>OX411827.1:0-10000000 GCA_948253155.1 Leucoma salicis
CCTAACCTAACCTAACCTAACCTAACCTAACCTAACCTAACCTAACCTAACCTAACCTAACCTAACCTAACCTAACCTAACCTAACCTAACCTAACCTAACCTAACCTAACCTAACCTAACCTAACCTAACCTAACCTAACCTAACCTAACCTAACCTAACCTAACCTAACCTAACCTAACCTAACCTAACCTAACCTAACCTAACCTAACCTAACCTAACCTAACCTAACCTAACCTAACCTAACCTAACCTAACCTAACCTAACCTAACCTAACCTAACCTAACCTAACCTAACCTAACCTAACCTAACCTAACCTAACCTAACCTAACCTAACCTAACCTAACCTAACCTAACCTAACCTAACCTAACCTAACCTAACCTAACCTAACCTAACCTAACCTAACCTAACCTAACCTAACCTAACCTAACCTAACCTAACCTAACCTAACCTAACCTAACCTAACCTAACCTAACCTAACCTAACCTAACCTAACCTAACCTAACCTAACCTAACCTAACCTAACCTAACCTAACCTAACCTAACCTAACCTAACCGAACCTAACCTAACCTAACCTAACCTAACCTAACCTAACCTAACCTAACCTAACCTAACCTAACCTAACCTAACCTAACCTAACCTAACCTAACCTAACCTAACCTAACCTAACCTAACCTAACCTAACCTAACCTAACCTAACCTAACCTAACCTAACCTAACCTAACCTAACCTAACCTAACCTAACCTAACCTAACCTAACCTAACCTAACCTAACCTAACCTAACCTAACCTAACCTAACCTAACCTAACCTAACCTAACCTAACCTAACCTAACCTAACCTAACCTAACCTAACCTAACCTAACCTAACCTAACCTAACCTAACCTAACCTAACCTAACCTAACCTAACCTAACCTAACCTAACCTAACCTAACCTAACCTAACCTAACCTAACCTAACCTAACCTAACCTAACCTAACCTAACCTAACCTAACCTAACCTAACCTAACCTAACCTAACCTAACCTAACCTAACCTAACCTAACCTAACCTAACCTAACCTAACCTAACCTAACCTAACCTAACCTAACCTAACCTAACCTAACCTAACCTAACCTAACCTAACCTAACCTAACCTAACCTAACCTAACCTAACCTAACCTAACCTAACCTAACCTAACCTAACCTAACCTAACCTAACCTAACCTAACCTAACCTAACCTAACCTAACCTAACCTAACCTAACCTAACCTAACCTAACCTAACCTAACCTAACCTAACCTAACCTAACCTAACCTAACCTAACCTAACCTAACCTAACCTAACCTAACCTAACCTAACCTAACCTAACCTAACCTAACCTAACCTAACCTAACCTAACCTAACCTAACCTAACCTAACCTAACCTAACCTAACCTAACCTAACCTAACCTAACCTAACCTAACCTAACCTAACCTAACCTAACCTAACCTAACCTAACCTAACCTAACCTAACCTAACCTAACCTAACCTAACCTAACCTAACCTAACCTAACCTAACCTAACCTAACCTAACCTAACCTAACCTAACCTAACCTAACCTAACCTAACCTAACCTAACCTAACCTAACCTAACCTAACCTAACCTAACCTAACCTAACCTAACCTAACCTAACCTAACCTAACCTAACCTAACCTAACCTAACCTAACCTAACCTAACCTAACCTAACCTAACCTAACCTAACCTAACCTAACCTAACCTAACCTAACCTAACCTAACCTAACCTAACCTAACCTAACCTAACCTAACCTAACCTAACCTAACCTAACCTAACCTAACCTAACCTAACCTAACCTAACCTAACCTAACCTAACCTAACCTAACCTAACCTAACCTAACCTAACCTAACCTAACCTAACCTAACCTAACCTAACCTAACCTAACCTAACCTAACCTAACCTAACCTAACCTAACCTAACCTAACCTAACCTAACCTAACCTAACCTAACCTAACCTAACCTAACCTAACCTAACCTAACCTAACCTAACCTAACCTAACCTAACCTAACCTAACCTAACCTAACCTAACCTAACCTAACCTAACCTAACCTAACCTAACCTAACCTAACCTAACCTAACCTAACCTAACCTAACCTAACCTAACCTAACCTAACCTAACCTAACCTAACCTAACCTAACCTAACCTAACCTAACCTAACCTAACCTAACCTAACCTAACCTAACCTAACCTAACCTAACCTAACCTAACCTAACCTAACCTAACCTAACCTAACCTAACCTAACCTAACCTAACCTAACCTAACCTAACCTAACCTAACCTAACCTAACCTAACCTAACCTAACCTAACCTAACCTAACCTAACCTAACCTAACCTAACCTAACCTAACCTAACCTAACCTAACCTAACCTAACCTAACCTAACCTAACCTAACCTAACCTAACCTAACCTAACCTAACCTAACCTAACCTAACCTAACCTAACCTAACCTAACCTAACCTAACCTAACCTAACCTAACCTAACCTAACCTAACCTAACCTAACCTAACCTAACCTAACCTAACCTAACCTAACCTAACCTAACCTAACCTAACCTAACCTAACCTAACCTAACCTAACCTAACCTAACCTAACCTAACCTAACCTAACCTAACCTAACCTAACCTAACCTAACCTAACCTAACCTAACCTAACCTAACCTAACCTAACCTAACCTAACCTAACCTAACCTAACCTAACCTAACCTAACCTAACCTAACCTAACCTAACCTAACCTAACCTAACCTAACCTAACCTAACCTAACCTAACCTAACCTAACCTAACCTAACCTAACCTAACCTAACCTAACCTAACCTAACCTAACCTAACCTAACCTAACCTAACCTAACCTAACCTAACCTAACCTAACCTAACCTAACCTAACCTAACCTAACCTAACCTAACCTAACCTAACCTAACCTAACCTAACCTAACCTAACCTAACCTAACCTAACCTAACCTAACCTAACCTAACCTAACCTAACCTAACCTAACCTAACCTAACCTAACCTAACCTAACCTAACCTAACCTAACCTAACCTAACCTAACCTAACCTAACCTAACCTAACCTAACCTAACCTAACCTAACCTAACCTAACCTAACCTAACCTAACCTAACCTAACCTAACCTAACCTAACCTAACCTAACCTAACCTAACCTAACCTAACCTAACCTAACCTAACCTAACCTAACCTAACCTAACCTAACCTAACCTAACCTAACCTAACCTAACCTAACCTAACCTAACCTAACCTAACCTAACCTAACCTAACCTAACCTAACCTAACCTAACCTAACCTAACCTAACCTAACCTAACCTAACCTAACCTAACCTAACCTAACCTAACCTAACCTAACCTAACCTAACCTAACCTAACCTAACCTAACCTAACCTAACCTAACCTAACCTAACCTAACCTAACCTAACCTAACCTAACCTAACCTAACCTAACCTAACCTAACCTAACCTAACCTAACCTAACCTAACCTAACCTAACCTAACCTAACCTAACCTAACCTAACCTAACCTAACCTAACCTAACCTAACCTAACCTAACCTAACCTAACCTAACCTAACCTAACCTAACCTAACCTAACCTAACCTAACCTAACCTAACCTAACCTAACCTAACCTAACCTAACCTAACCTAACCTAACCTAACCTAACCTAACCTAACCTAACCTAACCTAACCTAACCTAACCTAACCTAACCTAACCTAACCTAACCTAACCTAACCTAACCTAACCTAACCTAACCTAACCTAACCTAACCTAACCTAACCTAACCTAACCTAACCTAACCTAACCTAACCTAACCTAACCTAACCTAACCTAACCTAACCTAACCTAACCTAACCTAACCTAACCTAACCTAACCTAACCTAACCTAACCTAACCTAACCTAACCTAACCTAACCTAACCTAACCTAACCTAACCTAACCTAACCTAACCTAACCTAACCTAACCTAACCTAACCTAACCTAACCTAACCTAACCTAACCTAACCTAACCTAACCTAACCTAACCTAACCTAACCTAACCTAACCTAACCTAACCTAACCTAACCTAACCTAACCTAACCTAACCTAACCTAACCTAACCTAACCTAACCTAACCTAACCTAACCTAACCTAACCTAACCTAACCTAACCTAACCTAACCTAACCTAACCTAACCTAACCTAACCTAACCTAACCTAACCTAACCTAACCTAACCTAACCTAACCTAACCTAACCTAACCTAACCTAACCTAACCTAACCTAACCTAACCTAACCTAACCTAACCTAACCTAACCTAACCTAACCTAACCTAACCTAACCTAACCTAACCTAACCTAACCTAACCTAACCTAACCTAACCTAACCTAACCTAACCTAACCTAACCTAACCTAACCTAACCTAACCTAACCTAACCTAACCTAACCTAACCTAACCTAACCTAACCTAACCTAACCTAACCTAACCTAACCTAACCTAACCTAACCTAACCTAACCTAACCTAACCTAACCTAACCTAACCTAACCTAACCTAACCTAACCTAACCTAACCTAACCTAACCTAACCTAACCTAACCTAACCTAACCTAACCTAACCTAACCTAACCTAACCTAACCTAACCTAACCTAACCTAACCTAACCTAACCTAACCTAACCTAACCTAACCTAACCTAACCTAACCTAACCTAACCTAACCTAACCTAACCTAACCTAACCTAACCTAACCTAACCTAACCTAACCTAACCTAACCTAACCTAACCTAACCTAACCTAACCTAACCTAACCTAACCTAACCTAACCTAACCTAACCTAACCTAACCTAACCTAACCTAACCTAACCTAACCTAACCTAACCTAACCTAACCTAACCTAACCTAACCTAACCTAACCTAACCTAACCTAACCTAACCTAACCTAACCTAACCTAACCTAACCTAACCTAACCTAACCTAACCTAACCTAACCTAACCTAACCTAACCTAACCTAACCTAACCTAACCTAACCTAACCTAACCTAACCTAACCTAACCTAACCTAACCTAACCTAACCTAACCTAACCTAACCTAACCTAACCTAACCTAACCTAACCTAACCTAACCTAACCTAACCTAACCTAACCTAACCTAACCTAACCTAACCTAACCTAACCTAACCTAACCTAACCTAACCTAACCTAACCTAACCTAACCTAACCTAACCTAACCTAACCTAACCTAACCTAACCTAACCTAACCTAACCTAACCTAACCTAACCTAACCTAACCTAACCTAACCTAACCTAACCTAACCTAACCTAACCTAACCTAACCTAACCTAACCTAACCTAACCTAACCTAACCTAACCTAACCTAACCTAACCTAACCTAACCTAACCTAACCTAACCTAACCTAACCTAACCTAACCTAACCTAACCTAACCTAACCTAACCTAACCTAACCTAACCTAACCTAACCTAACCTAACCTAACCTAACCTAACCTAACCTAACCTAACCTAACCTAACCTAACCTAACCTAACCTAACCTAACCTAACCTAACCTAACCTAACCTAACCTAACCTAACCTAACCTAACCTAACCTAACCTAACCTAACCTAACCTAACCTAACCTAACCTAACCTAACCTAACCTAACCTAACCTAACCTAACCTAACCTAACCTAACCTAACCTAACCTAACCTAACCTAACCTAACCTAACCTAACCTAACCTAACCTAACCTAACCTAACCTAACCTAACCTAACCTAACCTAACCTAACCTAACCTAACCTAACCTAACCTAACCTAACCTAACCTAACCTAACCTAACCTAACCTAACCTAACCTAACCTAACCTAACCTAACCTAACCTAACCTAACCTAACCTAACCTAACCTAACCTAACCTAACCTAACCTAACCTAACCTAACCTAACCTAACCTAACCTAACCTAACCTAACCTAACCTAACCTAACCTAACCTAACCTAACCTAACCTAACCTAACCTAACCTAACCTAACCTAACCTAACCTAACCTAACCTAACCTAACCTAACCTAACCTAACCTAACCTAACCTAACCTAACCTAACCTAACCTAACCTAACCTAACCTAACCTAACCTAACCTAACCTAACCTAACCTAACCTAACCTAACCTAACCTAACCTAACCTAACCTAACCTAACCTAACCTAACCTAACCTAACCTAACCTAACCTAACCTAACCTAACCTAACCTAACCTAACCTAACCTAACCTAACCTAACCTAACCTAACCTAACCTAACCTAACCTAACCTAACCTAACCTAACCTAACCTAACCTAACCTAACCTAACCTAACCTAACCTAACCTAACCTAACCTAACCTAACCTAACCTAACCTAACCTAACCTAACCTAACCTAACCTAACCTAACCTAACCTAACCTAACCTAACCTAACCTAACCTAACCTAACCTAACCTAACCTAACCTAACCTAACCTAACCTAACCTAACCTAACCTAACCTAACCTAACCTAACCTAACCTAACCTAACCTAACCTAACCTAACCTAACCTAACCTAACCTAACCTAACCTAACCTAACCTAACCTAACCTAACCTAACCTAACCTAACCTAACCTAACCTAACCTAACCTAACCTAACCTAACCTAACCTAACCTAACCTAACCTAACCTAACCTAACCTAACCTAACCTAACCTAACCTAACCTAACCTAACCTAACCTAACCTAACCTAACCTAACCTAACCTAACCTAACCTAACCTAACCTAACCTAACCTAACCTAACCTAACCTAACCTAACCTAACCTAACCTAACCTAACCTAACCTAACCTAACCTAACCTAACCTAACCTAACCTAACCTAACCTAACCTAACCTAACCTAACCTAACCTAACCTAACCTAACCTAACCTAACCTAACCTAACCTAACCTAACCTAACCTAACCTAACCTAACCTAACCTAACCTAACCTAACCTAACCTAACCTAACCTAACCTAACCTAACCTAACCTAACCTAACCTAACCTAACCTAACCTAACCTAACCTAACCTAACCTAACCTAACCTAACCTAACCTAACCTAACCTAACCTAACCTAACCTAACCTAACCTAACCTAACCTAACCTAACCTAACCTAACCTAACCTAACCTAACCTAACCTAACCTAACCTAACCTAACCTAACCTAACCTAACCTAACCTAACCTAACCTAACCTAACCTAACCTAACCTAACCTAACCTAACCTAACCTAACCTAACCTAACCTAACCTAACCTAACCTAACCTAACCTAACCTAACCTAACCTAACCTAACCTAACCTAACCTAACCTAACCTAACCTAACCTAACCTAACCTAACCTAACCTAACCTAACCTAACCTAACCTAACCTAACCTAACCTAACCTAACCTAACCTAACCTAACCTAACCTAACCTAACCTAACCTAACCTAACCTAACCTAACCTAACCTAACCTAACCTAACCTAACCTAACCTAACCTAACCTAACCTAACCTAACCTAACCTAACCTAACCTAACCTAACCTAACCTAACCTAACCTAACCTAACCTAACCTAACCTAACCTAACCTAACCTAACCTAACCTAACCTAACCTAACCTAACCTAACCTAACCTAACCTAACCTAACCTAACCTAACCTAACCTAACCTAACCTAACCTAACCTAACCTAACCTAACCTAACCTAACCTAACCTAACCTAACCTAACCTAACCTAACCTAACCTAACCTAACCTAACCTAACCTAACCTAACCTAACCTAACCTAACCTAACCTAACCTAACCTAACCTAACCTAACCTAACCTAACCTAACCTAACCTAACCTAACCTAACCTAACCTAACCTAACCTAACCTAACCTAACCTAACCTAACCTAACCTAACCTAACCTAACCTAACCTAACCTAACCTAACCTAACCTAACCTAACCTAACCTAACCTAACCTAACCTAACCTAACCTAACCTAACCTAACCTAACCTAACCTAACCTAACCTAACCTAACCTAACCTAACCTAACCTAACCTAACCTAACCTAACCTAACCTAACCTAACCTAACCTAACCTAACCTAACCTAACCTAACCTAACCTAACCTAACCTAACCTAACCTAACCTAACCTAACCTAACCTAACCTAACCTAACCTAACCTAACCTAACCTAACCTAACCTAACCTAACCTAACCTAACCTAACCTAACCTAACCTAACCTAACCTAACCTAACCTAACCTAACCTAACCTAACCTAACCTAACCTAACCTAACCTAACCTAACCTAACCTAACCTAACCTAACCTAACCTAACCTAACCTAACCTAACCTAACCTAACCTAACCTAACCTAACCTAACCTAACCTAACCTAACCTAACCTAACCTAACCTAACCTAACCTAACCTAACCTAACCTAACCTAACCTAACCTAACCTAACCTAACCTAACCTAACCTAACCTAACCTAACCTAACCTAACCTAACCTAACCTAACCTAACCTAACCTAACCTAACCTAACCTAACCTAACCTAACCTAACCTAACCTAACCTAACCTAACCTAACCTAACCTAACCTAACCTAACCTAACCTAACCTAACCTAACCTAACCTAACCTAACCTAACCTAACCTAACCTAACCTAACCTAACCTAACCTAACCTAACCTAACCTAACCTAACCTAACCTAACCTAACCTAACCTAACCTAACCTAACCTAACCTAACCTAACCTAACCTAACCTAACCTAACCTAACCTAACCTAACCTAACCTAACCTAACCTAACCTAACCTAACCTAACCTAACCTAACCTAACCTAACCTAACCTAACCTAACCTAACCTAACCTAACCTAACCTAACCTAACCTAACCTAACCTAACCTAACCTAACCTAACCTAACCTAACCTAACCTAACCTAACCTAACCTAACCTAACCTAACCTAACCTAACCTAACCTAACCTAACCTAACCTAACCTAACCTAACCTAACCTAACCTAACCTAACCTAACCTAACCTAACCTAACCTAACCTAACCTAACCTAACCTAACCTAACCTAACCTAACCTAACCTAACCTAACCTAACCTAACCTAACCTAACCTAACCTAACCTAACCTAACCTAACCTAACCTAACCTAACCTAACCTAACCTAACCTAACCTAACCTAACCTAACCTAACCTAACCTAACCTAACCTAACCTAACCTAACCTAACCTAACCTAACCTAACCTAACCTAACCTAACCTAACCTAACCTAACCTAACCTAACCTAACCTAACCTAACCTAACCTAACCTAACCTAACCTAACCTAACCTAACCTAACCTAACCTAACCTAACCTAACCTAACCTAACCTAACCTAACCTAACCTAACCTAACCTAACCTAACCTAACCTAACCTAACCTAACCTAACCTAACCTAACCTAACCTAACCTAACCTAACCTAACCTAACCTAACCTAACCTAACCTAACCTAACCTAACCTAACCTAACCTAACCTAACCTAACCTAACCTAACCTAACCTAACCTAACCTAACCTAACCTAACCTAACCTAACCTAACCTAACCTAACCTAACCTAACCTAACCTAACCTAACCTAACCTAACCTAACCTAACCTAACCTAACCTAACCTAACCTAACCTAACCTAACCTAACCTAACCTAACCTAACCTAACCTAACCTAACCTAACCTAACCTAACCTAACCTAACCTAACCTAACCTAACCTAACCTAACCTAACCTAACCTAACCTAACCTAACCTAACCTAACCTAACCTAACCTAACCTAACCTAACCTAACCTAACCTAACCTAACCTAACCTAACCTAACCTAACCTAACCTAACCTAACCTAACCTAACCTAACCTAACCTAACCTAACCTAACCTAACCTAACCTAACCTAACCTAACCTAACCTAACCTAACCTAACCTAACCTAACCTAACCTAACCTAACCTAACCTAACCTAACCTAACCTAACCTAACCTAACCTAACCTAACCTAACCTAACCTAACCTAACCTAACCTAACCTAACCTAACCTAACCTAACCTAACCTAACCTAACCTAACCTAACCTAACCTAACCTAACCTAACCTAACCTAACCTAACCTAACCTAACCTAACCTAACCTAACCTAACCTAACCTAACCTAACCTAACCTAACCTAACCTAACCTAACCTAACCTAACCTAACCTAACCTAACCTAACCTAACCTAACCTAACCTAACCTAACCTAACCTAACCTAACCTAACCTAACCTAACCTAACCTAACCTAACCTAACCTAACCTAACCTAACCTAACCTAACCTAACCTAACCTAACCTAACCTAACCTAACCTAACCTAACCTAACCTAACCTAACCTAACCTAACCTAACCTAACCTAACCTAACCTAACCTAACCTAACCTAACCTAACCTAACCTAACCTAACCTAACCTAACCTAACCTAACCTAACCTAACCTAACCTAACCTAACCTAACCTAACCTAACCTAACCTAACCTAACCTAACCTAACCTAACCTAACCTAACCTAACCTAACCTAACCTAACCTAACCTAACCTAACCTAACCTAACCTAACCTAACCTAACCTAACCTAACCTAACCTAACCTAACCTAACCTAACCTAACCTAACCTAACCTAACCTAACCTAACCTAACCTAACCTAACCTAACCTAACCTAACCTAACCTAACCTAACCTAACCTAACCTAACCTAACCTAACCTAACCTAACCTAACCTAACCTAACCTAACCTAACCTAACCTAACCTAACCTAACCTAACCTAACCTAACCTAACCTAACCTAACCTAACCTAACCTAACCTAACCTAACCTAACCTAACCTAACCTAACCTAACCTAACCTAACCTAACCTAACCTAACCTAACCTAACCTAACCTAACCTAACCTAACCTAACCTAACCTAACCTAACCTAACCTAACCTAACCTAACCTAACCTAACCTAACCTAACCTAACCTAACCTAACCTAACCTAACCTAACCTAACCTAACCTAACCTAACCTAACCTAACCTAACCTAACCTAACCTAACCTAACCTAACCTAACCTAACCTAACCTAACCTAACCTAACCTAACCTAACCTAACCTAACCTAACCTAACCTAACCTAACCTAACCTAACCTAACCTAACCTAACCTAACCTAACCTAACCTAACCTAACCTAACCTAACCTAACCTAACCTAACCTAACCTAACCTAACCTAACCTAACCTAACCTAACCTAACCTAACCTAACCTAACCTAACCTAACCTAACCTAACCTAACCTAACCTAACCTAACCTAACCTAACCTAACCTAACCTAACCTAACCTAACCTAACCTAACCTAACCTAACCTAACCTAACCTAACCTAACCTAACCTAACCTAACCTAACCTAACCTAACCTAACCTAACCTAACCTAACCTAACCTAACCTAACCTAACCTAACCTAACCTAACCTAACCTAACCTAACCTAACCTAACCTAACCTAACCTAACCTAACCTAACCTAACCTAACCTAACCTAACCTAACCTAACCTAACCTAACCTAACCTAACCTAACCTAACCTAACCTAACCTAACCTAACCTAACCTAACCTAACCTAACCTAACCTAACCTAACCTAACCTAACCTAACCTAACCTAACCTAACCTAACCTAACCTAACCTAACCTAACCTAACCTAACCTAACCTAACCTAACCTAACCTAACCTAACCTAACCTAACCTAACCTAACCTAACCTAACCTAACCTAACCTAACCTAACCTAACCTAACCTAACCTAACCTAACCTAACCTAACCTAACCTAACCTAACCTAACCTAACCTAACCTAACCTAACCTAACCTAACCTAACCTAACCTAACCTAACCTAACCTAACCTAACCTAACCTAACCTAACCTAACCTAACCTAACCTAACCTAACCTAACCTAACCTAACCTAACCTAACCTAACCTAACCTAACCTAACCTAACCTAACCTAACCTAACCTAACCTAACCTAACCTAACCTAACCTAACCTAACCTAACCTAACCTAACCTAACCTAACCTAACCTAACCTAACCTAACCTAACCTAACCTAACCTAACCTAACCTAACCTAACCTAACCTAACCTAACCTAACCTAACCTAACCTAACCTAACCTAACCTAACCTAACCTAACCTAACCTAACCTAACCTAACCTAACCTAACCTAACCTAACCTAACCTAACCTAACCTAACCTAACCTAACCTAACCTAACCATTTTTAACATTTGATTATATTATTGTATAGTAAATTTATATAAATGGAAATATTTGTATTGTAGTAATCAATAATAATGTATAAAAATAAGTAGAGCTGACACACACACCAATAGTTTAAGGAAAGAATGTAATAATTATAAGGAATATTTTAAAAAATAAAGTATAAGAGAAAAGAATAGGAGATACCTCCCATTGGAGGACTAGGGACCACAACGATTTAAAGGCTAGGCGTGAGAATAGGGAAATAGGGTCTTGGATTCTGTCCAAGGATTAGCTCGCGGGCCGGGCCACAGCGCCCGGACAGGAAAAAAAAAAAAAAAAAAAAAAAAAAAAAAACCTAACCTAACCTAACCTAACCTAACCTAACCTAACCTAACCTAACCTAACCTAACCTAACCTAACCTAACCTAACCTAACCTAACCTAACCTAACCTAACCTAACCTAACCTAACCTAACCTAACCTAACCTAACCTAACCTAACCTAACCTAACCTAACCTAACCTAACCTAACCTAACCTAACCTAACCTAACCTAACCTAACCTAACCTAACCTAACCTAACCTAACCTAACCTAACCTAACCTTTTTTTTTTTTTTATTAATTTTAGGTGGGCAAAAATGTCCTACCGCACACCCCGCTGCCCGGGGAGACAACGGGGTAGTGTGGGGCTCTCACCCACTAAAAACCCACCGTGCGCCCTCACCCGCCCTTGCTACGGCGGATCACGGGAACCGCGTCGTTTCTCCGCGATCCGCAGGCGGCAGCCCCTTCGGGCACCCTCTCTTGTGCGACGCCCCGCGCACTTGGGCGTCACACCTTCGCGGTAGGCTTCCGCGGACGGCAGGGTACTCCCCGACCCCACCGTCCGCAGCCTCGGCTAGGGCGGCATCAGGCGCAGGTAAGCGCGCGCACGCCGCCCCGCGCGCCGGCGGCGAATCGGGTCCGCGAAGGAGGATTCCTCCCGGGCCCTCTCCGCCGCCTCCTTCCGCGAGATGACAGCCTCGCAGAAGGCGGCGACCGCGGTCCAGGCCCTGTCACTGCCAACCATCGCTCGCACAACGGCCGGCAGCGACAGGTCCACGCCTATGACTGCAGCGAGTTCCCGGCGCTGCACATCCCAGGCCGGGCACGACTCGAGCGTGTGCTGCGCCGAGTCCTCGCCGCAGTCGCAGTGGTGACAGCCTGGGGTCGTCTCCCTCCTAGCGATCGTGTGCAGGTATTTGCCGAAGCAACCGTGCCCCGACAAAACCTGCACCAACCGGAAGGTGAGGACCCCGTGCTGCCGCCCTGCCCATTCTTCCAAGATCGGCTGGAGCGCCCCCACGGTCCAGAGACCAGCCCGGGGCGTCTCCAGCCGAGACCTCCACTTTAGGACGGTGGCGCGGCGGGCATCTTCCCGCCACGCAGAGATTGCGCTTGGCGAGGGGCGGCTGCCCCCCGCCCGCGCCGTCGACGCCCGCCGATAAACGTCGGCGAGCACTTCCGCCTCCAGATCCCAAGGGGGGGTTCCGGCCAACGCGCAGGCTGCATCGCACGAGACCGTGCGGTACCCGCGTATTGCCCTGACCGCTACGACCCTCTGTGGACGCCACAGAAGGGCCCTATTGCGAGCGGCCAGGGACTCCGCCCACACGGGCGCGCCGTACAGTGCCATTGACCGTACTACCCCCGCGTAGAGTCGTCGACACGCGAGACTCGGTCCGCCCAAATTCGGCATCAGTCGCCCGAGGGCGGACGCCGTGCCGACGAGCTTTGGCGCAAGACGGCGGAAGTGCTCGTCGAAGTGCCACCGTCCATCCAATACCAGGCCCAGGTACTTGATGTGGGCCTGGATTGGAAAGCCCACACCGTTGACCGTTATCGAGGCGCCGGCGGGTGGGCCGCGTCGGGGCCCATGGAAGAGTAGGGCCTCCGACTTTTCAAGGGCCACCCTAAGCCCCAGCGCCTCGATCCGCCTGACCACCTCCGCGGTTCCTGAGGTGGCCAGCGTTGCCGCCTCCTCGAGGGTCCCGCCCCGGGCTGTGACGAGCGTATCGTCTGCGTAGCAAATTACGCCCAGCCCGGGGGGGAGCCGGCCACGGAGGACCCAGTCGTAGCCGATGTCCCACAGGAGCGGCCCTAGAACCGAACCCTGCGGGACGCCGCACGACATAGCCCTCCTTACAACGTCCCCTTCCCGGTCCACGAAGAGGACGCTGCGGCCGTCGAGGTAGTCCGCCACCAGCCGCCTTAGGTAGAGGGGCACTCCATGGTACCGGAGTGCCTCCTTGATGCAGCCGAATGGCAGACTATTGAAGGCGTTGGCGATGTCGAGCGACACCGCCAACAGCACTTCCCTCGAGGTGACGGCCTCCGCAGCCGCGGCCTTCAAGCGCAGGATGGCGCCGACCGTAGACCGACCCGCCCGAAATCCGAACTGGGCATCGGACAGGTCGGGGCCGACCGCACTTAGGTGCCGGACGATGCGGGCAGCGACTACCCGCTCAAGCAGTTTGCCCGCCTCGTCCAGCAACACGATGGGCCTGAAGGCCGCGACTGTATTCGGAGACCGTCCCGGCTTCGGCAGGAGCACGAGCTTCCCCTCCTTCCAGCAGTCAGGGAACCGTCCGGACACCAGGCAAGCGTCGAACAGTCCCCTGAGGCGGGGCTCTAGGTGGTCGAGGACCAGGGCCAGCACTCGGGCGGGAACCCCGTCCGGCCCGGGGGCGGCGCTTTTCCGCATACGCGCTGCCGCCGCCCCCATTTCCGTCGTCGTCACGGGCGGTACCTCCCCGTCGTCGGCCTCCCGGTCGTCATCTGGCGGAGCCATGACCGGGGGCGTGTGCACCGCCCGTGAAGGGAATAGTCCCTCAACCACCTCAGAGAGGAAGCCCGGCTGGAGGGTCTCCGTAAGGGGGGGGCCCTGGGCGCGGAGCTTGTTAAGCGCCGCGCGGTACGGGCGTCCCCAGGGGTCACGCTCGAGACCCTCCAGCATCTCCTGCCTTTTCGCGTCCTTGGCGCGACAGATGGCCAGCTTAAATGCGGCGCGCGCACTGCTGTACGCCGCATACAGCCGGCCCTCCCGCTCTTCGTCGCGGATTCGGCGACGTCGGCTGCGGGTGTAGGACCTCCGGGCACGAATACAGGCCGCACGGAGGTCCGCCAGCTCCGGGGACCACCAGTAGACCCCCTTCCGTCGGGGCGTTCGCCGCACGCGGGGCATGGCCGCATCGCAGATCTGCGTAAGCATGCCGCGTATGCGGCCAGCCTCGGCGCCCACGTCTTCCGTCAGGGGGGGAGGCAGCCAAGATTGAAAGATGGCCGCCTCCACCAGCAGCTCCCGGTCGAGCCTACCCACAGCCCATCGCGGAAAAGCGGGAGTTCTGTCCGCCGCGTGACCCCTGCTGGCGCCCTGAAGGGTCCGGGAGACCTCTATCTGAATGTATCTGTGGTCAGATAGGGTCTCGACCTCCTCCAGGACTCGCCAGCTCCCCACACGTGCGGCGAGACTGGGGCTAGCGAACGAAAGGTCCACTATCGACCCGCCCCCGCGCCGCACGCACGTTAGGGCGGACCCTCGGTTTAGCAACACGAGGTCCGCCGCTTCCGCCCACTCTTGGACCGCCGCACCTCGGGCGTCCGTCCTGGGGGACCCCCACGCCGTTGATTTGGCGTTGAAGTCCCCCAGCACCAGCACAGGGCTCGGTGCCATCCGCCGTATCGAGGTCTCCAGGTTGTGCAGGAAGACCTCGAAAGCCGCCAGACTACGATTGGGGGAGAAGTACACGCCATACAGCGTGACCCCTCCCCATTCAGCCGCCACATATCCCGTGCCCTTGTCTTTGACTGACAAGGGCAGGGAATGCGGCGCCGCCGACCCGACGACCGCCACGGAGCCATCCCCGCTACCCGCCCAATTGGGGCGATCGGGGACTATGTAGGGCTCCGCAGCTACGGCAACACCGATCGACCGCTCCGCCATGGATTGCAGGAAGAGGTCCTGCGCCCTGGCGGAGCGGCCGAGATTCCCTTGGAGGAGGATAGAGTTGTGCTCCATAAACTAGACCACGACATCCTCCTCCATGTGCTGCGGCGGTCCAGCCGCGCTGGGTTGGGCAGCCGGGGCCGATTGGCTGCCCATCCCCCTCTTAGGGCCTGACTTGGCCGGAGGCCTGCACCCCACCCGCCCCATGCAGTGGTTGGCGGGGCGGTTGCCCGCCGCACATGCGGGGCAGTGTGGGGTGGCAGTACAGGTCGCCGCCTGGTGCCCTGCCTGACCGCAGCGGAAGCAAAGCCCGCTGCAGTCAAAGCAGTTGGTGCACAGCGGCCGGGTGTGACCGACCGCCATGCACTTGTAGCACCTGGCAGGCCGGGGCTCCAACGCGGTTACCCGCGCGGCGCTCCAGCCCACCAGAAGTCTACCGGCGGCGACCAGATCTTTGGCCGCCGCGACAGGGCACGATACCCAGACGGCACCCACACCACCTGGACCTGGGCGAATGGTGCCCACCCGGACGGCGCTGCTGGGAGACCCGGTTTTCGAGGCGATTGCCTCCCGGATCTCTTCCGCCGTCACGGAATCGTCCAGCCCGGAAATGCGCAGTTCGGCGCACTTCACGGGCCTGGCGACCCGGACACCACTCTCAGCTGGGAACAGGCCCAGCAGCCTCGCGGCCATCGCGTCGGCCGTCTTGGCGCCCTCTGGCCCCAGGTACTCGAAAATACGAGCACCTGTGCGGGCTTGGCGGGAGCGAGCGGAGACGTCCCCGAGATCGGAGACGTTTATATCCCGCCGGGCACGCTTCAAGACGGCCTCGTACGTCAGGCCCTTTTCCTTGGCCTCAGGCAGCAGCGTGATGACCACCGCTGCTGTCTTCGGCACCTTGAGTTTGCGCGACCTCTTTTTTCGCGGCTTTGGGGCTTCTCTCTGGCCAATTGGTGCCGCCTCACGCCCCGCGGCGGCGCCGCGATCCTTGGCCCGGGATCGCCGGGGTCCAACCACCTGCCAGTCCCCATCTGAGGAGGTATTAGTGGCAGGAGCGGGGGCAGGAACCGGGGCTGTGACCACCGCGGCCCGTGCGGATGCGGCAGTTTGTCGCGGCGCAGAACGTGCAGGTGCAGCGGTGCTCGGCAGAGGCGGGAACTCCTCTCGGGGCTGACCCCTCGGGGCTTGTCCCGCCTTGCCCTTTTTCTTGGCCTTTTTCTTTTGGCCCTTTTCTTGGACCACAGGAGCCGTAGGTGGTCTGGCCGCTGGTGCTTTGGCCGCCGCTGGTTTGGCCGCCGTCGCGGCAAAGGACACATGGCCCTCCTGGCACGGCAGGGCTGTCGGCGCTGAGGACGTAGCGCCATTCCTTTTGTCTGCCGCTAGCGGCGGCCGCAGTCGTGGCTCCGGTGGCAGCCTCGCGGCCAAAGCGTCGAACCGCGGACCAAAGACCGCAGCAATGCGGTCGATGATCACGCGGAGTGCTTCGTCTTCCGACTCCAATCCAGGGCCTGTCTGGGCAGTGGACGAAGCCGGGGCAGCCGCGGGGAGCCCAAGCTCAACCCGTAAACCGGCCTGACCCTGCTCTAACTCTGCCATCCGTGCCTCGAGGCAGCGGTTAGCCTCGTCGAGGCGCTGGTTCTGCGCCTCCAGACGAGCGTTCTGGGCCTCGAGGCGCTTGTTTTGCTCCGCCAAGCGCCGGACCGATAGCGAGATCTCGTGCGCGGCGTCTTTAAGGCCACGCACGAAGTTCCCCTTGAGGTTCCTTGAACCAGCCGCCACGGTCTCCACTATGGCCACGCTGTTCAGGGCCCTCTCCTCAGCCTGGGCCGTCCCAATATGGCCCTCGTCTGGGAGGCGGAGTTTTTCCGTTAAAAGCGCCAGGCGCTCCTCGGCGTTTTGCTCCGCCTCCAGCCTTTTTAGGCTTAGGGTTTCTGCCCTACTGGCAGATGTGGCACGAGGTGCAGGTGCCACAGGACGGCTCATGCCTCGACCCCTAACGCTATACTGCGCTTTCGGGGGAGGCGTCTCAGTAGGGCAGTCCTCTGATTCGGGCGCCCCACCACCCTGGGACATGGTGCGCTTCCGCGACGGATGATCAACATCCATCTGCCCCGCACTCACGTCCGCCGCAGCTATTGCGCTGCCCGCCCTTCTGATATTTGCCCTTAGGGCGCAATCACTTTCTTCAGCAGCGGACATCTCGGAAGCCGAATTAGCGGCCGAGCTGTCCGTTGCCGAAGCTCCTCCTTTTCTTTTTCCGCGTCCCTTACGGGACCGAAACTTACCTTTCGCGTCACGTAGTAACGCTTGTGGCGCTACTGATGTTGATGTGGAGGCCGTGTTTAAAGCCGGACCTCCATCGGCTGAGGCATCGGGTGTAGCACCCGATTCCGTCGAGTTAAAATTATTTTTATTTAAACCATTAACCATTTTGTTCCCACGAGTGTGGGAGAAAGGAGGTCCACCCGGGCAGAGCTCCCATTACCCGGGTAAGCGTACATTTGTAACCCAACACAGGGGGACCGCAGGTACCCTGGCTGGGGGCGCGCTCGAGACTGAACTACCCATCAGCCATGCATCTCCTCGCCGCACGCCAGAACTTGAGATTCGGGGTAATTTTTTATAGAGGTTGTCTTCCTCGCAGTCCGGGCGATTAAGCCAAGACCCTCGTTCCTGTATGCCCGCGAGACGTAACCACAGGCACGCACTCAGGTTTACGATTTGGGACGGGGGGGGCCGCTGTGGCCCCACTGTCCCCCCTCTCCAGAGCACGGTGAGCCAGTCTGGCCCCACCGACTCCGACGCCTGGTCTATCCGCTGTGCCCTCTGCTGAGTCAGAGGGACACGCGGAGACCCGTCCTGTCCGGAATTTTAGCCGCCGGCGACTGCCGACGTTGCCCGGGGTGCACCACTAGGAGGTAAACCGGACAAATTAGCACCCCAACCTAACCTAACCTAACCTAACCTAACCTAACCTAACCTAACCTTTTTTTTTTTTTTTTTTTGTTGACGCAGTGGAAATGCTGTTACGCATCCCTCCAGCCGGGTGCACCGGGGGGTATGTCGGGCTCGCCGGCCATGCCCGCAATTTGGCATGGCAGCCCTACCGACTAAAACCACTGCGGCCCCTACCACGCCTTTTGTGGGGGGGGGTACTGGAGGGTCATCTTACGACATTCTACTCCAGCACCCCCGGCGTATGGCCAGCTACTGGCCACGACCCGTCGTCATTCCTGGCGGTGGGAGGAGGCGGGCGTAGCGCAGCCTCCACCTCCCTGGCCGCCGCCTGCGGAGCGAGTTCGCATGTGCGAGTGCCTCACGTTCCCGCTCCACAGCCTCCTTCTGGATCATCACGGCCTCACAGAATGAGGCAACGGCTGACCAGAACCTGCCGCCGCTCAGCATTTGTGATACTACAGCTGGCAGCGACAGATCACTCCCGATTACCGCCGACAGGTCGTGGCGCTGAGGCCCCCAGGCGGGGCATTCTTCTAGGGTGTGACGCGCATTGTCGATTGGCGCGCCACACTCATGACATCCAGGGGCCTCTTCTCTACCGATTCGGTGCAGGTACTCACCAAAAACCCCATGTCCGGTGAGCACCTGCGACAGCCGGAAGGTTAGGCTGCCGTGCCTCCTGCTTATCCAGCGGCGGAGATGCGGCGCGATCGCCTCCACCGTTTCACGCCCCGCTTCGGGGGACTCCAAGTCCCCTCTCCACCGCCGGATTACTGTCCTTCGAGACGCTTCCTTTACTCTGCCCATTTCTCCATCAGAGATTCGCTCACCCCGAGTACGCACTGCAGCACGGAACCGATAGGCTTCCGCCAGCGCCTCAGCCTGAAGCGGCCAAGGCGGGTCGCCCGCCAACAACGTAGCCGCAGTCCAGGACACCGTACGGTAGCCCCTAATGCATCTCACCGCCATGACCCTCTGCGACTTTCGCAGGAGGGTCTTACTGCGGGCGGTGAGTGAATCCGCCCAGATAGGGGCACCATACAGTGCCATGGACCGCAGGATGCCAGCGTATAAACGCCGGCATAACGACGCAGGACCTCCAATATTAGGAAGAAGCCTACCGAGAGCCGCAGCCGAGTTAATAAGTCTCGGAGCGAGCTGGGCAAAGTGCGCCTCGAACTTCAGTCTACCATCCAGGTGCAGGCCCAGGTATTTCATATGGGCCCGCACCGGCACGACAGCCCCCTGGACACTGATGCATGCTCCCCGGGGGGGACCTCGGCGTGGACCATGGAATAGGAGGGCCTCGGTCTTCGACAGCGAGACCCTCAGGCCCAGCGCGTTAATCCGGTCGACGACGAGCGCGACACCGACCTCCGCCAATCGGGCGGCCTCCTCAAAGCCGGACGTCCTCACCGTAATGAGGGTATCATCCGCGTAACAAATTACCCCCATCCCGGCAAGGAGCCGGCCCCGCAGAAGCCAGTCAAACCCGACGTTCCACAGGATTGGACCCAGGACAGAACCCTGCGGAACACCGCACTCGACCCGATGGCGGTACAAGCGCCCGTCGCCCCCCTCCCAAAGCACACACCTCCCCTCGAGGTACGCCTCCAACAGCCTCCGAAGATACGGAGGCACCTCGTGATATCGGAGCGCCTCCTTCAGCGTCCCGTGAGGAAGGCTGTTGAAGGCGTTCTTTATGTCGAGCGAGACTGCCAGAACCACCTTACCTTCAGCCACTGCTGTGGTGGCGAGGGCCTTCAGGGCGGCCAGTGCATCGATTGTTGACCGACCTGCCCTGAACCCGTACTGCGCATCCGACAGTCCCGGCCCGACGTCCTCGAGGTGCTGAGCAAGACGACCCGCGAGCACTCTCTCAAACAACTTGGCCGTCTCGTCCAGCAGAACCAGAGGCCTGTATGCGGAAGGAGAGCTAATCGGACGACCCTCCTTCAGCAACAGGCACAACCTTCCGGTCTTCCAGATCTCCGGGAACTGCCCGGTTTGCAAACACTTGTTTAGCAGCTCCCGGAGGACCTCCTTTAAATATTCAGAGGCAATGCCGAGTACGAGACCTGGGACGCCGTCCGGTCCAGGCGCTTTCCTCTTACCACGAAGGCGGGAGAGGGCAACATCCATTTCCGTGTCGGTGACGAGGGGTATTGGTATCTCCTCCTCCACCAACCGGGGAGCCATTGTGGGGGGAGCATGTCCCACGGAGCGCGGGAACAATTCCACCACCAGCCCCGACACGAGATCCGGCTCCATTGATTCAATTATGGGAGCGCCATGGGCGCGGAGCTTGTTCCGCGCCCGTTGGTAAGTGCGCCCCCATGGATCCCGGTCGAGGTCCGCAAGCAACTCCCCGCGAGCCCTCTCCTTGGCCTGGCTGATGGCCAGCTGCAAGCCCTTCTTCCTACTGCGATACTCGGTTCGCAGCTGACCCTCAAGAACGACGTCCCTATTGCTGCGCTGACGGCACCGGACGTAGGCGCGCCGCGCACGATTGCAGGACACCCGGAGGTCGGCGATCTCGGGCGTCCACCAGTAAACCTGCCGGCGCGGCGGCGCTCGCCGGGCCCTCGGCATCGCCGCATCACACACCGCCATTAAACTTTTCTTCCATTTGCCTGCGAGCTCCTCCGCATTTATGCTGCTCTGCCCATTCACAAGACCCCAGCGCTGCACTATGGCAGCCTCCCGGACCATTTCGGTATCTAACCGTCCGAGCGCCCATTTTGGGAGTCTGCCGTTCGCACGCCGGTGCCCCGGTGGCCCCTGAAGGGCGGAGACCTCGAACCTGATGTATCGGTGGTCCGATAGGGTCTCCACCTCTTCTTCCACTCTCCAGTCACTCACACCCTGTGTGACATCGGGGGTGGCGAAAGACAGGTCTACGATAGACCCACCCCGTTGCCGCACGCAGGTGTGGACGGTCCCTCTATTAAGGAGGGACAGACCGGCGAGTAGGGACCACTCTTCGACGACCTCGCCTCTGGCATCCGTGGCGGAGCTCCCCCACACTCGGGACTTCGCATTAAAGTCGCCGAGGACTATGACAGGTCTCGGCGATTGTCTTCGGACCGCGGCGCCGACGGAGTCCAGGAACAATTCAAACTCCGCCAGCCCGCGGTTGGGGGAGAAATAGATACCAATTATTGCGAAGTCCCGCCATCCCGCCACGGCATAGCCATTTCCCCTCTCCAAAGCCGAGAGAGGCGGGCCGCAATTTCCGCTGGACAGAACAGCAACATCTTCATTTAGGTCCCCCACCCAATTAGGTGTGTGGGGGACAAAATAGGGCTCGCAGGCCACCGCTAAATGTATGCCCCACTCCGCCACGGACTGCAGAAACAAGTCCTGGGCCCCGGCGGAGTGGTTCAAATTTCCCTGGAGGAATTTGAAATTATCTCCCATTACGAGGATATAAGGGTTTCCTCCTCAGCCTGGTGGCTTTCCCTACTTTCAATTCTGGTGGCCCGATGCACCGCGGCCACTGTTCCTTCCTTTCCTTTTATAGAGGGAGGCTTACAGGCCCTCCCTCCCATGGTATGCTCAGCAGGACGTCCCGCTGCTGAACACACGGCGCAGCGTGGCTTCTCCACGCATTCTGCCAACCGATGCCCAGTACAGCCACACCGGAAGCAGAGGTTCGACCTATCAATTCCGACCGGGCATAGCCGGCCCGCATGCCCCAGGCTCTGGCACTTGAAGCATCTCAAGGGGAGCGGATCAAGCGCCCGGACCCCAGCCGAGCTCCATCCGACGAGAAGGCGTCCTGTACCGACCAGGATCTTGGCCGCAGTTACAGGGCAGCGGACTTTTGTTGTACCCATGCCATTTGGCCCGCGTCGTATGTCCCCGACTTGGACCTGCTTAGGAGCGCATCCAGTAGACCGAGCGACAGCCGAAACAATCTTCTCCTTAGTGACGGAGTCATCCATACCTGTCACCCGCAAATCCGCACATTTGACAGGGCGAACCTAACCTAACCTAACCTAACCTAACCTAACCTAACCTAACCTAACCTAACCTAACCTAACCTAACAGTCGACGCCCGCCGATAAACGTCGGCGAGCACTTCCGCCTCCAGATCCCAAGGGGGGGTTCCGGCCAACGCGCAGGCTGCATCGCACGAGACCGTGCGGTACCCGCGTATTGCCCTGACCGCTACGACCCTCTGTGGACGCCACAGAAGGGCCCTATTGCGAGCGGCCAGGGACTCCGCCCACACGGGCGCGCCGTACAGTGCCATTGACCGTACTACCCCCGCGTAGAGTCGTCGACACGCGAGACTCGGTCCGCCCAAATTCGGCATCAGTCGCCCGAGGGCGGACGCCGTGCCGACGAGCTTTGGCGCAAGACGGCGGAAGTGCTCGTCAAAGTGCCACCGTCCATCCAATACCAGGCCCAGGTACTTGATGTGGGCCTGGATTGGAAAGCCCACACCGTTGACCGTTATCGAGGCGCCGGCGGGTGGGCCGCGTCGGGGCCCATGGAAGAGTAGGGCCTCCGACTTTTCAAGGGCCACCCTAAGCCCCAGCGCCTCGATCCGCCTGACCACCTCCGCGGTTCCTGAGGTGGCCAGCGTTGCCGCCTCCTCGAGGGTCCCGCCCCGGGCTGTGACGAGCGTATCGTCTGCGTAGCAAATTACGCCCAGCCCGGGGGGGAGCCGGCCACGGAGGACCCAGTCGTAGCCGATGTCCCACAGGAGCGGCCCTAGAACCGAACCCTGCGGGACGCCGCACGACATAGCCCTCCTTACAACGTCCCCTTCCCGGTCCACGAAGAGGACGCTGCGGCCGTCGAGGTAGTCCGCCACCAGCCGCCTTAGGTAGAGGGGCACTCCATGGTACCGGAGTGCCTCCTTGATGCAGCCGAATGGCAGACTATTGAAGGCGTTGGCGATGTCGAGCGACACCGCCAACAGCACTTCCCTCGAGGTGACGGCCTCCGCAGCCGCGGCCTTCAAGCGCAGGATGGCGTCGACCGTAGACCGACCCGCCCGAAATCCGAACTGGGCATCGGACAGGTCGGGGCCGACCGCACTTAGGTGCCGGACGATGCGGGCAGCGACTACCCGCTCGAGCAGTTTGCCCGCCTCGTCCAGCAACACGATGGGCCTGAAGGCCGCGACTGTATTCGGAGACCGTCCCGGCTTCGGCAGGAGCACGAGCTTCCCCTCCTTCCAGCAGTCAGGGAACCGTCCGGACACCAGGCAAGCGTCGAACAGTCCCCTGAGGCGGGGCTCTAGGTGGTCGAGGACCAGGGCCAACACTCGGGCGGGAACCCCGTCCGGCCCGGGGGCGGCGCTTCTCCGCATACGCGCTGCCGCCGCCCCCATTTCCGTCGTCGTCACGGGCGGTACCTCCCCGTCGTTGGCCTCCCGGTCGTCATCTGGCGGAGCCATGACCGGGGGCGTGTGCACCGCCCGTGAAGGGAATAGTCCCTCAACCACCTCAGAGAGGAAGCCCGGCTGGAGGGTCTCCGTAAGGGGGGGGCCCTGGGCGCGGAGCTTGTTGAGCGCCGCGCGGTACGGGCGTCCCCAGGGGTCACGCTCGAGACCCTCCAGCATCTCCTGCCTTTTCACGTCTTTGGCGCGACAGATGGCCAGCTTAAACGCGGCACGCGCACTGTTATACGCCGCATACAGCCGGCCCTCCCGCTCTTCGTCGCGGATTCGGCGACGTCGGCTGCGGGTGTAGGACCTCCGGGCACAAATACAGGCCGCACGGAGGTCCGCCAGCTCCGGGGACCACCAGTAGACTCCCTTCCGTCGGGGCGGGCGCCGCACGCGGGGCATGGCCGCATCGCAGATCTGCGTAAGCATGCCGCGAATGCGGCCAGCTTCGGCGCCCACGTCTTCCGTCAGGGGGGGAGGCAGCCAAGATTGAAAGATGGCCGCCTCCACCAGCAGCTCCCGGTCGAGCCTACCCACAGCCCATCGCGGAAAAACGGGAGTTCTGTCCGCCGCGTGACCCCTGCTGGCGCTCTGAAGGGTCCGGGAGACCTCTATCTGAATGTATCTGTGGTCAGATAGGGTCTCGACCTCCTCCAGGACTCGCCAGCTCCTTACACGTGCGGCGACACCGGGGCTAGCGAACGAAAGGTCCACTATCGACCCGCCCCCGCGCCGCACGCACGTTAGGGCGGACCCTCGGTTTAGCAACACGAGGTCCGCCGCTTCCGCCCACTCTTGGACCGCCGCACCTCGGGCGTCCGTCCTGGGGGACCCCCACGCCGTTGATTTGGCGTTGAAGTCCCCCAGCACGAGCACAGGGCTCGGTGCCATACGCCGTATCGAGGTCTCCAGGCTGTGCAGGAAGACCTCGAAAGCCGCCAGACTACGATTGGGGGAGAAGTACACGCCATACAGCGTGACCCCTCCCCATTCAGCCGCCACATATCCCGTGCCCTTGTCCTTGACATACAAGGGCAGGGAATGCGGCGCCGCCGACCCGACGACCGCCACGGAGCCATCCCCGCTACCCGCCCAATTGGGGCGATCGGGGACTATGTAGGGCTCCGCGGCTACGGCAACACCGATCGACCGCTCCGCCATGGATTGCAGGAAGAGGTCCTGCGCCCTGGCGGAGCGGCCGAGATTCCCTTGGAGGAGGATAGAGTCGTGCTCCATAAACTAGACCACGATATCCTCCTCCATGCGCTGCGGCGGTCCAGCCGCGCTGGGTTGGGCAGCCGGGGCCGATTGGCTGCCCACCCCCCTCTTAGGGCCTGACTTGGCCGGAGGCCTGCACCCCACCCGCCCCATGCAGTGGTTGGCGGGGCGGTTGCCCGCCGCACATGCGGGGCAGTGTGGGGCGGCAGTACAGGTCGCCGCCTGGTGCCCTGCCTGACCGCAGCGGAAGCAAAGCCCGCTGCAGTCAAAGCAGTTGGTGCACAGCGGCCGGGTGTGACCGACCGCCATGCACTTGTAGCACCTGGCAGGCCGGGGCTCCAACGCGGTTACCCGCGCGGCGCTCCAGCCCACCAGAAGTCTACCGGCGGCGACCAAATCTTTGGCCGCCGCGACAGGGCACGATACCCAGACGGCACCCACACCACCTGGACCTGGGCGAATGGTGCCCACCCGGACGGCGCTGCTGGGAGACCCGGTTTTCGAGGCGATTGCCTCCCGGATCTCTTCCGCCGTCACGGAATCGTCCAGCCCGGAAATGCGCAGTTCGGCGCACTTCACGGGTCTGGCGACCCGGACACCACTCTCAGCCGGGAACAGGCCCAGCAGCCTCGCGGCCATCGCGTCGGCCGTCTTGGCGCCCTCTGGCCCCAGGTACTCGAAAATTCGAGCACCTGTCCGGGCTTGGCGGGAGCGAGCGGAGACGTCCCCGAGATCGGAGACGTTTATCTCCCGCCGGGCACGCTTCAAGACGGCCTCGTACGTCAGGCCCTTTTCCTTTCCCTCAGGCAGCACGGTGATCACCACCGCTGCTGCCTTGGGCACCTTTAATTTGCGCGACTTCTTCCGCTTGTTTTGCGGCGCCTTCGGGGCCTCCCCCCTCTGAGATACTGGCGCCGCCTCACGCTCCGCGGCAACCCCACGACGTTTAGCCCGGGATCGACGGGGCTCCACCACCTGCCAGTCCCCGACTGAGGACGTAGCAGCGGCAGGCCCGGGGGCAGAAGCCCGGGGTGTGATCACCGCAGCCCGCGAGGGTGCGGCAGCCTGTCGCGGCACAGAAGCGCGCGGAGGCGCAGCGGCGCCTGTTAAAGGTGGGAACTCCTCTCGGGGCTGACCCCTCGAGGCTTGTCCCGCCTTGCCTTTCTTTCTGTCCCGTTTTTTTTGGGCTGCAGGAGTCGGTGCTCCTGGTGCTGGTGGCTTTGCCGCTGCTGCAGCGAAAGACACATGGCCCCCTTGGCACGGCAGGGCTGTTGGTGCCGAGGCCATTGTGCCGTTCCTCTTGTCTGCCGCTAGCGGTGGCCGCAGTCGTGGCTCCGGTGGCAGCCTCGCGGCTAAAGCGTCGAACCGCGGACCAAAGACCGCAGCAACGCGGTCAATGATCACGCGGACCGCCTCGTCCTCTAGCTCCGGTCCGACGCTTGGCTGGGCGGTGGACGGACTCGGGGCAGCCGCGGGGAGCCCAAGCTCAACCCGCAGTCCGGCCTGTCCCTGCTCCAACTCTGCCATCCGTGCCTCGAGGCAGCGGTTAGCTTCGTCGAGGCGCTGATTCTGCGCCTCCAGACGAGCGTTCTGAGCCTCGAGGCGCTTGTTCTGCTCCGCCAAGCGCCGGACCGACAACGAGAGTTCATGTGCAGCGTCTTTGAGGCCGCGCACGAAGTTCCCCTTCAGGTTCCTCGAGCCTGCAGCCACCGTCTCCACTATTGCCACACTGTTGAGGGCCCTTTCCTCGACCTGGGCCGTCCCAATATGGCCCTCATCTGGGAGGCGGAGCTTTTCCGTTAAAAACGCCAAGCGCTCCTCGGCGTTCTGCTCCGCCTCCAGCCTTTTCAGGCTTAGGGTTTCTGCCCTACTGGCAGATGTGGCCCGAGGCGCAGGTGCCACAGGACGGCTCATGCCTCGACCCCTAACGCTATACTGCGCTTTCGGGGGAGGCGTCTCAGTAGGGCAGTCCTCTGATTCGGGCGCCCCACCACCCTGGGATATGGTGCGCTTCCGCGACGGATGATCAACATCCATCTGCCCCGCACTTACGTCCGCCGCGGCTATTGTGCTGCCCGCCCTTCTGATATTTGCCCTTAGGGCGAAATCACTTTCTTCAGCAGCGGACATCTCGGAAGCCGAATTAGCGGCCGAGCTGTCCGTTGCCGAAGCTCCTCCTTTTCTCTTTCCGCGTCCCTTACGGGACCGAAACTTGCCTTTCGCGTCACGTAAAAACGCTTGTGGCGCGACTGATGTTGATGTGGAGGCCGTGTTTAAAGCCAGACCTCCATCGGCTGAGGCATCGGGTGTAGCACCCGATTCCGTCGAATTAAAATTATTTTTATTAGAACCATTTACCATTTTGTTCCCACGAGTGTGGGAGAAAGGAGGTCCACCCGGGCAGAGCTCCCAGTACCCGGGTAAGCGTACATTTGTAACCCAACACAGGGGGACCGCAGGTACCCTGGCTGGGGGCGCGCTCGAGACTGAACTACCCATCAGCCATGCATCTCCTCGCCGCGCGCCAGAACTTGAGATTCGGGGTAATTTTTTATAGAGGTTGTCTTCCTCGCGGTCCGGGCGATTAAGCCAAGACCCTCGTTCCTGTATGCCCGCGAGACGTAACCACAGACACGCGCTCAGGTTTACGATTTGGGACGGGGGGGGCCGCTGTGGCCCCACTGTCCCCCCTCTCCAGAGCCCGGTGAGCCAGTCTGGCCCCACCGACTCCGACGCCTGGTCTATCCGCCGTGCCCTCTGCTGAGTCAGAGGGACACGCGGAGACCCGTCCTGTCCGGAATTTTAGCCGCCGGCGAATGCCGACGTTGCCCGGGGTGCACCACTAGGAGGTAAACCGGACAAATTAGCACCCCAACCTAACCTAACCTAACCTAACCTAACCTAACCACGGTACTCAATGTGGGAGACATACCTACCTTTGATACAGTGAGAGGTGGAAGGAGACTTACCAGTCATATAGATGTGACCGCCTGCACGGACGATATGTTGCACCTGGTGGACGACTGGCGCGTAGATGAAAACCTCACCGGCTCTGATCATAACGCAATGCTCTTCAAAATTTACCTAGAAAAGGCCAAGGACATTATGATCAAAAGGACTACTAGAATATATAACAGCAAGAAAGCTAACTGGCTGCAGTTTCAAAAAGATTTAAAGCAGCTCAAACAGAATCATAATGTTGACATAGGCAAGATAAATACAATAACAAATAGTGAAGAGTTGGACTCATTGGTCAGCGACTATACTAATATTATTACCAATGCGTGTGACGTGGCTATACCTAAAAAACAACAAATGAGCAAACTTACTGTTCCATGGTGGTCCCCGGAGCTGGAGAAAATGAGGCGCAGCGTACGTACTAAGAAGCACAGGATTAGATGTGCAGCGCCGATCCGCAGGGCTGGGGTGGTCGCCGATTACCTGAAAGCGAAAGAAGAGTATGAAGCAAATGTTAAAATGGCACAAATAAATAGCTGGAAGAATTTCTGTCACAGGCAGGATAGGGAAAGTGTTTGGGGGGGGATATATAGGGTTATTAAGAACACCGACAAGAGAGAGCCGGAGCTCCCACTGTCCAAAAATGGAAGTTCAGTGGGACTTCAAGAGTCCGCAAAGCTGCTTGCAGAGACTTTCTACCCAAAAGATCCTGAAGAGGAAGACAATGCAGAACAACAACGAATGAGAGCATTTTCCAGCCAGCTCGCTTGTCTTGTCCAAGGAAATCCCCAACCTGAACCCGATTTTACGGAGTACGAACTAAAACTAGCAGCCAACAGTTTTAATCCGAAAAAGGCTCCCGGTGATGACGGATTCACTGCAGATATTTGTGAGCAGGTAATTCTGAGTGACATAGAGCTAAACCTAGCCCTGTATAATAAATGCCTAAAGTTGGGCACTTCCCAACCCCCTGGAAGATGGCGGTGGTAGTAGCAATTAAAAAGCCTGGAAAAGGGGATTATACTGATCCTAAGGCTTACAGGCCAATAGGACTACTGTCGATTATGGGTAAAATATTGGAGAAGATGGTCATAAAAAGACTCACTTGGCACCTTCTACCTCGCCTGAGTACTCGGCAGTACGGCTTCCTGCCACAGCGTGGAACCGAGGACTCCCTCTATGACCTGGTGGCACACGTGAGGAGTAAAATTCGGGAGAAGAAACTCGTCACGATGGTGTCGCTGGACATAGAGGGAGCCTTCGATAACGCATGGTGGCCGGCCATTAAAATAAGGCTACTGGAGGAAGAGTGTCCGAAAGCGATTCAGCTGATTATGGCAAGCTACCTGAGCGGCAGAGCTGTAAAGATCAAATACGCAGGCCACGAACACGTGGAGTCTACTTCCAAGGGGTGCGTGCAGGGCTCGGTAGGAGGCCCCATACTATGGAATCTCCTCCTCGATCCGTTGCTGAAAGGTCTCACGAGAGGGGGAGACTATTGTCAGGCATTTGCGGATGACATAGTTCTCGTCTTCTCGGGGGACACAGCGGCGGAAATCGAGTGCCGTGGGAATGCCGCCCTCGAGCATGTCTGGCGGTGGGGCGTCACGAATAAGTTAAGGTTTGCACCACAAAAGACTAAAGCAATGGTACTCACCAAAAAACTCAAGTATGACGTCCCACGCTTGGGCATGGGCGGGGTTGATATTTGCATGGCAGAGGAGATAAAGATCTTGGGGCTAACAATAGACTGCGGTTTGACGTTCAATGCCCACACGACAAACGTGTGCAAGAAGGCGTTGGGCGTCTATAAGCAGCTATCGAGGGCCGCCAAGGTCACTTGGGGTCTCCATCCAGAAATAATAAAGACCATATACGTTGCTTCGATCGAGCCAATTATGACGTACGCAGCTAGTGTATGGGCTGAGGCTACTAATAAGATCAAAGTGCAGAAGCAATTGAACAACGTACAAAGGCTTTTTGCCCAAAAGATGTGCAAAGCGTACAGGACAGTTTCACTCAACGCTGCCCTGGTGCTGGCCGGGATACTCCCACTGGACATCCGTATTAGAGAGAACGCAGCACTTTACGAGGCCAGGAGAGGGGTTTCCCAGCTAATACCGGGGGATAGAGAGATTGAGAAGCCCATCGCTTATTCCGCTAAGCCGCATCCCTCAACCCATGAGCAAGTCGAGGTGACATATTTTACTTCTGAGGAGGAAATAACAGCCCAGGTGGACGGTGCAGTACAAATATATACTGATGGCAGCAAGATCGGGGGTGGAGTCGGGGCATCACTGTCCGTATGGACGGATGGAGCTGAGACTCTGGCCCGTAAATTCAAGCTGTCGTCATACTGCACCGTCTACCAGGCTGAATTATTAGCCATAAATCAGGCGGCAAGGTTAGCAACAAAGGGGAATAAGAGTCGCTACGCTATTATCAGTGACTCTAGGGCGGCCGTTGAAACAGTCGCTGACTGCGAATCCTTTCACCCACTGGCATGTGAAGTCAGACTGCATATAAGGGAAGGCAAAAGACGCGGTACAAACATAACATTGCACTGGATCAAGGCTCATGTAGGCTTGCAGGGCAACGAGAGGGCAGATTGCCTCGCTAAGGATGCGGCCCTAAAAAGTCGCGTAGCGGATCATTATGACAAGTGCCCGGTTTCATTCGTCAAGAGGATGCTCCGAATGGAATCTCTTGGCGAATGGAACCGGAGGTATAAGGAGGGATCCGTTGCGCAAGTGACCAAAATGTTCTTTCCCGATGCCCTGAGGGCATATGGTATTGTCAAGGCAATAACATTGGATAATGTAGTAACACAAGTACTGACGGGACATGGTGGGTTCTCCGAGTACCTGTATAGATTCCGGTGCAAGGGGAGCCCATCATGTGTGTGTTCACCTGAGGTAAATGAAACTGTTGCTCATGTTTTGTTCGATTGCCCAATACACGCAGTAAAAAGATATGAGTTAGAGCAGGAAATAGAAACAGTAGTAGATAGCAACAATATACACATAATTATGGAAGATGACAAAAAGAGGACGATATTCTTGAAGTACTGTAGAAGCATAGTTCCAATAGTTATTAAGCGTAACAAAACTTGACGCATTGTGCTTAATCTATCAAAGTATTTAAATTGCAATGGTATAATTTTAATAATTTATTTATTTATTGGAAATTTAAATTTTAATTGTAATATGTTATTTATTATTTTATTCATTCAAATATGTATAATGATTATATTGTATAATTGATTGTTATTTAATATTCTAATTCAAATATGTATAATAAATCCTAATTGCTAATCATTCTAACTTATCTAACAATTCTAATTTCTGCCTTCTATAATTTTGTTTTCTGTAAATAATATTGTATAGGTTTTATCAATTTATCTATGAATTTAATGTTTTATTATGTATTGTATTGTCTAATAATAATATAGTCTCACACTCTGTTAAGCAAAGTGTAAGAAGACTAAAATATATATTATCTATAAATGAATAATTGTATAGAATAAAATATATATTATCGACATACGTTTTGGTACGCAAAACGTATTGTACAACAATTTAAATATATGTTATATATAATTTGTTACATAATAAGTATTGAATATTTTTAAGTATAATCCGATATAAAATAATTATAATTTATTTCTATTTTGTATAATTTTAAATAATGAATACAGTCTCACACCCTGTTAGGCAGAGTGTAAAAAGACAAATAATTTTTATAAATAAAATATATATCATAGACATGCGATTTGGCACGCAAAACGTATTGTTCTAAAATTTAATTATATATGTATATTTTATATATTTACATATCAGTTATAATATACTAAATATAATGTTATTGTATCATTGTAATTTTGAATATATATTGAATAATTTTAAATAATAATTGTGATCTCGCACTCTGTTATGCAGAGTATTATAAGAGAAAATACGTAAAACACAAATATTAAATACATAAAGATAATTAAAATACTAAGCACAAAAAGGACCCTGGTAAGGTCAGGGGATAATTGGAGGTTCGAGCCTAGTCGCTCGGACATAGTTAAAAAAAAAAAAAAAAAAAAACCTAACCTAACCTAACCTAACCTTTTTTTTTTTTTTTTTTTTTTTTTTTTTTTTTGTTGACGCAGTGGAAATGCTGTTACGCATCCCTCCAGCCGGGTGCACCGGGGGGTATGTCGGGCTCGCCGGCCATGCCCGCAATTTGGCATGGCAGCCCTACCGACTAAAACCACTGCGGCCCCTACCACGCCTTTTGTGGGGGGGGGGTACTGGAGGGTCATCTTACGACATTCTACTCCAGCACCCCCGGCGTATGGCCAGCTACTGGCCACGACCCGTCGTCACTCCTGGCGGTGGGAGGAGGCGGGCGTAGCGCAGCCTCCACCTCCCTGGCCGCCGCCTGCGGAGCGAGTTCGCATGTGCGAGTGCCTCACGTTCCCGCTCCGCAGCCTCCTTCTGGATCATCACGGCCTCACAGAATGAGGCAACGGCTGACCAGAACCTGCCGCCGCTCAGCATTTGTGATACTACAGCTGGCAGCGACAGATCACTCCCGATTACCGCCGACAGGTCGTGGCGCTGAGGCCCCCAGGCGGGGCATTCTTCTAGGGTGTGACGCGCATTGTCGATTGGCGCGCCACACTCATGACATCCAGGGGCCTCTTCTCTACCGATTCGGTGCAGGTACTCACCAAAAACCCCATGTCCGGTGAGCACCTGCGACAGCCGGAAGGTTAGGCTGCCGTGCCTCCTGCTTATCCAGCGGCGGAGATGCGGCGCGATCGCCTCCACCGTTTCACGCCCCGCTTCGGGGGACTCCAAGTCCCCTCTCCACCGCCGGATTACTGTCCTTCGAGACGCTTCCTTTACTCTGCCCATATCTCCATCAGAGATTCGCTCATCCCGAGTACGCACTGCAGCACGGAACCGATAGGCTTCCGCCAGCGCCTCAGCCTGAAGCGGCCAAGGCGGGTCGCCCGCCAACAACGTAGCCGCAGTCCAGGACACCGTACGGTAGCCCCTAATGCATCTCACCGCCATGACCCTCTGCGACTTTCGCAGGAGGGTCTTACTGCGGGCGGTGAGTGAATCCGCCCAGATAGGGGCACCATACAGTGCCATGGACCGCAGGATGCCAGCGTATAAACGCCGGCATGACGACGCAGGACCTCCAATATTAGGAAGAAGCCTACCGAGAGCCGCAGCCGAGTTAATAAGTCTCGGAGCGAGCTGGGCAAAGTGCGCCTCGAACTTCAGTCTACCATCCAGGTGCAGGCCCAGGTATTTCATATGGGCCCGCACCGGCACGACAGCCCCCTGGACACTGATGCATGCTCCCCGGGGGGGACCTCGGCGTGGACCATGGAATAGGAGGGCCTCGGTCTTCGACAGCGAGACCCTCAGGCCCATCGCGTTAATCCGGTCGACGACGAGCGCGACACCGACCTCCGCCAATCGGGCGGCCTCCTCAAAGCCGGACGTCCTCACCGTAATGAGGGTATCATCCGCGTAACAAATTACCCCCATCCCGGCAAGGAGCCGGCCCCGCAGAAGCCAGTCAAACCCGACGTTCCACAGGATTGGACCCAGGACAGAACCCTGCGGAACACCGCACTCGACCCGATGGCGGTACAAGCGCCCGTCGCCCCCCTCCCAAAGCACACACCTCCCCTCGAGGTACGCCTCCAACAGCCTCCGAAGATACGGAGGCACCTCGTGATATCGGAGCGCCTCCTTCAGCGTCCCGTGAGGAAGGCTGTTGAAGGCGTTCTTTATGTCGAGCGAGACTGCCAGAACCACCTTACCTTCAGCCACTGCTGTGGTGGCGAGGGCCTTCAGGGCGGCCAGCGCATCGATTGTTGACCGACCTGCCCTGAACCCGTACTGCGCATCCGACAGTCCCGGCCCGACGTCCTCGAGGTGCTGAGCAAGACGACCCGCGAGCACTCTCTCAAACAACTTGGCCGTCTCGTCCAGCAGAACCAGAGGCCTGTATGCGGAAGGAGAGCTAATCGGACGACCCTCCTTCAGCAACAGGCACAACCTTCCGGTCTTCCAGATCTCCGGGAACTGCCCGGTTTGCAAACACTTGTTTAGCAGCTCCCGGAGGACCTCCTTTAAATATTCAGAGGCAATGCCGAGTACGAGACCTGGGACGCCGTCCGGTCCAGGCGCTTTCCTCTTACCACGAAGGCGGGAGAGGGCAACATCCATTTCCGTGTCGGTGACGAGGGGTATCGGTATCTCCTCCTCCACCAACCGGGGAGCCATTGTGGGGGGAGCATGTCCCACGGAGCGCGGGAACAACTCCACCACCAGCCCCGACACGGGATCCGGCTCCATTGATTCAATTATGGGAGCGCCATGGGCGCGGAGCTTGTTCCGCGCCCGTTGGTAAGTGCGCCCCCATGGATCCCGGTCGAGGTCCGCAAGCAACTCCCCGCGAGCCCTCTCCTTGGCCTGGCTGATGGCCAGCTGCAAGCCCTTCTTCCTACTGCGATACTCGGTTCGCAGCTGACCCTCAAGAACGACGTCCCTATTGCTGCGCTGACGGCACCGGACGTAGGCGCGCCGCGCACGATTGCAGGACACCCGGAGGTCGGCGATCTCGGGCGTCCACCAGTAAACCTGCCGGCGCGGCGGCGCTCGCCGGGCCCTCGGCATCGCCGCATCACACACCGCCATTAAACTTTTCTTCCATTTGCCTGCGAGCTCCTCCGCATTTATGCTGCTCTGCCCATTCACAAGACCCCAGCGCTGCACTATGGCAGCCTCCCGGACCATTTCGGTATCTAACCGTCCGAGCGCCCATTTTGGGAGTCTGCCGTTCGCACGCCGGTGCCCCGGTGGCCCCTGAAGGGCGGAGACCTCGAACCTGATGTATCGGTGGTCCGATAGGGTCTCCACCTCTTCTTCCACTCTCCAGTCACTCACACCCTGTGTGACATCGGGGGTGGCGAAAGACAGGTCTACGATAGACCCACCCCGTTGCCTCACGCAGGTGTGGACGGTCCCTCTATTAAGGAGGGACAGACCGGCGAGTAGGGACCACTCTTCGACGACCTCGCCTCTGGCATCCGTGGCGGAGCTCCCCCACGCTCGGGACTTCGCATTAAAGTCGCCGAGGACTATGACAGGTCTCGGCGATTGTCTTCGGACCGCGGTGCCGACGGAGTCCAGGAACAATTCAAACTCCGCCAGCCCGCGGTTGGGGGAGAAATAGATACCAATTATTGCGAAGTCCCGCCATCCCGCCACGGCATAGCCATTTCCCCTCTCCAAAGCCGAGAGAGGCGGGCCGCAATTTCCGCTGGACAGAACAGCAACATCTTCATTTAGGTCCCCCACCCAATTAGGTGTGTGGGGGACAAAATAGGGCTCGCAGGCCACCGCTAAATGTATGCCCCACTCCGCCACGGACTGCAGAAACAAGTCCTGGGCCCCGGCGGAGTGGTTCAAATTTCCCTGGAGGAATTTGAGATTATCTCCCATTACGAGGATATAAGGGTTTCCTCCTCAGCCTGGTGGCTTTCCCTACTTTCAATTCTGGTGGCCCGATGCACCGCGGCCACTGTTACTTCCTTTCCTTTTATAGAGGGAGGCTTACAGGCCCTCCCTCCCATGGTATGCTCAGCAGGACGTCCCGCTGCTGAACACACGGCGCAGCGTGGCTTCGCCACGCATTCTGCCAACCGATGCCCAGTACAGCCACACCGGAAGCAGAGGTTCGACCTATCAATTCCGACCGGGCATAGCCGGCCCGCATGCCCCAGGCTCTGGCACTTGAAGCATCTCAAGGGGAGCGGATCAAGCGCCCGGACCCCAGCCGAGCTCCATCCGACGAGAAGGCGTCCTGTACCGACCAGGATCTTGGCCGCAGTTACAGGGCAGCGGACTTTTGTTGTACCCATGCCATTTGGCCCGCGTCGTATGTCCCCGACTTGGACCTGCTTAGGAGCGCATCCAGTAGAACGAGCGACAGCCGAAACAATCTTCTCCTTAGTGACGGAGTCATCCATACCTGTCACCCGCAAATCCGCACATTTGACAGGGCGGACGACATCCGCCACTCCATTCAATGCACCTCGCAGTTTCTCCGCAAGTTGATCGGCGGTTTCGGCGTTCTGCGCCTTTGGGAGCAGGAGGACCCTAGCTCCTGTCACAGCTCGCCTTACTCTGAGGCCCTCGTTTATACCCAGTTCAGGGAGATTGACGGACTCCTCAGCGCGGGTAAGCGCATCGGCGTAAGTCAGCCCACGCTCGGCCGCAGCCGGCTGCAGAGTTATCACTACAGCCGGTGCACGAGGAGGGGCGAGTGGCGACTTCTTTTTCCTCCTCCTGTTCTTTTTCTTGTTGCTGTTTGCCGATTCGGCCACCTTAGGTACGGTCGAGGGTGCATCAACAATGGGCGCAGCAGGGGCGGGAGTCTTTTGCGACCTCTTCTTGACCACAGTAACCCAGCTCTCCGCCGGTGTGGTCGGGGCGGGAGGGTCCTTGGCCGTTGATGGTCCTGCAACCGCAGGGGGTCCAGACGCAGTCTTCTTTGCAGCAGCTACTGCAGGTGCATCCGCTGCCTTTGCTGCAGTGGTCGTCGCCTCTTTACTCTTCCTATTTGCCGCCAGGGGTGGATGGGAGGTTGTTAGGGGAAGAAGACGGTCTTCAATGCCCGCTAAGCGGGCCGACATCATCTCCCCCATGGACCGAATTAGGGAGGCCTTTAGTTCCTCCATGGCATTCATCCCACTGGGGATATCTTCAGGCATCGTCGTGGTCGTCGGCGTAGCCGTTGACGAGGTAGCCTTCAGCTCCTCAAACTGCTTCCTGTGGGAAGCCACTTCTGCCTTAAGAAGCTCGTTTTCTCTCCGGAGACGTTTGACGTCTGCGCGAAGGCGGATTAGGTTCTCCGACTCCGATTTAGAGGCTAGGGCCTCAATTACCGCCTGCATTGCGGCCGCTCTTGCATAAATGGTATGCATTACCGAGCCTTTAATTTTGCCCGACTTTGCAACCGCGTCAAAAATGGCAGCGACGTTTTTGCCACCCAAGGCCATAACTTCTTCCGGCCCCATGCAGGCCACATGCTCCACAGAAGGGCCTTCCGATCCGGAGAGATTTTCCCTCTCCGCCTCGCACATTGCCTTCTTGAAGACTCGACTTCTGAAGACTTTAACATAGTCTATTTCATCTTTTTCGAGCTGCGCCTTACGAAAGGCGGCTCGCGTTAGGCTAGTGGTACTGCCGCGCTCTTCACTACCTTTCCCATAGCGAGACGGATTGGGTTTTGAAGTGGGCTCTGAATCTGAGTCAGTGCCTGTGTCACAACTCCCTAAGTGATATTCGAGCGGACGATTCCGCCCTACCGATGAAGTGTTCATGACGTTTACGTCCGATTGGACAGCCGTAGTTACTTCGGGTAGGACGACCGGGCGACGAGATTGTCTCCCTCCAACGACTGGGGACTGCCTAGGTGCAGGGTTAGCACTCACCACTGATTCCAGGGAGGTCACCGCAGCTAAGGTGTTCTCCTCCCGCCGACACGAGCGCGTCGCTGCTTGCTCAGTCAGCGGAGACAGAGCACGCATACACCCTGACACAGACGGCGCGACCACACCGGGCCCCATCGTCAGATCCCGGATGGCGGATTGAGCACGGGAGCGCGTAAGGCGCACTGTTGGCGGAGAGGCAACGTCAGAAGCACCACTATGCACGTCCGGTAACGCTCCAACGCCGCCCCCCTCGTCGATCGGACCTTGCAAGTCGTGGCTGATTACGTCCACCAGCTGTACGAACGGTCCCTTTTTCCGGGGTGGTGTCCGCATGCAAGACATAATAATTGCAGAATTTGGATGTTGGTGAGAACCGAGGGTAAAAAGTGTATGTGATGTATGTTGGATATGTTTAAGAATTACTGGCAAAATTATAGGTGGTAGGGTAGGTTGTAAGGGTAGATATTTGATCCTTAGCAGGTTTGTAATTCTAAAATGAAATAATAATTTTCCACATATATTGTATTATATTTGTCTATTTATAGTGTGTTGTTTAAATTTTATACGTCGTAGAGAAAAGGGTGGGTTGGGAGGGTCAAATTTTAAAAATTGAGTGATCAGAAAGGGCACAAATGGGGTATCGGCGTGTAGGGCTTGATGAGCACTACACGATAGGTGAAGAAACCGGAAGGGTCTCTATACAAAAAAGTGAAGTTAGGCTGCAAAAACTGATAAAAATGTTCTAGGAACGACTTTTTGTGGTACAAACTGTGCTATATTTCAGAAACCTGAGGGATTATCTGCGTGAAAGTAGTATCGATAGAAAGGGCTGTAAACGACGAACAAACGAAGACCTCAATCACCAACGTGGACCGAGGATAGCAGACAGGATGGTAAGTATAAAGTTGCAATTTGGTATTTTTCAGCAAAAATTTAACGTTTTTAGTTATATATTGCGTTATTATACACAAACCTGAAGGGTATACTACAATTATTTACTACTGGATGAAAGACTATTAGACGAGGAACAATTTAAGACCTCAACCACCAACGTGGACTGAGGATAAGCAACAGAAGGTAAGTGTTAAGGTGAATATTTTAAATGTGAGCTAACGAAAATGTACTAAGTTGATATCTAAGAAAAAATTTTCAAAATTTCAGGGCTCTGAAGGAACCACTGACGTATAGTATGCTAAGGATAATTACAAGAAACTAAAGGGAGCAAAAAACAGACTGAAAATCGCACTAAAAACCTAAAAATTTCGATCAACCTAACCTAACCTTTTTTTTTTTTTTTTTTTTTTTATTTTAGGTGGGCAAAAATGTCCTACCGCACACCCCGCTGCCCGGGGAGACAACGGGGTAGTGTGGGGCTCTCACCCACTAAAAACCCACCGTGCGCCCTCACCCGCCCTTGCTACGGCGGATCACGGGAACCGCGTCGTTTCTCCGCGATCCGCAGGCGGCAGCCCCTTCGGGCACCCTCTCTTGTGCGACGCCCCGCGCACTTTGGCGTCACACCTTCGCGGTAGGCTTCCGCGGACGGCAGGGTACTCCCCGACCCCACCGTCCGCAGCCTCGGCTAGGGCGGCATCAGGCGCAGGTAAGCGCGCGCACGCCGCCCCGCGCGCCGGCGGCGAATCGGGTCCGCGAAGGAGGATTCCTCCCGGGCCCTCTCCGCCGCCTCCTTCCGCGAGATGACAGCCTCGCAGAAGGCGGCGACCGCGGTCCAGGCCCTGTCACTGCCAACCATCGCTCGCGCAACGGCCGGCAGCGACAGGTCCACGCCTATGACTGCAGCGAGTTCCCGGCGCTGCACATCCCAGGCCGGGCACGACTCGAGCGTGTGCTGCGCCGAGTCCTCGCCGCAGTCGCAGTGGTGACAGCCTGGGGTCGTCTCCCTCCTAGCGATCGTGTGCAGGTATTTGCCGAAGCAACCGTGCCCCGACAAAACCTGCACCAACCGGAAGGTGAGGACCCCGTGCTGCCGCCCTGCCCATTCTTCCAATATCGGCTGGAGCGCCCCAACGGTCCAGAGACCAGCCCGGGGCGTCTCCAGCCGAGACCTCCACTTTAGGACGGTGGCGCGGCGGGCATCTTCCCGCCACGCTGAGATTGCGCTTGGCGAGGGGCGGCTGCCCCCCGCCCGCGCCGTCGACGCCCGCCGATAAACGTCGGCGAGCACTTCCGCCTCCAGATCCCACGGGGGGGTTCCGGCCAACGCGCAGGCTGCATCGCACGAGACCGTGCGGTACCCGCGTATTGCCCTGACCGCTACGACCCTCTGTGGACGCCACAGAAGGGCCCTATTGCGAGCGGCCAGGGACTCCGCCCACACGGGCGCGCCGTACAGTGCCATTGACCGTACTACCCCCGCGTAGAGTCGTCGACACGCGAGACTCGGTCCGCCCAAATTCGGCATCAGTCGCCCGAGGGCGGACGCCGTGCCGACGAGCTTTGGCGCAAGACGGCGGAAGTGCTCGTCAAAGTGCCACCGTCCATCCAATACCAGGCCCAGATATTTGATGTGGGCCTGGATTGGAAAGCCCACACCGTTGACCGTTATCGAGGCGCCGGCGGGTGGGCCGCGTCGGGGCCAATGGAAGAGTAGGGCCTCCGACTTTTCAAGGGCCACCCTAAGCCCCAGCGCCTCGATCCGCCTGACCACCTCCGCGGTTCCTGAGGTGGCCAGCGTTGCCGCCTCCTCGAGGGTCCCGCCCCGGGCTGTGACGAGCGTATCGTCTGCGTAGCAAATTACGCCCAGCCCGGGGGGGAGCCGGCCACGGAGGACCCAGTCGTAGCCGATGTCCCACAGGAGCGGCCCTAGAACCGAACCCTGCGGGACGCCGCACGACATAGCCCTCCTTACAACGTCCCCTTCCCGGTCCACGAAGAGGACGCTGCGGCCGTCGAGGTAGTCCGCCACCAGCCGCCTTAGGTAGAGGGGCACTCCATGGTACCGGAGTGCCTCCTTGATGCAGCCGAATGGCAGACTATTGAAGGCGTTGGCGATGTCGAGCGACACCGCCAACAGCACTTCCCTCGAGGTGACGGCCTCCGCAGCCGCGGCCTTCAAGCGCAGGATGGCGTCGACCGTAGACCGACCCGCCCGAAATCCGAACTGGGCATCGGACAGGTCGGGGCCGACCGCACTTAGGTGCCGGACGATGCGGGCAGCGACTACCCGCTCGAGCAGTTTGCCCGCCTCGTCCAGCAACACGATGGGCCTGAAGGCCGCGACTGTATTCGGAGACCGTCCCGGCTTCGGCAGGAGCACGAGCTTCCCCTCCTTCCAGCAGTCAGGGAACCGTCCGGACACCAGGCAAGCGTCGAACAGTCCCCTGAGGCGGGGCTCTAGGTGGTCGAGGACCAGGGCCAGCACTCGGGCGGGAACCCCGTCCGGCCCGGGGGCGGCGCTTCTCCGCATACGCGCTGCCGCCGCCCCCATTTCCGTCGTCGTCACGGGCGGTACCTCCCCGTCGTCGGCCTCCCGGTCGTCATCTGGCGGAGCCATGACCGGGGGCGTGTGCACCGCCCGTGAAGGGAATAGTCCCTCAACCACCTCAGAGAGGAAGCCCGGCTGGAGGGTCTCCGTAAGGGGGGGGCCCTGGGCGCGGAGCTTGTTAAGCGCCGCGCGGTACGGGCGTCCCCAGGGGTCACGCTCGAGACCCTCCAGCATCTCCTGCCTTTTCGCGTCCTTGGCGCGACAGATGGCCAGCTTAAATGCGGCGCGCGCACTGCTGTACGCCGCATACAGCCGGCCCTCCCGCTCTTCGTCGCGGATTCGGCGACGTCGGCTGCGGGTGTAGGACCTCCGGGCACGAATACAGGCCGCACGGAGGTCCGCCAGCTCCGGGGACCACCAGTAGACCCCCTTCCGTCGGGGCGTTCGCCGCACGCGGGGCATGGCCGCATCGCAGATCTGCGTAAGCATGCCGCGTATGCGGCCAGCCTCGGCGCCCACGTCTTCCGTCAGGGGGGGAGGCAGCCAAGATTGAAAGATGGCCGCCTCCACCAGCAGCTCCCGGTCGAGCCTACCCACAGCCCATCGCGGAAAAGCGGGAGTTCTGTCCGCCGCGTGACCCCTGCTGGCGCCCTGAAGGGTCCGGGAGACCTCTATCTGAATGTATCTGTGGTCAGATAGGGTCTCGACCTCCTCCAGGACTCGCCAGCTCCTTACACGTGCGGCGACACTGGGGCTAGCGAACGAAAGGTCCACTATCGACCCGCCCCCGCGCCGCACGCACGTTAGGGCGGACCCTCGGTTTAGCAACACGAGGTCCGCCGCTTCCGCCCACTCTTGGACCGCCGCACCTCGGGCGTCCGTCCTGGGGGACCCCCACGCCGTTGATTTGGCGTTGAAGTCCCCCAGCACCAGCACAGGGCTCGGTGCCATCCGCCGTATCGAGGTCTCCAGGTTGTGCAGGAAGACCTCGAAAGCCGCCAGACTACGATTGGGGGAGAAGTACACGCCATACAGCGTGACCCCTCCCCATTCAGCCGCCACATATCCCGTGCCCTTGTCTTTGACTGACAAGGGCAGGGAATGCGGCGCCGCCGACCCGACGACCGCCACGGAGCCATCCCCGCTACCCGCCCAATTGGGGCGATCGGGGACTATGTAGGGCTCCGCAGCTACGGCAACACCGATCGACCGCTCCGCCATGGATTGCAGGAAGAGGTCCTGCGCCCTGGCGGAGCGGCCGAGATTCCCTTGGAGGAGGATAGAGTTGTGCTCCATAAACTAGACCACGACATCCTCCTCCATGTGCTGCGGCGGTCCAGCCGCGCTGGGTTGGGCAGCCGGGGCCGATTGGCTGCCCATCCCCCTCTTAGGGCCTGACTTGGCCGGAGGCCTGCACCCCACCCGCCCCATGCAGTGGTTGGCGGGGCGGTTGCCCGCCGCACATGCGGGGCAGTGTGGGGTGGCAGTACAGGTCGCCGCCTGGTGCCCTGCCTGACCGCAGCGGAAGCAAAGCCCGCTGCAGTCAAAGCAGTTGGTGCACAGCGGCCGGGTGTGACCGACCGCCATGCACTTGTAGCACCTGGCAGGCCGGGGCTCCAACGCGGTTACCCGCGCGGCGCTCCAGCCCACCAGAAGTCTACCGGCGGCGACCAAATCTTTGGCCGCCGCGACAGGGCACGATACCCAGACGGCACCCACACCACCTGGACCTGGGCGAATGGTGCCCACCCGGACGGCGCTGCTGGGAGACCCGGTTTTCGAGGCGATTGCCTCCCGGATCTCTTCCGCCGTCACGGAATCATCCAGCCCGGAAATGCGCAGTTCGGCGCACTTCACGGGCCTGGCGACCCGGACACCACTCTCAGCTGGGAACAGGCCCAGCAGCCTCGCGGCCATCGCGTCGGCCGTCTTGGCGCCCTCTGGCCCCAGGTACTCGAAAATACGAGCACCTGTGCGGGCTTGGCGGGAGCGAGCGGAGACGTCCCCGAGATCGGAGACGTTTATATCCCGCCGGGCACGCTTCAAGACGGCCTCGTACGTCAGGCCCTTTTCCTTGGCCTCAGGCAGCAGCGTGATGACCACCGCTGCTGTCTTCGGCACCTTGAGTTTGCGCGACCTCTTTTTTCGCGGCTTTGGGGCTTCTCTCTGGCCAATTGGTGCCGCCTCACGCCCCGCGGCGGCGCCGCGATCCTTGGCCCGGGATCGCCGGGGTCCAACCACCTGCCAGTCCCCATCTGAGGAGGTATTAGTGGCAGGAGCGGGGGCAGGAACCGGGGCTGTGACCACCGCGGCCCGTGCGGATGCGGCAGTTTGTCGCGGCGCAGAACGTGCAGGTGCAGCGGTGCTCGGCAGAGGCGGGAACTCCTCTCGGGGCTGACCCCTCGGGGCTTGTCCCGCCTTGCCCTTTTTCTTGGCCTTTTTCTTTTGGCCCTTTTCTTGGACCATAGGAGCCGTAGGTGGTCTGGCCGCTGGTGCTTTGGCCGCCGCTGGTTTGGCCGCCGTCGCGGCAAAGGACACATGGCCCTCCTGGCACGGCAGGGCTGTCGGCGCTGAGGACGTAGCGCCATTCCTTTTGTCTGCCGCTAGCGGCGGCCGCAGTCGTGGCTCCGGTGGCAGCCTCGCGGCCAAAGCGTCGAGCCGCGGACCAAAGACCGCAGCAATGCGGTCGATGATCACGCGGAGTGCTTCGTCTTCCGACTCCAATCCAGGGCCTGACTGGGCAGTGGACGAAGCCGGGGCAGCCGCGGGGAGCCCAAGCTCAACCCGTAACCCGGCCTGACCCTGCTCTAACTCTGCCATCCGTGCCTCGAGGCAGCGGTTAGCCTCGTCGAGGCGCTGGTTCTGCGCCTCCAGACGAGCGTTCTGGGCCTCGAGGCGCTTGTTTTGCTCCGCCAAGCGCCGGACCGATAGCGAGATCTCGTGCGCGGCGTCTTTAAGGCCACGCACGAAGTTCCCCTTGAGGTTCCTTGAACCAGCCGCCACGGTCTCCACTATAGCCACGCTGTTCAGGGCCCTCTCCTCAGCCTGGGCCGTCCCAATATGGCCCTCGTCTGGGAGGCGGAGTTTTTCCGTTAAAAGCGCCAGGCGCTCCTCGGCGTTTTGCTCCGCCTCCAGCCTTTTTAGGCTTAGGGTTTCTGCCCTACTGGCAGATGTGGCACGAGGCGCAGGTGCCACAGGACGGCTCATGCCTCGACCCCTAACGCTATACTGCGCTTTCGGGGGAGGCGTCTCAGTAGGGCAGTCCTCTGATTCGGGCGCCCCACCACCCTGGGACATGGTGCGCTTCCGCGACGGATGATCAACATCCATCTGCCCCGCACTCACGTCCGCCGCAGCTATTGCGCTGCCCGCCCTTCTGATATTTGCCCTTAGGGCGCAATCACTTTCTTCAGCAGCGGACATCTCGGAAGCCGAATTAGCGGCCGAGCTGTCCGTTGCCGAAGCTCCTCCTTTTCTTTTTCCGCGTCCCTTACGGGACCGAAACTTACCTTTCGCGTCACGTAGTAACGCTTGTGGCGCTACTGATGTTGATGTGGAGGCCGTGTTTAAAGCCGGACCTCCATCGGCTGAGGCATCGGGTGTAGCACCCGATTCCGTCGAGTTAAAATTATTTTTATTTAAACCATTAACCATTTTGTTCCCACGAGTGTGGGAGAAAGGAGGTCCACCCGGGCAGAGCTCCCATTACCCGGGTAAGCGTACATTTGTAACCCAACACAGGGGGACCGCAGGTACCCTGGCTGGGGGCGCGCTCGAGACTGAACTACCCATCAGCCATGCATCTCCTCGCCGCACGCCAGAACTTGAGATTCGGGGTAATTTTTTATAGAGGTTGTCTTCCTCGCAGTCCGGGCGATTAAGCCAAGACCCTCGTTCCTGTATGCCCGCGAGACGTAACCACAGGCACGCACTCAGGTTTACGATTTGGGACGGGGGGGGCCGCTGTGGCCCCACTGTCCCCCCTCTCCAGAGCCCGGTGAGCCAGTCTGGCCCCACCGACTCCGACGCCTGGTCTATCCGCTGTGCCCTCTGCTGAGTCAGAGGGACACGCGGAGACCCGTCCTGTCCGGAATTTTAGCCGCCGGCGACTGCCGACGTTGCCCGGGGTGCACCACTAGGAGGTAAACCGGACAAATTAGCACCCCAACCTAACCTAACCTAACCTAACCTAACCTAACCTAACCTTTTTTTTTTTTTTTTTTTTTTTTTTTTTTTTATTTTATTTTAGGTGGGCAAAAATGTCCTACCGCACACCCCGCTGCCCGGGGAGACAACGGGGTAGTGTGGGGCTCTCACCCACTAAAAACCCACCGTGCGCCCTCACCCGCCCTTGCTACGGCGGATCACGGGAACCGCGTCGTTTCTCCGCGATCCGCAGGCGGCAGCCCCTTCGGGCACCCTCTCTTGTGCGACGCCCCGCGCACTTGGGCGTCACACCTTCGCGGTAGGCTTCCGCGGACGGCAGGGTACTCCCCGACCCCACCGTCCGCAGCCTCGGCTAGGGCGGCATCAGGCGCAGGTAAGCGCGCGCACGCCGCCCCGCGCGCCGGCGGCGAATCGGGTCCGCGAAGGAGGATTCCTCCCGGGCCCTCTCCGCCGCCTCCTTCCGCGAGATGACAGCCTCGCAGAAGGCGGCGACCGCGGTCCAGGCCCTGTCACTGCCAACCATCGCTCGCGCAACGGCCGGCAGCGACAGGTCCACGCCTATGACTGCAGCGAGTTCCCGGCGCTGCACATCCCAGGCCGGGCACGACTCGAGCGTGTGCTGCGCCGAGTCCTCGCCGCAGTCGCAGTGGTGACAGCCTGGGGTCGTCTCCCTCCTAGCGATCGTGTGCAGGTATTTGCCGAAGCAACCGTGCCCCGACAAAACCTGCACCAACCGGAAGGTGAGGACCCCGTGCTGCCGCCCTGCCCATTCTTCCAAGATCGGCCGGAGCGCCCCCACGGTCCAGAGACCAGCCCGGGGCGTCTCCAGCCGAGACCTCCACTTTAGGACGGTGGCGCGGCGGGCATCTTCCCGCCACGCAGAGATCGCGCTTGGCGAGGGGCGGCTGCCCCCCGCCCGCGCCGTCGACGCCCGCCGATAAACGTCGGCGAGCACTTCCGCCTCCAGATCCCACGGGGGGGTTCCGGCCAACGCGCAGGCTGCATCGCACGAGACCGTGCGGTACCCGCGTATTGCCCTGACCGCTACGACCCTCTGTGGACGCCACAGAAGGGCCCTATTGCGAGCGGCCAGGGACTCCGCCCACACGGGCGCGCCGTACAGTGCCATCGACCGTACTACCCCCGCGTAGAGTCGTCGACACGCGAGACTCGGTCCGCCCAAATTCGGCATCAGTCGCCCGAGGGCGGACGCCGTGCCGACGAGCTTTGGCGCAAGACGGCGGAAGTGCTCGTCAAAGTGCCACCGTCCATCCAATACCAGGCCCAGGTACTTGATGTGGGCCTGGATTGGAAAGCCCACACCGTTGACCGTTATCGAGGCGCCGGCGGGTGGGCCGCGTCGGGGCCCATGGAAGAGTAGGGCCTCCGACTTTTCAAGGGCCACCCTAAGCCCCAGCGCCTCGATCCGCCTGACCACCTCCGCGGTTCCTGAGGTGGCCAGCGTTGCCGCCTCCTCGAGGGTCCCGCCCCGGGCTGTGACGAGCGTATCGTCTGCGTAGCAAATTACGCCCAGCCCGGGGGGGAGCCGGCCACGGAGGACCCAGTCGTAGCCGATGTCCCACAGGAGCGGCCCTAGAACCGAACCCTGCGGGACGCCGCACGACATAGCCCTCCTTACAACGTCCCCTTCCCGGTCCACGAAGAGGACGCTGCGGCCGTCGAGGTAGTCCGCCACCAGCCGCCTTAGGTAGAGGGGCACTCCATGGTACCGGAGTGCCTCCTTGATGCAGCCGAATGGCAGACTATTGAAGGCGTTGGCGATGTCGAGCGACACCGCCAACAGCACTTCCCTCGAGGTGACGGCCTCCGCAGCCGCAGCCTTCAAGCGCAGGATGGCGTCGACCGTAGACCGACCCGCCCGAAATCCGAACTGGGCATCGGACAGGTCGGGGCCGACCGCACCTAGGTGCCGGACGATGCGGGCAGCGACTACCCGCTCGAGCAGTTTGCCCGCCTCGTCCAGCAACACGATGGGCCTGAAGGCTGCGACTGTATTCGGAGACCGTCCCGGCTTCGGCAGGAGCACGAGCTTCCCCTCCTTCCAGCAGTCAGGGAACCGTCCGGACACCAGGCAAGCGTCGAACAGTCCCCTGAGGCGGGGCTCTAGGTGGTCGAGGACCAGGGCCAGCACTCGGGCGGGAACCCCGTCCGGCCCGGGGGCGGCGCTTCTCCGCATACGCGCCGCCGCCGCCCCCATTTCCGTCGTCGTCACGGGCGGTACCTCCCCGTCGTCGGCCTCCCGGTCGTCATCTGGCGGAGCCATGACCGGGGGCGTGTGCACCGCCCGTGAAGGGAATAGTCCCTCAACCACCTCAGAGAGGAAGCCCGGCCGGAGGGTCTCCGTAAGGGGGGGGCCCTGGGCGCGGAGCTTGTTGAGCGCCGCGCGGTACGGGCGTCCCCAGGGGTCACGCTCGAGACCCTCCAGCATCTCCTGCCTTTTCGCGTCTTTGGCGCGACAGATGGCCAGCTTAAACGCGGCGCGCGCACTGTTGTACGCCGCATACAGCCGGCCCTCCCGCTCTTCGTCGCGGATTCGGCGACGTCGGCTGCGGGTGTAGGACCTCCGGGCACGAATACAGGCCGCACGGAGGTCCGCCAGCTCCGGGGACCACCAGTAGACCCCCTTCCGTCGGGGCGGGCGCCGCACGCGGGGCATGGCCGCATCGCAGATCTGCGTAAGCATGCCGCGAATGCGGCCAGCCTCGGCGCCCACATCTTCCGTCAGGGGAGGAGGCAGCCAAGATTGAAAGATGGCCGCCTCCACCAGCAGCTCCCGGTCGAGCCTACCCACAGCCCAACGCGGAAAAGCGGGAGTTCTGTCCGCCACGTGACCCCTGCTGGCGCCCTGAAGGGTCCGGGAGACCTCTATCTGAATGTATCTGTGGTCAGATAGGGTCTCGACCTCCTCCAGGACTCGCCAGCTCCTTACACGTGCGGCGACACCGGGGCTAGCGAACGAAAGGTCCACTATCGACCCGCCCCCGCGCCGCACGCACGTTAGGGCGGACCCTCGGTTTAGCAACACGAGGTCCGCCGCTTCCGCCCACTCTTGGACCGCCGCACCTCGGGCGTCCATCCTGGGGGACCCCCACGCCGTTGATTTGGCGTTGAAGTCCCCCAGCACCAGCACAGGGCTCGGTGCCATACGCCGTATCGAGGTCTCCAGGCTGTGCAGGAAGACCTCGAAAGCCGCCAGACTACGATTGGGGGAGAAGTACACGCCATACAGCGTGACCCCTCCCCATTCAGCTGCCACATATCCCGTGCCCTTGTCCTTGACTGACAAGGGCGGGGAATGCGGCGCCGCCGACCCGACGACCGCCACGGAGCCATCCCCGCTACCCGCCCAATTGGGGCGATCGGGGACTATGTAGGGCTCCGCGGCTACGGCAACACCGATCGACCGCTCCGCCATGGATTGCAGGAAGAGATCCTGCGCCCTGGCGGAGCGGCCGAGATTCCCTTGGAGGAGGATAGAGTCGTGCTCCATAAACTAGACCACGATATCCTCCTCCATGCGCTGCGGCGGTCCAGCCGCGCTGGGTTGGGCAGCCGGGGCCGATTGGCTGCCCACCCCCCTCTTAGGGCCTGACTTGGCCGGAGGCCTGCACCCCACCCGCCCCATGCAGTGGTTGGCGGGGCGGTTGCCCGCCGCACATGCGGGGCAGTGTGGGGTGGCAGTACAGGTCGCCGCCTGGTGCCCTGCCTGACCGCAGCGGAAGCAAAGACCGCTGCAGTCAAAGCAGTTGGTGCACAGCGGCCGGGTGTGACCGACCGCCATGCACTTGTAGCACCTGGCAGGCCGGGGCTCCAACGCGGTTACCCGCGCGGCGCTCCAGCCCACCAGAAGTCTACCGGCGGCGACCAAATCCTTGGCCGCCGCGACAGGGCACGAAGCCCAGACGGCACCCACACCACCTGGACCTGGGCGAATGGTGCCCACCCGGACGGCGCTGCTGGGAGACCCGGTTTTCGAGGCGATTGCCTCCCGGATCTCTTCCGCCGTCACGGAATCGTCCAGCCCGGAAATGCGCAGTTCGGCGCACTTCACGGGTCTGGCGACCCGGACACCACTCTCAGCTGGGAACAGGCCCAGCAGCCTCGCGGCCATCGCGTCGGCCGTCTTGGCACCCTCTGGCCCCAGGTACTCGAAAATCCGAGCACCTGTCCGGGCTTGGCGGGAGCGAGCGGAGACGTCCCCGAGATCGGAGACGTTTATCTCCCGCCGGGCACGCTTCAAGACGGCCTCGTACGTCAGGCCCTTTTCCTTGGCCTCAGGCAGCAGCGTGATGACAACCGCTGCTGTCTTCGGCACCTTGAGTTTGCGCGACCTCTTCCGCTTGTTTTGCGGCGCCTTCGGGGCCTCCCCCCTCTGAGATACTGGCGCCGCCTCACGCTCCGCGGCAACCCCACGACGCTTAGCCCGGGATCGCCGGGGCTCCACCACCTGCCAGTCCCCGACTGAGGACGTAGCAGTGGTAGGCCCGGGGGCAGAAGCCCGGGGTGTGACCACCGCAGCCCGCGAGGGTGCGGCAGCCTGTCGCGGCACAGAAGCGCGCGAAGGCGCAGCGGCGCCTGTTAAAGGTGGGAACTCCTCTCGGGGCTGACCCCTCGAGGCTTGTCCCGCCTTGCCTTTTTTCTTGTCCCGTTTTTTCTGGCCTGCAGAAGTCGGTGCTCCTGGTACTGTTGGCTTTGCCGCCACCGCAGCGAAAGACACAAGACCCCCCTGGCATGGCAGGGGTGCCGGTGCCGGGGGCGTTGCGCCATCTCTTTTATCGGCTGCTAGCGGCGGCCGCATGCGCGGTTCCGGAGGCAGTCTCGCTGCCAGAGCGTCTATCCGCGGACCAAAGACCGCAGCAATGCGGTCAATGATCGCGCGGAACGCTTCATCCTCTATTTCCGGTTCAGTGCCTGACTGGGCGGCAGTCGGAGTTGAGGCGACCGCAGGGAGCCCAAGCTCAACCCGCAATCCAGCCTGTCCCTGCTCTAACTCCGCCATCCGCGCCTCGAGACAGCGGTTAGCCTCGTCGAGGCGCTGATTTTGCGCCTCAAGACGAGCGTTTTGCGCCTCGAGGCGCTTATTTTGTTCAGCCATGCGCCGAACCGACAGTGTAAGTTCGTGCGCAGCATCTTTGAGGCTGCGCACAAAATTCCCTTTTAGGTTCCGCGATCCTGCGGCCACTGTCTCCACAATAGCTACGCTATTCAGAGCCCTCTCTTCTACTTGGGCCATCCCTATATGGCCCTCATCTGGTAGGCGGAGCTTTTCCGCGAGAAGCGCCAAGCGTTCCTCGGCATTCTGCTCCGCTTCCAGTCTTTTTAGGCCTAAGGCCTCTGCCCTGTTGGCAGACAGGGCACGTAGTGGAGGTGCCACTAGTCGACTGATGCCTCGACCCCTAGCGCTGTACTGCGCTTTCGGGGGAGGCATCTCGACAGAGCAGCTCTCCGATTCCGGCACCCCGCCACCCTGGGACATGGTGCGTTTGCGAGATGGGTGATCTACCTCCATCTGCCCCGCACACCCGTCCGCAGCAGCCAAAGATGTTGAGCTGCCCGCTCTTCTGGTATTTGCCCTAAGGGCACAATCACCTTCCTCAGCGGCGGACATATCAGAAGCCGAATTAGCTGCCGAGCTGTCCGTCGCCGAAGCTCCCTCCTTTTTCTTTCCACGTCCCTTGCGGGACCGAAACTTCCCCTTAGCGTCACGCAATGGTGGTTGTGACGCGACCAATGGTGTTGCTGATGTTGTGGGGGCCGTATTTACAGCCGGACCCCTTTCGGCTGAGGCGTCAGGTATATTACCCGACTCCGTCAAAGATATTTTTAAATTTTCAGTATCCATACGATTCCCACGAGTGTGGGAGAAAAGAGGTCCACCCGGGCAGAGCTCCCAATACCCGGGTAAGCGTACATTTGTAACCCAACACAGGGGGTCCGCAGGTACCCTGGCTGGGGCCGCGCTCGAGACTGAACTACCCATCAGCCATGCATCTCCTCGCCGCGCGCCAGAACTTGAGATTCGGGGTAATTTTTTATAGAGGTTGTCTTCCTCGCGGTCCGGGCGATTAAGCCAAGACCCTCGTTCCTGTATGCCCGCGAGACGTAACCACAGACACGCGCTCAGGTTTACGATTTGGGACGGGGGGGGCCGCTGTGGCCCCACTGTCCCCCCTCTCCAGAGCCCGGTGAGCCAGTCTGGCCCCACCGACTCCGACGCCTGGTCTATCCGCCGTGCCCTCTGCTGAGTCAGAGGGACACGCGGAGACCCGTCCTGTCCGGAACCTAACCTAACCTAACCTAACCTTTTTTTTTTTTTTATTTTAGGTGGGCAAAAATGTCCTACCGCACACCCCGCTGCCCGGGGAGACAACGGGGTAGTGTGGGGCTCTCACCCACTAAAAACCCACCGTGCGCCCTCACCCGCCCTTGCTACGGCGGATCACGGGAACCGCGTCGTTTCTCCGCGATCCGCAGGCGGCAGCCCCTTCGGGCACCCTCTCTTGTGCGACGCCCCGCGCACTTGGGCGTCACACCTTCGCGGTAGGCTTCCGCGGACGGCAGGGTACTCCCCGACCCCACCGTCCGCAGCCTCGGCTAGGGCGGCATCAGGCGCAGGTAAGCGCGCGCACGCCGCCCCGCGCGCCGGCGGCGAATCGGGTCCGCGAAGGAGGATACCTCCCGGGCCCTCTCCGCCGCCTCCTTCCGCGAGATGACAGCCTCGCAGAAGGCGGCGACCGCGGTCCAGGCCCTGTCACTGCCAACCATCGCTCGCGCAACGGCCGGCAGCGACAGGTCCACGCCTATGACTGCAGCGAGTTCCCGGCGCTGCACATCCCAGGCCGGGCACGACTCGAGCGTGTGCTGCGCCGAGTCCTCGCCGCAGTCGCAGTGGTGACAGCCTGGGGTCGTCTCCCTCCTAGCGATCGTGTGCAGGTATTTGCCGAAGCAACCGTGCCCCGACAAAACCTGCACCAACCGGAAGGTGAGGACCCCGTGCTGCCGCCCTGCCCATTCTTCCAAGATCGGCTGGAGCGCCCCCACGGTCCAGAGACCAGCCCGGGGCGTCTCCAGCCGAGACCTCCACTTTAGGACGGTGGCGCGGCGGGCATCTTCCCGCCACGCTGAGATTGCGCTTGGCGAGGGGCGGCTGCCCCCCGCCCGCGCCGTCGACGCCCGCCGATAAACGTCGGCGAGCACTTCCGCCTCCAGATCCCACGGGGGGGTTCCGGCCAACGCGCAGGCTGCATCGCACGAGACCGTGCGGTACCCGCGTATTGCCCTGACCGCTACGACCCTCTGTGGACGCCACAGAAGGGCCCTATTGCGAGCGGCCAGGGACTCCGCCCACACGGGCGCGCCGTACAGTGCCATTGACCGTACTACCCCCGCGTAGAGTCGTCGACACGCGAGACTCGGTCCGCCCAAATTCGGCATCAGTCGCCCGAGGGCGGACGCCGTGCCGACGAGCTTTGGCGCAAGACGGCGGAAGTGCTCGTCGAAGTGCCACCGTCCATCCAATACCAGGCCCAGGTACTTGATGTGGGCCTGGATTGGAAAGCCCACACCGTTGACCGTTATCGAGGCGCCGGCGGGCGGGCCGCGTCGGGGCCCATGGAAGAGTAGGGCCTCCGACTTTTCAAGGGCCACCCTAAGCCCCAGCGCCTCGATCCGCCTGACCACCTCCGCGGTTCCTGAGGTGGCCAGTGTTGCCGCCTCCTCGAGGGTCCCGCCCCGGGCTGTGACGAGCGTATCGTCTGCGTAGCAAATTACGCCCAGCCCGGGGGGGAGCCGGCCACGGAGGACCCAGTCGTAGCCGATGTCCCACAGGAGCGGCCCTAGAACCGAACCCTGCGGGACGCCGCACGACATAGCCCTCCTTACAACGTCCCCTTCCCGGTCCACGAAGAGGACGTTGCGGCCGTCGAGGTAGTCCGCCACCAGCCGCCTTAGGTAGAGGGGCACTCCATGGTACCGGAGTGCCTCCTTGATGCAGCCGAATGGCAGACTATTGAAGGCGTTGGCGATGTCGAGCGACACCGCCAACAGCACTTCCCTCGAGGTGACGGCCTCCGCAGCCGCGGCCTTCAAGCGCAGGATGGCGTCGACCGTAGACCGACCCGCCCGAAATCCGAACTGGGCATCGGACAGGTCGGGGCCGACCGCACCTAGGTGCCGGACGATGCGGGCAGCGACTACCCGCTCGAGAAGTTTGCCCGGCTCGTCCAGCAACACGATGGGCCTGAAGGCCGCGACTGTATTCGGAGACCGTCCCGGCTTCAGCAGGAGCACGAGCTTCCCCTCCTTCCAGCAGTCAGGGAACCGTCCGGACACCAGGCAAGCGTCGAACAGTCCCCTGAGGCGGGGCTCTAGGTGGTCGAGGACCAGGGCCAGCACTCGGGCGGGAACCCCGTCCGGCCCGGGGGCGGCGCTTCTCCGCATACGCGCTGCCGCCGCCCCCATTTCCGTCGTCGTCACGGGCGGTACCTCCCCGTCGTCGGCCTCCCGGTCGTCATCTGGCGGAGCCATGACCGGGGGCGTGTGCACCGCCCGTGAAGGGAATAGTCCCTCAACCACCTCAGAGAGGAAGCCCGGCTGGAGGGTCTCCGTAAGGGGGGGGCCCTGGGCGCGGAGCTTGTTGAGCGCCGCGCGGTACGGGCGTCCCCAGGGGTCACGCTCGAGACCCTCCAGCATCTCCTGCCTTTTCGCGTCTTTGGCGCGACAGATGGCCAGCTTTAACGCGGCGCGCGCACTGCTGTACGCCGCATACAGCCGGCCCTCCCGCTCTTCGTCGCGGATTCGGCGACGGCGGCTGCGGGTGTAGGACCTCCGGGCACGAATACAGGCCGCACGGAGGTCCGCCAGCTCCGGGGACCACCAATAGACCCCCTTCCGTCGGGGCGGGCGCCGCACGCGGGGCATGGCCGCATCGCAGATCTGCGTAAGCATGCCGCGAATGCGGCCAGCCTCGGCGCCCACGTCTTCCGTCAGGGGGGGAGGCAGCCAAGATTGAAAAATGGCCGCCTCCACCAGCAGCTCCCGGTCGAGCCTACCCACAGCCCATCGCGGAAAAGCGGGAGTTCTGTCCGCCGCGTGACCCCTGCTGGCGCCCTGAAGGGTCCGGGAGACCTCTATCTGAATGTATCTGTGGTCAGATAGGGTCTCGACCTCCTCCAGGACTCGCCAGCTCCCTACACGTGCGGCGACACTGGGGCTAGCGAACGAAAGGTCCACTATCGACCCGCCCCCGCGCCGCACGCACGTTAGGGCGGACCCTCGGTTTAGCAACACGAGGTCCGCCGCTTCCGCCCACTCTTGGACCGCCGCACCTCGGGCGTCCGTCCTGGGGGACCCCCACGCCGTTGATTTGGCGTTGAAGTCCCCCAGCACCAGCACAGGGCTCGGTGCCATCCGCCGTATCGAGGTCTCCAGGTTGTGCAGGAAGACCTCGAAAGCCGCCAGACTACGATTGGGGGAGAAGTACACGCCATACAGCGTGACCCCTCCCCATTCAGCCGCCACATATCCCGTGCCCTTGTCTTTGACTGACAAGGACAGGGAATGCGGCGCCGCCGACCCGACGACCGCCACGGAGCCATCCCCGCTACCCGCCCAATTGGGGCGATCGGGGACTATGTAGGGCTCCGCAGCTACGGCAACACCGATCGACCGCTCCGCCATGGATTGCAGGAAGAGGTCCTGCGCCCTGGCGGAACGGCCGAGATTCCCTTGGAGGAGGATAGAATCGTGGTCCATAAACTAGACCACGACATCCTCCTCCATGCGCTGCGGCGGTCCAGCCGCGCTGGGTTGAGCAGCCGGGGCCGATTGGCTGCCCACCCCCCTCCTAGGGCCTGACTTGGCCGGAGGCCTGCACCCCACCCGCCCCATGCAATGGTTGGCGGGGCGGTTGCCCGCCGCACATGCGGGGCAGTGTGGGGTGGCAGTACAGGTCGCCGCCTGGTGCCCTGCCTGACCGCAGCGGAAGCAAAGCCCGCTGCAGTCAAAGCAGTTGGTGCACAGCGGCCGGGTGTGACCGACCGCCATGCATTTGTAGCACCTGGCAGGCCGGGGCTCCAACGCGGTTACCCGCGCGGCACTCCAGCCCACCAGAAGTCTACCGGCGGCGACCAAATCCTTGGCCGCCGCGACAGGGCACGATGCCCAGACGGCACCCACACCACCTGGACCTGGGCGAATGGTGCCCACCCGGACGGCGCTGCTGGGAGACCCGGTTTTCGAGGCGATTGCCTCCCGGATCTCTTCCGCCGTCACGGAATCGTCCAGCCCGGAAATGCGCAGTTCAGCGCACTTCACAGGTCTGGCGACCCGGACACCACTCTCAGCTGGGAACAGGCCCAGCAGCCTCGCGGCCATCGCGTCGGCCGTCTTGGCGCCCTCTGGCCCCAGGTACTCGAAAATCCGAGCACCTGTCCGGGCTTGGCGGGAGCGAGCGGAGACGTCCCCGAGATCGGAGACGTTTATCTCCCGCCGGGCACGCTTCAAGACGGCCTCGTACGTCAGGCCCCTATCCTTGGCCTCAGGCAGCAGCGTGATTACAACGGCTGCTGTCTTCGGCACTTTTAATTTGCGCGGCTTGCGCGACCTCTTTTTTTTATTTTTATTTTTTCCGCCACCGGACTCTCTCCTAGGAGATGCAGTAGACGCCGCATTTCGGGCTGCAGTTCCACTGCGCTTCTTACCCCGGGACTTGCGCCCACCGCCCACAGTCTGCCAGCCATCAACGATAGGCACAGCAGTGCAGGGGGTAGGAGGTGGGTCCCGGGATACGGCTGTTCGAGCCAGCGAGGGCCCAGCAGCGCTAGGCAGGACCGGGAATTCCTCCCGGCCCTGAGACTTCTGAGGCTGGGCCTGGGTTGACTGCCCAGCCTTGGCGCCCTTTTTTCTCCTTGGGGCACGTTCCGGTGGCGGCGCCGCCGCTGCCGAGGAGTACGTGGCAACACGGCCTCCCTGGCATGGCAGCTGCGTTGGCATCAGGGATGCAGCAGCCCTCCTCTTGTCCGCAGCCAGCGGCGGGCGGATACGGGGCTCCGGAGGGAGCCGTGCATCGAGTGCGTTGATCCGCGGGTTGAAAATAGCGGCCACTCGATCTACCAGCTGGCGAAACAGGTCCTCTGATACGTCAGCCAGGGGAGAGGAAGCACTCGCAGTGGCAACCGGAGTTGCCGGGACAGCCTTAGGGAGCCCGAGCTCAGCTCGCAAATCAGCCATGCCGAGACGCATCTCCTCCACACTTGCCTCGAGGCGGCGATTCTGCGCCCCGAGCTCGGCTACCTCCGCCTCCAGGCGCTCGTTCCGCACCACCAGCCGCTCCACCACGTCGGACAGTTCCGTGGCGGCGTTCTTTAGGCAGCGGACAAAGTTGCCTTTGAGGTTTTTAGAGCCCGTGGCCACTGTCGAAATGATTGCCACGCTGTCCGCGGCTCTCTCAGCGATTCGGGCCGCTGTAGGAGGCCCGTCGCGATCTAATGGAAGGCGGAGCTTCTCAGAAAGGATCCCCAAGCGCTCCTCTGCGGTTTGCTCCGCCTCCGTCCGCTTCAAGTTCATGGTCTCGGCCTTATTAGCCGAGACGTTGCGGGGGATTGGCGTCCCCGGCCGGTTTATGCCTCTACCCCTTACCGCCGTTGTTATTTTAGGGGGTGGCATCTCTACTGAACTCCCGTCGGACTCCGAAGCAGCGCCCCCCTGGGATAGGGTCCGCTTGCGCCAGAATCTCGACGGGAGTGGCTCTACCAGGACCGCAACCTCTACTTGCCGCGGTGTCTGAACTGTGGTGGGCTCATTCGGTACGCCATCCTCAGCAGCAGACATGTCGGTTGCTGAGGTGCCCACCGAGGTGTCCGTCACCGAGCCGTCCCTAGATGTATGGGACCCTTCCGTCACCTTCTTCCCCTTTCGGGACTTTCGAGTGCCACGCGTTTTGCGCGCAGCAGTACTAGTAGGGGCCGCATTTACAGCCGGACCCCTATCGGCTGAGGTGCCAGATGTTGCACCTGACTCCGTCAATGTTTTATTAATAGTGCAATTTTCCATATTAATCCCACGAGTATGGGAGAAAGGAGGTCCACCCGGGCAGAGCTCCCAATACCCGGGCAAGCGTACATTTGTAACCCAACACAGGGGGTCCGCAGGTACCCTGGCTGGGGGCGCGCTCGAGACTGAACTACCCATCAGCCATGCATCTCCTCGCCGCGCGCCAGAACTTGAGATTCGGGGTAATTTTTTATAGAGGTTGTCTTCCTCGCGGTCCGGGCGATTAAGCCAAGACCCTCGTTCCTGTATGCCCGCGAGACGTAACCACAGACACGCGCTCAGGTTTACGATTTGGGACGGGGGGGGCCGCTGTGGCCCCACTGTCCCCCCTCTCCAGAGCCCGGTGAGCCAGTCTGGCCCCACCGACTCCGACGCCTGGTCTATCCGCCGTGCCATCTGCTGAGTCAGAGGGACACGCGGAGACCCGTCCTGTCCGGAATTTTAGCCGCCGGCGACTGCCGACGTTGCCCGGGGTGCACCACTAGGAGGTAAACCGGACAAATTAGCACCCCAACCTAACCTAACCTAACCTAACCTAACCCATCTAACATTTTTTGGTTTTCTTGTTGGTATAGCGATTGTTTCGTGTTCTATTGACCTAAACTAGCTTAAATTTGACTAAATAAACAAGGGTGGTTAATTTCAACCCCTAAAAATTTGACTTTTTATATAAATATTTCTATACAAAAATTTTATTAAAATTTTCGAACTTTGCACCTATCCACTACCGGTAATTCTGCTTGCACGGTGGTGGTTCTTACCTTATATTGTCCGCTGTTAACAGCCCTTTATTTCAACACTACATTTGCATCAATATCTTATATAGTTTTTTAGTTATTTCGTAGTTTCTGTGAAAAAACATAGTTTTTGGCAAAATTTCATCAGTTTTATTAAGATAATTTCACTTTTTTCTATAGAGACCCTAGTGGTTTATCACACCATCGTGTAGGGCTCGTCAAGCCCTGTACGCCGATACCCCATTTGGGGGTGTTTGGAGACTTCCATCCCTTGTTTTTTCCCGCCGAACGCCTATTTTTTAACGAAAATTTAGCATATTTTTGCAGTTTCACATTAATAACTTCCCACAGTTGCAACATTCACTTTTCATTTTATTTTTACATTGTAGCTTATCAATAGAGGAATCTATAGACACCGCATTCGCCTCTCTGCCAGCACCCTAACACCTTAAAAAACCTTCATAGTGACCTATAATAACTATATACCTACGTCACGCAAGTAGCAAAACTTACATAGGGGGTGTATATACGAAGAATTAACATCTAACATTTTTTGGTTTTCTTGTTGGTATAGCGATTGTTTCGTGTTCTATTGACCTAAACTAGCTTAAATTTGACTAAATAAACAAGGGTGGTTAATTTCAACCCCTAAAAATTTGACTTTTTATATAAATATTTCTATACAAAAATTTTATTAAAATTTTCGAACTTTGCACCTATCCACTACCGGTAATTCTGCTTGCACGGTGGTGGTTCTTACCTTATATTGTCCGCTGTTAACAGCCCTTTATTTCAACACCACATTTGCATCAATATCTTATATAGTTTTTTAGTTATTTCGTAGTTAAACAAATTAAAGCCTTAACCTGCAGCAAAATACTTCAAGCATTTGCCCACCAGAATGAGGAGTTGCTTAAGGTCAGACTCGAGGAGGCCAAGGCCACAATCTACAATAATGAAACCTCCGAGGTCATAAGGGGACTAAACATCACTTCCCATATGGCAGCCTATAACACCACAGATGGCTTCGTAACACTTGATGAAGCTGAGACCAGACAGTCAGGAGTAATTACATTCTCGACCCCAGCCAATGATCCAATCGTCGTAACAGCTCAGTTTACAGAGATATGGCTAGAAGACAAAATTCTTGCCAGAGCACAAAAACTAGAAATTAGCGACCCCATCGATAAATGGGAGCTACCAACTACTATCACCAAAGTAAACGGCGTTCCAGGATGTGGGAAAACAACTTGGATTGTAAATAACTTCGACGCGGAAAATGATATTGTAGTTACCACCACCATAGAGGCCCAAAAAGATCTGAAGGACAAAATCTCATGTCGACTGGGAGCAGACGCTGCCACAAAAATTTATACCATGGCATCAATCTTGGCGAATGGAATCAAAGCAAAAGCAAGGAGTCAATGCCAAAGGCTACTAGCAGATGAGGCACTGATGAACCACTTTGGCTCCATCATCATGATTACGCGCATCGTTGGGGCAGGAGAATTACTTCTCATCGGCGATGTCAACCAGCTTCCCTTCATCGACAGAGACAACCTATTCAGGCTTCAATACCATCGCCCAACTTTAATACCACACATTAGCCAGGAATTGTTGTGTACACACAGGAGCCCAATGGACGTAGCATATGCCTTACAAGACATCTACAATGGCATATACTCGTCAAGTAAAGTGGTCAAGTCTCTTACCATCACAAACTATACCGGAGCTATAATACCAAAGGCCCTACCTAACACCCTTTACCTGTTTCACACCCAAGCAGAAAAAGAGACTTTCAAAAATGAAGGCTATGGCTCTGGCGACGGATCACGTATCCTCACTATCCACGAGGCTCAGGGACTAAGCAACAACACAGTGTTCATCATCCAAACGAAGAAAACACCACCTATACTACACAACAGCGTCTCACATGCAGTAGTCGCAATATCACGACACACAAGCAACTGCACATACTTTACAGACATAAGTGACGACGCCCTATGCAAATTCATGAACAAAGCGATCGAAAAGGACACAAAAAGCATTGAAGAACACAACCGAAAAATGGCTATCAAAAACAGAGACTACAACATAATTATAAATAATCCTCAACCACAACCATAAGTTACCAAATCAAAACAGAACTAATTGGCAACAACGTCACCAACCAAGCGAAATTAGACAAACTTCAAATAAACACAAAGGGCAATAAAAACAGCCCTACTTAATATAATGCTTCTTTCCCATAATGGGACAAAAACATCCTGTAGAAACAGTGACACACATACACACACAACCACAACATACACGCACGCATACACATACACACACAGAAACACAACTCACACACTCACAAATCGGATGAAGACAATATTTTTATATTCATAGCTTTCTTCAGATTACAGTGCAGGATACTATTCCTGAAATGTAATTTGAAGAAGCGTAACCTAGCGCGGGTTAATTAGATTAGGGTAAAATATTTACAAGGGAGCAAAACCTTTAAAGTAATAATTAAACAAATAAATTAACAAAGGCATAGACTTTCGGTTTATGGAGTAGAATAGGAGGCAGGAGAAAGGTTTAGTCGGTAAGAGTCCGACACTACCCAAGCTGTTTCATAAGTGAGGCAGCTTGGGTGTCCATGAGGATGCCGACTCCTGCCTAGAAAAAAAAAAAAAAAAAAAAACCTAACCTAACCTAACCTAACCTAACCTTAGGGCGCAATCACTTTCTTCAGCAGCGGACATCTCGGAAGCCGAATTAGCGGCCGAGCTGTCTGTTGCCGAAGCTCCTCCTATTCTTTTTCCGCGTCCCTTACGGGACCGAAACTTACCTTTCGCGTCACGTAGTAACGCTTGTGGCGCGACTGACGTTGATGTGGGGGCCGTATTTACAGCCGGTCCCCCATCGGCTGAGGCATCGGGTGTTGCACCCGACTCCGTCGATTGTGAATTATTTTTAGAGATTTCCATTCTGTTCCCACGAGTGTGGGAGAAAGGAGGTCCACCCGGGCAGAGCTCGGAGAGCGGCGGTCCTCATCTTTATCGGCGGAACGCCCAGGTTCTGAAGATCAATCTTCTCCCTGGCGTCCGCCAGCACCTTGGCATAGCTAAGGCCTTTCTCCGCTGACCCCGGCTGCAGTGTAATAACCACAGCCGCAGTTCGGGGCGACCGGAGCTTGTCCTTTCTCTTTTTTTTCTTAGGTTTCGCCTTCTTCAGCTTCTTAGCTATAGCTGCCGAAGGCGATTCCTGAGCCTGTACTCTACAGGGTCTCCCAGCCCCCTCCGATCTCTTTTTAAGGCCCCGCCTGGCCACTGTGCTCCATTGCTCCAGCAGTGGCGCTGGCTGTGAAGCCGCAGCCACTGATGGAGCAGAGCTCTTCAAAGCAGGACCAGCCTTAGTGGTGGCAGCGTTCCCTTTCTGCTTCGGAGTACCCTTCTGGGACTTTGTCATGGGTGCACTTGCTGCCGCTGCAGCATTGCGCCTGTCCGCCGCCAGCGGTGGCCGTAACCGCTGCTCCGGCAGCAGTCGCGACTCGATGTTTTCAAAGCGGGCATCTAACATCGCTCCAAATTGCGACGTTAATGCCCGCGTTATCTCCTCCATGTTTTGTCCTGCTACTGCATGTCGATCTTTAGCAACAGAGTGCACTTTAGAGGCCTTCAGTTTGGCATTCTCCATGCGCAGCTTTGCGTTCTCCTCCTCTATTTTCTTCAATTCAACCGTCTGTTTCTTTTTGGCTTCGGTCAGCAAGGCCACCTCCTCTGTAACAGACAGTTTCAGCTGCTCATCAAAGAGTGAGGCGGCGATTGCCACCGACTCCTTCAGCCGTTTAACAAAGATCCCCTTTAAATTAGAGAAGAAGAGTCTTATGTCCTCCGCCAGCTCCATTTCAGCATTTAATTTCATTTCAGCCTCCTTAGCCTTGAGATACTCAGCCTTAGCTTTCGCCAGGCCGAGCACAATCGGGCGATATCCCGCCGGCTCGTCCGCCGGACGCCCCTCCTTGCGCAGTAGCACTAGTCTGCCTTTCTTCCACCGCCTGGGGAACCTGCCCTCCCGCAGACAGCGGTCGAACAGGTCCGTCAGACGGCATCCGAGGGCTTCCTGTGCAAGGGCCCACGCCCGACCGGGAATGCCGTCTGGCCCCGGCGCCGTGTTCCTTGACCTCATTTTAGCAACAGCCACCGCCAGTTCATTGGCTACGATGGCTGGTGGGGAATCATCCTCGACACTGCCACGCACCCGCGAGACCCCCATGGTGGGAGGGACAAAGTCCGTCCCCGGGGCACCGGGGAACAGTCCCTCGACCACTCTCTGTAGGATCACGGGCTGCAGAGTGCTGGTGACTGGAGGAGCCCAGGGGCGAAGCTTTTGCCTCACCAACCTGTACGGCCGCCCCCACGGATCGAGGTCCAATGTCTCCAGCAGCTGCTGCCACGACCGCGTCTTTGCCTCGCGTATGGCTGCGCGTAGCGCTTTGAACGCCCCCCTATATGTGCCGTACAAGGAGTCGAGCTCTTCGGGCTCCTGACGTCTTCTCCTCCGGTACCGTTGATACCGTCGACGCTCTGCTATGCAACGACGGCGCAGCTCAGCGATCTCGTCCGACCATCAGTAGACCTGGCGCTTAGTCGGCGGCGTACCCACACGAGGCATGGCCGCGTCACAAACGCGAGCCATAGCCCCGCACAGACCGTCGGCTTCCACGTCCAGATCTACCGGTTCCGCCGGTGGAGCGTTCCACGCCTGAACGAGAGCCGCCTCTTGCAGCAGCTCAACGTTCATTCGCTTCAAGGCCCACCGCGGACCGGTCGCAGATGTTGATTGGACAATCGGATCCGATCGCGACAACGAAACGCTAAACCGAATATACCGGTGGTCAGAGAGCGTCTCGTCATCAGTCACCTCCCAGTCTCTGACTCGCTGAGCAAGCTCAGGAGTAGAATATGTCACGTCGATGACCGAGCCACACCATCGCCGCACGCACGTCTGCTCGGTACCACGGTTGAGGACGCACAATCCAACTTGTACCGACCTCTCCGCCAGGCTCTGGAGCAAGAGATCCTGTGCCCCGGCAGAGTGGTTGATGTTCGCCTGGAGGAATGTCAGCCCCATGCTAACCTACCTTCATGCCCGTCATCTGCTTCCCTGCCGGGGCGGTCAGCTGCGACTTGGCCTTGGCCTCAGTCGCCACCGACTTACGTGACACGCCTTTCTTACTCGGGGGCTTGGCACAAGCCTTGCCCCCGGAAAGGTGGCCCGCAGGTTTCCCCGCAGCCGCACATAGGCTACAACGGGGATCCGCGGTGCAAGCGTTGGCTTTATGGCCAACGCGGCCACAACGATAGCACTCGTCGCTGCGATCAGTGTCAGACGTGCACTGGGCCTTGATGTGGCCCGGTGTCAGACACCTGAAGCAGCGGCGAGGCCTGGCGTCCAGGATTTTTACCTGGGCCGCCACCCAGCCGACATAGAGACGGCCGCCGTTGGAGGTCACCCTCTTGGCTGCCGCAATTGGGCAGCGAATGAACGCTGTGCCCATTCCGCCCCATCCCCTTCGGATGTCCCCGACTTTGTAGTCATCCGGGGACCCTCCACCTGCCCTGACCAGGGCGTGTTTGAGCTCACCGCCGTCCACGCTGTCATCCAGGCCACCCACACGGAGGTCCACCGTGATGACAGGTCTCGCGATGCGCACATCCTCTACTCCCTGGAAGACCTCCCTGAGCTTTGCAGCCAGGGAGTCAGCCTTCTCGGCTTTGTCCACTCCAGGGACCTCGAGGACGCGCGCACCCGTGGCGGCGGTCCTCATCTTTATCGGCGGAACGCCCAGGGCCTGAAGGTCGATCTTCTCCCTGGCGTCCGCCAGCACCTTAGCGTAGCTAAGGCCTTTTTCCGCCGACCCCGGCTGCAGTGTGATAACCACAGCTGCAGTTCGGGGCGAGCGGAGCTTGTCCTTCTTCTTTTTAGCCGCCTTCTTCGGCTTCTTAGTTGTAGCGGAAGAAGGCGACTTCTGAGCCTGTGTATGGTGGGGCCTGCCAGCCCCCTCCGACCTCTTTTTCAGGCCCCGCCTCGCCACTGTGCTCCACTGCTCCAGCAGTGGTGCTGGCTGTGAAGCCGCAGCCGTTGACGGAGCAGAGCTCTTCGAATCAGGAGCAGCCTTGGTAGCGGTAGCCTTACCCTTCACCTTCGGAGGCCCCTTCTGGGACTTTGTCGCAGTTGCTTCAGCAGCCGCGGCACGACGCATGTCCGCTGCCAGAGGCGGCCTCAGTCGCTGTTCTGGCAGCAAACGCGACTCGATGTTATCGAAGCGGGCATCTAACATCGCTCCAAATTGCGATGATAATGCCCGCGTCACTTCATCCGTGATTTGTGCAGCAAGCTGCGCTTTGGAGGCCTTGAGTTCGGCATTTTTCTTTTCGGCTTCAGCCGCCTGCTTTTTGTTGGCCTCGGCCAATAGCGCCACCTCTTCTGTGACGGACAGTTTGCACTGCTCGTCAAACAGTGAGGTAGCGATCGCCGTAGAGTCCCTTATCCTCTTCACAAAGACACCCTTTAGATTCGAGGATCACGTGGCAACCTTTGTGATGAGGTTCATCGACTCATGGAATATGCGGGTCCTCTCCACCGGATCAAGTCCCTCCAGATTAGGCCTAGCACTAGGAACAGATGGCTTCAATTTGGAGAGGGTTTCCTCACTCTGCCGCCTGAGCTCCTCCGCTAGTTCTGCCTCGGCGGTGAGCCTTAATTCAGCTTCCTTCGCCTTGATATATTCGGCCTTGGCCTTTGCCAGACCGACGTACTCCCCCGTGGTCGGGGGACGCCCCCGTCCACGCCGGGCCGGAGCCACCTTGGGCTTCGGCTTGTCCGACTCATCCGAATTAACATCGTCCTAGTCCAAATCTCTGCGGCGCTTCCGCCACATTCCAGAAGATGACACTCGGGATGAAACCCGGGACGCCACCGTCCGCACACTCGTGTCAGATGCATCATCCGCGGTGTCCGCGTCAGCATCTGGCACCACCACAACGTCCATATCAACAGGGCTTTTAAAGCCCTCGGCTCCCCTCTTCTTCTCAAAGGCAGCTGTTGCTCCCCCCGTATACGTGGAGCAGACAGAGCCGGTCTTTGAACGCGGCTCTGTGAGGGATTCCCCGGACGCAGTACGTCCGGGACCCTCCCGGGGAATCGTCTTTTTCGCAGTTGCCATATTTTTTAGTTTAACGTCCTACGACGTGCCACCCTCAGCCATTCATCCCGGCACCGGGTGGCGGGCTTGGGATTAGGGTGATTTTTTATAGGGGTTTTCTTCCCCGCGGCCCGAAGACCCCCGGTCCTGACAAGCAGGATTACGGGTTGGGCAGATCGGTGGTCTGTACCAGACCGGTCCGTCGCCCCCGCTTGCGCCGCCGTTACTCGGCATAATGCCAAGACGCCGACCAAGTCCCGCAACCACAAGTGGCTGCCACAAACACATCCACCTCGTCGCCGCTACTCAGCATAAGGCTGAGACGTCGACCCTCCTCCGCAATCACTCGGATTGCTTGCCCTAAGGCCCTACATCTGGTCACGAGACCCCTGCCTACCAGCCTTTCAGCTCTGGCCTACGGCCTCGTGGCCCCTACCTCTCGCGCTATAGCGCCTGACCTCCTGATCATTACACACCTAACGACCATGAGGCCCCTCCTGGATAAGCCGACGTTGCCCGAGGTACACCACGAGGAGGTAAACCGGCACCGTACCCCACCGTACCCCTTTTTTTTATTTTTTTTTTATTTTAGGTGGGCAAAAATGTCCTACCGCACACCCCGCTGCCCGGGGAGACAACGGGGTAGTGTGGGGCTCTCACCCACTAAAAACCCACCGTGCGCCCTCACCCGCCCTTGCTACGGCGGATCACGGGAACCGCGTCGTTTCTCCGCGATCCGCAGGCGGCAGCCCCTTCGGGCACCCTCTCTTGTGCGACGCCCCGCGCACTTGGGCGTCACACCTTCGCGGTAGGCTTCCGCGGACGGCAGGGTACTCCCCGACCCCACCATCCGCAGCCTCGGCTAGGGCGGCATCAGGCGCAGGTAAGCGCGCGCACGCCGCCCCGCGCGCCGGCGGCGAATCGGGTCCGCGACGGAGGATTCCTCCCGGGCCCCCTCCGCCGCCTCCTTCCGCGAGATGACAGCCTCGCAGAAGGCGGCGACCGCGGTCCAGGCCCTGTCCCTGCCAACCATCGCTCGCGCAACGGCCGGCAGCGACAGGTCCACGCCTATGACTGCAGCGAGTTCCCGGCGCTGCACATCCCAGGCCGGGCACGACTCGAGCGTGTGCTGCGCCGAGTCCTCGCCGCAGTCGCAGTGGTGACAGCCTGGGGTCGTCTCCCTCCTAGCGATCGTGTGCAGGTATTTGCCGAAGCAACCGTGCCCCGACAAAACCTGCACCAACCGGAAGGTGAGGACCCCGTGCTGCCGCCCTGCCCATTCTTCCAAGATCGGCTGGAGCGCCCCCACGGTCCAGAGACCAGCCCGGGGCGTCTCCAGCCGAGACCTCCACTTTAGGACGGTGGCGCGGCGGGCATCTTCCCGCCACGCTGAGATTGCGCTTGGCGAGGGGCGGCTACCCCCGCGTAGAGTCGTCGACACGCGAGACTCGGTCCGCCCAAATTTGGCATCAGTCGCCCGAGGGCGGACGCCGTGCCGACGAGCTTTGGCGCAAGACGGCGGAAGTGCTCGTCAAAGTGCCACCGTCCATCCAATACCAGGCCCAGGTATTTGATGTGGGCCTGGATTGGAAAGCCCACACCGTTGACCGTTATCGAGGCGCCGGCGGGTGGGCCACGTCGGGGCCCATGGAAGAGTAGGGCCTCCGACTTTTCAAGGGCCACCCTAAGCTCCAGCGCCTCGATCCGCCTGACCACCTCCGCGGTTCCTGAGGTGGCCAGCGTTGCCGCCTCCTCGAGGGTCCCGCCCCGGGCTGTGACGAGCGTATCGTCTGCGTAGCAAATTACGCCCAGCCCGGGGGGGAGCCGGCCACGGAGGACCCAGTCGTAGCCGATGTCCCACAGGAGCGGCCCAAGAACCGAACCCTGCGGGACGCCGCACGACATAGCCCTCCTTACAACGTCCCCTTCCCGGTCCACGAAGAGGACGCTGCGGCCGTCGAGGTAGTCCGCCACCAGCCGCCTTAGGTAGAGGGGCACTCCATGGTACCGGAGTGCCTCCTTGATGCAGCCGAATGGCAGACTATTGAAGGCGTTGGCGATGTCGAGCGACACCGCCAACAGCACTTCCCTCGAGGTGACGGCCTCCGCAGCCGCGGCCTTCAAGCGCAGGATGGCGTCGACCGTAGACCGACCCGCCCGAAATCCGAACTGGGCATCGGACAGGTCGGGGCCGACCGCACCTAGGTGCCGGACGATGCGGGCAGCGACTACTCGCTCGAGCAGTTTGCCCGCCTCGTCCAGCAACACGATGGGCCTGAAGGCCGCGACTGTATTCGGAGACCGTCCCGGCTTCGGCAGGAGCACGAGCTTCCCTTCCTTCCAGCAGTCAGGGAACCGTCCGGACACCAGGCAAGCGTCGAACAGTCCCCTGAGGCGGGGCTCTAGGTGGTCGAGGACCAGGGCCAGCACTCAGGCGGGAACCCCGTCCGGCCCGGGGGCGGCGCTTCTCCGCATACGTGCTGCCGCCGCCACCATTTCCGTCGTCGTCACGGGCGGTACCTCCCTGTCGTCGGCCTCCCGGTCGTCATCTGGCGGAGCCATGACCGGGGGCGTGTGCACCGCCCGTGAAGGGAATAGTCCCTCAACCACCTCAGAGAGGAAGCCCGGCTGGAGGGTCTCCGTAAGGGGGGGGCCCTGGGCGCGGAGCTTGTTGAGCGCCGCGCGGTACGGGCGTCCCCAGGGGTCACGCTCGAGACCCTCCAGCATCTCCTGCCTTTTCGCTTCTTTGGCGCGACAGATGGCCAGCTTAAACGCGGCGCGCGCACTGTTGTACGCCGCATACAGCCGGCCCTCCCGCTCTTCATCGCGGATTCGGCGACGTCGGCTGCGGGTGTAGGACCTCCGGGCACGAATACAGGCCGCACGGAGGTCGGCCAGCTCCGGGGACCACCAGTAGACCCCCTTCCGTCGGGGCGGGCGCCGCACGCGGGGCATGGCCGCATCGCAGATCTGCGTAAGCATGCCGCGAATGCGGCCAGCCTCGGCGCCCACGTCTTCCGTCAGGGGGGGAGGCAGCCAAGATTGAAAAATGGCCGCCTCCACCAGCAGCTCCCGGTCGAGCCTACCCACAGCCCATCGCGGAAAAGCGGGAGTTCTGTCCGCCGCGTGACCCCTGCTGGCGCCCTGAAGGGTCCGGGAGACCTCTATCTGAATGTATCTGTGGTCAGATAGGGTCTCGACCTCCTCCAGGACTCGCCAGCTCCTTACACGTGCGGCGACACTGGGGCTAGCGAACGAAAGGTCCACTATCGACCCGCCCCCGCGCCGCACGCACGTTAGGGCGGACCCTCGGTTTAGCAACACGAGGTCCGCCGCTTCCGCCCACTCTTGGACCGCCGCACCTCGGGCGTCCGTCCTGGGGGACCCCCACGCCGTTGATTTGGCGTTGAAGTCCCCCAGCACCAGCACAGGGCTCGGTGCCATCCGCCGTATCGAGGTCTCCAGGTTGTGCAGGAAGACCTCGAAAGCCGCCAGACTGCGATTGGGAGAGAAGTACACGCCATACAGCGTGACCCCTCCCCATTCAGCCGCCACATATCCCGTGCCCTTGTCTTTGACTGACAAGGGCAGGGAATGCGGCGCCGCCGATCCGACGACCGCCACGGAGCCATCCCCGCTACCCGCCCAGTTGGGGCGATCGGGGACTATGTAGGGCTCCGCAGCTACGGCAACACCGATCGACCGCTCCGCCATGGATTGCAGGAAGAGGTCCTGCGCCCTGGCGGAACGGCCGAGATTCCCTTGGAGGAGGATAGAGTCGTGGTCCATAAACTAGACCACGACATCCTCCTCCATGCGCTGCGGCGGTCCAGCCGCGCTGGGTTGAGCAGCCGGGGCCGATTGGCTGCCCACCCCCCTCTTAGGGCCTGACTTGGCCGGAGGCCTGCACCCCACCCGCCCCATGCAGTGGTTGGCGGGGCGGTTGCCCGCCGCGCATGCGGGGCAGTGTGGAGTGGCAGTACAGGTCGCCGCCTGGTGCCCTGCCTGACCGCAGCGGAAGCAAAGCCCGCTGCAGTCAAAGCAGTTGGTGCACAGCGGCCGGGTGTGACCGACCGCCATGCACTTGTAGCACCTGGCAGGCCGGGGCTCCAACGCGGTTACCCGCGCGGCGCTCCAGCCCACCAGAAGTCTACCGGCGGCGACCAAATCTTTGGCCGCCGCGACAGGGCACGATACCCAGACGGCACCCACACCACCTGGACCTGGGCGAATGGTGCCCACCCGGACGGCGCTGCTGGGAGACCCGGTTTTCGAGGCGATTGCTTCCCGGATCTCTTCCGCCGTCACGGAGTCGTCCAGCCCGGAAATGCGCAGTTCGGCGCACTTCACGGGTCTGGCGACCCGGACACCACTCTCAGCCGGGAACAGGCCCAGCAGCCTCGCGGCCATCGCGTCGGCCGTCTTGGCGCCCTCTGGCCCCAGGTACTCGAAAATTTGAGCACCTGTCTGGGCTTGGCGGGAGCGAGCGGAGACGTCCCCGAGATCGGAGACGTTTATCTCCCGCCGGGCGCGCTTCAGGACGGCCTCGTACGTCAGGCCCCTATCTTTGGCCTCAGGCAGCAGCGTGATCACAACGGCTGCTGTCTTCGGCACTTTTAATTTGCGCGGCTTCCGTGTCCTCTTCTTTTTATCCTGACCGCCGCCAGACTCTCCCCTTAAGGATGCAGTAGGCGCCGCATCTCGGGCTGCGGCACCCTTGCGCTTCTTACCCCGGGATTTTCGCCCACCGTCCACAGTCTGCCAGCCCTCGTCAGCGGACACAGCAGTGCAAGGATCAGGAGGTGGGCCCCGGGGCGCAGCTGCTAGAGCCCGCAAGGGCCCAGCAGCGCTAGGTAGGGCCGGGAACTCTTCCCGACCCTGAGACTTCTTTTGCTGGGCCATTGGTGGCCCAGCCTTGGCGCCCTTTTTCCCCTTTGGGGCGCGTTCTGGCTGAGATGCGATCGCTGCCGCAGAGTAAGAGGCCACGCGGCCACCCTGGCATGGTAGTAGCGTTGATGCCAAGGATGACGCGGCTCTCCTCTTGTCCGCAGCCAGCGGTGGGCGAACGCGGGGCTCTGGCGGGAGCCGGGCGTTAAGGGCACTTATTTGCGGACCGAAGATAGCCGCTACGAAAAACCGCGACGGGAGCGGCTCCAATAGCACCGCAACCTCTGCCGGCCGCGGTGACCGTACTCGAGCAGCCTGGATATGGCCGCTCTCCTCGGCGGCGGACATCTCGGCAGCTGAAGTACAAACCGAGCTGCCCGTCGCCGAGCCATCCCTTGAAGATTGGGACTCTCCCATCTTCTTGCCCTTGCGGGCCTTTCTGCCGCCACGCGATTTACGCGCGGATGCATTGGTAGGGGCAGTAGGTTTTGCCGGACCCCTATCGGCTGAGGTGTCAGGTGTCGCACCCGACTCCGTCGAAGTTTTTTGTTTTAAATTATTAAAATCCATAAGATTCCCACGAGTGTGGGAGAAAAGAGATCCACCCGGGCAGAGCTCCCAGTACCCGGGTAAGCGTACATTTGTAACCCAACACAGGGGGTCCGCAGGTACCCTGGCTGGGGCCGCGCTCGAGACTGAACTACCCATCAGCCATGCATCTCCTCGCCGCGCGCCAGAGCTTGAGATTCGGGGTAATTTTTTATAGATGTTGTCTTCCTCGCGGTCCGGGCGATTAAGCCAAGACCCTCGTTCCTGTATGCCCGCGAGACGTAACCACAGACACGCGCTCAGGTTTACGATTTGGGATGGAGGGGGCCGCTGTGGCCCCACTGTCCCCCCTCTCCAGAGCCCGGTGAGCCATTCTGGCCCCACCGACTCCGACGCCTGGTCTATCCGCTGTGCCCTCTGCTGAGTCAGAGGGACACGCGGAGACCCGTCCTGTCCGGAATTTTAGCCGCCGGCGACTGCCGACGTTGCCCGGGGTGCACCACTAGGAGGTAAACCGGACAAATTAGCACCCCAACCTAACCTAACCTAACCTAACCTGCGGACCAACTAAAGAACAGCATCAGCGGTGTTATTGAAAAAACAAGTTCAGAAATAGAAAACGGCAAACATACATATGAGGAAATTAAATCAGCCCTAACTGAGGTAAAATCGGCACTAACAACATCCACTGCCCCTCAGCCAGTTGACATTGGTAAACACCTGGTCCCAATAAACGAGCGGTTGAAAGCAATGACATCGGAGCTCGAAGGTATTAGGGAAGAGACCATCGCAGCCCCAAAGCCGGGTGTAAGCCTAGATGCCGAATTAAAACTGGCTGCGATAACCCAACAGTCAACCGGTAATAAAACGTACGCAGCGGCCGCTAAAGAAAAAAGGCCTATAATCAGACCCCAAAACACCCACACGCTGATTATCTCCAGTACGGACAAGACCAAAACCGGAGACAATGTAATAGACCAAATAAGAACGGCACTAGACCCCAAAACCACCGGGGCCAGGGTGGATAGGGTGAAGAAAGGCAAAAACCAGAAAGTGATAATCACTTGCAACACCAAAGACGACCTTGCTTTAGTGGAAACCCGGTTAAAAAGTAACAAAGAACTCAAGGCAGAAATTGCCAAAACCAATAAACCTCTGATAATTATTAAAGATGTTCTCTCCTACCACACAGATAGCGACATCGTGGAACATATTCTCGCACAAAATAAGCATCTCCTGAATGATGTAAACAAAAATGAGCGCATCGTCAAAGTCCGGTACAGGAAGAGGGCACGTAACAACCTAGAGTGCCACCCGGTCCTGGAGGTTTCCCCGAAAATCCACAAAAACCTCCTAGAAGCGGGGAAAATCTACATCGGCCTGCAACGCCGACCAGTTGCAGACCACTCCCCACTTGTACAGTGCATAAGATGCCTGGCCTACGGGCACACTAAAGCACTGTGCAAAGAAGAAAAGGACCGGTGTAGCTATTGCGGGAAAAACCACAAGTGGGAAGAATGCCCAAGCAGAATCGCAAAAAAACCACCAGCATGTATTAACTGTCTTAACAGTTCTAAACCACCCGGAGCATCTGCAGATGCAGCACATCATGCATACAGTGAAGAGTGCCCGGAAAGACATAAATGGGATAATATAGCGAGGTCCAAAATAACCTACCTCTGCTAAGGGCACCTTAGGGCTAAACAATCATAACCCCTATCAGATGAAAATCAACATCGTTCAAGCCAATCTCCAAAGATCAAAACTGGCAACTGCCGAATTACTGCAGACGGTCAAGGAGAAAGGAGTGCAAATAGCCCTAGTTCAAGAACCCTACGTGGGCAACACCGGTGTCTTAAAAGAGCACCCTGGTACCAAAACCATCCAGTGCACACTAAACCGTCAGAAATCCAACAAAGCAGCTATCATTATCTTCGGTGAAACGCTGGAAACCATCCATGATCCACAACTGGTAACGGAAACCGAAGCAGCGGTATTAATTAAAGCCGGGCATTTTACCCTGGGACTGGTCTCAGTTTACCTGGAGGGGGACCAAAACATCGAGCCCTACATAAAAAGAATCAAAGCCACCATAAAGAAACTACCAACGCCCAATATTATAGTCGCAGGTGACGTTAACGCCTGGAGCTACTGGTGGGGAAGCACCTCCGAATACCAGCGAGGAGCCGCATATGTATTGTTTCTAGATGAAATGGAACTTCATATTCTGAATAAAGGATACACACCTACGTTCGAAACTAACAGGAGAGGCAGGCTTTATACAAGTATTATCGATGTAACGACTTGCAGTCAGCCCCTGCTAGGCAGAATAGAGGACTGGAAAGTAGACCGCAGTCTCACAACACCCGACCACAACGCCATAACCTTCGCGTTACGCCTAGACAAACCACTAGAGCCACTGCGGCCACCAACAACGCGAAGGTATAACACCAAAAAAGCCAAATGGTTGAAGTTCAAAGACCTCTTCAAGGGCCAATTAGCAGGAACAAGCATCACTTCGGAACGCATAGCCGACATCAGAAATGCCCAAGAATTGGAGAAACTAATAACCATCTACACTACGGCAATACATGAAGCCTGTAAGTCCTCTATTCCGAAGATAGGAACTAGGAAAAAGAACTCCACCCCACCATGGTGGTCCAAAGAATTAGAAGAACTTAAAAAGAATACTCTCAGACTAAAGAGGCGAATAAAAAATGCGGCACCTATCAGAAAAGAGCACGTCATAAATGAGTATTTACGTGCAAAACAGCTATATGTCACCAAAGCAGAATGGGCACAAACGCAGAGTTGGAAACAGTTCTGTAACAAACAAGAAAAGGAGAGCATGTGGGACAGCGTATATCGAGTAATCAGACAAACATCTAAAAGACAGGAGGATGCCTTACTAAGAGATATCAATGGCAAAACCCTGAGTCCAGACAAGTCTGCTAGACTCTTGGCCACCACCTTTTACCCGGACGACTCGATAGACAACGAAACACCATACCATACCCATATTCGCCAAAGTATCGTCTCCCAGCTAGACGGACTACAGATAGACGACCCACCATTCACGTCCCAGGAGTTAGAAAAGGTGCTTTCAACAATGAATCCAAAAAAAGCACCGGGGCCAGATGGATTAACAGCTGACATCTGCAATGAAGCCATACACGCAGATAGGGAAGTCTTTTTGGCAATATCTAACAAATGCCTATCATTATCACATTTCCCCTCGCAATGGAAAAAAGCCCATGTGGTGATCATCAAGAAACCTGGCAAGGAAGACTATACTCAACCAAAATCATACAGACCCATCGGCCTCCTATCAGTACTTGGGAAAATAGTAGAAAAAATGATGGTGGGTCGAATTCAATTTCATATCCTTCCAACTCTCAATGAAAACCAGTACGGCTTCATGCCGCAACGTGGGACCGAAGATGCCCTCTATGACTTAACACAGCACATTAGAAATGAGATTAACCTTAAGAAAATTGTGCTCGTGATATCATTAGACGTAGAGGGCGCCTTCGACAACGCGTGGTGGCCTGCCCTGAAACATCAACTGGTACACAAAAAATGCCCCAGAAACATCTACAACATGGTATGCTCATATCTACAAGACCGCAAAATCAACATCAACTATGCCAGAGCAACACATGAGAAACATACAACAAAGGGTTGTGTCCAAGGCTCCATCGGTGATCCAACCTTTTGGAATATAATTTTGGACTCGTTGCTACAAAAACTTTCTGGCGAAGGAACGCGATGTCAAGCGTTCGCAGATGACGTAGTTTTAACATTTTCAGGGTTCTTCACAGCCGATATCACAAGGGAGGCAAACCAGACTCTACAAACAGTAGTAGAATGGGGCATCCGAAACAAACTCAGCTTCGCTCCGCATAAAACCTACGCGATGTTGCTTACCAAAAAGCTGAAGTTTGACACCTCCATAATACATATGTCTGGGAAACCTATTACCTTAGTAGACAACATCAAGATCTTAGGCCTAAACATTAACAACAGTCTTACCTTTACTACCCATGTAGATCATATCTGCAAAAAGGCTGCCTCAATATACAAACAGCTATCCTGCGCAGCAAAGGTGACTTGGGGTCTAAATGGAGAAATTGTAAGGACCATCTACGTCGCGGTCATTGAACCCATCATAACCTATGCGGCAAGCGTGTGGGCTCCAGCCGTAGAGCTGGAATACAATAGAACTAAACTCAACTCAATCCAGAGGAGCTTTGCCCTAAAAATCTGCAAAGCATATAGAACGGTCTCTTTAACATCCTCACTCGCCCTCACAGGTCTTTTACCATTAGACCTGAGAATACAAGAAACGGCAACCTTGTATCTTGTCAAAAAAGGCCACTCTCAGGACTACCTACCTCCAGGTAAAGAGTTAGAGCAAAAAATAAAATTTAAAAATCTACCCCATCCCTCCAAGCTCAACAAAATCACATATGAGCTGCTCGAAAACATGGATCAAGCCACCAAATCAACCCATCAAATCTCCGGACCCGAGATCTATACAGATGGAAGTAAGATTGAAGGGAAAACAGGAGCAGCTCTAACCTGGTGGGAGGAAGGCAGGGAAATGCATTACTCACTCTTCAGTCTTGAGCCCTTCTGCACAGTTTTTCAATCAGATCTCTACGCCATCCATAGAGCAGTAGAGAAGGTCAAAAACAGTAGTGTATCTACAGCCAATATCCTTAGTGACTCAAGATCTTCACTAGACCTTCTCATGAACACCTTCAACATTACCTCTCTCACAAAGACCATAAGAGAGGATTTACAAACAATAACAGCAGAAGGAAGGAACATCAGGCTGTTCTGGCTAAGAGCACATGCGGGGACCGTCGGCAACGAGCGAGCCGATGAGTTAGCCAAAAAAGCTGCACTATTGAGCACGTCGACCACCACCTACAATAAAGTGCCACTGTCATACGTAAAACGGGAGATCCGCAAGGAATCTACCAAATTATGGCAGGACAGATACGAAGCCTCCACTACAGGGGAAGTCACCAAGAAATTCCTCCCAGATGTGTCGAAAATTTATCGTCTGGTGAGAACTATAAAATTGACACCAACCCTAGTACAGGTCTTAACAGGCCATGGGGGAATCGCAGCATATTTACATCGGTTTAAGCTGAAAAGCAGTCCAGGTTGTGAATGTGACGATAACATCAGTGAAACCATATGGCACATCTTATTCGACTGCCCGCGCTATCTGGCAGAGCGCACAGAGCTCGAAATCCAAATTGGCACAAAAATATCTGAGACCAACATTCAAAAAATAATGACAGGTACTGACACGAGATCTCCATTCCTGGCATTTGCGGAGAAGATCTTCCGCAAAGCTACAATAAGGAACAGCACCAGGAGTTCTTCACAAATACCAATAACTCAACCACCCAATCTACAACTAATACCACCTACGAGTTCTGCCATCACCCCACCAAGAATTACACACTCAACACCTATAGAACAACTATTGCAAAATGGGGAAACGGGAGCACCGGGACTGAGGACCAGAGGGGTGGCACTATTTATGTCTAAAAACTTTGAACGCCTAGGAATCAGCTTCTGCTACGTCGATAGCAAGAACAGGGTATCCATATCACCAGGATTAGCTGTGCTTCTAAAAGGCAGCACTAGCAGAACAACAATAAAATATAAAAAATACAACACCTTCAGCAAACTGGAAATAGCCAATTCTACATGTCGGCTAGTGCGCGTGCGCAATAAATCAATATTACTCTTCGATAGGCAAGAGGATACTACCCAGTTTGCTCAAGCTAGCAAGCTGCTCTCCAACATAGCAGAGGTTAGCAACAATGTAACCATCCCAAAAATAATTAGTGTGGACGCAATGGCAGTGGGATTCGACAAAGGAGAAGTCGCAGACTACATAGGGTGCATTAGGGCCTCTGAACATCATGAGGTCGTAGTGTATGAAAACAGAGGCCAGGATCTCAGCTACCTTCTACCACTTCAACCACCACCAATTCCTGCGACCAACAACCAAAACGACTTACCCCCTATTGGAACTCAAAACCCCACTCCAAGCGGATCGGAAAGACTACAGCAGGAACTTGACAATAAACGTGTCGGAAATAAAAACAACACAGCAGGACACCAGCAAAAGAAAAAAGGGAAAATGAAGGCACTCCTCAGCACTCTCCTGGCGAAAACACACAGTACTTCAAAGGAGGCAAAGCGCCACGAGAGACAAATAATAGCAACTGAGGCCTTCATCAGCTACCATCCCCACCAGAAACCTAAACAACAGCAAACAATCCGAACCAAAGCCGACATGGGATTAATCCAAGAACCTGCCTACAATGAGGTTAATAGACCAGTGGACATAATCATCAACGCATTTCTTGAGTATAAGGCAATAATAACAGCCACAAAACAAATTAAAGCCTTAACCTGCAGCAAAATACTTCAAGCATTTGCCCACCAGAATGAGGAGTTGCTTAAGGTCAGACTCGAGGAGGCCAAGGCCACAATCTACAATAATGAAACCTCCGAGGTCATAAGGGGACTAAACATCACTTCCCATATGGCAGCCTATAACGCCACAGATGGCTTCGTAACACTTGATGAAGCTGAGACCAGACAGTCAGGAGTAATTACATTCTCGACCCCAGCCAATGATCCAATCGTCGTAACAGCTCAGTTTACAGAGATATGGCTAGAAGACAAAATTCTTGCCAGAGCACAAAAACTAGAAATTAGCGACCCCATCGATAAATGGGAGCTACCAACTACTATCACCAAAGTAAACGGCGTTCCAGGATGTGGGAAAACAACTTGGATTGTAAATAACTTCGACGCGGAAAATGATATTGTAGTTACCACCACCATAGAGGCCCAAAAAGATCTGAAGGACAAAATCTCATGTCGACTGGGAGCAGACGCTGCCACAAAAATTTATACCATGGCATCAATCTTGGCGAATGGAATCAAAGCAAAAGCAAGGAGTCAATGCCAAAGGCTACTAGCAGATGAGGCACTGATGAACCACTTTGGCTCCATCATCATGATTACGCGCATCGTTGGGGCAGGAGAATTACTTCTCATCGGCGATGTCAACCAGCTTCCCTTCATCGACAGAGACAACCTATTCAGGCTTCAATACCATCGCCCAACTTTAATACCACACATTAGCCAGGAATTGTTGTGTACACACAGGAGCCCAATGGACGTAGCATATGCCTTACAAGACATCTACAATGGCATATACTCGTCAAGTAAAGTGGTCAAGTCTCTTACCATCACAAACTATACCGGAGCTATAATACCAAAGGCCCTACCTAACACCCTTTACCTGTTTCACACCCAAGCAGAAAAAGAGACTTTCAAAAATGAAGGCTATGGCTCTGGCGACGGATCACGTATCCTCACTATCCACGAGGCTCAGGGACTAAGCAACAACACAGTGTTCATCATCCAAACGAAGAAAACACCACTTATACTACACAACAGCGTCTCACATGCAGTAGTCGCAATATCACGACACACAAGCAACTGCACATACTTTACAGACATAAGTGACGACGCCCTATGCAAATTCATGAACAAAGCGATCGAAAAGGACACAAAAAGCATTGAAGAACACAACCGAAAAATGGCTATCAAAAACAGAGACTACAACATAATTATAAATAATCCTCAACCACAACCATAAGTTACCAAATCAAAACAGAACTAATTGGCAACAACGTCACCAACCAAGCGAAATTAGACAAACTTCAAATAAACACAAAGGGCAATAAAAACAGCCCTACTTAATATAATGCTTCTTTCCCATAATGGGACAAAAACATCCTGTAGAAACAGTGACACACATACACACACAACCACAACATACACGCACGCATACACATACACACACAGAAACACAACTCACACACTCACAAATCGGATGAAGACAATATTTTTATATTCATAGCTTTCTTCAGATTACAGTGCAGGATACTATTCCTGAAATGTAATTTGAAGAAGCGTAACCTAGCGCGGGTTAATTAGATTAGGGTAAAATATTTACAAGGGAGCAAAACCTTTAAAGTAATAATTAAACAAATAAATTAACAAAGGCATAGACTTTCGGTTTATGGAGTAGAATAGGAGGCAGGAGAAAGGTTTAGTCGGTAAGAGTCCGACACTACCCAAGCTGTTTCATAAGTGAGGCAGCTTGGGTGTCCATGAGGATTCCGACTACTGCCTAGAAAAAAAAAAAAAAAAAAAAACCTAACCTAACCTAACCTAACCTAACCTTAGGGCGCAATCACTTTCTTCAGCAGCGGACATCTCGGAAGCCGAATTAGCGGCCGAGCTGTCTGTTGCCGAAGCTCCTCCTATTCTTTTTCCGCGTCCCTTACGGGACCGAAACTTACCTTTCGCGTCACGTAGTAACGCTTGTGGCGCGACTGACGTTGATGTGGGGGCCGTATTTACAGCCGGTCCCCCATCGGCTGAGGCATCGGGTGTTGCACCCGACTCCGTCGATTGTGAATTATTTTTAGAGATTTCCATTCTGTTCCCACGAGTGTGGGAGAAAGGAGGTCCACCCGGGCAGAGCTCGGAGAGCGGCGGTCCTCATCTTTATCGGCGGAACGCCCAGGTTCTGAAGATCAATCTTCTCCCTGGCGTCCGCCAGCACCTTGGCATAGCTAAGGCCTTTCTCCGCTGACCCCGGCTGCAGTGTAATAACCACAGCCGCAGTTCGGGGCGACCGGAGCTTGTCCTTTCTCTTTTTTTTCTTAGGTTTCGCCTTCTTCAGCTTCTTAGCTATAGCTGCCGAAGGCGATTCCTGAGCCTGTACTCTACAGGGTCTCCCAGCCCCCTCCGATCTCTTTTTAAGGCCCCGCCTGGCCACTGTGCTCCATTGCTCCAGCAGTGGCGCTGGCTGTGAAGCCGCAGCCACTGATGGAGCAGAGCTCTTCAAAGCAGGACCAGCCTTAGTGGTGGCAGCGTTCCCTTTCTGCTTCGGAGTACCCTTCTGGGACTTTGTCATGGGTGCACTTGCTGCCGCTGCAGCATTGCGCCTGTCCGCCGCCAGCGGTGGCCGTAACCGCTGCTCCGGCAGCAGTCGCGATTCGATGTTTTCAAAGCGGGCATCTAACATCGCTCCAAATTGCGACGTTAATGCCCGCGTTATCTCCTCCATGTTTTGTCCTGCTACTGCATGTCGATCTTTAGCAACAGAGTGCACTTTAGAGGCCTTCAGTTTGGCATTCTCCATGCGCAGCTTTGCGTTCTCCTCCTCTATTTTCTTCAATTCAACCGTCTGTTTCTTTTTGGCTTCGGTCAGCAAGGCCACCTCCTCTGTAACAGACAGTTTCAGCTGCTCATCAAAGAGTGAGGCGGCGATTGCCACCGACTCCTTCAGCCGTTTAACAAAGATCCCCTTTAAATTAGAGGATCTTGTGGCCACCTTTGTAATAAGTTCCATGGATTCATGGAAGATGCGCTGCCTCTCAGCCGCATCTAATCCTTCTCCATGGCCTGCAGAAGCAGGTTCAGACATTTTCGTGAGTCTAGACAGAGTTTCTTCTCGATGAAGTCTTATGTCCTCCGCCAGCTCCATTTCAGCATTTAATTTCATTTCAGCCTCCTTAGCCTTGAGATACTCAGCCTTAGCTTTCGCCAGGCCGAGCACAATCGGGCGATATCCCGCCGGCTCGTCCGCCGGACGCCCCTCCTTGCGCAGTAGCACTAGTCTGCCTTTCTTCCACCGCCTGGGGAACCTGCCCTCCCGCAGACAGCGGTCGAACAGGTCCGTCAGACGGCATCCGAGGGCTTCCTGTGCAAGGGCCCACGCCCGACCGGGAATGCCGTCTGGCCCCGGCGCCGTGTTCCTTGACCTCATTTTAGCAACAGCCACCGCCAGTTCATTGGCTACGATGGCTGGTGGGGAATCATCCTCGACACTGCCACGCACCCGCGAGACCCCCATGGTGGGAGGGACAAAGTCCGTCCCCGGGGCACCGGGGAACAGTCCCTCGACCACTCTCTGTAGGATCACGGGCTGCAGAGTGCTGGTGACTGGAGGAGCCCAGGGGCGAAGCTTTTGCCTCACCAACCTGTACGGCCGCCCCCACGGATCGAGGTCCAATGTCTCCAGCAGCTGCTGCCACGACCGCGTCTTTGCCTCGCGTATGGCTGCGCGTAGCGCTTTGAACGCCCCCCTATATGTGCCGTACAAGGAGTCGAGCTCTTCGGGCTCCTGACGTCTTCTCCTCCGGTACCGTTGATACCGTCGACGCTCTGCTATGCAACGACGGCGCAGCTCAGCGATCTCGTCCGACCATCAGTAGACCTGGCGCTTAGTCGGCGGCGTACCCACACGAGGCATGGCCGCGTCACAAACGCGAGCCATAGCCCCGCACAGACCGTCGGCTTCCACGTCCAGATCTACCGGTTCCGCCGGTGGAGCGTTCCACGCCTGAACGAGAGCCGCCTCTTGCAGCAGCTCAACGTTCATTCGCTTCAAGGCCCACCGCGGACCGGTCGCAGATGTTGATTGGACAATCGGATCCGATCGCGACAACGAAACGCTAAACCGAATATACCGGTGGTCAGAGAGCGTCTCGTCATCAGTCACCTCCCAGTCTCTGACTCGCTGAGCAAGCTCAGGAGTAGAATATGTCACGTCGATGACCGAGCCACACCATCGCCGCACGCACGTCTGCTCGGTACCACGGTTGAGGACGCACAATCCAACTTGTACCGACCTCTCCGCCAGGCTCTGGAGCAAGAGATCCTGTGCCCCGGCAGAGTGGTTGATGTTCGCCTGGAGGAATGTCAGCCCCATGCTAACCTACCTTCATGCCCGTCATCTGCTTCCCTGCCGGGGCGGTCAGCTGCGACTTGGCCTTGGCCTCAGTCGCCACCGACTTACGTGACACGCCTTTCTTACTCGGGGGCTTGGCACAAGCCTTGCCCCCGGAAAGGTGGCCCGCAGGTTTCCCCGCAGCCGCACATAGGCTACAACGGGGATCCGCGGTGCAAGCGTTGGCTTTATGGCCAACGCGGCCACAACGATAGCACTCGTCGCTGCGATCAGTGTCAGACGTGCACTGGGCCTTGATGTGGCCCGGTGTCAGACACCTGAAGCAGCGGCGAGGCCTGGCGTCCAGGATTTTTACCTGGGCCGCCACCCAGCCGACATAGAGACGGCCGCCGTTGGAGGTCACCCTCTTGGCTGCCGCAATTGGGCAGCGAATGAACGCTGTGCCCATTCCGCCCCATCCCCTTCGGATGTCCCCGACTTTGTAGTCATCCGGGGACCCTCCACCTGCCCTGACCAGGGCGTGTTTGAGCTCACCGCCGTCCACGCTGTCATCCAGGCCACCCACACGGAGGTCCACCGTGATGACAGGTCTCGCGATGCGCACATCCTCTACTCCCTGGAAGACCTCCCTGAGCTTTGCAGCCAGGGAGTCAGCCTTCTCGGCTTTGTCCACTCCAGGGACCTCGAGGACGCGCGCACCCGTGGCGGCGGTCCTCATCTTTATCGGCGGAACGCCCAGGGCCTGAAGGTCGATCTTCTCCCTGGCGTCCGCCAGCACCTTAGCGTAGCTAAGGCCTTTTTCCGCCGACCCCGGCTGCAGTGTGATAACCACAGCTGCAGTTCGGGGCGAGCGGAGCTTGTCCTTCTTCTTTTTAGCCGCCTTCTTCGGCTTCTTAGTTGTAGCGGAAGAAGGCGACTTCTGAGCCTGTGTATGGTGGGGCCTGCCAGCCCCCTCCGACCTCTTTTTCAGGCCCCGCCTCGCCACTGTGCTCCACTGCTCCAGCAGTGGTGCTGGCTGTGAAGCCGCAGCCGTTGACGGAGCAGAGCTCTTCGAATCAGGAGCAGCCTTGGTAGCGGTAGCCTTACCCTTCACCTTCGGAGGCCCCTTCTGGGACTTTGTCGCAGTTGCTTCAGCAGCCGCGGCACGACGCATGTCCGCTGCCAGAGGCGGCCTCAGTCGCTGTTCTGGCAGCAAACGCGACTCGATGTTATCGAAGCGGGCATCTAACATCGCTCCAAATTGCGATGATAATGCCCGCGTCACTTCATCCGTGATTTGTGCAGCAAGCTGCGCTTTGGAGGCCTTGAGTTCGGCATTTTTCTTTTCGGCTTCAGCCGCCTGCTTTTTGTTGGCCTCGGCCAATAGCGCCACCTCTTCTGTGACGGACAGTTTGCACTGCTCGTCAAACAGTGAGGTAGCGATCGCCGTAGAGTCCCTTATCCTCTTCACAAAGACACCCTTTAGATTCGAGGATCACGTGGCAACCTTTGTGATGAGGTTCATCGACTCATGGAATATGCGGGTCCTCTCCACCGGATCAAGTCCCTCCAGATTAGGCCTAGCACTAGGAACAGATGGCTTCAATTTGGAGAGGGTTTCCTCACTCTGCCGCTTGAGCTCCTCCGCTAGTTCTGCCTCGGCGGTGAGCCTTAATTCAGCTTCCTTCGCCTTGATATATTCGGCCTTGGCCTTTGCCAGACCGACGTACTCCCCCGTGGTCGGGGGACGCCCCCGTCCACGCCGGGCCGGAGCCACCTTGGGCTTCGGCTTGTCCGACTCATCCGAATTAACATCGTCCTAGTCCAAATCTCTGCGGCGCTTCCGCCACATTCCAGAAGATGACACTCGGGATGAAACCCGGGACGCCACCGTCCGCACACTCGTGTCAGATGCATCATCCGCGGTGTCCGCGTCAGCATCTGGCACCACCACAACGTCCATATCAACAGGGCTTTTAAAGCCCTCGGCTCCCCTCTTCTTCTCAAAGGCAGCTGTTGCTCCCCCCGTATACGTGGAGCAGACAGAGCCGGTCTTTGAACGCGGCTCTGTGAGGGATTCCCCGGACGCAGTACGTCCGGGACCCTCCCGGGGAATCGTCTTTTTCGCAGTTGCCATATTTTTTAGTTTAACGTCCTACGACGTGCCACCCTCAGCCATTCATCCCGGCACCGGGTGGCGGGCTTGGGATTAGGGTGATTTTTTATAGGGGTTTTCTTCCCCGCGGCCCGAAGACCCCCGGTCCTGACAAGCAGGATTACGGGTTGGGCAGATCGGTGGTCTGTACCAGACCGGTCCGTCGCCCCCGCTTGCGCCGCCGTTACTCGGCATAATGCCAAGACGCCGACCAAGTCCCGCAACCACAAGTGGCTGCCACAAACACATCCACCTCGTCGCCGCTACTCAGCATAAGGCTGAGACGTCGACCCTCCTCCGCAATCACTCGGATTGCTTGCCCTAAGGCCCTACATCTGGTCACGAGACCCCTGCCTACCAGCCTTTCAGCTCTGGCCTACGGCCTCGTGGCCCCTACCTCTCGCGCTATAGCGCCTGACCTCCTGATCATTACACACCTAACGACCATGAGGCCCCTCCTGGATAAGCCGACGTTGCCCGAGGTACACCACGAGGAGGTAAACCGGCACCGTACCCCACCGTACCCCTTTTTTTTATTTTTTTTTTATTTTAGGTGGGCAAAAATGTCCTACCGCACACCCCGCTGCCCGGGGAGACAACGGGGTAGTGTGGGGCTCTCACCCACTAAAAACCCACCGTGCGCCCTCACCCGCCCTTGCTACGGCGGATCACGGGAACCGCGTCGTTTCTCCGCGATCCGCAGGCGGCAGCCCCTTCGGGCACCCTCTCTTGTGCGACGCCCCGCGCACTTGGGCGTCACACCTTCGCGGTAGGCTTCCGCGGACGGCAGGGTACTCCCCGACCCCACCATACGCAGCCTCGGCTAGGGCGGCATCAGGCGCAGGTAAGCGCGCGCACGCCGCCCCGCGCGCCGGCGGCGAATCGGGTCCGCGACGGAGGATTCCTCCCGGGCCCCCTCCGCCGCCTCCTTCCGCGAGATGACAGCCTCGCAGAAGGCGGCGACCGCGGTCCAGGCCCTGTCCCTGCCAACCATCGCTCGCGCAACGGCCGGCAGCGACAGGTCCACGCCTATGACTGCAGCGAGTTCCCGGCGCTGCACATCCCAGGCCGGGCACGACTCGAGCGTGTGCTGCGCCGAGTCCTCGCCGCAGTCGCAGTGGTGACAGCCTGGGGTCGTCTCCCTCCTAGCGATCGTGTGCAGGTATTTGCCGAAGCAACCGTGCCCCGACAAAACCTGCACCAACCGGAAGGTGAGGACCCCGTGCTGCCGCCCTGCCCATTCTTCCAAGATCGGCTGGAGCGCCCCCACGGTCCAGAGACCAGCCCGGGGCGTCTCCAGCCGAGACCTCCACTTTAGGACGGTGGCGCGGCGGGCATCTTCCCGCCACGCTGAGATTGCGCTTGGCGAGGGGCGGCTACCCCCGCGTAGAGTCGTCGACACGCGAGACTCGGTCCGCCCAAATTTGGCATCAGTCGCCCGAGGGCGGACGCCGTGCCGACGAGCTTTGGCGCAAGACGGCGGAAGTGCTCGTCAAAGTGCCACCGTCCATCCAATACCAGGCCCAGGTATTTGATGTGGGCCTGGATTGGAAAGCCCACACCGTTGACCGTTATCGAGGCGCCGGCGGGTGGGCCACGTCGGGGCCCATGGAAGAGTAGGGCCTCCGACTTTTCAAGGGCCACCCTAAGCTCCAGCGCCTCGATCCGCCTGACCACCTCCGCGGTTCCTGAGGTGGCCAGCGTTGCCGCCTCCTCGAGGGTCCCGCCCCGGGCTGTGACGAGCGTATCGTCTGCGTAGCAAATTACGCCCAGCCCGGGGGGGAGCCGGCCACGGAGGACCCAGTCGTAGCCGATGTCCCACAGGAGCGGCCCAAGAACCGAACGCTGCGGGACGCCGCACGACATAGCCCTCCTTACAACGTCCCCTTCCCGGTCCACGAAGAGGACGCTGCGGCCGTCGAGGTAGTCCGCCACCAGCCGCCTTAGGTAGAGGGGCACTCCATGGTACCGGAGTGCCTCCTTGATGCAGCCGAATGGCAGACTATTGAAGGCGTTGGCGATGTCGAGCGACACCGCCAACAGCACTTCCCTCGAGGTGACGGCCTCCGCAGCCGCGGCCTTCAAGCGCAGGATGGCGTCGACCGTAGACCGACCCGCCCGAAATCCGAACTGGGCATCGGACAGGTCGGGGCCGACCGCACCTAGGTGCCGGACGATGCGGGCAGCGACTACTCGCTCGAGCAGTTTGCCCGCCTCGTCCAGCAACACGATGGGCCTGAAGGCCGCGACTGTATTCGGAGACCGTCCCGGCTTCGGCAGGAGCACGAGCTTCCCTTCCTTCCAGCAGTCAGGGAACCGTCCGGACACCAGGCAAGCGTCGAACAGTCCCCTGAGGCGGGGCTCTAGGTGGTCGAGGACCAGGGCCAGCACTCGGGCGGGAACCCCGTCCGGCCCGGGGGCGGCGCTTCTCCGCATACGTGCTGCCGCCGCCACCATTTCCGTCGTCGTCACGGGCGGTACCTCCCTGTCGTCGGCCTCCCGGTCGTCATCTGGCGGAGCCATGACCGGGGGCGTGTGCACCGCCCGTGAAGGGAATAGTCCCTCAACCACCTCAGAGAGGAAGCCCGGCTGGAGGGTCTCCGTAAGGGGGGGGCCCTGGGCGCGGAGCTTGTTGAGCGCCGCGCGGTACGGGCGTCCCCAGGGGTCACGCTCGAGACCCTCCAGCATCTCCTGCCTTTTCGCTTCTTTGGCGCGACAGATGGCCAGCTTAAACGCGGCGCGCGCACTGTTGTACGCCGCATACAGCCGGCCCTCCCGCTCTTCATCGCGGATTCGGCGACGTCGGCTGCGGGTGTAGGACCTCCGGGCACGAATACAGGCCGCACGGAGGTCGGCCAGCTCCGGGGACCACCAGTAGACCCCCTTCCGTCGGGGCGGGCGCCGCACGCGGGGCATGGCCGCATCGCAGATCTGCGTAAGCATGCCGCGAATGCGGCCAGCCTCGGCGCCCACGTCTTCCGTCAGGGGGGGAGGCAGCCAAGATTGAAAAATGGCCGCCTCCACCAGCAGCTCCCGGTCGAGCCTACCCACAGCCCATCGCGGAAAAGCGGGAGTTCTGTCCGCCGCGTGACCCCTGCTGGCGCCCTGAAGGGTCCGGGAGACCTCTATCTGAATGTATCTGTGGTCAGATAGGGTCTCGACCTCCTCCAGGACTCGCCAGCTCCTTACACGTGCGGCGACACTGGGGCTAGCGAACGAAAGGTCCACTATCGACCCGCCCCCGCGCCGCACGCACGTTAGGGCGGACCCTCGGTTTAGCAACACGAGGTCCGCCGCTTCCGCCCACTCTTGGACCGCCGCACCTCGGGCGTCCGTCCTGGGGGACCCCCACGCCGTTGATTTGGCGTTGAAGTCCCCCAGCACCAGCACAGGGCTCGGTGCCATCCGCCGTATCGAGGTCTCCAGGTTGTGCAGGAAGACCTCGAAAGCCGCCAGACTGCGATTGGGAGAGAAGTACACGCCATACAGCGTGACCCCTCCCCATTCAGCCGCCACATATCCCGTGCCCTTGTCTTTGACTGACAAGGGCAGGGAATGCGGCGCCGCCGATCCGACGACCGCCACGGAGCCATCCCCGCTACCCGCCCAGTTGGGGCGATCGGGGACTATGTAGGGCTCCGCAGCTACGGCAACACCGATCGACCGCTCCGCCATGGATTGCAGGAAGAGGTCCTGCGCCCTGGCGGAACGGCCGAGATTCCCTTGGAGGAGGATAGAGTCGTGGTCCATAAACTAGACCACGACATCCTCCTCCATGTGCTGCGGCGGTCCAGCCGCGCTGGGTTGAGCAGCCGGGGCCGATTGGCTGCCCACCCCCCTCTTAGGGCCTGACTTGGCCGGAGGCCTGCACCCCACCCGCCCCATGCAGTGGTTGGCGGGGCGGTTGCCCGCCGCGCATGCGGGGCAGTGTGGAGTGGCAGTACAGGTCGCCGCCTGGTGCCCTGCCTGACCGCAGCGGAAGCAAAGCCCGCTGCAGTCAAAGCAGTTGGTGCACAGCGGCCGGGTGTGACCGACCGCCATGCACTTGTAGCACCTGGCAGGCCGGGGCTCCAACGCGGTTACCCGCGCGGCGCTCCAGCCCACCAGAAGTCTACCGGCGGCGACCAAATCTTTGGCCGCCGCGACAGGGCACGATACCCAGACGGCACCCACACCACCTGGACCTGGGCGAATGGTGCCCACCCGGACGGCGCTGCTGGGAGACCCGGTTTTCGAGGCGATTGCTTCCCGGATCTCTTCCGCCGTCACGGAGTCGTCCAGCCCGGAAATGCGCAGTTCGGCGCACTTCACGGGTCTGGCGACCCGGACACCACTCTCAGCCGGGAACAGGCCCAGCAGCCTCGCGGCCATCGCGTCGGCCGTCTTGGCGCCCTCTGGCCCCAGGTACTCGAAAATTTGAGCACCTGTCTGGGCTTGGCGGGAGCGAGCGGAGACGTCCCCGAGATCGGAGACGTTTATCTCCCGCCGGGCGCGCTTCAGGACGGCCTCGTACGTCAGGCCCCTATCTTTGGCCTCAGGCAGCAGCGTGATCACAACGGCTGCTGTCTTCGGCACTTTTAATTTGCGCGGCTTCCGTGTCCTCTTCTTTTTATCCTGACCGCCGCCAGACTCTCCCCTTAAGGATGCAGTAGGCGCCGCATCTCGGGCTGCGGCACCCTTGCGCTTCTTACCCCGGGATTTTCGCCCACCGTCCACAGTCTGCCAGCCCTCGTCAGCGGACACAGCAGTGCAAGGATCAGGAGGTGGGCCCCGGGGCGCAGCTGCTAGAGCCCGCAAGGGCCCAGCAGCGCTAGGTAGGGCCGGGAACTCTTCCCGACCCTGAGACTTCTTTTGCTGGGCCATTGGTGGCCCAGCCTTGGCGCCCTTTTTCCCCTTTGGGGCGCGTTCTGGCTGAGATGCGATCGCTGCCGCAGAGTAAGAGGCCACGCGGCCACCCTGGCATGGTAGTAGCGTTGATGCCAAGGATGACGCGGCTCTCCTCTTGTCCGCAGCCAGCGGTGGGCGAACGCGGGGCTCTGGCGGGAGCCGGGCGTTAAGGGCACTTATTTGCGGACCGAAGATAGCCGCTACGAAAAACCGCGACGGGAGCGGCTCCAATAGCACCGCAACCTCTGCCGGCCGCGGTGACCGTACTCGAGCAGCCTGGATATGGCCGCTCTCCTCGGCGGCGGACATCTCGGCAGCTGAAGTACAAACCGAGCTGCCCGTCGCCGAGCCATCCCTTGAAGATTGGGACTCTCCCATCTTCTTGCCCTTGCGGGCCTTTCTGCCGCCACGCGATTTACGCGCGGATGCATTGGTAGGGGCAGTAGGTTTTGCCGGACCCCTATCGGCTGAGGTGTCAGGTGTCGCACCCGACTCCGTCGAAGTTTTTTGTTTTAAATTATTAAAATCCATAAGATTCCCACGAGTGTGGGAGAAAAGAGATCCACCCGGGCAGAGCTCCCAGTACCCGGGTAAGCGTACATTTGTAACCCAACACAGGGGGTCCGCAGGTACCCTGGCTGGGGCCGCGCTCGAGACTGAACTACCCATCAGCCATGCATCTCCTCGCCGCGCGCCAGAGCTTGAGATTCGGGGTAATTTTTTATAGATGTTGTCTTCCTCGCGGTCCGGGCGATTAAGCCAAGACCCTCGTTCCTGTATGCCCGCGAGACGTAACCACAGACACGCGCTCAGGTTTACGATTTGGGATGGAGGGGGCCGCTGTGGCCCCACTGTCCCCCCTCTCCAGAGCCCGGTGAGCCATTCTGGCCCCACCGACTCCGACGCCTGGTCTATCCGCTGTGCCCTCTGCTGAGTCAGAGGGACACGCGGAGACCCGTCCTGTCCGGAATTTTAGCCGCCGGCGACTGCCGACGTTGCCCGGGGTGCACCACTAGGAGGTAAACCGGACAAATTAGCACCCCAACCTAACCTAACCTAACCTAACCTGCGGACCAACTAAAGAACAGCATCAGCGGTGTTATTGAAAAAACAAGTTCAGAAATAGAAAACGGCAAACATACATATGAGGAAATTAAATCAGCCCTAACTGAGGTAAAATCGGCACTAACAACATCCACTGCCCCTCAGCCAGTTGACATTGGTAAACACCTGGTCCCAATAAACGAGCGGTTGAAAGCAATGACATCGGAGCTCGAAGGTATTAGGGAAGAGACCATCGCAGCCCCAAAGCCGGGTGTAAGCCTAGATGCCGAATTAAAACTGGCTGCGATAACCCAACAGTCAACCGGTAATAAAACGTACGCAGCGGCCGCTAAAGAAAAAAGGCCTATAATCAGACCCCAAAACACCCACACGCTGATTATCTCCAGTACGGACAAGACCAAAACCGGAGACAATGTAATAGACCAAATAAGAACGGCACTAGACCCCAAAACCACCGGGGCCAGGGTGGATAGGGTGAAGAAAGGCAAAAACCAGAAAGTGATAATCACTTGCAACACCAAAGACGACCTTGCTTTAGTGGAAACCCGGTTAAAAAGTAACAAAGAACTCAAGGCAGAAATTGCCAAAACCAATAAACCTCTGATAATTATTAAAGATGTTCTCTCCTACCACACAGATAGCGACATCGTGGAACATATTCTCGCACAAAATAAGCATCTCCTGAATGATGTAAACAAAAATGAGCGCATCGTCAAAGTCCGGTACAGGAAGAGGGCACGTAACAACCTAGAGTGCCACCCGGTCCTGGAGGTTTCCCCGAAAATCCACAAAAACCTCCTAGAAGCGGGGAAAATCTACATCGGCCTGCAACGCCGACCAGTTGCAGACCACTCCCCACTTGTACAGTGCATAAGATGCCTGGCCTACGGGCACACTAAAGCACTGTGCAAAGAAGAAAAGGACCGGTGTAGCTATTGCGGGAAAAACCACAAGTGGGAAGAATGCCCAAGCAGAATCGCAAAAAAACCACCAGCATGTATTAACTGTCTTAACAGTTCTAAACCACCCGGAGCATCTGCAGATGCAGCACATCATGCATACAGTGAAGAGTGCCCGGAAAGACATAAATGGGATAATATAGCGAGGTCCAAAATAACCTACCTCTGCTAAGGGCACCTTAGGGCTAAACAATCATAACCCCTATCAGATGAAAATCAACATCGTTCAAGCCAATCTCCAAAGATCAAAACTGGCAACTGCCGAATTACTGCAGACGGTCAAGGAGAAAGGAGTGCAAATAGCCCTAGTTCAAGAACCCTACGTGGGCAACACCGGTGTCTTAAAAGAGCACCCTGGTACCAAAACCATCCAGTGCACACTAAACCGTCAGAAATCCAACAAAGCAGCTATCATTATCTTCGGTGAAACGCTGGAAACCATCCATGATCCACAACTGGTAACGGAAACCGAAGCAGCGGTATTAATTAAAGCCGGGCATTTTACCCTGGGACTGGTCTCAGTTTACCTGGAGGGGGACCAAAACATCGAGCCCTACATAAAAAGAATCAAAGCCACCATAAAGAAACTACCAACGCCCAATATTATAGTCGCAGGTGACGTTAACGCCTGGAGCTACTGGTGGGGAAGCACCTCCGAATACCAGCGAGGAGCCGCATATGTATTGTTTCTAGATGAAATGGAACTTCATATTCTGAATAAAGGATACACACCTACGTTCGAAACTAACAGGAGAGGCAGGCTTTATACAAGTATTATCGATGTAACGACTTGCAGTCAGCCCCTGCTAGGCAGAATAGAGGACTGGAAAGTAGACCGCAGTCTCACAACACCCGACCACAACGCCATAACCTTCGCGTTACGCCTAGACAAACCACTAGAGCCACTGCGGCCACCAACAACGCGAAGGTATAACACCAAAAAAGCCAAATGGTTGAAGTTCAAAGACCTCTTCAAGGGCCAATTAGCAGGAACAAGCATCACTTCGGAACGCATAGCCGACATCAGAAATGCCCAAGAATTGGAGAAACTAATAACCATCTACACTACGGCAATACATGAAGCCTGTAAGTCCTCTATTCCGAAGATAGGAACTAGGAAAAAGAACTCCACCCCACCATGGTGGTCCAAAGAATTAGAAGAACTTAAAAAGAATACTCTCAGACTAAAGAGGCGAATAAAAAATGCGGCACCTATCAGAAAAGAGCACGTCATAAATGAGTATTTACGTGCAAAACAGCTATATGTCACCAAAGCAGAATGGGCACAAACGCAGAGTTGGAAACAGTTCTGTAACAAACAAGAAAAGGAGAGCATGTGGGACAGCGTATATCGAGTAATCAGACAAACATCTAAAAGACAGGAGGATGCCTTACTAAGAGATATCAATGGCAAAACCCTGAGTCCAGACAAGTCTGCTAGACTCTTGGCCACCACCTTTTACCCGGACGACTCGATAGACAACGAAACACCATACCATACCCATATTCGCCAAAGTATCGTCTCCCAGCTAGACGGACTACAGATAGACGACCCACCATTCACGTCCCAGGAGTTAGAAAAGGTGCTTTCAACAATGAATCCAAAAAAAGCACCGGGGCCAGATGGATTAACAGCTGACATCTGCAATGAAGCCATACACGCAGATAGGGAAGTCTTTTTGGCAATATCTAACAAATGCCTATCATTATCACATTTCCCCTCGCAATGGAAAAAAGCCCATGTGGTGATCATCAAGAAACCTGGCAAGGAAGACTATACTCAACCAAAATCATACAGACCCATCGGCCTCCTATCAGTACTTGGGAAAATAGTAGAAAAAATGATGGTGGGTCGAATTCAATTTCATATCCTTCCAACTCTCAATGAAAACCAGTACGGCTTCATGCCGCAACGTGGGACCGAAGATGCCCTCTATGACTTAACACAGCACATTAGAAATGAGATTAACCTTAAGAAAATTGTGCTCGTGATATCATTAGACGTAGAGGGCGCCTTCGACAACGCGTGGTGGCCTGCCCTGAAACATCAACTGGTACACAAAAAATGCCCCAGAAACATCTACAACATGGTATGCTCATATCTACAAGACCGCAAAATCAACATCAACTATGCCAGAGCAACACATGAGAAACATACAACAAAGGGTTGTGTCCAAGGCTCCATCGGTGATCCAACCTTTTGGAATATAATTTTGGACTCGTTGCTACAAAAACTTTCTGGCGAAGGAACGCGATGTCAAGCGTTCGCAGATGACGTAGTTTTAACATTTTCAGGGTTCTTCACAGCCGATATCACAAGGGAGGCAAACCAGACTCTACAAACAGTAGTAGAATGGGGCATCCAAAACAAACTCAGCTTCGCTCCGCATAAAACCTACGCGATGTTGCTTACCAAAAAGCTGAAGTTTGACACCTCCATAATACATATGTCTGGGAAACCTATTACCTTAGTAGACAACATCAAGATCTTAGGCCTAAACATTAACAACAGTCTTACCTTTACTACCCATGTAGATCATATCTGCAAAAAGGCTGCCTCAATATACAAACAGCTATCCTGCGCAGCAAAGGTGACTTGGGGTCTAAATGGAGAAATTGTAAGGACCATCTACGTCGCGGTCATTGAGCCCATCATAACCTATGCGGCAAGCGTGTGGGCTCCAGCCGTAGAGCTGGAATACAATAGAACTAAACTCAACTCAATCCAGAGGAGCTTTGCCCTAAAAATCTGCAAAGCATATAGAACGGTCTCTTTAACATCCTCACTCGCCCTCACAGGTCTTTTACCATTAGACCTGAGAAAGAAGAAACGGCAACCTTGTATCTTGTCAAAAAAGGCCACTCTCAGGACTACCTACCTCCAGGTAAAGAGTTAGAGCAAAAAATAAAATTTAAAAATCTACCCCATCCCTCCAAGCTCAACAAAATCACATATGAGCTGCTCGAAAACATGGATCAAGCCACCAAATCAACCCATCAAATCTCCGGACCCGAGATCTATACAGATGGAAGTAAGATTGAAGGGAAAACAGGAGCAGCTCTAACCTGGTGGGAGGAAGGCAGGGAAATGCATTACTCACTCTTCAGTCTTGAGCCCTTCTGCACAGTTTTTCAATCAGATCTCTACGCCATCCATAGAGCAGTAGAGAAGGTCAAAAACAGTAGTGTATCTACAGCCAATATCCTTAGTGACTCAAGATCTTCACTAGACCTTCTCATGAACACCTTCAACATTACCTCTCTCACAAAGACCATAAGAGAGGATTTACAAACAATAACAGCAGAAGGAAGGAACATCAGGCTGTTCTGGCTAAGAGCACATGCGGGGACCGTCGGCAACGAGCGAGCCGATGAGTTAGCCAAAAAAGCTGCACTATTGAGCACGTCCTGTCATACGTAAAACGGGAGATCCGCAAGGAATCTACCAAATTATGGCAGGACAGATACGAAGCCTCCACTACAGGGGAAGTCACCAAGAAATTCCTCCCAGATGTGTCGAAAATTTATCGTCTGGTGAGAACTATAAAATTGACACCAACCCTAGTACAGGTCTTAACAGGCCATGGGGGAATCGCAGCATATTTACATCGGTTTAAGCTGAAAAGCAGTCCAGGTTGTGAATGTGACGATAACATCAGTGAAACCATATGGCACATCTTATTCGACTGCCCGCGCTATCTGGCAGAGCGCACAGAGCTCGAAATCCAAATTGGCACAAAAATATCTGAGACCAACATTCAAAAAATAATGACAGGTACTGACACGAGATCTCCATTCCTGGCATTTGCGGAGAAGATCTTCCGCAAAGCTACAATAAGGAACAGCACCAGGAGTTCTTCACAAATACCAATAACTCAACCACCCAATCTACAACTAATACCACCTACGAGTTCTGCCATCACCCCACCAAGAATTACACACTCAACACCTATAGAACAACTATTGCAAAATGGGGAAACGGGAGCACCGGGACTGAGGACCAGAGGGGTGGCACTATTTATGTCTAAAAACTTTGAACGCCTAGGAATCAGCTTCTGCTACGTCGATAGCAAGAACAGGGTATCCATATCACCAGGATTAGCTGTGCTTCTAAAAGGCAGCACTAGCAGAACAACAATAAAATATAAAAAATACAACACCTTCAGCAAACTGGAAATAGCCAATTCTACATGTCGGCTAGTGCGCGTGCGCAATAAATCAATATTACTCTTCGATAGGCAAGAGGATACTACCCAGTTTGCTCAAGCTAGCAAGCTGCTCTCCAACATAGCAGAGGTTAGCAACAATGTAACCATCCCAAAAATAATTAGTGTGGACGCAATGGCAGTGGGATTCGACAAAGGAGAAGTCGCAGACTACATAGGGTGCATTAGGGCCTCTGAACATCATGAGGTCGTAGTGTATGAAAACAGAGGCCAGGATCTCAGCTACCTTCTACCACTTCAACCACCACCAATTCCTGCGACCAACAACCAAAACGACTTACCCCCTATTGGAACTCAAAACCCCACTCCAAGCGGATCGGAAAGACTACAGCAGGAACTTGACAATAAACGTGTCGGAAATAAAAACAACACAGCAGGACACCAGCAAAAGAAAAAAGGGAAAATGAAGGCACTCCTCAGCACTCTCCTGGCGAAAACACACAGTACTTCAAAGGAGGCAAAGCGCCACGAGAGACAAATAATAGCAACTGAGGCCTTCATCAGCTACCATCCCCACCAGAAACCTAAACAACAGCAAACAATCCGAACCAAAGCCGACATGGGATTAATCCAAGAACCTGCCTACAATGAGGTTAATAGACCAGTGGACATAATCATCAACGCATTTCTTGAGTATAAGGCAATAATAACAGCCACAAAACAAATTAAAGCCTTAACCTGCAGCAAAATACTTCAAGCATTTGCCCACCAGAATGAGGAGTTGCTTAAGGTCAGACTCGAGGAGGCCAAGGCCACAATCTACAATAATGAAACCTCCGAGGTCATAAGGGGACTAAACATCACTTCCCATATGGCAGCCTATAACGCCACAGATGGCTTCGTAACACTTGATGAAGCTGAGACCAGACAGTCAGGAGTAATTACATTCTCGACCCCAGCCAATGATCCAATCGTCGTAACAGCTCAGTTTACAGAGATATGGCTAGAAGACAAAATTCTTGCCAGAGCACAAAAACTAGAAATTAGCGACCCCATCGATAAATGGGAGCTACCAACTACTATCACCAAAGTAAACGGCGTTCCAGGATGTGGGAAAACAACTTGGATTGTAAATAACTTCGACGCGGAAAATGATATTGTAGTTACCACCACCATAGAGGCCCAAAAAGATCTGAAGGACAAAATCTCATGTCGACTGGGAGCAGACGCTGCCACAAAAATTTATACCATGGCATCAATCTTGGCGAATGGAATCAAAGCAAAAGCAAGGAGTCAATGCCAAAGGCTACTAGCAGATGAGGCACTGATGAACCACTTTGGCTCCATCATCATGATTACGCGCATCGTTGGGGCAGGAGAATTACTTCTCATCGGCGATGTCAACCAGCTTCCCTTCATCGACAGAGACAACCTATTCAGGCTTCAATACCATCGCCCAACTTTAATACCACACATTAGCCAGGAATTGTTGTGTACACACAGGAGCCCAATGGACGTAGCATATGCCTTACAAGACATCTACAATGGCATATACTCGTCAAGTAAAGTGGTCAAGTCTCTTACCATCACAAACTATACCGGAGCTATAATACCAAAGGCCCTACCTAACACCCTTTACCTGTTTCACACCCAAGCAGAAAAAGAGACTTTCAAAAATGAAGGCTATGGCTCTGGCGACGGATCACGTATCCTCACTATCCACGAGGCTCAGGGACTAAGCAACAACACAGTGTTCATCATCCAAACGAAGAAAACACCACTTATACTACACAACAGCGTCTCACATGCAGTAGTCGCAATATCACGACACACAAGCAACTGCACATACTTTACAGACATAAGTGACGACGCCCTATGCAAATTCATGAACAAAGCGATCGAAAAGGACACAAAAAGCATTGAAGAACACAACCGAAAAATGGCTATCAAAAACAGAGACTACAACATAATTATAAATAATCCTCAACCACAACCATAAGTTACCAAATCAAAACAGAACTAATTGGCAACAACGTCACCAACCAAGCGAAATTAGACAAACTTCAAATAAACACAAAGGGCAATAAAAACAGCCCTACTTAATATAATGCTTCTTTCCCATAATGGGACAAAAACATCCTGTAGAAACAGTGACACACATACACACACAACCACAACATACACGCACGCATACACATACACACACAGAAACACAACTCACACACTCACAAATCGGATGAAGACAATATTTTTATATTCATAGCTTTCTTCAGATTACAGTGCAGGATACTATTCCTGAAATGTAATTTGAAGAAGCGTAACCTAGCGCGGGTTAATTAGATTAGGGTAAAATATTTACAAGGGAGCAAAACCTTTAAAGTAATAATTAAACAAATAAATTAACAAAGGCATAGACTTTCGGTTTATGGAGTAGAATAGGAGGCAGGAGAAAGGTTTAGTCGGTAAGAGTCCGACACTACCCAAGCTGTTTCATAAGTGAGGCAGCTTGGGTGTCCATGAGGATTCCGACTCCTGCCTAGAAAAAAAAAAAAAAAAAAAAAAACCTAACCTAACCTAACCTAACCTAACCTTAGGGCGCAATCACTTTCTTCAGCAGCGGACATCTCGGAAGCCGAATTAGCGGCCGAGCTGTCTGTTGCCGAAGCTCCTCCTATTCTTTTTCCGCGTCCCTTACGGGACCGAAACTTACCTTTCGCGTCACGTAGTAACGCTTGTGGCGCGACTGACGTTGATGTGGGGGCCGTATTTACAGCCGGTCCCCCATCGGCTGAGGCATCGGGTGTTGCACCCGACTCCGTCGATTGTGAATTATTTTTAGAGATTTCCATTCTGTTCCCACGAGTGTGGGAGAAAGGAGGTCCACCCGGGCAGAGCTCGGAGAGCGGCGGTCCTCATCTTTATCGGCGGAACGCCCAGGGCCTGAAGATCAATCTTCTCCCTGGCGTCCGCCAGCACCTTGGCATAGCTAAGGCCTTTCTCCGCTGACCCCGGCTGCAGTGTAATAACCACAGCCGCAGTTCGGGGCGACCGGAGCTTGTCCTTTCTCTTTTTTTTCTTAGGTTTCGCCTTCTTCAGCTTCTTAGCTATAGCTGCCGAAGGCGATTCCTCAGCCTGTACTCTACAGGGTCTCCCAGCCCCCTCCGATCTCTTTTTAAGGCCCCGCCTGGCCACTGTGCTCCATTGCTCCAGCAGTGGCGCTGGCTGTGAAGCCGCAGCCACTGATGGAGCAGAGCTCTTCAAAGCAGGACCAGCCTTAGTGGTGGCAGCGTTCCCTTTCTGCTTCGGAGTACCCTTCTGGGACTTTGTCATGGGTGCACTTGCTGCCGCTGCAGCATTGCGCCTGTCCGCCGCCAGCGGTGGCCGTAACCGCTGCTCCGGCAGCAGTCGCGACTCGATGTTTTCAAAGCGGGCATCTAACATCGCTCCAAATTGCGACGTTAATGCCCGCGTTATCTCCTCCATGTTTTGTCCTGCTACTGCATGTCGATCTTTAGCAACAGAGTGCACTTTAGAGGCCTTCAGTTTGGCATTCTCCATGCGCAGCTTTGCGTTCTCCTCCTCTATTTTCTTCAATTCAACCGTCTGTTTCTTTTTGGCTTCGGTCAGCAAGGCCACCTCCTCTGTAACAGACAGTTTCAGCTGCTCATCAAAGAGTGAGGCGGCGATTGCCACCGACTCCTTCAGCCGTTTAACAAAGATCCCCTTTAAATTAGAGGATCTTGTGGCCACCTTTGTAATAAGTTCCATGGATTCATGGAAGATGCGCTGCCTCTCAGCCGCATCTAATCCTTCTCCATGGCCTGCAGAAGCAGGTTCAGACATTTTCGTGAGTCTAGACAGAGTTTCTTCTCGATGAAGTCTTATGTCCTCCGCCAGCTCCATTTCAGCATTTAATTTCATTTCAGCCTCCTTAGCCTTGAGATACTCAGCCTTAGCTTTCGCCAGGCCGAGCACAATCGGGCGATATCCCGCCGGCTCGTCCGCCGGACGCCCCTCCTTGCGCAGTAGCACTAGTCTGCCTTTCTTCCACCGCCTGGGGAACCTGCCCTCCCGCAGACAGCGGTCGAACAGGTCCGTCAGACGGCATCCGAGGGCTTCCTGTGCAAGGGCCCACGCCCGACCGGGAATGCCGTCTGGCCCCGGCGCCGTGTTCCTTGACCTCATTTTAGCAACAGCCACCGCCAGTTCATTGGCTACGATGGCTGGTGGGGAATCATCCTCGACACTGCCACGCACCCGCGAGACCCCCATGGTGGGAGGGACAAAGTCCGTCCCCGGGGCACCGGGGAACAGTCCCTCGACCACTCTCTGTAGGATCACGGGCTGCAGAGTGCTGGTGACTGGAGGAGCCCAGGGGCGAAGCTTTTGCCTCACCAACCTGTACGGCCGCCCCCACGGATCGAGGTCCAATGTCTCCAGCAGCTGCTGCCACGACCGCGTCTTTGCCTCGCGTATGGCTGCGCGTAGCGCTTTGAACGCCCCCCTATATGTGCCGTACAAGGAGTCGAGCTCTTCGGGCTCCTGACGTCTTCTCCTCCGGTACCGTTGATACCGTCGACGCTCTGCTATGCAACGACCGCGCAGCTCAGCGATCTCGTCCGACCACCAGTAGACCTGGCGCTTAGTCGGCGGCGTACCCACACGAGGCATGGCCGCGTCACAAACGCGAGCCATAGCCCCGCACAGACCGTCGGCTTCCACGTCCAGATCTACCGGTTCCGCCGGTGGAGCGTTCCACGCCTGAACGAGAGCCGCCTCTTGCAGCAGCTCAACGTTCATTCGCTTCAAGGCCCACCGCGGACCGGTCGCAGATGTTGATTGGACAATCGGATCCGATCGCGACAACGAAACGCTAAACCGAATATACCGGTGGTCAGAGAGCGTCTCGTCATCAGTCACCTCCCAGTCTCTGACTCGCTGAGCAAGCTCAGGAGTAGAATATGTCACGTCGATGACCGAGCCACACCATCGCCGCACGCACGTCTGCTCGGTACCACGGTTGAGGACGCACAATCCAACTTGTACCGACCTCTCCGCCAGGCTCTGGAGCAAGAGATCCTGTGCCCCGGCAGAGTGGTTGATGTTCGCCTGGAGGAATGTCAGCCCCATGCTAACCTACCTTCATGCCCGTCATCTGCTTCCCTGCCGGGGCGGTCAGCTGCGACTTGGCCTTGGCCTCAGTCGCCACCGACTTACGTGACACGCCTTTCTTACTCGGGGGCTTGGCACAAGCCTTGCCCCCGGAAAGGTGGCCCGCAGGTTTCCCCGCAGCCGCACATAGGCTACAACGGGGATCCGCGGTGCAAGCGTTGGCTTTATGGCCAACGCGGCCACAACGATAGCACTCGTCGCTGCGATCAGTGTCAGACGTGCACTGGGCCTTGATGTGGCCCGGTGTCAGACACCTGAAGCAGCGGCGAGGCCTGGCGTCCAGGATTTTTACCTGGGCCGCCACCCAGCCGACATAGAGACGGCCGCCGTTGGAGGTCACCCTCTTGGCTGCCGCAATTGGGCAGCGAATGAACGCTGTGCCCATTCCGCCCCATCCCCTTCGGATGTCCCCGACTTTGTAGTCATCCGGGGACCCTCCACCTGCCCTGACCAGGGCGTGTTTGAGCTCACCGCCGTCCACGCTGTCATCCAGGCCACCCACACGGAGGTCCACCGTGATGACAGGTCTCGCGATGCGCACATCCTCTACTCCCTGGAAGACCTCCCTGAGCTTTGCAGCCAGGGAGTCAGCCTTCTCGGCTTTGTCCACTCCAGGGACCTCGAGGACGCGCGCACCCGTGGCGGCGGTCCTCATCTTTATCGGCGGAACGCCCAGGGCCTGAAGGTCGATCTTCTCCCTGGCGTCCGCCAGCACCTTAGCGTAGCTAAGGCCTTTTTCCGCCGACCCCGGCTGCAGTGTGATAACCACAGCTGCAGTTCGGGGCGAGCGGAGCTTGTCCTTCTTCTTTTTAGCCGCCTTCTTCGGCTTCTTAGTTGTAGCGGAAGAAGGCGACTTCTGAGCCTGTGTATGGTGGGGCCTGCCAGCCCCCTCCGACCTCTTTTTCAGGCCCCGCCTCGCCACTGTGCTCCACTGCTCCAGCAGTGGTGCTGGCTGTGAAGCCGCAGCCGTTGACGGAGCAGAGCTCTTCGAATCAGGAGCAGCCTTGGTAGCGGTAGCCTTACCCTTCACCTTCGGAGGCCCCTTCTGGGACTTTGTCGCAGTTGCTTCAGCAGCCGCGGCACGACGCATGTCCGCTGCCAGAGGCGGCCTCAGTCGCTGTTCTGGCAGCAAACGCGACTCGATGTTATCGAAGCGGGCATCTAACATCGCTCCAAATTGCGATGATAATGCCCGCGTCACTTCATCCGTGATTTGTGCAGCAAGCTGCGCTTTGGAGGCCTTGAGTTCGGCATTTTTCTTTTCGGCTTCAGCCGCCTGCTTTTTGTTGGCCTCGGCCAATAGCGCCACCTCTTCTGTGACGGACAGTTTGCACTGCTCGTCAAACAGTGAGGTAGCGATCGCCGTAGAGTCCCTTATCCTCTTCACAAAGACACCCTTTAGATTCGAGGATCACGTGGCAACCTTTGTGATGAGGTTCATCGACTCATGGAATATGCGGGTCCTCTCCACCGGATCAAGTCCCTCCAGATTAGGCCTAGCACTAGGAACAGATGGCTTCAATTTGGAGAGGGTTTCCTCACTCTGCCGCCTGAGCTCCTCCGCTAGTTCTGCCTCGGCGGTGAGCCTTAATTCAGCTTCCTTCGCCTTGATATATTCGGCCTTGGCCTTTGCCAGACCGACGTACTCCCCCGTGGTCGGGGGACGCCCCCGTCCACGCCGGGCCGGAGCCACCTTGGGCTTCGGCTTGTCCGACTCATCCGAATTAACATCGTCCTAGTCCAAATCTCTGCGGCGCTTCCGCCACATTCCAGAAGATGACACTCGGGATGAAACCCGGGACGCCACCGTCCGCACACTCGTGTCAGATGCATCATCCGCGGTGTCCGCGTCAGCATCTGGCACCACCACAACGTCCATATCAACAGGGCTTTTAAAGCCCTCGGCTCCCCTCTTCTTCTCAAAGGCAGCTGTTGCTCCCCCCGTATACGTGGAGCAGACAGAGCCGGTCTTTGAACGCGGCTCTGTGAGGGATTCCCCGGACGCAGTACGTCCGGGACCCTCCCGGGGAATCGTCTTTTTCGCAGTTGCCATATTTTTTAGTTTAACGTCCTACGACGTGCCACCCTCAGCCATTCATCCCGGCACCGGGTGGCGGGCTTGGGATTAGGGTGATTTTTTATAGGGGTTTTCTTCCCCGCGGCCCGAAGACCCCCGGTCCTGACAAGCAGGATTACGGGTTGGGCAGATCGGTGGTCTGTACCAGACCGGTCCGTCGCCCCCGCTTGCGCCGCCGTTACTCGGCATAATGCCAAGACGCCGACCAAGTCCCGCAACCACAAGTGGCTGCCACAAACACATCCACCTCGTCGCCGCTACTCAGCATAAGGCTGAGACGTCGACCCTCCTCCGCAATCACTCGGATTGCTTGCCCTAAGGCCCTACATCTGGTCACGAGACCCCTGCCTACCAGCCTTTCAGCTCTGGCCTACGGCCTCGTGGCCCCTACCTCTCGCGCTATAGCGCCTGACCTCCTGATCATTACACACCTAACGACCATGAGGCCCCTCCTGGATAAGCCGACGTTGCCCGAGGTACACCACGAGGAGGTAAACCGGCACCGTACCCCACCGTACCCCTTTTTTTTATTTTTTTTTTATTTTAGGTGGGCAAAAATGTCCTACCGCACACCCCGCTGCCCGGGGAGACAACGGGGTAGTGTGGGGCTCTCACCCACTAAAAACCCACCGTGCGCCCTCACCCGCCCTTGCTACGGCGGATCACGGGAACCGCGTCGTTTCTCCGCGATCCGCAGGCGGCAGCCCCTTCGGGCACCCTCTTTTGTGCGACGCCCCGCGCACTTGGGCGTCACACCTTCGCGGTAGGCTTCCGCGGACGGCAGGGTACTCCCCGACCCCACCGTCCGCAGCCTCGGCTAGGGCGGCATCAGGCGCAGGTAAGCGCGCGCACGCGAATCGGGTCAGCGAAGGAGGATTCCTCCCGGGCCCTCTCCGCCGCCTCCTTCCGCGAGATGACAGCCTCGCAGAAGGCGGCGACCGCGGTCCAGGCCCTGTCACTGCCAACCATCGCTCGCGCAACGGCCGGCAGCGACAGGTCCACGCCTATGACTGCAGCGAGTTCCCGGCGCTGCACATCCCAGGCCGGGCACGACTCGAGCGTGTGCTGCGCCGAGTCCTCGCCGCAGTCGCAGTGGTGACAGCCTGGGGTCGTCTCCCTCCTAGCGATCGTGTGCAGGTATTTGCCGAAGCAACCGTGCCCCGACAAAACCTGCACCAACCGGAAGGTGAGGACCCCGTGCTGCCGCCCTGCCCATTCTTCCAAGATCGGCTGGAGCGCCCCCACGGTCCAGAGACCAGCCCGGGGCGTCTCCAGCCGAGACCTCCACTTTAGGACGGTGGCGAGGCGGGCATCTTCCCGCCACGCTGAGATTGCGTTTGGCGAGGGGCGGCTGCCCCCCGCCCGCGCCGTCGACGCCCGCCGATAAACGTCGGCGAGCACTTCCGCCTCCAGATCCCACGGGGGGGTTCCGGCCAACGCGCAGGCTGCATCGCACGAGACCGTGCGGTACCCGCGTATTGCCCTGACCGCTACGACCCTCTGTGGACGCCACAGAAGGGCCCTATTGCGAGCGGCCAGGGACTCCGCCCACACGGGCGCGCCGTACAGTGCCATTGACCGTACTACCCCCGCGTAGAGTCGTCGACACGCGAGACTCGGTCCGCCCAAATTCGGCATCAGTCGCCCGAGGGCGGACGCCGTGCCGACGAGCTTTGGCGCAAGACGGCGGAAGTGCTCGTCAAAGTGCCACCGTCCATCCAATACCAGGCCCAGGTACTTGATGTGGGCCTGGATTGGAAAGCCCACACCATTGACCGTTATCGAGGCGCCGGCGGGGGGGCCGCGTCGGGGCCCATGGAAGAGTAGGGCCTCCGACTTTTCAAGGGCCACCCTAAGCCCCAGCGCCTCGATCCGCCTGACCACCTCCGCGGTTCCTGAGGTGACCAGCGTTGCCGCCTCCTCGAGGGTCCCGCCCCGGGCTGTGACGAGCGTATCGTCTGCGTAGCAAATTACGCCCAGCCCGGGGGGGAGCCGGCCACGGAGGACCCAGTCGTAGCCGATGTCCCACAGGAGCGGCCCTAGAACCGAACCCTGCGGGACGCCGCACGACATAGCCCTCCTTACAACGTCCCCTTCCCGGTCCACGAAGAGGACGCTGCGGCTGTCGAGGTAGTCCGCCACCAGCCGCCTTAGGTAGAGGGGCACTCCATGGTACCGGAGTGCCTCCTTGATGCAGCCGAATGGCAGACTATTGAAGGCGTTGGCGATGTCGAGCGACAGATGGCCAGCTTTAACGCGGCGCGCGCACTGCTGTACGCCGCATACAGCCGGCCCTCCCGCTCTTCGTCGCGGATTCGGCGACGGCGGCTGCGGGTGTAGGACCTCCGGGCACGAATACAGGCCGCACGGAGGTCCGCCAGCTCCGGGGACTACCAGTAGACCCCCTTCCGTCGGGGCGGGCGCCGCACGCGGGGCTAGGCCGCATCGCAGATCTGCGTAAGCATGCCGCGTATGCGGCCAGCCTCGGCGCCCACGTCTTCCGTCAGGGGGGGAGGCAGCCAAGATTGAAAGATGGCCGCCTCCACCAGCAGCTCCCGGTCGAGCCTACCCACAGCCCAACGCGGAAAAGCGGGAGTTCTGTCCGCCACGTGACCCCTGCTGGCGCCCTGAAGGGTCCGGGAGACCTCTATCTGAATGTATCTGTGGTCAGATAGGGTCTCGACCTCCTCCAGGACTCGCCAGCTCCTTACACGTGCGGCGACACCGGGGCTAGCGAACGAAAGGTCCACTATCGACCCGCCCCCGCGCCGCACGCACGTTAGGGCGGACCCTCGGTTTAGCAACACGAGGTCCGCCGCTTCCGCCCACTCTTGGACCGCCGCACCTCGGGCGTCCGTCCTGGGGGACCCCCACGCCGTTGATTAGGCGTTGAAGTCCCCCAGCACGAGCACAGGGCTCGGTGCCATACGCCGTATCGAGGTCTCCAGGCTGTGCAGGAAGACCTCGAAAGCCGCCAGACTACGATTGGGGGAGAAGTACACGCCATACAGCGTGACCCCTCCCCATTCAGCCGCCACATATCCCGTGCCCTTGTCCTTGACATACAAGGGCGGGGAATGCGGCGCCGCCGACCCGACGACCGCCACGGAGCCATCCCCGCTACCCGCCCAATTGGGGCGATCGGGGACTATGTAGGGTTCCGCGGCTACGGCAACACCGATCGACCGCTCCGCCATGGATTGCAGGAAGAGGTCCTGCGCCCTGGCGGAGCGGCCGAGATTCCCTTGGAGGAGGATAGAGTCGTGCTCCATAAACTAGACCACGATATCCTCCTCCATGCGCTGCGGCGGTCCAGCCGCGCTGGGTTGGGCAGCCGGGGCCGATTGGCTGCCCACCCCCCTCTTAGGGCCTGACTTGGCCGGAGGCCTGCACCCCACCCGCCCCATGCAGTGGTTGGCGGGGCGGTTGCCCGCCGCACATGCGGGGCAGTGTGGGGACCCCACCGTACCCCAACCTAACCTTTTTTTTTTTTTTTTTTGTTTACGCTGTTTAAATGCTAGTTACGCATCCCCCCGGCTTGGCAACGTTCACCGGAGGGTATGTCGGGCTCGCTACTGTGCCTCTCGTCCCCCGTGCACAGCAGCCATACCGACTAAAACCACAGCGGCCCCTTCCACGCCATTTATTAGGGCACCGGTGGTTCATCTTGCGACATTCGACACCGGTGCTCCTGGCGGATAGCCTTTACTGGCCACGACCCGTCGTCATTCCTGGCGGTGGGAGGAGGTTGGCATATCGTCGCCTCCCCCTCCCTGGCCGCCGTCTGCGAAGCGAGTGTGCAGGCGCAGAAGCCTCTCGATCTCGCTCCGCTGCCTCCTTCAGCCGCATTACCGCCTCGCAAAAGGAGGCGACGGCTGACCAGGACCCGTCACTACCGAGCATTTTTGATATTACGGTCGGCAGCGACAGGTCACTTCCAATCACCGCTGACAGGTCGTGTCGTTGGGGCCCCCAGGCGGGGCATTCCTCAAGGGTGTGACGCGCGTTGTCAATTGGCGCGCCACACTCATGACATCCAGGGGCCTCTTCTCGTCCTATTCTATGCAGGTACCCACCGAAGACCCCGTGTCCGGTGAGCACCTGTGACAGCCGGAAGGTTAAGCTGCCGCGCCTTCTCTCTGTCCAGCGGTGGAGATGGGGAGCAATCGCCTCCACTGTATAAGCTCCCGCTTCAGGGGACTCTAGGTCTTCCATCCACCGCCGGATTACCGCCCTTCGGGCCACTTCCTTCGATAAGCCCGGTCCGGGGACTTGCTCGCCCCTGGCCCGCGCCGCGGCGCGGGACCGGTAGGCCTCTGCCAGTGCCTCGGCCTGTAGTGACCAAGGCGGGTCGCCCGCCAATAGCGTTGCCGCGGTCCAGGACACCGTACGGTAGCCCCTTATGCATCTCAACGCCATGACCCTCTGCGGTTTTTTCAGGAGGGCTTTATTTTTGGCGTTGAGAGATTCCGCCCAAATAGGGGCACCATACAGTGCCATAGACCGCAGGATGCCGATGTAAAGTCGCCGGCAGGACGACCCAGGACCTCCGATATTTGGCAGAAGCCCACCCAAGGCCGCCGCAGAATTGACAAGCCTAGGGGCGAGCTGGGCAAAGTGTGGCCCGAAATTCCACTTTCCATCTAGGTGCAGGCCCAGGTACTTAATCTGGGCCCGCACCGGCACGACAGCCCCCTGGACGCTGATGCATGCTCCACGGGGGGGACCTCGACGAGGGCCGTGAAATAGGAGGGCCTCCGTTTTGGGCAACGAGACCCTCAGACCCAACATGCTTATCCGGTCAACAACGAGCGCCACGCCCGCTTCCGCCAGTCGGGCCGCATCCCGGTAATCGGCCCCCCTCACCGTGATGAGGGTGTCATCTGCGTAGCATATCACCCTCATCTCGGGGCAGAGCCGACCCCGCAGGAGCCAATCGAAGCCGACGTTCCACAGAATTGGGCCCAGCACAGAGCCCTGCGGAACGCCGCACTCGACCCGATGGCGGTATAGACGCCCGTCGCCCCCCTCCCAGAGCACACACCTCTCCCCGAGGTACGCCTCCAACAGCCTGCGGAGATACGGAGGCACTCCATGGTAGCGAAGCGCCTCCTTCAAGGTCTCATGTGGGAGACTGTTGAAGGCGTTCTTTATGTCGAGCGAGACTGCCAGTACGACTTCCTTCCTAGCCACCGCCTCGGTGGCCAGGGTCTTCAGAGCGGCCAGTGCATCGATTGTTGACCGGCCCGCCCTGAACCCATACTGTGCGTCCGACAGCCCCGGCCCGACATCCTCGAGGTGCCGGACAAGATGATCCACGAGCACCTTCTCCAGCAATTTGGCCGTCTCGTCCAGCAGGACCAGTGGCCTATAAGCCGAAGGAGAGTCTAATGGGTGCCCCTCCTTCCGCAAAAGACACAACCTTCCGAGTTTCCATATCTCCGGGAATCGCCCAGACCTCAGACACAAATCGAGCAGCTCCCGGAGTCCCTCCTTAAGGTATTCGGCGGCGATGCCGAGTATAAGCCCCGGGACGCCGTCCGGACCAGGCGCCTTCTTTTTGCCGCGAAGGCGGGAGAGGGCTACTTCCAGTTCTTCGTCGGTGACGGGTGGTATTGATGTTTCCATTTCCGTCACCGACTGGGGAGCCATTGCTGGGGGAATATGCCCCATAGAAGGCGGGAATAGTTCCCCCACCAAACCCGACACGACATCCGGCTCCATGTTTTCGATTACCGGGGCGCCTTGGGTGCGGAGCTTGTTTCGCGCCCTTTGATATGTGCGACCCCACGGATCCCGGTCAAGCTCGGCAAGTAGCTCCCCGCGAGACCTCTCCTTTGCCTGGCTGATGGCCAGCTGCAAACTCTTCTTTCTTGTACGATATTCTAGTCGCAGCCGGCCCTCTAGGTCGGCGTCCCCGATGCCGCGCTGTCGGCACCGGACATACGCACGCCGCGCCCTGTTACAGGCCGCCCGGAGTTCGGCGATCTCAGGCGACCACCAGTAAACCTGACGACGCGGGGGCGCACGCCGGGCCCTCGGCATCGCCGCGTCACAAACGGCCGTCAGCTTTTGCTTCCATTGGCCCGCGAGCCCATCTACATTTATACCGTTCTGCCCATTTGTGAAGCCCCATCTTTGACCCCTGCCTACCAGCCTTTCGGCCCTGGCCTACGGCCTAGTGGCCCCTACCTCTCGCGCTATAGCGCCTGACCTCCTGATCATTATACACCTAACGACCATGAGGCCCCTCCTATCGGCCATTGGCCAACCTAACGGCCTTGCGGCCCCTAGGGGTCTCTTACTTAGCATAAGTCTATGAGCAGCAAGCTTCCGCAACCATGACACACCTAACCTACCCTACCAGCCCTACTGAGACCCTTGAACCTACCTGTTACCACAATACCACTAGGCCTCCGGAAATTCAGCCGCCGGATAAGCCGACGTTGCCCGAGGTACACCACGAGGAGGTAAACCGGCACCGTACCCCTACCTAACCTAACCTTTTTTTTTTTTTTTTTTTTTTACCACTACCAGCTAAAAACACCACGGAGATCCTACCTCTCGGTTACGGCAGAGTTACGTGATCGTGGGAACACGCATCGCGACTCTGCCGGCCGATGTGTCCGCTTAACGCAGACCCCCTCGGAGCCATTCCCCCAGGAACTACGGCAAGACTCCTCAAGGCCCTATTGCAGGACGCCAGCTTCCCCTGCAGCCGACGCCCCAGCCCAATGGGGATGGAGTGCGAGCCCTACGTCCTAGTCGTCCCCCCTAGTCGCCCGAGGGCGGACGCCGTGCCGACGAGCTTTGGCGCAAGACGGCGGAAGTGCTCGTCAAAGTGCCACCGTCCATCCAATACCAGGCCCAGGTACTTGATGTGGGCCTGGATTGGAAAGCCCACACCATTGACCGTTATCGAGGCGCCGGCGGGGGGGCCGCGTCGGGGCCCATGGAAGAGTAGGGCCTCCGACTTTTCAAGGGCCACCCTAAGCCCCAGCGCCTCGATCCGCCTGACCACCTCCGCGGTTCCTGAGGTGGCCAGCGTTGCCGCCTCCTCGAGGGTCCCGCCCCGGGCTGTGACGAGCGTATCGTCTGCGTAGCAAATTACGCCCAGCCCGGGGGGGAGCCGGCCACGGAGGACCCAGTCGTAGCCGATGTCCCACAGGAGCGGCCCTAGAACCGAACCCTGCGGGACGCCGCACGACATAGCCCTCCTTACAACGTCCCCTTCCCGGTCCACGAAGAAGACGCTGCGGCCGTCGAGGTAGTCCGCCACCAGCCGCCTTAGGTAGAGGGGCACTCCATGGTACCGGAGTGCCTCCTTGATGCAGCCGAATGGCAGACTATTGAAGGCGTTGGCGATGTCGAGCGACACCGCCAACAGCACTTCCCTCGAGGTGACGGCCTCCGCAGCCGCGGCCTTCAAGCGCAGGATGGCGTCGACCGTAGACCGACCCGCCCGAAATCCGAACTGGGCATCGGACAGGTCGGGGCCGACCGCACCTAGGTGCCGGACGATGCGGGCAGCGACTACCCACTCGAGCAGTTTGCCCGCCCCGTCCATTTTGAAAAATTTTTCGTAGATATCAACTTAGTACATTTTCGTTAGCTCACATTTAAAATATTCACCTTAACACTTACCTTCTGTTGCTTATCCTCAGTCCACGTTGGTGGTTGAGGTCTTAAATTGTTCCTCGTCTAATAATCTTTCATCCAACAGTAATTTTTTGTAGTATAACCTTCAGGTTTGTGTATAATAACGCACTATATAACAAAAAAACGTTAATTTTTGCTGAAAAATACCAAATTGCAAACTTGTACATGCCGCCTTCGCCATCGTCAGTATATAATTTTTTTTTTCTTTTTTTTTTTTTTTTTTCATTAGGTACCTACTCGAAAACTCAGTCAACGCTTTTTAATGAATGATGACGTAGGTATTTATGATGCCGTGTGGGACCGGCACCTGCGATCGCCAACCCGCCTGCCAAGCGTAGCGATTATGGTAAAACCCCTATTTTAGGCCTCCCCGCCTATGTCCAGCAGAGGACGATGAAAGGCTGATGGATGGATGGATGGCCGCATTTATAGTTTGTCGACATTTTGTAGTAATCGGGACGGTAAACATTTGGCTAATAAAATGGATTTTTATTATATAATTTCAAAGATTCATAACTTTTTAATTATGTTGTATTTCTTTTTTTAGTACTAGTATCCATCCATCCATCAGCCTTTCAAAGTCCACTGTTGGACATAGGCCTCCCCAGAAGAACGCCACAACGAGCGGTCCCGTCATGGGGGATAATGCCGTAATCGCCACGCTCGGCAGGCGGGTTGGCGATCGCAGTGGATGTTGTTAATACTCGAGGGAGTGCTGCTGCCCACTCCCTCGGTATTCCCTCAGTCGGCTCTTACGACTCCCGTGGGTAGAGAGGGGTGGGACAATTCTAAAGCCGGCCCCACACGGTCATAGTACTAGTAATGTATTCCTTATATGGATCTTAATATGCTTAAAACGGGTGGTAATACCCTTAGTGTTACATGCTGTATATTGTAACATCTGCATCTATACACTTATTTTAAGCAAATAAATAAAGTCGTAAGACAAATGTGATGAGCAAATTGGGATGATCGAAAGATCGGTAGGATAGCTCAGTCGCTTAGAGCACTTCCCCGGATTGGAAAAGACGCGGGTTCGATTCCCGCTCCTACTAGAAATATCTTTTTCCTTATTCACAAATAATTTATACTTTAAAAAGTAGCGGAGCATGTCAATTGCAAAAAAATATAGATCTAAAATAAATAATATCTTATCTTACTATCCTTCCTCTCCTCCAATCCCTTTCATTGGCGATAGAGCCGGCCGCGCGAGTGATGCCCTTGGTCTTGCTAGCGTCTAAAGGCGTTGGTAACCGTCTATATCAGTTGGACGGTAGGTATGATTGTTTGTAGTAAGTACCTACTTATATAACATCAGTGTAGTGATGGAATAAAAATACAAATGTCACCACCCTGCGATGGCTTAGCAGTCTAGAGCACTTCCCCGGATTGGAAGTAGCGATGGGCGATTAATACTGAAATTAATCGAATTAGTCGATTGTTCAGTTTAGTCGATAACAATCTAGGTTAGACGATTGTCATCGACTAATAGCTCCCGGCGGTGACAATGATGATTGACACGGTTACTATGTCAACTATAACTACTAATTTGTCGCACAGCGCCATACGCAGCGCAGTTATTACTATACTCTTACTACTAAATAGAAAAAAATCAAAAGGCCGTGTGCCAATACTTACGACTGCGGTTATTAAGCAATTGGCACTACTAGATTATTCTATCAACTGTCTAGTAATTAATCCATCGATTATGGGAACGTCCATTGTATACTGGGTAAAGTGCATTGTTATTTGTTAGTAGTGCAATTAGTAGTTTGTTGATTGTTATTCGAAAGATCATAGCGAGGAACTACTAAATCAACAATCGAACGCGTAATGGCACAATTTTCGATTCAGTGGATTGTTTTTTTTTTGCAACAATCGCCCATCGCTAATTGGAAGGTTCGAATCCCGCTCGCACTAAACTTCTCATTTTCCATATTCACAAATAATTGGTTCTTAATAGATTCTGTTACATACATACATACATAGATACAGGCGAAGTTTATAGAAAACTGTGTTTTTAACGAATAGAAATAAAACATCACTTTAGTTAATAGTATTTATTACAAGACAAATGTACCGCATGTAAATGCAAAACAGTCTCGTAATGTGCTTCACCGTGCTTAGGTACCTATCCGATATACTCTCATTACTTACTTAATAACTTAACAGCTTCCCACTACGTCATAAGTAACATGTATTATACTCATCATATATCGAGAGTAGTGTTCTGTGTGTGCGCAGGCAACTGATGTCGCCATCTGTCGAACGACAAGTACACAGACCGACGCTGACGCAGTGCCACCATTTTACCGTATTTTCTACGATTGAGACATAATATAGTGCATCAATTTACTATAGATTAGTCGATGCGACAGTTGCCAATTCATCTGTTTACTACTGACGAGTATAATGGATATTAGTTTTAACAAAAAAATTTTTTTTCGTATATTGTTTCTAAAGTATTTTTCTAGGACATCTCTTGAATAAAACGTATTTAATAATCTTATACTATATATAGCAGTTATAAATATATATTTAAATTATTCTTCGGATATTAGGTATACTTAAAAGTCCTGTGAATACTTGTATGTATTTCAAGTTATTATCATGTTTGTTCGAAATAAAATGGACCTGAATGTCTTTGGCAATACTAATTTTAACAATATAAAAAATAAACCAAATTGTACCTATATAAAACAGAAGTTGTAGAATGCGCTGTAGATAATGAGTCAATGTTATTTGTTTCAAGTTTTGACCCTTAACTTTATAGATGGCGTTGTAGGACTAAATTAAATGGCGCTATGGTTTCTTTAGCCTTAATGTATACACATCTGGAACCCAACGGGATCCGTGCCACGGGTTACCTCCACATATCGGCTTTGAATATATTATATATGAGCTATCGCACCACAGTGACATCACGACGATACCACAAAAACCATCTACCTACCTATTCTATGGTCCAAGTTCAGTGACAGTGAGTCAGTGAGTGACCGGCCTGTAGTCGAAGGTTTCGTTGTGTGGATAGGTAATAATAGTTGATATCACTGGAATAGTCTAATAACAAGGAAAAGCTATTCAGGAGCCCGTAGGGTTCAAGTGGAAAACCTGATGAGGATGATCTCATGGTTTGTGTATTGCTATAAGTTGCACAAAATATAACGGCGCTATTAGTCGTGTTAAATTTACATAGAACATCAAAGTAACGGATAAGTGGTGGACACGTAATATAAATATATTAAAGCGCTTGTATCAATGCTGTGTGGCAGCACTGGCAGCGCTGGCAGCGCTACACCAGCCCCGTTAGTGAGCAGAGCAGTTGCCTCGTCGGTGCGTTGCGTGACCTTTTTGTATTTTTGATCGTTTGGGCAGCTGCAGCTATATCGTGCTGTCTGTGTTTAATTCTTAATTTTTTTCAGAATGTTGGTATAATTATTATCTTAACATTAACCTACTGGTTTTAAATCAATGATATTATAAGTTTACTTATAATAATATCATTGTTTATAATACTTAGTTAATTTAGAATATTTTATCTTAACTAAACAGACACCTACTTAATATAATTACAAAAATAAAACCATCCTCCACAAAACAGAATATGAAAAAATCGTCACAATAAAAAAAAATCTTTTATAAGAGAAAACCTTCGAAAATATGTCTAGATGGAGTGTCACTCTTCCAAACATCATAAAAAATAGGCGGGAATTATTATGCTAGTGTGTGTGACAGGCATGATTAGGTTTGTCCAATTTATATTAGTGTGAGTGCATAATGATACCAGTTACAGTGGCAGTTCCATTAAATTATGGCAGAAATTATATGATAGATAGATTCAATACATTCTTATACTACAGTCTTGTAGGTATATAGTCAATTATCTCTATCACTTTCTATTAGTCTCTCATAATTTTACTTTACTTCTGACAAAAAAAAGAATAATTCCTGTTCCACTGTTTCGAAATGTAAAGACTACATGTTATTAAAATAAATAATAATATTATACTTAGTAATATTGTAATAAATTCCGAAAATAATAACTGTGGAGCTTTATAAATCCATTAAAAAAGATGATAATTATGTTAGGTTATGTTTCTATTTTTGAATATCATCAACATTGCATTGCATGTTTACTCAGGAAATTTAAGTTCATAAACTGGTATCACACAAAAAATTACGAACTAAAATTTATTTTCGGAATATTTGGATGACTTATTTAGCCAGTAATGATTTAAAATAATGTTACTAAACAATGATAGATATTTAGTGCTATTTTTTTCGATGTTTGTAGTTTCGGCACACAATTATTACACATGTTAAAACTATAAATTACACACTTTCGTTCCTGGATACAACCATGCCAAGTTACATCGTAATTGACACTAACAGCATAGGGATGAAAAATTCACCTCTATTATTTTGGACGCGGTCTCAACTCCGAGTGTCTATCTAGACATAAATCATTAATCTAAGGAGGAAACTTATAAAAGTATGTATTGTCAATATTTAGCCAGAAATATAACATATTATGAACTTTGTCTTTAAGTTTTCCAGCTTCAAGTAAAAATTGTATTTGAGCATTCATGAATAGATTTTCAGTCAAAGTATTAAATAGTGATAACTTTCTAATTATAAGTTCATAAATCTTTTTCTTCCTTGTGTTTTTGGCGGGATTTCATTGCCAGTAATTGTGTACTCTCATCAAACAAATTTATTAGTAGCAGTCTTTGGAAACAGATTATTTAATGAGCTTGGTCATGAATTGAGTCTCAACATTAAACCTTTCGTAAAGGCCTTCCTAAAGGAAATTGACTTGACTCCTGGCCAAAAAGTTAAATACTTGATTTATTCACAAGATTGTTATTGTATTTAGAGCGGTTTTTTTCTTCACCATGAAAACCATTTTCATTAGTGGATCAGCAGTATTTCAACAGCTCCCCTTGATGTCCCACCAAAAACTCTTATTTACAAAACATATAAGTTTGTTGCCATCGTTGCTATTATACGTTACTTCCTTAATACACGCTATTGTGTTTCAGTAAATACAGTAATATGCGCTTAATTACTGTGCGCTTTCTAGATTTATTTCTTGCAGTTTTGTCATAGACGGGATGCCAAAGACGGCGATAGCAATGGGCGGTGCACACAAGGCCGACATCCATGCCATTTCGCACACCGCACGGCGCACTACTTCCAATACTTGTTGAACATTCGTTCCAATACTACCAATTGGAGTTCAAATGTATAGCCATTTTTGTGATTAACTTTCAGTGATGTCATCGAGTGCGAGAGGGAGTGTGATACTAGCGTTCTGTTAATTCGATATAATTATTATATACAAGAGGCCGCGAGTCCAGCGCCTAACGCGACGTGTGGATGTGTGTGAGGGGGAGGTGCTATACGCAGCGGCGGGCGATGCTACTTGTTCTCTTCGAGCAGCACCAGGTCATCGGCGACCACGTCTGACACGTGCAGGTAAACGATCCAGTACATCAGGTTGAAGCACACGAAACACACCGGGAATACGATGCGTGAATACTTGTCGATGTCCGATGGAGTCATCCCCAGGAACTTGCCGATGTCCTGCCAAAATATGACAATGATCTTAAGTTTTATGTTATCAACTTGTAACTGGCCAAACATCAATTAGGTAATTGTTATGACTGCACAGATGGTGGCGCAGTTTAGAAACCGGCCTCCCGCCTGAGTGTTGTGGGTTTGATTCTCACATAGGACAACTCTTTATGTGATCCTCAAATTCTGAGTCTAGATGTACTTTGTGTCCGTGAAATTGTATGTTTGTAAAGTCCCCTGCGATACAAGTATTATTCCTTAGTGCAGGGTTTTGTCTTTTAAAAGAAGAAAAAAGCAACACTATTATAATATATAGGCCATTAAGACATTTTGTTAAACATTTTTTTTTTCAAATTTTTTGTCTGTTTGTTTCTTTGGGCATCACGCAAAGACTACTAAACGGATACTGAAGAAACTTTTTTTAATAATATAGGTCTCGATAGACTTCAAAACTGGTATAAATTTTATTCTGCTACTACTTATATCGAGTACCTGAGATATACCCTTAGATCAATAATATGTCTAGATAGACACTCGCGAGTTGTGACTGCGTCCATAATAGCAGTGAGCTGTTCAACACTAAGCTGTTGTACTCGGTTGTATATATCCAGGAACGAGTGTGTCATTTAAAATGTCAACGTGTGTAATTAGTGTGCCGAAACTATAAAAAAATCGGAAACACAGAACTAAAGTTGTCTCCTGTCATCGTTTAGTAACACTATTTCATACCATTACTGGCTAAATAATTCATTCAAATATTCCGAACATAAATAAATTTTAGTTTGCAACTTTTTGTGCGAACCAGCTTTTTCGTAACTAATTAAAATATTACATTGACCTGTATTTTAGCACTTGACATGCTCAGCTACTTTAAATAAAAAAATATTTGTGAAAATGAAATAAGAGAGTGGGAGGCTCTTCTGCTCGCAGTAAAGCTAAAGAAAACACACTATTATAATGAAACAAGGTTTCAAATTAGAATGTTTAAGTTTGTACATATTAATATAATGTGAATACATACTCGTATATGTATAGGTTGACTAGAGACACTTTTGTGAATTCTGTACTAGACCCGACATCCATTTTTATTAGGTCAGTAGGTTCTGTAATTTTTTTCTCAAATATCTTGAATGTACAGACACAACTCTATTACAGCTTTATAATTGTTAGGATAATATTTCTTTTTACACACACTAATACAAATTGCATAAGCGTAATCATAGCTGTCATGCACACTAGCATAATAATTCCTGACCGTTATTTATGACGTTTGGAAGAGTGACAACTGACACTCCATCTGGACATATTATCTATCTAAGGTTATACTCTAAAACTATCTTTTGGCTGCGGCAAAACCTGGTAAGAAGATACATTCGCTATTAACCTACCACAATCATTGATATATAAAACCCAGATACACAATCAGGCACCAAAAGTGTCCACTATAAATGAGTGCAAATTACGCTTTCCTGCACTCCTTTCCTTTAGTATTGTTTCGACGCGCGAGTAGACAAAGCGTATCAAAATGACTAATTGTTCGATGAATAAATGCCGAAATAGTGCATCAAAAGTATAAAAAAAAAGGATGGCGTTTCTTATTTTCGCTAACTAATATTAGACAGTATTTCTATTTCATACATATTTTGTTGCTTTAGAGTCGCATTTTTTAGTTTTTCAAGATATTATTTTGTTTCAAATTATCGACGACAGCCCTGTATGAACCATTCAAATAGAGTATGTATTAAAACAAAGGCAGCCTTGAACTATGCTCATACTTCAACGCTTTTTGCTCACTTTGATCGCATAATACGACGTTCCCGGTTCTAAAAACGAGTCACCTTGTTGAATGTATTTTTTTATATTTATTAAGTAATAAGTTGACATTGTTTTATTTACAAAGTTTTAATATCAATAACATTGTCATTTATATGATGATTTTTATTTTAGTTTTCCTAGGGACCCAATCAGATAATAAAGCTTGATCTAAATTATTTATAAATATGTATTCTTTTTTTTTTTAAATTAAACGGCGAGCGAATTCGAAGGGCATATCTAGTATTTTATAAGATGATCATTTAAATTGTTGAGTATATAGCTTTTATGCTTCAATAATGAATGTTGAAATGTTGTATTATGTATAAATTATGGTTTCACAAACTAATAGATTTAAAAGATTTTGGTGGTCTATGTTACGCTAGTGAAGATGAATATACTGTATGTAATAAAACCGAGGAGATAATAAGACGAGAACAGTGCATATGTGGTCAAAAAACACAACCAAGGCCTATTTGTGTTCCTTAGTTTTAAAATGTACATTAATATATTTTCTGGTCTTGATACACATTCCCTTCAACAACCTGATATTTTTAATCATAAAATTAGTCTTATAAAATCTACTATAGAAAAATTTATATATGTTAGTTTACATTATCGCAAAAAAATATCAACAGAAAAGCTGAAATCTAATTCAAAAAGACAACTCTACAATAAGCATTTATTTCAAGGAAATTGATGTACTTACTACTGTATTGTCAATGTTTATTATGACGCCATTCATCTAGACTAGAGTAGATCTGAGTACTACTAATACATAGTATTAGAATTACTATATTGGGAATAAAAACTAAAATTTATATTTACGAGTTTTATTTTATTTATATATAAATAAATATTCTACCTAAAAGCATATTAATACGATCAGATAAAAGTATAAATATGAGTTTGGAACTAGGGCTTGCAAATATTCGAAAATATTGATATTCGAATATTCGTTTTATTTTTGAATAATGTTCGAATTATTCGAATAAGCAAATGCTTCTTTAATTGTCCACTCTTTCCATCCATCAACCTTTCAACGTCCACTGCTGGACATAGGCCAACCCCAAGCGAGCGCCACAAGGAGCAGTCCTGCGCCAACTGCACCCAACGGCTCCCCACGGCTTTGACAAGACCGTCGGTCCATCTGGTGGGGCGCCGTCCTACGGTGCGTCACGTCCAATACGTGGTCGCCACTCGAGAACCTTGTTGTCGGCGGTTCGTCAAGTTATGTGGCCTGCCCATTACCACTTAAGCATGCCAACCCGGCAGGCTATGCCGGTCAATCCTATTCTCCTACGGATCTCCGTATTACGAATTCAATCATGTAGAGAAATACCAAGCATAGCCCGCTCCATGGCACGCTGAGTTCTGAGCGACTTTGAGCCTTGCTACAAGGCCAACATTCAGAGACCATGTCTCTGTTTCCTTATGTCATCACTGGTAACGCACACTAGTCGTAGAACTTCCTTTTCAGACACTTCTGAATATTATACGAAAAGACATTCCTTGGCTTCGTCGATTAACCTCTTTCTCAGAGTCGTGCCTACTTAACTGGACTATTTTTCACAGCTAAACTTACTCGTAGCGGTCGACAACTTCAAGAAGCGCACTCCCGACTAGGACCGATTCTGATATGACATGGATATTTGGTGTGACTTGGTCTTGTCCATGCTTATTTTGAGACTAGTCGGGAAACCCTGCTGAGAACATTGAGCATAGTGCCAACATCCTCCAGCGATTCTGCTATGACTACGATATCGTCGGAATATCGAAGGTGAGTGATGTATTCGCCATTGTTGTAGATTCCGAAAGCGGTCCAGTCCAAGAGCTTGAAGACATCTTCCAGTGCAGTGATGAAGAGTTTCGGTGACATAACGTCTCCCTGTCTAACACCTCTCTGCAGTTGGATACGTTTCGTACTCTTGTCCTGAACTTGAACTGACATGGGTTTTGATCGCGTTTCTATATATGCACTTCATCAGTTCCATATATCGATAATCAATTTGGTACCGCTGAAGGGACCGCTCAACTTTCGATCGAATCAAAGTAGTCCATAAACGCCAGACACAGAGGCCGATTATTTTGCTCGGTTTTCTGCGTAACTTGGCGTAGTGTATGGATGTAGTTTCTGGTACTATAGCCATTTCAGAAACCAGCATGTTCTGCTGGGAGGCTGGAAGTCACTAAAGCCTGCGCGTGAGTCAATTTGTAATGACCCTCGAAAACAACTTACAGAAGGGGCCGCTCTTTAGCCCCTGTTGGTCAAAAATTCTTCAATCTATCGCCTTTCTTGAAGGCCAGCATCACCACGCTTCTGGTCCACGACTCTGGAACGTCTCCCCAAGGACGACGAAATTGAAGAGCTTTTACGATCAGCTTTCCAACTGCTCTCAGATACCTGTGGTAATTCCGTTGCCTCCCAGTGCCTTTCCGTTCTTTAGATGTTTGAGATCCATTATGTTCTCGTACAGGCTGATGTCCAGGATACCGTCGATAAAGTGCCGAGTTAGCTTGGATCTGGGATCTTGGACCAAGCTGACAACAGGACTCTGGGATCTGTACAACTGTCCATAGAACTGGTGGACTTCTCTCAAGATCTCACCTAGGGATGAAATGACAGTACCGTCACTTGTCTTTAGCTTAATCAGCTGGTTTTAGCTGATAGACAGATCTCTTGCGAACGCTTCGAGTTCGCTTTCGAGTATTAAATTAGCAAATATCATGTCCCGCATCCTTGTAGATCTGTCTGTTTAACCGCCAGAAGGAATTCATCATGTATTGAGATTGTTGCAAATCTTTTCAGTAGATACCCTTTCACACTCTACACTACTAGAATACCTTCTACTTACTACTACTTAGTAGAAATTTGTATGCTCGCTTTAACGAGACCTGTCTAGGACCTTCTATATAATACAGCGCCATTTCCATGTGGATTTATAACTCCAATTCACACATTAATTGTTATTTTCAATTTCACATTTTTCATTTTGTGTTTAATGTATGTTGCTAAGCATGTCAAATGATAAAAATATATATAAAAATATCTAAATATTTATAGGGTATGCGTCATTATTAGGTAAAATCTTAATTGTAAAATTAAGTTTACCTGGTCGGTATAATGTATGAAAATACTTTCGACAGATGGTGCAGGCGTCACCCAAAGACGTTAAGTATGAATGTATTATCGAAATTAGCAGTCAGGAGCAAGGGTCACGATGGCTGAATTGGCAAAGCATCTGGACGGTATCCAGGAGATGCAGGTTCGAATCCTGCTCGTGACTGTTATATTCGATTTCACATTTTTCACTTTGTGTTTAATGTATGTTGCTAAGCATGTCAAATGCTAAAAATATATATAAAAATATCTAAATATTTATAGGGTTTGCGTCATTTTTAGGTAAAATCTTAATTGTAAAATTAAGTTTACCTGGTCGGTATAATGTATGAAAATACTTCCGACAGATGGTGCAGGCGTCACCCAAAGACGTTAAGTATGAGTGTGTTATCGAAATTAGCAGTCAAGAGTAAGGGTCACGATGGCTGAATTGGCAAAGCATCTGGACGGTATCCAGGAGATGCAGGTTCGAATCCTGCTCGTGACTGTTATTTTTGATCTCACATTTTTCACTTTGTGTTTAATGTATAGTGCTAAGCATGTCAAATGCTAAAAATATATATAAAAATATCTAAATATTTATAGGGTATGCGTCATTATTAGGTAAAATCTTAATTGTAAAATTAAGTTTACCTGGTCGGTATAATGTATGAAAATACTTTCGACAGATGGTGCAGGCGTCACCCAAAGACGTTAAGTATGAATGTATTATCGAAATTAGCAGTCAGGAGCAAGGGTCACGATGGCTGAATTGGCAAAGCATCTGGACGGTATCCAGGAGATGCAGGTTCGAATCCTGCTCGTGACTGTTATATTCGATTTCACATTTTTCACTTTGTGTTTAATGTATGTTGCTAAGCATGTCAAATGCTAAAAATATATATAAAAATATCTAAATATTTATAGGGTTTGCGTTATTATTAGGTAAAATCTTAATTGTAAAATTAAGTTTACCTGGTCGGTATAATGTATGAAAATACTTCCGAAAGATGGTGCAGGCGTCACCCAAAGACGTTAAGTATGAGTGTGTTATCGAAATTAGCAGTCAAGAGTAAGGGTCACGATGGCTGAATTGGCAAAGCATCTGGACGGTATCCAGGAGATGCAGGTTCGAATCCTGCTCGTGACTGTTATTTTTGATCTCACATTTTTCACTTTGTGTTTAATGTATGTTGCTAAGCATGTCAAATGCTAAAAATATATATAAAAATATCTAAATATTTATAGGGTTTGCGTCATTTTTAGGTAAAATCTTAATTGTAAAATTAAGTTTACCTGGTCGGTATAATGTATGAAAATACTTCCGACAGATGGTACAGGCGTCACCCAAAGACGTTAAGTATGAGTGTGTTATCGAAATTAGCAGTCAAGAGCAAGGGTCACGATGGCTGAATTGGCAAAGCATCTGGACGGTATCCAGGAGATGCAGGTTCGAATCCTGCTCGTGACTGTTATTTTTGATCTCACATTTTTCACTTTGTGTTTAATGTATGTAAATATCCAATTCACACCTTGGTCTGATAAATTAGCTGCAGATTACTTGTACTTATTTCATACAGAACACAATATTAGTTACTGAGGTGATAAAAAGAGAATATTACTAGAAAATATTCGAAAATATTATTCGAATACAAAAAAATTATATTCGAATATCCGAAAAAGCTCAATATTCGAATAATTCCAATATTCGAATGCAAGCCCTACTTGGAACACATTTATTAAAAACAAATTACATAAACTAAGTAAATATTCATACATGGAAATTATAAAATAATATTCGTCTCCACTCCGTACTTGTCCTGCCCGCAAATTTCGGTCGTAAAATTTTATTGCTTTTTGCATACTGTTTTGTAAATACAAATAAACCATACGCGTAAGGTTGAATTTTGGAAAAAATGCATTTATATCATAACTATAACTACTTTATATGTACAACTGGCGACAGTTTTGGATGTTACTTTAGTTCGAAACTGTGCATCTAGAGTTTTATATATCAATGACCACAATTGATTAAAAGTTTATGATGGTTGAGGATCTGTCGACTAAGATATACCCACTCCCTACAGAATGTACCTTGGCGGCGTGCGCGGGCGGCGGCGGCGCGGGCGCGGCGCGCGGGCGCGGCGGCGCGTGCGGGGGGGGCGGCGGCGCGCGGGGCGGGGGGGGCCGCCAGCCGCTGGCGCCCGCGGGCCCCCCCCACGGCGCGCCGCACTCCGCCGGGATCTTCTTCTCTGACATTATCTTCTGTATCGCGACGAACCGCTGCTTCCTCATCTGTATTCGCTTCGACATGTAGCCGACGGTCGCGTACTCTGGAACGTAACGCGCTCGATCACGTCGATGGTCGAGGGGGACGACGACGTCACCGAGCGTACACTCACCGAGTAAACTGGTGAAAACCATCACGAAACACGTGCCCAAATACACGTCGATGGACTTGACGTAGGATATCTTGGGCAGAGCGGCGTTAGTGGAAGACATGAGCGTGGTCATAGTGAGCACGGTGGTGACTCCCAGCTGCACGCGTGCCGGAGTCGCATTGCGGTTCAACCAAAAAGACACCCAGGAGATGATGACGATCAACCCGGACGGTATGTAGATTTGGATCAGGTAGTAGCCCATTGACCGGACGAATTGAATCTCGCACGCCAGCCGAGAGTAATTCCCTATGATTTTTATAATGTATTAAAACACTTATTGTTAGCATCTATCGTAATTATTAATATTCAATACAATTATCAATTGAAACTCTTTAATAACACATTTAATAGCTCAAAGAGTGAGAATAATCGAACCTGTAGTGAGAGATATTTCCATTGCGCGCTGTCGATGTCCTAACACCTTGAACTGCGGTAGAGACACTTCGTTGGAAACGCCCACTGAGTTGGGACCCTCGTTCCACTTGTACCGGATGTCTCGCATCGTGTATCCAACTGTTGGTGCACAGAACATGATCGCGGCACAGCAGGCGTCGTTGTCTGGTCGCGCTACGGTCGCAGCGGCCTCGTGTCAGTGTCGCGCGGGCGACAGTCGCGAACGCGGCGGGGCACGCGCCTGGGACAACTACTGGGCGAGTTACCTGTACTCAGCGTGACCACTGTGGAGCGCTGCCGATGGCCGATCACTCGGAACTGCGGCAGCTGCACTTCGCTGCTCATGCCGATGCTCGACGCGCCGTCTTTCCAAACGTACAGTATGTCCGTCATCGTGTACCCGACTCCAGGAACATGCCAAACACAAAACGCTATCACTTGCGCCACGAGGAGATGCGCCGTCACGAGCCGGCCGAATGTCTGTTCTCTGCGGCGGCGGCGATGATAGAAAAATATGTTTATAACAACAGTGCGATTCTACATGACGTATGGCGACATATCGAGGTGTGCGGCTACAAGACGTTATACAAGCGCATGCAGGGCGAGGTGGACCGTGCGTACGGTGCGAGCGGTGCGTGAGGGGTGAGGAGTGGGGGATGTCGCGGTGCCCCGTCGCGGCCGCGGCGGCGTGCCGCGTGTGAGTGTCCTCGTGCGGCGGCGACTGACAGCGAAGCCGGTGCGAGGCGCCGACGTTGCTCCGTGAATACAACACACAAGAACACATCAATATTGGTGTTTAAATTAAGTATATTATTAGCGCAAGTTACTATTTTTCTATCATCTATGAGACATCAGCTTCTTAAAAATATTATCAAATATTTTAGATAACATCATCACGATATTTTAATTGTTATTGTAAATATAATAGAATCCAATATGTAACGATAGTCTCATTGCCGTCGTCTTTACACAATCGTGGAAATAACTTCACATTCATTATTATATTAATCAATATCAACAGCAAAGTGATCGAGAGGTATACAAAATTTTAGCAAGTCATAGTGCAGCGTCGTGCTGGCCACGACACGGCGGCGTTGCCCACATCAAGTAGGCAAGCGCATGTCGCTGGCACAAAAAGTGCACTTAGAGGTACTGGGAGATACTTACAGCTCTCGATCTCAATATGGCACAGCTGCCGATCCATGGGAAAATATTGCAAGTTCATTGGGCACGACGCAGTGATGGTAAGCCTGCAACAGAGCAGAGGCCAGAGGTAAAGTAACACTGTTACCGTGACTAGCGACGTGGGCACTTTTAAGCTTACCTAATGCTCCGCGTGATAGACCCCGAGTGATGTATGCGAATGAACTCATTGCTGGTGGTGGCAGTGTGGAAATAAGACTGTTTTTCATTAACGAAGAATGTGTCCGGCACCCAAATGTTTTTGATGAATTCGGAGCCAACGGAGAGGGTCTCAACGCCGGCGCGTTTCTTGTACGCGAGTCTAGGGTCTGTCCAAAACTGTCTGAAGTAAAAGTCCAACGTGAAGTCCTGGAGGAACAGACATATTGGTTGTAGTGAGAGCACGCACGAAGTGGTGCTCGCATGTGCTGACGGGATCAAAACTCAAGTGCAACATGTTACCTACAGACTCATTTTCTACTCTAAATTCAACACTAAATAACATCGAATACACAAAACAGATCGACAAGCGTCAGATACAGGTAGTATACAAAAAGTGAAAAGTGCACGCGGTGTAGTTAAGTGCCTATTGCTTTATCGGCTTAGAGGTCAGGTTGACACATCTAAATAAATAAGTAACACGAGCTTGGAGCTGTGCCAAGAGAATATTCGTGTCGCAACGAAACGGAAAAATACTCGCGCATCATTGTCTAAACAAAATACTCGCGCATCATTGTCTAAACAAAATACTCGCGCATCATTGTCTAAACAAAATACTCGCGCATCATTGTCTAAACAAAATACTCGCGCATCATTATCTAAACCAAATACTCGCGCATCATTGTCTAAACAAAATACTCGCGCATCATTGTCTAAACAAAATACTCGCGCATCATTGTCTAAACAAAATACTCGCGCATCATTGTCTAAACAAAATACTCGCGCATCATTATCTAAACCAAATACTCGCGCATCATTGTCTAAACAAAATACTCGCGCATCATTGTCTGAACAAAATACTCGCGCATCATTATCTAAACCAAATACTCGCGCATCATTGACAAACAAAATACTCGCGCATCAATGTCTAAGTAATCCATCCATTAGCCCTTTCTATCCCACTGCTGGACACATGCTCCTAAATATCTGAATAGACATGTCTTAACTCGCCCTTAATAAATTTACCTAAGACTTTTATTTAAACCTAAGCATTTTTCATATTTTAGCCATATATTGCCATGAGTCAGTTAAATCGGAGCAGGTGAGTCACGGAAGGGTGATTATATGGCGTTCGCGTGGCGCACGGCGCAGTAACGGCTACAATGAAGTGATATCTATGTACGTATACGTACGGACAGGGTGAGGGTGCGAAGGAACTGTGGAGTGCAGTGTGACAACGCTGGTCGCTCGTCCTTGCGACAAGTCGCTTGCTGGCTGCGAGTCGCATATTGGAGTAACTAATCGCGTCCCCGCTATGTTTACATATATATTTATATAAAGCGCCTTATTCGATACAACCAGTGCGTCAAATTATCAAAATAGCTAATTAAAGAATAAGAAAGAGAATAAACAAATTTACAGATATCACGGATGAACTATAGCTGTAGACACCCTCTGCCGCCCCGGTGACTGCCACTACGAACGTTCGTCTATTTGTGTGCAACAACATTAATAACCTACTATAACATCTGACTCACTAATAAAGTTATAGACGACAATACAAGCTCCAACTATTTTCATAGTTACGAGTATTATTGATCTCAAGAACCATGATCATTTGATCTATTAGGCGGTGTTTTAGTTCATCCCTTGGAACTACACATTACACCATAAAACATTGGTATTGCAATAACTTGTCAATGTTATCGATCGACAAATGGCTAAAATTAATTTCCTTAGTCATGGCATAAAACATTCATAAAAGAAAATGTTATTATTATGTAATTTACATTGTCTCTATGTGTAAAATATTTTATGTATTAACCTACTATAGATAGATCCACGAAGACGCGCCCCACTCTTTTTTCTAATTACTTACAATGCAAGTGTGTATCGCTTCACCGAATTGCCTATTACGCACGCACACATCTATGAATAAACAAAATCACGACAGAGAGATACGGTCAACTAGGAAGATGCTCTACTTTAATATTATCAACCGACTTCAAAAAGGAGGCTTTCAATTCGACTGTATGTTTTTTTTGCTGTGCTTTATTTCTTTCTCTACTGCGCTCCTGTACTCGATGCTTTCTTATACGAGATGCACCCAAGGAATTTCTCCCTATCGTGCACCACCTACTTTGACCTATTTTATAGAAAACACTAAAAAGCAAAAAATAAATTACATACGATATCCGCGTTAGACACCTACTGATGTGTTTGAAGTCGACCAATTATTTTTTGCGTTTTAGTTCCTGGGTGTCTTTTGAAAGCGGTTTTTTTATTTAAAAATAATTAATATTTCATGTTGTCGTTCAGTGTGGGTATTGTATGTAATTATTAGTTAATACAGTGTAATATTACCATGTGAAGGGAGCAATTATAAATATTAATAGTATATTAAAAAAAACTATATGGTCGTCTGTAAAGTCGCTTTGAGGGCGATAATTTAATGTCATATATGTTTTCTGAGAGTTTCACAAAATGTAATACTGATAGAAATTGAATTAAGTAGAGCAAATTTCTTGTGAAGTCTGGATTCAAGCAACGTGAACTGTACTACCTATGTGCATCGAGCCGCTGATGGCTCGCAGTCGCGACTGACACTTGGCTCAATCGTCCAACACCCCGCAGCCCCCTCGCCAAATTTTGAGGGGCGCGTCTTCGTGAATGGCACTATCTATACTATATAATATTGCAATAGATTTTCAATAGAAATTATAAAATTATAACGATGCTACAACATTACAATGAATGCCGAGGCACATAATGTAAGGCACGATCGAAGTGGCAGCGACCGCAGTAATCTTTTGTAGCGGGAGTAGTGTGGGCCCACTCAAGACGAGCGTTGCCGGTCTTCGGCAAGATCACTATAAGATACATAACGAGTAAGCGAACAACGATCAGATCCAAATAACGCGGTCATGCTCGCAGCCTCGAGTCTGGGGCTGCTCGGGCGCGTGCGACAGACTGGGGCGAGTACCATGAGCACTTCCGACACGGAGCTGATCGACAGCACATACATGGTGACGCCCACCTCCACCGGCGGACCTGCAAGCAAGCGCCACATGTAGTGTGAGCGGCGACCAGCGTGGTGCGCGTGCTGTGGGAGACGCGCGCGGCGCGGGGAGGAGGCTCCCTGCGCGCCGCGCGCCGGTTTGACAAGTTACTGCTAGACCCTAGGTAGCTACCATTTGCACTTCGGACAGAGAGCTGATGGACAGCACGTACATGGTAACCCCCACCTCCACTGGCGGCCCTGCAACGATACAACACACAGAGAACGACTTTGTATCGCGCCATACTAGCCAGCGCGGCTGGCGCGTGCATGCAACACCATCATCGGCCGACACTTTCTGAGCGATTCTTAACACTTTTGCTTTTCAGTGCAAATACAGCTATAGAAAAATATGTTCGTTTAATTAAATCAATGGCTGCTCATATTACTTTGGATTCGATAATTCATTTGATAATTATCTAAGAACGGCGATATGGAAACACGCACACAAATGGGAGTTGGCCAGTGAGAGCGTTCAATATGTGCAAATCAAATTATCCATCATTTTATGATCTTACTTTTCTGTAACTGTATTTAGTTATAATAAAATATAGGTACTTTACGAAAGAAAGACATGAAAAAAAACTACTTTTACGGCATGTATCGAAATTAAATTCGATTGCTGCGATTAGTCTTTCTATACTATAATAAAGCTGTAACAGAGCTATGTCTGTACATTTAAGATATTTGAGAAAAAATGACTGAATTAGGCTATATAGGCGTGTCTAAACACAAAACTATTTTTTTTTAGATTTTTTGTCCGTTTATCTGTTTGTTTGTTCGCGCATCACGCAAAAACTACTGAACGGGTTTTGATTCAACTTTTTTTGTTTGATAGCTCTTGATTAGACTTAATAACTGGTATACATTTTATCCCGGTACTATATCGGGAACCTGAGATATAACCTAAAAACTAGCTTTTGGCTGCGGCGGAGCCGCGGGCAAAGGCTAGTCTATTATAAACTTGAGTAAATGTTATTAGTGACAACACTGAAATATTCGATACGATATGTCAGAATGACATTGATTTTGTTACAGAATTGGAGCATTTCAGCATTCCCAAATTGAGTTTAGACAAGAAAATAACTATTGGACGAATGGACGTCAAACACTCTAGTACCCCGTAACCGTTATTTTTTTTCTCATTATATTAGAAAATCATGTAGTACTGACCTACTGACGATAAATAGATACCGTAAATGTAGTTTTGTTTCATGGGTAGATTCTGCCCGCGACCTGGTCTGCATATAATTAGACCTCCAAGGGGCCAATATACGTCAATCAACGGCACATTAATGATCTCACCGCAAACAGAGCTATCCCGTAGGAACTGACCATATTTTCGGGATAGAAAGTAGACTACGACGCAAAATTTCAACTATGTTCGGTTAAGTTAAACATAATTTTTAAGTTGGGTAAGAAGGTACTTCACTTTTATAAAGCAACGCACTAACATAAGGCTCTTTCGATAAACTGAGTAAGTAGGTACAGTAAGCAGATTCAGTACAACCTAAACTAGGCGAGGGTGTTAGCGTTCTACACCCTTACACTCATTAACAACTAGGTATCTATTAACTATTCATAATTTAATCGACCTACTGAGTTATAGCTTGGACTTGAAAAGTAAGTAGCAAATATAAGCCGATGGTGATGTTTAATGCACAAGTGTTTACACTTAAATAAGAACGTAATCGTAATATGATTAAGTCTGTGACGCGAACACTGCGTGCCTGTCAGAATCACTGCGGTTTGATCTGACGCGTTTATTAGAGAATAGACGCGAATCAGTGTAGGTAATGAAGCACTCACCTCCATAGTTCGGTCTCACTCTTTTATCATAACTTATGCTGAAGGAGTCTAAGATAGAGGAGATGTTGACGTCCCCAAACATACTGCCGCCGCCACCACCGCTGCCACAAGAGAAAAGAACACAAGTCAGAGGAGAACGAGCGGCCGCGGGCTCACAGTGAGCGCTCGGCGCTCGCCCTCGACTCGGTACTCACGCGACGCGCTCGGCGTGCGGCAGCAACGCGGCGGCGAGCACCAGCAACAACGGCCGGAGCGCGCCCATCCCACGGCGCCGCCGCGCGCGGAGTGAGCCGCATCGATCGCGCCGCGCCGAGACCGCTTGTCTATGGCACTATGGTCACCTTGTCATTAACTATGTATCCACTCTAACTCAAAATTGTATTACGCGAATCTGACTGACTCGTGTGAGGTAAATAGACGAAGCCAGGGATACGTACTTGGGTTGTATTCAATATAATGATGTGGACATCGAATTTAATAATTATACATTATTTATGTAATGTCGATCAAGAAACTTAGGTAGGTAGTAGGTAGGTACCTACCACAGACTTACTTTAACTAAGTAGGTACCTACCTGCATAGTTAAAACTTTCATTCGGTCTGCTTTCAATATAATCATAAATTTACCTGCTTCTTAGTAAGTAGGTACATACGCACTGCAGGCGTAACATAGAAGAAATAATATTTGGTAATGCCTAATACTAGAATGCATTATATCTAAGTATGTATAATTCATACCACTTAATTGTAATTTAAAAAGAAACTATTAGGCCGGTTAAGTTATTATTAACAAAAGAAATTAATAAAATATAAATAAATAAATATTCAGGGACATTTTAACACAACGTCCTCTGGTCCCAAACTAAGCTTAATGCTTGTGCTATGGGTACCAGATTACGGATATATGTATTACATATATTACTTTTTTTTTTGTAAATACACATACCTACATATAATAGATAGAAGACACCCAGACGCAGTACAAATATCTGTGTTCATCACACATATATTTGTTCTGAGTGGGAATCGAACCGACGACCTCGGGCACGGAAGTCGGTTACACTATCGACTACGCCACGAGGCCCGTCAAATAAATCTTGGGCCACCCGTCACTTCACGTTGTGACTATGTAATACAGTCTTGAAAAGGCAAGGAAGGCTAACTAAAGCAAAATTTTACTTCAGTTAATGATGCCAATTAATGTAATGTGACAGAAATAGCGATGCTGGTAATTATTGCAGCCAGGTACATTCTGATTTGTAATGTGTGTAATAATAATCATATTAATCATTATAGAAAAAGGGATGAAATACCTACATACATTATTTGTAAATTTTATTTCAAAAATATACGTTATCTCGCCCCCTATTACGTGGGACTTAAACACAGCTGGCGAGTCGTGGGTGTGTAATACCTACACCTCTGCCTACCCCTTCGGGGAATAAAGGCGTGATGCATAGCATCTTTTTTTAAATTAATCTACGTTTTTATTACTCTGTGGCTTTTAACCTATTTTGTCTATTAGTGTCAAAATGCGGAAAATCAACGGGTTTATAATGAAAATATCAGTGTGCCATTTAGAGAATAGAGGTCAGTGTAAAAAGGGGAGTTGTAAAAATTGGTAGTTTAGAATTTGATGAGCTGTTTTTAAATTTCGACTTTGCCACCTCGTATCTTTCCCGCTCGAGCTGCCATATTGGAAAAATGGCACCTAAAAGCAGTTTTTTGACAATAACTCCTTTCAGTCTCATTTTACGATAAAAATATTCAGTACAAACATCTATGGTGCAAACATGGACGTATAAGAAACGGACAGCGTCTCGCTAAGACAGAATTGAGGCAAGGTAATAGCGGCGGCTACCTATGTGTGAGTGAATTTAGGGATACCATGTTAACCAAATTTACCCTTTAATAAATACAGATTGGCAGACAAATTTATTGGCAATTTATATACAATATACCTTACCGTTTATTTGAAAAGGTAAACTGTTTTACTGTATTTATTTATTTAAAACTTACTGCACAAATCTGTATGAAGAAAGAGTATACTTGTAGTAGTCACAAGTAGTCACAACAAATCTTTGCGTTTCTGAAGTTAGGCACAGAGCGCGAAGTGGGAATTTTGACATAATCATACGATAAGTGCTGACCAATTCAAATGTTATTACTTGATTAACAAAACAATCGAATGAGATCATAATGTTTTCATATCTAAGTATTCAGGTACTTTTTTTTTATATTCAATAAAAAGCGATTTCAGTGAATAAGCTTTATTCTAGATTTAGAAGAGTCCACATCTTACGATCGATGAATTATATAATTATCGATTACTACTACAATGCCACTAAAATAATAAATTCATGCTACTTATACTACTGACCAACGCAAATTCAAATTAATAAACCCTCAGAAAATTTATTATAATAAAAAATAATGTGTTTTCGATAACACAGACTACAACAACACTATTAACGATACGTGGCAATCAAATATTATGTTACTCTACAAAATAAAAAATCAGAGTATAAAAATGTAATAAATATAGAACTATAAAACTCCCATATTTAGGGTAATTTGCACTAGTGAATATTAGCAATACTGAATTATTTTGTTCTAATGAATTAATATTAATGTTAATGTATAAAAAAAAAATCAGCCGTCGCGGGACGTCTTGGAGATGTGAAACATCAAAATTATTTTGTAGCAATGATGAGAATAAAAGAATAGCTTTTAAAAGGAAATAAATATAGCACAATTAAAAATTGTGTAGTGGTGATGGTATATGCATGTAATCTTTGGGGCTCCCTCAGGGGAAGGGTGAGTGTAAAAGTGAAAATGAACATAAAAGGATAGCTTATGAATGAAATTAATATATTTATTATATTATAAATGTAATATTCCGATTTTTATATTTATTATATTATAAATATAAAAGAAAAAGCTGATTGTTTATTTAATATTAATTTAATATAATGATATACATTTATTTGGTACCTAGTTCGTTACTTAGCACCGACACCGACTAAAACAAATTCGCCAATTGCCTAAATTCGTGCGCAACAATTACGTAGGTAGGTACCTAATGCGCGCTAGTGCGTTTTGCGATGTCTACTCTTTTTTTGTATTTAACCATCATTGCTAGTACATAGTACTTACCTACCTACCTATTTACCTCGATGATAGCAGCAGCCCGGAGTTTGAAAATGTGCCCGGTAGACGTCAATAGACTCGCCCCTTATTACGTGGAACTTAGACATAGTTGGCGAGTCGTGGGTGTGTAATACACCTCTGCCTACCCCTTTGGGGAATACAGGCGTGATGTTTGTGTCAATAAACATTATTATTATTATTATATGTTTTGCCTCGATGATTCAGAACGTGCATTTGGACACTAGTTTACATTTACAGACTATATACCTACCTACCTAGGTACTACCTATATACTCTTGCTTGATACACGTAATTTGTATACACATAAATGCACACTTTAAATTATAAAAACATAGCTAAGTATCTTACTTTTGACTTGAATTACTTGATAGTGCGTCATAGCGTGACTTCTTAGCTTTCTTTGCAAGCTGCTCCTATTCACTTTCCAAATTATCACTGAGACATATTTTATTGTTATACCTAAGAAGTTTAGTCACTCAAAGACGTTATTATTTATATTAAGTATATGCATTTATCATTATTCGTTTAAGTATATATGTATATGTTTGGATATGTATCGAACAAGCATACTTTGGTGGACTGTTACCAATACCAAGGTGCATCATTCTAGTACGGTAGTCTTGTGTAGTTCGCGAATGATGACCGATTAGGAAACGTATCTTTGCACTGTACTTAAAGAAACGTTTCCGAACGCTAACTGTTAATCGGTCTATTAGCTCTATCGTTTCATCATTCCTAACGAAACGAACGCGAGCGACAGAGCCGGTGACAGAGTAATATGAGTAAATTAAATAATTACATTATCGGAGAAGACGAAGAGTTAGGTACCTACTTTCCTGCTTTTGATAGTTCGTTTCGAGAAAGTTGAGGTTATTAAGTTATAATAATAATTTATTTATTCATTGTTTAGTGTTTGTACTTCTAATTCTTTTTTATAAACATTGTGGTTTTGGACGGTTTTTATTTTTGCATGCTATCGTTATGGGAAGCGTCAAGCTTTGTAATTAACCATATTGTCACACAGTTTCAGTGGTCCACCGAGATGATACACGGCGGGATTATTTAGTGGGTGAGAGCCTCACACTACCCTGTACGTTTAAATGGCTGCATAAGTAAGTATATATTCATATACATGGACAGTTTTTAGCTTAATTATGTTCGTGACACTGTATCTTGGTAGTATTATTGATCGAAGGTATAATGATTTTGTTTGGAGGGACTGCAGTGTGTTTCAGCAACTTTGTGGCTATATCTAGTTAGCTTGATTTTAGCCTTATTTAATAAATAAATAAACATGTCTTCATCACACAAATAATTGTCTTGAGTGGGAATCAAACCCACGACCTCGTGCACGGAAGTCCGAAGTTGGAAGTTTGTTTGCTTGTTGTGCACAAACTACTACCGATCATAAAATGTAGATCGGAGCCCACAAAATGACATAGGCAATTTTTTCCTGCAAAAATACACCGTTACTCGGGGATGGGTGTTATCGCATAAAGGTAACAAAGAGGTAATGTGCTATAGAATGACTTATTTATATTAGAAATAACTAATTATGAAGTGTACAGTCCAGTCCAGTAATAATAATAAATAATAAATAAATATTCACGGATATTTCACACAACGTCCTCTGGTCCCAAACTAAGTTTAACGCTTGTGCTATGGGTACCAGATTACGGATATTAATACAAATACTACTTTTTTTTATAAATACATACATTAATAGATAGAAAACACCCAGACGCATTACAAATATCTGTGTTCATCACACAAATAATTGTCTTGAGTGGGAATCGAACCCAGGACCTTGTGCACGGAAGTCGGTTACAGTACCGACAACGTCACGAGGCCCGTCATTATGACGACAAAAACCAAATTTTATTGAGCTTTTTTTACTCAATATTTCAATAAACTATCAACATTTTACTGCTGTTTAATAATCTTCAAAAATAGTACGATAATATTCCAATATTTCGATATGAGAAAGTTTATAAATTATGCGATAGTTTCATTCTCTAACATAATACTAGACTAAGTGAATCGATCGATTTTCAACAGATCGATCTCATGCTTTCGATATTTTACAGGGCTACGATTCAAATCGTATCAAAAGATCGATTTTTTGTTATAGGTAGTTCGGAAACTAATATTTTGGTATAAAATGTAACATCCTTCGAAAACGTATTTTATTTTGTCATAGATCGGAAACCTAATATTTTGATATGTAACATCCTTTGAAAACATATTTTCCATCCATCCATCCATCAGCCTTTCATCGTCCACTGCTGGACATAGGCCTCCCCAAAATGGGGGTTTTACGATAATCGCCACGCTTGGCAGGCGGGTTGGCGATCGCAGTGGATGTTTTAAGTACACAGGGGAACGCTGCTGCCCGGTCCCCCGGTAATCCCTTAGTCGGCTTATACGACTCCCATAGGAAGAGACGGGGTGGAGCTATTCTTGGTGCCGGCTCCACACGGCAAACATATTTTAACCATAGAATATTAAATACTTTGGAAAATCCAAAACTGCACGCCTCATAATCTTCATTTTTCACAATAAAATTGATTATTTGATAAGTAACTAATAATGTATTCAATAAAGTAATAGTAGTTTTCAATAAATCACATAGATAGCGCTAATTTCAAAAAGTACTAATGTGGGTTTCGTGTCTTATACGTCATCTAGCGCTAATTTTAAGAAGTACTCAGTTCCGGGCTGCGCGCACGTCAAGGCCACGTAAAAAGATTGTGGAATGTAAAATATGTTTTTTTTTGTGTTTTATATCGTTGGTGTGTTATTATTTACGTGTGTTTAGTGTTTTTAATTATTGTTATGGATAAAGTAGTTATTATACTTGACAAATATCATCAGTTCGTCAAGCAAAGGTAAGAACTTTCTTTTAACAAAAAACAATGTACCGGCCGGGCGAACGGCGTTCTGTTGACAATAGTAAAAGCACCGGTGGCTATGCGTACGTAAAAGGTGGTTCTCATGAAAGGCTTTCTTTAGTGTCGCGTCGAGCGTAAATGCCGTAAATATTCAATATTTTTTTTTGTTTATTATAACAATAAACCACATCGAATAGCGCCCTCTCGCTATCCATAGACGAATTAAATCCGTTATTAGTTTATTGATTATCCATTATGCTTCCACTAGCACAAAATCATGTAAGTACACGCTGTTGTCTACAGATGGCGTTTAAAACAAAAATAAAGGCGTTGCCACGCTACAGCCCATTTCACCTTCGTGCCGCATTAGATGTTTCACATCAATAGGGAACTGAGTGATTAAATTATTCGTTTACCTATGAAATGTCACCTGGATTTTTTTCTTTCGGTCACTACGGTTTTTACACCATTTCACCATACAAGACATGCTGTAATTTAATATTTTTATGCAGCGTAGACGCACCGACTGTGATAACGTTTACTTGGGCAATGGCCGACTAACGTGTGAATGTGTGCGTGTAGGCATGTACATACAGCGATCTAGCTGACTCTGAGCGACACAAAGTTGTGTTAGCGAGACTATGTCCGAATATTTTTATATGTCCATGGGTACAAACAGAAAATTTCCTATAATTTCTCTCATAACATAATTATTTTTCCTTAGGTAATTAATTTTATTCCAACATCCTCTACGCGTTATCTTCCCCTATCATCCGTGTGTCATTAACTGCTTCATGTGACATTACGGCCCCGTATTTAGATAAAACATAATGGATTATTTCAATTATTATTATTATAACATTTAACGCTCTAAAAGCCACTACAAGTATAATGTTGTATTACTGAAAAATGAATGTGTAAACAACACATATTATTCACTCACACTATAGTCAGGGTACTCCCGTAAAGGTACTATAGGTACGTTACTTTACTGACCTTCACATCCGTTGTAAACAATACTGTTATTTCCCTAGTCTGAGGTTATTTCCTTTTATTTATCTTAGGTTATTTCCATCCGAATAGTCCGAAAAAAGATCTGAGTTACTAAACTTAGCGACTAAAGAAGTATTTACTTCAATAATAAATTTTGTGAGAAAGAAGGTCATTGTGATAAAATAGGCTTGCAGTTGAAAATATAAAAACGGATGGAGCATTAGCTTCATTTATGGGATGGCTCTAGTGTTTGGAAAGGATCTAAAATGTATGCACTAAACCTAATCTACCAGTGGTAGAGCCTTGCTTGTCCGAGCATGAATAGGCTGGCTCAATCGGGGAAGTACCATCTCTAGGAAAATAAGCGTGAGCAAACAGTAGGTACTCCTAATTGTTGTGTTTCGTATGGTGAGGCTTTTATGGCTTGTTTATTTTTGTCTTACTGGGCGGAGGAACACCTATCTGTATAGTATTTATTTTATTAAGTTGGCAGCACTGAATGCAGCCAGTTACATGAGAGTTTTGGGCGAGACAGACGCCATGGGAGTACCTAGTTAAAATTATATTGTAAGCTTTAGTAAAATCCTAAAATTATAGAACTATAAAATATTTTGAAGTAAACTACTAATGTCTGTAGTTTTCATGGTTTAAAAACCAAATCTTAGTGATAAGGTCACTGTGACATAAGTAAGGAATTTTTGACGGGACGAGACGTTATGAGTCATGAGACGACGGTAATGTTTGAAACCCAGTCAAAAACTCCAGTATAATTGCTAAGAACCACATAAAAAATATATCGAAAGATTTCACTGATGAATGTAGTTTTCGTGGTGAAAAATAAAGTCCGCTGTAGAGACAACAACAACAAGTATTATTGGTCTGTGACAACAATCAGTCATGAACTCCTTTTTTGTCTACTAATTTTAGTTTTAATGCTTAATTTTGTAAAGAGTTTTTAAGATTCGGTTAGGCTGATGGCACTGCCAAAGTCTATATAATAAAAAAATAAAAAATAAATTCATGAACTCATCATGTCATTGCCATATGTCGTAATGATCAAAAAAAAAGTTGTCAAAGTCAAACATAATTATTTCAAAATAAAAACATTGCAGGTGGTGGTAGTCATACTAGTCATGTCAATACTTTGTTAATTGTCGTGAATTGTCGACAATTGTGCGACTTGTGACCGGTCGCCATCGTGAAAAGTCAGTGTCGTTTATCTAATATCTGTGCTGTGTATTGTGCTGCGAGAGTGGGGCGCATCAGGTGGGTTTGTTTACATCCGCGCGGGGCCATGTGACCGCGGCCAGTGCGTTGCTGGTCGGGCCATGTGCTCGCGGTAATCCAGTTAGCGATCGTCAGACGAGGCGCCGCTCGCTCACTGCACGTTTGTGCCCCAGGTGCAGTCTGTGCTGCACAACTAAGAGTTGCCAGACCAGAGCGTGACGTAGCCGCCGCCTGATAGCAACATGAAGCCGGAGGACGATTACACGAACGGTGACGGTGAGCCAATTCCACATATCTTACATTAGCCAGTGATCAGGTATGTCGGCGCATTACTCGCTTCGCCGACCGCTGAACACTGGCCGACCTTGAGTATCGAAGACTGGCGCGCGTTGATGCGACAATGTCATTTGATTTATGTACACAGTTATCTAGTCAATGGCAGCTATTTTTCGTCTTTATAGTACAAATGTAATTACATCGTCAAGTAATGTGGCCCCTGTGGCGTTTTTGTCGCGGCTATAAGCTTAGAGATTACATTTACAAATAATGCTGCTTCACAAGACTGTTGAATAGATATAAAGTCATTATGATAGATGCCTTTATGCCAGGTATGGTACTTAGGACTTAGGAGTCACTTTAGAAAGCCAGTTTTGGGCAGTGATACTAGACACTGGTTGGGTCCGGACATCTTCAATGTGTAACCAATTGAAGTAATTGACAATGACAGTATCTCTATTAGAGCTCATTGCTCTCATTAGTCACAGTTTTGCCATCTTTGTGGTGGAGTCTTTATATATTATAGTACAATTTAAGCAATAGGTCTTTGTATTACGTGAATATTACTGATAGCCAAATCCATTGTATTAAAGATTCTATTTCATTCTATTTCAGTAGATCTGAGAGTGAAATGTTTAACATGATACAAATTGAAGACATTGTGTCTCTTTATTGCTTCCCCACCAAAAACCTCATAGATGTAATTTAAATAGTAATTATATTAGGTTGCAGTAATAAAAGCTATATGGTTAGTCCTATTAAATGAAGAGTAATCTGTGGAACATATTGCCATGGTACTCGTATATGTGGTACGTATATGCAGCAGCGTGGTGCTGTGTAGACTATGAAAAACAAATAAATTAGTTCAATAGGTACACATGTACACTCAAGCACAGAGTGCAAAAGGCCACAGCACCGCTCAAGTTACAGATGACCCTAACATTGACTATCAGCTGAAGCCTCATGACTGTGACATGTTTGCACTTTATGATTATGGTTTCCTCAAAGCTATAAGTACTTGTTTATGAGAATAGCTAAAGTGGATCTATATGTCATGTCTAAGAAGGATAATGTGATCTTGAGCCACTTGTAGTGATGCTTGCGGGTGTGTACACACACAGACCAACACGTTCATGTACACTATGATACAAAGTTTTACACAACAGGATAACTTTAGAGAGGGCTACTAAACTTTGGGAATATATTTATATATCTACATTTGTACAATTGTAGAAAATGTTTAGAGTCCATGTACTTTGATCAGGGGTTGAGTGTCTCAATATTATTATTTATTTCATTTGTATACATGCATATATAAATATTAAATGTGGTTAAACATAATCATTATGGATATTAGTTGGTATTTTTACCAGTGGATCAATAACTTAACTTGGTTTAATATATTATTTACATTGTAATTATATTGTCATTTGACATGGCATGCTTATGTCAAGTGAAAATGTTTTAAATCGTGATAATGAAGTAGGTCCTAATGATAACTATCAGTGAGAGATAGTGCACCCATCCAGTGAACTGATAATGTACAACTTATTAACTAGGTATATCTACAGTACACTGTATGTTAAGTGCAATAAATCCTCAGCGAGGCCACAACATTTCAGAATAATTTTGTGGTATCAAAACCGAAATAGAATTGGCCAAATTGTTTACCAAAATTTGCTTTATGTTAAAACTTGTTAAATGAAGTTAATTAATAAAAAAATAGTCACTGCGCAAGTAACACATAAACCGTAGCCAGACCGGCTGGCGATCTGACAGCTGACGATAGCGGGTGATACACGACACCGCGCGATTACGAACGCAGAGTTTCGGTGCGGCCGAATGTTTCTTAGATTTTCTGCCAAAACCAACAGAGTCAACAGAGAGTGCAATTTATGTTTGCAGGTACACTGGTGCACTATGATATCTCCTACGTGGCAAATGTCCGTTGTCTGTTGACCCTGGCTGTCGCGACCAAAATTACTATAGTTAATCAATTTACGTTATTACTTACAAGCTTCTGCCCGCGTCCTCCTCTACATGGACTTTAAAATTGAAATACATCAATTTGTATGGCATATCCCACGGGAAGTCTATGGGGATAAAATACTATATTCCACGCCTCATAAGCGAAGCGTTGAGGTGTGTACTACTCTCGCTTCATGAAGAACAACTGTTTTTTTCAAACTTAAAATGTCTCTATTTATCATATTATATTGCACTTGTAAAATAATATAACTGCCTCGGTGGTGTAGCGGTAGTGTATGCAACTGCTAATCATGAAGTCTCAGGTTCGATCCCCGGGTCGGGCAATGTTATTGAGCTTTTTCCTAAAAAGAAAAAATCTCAGTAGCAGCCCGGAGTTTGGAAATGTGCCCTGTAGACGTCAATAGGCTCGCCCCCTATTACGTGGGACCTAAACATAGCTGGCGTGGGTTAAATCGTGGGTGTGTAATATACCTCTGCTTACCCTTTCGGGGAATATAGGCGTGATGCTATGTTTTTTGTAAAATAATCGTAATCGCAAATCAAGAAAAAACACAATTTTTAACACTCATGATATTTTTGATGCCATTTTTGTTATTTAAACTAGTACTAGTTTAAAAAAGTTCTGTCTTGGACGTCCGTGTGTTGTAGGTAATGTATGTTAACACGATAACGACCGAAATTACTAATCGAGTCTTTTTTTTCTTTTATGATTCAGTATAATTACGAATAGAGCCCTATCACTCACGGTCTGATTCGTTATGGTTTAATTGTAAAATAAACAAAAAAATAGTGAATATTTACGCTCGACTCGACACTAAAACCAGCGCTATATCTTATTTCGTGAGAACTACTTCTATAGAACAATATAGTAATACTTCTTAAAATTAGCGCTAGATGGCGTATAAGACATGATAACAACATTAATAGGTACTTTTTGAAATTAGCGCTATCTATGTGATTTATTGAAAACTACTTAGTAAGACCAATACATTATTAGTTACTTATCAAATAATCAATTTTATTGTGAAAAATGAAGATTATGAGGCGTGCACTTTTGGATTTTCCAAATTTATTTTGTTATTCAGGCTATAGATTATTTGATCACGGCGGGCAGCGGCAACAGACACAAGCTATGCACGCGGGAGATTCTTATAGTGCACGAGTGTGTACAAACACAAGTGCACTCTTTCGTTCCCTCACTCCCATAGTCCGACGGGACGGCACTCCGACATGACCGATTACTGAGTCACGGGGGTTAAACACCGCTGACTTCTTAGCTCCGAGCTATTGAGAATTTCTTAAAGGAAAAACCCAATACTGTTTTGCTTGGCTGACCTGGAAATAGAACCGGAGGCAATTATAGAAAAAATAATGGTAACAGGAAAACCTGAAGCAAACTAGAAATGTTTCTGTTGTCATCAAAACTGTATCCAATCTCACATCTCACGACATCTGTATAGAGTATACATTACCTTCGGGATAGCCATTTTTGCATATATAGGTATTTATTAATGTTCAGTAGAATGACAATTAAGATACGCTGTGTTTCTGCCCGCGATCAACTACGAAGGCTTACGCGCTTCGTAGCTCGTCTATATATACCAGTATAAAGCTGTAACAGAGCTATGTCTGAACATTTAAAATATTTTAGAAAAACATAATGTATTTAGGCTATTTAGGCGTCTGAACGCTCTGAACACTACACTAATAATATATAGATTTTTTTAAAATATTTGTCTGTCTGTTTAATCGGGGATTGCTTGAAACCTACTGAACGGATTTTGATGAAGCTTTTGTTTTTGATAGCTCTTGGTTAGACTCACGGAGTACAGAAAAATAGCGAAGGTGTTTCAAGGCAAAATCTCTTTAGAACGAAGCGTCGCTAAATGCGGGTGTTCGGGGGACGAGGTACAACTATAGCTCCTCCCCTAGATCAAAATCCATCTAGCGGTGAAATGTATTTTACGGGGTAACAGAGCTAACTTCATTAATTTAGTTCCTCTTTTCACTACTACGGCGTAACAAGCAAATCAGTTTGTTCCAGAATGTTCTATATACGTTAGTATATAGTAATGTGGTCCCACATTGTTTATTTATATTTTACCAAAATATGAAACAGTAACTTAGTTTATTTTTAAGGTTATGTATCAAAACTATCTAATAGGTACATACACTACCGAAAAAAATCCTATACAAATAAACTTCACCAATGCGGCAATCGTATACTTTCCGTCAAAGGTAACGGAACCTTGGGTGCGTTAATTTGGAGAGCCCGCCACACCCACGGATCGTCAATCCCGGTTATCTTTGGATAAAACAACGTAAGATTGCCAATCCACACTCTTACGGCGGCTGCACAGTTGTACACACTCGTCTATTTGTCTCGCTAACTTCTCGTCCACTCTCGTCTCATAGAAGCTCGACACGAGAGAACAGTGCACACCATGTACACGCTCGTTGTATCAATTGAACTTCGGATGCCCGTCGCGATGGACGTGGAAAAAACAATTGTGGCGTTTATTTTTTTTATTAGTTTTGTAATATTTTTATCATTTACCATAAAAAAATATATTAAACCATGGCGAAAAAGAACTTTTTAACTATTCAACAGGAATATATATATATATATTTTAAATCTTCCACGGGGATATCAAATTCGTTACTTATCCGCAACCAAGCGTCGTGTAATAGTTGCTTATCCTTGTGCCTGACATTCTTAGGATTCCATAATAGTCATTGCCTTTAGTAGGCTTTTAAAAAGCGTTAAAACACATCGTTGTCGCACGCAGAAAGCACGTCTACGCGAACGTTTCCGGTTTATACTCTTTGCGCGAACGCAGTTGGCGGGCAACTATGCAAACGAGACTCACCGGGACCCTTTGACTCGAGCACAAAAATCCGACACTCTTCCGAGACATAGCGAGAGCCCCGAGACGAGACGAGGCTACCATGTACACACTCGCCCTCGGCCCTTCTCAGGGTGTCTCGACGAGTGTGTACAGCCGCAGTCACAGATAGAGCATGCCCTGCATGTACTGTTAAACCAGGGACGGCTACGACCGCTGACGGGTATCTTGGTGCTTGGGATAAATGAATCCATCCCTATTAGCATAAATTCCGTCATGCAGTCCTAACGTATTCATGCGTTTCTAATTTCTGTATAAACAGATAATCTAAAATGATAACCAATAACAAGAAGAAAAAAAAGCAATTTAATAAATAACATGACTTTAATATATTCGATGATGGGTTCGCTGGTACGACGTAAACTCTTTTGTTATCAATTATTTTCGAATACTCACTGACAGATGACATGTCATTTTAATATAATATTTTTTTCAAATTTCGTGTAACTAAGCAAATTTAATGAAATAATTAATATTTTAATAAAGAAATTAAACAAAATTTACTTATTTGTGCCGAAAATTAATTTTTATATGCTTTTATAATATTAAAATGACGATATCGGTGAGTAATGGGTAGAACGCCACTTTTCGACGACAGATGTCTCTTGGTAATGAAAGAAGCAAATGTGTTTTAAAATGCATATATTTATAAATTTAAACTACTTATACATAAAATGTTATGCCATTTTGTTTTAAGTTTGATCCTGAGCCATTTCGACACCCATCAACAGCGCACTTCATGGTTAAAAGAATTTAATACTTATTTAAACGTAAGATGCATCCGAACCGAACACAGTGACGGTTCACTCGAAACTGCGGTTTGAGGCCCCACCCACTGTGACGTCACTGACCTACTTGAAGGCGACCTAGTCGGCTTGCGGCATCTCCGCTATTTTTCTGTACTCCGTGGTTAGACTTAAAATCTGGAATACCCCACTACTATATCGGCAAGCTGAGATCTATATATATCCTATATATCCTTAACCCTATTTCCCTTGGTCACGCCATAACTTGAGAAAGACTGCTGATTTCATTCATCTTTATTTTTAAGTTTTATAATACTTTGTAGAAGGTTATTCCGGAAAGAAAATTTAAGAAAATTGCGCAGAAAATTCAGAAAACTTTACGACTATTTTAACTTATCACGTTTGACAGTTCGCAAGTAATTGAATGTTCATAGCTATTGTAAGAAAGGACAACGTTTGTCGGATACGGGTGTATATACCTACTATATCTACATATATGATCGGGTCAGCTAGTCTATACTATTATAAAGCTGTAAAAAGATATTTGAGAAAAAATGGCTGTATTAGGCTATATACGTATATAGGCGTACGTCCTAACACATCACATTTGTTTTTAGATTTTTGGTCTGTTTTCTGTTTAGCTGTTTGTTCGTTCGCGCATCACGCAAAAACTACTGAACGGATTTTGACTCAACTTTTTTTAAGTAAGTATTTGATTGCTCTTGATTAGACTTAAAAACTGGTATCGAGCCCTATTACTTTTCACGGTCTGATTCGATGTGGTTTAATTGTTATTAAATAAACAAAAGAATGCTGAATATTTACGCTCGACTCGATGGTACAGTGGTACACTAAAACCAGCGCTATACCTTACTTGCTAGACCAATATATTAGTACTTCTTAAAATTAGCGCTAGATGGCGTATAAGACATGAAAACCTCATTAGTATTTTTGGAAATTAGCGCTATCTATGTGATTTATTGAAAACTAATTAATAAGACCTATACATTATTAGTTACTTATCAAATAATCAATTTTATTGTGAAAAATAAAGATTATAAGTATTTTATATCTTAAGTATAAAACAGCGTTACGAAAAGATAGTTATGGTAAGTAATACTAAATAACAATTAAAAAATCTTCTTACCTCGATTTGTAAGTCATTCCCATATCCAGATACCATCCCAGATTCCTCCATAGTGACGGAGTTATCTGCTCTTGGCGGCTAAAAAGTCATGTTGAAAATATAACTTCTTTGTAATTTCATATATTAAATTTATAAAAATGTCAAAAATGGTTAAATGTTCCCGCAGAGGATTGGAAATCCATCTCCCTTGCAAACATAGCAATACAAGGTGTTACGACAATTTGTTATAATTTTGAAATATATAACAGAAAAAATAAGATCGTGTATAACCAATAACATGAATGTTCAATTAACTAAATCATTTCGTTGGGTGAACTACTTACGGGTATAAACAGAGTGGGAATTGAATCTGGATTCAAATACGTGATTTTTTTTGCCTTGTGAAAGCATCTTGATTCGAAATGTTTCGAACATATTTGAGCATCCAAAGGTGGTTGCCAATTTTTCCGTCCAGTAAGTACAATCCATAGACCTCTAATATTTTTTGATGTGAAACATCTAATGCGGAGGGAGGGTAAAATCGGCTGATAGCGTGGCGACGCTTTTGTTTTACCTGTCCCGTTTAAATCTTGGAAGTTAAATTTGACACATTTCCCGCTTCCCGATTGAGCTGAAATTTTACACGCATGTGTATATCGTGTGACAATGTAATATAATGATGACATGGAGCTAATCTAACTCTATAATGAAACGGTGCAACCCCATCGAGTTTGGGCTTGTATGATTTGTCTTGCCTAGTACTTTGTCTTTAGATGGTATCCAGGGTCTGATGATGGAGCTAGAAGGTGGCCATAGGAACTCTGTAATGAAACGACGCAACCTTATCGTATTTATACTCGTTTGATTCGTCTTGAGGAGTACTTTGTCAAGTTATGATAATTTTATTTCTACAAAATAATTTCGATGTTTTCACATCTGCTAGACGTCCCGCGACCTCTAGTTTTTTTCTTGGGAATACTGCAATAAAATATATAACTGTTAAAGTTAAGTGTGTTGTAGTGTTGCGAGAGTTTTATGGGCCCTGTCAGCTACAGACTGGCATCCCTAACAGATCATAACCGGTATTATTTCAGAAGAAAACTACCATTAAAACTTTGTACACTATAAATGCACTACCTATTTTAGCCGGAAACTACAAAAGAAACTACATAATAATGTTTAGATTTTGCTTAAAATATATTAGAACGTGTTAAAATAGATCTGTAACGTGATTAATGCACGTTTTTTGAAACACTAATGCAAAAACAAACTTACTTACCGATGAAATGTGATGTTCTTAATATTTTGTTCTGGTCGATTTTTGCAACCTAATATGCAACAGCGACCCATGTTTAATGTTCTTATCTCTTCTCTAGTTTACTTTCTCCAAAAATTATCACTAAATCACTAAACTTATACAATTTTTAACCCAAAATGTTACAAAATATCTATTGTTTAAATTCTGCCTATTATGACAGATAAGGCGACCAACTTTCAAAAATTGTGTGCCGGACTTTTTGTTAATTCTTCTGAAATATTGAGTTTTGTCACGTGACCTACCTTGAGTTATAGGCATCTTTAGGCATATGCATGAGTCAAATATATCCATCTTACACAAACAAAAAGTGTGTTCTCGGTGGAGCCCATACAATTTGACTGATGCCCAAAAAACGGACCACGACACTTGGTGCCATGCTTGCTAGATTTAATAAACAGGTGCAATATTTGGTGTTTGGTATACTTAGTTATAGCTGACGAAACATGGATTTATTGTTACGATCCCAAAAAAATAGCAGCAATTGAGCGAACCTTCAAGATGAGCCAAAACCAAACAAAATGGCACTCTGCAAAGTGCCTGCAAGCGGTTAACAACTTCCTTTTTTAATAAAACTGGAGACGTGGCTACTGTTGCTTTGGAATCATTCTACCATGAATAGTGATAGGTACCAGGAATAGTTATAGTAACGGTCGTACGGTTTATTTGCCGAAAGTTCCCGCTCGTACTAAAAATCACTTTTTTCTTATTCACAAATAATTTTTACCTTAAAAAAGTAGCGAAACATCGGAGATGTTAAATGCTAAAAAATATAGATCAAAAATGCCAGAAGTTATTGACGATATCCGCAAAAATAACCGTAAACGTCGTATTATCTTGCACTACAATAAAGCTAAATATTATACGGCCAGATAATTTTCAAATTTGGTTTAATCGTATGAAACAAAGCATTTAAAGGAGAAAATTTTGAGAAACAATAAATTCATTGTTGACCATTCATAGTATTTATTTCTTCTTTATTCTGGAAACTTTAAGCGCTAAAATAGAGTAGTAAAATAGGCATGTGGGACTCATTTAATATTTTGCAATAATAATTAACAAATTTATAGAAAGCGGGTTTAAATATGGCATTTCAGCACGGTCCCGCAGAATACGAGTCGGTTGGCCACCTTATTGTTTGGACCCAGTTGAATTGGGTCGCGAATAAACATACTGCATACGCGATAAGGATGAAAAACTTGTACATGTGTCTCGCTCACTCTTGCTACAAAATAATATGTGCATCCTTTTCTTCATCGTTAGTGTTAAAATAGTAGCGAGTCTATCATATCCTTTGTCTAAGAGAGATAGTGATTTCCAGAGTTATAGACTGTCACAATCCAAAATATATCGAAGGCAAAGGTCACATCTTCCAACAGCCAATGAACAATGTTCGTTCGTATATGCTTGTTACGCGATTATTCCGCCAATTATGTATTGATTTCAATGATTTTTTGTTTGGTAGGTTCTACTTCAGCGGTGGTTCCATTTAAATTTTATCAAAATCGATCGAGCGGTTTTTAAAAAATCAAAAATTCTAATGAGTATAAAACTTCGATGAATATCAAAAAGCAAACACTTTTATTTTCGAGCTCATGGGCCATAATTCTTGGACAATGATCTGAACTGGCAGCTATTACACTTCAAACATTTTATATTTTTGGATCGATCACCCCAAGGTGTGGTTTATTAGAACGGAAACCATACTGGCACTGAAGGAAATTTCGTGGTTGAAGTAATAAAAGAAATATTTTTAAATACAACTGAATTTTACTGAATATAGTAATACACTTATTTTTTGAGATGATTCTAGAAAAAGGGAGGTACAGTTCCTTTTTTTTTTTTTTTTTTTTTTATATTATTTGTGGTTGCGTTCCAATACATTCTAACAGGCACCTCACACACTCAGACAAAGTATGACATAGTTGTCACAAAATTAAGTGAGGATGTAGTGGAGCAAGTTACCAACAGGATTTATACCATGTAAATTTTATTATAAAAACAATGACCCAGGAAAATCGGCGATAGCACAACACCTTTGGAGGCAGGAACGAATCACTACATCGAGAATTTACACAATCCTCAGATACTTTCGACAGAACGCCACTATATACCCAGATTGGTGAGAGAAGCCATTGAAATCACGAAATACAAAAATTTCAACCGTGAAGATGGTTTTCAATTATCTAGCACCTGGCGTCCCGTGATTCGTCTATGTACAAAGAAGAAGTAAAACACCTCAGAAACCAGGGTCGACACCGTAAGCGTTGTGTGTCGTGATCGAGCTCGATACGTGAGTGAGACCAGTGGTAGTGGTTCCATAGATAGTGTTGCGTGTCATAAACGAGTGAGAAAGCGGGTAGACAGATATCTCTAACCGCAGAATAATAAAAACTATTCCCACCCGCAAGGACTTCAGTTGCTCCGTGATCATGGCGCTTGCAACAGTGCCGAAATATCGGAAACTCGTAAGTAAAAAAATTTACATGGTATAAATCCCGTAAAAACGTTTAGAAGTTACCAATATTTTAGTTAAACCATTAGAAGCCAAGAAGTTTGAAATATTGACGGCTCGACTGTTGACTATCTATAAAGAGTCAAAAACAGACAACATCAAAAGTTCATAAGCGAAATGAAGCTGGGTGACGTATGCGTGACTTGGCTTTCTAAGGACACAATTCCCAATTATAGTTTGAAAATTCTGTCTCAAGGCCACTCTCACACACTCATTTGCCAAGCACCATCAGAGCTGTTCTGACCGTGTCTGATACGAAGGGTTTAGATGGTTTGGCAATGTGATGACAATAGTTATGTAGTAAAATATGAGCTTTTATGAAAAAACTAACGCCATGTCATCTGGGAACTTTATTGCAAGACGGATAGTCAATTTCTCTTATCTCGTTTGTATAGCACAAGTAAATTCATTGTCGATGAGATCGCGCGGTCTGTCTCGAATGTATATCGTCTTATCGCACACAGACAGCGCGGAGGAGAGCGGGGCGGAGGAGGAGGCGGCGGCGCTGGAGCGGGAGCTGTCGCTGGAGGACGCGGCGGCGCCGGCGCGCGCTTTGGCGGCGCTCAACGCCCTGCGCAAGTCGCGCCAGCACTACGACGTCGTGCTCGTGGCGCGCGGCGTGGAGCTGGCCGCGCACCGCGCCGTGCTGGCCGCCGCCTCGCCCTACCTGCTGCAGGCTCTGGGCGCGGCCGTGAGCACTTTCCGCGTGGCCGACGTGGAGCCCGACGCGCTGCGCGAGCTCGTGGAGTTCGCCTACAGCGGCCGCCTGCGCGTGCGCGACGTGCAGGCGGCGCTGCGCCTGTACCGCGCGGCCTGGCGCCTGCGCCTGGAGCCGGCGCGCGCGCACCTGGCCGCGCGCCTCACGCGCCGCCCGCGCGCCGCCACGTGCCTGGAGCTGCGCGCGCTGCCCGGCCTGGAGCGCGAGCACGAGGCGGCGCTGGACGCCTACATCGCCGCGCACTTCGCGGAGATCTGCGACAGCGGCGCGCTGGCCGCGCTGCCGCTGCTGCGCATCGAGATGCTGCGCGAGACGAGCGCGCAGAGCGGCGAGGAGGCGCCGGCCGCGGTGGCCGACGCCGCGCTGGCCTGGCTGCGCGACCACACCGACCCCGACGTCGACGTGAGTCTCCGCCTCTCTTTCGCCGTTTGAAGTGTTCGTCGTTATTTTGATGTGAAACATCTAACGCGGAGGGAGGGTAAAATCGGCTGTTAGCGTGGCGACGCTTTTATTTTACTTGTCCCGTTCAAATCTTGTAAGTTCAATTTAACATACTTCGCGGTTTCCGATTGAGCTAAAATTTTACACGCGTATGTATATCGTGTGACAATGCAATATTATGATGATATGGAGCTGATCTGATGATAGTGTACGCGGGTGTACGGGTGCTCTCTAACTGTGGGGTGGGTACTATCTCTGCCTATACCCCGCAGTCTCTATGTGTGATTATACTGTAAGATGCCTTACGTTACAACCTAGTTCCTAATAACCTACGTATGTGACGTGGAATGTAATGTGAGTGTTCTCCTGACTGTAGTGAGCGTGGGGATGCTAATTGCACTGTGAGCTACTGCATCTGGCCCTACGCGAATAAAGAAAACCAATAAGTCCCAAAAACCCAACTAATTTATTCAGTAAATTATGAATTGAATTCCCCAAATCTAACACACAAGTTTACGGGCTGGCCAGTGTGCAGTAACTGGCCGAGCGCCTAACATACTTCTCGCTTGCACGCTAAACTGCTGACATGACTAACCTCATTCGTACTTACATGGTCCCTACAATAGAGTTGGAAGGTGGTCTGTGAAGGGGGTGGCACTCAGTAAATTATGCTATGGATTTAGGCAAATAAAAATGATTTAATTCATGGACCAAGATAATAGTTACAAAGGAGCGAGGGAGCACACGCGATGGCCGCTAATCGTGTACTGAATGCTGATGGCTTATTATAAATTAGTATTGTGGCGTAAAAACGCTATGTAAGCATTTATATTGTTCGGTTTCACCATATATGCCCGGGTCAAAAAGATACAAAAAATTATTCATCTTGTAATCTAAAGCTACATTTTTTAACAATAGGAGAAGTAGCTTTATCGCATCTGTCATTACTGTTCACACTAGGTATTAGTATTATACTTACACACTGAAGAAACTGCTCGTCTTCTCTTCTATAAAAGTAGTGCCGCTACTACAATGGCCACTATCAGTAAGCCATAACAGATAGCATATTGATGAATGTCATGTGTAGACAGAGTGTCTTCTGGTAAGTCCGTATTGGCCGATTTCAATTGTTCTATTTTTTCCGCAAGTTTTTCTAACAAACTGTTCAATGAACTTTCGTTTTCCTTGTAGTGAGATAGCGATATATTTACGATATGATTTAGCTGCTGTCTGTGGGATCGGTATTTCTGGGTTAGATTTTATGGTATTATCTGATTTAGCATGTGAGTACAGAGTAAACTCCTTACCTTTTATTATGCAGTTCGAATTTAGATCAATAATCCCCGCACCAGACACCTGGTTAAAGGAAACCTGATCTTGACATAATATATTAATCTCACGGAATAGGTATCACACCAAAAATAAAAGTAGCGCATTGAACCGTTTAATTCTTGCCATACATTCCTACAAGGGTATTTGATTACGGTACATTGCTGATGGTTATCCAGCTTACAGAATTTTTTATCGATAGGTAAATGATTGATTGCTTTATTTATTTCACAAAGATATGAATGCTCATTAGGTTGGCATAATTGTAGCTCCATATCTGACATAGTGAAAAATGCATCCTTCCTTAGGTTGATAGCAATATAATCGGAAGCTGGTAGAACGTTAAACATATAATTATTAACTTGATGAGGAACTGATAAAAGCCTGTAGACTTTGTAGCTGTCTCGGCTGGTCAACGGAAACGTAATCTCAAAAATAAGATAGTCTTCCATCATTCTAGTTCTTACTTTTAGCATACTATAAATGTATCTTAGACCAGATTGTATGTTGTCCACGGGTAAAGTGATATCCTTTGTCAATTGCCCAGAGATAAACTGTAGTTCACGTTGTAATTGGCTTGGAGTTATCAAGTGAGTGTTAAACTTGCCGTGGTAAGTATCCGTGATCATGTCGAACAGAATATCTTGGATTCTTTTAAGATTTTGAATTAGGCTGATGGCAGTAATCGCTGAAAAGTAAACTCCTGGGCTTTGTATAAGCTCTCAATTTCTTGTATGTCTTTCCTATATTGTTCCGCGAATCTTTCGTCTAATACTCCGAACAGGTTGTTTGCGACGTAACCTATACCGTTTATAAGACCGCGACGCTGTCTGGCGCGCAGATCAAAATGTTGACTTAGCATAAGTTTATTATAATGTTGTAGTTCCTGTAGGTCATGTTTCAGTTGTAGTAATATCATAGTACGATGACCTTTTTCGCTTAAAGAGGTCCATAGCTTGTCTTAATAATCCAGAAATTTTGTTGCAGCTGTATTACCTTCCCAACAGGGATCCATATCATAATAAACAATTAAATTCCACTTATTTTTAATAACTTGCACGTCGTATATCTATTCAAAATACAGTGAATTGTTGGTGGGTAACGCCGAAATATTATAGGCTGCATGAGACGTCTGCACATAGTCGCAAGGAGGGAAGCGACTCCGGGCTGTCACCACTGCGGCTGTGACGAGGATACGGTGCGGCACACGCTCGAGTCGTGCCCGGCTTGGGGCGGGCAGCGCCGGGAACACAATAGGGGGGGACCTCTCGCTGCCGAGCGTCGTCAGAGCGATGCTTGGCAGCGACAGGAACTGGGCTGCGGTCGTTGCCTTCTGCGAGGAGGTTATCTCGCGGAAGGAAGCGGCGGAGAGGGCTAGGGAGGAGGATTCTTCCGCTGACCCAAGCCGCCGCCAGCGACCGGGGCGACGCAGGCTCAGGTACTTGCGCCTCATGCCGCCCTAGCTGAGGCTGCGGGTGTATGGACCGGGGAACGTCCGCCACCCGCAAGGCCTCCCGAGAAGGTGCGACGCTCCGTGTTACCCCGATAGGGTAAGCCGCCGGCGGACCACCGAAAGAATGTAACATAGTTCTAGTGGCCCGCCAATAAAGGCGGAGAGATGGCACACGGTGGGTTTCTTTAGTGGGTGAAGGCCCCACACTAACCTGTTCGTTGCCCCGAACGACAGGGTGTGCGGTTAGAAACATTTTTTCCCGCCTTAACAAAAAAAGGCTGCATGAGACGGCGATATCAGTGCCACAAGAAATAATAATGACATCGCCAATGATACGATGATGCGAACTTACATGGTTTTCTGATACTAGTATTCTTTCCAGACTCCTTGGAACTATTCCTATTTTGATGAATCAATTTCTGAAAGAAAGAAAGAAGGAAAGAAAATATTTATTGCAACGAATTATTAAAAGAATATACATATAAATAAACTTAGAAAAATTAACATTCGTTACAAAACGACCCCAACTCAGCAAAAAAGCAGGTCAAAAGACCTGCGCTGGTCTTCCGTTGGGGCGTCTTAGTGATGGCACGGACGTTGACATGCAAAAAAAATTATAATAAAAAATAACAAACAAACCTAGATAACTAACCTAAACAAAACTTGCCTGTGCTATGGCTACTACAGAGAAAAAAAAATCTACTAATCTATGAGTATTATATAAATGTTAGACTGATGGTCCTACTAAAGCCTGCAAGAAGCCAAACACAAAAAAAAACAAATTTAAACCTAAAATACACGTGTTGACACGTCGTTGAAAAAACGTACTATAACGTACTCTTTGATTGAAGTAATTTGAAATGCAGAAATGGTAAATCTCGCAAAGACGAATTGTTTTTTATGTAATAAGTGTAATAAGTGGTAATAAGTTCAGTAATGGTTCTAGGTGATGTTTATATACGTACATATAGCTGGGAGACGCAAATAATGACATATTTTAAGTGTCCTGGATACAAAAATAAAATATAAAAAAAAAAAACTGTAAGGTAAGCATTGAATATGATGTTTATATGACTTGTAAATATGATACGCATACGATAAATAAAAGAAATAGATAAATTGTAAAATCTGTTACTAGCTAAGAATTATTAAAATCTTCTAAATGGCACTATGTCTTAGATGCTCATTACGGTGTTGATGCTCTAATATAAAGATTAGGGAGTTTTGTTTTAAAAGCCATTCGTGCATTGCAGATAGCATAAGGGCGGAGGGATGTTGTTCCAATACTTAGTAGTAGCATACTACCTCTAAACGAAGCAGAGCGATGGCATCGTGTGGGGAGCTGTTCTGCGGACCTTCAAGGCCATTGTGTGAAAAAATCCCTAACAAAACAGATACTGGTAATATTGAAAGCTTAATAATCGGCCATTTAACGATACCCCCCTTTGTTTTCAAAGTTACTACACGAACTAATCCATCCTGACCTGGGTGAGTTTCTATGACTCTCCTTACCATCCATTTCCCAGGTGGCGTGTTGTCGTCCTTAATGGTAACTAAATCTCCGATTTTAATATTTTGTTCAGTGGTTCGCCATTTGCTTCTTATAGATAACTGCGTTAAGTATTCCGATTTCCATTTCTTCCATATATCACTTATTAATTTAGCTGATAGATACCACCTAGTTCGAGCGTCATTTTCAGTTTCAATTATGCTGGTTCCGCATCTTCCGATCAAAAAATGAGCTGGGGTGAGAACATTTAGATCTTCCACATCTTCTGTTAGGGCGCAAAGGGGCCTAGAGTTTAGGCAAGCTTCCATCTGTGATAAAACAGTGCTAAACTCCTCAAAAGTTAGCTTCTGTTCTCCAATAATGCGCTTTAAGTGATGTTTTAAGCTACGAACTGCTTGTTCCCATAATCCTCCCGAACTTGGCCAGGAAGGGGCGTTAAAATGCCATTCTACGAGCCCCGAAGCAAAATAGTTCGTATAGTATGGAAAGTAGTGCAAAGCGTAAAATATAGAAAGTAAATATTGGTAAAATAATTAAGAACGTTTAATAAAAAGTAAATCACAATTTGAGGAACATTTTAAAGTTTATTTTAACATAACTGAAATTCTTTCATGACTTTATATAACATAAAAAAATATTCTAAAAAAACATTACGCAAAAGTATTCCTACCCTTGTCACTCACGCAAAATAGTTCGTCTACCACTTATTGTGTGTGTGCCTTTGCTCTCAATGACAGCTTTAATGCGAAGAGGCATGGTTGCAACCAACGCTGCACACTCCTCAGGCGTAATTGACTCCCAGACAGCCAATAGTTTAGCCTTTAAGTCACTCTTCGATCTTGATGGATTTTAACGGCGAACTTTTTTCATTTTCCACCATAGGGTTTCGATCGGCGACAAGTCCGGGCTGTTAGATGGCCATTCGATTGCAGGGATGCTTTTCGCCGGTAGCCACGTCTTTGTTGTCCTTGCAGTATGGCAGGAAGCACCATCCTGTTGAAAAATGAAGGAATCTTGATGCTTAAGTGACGGAATAGAGGGCAGTAAATTCTCTTCCAAAAGGTTTTGAAACCTTGCAGCATTGATAGAACCATCCACAAACTGCATACCACCAACACCTTGTGCAGACATGCTGCCCCATTAAACACAAAGTGAAAAATGTGAAATCGAAAATAACAGTCAGGAGCAGGATTTGAACCTGCATCTTCTGGATACCGTCCAGATGCTTTACCAATTCAGCCATCCTGACAATTGCTCCTGACTGCTAATTTCGATAACACATCATACTTAACGTCTTTGGGTGACGCCTGCGCCATCTGTCGGACGTATTTTCATACATTATACCGACCAGGTAAACTTAATTTTACAATTAAGATTTTACCTAATAATGACGCAAACCCTTTAAATATTTTAGATATTTTTATATATATTTTTAGCATTTGACATGCTTAGCACTATACATTAAACACAAAGTGAAAAATGTGAAATCGAAAATAACAGTCAGGAGCAGTATTTGAACCTGCATCTTCTGGATACCGTCCAGATGCTTTACCAATTCAGCCATCCTGACAATTGCTCCTGACTGCTAATTTCGATAACACATCATACTTAACGTCTTTGGGTGACGCCTGCGCCATCTGTCGGACGTATTTTCATACATTATACCGACCAGGTAAACTTAATTTTACAATTAAGATTTTACCTAATAATGACGCAAACCCTTTAAATATTTTAGATATTTTTATATATATTTTTAGCATTTGACATGCTTAGCACTATACATTAAACTGCTGCCCCATATCATAAGAGACGCCGGAAATTTCACTTTGCGTTTGAGACAATCAGTATGAAATGCCTCTATTTTTGTTCCGAATCACTTTTTTCCTTTCATCGCCGACTGCCACTTCAAATTTGGACTCGTTACTCCAAATGATACTACGCCACTGATCGGAAGTCCAATTTAAATGATCATGAGCAAACTTCAACCTCTTTTTCTTTTGTACAGCAGTCACAGTGGTTTCTCCTTAGCGGTGTAAAATCCGTAATCCATTCCTTTTAGGACTCTTTTGCAAGTATCAACTGAGAAGTCGGAATCATGTCCTTCCATTGCACCGTGAGTTCTCCAGCTCGAGCACGACGATTATTTTTGATAATTTTCTTCAGGATTCTGTTTTCTACTGCACCTGTGATGCGTGGTCGACCAGTTTTCTTCAAACAAGAAGTCGTTCTATTCTTTTTATAGTGCTGAATGATAGATTGGACTGTAGACCTGGGAATTATCAAGTCTTTAGATATTTGGTAACTTGATTTACCAGCATCGACCCCACACACTATTCGCTTTCGAAGCTCTTCACACACGGGTTTGCCACGACCCATTGTCATTTGAAAACTGATGAAAAGAACTGAAATTTTCAAAATTTATACTGTCTCACTTCACAAATGACACAGAATTACTTTGTACAATTATGTTGCATAATTTAAATTTGTAAAAGAAGGAATAATCTTATTTAACTCACCAATAGACGAACTCTTTTGCATCGTTTAACAATTAGACGAACTATTTTGCTTATAACTTCTTCGAATTTAAAAGAGGATATGTATAAATTTTAAAAGCTAAAATAGTTTATTGGTTCATAATTAAAAAATGGCATAAGTAACGCGACATGTGATAGTAGAACAGCTTAATATTTTATGTAGATATACAAAAATAATGAAGTTAGAAAAAATCTCACAGAGAAAATTTCACACTAGACGAACTATTTTGCATCGGGGCTCGTATATTTAAATCAGTTAGGTTGACAAAGAAGCTATTATATCGAGCATAATTTTTAAATCAAATATAACTTGAACCATTCTATTCGCTCCCCCGAAGTTTGGTCCCGTTGTCACTGTAAAGGTGCCGTGGCGCTCCTCTTGTAGCTGCCATGCGGCAGTATATCCTTTTGTTGTCTTAACAACCCGTCCCTTGCTGCTTTTTACGTCTACGTAGCCGGTATAATCCATATATATATTGCCGTAAGGATACAGTATTTATCCTGCATATTCAGTTTTTTGAATAAATTTTATAATCATTAATTTTGCTTTCTTTAATTCTGATAACGTAAGAAAACCGGGTAGGCCGTTGTGCTTATTTGACATTATAGAACTTTTGTCAAAGTATAGAATTTTAATGCCACGTAAAATCCATCCTAAAATTTTCGTGATTTTTTGGAATGAACTGTATTTAAATAATAGTAGAGATATAATTTTTTCCTTAAGATTACCTTGAAATGAGTTCACTTGGCTTGCTATCGGTGTTATATTTATTTCTTGATCGGTAGTATAAGTTATCCTCTTAGTCTCCAAATTTTCATCAAACGATCGTAATGATTGTGGTCCTTGCCACCACAGAGTTTGATTTTTCAGTTGAGAAGCTAATATGCCTCTGCTTGCTGCATCCGCCGGATTTTCCTCCGACTTGACATATCGCCAACAGCTTGGTTTCATTATTTCTGTTATGGTTTTAGTCCTTTTTGCAACAAAAGCTTTCCATCGACTGGGTACACCTTGGAGCCATCCTAGAACTACCATTGAATTTGTCCATCCATATATCCGAATATTTAGCTCGCTATAGCATTTGAGAACTTTATCCATAAGCTTTGCCAATAAATATGCTCCGCTTAACTCCAATCTAGGTAATGATATGCATTTTGAATTAGCTAGCTACGACTAATACCACAGATAGATAGATCATTTTCTTTTCGTATCCTAGCGTAAATCACTGCCGCGTATGCTTTAGTTGACGTGTCGCAGTAGCCGTGTAACTCTCTGAAGTCATTAGCTCTGTATGCGATCCAGCGTGGTATTTCGCATTGTTTAAGATATTCGATATCCGATTTTACGGCAATCCATTCCCTTTTGATATTTTGGGGCACTTCTTCGTCCCACTGCATTTTGTTTAACCGTAGTTGTTGGAATAATAATTTTAGTTTCGTAGTGAACGGTGACAACCATCCCAGCGGGTCAAATATCTTAGATATTTCGGATAATAGACTGGTAGAAATTACTTTTAGTAATAAGGCCGCCCATTGTACCACATAATGTAAGATTTGTTTCTGTACTTCTCTACTGTAGTATTGGTGTACAATAAAGTATATAATAAATAATAATAATAGAAATCGCTTAGTTATTTTGGTATTTGAATTTGCTAAGTTGTACCGGAACGTAAACTTGTCATCACGCGAGTTCCAACGTAAGCCTAAAGTTTTGGAAGTATCTTCACATTTAAAGTTGATAATAAGGTCACTCTCGTTGCTATGCTCTATATTTTCGAGTAGCCCCGAACATTTGAGGACCATTTCCTCAGTGTAAATCCCCCTAATTTTAACAAACTGTTCAGATCTCGTATAAGCTGTTTCTCTTGGGATATATTATGGAAGCCATGGACCACGTCATCCATATAACATGACTCTTAATATATTGGCCGCTTCTGGAAATTTAATTCATTCATCCGAGGCCAAGCGCTTTAAAGTCATCATTGCTAAAAATGGTGCTGCTTTGGTTCCATAAGTGACGGTTGCAAGATTGTAAGTTTGTAAGGGTTGATCGGGAGCATTCCTCCAGATAATTTGCTGATATTTTTGATCGCTTTTATAGACATTAATTTGTCGATACCTACATTTTTTCAATATCGGATGTGTAAGCATAACGATATTGACGCCATGCAGGCTATATAGATGTCCTTGCTGAGGCGTTAAACACAACGCGTAGTTTCGTAGTTGATGATGCCGCTCGTTGCACGGCATGGTGTGGCAAGTAACATGATAGCGCCTGTTTATTATTGTGATATGGCTCCATGTGTCCTAAAGCTATGTACTCACTAATGAAAGATTTATATTGCTGGGTTTAAAATTGACTGCTTGCTAAATTTTTGCTCCAAATTCTTAAACTGTGCTATGGCCATTTTTTTAGACGAGCCTAGTTTTGTCTGTATTTCAGATTTGAGCGGTAATTTTACCACATACCGGCCATCTTCCCTGCGTTTGGTTGTTGATAAATAGAAATCTATACATTCTTGATCTTCCGATGATTAATTGGAATTATCGCATATATCCTCAATCTCCCAAAATTTTTGAATATAGGGGATATTGTTAACCACATTACATAGAAATGATGAGCTCTCTCCAACACCATAACCTATCCAACCTAGCTGAGTTTCTTGCAATATAGGTTGCAATAAGCTTTCTCCTTTAAGCAACCCTCCCAACAATATCATCCCATAAACTTGAGCGCTAAGTAGTAAGTCCACTGAACGGGTCGGCTAATTTAAGATTTGCTATATAAGACCTCTTTGATGTGTCAAAGGCTTTATGCGGAATATCTTTTAATAGATTATTCATGACAAGTGCATCGGTGTTGAATGAAAAATCACTATTAGTTGAGGCACAGTTTAGTGTGATCCTACCATTACAATTGTTTTGAACTTCTCCGACGCGCAATATCGATCCGTTAAATTTAGATTTGGCTTAGCTGTCTTTGATCAGCGAAACTTGTGATCCCGGGTCTACGAGGGCCCTTAAGATGTGATAGGAACCATCCATCGCTGCAATTTTTACTAAGGCTGTTGCCAACAACACTTCAGTCGTGCCTGGCCTGTTTTGTGACGTATGTCTAGTAATAGTCATATTTGCTTCGTGCGCAATAGGCTCCGATGTCACCGTGGCGTTGTTTGATTGCGAAATATTATTTATACATCCGTCATGTAAAACGGGATGGTGATTACCAGCGCATTTGCGACATCGCCTAACGGAAATGCATTGCTGACCATTGTGATCAAATAGACAATTTTTGCATAATTTCAATTTAACTAAATACAGTATTTAGTTTCGCATCATGCGGCAACTTTAAAAACTTTGCGCAATTAAACAATGCATGTTGGTGATTGCAAAATTTACATTTGATCGTAGAAACATGTAAGGCTTTGAAATATGATTGATGTTTATTAAATTTATTGGCGTAGTTAGGGTTGTACCTCGATGCTTTTGGATTTTCAGGAAATTCTTTTGATGATTCTATTTTGGTGTCACTTGATCAAGCTTTTTGCGAGATGTTTCTAGGCTTATAAAATTAGCCTCCAAGTAGTCTAAAAACTCTTGTAAGACTGGCACTGACTTGGCTGCTCCTAGAAGCTGCTGCTGCTGTCTACACCACTAGTTACTGCTACGCTGATGTATCACTAAGTCACTGTTCGTTAGGATGCTGAGCTAGTTAGCTGTAAGCCACAAGTCACTGTTCATAGAAAAACGAGTGCACTTCACTTATCGTTAATCCTGATTTAGAATTAGCAACCGCGTCCAGTCGTCAAGTCCTCGATTTCGATAGCTCGAAGGACCAATGTGAAAGGGGTGGCACTCGGTAAATGATGCTACGAATTCAGGCAAATAAAAATGATTTAATTCATAGACCAAGATAATATTAAACATAAAGTGAAAAATGTGAAATCGAAAAAACAGTCACGAGCAGGATTTGAACCTGCATCTCCTGGATACCGTCTAGATGCTTTGCCAATTCAGCTATCGTGACAATTCTAAACGTTTTTTCGGGATTTATACCATGTGAATTTTTACTTACGAGTTTCCGATATTTCGGCACTGTTGCAAGCGCCATGATCACGGAACAACTGTTGTTCCGTGTCAGTTGTTCCGTGATCATGGCGCTTGCAACAGTGCCGAAATATCGGAAACTCGTAAGTAAAAATTCACATGGTATAAATCCCGAAAAAACGTTTAGAATTATAAGTGATCATGAAAGTTTGAAATTCTATATATCGTGACAATTGCTCCTGACTGCTAATTTTGATAACATATTTATACTTAATGTCTTTGGGTGATGCAGGCGGTAACAAAGTACGACGTTGCCGGAGCGTGTTAAACTGAAGTCAGTGAAGTTCGTAATTTGGGCGTCATTATCGATACAAAACTTTCCTTTGCTACACTTATTGACAAAATAGTCAAAAATTTGGAAAATCCAAGTGTTATATAATAATGTATTGGTCTTACTGAGTAGTTTTTAATAAATTACACAGATAGCGCTAATTTCAAAAAGTACTAATGTGTTAAACATAAAGTGAAAAATGTAAAATCGAAAATAACAGTTACGAGCAGGATTTGAACCTGCATCTCCTGGATACTGTCTAGATGTGATTTCGTGTTGACGAGTACTTTGTATCTAGTTGGTATCCAGGGTTTGATGATGGAGCTGGGAGTAGTAAAAAAATCTGTCTGAACATCGCGAAGGCATTCGAGAGGGTCTGGCATAATGCCTTTCTATTGAAGTTACCATCATACGGTATCTTCGAGGGGTTCTGCATGGATCGCTTGCTTTCTCCTTGGTCGCAGTATCAAAGTCGTTGTAGACGGATGTTATGTTAATGCTACATCGATCGACGAATACAGGCATTGAGGCAAAAAGGTTCTCGAGTGGCGATCACGTGTAGGCGTCTTACTAGATGGATCAACGATTTGTTCAAAGTCGCAAGGAACCGGGATACAGTCAGCGCAGAACCGTAGTGACGCGCTTTGCGTCGTGGAAAGGTGGATAAACGGACGACGGGGATGACTCGGCGGCTCGATTCGAGTCGTTCCCAATCGGAGGGATCGCTTTAGACCGCTAAGGTCATAATAGCGAAGCTAGTTCAAGAATCGTGAAGAATTAATGTTATCGTTGTTCGTGGCGGGCGGCAGGCGGAGGAGCTGTGCGCGCGCACGCACCTGCTGTTCGTGGACGCGGGCGGCGCGCTGCGCGACTGCGGCGAGCTGCCCGCCGCGCGCGGCGACGCGCCCGAGCTGCTCGAGTACCGCCGCGAGGCCGCCCAGCGCACCCGCGCGCCGCGCCGCCCCGCGCCCGCCGCGCCGCCCGCCGCCGACGAGCTGGGCGCGCGCGCCCCGCGCGCCTCCTTCGCCGTGCTGGCCGCGCGCCGCGCCGAGGGCGGCTGCACGCGCGCGCTCGTGTGCGCGCGCGGGCGCCTGTGGGCGGCGCGCGTGGCGTGGCGCGCGGGCGGCGGGCCGGCGGCGCCGGGCGGCGCGCTGGGCGGGCGGGCGGCGGAGGGCGGCGCGCCGCAGCGCGCGCGGCTGCTGCGCGCGCGCGCGTCGCCCGGCGCGGCGGCGGCGGGCGGCGCGCTGCTGGTGTGCGGCGGCTACGACCGCGCGCGCGCGCTGAGCTCGGCGGAGCGCTACGACGCGGCGCCCAACGAGTGGCGCGCGCTGCCCGACATGCGCTCGCCGCGCGCGCGCCTGTGCGCCGCGCGCCTGGGCGCCCGCCTCTACGTCATCGGCGGCAGCGACGGCCACGCCGACCTCGACACCGTGAGTGCGCCCCGAACTCGCCGTCTTTGTCTCCTTCATTTTCGTTGACGTACAATTTACTGGGAATGGAGTGGATTAAAAATGAACGTTACTACAGTCGATACACAGTCTATACTAGTATATACAAACTTCAACGTTCTAATTTGAAACCTTGTAATTTTATAATAGTGGTGAGTTTTCTCTACAATAATATATTAGCTTATATATAGCTTCTACCGATAGGCCGCACAGTGACCGCCTATGTAAATTTTAGTAAATATTATGTATATTGTTGCTTTATTTTTACAAATATCCAATACATTAAAACAAATTAATTGTTTTTAAGTAAAATAATACTTGCGAATAATAAAACAATCACAGTCTAAAAAGTAGACAGCAATCTATTTGGACCGAATTGGGCGATCTCAATGGTCATACAAATAAACCAATAACTTTTTGAAAAAAAAATAATTCTCGAACTAATTTCATCCAAATTTCAACCGAACACCGTCTTGTTGTAACGACGTATATAAAAAAAAAAATGGGTGCGTGTACTTATGTACGCGCGTGAGAAGTTATACTTCTTTGGCTTCATTAAATAATTAATATTAAAAATTGAAAATTAATATATTTATATAATAATATATTTAATATATATATAATTATTAAAAACCAAATTTAGAGAATAACAAATATATAAGACATGATTTGTACTAAATATTATAAGATTCTTAATTTTAAATGTTTATTATTGATTATTTAATATTTTAAAAATAAATTTAATATTAAATTCAAAAATTGAATTTAAGGTTGGTCATTTTTTAAATATTTTTATTGATTTCTTAATTTAATATTCACTTTTCATTTTTATCAAAAAGTTGCATCAAAATTAGTTCAGTGGTTTTTATTTGATGCGCGAACAGACAAACAGACAAAAATTCTAAAAAATATTGTTTTGTGTATATAGCCTATTACAGTCATTTTTTCTCAAATATCTTGTAGAATATAGATTATTATAACTTAGAATTAATAAAAAATGTATAACAGCGCCATCTTACCGTATTGCTTAGAACTACCACACAATAGTGACTACACGATTATTCGTAGTACTAATTATTTCCTGTAGATATCGTTTTCATGTTGATAAGATTATTAATTCTTATAACCTATACATAGATAATAATTAGTCAGCTGTTATCTGTTATAGTAGCAATAGTTATTATTTATTAGTGATTGTTGTTGTAGTGAGAATATAATATTTGTAACATCAAAGATCACTGTAGTTATTTGGGTGATTTTAAAAAGTTCTGTAAGTGCCTACCAGGGCCATGTCACTCCCTAAGCGCTTGTTTTTATTTAAAATCGTGCTCTCTAGTGGGCGGAAGAGACACTAATAATTATTAGTGGGACTCGAATGTTGTTAGAAGAAAATATTTAGATGATAAAATTGAATAACAGATGGCGCTGTAATAAATATCAGTGCAATTCTATACAAAATGTACTATAACCTGAATCGCACAATATTTTTTTTTTGTAAATAAAGTATATATACAAATATAATTGTACTTCAAATGTAGGGCTTAGGCAGTACATATACTAATAGCTTTTTTTTTCGAGACTTAATGAGCGGTTAAGCAGACAACTTCATACTGTTAATTTTGTGTCACAGATGCGCGCGCATCTTAAAATTTCACTCTCATCATTTTTTCATAACGCGCCTAAAGAAGTATAACTTTAATGAGAATGATGGACGAGCTTGCAAATTCTGAAAAAAAAGTTCCGTAATCATGCACTGTAAAGCCAGGTCCGCAACGAAATCCTACGAACAAAATATTGTTTTGCTATAATATTAGTAAAACACGTATCGCAAACTGGCCGTCCAATGTGATTTTTGAGTATAAAATATGTTAGCTACCTACAGCAACGTTAAACGTCTAGCAAAAATTGAAAATCAAAGATATATGCTTATAAATATTTCTTATAAATCGATGTTAAAAGTTTAAGTGCTTTCATACCCTCTCCATGGTAGCGTTAAACGTTTAACGCTACCTTTTGCAAGTCGCAATAAAAGTATAACTTAAAAAAAATTAAAAATATAAGGTATTTTCTTTATTCAATTCCGTTATCGCTAAAGTACAACATAAAATACTTAAATACAAACATAAAAAGAATTATTACCCCTCCGGGCCACTGGCGAACGCGTGACAAGTTATCCATTTAAGTCGGTAAAGTTGTTATTGAAATTTCGGAAACAAAACAGTTAGACCACGCCCCAAATAACATGATTGGTTATATTATCATGTTATTGTGTTTGCAAACACGATAACATGGCGCTGCGGACCCGGCTTAACGTTGCGCGTTAAAGTCTCACGTTGGGTGCCAATGTCACGTTTTACTTATAAGAGTTAGTAGAGTGCATCCACACCACCTGGAAACGATTTCGTCCAAGACTGTTCCGTTTCCAGCGTTCTTTTCTACCAGCGCGTGTAGGCTCTGGAACGAATTTCGTGCTGTGGTGTTTACTGTATGACTTTCTTTAAATGAGGTTTGAGAAGAGCGCTTTACTTATGTAGGCGGCGGCTTGGCTGTACTCCTGGAGTTGTCAAAGTTCACGAGCGACGGTTACCAAATAAAATTATAATAGTTAGTTTTTTAAAATAGGTGGTGGGTGTTGAAAACCCATTAAGGTCGGTAGGGTAGTCGGAATTTTGGTTCGATGTTGCATTATCCTCGGTTGCTCTGGATTTTCAGAAAGTCTAGGCTGAGGTAAGTGAGGCTAGAGCTCAGTGTCAGGGAGGGTCAAGGTTCGAGCTGTTTAGCGTTCAGGGAGTTCTCGATAGAGGCAAGGTGTTTAGCGTCCAGGGAGTTCTCGATAGAGGCTATCTGTGTAATTAATGGTTCGTCCGGAGATTTACGTGAAGATTGGAACGAGAACGGAAACGGGGCACTGAGAGCGCCGCGTGCCGGCAGGTGGACGTGTTCGACGTGGCGGAGAACGCGTGGCGCGCCGAGACGCGCCTGCCGCTGGCGCTGGCGCACGCGGCGGCGGCGGCGGACGAGGCGGGCGGCGCGCTGTACGTGCTGGGCGGCTGGGCGGGCGGCGCCAGCGCCCGCGTGCTGCGCTACTGCGCCGCCACGCGCACGTGGACCGACGCGCCCGCGCTGCTGGCGCCGCGCTCGCAGTGCGGCGCCGCGCTGTGGGGCGGCGCGCTGTGGGCGCTGGGCGGCTGCGACGCCTGGCGCTGCCTCGCCTCCACCGAGCTGCTGCGGCCCGGCGCCGGCGCCTGGGCGGCGGGCCCCGCGCTGCCCACGGCGCGGCGCTCGGTGGGCGCGGCGGCGTGGCGCGGCTCGCTGCTGGTGGCGGGCGGCTCGGACGGCGCGGCATCCCTGCGGCGCACGGAGCGCCTGGGCGCGGGCGCGGGCGCGTGGCGCGCCGCGCCGCCGCTGCGCCGCGCGCGCGCCGGCCTGGCGCTGCAGCCGCTGCACGACGTGCTGTACGCCGTGGGCGGCTTCGACGGCAAGGACTTCCTCGCGTGCGTGGAGTGCCTGTACGAGCTGGACGGCGAGTGGACCACGCTGTGCGCGCCGCCCGCCCCCGCGCCGCCGCTCGCCCCCGCGCCGCCCGCCCAGGACCCCGAGGGCGCCGCCCGCTGACGCCGCCCCGCCCGCGCCGCGCGGGGCCCGTGAGGGCGGGGCGCCCGCAGCTCGAGCGACACGGGGCCGGTCTAGCCGTAAATTAAATAAATATTTTTATATTCTACATATTGGCCGAGTAGCGGCCCCGCACTGGCGTATATTTTAATATTACGCTTTATACGTTACGTCGGTGGGTCCGAGTGTAGCCGACGTGTTACGAGCTACGATGAGCAATAATCGACTTCACAAATTTTATAGTCCGCGTTTGGACCGATACTATTGTTACATTCCTGTTTTGTAAGATATTTCTATGGAACGTAAGGTGTTTGTTTAAGGTTTAGAAGCTAGTTACTCGTTGTAAGATTTTAATGATATAAAAAAATAAAATTATCTTTGTGTGTTTCGGTCGCCTCGATTGCGCCTCCCCGACTTTCTCCCACAAGCGACGACTGGACCGACACAATCGCAGAGCATACCGACCATTACAAAAACTAAAAAGTAACACCTAGTTACACTTTTACATATGTTTTAAAAGACACACTTGACATCTCTGCGACACAAAACGCATTCGCTTTAAGATCTCTCGCTTGGGACACGTATTAAATCGTGCGACGTCTTATCGATTGCTTGTCTATCACATTCCAAACAATGCCCGTGTCAAGCTTGACGCACACGGTACGACCACAACATGGCGTGCGAATACATTAAATTATATCAACAAATATTTTGTTTTATTTACCTACTGTCTACTACAAATAAAATCTGACAGCCATTATAATAACATTGCCGTCTTTTTGTGTTAACAAATAAAACGCCATAAAAAATTTATCGCGTATTTTCTAAAATCCATCCTAAAAACAACTAAGCTAACCTTTTTTTTTCGTCGCTGTGGATGCATTTACGCATCCCCCCCCTTTCCACATTCTACTCCGACACCCCAGGCGGATTGCCTACTGGCCACGTCCTGTTGTCATCACCACCGTCTTGATCCCTCCTGGTCACCGCCGGCAGAGCGAGTCTGCCTAAGTAGTAGTATGCAGGCAGGTCAGATATCGAGAGCTCAAAATTCAGACTAAATACCTATAGACGTAGCGACGCCATGGCCACATTTGAATCAGCAATATTTTTTGAAGTTATACTTCATAAGGCGCGTTATGAAAAAATTATGAGTGAAGTTTTACGATGCGCGCGCATCACTGTAACACAAAAGGAACAGGTAGATGCACGCGCGTCACTGTAACACAAAAGTAACAGGTAGATGCACGCGCATCACTGTAACACAAAAGTAACAGGTAGATGCACGCGCGTCACTGTAACACAAAAGTAACAGGTAGATGCACGCGCATCACTCTAACACAAAAGTAACAGGTAGATGCACGCGCGTCACTGTAGCACAAAAGTAACAGGTAGATGCACGCGCATCACTGTAACACAAAAGGAACAGGTAGATGCACGCGCGTCACTGTAACACAAAAGTGTTGTTATTATTAAATAAACAAAAAAAAATAGTTTGAATATGTATGGTTGGATCGATCATACACTAAAACCAGCGCTATCTACCTTATTTAGTGACAACTACTTCTACAGAACCAGTATAGTAGTACTTCTTAAATTTAGTGCCATCTATACTATAAGACATGAGAACCACATTAGTACTTTTTGAAATTAGTGCTATCTATATGATTTATTGAAAACTACTTAGTAAGATCAATACAAAAATTGAATAAATAACTAAGAATTCACATTATTAGTTACTTATTCAATTTAAAAAACCAATTCAACAGTAGTGACCTTGAAAGATCTTGAGACATTACAAGTATTACGTCATACACCGTGCACAACCCCATATACACCACCTTCTAAAAAAATTGTTTAACTTAATCCTTACAAAACACAACAAACAAAAAAAACATTACAAAGCAGTCTAAGGACTGCCGACAGAAGTGAAAACTTAAAACTATAAACAAACAGATTTTAGATATACAAATTAATTGTTCGATTTAATTTAAAAAAGAAGCGAGCAATGAGAAATCAGGTGGTGGTTCGCAACTCAGGGGATTGTCCCCAAGACCGTCACCTACGGGTGCTGGCGGGTGAAGCCGGCGCGACCGGCGCTGGATCCGGCCCCCCGAGTGCGGCACCCGGCAGGCCGGAAGCCGGATCTCGAGCGCAGCCAGGTACAGTACTTGAACTTCTTGACTCGAAGTCTTGACTTAAAACCCCAGGAGCTGGAAAACACAGGGCGGAACGTCTCAACTCCTGGGGACACTGTTCTGGTTCTTCCCGCCGAGCCCCCGTACCCGAACTAGGTTCAGGTCCGAGGGTGTCGGCCGACCATTACAGTGTCCATATTAAAATATTAATAAAAACAAATCCTCGCAGAATGGGGTTAACCATCCAAAATATAAAACATGGAGAAAGTTAGATTAATAAAAAAAAAAACAGAACCCCCCCTACATTCTGCAGGTATAAAGCATTGACACCGAAAATAAATAGCTTCCTAATAAATGACCTAAGGGTGGCGGTGAGATGGTATAGCAACATACAAACAGAATAATTTTTAACTACAATTAAACAAAAAAACAGTTGCATAATAGTCTAGATAATAAGTAACATCTAATGATAAAACTGCCTGTCTGCCCCGTAAGGGCGACGGCGTGAAGATATATAACATTTAACAAAAAATAGTTTTAAAATGTCTGTCTGCCCCATAAGGGAGACGGCGTGATGATGTATAACATTTATGTAATAACTGTTTTAAAAGTGCCTGTCTGCCCCATAAGGGAGACAGCGTGATGTTAAATAGTAAGTAGCAAAAAGCAATATTCTTAAATTATATACTATATGCGAACTATTATATTTTACAGGTAGAAGCGAATAAAATTCTAAATGCAGTTGTATGTTGCAATCTTAAATAATTAGTATTAACAAATTTGGAATGAAAATTCTGTGGAATGACAACTATGTTATGAGTATTACTAGGTATTTTGCAAAGAATTTAAAGGTATAGATATTATAATAAGAATTCTTTTGGAGGAGATTCGGTCAACTAAATCAGTGTAAAAAATTTAGATATGTACAACAAAATTATCTAACGTAATAAAAGGACGAATAGTAACAATAAAAAATATATGTGCCAAAGGGTGAAATATTCCTCCATAAGAATCTTAACACACACGAAATTGTGCAATAGACATGGGCTATTTTAGAGGTTAATTTCGAATTGTAAAAGAAATGTACGTTACCTTTTATTCGGGTGTTAGTGACTAAATATGGGGGGCGGTATATTTAAGAACAGCGCTCCCTTCCGCTCAGTTCTGGAGGGAAAGTATTGTGTCAAAACTTTTAGAAATTCTACTTTTTTTTTAACTTTATGACCTAGTGGCGTTAACAAATTAAAAAATAGTACCTGGATGACCGAGCTTTGCTCGGTATTTTTGTTTTGGTAAATTGAGAGTTTTTCTCACAAAAGAAAGAATTGAAAAAAAAGGGGGGGAAACGTCGCACTGGAGACATCTAGACTCAAACTGGGGTTTTCTGGTTTTGGGACCGCCCGATTTCCCACCTGAGCTATTATAACCTTGTAGATGCTGGCGAAATTTACCTTTGTATTCTAATAATATTGTAGCAGTTTTTCATTGCCTGAAAACCCGGATAAAACGACGTTTTCTAAAAATTAAACCTAGTTAGATCGATTTATCGCCCCCGAAACCTCCTGTATACTAAATTTCATGAAAATCGTTGGAGTCGTTTCCGAGATTCAGATTATATATATATATACAAGAATTGCTCGTTTAAATATATTAGATATGGTGGGTACGAAATATTGTGTATTACTAAATAAATAGGTAGGTAATAATCTCTGTACGAACAGTATGATGTTTTTTGATAATTATGTACCTTGGAAACAAATGATCGGTAGATATGTATTATACAATACGTCTAATCGTCTCGTTAGAACAAACTTTATAGAACAGTTACACGTAAAAATCTACTTTTCAAATATGATTATACCAATAAAGTAAACGAAGGAAAATGAGTCCTACGATAGAAATGATTACAAAACGTACCTTAGGGGTTTTCTAAGTCGCGCATTTATTTGTTTGAATGTTATTAATTTCCTTAATACACTTAATATAAATTACTTTACTGGATTCTTTTGGGCAACGTTATCAGCCTTGACACACACGATAATTCAGAGTCAGAGAAAAAATAATCTACCTCCTCTATCTTTTTATATTATTTCCCTAATAATACCCCCTTCTATGATTATACTTGCCATCTCTTTCTAGCGTTGTTGCCCCGACTTACTGGTGGATAGTTTTTTGTTCTAGAACATTCCCTATCCATACGATTGCGATTGGAGTAGCCATCGAACGTTCTGGAACCCCGGCGTACTCTGCTCGCATCCGGGATCGTATGCTGGCCATATATGGTAATAATATTTGATTCTGGCCTTTGTGGGAGTGGATTCATGCGATTGGCGATAATCTAACTGGGTAGGGAGTCTAGGCAACCGCGCGTATTTTAAATTTGCGGATATGGTATCCGGTATCAATTGAATATGCGTCTTTGTAATTTATATAGTATAGTAGTAGTAGTATTTGTTCGGTTACATCGTAACAAAGAAAAAAGTTGTCTGTGAGCCTTTATTGTGAAATATCAAATGTAAGTATTTTTAATAGTGTGTTTAATTAATTATAATGTTTAATTTTTTTTTCTATTCTTTTAATTATAATTTTCTTAACCTTCAAGCAGTCGCGCGACGTTGAATCGATGCCTTCTATATACTTTTGGCCGTAAACAAAATATCGCGCGACCGCCTGAAGGTTAAATAATTTTTTTCTTTGTCTCAACGTACCCCATGTTTACGTAACAATATATTTGTCTATAAAATGTTTATTTAATTTATATTTTACAGAATACAATGCCTAGACGTAAAAGAGGAGCAGATCTTGCCAGTTCTGCAGCGAAACGGCGGACAAAAAAAGAATATCGAAGAAATGAAACGGAAAAAGAACACGAAGTACGTTTACAAAATCAACGAACCAGAATGAGCACCCTGAGAAGCAGAAAAAGCGAAGAAAAAAATAATGTATTGAAGAATCGAGAATTTTAAAAGATAATCTAACAAAGCAAGCATTCCACTACGAACCGACGAAAAAATATTACAATCATAAATATGTTGTAATCGGAAAAATGAATAACATTTGCCAATTTTGCCACGCGAAAAAATTCAGTAAAGGAACACCAGGTCTCTGTTGCATGAATGGAAAAATTCGATTACCACCACTGGAAGCACCTCCGCAGGAATTTCTACATTACATGACCGGGGAAACACTAGAATCAAAACACTTTCTTCAAAATATAAGATCATACAACTTCTGCTTTCAAATGACTTCTTTCGGTGTTACTTCGACTAACGCTAATAGAAAGGAATTTGAATATGTATTTTCAATTCAAGGGCAAATTTATCACAAAATAGGATCGTTACTACCAATGCTTAACGAAGACTAAATTTCTGCAAATATATTTCATCGCGAGATGCGAAATAATCCAACATGTACAGAGGATCTTACACAAATACAATCAACTGATTTACATATTCAAAACAACATTAGATCGCATGATTTCTGATGACAATAAAATTGTAGTTCGAGCCGATAACAGACCACGTGGAGAACACGAACGTAGGTTTAATGCACCTCAGATAGATGAAGTCGCCATCGTAATTGTGGAGAATGAAAATACAAGCCGTGACATAATTGTACAACGAAGAAGAAAAGGACTACAACGCATTGCAGAGACACACCGTTCATATGATGCTCTTCAATATCTGTTAATATTTCTGCACGGAGAGGACGGATATCATTTCAATATAAAACAAATTCATCCTGAAACAGGCATAGAAACAAACAAAAAAGTCACTTCCAAGGAGTTCTATGCTTACCGATTAATGATCAGAGACAGTGAAATATACAATCACATACTCAACACTCGCCGTTTATTCCAACAATTTCCGGTAGATATGTACGCAAAAATAGAAGCAGAACGGGTGCTTTACATAAGACTGAATCAGAAGAAACTACGCACAGAAGAATACATCCACCTTCGAGACGCGATCATAAATGACGATATTGGAACAATGGTAATCTTACCCTCATCATACATAGGAAGTCCAAGACATATGCACGAATCGACAGATGCCATGACCTACGTAAGAAAATATGGACGACAAGGGGGGTTAGGCAGAATCTCATATATCACATGTCGATCGTATCGAGATCACTATGATTGGTTGAGAGATCACCATGATTGGCCAACGGATTATTGTGACATCACGCGTCAGTTTCTCAACCAATCACAGTGAACACGATACGATCGACATGTGAGATATGAGATTCTGCCTAACCCTCCTGATCTCTTCATAACATTTACATGCCATCGCAGTTCAATCTGCAATCAAAGAACAACTAAAATACGGACAAACCTCCATGGATCGACACGACATAATAGCCCGAGCTTTTCGACAAAAAGAAATAAGATTTATTGAAGTCATCACAAAATACCACATATTTGGAACCGTTAGATGCTGGATGTATACAATCGAGTGGCAAAAACAAGGATTACCTCACTCACACAATCTCATATGGCTACACGATAAAATTTATCCCACGGATATCGACAAAATCATCCAAGCTGAATTTCCCAATCCACAAAAAGATCCGGAACTATACAACATAGTAGTGAAAAACATGATTCACGGACCATGTGGACCATTAAACTTCAATGCGCCATGCATGAGTGATGGAAAATGTACAAAAAATATCCAAAACCATACTTGGACGATACAAAAACTGAAGATGACGGCTATCCCAAATATAGAAGACGATCACCGAAAAACGGTGGCTTCACAGCAAAAATACGAATACAAGGCAGAGACGGACTGGAAATAGATAATCAATGGGTAGTACCATATAACCCACTACTTTCCAAAATGTTCCAAGCACACATAAACGTTGAATAATGCAATTCAGTAAAATCTATTAAATATATATGTAAGTACGTAAATAAAGGTGAAAAGTGATATGGCAGTATTTCAAATAGTCCAAAATAGCGAACAAAATAACAGAAATGATGAGATCCTCATGTACCAAATGGGAAGATACATCAACAGTAACGAAGCAGCGTGGAGGATTTTTAGTTTTCCCATACACGAACGCGAACCAGCCGTGCAACATCTAGCAGTACATTTGGAGAATGGATAGAGAGTTTACTTCACAAAAGACTCGGCTAGAGAAATTGCAAGCGAACCACCTCAGAACACAACTGTTCGGACTTCGCCTTAACTGAATGACATCGCCTTAATAGCCTAGCTTTGACGGTTCATATGAGCAATGGTTGGAGTTTAGAGACACTTTTCTATGGTTAGTTCATAGTTCAAACGACCTTAGCAATATAGAAAAGTTCCACTACTTAAAGTCCTCACTCAAGGGAAGCGCGGAACTAGTAATAAATTTAATAGAATTCTCTAGGGATAACTGCGATAACTACCCGGTAGCATGGGATTTACTTCTCAACCGTTATAATAACAGCAGATTGTTAGTGCATACCCACGTTAGATCGTTGTTCACAGGGCCGGCCCGCCCATACGGCGAACGGAGCAGTCGCTCCAGGCGCCAAATCCTAGGGGGCGCCTAAATGGTATAAAAGTAATTTTTTTTTTCGATTGTCTATATGTATTTTAAGCGAAGAGATGAACGAGACGCGTGCGAATAGAGTGCGCGGGTCACACCAGAGCATAGTTGAGATCTTCGCGTTCCATACTTACTTTACACTCACAATTGGTATAGGTATATATTATGAGTGCGAGTGCGATTCAGTGAACGATATGAACAATAGGTTCGTGGAAACTGTCCAAGCGGTTGGGTCGACCTTTTTTAAGACCAGTCGCGTCGATAGGACTCAAAAGCTTTCGGACCAAACTCTTGGCACACTCATGGCGACACGGACAGAAATGGTGCAGTCTTCGGCTGAATGGTCTAATTGGAGGCGACAAAACAGACAGATCCCCAAGTCTATGCGACGAGACATTCGCCGATTTAATACCTTGCTTATTAAAGAGGCGATAGAGCGGAACCAAGGCTCCAAGTGTTCGCAAGAGATCTGACTGTTGGGAAAAGCCAGCTGACCAAGCTGAAGACCAATGATGGCACTGTTGTTTCTTCCAAAGATGAGATATTAAGAGAGGTCCACGAGTTCTATGGACAATTATACAGATCCCAGAACCCTGTTGTCAGCTTGGTCCATGAGCCCAGATCCAAGCTAACTCGGCACTATACCTAAGATATCCCGGACATCAGCCTGTACGAGATCAGAATGGCTCTGAAACAACTAAAGGACGGAAAGGCACCGGGAGACGACGGAATTATTATAGAGCTTCTGAGGGCAGGTGGAAAGCCAGAGGCTATTCAATTCCGTCGGCCTCGGGGGTGACGTTTCAGAGTCGTAGACCAGGAGCGTGGTGGTGCTGTTCTTCAAGAAAGGTGACAGAACCCTCTTGAAGAATTACAGACCCATCTCGCTCTTGAGCCATGTCTATAAGTTGTTCTCGAGGGTCATTACAAATCGACTCACGCGCAGGCTCGACGATTTCCAGCCTCCCGAACAAGCCGGTTTCCGAAAAGGCTATAGTACCGTAGACCCGCCAGATTATACAGAAGACCGAGAAGTATAATCGGCCTCTGTGTCTAACGTTTGTGGACTACGAGAAAGCCTTCGATTCGATCGAAACTTAGGCGGTGCTGCAGTCCCTTCAGCGGTGCCAAATTGACTATCGATACATCGAAGTGTTGAAGTGTTTGTATAGAAACGCCACTATGTCTGTCCGAGTTCAGGACAAGAGCGCGAAACCGATCCAACTACAGAAAGGTGTTAAACAGGGAGACGTCATGTCCCCGAAACTCTTCACCACTGCATTGGAAGATGTTTTCAAGCTCTTGGGACTGGACCGGATTAGGCATCAACTTAAATGGCGAATACATCACTCACCTCCGATTTTCAGATGATATCGTGGTCATGGCAGAATCGCTGGGAGGACCTTGGTACCATGCTCAACGACCTCAGCCGTGTCTCCCGACTAGTGGGTCTAAAAATGAACATGGACAAGACGAAAGTCATGTCTAATGTCCATGTCATTTCAGCACCGGTCCTGATCGGGAGTGCGCTTCTCGAAGTTGTCGACCACTATGTATACCTGGGACAAACTGTCCGGTTAGGTAGACACAACTTTGAGAAAGAGGTCGATCGACGAATCCAGTTCGGCTGGGCAGCGTTCGGGAAGCTGAGGGAGATCTTTTTGTCCAATATTCCACAGTGTCTGAAGACGAAGGTCTACGACCAGTGTGTGTTACCAGTGATGACTTACGGCACAGAGGCGTGGTCTCTGAATGTTGGCCTTATATCAAGGCTTAAAGTCGCTCAGCGTGCTATGGAGCGGGCTATGCTTGGGATCTCTCTACGTGATAAGATCCGTAATACGGAAATCCGTAGGAGAACGGGAGTGACCGACATAGCCCGCCGGGTCAGCATGCTGAAGTAGCAATGGGCAGGCCACATCGCTCGACGAACCGACAACCGTTGGGGAAGAACCGGACCGATGACCTGGTCAAAGTCGCAGGCAGTCGTTGGATGCAGGCAGCACAGGACCGTTCGCTGTGGCATTCTCTTGGGGAGGCCTATGTCCAGCAGTGGACGATGAAAGACTGATGGATGGATATATTATTAGGAGCAAACGGGAGAGGCGCCATAGTTGGATCTAGCTCCATTTTAAAATTTACTTCGGGCCGGCGCTGGTTGTACACTATGCAAAGTGTAAACAGGGAGTCGCCAGTATTACTCAAAAGATTAATTGAAACCGTTTTAAAGAATTTACGTACATTAAATATCCTCGGCGAGCCCACCGACTCGTGGGATACACTTATTATATACTTAGTTGTGTCTAAATTAGATCAAATTACAGAACGCGAATGGGAACAACACAAAGGCACACTTTTCTGGAAACGGCGACACGAAAAAACCGCTTAAACTTGATGTTTTATTAAAGATCGAGACATGCTGGAAACATTACAAATATCTCATAATAAAATCATTACCGAGAATAAAAAGCAAAACACAAATAATAGTAACCACTCTAAGATTCATTGCAATGTTTCTACTAAGTCACAGGGTCAAAGGTCAATGCAAATCACCCACTTTACACGTGTCAACGGTTTCTCGAATTTAATATAGATTTTAAGCTCAAATTTATTCGCGAAAAGAAACTGTATTAACTGTTTACGTTATAATCACACCCTAGATACATGCCGGTTTGGGCCATGTCGATTATGCAACAAAAAACACAATACGTTGGTGCATTCCGATTATCGATCCGCATTAATTCATACGTCACACGCTAATGATCTGCTGGATACAAATGCCAGTTATACAGTTCACTCAAGAGAAAAAATGTGTAGGTAACTCGGTCACTCAATCTACTCAAATATGTGATATCGAGCTTAAGTCGCGCATCCACCCGTATACTACGCATTTACAAAGTTTTGTTCTGCGTAACATTACGGCGGCGTTGCCTGCATTGCCAAAGCAAAGCCGACTGGAAATTCCTGACCATATTGTTTTAGCAGACCCGCAATATAATGAATCTCAAAATATTGATATTTTAATAGGCGCAGATAAATTTTGGGATTCAATTAACACAAAAAAAATTAGGTTACCTAATGGACCATTTTTACTAGATACAAAATTAGGATGGGTTACTTCCGGACCTATTTGTACTCTTACGCGCAATGATAGATACATTCAGTGTAATGTCTCTCAATCCATTGATTCACAGCTACGTCAGTTCTGGGAATTGGAGGATATGCCTGTGCATCGAGATACACGCACGGAGGAGGAGCGTACATGTGAACAGCATTTTGTTAATACCACTACGCGCAATTGTGATGGAAGGTTCAATGTACGCATTCCGTTTATGAAAACACCCGATGTACTAGGTGACTCGTACACGCAAGCCAAACGTCGTTTTCTCACTCTGGAAAACCGTTTATTACGCAACCCTGATTCCTTAATCACCTTGCGTCTTTACATTGATTTTGTGCACGAGTATATTCGCTTGGGTCACATGAATCGTATTGACAGCTTTGAAGGGCCTCACTATTTTTTACCTAATCATGGGGTGTTACGTGAGCACAGTACCACTACGAATTTGCGTGTGGTGTTTGATGCCAGCGCCGCTACTAGTAACAATATATCGCTCAACGAAATACAAATGGTGAGGCCACCGATACAGGGCGATCTTTTTTCTATTTTATTACGATTTAGGAAACATAAATATACCGCCTGTGCAGACAGAAAAAATGTATCGGCAATGTCAGATCCATGAAGATCATCGTAGTCTTCAGTTAATATTGTGGCGTGATGACCCATCACAGCCGTTAAATATTTACCAGCTTAACACAGTGACTTGGCACCGCATCAGCACCATTTCTAAGCTGTAGATGCTTAAATTTGGCAGCTGACTGTGGGGATCCTGACGTCACTAGGGTCATAGACGAAGGTTTTTTTGTTGATGATCTGATTACGAGTTTAGATGATAAGCAAAAACTGTTAGACATTTGCGAAAATATTGTAAAGATCTTAAAAAAAGGTTGCTTTCCCCTTCGTAAGTGGATTTTTAATATTAACAATACAGAAACCAGTCAATCTCAATTCATAAAGGAATTATCATTAGGTGACAATATTAATTCTAAAACTCTAGGAATAGGTTGGCATAATATAAATGATAAATTCTATTTTAGCACGCAATTTAATAATAATAATAATCGATTAATTATAAAACGTTACATAATGTCAACAATTTCTAAGATTTTTGACCCCTTGGGATTATTAAGTCCCATATTACTATAACAAAAATTCTATTGCAAAAATTATGGTTGTTGAAGATAGGTTGGGATGATGAGGTTCCTTATGATGTAAAACGCATTTGGAATAGTTTTGTGAGTTCATTGCCAACCCTTAACGACATAAATGTGCCGCGGCATGTAAAAGGCAATGATCCATTTCGCATCGAGCTGCATGTCTTCTCTGATGCGTCTGAATCAGCATACGGAACATGCATTTATATTCGCACAATAAACCGCGACTTCTCAGTGACCGTTAGATTATTATGCTCGAAGAGCAAGGTCGCACCTTTAAAGCCTGTAAGCATCCCCAGGTTAGAACTATGCGGGGCCTTATTGGGCGCTAGGCTATATAATAAAGTACAAGAATCTCTTCACTGCCAATTTGACAACATAATTTTTTGTTGTGACTCCACTATTGTATTAGGATGGTTGCATATGGCTCCTAATTTATAAAGTACAAAATAGAGTAGCTGAGATTCACGAAATTACCAAGGATCTTCCATGGTGTCATATCAACGGAAAAAATAACCCGGCTGACTTGGTATCTCGTGGAATCAAAATAGAAGGCCTTCGTTCTGCGACATTATGGTGGGAAGGCCCAGCGTTTTTGCACAAATCTGAGTCAGTGTAGCCAAGCTATTTTAAATAAAGCCTATGTACCACAGAATGATTTACCAGAATTAAAATCGTTAAAAATTCACACATTTGTAACTGCGAGCGAACCGTCATTGTTTCCGTTTAAAAGATTCTCTCAATTTAATCGCATGCGACGTGCATGTGCGTACGTATTACGTTTTATTTTTAATGCACGCAATAATAATAATAATCTTTATTGAGAAAAATAAACAAAAACATTGGTTTAACATACTCTTTGCCTCCTGAATTAGGCGAACCTGTGTCTCAGGCGACATTCCTTCCCTGGTAATATTATTTTATGACACAATAAACAGTGTGTGTGTGTGTGTGCGTGTGTGTGTGTATGCGTGCGTGAGCTTGTGCGCGTGTGTGTGTGTATGCGTGCGTGAGCTTGTGCGTGTGTGTGTGTGTGTGTGTGTTCAAGTATAAATCTTGTATGCGTGTTTTTGTATGAATGATTACTGTGTGTTCAAGCCATTAGGTTAGTAATGATTGACTCAACCTTGTCGTAATCCATGCTCATTAACAAGTTACGTGTATGTTTTTTAAAGCTATAATTAGAAAAGTGCTGCAAACCATTAGAGTAAAGTTGATAGTAAATCTGCGGTGCTTTAAAGTTGTATTGCCGCTGTGCAAAACTAGATTCAGTGGGTGGGAAAGGGCATCTAAACCGCCTCTTAATAAGCTTGGGTAAATTTGGAATAGTGAGTCTATGGTATCTACGAACAGTCTCATATATAGCAATAAGAATAATGTTCGCTGCTGACACCTTAGTGTTGACGAATTACGGAACGCCCGCGTAACGTTAGTTAAGTTGTCGCAACGCGAATCGTTTCCAGAGGAATGTAAATTTTTATTTCATAATCAATGTCTTAATAACAGACACAACTTAAATAAATTAAATATTTTTATAGATAATGAAGGCATTTTACGCGTCGGCGGACGGATTACTTTGTCATCAGGTTTTAATTATGATAAAAAACATCCGGTTTTAATTTAATCCAAACTGGTTTTCAGTACTGTTGTTCCGACACGAGCACAAGAAGTTGCACCACGCGGCGCCACAAGCTTTGTTATACAATATACGGCAGTCGCACTGGCCAGTCGGAGGACGAAATCTTGCCAAGCGCACTGTACACGAGTGCGTTACTTGTACACGGTTGAGAGGTAAAACTTTATCTCCTTAAAGGTAATTTACCGGAAGAGAGAATTTCTCCAACTTTTCCATTTATACGTAGTGGTGTAGATTACGCCGGGCCCGTCTTCATACTGAACCGCAAGGGTAAGGGTTCGAAATTGATAAAGGGTTACATTTGTCTCTTCGTTTGCTTACTAACGCGCGCAATACATCTTGAACTCGTCAGTGACCTTTCTTCAGATGCTTATCTACTTGCGTTAAAGACATTTATTTCACGGCGAGGCAAGCCTAATGAAATAATTTCTGACAACGGTAGGAATTTGTGGGCATAGCACACGAATTTTCAAATTTTTTGTCTCAATGTTCTGGCGATTTGCTAGAGTACGCAGCCAGTCAGGACATAAAATTTTCTTTCATTCCGCCTTATGCGCCTCATTTTGGTGGTTTGTGGGAAGCTGGTGTCAAATCTTGCAAACACCACTTGTTGCGAGTGGTTGGTAGCGCACACTTGACATTTGAGGAATCCATCCATCCATCCATCAGCCTCTTAACGTCCACTGCTGGACATAGGCCTCCCCAAGAATGGGGGATAGTGTCGTAATCGCCACGCTTGGCAGGCGGGTTGGCGATCGCAGTGGATTTTGTTAATACTCGAAGGAGTGCTGCTGCCCACTCCTCCGGTATTCCCTCAGTCGGCTCTTACGACTCCCATGGGTGGAGAGGGGTGGAACAATTCTAAAGCCGGCCCCACACGGCAAAGAGCATATCAGCTTTGGACATCTACCATCTAAGTCCACCCGTGATCATGAATGCTGTAAAGTATTCGAAACTTCGGGATAGTATAAAAATCAAGTAAACACGATAGATGCCGTAAAAGTAGTTTTATTTCAAAATGTGTAAAATTCGCGTAAATGTTAGAAAACTTATTTAGTCCCGAGACGGGGTTTGGCGCCCGAGCGTAGCGAGGGCTTCAATAGTTCGAGGGCCTAAATAAGTCTTTATCCCGAGGTAAACTCTGTGCTTTTCATTACGAATACGAGGAAACTAAAAATAAAAATCATGAATTAGCTAAAGAAAAAATGGGAGATCCCAAAAAATTTAATTTGGAATCGCCGTTTTCCCCCTGATTTTGTTTTTTTTTCTGTGGCCTCTCAGCTATTCAGCCATTATTTTTCATTTTAATCATTGAAAAAATATAAATCCTCGTTATTTTAAAGATATAGTTGCAACTATATTAAAATAAAGTCATATAAAAAACAAATTCTTTAATAAATACTTAACTTTATGTTATTTCAATTTTACATCGCGCTGTAATGGACTGGCTGTACAGAAAATAGAACTGTTTTATTTTTTATAATTACTCAGCTGTCAGTTGAAAGTTATTCTCCCTAGGGCTGAAAAGTATTACTTTCAACCCGCTCCTTAGGCAACTTCAGGCCTACTTTCAGAGTATGAGTTATGAAAAATATCATGCATGCCTTACCTATACGCGAAACGCTTAGGCTATGCTTCAATCCCGCCTGAATGTCTAAAACTCGATTTCGTCACGTTAAATCGTAGGTATAGGTTTGAGTTTGATTGTTCGTATGTAACTTTGATTGTACGTCACCAAAAGACGTTAAGTATGAATGTGTTATCGAAATTAGCAGTCAGGAGCAAGGGTCACGATGGCTGAATTGGCAAAGCATCTGGACGGTATCCAGGAGATGCAGGTTCGAATCCTGCTCGTGAATGTTATTTTCGATTTCACATTTTTCACTTTGTGTTTAATGTATGTTGCTAAGCATTTAAAATGCTAAAAATATACATAAAAATATCTAAATATTTATAGGGTTTGCGTCATTATTATGTAAAATCTTAATTGTAAAATTAAGTTTACCTGGTCGGTATAATGTATGAAAATACTTCCGACAGATGGTGCAGGCGTCACCTAAAGACGTTAAGTATGAATGTGTTATCGAAATTAGCAGTCAGGAGCAAGGGTCACGATGGCTGAATTGGCAAAGCATCTGGACGGTATCCAGGAGATGCTGGTTCGAATCCTGCTCGTGACTGTTATTTTCGATTTCACATTTTTCACTTTGTGTTTAATGTATGTTGCTAAGCATGTGAAATGCTAAAAATATATATAAAAATATACAGTCATACTACTTTTTAGTTAAACTAGCTATTTAAAGCGTGTTATTTCAGTTTTTTAAACTATAATTTATTCAAATAAAGGAACTAACGAACAAAAGCAGCTTTCGGGTCATAATAACTAACAATTATTGCGTTTAAAATACTTATACTAAGCATAAAAAAACATAAAAACAACACTTTTATATAATTTTTACTTTTAAATTAAGAAACTTTGTAAAGCGACTTTTAAGTGTCGTTGGTTTGATGCTATACTTTGGTGCGGATTTCTTTCGTCGCATCATGGCGTCTTCATCTACCTCGTGTCCCCTTTCTACTTATATTCGCGCCGGAACTATATTACTTATTCTTTGTGATCAATGTTATAGCCACAAAATTTGAAGTGGGTACTGTACAGTACGAATCTAACCCATTTATATATAACTGCACGAAGGTACCCCAACACGAAAAATCAACAAATTAATTTGAAATAAAAATAACCATTATAGTTAGACATTTTGAAATAAAACTACGTTTACGGAATCTATCGCGTTTACTTGATTTTGCTACTATCCCAACGTTTCGAATACTTTACAGCATTCATGATCACGGGTGGACTTAGATGATAGACGTCCAAGGCTGATATGTTATTTTAACGGTCTCATCTACCCACAGTATATGACAGTTGTTGCCTACTGAGTTTTCTGGCCGGATCTTTCTCAGTCAGGCCGCGTTCCGATCCGGTGGTAGCTTTTTAGTCTTAGCTTTTGGCAAAATCAATATATTTAATAATATAAACTAATAACCAAGATTGTCTTCTTACTGGTAGTAATTGGTAGTTTATGGTAGAATTTTTGAGCACTAAATAAAAACAAAAAATTTTAGTTTGAAGAGGAGTATTATACTCATTTTAATATACTAACTTAAAGTGTCATACATTGTAAGCATAAAAAATTTGAAGTAAATATTTTTAATTGTGTTTCTAAACGAATATTAGGTGGGTTAAAATAAATAAACCAAAGATTTTGTAAAATCATATACTGTGGGTAGATGAGACCGTTGAAATAACATATCAGCCTTGTTCGTCTATCATCTAAGTCCACCCGTGATCATGAATGCTGTAAAGTATTCGAAACGTCGGGATAGTAGTAAAATCAAGTAAACGCGATAGATTCCGTAAAAGAAGTTTTATTTCAAAATGTGTAACATTCGCGTAAATATCAGAAAGCATTATAGTTAGGCTAGAATTACTGGGTATATAAATATTAAATCAATAGTTTATAGTATAAACTATAATAAATTAATTATATACTTAATTTAAGCATTACTTATACCTGCCAAGTGTGTTTAAACTTGAATATATAAAATATTTACACAGCGCGAAAACACAGAATTAGCTACTTACTCCCTCGAAGCCACCGTACGGTCTACTCGTCACGCGGGTACCTGGTGTATGTGGGTTTGCAGTACCTATGCAGCTAATAGCAGTTTTAATAAGCCATTGCCCAGTTATTATGAACTTAATTGTTATAAAACAGTCATTATGTTTCGTTTAGTTATGTGCCTACTATGTTTCCGAAATCAATATGCCATTAGGCATAAAATATAACACTTTTTTAGTCAAAAGACAATAAAAGTTCGGTAGAAAGCAGTTTTAATTACTATAAAAACATTAAACTTACTATAACAGTAGATATCCAGTTGCAGATTAAATTAAACTGATAACTTATATTTTAGACGAGGACGAGATGGCGGCTTTGTGTATTCGATGAATTGACCCATATATTGCAATATCAATTGCATTGTATCCGCTTCGACATTAGGTAGAGGTCTCGTACATCTTTTCATGGCTGTATCGTAATCATTAAACACACAGTGAAAGTATATAATAAGTATAGTGCTAAGCATGTCAAATGCTAAAAATATATATAAATATGTATCGTAATCGTTAGACAATACAAGCTCAATCAATGAAATTATCAAAATCCGTGTCGCAAAAACCGAGGTTATCGTAAGAGTAGGGTATCGGAGTCCATTGTGAAACATTAAGTAGATGGCGGAAAGAAACCCGTCAGAAGGCTCAGTAAACATCGGAGCAAAGACAAACGAAGGACTGCAAAACAGCAATGCATATTATGCCATGAAAAGATTTAATTTTTAACGCAATATTTTATTTTTTCATTGTAATATACTAGATTATTATTTAAATATGAAAAGTACTCTACTTTTGCATTTGAACTAATTTTTGATATAAGTAATAAGTAGATATCATAAAATATTTCTCGTAAAATCCCGTATATGCACTTTGGCCATTCTAATGGCATCATCATCATAACATAATACAACCATTGAACGTCTAACCATGCCCCGTTCACTCGCTAAATTTTACGAGTTAAAAAGATATTTAATAAGTAAGATTTAACTAAAATAAATAGTATTTTTGATAATTAAAATTTAGTATACCTAGTATTACTGTCATTATTTCATGTACCTACTTAATTTAGTCAAAACGTGTGGACTTAAACTAAGTGTGCTCCACAACTTTATTGATTTGTTTAGTACTTATATTATCTTTGTTTCTGGCCAATGTATTAGTCCGTGTGGTGACGGACTAATAAATACAAGTGTCACTACCCTATTCTGTCAGCGGGCCCGAGCGGGTTGGTACCACCATCTCCCGTGTGACCGGCCATGAAGCACATCGGTGTATTTTGGTTATGGTAGGCGATAGCCGTTTATTATTTAATTTCATAAATGTGAAATGAAATGGTGAGCTGCGGCTTGACAATACTCTCGGTATAGTCGAATCCATGAGCGACGGTTACCATTTACCATCAGGTAGGCCGTGGCTCGTCTGCCACCATAGGTACGCAAAAAATGTTCTATTCACCCATAAAGAATGTTTGCTCTAGGTTACTCCAACAAGTTATTGGTAATAACACATATAGGTACTTACCTAGTTAATGTCATTGAAGGTTCTTCAGACCATTTTATAAGCTAACCATATCACCGTGTCTGCATCCTCCTACAAAAGCGACACAATTGTTTCAGTTGATTGTAAACTTCGACGTCATTTAACGTAAGTACAAATGTTGTGCTTACTCGTCGTTACTTAAGTAGGTACTTATCTCGGTATGGTGTTGCTTTTCATCAAAGTTCTACATAATCCCCTTTTTTTTTGTTAAGGCGGGATAAAATGTTCCTAATCACACACCCCGTCATTCGGGGTAACGAACAGGGTAGTGTGGGGCCTTCACCCACTAAAGAAACCCGCCGTGTGCCGTCTCTCCGCCTTTATTGGCGGGCCACTGGAACTATGTTACATTCCTTCGGTGGTTCTACATAATCCCCTGGGACCCATGAAATAATAGGGCCCCTAGTGTCAAGGTCCACCCTAAGCCCCAACACCCTGATCTTCCTGACCACCTCTGAGGCCTCTTAGGTGGCCAGGAATGCCGCTTCTTCGAAGTTTCCACCCTGGTTTGCGACCGGCTTGTCATCTGCATAGCAGATAACCACCAGCGCGCGGGAGAGCCGACAGCGCAACACTCAGTCGTAACCCTGTAGGACGCCGCACGCCATGGGTCTCCTCACAACGTTGCCACGCCGCTCTGATAGAGGACTCAGGCACAACCAACCTGAGTTTCCCCATAAGCATTTGTTTTCAAAATTCTGCCGTTTTTACCATTTGTGGATTGCGGAAGTCTGCCGGATTTACCATTTGTGGATTGCGGTTGAATAAGCATTTATTTCTCTTCCACAAAGGTACTGTATATAAATATTTTGTCCGTGTGGTGACGGACTAAGAATACAAGTGTCACCACCCCATTCTTTCCCATGGGTGTCGAATGAGGCGACTAAGGGAAGTAAGCAATTATCATCGTATCACGTGGTAGGGCTGGGTACCAAGTATGAGTATTCACTTGGTATCGGGCCCGAGCGGGTTGGTACCACCATTTCCCGTGTGATCGGCCATGACGCACATCGTTGTGTTTTGGCTGTAGCAGGAGATAGCCGTTTATTCTTTCATTTCATATCTGTGGAATGAAATAGTGAGCAGCAGCTTGACAATACTCTTAGTATAGTTGAGTCCATGAGCGACGGTTACCTTTTAGCATCATATGGGCCGTGGCTCGTCTGCCACTACAAGCAATAAAAAAAATATAGATTACAATAACAGCTTCCCCTCAATGATACAAATAAAAAGTCCACAATTTAATCCACTTAATAATTTAATCATAAAATAAAACGCTGAAGTAAATAAAAGTACCTAATAATATAATGTACCTATATTATCCCCCACCATGACGGGACCGCTCGTTGTGGCGTTCTCTAGGGGAGGCCTATGTCCAGCAGTGGACGTTGAAAGGCTGATGGATGGATGGATGGAATATAACGTTAATCATTTCTGTTAGAAAATGCTTACTTGATCCATGAGCACAACATTTTTACTCTACGAGAAGAATGGCGGCTTCATAGGTACCTAAATTTTTTTTGAGGTCATTTTTTCTTACCGACCCAGATGGCGCAGCTATCTAACGCTACAAAGATTTTATAATTATTAAGTATACTTTGTTTAAATATTTCATATTTATCCAAAAAAAATGGCGTAACTTGAATCAATCGACGTCGTTAGTTTCCAAGTGCAAAATCGCAATAATGTGGGTGTATCTTATAAACAGCTAACTGCGTAAAATGATAGAGACATTTAAAATTGGAACTAGCAGTGTGTCTAGTAAGACATCTAGGGCCACATATTTGAATGACTGTTGCCGCGTTCCGGTGCCGACAAAGGGTATATCTTTTACTTTGATATCATTGTCCCTTTTTAATTGCATTGTCTCTTACTAATAACGAACCCACCTATAAACAGTTTGTCGAACAAAGCTGACAGAGCCTGTCCATGAGAGAGAGCCGATTGCTGAGCTATGACTTATTTGTTGCCGTAAGCGTCATATTATATATCATATACACCAAAAAGCACACGCTGAGCGAGCTTTTCAGTTCAAAACAAAAGATATGGACCATAAACAACAATCCAGTACAGTTAGTTAATTAAAGCTGCAATTTTAATTTACTTTTACAATAGATTTTCATCTATAAAAACAGATCAACAATGGTAGGTACTTCTACCTCACCACTGAAGGAATGTAATATGGTTCCGGTGGCCCGCTAATATAGGCGGAGAGACGGCACACGGCGGGTTTATTTACTGGGTGAGGGCCCCACACTACCCTGTTGCCCCCAACGACGGTGTGTGCAATTAGGTACATTTTTTCCCGCCTTAACAAAAAGAAGGTACTTCTACCGTTGTTTCCGCTGATTTATCGGCGAGTAAGAGCGCCGGGGGTCCAAACCTTTTCCTTATTCTCTCCTTATATTCTACGTATCTTCTCCTTATTATTCTTCCTATTCTTTTTCTTGGTGTTGCTAGCGTCTATAGGACATGACAACCGCTTGCCATCAGGTGGGCCGTATGCTTGTTTGCCACTCACATAAAAGAATAAACTGGCGGGTCTCGTGGCGTAGTCGGTAGTGTAACCGACTTCCGTGCACGAGGTCGTGGGTTCGATTCTTACTCAGGACAATTATTTGTGTGATGAACACAGATATTTGTACTGCGTCTGGGTGTTTTCTATCTATTATATGTACCTACCTATGTAATAACAAAAAAAGAAAGTAATATATGTATTATATCCGTAATAATGCTGCGTGGGGCCGGTACCAAGAATAGCTCCACTCCGTCTCTTCCTACGGGATTCGTAAAAGCCGACTAAGGGATTACCGAAGGACCGGGCAGCAGCGTTCCCCTACGTACTAAAAACATCTACTGCGATCGCCAACCCGCCTGCCGAGCGTGGCGATTATGGTAAAACCCGTGTAGTGACGGACTAAGAATACAAGTGTCACCACCCCATTCTTTCCCGCGGGTTGTCGTATGAGGCGACTAAGGGAAGTATGCAATTATCATCCATTGCATGACTGGTGGTAGGGCTGGGTACCAAGTGGGACACTGTCTTATTGATTTAAAAAAACAAAAGAAATTAAGTGTTTTCCTTTTCTATTATAACATATAACTAGATAACCTACAGATTAAAAAAAACTAGACGTCGTGAGACGTCTACCAGATGTGAAAACATCAAAATTATTTTGTAGAAATAAAATGATCATAACTTGACAAAGGAGTCAAGACGAATCAAATGAGTATAAACGCGATAGAGTTGCGTCGTTTCATAATAGAGTTACTGTGACCACATTCCAGCTCCATCGTCAGACCCTGGATACTATTTAGAGACAAAGTAGTAGTCAAGACAAATCATACGAACCCAAACTCGACAGAGTTATGTCATTTTATAACGGAGTTCCTATGGCCATCTTTTAGCTCCATCATCAGACGCTGGATACCGTCTAAAGACAAAGTACTCGTCAAGACGAATCAAACGATCCAAACTCGATGGGGTTGCGTCTTTTCATTACAGAGTTACTGTGGCCACATTCCAGCTCTATCATCAGACCCTGGATATCATCTAGGAATGAAGTACTAGTCAAGACATTTCAAACGTGCCCTAACTAGCGCTATCAGGCGCTGGATACCGTCTAAAGACAAAGTACTCGTCAAGACGAATCAAACGATCCAAACTAGATGGAGTTGCGCCATTTAATTACAGAGTTTCACATGGCCACCTTCCAGCTCCATCATCAGACCCTGGATACCATCTAAAGACAAAGTACTCATCAAGACAAATTAAGCGTGTCCAAACTCGATAGGGTTGCTTCGTTTCATTATAGAGTTACTGTGGCCACCTTCCAGCTTCATCATCAGCCCCTGGATACCATCTAGAGGCAAAGTACTCGTCAAGACGAATCATACAAGCCCAAACTCAATGGGGTTGTGCCATTTCATTATAGAGTTCCTATGTCCACCTTCCAGCTCCATCATCAAATCAGCTCAATGTCTCCATAATATTGCATTGTCACACGATAAACAGATGCGTGTAAAATTTCAGCTCAATCGGAAACCGGGCAGTGTATCAAATCTAACTTGCAAGATTTGAATGGGACAAGTAAAATAAAAGCGTCGCCACGCTTACAGCCGATTTTACCCTCCCTCCGCATTAGATGTTTCACATCAATAAATTAGTAATAAATATCGCAAGTAGGTTATATAACAACATTTTATAGCAGTTTCTTTTTCTTAAATGGTTTGAGACTGGTACATTCACCCTAATTACGATCACTCCACTGACCACAGACCAGGCAGAGATATAAGTAGTTGTTAGTCAAGTCTATTATAAGAATAATCATCACTGTTTCTTCTTATTGTCTTTATCACAGACCAAAGAGTAAAGTAATACTAAGGAAAATCACAGACTAATTAGTGTGGTCTTTATTTTCAAGTTTCCGTTGAATCCCTTGTTTTGTTTGTTTTTAGTTTATATATTGCTATTTATTTATTCGGACAGTAATACATATAGTTTTCAAACCTAGTTTTCGTTGTGTCGTTAGCACAAATCAGTTTATTTATGTAGATATCTATCGTTCGTCCTTGTTAGTGATATTGGTGTTTTCGTGGAATATATTCATGTCAGGCCTAAGTGTTGCGTTCCGGGATGAAGTATTTAGCTATATATTTTTAGCATTTGACATGCTTAGCACTATACATTAAACAGAAAGTGAAAAATGTGAAATCGAAAATAACTGTTATTTTCGATTTCACATTTTTCACTTTGTGTTTAACTATTTAGCTGTTAGGTGTATCATATTGCCTAATGCCTTTCCGAGACGTGAATGAAGATTTCAGTTATGGTTAAAGCTGTAAATAACATATGTATGTTATGTGTTATACAGATTTCAAATGGATATTCAAAACCTTTTTTTTTTTACTTACAAAATAATGGCGCCCCCTCCTCCCGTTCCCCTATCGTAGCGTTATACCTTATACCCCTCGCCCTTGAAGATTCCCGTCTATACTTTAGTACACTACTAAGTCTGTGAACGAAGTTCCTTTCGTACTAAGAACTTTCGTAGTATGTTTAAAATAAGGTACTCTGTGATACTAGCAAAAAGAGCAAAAAACCTTAGATAAATAACCTATAGATGTAGCCATCACGTGGTCACTTATGAGACAGCAATATTACACTTCAGTGTGGCTATTACGCTACGGCTATTCGCCCTAAATGTGGCAAAAATTAAATGAAGATCGTGATATAATTTTTACCACTATCTAAATAAATCACTAATTGTACATTAATATCGATCACTTATTATCCTGATTAATATTGTGAATGCAAAATTAGGTGAGAGTTTAGAGATGATAAACTCTCACAAAATTTTAACGTAACTATTTTAAAAATGTTTTATTTTATATGTTCAACACTAAAATTCTGCAACATCACGCAGTTATTAATAAATGTATTGTAGCGATTTCACATCGGATATTGTTATAAATAAAATATATATATAATTTTTTTCTTTATTTAGTTTCGGGACTTTTATCGGTACCATGGATATGCCAGCCTATTGTACTCTTATCTAATAACAATCTTAACCTATCTAATCTAAGCAGCAGGGAGGAGCTGCTGAGAAGCTACCACCATCTCATATACCCTTCTTGCAGCAACGCCACGCACACGCACGTTCGCCAGTTGAAAAACCTGCACGTCATATGAGACAGGAAGATACTTTGTCTCAATTTTCTTAGGTATTTCGTATATGCCCGTCTCACTTCCACACTTCCTAATGTATCGTGGCTACATCTATAGATTATTTGTCTAAGCAAAAAGCTGAACTTTGTGAGGGCTCGCGAAGTTTTCTACTTAATTTGTAATTTTCGACAGATGGCGTTGGGAATACAATAAAATTATAATTACCTAATAAAAATTGTTATATTTTTTATGTGTATAAAATACTATGTTTATTTCTATATGTGTTATCTGATAACACATCTAGAAACAAATGTAAATTTACAATAAATAATCGTTTTAACCTAATAAAATATATAAAATAATATTGCTATTTATTCTAGGCATCGAAGTATTCCTCCGCATCATCGTCATTGGGTAACGTGCCCAGAAGGCTGGCAGCATTGCCAAGTTGTTCACGCTTATTCTTTGTGCAAAGTAAAGTCCAGCCCTCTGGTCACGCGAAAATTCAATTAACTTTCTCGCTATTTTGTTATATAATGAAAGTGCACTAGCACCCCATGATCCAAGCGTCTCCACCCCAAACGGCTCAAAAACATAATCTTCAATAAGATTATGATATTTGCGTCGTTTGAGGGTATCCGCTGAAGCAGCAGCAGCACCGACACATACCGCGGTACTTAGAAGATGCAATGGCGCTATGTCTACGCATGTGGCGTCCCACACAAGAGACCTCTCCAGCTTCCAAGGTAAAAGTGACATACCATCTGGTCTTTTGCCATCGTCACGTACCAAGCCGTTAGGTTCAAGCACAGCTGGTACGCCGGCGGCGACAAGAGCACGATGAATAATTTCACTAAGATAAGGGTGTCGCTTTCAACTTTGTCCCAAAAAAAAATATTAAATTACTATGTCAAAGCCCAAACTTATGGAGGGTAGAAGTAAGGAGGACCGTCTTGTATAGGGGAAAAGTTCAAAAAGTGTCCACCTGTAAACAGCAAGTTATTAAGGCGCTGTATTTAAAATCTTTCCACTTGCTACTGTGGCGCCACCTTAAATGGCTCCCGTTAAAAAATATGCAGAATTATTGATTAACAAATACAAATAAATTAATTACTAGCGTCTGAGACCAATTAAATGAAACTCAGAAATAACTAATAAATTGAAGAATTGGTGGGAAATTTCGTATATTTTTACACTAGAAATATAAAATAAAATAATTCTTACGCTTTTGAATAATTCTTGACTAGCAAATTATTTAATTGCCTACTTTGATTTTTTAACCTGTTTTTTCGGCGATACTCTTTCATATATTCAGTAGGAGTTTGGGGCATAGTTAATAGCAATGGATAACCATTTACACTTTAAAAAGGGTCGTTATGGAAAATTCTTACTTTTTTCCGCCTAGCCCCATCCGTAACGTGCGATAAGGAAGTTCGTTCTAAAAAGATTCCTTATTCTTTTTAGATAAAACAAGCCAACTTTAACGATTACTTGTTTTTTTACTGTTGCAAGTTGGTAGATAAACTTTTCGCTTTTGTTTGGTTATTATAGTTTATCGTCGATGAAGTGCCAATAACTCCTGACGATTTTGCGAAAAATTACTTTTTAATTCCAATAGACTGAAAGTTCGATTTTGTTTTGATGGGAATGTCCTCTAACTTGCTATCATCATAAGATAGCCTCCTAGCAATTCATGGAAATAGCTACTAAAATGGCAACAAAAATTTTACGTATTATTTTATGGAAATATCTCCTAACTACGTCTCACGCGACTAGTTTTCGATGCGTATAGAGAGCGAGTGACGGCACTGACGGTTTTTGCTTTCTTGAAAGTTGCTTTGTAAATCGTACCTTACCTTAGAGCTATGGTACATGGGCGCGAGAGCTAAGCGTATTTGATAGAATGCAACAAACATAGTTAAATAAATCATGTTGCTAATCAAGTTGCCATCACATTACAGACGTAAGGAGACAACTATTTTTAGAGCCTAGATCTCGTTCAATGACGGATTTATTTAATAAATATAAAAGTTACTGCTCCGAAAACGAGGAACCAGTAGTCTGTAGATTTACCTTTGAAAAAGCATTCCATGATAAAAATCTCTGTATGTTTTAAAAAAGGATATGTGTGATATTTGTGTTAGTCATACAGCTGGTAACATGAGTACTGAAGATTAAGTAGATCATATTAATAGACAAAATAAAGCTGGACGAGAAAAAGAAGAAGGTAAAGTCAGAGCATTTCGGGGTGACATTACTGTGCTAACCATGGATCTTGAAGCCGTTAAAGTATGTCCTTACCTAACAGTCAGTGCTTTGTATTTCAAAACGAAGCTCACTTGCCATAACTTTACAGTTTATAATTCAACAACTCATCATACCGTCTGTTACTGGTTTGTTGAAACTACTGCTGATTTGACAGCAAGTACTTTTACTAGCTTTATTATAGATTACTTAGAGAGATATTGTTTAACTAATGCACGTCCGATAGTATTATTTTCAGATGGGTGTACATACCAAAACCGTAATAACATTTTAAGTAATGCTCTAATTAATTTTAGTATGAAACACAATGTTCGCATTGAGCAAAAGTTTCTTGAGCCCGGTCACACTCAAATGGCGTGTGACTCTGTACATAGTACTAAAGAAAGAAAACTTAAAAATAGGGAGATACATTTACCAAGTGACTACATTAAGGTCACTAGAGAAGCTTAGGTTCATCCATTTCCTTACGAAGTAGTTGATGTTGACTACAGTTTAATAAAAAACTATGCAGATCCTAAAACTTTTCGGTATGCAAGTATCAGGCCAAGTCGTAAAGCAGGTGATCCCACGGTAACCAATATTCGTGCCATCAAATACACTGCCGATGGGATTATCAAAATAAAGTTAAATTTTGACGAATAATGGGAGGATTTGCCATCGCGACCAAAACATTATCTGGGTTAATAACTTATCCGCAAATGAATGCACAGGTACTTCCAATTTCAACCACAAAATATAATCACTTCTAGAGTTTAAAATTTGTTATACCCTCAGATTGTCATTTTTGTCATTCTTTGCCAAAAAATTAATTACCTACCCAATTTGATAGTTTTGAATTCATAATTAGGCTGTTCTTTTGTTAAAACTTAAAAGGCTGATTATTATAATTAAACTAAAATAATTGTATTACTGTTCTTTCCCTTACACCCAATACCTGCTAACTACAAAACATAAAATAAGCGTCTCTGTTTTAAAAGCAATACCTCTTAACTAACATGTAAACTAAGTAAACATACATTCACTTACACGTCTAAATAATATTCATAAAACTAACTATAAATAGTACTTTACAATAGAAAATCTCGATAATATAAGTATTTGCAATCAATCGTTTTTTTCGTCTAGTGAAAAATAGACGGTCATGCACTTAGGTACGTATTGGTACTTCATCGACGTTATATTGTAATTGCTGTTTTGAAATTGGTGTTTGTTATATAGGTACAGGTATAATTCGTATATATGTATATGTATGTATCTTGCTATATTATGTTGTAATATTGTACAAGTAGTGGCCCGAGTAGAGGTCCTTGAGGAACATCATTGGTTGCACTGTGGAATATGGAATGGTTAGGCGTTTGTAATGTTACGTTTTGGGAATAGCTATTTAATCTTTTAGGATATGTACGTGGAAACTATATTATGTTAATTTGATTAGAATCAGGGATATGTCGATGGTTTCGAACGGTTTGAAATAATCAATCGTATCGTCTTCGTTAAATTGTAGTTTTCAGGATTTTGATCAGTGTGCGAGTCTGCTAGGCCGAAAACCGTTTATTATATACGTATCTTAAAGTCGTAATTCCTATCTAAATGTGTGTGTGTAGTGTACGATCTAGTCACTTTTTAGAATAAGTAGGAAGCGTTAACTAAACGATTTCATCGTTGCGTCATGCGTAGAAGAGCGAATCTGTGTAGATATCGATCGCTCGCGCTACGTAATGTTCGGTTTTGCCGGGTCGCTTAGTCGAGTCGAGACAGGGTTCCAAAGCAATAAGACGATATACAGGGGGAGCAAGTTTATTGTGTGTCGGCCTCGTGCTCCAGCAGCAGCTGCGCCAGCGAGTGGCGTGCGCCCAGGTCCAGCGCGTGCGGCGGCGCCAGCGCGCGGCGCCCGCAGGCGGCGCGCTCGCGGGGCGGCGCGGCGCGGGCGCAGGGCGCGGCGCGCGGCGCCAGCACCAGCGCGGGCTCGGGCGCGCGCACGGCGCGCAGCGGCGCGGCGGCGAGCACGGCGCCGGGCGGCGCGGCCGGCCCGCGCCACGCCGCGGCGGCCGCGTCGTAGTCGGCGCGGTAGAAGGCGGCCACGAGGCGCGCGGCGAGGTTGAACCGCCCCGTGTTGGTGGCGGGCTTGCCGCCGCCCGGCGCGGTGAAGCGCGGGTGCGCGTACAGCGAGTACCGCGCGAACGCGATCGGCAGGTACCACTGCGAGCCCGCGATCGTGTTCATGCGCACCTGCACAGATCGCTCGGTCACGCATTCGGTTGTTAAGATATTAGTTGTTATTGAACCTTTTACACGGCTTTCGATCGTTAACGCATTTTTCGTTTATCGACACTATACGCCACGTGAAAATAATATTCAATAAAATAACTTCTCTATGAGTATATAACGTTAATATAACATACTCGATTTCTACCAAAATATTTACACTGTGTATACAAGCACGTGGAAAAAAAAACAAAACAAAAGCTTAACGCAACTCGTTGACGCTATTTTATAGTGACAGTGTTAGTGTACGAGCACAAAATAAAATATGTCACACACACTAGCATAATTATTCCCGTCCGATTTTATGACGTTTATAAGAGTGACACTCCATCTAGATAAATAATAAACCTAAGGTTACACATTATTATTTTCAGTATTATTAAGACCTGAGTCGTCCTGTACTGACCCTGTTGAGGAATTCGGCGCTGAACTCGGCGTGCGGCGGCAGCAGTAACACGAGCGCGTCGTTCGGCAGGTTTGGCAGCGCTGCGTCCAGCGCAGCCTGCTGCGCGCGCTGCAGCGCTTCATGCTCAGGCTCATCAGCAGGCGGCATCTGCGCCTCTAGCAGCGTCAGCGCCGCACCCGCCTGCCGCGCGCGCAGCTCAGACAGCGCTGCACGCAGCGGCTCGGCGCTCGCCGTGTCGTTGCCGCTGCTCACTATCACCTGACGCACGCAGCACATTTGTGTCAGTGCCCCGTACTGACTCAGACCTCCAAATATACCCAAACGATGTTCCTTGAACTATCCCTAATACTCCAATAACTTACGAGTAAGAAGACAAATTAAAGCAAATTTTGAAATAAAACTTTGTTTACGGAATCTATCGCGTTTACTTGATTTTACTACTATCTCGACGTTTCGAATACTTTACAGCATTCATGATCACGGATGGACTTAGATGATAGACGTCCAAGGCTGATATGTTATTTAAACGGTCTCATCTACCCACAGTATATGATTTTACAAAGTTTTTGGTTTATTTATTTTAACCCACCTAATATTCGTTTAGAAACACAATTAAAATATTTACTTCAATTTTTTTATGCTTACAATGTATGAGACTTTAAGTTAGTATATTAAAATGAGCATAATACTCCTCTTTAAACGAATTTTTTTTAAAGACCTCTTTAAAGATTTAGACACGGTAGCCAACTGTGAAGGATGGTGATGAGACTCTCCATTCAGGTACTTATCAGTATGGGTTTTCTTTCGATACACTGTATGACTCAAGGTGTTGTTAGGGTTACGGATTACCATAACATCTAAGAAAGCTAAAGAGTTATTTGACTCCAGTTCCATAGTGAATTGAATTTTAGGATTGATGGAGTTCAGATAGTTTAGAAATACGGTTACTTTATCAGATGGTAATATAGTGAAAGTTTTATTATAATTAGGTGCGAAAGTCTACTTTTTGAATAAATTTGTTTGCATCAAACAGCATTTTTTCAACCCCAAAACACGGCACCAATTTTCCTTTTAATGGCATCCCTGGTGGTCATGGTGATGCAGTTGTATGGCGAACTATTTTAAAGTTCGCCAGTTGAAAAACCTGTGGGCCTAGCCAAGTTGCATTCTATGATCGCTAACGCTAATAGAAAACTATTAAAATGTATGGAAATTTGACATTGCACGTCATATGAGACAGCTAGATACGATACTTTAACTCAATTTTCTTAGCGTAATTCGTATATGCCCATCTCACTTCCACACTTCCTAATGTATCATGGCTACATCTATAGGTTCTTTATTTAAGGCTATTGGTGTCGGGAGAGAGGTGTCTAGAACACTATGAGAGGCAATGGAATGAAGGTAGAGTTCAAGGCGAAGGACATCGTGTTGAGCGGTACCTTTCCTTTTGTTTGAACCACTACTGGAGCCAGTTATTGAACGATGTGAGCTGGAGTGCCAGAGGAGCCAGTAATTGTGATGTAATAGTTCGCCTAGATATAGACAACGGGAAAAGGAATAATAAACATATTGCCAGTAAAACTTAACTTTGAATCCGTAGAGAGGTCCTTAAGAGATTAGGGACTCTTTACTAATTTTGACCTGGCAGTGTAATATAACAGTACTATTTTAAGCAGCAAATGCATCACAAACAACGGTACGTGCAACCGCACGTGCAGGCAAGGCCTTATCATTTAACTTCTGTTATCGTTCATTGACTTCTGTTCTGTCATCGCACATTTAAAAACGTACGGTCGATATTGGTTTATGGAGAGCGAGTGGTCGTTATTGCAGTCACCGCGTTTCCTCTGTATAATCCTTTTGGATATTATTTTTATTTTATTTATTTTATTTTATTTTATTCTGGACAACAAACAATTGTGCAATAAAAAAAAAAAAAATACAAAGCATGTCTTAAGTATATATCTAAACTCTTAACTAATTGCACAACCAGCACCGTTATCCCCGAAATAATATAAAATTACGGTAGCTAAACAAAAAAAAGAAAAAGATTATAAAAGATACAATAACAGTACAGAATCTGAACTTAAATTAGTATCTATCTAGATTTAGTTTCAATTTCCTGACACTTTACCAAAACAGCATTTTTGAATGTTGGTAGTGACAGATAAAAAATATCAATGTCAGTGAAATTATCATTATATGTCTTCATGATTCTCCTTAGAGGAGCTCGTTCACCAGCATTAGTTCTGCAAGTTTTTGGTGCAAATAAATTATGTTTATATGTGTTTCGAATTCTTACAGAGCCACTAGGTATGCGAATGTAAATTTGATTCGTTAATTCATTACAATCGAAAAAACTATGACATATTTTGTAGAGAAATGTCTGGTCAAGATATAACCTACGTGATTTAAGTGTGGTTAGGGAGAACTTGTTAAGCAAATCATCATATGATGCCCATGTGGAAAAGCATCTATAATTTACCTTTAATTTTTTTTTATTTTTTTATTTATTATGTATCGTTTGCTATTTTTGTTATTCCTTTACGTGAGTCAATATAAGCTAAGTGTGAACTACTCACGAGCACGAGCGCGGTGTTCCTGTCCTGCTGCAGGCACACGGCGTCGTACCGCCGCAGCGCGTCCAGCGCGTCCGCCAGCGCCAGCAGCGGCGCCGCCAGCAGCACCGTCACGCGCGCGCTCTCTGTCACGTACCGCGCCGGCACTAGGCGCGCCGCGCCCAGCGGCCGGCACGCCTCCACCTGCCGCACGCTCTGCAACCGAGCGGATAGTTACTTGTGTGTGCGCGGACACACGTGTTGCGTCGTGCCCGAGCTGAGGCGCAGCAGCAGGCGGAGCGGTGGAGCGGCTCCCAGCGGCGCTGTGTGTGTGTGTACGTGTGTGCGTGAGACTCACGTGCTGCGTCGTGCCCGAGCTGAGGCGCAACAGCAGGCGGTAGCGCAGCGCGTGGGGCGGCTCCCAGCGGAGGGCCCCCTCCAGCAGCTCAACGCGCGCCGCGCCCGCCCAGCGCCGCGACGCCCACGCGCGTGCCTCGCCCAGCACCAGCTGCGACAGCGGACACCGAGAGTCGTTATATTGACGCCAGATATTGATACAAAAATCTTATAACAAGTTTACCACTCGTAGTTATATGCAGCTGCATTCGGAAGTGTTACCAATTAAAAATGCTGTAATTTGTTCAATTTTTGATGGCAACGATCCCGCTATATACTTGTTTTAAAAATATGAATAGGCTTAAGATCTGTTCATGTGCATATTTAAAGTGATGTACAATAACCAAAGATGCTGCATTACTGACAAACGTCAAGAAACAGTTGTAGGATTACGCTGTGTACTGTGAATGTGTAGGTTCATTGAAGTTGAAGGTTGTAATTAGAGGAGATAAATGACAACACGTCCGATCGCTTCTATGTCCATATTTATTCATTCAACTTACATACAACATATATTGTAACTAAATATTATGCTTCACTTTAGGCCAGCTACATACACACTATACACTCCACAAGTACCTGCATTATAGCTTTTTTTTCCGTTGTCAAGATCAATTAACATGTGTCAGATACGACATTGGCACTAGCCCAATATTGCCAAATTAGGAATATTTCGCCATTTGTACCAAATTATCAACATGATCTATCTCTATCAAATGTTCGAAGCAAATTAAATCTACAGACTTAAAAACTTACATATCACTATCAGTGTTTAGGCATCCCTACTGAATTTTTTTCTAAGGAATTGAAGACATACAAAGCTTCCTGGAAATGTTCAGAGTGCAAAACTACTGACAAACTTAGTGATAACTCGCTCACCCCTTCCGAATCATAAACCACCAAGTCAGCTCCCAGCATTAAAGAGCTAAAACTTTAACGAGAAACTTAAAAAATTCGCTTTTTGAACTCTTGAAAGATATAAGGCAGGATCTTACTACGCAAAGTGCCGATACTCGAAATATATTAGGAACTAGCTGATAATGTGAACTTTATGTCCGCAAAGTACGACCAGATAAGGGAGGAATTATACAAGAAAACCAAAAGAATCCAAGAACTCGACGCCGGAAACAAGACAACCTCTCGGACATAGATAGCAGACTAACTCTACTTGTACAATTGGCACTTTTTGAAGACTATTTAAGTGAGCGTACCCAGCGCGTTAAGGTGGGTGAGTTCATCAGTGAGGAGCGTACAGTCACTTATGGTACACCTCAGGGAAGCGTTCTTGCTCCTACTCTATTCCTCATATACATTAACGATCTGGGTATGCTCACTCTCCCCAAAGGTAGAATTGTATCGTTTGCAGATGATACAGTTCTGTTGTTTAGCGCTAACACTACGCGTGATGTCTATTTACACGCTCAGTTGGGATTAAATACGGTGTCAAAATGGCTTCGAAACAACATCCTCCCTCACGCTAAACACAAAGAAAACTAATTACGTGGAATTCTACCCAAAAAGTAACCCCCCTAACCTCGGCAAAATCACCACACACACACACATACACAGTATCATTGCTCACTCTTGCCCAGAACCACATAATGACACTTGCACCTGCACTCAGATACATAGAACTAAGACCGTTAAATACTTAGGAGTAATGATTGTATTAGCTGCTCCAACTGTCAGTAGCTTTTTATTAGTTTTTTGTCGAGTTTGAATATTGTGTGATATTTCTTTTTGTAAATATTTATTGAAGAACTGCTCTTTGAGAAGACTATAGGTAACTTTAGTGTGAATAGGAAGCACCTTACAGTATCTAAACAATTAAAGTTCATCGTCCTTACATCTTTTTCTTATGTTAGCTGAGACAATTTTTTAGTATTCTAGTTTGTAGCTTGAGAATGCAATCAAGGTAGGTTTTAAAAGTTCTGCCCTAACCAATTATAGTCAGCAAGTGCGTTATATAGCAAGAGTCTAACCTTAAAGGGAATCCTAACTTTAATTATATATAAATTAGCTAAGAAAGCTCTAAGTTTCTCACAAATCCTGTTAACTTGTGGCAACCAGTTAAATTTGCTGTCTATGACCAAACCTATGTAAGTATGCTTGTCAACCATTTCTATTGTTGGGCAGTTACAATCACTGTTGAAGTTGTGCATACATAAATGTTCGTGTACCACCAGCCTTCCACCAAGCGTACGTTGGGTCTTAGTAAAAGGGGAACAAATATGAACAAGTTTAGTTTTGTACGCGTTAAGAATTAACCCATTGTCATGGCACCATTTGCTGATGTTGTCAAAATCTAGCTGCATTTTAGACAGCGCAGCCTCAACATCTTGATCTGCAATAAGCAGACAAGTATCATCAGCGTACTAGTATGGCGTGCAGAGGCCTAGGACATTGTTGATGTCATTGACATATGCAATGAAATGAAGTCGGCTAAGTACCGATCCTTGAGCCGTTCCCTCATGAATTGGTTTGACGTCACTGTCGGACTTATTAACGTTGACACAAAAAGATCTATTCTGGAGATAATTTTCGCACCATCTTAGCAGTGGACCGCGTACACCAGTGTTTTTAAGCTTTTTAACAAGGGTGCTGTGATTTAACGTATCGAAAGCGCGTGAGAAATCAATAAAAAGGGCTATTACATGTTTCCTAGAGTTTAAGCAAGAGTTTATTTCATCTACTAATTGAGACAAGAGTGAAGTAATACTTTTGCGCGGTTGGAACCCAAATTGATTTTTACAAATAATGTTATGATTTTGATAGAATGAATGAATATGGTTGCTGAAATACTTCTCCACAATCTTGTCGATGGACGATAAAAGAGTGATAGGACGATAATTTGTTAAATCGTCATGTCTGCCCTTCTTATAGATTGGACGCACACAGCCCCGCTTAAGTTCGTCTGGATACTTCCCCGTTTTAAGACTAACATTGATTAGGTTAGCAATGGCGACAGATATATTACTGCTTATTTTCTTGATATCTACGACTTTAATCCCATCTTGACCAGGAGCCTTAAAGCTTTGTAGTTGGTTTATAATTTCATGTTTTTTATCTGGGGTGGCCTCCTCAGCTAGAATGCTAATATCAGTGTGTTATTATATTCTCTTTCATTTAAAAGTGGTTTATCGCACTTTAGTAGTATTCGTTTCATTGAGTTTTGAAATTCTTCAGCAAACCTATTAGCAATATCTAGGGATGACAAATTGTGGGCACTGAAGGCTTTTAGTATTATTTCATCGATTGATTGGGTAACTCTGCCACATATTGAATTAAACGGTTGCCACAGCTTTTTTGAATTGGTATAATTGTATGTAATATTTTTTAATGCTTTTCTGCACGCATTTTGAAATTTAGATTTAATAAACTCATATATATGGTTAGAGCAACTCATACTATTGGTAAGGGACCAATTCGCATTATTTAACTCATTCAATAATATTCCACTTCATGACTATATTTTTTTTTGGAGCATGCTGTATATGCGCTCGTACACAAGCAATAAGTGTGACACAGTGATCCGCTAGTGCAACGTCGACTACCGGCGAGTACGCCCTACATGTAAATAACCGAGCAAAAGTATGATCAATGCAGGACTTAGTAACTTGATTTAATCTGCTATCAATTCGCGTGTAGATGGACACATACAAACCCATGATCCGATAGCATGTCTTTGTATAAGTCCCGGTGTGAAGAGTGCGATTTTAGATCAATGTTTGGGTCGCCAAGTATTATCATATCAGAGGCGTTACATTTGTTTATGAGTGTCGATAGTTGAGTAACAAAAGTAGTTTTATTAGTGGACCCCCCGTCTATAGATTGCACACACAGTTATCGGATTATTACTTGTAGTTATTAAAGTACCTGTTATAGTTTCAAAAGAGTGCGTTTTTAATGTGAGGGTGGTGAATTTTAGATAGTTTTTAACGTAGATTATAATTCCACCACCTTTTTTGTTTTGTCGTAACTGTGTGTACATTCTATAGCCCGGTATATGAAAGAGAGACACGAAGTTCTAAGTTTTTATTTTTACAAAGGAGATCATAGTTTTTATTTACCAGCATTTTAATTGTATTTTCTTGCTGCTTTACGGTATTTTCAAGATCTGCCTGAGTTGACTGTTCATGAAGTCGACTGATGAAGTCAAGCTTTCTAACTCGTCTTTTACCATCTTGCGCATTTTGCAGCTGATATCATTAAGCAGTTTTTTGGAGTCGAAACCCATTACCTTCTCATTTTCCCCATCTTCGTCACTATCCCAATCTTCTGGTTGGAAGAAGGATGATCGCTTAGTCATATTACGTAGACACACTTCGCAGTTCCACTCCAAGCCATCTGAGTTGCGAAGAGCTGTTAATTGTTTGTTGGTGAGTTTTGCACAGGTTGCTATCGCATGAACACATTGATTGCACCTGCTGCATATAAGCCCTGGTGACTTTTGGGTACAGCTTGTGCACTTTTTATACACCATGATTATGTAGGTACTTTGAAAACTTTCCGAGAAACGGGTTCTACACAATGAAATACGCGTGTTGCCCGAGAGACGTTTTGCCGCAGAATCCAACTCTACGTACCTTCTTGAAGGCATGTATGAGGCAATGGAGATAGCTACCAATCAGCCTGTCCTGAAAACACCCCACCGAAAACAAAGGGTAAGCAACCTTGGTGGGGTCCGGAGCTCGAACGCAAACGGAAAAAGGTAAGGAAGGCCTTGAACAGGGCAATGAACACCAGCAAAGATGAGGACTGGGATGCTTACCGAGCAGCAAACTCCGAATACAAGAAATGCATACGATTCAGGAAAACAGAAGGGTGGAGAAGCTTCTGTGGCAGTATTGAATCGTGTCAGCAAGCAAACAGAGTAAGTAAAGTGCTAAAGCAACAAAATTCGCCTGCACTAGTAACCCTCCGTAAATCAGATGGTACACTTACATCATCAGTAGAGGAAGCTAGACGCGTTCTAATTGAAACTCACTTCCCAGGATGTGTCTTTACTCAAAGAATAAACTGGAATGATGAAGTAATCACACCCAGAGCCCGGGAGTGGGCCTACGTCAAGGGAACAGTCACTTTGGACAAAGTCCATCGGGCCGTTAGCAGTTTCCATCCCTTTAAATCACCGAGTCCAGATGGAGTTTTTCCCGCGCTATTGCAGTGGGGTATAACCCAGATCGTGGACAGGCTGGTGTACATCTTGAGGGCATGCCTGGCCCTAAGATATGTCCCTATGGGATGGAGGGAAGTGAAAATAATTTTTATCCCAAAGCCAGGTAAGGGTGACTACACAAACGCGAGTTCCCACCGGACTATTAGTCTGACATCCTTTCTGCTGAAAACTCTTGAGAGGCTCTGCGAAAGGGAACTGAGAGATGGGGCCCTAAAAGCAATCCCACTTCATGTAAGCCAACACGCCTATAGTGCGGGTAAGTCTACCGAGTCGGCTATTTATCTAGTGGTCAGTAGGATCGAAGAGGCAATAGAGCAAAAAGGCTCTTGTCTAGGTACCTTCATAGACATCGAGGGCGCCTTCGACAGGACCAATTTCTCCAGCATATGTACAGCCCTATCTAAACATGGGGCACATCCCGTACTGATTGACTGGACAAGAAACATGCTTAGCAAGAGTGGTTCGACTGGAAGGAGGGGTCCTCTCACCCCTACTGTGGAATTTAGTAATAAATGACCTGATCACCAAACTCAAAGCTAAGCACAAATACACGATAGGATATGCGGACGACCTTGCAATCTTGATCTCAGGTAAGGTAACCGACACTATCTTCAACTTAACAAGCGCCAAGGACAGTATAAACTTGGTGTAGTGAATGCGAAGTAACGGTAAACCCTGCTAAGACCGGGCTAATAATGTTCACAAGAAAGCGAAACCTAGGAAACTATAGCCTTCCTAATCTATTCGGTACGGAACTACAACTATCAAATGAGGTCAAATATTTAGGCCTTACACTTGATAGCAAATTAAATTGGAGTAGCTACTTAGAAAATAAAATAAATCAGGTAAGCATAACCTTCTGGCAATGCCGGAGAATGATTGGGAAAAAATGGGGTCTGAACACAAAAATCATTCTATGGTTATACACCACAATCATACGCCACATGCTCACTTATGGTGCTGTAGGTTGGTGGCCTAGGACCAGACTGAGCACAGCAGCAAATAAATTACAGCGCGTACAACGGTTAGCTTGCATGGCAATGACAGGTTGCATTAGAACATCTCCCACAGCAGCAATGGAGGCCATGTTAAATCTACCACCGCTCTCACTGTACATACAGCAGGAAGCAGCTTTAGCATCTCTACGACTCAAAACCTTGGGATTATGGAGGTACTGTAAGACACAGCATACGGCCTTACTGGAAGAGCTCACCGAGGAGCTCCCTATTATCACAGCGGTAAGTGACCGTATACCAAAACAATTTATGTTTGATAAAAAATACAAGATCTAACTGTATGAAGACGGACACTACGAGGGACTAAGGCCCAGCGAACTCCGTATCTTCACAGATGGATCAAAAACAGGTACAGGCACTGGAGCCGGAGTCTTCTCAGAAGATCTCAATGTACATATAGCTACGCCACTAGGTAGGCATAACACGGTATTTCAGGCAGAATGTTTGGGTATCACCCTAGCAGCATCTGCAATCACATCCAGAGATAAAGGGTAAGAATCTCCGAATACTGTCGGGAGCTCAAGTTCTCTCCGGGAGATCACCAGCAACACCAAGGGGCTGTTGGCGTTCTTCCGGGAGCTGGGGTGGATCGAGTGAAGGTTTCACACCCACCCACACGCAAAACACGCGCTCAGACGTGGATTTGCGGCACAGCCCGCCGAACCAATACCAATACCAATTATGTACATCGACCCCAAAATGTACCTACGCTACTGTCGTCGCCGCACATAAATCTGCTGTAACTAAACGGCAAGCAGGAAATAGAAAAGGGGACAAGAGCTGCTGTAAATCCACCAAAGTTTTGCAACAGCAGGGTGCCGAGATTGACAAGGATGGCTTCATAAAGGTGGAGAAGGAGAAGAAAACGCCTCCTTGTAGGAACCAGTGCAGTACCGCGCTGGCAGGACCTAATATGCTTCTGCATCCAGCGATACCTACGACGCTGTTGCATGTGTCCCGGCTGCATCACTCCACAAAGGTTGAGGAGATTTTTGAGTATATGCGGGTGAAAACCAGCTGGACTTTGAGGGCTGAGAAGCTCGAGTCGCGCCATAACACTGATTTCAAGTCGTTCGTGGTGCGAGTTCCGACTCAGCATATTTCGACCTTCCTCAAGGAAGAGTTTTGGCCGAAGGGTGTCGTGTATCGAAGATTTCGCGGAAGGTTACGCGACACCACGCAGCGCAACATGACGCCGACACTTCGTAGTTTTTTTATTTTATATAGCTTATTTATTAGTTTATAATTTGTTAATATTTATGTATATTTTTATGAGCCGTAGTTGCCTGAAATAAAGGAATAATAAATAACATCTGCCTACTAGATGTTCACAGACGACCTAAGTTGTGCAGAACTGTCTCTGTTTCCAGTGATATACGTTTTCTCCAAACCAATATCAATACAATAAGCGAATGGTGTTCTTTAAACGGCATGAACACATGGTATTCTTCAAACGGCATGAACACCATCAATACTTCGAAATGTATTCACATTAAATTTATGCGTAAACGAAATCCTTTACCCACCACTTATTACATCTTTAACACCCAAATTACTAAAGTCTCGAGCATAAGGGACAACTTAGGTGTTGAGGTAAATTAGACTTTCGCGAGCATATAGACAATATCGCTAACAAAGAAGCACGTCTAGCAGGATTTGTGATTCACAAAAAATATTTTACTTTAACTATTTTGTGCGATTTATATATTTGAGAAAATATTGCAGTCAAATATGGAGTACATATATCTCGCAACTAGAAAAAAAAACGGAAAAGGTAAATACCATCCACAGTATGCACATAACCTTTGTCCGCTTATGACTAGACTTGAGCACTTTAAACTCCTTTCATGGGAGAGAAGGCAAATATCGCAGATATACTACTCTGTCAAGACAGTACCGGGAAAAGATCAATAATACATAATTTTTTTGTTATTCATCCAAATTTATTTTATCACCTTCAAAGTATGCTCCTTCAGAAACGACAGACTTACGCCAACGAATAATCCAATCATCAAAACATTTTTTAAAGGCTGTTTATGGAATTGAGTTCAGTTCTCGACGCGAATTCTCCTTTATGTCTTCTACCGATTGAAAACGGGTGACAGGAAGTGGTAATTTGAGTTTAGGAAAAAGAAAGAAGTCGGCGGGAAACCGTTGAAATAACATATCAGCCTTGGACGTCTATCATCTAAGTCCACCCGTGATCATGAATGCTGTAAAGTATTCGAAACGTCGGGATAGTAGTAAAATTAAGTAAACGCGATAGATTCCGTAAACGTAGTTTTATTACAAAAATGTCGGCGGGAGCCATATCTGGTGAATATGGTGGTTGCTCGATGGTATTTGTTGAGTGTTTGGACAAAAATTCATTCACAATGATGGCCTTGTGCGAAGGCGCTTTATCGTGGTGCAAAATCCAAGAATTTTCTTTCCACAAATCTGGCCTTTTTCAGCGAATTTGCTCTCTTAAACGCCGCATAACGCTCAAATAATATTCTTTATTTACCGTTTGACCTTCTGGCAAGAATTCAGTGCACAACACCGCGATAGTCAAAGAAAACAGTGAACATGACTTTGACTTTCGACAAATCATCAATTCCCAATACTTTCTTGACTGAATGTAGTATATCTGCACAAGCCAATAAATGGCAAATTGGACAGTCCCTGTATAATAGGGAAACTTAATATAGCAGTTCCGCGTTCGTGCAGCCGTGTTCATAACAGGAAGACCTTTAGCTTACCCTCTTGTCACACAAACTACAGTCAGCACTCACCGTTGTACCGTATGTGTTCTGCCTATAATAACATATGTCATAACATAGATGTGTTTGGCACGTCAGTTTCCTCTTTTAAATCTTCCTTGCTTTAATAAGCAGCCTGACCATACGTTTTAAAATTGTATTCAGTTTAATTTTTAATGATTGTGTAGAGGTACACATATGTTTATCTGTGTAAGTGCACGTACACGGATAGGTATGTGTTAAGTATCACTCGCCGTTTTTCCCATATTTTAATATTGTGCCAGTCCGGTTGCGAACCTCGGATATATCGCATGCGCACGTAAGCCCTTCGCGGTATTAGACTGTATGTGGAGTCAGAATATCAAACGTATTATGTACTTACCTATAACATAAGCTATTGTGGACATTTATGTGCATATAACATGTGAATTCTATAAATTAATATAATTAATCAATCAGTGCGTCAGACTTTCATTTAATATTCAACCGGGCCCACCTCCAAAATTGTACTGTACTAAATATGTAGAATGCTCTGTTCATATCCAGAAGGTCATACACTATTATAAATTTATACCTACTAGTGATTAAGTGAATGTCTGCAGTGTAATGTGGCTAGTTTTGTAAACCTTTCAATAAAAAATGGAATCGGAATGGAAGGTACACCACTGATGTAGAGAGGAGTGATTGCGGGAAATAGAGTGAACGGAGCGTTGGGACAACTTCTCGGAAGTCATCACCTCCGCCAGAGGGCACGTGTCGCAATACACAATGCAGCTGCTTGTCCCAACGTTTTTATATGGAAGCGAGAGTTGGGTATGCAAAAAGGAGCATGAAAGTAAAATCAATGCGGTCGAAATGCGATCTCTGCGGAGAATCTGTGGAGTGAGGCTGACTGACCGCATTCGTAACGACGACGTAAGAGAGCGAGTAGGTATGAAAGAGAGTATTGGTGTAAAGATGCGAGTACATCTGCAGGTCATCAGCATACAGATGATACGTACACTGAAGATTTTGGGATAAAAGGTTAATAAACAAAGAAAATAGTAAGAGAGAGAGAATGCCGCCTTGAGGAACGTCAGCATCGAGAACACGCCAATCTGCCATAGTCTCGTCAACGCGAACCGACTGCTGACGCCCCTGAAGATAATATGAGAAACATTCCAGTGCTTTGACCTAGATCTTATGATGGGAAAGGATCGATAGTAGGATATCGTGATTGACAGTATTAAATGCATTAAATCAAGTAGGACAAGAAGTGAATTTAGTGTCATCCATGCCAGCTCCAATATCGCCAGTCACTTTGAGGAGAGCTGAAACGGTGCTGTGACCTGGTGTAAAACCAGACTAATAGGGGCTTCAAAGATTATTCCTAAGTACAAAGTTAGAGAGCTGTTGAACACAGGCCTCAAGCACCTTGGAGAGAAAATAGAGTATGGATATAGGACGGAAATGGATTTTTTGGCAAGGGAATGACATATGCTTTACGCCATTGGGATGGGAATGATCTGGAGTCAAGGGAATAGTTGATAACATGGGAGATAGCTGGGAGAATGAAATCCAGGACGGTAATTATCATGCGTCGACTGATTTTATCATAGCGAACTGCATTGGATTTAATGGATAGGAGTATCTTTTTGATCTCGGACATTGATACTGGAGAAAAATTAAAGGATTCAGTATTAGGCTGAGGCCGCCGAGCCAGACAACTCACAGTGTCACACTTGGTTTGGAGATCAAAGGGAACAGTAGTGGTGACATGCTTATTAATATCATCCAAACCAACCGTCACATGAGAGCCCAACTGACGCGATTTACCGATACCCAAACTGCCAAGAAATTTCCAAATTGTGGAGGCAGAAGAACAGGTGACACTTTCAAGAATATGGCGACATTTGGCGTTGTGTATCATCTGATAACACCGGTTTCTTGCGACCTTAAAAGCCAGCCAATTTTGATCACTGCATACTTTTTTGTGTTGTGTGTAATCATAAATCTGGGCCGTGTAGCACGCAGATTGTAAGTTGCACTTTTAGATGACTTCTTACTGAATGTTAGTGCCCGTGCAACACAATATATAAGTACATACAAATAATATATAGGTACCTGTATACATATATGTAGAACAAACAGCAATCAAAGAATTTGTACTTCTATTATTACTTTTAAAAGTACTGACAGGCGCTATAGGATGATATAAAAATTAAATTTTACAAGCACTTACTAATAAAAGAATAACTTACCAGCGTATTCAACTCTAAAGAACACACACAATACTGACGATCATAAAATTAAGTATTACGATCTCGAACGAACACTCGTCGTTATGCGTAGCAATGAGACACGCGTGCGTCGCGGGTCTATCTCAAGGTACTGCCGGTCACCGCGTTCGAATCGACGCGCGCGCTGCCTACCCACGGGATGAAGGGGAGATTACAGCGGAGCTAGACGACGCGGGGAGCTGTGACACGCTTGTATCATAGGGTGGATTGAGGGTTGTTATCTCACAGGTCAAGCCATGCAGCACAGACCATGAAATAACCGCTATTTATATTAAGGCGAGGTGACTTACATCGAGTGCCTCGCGGTGAGCTCCCTCGATGAGCGCCACCTCGTGGTGGTCGTCAGGGTAGAACGCGTGCGTGCTGTTGAACGACACCCAGCGCAAGTGGTCGAACCTGCGGCACAGAGCGGGGCGTCAGCGCCAGCACTGGGCTATGGCACGTACATGATATTGTCATGTTGTAAATTGTTTGAGACTTGTACTTTCTATTATATTGGTATTAAAGGTACAATAGTTAAGTCTCAGTGGGTTAATTTTTTGTAAGCGAAGGTGTGTTCTTATGGAATAATATTTTTTGTAATAAATAAATAAACCATTTATTTCTCTCTCACAATAAAGTCACAGATCAACAAGAACAGATCTTAAGCTATTTAATTAACATTGTTTTAGAAAAAAATATTAATTAAGTGCATCTTAATAGCCACCTAACCCTGCGAGAGACTGGTGCTAGTTGTAGGTGTTTTACAAAACCTGTATTACAGGTCACCAGGGCAGGTGTGGGGGGGCCACAATAGCCAGAGCAGTCTATTTGACTGAGAACATATTTCTAGACCAGAATTTTTGATAATAATAATGTAGCGAAGGTGTGTATTTGTGAATGTGCGTGTGTTTTAGGAGACTGTAACGGTGTTAATTAAGTGTATATTTAGGAGTTTGTGGATATTCAATATTGTCTTTAGGTACATATAATTATTGTAGTGGAGTCAACATATTTTCTGTCTCTTGATAGTTTAAAGATAACTAGTGACTACAGCTTTACAATTGAAATTGAGAAGAGGATATAAATTTAGGATACTATTTAGCTTGTTATACAGATAAGGGCCAAGGAAGGAGAAGAAATTATGTGAGAATACTGCCCATTAAAGGTCTGGGTTGGACACACTTTACCTTTACGACGTTTACTCTTATTTAAGTTTGGGTCATATTGCAGTTGTGTATGGGTTTTGAGGACAGTCTGCAGTATGAATCTATGTGAGAATGTCCCATTCTTTGTAGAGTTCGACAGTAGGAAAGCGGTAGGGTAGACCAGCACCTACTTTGAGTATAGCTCGTTGAGCCCTTTCCACTTCTAAGAGGTTGGTTTTTGCTACACCCCCCCATGACACAATGCAATAGTCAATTAATGATTGGCATAGTGCATAGTAACCCATTCTTACTGTAGATCGGTTTGCCGCAGCCCGCGCGCCGCGCGGGTGCCGCGCCGCGCCGCGCCACATACCTGGTGTCCGGCGTGGGCGGCGCGGGCCCCACGTCGGCCCGCAGCCCGCCCGGCCACGTGGAGTTGCGCGCGCCGCGCGGGTGCCGCGCCGCGCCGCGCCACATACCTGGTGTCCGGCGTGGGCGGCGCGGGCCCCACGTCGGCCCGCAGCCCGCCCGGCCACGTGGAGTTGCGCGCGCCGCGCGGGTGCCGCGCCGCGCCGCGCCACATACCTGGTGTCCGGCGTGGGCGGCGCGGGCCCCACGTCGGCCCGCAGCCCGCCCGGCCACGTGGAGTTGCGCGCGCCGCGCGGGTGCCGCGCCGCGCCGCGCCACATACCTGGTGTCCGGCGTGGGCGGCGCGGGCCCCACGTCGGCCCGCAGCCCGCCCGGCCACGTGGAGTTGCGCGCGCCGCGCGGGTGCCGCGCCGCGCCGCGCCACATACCTGGTGTCCGGCGTGGGCGGCGCGGGCCCCACGTCGGCCCGCAGCCCGCCCGGCCACGTGGAGTTGCGCGCGCCGCGCGGGTGCCGCGCCGCGCCGCGCCACATACCTGGTGTCCGGCGTGGGCGGCGCGGGCCCCACGTCGGCCCGCAGCCCGCCCGGCCACGTGGAGTTGCGCGCGCCGCGCGGGTGCCGCGCCGCGCCGCGCCACATACCTGGTGTCCGGCGTGGGCGGCGCGGGCCCCACGTCGGCCCGCAGCCCGCCCGGCCACGTGGAGTTGCGCGCGCCGCGCGGGTGCCGCGCCGCGCCGCGCCACATACCTGGTGTCCGGCGTGGGCGGCGCGGGCCCCACGTCGGCCCGCAGCCCGCCCGGCCACGTGGAGTTGCGCGCGCCGCGCGGGTGCCGCGCCGCGCCGCGCCACATACCTGGTGTCCGGCGTGGGCGGCGCGGGCCCCACGTCGGCCCGCAGCCCGCCCGGCCACGTGGAGTTGCGCGCGCCGCGCGGGTGCCGCGCCGCGCCGCGCCACATACCTGGTGTCCGGCGTGGGCGGCGCGGGCCCCACGTCGGCCCGCAGCCCGCCCGGCCACGTGGAGTTGCGCGCGCCGCGCGGGTGCCGCGCCGCGCCGCGCCACAGCTCGGCGCGCAGGCGGCGCACGGCCCCGCGGCGCCGCGCCAGCCGCTCCCGCGCCGCCCGCGCGTGCAGCGTGTAGAGCGCGGCGGCGCCGGCGGCGGGCGCGGCGGTGACCGCGTCGGCCAGGGCGGCGCCGGGGGGGGGCACGCCCGGTTCCAGCCGCACCGACGTGTACGTCTCGCCCTACGCGACACCCGACACACGTTAGTAATTATATACTCTATAGCGAGTAGACACTTCTGTAATTGAATGAAAATTTATATACAGGAAACCAGTAAAAAAAATTTGGAAAACCCAAAAGTGCACGCCTCATAATCTTCATTTTACACAATAAAATTGATTATTTGATGAGTAACTAATAATGTATTGGTCTTACTAATTAGTTTTCAATAAATCACATAAGTAGCGCTAATTTAAAAAGTACCTTTTCATGTCTTATACGTCATCTAGCGCTAATTTTAAGAAGTATTACTATATTGGTCTATAGAAGTAGTTTTCACAAAATAAAGTATAGCGCTGGTTTTAGTGTCGAGTCGAGCATAAATATTCACTAAAACATCAAATTTAAACTAGCTGAGCATGTTGTGTTAAAATACAGATCAAAATGAAAAAATCAACGTTCTACACACAGTACTATCCAAATACCAACCACTTTATTGATAAACTAAAGATATACCACCCGGAGTGGAATTTTTCGACATTGTGATCAGAGTTTTCAATTGTTTGTAGGTTTTAATACTGCTTAATCTACGATGAAAAATAAATGGAGCTGCCGATCAAATAAATCGAAAAGGATACGCTAAATGTAAAGCATATACCTATTAGTGTTGGTGGAGGAATAATTTGAGCATTTACTTTAAATAAATACTAATATATAATACATCTAAGGGACGCAAGTTCAAATCTCACTCGCAGCAAGTTCTCTTTTTCCACATTCACAAATAATTTGTTAAAATACGAATTTATTGTTCTTTAAAGTAGCTGGACATAATTATCAAGTGCTAAAATACAGATCAAAATATTTAAAAAATCGCGCAAACAAACTAATTAAAATTCATAGTTACGAATTTTAATTGTAAAATTAAACACTATATTAGATAAATTAATGCATGTAAATACATCCGATAGGTGGCGTGGGTCTTAAAAACAAATGTGCTGTGAAGATTAGGATTGGCCGTCGATCACTGCGATGGCTTAGCGGTCTAGAGCACTTCCCCAGATTGGAAGGGATGCAGGTTCCAATACCGCTCGCAGTAAAGTTCTCTTTTTCCACATTCACAAATAATTGGTTCTTTAAGCTGAGCGTCTATAGTTCCGCACGCACGACACGCAACGGATTTATACCTTATGAGTTAATAGTGTAAACATATATCTCGTGTTAAATAAATAAATATTTAAAAAACACTTTCTTTCCTACCTACGCGCTCTTATGTCGTCGTTACGAATGCGGTCAGTTAGTCAAACTCCACAGATTTTCCGCAGAGATCGCATTTCGATCGCATTGATTTTACTCTCATGCTCCTTTTTGCATACCCAACTCTCACTTCCATTGCCTGTGTATAGCATCACGTAATGGATTCTTCAAAGGGGTAGGCAGAGGTGTATTACACACCCACGGTTCGCCAGCTATATTTAAGTCCCACGTAATAGGAGGCGAGCCTAATGCCGTCTACCTGGCACATTTCTAAACTAAACTAAAAAATATATTTTGTACGCCTCATAAGCGAAGCGATGATGTGGGTTCTCGTTTTACGCAGAACAACTGATTTTTCAAACTTAAAATGTCTCTGTTGTGTGTTTACTTATAAAATAATGTATATATATATATATATATATATAAATTAATATAAATAAAATTACTACAAGATTGCGTATTCTTGTTAACAAACTATCAAACATATTTTGACACTTTACAGTTTATTGTACATTATTTATGGACATTAAATACTGCAATGATAGCCTAGCGGTAAAACCAAGGACTGCAAAAACAGTGGTATCGAGTTCGATCCAACGTCGCACGGAACACAAAACCTCTAACTTTTTGAGATTTTTCGAAATCGTGTGTATTTGTTTACAATTTATCACTGCTCGGTGAAGGAAAATATCGTAAGGAAACCTGCAGGCCTGAGAGATTTTAACAATAGCTTCTGAATTCTGCCAACCCCGCATTGGGACAAAAGAAACTGTCTTATTTATTTACTGAGTCCATAAGCCGTGGTCATGACTGTGATAAGCTGTTAACAATAAGTTTGTGCGGATCAATCTCAAGGGCACATATAATTCCAAATAATTGCATGTATTTAAACTATTGCTTTTCTATAAGAGCAGAAGCGTCGCGGCCTTCTAGAAAACCTTCAGAATAATAGCTTCTGGTTGATAAAGAACCGATTCGAATTGTAATGAACGTTTCTGTAAAGATGCAAACAAAATTGATATAAAAATACACGATTTTTTTAAGTACTGGTTAGATTTTATTTGAAATAAACTAATAGTGTCATGACCATTCAAGGAGTTTCAATTGATAGGTAGTCGTAGAGGATAGATAACCTATTTCTCATTTTGGAAAAGCTTTATTCTTTAGTGCAATTCGTTCCCAACTACACATTCTCAATGATTTCCAATTATGTTATGACATTTTATAATAGTAGATAGGTACTAGCGAACGCTGCCACGCGTTTAAGGTTGAAGCAAGTCACACATTTTGAAAAGAGAACGACGGGATTGGATTAGTAGTTTCGGGAGTTCATCGCGGACAAATAATATGACACTTTCTGATATTTACGCGAATGTTACACATTTTGAAATAAAACTACGTTTACGGAATCTATCGCGTTTACTTGATTTTACTACTATCCCGGCGTTTCGAATACTTTACAGCATTCATGATCACGGGTGGACTTAGATGATAGACGTCCAAGGCTGATATGTTATTTCAACGGTTTCATCTACCCACAGTATATGATTTTACAAAGTAGATTGTCTTCTTACTGGTAGTAATTGGTAGTTTGTGGTAGAATTTTTGAGCACTAAATAAAAACAAAAATTATACAATTTAAAGAGGAATATTATACTCATTTTAATATACTAACTTAAAGTCTCATACATTGTAAGCATAAACATTTGAAGGAGATATTTTCACTGTGTTTCTAAACAAATATTAGGTGGGTTAAAATAAATAAACCAAAAACTTTGTAAAATCATATACTGTGGGTAGATGAAACCGTTGAAATAACATATCAGCCTTGGACGTCTATCATCTAAGTCCACCCGTGATCATGAATGCTGTAAAGTATTCGAAACGCCGGGATAGTAGTAAAATCAAGTAAACGCGATAGATTCCGTAAACGTAGTTTTATTTCAAAATGTGTAACATTCGCGTAAATATCAGAAAGTGTCATATTATTTGTCCGCGATGAACTCCCGAAACTACTAATCCAATCCCGTCGTTCTCTTTTCAAAATGTGTGACTTGCTTCAACCTTAAACGCGTGGCAGCGTTCGCTAGTACCTATCTACTATTATAAAATGTCATAACATAATTGGAAATCATTGAGAATGTGTAGTTGGGAACGAATTGCACTAAAGAATAAAGCTTTTCCAAAATGAGAAATAGGTTATCTATCCTCTACGACTACCTATCAATTGAAACTCCTTGAATGGTCATGACACTATTAGTTTATTTCAAATAAAATCTAACCAGTACTTAAAAAAATCGTGTATTTTTATATCAATTTTGTTTGCATCTTTACAGAAACGTTCATTACAATTCGAATCGGTTCTTTATCAACCAGAAGCTATTATTCTGAAGGTTTTCTAGAAGGCCGCGACGCTTCTGCTCTTATAGAAAAGCAATAGTTTAAATACATGCAATTATTTGGAATTATATGTGCCCTTGAGATTGATCCGCACAAACTTATTGTTAACAGCTTATCACAGTCATGACCACGGCTTATGGACTCAGTAAATAAATAAGACAGTTTCTTTTGTCCCAATGCGGGGTTGGCAGAATTCAGAAGCTATTGTTAAAATCTCTCAGGCCTGCAGGTTTCCTTACGATATTTTCCTTCACCGAGCAGTGATAAATTGTAAACAAATACACACGATTTCGAAAAATCTCAAAAAGTTAGAGGTTTTGTGTTCCGTGCGACGTTGGATCGAACTCGATACCACTGTTTTTGCAGTCCTTGGTTTTACCGCTAGGCTATCATTGCAGTATTTAATGTCCATAAATAATGTACAATAAACTGTAAAGTGTCAAAATATGTTTGATAGTTTGTTAACAAGAATACGCAATCTTGTAGTAAATTTATCAGATAATTACTTTATGTGATATCTTAGTACATTAACACAATCTTTTAACAAGGAGGTTATTAGATATTGATGACGTTTAAAACACTTTCTTTCTTTCTTCTTTCAACAGGGAAATAGAAATTGATTACTGCGAATGATATCCACTTGTTAAATGGAAAATTAGTTGGGATGGATTTTCAAAAGATTGCAGATGTTAAACTAGGCAAATTGTTACAAACATTTAGTTGCTCTTTCGTGTCTAATATAATACTTGTTTAACTGTTTTAAGCTTCAGATCTTGTAGGATGCATTTATTGTGGTAGCATTTAGGAATGTTGAATATGATTCTAATTGTTTTGGTTTAAAATCATTACAAACTACTAATGTTCTAGCATTTGAAAATATGTCAGGGATAAAGACGAGATGCAGCATGGATACAAAAATGATACCTTGGGGTACTCCTGATGTATTTTCATAGAGATCAGACTCAATGCTATCAAGTTTCCCTTCAAAGCATCTTTTATAAAAGTAGCTTTTTAACATGGTGTTGTTGAGAAGTGATATAGATATTTGCTTTAGCTTGAACAGTAGACCAATATGCCATACCCTATCAAAAGGCTTGTATTATACCTGAGAAGATAAGAGGAATGGAGGAGTTCTCGTGGTGCCACAGCGAATAAGAGTTGCTCACGCACAGTCCAGCTAGCCGTGTACCGAGCCCGTACCTGTACAGTGGGCGTGCAGGCGAGGCGCGCAGCGTGCAGCACACAGCGGCCGATGTTCTCGTGGTGCCGCGGCGAGTACGAGTTGCGCACGCACCAGTCCAGCTCACCGTGCACCGCGCGTAGCACCGAGTTCGACAGCAGAATACCTCCGTCTGAGGACGATAAACCTCAGTGTTAACTTCCCCTGCACAGTTGTAATAGCATACGAAAAAATTGGCCAGCCATGTCAAGTGCTTATAAGCACATTGTTCACCGAGGGAAAAAGTGACTGGTTAGCTTCGAGTGTTAGGTTCGAGTTGTTAAGAGAAATGGAAAGTACGATTTGCGAATTTTAAAGTTAAAACTTATTTATTACCTTTTGTCATTATCTTTTATAGGTTATATATTAGGTTTATAAATATTGCAGGTGTTATGATTAGACTGATGGTGCTGCTCAAGACTTATTAAAGTAACGCTGTCAAACTACATATATAACAGCATGTAGAATTAAAAATCGTTCATATCCATACTATGATTGTAGTGATTTTGGGGATCATGTAACTTATATGATCACTCTCTTCTTTTTAACACTCTTATTACACTCAAAGTTTCTTTACCTAGAAATATTCATATCGTTCTTTACTCTCTGAATCCTTGTATAAATATGAATGTTTAGTTTCCTTCATCCTAATAAATAATATTAGTATATAATATATTTTAATGTTTAAATTGCTTGTTGTATATATATCCTAGTAGTCCATAAGTCCCTCTGGTCTTTATTCCCATTCAAATTCCAAAACCCGTCATTGTAAATAACTATTGTTCCCATTTTTTTTTAAAATGACTAATGTGTATGCACAAAGCCAAAAAAAAAAGAAAAAAAAACAGCATTTAAGATTTTCATATAGTTTTTCCTCTCGCTCAGTCCGTTGGGAATGGATTTTCATACAATGTTTCCTCTGCATAATAGTGGGGTTAGTGTAGAATTGATATTCTCTTAAAATAACATTTTGTCAAGATTAACAGATTTAAGACTTATTTCAGTCAATCCCCACTCATTATTAACTGGTCCTAACAACATTCCTTACTAAACAGGGTGTCTTATTGATAGCTAAGCATTATACTACCGTGTCTTTGTGACAGCATCAGTTTATTTATTTCTATTTTCCTTTAACCTAAATGTATGGCAGTCTAGTAGTAACAAAGAATCTGGAATTATGTTTAGTGTAATGACTAATAGGATTACCCACAATATCATGAGATCACTTATACATAAGAATTATAGGTATATTACACGTCTACATAAACACTTTATAAATAACACAAGATCATATAAACCAGTTCTAGACAGATTATAAAGGCACTTACCGAGCGAACAATAATGACTGTCATCTTCAGCGACCATGCCCATGTACACATCCTGACTAACACTCAAGTGTGACACCAGGTCTGTCAACTTACGAGCATTCACATATGCTGTATCCGATACCAAGAAGAAGAAATCATATTCCTCTAGGTAGTTATCAGCTAAATATTTGAGAGCATGGAAAGGTTTCAGCATCTCTCGAGTGTCAGTGAAGCCTACAACATTGGCTAGGCCAGGCACTGAGCTCATAGCACTTGCAGTAATGAAGAACTTCAGTGCAGGCTGCAGGTGAGCAGTGGTCTTGTTTAGAGCTGCTATCTGACTCTTGAGAGCTTCCTCTGAACTCAGCACTCCTGCTAGTAATGAACCTGAAATGTTAAATCATTTTTTGTAGTTTCTAATATTGCCTATGCTGGCAAACAAGCCCACCCAGTTGATCATAGTAGTAGGTAACTTCTGTCCATAGACTCTACAAAACCAACAATGCTACCAAGCTCCTACCCATGAAGGAAATGATGTTCTCCTTAGATCTCAGTTATAGAAGGAAATATTATACTGTCTATGGAATACATAGCAGATAGTTCACTCCAGAGCTAGCTTATATGTGATGTGTAGGAAACTATCTCAATACTTTATGAAGCTTTGAAGGCTTGGCATTGTAAAAGAACTTTATTTTGACTTGTAGATATGAAATTGTAGTTTTTGAGGGAGATCATGTCACATTTTAATACCTTATTACTATATAGATACTAGGTTGTGGCAGTTAGGTCACAGTACTAAAATAGATTTTGTGTGTGAAAAGACAGTATGTATTCCAGAGTTCTGTTACGACTCTTTGCCAAGTATATATGGTAAATGTACACACAATAGCAGTAAGTAACATTAACAAACTCGTCGGGTACCTCTCATGCCCAGCTCGGTGCTGTAGTAGCGAGGCCGCTGCACACTGCGACCCGCCGTGTGACCGCCGGGCCCGAGTGGCCGCTCCTCGCGGTGCGGTTCGTACTCGTCCGGCACGGGTGGGCCCGCCAGAGCGCTGGAGCACGCCACAGTCGGCTCCTCATCTAGAGGGATCACGGCCAGTGACACCCATAGCCCTAGCGCGAGCCCCACCAGGAAATAAGAGTTGTGCTTCACTTGAGACACCACGTAGCGAGACAACATCGCGCTCACATGCACTAAATGCAACTAATTGATGCTTCTTCGCCTTGTGGATACATAAAACTGTTATTAACTGTATGTAGGTACTTAATTACTTCCGATTAGCCATGATGTTAATCGTCCATTAGTTGGCTTATCTCAAGGATGAATCTCAAATTCTCACTTCTATGATTTTAATCGATTTATTTTATATTATATTTTTAGCAACATGTTAGAATTTTTAGTAATTATTACTTTACTCAATGGTTGGAATTATTTTATTATAAAAACTTCAATTTGCTTCACTTCAAAATTGAATGTGAATGAAATTTTGAGTTTTGTAAAGTTGAATAGTTGATGATAGATTAAAAAGTTAGATGTTGCGGTCCAGTTTTAACTTTTAATAACCCAGAATTTAAGCATCACTCATGCGTTAAAAAATACAGAATAACATTTTTCTCTTCGAGAAACAAAAATTTACTGCTGGTGGGCTTTGTATAGCGTTTATACGTGGCACTTATCAGAGTAATAAAAAAATTAAAACGTATAACAAAAATATTAACTGTGAAAAAAAACAAGACGTCATGGGACGTCTGGCAGATGTCAAAACATCGAAATTATTTTGTAGAAATAAAATAATCATAACTTGACAAAGTACTCCTAAAGACGAATCAAAAGAGTATAAACTCGATAGGGTTGCGTAGTTTCATTACAGAGTTACTGTGGCCACCTTCCAGCTCCATCGTCAGACCCTGGATACAATCTAGAGACAAAGTACTCGTCAAGACAAATCATACGAGCCCAAACTCGATGGAGTTATGTCGCTTTATAACGGAGTTCCTATGGCCACCTTCTAGCTCCATCATCAGACCCTGGATGCCATCTAGAGACAAAGTAGGTACTCGTTAAGACGAATCAAATGATTTCAAACTCGATGAGGTTGCGTCGTTTCATTACAGAGTTACTGTGGTCACCTTCCAGCTCCATCATCAGACCCTGGATATCATTTATGACTGAAGTTCTAGTCAGGACATTTCAAACGAGCCCTAACTCGACGGGGTTGCGTCATTTCATTATAGAGTTACTGTGGCCACCTTCCAGCTTCATCATCAGCCTCTGGATACTATCTAGACACAAAGTACTCCGCAAGACGAATCATACAAGCACAAACTCGATGGGGTTGCGCCGTTTCATTACCTATAGGGATCCTACGTCCACCTTCCAGCTGTATCATCAGATCAGCTCCATGTCATCATAATATTGCATTGTCACGTGATATACACATGCGTGTAAAATTTCAGCTCAATCTGAGACCGGGAAGTGTGTCAAATTTTACTTGCAAGATTTGAACGGGACAAGTAGGTACAATAAAAGCGTCGCCACGCTAACAGCCGATTTACCCTCCCTCCCCATTAGATGTTTCACATCAAAAGGAAAACTTGACACAAAAACTCTCCTGTTGTGATTGTTTGTTGTTTACTGCCGACTCACTAAAACGACCACGGTGTGAGGCATAATATGCCGTGTGCCATGGTGAGGATACGGATCCTCACCATATCCTTACATTCGTTTACCAATTCCATTTACCCATCAATCAATTTTGGGCTTGAGCGGCGAAGGGTTGCCACAAGTTTGCCAATGTCGTAATGTGGTTGTGGGCAGAGCACAGAACATTTTTACTCTACGGGGCAGAGTGAATGAGAGACAAACGAGGAGAATGCAATTTTATTCAGCCTTTTACCCCCGAAACGTCAATATTCTGCCAGTGTCATAGTTGTCAAGTTAAGCGATGACAAAAAGTGACATCTGGTACCTATTGAATTATGATGATGTGCTTGTGCACAACATTGGTGATTTGGTGTTAATTAAGTTCATTGGCCCACGAAATAACTGTTTTTACTACAGGATTATTTTATCGATAGGTACCTATCGATAAAATCATACCATAACGGTACTTACAATAAAGGTACATTCCGTGTGGTGACGGACTAAGAATACAAGTGTCACCACCCCATTCTTTCCCACGGGTGGCGTATGAGGCGACTAAGGGAAGTGAGCAATAATCATATATTGCATGACTGGTGGTAGGGCTGGGTATCAAGTGGGAGTACTCACTTGGTATCGGGCCCGAGCGGGTCGGTACCACCATCTCCCGTGTGACCGGCCATGAAGCACATCGTTGCGTTTTGGCTGTAGCAGGAAATAGCCGTTTATATTTCATTTCATATCTGTGAAATGAATTGGTGAGCAGCGGCTTGACAATACTCTCGGTATAATCGAATCCATGGGCGACGGTTACCATTTACCATCAGATGGCCCGTGGCTCGTCTGCCACTACATGCAATAAAAAAAATAAAAAAAATCACATAAATAAGTATATAAAATAACAAAAACAAAAAAAAAACATATTTGACGCCTTTATTCCCCGAAAGGGGTAGGCAGAGGTGTATTACACACCCACCTATTATTAATACATATAATCTAATATGTAAGACTTATTCAAAAATGAGGAAGTACCTACAAAAATGATATTTCTCTTGCACAAGCTGCTTCCGAATGTTTTTTATAACAACAGCAAAGGCACATTTTTAATCGTTATAAATTTATTTACTTGTAGGAATTTGATAGATTAAATAGTAAGTGGCAAAAGTATTATATTTTAAATATCACGCGTCGCACTAAGATACAAACATATTATTTAGACTTCTGCCCATTTTTATATTAAAGAAATGCTCAGCCCTTCAAGTTGTCTACCTACGTACCTACCTTTGTAAGTCCGTCACCTCTTTCCGTTCGTCATCAATACCGTTGTTGGGTATAAAAAAAACCGCTTCACCTACACGTGCCACGAAAAACTTTCGTATCTTTAAACCTACTTATCTATTTTATTACTTCATAGAAAAATATACCTATATCTAGTTTGTTTTACCTGTTTCATGAATCCTGTTATACTCGTAATAACAACCTGTTATCATACCTAAACATATATGTTATGACTGTATTTATAATAACATGTTTATTATAAATACAGCTATAACATATTTTTCGAGGTAAAGTGATGTTATTATACCTAGTCGTCATTTCGTATGTAGGTACCTACATACAATTTGTTTGAAATTTGGTTGCTGTCATGGCCTTTAAAATTTCTGAGATACGCTCCAGACTTCCTGAGGTTGATCTCACAAGACATTCAGAAGGAATGTGTTATCGAAATTCACAATTCCGAGCAATATTCACAATGGCTGCACTGGCAAAGCATCTGGTACGGTATCCATGAGATGCAGGTTCAAATCCTGCTCGTGACTGTTATTTTCAATTTCACATATTCTCACTTTGAAATAAATCCAAAAAAGCAGTTACCCTGCTTTGGTTTTGGGTTTTGGCTGGTCGCTTATAAAATACGTACTTACCTACCTACATAACACGAAATATTTTTGTACAGACTATTCTTATTCCACTGCGGAGTATGATCTTCCTCCACATAGGCAGGACTATTATTGCCACAATATACAGTGGCGTAACTATACCATCTGAGGCCCGTGGCAAATTCATTAAATGGGGCCTCTCCCAGCAAAAATGTCCTACCGTAAACCCTGTTGCCCGGGGAGACAACGGGGCAGTGTGGGGCTCCCACTCACTAAAAACTCACCGTGCGCCCTCACCCGCCCTTGCTACGGCGGATCACGAGTACCGCGTCGTTTCAACCGCGATCCGCAGGCGGCAGCCCCTTCGGGCACCCTCTCTTATGCGACGCTCCGCGCACTTGGGCGTCACAACTTCACGGTAGGCTTCCGCGGACGGCAGGGTACTCCCCTACCCCACGGTCCGCAGCCACGGCTAGGGCGGCATCAGGCGCAGGTAAGCGCACCCACGCCGCCACGCACGCCGGTCCGCGAAGGAGGATTCCTCCCGGGCCCTCTCCGCCACCTCCTTCCGCGAGATGACAGCCTAGCAGAAGGCAGCGACCGCGGTCCGGGCCCTGTCACTGCCAACCATCGCTCGCGCAACGGCTGGCAGTGACAAATCCGCGCCTATGACTGCAGCGAGTTTCCGGCGCTGCTCATCCCAGGCCGAGCACGATTTGAGCGTGTGCCGCGCCGAGTCCTCGCCGCAGTCGCAGTGGTGACAGCCTGGGGTCGTCTCCCTCCCAGCGATTGTGTGCAGGTATTTGCCAAAGCAACCATGCCCCGACAAAACCTACACCAACCGGAAAGTGGTGAGGACCGCGTGCTGCCGCCCTGCCCATTCTTCCAGGATCGGGTGGAGCATCCTCACGGTCCAGAGACCAGCTCGGGGCGTCTCCAGCCGAGACCTCCACTTTAGGACGATGGCGCGGTGGGCAGCTTCCTGCCACGAGGAAATTAAGCTCGGCGAGGGGTGGCTGCCCTGCTGAGGGCTGGCTGTGGAGCACGAGCTTCCCCTCCTTCCAGTAGTCAGGTCTAACCTAACCTAACGCTAGGCCCGTGACTATTATTCGTCATGGACAAAAAATTTATAGTGTCCCACTGTCGAATTAGGTTGATACAGTTTTTGTGACACGTGGTAATACATAGAGTAATTAAATTTTGTGTTCATTCTACGCATAGAATAAAGTAAAAAAGTATATATTATTATAATTATGAGAACAATTATTGTATAAATTATCTATAGCCTCGCAATTAAGCAAAAAAATACATGTGTTCAAATTATCTATGGGAAAGATAACGAGTCAGTTGCCCACTGACCTTAAAGAGTTCAAGTTTTGTCTGCTTACATCATTATTAAAACCTGTTTTGTTAAAATAATTGATTTAAAATAGCGAAGATCGCGTTAATATATTTTAGTCTTAATATGTATGTCAATATTGTTAGCTGTAGCAGAAGAGGATAGTACACTTAATGGTAAACGGTTACCGTTACTCATGGATTTGGTAATGCCATGGCCAAGCGACCTTTTACTTTGAAATCCTCTTAGCAACATCTTAGCACACAAGAGACGAATGGGAGAGAATCTTCCGTCTTAAACATATTGGAACGCGTCACAGTTGTTTTTCGCTCATGGACTCAACTATAGTGAGAGTATGTCAAGCCGCTGCTCACTATTTCATTTCACAGATATGAAATAAAATAAATAATAATATAAATATTCACGGAAATTTCACACAACGTCCTCTGGTCCCAAACTAAGCGTAATGCTTGTGATAGCACAAGGGGGTACCATAGGGGTACCAGATGATGGATATAATACATATATACTACTTTTTTTTGTAAATACATACATATAATAGATAGAAAACATCCAGACGCAGTAAAAATATGTTTTCATCATCACACAAATAATTGTCCTGAATGGGAATTGAACCCACGACCTCGTGCACGTACCACCACCAACCACACCACGAGGCCTGTCCTACATAGCATCACACCTGTATTCCCCGAAGGGGTAGGCAGAGGTGTATTACACACCCACGAATCGCCAGCTATGTTTAAGTCCCACGTAATAGGGGGCGAGTCTATTGACGTCTACCGGGCACATGTCCAAACTCCGGGCTGCTACTGAGAATTTTTCTTATTTTTTTTACGAAAAATCTTAATAGCACTGGCCGACTCGGGGATCGAACCCGAGACCTCATGATCAGCAGTCGTTTACACTACCGCTGCACCACAGAGGAAGTTAAACCCGTCCTATCTCCTGCTACAACCAAAACACACCGATGTGCTTCATGGCCGGTCACACGGGAGATGGTGGTACCAACCCGGTAGCAAATGAGCCACTTGGCACCTACCCTACCACCTGTAATACAATTGGTGATAATTGCTTACTTCCCTTAGTCGCCACGGAAGTTTTACACGGGTGTCGTACATCCGTGTAAAACTTCCAGAAAGGGGTGGAGAAACTTGTATCCTTAGTCTTAGTGACTACACGGATATTTTTTGCAATATATTTTTAATGATGGTAGACGGTTACTACATCTTATATACGCTAAATAGCAACACCAGGGGATGACCGTGATGGCAAGTGTTGCCAACCCCAGCGAAATGATTTAGTATGGAGCTGTAGACAGTTACAGATATTCAACGTTTAATCCCATTAATATTATACGAGTAGTTATATGTGAAAGTTTGTATGTTTAGATGTTTATTACACAATCACGCAAAAACGGCTGAACAGATTTGGATAAAATTATCGCAGTAAAAGGCTTACTTATCTACTTATTGATTAGTAGATTTTTTTTCAATAGATGGTTCCGTCTCACATTATGATTATTGCACGCCTCATAAGTGAAGCGTTGAGGTGTGTACTATTCTCGTTCCGCGCAGAACAACTGATTTTTCAAAATTAAAATGTCTCTATTTATCATATATTGCACTTGTAAAATAATATGTAGACACACATATCAAGAAAAAACACTATTTTTAACACTCATGATATTTTTGATGCCATTTTTGTTATTTAAACTAGTTAAAAAATTGTTTGAAAAAGTTCTGTCTTGGACGTCCGTTTATTGTAGGTAATGTATGTTAACACGATAACGACCAAGATACTTTAATAATCGAGTCTTTTTTTTCTTATACGAATCAGTATAATTACGAATAGAGCCCTATTACTTTTCACGGTCTGATTTGATGTGGTTTAATTGTTTTCAAATAAACAAAAAAAATAGTGAATATTTACTCTCGATTCGACACTAAAACCAGCGCCTCCTTATTTGGTGAGAACTATTTCAATAGACCAATATAGAAGTACTTCTTAAAATTAGCGCTTGATGGCGTATAAGACATGAGATGTACTTATTGAAATTAGCGCTACCTATGTGATTTATTGAAAACTACTTAGTAAGATCAATACATTATCAGTAGGGATGGGCCGAAATTCGTTTTACATTCGGTTTAACCGAATTTCGGTGGCTTGAACCGAACTTCGGCATTCGGCCGAAGTTCTGTCTTAAATGCTGAACATCCGGTATAAGAAAAAGGTATGGTTTCTACTAAAATTAAGAGAAATCCAATCGATCACAGCTGTAAAATAAGTGACATATACCAATACTCTAGAATAATTTAATCATGGCGACTTGTAGGTACGCTTAATTATAATTATTATAGATAAATTAAAATGGATCCATTCATTTCTTTTTCCGAAAAATAAATAGATATGAATATTTTTTTCGCGATCCAGGAGTCTATGAATCCCACCCAATAATTTGAAATAATGTTTCACCCAAGAGTGAATGCGGGAAATAGAGTAAACGGAGCATTGGGACAACTTATCGGCAGTTATCACCTCAGCCAGAGGGCACGTGTCGCAATACACAACGCAGTGATTGTCCCAACGTTATTATTATGGAAGCGAGAGTTGGGTATGCAAAAAGGAACATGAGAGTAAAATCAATGCAGTCGAAATGTGATCTCTGCGGAGAATCTGTGGAGTGGGGCTGACTGACCGCATTCATAACGACGACGTAAGAGAGCGAGTAGGTATGAAAGAGAGTATTGGTGTAAAGATGCTCCGATGATTCGGATATGTGGAAAGAATGCCGGACGAGTGACTGATTAAGAAGATATAGGTACAATGCGTGTGTGGAAGGATGTAGGTACAGGGGGAGACCGAGACTCGCCTACCTAGACCAAATCGGTCGTGTATTGAAGGAAGGTGGAGTCAGGAGTCTCCGAAACCGGCGAGCGTGTATGAAGAGAATTATCAATGTTGAGGAAGCGAGAGATGTATGCAAGAATAGAGCCTCTTGGTACTTTGTTCTCTCTGCCTGACCCGCAAAGAAAATAGCGTGATGATAAGTTAGTTTGTTAGTGTCACCCTTACACTTACTGTTTTATACGACGTTGTCTTTCAAAAAAATACAGAACACGACAAGTTACTCCCGAGAAAACACACACTGAAGTTCGGCTGAACTTCGGCCGAATTTTGTACATTTACCGAATGTTCGGCGGAAGTTCGTATTCGGTTAAAATCACATTCGGCCCATCTCTAATTATTAGTTACTTATCAAATAATAAATTTTATTGTGAAAAATGAAGATTATTTTTCTTTATTACAGCATACCTCCTCATAACCTCATTTCTGAATATTCTCTCTGGATTCCACTGAGGTCCACGCAGATGAATTCCCACTAAGAAACTATAATCCTTACTATATTATGAATGCGAAATTGTATTTGTTTGATTGTTACGATTTTATGGCAAAAATACTGAAGCGATCATCAATCCATTTAGCACACATATAAGTTCAGGTTCCAGATAAGATAGATACAGCCGAAGCTAATAAGACTAAGTATAACTAATAAGTTAAAATTTGATGTTTCCCATGGACTTAAACGTCCATGATGTTTCCTTTGGGATCGCTATTTTCGCATACACATCATTAGTGTGATAAGACTAATCTATCTATACTATTAACAAACTGTAACAGAGCTACGGCGACGGTCCTCGTGGCGTAGTCGATAGTGTAACCGACTTCCGTGCACGAGGTCGTGGGTTCGATTCCCACTCAGGACAAATATTTGTGTGATGAACACAGATATTTGTACTGCGTCTGGGTGTTTTCTATCTATTATATGTATACAATTTACAAAAAAGTAATATATGTATATGTACCTATTATATCCGTAATCTGGTACCCATAGTACAAGCGCTGGCTTAGTTTGGGACTAAAGGACGTGTGAAATGTCCGTGAATATTTATTTATTATTATTTATTTATTTAAGTATGTCTATACAGTTAAATATATTTGAGAAAAAAATATCTACTGAATTACGTTATATATATGCTAAACACAAAATGATTTTTTAAGATTTTTGATGTGAAACATCTAATGCGCAGGGAGGGTAAAATCGGCTGTTAGCGTGGCGACGCTTTTATTTTACTTGTCCCGTTCAAATCTTGCAAGTTAGATTTGACACACTTCCCGGTTCCGATTGAGCTGAAATTTTTCACGCATCTGTATATCGCGTGACAAAGCAATATTATAATGAAATGGAGCTGATCTTATGATGGAGCTGGAAGGTGGACATAGGAACTCTATAATGAAACGGCGCAACCCCATAAAATTTGGACATATTTGATTCTTCTTGACGAGTACTTTGCCTCTACATGGTATCCAGGGTCTGATGATGGAGCTGGAAGTCGGTCACAGTAACTCTGTAATGAAACGACGAAACCCTATCGAGTTTATACTCGTTTGATTCGTCTTGAGGAGTACTTTGTCAAGTTATGATAATTTTATTTCTACAAAATAATTTCGATGTTTTCACATCTGGTAGACGTCCCGCGGCGTCTAGTTTTTTTGTCCGCTTGTTCACTCGCGCGTCACGCCAAAACTACTGAAAGGACTTTAAAGCAACTTTTTTATATGATAGCTTTTGATTAGGCTTAAAAACTGGTATAGGTACATTTTTGACGTTCTTCGTGGCGTTGTCGGTAGTGTAATTGACTTCCGTGCACGAGGTCGTGGGTTCGATTCCCACTCAGGACAATTATTTGTGTGATGAACACAGATAATTGTACTACATCTGAGTGTTTTCTATCTATTATATGTATGTATTTACAAAAAAAAGTAGTATATGCGTTATATCCGTAATCTGGTACCCATAGCACAAGCGTTAAGCTTAGTTTGGGACCAGAGGACGTTGTGTGAAAATGTCCGTGAATATTTATTTATTATTGCACGCCTCATAAGCGAAGCGTTGAGGTGTGTTCTACTCCCGGTTTACACGGCACAACTGATTTTTCAAACTTAAAATGTCTCTTTTTATCATATATTGCACTTGTAAAATAATATCTACACACACATATAAAGAACAAACACTATTTTTAACACTCATGATATTTTTGATGCCATTTTTATTATTTAAACTAGTTAAAAAACTGTTTGAAAAAAATCTGGCTTGGACGTCCGTGAGTTATAGGTTAATGTATGTTAACACGATAACGACCAAAATACTTTACTAATCGAGTTCTTTTTTTTCGTTTACGAATTATTATAACTAGGAATCCCTATTACTTTTCAAGTTCTGATCCGATGTGGTTTAATTGTTATTAAATAAACAAAAAAAATTTACTGAATATTTCCGGCATTTACGCTTGACGCGACACTAAAACCAGCGCCTTTCATGAGAACTACCTTTTTAGGTACGCGTAGCCACCGGTGGTTTTACTATCGATCGTCAAAAGAACGCCGTTCGCCCGGCCGGTACATTGTTTTTTGTTAAAAGAAAGTTCATACCTTTGCTTGACGAACTGATGATATTTGTCAAGTATAATAACTATTTTATATAACAATATTTAAAAACACTAAACACACGTAAATAATAACACACCAACGTTATAAAACACGAAAAAAACATATTTTACATTCCACAATTTTTTTTGCACGGCCTTGGCGTCACTATGGTAAATCGACCTTATCAAAACACGTGCCTATGAGTGGTACAAAGCATTTAAAAGCGGTCGAGATGTGATGGAAGATTTGCCTCGCTCTGGTAGGCTATCAACGTCTGCAACTGAGGTTAACATTGCAAAAGTGAAGGAAATGTGACTGAAAATCCTCATTCAACATTGAGAGAAATAGCTGCCGAACTTTCTGTGCCTCACAAGTCGATCCGTACGATTTTAAATAATCACTTGGGTATGAAACATGTTTCCGCTCGGCTAGTCCCAAAAGACCTGAATTTTCTCCAAAAACTCAATCGCATGAGAGTGGCTGAGGACATGCTAGAACGAGTCAATTCAAACCCAACATTCATGAAACGCATTGTTACTGATGACGAGACGTGCGTTTACGAGTTCGACATGCAAACGCCATAGTCGATCAAAAGTCAAAATCATGTTGACTGTTTTCTTTGACTATCGCGGTGTTGTGCATTCGGAATTTTTACCAGAAGGTCAAACGGTAACTAAAGAATATTATTTGAGCGTTATGCGTCGTTTAAGAGAGCAAATTCGACGAAAAAGGCCAGATTTGTGGAAAGAAAATTCTTGGATTTTGCATCACGATAATGCGCCTTCGCACAAGGCCATCATTGTGAATGAATTTTTGTCCAAACACTCAACAAATACCATCGAGCTACCACCATATTCACCAGATATGGCTCCAGCCGACTTCTTTCTTTTTCCTAAACTCAAATTACCACTTCGTGGCACCCGTTTTCAATCCGTAGAAGACATAAAGGAGAATTTGCGGCGAGAATTGAACACAATTCCGGAAACAGCGTTTAAAAAATGTTTTGATGATTGGATTATTCGTTGGCGTAAGTCTATCGTTTTTAAAGAAGCATACTTTGAAGGTGATAAAATAAATTTGGATGAATAACAAAAATTTTGTGTATTATTGATCTTTTCCCGGTACTTTCTTGACAGAGTACTTACTTGATTCTGTCGCGACACCGTCATCTCGTGAACTGCAATATACAAAATACGTCAGTCTACGACACATCAATTGTATCTCCACGCAGAAATAGCTATCGCACAGGAACTATCCATTATCCGGGATAAAAGTAGTCGATGAAGAGACATCGATAAGGATCATTTATATTGTAAGGATTTATTTTATACCTAAACTAGCCTTTGCCCGCGGCTCCGCGGCAGCCGAAAGCTAGTTTTTTGGTAATATCTCAGGTTCCCAATATAGTAGCGGAATAAAAAGTATACCAGTTGTTAAGTCTAATCAAGAGCTATAAAAAAAAATTTCTTCAAAATCCGTTCAGTAGTTTTTGCGTGATGCGCCAACAAACAAACAGATAAACAGACAAACTGACAAAAAAACTAAAAAAAAACGTTTTGTGTTTAGACACGCCTATATAGCCTATTACAGTCATTTTTTCTCAAATATCTTAAATGTACAGACATAGCTATATTCCAGCCATCCATCCATCCATCAGCCTTTTAAAGTCCACTGCTGGACATAGGCCTCCCTAAGATTGGGGGATAGTGCCGTAACCGCCACGCTTGGCAGGCGGGTTGGCGATCGCAGTGGATGTTGTTAATACTCGAAGGAGTGCTGCTGCCCACTCCTCCGGTATTCCCTCAGTCGGCTCTTACGACTCCCATGGGTGGAGAGGGGTGGGACAATTCTAAAGCCGGCCCCACACGGCGAGCTATATTACAGCTTTATAATATCTACTAGTATAGATAAATTTGTTAACGCGTTTTACGGTAAACGGCTATAGGCCCATACCTATCCTCTCCCTAATATTATCCTTCATATCCTGTCTTATTTATCCACCATATCCTCTCCTTATTATACATCATCTCCACCTCCTATCTCTTTCTTGGAGAAGGCGAAGCGCGAGTATTGCCTCTGGTGTTGCTAGCGTCTATAGGCTACGTTAACCGCGAAGCACTAGGTGGGCGTAGGCCCTAAGATATTTTCCCACCAACCACCATACCCACCATAAAAATAAATAAAAAATATATATTTTATTTTTGTGAAATAAGATGGCGCTTATTGTATATTTTTCACTTGCTTGGCCACTGGAACTAGTTACATTACTTCAGTGGTTTTCTACCTACCCTGCAAGGAAGATGCCGTAAAATAAGTAAGTTAGTATTAGATCAAGAAAAATCTACTTTACTTTGTAATCTTATGGGAAAAACTTATTTGTGGACACCTGACATCCTCGGTTCCTCGGAAGGCACGTTAAGCAGTTGGTCTCGCCTGTTAAAATAACAATCATTAAGAACAAATGTCTCCAGTCTGGTTCTAAGGTCACCACTTGTCAGCTCAGCTAAAAAAACCGGACATATCGGAAGCCAACCCTAGCAATATTTGTGACAAGGCTATGAGGGATGAGAAATTGAGGAAAATATTTGAAGTGCGTTCAATTAACTAACCATTTATATGGGCATAATGTTGTCAGTTCTCATCGTGATTAAATCCACTTTTGTAAACTGCGTCGGTCGCCCCATAAATGGATAATTTGTCACTCGGCGCGCGAACGTTTAAGCAATAAAGTTTGACGTAATTTGAAGTTTCTTTGTCATATTATTGTGTATAGTGACTGTTCTTCCGTATGCCCATTTTTCCTTTATGACGTGAAACAGTGGATACTGTGGAGAATAACAATGAAGTGGTACAAAGGTGTGGATGCTAATGTCCATCGTGCGCAGGGTACATCCGTGTCTGCAAGCCCATCTGTGGCGAATTCTTATTCGTACTTGTGGCTGCATCTGTCCACGACAGCAGGAAATGCATGTGTTCCAATTGTGTTTATGTTTATGCTCCGGTAAGCTGAGGGTCACTAAAGTAATGTGGTGTGGTGTCCAGACCAGTGGTCTGCCAGTACTTATTATGTAAGTATATTACCTATTGAGAACCCTCACTAATTACAACACAAAGTGCAAAATGTGAAATAAAATATGATAGATACACGGGCAGGGTTTGAACCCGCGTCTTTTAGATTACCTATCCAGACACTGCCAAGTGAGATAACATTCGCTAACATTATAGGGTAAGTACATAGTTATAAAGAAATGTCGCTATGCGCGATGTCTGTTTGTCCGTTTGCTCTTGAACTCCACAGAGTTTAATAACGTTTACACTGTGAATCTATCGTATTCACTTTTTGTAGTAACATAGCATCACTCCTGTATTCCCCGAAGGGGTAGGCAGAGGTGTATTACACACCCACGACTCGCCAGCTATGTTTAAGTACCACGTAATAGGGGGCACATTTCCAAACTCCGGGCTGCTACTGAGATTTTTTTTTTACGAAAAACCTCAACAGCACCGTCCGACCCGAGAATCGAACCCGAGACCTCATGATCAGCAGTCGCTTACACTACCGCTACACCACAGAGGCAGGAGATTTTTGTAGTAGAGAAGTTAAATGTGTTTTATTCATGTTATTTTGCGGCATATGCTGGCTACACTATTTTACATTAAATGTACAAACAGATATAATATATAATTATGTAGGTTTTAAAAAAAAGGTAAGTATTATTATTGTATAACCTATTTATTAGTTTTTCCGCGTCTTCGACACAGATAACAGCTATTTTTTTAATACTTTGAACTGTATTTTAGCACTTGACATGCTCAGCTACTTTTTTGGTTATATCTCAGGTTCAGGTATTACGGGATAAAACGTATACCAGTTTTTAATGCCAATGAAGAGCTGGCAATCAAAACATTTCATAAAATCCGTTTAATAGTTTTTGCGTGATGTGCGAAAAACATACAGAAAAAATACAAAAAATGTTTTGTATACAGAGACGCCTAATACAGTGATATTTTGTATATCTTAAATATACAGAGATAGCTCTCTTACAGCTTTAACATAGTATAGATAAGGGGCTTTTGGACATTCGTGTCATAACATAGTAGTAATAGTGTGTTCGATAGATGGCGTTGTACAATCGATTTATTTAAACAAACGATACTAAAGTTAAATCAAGTAAACATTTATTAATATTCAAGCGAAGACTTTTGCAAAAATAGCCTAATAATAATATTTATATTATCAAAATATTACTGACAGAATTAATTGATAAGACGACGTTATTAATTGACTCTCACAGTACGCGGGGCACACGCGTCAGACCCGTCTTGTAATATAGCCGTTTTGCTCAGCTGAGACGTCAGTATCGCTGAGAGCATTATACGTCGCGCGTTTAACAATCAAACACAACTCAACACAATAAGTGCCACTCATGTGTGTTCCGTCCGGCAGTGCTCAGTGTCCATGAGTTCTAATAGTGTGTCTAGTGTCACGGGCCTAGGGACTTAGGACCCGGATAGTGTGTGCTTCACTATGAGTGTGAAATTAGTGCCCTGGGCTACACCGCTCGCGAGGAGCAAGCTGCTCGCATGTCTCCGACAAACCTTCATGGTGGTCCTCAGTAAGTGATTGAAATGTGTCTGTTAATAAAGCATATCCTTATTGATAATATACGTATTTTAAGTTCTCATACGTAGCTATAATCCTTGTAACGTGGTGGCACAATAAACCAACCTAAAATATAGCTTTTTTTTATTTTTATTAGAGACTCACCTACCTAGACCAAATTCACACTTTGTGTAGATCAAATCGGTTATGTATTGAAAAAAGGTGGAGTCAGGAGTCTCCGATACCGGCGAGCGTGTATGAAGAGAATTATGAATGTTGAGGAAGCGAGAGATGTATGCAAGACGGCTTCTACCTTTTGGCACTCTGTTCTCTCTGTCTATCCCACAGTAAAAACAAGTTCCCTTTAAAAAGTAAAAAATAATGAAAGAAACTCAATCTTAAAGTACCTAAGTATGTACGAGTATTAATAATTCTAAAAATAAAAAAGACGTCATGGGACGTCTGCCACATGTGAAAGCATCGTAGATTTATTTTGTAGAAATACTTAATGAGTAGAAATAAAATTGCCGTGTGGGGCCGGCACCAAGAATAGCTCCACCCCATCTCTTCCTATGGCAATCGTAAAAGCCGTCTAAGGGATTGCCGGGGGGACCGGGCAGCAGCGTTCCCCTGTGTACTAAAAACACCCACTGCGATCGACAACCCGCCTGCCAAGCGTGGCGATTATGGTAAAACCCCCATTTTGGGGAGGCCTATGTCCAGCAGTGGACGATGAAAGGCTGATGGATGGAGAAATAACATATGGATATAAATCATCATCATCAGGCCCTGGATACCATCTAGAGACAAAGTACTCGTCAAGACAAAGCAAAAGAGTCCAAACTCAATAGGGTTGCGCCGTTTCATTATAGAGTTCCTATGTCCACCTCTCAGTTCCATCATCAGATCAGCTCCATGTCATCATAATATTGCATTGTCACGCGATAAACATATGCGTGTAAAATTACAGCTCAATCGGAAACCGGGAAATGTTTTAAATTTAACTTGCAAGATTTGGACGGGATAAGTAAAATAAAAGCGTCGCCACGCTAACAGCCGGTTTTACCCTCCCTCCGCATTAGATGTTTCACATCAAAAATACATCGCGTTGGGGGACCGCTCCTACTTATTTATTACCTACTATATGTTGCTTAGTTAAGTTAGGTTAGGTTATTTGTAATTGAGTTGTTAGGTTTATAATAGGTACAGATATACGAGTGTATTTAACTGTACACGTGCCTATAGAAATTAGACGAATTTTGTACGGAGCTGAAGCATAAGAACAATGCAATGCGTATGAAAATTAAATTATATATAGTCATATAATAACAGTGATAAAATTGTGGTGAGGTCGAGAATTATATGGCGTATAAATATAAATTTATAATAATGTTAAATATAACGTGGTTAAGTTAATTTAAAGGAGGTATGATCAATCACGAGGAAGAGTTTGATGTCTAGTATGAGGGAGATGTCTATCCAGTATCAACTCGATCTTTCGTAAGGACTTGGAGGATTTGAAAGAAAACATCTGTACCTATTATAAAGCTGTAACAGAGCTGTGTCTGTACATTTAAGATATTTGAGAAAAAAAAATACTGTAAGTATTAGACTTTATAGGCTGGTCTAAATTCAAAACAATTCTTTTTAGATTCTTGTCTGTTTATCTGTTTGTTTGTTCGCGCATCACGCAAAAACTACTGAACGGATTCTGATGCAATTTTCTTTATTTGATAGCTCGTGATTAGACTTAAAAACTAGTTTAAATTTTATCCCGCTACTATATCGGGAACCTGAGATATAACGTAAAAACCAGCTTTTGGTTGCGGCGGAGCCGCGGGCAGAGGCTAGTCCATAATATTTGTGAAGCCTGCCAACTCGTATTTGGCAGCGGGGATGGCTATGACCTAAATTCTATGCAGTAGATTTTGATTCGAATATGATATAGACCTACGCAATGATTCGTGAAAACCAAAATCTCTGGCAGTCTTCAGAGTTACACACGAATGAGATTTGTACTCTAAAAACATCAAAGATTATTTTCTTTAGCCAGTTGGATCCGCGAGAAGCTTCGCCGGGACGTCAATAACAGATAAACAAACGCCAAGGTTCAAGTCCACGTTGTGTAGATAAAATGAACTGTAACCTTTGCACCTCTGTTTCTTCGAAGAAGATCCGTGTGATTATGGAATAAGAATACCTATATAGGTACAAACTGTTACCACCGTATTTTGTCTAGCGAGTGACACACGCTACCGAAGATGGTATACCATCTCAAGAGTAGCAAAGTTATAAATCCTATTTATTGAATTGCTGAATTGGCAAAGCATTTGGGACGGTATTCTAGGAGATGCAGATTCAAATCATACTCGTGACTGTTATTTTCGATTTCACACTCGCAATTTATATTAATTTATTATGGCTCAAGTGCATAATATAATGTAAAATAGTTCAACTATACAGTAAAAAGCACCCCACGCTTTTTACAATCATTATTTATTGTAATATTATTTACTACTTTTTAGTTCAACTAGCTATTTAAAGCGTGTTATTTTAGTTTTTTAAACTATATTTTTTTTATCTATACTATTATAAAGCTGTAACAGAGCTGTGTCTGTACATTTAAGATATTTGAGAAAAAAAGACTTTATTAGGCTATATATAGGCGTGTTTGAACACAAAATAATATTTTTTAGTTTTTTTGTCTGTTTATCTGTTTGTTCGTTCGCACATCACGCAAAAACTACTAACGGGATTTTGATTCAACTTTTTTTATTTGATAGCACTTGAGTAGACTTAAGAACTGGTATACAGTTTATTTTGTTTGAATATACCCCTCGTCCTCTCTTATCCCTTTTCGTGACACTATTCAAACACCCCCCGCTCGCCCCTCGTTTATTGAATGTAGTTTTTCAAAGGCTCATTATGGTAGTGCACACGGGAACGTTTACTGTCCCACTACTGGGCACGGGTCTTCTCTCAGAGTGGCATTTAACCCACAGTCTACCTGGCTAGTTCACTGCCGGTCTACTTCACAAGCCACCAAGAAATTCTCTTACTCATACAAGTATCCTCATGACGTTTTTTACCACTATACATAATTTAGGAGCAAATATACACATATGTAGTTTTAAAAAGATCAGATATGTAAGGCTTAAGAATAGGGAATTGGGATACCCCTCTTTTGCACGCCTCATAAGCGTAGCGTTGAGGTGAGTACTACTCTCACTTCACGCAGAACAACTGATTTTTCAAACTTAAAATGTCTCTATTTATCATATATTGCACTTGTAAAATAATATATATACACACATATTAAGAAAAAACACTATTTTTAACACTCATGATATGTTTGATGGCATTTTTGTTATTTAAACTAGTTAAAAAACTATTTAAAAAGGTCTGTCTTGGACGTCCGTGTGTTGTAGGTAATGTATATTAACACGATAACGACCGAAATACTTTACTAATCGAGTATTTTTTTCTTTTACGATTCAGTATAATTACGAATGGGGCCGTATCACTTTTCACAGTCTGATTCGATGTGGTTTAATTGATTTTAAATAAACAAAAAAATAGTGAATATTTACGCTCGACTCGATGGTACAGTGGCACTCTAAAACCAGCGCTATACCTTATTTCATGAGAACTACTTCTATAGACCAATATAAAAGTACTTCTTAAAATTAGCGCTAGATGGCGTATAAGACATGAGAACCACATTAGTAAGTACTTTTTGAAATTAGCGCTAACTATGTGATTTATTGAAAACTTTTCTTTTTTTTTTATTGCCAACGGTGGCAGACGAGCAAGCGGCCCACCTGATGGTAAGTGGTAACCGCCGCTCATGGACTTTAGCAATACCAGGGGCACAGCCAAGCCGCCGCTTACCGCAACTTAAGTGCTCCTTTCAAACCTCGTTTAAAGAGGGACATGTCGTACCACCGGGGAAACACCGTAGCAGGTAGTTCATTCCAGAGCACACACGTACGTGGTAAAAAAGAACGCTGAAAACGAACTGTCTTTGACGAAATCGTTTCCAGGTGGTGTGGATGAACCCTACCGCGACGTCTCATGGTTCGGTGGTAAAATAGTGATGTTGGTACCACCTCAAACAGCTCCTCCGAGCACTCCATCCCATTGTAGAGCCGATACGACCCGAAGTCTCTCCGCCACTCCATCGGCTCCAGTCCGTGAGATCGGGATCATCGACATTTCGAATAGCACGTCTTTGCAGGGAGTCAAGTGGGTCGAGTTGGTACTTAGGCGCACCTGCCCAGAGATGTGAGCAGTACTCCATATGAGGGCGGACCTGTGCTTTTTAAAGCACAAGTCGTTGCCTCGGCGTGAAGTACCGCTTGGTTTTGTTCAGGACGCCTAGTTTTTTACTCGCCAATTTGGCTTTGTCCTCCAAATGACTCCCGAACTGGACTTTGCTAGAGATGTCGATGCCGAGGATCCCTATACTCTTGGAGACCGGGAGAGTTACCCCTTGGCTTAATAAGACCAATATATTATTAGTTACTTATCAAATAATCAATTTTATTGTGAAAAATGAAGATTATGTGGCGTGCACTTTTGGATTTTCCCAAGTATTTTTTTTGTTAAGGTGGGAAAAAATGTATCTAACCGCACACCCCGTCGTTCGGGACAGTGAACAGGGTAGTGTGGGGCCCTCACCCGCTAAATAAACCCGCCGTGTGCTGTCTCTCCGCCTGTATTGGCATACCACTCGAACTATGTGAGATTACTTCAGGGGTGAACTCGATACCACTGGCTGGTACGTACGTTACGTACTAGGCTATTAATACTAATCGAATTTTACACCAGCCGTGAATTATTTCAGTGTGTTCTGGTATTTGAGTTCCAGTCGTTTAGAGTTTATTTGAGAAACAAGGAGCAATGGTGGTAAGAGTGTGATGCTATTCACGAGTGACAGTTACCGTGTATAAATTACCACACCATTCGTGAGCTCTTCGTCACCCACTGTAGGATAGGTCTTCCTGAGAGAACGCCACAATGAGCGGTCCTGTACCGCACACAAAGAGCACACAATAGCACAGTAATAGATTGATTATATATGTACCAAGTCAATGTAGCTACAGTATGAAAATAGTAACAATTTATTCATCCAACTATTACTAAGCAAGTGTAAATTTATAGAAGAAATTCGAACTAGTTACATTTTGTTAAATTTAAATTATTTACTGACAGTGAGTCGTGTTATCCGACGTTGACTCACATATAGAAGATTCTGTTGTTCATTAGTAAATATAATAATGTTAAACAAAATCGGTAATCCAAAGCCTGTTTTACCACAAGCAGGTTGTATAGCTGAGTCTCGTATGATGACCCACACGTGACCGCACTATCACGTGACAGGGTACCTACTTGCAGCGCTTTATATAGCGCTAGTTCGTCTGCTTCATAGGGTCAAGCAGAACTCCCCAGCACAGATTAAACCTTCCAAAAGGAAAAAAATCTGTTTGAAGATTGTCAAATAATCCTCTTCATGTTATGGATGTTAGATGTCAGAGTCATCTAAAGACATCTATAGTATTATAAAGCTGTAACAGAGCTGTGTCTGTACTGTACATTTAAGATATTTGAGAAAAAATACTGTTTTAGGCTATATAGGTGTACCGAAGGAATGTAACATAGTTCCAGTGGCCCGCCAATAAAGGCGGAGAGACGGCACACGGCGGGTTTATTTAGTGGGTGAGGGCCCCACACTACCCTGTTCGTTACCCCGAACGACGGGTGTGCGGTAAGGTACATTTTTTCCCGCCTAAACATAAAAAACGGCTATATAGGTGTCTAAACACAAAACGATTCTTTTTAGATTTTTTGTCTGTTTGTTTATCTATATTAAATGAAATTGGGTGAATGATTGAAATTATTTCGGATTATCCGCTAGCTTTTGATAATTTCGGATATAATATAATTTAGTAAAGAATTATAAAAGTAACATAGAAAACGTCTTAAACGTTAAATTGTAATGTAATACATAATCATTAACTAGTTATGATTAAGTAATAGAAATAATAAACAGTACAGGGGACGCGCGTGGCTTGCGCGTCGGTTCAGCCGGGAAGAAAACAAATTCTGGCGTAATATTTATGTATCATTTAGACTCCGCCCGAAATCATTCGTAACGTTTATATCGGTTTCAGTTTCGGATATTTTTATTTCGGATATCCAATAATTTCGGTTACGGAGCTCCACATCCCTGCTAACAAGTACGATAATATGTTGGCCATTGAGCGCTTTGTTACATATAACAATATGCAATGTAATCTTGAGACGTTAGCGATATCAAAGTAGTTATATTTTAATGTGAAAAAGTCACGCTTTATCGAAGTGAAACATTGATAAATATATAAATATATACGCAACTAACATAAGCCTTAGATATTCAACATAAACGTATGTGTTTATGCACAATTAACTATATCAACCAGTTTATCAACCACTCATTCATTAATCAGCCTTTGTTTTCCTAACTGGTGGGCATTGGGAAGTTACAAGTGCCGACTGCATCCAGCAGCACCCAGTCTTTGCGCCCGTGCACTTCACTAGTTATTTATGCTTGGCTAATTACACTAGTTGTCGCCCACTGCTCACGGTCAGCTGGTCCACATGCCGTTACGAGAGTTGAGGATAAGTTTGGTAGCACCACGCCTCATCATCCAACGGGCTAACTCCAAACCAAAACCGCTAAGACCCCCCTGCATTACACAATATTAGTTACTTAGTGCCAGTGACACCAATATGATATTTTCTTATGATAATTACCTAGTTAAGGAAGGGTTAGGTCATGTTTTTAATATTAGGAAAAGTAAAAATCCTATGCTGCGTATATTTAATTCCAACTATCAATTTTCTAATTTAAAGAAACAAGAAGTATTTATACAATTTTTTATTATTATTGCATATGGTAGCAGACGAGCCACGGCCTACCTGATGGTAAATGGTAACCGTCGCTCATGTACTCAACAATACCAGGAGTATTATCAAGCCACTGCTCACTATTTCATTTCAGATATAAAATGAAAGAATTAACGTCTACCTCCTGCTACAACCGAAACACACCGATGTGCTTCATGGCTGGTCACACGGGAGATGGTGGTACCCACTTGCTACCCAGCCTGCCAACAGTAATACAATGGGTGATAATTGCTTATTTCCCTTAGTCCCCGTACGACATCCATGGGCAAGAATGAGTTCGTGACACTAGTATTCTAGTCCGTCACTACACGGAGGAACTAGTACTTAAATCCATTTTTTATAATTATTAGTCCAGATAACAATTCTTTAATAGAAGAGCCATCCCATGAAATCTGAGTCAAGTGCGAGCTGCATTACTACTAGAAGTTTTACTCCCTCTTCCTGACTTCGGCATTGCCCGAACTCACACTTTTCCTGAACCTCCTGTCTCTCCTGTTCTCCTCTAACAGTGAGAGGGACTTAGACCGTACTCCACTACACTAGGTCAATGCTTTTTTATACTACGTGGGTAGGAAACAAGCATAATTATGTCCACATGATGATAAGCGGTTACCGCAGCCTGTACACGTTAGCAAGCAATAAGGCTTAGGTCTCCGACGCTCTCATTCATCAAACGGAACACAACAATAGGAGTAACAACAGTTGTTCGACGATGATCTTCTTTGAGAGGGTGGTATCGAGCTGGCCCATTCACGCTGGGACAAGCAAGGCTCAATGACTGGCAGAATGCTGGTTCTAAAAGGACTTTACAAGTAGTCGAGATAATCTTTCAGGTTTCCATGGTGACAAAATCTGCATGAGATTTTTTTTTGAACTGGAGTTCGTCTGAAACAGCGTTTTTTTTATTGCTTATCGTGGCAGACGAGCCACCGCCCACCTAATGGTAAATGGTAACCGTCGCTCATGGACTCAACTATACCGAGAGTATTGTCAAGCCGCTGCTCACTATTTAATTTCACATATATGTATTATGATAAATGCTTATTTCCCTTAGTCGCCTCGTACGACACCCGTGGGAAAGATTGGGGTGGTGACACTTATATTTTTAGTCCGTCACCACACGGATAAGTACCACTCTTTGCAGTGCTTAGTTGCACCGTTAGGCTATCACTGCTACCACTGAAGTAATCCAAACAGTACCAGCGGCCCGTCAACACAGGCGGAGAGACGGCACACGGCGGGTTTCTTTAGTGGGTGAAGGCCCCACACTACCCTGTTCGTTGCCCCGAACGACAGGGTGTGCGGTTAGGTACATTTTCTCCCGCCTAAACAAAAAAAAAAACAAAAAAAAAGTCTATCACTGCTTATCCTACCTCCTACATTAGTAGTAATGCTTTGCCAATTTAGTTATCGTAACAATTGCTCGGGACTGCGATTTTCGATAACACATTCATTCTTAACGTCTTGGGTGACGGACATCTGGGACGGTATGCCAGGAGATGCAGGTTCAAATCCTACTCGTGACTGTTATTTTCGATTTCATACTTTCACACTTTGTGTTAATTTTTAATAATATTTAAGAAAAAAAATACTAACCTACAAAGAGACTTACTTCATTGTGTTTTTGTCTGTTCAATCCAACTACTAAACATTCATGAAGAAATAAGCCCTTTTGAATAGAGACTCCATAATTATACTGTTTGTACAATCTCGAGTTCTGCTAAAAAATATAAGTAACTAGCGCTTCCCACCGCTTTAAGTTTTTAAACATTTTGGGATAAACGTAGAGTAAATGTACCTTTATGCAGGACATAAGAAGTATTTTTTTTTGATTACTATTTATATTTTTCTTATAATATTTTTTTAATTTTTAACCATAAACCTACATTATTGAAGTTTTAGTAGGGATCACAATTTTTTATAATAATAAATACAGCCTATTTCACTCACTGATAATGTAGCATTCCAATGGAGAAAGAATTTCTGAAATCCGTCCAGTAGTTTTTTAATTGATACGTTACAAACTACATTTCCTCTTTATAATATTAGTATACTCGTAGTTTGTTGTTTTTGACGTACAGCGATTGGAAGTTTACAGTGTTTTTGTGTCGCATCGAACTTTGTATTCAGATTGAATGGTACGAAACGTGGTCTTACTGTTAACAAAAAAACTGCGGTCATGTGGTCAAGAGTACGGGAATCCCACGCAGATTGCTTATATCATAGATATAGTAACGTCGTTCATATATAGCTGCGTGACGGAGTGGCGCTGACGTTTACAATTGACGGGTTTTTATTGATGGCAGTGGCAGACGAACCAACTTTACAGCACCTGGGGTACAAGACAAAAAACTATTGAGTGTAAAAGAGTGCTTATTACAAATCTCGTTTAAAAGAGTCCTAGCGCTGATGATATACCTTCGTAGGCAATTTGTTCTAGAGCCTGAAGTGGTAAGAAAACATAACTTTGTTCATTTCAATGGCGAGCAGTGACTTGACGGTAAACTATTAGTACCTAAAGCTAAATCTATGAGTGGCAGTTACCATTTATTGTCTGGTGGGCCATGGCTCGTCTGCCTTTGCCAGCAGCTCCGCCGCAGCCAAAAGCTAGTTTTTAGGTTATATGCCAAGTTCCCGATACAGTAGCGGGATAAAATATATACCAGCGTTTAAGTCAAACAAAAAATGTTTAATAGCAATCTGTTCTAAGTAATCTGTAGTAATCTGTTTAGTAGTTTTTGCGTGATGCGTGAACAAACAAATACGAATAAACAAATAGACAAAGAATCTAAAAATAATGTTGGTGTTTAGACACGCCTATGAAATCTAATACAGACACTTTTTTTTCAAATATCTTAAATGTACAGGCACAGCTCTGTTACAACTTTGTATTTAGATCGGAGATTTATGGAAATGTCAATTAATTATGTATGTTAGCTAACTGCTCATTATACATAAGCACTTTTGTATGCTGTGTTTAAAGATAACACAAGAACGTTATTATTTCAAGACACAAAATAATAACAACAAAGAATTTAACGCAATTTATCAATCATATATCCTGTGGTATGGCACAGCCCTGAAGAAACTGCCTACCACTAAACATCGTTCCTGTTCAATATACCGTCTAACCGTCTCCCGTCGTAAATAGACTTTTCGTAATAATACTAAAAGTGCGGTCAAAGTGCATGAGTGCGTATTAAAATTGCGGTCGAAAGTACGCGAGTGCGTATTAAATGTGCGGTCAAAGTGCGCGAGTGCGTAAATTATCGGAAAAAAGTACTTAGTGATACTTCAAAGAGTGCGTTAAAACGGAAATTTTGGAAAATAACACGATGACCTTGGACTGGAACTGGTACTGATTGCATGATTTTTTTTTTACTTTAGTTAAGCGAAGCCCCAACGTAAAGTGTAAGTTAATTTACGTCGTTAAAGATAATTTTATTTAGTAGGTATGTATTTTTGTCTTACGTATTAAGTCGAGCAAATAAATGGCAGATGAGCTCTTAGAGTTACTTGAACAGTTCAAGTATGTGAAAGATTATTTAACTAAATTAGGTCCAAGTAGAAGGACAGCTAAAATAAAAAAGGAGAAATATACTGAGTTAGAAAACTTAAAGAAGCAATTTGATTTTGTATTAGACAGTATAAATGTTTTATCAGAAACGGAAAAATTATGTAAATTAGAAGTAGAGAGAATAGAAAATTTATGTGATAAGATAAATAAATATTATATTAAAATAAGGGAGTTGTGTACTGAGACAGATTTTGGTTCTGAGGGGACTGCCTCAAATTTAAAAATGGAGAAATTTGAATTAAAAACCACTATTAGTCTTTTACCGGTTATGGATAAAACCGAATCGGTTACAAAGCAATTAATCTCTAATATTGAAAAGTACTCCGATATGTTAGAAGCCGAGGAGCGGAAAAAGCTAATAACTTTTTTCTTAAGGTCAAGGTTGTCAGAAGGTGCAAAATTACGCTTGCACGAAACTTACGCCACAGTTTCAGATCTGGTGAAGGACATGAAGGACTGACTTCTTAGCAAAAAATCAGACACATCGCTGCAACAACCACTGCAATGCGCTAGGCAGAGCAACAAAAGCGTAGAAGACTATGGTAAGCAAATAAAACAATTATTCGTTGATTTAACTATTTCTCAAGCAAGTGAAGACTCAAAAAAATATGAAATTTTAAAAGCTGTGAATGAAAGAAATGCTATTAAACGTTTTTCTGATGGTCTGAGAAATAGTCGAATCAGCACTATTATAGCCACAAGAAACTATACTTCCCTGAATGACGCAATCTGGGGTGCATCATCAACTGAAACTGAGACCCGACTGGTGAATTTCCACCAGTATAGAGGTAAGTCAAATATTTTTACGCCCCGTAATAATAATTATCGTGGTCGATTTAACTTCAACAGAGGACAGCGAAATTATTATAATTCCCAAAATTATCGAGGTATATATATATATATATATATATTATGTAGTTACAACAACCACATAATAATTCTAGTTTTAGGGGACGACAATTGTATAACAGAACCCGAGGTCACCGTAGTCAAAGTTGTCACCGTGTTAATATGGTGCAATCTACCAGTAGCGATGAACTTGGTCCTGTTAATGAAACACAGACAAACCGTGATAACGTTAATCAGAACAATTTGGGAAGACCTAATTATTTTTTTCGATCCCAATAATTTAGTTTGTTATTATGCTAATATTAATTCAGTCACATTTAAAATTCACGATGTTAGTTATTCTTGGTTACTGGATACTGGTGCCTCGCTGTCTCTGGTCAAATATGAAGCGTTAGACAGATATCAAATACCTTATCGTGCTGAGAAAATAACAATAAAAGGCATAGGAGGTGATGTAGTATCAGAAGAGTTTGTATTTTTAAATCTCTGTTATAAAGGAAAAATATTGAATCATAAATTTTACGTATTTAAGAATTTGCCTTGTCGTTCTGATGGTATTTTAGGTCAAGACTTTATTAGTAAATTTAACTGTATTTTAAACTTTGAAAAAAATATTTTTACAGTAAACCACGAGCAAAATTTTTCATTACAGATGGGACTAATAGATCAGAATAACTATATTACTTTACCACCAAGGTGTGAATCCATACATTTTATAGATTTAGGCATTAATCAGGAGTGCATAGTCGCTCCCAGTGAATTATGTGAACGAGTTTTTCTTGCTAGTGTATTAGTAAGCCCTCGTAAAGGAAAAATACCTATTAAGATTTTAAACACTAGAGACGACGAAGTTCGGCTTAGTTATTTCATCCCGGAATTACTAAGTTTGGGTGATTATTCCATTTGTAGTTTTGAAAAGAAATTAAATAATTCAGACAACCTGTTTTCCATGCTAAATTTAAGCCATTTAAACTCTGAGAAACAGATATCTATAGAGAATATTTGTGCGAAATATTTAGACGTATTTTTGTTGTCAGGTGATAAGTTAGGTGTTACAAATTTATACAAACAAACCATTTATTTGAAGGAAAACATTACACCCTCTTACGTTAAACCATATAGATTACCTAAGTCACAAAAACAGGAAATAGAAAGTCAAATACAACAAATGTTGAGAGACGATATCATAGAAGAAAGTCAGAGTGAATGGAATAGTTCTGTTTTGCTTGTACCAAAGAAGAGTGAAGATTTAAGTAAGAAATGGCGTTTAGTGGTAGAATATCGAAAGTTAAATGAAAGAATTATGGATGACAAGTTTCCTCTTCCGAACAGAACTGAAATTTTAGATTCTCTATCTGGTGCAATATATTTTAGTCCTTTAGATTTATCACAATCGTACTATCAATTTTTATTAGAGCCTGACAGCAGAAAATACACAGCTTTTACAACTGATAAGCAATATCAACTTAAAAGGTTACCGATGGGTTTAAAAATTAGTCCAAGTGCCTTTAGTCGTTTAATGACGGTCGCTATGGCTGGTTTAAATTATGAAAAAGCTCTAATATATTTAGACGATTTGATCTGTTATGGGCGTAACCTAAATTCTAAAAAAAAAAACCTTATAGGTTTATTCAAAAGAATAAGAAAAGTAAATTTAAAAGTAAACCCTAGTAAATGCCAATTTAAAAAAAAGGATTATTATATTTAGGCCATTTAGTAGATATAGTTGGGCCCTTATATAAGGATTATTATAATTATTCATATATACTCAAGTATATAGAAGCTTACCCTTTAGAAAGTAAGGATAGTATTAGTGTTGCAAAATCTTTAGTTGATAATTTCATCCTAAGGTATGGTATCCCCCGAGAAATAGCATCCGACCGGGACTGAATTTATGTCAACAACTATGAAAGAGTAGTATGTAAGCTATTGAATATAAATCAAATATCTTCCGCAGCATATCATCACCAATCAATTGGCGCTTTAGCAAATACACACAAATCACTAAATGCTTATTTAAGAATCCAGACTGATAATAATCCTAGATATTGGAGTACATGGTTACCATATTTTTGTTTTGCTTATAAACTGTCCACTCTGAAACAAAGTACATTTGAGCTCGTTTTTGGTAAAAGATGTAATATACCAAGTAATTTGAGATCAAGAACAGTAGAACCCCTTTATAATAATGATGACTATGTCAAACAATTAAAATATAGATTGCAGGTATCCCAAAATAATGCAAAATGTAATTTAGTTCATAGTAAAATGAAACGTAAGTCTGCTTATGTTATGTACACAAAACCAGTAAAATATGAAATTGATGGTATGTGTGTATAGTAAAAAGTAAAAAAGATAATAAATTTGAACCAGTGTATTTAGGACCTTTTAAAGTAATTAAAGATTTAAATTGCAATGTGAAAATAGCACGAAATGGGATATCATCGTTAGATATTTAAATTCAAAAATATCTTAACACTAAGGCCAACATTGCCATCGGTGGCAGACGAGCAAGTGGCCCACGATAGTGGTAATTGCTGTTTCAGGCATGGCAATATCCGGGATACCGCCAAATAGTGGTTATTTTTTACACAGAAGTGCTCTTTAAACCTCGTTTAAGGAAAGACATGTCATTTAAACAAAATAATTTAGGGTAAAACGGCAAACTTCTCGAAATAAATATAAAATTGTTCATAAAGAGAAAGTAAAATTATTTTTCATAACTCATACTCTGAAAGTAGGCCTGAAGTTGCCTGAGGAGCGGGTTGAAAGTAATATTTTTCAGCCCTAGGGAGAATTACTTTCAACTGACAGCGGAGTAATTATAAAAAAAACAGTTCTATTTTATGTACAGCCAGTCAGTTACAGCGCGATGTAAAATTGAAATAACATAAAGTTAAGTACCTATTTATTAAAGAATTTGTTTTTATATGACTTTATTTTAATATAGTTGCAACTATATCTTTAAAATAACGAAGATTTATATTTTTTTAATGATTAAAATGAAAAATAATGGCTGAATAGCTGACAGGCCACAGAAAAAAAAAAACAAAATCGGCTGGAAAACGGCGATTCCAAATTCAATATTTTAAAGTCTCCCATTTTTTCTTTAGCTAATTCATGATTTTTATTTTTAGTTTCCTCGTATTCTTAATGAAAAGCACAGAGTTTACCTCGGGATAAAGACTTATTTAGTCCCGAGGCGGGGCCTCGCTACGCTCGGGCGCCAATAGTTCAAGGGCTTTCATCCCTAGGGTAACAATGTACTATTCTTTATATATAATAGTTGAGTACTCTCACTTAGTACCCAGCCCTACCACCAGTAATGCAATGGGTAATAATTGCTTACTTTCCTTAGTCGCCTAAAGGATGGGGTGGTGACACTTGTATTCTTAGTCCGTCAACACACGGACAAAACTGACATACTGACAACACACAGCCCAAACTGCTGGAGCTAGAACCGCTAAAATTAACATATGAGTTTCTACGATACTGTGGGTAAGCGTTAAGAAAGGATTTTACGCAAATCATATAAAAAAAAAATTATTATGTATTCCTGAGTAATATGTGTTTTAATAGTGTTGCCGTGTGGGCCCGGCACCAAGAATAGCTCCACCCCGTGTCTTCCTGTGGGAGTCGTAAAAGCCGACTAGGGGTTTACCGGGGGACCGGGCAGCAGCGTTCCCCTGTGTACTAAAAACATCCACTGCGATCGCCAACCCGCCTGCCAAGCGTGGAGATTATGGTAAAACCTCCATTTTGGGGAGGCCGATGTCCAGCAGTGGACGATGAAAGGCTGATGGATGGATGGATGCATGGATGTGTTTTAAAGTACAAATTATAATTTGTGAATGAGGAAAAAGAGAACTTTAGTGCGAGCGGGAATCGAACTTTTTCCTCATTTACAAATAATAATTTGTACTTTAAAGTAGCTGAGCGTGTCAAGTGCTAAACATACAAAATATGTATATTTTATATACTACGTGGGTGGCAAATAAGTACACGCCCCACCTGACCGTAAGCAGCTACCGTAGCCTATAGACACTAACAACACCAGAGGCGTCACTCGCGCGTCGTCGTCTCCAAGGAAAGTGATAGGAGGGATAACAAGGAGGAGATTTGGGCCTCCAATACTCACCACTCGAAACACTACAGTAGGGGTAGCTGCCGTTGACCACTGAAGCAATGTAATAATAATGTAAAAATGGTTCCAGTGGTCCGCCAATAAAGGCGGAGAGACGGCACACGGCGGGTTTCTTTAGTGGGTGAGGGACCCATACTACCCTGTTCGTTGCCCCGAACGACGAGGTGTGCGGTTAGGAACATTTTTTCCCGCCTTAAACAAAAATACGTTTACCTGCCGTTTTATCACGCTGCTCTTCTGTGAGAGGGTTGTGCATTCATGCTGGGACAAGCAAGGCTTTACCACTAGTATAGCATGTATTCTATTAAAAAAAAGTCCCTTGATTGCATCTTCTTGACTCTCAATTTCCTTTTTGTACTCCTTAACACAGGTTATCTATTAACCTAGCTAGGAATACAGCACCTCACCCACCATGTTATTTTAGTTTTATACACTATAAACGACTGTAAATTGTCATTATGTACTAAAATGCTTTTTTTTTGATGAATAAATTATTATTATTTTTTTTTTTTTCACACTCATGTATATGGTAGGTCGTCATTGACCTCAGGGATCGATATAGACCACTTTCGGCATCAGTGGTGGCGAGTTTAACAATTGTGCACGTCAGTTCCTTTGTCAAGGAGCTGGCTACAATAGGAGTGTCTATTTGTTATTATATATTATGGAGATCGAGTGCTATATTTGTTATTATATATTTATATATATTTTTAGCATTTGACATGCTTAGCACTATACATTAAACACAAAGTGAAAAATGTGAAATCGAAAATAACAGTCAGGAGCAGGATTTGAACCTGCATCTCCTGGATACCGTCCAGATGCTTTACCAATTCAGCCATCCTGACAATTGCTCCTGACTGCTAATTTCGATAACACATTCATACTTAACGTCTTTGGGTGACGCCTGCACCATCTGTCGGAAGTATTTTCATACATTATACCGACCAGGTAAACTTAATTTTTCAATTAAGATTTTACCTAATAATGACGCAAACCCTATAAATATTTATATATATTTTTAGCATTTGACAGATGCTTTACCAATTCTGACGGACGGTATCCAGGAGATGCAGGTTCAAATCCTGCTCCTGACTGTTATTTTCGATTTCACATTTTTCACTTTGTGTTTAATGTATAGTGCTAAGCATGTCAAATGCTAAAAATATATATAAATATTTATAGGGTTTGCGTCATTATTAGGTAAAATCTTAATTGTAAAATTAAGTTTACCTGGTCGGTATAATTTATGAAAATACTTCCGACAGATGGTGCAGGCGTCACCCAAAGACGTTAAGTATGAATGTGTTATCGAAATTAGCAGTCAGGAGCAATTGTCAGGATGGCTGAATTGGTAAAGCATCTGGACGTTATCCAGGAGATGCAGGTTCAAATCCTGCTCCTGACTGTTATTTTCGATTTCACATTTTTCACTTTGTGTTTAATGTATAGTGCTAAGCATGTCAAATGCTAAAAATATATATAAATATTTATAGGGTTTGCGTCATTATTAGGTAAAATCTTAATTGTAAAATTAAGTTTACCTGGTCGGTATAATGTATGAAAATACTTCCGACAGATGGTGCAGGCGTCACCCAAAGACGATAGATACTTAAGTATGAATGTGTTATCGAAATTAGCAGTCAGGAGCAATTGTCAGGATGGCTGAATTGGTAAAGCATCTGGACGGTATCCAGGAGATGCAGGTTCAAATCCTGCTCCTGACTGTTATTTTCGATTTCACATTTTTCACTTTGTTATTATATATTATGGAGATCGAGTGCTATATTTGTTATTATATATTATGGAGATCGAGTGCTATATTTGTTATTATATATTATGGAGATCGAGTGCTATATTTGTTATTATATATTGTGGAGGTCGAGTGCTATATTTTTCTTGTGCTATTAAATTTTATTGGCTTAGTCTTTTGCTTTTAACTTAGTTTAAAACTAGCCCTAGGTTTTTTTAGGTTGTCCGTGGTGGACCTATCGTTCGCCACCCCTGATGTCGCACGAGGTGTTTGTGACTGAAGAGTAGAAGAGGAGGTGGAGACCCTGTTGGATCACCGATATATCCAGTTTGGGCTCTCTCCCCCTCTGGGGACTCCGGGGTCCCGGCGTGGTATCAGCAGGCTGCCCAAATGGGCCTTGTTTGACCACGAAATGGCCCGGGAGGCTGCCATAGTACAGCGCTGGGGCTCTGCAGTTAGGCAGGGCAGCGGCGACGTTAAAGAGCTCGCAGGCCAAATTAAAAATATTATGACGGCGGTGTGCGACGCGGCGATGCCATAGGCCCGGCGGAGGCCACCGCGCCGACAGGTCTACTGGTGGTCGCCCGAGATTGCAAATCTTAGGGCGGCTTGTAACCGTGCGCGGCGTGCTTACGTCTGATGCCGGGGAAGGGGTGCGAGGGATGTCGTCCTTGAGGGCCAGCTGCTGGTCGAACACCGAAGAAGAAAAAAGGAATTGCAGCTGGCCATCAGCCGGGCAAAGGAGAGGGCACGTGAGGTGCTACTAGTGGGTCTCGATAGGGATCCATGGGGGCGCCCATACCAACGGGCGCGGAACAAGCTCCGCGCCCAAGGCCAAGCCCCTATCATAGAGTCAATGGATCGAGGATTCCTGTCGGGGCTGGTGGGGGGCTTGTTTCCGCAGTCTGCGGGACATGTCCCCCCAACAATGGCTCTTCCATCGGTGGCGGAAGAATGGGCACCAATCCCTCCCGTCACCGACACAGAAATGGAAGTGGCCCTCTCCCGTCTTCGTGGGCGAAGGAAGGCGCCTGGCCCGGACAGCGTCACAGAGCTGGTACTAGGTGTCGCTGCGGAGTACATCCAGGATGGACTCCGGGTACTGCTCAACGTTTGGGATCTGGGCGGTTCCCGGAGCAGTGGAAGTGCGGACGACTCTGTCTGCTGCGGAAGGAGGGTCGCCCACCTGACTCTCCTTCCGCATATAGGCCGTTGGTGCTGCTGGACGAGACGGCCAAACTATTCGAGAAGGTGCTCGCAAACCGTCTCGTCCAGCACCTCGAGGATGTCGGGCCGGGGCTATCAGAATCACAGTTCGAGTTCAGGGTGGACCGCTCCACAATAGATGCGCTGGCTGCCCTGAAAACCTTGGCCACCGAGGCAGTGGCCAGAAGGGAGGAGAGTGGTCGTTCTGGCAGTCTCGCTCGACATCGAGAACGCCTTCAACAGTCTCCCTCACGAGACGCTGAAGGAGGCGCTCCGGTTCCATGGAGTGCCTCCGTATCTCCGGAGACTGTTGGAGGCGTAGCTTGAGGGGAGGCACGTGCTCTGGGAGGGGGGCGACGGGCGCCTATACCACCATCGGGTAGAGCGCGGCGTTCCACAGGGATCTGTCCTTGGCCCGATCCTGTGGAACGTCGGGGTTGATTGGGTCCTGCGGGGCCGGCACCTTCCCGGGATGGAGGTGATCTGCTACGCAGATGACACTCTCATCACGGTGAGGAGGGCTGGCTTCGAGGAGGCCGCCCATTCGGCGGAGGTTGGAGTTGCGCTCGTCGTTGACCGGATTGGTATGCTGGGTCTGAGGGTCTCGATGTCCATAACTGAGGCCCTCCTTTTCCATGGCCCTCGCCGAGGTCCCTCCCGAGGAGCATGCCTGCATGTGCAGGGGGTTGCCGTGCCGGTGCAGACCTTAATGAAATATCTGGGTCTGCACCTCGATAGTAAGTGGAATTTTGGGTCGCACTTTGCCCAGCTCGTCCCTAGGCTCGTTAATTCTGCCGTGGCCTTGGGTAGGCTTCTGCCAAACACTGGAGGTCCAGGGTCGTCCTGCCGGCGACTTTATAGCGGTATACTGCGGTCTATGGCACTGTATGAGGCTCCGATCTGGGTGGACGCCCTCACCGCTCCTAATAGGGCCCTCTTGCGACGCCCGCAGAGGGTCATAGCCGTGAGGGCCATTAGGGGGTACCATACGGTGTCTTGGGCCGCAGCCACGCTGCTGGCAGGCGAACCGCCTTGGCCTCTCCAGGCCGAGGCACTGGCGGAGGTCTACTGGCTTCGTGCTACGGCGCGGGCCAGGGGCGAGGTATTCCCTGAGAGGAGTCTGGGCAGAGCACGAGAGGCGGCCCGAAGGACGTTTATCCGGCGGTGGAGGGAAGAGCTAGAGTCTCCCGGAGCAGGACGGGAGACTTTAGAGGCAGTTGCGCCACACCTCCACCGCTGGTTAAGTCGAAGGCACGCCTACCTCAGTTTTCGGTTGACGCAGGTACTTATCGGACACGGGTGTTTCGGTAGGTACCTGCATCGTATTGGTAGGGAAGAAGCCCCCGGATGCCATGAGTGTGGCGCACAAGTTGATGACGTGCGCCACACTTTGGAGGAATGCCCCGCCTGGGGGCTCCAGCACCTCGCCATGTCGGTGGCAATTGGAGGAGACCTGTCGCTGCCGACCGTAGTAAGCCAAATGCTCGAGGGCGACGGGTTCTGGTCTGCCATTGCCTTCTTTTGTGAGGCAGTGATTGCACGGAAGGAGGCCGCGGAGCCGGAACGCGAGGCGTCGGCCCACGCTGACTCGCTCCGCCGGCGGCGGCCAGGGGGAAGGAGGCGTCGCTACGCTCACCTCCTCCCACCGCCTTGATGACGACAGGGCGTGGCCAGTAGGCCATCCGCCTGGGGCGTCAGAGTAGAATGTCGAAAGACGACCCTCTGGCGCCCTGCTAATAGGCGTGGAAGGGGCCGCTGTGGTTTTAGTGGGTATTCCGGGTACAATTAAGATCCAAGTGCCAGGCGAGTCCAACATACCCCCTGTTTCTCTCCGGGGGGATGCGTAAAGGCATTTCCACAGCGACAAAAAAAAAAAGAAGGTTTTTTAGGTTAGATATGTCTCAGGTTCCCGATACAGTAGGTGGACAAAATGTATACCAGTTAGTAAGTTTAATCAAGTTCTCAAATAAAAAAATGCATCAAAATCCATTCAATAGTTTTTGCGTGATGCGCTTATAAACAAACAGACAAACATACAAACCGACAAACAGACAAAAATATTAAAAAAAATCTGGAAAACAGTTGACCCTAAAGGCCATCCCTGCAACTTCTCGCTGATTTGATACATAAGCGCTCAAAATTGCACTTATTACGACTTTTGAGCTCTTCGAACTTGAAAGTATAGTTTTCGTGTCATTTTGAGCTCTCCGAGCTCAAAGAGATAACTGTTCTATACTTTTGAGCTCTTCAAGCTCAAAAGCCTGCTAAAGATTTAATAGAACACATTATTTTGTTGAATTTTCAAATCGCAATAAGTTTTGAACGAATGAGCCACTTTTCTTGTAATTTACGGCATTCAACGCAGCTTTTTGAGCTCTTTGAAGAATCTTAAAGTTCGAACTGGTCTGACTGAAAATCTCATAGAAATTATAAAAAAAACTTTTTTTTTCATTTTTTTTTCCACAACGATATCTCACGAACGAATCAACCGATTTTGACCGGACTGACGGCGATCGACGTGGTTTTTTTTATGTTAAGAGCTGATAAGTGTTTGGAATCGATTGGTAAAACCTTTTAAAAGTTATTCCAAAAAAACACATCTGAAATAGTTTTCTTTTGTAGTTTTTGAGATTTCTCAAGATTCGGTTCGAATCGGTCCTAATTATATTCAAAATCTAAGTTTGGTCAAGTTCTTTCGAATGACGCCAACCCCGATGAAATCAGTCAAGCCGTTCAAAAGTTAGGAGAGGTTTACATACGGCCACACACACACAAACACACACACACAAAGACATACAGACATCATCACGGAAACATTCGGGGAAGATTTCTAGGACCTCAGGTAACGTATAGATCACTTGACAGCTCGATAACGCGTAACCAATTTGGATTTGTCATAAGTGCGTTGGATAGTGATGTAAGTTTTATTAGTTAGACTGAATATCGATAAAATGATAAAACAAATCAGTTTCTTTAACGAACTCGCTCATTCAAATAATCATCTTCAACGATAATAATCAATGATACGAAACAGACATAATAAATTAAAACAAAAAATTCATTCGTTTTTATTTATTTCACCAGCAACGTCAGTCAATGATTTTATGCATTTTATAAGGGAATTATACACTTAGCTTTTAGCAACATAAACCTACTTATAATTTTTAAGTTAACTAAATCGAATTGACTGACCATATCTGCTGTAGATTTTTTATTGCATTTTTCCATTAATGTGTTAGGAGAAAATGTTCCAAATATTTAGGATAAATAGCGACAATATAACTTGCCGATAAAGTCAAGCCCTAGTGTACGGTGAAACCGAACTATATAAATGCTTACATAGCGTTTTTACGCCACAACACTAATTTATATTATAATAAGCCATCAGCATTCAGTACACGATTAGCGGCCATCGCGTGTGCTCCCTCGCTCCTTTGTAACTATTATCTTGGTCCATGAATTAAATCATTTTTAGTTGCCTAAATCCATAGCATCATTTACTAAGTGCCACCCCCTTCACACTTGTGTATATGTACCTAAAAACTTTTCTACTAAAATATTGCAAATATGTAACAATGCGACATATTTCTATGTAAAATATAAACAGTAACAATGAAATTGAAATTAATCCGTAACTGAAACAGAAAATATTAGTAATTATGACCTAAAATAAAAACATTTAAGTTGTGATAACATCCTGATAACTTACCTGTAAAACATGCAATTATCAGGATTGTTTGCATGATTTACATCACAGGCACTCACGGATCAAACAAACATTGTATTTAATAGTTATAATCATATAATAAACAAGATTTATAACACAAATAAATCAAAAAACCGCGAAGCTAATTTTAAGCTAGAAGACTGTAGACTACCTGTCATTAGAATGGTTAACAATAACATTAGATTTGCTTTCCTCTTCCATCTTGCTATGTTGCCGTATAAGATTTTCTTCTCGCTCACACGCTTTGGTGATCTATACGTTATACTATATCTATGGTATAGCCTAATACAGTATTTTTTTCTCAAATATCTTAAATGTACAGACAGCTCTGTTACAGCTTTATAATACATTGTTAGGATAATAGATCGCGTGACATGTCCTTTAATGATCGTGAGATAGTATTTGAATGCTCTGAATGATACCTGAGTGTTGGCACAGATTCCTGAAAGTCTGTCGGTTTGACCCTCGCCCATAGAACTGTTTTCTATTTCCCAATGAAGTGTGTATTTTCAAAAGATGTTATTCTGGAAAAAAAATACTTTTTTTAAATTATATTCTATGTGGAATTCGTTCCCAACACCACGTTTCGAAATATTTTTAATGAAATGATGGTGTTACTAAAAAGGCATTCTGTTCAGTGTCAAAGAAACTTATTTTTTAACGTGTTTGTCCGTTCCATCCTTCTAACATTCACAAAGAAATACGGCCTTCTGAAAAGACACTTCTCACAAATTGATTTATCATCTAGTTGGCATTTGAGTACTTAAAAATGAGTAATCTAAGGGAATAAAAAAGCTTTACGGTTTAGTTGCACCTAAAAGTTGCTCAGGGTCTCGGTGGAATATGAAACAAATGTAATGTAGGACATGTTCTTAGAAGATACCTGGGATTGAACATAGAACTGCAGTAGGACATGTTCTTAGAAGATACTTGAGATTGAACATAGAACTGCAGTAGGACATGTTCTTAGAAGATACCTGGGATTGAACATAGAACTGCAGTAGGACATGTTCTTAGAAGATACTTGAGATTGTACATAGAACTGCAGTAGGACATGTTCTTAGAAGATACCTGGGATTGAACATAGAACTGCAGTAGGACATGTTCTTAAAAGATACCTGGGATTGAACATAGAACTGCAGTAGGACATGTTCTTAGAAGATACTTGGGATTGAACATAGAACTGCAGTAGGACATGTTCTTAGAAGATACCTGGGATAGAACATAGAACTGCAGTAGGACATGTTCTTAGAAGATACTTGGGATTGTACATAGAACTGCAGTAGGACATGTTCTTAGAAGATACCTGGGATTGAACATAGAACTGCAGTAGGACATGTTCTTAGAAGATACCTGGGATTGAACATAGAACTGCAGTAGGACATGTTCTTAGAAGATACCTGGGATTGAACATAGAACTGCAGTAGGACATGTTCTTAGAAGATACCTGGGATTGAACATAGAACTGCAGTAGGACATGTTCTTAGAAGATACCTGGGATTGAACATAGAACTGCAGTAGGACATGTTTTTAGAAGATACCTGGGATAGAACATAGAACTGCAGTAGGACATGTTCTTAGAAGATACTTGGGATTGTACATAGAACTGCAGTAGGACATGTTCTTAGAAGATACTTGGGATTGTACATAGAACTGCAGTAGGACATGTTCTTAGAAGATACCTGGGATTGAACATAGAACTGCAGTAGGACATGTTTTTAGAAGATACCTGGGATTGAACATAGAACTGCAAAATATCTGACCTTTCAGGATAGTCTGCCTTTATGAAGCAATTTATGAAGTCAACTGATAATATCGGGTCAGGAAGCACCCCTTTTAACTTTTGTCCATTTGATTAGGGCTGGCATCTATAAGAAACTGGAGTTTTTGAGGGGATCATGAAAGAATCATGTAGTCACTCTACATTATTTTCCAAAACTTGTGTTATTTCAAGTATTTATCGCCGTCTTCCTTTAACAATATTCGTGTGGACTAAAAATACTGCCACTTCAGCAAGGTGATTTTATAAGCCTGTTGTGTTGATGATTTTAGCCCTTTACCAGATACTCATTTCAGTATTAGCCCTAAATTAACCATAAGCATTTGGTTTCGTTCCAGTAAATATTCCAACCATGTCGTTTGGGTTGGCGATGGGCTGGGTGTCCCTAGTGACGGGAGAGAGCGGTGACCTCGATGGTTCCGAGACTTCAGCATCTGATCCCGGAGCCACCGCGCCCCCGCACGTGGTGGCGGCGGCAGCACTGACATTCTGCGCGTCGTTGGTGGGGATGCCGCTCTGTGCGCGAGCGCTGACCACCGGCAGGAAGCCGCCACTGTTCGCCACCTCGGTGCTCTTTATCGTAAGCTTAAATGTGCCTTTATAAAACTATTTCTCACTCGCGGAGATCTAACCTTGATCATAATGATTATTATCAACCGACTTTCAAAAAGGAGGAGGTTCTCAATTCGGCTGTATGTTTTTTTTTTTTTTGAGGAAGTAACGATGATGAAAGTGTATTTAAATTTGAAGAATTATTATTGTAAATTTGAGGAAGACGTACCTAGAATTACAAAAATTTCTTTCTACTCTTGAAGTGTAATTTTTTAGGCGGCGATTGCATAATTGGCAATTAGACGAGATTTTTAGTAAAATATCAACAGTGCGTCATACTTAGGCCCGTTTCGTTACATATGGGTGACAAAGAAAAATATAATATTACAGAGAGAAGGAAAAATAAAGCTTTATAATAAAAATGAACAACATAGTAAATAAGTACCGAGTACATAGTACTAATTCGTGCGTTTGTCAGCAAATCGATAGAATTATAGTGACACGCGTTAAAGCGTTGTAGATTTAAGCGTCAGCCATTGTCTAATTTGTTCTTTGTAAATATTTAAATACGGGTTTAAAAAAAAGAGTTTTAAACGAGGTTCATTCGCATTTGTGACACCTGTAAGGTGCTCCAAGAGCATTTAACTTCTTTTATTGATATAACTAATGCTCGTCTATAACTATTAAATAAAACTGAAAATCGCTAAAAACGGAGGAGACAGACTGAACTATTTTATAGTCAGCACTTTTACTTGTCACTGAACAATCTCTTTCGTTTGATGGTTTATTTGACTACGGGACAAGTTGTATAGGCATGCATCATTAATCAAGAATTAAATTAAATGCTAGTGATAGAGCCTTGCTTGTCCCAGCATGAATAGGCCGGCTCGATCAGGAATCTACCGCCTTCTCCAAGACCAGCGTAAAACAAGGGTCGGTACTCCTATACTGTTGTATTATAGTGAGTGACAGCTCCGGAGGCGTGGAGGTTTACGCCTGGTCGGTATAATGTATGAAAATACTGCCGACAGATGGGGCAGGAGTCACCCAAAAACGTTAAGTATAAATGTGTTATCGAAATTAGCAGTCAGGAGCAATTGTCACGATTGCTGAATTGGAAAAGCATCTGGACGGTATCGAGGAGATGCAGGTTCAAATCCTGCTCGTGACTGTTATTTTCGATTTCACATTTTTCACTTTGTGTTAAATGTATAGTGCTAAGCATGTCAAATGCTAAAATATATATAAAAATATCTAAATATTTATAGGGTTTGCGTCATTATTAGGTAAAAATCTTAATTGTAAAATAAAGTTTACCTGGTCGGTATAATGTATGAAAATACTGCCGACAGATGGGGCAGGCGTCACCCAAAGACGTTAAGTATAAATGTGTTATCTAAATTAGCAGTCAGGAGCAATTGTCACGATTACTGAATTGGAAAAGCATCTGGACGGTATCCAGGAGATGCAGGTTCAAATCCTGCTCGTGACTGTTATTTTCGATTTCACATTTTTCACTTTGTATTTAAAATACCTACCTATATCTAATTGTAATGGTATGTATTACTAAACTATGCTACATCTTTGTAGAGAGGAGAAAAAGCACACGTTAGGTTTATTTAGTAGGCATGGGCTCCACACTACACCATGCGTTGCCTCAAAAAAAAGTTGTATATATGTAGTTGTGACTTGCGCAGGTGTGCTGGGCACTGAAGCTGTGCGGTGGCGGCTGGTGGCTGGTGGCGGCACGCACGTGCGCGGGTCTGGCTGGCGCTGGAGCCTGGACCCTCGCACCACTCCTCGCCCGCGAGGTACGTCGTCTAACCGAGACCCTTTCTGTTATCGATACCACAGGTCGTTTAAATTAGTCACTTTTATTTATCTAGAGATAGTTAGGATTGCGTAACCTCTTTTTTTTCTTCGAATTTATGTGTATTTTTTTCGTAAATTATTCACAGCTTGGTGAAGGATAACATAGGGAAGAAATTGGCTTGTGAAGTCTGCTAATTTGTGCTGAGATAGCATGGTGAACTATAGCCGAAATCCCTTTCACTTTGAGACGAGTCTCTCGTTTTAAATAATCCATGACTGTCCCCCAACAGTAGGATAGCAATGAGGTGTTAAGACAATGTCTAGAGATTAATTTGTGACTTTTTATGTTATTGCTAAAGGTAGCAGCCGAGCCGCAGCTCGCCTGATGGTAGGTAAGTGGTAACCGGCTGCTCGTGGGCTCGGCTAATAAGTACTAAGAGTACTGTGAAGACGCTGCTCAGCATTTCGCTACAATCAACAATACACCGAGGGACTTCATGGTCGTTCACACGACAGATCGTGGTATAGACCCGTTCGGATTTGACAACAAGTACTTACTCACACTTGGTACGCCACCCTACACCAGTAAGGCAATGGGCAATAACATGCTTATTTCCATTCGTAGCCTCGTACGACACCCACGGGAGTTCTTAACCCGTTACCATATGGATACCAGAATGGTCACTATGCTGGTATCCGTTGTTACAGAATAGTCTAGATTTTCTCTTCAGACCTCCACCATCATTCTGCCCAAATCTTAAACAAACAGCCGCTTTCGTTTGCGTACAACGACGTTGACATATCAACTCAAAGCGAAATAGTCTCGTGATATTTTCCAATACTATCGAATGCGTACCAATCTATTGGACAACACACATGACTCGGGTAGTATAAAATATCTGTGGTACGTTTCAGATGTGCTCGGCGCGGGTGCGCGGCGCGGCAGTCTCGGCGCTAGTGCTGGCCAACAACCTGGGCGTGCTGCTCATGTACCTCGCCGCATGGCTCCACGTGCCGCACAGGTGCCCACCTGGCTCACTGCATTATGTCTTCTTCTCACAGCTTATATAAATACCACTGTTGGGCATGAATGTTCTACGAAGTTATTTTACTATACGATACTGATCACATGAATTCACACAAGATTTATTTCGTGTCGTCATGTCTCATAATTTTCATAGTCGGCTCTATTACCTGCAGAATGTTCGGTGGTGTGTTCCAAAAATGTGTCCCAACTCTTTTATACTAGTACCTCATATTTGTAATTGGTCTCATGTACTCGATGAATTCTAAGATTAGACCAGGTCAAACATATTATGGAATACTCCCATCGTATGATAATATTGTCAAAGATGTTTAGGCATCGATCTACTGGTGTAGTTGATCGAAGACAGTAAGTACCAACTGAACTCACTTTCTCAGGTATGGTGATTCAATGTGCCCATAATTTGGCAAAACCAGCGGCGCATACTGTGACAATCAAAATGTCTGCTTCTCGGTGACAGGATATAGGTTAAACAATCATGAAGGAGAGAATCCGTATGATTTTTTTGTTAATAGGTACTTCTATGTTGAAAAAATACTTCAAAACCACGCTCAGAGGGTACCATTTAACTTGCAAGTAGCAAATTGATGCCCCCCGGTTGCGACAGGCCACCAAGGCTGGGGTGACGTTTGGTGTCTCGCAGGGTGGTGCTGTGGTCGTGCCTGGCGCTGTCGGCGGCACACTGCGTCGTGCTGTTACTGATGCCCGAGTCACCGCAGTACCTCGCTGCACATGGGCGGCTCGAGGTGAGTGCAGCTGCTCTATACCCTGTAGCTCCTCATCCCGCTGATGGAAATCAGCATTCTTTGCAATAACAGGGCAATAAGCTATATTGTTGACAGCTTTGAATTATCCTTTCCCGGAGTTTTAGACGGGACTTCATTAAGAGTGGTTTAAATCCTGTTATACGCTTAACTAAATTCACATAAAGTCTTAAAATGTTAAATCGAAAATAACAGTCACGAGCAGGATTTGAACCTGCATCTCCTGGAATACCGTCCCAGATGCTTTATCAATTCAGCCAACATAACTATTGCTCGGGACTGCGTAATTTAAGTAATTTACTTCACATTTCTAATGTATAAAATATAGTGAATAGTATTTAGATATTTTTATATATATTTTTAGCATTTGACATGCTTAGCACTATACATTAAACACAAAGTGAAAAATGTGAAATCGAAAATAACAGTCAGGAGCAGGATTTGAACCTGCATCTTCTGGATACCGTCCAGATGCTTTACCAATTCAGCCATCCTGACAATTGCTCCTGACTGCTAATTTCGATAACACATCATACTTAACGTCTTTGGGTGACGCCTGCGCCATCTGTCGGAAGTATTTTCATACATTATACCGACCAGGTAAACTTAATTTTACAATTAAGATTTTACCTAATAATGACGCAAACCCTTTAAATATTTAGATATTTTTATATATATTTTTAGCATTTGACATGCTTAGCACTATACATTAAACACAAAGTGAAAAATGTGAAATCGAAAATAACAGTCAGGAGCAGGATTTGAACCTGCATCTTCTGGATACCGTCCAGATGCTTTACCAATTCAGCCATCCTGACAATTGCTCCTGACTGCTAATTTCGATAACACATCATACTTAACGTCTTTGGGTGACGCCTGCGCCATCTGTCGGAAGTATTTTCATACATTATACCGACCAGGTAAACTTAATTTTACAATTAAGATTTTACCTAATAATGACGCAAACCCTTTAAATATTTAGATATTTTTATATATATTTTTAGCATTTGACATGCTTAGCACTATACATTAAACACAAAGTGAAAAATGTGAAATCGAAAATAACAGTCAGGAGCAGGATTTGAACCTGCATCTTCTGGATACCGTCCAGATGCTTTACCAATTCAGCCATCCTGACAATTGCTCCTGACTGCTAATTTCGATAACACATCATACTTAACGTCTTTGGGTGACGCCTGCGCCATCTGTCGGAAGTATTTTCATACATTATACCGACCAGGTAAACTTAATTTTACAATTAAGATTTTACCTAATAATGACGCAAACCCTTTAAATATTTAGATATTTTTATATATATTTTTAGCATTTGACATGCTTAGCACTATACATTAAACACAAAGTGAAAAATGTGAAATCGAAAATAACAGTCAGGAGCAGGATTTGAACCTGCATCTTCTGGATACCGTCCAGATGCTTTACCAATTCAGCCATCCTGACAATTGCTCCTGACTGCTAATTTCGATAACACATCATACTTAACGTCTTTGGGTGACGCCTGCGCCATCTGTCGGAAGTATTTTCATACATTATACCGACCAGGTAAACTTAATTTTACAATTAAGATTTTACCTAATAATGACGCAAACCCTTTAAATATTTAGATATTTTTATATATATTTTTAGCATTTGACATGCTTAGCACTATACATTAAACACAAAGTGAAAAATGTGAAATCGAAAATAACAGTCAGGAGCAGGATTTGAACCTGCATCTTCTGGATACCGTCCAGATGCTTTACCAATTCAGCCATCCTGACAATTGCTCCTGACTGCTAATTTCGATAACACATCATACTTAACGTCTTTGGGTGACGCCTGCGCCATCTGTCGGAAGTATTTTCATACATTATACCGACCAGGTAAACTTAATTTTACAATTAAGATTTTACCTAATAATGACGCAAACCCTTTAAATATTGCAGCGGCGTCACCCAAAGACGTTAAGTATGATGTGTTATCGAAATTAGCAGTCAGGAGCAATTGTCAGGATTGCTGAATTGGTAAAGCATCTGGACGGTATCCAGAAGATGCAGGTTCAAATCCTGCTCCTGACTGTTATTTTCGATTTCACATTTTTCACTTTGTGTTTAATGTATAGTGCTAAGCATGTCAAATGCTAAAAATATATATAAAAATATCTAAATATTTAAAGGGTTTGCGTCATTATTAGGTAAAATCTTAATTGTAAAATTAAGTTTACCTGGTCGGTATAATGTATGAAAATACTTCCGACAGATGGCGCAGGCGTCACCCAAAGACGTTAAGTATGATGTGTTATCGAAATTAGCAGTCAGGAGCAATTGTCAGGATGGCTGAATTGGTAAAGCATCTGGACGGTATCCAGAAGATGCAGGTTCAAATCCTGCTCCTGACTGTTATTTTCGATTTCACATTTTTCACTTTGTGTTTAATGTATAGTGCTAAGCATGTCAAATGCTAAAAATATATATAAAAATATCTAAATATTTAAAGGGTTTGCGTCATTATTAGGTAAAATCTTAATTGTAAAATTAAGTTTACCTGGTCGGTATAATGTATGAAAATACTTCCGACAGATGGCGCAGGCGTCACCCAAAGACGTTAAGTATGATGTGTTATCGAAATTAGCAGTCAGGAGCAATTGTCAGGATGGCTGAATTGGTAAAGCATCTGGACGGTATCCAGAAGATGCAGGTTCAAATCCTGCTCCTGACTGTTATTTTCGATTTCACATTTTTCACTTTGTGTTTAATGTATAGTGAATAGTCTTTATGATAGAACAATAATTCTACTCTAGATACAAAAACAACTTTCCTTCTCCTGGAGTACTCTTTTTACTAGTTTTTTGTCTTTTACGTTCTTTTATATTCCACTACTACAACATTGGCGGCCTCTTTCAGAAATTGCTAAATGTACAAATTTGTCTATGTTAATATTTGTCATTAACTCAGCAGACTCTTGCTTGTTAACCTTAGTCTAGGAATTGATATGAGTAACTCTTTCTTGACATTTCTATGTTTCACCAGGCTTTCACTGCTGATGCAAGACTATTTTGTTTAAATGTTCTGTTTTAAAATGTTTCAGGAGGCTCGTGAGTCGTTGGCGTGGCTCCGTGGCGTTGCGCCGGACGACGCATCAATATCGACCGAGCTGGCCCAGTTCAGCACCAAGGAGCAGAACCAGCATGGTTCTACTCTACAGCTGATCAAAGATATGTGTATGTGAACAGCTTACTTGCTAACTTGCTATCCATGAAAAGTAACATCGGGCGGAAGCTAACATATTTAAGAGTTTTAACAAAAATTCTCTTCGATACCATAGTGCTATCACTCCATTTGTTGTTATGGGAGTAGAGTTTTCCTGCTTATTGTCGATCCCTGAATGAGTAATGGCCGTTAAACATCTCGATTATCATCTTGATTCAGTTAATCTATGGCACTGGCTGTATCTGTCGTATGATGATATCACTGACTATATCTGTTGCAGTGGTTATTCAGCAATAATGTCCTAAAATATCCTGAATCTGAATTCACCTTGAAAAATCATTAACATTTAGGATTGCGGATATTAAATCACAATTATTTAATATAAAACGGCAAATATAGAAGTTTAATGGCTAATAGCATTTCATTTACAAATAATAAACAAACTGAAATCACAAATGGTTATTGCCTGATAAAGGGAAACAGCAAAGACACCTGTACCTACGTTTGAGAGGTTTATAAATTCTGAAAGATTTTTTCGTGCAGTTTTATCAGGAATTGTAACGTTCGCCGAGGAGATTTATGCAGACTAATGACGCAGCACTGTCGCTAAAATTATTTCAGTGAGCGACGAAGGGAGGCGCGGCGCCCTGCGCATGTCGTGCGTCGTGGTGCTGGCGCAAGAGCTGAGCGGCGTGCTGGCGCTGCTGCACTACGCCGAGCGCGTGTTCGTGGCGGCGCGCGGGGACGCTGACGTCAGCCACACTAACGTCGGCCACAGTGACATCTATGCCACGCCGGCCGCGCGCGCCGTGCTGCTGGGCTCCGCGCAGCTTGTGGCCTCCGCGCTCGCGCTTTATCTAGTCGAGAGGCTCGGCAGAAAGGTATATACTTGTGCCTGTAACATTACCCTCATTATTTATCTCAGTGTGTACAAGCACTACTACAATAGGGGGAACAACTCTACTATGCCACGCAGCTCAAATAGCTTGGCATTTGGATTTGTTTCAAATTTAGCTTTTGGACTTATAATACACGCGGAATAATGGTGATCTTATGTATTTGTAGTGCGTCAAACCTAACCATAACCCCAATATCTGTGAGACCCTCGTCCATATACCTGACGGACCACGAGTATCGCATTGTTGTTCACTTCGGAGGTCTACGCTGACTATCTAACCTGAAACTCACTAAGACTAGCACGGACTAGATTGTGATGTTTAAATATGTTATAATTCGTACATCATGAAATACAATTTCATCCATCAGCCTTTTAAAGTCCACTGCTCGACATAGGCCTCCCCAAGAATGGGGGATAGTGCCGTAATCACCACGTTTGGCAAGCGGGTTGGCGATCGTAGTGGTTGTTGAAGGAGTGCTGCTGCCCACTCCCCAGTTATTCCCTCAGTCGCGTCTTACGACTTCCATGGGTGGAGAGGGGAGGGCATATAACTGGACTTTGAAATATAATTGGACTTTGATAAATCCCACCACATAAAGGTGGTGGTAATCAACAAGTGAGGTGTAAACACCCAACTTGTTGATCTGATAGAGCGTTGTTTATCCCAGCACGAATGGTGCGGCTCAATCGGGCAAATACCACCCTCTCACAAAAGATCATCTTTAATCAACGGTAGGTACTCCTACTTTTATGTTTCGTATGGTGAGTGAGAGCGCTGGTAGCCCAAACCTCCTCCCTATCCTATCCTTATTAAGGAGAAGGAAAGATCCTATCCTTTCCTTAGCATCCTACGTATCCTCTCCTTAATATTCTTCCTATCCCTTTCCTTGGCGACGCGGGAGTGATGCTTCTGGTGTTGCTTGTCTCTATAGACTACGGTAACCGTTTACCATAAAGTAGGCCGTATGCTTGTTTGCCAATAACGTAGTATTAACAAAAATGAGCCCAGATTCCTTTTAACTTGTGTGTTTTGGCGCCCGCAGATGCACTTCATAGAATCGCTAAAACAGTTGTATCGAAACGACCACCTGCGGCAATTATTGTAGAAATACTTCTTTAAATTTTCCATTGCATTTCGAATACAAGAAATTATCTCTCAATGGCATGGATTAATTTGACAGCGTTGTTTTAAATTAAGACGCGATAGGATAATTTAAGATTATATCTATCATTAATTACTAACAGGAAATGTAGTTAAATGCTTGCTTACATTTAAGACAAAAATAAATTAATTAGTAAACGCGTTCTGGTAAAATATTTAAATATATAATCTAACGAGGTCTCATTAATAATATCTCTCGTTTTATGTGACGTTATGTGTTTATATTGATGACACAGTAGTTGGTTCAGTCTGTAAGATAACTCAAGCCTAATGTTCTAAGCACTTGCTAGTAGTTATGGAAATGATTGCTACTTTTATTTCATTTTCATTGGATGAAATTAAAAAAAAAATCATACACACATGTGAAATTTCATTGACAATGATTTTTGATCCCACGTCACACGTTTCGTATGCTAGCATAAAATGAAGTATGAAGTTTTGTATGAATACTCCTAACTAAGGTTTATTTTATCTATCTATTGGTCTCATTTACACTAATCTAACATATGTATATTAACGCTATACATATACATATACTGACTTACTAAATAAAAAATAATAATCTATACCTATATAATTACAATAAACTATGTACTGACTGATGTACGATGAAAGTAAGTAAATCGCAAACAATCATCGAAGACACACTCGACTGACTGAGCTGTGGTCTGTGATAATAATGAAATTTCATTTCATTTCATTCATGTAAACAAACACGTGATTTTGAGATCTGCGACAAATGATTCCAAGGAAATTCATACTTTACGGCACTTAATTTAAAGTCTATTTTTAAAATACTCTTTTAGGATACTCAAGGTCAAAAGGCTGAGGCATATAGTACTAAAACGTCGCATGCGTGGTGCTACGCTCCGGCGACGAATCATCTAAATGTAGTTTGTTCTTTCTATCACGCCAACAGTGAGCGTGATAGAACGAACAAACTATATACCTACCTAGTGGGCGCGATTCGTCGCTCGCTAAGTCGCTACTCGCTCATTCCCGCGATTTCATTGAGTGTGACGTTTCACAGGCCAAATGAAGAGTGGTAGCAGATGCGAAGTATGAAAATTCATTTCATATGAAATGTCACATGCTACTTGTGAAATGTTCCAAGCTTACTTGCTAGAGCACTGAGTCTGAATATTAATTTCCCATTCGTGAAATGAAATGGTGAGCAGTGACTTACCAGCATCCTTAGAATTACATAACAACTATTTTCTGCCTGCGACTTTGGCCTCGTAGCATTATAAGTTGAAAACATATTTTGCTCTACGGCTCATTAATGATATCTATAAAAAAACTGCTATTTCAAAGTAACTATAAATTAAGTAAATATTTGAAGGGGTCACGTAAGACATTTTGATGTGAAACATCTAATGCGGAGGGAGGGTAAAATCAGCTGTGAGCGTGGCGACGCTTTTATTGTACTTATCCCATTCAAATCTTGCAAGTTAAATTTGACACACTTCCCGGTTTCCGATTGAGTTGAAATTCTACACGCATGTGTATATCGCGTGACAATGCAATATTATGATGACATGCAGCTGATCTGATGATGGAGCTGGAGGGTGGCCATAGGAACTCTATAATGAAATGGCGCAACCCCATCGAGTTTGGGCTCGTGCCGAGTACTTTGTGTCTAGATGGTATCCAGGGGCTGATGATGAAGTTGGGAGGTGGCCACAGTAACTCTATAATGAAATGACGTAACCCCGTCGAGTTTGGACACGTTTGATTCGTCTTGATGAGTACTTTGTTTTTAGATGGTATCCAGGGTCTGATGATGGGGCTGGAAGGTAGCCATGCGAAACTCTGTAATTAAATGGCGCAACTCCATTGAGTTAGGGATCGTTTGAAATGTCCTGGCTAGAACTTCAGTCATAGATGATATCCAGGGTCTGATGATGGAGCTGGAAGGTGACTACAGTAACTCTGTAATGAAACGACGCAACCCCATCGAGTTTGGAATCATTTGATTCGTCTTGACAAGTACTTTGTCTTTAGATGGTATCCAGGGTCTGATGATGGAGCTAGAAGGTGGCCATAGGGACTCCGTTATAAAATGACATAACTCCATCGACTCTGGGCTCGTATGGTTTGTCTTGACGAGCACTTTGTCTCTACATTAAACACAAAGTGAAAAATGTGAAATCGAAAATAACGATAAAATGTGTTTAATGTATATAAATATATATAAAAATATCTAAATACTTTGTCTCTAGATGCTATCCAGGGTCTGACGATGGAGCTGAAAGGTGGCCACAGTAACTCTGTAATGAAAATATGCAACCCTATCGAGTTTATACTCGTTTGATTCGTCTTGAGGAGTTCTTTGTCAAGTTACGATAATTTTATTACTACAAAGTAATTTCGATGTTTTCACATCTGCTAGACGTTCCGCCGTCGATTTTTTGTTATGGAAATTGATGGCTACGAATGAATGTAACGATAGTAGGCAGTTCGTTCTATACTTTTACAATTCTTTTGTGTTCCAAGTAAAAAGAAATTTTCAAATTTTAGCGAGACTAACGCTTACGATTTTTGTATATTTCATAAGTATCCCATTATATATCGAGTACATGAACAATAACGGTACTGCCGCCTCCAGAAGCTGCTGGTGGGGTGCGCGCTGGTGACGGGCGGCGCGCTGGCGGCGGCGGCGGGCGCGCTGTTGGCCGGGGGCGGCGCGGCGCCCTGGGCCGCGGTCGCGCTGGCGCTGGCCGTGTTCGCCGACTCGGCCGGGCTCGAGCCCGCGCCCTACGCCATGGTGGCCGACATGTTCGAATACGAGGTACCACAAATGCTTCTGCAATCGACTCTATAATAGAGCTCGGTTTTTATATATTGGTATTGATGTGTTAATTCCTGCTGACAAAAGCACATGCTTGCCGCCAAAATAAAATGGACTGGCTTCAAAGCTCACCATTGATGGTTTGCGTCCTTACGCAGAATGGTCAAGGAAGACGGCATATTGACCTCGTGGTCACTTTTAAAAACAGTTGGGATTTTATCCTGTAGTGGGATATTTGCAGGCTATAAAAGTTAGTTTTTTTCACTGCCAACTGCAGCAGACGAACAAGCATTCCACCTTTTGTTAAGTCTTTTTCTTGTAGTACAAAAAACTTATATCTGCAGTATCGCAGCTGCGCGATGGCGGCGGTGGATGCGCTGACGTGGCTCGGGAATGCGCTGGAGGTCGGGCTGTTCCCGGCGCTGGTGACGCACTGCGGCCTGAGTACCACACTGACGCTGTCAGCGAGTCTCACGCTAGCGCTGGCGGCGTACGCGCTGTTCCGTGTGCCCGAGACGCGCGGCCGACGCGTCGCCGATATCTACGCCGACATTCTGCGTCGCCGGCCGACACCCACCACCAACTATGTAGTCACACACCTGTGAGTTCTAAGCTCTACATGAGGTGACATACGCACTGTGCAACGTGCTCGAGATGCGTTGTCGACGCGTCGCCGACATCTTACGCTACCGACCGACAGCAACCAACGACTGCGTAATCACACACCTGTGAGCTGTATATGAGGAGACGTACGATCAATTCCAGAAATAGGAAAACCCAAGTAAAATTGTATTATACCCTGTAACTAGAAAATAAATCTTGATCTCTTTCTTCCTACAAAACAACAAACTTCCACAATAGGATTATGAAAACTATTTGACACGGAATCTACCATGTTTACTTATTTTTCATCTCGCCGTTATGAATAATAATTCGCAGTATTCGAATCACGACTGGAATAAGCTGTTAGACGTCTAATGGTCAATCATTTGTTACAACAACTTTATCTCTACCCTGCTGTACTTACTTTGGCTATAATTTAGTTACAAGATCTCCTTGTCCTATAATGATGTGGTATTTGCGTCATCTCGTCGGTGGCCAGTCGTGAAGCCGTTTGATATGTGTTGTGTAAAGCGTGTCAGCTGTAGATAACGATAATTTGTTTCTATTTCCACGTGCTGGCTCGTGGATATTGACGGTAAGCTGCAGATTGATTGAGCTCTATCGCAAAGTCCCCGAGCGATTCCATATTTGTTTTGTTAGCTCACTCAAGTGTTAGGCCACGTTCTTACTATGTCGTGACAAAAGATAGTCGTGCATATAAAGTGTCTGACTTGTAAATTTAAATGGAGGTATTTACATAGAGGACTACACGACTTGTATGTGTTGTGACGATAGATTGTCGAGACGATGGCAACGGTTAGCACGACAGACGTAAAACGATAAAAACACGTTGCGATCTAATCGTGTAGTGGTAATTGTTACGACTATCTATCGTAGTCGCGATAAAAATATCGTCACGCTCCAATGGGAACAGCTATAAGTAGGTATACGACAGTTGTTCAACTACAAAATAATAGTTAGCTTTTATTCAAGTCAATTTCTTATATATTTATATTATATTATATATATATATATATATTTATTTTATTATATATATGTACGTATGTGTTTGTTTATATAATATATATCATTTATTTAGGTATACTGTACTAAATATTATTGTTTATTACATATTTTTGGTCCCCCCTGGGTCGACTGGGAGAGAATGCCTTAGGCATTAAGTCCGCCTTGTACACTTTTATTGTGCAAAAGTTATAAATAAATAAATAATATAATTTCGACGACTCAATGAGGACAGACATTCGTTATATAGGAACAGCTAGAGACCAATTCGTCCAAAGTTAAATTTATCGTTACGATATAGTGGGTATGCGGCCTTAAGGACATTGAGAATGTAAATAGGTAAATCAATTTGTCACTAAAGACGCTATGTTCCACCGTGATGGTTGTGTGACAATCTGTATATAATTATTTATAAAATTAATACCTATATTGTATTTAGAGCGATTGTACAAGTATGTGTGATGTATATATTAACTACCTCTTTGTATATATATTACATAAGTTTAATAAAATAATCTTTGGTTTTATTGCACGCCTCATAAGTGAAGCGTTGAGGTGTGTATTACTCTCGTTTCACGCAGAACAACAGATTTCTCAAACATAAAATGTCTCTATTTATCATAATATATATTGCACTTGTAAAATAATATATACACACACCTATCAAGAAAAAACACTATTTTTAACACTCATGATATTTTTGATGTCATGTTTGTTATTTAAACTAGTTAAAAAACTGTTTAAAAAAGTTCTGTCTTGGACGTCCGTTTGTTGTAGGTAACTAACTAACTAACTTATCATCACACCATTTCCCTTGCGGGGTAGGCAGAGAGAAGTTGTAGGTGATGTATGTTAACACGATAACGACTGAAATACTTTAAGAGTTTTTTTTCTTTTATGATACAGTATGACTACGAATAGAGCCCTACCACTTTTCACGGTCTGATTCGATGTGGTTTAATTGTTATTAAATAACCAAAAAAAATAGTGAATACTTACGCTGGATGCGACACTAAAACCTTATTTTGTGAGAACAATTTCTATAGACCAATATAGAAGTACTTCTTAAAATTAGCGCTAGATGGCGTATAAGACATGAAAACTACTATGTACTTTTTGTAATTAGCGCTATGTGATTTATTGAAAACTACTTAGTAAGACCAATGCATTATTAGTTACTTATCAAATAATCAATTTTATCGTGAAAAATGAAGATTATGAGGCGTGCACTTTTTGGATTTTGCAAAGTATTTCTGTTTGGTAGGGCCATTTTGACATGGGAAATATCACATAATATTCCCCACTTGTTTACTTTACCTAAAGTTTGCAACACGCAAGTTTATATTTTCCTAATATTGCTAACATCTTATATTATTTCTCAAGCCTGTTTTTTCAGTCGGTCCGCGAGATCTTCGAACAAAGATCTACAGGGGGTAAATCATGATTTACCGTATGGTTATTTGCCATATTTATTTATCCGTGTGGTGATGGACTAAGAATACAAGTGTCACCACCCCATTCTTTCCCACAGGTGTCGTACGAGGCGACTTAGGGAAGTAAGCATTTATCACCCATTGCATTACTGGTGGTCCTGTTCGTTGCCCCGAACGACGGGGTATGCAGTTAGGTAATTTTTTCTCGCCTAACCAAAAAAATAAAAAATAAATAAAGGGCTGGATACCAAGTAGGAGTACTCACAAAGCTATCGGGCCCGAACGGGTTGGCAGGTACCACCATCTGCCGTGAACATGAAGAACATCAGTGTGTTTCGACTGTACTGTGCAGGCTGTGCAGGCGATAGCCGTTCTTTCATTTCATATCTGTGAAATGAAATGGTGAGCAGCGGCTTGACAATACTCTCGGTATAGTTGAGTCCATGAGCGACGGTTAACATTTACCATCAGGTGGGCCATTGCTCGTCTGCCACCATAAGCAATAAAAAATATATATACCTATATAAAATGGTTTATTTTTGTTTCCAAAATTCACTGTCTCGATCTCATTCCAATTCCTGCTGTTAATAAAAGACGCTTATAGAAGTAAATTAAAAGAGATGGAATTCCCTATGCTATTTAGATATTTTTATGTATATTTTTAGCATTTGACATGCTTAGCAACATACATTAAACACAAAGTGAAAAATGTGAAATCGAAAATAACTTCACTTTGTGTTTAATGTATAGTGCTAAGCATGTCAAATGCTAAAAATATATATAAAAATATCTAAATATTTATAGGGTTTGCGTCATTATTAGGTAAAATCTTAATTGTAAAATTATGTTTACCTGGTCGGTATAATGTATGAAAATACTTCCGACAGATGGTGCAGGCGTCACCCAAAGACGTTAAGTATGAATGTGTTATCGAAATTAGCAGTCAGGAGCAATTGTCAGGATGGCTGAATTGGTAAAGCATCTGGACGGTATCCAGGAGATGCAGGTTCAAATCCTGCTCCTGACTGTTATTTTCGATTTCACATTTTTCACTTTGTGTTTAATTCCCTATGATGCCTATCACGAAGCATTTAGTCCAAGTGACTTTCCCTACTCGTACGTGTACTAAAATGAACAGTGTCCCTTGTACAGAACCGAATACATACAGAGACTAAGAAATGTACAAAAGTAAATTGCGTTTGATTATAACTTAAGAAGAGCGAACCTTTGGTGATCTCAAATGACTGATAACAAATCTGTGCATCAATAACAAGTCTTTGCCCCTGGTAGAGGTGTTCAAAGGCGCCTAAACAGCCTAATACAGACATTTTATCACATATAATTTAAATGTATAGGCATCGCTCAGTTACCGCTTTATAATAGTTATGATACAATTAAATACTATGCGTACATATCACAGTCCCACAAAATGGTGTACTCGTATACTATGTCGTGCGCCGGTTACTATGGTGACGGCATTAACAACCTTTAGCGATGTACCTATTCGGCAAAACAACACAATTATTATCAAGCATAGAAATAATCAACGCTGTAATATTATGTAATAATGTAACTGCAAGTAGTTAGGGAAATTTACGTCAAGTATTAAAGGTATTAAAATACAATCAAATGTGCCAGTTCCAGATTTCTAGAAACAATAGCAGGTGAGTTATATAATTTGATTTTCTTATTGTAAATATTAATTGAAAGAGAAACGTTTAACAAGTTCGTTATTGTTGGTACAATTTTATTAAAATCTTTAAAAAAAGAACTTATTAGAAATGTGTTTTTTTTTTCACAACTATTTTGTTTATTGTATAAACTAAATATTAATTGAATGAGAAACATTAAGGTGCCTCTTGTTAGTACAATTTTATGAGGCACCTTAAATAAAATAACTTATGTATTATATATGTGATTGTTTTTACATCTTTCAAAAGCTAACTACTTACAGACACTTAAAGAAGACCTGAATGCGTAAGAAAGTGTTATGATGTTAGATATATTTAGACAGATCGTCACTAGATGACATTTTTAAGCAGTATGAAATAAGTTGTGTCGAACATTTATGCTTTTAAGGAACATCATAAGAATACAGAATAAAGTACAGAAAAGGAAAAGCATTGTGATGTATTTGACATATAAATACGTCATTATGCCTTTTTTTTGTTAATGCGGGATAAAATGTACCTAACAGCATTTCCCGTCGTTCGGAGCAACTAACAGGGTAGTGTGGGGCCCTCAGCTACTAAATAAATTTACTGTGTGCCGTTTCGCCATCTGTATTAGCAGACCACTGGAACTTTGTGACATTACTTCAGTGGTATACGTCACTGTGTCTTTCCTTTTTGTACTTTGGATTATTTATATGTCAAATTTAATAATAATGGGTTAAGTAAGCAAACACTTACACATATTAAGATTATAACGGTAAGATTATACGAAAGTGAGTTTGTGTGTTAGTTAAACTTGTATAGCGATAATTAATGTACCACAGAAGGTGAATCAAATTATTCAGTAATAATTAATACTTGCCTCAGGCGCCCGTCTTAGTTATTAGTGGAGTCTTGATGAGTTTAAGAGCTATATAATACGAGTAGTCTTATGAAATTAAGATATTTTTGAATTTGAATAATAGATTAAATTATACAGCGTTTAGTCATATGCATCTACACATATGTTTACTATCATACGAAGAGTACATTTTATTACATTTTTCCCTCTTTTCCACCAAAGCGGAGACGAAACGAGAGGAGACGAGATGTGTTATAAGTAGGTAACCAATAGAATTTCGTTAATTACATGTTTCGCGCTCAGCTTCAGTGGAAATGATTGAGCAGGCACCATGGATAAGATATATGCGGTATTTCCCTACTAGCGGGACGGAGCGGAGCGGGGATCTCTCCTCGCTGCACGTTACGACACTTGTTTCCGCGCATCCCCTCCCGCGTCTCCACACATCTAGTTTCGTCACCGCTTTGGTGGAAAACCGCCCTTCTGGATCTGTCCTTGCACACGTGCGTAGTTATTATTTGAAAGAAAATGCATATGAATTTTCTTCCATCCGTAGCAGAATTTTAGGTGACAAATAAGTTGAGAATGGGTCTGCTGGACAAGCTCTCGGCGTGGTTCGGTCGCGGACGCGCCGAGGTGACGGTCCTGGTGCTGGGGCTGGACAACAGCGGCAAGAGCACGCTGCTCAACGCACTGCGCCCCGCAGACGAGCGTGCCACGACTGTGGCGCCCACTGTCGCGCACCAGCAGGAACACTTTCATAGTACATTATAATCGTATACTATTATAAAACTGTAACAGAGCTGTGTCTGTACATTTAAGATATTTGAGAAAAAATGTCTGTATTAAGCTATATAGGCGTGTATAAACACAAAACGATATTTTTTTAGATTTTTTGTCTGTTTGTTCGTTCGCGCATCACGCAAAAACTTTACTTGAGTAGACTTAAAAACTGGTATACATTTTATACCGTTACTATATCGGAAACCTGAGATATCACCTAAAAACTAGCTTTTGCAGAGCCGCGGGGAAAGGCTAGTATTATTATTAAAGTGTAATAGATATATTTGTTGGTTTGTTTGGTTACATAAGTATCACTTAAGGACCTCAGTGGACGACATTGGTGTAACGTTTTACTTGCTAGTCCTCGATTAGACTTATTTTTGCATAGAGATAGTTGGACAGTGTTGAGTGACGTTTCTATATTCTCAAGTGCAGTGTACGCGAACGAAATCGCGGGCACAATCCAGTTACATATAAATGCGAAATTGTTTTTTTTTTGCGCCGTTTAAACTACAAATTTAGGTAATTACTTTGAAGGTATGGATCTGCCCAAGTAATAGCCATGCTGTCATTTTTGCATCCGCTATTGGTTTTCTAAACAAAGTGAGAGTTGGCTTGAGCACAGCAGATTGGTGATATAATGTAATTCGTGGTACTAATCAGGTGCTGGTGTATCGTTCAACGCGTGGGACGTGTCTGGTGCGTCTCGTCACCGCGCGCTTTGGGAGCGCCACTACCGGCGCGCGCACGCTGTCATCTTTGTTGTGGACGCGGCCGACCATCTGCGACTCGGTGAGACTGGAATACCGATTCCGACTCGCAAATAGCTTATATCTAGCCTTCCTGCTCTATTAAAATTTAATACCTGGACGACTGAACTTCACTTGTTTGGACTTTTATTTAGGTATTTTTTTGGGGAAGCAATCTTTATCTAAATACCAAATTCTATCAGTCTTAGAGCCGTTTCCACAGTACACGAAACAGATTTATATATATGCAAGATGCTTTGGTACGTGTGGTGATGTACTAAAAATAGAAGTGTCACCACCCCATTCCGGAGTGTCGTACTAGGCGACTAAGGGAAGTAAGCAATTATCACCCATTGCATTACTGTTAGTAGGGCTGGATACTATTATAAGTGAGAGTACTCGAACATCGGTGTGTAGGTGTTAATTGTAGTATATAGCACATTTAATATACTTCCTACTCAGTGGTGGGACGTGAAGATTCATTTTCAACGTTGAACACACAACAGCGCCAGTGTTAATTTTCCCAATTTTTAACATAAAATATAGGTATTATAATGATTGGTCAAAGAATTTGGCTAAGTCCTCTCTGTCTATGAACTTGCACCCTGTAATATTAAACTTCAATATTCCCTGTTCTGTGGTGGACTTTACAAACATATAATTTCATGGACACAAAGTACACCCAGACTCAATAACCCGAGAGTATTGTCCTGTGTGGGTATCGAACCCACACAGGACAATACTCTCGGGTTGCTCCGCTCGACATGGCAGGTAGGTATTTAAAAAATAAACAATATTAATAATATTTTCTTTAAATGTTGGTAAAGCAAGATAACGTGACTAAATTTCGCTTCAAAAGAGCAGCCAACAAACGCATTCGAACTAATTGGGTATGCCTCAGGGTGCACCTCTCGGTCCGCGTGTGCGACCCGTGAAGCGTGCCGGACATACACGATTATAGTTTGCAGTGTGTCGTACTCACTGTTCGTTTAACTTTAAGCTCGAAGTTAATTTAACTTGCTCGCATGGAAGCGAGGATTCTAGTTTAACGTACTTAGAAAAGTTTGAGGGAAAGCGATATATATTTTCATGTCCATTTTTATATATACTTAGGTATATACTAAATCAACACAAAGTGTGAAAATGTGAAATCCAAAATAACAGCCACGAGTAGGATTTGAACCTGCATCTCCTGGATACCGTCCAGATGCTTTGCCAAATTGAGCCATCGTGACAATTGCTCATGCCTGCTAATTTCGATACCACATTTATACTTAACGTCTTGGATGACACCTGCGCCATCTCTCAGAAGTATTTTCATACATTATACCGACCAGGTACTTAATTTTACAATTAAGATTTTTACCTAATAATGACGCAGCCCTATAAATATTTAAATATTTTTTCGATTTCACATTTCCATACTTTTTGTTGATTTATATGGCTAAGGCCCACTTGCGCGTTTCAGAGTTAATGTATATAACTCCGAGCGTACTGCTAATGCAGGGCTAAATAGTTATATTTGCTTGCACTGCAAGAGTTAACACTATACCATGTGTAAAATAATTAACTATTAAACCCGCCAAAGTTGGAGGGTTAGATGTCTCTGGATTTATTATGTCAAAATAGTAAGTCTATGCTAGTTTGCGTTTTGTATTTAAAGGAGTTTTGGCGGGAACACGAAAAAGATCATGTCGTCGCTCTGCATTATTTTTCTAAACTTGTGTTATTTCAAGTATTAATGTATAAAAGTGGTGGCCTTTTGCTTATTAACTATTTGTGTATGTGCATAAGTGTTGGCAAGTGATGTAGTGCGACATAACGTGTTTTTTCCTGTTGTCTCCAAAACTCCATAGAAGCTTCAGTAAGGTTGCCATCGTATAACTGGAGTGGGAATTTGACTTGACTGACTAATTTTATATAACTGACTTCGACTATGACTTGTTTTATGAACTAAACTTACGTGTGATGAGAGAATAACGATGTTTATAAGTTACTGTTAGGCAGATGGTTCTTCCAACGCCTCAAACAAATAAAATAATAAAAAAAAAAAATTGTATTTAAAAACCACAACAGAATAAACATTGCATCGTTTATTTTTATTGTCCTGATGAGTGACTTTTTGGATTCTAATGATGTGTTCATGTGTGTTCAGCCCCCCTAGACAACGGGATATGCTTATTATGTCGTCGTAATCTTATGTCAATCCCATACATTGATTATTAGAATAAGTCTTCTATTCTTCTATTTCATTCTGTTCTACTAGCATTTATGCCACTTCTCTATATATAGTAGGTAGGTACATCATCTATAATGCCACTTATCTACAGGGCCCGGTCAGTTCAGGATAGCACCAGCAGTTTCTTATTTATTGCCACCAATAACATGTTTATCTATATTTGGTTATTAGTTATATCACAAAGAAGTAAACTGCTCCCACTTGTTAAAATAGGGGCCACATATATAAGATTTCCTTCACATTTCACAAAATAATACAGATATATTGTCACAAAATACACTCGAGATAAACAAACAATAATTTGACATAATGACATATCGCCATTCAATATAAACTACCAAAAACACATGGCATCAATCAAATCTGACATTAAACAAAGACTTATGCAAGTAACTGTTGTGTGAGAGAGAGAAGAATACTTGTGTCGTTCATCATTCATCCCTTTTGTATTTGGCTGGATGTACGCGGAATGAGGTTAGTAAAACCAGCGTGATTTTTCTTACGTGCAAGATAGATTTTGAATTAGATAGTTATTTGTGTAACCTAAGTTAGTAAACCCAAGAGTATTTCCGCGCAAGTGGCGCCCCCTAATACAGTCAATTTTTCTCAGATATCTTAAATGTACAGATACAGCTCTGTTTGCTTAACTCTATTTGTTCTGCTTTATAATAGATAGGATGTACAATTTTGTGACCACCGAAGGAATGTAACATAGTTCCAGTGGCCCGCCAACAAAGGCGGAGAGACGGCACACGGTGGGTTTCTTTAGTGGGTACAGGCCCTACACAGGCCTGTTCGTTGCCCCGAACGACGGGGTGTGCGGTTAGGAAAATTTTTTCCCGCCTTAACAAAAAAAAAGGATGTACAATTTCGTGAAGAATAGTTTAGGAGTTACGGCGTGAAATCGTAACAAACAAAAATACTCACTTTCCTGTTTATAACCAGATTTCTCCCGTGACATGCAGAGATTTGGTGTCACCGTTACCGTCACTGTGATAGCTTAGTGGTCCAGAACTGAACACTTCTGCGTATTGAAAGGGACGCAGGTTAGAATCGTGCTCGCAGTAAATCTCACTTTTTCCACTTTCACAGATAATTTGTTCTATAAAGTAAAACTGAGCATCCATCAGCCTTTCATCGTCCACTACTGGACATAGGCCTCCCCAAAATGGGGGTTTTACCATAATCGCCACGCTTGGCAGGCGGGTTGGCGATTGCAGTGGATTGTTTTAGTACACAGGGGAACACTGCTGCCCGGTCCCCCGGTAATCCCTTAGTCGGCTTGTGGATCTATTCTTGGTGCCGGCCCCACACGACAAACTGAGCACGTCATGTGCTAAAATACAAATCACACAGATATTCTTTTATTGATTTATTCTTTTGGTGTATAAAGATGCTCTCTGTTGTGGTTCGGCAGTAGTGGCGCGAGAGGAGCTGGAACTGCTGTTGGCACACCCGGACATGTTCGGACGACGTTTGCCGCTGCTCGTGTTCGCGAACAAGAGCGATGCACCCCGCGCGCTCGCACCCACACAAGTCGCTGCTGGTACGTACTCTAGTACCCTATACACATCACCATAACACACTGTTTAACACCTATTTTCTTTTTTTTAAATTATGAGATTGGCAAAATATAAAACACAAAGCCACACAGCTCGCTCAATAAAAAAAAAACATAGAATCACGCCTGTATTCCCCGAAGGGGTAGGCAGAGGTATATTACACACCCTCGATTCGCCAGCTATGTTTAAGTCCCACGTAATAGGGGGCGAGCCTATTGACGTCTACCGGGCACATTTCCAAATTCCGGGCTGCTACTGAGAATGATGAATGAGCCCGCTCAGTGATTGGGATAATCAAGGCTCTATCCGTAGTAAATGCACAAAAAAGAGTAATAAGACGCATTATTAGAGCCCCAATCTTAGGGCATTCCCAAGCATTCTTTTGCAAGGCTATAACTTTTGAAAAAGATGTATGAATTTTTACAAACCGTGTTGTTCCAAATAATGGGTTTTAAAAAGATCTGTTAAATCGGTTACTGCAACTTTTTTGAACATTTCAGCGCTGTGCTTAGAACGTGTCACAGACAAGCCGTGGCACATCTGCGCTTCGTGCGCGCTGAGCGGCGCTGGCCTCGCTGATGGTCTGGCCTGGCTTGCGGGCCAGCTGCGAGACGGACTCGTGCCTACACAACAGACGTAGATTGAACCTTCCTTCATCAATGCAATGGCAAATCAGCGAGATAATCGTGTAGCGATTGGTAATATGGAATGTAAAGATGGTCACTGAACGTTGTGTACAAATATCAATACTCTAATGTTGTTTTAATACGTTTTGTAACCTTATCATATTAAATATTAATATTATTGTGATAATACTCAGTAATATATTTTATGTAGTGACTGTTGACAATGCAATATATAACAAATTGATATGACATATTTTACTATGCAAGAGTACTTCTTATGTCAGAATTATAATAATATAATACTTATTATTAATCATTTATTCACAAGAATGTTGTTTACACAGTGGTGATTATACATAGATAATAGTTGTCACATTCTACCATAACAATAGTGCGTAAATATATCATTTAGTAAAAAAGCAATACAATTCTGTGCCTCCAGTGAAGCCTGATATAACTCAAAAACTGCTAGGTACTTTTTAGCAGAGCAAAAATAAGTTTTAAAAAAATATATTGCATTATCCATAATATCAGTTTCAAACGAATTAATGGTATGTATTAAATAAAACATGCACTTTAATGTCGTTAATAGCATTTCTTTTAATATGGTATAAGATTTCAGAAAAATGCTGAAGCTTGAAAAGTTATACCAAATGTAACTTTGAGTTTAAGCTTTTTTACGTTCATAATGGTACAAATTCAAAAGTAATATAAAACACAAAAAAAATATATTTTGGTGAATCTTGATACTTGTTTTTTATTTTACGTGTATTTAAAAAATATAAAGATATAATATTTACGATTGCATAAAAAAGAATGAAAATCGGCGGAAGATTATTATTTCTAAACTTTTGTCCTCGAATCCCATGATTTTTGTCAGTTCCATCATTTAGCCTAACTTATAGCGTTGCCAATTTTGTGAAAAATGGTATATGTAATTGTGTACCAAATATAAAAATGAAAAAAGAAATTAAACACAAAGTGAAAAATGTGAAATCGAAAATAACAGTCACGAGCAGGATTCGAACCTGCATCTCCTGGATACCGTCCAGATGCTATGCCAATTCAGCCATTATGACCCTTGCTCCTGACTGCTAATTTCGATAACACATTCATACTTAACGTCTTTGGGTGACGCAGACGACATGTTTATTGTAAATGGGATACAAAAGTAAAAAATAAAAGAAAATAATCACTAAGCTTTTAATTATTTTGAATAATCAACAACATTTAAAATAAATGAAAAGAAACTCTTCATAATAAAATAAAATTTCACTTATTGAAAATAAAACCAATATTTATCGTTTCTTAAAATCACTATCTCACTAAAAATCACAGTTATGTCTGTTCACTAATAGTTAAAAAAAATATTATTTCTATAATTTTGCGTTGCTGCTACAAGCAAGGTTATTCAAAATGATATTTGGATGGTAAACTGGTGGTATGCGAAAAGACACATTATAGTAATAAACGCGTAAATAGTCTTCTAAAACCACAGGTGCCCAAGATTTATATAGCTTTAAACATTATTTATTTTTAATTATTATAAAATCAGAAATTATGAGCTTTCTACTTATTAGTAATGCTCGCGTATCAAATATAATTACGCTTTAACAACTAAAGTCGACTACAACATTACAATTTTTATTAATTTATCCTCAATCTCAATCAGCCTTTCAAAATTATCAAAACTTTTATTCTTCTTCACTACTGTCATTGTAAGCGGTAGTATCCTTAACATCAGCTTTAGACAATAAGTTTCTATAAAAGTCATGTGCACTTTCGTAGATATAGGGAAGCAATTGGCACAAATCTTGTTTCTTCTCTGCAGAGATAGGTATTGCAGTTTGATAGCATTTTTTCATATTGTTAGTGGTAATTAAATCATAAAATTTGCCACGTTTTGAATAGTCCATGCAGAAGAAATCAGATTATGGTCTTCCTTATAATAAAACCGAGGAAAGACATTTTTTATGTACTTCATACATTTGATATTAGCCCAAATAAACTTTTGGCCATCTTGGTTAAATTTTTTCAAGGTTAAATTTTGTTTAACGAAATCACCAAAGTTATAGAACATATCTTGATTCATTTCAACTATAGTTAACTTAATTGCTTTATTTGAAGCTGTACGAACCAATTGAAACCAATCTCTGGGCAAATGAATATCCATATTTGTTCGCTTTTTTTTTACGTCCAATCAGAGCATGGTCGCTATCAGCGTCCATGTGCGTGTGTCCACGGAGTGAGGAACTTATGTTCTATTGTATTTAACTGAAATGATAGTTTTGCAGCGATCATTAACATTCATGTTACAATGGAATTCTTATTTTGGCCTGGCCAACTATCTGAGTACAAGATTAAGTGGTTGGCACATGGGTGTAATAGTGGTAATTGGTTTATGATAAAATCAAAGAGGCATGAGGCTATGTCATTTGTCACTCGACCTCCTATGCATTCTGGCCACATGTAACAGAATGCCTTATCTGCCTTTAGGTCATGAATTGTCAGATTATATGTCCAGAGCTGCCGTTTATAGAAAGTAACATTTGTTTTCAAAAATGGCGTTGGCAAACATTGTTGTAAATCGAATGCAATAACTGCCACCTCTTCTGATGATTAAGCTTGTTCTTTATCGGCCCTTTTTTTATCATACGCAGCCTGCAAAGCTATTTCATGCGTTTTGAGCTCATTTTTTAAAGAAAATACTTTTTCGCCACTGGTGTATTTGAGTTTCATTTTTATTCGGTCACACTTAGAGCAAGTATCTAACGAAGGATTCTTAAAAGATAAGTTAAGTCATTTAAACACTTTTGTGTATATAGTTTTACAGACGGGGTTTTGAAATGTTTCTTTATATAAATTATACATTTTTTGTAATGTTAATTCACTATTTAAGAACTTTTTTGTTGTTTTTGAACAACTGTAATGACTATCAGTATGGGGAAAACTATCAATGTGAGATTTAACCTCGTTGAGTTTATCATCTGATATTTTTGTAATACGCCTTTTGCGTTCTATATTTGCACCAAATAGCACTTTCTTTTCGCAAACTGTTTGAAGAAATCTATTACTCTCATCGAATGTCCGCAACAAGCAATTTTTGTATATAGGAATTTTTTGTAAACTGCCACTGGCATAAACGTAATACTTATTACTGTAAGTCCTACGTCATTTTGGAGAAGACGTGAATGTTTTTTTTTATGAATTTCTACACATTTACCAATAAATGCAGCTCTCTTTTTATAGTTTCCTAAGCTCCAATACTGTTCAAAAAGATGTTTTCTTAAATCTGGATGTAGACGCTCTTTACACTTTTGTCGACAGTTATTCAGTTCTTTCATTTCGCGGGCTTTTTTCGTACTTCCTGTCTGAGTTTTGTATTCCAAGCCTTTATTCCTTAAATCTTGCCTCTTAATTCTACCTTCCCTTCTTTCTTTATCCGATTTTTTTGGCTTCCTTTTCTTGCCCTGAGCGTTAACTTCATTATTTATCCAAAATGAACAACCTGGTTCGTCCTGTGGAATGGGTTCTTCTACAGCAAAACGATGTGATTGGACACGTGGTAGCTGTTCTACTTCAGGCAAACAACTTGTTCCATGACATGGAACTAGTTCAGTTTCAGATGAACTTGATAGACCTTCAGATTCTGCTATTGTTACATTTTGTAGATTTCTTATTTCCTCTTCAATAGTATTTTTTTTTTCTTAGTTGGTATAGTGTAACAAATGCTGCTATCTGTACTTTCATCCGTTCCAGGAATAAAGTCATCACCACTTGATGATCCAAAATCTCATCATTGCAGGACAAAAACATAGCATAATCTATATTAGATCGCTGTTGTATTGGTATTAAGTTTTCATAGTTTTGTGCCTTTCTATTCTCAATTATAGTGTTATGAATTATCTCATCACCTTTAATAGTCGCTTTAGTTTTTTGTGTCTCACTATCTTCCAGTTGAATTTTATCATCGTGTATGATTTCTTTTTCGCAGTAAACATTTTCATATGATCTTAATCTGTCATCGATTACATCATGAACATTCAAATAATGTTCTCTTTGGGCATCAAAATGTTGTAATTTTTGATCATTTTTAGTTGCCAGTGATAGCAACTTGGCCGTCCTCGAAGTTGTCGCAATCTAAAACCATAATAAATCTGATAAAGCAACAACATGAAGTACAAATCTTGTTTTTTAATTAAAACATACTAACGTGTCTTCCATTTGTAAATTCGAAAATTGTACAAGAATAATAATTACGCCACTTATTTATCTTAATAAAAATAATCAATTGTGGTAAATAATATATTTCAAAACTTTTAACAAACAGAATGTATTTTTTATATTAGTGATAAATGGTATAACTAAGCAATAACTTACGTAACGTCGATCGATGATGACATCAAGCGCAACCACACTTCCTTAGCGTTTCCACAACACTGATCAATTGCACTGGAGTGTTCCCGTCCGCGCCATATCCTCACCCCCGCTCGAGTTCTGCCCGACTCCCAAAGATTTGCAGTAGGTACAAAATTTTAAATAATGTCATTTAGCACCAAAGTTGGTCTTATTATGGTCTTTAATAGACGATGACTTTTTGATACAAGTGAGGTGTTTCTTTTTTCACAAATTTAAATATTGTGTTAAATAATATAATTTGTAATGTAACATGTAACACAAACAAAAAAAACACAATTTGCGTAAATCAGACGTGGTATATATATCGAGTTGTACCAGACTTTTGTGCTAAACACTCTAGTGCTATATAGACTAATTTCAGTTTTATCAAAAAACACAAAAAGGTGCATAAAATGTAACTCCCTTCAAGATATAACTTACGTTCAATTATTTGTGAATAAAGAAAAAGAGATTTTCCCGCTCCTACTAAAAATCTCTTTTTCTTTATTCACAAATAATTTGTACTTTAAAAAGTAGCGGAGCAGGTCAATTGCTAAAAGAAATAGATCTAAAATGTACGTTCAATCATTTTACACCTAAGCCATTCATTGAACTTGTTTTTTTTATGATACGTGTAAAGATAAATCATTTAAAACGAAAATAATGCAAAAAAAATGGTGAGTTATACCAATACTCACAAAATTATCTCTGGGCCTAATTAAGATATCGACACATGAGTTAGACCAAAATTTTCGCAATTTTTTTTTATATATAATACCGAAACAACCTCGATAACGATATATCTTGAGTTATATCAAGCTTCACTGGAGGCACAGAATTATTAATTAAATACATTATTTTAATTATATTTTTATTAGTCTAGTTGGAGACGGTAAATTGGGATGCTAAAATAAAAGTAAATGTCATTATATAATGTCAATTAAATATAATTAATAAATTATGATATATACATACTTAACTAAATAAATTCAATTAATAATTATGGTAAGTACATATCTACTTTAACCATTTAGAATAGAGACTAATTAAATATTTTAATTATTTTCTTTATATGGCATGAAATCTTTTAAATGTTACCATTTAAACATTTACTTTTCCAGCCAGAATAACATTCTTGTTAAAAAAATATGAATTATTTAATTGTCAACATAGTACTTAATACTTTCTAACATTTACGCGAATTTTACACATTTTGAAATAAAACTACGTTTACGGAATCTATCGCGTTTACTTGATTTTTATACTATCCCGACGTTTCGAATACTTTACACTAAGTCCCCCCGTGATCATGAATGCTGTAAAGTATTCGAAACGTCGGGATAGTATAAAAATCAAGTAAACGCGATAGATTCCGTAAACGTAGTTTTATTTCAAAACATAGTACTTTGTTAATTTTGTAGTACTAACTTGTTATTTAAATATAATTAAAGTAAATGTTTCTTAGATACATTGTATAAGTCGTTAATCATCGTCATTTAATGAGTTAATTACCCTACCGCCATGAAATGATAAGCAGCGGCTTCGCTGCATTCTTGGTATTGCTAAGTTAAGCCAAGACTCGTCCGCTGCCAAGTGCATTAAATATAAGTGATAGAGATTTGCTCACCCCAGCATGAGTGGGCCGGCTCGATCGGGGAACTACCAGAAACAACGGTAGGTACTACCATTGTGTTTTATATGGCGAGTGAGAGCGCTGGAGACACAAATCTCCTCCCTATCGTTTCTTTATTATTCTTCCTATCCTCTCCTTAGTATAAATCCCTCGCCATTTCCAAGGAAAGGGATAGGAGGTGGGGAGGAAGGATAATAAAGAGAGGATGGGGAAAGGATTAAGGCCTCTGGCGCTCTCACTCAACAGACGAAACACAACGGTAGAACTACCTACCGTTGTTACACGCTGATCTTCTGTGAGAGGGTGGTAGTTCCCCGATCGAACCGGCCCAGCAGCAGCCAGCAAGGGTGACAAATATGGCTGCTTTTATTAGTTGCGTTTTGTTTACAAAAAATACATCGATGTCTATGAAGAACTCATTGAATCAAGACATCATGCGCCAAAGTGGGGCCCACTCACTTGCATATTGAAGGGAAACTTCTAATGCGACTTCCAACAAGGTTGCGTTAAACGCTTAACGCAACCATGGAGGGGGTATGAAAGCACTGTTGTGATAAACGTTCAACGCTCCCGGGGAGGGGGAATAGAAAGAGGCAGAGCGAGAGTGAATTCGCGGCACTCAAACGCATGCGCGTAGTAGGTATACCTGTTACAGGCCAGCGCGAGTGTTAGCAATGAGTAGCGTCCAATTTTTACATTACGAAGGAGGGACTCCACGCACTATTTTTTATTTTTATTTTACAATGCTTAGTGCAATATTTCATAATTATTACGAATGCGTTGTGAATTACTTGATGTTTGTATGTAAAGTTGGTTAGTTAGTAAATTGCAATCGAATTTTCCTTGACATATTCCATACAAAAATAGTTTTAAGGTTGTTAAGTTAAATCTGTTAAGAACATAAGAATAGGCCTTAGAACGATAAAATCTATAAATTTAGTTGTACAAATATTTACGCTGTATTCTCTCAATCATATTTCTTATTGTAAGGGCTCCAAGCACGCACAGCGTATTCTAATTGGCTCCAAGCAATGTACGAATGTTGTGTAAATTGTCCTTCGCAATCGTCGCAATGAGGACGTCCGGCAAACACACCAATAGAATGTATGAAGAAGGATCGGATCGTTTTGTGTTTATGTCTGCTTAGTATTGTATTTGTATTGTATCCACGTTGTATTTTGAGGCGAGTACAATATCTATTTGGCTAAACTCCAGTCACTACTGATTAAGGAAAGTAGTTTTGTGAGCGTTTTCATTAGCTTTGGAGGTTTTATTATTTGTAACTATTAGTCGCACGTAGCTTAGGGGTTATTCATAAAGTAAGTCACAATTTTAGAGCCCCTCCTCTGTCATCACACTGTGTCACAATTTTAGGGCCCCCTATAAATATTGCGTCATGAAATCTAGACCTAGATCTTGTAAAAAGGGAGGTCCCTTTTTTACCTTGCACATGATCCATTGCGATTATAAAAAATCTAAAACAAACTGCCAGTCACGTTTTGTAGATCCCGCGTCCCCTACAATAAGCCTCTGGCGCTCTCACTAACCATACGGAACACAACAGTAGCAGTGCCACCCGTTGTTTCACGTTGATCATATATGAATTTTCCGGCCATTCCGACGCATTTATCAAATTGGTTTGATTTGATTTAATTCATCAACCAATCAAATCAATTTGGCCTGGGACAAGCGAAAGGTTGTTCTGAGTCTGAGGATTTCCACTTTCCGGCTGCATCATCAAATCAGCTTTAGATAGATAGATAAATTTTTATTAAAAACCTTTGTATGGATAAACTTAAAGCTAACTTAACACTAAGAGGATTTTAATTGGCGGTCTTATCGCTCGAAGCGATCTCTTCCAGGCAACCATGCACGGAAAGAATTTGGATTAAAAAAACAGAAGGTCTTATAAATATAAATTATGTACAGGATCTAGCACAAACGATGTATTAACAATAGTAAAAACAAATATGCATTATAATATAAATGAAAAATAAAAATGAAACATAATATATAAATACATTTATTATTATTTTTTTTATTGCATGTAGTGGAAGACGAGCTACGGCCCATCTGATGGTAGATGGTAACCGTTGCTCGTGCACTCAAGTATACCGAGAGTATTGTCAAGCCGCTGCTCACCATTTCATTTCACAGATATGAAATAAAAGAATAAACGGCTATCTCCTGCTACAGCCAAAACGCAACGATGTGATTCATGGTCACACGGGAGATGGTGGTACCAACCCGCTCAGGCCCGATACCAAGTGAGTACTCCCACTTGATACTCTGCCCTACTATCAGTAAATTATTTGCTTAATGTCATAATAATATTGTATTGTTCTCCGATTTACATAATTATGCATGCAAACATTCAGCCCAATCGGCAATTGGGAAGTGGGACAAATTTAACTAGAAAGCTTCCATTACAGACAGAGACACCGGAATAGATGAAATTAAATAAAAGCTTGTAATATAAAAAAAGCTGAAGAGTTTGTTTTTGTATTTTAACGTGCTAATCTCTGGAGCTACCAGTTGCATTTGATAGTAGAAAGCTTGAGTTTCACTTTGTGATTAATGTATAGTGCTAAGCATGTCAAATGCTAAAAATATATATAAAAATATCTAAATATTTAAAGGGTTTGCGTCATTATTAGGTAAAATCTTAATTGTAAAATTAAGTTTACCTGGTCGGTATAATGTATGAAAATACTTCCGACAAATGGCGCAGGCGTCACCCACAGACGTTAAGTATGATGTGTTATCGAAATTAGCAGTCAGGAACAATTGTCAGGATGGCTGAATTGGTAAAGCATCTGGACGGTATCCAGAAGATGCAGGTTCAAATCCTGCTCCTGACTGTTATTTTCGATTTCACATTTTTCACTTTGTGTTTAATGTATAGTGCTAAGCATGTCAAATGCTAAAAATATATATAAAAATATCTAAATATTTAAAGGGTTTGCGTCATTATTAGGTAAAATCTTAATTGTAAAATTAAGTTTACCTGGTCGGTATAATGTATGAAAATACTTCCGACAAATGGTGCAGGCGTCACCCACAGACGTTAAGTATGATGTGTTATCGAAATTAGCAGTCAGGAGCAATTGTCAGGATGGCTGAATTGGTAAAGCATCTGGACGGTATCCAGAGGATGCAGGTTCAAATCCTGCTCCTGACTGTTATTTTCGATTTCACATTTTTCACTTTGTGTTTAAAGCTTAAGAAAAGCTGTAGTCTATTTAACATCACGCTGCGATTCTTAGGGGTCGGGTAAAAAGATAGCGCAAGCGGTCAAAGAATGTTGATAGGCAACATTCTTTGACCGCTTGTATCTGTCTTTGAGGTAAAGTACTCTAAACGATTCAGCGATAAACAGCGGATAAAGCTGTAGGGCAGAGCTAGTATTTAATGTTAAGGATTCACCACACAGAACGATGGGGTGGTGCCACTATGTACTCATAATTCGTCACTAAACTGATAAGAAAATCTTAGGTACCTACAAAAAGCCTCTTCTTCACCCTGTATGGAGTATGAAGGGAATTGATAAAACAACACACGTAAATGAAAAAATAAAGCTAAGAAACATTTATTTAATAAGTTGTATTCCCTCCCCGAGCTCTTATACGGTTCTTCATCGATCGGATGAGAGTCACGATCAAATGTTGTGGCATTCCATTCCATTCCTCTTGGATTGCATTTTGCAGCTGGCTAAGTGTTTCTGGGGCAGGATCTCTTGCACGAATTGTCTCTTTAATTCATCCCATAGATGTTCAATCGGATTCATGTCCGGGCTTCTTGCTGGCCATTCCATAATGGAGATACCGACTTCGGTAACATAATCTCGTACGACGCTCGCGGTGCGAGCCCTAGCATTGTCGTGCATGAATATGAAACCGTTGCCAATAAAATGTGCATAGGGCATCTCGTGAGGCTCAAGACACTGTTCAATGTACCGATGACTGTTTAGTGCATCCATACGTGGCCCAGACACAAAGACAAGCTCCGTCCACGAATCGCCACCATAGCTGACCTTTTCTTCGATCCAGTATTGTGCAAAGCGTTCTCCATCTCTTCTGTAGACTTTGTTCTTTCCCTCGTTACCATACAGGATAATTTTACACTCATCAGAAAAGAGGACTTTATTCCACTGGAGGTATGACCAATTTAGTAAAGGTGCTAACGTGCAAAATTAAGGCGCGCTCTTCGATTGTCTGCAGTTAATTTCGGCCCATTTGCTGGCTTGTGCGGTACCAATCCAAGTTCCTTCAACCTTCTAATTGTAGAGTGACTTACAGCCACCCTACGTACAACATGAAGCTGCTGCTGTAGTTGAAAAGCATTAGGGCGTCGATTTCGTGAAGAAGTTGTTACAATAAATCGATCATCTTCCTGAGAAGTGACCCGATTCCTGCCAGATCCTGAACGGCGCGTGAACAAACCAGTCTCCCAATAGCGTTTGTAGACTCTGTGAACAGACGACAGGCTTAGATACAATCTTTCAGCCACAACAAGCTGACTAAGTCCAAAATTCAGCAATGCCACCACTTGGGCGGCTTCTGCGGGCAAAGTATCCATATGTTTCAGAAAAAAACTTTTTCAGACGTCCCAAAGTCACAGTACACGTACAGTATACAGAGCACAGAACAAAAAGTTTTAAGATAATTGCTAATTTTTAGTTTTCAAAGGTGATATGTACTCCAACTCTAAACACACATTTGTCTCAAAACAGTGAATCATTTCATTTATAAGATAATCAAATGAAATTTTAATTTTGAATTTAGAATTTTCGCTTATCACTGTAATGGCCAAACAAAAAAAAAATACAATCATGTGCTTTTTTCATGGAATGAAAACTCTTTTGTGTTAAATTAGGACAGAAACCATAAAAAGGCAATTGTGATTTTTCTGATGAGAAGTGTATATAGGTCTAAAAACTTAGCTTAGAGAAGATGTGTACATCTACTTGATTTATGAGTCACCGATGCACAAAAGATCGCTGACTACATTCAGCTCCAAGCTCCTAGTAATGTAAGTAGATATAACATTATTTAAATTGTAAATATGTTTGGACGACGTAAACAAATAGCTGAAATTGCGTTTTGATAAAATATGGACCTGTTTACGTCGTTATTTACAACGTTTGGACTTCCGAATATAAATACGTCACTCTACGACACCTTAATGATTTATATATAAAAATAACTATCTCAAAGGAACCAATCATTTTTTGAGATAAAAGATAGCATATTTTTTTATACTATATGGGTGACGAACGAGCATACGGTCCTTGTGATAGTAATCAGTTACCGTACGTTAGCTACACCAATACCAAAGACATCACTCGCGCGTCGCCATCTCCAAGAAAATAAGACGATGAAAATGTTAATTATAAAGTTTATATCAGTATTTGTAAACATAAACATCAAAAGTCCTGGACTCGAGTTGTTTTTGTGTTAAGAAATACTTGGCAAGGCTCAAAGTGTTCAGTGTTATATTTAAGTACTTGGATAACTGTTTGCCAACTTCTAAATAAGCGTTATCTAAGTAAAGCCCGTCAGTGTGTAAGATGGCCATGGAGCTGTTATTAGAAGTCTGTTGTAAAGGGTAAGAGGATTGCCAGATATGAAAAAATTAAAATGTCATTGTAATATATGTCATTGTTGATTAAAACTACGATATGAGGTCTTCGGTGTAATTTATTATATTTATTTATGTTCTTGTACAATGGTTTCTTATTAATTAATATTTAAACAGTATGGTACGTGAGAGCTCTCTAGTAATAGACCAAAGAGTATATTCTACTTGTTAATTGTGTGTACCACAGACTAATTAGTGTTGCTACTTTTTAGAGTAACGTCCCGTTACTACATCATCCCCTTTTAAAAGAAAATTAAACTTATAAAGCTTTCTTAATCTGTTTTCAAAGTTATCTATTCCCAATACAAATTTTCTATTGACTTTTAATACAATTACTCTTCATCCCTAATCTATTAATCTATTATTAACTGCGTTAGAAGTTTTACTTTTCAGAATCATAATATCTAACCATTTAGAGTAATAATCATAAATTACTAAATAGTTTTTCTTTCTAAATTCCATAATGTCAATAACTAATTTTAAAAATGGTAAGCTAGGAACTGAATGTGGCATCAATGGTTCTTTTACATTATTGTTTTGATATGTTTGACAGGGATAACATTTTTTCACAAATTCTTCAATATGACTATCTATGTGTGGCCAGAAATATAACTGTCTTGCTAATTGTTTCATTTTAGACATGCCTATGTGCCCCTCATGTAATGTTTTTATAATTGACTTATACATCTGGCAAATTTCTTAGACCAGTGGTTTAGGTTGTGCATTGATATCCATCCATCCATCAGCCTTTCAACGTCCACTGCTGGACATAGGCCTCCCCAAGAGGACGCCACAACGATGCCCCGTCATGGGGGATAATGCCGTAATCGTGCAGGCGAGTTGGCGATCGCAGTGGACGTTGTTAATACTCGAGGGAGTGCTGGTGCCCACTCCCCTGGTATTCCCTCAGTCGGCTCTTACGACTCCCGTGGGTAGAGAGGGGTGGGACAATTCTAAAACCGTCCCCTCACGGCCTAATATATCTTTCGAGTAAGGTACATTTTAATTTTATGAATACATATAAGAATTCAATATAAACTATGTAAATATAACTATACTAATCAATAATTCATTAGTATCTGTAGGTGTACCTGTAATACCTATGTATAACTAACATAATATATAAGGTTTGTTTCTAAGAAAATATACCAATTCACAATTGCGCAAAGGGCCATGGAAAGAGCTATGCTCGGGGTCTCCTTGTGCGACCGTAAAAGAAATGTGTGGATCAGCTGGAAAACACACGTGAGAGAAAAACCATCGCGTGGCAAAAGCGTACATGTGCAGGTCCCGTTGTTCGGATGAGCACAGATAGATGGGCATGGAAAGTCATAGAATGGAGGCCGTGGGCGAACACCAGACAACGTGGTAGCCCACCTAAGAAGCACCTAGAAGCAATTGGCAGGGACCTATGAGCAGTTATTCACCAGGAGAGGCTGATGATGATGAATTAATTGAGTAACTGTTACCCGCGACTCTTTCCACGTGGCATTTAGACTTTTCGCGGAATCCTAATTTATTTTCCATAATAAAAGTATCCTTAGTTATTTTTATAACATCAGCTATATACCAGGTCTCCTCTCATGGTGAGAGGGTGTCCACCACGCTGGCCCAATGCGGGTTGACAGACTTCACAAGCAACCGAGAAAATTTCTCAGACATGCAGGTTTCCTCACGATGTTTTCCTTCACCTATTGTATAATTTGTGCAGCTATGATAATGTGTAAACAAACACACACATAATATCGGAAAATCTCAAAATGTCCGAGGGGTGTGCGGTGAGGTCTCAACCTTGCACTCGGGATTGAATCATTCGAGAAAACCTCGATACCACTGTCTTTGCAGTCCTTGGTTTTACCGTTAGGCTATCACTGCTATTATATTTTTATACACGTTTAGTAAAAAGTTATTATTTAAACATTATAAATAGACACTTAATTTTTATTTACTTGCTTAAATTAATTATTAAACGTAGCTAACTAAAGTAGTATATAAACTTCCTGTTGAATTACAAACATATCTTTCCAACAATTCAGTTTGCAATCTGGATGAAGCTATTAATTATCCAATAGAATTTTAAACACTATAAATGTGCCTGATCTACCCCGTCATAAACTAAGAACCAAAGATTGGCGTGCCAATCACATTGCTCCGTAATTTAAACCCACCGAAACCTTGCAATGGGACTAGATTGCGAGTAGTATTAATACAAGGAACACAACACAACAACAAACATAGCATCACGCCTGTATTCCCCGAAGGGGTAGGCAGAGGTGTATTACACAGCCACGACTCACCAGCTATGTTTAAGTCCCACGTAATAGGGGGCGAGCCTATTGACGTCTACCAGGCACATTTCCAAACTCCAGGCTGCTACTGAGAATTTTTCTTTTTAGGAAAAAGCTCAATAACATTGCCCGACCTGGGGATCGAACCCGAGACCTCATGATGCTACACCGAGGCAGTTAATACAAGGAAACTTTCTTAAAGGACATTTAATGTCCAGGTGTGGAAAAAGTGAGACGGTATTTATACCATGAATTCCCATAATACAGTTGATATTTTTCCCTTTAAATTCAAGACTTCAATTTCAAGGGTTGCTTTATTTATTTTTATGAAATTCCTCGCGGGCGAAGTCGCGGGTAACAGCTAGTTCATAATAAAATAAAACTGATTTAAACACTGTTTAAGCTGAAAGATGTTTTATCACTACGTGACTATACTACTACTACTGCTTATCGTTGCGCCATTTCCCTTGCGCGGTAAGCAGAACAGTTCCAAGAGGCTCTATTTTCGCATACATCTCTCGCTTCCTCAACATTCATAAGTCTTCTCATACACGCTCGCCGGTTTTGGAGACTCCTGACTCCACCTTCTTTCAATACATAACCGATTTGGTCTTGGTAGGTGAGTCTCGATCTCCCCCTGTACCTACATCCTTCCACTTTCGCATTGTATATCTTCTTAACCAGTCGCTCCTCCGGCATTCTTTCCACATGTCCGAACCATCGGAGCATTCCCTTTCGCTTCTTTACACCAATACTCTCTTTCATAGCGATAGTAGATAGCGCTGTTGTAGCAATAGATCTATCTTTGGACGTCAAATAATTGTCAATGTCTCTTTCGGAAGTATTTTCATACATTATACCGACCGATGGTTCAGGCGTCACCCAAAGACGTTAAGTATGAATGTGTTATCGAAATTAGCAGTCAGGAGCAAGGGTCACGATGGCTGAATTGGTAAAGCATCTTGACGGTATCCAGGGGATGCAGGTTCGAATCCTGCTCGTGACTTTTATTTTCGATTTCACATTTTTCACTTTGTGTTTAAAGTGAGGTATTATTGTCTAAAAATCAATGATGCGATTAAATGTGTTCTATCAGCTAAGTCGAGCGACGCGGTTGTAAACTCTAAGCCGAGTTCGGAGTTATCTGAGAAGCAACAGCGTCTCCGCCGCGACACGCTGACGGCCAACAAATGTCTATTCATTAATACTGGCGCTCCGATAACTCACCACAAGTAATGCATCTTTCAGTTATATTTTAATAAGGTATACCGTTTCATGATGGATTTTGAAGAATGGATAAAAGTATATATAAGAAACCATTTAACCACAGCAGTGTGAGCTCACTTGCATAGCCTTTTTTTTTTGTTAATGCGGGAAAAAATGTTCCTAACCGCACACCCCGTCGTTCGGGGCAACGAACAGGGTAGTGTGGGGCCTTCACCCACTAAAGAAACCCGCCGTGTGCCGTCTCTCCGCCTTTCTTGGCAGGCCACTGGAACTATGTCACATTCCTTCGGTGGTTCACTTGCCTGGCCTGCCAATATAGATGGAAAAAGTCCGATATGCACAATAAAAAAATTAGACACAAAGCTCATTTGCATGCCGCTGTGCCGGCGAAACATGTTGAACTTTAAATTATTTAACTTGCAACCTCTGTACCGTGTTTCTGCAAATAAATACTTACTTACTTACTATGCACACAATTTTGTCCGTGTGGTGATGGACTAAATTGTAAAAGAATAAGGATACAAGTGTCACTACCCCATTCTTTCCCATGGTTGTCGTACGAGGCGACTAGGGGATGTAAGCAATTATTACCCATTGTATTACTGGGCTGGGTACTAAGTGGGAATACTCACTTGCTATTGGGCCCGAGCGTTAATACCACCATCTTCCGTATGACCGGCCATGAAGCACATCGGTATGTTTTGGTTGTAGCAGGAGATAGCCGTTGATTCTTTCATTTGATATCTGTGAATGGTGAGCAGCGGCTTGACAATACTGTCGGTAGTCGGTATAGTACACACACACACACACACACACACGCACACACACACACACACACACGCACACACACACACACACACACATATTATATATTTATGTATATATACCGTCCAGATGCCAGGAGATCTAGGATCCAGGAGATGCAGGTTCAAATCCTGCTCGTGACTGTTATTTTCGATTTCACATTTTTCACTTTGTGTTTAATGTAAAGTAACTTATTTTTATCTTCTATGCCCCATATGAGCGAAACAGCACAGCACTGCTCGTTGTGGCGTTCTCTTGAGGAGGCCTATGTCCAGCAGTGGACGTCGAAAGACTGATGGATGGATGGATAGAACTTATTTTTATGAACTTTTTATATATAATAAAAAAAGGACTTGTATGTTATACAAGTCCTTTTTTTATTTTTTTGATAGAGTCTATCTCAGACACCAGCTCCTCACATTTATTATTATTTAATTTTTTTTAGTCTTACATCTGTAATTATGTTTACAAATAAATGTGAGCAAATAAATAAGTAGTTGAGTCCATGAGCGACGGTTATCATTTACCAACAGGTAAGCCGTGGCTCGTCTCATTACTTTTCGAAATCATGTGCGTATTTTGTTCACAAAATCTTGAAAATGTATCTCTGATAAAGTTTTCGTGTCTGATGAATATTCGTGATAATGATCATTATTAAGTTATGTAAGTACTCTTGACGTAGATTAAGTTATGATTTGGTTTTACATTTTTTCACTTGGCAGAGTTTGAATATTCGAAACAAATTTCTATAAGTTTTGTATCTGTTTATCTTGTCTTTCTGTTAAATGTTGTGATAGATCTTCTCTATAGGTGGCTAGACTGTTGGGCCTGGTCTTTGGGGCCATTACCACTTACAATTAGCTATGGTTGATAGTGAATATGGTGGATAGTGTGCCTTTATAGTTTGGGTCTACTAATTGACCTTTGTAGTGGGTAGCCGTGCTCCTGGTATTGCTGAGTCCATGAGCAGAAGCTACCATCAGATGAACTGTTGTGACTCGCTTACCTCTATAAGTAACACAAAATTTAAAAGTAATAAAGTAAAAATCATTGTAGCTTTTAAATATTTACCGCAGTTAACGTACACTGTTTATTACAGCAACAACCACCAACAGTTGCCTCCAGAAAAAATATAAAAAGGAAAAGCCATTTTATTATTTTCTTTGCGATACAAAGATAAAGGTGGAGTTATGAAGCGGCGAGCTGATTACGACTCGTAAACATTCCACTGTCGCGCTCACTACATCGGGGTAATACTCCCACAATGTAGGGAAAAATTAAAACAAGCGTGCTTAAGAAGTAGAAATTACTACTAATATATATATATATATATATATTTTATGATACGAAGGTGGTAAACAAGAATACGGCCCTGAATACCTGATGGCAAGTGGTTAACACAGAGGCATCATTAGCGCTTAGCCAACTTCAAGGAAAGGAGTAGGAGGCATAGAGGAAATTCAATTAAGAAGAGGATAGGAAGGGAGTTTAGGCCTTCGGTGCTCTCACTTCAATAAGAAACACTCTTCTTTCACGCTGATCTTCTGTGAGAGGATGGTACTCAAGCCGGCTTGTTCATGCCAGGCTCTACCACACATAATTTTGATCTTTTCTGGTAAAATTATGGTAAATATAACTAAAGAGCGTGCCGCACTGAGAGTTGAATGGGCGCCAGTCGGGTGACGCGCGCGTCGCGTCTACACGCCGCGCTGTAGCCGAGTATCGTAGTTCCTCTACGCCGTAGTGGAGCCGCGTAGCCGATAGAACGTACCCGACTTAACAAGTGGCTGTTAGGGGCGACGCCGGGACCTAATACTGTGTGTATACATTAAACATGTGTTTATTTCATGTATTGAATGCTGTGTTGTTTTGCTATATTTGAATGTGCTTACAGTGATTTTATTTATTCATTTCACATATTAGTATCGTTTTTAGAAGGAATTATGAAAAATTTCGTCGCTGTCATAATATTGCTATATACGGTGGTCCGTGTAACAGTATATTTATATTAGTGGTGCCAGGTTTTTGGGTACCAAGTGAAATTTCCAGAACGGGCAGGTCATACCTTTTTGATAGGAGAAATAGGTCTATACCAATTTTTTTTATTAAAGTTAACATCTTCACAATGGACAGTGGGTTGGTGCTTTTGATATTGCTGAACGAATGAACGGTAGTTTCTACTTGCCATCAGATAAGTCCGTACTCGGCTAATAGCTATCGTCGTGCTAGTAACTTTCATTGTAGTTTAAAAAAACACGTTTTCGTATCTAATTGACATAATAAGTGGAAGCAATATTATAATAAATAATTATGACCCTAAAAAAGTGTGGGGTCCTTGACATTAAATGTTACAAATAGGCTTTTAATTTAATATAAAAAGAGAATGTACCCACATTTTATGATTTTACTATACCGAAAACAATGAAATAATACGTTTTTAATGCAATTTTATCGTTTAACTGATTTCCTACTATGCAAACGTTCCGAAATTTGAATACTTTATAGCATTCATGGTCACGGGTGGACTACTGAGGTGTTCGAAGTCCAATGATGTCCAATGATCGATGTACCAGCTTCATCAACTCACAATTATAATGATTTTGAAAAATAATTAGGTACATTTTTGAGCTTAAATCCAATATTTGTTAATACAAAAATTGGATTTCAAAAATGTTCTAGTGGTTGTGCCTTGCTTACCCCAGCACGAATGGGCCGGCTCGATTAGGGAAGTTCCACATAGGATCAGCGTTAACAACGGTAGTTACTAGCACCGTTGTGTTTCGTATGGTGAGTGAGAGCGCCAGAGGCTCAAACCTCCCTATCCTTTTTATTGTCCTTCCTATCCTCTTCTTAGTATCCTACCTATCCTCTCTTCCTTATTATTGATATCCACCTCCTATCCCTTTCCTTGGAAACGGCAACGCGCGAGTACTGCAGTTTAGGGCAATAAACAGAGTAGAGTGGGGCCCTCACCCACTGAATAAACCTGCCGCGTATCGTCTCTTCGCCTGTATTGGCAGACCACTGGACTGTGAGACGTTATCTAGGCTTCAGAATATTACTTTAAATTACAGATAATAGTTTGAACACAAGATGCGATATAGTTTAAAGTATTCGGGAAATAGGAACAGTAGAAAATACTTTGGAAAATCCAAAAGTGCACGCCTCATAATCTTCATTTTTCACAATAAAATTGATTATTTATAAGTAACTAATAATAAATATATTCACGGACATTTTCACACAACGCCCTCTGGTCCCAAACTAAGCTTAACGCTTGTGCTATGGGTTCCCGATTACGGATATAATACATAAACTACTTTTTTTTTGTAAATACATATATATATTAGATAGAAAACACCCAGACGCAGTACAATTATACATGTTCATCACACAAATAATTGTACTGAGTGAGAATCGAACCCACGACCTCTTGCACGGAAGTCGGTTACACTACCGACCACGCTATGAGGCCCGTCAAAAATGTATTGGTCTTACTAAGTAGTTTTCAATCAATCACATAGATAGCGCTAATGTCATAGTTTTCATGTCTTATACGCCATCAAGCGCTTATTTTAAGACGTACTTCTATATTGGTCTATAGAAATAGTTCTCAAACTTCTCACGAAATAAGGATAGCGCTGGTTTTAGTGTCGAATCGAGCGTAAATATTCACTCTCTCTCTCTCTCCTGGCTATTATCCCAGTTTATTTGGGGTCAGCCCTCCTGGTATTCTTGCGCCACATCGTACGGTTGTGGGTTGTCTCTTCGTTCGTGTTTATAGAACTCAGGTCTTTTTTTATTGTTTGTAACCAGGTCTTGTTTATTTATTTAATAATAGTTTTGTTTATTTAATAACAATTAAACCACATCGAATCAGACCGTGAAAAGTGATAGGGCCAACTACTAGGCAACAACTGTTATGGATTATCGAATTTTGTACAGTTGTTGCCTACTGAATTTTCTGGCTGGATCTTTCTCAGCCAGGCCGTGTTCCGATCCGGTGGTAGCTTCTTAGTCTTAGCTTTTGGCAAAATCAATATATTTAATAATATAAACTAATAACCAAGATTGTCTTCTTACTGGTAGTAATTGGTAGTTTGTGGTAGAATTTTTGAGCACTAAATAAAAACAAAAATTTTACAATTTAAAGAGGAGTATTATACTCATTTTAATATACTAACTTAAAGTCTCATACATTGTAAGCATAAAAATTTTAAGTATATATTTTCACTGATTATAAACGAATATTAGGTGGGTTAAAATAAATAAACCAAAAATTTTGTAAAATCATATACTGTGGGTAGATGAAACCGTTGAAATAACATATCAGCCTTGGACGTCTATCATCTAAGTCCACCCGTGATCATGAATGCTGTAAAGTATTCGAAACGTCGGGATAGTAGTAAAATCAAGTAAACGCGATAGATTCCGTAAACGTAGTTTTATTTCAAAATGTGTAACATTCGCGTAAATATCAGAAAGTATTATATTTTGGTCGTTATCGTGTTAACATACGAGTACAATACCTACAACAAACGGACGTCCAAGATATAAATTTTTTAAACTGTTTTATAACTAGTTTCAATAACAAAAATGGCATCAAAAATATAATGAGTGTTAAAAATAGTGTTTTTTCTTGATATGTATGTGTATATATATTATTTTACAAGTGCAATATATGATAAATAGAGGCATTATAAGTTTGAAAAATCAGTTGTTTTGCACGAAACGAGAGCAATACCCACCTCAACGCTTCGCTTATAAGGCGTGCAATAAAGTATAAATGAAATATAAAGTATAAATATAAATAATAATATAGTTTTGTTTATAATTAGAGCAGGATATTAAATTAACAAATAAGGGTTGTATAACAAAAGGTTGTTGTCTTTTCATTAGCGTTAGTACTCATAATGATATCATTAATTTTACATAATGTATTTTGGTATCCTACAGAGAATATTATAGTAACACTCTCGTATGTTGGCGTAATATAAATTATATCTTTGTCTCGCAATCACTTATTTTTAAGTTCTTTATATAATTAATTGTTTTATAAAATTAAAAAGCAAAAGCTAGTTTTCTTGCTTCTATCTCGGGTTCTTGATACAGTAGCTTCTGTGATAGAGCCTTGTTTGTCAAACAAAAATAAGTTATAAATAAAAAATAAATATTCACGGATATTTGACAGAACGTCCTCTGGTCCCAAACTAAGCTTCACGCTTGTGCTATGGGTACCAAATTACGGATATAATACATAATATTACGTGTTTTTTTTGTAAATACTTACATATAATGGACAGAAAACACCCAGACGCAGTACAATTATCTCTGTTTATCACACAAATAATCACGAAAGTCGGTTACAGTACCGACTACGCCACGAGGCCCGTCGAATTGTTAGTGAAGTGGAGATTGAGTGACACCATTAGGTGACTGCGATAGCTTAGCGGTCCAGAGCACTTCCCCAGATTGGAAGGGATGCAAGTTCGAATCCTGCTCGTAATAAATTTGTCTTATTTCCACTTTCACAAATACTTGCTCTATTAGAGATTGCAATCAATTACAAACACAAACAATCTAAAAATCTCGACAAGTCACAGGTGTGTGCTGTATCTCGGGGATTGAACTCGATACTGTTATCTTTGCAGTCCTTACATTGTCCGTGTGCTGACGGACTAAGTATACAAGGGTGACCACCAGATACTTTCCCACTGGTGTAGTATGAGGCGACTAAGGCAAGTAAGCAATTACCATCCATTGCATTACTGATGATAGAACTGGGTACCAAGTGGGAGTATTCGCTTGCCATTGGGCCTGAACGGGTTGGTACCACCATCTACTGTGTGACCGGTCATGATGCACATTAGTGTGTTTTGGCTGTAGCAGGAGACAGTCATTTATTATTTTACTTCATATTTGTGAAATGAAATGGTGAGCAGCGGCTTGACGATACTCTCGATATACAGGCTTTAACGTGAACCCCGTTGGAAAATTTAGGGATAGAGTATAATCCTATAGGTGTTTTATATATGTAATTATAATTGAAATAAAATAAAATGGTAGCCAGTTAAAATAAAAATGTTATTAGCTCCTATATTTACAAGTACTTGTCGATCTATAAATAGATATAATTTATGCCGGCAGTCTTCAAAAAATTAAAAATAAGAAATCGGGAAAATATCAAACGATGCCGCCCGCCTTTCGCACGCGCCGCTATTGTACCTATTGCTTTTATAAGCCGCCCCTTACCCCTTAGTCTCCCGCGCAGATTTCTTTCGAACGAACGTCTGTATTTTCGTGTAATATCTACTGTGAGTGACTTGTGTTTTATGAGATATCGTATTCAAACGAGGAGTATTTTAATATGTTGATGTGTCTTGGAAAATGTGACTCCAATTATGCAGAGGCGCGCAGAATTTACGAGGAACTCTTCAGTGTTCCACGGAACATTGCATTGCCATCAGCGATGACATTTCAGCGTTTACACGTACGCATGTACAATACTGGCAGTGTGCACGGTTATGAACTACAGCGTATTGACCTAGGAAGGCCAAGACTGCATGACAATGTGGAAGAACAAATCTTGGATCTGTTTAGGGAAGATCCCACGCGAAGCACGCGTTCAGTAGGACGCCAGCTCGATGTAAACCATATGCGCGTTTGGCGAGCACTCAAAGATGATGGCCACCACCCATATCACTATCTTCAAGTGCAGTCTCTACTTCCTACCGACTACGAGCCTAGAATGGAGTACAGCAGATGGGTCTTAGATAAACTTCAAGAAGATAGAGATTTTTTGAACCACATACTGTTCACTGATGAGTGCTCCTTCGTTAAAACAGGAATCTTTAATGCACACAATGAACACGTATGGTCTACCATTAAACCTCATTACATAAAACCCAGTCACTTCCAATACCGATGGAAGATAAATGTTTGGGCGGGAATTATGGGTAATAAGGTTATAGGCCCTTATTTTCTAGGAAGGACCATGAGTGGTAACAACTACCTTCGTTTCTTGCGAGAAGAACTCAGTGAAGAACTTGATGAGTTAAATCTCGATCTTGTGCGTCGTATGTGGTTTCAACACGACGGCGCGCCACCACACTTTTCCCGGACTGTGAGAGATTATTTAAATACAGAATATGGGGAAAGGTGGATTGGCCGTGGTGGACCAGTTAATTGGCCAGCGCGGTCACCTGATCTCAGTCCATTGGATTTTTTCTCTGGGGAACCATCAAGCAGTCTGTATTTAGAAAAGCATGCGATACCGAGGACGAAATGCGTTTACAGATAGTCTCAGCGTTTGACCAAATTAAATCTGTTACATCAGTGCTACAACGTGTTTGTAAAAACATTCGTAAACGATGCGAAAAATGCGTAGATTTACAAGGCGGACATATTGAACAACATCTCCGTAACCGTCAAGTTGATGTGATAATAAATTAATATTATTGTGTGTGGTATTATCGGACAAACCAAATTAAAAGTTACAAACAAATGATCGTCTAGTAAGGTGATGAAATTTAAAAAATCTAGTTACACGTGACAAGGTCATGACCCTTGGTGTAGGCATAGTTGGTTCGCTGAAATACTAGCGGCGCTCTTTCGTCCCGAACACAAAAGAGCCGCGCTGTAGGTATACAACGTTGCAAGCAGAATGTCAGAGGTAATAAATCGATTTAATTTTACAAATATTAATTAATTAATATTTAATATGATTTTTTTAAATTGAATATTTCCCAAAATTACTTGTGCTGTTACATTTGGATATCGATAGCGATAACGTAGCTATGATATCAAACTTAGTTTAAATTACACGCTGTATTTGAGTACATGAGCGACAGTTACAATTTACGATCAGGTGGGCCGTGGCTCGTCTGCCACCATACACAAAAAAAACCAATACCACAAGGCTATTTATTCATATGAACAAAAAGGTTTCGAACAAGGCAAATAATGTGAGTAAGTCCTAGGAAATATGGCTCTATGCATAGCTTTCTATAAACAGGGATTATTAATCTGATAATATCTTTTGGTGTGTTAGGGAAAAATGATGAGAGTAAATTTTGACGATGCGCGCGCACACCGTCACGAAAAACCGACATCCTGAAGTTAGCTATAGTCAACATTTTAGTTTTTTTTTGTAATATTTAAATAAACTTTATTTAACTAGATAATCCATTCATCCATCCATCAGCCTTTCGACGTCCACTGCTAGACATAGGCCTCCCCAAATTGGGGGTATAGTGCCGTAATCGCCACGCTTGGAAGGCGAGTTGACGATCGCAGTTGATGTTGTTAATACTCGAAGGAGTGCTGCTGCCCACTCTCCCCGATATTCCCTCAGTCGGCTCTTACGACTCCCATGGGTGGAGAGGGGTGGGACAATTCGGCCGGCCCCAAACAGCCAAACTAGATAATGCGTTATAATAAAACTTTCAATGTATTAAATACCTTTTTTAAAGATGTTTATCTTGTTACACCAAAGAAGTATAACTTCTAACGCGTGTACATAAGTACACACACACTTTTTTGAAGTGGCGGCTGATGGTAAGTAGTAAGCCCCATTCGTGGAATGCAATATCAGAAGCACCGACAGACTTATCTACCATGGTGTATAGTACTCTTCTGGAGCCTTTGCGTGGTAGAAATGAACACTGAAAATGTGCAGTCCTGAAAAATATCCCTTCTAAAGTTTTTTTGAAGTTGGGTCAATTTTTATTTTTTACCACTTAGTAATATATATAGGTATATTTAGTTTGTTAAAATAGTAGCCCACGGGGTGTGGACTGGTCCAAAATGCTTTAACTGCTAAACTACCACAGGCTGTGGTCAAGAATCGAACTCACAGTATTATTTGTGTGGCTCAGTCACCTGACACTCAATACTGTTATCATAAAAATCACGTTCATTTTAGTTCGCTTCATTTTAATTTAGTTTATTATTTTATTTAAATGCGAAATGCTGAGATAATTACTTTCATAGCTGAAGTGGTTGATTATTTCACAAGTTTCAGTGCTAACGGTGCAGTGTAGAATGAAACAAATTGTTACACAGTAAAAAGTATTCAATGTACAGCGAAAGTATCGGAATATTCGAATTGCCTCCAAACGATTTGGGTAAGTATACGTTTCGATAATTTAATACGTTTCAATTAAACATAGTTCATTAATAAAGCTTGTTATAAGGTAATTGACGACTTTGAACGACTGACTGATATACAAATTTCTATTTTATATTAACAAATAAATAAAAATGAAGTGTCTGTTTGTAAAGTATAAATAACAGCTTTGTCCGGTGTACCTTTATGTTTTGCTTAGGCGGGTAAAAATGTACCTAACCGCACACCCCGTCGTTCGGTGCAATGAACAGGGTAGTGTGGGACCCTCACCCACTAAATAAACCCGCCGTATGCCGTCTCTCCGCCTTTATTGGCGGGCCACCGGAACCATATTGCATTCGTTCAGTGATTTTTTCCGGTGTACCTACCTTTAATTTAGAATCTTAGTCTTAGTTTCTGTATACCATTTTGTGTCTATCTACAGATATTCTGTGTGTGCTAATAAACGTTCTCTGTCTTTCTTCTATATGATACTCGTAACAAAAATACTTATTGTGATTTTTTTTGGGTTTATTGTTTATTTACTGTTTGCGATGGCTGATGAGACCACTTGATGGTAGGTGCCGCCACTAAGAATACTGTAGACACTGCTCACCATTTTTTTTATACTACGTGGGTAGCAAACACGCATACGGCCCACTTGATGGTGAGTGGTTACCGTAGTTTATAGACACTAGCAATACCAGAGGCATCATTAGCGCGTCACCATCTCTCAGGAAAGAGATAAGACCACCGAGGTGCTTCACGATGGGTCACATAGCAGACGCTTACACACCCGCCCGGGTCCCATGACAGTACTTTCACTTGGTACCCAAAGCTACCACCAGTGACAGTTTATTAAAAACTAGTACGGTGGGAAGTGTATGTCAAACTAATGACGTCACTAGTGTGTATACCGCACTCCCCAGAGTCTGTTGTAACCGTTCTAAAATATACCTGTAATTAACTAGTTGGTCAGTATTTTATGAAAATACACGAAGTACCTACATTAATAATAAGCTAATATTGTTACTAATTCTAACTATGTTGCATTTATTTGTCCGTGTGGTGACGGATTAAGAATACAAGTGTCACCGTCCCATTCTTTCCCGCGGGTTGGGTGCCAAGTGGGAGTACTCACTTGGTATCCGGCCTGAGCGGGTTGGTACCACCATCTCCCGTGTGACCGGCCATGAAGCACATCGTTGCGTTTTGGCTGTAGCAGGAGATAGCCGTTTATATTTCATTTCATCTGTGAAATGAATTGGCGAGCAGCGGCTTGATAACTACTCTCGGTATAGTCGAGTCCATGGGCAACGGTTACTATTTACCATCAGATGGACCATGGCTCGTCTGCCACTACATGCAATAAAAAAAACCTTCGGTGCAGAAAACCCCACTTTTTTTTGTTAAGGCGGGAAAAAATGTTCCTAACCGCACACCCCGTCGTTCGGGGCAACGAACAGGGTAGTGTGGGGCCTGCACCCACTAAAGAAACCCACCTTGTGCCGTCTCTCCGCCTTTATTGGCGGGCCACTGGAACTATGTTACATTCCTTCGGTGGTGCGGAAAACCCCCCTGCGGTCTTATCCTCTCCTTAATAACATTCCTATCCACTTCGTGTTATTCCTTTCCCGGGAGTTGGTAACTTGGTTGCTGGCGTCTATAGGTTACGCTAACCAGTAGGCCGTACGCTTGTTTGCCATCCATAATTCTAGAAAGAAGAATTTCATTATAATGAAAATATTTCTGTCGTTACCTACATACTACTGCTATGCTTATTTATCTATAGGTACTATCTGCCATATGTTTTTGTCTCAAAAACCTTTTACCAATACACTATCACTGTTCAAAAATCTTTATAAAGAGATGTAAAATGGAGTGCCCACTCCATTGGGAGGGTTATAGAGCCACTCGATAAAATAGTGAAGGACGTCGTACACTCAACGGACACGTCACATTGTAAGAGTCACGTGAGGGATCATCCACAACGGCTTAATATTAACCTTTCTTATTATATTATGCGTATTTGTTGAAGTGTTTAAAGATCAAGATGTATTGAAGCTTGTAATCAGCTTTTCTTATACCTATAGATTATCTCGTTTTTTAGTGGTTCTAAGTACAATTTATGTGAAATTTCTGGATTAAATCTTGGGTGTGCAAAAAGTATACTCAAGGTTAATCCAATCTTTTGTTATTTGTAGCAGACCACGGACAACGTGATGGTAAGTGATAACTGCAGCTCAAGGACTCAGTTAAGCAACTGATCCGTTTCAGTTCACGGTTGTGAAATAGTAGAACTTATGGCTGTCTCCTGCTACAGCCAAAATAATAATCGGGGTCTTTAATATGGGGTGGTGACACTTGTATAAGTTCACCACCACGTATTTTACTCTCAGTTAGAAGTCCAAGGATATGTAACCAACCTAACAAGCACAGCGTAGAGTAACGGTAGATATTCCTGTTGTTGAAATTCGCAGTCCCAAGCAATTGTCACGATGGCTGAATTGGCAAAAGCGTCTGGGACGGTTTTCCAGGAGCCGCAGGTTTAAATGCTGCTTGTGACTGTTATTTTCAATTTTGAAATAAAACTACGTTTACGGAATCTATCGCATAAATATCAGAAAGTATTATGTTATTTTCGATTTCACATTTTCGCACTTTGAACACAAAGCATAAATGAACACATTTATATGGCTAAGTATGTCAAATGCTCAAAGAATATATATATAAGTCACCCTCTCTCTAAATCGTCTCCTTTTTATCCTTCCTTTTCACCTCCTACCCCTTTCTATAGAGACGGTGACGCGCGTCAGTGATGGCTCTGATGTTGCTAGCGTCTATTAATATGCTACGGTAACCGCTTACTATTGGCCGTGTGGGGCCGGCTTTAGAATTGTCTCACCCCTCTCTACCCACGGGAGTCGTAAGAGCCGACTGAGGGAATTCTGGGGGAGTGGGCAGCAGCACTCCCTCGAGTATTAACAACATCCACTGCGATCGCCAACCCGCCTGCCAAGCGTGGCGATTACGGCATTATCCCGCATGACGGGACCGCTCGTTGTGGCGTTCTCTTGGGGAGGCCTATGTCCAACAGTGGACGTTGAAAGGCTGATGGATGGATGGGTGGATCCGCTTACTATTATTATATGTGGAAGAAATACGCGCGCACAGTAACGTAAACTTATAAAATTATACTCATTCGTCAAACGTACCTCTAAAAGTACCCATTTTATAAAGATACTCGGTTGATTAAAACCTACTGAAGTAATAAAATTAGAAGAATTTTACTTTAAGCAGAATTAAGTCTGTTCGTTCTCGGCACTCAGCGTGACTGAACAGATGTATTCGTATTCTCGACAAGGCTGAGCGCGAGATGAGTTACCTATAACTATGACGTCACTCGCGGAACAAGTTGTAATTCGGTTTACTGAAGCAACCACAGAGGGAGACGGAGTAAATACAAATTATCTGTTTGTTGACACTGAATTATAAAATAAAACCTTATGCGTATAAACATAGTGATGTTTGTTAGTTGTTGTATAGCGATTAGAACATCTTGAAAGTAGCTTTATTCTAATTTAGAAGTGCTTGCGTGTTTTCAGTTTATTTCTGCGTTTATCAACTAACGTTATAAATTCTAAAGCTTGTGAAGATTTTATGATATTAGTCCATGAATTTCTCCAAAATGACTGAAGGGATTTGGGTGATATTTCGTAGGTAGATAGATGAGACACTGGATTAATAAATTATATATTATGCCAAACAATTAATAGTTGCTGTAAGATATTTTGATCTATATTATAGCACTTGACATGCTCAGCTACTATAAAGAACATATTATTTGTTAAAGTGGAAAAAGAGAGGTTTACTGCGAGTGGGATTCGAACCTGCGTCTCTTCCAAACCGGGGAAGTGCTCTAGCCTAGAATTTTCGGGGATACGAAACTAACAGCATGGTTTTGAACAAAATTTGTAAGAACAGTGACAATGAAACTGTATTGTTTCAATTAATTTAAAAGTTGTTGTAAACAATTCGCTGGAGCGTATCTCAGTACAGTCGCTCAACTTGGACGTCAGCGGCTTCTCAATAAATTTCCAATATTGCCAACTTTGACTTGCAAAGAATTATATAATTCAGATTTATTGTTTTTTGTTCGAAATTACATTTTGGTAAATTGTGTTTTTATAGAGTCACACACGCCTGAAACTCGAAATAATATACAGAAATACACAAGATTCTGCCCGCGATGTCGTCCGTGTGGTCCTTTTTTATGTTGAAGCCAGAAAAAATGTATCTAACCGCACACCCTGTCGTTCGGGGCAACGAAAAGGGTAGTGTGGGGTCTCGTCGTATGCCGTCTCTCCGCCTGTATTGGCGAACCGCTGGAACTGTGTTACAATAATTCACTGGTACATTCGCGTGATCCTTAGAATGTAAATATGTCACTTTACCGTATACTATGACTGGTGGTAGGGCTGGGTATCAAGTGGGAGTACTCACTTGGTATCAGGCCCGAGCGGGTTGGAACCACCATCTCCCGTGTGTCCGGCCATGAAGCATATCGTTGCGTTTTGGCTGTAGCAGGCGATAGCCGTTTATTCTTTCATTTCATATCTGTGTAATGAAATGGTGAGAAGCGGCTTAACGATACTCTCGGTATAGTTGATTCCATGAGTGACGGTTACCATTTACCATTAGATGGGCCGTGGATCGTCAGCCACTACGTGCAATAAAAAAAAAACAAAAAAAATTGGTTGCCTGTAAAGTCGGTATACGGGCGAAAGTTTTACGTGACAACGACTTTGAGTGGTAAAATAATTTTAATGTGAATATTCATTCGTATAGTAGGAAGAAGGATGAAATAATAGTAACAATTTAAAACATTTATTTATACAAAGAATTATATTTAAAACATTAATTTATACAAAGAATCTCGCACTGAATTTCATATTAACAAAATTTTATTTCTTCGTCTCTCTCGCTCTTAGGCGGGCTAACCATGCCCGAGTGGAAGGGACGCGTGCCTCTCACTCGCTCTCATTGTGAGCGCATAACGTGAGCGGAGCGTAACGCAGTTTCTTGAAGTGTCACCCGGCAAACCAATTTATAAGACGTTGTCACGTCAAAAAATTACTTATAATATCTTTCCAAATATGATTATCCCATAGGAACCATATTTTTTTTTTCTGTGATGTGGCTGTACTTTTTGCCCTTGTCTCATGTTTTTTTTCTACTACGTGGATGGCAACCAACTTACGGCCCACCTGATGGTAAGCGGTTACCGTAGTCTATAGACGCTAGCAACACCACGCGCATACATGGCGCGTCTCTTTCTACAAAGAAAATGATAGGAAGAATAATAAGTAGAAGATAGGTTATACTAAGGAGAGGTTAGTAAGGATAATAAAACGAGGATACGGAGGTGGTTTAGACCTTCGGCGCTCTCACTCACCATCTGAAACATTACAATAGGAGTACCTACCATTATTCCATTTTGATCTTTTGTAAGAGGGTAGTAGTTCTCTGCTCGAGCCAGCCGGTTCATGCTGGGATAATGGGATAAACATGGCTCTACTACTAGATATTCTGGGATATGGATTATGTGTGTGATAAATTTTGTAAGAGGGTAGTAGTTCTTTGCTCGAGCCAGCCGGTTCATGCTGGGATAATGGGATAAACATGGGTCTACTACTAGATATTCTGGGATATGGATTATGTGTGTGATAAATTTTGTAAGAGGGTAGTAGTTCTCTGCTCGAGCCAGCCGGTTCATGCTGGGATAATGGGATAAACATGGCTCTACTACTAGATATTCTGGGATATGGATTATGTGTGTGATACATTTTGTGATGATAGGTTGAGTAGTTATGGTGTGAAAGCTTAACAAATAAACAAACAGACCCACTTTCTCTTTATTATAGGTATTTAGTAAGGTTAACACAACCAAACTTCATATATGATATGACAAAATCTCTTATGCAGGTTTCGCCACTATTTTCTGCTTCGCCAGATAGTGTTAATTTATGCCTTGCAGTTTTAATTTTACCAGGATCCTAGCTCATCGCCTCGAACCTTGTCGTTATAACTGCATATATTTTTGATCCGTGTGGTGATGGACTAAGAATACAAGTGTCACCACCTCATTCTTTCCCACGGGTGTCGTATGAGGCGACTAAGGAAAGTAAGCAATTATCATCCATTGCATGACTGGTGGTAGGGCTGGGTACCAAGTGGGAGTGCTCACTTGGTATCGGGCCCGAGCGGGTTGGTACCACCATCTCACGTGTGATCGGCCATGAAGCACATCGTTGCGTTGTAGCAGGAGATAGCCGTATATATTTCATTTCATATCTCTGAAATGAATTGTTGACCAGCGGCTTGACAATACTCCCGGTAATGTCGAGTCCATAGGCGACGGTTACCATTTACCATCAGATGGGCCGTGGCTCGTCCGCTATAAAAAAAAAACAAAGTGAATAATTTTAATATATTAAACACAAAGTGAAAAATGTGAAATCGAAAATAACAGTCACGAGTAGGATTTGAACCTGCATCTCCTGGATACCGTTCAGATGCTTTGCCAATTCAGCCATCGTGACACTTGCTCCTGACTGCTAATTTCGATAACACATTCATTCCCAACGTCCTGGGTGACCAGCCTTGCGTTTTGACTGTAGCACTCCTGCTACTCCTGCTAAACGGCTATCTCCATAGCCGTTTATTCTTTCATTTCATATCGGTGAAATGAAATGGTGAGCAGCGGCTTGACAATACTCTCGGTATAGTCTCTCGTGAGTCCCGGTGAGTCAATGAGCGACGGTTACCATTCCATCAGATGGGCCGTGGCTCGTCTGCCACTACAAGCAATACAAAAAAATAAATAAAAAGAAGTCTGTATTCTGACTTGCACTTGACATGCTTAGCTACTTTAAAGCGTCCCTACTAATCCGAGGAAGTGCTATTTTCCGGATTGGAAGGGACGCAGGTTTGATTCCCGTTCGCACTAAAAGTTCTCTTTGTCCACATTTCACAAATAATTGGTGCTTTAAACTGCATATATTATTGGGCAGCTTGGTTTTAGTGAAAATAAAATAGTAATTCAGCAGAGTTTTGTCCCAAGGGATACTAAATACGGAATGAAACTGAACTGTTTACCCAAGCGAAACCGGGGAGGGAAAGCTAGTTACACCGCATTGGTATTAAGTGAACCTGATGCTGTTTGCGGAAGTCGTTTGATTGCGTCTGCTTATTTCCCTCAAGAGTTCTAAGGGATGATACAATTTACTCGGTTACACGAACAAATTTTCTTGGTTTGAAGTTATTGTGCGTTTTGATGGCAGTCAAAATTGATGATATTGTTTGCTATAAGTACCTAATCGATAATCAGCGAGTAGGCATGGAAGAGAGTATTGGTATAAAAATGCGAAATGGAATGCTCCGATGGTTTCGACATGTGGAAAGAATGCCGGACGAGTGACTGGTTAAGAAGATATACAAAGCGAAAGTGGAAGGATGTAGGTACAGAGGGAGAATGAGACTCACCTACCTAGATCAAATCGGTCATGTATTGAATGAAGGATTCAGGAATCTCCGGAACCGGCGAGCGTCTATGAGGGGAATTATGAATGTTGAGGAAGCGAGAGATGTATGAAAGAATAGAGCCTCTTGGCACTCTGCCTACCCCGCAAAAGAGATGGCGTAACGATAAGTAAGTAAGTGATAATCAGGGATTTTTTCGAGGGAAACATTTACCCAGCAGCAACACCAATCCACAGTATTATTTAGCAGTGATTGCCGTTCATGGACTTAGCAGCAATAAAATTCCCCTTTTCATTTAATATAGTAATGGTGACTGTATGTAGAATCTGCAGGACCAAAAAGGTGCCTTGCCCATATTTCTTACGTGTGGAAATCCTTTATGGGTGAGTACCCACGAGATTTCGCGGAAAAGAAGAAGAGGTTAGGCCAGACTCCCGATGAAGACATACTTGCCAAAACTTATGGTGTCCTAATATAGAGTCTTTGCATAAGTTCTTACTAGGTCTGTTAGACACTAGCAGAGGCAAGTATAGATCGCACCACAGTGAAAATAATCTAATTTATCAAATTGGATTATTGCTTAGTGATATAGAAAGAAAGAAAGAAAGAAAATAAGTTTAGTGCTATCAGATTAGTTCGGAAATATGTAGATAAATGACAATATCAAAGAAAGAGAAAGAGTATTAGTTGTTGCGTTGCCTATAGTCGGAATTATAATTCAATTCCACATTTGACATTAGCTACTGTCATTTTGTTAAATAATGATACCACATATTAATAGTGTAGTGATAAACACAAAAATCGATAAACAATCGCGATTTATGTTTATGTAATCATAATATTGGTGTGCCAATTAAATACTAAATTATTGATTTTTATTTAAATAAATACGTAATTATTCATAATAATTATTTATTAATTAGTAACCGCTGCTTTATTTTATAAAAAGTTAATATTTTTGTTTTTTATAATAAAAACAAAACTTATAATAAAAGAGCCTAGATAGTTTTCTGTATTGGCAACCCGTGCGCGCTCGTGCAGCTATCGCCATTTTATTTATCTTGTCATTCGGCTTCATTCTCCCAGCTAACTGCATGAATATCTTGTTTCATTGCGAATCGATATTTTGTTATTTTGTTGGGTTTTTGTTAAAGTTTTGTTACGTTCTGTTTGTTGTTACGTTTATAGTTTTTTGTGAACTTTGAGTTAATCTATTTGTTTTGGTTTTCCATTAAAATGGATCCTCGGCCAAGTACATCACAAAAAGACGTGGATGTTTTCTTATCCCCAAGAAAAAAACGTCCACGAAAAGCTTTCACTGTTACTGAGAAAGTAATGATCCGCAACGCCTACAAGTACGTGAAAAATGAAACTTCTGCGCAATTGGAGGCCTTTGAAGTTGTCGTCCTCAATTGTGGTGATGGATAATGCACCTTATCACTCCCGAAAATTGGAAACGGCACCAAAAATGAGCTGGAAAAAAGCTGCAATTCAAGACTGGCTTTTAAATAAAAATATTCATTACGAACCAGATATGGTTAAAGCTACGCTTTTTGAACTGATTCCACATAACGAGTCTTTTAATAAGTACGCTGTAGACGAAATGGCAGCACAACATGGGATCACGGTTTTAAGACTGCTCCCTTACCATTGCGAGCTGAACCCTATCGAATTGATATGGGCGCAGGTAAAGGGGCATGTAGCTCAAAATAATAAAACCTTCAAATTGACAGACGTGAGAAATTTATTTGAGGAAGGCATTCAAAAAAATACGGCTACCGAATGGTCTAAATGCGTATCCCATGTTGTCAAAGAAGAGGAAAAAATGAGTAGGCTAGATATGTTAATTGACAATATCACAGACACATTTATAATAAATGTTACAGAAAGTGACAGCGATAGAGATAGCGATGACTTCGACGATTTATAAAATAAAATATTACCATAATACATCTATTTGTTTTATTTCTCATGTTCCTTCATGATCACATTTTTTTATTTATTTTACACACAATTATTAAAGAAAACTCTCAGATCCTTAATAAAATTAATCGTCATAACTAAATTATCCGTTCAGAAATATTTAATTTCCTGATATACTTAGTTTCTATTAAAGTAGTAGTTGTTTAGATATACTACTATAAACGAGAGGAATCGATCCGGAAATATTCCATTTCCGTATTGAATAATTTCGCAACGTCACTATTTAGTACTTGTCATAACGTTGCAACACTGAAATTGTCAAATCTGGAATCGAATTAAAATTCCGACTATAGTTGTGCACTTGCTGCGCTTCTTGTTGCTTGAACTATCAGAAAAGAAAGAAAGAAAAAAAAATCTTTATTGTACACTAAAATAAGACTTAGGATTACCTAATACAATATATTAAGTACAATTGGCGGTCCTATCGCACAAGGCAATCTCTTCCGGGCAACCATTTGATGGAAAGACTAGTAAATGAAAGGGTAGCTTGTAGTGTACTCGTTGAATTGGGTGATTAATTATTAAAAGTACCAAGATAAGCAATACCGAATATTAAATAAATATGAATGCGAGTCGCTTAAATATAATTCTTTTACCAGTGTTTTAAAGGCATTTAATGATGTAGCTCGCCGGATGTGTAAAGGCAGTGCATTCCACAACCGAACAGCTTTTACGGAAAACGACTTATCCATATATTTTGTGGAATGAACTGGCATCCTCATGATCAAATTCTCGGAAGACCTCAAGACTCTCGAATGTGTGTCATTTAAGAAATCGAAACGTTCTTTGAGATAAGAAGGAGTAAGTGGATTGAATAAAATATTGTAAAGAAGAAATAAAATGTGAGCATTCCGGCGAAGGCGAATAGGGAGCCAGTTAAGCTTAGCACGGAAGGCAGAGACATGATCATACTTACGTAATCCAAATATGAATCGTATATTAAGATTTTGGAGTCGTTCAAGCTTATTTAACTGGTCCTCAGTGAGATCGAGATAGCTGACATCAGCATAATCAAGAATGGGGAAGAGAAGAGACTGAGCAAGGACAATCTTCGTGGAAATCGGAAGAAGGTTACGAAGTTTACGTAGGGCTCCCGTCGATGCATACATCTTGCGGCTCAGTTCTTGCATTTGCGGTCCCCATGTAAAGTTTTTATCAATATAAATCCCCAGATTTCTTACTTTATCGCAGAATGGAATGGTAGTACCATTACAAGTTATTTGTGGTAAGCGTGACCATTCTATTTTGCAGATCGTCCTGGGACTGCCAACAATAATAACTTGGGTTTTGGCTGGGTTGATTATCACCAAGTTAAGCAACTCTCACCTACCGACTTCAAATGGATGACCAAATTTCCAAATCTGTTTGTGAGCAAATGATTTCCTCTTTGTTAGTTGGGTCGTGGAAGTCAGACAATCACACTGTGTAAATATTGGTGATCAGCTGAAACCGAATAGATCTGAAGTCGACCCTAACGAAGCTTCAGAAGCTGGAAAGAGGATAATTTAATATCAAAAAGCTTATTAAAAATATGTGCTATCCAATACGCTTCTTACTGGGACGTGATAAGTTTTATAACGAAAACAGGCATGACATCGGCATACCTGAGATGTAATAAGTTGCATTCCCAGCATCCCGTTACGTGACGATATTTGAGATGTGATGACGTCACGTAACATCTCGCCTTCATTACTGCGAGTTACAGATAGCTTAGTGATTGATAGCGATCCCCCTCCAAACAGAGGAAAATGCGTCCTGTTTCCAAGTTAAACGTGTTCTTTTTCTGACAGGTGTACATGCTACGTATTTATGATATATTTGTAATATAAAAAACTAAAAAAAAATATAAAAGTAATGATTGCAAAAAAGTGTGGGGTGTTTGACATCAAATTGATTATTAAGATATAGTAAAAAGCACCTTATGGTTTTCTACAATAATTATTTATTATAAACTACTTTTTAGTTCAACTAGCGCAACTTTTTTAATCTTTTTAAACTGTAATTTATTTTCTTCTTATTAATCTCAAAACAACATCAAAAGTACTTTTTTATAAAGTACCCTATTTCTTTTTTAACGTAATCGTGTGTGTGACACATTTAAATAAAAAAAAATTAACGAAAATACAAACTTCTTAAATTATAGTATTGTCGATCCTTGATAAGTTGCCAAGTTTCAAGTTCAAAGCTTCCATTATATAGATAAATAGATATAAGCAAGCAAAGTATAAAGCGAGTTAGAAATAATTTTATTGTCACATTTAATATCTTATTAAGATCTAAGAGAGAGCCATCTATCAAAAACATGACTGATCATGACTGGGTTAGGAGTCTCTGAGCCGGGTCTGTGGTAGTTTAGCAGCCAAGCGTATCTCCTCTCTAGCTCCTCGGATTAGTATAAGACATAGGTTTAAGTCTTGTTCAGATATATTCCTTTACTCCAAAAAAATTCTAGAACTTTCTTGTGAACTCAACTGCTGAAAATCTGATATCAGTGAAAATAAAATTAATATGTTTTTAATAAATCATTGTGCTTGACTGCTGACTAGTTTTATTCTTGAATAACAAAGTGTGGATTTAGCGATGACCCTGATATAATCTGTACCCGTTTCTTCTTTATATGTACAGTTCAGTTTGTTAACCCATTGGTATTACTGTTATATCTTCGGAAATGAATGGGGTGGTAGTTTTTTTATACTACAAACTATAAACAAATATAAGGCCTCCTGATGGTACTCGCAATTGGTTACCGTAGCCTATAGTCACTAGCAACACCAGAGGCATCACTCGCTCGTCACCATCTCCAATGAAAGTGATAGGAAGTCGAGAGGATAGGATATCAAGGAGAGGGTAGGCAGTACAATAGAGAGAGCATAGGGAGGGGGTTTGAGCCTTCGGAAGTAGTGATACGGACGTGTTCAGACATATTTAATTTGTCATGTTTTATTCATGATTTGAAATGAAAACATTTATATTATTATATTACATAGCAAAAGTTTTCGTTTAAAATTCAAGAACATTTTGTGATGCAAATTCTTGAGAAGTTTGCTGGTAGCTATGTTAATATTATAAATACATGAGATAAAATGGGGGATGACAGTCTTTATACAAGTTTTTACGTATGTGTTGTATTGGAGGTAGGGTTGGATACCAAGTGGGAGTATGTGTAGTGACGGATTAATAATAAAAGTGTCACCACTACATTCTATGCCGCGGGTGTCGTACAAGGCGACTAAGGGAAGTACACAATTATCACTCATTGTATTACTGGTGGTAGGGCTGGGTACCAAGTGAGAGTACTTACATGCTCTCAGACCCGAGCGGATTGGTACCACCGTCTCCCGTGTGACCGGCCATGATGCACATCAGTGTGTTGGTTGTAGCAGGCCACATCAGTTTATTCTTTCGTTTCATATTGTTACAACTTACCATCAGGTGCTCCATGGCTCGTCTGCCACCATAAGTAGTAAAAACTCCCTGTTATCGTGTCCACGCGGATCGGTGCCACCGTCTCCCGTACGACCGATCCAGAAGAACTTATAGGAAGTTTCTTCGTTATATTTATAACTGAAGTTAGCCGTTTATTATTTCATTTCACATTGCATAATAAAATGGTTAGCGGCAATTTAACAATGCCCTTAGTGTAGTTGGGTCCATGAGCCGCAGTTGCCATATACCATCAGGTGGCCGTGGCTCGTCTTCCACCATCATTTTTTTTATTATGTTTTCAGACGACCCACGGAAAGTGATTCAACATCGTGAACATCTAACTTAACTTTTAACTGCCTCTGTGGTGCAGCGGTAGTGTAAGCGACTGCTGATCATGAGGTCTCGGGTTCGATCCCCGGGTCGGCCAGTTATTGAGATGCGTAAAAAAGAAACAGAAAAATTCTCAGTAGCAGCCCGGAGTTTGGAAATGTGCCCGGTAGACGGCAATAGGCTCGCCCCCTATTACGTGGGACTTAAACATAGCTGGCGAGTCATGGGTGTGTAATATTCCTCTGCCTACCCTTTCGGGGAATACAGGCGTGATGCTATGTTAAAAACATCTGGCTTGGACGTCCGTGAGTTGTAGGTAATGTACGTTAACACGATAACGACCAAAATACTTTACTAATCGAGTCGTTTTTTTTTCGTTTACGAATTATTATGATCAGGAATAGAGCCCTATTACTTTTCACGTTCTGATTCGATGTGGTTTAATTGTTCCATCCATCCATCCATCAACCTTTTGACGTCCACTGCTGGACATAGGCCTCCCCAAGACAACGCCACAACACGTGTTTCGCTCATATGGGGGATAGTGCCGTAATCGCCACGCTTGGCAGGCGGGTTGGCGATCGCAGTGGATTGTTAATACTCGAGGGAGTGCTGCTGCCCACTCTCTCGGTATTCCCTCAGTCGGCTCTTACGACTCCCATGGGTGCAGAGGGGGGGTTCAATTGCTATTAAATAAAAAAAAATACTGAATATTTACGCTCGACGCGACACTAAAACCAGCGCCTTTCATGAGAACTACCTTTTTACGTACGCATAGCCACCGGTGGTTTTACTATCGTCGACAGAACGCCATTCGCCCGGCCGGTACATTGTTTTTTGTTAAAAGAAAGTTCTTACCTTTGCTTGACGAACTGATGATATTTGGCAAGTATAATAACTATTTTATCCATAACAATAATTAAAAACACTAAACACACGTAAATAATAACACACCCACGTTATAAAACATGAAAAAAACATATTTTACATTTCACAATTTTTTTTTTCGTGGCCTTGGCGTGCCCGCAGCCCGGAACTAGAGGTAGACCAATATAGAAGTACTTCTTAAAATTAGCGCTAGATGGCGTACAAGACATGAAACTAACGTTAGTACTTTTTGAAATTAGCGCTATCTATGTGATTTATTGAAAACTACTTAGTAAGACCAATACATTATTAGTTACTTATCAAATAATCAATTCTATTGTAAAAAATGAAGATTATAAGGCGTGCAGTTTTGAATTTTCCAAAGTATCTTCTACTAGAGCCAAAACACACTGACGTGGTTCATGACCGGTCACACAGGCGTCGGTGGCACCGACCCGTTCAGGCCCAGGCAGGCAAGTGTGTACTCTCACTAAGTATCCAACCCTACCACCGGTAAAGCAATGGGTGATAATTGCTTACTTCCCTTAGTCGCCTCGTACGACACCCGTAGGAAAGGATGGGGTGGTGACACTTGTAATCTTAGTCCGTCACCACAGACTAATAAATAATAAGAAAGCTTAAGTTATTTTTCGATTTGTTATAATAAAATAGCAGAACAAGAATTACTGCGATAGATTCGGTAGAAGTGGTATTATATCAATGTAAGCTACGATTTATGTAACAATACGATTTAACATTAAACACAAAGTGAAAAAATGTGAAATCGAAAATAACAGTCAGGAGCAGGATTTGAACCTGCATCTTCTGGATACCGTCCAGATGCTTTTACCAATTCAGCCATCCTGACAATTGCTCCTGACTGCTAATTTCGATAACACATCATACTTAACGTCTTTGGGTGACGCCTGCGCCATCTGTCGGACGTATTTTCATACATTATACCGACCAGGTAAACTTAATTTTACAATTAAGATTTTTACCTAATAATGACGCAAACCCTATAAATATTTATATATATTTGTAGCATTTGACATGCTTAGCACTATACATTAAACACAAAGTGAAAAATGTGAAATCGAAAATAACAGTCAGGAGCAGGATTTGAACCTGCATCTTCTGGATACCGTCCAGATGCTTTTACCAATTCAGCCATCCTGACAATTGCTCCTGACTGCTAATTTCGATAACACATCATACTTAACGTCTTTGGGTGACGCCTGCGCCATCTGTCGGACGTATTTTCATACATTATACCGACCAGGTAAACTTAATTTTACAATTAAGATTTTTACCTAATAATGACGCAAACCCTATAAATATTTATATATATTTGTAGCATTTGACATGCTTAGCACTATACATTAAACACAAAGTGAAAAATGTGAAATCGAAAATAACAGTCAGGAGCAGGATTTGAACCTGCATCTTCTGGATACCGTCCAGATGCTTTTACCAATTCAGCCATCCTGACAATTGCTCCTGACTGCTAATTTCGATAACACATCATACTTAACGTCTTTGGGTGACGCCTGCGCCATCTGTCGGACGTATTTTCATACATTATACCGACCAGGTAAACTTAATTTTACAATTAAGATTTTTACCTAATAATGACGCAAACCCTATAAATATTTATATATATTTGTAGCATTTGACATGCTTAGCACTATACATTAAACACAAAGTGAAAAATGTGAAATCGAAAATAACAGTCAGGAGCAGGATTTGAACCTGCATCTTCTGGATACCGTCCAGATGCTTTTACCAATTCAGCCATCCTGACAATTGCTCCTGACTGCTAATTTCGATAACACATCATACTTAACGTCTTTGGGTGACGCCTGCGCCATCTGTCGGACGTATTTTCATACATTATACCGACCAGGTAAACTTAATTTTACAATTAAGATTTTTACCTAATAATGACGCAAACCCTATAAATATTTATATATATTTGTAGCATTTGACATGCTTAGCACTATACATTAAACACAAAGTGAAAAATGTGAAATCGAAAATAACAGTCAGGAGCAGGATTTGAACCTGCATCTTCTGGATACCGTCCAGATGCTTTTACCAATTCAGCCATCCTGACAATTGCTCCTGACTGCTAATTTCGATAACACATCATACTTAACGTCTTTGGGTGACGCGTTTGGGACGAATACGTCCGACAGATGGCGCAGGCGTCACCCAAAGACGTTAAGTATGATGTGTTATCGAAATTAGCAGTCAGGAGCAATTGTCAGGATGGCTGAATTGGTAAAAGCATCTGGACGGTATCCAGAAGATGCAGGTTCAAATCCTGCTCCTGACTGTTATTTTCGATTTCACATTTTTCACTTTGTGTTTAATGTATAGTGCTAAGCATGTCAAATGCTACAAATATATATAAATATTTATAGGGTTTGCGTCATTATTAGGTAAAAATCTTAATTGTAAAATTAAGTTTACCTGGTCGGTATAATGTATGAAAATACGTCCGACAGATGGCGCAGGCGTCACCCAAAGACGTTAAGTATGATGTGTTATCGAAATTAGCAGTCAGGAGCAATTGTCAGGATGGCTGAATTGGTAAAAGCATCTGGACGGTATCCAGAAGATGCAGGTTCAAATCCTGCTCCTGACTGTTATTTTCGATTTCACATTTTTCACTTTGTGTTTAATGTATAGTGCTAAGCATGTCAAATGCTACAAATATATATAAATATTTATAGGGTTTGCGTCATTATTAGGTAAAAATCTTAATTGTAAAATTAAGTTTACCTGGTCGGTATAATGTATGAAAATACGTCCGACAGATGGCGCAGGCGTCACCCAAAGACGTTAAGTATGATGTGTTATCGAAATTAGCAGTCAGGAGCAATTGTCAGGATGGCTGAATTGGTAAAAGCATCTGGACGGTATCCAGAAGATGCAGGTTCAAATCCTGCTCCTGACTGTTATTTTCGATTTCACATTTTTCACTTTGTGTTTAATGTATAGTGCTAAGCATGTCAAATGCTACAAATATATATAAATATTTATAGGGTTTGCGTCATTATTAGGTAAAAATCTTAATTGTAAAATTAAGTTTACCTGGTCGGTATAATGTATGAAAATACGTCCGACAGATGGCGCAGGCGTCACCCAAAGACGTTAAGTATGATGTGTTATCGAAATTAGCAGTCAGGAGCAATTGTCAGGATGGCTGAATTGGTAAAAGCATCTGGACGGTATCCAGAAGATGCAGGTTCAAATCCTGCTCCTGACTGTTATTTTCGATTTCACATTTTTCACTTTGTGTTTAATGTATAGTGCTAAGCATGTCAAATGCTACAAATATATATAAATAATACGATTTAAGTAAACCCCAGGTCAATGAAGCTGCAGGTTTCGCTAGTATTTCAATAAAATTCAATTATCTCTTGTTACGTGAGCGGCAGACATATTGGTTTCAGTATTACGTAGTTGCGAATTTCTTGTCCGTTCTTGTAAGGTCTGTAGTTATACTAAATATAATAAGTTCATTGACACCGACGCGACATTCGCTCTTCCTTATATCATAAAGATAGTTTCCAAGTCATTGCCAATACGGAACATGTTTTCAGCAAAAGGCATTCGTAATAACTGTTATCTTGGAGTTAGTTTTAACGGGATGTCATGGAAATGCGTCGACATCCTGTCACAAATTCTAGTTAATTTACCACAAATGTATAAAATTTAATAAGGGTTTCATGGCAAAATTCGCTCAATTACAACAACAATTGTCTTGGACTTAGAAGCAGCATTAAGTTCTTACTCCTTGGCGTTCAAATCTAGACGTTTTTTGACCCTATTACAAGCTAGGTAGGAGGCACCACTAAAGTAATGTCTAGCAGTTCCAGTGGTCTGCCAGTTCGGGTGGAGAGACGGCACACTGTAGGTTTATTAAGTTGGTGAGTGCCCCAAACTACCCTGTTCGTTACCCCGAATTACGGGGTATGCGGCTAGCTACATTTTTCCCGCCTAAACACAAAAACGGGTGGACTTCTACTATGGAGCTCTTTTTTTATTGCATGGAGTGGCAGACGAGCCACGGCCCATCTGATGGTAAATGGTAACCCTCGCTCATGTACTCAACTATACCGAGAGTATTGCCAAGCCGCTGCTCACCATTTCGTTCCACAGATATGAAATTAAAGAATAAACGGCTATCTCCTGCTACAGCCAAAACGCAACGATGTGCTTAATGGTCGATCACACGGTAGATGGTGCTACCAACCTGCTCGAGCCCGATAAGTACCAAGTGAATACTTCCACTTGGTACCCAGCCCTATCACCAGTCATGCAATGGATGATAATTGCTTACCTTCCTTAGTCGCCTCATACGACACCCGTGGGAAAGAATGGGGTGTTGATACTTGTATTCTTAGTCCGTCACCACACGGACGAGCTCTACAAGTAGAACAGCATCTGGATACTATGGTGTTGAGCATGAATAGTTCCATCCTCATAAGTAGAATTTCCTTGATTCAGTGCATACTTACGTTCGAATCACCAGAGAGAAAATCTCTTCCAGAACTTGAAGAATTCGATTCCAATTTTGCCACCTTTGACACCCTTGTTGTATGAGTAACCACCGCAACAGTATTAGCTAGCGTGGAGGTGACTAATTTCTCTGGTGACATAGCCTCTTGTACTCTATAGTGGGCGTACAAAGGCTATAACTAAATAAACGATGTGAAGCTTCACAAAAAGCTCGCTCCAAAATTGTTCTCAGTTCCCGTAATATTATTTGTTATTTTTATTATCCTCTAGTATAAAGTTACACCAAGGGTATTTGGACGTCAGCCAAATTTGGTGATAGAATGTTATCTGTCAACAGTGCTGGGAAATTATTTATTAGTGGCAGGTCCTTTGTGACGGAACTGCTTCCTGCGTTTGAGTAATATTCGTGAATTACAGACTCAATATCCTGCTTGATATTATAAATGACTCAGCGGTCCAGTGGTAGTGTATACCTACGGCCACGATAATGAGGTTTTGGGTTCTTAAAAAAAATAATATAATAGCTTAGAGTTAGGAAGTTGCCAGTGTCTCATGCCTGTGAATCTAAAAGAAAGAAGAAGAAAGAATGAAAACCAACCTCACATGCAGAGTGTTTTAGGTTTGATTCCCGCACAGGGCATAAATCTTTTTATTTATCTTTGTATATGACGGACTAAGAATACAAGTGTCACCACCCCATTCGTTCCCACGGGTGTCGTATGAGGCGACTAAGGGAAGTAAACAATTATCATCAATTATTTGTTTATTGTTTAGGTGGGTAAAAAAAAACTAACAACGACTGTAAAGGTGGGGATGACATTTTGTAGATAGATTGTTAGTTGCTACATTGGATAAATACATTTATAAAGGACTGCATACCAACTACATACTTACCACTTACCATCAAGTGGTACATGGCTCTTCTGTTATCATAAGCTATAAAAAACACACGTATGTATCTGTAATGTGTACTTGGCGAAGGATATAGTCACATATACGGTATGTAAGCAGTTATCTGCTCGGGACCCCAACGCTTAAATGTCCGCCAAATGTGCTATTAAAAGCACATTAAAGACCTTATGTATATTTAATGGGTGCTGAATGTTATAGTACTAGCCCTGCCCTGCTGTTTGACTCGCCTTATAAAATATTTTTTAGCATATTTTCGTGTCCGTGCGTGAGGGAGGGGGCCTCCAAACGAAACACAACGGTAGTGGTATCTATCGTTACCACCGAAGGAATGTAACAACATAGTTCCAGTGGCCCGCCAGCACAGGCGGAGAGTCGGTACACGGTGGGTTTCTTTAGTGGGTGAAGACCCCACACTACCCTGTTTGTTGCCCCGAATGACGGGGTGTGCGGTTAGGAACATTTTTTCCCGCCTTAACAAAAAAAAGGGGGTATTTATCGTTGCTTTACGCAGATTTTTTGTGAGAGGATGGTACTTCCCCGATCGAGCTGGCCCATTCTGCTGGGATAAGCAAAGTTCTACAACTAGAATCTAAACTAATCTTTACCATCTATTGCGACAAGCCCATGTCTTTTATTGAATATACATATTTCATTTTATTATTCATATTTAACTTTTTAAAGTACACATTATTTGTGAATAAGGAAAAAGAGATTTTTTGTACTAGCGGGAGTGCTCTAAGCCACTGAGCTATAGTACAGATCTTTCGATCATCCCAATCTTCTTATCACATTTGTCTTTATGACCAACGCCATCTATCGGAAGCATTTACATGCATTAAACCAATATAGTAAGTTCAATTTTGCAATTAGAATTCATACTATTTGAGCACTTCCCCGGATTGGAAAAGACGCGGGTTCGATTCCCGCTATTCACCAATAATTTGTACTTTAAAAAGTGGCGGAGCATGTCAAATGCTAAAAAATATAAATCAAAAACATATTTAACTTATTCTAGATAACTAACCATTTCAATTGCAAAAATAATAAGGTGAAATATTTTATTTTTGATACTCATCATATCATTTTTACCTGTGTGTAATGACCCATAAAATGTTTCATTTAACTTTGAAACAACGTCTTTTTGTCAGTTTTATGTTGTTTTTATTGTCACATTAACGTTGAATTAATGTTATAGGCATTGTTATTGTGTCGAGTCACAGATCGCGATAAAATTTCTACTGTGATGAAAATATAGTAACATAAAAACTCATATTTTTCCAAGGCAACGTTAGAGTTTAGCATAGGCGTAGTATGTACAGTGAAAGAATCCTAAAAAAACCATATGTTGCACACACACGGCAGAAGTGAAACTTCTGAAAAGTAGCGATATTGAGATGGATATAGAGAAGTGGATAAGATCAGCGTGTAACACGTGTTTCAAGTATCGAGCTGAAACTGTCCCAGGTCAAACTGTGGAAGAGGTACGTTTTCTGCATTAGGTATGATGGGCGGCAGAAAAGAAGTGCGTGGGACACTCAGAAAGTTTTGAGAAACTAAAAACTAACTTCTATGGATAAAATATTTTAATTAAATCTTTTCAAAGAACTCTCCACCAGCCTATATAAAGTTTCATGCGTCTGAACCAATTTTCGAAACATTTATTTTTTCCAGTCCGCCGCAGACACCTCTTCCACGGCCTTCTCGAACGCTGCTAGTGCGACTTCCAGCGATGAAAACTGTATCCTTACTTACTTACTAATTATCATCACGCCATTTTCGGGGTAGGCAGAGAGAACAGAGTGCCAAGAGGCTCTATTCTTGCATACATCTCTTGCTTCCTCAACATTCATAACTCTCTTCATATACGCTCGCCGGTTCCGGAGACTCCTGACTCCACCTTCCTTCAATACATGACCAATTTGGTCTAGGTAGGTAAGTCTCGGTCTCCCCCTGTACCTACATCCTTCCACTTTCGCATTGTATATCTTCTTAGCCAGTCGCTCGTCCGGCATTCTTTCCAGATGTCCGAACCATCGGAGCATTCCCTTTCGCATCTTTACACCAATACTCTCTTTCATACCTCGGTCGCTTGTTGCTCATTGCAGACAAAACTTCTGGCAGGCATTTTGTGTTATACCGTTCGGCGTTGATGCTGCTTTGTTCTCGTAATGGAATTGAAACCAGATACCCCGTCAAAGTGAAGACATTAGCGATCAAAATTTTCCCTGCGCTTCTCGATCGCTTCACTTTCGTAGGTGTTGGTTCGTTTTGAAACAGCCAAACTGTCGACTGACGCTTTGATTCTGGATCGTATTGAATTAAATCCAGGATTTGTCACCTGTCACAATGTTGTAAACGCGCCGAGACGAGCCTGCTTCAAATTTTTCAATCATATCACGGCAACAGCCCACAAGGGCCTGCTTCTGAGCTTCGGTGAGGTTGTGGGGCACCCAGCGCGAATCTTGTGAACGCTTCCTGAACCAATCTGCAGTGTATGTTGAATGTCTTCGTATGTAATTCGCCATTTTACTTGAATTAATTTTTTTACTGCCAGCACACTTTCTTCCGTGACAGCCGTCGTAGGACGACCACTCCTTTGTTCATCACTCAAAGTAAGACGACCGCGCTTGAACTCGCTATGCCAACGGTAGGAGGTTGCTTTTGAAGGTTCTTCATTCATATAAACCATTCGAAGTCGATCAAATGACTCATCAGGTTTTAGGCCACATTTAAAATCGTAGAAAATCATCACATGAAAATGTTCTTGATGCAGGGGGGTTAGGCAGAATCTCATATCTCACATGTCGATCGTATCGTGATCACTGTGATTGGTTGAGAAACCGACGCGTGATGTCGCAATAATCCGTTGACCAATAACTGTGATCTCTCAACCAATCACAGTGATCTCCATACGATCGACATGTGATATATGAGATTCTGCCTAACCCCCAGATCCATTTTTAAATGAGACCTTTTTTTAGATTATTCTACTCATTGAATGAGACACGATATTTTAATTTGGCTCTCTAGAAAATGTGGAGGGAAATACGAAATTTGAACAATGGTATTTTTACTTTAAAATAACCAAATTTTTCAAAATAATTACAAGTGGCTAGTGCCTTATATAAAAAAACTTTTTTTCGCAAAACTTTCTGTGTGGTCTGGTATAAAACATTCCTAAAGACTTGAACTCCAACATTGGGATAATGGGACAGCAGGTTCATTTTTGAAATTGAGGTGAACAGGCCGTTAGTTTTTATTTTACGCGCTAATGTAAAGATGTCCTTACTGTTGTGTGTCAAGGGGTACCGACAGTCTCAGAGTGGAAAATATAAATGAGGCGAGGGTAGTTACAAACATCCGCGCTTCAACCCTTGACCACAGCCGGTGCAATACAGTCAAAACGTTGGGAAATAATAAAGGTTAACATATTTAACCTTAACATATTTACGCAATTGTGACCCGTAATATAGTGATTGTGGTTGAAACCACCATCTCCCGCGAGACCGGCCATGGAGTGCTTTGGCGTGTTTTGGTTGAAGCGGGAGACAGGCATTTATTATTTTATTTTATAGCCGCGAAATGAAATGGTAACCAGCAATTGAATAGTACTTTTAATACAGTTGGGGCCACGGCTGGTCTGCCATCATATATATAAAAAAACACTTTGGTACTTTTCCGTTTGCCGGGCGCTAGCGAAAAGCGTCAAAATAATTACGTCTAATGTTCGTTTCGGGCTATATGCTCTACGGAGAGCACGTTTGGGCATGGGTGATGGATTCCCTCCTCTGCTGCCCAACAATAATACACGAACTTTGTCCGGTGGTGCGCTTCAAAACTGCAATGTGGAAAAAGCTTTTTCTTCCATCTTAATTTTTGTAGAAATAAGATGAAAATTTTGTGATGTTGGCGGTGCAATCTTTCAACATGCCGTACGAAGAAAAGAGTAACAAATTTAGCGAAATTCTACATTATTTGGCAATTTTTCGCTTCGCCCCGCTAACGGAAAAGTGCCAAAACTTTAAGGTTTTGTATAAATCATTTAAAGTATGACGATGACTGTTAAATATGTCGTAAAGATATACCTACAAATAGAGTTATAACAAAACAAGTAGATTATACCTGCGTTGAAGCCGCAGGTAAAAGCTAGTGAGATCTAATCACAAGAAGGAAATTCGGATAAAGCCAGCTTATATCTCCCTTGAGTGTAATTCCTCATTAAGGCGAATTAAGATGTCGCCTGTGGGATCTATTTTTTACATTTACTCTAATTAAGTAAACGAGAATGATTTATTATAAGTTGTTGACTAACTTTGCCCCTGAATCTACTCGCCTGGAATTACAGATGCACGTTTACAGATGTGTTGGTAGGGCTGGGTATGAAGTGGGAGTACTCACTTTCTATCAAGTCCCATCTCCTGTGTGACCATGAAGCACATCTGTGTGTTAAACACAAAGATTGGCAAAGCATCTGGACGGTATCCAGGAGATGCAGGTTCGAATCCTACTCGTGACTGTTATTTTCGATTTCACATTTTTCACTTTGTGTTTAATGTATGTTGCTAAGCATGTGAAATGCTAAAAATATATATAAAAATATCTAAATATTTAAAGGGTTTGCGTCATTATTAGGTAAAATCTTAATTGTAAAATTAAGTTTACCTGGTCGGTATAATGTATGAAAATACTGCCGACAGATGGCGCAGGCGTCACCCAAAGACGTTAAGTATGATGTGTTATCGAAATTAGCAGTCAGGAGCAATTGTCAGGATGGCTGAATTGGTAAAGCATCTGGACGGTATCCAGAAGATGCAGGTTCAAATCCTGCTCGTGACTGTTATTTTTGATTTCACATTTTTCACTTTGTTTAATGTATAGTGCTAAGCATGTCAAATGCTAAAAATATATATAAAAATATCTAAATATTTATAGGGTTTGCGTCATTATTAGGTAAAATCTTAATTGTAAAATTAAGTTAACCTGGTCGGTATAATGTATGAAAATACTTGCGACAGATGGCGCAGGCGTCACCCAAAGAGGTTAAGTATGAATGTGTTATCGAAATTAGCAGTCAGGAGCAATTGTCACGATGGCTGAATTGGCAAAGCATCTGGACGGTATCCAGGAGATCAGGCATCTGGACGGTATACATTTACTCTAATTAAGTAAACGAGAATGATTTATTATAAGTTGTTGACTAACTTTGCCCCTGAATCTACTCGCCTGGAATTACAGATGCACGTTTACAGATGTGTTGGTAGGGCTGGGTATGAAGTGGGAGTACTCACTTTCTATCAAGTCCCATCTCCTGTGTGACCATGAAGCACATCTGTGTGTTAAACACAAAGATTGGCAAAGCATCTGGACGGTATCCAGGAGATGCAGGTTCAAATCCTGCTCGTGACTGTTATTTTCGATTTCACATTTTTCACTTTGTGTTTAATTGTTATATATTTTTAGCCCCACCTATATGTGCAGTCGAAGTTGCGGATATATAGTAGTGTATAGTGATGTAACGAATGTTCGCATTCGCATTCGCGAATATTCGCCTGTTTTAAACAATTCGCATTCGCATTCGTATTCGCATGAAACGATGCGAATGTTCTGCGAATATATTTAGTCCATTGAAAAGTTTCATTTAGGGTTGCGTTTTCTAGAGTACGCAATTTTATTTTTTTGATGTGTAGGGGGTTTAGTATAAGCATAAGTTCAAGTTTGTGGGGTCACCACCCTTGCCCCCGGCCGCCATCTTGGAAAAAGGGGTGCAAAGGGTTTTCGCGCTGTATCTCGTAAACTAGCAAACCTACAGAAAATTCTGTAAAACATTATTTGTAGCAAATTAAATTGTCTACTTCTTTACACTATTACTTTTTATCCTAAAATCGAAAACAAAAAAGTTATTAACAAAAATAACGGAAAATTTTAAAATTTTTGAACAACTTTTCTTTTGGCTGTTGTAACTTTTTTCCTGGTCATCTATAAAGCTGTAACAGAGCTGTGTCTGTACATTTAAGTTATTTGAGAAAAAAATACTGTAATAGGCTATTTAGGCATGTCTAAACACAAAACATTTTTTTATAGAATTTTTGTCTGTCTGTTTATCTGTTTGGCTGTTCGCGCATCACACAAAAACTACTGAATGGATTTTGATGAAACTTTTTATTTGAAAGGCCTTGATTAGACTTAAAAACTGGTATACGTTTTATCCCGCTACTATATCGGGAACCTGAGATATAACCGAAAAACTAGAAAATTATTTAAACTAAAATTTTTTTAGAATTTATTTAAAAGAATTACTAGATGGATATTGATGCAAGTTTTTTTTTGAAAGGCCTTGATTTGACTTAAAAACTGGTAGACATTTTATCCTGCTACTATATCGGGAACCTGAGATATAACCGAAAAAATAGCTTTGGCTGCGGCCAAGCCGCTGGCAAAGGCTAGTTTTACGATAAAATCACTTTTGAGCAATCTTATAGAGGGTTTTTCAACGAATAATTTGCACTATAAATTTGTTTAATTTCAATAATTTATCTGGGTTTTACAGCGCTCCGAAGTTGACGGAGTTCTTGAATACTCGTAAGAATACGATAAAAACGAACCATTAGGCTTAGTTTTTTTTGTATTAGCTCCGCATTCAGGTCACACAAAGACCCTTCAGCCCAGCCTCCTCATCAGAGTTGTCAAGGGCCTATTCCCACGATGAAGGCGGAGCACAGGCCCTTGGTCATGGCACCGCCAGGTAGCGACCTTGAGGCCGACCTCAGTGTACTGCCCGTCACCGCGTCGGAAATGGGGGTGGCTGTTTCGCGGTTTCGTTCCAAGAACACCGCCCCCGGCTCAGACGGGATAGCCGCCCGGGTGTTGGCCCTGGCTCTAAACCACCTGAAGCCCCGCCTCAGGGGACTCGACGTGTGCCTAGCGTTCGGAAGGTTCCCTGACTGCTGAAAGGAGGGAAGGCTGGTAGTCCTGCCGAAGCCGGGGTGAATGCCGGATTTGGTCGGGGCCTTCAGGCCCATCGTGCTGCTGGACAAGGCGGGTAAGCTTCTGGAGAGGATCCTCGCTGCCCGCATCGTCCAGCACCTGCGCAACGTCGGACCGGACTTGTCAGACGCCCAGTTCGGGTTTCGAGCTGGTTGTTCGACAGTCGGCGCGATCTTGCGCCTGAGGGCCGCGGCCGCGGCGGTTGTCGCTGGCGGTGGAGTGCTGTTGGCGGTGTCGCTTGACATCACCAACGCATTCAATAGTTTCAGCTGCATCAGGGAGGTGCTCCGGTATCACGGGGTGCCTGCATATCTGAGACGGCTAGTGGCAGACTATCTTAAAAGCCGCAGCGTTCTCTATGAGAGCCGCATAGGAGACGTTGTGAGGAGACCCATGTTGTGCGGTGTCCCACAGGGCTCGGTTCTAGGGCCACTTTTGTGGGACATCGGTTACGACTAGGTACTACGCTGTCGGCTCCCACCCGTGCTGGCGGTCATCTTCTATGCGGATGATACGTTGGTCGTGGCCCGGGGCCGAAACTTCGAGAAAGCGGCGTTCCTGGCCACCTTAGGGACCTCGGAGATGGTCAGGAGGATCGGGGCGCTGGGGCTTAGGATGGCCCTGGATAAGTCGGAAGCTCTACTTTCCCATGAGCCCCGACGTCGGCCACCTGCTGGCGCCTCGATCATGGTGGACGGGGCCCAAATTGAGGTGACGGCCCAGATCAAGTATCTGGACCTGGTGCTGGATGGGCGGGGGCGCTTTCGCGAGCACTTCCGTGAACTGTCCCTGATGCTTGCACGGCTCATGCCAAATATAGGCGGACCAAACAATGCGTGCCGACGGTTTTACGCAGAAGTGGTCCGGTCCGATGGCGTTGTACACGCACCTGTGTGGGCAGCCTCGGCTATATTCGGTTTAAACATGGGTGACTGCAGTGACACTAGATGTGAAACCCGTATGATATTTTGCGCGCGCTTATTTGAAAATCAACATTCGCATTCGCATTCGCATTCGCGAATGTTGGAGGTAAACATTCGCATCCGCATTCGCATTCGCGCTTGCTTATAAACTAACATTCGTTACATCGCTAGTAGTGTAATACTATTTCACAACTCATCTGTAAGCAGTAATTGTCTTCTATCGCCGGGCAGGCAGTAACCTCTTGCCACGATTAGCAATATAAAATACAAGTCTACTAACTGCCGTACTAATTGTGTAAATAAAAAGCAATTTAGCGCGCCACTGAACCGACTCGCCGCTGATATTAGCTACTCGCCAAAGCGACGGCATATCTATATTACGAATATATTTGGTATAGCGTTAAACACTATTTTATGTATAGCGTTGTCTTGTTTTAACTTTGCGAACATACAATTTCACGGACACAAAGTACACCTATTATTTGGTTATAGGTAACGTATATATGCTCATATGCATTTAGTAAAAAGTTGTTATTTACAAACTACAAACAGACATTTCAATTTTATTGTTTGTATATAACTGCCTTGGTTGTGCAGCGGTCGTATGTGCGACTGCTGATCATGAGGTCTCAGGTTTGATCCTCGGGTCGGGCAGTGTTAATGTGAGTAGTAAAGTTTGGAAATATGCCCAGTAAAAAGGCTCGCCCCCTATTACGTGGGACTTAAACATACCAACCACCAACCATGAACCAACCATGGCGAACCATGGGTGTCTAATACGCCTCTACCTACCCCTTCGGGGATACAGGCGTGATGCTATGTTATGTTTTATTTGTATAGACTAAGCATATAAGTGTAACCACGCCATTAATTTCGGTGTCGTAGAGGACGTATCTTTCAAAAAATTGTGGGTCTGTAAAAACAGTTTTGCGAATAAGGATCCGCTTATGAAACTTTAAGACTATACGTTATTTTGAGACTAAAAAGAAGAAAATAAATTATAGTTTAAGAAACTAACAAATCACGATTTAATAGCTAGTTGACCTAAAAATTAAAAAAATATATTACAATAAGTAATTATAGGAGTAAGTATCACCCCAAGAATAGGCAACCTTTTTTAAATAGGTAGATTTTATGTGCACATTCTTAAATTTTGAAGTCCACGTAGCCCAAGGGGTAACGGCCCTTTTTTTAGATTCCAGACGAGCCCCGGCCCACCTGATGGTAAATGGTAACCGTCGCTCATGTACTCAACTATACAGAGAGTATTGTCAAGCCACTGCTCACGATTTAATTTCACAGATATATATGAAATGAACGAATTAGTAATGAACGAGTTAGTAAACTTATTTTTTTTAAGTAATGGTATGTTGAGAAGTCTAATGCGCGTATAGACCAGTTAAATGTGTTATAATGAACGAATTAACGGCTATCCCCTTCTACAACTAAAGCACACCGATGTGCTTCATGGCCGGTCACACGGGAAATGGTGGTACTCATACCAACCCTCTAGGGCCTGATAGCAAGTGAGCACTCCCACTTGGTGCCCAGCTCTACCACCAGTAATGCAATGGGTGATAATTGCTTACTTCCCTTAGTCGCCTCGTACGACAACCGTGGGAAAAAATGGAGTAGTGACACTTGTATTCTTAGTCCGTCACTACACGGATTAGGCTCTAGTAAATAATATCTGTAGCAATAAATTTCTACCTTACATCGTCTATTAAGGAACACTTACGCCATCTTTGTAAAGATTTAGTAAATAATAAACGTACTCATAGTTTTCTATTTCTACAAACGTTATTCTAATTTACAATGGCTGCATTGCAGCAATGTAGTAACCTAAGCTTTCTTATAAAATATGCTTCTAAAAGTCGTGATGTTTATCGTATTGTTTCCATTTTTAAGTAAGTAGGTATTATGTTAGGTTATTAGTATTGTTGATATAAGTTTCTATGTTTTTCTCTTTTTTATATAAAAAAATAATTTACTAAGCCGATACAATTTACAGAACTTAGATAAGTTGTTTAAATATTTTTTTATAGGTGTTTGTCAGAAGTGTGTCTTAAATCAGGGGTGAAAACTTGTACATTTATTTCGCTTACCAATTAACGGTCAGTTATGTATCGAATAAATTGTTAGGAACGAGCCTTAATCAAAGAATTTATATATCTTATGAGAATAAGTGATATATCTTCTTGAAGGTCTATTTCATTCTTGCATCAAGGACGCAAAGACTTCAATGAATTCGCACTGTTTACTCGTTTGAAGAGACGGCCCAGTTGGTCTCATATAAAAAGTGCTACACTATTCTCGAGTGTATAGTGAGCTTAGTGATGTCACATTCATGGCTAGGGTTGCTACTCAAAATTTATTTGTATTTTTCCACCTTTTCAGAATAAAAAAAATTGTCATGTATTTATTTTATGTAAGTTATTTAAAGTTATTATTTAGCAAGAATTAATAACAATAAATCATTATTATACTTCCATTTTACTTCCCATCTCTTTTCTTGGAGATGGCGATGCGCTAGCGATGCCTCTGGTGTTGCTGACATGGAATAGAAGATTATAACTACGAGCCGCTTAGAAAATCTCTGAGGCATATACAGTACATACCTACATATTCTTTTTTTTATAGTCTACTAAATATTGTAATCACCTTATATACATAAAGGGTGATTATAATTATTAAAATTTCGCAACCAATTTTGGAACACAGCCCTATTCGGCGGCGGCCTTGTTCTTTGTGTGGTGACGTCACAGGAACTTTTTAAGTACCACATACAGGGCTACGCAATATTTTTTCATTTTATTACGTGGAGACATTTTGATATTTCTGCTTTTGATGTAGAAATGAACATTGTGTATATATATTGCTATCTGCTGCCTGCGATTATTTATATTCACAAAAAAATATCTGAGAGGGTGCACGGCCGTTGGTCTTAGTCCTTGTTCTTATCACTTTCGTAGTGAAGAAAATAATTTATAAATTATGAGCTTCTGACCGCGACTTCGTCGGCGCGGAATAACAATACGTCACTCTAAAGCAGATTAATTATCTCTACGCAAAAATAACTATCCAACAAAAATATCCAATATCCGGGATAAAGAGTAACCTATGTCATTTTCTAGGCTAGAAAATTCCCCACTGTAGTAATGTAACACAGTTCCAGTGGCCCGCCAATACAAGCGGACAGACGGCACACGGTGGGTTTATTTAGTGGGTGAGCGCCCTACACTACTCTGTTCATTGTTTCGAACGACGGGGTTAGGTATATTTTTTCCCACCTTAATAAAAAAAGGGATATCACATTGTGACCTTCAGAGAAGGGACGTGAGGTGGAGTGTAAATAGACAGCGGATTAAGAAGGGTATTGGTTCATATTATTAAGATCATTGTTTTGATTTGTTTGACGTTTGGTAACGTTACGGTCGCAGTTAATTAGGGCTGTTTGATCGTTTCTAACATTTACGTTACGTATTATTATTAATGATCCTTTCGAAACCAGTAATTAGTGGCATGTTCGTGTGTCGGACAGGCACAGGGCTTATATTGAATGTCATTTTAAAACAAATCCAGAAAATACAGAGATTCCTTTACTCTCGTTAACATTCAATTTTGAAATTTGATTATCACTAAGAGGGTTCCAAGGAGAATTTTATTTTTGATTATCTCGAAGAGATTTCCAATGTATATATAAATTTGGGATTATATTATAGTATTTGTATAATATTTATCAGTGTTTGGTGAAGGAAACATTGTGAGATAACCTGAATGCCTGCGAGATTTTATCGCCGGCTTTCAGGAATCTGTCCACCCGCACTACACCAGTGTGGTGCCTTAACCTTTCTCACTCTGAGAAGAAATCCGTGTACAATTGTAGAAAAGTATTTTTCATTACTCATACTCTGAAAGTATGCCTGAAGTTGCCTGAGGAGCGGGTTGAAAGTAACACTTTTCAGCCCTAGGGAGAATTACTCTTAACTGACAGCTGAGTAATTATAAAAAATAAAACAGTTCTATTTTCTGTACAGCCAGTCAATTACAGCGCGATGTAAAATTGAAATAACATAAAGTTAAGTATTTATTAAAGAATTTGTTTTTTATATGACTTTATTTTAATATAGTTGCAACTAAATATCTTTAAAGTAACGAAGATTTATATTTTTTTAATGATTAAAATGAAAAATAATGGCTGAATAGCTGACAGGCCACAGAAAAAAAAAACAAAACCGGCGGGAAAACGGCGATTCCAAATTAAATTTTTTAAAGTCTCCCATTTTTTCTTTAGCTAATTAATGATTTTTATTTTTAGTTTCCTCGTATTCGTAATGAAAAGCACAGTGTATACATCGGGATAAAAACTTATTTAGTCCCTCGAACTGCTGGAACTCTGGTGTTGCTGCTGTTGCTTTCATCCCTAGGGTAACAATGTACTATAGTTATAAAGGTACTTAAAATATTAGGTAAATTCTAGTTGTAGAGCCATGCTTATCCCAACACGAATGGGCCGGCTTGATCGGGGAAGTACCACCCTCTCACAAAAGATCAGCGTGTAACAACGGTACTTACGCCTACCGTTGTGTTTCATATGGTGAGTGAGAGTGCCGGAGGCCCATACCCCCTACATATCCTCTCCTTATTATCCTACCTATCCTCTCCTTAGTATCCTACCTATCTTCTCCTTATCCTTCCTATCCACCTCCTATCCCTTTCCTTGGAGATTGCGACGCGCGAGCGATACCTCTGGTATTTCTAGCATCCCTAGGCTACTGTAATCGCTTACCATCAGGTGGGCCGTATGCTTGTTAGGCACCCGTGTACTATAAAAAAAATACATTTTTATATTCGCTTCAAGAAATATAATTATAATTGGAAAGAGGATTATTTTGGAGGGGCTTTCGCTGTTTGCTAACAACTAATTATATTTGAAGATCCATTAGATGAAGCGCGCTGTGGAAGCTTTATTTTGACATTATCTGGAGTAAGGTAAATGAGATATTACAAAATAATTTCAAATGACTCGTGAGATTCAACATTATTTATATCACGTTCTTTGAGATGACTGATATCGTAGTGGGTTCTCACACAGGATTTGGAATCTAGTGTTTTTAAGTCCTAGTTGTAGGTATGTTTGTAAAGTTTCACAATTCAGAAATTATTTCCTTGTCTATGGTGATGTTTTTTTAAATAAAAGTGTTGTTTTGATACTTTTATATATTTTTAAACATTTGACATTCTTAGCCATATAAATTAACACGAAGTGAGAAAATGTGAAATCGAAATTAACAGTCACGAGCGGTATTTGAACCTGCATCTCTTGGAATACCGTCCCAGACGCTTTGCCAATTCAGCCATCGTGACAATTGCTCGAGACTGCGAATTTCGATAACACATTCATTCTTAATGTCTTGGGTGATGGCGACGTATTCTAGAAGATGCAGGTTTAAATACCCTTAGTCGCTTCATCCGCGGGAAATAATGGGTTTATATTTTCAGTCCATCACCAAACAGATACAAATCAAATTTATTATATCAAATTCAGGGGACGTATTGTAACGGAAGTCGCGCTGATATTGCAGCTCACCTCGGAGCTGAGGACCCTCATATATAACAGTCAGCCTGTAATCCCCATACCTCAAGGGATTGTCGGCGGAGCAGTTTATAGACGATTCAATTTAATCATTTGTCTGTGCGGGAGCTATCTCTGGTTGGGACTCAGTTTAATGTTGGCACGTTTGTCCCGCGTTATCGGGTATTCCAAGGGTCCCTTATGTATTACGGTTTCATATATAAAGTAATCGTTTAATGATGGATTTTCTGTATTAATAAAATGAGGGTGGCAAAAAGCCTACGGGCCACCTTTTTTTTTTTTTTTATTCCATGTAATGGCAGACGAGCCACGGTCCATCTGATGGTAAATCAAGCCGCTGCTCACCAGTTCATTTCACAGAACGGCTATCTCCTGCTACAGCCAAAACGCAACAATGTGCATGAAGCACATGCCGGTCACACGGGAGATGGTGGTACCAACCCGCTCGGGCCCGATACCAAGTGGGTACTCCCACTTGGTACCCAGCCCTTAGTTGCCTCATACGACACCCGTGGGAAAGAATGGGATGGTGACACTTGTATTCTTAGTCCGTCACCACACGGATTATCAACTGATGTTAAGAGGTTACAGCTGTAACCTGTAGACAACGTTAGCCATACTAGAGGTATCATTCGCGTGTCTCTAGCTCCAATGAAAGTGATAGGCCCTGGAGAAGAAGGATGAGAAACTGTTCAGACGCTCTCACTCACCATAAGAAATACATCAGTTGGACTACCTGCCGTTGTATTACGCTGATCGTTAGTACTTCCTTCATGCACACACAACACACGCAGGACAAGTTAAGCTCTACCACTGAAGTGACCTGATAAATATATGATTCAAATTGTTTTTCTGTTTCAAGGTGCCTCTCGATGGCAGTTACCATAACCTGCAGACGTTAGCATCACCACAAGCCTGACTCACTGGCCGTAGGGAAAGGGAAGAGGTGGAGAGTAAGAATCAGCAGCTCATAGCGTGTGAGCCTTCTGCGTTTTCTTGGCCATCGACTAAAAATTATAAAGTTTGAATTACTCTGTGAGTTATATTAAACGCAAAAATCGCACAGAACTATTATCTAATTCTGTGTGCTGAAGATATATCTGTAATCTTATTTATAACAGAAGTATTGCTGAGTGGATTATCCACTGAAGTTGACTTCAGCTTTTAGCAGAAATGTAGGTAGATATTTTATGATGTTACTGAGTCTGCTTCGTTAGTTGAGCGGTAAAAGTATCTAGCTTCTATAATAATTTGTGATATTTATACGAAAAACTATAAGCTAGCAGTTGCTCACAGATTAGTCAGCGATATTTTTTTACGTTTTAAAGTAAAGTACAGGATATTTCATCCCGCTTTTTTTTTAAGGCAGGAAAAAATATCCCTAACCGCACACCCTGACGTTCGGGGTAACGAACAGGTTAGTGTGAGGCCTTCACCCACTAAAGAAACCCGTCGTGTGCCATCTCTCCGCCATTATTGGCGGACCACTGGAACTATGTTACATTCGGTGGTCCGCCGGCGACTTACCCTTTCGGGTACCCTCTATGGAGTGACGCATCCGCACTTGGAGCGTCGCGCCTTCGCGGGAGGCCTTGCGATAACTCTCTGTGGCCTCCACAGGATACCCCGGTTGAGTGCGTCCAGGGACTCCACCCACACGGGTGTGCCGAATAGTGCCATTGATCGGACCACCTAAGGTGGCTAGGAACGCCGTTTCCTCGAAGTTTCCACCTCGGGCCACGACCAGCGTGTCATCCGCATAGCAGATGACCGCAAGCCCGGGGGGGGAGCCGACAGCGTAGCACCCAATCGTAACCGATGGGTATATTTAATATATTTGGACCCAATTATTGTAGTGCTTAGTTTAGTTGTAATTATTGTTATTGTGTATTTACCATATAATTGTTAATTATCGTCATCTGTGACGCCATCGTAAACCTACGTACCAACGGAAGATCAGCGCAGGTTTATTTAATCTGCATCATGCTGAGTTGGTGGCGTTTTGTGACGAAACTATTTTATAATTTATTTAGTTTATAAAAACCTTATTTTGTTTCTTTTTTCTGTGCTGTTTCGTCGCAATAAACGTTTTTTCTTTCTTTCTTTCTTTCTTTCTATTTCACGCCCTTGAGATACGATTTTGTTAATCACTGAAACAAATTAAATGCGGGTGTTCGGGGGACGAGGTACAACTATAGCTACCCACATAGCACCCCTAGACCAAAATCCATCTAGGGGTAAAAAGTATTTTACAGCGTAATAGAGCCAATTTTTCTTTAATTTAGTTTGTCTTTTTACCACTACGGCGTTACAAGCAAAACAGTTTGTTCCAGAACATTCTATATGCGTTAGGATGGCTGGACCACACACATCTATACTAATATTATAAACAGGAAAGATTTGATTGTTGATTTGCATTGAATAGGCTCCGAATCTACTGGACCGATTTAAAAAATTCTAGTCTAAAAAAACTACAATTCTATACATAAAACCGACGCCGCAGGTGCGCACTGTCCGCAGAGGGCGAGGAATTACGCGGCCTCTTACACCGGGGCCAATTGTGTCGGAGACTGCCGCTCGTAGAACGAAGCGCGCCGTAGGTGAGCTGCAAACCGAAGAGGAAGTCAAGCAGCTCTCTCTGAAGATCCGTGAGTCCAAGGAGGACGTTAAGTCCCTGTGAGTTACGGATCTGAAAAAGAGAGCCTAGGACCACGCGGCCATCCCTAACAGGGTGGCCACAAAGTCCACAAACATCAAGGGAACCTTTATGCGCACCGCAAAGGAGATGGTTGCCGACAACAAGAAGGTGGGGCGCTGGCCAGGTGCTCCACCAACGAGGAGACACAGCGTCTACAGGCAGCTAACGACCACCTCGCAGCAGAAGTGGCAGAAATGCGGGAAAAAAATTGCCGCCTCAATTCTCATGTGACGGAGCTGGAGGACAAGCTCACGCGGCTTGAGGTGGTTATGCTGCTGGCGGGGATCCGTATGAAGGCGGCTGCACGGTCCACTGTGGATGCCCCGGTCGTTGAACAGACCTCTGCTGGCCTGCCGGAGGAGACAGCACGCGTCGCTACGCTCGCCTCCTCCCACCGCCTTGATGACACCAGGGCGTGGCCAGTAGGCCATCCGCCTGGGGCGTCAGAGTAGAATGTCTAAAGATGACCCTTCTTGCCCCGCTAATAGGCGTGGAAAGGGCCGCTGTGGTTTTAGTGGGTATTCCGGGCGCAACTAAGATCCGAGCGCTCGGCGAGCTCTACATACCCCCACGTTCTCACCGGGGGGGATGCGTAAATGCATAACCACAGCGAAAACTAAAAAAAAAAGGGACGACTACCACCGCTGACGGGCATCTCCGTCAGGCAGTCCTAACGTATTCATGCGTTTCTAATTTCTGTATAAACCGGGAATCTAAAATGATAACAAATAACAAGAAAAAAAAAAAAATTAACAAATAACATGACTTTAATATATTCGACGATGGGTTCGCTGGTACGACGTAAACTCTTTTGTTATTAATTATTTTCGAATACTCACCGACAGATGACACATAATTTTCCAATTATTATTATTTTCAAATTTCTAATAACTAAGCAATAAATCTTTGAAATAATTAATATTTTGATAAAGAAATTAAACAAAATTTACTTATTTGTGCCGAATTCTTATCCATCCATCCATCCATCAGCCTTTCGAAGTCCACTGCTGGACATAGGCCTCCCCAAGAGAACGCCACAACATGTGTTTTGCTCATATGGGGGATAGTGTAATTTAAACTACTGACACATAAAATGTTATGCCATTTTGTTTTAAGTTTGATCCTGAGCCATTTCTACACCCATCAAGAGCGCACTTCATGGTTAAAAGAATTTAATACTTATTTAAACGTAAGATGCATCCGAACCGAACGCAATGACGGTTCACTCGAAACTGCGGTTTGAGGCCCCGCCCACTGTGACGTCACTGACCTACTTGAAGGTGACATGACCTAGTCGGCTTGCGGCTCGGACCAATAATACACTGGACGGAGTCTTAGCTTCAAATGCGTGTCAATTTTTTATGTGTGCGTTTGACGTTTTGTCATTGTGTGCGTAATCTAGTGTTGTGGAGAATGACGCCACGATGTTGATTATCGATAACCAGACTACCAGTACTATCTTTTATTGTACGTTTACTGCCTGGTTAAAGTTAGATTAAATCAATAATTTTTAATTTTATTTCCATAGTGGTAAAGCTATATAATTGTTACTCAAGTTCGCGATATAGTAGCGGGATAAAAGGTATACCAGTTCTAAATCTAATAAAAAAAGTTGAGAGAGGAGAGCAAGAGCTGTCAAATAAAAAAAGTTGCATCAAAATCCGTTCAGTATTTTTTGCGTGATGCGCGAACGAACAAACAGACAAAAAACTAAAACGATTGTTTTGTGTTTAGACGCCTATATAGCCCACAGCTTTATAAAAGTATATATATAGTATAGGATCCTAGTGTAACGTGCCGTGTGGGACTGGTTTTAGAATTGTCCCACCCCTCTCCACCCATGGGAGTCGTAAGAGCCGACTGAGAGAATACCAGGGGGAGTCGGCAGCAGTACTCCTTCGAGTATTAACATCATCCATTGCGATCGCCAACCCGCCTGCCAAGCGTGGCGATTACGGCGCTATCCCCCATTCTTGGGGAGGTCTATGTCCAGCAGTGGACTTTTAAAAGGCTGATGGATGGATGGATGGATGGTGTAACGTGCACTCTGTTAGATATAATATTTAGGATATCCTTTAAATATACTTGGTACTGCATCAGATTATACTTTTAACATAGCATCACGCCTGTATTCCCCGAAAGGGGGTAGGCAGAGGTGTATTACACAACCACGACTCGCCAGCTATGTTTAAGTCGCACGTAATAGGGGCGAGCCTATTGACGTCTACCGGGCACATTTCTAAACTCCGGGCTGCTACTGAGAATTTTTCTTTTTAGGAAAAAGCTCAATAACATTGCCCAACCCGGGGATCGAACCCGAGACCTCATGATTAGCAGTCGCATACACCACCGCTACACCACCGAGGCAGTTGATTTTACTTTTATTATTTTTAAAGCAGAAATAAAACAAGATTGTTCAAAATGCTCAGAGCATAGGCGGGAATATTTATTTGGCTCCCAGTTTTCTCTTCTTATAGAATTGATCAACTTCAGGATATTTTGGAGACCTATAAAAGAGAACAAACTTTATAAAACCATACAAAACAAATGTTCAGTTCAGTTGGTTGAACTATCGATAAAGTGTAAATGACTATTGTCTACATCACTACAAAGGGCACCTAAAACAATGGATATTGTTTTAATAATTTTAACTAATAAACGTGTTTTTATGTCAATGTATAATAATGTAATTATATTGATAACATCTAAATCTTCCAATATCTATCGATTTTTTATTGGGTTTTGTAGTTATTTAAGGTGAAAATAGCTGATATAGACTTACGTGTGAAATTACAAATTTGGATTCTTTACACCTTCTTGCGTCGTTCTGGATGAACAAAAGACAGCCACACACGATATATTTTCACTAGCATATAAGATATTTAGCAACTTCAATAGGACTTTCTAGTATTTCACTTTTATGATGCACCAAATCGCAATGTTTTGACCTACTAGTCGGTCAGCGTGTGACACGAATTTCACATACAGTACGTCATTGCCAAAGCTATATAAGCTATCTTTTTTACTCCTATTGAGACTTCGAGCAAAAGACAGAAATAACAATACTGTGTTTGACAAATGAATACAGAACGGCAACAGCGCTATGGCTCCGTCCAGTAGTATACTTAGTCTATGGCTTGCGGCATCTCGATACTACTCACTGCTCGATAAATTTGCAGGAAAATATCACATGCCTTAGAGATTTTCTCGTCTTGTGAGGTTTAGTTATAATATTCTATAATAAGATGATATTATCCTTCTCGGTCAAGTCAGCCCACACTCATACTGGGATCGGGAAGGCTTCCATTTACAACTAAGTAGTTGTCAAGATATAACATGTTTTTGCCAAGATAATGCTTTCCTTAAATCCATGTACAAAGCCTCGTATGAGCTTATATGAAAATATATGGGATGTTTATGCAAAACGAAAGGCTTAAGTCTATTTTAGAGCTTTTTATTTTGGTCTTGTGTATTTTTTTTGTGAAAGCAATATTGTTGTTATTGGATAGCTATATTCAGGGTAAGCAATCTCATCGTGGTTGTTTCGCAGGTCGGTGTCCGTTTAATGGGTTTGTGACTGAGTGTCTGCGATTTCTTCTTCCAATGGGTGAGTTTCTATTTAGAATTAGTCATTTTTTCTCCAAAAAAGTATTTATTTGAATTTGATTTTGTTATTTCCTTATTTCTTTATAAAAAGGGTTATAAAAAAGGTTCAAATAGTAAGTAGAAATGGGATGCATCTCAGCTGATTCTGACCTGAGATTTAAGTCTCAAGGAATCGCTGATTTTCAGATGATATATACAGGACAGATATTGCCGTTAATTGACGTTCACCACTTATTTATAGAATTAAATTAACGCACGCGCATGTAAGCGTGTGTGTTTGTGCGTGCTTATGTGTCTCTATTTAAATTTATTACATAATATTTATTTATTTAGAACGAGAGTTGGGCCGTGTGGTGACGGACTAAGAATACAAGTGTCACCACCCCATTCTTTCCCATGGGTGTCGTATGAGGTGACTAAGGGAGGTAAGCAATTATCATCCATTGCATAACTGGTGGTAGGGCTGGATATTATGGTATCGGGCCCGAACGGATTGGTACCACCATCTCCCGTGTGACCGGCCATGAAGCACATCATTGCGTTTAGGCTGTAGCGGGAGCCGTTTATTCTTTCATTTCAAATCGGTGAAATGAAATGGTGAGCAGCGGCTTGACAATACTCTGAGTATAGTTGAGTTCATGAGCGACGGTTACCATTTACCATCAGATGGACCGTGGCTCGTCTGCCACTGCAAGCAATAAAAAATAAAAAATAAAAGAGTGACCGACGTAGCCCGCCGGGTTGCCATGTTGAAGTGTCAATGGGCAGGACACATCGCTCGACAAACCGGCAACCGTTGGGGTAGAAAGGTTCTCGAGTGGCGACTTCGTATCGGACGGCGCAGCGTAGGACGGCCCCCCACCACCTGCTGGCGCCTCGATCACTGTGGACGGGGTCCAAATTGGGGTGCAGGCCCAGATTAAGTATCTGGGCCTTTTGCTGGACAGGCGGTGGCGCTTTCGAGAGCACTTCCGCCAACTATCTCCGAGGCTCGTCGGTGCGGCGTCCGCCCTTGCACGGCTTATGCCGAATATGGGCAGACTCAACAATGCGTGCCGACAGCTTTACACGGGGGTGGTCCGGTCGATGGTGCTGTATGGCGCACCCGTGTGGGCGGAGTCCCTGGACGCACTGAATAAGGCTCTTCTGTGGAGGCCACAGAGAGTCGTCGCATCCAGGGTCATACGTGGGTACCGCACGGTGTCGACGGAGGCGGCCTGCGCGTTGGCCGGAACCCCTCCGTGGGACTTGGAGGCGGAGGTGCTCGCCGAGGTGTATCGGCGGGCGTCACAAGAGCGGGCGTATGGGGGGTGGACGTCACCCACCCAGCGTGGTGGCGAGATGGCAGGGCGACGCCCGCCGAGCGGCCATGGCCAGCTGGAGGGCGCCGCTGGAGGCGCCCCGGTCCGGTCTTCGGACCGTAGGGGTGCTCCAGCCAGTGCTGGAAGAGTGGGCAGGGCGACGGCACGGAGTCCTTACCTTCCGACTGGTGCAGGTGCTGTCGGTGCACGGTTGCTTCGGCAGATATCTGCACATAGTCGCAAGGAGGGAAGCGACTCCGGACTGTCACTATTGCGCCTGCGACGAGGACACGGCGCAGCACACGCTCGAGTCGTGCCCGGCTTGAGCCGAGCAGCGCCGTGAACTCGTAGCGCCAATAGGGGGGGACCTTTCGCTGCCGAGCGTCGTCAAAGCGATGCTTGGCAGTGACAGGAATTGGGCCGCGGTCGCTGCCTTCTGCGAGGAGGTCATCTCGCGGAAGGAAGCGGTGGAGAGAGCCAGGGAGGTGGATTCTTCCGCTGACCCAAACCGCCGCCAGCGACCGGGGTGGCGTAGGCGCAGGTACTTGCGCCTCATGCCGCCCTAGCTGTGGCTGCGGGTGGATGGACCGGGGAACGTGCGCCACCCGCAAGGCCTCCCGCGAAGTTGCGACGCCCCGGTGCGGATGCGTCGCTCAGTAGAGGGTACCCAAAAGGGTAAGTCGCCGGCGGACCACCGAAGGAATGCAACATAGTTCCAGTGGCCCGCCATTAAAGCGTGTGCGGTTGGTGGTTGGTGCATTGTGCGGTTAGCAACATTTTTTCCCGCCTTAACAAAAAAAAAAAAAAAGGACGGCCCCCCTCCAGTTGGCCCGACGATCTGGGCAAAGCCGCGTGAAGCCGTTGGATGCGGTCGGCACAGGAGCGCTTGTTGTTGCGTTCTCTTGGGGAGGCCTATGTCCAGCAGTGGACGTTGTAAGGCTGATGGATGGATGGATGGATATAATATTTTTTCTTGTAGTTTCTATTTATTTATTTGAACCCATTTGCAATATCTTACAGGCTAACCCCAGACGATATTATAAGCTAAAAAAATAATAATTAATATTTATAATAATTTATTAGGAAAGCAATAAGTAATTTTACAAATTATAATTTACAATGCACCTTTGTGCTACTCCTGTAAATTTGCAATTGTATAATATCAACTTTAATGCTATCAAACTTATAAGTTGTATAGCGCGAGACACGGAAACAAGTAAGGTAATAGTTACCTAATGTTATTATTAGAATTGTGTACGCAATAAGAGTGTAGGCAGATAAGTAGCAAGATGATTGTAAAATATATTCCGCAGCTATTTGATTTTATAACAAGGTACATTTATATTTAAATAAAAGGAATTGCAACTCAATTTAATTTTCATCGGTCATTCTATATACTCGTATTTGCTGTGACAAATCTAGAACAAATTTTAAATCGGTTCGATTTGAAGGATTTTGAGTGGGTGGACCGAAGAATTCTCTAAGATGTGTACCATTATGTTAGATGACAAGTACTCCAAACACGAAGATCGATGACGAGAGATATCTCTAGTGTTGCTAGGCTACAATAATTGCTTACCATCCGGTGCGCTGTTTCCTTATTTGCCACCCGCGTAGTAAAAAAATAAGAAACATTAGAGGCGATATAGCTTACTTGGTCAATACATAATCGTAAGTGTCCTACAGACTAATGGAGTACTTCACTTACAAACCCTTTAATTTTATTAAACTTGACGTTGTAGTATATGCTACGGCGTAGGCATATCGTAGCGGCTACGAGGCTACGTTGTAAATTACCAAGATTCAAGGGATAAGTGAGTATATTCGGTATGTTGGTCACGTATATATCTCATAAACGTCCCTTTGATATTCATATCTTGATAAGCTTGTGTATTTATATGAAACTAGAGTCTGCCTGACTACGTCTGCGTTGACATCAGAATTGGGTCACTATTGTATAAATACGGCATATTAATTTGATCCACGAATGAAAAATTACTTATTCCATATGAACCGTTCATTTTTCCTGAATTTTCAGTCGTAAAATTAAGAAGGATTTCACAAAACCTTCAATAATGTTCTTGTAAAAGAAATACAAATATCAACGTTATCTTTTCATTGTATTCCATCCACCCATCCAACAGACCTTCATCGTCCACTGCTGGACATTGGCCTCCCCAAGAGAATACCACAACGAGCGGTCCCGTCATGGGGGATAATGCCGTAATCGCCACGCTTGGCAGGCGGGTTGGCGATCGCAGTGGATGTTGTTAATACTCGAGGGAGTGCTGCTGCCCATTCCCCCGGTATTCCCTCAGTCGGCTCTTACGATTCCCGTGGGTAGAGAGGGGGAACAATACTAAAGCCGGCCCCACACAGCCAAACCATTGTATTATCGACAGAAAATATAAAAACATGTTTCATAAAAAAGCCACGTTCAATAAAATATACTGTCTGATATGAGATCAATATTTATAAACTTGTCGCAGCAATAGCTCAGTGGTACTTTAGTTGCAATAGTAAATAATACGAAGACAAAGGTATCGACTTCGGTCGTAAAGAGGTAAAATAAACACGAAAAGAAAGCTTTTACAGTAGGTAAAAGCTCACCTCGAGTATTTGTTATTAAATTTGTATTTTTAAAAAGGTTTCACCTGCTTTTTAAATCAAAAGTAATTTGAATTTTAGAATGGTTTCTAAAAGAGCCATCTTTATTTTACATACCATAGGCCAGTTTTAATTTTGTGACGTCAGAGGGTGCTTATTTGATTATGGAATACTTCTGCTTTGTTATTAAGCATCGTAAATTATTGTTACGAGTACATAATCTTTTTCAAAGAATCAGCTATGAAATGCAAGAATATTATTCAAATCCAATTAGTAGTTGCATAGATTAGCGTGTTTAAATATACATATTACTATAGATAAATAATTTAATTAAATTTCGAAATACATCGACAACATGTCTTCTGGAAGGGTTTAAACAATTTGTGAACTATTACCTAATTAATTTCTATACCACATTCTCACCGTTTATCACTAGATTAAATAAATAAATATTCACGGACATTTCACACAACGTTCTCTGTTCCCAAACTAAGCTTAGCACTTGTGCTATGGGTACCAGATAACGGATATAATACATATATTACTGCCAAAAATACATATATTACCGTCCAGATGCTTTGCCAGTTCAGCCATCGTGACAATTGCTCCTGACTGCTAATTTCGATAACACATCATACTTAACGTCTTTGGGTGAATGTGTAATCGAAATTAATATTTATAGGGTTTGCGTCATTATTAGGTAAAAATCTTAATTGTAAAATGAAGTTTGCCTGGTCGGTATAATGTATGAAAATACTTCCGACAGATGGCGCAGGCGTCACCCAAAGACGTTAAGTATGAATGTGTTATCAAAAATAGCAGTCAGGAGCAATTGTCACGATGGCTGAACTGGCAAAGCATCTGGACGGTATCCAGGAGATGCAGGTTCAAATCCTGCTCGTGACTGTTATTTTCGATTTCACATTTTTCACTTTGTGTTTAACAAATATCTGTGTTCGTCACACAAATATTTGTCCTGAGTGGGAATCGAACCCAAGATCTCGTGCACGGAAGTCGGTTACACTACCGACTACGCCACAAGGCCCGTCAATTATTTAGTTCTAGTAAACTACTAACGGTAATGCATTCAAAACTTCTCAAAAGTATGGAGTTAGAAACTTGAGGGTGTTTCACCTTACATCGGAAAGCACGTAAAGCCGTTGTTCCTGCACTTGATCTATCATCAGTCGTGTTGGATTGCCGTCTCATCTGACTATGAGAGTAAGGGATCATAGAGAGAGCCCTATAATATTTTTTGCGTAGTTGGCTATAATTGTCCATTAGCACTGACTGAAAACGTGACCGAAAATCGGTCTGGCGACCACAATTATTACGAGTACAAAACAACAAGAAACATAACTTGATTTTTTTTGTTACTAATGATGGCGGACGAGTCACGGCCCAGCTGATGGTAAGTGGTAACTCATGGACTCAACTATACTGAGAAGAGTATTGTCAAGCCGCTGCGCACCATTTCTTTTCTCATATATAAAATGAAAATATTTAGATATTTTTATATATATTTTTAGCATTTGACCTGCTTAGCAACATACATTAAACACAAAGTGAAAAATGTGAAATCGAAAATAACAGTCACGAGCAGGATTCGAACCTGCATCTCCTGGATACCGTCCAGATGCTTTGCCAATTCAGCAATCGTGACCCTTGCTCCTGACTGCTAATTTCGATAACACATTAATACTTAACATCTTTGGGTGACGCCTGCACCATCTGTCGGAAGTATTTTCATACATTATACCGACCAGGTAAACTTAATTTTACAATTAAGATTTTACCTAATAATGACGCAAACCCAATAAATATTTAGATATTTTTATATATATTTTTAGCATTTGACATGCTTAGCAACATACATTAAACACAAAAAATGGGAAATCCCTTGTGTGACCCTTGCTGAATTGGCAAAGCATCTGGATGGTATCCAGGAGATGCAGGTTCGAATCCTGCTCGTGACTGTTATTTTCGATTTCACATTTTTCACTTTGTGTTTAATATAAAATGAAAGATTACATGATTAAAGAAAAAAAATAATGATTTTTTTTACAAACGCTTGGAGTAAGTCCATTACGCCTGAGAAGGAATCCGTCATTTACATATTTATTGATGTTACATTAAATATATACTTACAAAAACATATTTCATTTAGCAAAGAAAATGTAAACGGATTTTATATTTAGAAATACGTAATTTATGTCTTTGATTAAAATCTTATTACCTACGAGTACCTCATGTGTTTGCATTGCGTGAGATTATAGTATTAAAAGCTTTTATTTATTTTCACCTGTTTGTCTGTCTCTCATGAAATCTTGCTCGTTAAATTTGACCCACATTCCGTTTTCTGATTGAGCTGAATTTTTTCTTGCGTATGTATACCGGGGTATAATACGTATTGTCACATGGAGCTTATCTGATGATTGAGCCGGAAGGTGGCCAGAGTAACTCTCTTATAAAACGTCATTACATTTGGGCTAGTTTTATTAGTCTAAACAAGTACTGTAGTTCTTAGACTTGATGATTAAGTTGATAGGCTATTATATAAAATAGATACAAATATGTAAAAATTACGCTAAATTCCATCCTTTTAACATTACTTTCCTGAAATATAGAAAATAATCTACTAACGTAAATAAACAAAACAACAAGATTTATTAAAACCAGCTATTATTAGTTTGGAAATAAAAAAAGCAATTAAAAAGTTAAAAATTTGTAAACTTATCACAATCTCAAGTTATCAAATGAAAGCATGTTGAGAGAAAGAGACAGAAATAAAATAACACTCATTTATTACACGACCGTGTAGGGCCGGCTTTAGAATTGTCCCACCCCTCTCCACCCATGGGAGTAGTAAGAGCCGACTGAGGGAATACCGGGGGAGTTGGCAGCAGCACTCCTTTGAGTATTAACAACATCCACTGCGATCGCCAACCCGCCTGCCAAGCGTGGCGATTACGGCACTATCCCCCATTCTTGGGGAGGCCTATGTCCAGCAGTGGACGTTAAAAGGCTGATGGATGAATGGATGGATTACACGCTGTAAATATTTAAATTGGAGAATGTGATAAGTACACAAATATTTGTTTAAACTTTTTAGTTCTTTTTTATTAACCAATTAAAAACTCGTTTTAAAATCTTGTTTTATTTTATTTTATTTTTTTATTAGTTTAACCCTTAGCCACCTGACGTGTTTTCGAAATATACTACCACCTGACGTCGGTCATAGAGACCGCTTAAATACTTTACATGTTATGTTAAGTAAAATATACTCAAATTTAGCAATAAATTAAAGTCACATCTTTATTTTCATAATATTTTAAAGTGAAACTTCTAATGTGACTTCAAACAAGGCTGCGTTAACCGTTTAACGCTACCACGGATGGAGTATGAAAGCACTGTTGCGTTGAACGTTCAACGCTCCTGGGGAGGGGGAATAGAAAGAGACAGAGCGAGAGTGAATGCGTGGCACTCGAACGTATGCGCGTAGTATATCTGTTACAGGCCAGCGCGAGCGTTAGCAACAAGTAGCGTCCAATTTCCACATTACGAAGTTTCACTTCTTCCGCGCGGAGGGACTCCACGCACTATTATTTAATTATAATACGACTCAAAAATGTGAACACGTATACTTAAATATATCCAAAAGCAACATTTAACAAAAGTTTACTAATTGTAGACAAAATTCTAGGAACTTTAAAAAATTTAGATCTAGCAGTAAAATTCCTTATAATATCAATATTTATACATGTGTATGAGAACACCAGAGGTATCATTCGCACATCGCCAACTCAAAGGAAAGTGAAAAGAGGTGGTAAGGAACGATAATAAGAAGAAGATAAGGAGGAGGGTTGGGTCTCCGGTGCTGTCACTAACATTACGACATACAACAGTAGGAGTACTTCCATCCATCAGCCTTTTAAAGTCCACTGCTGGACATAGGCCTCCCCAAGAATGGGGGATAGTGCCGTAATCGCCACGCTTAGCAGACGGGTTGGCGATCGCAGTGGATGTTGTTAATACTCGAAGGAGTGCTGCTGCCCACTCCCCCGGCATTCCCTCAGTCGGCTCTTACGATTCCCATAGGTGGAGAGGGGTGGGACAATTCTAAAGCCGGCCCCACACGGCAGAGGCACAGGAGGAGTACTTAGTGTAGTAATATTGTTTGCGTCTTATTATACAAATAGCCTAATATAGTCAGACACGTCTCTTACAGCTTTATAATAGTATAAAAAAAAAATACTGGAAAACGCCTTGAAAATGTAAATCATTTAATTCAGTTCGCGTGCCTCAAGTACTTCAAATAAAGATTTTATTTATAGTTAATAATGTGTTTTAGAATTTAAACGGTAACATGTACGTAAACCTGAGGGCTCGCGTGCACCTTCGCGTTCGCGTTCGCTATTTAAAATAGCTTCATAAACGAGAGTTCTCGAATTGTGTTACTAGACGATGCTACAATAATTAAGCAAATGGAAATTAATAAAAATACTTTATTTCATAGGCCCATTATATAGAAACTCTTCTATTAATAAAGGCTTGCTAATCCCCGCATTAATGGGCCGGCTCAATTAAGGCAGTAACACCCTCTCACAGAAGATCAACGTGAAACACCGGTACCTACCGTCTGTACGGTGAGGGAGAGTGTCGGAGACCCAAACCGCTCTCCCTATCATCTCCTTATTATCCTTCTCATCCTCTCCTTAGTATCCTACGTATTTTTTCTTTAATATACAGGAAGTATGTCTACCTCCAATCCCTTTTCTTGGAGAAGGCTATGCGCGAGTGGTGCCTCTGGCCTTGCTAGCGTCTATAAGCTACGGTAACCGCTTACCATGAGGGGGTTTGTATGCTGCTTTGCCCCCCACGTAGAATAAAATTATTACAAGTTTGCTAATAACTAAAACGAGCGCCCAAGGCAGATGAAACCGCAGCAATGTCAGCATTGCAAACGCCACAAGCGGCCGGATTCCGTAGTAAGGCTTTTCTTGAGAAGAACCCGGCGACAAAACTAACTCCATTTTTTAAAATCTGAATTTGTTACCGTTTTATTCACTTTAATATAACTTAAGTAGTATGGAAGGTTCTGCAATTTAATAAATTAAAGGAATTGCTGCTAATTAGGGAGTGTACTTATTTTTACTTAAGAATGTAGGTAAATTAAGCACTTCGTCTTAACGTTGTTGTATGTGTACAGTGTCACTATCAGTCATTACATAATCAGTAGTAGCCGTAGAATATGGAAGAGTAGAATACGGTATGTAGTAGCTGCGCTATGATATTATCATGATATTATAATACCTAATAATACTCGGCTTGCCTACGCATCACCACGTGCTTCCAGTACGGCGATTGGATACAGAACAATAATATATAAATACTCTATGTTATAGACTATTTCTCCCACTACACTCAGCACTACGCACATTGTGAATTGTGACGTAAGCGCTCGAGATGAATGTTTATTATACCAATGTATATGTACTCAGATTTATAACAGATTATTAAATGTAAATGAAATACTTGTCACCGCTCCATTAATTCCAGCGGGTGTCGTACGAGGCGACTAATGGAAGTAACCAATTATTACCCAGTGCATTACTAGTGGTAAGCACCTCGGTACGTGAACCGTGGCTCATGTGCCAATATAAGCATAAAAAATATTATTTTTGTTGCATTTCATTCGCTCAATAAATGTTACCACGGGTCCAAATTCCCATCCCTTTTACTGGGGTGCGCATCGCGTGAAGCCTTTGGTATTGCTAGAGTATTAACAGGCGATATAATACGCTTGTTTGGTACTCTTATAGCAAAACTTGCGCCCAATAGTAAGACAGTAAAGAGTTATGAAAAAAAAAAGAATACTTCACGCAGCTCGACCTTGCCAATCGAGAACCTTACCTAAGAAAACTCGGCATAAATTTCCCAAAGGTCTCAAAAATAGTTTCTATAATTTCACGTTCCGTATTCGCGGTCACACATTTACCCGGTATAGGTACACTTCTTTCGTGACTGTATATATGATGTAACTCAATCGGAAATCAATTTGTAAATAAATGTGCACTTATTTTCGAGACATCATGTACTTGTGGAACCTTGTCTCCAGACAGGGGTTGGAACCCGTTACCTATAGTCCGTCCTGTCCGTATAGACCGCGGTCTCTATGTCTTACATTCAGTAAAATCCTCGTGTCAATTAGTCAAAAAAAAATTAGTCACTATAGGACTCCTAACAGATGTGAAATATTTTATTGATGTGATTGTTATTTCATACGACCTTTACTATGTTTTTGATATATTTAATTATTTTAATATTTAAAAGTACTTTTAGGGAAACTACAGCGTTTACTTTATTTTCTGTTATCCGAATGTTTCAAATATTTCACAGCATTCATGATTATGGATGGTATAATAATATATTCAATATTTATTTACATATATTATATGTAAAAGTATATATAATATCCTAACATAGCATCCCGCCTGTATTCCCCGAAGAGGTAGGCAGAGGTGTATTACACACCTACGACTCGCCAGCTATGTTTAAGTCCCACGAGTCGAGCCTATGACGTCTACCGGGCACATTTCCAAACTCCAGGCTGTTACTGAGAATTTTTCTTTTTAGGAAAAAGTTCAAACATTGCTCGACCTGAGGATCGAACCCGAGACCTCATGATTAGCAGTCGCATACACTACCGCTACACCACCGAGTCAGTTAATATAATATCCTATGTATATGTATACGCACTCCCAGAGGTACATGTTAAAACCCCGCCTTCCTTCGGACTACCAATACCCAGAGGCAAGGTATACGCTATGCTCTCGCATAAGTTCTTCTACCTCTGGGGCAGGTCTGGACCACCACGGAGATGGATGGAGAATGTAGGGAGAAGAGTGAATGCGGGAAATAGAGTGAACGGAGCATTGGGACAAATTCTCGGCAGTCATCACCTCAGCCAGAGGGCAAGTGTTGCAATATACAACGTAGTGCTTGTCCCAATGTTATTATATGGAAGCGAGAGTTGGGTATGCAAAAAGGAGCATGAGAGTAAAATCAATGCGGTCGAAATGCGATCTCTGCGGAGAATCTGTGGAGTGAAGCTGACTGACCGCATTCGTAACGACGACGTAACAGAGCGAGTAGGTATGAAAGAGAGTATTGGTGTAAGGATGCGAAAGGGAATGCTCCGATGGTTCGGGCATGTGGAAAGAATGCCGGACGAGCGACTGGTTAAGAAGATATATACAATGCGAAAGTGGAAGGATGTAGGTACAGGGGGAGACCGAGACTCACCCATCTAGACCAAATCGGTCATGTATTGAAGGAAGGTGGAGTCAGGAGTCTCCGAAACCGGCGAGCGCGTATGAAGAGAGTTATGAATGTTGAGGAAGCGAGAGATGTATGCAATAATAGAGCCTCTTGGCACTCTATTCTCTCTGCCTACCCCGCAAGGGAAATGGCGTGATGATAAGTAAGTAAGTAAGTAAATTATTTTATTTCGCCCCATTTTTGTCCCACCATAGGGCATGGGTCTCCTCTCAGAGTGAGAAGGATTCACGCGGTAGCCCACCACGCTGGCCCAGTGCGGGTTGGCAAACTTCACATGCCATCGAGAAAAACTCTCAGGCATGCAGTTTTCCTCACGACATTTTCCTTCGCCGAGCAGTTATAATTTGTAAACAAATAGACACGGATTCTCGAAGTATCTTGAAAATTCAGAGATGTGTGCCCTGACCTTGGACGGCATAAAACTCGATACCATTGTCTTTACAGTCATTGGATTTATTTTACTATCAGACTAACATTGCTGCACAAATATTAATATAAATACTCGATGCTGCCCGCGACCTCATCCTAATGGACTTCACAGTACAAATACCTCTACAGCACATTAATTATCTCTATATAAAAACTGCTATACCATAGATACTTTCCGTTTTTCTGGGATAAAAGGTAGCCTAGTGCCTGGACGCCAGACTATCGTATGCACAACTATAAGTCTGCCGTGTGGGGCCGACTTTAGAATTGTCCCACCCCTGTCTACCCAAGAGGAGTCATAAGAGCCGAGTGAGGGAATACCGGGGGAATTGGCAGCACTCCTATGAGTATTAACAACATCCACTGCGATCGCCAACCCGCCTGCCAAGCGTGGCGATTACGGCATTATCCCCCATGACGGGACCGCTCGTTGTGGCGTTCTCTTGGGGAGGCCTATGTCCAGTAGTGGACGTTGAAAGGCTGATGGATGGATGGATGGAGCTATAAGTAAATAAGTATGTAGAGATAGTATAATTATATTAGTGGAGTTTAATTACCTACGTCTATAGAATACATATCTATAGAATATCATAAATATTTAAGTGTTTCCCTCAAGAGCGAAGCAATACAGTTATATCCGGAAATCGTTTCTATCTTATGAATAATGTTGCGTGTCCTGTGTTCTGATATTTATCTCTTTGTGTACAAAAACTGTTGTTAAAATATAATTTAACTAACATTATTAGTTTGAGTCTATTACATACCACAGTTTGATGTCATAAACAATATGCCTAACATTATTTTAACTGCCTCGGTGGTGCAGCGGTAGTGTCAGCAACTGTTGAGCATGAGGTATCAGGTTTGTTCCCAGTCGGGCAGTGTTATAAGGATTTTTCCTAAAAGAAAAATACACAATTACACGCACACACGTATAACGAAACTATGCCTTGAATTGTCAGTCGAGCTATCGCGGCGCTTCGATTAAAACGTCATCAAAAATATCATAATTTACAAAGTAAAAATGCTGAATTGTGTTATGAAAGGGTGTAAAAACCAAACTACAAGAGATAAAAAACAGGATGGAATCACATTTCACACTTAAGTAAACTTGGAAACCAATATTTTCAGTAAATCTAAATAAAATTGGAGATTTATTACTACTTGAAACATACAAGTGTTGCCATTATAAACTGTTATAGTTTACCCTATTTTTGGACAATGTGACTCGTTTTTTTTTACCCCCACACAAAAAAGGAGGTGTTATGTTATAAGTTTGACCTGTCTGTTTGGTGTCTGTGTGCGTGCGTGTCTGTTTGTGGCATCTTGACTCCTAAACGAATGGACCGATTTTGATGCAGTTCTTTTTTGTTTAAAAGCTGACGTGATCGATTCGAACGATTGGTCTTCATATAGAAAAAATATCGGTGGTGACTCAAAATTTTGATTTGTGTTATTACCTAAATGAATGTATTATTCGCGCGGGCCCGATAGCAATTACGGGTACTCCCAATTGGTACCCAGCCCAGCCCTACCACCAGTCATGCAATGGATGATAGTTGCTTACTTCCCTTAGTCGCCTCATACGACACCCGTGGGAAAGAATGGGGTGGTGACACTTGTATTCTTAGTCCGTCACCACACGAAATACAATCGATTGTCGTAATAGTTGCCCCGAGGATGCCCTGTGGAGCGGCAAAACACGTGTAGAGAGAAGTAACGGTATAAATGTGTAATTGGTGTGTGTTGTTGCACCGCTTCTACATATTGCATTAAAATACAGGGGAACGGGCAGTGCACTTGACTGTCTTGCAAAGCATACCATCATTTGTGTCAAACAACAGGGCAATAACCAGGTTTTTATTAATTTAGTGATTAACACGAATATGTTGGGCACGAACATAAAATAAATTTAATACAGTGCGTTACTAAGACCTAAGCATTAGGTTCCACCATATTGATAAGTTAGAAACAATTATTTAGATATTTTTATATATATTTTTAGCATTTGACATGCTTAGCACTATACATTAATTAGAAATAATTTCCAAATCAATTGAAAATAAGTGGCAATCTTAAAAGAAATTAATTCAGCACAAAGGTTTTTAATAAATAATAACGCATAAAATTAAATACTCAGTAATTTTATTTTTAAAATATTCTTCTTCCCATATCCTTTTCACTACCGCTACTACTTTTTAGATACACTTCGCATTCGAATGGCTGATAGAAGACTTGTTCTATTGTGTTTTAACATTTAACTATTAGTAACATTATTTTTGTAATATTGGGGTAATTTGAATTATGATTGCAACACCGGCCCACGCACTGCATCTTTATAAAACCGGCCTCACTTCGTTGTTCGCAAAGTGCCATCTTAACTTTTTTATTTGATCTGATCAGGTAGTGCGATTTAGTAAAAAACGTCACGTAACGAAATGCAGTATATTGTGTGTGTACCGAACCTACTACAAGCAAATGAGCACACGAGCAAGTGAGTACGCAGCCGGGTGTGTCTCTCTGTACCTATTTTTTTTATTTTTTTTTTTATCTTTTTTTAGATTTAATTTTCTTTTCATTTAGTAAATAATCTTCATATACCGTATAATTGTTTATCTTGTATATATATTTTTTATGAATAAATATTTTTCCTGAAATATTAAATAAAACTTTCTGATGTAATTCCTTACTTTAGATTATTTGCCTTCAAAAAATAATATAAAATAAACATTGAAATATACAGATTTCATTTCGAATTACATGCGGAGTGGAAGAAAAGACGTAAAGAACTTCGTTCCTGACGGGGGTCCCCCACCGCAAAATTTTAGTTTTTTTTATTTTAATTTATGGTAATAATTTGTAATCCCTTAACAGGCACGATGAATATTATCACAACTTTTTCTATCTGTAAACACGTGCTTTCAAGTAAAAAAAAGTGGTTCAGTAATTTCAGAGACTATAAATTTTTCTTCACTATCACAGTGCTTCCATCTATCCATCAGCCCTTCAAAGTCCACTGCTGGACATAGGCCTCCCCAAGAATGGGGGATAGTGCCGTAATCACCACGCTTGGCAGGTGGGTTGGCGATCGCAGTGGATGTTTTTAATACTCGAAGGAGTCCTGCTGCCCACTTCCTCGGTATCCCTCAGTCGGCTCTTATGACTCCCATGGGTGGAGAGGGGTGGGAAAATTCTAAAGCCGCAGTGCTTAAAAAATCTTAATATCCATACTAGTAGCCACCCATCAGCCTTTCGATGTTCACTGCTGGACATAAGCTTTCCCAAGGAATGTCTATAGTTTATACTTATGAGATATATATTTTGATATGAAGGGTCTTTATAATTACGACTGATTTTGCAGCTTTGTTGAGAAGCTGTGGCTTCTCCGGCAACTTGCCTTCAATAATTTTAGTTGCTTAAATAACAACTGATTACTAAGCGAGGTCTCGCTCGTATTTCCATCTCATTATCATAATTTCGGCGTAATTAAAATTGTTAATGTATAAGATTAGATTTTATCTAGTAGCAAAGGTTACATTATTGTACCTTTGTATGTAACAAACAGGTACAGTTCAAGGCTCTGTGGTATTGGCAAAAATTTTCATAAGGAAAAACTCAATCAAAGTCAAATTATTTGTGTTTTTTCCACAAAGTGGAACTTTACTGCAATCCTGAGTCCCGTCCATCGTCGAATCCCGCTCGCAGTAAAGTTTACTTTTTCCACTTTTACAAATAATTTTTTATTTAAAGTAGCTGAACATGTCAAGTGCCATGGACCTATCATACAACAGGACTGTGCGCTTTGTATTTCTGTGTATACAAAAATACACTAATTTCTCAATAGAGAAGGTTTATATTTCAAATGAAAAGATGAGCGAGCCAGATGAGACCATTAGTACGGAGTGACGGTGTCCCTTTCCTTTGACACACGAATTCTTAGGCTTAGCACACACTGCAAATTTTATTGACGCGATTTATCCACAAAATTCTTTGACATTAATGGAAATTGTATGTATTATTATAAAAGCTGATTATGAAGCAATTAAGATTTTTACCTAATAATGACCTTTAAATATTAGAAATATATCACCGGCAATAACTCACGTTGAGGATCGATTTAGTCGACCCGGGTTTCGAGCATATTCGATGCTCATCATCAGGGCGAGCGCGTAGCGGTGTCAACGAGTTCCCGGCGGGCAGTGCCCGGGAGTCCTATGTTCTAGGCATGCTTATACCTACCTATATTAGTATTTTTTTTGAAGGTTTAGCTTCTCTAAGAACTGTATCAAATTTCATTAAAATCGGTTCACTACATGAAGCGTAAGAGCAAAACCAACAAAAATTAGTTAAAGCGATAGTAACAAAAGTAACAAAAATTGAAAATTTCTATTTGTTTTCAAACATAAGGTCACCCAAATAGAGTGAGATAAATTGACCTTGTACCTACTATCACACACTAGGTCCGTTTTTTGGTAGCAGTGCGCATTCCAGTTGGTATACATGTTACTTCCATGTCAAGTGTTAAAAATATAGATCAAAATGTCAATCAAAGTCTGTTTGACACGCACAACCGGCGTTTAACCATGCAGGACGCATAATTTTGCTAATGGTTTACTGATTTAGTCTACTTACTTACTTATCATCACGGCATCTCCCTTGCGGGATAGGTAGAGAGAACACAGTGCCAAAAGGCTCTATTCTTGCATAGATCTCTCACTTCCTCAACATTTATAATTCTCTTCATACACGCTCGCCGGTTTCGGAGACCAAGTTATCCTCATTTAAGTGTTCCTATAGACGAAGTTGCGGGCGTAAGCTAGTGTTTAGTTAACTAACTTATTTTTTTTCGTAACATGGACACGTGTCGTGTTCCTCTACCATACGTCATAAATTTTTCCAAAAAATCGTAATATTTTTGTGTTGTGTTACAAGGAGATATCAACAAACCAACACACAAATCCTTACTTACATTATAAACGAATACATAATATTACATAGTGTAGCGGCAGCGGTGAGGGGTTGATGAACCCAAGATGATGGATGAAAGGTGATGATGAGTTTCGAAGATATTGTTGGTTGAGAAATAAAAGATGCGTTAAGTTCACAATCAAAATTGCATGTAATGTCCGTTAAGTAAAATGTACATAGCTCAAGGAGAGGGGGTGCGGGTACAATTATTTAAACTTAACCAATCGCGACCGATAGAAAAAGATATGGCGTTACGTTTAGTTTCATTTCTTGTCGCGAGATGTCGAAAGCGTATGGAATATATGTTGATGGAGTGAGAAGTATGAACATGCCCCCGGCCTTGGAAGCAGTGGCTTTCAATGGTCTTCCGCCGGTGTATCAGTGTCGACCACATCTTGGAGAAGAGGACAAATCTTGGCGAATGCGCGCCTCACTACGCCCGATGACGTCTGTATATCGGCCACCCGGGATATGCCATCCTTTCCTGGGATCGTGCGAAGGACACGACCCAAATGCCACTTCAACGGTGGGAGGTTATTATCCTTAATAACCACTAAGGAGTTTGGCTTGAGCTCGTCCTTATTCGTCGTCCACTTTGTCCATACCTGCAGCTCTGAGATGTATTCCTTCGCCCATCGGTTCCAAAAATGTTGGCGAAGTTGTTCCACCCTCTGGTACCGCTGGAGACGACTCGCTGGAACATCACGCAGGTCATCGCAGGCTGGGGCAGTTAGTGATCGGCCAATTAAGAAATGACCTGGAGTGAGCGGGGAAAAGTCCTGTGGATCGGAAGAAAGAGGGGACAGAGGTCGGGAATTTAATACGGCTTCTATTTGAGCCAGTACTGTGCTGTACTCTTCAAACGTAAGGTGCGCGTTCCCTATCACACGACGGATATGGTATTTACTCGACTTTACTCCCGCCTCCCACAGACCACCAAAATGCGGGGAATAAGGGGGAATAAAATGAAATTTAATATTTTCACTAGTTGCGAATTCTAAAATATCTAAACTACAAGTATTTAAAAATTTTGAAAATTCCTTCATAAGTCCCACAAAGTTGCGACCGTTATCCGAATAAATCTCTGCAGGTTTACCGCGGCGTGAAATGAATCTTTTTAAAGTTAATAAATATGCTTCACTGGAGAGGTCACTGACTAGTTCCAAGTGTATCGCGCGTGTCACGAAGCAAACAAATAAACAGATGTAGCTTTTAATAAGTCTAGCTCCCCTACCCTTGCGGTTCAGAATGAGCACTGGCCCAGCATAGTCCACCCCACACCTAATAAATGGAAGACTAGGTGTAACTCTTTCTCTAGGTAAGTTACCCATCATAGGAGTAAGCGTCTTACCTCTAAAGCGTGTACAGGTAACACAACTGTGTACTACCTGGCGAGCTAAGTTCCTGCCTCCCACAGGCCACCATGATTCGCGTAAATGAAAAAGTAATGCCTGTGGAGCAGCGTGGAGAAGCTGAGTGTGCTCATGGCGAAATAATAAAGTAGCAAAATAATGTTTACTTGAAATTAAAATAGGATGTTTTTTACCGTAAATGAATTCATTGGAATTAACTAAACGGCCACCCACGCGCATTAATTTGTAGTCATCTAGGAATAAATTTAATTTAGATAAACAACTTTTATTTTTAATAGTCCTATTATCAGACAACGCCTTATATTCAGTCGGATAAGATTCGATTTGGCATAATCGGGTTAATGTTTTATTAGCGTAGTCTAACTCATCCACACTAAGGCCGCCTGTACGCTTATTTGTTTTGTATCGACTATTATGAATGAAACGCAACATAAAGGCAGCTGCACGCCTTATACGCTTAAATTGGGAAAACCGATGGAATGGGAACAAAGACAATTCACTATAATCTTTAGCTATGACCGCTGTGACGCATGACTTAATCTCAGGTAACTCGCGATGTTTGAATGAGTCTGAACTTCTGTGATCGTCTATTGAAAAATTAGGGTTTCGAAGGAATTCAGGACCCTCCCACCACAAGGTAGAAGATGAAAGTTCTTCTAAACGAACACCCCGTGATGCTAGGTCAGCGGGATTATTTTCACCACTGACGTGACGCCACAGAACCTCAGGTGTCAGATCATGTATTTCCGCAACTCTATTTTGGACAAACGTTTTAAGTTGGTTCGGCCTCATGTGTAGCCAGCCTAAGACTATCGTGGAATCGGTCCAAAATACGACGTTATTAAACTTACAGCGTAATGAGTTACGTACCTTGTCATACAGACGAGCTCCTAATAACCCCCCACAAAGTTCAAGACGTGGGATACTTACGGGTTTCAACGGCGCGACCTTTGTTTTTGAAAATAGTAATCTAACCGATACCGTTAGATCAGTGTTAACTGTGCGAACATAAATGCACGCGCCGTACGCCGACTGAGATGCATCGCTAAAAACATGCAGTTCGATATACATAGGCTGCGTACCTATAACATGGCGTGGAATACGCACTGTGTTCAGCGCTTGCAATGATATAACAAACTGGTTCCACGCGCGCGCCGTGCTATCATGTACATTGTCATCCCAACCTAGTTTTAATAACCATAATTGTTGTAAAAGTACTTTGACTACAATTATGACGGGACTTAACAAGCCGAGAGGGTCAAAAATTTGCGAAATGCTTGATAAAATAGACCTCTTAGTAATTGGTTTGTTTTTATCAATATTAATATGTGAATTAAAATAAAAGTTGTCGTTTGCATTGTGCCAGCTTATACCTAAGGTTTTAGAACTAACATTTTGATCTAAACTTAATGGTTTAAATTGACTAAAACAATGACTGTCATCATCGCGTTTAAAATTAAATATCCATTTTCTGAGTGGAAAACAGCCTGATTGTAACGTTTTCTGGGTTTCATCACATAAATCTAATAATTTAATTTTATCATCTAAACCCGTAATGTAGTCGTCAACGTAAAAGTCCTCGTTTATGGCCCGAGAAACATCAGGATTAGGAGATTCAGACGCTAATTGTTTTAGGCACCTAACACTAAGAAAAGGCGCGGAAGCCGTTCCGTACGTCACAGTATTTAATTTATAAATACCTAACGGCTTTGACGGATGATTACGCCACAGAATCATTTGCAAGCTACGCTGACCCTCATCTACTAAGCATTGCCGGTACATCTTCTCCACGTCTGCGCATGCTACGTACTTGTGCTGCCTAAAGCGGAGAAGAATGGCAACGAGATCACCCTGTATAGGAGGGCCAACTAGTTGCAAATCATTAAGTGACTTACCGGAGCTCGATGGTGCGCTTGCATCAAATACCACGCGCAACTTGGTGGTGGTGCTGAGCTCGCGGAACACGCCATGATGCGGCATAAAATAGCACGGGGATTGAAAAGAATCTACCTGTGTCATATGGCCTAGATTAATGTACTCTTGCATAAAATTAACATAAAGACGATTATATTCTGGCGAACGTTGCAATCGTTTTTCTAATGCAAAAACTCGACGTTCTGCCTGGGTATAAGAATCTCCCAAAGTGTCAGGTGACTGACGAAGTGGAATGTGCACGCAGAATCGTCCCTCACTATTGCGTGTAGTGGTGCGAATAAAATGATCCTCGCATGCACGTTCTTCCTCAGTCTGCGCGTCTCTGACCTTAGGCAGCTCCTCAATCTCCCAGAACAGTTGAAGTTGCGTATCCAATGAATTAATAATATTACAATGAATCGGCGTATTTTTGCATGAATAATTAACAATAGGTCCGGAAATAATCCAGCCTAGTTTTGTGTTTTGTAGATATGGACCACTAGACAAACGAATCTTTCCGTCTTCTAACAGATCCCAGAACCTATCTGCACCAATTAAAATGTCGATGGTTTTATATTCTAAAAATTCCGGATCGGCCAGCCGTATGTTGTCTGGAATATAGACTTGCGCGCTTAGTTTACATACAGCAGGCATCGAAGCCGTGATCTTAGATAGAACATAACAATAAATGCGCGTAGAAAATGAATTATTGGTGTAGGATTTGATATCGATGTTACAAGCTTGCAAACAATGTACTACCGAATCACCTACGCCTCGAACTTCGTTTGTGGACTGTAATAATGGTACTTTTAATAATTGACATAGTGATTTAGAGATGAAACAGCGCTGGCTTCCATTATCAAGGAGCGCACGCGCTTTATGATATGTACCGTTTACATCGGCTACCTCAATTATAGCTGTTGACAATAACACGGATTGCACACCTATAGATCTAGTAGACTGTGTTTGCATGTGTGCCTTGTTTACCTGGATAGGAAGGGCGGATCCCGAGGAGGTTGGTACGGCCGCGGGGAGAGGTGCAAGCGCATCACTCGCATTCGCACTCAACACCTCAGTGTTTGTTGTAGAATGGCATGCGACTGAACTATTTGCGTTATCATTATGTAGTAATGAGTTATGTTTTTGACTACAACGTCTACACGGCCCATACCTACAGTTACTTACCGAGTGTCCCGATTGTAAACAATTCTCACATAAGTTGTGCTCGCGTACAAGTTTAAGCTTTAAATCTAAATCACTATCGATAAACTTTTTGCACGTATACAGTGGGTGATTTGCATTGCATTTTACACATGATAACTTACCGCGTTGTTGTTTATCGTTCGTTTTACTCGGCCCGCTGGATACATTGCAGTGTGATATGTTGCGAGATTTTGTGTGTTGTTTTTGATTATTAGTGTTTTGTGCGTCTTTACAATATGAACGCTGCAATGCCTCCAGCATGTCCGCTCGGTTACGAAGAAAATTAATTAAATCTTCCACAGTTAATCGCGTGGGATTGTTATCAATCGGGTTAGGGAACAATGTGCATTTATGAGTCTCCCATCCCCTTTCAGTAACTTTGTCTAGCTTCGACACTATAATAAAAATAATCAGAGTATCCCAGGTATCCGTAGGCTCACCTAGGATCTTAAGTGCACGTACATTTTTTAGAAATGTGTCAATTAATGTTCTGATCAAAGAAGGTGACTCTTTAGTTAATGCGGGTACAGTAAACAAAGCTTTTACGTGATTGTGGACTAAAAGTCTGCAATTATTATATCGGTTGAGCAACAACTCCCATGCAACCTGATAGTTATTAGACGAAAATTCTATGGAATGTATGACTAGTTCGGCATTACCTTTTAGGGACGATTTGAGATAGTGGAACTTTTGAATGTTAGAAATGTCTTTAGAATTATGAACGAGTGAGGTAAATGAGTCTCTGAACTCCAGCCATTGCTCATACGATCCATCAAACGTAGGCATAGATATGGTAGGTAGTTTAATATTAGTATGACTATGACATGACTTGGAGCAATCGGTAACCTCATCAGCATTGAGCATAAATTCGGCACGAGATATTAAACTATAATAATTATCTTCAAATAGTTCTCGCTGATTTAATTGTTCACCTAACTCACTATCGGAAACCCTTTCCTCTATTTTCGTTTGAATGTCGTTAAATTCAGAAAATAAACTAGAACATCCTTGAATTCTTAACTTTAAATCAATGCGTTTTTGATTGGGAAAATGTTGATCATCCTTTATAGACTCTAAATAATTATTAAATTTGGTAAGCCTGCCCTTAATTATACCACGTTTCCTAACCAAATCACGAACTACCTCACTACTTTCTACACCTAGCAAAATGGGAGATTTATCCCGTGATTTAGCGGATTCAATAGGCATTTTGGTGGTCAGTGAAAAGAGAAGTACTCACGGTTTTATGATCCAATCAGACCACACTCATGCTAGCAACGTCACCAGATTTGTAAGACTGGAAATTGCGATATTCCGAGAATACGATGCAGCAATTCACTGAAATTGAAAGCACAGGCACAATATAGCACCAATAGAACAGGAGGTGATGGAAAAGAGAAGGATTGGCCCCACCGATTTGCGTGTAATTTTCGATGAAACGCCAACGAACTTCAGTTCCAGTGCGCTTGGCCTCCGTTGGTTCGTTTGGCAGCTTATTTCTTCGAAACTCGTCCGAATATATGCGATATTTGCGTTTTCTTCTCAAACCGCCGCGTGCAACGATCCACGATCCACAGGTCGCTCGTCGACTTTGTTCAATTATTTGGCGAAGAAGGCCCAAAATGTAGCGGCAGCGGTGAGGGGTTGATGAACCCAAGATGATGGATGAAAGGTGATGATGAGTTTCGAAGATATTGTTGGTTGAGAAATAAAAGATGCGTTAAGTTCACAATCAAAATTGCATGTAATGTCCGTTAAGTAAAATGTACATAGCTCAAGGAGAGGGGGTGCGGGTACAATTATTTAAACTTAACCAATCGCGACCGATAGAAAAAGATATGGCGTTACGTTTAGTTTCATTTCTTGTCGCGAGATGTCGAAAGCGTATGGAATATATGTTGATGGAGTGAGAAGTATGAACACATAGCAAAATTAAATACATATATTTTGGTGCCCAGAAAACGACTCAGGATAATTCTTATCGCGGAAAAATGGATGGGTCCGGTGAGATAGCTATTTTGGCAATGAAATAATAATGCCGTCGAGTGCCGTGAAGTAACGTACTTATGCAATTAATTCTAATAGGTTTTAAGATAGAATGCCCTTTTTTTTTGCTTAGGCGGGAAAAAAAGTACCTAACCGCACGCCCTGCTGCCCGGGGAGACAACGGGGTAGTGTGGCGCTCTCACCCACTAAAAAACCCACCGTGCGCCCTCACCCGCCCTTGCTACGGCGGATCACGAGTACCGCGTCGTTACGACCGCGATCCGCAGGCGGCAGCCCCTTCGGGCACTCTCTCTTGAGTGACACCTCGCGCACTTGGGCGTCACACCTTCGCGGTAGGCTTCCGCGGACGGCAGGGTACTCCCCGACCCCATCGTCCGCAGCCTCGGCTAGGGCGGCATCAGGCGCAGGTAAGCGCGCGCACGCCGCCCCACGCGCCGGCGGCGAATCGGATCCGCGAAGAAGGATTCCTCGCGGGCCCTCTTCGCCACCTCCTTCCGCGAGACCTCGCAGAAGGCGGCTACCGCGGTCCAGGCCCTGTCACCGCCGCGCAACGGCCGGCAGCGACAGGTCCACGCCTATGACTGCAGCGAGTTCCCGGCGCTGCACATCCCAGGCCGGGCACGACTCGAGCGTGTGCTGCGCCGAGTCCTCGCCGCAGTCGCAGTGGTGAGAGCCTAGGGTCGTCTCCCTCCTAGCGATCATGTGCAGGTATTTGTCGAAACAACCATGCCCCGACAAAACCTGCACTAACCGGAAGGTGAGGACCCCGTGCTGCCGCCCTGTCCATTCTTCCAAGATCGGCTGGAGCACCCCCACGGTCCTGAGACCAGCCCGGGGCGTCTCCAGCCGAGACTTCCACTTTAGGACGGTGGCGCGGCGGGGATCTTCCCGCCACGATGAGATTGCGCTCGGCGAGGAGCGGCTGCCTCCCACCCGCGCTGTCGACGCCCGCCGATAGACGTCAGCGAGCACCACCACCTCCAGGTCCCACGGGGGGGTTCCGGCCAACGTGCAGGCTGCATCGGTCGAGGCCGTGCGGTACCCGCGTATTACCCTGACCGCTACGACCCTCTGTGGACGCCACAGAAGGGCCCTATTGCGAGCGGCCAGGGACTCCACCCACACGGGCGCGCCGTACAGTGCCATTGACCGTACTACCCCCGCGTAGAGTCGTCGACACGCGAGACTCGGTCCACCCATCCTGTTCGATACCTAGTTTGACTTGGTTCATCTCTGTCACTTTGTAACGTAGCGTTACTTCAACGCTCTTTAAACTACAATATGTTAAAAAAAAAGAAAGAGCTCTATACTACCTTTGCAATCTTTAGTGTTAAAAGGAACCTCTTTATCACCTGCTTATTAACCTTTGTCTTCAGTTCCTACCCCTTGGAGTTGGCGTCGGTGATGCTTCTGTTTATACACCACAGTAAACGATTAACATCAAATGGCCCGTATGCTTGTAGAAAATATAGCAACAGTAAAAAAGATATTTTTAGATATTTTTATATATATTTTTAGCATTTGACATGCTTAGCAACATACATTAAACACAAAGTGTGAAAATGTGAAATCTATATATATGCTAATTTCGATAACACATTCATACTTAACGTCTTTGGGTGACGCCTGCACCATCTGTCGGAAGTATTTTCATACATTATACCGACCAGGTAAACTTAATTTTACAATTAAGATTTTACCTAATAATGACGCAAACCCTATAAATATTTAGATATTTTTATATATATTTTTAGCATTTGACATGCTTAGCAACATACATTAAACACAAAGTGAAAAATGTGAAATTGAAAAAACAGTCATGAGCAGGATTCGAACCTGCATCTCCTGGATACCGTCCAGATGCTTTGCCAATTCAGCCATCGTGACCCTTGCTCCTGACTGCTAATTTCGATAACACATTCATACTTAACGTATTTGGGTGACGCCTGCACTATCTGTCGGAAGTATTTTCATACATTATACCGACCAGGTAAACTTAATTTTACAATTAAGATTTTACCTAATAAAGTGTAAGTAGTAGTTTTACCTAATGTATGTTGCTAAGCATGTCAAATGCTAAAAATATATATAAAAATATCTAAATATTGATAACTTTCCCCAAAAGTGTACCTAACTTGTGTTTCTTTAGTTTATTAAACCTTTTTTACGAAACTCAGTGTTTATTCAATTATAATCCACATTACGCGCCACTTCAATATATATTTTTAGCATTTGACATTCTTAGCACTATACATTACACACAAGTGAAAAAAGTGTGTTATCGAAATTAACAGTCAGGAGCAATTGTCACGATGGCTGAATTGGCAAAGCATCTGGACGGTATCCAGAAGATGCAGGTTCAAATCCTGCTCGTGACTGTAATTTTCGATTTCACATTTTTCACTTTGTGTTTAATGAACAGTAAAATAAACTAAAAGCCTTTTGATATTTTATACATTTTTTAAGCATTGACAATCCATATAAATTAACACAAAGTGCGAACATGTGTTATTTAAAAATAACTGCGTCAAGGCATCTCCCAAGACATTAAGAAGGAATGTGATATCAAAATTTTGACGAAATAAAATACCAATTGTCACGATGACTAAATTGTCAAAGCACCTGGGACATCATTCGGTGATGTTGGTTGTGTTGTCCTGTCCGTAACTGTTATTTTCGATTTACACATTCGCACTTTCTGTTAAACTAAAAGCCATTTGTTTCAACGTCACAGATAGTTTATGTTTGACAATTGTTAAATGTTTGACAATTTATCAGATTTAGCTGTGATATTATGTTCTAACTTTGAACTGTAAACTGAGAGTAGGCGGACGGTTGTTTGCTCAAAGTATTTGTTTGTGTTGGAACTGATTTGTGGAGGGTCAACGAACTTGTTCAATCAATTTTCAATTATTGAGATGTCAGTTCAAGCGCACTGTCCTGGAGAAAGGTAACGTTTTCGATTATAGATTTATGAGTTATATTTAATCATTTCAACTTTTTCAAAATGAAACCTGCATACAGAATAGAGGTTTTCTTGTCTGACAACCATATGGGGTCAGCGGATTGAGGCCTAGATTCCATTTCACAGCCCACCTGATGGTAAGTGGTAACCTTCGCTCATGCGCTTAACTATACGGAGAGTATTGTCAAGCCGCTGTGCACCATTTCATTTCTCAGATATGAAATGAAAGAATAAACGGCTAGCTTCTGCTGCAACCAAAACACACTGACGTGCTTCATTCCCGATCACACGAGAGATGGTGATACCGACCCAGTCGGGCGCGATAGCAAGTGAGTACTCTCACTTGGTACCCAGCCCTACCACCAGTAATGCAATGGGCCATAATTGCTTATTTGCCTTGTACGACACCCGCGGGAAAGGATGGAGGGGTGACACTTGTATTCTTAGTCCGTCACCACATATCCTTCACCTCATTGTCATTTCCTTGAGGTTGACAATGTGTGAGTGATGCTTCTTGTGTTGCTAGCGTCCACAGGCTATGCTTACTTACTATCAGGCAGGCCACCCCTTTTTTTATTATTTTAGGTGGGCAAAAATGTCCTTCCGCACACCCCACTGCCCGGGGAGACAACGGGGTAGTGTGGGGCTCTCACCCACTAAATTATACTTATACTATTTTACAAACGATGTTTGTTCTTCTACAAAAATAAATAAGGAAATACAAACTAAACTAATCCTATTAAAATTGAAATAGATATTAATAAAAATTATTATGATCACTTGAACGAACCTTAGAAGATCAAGAGTACTAAAACTCATTCAATTGACATTCTAGTATCGGCAACGTGTCCAATATACTGGCAGCATTACCTCGCTGGAGTGAATGCTATCTTATTTACTAATCGGTTGAATATTCATTTTGAATGGTGACCGATCGAAGATTCGGTTTTGACTAGTTTTGGCCGAAATATCTAGTTTCGGTCATAATTATTTATTACTAGGGTGGCAAAGAAGCATGTAGGCCACCTGGTGGTAAGTTGCTACTATAAACTATAGTCGCTATCAAGATCAAATCATCATGCATCATTCGAACGTTGGCAACCACAAGCAAAGAGCTAGGAAGTGGAAAGGAAGAACAAAAAGCTGATGAGTGTTGTGTTTTTTTATTTAAATGCGTTAACTCTTGATTGTATTTTAAAAAATAGGTTATAAATTGTTTAAGGTTATGCTACGTCCTTCAATATTGAACGGCTTCATACCTTATTATTTCTATTTAAACAGTTACTCATCCAGTGAGTAATTACTATCTGATCCCATAACTCAAAGGTTTAATGATATTCTATAAGAAAATTTTAAAGAAACCTTTTCTGGTACATAAAATATCAAATTTCTGTTTAAAAGTTTAGTATTTAAAATTGAAAGTTAAGAAACTGAAGATGAAATCTCTTTGATGAAAACACTCTGGTACAATATTATTTTGGAAGTACCTCAGATATTACTTCGATTAACATCTTTAATGGTTATCGTTGTAGGACTTTACAGGATAAGTATATGAGCTCGTGCATGTATATACATATACTAGCCTTTGCCCGAGGTGGCATACTTTTTATCCCACTACTATAGTGGGATAAAAAGTATGCCAGTTTTTAAGTTCATTTTTTCTCAAATATCTTAAATGTACAGACAGCTCTTTTACAGCTTTATAATAGTATAGATATATGCGGTATGCTTAGGTTAGCTTGCCAATAATTTGAGTGGTTGTCCACAACTAGGCTACGGCCTCCATCGACATGTCAGTCTCGTTGCATAAAAAAAAACAATTTAAAATATTTTTATATGTATGTTTGTCGAAGAAGCTGTGAGTTTCACGTTATGATTACCCATCTAAAAGCAGAGACGTTTGTAATAAGGCACTTGACTTCGCTGAAGTAGCACACTTGACGAGACCCTTTCGCGAGTAACAAGTGCCCAATTACTCAAACACGTAGAAGCGCGCGTTTGTGATATTTTAACATTTGTCCTTTGACACAAACTTTATAAACAACTACTAACGGTCATAATTATATATAATGTATGAAAATACTTCCGACAGTTGGCGCGGCGTCACCAAAAGACGTTAAGTATGAATGTGTTATCGAAATTAGCAGTCAGGAGCAATTGTCACGATGGCTAAATTGGCAAAGCATCTGGATAGTATCCAGAAGATGCTGGTTCAAATCTTGCTCGTGACTGTTATTTTCGATTTCACATTTTTCACTTTGTGTTTAATGTATAGTGCTAAGCATGTCAAATGCTAAAAATATATATAAAAATATCTAAATAATGGTCATAATTATTATATTTAGACTCAGAACAACCACTCGTAGATCACGAACATAATAGTCCGTGCGTGAGCAAAATGCCAGTGAACATATTTGATAATATTATTGTATAGTAAAATTATATAACTGGGAATATATGTACGAGTAATGTAGTAATCAATAATAATGCGCAAAAATATGTAAAGCTGATACCCTCAATAGTTTTTAAAATTAATAAATGTAATAACTTTTTTTTTATTGTATTTGGTGGTAGACTAGCCACGGCCCATCTGATGGTAAATGGTAACCGTCGCTCATGGACTCAACTATACTCAGAGTATTGTCAAGCCGCTGCTCACTATTTCATTTCACCGATTTGAGATGAAAGAATAAACGGCTCCCGCTACAGCCTAAACGCAATGATGTGCTTCATGGCCTGTCACACGGGAGATGGTGGTACTAACCCGTTCGGGCCCGATACCAAGTGGGTATTCCCACTTGGTATCCAGCCCTACCACCAGTTATGCAATGGATGATAATTGCTTACCTCCCTTAGTCACCTCATACGACACCCGTGGGAAAGAATGGGGTGGTGACACTTGTATTCTTAGTCCGTCACCACACGGACACTAGAAAAGAATATGGAGATATCTCCTATTGGAGGACTAGGGACCACAACAAATTACGGGCTAGGCGTGAGAATAGAGAAATAGGGTCTTTGATTCTGCCCAAGGATTAGCTCGCGGGCCGGGCCACAGCGCGCGGACAGGTTAAAAAAAAAAGAAATATAATAGTCCAGTGTGTATAGAACCCATTACAGTCGGCACAACAGGTTATATCTAAACCACTACCCTATTTGTGCAATTGATGTCAAAAATAAGCATATTATATAATTTTCTGATATTTGCGTAAATGCATTTGCCATGTGGGGCCGGCTTTAGAATTGTCCCACCCGTCTCCACCCATGGGAGTCGTAAGAGCCGACTAAGGGAATACCGAGGGAGTGGGCAGCAGCACTCCTTCGAGTATTAACAACATCCACTGCGATCGCCAACCCGCCTGCCAAGCGTGGTGATTACGGCACTATCCCCCATTCTTGGGGAGGCCTATGTCCAGCAGTGGACTTTAAAAGGCTGACTGATGGATAGATGGATTTGCGTCTCACTGGCCTCCATTACAAGATGGCACCGTTACTGCAACTATTTTTCTCTACAGCGCCAGTAGCAGATATTTTTTAATCACTCGCATATCCTTAATTTCTCTTTTCTATTCTGAAACAGGCAGAGCCGTGGTCAGAAACTAAGTAAATGGATCATCGACGAGTAAACTTCCATTTTATCGTCCACGTCGTTGAGCTATATCATCTAGAGACAAAGACACGCCCCAACTCGTAGTATCAAGGACATCCGTTACAAGTTTCGTCCAAAATAAACGCATTATTATTAAACTTTCTTACGAGTACTTTTCCATTTTATTCAATTTTTCTTAATTATCGGACTCTGTGTTCTTAAATTCTAAAATATCTACAGTAGTGAATGAGCTATTTTGACCGGGGAAGTATTATGAATCAAATTATTGTGAGAGTGGAAAAGGAGAAGTTTTCTACGAGCAGACCCGGATTCAAACTTGCGAACCGGCGAGCGTGTATGAAGAAAATTGTGAATGTTGGGGAAGCGAGAGATGTATGCAAGAATAGAGCCTTTTGGCACTCTGTTCTCTCTGCCTGCCCCACAAGGGAGATGGCGTGATGATACGTAAGAGTTATGTACCAAGTGAAAGGACTACTGTCTTTCATGTGACCACCAGTGAAACACCTTGCTGTATATTGGTTGTAGATGCTCTTTTTATGTGTTAATGCGGGAAAAATTTACCTAACCGCACACATCTTCGGAGCAATGAACAGCTACCCTACTCCCTAGGAGTCCACGGGCGGCAGTTGTCACTTACCATCAGGTAGGCCGTGGCTCGTCTGCCATCGTAAGAAATAAAGAAAATGATCTCACCTGTAGTCATCTATTTCCATGTTCATAATGTATTGTTTCGATGTCCAACGATGTAGTCATGTAGCTGCTGTTCACGAATAATAATTGTTCAATGAGTCGTCGCAACAGGTGTTCGCCTCGCGCCTGCTTCTATCGGCTCGCAGCTATGTGGCAGTACCTATTTAGTGTTAACCTTTTCGTGTGGGGCAACAAAATATATTTCTAACCACACACCCCGTTGTTTGTGGCCACGAAAAAGATGGTGTGTGGACCTTATCTACTAAATAAACCCGCCTTTTGCCGTCTCGCATGTACCTATTGGCGGACCACTGGAGCTATGTGATATTAATTCAGTGGTCTGCCGGTCCACTGTATATCACTATCGCAGTTTTCTTTTTAATGGAGTTATTATTGTTAAGGAATGAGGTGATAACATATTGTCATCTTATATAAATATACTAGCCATTTCCATCGGTTCCGCCGCAGCTAGATTTTAGGTTATATTTTAGCTTCTCCATATAGAAGCGCGATATACCTGTTTTTAAGTCTAATCAAGAGTTGTCAAAGAAAAAAGTTACATCAAAATGTGTTCAGTAGTTTTTGCGCAATGTCCAAACAAACAAATAAACTAAGGACAAAATTAAAAAAATATATATTTATGTTCAGAGACCTAAAGACATTCATTTTTTCGCAAATATCTAAAATATAAGTTATAGACATAATACTTTCTAACATTTACACGAATTTTACACATTTTGAAATAAAACTACGTTTACGGAATCTATCGCGTTTACTTGATTTTTATACTATCCCGACGTTTCGAATACTTTACAGTATTCATGATCACGGGTGGACTTAGATGGTAGGCGTCCAAAGCTAATCAGCTTTGGACGCCGATCCGTAAACGTAGTTTTATTTCAAAATATATAGACATATCTCTGTTTCAGCAATAGTGTAGACAGATAGATAGATATATATCACGAACAAAGCCTCTCGTGAGCCTCTCTTTGCCATTCTTTCTCTCCGCTTTCTAGCCTCTTCCTTGTTGACCCATGAGAGACACTAGTTACTGTAACAGAAAAACACGTTACTAGCGTCTATGCCCTACGAAACCACTTACTATCAGATGGGCTGTATGATTGTCTGCCACCCGTGTAGAATAAAAATCAAGACAAAGTTTTCTCCTAATAAATAGTAGGTCGATATAGATTCACTAAAGTAATTTATCATAGTGATATACCACAATCTCTAGTGGTGTGTGACTAATTAAACACGCGTCGTAGTTTGTATCGAGTTGCCGCCCACCCCCCGCCTCGGCTGTCAGCACCTCCTCGTGATCGGTGATCTCTCAGGCACACGCATTAAAAGCTACTACTGCTCACATATATCCGTAGGGTTGTCACGGACCAAATAAATTTAATATATTATTTAATTAAATAAAAAAAAATTATTGAGATCTGCCGTTGGGCCTAGCTGAGGCTGCGGGTGGATGGACCGGGGAATGGCCGCCATCCGCAAGGCCTCTCGCGAAGATGCGATGCTCCGTGTGTGGATGCGTAGAGGGTACCAGAAAGGGTAAGCTGCCGGCGGACCACTAAAGTAATGCAACATAGTACCAGTGGCCCGCCAACACAGGCGAAGAGACAGCACACGGCGGGTTTCTTTAGTGCACTCACACACTACCCTATTCGTTGCCCTGAGCAGCTGGGTGTGCGGTTACGTACATTTTTTATAACCAAGTATATTTATCAACAGTGGAGAGAGGGTTATAACAACAGTCATTATTGGGCAGACTACATCCAGGACTTTACAGTATTGTAGAACAATTTAGCAGGTGTTTCTGTAAAGCTCTACTGTCCTACCGTCATCATGCCTTGCTTAGTGCACCATCGATTTCTGTTTCATAACCAGCACATAACGTCTTTAGGCCGTCTCCAGACCTTTATATTCTTGATTATGTCTACTAGACGTATGACCCGTTGTGCAACTTCCATTCATTGCACAGTTTCTTTGTGTGAGTGTACATTATTTGGCGTATTCATCAATTCAGCACACTAATCAAAGGTCAAATTCTTTCGATTCCGACGCCATTCAAGTGATTCTATTACAACCTCTAGGACTGTTATTGAAAAGCTTTTGTGTATGATTGTCACCTTGTTGTACCCATCATATTACTAGGACCTGTATTGTGAGTGTATTGCAACCGAAGTGTAGAAACCGAAGTTAGGTACAAGCAAACTTTCTGTTTGTTACGCTTTAATGGCTAAACCAATGAATTTTTTTGAAATAAAACTACGTTTACGGAATCTATCGCGTTTACTTGATTTTACTCCTATCCCAACGTTTCGAATACTTTACAGCATTCATGATCACGGGTGGACTTAGATGATAGACGTCCAAGGTTGATATGTTATTTCAACGTAGTTTTATTTCAAAATGTGTAACATTCGCGTAAACATCAGAAAGTATTATATAAACCAATGAACTCATTTCGATACAACATCGTATGTAGTATGAGCCTCTGCAGAGGACATACAAAATATAATGATTCCTCTCTGAGAGGATAAAGAATAAAAATATAATGTCATTACTTAAGATGCTTCAGAGAGTGTCGTGACGGACTAAGAATACAAGTGTCACCACCCCATTCTTTCCCACGGGTGTCGTATGAGGCGACTAGGGGAAGTAAGCAATTATTACCCATTGCATTACTGGTTGTAGGGCTGGCTACCAAGTGGGAGTACTCACTTGCTATCGAGCCCGAGCGGGTTGGTACTACCATCTCCCGTGAGCAGGAGATAGCCGTCAATTCTTTCATTTCATATCTGTAAAATGAAATGGTGAGCAGCGGCTTGATAATACTCTCGGTATAGTTGAGTCCATGAGCGACGGTTACCATTTACCATCGGGTGGGCCATGGCTCGACTGCCACTAAAGGCAACAAAAAATTGCTGAATAAATATTTTTTGACAGACTGAATTCCTCGATGGTTATTGAATATATTATATTATTTATAAATCGTGTGAGTGACAACCCTGACAACATCCATACATTATTGTCGGGTCACGAGTCTTCGCACTTCATTGATTTCGAAACTTTTTTATTGTCGATGGCAGAACTTATATCATACTGGTGGTAAGTGGTCATGCAATAGTATGGGCATGTCCTAACGTGAAGTGATCAGCAATTCTAATGAGGTGTGAAGTAAAAATGTGTTAGAAATTAAAAAACAGACACGAGTACCTATATACTTATAATAGACAAGCAGTTGCCCCCGACACCGTCAGCGATAGTTCTTTTACGCTTTCAATTTAATGCCTTATTTTATGCCCTTGAGATACGATTTCGGAAATCCCTGAAGTACGTTATTCTAAGATAAGGAACAAATTAAATGAATTCTTAATTAAAATTCCTAAATCTGAATGTAAATATCTTAAATTTAATCGCTCCAGGTTTTTTAATTTGAATACTATTTGAATACCTATGTAGGTACTCGTTCTTGCTCAGAAACCACCAGAAGGCATTGAAAAAAATATAGATATATTAATGAATAGGAAGATAACAGCAACTTTTAAAGATTCGCGAATTGTACACATATTTAAAGTAACATAAATGAGTCTTTTTACGACAACACTCCCATGACCGCGACTGCTCCAACGCAGTTGAAACGTCGGGCTAAGCGTAGTTAAAATTTAAAGTAACATATTATATACGTAAAAAAAGACTTGTTGGTCATTAAGACAAATGTGATGAGGAAATTGGGTATGACCACCAGGTAGTACGGTAGCTCAGTGGATTAGAGCACTTCCCCGGATAGGAACGGATGCAGCTTCGATTCCCGCTCGTACTAATGTTCTCTTTTTCCTCATTCTCAAATAATAATTTGTACTCTAAAAGTAGCTGAGCATGTCAAGTGCTAAAAATATAGATCGAAATGTTTAAAAAAAATCACGCCATCAAATAGTATGAATTTTAATTGCAAAATTAAACTTACTATATTGGATTAATGCATGTAAATGCGTTCCGATAGATGGCGTTGGTTGTTAAGACAAATGTGATGAAGAAGTTGGGTATGACCACCAGGTAGTACGGTAGCTCAGTGGATTAGAGCACTTCCCCGGATGCAGGTTCGATTCCCGCTCGTAGGTACTAATGTTGTCTTTTTCCTCATTCACAAATAATAATTTGTACTCTAAGACCCGTTTATGTTATTTTAAATAGGAAGGTAACATACAAACAGTCACTCTGAGTATCTAAGTCTATAAGATATAGTGCAGTCTTCGTTATATACTTCGTATGCATATTACATATTTCCCCAAACAAAATTAAAATTGCACTGAGCTTAAACGCCAGCGTATTAGCAGCCAGATAAATCGTAGTAGCCACATATTAGCAAGTTTGTATTTAGGATTGGTTTTGGTAATTAGAAAAAGCATTGAAAAATTTGCTTTAAAAAAAAAATCAAATCAAAAATGCCATGTAACAAAAGAAATTAACAATATTCTACGACACATATACGCGTACTTTAGGAAAAGTGAGTAATATTTGACGTAACTTTATCGATGATCGGTTCAGCCGTTCTTGAGTTACAAAAGAACAGACAGATAGACAGACAAAAATTTAGATATTGGCAGAATTGGAATCAGGAAGTCTTAAAATTAATACCATCATATAGTACCTAAACTCTCAACAACTCATCTCTAACTCTCACAGATAGAGGAGATTGTGATTATAGCAAAGTAGCATGCACGATAATGACAAAAAACTCACCAACGCGACACAACCATGCGATATGGTAGGACTTTCAGAACCACAATATTGCAATATTTCGCAAAAATCTGAGCACAAATTCGACACGTGTTTCGCCTCTAGACGAGGCATTCTCAAGAACACTCGGCAATAAATGAGTCTTGCTAATTTGTTATTTGTTTGTTTGTTTGTCTATTTGTTTAGATCCACAATTAGACCCGGTAGGTGGCGCCGCGATAGGGTTTCAGGATTTTTATTAAATTTATTGTAATGTAAAAACATGACCTAACCACAAAATTTCACTCACCAACAGCACCTATTTTTAAATAAAATAATATCGTTAGTAGCTGAAATAAATTACTTAATTCAAACGAAACCCCATTGTTCGGACAGGACAACCTCTGTCAGGTCCGATAGTTTATTATAAGCTATTATTTAGTTTCACGTGTCCCGGTGTGTCTGAAATCAAATCTTGTAAGATAAATTTGACCCACTTCCCGGATTCCGACTGAGCTGAAACTTTGTATAAACGTGTAAATCGGGGAACACTATAATATTGTTATGAGATGGAGCTGATCTGATAATGGAGCTAGGGGGTAGCCATGGTATTTTTGTAATAAAATGACTCTACTCCTTCGAGTTTGAACTCGTTTGATTTGTCTTGATAAGGGCTTTGGTTTTATACGTAATCTTGAGCTGGAAGGTGGCCATGAAACTCTGTAACTAAACGACGCAATTTTATCAAGTTAGGGCTCGTGTGAATTATCTTGACTAGTACTCACTCCAGTCGTAGGAAGTCGTGATGAAGTCGGAAGGTGGTCAAGGGTACTGACTAATTAAACGTCCCAACCGACTTAGGGCACGTTTGTGTTATCTTTACTAGTAATATAGTCCTAGATGATGACTTCGTGGTCATTTGATTCATCGTGATAAGTACCAACTTTGTCCCCTTAGAATGTGAATCACTAAATCGTATCTACATCGTATCGTCTCGCTTGTGATTGGTAGAGACACCGATCGCAATAATTCCTCAGCTAATCACGATAATCTCTTAACCAATCCCACTTAAACGATGCGATGTCGATACGTTTTTTTGTGTTACATAGATGATGTTGAGTGTCTGATGATGCTGATATAGCCAGAACGTGAGAAGACGGCTATAGAAATTACAATAAAATGACCCAACTCTATTACTCTTAGGGTTGATGTTAGTTTGCCCCAAACGACAGGTTGTGCGGTTAGGAACATTTTTTCCCGCCTTAACAAAAAAAGGAGGTTGATGTTAGCTTTCTCACAATAAATGATAGCTTTGAACAAAGTACTAAAATAAATTTTATTAAATGAAAAGTATTAAGTAACATCCGACACAAATAAAACATAAATACCAACCCGTCAAATTAGGGCTCATTAGTTTCGTATTAACTACTGGGTTTACTCACGGTTTACTAATAGGCAATTCATCTCCTGCCTTCAAGCTCCATTATCAGAGTAGCTCAGTGGTACCATCGTACTTGGGTATTTCAGATGTTAGGTTATAGATATGTTTGAAGAAGATATTATCCTTCTTATCCTTTTCCTTGGAGATGGCAACGTGCCAGTGATGCCTCTGGTGTCTATGTTGCTAGCGTCTAAAAGCTATGGTAACCACTTATCATCATAACAAGCCCTGATTGTTAGCCTTACATGTAGTATAAAAAAAACTATTTAATTCTCAATGTTACTATAGCCGAAGCCAAAATCATCGTAGCGGCTCCTTATTATTGCTAATACCGGATGGCTAGCTGGTAGCCACAAGACCAAGTGCCCAGCATTATGCTGAGGTGGGATGGTTTTGCTACCAATAATTATATTAGGTACTTTACTTTTCCGTGTGGGGCCGGCTTTAGAATTGTCCCACCCCTCTCCACCCATGGGAGTCGTAAGAGCCGACTGAGGGAATACCGGGGGAGTGGGCAGCAGCACTCCTTCGAGTATTAATAAAATCCACTGCGATCGCTAACCCGCCTGCCAAGCGTGGCGATTACGGCACTATCTCCCATTCTTGGGGAGGCCTATGTCCAGCAGTGGCCTTTGAACGGCTGATGGATGGATGGCCTTTACTTTTGGTTCCTATTGTCTAAAAATCTGATTTTATCGTTGCAATAAATGAATTCCTTCTTTTTTGTTCTCTAAAGGCATTTTCAACTTTAAGAAAAGGACGTGGCGGGAAACAAACATGTTGACGTAGCACCAGCGCGACCTTCAATTGTTGCGTGTTCATTACGTCTGCAACCTTGGGGGTACGATACCGGTAAACAACACCAAGTTATAAAATGAAATAATTCTAATTTGCGAGTGAGACAACTTTCTCGATTTACCATAAATTGAGATTTTTCACTTAGCGCGTCTGATGGTATGTGGTTGCCGTGGTCCATACTATAGCCAGTCACACAGGTGATGGCGGTACAAACCATGGTGGTGGTGACGCTTGTATTCTTAGTCCGTCACCACATAATCCAGTTAGTGTAACCTAAGAAGTTTCGGTTTCGGCTTCAAATCCTATTTCCCAACATCAAGTAATTGCAAAAACATTCATAGTGTATTTATGTAATTTTTAGTACATTAATTTGTGCTACATTTCGCCGCATTGTTGTTCAGTAGTTGATTAGTTCTCTTAAAATTTCTTTGTGTGGCACTAACAGAATTAACTTGTCGACAAAATTCTATCAACAAAGGCCAGCTTAATTACATTTAGATTTAACTACGGTTTAGCAGCAGCAAAACCCATTAAGATAATTTGATTTCCTTTGTAAAAATACCCACGTCCACCCATACTTGTAGATTTTATTTAAACAATAATATTTTTAGCTTTCATAGCAAGGCCAGTAAAAATTAACTCAGCTTGTAAATGATGTAATCGCTCTTGGATAAAACACTATTAAACTAAACAATCAGATCATTTTTTTGACTCGACGTTCTGGGCAAGTGGCCAGGCCTCCGATGATCCGAGATTAATACCTATATGTATTTTGAGAGGATTACCATCGACGTGTAAACTATAGTAATATTTAGCTGATTATACTCATAGGTATAAAGCTATTAATTTATATTCTAGCTCCTAATGGTCACTACTCGAACGAGGCCAAGACTTAATCGAGTGGAAAAGATCGATTAAAAGATCGTTAACGATATAATATTAGTGACAACGAGTCCCTTCGGAACCCCTATTACAATGGAAGCACCGAGAAACAAGGCACTCTTAATGAATGGAATTCCTCTCGAATTTTATTATATTCTAACATAATCCTACTAATATTTTAATCTAGTTTGCCCATGGCTTTTCGTCTGCGTGCATTTTCATTTTTTTTCTAGAAGTTTTCTAGTAGTTGGTAGTGTAACCGACCTCCATGCACGAGGTCGTGGGCTCGATTCCCACTTAGGACAATTATTTGTGTGATGAACACATATATTTTTACTGCGTCTGGGTGTTTTCTATTTATTACATGTATGTATTTACAAAAAACAAGTAGTATATGTATTATAATAATAATAATCTGGTACCCATAGTTCAAGCTTAGTTTGGGACCAGAGGACGTTGTGTGAAAAATGTCCGTGAATATTTATTTATTTATATATTTTGATCTGTATCTGCACTTGAAATACTCAGCTACTTTTAAGTACAAACTATTTGTGAATGTGGAATAAGAGAATGCTAGCGGGATTCGGACCTGCGTCCCTTCCATTCCGGGGAAGTGCTCTAAGCTGCAAGTTATCGCCATACCCAATCTCCACATCAGATTTGTCTTAACAACCCACTACATTATTGGACTTACTATATTGGATGAATGCATGTGCATCCTATAGGGATAGGATGATCTCCAAACCTATTTCGGTCACGGGGACCAGTGTCACCAGACACTAACCATGTAGGCAGGAGATATTATAGTGCACATAACTGCCTCTGTGGTGCAGCGGTAGTGTAAGCGACTGCTGATCATGAGGTCTCGGGTTCGACCCCCGGGTCTGCCAGTGTTATTGAAATTGTTCGTAAAAAAAAATAAGAAAAATTCTCAGTAGCAGCCCGGAGTTTGGAAATGTGCCCGGTAGACGTCAATAGGCTCACCCCCTATTACGTGGGACTTAAACATAGCTGGCGAGTCGTGGGTGTGTAATACACCTCTGTCTACCCCTTCGGGGAATACAGGCGTGATGCTATGTGTCATTTTTCTGGGATGAAAAGTAGCCCATGTCCTTTTCTGGGCTCCAGAACAAATGTATGTATATATATTTCATGATGATTGGTTTAGTAGTTAAGGCGTGATAGCGTAACAAACAAACAAACAAATTAAAAAAAAACACTTTTACATCCTAACTATTATAAAACTGTAATAGAGCTGTGGCTGTACATTTAAGATATTTGAGAAAATATTACTGTATTTTGACCTAATAAAAATGGACGTCGGGTCTAGTACAAAATTCACGAAAAAAGTGTCTAGTCTATTACTACAGTCAATAGACAGTCTATATTAATACAAACTTCAACATTCTAATTTGAAACCTTGCACCACTATAATAGTGTTGAATTTTCTTTGCAATAATTTAACTTTATGTATGCTTGTACCAATAGGCTGCATCATGATCACCTTATGCAGCTTCTAGTGAATATTATGTGTTGATGATTAATTTTTACAACTATTCGAAATTTAAAATAAATTGTTTATTTTTTAAGCAAATAATACTTGGAAATGATAAAACAATAGTCTACTTACAGAAAAAAAAAACCTTTTTTCACTTTATTTCAGTAGTTATAATACGTTTTCACATACAGCATATTGAACGTATAGTCAAGTCGGTCGACCAAACGGACACGAGGTCCGTTTTTTTGGCACGTCAATAGTATTAGGCTATAAAAGCGTGTCTGAACACAAAACAATTTTATTGAGATTTTGGTCTGTTTGTCTGTTTGTCTGTTAGTTTGCTCGCACATTACGCTAAAACTTCAGAACGATTTTAATGCAAGTTGTTAGCTCTTGATTAGACTTAAAAACTGGTATAAATTTTAATTTTTTTTTTAATTTGGTATTTTGCAGAAGATTGTAAGAAAAGGGGCCTACGTGTGAATGTGAGCAAAACCAAAGTAATGGTTTTTGAAAGAGAAGAAGCCAGAACAGATGTTAGAGTAGCAATAGGAAATGGTGTGCTAGAACAAGTGGATGAATTTGTATATCTTGGATGTGGATTCAGTCGGGATGGAAGGTACACCACTGATGTAGAATGAAGAGTGAATGCGGGAAATAGAGTGAACGGAGCATTGGGACAACTTCTCGGCAGCCACCACCTCAGCCAGAAGGCACGTGTCGCAATACACAACGCAGTGCTTGTTCCAACGTTATTATATGGAAGCGAGAGTTGGGTATGTAAAAAGGAGCATGAGAGCAAAATCAATGCGGTCGAAATGCGATCTCTGCGGTGAATCTGTGGAGTGACTGACCGCATTCGTAACAATGACGTAAGAGAGTGAGTAGGTATGAAAGAGAGTATTGGTGTAAAAATGCGAAAGGGAATGCTCCGATGGTTCGGACATGTGGAAAGAATGCCGGACGAGCGACTGGCTAAGAAGATATACAATGCGAAAGTGGAAGGATGTAGGTACAGGGGGAGACCGAGACTTACCTACCTAGACCAAATTGGACATGTATTGAAGGAAGGCGGAGTCAGGAGTCTCCGAAACCGGTGAGCGTGTATGAAGAGAGTTATGAATGTTGAGGAAGCGAGAGATGTTTGCAAGAATATAGCCTCTTGGCACTCTGTTCTCTCTACCTACCCCGCAAGGGAAATGGCGTGATGATAAGTTAGTTAGTTAGTTATAAATTTTATCCCACTACTATATCGGGAACCTGGCATATTAACCTAAGCTAAGACTAATTTGTTTTTAATTGCGTGTTCCATATAAGTAGGTACTTACTGAGCAAAAATACTAGCTTTCGAGCATATAATACTTATTTTTACCTTATTCCGACTATTTGCGATTCTGCTATTTACTAGAGGCATAAAAAGACCGCCTCGAAGGCAGAATCGCCACCCACTTTCTAGAAAATTATTCTATACGATTTGAACTACTTAACTACCATAAATTCTAGAGAACGTGCGTATCAAGTTAAGACAAACAGTTGAAGATCAAATCTCACATTAAAAGTTTTTGACAAATAATACACGTTGAATATTTACAAAAAGCTAACTAATGAAATGAAATTTCATCCATCCATCAGCCTTTCAACGTCCACTGCTGGACATAGGCCTTCCCAAGAGAACGCCACAACGAGTGGTCCCGTCATGGGGGATAATGCCGTAATCGCCACGCTTGGCAGGCGGGTTGGCGATCGCAGTGGATGTTGTTAATACTCCAGGGAGTGGTGCTGCCCACTCCCCTGGGTTTCCCTCAGTCGGCTCTTACGACTCCCGTGGGTAGAGAGAGGTGGGACAATTCTAAAGCCCCACACGGCCAATGAAATGAAATTTATCAACGAAATATCTCTACGCAATCAAATCAAATGTTAATAAAATACGGGTCACTGACTCCTGAATTCAAGGCATTGTGGAGGAAGCCTCACGCAAGTTATTAGAAAGCTTCGATTTGTGAATACATACAAAAATATGTGATCTCATTTCAAGTGTAAGATCTACTTTTATCTTGGCATTTTTTTCTTATTGCTTTTATTATCACAATCAATATTAGTTATATTTTTGTCGGAAGCAGTAAAATATAATGCTGGTTGCTAACCTAGGTCCCCCCAGTACAGATACAGTAGGCTCCCCAAATGGGCCTTGGGTACGTTTGACCCCGAAACTAAATTTAGAGCCCGTAGATAGCTAGTTTAGCGGTTATATCTCAGGTTCCCGATATAGTAGCGGGATAAAATGTATACCAGTTTTTAAGTCTAATCGAGGCTTTTCAAATAAAAAAAGTTGCATCAAAATCCGTTCAGTAGCTTTTGTGTGATGCGCGAAGAAACAAACAGACAAACAGACAAACATTCTAAAAAAAAACTTGAGAGGTGTCAAGGGATACACGGATGGAACGAAGTTCCTTTCTAAAATGTACTAAGTTAAAAGAGTTCGAGTTACTAGGGGATTAGATTTTTATACATACACACACCCACACACACACACACACACACACACACACACACACACACACACACACACACACACACACACACACACACACACCCACACACACACACTATATATATATATATACAGACAATATATATATATATATATATATATATTGATTTTATACAGACAATATATATATATATATATATATTGTCTGTATAAAATCTCTACTTACCTAACTCCAGGAAAACAACTGTCAGGATTCATTATTATTATTATTTATTATGCACAAAAAACCTGTATACACTCAACAAAAATAATCGTCGCGACACCACACTGTTCCATGCGAAATAGAAATGAAAATAATATAAACTTATATAAATAAATATAACAATAAGGAAATTCGTTCCAAAAAAACAAATAAAAAAATATAACAAAAAACCAAACAAAAAGCAAAAAGTGTCGTGACAACTTTTCGTAAGAATTTTTCCCATCTAGCCCCCTTTCACAACGTGCGATGGGTAAGCTAGTGGACTGTATTTTATAATGTGTGGGCTTCGATGTAATCACCAGATACCAGGATATCACAGAGGAGTCCTCGAGGTTTACCGTAACACCATAAGAGTTCGTTGGTCATGGAGATTCACAGGAAAAGTTATTATAATAGGCACTGAGTCCCGTGCGCGCGCGCGTTACGTTAATTCAAGATATGCAATATGGCAGCCCATTCAATGTTGCCACACTCAGTACGGTATGGCGAGTATTGCCCATACAAGAGGTGAATCACTCCACCAGAAGTAGAAGATCATCACGATCTCAAGCTGAGGTTTCTCCCTCGTTGAATACACTTATAGAATTACTTATGCAATTTAAGCCAACAGGCGTAACCATCCCGCCGGCCTTGAAAGAACCTCTTTCTAAACAGAAATAAAAAATAGTTATAATAACATTTAGGTGACTACACCCGTGTATTGAACCTCATTGCCTCCCTATCTTAACACTAATTTTTAACCTAATAACTTAATAATTATAGTTGACAAGTAATAAGCACTATAAAGTACTGTGTCGGAAGAGGACACAACTTAACTACAGGTCTAAGATAAGACCCGAACTTGGTGCGCACTTGCGCGACTCGTATAATACCGTCTTTACCCTTCGCAACAGACTCGATAATACCTAAAGGCCACTGCAACGGCATAGCATTATCTTGCATCACAATGACAACCATTCCTTCTTTTATAGGTAAAGAAGGAGTGTTCCACTTCTGCCTTACCTGAAGGGTATGCAGGTATTCTCCGCGCCATCTTTTCCAAAATGATTGAACAAGTTTGTCTAATAGATCATATCTGTGAAGAAGGTGCGGAAGACTATCTCCTATTTCATAAGTCGGCATGAATTTAAGTGGCACAGTATGTAAAAAATGCGCGGGAGTTAAAGCTTCAGGCTCCGTGGGGTCTGAGCTTAATTTAGTCAATGGTCGTGAATTAAGCAGGCATTCAATTTGAGTAAGAACTGTAGAAAGTTCTTCAAAAGTGAGAACTTGGGTTCCTATAACCTTATATAAATGGGTTTGACACATTTTACTGTACTTTCCCAACAACCTCCCCAATGAGGCGAGCTCGCCGGTATAGTTCTAATCGAAATTTTATGTTCAGAAAGCTCTTTCTCCCAGAGGGGATAACATTCTCGCGTTAGAAAACTATAAAGTTCACGCAAATATGCGCGAGCGCCGATAAAATTGGTGCCATTATCTGTGTATAAATAACTTGCAGGCCCCCGACGCGAGATAAACCGTTTCAACACGGCAAGAAAACAAGTAGTGCTTAATTCACTAGCTAATTCAATATGAGTAGCACGAGTAGTGAGACACGTAAATATACAAATCCAGGCCTTATGACTTTTAACACCACGGCCGCGGCGAGGTGTTACATAAAATGGGCCTGCAAAATCACACCCTGTATGTATAAAAGCCTTAATGGCTTCCTTAACACGAGGTTCGGGAAGATCTCCCGTGAGGGGAAAATTAGGGCGTGGTCTATAGCGAAAGCAAACGTTACATTTAGAAATCAATGATCTAATAATTCGTCTAGCCGAGAGTATCCAAAACTTAGAACGAAGAATGGACATTAATAACGCGGGACCGGTATGTAAGTTTTTTACATGATAGTATTTAATAATTAATTCGACAATATGTCCTCGTTTCGGCAATAACAATGGGTGTCAAACGTCGTAATTAAACGCCCTCCCACACGTAATAGGTCATTATCAAGAAATGGTTACAATCTTATAAGAGACTCTGAACATTTTTTATTATTTTTAATATTTTTAATGTCAGAACCGAAATGGAACTGTTGAACAGCTCGAATAATCTCTCGCTCAGAAAATTCTGTATCAGCAATAGTAATAGTACCAAGCGGAAGTTTTTTCGTGAATTTAAATATATAACACGTAAAATTTAAAAATTTATCCCAAGAAGAGAATTTTTCAGCCATCTTATATAGAAAAGCTCGTCTTCTGTTATAGCAACTAGGGTCGATGCTTTAAACTCTTGCAATTCAGAGAGATTGTGATTTTTTATAAACGTCTGAATAGGCCAGTCACTCTTAGGCAAGGATACCCATGGAGGACCCTTAAACCACATAGGATGATTAGTCAACTGCGTGGGAGTTAAGCCACGTGACAAGCAGTCACTGGGATTTTCTGAACCCTTTACATAATAAAAGTGTTCAGAGGCGACGTTATCTTGTAGTTTTGATACGCGGTTCGCTACAAACGTCTGCCATCTATGTGGTGAGCTATGTATCCAATTCAACACTACGGTGGAATCAGAAAAGGCTAATATAGATTTTATAGGATATCTTTTACAATAGGTATCAAAAACCTTTTTAATTAGTTTAGAGAGCAATAAAGCCGCACAAAGTTCTAACCGCGCGATAGAAACGAACTTTACCGGTGATACCTTGGACTTAGCGCAGACCAACACAATGTTGTTACTATGCTCCCTACATATATAGAGGTATACGACTCCACCGTAAGCCTTCTCGCTAGCATCAGCGAAACCCATGATAGTCACAGAACAGTGTTCTATTACACCAAGATGGCCTGGGAATTTTATCGACGCAAGGCATGGTAATTCTTCTTGGAACTGTGTCCAAAGCTGTACAATTTTTGATGGGGGTGGATCATCCCAGCCCACCTTAGAAAGCCAAAGTTCTTTAATTAAGAGCTTGGCATATAATATTACAGGCGCGACCAGTCCTAAGACGTCAAAAAGTCGAGCGACTGTAGACAAAATATTTCTTTTAGTACAAGGACGATCATCAGCTGTGACCTAGAAGGCAAACACGTCATCACTAGGATACCAAACCAACCCTAATATTTTTAAAGTGTCATCCTTATCGAACTCTACACTCTATGAGAGTCGATATGACTGCGGAATATTTTCGAGTACGTCCTTACAATTGCTAGCCCACTTCACCGACTCAAACCCGCCGGCCATGAACAGCCCGATCAGCTCATGGGCGGCTTTTACCGCCATATCAGTACGAATTATGGAACTAACAATATCATCCATATAGCTGTCACGGTCAACAATCTCCTTAGATATAGGGTAGCGCTTGCCCTCATCGCTTGACAACTGAGCAAGTGTTCGTAAAGCCAAAAAAGGACTACATTTAAGGCCGAAGGCAACTCTATTAAATTCAAATATGTGTAATTGGCCATCTTCATAAGGTCGCTGTACATCAAGTGCTGTCGGTATCTCGCTTGGACTAAATCTATAGACAATTCGCTGAACACAACGGTCTTGCGGGCGTACTCCAATTCGTAAATACATTTGGCGTACGTCGGCTGAGACAGCAACAGCGAATAATCTTAAATTAAGAAGTATTGTAAACAGATCTTTTTGTAGATTAGGACCTGCATGTAAAATGTTATTTAAAGAAAACCCATTATCGGATTTCGAACTTGCGTCTAGGACAGGTCTCACTCTAGTCGTCGATTTATCTCGTCGAATGACTGCGTGATGCGGAATAAAATAATTACAGTCGTCCATACTTAACGACTTTACCTTAGACAAATAACTCTTGTCAATATAATCCCTTATGACGTCATCATAGAGAGCCCTTAACCCGGGCTGTCTTGCTTTTTGCTTAAGGAACTTTGTTCCAAAAATGTTTTGGATTTAGACACGCCTATATGGCCTATTACAGCTATTTGTTCTCAAATATCTTGAATGTACAGACACAGCTCTGTTACAGCTTTATAATGTATATGTATAAGTTGCATATTATATAGTGTAGTATTATTCTTAAATGCACCTACCACTACATTTTTGCTCCGCCCCAGGTAGACCGGTAGAGAATGCCTTACTTGGCATGTGCAAAAGTTTTAAAATAAATAAATAAATGTTCTAAAATAAGAGCGTCTCTATCTCAGATTATTATAATCTGAGGTCCCTATATTCAAATGTTTTCTATTGTTAATATAAGTTTATTTTAGCTGTACTAACCGTTACTGTACTGCAGCGGTAGTGTGAGCGACTGCTGATCATGGGGTCTGGGGTTCGATACCCGGGTCATGCAGCGCTATTGAGCTTTTCCGTAAAAAGAAAAATTCTCAGTAGCAGAACGGAGTTTGAAAATGTACCCAGTAAACGGTAATAGGCTCGCCCCCACTGATGTATTAAAAAGAGAAGATACACAATCAGGCACGAAAATTGTCCACTATAAATGAGTACAGATTACGCTTTCCTGCACTCTTTTCGTTTAGTATTATTTCGACGTGCGAGTAGACGAAGCGTGTCAAAATGTCTAATTGTTCGATGAATAAATGCCGAAATAGTGCATTAAAAGTACAAAAAAAGGATGGCGTTTCTTATTTTCGGTAAGTAATATTAGTCAGTATTTCTATTTCATACATATTTGGTTGCTTTAGAGTCGTTCTCGGTTCTAAAAACGAATGGAGTCACCTTGTTGAATGTATTTTTTTATATTTATTAAGTAATTAGTTGACATTGTTTTATTTATAAAGTTTTAATATCAATAACATTGTCATTTATATGGTGATTTTTATTTTAGTTTTCCTAGGGACCCAATCAGATAATAAAGCTTGATCTAAATTATTTGTAAATATGTATTCTTTTTTTTTAATTAAACGGCGAGCGAATTTGAAGGGCACATCTAGTATTTTATAAGATGATCATTTTAATTGTTGAATTTATGGATTTTATGCTTGAATAATGAATGTTGAAATGTTGTATTATGTATAAATTATCGTTTCACAAACTAATAGATTTAAAAGATTTTGGTGGTCTATGTTACGCTAGTGAAGATGAATATACTGTATGTAATAAAACTGAAGAGATAATAAGACGAGAACAGCACATATGTGGTCAAAAACACAACCAAGGCCTGTGTTCCTTAGTTTTAAAATGTACATTAAATTTAAATATATTTTCTGATATTGATACACATTTCCTTCAACAACCTGCTCTGTTTAATCATAAAATTAGTCTTATAAAATCTATTATAGAAAAATTTATAGATGTTAGTTTATATTATATCGCAAAAAAATCAAAAATTGATTTACTTACTGCTGTATTGTCAATGTTTATTATGACGCCATTCATCTAGACTAGAGTAGATCTGAGTACTACTAATACATAGTATTAGAATTACTATATTGGGAATAAAAACTAAAATTTATATTTATGAGTTTTATTTTATTTATATGTAAATAAATAATCAACCTAAAAGCATATTAATACGATCAGATAAAAGTATATATATGAGTTTGGAACACATTTATAAATTAAACAAATTTAATGAACTAAGTAAATATTCATGCATGAAAATTATAAAAAAAATATTCGTCTCCGCTCCGTCTTTGTCTTGCCCGCAAATTTCGGTCGTAAAATTTTATTGCTTTTTGCATAATACTTTGTAAATACAACTTTAAACCATACGTGTAAGGAAATTTTGGAAAGAATGCATTTATATAATATCTATAACTACTTATGTACAACTGGCGACAGTTTTGGATGTTCCTTATGTTCGAAACTGCATTTATGATTTAATTTATCAATGCTCGCCCCCTATTACGTGAGACTTATACATAGCTGGCGAACCGTGGGTGTGGCAGGGGTTTATTACCTCTGCCTACCCCTTCGGGGAATACAGGCGTGATGCTATGTTTTATGATATGCTACGTTTACTCGTATAGCTGTATGCACATACTTTTGTGTTACGACCCAGAACTTGTTTGTAAATTTTGTACTTTTACTTTTTTGATTTTAATATGTTTGGTGAAAAAAAATTAAAATAAATGGCCCAGGAATAGTAATTGCATTTCCACAGTGGTAACAAAAAAATAGATAAGGGGTTGATAACGCACCCGGGTGTTTCAAAGTTTACAGACGACGATGATTGAATAAATAAATATTCATGGACATTTTTCACACAACGTCCTCTGGTCCCAAACTAAGCTTAACGCTTGTACTATGGGTACCAGATTACGGATAATACATATACTACTTTTTTTTTGTAAATACATACATATAATAGACAGAAAACACCCAGACGCAGTATAAATATCTGTGTTCATCACACAAATAATTGATTATTACATTAGTTATACAGAGTCACGATTATTTCAGTTAAGATACACACTTTTTTTTTGTTAAGGCTGGAAAAAATGTGGTTAACTGCACACCCCGTCGTTTGTGGCAACGAACAGGGCAGCGTGAAGCCCTCACCCACTAAATAAACCTGCCGTGTGCTGTCTCTCCGCCTGTGTTGGCGGGTCATTGGAACTATATTACATTACTTCAGTGGTCCGCTGGCAGCTTACCCTTTCGGTGACCCTATGCTGGGCGACACTTCCGCGCATGGAGCGTTGCACCCTAGACCATAAATGCTGTTAAGTTTTGAAACGTCTGTGTAGCAGAATATAAAGTAAACGCGATAAATTTCGTAAAAGTAGTTTTGTTTCATTACAAAAAAAAACTTTTTGTAATAGTTATGTTTTTTTTTGTTACAGGTGGTTAATATGCAGACAGACCCTCAAATACAGACCAGTAATTAACAATAATAAAATAAAAATAATTGTTATACTAAAGCAATCATTTTGGCCTGAGTTGACCTAACAAAAACTTTAGACACGTATGTACTTACGAATATGAATAATATGCTTTTCCAAATACCTCCTGGAAAATGTTAATATTATAAAAACACGAATTACTTTTACAAAAGAATCATAAAAAATGTATAAAGCATAATGGCAGAGTGCACACAATAACAAACGATGTCATTTTTGCGTGTCACTAAGGGCTCAATCCTGGGTCCTATAGTTTTAGTGTAACCTATTTAAACGTCTGCTATAGAAATGACATTGTAATATTAAAATTAAATTACGTAAATAATGCAGCTAACTATGAAAAGTGAAGTTTAATACGTGTAAAGTGTATTAATAGTGGATCAATATGCAGACAAACGTGCAGATCGACACGAAAGGGCTTCGCCATTCACCGGAACATGGTAAAGGAGGGAAAGGAGGTTCGAGGTATACTGCTGAGGTAAGGAATTATTATTTTAATATTAACCTAAGTTAAAATTCAAACAACTCACTATTTTCTCGGCATCTAACGTTAGCGGGTGTAGGTAAAGCAGGCTAATCTAGTAAAGCCATAGGGCTGAATAATACTAGTCGTGTTTTGAAAAGAGGTATTAAAATATAATGTTTCAAGGTAGGCTGCGGCTTGCCTGTGCCCCTGGTGTTGCTAAAGTCATGAACGGCGGTTACCACTTACCATCAGGTGGGCCGTTTGCTCATATGCCACCATACGCATTAAAAAAAACAGAATGGTTAAGAATACCACACTTTCACAGAATATTGGCTCAAAGTAATGATACATAACGTTGTTGTTAGTTGTCCTGTGAGTGAGGGCAACACTTCCGTTGATACTGGACTTAGCTAGATACCTGTTTTTGATTTATAGTGTATTGGAACATAAATATTTCAATTGTGAAAGGTTTACTGCTCTGGCACGCTAATATTTTTCATTCTTTATTGCTACACGCTCCATGATGCGTCAACGTCGTTATCAACGAATACATCTGTTATGAAGCTAATTATTTAATTATAACTTTACAACTCGCAATCGCGAGCTCGCACAGAACCAAGTGAGTTCTGTAAAAGTTTGTTAAAATTATATTTTGATTGTTGCCATGCTGAAGTGGCAATGGGCAGGCCACATCGCTCGACGAACCAACAACCGTTGGGGAAGAAAAGTTATCAAGTGGCGACCACGTATCGGACGGCGCAGCGTAGGACGGCCCCCCATCAGATGGACCGATGATCTGGTCAAAGCTGCGGGGAGCCGTTGAATGCGGTCAGCACAGGACCGCTCGTTGTGGCGTTCTCTTGAGGAGGCTTATGTTCAGCAGTGGACGTTGAAAGGCTGATGGATGGATGGATGGAAGCTTTCTACAATACACCGATTACAAACAACCATACGGCCCACCTGATGGTAATCGGTAGAAGCAGAGTAAACTAGAGGAATCACGCGCGTCACCATGTGGTGGATATCCCGGGAAAGGGATAGGAGGTGGAGGAGAAGGATAATAAGGAGACAATAAAAAAGGGATTTGGTCCTTTGGCATTCTCACTCACCACGCAAAACACAAGGATAGAAATACCTACCGCTGTTTCACGCTGGTCTTTGAGAGGTTGCTACTTCACCGATCGAGCTGGCCCATTTATTCTGGGAGAAGATAGTGAAATATTTGAGTTTCAAGCTACATGGCAGTTAGTTGTAGTGGTCTTGCGCCCGGTGCGCGGTTTTTCTAACTTCCAGTATTACCAGGTACAGACAAAGAGAAGCCGTGAAGAAAATCTGGCAATATCATTATTGTGGACTGTATATATGCCGTGTGGGGCCGGCTTTAGAATTGTCCTACCCCTCTCCACCCATGGTAGTCTTAAGAGACGACTGAGGGAACACCAGGAGAGTGGGCCGCCTGCCAAGCGTGGCGATTACAGCACTATATTTCTCATTTTTGGGAGGCCTATGTCCAGCAGTGAACGTCGAAAGGCTGATGGATAGATGGACTATATAATTCGTGAAGCACTTGTTGTAAGTTCTCTTTTAGCGCTCCCTAGTGTAAAAACAACGCGTAAAAGTCGAAACGTTTCATGAAAACCTTCGTGCTTTCTATAAAAACGATACTATATATGTGAAATACATATCAAAAATGAAAGGCACGTGTATTGAACATACTCCATATATTTGTAAATTCGTCGCAGAGGCCCTTACATCGGCAAAGAATTCCATTCGGCTCCTAAATGGCTTGCCGTATTGCGTCTGACATTTTCTATTAATAAATATTGGAAATATTACCGGTATTTACGGTTTCATAAAAGACATTAAAAATGAAACAATATACTCTACTTGACTATCTGGCAAACAAGCATATGGGCATCAGATGATGATACAGATTCTGTAGCAATATTAGCGCCATTATTTGCACTTTACCAACGCCAGGGAAAGGAATAGCAGGTGGAGAGGGAAGATGAAAAATGAATTGTTTTCATCTGCAGTGCTTTCACTCACCGTAAGAAACGCAGTATATTAAATAGCTTACTATACGCTATTCTGTGAGATAATCGTACTCGTACGTCACCAAAACTCCATCACCAATATATCAAAAGCTTAAAAACAGCATGTTTGTGAGGATTGAACTCGTGACCTCTGTTTGGCAGTCCGATCTCTTTACAATTTTTTTTATTGCGTATGGTGGCAGACGAGCCACGGCCCGTCTGATGGTAAATGGTAACCGTCGCTCATGGACTCAACGATACCGGGAGTATTGTCAAGCCACTGTTTACCATTTTATTTCACAGATATGAATTGAAAAATAAACAGGGTTTTTTTTTGTTTAGGCGGGAAAAAATGTACCTAACCGCACACCCCGTCGTTCGGGGTAACGAACAGGGTAGTGTGGGGCCTGCACCTACTAAAGAAACCCACCGTGTGCCATCTTTCCGCCTGTGTTGACGGACCACTGGTACTGTGTTGGATTACTTCAGTGTAACCGACTTCTGTGCACGAGGTCGTGGGTTCGATTCCCACTCAGGACAAATATTTGTGTGATGAACACAGATATTTGTACTGCGTCTGGGTGTTTTCTATCTATTATATGTAAGTATTTACAAAAAAAAAGTAATATATGTATTATATCCGTAAGCTGGTACCCACAGCACAAGCGCTAAGTTTAGTTTGGGACCAGAGGTCGTTGTGTGAAATGTCCATGATTATTTATTTAAAAAAGTATATATATAAATATAATATAACTGCTTACTTCCCTTTAGTTGCCTTTGCCTCATACGACACCCGTGGGAGAGAATGGGTGGTGACAATTTTATTCTTATTCTGTCACCACACAGACAAATTTGTGTGATCGAAGTGACGTGTGAAGACCTTGGACTGGGGACTAATCCTTGATTTTACCACGAGGTATATTTTATTTGAGTCAAAAACTCATATTACATTTGACTCGGATAGGAATCCTGGCTCTTCGTACGATGCGATCTAAATCTTTATTTATTACTCAGCGTTTACGAGCGGAATCTGCTTGCTTCTTGTAGTTTTATTGTCACAGGGATGATTATTTCGTTGCGAACAATGAAAAGACTGCTGGCACATAAAAAGACACACATACATTTTGGTTTAATTGCTTTCAATGTATTATTTTTTCGTAGTATGAATAGAAGATTTAAGATAATAGCTCTCCAGATAGAATCTGCTAAAAGATTATCTTCATAATATGTTGAGCTTTGACTGTAGCCCGATGGCCGGGATACGTACATATCTGGATAATTTTATTGTGATAATAAAATTATCGTGGTATTTATACCTCAATAATTATAATTATTGATGTGAAACATCTAATGCGGAGGGAGGGTAAAATCGGCTGTTAGCGTGGCGACGCTTTCATTTTACTTGTCCCGTACTCCCGTTCAAATTTTGCAAGTTAAATTTGACACACTTTCCGATTTCCGATTGAGCTGAAAGTTTACACGCATGTGTATATCGCGTGACAATGCAATATTATGATGACATTGAGCTGATCTGATGATGGAGCTGGAAGGTGGACCTGAGAAATCTATAATGAAACGGTGCAACTTTATCAAGTTTTGACTTGTTTGATTCGGCTTGACGAGTACTTTTTCTATAGATGGTATCCGGGGTCTGATGATGGAGCTGGAAGGTGGCCATGAGCACTCTGTAATTAAATGGCGCAACTCCATTGAGTTAGGGCTCGTTTGATTCGTTTTGACGAGTACTTTGTCTTTATTTAAGTTTGCTTAGTTTCGAAAAGTGTTTAGCTTGATGTTTAAATAGGCTGAGCCTTACTTAAATTTATGGATTGGTATAAATGCTTTAAAATCCGCTTGGCAGTTCCAGAGATTATCGCGCACAAATAACGAACAAACTGTTCACCTTTATTGAAGTAAAACTTCTTTAGGCGCTACTAGGGAGTAACTCAGATTTTTTTTCTGACGGAAGTAACGCTTATTCTGACGGAAGTAACGCTTACTGTGTAGTTTCCGCTATTTAAAAATAATAATTTGGATTGGTCGTAAGTATATGTCATATACTCCACGCTTCTTGACTTATACGCCAGCTAGTGGCAAATATCATAGTCAATTAGAATTATTTATTTCCAAATTCTCAAACGGATCAATTGTGAATAGCAAAGTGAATAAAAATTCAACAGTTTTAAAAAAGTTATTATAAATTGTTTTTTTTTTTTTTCGTCAACGACAAAGAAGTTTTACTTCAATCGCGCGTAAAGGTTACACGCACACACTTTTTATATTAGTACTAATATAGTAAATTTATTATCCAAGCCTGTATAGGCTCGGATAATAATTTTGCTAGCTATATTTCGAGACAGCTATTGCGAAATTTTAATTTCAACTTTCAGTTCCCTGTTTGACTTTTGCTATCAGCGAGGATTAAATATTTGTTCAAGTTACTAACGCCATCTCTTGATGAATCGTTACAATACTACGATATGTTTCCCTGTCAGCATCTCACGTTATGCTCCGAGCAATTGAATGTGGATCTCACGATAAAATGTTCAGTTCATACCACTACAGCTTCTGTTCAGAATAATCAACGCCTGGGTAGTGGGAATTCAGACCTGTGAACATGCATTCGACTGAAAACTAGTGGGAAGTGCCACCACCGCTTAATTTTGTCTTTGATTCGTTAATGCATAATTTGATAATAGAACAAACTGTCATTTCTAAATTTATCACTTTTATTTGCCTGACCAGTACCAGGAGCACTGTCAAGTAAGGTCATCTATTATTTTTAATTAAATAAATAAATATTCATGGACATTTCACACAACGTCCTCTGATCCCAAACTAAGCTTAACGCTTGTACTATGGGTACCAGATTACGGATATAATACATATATTACTTTTTTTGTAAATACATTCATATAATATACAGAAAACAGCCAGACGCAGTACAAATATATGTGTTCATCACACAAATACTTGTCCTGGGTGGGAATCGAACCCACGACCTCGTGTACGGAAGTCGGTTACACAACCGACTACGCCACCAGGCCCGCCAATTTGTTATATTGTGTTAGGTATTCTCTAATCTTTCTCTAAATCTACTAAATAAATGGGGATATTCACTGCCATCATTTCACGGCAGAGGGCTTATGATCGACATGGCCATTGAAAATATTATTTCCATACAATTTTTAACCTGTAATTTGGTAAGTTTTCATTTTCTCGTAATATGCCTCTGTGTGCTGGCCCCGGTGTATATTTATTTCCCAAAGATTCAACAGGTGGGCCGTGGCAGACGAGCCACAGCCCACCTGATGTTAAGTGGTAACCGTCGCTCATGGACTCAACTATATCAAGAGTATTGTCAAGCCGCTGCTCACCATTTCATTTCACAAATATGAAATGAAAGAATAAACGGCTGTCTCCTGGTACAACCAAAACACACTCGTTTTCAGCGTTTATTTCTACCACGTACGTGTAAGATCTGGAATGAACTTCCTGCTGCGGTGTTTCCCCAGCGTTACGACTTGTCCCTCTTTAAACGAGGTTTGAGAAGAGCACTTTACTCATGTTAGGCAGTGACTTGGCTGTGCTCCTGGTGTTGCCATAGTCCATGGGCGGCGGTTACTACTTACCATCAGGTGGGCCGTCTCCTCGTCAGCCACCGGTGGCAAAAAAAAAAACACCACAACGATGTGCTTCATGGCCGGTCACACGAGAGAACGAGTTGTACTGACCCGTTCGAGCCCGATAGCAAGCGAGTACTCTCACCTGGTACCCAACCCTACCATGCAATGGATGATAATCGCTTACTTCGTTTAGTCGCCTTGTACGATACCCGTGGAAAAGAATAGGGTGGTGACACTTGTATTCTTAATCCGTCACCACACAGACGACCCTTGTCTTTCAATATTTTAATCTTCATACATATTTTAACGATATCGCTAATCAACTGAATTAAACACAAAAAATAGCAAACAATTTTCAGACAAGCAAGGCAACCACAATTTGACAGTGGCCATCTCGCCGATAGCGCCATCTACACTCAGCTTTGCCTGTGAATCTCCATTAGCCAGCAATGATTCTCTTCAGAAATAGGTGTTATCCATTTCTAGATTACCATCCAATGATTTCTATGGTTCACGATTTAAATGACGGCAAGAATTTGGAAGTTTTATCGAGTTATTCGTGTAAGATAATGGTTTCTTATATATTTATGTAGAAACTTTTGTCGTTTAGATAGGTAATACGATTTGGCTCAGTGACTTTAGTGTCGAGCTCCCATGTCGAGTGGTTGAGTGTTTCCGTAAACGAACATTGTTAATTTTACATCTGTTGGTGATGGTTGTCTTACTAAAATAATAGGGGAATATCTATAATCTTCGAATGGTTCAAAGATTTGTAATATTTAGAGGAATAGTGAATTTGAAACCCTTTTTTGTTAAGGCGGGAAAAAATTTAAGTACCTAACTGCAAACCCCATCGTTCGGGGCAACGAACAGCGTAGTCTGGGTCCCTCACCCACTAAATAAACCCGCCGAGTGCCGTCTCTCCGCCTGTATTGGCGGACCACTGGACCTGTGTTACATTACGAGTGGTTAAATTTGAAACCCTACGTAATAATTTTTGTCACAATGATTTATTCTACTGAATAGCTAAGCTCGAGTGTTTAATTACTATTCCACAATTAATTACTATTCCACAATCTATGCATATTGTGGTACACTTTACTGAGAAACTATCACACTTTCAGATTCGGGCTTTGACATATTAATTTCAATTTATTTCTATCATAAAACATAGTATTTTATACACAAAAAAAACACAACAATTTTTATTAATTAGAATTTTATTGTATTCCAAACCATCATATAGTATTCCAAGCCATCTGTCGAAAATTACAAATTAAGTAGAATACTTAATACCCCATAAAGCTCAGGTTTTTGCTAGTTATTTTATTGGTAATGGTAGTGAAGAGCCATTGCCCATCTGATGGTAAGTGGTTACCATCGCTAATCGACTCAGTATTACTAAAAATACTGCTAAAACGCTACTCACCATTTCATTGTGCGGATGGGAATTGAATTAATAGACGGTTGTTTCCCTATACTAATCAAAACTAAAGACACTAAAGTGATTTGCTTGGGCTCGATAACAAGTGAGTACACTCACTTGGTGTTCAATCCTATCACTAGAAATTCATCCATCCATCCATCAGCCTTTTAACATCCACTGCTGGACATAGGGCTCCCCAAGAATGGGGGATAGTGCCGTAATCGCCACGCTTGGCAGGCGGGTTGGCGATCCCAATGGATGTTGTTAATACTCGAGAGAGTGCTGCTGCCCACTCCCCCGGTATTCCCTCAGTCGGCTCTTACGACTCCCATGGGTGGAGAGGGGTGGGACAATTCTAAAGCCGGCCCCACACAGCACTAGAAATTATTCAAATAATTTCATGAAATTTTTGTATTTCCTTATCTTTTTTAATGACAACACCCTGCACTAAGGAATAATCCTCGTATCACAGCACTCAGGCGGGAGGCCGGTATCTAAACCACTCCGCCATCTGCATTTTAGCTCAGTAAGCTTACAAAAGTAGAGTTTCTAATATGCATTTCGTATGCCTTCAGGGTAACTTCTAATTTTATGTGCGTGCTCATAACTTGTCAGGGTACGTGACGTCAGAGTTTCTCTATAACAAAAAGGCTTTTACGTTAATCTCGGTTCTTCACCTTCCGTCGGGCGGCTTAAAGGATTTGATGTTTAACACCTTTCTCCATTCTCAAAGTCAACGTTGTAATTTTGGTAATTGCCTAGCTAAGTTCTAATAATCCAAAATATTATGTACTCATTGAAGCTCTTGGAATGTTTATAGGTATATATTTAAAGCACTTGACGTGCTTGTCCAACGAAAACACAATGTACGAACATGTCATATTGATTGTACAGATGATAGAGTGGTTTAGATACCGACCTTACACTCGAATATTGTGGGCTCGATTCCCACAGAGAACAAATCTTTATATGATCCACAAATGATTGTTTTTTGTCTGGGTGTATTTTGTGTCGGGGAAGTTGTATATTTGTAAAGTTTTCCACGATACAACAATTATTCCTTATAACAGGACGAGAAAAGATACTTGCGGTGCAGACTTTTGGGACTGCCGATAGAAGTGAAAACTAAGTAACTTGTGAATTGTATCGACGAGCTATTAGATTATATTAATCTAATTTGAATTATTTTTGGTTTGTTACTTAGTTACTTAGTTTTTACTTCTATCGGAGCGTTCAGTGATGATGACGCGAGTTCCATGATTTTTCTTCACCCAAGATGTGCTCAACGAGCCTAAAGGAGTTTTCACTTCAAAAAAACAAAACAAAGAAAGATAAAAGCCTAGGGAAGTTTGATCAACATCTTCTGGATAATCAAAGTGTGTTCAAACCATGCTCGTGGCTATCGTTTTCGAAATTAGGTACGTTTTCACACTTTGTGTCATATGAGGACAGATGTTTGTGAAAAGGATTTCAAGAATCCAAAGTAACACTTCGATATTATTTTCTACAGATATCAATTAAAAGATTTAAAGAGCTTATAACGACATCACAGTAGAGATACTTTCACTACGTACGTGCACATGTAGGTATAGGCCCTGTAATGAACTTACTGCTGTAGTGTTTACCCAGCGCTACGGCTTATCATTCTTTGAACGAAGTCTCATGAATACCGACAAACTGCATAAATTATGACTATACTATATAATATATAATACTTACATGGTAATAATATTTAAGTAACAATACGTAGGTAACTACTCTTTTTCCGGTTACACATTTTAGGTTTATCAACTAAAACTGTATCTTGTGAATGCTGGACGAGCGACTGGTTAAGAAGATTTATACAATGCGAAAGTGGAAGGATGTACCTACAGGGGGAGATCGAGATGCACCTACCTAGACCAAATCGATCTTGTATTGAAGGAAGGTAGTGCAGTCAGGAGTCTCCGAAAGCGGTGAGCGTGTATGAAGAAAATTATGAATGTCGTGGAAGCGAGAGATATATACAAGAATAGAGCCTTTTGGCACTCTGTTCTCTCTGCCTAACCCGAAAGGTAGATGGCGTGATGACAAGTAACTGTATCTTAAAAAGTATAGAGCGGGAGTCTGTCAATAGCAAAGGCGGTGATTTGGACGCAAATTAACCATTAAAGAGATAATTAGAGATTTTTTAAAATATTATTCGAGATCCACATAGCAGACATGCGACATGCGACATAGTCAGAGTTCTCCTGTATTTACCTACTTCAATTAAATCAATTTTCCTGTTTATATGTCTCTCTGGTTCTTAGCTTATTTCTTCTAAATAACGCAAGGAATTTTGATATAGTTTATACTGCTAGATGGTTTTTAGAGGTAAGTTTGTTTGCATAAATTGCACTTGTGTAAAGCTGCGGTGGGTTGCTAGTGTAATGTAAAACAAAATAGCTGTTTACCTTTGTTTCTCTTACAAGAACGTTATTTATTCTGAGTTATATTTTAAGCCGAGTTCAAACTTAAAAGTAAAAAATTTAAGCGTATCTACTGGACATAGGTACTTGCACAAAGCTCAGCTGGATTAGCTAGTGAGCATTATTATGAATTAGATGAAGCGAAGGTTAGTAGTGAGCCAAAGCTTAACTTAGTTCAACTATTCGCTTATAGATGGCGCATATACTTTCTTTAGCCACTCCGAACTGTTACTTCAAACAATTTAGTACTTCTTTCCCTCGTTAGATGACTCTAATTTGACGACCAAAAAATGGACCTAAGTATTCCTTTTATGAATTAAAAATAAATTATGGTAAATCCAGAGATTAGTCAAGAATAGCGATTTGTTTTTTTTTTATTTCGTATTTCATACTTGTAAACTACTTGTAAAGCATTCGTATGTCATTTACATAAAAAGTTCTAAATACAAACTATAGGTAATAATTATTATTATGTTTAATATATAAGATGGCATACAGATGGCGTCTCGATAGATGTCAAATGTTTGAGGTGCGATTCCCACGTAGGAAAATTATTCGTGCCACAAAAAATAATTTATTTTATTTAACTTCGTCCATCCTGGTGTCTATCTGTCTGTAATGGCAAGTTAAATTTGACCCATTTCCCGATCTATCTATATACGTAACGAAAACTTTATGATTTTTCGCGTGACCAGAAGACTGGCCTTTACTTTGTACAAAGAGTAAGCATTACTATACAACGTCGCAATGCTGCTACCCTTCTAGGCATGGTACCCGATGATACGGAGCAATTCTTTGATGCCTAAGATGAGTTATTTGCAAATATTATTATTGAATAATAATTATATATACCTAATTATGTTAAATATTAATTTGATATTGTGTAACGGAATATTTGAGCGTAATTTTCACATACTTCGAAACGTCGGATTTAAATTGAAACTTTGTATAGGTACTTGTCAAGGGCAATACAATCATTTATTTATTACGACCTTCTCTGTATTTTGGACTATAATATATACCAATGTTCATGGTGTTCGGCTAAGTAGTTACGGCGTCAAGTGGTGTGTACAAATTACCTTACACATTTATAATATTAGTTAGGAGTAAGGATTATTTTACAACTAGCACGTCACTCACGTCAGTGATCGATTACACCGACGGGGGTTCGAGCGTATCTGATACTCATCTTTATGGCGAGTTCGTAGCGGCTTTTAGGCCGACGTTATCAATCCTAAACGTGACCGTGCCCGTTATAAAATGATTTATCTTATACTCCTTAGCTTTTACCCGCAACTTCAGGCATAAGTTGAATGTTTTCGTGCAACACAAAACGCTAATGAATATAGCCTAAACCTACTTCATGAATCACTTCAGTCAAAACGTCATGAATTATCCTATTTCGAACCTCTTGAGATGTGTCTTTTGTTATAGGCAGACAGCCACACATGGCTTGTTTCTTAATTTTACAATTATGCTTCTTATTTTTATAATTAGAGACTCGTTAAAAATATAAATAAAACGATTAAAAATACTTGCATTTCCATTATTAAAACTTTGAATTTAATTTTATCTGCCTCTGTGGTGTAGCGGTAGTGTGAGTGACTGCTGATCATGAGGTCTCGGGTTCGGTCCCTGGGTCGGGCAGTGTTATAGAGCTTTATCGTAAAAATGAAAAATTAACAGTATAGCGGCCCGGAGTTCTTGAGATGTGTCTTTTATTATAGGCTGACAGCCACACGTGGCTTGTTTCTTAATTTTACAATTATGCTTCTTATTTTTATAATTAGAGACTCGTTAAAAATATAAATAAAACGATTAAAATACCTGCATTTCCATTATTAAAACTTTGAATTTAATTTTATCTGCCTCTGTGGTGTAGCAGTAGTGTGAGTGACTGCTGATCATGAGGTCTAGGGTTCGGTCCCTGGGTCGGGCAGTGTTATAGAGCTTTATCGTAAAAATGAAAAATTAACAGTATAGCGGCCCGGAGTTCTTGAGATGTGTCTTTTATTATAGGCTGACAGCCACACGTGGCTTGTTTCTTAATTTTACAATTATGCTTCTTATTTTTATAATTAGAGACTCGTTAAAAATATAAATAAAACGGTTAAAATACCTGCATTTCCATTATTAAAACTTTGAATTTAATTTTATCTGCCTCTGTGGTGTAGCGGTAGTGTGAGTGACTGCTGATCATGAGGTCTAGGGTTCGGTCCCTGGGTCGGGCAGTGTTATAGAGCTTTATCGTAAAAATGAAAAATTAACAGTATAGCGGCCCGGAGTTTGGAAATGTGCCCGGTATACGGCAATAGACTCGCCCCCATTACGTGGGGCTTAAATATATACATAGCTAGGCATAGCTGGCTAACCGTGGGTGTGTAATATATCTCTGACTACCCCTTCGGGAAATACAAGCGTGATGCTATGAAACTTTCAAACGTTTAGAATTACGCTACGATAGCTAGTACCTATTAATAATAAATTTCTGCTTCACGCTATTACGCACAGTGAAATATATTTCAATTTAATATCTCAATTTCTAACGATAACAAGCAAATCGCGTGTCACAGTATATTATTTATGTAGTAGACAGGTGATCGAATTTGTAATTGTCATCTTTGATCTTAAATGTGTGTATGTTCATGCCCCAACAAGCGCCTTTACGTTTGTAAGTGATCAGCGTATTAGAAAACACGTTATAGTCCACCGTTGCTGTAAGTATAGGTTTTATCTTAGAGTGACAAAGATTTAGGACCACCACGTTGGCCCAGTGTGAGGCAGTCTTCACAAGCCGAGCAAAAAGAATAATCTCTCGGTGTTTTCCCAGCAGTAATTATTTAAGAACAAATACACATAATTCTCTATTTTTTTTCAGACATGGTCCATAGTGCATAAATTAAAATTATAAAATTTTACAATAATTAAAATTCAGACATAAAATTAAAATAAAATAAAACAAGAAATCAATAATAAATAAAAAAAGAATCAATAAAATGCAAACAATAATCTAATATAATAAAATAATCATCTCTATCCCTCACGAAGGGGAGCAACCTTTATAAAAGATACGGATATGCACTGAGATGTAGCTGCATCCATCTCTTCAATATGGGCGATTCCCACCGCTCAGACAACAGGTGCAGGAATTCGTTCGTGCTGTCCAGCACTAGACTTAGTAGTGAAGCGCTTCGCTTTCTTATGATTGCGTAGAAATCGTCAGTCCGCGCTTCCGCAAACATAGTAGACGCACAATAAACACAAAGTGGAAAATGTGAAATCGGAAATAACAGTCACGAGCAGGATATGAACCTGCATGTCCTGGATACCGTCCAGATGCTTTGCCAATTCAGCAATCGTGACAATCAAGCTCCTGACTGCTAATCTCGGTAACACATTCATAATTAACGTATTTGGGTGACGCCTCGCTCCTGCTCGTGACTGTTATTTTAGATTTCACATCTTCCACTTTGTGTTTAATGTATAGTGCTAAGCATATCAAATGCTAAAAATATATATAAATATATCTAAATAATAGTAGACGCACTACAAAATCGTGGATGCCCCAACAGAATCCTAAACGCGTTGTTGTATTGGACGCGCAGAGCGCTAAATTCCCGCTGCATGTACTTTGTCCACAGGCTGCACGTGTAGAAGGATTAACAGTATGCTCTGAACAGACTTACCTTTACTTGTTTAGTACATCGTGCGAATCTGCGGGCCAACATGTTACAGCGAACAGATCCCTGTCAATGTCGTCATTATCACACAGGTCCTCGGTCACCCAGTGACCCAGATACTTGAATTTTGATATTCTTCTCGAGAGAGTGCCACAAAGACGATTGGTGCCTGCTTTAAATAACATGTACTCACTCTTTTTGTCATTGTATCTGAGCCCATGGGCCTCCGCATACGTTTCACAAATGCGCACATGCGCTAATTGACGGGCTCAGCAGCACCATATCATCAGCGTAACTTATATTATTTATACACACTCCATCTATGGAACAGGCAATGTTAGTGTCGCTGAGCTCGCCAATCAGCTGATTGATGTACAGGTTAAAAAGGCGTGGGGAGGTTATTCCCCCCTGTCTCACCCCGCATTCTAACCGGCACACATCCGACTGCGCATCCGCCCACCTTACACTATTTTGTTGGTGGCTGTACTAGTACTTACCTAAAAACCGATACAATCTCATTTGGGAGATTCCTTTCATCTTTGAGCTTCTGCTATAGCTTATCATAACACACCATGTCAAACGCTTTTGAGAGGTCTAGACAGGTGTATTTCTAGTAGTGTAGTACTGGACGGTCTGCTTGAGACAAAGGATGGTACTCTCAGCCGATAGTCCAGGTCTGAATCCAAACTGCGCGTCGTGTAGTTGGATATACTTTTCAAGTTGTCGGTCAAGCAAACCGTCAAGCACCTTGGCTATGACAGTCGCCAGTGATATCGGTCTATATGTAGTTAGTCAGATCAGATGAGTCACCAGTCTTATCCTTTACAATTGGTACTACCAACGTGTATATTAGCTCGTCCGGTAGGTAACCATGATTAATATGTACACAAGTTAAAAAACATAGCAAGCACTCTCGGCAGATGCATGCCCGCATACTTCAGGTGCTCAATGCTAAGACTATCATAGCCTGGTGACTTACCCATCAACATTTTTTTGATAGCAGCTGCTACGTCTTCGGTAGAAAATCTAACACTTAGGTCACCGGTTCGATCCTCGGCAACGAGCACCTGAGATGGCACCCCGAGCAGTGAATTGACTTTAAAATGCTTCTGGAAAGAGCAAGCTATATCTCGTGGTGTGTGTGCTCCGTTCGCACACAGGAAGGCCCACCTTCGGATTCAGATTGTTTGATTTCTTCCGAAGTTTACAAAATTCTTTATTCGCGTGGTGGTTTGCAATAATATCCATTTTAATCTGAGTTTCATTATCTTGACAGTATTTTAATTTTGATTTAAATATTTTCCTGGACCAGCACATATTATCATAGACTTGCCCCCCCCCCCCCTGGGCTTCCCGCAGTCAACCCACATTTGAAAGCAAAACCGTGCCTCCCTGTGTGCGTCACGGACATATCTATTCCAGCCTGGCACATGACGCTTATTATTATTCCATTGACCAGGCCCAATCTATGTAAGTGTCCTCACGATGTTTACCCACAAAAAGTTAAAGGTGTGCCCGGGATCGTACTTGATAGGTACCTTTGTTTTGGCTGTTCTCGGCCGTACTACTAGACTATTACATTCAATAGGCTTGATGACAGTAATCAAGTATCAGCAAAATACTGAAGTGATCTAATGAAATAGGGTTCAAGGATTTCGAAAAATGTATTCATTCTTATTTTAATGGTGAGATTAATAATATATTTGACAAAATAAACCTACAAAATACATTAATCCGCCATGATAGCTTAAACACCAATCAGGGCGAATGACGTCACGCCTTAGTAAACGTCATTGTAAAGTAGTGTTTTACATTTTGTTTTTGCTGTTGCCATACTGAGGTGTGACGTCATGACAAACGAATGACATCGGCGTGCGTTTTGAAGTGAATTTAAAAAAAATAATTTTAGTTTCATTTTATTGCATAAAAAACCATTGTTTTTACAGAAATATGATATATTTTTCACTTATCAGATACTTTTGAATATCATAGAATAGATTTTGAAAAAACAGTCATCATGCCTTTTGTAAAAATATTTAAGTCCACAATGTTTAAGGAATCCACAGTCCAATAAAAATTAATGACGTGACCCTTTATCTATACTATTTCATAAACGTGTATACATTATTTAAACAATAAGTAAATAATAAAAGTAAATAATAAATCGCTACTTACTCGAGAATAAATCAATTTTACATTTTACCAATAATAATTCAAAGAATAGCGAGCCTATTTGGGAATAGTCACTATACCACCGATAAGCATCGAATAAGGAGTTAATCCAAGAATTAAAAAAATGGCGTCATCTTTTTGTGCTGTCATTTTTCGACCAATATCGGTTTCGGGCGCGTGACAGCTACTTTCTCACGCTATAATACGACAAATAAGAGTTGAGATGAGTTAAGCTATACACTGTCCCGTTTGTAGAACAATTTCTTTTTGCTGGGTATTACATTCACTTCGCTATTCGCAAATATAATATTCCAAGTATAAGCAATACGTGAGATGGCGTGGAAAAACGACTGTAGATTATCTAAGAGAATAAAATCGTGGAATAGATTATTCTCAGTATAGTTATTCTTGTATATATTCGAGTTTGGTCGAATCCACTCTTAGTGGCAGAGCCTTGGTTACATGAATGGGCCGGCTCGATCGGGGAAGTACCACCCTCTCACATAAGTAGCTCAACCATGAGTTTTGCTCACGTAAACTCGCTAGCGACTACGCAAAATATTTGTATGACAAACCTTACAGCGCCTCTGGCGGTTACGTAGGGAATTAAATTCGGTAGTATGAGTAACTTAATATTTCGATGCGTAAAATACCTATCGAAAGGAATTCGATAGCGACTTGGCATTTGTATAGTTTGTATACAAATTTGGTACCATGAGTTATGAATTTGTCTTACGCTATCGAACAAAACCGTTTCGATTGTAGTTACGTAACTCACTGCATTATTGTGTGGTGAAAGATTAGTTTATCTATAATACTTACTAAAGTTTTGGTGTAAATGCCTGAAAGAGAGCATATTTAGCATGGAATATGTTAGTGGTGGCTGAATATGAGGATAATCGCCGGGAATAAAGAAAAACTCAAGCTAATATGAGAATTCTAGTTGGATGTTCATTAGAAAATATTAGTGAGAATACGTTTGCAAAACTTTACAGGCTTAACAAAAAAAAGTCTTTTTAATATTATTTGTGCAATTTTACCTCAGTTTACAGAAATAAAGTCTTCACAAAGGGTTTCATTGGAATCAAAGGTAAGTTATGATGTTACAATAAAATATTGTTGGGTTGGGTATGTTACAACCCGCCGGCGACCACCATCATACACTCCACTAGTAATTGAAATCGAGAGGCACTGGTTCTCATAATATTAATACAAAAAAGTTTCACAACAACAATACCGTACATTATCAATCGCGATCTACAATAAATACAATGGGGATATAAGTGAGATGTGAGATTGATTGACTTGGCAATATTTTATTGACATTAGCCACTAACATTTGTTTACATTAAAGAGGCAAAATTCGAAATCGAACTATTACGAATACACACTTAAACAAAAGCGACCCATCTATTTAGTCGGATAACAGCACGGAATTGAACTTTAGCATTTTTCTCTTTCGTTTATACCAAGATAGAAAAGGAGAACAGTAACAAGCCTGAAGCTAGCTGTAAGTTTACACTGTACCAACATAACGACATGCTACGTAAATCTACTGTCGAGCTTACTTGAGCAATTGACGTAAGCGGCAATTTAACTCATGGTACGAGTACTATCGAAATCTATCCTATACATGTATAAACGCTAGCGACTCTAATTACCTATCGTATCTTTATAGCATAAACTCATAGTCGAGCTAAAGATCAGTGTGTAACAACGGTAGGTCCTATTGTTGTTCCGTATGGTGCGTGAGTGCGCTGGAGACCCAAGCCCCTTTCTTATACTCCTTCCTCTCCATCGCCCATCACAGTGGACAGCAACTAGCAAGACAGCCTGGCTAGAGAGCCAGGCTGTCCAGGAGCAGAGGCTCCTGGTACCTACTCTTAATTCCATGATCGGCGAGTAATATTTGCGGATCGTAGTTCGCGTTGTAGATCATCTAAATATCTAAATCTAATAAAATGTGAAGTCAAGATTGGGTGTCACTATTAGGTGACTGCGATAGCTTAGCAGTCTAGAGCACTTCTTCGAATTGGATAGGACGCAGGTTTGAATTCTGTTCGCAGCAAAACTCTTTCAGAAATAAGTTGTTCGTCAATAAAATGTGAACAAAAATGTAGAGCAAACACATTAAACAAACACATTATCAAGAATTTATTGTAACCGCAAATTATTTTTAGTAAAAAGTAAGTTCAAATCTTGACTACTGGAAAATCGTGCTTCATCCATCCATCAGCCTTTCGACGTCCACTACTGGACATAGGCCTCCCTAAGAGGACGCCACAACGAGCGGTCCTGTGCGCTCATATGGGGGATAGTGCCGTAATCGCCACGCTTGGCAGGCGGGTTGGCGATCGCGGTGGATGTTGTTAATACTCGAGGAAGTGCTGCTGCCCACTCTCCCGGTATTCCCTCAGTCGGCTCTTACAACTCCCATGGGTAGAGAGGGGGGTGGAACAATTCAAAAGCCGGCCCCACACGGCAAAAATCATGCTTAGCGCTCTAAAAAGTATGTAACAAGAAAGTATTCTTATCTTTCAGAGGATAGCCGTGATCATAAAGTATGCCTTAAAGCTTTCTTAGAACGTATTGTTCCTTCGTTATATATTTGGATCCTGATATAGAAGCTAGGTAAAATGTACAGGCACTAAATTTTAAGTCTAATCAAGAGCTAATCTTATTTTTAGTTGGTTCAGTATTTTATGCATGAAAACAAACCGACTAACAGACAACAGAGAAAAATTACAAACAAAAAAAACAGCCTCTTCATCCACGCCCTTATTATAACAACCTCGAAGTTTATCCGGGAACCCCGATAACATCAACACAGCTCGCGATTTGACAAAGTGGAGGCGTCTTGAACATCGCTATCGTATATCGTAGCTACCTCTACTTTCAAATGCAGAATATTCTTATACTTAGTTGCGTGATTTAAATACTATCTCCCGTGTAGAGGGATTCGATTCCCATACAGACCAATTCTCTGTATTACACTCCGTTAGTTAAAATGTTTGTGAAGTCTCCCGCGTTTCGGAGAATATTCTCTAGTGTATGGTAAATCTTTAATATGGCGCATTGCATAGCCCTTACAAGTACGTAAACGATCACACGGTCACCGTATCCCTTGATTTGGCTGTAGGTAGGCTTGAGATTTGTACGCCTGATTTGGGGGGATATATCATTTTACATCACCATTTTACGCACCGTATGCACATTTAGACCTCTTGTAATGTAATAAAATAATTGGGATTGAAGCAGGAGATTAGCTTTGAGTGAAATTAATAATACTGACACTGCTCAATCTTGATACATTGGTATCCTGTATAGATAAAATTTATTAACCCCTGATATTGTCTTTTAAGATAAACTAGTCTAATATACTGAGATATTGTGCAGAGATAGACCCAAAGTTCAAGGCGGGGTTAAATCACCTCTAGAAATATATCACCTTGAGATTGGGTTCAACACAGTATTAAGTTTGTACAACATTTTAAGTATTTAGTAAGTAGTTCGTGTTAACAAGGGGCTTTTCAAAAAATACGTTGCGTACTAAGAGGGGAGGGCTGTCATTTGTTATGATAAAATGTGACTAAGAAGGATGAGGGAGTTTGAGAAAGCGGGATAATTGCAGTTCATCGCGCATTCTTATTAATCATATAACGTTAAAATCGGGGGTGGGCACTGCTCTCTACTTTTTTAACTCCCAAAAGGCGTTTATTTAAAGTCTACCCTGTTGAACGATATATAAACTAAATGTACACTTGTAGCTTACTAGCTATTGCCTGCGAATTTGTCTGTATGGATCTTGTAATAATATTACCTAAATCCTCTTTTCTAATATTACCTAAATACTTCTTTTCTAAATTGTCCATTTGTCCGTGTGTCATTGCATGACTGGGGGTAGGGCTGGGTACCACGTGGGAGTATTCACTTGGTATCCAGCCCGAGCGGGTTGGTACCACCATCTCCCGTGTGACCGGCCATGAAGCACATCGTTGCGTTTTGGCTGTAGCAGGAGATAGCCGTTTATATTTCATTTCATCTGTCAAATGGATTGGTGAGCAGTGGCTTGACAATACTCTCGGTATAGTCGAGTCCATAGGCAACGGTTACCATTTACCATCATTTACCGTCCAAGGTTGATACGTCTATCATCTAAGTCCACCCGTGATCATGAATGCTGTAAAGTATTCGAAACGTCGGGATAGGAGTAAAATCAAGTAAACGCGATAGATTCCGTAAACGTAGTTTTATTTCAAAATGTGTAACATTCGCGTAAATATCAGAAAGTATTATTTAAAATAAATGTTTCTTTTCTTTTAGGCCTATCATTTGTAAACCATTTTTTTATTCTTTTTATTGCATGTAGTGGCAGACGAGCCACGGTCCATCTGATGGTAAATGGTAACCGTTGCCTATGGACTCGACTATACCGAGAGTATTGTCAAGCCACTGCTCACCAATCCATTTGACAGATGAAATGAAATATAAACGGCTATCTCCTGCTACAGCCAAAACGCAACGATGTGCTTCATGGCCGGTCACACGGGAGATGGTGGTACCAACCCGCTCGGGCTGGATACGAAGTGAGTACTCCCACGTGGTACCCAGCCCTACCCCCAGTCATGCAATGACACACGGACAAATGGACAATTTAGAAAAGAAGTATTTAGGTAATATTAGAAAAGAGGATTTAGGTAATATTATTACAAGATCCATACAGACAAATTCGCAGGCAATAGCTAGTAAGCTACAAGTGTACATTTAGTTTATATATCGTTCAACAGGGTAGACTTTAAATAAACGCCTTTTGGGAGTTAAAAAAGTAGAGAGCAGTGCCCACCCCCGATTTTAACGTTATATGATTAATAAGAATGCGCGATGAACTGCAATTATCCCGCTTTCTCAAACTCCCTCATCCTTCTTAGTCACATTTTATCATAACAAATGACAGCCCTCCCCTCTTAGTACGCAACGTATTTTTTGAAAAGCCCCTTGTTAACACGAACTACTTACTAAATACTTAAAATGTTGTACAAACTTAATACTGTGTTGAACCCAATCTCAAGGTGATATATTTCTAGAGGTGATTTAACCCCGCCTTGAACTTTGGGTCTGTCTCTGCACAATATCTCAGTATATTAGACTAGTTTATCATTTTTTTTTTTTTTTTTTTTTTTTTATTAGGTTCACAAAACTGGATACAATCATAGAGCTTACAATCAGTGTATAAAATGTACCTATATGACATTAAGATTATATCCTACTAGATGCGAACACAACATGCATAGTACGGTAATAGGTGTAAAGTACAAAAAAAATTAAATTAAACAATTTAAGATTTGAATTTAAACAATAACATTAATTCTAGTTGTCTTTCATTCCAGAACAATTTTGAGAGATTTTTTAAAGGAGACTAGAGAACCATTTCCGAATATGTCAATGTCATTCCTAATACCGTTTGAGAAAGAACTCATACGATAAATTGGAGAATGCTGGCCAAGATTTGTTTTATAATTACTTAAGTAAAAAGTCTTCCGATTACGCAGTCTACTACCCTGACGCGGTAAAACAAAACTCACTCGTTCAAGAATATTAGGAGCATCAATTTTAAAATGAATTAATTTGAACAAAAACACGATATCCGCTATTTTCCTTCTTTTCTTTAAGGATTCAATATTGAAAAATGAAAGTCTTTTATTATATGTTTTTATTTGTTGGAACATATTGTTGGTATATGCGAGATGGTTAAGAAAACGCTTTTGTATACGCTCAATCCTATCAATATGGACTTGGTAAACTGGGTTCCATACAGTGCTGCAATATTCCAAAATGCCACGTACTAATGAGTTAAATACTAATATTGTTAGACGTGGTTCTTTAAATATTTTTAACTGTCTATTTATAAAACCAGCTAATCGAGATGCTTTATTTGTGATATGATCAATATGAGGCCTAAAACTCATAGAACTATCAAAAATAATCCCAAGATCTCGTATAGTAGTTACTTCTGTTATAGGAACATTATTTATAGTATAAATAGCTGTGTATGGTTGTTTTTTCTTGGTGAATTTTATATGGTAACATTTTTCAAAATTCAAACTCATATTATTTTGGGTGCACCATTTAAATATGCCATCTATATCTGATTGTAAAATATTAATATCAGATACACTATTAATTAAACGATAAATTTTCAAATCATCAGCATATAATTGAAATTTTGACTTGATTACTTGTTCTATATCGTTAATATAAACGATGAATAGAAGTGGCCCAAGGTGAGAACCTTGTGGTACTCCGGAAGGTACATCACGCACAATAGACTTAAACCCACGAATATGCACCATTTGTGAGCGGTTACGTATATATGACTCACACCATCTCAACAAAGATCCATGTATACCAGAATTTGCGAGTTTCATCAAAAGACGGCTGTGGTTAACCATGTCGAATGCCTTTCTAAAATCCGTGTAAACAGCGTGTACTTCAGCTCCTTTATCCATAGCATCTATAATGTCACACGTGTAGTTCACTAAGTTAGTGCAAGTGGATTTACGTGGTAAGAATCCATGCTGCTTTGATGTAAGCAGCTGCTTGAAATGCTCAACAAGTGTTTCATTAACAATGGATTCCAATACTTTGCCAAATGCGGATAAAATGGAGATTGGACGATAATTTCCTATATCATCCAACCTACCACTTTTATGAATTGGAGTTAGATAGGCTAGTTTCCACCTTTCTGGGAAAGTGCCCGACTTTAATGACCTATTATATATCATAGTTAGTGGTTTACTTAAGTTAAAAGCACAGCTTTTTAGAAAAATAGGTGGAATTAAGTCTGGACCTGGTCCTTTATATATATCTAATGTCCTTAATTTATTGAATACATGACGCTCTATTACTAAACAATTACTGTAAGGACCACCATTTGAAAGGCTAGCATGTCTGCTCAAAACTGATTCAGTACTTACATTTACATTGCTATTTATGTATCGATATACGCTATGAAAATGTTTAGAAAATAGATCACTGATTTCCTGCCCCCCTGTAGCCATTTCCGTATCTAAATACATTTTATTAGGTAATGAAGTTGAGTTTGACTTAGTGTTATTGAAAATTTTCCAAAAATACCTTGGCCTATGCCTTAAATGTTCCGCTGCTTGATCTTTAAATTTGGAATAACAATCAACTATTAATTTGTCACAACGTTTTCTAGTAATATCATATTGAATTTTATCCATTAAATTGGCATATTTTTTATATCTTGAATGATATTTGCGTTTTTCTTTTAATGCTTTTATTAATTGACGATTAAACCATACTGGATAGTTGAAAACACGTGACTTACAACGTGGTGTATGTTTATTAATGATTGGATCTAAAGTACTATAAAATGCATCCAGCATATGGTCTACTGTAGGAGACTGCTCGAAAATTGAAGACCAACTAATACGTGATAAATCATAATTTATAGCTTCATAATTACTTTTGTGATAGTTATAGTTTGATATAGAACAAGGCTTCATAAATTGCTCAGCAGGTTTTGTTATCACAATCTTCAAGGGTGGGTGATATGAATCAGCTATCATTGAAAAACTAGTGGCAGAGCTGACGTTAACATGAGCTAAATCATTATGAAATACCAAATCAAGTATTCTGTTATTACTTATATTACAAATACTGTTATATTGTTTAAGACCGCAAAATGCTACAGAATCCAGGAAATTATTAATTAAGTTACTGTTATTAGGCGATGTTGGAGTTAAATAACATACACTTGAATCCTTTTGCCATTGAATTTCTCCCATATTGAAATCTCCTATAATCAAAAAAAGAGGTTCTGACACAGCTCTGCTTCTACCGTCCGAGGTAGAGGTTGTTATGAAATATTTTAGAAAGGTTATTTAAAAACGAATCAACATAAACTGAATTAGTTGGAGGTGGTGTATAAACAGCACATATATTTATAATTGTTTGACCAATTTTTAAGGTAATCCACAAATCCTCACAAGTTGTCTCCCATTCATTTATACGCAGTACTTCATATAATTTTAAAACTCCAATCATGACACCTCCGCCATCTTTTCTAGTTATATACGAAGAGGAAGTTGATCTATCGCGCCTAAATACGTTATATCGATGATCAAATAATTCGTAATCAAATACTGAATCATTTAACCAAGACTCTGTAATTATTATTATGTCGTAGTTATGTTTTAATACTGATAGATAAAAATCTTCCGTTTCGGTTCTCAAGCCTCTAATGTTTTTATAAAAAATATTTAGTGCGAATAGGGATAGCAAAATATGATAATAACATTCTTAGAAATGTAAAATTGTCTGTGACAATTACAAATTACGGAGACAATCTATGTTTTTAATGATTTTCTGATTGGCAGTTACTTCTTTTCTCACGAAGATACGTCCGTTGCGTATCCAAACAAACTTGTAGCCCTTTTCTTTAGCAGCTATTCTTGTTGCAGCATGAAGTTTTTTATTTTCGGGGGACAGATGTTCAGTTACATAAACAGCCTGCGCATCTCCGGAAAATCCTATATGAGTAGTATTAAGTTTATATGCACTGTTGGCATTATTAAATAATTTTACAGTTGCCAGTAAATTATCACGCGTACGCTGGCTATTTAGTTTCAACACAATGTTGCGAGGACGTTTAGACTCAGGATTTAACTTAGCTACTCTATGGAATGCCATGATTTCATGCTCATTTAAATTGTATGACACAGTTTTAGCGAGTTCCTTAATAATGTTTAAAAGGTTTTCGTTTTTGCGCTCTGGTATTCCTTGTATTTCAACGTTAGAGTCCCTCGCATACTGCTCCAGGTTGGTAATCTTGGCATCCAATTCAGATATCCTTACTTGTAGAGAATTATTCTTATGAAGCAGTTCCGATACAGTATTGTTCAGTTTTTCATTTAGCTTTAGTTGGTCGTCATGACAATCAGACAAAAAGCGTACAGCACTCATCCCTTCATCAAATTCCTCTCTCAAAGCGGTATACTTAATGCCCAGCTCACTCATGTCCCTTTGTACCATAGATAGCATCGAGTTAATTTTATCAAAAACAGACTGCTGGGTGTCAAACTTTTCGAGCATTTCTTGACGTAAATTACGAATTTCAGTCAAAATTGCATTTTCATTACTAACAGGAGATGCAGTGCTGCAAGGCGAAATCTGCTTATTCCCGCCACTCTTATTAGCTTCGTCAACCACGTGTCGAACGGTTGCACAAATAGGGCATATCCACTTATTACGAGAGGTGATCGATTCGTTATACTTAACACATTCTTGATGGTAATGATTGTGGCAACTTTGGTTGCTACACTTAATGCGTTTATGGGTAACCAGAATGTTTTGTTTGCATTCCAAACACTGCACCATTATTAGTTTTTAGTGATTTAAATAAACCGCACAGAAATAAAGTTTCCGATTGCAATGTAAGCAATGGATAGTTATAAATGCACACTAATAAAGGCCCCAACAAAATAATTTGCGGGTATGCGGAAATTAACACACTGTAATTTGTGAAGTTTAAACGTGATTTTACAGTACCTTTCAGTTTATAAACAGTAAAACCCATCCACGTTAATGTCTCCCATGTATTACGACGCAAAAACAGAGTAAACATATACTTTGTGCACCACTTTTTAATTATTTACTATGAACAATATTAAACACAACCGTACGACATATAGTATGATATGACATAAGGCAATATCAGGGGTTAATAAATTTTATCTATACAGGATACCAATGTATCAAGATTGAGCCGTGTCAGTATTATTAATTTCACTCAAAGCTAATCTCCTGCTTCAATCCCAATTATTTTATTACATTACAAGAGGTCTAAATGTGCATACGGTGCGTAAAATGGTGATGTAAAATGATATATCCCCCCCAATCAGGCGTACAAATCTCAAGCCTACCTACAGCCAAATCAAGGGATACGGTGACCGTGTGATCGTTTACGTACTTGTAAGGGCTATGCAATGCGCCATATTAAAGATTTACCATACACTAGAGAATATTCTCCGAAACGCGGGAGACTTCACAAACATTTTAACTAACGGAGTGTAATACAGAGAATTGGTCTGTATGGGAATCGAATCCCTCTACACGGGAGATAGTATTTAAATCACGCAACTAAGTATAAGAATATTCTGCATTTGAAAGTAGAGGTAGCTACGATATACGATAGCGATGTTCAAGACGCCTCCACTTTGTCAAATCGCGAGCTGTGTTGATGTTATCGGGGTTCCCGGATAAACTTCGAGGTTGCTATAATAAGGGCGTGGATGAAGAGGCTGCTTTTTTTGTAATTTTTCTCTGTTGTCTGTTGGTCGGTTTGTTTTTATGCATAAAATACTGAACCAAGTACAAATAAGATTAGCTCTTGATTAGACATAAAATTTAGTGCCTGTACATTTTACCTAGCTTCTATATCAGGATCCAAATATATAACGAAGGAACAATACATTCTAAGAAAGCTTTAAGGCATACTTTATGATCACGGCTATCCTCTGAAAGATAAGAATAATTTCTTGTTACATACTTTTTAGAGCGCTAAGCATGATTTTTGCCGTGTGGGGCCGGCTTTAGAATTGTTCCACCCCCCTCTCTACCCATGGGAGTTGTAAGAGCCGACTGAGGGAATACCGGGAGAGTGGGCAGCAGCACTTCCTCGAGTATTAACAACATCCACCGCGATCGCCAACCCGCCTGCCAAGCGTGGCGATTACGGCACTATCCCCCATATGAGCGCACAGGACCGCTCGTTGTGGCGTCCTCTTAGGGAGGCCTATGTCCAGTAGTGGACGTCGAAAGGCTGATGGATGGATGAAGCATGATTTTCCAGTAGTCAAGATTTGAACTTACTTTTTACTAAAAATAATTTGTGGTTATAATAAATTCTTGATAATGTGTTTGCAAAGCGCTTTACATTTTTATTCACATTTTATTGACGAACAACTTATTTCTGAAAGAGTTTTGCTGCGAGCAGAATTCAAACCTGCATCCTATCCAATTCGAAGAAGTGCTCTAGACTGCTAAGCTATCGCAGTCACCTAATAGTGACACCCAATCTTGACTTCACATTTTATTAGATTTAGATATTTAGATGATCTACAGCGCGAACTACGATCCGCAAATATTACTCGCCGATCATGGAATTAAGAGTAGGTACCAGGAGCCTCTGCTCCTGGACAGCCTGGCTCTCTAGCCAGGCTGTCTTGCTAGTTGCTGTCCACTGTGATGGGAGATGTAGGGGAAGGAGTATAAGAAAGGGGCTTGGATCTCCAGCGCACTCACGCACCATACGGAACAACAATAGGACCTACCGTTGTTACACACTGATCTTTAGCTCGACTATGAGTTTATGCTATAAAGATACGATAGGTAATTAGAGTCGCTAGCGTTTATACATGTATAGGATAGATTTCGATAGTACTCGTACCATGAGTTAAATTGCCGCTTACGTCACTTGCTCAAGTAAGCTCGACAGTAGATTTACGTAGCATGTCGTTATGTTGGTACAGTGTAAACTTACAGCTAGCTTCAGGCTTGTTACTGTTCTCCTTTTCTATCTTGGTATAAATGAAAGAGAAAAATGCTAAAGTTCAATTCCGTGCTGTTATCCGACTAAATAGATGGGTCGCTTTTGTTTAAGTGTGTAATCGTAATAGTTCGATTTCGAATTTTGCCTCTTTAATGTAAACAAATGTTAGTGGCTAATGTCAATAAAATATTGCCAAGTCAATCAATCTCACATCTCACTTATATCCCCATTGTATTTATTGTAGATCGCGATTGATAATGTACGGTATTGTTGTTGTGAAACTTTTTTGTATTAATATTATGAGAGCCTCTCGATTTCAATTACTAGTGGAGTGTATGATGGTGGTCGCCGGCGGGTTGTAACATACCCAACCCAACAATATTTTATTGTAACATCATAACTTACCTTTGATTCCAATGAAACCCTTTGTGAAGACTTTATTTCTGTAAACTGAGGTAAAATTGCACAAATAATTTAAAAAAGACTTTTTTGTTAAGCCTGCAAAATTTTGAAAACGTATTCTCACTAATATTTTCTAATGAACATCCAACTAGAATTCTCATATTAGCTTGAGTTTTTCTTTATTCCCGGCGATTATCCTCATATTCAGCCACCACTAACATATTCCATGCTAAATATGCTCTCTTTCAGGCATTTACACCAAAACTTTAGTCAGTATTATAGATAAACTAAGTCTTTCACCACACAATAATGCAGTGAGTTACGTAACTACAATCGAAACGGTTTTGTTCCATAGCGTAAGACAAATTCATAACTCATGGTACCAAATTTGTATACGAACTATACAAATGCCAAGTCGCTATCGAATTCCTTTCGATAGATATTTTACGCTTCGAAATATTAAGTTACTCATACTACCGAATTTAATTCCCTACGTAACCGCCAGAAGCGCTGTAAGGTTTGTCATACAAATATTTTACGTAGTCCACCACCATCTCCCGTGTGACCGGCCATGAAGCACATCGTTGCGTTTTGGCTGTAGCAGGAGATAGCCGTTTATATTTCATTTCATCTGTCAAATGGATTGGTGAGCAGTGGCTTGACAATACTCTCGGTATAGTCGAGTCCATAGGCAACGGTTACCATTTACCATCATATGGACCGTGGCTCGTCTGCCACTACATGCAATAAAAAGAATAAAAAAATGGTTTACAAATGATAGGCCTAAAAGAAAAGAAACATTTATTTTAAATAATACTTTCTGATATTTACGCGAATGTTACACATTTTGAAATAAAACTACGTTTACGGAATCTATCGCGTTTACTTGATTTTACTCCTATCCCGACGTTTCGAATACTTTACAGCATTCATGATCACGGGTGGACTTAGATGATAGACGTATCAACCTTGGACGGTAAATGATGGTAAATGGTAACCGTTGCCTATGGACTCGACTATACCGAGAGTATTGTCAAGCCACTGCTCACCAATCCATTTGACAGATGAAATGAAATATAAACGGCTATCTCCTGCTACAGCCAAAACGCAACGATGTGCTTCATGGCCGGTCACACGGGAGATGGTGGTACCAACCCGCTCGGGCTGGATACCAAGTGAGTACTCCCACGTGGTACCCAGCCCTACCCCCAGTCATGCAATGACACACGGACAAATGGACAATTTAGAAAAGAAGTATTTAGGTAATATTAGAAAAGAGGATTTAGGTAATATTATTACAAGATCCATACAGACAAATTCGCAGGCAATAGCTAGTAAGCTACAAGTGTACATTTAGTTTATATATCGTTCAACAGGGTAGACTTTAAATAAACGCCTTTTGGGAGTTAAAAAAGTAGAGAGCAGTGCCCACCCCCGATAGACGTATCAACCTTGGACGTCTATCATCTAAGTCCACCCGTGATCATGAATGCTGTAAAGTATTCGAAACGTCGGGATAGGAGTAAAATCAAGTAAACGCGATAGATTCCGTAAACGTAGTTTTATTTCAAAATTTATTTTATAATTTAAGAGTCTTGAACCTCGAGCAGTCAAGTTCGAAGAAAAAGCTTTATAAACTGGAACATAGGCGTTGCAGGGGATTGGGGTGAAGATATTTCAGGTGTGATCTCAACAACGTATTACTGTTGGACCTCAAGGTTTGGTCCTAAGACCGGGTCTGACCCTCCAAGACAGAGAAGGGATTATATATGGAATTCTGAAAGTGAATCCTCGTACAACGATCTTGTACTATAAACTATCTAAGTGTTGCTGTGAATAATATCTCGAGGTAAAGACATTAATAACTAAACTAACTAAACTTGCTTCTTATAAAATTTCCGTTTATTCCTAATTCACGTGTTTTTGTATATTTAATTAAAAATTTGTATCAATGTGCTCTTTATTTTTTTATATTTTAGACCCCTAGGTAGATCCTAAATAATTTTTAAATGAGGATTTTCTTCTCCTGACACCTGTTATACTTAAATGAAATAATGTCTTTGTTTAGCTATTAGTACCAAGTCAACCTTTTTTTTTGTGGTGTAAGTTATGAACGGCCCCCACGTATTATTCCAGTGGGACATCATTAGCATAGTTTCTGTTTTGCGACATACTTTACTTATATGTAAATTGATATTAGTTATGCTAAAATGTACCAACTGGATTAAATTGATTTCGAGAAAATGACGTTACAAGTTTGAGATTTTCATATATGTCGTAGAATATATCTTTTTATGTCTAATATCTCTCTCTCGATCTTGGGTTCTTTTTGCTGAATGGTAATGTACTACATTTCTGGTCCCAGCATGAATGGGTTGGCACGATCGGGAAAGTAGTACCCTCTCATAGAAAATCACCATGAAACAACCTTAGGTACTCCTACCCCTCCCTCCTTATCCTTTCCGTAATATCGTTCCCTTCCACCTCATATTCCTTTCCTTGGAGTTGAAGATGCCACTTGTGTTGCAATCGTTTATAGGCGATCTAAAATCGTCGCCAGCCAAAATTGAGATATCAATTTCGATCCTTTGGAATGCACGTTAAGGTATGATTCCCGGCTATCAAATACTTAACATTCTGGCATTTGTTACAGGTTGTCAGAGTTTCAAATAAATAAAAAAAAGTGTGTGCGTGTAACCTTTACGCACGATTGAAGTAAAACTTCTTAGGCGTTGACGGAAAAAAAAACTGTAATTTAAAATATTTTTTTTAAAACTGTTGAATTTTTATTCACTTTGCTCTTCACAATTGATCCGTTTGAGAATTTGGAAATAAATAATCCTAATCGATTATGATATTTGCCACTAGCTGGCGTATAAGTCAAGAAGCGTGGAGTATATGACATAAACTTACGACCAATCCAAATTATTATTTTTAAATAGCGGAAACTACACAGACTATAGTAAGCGTTACTTCCGTCAGAAAAAAAATCTGAGTTACTCCCTAGTCGCGCCTAAAGAAGTTTTACTTCAAAAATCTGTCTCCGGTCACGAGACCGGACAATCTAAGCTCACCGATTGTCTCTCTAGTCGTGTCGTGGAGGTCAGAAAGGCAGTTCCTCCTTGTAAATACTATGGTGGATCAGCTAAACCGAACATAGAGATAGAAAAAATTAAATACTCATTTTTTAACCTTTACTAATTTAACGCTGAGATAAGAAGCCTTTAAATTTCCGAAACTATTTCTATACTAGCTTATGCCCGTGGCCCTGTCTCGGACATAAACAAACACACAACGACAATTTAGGTAATACTTTTTTTTATACCATGGGACGCAAACTAGCACACGGCCCACCTGATCGTAAGCGGTTGTCGTAGTTATAGACGCTAGCAACACCAGAAGCATCACTCGCGCGTCGCCATCTCCAAGGAAAGGAGGTGGATAGGCAGAGGATAGTTAGTATACTGAGGAGAGGATAGGGAGGGGGGTCTGGGCCTCCGGCTCTCTCACTCACCATACGCAACACAACGGTAGGAGGAAGTACCGCTGTTTAACGATGATCTTCTGTGAGATGGTGGTACTTCCCCGGCCGAGCCAGCACATTCGTGCTGGGATACGCAAGGTTCTACCCCTAGAAAGTCACTAGTATACGTCCTCATCTGGCACTTAAACCACCGCTATGTTAAAATAGTGCCTAATAGTAGTGCCTCTGTGGTGCAGCGGTAGTGTGAGCGACTGCTGAACATGAGATCTCGGGTTCGATCAGCGGGTCGGGCAGTGTTATTGAGCTTTTTCGTAAAAGGAAAAATTTTCATTAGCAGCCCGGAGTTAGGAAATGTGCCCGGTAGATGGCAATAGGCTAGCCCTCTATTACGTGCGACGTAAACATAACTGGCGAACCATCGGAGCGTAACAAACATCTTCTGCCTTAGCAGAAAAAAAAATACAGGCGTGATGATGATTTAAAGTAATAGTAAAAATCCCTCAGAAACCCTCTATTTTTCGGGATATAAAAGCCTTTCTGCTCTGTATTCAGGACTATAATAATATGTATACCTATTCACAATTTTATTAACGATTTTAGTTCTTACAGCGGTAAGAACTAAGAAACATGCAAAGTTACTTTTACATAAATAACAAGACGGCCGATTATAGCTATTATTCCTGCAATTTAAATACAAAGTATGAACTGTAATATGTTGTGAAGTTGAGTGTATTCTCTGCTAATGTTCCACAGATCGATAGTACTACATTGTATATGATAGCGTTTACTGAACATCGTGCAATTGTGACAGACTCCGCTGTAACATTCAGCTATTCAATATAAAATTACTCCGTATACATAAAAGCTACCCGCCAGACAATGGCTAAACAGAATGAAGAATGAAATATTCATTTTGTTACATTTTACAATTCACAAAATAAATAAACTTAGTTCGCCTAGTGGTTAAGATTTGGCTATAAATTATAATAAGTGTTAGATATCATATATTATACATTGGTATTTTATTAATGAGGTTGTACAAAGTGTACTCAGATTCAAAACAACCATTATTTTGTGATCTCACAAAAATACGGCTATTGACACTAGTTATAATTTCATGTAAATATTTTTTTTCAAGAACAAATTATTTGTGAATGTGGATAAAGAGAACTTTAGTACAAGCGGGATTCGAACCTGCGTCCCTTCCAATCCGGGGAAGTGCTGATGGTGATGTGTAGATTGGGAATGGCCATCGGTCAGTGCTATGGCTTAGCGGTTCTCTTTTCCCACATTCACAAATAATTTGTTCTTTAAAAAGTAGCTGAGCATGTCAAGTGCCAATTCAGACCAATTATTTTTTAAATAAATAAAATAATTTTGAAATAACGTGATATTCATTATCACGTGATCACGAACGCCGTATGACGTCATGAGTGTTTATATGATTTATGTAGTGTCACTTAGTACTCTGTGGTATGGACTATGGATATAAAAAAACTGACAGAGAGTTTTGGCGGGAACACGAAGGTCATGTCGTCGCTCTGCATTATTTTCCTAAACTTGTGTTATTTCAAGTATTAATGTGTAAAAGTGGTGGCCTTTTACTTATTAACTATTTGTGTATGTGCATAAGCATTGGCAAGTGATGTAGTGCGACATAACGTGTTTTTTCCTGTTGTCTCCAAAACTCCATAGAAGCTGCAGTAAGGTCGCCATCGTCTTACTGGAGCGGGACTTTGACTTGACTGACTAATTTTATATGACTGACTTCGACTACGACTTGTTTTATGAATTAAACTTACGTGTGATGAGAAAATAACGATATTTATAAGTTACTGTTAGGCTGATGGTTCTGCCAATGCCTTAAACAAATTAATAAAATAATAAATAAAAAAACTGACAGAAACATAATACCAGCCAGAGACCACGCACACACGATCATTGTTTAGTGGTTCGTTACGTACCTAATTGAGCTTTATAGCGGGAAAGGAAAATGCCCGCAAATGTGTGAGCTTTGGTTTGTATTGGATATTGTATCATGTTGGAATTTACCTTAATTTATAGAGTTTTAAGTGTACATACAATTATAAATAATACATTATCCCTACTTCGCCGGATTTTCGAGAAAATGACTAATGAAGTTCATCAAATTAAGTTATATTTTACTTGTTTGCACCTACAATTATACAAATATTTTGCATTTTCATCAAGTTTCTTCTTATAGGTATTTAATGTGATAAAAATGATAAGTCACGGGACGAAAACATTGATTTTCTTTCTTTCTTCAAATAATGTTTGAGTCTTATATAGATAATTATTAGTAATCGCCATCTCATTAAACACAAAGTGGAAAATGTGAATTCGAAAATAACAGTCACGAGCAGGATTTGAACCTGCATCTCCTGGATACCGTCTCGATGCTTTGCCAATACAGCAATTGCTCCTGACTGCTAAAAAAAAAGGTTATATAAAAACAATGTTTTTGAATGTATTAAATGTTAATTATTGCTAGTTTTAGATGGGCGCTTACAGATGGTAATAGGCTCGCCCACTATTACGTGGTAGTATTCAAACGATCAAAGTAGGTAAATTGCTTTTTAATTAGCAGAATTTATGCGTCAAAATTTTGTCTTGAGATTTAATTAGATATTAAAAGTTTAATTTTTGAGACCAATTTGAGTCTGATACAAAACGAAACCTTGAATGAGCTATCTCCTTTACAAAACATACTTTTTTATTTATATCTACAAATCTTATATATTATTTCTCTAGTATATTTTTCTGTCGGTCCAGGAGATTTCCCTTATTCATTTATTAAAATTCCATGATTTACTCTCATTTTAAAGTTTATCGTGCCGTGCAAAAAGCGTGGGCTGCTTGATACTGAAATATTACAAATAGGTACCTACATTGATTCCCGCTCGTACTAAAATACTCTTTTTCCTTATTCACAAATTATAATTTGTACTTTAAGAGTAGCTGAGCATGTCAAGTGCTAAAATATAGATCAAAATACATTGATATAGTAAAACCCCATGCTTTTATACAATCATTATGTATTATAATATTATTTTCTACTTTGGTAGTAGTAGTTATGAATACCTATAACAATAAACAGGCAAAGACAATGCGCTCTAAAACATATATTGTTTGATATCGAGATACTGCCTCTGTTGTATTTAGAGCAAGTTGTAGATACTACACGAGGGAACACGAGGCTGCGATCGTTCGAGGCCTCAATGAATAATAGCTCAGGTATTTTCTCTCTACCTACACGATATAAAGCTGAATATCAAACGAATAGTTGTGTAAATATTTCATTTTATGTAGATTGTTCTTGATAGTATGTATCGTATGTACCTACTTACTATTATACTTTATACACGCTCTATATTAACTTCGCCTGTTGTAACGGACTCTTTGGACGTGATTTAAACACTCGCGTCAGATTAAATTGAAACTTTGCACTTTGGTGATAGAACCGATGATAATGCAATAATTTGAGAAGTTTGCCCGTGTTTTTTACTATAAACCGGTATTAACTTCACATCTAAAATAAATGTTATTTTTTAAAATGAAAATTCTTTTTTTTTATACTACATGGGTATGGGCAAACAAACATACGGCCCACCTGATGGTAAGCGGTCACCGTAGCCTACAGACGCTAGCAATACCAGAGGTATCATCATTCGCGCGTCGCCATCTCCAATGAAAGGGATAGGAGGTGGATAGGAAGGATAATAAGGAGGAGGTACGGGCCTATGGTGCTCTCACTCACCTGGGACTACGGCGCTCTCACTCATCATACAAAACATTTTAGGGCGGGAAAAAATGTTCTTAGACGCACAGCCCATCGTTCGGGGCAACGAACAGGGTAGTGTGGGGCCTTCACCCACTAAAGAAACCCGCCGTGTGCCGTCTCTCCGCCTTTATTGGCGGGCCACTGGAACTATGTTACATTCCTTCGGTGGTGGGAGTACCTACCTACCGTATTTTCAAGTTGATCTTTTGTGACAGGGTGGTACTTTCCCGGTAGAGCCGGCCCATTTATGGTGGGGTAAGCAACGCTCTACCAAAAGATACTGTTTTGAGAATAAAAAAGGAAAAAAGTAAGTATGGTATAATGTTTCATCCGCGTGTCTGATCGTTCTTGGGTCGTGGTGGAATGCTCTCCAGAGAGTGCGGAAATAGAGAGTGCACTTGGGTTTGCGCACACACTGAGCACTATAATATCGCCTCCGTATAGCGTTCGTTGGATTGTGAGATACGAATATCATCATTATTAGACTTATCTGATCTGGAATAATTATATTTTAATACATTCGATAGATGGCATGGATGTCCACCTTTGTTTTTTGTTAAGGAGGGATTAAAAATGTACCTAACCGCACACCCCGTCGTTCAGGGTAACGAACAGGTTAGTGTCGCGCATTAGATAAACTCGCCGTGCCGTCCCTCCGCCTGTATTGGTGGGCTACTGGAACTGTACCTTATATTACTTCAGTGGTCCACTGGCGGCTAATGGATGTCCACCGTACACTCTAAGCACGTGAGGTAGAATTTGATACAAGTACTATCTGTGGAGATACGGCTGTTAAAGCGTTAGGAAACGATGGGTAGAAGTTTTGGGCTTAAATCTCCTCCATAATATATTTATGCTGCCTGATTTGAACCTACATCAGCTAAGCTACTAGCTTTCGCTATACTATCTGTGCAATCGATAATACGAACAAAATACTCACACAAATAGCTTCCCAATACTCAGTAAACCGTAGGCGTAGTGATAGTTTCGTAGAATATCTCTCTACATTATTGGCACATTATCAAGCACGCAACGAAGTGACTATATATTTATAAACGCTTCATCTTTGGAATTAGAGTGATATTTTTATATACCACACTTTATATTTCGCTATAGCGAGATAACGTGGAGAAACACGCCAGAGGACTGTGAATTCTGTCATCCCCATCGATTTAGCTTGAATATTTCTAAATCTATATCCATCCATCCATCCATCCATGCCTTTCAACGTCCACTGATGGACATAGGCCTCCCCAAGAGAACGCCACAACGAGCGGTCCTGCGCCGACCGTATCCAACGCCCCCCGCGGCTTTGACCAGATTATCGGTCCCATTTTTTGTTGCGTGATATGATAGTGCCGTAATCGCCACGCTTGGCAGGCGGGTTGGCGATCGCAGTGGATGTTGTTAATACTCGAGGGAGTACTGCTGCCCACTCCCTCGGTATTCACTCAGGCGGCTCTTACGACTCCCTTGGGTAGAGAAGGGTAGGACAATTCTAAAGCCGGCTCCACACGGTCGATCTATATATTCCAGATTGTTTTTTTTTAATACAACACATAACAGGACCATAAGGGACTTTACAAACATAAAATTTCTCGGACACAAAGTTCACTCAGAACTCAGAACAACCATTTGTGATTACAGAAAGAGTTGTCCTATGTGGGAATCGAACCCATGAAAATCGGCGGGAGGCCGTTATTTCAACTACGCCATCTGTGCAGTCATTATATTAGTCTAGCCTTAACTCGCGGCTCCGCCGCCATCCAAACACTCGTTTGTAGGTTATATCTCAGGTTCCCAAAATAGTGGTGTGATAAAACGTAACGTTTTCATGATTGGTATCAAGAGCTATTAAACAAAAAGTTTAATCAAAATCCGCTCAGTAGTTTTGCGTAAAGTACGGACATAAAACTAACAACAGATAAACAGCTGAATATTCTAAAAAAAATTTCTGTTAAAAAAAACAAAAAACAAAACAGCATCACGCCTGTATTCCCCGAAGGGGTAGGCAGGGGTGTATTACACCCTCACGACTCGCCAGCTATGTTTCAGTCCCACGTAATAGGGGGCGAGTCTATTGATGTCTACCGGGCACATTTCCAAACTCCGGGCTGCTACTGAGAATTTTTCTTATTTATTTTTACGAAAAATCTCAATTACACTGGCCGACCCGGGTATCGAACTTGAGATCTCATGATCAGCAGTCGCTTACACTACCGCTGCACCACAGAAGCAGTTGTTGTTCTGTGTTCATGGATAAATAGCCTAATACAGTATTTTTTCTCAAATATCTTAAATGTACAAACTGACCCTGTTACCAGTCATCGCTCTCTTTTTTCATTTGCACAAATAATTTGTTCTTTATAGGAGCAACTCAGTTACAGCTTTATAATAGTAGAGGCTATGTCCACCCGCAAAAACTAAGCACAAAAAATTACCTATACACAAAAAACATTTCACATGTTTATATGCCAAATTCCGTAATGATCAGCAAAACACTTACGACGTCAAGATGTAACGAATAACCAAACAAAGGATTACAAATTAGGAGTAAAACTTAACTAGCTTTCGCTGGCTGCTCTGCCGCAAACATAAGCTAGTTATTAATAATATTATAACAGTTTGTATATTTTTTTTTTCTTTAGTCAACGAACTAATCTCTAAAAAACATCAGCAAAAAATATTAAGAAAATTACAAGCAATAACAATTTAGTCCACGATCTTCCAAAATTTCATTTCTAATTCACCGTTAGTTAAAATCCTAGCGTTTAATCTTAATTTTGAATAGTATTGTTCCAGGTTATACATAACCTAAAAGTTTTCTGGCAGAAAATACTTTTAGCATTAAACCTTTGTAGTTACAGAGTTTATAAATAAATAAACATAGACAGTATGTCTGCCCCGGTTGCCATTGAAGACTGTGTATACCTATCAGCTGTTCGAGATAGGTGAGAGGATGACGGAGGCCCCGCGCGGCAGTGAGGCTCGGTCCCGCGCGACGTACATGTCGCGTTCGACAGCCCGCGCGGCAAACTATATTTTTGTAATATTTACACACCCTGTAGATTAACTAGAGTATTCAAGTGTCTTATAGTGTGGTACCTTTTGATTTATGTAAGTTATATACAGGTTGGTTAAAATGTACAGTGGTTTGTCGATGTTATTTCTGGCCACAACGTCCAATGATCTCGTATCGGACGCTTGTAAATAAATATATTGATGAAAGATAACGTTCACTTATAGATTGTTTCAATAACGAAAGTAATATAAGTATAATTTCTAGGCTATGGAAAATCAATTTACACGTTTATATAAAGAGTATTTCAATTATTCACGTATATTATACTTAACTGCGGTAGAAACATCATAAGTAATAGGATTATGTTTACCCTCGTTGTCCTTTCCAATAAAAGGTGGACTCTACAAGCAGTGTGACTGCATTCTAAACAAAAATCGCGATCGCGAAAAAAGTGGTAGTTGGTTGGGACAAAATCCGGCGAGTATGGATACCCGATGGTTTCTAATTGTTACTCTTTCATTGACAGTTTGAGGTCTGGCGTTATCATAGAGCAATAATCGCGTTTTTTTATTGCGTATGGTGGCAGACGAGCCACGGCCCAAGTGATGGTAGATGGTAACCGTCGCTCATGGGCTCAACTATACCGAGAGTATTGTCAAGCCACTGCTCATCATTTCATTTCACAGATATGAAATGAAAGAATAAACAGCTATTTTCTGCTACAACCAAAACACACCAACGTGCTTCATGGCCGGTCACATGGGAGCTGTTGGTAGCAATTCGCTCGGGTCTAATAGCAAGTGAGTACTCCCACTTGGTACCCAGCCCTACCGCCAATAATGCAATGGGTGATAATTGCTTACTTCCCTTAGTCACCTCGTACGACACGCGTGGGAAAGAATGGGGTAGTGACACGTTCTCAAACCGTCACCAAACCGATTGACGAGTCGGGGTTCTATTGCTGTGAGTTTGTGAATCATTCTTCGGGGTTTTACACAGTACACATCTGATGTTATTGTTTGACCTTATCTGAGGAAGCGGTTGTAATTTAATTTACCCCAAAGTGAGTAGTAAACAGTTCAGTCACGTTTCCATGGATAAGCTTCGCCTTAGGGCATTGTTTTAGCGTTCCACGTGAAGTCCTTATCTGTTTCTAATATAACTGTTAATAACTATGTAAAATCATAAATGTATAATGGTCTTTGATTTATTTTAAAAACTATACAAAGTATTAACAAATAATAAAAAAGTGACACATTAGAGGAATTTAAAAGTAATAAATAAATATAAAATAGAAAAAACATCTTTAGATATTTATTTTCATAAAACGTAATAGAGCATTAAACAGTCTTCTTAAATATATCTTAAGTTCTCCGATACGCATTCCCAGAAAAAAATAAATGGAGTTTAGTTATAAAAAAATACAATCGTGATTTCCCAAAAAATGCATTTTTTGTGTTGTGACACTGTCCTTGCCGATGTGCGTTGTGTCCTTGTTGAGTTACTTGAGTTTGTAGGAGAGATGGGTCCAACTTGTGTCTGTAGGAGAGATGGGTCCAACTTGTGTCTGTAGGAGAGATGGGTCCAACTTGTGTCTGTAGGAGAGATGGGTCCAACTTGTGTCTGTAGGAGAGATGGGTCCAAGTTGTGTCTGTAGGAGAGATGGGTCCAACTTGTGTCTGTAGGAGAGATGGGTCCAACTTGTGTCTGTAGGAGAGATGGGTCCAACTTGTGTCTGTAGGAGAGATGGGTCCAACTTATCTCTGTAGGAGAGATGGGTACAACTTGTGTCTGTAGGAGAGATGGTTCCAACTTGTGTCTGTAGGAGAGATGGGTCCAACTTGTGTCTGTAGGAGAGATGGGTCCAACTTGTGTCTGTAGGAGAGATGGGTCCAACTTGTGTCTGTAGGAGAGATGGGTACAACTTGTGTCTGTAGGAGAGATGGGTCCAACTTGTGTCTGTAGGAGAGATGGGTCCAACTTATCTCTGTAGGAGAGATGGGTACAACTTGTGTCTGTAGGAGAGATGGTTCCAACTTGTGTCTGTAGGAGAGATGGGTCCAACTTGTGTCTGTAGGAGAGATGGGCCCAACTTGTGTCTGTAGGAGAGATGGGTCTAGCTTGTATCTGAAGCCGAGCGCTCTCTAGGGCGGGCCTTGTAATGGAGCAAAAAGAACTTGGTTTAATTCAATCCTATTAAGACATAGGTCTGCGCGTCATTACAAGAAGGACGCAATTGTGATAGTGCTGGGGCACTATAGAACTAGGGTTCTAAGGGGTAACTCTCCGGGTCTCCCAGAGCATTAGTATCTGTTTGAGGTGGTACCATCATCCCCTTTTTACCACCGCATCGAAAAGAGAACTTTACTTACAGTGGTGGTGGCTTGGCTGTGCTCCTCTGCTACCGTTGGTAATAAACAAAGTGTTCAAGTGCTTTAAACTTATTTAAACCTTAATAAACTCTTGGATAAGTCAAGTTATAGGGAAAGCGTCGTAAGGTGGAGTGCCAGAACAATAGAGAGCAAAGAGGAAGCTTGGTCCCCGATGTTCTCACTCAGCAAACCAAACGCAACAGTTCGTTTTCAGCACTCTTCTACGACGTACGTGTATACTCTTGAATAAACTTCCAAAGAACAATACCTACGTACTCAGTGATAAAGCGACAAAATCGTCCGTGTGGTGACGGACTAGAATACAAATGTCACCACCTCATCCTCTCCCGCGGGTGTCGTATAAGACGACTAAGGGAAGTAAGCAATTATCACCCGTTGCATTACTGGTGCTAGGGCTCCGTACTAAGTGAGAGTACTTACTTGCTATCGGGCCCGAACGGGTTGGTACCACCGTCTCCTGTGTCGTGATCGGTCATGAAAAACGTCAGTGTGTTTTGGCTGTAGCGGAATATAGCCGTTTATTCTTTCATTTCACCTCTGAGGAATGAAATGGTGCGCAGCGGCTTGAGTATACTCTCGTTATAGTTGAGTCCATGAGCGACGGTTACCACTTACCATCCGGTGGACCGTGGCTCGTCTGCCATCATAAGCAATAAAAAAAAAGCAACATCATCGTATAGAACCCCACCCGTAGTTACATTTATACGATATATTCTCTCTTATTCTATTAAGTTAAAACTATTTTAGGAACCAAAATAAATATTTATACCTATTTCTATTATCATTTTCAATCTAACATAAAAAAAACAGACAAATTTCCAAACTCCGGGCTGTTACTGCGAATTTTTCTTTTTAGGAAAAAGCTCAATAACATTGCCCTACATAAAACTTTACTAAAACACATTTTAAACTATTAAATATGCAAATAAGATATTCTCGCTCGTTCCGAGTCGTTGCAATTTCAAACTAGACCAAACTCCACATGTAAACAAAATTAATTCACTCTAACGATGTTTTTTATTTCATATGGTGGCAGATGACAGCTCGTGGTAAGTGGTAACTACGACATGATACTAAAAAACCACCAAGTCGTGGCGCACTATTTCATTTCTCGGATGGGCAGACGTTGTGAGCAATCCTTAATACCAACTAAGTACTCACACCAATTCAAAAGCTAGAAAAAACAGTTCTCGGGAAGTACCACTGTCCTACAAAATGTCAGGTCGTTTCATTCAGTGAGTGAGAGTGCCAAAGACCTTTTATTACAGTTAGCTACGCGTGATGCCTGTGTTATCGTTAGCGTCAATAAGTTATGGTGCCCATTTACACAGGTCGGATAACCTGCCGTATGCTTGTTTCGGATCCTGTAGTAAAACATTGCATCACAATATTAGACTGCTTTATAAATATTTAACATACTCAGCTAGCATTTGTAGGCTGTTTTCAGCATTATGCCAGAACACGATTCGTTTTATGCAGGCTTTAATATACACGACAGTTTGTGAAGAAGTAAATAGTACATTGTTCTTATGTGGACGATTGTAGATTAATTATTTTAGCATTTAAAGGCATCGCGTAATGTATAGTAAGTTTTTCTTTTTACTATATGCGTGGTGAACAGGCTAGCCCACCTGATGGTAAGCGGTGCTAGCAACACCAGAGGCATCATTCAGCTGTTGTAACTCCGAGGAAAGCGATATGAAGAGGAGAGGAATGATAATGGGTAGAGAATAAGGAGGCAGTTTGGAGCTTGAAACACAACAGCAGAAGTACCAACTGTTGTTTCACGCTGGTCTTATGTGAGAGAGTGCCACTTCTCCTATCGAGCCGGCCCATACTGGGTCAAGCAAGTCTTTAACCACACATACTCAGACTAACAAAAAAATAAAGACACCGCATTGTCTACTAAAAAGTGAAACCACTGTTTTAAAGGTGTATTCGTGAAAGTGTTGTCAGTGGAAAGAAAAAATCCCTTTAAAATAAATTTTTAAAACTTTTATGTTTAAAACATAAAGGAATATTAAAAGTATAAAGTAAATTTACAGCAAATACGCATACGTTGTCAGCCAAATATGAGGAATATTATGGCTGACAACGTATGCATGTACTCGTATGTAACGTACGCAAGAAATCGTTGGGTCACTTGGGGTAACTTTAAATCATACTCTGGTAGCATTCATGTTTTATGTAGCTTTGTTTTGGCACGGTTTTGTTTATATTTGTGTGTGTGAGCCGTGTAATTATAAGTTTGGCTTATTTTTTTTTTTGGCTTCACTAGATTGTTTATAATGATCCGTCGATATTTCTTTCTTGGTCTGAGCACACATATAATTAATGTCTACGGAATTTCTCTACGAGATAATTATGAGATAAAGTATCAAAGTAGTTTTACGATATAAACAGTAATTTACAAATAAAATTTAAATTGTATGCGTTCGTTACAATTTTACTAAATCCTATTAGGGTAATTATTTTTGTAACTCAAATACGGCGTCTGTGAGTAGGTATTAACTGCCGCGGGCGTCGTGTTATTGGCTTAACCGTTATTATGACGAATTTGACATAAATTTGGGTGTGTAATACACCTCTGCCTACCCCGTCGGGGAATACAGGCGCTATGTTTGTTTGTTTGACATAATAACCAGGAGTAGTATTATGAGGACTTACATTAATCCACACGACATCTGTATCTATAGTCTCCATTTTTACCATGTTTTTATTAATTTTTTTTTTCTCGTATTTCTGTCCAAGTGGAATTTTTTAGTTGGTTTTAAACTAACTTCCTGATGAGCTAGATACTTGAAATTTGGACCATAGCTCAGAAGTGGATGACAATGCATGAAAATGTGAAAAGAAGAACATATCTAAAAATAAAATAAAGATATAATAATGTATTTACCGTGTTTTTATAACGGACGATTTTATACTTTTTAGTCCGTTATAAAAATCACGGACCATTATTAATCATATTATTATCATTTTATTTTCAAGGGGGTAAATGGGGTACGATACTTAGATATTTTATCTATAGTACCTTTTCACAAATAAAATTATTATCACTCTACTGGTCTTCTGTAAAAAAGAGACATTTTGAGCAGAGGAACAATTCTGTACCCTAATGGTACTTAATTACGAATCTCTAAGTTCCGTTGTTCTAGACCCCATCGACATTCATAGGGTTACGCTGCGTTACATTTTTTATAACCCCTCCAGTAAATGTTACGTCAGAAAAACTAGACGTCTTTTTCGTACTAAAAATCAAGTAAACTTTCACAGTTTACTTGATGCGAACATCACATTTTCTTAGACCCTCCCATTCCCCCTTGTTACATTTTGCCACGCCAAGGTATACACCCTCTTGTTTGAGAAAATAAGTTTTGAATGGCTCCAATGTAGTTGGGTAGTTCTGAAGCCGCCGAAAAATTCAGCAGTAGATATAAGTATCTTAGTTTTTTTTCCTAGAGCGAAATAATTTGTTAACCAATATAATATGTATTTTGTTTCGAAATGTGTAGCATTGACATTCAATTGTTATTCTAGATCATTCGTAAAACAAATATAAGTTCTAAACGTAAAGGAAAGAAAAGTTAAGAATTATTATATATAGAAACTTAATGTTTTCAGCTAAATAACATTGAGGTTTTGAACAACAGTAAGATAAGACAAATACTTGAAAACTTCAAAAAAATTGTTGTATATTTTTTAGGTTGGCATCATAATTTAGAAGTTGGAAGTACTTAACTTTTGTAATGTTGGTAAAATTACTTAAAACCTCCTTTTAACTGAAGTAACTTGTTTTAAGCATTCATCATCTTCTTATTATCCTTCATATCCACCTCCTATCCTTTTCCGTGGAATTAGTGATGCGCCAGTGATGCCTTTGGTGCACAGAACATTTTTACTTACTAGCGATAATGAGCTAGCAACCTAATCTATCTGTCATCCTATGGCAAACCTCATGCTAAGACGCATAAACGCCGAGATATTGTAAAAAAAAATCAATAATGAAATTAAGCGCCATCTGACATCCCAAAACTAACATCCCAAAACTAAAAGTGGACCTTATTATAATATCTAAAATATAGATGGCGCTTTTCTAAATAAGCGGCCGAGCCAAGTGTATGTTTTTATATTACATCCTTTCGAATTAAAAAACAGACTAAGCCGCGGGGCACAGCTGTAAGTCTCTAATCTGATGGTTTTTGATAAAGTTTGACAGCCATTTAGACATTTTTATATAAGTAGTACCTACCTATCTACTTGCATGTAGCATAACATTCAATGTTTTATAATGAACTTGTAAAAAAATTGGTAAACCCTTAAAAGATATAATATATTTCCATCCATCCATCCATCAGCCTTTCGACGTCCACTGCTGGACATAGGCCTCCCCAAATTGGGGGTATAGTGCCGTAATCGCCACGCTTGGCAGGCGGGTTGGCGATCGCAGTGGATGTTGTTAATACGTTACTCGAGGAAGTGCTGCTGCCCACTCCCCCCGGTATTCCCTCAGTCGGCTCTTACGACTCCCATGGGTGGAGAGGGGTGGGACAATTCTAAAGCCGGCCCCACACGGCCTATAATATATTTACATCTATTATATTGATATTTTTGTGTGTATTTTAAGAAATTGTCATGGCCGGTCATTTGCTAGACATAGTGCGAAAATGTGAAATCGAGAATAATAGATAGTCTCACATGGAAAACCGTTCCAGATACTTTTGCCAATTCAGCCATGGAGACATCTGCTTGGGACTATCCATTTCTACAACATATTACTTAATGTCTTGGGTGACGCCTGTGCCATCTGTCGGATGTATTCGCTTGCATACATTATTGCTTTTTTTTTGGTTTAGGCGGGAAAAATGTACTTAACCGCACACCCCGTCGTCCGGGGCAACGAATAGGGTAGTGTGAGGCCTTCACCCACTAAAGAAACCCGCCGTGGGCTGTCTCTCCACCTTTATTGGCGGGCCACCGGAACCATATTCATTTCAGTGGTGCATACATTATAGCCTAAGTTTTTTGTCGTTACTAATACGCATTCGTGTGAAGTTGAGGCAAGTCACAGTGAAGTCTATAAAAAACCGGGAGAATTTCTACAAAAAGGTGTATTAATATCTATTTCCTCGGTACTTGAACATCATAAATCTTGGTTGGAGTGTCTGTTACGGATAAATTTCACGGAGCGTGTCATCGATCATCGTCTAGTGGCGACTCTTTGACAGCAACGGAATACTTATACACTTATTTTGACTTAATTGGATTATTTCGGTTTCCATTTTGTATATATACGAGCATACATAAAAATTAAATGCCGTGCATCTCGAAAAAAATCGAAAACATCCCTAACATTTTGATGAAGTTTTTGTGTTCGATCATTTATAGCTATTATATTTTGATGTAAAAAACATCTAATGCGGAGGAAGGGTAAAACCGGCTGTTGGCGTGGTGACGTTGCCATGAAGAAGAGAGGAAGAGACAATTTATTTAACAGTTAAATGCCATCTGTTGACAAAAGCATCTAACTAGGAAGTATAATGACACTGAATAAACCAATAACAATTGCACGCCTCATAAACGAAGCGTTGAGGTGGGTACTGCTCTCGTTTCATCCAGAACAACTGATTTTTCAAACTTAAAATGTCTCTATTAATCATATATTGCACTTGTAAAATAATATATACACACACATATCAAGAAAAACACTATTTTTAACACTCATGATATGTTTGATGCCATTTTTGTTATTTAAACTAGTTAAAAAATTGTTTAAAAAAGTTCTGTCTTGGACGTTCGTGTGTCTATATGTGTGGATCCTGTATGTTTGTTAACACGATAACGGCCGATATACTTTACTAATCGAGTCTGTTTTTCTCTTACGCTTCAGTATAATTAGGAGGTCAGGTTAGGTTTGGTCGCGTGACGGATCATTTTTAGTAGACAGTTTTTACTAAAAGTTTAGTGTTATATAGGACTCGAACAATAAACACAAAGTGAAAACAATAAACTCGAACAATATTTGAAGAAATAAAGAAAATCGATGTTTTCATATCTGTGAGACGTCCCGTGACGGATCATTTTTAGTAGACAGTTTTTACTAAAAGTTAGGTACACTAACCTTTCTGATATTTATCTCGTCTAGCAGCTACTACGTGCACATAATAGGTCTGCCAGTGGAGGTGAGGATTGAGGGACTTATAATCGCTATCACTCGAATTGCGTCGTTTTTTTTACAAGATGTTTTAAGACTTATTAAATTTTATGTAGAAAAAGAAAGATTTTATTAATTTGATTCGGGAATATTCACTAAAATATTTATCTTTCTTGTGTGGAATGAGAAACCACAGTTTAGTCCGTTATATATTTTTTTATTTTTGATGCGTTATTGAGTAAATATCTTTACAAATTCTATACTAAATGTCTGTAATCACAAAACCTTAACTTTTCAGATACTTTTCGAGATCTGGCTGATGGTCTGTGAGGACTGAGGGACCACACTTTAAGGGCTGTAGTTTTAAATTATATTTGTTTACAACATAAATATATTATACTATATCTATGGTTTACAACTGCCTCGGTCACGCAGCGGTAGTGTATGCAACTGCTGATCATGAGGTCTCGGAATCGATCCCCAAGTCGGCCAGTGTTATTAAGCTTATTCCTAAAAAGAAAAAATCTCAGAAGCAATAAGCTACTTCGGGCGTGATGCTATGTTTTTTTTTTACAAATTCCCGTTCTACAATTGTTTCAAGTCTACTACTAAATCATACGATGTATTTTGCGAAATACCAAAGTGGTCCCTCAGTTCACACGCACATGAATTCTATACCTATTGCACGCCTCATAAGCGAAGCGTTGAGGTGGGTTCTACTCCCGCTTTACACGGAACAACTGATTTTTCAAGCTTAAAATGTCTCTATTTATTATATATTGCACTTGTAAAATAATATCTACACACATATATTAAGAACAAACACTATTTTTAACACTCATGATATTTTTGATGCCATTTTTGTTATTTAAACTAGTTAAAAACTGTTTGAAAAAAATCTGGCTTGGACGTCCGTGAGTTGTAGGTAATGTATGTTAACACAATAACGACCAAAATACTTTACTAATCGAGTCTTTTTTTTCGTTTACGAATTATTATGATTAGGAATAGAGCCCTATTACTTTTCACGGTCTGATTCGATGTGGTTTAATTGCTATTAAATAAACAAAAAAAATACTGCATATTTACGCTCGACGCGACACTAAAACCAGCGCCTTTCATGAGAACTACCTTTTTACGTACGCATAGCCACCGGTGGTTTTACTATCGTCAACAGAACGCCGTTAGCCCGGCTGGTACATTGTTTTTTGTTAAAAGAAAGTTCTTACCTTTGCTTGACGAGCTGATGATATTTGTCAAGTATAATAACTATTTTATCCATAACAATAATTAAAAACACTTCCATCCATCCATCCATCAGCCTTTCAAGGTCCACTGCTGGACATAGGCCTCCCCAAGAGAACGCCACAACCAACACACGTCAATAATAACACACCAACGGAATATTTTTAGCGGCGCGGGCGCCCATTTTTTTTGCGTAGCCTTGGCGTGCTAGCGGCCCGGAACTGAGAGGTAGACCAATATAGAAATACTTCTTAAAATTAGCGCTAGATGGCGTATAAGACATGAAACCCACATTAATACTTTTTGAAATTAGCGCTATATATGTGCCAATACATTATTAGTTACTTATCAAAATTAATCAATTTTATTGTGAAACATGAAGATTATGAGGCGTGCAGTTTTGGATTTTCTAAAGTATTTATCTTTACAATGTTACCACCTCTTAATTTAGCCTATGGCTTAGCTCTGGTATTACTAGAAATGGTACTATCACTTACCATCAGATGAGCTGCACAGCCAATAATACAAAAATTCAAATTAAATTTCGTTTACGAAATAAATCATTCTGTATAATAAGTCTATAAATTTATGAACAGCCTGTGTACGCTCAAGTCTCGCACGAAGATATATGTGCCATTTCACTGTCATTCGCTATTGTTGAGACTTATACAGATATGGCCACCATCAAACTAATGGTTCGCGCCCTTTTCAATCTTATACCATTATTTACTGTCGCACCCACCATTCCGAGAAATAGAAAATCTAACATTTATACACGAATAATAGAATGTACAATTTCTTATTTATTTTAGCACTATAGACAGTACTCCATAGACTAATAATACAAGTGTCACCACCCCATTTATTGCAGCCGGTGTCGTGCAAGGCGGCTAAGGGATGTAAGCAATTATCACCCTTTGCATTACTGGTGGTAGGGTAAGGTAGCAAGGGGGAGTACTCACTTATTATACGTACTTAGTATCAGACTAAGTACGTATAATAAGTCCGAACGGATCTACCACCATCTTCCGTATGACTAGACCGTAAAGCACAAGGATTTGTTTAGGACCGTCCATTAATAATTTTTCAGTGTGGTGAATTGGTGAGTAGCAGTTTAACAGTGCTCTCAGTATTGTTGAGATTACAAGCGACGGTTACCACTTACCACCAGGCTATGGCAGGAGCCACCAAACAATATAAAAATGCTATGCCATCTGTATGATAACAATAACACTATATTCCACTGTACATTTTGATTTAGAAAAATAATTTTATAAATAAATCAGTCGAAAGATACCACAGTCTTATAACGATTTAGATAGTGAATATCGTTAGTAACAGTGGTCCAAAAACGAATTTTATTTTCATCCAAATCTTAAAAAGGAATAAATCAAGATATCTGAGACTTATATACGGGATCAAAGCGAGATAAAACATTAAATCTCTGTGAAATTGTGCGAAAACTCCAACCGTTATCGTACGTTTGAGTTACGAGAAAAATGAGTGAAGTTTGTGAAACAAAAATACAGATCAGTTTTAAAAAATAACAATTTCAACAATACCTAACATTAAGGACAATAAATAATCATATCATTTTAATATTAAAATCTTCATCAATTTTCAATTATAATAGAATTGATTATTATTATAAATCTATTAGAACAATTAATTGAAAGAAATTTCAATTATAAAATTGTTATTCCATAATTTTGAAATAAGAATTGATAAAAAATAGTTTTAAATTATTGGTGTGTTCATTGTGATACTGAAATATATACTTTGTTTAATGGACATAAAGTTTTGTTTACAATGACGATAACTTTATCACTAATATTAGATTCTTTGGAAGTGCTCAAGAAACGACTGCATATTCTATAACCTGTTGACAAAGTGTTGGTGTGTGTTAACCAAGTACTGGTTCAAAATGAATGTGGGCATGAAGGGAGGGCCCGCCCCCACAGTGGCGGTGGTGCCGGTCCCCGAGAGTGAGATGGACGCGCTTCTACTCGGCAGGACAGCGGTGAGGACATTTGATCAGTACGTCAAAAATGTATGTATATATACTAATTTAACTTAATCATCAGCTCATCATCCGTAGCCAGATTTTTTAAACCATTAATTTGAATTGTCAATCATGGCAAGCATTGCTTCCTACCCTGAGAGGACACAAGTGCCCAAAAGTTACACAGAAAATAAAAAAGGTATCTACGTTAGTCACGAGCAGGATTTGAAGCTGCATCTCCTGAAATACCGTCCCAGATGCTTTGCCATTTCAGTCAATGAATTGGCAAAGCTTTTGAGAGATGCAGGTTCAAATCCTGCTCGTGTATGTTATTTTGATTTCATATTTTCACACTGTGTTAATGGATTATAATTGTAAAATAAGCTGAGCGCGAGTATTTGCGCGATAGACTACAAAGAGTCAAGTATATTCTAAAGATTTTGAAGAGTTCATCGTAATCTTTCTAAAATTGCTGACATGAAAAATGTTTGGCACGCTTTTAACTGGATTTTTTTGCAATACGTAATAAAATTGACGTTTCTGTCTCTTTTGTTTTATATACTATTTTATTAGTAAAAGATGTCTCAGGAATACAGGTTAAAAGGTGGAAAGTTCTGACCTTAGATTGTTAAATCAAATTCGCCATTGAATTGGATGCACCATGCAGTATGTGCAGTAATTGAAATACTGAACTCTAGTTTGCGTTTTCTAGTTCGATTTTCATCCAGAGAAATTCTTGTTGCGATCCACAGACAGGTGTTCTGAGTCAAAATGCACTCTGTACCTATTATATTTGCAAAGAAATAACCTTCATGATACAAGAATCATCCTCTGTATGTGAGATACCACTGAAGAAATGTCAAACAGTTTCAGTGATCAGATACAGACGCAAAGACACACACGGTTGGTCTATTTATTTTTAGTGAGCGGAGAAGCACAGTGACAAGTAGCAAGTGTTTCCACTGAAGCGGAGTAGAGTAATATGGAGCTGAGCGGATCGGACTTGCAGCGCGCGAGTTCTATCCTAAAGATCCCTCAGGCGTCGCACCGCGCCCCAATGCTCTCCGATACGCTGCCCTCCGCTCGACACCACCGACCCTCTCCTCCACCCAGCTTCGTATCAGTGGAAACGCACCCTTAGTAGGTGGCTAGGTGAGGCCTACACTACTCTGCTTGTTGCCGCGAACGGGTTATGGCGGTAAGGTACACCTGTCTCGCCTTAACAAAAAAAAGGTGATTCTTAAAAAAAAAGGTAAAGGCTTTATCAGTCCCAATAGAAATAATAATCTATACTAATAAATGCAGAGCCAACTTTTTTTGTTCGGTTATACTGCAAAAATTACTGTACCGATCGGAAGAATACTTATATCATAAGATGCAGCGTGTTTTGGAGAAGGTTTTAGTATATGATATGTTGGTGGTATTTATCCGGAACATCTAATGCGGAGGGAGGGTAAAACCGGCTGTTAGCGTGGCGAGCGAGATAAAATTTATATTAGTATTATCTATTTGATAGAAAGTAATAAACAGCACGTGTAGAGCCTTTTGAGTATTCGGCTGTACGATACCCTATTATAATGGTTTTTACTAGTTTCACACAAAAACTTATTTGGTTCATAGGTCAGTAGATAATACCATTTTTATCGGCCATCATGTGTTTTATGACACTGAACGTTTTTGATAGTTTATCGCTGTGGAATCAGAAAATAGTTTTATTTGATCGTTTTATTTATTTTTAAATTGTGGGTTCGATTCCCAATTGGCGCAATTATTTGTGTGTATGTTCTAGTGGAAGAGCCTTGTCTATCCCATGAATGAGGCAACTCGATCGGGGAAGAACCATCCATTCACGGAAAATGAGCATAAAACAACTGTAGTTACTACTACTATAAAGAGAGTGAGAGCGCTGAAGACTCAAACCCTCTCCCTATCATCTTCTTATTATCCTTCCTCTGCATCCCCTAAACCATTCCTGGGAGATGGCGACGTGCGAGTGATACCTCTGGTGTTGCTAGCGTCTATGGGCTGCAGTAATTGCTTACCATTGGGTGGGCTGTATATATGCTTGTTTGCCGCTCTCGTAGTATAGAAATACCTTATGAAGTTTAGAAGCCTTTGCCCGCGGCTCCACCGCACCCATGAGCTCGTTTTTAGATTATATCTCAGGTTCCTGATATAGTAGCAGTGTAAATGTATATCATTTTTTAAGTCTCATTAAGAGCTATGAAATAAAAAAAGAAATATCAAATTACGTTTAGTAGTTCATGCGTGATGCTTGACAAACAAACAGACAAATAGACAAAAAATGTTAAAACAATTGTTTTGTGTTCAGACCATTGATATATAATATTAATAGTTCAGACATGCCTATATAAACTAATACCACAGAATAGATGCTTGCTAATTCAGTATTTTTTTCTCAAATATCTTAAATGTATATAAACACAGCTCTGTTACAGCTTTATAATACTATATATTTTTTTATTATACATAGTAACTAGCTCACCCGGCGAACTTCGTACCGCCATATTTTTTTTCGTGAATATTTTGCAATAAAAATATTTAAAGTACTAATATCGCTATTAAAAAATTGGGGTAGGCAGTAGAACGGTGAAAATGTAGGGTTGTATGTATTTTTTATGATAAGGGTGGACCCTTGTTACTTAGGTGTATGAAAAATAGTTTAAATCCTATCTTCAGGCCTACTGAATATGTACACAAAATTTCATAAGAATTGGTCGAGACATTTCGGAGGAGAACAACGACAAACACTGTGGCACGAGAATTTTATATCGGGTATCCGGTAATTAATGTATAACCTTGAAATGGCTTATATTAGAACTTATGGCCATTCTGAAAAAAATACGAATAAAATCTATAATAAATAAATAAATATAAATAAATAATTCACGCATATTTTCACACAAGGTGCTCTGGTCCCAAACTAAGCTTAACGCTTGTGCTATGGGTACCAGATTACGGATATAATACATATATTACTTTTTTTTTGTAAATACATACATATAATAGATAGAAAACACCCAGACGCAGTACAAATATCTGTGTTCATCACACAAATAATTGTCCTGAGTGGGAATCGAACCCACGACCTCGTGCACGGAAATCGGTTACACTACCGACTATGCCACGAGGCCCGCCAAAAATAAGTAGTGCGTCTGTAATTTTTTTCTCTTTCTAGGAATAATTCACTATTTAAGACAGACACAATTATGAATTGTATCATTATCAAATCTACTTGAAACAGACATTATTTTAAAATTATTGGTCACTCATGTATTCATAGATTTTTTTTTACCCAAGATGTTTAAACATTGTTTAAAGACAACCTGTATAGAGATGTTAGAAATAATTTTGAGTGGGGATGTAGCCGAGGGATGTAGTGTAGAAATTCAAGCCGTGACAATTCGTTTGGCAGGTATAAATCACTATACCATCTGTGTAACTACTCTCGATTACTTTAAAAGACTTACACATTATCGGACGAAAATTCCAGAAAATTGTTTCATTAAACCTAAAACATTTATTTCGTACAAAACTCGTCCATCTTACTCGTGGATAGAGGATGGAAATGTAACGTCAATTAGGATAATTGGAGCACGGATGGTCGAGTTGGGTGATGCAATTTGTTGTACTTCAAATAAGAACTTAGTTGATAGTAAATTATCTTTTGAGTTAGATGTATCAGAGGTGATGTTTATAAGGTGCTTATTAGATTATTAAATCTTTATTAACTGCCTCGGTGGTGTAGCGGTAGTGTATGTGACTGCTAATCATGAGGTCTCGGGTTCGATTCCCGGGTCGGGCAATGTTATTGAGCTTTTCCTAAAAAGAAAAATTCTCAGTAGCAGCCCGGAGTTTGGAAATGTGCCTGGAAGACGTCAATAGGCTCGCCCCTATTACGTGGGACTTAAAATACATAGCTGGTGAGTCGTGGGTGTGTAATACACCTCTGCCTACCCCTTCGGGGAATACAGACGTGATGCTATGTTTTATTAACTGCCTCGGTGGTGCAGCAGTACTGTGAGCAACTGCTGATCATGAGGTCTCGGAATCCTCGGGTCGGGCATTGTTATTGAGCTTTTTCGTAAAAAGAAAAATTCTCAGTAGTAGCCTGGAGTTTGGAAATGTGTCCGGTAGACGGTAATAGGCTCGCCCCCTATTACGTGGGACTTAAACACAGCTGGCGAATCGTCGGTGTGTAATACACCTCTGCCTACCACTTCGGGGTACACAGGAATGATGCTATGTTTGTTTGTTTGTACTAATATTATAAAGTTTGAGTTTCTTTATCTATATGTTTGTTTGTTACGCTTTTACGCTGTAACTACTTAACCAATCATCATGACATATAGCACACATATAGTCTAGAGCGCAGAAAAGAATATACGCTTTTTAATCCTAGTAAAATAGATAGTTCTTCTGGAATAGTTGTTTTTGCAAAGAGATGATTAATACTGTGCCTTAGGGTGACGTATTTATGTACTGAAATCTATGCGGGCGGAGTCGCGGGCAGACTCTAGTTATATTTCTTTATACCGCGTGGGTGGTAAACAAGTATACGGCCCACCTGATGGTAAGCGGTTACCATAGCCATCTATAGATGCTAGCAACATAGAGGCAGTGCTGTAACTAGGCTTTTATGCGCCCGGTGCGAGTTTCTGTAACTGCACACTTAAAATTGTTCTAATTTTACCTGGTTCTAGACAATAAAATATAATGTTTATAAAAATAAGTCTATCATCTAAAAACTACGTTATTTATGAGTATTTGCACACAGCATCGTGATACGGGTGTACCGTATTACGCTATAAATAATAGGTATTGTTTGTGATCCTGGTCTGATCATTTTTGCGACCCTCCAGGGCCTGCGCCCTGTGCCTGGGCACCGCTGGCACCGCTGGCACCGCCCTAGTTACGGCGCTGCATAGAGGCATCACTCGCGTGTCACCACCTCCGTAGGAGTAATCTTAGTATAGCTATGTCCACGAGCATCGGTTAGAGTTTCCCATCAGGTGAGCAGGCTCGTTTGCTACCAGCATAAAAAGGTATCTCAAGACCTTTACTTTTAAAATGTAGACTCCACAAGTCTCTACGACACCGACCCAAATAGGGTCAGTATTTTGTTTATTTTTTATTGCATGTAATGGCAGACGAGTCACGGTCCATCTGATGGTAAATGGTAACCGTCGCCCATGGACTCGATTATACCGAGAGTATTGTCAAACCGCTGCTCACCAATTCATTTCACAGATATGAAATTAAATATAAACAGTTATCTCCTGCTACAGCCTAAACGCAACGATGTGCTTCATGGCCGGTCACACGGGAGATGTTGGTACCAACCCGCTCGGACCCGATACCAAGTGAGTACTCCCACTTGGTACCCAGCCCTACCACCAGTCATGCAATGGATGATAATTGCTTACTTCCCTTAGTCGCCTCATACGACACCCGTGGGAAAGAATGGGGTGGTGACACTTGTATTCTTAATCCGTCACCACACGGACAAAAATATAACAGAAAATGTGATCTAATAAATTTTACTAAATGAAAGACACAATTTTAAACGAATACTCTTTAAACGCACGCCCCTGTTTTAATTACGGAGGTAACGTACGTACGTATTCTCGTATGGATTTTTTTCAATTAGAAGTGATCTTTTTTGTTTTCCCGTGATGGCGATTGGTGGCAAGTGATAATTAATACCACTGTCTCCCCTTTTTCTATTATCGATAATATCATATACAGATTCAAATCTGTTTTCCTGAGGAGTAGGCAAAGACAGTGAATTGTAACCTATCTTCTTCATACTTTTTTTTGGATCAAATCACGCGGATGAAGTCACAGGCATGATATTATTATTTCTATATCTATACAATTATTATAAAGAGGTAACGTTTTTGAGTTTGTGACGTTGTAAGGGGTAATCTCTGGATCTACTGAACCGATTTTCAAAATTATTTCACCAATAAAAAGCTACGTTATTGTAGAGTGTCATAGGCTATAATAATTTCCAAAATTAATTACGCATCTTTACTTAAACTTGAATAATGTAATGAAAGTTGTAAAAAAAATTGCTTTCATCGCGTGCGCTGCAGAAACTATTGAGGATAGAACAAAACAATGTACTACAATATTAAAGAACGTATAAAAATCTGTAAAAAAAGTCCGCGATAGCATATGGCTATCCTACGGATAACTCACAATAACTGCTTTTACTGTTAAAATTGAGGATTAAAAATAATTTTTGTCAAGCTTATTTAGCCCATATGGTATTAATTTATATCTTTATAAATATTTTTTAATTATATGGGACGAATGTACCATGAGTCATAGAGCACATATTGAAGCTGCGAACCGTACGCTAAAAGACATCAGAAACTCAGACGCTGATATGGGTGGTGTTACTTTTGTTTTTGCGGGCGATTTTCGGCAAACGCTGCCAGTAATAACAAAAGGAACACGCGCCGATGTCATCAGGGCATGCTTAAAGTCATCATGCTTATGGAGTTCCGTTGAAACTCTCAATTTACGAACAAACATGAGAGCCCACTTGAGCGACAACTACGATAACGACTTTCCGCATCAACTACTGAATCTTGGAGAAGGAAAAATTTGCTGTCCTAACACCAACAGTAGGGATGACTGTTTGTAATGACAATCGGTTAGGTCACATATTACACAGGTTAGAAGATCTGATAGACGCAATATATCCCGGTCTTGAAAGTTTAATTTAAATAGATTATCATTGGCTTTGTTCTAGGGCAATAGTCTCACCCACAAACGATTCAGTGAATGAGATAAATAAAATAATTTTAGGAAAAATTCCCGGTCAAGTCAAACACTATAAGTCCATTGACACGGTGTGTAATATTGAGGATACAGTGCACTGCCCTTAAGAATTTTTAAATTCTTTGAGTCCTTCTGGCTTACCTCCCAACGACCTTATGGTAAAAGTTGGCATTCCTATCATGCTTTTAAGGAACCCCCCAACATGTGTATTGGCACAAGGCTGCTCATAAAAGAGTTGCGGGAGAATATAATCGTGGTGACCATTCTCACAGGGCCAGCAGTGGGACAACTTGCTTATAATCCGCGGATACCCATGATTCCGACTGATTTACCTATACCGTTTAAAAAGTTACAGTATCCCGTCAAGGTCTCTTTTGCCCTCACTATTAATAAGTCCCAGGGTCAAACATTTTCTCTGGTGGGCATTGACCTGAGAAAGCACTGTTTTTCCCATGGGCAGTTATATGTTGGCTTATCTCGGGTTGGAACTCCTGAAAGACAATATATTTTAGTACCAAATGATAACATTACTACTAATATAGTATATCGAGAAGTGTTGAACAATTAAAATAAGTAAATATGATGTAAATTAAATAAATAGTGTATATTAACATCAAGTAATAAAAATGACAACAAAAAACAGTAACATAAAAAGAACAAAACATACAACAAACAATAAAAAAAAAAACAAAAAATCAAAATAACAAATAAAAAATCTTCCTCATCATAATTTTTATTTATCCCGAACTTTTAACCTGAAGTTATTACGCGGGACAAACGGGCCGGGACAAAAATATTTCTAACGCGGAACGGAGTCCGCGGGCACTGCTAGTACTATACATATAAATAAAATTGAGTTGGCTGTTTGTAATGACTAAATAACTTTTACATAATGCATTTATTATTTTTATGCGGATCCCTAATTATTTCCCAAAATAAAATTAGCCCTAAGTTACTTCGTATAACATCAGCTATCAGCCAGTGAAAGTCCCGTCCAAATCAGTCTGACTTGGAAAAATTGCATATTTAGTTATAGGTATCATTTAGCATAACGCCTGTTACCCCAAAGGAATAGGCAGAGGTGAATTATACACCCATGGTTTGCCAGCTACCTTTAAGTCCCACGTAATAAGAGGCGAGCGTATTGCCGTTTACTAGGCACATTTCTAAACTCCAGGCTGCTACTGAGAATTTTCCTTTTTATGAAAAAGCTCAATAACACTGCCCAACCCGAGGATCAAACCTGAGACCTTATGATCAGCAGGCGCACACACTACCGCTGCACCACCCAGATAGTTAGGTATCAATTACCTATAACAACATTTACCCAATTTTTGCCAAGTTTGTCTGTGTGTTTGTTCCAGTAATCTCCTAATTGATTAGACTGATTAGGACGGGACTTTCACTAATTCATAGCTGATGTTATATGAGTTACTTCTTAGGGCAAATTATATTTTGGATAACAAATAGGGATCCGCCCACAAAATAGAAAATATCTAAATTGCTCGCGGATAAACTTGTGGGTGCTAGCTAGTATAGAATATAGTAGCAGAACCATGAACTAATTAAAAAAATATTACCAAATCATATCGCGGACATCTTGTACAAATATCAAAAAGTCTAAAAATTTATGGTGATCTCTTGATTCAAAATAGCGAAGACTGACTGATTGTACTTTATACTCACGTACGAGTATGTCTGCTCGCTCTTAGCGACAACCCTGTCACTATGATCTCAATCAATTAAGCCGCGCCCTACAATTTCGTTGTACGATAACATTATATGAGCTTTTATAAGATAATAGTTTCGTTGGAGGGAGGTACAGATAACTACTTATTGATAGCCTGGGAAGATCAACCATGACGACTATTACCGATATAGATCGAAAAGATCGTTTTGTTTGTCCAAACATGAGAACACATACAAAGGGCATGCGAGATCTTACATAAATACAGACACAATCATACTTTCCCTTTTCTACATACAAATATACCTATACTACTTATTATTAAGCTATAACAGAGCTGTTTCTGTCCATTAGATATTTGAGAAAAAATACTGTATTAGGTTAAATAGGCGTGTCTGAAAACAAAACATTTTTTTTTAGATTTTGTCTGTTTGTTCGTTCACGCATCACACAAAATCTACTAAACGGATTTTGATGAAACTTTTTTTATTTCATAGCTCTTAATTAGATTTAAAAACTAGTATACATCTTATCCCGATACTATATCAGGAGCATGAGATATAACCTAAAATCCAGCTTTAAGCTGCGGCGGAGCCGCGGGCAAAGGGTTTCAGAATTTCTTTTATTTGAACGCATGTGCTATGGGCACCTGATTGCGGATATATTTCACATATTACTGTTTTTTTGTAAATACATACATATAATAGATAGAAAACACCCAGATGCAGTACAAATATCTGTGTTCATCACACAAATAATTTTTCTGAGTGGGAATCGAACCCACGATACATAATAGTTTGATGATGTCCACCCCATTCTTTCCTGCGAGTGTTGCACAAGGCAAGTAAGAAATGATACCCTATTGCATTAATAGTGGCAGAATTTGGTACCAAGTGGGAGTATTCCTCATTTGTTATTGGGACTGAGTGGGATATTACTGCTGTCTGCCTTATAATCGATCTAGAAGCACTAGTTAATTCGTTGATTATCCATCCACGAATGAATTGGTAAGTAAGCTTGGCAGAATTCTTAATATTGTCGAGTCGATAAGCTCAATTATCACTTACTGTCAGGTGAGTGCGAGGCTCGTCTGCCACCACAGACAATAAAAATAAAAATAACGAGCCTTTGCTTGCGGCTCCCCCGCAACCAAAAGCTAGTTTTTATATTGTATCTCGGGTTCCCGATATAGTATCGGGATAAAATGTATACTAGTTTTTATGTCTAATCGAGATCTATCAAATAAATAAAGTTGCATAAAAATCCGTTCAGTCGTTTTTGCGTGATGCGCGAACAAACAAACAGACAAACATAAACAGACAAACAGACAAAAAATCTACAAAAAATTGTTTTGTGTTCAGACACGTCTATATAGCCTAATACAGTAATTTTTTTCTCAAATATCTTAAATATACAGACACAGCTCTGTTACAACTTTGTAATAGTACTAGCAGTGCCCGCGGACTTCGTTCCGCGTTAGAAATATTTTTGTCCTAGCTCGTTTGTCCCGCGTAATACTTCAGGTTAAAAGTTCGGGATAAATAAAAATTATGATGAGGAAGATTTTTTATTTGTTTTTTTTTATTGTTTTTTTGTCTTTTTATGTTACTGTTTTTTGTTGTCATTTTTATTACTTGATGTTAATATACACTATTTATTTCATTTACATCATGTTTACTTATTTTAATTGTTCAACACTTCTCGATATACTATATTAGTAGTAATTTTATCATTTGGTACTAAAATATATTGTCTTTCAGGAGTTCCAAGCGGAGATAAGCCAACATATAACTGCCCATGGGAAAAACAGTGCTTTCTCAGGTCAATGCCCACCAGAGAAAATGTTTGACCCTGGGACTTATTAATAGTGAGGGCAAAAGAGACCTTGACGGGATACTGTAACCTTTTAAACGGTATAGGTAAATCAGTCGGAATCATTGGTATCCGCGGATTATAAGCAAGTTGTCCCACTGCTGGCCATGTGAGAATGGTCACCACGATTATATTCTCCCGCAACTCTTTTATGAGCAGCCTTGTGCCAATACACATGTTGGGGGGTTCCTTAAAAGCATGATAGGAATGCCAACTTTTACCATAAGGTCGTGGGGAGGTAAACCAGAAGGACTCAAAGAATTTAAAAATTCTTGAGGATAGTGCACTGTATCCTCAGTATTACACACCGTGTCAATGGACTTATAGTGTTTGACTTGACCGGGAATTTTTCCTAAAATTATTTTATTTATCTCATTCACTGAATCGTTTGTAGGTGAGACTATTGCCCTAGAACAAAGCCAATGATAATCTCTTTCCATTAAACTTTCAAGACCGGGATATATTGCGTCTATCAGATCTTCTAACCTGTGTAATATGTGACCTAACCGATTGTCAAGTTTAATGTCATCCCTACTGTTGGTGTTAGGACAGCAAATTTTTCCTTCTCCAATATTCAGTAGTTGATGCGGAAAGTCGTTATCGTAGTTGTCGCTCAAGTGGGCTCTCATGTTTGTTCGTAAATTGAGAGTTTCAACGGAACTCCATAAGCATGATAATTTTAAGCATGCCCTGATGACATCGGCGCGTGTTCCTTTTGTTATTACTGGCAGCATTTGCCGAAAATCGCCCGCAAAAACAAAAGTAACACCACCCATATCAGCGTCTGAGTTTCTGATGTCTTTTAGCGTACGGTTCACGGCTTCAATATGAGCTCTATGACTCATGGTACATTCGTCCCGTATAATTAAAACATATTTATAAAGATATAAATTAATACCATATGGGCTAAATAAGCTTGACAAAAATTATTTTTAGTGCACAATTTTAACAGTAAAAGCAGTTATTGTGAGTTATCCGTAGGAGATAGGCATATGCTATCGCGGACTTTTTTTACAGATTTTGTTGTGTTTTTTACGTTCTTTAATATTGTAGTACATTGTTTTGTTCTATCCTCAATAGTTTCTGCAGCGCACGCGATGAAAGCAATTTTTTACAACTTTTATTAAATTATTCAAGTTTAAGTAAAGATGCGTAATTAATTTTGGAAATTATTATAGCCTATGACACTCCACAATAACGTAGCTTTTTATTGGTGAAATAATTTTGAAAATCGGTTCAGTAGATCCAGAGATTACTCCTTACAACGTCACAAACTCACAAACGTTACCTCTTTATAATAATAATAATAATAGTATATAGTATAGATAGTATAGATTTCTTAACACCGTAACAACTTAACAGAACATCACAAAGTTTGGCATACATATAGTACGCTGTACAGCAGACGAGACTGATCCGAGTTCGAGAGGGTTCCTGAGGGATGGTTACTTTGGTGTAGAGATTATTTAGATGAGAGATGGTTAGATTTAGACCGACAGGGCCTTTTTAATGTTTACTTTTTTTTGTTAAGGCGGAAAAAAATGTTCCTAACCGCACACCCCGTCGTTTAGGGCAACGAACAGGGTAGTGTGGGGCCTTCACCCACTAAAGAAACCCGCCGTGTGCCGACTCTCCAATTTTATTGGCCGGCCACTGGAACTATGTTACATTCCTTCGGTGGTTGTCCGGCAGGGCCTAGCTACCACTGAAGTAATGTCACATAGTTCCAGTGGTCAGCCAATACAGGCGGAAAGACAGCACACGGTGGGTGTATTTAGTCGGTGAGGAACCCACACTACCCTGTATGTTGCCCCATATTTTCCCACCATAAAAAAGGTCCGTTGTAAGCAATAAACGAATCTCAGTCATTTTAACTTTACTAACCAAACAACTATTACGTTCGAAGTCATGTTTGAACATTAAAACTCCAGGTCAGTGTAAGCCCCTCCAACCACGATTACACGAGGCATTAAATTTTCAGAATTGCGTTTGAAATTAATACGAAGGGATGTCAACTGCCTATTTCGGGACAGACGCTCAAAATTAAATGAAAATAATATGAGTTTTAGATGCTTAAGTTGTCAAAGTTTATGTCTCGCTGAGGATAATATTATTTTTGTGGTAATTGGCCTACAAAAACTCATTATTTATGGAAAGAGCGAAGAACTTTAAAAACGTATAATATTCTTTCTCCCACTTTGAAGCACGGCTCTCCTCTTAGAGTTAGTGGGAGTCTAGTGTAGCCACTGGCTCTGTGCAGGTTGGATAAATTCGCAAGCCTTTTTTATAGGAAAACATATACAGAACGTCACCACTCGGGGCAATGAACAGGGTGGTGTAAAGTCTTACCCAACCCATCCACTAAATAAACCCATCGTGTGAAGTCTCTTATGCCGTGTGGGGCCGGCTTTAGAATTGTCCCACCCCTCTCTACCCACGGAAGTCGTAAGAGCCGTTACCGTGGGAGTGGGTAGCAGCACTCCCTCAAGTATTAACAACATCCCCTGCGATCGCCAACCCGCCTGCCAAGCGTGGTGATTATGGCACTATATAATATAAAGAGCACACAAGAAAAAATGGGACCGACGATCTGGTCAAAGCCGCGGAGGGCGTTGGATGTGGTCGGGGCAGGACCGCTCGTTGTGGCATTCTCTTGGGGAGGCCTATGTCTAGCAGTGGACGTTGAAAGGCTGATGGATGGATGGATGGCTTAAGTCTCTTTGCCTGTATAGGAAGACCACTGGAACTGTATTGCTTGCCAGAATGTGTCGACAACGGTAGACACTCCTATAGTTTGTTATAGTGAGTTAGAGTGCCGGAGGCTCAAAGCTCCTCCGTATCGTCTCCTTAAGTCCTTACTGTCCTTCTTCACCTACTGTCCTTTAATATTGGCGAGTCGCGCGCTGTGCCTCTGGTGTTGCTAGCCTCTATAGGCTAAGCGCTAAAGTGACCACCCACCATCAGATCGGCTGTACCTATGCTTGTGTGTTTCGCACAATAAAAAAGAGACATATAGTTATGTGGAGTTAGATTCGATCAACAAGCCTGAGGTCAAGTCCTCAAAAGGCTTGATTTACTTGTGAATTTCTTGACAAATTATCACTGCTCGGTGAAGTAATCTATATTTTCTCGATGACTTGTTAAAGTAGCTAATCTATAATGGACCTGTATGTTAAATCGCTAATATTGAAACAGCATCAGCAACCTTAATCATTATGAATGAATTGATGTAAAAACTATATAAATAAATAAATATTCACGGAAATTTCACACAACGTCCTCTGGTCCCAAACTAAGTTTAACGCTTGTGCTATGGGTACCAGATTAAGGATATAATACATAATATTACTTTTTTTAGTAATAATAAACATAATAATATAATAGATAGAAAATATCCAGAAGCAGTACAAATATCTATGTTTATCACACAAATAATTGCCCTGAGTGGGAATCGAACCCTCATTGGTTCATATTCGTGCACTACCGACTACGCCACGAGGCCCGGCTTAGTAAAGTTTGACTGTGTTATAGGAAAATTTATAATTATACCTATACCCGGACAGCTTTTTGAAAATTCGTTTCAGCTGCTCCAGTAAAATACCACAAGTGTCAGACTCAGCGAATTACATTTTCACTACAACAAAGCCGAAAACTGAACCGATTAAATCGCTTTAATCGATTACGCCATCTGTGAAGTGCTATCAAGCTTTTCGAGAATCCATCAATATCGATACCAGCCTACAAACAAATAACTACCTTAGATCATACGCATAAAATTCAATTTTAATACAAACATGTCCACTGTGTTTCATCAAATAAGGCTAACAAAAGAAGATACACTCTATTGATGATGTTTTAAGGTCCTAAATCGCCTATCTAGATGTATAAAAAGTTTAGTGAACAAGACATGTATGTTTAGAATTGATTGACTTAACATTTATCGATATTTTGATACGGAGTTGTAGTATAGGTTTGATTCCCAGTCGAACACACTTAAAGTTTGTTTGGCAAAGAGATGCGCAAGTAGCAAAAAACAAAAATTACTTTAGTAAAATTCAAAAATATATCTTGGAGCGGGATTCAAACTCGCTACTTGTTTAGAGTAAGTTATTTGAGAACGTGAAAAAAGGGAGCTTCACTGCGAGCAGGATTCGAACCTGCATCTTACCCACTACTCGTGTATTTCCAGTCCACAAGCAAAGTACAACCGCTTTAAAGTACAGATTATTATTTGTGAATTATTCCGTGTGGTGACGGACTAAGAATACAAGTGTCACCACCCCATTCTTTCCCACGGGTGTCGTATGAGGCGACTAAGGGAAGTAAGCAATTATCATCCATTGCATGACTGGTGGTAGGGCTGGGTACCAAGACCAAGTGGGAATACTCACTTGGTAGCGGGCCCGAGCGGGTTGGTACCACCATCTCCCGTATGACCGGCCATGAAGCACATCGTTGCGTTTTGGCTGTAGCAGGAGATAGCCGTTTATTCTTTCATTTCATATCGGTGAAATGAAATGGTGAGAAGCGGCTTGACAATACTCTCGGTATAGTTGAGTCCATGAGTGACGGTTACCATTTACTATCAGATGGGCCGTGGCTCGTCTGCCACTTCATGCAAAAAAAAAGAGGTAAAAGAGTCTCAGTGGCTTAGAGCACTTCCCCGGATTGGAAGGGACGCAGGTTCGATTCCCACTCGCACTAAAGTGCTCTTTTTCCTCATTCATAAATAATCATGTCAAGTGCTAAAAATACAGATCAAAAAGTACAACCACACTCAGAAATAACTATTTTGAATCACAGAAAGAATTGTCCTGTGGGGGAATCGAAGCCACAACACTCACACACACGGCACGTGAGGTCGGTATGTAAACCACTCTGCCATTTGTGTTTTAACCGCTAAGCCACAGCAGATATCGATATCGTTCGTTTTACGATACCCCACACCATCTATGTGCACCGGCAAGCCACAATGATGAATAACGAATAAATCTAATAAATTATGAACAATTGAAAACAACTCAAAGTTAAATTACAAATAATTTAAGAACATAACTTAGTCCAACAGAACAAAGAATGAATTAATAAAATGGTGGCGCGAATCGTTGACTTTATTTGTAAAGTTACCGTTGGGAGCGAGCGAACGACGTCGCGAATGGATTTCATTACCCGTTCGTTTTGTTCAGTCATCGTTTATCCTTTGAAATTGAATTGGTCGACCAGTTAATAGTTTTGTCTCTCATTCAGTAAGTTGAATAGTACCTAACAGAAGTATTTTTTTTTTGTGTATCTTATAAGTAATTCATCATCGATACAAATAAATAAAATTGAAGTGAGTGTGTATATAATTTGTAATTTCTAAATTATCTACAAAAAACATTTTCTGTTCGTTAGTCAGTAAAAATGGCTTGACCGATTTGAATAATAGTTTTTAGTTAGGTATGTTCCCTCGGACTAAAATAAATAAATAAAAAATAGGTATGTTCGCTCTGATACAGGGGTCGTTTATTATAAGCGAATCGTCTGTTTGTATGGACCTACTGTCTTTTGGCTAACAGACGACCAAATTACAGCTACTGTCATTCTTTCTAATTAATTTGAATTGAGAATTACAAATAAGTTTCATTTAATAACCTATCGAAATTGAATTATTAGACGATGCAGATTGATTAGGATTGATAATCGCTGATAAAATAATTTGTAGGTGATACAAAGTTCACCAGGTCATCTAGAAGAAGAATCTTTAATAACAAACCAATGATTAAAGTTATTGTGCTTCGACTAACCGAATGGGTTAGACAGATTTAGACGGGACCCTTACTAACAGATTTAACCATTGTTATCTATGCACTTTCGCCATTTTATCGGTAGTTGATTCTTTCTTTATTTGCTGAAAAACTTGTGGGAGCAAGGTCCGGAGAGTAAGGTGGGTGTCGGAGATATTTCAATCGCAGCTCCTCTAATTTAGCGACCGTCTGTTGTGCAGTGTGTGGTCTAGCGTTATCCTGCAGCAGCAGTGGGCTAGAGCAATTGACCAGTCTTGGTTGTTTAACGGCTAGCTTTTCCATCATGGTTTGCAATTGTTCACAATACAGATTCGCCATAATCGTCTGGCCAGTTCTTAGGAAGCTGTAGTGGATGACACCAGCACTGGAACAGAAGCCTAAATTAGAAATAAATTTTAATTTGGAATTCTTAACCAAAAGCCAGATATGAGATCAAAGTGGCCAATTTTACAAAACGCCTATATCATATGTAAGGACCCAATAGTATAGAAATAGATAAGATCACAATGTTTAAATTGCTATAAGCATTGATCTATAGATTAAAGATAGGTACACAATGCGTTCAGAAATCGAGGCAAAAGTTGTATAAATAATCTTACTTAAATGTATAGCATTCTTTCAATTATTTTTATAAAATAGGTGTAAAATATCATTGTAAAATAGTGACAACTTTTCACTGTGTGCATGAGTATAAGTAATGACACTATTCAGAAAGAACGAGAGAAAAAGAGACAGTCAATGAGTTTTCAAAAGAGATTTTAATATTATTAAGCACTCGTAATCTGCACTCATTTATAGTGGATACTTTTAGTGCCTAATTGTAGATCTTCTCTTTTTTATACATCAATGGCTATTGATAATATTATATCATAAGTATTCCCATTCAATAAAAATTCTAAAACTTGCAAATTAAACAGTTTGTTAAAACGTTAAATATTAATTTCATTATTTCAGCCGAATGACTGTAAACGGGGTTCGCAAACCTTCGGCTGAGCTATAAAAAGCGTTCGAGTGTAACAATTTGTTTCCATTTACAGCTCGTTACCGTAACTGCGTTACCCCTGACGGAGGACGTTTTCACGATCATCCTGAGCCAGCGATAATCGATTTTATCTTTAGTCGATGTACTAAGAATATTGCCTGTTATTTCTAGTGCCTTTTTTATTGAAGCTAGCAAAACCAGCGGCATCACTCGCGCGACACTAATTCTCAGAAAATTTATAGCAGTTAGAGAGAAAGGATAGTAAGGAGTGAATAAGAGGGGAGGTGTGCTCTCACTCACTGTATGAAACATTAGGAGTACCTATGATTGGTTCACGCAGATCTTCTGTGAGAGGGTGGTACTTCCTCGATCGAGCGGGCCCATTCACGCTGCGACAAGCAAGTCTCTCCCACTAGAAAATAGTATAGTAATTAGTTTATGGATTGATAGTTTTCTTTCCTAATTACTAATTCATAAAAACCAGTGATATCCTAGTGATAAAACCAAGAACTACAAACAGAGTGGTATCTAGTTCGATCTTAAGTCTGAAGTTAAGGCCTCGCATGACAATTTCTTGTAATTTCCGAAATTATGTGTGTTTGTTGATAAAATATCACTGGTTGGTGAACGAAAATATTGTGAGGAAGACATCAAGTCTGAGAGATGTTGAGAATATCTCTCAGACTTGATGTCTTCCTCACTCTGCTTCTGAACTTTCTCAATCCACACTGGACTAGCGTGGTGGACTAAGACCTTTCTTTTTTTGTTGAGGTGGAAAAAAATCTACCTAAACGCACACCCCGTGGTTCGGGGCAACGAACAAGGTAGTGTGCCTCTACCACTAAATAAACCCCAGATGTGCCGTCTCTCCGCGGGGCACTGGAACTATGTTGCATTACTTCAGTGGTCCGCTGGCGGCCTACTCTTTTGGGTACCCTCTACCGAGTGACGCATCCGCACTGAGCGTAGTACCTTCGCGAAAGGCTTTGCGGGTGGCGGACGTTCCCCGGTCCATCCACTAAGACCTAAAACTCTCTCACTCTGTGCCAGTGCCCAATAGTGGGGCTGCGATGGGTTGTGAAGAAAATGGCAGCAAAGTAAAGCTACGACCTGTTTTCTGCCATAATCCACTACATTCAAAGGAGGAAGAACCACATAAATGTGATTCACAGTTGCGAAATAGTATGTCATCTTGGTTTCAGCATTCTTTTTTCATGATGTTTTAGTTATAAGAATTATATTAAACTATAATAAATTTGCAATTTAAAAACGTGGCCCATATGTTTCTTGCCGGGTTTTTCTCATGAAAGGCTTTACTACGGTATCCGGCCGCTTGTGGCGATCGCAATCGTTACTTTTTTATTGCGGATGCACTCGCCTCATGCACTTGTTAGAATCATAGACACAATAAAAGCTCTGAAATATAGCTGGTTTATCAGATTTAATATACACTTACATTTATTCGGCGTTAGCTATCTATAAAACTTACATCACTTGCAAACATAAGTTACTCTAGTTAAGCTACTAGACTGATAGTAAAACAGTTATATATCTTATGTATATTAGCACAGTAGATGTAAATAGAAACCAGGTAAAACTCTTTAAAAGTATTTATTCATTATTATTTTATTATTTAGGTATATAAGGATAGTAATCATTAAATCAACATAACTAGCGTAAAATACTATATTATATAGTATTAAATAATGTATCAAATTGTATATTATATATTTAAATGTAATAGCAACAATATTATTGTATGACACTTATTAACATTACTATTTCAATACATTAGCAATTAGCAAACAGATATATAAACATTATATAATTAAAAGTACTTAACTGACGAGTCTCTTGGTACCTTCGGTACCGCGGCTCACAACAGAATGATCCATGTTCTTTTTTTTTTTTTTTTTTGTTTTTTTTTTTTTGTGTGTGACTTTGGTTGTTAGCCTCAGACGGCTATGACAACCTTACCCGGACAATTGGTGAGCGCAGAGGGCTCTCAACCCGACATTTAAGCAACGCGATCCATGTTCTACTCTGACGGGCCTTTTTGTAGCAACGAACAAACACGTGTCGTCACGTGTTGTTTATTCAATTGAATGTTTGAACTTACAAATCAGATGTTTTTAATTTACAAATAATTCATACACTAAACAATACATATTTTCCAGCACAAAATTATGCTGATAAATTACATAATGTTATAATATATAATTAATCTATTACACTCATGTTAATTATTAGTGTATTGATGACGATTTTAGTGCTATTTAATAGGCCTATGAAAAAAAAAAAATTTTGAATTTGAATTTGAAACTTCTCGATGTGTTTCGAAGAAGTATCGAAAAAGCTTTATCAAAATTTGTTTGATAGTTTTTGTGTAAAGCGCAAATAAACAGACAAACAAACAAAATTTACAAAAATAGTTGTTTTGGGTCTCAGAACCCACCTATATAGCCTAATAATTAGTTGTAGATCGAGTAAGTAAGTGTTACCACGAGCAGGGTTGCAAACTGCGTCTTCTGCATTATCGTTGCAGACGCACACCGACTCGGCCATTATCGTGTCTATATTTCTATTTCACTACTTGGTATTTTGTTTTCTTAATGACTAAGCATGTCAAGTGCTTAAAATATATATAAATATAAGTATCTAATTTAAATCTTCTAATGGAGTAATCTCTGTGAAGTTGTACTGAATAATTCAAACGTTCTTTGTGATTTATAAATCGCTTCCGAGATAGTCTTATCTAGAGTGATAAATGACTACGCATTAACAGAAGATGTACTCAGATCGTCGTTAAGACGTTCAGATCTCATATAGTTTTAGAGAGATATGAAGAGTAGACAGAGAGAGAAGAGAGATTTTGAAGAATAAGCTGCGACTTAATCTTCAATTAAATTTACTTAATTTCATTATAGTTTAAAAGAATTAAAATAACACGCTTTAAATAGCTATTAGTTTAACTAAAAAGTAGTAAATAATATTATTTCGTCGTGTTATTTTAGTTTTTTAAACTATAATTTATTTTCTTCTTTTTTGTCTCAAAAGTACTGTTATTTAAAAGAAATAAAACCTGCTTATGTCGTGATAATTTACCTTTAAACTTCATCGGACGGACATGGCTAAGCTATAAGGGTTCTTTATTGGCTACGGAACCCTACAAACCGATAAACTCGATAACTCTAATTATTGCATTGTCATCAATCCTTGATAAGTGTGCAAAGTTTCAAATCAATCCGACGTTATGAAGTGGTTGAAAATCACGTTCGAAGATTCCGTAGCGTGTTTTTTAAAGTTATATAAATTAACAACAAATCTTATTTTGCAAATTGAAAAATAGAATAATTTATTTAACACAAAGTGAAAAATGTGAAATCGAAAATAACAGTCAGGAGCAGGATTTGAACATGCATCTTCTGGATACCGTCCAGATGCTTTACCAATTCAGCCATACTGACAATTGCTCCTGACTGCTAATTTCGATAACACATCACACTTAACGTCTTTGGGTGACGCCTGCGCCATCTGTCGGGAGTATTTCCATACATTATACCGACCAGGTAAACTTAATTTTACAATTAAGATTTTACCTAATAATGACGCAAACCCTTTAAATATTTAGATATTTTTATATATATTTTTAGCATTTGACATGCTTAGCACTATACATTAAACACAAAGTGAAAAATGTGAAATCGAAAATAACAGTCAGGAGCAGGATTTGAGCCTGCATCTTCTGGATACCGTCCAGATGCTTTACCAATTCAGCCATCCTGACAATTGCTCCTGACTGCTAATTTCGATAACACATCACACTTAACGTCTTTGGGTGACGCCTGCGCCATCTGTCGGGAGTATTTCCATACATTATACCGACTAGGTAAACTTAATTTTACAATTAAGATTTTACCTAATAATGACGCAAACCCTTTAAATATTTAGATATTTTTATATATATTTTTAGCATTTGACATGCTTAGCACTATACATTAAACACAAAGTGAAAAATGTCAAATGCTAAAAATATATATAAAAATATCTAAAAAAAAATACTCCCGACAGATGGCGCAGGCGTCACCCAAAGACGTTAAGTGTGATGTGTTATCGAAATGACTGTTATTTTCGATTTCACATTTTTCACTTTGTGTTTAATGTATAGTGCTAAGCATGTCAAATGCTAAAAATATATATAAAAATATCTAAATATAGAATAATTTTATCAAATATATACTAAGTATTGTCATCGGTCCTCGACAAATCTACAAAGTTTGAACGACATCTGGCCGTTTAAAGTGGGTCAAAATCGCGCTCAAATGAGTCGGTTACAAACATACAAACAAACATATAGGTGAAGTTAATAACAAGCGTGTAAATATCAACGTAAACAGGTTCGTAGGAGTGGTCATGTCGCCCTTTATGTATGTGCAAAGTTTCATATCAATTGAGCAAACGGTGCTCGAGTTTTAGGTGAACATACATTCTCTTTTGTATATATAGATTGAAAATAGTCAAGAATACACTAATAGTTAACACAAGCGCCTGAGGCGAGTGCATCCGCAATAACAAAGTGACGATTGCAATCGCCACAAGCAGCTGGATTCCGTAGTAAAGCCCTTAATGTGAAGAACCCGGCAAGAAACTCATATGGCACTTCTATAATTTGCCCATTTATTACAATTTAATATAATTCTTATAATTACAAACAATGCTGAAACCAAGATGGCATTTATAATAATACAATTACAAATACAATATCACAATTTAAGGGGAAAAAAAGCATTTGAGTTCTTCAAATAAAGAGGTAAGAGTTTAACGAAATAAATCTTTCAAATATTAACAACACTTCATGCCATTGAGATGATATAGCTTAGGGATTTAAATTTTCGTAAATTATTTGAGAGAACGTGAAGTCTGAGGAACTCAATACAGTGTTATATTGGTTAGTCATTCTAGCAAGCGGTGAATGTTTAACTAAATAACTAACTAACTTATCATCACGCCATTTCCCTTGCGGGGTAGGCAGAGAAAACAGCCAAGAGCCAAGAGGCTCTATTCTTGCATACATCTCTCGCTTTCTCAACATTCATAACTCTCTTCATACACGCTCGCCGGTTTCGAAGACTCCTGACTCCACCTTCCTTCTATAAATGACCGATTTGGTCTAGGTAGGTAAGTCTCGGTCTCCCCCTGTACCTACATCCTTCCACTTTCGCATTGTATATCTTCTTAGCCAGTCGCTCGTCCGGCATTCTTTCCACATGTGCGAACCATCGGAGCATTCCTTTTCGCATCTTTACACCAATACTCTCTTTCATACCTACTCGCTCTCTTACGTCATTATTACGAATGCAGTCAGTCAGCCTCACTCCACAGATTCTCCGCAGAGATCACATTTCGACCGCATTGATTTTACTCTCATGTTCCTTTTTGCATACCCAACTCTCGCTTCCATATAATAACGTTGGAACAAGCACTGTATTGTGTATTGCAACACGTGTCTTCTGGCTGAGGTGGTGGCTGCCGAGAACTTATCCCAATGCTCCGTTCACTCTATTTCCCGCATTCACTCTTCTCTTTACATCAGTGGTGTACCTTCCATCCCGACTGAATCCACATCCAAGATATACAAATTCATCCACTTGTTCTAGCACACCATTACCTATTGCTACTCTAATATCTGCCCTGGCTTCTTCTCTTTCAAAAACCATTACTTTGGTTTTTGTCACATTCACACGTAGGCCCCTTTTCTTACAATCTTCTGCTATTACGTGGTTTGCAGGTCAGTCGCAGACTGCGCTTATAGCACCGCATCGTCTGCATATAACAGAGAGTTAACCACTGAGTCTCCCATCTGAACATCTACATTCATTTCATTCAACCTTTGTAGACATTTATCCAGATATATGATAACAGTCTGGCTGATAGAACGCAGCCCTGCTTAACGCCGATATTGACATCAAACCAGGGTGACATTCCATCATCTAGCCGCACACAAGCTCTGCAGTCCATGTAGTTGGACTGTACCGCTTGTAGCAAGTCTACCGTTAATACCATACTCCGGCAAAATGTCCCAAAGTTCCTTTCGTACAACAGTGTCAAATGCTTTCTCCAAATCCACAAAACTGCAGAAAACCCTCTGGCCTACAGCTAGATGCTTCTCCACAATGTTGCGCAGAGAAAACACTTGATCCATACATCCTCTTCCACACCTGAAACCTCCTTGTGCCTCACACAAAAATTCATCAGACACCATACTCATTCTCATTCTCTAAAATATAAATAAAACTAAATAATATATAATTATGCATAAATACGAGACCTGGGGGGTTAGGCAGAATCTCATATCTCACATGTCGATCGTATCGTGATCACTGTGATTGGTTGAGAAACCGACGCGTAATGTCACAATAATCCGTTGGCTAATCACGGTGATCTCTCAACCAATCACAGTAATCACGATACGATCAACATGAGAGATAAGAGATTCTGCCAAATCCCCCAGGAATGAAACCGATGGCTTATTACGTTCTGTAATGCATAAACATATCACATCAACTCAGACTAAATAAAAATTATAGACGGAGCATTACGAACAATCCAGTGAAGCCATATATAACCATGCCAAACTTGTAATTACATGCGCTCACGCACAAGATTACAAACAAAACCATGCATTTTGGCAAGTGTCATAAGCTACGAGTGTTACCATAAAAGTTAAAGTTTGATTTAAAACTACCTCAAATGATTCGACGATTTTGTAAGTACGTTACGTACATGAATACGTCGTCAGCGCCATAATATGTTTATTAAGTTTGGGGCAACGAACAGGGTAGTGTGTGGCACTCACCCACTAAAGAAACCCGCCGTGTGCCGTCTCTCCGCCTTTATTGGCGGGCCACCGGAACTATATGACATTCCTTCAGTAGTTCGTCAATATTCACCCTAGCCTTGGTTGTAATTAAAAACATTTTTCAAGCCAATTCGGCATTGCTAGAAGTTACAGCTATATGAGTGAGTTAGTCAATTATTGATTGGTTCTTAGACAGTAGTGGTACTGTCTCGCTGTTGCTTAAAAGTCTCCTTATGAGAATTAGTCCATTAGCCACAACTACCGCCACCACCGCCACTGACACAAGATGAGCGTGAATCTACGGCAGGTACTTCTACTGCTGTGTTTCATATGGTGAGTGAGAGCGCTAAGCCTTCTCCATATCCTCTGATTATTTTTTTTACTGTTCCCCTCCTATCCGTTTAATTAGAAGGGGCGACGCCATACGAAACAATGGTAGGAGTCCGTACCGTTATTTTACGATGATCTTTTGTTCGAGGGTGGTACTTCCCCGATCGAACCAGCCCTTTCATGCTGGGTTAAGCAAAGATCTACTACTAGAATTTACTTAAAGCTTTGTACTTCTGTAAGAATATTATTGGTGTACCATCAATATGTCGAGAAAAACCCATACAGCACCAGAAGTCGTATCACAAAGTGGTAGGGTATATAATAAATCTCGAAGATTGCTTCTGCGAGCGTGGCTCGAGGCCTTTCGTCTATAGTACGAGTGCGTTTATCGTTCACATCTTTATGGCTTTCAAGATGGCTTTTGTTCCAAAGAAAATCAGTTCAGGTGCCCTCTTGAAACGTAACATTTTTAAACAAGCTTTCAAAAAGTATTGTTGTATTCAAAGAGTGTCGTGTTGTGTTCTTAAAATCACATTTAAAGTATTATCAAAGTAATGTTTTGGCTAACGAAGTACTACATGAAGTGGTTGAAAAGACTCGTGGAAGTAAAAAAAAAGATTTCTTTGAATATGATATATAAGAAAAAGAAGACGAGTGGTCGGGACCACTCGTTGCTGTGGCACAATTATAACTCGTTCAAATGAAGTATATATTAAAGTTAAAATTATATACTTATTTAATTCTTTTTTGATCTATTTCTTTTAGCAATTGACATGCTCCGCTACTTTTTAAAGTACAAATTATTTGGGAATAAAGAAAAAGAGATTTTTAGTAGGAGCGGGAATCGAACCCGCATCTTTTCCAATCCGGGGAAGTGCTCTACACCACTAAGCCATCCTACTGATCTTTCGATCATCCCAAATTCTTAATCACATTTGTCTTACGACCAACGCCATCTATCGGCAAGCATTACATGCATCCAATATAGTAAGTTAAATTTGGCAATTAAAATGTATACTATTTGATGGTGCGATTTCTTAAATAAATCATTTAATTCTTTTTAATTATAATATTCATTATTTCTAAGTCAAAAAAATATAGGTTCTGGACAAGTAATCACCAACATATATTATATATAAAACCTTCTCCGAAACACGCTGCATGTTATAGCATAAGTATTATTCCGATCCATTTAGTAGTTTTCGCAGTATAAACGAACAAAAATATCAGCTCTCCATTTATTAGTATAGATAGAATAGCGTAGCCTATAGACTATAGGCTACGCTAACCACTTACCATCAGGTGGGCCATATGCGCGTTTGCCAACCACGTATTTAAAAAAACACTTCTTATAACTCTCCTTTTAACTCCGTAACAACTTAACCGATCATCAACAACTTAACTTGTATATATTAAAAATTAGTCCATTTATGGACTGACGATTCAAATTAATATTATGCATATCGATTCCAAGTTACATCACTATTCGCAAAGTGATTAAAAGTCTTCAGTGGAGCGCTCAAATGGATGTCTTTGTTCGTCTTATAAAGCTACGTATTATAATGAAGTTGTTTCAACAATGTGTGTTATAACGATGTTTAAATAACTTTTCTTGGTTTTTTTTCGTGAAGAAAGGAGTCAATTTATTTTTGTATGTGGTGGGCCCCCACAATTTGTAACGTTTATTAATGTATTATATATCAAATCCTAGATAACAGTAGTAATATTATCTTCTTAAACTCTAACCGGAATATTGAGAAATTAATTGAAACCTAAGAGAAACGATAAACATAAAACTCTGTTTTGTTATATTTGCATCCACAATGATATTTAATTCAAATGTATATTTTTATACGTATTTAAAAAGAACATTCGATTTTGATTTAATTAGGAATCGAACCGCATACGATTATTTTACACTTAAAAAAATGTCGTCTAACAGTAATGTGCTTTACTGTTCAAGTGATAAATATTTTTTTAGGCATTGAGAATTCGTATATTAATCTAAATAGAGGTTGCCTGGTCTACTAGGGAATCTATGTTATCCTGATATTTACATACATTTTCCCAGAGGGGTAGGCAGAGACCACGGATTTCCACTTGCCACGATCCTTTGCTCATCTTTTTTCCTCATTCACTGTCATTATATTCGTCGTACATGCACGTCGGTTAAGGGTACTTCTGACCTGACCTTCTCGAGAACTTCTCTGATTTGGTCAGAGAACGTTCGACGTGGTCTACCCCTCTCAATAATATAATATTATTATTATATGGCAATTAATATTTATTATATTAATTATTATTGGAATCATGGAAGGATAAACAAATACACGTAGTCCAATTAACAAAAGCTTTTATTATATTAATAATCTTCATTTGCGAAATCGTCTCAATAATAATACCTCATCTAAGAAAGATGCAGATGGTTTGATATTATCCTGGTTACGAGACCAAGATAAAAACCACACAATGGACATAACGTGGGCACAGCAACCTACAGTGTATCTTCCTACCAAACAATTACAACAATATCCAGCAAGTGCAGTCCTAAAATAAGCAGTTTGTGTGGTTCATTTAAATGGTATTCACAAACACGTGCACACTGGAGGACATAAAACGAATAATCAATCGAGATGTATTTTCACATGATCTAAAAATACAGTGACGTGAAGTAGAAGCAGCGCGCTTGTAATTAAAAAAAGTAATGTATGGCACTGTTCTAGAAATAGAGGGCTGAACGGGTGCAGGCACAGGCGATGGTTGTGGGATGTTACTGCTGTCTGCAATCTCTAGTAGTTGAACTGGCACTTCAGGTCTATTAAGAGTATCATCTTGCAGTCTGTGTCTGCTGTGCAGCGCGAAGAGCTTTCAACCAGCAAGCCATACAAACTTGTCCTAAGCGTTCCACCTATTTAAATATAAAAAATATAATAGTTGATTGTCATAATTCGTGCAGGCTACTTAAACTAGTTTTAAAGTTTATAACAATAAATTAAAAAATATGATTTATTATCGCCATTGCATTGTATATGTCTGCACAGACGGTGTAGTGGTTTAGATACCGGCCTCCCACCCGAGTGTTGTGTCTTCGATTCCCACATAGGACAACTCTTCGTGTGAACCACAAATGTTTGTTCCGAGTCTGGGTATATTTTGTGTCCGAGAAATTGCATGTTTGTAAAGTCATAGTAGAAAGATTCTTCTATGGTAAAGTCCCCGCGATAAAAGGTTCATGCAGGTTGTTGTCTATATAAATAAAAGGTAATAAACATACTAATATTAGTACTATTTTACCTGATGTGGTGGTATCCACTACAAAATGATGTTTCTTTCTGCAGAGACATCAGAAACATTGCATTTTTAGGGCTCTTAAAAACGGAGAACCACATGAATTGCAGATATTCCGGTACCCGAATCTTCTTGTTGTCTGAGAAGTTTGTGTACTGTGTAAATATTACTAAGCACTTTTTACAAACTGCCTCTTGTGAATATAGCTGAAATTAAAGCAAGTACATTTAAAAAATATGCAGTATATTATAGGGTTGCAATATTGGTTTCAAGCTTTAAAACTCACCTCGCTACAAATCCAATCGCAAACAAGTTGGCACACATTTTCAGTTAATTCAGAAAGTAATTGTCTTTGTACATAGCGTTGAAACAATTCACACAACGATTTACTGGAAAAGGACCTGATTTCAAAGATTTTTTTTTAAGATACAGTCATTGCTGTCAGTGTCAATAGAAATCTTATAGCGTTTCATTCTACTGTGATCATTATATTTATTATCATAACAAAAACATTCTCAAAAATGTAATTCAAATATTTTAGGTACAGTTAAATTCAGTTTAATTAATTTATGATATTAAATAATCTTTTATGGCAATATTATTTATTTACTATTGTGAAGAAATAAAACCACTCCTACAGTAACGCAAGTATATTTTCATCATTCCTTCAACTTACCAGGTAACCAGATATAATTATACTTTATACTTATGTACTATAACTACGGTCTCCTTAATACATTATAACAGCTGGATTAACACACGTCTGAACTCCAACGAGCGGCCCGGCCGAATAATCACTTTCAGAACCAGTCAGTCTTAACAGCTATCTTATTTTTAAATTCATTACTAAAATTATGATATTTCCGGTAGAAAAGAGGAAGTAACAATGTTGCAATATTATTTTTAAATTAATTACTAAAATCATGACACTATATGCGTATTTGAATATGATTTTTTTCAATTTTAACTACCCCGATTTTCCTTTACGCTAATTATTTATGCGTGTAACCTTTTATATGGAAGATTAGTTTCGTGGAAGTAGCATGTAGGTCTATGATTAGTTTATTTAAAATCAATACTATTACAATTTTTTATAGATTTTATATTCCGGTTTCATTTATACTTCAACTTTTGGGAAAACACATTAAAAAACGAGCTATTATTTTATAGTATAATGCCATCATTAAACGCAACGTTTTCTAATGGGCCCAGAAAAAATTGACCCCTTTCAATAAACCTTCAAAAAGTTGTTATATATTTTTATATATTCTTTTATAGATTCATTTTGTATAGATATTTTAATAAATCATTAATTTATTAAAGTAACTAGCCTTTGCCAGCGGCTCCGCAGCACCATTTTTTTTTTTTTTGTTAAGGCGGGAAAGATGTACCTAACCGCACACCTCGTCGTTCGGGGCAACGAACAGGGTAGTGTGGAGCCCTCACCCACTAAAGAAACCCGCCGTGTGCCGTCTCTCCGCCTTTGTAGGCGGGCCACTGGAACTATGTTACATTCCTTCGGTGGTGGCTCCGCAGCACCCTAGAGTTAGTTTTTAGGTTATATATTACATCTCTGGTTCTTGATGTAGTAGCAAGATAAATTGTATAGGTACCAGTTTTTAAAACACACACGGAAACAACAAAAACTACTGAACGGATTTTGATGCAACTTTTTTATTTGATAGCTCTTGATTAGACTTAAGAACTGCTACACATTTTATCCCGCTACTATATCGGAAACCTGAGATTTAACCTAAAAAAAAGATATTTCACAAAAAATATTATATTGGACTATTTGGGAGTGTCAGCACTAAAAAATATTTTTTAGAAGATTGTTTTGTTCGTGCACCTAAAATTTACTATACTTACTTATTTGAATTATTATTTTTTTGTTTAATAGGCCTTAATGAGGCTTAAAGACTGATATACATTTTATCTCGTTACTATATTGGCAATTAGAGAGATACCTAATAACTTACAAAACCGTAGACAAAGGCTAGTAACATATAATGTGTTGGATAAGTGCCACAGTAAGTGCATTGTTATCTTCTTGGGTAATCGACTTTAGTACTTAAGGAGTAATAGCTCTTTTTTTATTACGTAAGTAAATCCTTTATGGATACCCCCTCGGCAGGCGAAGTGGTTATATGGTTATATCAGGCCAGCTCTTACGGGGGCCGCAGATTATTAAGTGCATCATCTGGCACAGGGTGCGTCTTCTGCGAGACGGGAGGTTGCTGGTAGTGAGATTCTCATTTTTTTTTTGCGTACATCACCTCCAGGAAACAGCGACGTATAGCGTACCTATATATTATGTAGATATCTATAACCGTATAACGACGTATATACTTTTTGATCTATATTTTAGCACTTGACATGCTCAGCTACTCTTAAAGTACAAATTATAATTTGTGAATAAGGAAAAAGAGTGTTTTAGCACGAGCGGGAAACGAACCTGCGTCCCTTCCTATCCGGGGAAGTGCTCTAATCCACTGAGCTACCGTACTATTTGTTAGAAATACCTGATCTCCTTACCACATTGATCTTAACGATCAACGCCACCTATCGGAAGCATTTACATGCATTAATCCAATATACTAAGTTTAATTTTGCAATTAAAATTCATACTATTTGATGGCGTGATTTTTTAAAAATTTTGACCTATATGACACTTGACATGCTCAGCTACTCTTAAAGTACAAATTATAATTTGTGAATAAGGAAAAAGAGTATTTTAGTACGAGCGGGAAACGAACCTGCGTCCCTTACTATCCGGGGAAGTGCTCTAATCCACTGAGCTACCGTGCTATTTGTTAGAAATACCCAATCTCCTTACTACATTTGTCTTAGTATTTTAGTACGAGCGGTCCCGCTCGTACTAAAATACTCTTTTTCCTTATTCACAAAATATAATTTGTACTTTAAGACGTATATACTTTTAAACCGTGAAAAAATGTTTAACTAAGCGTATCGTGTGACCTATTATAATATGTGTATAAACGAAACCTCGAGATTAGTCAAAATAATTGTATTTTTATAAGTATAATGCGCGTATAAGCCCATTGCAAATGTTATAAATATTGATAACTGTACAGAAAATTCTTGAGCAAACCTTCACGATATCTTCTTGTTCTTTTTTGATTTTGGCAATGAGCCTTCTTTTTTGGTTAAGCGGGAAAAAATGTACCTGACCTCGTCTTGGGGGGGCAACGAACAGGGTAGTGTGGGGCCCTCACCCAGCCAATAAACCTGCCGTATACCGTCTCTCCGCCTGTATTGACAGACTACTGGAACTATGTTGCATTACTTCAGTGGTGATACCATGAGCCAAAGCCATTGTAAAGTCGGCACCAGTAAAGTGGTGCCGACTTTACTGGAAGCTTTTATGGAGTTATTGAGGCAAAAACACGTTATACCGTATTATATAACTTGCCAATACTTATGCACACACAAATAGGTAATTAGTAAAACCTCTTTTGCACATTACTACTAGAAACAACACAAATTTTGGAATATAATAAGCGATGACATGATCGTTTGATATCACGTTCCCGCCAAAACTTTAAGGTCTCTCCACGGTTAGTTAAGTGATGTATCCCACCCATTTTGGGCCCTCGTGGTTGATTTCGATTTCTCAGTGAAGGTGTCATACCTTTTTTTTGAGATAGAATCGTGTCGGTTAGTAGGATTTTTATATATATTATCTACCAGCATTTTACATAATAAAAATGACGACTGTTTAAAAAGCTGGAAGCAATTTGAATCAATCTACATAGGTATGAGGTATTAAATTGAGTTGGCAGACGTCAATTCATCGATATGCTGAATGTATAATTATTCGAGTCTATTGTTTGGTATAGGCTTTTATTTCGCTACCTCCTGGAGCGCCCAGCCTCAGGGGACTGTTCGACGCGTGCCTGGCAACCGAACGGTTCCCTAATTGCTGGAAGGAGGGGAAGCTGGTACTCCTGCCGAAGTCGGGACGAACGCCGGATTCGGCCGGGGCCTTCAGTCCCATCATGGACGAGGCGGGTAAGCGTAGTAATCCTTGCTGCTTGCATCATCCAGCACCTGCTCGACGTCGGGCCCGACTTGTCGGAAGCCCTGTTCGGTTTTCGAGCTGGTCGTTCGACAGTCGGCGCAATCATGTGCCGTTGGGGGAGTGGTTGACATCGCCAACGCATTCAATAGTCTTCATTCAACTGTATCAGGGAGGCGCTCCGGTATCACGGAGTGCCTGCATACCTGAGGCAACTAGTGGCAGACTATCTCAAGCACTACACCGTTCTCTATGAGAGCCCCGCATAGGGGACGTTGTGAGGAGAACCATATCGTGGGGTTCCCACAGGGTTCAGTCCTATGACCACTCCTGTGGGACATTGTTTACGACTGGGTGTTGCGCTGTCGGCTCCTAACACGCTGGTCACGGCCCGGGATAGAGACTTATTTCATGGGCTTAAACATCAGTCACCTACTGGCGCCTCGATCACGGTGGACCGGGCTCAAATTGGAATTCAGGCCCAGATTAAGTATCTGGGCCTGGTGCTGGACGGGCACTTGCACTTTCGCGGGCACTTTCGCCAACTGTCCCCAAGGCTCGTCGGAGTGGCGTCCGCCCTTTTACTGCTCATGCCAAGAATAGGTGGACCAAATAATGCGTGCTGATGGCTTTACGCGCGGTTGCTCCGGTCAATGGCGCTGTACGGCGCACCCGTGTGATCGAGGTCCTTTTTGCTTCAGTGACTGTCGGCTTTCCAACAGACTGGGCTGACCCATTATCACTTAATTGTGCTATTTATATGAGTTCTATCAATCCAATTCTCTTTCAAACAAACTCGTTTTGGAGTCTGCTCTTTAGAAAAAAACAGCAGAAACATAAATTGACTTGCGCGTATACGGACCGCTGGGACTACGGAAGTAGGTACCATCCTTTTTTAATATCTGAGTACGGTAATGGTAGGTATACCTATTGTTGATGTTTTATCGGTGAGTGAAAGCGCCAGAGCTCTAAATGCTCTCTGTTCTCTATCCAACTTCAAAGCTCCACTTTTTCACCACCCCTCTATATGAACTATCGTCTCCATCTCCAGTCCTTTTCCGTGTAAATGGTTCCAGTGATGTCGCTGGTATTGCTTGCGTGGAGCCTTAAACGTATCAATACTGCTAGTAATAAAAAAAATATTCGTCTGTCAAACGACTTATAGTCCATCGTCCCTATGGCTCTATCTTGCTTAAACTACCCTTTTTTTGTAAGGCGAAAAAAATTTTACCTAACCGTCTGCTCTATCTGCACCTGTACTGGCGGGCCACTGGTAAGTTGCTTAAAATAAGTGTACATAGTTTGGCATGACAAGTGTAAATTAATCGGGCATTTTACAAGGTATAATACAGCGTTTGATAGTTACACGGAACTTAAATGGAATCCTGGCGCGACGCCAAACACAGCGATCAAAGTATTTGTCGAAAGAATGCTATAGAATTTTAACACTTCCAATACTAACACGCGTACATACCAGATTAGTATCTAAATAAATACACACTTAATAAATAAATATTGAACATTCACGGACATTTCACACAACGACCTCTGGCCCCAAACTAAGCTTAACACGTGTGCTATGGGTACCAGATTACGGATATAATATATATATTACTTTTTTGTAAATACATACATATAATAGATAGAAAACACCCAGACGCAGTACAAATATCTGTGCTCATCACACAAATAATTATCCTGAGTGGGAATTGAACCCACGACCTCGTGCACGGGAGTCGGTTACACTACCGACTACGCTACGAGGCCCGTCAGGTATCGTCAAGTATCATAACAACTATATATCGAAATTTGCAGTAGAGCAATTGTCACGGTGGCTGAATTAGCAAAGCATCTGGGACGGTATTTCAAGAGATGCAGGTACAAATACTTGCTCGTAACTGTTATTTTCGTTTTAAAATTTTCACACTTTGTGTTAATTTATATGGCTAAGCATGTCAAATGCTAAAAAATATATATAAAAACATCAAAATAAATTGTAGGTGATACGAAGTTCACCGGGTCATCTAGTACTTAACTTACACAATAAAATGTTTGTTGCCACAATACGCAAGCAAATGTGTTTTAGCCTGATCATAAAAAAAACAGTTTATAAATATAGAAAGACCTATTAATAAATAATCTTTGTTACTTTTATATATTTGTAAAAAAAAAACAACACAAACCATCTGGACGGTATCCAGGAGATGCAGGTTCAAATCCTGCTCGTGACTGTTATTTTTGATTTCATATTTTTCAGTTTGTGTTTAATGCATATGGCTAAGCTATATCAACATTTCTAAATATTTATAGGGATGTGTCATTATTAGGTAAAAATCTTAATTGTAAAATTAAGTTTACCTGGTCGGTATAATGTATGTAAATACTTCCGACAGATGGCGCAGGCGTCGCCTAGGACGTTAAGTATGAATGTGTTATCGAGATTAGCAGTCGAGAGCAGTTGTCAGGATTGCTGAATTGGCAAAGCATCTGGACGGTATCAATGAGATGCAGGTTCAAATCTTGCTCATGGCTGTTATTTTCGATTTCACATTTTCCACTTTGTGGTTAATATATAGATACGTATTTTACATTAATCATCACGCAAAAACTTTTGAAAGGACTTCAGAAAAACCTTTTGTACTATACGTTAATAATTATGTCACTACTATTTCTGGAACCTCAGATATAATCAAAAAAACTAGTTTGTGCTTGCAGCGGAGCGGCAAAAACAGTACCTTAATACATTGTTTTACATTCTCGTTGTATAAAGTATCATTGAGACAGCGTATACAGAGTATGTGGCAGACAATATTTACGACAAGCACTTAAGTTAACGGCTTGGTCTGCCATATATCCATGAAAACATAATTTATAAAAAACATAATGCTAGTTCTGGAGTTTGTTTTTCACAGAATAGAGAGATTTATTGTAGGTATATTATGGAAAATACTGGTAGAGTCTAGCTTGTCCAAGTACGAATGGGCCGGCTCGATCGGAGAAGTACCACCCTCTCACACAAGATCAGCGTGTAACAAAGGCAGTTTTGAAATTTTTATTGTAAACAACCGTTGTGATTCGTTTTGGTAAGTGAAAGCGCCGGAGGCTCAGACCCTATCCTTTCCTTATTATCCTACCTATCTTTTCCTTAATATTCTTATTATCCACCTCCAATTCCTTTCCTTGGAGATAGCGATGCGCGAGTCAAAGACTCCTCTGGTGTTTCTAACGTGTATAGGCTACGGTAAGTGCCATCAGGTGAACCGTATACTTGTTTGCCACCCAAGTCGCATGAATAAAATATATCTTTATTACGTACGAAAATGATTTGAAGTCACACTCTTCCCTGACTGCTTTAAATCCTAGAAACACCAGAGGTATCAATCGCTCATCGACATTCATAATACTCTTCATACACGCTCGCCGGTTTCGGAGACTCCTGAATCCACCTTCCTTTAATACATGATCGATTTGGTCTAGGTAGGTGAGTCTCGGTCTCCCCCTGTACCTACATTCTTCCACTTTCGCATTGTATATCTTCTTGGTCAGTCACTAGACCGGCATTCTTTTCACATGTCCGAACCATCCAAGCATTCCGTTTCGCATCTTTAAACCAATACTCTCTTTCATGTCTACTCGTCGTTACGAATGCGGTCAGTCAGCCTCACTCCACAGATTCTTCGCAAAGATCGCATTTCGACCGCATTGATTTTACTCTCATACTCCTTTTTGCATAGCCAAATATCTATCTATGATCATACCTACCACACGTTTATCTTACAAGACCCACGCCATCTATCGGAAGTATTTGCAGGCATTTAGTTCGGATATAGTAAGCTTAACTATTATAACTAAAAATCATACTACATGATAAATATCTATTTTGTAATTTAAGAAGTGGGTGCCGTGCCTCGCACGTTGAACTGGGGATCGAATTCGATACCACTGTCTTTACAATCCTTTTTTTTATTAAGGCAGGCAAATTTATTTATACGCACACCCTGTTGTTCGGGGCACTGAGCAGAGTAGTGTAGAGCCCTCACCCACTAAAGAAACCCGAACCTGCCGTGTGGCGTCTCTCCGCCTGTACTGGCATACCACTGAAACTATGCAAAATTACATCAGTAGTCCGCCATACGGGTACTCTCTCCACTGTCACTATAATCCTTGGTTTTATCACTAGTCACAAGGCAGACGGTGGTGCCAAGTTTCTCGGGCCTGATGACAACTATTGAACACTCCCACTTAGTAACCAACCTTATTTGCTTACTTCCCTTAGTCGCTTTGTACGATAACCTCGGGAAAGAAGATGAAACTCGTATTCTTAGTCCGTCGCCACAAAGTTTCCTATGTTGATCCATCAGGGTAATAACTACACATAGATACGCAAACTGGCAACATAACAATGGGTAATTTACTTCTCATTGTGCTCATGTACATATGCCTTAGCAATTTCACTTCACAATCTTGTTAGCACGCGTACATATTGTATAGAGCATGTTTGAGACTCTCATAGGTTACTCTTATTGAGTTATCTGCTCATAAATCGTAAATGTATCGCTTCAAACATTAGGCATACCTTAACAAAGAGACAGGGGGTGAAAATTTGAAATCGAAAATAACAGTCGTGAGCAAGATTTGAACCTGCATCTGCTGGAATACCGTCCCAGATGCTTTGTCAATTCAGTCGTCGTGACAATTGCGGGCCTGCGAATTTCGATAAAAGCATGTCAAATGCTAAAAAAGTATATAAAAATATCAAAATATGTGTATACATTATTAACTTTGAGCGTGAGACAAAATATAAACAACAAAATAATACAATCTTTTTAAAAAATGAGCCGTCGCGGGACGTCTTGCAGATGTGAAAATATAAATTTTCTTTCTTTTTTTTTAATATTTTTCGAGTCTCATATAATTCTATGGTAAGCGCCCTCACGTTATTCATAGATGAAATAAATATGTTATTGGTTTATTGATTAACATTATACTTCTTAGTTACATGCTTTTGTCAACAGATGGCGTTAAAATCAATTAAATAAATTGGTGTGGCGACGTCGTCACACCAACTGCCGGTTTTATCTTTTAGCATTAGATTTTTTCACACCAAAATGTGATTTACTTGCATGTTAACTATGTAATTAATACAAATGAAGAACTTTTTTATAGGCATTGGGATATTAAAATTTCAAGTCATTTGAAAAAAATGAACACCGAACCTTTAATTAAAATAGATTTTATTCTTAAAAATATGAATATTTTTTCTTGAAAAATTAAATATAAATGTATATACAGCTCTGTTACAATTTTAAAATACTGGATAGATTTAACACATTAAAGTTTTATTATATAAGTACAGTTTTTTACTAATTATATTTAACTATGTTTAAATATTTTTAGTAAGATTTGAGCTTTGCGAGCGTTCTACTCTGAAGTTTACATAATTCATGAATTCACAAATTACGAAGAGCGACCTAAATACAAACTTCCGCACACAAATTAGAACACTTCACTGAATTAAACAAATAAATTTGAAGAATTCTTACGTCAGTGATGCATGTTTATATAAGAGCATAGGTTTTTTATAAATCATCTTGTTTGGTATGGAAGAGCGCGCCAAACGAAAACTACCTTCTCATAGCCTATCATCCCCACCATCTCCTATCCTTTTATCTGGGGTTGGCAATATGCGAATTGCCCTTATGTTGCTAACATTTCTAGACAACGGTACCTAACATCATAATTATTTACACGACAATTAATTCGCGAGAGCGTGGCCTCTCGCTGCTGATAAGGACTAATTAGTTAATTTTGAAATATCGATCTTGTTGTATATCTTTTACAGCGTTACCTAAATAAATATAATAAAGAGTTGGTTTAAACGTATTCATTTCTGCAAATTGTTTTTCAATGGGGATATTTACAGCCATATTTTCACGGCAGATGGCGTATTAACGACATGGTTATTGAAAACTGTCATTTCCATACAATTTGTAGACTGTAATTTGGTAAATTTTAATTTTCTCGTAATATGCCTCTGTGTGCTGTATCAAAATATAATAACTCCGATGTACAATTATATTTCCTAAAGATCCAACATTAAAAAAAGTGGCAAAAGTTGCAAAAATTTTGTAGCTACACTGCATAGCGTCTCACAACTCTATAATCTGGCAAAAATATCTGCTGCTGATCAACCGCATTAAATTAAGAATTCTCCGAAAACGCCATCTGCGTTCGGCTTTGGCCGTGGATCCCCTTCCCAGAGTACATTTTTTGAGGAAGGCTAGATCCTATTTAACATTCAGCTATAATCGTTAAAGACACAAAGCAACTATACTGCGATATGTAATAGTACATTGTTACCCTAGGGATGAAAGCAACCTCAACCCTCGAACTATTGGAGCCCTCGCTACGCTCGGGCGCCAAACCCCGTCTCGGGACTAAATAAGTCTTTATCCCGAGCTAAACACTGTTCTTTTCATTACGAATACGAGGAAACCAAAAATAAAAAACATGAATTAGCTAGAGAAAAAATGGGAGACTTTAAAAAATTTAATTTGAAATCGCCGTTTTCCCGCCAGTTTTGTTTTTTTTTTCTGTGGTCTGTCAGCTATTCAGCCATTTTTTTTTTAATTTTAATCATTGAAAAAATATAAATCTTCGTTATTTTAAAGATATAGTTGCAACTATATTAAAATAAAGTCATATAAAAAACAAATTCTTTAATAAATACTTAACTTTATGTTATTTCAATTTTACATCGTGCTGTAATTGACTGGCTGTACAGAAAATAGAACTGTTTTTTTTATAATTACTCAGCTGTCAGTTGAAAGTAATTATCCCTAGGGCTGAAAAGTATTACTTTCAACCCGCTCGTCAGGCAACTTCAGGCCTACTTTCAGAGTATGAGTAATGAAAAATATATAATATGTCACTTTTCTTACTTAAATACCAAGCCACGATATTATTAAATTAAAAGTTAGGTGAAACACGGCACATAGCTAGTTTGTAATAATTTTGCCATTAAACACAAAGTGAAAAATGTGAAATCGAAAATAACAGTCAGGAGCAGGATTTGAACCTGCATCTTCTGGATACCGTCCAGATGCTTGTATCCAGAAGATGCAGGTTCAAATCCTGCTCCTGACTGTTATTTTCGATTTCACATTTTTCACTTTGTGTTTAATGTATTGTGCTAAGTATGTCAAATGCTAAAAATATATATAAAAATATCTAAATATAATTTTGCCAGTTTATGACTTGGAATGTGGAATGGTGGTAAGGCAACAAAGTGGTGAGAGCATTTATAATGTGCGGGTAGAATGAATATTAAGAATGGCAGTACGCATTGCTGACCCCAACATGAAAGGATCGTAGCAACCGGGAAAGTAGGACCTTTAACCGAACACCCTGCCATTCTAAGCAAGCAGGCTAGTATGTGGCCTTCACTCACTAAAGAATCCGCCATGCGCCGCGTCTCCACCTGTATTAGTGATCGCTGTAACTGTTATTTCTGCAATAGTTACGTATTATCCTATCACAGAATATCGATTTGACATTGCAGTAGGTCCTGTTGTAGTATTTGTTTAGATAGTGAGAGTGCCAGAGCTCCACCACTAGGTGCCTTCTCTCAGAATGATAACATAGTTAAAGTTTATATATTACGCTAGCCGCTAAACATCTTTATAATCTACCTCTATCTTTTCGATTTTAGCTGATCCAGTATCTAAACAGAGCAACTCCCTATCTGACCTCGACGACCCTACTAAGGGGACAACTGGCCACTTTAGAACAAGATCGGAGTCATAATTTTTCATTCACCCTCTTGATAACCTGTAACCACTGCCAGGATGTTATTTGATAGCCGGGACGCACTGCACGGAGGAGGTTGGGTGTCTTTAAAGTGAGCTTACCGACGTGCTCACTCACCTTACCGACGTGCTCACTCACCTATCGCAACTGTAGAAATACTTATTATATCAGCAAGGTTTTATCAGCAAAATGTTGGTTAATATGTTGCGTAATATGCTACCCTTACGAGTGTTGGTCACAAGATATACCTAAAATAATATTATGTTCAGTCAACATGTTTGTTTTAGCAGACGGGATGGCTCGAGCAAATACACGAGAGTTAATATAGACTTGTGACGTCACTTCCCATTAGGGTTGTTGTGGAAAACCCGAATTTACCAATTTTGCCCTCAACATAATAATGTTAGTAGGAAAAAGATAAATCAAATACATGTAAATACATCCGATAGGTGGTGTGCATCTTAAATACATCTAAATACAAATGTGGTGTCACCATTGGGTGACAGCGATAGCTTAGCGGTCCAAAGTACTTCCCCGAATTGGAAAGGACGCAGGTTCGAATTCTGCTCGCACTAAATCTCTATATTTCCACTTTCACGCAGAATTTGTTCTTTAAAGTATCTGTCAGGTACTAAAATACAAATCGTAAAGATATAAAGCAATACATAAGTAGCTTAGTGGTAAACCCAAGGACTGCAAAGACAATGGTATCGAGTTCGATCCCCAGTCCAAGGTTACGGCACACACTTCTATCGAGATCTTTCGAGAATATTCATGTATTTGAATACAAATTATCACTGCTCGGTGAAGGAACACATTATGAGGAAACCTTCGTGCCTGAGAGATTTTCTCGAAGGCTTGTTTTCTCAACGACTTGTGGAGTTTCCACGCACTGGGCCAGCGTGGTAGACTGCGGCCCGAATCCCTCTCATTATCAGAGGAGACCCGTGCCCAACATTAAGACAGTACTGGGTTGAAAAAGAAAGCAAAACAATATGATATTCAAAAGTATAAATACTTCACACAAAACTTTTTCGCTACTTTTACGAATCACATAACTATAGATAGTATAAGACTCTATAGAGTTTTTAATAAATTAGGATATCAGAATATGAATGCATTAAAGTTGTTTATAATACTAAGCACAATAATAGGTATATAAAATCGACTTACGAAGTAGTCCATCAAAGTAAAGCACACTTGAAGCAATTCTATTAACACAGCAATTGTAGAATTGTCGTTCAGGCGTTGATGGAGCCTAGCGCTCACTTCAATTCCACTTTATCCAACGACTTTTGTTGTGAAAGGCCTGTAGTATATTTTATAAAGCCCTTTCTAACATGAATTTTGTTATATTTTAGAAGCAAAATCACTTTTAGTGAAAATTAAATACCTACTTTATTTTTGGTTAAAGCGAGAGAAAATGTACCTAACCGCACACTCAGTCGCTCAGAACAGCGAACATGACTACCATGGGACCCTCAGCCACTAAATAAGTCCGCCATATGCTGTATTTTTTTATGTGAAAACGCCTAATGTGGAGGGAGGGTAAAACCGGTTATTTGTGTGGCGATGTCTACTTCTACTAGGAAAGATAATGAATCAATAAGCCAATAACAGTTCTAATTCGTCTATGGATAACGAGAGGGTGCTTACCAAGAATTATATAAGATTCGAACAATATTTGAAGGAAAGAAAGTCGATGTTTTCACATCTACGAGATGTACCGTCACAGCTTTTTTTTTTAAATAATAAAGGTATAATCCTTGTATTGCGGGGCACTTTACAAACATACAATTTCACGAACACAAAGTTCACCCAGACTCGGAACAACCATTTGTGGATCACACAAAGAGCTGTTGTCCTGTGCGGGAATCGAATCGGATTTCTACAAGGATATGGGTGAAAATAATCCTTACCTAATTAAAAATAAATAAATGCAAAAACAAGTTTATTGTTTCGCTTTCACGCCGTAACAACTCAACCGATGTACATGAAATTTTGTAGATTATTACCTGGAATCCAGAAGTGAACATCGGCTTTTTATTTTGGAAAATTCTTTGGTTTTTATGGAATTGCAATTTTAGCATAAACTTGCACGTTTTTATATTACCTGATATAACAAAACTGAAATCAGTGAAATCGAAGTATTAATTTACATAAAGTGTAATATCCTTCTGTCGATAATTATTTTTGATTTATAGTTTAATAAAGTCGAGAATTGTCTCGTTTTTATTATATCATAAAATATAACCTCATATACACTAAGCCTCAGTTATAGCGATTTTATATTCGTGCCTTTAAAGGTCTGGAGTTAAGCAAAGTACAAGCAATCATTTTGCTCAGCCCACACTAAGGCGCAACGCCGTTAATTATCGCGATGATAAGCATTTAAGCGTTGGTGTAGCCACGACTTATCGGAAGAATTCAACAACGGCAATCACATTGCCGTTGGAAGTTAGGCGACAACTCAAGTGGTACATCAAAGAGATTAACGTTACCTATCGCGATGATCGGCATTGATGTTGCCCGTTAGTGTAGCTCTAGCATTAATATAATAAACTAGTGAAACCTCGGTTCTCCCAGCATTAATGTGTCACACGAGAAGTGCCACCCTCTCACAGAAGATCGTCTTGAAGCAACGGTAAGTACTCGTACTGTTGTGTATGGTACGATGTGTGAGAGTGACGTATGCCCAAACCTCCTCATTTCCTCTCAATCGACTTTTCTATCAATTCAAATAAATAAGAGATCCATCTCCTTGGAGTTTGCAACGCACGAGCGATGCCTCTGTTGTTGCTAGCGTCTATAGGCTACGGTAACCACTTACTATCTAGTATAATAGGCCGGACGCTTGTTTGCCACGCTCGTAGTAAAAAATTTGTAAAATCCAAAAGTGCACGCTTCATAATCCTTATTTTTCACAATAAAATTGATTATTTGATAAGTAACTAATAACATACGTTTAATGATCAAGTTACGTAATGAAGCTTTGGTAAGTTTGTTAATATCGTAAAACAAAATTAGAGAGGCACCACTTATACTATTTAGACCTAAAAAAATTTACCAAAACAGCGTTATATAACGAAAAGAAGACGTTTTTCGAAAAATACATAAATGACAACATTGATAACCCGAAAATATTATGGAAACATTTGTAAATACACATTTTGCCAGCTTCTAAACAGTATGAGCTGCCCCCACATTTTGATAATCCCGAACAAATTAATGAAGTTTTTTTGAATGTTCCTGGTAGTAGCAACACCAGTATTTCACAACTATCATTTTTAGAGTGTCACGAACATGGAAAACATAGGTTTTCGTTACAACAGATTGAACAGCCAGAGACTGTGGCTAAAATAATCAAGCGTATAAAAACTAATGCACAAGGAACCGACAGCATTAATTTGGACATGATAATGCTCACGCTACCTGATTCCTTGCAGGTAATAACTGCTATGATCAACAGATCTATCAGCACTTAAACCTTTCCTACTCAGTGGAAAAGCGCAACCATTCGGCCTCTACCAAAGAACAGCGACCCTCAAAATATAGAAGACTTGCGGCCTTTAAGTATCCTACCCTGTCTATCTAAGGTATTGGAACGGGTTGTATACATACAGGTTGTAGAATACTTAGAAAGTAATGAAATTCTTCCACCATTCCAATCAGGATTTAGGCAGGGTCGAGGCACTGCCACAGCTTTGATTGATGTGGTTGGTAATATTCTTGAGGCTCGAGACCGTGGCGAAGGCTCTATACTTACATTATTGGATTTTTCCAGGGCTTTTGACACGATAAATACCACATTGTTGTTATCAAAACTACACATACTATGGTTTCGAGAAAAACACAGTGAAATGGTTTGACGGCTATTTGAATGCGAGAACGCAGTTTGTTGAACTGCGTAGAGCAAATGGTTCCATCAGTACCTCGTCAACGCGGCCAATAACACGCGGTGTACCACAAGGATCAATTTTGGGACCTCTCCTTTTCATTTTGTACAGCGCGGATATAATAATTTGTTTTCGAAATTGCAAATTTCATATGTATGCCGATGATATCCAGATGTACCTATCATTTAAGAGCGAAGATACTGCATCAGCTGTTCAAAAAACTAATGAAGATTTGGATAGGGTGGTTACATGGTCAGAAAACAACTCACTGACACTAAATCCATTAAAATTCAAATTTATGTTAACGGGCAGTAAAAAGTAGATTACTACCATTCTCGCAAAAAAACCCGATAATTAAAACAAAACAAGAGAATATTGAGAGACTGGAAGTGGTGCGCAGTCTTGGGCTGACCATGGAACCTGACCTTCGCTTTAAGATGCATATAAGCCATATTTTGAGACGATGCTTTTATAGGTTGAAAGTCCTTTATAGGATACGGCAATACCTGACCATCCCAATGCGCAGAAGATTAGTAGAGAGTGTTGTGCTATCTACCTTAAATTATTGTGACGTTGTCTATGGCCCATGTTTACTTACTAGAACCGAACACCAGGTGCAACGTATTCAGAATGCGTGCGCTCGTTTTATTTGCAATATACCACGAAGAGCTCACATGACACCATTTCTTAATAAATACAATTTATTAAAAATGTCTGCACGAAGAAAGCTGCACCTAGCAAGCCTATTATTTGGTGTCATTAAAACAGAGCAGCCTGAGTATTTATTTGATAAATTGAGTTGGAAGTGCCACCATTATATATATTCAGCGCGAACTTCAGCGAAACCACTTAGTATGTCGAAGCATCGCACCGCTGCATTCCGTGGAAGCTTCAAATGGGCAGCTACTCACACATGGAATGATATTCCACCACCCTTGAGAGACCTGAAAACGAAGCAAAATTTCAAAAAATCATACAACAACATCTACTTACTAAACAAAATACATTATAAAAAAAAAAACTTATAAACAAAAAACAATAAAGTTGTCATGTATACGGTATGTTATGATTTTATAAAGTTGATTGATAGATGTCATTGTACCGTGTATCTGCCTCGCACTATTATTTCGTCACATTAACTAATAGAATTTTAAATAGATATAGGGGGTCAAAATTTTTTACTGTTGATCATCGAATTTTAAATCACAGCGGTGCTAAATAGATTTTCAATTCAATAGGTAATAATTAATATTCAATTAATTTTATATTATATTTATATATTATTTCACGTATAATTTTTATTCTATTTTATTTTATTATTTTATTTATACATACCTTAAGATAAGTGGCCAATGGTGATAGTGAGTATCATCCCAATACATAACACATTCCATAAGTATTGTACACAGCTTGCTCACTGCGCAGCAATATAATTGTATGGTGACTGATTACAAGTGCTTCACACAAACAGAATCTTTTATAGTTATTACTGGCTGGCCCAGCAAACGTTGTTTTTCCATATAAATTATTTCTACGTTGGCAGTAGAAGGGTGAAAATTTAGGGGTTTATAGTTTATACCGTATATATTTTAATGCCAATTCATAAAAAAATTAAAAGTAAAAACTTTGTCCAAAAAAAAATATAAATATTTATATATTAGGGGTATGAAAAATAGTTTACATCCTGTTCTCAGACCTACTGAATATGCACACAAAATTTCATAAGAATCGGTCACCTGTTTCCGAGGAGTATGGCGACAAACACGTTTGTCGTATTTTATATGTTAGATAATAATAATATGTAGCTTATATCTCTATAGAACCTTTACTTTTTTATTTTTTGTAGTGGTAGGTAAGCTATAAAAATCTTGTCACTTGTGGGTAGGTTATATTTATTTATTTAATTTTTTTTAATAATTATTAGTATATTTTTCTTTTTTTATAGTATATATATATTAGTTAAGATGTTCAAATAACTATACCGATAACGGGTGTCAAGCCACACTGAGGCTCCACTGAAAACCAGCGCGGCAGTATAAGTTACGTACGGCCGCTTTATGCTGAGGGGAGACCTCATTGGCCCATCAACGGCATACTAACGAGAGCTGTTTGTGTTATTTTAAAATTCTTCATTTTTTTTAGCGCTAATGTCAAAAAGTCTGCTAATGTGGTTCTCATATCTTATACGCCATCTAGCGCTAATTTTAAGAAGTACTATTATAGAAGTAGGGTATATAGAAGTGGGGTGCGGCTTGGGATACCTCCGCGTGGTGCGCCCCGGGTAACGTCGGCACTAGTACCAGCGGCTGAATCCCGGCAGGGGACGGGTCTCCGCGTGTCCCTCTAATTACCAGAGGGCACAGTGGATAGGCCAGACGTCCGCCGTGGAGGGTCAGCGGGGCCACAGTGGCCCCCCCGTTCATGGGGTGGGGACAGCGGGGTCAAATGACCCCCCTGTCCCCGGAAACGGCCGAGTGGTGACGGGCTCACTGACTGCAGTGAACTGGACGTCAGCCGTGGAGGGCCAGCGGGACCTTTGTGGCCCCCCCGGCCCTAGGAGTGGGACAGCGGGGTCAAAGTGACCCCCCCGTCTCGGAGGCGGGGCTATTGAGCCTGAGGGGCGACGGGTTCTCCGCTTGCCTTCGAGCGGTGAGCGTGGTCTGATACAGACCACCGTTCGGCCCACTCCTAATCCTGGAGGACAGGACCGGGGTTTTACGGACCGCGGGGAAGGAATAAAAAAGAGACTCCCGGCTTGCACCATTGCGGCTGCGACGAGGACACGGCGCGGCACACGCTCGAGTCGTGCCCGGCTTGGGACGGGCAGCGTCGTGAACTCGTCGCGGCAATAGGGGGGGACCTCTCGCTGCTGAGCGTCGTCAGAGCGATGCTCGGCAGTGACAGGAATTGGGCCGCGGTCACTGCCTTCTGCGAGGAGGTTATGTCGCGGCCACCCGCAAGGCCTCCCGCGAAGGTGCGACGCTCCGTGTGCTGGATGCGTCGCTCAGTAGAGGGTACTCAAAAGGGTAAGCCGCTGGCGGGCCACTGAAGTAATCCAACATAGTACCAGTGGTCCGTCAACACAGGTGGAGAGACGGTACACGGCGGGTTTCTTTAGTAGGTGCGGGCCCCACACTACCCTGTTCGTTGTCCCGAACGACAGGGTGTGCGGATAGGAACATTTTTTCCCGCCTAAACAAAAAAAAAGAGGTATATAGAAGTAGTTCTCACGAAATAAGTTATAGCGCTGGTTTTAGTGTAGTGTACCATCGAATCGCGCGTAAATATTCACTATTTTTTGTTTATTTAATAACAATTAAACCACACCCCCACCCCTCTCCACCCATGGGAGTCGTAAGAGCCGACTGAGGGAATACCGGGGGGAGTGGGCAGCAGCACTCCCTTGAGTATTAACAACATCCACTGCGATCGCCAACCCGCCTGCCAAGCGTGGCGATTACGGCACTATAACCCCAATTTAAGGAGGCCTATGTCCAGCAGTGGACGTCAAAAGGCTGATGGAAACCACATCAAATCAGACCGTGAAAAGTGATAGGGCTCAATTCGTAATTATAATGAAGCGTAAGAGAAAAAAAAAAGACTTCATGAGTAAAGTATTTCGGTCGTTATCGTGTTAATATACTCGTACATTATCCGAACATACCTACAACACACGGACGTCCAAGACAGAACTTTTTTAAACAGTTTTTTAACTAATTTAAATAACAAAAATGGCATTAAAAATATCATGAGTGTTAAAAATAGGGTTTTTGTTGATATATTATGTGTGTGTATATATTATTTTACAAGTGCATTAAATGATAAATCAGTTGTTCTGTGTGAAACGAGATTAGTACCCACCACAACGCTTCGCTTATGAGGTGTGCAATATAGGTGTCTTAACGGACATCCTGTGTAATGCCTTAATAATTAATGAACAAGTTTTCCGAATAACAATAGATTCCTATATAATTGTTGTTTTATAAATAGTAAAATTTACAAAAATGACTAGCTGATACGACGAACTTCGTACCTACATATTTTTTTCATGAATATTTTGCAATTTAATTAATAAAAAATACGTGATAAAACTATCATAATCTCAGGCACGCCAGCAAAACAAATGCTACCAACAGTAAGACGTATACGACATACTTACTACTACTTTAGGATTTATATTAATTCACGCCTGTATCCCGGAAGTCGTAGGAAGAAGTGTATTTTACACGCCCACGGTTCGCAACTACCTACTTATGTTTAAGTCCTACGTAATAGGGGGCGAGCTATATTGCCGTCTACCGGACACAATTCCAAACTCCTGCCGGGCTGCTAATGAGAATTTTTCTTTATACGAAAAAGCTTAATAACGCTGCTTAGCCCGGGAATCGAACCCGATACCTCATGGTCAGCAGTTATTATATAACCTACTAGGCTACATAGCTACCTGTTCTTTATGCTTTGAGAAATATAAGGACAAAGTATACACGCTGACTAAATATACTGAAGACTCTCCCTATTTGCAACTTTTAAGCTGAAGCTGCAATCTATAATTCTGTTCCATTAAAACCTCTTTCTAAACGGAAATTCGTAGACAGTACTCTGTACTAAAGTGTAATGTAGCGCACAGATTACATCCGCGAAGTGTTATTTTATCTGTAGTTTTCAGAGTATCTATAGTCTATACTATTATAAAGTTGTAACAGACCTGTGTCTGTACATTTAAGATATTTGAGAAAAAATGACTGAATTAGGCTATAACATAGGCGTGTCTAAACACAAAACGATTTTTTTTTTAGATTTTTTCTGATTATTTGTTCGCGCATCACGCAAAAACTACTGAACAGATTTTGATGCACTTTTTTTTGTATTTGATAGCTCTCGATTAGACATAACAACTGGTATACATTTTATCCCGCTACTATACCGCGAACCTGAGATATAACCCAAAAACTAGGTTCTGGCTGCGGCGAAGCCGCGGGCAAAGGCTAATAATTACTATAGGAGTAGGTAAGAATGATAATATTGTTACCTTTTTTTTAAGGCCGGGAAAAAATAATTAACCGCACACCTCGTCGGGGCAGGGTAGTGGATGAGGGCCCCACCCTCACCCACTAAATAAACCCGGTGTGTGCCATCTCTCCGCCTGTATTGGTAGACCACTAGAACTAAGTATGTGATATTACTTCAGTGGTCCGCCGGCGTCTTACCCTATAACTAGCTGACACGGCGAACTTCGTACCGCCTCAGAATCAATTAATTTTGTTTTGACTTATTAGCAAAATTAAGTTCAGTGTTTTATTAGTATAAAATGAATTTCACAATAAATTAAGTTCAAAGACGATGAGAACCACGAAGGATACATACATACTATTCCTTTTATACATTTTGGAGTGTGTTTGTCAATTTTATCAATTTTATTTTATATTTTGGAATGTAGTGAAGAAATAGAAAGAAACTCGTTACAGTTTAGATGACAATATTCTTGAGACGGGCCTCGTGGCTTAGTCGGTAGTGAACCGACTTCCGTGCACGAGGTTGTGGGTTCGATTGTGTGATGAACACAGATATTTGTACTGCGCCTGAGTGTTTTCTATCTATTATATATGTATGTATTTACAAAAAATAAGTAATATATGTATTATATCCGTAATCTGGTACCCATAGCACAAGCGTTAAGCTTTGTTTGGGACCAGAGGACGTTGTGTGAATATTTATTTATTATTCTTGCCAATTAATCAGTAACAAATCATATTTACAAGTTTTGTAAGACAAATATTTTGTGTCTGAAGTATTCCGATTCAAATTAGTAGGTAAAAAAATATTCTATTATTTCACTAAAAATATTAAGAAAACTGAAAAACCGCAAAAAGCCAACGTCACGTGGTATTCCCAGGCGGTCACCCATCCAAGTACTAACCACGCCCGATGTTGCTTAACTTCGGTGATCAGACGAGAACCGGTGTATTCAACATGGTATGGACGTTGGCCACAGTAACGTTAAAATTGTACATTGGTTATTACTTTCTGTCTCTTATTACTATCATGACTATTGCACACCTCATAAGCAAAGCGTTGAGGTGTGTATTACTCTCGCTTCATGCAGAACAACTGATTTTACAAACTTAAAATGTCTATTTATCATTATATTGCACTTGTAAAACAATATATACACACACATATCAAGAAAAAACACTATTTTTAACACTCATGACATTTTTGATGCCATTTTTGTTATTTAAACTAGTTAAAAACTGTTTAAAAAAGTTTTGTCTTGGACGTCCGTGTGTTGTAGGTAATGTATGCTAACATGATAACAACCGAAATACTTTACTAACTAATAGACTACTTACTAATCGAGCCTTTTTTTTTCTTTTTAACTTTAAGTAGGTATAATAAGTATAATTACGAATAGAGCCCTACTAATTTTCACGGTCTGATTCGATGTGGTTGAATTGTTATTAAATAAACAAAAAATTGTGAATATTTACGCTCGAATCGATGGCACAGTGGTACTCTAATAAACTAGCGCTATACCTTATTTCGTGAGAACTACTTCTATAAACCAATATATCAGTACTTCTTAAAATTAGCGCTAGATGGCGTATAAAAAATATCATGAGTCTTAAAAATTGTGTTTTTTCTTTATGTGTGTATATATTGTTTTACAAGTGCAATATATGATAAATAGAGACATTTTAAGTTTGTAAAATCAGTTGTTCTGGGTAGTATAAAACGAGAGTAGTACCCACCTCAACTCTTCGCTTATGAGTCGTGCAATTACAAAAAGCCAATATCACATGTTATTCCTAGGCGGTCACCCAACCAAGTACTGACCACGTCCGATGTTGCTTATCTTCGGTGAGACTCGAGAGTTTCGGACGAGAATAGTGTATTCAACATGGACATTGGCCACGGCTATACGAAAATACCACATTTATCTCTACTATTATAATGTTGTAACAGAGCTGTGTCTGTACATTCAAGATATTTGAGAAAAAATTACTGTATTAGGCTATAAAGACACAAAACATTTTTTTTAGATTTTTCGTCTGTTGGCCGTTTGTCTGTTTGTTTGTTCGCGCATCACGCAAAAACTACTGAACGGATTTAGATGCAACTTTTTTTATTTGATAGATCTCGATTAGACATAAAAACTGGTATATCTACATTTTCTCCCACTACTATATCGAGAACCTGAGATACAACCTAAAAAGCAGCTTTTGGTTGCCGCAAGCAAAGGCTAGCTATATAATTAATAATTAAGATATTAATAATGTCTTGTATTTATTATTGTAAACATAATTAGGGTACCCCACAAAAAAGAAAATAACTAGGTAAAACCTACGCAGACGAAGTCGTGGCTAAAAGCTAGTAATATAATAAAATTGTAACAGGACGATGTCTGTACTTCTAGACATAAATCATATAATTTTTAGAATTTCTGTTTATATGCTTTTGTCTGTCTGTATGTTTGTTTAATCACGCTTCACGCAAAAACTATTAAACGGATTTTGATGAAACTTTATTGTTCAATAACTCTTGATTAGTCTTAAGAACTGGTACTTATACCTATACTTCTTTTTATACCGGGAACCGGAGTTATAACCAAAAAACTAGCTTTTGCCTGCAGTAGAGCCGAGAGCAAGCACTAGTTATGTAATAAAACCACTTTTACGGAATCTAATTACATATTTATAAGTGGGACCTCGCTCGCAGTAAACCTCTCTTTTTCCGCTTTCACAATAATTTGTTCTTTAAAGTAGCTGAGCATGTCAAGTGCTAAAATACAGATAAAAATTATTTTATGTACAAACTACACAAATAACATATAGGTATCAAAAGTTATTAAAGTCATAATACCTACTTATATAGTAGTTCTCTCGCAATTATAATCTACACGATTTCATTTTTTATACATAACCGTGTGATGTCGCAAAGAAAAGTCCCTAAAGCTCCTACCCGCCAGTCGTTCGGACATTGACCTCGGGGGACGCTGACAAATGGTGATACCAAGTGACATTGAAGATACTCGATTTCTTGTCCCGAGAGACAGAATAAATTGTCTAATAAAAAAAGATGACTACGAGTTTACTAGTTTTTAATATTGGCCCGTGGCGTAGTCGGTAGTGTAACCAACTTCCGTACACGGAGGGTTCGATTCCCACTCAGGACAATTATTTAATAATAATAATATTAACTCTTTATTGTACACCAGAAAAAAGAAACAAGAAAATGTATGTAAGTATTAAATTGATTAAGTACATATTTAGATATTTTTTATATATATTTTTAGCATTTGACATGCTTAGCACTATACATTAAACACAAAGTGAAAAATGTGAAATCGAATTTAAAGGGTTTGCGTCATTATTAGGTAAAATCTTAATTGTAAAATTAAGTTTACCTGGTCGGTATAATGTATGTAAATGCTTCCGACAGATGGCGCAGGCGTCACCCAAAGACGTTAAGTATGATGTGTTATCGAAATTAGCAGTCAGGAGCAATTGTCAGGATGGCTGAATTGGTAAAAGCATCTGGACGGTATCCAGAAGATGCAGGTTCAAATCCTGCTCCTGACTGTTATTTTCGATTTCACATTTTTCACTTTGTGTTTAATGATTAAGTACAATTGGTGGTCCTATCGCACAAGGCAATCTCTTCCGGACAACCATTGGATGGAAACAACAAAAAATAGTTTTGGAAATAATGTTATGGCGTACACAATAATATGATAGGTATATACTAATTAGGTTGTAATAAATACTTATACATACATATATAATACACAATATGATAGATAAATAATGTACCATTACTTTAAAATAAAATTGATAATGTTAAACCATTATTTGTGTGATGAACACAGATATTTGTACTGCCTCTGGGTGTTTTCTATCTATTATATAAGTATGTATTTACAGAAAAAAAGTAATATACATATGTACCTATCATTTTTTGCCGTGTGGGGCCGGCTTTAGAATTGTCCCACCACGCTCCACCCATGGGAGTCGTAAGAGCCGACTGAGGAAATACCGGGGAAGTGGGTAGCAGCACTCCTTCGAGTATTAACAACATCCACTGCGATCGCTAACCCGTCTGCCAAGCGTGGCGATTACGGCACTATCCCCCATTCTTGGGAAGGCCTATGTCCAGCAGTTGACGTTAAAAGGCTGACGGATATGTATTATATCCGTAATCTGGTACCCATAGCACAAGCGTTAAGCTTAGTTTGGGACCAGAGGACGTTGTGTGAAAATGTCCGTGAATATTTACGGTTCAAATCCTGCTCGTGACTGTTATTTTCGATTTCGCATTTTTCACTTTGTGTTTAATGTTATAGTGCTAAGCATGTCAAATGCTAAATATATATATAAAAATATCTAAATATTTATAGGGTTTGCGTTATTATTAGAGAAAAATCTTAATTGTAAAATTAAGTTTACCTGGTCGGTATAATGTATGAAAATACTGCCGACAGATGGCGCAGGCGTCACCCAAAGACGTTAAGTATGAATGTGTTATCGAAATTAGCAGTCAGGAGCAATTGTCACGGTGGCTGAATTGGCAAAGCACCTGGACGGTATCCAGGAGATGCAGGTTCAAATCCTACTCGTGACTGTTATATTCGATGTATCTATGTATGTAACAGAATCTTTGAACGCGATTTTCAAGAAAAATTCATTTGAAGATACGTCACATCCCCACTTATCAAGGACCTATAAAAATAAAATAATTAAAGATTTTTTTAAAAACCTGTACAAAAGTAATGTCACACAGTTTAAATGGCCCGCCAATAAGCCAATCAAGGCGGAACAACAACACACGGCAGGTTTACTTAGTGGGTAAGACACTACCCTGTTAGTTACCAGAAACAGCAAGGTGTGCAGTTATGAATATTTGAAGTAAAACTTCTTTAGCCGTGACTTGAAAGTAACCCAGATATTTTTTCCGGCTTAATTAAAAAAGGGTGAAAAATATTGTGCCTACAGCACTTTCAGTGCAGTGAGTCTAAAAAAAAATAATAAAACAAAAGAATCGCAATTTTTATTTGTGTATGGTTGGATTCAAGGATGATCAATATTCACAATTTCTTTATTTTCAGACCCGGTAGGTGGCGTTGCAATAGGGTTTTATGATTTACTAGCCTTTTCCAGTGGCTCCGCCGCAGCCAAAAGTTCCCGATATAGGAACGGAATAAAACGTATACTAGTTTTTAATTCTAATCAAGAGCTATCAAATGGAAAAGGTTGCATCAAAATCTGTTTAGTAGTTTTTGCGTGATGTGCGAACGAACAAACAGACACAATTGCTTAGTGTTCACTCGCCTGTATAGCCTAATACAGTATTTTTTTCTCAAATATCTTAAATGTAAAGACAAAGCTCTGTTACAGCTTTATAATATTGTAGATAGATGTAATAAAACTAACTATACGTAATAAAACTAAAGGTTTAAGGAATCTATCGCGTTTGCTTAATGGCTGATATATTGTTACATCGGTTTTATCTACCCACAGTTATAATATGAATTTAGAAAATTTAATTTAAGCCATCATTGGGTTATAAACAAAATTAAAATATCTACTTTTTTAGATTTGTATCTATGAGATTTTAAGCTAGTATATTAACTAGAGTATAATACTCCTTTTTATATTGAAAAAAATTAATAAGTAGGTACTCAAAATTCTACCAATAACTATCAATGTGTTACGTATATGAATTTTTCTACAATTTATTCTAATGTAACACAGATACCTAACAACAAAATTTCACACACCAACAACTCTATTTTTTTAATGAAAAATAATATCCTAAATGAAATAAATTACTCCATCCAAACGAAACGTCAATATTCGGACAGGAGAACGTCTGTCAGGTCAGCTAGTATTAAGATAAAAATAATCATAAGGCAACTAAAGTTTTAAAGATTTCTTAAAGAATTCAATTAAGCTAAGTCCCTTCTTAGAAAACGTCATATTAAGATTAATTTTCTTTGAGCTGTCCAGAAAGGTATACGACAATGTACTTTTATTAAAATGGTATCACATTATTTTTTTAATACTTTCTAGTATATTTTCGTAGTAGCTTTCTGCGGGTAAGGGCGGTCCTGATGGTAGCTGATAACCACCAGTCATGAACTTGTCAATACTTGAAGGACAGTCAAACTATTTTCTACAAACTCGTGTTCCTATTTTCCACTAGTGGAGGAGCCTTGCTAGTTCCAGCATGAATGGATCTGCTCGATCGGAGAAGTACCACCTTCTCACAGAAGATTAGCGCGAAACATTGGTAGGTTGGTTGTTCTACATGGTTTCATAATTATAGTGAGTGAGAGTGCTAGAGGCCTCCCCCCTTATCCTCTCCTTATTATGCTCCCTCTTCACCTGCTATGCCTTCCTTTGGAGTTAGCAACACGCGAGTGATGCCTCTGGTGTTGCTAGCGTCTATAATCGCTGTCGGTAATCGCTTACCATCAAAGTAAGTATGCATTTTTGCCACCCATAATTTTATATAAAAAAAAAGACAAACAACAAAATTAGCCTCACGCCTGTATTCCCCGAATGGGTAGGCAGAGGTGTATTACATACCCACGGTTTGCCAGCTATGTTAAAGTCCCACGTAATAGGGGGCGAAACTATTGCGTTTCCAAACTCCGAGCTGCTACTGAGAATTTTTCATTTTACGTAAAAGCTTAATAACACTGTCCGACCCGGGGATCGAACCCGAGACCTCATGATCAGCAGTCGCACACACTAAAAAATGACAAAGAACATTTTTTACAAAAAAATAAGATAATCTTAAAAGCACTTAAGAGTACGTATGATAAATTGTATATGTATATGTGTATGTGTATGTATATGTGTAGCAATCAAATACATTGTCTAGGCAAAGGTAACATAATCCTAAATGTACTCACGCCTATCGATAGAAGGGCCATTGCTCCCGACCAAACATCACTGTACATAATGTATATACCTAGGTATGTACGTAGTACATGGCAACGGGTAAGTACATCGGCTCTGCTAACATGGTTTATTTGCTTTGTTACTGGCAATATTCGTCAACTGGTTTCGTATGTGAAATAGAAATATTGGCTTATTGAAGTGTGTCTGAAACTGCTGTGTGGAGTAATATTGAAGTATATGAAAAATGACTAAAGCTGACTCTAGTAAAACAATATTAATATTACGTAATAATTTTAAAGCTTTTTGTTGTCTATCTACATAGAGGTATTTATGTAGATGACATAATTATCTCATTACCATAATTATATCATTATCTCATACTGTTACAAAACTAAACCAGAGTGTCTGTAGATTAAACATAATTGAGAAATTTACTGTTTTTTGAAGTGAAAACTTCTTTAGGCGTGTTGAGCACTTTTTGGGTGAACAAAAATCATAGAACTCGCGTCATCGTCACCGAACGCTCAGATAGAAGTGAAAACTAAGTAACTTGTGAATTGTATCGTCGAGCTAATAGATTTTTAAAAAGTGTTAATGACCAATTAATTGGTCATTAACACTACGTACTTACAGACTAAAAATAATTCAAAAATAATATATAATAATCTAATAGCTCGACGATACAATTCACAAGTTAAAGTACAAATTATTTGTACTTTAAAAAGTAGCGGAGCATGTCACTTGCTAAAAGAAATAGATCTAAAATTCACAAGTTACTTAGTTTTCACTTCTATCAGCAGTCCCGAAAGTCTGCCCCGCATGTTTTTTTTTATTGTTTATGGTAACTGATGAGCCACGGCCTACCTGATGGTAAGTGGTAACAATACAGAGAGTATTTGTTAAGCTGCTACTCACCATTTTATTTGGCAGATATGAAATGAAAGAGCTATCTCCTGCTACAACCAAAACACACTGACTTGCTTCATGGCCGGTCACACGGGAGACGGTGGTACCAATCCGCTCCGACCTGCAGCAAGTGTGTACTCTCACTTGGTACCCAGCCTTACCACAAGTAATACAATAGACAATAATCGCTCTCCCTTAGTTGCCTTACTGTACGTCACCAGCGTAAAATCATAGGGTAAAGAAAGAAAGAAAGAAAAGAAAGAAAATATTTATTTCGTGCTACAAAAGACTGCATATTTGTAACAAAAATAAAATTTAATATACCTAAAAAACTACCTATAATAAAAAGTTGAAACAGAATTATACAGGATTGGTGTTTGTCTTAAGAAGCAGAAAAAGGCCCATTGCTCAGCAAATGTTGCAATGCCGGATGGCATTCCAACGCTGATTTTCAGCAATGTCCTGGACCCTACTTGACACCAACATAGAGGTCATAGAGCATTTAGTGCTCCAATTACTGTACAATTATTATTTTTACTTCCTTATAAATAAATAGATTCTTACAAATAGACATAGTTACATTTTAAATACATATATTTGTTTGTTACTAACATATTATTATATAGCTAAATCCCACAAAATAAAAAATAAAAAAATAAATAAATAGTAATGTACGTTTTCTACATTCCATGGACATATCAAACCAATATAATCTGTGTACATAGCGTTGCCGTCCCATAATGCATAGATAGCCAAAGTTGAAAAATATATTTGCCAGTCTAGTCTATGTACTTTCGGTTTCCAATGTTTTCAGCCATTATTATTCATAGAGCAAAGATAAGAGAATATAACCTAAACTTAACCACTACGTTTAAAATCAGAGTTTCAGTGTCAATCCGAGACGGCTTAACGTAAATTATTCAGTTTGAAATCTATATTTTACAAAAGAAATTAAATATAAACAGACGTAACCAAACCATACAGAGACATACACACAATAAAAAACACATTGGAACATCAAAACACATTGGAACCTGTAAGAAGATTACCAGATTTAAGGTTATCCCTTGTTTTCCTGGATTGAAAATTGTAATCCAATTTATCCATATGAATCAAGAATAATTATGCTCCAAAGCCAAGTCAATTTACAACACATAAAAGTTACGATCCTCTACATTACAGTGATATCTCTACCATGTGAAATACTGACCGGACCACGGTTATTTTGTGCACACTTCTACCCTACCTAAGTTTTATTACAGCCAAAGATTAATAAAGGGCCGAAGGACTTTACACACCCACACTACTACAGATGTGGGCCTCACCTGATGAGTGACAACTGAGAGGTTTGTGTAATTATTTGAATAACTGTATACCAACATTTATTAATTTATTATATAAACCTAACTTATATTTATTATATAACTTAAGTAAGTAAATATAGATATTAAATATTTGATTATTATAATAATTTGATAGAATATATATTATAGTTGAGACTGAATTTGATTTTGCAGTAAATATTTTTTTAAGTTAGTATTATAGCATTTCTTTGTTTTCAGTGTACGCCCCGGTGGCCAGAGAACATTCCAGCAGTGTGTGGCTGCATATTTGAAGCTTCCCCTAAATGCTGCAGTTTTGTGCTCTGGATTAGTCAGAGGGCTCACTGCTGACCTCATTGGGTATTTATGATTGTCCTGTTTCCATCTTAATTTTTTATATAAATATATAGGTTTTTGATTGCTAATGATACTGAATGAAGGTGAATGTAGGTGGTGACACTTGTATTCTTAGTCTGTCACCACACGGGTCGAATTTCAAATAGTATTAGGATAGGGCCTCGTGGTATAGTCGGTAGTGTAACCGACATCCGTGCACGAGGTCGTGGGTTCGATTCCCACTCAGGTTTGGCCTGAGTATTTGTGTGATGAACACAGATATTTGTACTGCATCTGGGTGTTTTCTATCTATTATAAAAAAAAGTAATATATATGTATTATATCCGTAATCTGGTAGCCATAGCACAAGCATTAAGCTTAGTTTGGGACCAGAGGACGTTGTGTGAAAATGTCCGTGAATATTTATTTATTTAGGCGTCTCTAAGCACAATTTACTATAGAATTTTTGTCTGTTTGTTTATTCGGGATTCACGCAAAAACTATTGAACAGATTTTAATGACCTGTTTTATGTTTGATAGCTCTTTATTAGGCTTAAAATTGGTATACATATTATCCCGCTACTATATCGGGAACCTGAGATATAACCTAAAAACTAGCTTTAGGCTGTGGCAGATATATAAATACACTTGCATATTCATAAAAGAATATTCTATTAGAGCTTTACCTTTGAGAACTTGCCTACAAGCTACTTATCGAAAGGCATAAGAAATGCGGTCAAGTGCCATCTCTTGGTCAGTGATCTGTGACGTCATTTAGATTGAGGCTGCGATCGGAACAGTGCTTTTTATACTTCCTTCATTTTAAAAACGTTCCTGCGCACAAATATCACTTGTGTTAGTTGTAATTTTGTAAAGCGGGCATCAACTAGCTGTGTTGTTAACTGCGAGAGTTTTTGGCGGGTGGTCATGGCGAGCGGTTGAAATCCTGTCATTAATTTACTGAAAAGTAAAGCGTACATTGTTTAAATGGTGATGGAAAAATCCGCTCCATATCTCCAGATACAACTATATAACAACAATTTGTTAATCTATTAGGTTAGCGCAGTACAGGTCAGTAAAGCTCGATGTGATTATTACACATCTTCAAGAATCATGGTCACACACAATTACAGTCACCAATTTATACAAAACCTGAATATATTATACACCTACAAATTCTTCATAGCCATTGATTAAAAGCGCATGAAAATCTATTCAGTTTTTGTGTTTATTGCTTTCGTATAGATGTACTGCGAGATGCGACTGGGGAGATTTGGAAACGCAATGGAGTAGAGAATTTTTAGTAACAACAATTAGTATGGTGGTGACGTGGTTCGGCGCCATTCACATCTCGTTCCCACTGAGGCGAAAGGTGAGAAGCGAAAGGCCGTTTTATGATAAAACGTTGTTATCTACCGCTCCGGGAAACGTGTATCTTTATATTTAGATGTATTAAATAGATATTAATACTTACTTATCATCACGCCACCTCCCTTGCGAGTTAGGCAGAGAGAAAAGAGTGCCAAAATGCGCTATTGTTGAATACATCTCTCGCTACCTGAACATTCATAATTCTCTTTATACACGCTCGCCGGTTTCGGAGACTCTGGACTCCACCTTCCTTCAATACATGACCGATTTGGTCTAGGTAGGTGAGTCTCGGTCTCCCCCTGTATCTACATCCTTCCACTTTCGCATTGTATATCTTTTTAACCAGTCACACGTCCGACATTCTTTCCATATATCCGAAACATCGGAGCATTCCCTTTCGCACCTTTACACCAATACTCTCTTTCATACCTACTCGCTCTCCTACGTCATCGTTACGAATGCGGTCAGTAAGCCTAAATGCGGGGTAAGATATTATGTCTGCTATTAGATGCATTATTTCCTGACTGTCGAGCTCCCGATGTGCATACAAAAGTGCTGCACACTCGCCCTGGTGAGGAGTATCAATGTGGACGAAACCTGGGCTGACGTATTTGGCATGCTTAGCAATATAAATTAACACAAGGGAACGACGAAAAAGTGCAGGGTCTGCTCGTGGCTATTTCACATTCTGCACATTCCATTGAGTGGTTTAGGCGTGACGCGTAAATAAAAAATTAACAACTCTCACTTTCGCATTTATAATATTAGTAGCGTTTGCCCGCGGCTTCGCCGCAGCCAAATGTTACTTTTTTGGTAATATCTCAGGTTCCCGATATACTTAGTAGCGGGATAAAATGTACACCAGTTGTTAAGTCTAATCAAGAGCTATCAAATAAAAGTTGCATCAAAATACGTTCAGTAGTTTTTGCGGGATGCGCGAACAAACAAACAGACAAACAGACAAAAAATCTAAGAAAATAGTTTTGTGTTTAGACACGCCTATATAGCCTATTACAGTCATTTTTTCTTAAATATCTTAAATGTACAGACACAGCACTGTTACAACTTTACTTAGATTATAGCTGTACTTACATACAGTTTCATAATCTATATCTATCTATCTATCTATACTATTATAAAACTGTTACATAGCTATGTCTGTACATTTAAGATATTTGAGAAAAAATGACTGTAATAGGCTATATAGGCGTGTCTAAACAAAAAGCGTTTTTTTTTAGATTTTTTGTTTGTCTGTTTATCTGTTTGTTTGTTCGCGCATCACGCAAAAACTACTGAACGGATTTTGATGCAACTTTTTTTATTTGATAGATCTCGATTAGACTTAACAACTGGTATACATTTTATCCCGCTACTATAGAACCTGAGATATAACCCAAAAACTAGCTTTTGGCTGAGGCGAAGCACAAGCAAAGGCTAGTAGTAACTATCCGTACTTATAGTCAAAATTTTTGACATAACATCTAATATGAACCAACACAGGTTCACTGATCCGCTGTTATATTTCCGACATGTTATTTTACCACTTCAGGGTACATGTTTGAACATACATTTCGGTGCCTCAGCGCCTTTTGCAAACAACTACGCGCTGAGGGCGCCTAACATTACGTTTGGCGGTATGTGATTTCTGCTTCAGAAGATAAGTGCTGTGTCTATTTACATTCTTGTTACTGTACTATTTGCTGACTCAACAAAATTTTTTACTAACTTGCAAAAAAGGACTGAACAAAACCACACTGTTAATAAGATTTTTCTGAAGGATTTTATTTTTAACCAGCCAATAAGCTAGTCTTTAGGTTATATCTCAGGTTTCCGACGTAGTAACAGGACAAAATGTATACCAGTTGTTAAGTCTAATCAATAGCTAGCAAACAAAAAAGTTGCATCAAAATCCGTTCAGTAGTTTTTGCCTGATTCGCGAACAAACAAACAGAAAAAAATCTAAATAAAATGTTTTGCATTAGACGCGCATATTAGCATAATACAGTATTTTTTTCTGAAATATCTAAAATGTATAGACAAGGCTCTATTACAGCCTTATAATAGTTAGGAAGAGAGATACCATCCACTAGATAATAATTTGCGGCGAAATTTACAATTATACAATTAGTACAAATACTTAACACCTCACACCATTGCTAGTGGTAGAATCTTGCGTGTCCCAGGAAACTAATAAGTAAAGGCACAGAATAGATACTAGTCCTACGGACAGAAACGTCACTTCCATTAAAACTTGTCCAAAATCTCTCTATAATAGCCTACAAAATCTTAATAATAATATTAATTGTTCGTAACGAGAAGAAATGTACCTTATATCAACAGAAATACAGTTGAGATTGTTTTGCCCGCCGCATGATCCTCGGGCAACCGCGTCATTCAACAAATGCGCTAGGGTTGTACCTATGGGGTGCGGGTCGGGATACCTCCGCGTGGTGTACCCCGGGCAACGTCGGCACTGTAGTGCCGGCGGCTGAATCCCGGCACGGGACGGGTCTCCGCGTGTCCCTCTGATTAGCAGAGGGCACAGTGGACAGGCCGGACGTCCGCCGTGGAGGGTCAGCGGGGCCAGAGTGGCCTCCCCGACCCTGGGGTGGGGACAGCGGGGTCATAGTGACCCCCCCGTCCCTGGAGATGGGGCTTTCAGCCTGAGTGGTGACGGGCTCACTGTCTGTAGTGGGCCAGACGTCAGCCGTGGAGGGCCGGCGGGGCCATAGTGGCTCCCCCAGCCCTGAGAGGGGACAGCGGGTCAGATTGACCCCCCGTTTTCGGAGACAGGGCTTTTGAGCCTGAGGGGCGACGGGTTCACCGCTTGCTCCGCGAGTGGTGGACACGGTCTGATGCAGACCACCGTTCGGCCCGACCCGTAACCCTGAATGGACAGGACCGGGGGTCTTCGTACCGCGGGGAAGAAAACCCCTATAAAAAATCACCCCAATCCAAGCTCTACCGCCCGGCGAGGGATGAATGGCTGGAGGGTATCCAGTCGCGAGGGCGGTGCCATAGTCGCAGGACTTTAAACTTAATAATGGCGGAAGTGAAAAACGTTAGTGTACCTCCGGAGGGTACCGGGCGCAACGCGTCCGGAGAATCCCTCACAGGGCCGAGTACCCAGACCGGCCCTGTCAGCCCCGCGTATCGGAGGGGGGCAACCAACGCCTTAGACGAAAAAAAGACGGAGAACAGAAGGAAGAGGAGGACCCGTGGGAGGAAACCCACACCCGCGGGAAGTCCTACGGTGGACAGCGGATCAGCTGCAGCTGCGTCAGGGATGGAGACGGATGGTGATGACGGCGGTGCAACGACCGCAGGTGCACTCGCCTCGAATCCATCGGTTTCTCAGCAGGGGGTGGCTGGCATGGTGGAGCGGCCCTCACGACTTCTAAAGCGCTCAAAAGCGCAGGAGGGTGACGCGACGGAGTCGGAGGGTAGCTCGACTTCGATGCCACCACCAGGAAGGGCAGCAAGATCGGCCAAAAGGGGCCGAAGTACAAGCAGGTACGTGGGGAGGGTGCCACGGTCCTTGTCCCAAGCAGATGAGGACGCAATTAAGGAATTGGGAGCGGAGCTCTCGGTGGAGGAGAGGGTAACCCTCCTCACATCGAAGCTCCACGAGGAGCCTCCGGACGAGAATGGTCTACCTACAGTGGACCAGATTGCCCAGAAGATGTCCGACGCCCTGGCCATCGTTTCCGCGGTGGCTAATGGGTCGCGGAGCCTTCGGGGCAACTTCGCGGAGGCCCTCAAGAAGGCTGCTAAGGTGGCCTATACTGCGGTGGAGTCTCTCCGGCGTAACCCAGCGCCAGAGGGGACCGGGAAGCCGGAGGCGCACTGCCGCTGCAGGTGCCTCGAGGCGGAGGTGGCAGAGCCCCGAAAGGCGCTCGCCAGCCGGCGAGCCAAGCCTGGCCTCGCTGAAGCCGGGCCGGGAAACTCCTCATCGACAGCAGGCGTGGGGCCTCCGGCCTCTGAACTCCTCACGGAGGAGCAGATGCGCCAAATCATGGATCGCGTTAGCGCGGTCTATGACCCGCGCATCAGCTCTCTAAGCGCCAGGGTGCCGCCGGAGCCACGACTCCGACCGCCGCTGGCCGCGGATGGTAAGAAGGTCGCACCGCCTTCAGGCCCATTGCCGCTGCCCTGTCAGGGTGGCCGCGTGGCCACCTACTCCGCGGCTGCAGTTGCGCCGCCCAAGGAGCAGGGCAAAGTTGCTCCCAAAGCAAAGATGGCGCAGAAGGCAGGGCGGCGCTCCAAAGGCCAGCCCAAGGAGGAATTCCCTCCACTTCCGCGTGCTGGCCAGCCCTCACGGGCCCCAGCAACCACACCCCGGGATTCTCAAGTCCCACCACCCGCCATGTCCGACCCTGCACCCTCTGACGAGGGCTGGCAGACTGTAGACGGCGGGAGGAAAAAGTCCCGGGGTAAGAAGAAGAAGGGGGCTGCTACTGGGGCTGCTGCCCAAGCCGTAGAGCCTGTAACGCCAAGGGGCAAGCCCGGCTCTAAAAAGAAGCTGCGCAAACTCCAAACGCCCAAAACGGCAGCGGTGGTGATAACCATGCTGCCGGGGGCGGAGGGCTTGAGCTACCAGGCTATCTTGAGGAGGGCCCGGGAGGAGATCGACGTCTCCGATATTGGAGTCATCGCCGCCCGGACCCGCCTAGCCCGGACAGGGGCTCGAATCCTAGAGTTCCCTGGGGCGGATGGTCAAAAGATGGCCGACACGGTGGCTACAAGGCTGCAGGGTCTATTCGGGGAGGGGAGTGGAGTCCGAGTCACCAGACCGGTGAAGTGCGTAGAACTGCGCATTTCCGGTTTGGATGACTCCGTGACGGCTGACGACGTCCGGGAGGCTATCGCCTCGAAAACCGGATGCTCAGATGCCGTCAGGGTGGGCTCCATTCGCACCGGTCCCGGAGGTGTGGGTGTCGTTTGGGCGAGTTGCCCTGTCGTGGCGGCCAAAACTCTGGCTGCCGCAGGCAGACTCCTTGTGGGTTGGAGTTCCGCACGGGTTACTGTGCTGGAGCCCCGGCCCGCGAGGTGCTTTAAGTGCATGGCGGTTGGTCATACCAGACCGACCTGCACTAACTGCTTTGACTGTAGCGGACTTTGTTTCCGTTGCGGTCAAGCAGGGCACAAGGCGGCGACCTGCACCGCCGCCCCTCACTGCCCCGCATGCGCGGCAGGCAATAGGCCTGCCAAGCATTGCATGGGGCGGGAGGGTTGTAGACCCCCGGCGACAGGCCCAAAAAAGGGGGGGACCAGCCAATCGACCCAGGCTACCCCTCCAAGCGCGGCTTCGCTGCCGCTCCGGGAGGAGGAGGATATGGTTACGGCTTAAAATTCAACCGTGACACCATCCTCCTCCAGGCGAATCTCAACCACTCCGCCCGTGCGCAGGATCTTCTCCTGCAAACCATGGCGGAGCGGTTGATTGGTATAGCCGTAGCTGCGGAGCCTTATTGTGTCCCTGACCGTCCTCATTGGGCGGGCAGCCGCGATGGCTCCGTGGCAATCATCAGCTCCACGGCGCTTCGTTCCCCGCCCTTGTCGATCAGAGACAAGGGCACGGGATACGTTGCGGCCGACTGGGGGGGAGTCACGCTGTACGGCGTTTACTTCTCCCCCAACCGGAGTCTGGCTGATTACGGGGTTTTCCTCAACAGCTTGGAGACTTCGTTACGGCGCTTAGCACCTAGCCATGTCTTAGTCGTGGGGGACTTCAACGCCAAGTCTACGGCGTGGGGGTCCCCTGCGACGGACGCCCGCGGAGCGGCGGTTTTGGAGTGGGCGGCGACGACGGGGCTCTGTTTATTAAACAGAGGCTCCGTCAACACGTGCGTGCGGCGACGGGGTGGGTCGATAGTGGACCTCTCGTTCGCTAGCCCTGACGTCGCAGCACAAGTAAGGGACTGGAGTGTCCTGGAGGAGGTTGAGACCTTGTCCGACCACCGGTACATCCGGATGGAGGTCTCCCGGTCCCTTCGGGGCCCCAGTAGGGGTCACGCGGCGCGCAGAACTCCCGCGTTCCCGCGGTGGGCTGTAGGCAGGCTAGATAGGGACCTACTGGCGGAGGCAGCCATCGTTCAATCGTGGCTGTCCTCACCAGCCCTGACCGAGGGGGTGGACGTTGAGGCTGGCCGATTTCGCGCTGCGATTACGCAGGTGTGCGACTCGGCCATGCCCCGTGTGCAGCGTCCTCCCCCAAGGAAGGGGCTCTACTGGTGGTCCCAGGAGCTGGCGGACCTCCGTGCGGCGTGCATTCGTGCCCGGAGGTCCTACACCCGCAGTCGGCGGCGCAACCGCGATGGGGAGCGGGAGGGCCAACTGTACGAGGCGTACCGCACTTCGCGGGCCACGTTCAAGTTGGCCATCTGCCGCGCCAAAACGGAGAAAAGGCAGGAGATGCTGGACGGTCTCAACCGTGACCCCTGGGGTCGCCCGTACCGTGCGGCGCTGAACAAGCTCCGCACTCAGGGCCCCCCCCTCACAGAGACCCTTCAGCCCAGCCTCCTCACCGAGGTGGTCGAGGGTCTATTCCCACGACGGGCTGAGCACACGCCCCCGGTCATGGCACAGCCAGGTAGTGACCGGGAGGCCGACCTCAGTGTACCGCCCGTCACCGCGTCGGAAATGGGGGCGGCTGTTTTGCGGATTCGTTCCAAGAACACCGCCCCCGGCCCGGACGGGATACCCGCCCGGGTGCTGGCTCTGACTCTGGACCACCTGGAGCCCCGCCTCAGGGGACTGTTCAACGCGTGCCTGTCGTCTGGACGGTTCCCTGACTGTTGGAAGGAGGGGAGGCTGGTACTCCTGCCGAAGCCGGGGCGAACGCCGGATACGGTCGGGGCCTTTAGGCCCATCGTGCTGCTGGACGAGGCGGGTAAGCTGCTGGAGAAAATCCTCGCTGCCCGCATCGTCCAGCACCTGCGCGACGTCGGACCCGACTTGTCGGACGCCCAGTTCGGCTTTCGCGCTGGGCGTTCGACGGTCGGCGCGATTATGCGCCTGAAGGCCGCGGCCACGGCGGTCGTCGCCAGCGGTGGAGTGCTGTTGGCGGTATCGCTTGACATCGCCAACGCATTCAATAGTCTGCCATTCAGCTGCATCAGGGAGGCGCTCCAGTATCACGGGGTGCCTGCATACCTGAGGCGGCTAGTGGCAGACTATCTTGAGGGCCGCAGCGTACTCTATGAGAGCCGCATAGGGGACGTTGTGAGGAGACCCATGTCGTGCGGTGTCCCGCAGGGTTCGGTTCTAGGGCCGCTCCTGTGGGACATCGGTTACGACTGGGTGTTACGCTGTCGGCTCCCCCCCGGGCTTGCGGTTATCTGCTATGCGGATGACACGCTGGTCGTGGCCCGGGGTGGAAACTTCGAGGAAGCGGCGTTCCTGGCCACCTTAGGGACCTCGGAGGTGGTCAGGAGGATCGGGGCGCTGGGGCTTAGTGTGGCCCTGGACAAGTCGGAGGCTCTACTTTTCCATGGGCCCCGACGTCGGCCACCTGCTGGCGCCTCGATCACGGTGGACGGGGTCCAAATTGGGGTGCAGGCCCGGATTAAGTATTTGGGCCTGGTGCTGGACGGGCGGTGGCGCTTTCGCGAGCACTTCCGTCAACTGTCCCCGAGGCTCGTCGGTGCGGCGTCCGCCCTTGCACGGCTCATGCCGAATATGGGCGGACCCAACAATGCGTGCCGACGGCTCTACGCGGGGGTGGTCCGGTCGATGGCGCTGTACGGCGCACCCGTATGGGCGGAGTCCCTGGACGCACTGAACAGGGCTCTTCTGTGGAGGCCACAGAGAGTCGTCGCGTCCAGGGTCATACGTGGGTACCGCACGGTGTCGACAGAGGCGGCCTGCGCGTTAGCCGGAACCCCTCCGTGGGACTTGGAGGCGGAGGTGCTCGCCGAGGTGTATCGGCGGGCGTCGCAAGAGCGGGAGGGGGGTGCACGTCCCCCACCAAGCGTGGTGGCCAGATGGCAAGGTGACGTTCGCCGAGCTGCCATGGCCAGCTGGAGGGAGCGGCTGGAGGCGCCCCGGGCCGGTCTTCGGACCGTAGGGGCGCTCCAGCCGGTGCTGGAAGAGTGGGCAGGGCGACGGCACGGAGTCCTTACCTTCCGACTGGTGCAGGTACTGTCGGGGCACGGCTGCTTCGGCAGATATCTGCACATAGTCGCAAGGAGGGAAGCGACTCCGTGCTGTCACCATTGCGGCTGCGACGAGGACACGGCGCAGCACACGCTCGAGTCGTGCCCGACTTGGGCCGAGCAGCGCCGTGAACTCGTCGCGGCAATAGGGGGGGACCTCTCGCTGCCGAGCGTCGTCAGAGCGATGCTTGGCAGCGACAGGAATTGGGCCGCAGTCGCTGCCTTCTGCGAGGAGGTTATCTCGCGGAAGGAAGCGGCGGAGAGGGCCAGGGAGGCTGATCCTTCCGCAGACCCAAACCGCCGCCAGCGACTGGGGCGGCGCAGGCGCGAGTATTTGCGCCTAATGCCGCCCTAGCTGGGGCTGCGGGTGGAGGGACCGGGGAACGTCCGCCACCCGCAAGGCCTCCCGCGAAGGTGCGACGCTCCATGTGTCGCTAAGTTGAGGGTACCCGAAAAGGTAAGCCGCCGGCGGACCACTGAAGGAATGTAATATAGTTCCGGTGGCCCGCCAAATAAAGGCGGAGAGATGGCACACGGCGGGTTTCTTTAGTGAGTGAGGGCCCCACACTACCCTGTTCGTTGCCCCGAACGACGGGGTGTGCGGTTAGGAACATTTTTTCCCGCCTTAACAAAAAAAAAAAAAAAAAAAAAAAAAAAAAAAAAAAAAAAAAAAAAAAAAAAAAAAAAAAAGGGTTGTACCTATGATGATTTTACTACATCACGCTAGCTCCCTTGCAGGGTAGGCAGAGAGAACAGAGAGACATAAGGCTCTGTTCTTGCATACATCTCTCGCTTCCTCAACATTCATAATTCTCTTCATACACTCTCCGGTTTCCGCTCGCCGGTTTCGGAGATTCCTGACTCCACCGACAGCAACAAAGCTGTCGTTTATAAAACTTAAAATAATATTTTTCTAGTAAATTCTATTTGATTACTTTTTATATCATTTGAAATGTTATTTTCAAGTCGGATTATTTTTTTATACATTGTTTTTTTTTTGTTGGTCATATGCGTTTAGAGTTTTAGCTTTGAATTTTCGGTTATGAAATTTTATTGTCGTAATACCCTAAATCGCGTCAATAATTTTATTTTAATCAATATTCAAGCGCGAGCGCTTAGGCGCGCGTGCGACACTCTTCGCTCGGTTGTACCGTGGTCGGTACGTGAAGCGGTAGGCATATAACTCGGGGCCTTGAGCGAGTGATGTACGCCTGGTAAAGGTATCTAAGGCATTGCGTCATTTTAAAATACTTCAGATTGATACTTTATGGTGGAACCAAAAATCGTTAAATTCCTTACAATGTGATGTAAGAATTACTATGATTTTTAAAATTTAAATAAATACAAACGGCCCCTTTCTTTGTACTAAGCCGCTCTTTTACCCTATCGACGTCTTGCTCTGAAACCGAAACACATTAAGATCATTATCTCCACAGACTTATCTCAAATTTTCTTGGAATCGGGTTCCGATTCTTTGGTTTCAGCTGATCCACAAATATTTACACGGAGTGACTGCCTAAATGTCTAAGAGGACTACTGGCGACCTTAGAACATGAACGGAGTCAAATTTTTTGTTCAAGGCTGACCTGTAATGACTGACAAGATATCATCTGACAGCTGGGACCCAGTACTTAACGTGCCTTCCGAAGTGGGGAGGAGGACAGGTATCCAGGTGTCCATAAATAGGTGTCACTTTGTGATCACCCATCTGATGCCAACTGCATGCGCTTAACTAGATTACGACCTATAAAAACTCAATGAAATGCTACTTATCAAAACATAGCATCACGCCTGTATTCCCCGAAGGGGTAGGCAGAGGTGTATTACACACCCACGACTCGCCAGCTATGTTTAAGTCCCACGTAATAGGGGGCGAGCATATTGACGTTTACCGGGCACATTTCCAAACTCCGGGCTGTTACTGAGAATTTTTCTTTATACTATTATAAAGCTGTAACAGAGTATATGTATACATATACATTTAAGAAAAAAATGGCTTTTTAGGCGTCTTTAAACACCCACTGAAGTGATGTAACACAGTTCCGGTGGCCCGCCAATAAAGGCGGAAAGACGGCACACGGCGGGTTTATTTAGTGGGTAAAGGCGCCACACTACCCTGTTCATTGCCCCGAACCACGGGGTGTGCCGTTAGGTATATTTTTTCCCACCTTTACAAAAAAAAAACAAGAAAGGCGTTTCTGAACACAAAACAGTTTTTTTTAGATTTTTTGTCTGTCTGTTTTGAACAAACAAACATGGCTTCACGCAAAAACTACTGAACGGATTTATACGAAACTTTTTTGTTTGATAGGTCTTTATTAGACTTATATACATTTTATCCCACTGCTATAGCAGGAATCTGAGATAGAACTTAAAAACCAGCTATTGGCTGCAGCGGACAAAGGCTAGTATTATCTCTTTTAAAACGAATAAAACACAAGTACTAGAAGTAACCCTCCCATAGGGGTCAAGCAAGTGAGTTTATTGATGTGAAACATCTTATGCGGAGGGAGAGTAAAATCGGTTGTTAGCGTGGCGACGCTTTTATTGTAGGCACTTGTCCCGTTCAAATTTCGCATGTTAAATTTTACACACTTCCCGGTTTCTGATTGAGCTGAAATTTTACACGCATATGTACATCACGTGACAATGCAATATTATGATGACATGAAGCTGATCTGATGATGGAGCTAGAAGGTGGACATAGGAACTCTATAATGAAACGGCGTAAACCCATCGAGTTTGGGCTCGTTTAATTCGTCTTGACGATTACTTTGTCTTTAGATGGTATCCAGGGTCTGATGATGGAGCTGGAAGGTGGCCACAGTAACTCTGTAATGAAACGACTCAATCCCATCGAGTTTGGATTTGTTTGATTCGTCTTGACGAGTACTTTGTCTTTAGATGGTATCCAGGGTCTGATGATGGAGCTAGAAGGCGGCCATAGGAACTCGGGTATAAAACGACATAACTCCATCGAGTTTGGGCTCGTATGATTTGTCTTGACGAGTACTTTGTCTATAGATGGTATCCAGGGTCTGACAATGGAGCTGGAAGGTGGCCACAGTAACTCTGTAATGAAACGACTCAATCCCATCGAGTTTGGATTCGTTTGATTCGTCTTTACGAGTACTTTGTCTTTAGATGGTATCCAGGGTCTGACGATGGAGCTGGAAGGTGGTCACAGTAACTCTATAATGAAACGACGCAACCCTATAGAGTTTATACTCGTTTGATTCGTCTTGAGGAGTACTTTGTCATGTTATGATCATTTTATTTCTACAAAATAATTTCGATGTTAGACGTCCCGCGACGTCTAGTTTTTTTTTTAATATAGTATCCCTACTACCAGAGAAAAAGAGACGTACTCGTCATATAAGCAAAGCCACTACACGAGGATTGACTCAATTTTAAGTAATATTCAAGCCACAAGAACATTTTAAGGCTTTCCTTTGTATTGAATGCAGCATCTTCTGAGACATAAGCCACGATTTAAAGTGGATCGCAGTGAGCTTACACTTTCATTACTTTGGATTTGCTACGATGAAGTTGGGACCGAAATTAAATAATATACCTATCTGTATTTATATGATAAAACTAGCCCTTGCCCACGGCTCCGCCTCAGCCAAAAGCTAGTTTTTGGATTATATCTCAGGTTCCCGATATAGCAGCGGGATAAAATGTATACCAGTTTTTAAGTGTAATTGAGAGTTATCAAACAAAATAAGTTGCATCAAAATCTGTTCAGTAGTTTTTTCGTGATGTGCAAACAAACAAACATACAAAAAATCTAAAAAAATCGTATTGTGTTTAGACACGCCTATAATACAGTCATTTTTCCTTAAACATTTTAAATGCACAGACACCACCCTGTTACAGTTTTAAAATAGTATAGATGTACCATAAATATGACCAAATATTGCACAGACAAAGGTCGCGAGTTCAAATTCTAGCCGAAAAATAAGATATTGTAAGGCATTTTCAACACTGACCGCATTTGTGTCTGTACCTAGCTAGAGTTTTCAAATATTCAATAAAAAGGCATAAAGTATACCTAGAATAAAGAACTACACAGCCATAAATAATTGTCCTGTATGGGAATCGAACAAACAGTACTCGGCATAAATAAGTCAGGATACCTATTAGAAATTACGGGTACAAAGGCGTTTTGGACCGCGCCAGTCTGTACGTAACAAACGCTTTTAAAAAATTGCACTCCAATATTTTGTTTCAAAACTTTTTGCTTGATAAAAAGAAAACGACCGCGTTTTGCGACCTTGAAGGACTTAAGGCGAAATGACTTAAAAATTATAGCAATTAATGGAGAAAACCATTTACGATAATGGTTTTCTCAGTGGCTCAGTATTTTCTTAAAGAAGGACCTTTACTTTCATCTCAATGATAAGTTTTTGCTAGTGATTATCGCTTGATACAAAAATAAGCAGCTTTGAATTGTTTTTCTACTACGTGGATGGTAAACAAGCCTAATGGTTAGCGGTTACCATAGCCAAAATAGACGCTAGCAACACTAAAGGCATCACTCGCGCGTCGCCATCTCCAATGAAAGGGATGGGAGGTGGATAGGAAGTATATTTAAGGAGAGGATAGGAAGGGGTTTCGGGCACTATTTTAACACATAAATTACACTTAGACTGAAGGCATTTGTAGACCATATCTTAGAAATAATTAATCTATCCATCAGCCTTTTAAAGTCCACTGCTGGACATAGGCCTCCCCAAGAATGGGGGAAAGTACCGTAATCGCCACGCTTGGCAGGCGGGTTGGCGATCGCAGTGGATGTTGTTAATACTCGATGGAGTGCTGCTGCCCACTCCCTCGGTATTGCCTCAGTCGGCTCTTACGACTCCCATGGGTGGAGAGGGGTGGTACAATTCTAAAACCGGCCCCACACGGCCCTAATTAATCTAAGGATCACATAAATAATTGTCCTGTGTAGAAATCGAATCCAGACTCGGTTCCGTACCGAGTCCGGATTCGATTTCTACATAGTCAGCGGCGTTTACACCACTACACTATCTTTGGAAACATAACTTCACTTGAAAGTACCTATAAGACGTACACAGAGTAGGAGAAGTCTTATAGAAAGTTATAGATCAAGTTTCAAGAGGGATGAGTTTATGGAGAACTCACAAACTGGGGCGTTGGTTGGGGTCGTGTTGTGAATTTAGTTGTAAGGTTATTGAGATCTCGTGTTTCCGCTAACTAAGTACTTAGAGGTACATGTTACTACATATTTGAAGTACTAAAGGAGTCTTGTAAATATTTTATTGTTATTTTGTTTTTATTAACAACATCCACTGCGATCGCCAACCCGCCTGCCAAGCGTGGCGATTACGGCACTATCCCCCATTCTTGGGGAGGCCTATGTCCAACAGTGGACGTTGAAAGGCTGATGGATGGATGGATGGATGGATTACTTACCCGGTGTGTGTAACACGTACGATCAGCTAGCTAGAAGAGCAAACTGCAAAAACAGTGGTATCAAGTTCGATTTCTAGTCTGAGTTGCTGAGCTCACAAGGCAAGGTCAAATGTTTCGTAATTATTTGTGTATTTTTTTACAAGTTATCCCACGATGGTAAAAGTTACCACTGAAGTAATGTAACATAGTTCCAGTGGCCCGCCAATAAAGGCGGAGAGACGGCACACGGCGGGTTTATTTAGTGGGTGAGGGCCCCATACTACCCTGTTCGTTGCCCCGAACAACAGGGTGTGTAGTCAGGTACATTTTTTCCCGCCTTAACAACAAAAAAGAAAAAGATAGGATGGTAAAGGGTAAAATCGTGGAGAAAATTTCATGTCTAAAAGATTTCATAGACGGCTTGTGAAGTCTACAAACTCTTTTTGGGTTAGCGTGATGGACTATGACCCTAAACTACTCTTGCTCCGAGAAAGACCTGTGTCCTACAGTAGGATTGTTGATTGTGAAAACAGGACATTAAATAAATTCAAGACTAATTGATATCAAGAAAATAATTGGATGAATTTAAGAGAATCTGCCCGCGATTTAACAAATTCAAATTCAAAAATATCTTTATTTTATAGGCCTATTAAATATCACTTAAAATCGACAATAATACATTAATAATTAACACGATCGCCTGAGGCGAGTGCATCCGCAATAATAAAGTGGAGATTGCAATCGCCACAAACGCCCGGATTCCGTAGTAAAGCCTTTCATGAGAAGAACCCGGCAAGAAATTCATGGGCCAATTTTTTTTTTTAAATTGCTAAATTATTACATTTTAGTATAATTCTTATAACTAAAATGACGACACTATATCTTTATATCTTATAAATTATATTACTTTTAAATCACTCTATGGCACATAAATTATCTTTGACTAAAAATGTATATTTCACAGGAAATGCCCATTTCTTTAATATAAAAAGTATCCTGTGTCCATTTTTGGGTTGCGGACGATACATATACTAAGTTTCTTAATGATTGGTTGAGTAGTTACGGTGTTAAAACGTTCTAAACAAACAAACGCGCTTTTCCATTTCTAATGATACTTCTACTTCGAGTTTTATCTTTAGGCGCAAGTAGTATCCTAGAACCTTTAGACTATTTTATATATTTGACGAGGAGATACCTAACAATCAAATATAAATACTTTAATTATACTCGTAATAAAAATATTTTAGTCAAAACAGTATTTTTGTTATAATACATGGGTGGCAAACGACATCTCTAAGGAAAGCGATAGGAGGTGGATAGCAAGGATATTAAGAAGAAGAAATGTAAGATACTAAGTAGAAAATAGGAAGGACAATAAGGAGAGGATAGGGAGGGGAATTGGGCCTCCGACGCTCTCACTCACCATACGAAATACAACGGTAGGAGTAACTGCCGCTGTTTCACGCTGGTCTTCTATGAGAGAGAAGTACTTCCCCGACCGAGCTGTTCCTTTCATGTTGAGACAAATAAGGTTCTATCACTAGATACGATGTAGTTTATGTTATTTATGCCATCTTAACTATTATCAGATTTAGGCATAGTCCATCCATCCATCCATCAGCCTTTCTGCGTCCACTGCTGGACATAGGCCTCCCCAAGAGAACGCCACAACGAGCGGTTCCGTCATGGGGGATAATGCCGTAACCGCCACGCTTGGCAGGCGGGTTGGCGATCGCCGTGGCTTTTGTCAATACTCGAGGGAATGCTATTGCCCACTCCCCCGGTATTCCCTCAGTCGGCTCTTATGACTCCCGTGGGTAGAGGGGGCTGGGACAATTCTAAAGCCGAGCCCACACGTTCAGGCATAGTGTGATAAGGGTTTCAGGAAAAGCAGATATAAATAATAACAATACTTGCGCATCATGTGAGAAACAATGAAAATGTTATTGTTTATTTATATATATTTTTAGCATTTGACATGCTCAGCACTATACATTAAACACAAAGTGAAAAATGTGTAATCGAAAATAACAGTCAACAAACGAACAGACAAACAGCCAAATTTAAAAAAAATATCTTTTTGTGTTTAGACACGCCTATATAGCCTATTACAGTAATTTTTTCTCAAAAATATCTTAAATGTACAGATATAGCTCTGTAACAGCTTTATAATAGTACAGTATAGATGACATTTTTAAAATAACGGAAATGGACGTAAAGGCAATGAACTTATAAGTAAGTGTGAATGTATACTATTACTATAATATATGATAAATGAAAATATTATTTGAGTCTTATATAATTCTTGATAAGTCTCGTTATCTATAACCGAATTAAATCTGTTACTGGTTTATTAATTGACGTTAAGCTTCCTAGTTACATGCTTTTGTTAACATAATAAATAATTAAATAAACTGGCGCGGCGACGTCGCCACGCTAACAGCCAGTTGTACCCTCCCCCGCAATAGACGTTTTCACATCAATAACATTGTTAGAAGGTTTACATTGGTATGAAGTATAGTAATCTACAATCCCTTTTCTTGGGAGAAAAAGCTACTAATCGTGCATGTCTTGAGATTTCATTCCACTGTTATCCCTGTAACTTTTGTGATAATCCCGCTCGCAGTAAAAGTTTTCTTTTCCACATTCACATATAATTTGTTCTTTAAACCTTTACAAACTTTCGCATTATAATATTCAATACGATTGTTTATTCACATGACGTTTTATGGTATTGCTGTTCCGATACGGTGGCTTAACGTCGTATAGACATTTGTGATGCAATAGTACGGTAACTCATCTTGCTCACTCTTGATACCCAAACTCCTCTGGGAACATTCACACGCGTTCTCGTTCTGGCTTTATGACAGTAATCTACTCAACTACAAAGATACACGAGGGATTTTAAGTAACAGTTTGATAGCTTATTGAATGGATGTTAAAAATTATTGAATGGATATTAATGCACTTTTCACGTAGCGTGAAGTGTATAGGCTATATTTATTTTAAATTTGACGTCAGGACAATAGTTACAACTAATTAAAATTAAGATAATAATTAATTCCTCTCAGCTAACAACTGGTAGGTATATAAATATATACGTTAAACACAAAGTGAAAAATGTGAAATCGAAAATAACAGTCAGGAGCAGGATTTGAACCTGCATCTCCTGGATACCGTCCAGATGCTTTACCAATTCAGCCACTTTGTGTTTAATGTATAGTGCTAAGCATGTCAAATGCTAAAAATATATATAAAAATATCGAAATATTTATAGGGTTTGCGTCATTATTAGGTAAAATCTTAATTGTAAAATTAAGTTTACCTGGTCGGTATAATGTATGAAAATACTTCCGACAGATGGTGCAGGCGTCACCCAAAGACGTTAAGTATGAATGTGTTATCGAAATTAGCAGTCAGGAGCAATTGTCAGGATGGCTGAATTGGTAAAGCATCTGGACGGTATCCAGGAGATGCAGGTTCAAATCCTGCTCCTGACTGTTATTTTCGATTTCACATTTTTCACTTTGTGTTTAATGTATAGTGCTAAGCATGTCAAATGCTAAAAATATATATAAAAATATCGAAATATTTATAGGGTTTGCGTCATTATTAGGTAAAATCTTAATTGTAAAATTAAGTTTACCTGGTCGGTATAATGTATGAAAATACTTCCGACAGATGGTGCAGGCGTCACCCAAAGACGTTAAGTATGAATGTGTTATCGAAATTAGCAGTCAGGAGCAATTGTCAGGATGGCTGAATTGGTAAAGCATCTGGACGGTATCCAGGAGATGCAGGTTCAAATCCTGCTCCTGACTGTTATTTTCGATTTCACATTTTTCACTTTGTGTTTAATGTATAGTGCTAAGCATGTCAAATGCTAAAAATATATATAAAAATATCGAAATAAATATATACGCTTAGCTGACATAGATACGTAGGGAAGTAGACTTTCATTACAGGCCAGCTTCCAATTAATGGACAAGCCATCTGTCGGAAATTACTTAGGTGGTTGAGATAATAGTATTCTGGCGCAAGCTACATGCTTGTATGCTCATACACTGTATATTTCCATCAACATTTAATTTATTTTGGCATAGTTTTAAGCTTAATGCTATAGATAACTACATAGATTCTGCACTCCACTCCGCGTAGATTTCAGAATATAAATATTAATAAAATAAAAAAATCCAAAAGTGCACGCCTTATAATTTCATTTTTCATTGAATAAGTAACTAATAATGTATTGGTCTTACTAAGTAGTTTTCAATAAATCACATAGACAGCGCTAATTTCCAAAAGTACTAATGTGGTTCTCATGTCTTATATAGATGACGTTAATTTTAAGAAGTACTTTATTGGTTCTATAGAAGTAGTTCTCACTAAATAAGGTAGATAGCGCTGGTTCTAGTGTATGATCGAATCGACCATACATATTCAAACTATTTACATCGAATCACATCGTTAAAAGTAGGGTTCTAATTCTAATTATACTAAAGCGTAAGAGAAAAAAAAACTTGATTAGTAAAGTATTTCGGCCGTTATCGTGTTAACAAACATACAGGATCCGCACATACAGACACACGGACGTACAAGACAGAACTTTTTTAAACAATTTTTTAACTAATTTAAATAACAAAAATGGCATCAAACATATCATGAGTGTTAAAAATAGTGTTTTTGTTGATATGTGTGTGTATACTAAGAGGTTATCAATATCGAGGTTCCCTACTTTTTTAAAGAAAAAAACAGAAAATTCAAATTTAATGGAGAGAGTTTATTATTTCAAATGTGAAAGAACATTCATTGGTATTTATTTTTTGATGATTATGTCTATCAAATGTTGGTCGTTGCTACGTCGCAGATGGTCCATCCGTTGAGTCCAATTTTCGATGACTCGTTCGAGCATTTCGACTGGTAACAACAAAGTAATGAGGCCCATTTCTGACTCAATGGGTATGTACACAAACAAAATTGCCGCATTTAGAACGAAGAGCAACCTGAAGAGATTCAAGAACTGCCACTTTATCCAGAAAAAACAACGGTTTGGTGTGGTTTGTGGGCCGGTGGAATCATCGGTCCATATTTCTTTAAAAATGATGCCGGTGCGAACGTAACCGTCAATGGCGACCGTTATCGTGCCATGAAAACCGACTATTTGATGCCTGAAATTGAAGCTCGTGATCTCGGCGACATTTGGTTTTAGCAAGACGGCGCCACTTCTCACACATCGCATCAATCAATGGATTTATTGAGAGAACATTTCGGTGAGCACATAATTTCACGTTTTGGGCCGGCGGTCGATTGGCCACCAAGATCGTGTGATATCACACCGTTAGACTTTTTCCTGTGGGGATATGTAAAGTCTAAAGTTTATGCGGACAAACCCGCTTCGATTCAGGCCTTGGAGGAAAACATCACGCGTGTCATTCGCCAGTTACCAGTCGAAATGCTCGAACGAGTCATCGAAAATTGGACTCAACGGATGGACCATCTGCGACGTAGCAACGGCCAATATTTGATAGACATAATCTTCAAAAAATAAATGCCAAGGAATGTTTTTTCAAATGATAATAAACATTCTAAATTAAATTAGAATTTTCTGTTTTTTTCTTTAAAAAAGTAGGGAACCTCGAAATGGATCACCTCTTATATAACGTGGTGATTTAGGATTGGTCACACAGCGGATGGTACTCCTGACCCGATCGGTCCTGATAACAAGTGAGTACTCCCACTTGGCACCCAACCCTACCACCAGTTATGCAATGCGTGAGAACTTCCTCATTCCCTTAGTCGCCTCATACGACACCCGCGGGAAAGAATGGGAAGGTGTCACTTGTACTATAAGTCTCTTTGTATTTTTTACTCACGACCAATCACAGTAATAATTTTCTACTCCACATCTTTACTATGATCCTTATTAGGAGATGACCTACGTCATCTATCGGAAATGTGTTCATAGTCCAACGCACACTCTTCAAATTATTATGATCCTTTGTAATACTGACTCAATTTAGAATTTCGCGCTCAGAAAAAATACATATCGACCCCTTGTCAGCGAAAAAGTGATTAATTCTTAATTGAATTCTTTCAAGTGAAGGAAATTTTATTAATGGCATTTTTTAAGAGCAAATCTGCGGAACCAGAAGAGATCATTAGATTTATGAAATATTTTAATGACAGGCTACATCATCACACCACTGAAGTAACACAGCACAATTCGAGTGGCCCGCCAATACAGTCGCAGAGACGACACACGGCGGGTTTATTTAGTGGGCCCCACCCACTACACTACCCTACACTACCCTGTTCGTTGCCCCGAACGACGGGGTGTGCGGTTAGGATAATTTTGTCCCGTTTTAAAAGGTTACATCATCACTATTTACTCGTTTTTAAGTATAATCAAGAGCTATAAAATTTAAAAAAAATTGCATCAAAATCCTTTTAGTAGTTTTTGCGTGGTCCACAAACGAACAAACAGTTAAACAGAGAAACAGACAAAAATCTTAAAAAATATTTTGTGCTCAGACACTATAGCCGAATAGAGTACTTAATTTTTTCTCAAATATCTTAAATGTACAGACACAGCTCTGTTATAGCTTTATAATAGTTACAAATCCCACGTGGGCCACGGGGATAATCACCTTGGTGGTATCCTGGTATCATTGAGCTCATGGGTGGTGTTGACCATCAGATGGGCGCGCCTGTCACCATAAAATGTAGAACAAGTATCCACGTGTCACAATGAAACTTGTAAATACAAATCTTAGGATAAAAGAGGTGGTAGGGTCTGGTACCAAGTGAGAGCCTTTGTGAGACCCGAATAGGTAGATGCCACGGTTGTTTTAAACGGCATTGAAGCATTTGGCTGGAGGTGTCTTAACCCTATCCTCTAATAGTGACACGCCGTTACTAATCATCATGAACCAATCATCATGGACTATATATACATAACCTTTTTTTTGTTTAGGCGGGAATGGAGACCAGAAAAATCATAGGCCACATTCCCCTCGAAACCACTTTAGTAATATAACATGGTTCCGGTGGCCTGCCAAAATAGGCGGAGAGAGACGGCACACGACGGGTTTATTTATTGGGTGAAACCCCACATTACCCTGTTCGTTACTAACGACGGGGTATGCGGTTAGGTAATTTTTTTCCCGCATTAACAAAAAAAGAAGGCTTTATCTCGAAACAATGGATAGTTTATGTGGGATAGATAATATATGTTTACATGAGATATATAATTAATCTGCTATAGAGCGAATATTTATATTCTACAGCCCACGTAGACGAAATAACAGAGTCTCAATCAGTCAGAAGCTAGTTTGGTTATACATATATCTAATTATTTCAATCTATATATTCTATCTATTGTTTCACATCTGTCAGTCGTCTCGTGACGTTTTCTTTAATATTATCCAATAAAAATTCTGTTGCTTCATTTTATAGATTTTCTTAATTTCCTTCATCGTATAAAATTTAATGTTTCTTTTTGTTACAGGTAAGTTGGAGAAATAATTATTTTCCGCTAAATCTAGACATGATAAACTTTGTAAGTATTAGTGACATTTATATTTCTTTTTTTATTGCTAATGATGGCAGACGAGCCACGGCGCATGGTAAGTGGTAGCCGTAGCTCATGGACACAACACAACTATACCAAGAGTATTGTTAAGCCACTACGCACAGCCGTGTGGGGCCGGCTTTAGAATTGTCCCACCCCTCTCCACCCATGGGAGTCGTAAGAGGCGACTGAGGAAATACCGAGGGAGTGGGCAGCAGCACTCCCTTGAGTATTAACAACATCCACTGCGATCGCCAACCCGCCTGCCAAGCGTGGCGATTACGGCATTATCCCCCGTGACGGGACCGCTCGTTGTGGCGTTCTCTCGGGGAGGCCTATATCCAGCAGTGGACGTTGAAAGGTTGATGGATGGATGGATGGACTACGCACGATTTCATTTCTCAGATATGAAATGAAAGAATAAACGACTATCTTCTGCTACAGCCAAAACACACTGACGTGCTTCATGACCGGTCAGACAGGAGACGGTGGTACCGACCCGTTCGGGCCCGATAGCAAGTAAGTACTCTCACTTGGTACCCAGCCCTACCACCAGTAATGCAATGGGTGATAATTGTTTACTTCTCTTAGTCACCTTGTACGACACCCGCGGCAAAGGATGGGGTGATGACACTTGTATTGTTAGTCCGTCACCACACGTTATGTATAACATATTATAAAATGAGTGACTCAAACAAAACACGCAAACACACGAATCAGTTCTACGAGTACAGCCAAACCGCTTATCCGGTGTTCTGGGTCAATATTTAATATTACAGTGTGTAGGTATTGTGGAGTTATATAATAATATAATTAAATTTATTATGTGCATTTGCCCCGCCGCAGACAAGTCAGTTTTTAGGTTATATCTTAGGTTTCAGATATAGTAGCGGGATAAAATGTATACCAATATATGAGTCTAACCTATCAAAAAAAACAAATGGCTGTCTGTAAAGTCGGTTTACGGACGAAAGTTTAACGTGACAACGTCAAAACAAAACATTGATGAAATGATTGCATACTCAGACTAACGCCCGTATCCAATAACGATACTTAGGTAAGGTAGCAAGCGACACTATGCTAAGTAAGGTATTTGTCACTGCGTTCGTCAGGGCAAGCCATTCTATTCACAAACAATACTCACGCGATACTTTACTAAGCAAACGCACGGCGTCAATTATAGACCTGTGATTGGCTTCGATCAACATTGATCGACGGTGATTGGTCCCTTTCTGTTGCTAAGTTCTGTATAGTATTTGCAGATGTGCGGATGACATAATTAATTTAAAAAATTGTACTGCCGTGTGGGGCCGGCACCAAGAATAGCTCCACCCCGTCTCTTCCTATGGGGGTCGTAAAAGCCGACTAAGGGATTACCGGAAGACCGGGCAGCAGCGTTCCCCTGTGTACTAAAAACATTCACTGCGATCGCCAGCCCACCTGCCAAGCGTGGCGATTATGGTAAAACCCCCATTACGGGGAGATCTTTGTCCAGCAGTGGACGATGAAAGGCTGATGGATGGATGGATGCATGGTATTGTATCTATATAAAAAGAGGATTTATGTCTATCTTTAAAACGTGTTAAACTGCCTCTGTGGTGCAGCGGTAGTGAAAGCGGCTGTTGATCATGAGGTCTCGGGTTCGATCCCCGGGTCGGACAGGGTAATTGAGATTTTTCGTAAAAAAAAAAGAAAAATTCTCAGTAGCAGCCCGGAGTTTGGAAATGTGCCCGGTAGACGTCAATAGGCTCGCCCCCTATTACGTGGGACTTAAACATAGCTGGCGAGTCGTGGGTATGTAATACACCTCTGCCTACCCCTTCGGGGAACACAGACGTGATGCTATGTTTTTTTTTAAAACGTGTTATTTTATTATTGATATTATTGTTCTCTTTATTAATTTTGTTACATATTTTATACCTTTTTAAAATACACAAACACACAGTATCACTAGGTACTATAAAAACACAAACAAAAATAAACACAACAGAATATAATTAATTTAAAAATGTATAAAATAGTGGGCCACCGACATCGGGTGCAGGGACCAAGCTGCCGGTGATTAGAGCTCCAAAAAGGAACCCCCTTACAATAGGTAGGTACCTACGTGCCGTGTCGATGAGTACTGCCATTTTCATTAAGCCCTTAATCCAGCTGTCTAACGACAGTCTCTTTAGGTGTTGTTCGAGACTCTTGGCGATTCCGATATGACTATCGGAACAATATGGATGTGCATAGGATTTCGGATTCTTTAAAAACAAGTATACCTAAATTTGTACAGCCTTGCTCATCCCAGCACGAATGGGCCGGTTCGATCGGGGAAGTACCACCCTCTCACATAAGATCAGCGTGTAACAACGGTAGTTACTCCTACCGTTGTGTTTCGTATGGTGAGTGAGATCGCCGGAGGCCCAAACTACCTCCCCATCCTCTCCTTATTATCCTTCTCATATACCTCCGATCCCTTTCCTTGGAGATGGCGACGCGCGAGTGATGCCTCTGGTTTTGCTAGCGTCTATAGGCTTCGATAACCGCTTACGATCAGGTGAGCCATATGGTTGTTCACCACCCCATCTAGTATAAAAAACATGCGTTCGTGCGCACTGTGAGACTTCATAGCATTGTTCTTGAATACGGGTGTAAGTAGTCTGAGGATTGCATAATTTTATAAATAAAATTGGATGCGGCGCAAGTGTACAATGATCGTAACGGGACAAGGAGCATAACGGGACAATGAGTAATCCTTTTCCGTGCGTGCAGCCGGCGTTCATTGATTTATTAGACGTTGTCACGTCAAAAAGTTTCACTCAGCAAATTTTGCGTGAAGCTTGACCAAACAAAAAATAATAAAAAAAATTGTATTCAGAGACGCCTAAATCATTAATTTTTGCTCAAATATCTTAAATATACTGACATATAGCTCTGTTACAGCTTTATAATAGTATAGATAGGTAGATTTTGAATATGCTACACTTGGCTATTTACTAGAATATTGGTCAAGAACCTCCAGTTCTAAAAATTCGTTAGACATCTGAGAGATCATTACCCAAAAAAATGGTACTTCTAGTGTTGCTAGCATCTATTAGTGTAGCTTACCATCAGGGACGGCGTATGCATATTTATCATCATTGATTTCAAACAAAAGATCTTGCGAACCTAGTCAATATTTACACTACGAATTACGTGCGTGGTAAGCGATTACCGTAGCCTATAGACGCTAGCAACATCAGAGCATCGTTTACGTCGCCATCTTTAAGGCTTATTTTTATCCCTTTGGATATGAGGTGGACAGGAAAGTTAATAAGGACCGGCTGTGGAGAAGGCTTATGCCGCTCTCACTCACTGTAATAATAGGAGTAGGTACTTACCTTTTTTACATTACGCGGGTAGCAGACAGGCATGCAGCTCACCTGATAGTAAACGGTTACCACCTGAGACCGGTCGCCAGCTCCATGGAAAGGTATATGAGGTGGAGAGGAAGGACAATTTATATATAACTAACTGAGTAGTCTTGTATAAATGGCTCAGTTCCTTAAACTATGAAGAAATGGAAAATTTTATCAAAACAAATCTCGGGCACCCCCTTTCAGACCTTCCAATAACACAGTCTCTCTCACACACATACACACACGCGCCACGCATACATACACACACACACACACACACACACACACACACACACACACACACACAACACACACACAACATATTTTGTTATTTATTAGCTTCCATCCATCAGCCTATCAACGTCCACTGCTGGACATAGGCCTCCCCAAGAAATGGGGGATAGTGCCGTAATCGCCACGCTTGGCAGGCAAGTTGGCGATCGCAGTGGGTGTTGTTTACTCGAGGGAGTGCTGCTGCCGACTCTCTCGGTATTCCCTCAGTCGGCCCCACACGGCACATTTATTTCCTCCGCGCGGCACATTTATTATCTTACTAGTATTTAAATAATAAATTTCTCATTTAGGTTTAAGATTTTTTCATTTAATTAGGTTAGCGTTAGTAGCTACGACACAGTTTCTTTTCTTAACTAATGTAGCTGTTAATGTACACAAAGTTTGTAAACCTTCCTAACTTATTAGTAGGATTATTTTTATGTAACTAATAGCAATTTATGTTAGCTACAAGTTTAATTTTAAATAGTGCACTATTTTTCTGTGTGGTTTAGATGGCAATAATGAGAGGCTGAGGAGAGGTTTTGGGTTCCCGACACTTTCAATCACCATACAAAACACTTTTATAGAACAATCTACCGTTGTTTTATACAACATTTTTGTAAGAGATTCATGTTGGAACTTCGCTCATCTCGGCTTATCTCTAGCAGGAGAAGTCTGCTTACCCGCATTAACCTGATAAGGTATGTAATTAAAACCTGGAGTATCCAATACGTGACGTCAGTAAAATCTCGCCATATATATCAAAACAGCACATCAAACTCGCAGCCATTTCATTTAAAATATTAAAGGTCTCTTTTACGATCTACACATAAAGCCGTGCAATATATCGTGTCAGCTATAACAATAGGATGTAACGTCAAAGTGATTACTTTTTAAAGTGCTTCTTAAAATATATTTTATGGAATGTTAGTCACCCGATGTTGCAAAATACGAAGGAGGAAATAATTCGTTATGCTGGAATAATGCTGGTTGAGGGACTTCAGAAGCGGTCGAGCAGTTTCTAAACATTTTTCTTCAAACAGGTGCTGCCGCTATGGCCGCGGGCAAAACTAGCATAAGTATGAAGTTTCTACAATCAACTTGGACTAAGTTTGATTGAAGCGAAAACTCTTGACTTGATATTTTTTACTTCTCAGCTTTCGTAAAATAATGATTCTTATACTCGTATATAGGACACCATGGTGTGCCTGCTTGTCAATACTTGCTGACAGCTAGAACATTAATTATGGGTGCATGATACGAGAAATATGGCTGCTACTTTCTTGCAAGTCCTCGGCAGGCAATCAACTATACATGTAAAATAAAAATATTATACAAGTTCTGAATTTAACTGCTAGATGGCGCTGTTTTGTACTTCAAATTTTTTTTTTTATATTATTATTACAAGAGCGGCAAACACGCAAGCCATTTTTGCAGCTTGTATTTTGGTAAAAAGGCTGAGCGTGTAAAATGCAAGTCTTGGCAAATCAAATAATTATTATCAGCTTTTGTTTTTTTTTTTGGAGATGATTTGGATGTTTTTCCTAAACAATTTTGATATCATGGAAACAATTAAAGGTAGATTAAACACAAAGTGGAAAATGTGAAATCGAAAATAACAGTCACGAGCAGGATTTGAACCTGCATATCCTGGATACCGTCCAGATGCTTTGCCAATTCAGTCATCGTGACAACTGCTCTCAACTGCTAATCTCGGTCTAAAATATATATATAAAAATTTCTAGATAGGTATATTTTTTATACGTACATGGAAGGCGAATAAGCATACGGTCCAACTGATGGTAAGCGCTTATCGTAGCCTATAGATAGACGCTAGCAACACCAACACCAAAGGCATCACTCACACGTCGTCATCTCCAAAGAAAGGGATCGGTGGTGGATAGGAATAATGAAGAGAGGATAGGGAAAGACAAACCCTTTTCCAGCCTCCGGCGCTCTCACTCACCATAGAAACAGAAGGAGTAACTACGTGCTGATAACTACTACAAGTTGATCTTTTGTATGAGGGTGGTACTTCCCCGATGGAGCTGGCTCATTCATGCTGACATAACCAAGGCTGTACCACAGGTAATGTAGCCAAAGGTTGATTGACACATCATTAAACGTTGACGATAAACGATATGGTCAGTTTGAGCTGGCCATATCATGGACAAATCATGAAATGATCAATTCTAACCTTTAGCCTTTTTGGTCCGTGTGGTGACGGACTAAGAATACCAGTATCGTATCACCCCCTCATTCTTTCCCACGGGTGTCGTACGAGGCGACTAAGCAATTATCACCCATTGCATGACTAGTGGTAGGGCTGGGTACCAACTGGGAGGATTACTCAATTGCTGTCAGACCCGAGTACGTTGGTACTACCATCTCCCGTGTGACCAGCCATGAAGCACACCGATATTTTTTTGTTGTACCAGGAGATAGCCGTTTAATATTTCATTTCATATTTGTGAATTGAAATGGTGTGCAGCGGCTTGACAATACTCCCGGTATAGTTGAGTCTATGAGCGACGGTTACCATTTACCATCAGGTGGGCTCGTCTGCCACCATACGCAATAAAAAAAATCCACGACCTATCATTGTCAATTACAGATATCTAAAGCTGGAAACAGCGGAACGTAAACCCTTTAGCTGTCGTATTAAATTTAAGTTTGGCTGTGACATGCGGCTCTCTAGAGAAATTTCTCCAACTAACTTAGCTAAGTGCATCTACTAATGCACTTTCTGTTCCTGACTTTGGCCTCGAGAGTTCAGCTTTGTTTAAAACTATTATTTGAAAAAATATAATACACTTACCTAACCTAAAATGCTAGTTAGTTTGGCTCAGGATCCCGATATCATAGTAGGATAAAATGTATACCAATTTCTAAGCCTAATCAAGAACTATTAAACAAAATTCTTCCATCAAAATCAATTCATGTTTCCCGTGATGCGCGAATAAAAAATAAGAAAAACACGACAATTTTATTCTAAACAAATTTCTTTTGTTTTCAACGACACCTAAATATCCTAATATAGCTTTTTTTTCTCGAATATCTTTATAGCACAGACATAGCTCTTTTACAGCTTTACAAAAGTTGAAATAGGTTATAACGTATTTTTTTATATATTTATTTATTTATTTATTTCTCTCATTAAGCTACATAATTTACAAATTGTTAGTTGATAGTGATGATATAATACCCTTGTGAGAGCTGGAGTCTGCAATAGGCTCGAGACCTGTATGACAGATCAACAGGCTCCTTCATTATTAATAGTACTAATAGTATCTGTGCATATTTATTATACCTACACGAATGCACCTTAATTTGAACAAAATATTTTCAATTGAACTTATAAATTATATAAAAAAAAACCAAAAGGTGTATGTGTGCGTGTGTTTTTGTTGTGTGTGTGGTGTGTGTGTATGTGTGCGGTGTGTGTGTGTGTTATTATATGTATATGCCTTTCTTGGTGTGAACGTGTTAGAGCTTGTATTTGTGTATGTGCGTAGTAGATATGTATAAAATTGAAGGCATTCAGCCAACATAGTTATTTCAAAACCTGTACAATACTTTCAGTCGCTCGCTGCGTAGTCTAGATCCCTAAGCCAGTCCATAACAGTTCTTTTACATTCCATAGTAGGCATTGGGTATATATGGAGGAGGGTTTTGTTAATTTTGTTATAGACATAGCCACTCAAAAAGTAATAAAACTGCTGGGCCAATCTTGACTTTACAAGCAGCAGGGCAGACTGAACAGTTGCGTCGTAAGGAATTAAATTTTGCGGGTTCATAATAAATTTTAGAATGTGTGGTGACGATTAACTTTAAAATAAATAGTTTCCTAACAGAGACAACCTCACAAGTTTTGTAAAAATCAGTGGTCGGGAATGTATAAGGTAGTTCCCAGCCAACCTTCAGTAACACTCTCTGAGCCCGTTCCAGTTTCAGCATACGGGTTTTTCCACAGTCCCCCCAAGAATCCACACAGTATTGCATTAGTGATTGCCCGAGAGATAAATAGGCCAATTTCATAATTTTTAATGACGCTATATTACGGAGGATTGTGAAAACAAATATAAGTTTGCGCAGTCTAGCCGTGAGAGTGTCAATATGTATATGAAATGATAGACAATCGTCTATCTGAATCCCCAAATATCTCACACTATTAGTTCGAGAAACGTAGGGGCACATAGGCTCTGAGAAGATCTATTGCAAGAATGGGCTATCAGAGAATACGAGGTGGAAGGTTTACCAGCAGCTGACAGAGAGAACGTTAAGTATTTTGTTTTTTCAATATTTAAGGTAAGATGGTTGTGCGCTAGCCAATTAGTAATAGAGCAGAAACCCAGTTGAGCGTGTTCAAATGCCAACTTCCACGTATCTCCATGAAATATCAAGGCTGTATCATCTGCGTAAGCAAAGATGGAGCCATAAGGCAGCATCAAGCGACATAAATCATTAATATAGATGAGAAATAAAGTTGACTCGAGAATACTACCTTGGGGAACCCCGTAGCATATAAGGAGTTCGCTGCTCATCCAGTCCTCGATCTTTACACATTGACATCTACCTGTTAAATAACTCTTGAAAAGTAAAAGTTGTTTACCCCTAATGCCAATTTTTTCAAGTTTTGTAACAAGATTGGGGATAAAGATAGTGTCGAAAGCTTTAGCCATATCCAAGAAAATGCCAACCACTTTTTGTTTTTTATCTAGGTTAGCTACAATATCGTTAGTGAGGTCTAAAACAGCATTACTCGTTGAAATTCTGGCACGAAAACCATATTGATTACGTGAAATGAGCTTATATTTTTCCAGGTACTTAACGAGCCTGATGTTCATCAGCCTTTCGAGTAATTTAGATATTGTAGGCAAAATGGAAATAAGCCTGTAATTACTTAGCAAGTGTCTATCCCCACCCTTATGAATAGGATATACGACAGCTAACTTAAAAGCGTCAGGAAAGACACCACAACTAAAAACTGCATTACATATATAAGTAATATGGGGTAGAAGCAAATCTTTAAATTTCTTCAATAAAGTTGCAGAAATATTATCGTATCCCACCATACAGTCACTTCTAAGATTTATTATTAAATGATCTATCTCAGATTCATCTGTTGCTAACATGACAAATGTATTACTACAATAACTAAAAGCATTGTCTCGTGGGACTGTAGTCATAGTTATGGGTATTTTTTCGGCCAAAGAACGACCTATGTTAACAAAATATGCATTCGTTTAATTTATGGAGTTCATAGGTTCATTTGGTAATAAAAGATTAGTTGCAAGTATCTTTTGTTTATTTGTATGAGTGATAGTTTTGATTGCCGTCCAGAGCTTTTTATGGTTATTTTGTGCATTATATATTTGGGCTTTATCGTACGAAATTTTAGCAGTTTTAAGGAGTTTAGAACAATAGTTTCTATATCTTCTGAATGTTATTTGTAGTATTTCATTGTTTGGGTTATTCTTTAATTTTAAGCGTAGATTATCGCGGTTTCTTAAGCATCTGAGAAGAGCAAGAGATATCCAAGGCTTTCGAAGTCGTTTACGATATGGTACGGATGTCAAAGTAGAGTTTTGTTTTTAAAGTATTAATAAAATAATGAGTAGCTATATTCATGTCTGTAATACTATATAATGGGCAGAATTATTCCTGTATTAAATCGGTTTTAATTTTAGAATAATTGAGTACCGTACGTGTTCTTCCCGTCTTGTGCTCTACTAGTGTGCTATTTATATTATTGGTTGTTAGAAAGAGTAAGACTGTGTCATGATCAGTAACCGAGGTATTAGCGACAAAACAAGAAGTAGAAAGTCTTGTTTTAAGGATCAAGTGGTCAAGGCATGAGATATTATTCCGCGTAGGAATTGTGTGTGCTGGTAGCATACCGTGATAAGCGAGCGTGGTCAGATATTCAGTTGCGGGCGGATCTTCACTATTGTCAGAAATATTAATATTTATATCTCCGGTTAAAACTATGTTTTTATACGATGAGACAGATTTCAAAAGCTCGCTCAATGTGTTTAAGAATGGTGAAATATTACGTATTGCAGGTGAACGGTAAATCGCTATCACTACAGTGTCTCTATTCACCGTTAAAACCAAACAGTTAGCCTCTTGTATAGCTGGTTCTGAAACCGAAATTAAGAGGCGATCATGGGAATAAACAACTACGCCTTCGTTCTGTGAACCGTGAGAGGTGGTGGCAACAGAGTTATAGTCATGCAGTATAGGTATAGGAGGAGTAATGTGCGTGTTCTCCTGACTGTAGTGAGCGTGGGGATCCTAATTGCACTGTGAGCTACTGCACCTGGCCCTACGCGAATAAAGAAAACCAATAAGTCCCAAAAAACCAACTAGTTTATTCAGTAAATTATGAATTAAATTCCCCAAATCTAACACACAAGTTTACGGGCTGGCCAGTGCGCAGTAACTGGCCGAGCTCCTAACATACTTCTCGCTTGCACGCTAAACTGCTGACATGACTAACCTCATTCGTACTTACATGGTCCCTACAAGAGTATTGGTGTAAAGATGCGAAAGGGAATGCTCCGATGGTTCGGACTTGTGGAAAGAATGCCGGACGAGCGACTGGTTAAGAAGATATACAATGCGGAAGTGGAAGGATGTAGGTACAGGGGGAGATCAAGACTCACCTACCTAGACCAAATCGGTCATGTATTGAAGGAAGGTGGAGTCAGGAGTCTCCGAAACCGGCGATCGTGTATTAAGAGAGTTATGAATGTTGAGGAAGCGAGAGATGTATGCAAGAATCTCTTGGCACTCTGTTCTCTCTGCCTACCCCGCAAGGGAAATGGCGTGGTGATAAGTTAGTTGTTAGTTAGTTTTGATCTATATTTTAGCACTTGACATGCTCAGCTACTCTTAAAGTACAAATTATAATTTGTGAATAAGGAAAAATAGTTAAGACAAATGTGATAAGGAGATTGGGTATGTCTAAAAGATAGTAATGTAGCTCAGTGGATTAGAGCACTTCCCCGGATAGGAAGGGACGCAGGTTCCTTTCCCGCCTGTACTAAAATACTCTTTTTCCTTATTCACAAATTATAATTTGTACTTTAGTTAGTTAGTTGTAATATTATGCTCTGCCTGTCAGACAGACTCGCAAAATAAGATATAATCAACCACACTGCTCTAATGCACGCTGGCAGACCTCATCAGACGCCCTCTGTAGGCTTAGTGTCTTTTTTAATTCTGGACTATTATAAAAATGTATGGCTTATCTACACATAGCTATTTATTAACTGACCCTATCCATTTATTATGAATATTAATCTTAAAATATATGTCCGAAACTGTGTTTTATATTTTTATTTACATTTTGGAACACTTCGAACTAATTTGTTGGTGTAGTGGTAGTATGAGCGACTGCTGATCATGAGGTCTCGGGTTCAATCCCCGGGTCGGGCAGTGTTATTGCGCTTTTTCGTAAAAGAAAAATTCTCAATAGCAGCCCGGAGCTTGGAAATGTGCCCGGTAGATGACAATAGGCTCGCGCCCTATTACGTGGAACTCAAAAATAGCTGGCGGACCGTGGATGTGTAATACACCTCTGCCTACCCCTACCCCTTTGGCGTGATGCTATGCTTTTTTTCTTATGTGATAGTAGCAAGTACTAGTTATATAAAATTAATTAAACCAACACAAGGCATTATAACTTTATTCATTACTCTCAATACTCCATCCAGCATCCGAATCATCCATCCTTAAACCCGGAGAAGGCTCAGGAGTAGTCTCCGTAGTTGCTTCTGTAGCAGTGACTTCTGTTTCAACGGCAGCTTCTGTCTCAATTGGAAAGTCTTCTGGTGTAGTGACTGTCCCTGTGCTGTTGACGAGGACCTCCCGGTGAATGACTACAGGTACGATTTTTGTGGCGGCCACTTTTCTTTTCTCAACAATTTGCGGATGTTGCCATGTCAAAAAATAATCGTTAAGCTGCGATTTAGTCGTTGTTGTTGTAAATACTCGGCCTCGATAATAATCTGGCATCTGAAAGAATGATACGTGTATAGCTTATATATTACATATGACGGGCCTCGTGGTGTAATCGGTAAAGTAACCGACTTCCGTGCACGAGGTCGTGGGTTCGATTCCCACTGAGGACAATTATTTGTGTGATGAACACAGATATTTGTACTGCATCTGGGTGTTTTCTGTCTATTATATGTATGTATTTACGAAAAAAAAAGTATATGTATTATATCCGTAATCTGGTACCCATAGCACAAGCGTTAAGCTTAATTTGGGACCAGACGACGTTGTGTGAAAAATGACCGTGAATATTTATATTTTATTTAAAGTTTATAAACTTGAGTGATAGACACCAATAACGCCAGAGGCATCACTCCCGGATAGGCGGAAAGGAAGAATAATAAGGAGATAATGAGGCTGTGGTGTAGGCCTACGGCGCTCACACTCACCATACGAGATACAACAGTAGTAGTACCTATCGTTTTTTTATACCAAGCTTTTGTGAGGGGCTAGTGCTTCCCCGGTCGAACCAGCAAGGCTTCTGGTATATATATTTTACCTTATTTATACTCATTCTTAATAATCTATAGTTATTTTTTCAAAATAAAGCCTAAGTCGGCTGTACACACTGATCGAGACCCAATGAGACAGGCAGAGGGCGAGTGTGTACATGGTAGCCTCGTCTCGTCTCGCGGCTCTCGCTATGTCTCGGAAGCGTGTCGGTTTTTTGTGCACGAGTCAAAGGGTATCGGTGAGTCTCGCGATGAAAACGAGAGCGTGCCTGTACACACTCGCTTGTTTTGTTGCCCACCAACTGCGTTCGTGTAAAGACGTGCTTTCTGCGTGCGACAACGATGTTTTCTAATGCTTTTTCGAAGCCTACCAAAGGCAAGCACTATTATGGAATCCTAAGAATGTCAGGCACAAGGATAAGCAACTATCACACGACGCTTGGTTGCGTATGAGCAACCAATTTCATATCCCCGTTGAAGCGTTTAAAAAAATATACATTCCCGTTGAATAGTTAAAGTTATTTTTCGCCATGGTTTAATATATATTTTTTATGGTAAATGAAAAAAAAATTACAATGATTAATAAAAAAAAATAAACGCCGCAATTGTTTTTTCCACGTCCATCTCGACGGTCATCTGAATTTCAATTGGTAAACGAGTGTGTACATGGTGTGCTCTCGTGTCGAGCCTCTACGAGACGAGAGCGGACGAGAGGTTCGCGAGACAAATAGACGAGTGTGTACAGGCGGGGTTAGGTACTCCTTATAGTATCAGCCATACCTACCGTGAAATTCCCGTCTGAATCGGTTCAGCTGTTCCTGAGAAAAACGGGACGAAAAAGACCGTTGTTTTTGTTTTAGCATAATTTATTTACTAAAAAGCCGGTAATTAGACGTTACAGATACCTATTTCAATTTTATTTATTTGTATAGATAAACAACTCACGCTCTCGTTGACACTTTCCAGCCAATCAGAGAATGCTCCAACCAGCGTAAAGACAGTAGGAGTATTAGGCATCCCACAGACAGCCGGCCCGAATGAGATGATGCCCACCAGACGCCCTGACAGGATAGCGGGCCCTCCTGCGTCATGCTGACAAAAAATCACTATTAGTTTATTGACTGCCCAAAAGATGGCGTTGTACTGGCAGGCAATTTTTTTTTGTTAAGGCGGGAAAAAATGTTCCTAACCGCACACTCCGTCGTTTGGGGCAACGAACAGGGTAGTGTGGGGCCCTCATCCACTAAAGAAACCCGCTGTGTGCTGTCTTTCCGCCTTTATTGGCGGGCCACCGGAACCATATTACATTCCTTCAGTGGTGTACTGGTAGGCCAAACCATTTCAACATCCGTCAGTTACTTTTTTAACCGTTTTCTATAAAAGGAGGTTATAATACCTCTTTTAGACACCGAAAGGAAGAAACAGGGCATTAACATATAACCCACAACTTTTTTGAAGTCGGTTAAAAAGTATATAGGCACCCCTGATGGTACCACTGAAGTTATGTCTTCCAGTTCCAGTGGTCCGCCAATACAGGTGGAGAGATGGCACACGGCAGATAGTGGGTGAGGGCCCCACACTACGTTGTTCGTTGCCCCGAACAACTGGGTGTGCGGTTAAGTACATTTTTCCCCGTCTTAAAAAAAGTTTGAAGTCGGTTATAAATTAATATCAGACTTGATGGTAATATCAGAATTACCAGAGCAATCACTTGTGAGTTACTAACCCCCTTTTTTTGTTTTATTTTTTTGTAAGGCAGGAAAAAAAATTGCTAACCGCACACCCTGTCATTCGGGGCAACGAACAGGGTAGTGTGGGGCCCTCACCCATTAAAGAAACCCGCCGTGTGTGCCGTCTCTTCACCTTTATTGGCGGGCCACCGGAACCATATTACATTCCTTCAGTGGTTGAGTTACTAACCCCTAGAGAAAATCATAGGAGGTGGAAAGTAAGGAATGAAAATATGGAAAGAATGATACAAAGATAAGGAGTAAAGAAGGGCCTCCGGCTCTTTCACTTACCCAACAATATGCAACTATATAGCCCTAGTGTATATCGATTTATGTAAGAGGTACACCTTTCCCAACCGACTTATTTTTACTGTAACTTTGAAGAATCAGCCACCAAGCAAGAATGCGGCTCGCCTAAATGTATTTCGTAGATTATGATGTACTAGCTACAACACGAGCAACACTTCCCTAAGGTTAGTTGCTGGATGAGGTTGGTAACCAACTCCATGGGAACGGATATGTTATATATCTATGCAAAAATAGCTATCTTACAGGATTAAATTATTTGTGAAAGTAGATAGATCCGAACCTGCGTCCCTTTCAATCCGGGGAATTGCTCTGGATCACTGACGGTGACTCCCAATCTCCAATTCGTAATTGCTTTTAAATGTCTTTATGACTCACGCCACCTATCGGATCGCAGTAAAGCTCTTCCATTTCACAAATAATTTGTTCTTTAAAGTAATAAGCAATATATAGCATATATAGCAAGTATAAGCATGTCAAGTGTTGAAAATTGAAATACAGATCAAAATATCACACAGGATCATTTTCTGGTATAAAATCCTTTGTATTAATCCCCGTAATAAACTATACGTATTTCAAATATCATCCTAATCTGTTTAGCCCGCTTTGCGTGATTAAGAAACAAACTCACATGTATAATATCAGTAAAACGTGAATAATGTTTTGTATGCTGTTATGATTTCACGCATTTTTTTGTTAAGGCGGGAAACAATGTTCCTAACCACGCACCCCGTCGTTCGGGGCAACGAACGGGGTAATGTGGGGCCCTCACCCACTAAATAAACCCGCCATGTGCCGTCTCTAGATTATTTATGGTAGAAAATGCCGTAAACTACTTTTTATATAAAGAGATAAGCGAAAGAAGATAGACTAATTATATTCTACAATAATTATAATATAATTAAATAATTAAACTTTGCACAATATTAAACAAAATAATATCAACAGAATTAATTATTATAATGAAGAACGCTGCTGTTGACAGCTGTTCTGACAAGTTGTTCCTTTACACGAGACAATACTTACGTCACAAGCGCCCTCTCCCGTAGTAAAGGTGCCGGCACAAAACATTTGTTCCGTTATGAACTTACTAGAACAAATAATGAAATAGGTAAGTACCTATTTATTTTTTTATACTACATGGGTGAGGAACAAGCATACGGCCCACCTGATGGTAAGCGGTTACCGTAGCCTATAGACGCTAGCAACACTATGTATCACTCGTGCATCGCCATCTCTAAGGAATTGGAATTGGAGGTGGATAGGAAGGATAATAAGAAAAGGATAGGGAGTGGGTTTGGGCCTCCGGCGCTCTCAATCACCATATGAAACACAACAGTAGTCGTAAATACCGTTATTACACGCTGATCTTTTGTGAGAGGGTGGTACTTCCCCGATCGAGCCAGCCCATTCACGCTGGAGTAAGCAAGGCTCTGCCACTAGATTATTTTAATACTAGCGTCTGCTCCCGACTTCTTCTACGTGGTAAATTTGTTAAGTTGTTTAGATGTGTCACACAGTACTCCTTAACGGAATAATAATATTCTGTGTTGATCCTTCCCATTATCTATCTATATACAAAATTTTATTCAAACCCATTTTCATATGTCTATAGGTATTCCAAATGTGTCATCTATGTACCTACTAAAGTTCAACTAAAACGTTAAAAAAGTGGCGGAGCATGTCAAATGCTAAAAAATACAGATCAAAAATGTTTAAAAAATTGCGCCATCAAATAGTATGAATTATAATTACAAAATTAAACTTACTATAATTGGTTTAATGCATGTAAATGCATTCCGATAGATGGAGTTGGTCGTAAAGACAAGTGTGATAAGTTTAAATCTGTGTAGTTGAAGTATTGTGCTAGTAGATATATTAATGGTAAGTCCTAGGACTGCAAGCCGTATCCCTAGGTATGAGTCAAGGCCATGGAAGTAACATGTATACAACGACAGGTCCATGGTCAAGGCCTCAAAAGCCATATACCTCCAATTTGTATTTTGTTTACAAAAATTACCACTGTGAAGGAAAACACCGCAGAGAAACCTCCTTACTGTACAACCGAAACTTATTCGTGGTTGTTTCAACCGTGTGTTGCACGTACCTACGTACCAAACTCTACTATGAGGGCAAAGAATATATCGCGAACCATAGAATTGTGATTAACGCCAACTATTAGAGGAAAGGGTAACTAAAGCAAAATTGATGGCGAAATGTTTGTTATTCACCATTTACCTTCCATATACTTCTTTACAAAACATATTTGGGTACACAGGTAAATTCTTTTTCTGCAAAAATATCGGTTCGTAGGCCATTTTTTGAGACATCTGTAAAAGCAAATATTGGAGATAGTATAGAAGTTAGAATTTGCTTAGTGATAAAAACAACAACTGTATTGTATAAGCACCTTGTATATATGGACGTACTTTTAAACAGTAACTAACTAACTAACTTATCATAACGCCATTTCCCTTGCGGGGTAGGCAGAGAGAACAGAGTGCCAAGAGGCTCTATTCTTGTATACATCTCTCGCTTTCTCAACATTCATAACTCTCTTCATACACGCTCGCCGGTTTCGGAGACTCCTGACTCCACCTTCCTTCAATACATGACCAATTTGGTCTAGGTAGGTAAGTCTCGGTCTCCCCCTGTACCTACATCCCTCCACTTTCGCATTGTAAATCTTCTTAGCCAGTCGCTCGTCCGGCATTCTTTCCACATGTCCGAACCATCGGAGCATTCCCTTTCGCATCTTTACACCAATACTCTCTTTCATACCTACTCGCTCTCTTACGTCATTGTTACGAATGCGGTCAGTCAGCCTCACTCCACAGATTCTCCGCAGAGATCGCATTTCGACCGCATTGATTTTGCTCTCATGCTCCTTTTTACATACCCAACTCTCGCTTCCATATAATAACGTTGGGACAAGCACTGCGTTGTGTATTGCGACACGTGCCTCCTGGCTGAGGTGGTGGCTGCCGAGAAGTTGTCCCAATGCTCCGTTCACTCTATTTCCCGCATTCACTCTTCTTTCTACATCAGTGGTGTACCTTCCATTCCGACTGAATCCACATCCAAGATATACAAATTCATCCACTTGTTCTAGCACACCATTTCCTATTGCTACTCTAACATCTGTTCTGGCTTCTTCTCTTTCAAAAACCATTACTTTGGTTTTGCTCACATTCACACGTAGGCCCCTTTTCTTACAATCTTCTGCCATTACGTCGACTAGGGTTTGGAGGTCAGGTTGAAAATAATAACTGTTAATTTACGTCAACGGCTCAACGGGTTATTCAACTAAATTTATTCATTTCTGAGAATGAACTAGTATGAACTAGTATACGAATATTTTATGTACTTCCGAAAAATACCGAACATAAATTACTACAATTTGAGAGCCTGGAAAGAGTACGAAAGGAACGTCATTATATTTATTATATTATATTTTTTAAATTTTATTCTTTATAATCAATAATCTTTAATAAATTATTTGCAACAATACCTTATGGTCAATGGATTGAAAACGTTGACATAAATTGACGGTGAACATTCAAAACCTGATATAATTTAACAGTAGGTACTAAGTAAGCATTCTGCAGGTCCAAATTCTTTCACCATCCCCTAGACATCTACAATTTTTTTTTCAGTATTGTCAAGCTGAGTGATGCCCCAGGTGTTACTAACATAGGTTACGGTAATATGAGCTTACCATCAGAACGAGCGATTTACTTACGACGTTTGTAGTGTAAAAAAATAATTCTTGCAGCATTTGTGAAATTATGTTGTAAGCAAACCTTTGTAACCCCCCAACCAAGTACTGTGATGTCCGCAGTAGTTGGTACGACGGTTGGCACGTCAGAAATGGCTATGATTTTAGGTATTCTGTGGTAGGAGAATGCGAGATGCCGTCGCAGGCGCATTACTGCCAGATTGCTCTGCAGGGTCTTCGGGTTATAGCTGGGATGAAAGTACACCTGTGATATAAGGATTTAAACTTTAGTATTAAATCTGTCAGTTTTTGGAGCCCACACAAATAAATCTCAAAACAAGATGTATGGCAACTTAACTGGCTGCTCTTTGATTACCTTTGATATTTTTAATGGTCTATTTTGTGGCGGTGATTTCAGCATGCATGAGCCAATTTAGTCGGGGAAATAACACCCTCTCATAGATTATCTGATATTTCAATTCTTGGGATATTACCTCTTTTGACGAGATAGAGCGCTGGAGGCCCAAACTTTCTATCATCGTCTTTCTCTTTCCCTGGAGTTGCCAAAGAGCCAGTGATGTCTCTATTAATTCATTTCTAGCATCTACAAGCTACGATAACTACTTAAACTAGCAGTACTTGTTTGCCAGCCGTTGCCCACTATATACTTTTTACGTATTTAAAAATAAACTGGATAGTGAATGTGTAATGGATCAAAAATCAAAACGGTATACGTCATACCAACCTCGAGAACATCGACCTTCTCTCCACCGACCCTGCTATGGTTGCTGCCTATCCTTACTTGCAGCACCCGGGGGTTCTCTCGAAAGAACCGGTTGTTATGCAACCTGATGGATAACAATATTTATAATTTATAAAAAGCCGATAGTAACTAAATCCTCCTTTAGAATGTATCTCACTCGATCATATCGACATGACATTGTGTCATTGTGATTGGTTAGAGATCACCGTGATTGGTCGAGGGATTATTACGACATCACGTTTCGGTTTCTTTTCCAATCACAAGCGAGACGATCCGATATCAATACAATTTAGTGAGTTACATTCTACGAGCCCAGTTCTGACTACAATATCTCCGTTTGGTACTAATCCTGTCACCAAAGGCAAAGTAATACACGAACTCACAGTTGCAAACAAGACGCTGACGTGATAACCAGATCGCTCCAGTACAGAGCACCACCACACCAAAATCTTCCCATTATGTGGACAGAAGCCATAAATGGGTAATCCCTGACGTTGGTTCGAACTCCCTTGAAGATTCGTCTTGCGTTATGCTTCGATTCGTAGTATTCTTTTAAGTCTTCTAGCTCCCCCTTAGGATCTGAAAATGGGTCCAATTCTAGCAATGTATTTCTACTAGAAAAGTTATTGCTGAAAAAATGGATAATTCTACATCTTCCAGTATTACAGGTTTGGGTATTAAAGAGTGAGCTAATTAAACCAAGAAAGTTTCGCATTTTCAAAGATGAAATATTGGTAGATATACTACAATGTTATTATATTTCATCCAGTAAGTCTTAAGTGCTGGAAACGCAAATTTTCTGTTTCATCCTTTTTCTTCACTGTCTCATCTTCACTCTATCATCCTTCCTCTAGGCGTTCTTTTCTTTGTAGTTGACAGAGTGCTAGTGATGCCTCTAGTATTGGTGGCATCTATAGGCCGTGGTACAGGCTTACCATCAAGCTAGTTGCAATTTGCTTGTGATACTACAAAGGTCACAACGTTGTAGTATAAAAAACAAACATCCCTACCTACCAAATTATTAACTCAAAGTATCACTGTCTTCGTTATTTTAAAGGAACTGTAGGCAGCGGCTTGCTCATACTACTGAGAGGTGGTTACCACTGCAATTTCACATGGCACGTACTCTTATATTTCTGAAATTATGATCGTATTTGACCATATGTTGTTATCAAGATAAAGGAATACGTCATAAAAAAACTTGTTCTAAGTAACCAGCATGGTGTAATATAGTCTTCATAATAAAGACCATATTACGTAGATAGCACGCGTATCCAACAGGATTAGTATTGTGTAAAATGCGGCTAACGACAACAAAAACTTTTGGTAGAAGAACTTGATATCTTGCACTTGAATCTATAATAATTCCAAATTATATTAAACTAATAACCATTATATAGTTTAGTTCATAAATAATTTTAATCATACCCCAGTAAATGCTTTCTTTTGCTTCAGCTTTGTGATCATCTCGCGGTACTTCACCCAGCATCTTATCAACAACGTCATTAATTTTTTCATCATCTTGTTTTCTAGGAATAGGATTCTTCATCATTCTTCTTGCTGATTCCATTAGCTTCCCTTTTTCACCTCGTGCTAATATTTTTAATATATCATCCCTGTTCATTTTTGCTTTCAATTTCAAGTACAGATTAATCGAATCATTAGTAGTTAAAAATCTAAAATGATCATTCTCTTTTAAAGCTTCATGAAAATTGGTCTCATTTAGCTTCGTTTCTTTTGTTATATTATTTAAAACATTTGCAAATAAATCGTTATCATGAGCATAACTCTTTATTTTAGCCATCTTTTCTTGCAATTCCTTAATCCGTCCATAATCATGATTAACGCCAAATATATCAACAATTTTATCAGATATCTCATTCACTGTCATATTGTGAACAATATATTCATTTTTTACTCCGACACATAAAAATAATGTTGAATATAATAAAAGCCACATCACATTCGTGAGTTTAACACGCCTTTTGTTCCAAAGTTATCGCTGATCGTCGGTATTTTATAGAAATCAAATAAATTTACGAGTGCTAACGTTTTATTGCATATTTATATTGGATTTATTATATCGTCAGAGCATAAATCTGCTGTATGTTATACAGCTCTGCTGTATATTTTGAGTGGAAACTTTTATACATGCTACAAATGCGTGTGAAAGTGGCAGATTAATTTCGGTTGCCAAAGTGTTTAATGGTAAGACTGATCGTAGTAAAACAGCAATCGGGATTTCATCAACAGGTCGGGGCTTCGGTTCACGAAACTGGCTTTTGGTAATAAATGCGTATCTGGTAATAAATTGAATTATGGCTGTCCGGGTTACGCAACCATCGTGAGGAAACCTGCATGCCAGAGAGATTTTATTAGTAGCCGATTAGACGTATTTACTAAACATTTTCTTAGGATAAAACTCAGCTAATGTTGTGGACTATTCAGCTGAGGAAAAGTTACTGAATAAAAACAATTATTCAACTATATCATATTGCTTATAAACTATTAAAAAATTAACAAAATTTATAGGAAATTTAAAAGCCTAATAAATGTCAAAGAGAAAATTATTATTGTTCTAGACACTCGGTAAACTGAGCTATCGTGACATTTGCTCGGGGACATCAATTTCCCAAAATTTCTGCACTCAACACTCTTGGCTTCAGAGCTCAGCATCTACGTCAAACACTATTTATCTGCAATCATTGAACATGCATTAAACCCATTTTTTTTGTTAAGTCTGAAAAAAATTACCTAGGCGCACACTAAATCGTTCGGGTTAACGAACAGGATAGTGTGGGGCCCTCACCCACTAAATAAATCCACCGTGTGCCATCTCTTCGCCTGTGTTGGCAGACTGCAACTATGTGACATGGTCCAAACATACATTAAAGCTTAATAGTTAACTCGTTTATACACTAAAAACATGACGTATAAAGGAACGGACAGCGCCTCGCTAAGACAAAATTGAAGATACGTAATGGCGGCGGCTATCTATGTGTGAATGAATTTAGGGTTGCCATGTTAGCCAAATTTACCCTTTTTATTATACATATTAAAAAAAACAGGTTGGCAGTTAAATTTATTGGAAATGTATATGAAATATACCGTACTATTTGATAAGGTTAATAGTGCAAAAAACACAATTTTACTGTATTTATTTAAAACTTAAAATAAATCATCGGCAGATAATGGGTAATAAAGGATAACATAATTATGTCGATAAAACGGCATTAACTTGCATGTTTGTCGGGACTACAGTGGCCAAGGTGTCTTTACTGCTTTGACAATTAATGTGTTTCCGAGGAATCCGATGCAGTTGTAATCGGTAGAGTTATTGTTCTAGCGCAGATGGGGTTCACAGAATTCTAGGAAACTATTGCTTTTTTTTGAGGTGAGCGGAATACACAAAGCTTATTGTTTTAAACAGTTTTATGTTATCTATATGGGCCGCTACTGTTTCTAATTGTAAGCAGATATTAGGATTATTAGATAACGCTTCTTACCACTCCCATAAGGTAGAATAAAACTGCCACTACAGGGTGGCGTAAGACCCAGTTCAAAAGTGGCTAAACTCAAAGAATGTAAGCAATTACTAAATTAATACACTGATTAAAGCAGAATTACTGTAAATCATTACAAAAGAACACAATTATTATCAAAAAATGTAGTTGAGGAGTTCACTGTTGAGTATGGTGTCAACATCTCAAAAGACTTCCTTAGCACTGTAAATCAAATCCCATATAACTAGTATGGACACAGGTAAAGGGGCGTATCGCAAGAAATAACAAATGTTTTAAAATGGCTGAAATTAAAGAATTATTTACTGAGGGCTAAAGTTGTTGACACTGCAATGGTAGTTGAGATATGTCGAGTATGTTATTATACTTAAAGTAACGAAATAAAATGATGCTACTCGTTCAACTTATTGATAATGTACCAGAAAGATTCTTAGTAAATGTATATTCTGAAAGTAATATTTCAGAAATAATAATAAAATAATAATATTAAAATTTATTTATTTCATGTAAGCAATAACTAACGCAACTTTAACAAAAACACATGAGTAATTTTACAATGTTGTTTAGGAATGCATATAATATTTACATACAAGTAACAAAGTATTTGGTGTTGCGGGCAGTTAGGGAAACACATCTTATTTTCTTCTTACTACGCGAGTGAGAAACTTATGTACTGCTTACCTGATGGTAAGCGGTCACCGCAGCCCAAAGAGGCCAGCAACACCAGAAGCATCACTCGTCGCCAACTCCAAGAAATAGCGAATAGCGAACTTTCTCGTTTACTTTCTTCACTTTTAATGTAAACACTACACAGCAATATAATTAAAATACACTATCACTGCATCAACATAATTATTAAATCACTATTAGCGCACAAATATAATCTTCTTCAAATTAGAATCTCCAAAAATCCTTACATAGGATGCTTGACTAATTACTTGTTTAAAAAAGTATTATATTTAAAAATAACAGATTAAACTAAGATCTATTGTTACAATGTTTAGTTTAAATATTCGACATATTGAAAACTATGAAATATAAACTTTATAATACCATTTATAATAATACTTTATATGTTGATATATAATAACTAATAATACTGCGAAATGCCCATATACTATATTATATATACTTACCTACATGTTAAATATTGCATTTATAAAATATAATAATATATTTAAGTGTAAAATATTTTACATACTTACGTAAATTAGAAACATACATAATTATTAGACATAAAACATTTTACTTACATATTTGAATATTTGTTTCTGTTCGTCCGTAATCTAAAGTACTCAGATATTTTTCCAGTATTTTTTTACAGTCAAACCGCGTCATATCTTTCAACGGTTCAACTTTACTTAGGCGATTATAAAGTAGCGGAGCTAGAAAATTAGAAAAACATTGAGCAAAAGTAGTCTTACATGATGGAACATCATAAACCTGGTGTGATCTTTTAATGGATTTATTAGTACGTCTTTGGCAGGAATGCTGCTTTAGAATATTACTTTTAATGAAAAGCTGACGGATAGTCAGTAATTCAAATTCTTTATATAGTTTTGACGTAGGTTACCTAGATCGCTTAAAATTAATTACCTTTAAAATGCACCTCTGAGCTCTCTCAGTCTTTATAAGAGTACTTTTTCGTGCACCACCCCAGGCAGTGATACCATAGGTTGCTATTGATTGACATAAAGTTATATAAACCATCTTGCTAGTTTTGGATCTTTTAAGTTTCAAATTTTCTTAAAAATAGGTATAAGTTTACGTAGTGTCGATTTAAGATTATTAATATGTGTTTTCCAATTTAAGTTTTTATCAATTTCAATGCCCAGGTATTTTGTACTATTAGTAGCTGATAAGATATAGCAATCGCATGTTCCAGCAAGAACACCGCAATCAGACGCACATGCCTCTGTATGGGCTTTCAGAATGAAATCACTTGGAGGCTGTAAATTATTTCTTATGCTAAAAGTTATATATTTTGTTTTATTTAGATTTAAACTTAATAAGTTATAATCCAGCCAACCTGTAATATTTTTGAGTCCCGTCTCCGCTGCTACTTTTACCCGTGACCATGATGAATGTTGAAATAAAATTGCAAGATCATCAGCAAACGCAATCATTTTCGCGTTGTGTATTTTCGTATTACAGAGATAATTTATATATATAAGAAACAACGTAGGCCCTAGCACAGATCCCTGTGGAATACCGAAATTTACCTTTAGCTTAGAACTAAATTGGTCTCCAATTCTTAGTGTTTGTGTCCAGTTAGAAAGATAATCTTTAAATAGATGCAATGGCACACCTCTTATGCCTATTGACTCTAGTTTACGAATTAGTAACGAAATTGAGATAGAATCAAAGGCCTTAGTTAAGTCTAAAAATGCACCAATACTTTTTTTCTTATAGTCAAGATTGCATGCTATATTATTAACCAAGTCCTCTAAAGCATCTGAAGTCGATTTGTTTTTTCTAAAGCCATATTGATTTTTTGAAAAAATATTATTATCTTCTAAGTACTTAACTAATCTTTTGTTCAAGATCTTTTCCAAAATTTTAGCAAATGTAGGTAGGAGTGAAATTGGACAATAATTTGTTAGGCTATCTTTTTCCATCTTAAATTGTGATTAAGAAAGTTCGGCTTTTATTTTTTCCATTTTGACTAAAATAAGCAGACAAATAGGCATCTACGGTACATCTATCACCTTATTTAAGTCGCTTTCGTTAAATGCGATTTTCTTGTGAACATAAATAACACTCGCAAATGCAATTTTATTACGTTACTAGCCTTTCCTCGCAGCTCCGCCGCAGCCAAAAGTTAGTTTTTGGGTTATATCTCAGCTTCCCGATTAAGTAGCGTATAAAATGTATACCAGTTGTTAAGTGTAATCAAGAGCTATCAAATAAAAAGTTGCATCAAAATCCGTTCAGCAGTTTTTGCGTGATGCGCGGACAAACAAACAGATAAACAGACAAAAAATTTTAATAAATCGTATTTTGTTTAGATACGCTTATATAGTCTATTACAGTCATTTTTTCTAAAATATCTTAAATGTGCAGACACAGCTATGATACAGCCTTATAATAGTATAGAAAACATATTAAAATAGGTATGATTACTTTAATTTAGATTTTGTAAATGCTACAATAATAAATTCATGCTAATAATTTTTTTTTATTAATTATGTGTTTTCGATAACTCAGACTACAACAACACTATTAATGATACGTGGCTATCAAATATCATTTTAGTCTACAAAATAAAAAATCAAAGTATAGTAATTTAACCTAAACAAATAGTACCTCATAAATATAAACTATAAAATTCCCATATTTCGGGAAATTTCCACTAGCGAATATGAGCAATACTGGCATTGTGATGAGTTATTTTGTTCTGGTGAATTAATATAAATTTTAATGTATAAAATTCGGGAACTAAGTGATTAAATTATTCATTTACCTATGAAACGTGACTCCTGGGTTTTTTCTTTCTGTCACTACGGTTTTTCACCATTTCACCACACAAGATATGCTGTATTTTGATATTTTTATTTGCAGCGTAAATGTACCGACTGTGATAACGTTTACTCGCGCAATGTCCGACTAAGGTGTGAATGTGTGCGTATCGGCATGTACGTACAGCGAACTGGCCGACTCTGAGTGACACAATCTTTTGTTAGCAAGGCTCAGTCCGTTCTTTTTATTAAGTCCAAGACTAAATAGCATAAAATTAAAAAAACAAATGGATCTAATTTCGCAATAACAGCCAGGCATTAGTTTCCATTAGTAACGCGATAACCTTTTCCTATAAATTAGATCAAATCCTGTATCTCGAGATAAAGTTCTTCGCCAGCATTTAACTCTATTGGAGACCAAAGAAAGGAAGGTTTTGCCTGGCTCTTAGGGAACACGCAATTAAAGTAATCATATGTGTGAAGAATATGTAAATATTTGTGAGAAATCAGTCCCAGCATAAAATGCCAAGTAGAACGTGGCAGTACCATATTCTCACAGAAGACAGACGCAAATTAACTGTATTATTAATCTGACTGTTTTGCTTTGTATGGTGAGTGAGAGAGCCGGACTTATACTCTTATCTTATCCTTACTGTTCACCTCCTCACCCTGTCTCTCCACCTCCTGGGCTTTTCCATATGGTAGGCGACACGCAAATGATACCTCTGGTGTTGCTACCGTCTACAGGCTACAGTCGCCGCTTACCATCAGGCAGGCTGTATGCTTCTTTGCCACTCATGTGGTATATAAATAATGATTGTAAAAAATCGTGAGGTGCTTTTTACTATATAGGCGAACTATTTGTAACATTTGATTACGCGCCTCACGCTTTTTTACAATCATTATTTATTGTAATATTATTTACTACTTTTTAGTTCAACTAGCTATTTAAAGCGTGTTATTTTAGTTTTTTAAACTATAATTTATTTTCTTCTTTTAGTCTCAAAATATTATCAAATGTACGAAGCAAAGAGTAAATACTACATGAAAGTAGAACATAGATAAATAACTATACTAAAATAGAAGCAAAAATTATTATGAAGACACTCAGGAGTATATATATGCCGCCGGTGCACATCAATATCGCGATTCAGATACATGGGAACACGCCGGTGCACATCTTAATATCGCGATTCAGAAACTTACACATTCAACAACTACGAAACCCTTAAAACCGATAAATACCGAATAATTTTATCAAATTAGTGTATTGTCATCGGTCCTCGATAAATCTACTGAGTTTGAACGAAATCTGGCCGTTTAAAGTGGTTCAAATCGCGGCCAAAGGAGTCGGTTACAAACATACAAATATACAAACATACAGGTGAAGCTAATAATAAGCGTGTAAAAAATAGGAGGGTCTTCGTTTAAAGCACTTTATTCTATACCCTAGCCTATTGACGCTAGCAACACCAGAGGCGTCATTCACGTGCCTTCAACTCCAAAGAAAGATGAAGTAATAGGAGTTAGAGAATAAGAAGAGGATGATGATTGTCAGAATGGGTTTAGAAAGACACGATCAACTACATTAGCGGTGTATAAGTTCATTCAAACTACACTCCAGCATATAAACTATAAGAAACAAGTATTGGGAATCTTACTGGATATGACAAAAGCTTATGATAAAGTACAACACAACATACTGCTTAATAAACTACATGGTTCAGGAATTCGGGGACCACCTTTTAACTGGTTTAAATAATATTTGGACAATAGGCGACAAATAGTACAAATACAAAATTATAATAAAGGCACAAAGGAAATAATGATAATAAAATCATAACAAAAAAAAAGAATCATAAATATAACAAGTCCGATTCCCCAGGTCAGTGCCCTGGGATGTATACTATTTTTAATTTATATAAATGACCTTCCAAAAATTTTAAATAGACAAGTAGCGGCTACGAATGTTAGTACAATCTTTCAAAACCTACTTGGTATAAACATAGATACACATATTAATTAGAAACTGCATATAGAACAGATAAAATCGAAACTCTCTAAATTTATTTATGCTCTCTTTCGTCTAAAGTGCAATACAAATACAGAAACTGCAATAGCTGCCTATTATGCCTACGCATACTTTTGGCTAAGGTACGGCGTTATACTGTGAGGAAACAGTGTAAACATAAATGCCTTATACCTATTACAAAAAAAATGTGTTAGCTCATGACCACCAAAGGAATGTAACATAGTTCCAGTGGCCCGCCAATAAAGGCACAGAGACGGCACACGGCGGGTTGCTTTAGTGGGTGCAGGCCCCACACTACCCTATTCGTTGCCCCGAACGACGGGGTGTGCGGTTAGGAACATTTTTTCCCGCCTAAACAAAACAAAAAAAAAAGATCATAGCTCATATAGACAATCAACACAGTTGCAAACCATATTTTATAAAGTACAATTTATTAACACTTCCTTCTATATACATATATGATATTAGCTTGTTTGTATTCAAAAACATCTATTTCTTTATAAAAGTAAAAGACACATATAACGTTAACACGCGGCACAAAGATAGACTGTATCTACCAAAATCCCGAATTAAAATGTTACACCAGAATCCTTACTACGAGTATATGGCAGTCAATATATTTAATAAATTACCATCACATATTAGGAAATAAAATCAACTTTACACACTTTAATACAAACCTCAAGGAATATTTAGTAAAGAATTGTTTTTACTCAATAAAGGAATATTTAGAAAATAAATTACGGAAAATAAAATAAATATACACAAATAAAACATTAGATTCAAAATATTTTCTATTTTATAATATGCACATTGTTGTTACTGTTTCTGTCTTGTGTTTTTTTTGTTATAGGTATATAATTCATAAATTATACCAAATTATAAGATAATATTAAAGTGTGGCGATCTACTCATATAAAATAGCAATTTTTACTTATATTAAAAATAATAATGATAAATTACAAGTAAAACATTCTAATATTTTTTTATGTCTATAAATTGAGAAATTATATAAAATGCAGTAGCCCTCTAAATTTGCTGCGCCTGGAAAAGGCCTAACTAAGTGGCTCATTTATTAATTTAAGTTTAACATCTTTTGTAATTAACTTAGTTACGCAAATAAAGATTTTGAGTTTGAGAGTTTGAGTTTGAGCAGGGGCTTTAGGTCTCTGGCACTCTCGCTCGCCATACGAAATACAACAGTAGGAGTCCCTAACGTTATTTCACACTGATCTTCTGTCACAGGGTGGTTCTCTTACCACTGAAGGAATGTAATAAGGTTCCGGTGGCCCGCCAATAAAGGCGGAGAGAAGGCACACGGCGGGTTTCTTTAGTGGGTGAGGGCCCAACATTACCCTGTTCGTTGCCCCGAACAACGGGGTGTGCGGTTAGGAACATTTTTCCGCGCCTTAACAAAAAAGAAGGATGGTTCTCTTACGAGGTGAGCCTTACTTGGCCTATTCACGCTTGGATAAGCGAGGCCACTTGACTTACTGAATTGTATTTTATTTTTCACAATTACTTAATCTTGTTAAAAAGCCGGGCATGCCAAAGTGCCTACAATCATAAATTCGAATGCGACAAAAATAAATAATAAATTCGAACGTAATATATCCTTATTATTTTAAGTCTTCGAATCCGGCGAACGTTTATGAAGAGAATTATAATGTTGAGGATGCGAGAGATGTATGTAAGAATAGAGCCTTTTGGCACTCTGTTCTCTGTGCCTACCCCGCAAGGGAGATGGCGTGATGGTAAAAAAGTGAGTAAGTATTTTAAGTATCTCTTAGATTTTGAAACTACATAACTAACTACTGTGAAGTTGAAAATGATAATCACAAGTAGGATTTGAACCTGCGTCTCCTGGGAAACCGTTCTATAAGTTTTGCCAATTTAGCAATCGTGACATCCGCTCGGTAGTACATACTAATTTCGATAACATGTTCTTTGCCTTGGGTGACGACTGTGCCATCTGTCGGATGTATCTGCATACATTGTTCAGACCAGGTTTAATTATTACAATTAAATGAACATATTTATAGGCCTGCATCATTGTCATTAAATATAAAAAATCGTGTTACGTTGTTTGTCCCCGATGAACTCCGAAACTATTTATCCGATCTTAACCTTTTTACTAATGTGTCAATCGATTCGTTATTATGGCCTGGGTAATACAAGCCTACATTTTAATTGACTTCAACATTAAGTAGTTTTTCTTAGCGAGAGCTTTAACCCCTTGACTCTCAGTATTATTATAATAATTAATTAAAACCAGATGCCGACAACAAGGTTATGCTCATTTAAATGTCCACACAACCGAAGTAACAGACAGCTCGTATAAAGTAAAATATTACATTGACTTTTATATTAAGGTCTAAACTAAGATATCCTGAAATATTACCTCTTAAAGGAAAAGATTTAAATCAAGTTGATTTAAAGGTCCTCTCTACAACTGAACCCATCTATATATTAGGTAGTTATCTATATTGATTCCTAAGCGAAACCCATAGATATCTGCTTGAATTGAAACAGGTCAATATTTGAATTTCAATTAGGTGCACATGTTTTGTATAAAGAAAATATAGTAATAAACCTGAATAGTTTTGTAGAAATGTGCTTACGTAAGTACGTGTAGATTTGATTATTGCTTTTGGTACCTAGCTGACGAGCTACGATCCACCTGATTGTCAACTGGCAATGGAAACATGCCGTTCGCAGTGCACTTCCTTTTTATAATCGTAGTAAATCATGTACCTACAAGATGTAAAAGAGGGAGGTTTTGGATTTTGTGACGTAATTTTACAGGGGATTGCAAAAATTGTGACGGAGCGTAGTTCCTTGCAAGCTCAGTTTTTCTTTGGTTTTTATAAGAAAACACCCTGCACTATACATTGTTACGGATACGAAAGTACACACAGCCTCAACACAAGAGTTTTCCTGTGTTTTTCATATTCAAGTATATTTTTATTCTAAAGATCTGTTATATAGCACTTAAAATCGGGAAGTATTCACTTAAAACTAACTGAAGCAAGAGCATCCGCGACTACAACACAAGCGGCCATATTCCTAAAGATGCATGAGAAGAACTGGGTGAGATACCTTGTATTCTATCCCCACGGGGACTGCAATATAATAACCAGATATTATATCATACAGTTAGATAAATGTTATTTATAACTTAGATAATAATATGAGTCAATATGAATGATGCTTGGAACTTTAATTGAATAATAAGTAGGCATGTAGTCATCATGTAGAACATAGTAGGTAATCATATCGAATCACTAGTAGACCGAAGGAACACGATCTCAAGGGAAATCAGCCTAGAGGTTATTTTGAAGAGAAGGCTAAGATATTGGAGTGTTGATATTTATAGTCATATTTTTTTATATAATAATATTTATATTATTTGATTTAGAAACAAAAAAGTGTTTTTATATAATAAAAGAAATCGTCTTGTATTTTTTTTTTTTAGAATCATTGTTTTTTGCGTTTGTCAACTCTAATGGTGAGAGGGATTAGGCTATAATCCACCAAGCTGGTCCAGTGCCGGTTGGTAGACTTCACAAGCTGTCGAGAAAATCTCTCAAGCATAGTTTAACGATGTTTTCCTTCACCGAGCAGTGATAAATTGTAAACATATACACACATAATTTTGAAAAGTCAGAGGTGTGTGCCGCACTATGGAGCTTAGACTCGAGATCGAACTCGATACCGCTGCGTCTGTCCTTGGTGTTAAGCTAAACTATCACTGCTTTGTCTGGTTTAAGATTTTGTGATTAACCTTTAGCGTGAACGATTGGGACTACAGGACCCGAGCAGTGGTACATGACATCTTAAAATTGTAGTCTAAATGTAACTATAATATTACAATTTTGAGTAAATAGTACCTGAACGATTTAGGATGAAGCAGGATTACATTCAAACTCATACATCAGGTAAAATATCAGGCTATCTATTTTAATTTTTACCAGTACAATCAAGGATTTATAGTAGAACTCTAAAGCAAAAATATATCATTGATAATTATAATTTTTCTCTATACTATAAATATATTTGTGTATTTAATATAGCGCCACCTAGCAACGAATAGCCGAACTTGCAGGACATTAACTTTTTGCTTAGTTTACAAAATTGCATGTAGATGTCACTATAACGTTTTAACCAACTTTTTTTGTTAACGGCGGGAAAAAATGTTCCTAACCGAGCACCACGTCGTTCGTTCGTTTCGGCAAGGAACAGGGTAGTGTGGGGCCATCACCCACTAAAGAAAGCCGCCGTGTGCTGTCTCTCCGCCTTTATTGGCGGGCCACTGGAACTATGTTACATTCCTTCGGTGGTCACATTTTAACCAACCTTCCTCTACAAAAATGTTTTTAATTTCTTCATAATGATGGGTATCAGATCAGCAAAGTAAATATAAATTAGAATTCTGTGAATGAGATGAGGTACAAGAACTAGAATAAGTATTACTTCTCTAATTAAAATGATAAGATCATCCGTTTCATCCAAAAATACTCGAAATTAATTTAATTCACGCATATTTCATGATTCAGCTTCAATTAAAGTCGCAAAGTAATATTATTCCCGGGCCAATATGTTTAGACAGCACCCTAAAACAATTTAATCCACTCCACAATTTAATTGAAAAGACTGGGATTACCGCGTTAGAATAACGGCTACGCAGAAGGCTATTTCTAAATGAAATAGTCGGTAATTTAATTCTGTCGTATAATTTAGTTAGGGCTCGTAAACGAGCGTAGCGCGGGTAGTAATTGAGTTAGGATATTACAGCGACGTGACGTCACGAACAAGTGGTAAAGTCAGTAAATGTGATAGTAGCTAGATGGCGCTGTTTTGAAGAATTACAGCGTATGTCGAATTATCTACCAAAGCATCTGATTAGCAGCATCTAGGAGTCATTTCAGAAATACTTTCGCAAATAAGACGTGGGAGGGTATCGTTAGGTGTCTCAGACTAAATATAGATAGACTAAATAGAGATTCTAGACAGAGCGAAGAAAATTCTTTGACATGTATGAGCGAGAATACAAGATACAATTTACTGGTGCAAAAAACAGACAAAGTCATAGATTTTTGTCTTTGTCACCGTGGCCAGTTTTTGGTATTGTCACGATGTCAAAATGCTTTGTCTGTCACGATTCAACTGACATAATCGAACATTTGTATAAAAATTCGGGTTTTAATTAAAATTTAATGTTAATGAGTGTTTCGAGAAAAAGACTACGTGATAATAGTGCTTGTAAAATAGTGTACTATGCTACAAAAGCTACAGTGAGCGAAAAAATACAGGTATAACATTTCATTCATATGTAGTCGAAAATGAAAAAAAATAATGATTGAATGCTATAAAGTGGTATAAAATGGGCTTTTTTGCTCAAAATTAATAATTGCTACTAATATACACTCGCAAAACACGTTTTCTAGCTAACTTTCTATTACTGAGAATTGTTTCGGTGTTGCCTTATTGCGAATTAAATTTGCCCAGTTTTCACTTTACTAAAATTTATATGTAATTTATGAGATGATGATAAATATTTACTGTTTTAGGTTTCCCTCTAATCCAGATGCGAGATCTAAATGGGTGTATGCTACGGGAAAATGAGGCAACCCACGAAATAACCAAAATATGTTCCACGACATTTTGTTGATGTTTCATTATTAAATAGTAACGTTGGGAGCAAAATCATTGCCAGTGAATATGTTCATGTAAGTATAGCTTTTAAAGTCTTTGTAACTTCAAAAAATATAGCATCACGCCTGTATTCACCCCGGAGGGGTAGGCAGAGGTGTATTACACACCCACGACTCGGCAGCTAAGTATAAGTGCCACGTAATAGGGGGCGAGCCGGTACCGGGCACATTTACAAACTCCGGGCTGCTACTGAGAATTTTGTTTTTGTTTTGAAAAATCTCAATAACACTGCCCGACCCGGGGATCGAACCCGAGACCTCATGATCAGCAGTCGCTTACACTACCACTGCACCACAGAGGCAGTTGCAATTTCGTCTTTGTAAGTAAATCTCAATTCTAAATTATGACTATCGCTATAGTCATAATCTGGAATTCAGAGAAACTGATTTGCTCTAAGTTCTTATTCAATTAGTTAAATCAGCGCTGGAAGGAAGATAGATAATTTAATTATATTCTTGTGTACTATTATTTTATTAAATATAACTTATTATTATTTACCAGATGAGATAACGAACAGAACGGCAATTTATGAAGCAGCAACACTTACCTTGCATCAAGGCTCAAAGTCTTGGTATTTCCCTACGTGATCAAATTCTTATTACGGAGATCCGTAGAACGTGAATATCCGACATAGCCTGCCAGGTTTGCATACTGAAGTGGCAATGGGCAGGCCATATCGCTCGACGAGCTAACAACCGTTGGGGAAAAAGGTTTTCGAGTTGCGACCACGTATCGGACAGCGCAGCGTAATACGGGCTCCCACCAGATGGAGCAAATATATCAAGTTAAAGACCTCATACTGACTATCGTTTATTTTGCCCAAATATGGTTAAATATTTGTCAACCTTAACATTTAAAAAAAATATTGCTGTTTCAAGTGCGGCCACGCCGTGGCTCCGTCTAGTTAGTCTGAGCTAGATGTCATGAAATTTGACAATGGGGGGACGGGGTGTCTATAAGGAACGTAATGTTTGTTGGTTCATATATTTGTACGCCAAAAAATAAGGAGGGAGTGGTTTCGTGATGTAATATTTGCTTTAGCTTGACGAAATTAATGAATATTTGACTTACATCTTTTAGATTTAATATGATATAATATTGTGGCTTTTGATGGGAATTTCCATCTGCAATCTTCTTTATGGATGACTTCGTTCATCCTATTATAGTAGATAAGTATTTTAATAAGTTTATACCTCCTGATAATTGTATCAATTTATATGATTTTATAATTATTCGTAGAATTTGTAACGGTCACAGACTATCAGAATCAGAGGCAAGACACAAACTACTGCTCTTATAAACCGAAATACATAAGTATACTTATCATGAAGTTTCAATACTGGGTGAAAATAGGGAAGATAGCGGTTACCACAGCTTGACTGCACTAATGGTGGAGTGGTTTAGATTTTTAGCCTCCCGCCCGAGGGTTGTGGGTTCGATCCCCGCACAGGACAACTCTTTGTGTGACCCGCAAATAGGTGTCTGGGTGTACTTTGTATCCGTGAAATTGTATGTTTGTAAGTCTCCCGAGATACAAGGATTATTCATTGGCGCAGGGTGTTGTCTTTAAAAAAAAAACAGCGTTGGAGGCAGTCATGCAATGCCTCTCCTCCAGTCTGAGATGCTAAACTCAAATTCATGGATCCCAGGATTGTAGTAACAACCCGATCAGGTCCTACTCCTGGTAGGTAACAAACATTCATCCCATCCATTAAAATATAGGCACCAAGATTGTAATTTACCTAAACCTCAGACTGAACATAAATAATATTTATTTTTATAGGCAATAAGATCCGCGCACCGCAGCACTCTTTAGGGTTCCGTACCCGAAGGGTCAAAACGGGACCCTATTCATTAAACACAAAGTGAAAAATGTGAAATCGAAAATAACAGTCACGAGCGGGACCCTATTACTAAGACTTCGCTGTGTCTGTCTGTCCGTCCGTCTGTCACCAGGCTGTATCACAAAAACGGCGATAGCTAGACCAATATAACAACAAATACTAAAAACAAAAAAATAACAATATTTAAGAGGGGCTCCCATACAACAAACGTGATTTTTTTTGCCCTTTCTTGCTCGCTATTGCTAACGGCAACAGGTAGACGCTTGAAATGTTTACAGTATATTTAGTTTTATATTAAATTTAAAAATAAATAATTAAATGAAAATAAAATTAATATTTAAGGGCTCCCATACAACAAACGTGATTTTTTTTTTACTCGTTTTTGCTCGATATTGACAACGGCAACAGTTAAAACCTTGAAATATTCACAGAATAGTAGTATATATTCACTTTAAAAATAAATAATTAAATTAAAATAAAACAAATATTTTGAAATAAAACTTCGTTTACGGAATCAATCGCTTTTACTTGATTTTACTACTATCCCGACGTTTCGAATACTTTACAGCATTCATGATCAAGGGTGGACTTAGATGATAGACGTCCAAGGCTGATATGCACGTATATCGCGTAAATATCAGAAAGTATTATAAAACAAATATTTAAGGGGGGCTCCCATACACAAACGTGTTTCTTTACTAGTTGCGCATCTAAGTCTAAGTTGAAAACCACGAAATGAGTCAAATTTTACTTGCAAAATTTGGTAACAGCCAAACACCATGGTTACAGAGAGTTACAATAGTGTAATGTTGTTTTTTGGTTTGTGGTGCCGTTTTACCTTCTAGTGGTGCACCCCAGGCAACGTCGGTAGTCGCCAGCGGCTAAAACTCCGGACAGGACGGGTCTCCGCGTGTCCCTCTGACTCAGCAGAGGGTACGGTGGATAGACCAGGCGTCGGAGTCGGTGGGGCCAGACTGGCTCCCCGGGCTCTGGAGAGGGGGGACAGTGGCGCCACAGCGGCCTCCCGCCGTCCCAAATTTACGATTTACCTGATCGCATGTCTGTGGTTACGTCTCGCGGGCATACAGGAACGAGGGTCTTGGCTTAATCGCCAGGACCGCGAGGAAGACAACCTCTATAAAAAATAACCCCGAATCTCAAGCTCTGGCGCGTGGCATGGAGATGCATGGCTGATGGGTAGTTCAGTCTCTAGCGCACCCCCAGCCAGGGTACCTGCGGACCCCCTGTGTTGGGTTACAAATGTACGCTTGCCCGGGTATTGGGAGCTCTGCCCGGGTGGACCTCCTTTCTCCCATACTCGTGCGAACAGAATGGAAATGTCTAAAAATAATTCACAATCGACGGAGTCGGGTTTAGCACCTGACGTCTCAGCCGAAAGGGGTTCGGCTTTAAATACGGCCCCCACATCAACGTCAGTCGCGCCGAAAGAACCATTGCGCGACGCAAAAGGGAAGTTTAGGTCCCATAAGGGACGCGGAAAGAGGAAGGAAGGAGCTTCGGCAGCTAATTCGGCTTCCGAGATGTCCGCCGCTGAGGAAGGTGATGGTGCCCTAAGCAGGGCAAATAGTAGAAGGACCGGCAGCTCAACATCCTTGGCTGCTGTGGACATCTGTGTGGGGCACACGGAGGTGGATCACCCATCTCGAAAACGCACCATGTCCAGGGATGGCGTGGCGTCGGAGTTGGAGGGCTGCTCTGCCGAGTTGCCACTCCCGAAAGCGCAATACAGCGCTAGGGGTCGAGGCATCATTAGACCGGTGGCACCCCCTCAGCGTGCCCTATCTGCCAGTACAGCAGAGGCTTTAGGCCTTAAAAGACTGGAAGCGGAGCAGAACGCCGAGGAGCGCCTGGCGCTCCTAACGGAGAAGCTCCGCCTCCCAGGCGAGGGCCATATTGGGACGGCCCAGGCTGAACAGTGTGGCCATAGTGGAGACGGTGTCTGCTGGTTCGCGGAACCTCAAGGGGAACTTCGTGCGTGGCCTTAAAGACGCTGCGCACGAGATCACGCTGTCGGTCCAGCGCTTGACGGAACAAAATAAGCGCCTTGAGGCTCAGAACGCTCGTCTTGAGGCGCAGAACCAGCGCCTCGATGAAGCTAACCGCTGCCTCGAAGCACGGATGGCAGAATTGGAGCAGGGTCAGGCCGGGTTACGGGTTGAGTTTGGGCACCCCGCGGCTGCCCCGGCTTCGGCCACTGCCCAGTCAGGCCCTGGACCGGAGCTGGAAGACGAAGCACTCCGCGTGATCATTGAAAGAAAGAAAGAAAGAAAGCAAATATTTATTTCGTGCTACAAAAGACTTCAGCTTGCATATTTATAACAAAAATAAAATTTAATATACCTAAAAACTACCTATAGTAAAAAGTTGAAACAGAATTATACAGGATTGGTATTTGTCTTATGAAGCAGAAAAAGGCCCATTGCTCAGCAAATGTTGCCGGATGGCATTCAAACGCTGATTTTCAGCAATGTCCTGGACCTTACCTGACACCAACATAGAGGTCATAGAGCATTTAGTGCTCGGGTTTAGTAAAAGCATTGCTGCGGTCTTTGGTCCGCGGATTGACGCTTTAGCCGCGAGGCTGCCACCGGAGCCACGACTGCGGCCGCTGCTAGCAGCAGACAAAAGGAATGGCGCAACGTCCTCAGCACCGACAGCCCTGCCGTGCCAGGAGGGCCATGTGTCCTTTGCCACGACGGCGGTCAAACCAGCGGCGGCCAAAACACCAGCGGCCAAGCCACCTACGGCTCCTATGGTCCAAGAAAAGGGCAAAAAAAAAAAGGCCAAGAAAAAGGGCAAGGCGGGACAAGCCCCGAGGGGTCAGCCCCGAGAAGAGTTCCCGCCTCTGCCGAGCGCCGCTGCACCTCCACGTTCAGCTGCGCCGCGACAAATGGCCACATCCACACGGGCCGCGGTGGTCACAACCCGGGCTCCTGCCCCCGCTCCTGCCACTAATACGTCCTCAGATGGGGACTGGCAGGTGGTTGGACCCCGGCGATCCCGCGCCAAGGATCGCAGTGATGCCGCGGGGCCTGAGGCGGCACCAATTGGCCAGAGAGAAGCCCCAAAGTCGCGAAAAAATAGGTCGCGCAAACTCAAGGTACCGAAGGCAGCAGCGGTGGTGATCACCGTGCTGCCTGAGGGAAAGGAAAAGGATCTGACTTACGAGGCCGTCTTGAAACGTGCCCGGCGGGAGATAAACGTCTCCGATCTCAGGGACGTCTCCGCTCACTCCCGCCAAGCCCGGATAGGTGCTCGGATTTTTGAGTACCTGAGGCTTGAGGGTGCCAAAACGGCCAACGCAATGGCCGCGAGGCTGCTGGACCTGTTCCCGGCTGAGAGTGGTGTCCGGGTCACCAGACCCGTGAAGTGCGCCGAACTGCGCATTTCCGGGCTGGACGATTCCATGACGGCGGAAGAGATCCGGGAGGCAATCGCCTCGAAAACCGGGTCTCCCAGCAGCACCGTCCGGGTGGGCACCATTCGCCTAGGTTCAGGTGGTGTGGGTGCCGTCTAGGTTTCGTACCCTGTCGCAGCGGCCAAAGATTTGGTCACCGCCGGTAGACTTCTGGTGGGCTGGAGCGCCGCGCGGGTAACCGCGTTGGAGCCCCGGCCTGTCAGGTGCTACAAGTGCATGGCGGTCGGTCACATCCGGGCGCTCTGCACCAACTGCTTCGACTGCAGCGAGCTTTGCTTCCGCTGCGGTCAGGCAGGGCACCAGGCGGCGACCTGTACTGCCACTCCACACTGCCCCGCATGCGCGGCGGGCAGCCGTCCTGCCAACCACTGTATGGGGCGGGTGGGGTGCAGGCCTCCGGCCAAGTCAGGCCCTAAGAGGGGGGTGGGCAGCCAATCGGCCCCAGCTTCCCGACCCAGCGCGGCTGGACTGCCGCAGCGTATGGAGGAGGATGTCGTGGTCTAGTTTATGGACCACGACTCTATCCTCCTCCAAGGGAATCTCGGCCGCTCTGCCAGAGCGCAGGACCTCTTCCTGCAATCCATGGCGGAGCGGTCGATCGGTGTTGCCGTAGCTGCGGAGCCCTACATAGTTCCCGATCGCCCCAATTGGGCGGGTAGCGGGGATGGCTCCGTGGCGGTCGTCGAGTCGGCAGCGCCGCATTCCCTGCCCTTGTCAATCAAAGACAAGGGCACGGGACATGTGGCGGATGAATGGGGAGGGGTCGCGCTGTATGGCGTGTACTTCTCCCCCAATCGTGGTCTGGCGGCTTTCGAGGTCTTCCTGCACAGCCTGGAGACCTCGATACGGCGTATGGCACCGAGCTCTGTGCTCATGCTGAGGGACTTTAACGCCAAATCAACGGCGTGGGGGTCCCCCAGGACGAACGCCCGAGGTGCGGCGGTCCAAGAGTGGGCGGCAGCGGCGGACCTCGTGTTGCTAAACCGAGGGTCCGCCCTAACGTGCGTGCGGCGCAGGGGCGGGTCAATAGTGGACCTTTCGTTCGCTAGCCCCATTGTCGCCGCACGTGTAAGGAGCTGGCGAGTCCTGGAGGAGGTCGAGACCCTATCTGACCACAGATACATTCAGATAGTTCAGATAGAGGTCTCCCGGACCCTTCAGGATGCCAGCAGGGGTCACGTGGCGGACAGAACTCCAGCTTTTCCGCGATGGGCTGTGGGTAGGCTCGACCGGGACCTGCTGGTGGAGGCGGCCATCTTTCAATCTTGGCTGCCTCCCCCCCTGACGGAAGACGTGGGCGCCGAGGCTGGCCGCATACGCGGCATGCCTACGCAGATCTGCGATGCGGCCATGCCCCGCGTGCGGCGCCCGCCTCGACGGAAGGGGGTCTACTGGTGGTTCCCGGAGCTGGTGGTCCTCCGTGCGGCCTGTATTCGTGCCCGGAGGTCCTACACCCGCAGCCGACGTCACTGAATCCGCCACGAAGAGCGGGAGTGGGGGGAGTGCGCGCGCCGCGTTTATGGTGGCCATCTGTCGCGCCAAGGATGCAAAAAGGCAGGAGATGCTGGAGGGTCTCGAGCGTGACCCTTGGGGATGCCCCTACCGCGCGGTGCTAAACAAGCTCCGCGCCCAGGGCCCCCCCCTTACGGAGACCCTCCAGCCGGGCTTCCTTTCTGAGGTGGTTGAGGGACTAATCCCTTCACGGGCGGTGCACACGCCCCGGTCATGGCTCCGCCAGATGACGACTGGGAGGCTGACGACGGTTTTTATAAATATTTATGTTTAATACATACTGCCTCTGTGGTGCAGCGGTATGTGTGCGACTGCTGATCATGAGGTCTCGGGTTCTATCCCCGGGTCGGGCAGTGTTATTGAGCTTTTTTGTAAAAAGAATAACTCTCAGTAGCAGCCCGGAGTTTACCCTTGGGGTAATACAAGCGTGATGCTATGTTATGTTAACACATTACTGGTACGCACCGTTATCAATGTCGAGATTGCCAGCCAGGAAAAGCCGTTATGAGTTTTACGGTACCCACATTTTATATTGTTAGATATAAAGAGACATAAATAAACATTTCAAAATATTACAACGTATCGCCTGTCCTTACCTCTCCGAGGATCGTTTCGGGAGTTACCCGAGGCCATCCTCAAGGATTCAAGAAAGAATGTCCCAGGACTTATGTATTGGGACGTGTATGTCATGTATTACTTGCGGGACCGAATTCCTTACTTATTTTCTGAGTCAAATATTTAATTTAAATAAATAAATATTCACGGACGTTTCACACAACGTCCTCTCGTCCCAAACTAAGCTTAACGCTTGTGCTATGGGTACCAGATTACGGATATAATACATATATATATTACTTATTTTTTTAGAAAACATCCACACGCAGTACAAATATCTGTGTTCATCACAAAAATAAAATTGTCCTGAGTGGGAATCGAATCCACGACCTCGTGTACGGAAGTCGGTTACACTACTGACTACGCCACGAGCCCCATCAAAAAATATTATTTACTTACTGGAATAATAGCGATTCATGTGTAGGAACATTTAGTTATGTACAGGGTCTGTCGTAAATAATGGATAACCCGTTAATCGGAGATAGCCCTGATGTCTAACTACAAGAAAATCTATTTTATATTTTAGGATAGCCATCGGTGTAAAAACGTCATTTTATATTTTTGATGTAAAACATCTAATGCGGAGGGAGGGTAAAACTGACTGATAGCGTGGCGACGCTTTTATTTTACTTGTCCCGTTCAAATCTTGCAAGTTCAATTTGACACACTTCCCGGTTTCCAATTGAGCTGAAATTTTACACGCATATGTATATCGCATGACAATGCAATATTATGATGACACGGAGCTGATCTGATGATGGAGCTGGAAGGTGGACATAGGAACTCTATAATGAAACGGCGCAACCCTATCGAGTTAGGACTCGTTTGATTCGTCTTGGCGAGTACTTTGCCTTTAGATGGTGTTCAGGGTCTAAATTGGAAGGTGGCTACAGTAACTCTGTAATGAAACGACGCAACCCTATCTAGTTTGGAATCGTTTGACTCGTCTTGACGAGTACTTTGTCTTTAGATGGTATCCAGGGTCTGATGATGTAGCTAAAAGGTGACCATAGGAACTCCGTTATAAAACGACATAGCCCCATCGAGTTTGGCTTCGTATGATTCGTCTTGACGAGTACTTTGTCTCTAAATGGTATCCAGGGTCTGATGATGGAGTTGAATGGTGGCCACAGTAACTCTGTAAATAAATGACTCAACCCTATCGAGTTTATACTAATTTGATTTGACTACTTTGTCTCTAGATATAGTATCCAAGGTCTGATGATGGATCTGGAAGGTGGCCATGGGTACTCTTTAATTAAAAGGCGCAACCTATGGATTTAGTTAGTTATCTTGAATAGTAGCTAGTTTGCTCATTATTTCTACAAAAGAATTGTGATGTTTTCACAACTGGCAGACGTCCCGCGACGTCTAACTTATTTTAATTTTCCTTCTTTACTCATTCAATCGGTCACCATTTAAACAAAATAACGTATTTTAATCTACTTTTTTTTGTATTTGACTCCTGGATACTTGTATTATTATATTTGATTACTATATTAGACATTATTAATGTAAAACACTGTAAAATTTTACATTTTAACCAATTTGTAAGTATTTTTTTTTCTTTATGTAAAAGTTTAATCATTGACTGTGAAAAAAAATGTACTATGCTATAGCTGCCCATTATCTTAAAAACATGCCTAGTTTATGCAGATTTTAAAAAGGTATTGCTATACATGCTTACTCTATAAGCAATATTAGTTACACAAGCGAAATAACTTTAATCCGTGTGGTGACGGACTAAGAACACAAGTGTCACCACCCCATTCTTTCCCACGGGTGGCGTATGAGGCGACTAAGGGAAGTAAGCAATTATCATCCATTGCATGACTGGTGGTAGGGCTGGGTACCAAGTGGGAGTACTCACTTGGTATCGGGCCCGAGCGGGTTGGTACCACCATCTCCCGTGTGACCGGTCATGAAGCACATCGTTGCGTTTTGGCTATAGCAGGAGATAGCAGTTTATTCTTTCGTTTCATATAAATTTATGAAATGAAATGGTGAGCAGCGGCTTGACAATAATCTCGGTATAGTTGAGTCCACGAGCGACGGTTACCACTTACCATCAGGTGGGTCGTGGCTCGTCTGCCACCAAATGCAAATAAAAGAAAAAAAAAAGGTCAACATTTTGGTTTCAAGAAATGTATCAAATCACAATAATTCAGGCTCCTAATATGATTTTATTCAATAATAATTCGATATTTTATCACTAAATTGTCAATTTAACGTTTAACTGTGCTGTTTTATTTTCATAGTTAGAAATTGCATGCGACTAGCAAGTAGGTACTAGAAAATTATTTCACAATTTTCAATCAAAACACTAGGTATTCCAAATTCAAAAGTATACAACATAGTAACTTAAAAATTGACAAACGCGACAACAGAAGGCCCTCTCTGCGAGTGGAAAGGACCATTGTTGTCCGTTGTTACTTAGAAGAAGCACACTATCCATTTCAAATTATTTACGACAGACCCTGTATATGGAAATTTGACATCTCTAGCGTTAGGTCACTTAGCGTTTTATATATCGTTAAAGCTGTGAAATTCCCATATGTTTTTATAGTTTTCTATAGCGTTAGCGATAATAGAATGCTACATGGCTAGGCCCGCTGGTTTTGAGCCCGGAATAAAAATCCTGACTCCAGTCTTTTTCTTGTTTTGGTCACCAGTTGTCCTCCTTAGTTGTGTCGTGGATGTTAGGCAGCCAATCCGTGTAAAACTGGAGGGTTTTCTAAAACTGAATAGATCGGAAGGCAACCCCTACACAAAGATTGGGATATAAGACTAGGCATTATGAATAACGAGAACCTAATTTAATGTAAACGAAGTCACAGGAGAAATCTTACAATATGGAGAACTGAAGGCTTAATTAATTATACATCACCCAAGCTTTAATGTATTATTAACCTCATTTTCTGAGACTCACCTACCTTTTTTTTGTTTAGGCGTAAAAAATGTACTTAACCGCACAACCCGTCGTTCGGAGCAACGGGGCAATGAACAGGGTAGTGTGGGGCCCTCACCCACTAAAGAAACCCGCTTGTGCCGTCTCTCCGCTTGTGTGGGAGACTCACCTACCTAGACCAAATCAGTCATGTATTGAAGGAAGGTAGAGTCAGGAGTCTCCGAAACCTGCGAGCGTGTATAAAGAGAATTATGAATGTTGAGAAAGCACGAAATATATGTAAGAATATAGCCTCTTGGCACTCTGTACTCTCTGCCTACCCCGCAAGGAATATGGCGTGATAATAAGTAAGTAGGTAAGTATTATTCTCATTTTTAAACCATGTTTACCTACAGGTGAGACGGAATCGTTTACAAGTAGCGGAACGCGGACGTTGTCAGCGGTAATGACGTATTTCCGGTAGACCGGAAACTCGTTCAGGCACGCATTATGATATAGAGCTCGAAGAACGTACTTCAAAAAATTATCCTGAAAATAGATAACTCAGTGGATGGGCATTGCCCCAAGACTTGAGAATCCGTGCCGAGTGCTTTAAACATTACCTTATAGTAGAAAGTTCTCGCAGGAATCAATTTCTACTTGACACTCTTACAGTTTGTGGTTTCGTCGTCTATTGAAGAGAGGTAGGTAACTTATCTATTATGAGAAAAGAGATCTTCACAACCCCAATGTTGCTTAAATTTTAGAGCATCGGTCTGGTTATGTACCCCGTTATGTGCACACATACCTACATATCGCGCTTAACACATAAAACGGTGGTAAAACATTGCAGCATGAAGTTTATTCCAGAATCACGTATACGAGTTAGGAAACAGCGCTGAAAACTATAGCTGTGAAAATATTTACGAAGATTAGCTCGTTCAAACAAACACCAAACACAAGTCGTCAGCTTTATTATTTTTCTACGTATATTTATATACTAGCTATTACTCGCGAATTCGTATGCGTTGAATTTAGTTATTTGCTTTTGTATGCGGAACCCTAATTACTTCTCCAAATTAAAAGTAGCCTAATATACTCCAGTGAATTTTTTTTCTGTCTCGGCGATGGTTTCATTCACAGTTTCATGAGCTTTATTTTTGTGCGCTGAACCCTAATTATTTTTCCAAATTAAAAGTACCTTAAGTTACTTCTTGTAATGACACCTATCGGCCAGTGAAATTCCTGTCCAAATCAGTCCAGCCATTCCAGAGATTAGTCGGAACAAACAAACAGATAGAGAGACAAAAAATGACAATTCTTTAGTTTTGTTTATTTGTGTAGATAAAATCATAGAGTAGAGGTCCGCTATTGGGCGCGCATCAAGGAAAAACTACTGGATCGTAGAAAGAATGATTTTTATATGCATTTCGTATTCAGCTATGTGTGTTTTCGTGCCACGGAGAAGTGGAGAAGATAGGAAGACTCTTCTGCCTCTGCTTCACGATGTTCAGTCATTGTACAACTACTTATGCCAGCCTTGTTGGTTGGTGCAGAGATTTATGTAACACAGACGAAGTCGCAGGTACATAATAATATCATAAAATAGAGCTACCGCGTTTGTCTGTCAGTCTGAAACCATTAAACTCAAAAACTGAAGAACGGATTTCCATGAGGTTTTCACCAATGGATGCATTGAATCCTGAGGAATTTTTAGGTGATTTATGAAAATTCCCTGAAATATGACAATGATTGTAGAAGATGTCGGAAAAATGTCGACCACGACTGGGAGCTATGCTGACGTGCCCCGCATAAACCAATAGAGTTATATAAAACAACTAGCCTTTACCAGCGGCTTTGCCGCAGCCAAAAGCTAGTTTTTCGGTTATATCTCAGGTTCCCGATATAGTAGCGGGATAAAATGTCTACCAGTTTTGAAGTCAAATCAAGGCCTTTCAAATAAAAAAAGTTGCATCAAAATCCATCTAGTATTTCTTTTAAATAAATTCTAAAAAAAACCTAGTTTAAATAATTTTCTAGTTTTTCGGTTATATCTCAGGTTCCCGATATAGTAGTGAGATAAAATGTATACCAGTTTTTAAGTCTAATCAAGGCCCTTCAAATAAAAAAAGTTTCATCAAAATCTGTTCAGTAGTTTTTGTGTGATACGTGAACAAAAAAACAGACAATAAGACAAACAGACAAAAATTATAAAAATATTTTTTTTTGTGTTTAGACACGCCTATATATCCTATTACAGTCATTTTTTTATCAAATATCTTAAAGGTGCAGACACAGATCTGTTACAGTTTTATAATAGTATAGATTAGCTTATGCCCACGGCCAAACTACGGTACGGCCAGTATTAGTACCTATAGATACTACATAGATGTGTAGGTATATTATAAAGGAGACATCACTCCTAAGGGATGAATCAGTAAATAAAAATTACCAAAATTTATATCCGTAGTTAAATTTTACACCTTAACATTATTCAAACTTTTATTGCGAAAAGTTGAAACATTACCACGTGTTGCCCGCAAAACAAGATGGCTGCCGTATAGTTTCACGATTGTTTTGTTATTGTACCGTTACACCAATTTACAATAGTTATTTTAACATAACATAGTCTCAAGCCTGTATCCCCGAAGGGGTAGGCAGAGGTGCATGCTTCGCCAACTATGTTTATGTCTAACGTAATAGGGAGCGAGCCTATGCCGTCTATGAGAATTTTTATTTTTACCAAGAAGCTCAATAACAATGCCCAACCCGGGGATTGAACACGAAACCTCATGATCAGCAGCCGCTCACAGTACCGCGTATTCAGGTGTTTTTTTTATATTATGAGGGGACAAATAAGCATACGTTAACATGCCTTCCAAACCACGGATGAAGTCAAGTCTCTACAAATAAATGTCACTTTTTGGCGACCAATCACCAGCCGAGCAAAAGTTGCTTAACCTTGCCAATGATAGTGACACTCATGATACGAACCCAATGGTAAGTAAGGGTAACCATCGCAGTTAAAAGCTGATCTTTATTGAGAAGATGGTATTTCCCCGATTGAGCCAGCCCATTCGTGCTGGGATAAGCAAGGATCTACCATTAGAGAATCAACTCTTTACTGACTCCCTGTGCACCGGTCTCCTCTCAGTGGGAGAGTTACTTAAACCAAAATCCACCACACTGGCCAAACCCAGCTTGCCAGTCTACTGAATATATTTCAGACATGCAAGTTTTCATAAAATAATATTTTATATATACATAATTATTCCATTATGGTTTCACGGAAACTGTTGGAAGTGAAAAATATACTAAACAAACTCCGCCATTGATATTTGTTCAAACACCATTACGGGCCGTGACCTTTAAACGTCGGGCCATGAAAACAGCGTGTCCTGTAAAAGTTTCGTTAATGAACATAGATTGAATTTCTTCGAAGCTAGTTGGTACCACGTGGAGGTATTCACCTGTAATCGGTTCTGAGCGAGTCAGTATCATCATCTACTGAACGACTGGCCGTGAATCACCTCAGCGTATTTTGGTTGTAGCGGGGGGTAGCCGACCATTTCCGATCCACGAATTGAAATGGTAAGCAGTGGCTTTTTATTATTTTTAGGTGAATCCATGAACAGCTGTTACCACTTACTAATCAGATAGGCTGTGACCCGTCTGCCACCCTAAGTAATAAAAAAGTAGGTTATCATTCCTCCTTGGTGGGGATTCGACACCCACAAATTCAAATCCAAAAATTTTTTTTTTTTCATAGACCTGCTATATAGAACTTAAAATCTTCAAGAATACGCTAATAATTAATACGAGCACCATGCAAGATAAATCTTTGAGTAATCCACAAATAGTTGTTCTTAGTAAGAGTTAATTCCATAGATTTGATATATTATGTATATTTAATACTAAATAATTAGCCGTGTGCCTTAGCCGTGTGGGGCCGGTTTTAGGATTGTCCCATCCCTCTCTACCCACGGGAGTCGTAAGAGCCGACTGATAGAATACCGGCGAGTGGGCAGCAGCACTCCCTCGAGTAGGTATTAACAACATCCACTGCGATCGCCGACCCGCCTGCCAAGCGTGGCGATGACGGCATTATCCCCCACGACGGAACCACTCATTGTGGCGTTCTCTTGGGGAGATCTATGTCCAGCAGTGGACGTTAAAAGGCTGATGGATGAAATACTAAATATACGGTTAATTCTGTATTTAGAAAGTCCTCCACGACGTAGATACTCTTTCTTAGGGCGTGTGTTGTCTCTATAAATCAACACTACAGTATTAACAAGGTTAATCCAAGGAGTCGCTGATTCTCTGGCCCATCCAAAAGAGTGCTTAGCGAAATGATACAACAGAGGTTGCTAAAAGCATTTATTTATTCCCTCGCCGTAAGTGATGGTTCTACTTTCATTTTAGTTTTAAAACAGATTTGCCGTTAATGTGCTGGAAGGTAGAACTTTCTAGAACGAGTGTTTTCTACCACTTGCTATAAAATAATACCAGCAAGTATTGTATCTGTTACTTAGCTAAATTAGTCTGATATCTATTGTAAATATACCTACTTCTCCTAGCGCACCTGTCTCTCTGTCTGAAACTCAAATTATGCCGAAAGGATTAACATCTATCTCTACTACGAATATTTTAATGCTTAAACACAAAGTGAAAAATGTGAAATCGAATATAACAGTCACGAGCAGAATGCTGCTCTTGACTGTCTGCTCGTGACTGTTATTTTCGATTTCACATTTTTCACTTTGTGTTTAATGCTATACAGATATAAATACACACACACACACACACATACAACATGTCCTATGACGCTTCGTTGCTTTTTTGTTTCCCCAGAATAAAATGTCACAGGAAAATGCTTGGATACTTTGTTACTTTATTATATATTGTTATGTTTGATAATTTTGCAAAATTCGTAACATTTTTATATTTAAGCCACATATTACATTTAATGTTTGTGTTGTTAACAAACGAGTATACTTGTAGCAGTATATAAAGCTTGTCGCTGGCGGCCATGTGCTCTGAAACGGTCTTTAAACATTGGAATCAGCTGTGAAATTATTTATTTAATTTTTAACAACGTTAGGCTTTTATTACTGAAGGGGTAAGCAGAACCAGAAATGTTGCTGATATAATGTAGCATAGAACAACAGTCAGTATAGGTATATCTGGAGTAAAAATGATTACGAATACTCTTTGATATTTTTAGCATTTGGTCCGTGTGGTGACGGACTAAGAATACAAGTGTGACCACCCCATTTTTTCCCACAGGTGCCGTATGAGGCGACTAAGGGTCAGCAATTATAATCCATTGCATGACTGGTGGTAGGGCTGGGCACCAAGTGAGAGTACTCACTTGATGTCGGGCCTGAGCGGGTTGGTACCACCATCTCCCGTGTGACTGGCCATGAAGCACATCGTTGCGTTTTGGCTGTAGCAGGAGATGCCGTTTATTCTTTCATTTCATATCAGTGAAATAAAATGGTGAGCAGCGGCTTGACAATACTCTTGGTATAGTTGAATCCATGAGCGACGGTTACCATTTACCATCAGGTGGGCCGTGGCTATCGTAGAAGCCAATCTTCACCTCACAATTAGTTTTGTTATCTCTTAATATCATCGGTTAAGTACGGAGTGAAAGGTAATCACTCCGTACTTAACCGATGACCTTGCCGTGTGCGGCTGGCTTTAGAATTGTCCCACCCCTCTCCACCTATGGGAGTCGTAAGAGCCACTGAGGGAATACCGGGGGAGTGGGCGGCAGCACTCCTTCGAGTCCACTGCGATCGCCAACCCGCCTGCCAAGCGTGGCGATTACGGCACTATCCCCCATTGTTGGGGAGGCCTTTGTCCAGCAGTGGACGTTAAAAGGCTGATGGATGGATAGATGGATGGAAAGGTAATCAACAGATAATCACATTTGTAATATTAGTAAAGATAAACGTTTCATAATAATTATAAGATTGAATAGGTTATCAAAGAAAAATATTTTTATGCCCTTTTTGTATCACGAAGGTTCTTTAATAATGAGTTGTGAACGGTAGTTGGGAAGTACGGCCTCATTGTCGACAGTAATGACGTATTTCCGGTGAGACAGAAGTTCGTTAACGGATTTAGCTTTCGTGAAAACTGTTTATTTTTATTTTGTGAGACTAAATATAGACACCTATACATATACCTAATTATAAAAACTTTTAATTTATATTTTGGTATTTTTTAAGCATGTAAGTATATTTTAAGCATTTGAAATGCTTAGCCATATATATTAACACAAAGTGTAAAAATCTGTAATAGTAGCCAGTACCACCACTGAAGGAATATAACATAGTTCCAGTGGCCCGCCAATAAAGGCGGAGATACGGCACACGGCTGGGTTTCTTTAGTGGGTGAAGGCCCCACACTACCCTGTTTTCATTGCTCCGAACGACGGGTGTGCGGTTAGAAACATTTTTTCCCGCCTTAATAAAAAAAATACGGTACGAAAACGTAAAATTTTTCGTATACTTTTTACATTAGAAACATTGCAAAATTACTTACAGTAAACTTTGAAATAGAAGTAAATTATCATTCTTTCAATTCCTACATATTAATTTTAAAGAAACTTACCGGTCTGTTCAATATCGCACTATTTCGAAACTACAAATAAACATGCACTGTATGCCTGGAAGCATATCCATTTCGATAGTGGGAAAAATAATCTATATAAATGTAAAGATTTTTCGTATCTGTCCGTCTATTCTTTCATTTCAATTCTATGAAGTGAAATATTGAGAAGTGGCTAGGCCGTATTCTTAGTAGAAATTCTTGAGTCTATAGTGGTATCATTTACCATCAGGTGGACCATGCCTAATCTATCATATGATTTTCGTCACCTTTATGAATAAAATCAGCCTATGCCTAAGCTCCGCTGCTAGTTTTTATGTAATATCTCATGTGGCTACACAATAGCGGGATATAAAGTAAACCCGTTCTTCAGTCTAATCAAGAACTATAACACAAAACAAACAAACAAAATTCAAAATAAATAAATAAATAAAACCTAAATATTTATACAGTATTTTTTCTCAAATATTTTAAATATGTACAGCTCTGTTACAGTTTGATATTACGATAATTTGGGAATTACGTTGCAGGGTATTTTTATAGCTTGAACTCGCAAATATACTCACGCTGATCAAAATACAGCCATCTTGAATTAAGCTACAGAATTCAATTTAGTTTGAAACAACACAATTTTGTTAAGAAAATAAAATATATAAGTAACTATTTCTTGCTGCACAAGTTAATAGGAATTCCTTTGGATAAGCTAACATTTTTTACACTTTTTTTGCTTTAAATATAGCTTATCAGAACCCAAAGTTTGAAAATATGTTCACTAGAAGCAAACAAGTTAGAATACTGCAACATATATATTTAACATAGGATTGATACATATAATTCTGAGGGTATCTTGATAAACGGTATTACAGACAGAACTACAGTTTAAAAAAATGTGAAATCAAAAATAACACACTGTTACACGTGACTGTTATTTTCGATTTCATATTTTCACACTCTGTATTTAGATATTTTTATATATATTTTTAGCATTTGACATGCTTAGCACTATACATTAAACACAAAGTGAAAAATGTGAAATCGAAAATAACAGTCAGGAGCAGGATTTGAACCTGCATCTTCTGGAGACCTTAATTGTAAAATTAAGTTTACCTGGTCGGTATAATGTATGAAAATGCTTCCGACAGATGGCGCAGGCGTCACCCAAAGACGTTAAGTGTGATGTGTTATCGAAATTAGCAGTCAGGAGCAATTTTCAGGATGGCTGAATTGGTAAAGCATCTGGACGGTATCCAGAAGATGCAGGTTCAAATCCTGCTCCTGACTGTTATTTTCGATTTCACATTTTTCACTTTGTGTTTAATGTATAGTGCTAAGCATGTCAAATGCTAAAAATATATATAAAAATATCTAAATATTTATAGGGTTTGCGTCATTATTAGGTAAAAATCTTAATTGTAAAATTAAGTTTACCTGGTCGGTATAATGTATGAAAATACTTCCGACAGATGGCGCAGGCGTCACCCAAAGACGTTAAGTGTGATGTGTTATCGAAATTAGCAGTCAGGAGCAATTGTCAGGATGGCTGAATTGGTAAAGCATCTGGACGGTATCCAGAAGATGCAGGTTCAAATCCTGCTCCTGACTGTTATTTTCGATTTCACATTTTTCACTTTGTGTTTAATTCACACTCTGTGTTTAATGTATATGGCTAAGCATGTAAAATGCTAACTATGTTTAGATACAATAAAATTATGCAGAGATCCGTATTAAACTTTAGACCACCTTATTAGTCGCTTGTCCAACACAGAATGAATGCCGAACACACATTTTCTTCTTAGACATCACTCCCGATAACCGCCCCACTCTCGCCATTGTTGCTACCGCTGGCTGTGTGTTTCCCACACATTTTGTGGTGACAACATGATATGAAAATAATAACCATGAATCTGGAACACACTATTCGATTGATAATCCAGAAGTTCAAGTTGTGTTTCAAGATAATAGGTTCGGGTAAAACGAGCCGAAAAAAAAAGAAAGTACACCGGGTGTAAATGGTATCATATCGATAACTCCGGGCAGTGTCACCAAATAACTGTAATAGGCATTTTCGTCGACAACGACCGGTTATAAAGTTAGCCGCTATCGAATCATTAACAACGCAACAAGAAAACATGACGGCATTAATGGGTTTATTATCTAAATCGAATTTACAGGGATTTTATCTCGCCAATCAATTTAAACTTATTAAAAAGAAATTGCAATTTTTATGAAAAGACCGATGCAAATTTCTATCACCTGGGGATTCAGAATTGAGTGCTGAACCCTTGGTATCAATTTATCGATACGATGTCATTTACACTCTGTATATTGTAGGGTAAGATAGACGTATCCACCTAGCCGTGTGGAGCCGGCTTTAGAATAGTCCCACCCCTCTCCACCCATGGGAGTCGTAAGAGCCGACAGAGCGAATATCGAGGGAGTGGGCAGCAGCACTCCTTTGAGTATTAACAACATCCACTACTATCGCCAACCCGCCTGCTAAGCGTGGCGATTACGGCACTATCCCCCATTCTTGGGAAGGCCTATGTCCAGCAGTGGTCTTTAAAAGGCTGATGGATGGATGGATGGATGGATCCACCGAAGGAATGTAACATAGTTCCAGTGGCCCGCCTATAAAGGCGTAGAGATGGCACACGGTGGGTTTCTTTAGTGGGTGCAGGCCCCACACTACTCTGGTCGTTGCCCCGAACGACAGGTTGTGCGGTTAGGAACATTTATACCCGCCTTAACAAAAAAAAGTAAGTTAGACGATTTCTTTCCACTCCTGTTTTAAATTTCGAAGTCAGAGGTATGATCCTACGAGGTCTGCACCTTTTGGGGATCGAAGTCGATACCACTGCTTTTGCAGTCCTTGATTTTACCGCTAGACTATCATTGCTGTATCAATTCATTACGAAGCCTTTTTAATAATAGTATTTTGACCAAGGTTTTATGGTACCGCAGTTTGGAGGCACAACTGATGGTGCTCAAGTCCATGAGCAGCAGTTATCACTCACGACCAGGTCGTTAAAAGTAATTTTATGTAATATTTATTTCATCTCCTGCAAATTTAACGTTGATATTAAACCAGTGTATTGCCGCAAGCGAAACAACACGACTGTTTGTGATTAATTTCGGCAACGTTTCATTTTTTCATCGCAATATCAAAAGAAAATTATTGTTCTATAGGGTGGCTCTTATATTATATTTTACATTTTTCTGTTTTGTTCTTAATCCTTCAGTTGCAGGAGCGCGGAGCGTAAAAGGTTCGCGAACATAGTGGATACCCACCTTTAGGTCACTTATCTACACAAGCAGTGTAATAATACTTAGTTAAGTTTATCGATTTGATATTTATAGATAGTTGGAATATAGAGCCAATAATCTGATACAAAACTAATCCAGTTTTATGAAGCCATAAACAATAGCTTACCTTGTGCGTTAGCGAAACTGATTGGCTCACGTGTTGAGCAACTAATCAGGTCAGGCAAACACTGCTTTCTTTTACTGCCCAGTATTTTTGGCGAACCTTTTGGTGAAATGTCACAGTTGGAGCTAAATCGTATTTACATTATCTGTTTTTTAAGTACTTAACATATTGTTTACTACAAAAAAATTGCCGTCAACCGAGCACATTTCCAAACTGCGGGCTGCTACTGAGTATTTTTCTTTTTACGAAAATAGCTCAATAACACTGCTTGACCCAGGAATCGAACCCGAGACCTCACGATCAGCAGTAAAAATAGTATTATTATAAATACATAATATAGGTATATTGGATCGAAATGAGAACTCCTTTTTTTGAAGTCTTATAAATACCTCATTGTATTATAAGCGTGTCTTAATTCAATACAAGTTTTTAAGAATTCGTTTTTATAAAACCTTATTGTTTGATAAATATGGCGTAGACTTAAAAAAGTTACTATATCGAGAACCAGTTATAATCAAAAAATTCGCTTTTGTTTGAATCTAGTACTCATTACGGTTATATTGAACAGGTATCAAAGTAAGCCTCTATTTAATACTTAGTTAAACTGAATTTCTATTAAACTACAATGTGAGGTTTTAGCTTCGCTCGTAAAATTGTCGAGTTTGCTAATATTGTTTAAGACCCCGTCAAAAGTTCAAAGCTTAGAAACTTTGTCCTCATGACATGTATTCATGAGGAAATAATACGAAACTTTTAAGGTAACCCTGTTTTTGCCTGTCTCTATGCAGTTGTAAACGTGCCACTCAAACAAACGGTAAGGGTAAGCAACTTACGCCCGGTCGGTAATTAGATGGATGACCAAATGTGACACATGTTTGGGAACATCAGCCTTTCATCGCGCTTGCAGTTATTGGTCACGGTTGTCGAACTTTACAGTCCCGAGCAATTGTCACAATGACTGAAGTCAAAGCATCTGCGACGGTACCTATTCCAGGAGACGCAGGCGCAAATCCTACTTGTGACTGTTATTTTCGATTTCACATTGTCACACTTTGCGTTAAACTTTATGGCTGAGATGTCAAATGTTTAATAAATATATAAAATTATCAGAATGAATCTACATTTACGGAATATTTTACTTGATTTTCTACTATACCGACGTTTCGAATACTTTACAGCATTCATGATCACGGGTAAGCCGACCCGTCATCGTGATATTAAACGCAATACTACTATTATATTCCGTAAACGTAGTTTTAAACAACAAATTATTTGTAAAAGTGGAAATAGAGGGGAAAGTAGAATCCTGCTTGAAGAAAACCTCTTTTTTCCACATTCCCAAATAATTTGTTGGTTAAAGTAGATGAGCATGTCAAGTGCTAAAATACAGATCAAAATATTTAAAAAAACGTAGTTTTATTTCATAACTAGTCTCGAGCGGAGCTGCGGGCGAACCGCAGCTCCGCCGCAGTCAAAAGCTAGTTTTGAGGTTATATCTCAGGTTCCCGATATAGTAGGTGGGATAAAATGTATACCAGTTTTTAAGTCCAATCGAGAGATATCAAATAAAAAAGTTGCATCAAAATCCGTTCAGTAGTTTTAGCGTGATGCGCAAACGACCAAACAGACAAAAATTCTAAAAAATCGTTTTGTGTTTAGACACGCCAATATAGCTTAATTCAGTATTTTTTCTCAAATGTCTTAAATGTACAGACACAGTTCTGTTACAGCTTTATAATAGTATAGATAAGATAATATATATGTAACATTCGCGTAAATATCAGAGAGTATTGTGTATCCTCATATTAGTAAGTGACGGTTAAGAAACAAAGTTGATTAGGCCCCAATATTCTTCTACCCCATCAACTTCTCAATATATACTTTGATCAAAGAATCGCCCAAGACACTGGACCGTATTAATTCTCCTTCAACAAATTAGTAACTCCGTAACTTGTTCGAAGAGTATGTGTACATTTTAGTTTTGCAAGTTTGCGTTTTGTCGATGCTATGAACAGGATTTAATAAAACTCAGCTTCATAGTATTACTAGATTTATTTACTCTACAGTCTCGCAATTATTGAAGAGGAAGGTTATAAAAAAGAGGATGGGAAGGATAATAAAAAAAATCCAGGAACTCTCACTTACCGTCCGCAACACAACGATAGGAGTACCAGGCCTCACCGGAGGAATGTAACATAGTTCCAGTGGCCCGCCAATAAAGGCGGAGAGATGGCATACGCCGGGTTTCTTTAGTGGGTGAAGGCCCCACATTACCCTGTTAGTTGCCCCGAACGACCGGGTGTGCGGTTAGGAACATTTTTTTCCCGCCTAAAAAGCTCAATATTTATAAAAAGTTTGAGGAATTTTATCATAGACAATATTTGAATCATATTATGATAAAATATTATTATTTTCGTTTTCACCCCAACATATTTTATATGACTGCACAGATGGCGGAGTGGTTTAGATACCAGCCTCCCGTCCGAGTGTTGTGGGTTCGATTCCCACACACGACAACTCTTTGTGTGATCCACAAATGTTGTTCTGAGTGTGGGTGTACTTTGTATCTGTGCAATTGTATGTTTGTCAAGTCCTCCGCGACACATAGCTTATTCCTTAGTGCAGGGTGTTATTTTTTGTCGCTGGCGGTGAACTGCTGTTGGCGGTGTCGCTTGACATCGTCAACGCATTCAACAGTCTGCCATTCAGCTGCATCAGGGAGGCGCTCCGATATCACGGGGTGCCTGCATACCTGAGGCGGCTAGTGGCAGACTATCTTGAGGGCCGCAGCGTTCTCTATGAGAGCCGCATAGAAGACGTTGTGAGGGTTATGGGTCTCCCATGTCATGCGGTGTCCCGCAGGGTTCGGTTCTAGGGCCACTCCTGTGGGACATCGGTTACGACTGAATGCTACACTGTCGGCTTCCCCCCGGGCTTGCGGTCATCTGCTATGCGGATGACACGCTGGTCATGGCCCAGGGTGGAAACTTCGAGGAAGCGGCGTTCCTGGCCACCTTAGGGACCTCGGAGGTGGTCAGGAGGATCGGGGCGCTGGGGCTAAGGGTGGCCCTGGACAAGTCGGAGGCCCTGCTTTTCCATGGGCCTCGACGTCGGCCACCTGCTGGCGCCTCGATCACTGTGGATGGGGTCCAAATTGGGGTGCAGGCCCAGATTAAGTATCTGGACCTGGTGCTGGACGGGCGGTAGCGCTTTCGCGAGCACTTCCGTCAACTGTCCCCGAGGCTCATCGGTGCGGCGTCCGGCCTTGCACGGCTCATGCCGAATATGGGCGGACCCAACAATGCGTGCCGACGGCTTTACACGGCGGTGGTCCGGTCGATGGCGCTGTATGGCGTACCCGTGTGGGCGAGGTGTCTGGATGCAATGAATAGGGCTCTTCTGTGGAGGCCACAGAGAGTCGTTGCGTCCAGGGTCATACGCGGATACCGCACGGTGTCGACGGAGGCGGCCTGCGAGTTGGCTGGAATCCCTCCATGGGACTTGGAGGCGGAGGTGCTCGCCGAGGTGTATCGGCGGGCGTTGCAAGAGCGGGGGAGGACGTCCCTCACCCAGCGTGGTGGCCAGATGGCAGGGCGACGCCCGCCGAGCTGCCATGGCCAGCTGAAGGGCGTGGTTGGAGGCGCCCCGGGCCGGTCTTCGGACCGTAGGGGCGCTCCAGCCAGTGCTGGAAGAGTGGGCAGGGCGACGGCACGGAGTCCTTACCTTCCGACTGGTGCAGGTGCTGTCGGGACACGGTTGCTTCGGCAGATATCTGCACATAGTCACAAGGAGGGAAGCGACTCCGGGCTGCCACCGTTGCGGCTGCGACGAGGACACGGCGCAGCACACGCTCGAGTCGTGCCCGGCTTGGGCCGAGCAGCGCCGTGAACTCGTCGCGGCAATAGGGGGGGACCTCTCGCTACCGAGCGTCGTCAGAGCGATGCTTGGCAGCGACAGGAATTGGGCCGCGGTCGCTGCCTTCTGCGAGGTCATCTCGCGGAAGGAAGCGGCGGAGAGGGCCAGGGAGGAGGATTCTTCCGCTGACCCTAACCGCCGCCAGCGACCGGGGCGGCGCAGGCGCAGGTACTTGCGCCTCATGCCGTCCTAGCTGAGGCTGCGCGTGGATGGATCGGGGAACGTCCGCCACCTGCAAGCCCTCCCGCGAAGGTGCAACGCTCCGTGTGCGGATGCGTCGCTCAGTAGAGGGTACCCGAAAGGGTAAGCCGCCGGTGGACCACCGAAGGTGGAGAGACGGCACGCGGCGGGTTTCTATAGTGGGTGCAGGCCCCACACTACCCTGGTCGTTGCCCCGAACGATTGGGTGTGCGGTTAGGAACATTTTATCCCGCCTTAACAAAAAATAAAAGGGTGTTAACTTTAAAAAAGGAATCAGATAATCACATTTATATTTTTCACAGTGCATCTGTATTTACGCGATAGTCCAATTATAATATAGTTGATCGTCCAATTATAATATTGGATAGGATATATCATGTTTAATACCCCAAAAATATACCTCCTGCACAGGCAGCTGGTGTTTGTTGATACTGGCGAAGACTGGCTCTGGAGATCATTATTATTAGTATAACTAGCCTTTACTCAAGGCTCCGCTGCAGCCTAAAGCTAGGTTTTAGGTTATATCTCAGTTTCGCGATATAGTAGTTGGATAAAATGTAAACCAGTTTTTAAGTCAAGATGTAATGAAGATCTATCAAATAAAAAAAGTTGCATAAAAATCCGTTCAGTAGTTTTTGCGTGATGCGCGAACAAACGAACAGACAAACAGATAAAAAATGTAAAAAAAAAAAAATGTTTTGAGTTCAGACATTTTTTCTCAAATATCTTAAATGTACAGAGCTCTGTTACAGCTTTATAATAGTATAGATATAGATTAGCAACGGCAATTATGAAACATAACACAAGAAAAAGACGCCTTACAAATTTCGACCTTAAAACTCAGTTCTCGGTGTTACCACTCCAATGCAAAAATATATGAAGGTTATGGGCAATCGATTGTCCCCTGGACCCGAAAAAGGTTATTTTTACTAAAATAAACGTGGGCTTCGTTAATTTTAAAGCATTCCATTAGACCTTCACAGACGTGACAACCACAAGGCACAGAGGTCATGTGTCAAAATCCAATTATGAGAACTACGCAGGTATTTGCATTGAAATTTTAAAGTAGAGATTAGAAATGGTACAGCACATAATCACTGTCGCCATCTTGCAATATTTGTCTAATAAAAGCCTAAACAAATATTATACGGTACCCGGTCGTAGGAGTACATGCTACCCTTTTATGTTTTTATTTTTTATTAAGTGCGGGGCGAATGTACCTAACCGTACACCACGTCATTCGGGCCAACAAACAGGGTAATGTACCTTAAAAACAAACCCCGCTAAGCCCGCTGTGTGCCGTATCTCCGCCTGTCGGATGGACCACTGGAGCTGGAAGACATTAATTCAGTGGTCTGCTAGCAGCTTACGCTTTCGGGTACCCTCTCTGAGCGACAGTGCATTGCATCTTCGTAATTGTTTTTATTAATTAATAATTATACTCATCGGTATAAGTACCTTCATGTGTACATTGTACCGAGACGCATGTGTCTGACATACCACTGTTAAATTATGGATGGTTTGTATGTTATTTTTATCATTCTTCAATGTAATAATTATTATGTAATTTGTAACAAATAAACTATAATAATAATAGCCTCTATTTAACAATCTTACATTAAATTTAGTTTTACAATATTTATATTTAATTATTATTAGACAACGGTGTATGCTGATTGTCTTGCTTTTCAGCATTGGCCTCCCCTAGAGCTTTCCACAATATTCGGTTACGTGCTTGTCTACTCCAAGCAATGCCAGCTATCCGCCTAATATCGTCTTCCCATCTTCTTCTCTGTCTCCCTTTCCTTCTTTTGTGTTGTCTTGGGCACCACTCTGTTACTTCTCTAGCCATTTATCGTTTTTGCTTCTAATCATATGACCTGCCCACTTTAATTTAATTTCTTAATACAGTAGGTAACATCAGTTATTCTAGTTTTGTTTCTTATTGTGTCTAATTTTGTTTTGTCTCTAATTGTTATGTTGAGTAAGCTTCGTTCCATACTATGTTGGCAAGTTTTGAGTTTATGTATATTGTGATTAGTTAAGCTCTATGTTTGACATCCATATGTCATGACGGGTAGGATTTATATAGGACAAATAAACAAAAAAAATAATTATTCAGCGACCTCAATTTAAAAAACGCAGCGTTATATTACTCGTATCTCTCGCTAGAATAACTAACGATCTCGTTTATATATATATTTCTTTTTACTGCAGGGAAGGCAACAAATTATACGCTCTGTATGGTTATAAGCGGTTTTCTTTGTAGGTTAGTTGTGTACTTGCAATTGGAATGACCGGCAAGATTTAGTAAATAACACCCTGACCTCTTCCGTGCTTCGAAAAATACATTAAGCATTGGGTCCGGTCTGTCAAATAATATTTTGGCAGTAACTACGGGTTGTCAGAGTACTGAACAAAATCTGTCTCCGGTCTTATTCTAAGGTCACCAGTTGTCTCGTCAGTTGGGTCGTGGAGGTCAGTTAGGCAGTAGCTGCATAAATACCGGCGGTGATCAACCGAAGATTGGAAACCAACCCCAAAAAAGTTTGGGTTAAGGCTATGGAGATGTTGATGACAACAGGAAAGGCAACAAAATATGCTCCCATTCTGATGGTAAGCAGTTACCTGTAAGAACTCGTATGTTACTTAGACGCTAAAATAATATTGGCCGTGTGGGGCCGGCTTTAGAATTGTCCCACCCCTCTCTACCCACGGGAGTCGTAAGAACCGACTGAGAGAATACCGGGAGAGTGGGCAGCAGCACTCCCTCGAGTTAACGATTCGGTCGATTAACAACATCCACTGCTATCGCCAACCCGCCTGCCAAGCGTGGCGATTACGGCATTATTCCCCATGACGGGACCGCTCGTTGTGGCGTTCTCTTGGGGAGGCCTATGTCCAGCAGTGGACGTTGAAGGGCCGATGGATGGATGGATGAAAATAAGCTAAAACACTTAAAGCATCACTTCCCGGAAATCCTAGGCGAATGGATAGGATGTAGAGAAGAAGTAGACAGGGAATGAAACAGTTTGACGCTCTCATTTAGCATAGACTTTAATATTATGTTAGAGTAGCCCATCCAGTTAAAATATCAAGGCTCTTTATGTACTTTTGACGCGACTTCTAAAGTTTAGTATACGATTCCTATAGTTATTTTCATGTATAACTTTTTCGTGAACAGGCTGTAGGTATATTAAACTAGGGTTGGACACTATTTGGTTGTAACGAATGCAAAATATCTATTTTAAGCACCTATCCTCTGAAATGGCCCGCGATAGAAGCTGTTACTGTATTAAATACATTAGGTACTTGGATAGAATGCGATTGATATTGCAGGTTTAAAAAAAGGTACATTATGCCCGCAACTTCGTATACATATAATATATCTCTCTCTGTATATAATACCTCACTCTATGGCCCATTAATTATCTCTATATAAAAATAGCTAACCCAAAAGAACGTTCTATTTTTCAGAATAAATGCTGTCTTTTCCTGGACTCCTGAATATATGTATGCCAAATTTCGTGATGATTTGGTTCAGTAGTTTTTACAGTTCAGTAGTTTTGTCTGTGCGGTGGCGGAATAAGAATACAAGTGTAACCACCCCATTCTTTCCCATGGGTGTCGTACGAGACAACTAAGGGAAGTAAGCAATTATCACCTATTGCATTACTAGTGGTAGGGCTGGGTCCCAAGTGGGAGTACTCACTTGGTATCGGGCCACCAGTGTCTTTGGTTGTAGCAGGAGATAGCCGTTTATTCATATCTATGAAATTAACGTTATTATATGGAAGCGAGAGTTGGGTAGGTATGCAAAAAGAAGCATGAGAGTAAAATAATCAATGTGGTCGAAATGCGATCTCTGCGGAGAATCTGTGGAGTGAGGCTGACTAACTGCATTCGTAACAACGACGTAAGAGAGCGAGTAGGTATGAAAGAGAGTACTGGTGTAAAAATGCGAAAGGGAATGCTTCGATGGTTCAGACATGAGGAAAGAATGCCGGTCGAGCGACTTGTTAAGAACATATGCAATGCGAAAGTGGAAGGATGTAGGTACAGGGGGAGACCGAGACCCACCTACCTAGACCAAATCGGTCATGTATTGAAGGAAGGTGGAGTCAGGAGTCTGCGAAACCGGCGGGCGTGTATGAAGAGAATTATGAATGTTGAGGAAGCGAGAGATGTATGCGAGAATAGAGCCTCTTAGCACTCTGTTCTCTCTGCCTAACCCGCATGGGAAATGGCGTGATGATAAGTTACTTAGTTATGAAATGAAATGGTGAGCAGTGGCTTGACACTCCCGGTATAGTTGAGTCCAAGAGCGAAGGTTTCCATTTATCATCAGGTGGGCCGTGGCTCGTCTGTTACTAAATGCAATAAAATAGAGTAGTTACACGTCAGGCAGTGGTACCAACCCATTCGGACCTGATAACATGTGAGTACTCTCACCTGGTACACAACCCCACCACCAGTAATGCAATGATTGACAACTTCTTGTTTGATTAGTCGCCTCCTACGAAACCCGCGGTAAAATAATGGGGTGATGACACTTACTCGTATATTCTTAGACCATCAATAATAAGAGAAACATGATAGATCTTTTCCTGCTTTAGGGTGCGTTTCCACTGGCGTGGAGAGTCATAGTAGAAAGAGTGGGAAGTAGGTTATCTTCATACAAACGCACCGCGCGCGGCTTGTATGTGTGCGCCACAGTATCGTACGCACACTCTAACAAAATCTCGACCCATTTCTCAGTACGCCAGTCGGGGCTAACGCCGCACAAGGTTCGCGCGTCACGGCTTTTCGGCACCGCTAAATAAATGAAAAATGTGTGATAATCGCAGGAGAACTTGTTGCAGTGTGTTTGGCTGTCTAAATGTCGTGTCATGTCGATTTCTCGAATCGAAAAGGCCAATCACAGTGCTCGAAATCTCCACTCCGCAGTGGAAACAGTGTAACCGGAGCTGGGGGGTTAGGCAGAATGTCATATGTCACGTGTCGACCGTATCGAGATCACTGTGATTGGTCGAGAAACCGACACATGATGTCACAATAATCCGTTGACCAATCACGGTAATCTGTCAACCAATCACAGTGATCTCGATACGGTCGACACGTGACATATGACATTCTGCCTAACCCCCCAGAGCGGGCTTTCGAATAAAATATATTAAGAACACCCCGAGTCGTACAGAACTGTCGAGCGGTAGGCAAGAAGCGGAGGGTAGCGGGATGGAGCATTTTAAAAATATTACCAGTGCGCTGCATTTTAGTTTAATGCAGCTCTGGTTCGCCCTGCTCGACTCCGCCTCACTCTGCATCAATAGAAACACTTGCCATCTTTCACTGTTTTTTTACGCTCCACTCCGCCTAGCTCCACGTTAGTGGAAAGGCGCCCTTACGGGAGACCCATGCCTGTATTGGGCGTACGCTGATCTCACTTCCCCTTAAAAATCCATTAGTACGAATACTATTCCGTCCGTGTGGTTGTTTCCTGCTGGTGTCGTATAACGCGACTAAGGGAAGTAAGCAACTATCACCCATTGCATTACTGGTGGTAGAGCTGGGTACTAAGTAAGAGTACTTACTTGCGGGCCCGAACGGGTCGGTACCACCGTCTCCTGTGTGACCGGTCATGAAGCACGTTAGTGTGTTTTGACTGTAGCAGAAGATAGCCGTTTATTCTTTCATTTCACATCTGAGAAATGAAATGGTGCGCAGCGGCTTGACAATACTCTTGGTATAGTTGAGTACATGAGCGACGGTTACCCCTTACCATCAGGTGGGCAGTGGCTCGTCTGCCACCATAAGCAATAAAAAAAACCTTACCAATAAGCTGTACCAACAGCATAATACGAGATTATTAAATTTATCTACCTGATCATTTATGGAATTCACCACAAATCAGCTGAAGATAATAGTTGTAACATATTATGATAATTAACACTAAGGCCTTGACACGCCATAACTATTACAACGCGTAGAGTTTGTAATATATAACCATTATATATAGTGTTACACGTAATGTTACAAGTAATTAGAACAAACACAGATTACAATATATGTAAATTTATAGAATTAATTAGCTCTTAGTGGCTGGAGCTTGTTGACTGTGAAAGAGACGGCACGAGAGGGGAATTACCACCCTTTGATAGAACATTAAATTATAATAAAGATGAGTATTTCTATAGTAAACATTTTCCTCACAAACATAATCTCACGCCTCTATCCCCGAAAGGGTAGACAGAGGTGTATAATACAACCATGGTTCGCTAACTATGTGTAAGTCCGACGTAATAGCATTAATGGGGGCTTATTGTCGCTTACCAGGCGAGATTTTTTGTTTTACGAAAAGCTCAATAACACTGTCCCACCCGGGGATCAAACCCGAGACCTCCTCCTCCTATTATCCTTCCATTCCACGTTCTATCCTTTCGCTGGGAACGATGTATTGCTAACATCTATGCGCTATGAAAGACACTTACCACCAGGCAAATCCTTGCAGTAATTATTATGCTTTTTGTTGCATCGATCCACCTGATGGAAGTGGTAACAATGCCTAAGAATATTGTCCATCCACTGCTCACCATTTCGTTTCGCGGATGAGAAATAAATTAAAAATAAATAAATATTCACGGACATTTTCACACAACGTCCTCTGGTCCCAAACTACAATAAGCTTAACGCTTGTGCTATGGATACCGGATTATGAATATAATACATATATTACTTATTTTTGTAAATACATCCATATCCGTGTGGTGACGGACCCAGAATACAAGTGTCACCATCCCATTCTTTTTCACGGGTGCCGTATGAGGCGATTAAGGGAAATAAGGAATTATCATCCATTGCATGACTGGTGGTAGGGCTGGGTACCAAGTAGGAGTACTCACTTGGTATTGGGCCCGAGCAGGTTGGTACCACCATCTCCCGTGTGACCGGCCATGAAGCACAACGTAGCGTTTTGGCTGTAGCAGGAGATAGCCGTTTATTATTTCATTTCATATCTGTGAAATGAAATGTTGAGCAGCGGCTTGACAATACTCTCGGTATAGTTGAGTCCATGAGCGACGGTTACCATTTACCATGAGATGGGTCGTGGCTCGTCTGCCACTACAATCCATAAAAAAAATATAATAGATAGAAAACACCCAGACGCAGCACAAATATCTGTGTTCATCACACAAATAATTGTCCTGAGTGGGAATCGAACCCACGACCTCGTGCACGGAAGTCGGTCACACTACCGACTACGCTACCCGTGAATAGACATATCTTCCGCTACTACCAAAACAAACCAAAGTTCTTCACTGTCGGTCACACGTCAGACGGCCAGCGCTATAACAAAACATACAAATAAACATAGCATCACGCCTGTATTCCCCGAAGGGGTAGGCAGAGGTGTATTACACACCCACGACTGGCCAGCTATGTTTAAGTCCCACGTAATAGGGGGCGAGCCTATTGACGTCTACCGGGCACATTTCCAAACTCCGGGCTGCTACTGAGAATTTTTATTTTTAGGAAAAAGCTCAATAACATTACCCAACTCGGGGATCGAACCCGAGACCTCATGATTAGCAGTCGCATACACTACCGCTACACCATATACAATACCTCTATAACAAGTACTCACTTGATATCCGACCCTACCACCGGTATTGCGATGGGTGATTGTTCCTTTAGTCCCTTCGTACGACACCCGCAGAAAATAATGGGGTGACATTTGTTACTATTACCGGCGCAAAAAACCTTCAATGAATGAATACTAACAGAGAGAGTGTAAACTCTAGTGGTAGAACCTTGCTTATCCCAGCACGAATGGGCTGGATCGATCGGGGAAGTACCACCCTCACACAAAAGATCAGCGTGTAACAACGGTAGTTATGTCTACCGTTGTGTTTCGTATGGTGAGTGAGAGCGCCGGAGGCCCAAACCCCAACCCAATCCTCTCCTTATTATCCTACCTATCCTCTCCTTATTATTCTTCCTATCCATCTCCTATACATTTCCTCGGAGATAGCGACGCGTGAGTGATGCCTCTGGTGTTGCTAGCGTCTATAGGCTACGGTAACCCCTTACCACCAGGTGGGCTGTATGCTCTAGTTCATCACGCAAGTAGGTTAAAATGGTTTTTCACCAATTGTTTCAGAAAAAAAGACGTACTTGCCTTGATTCTGCACCTAGTGTCTTTTCGATCGTGTTGGAATATCCCATCGGCCTATGAGAATGAGGGAACAGAAAGTTTGCTCACACATTCATACTCTTATATTTGCGTAGCTAGCTAGTAACCGAAATCGATCTAGAGATCAAATATTCTTATGGTGAACAATTTTGTTTCAAGAGTGCTATTGTTAAAGCTATCCTCTTAACCCCGTACCCGCAGTCGCTTTTACGAGATACAAAGAGGTGTTGCTATGTATACTTAACTCCTTCGTAACTCAGGCACATATTTACTAAAACATACGTATGTTGGTTTAAGATATACAACAAATAGCACACTATGAATTCTTAATCCGATTATGTAGACTCCAAATATGTTGGAGTATAAATGCGACGTTTGCATGTTTGTATATTTACACGTTAGTTACCCAATCACGCATAAACTGCTAAACGGATAAAGATAAAATTTAGCATATATGCATATAAGCTGGATCAACGAGTAAAATTACTATTTATCCCGGAAAATGATAATTACTAAATGTCGTGACTTAGCTACTGTTATCAATTGATGTTAAAATTATGGTTTTATCACTGGATTGGCTGATACAACTATTATTTATTATATATGTTACTTATTATGTGCTTATAAAAATCGATATTTCTGATTTATGGATCGATTTTGGCAACCCGGGTTTCGAGCATATTCGATGCTCATCATCAGGGCGAGCCCACAGCGGTGTATAAAAAAATCGATCCACAACGTGAGTTATTTCCGGTTATATATTACTAATATGTACTCGTATCAATCTCACGATAGTTTCAATACGAAAACTTTATAAATGAAGATTTTGTCATATTTTTTTTAGATAACACTTGGCCCTTGCCAAAAATAGAAAACTTTATTGAAATAATCAATCCAGTAGCTTTTCCGTAATGAGGGCACTACGGCAGGACCTTAATAATTTTATGTAATTATACATATTTACGGGATTCGTAAGGGCCGACCGAGGGAATACCGGGGGAGTGGGCAGCAGCACTCCCTCGAGTATTAACAACATCCACTGCGATCGCCAACCCGCCTGCCAAGCGTGGCGATTACGACATTATCCCCTACGAGAACGCTCGTTGTGGCGTTCTCTTGGGGAGGCCTATGTCCAGCAGTAGACTTTGAAAGGCTGATGGATGGATGATGATACATATTTCAACAAATCACTACTTTACTTTTCTTTATACACATCATAAGCTATAAGACAGATGAAGCATTATATATTTGATCATATTTAATCTCTCATTTTTTTTATTTTTCTCTGGTACCTGCCAATTCAGAAAATACGAGATATGAGGCTCTTTTTAAAAGTACAATAATCTAGCAAGTATCCTTGAAATCCATATTTCGAATACCGCACAGGGTCCCGGACGAAATCCGACGACTCGTCGTTACATCCTTCGTATCTGCAGTATTGCCGGGGCACCTCAGAGTCAGTGACTGAAGCGACGCCGCCCGGGCCGCGCGAATCGCACGCTCATTCTAAAACCTATCCTTTAAAACCCTTCAAAACACATTTATTTTTAAAATAACATAACAGTTACATAAAATTAAAATAACACTATCAAAAAATATTCTTAATTTAAATTAAAATCTACAGGTGTCAGTCCCGATACGATTCAATTCAGACCTTTTTGTTTCACGTATAGAGTTTCAATTTCCTTCTTTACCTGTTTTAATTCTTATTTAAAAATTGTAACGAATTTAATAATTCAAAAATACGTAATTAAATGCTATGAATTTAAAATAATAAAATGTTGTGATATAACAATAACATTATGGTAATAAATATAAATGTAAACATTGTGTGATTTTAAAATAAAATAAATTAGTTTGGTTTTAATATATTGATATAGTAATGTGTTATTTTAATTAGGTTATATTAAACGTTATTTGCTGTGATCATTTGCACGTGTTATGTTGTTGAAATATACCAAGTGAAGGCAATTATTGTTAATATTAATAAAAATATTATCTTTTCTAATTCCTTTTCTGTTATTTAATATAATATCTCGAAGTAAAACAAAGCCTTTGTGAAATCTCGCCGCGTTATCAGTTATTTTAGGCATCTTAAATAAACTTTTTTGTGGTATAACTGATTGCCTCAATCAATATGGCAAAATGACTTGATTATCTAGGAATTACATTTTGTTTACAACGCATCGCCGTGCCATTGTTTCCTCTCAAATTAAAAGAGGTTTAATGCAAGGTTTATTTTGATATTAGAACTTTTAAGTCATGTGTAAACCTCTCTGATATGCCATTTTTTTTACCTAATATTTTTCATAGAAAATCTATGATATTTTTTCATCAAGAGTTAATATTGCTAATTTATTAGAATAATGCTTTATCAGCTAACTATAGATAATTATGGTTAAATGGTTATCAGAGTCTCGGATCTTCAGAAAATAAATAATATACTTTACAGCATAATAATATAGCTATCCCACAGTAAGAATCCATTGTCCCGGAATCAAATAGCCTATGTAATTTTCTGTGTTAGAGGTAATATGCATGCATGTTGACAAACAAACAACAAAAAAATCTGGATGATTGGTTCAGCAGGTTTTTGTGAAAGTGTAAGAAACAAACAAACTCATTTTCGCATTTACGGATTAATGAAAACATACAAATAAACATTTTTACTATAGTTTTTTGTTTATATGTCTCGTGTTTCTCTATAAATTTGAAGTGGTTAGACAAGATAAGCAAATCCTATATGTATGTTATGTTTCGCTTATACATGCGATTTGCGCAAGTTATATAACTTGTGCAAATTTTCTTAGTCGATTGCGTCCATGTTAAGCGATTTACTAGTAAGTCTATAAAAATACTAAAAAGATGAGCGAAGAATTAAAACACTCGCGCATTGCTAATGAACAAAGGGATTCGAGGTGGAGAGTAAGAAAAATAGATAAAAAATGAGGAGGACAATAAGAATAATAGGGAGGGGATGAAAAGGATGGTTGGGCGGGCCTACTACACTCTCACTCACTATACAAATTTAACAGTGGTGATACGACCATAGTCAAGACGGCCTGCATGCTGGGAGTAACAAAGTTCTACTGCGAATCCGTGAGCAGTAAGGTACTATCGATTGAATAAAGCCCTTTAAGCTACCGTACCATCCGTAAAGAGCTTAAGCGTTTCACTGAAAATTGAATTGTATTTTTAAAAATACTTAACTTACACATGAAATCCAACTTAACTGCCTCGGTGGTGTAGCGGTAGTGTATGCGACTGCTAATCATGAGGTCTCGGGTTCGATCCCCGGGTCGGGCAATGTTATTGAGCTTTTTCCTAAAAAGAAAAATTCTCAGTAGCAGCCCGGAGTTTGGAAATATGCCCTGTAGACGTCAATAGGCTCGCCCCCTATTACGTGTGACTCAAACATAGCTGGCGAGTCGTGGGTGTGTAATACACCTCTGCCTACCCCTTTGGGGAATACAGGCGTGGTGCTATGAAATCCACAGAGGTATAATGTTAAGGAAATAAATCAAATTTTCGCAAAATTTAAACAAACATAGTAATAGGTGAATGTAGAGTTCTTAAGAATCAAAACATGTTTTTTTATAGACGCATAAATACTCTTTTTTTTTTACAAAATACACTGAATACTAGTTACCAATCTTGTATCGCGGGGGAATTTACAAACATACAATTTCACGGACACAAAGTACACATATCACAGGTATACCTACTCAGAGTTAGTGATTCACACAAAGAATTCTCCTGCTTGAGAATCGAACTCACAACACAATAGGTTTGTGTCTAAACCACATCTGCGCTGTCAACAACAAAGTTGATAGACCTTCCATGGGCGATATACTCGGTATACCTGCTGTATCCTCACCGCGCACCTTTCGTCCCCGAAGAAATGAACACGAATAGTTCATGTACGATAACCATTTTTGATATACCTATAGGTACTCCACTTCATAAATAGGGTTCATCCATAAAACCGTCCAAGGCGGTTCGTTTTCAGTATCATTTCGTACCACGTAAATGTAAGCTCTAGATGACTAGACGTAGAGCCTTATTTATCCCAGCATGAACGGGCCAGCTTGATGGAGGAATTACCACCCTCTCAGAAAAGATCAGCGTAAAACAATGGTTGGCAAATCCCCTTTTTATCCACTCTCATTAGTCTTCCTTTCCACTTTCTATCTTCTCAGGTGTTGCTAGCGTCTATAGGCTATGGTAACCACTTACCATCAGGTAGGTCCTATGCTTGTTTGCCATCCGCGAGGCATATAAAGAAAGTGAACTCCCTGCTGCAGTTTTTTCCCAGCACCGCATGTCCTCAAATGAGGTTTAAGAAGAGTACTTTACTCACGGTAGACGACAGCTTGGATGTGCCCCTGGTGTTGCTAAAGCGGCGGCTATTTCCGCTTGCTCGTCTACCACCGTTGGCATATAAGTAAAATAAACGACTAAAACGATATTTAGATTTTAGCATTTGACATGCTTAGCAACATACATTAAACACAAAGTGAAAAATGTGAAATCGAAAATAACAGTCACGAGTATATGAAAAAATCTAAATATTTATAGGGTTTGCGTCATTATTAGGTAAAATCTTAATTGTAAAATTAAGTTTACCTGGTCGGTATAATGTATGAAAATACTTCCGACAGATGGTGCAGGCGTCACCCAAAGACGCTAAGTATGAATGTGTTATCGAAATTAGCAGTCAGGAGCAAGGGTCACGATGGCTGAATTGGCAAAGCATCTGGACGGTATCCAGGTGATGCAGGTTTGAATCCTGCTCGTGACTGTTATTATCGATTTCACATTTTTCACTTTGTGTTTAATGTATAGTGCTAAGCATGTCAAATGCTAAAAATATGTATGAAAAAATCTAAATATTTATAGGGTTTGCGTCATTATTAGGTAAAATCTTAATTGTAAAATTAAGTTTACCTGGTCGGTATAATGTATGAAAATACTTCCGACAGATGGTGCAGGCGTCACCCAAAGATGTTAAGTATGAATGTGTTATCGAAATTAGCAGTCAAGGGTCACGATGGCTAAATTGGCAAAGCATCTGAACTCTCTAACTGAGCAGGATTCGAACCTGCATCCAGGAGATGCAGGTTCGAATCCTGCTCGTGACTGTTATTTTCGATTTCACATTTTTCACTTTGTGTTTAACGACTAAACCGATTTGAATTTAATGGTCCCTAGCCTGTTGAAATCGGCTGCCCGATCTGTTTGTTATTAGCTGATGAACCCGTATTTATTTTTTAACGCATTTATGCATATAAAATAACTTATAGCCTGGATCACATACAATAGTTTTATCAAGATAAGGAGCCCCTGTGGGTTATCCTCAATATCATTTGAATTTTGAATTCAGAAGAATTGTTTTCTTTTTAAAAGAATTTGAGGCAGAGGGTTCTACTTATATTATGTATCTACGTATGCATCAGGCGTAAACTCTAATAGAATATTTATTTTTTAGAAATTGAACGTAACTTTTATTTATACAAATACTTTCTGTGTATTTACAGTAAAAATACGTACTCAGGTGCAATAAATTAACTGTTTTAGTTAAATAATACATCGTCTTGACAGCCTAGAGCAGCCATTCTCAAAGTGTGCTACACTGAACCGTGGGGGGTATAGGGTGAACTCGTCATGACAATAGGTGGGGACTCTCGCTACCGAGCATCGTCAGAGCAATGTTTGGCAACTACAAGAATTGGGCCGCGGTCGCTGCCTTCTGCGAGGAAATCATCTCGCAGAAAGAAGCAGCGGAAAGGGCGAGGGAGGTAGATTCCTTCGCTAAGCCCGAACCACCGCCAGCCACTGGGGCGGCACAAGCGCGAGTATTTGCACCTAATACCGCTCAAACTGCACCCACTGGCGAATGGAACGAGGAACATCCGCCACCCGCAATACCTCCCACGAAGGTGCGTCGCTTCTCTGCCCGAAAGCATCGGGTAAAATGGTTAGCCGCCGGTGGACCACTGAAGTAATGTTTTTGCAGTTCAAGTGGTCCGCCAATACAGGCGAAGAGACGGCACACGGTGGGTTTATTTAGGGGTTGAGGGCCCCACACTAAAATGGTCGTTGCCCCGAACACCGGATGTGTGGCTAAGTACATTTTATGCGTTTTAACAAATAAGGGGACAAAAAGATTCCAGAATTAGGAAAATATCTATTCAAAAAATTTATACCTTCACACCTTCCATTAAATAAAAATGATAATAATAAGAAGTACCTAAGTTAATAAATAATCGATCGCATGCGGATTTGGTTTTTCTTTAGAATTAAGCGCGTACGGCTTTTGTTATTTTAGGGCTTAAATATTTTTTTTTTCTTATAAGGAACAAATTATTTGTGAAAATGTGGAAATAAAGAATTTTACTGCGAGCGGGATTCGAACCTGCGTCCTCCGGGGAAGTGGTTGGAAGGGACGAGAGGTTCGAATCCCACTCGCAGTAAAATTTTATTTTTTCACATTTTCACAAATAATTTGTTCTACTAGATACTTTATAGCTGAGCATTTCAAGTGCTAAAATACAGATCAACATATCTTTTAATAGGGTTCCGTCGCCACGAAAGTTTAAGAACCGCTGGCCTATAGGTAATTCCACGACGTCACGTGTGGTACTCAGAGTGAAGCTTAAGGCAGGGCCTTCAACTGTCATTTTTACTATTGGACCCAAATTATAAAATCCACACAAACGAAGCCACGGGAAATATAAATCGGGGATGTGAATAATAAACATATCCGTAACCATAATCGTAACGGAAACCGATATAAAAGTTTCGCATAATTTCGGATTTCGGAGTCTAAATGTTAAAAATTATTTCTTTTACTTGGTCATAACTAGTTAGTGATTGTGGGATTACATAACAATTTAACATTTAAGATATTTGAATTTTATTTTTATAATTCTTTAAAAATCTAATATATTAACACAAAGTGTGAAAATGTGAAATCGAAAATAACAGTCACGAGCAGGATTTGAACCTATGAATTTCGATAACACATTCATTCTTAACAGTCCCGAGCAATTGTCACGATGGCTGAATTGTTAAAGCATCTGGGACTGGTATTCCAGGAGATGCAGGTTCAAATCCTGCTTGGGACTGTTATTCTCGTTTTCACATTTTCACACTGAGCCATAATATATTATAAGCATGTCAAATGATAAAAAAATATACAAAAATATCAAAATCTAATATCTGTAACCGAAGCTATCCGGAACCGGATAATCTGAAATATTATCCATAGCCGTAACCGAAACCGGTATAATATTATTCCATTATCCGTATTCAGACCTGAAATTTCATATCCGTCTAATATAGCACGTAATTTAAAAAAAGTATCCTTTATCAGCTTTCGACTTAGGGGATGGAACTACATGCCACTGTCTTGGCAGTCCTTAGTTTTACAGCTAAGCTATCACTGCTATTATAACCTTGTTAAATTTAAAGAATAATTAATATCAAAAGCCTTTTGAAACTACGTATCTATGTCAAACATCTTCATATTCTTTCCCAGGCAAAGTGGAAAAAAAATACTACGTAGACGTTTGCAATTAATTTTTACCCGGCTTGTTGCTTGAGGCATAATATCTAAGTAAATACTTATCTTATTACATCCTATTCAGAGAAACCAACGCGTAATTTAATATCGCGGTACAGCGCCATCTATGGAGCTTTTCAGTAAAGAGCTCTCACAGTATGTACAAATTATACCGCTGCCTTCTTTTGTCTGTTTCTTCGCTAAATTTCATTTAAATATAACGGATTATGACGTGGTTTTTAGTGTCGTGTTAATATTTTTATGAAGGTTTTTTGTAGGTAAATATAAATAAATAAAGATCCTGCCCGTGACTGTACCTATTTGCGTAGACTTTAGAAAATAAATTCATTACTCTACGCCACATTAATAATAATTAAAAATGACACAAAATTGCCAAGAAAAATCTATGAATCAGATCGCTACCAAAGAGGATCATTCGCTGAACTAATCTGAAGATTACCTGAAAACATCAAATCAATCCAGTTCTTTCGGAGTCCATTTAAAATACACACATACTGCATACTCAACCATCACCACTCTCTCACAAAGGATCACCGGTACTTTCTGCCGCTAAACCCAAAGGCATAATTTATACGCTGTTAACTTTAGACAAAGAGATAAAAGTTAGAAAGAAAGTTTGTTAGTTGTTGTTGTGTATAGAGCGGATTTTATTCTTTACCATGAATACTACATCCATTAGTGGAATATTTCTTTATTATTTTTAAATAGAAGTCCCGCCAAAATCTCTGTGTTAAAGAAGGATGAAGTGTTAGAAAGAAAGAATAATAAAAGGCGGATGAGGTATGAATAGTTAAAATTGAGTAGCTAGAAGTGTTATACAAAGTTTAATATTAGTGTGTATGGTCTCTATAAGATGTATAGAGACGTACTGAGCTTAACGAGAAACGATATCGGCGGATCTTCTCTCCAATTCCGATATTTTTTGTCGTCAATCATGATTGCGGGCTGTCGTGATAGCGCTATCTCTTCATAGATACGAATTCGTTCCGTAACTGAGCTGTTTATATAGAGCTTTTTATATTATGCTATAGAGGTAGAATTGGATACCAAGTGGGAGTACGCACTTGTTAGAAGTAGCTCTTGTCCGTGTGGTGACGGGCTAAGAATACAAGTGTCAGAACCCCATCCTTTCCCGCGGGTGTCGTAAATGCGACTAAGGCAAGTAATCAATTATCACTCATTGGATTACTGGTGGTAGGGCTGGGACCTAAGGAACTGGATCTCAAATCTCTCTCAAATATCTGGTTATCAAAGAAATATATAATAAAATAGGTCTATTGTCTTTAAATGTAACTTGTCCGTTTTAATTAATACAATTTAATACCGTTCTGTGAACAGTAGACGATAATAATAGGCAAAGGAGTTAATAAAGCGCCTGGTAAACTTTCAAAGCAATATAATTTATGTCCGCGAGATTAAATTAAATGGATTCATTGTCCGAATATTGTAATTGAATGTTCGAACAAATGTTCTATTACTTATCGCAGTAATTCAATTTAGTAATCAACCGATTAAGTTCGATGATAGTTATCTTTCTTCGGCTCTACAACCCTCTAATGGTCCAGCTACACTACCGGAATACGGAAATAATTATGGCCATAATTCAAACATTACCTAGGTGTAGCCGCGATTTATGTCCATAATTTTACAATGCAGATCAATATGGCATATGACAGTAGGCAATAGCTCCGGCAGTGGTCTTTTTACGCACATCAAAAAACATTACCATATTTTCACGTCTTTTTTTTTTAAATGTGTATTTTGCTAGCGTGTCTAAGATAGAATAGTTTTTATCACGTATTTTTTTATTAATTGATTGCAAAATATTCACGAAAAATAAAATGTTGGTACGAAGTTCAACGGGTCAGCTAGTATGCTATATATTAAACATCACGCTGCAACCCATAAGAATCGGGACAAATAATATCAATAAATACAACAAAATATAACTGGATTGGGATACAAATTATAATTTGTACTTTAAGAGTAGCTGAGCATGTCAAGTGCTAAAATATAGATCAAAAATGGATTGGGATATTTAAAATATAGATGGCGCTGTTCTAAAATATTGACTAGACCGCGTTCATAACTTATTTATTTGTAACTAAGATATATTTTTAATTATAAGGCGAATGAAACCGTGGGGCACAGCCAGTGCTAATTAAAGTAATCCTCAGTAATCGAAAGCCAAATACATACAGACAAACAAAACGTGCTGGATCTATACACAAATACATAACGAGAACATACACGGCCAGCTATAGAATTTCAGCCAAATGATTCAAAACAAATATTTGAAACACTAACGAACCTCAGTCGGCGTGGTATTGGTTTTACTGAAGCTGGAGTATAATCTTATCCTTACTAACATTATAAATGCTAATGCCAAAAAAGAATGACACAAAATATGTTTTATTTAATACACGTGAGTACACGCATGACATGAGAAAAGGCTAAATGTAAGTAGATACAGAAAACATAAATTATAAAATTCATCCATCAATCAGCTTTTTAACGTACACTGCTGGACATAAGCCTTCCCGAGAGAGCGCTACACTATTTTTGTACTGACTGCATCCAACGGCTTCCTGCGGCTTTGACCAGATCGTCAGCCCACCTAGATGAAGGCTGTCCTATGCTCTGTTGTAACATACGTGATTGCTCGAGAATCTCATTACCCCAACAGTTGTCGATTTGTCGAGCGATGTGGTGTGCTCATTGCCACTTTTGCATGGCTATCCGGTGGGTTATTTTGGCCACTCCTGTTCTCCTATGAATCTCCGTATTACGGATTCGATCACGTGGAGAAATACCGAATATGACCCGCTCCATGATACGCTGAGCGATTTGAGCCTTAGTACAAAGTCAACATTCAGAGACCATGTATCTGTTCCATATATCATCACCACACAACATAAAGTATAAAATACACAAACAATAAAAAAGAGACAAAGGTATACTTTTCGAAGCGGTTTTGCTACTTTTTAAAGTATAAATTATTTGAGAATAAGGAAAAAAAGATTTTTTGTACTAGCGGGAATCGAACCCGCGTCTTTTCCAATCCGGGGAAGTGCTCTAAGCCACTGAGCTATAGTACAGGTACTTCGACCATCCCAATCTCCTTATTACATTTGTCTTTACGACCAGCGCCATCTATCGGAAGCATTTACATGCATTAAACCGATATAGTAAGTTTAATTTTGCAATTAAAATTCATACTATTTGATGGCGCGATTTTTTAAACATTTTTGATCTATATTTTTTAGCATTTGACATGCTCCGCCACTTTTTAAAGTATAAATTATTTGAGAATAAGGAAAAAGAGATTTTTTGTACTAGCGGGAATCGAACCCGCGTCTTTTCCAATCCGGGGAAGTGCTCTAAGTCACTGAGCTATAGTACAGGTACTTCGACCATCCCAATCTCCTTATTACATTTGTCTTTACGACCAGCGCCATCTATCGGAAGCATTTACATGCATTAAACCGATATAGTAAGTTCAATTTTGCAATTAAAATTCATACTATTTGATGGCGCGATTTTTTAAACATTTTTGATCTATATTTTTTAGCATTTGACATGCTCCGCCACTTTTTAAAGTATAAATTATTTGAGAATAAGGAAAAAGAGATTTTTTGTACTAGCGGGAATCGAACCCGCGTCTTTTCCAATCCGGGGAAGTGCTCTAAGCCACTGAGCTATAGTACAGGTACTTCGACCATCCCAATCTCCTTATTACATTTGTCTTTACGACCAGCGCCATCTATCGGAAGCATTTACATGCATTAAACCGATATAGTAAGTTTAATTTTGCAATTAAAATTCATACTATTTGATGGCGCGATTTTTTAAACATTTTTGATCTATATTTTTTAGCATTTGACATGCTCCGCCACTTTTTAAAGTATAAATTATTTGAGAATAAGGAAAAAGAGATTTTTTGTACTAGCGGGAATCGAACCCGCGTCTTTTCCAATCCGGGGAAGTGCTCTAAGCCACTGAGCTATAGTACAGGTACTTCGACCATCCCAATCTCCTTATTACATTTGTCTTTACGACCAGCGCCATCTATCGGAAGCATTTACATGCATTAAACCGATATAGTAAGTTTAATTTTGCAATCGCGCCATCAAATAGTATGAATTTTAATTGCAAAATTAAATATTTATATATATTTGTAGCATTTGACATGCAAAATTAAACTTACTATATCGGTTTAATGCATGTAAATGCTTCCGATAGATGGCGCTGGTCGTAAAGACAAATGTAATAAGGAGATTGGGATGGTCGAAGTACCTGTACTATAGCTCAGTGACTTAGAGCACTTCCCCGGATTGGAAAAGACGCGGGTTCGATTCCCGCTAGTACAAAAATCTCTTTTTCCTTATTCTCAAATAATTTATACTTTAAAAAGTGGCGGAGCATGTCAAATGCTAAAAAATATAGATCAAAAACGGTTTTGCTACGTTTTCATAAACTTTTTAAGAACCTAGAAAAGGCTTTTATATTATCCCGGATAAATATATGGTTCCTATGGAATATCAGTTTTGCATAGAGATTAATAGTGTGACGTAAAGTGCACGTATTCAAATTTTGAAGTCCACGCGAACGAATTTGCGCACAGAATTTATTTAGTTAATATGTCAACTAGAAGTTTAATGATGCGAAAGGGAATGCTCCAATAGTTCGGACATGTGAAAAGAATGCCGAACGAGCAACTGGCTAAGAAGATATACAATGCGAAATGGAAGGATGTAGGTACAGGGGGAGACCGAGACTTACCTACCTAGACCAAATTGGTCATGTATTGAATGAAAGTGGAGTCAGGAGTCTCCGAAACCGGCGAGCGTGTATGAAAAGAGTTATGAATGTTGAGGAAGCAAGAGATGTATGCAAGAATAGAGTCTCTTGGCACTCTGTTCTCTCTACCTACCCCACAAGGGAAATGGCGTGATGATAAGTAAGTAAGTAAGTAAGTTTAAATTAAATTAAGTTGTCGTTCGGCCCCAATCCAACCTGTATCTAAACGTGATAGGAACCCGTTCAGGAATTTTAGAGATGTGCGCTAACAGACACACAAAAATTGATTAGTAATTTTTTTGAGTTCTATTACCTTCTCTCCTCATTTTCATACATATCTTTATGTACAATTTTAAATATAATAAATAGCTTTGCAAAAACTTTGACAAATTATATACAAATATCAACTACTTTTCGGGTCTTAATCGCGTATATATTTTGAGGCTAAATACTTCTATTTCCCGACGTCTCGACCGTATGGCATCGGCAATGACCACGGCGAAAAGTACTACTTTGACAAATTTTCAACGTTAATGTATCATCAGTTATGAAGGCCAAAGTACGTTGGTACATGTTATTCTGTGGCCAAAGTTATACACATCATTATTTCTAGTATTTAAATGTTCTATGTTTACCACTTAATATTCAAAGGTAAATATATATTAGGCCTTGAGGGATATTGATGTCGTATTAAATGTAACTTTGCCATAAAATTACCATATACCACGGTACGGAAGCTTGGAAAAATATGTTGTGTATAATAATGTTGTGTAACAATGGTAGCTTATCGTATTTAACCTACATTTTTACTACTGGTGAAACTACTACACTTCTTGCTATCGATAGTAGATACTTAGATAACCTACCCTCTGATGGTTAGCGGTAACTGTTGTCAACAATGCTCAGAGGCAAGTGCTAACTGCCGCTCATGAGCCCTATGACCTTCTCTGCTTACGTTAAGGAGACGATTACGAATAGATTTTTTTTTGATATGGTTCGGCGGGCTGTTCTCCGCAACTCCAAGTCTGAACGCGTGTTTTGCGTGTGGGTGGTTGAGGAACCTTCACTCGATCCACCCCAGCTCCCGGAAGAACGCCAACAGCCCCTTGGTGTTACTGGTTATCTCCCGGAGAGAACTTGAGCTCCCGAAGTATTTGGTTCTGTATGTGGCGACCTCCACACAGTGCTGCAACACATGGACCGCCGTCTCCTCCTCTGGCAGGTACGCTCTGCAAAGTGTGCTGTCTGGATTCCTAAGACAAATAAATGTTTGTTAAAGGATCCGTGACCAGTGATAGCTGCCGTGACTATCCGCAGTTGCTGCAACTTATGAATAGAATCAGCTGTAGGATAATTCTCTTCCAACGACACCCACTCTTTTTTTGTTTGTTTTACTTATATTCAAAAGGACATTGGTGTGCGTCCATACATAGCTCGTCCTGAAACCAACCGCAAAGCAAAATTATGTGTTGTATTAAAACATATTACTGAATTCCCATACAATCATCATTTTATAGCGGGCTAGCTTTTTTTATTTTTGCTATTACAAAAAATGTCTCCGATTTCAAGTGTTTTAAACTCAAAATAATGAAGCTGAAATATAAATGAACCAGTTTACGTATAGCAGTATATTGATGTTTTACTACCTCTTGTCATAGTTTTCAATTTAGTTGGATTATAATCCTAAAGTTGCGTATTTCCAACGTTAGATGGTGCTCTATTAAATTGTTACGTGTTCCAAAAAATATTTTAACTATTCATGTTAAATATAATAAACTTTGTTATTTTAATTCAGAATGACAATTTAAGATTGTCTTATATTGATAATAAAGGTAAGTTTACTAAAAGCAGTGACATCTATTAACAGAATCAATTACCTAACTATGCCAATTGCGAGATCAAACAGCTTTCTGATTTTTGTCTAGATTTATTATCATGTAATTAATGATATTAGAGCCGTGTGGGGCCGGCTTTAGAATTCTCCCACCCCTCTCCACCCATGGGAGTCGTAAGAGCCGACTGAGGGAATACCGGAGAAGTGGGCAGCAGCACTCCTTTGAGTATTAACAACATCCACTGCGATCGCCAACCCGTCTGCCAAGCGTGGCGATTACGGCACTATCCCCCATTCTTGGGGAGGCTTATGCCCAGCAGTGGACGTTAAAAGGCTGATGGATGGATGGAAGGAATAATATTAGAACTGATATTTATTTTTCATTGTGACATTTTTTTTACACTCAATTTCTAAATCAATTACAAAACTGTAATTCAGATTTAGATGTATGTATAACCTAACAATGCTCCTCCAAATACAAGAGATAGATTACCTATATTGACTTTAGGTAAACATGGCAGGCGCATCAGATGTACATATGTTCCATCGAATACTTTTTTCTTTATAATGGCATGCATCTAGTCCGTGTTAAATAGAAATATGCAAGTTATATTTAAAAAAATACTAATAATTGTCATGAATGTCTGATGTTATTATCGTACAAGGCGAAAAATGACAATGTCCTTTAACTAGATAGGAGGCGCTGTAACCGTGTTAAGTTTGTTTTTAAAAATATTGTATAACGTAAAATTATTGCTCAATCCTTCAATAGCAGTGTAGCCAATGTAAGAACGTCTGGCGGGTCCGATAGTAGGTATATGCTATTATAAACTTCGATCAAAAATGCAATAGATTTCGCGTCAACCCGAAAAATACGTCTTGCTAAATAAGAGCGCACTTGAGAAGTGAGCTCTTATTTTAATAAGTTCAAAAAGTACTTTATCGGTTGCTATTTAAACTTGAAATTTTATTTGTCTTTTCACTTTTAAGTGGCAGTAATAAATTATTGCTTTGCTCGTTTTTTGTGAAGAATGACCGTAAATGTAAGATAATATTTTAAAGATTTGTGACTTTATTACTAAGTGCCATGATTGTAATTAGGTTGAACTTAAAACTGTTTTAATACCTTTGTCTCAGTTCGTTAGTAAACAGATGTAGCTGTATAAGTATATATTCACACGGACAGTTTTATAGTTTGATTTTGTTCGTGACACTGTATCTTGTCAGTATTGATGATCGAAGATTGTAAAGCTATATATTTAATCATGGACTTATAAAAAATAGGCGGACAGCGTCTGGCTAACAAAAGATTGTGTCAGTCAGAGTAAACGTCAACACAGTCGGTACGACTACGCAACAAAAAAATATGAAAATACAGCATAACCTTGTGTGGTGAAATGGTGAAAAACCGTAGTGACCGAAAAAAAAAATCCAGGAGTCACGTGTCGTAGGTAAATGAATAATTTAATCCGATTGAAACATTCAAATTTATATTAATTCACCAGAACAAAATATTTCATCACAATACCAGTATTGCTAATGTTCACTAGTGGAAATTACCCGAAATATGAGAATTTTATAGTTTATATTTATTATGTACTTTTTATTTAGGTTAATACTTTGATATTTTATTTTGTAGACCAAAATTATAAACTTATTCACTGAAATCGCTCGTATGCTTTTTATTGAGTATAAAAAAATAGAACCTATATACTTAGATATGAAAAATTATGATCTCATTCGATTGTTTTGTTTATCGAGTAATAACATTTGAATTGGGTCTGACAGAATATTATGATAAGTGGATTGGCACTTATCGTATGATTCTGTCAGAATTCCCATTTCGCGCTCTGTGCCTAACTTCACAGACGCAAAGATTCGTTATGACTACTTGTGACTATTATACTCTTTCTTCATACAGATTTGTGTAGTAAGTTTAAATACAGTAAAACAGTGTTTTTTTGGCTACTTAACCTTTTCAAATAGGTTACGGTATATTTGGCCATGTGGGGCCAGCTTTAGAATAGTCCCACCCCTCTCTACCCACGGGAGTCATAAGAGTCGTCTGAGGGATTACCGTGGGATTGGCAGCAGCACTCCCGCGAGTATTAACAACATCCACTGCGATCGCCAATCCGCCTGCCAAGCGTGGCGATTACGGCATTATCCCCCATGATGGGCCCGCTCGTTGTGGCGTTCTCTTGGGGAGGCCTATTTCCAGCAATGGACGTTGAAAGGCTATGGATGTATGGATATTTTGTATACATTTCCAATAAATTTGTCTGCCAACCTGTATTTGTTAAAGGGTAAATTTGGCTAACATGGTATCCCTAAATTCACTCACACATAGATAGCCGCCGCCATTACGTAGCCTCAATTCTGTCTTAGCGAGACGCTGTCCGATTCTTTATACGTCCATGTATTTAATATACATATTTGAGAAAAGAATGACTGTGTTAGGATATTTAGGCGTCTGAACACGAAACCTTTTTTTAGAATTTTCGTCTGTTTGATTTTCGCAAAACACGTAAAAATTTTGATAAATTGTATTTTATCATTAGAATTAAAAACTTATATGCGGCTACAATATCGGGAACTTGAGATATGACACAAAAACTAGCTCTTGCATGCATGAGGGCAGATTTAAATAATATTTTACAAACCAACATAAAAATCGCGATGGTTTAAAAAATGAAAGAAGGTGCATAGAGGGTCTATAGCTTATCAGGGTCTCCTCAAACCTTAAGGTTATATAAAATTTTAAATTAATAGAAACACCTCGTCGAGGTCGCCCTAATTTTTTATATTTGAGAATAGAAATACATAATATTATTTTTTCATTTAAATCAAGTTAATATTCCATATTTTGAAATAAAACTACGTTTACGGAATCTATCGCGTTTACTTGATTTTACTACTATCCCGACGTTTCGAATACTTTACAGCATTCATGATCACGGGTGGACTTAGATGATAGATGTCCAAGGTTGATATGTTATTTCAACGGTTTCATCTACCCACAGTATATGATTTTACAAAATTTTTGGTTTATTTATTTTATCTACTTCAAATGTTTATGCTTACAATGTATGAGACTTTAAGTTAGTATATTAAAATGAGTATAATACTCTTCTTTAAATTGTAAAAATTTTGTTTTTATTTAGTGCTCAAAAATTCTACCACAAACTACCATTTACTACCAGTAAGATTGTCTTAATCTTGGTTATTAGTTTATATTATTAAATATATTGATTTTGCCAAAAGCTAAGACTAAGAATCTACCACCGGATCGGAACGTGGCCTGACTGAGAAAGATCTGGCCAGAAAACTCAGTAGGCAACAACTGTTATGGATTATTAAATTTTGTACGGAATTACTGAGAGCTAATAAAGTTTAAATTTTAAAATTTTTTACAAAAGGCAAAGAATAATCACTACTGTGGGTTTTATCTACACAATAAGCGCTAACTGTGTCTTGTAATCTTGTGGTGTGCCTTCTTGTATTCTGTTTGGTGAGGCCTATCAAAGGACTCCAGCTTGATGGTAAGACCCAGCCGTCTTCTCTATTGAAATTGGGATGTTTCTTAATTTCAATAGCCTCACGTATCATTCTAGGGCGATATCGATGTTCTTTTGCGAGGATTTGAGGTTTGTCAAACCTAATTTAATGGCGGGTGTAGTCCTGTGTGTGCTCACAAATTGCAGACTTTGTATAGCGACGGTGCTTCACATCAGCTATGTGTTCTTTGATCCGAGTTGTTATGGATCTCTTTGTTTGCCCAATGTAGGAGAGACCACAATCACAATCCAGCTTGTATACTCCTGCATCCTGTAAGGGTATATGGCACTTGACTGGTGGTAAAAATTGACTAATTCTTTTGAGTGGCTTATAGTAGGTTTTAATTGAAGCTTTTTTAAGAATGTAGCCAATCTTGTCAGTGACTCCTTTAACATAGGGCAGAACTGCAGGGAGGCGCTCAACTGTGGGTGGCTTCACTCGGTTTCTGTGACGGCGGCGTGGAACCTGCAGCTTATTTGCATGTAAAACTTTCTTTACATGCTGCAACTCTCCAGCCAGGTGTTCTTCATCACAGATTCCGTGTGCTCTCTGAAACAAAGATTTAGACACAGTAGCCAACTGTGAAGGACGGTGGTGAGACTGTCCATTCAGGTACTTATCAGTATGGGTTTTCTTTCGATACACTGTATGACTCAAGGTGTTGTTAGGGTTACGGATTACCATAACATCTAAGAAAGCTAAAGAGTTATTTGACTCCAGTTCCATAGTGAATTGAATTTTAGGATTGATGGAGTTCAGATGGTTTAGAAATACGGTTACTTTATCAGATGGTAATATAGTAAAAGTGTCATCTACGTACCGCTTGTAGAAACGGGGGACCACAGTTGAGGTTTTTAGGGCAGTCTCCTCAAAGTCTTCCATAAATATGTCGGCAACAACGGGAGAGACTGGCGAACCCATGGCCACTCCGTCCACTTGCTTGTAGAAGCCACCATTCCACATAATGTAGCCAGATTTGAGGCAGAGAAGATGGCTGGGTCTTACCATCAAGCTGGAATCCTTTGATAGGTCTCACCAAACAGAATACAAGAAGGCACACCACAAGATTGCAAAACACAGTTAGCGCTTATTGTGTATATAAAACCCACAGTATTGATTAGTCTTTGCCTTTTGTAAAAATTAAAAAATTTAAACTTTATTAGCTCTCAGTAATTCCGTACAAAATTTAATAATCCATAACAGTTGTTGCCTACTGAGTTTTCTGGCCAGATCTTTCTCAGTCAGGCCACGTTCCGATCCGGTGGTAGCTTCTTAGTCTTAGCTTTTGGCAAAATCAATATATTTAATAATATAAACTAATAACCAAGATTGTCTTCTTACTGGTAGTAATTGGTAGTTTGTGGTAGAATTTTTGAGCACTAAATAAAAACAAAAATTTTACAATTTAGGTAAAGAAGAGTATTATACTCATTTTAATATACTAACTTAAAGTCTCATACATTGTAAGCATAAACATTTGAAGTAGATATTTTCACTGTGTTTCTAAACGAATATTAGGTGGGTTAAAATAAATAAACCAAAAATTTTGTAAAATCATATACTGTGGGTAGATGAGACCGTTGAAATAACATATTATCAGCCTTGGACGTCTATCATTTAAGTCCACCCGTGATCATGAATGCTGTAAAGTATTCGAAACGACGGGATAGTAGTAAAATCAAGTAAACGCGATAGATTCCGTAAACGTAGTTTTATTTCAAAATGTGTAACATTCGCGTAAATATCAGAAAGTATTTAATATTCCATAGTTCTAAAATATATAAAAGCAACTCAGCCGTGAACGAAACGACTTAAAACAGTGCCTCAAGTAGTGAAATTGTCCATTTTGTAATTAGTCGGTTTATATCAGTAGTGTTGTGATGTTCTCAACATGAATACCGTACAGAGTTCTGGAGGTGGCCATGGAGGCTCCATGAAGAAAGACCACAAACACGAGGTAAGTCTCTAAATACTATTAAATAAATAAATACTTATACACGGACACTTCACACAACGTTCTCTGGTCCCAAACTAAGCTTAACGCTTGTGCTATGGGTACCAGATTACGAATATAATACATATAGGTATTACTTTTTTTTTGTAAATGCATACGTATAAATAGTTAGAAAACACCCAGACGCAGTACAAATATCTGTGTTGATCACACAAATAATTCTCCTGAGCGGGAATCGAACTCATAACAGTAGAAGGGGACTATGAAAGACTAAGAATACAAGTGTCACCACCCTATTCTTACCCACGGGTGTAGTACGAGGCGACTAATGGCCGGTTCCTATAATAATAAAACGGGTCGTTTTACTTACGATTGGTAGAATATTCTACCAGGCGTAAGTATAATCTGTTCCTATAAAATACGAGTCGTAAGTAAATTGACTGACAGTTTGCAACTACCGGATGGGAGGGTTTTCAGTTACGATTCGTAACAACAATCTATGGAAACGAAGACTTATGGTGTTTCTATAAAAAAAACAACCGATAGTTATGTTATCAAATATACCCACCGTAGGTGACATGTTTACCAGCCGATTTCGGATGGTTTTGTGAAGTCGTGTGCTGGTATGTTGTTATTGAGGCTTACAAAGAGAAAAGATATCGAACTCTGTGATTGAAATGGAGACTGCATTGACTCTTAGATACTGATATCAGAGCGAAATAAATCAAAATCGATGAGTAATAAGTACTACGTTGTACGTAGTATTATTACTTCCATGATCTTTATATAAGGGCCATAGATTATAGAAAACAGAATCCATAATTATGATTGTTGTTCAAATTGACAGCTATTATTTAGCGCGTTGGCGTTTCGTTTAGATTTACTATCAGGTGGGCCATGGCTCGTATGCCACCATACGCAATAAAAAAAACAAATATCACAATTATCAAAGCCTGTAGCAACGCAAGGCGCTAAGATAGTCACCTCTGAGTGCGGACGTAGCCTTACTATTTCGTGTCGATGGCCACAATACCGATTAGAACCTTGACTGAACTGGAGCGTTTGAAAGTCTGTAGTATGCGAAAGCGTAATTACCGGCCAATTAGTCTCTCTGACAGATCGTTAGTCGCACGAAGCTATCCATTTACGTGTGAAATTAAGATCTATTTCCTTGTTTAAACGTAGGTATAATTTATGACCACAGACTACTTTGTCTTCCAATGCTTTTTGCGACTAATAAATTCATGGTGTAATACCTAAGTAATTTCTGAATATAATTTTTGCTTTAGTGTTCGAGAAACTGAGGAAAATCTTTTCATTAAGTTTTAAAACAAAGGTATACAACATGTGGTATGTGAGTGGCTGTGGTAGTTCGTGGTATTGTATGCTTACTTACATAATATATATTATAAACAGCCACTATTAATGAACAAATTATTATTTGTGAATGAGGAAAAAGAGAACTTTAGTGGTCGTTAAGAAAAATGTGATGAGGAAATTGGGTATGGCCAAAGGCTGGTGCGGTAGCTCAGTGGATCAGAGCACTTCCCCGAAATGGAAGGGACGCAGATTCATTTCCCGCTCGCACTAAAGTTCTCTTTTTCCTCATTTACAAATAATAATTTGTACTTTAAAGTAGCTGAACATGTCAAGTGCTAAAAATACAGTTCTAAAAGCCATTATTAATGCTATCGCACACGAGTGTATCATAGTTAGGACCGTTGATAAAAAAAATCGTTAATCTTTCTTTGTCAACGATAATCTGTAAACGCTGCTTGAAATTTCTAAATCAGCGCCAGACTTCTACGGCTTGGCAACAGCTGAACTGTACACCTTTTATCATTAATTATCTATAATTAAGTACAATTTATTTGATACTTTCTTGTTATAATCGTTGCCTTATTCATCCTACTTTTCATTTTGTATTATGTGTCTTGCAGGTCATAAAAAGATTATTTCTTTCTTTCTGGTACACAACGTGGTGAATTAATTTTATTTTCATAACAAAGGCTAAAGTCGCTCACCATGCCGTAAAAAGTGCTCGGAATCTCTCTACGTGACCGAATTCGTAATACGGAAACACGTAACGGAATTAGACCGATATAGCCTGCCGGTCACCACGCTGAAATGGTAATGGGCAAGCCACATCACTCCATGAACAAATAACTGTTGAGGAAGGTATCGGACGCCACAGGGTAGAATTTCGTCCCACCAGCCAAACTGACAATCTTATCAGAGCGGCGGGGAGCTGTGGATACGATCGGTACAGGTTGTGGTGTTTTTGTGGAGAGGTCTATGACTGGCAGCGGATGATGAAAGGCTGTTAGATGGATGAATGGATCATTTTGGCTTTGTCTTTGTTGGTCTTATTGATGTAATAGAACTTTTAATAAAATTATTCTAATGTACTCTTAAGGAATTAATCAAGACGTCCATTCATATTCTATACTGTTATAAAGCTTTAACAGAGCTGTGACTGTACATTTAAGATATTTGAGTAAAAATTAACATTATTTTGGATTCTCTGAACACAAAGCCATTTTGATGTGAAACATCTAATGCGGAGGGAAGGAGAACCGGCTGTAAGCATGGTGACGTGTCACCAAGCCGATTTATTTATTTTGTTCTGTCGACAAAATTGTTGTATCTGTTGATAAACCGCGCGCACTTCTCAAAGGAGGGAGGGCTAGTCCCTCCAAAACAGGCGAGGCCGCCTAGGAATGGAGCAAGGCAGCCAAGACCTGCCCGGGGGGGGGGGAATGAGCAATACGATGAGTGTGACCCTTCTCCCTGGGCTACAGTTAGTCTGAAGGAACACTGTCAGGTTTTAGTCGGTATACGGCGTGGCATTGCACTAGGCATCTCCACTTGCCAATTGCCGCGTCCGGAATCCGACATAATCTCCCCGTCTGCCCCGGCGGGGGGATAGCTATAAAAGGTTTCCTGACAATAAAAAAAAACTGTTGATAAAAGCATATAACTAGGAAGCATATTGTCAATCAATAAACCAATAATAGTTTTAATTCGTCTATGGATAGCGAGCGGGCGCTTACCAGGAATAATATAAGACTCAAACAATATTATCATTTAGTCTGGTTCTTTGTCCGGGCATCACGCAAAAACTACTAAACGGATTTTGATGATTATTTTTGTTTAATAGTTCTTGATCGGAATTAAAACTATTATACATTTTATCCCGTTACTATATCGGAAACCTGAGATATATCCTATTTTCTAAGCACACGATTTACCGGGCCGTATATTAGACTAGAGTGTATCCGTGACACCGTCCGCGTGGTCTTCCGAATATAAATGCTAACTCAACAAAAAGCAAACTCACTTCCGCACCCTTACTTGCTTGATTTTATAAATTCGACAGTCGATTTGCTTATTTGTTATGCTTTCACGCCGTAACTACTGAATCAATTATCATAAAATTTTACAATCATATAGTATGGAGCCCAGAAAAATACATAAGCTAATTTTCATCCCGGGAAAATTGAAAATGGAATGCGCAAGTGGAAGGATGTAGGTACTGTGGGAGACCGAGACTCACCTTTATTTTTTTTTTGTTTAGGCGGGAAAAAATGTACCAAACCGCACAGACCGAGACTCACCTACCTAGTCCAAATCGGTCATGTGTTGAAGGAAGGTGGAGTCAGGAGTCTCCGAAAACAGCGAGCGTGTATGAAGAGAATTATTAATGTTGAGGAAGCGAGAGATGTATGCAAGAATAGAGCCTCTTGGGACTCTGTTCTCTCTGCCTACCCCACAAGGGAAATGGCGTGATGATAAGTTAGTTAGTTAGTTTATCCCGCAAAAATGATTGATACTTGGAAAACTCTTTTTACATAGATATATTTAAAGAGCCGCTATGTCGTAGCGTCACGTATTTATATTCTACGTCCACGTAGAGCAAAGTCGCGGATAAACCCTAGTTTATAATATTAGTAACGATTATTATGAACTAACTCCTCCATAAAATCAGGGGTAACAGCTAATATATTGTATAGGATTTCAAACTGTTATGGTCACTAATAATACAATATGTGTTGACGGGATTTATAACATAATATTTTACTTACGAGTTTCCGATATTTAGGCACACTTACAAGCGCCATAATCCATTTGTCATGGTAGAAATTTCTCCAACAAATCTAATATTATAAGATTTGTTAACAGAATTTCTGCCATATACAGTAGTCACAACGGATCTTTGTGTCTCTGAAGTTGGCTGCAAGACGCTGCGCAGTAGCTATTTTTGTGGCATAAGGCATCTTCTACAGTTTACATTAATCAATAAATGTTCGATTATAATTTAACAATTGTAATCTATAATCATATTATTGATCGATCTTACTAAAAGATGAAGACTCTTCTATATCTAGATAAAAGTTTATTCACTAAAATCGCTCATATAATTTTTATTGAATATAAAAAAAGGCAAACAAAAAGCTGAGCTTTGTAAGGGCTCGCGAAGTATTATACTTAATTTATAATTTTCGACAGATGGCGTTAGGAATACAATAAAATTCTAATTAATAAAAATTCACATATTTTTTATGTGTGTAAAATACTATATTTATGATAGATAACACATCTAGAAATAAATTTAAATTACTATATTTTAGATATTTTTATATATATTTTTAGCATTTGACATGCTTAGTACTATACATTAAACACAAAGTGAAAAATGTGAAATCGAAAATAACAGTCAGGAGCAGGATTTGAACCTGCATCTTCTGAACCGTCCAGATGCTTTACCAATTCAGCCATCCTGACAATTGCTCCTGACTGCTAATTTCGATAACACATCATACTTAACGTCTTTGGGTGACGCCTGCGCCATTTGTCGGAAGTATTTTCATACATTATACCGACCAGGTAAACTTAATTTTACAATTAAGATTTTACCTAATAATGAGGCAAACCCTTTCAATATTTTAGATATTTTTATATATATTTTTAGCATTTGACATGCTTAGTACTATACATTAAACACAAAGTGAAAAATGTGTAATCGAAAATAATGTCAGGATGGCTGAATTGGTAAAGCATCTGGACGGTTCAGAAGATGCAGGTTCAAATCCTGCTCCTGACTGTTATTTTCGATTTCACATTTTTCACTTTGTGTTTAATGTATAGTACTAAGCATGTCAAATGCTAAAAATATATATAAAAATATCTAAAATATTGAAAGGGTTTGCGTCATTATTAGGTAAAATCTTAATTGTAAAATTAAGTTTACCTGGTCGGTATAATGTATGAAAATACTTCCGACAAATGGCGCAGGCGTCACCCAAAGACGTTAAGTATGATGTGTTATCGAAATTAGCAGTCAGGAGCAATTGTCAGGATGGCTGAATTGGTAAAGCATCTGGACGGTTCAGAAGATGCAGGTTCAAATCCTGCTCCTGACTGTTATTTTCGATTTCACATTTTTCACTTTGTGTTTAAATTACTATGTCAAAGCCCAAATCTGAAAGTGTGATAGTTTCTCAGTAAAGTGTACCACAATATGCATAGATTTTGGAAAAGTACTAGGGCTCGCTTCTTTCGCCCTAATAAATAGAACCTAAGCAGTTAGATATGAAAACATGATGATCTCATTCGATTGTTTTGTCAATCGAATAATAATATTTGAATTGGTCAGCATCATGCACTGATCGTATGATACCGTCACAACCCACACTTCTTGCTCTGTGCCTAACTTCAGAGACACAAAGATCCGAGGGTTTGTGATCACGGATCCCGTAATCATGGTGCTTGCAACAAATTCTGTATTATAAGTGACCATAACAGTTTGAAATCCTATAAATCTAATATAAGTTTAATATAATCCCTCCTGTTTATCCGCTAAGACCTTATTCAGAAAAGCTTAGCATCAGCTGTTAAGTTAAAAAGGGTATATTTATAACGTATCATATAAAACATTTATGAAGGTTCTCTGTGCGACCGACGTCGACTCTAGAGATACAAGGGATTATATAACATGACAACGCTACTGTACTCGTTAAGAAGCTTTATATAAACGTACTGTTACGGGGAAAATCCCTAACAACTTAAATAAAAAAACGTATTTTAAATTTAACAATTTAATTCAATAAAAAAAAGAAATTTCTAACAGTAATAATCGAATAATTAATACATTAATTAAAAAAGAGAGAGAGAGAGCGATGAGAAATCAGGGGGCGGTTCGCAACTCAGGATTATCCCCCAAGACCGTCACCTACGGGTACTCAACAGCGGGGAGGCTGTATTGGGCCGAAGGGCAGGCCCTCGTCCTTCGGCGTGCGCAGATATCTGCCGGTAGGCGGGTGAAGCCGGCGCAACTGGTGCTGGAACCAGAACCCGTAGGGCAGCCGCAACCCGGAACTCGATTGCAGCCAGGAACAGTAACTTGGAACTTGAAACTTGGAACTTGGAACTTGAAACCCCAGGAGTTTTTATTTGGGTGTTAGTGATTAATGGAGGGCGCGGTATATTTAGGACACGATGCTCGCTACAGCTCAGTTCTTTGGGGTTTCATAGTCACTCACTTTTACTTTTAAATGCCCTAGGCAAAAATAATATTTTAATCATATAACTAAAGTAATGTACGCAGTGTTATCTGCCTGACACACACGATAATTCCGTCAGAGAAAAAAAGTTCTACCCACTGTCATCCTTATACTTTTTCTCTGATAATACCCCCTTCTAAGATTATTCTTGCCATCTCTTTTTAGCGCTGTTGCCCCGACTTACTCATTGGTGGATAGTTTTTTGTTCTAGAACTTTTCCTATCCAAACGCTTGCGATTGAAGTAGCCATGGAACGTTCTCGAACCCTGGCGTACTCTGCTCGCATCCGGGATCGCATGCTGGCCATATATGGTAATAATATTTGATTCTGGCCGTTGTGGGAGTGGAATCATGCGACCCATTGGCGATAATCTAACTGGGTAGGGGGCCTAGGCAACCGCGCGTATTTTAAATTTGCGGATATGGTATCCGGTATCGATTGAATATGCAACTTTATAATTTATTTAGTAATTTGATCGGTTACATCGTAACAGTACTTTGTGCATTTTGAATGTGTATTATATTTATTACAATTTATTTAATGGTGTATTATAATACTTTCTGACACACGCTTATTTAAACGCGCGAAATTTTAAGGCAATATTCAGATTAGCCCAGTGATTGTTCCTGTGAATATTTTGTAATGTTTATGTTTTTTTGAGCATTTGACATGCTTAGCCATATAAATTAATACAAAGTGTGAAAATGTGACATTGAAAATAAGTTACGAGCAGGATTTGAACCTGCATCCCGCCCGCACTAAACTTCTCTTTTTCCACCTTCACAAATAATTTGTTCTTTAAAGTAGCTGAGCATGTCAAGTGTTAAAATACAGATCAAAATTAATGTGTTATCGATATTTCGTAGTCCCGAGTAATTGTCCCAATGAATTGGCAAAGCATCTGGGACGGTATTCCAGGTAGGTTCAAATTCTGCTCGAGGTTATTAAATTAAACTTGCTAGCAATGTAAAAGAAACAAGAAAGGATGACAGTAGCCGTCAAAACAAAAGACAGTAGGTTCATAATATTTTCAATTTAATTTTATATATAAGTTACAATTTAGGGTTCTCGCAATTATATTTCATTTAAATCACCCCGGTATTAGTGCAAACAAAACAAAACAACACTTATTCAAATCAGTCAAGCCATTTTTGAGTTTTAGCGAGACTGAGGAACAGTAATTGACTTTTATATTTATTGATGGTGGCAGACGAATCACGATCCACCTGATATGGTGAGTGGTAACCACCGCTCTTAGACTCAGTAATACTAAGAGTACTGCCACACCGCTGTTCAACATTTTATTTCGCGGAGGGAAAATGCATGAACCACTATTATCCGCTACAACCAAACATAGAGGCGTTTCACTGTCAGTCGCACGGAAGATAGTGATACCAACTCACTCAGGCCAACAGTAAGTGAGTACTCCCACATAATACCCATTCCTACCACTAGTATACAATCTGAGATAATACTTACTTCACTTAGCCGCCTCGCACGATGCCCACGGGAAAGAATAGGGTGGGGACATTTGTATTCTTAGTCCATCACTGCACGGGGATATGGTGGGAGGGCTGTGGAGTTAGTCTACACCTACCTAGTAATCCATCCATCCATCCATCACCCTTAACGTCCACTGCTGGACATAGGCCTCCCCAAGAGAACGCCACAACGAGCGGTCCCATCATGGGGGATAACGCCGTAATCGCCACGCTTGGCAGGCGGGTTGACGATCGCAGTGGATGTTGTTAATACTCGAGGGAGTGCTGCTGCCCACTCCTACGGTATCCCTCAGTCGGCTCTTACGACTCCCGTGGGTAGAGAGGAGTGGGACAATTCTAAAGCCGACCCCACACGGCCAACCTACCTAGTAATGCGATGCTCAAAATTATGTGCATTTATTGGTTTATTTTTGCTACTTGATTTCAGGTCTTTTATGGAAATAAATATAATGAGCGTCGACCTCAGAATTAGGTCAATAATATACGTTACTCTATATTCACATTAATAAGTTTTACTAACTTAATAAATTATCATCACGCCATCTCCCATCGCCGTCATTAATTGGTAAAAATATTAATTGTAAAATTAGTTTTACCTGGTCGGTATAATGTATGCAAATACGTCCCACAGATGGGGCATGCGTCACCCGGGACGTTGAGAATGTGTTATCTAAATTCACAGTCCCGAGTAATTGTCACGATGGCTGAATTGGCAAAGCATCTGGGACGGTATTCCAGGAGATGCAGGTTCAAATCCTGCTCGTGACTGTTATTTTAGCATCGCTCCTCCGACATTCATGCACATATCCGAACCACTGGAAATCGCATTAAATAATCTCTATACAAATTGGAAAGTAGACGGTTCCTATGGGATAAATAGGAACTGCCTTATTCTGAGTTTCCTATTCTGAGTCCCATACTATATGTAAGTACTTGTTAATGATGATAGGTTCAAAAGAAAACGATATGAAAACGTTTGTTACGTTTAACAAAAGTGCTTGTATTTTTTCATTTATTAGCAAGGATTGTGAAATATATTAAATGTCTTCATAACTTTGAGTCCTATTACAAAGGCTGTATCTTTATAAATTCAGTCTGTAATTATAAAGGGCTGATAGGGAAGTTATAAAATTCATCGGACTTAAGAGCATATTACAAAATAAAACGACTAATAAATTGTACATCTATTGAGACGCTTAAATTAATATATCTTTGAACGATAAGTTACGACTGTAATAAATTTACTTGAAGGTTCCATTGGCTTCCGATCTACCGTAATTTAACGCCGTGTATTAAATTTTACGTGCATTATAACGATAACACTTAGGTCTTGCGTACCTGAGTCCCCAGTGTGATTCATATTATGGCCTGCATCCATCTGAGCGAAAAATGATTTTTTACACTTCGGTGCCAAACAGTAACACGGCCCACCTGATGGTAAGCGGTTACCGTAGCTTATAGACGTTAACAACACCAGAGGCATCACTCGCGCTTCGCCATTTCCAATGAAAGGCATAGAAGCTAGATGGGAAGGATATTAAGGAGAGGATAGAAAGGATAATAAAGAGCGGATAGGTGGGGGTTTAGGCCTCCAGCGCTCTCACTCACTCTATGAAACACAACGGTAGGAGTGGAGTATCTATCGTTGTTTCGCGTTGATCCTTTGTGAGGGGGTGGTACTTCTTGGACGGTGGCACTTTGACGAGCACTTCCGCCGTCTTGCGCCAAGGCTCGTCAACACGGCGTCCGCCCTCGGGCGACTTATGCCGAATTTGGGCGGACCGAGTCTTGCGTGTCGACGACTCTACGCGGGGGTAGTAGGATGGCGCTGTACGGCGCGCCCGTGTGGGCGGAGTCCCTGGCCGCTCGCAATAGGGCCCTTCTGTGGCGCCCACAGAGGGTCGTAGCGGTCAGGGCAATACGCGGGTACCGCACGGTCTCGACCGATGCAGCCTGCGCGTTGGCCGGAACCCCCCCGTGGGATCTGGAGGTGGAGGTGCTCGCCGACGTCTATCGGCGGGCGTCGACGGCGCGGGCGGGGGGCAGCCACCCCTCGCCGAGCGCAATGTCATCGTGGCGGGAAGATGCCCGCCGCGCCACCGTCCTAAAGTGGAAGTCTCGGCTGGAGACGCCCCGGGCCGGTCTCTGGACCGTGGGGGCGCTCCGGCCGATCTTGGAAGAATGGGCAGGGCGGCAGCACGGGGTCCTCACCTTCCGGTTGGTGCAGGTTTTGTCGGGGCATGGTTGCTTCGGCAAATACCTGCACACGATCGCAAGGAGGGAGACGACCCCAGGCTGTCACCACTGCGACTGCGACGAGGACTCGGCGCAGCACACGCTCGAGTCGTGCTCGGCCTGGGATGTGCAGCGCCGGGAACTCGTTGCAGTCATAGGCGTGGACCTGTCGCTGCCGGCCGTTGCGCGAGCGATGGTTGGCAGTGACAGGGCCTGGACCGCGGTCGCCACCTTCTGCGAGGCTGTCATCTCGCGGAAGGAGGTGGCGGAGAGGGCCCGTGAGGAATCCTCCTTCGCGGACCCGATTCGCCGCCGGCGCGAGGGGCGGCGTGCGCGCGCTTACTTGCGCCTGATGCCGCCCTAGCCGAGGCTGCGGGCGGTGGGGTCGGGGAGTACCCTGCCGTCCGCGGAAGCCTACCGCGAAGGTGCGACGCCCAAGTGCGCGAGGCGTCGCTCAAGAGAGGGTGCCCGAAGCGGCAGCCGCCTGCGGATCGCGGTCGTAACGACGCGGTACCCGTGATCCGCCGTAGCAAGGGCGGGTAGAGGCGCACGGTGGGTTTTTAGTGGGTGAGAGCCCCATTCACCCCGTTGTCTCCCCGGGCAGCGGGGTGTGCGGTAGGACATTTTTGCCCACCTAAAATAAAAAAAGGGGTGGTACTTCTCCGATCGAGCCAGCCCACTCGTGCTGGGATAAACAAGGCTTTCATCCCAGAAACGCGAATGGTTCCCGTATGATTGCTCATTTTGTCCGTGTGGTGACGAATTAAGAATACAAGTGTCACCATCCCATTCTTTCCCAGGGGTGTCGTATGAGGCGCCTAAGAGAAGTAAGCAACTATCATCCATTGCATGACTGGTGGTTGGGCTGGGCACCAAGTGGAAGTACTCACTTGGTATCAGGGCCGAGCGGGTTGGTACCACCATCTCTCGTGTAACCGGCCGGCTCGGTATAGTCGAGTCCATGAGCGACGGTTACCATTTATCACCAGATTGGCCGTGGCTCGTCTGCCACTACAAGCAATAATAAATATAGAGATAATAATGTGTCGTAGAGTGACGTATTTATATTTTTTGTCCACGTGGAATGTCGCAGGCATAATATAGTATTAGATAAATTATTATCTGGCTTCTATGTTTGCTGAAATGGAAGAATATAAGTACAGGGGAAGACCGAGACTAACCTTAAGAGTCTCCGAAACCGGCCGGCGATGAATGAAAAGAATTATGCATATTTTGATCTGTATTTTAGCACTTGACATGCTTAGCTACTATAACAAATTATTTGTGAATGTGGTAAAATAGAACTTTAATGCGAGCGGGATTTGAAGCTGCATGCTGCTTCCAATCCGGAGATCGGATGCATTTACATTTTTACTTACTATATTGGATTAATGCATGTAAATGCATCCGATAGGTAGCGTGGTCGTAAAGACGAATGTGATGTGGAGATTGGGTATGACTGTGGACAATGCGATAGCTTAACGGCTTAGATCACTTCCCCGGATTGGAATGGACACAGGCTCGAATCCCACTTGCTCAACTCTCTTACTCCATATTCACAAATAATTTAATACTTTCTGATATTTACGCGAATGTTACACATTTTAAAATAATACTACGTTTACGGAATCTATCGCGTTAACTTGATTTTGCTACTATCCCGACGTTTCGAATACTTTACAGCGTTCATGACTTGGATGATAGACGTCCAAGGCTGATATGTTATTTCAACGGTTTCATCTACCCACAGTATATGATTTTACAAAATATTATTTGGTTTATTTATTTTAACCCACCGTTCGTTCAGAAACACAGTGAAAATATCTACTTCAATTTTTTTTTATGCTTACAATGTATGAGACTTTAAGTTAGTATATTAAAATGAGTATAATACTCCTCTTTAAACTATAAAATTTATTTAGTGCTCAAAAATTCTACCACATACTACCAATTACTACTAGTAAGAAGACAATCTTGGTTTTTAGCTTATGCTGTAAGGTATTAGAAACGTCCGGATAGTAGTAAAATTAAGTAAACGCGATAGATTCCGTAAACGTAGTTTTATTTCAAAACATAAATAATTTGTTATTTAAGAATTATGAATGTTGAGAGTAGCGAGAGATGTATGCAGAAATAGAGTCTTTTGGCATTGTCTATTCTCTGCTTACCCCGCATAAGAGATGACAGGATGATAAGTAACTAAGATAAATCTGAATAGACATGTTAACTAGGCATTTATTATAAAATCAATACATCGCATTCACCGCGTAATTTGGCGTGGTAATATGTTTGTGGGTCGGTAAACATCTTATATTGAACACAACATTATGTTAGAATTAGAATTACTTAAGTTCTCTTGATGGAACAACTTAGGGGCCATTCATAAAATACGCTCGGATGTTAGAGAAGAGGGTATCTATCGTAACCTTTTATCATCACTAAGCAGTTATCACCCATTTCGTTACTGGTGGTTGAGTCGGATACCAATAGTGGGAGTACTCACTTGTTTATCTGGTCCGAGCGGGTCGGTACCACCTTCTGCTGGACTGATCTTGAAGCACCTCGATGTCATTTAGTTGTAACAGGAGATAGCCGTCGGTCAAATGAATTACTCATTCGCGAAATGAAATGGTAAGCAGTGGATTGGCAGCATTCTTAGTATTATTAAATCTATGAGCAGCAGTTACTATCAGGTAGGCCGTCGTCTACCACCATAAGGAAATATATAATTAAAAAAATTGTGAAGGTGGAAAAAGGAAGCTTTACTGCGAGATTCGAACCTGCGTCCCATCCAATCCGAGTCACCTAATGGTGACACCCAATCTCCACTTTACATTTGTTATAGATGTCTTTAAAATCCACGCTACCCGTCGCATGCCTTTCCTTCTCTTTTGCCACTTTCACAAATAATTTGTTCTTTAAAGTAGCTGAGCATGTAAAGTGCTAAAACACATATCAAAACATATAACACAAATTAGAAATGTTTAATCTCATTATTATAAAATTTAATTTTTAATCCTTCTGACTTTATTAACAAAGTTGTAAATATTCAAGTTTAATTTTAACTTCGCCACATAAACTAAGACGTATCTGTTTAATTTTAACTCCAATTTCGTTCTTTTGGAATAATTTTACATTGAAATTAGGAATAATTACTAAATGATTTAAGTTAAAGAAGAACTTCTCGTCCAATATTCATCAGCTTCTTTTTTAGATTTTTGTTTTTACAAAAATCTACGACTGGTGTGTTTTACCAGTGATGACATATGGAATAGAGACTTGGTCTCTGAATGTCGGCCTTGTATCAAGACTCAAAGTCGCTCAGCGGGCCATTAAGCGGGCTATGCTCGGTGATTCGTGATCGAATCCGTAATACGCAAACCCATAGGAGAACAGGAGTGACAGACATAGCGGTTGGCATGCTGAAGTGGCAATGGGCAGGCCACATCTCTCGATAAACTGACAACCGTTGGGGAAAAAAGCTTCTCGAGTGGCGATCACGAATTGGACGACGCAGCGTAGGACGCCCCCCCCACTATATACACTGACGATCTGGTCAAAGCCACAGGGAGCCGTTGGATGCAGTCAGCACAAGACCGGTCGTTATGGCGCTCTCTTGGGGAGACCTGTGTCCAGCAGTGGACGTTGAAAGGCTAATGGATGGATGATACGGGATTTTGCATTCTGGAAATCTGTTCCAAACCCTTTCATCTGTATGCTCACAAATCTTGTAAGTATACGAGTATAAGTAATTTTAGAAGATAACTATGATTTTAACTTTGTAGACTAAAAAGGCACTCACTGTTTGGATGATCATAGTCCGGAGCGTGCTCGTCGCGATCCCTGCCAGCCTGTAATCCACAGACAGCAATCCGGCTCGAATGCGTACCGCAGTGCGGGTTAGGGCGTGCCCCAAAGGCGACGCGTACCAACCCGCCCCCGTCGGTACGAACAACGGCAGATGCGGCGATGAGGGCCGCCACCCATCACGCCTTGCCCAGTTTGGCGAGTCGAGGGGAGACACTGGCGAGAGCGTGTCCACTTCGGAGGGCTTGAAAGAATAAAGATTGAAAACGGTAAAATACGGTTTCCGTCAAATAGGACTGCTCTTCTGAACAACAGTATATTTTGTATGGCTCCGCTATTATATAATCACCTACCTGTAGATATACTTCAAATAGCTGACTTAGTGATATTTAAATGTAGACTTAAGACAATACTATTAAAAAAATGTTATTACTCGGTTAATGAATATCTATTGGACAGAGAGCTGACATGATAAATTTGACATAAGTAATAATAATTACTCCTTTCTTTAATGTAATAATTGTAATATTTAAATGATAAGTGGTACTGAATTGACATTTCATTCATTATTTATTTTAATTTGTATGACACAAATCTCAATATTGTAATAATCATAAATGTAAAATTGATAAATTTTTAGTGTAAGAGTTAATATAATTTGCATGCTGAAAAGCTGAATATGGAGATACTTAATGTACCGAACACTGTAACATCATATACCTATGTAACCCATACTCGCAAATAAATGCTTTTGAATTTGAATTTTGAATTTTGAATTTGAATTTGAAAAGTTGCAAGAAGAGAGTGTAAGAGCAAAGTATGCAGAGGGTGTCCGTAAACGGCTGACAATGGCAAGTCAGCCGGGATCTGACATAGAAGAATGCTGGAGAGTATTGAAAGATAGTATGGTAGATACAGCGAAAGAAGTATGTGGATGCTCAAAGAAGCATAGGAAAGTGAAAGGTGATGCATGGTAGGATACGAAAGTAGCAGCTTCCGTAGACCAAAAGAAGAAAGCGTGGCTGGACTATGTATCTTCTTTGAACCTGAGTGCAAGTATGAAAGAACAGAAGAAAGAAATATACCGGCAACGTAAGAATGACACCAAAGCCTTAGTGAAAGAGAAGCGTGATAGAGCAAATATGATTGCAGAAGAAAGCCTGACCAAAAACTTCGAGAGCAACACCAAACTTTTCTAGAGGGAGGTGAAGAAATCTCGGAGTGGTTGGTCAGCTTTCAGAATGAATAAAATAAGGTCTAAAGGTGGAGACATTCTTACGCAAACACAAGATGTGTTAAGCCGATGGAGTGAATATTTTGGAGATATGTATGCGGATGTTCAGGGTGATGCTGGTGCCACATGTGATCTAACAGATCAGCATTCGGTACCGGCATCCTCTGATGACATTAGTATGGATGAAGTTGAATGGGCGATTAGAAGTTTGAAAAATGGTAAGGCAGCGGGTATTGATATGGTGTCTACTGAGATGATCAAGATTGGAGGCTCATGTGTCTGGGAATCCTTCCTGATGCTTCTCAATTTATGTTGGAGCTCAGGATTAGTTCCCAAGGACTGGAGAAGCGCAGTCATCGTGCCCTGTTTAAAAACAAGGGTTCACGTTATGACTGTGCAAACTACAGAGCCATAATATTTATATATATTTTTAGCATTTGACATGCTTAGCACTATACATTAAACACAAAGTGAAAAATGTGAAATCGAAAATAACGCGTCACCCAAAAGATGTTAAGTATGAATGTATTATCGAAATTAGCAGTCAGGAGCAATTGTCAGGATGGCTGAATTGGTAAAGCATCTGGACGGTATCCAGGAGATGCAGGTTCAAATCCTGCTCCTGACTGTTATTTTCGATTTCACAATTTTCACTTTGTGTTTAATGTACAGAGCCATAAGCTTGACCAGTTTGGCAGCCAAAGTGTATGGTAAAATTGTTGAAAGGAGAATGAGGATGGTGTCTTATGAATTTTTGTGTGAGGCACAAGGAGGTTTCAGGTGTGGACGAGGATGCATGGATCAAGTGTTTTCTCTGCGCAACATTGTGGATAAGCATCTGGCTGTAGGCCAGAGGGTTTTCTGCAGTTTTATGGATTTGGAGAAAGCATTTGACACTGTTGTACGAAAGGAACTGTTGCACGTTAAACAGGGCTGCGTTCTATCAGCCAGACTGTTTATCATATATCTGGATAAATGTCTACAAAGGTTGAATGAAATGAATGTGGGAGTTTAGATGGGCGACTCAGTGGTTAACTCGCTACTATATGCAGACGATGCGGTCCTATTAGCGCAGTCTGCGACTGACCTGCAAACCCTAGTCGACGTAATGGCAGAAGATTGTAGGAAAAGGGGCCTACGTGTGAATGTGAGCAAAACCAAAGTAATGGTTTTTGAAAGAGAAGAAGTCAGAACAGATGTTAGAGTAGCAATAGGAAATGGTGTGCTAGAACAAGTGGATGAATTTGTATATCTTGGATGTGGATTCAGTCGGGATAGAAGGTACACCACTGATGTAGAAAGAAGAGTGAATGCGGGAAATAGAGTGAACGGAGCATTGGGACAACTTCTCGGCAGCCACCACCTCAGCCAGAAGGCACGTGTCGCAATACACAACGCAGTGCTTGTCCCAACGTTATTATATGGAAGCGAGAGTTGGGTATGTAAAAAGGAGCATGAGAGCAAAATCAATGCGGTCGAAATGCGGTCTCTGCGGAGAATCTGTGGAGTGAGGCTGACTTACCGCATTCGTAACAATGACGTAAGAGAGCGAGTAGGTATGAAAGAGAGTATTGGTGTAAAGATGCGAAAGGGAATGCTCCGATGTTTCGGACATGTGGAAAGAATGCCAGACGAGCGACTGGCTAAGAAGATATACAATGCGAAAGTGGAAGGATGTAGGTACAGGGGGAGACCGAGACTTACCTACCTAGACCAAATTGGTCATGTGTTGAAGGAGGGTGGAGTCAGGAGTCTCCGAAACCGGCGAGCGTGTATGAAGAGAGTTATGAATGTTGAGGAAACGAGAGATGTATGCAAGAATAGAGCCTCTTGGCACTCTGTTCTCTCTGCCTACCCCGCAAGGGAAATGGCGTGATGATAAGTAAGTAAGTAAGTAAGTACCTGTTTTAGCCGGATAACTACAAAAGAAATCGTAGTTATATTTTGCTTAAAATGTATTAGAATGTGTATGTAATATTAGCGTATATAACGAGATTAATGAATGTTTTTTTACGCAAATACAAAAACAAACTTACATACCGCTAATGGGGACGGTTGACCACCTTATTGTTGAGACCGAGTTGAATTGGGTCCAAACAAAAATAACGCATATGCGAAAAGGATAAAGAAATATTAGCGGGACTATTATATCTTCTAAAATTATTCCGGTTATCAAATGTAAAACAAAATAAAAATATCTCGACTGCATACGCTGATAACGTGTCTATTATATACTCTGTTTACGGTTCCAGTGGTTCGCCGATACAGGCACACGGTACACACACACACACACACAAGTTTATTTAGTGGGATAACGGGGGGTGCCTAACACTACCCTGTTTTGGCCCCGAACGACAGACTATGTTATTAGGCATATATTTTCCCGCCATAACAAAAAAAACGTACTAATAACCGTTCTAATATTAAACTTTATTATTAGATGGCGCTGATTTATACTACAGTTCAATCAATATGACAGACAATAATTTTAATTGCTCTCTGGATTCTATTCTGGCGTCCACGTGGATTAAGGCGCTGGCAGAAGTTTTTAATATTCGTAATTTTTTTTAACCTTGAGTTTTGTATCTAAATGGGGCATATTGTAATGGTTCACACGCAAACTACGAATAAATTATCTAAGCATCAGTGCTTCGTAATAATTTTGATATTTATTCATGAACTGGCGGGAATTAACGAGTAATTTCCCGAATAAATTAAACAAGGTTGACTGATTTTGGCCGTACTCCTTCAGGCAGGATTAATGCGGGTTGACAGACTTCACAAGCCATCGAGATGAATCTCAGGCATGTAAGTTTCCTCCCGTGTGGGCGGAGTCCCAGGTTTTCCCACGATGTTCTCCTTCACAGTGATAATTTGTGATATTTATTTTATTATTATAGAATGGATACTTTAGGACACACGGGTTCACAGATAGAGGAGAATGTAATAATAGCAAAGTAGCATGCACGATAATGACAAAAACACTCACCAACGCGACACAACCATGCGATACGGGAGGGCTCTCAGATTTTATTTTAATTATACTATATTTATTTTGTACAAGATGCAATATCATTTTTTTAAATATATATTTATTTTGTGTAAGTATAAATAAGTATTTATTTTAATATTTTTTTAAGATTTTTATTTTACATAATTTTCATTTCGCTTATCGTCTCCTCTGCATTTTTGATAAATACCTTCAACGAGAGACACTATGAGTTTTACTGTTTTATTATATACAAAGATTTAAGACTGCGAGACTTGTGCATATAAATACATTCCATCCATCAGCCCTTCAACGTCCACTGCTGGACATAGGCCTCCCCAAGAGAACGCCACAATAAGCGGTCCCGTCATGGGGGATAATGCCGTAATTGCCACGCTTGGCAGGCGGGTTGGCGATCGCAGTGGATGTTGTTAATACCCGAGGGAGTGCTGCTGCCCACTCTCTCGGTATTTCATCAATCGGCTCTTACGACTCCCGTGGGTAGAGAGGGTTGGGACAATTCTAAAGCCGGCCCCACACGGCCATAAATACATTATACAGCAAATTAATTATCTCTATGAAAATATTACTATCCTATGGGCACTTTGTCACCATATTTTTCTGTGCTCCAAACTTTAAAAAATTTACATACATAATGCTAAATTTCATTTTGACTTTTCATTAGTTATAGCTTAAAAGTGTAAGAAAACAAACAAACGAATAAACATACTTACTTTCGCATTTATAATAGGTATTAGTAAGGAAGTAAGGATTGACCCAATTGTCATGTTCACGCAGACGAAGTCCTTTACATAAACTTGTCTTTTACGTATACTCCAAAATGTCTTAATGTTTCCACGACGGTACAATGAAGGACAGCAACAGTGGTATCGGGTTCGATCCCTGGGGATCAGGAAACACCTTTGACATTTCGAGATTTTAAGAAATTGTATGTGTGTTTGTTTACAATTCATCACTGCTTGGTGTAGGAAAATATTTTGAGGAAACCTGCATGTCTGAGAGATTTTATCAACGGTTTGTGAGGTCTGCGAACTCACATTATAACAGTGTCGTATACTATGGCCTAATCCCTCTCACCATGAGAGGAGATGCCCAATACTGGCACAAAATAGAGTCGAAAAAAAAAACAGAAAATGCTTCCACGCCCAAATACCTTAAACTACTTTAAATGAATCACGTCTGTATCTGAAACGAATTCAGTAGATTTTATTGCAATGGTTCCAGTGTCGACTGCGCGTTCTTCCGTAAGAGATCTCGATTGTAAAAGCTTTTTAGGTGCAGGTAAATTGTACTGTGAAACAATACGGTCCGGTATTTTACTGGTATTTGAATTGTAGGTCTTGATGGTCCAGTGGTTTGTGTACTGTTTGTTTGTTCGCATTTCACTTAAAAACTACTGAACGGGTTTAATACAGCTTTTGTTTAATAGCTCTTGATTATACTTAAAAATTGGTACTTACTTATTTTTGTTTCATCCGAACCGAATCGGGAACCTGAAATACATATACTATATAACCTAAAAATCCTTTTTTGATCTATATTTTTTACCATTTGGCATGCTCAGGTACTTTTAAAGTACAAATTATTTGTGAATGAGGTCATTCAAGGTTCGAGGTTCGATTCCCGCTCGCACTAAAAATCTTTTTCCTCATTCACAAATAACTTGTACTAATATTATAATAACAAAAACGGGTTTGTGTGTTTCTTTACTCACTTGTTTGTTTGATAATACTTTTATGCTGTAACTACTGAACCAATTATCATGAAATTTTGCATATCCTATATTCTAAAGCCCCTAAGACACACGGTACTTTTTATTTTAAAGAAAAATTGATGACTTCTGTGTGCGGATTATTTTTATATAGTAATTTATATGCCATAGTGACGTATTTACTAACTTCAGAAAAGTCCATGTGGACGAAATTGCACGCATTGCAGTATCTAGTTAATTATAAACATAGCATCACGCCTGTATTCCCATGTAAGGGGTAGGCAGAGGTGTATTACACACCCACGACTCGCCAGCTATGTTTAAGTCCCACGTAATAGGGGGCGAGCCTATTGACGTCTACCGGACACATTTCCAAACTCCGGGCTGCTAATGAGATTTTTTTTTTTTACGAAAAATCTCAATAGCACTGCCCGATCCGGGGATGAAACCCGAGACGTCATGATCAGCAGTCGCTTACACTACCGCTGCACCACAGAGGCAGTTAATTATAAATAAAAAACAAGTTAGCCATTCAGAACGCCTAGCATATGTGAAACATCAACATTTATTTCTCTGTATGTTAATATTTTTAAATGACGATGACGCTTGAACACACACACACACACACACACACACACACACACACACACACACATACACAGAAGACATAAATATACAAATATCTCATGCTCTTGCAGCGGTAATCACTTCTCGCTCTTAACAATAGGCCATCACTGCACTATTCTACATTATATTGGTTTGTTATTCTACACTTAAATACCAAGACAAAACTTGGGCTAAATCCGTCCAAATCTACCTTATTATAAAACTGTATCAGAACTGTTTTTTTTATCTGTATTTTAGCACTTCACATGCTCAGCTACTTTAAAGAACAAATTATTTGTAAAATGTGAAAAAGAGAACTTTAGTGCGAGCCGGAATCGGACCTACGTCCCTTCCAATCCAGGGAAGTGCTCTAACCACTAAACAAGAAGAGACGCAGGTTCGATTCCCGCTCGCACTAAAGTTATTTTTTTCCAAATTTCACAAATAATTTGTTCTTTATTGTATCAGAACTGTCTTTGCACATCTTCTATACTTATAAGAAAAACTGATTGACTGATTGACATATCAACGTACAGCCTAACAACGACCGCGAACATTTACATGTGGGTTTCTTTGATACTGTAGGTGAGCACTAAGTAAAAATTTTACGGAAATCCTATCGAAAATGGTTTTAAAACTATGACCCGAACGAAGCCGCAGGTAATGCAATAGTTAAAGATATTTGAGAAAAATCACTGTTTAACCTGGTTAAGAATCTAGGAAAAACATTTTGATTTAATTTAGAAACTGGCATAGGTCGGTTTTACGTCGTTGTTATGTCGGGAACTAAGATAAGCTTAAAAACTAGACGTAGCATCACGCCTGTATTCTCCGAAGGGGTAGGCAGAGGTGTATTATACACCCACAGTTCGCCAGCTATGTTTAAGTCCCACGTAATAGGGGGCGAGCCTATTGCCGTCTACCGGGCACATTTCCTAACTCCGGGCCGCTACTGGGAATTTTTACTTGTTCGAAAAAGCTCAATAACCCGAAACCTAATGATCAGCTGTCGCTCACACTACCGCTGCACCACAGAGGCACTTAATAACTAGCCTTATCCTCAGGGAAGTCGCTTTTAAAAGCTGGTTTCATCGTAAAAATGATAGTTAAAGAAGAAATGGTTATGAAATACATTGCTCAATCAATACCGTGGAGGTACTCCCTAAAATATTTGAATCCATATTTCAGTATCGAAGCTCGCGTGATTCTCCGTAAATTGGATTATGCAAATCTGTCAGCGGTGGCCTAATCGAACCCACTCCCCCATTTTATCTGCACGACTATACGTCAAGTGACTCGGCCTTATTATACTTGCATTAACTATCTATAATTTAATTATATTCATATGCAATCTCTGCGGAAAATCTGTGGAGTTTGACTGACTGACCGCATTCGTAACGACGATGTAAGAGAGCTAATAGTAGGTATGAAAGAGCGTATTGGTGTAAAGATGCGGGGAATGCCCTAATGGTTCGGACATATGGAAAGAATGCCGGACGAGCGACTATAAATATTTATAGGGCTGCGTCATTATTAGGTAAAAATCTTAATTGTAAAATTAAGTTTACCTGGTCGGTATAATAATAATATTAATGCATGTATGTAAATACTTCCGACAGATGGCGCAGGCGTCACCCAGGACGTTAAGTATGAATGTGTTATCGAAATTAGCAGTCGAGAGCAGTTGTCACGATGGCTGAATTGGCAAAGCATCTGGACGGTATCCAGGAGATGCAGGTTCAAATCCTGCTCGTGACTGTTATTTTCGATTTCACATTTTCCACTTTGTGTTTAAAGAAACCCTTTTGGCACTCTGTTATCTCTGCCTACCCTGCAATGGAGATGGTGTGATAATAAGTAAGTAAGTATATATATGATCTAGACCGCTAAGCCATCGCACTGACCGACGGCCGTTCCCAATCTCCAGATCACATTTGTCTCTACGACCCACGCCACCCATCGGTTGCATTTACATGGGATAATCCAATATACAATTTAATTTTGCAATTAAAATTAAAATTACTATTTGATGACGCAATTTTTTCCATCGTTCAGTGTGATGACTTAGCTGTCTAGAGCACTTCGCCGGATTAGAACGGATGCAGTTTGGAATCCTACTGAAGGAATGTAATATGGTTCCGGTGGTCCGCCAATAAAGGCAGAGAGCACGGTGGGTTTCTTTAGTGGGTGAGGGCCCCACACTACCCTGTTCGTTGCCCCGAACGACGGGGTGTGCGGATAGGAACAATTTTTCCCGCCTTACCAAAAAAAAAATATTTTGAATCCCGCTCGCACTAAACTTCTCTTCGTCCACATTCACAAATAATTTGTTATTTAAATTAGCTGAGCGTCTCAAGTGCTAACATACAGGACACAATGTTTAAAAAACTACTGATTTTATGAATGCGAAGTGTGTTTAAATGGAAAAAAAATACGAATATTGTGTTGAATGTATAGTGCTAAGCATGTTAAATGCTAAAAATATATATAAATACGAATATCTCTGCTACTGCTGGCGCTCCCATTAAAAAAATAAATCAAAATTCATAAATCAGCTTTTATTCAAACAAATCCCTTAGAATGTGTTATCCGTCAAGAAAGTTCCCTCATTTCAGCTGTCTCCTTGTCGACAGATTGTAAGTTTAACAAGTATTAATGATCGGACAAATTCTTGAGGGAACCTATTAATAATAAGGTGCCGCCTTTCATCTGAATAGCTATTTCTTCAGTCTAACTTCAGTCATAATATGAAAATAAACGATTTATATTTAGAAATTATTATTAACATATAATGAGCTTCGAGCCTACCATATCTCATTATAGGCGTGGACACGCCCCCAATCGCTTATACTTACCCAGTGATTTGACAATCAGTGTGATGCACAATGACTTTTTAGAAAAAAAACCCTCCCACAAGGTTTCTTACGACAAATACCGAGAAGTGGTCGCGGAATTAAATATTTCTTTTGTAAAACTTGGCCATGAAGAGTGTGAGGATTGTGAAGAATTCCGTCTACACGATAATTCACATACCAAAGAAAATCTTAAAGAAGACTGTTTAGGTTGCATTAAATGGGCTAATCATAAAGAAAGGGCAAACATGTTAAGAGAGCAATATAAATTGGATAGCGAGCTAAACGAAACTGATACTGTTGTATATTCTGCCGACTTACAAAAAGTTATCATGCTGCCAAGAATAGAGATGTTTAAAACTACTATTTTTACGCACAGGATAGTGGTTTACAACGAAAGTTTCGTACCGACTGGTCAAGGCCGAAAGGTCTGACTGTTTTTCCTGTACTATGGTATGAAGGGTTGTTTGGACGATCCAAAGCCGAAATCATAAGCGCATACTACCACTTTTTTATTTTTCATCGAGATAAAAAAATATCATACTTTGGGTTGACAATTGTTCATCACAGAACAAAAATTGGTCATTTTTTTCTTTCTTAATTTATATTGTGAATTCTAATGACATCAACGCCGACAAGATTGTGATAAAATATTTCGAACCCGGCTACACTTTTATGTCAGCTGACAGTTTTCACCATAAGGTAGATCCATAGAGTATCGATGAAACGCATGAAAATAAAATTTATGATTTTGCAGATTTTTCTCAGGCAGTCAGTACTGCAGGCAAAAACGTAAAACCTAAAGAGATGACTCTAGACGATTTTTGTGACTGGGAAGATTATACGACACAGTATAACCTGTCTCGAATTACACCCCGTCCATATATTAATGAAATAGTCGAAGTAGAAGTGAATAGAGGCAGCTTTAATTTTTCATACCGAACTGGATTCAATAAAGACCCATCACAGCGAGCATAATCGGAAATAAAATTTTGAAAAATCAAATTTTATCACCACCTAAGAAGAAAACTGCACCGGATGGTATTTCAAAAAATAAAAAAGAAAATATTTTGAAACATTTTCAAAATATTATCCCTCAAAATAGAATGTCCTTTTGGAGAGAACTCCCTACTTTTGACTAGATTTCATAGAAGCCGTTTTTTCTTTGAATATTGTTTTATACCATTATAAAAATAATAAAAGAGTTTATATATTATGCACTTTGATTGTTTTTTTTTCTTTAAAGTAATTCATATTTTATTCGATTGATAATTCACATTTTTTATATACCGACATGTAGGAGAAGCACTAACAAAAAAGCGGTTACTCAAATTTTAATTCTATAATTACTAAGCGGTGTAGCAGTATCTCATGAATAAGGCATATCCACATACATTTTGGATATTTTAACTATTGTGATAACAAATAGACCTAATATAATATATAAATTCCATTTAATAAACAAAAAATAACAAGATATAAAGTTAAAAAAAACTATTTTTACATAACTTCAATTATCTCGAAACTCGCTTTCATTTAGATACCGCTTTTGTGCTTAGTTGGGCAGTATAAAGCTGTAACAGAGCCAGTGCCTACCTGTACGTTTAATATATTTGAGAAAAAAAACTGTATTAGGCGCATTTGAAGAAAAATACATATTTTTTTTTTGATTTTTGTCTGTTTGTCTTTTAGCTCGTTCGCACATTCCAAAAAAGTACCGAGCAGATTTTGATTAAAATTATTTTGTGCGGTAGGTCTTGGATAGACTTAAAAACTAGTATACGTTTTATCTCGCTACTTTATCGGGAACCTGGTATATAAGAAGAGCTAGTATTTCTTTGTGACAGGAACCTTTGGCAAGTGTTAAAAATAAAAAGCAACAAAAACGATTGCAGCGTTACCTACCGAGTACAATTGTGAACCTAAACACACTACACTACAGGGAAAAGCGTATATGTTCCCAATTAATCTGGTTGAAACTGGCTCACAGTTCCGGGTCTCCAATCGTTCTAACACACCATTTTATTCCTTAAAATAATAAATTATTTAAAAGAGTAAATAATTAAGAACCACTAATTTGAGTCGATCGTAAAAACGGAAAGTGCAATATTGAACCAGGGGGGTTAGGCAGAATGTCATATGTCACGTGTCGACCGTATCGAGATCACTGTAATTGGTTGAGAGATCACCGTGATTGGCCAACGGATTATTGTGACATCACGCGTCGGTTCACACCGTTTATTACTCAAAGTAATAAACTGTCAAGAATTAAGAATATAAATATTTTTGATGTCGAAAGTAAAACCGGAACATTCCACATTAAATCTGGTTTAAACTGTTTCACCTCAGAGCCCACAATCTTCTCACTTCATTTATTTCTTTCTCCAATTTGCCAAAAACCATTCCTGATGGATGTCGCTGACAACCACTAACGAGCGCCTTTCTATTTTTTCTCTAGCTTATCCAAAGACAATGTTTTTCAGTTTTTACGAGAATCGTCTTTATTTTCTCGTGACACATAGCGTTGTGAGCTCGCCAAATTGATGCGATAACAAATGTCTTCAAATACGTGTTGAGGTTTTTATTTACGGTGTTCGTGTTTAGTATTTGAGGGAAATATATAAATGTAAATGAGATTTTCTCGATGGCTTGTGTCGCACTGACGTAGCGGACTGCACCATAGCCTTATGTTTTTTTTTTTTGCTTTAAGCAGCAGACGAGCAAGCAGGCTACTTGATGGTAAGTACTAACCACCGCTCATAGACTTAACAATTATAGAAATACTGTCAAACCAAGTATCGCTGTGATTAAAACATTTGGAAACTATTTGAAAAGCCCCTTAGTCAGCATAGCATCACGCCTGTATTCCCGAAGGGGTAGGCAGAGGTGTATTACACACCCACGACTCGCCAGCTATGTTCGAGTCCCACTTAATAGGGGTGAGCCTATATAATTATTTGCCTTAGTCAGCATCAATAATAAAGCAAGAATTTAGCTAAATTACACAAAACCTTCATAAATGGTGTAAGTATTAAATCTTTTCTCCTGAATTACTCCATCTATTTATGAAAAGCACATGAATATTCGTTTATTACTTTTTTATTTATTGACTTTCAAACAGGCAGACAGTTAGACGCGACAGGGGAAATTGTTTAAAAATATGTATACTTGGTCTAGCATATTGCCGTGCTTTAGTAGGGGTATGTTCAGATTATAGTTTATTTTTGAACTAGCTGCTACCCATGTCTTCGCCTAAGTGAAATTTAGGTTCTTTTTTATATAAAGTAGCCTAACTTATTAATTATAATATGAGCTATCTACAAGTGGAAACTACGTAAAATCGGTGAAGCCATTCCGGAGATTAGCCAGATCAAAGTTGCAGACAGAAATACAGACGAAAACTTAAAAACATGTATTTTATAATAGGTATGTTATATATGTAGTCTCATATACATTTAAACACAAAAGAGCTAAAAGAGTTATCTAGACTTTACAAACAGACACTTAAATTTTTATAGATTTGAGACAAAATGAAACATGCTGCATATTATTCCCAACAGTCACGTAGAACGCCAATAATCGTTATAGCAGATATTCAACCCCAAAGGACGTTAAAATAAAGAGAATTTCTTTCAAACCTCCCCGAGCTCCCAAATGGTATCAGAATCTACAATTATATGCAAATATTCGCTTTATATATCGATAAACGAGAATCCTTCTGAGAATGTTTTATTTGGAACAGCTTTTATAGTATTTCATGCATAAAACTGGTACATGCCTACCTGATGGTAAGTAATGACAGCTGTTCATGGACTCAAACAATATTAGTAGTAGATTCAAGACCCTGAAGACCATTCACTATGCTACTATCACGAGAGAAGTTCTGATACGGACTTAATCAAAATCAGAATGAGCGGGTTTTCTTTCAAAAGCTATTAATATCCTATTGTTGGTCAGTGGTTTGAGGAGGTCGATGCCTAGTTGTGTACCGCATGAAAGCAGCTTTCACTCGGCCGACTTCAGATGGCTGACCAAACAGTGAGGTGGGAAGAAATGTTCCTAACGGCACACTCAGTCAATCGGGGCAACAAATAGACACACCCACTAAAATAACCCATGTAGTGTCTCTCCGCCGGACCACTTGAACTATTTGACATTAGTTCACTAGTTTTGGCAGATCGAAAGCTGACCTAATAAAGTTTTTGTATATGACTAAGATGGTGATGGTGGACACGGGTATCTCTGAATGTAAAGACAGTGGTGTCAAGTTCGATCTTCAGTCATCTCGTAATGCACACACTTCTGAATTTTCGATATTTTTCGAAAATACGTGTGTATAGAACAAATTACTTATGAAAGTAGAAAAACGGAACTTTACTGCAAGCAGAATTGGAACCTGCGTTCCAGGACAATCCGGGGACGTGCTCTGGATGGGATGCAGGTTCGAATCCCTTTTTCCACTCTCACAAATATTTTTTTATTTAAAGTAGCTGAGCATGACAAGTGCTAACATACAGGTCAAAATATTATGTGTGTTGTTTACAATTTATCACGGCTCGGTGAAGTAAAACATCGTGAGGAAACCTGCATGACTCAGAGATTTACTCAACAACTTGTGAAGTCTGCCAACCCGCACTACGCTAGCGTGGTGGACTATGGCTTAATCCCTCTCACCATAAAAGGAGACCAGTGCCCAATAGTGGAACAGAAAAAGGGTTGAAATATATCTCAAACATATAGGTTTTGTAATAAGAAGGATATATTTGTAATCAAGGTTATTACACTGTTTCGGATTATCTTGAGGATAAAACTAAATGGGCTTGAGCTGCTCCTCATTCATTAATTTTCAAAATTGTTTTATAAGAAATAATGTAATGTTATAAAGATTATATTAAATTGTAATAAATTTGCAATTTAAAAAAGTGGCCCATGAGTTTCTTGCCGGATTCTTCTCATGAAAGGCTTTACTACGGAATCCGGCCGCTTGTGGCGATTGCAATCGCCACTTTGTTATTGCGGTTGCACTCGCCTCAGGCGCTCGTGTTAATTATTTTAATTATTAGTGTATTATTGACGATTTTAAGTGCTACTTCATAGGCCTACGAAATAAAGATATTTTTGAATTTGAATTTGAATTTGAATTTGAATATCGATAATCGAGCGAAAATAATTTTTATTAAACGCACGTCTTGCAAATTTAAAGATTGAGCGAGTTAGCGCAGTGCAATCTTAAACATCAGATAGGTTGCGCAATAGCTTATCGAGATTCACTTATATGCAGTTTTTTAAAAGTTTCATCAAAATCAGTTAGTCACGCCTATAGCATATACAGTATTTTTTTCTAGTTACAGTATTTTTTTACAGCTGCAGTTAGTATGTACAGACTGTCTGTATATAAAATATATTACACAAAAAGATATTACAGTTTTATTAAATTAATAGATACATAATATAATAGTTATTAAATATATTCATTAAAATTACATCACTATCGTGTTCCCAAATATTCTGTGTGTACTTTGATGTTTATACAGAATATCTCTGTACTCGACACAATAAACAACAGAACAAAAGAAGAATGGATCTGTCACACACAGCTGACCTCACTAGTTCCGATAGGCTTACTTGCATACAGAAATATTGTGTTAATTTGTCAATTCAATCCCACTTCTGATATAAAATTTCTAAAGAATGCTTGGTGCAAATTTTGGGTTTTATTCCAAAGTTTGAAACGGTAAAATATCGTATCGTAGATTATAGATAAGTAATTATACAATCCGTTCGTGACATGATGCTATTTGTATTTTGTTAAAATTAATTTCATAATAAACAAAGGTCAGGAGAGGCGGTACACTTTAGAGCGTTACTTATAGTGATTAATTTCGTAAATGATCTCATTAACCGTTGTCTTGGTAAATATTTTTGCGTTATCATTTTTCATAGACTGAATGTTTTATTGTTTTTAGGCCAATCAATAATTTTATGATCTGCAGTCCAACATAGGCCTACGTGATCCAGTTGTACTCCGCTGCACGACATTCTAAAACACATAACTGTCTATTAGGTCACTTGGTACGGTTTGAATTATGTTTAGTGATAAAGTTTCGCTGGTTCCTTTGATGGTACCAGAAAAAATACGACAGACCACAAGCATCAGTGCCTAATAACGGTAGATATTTCATCTCTTGCATTTCTCTCAGTGAGCGAAAATTATGTAGGTCCAAAATCCCCGTTCCATTAATTCTCTATTATCTTCTGAAAATTTTCTTTCGCTTTTTAACCCTTTCTCTGGGTTTGGAAAGCGGAAGTAATGCCTCTTGTATTGCTAACGTTGACAAGCTATCGCTTTATAGACGCTTACCATCAGGCGAGCCATATGTTTATTTCCAACCCTGAGTATAAAAAAGACAACATACAATAGCCCGCAAGCCTTACACATATACCCATAGATGTAGGATTTTTTCACTACGCTCAACATATACCACTGAAATAATATGACACAGTTCCAGTGGTCTGCGAGTACAAGCGGAGAGATGGCACACGGCGGATTTATTTATTGGGTGAGGGCCCCACACAACCATGTCCGTGTGGTGACGGACTAAGAATACAAGTGTCACAACCCCATTCTTTCCCACAGGTGTCGTATGAGGCGACTCAGGGAAGTAAGCAATTATCATCCATTGCATGACTGGTGGTAGGGCTGGGTACTAAGTGGGAGTATTCACTTGGTATCGGGCCCGAGCGGGTTGGTACCACCATCTCCTGTGGCCATGAAGTACGTCGTTGGGTTTTGGCTGTAGCGGGAGATAGCCGTTTATTCTTTTATTTCATATCTGTGAAATGGAATGGTGAGCAGCGGCTTGACATTACTCTCGGTATAGTTGAGTCCATGAGCGACGGTTACCATTTACCATCAGATGGGCTATAGCTCGTCTGGCACTAAATGCAATAAAAAAAAACCTGTTCTTACAAGTTTGATTTTCAAGACTTTTTTAAACATTGTTCTTGTGTTAAACACAAAGTGAAAAACGTGAAATCGAAAATAACAGTCACGAGCAGGATTTGAACCTGCATCTCCTGGATACCGTCCAAAAGCTTTTGCCAATTCAGCCATCGTGACAATTGCTCCTGACTGCTAATGTATGAAAATACTTCCGACAGATGGCGCAGGCATCACCCAAAGACGTTAAGTATCGAGATTAGCAGTCAGGAGCAATTGTCACGATGGCTGAATTGGCAAAAGCATCTGGACGGTATCCAGGAGATGCAGGTTCAAATCCTGCTCGTGACTGTTATTTTCAATTTCACGTTTTTCACTTTGTGTGTTATGTATAGTGTTTAGCATGTCAAATGCTAAAAATATATATAAATATTGTTTTTGTGACTGGGTAAAGAGAGTTTTGGAACTTGCATCCTCACCAATTCGAAGGTATGCTTTAGACCACTAAGTTATCGTAGAAACTTACTTTCATTTCCCAACTCTACTTCACATTTTTCTTTTCGTTCATTTCAGTAAAATTACTTACAAGCAGGAGTTTTTGTAAGTGCTCCCATCAACTCCACATACAGGCTCTATGACTGTAGGACATAAACAAGGGTTGTCGTTTACATTTCTACAGGTTCCTTTGTAATCTAGCTGAACTACATCACAGGCCAAACTGAAAAATTATGTAATACTATAGACTCTCTCTTACTTTCTATATAGGGTGACGGGAAAGTATAGTATTATTTCTATAATAGGAAATGTTTTTTTATACTACTGCGTAGCAAACAATCATACTAGCACCTATTGGTAAGCATTTACCGTAGCCTCTAGACGCTAGCAACACAAGGGACTTCACTCGCCCGTCGCCATTTCCAAGGAAATAGACGGTAGCGTACTTCTCCGATCAAGCTGGGCCATTTATGCAAGCAAGGCTAGCAAAGAAAACTAGCCTTCTCTCGGCATGCCTACCACGATACGTCTGGCGTAACAGAAGCATACTCAGCATTGCTAAGTCCATGAACGATGGTCACCACTTAATGTTGTGAGCCATTACAGTAAGAACTAATTCAATATTATATTCACAATCCATCAGCCTTTCGACGTCCACTGCTGGACATAGGCCTCCCCAAGAGAACGCCACAACGAGCGAACCTGTGCGCTCATATGGGGTGATAGTGCCGTAATCGCCACGCTTGGCAGGCGGGTTGGCGATCGCAGTGGATGTTGTTAATACTCGAGGGAGTGCTGCTGCCCACTCCCCCGGTATTCCCTCAGTCGGCTCTTACGACTCCCATGGGTGGACAGGGGTGGGACAATTCTAAAGCCGGCCACACACGGCCTACTCACAAACAGCTGTTGAAGTACGTAACACCATTGACTCCACATACTGGATCTGAAGATTGCGGACATGCGCAAAGATCAACAGTTTTTGCATCTTGACAATGCCCGCGGTAATCTAGCTGCACTCCTGCGCAGGAGACACTGTGACAGTCAGAAAAGATACTGCCTCTATAAGAGAATTCTAAGGTTTTCAAACAGTTAACTGCTGATTATTCTCTGTTCATCAATTATTACCATATTTTAGAAGACAAAATCTCGGTGATAGTTTAAGATGTTACCTAAATTTAAGTAATCTTTAGACGCTAGCAGCACCAGAGGCATGTTTCGCTCATCGCCATCTCCAAGGAAAGGAATAGGACTTGGACAGGACAGGACCTATACAAGAAGGAAGAGGATAGGAAGTATGAAGGAGAGGATAGGGGGAGGCTTTGGGGACGCTAACAGTACCTAACGATGTTTTACGCAGATCTTTTGTGCGAGGATGGTACTTCCCCGTAGTGTTAGCCTATTGATGCTGGAATAAGCAAGGCTCTACCACAACTTGTATCCTCTCAGAGTGTGAAGGATGCAGACCATAGGCCCCATGCTGGTTTCTTCACGATGCTTTACTTAACTAAGATAATAATTTGTCAACTAATACACAGATAACACACACATAATGTATGAAAATACTTACCGACAGATAGCGCAGGCGTCAAGCCAAGATGTTAAGTATGAATGTGTTATCGAAATTAGCAGTCCTGAGCAATTGTCACGATGGCTGAATTGGCAAAGCGTCTGGACGGTATCCAGGAGATGCAGGTTCAAATCCTGCTCGTGACTGTTATTTTTGATTTCAAATTTTCAGACTTTGTGTTGATTTATGTGGCTAAGCATGTTAAATGCCAAAAATATAATTATACTAGCCTTTGCGCCGCGGCATCGCCACAGCCAAAAGCTAGTTTTTCGGTTATATCTCAAGTTCCCGATGTAGTAGCGGGATAAAATGTATACCAGTTTTTAAGTCTAATCAAGACATTTCAAATAAAAAAAGTTGCATCAAAATCCGTGTAATAGTTTTTGCGTGATGCGCGAACAAACAAACAGACAAAAATTCTAAAAGAAATTGTTTTGAGTTTAGACTCGTCTATATATAGGCTATCCTATTACAGCCATTTTTTCTCAAATATCTTAAATGTACAGACACAGCTATGTTACAGTTTTATAATAGTATAGATAAAAATATCTAAATACAGATAATTACATAAAATTTAGAAAAATCAGGGCGTACCCCTACATATCTTAGAATGGAAATTGAACCACCATTGTTTTGCAATTCTTCGATTTTCTTATAAGCTATCACTGTTTTGCCTAAGGAAAGATACTATGTCATTAAAGAACAAATTATTTGTGAAAGTGGAATAAGATTTACTGCGAGCGGGGTTTGAACCTGCGTCCCTTCCAATCAGGGGAAGTGCTCTAGGCCTCTAAGCCATCGCAGTCGCTGAGTGCGATTCTCAATCTCCACTACACAATTGCTTTTAGATGTCTTTACTACTCACGCCACCTATCGTATGTATTTACATGCATTATTCCAATATAACACTATATTTTGTTCTTTAAACTAACTGAGCATGTCCAGTGCTAACATACAGATTAAAATAAATACTTCCTTTTTTATTAATATTCCTTCCAAAGAGTAATTAAGTTACTAGTCTTGAAATACATACTTACAAGCAAGCATTACTGTAGGTGTTACCATCGACGCCGCATGAAGGATCGAAATTATTTGGACAAGAACATTGAACGAATCTTTTGTTTGCGTTCCCACCTTCACATCCTCCCTCGTAATCTAATTGTACTTCAGCGCACGACAACCTGTAAAAACTTGATTGTATCTGTATTCCAAAATCATAAGGTTTTGTTTTGAGTATCTGCTGTTGCTATTATAATAACTGGTTGGATTATGATGACTTTGGAAAGAAATAGGGCCGATTTTTTTATATATACTGCGAAAGTGGCAAACTGTTATATGGCCCAACTGATGGTCAGCGGTTACCGCAACCTATAGTCGCTAGCAACACCAGAGGTATCTCTCGCGCTTCGGCAACTCGAAGGAAAGGGTAAGTAGGCAGAGATTACGGATAATAAGAAGGGAACGAAGAGGAGGGTTATTGGCTAAGGCCTAGTAAATGTTATCTAAAAAAATTTTCATTTTTAATATAACATTTACTTTGGAATAATGACTGTCGTGTGGGACTTGACTAATATAATATTATACGAGTATTGTCGGACATAAAGAATAGCTAACATCAAGAATAGCTGTTTGTTTCTTAAACATATTTTTTTTATAGACAACACTGCAATAAGGAATATTTCTTGTATCTTGGGAGACTTTATAAACATGCAATTTCACGGACGCAAAGTACACCCAGACTCAGAACAATCATTTGAGAAATACACAAAGAGTTGTTCTGTGTGGGAATCTAAACCATTCCGCCATCATCATCCAACATGTACGAATAATCTGACGGCAAATATTGACCTCCCATGCTGAATGTTGTAGGTATGATTTTGTTAATTGTCTATGGTAGCAGACGAAGGAGCGACCCACCTGATTTTGAGAAGTAACCGCGGCTCATGTGTTCAGCAATACACGGGGCACAGGCGGGAATCGGGAAGATAGTACATTCCCGTACAGGACACTTATTTATGTGATACGAAATGTTACTCTTAAGTGTTAAGTTAATGCTAGACAAATGAAAACGCTCGATGAACTACTCACAAGCAGATATTCCTGTAAGATACTCCATCAACTCCGCAAACTGGCTGAGAAGTATTTGGACAATCACAGACGTTAGATTGTAGCGAACTATTCAAAAGAGCCAAAAATATCACTCGAGATAAATATCGGCCAGTACTTTGTCTACAGATGTCTGTCACATTCATTATTTTGTGACTTTTTCTCATAGTTCTTCTCAAATGATTGGGTAATATCTGGCACCTAATTAAATTTATTTGGATATATGATGGCTGGCTTTAACAATGATCTCTTTGTTCTTTGTGTTTTTTTGGCATACATTTGCTGTTATTTATATTTTGTGTGCTATAAACATTATTTATAATTGTTCAAAATATTATTAATGCGTTCAGCTGTATTCATTATATATTGTATAGGATTGGAGGTCTCATTGAAATCCTATAACTGAATTTTTAAACATGGGAAAGTATCTAGAAATTTTTATATACTTTTATAGCATTTGACATGCTTAGGCATATACATCTATATAAATAAAAATGAATCGCCGAAATGTATGTACAAGCATAGCTTCCGAACGACTGCACCAAATTGGATAATTCTTTTTTTTTGTGTTCATTATTGTGAGGAGCAGGTTTGTAAATAACAATATTTAAAAAAATGGAGCTGTACTTTTTTTTAAATCTCATAATATGAAAAGTGAGTGAGTGAATGAGATAGAAGACTAAGTTATTTTCGATACATCAGACGTGTCTGAAATTATTAATAACCCGACTGATTTGACCGGGAAATGTTACATTTACTAAGTTCGCAAATGTACACCACCCGTGTGAAGCCGAGCCGAAATATTCTTTAAATCCTGAAAGACGTGTTAGACATAAATAGTATAACACGTCTTTCAGGATTTTAAAGAATTTTTACGTAAACAATATACCTATGGGGTATGAAGTTCGCTGTGTCAGCTAGTATGTTATATTTAGCAACTCACTGAACCCTGGAGACGTCCTACCTGAACAGTGGATTGCCTACTATCAGCGGCCAAAAAACTATTTTCTATATTTGAATCAATTTTCTGCCAAAAATGATTATAAAAATCATGGTACTTATAGTGGTCGCAGTGCTATCTTTCAAGTGTAATACTAAATTTAATCTAAGCCATCCAGGGATCCACTCAAATATGTACTAACAAAAATTTCATCATATTTATCAACATCGGTTCAGTCAGTTTCAGATTTTAAATGAGTCTATTTACACGGCAATTAATTTAGATATTGATTGATCTATTAGAAATTACTAGTAGAGTGAGCGCTGGAAAATAACTTTTTCTTGTGGACCCGAACCGGGAATCGAACCCGAGGCATCATGATCATCATCCTAGACCAGTGCAGTAATAACTTGTCAACAAATAGGCATATATTTAAAAAAATAAGAATACCGCTAGTTTAATTTTGCAATTAAAATTCATACTATTTGGTGGCGTAATTTTCTAAACATTTTTGATCTATAATACTTTCTGATATTTACGCGAATGTTACACATTTTGAAATAACCACCAGTCCATCCTGTAAGGGTATATGGCACTTGTGCCATATACCCTTACAGGATGCAGGAGTATACAAGCTGGATTGTGATTGTGGTCTCTCCTACATTGGGCAAACAAAGAGATCCATAACAACTCGGATCAAAGAACACATAGCTGATGTGAAGCACAGTCGCTATACAAAGTCTGCAATTTGTGAGCACACCCAGGACCACACCCGCCATTACATTAGGTTTGACAAACCTCAAATCCTCGCAAAAGAACATCGATATCGCCCTAGAATGATACGTGAGGCTATTGAAATTAAGAAACATCCCAATTTCAATAGAGAAGACGGCTGGGTCTTACCATCAAGCTGGAATCCTGTGATAGGCCTCACCAAACAGAATACAAGAAGGCACACCACAAGATTGCAAGACACAGTTAGCGCTTATTGTGTAGATAAAACCCACAGTAGTGATTAGTCTTTGCCTTTTGTAAAAAATTTAAAAATTCAAACTTTATTAGCTCTCAGTAATTCCGTACAAAATTTAATAATCCATAACAGTTGTTGCCTACTGAGTTTTCTGGGCGGATCTTTCTCAGTCAGGCCGCGTTCCGATCCGGTGGTAGCTTCTTAGTCTTAGCTTTTGGCAAAATCAATATATTTAATAATATAAACTAATAACCAAGATTGTCTTCTTACTGGTAGTAATTGGTAGTTTGTGGTAGAATTTTTGAGCACTAAATAAAAACAAAAATTTTACAATTTAAAGTGGAGTATTATACTCATTTTAATATACTAACTTAAAGTATCATACATTGTAAGCATAAGCATTTGAAGTAGATATTTTCACTGTGTTTCTAAACGAATATTAGGTGGGTTAAAATAAATAAACCAAAAATTTTGTAAAATCATATACTGTGGGTAGATGAAACCGTTGAAATAACATATTATCAGCCTTGGACGTCTATCATCTAAGTCCAGCCGTGATCATGAATGCTGTAAAGTATTCGAAACGTCGGGATAGTAGTAAAATCAAGTAAACGCGATAGATTCCGTAAACGTAATTTTATTTCAAAAAAATTTTGATCTATACTTTTTAGCATTTGACATGGTCCGCCACTTTTTAAAGTACAAATTATTAAACTTACTATATTGGTTTAATGCATGCGAATGCATTCCGATATATGCCGTTGGTCATAAAGACAAATGTGATAAGGAGATTGGGATGATCTAAAGATCTGTACGATAGCTCAGTGGCTTAGAGCACTTCCCCGGATTGGAAAAGACGTAGGTTCGATTCCCGTTCGTACAAAAAATATCTTTTTCCTTATTCACAAATAATTTGTACTCTAAAAAGAGTACATAAAAATCCTATAAAATAAAGAAAATAGCTATTTTATTTATATACACACAGAATACTCAGTACAGTACTTAACTATACCCCTAAGTAAGCTCCAACCTCGATAAGCACATCATTACACCGACCAGACACAGAGATTAACATAAATTACCCGAAAAGATCAGACGCAATCCCTTAAGTGGGTAAATATGGTAATATTATCGAATTGGCACTATACAAGACACAATGTAACTAATGTGTTGATAGAGCAAAATTGACTGTTCATACCCTCAAATCATCGAAATGGCTCTTGATGAATCAAATCGAAAAATGTAGTGCTATAATCTAAAATCAAAAATGATAAGTCACAAGCGGGATTTGAATCTGGATAACTGTTGCTATATTCATATAATATGTATTATAATCGTTCAAAGTAAGCTACCGTGATACCTCTTCACACTATCAATTTCAACAACATGTTCTTTTTTTATAATACGCGTTCAAAAATATGGGTAGCAAACAAGCAACTCGACCCACTTGACTGTCTGCAAAGGCGTGCTATTTGGATTGTCGATGATTGATGAAATGGAGCAGCGGAGAGATTTTGGGTCCTTCTGTGTGCTCTATCGACTCTATAATGGGGAATGGGCTCGGATGAGCTGTTTGAGGTGGTACCAACATCACCATTTTACCACCAAACCACGAGACGTCGTCGTAGGGTTCATCCAAACCCCCTGGAAACGATTTCTTCAAAGAGTAGTGTGGGCCTTCACCCACTAAAGAACCCGCCGTGTGCCGTCTCTCCGCCTTATGGCGGGCCACTGGAGCTATGTTACATTCCTTCGGTGGTCATCTTGACTTCGTATCTAAACCTGCTCGTTATCCGCTTTCTATGCATGTAAACTCTACAATGAACTTGCAACTGCGGTGTTTCCCAGCGCTACGACATGTCCTTTCTAAAGCAAAGTTTAAAAAGAGCACTTTACTCACGATAGGCTGTAACATTGCTGTACCCCTGGTGCTACCAAAGTCTACTATTTTCATCAATAAGCCGGCTCGACTGGGTACGTACGACCCCCTCACAAAAGATCTGCGTGATCTACTACTCCTACTTTCATTTTTCTTATGGTAAATTAGAGCGCCGTAGACGTTTTGTCCGTGTGGTGACGGACTAAGAATACAAGTGTCACCTCCCCATTCTTTCCCACGGGTGCCGTATGAAGCGACTAAGGGAAGTAAGCAATTATCATCCATTGCATGACTGGTGGTAGGGCTGGGTACCAAGTGGGAGTACTCACTTGGTATCGGGCCCAAGCGAGTTGGTACCACCATCTCACGTATGACCGGCCATGAAGCACATTGTTGCGTTTTAGCTGTAGCAGGAGATACCGGTTCAGTTCATATCGGTGAAATGAAATGGTGAGCAGCGGCTTGACAATACTATCGGTTTAGTTGAGTCTATGAGCGACGGTTACCATTTACCATCAGATGGGGAAAAACCCCTCTTCTTACCCTCTCAACAGTCCGATGATTCCTGATTAGTCGAAATTTCGACACGTGATTCAGGCAACTAATCACAATGAAGCGAAACGAAACGTTTCATTTTTCATTCTAAGGGGGCAGATCTTATATTTGGCACTGAAGAGTGTTTATCATCAAATCAGGCTTAGTTATAAATCTTTTACATATTTTATGCTACTTATTTGAATAATAAATAGATAAATGTATTCTTACATTCCTAATTAAGACAAATATTGCTTTCCTAAAGTGCCTATTCACTGAACATAAATGTCTAGTTATTGGCAATAGACCAAGATCATAATAGACATACGGCTCGTAAACGTTGTATTATCTATACTATAAACATGATAGATTGAGAAAAACTAGTTTTGTTACATCATTATTTTTTAATGGTGTAGCGGTAGTGTGTGTGACTGCTCTTTATAACGTCAGAAGTTCAAATCCATCATCACGCCATCTTCCTTGCGGGGTAGGCACAGAGAACAGAGTGCCAAAACGCTTTATTCTTGCATACATCTCTCGCTTCCACAACATTCATAATTCTCTTCATACACACTCGCCGGTTTTGGAGACTCCTGACTACACCTTCCTTCAATACATGACTGATTTGGTCTAGGTAGGTGAGTCTCGATCTCCCTCTGTACCTACATCCTTCTACTTTCGCATTGTATATCTTCTTAACCAGTCAATCGTCCGGCATTCTTTCCACATGTCCGAACCATCGGAGCATTCGCTTTCACATCTTTACATCAATACTCTCTTTCATACCTACTCGCTCGTCGTTTTTACGAATATGGTCAGTCAGCCTAATTCCGTAGAGATTGCATTTCGACCGCATTGATTTTACTGTCATGCTCCTCTTTGCATACCCAACGCTCGCTTCCATATAATAATGTTGGGACAAGCACTGCGTTCATACGTACCTTCTGGCTGAGATCGTGGCTGCCGAGAAGTTGTCCCAATGCTCTGTTCACTCTATTTCCCGTATTCACTCTTCTCTCTATATCAGTGCTGTACCTTTCATCCTGACTGAATCCACATCCAAGATATACGTATTCATCCACTTTTTCAAGCATTCCAAGATATTCCTTTAAGAAATTCTTAATAACAAGTTGGAGTTGGGATAATGATGAATAGATTTTTCATCATGGGGATGAATGCCTTGGAAAGAATGAAAAGCCGTTGGTTCTGGGCTTTATCTCTCTCCGGTCATGAAATGTGTCGGATTAGAACAGACAGTGCACTTTTGTTTATGCGTACACTCATGCACTTTAATGTCTTCTGTGTAGTTGGCGTATAGTAGTATTCGTTACCGAAATTGGTCTGGAGATGATGCTACAGCTAGGTAAATGCATTCCGATAGATGGCGTTAGTCGTAAAAGACAAATGTGATAAGGAGATTAGGATGATCAAAAGATCTGTACAATAGCTCAGTGGCTTAGAGCACTTCCCCGCATTGGAAAAGACGTGGGTTCAATTCCCGCTCCTACATAAAATCTCTTTTTCCTTATTGACAAATAATTTTTACTTTAAAAAGTGATGGAGCATGTCAAATGCTAAAAAAATATTGATCAAAAATGTTTAAAAAACCTTAATTGGTGCTATATCACAACATAACCGGGATTCACAGGCCGATTTTGATATTCATTGTGTTGGTTCTATCAATAAAGTTACAGTGACAAAAGGCTCGTGTATCGTGTGTGACACCATTTATCATTAAATAGCCTAGCCTTTTCCAAAGACTTTTATTGAAGTAGGGTTTTTGACGTAAAGCATAATATTTATGCTAGTGAATGAATCGTCGCGAGATGCTAATCGGCTTTTACGCGAACACGCATTTGTGTGTGTGTGTTGTATGTCTACATAGTCTGTTATACTTACGCTTACAGCAGTGTACCATATATACTAAAGGTACCTTAACATAGTATCACGCTTGTATTCCCCGAAGGGATAGGCAGAAGTGTATTACACACCCACGGTTCGCCGGCTACGTTTAAGTCCCACGTAATAGGGGGCGACCTACAGGTACCAGGTCAGTTAATTTGTGTTATCCGACAGGCATCATTAAATTTCAGATCTTGTCTAATTCTTCTTCTTGACGTGCCTGTTCCTTACTGAAGGGTGGCGGTAAGTTTTTTGAATTTTTCTCGGTCTAAAGCAATTCTGAACAGACTTGATGCCTGTCCACTCTCTGATGTTACAAAGCCAAGACATTTTTCTTCTACCGATTTTCCTTTTGCATGCAATCTTGCCCATCATAATGATTTGTAGCCATTATTTGTAATGCCTGAGAATATGCCCCAAATATGCCACTTTCCGATGCTTGATGGTGTGCGCAGTAGTTCCACATAGCTTGTCTATTTAACCAGCTGTAAATAATCTTCTTGTTTAGTTTTTCACGGCCCCATCTTCTGCTAGCCTTAGGCATGGGTCTCCTCTCAAAAGGAGTCGGTATTTTTATTGTATTATTGTACATTTTTTATGTTTATGTTTGTCTTGCGAGTTAGCAGACTTTATAACCCAGGCATGCAGGTTCCAGGTTCAGAATTAGAATGTTTTTCTTCAGCTTCTAATTTTTTTTGTTTTTGATATAAATCATCTTACATTATTTGTCTTAATGGGCGTTAGTCGGAAAGGAAGGGACGCAGGTTCGATTCCCGCTCGTACTAAAATACTCTTTTTCCTTATTCACAAATTATAATTTGTACTTTAAGAGTATCTGAGCATGTCAAGTGCTAAAATATAGATCAAAATGTTTGAAAAATCACGCCATCAAATAGTATGAATTTTAATTGCAAAATTAAACTTACTACATTGGATGAATGCATGTAAATGCATTGCCGATACGACGCCCTCTGCGTTGGTCCTTAAGACAAATGTAATGAGGAAATTCGGTATTTCTAGAAATTGTACGATAGCTCAATGGATTAGAGCACTTCCCCGGAAAGGAAGGGACGTAGGTTCGATTCCCGCTCGTACTAAAATACTCTTTTTCCTTATTCACAAATTATAATTTGTACTTTATGTTTATTTTTTTTTATATTACAATAGTGACAAATGGCGATAAGCGGTTATCGTAGTCTGTGGATGCTATTGACAGCAGCGGCATCATTCATGCATTGCCAACTAAATCTAGTTATCGAAGTCGATTAAAATTAATAGGAAATATGAGGAGAATTACAAGTGAGTTTGGACGTGCTGCACTCTCACTTACAGTGTAATACGTAAGAGAAAGAATACGAATACGAATACATTACAAAAACATCTACGAATACCTTAGGCAGATATTCTGTAGGTAAGAGTATTTCACCATCAACAGATAATGGTATATATAGACTACCACCAGATAATGGTAGGAGATCTTATGACATTAAAAAAATAATGGAGGACTCAAGTGATTAGTGAACAATTATTAAAGGCAGTTGATTTTTACCATTTCGAGCACTTAATTGAAATATTAGAATAACCGAAATAGAAGTAAATACTAAGAAATATAAAACAACATTGTATTGGACATTCCATCTCAGTACAATGTGGAACACTTTAAGGCAAGAGTGAACAAGTTATTGTTAATGAGCTTTAGCACCCAAAATTGAGTTGCCATATATTATAATATCACGTGGGATACTCAAGCTCATGCTGCATGCTGTGTTTTACACAAAAAAAAAACAACTTTATGTAGCGTAATAAATTCTCTTTATTTCATAAATAAACATTTGAATTCGGAATGCTTTGTTTCTTTAATAATGACATAAAGGAAAGTCGAGAACCCTCTTTGTATAATCTTTTTCGATAATATCTTTTTATCACAATGAATTAGTATATAAATTGCGAATTAACCTTTGAAGGTCGATAAATTTGCTTATGCTAATATGGAAAATAAAACTGAGAAGATGATTGTACTTACTCGCTCGGGTCCGATAACAATTGAGAACATTCCCTAGATAAACCTTATTACCTCCATATACTACCCTTACTCAGAAGAGGTGCATTGCAGGTGTTAATTGACAACATTTCAAAAAAAATTAATGCCAAAATAAAAATATATCTTTATTTTCTCAAATTCTACGGCATATTTCTTGTATTTTTAATGGTTAATTTTAGAGCAAAAATATTAAAACCGAAATATGCCTGATGACGTCACAATTAGGTTGAATGAAATATATGCCTTTGCAATTAGGTAGCACTATGATGTATTGATATTTCAAAATTACTTTATTCACGTACAAACTATAAAGAAACAATTTTTATTCGACCGTATTATTTTATGTGATAGAATAAAGTTAAGGCAACAATGCTGTACTACCTGCAAGTGACGACGACTTTGACGCTTAAGTACGACTTTTTAAAATGGAATAATATAAGTAAAAATGTTGATGAAAACTATTGAATTTGGGAAAAATAAAAAATATTGGTTCCGTAATTGTGCGTCTAGTTTTACTTGAAGTAATAATATAAATATCCATAAAAAAAAAGACAATCGTTAGCGTGTTAGTTGATTGTTAATGACAATCGTTAGTTGTCCATGAGTGGCGATGGTTCGTCACACACACACACTAAATGTTGCTAGGTTAGAAATAGCGGACAGGGTGCGATTGTAACCGAATGGCACGTCGTACATGAGAACATTAACACTCCTTAAAATGAGAGTAAATTTCACATCAAAATACAAACAATATTTCAAGGGCCATCCTACAGAAAATTCTCCCTAACGACTTGAGAATCGATCCTACTTGAATTTTACAAAGCCTCCTTTGTAGACCCGTGGTGGTGTAAGTGGTATCACGCTTTGAACTTTATTCGGGCACTGGCTGAACCTGCCAGATTTTCTCCAACCCGTACATTGGATTTGTGGCCCCAATTTTTATGCGACATTTAAGTTTTTTTAGTGGGAGATTGGGGTGAAATTTTGTTGATATGCGAAAAATAATTAAAAAACAAGTTCCGTCAAAACTTTTTAATAATAATTGTGGTACATGATCGTAGTGTCGTCTGTCGTGTCTAATTCTAAACCATCCAGGGGCTCACTCAAACACACAAAAAATCATCATAATCGGTGGAGCCGTTTTTGAGTTGTTGCGAGACTAACGCTATTTTTATATAGGTACTATATAAATCCATATATATATATAAGCGATTTACCACTCACTGACTCATCACGATATCTCCGAAACCATACGTCCGATTGACTTGAAATTTTGCATAGATGCTCCTTTCACGACGTAGACGCTCACTAAGGATTTTACGAAAACTCCTATCCAAAATATATATTTTTATCTGCTATCGTATTCAGACTTGTACACTCATTATCACAACACAAACATGTCAACCGTTGCTATGGTAACCATTGATGTTAACATCATGCTAAAAGTTGGTTTTTAACAAAATATGTTTAGGAGTTAAAGAGTATTTGGCATTAGTTTAATAGTTTTTTTAAAGACTAATTTTAGGTAGGCATTCCGATTTCTATATTATTTCAATTGGCATTAGTTTAATAGTTTTTTTAGACTTATTACAGATTACAAATTATTTGTGAATATGGACAGATGTGGTCTCTGCCTACCCCTACGGGAAAAAGGCATGACAATGTGATTTTATAAAATAATAACAATTTTTAACTGCATGCGTGAGCTTAATGACACTATTCAGAAAGAACGAGAGAAAAAGAGTGTGAATGAGTTTTTCAAAAGAGATTTTGGTGTTAATAGGCACATTGATACGTTGCGGAAAACAATACTAAACGAAATGAGTTCAGGAAAACGTAATCTGCACTAATTTATAGTGGACACTTTCGGGGCCTAATTGTGGATCTTCTCTGTCTTATACATCAACTAACTCTGTGGTGCAGATGTAGTATCAACTGCTGATCATGAGTTCGAGGGTTCGATTCTCGGGCCGGGCAGTGATACTGAGATTATTAGTAAAAAAAAAATCTTAGTAGCCGCCCGGAGTTTGGAAATGTGCCCGATAGACGGCAATAGGTTCGCCCCCTATTACGTGGGACTTTAACATAGCTGGTGAACATGCCTACCCCTTCGGGGAATACAGACGCTGCTATGTTTTTGTTTATACATCAAAGCTTATAACACATAATTATACTAGGCTGTACGGCTTGATGGTAAGTCAGACGGTAAGTTTGCCACCCCCTGAATGGTTGACGTGATAGCCTATAGTATAGACCAAAGGTAACCTTTGCGAGTAATCCACTCCAAGAAAAGCTATAGGACATGAAGAGAAATGATGATATAGAGGAGATGAGGAAGTGGTCAGTTAAAATAATAAGAAGGGAAGGAGGGGGTGGTTTGGTAGGTTTCTAATTTAGAGATGGAAACACATATTTAGACTTTTTTGAATTAAGAATATTAAATATCATTATATATTTGACATAGGATTCACATACATTTCAATGGTTTTATAAAGCCGTGGGGGGCCAGTTTTAGAATTGTCCCACCTACCTCCACTCATGGGAGTCGTAAGAGCCGACTGAGGGAATACCGGGGGAGTGGGCAGCACTCCTTCGAGTATTAACAACATCCACTGCAATCGCCAATCCGCCTGCCAAGCGTGCGATTACGGCACTATTCCCTATTCTTGGGGAGGCCTATGTCCAGCTGTGGACTTTAAAAGGCTGATGGATGGATGGGTGGTTTTAAAAAATCGCGGGTAAATTAGGTGTCGAATTTAGAAAGTAAATCATTAACGCTGACGAAGTCGCGGTTATCAGCTAGTATTATATTTTATCATAACTATTATAGAACTGTAACTCTTAAGATATTTCAGAAAAAATAATGTATTATTATGCTATATAGGTTTGTCTAATCACGAAACATAATTTTGTCTGCTTGTCTCTTTGTTTGTTCCCACGTCTCGCAAAAACTACTGAAATAATTATGATGCTACTTATTTTCTTTGATAGCTCTTGATTAGACTTAAGCTGCCTGGAGACCAACTAATTATTTGTCAAATTTTACGTGTTTGTCAATTATTTTATTTGATAGTCTGAAGCTTTGCTTGACGTGTTTGTTAAACAAAATACACTCATTATTTGTTGAAAACGTTAAATTTGATAAACACCTTGGTCAAACAAATTTGATCGTTTACAAGGCGCTTTAGAACTTGATACGTTAGCCCGCTACTATATCGGGAACCTGAAATAATAATATAAACTGTTTTTGAGTTAAGGCGGAAAAAATGTACCTAACCGCACACCCCGTCATTTTGGCAATCGAACAGGGTAGTGTGCCGTCACCATGTGCCGTCTCTCCGCCTGAACTGGCAGACCACTGGAACTGTATGACATCACTTCAGTGGCACCTGGAATATAACCTAAAAACTAGCATTTTATCCACCTGAAAATAAAACATTATAAATCAATATTCTGATTATTATCCATGTGGTGACGGACTAAGAATACAAATGTCACCAACCCATTCTTTCCCGTGGTTGACGTACAAGGGACTAAGGGAATTAAGCAGTTATCACCCATTAGGTACATTAGTGGTTACCGTGTGGGGCCAGCTTTAGAATTGTCTCACCCCTCTCTATCCATGGGAGTCGTAAGACCCGACCGAGGTAGTATCGGGGGAGTGGGCAGCAGCACTCCCTCGAATACGGCAACATCTACTGCGATCGCCAACCCGTCCGCCAAGCGTGGCGATTACCGCATTATCCCCCATATGAGCGAAACACATTTTGTGGCGTTCTCTTAGGGAGGCCTATGTCCAGCAGTGGATTTCGAAAGGCTGATCGACGGATGGATGGATGGACATTAGTGGTCGTAGGGCTGGGTACCAAGTGGGTACTCACTTGCTATCGGGTTGGTACCACCATCTCCCGTGTGACCAGCCATGAAGCACATCAGTGTGTTTTGGTTGTAGCAGAAGATAGCCGTTAATTCTTTCATTTCATATCTGAGAAATGAAATGGTGAGAAGTGGCTTGACAATACTCTCGGTATAGTTGAGTCCATAGATAGTATTGAGTCCATGAGCGACGGTTACCATTTACCATCAGGTGGGCCATGGCTCGTTCCCTTTTAATTAAAGCTTAAGTATCTGAATAAGATTGTAGCGAAAAATAAAACTTATTATTTGCTTTCTTTTTTTAATATTTTTTTTTTATTTCAGGTAAGTAGAAAGGAGTTCCATAGTTAAGAAGAAATAACCGTAAGTTTATGTGCTGTAATATTTTTTTAATAGACTTAAGAATGAGGCTCTCAATTGGTCCAGGCTGTCACCACTGCGACTGCGGCGAGGACTCGGCGCAGCACACGCTCGAGTCGTGCCCGGCCTGGGATGTGCAGCGCCGGGAACTCGCTGCAGTCATAGGCGTGGACCTGTCGCTGCCGGCCGTTGCGCGAGCGATGGTTGGCAGTGACAGGGCCTGGACCGCGGTCGCCGCCTTCTGCGAGGCTGTCATCTCGCGGAAGGAGGCGGCGGAGAGGGCCCGGGAGGAATCCTCCTTCGCGGACCCGATTCGCCGCCGGCGCGCGGGGCGGCGTGCGCGCGCTTACCTGCGCCTGATGCCGCCCTAGCCGAGGCTGCGGACGGTGGGGTCGGGGAGTACCCTGCCGTCCGCGGAAGCCTACCGCGAAGGTGTGACGCCCAAGTGCGCGGGGCGTCGCACAAGAGAGGGTGCCCGAAGGGGCTGCCGCCTGCGGATCGCGGAGAAACGACGCGGTTCCCGTGATCCGCCGTAGCAAGGGCGGGTGAGGGCGCACGGTGGGTTTTTAGTGGGTGAGAGCCCCACACTACCCCGTTGTCTCCCCGGGCAGCGGGGTGTGCGGTAGGACATTTTTGCCCACCTAAAATAAAAAAAAAAAAAAAAAAAGGCTATACTTTATTTTTTTTACGATTTTTTGTCTGTTCGTTCACGCATCACGCAAAAACTACTAAACTGTTTTTTTTTATTTAATAACTCTTAATTAGACCTAAAAAATTGTATACATTTTATACCGCTACTATATCGGGAACCTGAGATATATATTTTTTTTGTAAAGGCGGAAAAAAATGTTCCTAACCGCACACCTCGTCGTTCGGGGCAACGAACAGAGTAGTGTGGGGCTCTCACCCACTAAATAAACCCGGCTTGTGCCGTCTTTCCGCCTGTATTGGCGGGCCACTGGAACTATGTTACATTTCTTCAGTGGTACCTGAGATATAACCTAAAAGCTAGCTTTTGGCTGCGGCAAAGCCACGGGCAAAGGCTAGTATTATTTTTTTTTTTTATTGTATGTAGTGGCAGGAGAGCCACAGTCCATCTGATGGTAAATGGTAACCGTCGCTCATGGACTCAACTATACCGGGTGTATTGTCAAGCCGCTGTTCACCATTTCATTTCACCGATATGAAATGAAACAATAAACGGCTATCTCCTGCTACAGCCAAAACGCAACGATGGAGAGAGAGTCAAAGGGGAGATGGTGGTACCAACCCGCTCGGGCCCGATACCAAGTGAGTACTCCCACTTGGTACCCAGCCCTACCACCAGTCATGCAATGGATGATAATTGCTTACTTCCCTTAGTCGCCTCATACCTACGACACCCGTGGGAAAGAATGGGGTGGTGACATTTCTATTCTTAGTCCATCACCACACGGACAAATTTAGAATCTGAATAAAGTGGTAACCACCGCTAATGGATTTATCGATACCAGGAGCATAGATAAGCGACTGCCCATCATGATGAGAGTAACGGAGATTGGAAGTGCTACTTTTTTTTTTAAATTTTCGTAGTAGTAAATGAATGGGCCGGCTCGATCGGAGAAGTACCGCTGTACCACTCTCTCACAGTAGATCAGCGTGAACCAACAGCAGTGGTACCTATCATTATGTTTCGTATGGTGAGTGAGAGTGCAGGAGGCCCAAACCTTCTTCCTATCCTCTCCTTGTTATACTACATATCCTCTCTTCTTAGTATCCTTTCTAACCTCTCCTTCAGATATTATTATCTTTTATGTCCACCTCTTATACATATTGGAGATGGTGATGCGCGATATATGCCTCTGGTGGATATATAGGCTACGGTAATCGCTTACCATCTGATGGACCAAGCGATAGCTCATCCCATCTTGTGTAAGAACGTATTAATGGAATCCAAAAAATAAATATTGTTTGGAAGAATTTTGACTAAGAAGTAAGTAGGTCCTCGTATATATCATAAAGAGCCGTCAAACTATGCGAATGGTCCAAGTAGAAATATGGAACCCGAATTTCGTTTGGAAATCTAAAATTGAATCCGTGTAATAGATTGATCGCCTAACTTTTAAATAAAGGCTCATTCGCACCAGACACGGGTGCTGTTTGACGGGACACCAAAGATTAATATCAGTATAGACGAGGCCTTAATCGAAAAAGTTAGAGCGGGTTTAAACCGGCTAAAACTTGTAATATCTAGTTATTTAGTTCGCAATATTGTTAGGAATAACCTCAGATGTCGTCCTTATATCTATGCGATGGGTAGATGACAATCAAAGACATGTAAGCCGTGACTGAATGACTTGAGAAGTAGGCAGTACTATAAAGAAATTGTGTGTGCAGAAGAATTGCGTCAATAAAGGTCATAGATTAACACATATTCTTTAGCATAAGGACCGAGAAAAAATTTAAAAACTAATTAGTTTATCAGATATTAAAACTCGACTGCAATTGTATAACCTATATAGGTACTTACATACTTAAAATATAGATCCCAAGCAGGTTGGTACCACCATCTCCCGTGTAACCGGCCATGAAGCACATCGGTGCGTTTTGGTTTTTTTTTTGTAATGCTAATGATGGCAGACGAGCCACGGCTCACCTGATGGTAAGTGGCAACCGTCGCTCATGGATTCAACTATACTGAGAGTATTGTCAAGCCGCTGCGCATTATTTCGTTTCTCAGATATGAAATGAAAGAATAAACGGCTATCTGCTGCTACAGTCAAAACACACTAACGTGCTTCGTGACCGATCACACAGGAGACGGTGGTACCGACCCATTCGGGCCCGATAGCAAGTGAGTAGGTACTCTCACTTGGTGCCCAGCCCTACCACCAGTAATGCAATGGATGATGACTGCTTACTCCCCTTAGTCGCCTTGTACGACACCTGCGGGAATGGATGTGTTGGTGACACCTGATTCTTAGTCCGTCACCACACAGACACAGGATGTAGCAGGAGATAGCCGTTAATTTTCATCTCATTTCATATCTGCAATGAAATGGTGAGCAGAGACTTGGAACATTCTCGGTACAGTTGAGTCCATGAGCGACGGTTACCATTTACCATCAGGTAGGCCGTGGCTTGTCTACCACAAAACGCAATAAAAAAAAGACTATTAAGTATATACAACATGAAAATATAAATATTGTATACACAATATTGAGGTACTTACTCTAAATTATTTATATATTTCAGATTTCTTTACCATTAAAACATTTTTTTTTAAAAAGAAAACCGCCTTCAAATTCACACAGGAACTAAAAAGAAATAAATAATTGGTATTTAGATACGATTTCCGTGCTAGACACCTACTGATATGTTTGAGCTTTGAAGCCGGTGCCAAAAATGTTTTTCATGTTATCTAAGTAGGTATTTATTATGAATTGTTATTTATACTTTTGGACTTGGCACCGCCTTCAAACACATCAGTAGGTGTCTAGCACGGAAATCGTATCTAAATACCAATTATTTTTTGCTTTTTAATTCCTGGGTGCATTTGAAGGCGATTTTCATATTATTTTTTTAATAATTTATTTTGTGTTTTTAGTGTTTTTTTATAAAATAGCTTAGAGTAGGTCGTACATGATGGGGTGGCCTCCCTAAACGAAAAAAAATCAGATAACGAAAAAACGGTAAAATTGCCTATAAAATTTTAAGAATTCCACCAATTTCTCAAGGATACCATCATCAGATCCTTACCTGATGACTATGGGACCACCTGGGAAGTATACTCTATCAAACAAAAAAATAATTTGGCAATTCGTCTTTGAGTAATCGGTGAACATAAAAAAAATATTCCGACGAATTGAGAACCTCCTCCTTTTTTTGAAGTCGGTTAAAAATATAAATGATTTACACACACATTCAGCCCACATAGCAATCATACTGGGGAACTGGGGGAATATTACGTACACGAAGAGTATTCTCTCGCATCCTGGTCACGTATGTACAGGATAATGAAGCTCACAATGTACACTCACAATGGTTTATTTAAGAGTAAATTATAGTAACGGTTTATTAAAAGTAAATTGCATTCGTACATTTATTAAGAGCACAACAAAAACAAAACAACATAGCATCACGTCTGTATCCCCGAAGGGGTAGCAGAGGGGTATTACACACCCATGGTTCGCCAGCTATGTTTAAGTCGTAATAGAGGGCCGGCCTATTGCCATCTCCCGGACATTTCCAAACTCCGGGCTGCTACTGAGAATTTTTCTTAAGCTTTATTATTTTTTAAGCTATGTTAATATCTAATTTTTAGTTTTATAGTATTACCAGCCTTTGCCAGCGGCTTCACCGCAGCCAAAAGCTAGTTTTTTGGTTATATCTCAGGTTCCCGATATAGTAGCGGGATAAAATGTATACCAGTTCTTATGTCTAATCAAGGCCTTTCAAATAAAAAATGTTGCAATAAAATCCGTTTAGTAGTTTTTGTGTGATGCGCGAACAAACAACCAGACAAAAATTCTAAAAAAAATTGTTTTGTGTTTAGACACGCCTATATAGCCTATTACAGTATTTTTTCTCAAATATCTTGAATGTACAGACACAGCTCTGTTACAGCTTTATAATAGTATAGACAACATCTAAGAAGGTGACTTTATACAGTTAAATACTAATTATTTCTGCCATTCCTACCTATAATTTTAAAGCTTAATTCACTACAGATGTTCCCTCGAGTTTTGAGACGCGAATTTTATTGCTGAAACGTGGGTAAAGCTGTTCTTTACCCTGTAAATAGTTATAACAATATCTGAAGTTTAAAGTAGGATTTAGATGCTGCTTAACTCCTACTTCACAGTACAAATATCTGTGTTCATCACACAAATACGAGTAATTGTCCTGAGTGGGAATTGAACCCATGATCTCTCTACGGAAGTCGGTTACACTACCGATTACACCCCGAGGCCCGTCAAATTGAAAAGGAGATAGATTTCTGAGACAAAATAATTGTTGGTTTTGAAACTTGAAATATACATAGGTGACATCGCGAGAAGAAAACTAGTAATAAACTGGACGGTGATGTAACGTTTGGCGCGTAAATTGATTAATATCCTGCACTGACCCTGTATTAGGAGACGTTCGTCCTAACTTCTGGATATATCTTTACTATTATAAAGCTGTAACAAAGCTATGTCTATACATTTAAGAAATTTGAGAAAAAATGACTGATTTAGGCTATATAGGCGTGTCTGAACACCAAACGATTTTCTTAAGATTTTTTTTCTGTTTGTTTGTTCGCGCATCACGCAAAAACTACTGAACGGATTTTGACGCAACTTTTTTTGCTTGATAGCACTTGATTAGACTTAACAACTGGTATACATTTTATCCCGCTACCACAGAATAAATACTAGTCCTACGGACAGAATAAATAAATAAATAAATATTCACGGACATTTCACACAACGTCCTCTGGTCCCAAACTAAGCTTAACGCTTGTTCTATGGGTACCAGATTACGGATATAATACATATACTACTTTTTTTTTGTAAATAAATACATATAATAGATAGAAAACACCCAGACGCAGTACAAATATATGTGTTTATCACACAAATAATTGTCCTGAGTGGGGATCGAACCCACGACCTCGTGCACGGAAGTCGGTTACACTACCGACTACGCCACGAGGCCCGTCAAGAAACCTCACTTCCATTAAAACTTGTCCAAAATCTCTCTATAATAGCCTAAAAAATCTTAATAATAATACTAATTGTTCGTAGCGAGAAGAAATGTACCTTATGAACACAGAAATACAGTTCTGATTGTTTTGCCCGCCGCATGATCCTCGGGCAACCGCGTCATTCAACGAATGCGCTAGGGTTGCAATTGACCACAGAAGGAATGTAACATAGTTCCAGTGACCCGCCAATAAAGGCGGAGAGACGGCACACGGCGGGTTTCTTTAGAGGGTGCAGGCCCCACACTACCCTGTTCGTTGCTGACACGTTGTTGACAAAAAATGTACTACCTGTTTTAGCCGGATAAAATGACAGGACAAAAGAAATTGCAGTTATGCTTATATTTTGCTTAAAATGTATTAGAACATGTAATATTAGCGTATATAACGTGATACTTTCTGATGTTTACGCGAATGTTACACATTTTGAAATAAAACTACGTTTACGGAATCTATCGCGTTTACTTGATTTTACTCCTATCCCGACGTTTCGAATACTTTACAGCATTCATGATTACGGGTGGACTTAGATGATAGACGTCCAAGGTTGATATGTTATTTCAACGGTTTCATCTACCCACAGTATATGATTTTACAAAATTTTTGGTTTATTTATTTTAACCCACCTAATATTCGTTTAGAAACACAGTGAAAATATCTACTTCAAATGTTTATGCTTACAATGTATGAGACTTTAAATTAGTAGGTAGGTAGTATTAAATATATTGATTTTGCCAAAAGCTAAGACTAAGAAGCTACCACCGGATCGGAACGCGGCCTGACTGAGAAAGATCCGGCCAGAAAAGAACAGTTGTTACCTACTGAGTTTAGTTAATAATATAAACTAATAACCAAGACTGTCTTCTTACTGGTAGTAATTGGTAGTTTGTAGTAGAATTTTTTGAGCACTAAATAAAAACAAAAATTTTACAATTTAAAGAGGAGTATTATACTCATTTTAATATACTAATTTAAAGTCTCATACATTGTAAGCATAAACATTTGAAGTAGATATTTTCACTGTGTTTCTAAACGAATATTAGGTGGGTTAAAATAAATAAACCAAAAATTTTGTAAAATCATATACTGTGGGTAGATGAAACCGTTGAAATAACATATCAACCTTGGACGTCTATCATCTAAGTCCACTCGTGATCATGAATGCTGTAATGTATTCGAAACGTCGGGATAGGAGTAAAATCAAGTAAACGCGATAGATTCCGTAAACGTAGTTTTATTTCAAAATGTATATAACGTGATTAATAAAGGTTTTTTTACGTCAATACAAAAACAAGCTTACATACTGATGATGGGGACGTTTGGCCACCTTATTGTTTAGACCCAGTTCATTGGGTCCAAATACAACTAACGCATACGCGAAATGGATAAATATACTTATACCTGTGTTTCTCTCACTCTTGGTAAAATCTAGTATGTGCATCCTTTTCTTCATCCTTAATGTCAAAATAGTAGCGAGTCTATATTATTCTTCGTCTAAGGTCTGAGGGTTGTAGGTACCTGTGCTTCGGTGCGGTTTGTTATTTTTATGTATCACAGAATAATTCTGTATTTGTGTTAACTACTCCAAGAAATCGCTGTTTTTTTCATGTTATAATCGTTGAGTTGAGCTCTCGCTCCTCCTCATTGCATTGAATCTACACCAGTGGTAACTTGTTTAGTGATTGAAAGCAAGATACAATTGAAGATACCGATAAATATCAAATATTGGCCAGAAAAAATTATATAAAACATTTTAAGAGACAGTTAAAATAAAAAATGTAATAAGACAGTTTATGATGGTTTATTTATAATACTAATGTATGGATTTGTTTTGAAGAACTTTGAAACTACAAATATTCTTGAACATTTTATTTATTTCATACGTTAATTGAAATCATAAAGCTTACAAATAAATATAACTCACGTAGTTAGTGTATGTATATAAACTATATAAAGATAAAGTTGCGACCGGAGAAATCCAGGTGGCGCTTATAATCATTACCATAAAACCCTGTGAAGTTAGGTCTCTATTCCCTTTGTTAAAAAGTACTCTGTGGTATTCTGTCGGTTGTACCGTGGTCGGTACGTGAAGCGGTAGGCATATAACTCGGGGCCTTGAGCGAGTGATGTAGGCCTGCCGCTACTACGAGTATATCGGGAACCTGAGATATAGCCTAAAAACTATCTTTTGGCTGCGGCGCAGCCGCGGGCAAAGGCTAGTACTATTATAAAGCTGTAACAGAGCTGTGTCTGTACATTTAAGATATTTGAGAAAAAAATACTTTATTAGGCTATTTAGGCGTGTCTCAACAAAAAACGTTTTTTTTTAAGATTTTTTGTCTGTCTATTTGTTTGTTCGCGCATCACGCAAAAACTACTGAACGGATTTTGATGCAACTTTTTTTCATTTGGTAGCGGCTCTCGATTAGACTTAACAACTGGTATACATTTTATCCCGCTACTATATCGGGTACCTGAGATATAGCCTAAAAACTAGCTTTTGGGTGCGGCGAAGCCACGGGAAAAGGCTAGTGTATAATATTTTTAATAAGTGACCTCGTTACTTTTGATCTTTGAATTTATTATTTGGACAATAACCTAGTTTTACTTAACTTAGTTTTAATATAAGTAGCCTAAGTTCCTTCTTATTACATTAGCTATCTAGCAGCAAAAATCCTGTTAAAATCCATTCATCCGTTCCAGAGATCAGCCCAAACAAGCAACCAGACAAAAAAATACATATTTAGCCTAATTACTGTGTTAACATTACTATGCATTAACTAATTAATTGTTAGACATTATACAGAAGTTTTCGATAAGTTAAACATATTTATTATAATTCATGTACACATTTTTTTATCATTTGACATTGTTAGCCACTTATTAGAAGGACTGTGAATTTGAAAAATGAGACATCGGTGAGCAGGAGTCCTCCAGAGCCTATTATTTCTCTTCTGCGATGGCTTAGGGGCTTAGACAATGCCCGCCGGCAATGGAAGGGACGCAGGTTCGTTTATTTCTTTTTATACTACGTGCATGCAAGCATATAGCCTCGGTGGTTAGTGATTTCTGCATAACAAAATAACATGCGGGGCAGTCTTTGGGGACTGCCGATAGAAGTGAAAACTAAGTAACTTGTGAATTGTATCGTCGAGCTATTAGATTATTATTCTTTGTTCACCCAAAAAGTACTCAACGCGCCTAAAGAAGATCGGAGCGTTCGGTGACGATGCCGCGAGTTCCATGATTTTTGTTCACCCAAAAAGTGCTCAACGCGCCTAAAGAAGTTTTCACTTAAAAGAAGACCAATAAAAAAACGGTTGTTATACAATGCCGTAACCTCAGCAGTATTAACCAACCTCCTTGCACGTCCTCTGTCAGTCTGCCATATAAACTTACACTTGTATTCACCGTATTCTCAAAACAGTTGACAGTAAAACGCTCCCGATGTACGTGACATGAAATATGTGTAACAGAGTACGTATTATTCTTCTTTATATTCTTCTGGTTATACGCATTACTCTTTGTTTATATCTGAAGAATACTGTATAACAGAATGATACGATAATTATTTTTTCTCGTTACTAGAATATAGGGTACCATATTATTATTATTATTATATTCTTTATTGTACATCAGTAAAAACAAAGTAAAAAATACAAATAATTAACTTAGAAGAGTACGCGGGTTCGATTCCCGCTTGTACAAAAAATCTCTTTATCCTTATTCACAAATAATGTGTACTTAACAAAATTTGTGTGATGTAGTGTCATTTTTAGCGTCAGGTTATGCGATGACCTTAAAAACTTTGAATGTGTATCATGGAGGTATTCAAAACGACTTTTGAGATAGGAAGGTGTTGAAGGGTTAAACTATACATTATATAGTATAGAAATAATATGAGTATTATGGCGAAGTCGTATAGGTAACCACTTAAGCTGTGTTCGAAATTGTGAAATATGATCATAATTGCGAAGACCAAATATGAATCTTATACAGAAATTTTGGAGGCGCTCAAGTTTATCTAATTGGTTTTTGGTGAGATCTGGATAGTTGACATCTGCGTAGACATTGCAAGCGTAATTTTGGTGGAAGTAGGAAGAAAGTTTCGCAATCGTCTAAGAGATCCTGCAGATGCAAACATTTTCCGACTTACTTCTTGGAGCTGTGGGTCCCAAGTAAATTTTGAATCAATTGTTAGGCCCAAGTTCTTGACTGTTTCACTATAGGGTATTGTAACCCTCCATCCATCCATCCATCAGCCTTTCGACGTCCACTGCTGGACATAGGCCTCCCCAAGACAACACCACAACACGTGTTTCGCTCATATAGGGGATAGTGCCGTAATCGCCACGCTTGGCAGGCGGGTTGGCGATCGCAGTGGATGTTGTTAATACTCGACGGAGTGCTGCTGCCCACTCCTCCGGTATCCCTCAGTCGGCTCTTACGACTCCCATGGGTGGAAAGGGGTGGGACAATTCTAAAGCCGGCCGCACACGGCACAAGAGTAAATATTATCAATACGAATACGTTGCCGGCGGCCACACAGGTAACTGCGATACCAATCTATTACCGTTGGAGATATGTTAAGAGAGCAAAGTAGAGAGAGTAATATCTCAAAATCTACCGTGTTAAATGCGTTACTGAATTCTAGCAGAGCTAGTACACTCAGCTTACCACATTCCATACCTGATCTGATGTCCTCCGTAATAATGACGAGGGCAGTGGTAGTACTATGGCCTGGACGGAAAGCGGATTGTAGTGGGTTAAGGAGATTATATTTGTACAGGAAACTGTTTAGCTGGCCGTGAATGAGCCGTTCAAGGATTTTGGAGAGGAAAGGCAATATGGATATGGGACGATAATCGGATAATAATTTAGGGTTATTTTTTTTAGGTAAAGGGATGATTTCAGCATCTTTCCACGTAGATGGAAAGACGCCGCTTGTCAAAGAAAAATTAAGGATGTGACAAATTATTGAAAGGATTTCATCGAGGATAGGAAGGATCATATTACGGCTGATACAGTCAGATCCAACTGCGTTGGATGTGATCGACATCTTGCTCTTTAACATCACAAGCAGTAAAAAGATTAAAGACAAACGGTGGATAGCTGGAAGTAGGAAGAGATGAAAGACGATTAATTGTATCAACCTTGATAGTCCTATCAAAATTTGACGAAGCAGAGAAATGTTGATTAAGCAAATCAATGTCGAAGTCTCTGGGATTTGCTTCTTTTGATTTTCCCACTCCCAGTGTTTTGAGAAATTTCCAGACTTTTGCAAGATCTACATCTTGAACAGAACTATGTATGTGCTGGCGTTGTGCATCCCTACACACCTTATTGCAGTGATTTCTTATTGCAACGTACTTTTTTAAATTTGCTTCAATAGGCTTTATTTTATACTTAAACTTTGCTTTAGCTTTTTGCAAAATCAACCGTCTGATGTTATCCGTAAGCCAAGGTGCAGGTGGATGTTTAATTTTAACTGGTCGGATAGGGGCATGCTTGTCATAGAGATGGATGAGATTTTGGTTAAGTATCCTAATTTTTTCATCAACCGATTCCGAGTTGGTAAGTGGTGTCCAGTCGATACCGTTTACATGTTGACGTAGATTACAAAGATTAATCTGTCCAAAATGATGGAGCTGGAAGGTAGGAACTCTATGATGAAACGGCGCAACCCTATCGAGTTTGGACTCGTTTGATTCGTCTTGACAAGTACTTTGTCTTTAGATGGTATCCAGAGTCTGATAATGGAGCTAGAAGGTGGCCATAGGAACTCTGTTATATACATAACTCCATCGAGTTGGGGCTCATATGATTTGTCTTGATGAGTACTTTGTCTCTAGATGGTATCCAGGGTCTGACGATGGAGCTGGAAGGTGTTCACAGTAACTCTGTAATGAAACGACGCAACTCTATCGAGTTTATACTCCGCTGATTCGTCTTGAGGAGTACTTTGTCAAGTTATGATCATTTTATTCTGCAAAATAATTTGGATGTTTTCACATCTGCTAGACGTCCCGCGATGTCTAGTTTTTTTATTACCTGCATTCACTTTTTGAAGTTATACTTCATTAGGCGCGTTATGAAAAAATGATGAGAGTGAAATTTTAAGATGCGCGCGCATCTGTGACACAAAATTAACAGTATGAAGTTGTCTACAGTATGAAGTTGTCTGCTTAACCGCTCATTAAGTCTCGAAAAAAAAGCTACCAACAAAATAGAAATTGAACCTCGATATTAGTCGCGCATGTTGGTACGCTAGTCACCTCTGATCACTGTTTTCATATTTATAATATTTATCAACATGTTTCTAGTTTATACATTCACAACACGTGTTTTAGTTTCATACAAGTGCGAATTATATATGTGCTAATAAATTATATTCAGTAGTGATTTAAATTGAATATTTTGATTGATATTACTTACTATTTGTGAATATTAGTGAAAAAAATTGTGCTTATATACTTTTTCAAGTGCTCCAATATAATTGAGGTTAACTATCCGTATGTATTATTTATTGATATAAATTAAAATACTTTTATTTTATATTTTTAGGTTATAGTTCTTCTCACGGCCAACAAACTTTAGTAGGCACTTACAGAACTTTTTAAAATCACCCAAATAACTACAGTGATCTTTGATGTTACAAATATTATATTCTCACTACAACAACAATCACTAATAAATAATAACTATTGCTACTATAACAGATAACAGCTGACTAATTATTATCTACTTTATGTATAGGTTATAAGAATTAATAATCTTATCAACATGAAAACGATATCTACAGGAAATAATTAGTACTACGAATAATCGTGTAGCCACTATTGTGTGGTAGTTCTAAGCAATACGGTAAGATGGCGCTGTTATACATTTTTTATTAATTCTAAGTTATAATAATCTATATTCTACAAGATATTTGAGAAAAAATGACTTTAATAGGCTATATAGGCGCGTCTAAACACAAAACAATTTTTTTTAGAATTTTTGTCTGTTTGTCTGTTTGTTTGTTCGCGCATCAAACAAAAACCACTGAACTAATTTTGATGCAACTTTTTGATAAAAATGAAAAGTGAATATTAAATTAAGAAATCAATAAAAATATTTAAAAAATGACCAACCTTAAATTCAATTTTTGAATTTATTATTAAATTTATTTTTAAAATATTAAATAATCAATAATAAACATTTAAAATTAAGAATCTTATAATATTTAGTACAAATTATGTCTTATATATTTATTATTCTCTAAATTTGGTTTTTAATAATTATATATATATATATATATATATATATATATATATATATATATATATATTAATTATATATTATATAAATTTATATTAAATATATATATTAAATATATTATTATATAAATATATTAATTTTCAATTTTTAATATTAATTATTTAATGATGCCAAAGAAGTATAACTTCTCACGACGCGCGTACATAAGTACACGCACCCATATTTTTTTTCAATATTCTTTTTCTACTTCCCTTCTCGTAAACAACATTCCCGGATGCACAAGCTCTGTTACTTGTTGAAATTCATTTGTTCAATCACTTTATACTATAAATCTTTATATTATCAACACCCTGCACTAAGGAATCCCTGTATCGCAGAGGACTCAGAGTACACCCAGACTCAGAAACACCATTCGCAAATCACGCAAAGAGTTGTTCTCTGTGGGGATTGTACCCACAACACTCGGCCCGGAGGTCGGTATCTAAAAACTCCGCCATCTACGACGGTATACCGTCTATTCTAGCTATTTTTTCTTTTAGCTACTTTAGATGTTAGATATCATGACTTGCACTGCCATCTATCGGATTATTTTGGATCTTACCCGAGGAGAAAATCTTCTTCTTCTTCTTATCAAGGCGCCATTTCCCTTGTGGGGTAGGCTGAGAGAACCGAGTGCCAAGAGGCTCTATTCTTGCATACATCTCTCTCGCTTCTTCAACATTCATCACACACGTTCGCCGGTTTTGGAGACTCCTGAATCCATCTCCCTACATATACATGACCAATTTGGTTTTGGTAGGTGAGTCTCGGTCTCCTCTTGTACCTACATCCTTCCATTTTCGAGAAAATCTATTTAAACAATTTAATTTAATATAGACGAACCAGGCATGTAAATTGCTAAAAACTAAGTATTAACTTGAGCTTTGTTTGAGATACCAAACCTCACTTCAAAAGTGAAACTTGAAACTTGGAGATAATTAAAATACATAGCGAGCTGACCGCCTTTCAAGTTCCGTGGATAAACAAGCCCTTCAATTGGATAGAAGTTGGTAATTGTACATCGCACAAATGATGTAGTGGTTGAATATCCACTCAAGACAAACATAAGTTCGATCCACAAATATTTGTGTTGAGATGGTTTACTTTGTCTCCGTTAATTGTATATTTGTATATAAATATAACTTGCTGTGTGGGGCCGGCCTTAGAATTGTCTCACCCCTCTCCACCCATGGGAGTCGTAAGAGCAGACTGCGGGAATACCGGGGGAGTGGGCAGCAACACTCCCTCGAGTATTAACAACATCCACTGTGATCGCCAACCCGCCTGCCAAGCATGGCGATTACGGCAAAATCCCCTCTTGGGGAAGCCTATGTCCAGCAGTGAACGTCGAAAGGCTGATGGATGGATGGATATAAATATTACTCAGTATTTATAATCTTTGATTTGTTAGATTTATCGCTGCCCGGAATAGCAGAAAGACTTTTAAAACAATGCAAAAATCATAAAAAAGAAATATTATAAAGATTTTTTTTGTACACCCGATGGTAAGCGGTTACCGTAGCCTATAGACACTAACACCAGAGGCATCACTCGCTCATCGCCATCTCCAAGGAAAGGGATAGGAAGTGGATAGGAAGTGTATTAACGAGAGGATAGGAAGGGGGTTCGGTCCTCCGGCACTTTCTCTCACCATAGGAAACACAACAATAGTTCACGCTGATCTTTTTTGATAGGGTGGTACTTCCCCGATCGAGCCGGCCCATTCGTGCTGGGGTAAGCAAGGTTCTACCGCAAGGTAATTAATTTTCTCATAATTATTGTATAGGTTTATTTTGATGTTTTAATATATTTTTTAAGCATTTGACACTTAATTAATGCAAAAATATTAAATCGAAAATAACAGTTACAAGCAATTGTCACGATGGCTGAATTGGCAAAGCATCTGGACAGGTATTCCAGGAGATACAGTTTCAAATCCTGCATCATCATACAATTTATAATGGAACGACCATTTTGATATTTTGGTGAAACAGCTGAATTTAATTCGACTAATAAGTTAATAGAAAATTTATTGATTTAGTATATATATATTATGTTAATTACTAGTGGTTCCTATAATATACGCTGTTAGTTATATTGTTGTTGTAGTTTTCTTCTCAATCTACACCCGTAAAGCGACCTCATGGTCATTACCTAGATGTGTTAGGTTTCTACCACCAGCTAGGTAGGCTAGATGTGACAAGGCATTACGAAGTTCGCTTCTAGTACGACAAAAATTTTGAACAGGCTGTAGGTTCACAGTTGCGGGTTGCGAGTCCCCGAAATTCAATGGTTGATATCGCTACATCTATACAGCAGCTAAATATTTCCCCAAATAACCTACAGTAAAAAATGAAAATAAAATATATATCCAATACCTATCAAGCAAAAACAGATCCTATTGCAAAGTTCTGTAATATTTTCTTTTTGTCGGTGATATATTATTAGATGGAAGATATCCGGAGCAGGCGGTACTCAGAGGAAATACTTTCTTAAATTGTATATTTACTTTAAATGTATATTTTACTCTAAAAGTATAATGTTCTGTCATACTTTAGCTAATTTATCATTCCAGTATATAATGTGATACATTTTTAAAAGTTTGCAAGAACAAAATATATTAATCGTAAGGACTTTTTATGACTAAACAAGTTGTGGCTTGAGACATCCTCTGCGTGGACCTCAGAATTGCGTAAATATAATATAAAACCATCAGCCTGTCAATGTCCACTGCTGGACATAGGCCTCCCCAAGAGAACGCCACAACGAGCGGTCCGGTCATGGCGGATAATGCCGTAATCGCCACGCTTGGCAGGCGGGTTGGCGATCGCAGTGGATGTTGTTAATACTCGAGGGAGTGCTGCTGCCCACTCCCCCAGTATTCCCTCAGTCGGCTCTTACGACTCCCGTGGGTAGAGAGGGGTGGGACAATTCTAAAGCTGGCAATATAAATACTTTGGTATGTTAATTATTTCTATGTCAAAATTGCTATTCCACAGGAACCTAACATTTTTCCGGGATAAAAAGTATTATTTATGTTAATCCAGATAATAAACTATCTGTGTCAAATATAATCCTAATCTGTTTAGCCGTATCTTAGTAACAAACATATAAACTTTCACATCTATACAAATAAATAAAATTAGAGTGTCTGTTTGTAATGTCTAAATTACAGCTTTTAACTGAATGTAAACCACAGCTGAGTATGATGGGGCAAAAGCTAGTACTTTATAAACTTCCATTCAAATTAATGGTAAGAAAGCTGCCTCCTCTCGGAAAAACGATAATTCCTGTACCACTTACCATCAGATGGGCTGCAGTCAGTCTGTCGATAAGATAAGATAAGACAAGACAATACAAGATAAGATAAGATACGATAAGATAAGATATTTTTATTGGAAAAACAATACAAAAGTTTGCAAAGTTAGTATTCGTTAATAGCCACATTAGTTAAGAAAAAAAATGTGGCGTAGCTATTAACTCTAAACCTATAAAGGAGACGACAGTCTTCCGATTTTAATGAAACAAAAAAAGCTTAAGTCTAAACGAGAAAATGTTATTTAAATACAAGTAGGGTAATAAATAATTGAAATATGTTGTGTGTGTGTGTGTGTGTGTGTGTGTGTATGTGTGTGTGACATGTGTGTGTGATGTGTGTGTGTGTGTGTGTGACATGTGTGTGTGTGATGTGTGTGTGTGTGTGTGTGTGTGTGGTACTATTATAAAATTGTAACAGAGCTATGTCTGCATATTTAAGGTATTTGAGAAAAAATTAATGCATTAGTCTATTTAGATCTTTATAAACACAAAATATTTTTTTAATTTTTGTCTGTTTTTCTGTTTGTCAGGACTTCACGCGAAAACCACTCAACGCATTTTAATGAAACCTTTATATTTTAGCTCTTGATTAGACGTAAAAACTGTTATACATTTTATCCTGCTACTATACCTGGAAACTAAAATGTAAATAAAAAACTAGGTTTTGGATGCGTCGGAGCCGCAGGCAAAGGTTAGTAATCTATAAAAAAATGCCATGCAATAAAGAATCGGAAGTTCACCCCAACAAACTTTGAGATAAGGCCAGGAAGACGATGATATACAAACACCAGTAATTTATTTGAGCTCTCGGGACCTTCTCTCTTTTGTATCGTTCGGATCGATCTCCCGCCATCCCGCCAATTCATTTCAAAAAGGCCGATGTATGGCTGCGTTCAGATATTTCAATTTAATAAATGCTATTCCAAAAATAAAAAATATACGTTCGGAAAACGAAAAAAGATTTTAGTATAGAGTTTTTATACATATAAAAATATTCCATTATTTACCACTATTGAATGTCTAAGACATTGAAGCGTTTACAAGTGATTTCCAAAAAGTGCAGGCCAGAGAGAAAGACGGCCAGGTAGAGGGGAATAATGATAGACCCACACTACCCTGTTCGTTACCCCAAACGATAGCGTGTGCGGATAGGTAAATTTTTGCCGCCTTAACAAAAAAAAAAGGCCAGAGAGAAAGACGGGCAGATGGAAGTGGAGAATGATAGAGAGGGTTTTTTGGTGGCAAGCAAGCATATACCAAAATTAGGAGCATTATTATTAGGAGCTTTTTTTTAGATATTTTTATATATATTTTTAGCATTTGACATGCTTAGCACTATATATTAAACACAAAGTGAAAAAATGCGAAATCGAAAATAATTACTGAATTGGCAAAGCATCTGGACGGTATCCAGGAGATGCAGGTTCAAATCCTGCTCGTGACTGTTATTTTAGATTTCAAATATTTCACTTTGTGTTCAATATTAGGAGCTTTGCCAACCCCGAGGAAAGGAATAGTATGTGAACAGTAAGGACTAAGAATACAAGTGTCACCACCCCATTCTTTCCCACGGGTGTCGTATGAGGTGACTAAGGGAGGTAAGCAATTATCATACATTGCATGACTGGTGGTAGGGCTGGATACTAAGTGGGAATACCCACTTGGTATCGGGCCCGAGCGGGTTGGTACCACCATCTCCTGTGTGACCGGCCATGAAGCACATCAGCGTTTTAGCTGTAGCGGGTGATAGCCATTTCAAATCAGTGAAATGAAATGGTTAGCAGCGGCTTGACAATACTCTGGGTATAGTGGAGTCCACGAGCGACGGTTACTATTTACCATCAGATGGGCCGTGGCTCGTCTAACACAATATGCAATAAAAAAAACAAATTTAAGTATACTCTAAGCCTCGGTGGACACTTGTAATGAAATTCAATAACACTCACGTTAGGGTTAAGTTAAACTTAGTATAACTTGTTCACAAGTGATACAAAGTTAAGTGAGCTTTACTTCAGAGTCGAGGGTAGAATGGAATTATTATACAAGCTATACTTTATCTAGCACTGAAACCTGCCTAGAATACTAACAATTTATGCAGTAAAATGTATATAGGTTCTTAGTTTCCATGGTGATGGTTTGTCTCCATGGTGACGGAATTTAACTAGTGGTAGAGCATTGCTTATCTAAGCTTAACTAAGTTCCTAACGGCAGGCTTGGAGGATATAGAGATATTGCTGCGCGAATGAACTGAAAATAATATGAGGCTAAAACCGTAAGAAAAACATATAACAGAAGTGCTATAGTCGTTGATCTTATTTTAGTTACCATTAATAAAAATTACCGGGTTGCCATGCTGAAGTGGTAGAAGTAGGACGGCCCCCCACTAGATGGACCGACGATCTGGTCAAAGCCGAGGGGAGCCGTTGGATGCGGTCGGCACAGGACCGCTCGTTGTGGCGTTCCCTTGGGGAGGCCAATGTCCAGCAGTGGACGTTGAAAGGCTGATGGATGGATGCATGATAATAAAAATTGTCTATATTAATAAGCTGTTTATTAAATTTTATATTGTCAAAAAAAATAGATGTTTTATTTATTTTATTTTACGTTAAGTATTTGTTATTTTCTAAAATACTAAATTTCCTAAATATTTTTATTACTTATAAAAAGCAACCAGCAAAATAACAAATAAAAATCAAGAAAATATATACATAATTATAAAGATAAGCAATTTTATTTTTTTGCAAATTGTGTTGCTTCTACTTTATCCGAAGGAACTTCGTTCCTACCTGGTGTCCCATGACACCACCTCTTTTTTTTTTAAATGGGTAATCTTTTACCTGTCTGTGTATCATTACTACAGTAGTCCAATCGGGGAAGTACCACCCTCTCACAAAAGGTCATCGTGAAACAACAGTAGCGCTACCTACCGGGAAGTACCACCCTCTCACAAAAGGTCATCGTGAAACAACAGTAGCGCTACCTACCGTTGTGTTTCGTATGATGAGTGAGAGTGCCAGATGCCTAAACCCCTCTCCCTATCTTCTCTTTGTCATCCGTCCTATCCTCTCCATAATATACTTCCTATCCATCTTCTATCCCTTTCTTTGGAAATAGCGACGCGCGAGTGATGTCTCTAGTGTTGCTAGCGTCTTAGGCTACGGTAACCGCCCACCATCAGGTGGACACTTTTACCACACGCATAGTATAAAAAAAAATAACTCAAAAATGATCCTACCTCTAATTTAGATAACTTTTTATAGTGTAGCTCTATGTGGCCATAGAGTATATTTTTTCCCATAGATATATAAAATCTTCTAACAGATTCCCTTTTTTTAACTTCGAATACCATTTCAAAATAACAGTACAAACTAATAATATTAAGAAAAGTATCTACTGTGTTAAAATGTTCAAAATACAATTTGTGTATATAATTTAATAAGACTCAGCGTAACGCTTAAATACTCTTTTGTTCTAAGAGAATATCCGTTTATTTAAGCATTCGTGGTTACGCTTCCCGCTCAGTTAAAATGAAAGCGACAGGATTATACGCGTGCATACGCACTTTCTGTTTGTTTTCGAACGAGTGACGTCACTAATGGAAAATAAATGGCGTCATATCCGCACACATTGATTTAAATTAAGTTATATTTAAAATGCACACACAACATCTTTTTAATATTTACTGAACTTTAGCCCACAATTCACCGTACTAGTCTGGGATGGTTCACTTCACAAACCGTCGTAAAAATCTCTCAGAATTGCAGATTTCACCACTGAACTAATTTCACACAGTTGCAGTGGTCTGCCAGCATAAGGCGGAGAGATAGAAACCGGTGGGTTTATTTAGTGGGTGATACACTACCCTGTTTATTGCCCGAACGACGGAATGGTCCGTAAGGTAATTTGACTGTGACAAAAAGAAAACATTTTTTACAAAATGTTTTCCTTCACAGAGCATTGAATAATTTGTCACATAATTTCGCGAACAAACAGAGATTTGCCTTGTGAGGTATCGACTTCAGTCAGTATCGAACTTGATACCACTGTCTTTGTAGTCATTAGTTTTATCGTATGCGGTGTTATTTACATAGAGCAGACGAGAAAGGCAAAAAGTTGTTTTCAAACGAGAAAGCAAGAGAAAATTGCAAATTATATTAGCGAAAAAATGCTTACAATAGTTTATATGTTTGTTATGCTTTCACGTCGTAACTAATGAACCAATTGTCATGAATTTTTTAATAAATATATTTTGGAGTCCATAAAAGGATATAGGCGTTTTTATCCCCGAAAAAGGATAGTTCCTGTGATATATTTAAATTTGCGTGGAGATAAATAATTCATGTGCCTTAGAGAGACGTATTTATATTCTGACTAGTGATTCGGCCTGGCTTCGCACGGCTGCTATGTACATAACATGCATGTGTTATACATATAACCTTCCGGAAGAAATTATCTAACGACAACCTTTAAAACTGATAAAGAAAAGGACTTTTTACGGGATAAAATTAAATAATAATTGAGCTTTTCCTTCAAGAAAATAATAAATAGCTCGGTGTTAGGAAGTGAACCCGTGAGGCTCTGAAAGCACGGAAAACCGTTGGTCTTCCAACTGATCTCTCTACGGCCGTATCGAAATGCTGTCCCATCGAGAGAGAGTGCACTTTAATATCTCCAATAAGAACAATGTGAAATACTTTATCTGTATAATATATCTATGGGCAGGTAATAATACTATACATCCTAAGGCCGTCAACGAACGGACAACTATTATTGTCAGCCATTTGCAATTCCAAAATTCAACTCGTAACTCGTACGTACTCAAGTTGCCCAACAGTAATATACAGTTAACTAGTACTAGATTACTTTAGTAAAGGTATGTTACACATTGACATCTATAGGAGTACACTTTCTGATATTACATGACTGTTTAAATATAGAGTAGATGGTACTTACTCATATCTATTCGGATTTTTCAACAAGTAAGATTTTTCACTAAATACTTTTTTTAAATTTTGTTGCTTCTCTTAAAGTAATGTTACGTGCATGGGGGTTAAGCAGAATCTCATATCTCACATGTCGATCGTATCGTGATCATTGTGATTGGTTGAGAGATCACCAACGGCCAACGGATTATTGTGACATCACGCGTCGGTTTCTCAACCAATCACAGTGGTCACGATACGATCGACATGTGAGATATGAGATTCTGCCTAACCCCCCATATTTCCTTTATACGACACTACTACTGTCTCGTTATTAGCTATCTTTCTCCTGTCAGAGTAAGTTCATCACGCTGACATAATATTTCTTCATCTTTCACCAAGTAACATAGCATAGCATCACGCCTGTATTCCTCGAAGGGATAGGCAGAGGTGTATTACACACCCACGGTTCGCCAGCTATGTTTAAGTCCCACGTAATAGGGGGTGAGCAAGTAGTATGCAGGTAATCATACGGTGTGTGAATATTATATTATTTATTTTACCATCTCCATTTACAAATTAAATTAAAATAATGTATGTAATCTGTTATCTTTAATTGAATGTAGGTAATTGTAATGATCTGGCACATCAATGAAATCAGTGCTTAACTGAACTACCGGTCTTTGAAGAAGAATCACCCTTTATGATTAAAAAGAGACTAATGGGAGAGATTCTTCAATACAAGCAAACGAGCATAAAGGCCCTTAATGATCGTGATTCTGTTATGCAATTATTGCCCCTTTGTCCTAGATCTGAATATCTTACGTGGCACACGCTGTACAAAATATTTGCTTGTCTACCTGTATCTATTGCTACAGCAAAAATAAGTTTTGCGGTCTACAAAAACATGGCTGAAGTCAACAATGAAGGAGGATCTAATTAATGGGTTAGCTCTGTTGACCACTCACCCTGACATTGATTGCCTTTTGACGATGTAATTAACCAATTTGCCAGGAAGAATAGAGGCATAGAATTCATCATTTAAGAAAGAGAACTACATATTGTAACTTGGTTACATCATAAGATGGCATTGTCAATATGTGTATATAAAGCTTTCTTAAACTTTGCATGTGACTTGATTATTTATTTTTTTACTTAAAAGTAAAGGTAACTTAAGATCTTTAGCGCTCCCTCCTTGATTTTTTTCTGTATCCGCCACTGTGTGCGAGTGATGCCTCTGGGTGTCTTTAGGCTACGGTAACCGCTTGCCATCAGGTGGGCCGTTTGCTTTAAAAAAACATCTCGCGGCGCTGAGTTGTTAACACTGTCCTGTTGGACATGAGCAATAATAAATGGTTGTAAGCACTTTTGATAGTGGGGTGATCTTACCGTCACAATAAAACTGCCAGTGTGTAACCAGCCTAACAACAATGAAGGCAGATAGTCGCCTCTTAAAACTTTGTCTCTAGCTTCATAACTAATAATAATATCAAACGTTTGCAGTAGAAGTTGGCGCTTGCATTTAGTAATTTATAAATCCTAGTAATATTATAAATGTGAGAGTTTATATTTTAGATCTAAACTGTTCATCAACTACGTAAAAACTTCAGAACCGATTTAGATGAAATTTGGCGCCCATGTTGTTTAAAACCTGTTTTTATTTTTTAATGCACGTGGGTGGCAATCTGTCATACGGCCCACTTGATGGTAAGCGGGTACATACACCATAATAAGATAGTATAATAGTATTTAATTATTTGTGAAAGTGGATGATAAATTGCTTACCTTCCTTGTCGCATCGTACAACACCCGCAGAAACCATGGCGTGGTGACACTTGTATTCTTAGTCCATCACCACACGGATGCATTGACGATGGAGTGGGTCGTGTGAAGAGCTCCAATAAATGGCGCAGTAGGCTTCCCAATAGACATTAAGAATGTGAAGTAGATATTCTTCTGTGGCCGCAGTCGCAGCACTGCCTTAAAGAAGGCAGTAACTGTGATTCAAGTCCTTGTTCTCCAAAAGATGTTCAACAGTCACAGGCTTCTCAACTTTACCAGCTTCCAGCATTATTCACAAAACCCTAGTAAGCATAAAGGAAATCTAATTCTTGTGTAGTTTTATAATCTTTATCGTCTGCTAAGTTTAATCTGAAAACTTTGATAGTACAGTGCCCGTATCTCGTTGAAAGATAACTTTAATTATCTCAATTAAAAATGTTTTGCAATTTTCGTCTAAATTTTCGTATTATTTTGCATCTTTTTAAATTGCCCGTTGTGTGGCAAATAAGCTAACGACCTGTTATAAGCGAGTATCGTAGCCAGCCACAAATTCAAATTCAAAAATATCTTTATTATATAGGCCTATTATATAGCATTTAAAATCGTCAAGAAAATACAAATAATTAACACGAGTGCCTGAGGCAAGTGCATCCGCTACAACAAAGTGGCGATTGCAATCGCCACAAGACCTGAGGCTCGTACTTGTTCGTTAACAACTCCAAGGAAAAGGATACCATATACCATACGAAATACAACAGTAGTGGTACTTAACGTTGTTTTAAGCTGATCTGGGAGAGTGGTAATTTGGTCCAGTCTCAACCTCTAAAGAATATCTGTTCACAGTTTGGCTTAAAATAGGACTGGTGACATTTTAACTATTGTGTCTACAGAATAAACCGGCTCCCCCAGTCTCGCAATAATTATAATGTTGTAAAGATAGTGTATTATATATTCATGTAAAGAATGGTCTTTAGCTTACATAGTGTTAGCTACTAGTCGTATATATTAAAGTAATCGATTTACTTCTGAACTTTACTTATCTAACGGGTAAAACATATAACTTCGGGTTCGATCCGCGGGTCGGGCAATGTTATTGAGCTTTTTCCTAAAAAGAAAAAAAAATTCTCAGTGGCAGCCCGGAGTTTGGAAATGTGCCCGGTAGACGTCAATAGGCTCGCCCCCTATTACGTGGGCCTTAAACATAGCTGGCGAGTCGTGGGTGTGTATTACACCTCTGCCTACCCCTTCGGGGAATACAGGCGTGATGCTATGTGTGTGTGTGTGTGTAAAACATATATTTACATAATTATTTTTTTAATAACTTAGTTTGGAATTGTGCCCGGTAGACGTCAATAGGCTTAAATAATAATTACGTGGGACTTAATTAATATATAATAGTTGGCGAGTCGTGGGTGTGTATTACACCTCTGCCTACTCCTTCGGGGAATGATGCTGTTTTTGTTTTTTTTCTTAATAGCTTAGTGGGCTATTTTCATTTCCAAGCAGACAAGTTGCGTGCGAAAAATTTATATAAAACCTCAGACTAACTAAAAATAAAGACACCGCATTATCAAAAAATGAAATCACTTTTTGGAAAATGTGTGCGTGAAAGTGTTGTCACTGGAAAGAAATAATCTCTATAATTTGGGTAAATTTTTAAAAGTTCTATGTAAATATAACTTTTAAAAATTTACCCATAAAACACAAAGGAATAGAAAAAGTTTAAAAGAGTAAGTTTACAGCAAATCATATAGGGGATATATGACGATGAAAACGTATTCATGTACGTAACGTACGTATGAAATCGTCGAATCATTTGGGGTAATTTTAAATCATACTCTGGTAACACTCGTGGTTTATGACACTTCGTTTTGGCATGATTTTGTTTGTATTTGTGTGCGTGGGCGCGTGTAATTACAACTTTGGTATGGTTTTATATGGCTTCACTGGATTTTTATTAATGCTCCATCTATATATTTTAGTTATTCTGAGTATAAAACCTTTTTTTACGAGACAAAAAAGGCTATTATTTTCAATTGCTCTATTTTTTATCTTTGCTCGTCAGTAATTATTAAGTTAATAGCACTTTCCATATTTCTTCTGTACGCTGAATAGCCACTGTTAACTATAAAACCCTCAATACTGCCAGTTAAGTCAGAAATACCTGGCAAAGCGCCAGGAACTCTTCAATCTCGACCTCTGACAGCGATGAATCGGCACTAGTAGCTACTTAAGAGATCGAAGTAATTTATGGTTTAAATATTTTAACCAACCTCAGCTAAACATTACATTGAATATATTTTTACTATTATCTATTAGTAAGTGCTTTTGGAGAAATAATGTTATTGAAAATAATCTAAACCTTCTCCTCTCCTCTCAGTCTAATTCCTTTTCATCTCTTCCGATTTCCCAGGGACTGGAAACGCTACATTGTACTTGTTGTAGTTATAGCTGCTAACTGCCTCTGTGGTGCAGCCATAGTGTAAGCAACTGGAACAAAACACTGAATAACTATTCGGAGCTTATACAGTGTTTATTAGTAAGGGGGTTAATATATAATTCTTCTGTTCATGTGTATGTCGCTGGACGCCGGCTAAAGCGGTTATACCGATTTGATGTTTTTGAAGTTATACTTCTTTTGGCGCGATAGAGAAAAATGATGAGAGTGAATTTTTACGATGCGCGCGCACACCGACACCTAAATTCTACATCGTGAAGTTAGTTCTAGGTGGCATGCATGAAAATTGATAACTATGTTCAAGTTGTATATTCTAGTATTTTTATATTTAGAACACGTGTTTCGTAAGAGTACAATTAAACAGTGTGAATAAATAAATATTATTTTGGTGTTTTTATTAAATCAATTTCATATACGACGGTGATACTGATAATTTATTATTTATTAGTATATCTATATATATTGAATATTAGTGATAAAACTGATTTGAATAAACTGTTTTGAGTGCATTTATAGATTTGAGGTTAATTGTCGGTATGTATAATTTATTTACATCGTTAATTAAAAATTATTACATTATTATATAAAAAATATTTTTTTTTCGTTTTGTTTTATTTCTGGTATATTAACAAATTTTATGCATAAATAAAAATAATTAATAAATTTTCTATACTTTTTTATATTAACCTTAAATGCTGAATGTTTATTTTATCTTTGATCTTAACTATTTGTTAAAATTTGATTTATTGATATTTCAATTATTTTTTTAATGACGATTTAAATCTATTAATTAATAATGACTCTTCAGTTTCAACAACACGGCATGGCACTACTATTGATGGTGTATTCACAAGATACTTATCTACAGTTTCAACGAGACCGTTTATATCATATTTTAGCTACCACAAACCTCTTGTTACTCACGTGCCTATTCAGTCACTACGAGAAGAATCTACGAATGTAAAATAGTTTATTTGAAATATTTATTAATATATTTGATTCATTGCCTTAATGATTAATGATTGTATATTTTTACTGTGTTGTCATATTTTTACGTTAATAAAACCTTTTTTATTTAAATAAAATCTTTTTGATTAATTTTAATATTTATCGTTAATCACTACTGCATTTTAGTTATTTTTTTTCCATACGCCAAAGAAGTATAACTTCTAACGCGTGTACATAAGTACACACATTTTAATTCTTTTTTTTTGTGTGTCGTAGTAGGTTCCGGAATGATACAGAATTACAATTGGTCCCGCTAGGTGGTGCCGCGATACCACCGAAGGAATGTAACATGGTTCCAGTGGCTCGCTAATATAGGCAGACAGACGGCACACAGCGGGTTTCTTTAGTGGGTGAGGGCCCCACACTACCCTGTTCGTTGCCCCGAACAACGGGGTGTGCGGTTAGGAACATTTTTTCCCGCCTTAACAAAAAAAAGGTGGTGCCGCGATAAGATATTAGGATTTTTTATTAAATTTATTCTAATGTAAAAACTGATAACAAATTTCTCTAAAAATATCCTGAGCAGCTGAAATAAATAGCTCCATCCGAACTAAACTGCCGATGTTCAGGCAGAACAACGTCTGTCAGGTGCGCTAGTATTTTATACATTTCTAAATTTACTGGAGTTTGTGACAGGATTTCATAATGTCGAAATTATGCCGAGACATCATAGGTAGAGACATTACTTACCACTGAAGGAAAGCAATATGGTTCCAGACACCGTCTCTCTCACACGGCGGGATTATTTAGTGGGTGAGGGCCCCACACTACCCTGTTTGTTACGCTGAACAACGGGGTGTGCGGTTAAGTACATTTTTTTTCCGCCTTAACAAAAAGAAAACGCTAGAACCTTACTTATCCCAGCATAAATGGCCAGTCCGATCACGGAAGTACCACCCTCTCACAAAAGACCAGCGTAAAACAAAGGTAGGTCAGCCTTTTTTTTCTCGGTACGGGTATGTTTATTTTTATTTCAATGCTAACGCTTTGAGCTTACACAAAAATAATATAAATTAATTATCCAATGAGATACTTCAGTACAAAAACTGAACCATAGAGAATTTTTCATTAATTTCCCGCTGGATGTGGAAACTACAGATTAACTGGATTATATTAAATGCTTTTATCTTTAGCCGGATATTACGAAATAAAATTATTTCTACCCACGACGGACGGAACGGAACAGAGGCGGTGAATGCTTTTAGTGTCTTTGAATTTATTTGTATGCGTGTGTAATCTAATATACAAGTAATGTATAAAATTCTTGTGTCATAGTTTTAGTGTTTATACTCCTCCGAAACGGCTTGACCGATTTTGATGAAATTTTATATGTATATTCAGTAGGTATGAGAATAGGTTTATAACTATTTTATACCCCTAAATTTTAAGGGTAGTTTACCCCAAAACTTTTTTTTAATTTTTTGGACAATTTTTTTTTGACATTTTAGATCTATTTCTTTTAGAATTTGTACTTAAAATTTTTTTTTGGTTATTTTTTTATGGTGTGGCAAAATATATTTGGTCCTAAATTTTTACCCTCTTACCACCAACCATTACTTTTAAATAACATTTTGTATTTTTGAACTTTTTGAATCCCGGTCGATAGCTAATCAATGGGGTTCGGTTTTGCCAAACTCCTCCGCTTGGGGGCAGCATAATAGCAAGTTTCGTCGAGCGCAATTTTTTAAATACATTAAAGTAAAGATTAAAAAGATATATTAATATTTTCACACTAGAAATAATTCATATGGCAAAACAACGTTTGCCGGGTCAGCTAGTGTTTATATAGATATGTATGTTTGTTACAATTTTCCTTGAAAAGTACTGAACTGTTTTTGTGGCGGTTTTTTGTACGATATCCTTATTATTCGGCACCACTATCAATATGGCATTGTAATAATTTTATTTCTTTTCTCTCTGGTTAAAATTGACAGTCCGGAGCTCCGGAGTTAGTGCCACGATCAGTTCAGTTGGTAGAGTATCTATAACGGTAATCCTAAAGGTGCAGGTTCAAATAATACCGACAGTAACTCACGCTTAGGATCGATTACGTCGAGCCAGGTTTCGAGCATATCCGATGCTCATCATCAGGACGAGTGCGCAGCGGCGTCTGTGAGCACCCGGACGCCGCTCGTAAATCTTTTGACGGGCCTCGTGGCGTAGTCGGTAGTGTAACCGACTTCCGTGCACGAGGTCGTGGGTTAAGCTTAGTATGGGACCAGAGGATGTTGTGTCAAAAAAAAAAATCTACTGTGGCAATCTTCCCATGGTTATTGTTTTCTATTTCACATTTTCACCGAGCATGCCTTAAAATATACCTACATAAATAAACCTATATTCACGGCCTAATACAAAAATAATGACATTACTAAACATAGTTGGTGCGGAACAAAAGAGTGACAGTTGATGAGTATTGTTTACCATAATTGAATTACCCATAATAAGGTATCACTTGAAATATTGGCTAAATAAGCATTAGTGGCCTCGAAATTCCTAAATTATGTGATTTACGTGTTGTTTTTACCCCAGTAGTCTGTAAGTACAGGCGGAGAAACAGCACATGACGAGTTTATTTAGTGGTAAGAGCCCCACACTACCCTTTTCGGTGCATAGGAACATTTTTTTCGGTTTAAAAAAAAAAGGTATTTACCTGATACGACGCAAAGAAGGTTAATGTTTTTAAACACAAAGCGAAAAATGTGAAATCGAAAATAACAGTCAGGAGCAGTATGTGAACCTGCATCTTCTGGATACCGTCCAGATGCTTTACAATTCAGCCATCCTGACAATTGCTCCTGACTGCTAATTTCGATAACATATCATACTTAACGTCTTTGGGTGACGCCTGCGCCATCTGTCGGAAGTATTTTCATACATTATACCGACGAGGTAAACTTAATTTTACAATAAGATTTTACCTAATAATGACGCAAACCCTTTAAATATTTAGATATTTTTATGTATATTTTTAGCATTTGACATGCTTAGAACTATACATTAAACACAAAGTGAAAAATGTGAAATCGAAAATCCTGCTCCTGACTGTTATTTTCGATTTCACATTTTTCACTTTGTGTTTAATGTATAGTGCTAAGCATGTCAAATGCTAAAAATATATATAAAAATATCTAAATAGTTAATGTTTTTTATCAGCCTATAATATATTGTTGATTTTGACGTCGCGTCGATCGATTTATATTAATCTCGTGAGAGTATTTAAAGACAATACAGTAATCAAAATTCAGTATGGCAACCAAACGCCATTCATGAAAAAGAAAAGATGAAAGTCGACGAACTATGTCAAGTACCCCACTTGAGGTATCATTTTAAAAACAATAAAGGCCGACCTCCACCTGCATAAGACTGTGAAATGTGATCAGAGATGTAGGAGACAGAATTTCCATTTATTTAAATTTAAAGTTTACTTTTTAAGCTGCCAGGTATTTTAATTTTGAAAATATAAGTAAATATATACTCTTTTTTCAGTCACGTTATTTATATTTTCTTAATTTACTTTTTCTAACATGTCAACATTTATACGACTAGTAAAATTATTACAAAAGGGTGTTATAACTAGTCATTAAAAAATATTTATATACTTACAAAACATTCATGTTACCCTATCTCTTACCAAAACATACCTTTTTGGTAAGGTGGAAAAAATATTCCTAACCACACACCCTGTGTGGGGCCTCATCTACTTAATAAACCTAGCGTATCTCTCCACTGTACTGACAATCACGGGCGCTGTGGGACATTACTTCGGTGGTATACGAAAACATACCAAAAATATTTAAAAAATGTACTAAGTCAGTTTATCTTTTCAATTTCACAATATTAACTTTCTTTAAACCAAATTACGTAAATACTGAAGCGTGTGTCAGCTCATGTCAAAGCTTTTGAACAGAATGAATGAGAATATATCACATAATCTTACTTTCTATATTCACTGGATTAAACTGAGATGATTAATATCACAGGGTTAATTTTATTTTTGATTAATGAGTCTACTTTAATCACGTCAGGTCTATATTTATTACTAGTAACCCGTGCTGGCTTCGGGTGCAATATCCCCACCTATTAATGTCAGGCTTATCAAAAAATACGTTCGTAAATCATGGGGTGAGTTATGTGTATCGTTTGTTATGATGAACTTTTTATCGACGTAAATAAATGTTGGCTGTATTTTGTTAAATTTTTTGCGCTCCAGTCTATTAGATATGTGTGCAAAATTTCATGATTATTTATCAATTTACAGCGTAAAATCGTAACAAACAAATAATGAAACTCTCTTTCGCATTTATGATATTAGTAAGAATATCAAAACTTACTAGCTGGTTCCGCAGTTTTCAGTTTAAAAAACTAGACGTCGCGGGACGTCTAGCAGATGTGAAAACATCGAAATTATTTTGTAGAAATAAAATGATCATAACTTGACAAAGTACTCCTAAAGACGAATCAAACAAGTATAAACTCGATAGGGTTGCGTAGTTTCATTACAGAGTTACTGTGGCCCTTCCAGCTCCATCGTCAGACCCTGAATACCATCTAGAGACAAAGTACTCGACAAGACAAATCATACGAGCCCAAGCTCGATGGAGTTATGTTGTTTTATAGCGGAGTTCCTATGGCCACCTTCTAACTCCATCATCAGACCCCGTATACCATCTAAAGACAAAGTACTCTTCAAGACGAATCAAATGATTCCAAACTCAACGGGGTTGCGTCGTTTCATTACAGAGTTACTGTAATTACCTTCCAGCTCCATCATCAGACCCTGGATATCATCTATGACTGAAGTTCTAGTCAGGACATTTAAAACGAGCTCTAACTCGACGGAATTGCGTCATTTCATTATAAAGTTACTGTGGCCACCTTGCAGCTTCATCATCAGCCCCTGGATACCATCTAGACACAAAGTGCTCGGCAAGACGAATCATACAAGTCCAAACTCTATGGGGTTGCGCTGTTTCATTATAGAGTTCCTAAGTCCACCTTCCAGCTCCATCATCAAATCAGCTCCATGTCATCATAATATGGCATTGTCACGTGATATACACATGCGTGTAAAATTTCAGCTCAATCGTGAAAGAAACCGGGAAGTGTGTCAAATTTAACTTGCAAGATTTGAACGGGACAAGTAGGTACAATAAAAGCGTCGCCACGCTAACAGCCTATTTCACTCTCCCTCCGCATTAGATTTTTCACATCAAAAACATCTAATTATCTATACTAATAAATGGAGAGCCGGTTTTTTGTTCGGTTATACTGCAAAAACTACTGAACCGATCGGAATAATACTTATACCATAAGATGCAGCGAGTTTCGGAGAAGGTTTTAGTATATGATATGTTGGTGATTACTTATGCGGAACCTATATTTTTGATGTGAAATATCTAATGCGGAGGGAGGGTAAAACCGGCTGTTAGCGTGGCGACGCTTATACCTAATAGGAATCCTATCCGAAATAGATTTTTCACCGACAATACTATGAAGCGAGCGAAGCCGCGGGGAATGTTCTAGTATTTTATAAATAACATAAATTAGTCGTTCAAAAAACACATTACCAAGCCCCAGGTTGACTGGTAGGGATGCCCAAGGCATTAAGCCCGCCTTGTACATATTGTGCAAAAGTTTTTAATATAAAATAAATCAACATTATTATAATAATCGTATTAAATATTCTGACCTTATCGCAACCTTTAGATTGCTCCAACAACAGTCAAATAACCTTAAGCGTTCGTTCTCAGAATGTCGACTGTCCATTGCTAAAATTATTTCCAATACCATTTAGTATTTTCAGCGATTCGCATAAAATAAAACAAATTTTGCAGTTTTATTATATGGTTGCCGTGTGGGGCCGGCACCAAGAATAGCTTCACCCCGTCTCTTCCTATGGGAGTCGTAAAAGCCGACTAAGGGATTATCGGGGGACCGGGCAGCAGCGTTCCCCTGTGTACTAAAAACATCCACTGCGATCGCCAACCCGCCTGCCAAGCGTGGCGATTATGGTAAAACCCCCATTTTGGGGAAGTCTATGTCCAGCAGTGGACGATGGAAGGCTGATAGATAGATAGATAGATTATATTATGGATATATAGAACTGCTTCGATGGCCCAGCGATAGTGTATGCAACTGCGGATCACGAGGTTCCCGTATCGGGCCAAATCGGGCTCTTGGGTTTATCCATCAAGAAATTCTCAATAGCATCTCGGAGATAAGAAGTGGCAGTTGTGTGTGTTTTGTTGCGTTGCGCTTGACCTTACTGCGTCGTGTCAGAGTGCCATTCCATAGGATTGAAAGAGTGAGGGAGCAGAGTGCACTACTACATTGCGCACACGCTCATGCGCTATAATATCTTCTGCGTACATGGCCAGTGCCGTGTGGGGCCGGCTTTACAATTGTCCCACCCCTCTCCACCCATGGGAGTCGTAAGAGCCGACTGAGGGAATACTGCGGGAGTGGGCAGCAGCACTCCTTCGAGTATTAACAACATCCACTGCGATCGCCAACCCGCCTGCCAAGCGTGGCGATTACGACACTATCCCCCATTCTTGGGGAGGCCTATGCCCAGCAGTGGACGTTAAAAGGCTGATGGATGGATGGATGGATGGACATGGCTAGTATCTATTGATACTTTCGATGGTGATTGAAATTACGGTCGAGAGATCAATTACTATGAAAAGATTTATGCGGATTTTTTATTATGAATATAAGTTCACTAAGTTAGTAATTGCGGGTTAGAGAGAGAAAATTCAAATTTGAAATTATATGTTTCGTATCATTAATATAACATTAAATGTAGAAATAAAATGCAGTTGTTACCATGCTAGTATAGTACAAATTAATTAGTTCATTGCACAAGAACGACAGAGCGTTGCTTCAGTGGTCCTTCGAGCATAATTTAATTAAATATATGCTGAAATGGTTTCGTTTGTTGTTTCATTTACTTTAGTGATTGCAAGTTAACAGATGAAGGTTTCTTCTTAATTAAATTATCGATTGCGATTATTTAAATAAACTTTAATAAGTTACGTGCAGGATTTGAACCTGCTATCACTCACGCGGAAGCCTGCCGCTAACACTGACGTGGTTTGCTATGGTTCCGCTTCCACGATCACTTTTAATTTTTAATTGTCAACTATGGTCTCCGGCCAACTACGGGGTTTGTTCTGTAGGTCAAAATTTCCAGAACGAAAACGTTGGAACCAAAACCGTACCGTGTCTTCTTTTACGGTAGCTTCCCCATATCATTAATCCTTCTAGCTGTTTCTGCGGCGCTGGTGCCACGGTTGAACTCGTATTCGTAAATAACCCGATATTTTAAGTTTTTCATAATGTGAACAGAAATTCACGTCAAAGAAAAATCAAATGCTGCCAAAACAAATGAATTGCTAAATTGGAAACACAAATACAGAAGCCTAAATTTGAAATACATTTAAATTTGGAATTCCTAAACAAACGCCAGATATTTGAGATCAAAGTGGCTAGTTTGACAAAACGCCAATTTCATATGGAAGAACCTAATACGTATATTCTAGTCTCTAAATAATCTAGTTTCATGTATTTTAACACCTAATTTTAGCCACTACATAGGGGTTGTCAACCCGGGCAGAAAAAGTTGGGAAGGCTGTTTAGGCCTGAGTTCTCTCACAATCTTTTAAACACAAACATATAATATAAAAATATAGTATAAAGTAAATGTATGCACACGAATAAAATACATCAAATGCGTATAAAAGTTTCAACTACAAAGCTTAAGATATTTTCTCTTAGTTTCTGTGATATATTGGATGTTAAAAATGTCCGTTTTGAAATACTACGACTTAGAAAGCATACCCTTTTAAAGTGTCCTCTTCTTCAAAATAGTATCTATATTTCTTTGTGTGTCAAGTTATAAATTGTATTTTATTTTACTTACCTACACAAAGAAGGAAGTGGTTCTGATTTCGTTTCTTTATGGCGTAACATTTTATATAACAATATCATTTAAAAACATATTACACATTCGCCCTTCTAATAAATGGTATGCAGTACCAAAATAGTAATTAGGTTATCGAATCCTCAGACCATGAAAAAAATATAGACGGAGTATTACGGACAATACATGAAGCCATATAAAACCATGCCAAGGTAGTAATTACAGGCGCTCACGCACACAAATACAAGCAAAACCATGCCAAAGGAAGTGTCATAAGCTACGAGTGTTACCTGAGTATGATTTAAAATTACCCCAAATGACTCAACGCCTTCGTACGTACATAAATACGTCGTCAGCGCCATAATATAATATATAAAATTCTCGTGTCACAGTGATTGTCGCCATTCTCCTCCAAAACGCTCGACCGATACTTATAAAATTTTGTGTGTATATTCAGTAGGTCTGAGAATAGGATGTAATAGTACATTGTTACCCCAGGGGTGAAAGTAACGAAACCTCGAACTATAGGCTAAACCCCGTCGCGGGACTAAATAAGTCTTTAACCCGAGGTAAACACTGTGTTTTTCATTACGAATACAAGGAAAGTAAAAATAAAAACATGCAAAAATGAGTGAATTTTAATTTACATCAACTGCTGAGATAATTATTTATTTAAAGTTTATAGTAATTTTTTTTTTGTGGCCGGCCAGAATAACAGCCATTATTTTTCATTTTCAACATTGAAAAATGGTAAAATATTTTACCCAAATCTATATTATTTTAAAGAAATATTTGAAATTAAGCAAATTACAATAGGTGGTCGTTAACCTCGAACTATACCTCGAACTATAGGCGCCCTCGCTGCGCTCGGGCGCCCTGTCTCGGGACTAAATAAATTACTTTCACCCCTAGGGTAACAATGTACTATTTCATACCCCTAAGTGACAAGGATAATCCACTCCAACAATTTTTTTATTATTATTTGGACAGTCTTTTATTTTTATTTTTTAATGATTCGGCATATAAGTTAGTTATTTTTGTTTTACGTTAGAAATCTCCTTAAAAGTCTCTAACAATAATTTATACGGCAAAACAGCGTCCGTGTGTTGACAAACTAAGAATACAAGTATACATCTATTCTTTCTCACGGGTGTCGTATGAGGCGACTAAGGGAAGTAAGCAATTATCATCCATTGCATGACTGGTGGTAGGGCTGGGTACCAAGTGGGAGTGCTCTTGGTATAGTTGAGTCCATGAGCGACGGTACCATTTACCATCAGATATGGGCCGTGGCTCGTCTACCACTAAACGCAATAAAAAAACAACGTTAGCCGGGTCAGCTAGTAACTATTCCCTAAATGATTTGCTGTAAACTTACTTTATACTTTCACTTCCTTTATGTATTTAACACAAAACTTTAAAAAAATTACCTAAATTATAGAGATTTTTCTTTCCGGTGACAAACTTTCACGCACACATCTTTAAAAAAGTGCCTTCAGTTTTTTGTATGTGGTGTCTGAGATCGAATCATAGAGACATTATTTTTCATGGGCATTTTCAAGACAGTTGTAGGGTTTTTCCCATTTTTTAAGATTCCTTATTTCCTATATCGCACGATACCCGCGGAACAGAATGGGCTGATGACAATTTTATTCTTAGTCCATCACACATAAGGTACAACTGTTTCTGCGCATTTGCATCTAGTCTATTCCAGCCGCCTCGCTTTGGTCCATCGAGCCGGGATCTTGTACCTTAAAGTCAGCCGGTGCGTGGTATCGTTTTAAAGTTCCAGCTGCTTTGAAAACCTCCAGTTCTTAGCCAGATGTTCCTGCATATAACAGTGCTCCTGGTATAACTAAGTCCATGGGCAACGTAGCAACAGGAGGAAGTAGGAACCTACTTACCATTAGGTGGGCTGTAGTTCCTCTGCCGCTGATATAACAAAAAATAATATTGTCGAATTCTCCAGCTTAAAGATTTTGAATATGAAAGCTTCTTGATTTATCTTTAGACCCTAATCCGTATATATGATATTTTACCTGTAAAGGGCCGGGATAAAGCCCCAAGCTAGCACCGGATATTAGCGATCAAGTGAAAATGTATTCATAAAACTAGCAACACACATCGGGTGCACACGGAATTTACTAACAAAAAAATCTTCAACTTAAGTTTTCTTAAGAAATAGACAGTATATTAAGAAAAGGATAGGAAGGATAATAAGGAGAGGATAGGGAAGTTCTTCGAACCTCCGGTGCTCTCACTAACATTACGAAACTTAACGGCAGCTGTACCTAGGTTACCACTGAAGGAATGTAATATGGCTCCGGTGGCCCGCCAAAAAAGGCGGAGAGACGGCACACGGCGGGTTTATTTCGTGGGTGAGGTGCCCACACTAACCCGTTCGTTGCCCCGAACGACGGGGTGTGCGGTTAGGTACATTTTTTCCTGCCTAAACAAAAAAAGGGGGTACTTACCGTTATTTCACGCTGATCTTCTGTGAGAAGGTGGTACTTCCACGATCGAGCTGATATATTAATGCTGGGATTTACAAGGGTTTATCACTTGATAAATAATATTATTTGTAGTTTCCAAAGTTACTTTAAGTTACTGTTACAACATAACATCACGCCTGAATTCCCCGAAGGGGTAGGCAGAGGTGTATTACATACCCACGACTCACCAGCTATGTTTAAGTCCCACGTAATAGGGGGCGAGCCTATTGACGTCTACCGGGCACATTTCCAAACTCCGGGCTGCTACTGAGAATTTTTCTTTTTAGGAAAAAGCTCAATATCATTGCCCGAGACCTCATGATTAGCAGTCGCATACACTACCGCTACACCACTGAGGCAGTTTATATATAAATATATAAGGTTTTTGTAATTATTTACGATTAATTACAAAAGCTTATATATTTAAAAGAAAAAAACTCTGTAACCACGTAACCAAACGTTACTGCATGGAAATAAAATGTTTATTACTGACGGGAAATCATTTGTTTAGTAACTTAGTTTCACTTTGTGCTTACTAAGTAGAAGTAACCAATTAGCTATGATAGAGCCTTGCTTGTCCCAGCATGAATGGGCAGGCTCGACCGGAAACCTACCACCTGCTCACAAATAATAATAATAAATAAATATTCACGGACATTTCACACAACGTCCTCTGGTCCCAAACTAAGCTTAACACTTGTGCTATGGGTACCAGATTACGGATATAATACATATAAATAATTTTTTTTTGTAAATACATCCATATAATAGATAGAAAACACCCAGACGCAGTACAGATATCTGTGTTCATCACACAAATAATTGTCGTGAGTGGGAATCGAACACACGACGCCACGAGGCCCGTCAAAAATATCGGAGTAAAGCAACAGTAGGCAATCTTATTGTTTCGTATGTTGATTGAGTCACAGTAAATGGCTCGTATGCTTGTTTGCCACATTCGTAGTATAAAAACAATATATTTCTATGTCTATCTTAAATATATACCTAATTTAGAAAATTGTCACCATTCGAATCACATAATTTAAGTGAATACTTTGATCTTTAGTACTTGGCATGCTCATTTTGCTACACTTATATTAAAAGTGTGCGCTACAAAGTGCTCATAGTTTATGTTATGAAAATATGTAAGTAATATATAGTTTTTATTAATTTAGGATTTACAAAGTATTGTGTTACATAAATAGCAATTTTATCAAAAAACTTTTATAGGCGCTGTTAGCCTAATGTAGTTATCCTTTAAGTTTCTGGTGTTTGTTATACTAAACCGTATTTAGTTAATAACATTTGTTAAATTTTATGGTAAATAAAGAACTTTGAAAAGAAAGAAAAGACTTGACATGCTCAGCTACTTTGAAAAAGAAATTATTTGCCAAAGTGTGTGGGTCGTAAAGATATCTAAAACAAATGTGAAGTGGAGGTTGGGTGATACCGTTAGGTGACTGCGATAGCTTAGGGGTCCATAGCACTTCCCCAGATTTGATAGGATGCAGCATCGAATTCTGCTCGCAGTAAAACTGTCTTTTTACAGTTTTACTAATAATTTGTTCTTTTATGTGAATACCAAAATGAATATTATCGCGCGCCATTAATTAGTAATTACACGGTTGATGTTACGGCGTAAATGTCAGCGTGGTAGGGTAAAAAGATTTAACTCGAGAGACGCCACACAGCGGTTATATTTAGTGGGTGAGGGCCCCACACTACCCTGTTCGTTGCCCTGAACGACGGGGTGTGCGGTTAGGAACATTTTTACCCGCCTTAACAAAGAAAAAAGTTTCTCAGAAGCATGTCTTATAAATACCAAACTATATTCTGCTTGCGACTTTGTTTGCGTGGAGAATATGGATACGTTACTCTACGGGCACACTCATGATCTAAGTGAGAAAATCGCTTTCCCACAAGAACCATGCATTTTTCTGAGATAAAAAGTAGCCTACATTCTTTGTGTGACGATGATGTTAGCCAGACACAATTTAATGATGAATATCTCTTAAGCATGCAGATTTCCTCAAGATGTTTTCCTACACTGATAAATATTGTACACATAATATTACTACTACTATCTACTCATCATCACGCCATATCACTTGTGGGGTAGGCAGGGAGAATAAAGTGCCAAAACGCTCTATCCTTACATACATCTCTCGCTTCTTCAACATTCATAATTCTCTTATACACGCTCGCCAGTTTCGGAGACTCCTGACTCGTAGGTGAGTCTCGTTCTCCCCCCAGTAGCTACATCTTTCCACTTTCGCATTGTATATCCTCTTAACTAGTCGCACGTCCGGCATTCTTTCCACATGTCCGAACCATCGGAGCATTCCCTTTCTTCCCTTTTTTGTTGTACACCAATACTCTCTTTCATACCTACTCGCTCTCCTACATCGTCTTTACGAATGCAGTCAGTCAACCTCACTCTACAGATTCTCCGCAGAGATCCGCTATGTTACACCTTCTAAAAGGTACATTTTAAGCAAATATAAGCATATCTGCAATTTCTTTTGTAGTTATCCGGCTAAAACAAGTAGTGCATTTTTAGTCAACAAAGTTATAATCATAATTATCTTCTTAAATTATTCCGGTTATCATATGTCAAACTATGGCTATCGCTCTATTATATTCTCTGTTTCCGTTATACCATAGGTTTAACAGAAAAAAAAAACAATAAATATGACAGTATGTGTTTTCCGAAAAACATGAAAATTCACTATCCTCTATTTGAAATTACCATTCATCATTCACACGCCGCGACAGGGGACAACGTACAAATGGACCATAAATCTTTAACACGAGAACAGCGGTCACTCACAGGAAAATTACAAAAAAAAAATATGTCGTTTGAGCGCCATTTATGTAGTACTTCCGTGTTATCGGTTTTAAATAAAACAAAATTGCGGCAGTTTTTTTTCAAATAATCACATTACTTTATATAATTATTTCAATTAGCGCGCAGAAGTGAACAAACAAACAGATTCTAAAAAATAAAAATACTTTAGAAAATACAAAAGTGCACGCCTCATAATCTTCATTTTTCACAATAAAATTGATTATTTGACAAGTAACTAATAATGTCTTAATGAGTAGTTTTCAATAAATCACACAGATAGCGCTAATTTCAAAAAGTACTGTGGTAAACAGTTTTATAACTAGTTATAACAAAAATGGCATCAAAAATATAATGAGTGTTAAAAATAGTGTTTTTTCTTGATATGTGTGTGTAGGTATATATTATTTTACAAGTGTAATATATGATAAATAGAGACATTTTAAGTTTAAAAAACCAGTTGTTCTGCATGAAATCAGAGCAGTACCCACCTCAACGCTTCACTTATAAGGCGTGCAAAAATTGTTTGTGTTTAGAGATGCATAAGCAGCCTTTTTTATTTATATATGTTTATAAATATTTTTAGCATTTGAGATACTTAGCCATATAAATCAACACAAAGTGTGAAAATGTGAAATTAAAAATAACAGTCACGATCAGAATTTGAATCGGTATCCAGGAGATGCAGGTTCATATCCTACTCGTGAAAGTTAACAGATATTAAAAAGGTTTTCACGGTCATTTAAATATTTTTTTAATGAAGGTTTATATGTATAACATACTCTTATCAGTTTTTTTAATGGTGTAAGACGATGTTTTATAGACAAGTCCTAAGGATTTTCGTCGTTAGTATTTGATTCCGGCCGTCTCCACTAGTTCATTTTAACCAATGATAAAGAATGTCATAGTGAGACAATACTATGAATGTAAAAAAACGCAAACAAAATCTTGTGACAGATGAAATTACCTCCGTCTTGTGGAAGCCTTCAAAAATGAAACCATCCTGTAATTTTCCAGAACTTGCTAAAGCTCTGTGCAAGGTAAATAGTTTCTCAAAGTGAAGGTGTTGAATCGTGAGAGATACTTAAAAGTAAGGATTGTTGGCCACTATAGCTTAGACATATATGGCCACGAAAATAGCGAACTACAATCTAGCAGTTTAATATCAAAAAACATATCAAAACAGCCCTTGCCAGTGGCAGATAAGAGCTAGCTTTTAGGCTATATCTCAAGTTCCCGATAAAGTAGTGGAATAGAACGTATACCAATTTTCAAAATCTATCAAACAAAATGGTTTTGATAAAATTCGTTCAGTTGTTTTTGCGTGATTTGCGACAAAATTCTAAAAAAAATATTCAGTGCTCAGGGACTTTCCTCCTTTTTTCATATATATCTTAAATGTACATACACAGCTCAGTTACAGCTTTATAATAGTACAGAACATTATAAGGGGACTACACTCCGCAACTACAAACCTACTAATAGCTCCTTTAGTACCTACACCTCAACTAGGAACAGGAGGATCACAGAAATAATTGCTCTGTGTGGAAATCGAACCCAACAGTCTATCCATCGTCGGCTCTTACGACTCTCGTGGGTAGAGAGGGGTGGGACAATTCTAAAGCCGGCCCCACGCGGCTAGCAGGCCCCACGCGGCTACAGTCTATAGATCATCCTTACTGATATTATTGTACATGGCACGGACTTTGGAATTGGGGGGAAAAATACGTCACTGTAGCATCTCTAAGCCAAAATAGCTATCCCACAGAAACCAAACATTTTTATGGGACGAAAATTACAAAAAACCTTTTATCTGTTCCGCACTATATTTAAGCAACATTTTATAATGGTCGTATTTTGATTTATATTTTAGCATTAGAATTGCTCAGCTACTTTATTTATTTTTTTGTGAAAGTGGGAAGAGTAGATACTGCAAGCGGTCTCTCTTTTTCCACTTTGAAATAATTTGTTCTTTAAAGGTACTGAGCAAATAAAGTGCTAAAATACACATCAAAATCTTTGAAAAATCGTGCTATAAAATAGTATGAATTTTAATTGCAAAATTAAACTTACTTTATTGGAATAATGTACGTAAATGCATCCGATAGGTGGTATGAGTCGTAAAGACATCGTCAACACCGTCGGTGACTGCGATGGCTTAGCGGTCCAGAGCACTTCCCCGGATTGGTAGTGACACAGGTTCGAATCCCGTTCGCAGTAAAGCTCTCTTTTTCCACTTTCACAAATAATTTGTTCTTCATAATAATCGGTTGGCCGTGTGGGGCCGGCTTTAGAATTGCCCCACCCCTCTCTTCCCACGGGAGTCGTAAGAGCCGACTGAGGGAATAGTGTGGGACCACTCCCAGGCAGGTTTTATATACATTTTCCCTAATTTTTGAGGTAACTGTGCGATTAACCCTTTTTACTGACAACACTTTGAGTACTTGTTAAACATTGACTCGGTTGTCTTTATAAATGTAGTGCATTATCTGTGCCTGTCAGTAGACTTGTGTCGATCGAAGCGTGCGGACGTAATTTAAAGTGACAGTTGATTGTACGAAATATACGAAGTTTAGTGCAAATTCTGTGTGTTTTAATAAAACGACCGTTGGTGCCTGTAATAAAATCGGAACAGCTTACAAGCTAAAACTTACTATATTGGGTTAATGCATGTAAATGTATTCCGATGGATGGCGTTGGTTGCAAAGACAAATGTGATGAGGAGATTGGGATGACCTAAAGGTTGTTGCGGTAGCTCAGTGGCTTAGAGCACTTCCCCGGATTGGAAGGGACGCGGGTTCGATTCCCGCTGCCCACGCAGCAGCACTCCCTCGAGTATTAACAACATCCACTGCGATCGCCAACCCGCCTGCCAAGCGTGGCGATTACGGCATTATTCCCCCATGACGGGACTGCTCGTTGTGGCGTTCTCTTGGGGAGACCTATGTCCAGCAGTGGACTTTGAAAGGCTGATGGATGGAATAATCGGTTGATTAGTGACGGCAAGAAAGCATAATAAATAAACAAACGCGTTTTCGCATTTATAATATTAAATTATTAAGGAAACCTACGCTGTTTTCATAGCCCCATGTAAATATAACAGTAAATACTGACCAGGTATTCTACACGCTTAGCGAGTTATCTCGTCTCTCTGCAAGCCTTTGTTTAGTGAAAACGTTCGTTAGCTTTGAACATGTCTTACCAAATAGCCGTAGTTTACTTGCGGTTATTTCACGCTGCTTCTGTGAGCGGGGAAATACAACCCGTATTTCCCCGCTCAAGCCGGACCATTCATGCTGGGACAAGCATGTCTCTACCACTAGAAACTACTAATTACTAAGGCTAGACTAAAAATAAATTTAGTAATTACTAATATTGACTAGTATTTGTTTTTATTTGGATTGAAGCGTTGGTTGAAAATTTATCGCAACGTCATAATTATTCGATAAAATATTTTGTTACCTCAAGTAATGTCATAAAGGTCCAGTGGTCTGCCAGTTCAGGCAGAGAGACGGCACACGGCAGGTTCATTGTGGGTTCGATTCCCACTCAGGACAATTATTTGTGTGATGAACACAGATATTTGTACTGCATCTAGGTGTTTTTTATATATTATATGTACCTATGTATTTACAAAAAGAAAGTAATATAATGTATTATATCTGTAATCTGGTACCCATAGCACAAGCGTTAAGCTTAGTTTGGGGCCAGAGAACGTTGTGTGAAATGTCCGGGGATATTTATTATTATTTATTTAGGGGGTGAGAGCCCACACTCTGTTCGTTGCCCCGAATGACAGGGTGTACGGTTAGGTAGATTTTTTCGCACCTTACCAAAAAAAAATATGTGGACGGGGATTTTGTGGCATCTTGTGTTTATAGAAAGAAAGGTTCTTGAAAGAAGCTAGATTCTAGTAGTCGTCATATCGGATGGTGCAGTGTAGGGCCGCCTTCAACTAGGTGGACCAATAACCTGGTCTTAACGCTGCAGCACGGGTTGGATCGTCATAAGACATTTCGTTGTGGAGATCTCTTGGGAAGGCCTATGTCCAGCAGTGGATGGATGAATATGCTAATACGGAAGATTATGTCTAAATAATTTTTATCCCACTTTCCTTCTACTTGAAGTCTTACCTAACTAATCAAACTAATTGCTGTTTTCTAGTATAAGGATGACTTATTATTCGATTTTTGATTACCAACAGGGGCGTAGCTACCGCAGTATCAGCCGTATCAATGATACCTACGGGGCCCTGGGCTACAGAGGCCCCTAAAGTGTGTAAGCAAAAATTAGTAAAATATTATCCACATTGTCAGTTAATCTCGTGCTTCCCGGAAAACATTTAAAAAACTGTCATACGTGCCTATAGAGTTTTCATTTCAGAAATGACAAAAGTCAAAAAAGCAATCTCTTGTTTTTCGGCAAGCAATTTCTTTTTTTTAATTCACTTAAACGGGGGAATCCCACAATAACCGATGTACAATGACAGACCACAGATAACAATATTTACGAGTTTTATTTCATTCTGGTTCAATCAATTTGCCAAAAAAAGGCAAGAAAAGTGTATAATTAAATATTATTTAAATTGAATTGTTTAGCTAGCCCAGTGTCTAGGAGGAAGTGATAACTTATAATCAATAAATATTTATTTTAATTTAATACAAATATTTTTGTTTCTTTGTGACAAATCTATACCCTTCACTTGGGTCCCCCAATTAATTTTGATAGAGGTCCGCCTGCAAGGCACGCTACGCCACTGATTACCAACAATGTCTTCAATGGGGGCGTTGGGCACTTTATTTCCACAGTTCTTCCACAGGAGCACAGCAGCCCAAAGAATTCTTTGTTAATTTTATTTACCACTGGTGTTTGTTATTTATGTGCATGAAACAAATTTCATCTTTACAAATTGTAAAACTTGTATATAGCGCCATCTATTGAATTGTAACGTAAACTACGTTGTAACTTTACTTTCTCTACATTTGTGGGCACTGATATAGCGCCATCTAGTTGACATAAAAATTTAATCAAAAATAATACAGAAGCAGCGCCGTGTTTGGCGCTGATTATGTCTGTTGTGTTTGTCTACAAGATGGCGTTCATAGTATTACTTAAATTTGTTAATAGAGGGCAGATAATAAATGTACTTTTAAATATTAAATCTATGGTATTTACATATACATTTGGTTTTTTTTTATACCACGTTAATAGTCAGCAGTTACCATAGCATATAAATGCTAGCACCACCAGAAGAAACACAGTGCGTTACCAACAAGAAAGTAAGGCCACAATTAAGATTATAGTCCACGAACATATGCGCAAATACTACTGCACTTTTTGTTCCGTCACTCCTATAGTTCATTCATCAGATAGCGCGACCGGAGAGAAAGAGAGAGAGAGACCGGAGAGAACGGCTTTACGTGCTTTCTGAGGAACGGCGTTAAACACCGCCAGCACCTTAACTTCAGGCTGCTATTGAGAATTTGTCGACGGAAAATCTCAATAAATTTTTTACTAGCCCAACCCGGTAATCAAACCGGAGATCTCATGATCTGCATTCGAATACACTACTAGTACACCTAGGTAGAGGTACGATCCACAGAAGGAATGTAACATAGTTCTAGTGGCCCGCCAATAAAGGCGGAGAGACGGCACACGGCGGGTTTCTTTAGTGGGTGCAGGCCTCACACTTCCCTGTCCGTTGCCCCGAACGACGGGGTGTGCGCTTAGGAACATTTTTTCCCGCCTAGACAAAAACAAAAAAAAAAGGTAGAGGTACGATGATATTATTTATTTATTTAAGCTTTATGCAACAATGTACAATGGCGGACTTAATGCCTGAGGCATTCTCTACCAGTCAACCATGGGTAATGCAGAGATAATAGAAGGTAGATGCATTTCCTAAAGACATGCCGATTCGAGGACATCCTGATATCGCATTCCATAATAATACTGATTGGACAAAGAAAGAAGAGTTAATAAAATCAGTAGAATGAGACGGACAACGAAGAAGAAGGTTATTGGTGGAGCGCAAGTTCCTATCATGACCGGAACATAGGTATTGGAACAAAGGTTTCAGATAGGAAGGTGAAGTGGGTAACATAAGAATAGAATATAAAAATGTGAGTGCTCGCATATTTCTGCGCTGACGGATAGGCAAGAGTTTAAGACGAGAACGATAAGCAGAAACATGGCCATACTTGCGAAGATTAAAAATGAATCGAATGCAGTTATTGAGAAGACGGTCTAGTTTATTAAGGAGATCTGCATTCAGGTCAAAATAACTCACATCACCATAGTCGATTAAAGGGAGAATTAAGGCTTGCACAAGCGAAGTTTTGGTCTTAATAGGGAGAAAGTTTTTTAATCTATACAAAGTACGTAGAGTTCCAGAAACTTTCTTACTAACAACCGCTACCTGAGTCCTCCAACAAAGCGTGGAGTCAATATGCAAGCCAAGGTCCTTTACAGAGGAACTAAAAGGTACGGCAACACCATTTAGGATAATCGGAGGTAGAGAATCCAATCTATTCGTGATACGATGGCTACCCACGATAATAACCTGGCTCTTACAAGGATTTACAGCTAAGCCGAACTTGGCTTAATAATCCTGGTACCGTCTACGGGATCCAAATGTGACTTTAAACCATCCAGAGCCCCACTCACATAAAATTTCATCAAAATTGGTCCAGCTGTTTTCCAGTTTTTGCAAGACTAACTCACGGCAATGATTCGAACCCGAACGCGTAGTTATCTTCTTAGTCATCTAAGTACATTTTTACTTCTATCAAGCGTAGATAGTGGTTAGTAGAACTACATGGAGGGGAGCGGCAGTACCGTGGGTGACCGCCACTTACCATCATCACCATCATAAACAGGGTATTTTTTTAACCAGTGCACAAATTTTGATAAAATAAACTTAAGCAAATTTTAATAAACACGTGGGTATTTTTTATTTTTTTTGATATGTCTTAGTACTAAAAAATAAAGTTATCGCTAGCGAAAGGTGTTTACTTTTGAAACAGATTTTATGGTCACACAACGCGCGTGCTTCTGTAGATACCTACGTCGGCGCTCGCTCTATGCACCGATGCGTAGGTATCTCTATGCGGGTAACTGACCGCTAATTTTATCAGGTTCGAACTAAACTTATTAAGTTTAGGTCGTGATCTGAAATTATTTGTAAGAGTAGTTTCAATTTTTCTTTCATACTTTCATGGGCCTAGGACCATCAAAATGCAGAAAGATGAAGAGATGCAGGTAGATAGTGGTTAGTAGAACTTCGAGCTGCTCATAAGATTGGTGTCCATATTTTACTGATTTAACAATTAATGAAAATGTGTTCTATTGCTGATATAGAACCACCAAAAAAATTGTGCACTGGCTAAAAAATTACCCTGTATAAATTTATAAAATCAAAATGCAGCTCGCTAAAACTCAAAAATGACTTGGACCGAGTTGAATGATTGTTTTTTTTGTACTGTTCGCTCTAATACAGGGATGGTTTAAAAAATAAAAAACAATAAGGTAAACCCATAATACACTTGTAAAATCAAAATCGGTAATTTTTGTATGGGAATCGCCTTTTTTGGTTATAGGACTGACAACAGATCAAAAAATGGAAAATACTGTCACTCTTTCTAATTCATTTGAATATATCTAAATTCAAACCTTAGACGATACAGATTAATTAAGATTTATATTAATAATCGCTGGTAAAATAAATTGTAGGTAACACGAAGTTTACTGGGACATCAACAATCACATAAAAAATGAGCCGTTACGAGACCTCTCGCAGATGTGAAAACATCGATTGTCTGTCTTTCTACAAATATTGTTCGAGTCTTATATAATTCTTGGTAAGCACCCTCTCGTTATCCATAGACGAATTAAAACTGTTATTGGTTTATTGATTGACACTATACTTCCTAGTTAAAGGCTTTTGTCAACAGATGGCGTAAAAAAAAAAAACAAAAAATAACTTGAACAGCCGGTTTTACCCTCCACACATCAAAAATCTAGCTCGAAGGGAAGCCGTATAATATGATCAAAAAGTGATCATTACCATTTAATTAAGAACATCAATCTCGGCTATATTTATATACCCTCAATTAATTTCCTGATCGTGAGGTTAAGGGTCTCGAAGGCACTTTAGAAACTTCGTCAATGTTATATAAAGAATTCTCCAAGGGACTACGCTTGCCGGCTTAATTATTTTCTGGCATACTTATATGGATTTATTTGGAGGAAAGAATCATTATCGAACCCTCAATATTCCCAACAGTATAATATCGGGTGTGTAGTTCGCTAAGTACGGCAAAATATCAATTTATCTGTGTATTTATCTTTCCTGTCTTAGCCCCTAAACTAAAAGGGAGATGATGTTTTAGAATTAAAGCGTATGGTTATGATATTTGATAGTATTAACTACTAGCTGATAAACGGACGGCCTTCGTTTCTTATTATGTGGTTATAAAAATCGTTGCTTTATATTAAACTAGCCTATGCCCGCAGTTCCGCCGCTAGTTTTTAGGTTATAACTCAGGTTTCCGATACAGAAGCGGGATAAAATGTATGTAAATTTTTAAGTCTAATCAAGAGCTATCAAGAAAAAGTTTCATCTAAATCCGTTCAGTAGTTTTTGCGTGATACGCGGACGAGCAAACAGATAAACAGCTAAAAATCTGAAAAAAATAAATGTTGAGAGTCTCAACACAATTGAGACACGCCTATATAGCCTAATACAGTATTTTTTTCTCCAATATTTTAAATGTACAGACACAGCTCTGTTACCACTTTAGAATAGTATAGATAGATGAAGAAGACATTGCATTTTTTTTAAGATAAGTGCTACAACATCTTAGAAAACGAGAAATATATCCAGTAGTTTTTCCGTGATGCGCGTCCAACCGTAAACCTCTATCGTTTTATTCATTTCTATAGATAAATAATATTTCGACTCTTCTAACTCCCTGTAATCCTGCCCCAAGACGTTATTGTAATGTTGTGACGGAACTTTATTTTTTTATTATTTCAATCTCAGACTATATGTATTTAGTCTGAGATTTCAATAGATGATGAGCATGGACTTCAATATATACGAGTACCTAAGTACGTCACTTAATGCTAAACACTAATTATCTCTATGCAATATACATAAAAATAACTATCGCACAGGAACTATAATTTTTTCTGTGATGAAAAGGCTTTTCTGGACTTTGGTCTCAGACGAGACACAGAAGATACCTCTACCGAAACCATAATGCAATTTTCATCTGTGGTGACGAACCAGTGTTATACAACCTTTATTAACGGAGACAGACCAAGATATAACGAGTACTACATCAGTATGAACAACACAGCGAAAAAAAAATTAATGTACCATGTTTTTATAACGGACTAAAAAGTATAAAATAATTAAAATACTTGTAAGATTGGAAACTAAAAACATGCAGCAGATAATTGATACATTAATAGCGTGCTCTATGTTACGTTTCCAATCTTACTTGGTACATTAAATATATATATATTTTTACTTTCTGCTTTTTAGGGTTACGTTCTTATTCTTTTTTCACATTTTCATGAATTGTCATCCCACTTCTGAGCTATGGTCCAACTTTCAAGCGTCTAGCTCATCGGGAAGTTAGTTTAAAATCAATTACAAAATTCTACCTGGACAGATATACAAGAAAGCGCGTTAATAAAAACATAATAATTAATGCGATACGTGACCCACTTTTGCCCCTTTTTCTACATTGATAACCACGCTTCAGGTCATCACATATAACAATAAGGAACAAATTACACTATGACGCTGAATCACGATGAGAGTGAACTTCCTTGATACATTCATGGCATACAATGTTCTATTAATAAAATGATAGTAGATTTGGTTAATGGTGATATTTTTGTGTCGACCTTGTTATAACAGTTTTTTTTTTTCGTAAAGACCACTATTTTTTTTAAGGCGGGTAAAAATGTACCTAACCGCAAACCCCATTGTTCAGGCAAAAGGGTATTGTGAGGCCCTCAATAAATAAATCCACTGTGTGTCGTCTCTCCGCCTTTATTGGCGGGCCACTGGAACTATGGAACATTACTTCAGTGGTCCGCCGGCGGTTTACTCTTTCGGGTACCCTCTACTAAGAGACGCATCCGCATACGGAGCGTCGTACCTTCGCGGATTAAGATAACACCCTGCACTAATGAATAATCCTTGTACTGCGGGGGATTTTACAAACATACAATTTCACGGTCACAAAGTACACCCAGACTAAGAACAACCATTTGTGGATCACACAAACAGTTGTCCTGTTTGGGAATCGAATGTGCAACACTCTGGCCGGAGGCCGGTATCTATACCAATCCGCCATCTGTGCAGTAAGCAGTGGCAGTTGAGTTAGTAACTCTGGTGGTAGCTCATGGATTTTAGCAACACCAATGGTCAATCTAAGCTGCTATAATGAGCTTCTAAAGAAAAAGTGCTCTTAACTCGTTTGAAGAAGTCGTAGTGCTGGAAATATAGAAGCAATAATTACACGAAAAACTAATGAGTATGTTCTGTCTGTTCTGTTTCTTGATGATAAATTAACTTACTTACTTATCATACCGCCATCTCCCTTGCGAGGTAGGCAGAAAGAACAGAGTGCCAGAAGGCTCTATTCTTATATACATCTCTCGCTTTCTCAACATTCATAATTCTCTTCATACACGCTCGCCGGTTTCGGAGACCCCTGACTCCACCTTTCTTCAATACATGACCGATTTGGTCTAGGTAGGTGAGTCTCCCCACACTACACTCTTCGTTGCCCCGAACGACGGGGTGTGCAGTTAGGAACATTTTTTCCGACCTTAACAAAAAAAAATGTAGTTGAATAATACTTTCTGATATTTACGCGAATGTTACACATTTTGAAATAGAACTACGTTTACAAAATCTATCCAAGTGTGTCCAAGGCTGAGGCCTTGGACATCTACCATCTAAGTCCACCCGTGATCATGAATGCTGTAAAGTATTCGAAACGCCGGGATAGTATAAAATCAAGTAAACGCGATAGAATCCGTGAACATAGTTTTATTTCAAAATGTAGTTGAATCTCCGTCTCCCCCTGTACCTACATCCTTCCACTTTCATATTGTATATCTTCTTAACCAGTCGCTCGTCCGGCATTCTTTCCAGATGTCCAAACTGATGAAGCAGTTATGCGAAAAAGGACGAGTACTAAGGATTGCGTTGGCAGTGGTATCGAGTTAGACTCCCAGTCTAAAGTCTGGACTTCGTCCGACACACACGTACTTACGACTTTATGAGATTTTTTGACATTTTAATTGAATTTATCACTGCTTGGTAAAGGAAAATACCATGAGAACACCTGCATGCCTGAGAGATTTTCTCGTCGGCTTGTGAAGTCTGTGAACCCGCACTGGGTCAGCGTGGTGGAATTTAGCCTAATCCCTCTCACCATAAGAGGGGACGCTTGCCCAATACTGAGATTTGTAATATTTTCAATCGTTGGAGATGCGTTGTCTACGTAATAATGTTTCATTAATCAAATTTTTTTAAATAGGACATCTTTTTTTTTTTAATAAAACAGTTTCACGTCTTAATTTTTACCTTAAATTGAATTTCAACGTAAACTCTAGTAAAACTCCTTCATTAATAGCGTTACTTTTATACTAGTTCTATCAGACTCCAAATTATACGGAAAATTATTTTCCGATTACTCAATGTAACCATCACTCCAATAACCAAGTTTTGACCGATACAATAATAACTTAACTTATTACCAAGTTCGTGCAGAATATCAATACTGCTCCTTCTAAAGAAACAGTAATAAGAAAACGAAATATATATACAAAAAAGATGGCACGAAGTGCCCCACGCTTTTTTCACAATAATACTAATATTGTTGAAGTGAAAACTTCTATAGGAAGTACAAATTATTTGTAAATAAGAAAAAATTGATTTTTAGTACGAGCGGGAATCGAACCCGCGTCTTTTCCAATCCGGGGAAGTGCTCTAAGCCACTGAGCTATCGTACTGACCTATTCAGTCATCCAAATTTCCTCATCACATTTGCCTTTACGACCAGCGCCATCTATCGGAATGCATTTACATGCATTAATCCAATATAGTAAGTTTAATTTTGCAATTAAAATTCATACTATTGGATGGCGCGATTTTTAAACATTTTTGATCTATATTTTTTAGCATTTGACATGCGCCGCTACTTTTTAAAGTACAAATTATTTGTGAATAAGGAAAAAGAGATTTTTAGTACGAGCGGTAATCGAACCCGCATCTTTTGCAATCCGTGGAAGTGCTCTAAGCCACTGAGCTATCGTACTGACCTATTCGGTCATCCAAATTTCCTCATCACATTTGTCTTTACGACCAGCGCCATCTATCGGAATGCATTTACATGCATTAATCCAATATAGTAAGTTTAATTTTGCAATTAAAATTCATACTATTGGATGGCGCGATTTTTAAACATTTTTGATCTATATCTTTTAGCATTTGACATGCGCCGCTTATTTTTAAAGTACAAATTATTTGTGAATAAGGAAAAAGAGATTTTTAGTACGAGCGCGAATCAAACCCGCGTCTTTTCCAATTCAATAATAAAGCGTATAAAAAGCTTATGATTTCTGTTTAATTTGATTAAAAAAAGAGAGTCTGAAGTTTTATATACGAAAACTTGACTAGTGTCCGTAATAATTTGGCCACCCACTGTACTAGCTCATTCTTTCTATAGATTTATATGTTGTCTCCTTTTAATATGTGTGTTTTCATTTCATCGAGTTTCAAATGACAACGAAGTTTTCATTTCAAAAACATAATATATATAATATAGTGGAGTAACAAATACGCCAAAAACTCAAAATCAGATCAAAACACATTCACAACCCGATACACCAACTTTGAAATTACGCTAAAGTTTTCTCGTTCCACGTCGAGTTATTTCTCGGGGAACCTGTTTTGTTTTCAATTTCAAGAAAATTTTATTTACTTGGAATACTTTAAAGTTACCAAGAAATTACCTTGGAGTAGAAGCTAAATAAGATTAATTCTTGGTCTAACTTTGTACATGTTTAGCTATTTAGTAAATCAAAATTTTGATAGATGGCGTAGATCTTAATAAAGATATTCGATGTGAAAATTGGAAGCTTTGAGCAGCGTCTGTGATTGTTTAACGGCTTTCTATCTACACCCAGATTGGGATTAGATTCAGGTCCATAGGCGATTTAAAAAAGTGGCTAATGAGTTTCTTGTCGGGCCTTACTATCAGTAGTAAGGCCTTGTCGAATTCAGATCCGGCCACTTGTGGGGATTACAATCGTGACATTAATTGCGCTCGCATTATTTCTTGGCAAAGTTTGACATATAATTATTATAACATAGCATTTCATTCGTGCGTCGCGTTTGTGTGTTGCGACCTATCGCGCGCTTTCGATAGCGCTGATCACGCGCTCGTAGCCAAAAAATTAGAATTCTATGGAATTCGCGGTCCGGAACTCTCCCTCTTCATGTCATTTATGTCTCAACGGAGCCAGGTAGTGGTAGGCGACGGGGGCCGTGTATCGTCGTCGGAGCTCGAGGGCGTGATGGGAGTTCCCCAGGGATCGTGTCTTTCGAATACTTTGTTCAGTTTATTACTTAACGACCTACCCGCAGCCATCTGCGGTCCAGATATATATATATGTACGCAGACGATGTGGTCGCCGTGGTCACCGCACCCACCTATGATCATCTCGAGATCGATTTGAACGACACAGTGAATCGTCTCGAGTCATGGTTTCGGTCAAATGGCCTCGCACTGAACAGGGGTAAAACGTGCTATATGATGTTTAATCTAAGTGGCAAACCACAACCACCGTTGCAAGTCGTCGCAGGTGATACCACGCTGAAGCAGCTCTCCATAATTAAATTGTTGGGTTTCTATCTAGATAGTTCCCTTACATGGGAGATGCATATTGAAAATGTATGCGCCAAGCTAGGCAGTGCCTGCTACGCGCTGCGCAGGCTGTCTCGCTCAGCGACGCGTAGCGCAGTGCGCGCTGCCACTTCGCGACAGTGCACAGTGCGATCACATACGGCGTCGAGCTCTAGGCGCGCGCCGCGGACACTCAGTGCGCTTTCGTTATGCAAAAACGGGCAGTGCGCGCTATTGCAGGCGTCACCGATGACGACAGTTAATTATTATAAGCCTGTAAAATAAAGATATTTTTGAATTTGATTTTTTGTTGTATAAGAACATACGTTTTCAGGCTCTTGGACTGGACCGGATTAGGCATCAACATAAATGGCGAATACATCACTCACATTCGATTTGCAGATGATATCGTGGTCATGGCAGAATCGCTGGAGGACCTTGGTACCATGCACAACGACCTCAGCCGTGTCTCCCGACTAGTGGGTCTAAAAATGAACATTGACAAGACGAAAGTCATGTCTAATGTCCATGTCATTTCAGCACCAGTCCTGGTCGGGAGTGCGCTTCTCGAAGTTGTCGACCACTATGTATACCTGGGACAAACTGTCCAGTTAGGTAGACACAACTTCGAGAAAGAGGTCGATCGACGAATCCAGCTCGACCAGCGTTCGGGAAGCTAAGGGAGATCTTCTTGTCCAATATTCCACAGTGTCTGAAGACGAAGGTCTACGACCAGTATGTGTTACCAGTGATGACTTATGGCACAGAGGCGTGCCCTCTGAATGTTGGCCTTATGTCAAGGCTTAAAGTCGCTCAGCGTGCTATGGAGCGGGCTATGCTTGGGATCTCTCTACGTGATAAGATCCGTAATACGGAAATCCGTAGGAAAACGGGAGTGACCAACATAGCCCGCTGGGTCAGCATGCTGAAGTGGCAATGGTCAGGCCACATCGCTCGACGAACCGACAACCGTTGGGGAAGAAAGGTTCTCGAGTGGCGTTTGCGTAAAGGACGGCGCTGTGTAGGACGGCCTCCCACCAGGTGGACCGATGACCTGGTCAAAGTCACAGGCAGTCGTTGGATGCAGGCGGCACAGGACCGTTCGCTGTGGCGTTCTCTTGGGGAGGCCTATGTCCAGCAGTGGACGATGAAAGGCTGATGGATGGATCGATGGATGGACTAGTATAATACGGCCTGTAGATGTCGGTGGGAACGAGACTAGATGGGTGGCTAACCACGTCATCGATTTCCATTATGCTATTATGAATATACAGAATATATAATTTTCCGTGTGGTGACGGATTAAGAATACAAGTGTCACCACCCCATTCTTTCCCACGGGTGTCGTATGAGGCGACTAAGGGAAGTAAGCAATTATCATCCATTGCATGACTGGTGGTAGGGCTGGGTACCAAGTGGGAGTACTCACTTGGTATCCGGCTCGAGCGGGTTGGTACCACCATCTCCCGTGTGACCGGCCATGAAGCACATCGTTGCGTTTTGGCTGTAGCCGGAGATAGCCGTTTATATTTCATTTCATCTGTGACATGAATTGGTGAGCAGCGGCTTGACAAAACTCTCGGTATACTCGAGTCCATGGGCGACGGTTACCATTTACCATCAGATGGACCGTGGCTCGTCTGCCACTACATGCAATAAAAAAAAAATAAGAATTCGTAGACCGAGTCTTAGTTTTTCATTTTCGATAATAATTCTATTCGATTTAGCTCAATGAAACCGTAGCTGCTGACGTAATTAAACGGTGGATAAATTAGTGGATGTAGTACATCGTCAAACACAGAATGTCAGATAATCTACTCGGACAAATAACTCCAATAATATGTTTGTGTAACTGTATGTTATATGTACGAGTAGAGTTTAATACAAAATGGCGCTGCAAACATTCTGTGTAACACAGTGACTTTGTAATTACGTTAGACACATGGCTGTTTGAGGAGTGAAGTGTGAAGCGAAGCGACAAGCGAGCTAATATCAAAGAATAGTATATATACAACACATAGCATCACGCCTGTATTCCCCGAAGGGGTAGGCAGAGGTGTATTACACACCCACGACTCGCCAGCTATGTTTAAGTCCCACATAATAGGGGGCGAGCCTATTGACGTCTACCGGGCACATTTCCAAAAACCGGGCTGCTACTGAGAATTTTTCTTTTTAGAAAAAAGCTCAATAACATTGCCCGACCCGGGGATCGAACCCGAGACCTCATGATTAGGTGTCGCATACACTACCGCTACACCACCGAGGCAGTTAAGTATATATAATAAAAGAAATAATGAATCACAGTAACAAATATATTTAAACTGACAGTAGACATGTAACTAAACTTAGAGAAAACACGATATTTTCATCACAAATATAATGCGCACCTGTTATTCCAGAACGGTTTATGCGTTACCTTCTCTAGAGAAAGTTGGCACTTTTTGGTGTAGAGAAGTTGTCTACTTCTTATGTGTGAGGGTGTTTAGACCTCTCAGTCTCCGTAAGGAAGGCAACAATAGGTACACCTACTAGTACTTTACGCTAATATTCTATAAAAAGATAGCTCTGCATGGATCGAGTGTTTTCTATGCGCAACATTGTGGTGAATCGTATGGCTCCAGGCCAGTGTTTTCAATAAAATGCTTTCTCCAAATCCACAAAACTTTTGGAATGCTCTGATGGTTCGGACATGTGGAAAGAATACCGGACGAGAGACTGCAAGAACTTAGGTATAACGGGAGAAACTGAGACTCACCTGCCTATACCAAATGGGTCATGAATTGAAATAAGATGAAGTCAAGACTCTCCGAAACTAGCGAGCGCTTATGAGTAGAATTATGAATGTTGAGGAAGCGCGAGATGTATGCAAGAATAGAGCCTTTTGGCACTCAGTTCTCTCTGCCTGCCCCGCAAGGAAGGTGGCGTGATGGTAAGTAAGTAATATAGTTTTTCCTCGGTCAAGCCAGCATACATACTGGAAACAATCAAGCAGCAGCAAAAAAATTATAAGTCGATTGAGAATTTTATACCCTTAGCTTTTTATCGGTTTGCCTGGAGATGATGAGGGAAGTGCATCCGCAATGTCGCGATTGCACTCGCCACGAGTTGCTGGATTCCGTAGTGAGACTTTCATGAGACGGGAAGAGAGAAGTACTCCATGTTACTATCAATGATGATGAAACTTATAATACACGTTATCTATCTTCTATCTATACTATTATAAAGCTGTAACAGAGCTATGTCTTTACATTTAAGATATTTGAGAAAAAAATACTGATTTAGGCTATATAGGCGTGTATAAACACAAAACGTTTTTGTTTAGATTTTTTTTCTGTTTGTCTGTTTACCTGTTTGTCTGTTTGTTTGTTCGCGTATCACGCAAAATCTGTTGAACGGATTTTGATGCAACTTTTTTTATTTGGATGGCCTTGATTAGACTTAAAAACCGCTAAACATTTTCCGCTACTAAATCGGGAACCTGAGATATTACCTAAAAACTAGCTTATGCCTGTGGCGGAGCCGCGAGCAAGGGCTAGTAGCGTTATAAATGCTATACCTACTGAACACTCGCTTTACTACAAATCCGCATATCTGCGCACACAACCTATACCAAGCTAGTTTGTAAGTACTAAAACGAATGCAACTATACTTACTTAGTCAGTGATTTAAAGGGTTTTATTTGGATTACATTTCGTGATGTATTTGCAGGTTTGTATTGGATCTTCAAACAGATCAGAATGAAATTCATTTTGAAAAGTAGTTCACTTTATGGGTGTAGCACATATTGCTATCCGCAACTTTGTAGACCTTAGAATTGATACAAAATCATATATAAGGCCGCTCCTAAATGGCATGTTATATATCTTCATGCAAAAATATTTATCCCATAGGAATCCAATAATTTTCCGGAATAAAAAGTATCTTATGTGTTAATCCACATCCCGATCCATGTGCCTATCCAAATCTACTTGAATAATAAACATACAAACTTTCACATTTATAATAGCCATTGCTCACGGCTCCGCCGCAGCCAATAGATAGTTTTTAGGTTATTTCTCATGTTGTTGGTATTGTAGCGGGATGAAATGTATACCAGATTTAAAGCCTAATCGAGAGCTATAAGTTTTATTTAAACAAAATAAGTTTTATTAAAATTCGTTCAGAAGTTTTTGTGTGATATCAGTACAAACAAACAGAAATTTTAAAAATATTATTATGTGTTTAAAGCCACCTTATAGATTCATTTTTTCTCAAATATATTATACAGGTAGACACAGCTCTGTTACAGCTTCACAATAGTACAAATGTGGGGGTTTTGAAGCCCTATATTACTTTAAAACATTATCTATCAAGGTTTAGGCTATTAAAGTATAAAAAAACAAATTTTTCACGTCATGATAACAAGACATTAATTTTATAATAAGTTAAAATTAGGATATATTATGCTGAACACACAAGCCACCCTTCAAAAATTAAATCAATATCTAAAAACAGAGAATGTAATACCAAAATCTGTTGCCTGGCTTAAAAGGAGTAAGCGATGAAATGAATAGACGAATGAATTGCCTGCTTCCCATTTATGTATCCAATAAAAATAACATTAACAATATTTAGATATTTTTATATATATTTTTAGCATTTGACATGCTTAGCAACATACATTAAACACAAAGGGAAATATGTGAAAATATCAGTCACGAGCAGGATTCGAACCTGCATCTCCTGGATACCACCTACCTGGATAAAGCATATGGACGGTATCCAGGAGATGCAGGTTCGGATCCTGCTCGTGACTCATATTTTTGATTTCACATTTTTCCCTTTGTGTTTAAAACATTAACAATGTTAAAAGGCGATAAGCGATAAAATAAAAATCAATGTTTTAACCTTTGAACGATTAAATTTGCTTATATTTAAGAACGATTTTATCCCATCTATCACTTAATATTCGAGAAGCCACTCAATCTTTTACACTCGATTTCCGTAAATCTATTGAGTCCAATAAATAGGGTGAGCAGTATAGTTATTGGCTAGTTAACCCCATAACTGTTTTTTTGTTATACAAGCGCTTTAACTCAAACAAAAACACGTTATTTGATGTTTTCATATATAAATGAACACAAAGTGCGAAAATGTAAAATCAAATATAACAGTGACACGCACATTTGATTTGTGTTATTTTCGATTTCACATTTTCGCTTTGTGTGCTCACGTTATTTGATTTAATATTTGATTTAATGTATTTATGTGTTAATATCGCTTATATGCATGTTTCTACAAATATCATTGTAATAAAGTCAAGACAAAATTCACAATATGTTTTGAAAGTAACTGGCCACATTATTGCAATTATTGACCGTAACAATATTTTGGGTCATATTACATTATGAATCTTAATTCTAGATTCTGCCGGCAACTCCGTCCACGAGGACTTCAAAATAAATAAATATATCGCCCTTCGGCACATCAAATAAAATTATCCTGACGTACAAATAGGTATCCCACGGGAACCATTCATTTTCTGGTATGTAAAGTAGCTTTTAGATTTCTTGCTGTCTTTTTCTGAGCTTCAGATTATTATGTGTACAAAATTTAATTGTGATTAGTTTAGTAGTTACATCGTGAAAGCATAATAAATAAAGAACAAACTCACTTTCGCATTTTTAATATTACCTATTCTTAATATTGGCCTATGTGTTAAAACTGTTTTTTATAGAATTTAAATAATAGTAAAATAATTTAAAAAAATTATAATAATATATAAACAAAAAAACAGCAGTCATTATTTTTCAACCAAACTTACCCATCTATGTTGGCAATCCGACAGCAAGAAATCTAAAAGGAAAACTTTTCGATAATTATTGTGTAATGGACAAGTTCCTTATACTTATATTATTTTAATAATACCTCAGTGTGCTCGTTACAATACATACTTAATTTCTTTATTATTTAAAATTACTTGAACTAAAATTTTATTTTTTCGAGCCTTTGACCAGAATATTGCTAGTTTTTTTAACAGTAAAGTTGAAATACCCAATAACTGTACAAGAACCAACAACTACAGTGATTACCCTACTTAACAGCACCGGCGTTTGATATTAATATTCCATTACTTACTTTGTTATATTATAAATGTGTAGTGTAATCTATACTAATATTATTAATATAGAAAGCAAATTTTGTAGATGTATGTGGAGTTAATCTCCACAGCACCTATCTAAAAACTTCTTTTACCGATTCAATGATAAGTTTCTGAAAATGTAGCTATCAAATATTTTAGGATAAATACTTAACTTTTCCTAATTATGTATGTTTGATTCACAATTATAACTGCTCTGAAAAACGTAGTGAATACGGTTTTTTTTTTGTTTACGGGGAAAAAATGTACTTTACCACACACCTTGTGATTCGAATAGGATTGCGTGGAGCCCTCACTATTCTATCACTCTAAAAGAGACAAACAATGGGACTCGTTACGAGTTGACAAAAATTTGTTACTAGAATACTGTTTTTTTTTAAACTAAAGAGAGATTATTTTTCTTGAATAATCGTGACGCTTGTGTATCATGAAAAATTTAATACCCAGCTGATGGATAAAAAGCGCACTAAGACTCAGAACTGTGGACCACACTTGTGATTCCATCACAGCGAACTCACAAATCAGCCGAGCGAAGCTCTGCTGACCTGTCAAATTCCACTTAGAAAGTTACTACGAAAATTTTGACGAGTTAAATCCATGGCGATGTAGACACGCGACTTTCTAAAATGACACCATAATGTAAAAACAAATGACAGTGAGATGAAACAAACTTACTTTATTCTACAGCCAAAGAGTTCCATTTTCAAATGTTGTGACTAAATACTTTTTAAATATTGCTTATGTAATAGGCCAGTTTTGGAAACATGTTGTGCGTCCTTATGCAACACTTTTTATAAGTAATTTAAGCATGATAGATAACACATATTATTTAATTACGCATTTAATTTATATATTTTAGAGATAAACGTTGAACACGTTTCAAACCAAAATACAATTTTGTCAATGGTATTATATTAGTATGTGTGTATTATAAAAAAATACTCAACAAAAACAGTAACGCCCTCGGATAAAGGACCTTTATTTTCACCGAGTGCTACGCTCTCTACGTAGGGCGGGCCGCCCAGGCCGGCAGTTAGGCGCCACACGCCCGCGCAATCGGTCGCGTATTGACGCTACGGAATAAATACGTATAAACAAATATTAATCAGAGTAGTGCTGTATTCCTTAGTGTTACCAGTGATTTCATTGTGTTATAAACAAATTATAATATTTAAAGAGTTATCGTTAAAAAAATTTAACTGAAGCCTTTTTAAATATTTATACTAATACAATCAAAATACGAAAAAATTAGAAAAATGAAGGTTTTTCTGAAATTTTCAATAACTATACAATCAATAAGTTAAATTATACCGTGATTTCATTCACTGAACAAACACTAGAACTTTAAATTATACAATTCGGTTATTTTTCAATAATTTCTTAACATCCCTTTTCACCCCCAAAATGGAAGGAATGGTTTATTATAGAAAAATAGAGATTTATTCCGTGATTTACGGTTTAATATTGTAATTACTGTGTAATGTTCTATTTAGTAGAATCTGAACACAAAGTAATGGATGTCAAATGCCTAAAAATATATTTATAAAAATGATTGAATCTCCCAAATAAAATAGGCTAATAATAAAAGTATCACATATCCACAATCGTTTGACTGAGTAGATACATGTGCACTACTAAATATTAGTAATAATGATCCATTCATCCATCCATCAGCCTTTCAACGTCCACTGCTGGACATAGGCCTCCCCAAGAGAACGCCACAATCAGCGGTTCCGTCATGGGGGATAATGCCGTAATCGCCACGCTTGGCAGGTGGGTTGGCGATCGCAGTGGATGTTGTTAATATTCGAGGGAGTGCTGCTGCCCACTCCTTCGGTATTCCCTCAGTCGGCTCTTACGACTCCCGTGGGTAGAGAGGGGTGGGACAATTCTAAAGCTGGCCCCACACGGCCTGCGTAATTTTGATCACAGCGGCCATCATCAGACACTAGCCATGTACGCAGGAAATATTATAATGCACGAGCGTGTGCACTAGTGCACTCTCTGTTCCCTCACTCTCATAGTCCGATGGGACGGCATTCTGAAACAACCGAGAGAGATCAGGACGAACAGCATTATTCTTGACGTAAAATCCCAATGACTTTTTGCTGGGCCGAACCCGAGACCTCGTGATCCGCAGTCGCTTACATTAACGCTAGAATACGGAAACAGTTATAATATATAGTAGTAAATGATTATTATCTAAAATATTATAAAGCTATAACAAATTTGTGTCTGTGCATTTAAGATCAGAAAAAATAACTGTATTAGGCTATATAGGCGTGTCTAAACACAAAACTATTTTTTTTTAGATTTTTTGTTGTTTATCTGTTTGTTTGGTCGCGCATCACACAAAAGCTACAGAACGGATTTGGATGCAACTTTAACGATTAGACTTAAAAACTGGTATACATTTTATCCCCCTACTATATCGGGAACCTGAGATATAACCTAAATACTAGCTTTTGACTGCGGCGGAGTCGTGGGCAAAGGCTAGTTAGGCTTTATATGCGTGTCTGAACACAAAATCTAATAAAAACTATTTTTATTAGGTTTTTTGTCAAGAAATCCTTTATGGACTCCCGATTTCACAACCTACCTGCTAAAACCCCGCAGTATTCCTTCAGACTTCCTTTAGCCGTGAGGTAACGTAGTGAGGTAACTCTACGCACGACTTCCTTCATCCCTGACAGGTCTGGGCCTCCAATGCTGGTGGCCCCATCTGGTTTGGAGGGCCTAGTCCTCTCTCATCGAGAGGCGCTTGCAGAACACGTGCACCGCTGTGTCAAGCCTGCTTCTGTTAGGGTGGCGGATTGCCCTAGGCCCGACACTCTCAGGCCGGTGCTCATGGAAGCCGGAGGTCGACCGGCACCCTTTAGCACCCGGTGCGTCTTCTGCGAGACGGGAGACGGCTCGTAATCTACCGCTCACGCTCGGCCACTTACTTTGCGCGCATCACCAGCTCACAAAACGTGAAGTGTAATGTATGTAGAATGAAAAGTTCGCGTAGTTTTTGTCATAAGGACTTGACTACTGAAGGGATCTGTACGAAATTTGGTATAGGTACAGATACATTATAGCCCTTTTTATGCCGATAAGGAGTCCCTCTGGAATATTGCATAGCTAGTTTATAATAAAATTCTGAGAAACAAAATTTAACATGTAGGGCACGTAAAACTGGTTACATTTTACTAGGCTGTCTAGGTAAAATCCTAATCCTGACTATTAAAATGCTGTAACAGAATTATGTCTGTACATTTAAAATATTTGAGAAAAAATCTGTATTACACCATTTAGTCGTGTATGTTTGTTTGTTCGAACATCACGCAAAAACTATTGGACGCCATCTCATAACATTTTTTGTTTGATGACTTTCGATTAGGCTAAACTGGTATATGTTTTATACTGCTACTATATCGGAAACCTGAAAAATAACCTAAAAACTAGCTCGAGTCTGCTGAGGCGCGGGCAAAGGCTGGTATAGTTATAAAACAGTTAATCCTTTGCACTTTAGATATTACCTTATCTAACATTCGTGAATTAAGAACACGGCATGTTTATATTACGACACATAAAAAACTAAAGTAATAACTATACAACGAAATGGTTACAAAATAACATGAAAACTCTCAAAGATGACCGTAAAAATGTCGCCACAAAAATAAAGTTGGGATGAGACTGACTGCCTGACGTTTTATTAAAATTATTATTTACAAAGTGGATAAGTTTGAGTGGGCATCGCTCTGAAGGTTCCGTTCATAACCATTTATATAAATATTATATACTAGCTGACCCAGCGAACTTCGTACTGCCTTTTTTTTGTGAATACTTTGCAATTAATTAATAAAAAATACGTGATAAAAACTATCCTATCTTAAACACGCCAGCAGATCACACATTTAAAAAAAAAACAAACGTGAAGTTCATCGTGAGACTACGTGACACGAGAATTATATATAATAGAATAATATTTAGAAACATAGATTGAAAAAGGAGTACTATATAAATGCTTATTTTTTAATGAATTAGTGTAAACTGTATAATGGCAAATTGGCACTCTAAGCATATTTAAGATTGATATATATATATATATTTTAAATTGATAGGTGTTTTAAAAGTCACCAAACATTGATAAAGGGTTCTCTGGTATGTATATTTTCAAATGAAAATGCATTAATCAATCTAATTAGAGATTTTTAATAGAAAAACAAAACAAAATTGAATAAATATTTGAAATTACAGTCATTGGCACCATAAGTACAGTTACTGTTATTAACACATAGAAGTCAGTCATTGGCACCTAATAAAGTAAGATTATAACAGAAAATTGGTCAAAAAACCACTCATTGCCATTATTTACCTAAAAACTAAGCATAATAATAAACAATCTACGTTACAGTCGTTAATTGACGACCCTTATTAGAAAGTGATGTTTTAACAGTTCTGCATGGCGCTGGTATATATTTATTTTTTTTAGTGTTGCCAGCTATAATATTATAAAACCTACTTTTTTCTGCAAGCAATGTTACTTTTGCAGATTATGAAAAAAAGTAGAACTGATGTTTTTTGCTATACAAATTTTTAATATTTGCATTTAAAATCCAAAGTGCCAATGACTAAGGGGGTGCCAGCAATACTATAGTTTACCCTACCTAGATTAAAACGAGAAGTAATATTCTATATTCTGCCTTGATGGCTTAGTAGTGCACGTATCTGCATATCATGACATCTCGGGTCGAGCTAACAAAAGATATTAGTTTCTTCATTAGTATTTGGGTTTTCGTTTTTCATCTGAATTAAAGAAGTTGTATTTCACCACCGTGTCTCGAAAAGCACGTAATGGTGGACCAGAGGGGTTAGACGGAATCTCACATCTCACATGTCAATCGTATTGTAATCACTGTGATTGGTTGAGAAACCGACGCGTGATGTCGCATTAATCCGTTGGCCAATCACGGTGATATCTCAACCAATCACAGTGATCACGATACGATCGACATTGTGAGATATGAGATTCTGCCTAACCCCCCTGGTTTCTCTCCGGTCATGTCGGAATGTCGTCACGTCGGACTAAGAGAGAAAGAATGCACTTGTGTTTGAGCATTAATATCTCCTAGGTAGTCGCCGTAACCGAAATCGCTATGGAGATCTTTACCTATATTTTACTAAGGTTATATAATAATGCGAAAGTGGAAGGATGTACAAAGAGGTACAGGGGGAGACCGAGACTCACCTAACTATACCAAATTGGTCATGTAATGAAGGAAGGTGGAGTCAGGAGTCTCCGAAATCGGCGAGCGTGTATGAAGAGAATTATGAATGTTGAGGAAGCAAGAGATGTATGCAAGTATAGAGCCTCTTGGTACTTTGTTCTCTCTGCCTACCCCGCCAGGGAAATGGCGTGATGATAAGTAAGTAAGTATATAATAATTTGAGTAACAATTTGTGTAAAATTTATTGAGGTTCAGCCTTTCATTTCAAAATACGGACCCCTAAAAACACTTAGCGAAAAGCTGTTTAGACTGTTAAAGTATAAATTTATAAAGAATACTGTTAGTATGACTTGTTAATGTCATGGACAAAATTTTGGTAAAATTTAGAGTTTTTTTTTTCATAGGTATATCGAGACTAAAAGTGGGGGCAACAAGTGAAGAATGGAAGGCTTTTTATGATAAGTGGTATAACCTTGTGTCTACCTAATCCACAGGGATATAGGCATTACTGAAGTAATCCAACACAGTACCAGTGGTCCGTCAACACAGGCGGAGAGACGGCACACGGCGGGTTTCTTTAGTAGGTGAGGGCCCCATACTACCCTGTTCGTTGCCCCGAACGACGGGGTGTGCGGTTAGGCACATTATTCCCGCCTAAACAAAAAAAAAAGAGATATAGGCATTAGTCTGTGTATATAACCAGACTAAAGACTGGGGCATAACTTCGCGAGCTTGATAACACATTCTATGTATTTTTTTCACTATCCGCTAGTGTTCTATTATACTCTCTCAGAATGAGCCACTTCACACAGAAGCTTCTTACAACACACGAAATTAAAATAAACAACATTTTAAATACTAATTTAATAGGTTAATGCCTTCAAAAGAGTCATTTATTTATCATTCTCTAAGATGATAATAAAGATTAGAATCGCATAAATTTGGTTATTACCATTTCCCAGGCCCCAAAATTGTCTCTGGCAGAAGTAGATACGCGGCTACTAAAATATTCAACAGTGATTTTTGACAAATTTTACCTTTACTAGCAAATCCGGCATTGGTGAGGCTCAGTTATTGTAGGAATCTATCCCGAGGGAACGGGGTTATGGAAGCTGATAAAATACGAACAAACAAACATTTGAACTAGCCGGCTCCGCCGCAGCCAAAAGCTGTTTTTAGATTATATATCGGGTTCCCGATATAGTAGCGGGATAAAATTTATACCAGTTTTTAAGTCTAATCAAGACTTATCAAATAAAAAAGTTTCATCAAAATCCGTTCATTAGTTTTTGCGTGATGCGCGAACAAACAGATAAACAGACAAAAAATCTATAAAAAAAATGTTTTGTGTTTAGGCACGCAGCAATAGCCTAATACAGTATTTTTTATAAAATATATTAAATGTACAGACATAGTTAGGAAGATGTACAGATGTATTTTTCCTAAGCTTTGTAGACATAAGAAGCTTTAATATTAAGTTTAATGCGTCCTTCTGTCAAGAGTAACGAACTTTCTATTAAAATGAACAACCCCTATTTCATCGTCTTAGGGGTACTTTGTTTAAAATCCATCCATCCATCAGCCTTTTAAAGTCCACTGCTGGACATAGGCCTCCCCAAGAATGGGGGATAGTGCCGTAATCGCCACGCTTGGCAGGCGGGTTGGCGATCGCAGTGGATGTTGTTAATACTCGAAGGAGTGCTGCTGCCCACACCCTCGGTATTCCCTCAGTCGGCTCTTACGACTCCCATGGGTGGAGAGGGGTGTGTTTAAAATATCACTACTTAAATGTAATAACATAACAGCATAATATATGAAATTACATGCTTCTTACTTTTAATTTCAACAGACTTTCTTACAACCGTTCATCCTTCATTTCATCCTCCTTTCTTAGTGGATGCTCACAATAAAAAGGCAACTATAAAAATTTCAAATTTGTAGACCCAACGGCTTAGACTCTGCGTTGATAAATCAGTCAGTCGTAAGTTCGGGACAAGCAATGTATAGATTACTCTCAAAACATACCGGGGGTTGATAGGCTCAGAGACCCGATGATGCTAGTATATTTTGATCTGTTTTTTTAGCACTTGACATGCTCAGCTACTTTAAAGTACAAATTATTATTTGTGAATGAGGAAAAAGAGAACTTTAGTGCGTGCGGGAATCGAACCTGCGTTCCTTCCAATCCGGGGAAGTGCTCTAATCCACTGAGCTACCGCACTACCTTTCGGTAATACCCAATTTCCTCATCACATTTGTCTTAATGACTTCATGCGACCAAATAGTATGAACTTTAATTGCAAAATTAAACTTACTATATTGGATTAATGCATGTAAATGCGTTCCGACAGATGGCGTTGTGGCGATGAGATAGTGCGGTAGCTCAGTGGATTAGAGCACTTCCCCGGATTGGGGACGCAGGTTCGATTCCTGCTCGCACTAAAGTTCTCTTTTTCCTCATTCAACGAATAATAATTTGTACTTTAAAGATGCTAGTATAAGCAAAACTATATGACTAATGGTAGAGCCTTCATTATCCTAACTTAAAAGGGCCGCCTGCGGAATGTATCTGTAATAATGAGTCGTGAAAAATTCTTATTCTTTTCTCGAATCTGATATCAACGAAAGAAAATTAACAACAAATGTATAAACCAGCTAATTTCGTTTCATGCTTTGAATCTTTGAAGTAAATAACGTGTTCGTTTACGAGTTAGGACTATGGGAGTATTCTCGGCTCATGATTGCGAACATAAAGTAAACAGTACATCAAATGGCAGAACAATAACAAGACCACATTATCGTTTAGTGCATTGTTTATGATATGTCAAAAGATTAACTTGGCGAGTCTTTATATAAAACTATTCAATAGTCACGACGGAATGTAACGAACGTATTAACTACTAGAATATGATGATTTCATTAGTAAAAATGTATACTAAACCTTACTAATATTATAAAAACGATAGTGCGTTTGTATGTTACGCTTTCACGTGAAAACTACTCAATTAATTATCATGAAACATAGCTCAGAACCAAGAAAAAGACATACTTTTTATCGCAGATATTGGATAGCGGTAGAAAATGAAGCTATAAAGTGAAGAATTTTCTCCACCCGGACCTGAAGTCCACCCGTACAAAGTCACGGGCAGAATCTAATATCAAACAAAAAGAGCTATTAAACAATAAAGTTTCATCAAAATTGATTCAGTAGGTGCTGGGTGATGCAAGATAAAATAAATATGAACTGGATGAATTATAAAAAATATGTTTTGGACACCAAGAGCGAAAATGTGCAATTGAAGATAACAATCACGAGCACGATTTGAACATGCTGGAATACCATCCAAGATCCTTTGCCAATTCAGCCATCGTGCAATTTTCTGGGATTCAGCATGTCAAATGCTTAAAAAATATACAAAAATATCAAAATATGTTTTAGGTTCAAATATAGCTCAACAGCATAATACAGTCATTTTTTTTTTCGAATATCTAAAATTTTACACATTAGTCACATCACTCGACGAACCGACAACCGTTGGGGAAAAAAGATTCTCGAGTGGCGACCACGTATCGGATGGCGCAGCATAATACGGCCCCTCACCAGATGGACCGACGACGTGGTCAAAGCCGCGGGAGCCGTTGGATGCGGTCGGCGCAGGACCGCTCGTTGTGGCATTTTCTTGGGGAGGCCTATGCTGATGGATGGATCGAAAATTTACAGATCTGTAGACATACACACCCTGATATAGTTTTTATAGTATAGGTGAGGTTGCCAACCACCTGATGGTAATAGTAATCGCTGTCCACAAAGCTACGCAATACCAGGGTTACAAACTGCTTTCCATGAAAGAATAGTTATGTTATATTTCCTTCTCAACTGCCTCGGTGATGTAGCGGTAGTGTATACGACTGCTAATCATGAGGTCTCGGGTTCGATTCCCGGGTCGGGCAATGTTATTAAGCTTTTTCCTAAAAAGAAAAGTTCTCAGTAGCAGCCTGGAGTTTGAAAATGTGCCTGGTAGACGTCAATAGGCTCGCCTACTATTACGTGGGACTTAAACATAGCTGGCGAGTCTGCCTACCCCTTCGGGGAATACAGGAATGATGCTGTTTTTTCCACATATTTCCTTCTCTTTTGTTGCTCTTCATCTTAAAACAGCTAAGCAGCACCTTTAAGTACAAATTATAATTTGTGAATAAGGAAAAAGAGTATTTTAGTACAGGTGGGAAGCGAACCTGCGTCCCTTCCTATCCGGGGAAGTGCTCTAATCCACTGAGCTACAGTACTATCTTTTAGACATATAATCATTAGAGCACTTCCCCGGATAGGAAGGGACGCAGGTTCGATTCCCGCCTGTACTAAAATACTCTTTTTCCTTATTCACAAATTATAATTTGTACTTTAAGAGTAGCTGAGCATGTCAAGTGCTAAAATATAGATTAAAATGTTTGAAAAAATCACGCCTTCAAATAGTATGAATTTTAATTGCAAAATTAAACTTACTATATTGGATTAATGCATGTAAATGCGTTCCGATAGAGGGTGTTGGTCGTTAAGACAAATGTGATAAGGAGATTGGGTATGTCTAAAAGATAGTACTGTAGCTCAGTGGATTAGAGCACTTCCCCGGATAGGAAGGGACGCAGGTTCGATTCCCGCCAGTACTAAAATACTCTTTTTCCTTATTCACAAATTATAATTTGTAGTTTAAGAGTAGCTGAGCATGTCAAGTGCTAAAATATAGATTAAAAAGCACCTTTAAGTGTTTCTTGTATTGAAGAAGACCCACTCCCACTCTTCTCAAGAGTATCCTTGATGCTGCTCTTTTTTTTTTTTGCTATATCCATGAACGGCAGCTATCATTTACCACTAATAGGGCAGTGAATCAGCTACGGCCTTAGTTAAAATGCAATCAATTTTAAAGTAGATCGTCGTCTGCCGCTTAAAACACAATAAATTTCAAATACCTATATTATTGAAATATTGTTATACTAAAACGTAAGTAAACCTAATTGTATGTGCCAAAAATACCACGTGCCGTACCAAAAATATACTCACTTAAACAAACTGTAAAACCTGTCAGAATCCACACTTATATTATAAATATGAAGTAATTTTGTCTGTTTGTTTTCACTGCTGAACGACTGAACCGATTTTGATGAATTTCGGTATAGACTTATAGAGTTAGCATTACCGACATAAACTGCTTTTTATTCTTTTTATATGGATTATAATAATAATATTCTTTTTATACTACATGGGTAGCAAACAAGCATACGGCCCACTTGATGGTAAGCAGTTACCGCAGCCTATAGAGGCTAGCAACACCAGAAATATCATTCGCGCCTCGCCATCTCGAAGGAAAGGTTTAGGAGGTGGATAGGAATAAAAATAAGGAGAAGATAAGAAAGTGGTTTGGGCCTCCGGCGCTCTCACTCAGCATACGTAACACAACAGTAGTTAGCGCTGTCACACGCTGATCTTATGTAAGAGGGTGCTACTTCCCCGATCGAAACGGCTCATTCGTGCTGGGATAAGCTAGTTTGTTTGATATTCGCTTACGACGTAACTCCTAAACCGATCATCATTATGCAATTCATGTTATCGAAATTCGTAGTCCTGATCAGTTGTCATGATGACTGAATTGGGAAAGCATTTGGGACGGAATTCCAGGAGATGCAGGTTCAAATCCGTTACTAATATTTTATCAAATTTTCGTACTCAGTGTTAATTTATATGTAACCATATAAATTAACACTGAGTACGAAAATTTGCCTGTCAAGTGTTTAAAAAATATATTACTTACTACTTACTTACTTATAATTACGCCGTCTCCCTTGCGGGGTAGGCAGAGAAAACAGAGTGCCAAAAGGCTCTACTTCTCTTGCATACATCTCTCGCTTCCTCAACATTCATAATTCTCTTCATACACGCTCGCCGGTTTCGGAGACTCCTGACTCCACCTTCCTTCAATACATGACTGATTTAGTCTAGGTAGGTGAATCTTGGTCTCCCCCTGTATCAAGATCCGTCCACTTTCGCATTGTATATCTTCTTAACCATTCGCTCGTCCGGCATTCTATCCACATGTCCAAACCAATATATCATTTTACAGTATTTTTTCAGTTTGGTTTCGTCCATATTAAACGTGAAACTCTAGATTCTTTCAGTCCAGAGAACAAAGTCGTAGTAAAAACTAGTTAAATAATAAACAGTTGATTATGATAAATTGGTGTGTAAACATTTCGCGGCCAATTTGAAGTTGTTTACATACGCATGTTTGAGAACGTAAATTAAGTCTGCGAGTTGAGCGATTACTCAAACATTCTTACCCGTATTTTGTATTGATTATACTATTCATATTTTATATCTTGATAGTCTCTAGTGGAACGTCGAGGTTAGGCAAAATAATGTTTTTTATTTGATAAAGATTTTTTGGTAACGGGTTATGACAAATCGGTTTCTGGACATAAACTACCTCTGTGCAAAAAATATCCCACAGGAACCTAACTTTTATCCGGGATTAAAAATACCTATCTTATGTGCTATTCCAGATAATAAACTATGTGTGTGCCAATTATCTTCCAATTTTGTTTAGTAGTTTTTGCGTGATTGATTAACAAACATAAACATTTATAATATTAGTAAGATGTAAATTTTGAAAGTTTAAAAATATCCCCCTATTTCTTCACCATCTCCTACCCCTTCCCTGATATAGGAAACACGCAATTAACGCTAGGCTATAGTAACTGTTACCACTGAAGGAATGTAATGTGGTTCCGGTGGCCCGCCAATAAAGGCGGAGAGACGGCGCGCGTGTTTCTTTAGTGGGTGAGGGCCCCACACTACCCTGTTCGTAGCCCCAAACGACGGGGTGTGCGGTTAGGAACATGTTTTTCCCGCCTTAACCAAAAAAAAAGGCTATAGTAACTGCCAACTCTCATGTAATCCTCATGCTTGTTTGCAAGTCTTTTAACTTGTAAAAGAACTTCCATTACAGGATTTCAATAACGTATATAACTTAAAACATAGATCAATCTACCTATGTTTTAAATTATATGTTTTCCAGGAGGGTAGCCAGATATAACGGTCTGCCACTTTTTATAAAACGGCTTTCCGCTGGCGAACTACGTCGCCGTCGAATAATTATAACTAAAAATCTCCATGGCGTTCCCCCTAGATGATAAATTAAATTAATTACAGCAGTACCTACATTGCTTTTCGTTTTAAAATAATGTATCATTATTTAAATAGTTCAGTGTTGAGTGAAAAAGATAATTAATGTTAAATTAAATTCTTCACGAAACCTAAAACACTAAGAAAATGTAACCGTTTTAAAAACTTTAATTCATTAAACAGCATTCTCTTTAAACGTAATCAAACTTCGAACTGTGGAAATGTAATCAATTTAAATTTTCTTAAACTGGTATGTGTAATAAATAAAATCAAGATGGCGTCTTCAAACGGCAAGGAAAATGCAAAAAAGGCGGCGTCAATTGACAGTCTAAAAATCTCAAGCAAAAACACATCGCTGTGTTCATCCAAACATGCATCTTCCGAGTCTGTGCTCTCCAAAAAAGACAAGGAATGTATGCAGATGCAAGAATGCAAGAAAAAACTTCTTGCTATGGAACCACAGATTATAATAAGAGACGACAATGTGGTGCTTCGGTCGCCACCGCAGAAGAAAATTGTGATGCCGCCGGTGATTAATCCAGAGGTGAGTGTTTTTATATTTATACTAGCCGATGGCCGACTTTGCAGACAAAATTTAATGTAATATAATAACAATCTTAAGATGCGTTTTCAATTAAATTAAACCTACATTTTGTTCTAAACCAAGCTCTATCACCCAAGAAGTTAAGAATGATTGTGTTATCGAAATTCGTAGTCCCGGGCAATTATCACGGTGGCTGAATTGGGAAAGCATCTGGACGGTATCCGGGAAATGCAGGTTCAAATCCTGCTCGTGACTGTTATTTTCGATTTCACATTTACACTTTGTGTTAACCTTAGTAGTTTAAAAATTCTTATTTCAATAAATCACGAGCACAAAAAAAATAAAAGTAATTTAGAAGAATTAATTGACTTCCATTACTGAAAGTTCTTACCGTTGCCTCGTTCAAGAGTTTTAATGAGAGGAGTCTGTGGACTTAACACTTACCAGACTATCTGATTGTGAGTACCAACAGAAATCGTGATCTAAGTTTAGATCATAAATCAGGCACTTTGCGTGATATTAATGCTGTTTAAACCCTCGGGGAGATCGCTGACTTCGTGAAAGATAAGAACTCTCCAGCATTTTTACCTCGATATTATAATTTGAAAAGTATTAGATATTTTCTTACCTATCGAAGGTAAAATAAGAGTTTTTAAAGTTAGTTTCAATATCATTGACTCAATATTTTAACTGCATAGATGGCGGAGTGGTTTATATACCAGCCGCCGAGTGTTGTAGACTCGATTCCCACACAGGACAACTCTTTGTGTGATCCACAAATGGTTGTTCTGAGTCTGAAATTGTATGTTTGTAAAGTCTCCAGCCGTACAGTGATTATTCCTCAGTGCAATGTGTTGTCTTTTTAATAAAAATATATATATATATATCAAATTGGACTAAGTCATGCCAAAAGGTACCCACTTTACCAGAACACATCCGTCCATATGGTGACGGACTAAGAATACAATTGTCACCACCCCATTCGTTCCCACGGGTATCGTATGAGGCGACTAAGGGAAGTAAGCAGTTATCATCCATTGCATGACTGGTGGTAGGGCTGGGTACCAAGTGGGAGTACTCACTTGGTATCGGGCCCGAGCGGGTTGGTACCACCATCTCCCGTGTGACCGGCCATGAAGCACATCTTTGCGTTTTGGTTGTAGCAGAAGATAGCCATTTATTCATTCATTTCATATCTGTGAAATGAAATAGTGAGCAGCGGCTTGACATACTCTCGGTATAGTTGAGTCCATGAGCGACGGTTACCATTTACCATCAGATGGGCTGTGACTCATCTGCCCCTACCAGCAATAAAAAAAAAACACAAACTGCGTAAGTGTTAAATAGAATCGTTTTGATACGAGGCAACTAAGAAAAGCAAGCAGTTATTACCCAATGCATTACTAGTGCAAGGTGGGGTACTAAGTGGGCATTATGATTTACTATTAGATTTGAAATGATGATTTTTGACTTATTATTGTTGAGTATATGAGCGACGGTTAGTTATCACTTAATAAATAAAAATAGCTATTGAATTTGATTCTCAGTCTTACCCCTAACTTTTTGAATTTATGTGAGAAAGTCATAATATTTTAGAATTCATATCTTCTTTTTCTCAATCATACAACGTTATAATATATAGCACGTCATATTTATGTCACTAAATCCAAAATGGTGCGACTCGGTGCTCGCCCCGTGTTATCGCGAAGCGGCAGACAAAATACTTTTGTCACGCAGTTGAAGGAACCATATCGTCCCCTGTCTAAATAGAACTCATGAAATTCCTTTTTCAAAATGTTCACTGTGAATTTAAATTAGATTGAAAAAAAAATCTTTTCTAAAATGCCTTGCCATGAGGGACGTTGTCTACAGACTTCAGTCAGCCAGTATTATTTACTATGAAATAAAACTGCTTTTACGGTATCTATAGTTTTTACTTAATTTTCTAATATACCGACTTTTTAAATACTGTATAACAATGATATTGTATACTATATAATGTTTTTGAAACGGATGATTATAGTGGCGGTTTCTATCAGTAAACTTTCTTAAATCAATCAATTTTAATCCGAAACACAGGCCTCTCGCAATTTACGACATAACGTCCGATTCTACACTTGCCGCATCCAGTGTACTCTCAAGGTAATTACACCATCTAGTAAAATTTATTAAACTTTAATGATAAGAAGAAACATGTTCATTCAGAGCTCTTACACACTCCCGAATTACTCTGCTCTTTGTTGTCGTAACGTTATATAACACGGAGTGACTACCTAATCTGACCTCTATGATCCAACTAGGGAGTCAGATTTTATATTCAGTCTTCTGGCAATCTGTAACGACTGCCAGGATGTCATATGAAAGCCAAACCACTGCTTAACGTCCCTTCCAATGTACGGGGGAGGTCAAGTGTAATTTTTTGGTCACTATTAGGTACCTATAGGGCATCTGATGCCGGTCGAACGACAGCTACTTTATCTTGGTAATCGCTCAAATGGCATGCGCACTACTAGGCTACAACCTCTTATAGCCCCTCTAAATAAGCTGCAAGAATATTTTTCAAATCTTCGGTAGATTCCTTGAAATTTACATAGCATTTAAAACGAAGAGTCATATAAGGTGACAAGATCGTTTGATTGTGAAAAGACAGCGCAGTGATTCAGATGTAAATTTTTTAATGAATGTGACTTGGGATATATTAAAAAGTAGTGTGTGATATTATAAAGTATATAGGTATCTAATTTTTTTTTGGGTGCCGATTAGTAAGTTTAGAACTTGCATTTTAAACCCACAGACCTTTTTATCATGCTTTTAGTAGCATCTATGTAACGAAATCTTTGACGAGATTGCCACTTAAAACATCAAAATAAAGTGAAACTTTGCACACTTATCAAGGACTGATGACAATACTTTAAGAACTAGAAGGCTATAACTTTAAGAAGTTAGTCTGTTTTATTTTTACTAAAACCTCCTTCTCTGAAATCAGTTAATAACAACAGCCGTTAAATCACGTGACGCATTTACATTAGCTGTTCCGCAAACGATTCATTACAAAGTACTGACGTTTCTGTCATCCCCATCATTATAAGAAGCGACATAGTAATTTAATGCCGGGAGGAACGAGGACAATATTGACATCCATTTTCGCAAAGCACAAATAGCTACAGAAATAACTCAAAACGAGAACAGAGTATATTAGCATTTTGTATATTCTTTAGGAAGATTATGGCTGATATTTTAATATCATTGTAATCATTGAATGTTCGACAGGGACTTGTCTGTTAATGTGAAGGTTTATATTTACGATGTAAAAGATTACGTTTATGGTTTAGCTTAATCTAAAAATAGTTCCTACTGAAGTTGTAAACCACGTCTGTGTGTTTGTCACTTCCTTCTTATAAACGACACAATAGATTATAATACGGTTTTCACTTTCGATTAGATATTTTGCTCAATCAAATGAGTGTAATGTTGCAGGGCTCATGTATGCATCAGTCCTTTGTTCCGCCTTAACTTTTAAATAGCTGTACAGAATTTGGTGTAGCGTTAGAGACCTTACATCATCTCGAGTGACTATAGCACTTTTTTTCAAAACACCCAATATAGTAGCTGTATGATGCAATTTTCAAACGAGATAATTCTAAAGTCATAGTCGAATGTATTTGCAAACTTTGCTCCGACCAAATAAGGTTAATTATTACAATTAAAATCTTAGTAAATGATGACGCAGTCCTATAATAATTTTTATATGTTTATGTATATTTCAACCACTTCACATCCTTGTTAACTTATCAGAACGCAATGTCCGTCAGATGACGCGAGCGTCACTCAAGACATTAGAAAGGTATGTGTTGTTGAGATTGAGAGTCCTGAGCAGATATCGCGATAATTTAGTTGGTAAAGCGTTTGGAATCCAAGAGACGCAGGTTTAAATTTAGCTACCGCTGAATTACTTTGGCAACATACTTATTCCGCAAATACAGTCGGAGAGATGGCTAATGGCGGGTTTTATTAGTGGTAGGAGCCCCACACTACCCTGTTCGTTGCCCCGAGCGATGGGGTGTGCGGTTAGGTAGAGTTTTCCTGCCTTAACAAAATAAAGATCAAATCTATCGTGACTACTTTTAATACAATTTTGATTTCACATTTTCGTATTTTGCTCTACTTACTTGCCGAGCATATCCAATGCTTAAAATTTGAAAATACAACAAGATATGTAAAACAAGATGCAATAAAACATGGCATTATTATAATTATAAAATCGATAAGTTACCTAGTGAGGCATACTAACATAATTTATTTACTATCGAAGTCTGAAGGTGAACGTCGTGAGAAAGTCCGTTTGTAGATAGTGTCTCTGAAAGTGCTGTTTTATGTGAATTGGAGCAAGTGCACAACTACTTTTACGGTAGAATATTCTTATTGAAATTCTAGCATAACTGCCTGCAGTAATTATCGCAATCTAATAAAAACCCTATTTCCTATCCAAACAAACCCGGCGGCGTTACATTCTCTTGAAATTTAATTTAATTTTTTTATTAACAGGAAACTCAACAGCTTATTATTAATCGTTTAGGTACATGGAATTACTACAATGATAATTAAGTCTTAAGCCGATTACAGAGCTTCACAATATTTAGTGGAACATTTTTTTCTGATTGTCTGTTTATTTGTTCACAAATCACACAAAAACACTGTATAATATTAGTACGGTTTCCGTACTCTATAGACGCTAGCACCAGCAGAGGCATCACTCGGAGTCACTATCTCGAAGAAAACAGATAAAAGTTAGAGAGAAGTGATGATAGGGAGAGGGTTGAGCCTCTGATCCCTCTCACTCACCATACGAAACACAATGGTGTTACCACCGAAAGAATGTAACATAGTTCCAGTGGCCCGCCAATAAAGGCGGAGAGATGGCACACGGCGGGTTTCTTTAGTGGGTGAAGGCCCCACACGAACACGACGAACAGGGTAGTGTTCGTTGCCCCGATCGACGGGGTGTGCGTTTAGGAACATTTTTTCCAGCCCTAACAAAAAAAAAGGGGATGCCTACAGACGTTTCACGCAGATCTTTTGTGAGAGGGTGGTACTTCCCCGATCGAGTTGGCCGGGATAAGCAAGGCTAGACCACTGGTAGTGGTATTGTATTTAAGTAGGTACCACGTAAGGCATGTTATGTCTTGATTGCTGTCCCAGCATGGTTGCCTGGAAGAGATTATTCTGAGCCTTAAGGCCTTCAACTGAAATACTTTATAATGAAATACTTATAATTGAAATATTTAGATAAGCGTTTTAAACTTACCCACTTTGTTCCTAAAGTCCTTTTAAATTTTCAATAAAGTGTTATCAATATACCTATCTACATTTGTGTTTTGCAGCTTATAATCTAAAACTATCTGTGTGCCAAATATCATCAAAATCTGAGCATTTATATAATTTTTTAGCATTTGACATGCTTAGCACTATACATTAAACACAAAGTGAAAAATGTGAAATCGAAAATAACAGTCAGGAGTAATTGTCACGATGGCTGAACTGGCAAAGCATCTGGACAGTATCTAGGAGATGCAGGTTCAAATCCTGCTCGTGACTGTTATTTTCTATTTCACATTTTTCACTTTGTGTTTAATGTATAGCGCTAAGCATGTCAAATGCTAAAAAGATATATAAATATTTATAGGGTTTGCGTCATTATTACGTAAAAATCTTAATTGTAAAATCAAGTTTACGTGGTTGGTATAATGTATGAAGATACTTCCGACAGATGGCGCAGGCGTCACCCAAAGACGTTAAGTATGAATGTGTTATCGAAATTAGCAGTCAGGAGGAATTGTCACGATGGCTGAATTGGCAAAGCATCTGGACGGTATCCAGGAGATGCAGGTTCAAATCCTGCTCGTGACTGTTATTTTCGATTTCACATTTTTCACTTTGTGTTTAAAATCTGAGCAGTTGTTTTTGCGTTATTGAGTAACAAATATCCAGACATACAAAGTTTCACAATTTTAATATTTGTACGATTATTGTGAACGAATATATTACAAAGCAGGAATTTTAATCTAAAACTTTGTTCCAAAGGCTCTCTCTACCGGCCCGCTGTTGGTCTCAGGTCTTCAATCATTGCCAAAATGAGACGGACTTACTTATGCTGGTAGATTTCACTAGTGGTCGAGGCAAACTTTCATGTTTCTTCTCTCACGATTTCCTGCACCAAGCAATAATAATTTGTGGCACACACCTATTTTTCTCGAACTGGGAGTCGAACCTCTTCAGTCTTCGGTCCTCCCACAAGGCTATTACTGTAGTAATTATTTGTATTTATGCTGCTGATAATAAATCCGCATCAATATCGATCGCGCTATAGAAGCTATATTAGCAAGTTCATTCCGCAAGTTATTTAGCTGGCGGCCATTTTGGTTGTTATCTATTAAGATAATGAGTTGTTTTGCTCGTTATTTCTGAGGAAAGTAAGGTTAAATATCTCATTTGATAGCTAGGAAGAAATAGAGAGAAATGTTATATCTTACTAGCGACCCAACCCGGTTTCGCACAGCTTTACAAATTAAGAAAATTTCTATGTTTTTTTAGACGCTGGCATACTTGAACTTTTATTTAGATTAGAAATATATCACCGGAAATCACTCACGCGCGATGCGAGAGTGCCCGCCGGGAACTCGTTGACACTGCTGCGCGCTCGCCCTGATGATGAGCATCGAATATGCTCGAAACCCGGGTCGACTAAATCGATCCTCAACGGTCAAGTTATTTCCGGTGATATATTTCTAATATGTATCAATCTCACGATAGTTTCAATACGAAAATTTTTATTTAGATACTAGATTCCAGTCTGCGACTTTGTTTACGTGGCTTTTAGAATATAAATACGTCGATACAACATATTAATTATCTATACTATTATTATAAAGAGGTTACGAGGTACATTTGTGAGTTTGTGACGTTGCAAGGGGTAATCTCTAGATCTACTGAACCGATTTTCAAAATTATTTCATCAATAGAAAGCTACGTTATTGTGGAGTTTCATAGGCTATAATAATTTCCAAAATTAATTACGCATCTTTACTTAAACTTGAATAATGTAATCCAAGTTGTAAAAAATATTGCTTTCATCGCGTGCGCTGCGGAAACTATTGAGGATAGAACAAAACAATGTACTACAATATTAAAGAACGTATCAAAATCTGTAAAAAAGTCCGCGATAGCATATGCCTATCTCCTACGAATAACTCACAATAACTGCTTTTACTGTTAAAGTTGTGGATAAAAATATTTTTTGTGAAGCTTATTTAGCCCATATGGTATTAATTTCCATCCATCCAACCATCAGCCTTTTAACGTCCACTGCTGGACATAGGCCTCCCCAGGAATGGGGGATAGTGCCGTAATCGCCACGCTTGGCAGGCGGGTTGGCGATCGCAGTGGATGTTGTTAATACTCGAAGGAGTGCTGCTGCCCAATCCCTCAGCATTCCCTCAGTCGGCTCTTACTACTCCCATGGGTGGAAAGGGGTGGGACTATTCTAAAGCCGGCCCCACACGGCAATTCTCACAGGGCCTGCAGTGGGACAACTTGCTTATAATCCGCGGATACCCATGATTCCGACTGATTTACCTATACCGTTTAAAAGGTTACAGGGATACTGTCAAGGTCTCTTTTGCCCTCACTATTAATAAGTCCCAGGGTCAAACATTTTCTCTGGTGGGCATTGACCTGAGAAAGCACTGTTTTTCCCATGTGCAGTTATATGTTGGCTTATCTCCGGTTGGAACTCCTGAAAGACAATATATTTTAGTACCAAATGATAACATTACTACTAATATAGTATATCGAGAAGTTTTGAACAATTAAAATAAGTAGAACATGATGTAAATAATGTAAATAGTGTATATTAACATCAAGTAATAAAAATAACAACATAAAAAAAACATACAAAAAACAATTAAAAAAATCAAGAAACAATAAACCAAAACAAAAAACCAAAATAACAAAAAAAATGTTTATTTATCCCGAACTTTTAACCTGAAGTATTACGCGGGACAAACGGGCTGGGACAAAAATATTTCTAACGCGGAACGGAGTCCGCGGGCACTGCTAGTCTATACATAAAATAGCTCCATTTTCTGTAATTTATGTCCTTTTCTGGGCTCCACACTATTAATATGTACTTATATAAACAAACTTGACTGCACAAATGGCGGAGTGGTTTAAATACCGGCCTCCCACCCGAGTGTTGTGGGTACTTTGTGTCCGTGAGCGCGCGCGTCCGCGCGTTTGTAAAGTCCCCCGCGATACAAGGATTATTCCTTAGTGCAGGGTAAAAAAAACTTACTTTGGAATTTATATTATAGATAAGGACTTAAATTCCAAAACCAATATTTGGATGGGTGAGTGGTGGGTTCTCCTCCTAAAATATACATTCTACAATAATAAAATAAATGAAATTAAATATTAAGAGAATGCGCGGCGTTATCGTTGCATAGGAAAGTAAGCTAATTTTGAAATAATAATATTCTTGTTTTAAAGTATGTAGTTGTGCACTTGATACAATTCACATAAAACAGCACTCTCAGAGACAGTCTACAAACGGAGTTTCTCACGACGTTCACCGATAGTAAATAAATGAAGTGCCTCACTAGGTAACTTATCGATTTCATAATATAATAATGCCTAATGTATTTATTGCATCTTGTTTTAAATAAGTACTTTATTGTATTTTGATACTTAACATATCAAAATTCATTTGTTATGCTCAGCAATTTACAGACTGCAAAAATGTATAAACAAACTGCGAAAATATGAAATGAAAAATGATCGCTGCGAGCAGGATTTGAACCTCTTGGATTCTTCTCTTGGATAACCATTCCAAATGCTTAGCCAAGTAAGGTATCGTGACGTCTGCTCAGGACTATTTATCTTAACAACACATACCTTTAACAAATACCTTTCTAATGTCTTGGGTGAAAAATTGACGAAGATATGAAAAGGTTGAAATATACATAAAAATCACAATATTTATAGGACAGCGTCATCATTTAATATGATTATTAATAATTAAGCTTATCTGGTTGAACTTGAAACAAAGTATCCAAATACATCCGACAGATGGCGCGGCCGTCTCTCAAGTTATTAAAAACCATTCTGTAGAATTTTCTCGTTTAAAAATGGCACTGATGACACACAATGTCACACTGAATGATGTAAGAATTCTAATGATATCCGAACTGAAATGTGTTCGAGAAAATTACATAAAAGTTATGGTGGAGAAAAAGAAATCACATGGATACATAAGCCCTACAACCGTTACACTCCTTTGATTGAGCAATAAAAATGTGTATTGACAGTGAAAACTGTATCAAAATCTATATTATGGTTTACAAGAAGTAAATAGACAAACAGATAGACGAGAACTACGACTTCACTATAATATTTATAGATGAAGCTAAACTGAAAAATGAAAGCATAATGAATGGGTTACTCATCAAATGTCTTCTCTACGCTGATGACCAAGTTATACTTGCGTCATCGGCTGCTGAGTTACAGAAGATGGTAACATTAATGAATGAATCCTTGAAAAAGAAAGGAATGAAAGTGAATGTTGAGAAGACGAAAGTAATGGTTTTAGAAAGAGATGAATGCATGACTCCATGTGACATAGTGATTGAAGGAGTGAAGGTTCAACAAGTAAAAAAGTTTGTGTATCTGGGAACATTGTTTACGAGAGATGGTAAGTATGAAAAGGACATTGAAAGGAGAGTGAACGCAGGTAATCAGGTGAATGGGGCACTACACTCCTTTACAAGTAGTCGGAAAGTGTCTGTAAAGGCACGACTCGCCGTGCACAATGGAGTGTTAGTACCAACTCTAATGTACAGAAGTGAAAGTTGAGTTTGACAGAAGAAGAACGAGAGTAGAATAAATGCAGTGGAGATGAGAGCTCTAAGAAATATGTGTGGTATAACTTTGAAAAATAAAGTAAGAAACAGTGTAGTGAGAGAACGATGTGGTGTAAAAGAAGATATAGTGACAAAGATTGAGAAAGGAATGTTAAGTTGGTTTGGACACGTAGAGAGGATGGGTGAAAGCAGGATAACAAAAAGATACATATGGCGAGTGTGAATGGTGCAGTTGGGAGGGATAGACCTCGTCGAACGTTCTCTGATCAAATCAGAGAAGTTCTCGAGTAAGGTCAGGTCAGAAGTACCCTTAACCAACGTGCATGTATGCGCAATATAATGACAGTGAATGAGGCAAAAAAAGTGACCAAGGATCGTGGCAAGTGGAAATCCGTTGTCTCTGCCTACCCCTTTGGGAAAAAGGAGAGAGTCTATAAATAAATAAAGCTAAACTATAAACGTATTTATTTACATCGTAAATGTAACCTTTCATTATGAGACAAGTCCCCTGTCGAACATACATACTAATAAAATATCAGCCATAATCTTCCTAAAGAATATACAAAATGCTAATATACTCTGTTCTCGTTTTTAGTTATTTCTGTAGCTATTTGTGCTTTGCGAAAATGGATGTCAATATTGTCCTCGTTCCTCCCGGGATTAAATTACTATGTCGCTTCTTATAACGATGGGGATGTCAGAAATGTCAGTACTTTGTAATGAATCGTTTGCGGAACAGGTAATGTAAATACGTCACGTGATTTAAGGGCTGTTGTTATTAACTGATTTCAGAGAAGGCGGTTTTGTGACATATTTTTAAGCACTTGATACGCGCGTGAGGCGTGTACTATTCTCGCTTCACGCAGAAAAACTGTTTTTTCTAACTTAAAATGTCTCTATTTATCTTAAATTGCACTTGTGAAATAATATACACACACACATATCAAGAAAAAACACAATTTTTAACACTCATAATATTTTTTGATGCCATTTTTGTTATTTAAACTAGTTAAAAACTGTTTGAAAAAGTTCTGTCTTGTACGTCCGTTTGTTTTAGGTAATGTATGCTAACTCGATAACGACCGAAATACTTTAATAATCGAGTATTTATTTTTTTCTTTTACGATTCAGTATAACTACGAATAGAGCCCTATCACTTTTCACGGTCTGATTCGATGTGGTTTAATTGTTATTAAATAAACAAAAAAATAGTGAATATTTACGCTCGACTCGACACTAAAACCAGCACTATACCTTATTTCGTGAGAATTATTTTTATAGACCAATATAGAAGTACTTCTTAAAATTAGCACTAGATGGGGTATCAGACATGAAAACCACAGTACTTTTTGAAATTAGCGCTGTCTATGTGGTTTATTGAAAACTGCTTAGTGATACCAATACTTTTTTTTATTGCCAACGGTGGCAGACGAGCAAACGGCCAACCTGATGGTAAGTAGTAACCGCCGCCCATGGACTATGGCAACACCAGGGTTACAGCCAAGTCACCCCCTACCGTGAGTAAAGTGCTCTTCTCAAACCTCGTTTAAAGAGGGACAAGTTGTAACGCTGGGGAAACACCGCAGCAGGAAGTTCATTCCAGATCTTACACGTCCGTGGTAGAAAAGAACGCTGAAAACGAATCGTCTTGGACGAGATCGTTTCTAGGTGATACGGATGAACCCTAGTACGGATGAACCCTAGTCTCGTGGTCCGGTGGTAAAAGGGCGATGTTGGTACCACCTCAAATAGTTCCTCAGAGCACTCCCCGTGGAAGAGTCGATAGAGCACACAGAGAGCCCCAAAGTCTCTCCGCCGCCCCAACGACTCCAGCTCATCCGTAAGATTGGGATCATCGACAATGCGAACAGCGCGTTTTTGCAGGGAGTCAAGTGGGTCAAGCTGGTATTTTGGTGCGCCTGCCCAGAGATGTGAGCAGTACTCCACGTGACTTGTGCTTTATACAGCACAAGTCGCTGCCTCGGTGTGAAGTACCGTTTGGCTCTGTTCAGGACGCCCAGTTTCTTGCTCACCATTTTGTTTTTTTTACTACTGTACTGTACTTTACTAGATATGTCGATGCCAAGGATCCCAATACTCTCGGAGACCGGGAGAGTTACCCCTTGGAACTGGGGCGTCACGGGGTCAAATGGGTCCTTCTTTGCAGTGAACGCGCAAACCTGTATCTTCGTAGGGTTGAATTGAACCAAGTTCTTTTCTCCCTATTCTGAAGCCCGCCCTAGAGACTTCAGACACAAGTTGAATCCGCCTCTCCTCCAGCATGTTCCGAGGGATTTTTTGATGGCCGGTATATCGCGCATCACCCATGCTGTCATCCGCATAGCAATGCATACTCTCTATTGAAAGCAAGTCATTGGTATGCAGGATGAATAGCGTTGGGTAGAGCACCGAGACTTGAGGAACATTATTAGTTACTTATCAAATAACCAATTTTATTGGGAAAAATGAAGATTATGAGGCGTGCACTTTTGGATTTTACAAAGTACATATTTTTATACTACTAGCATTGCACATTGCTACCGAACAGTAGAGAAATCAATGCCAGAGAAAGGAATGAAGGCAAAGAGGATGCATGGTAAAGATGAAGTGAAGAAATATGTTATCGAAATTCGCAGTCCTAAGTGCCCACGTCATTCTCTTATTTTCACCAATTCCACTGAATTTGGCCTCAAACTTTCACATTAACTATATTCGTATAAAGTAGAATTTGTATATGTATTTAAATATTATGTGCAAACGTTTCAATTACAATATTATTTGACGTGATAACGTCTTATAAATCGATGAACGACGGCTGGACGCACGAAAAAGTCTCACGTTCCGATAAATGTATGGCGACCGATGCATTGTTTGTGAAATTCTCAGAAAACATATATGACATTATCACGTAAAATTATCGTCCGTAAACCGACTTTACAGGCAACCATATAGTTTTTTTTTTTATAAATCTTGATATAACACAAGTTTAAAATAAAAATAATGTAAATCGACGACATGATCTCCTTCATATTCCCGCCAAAACTCCAATTACAAATTACAATATTAACGTTCCAAAGTTTAAAATAGATGACGTTTGTATTTGTGTTTCCCAAACTTTTTGCTTCAAGTTAATATAATATATGTAATAAATGAGAGTGATTTACATACATAATAAACTCACAGAAGTGGAGACACCTCAATTTAAGCACGAATTCAGTTAACAAGATACTCGTAAACTGAACTCTCAACTGAGGGTAATTTTGTAGATTGGAAAGTATACATTTTTTTTTTATTGCATGTAGTGGCAGACGTGCCACGGTCCATCTGATGGTAAATGGTAACCGTCGCCCATGGACTCGACTATACCGAGAGTATTGTCAAGCCGCTGCGATACATACAGCCGCTTTCCTGCCCGCCCGCACTTTCTTCCTCATTTGCCTTTAACTATAGTTGTTAGATAACTTATATATATTATTTTTTTCTTTTACGATTCAGTATAACTACGAATAGAGCCCTATCACTTTTCACGGTCTGATTCGATGTGGTTTAATTGTTATTAAATAAACAAAAAAATAGTGAATATTTACGCTCGACTCGACACTAAAACCAGCACTATACCTTATTTCGTGAGAATTATTTTTATAGACCAATATAGAAGTACTTCTTAAAATTAGCACTAGATGGGATATCAGACAAGAAAACCACAGTACTTTTTAAAATTAGCGCTATCTATGTGATTTATTGAAAACTACTTAGTAAGACCAATAGAGTTACTTATCAAATAATCAATTTTATTGTGAAAAATGAAGAATATATTATGAGGCGTGCACTTTTGGATTTTTCAAAGTATTTTTGATGCAAAGTGTGACTGTTATTTTTGATTACAGATTTGTACCCTTTGTGTTAATTTATATGGCATTTGACATAAATGCTAAAAAATATATAAAAATCACATAGATATAAGATTGGATAGGATGCTTAAACTCTTTCCGTATCTTCTCCTTATTATCATTTTTCTCTAACTCATATCCCTTCAAGCAGGTGGCACGCGAGTGATGCCACTGGTGTTGCTAGCGTCTATAGGCTACGGTAACCACTTAGCATTTCAGGTGGGCCGCATGCTTATTTGCCACCCACGCGTAGTATAAGAAAGGTATTAAATATTTGAAGTAAGAAGTAATAAATCAAAAACGATATCAGACTGTTTGCTTCGAATAATAAAACGAGCGTCAGTTTGCAAGCAAGCTGCACAAAGACAGATCGTACGTGTCACACATAAATTTTATATCGCCACCCCTCACCCGCTCGTATCATGACATCTATGACAAAGGATAGGATCGTAACAATGTTAACGTAGAATATATTATATAAAGTTAAATTTTCTGTTATGAAACCAAAAAACTCGGTAATGTACCAAATAGTAAATATTAATAGACTATTGAAGTATTGACTAGCCGTCACTACGCCGGGTTGCAATTTATTTAATTTCTAGTAACTAAATCATAGTGAGAACAACAAAACAATTAGTCATTACTTATCCGGAACCTATATTTTTGATGTGAAACATCTAATGCGAAGTGAGGGTAAAACCGGCTGTTAGCGTGGTGACACTTATACGGCGCTGCCTCCATGAGCGAGAGAATCGCGACGAGTCTGCGCTTCTATCGTCGGGTAATCTCCATGAACGAGCGATTATTCCGCTGGCGTATCGTCACGACTCGTGACGGAATCTTAGCGTGTCCGCGACGAATCGTAACGGAATCGCCACATTTCCTTGACGATGCGTTGTGCTTTTATTTGTTGAAAGAAAAGCGACCGCCGCGCGCTCGCTACGAGAGCGCCACATTCTGCGGCGAGCGCGCCACCAGTAGCGACGATACCGCGGCGATACGACCACATTACGCGCGCACATTGCCACTCGTTGCATCGCCGCGATAACATCGCCGTGTGGAGACGCGTTCAGAGAGAGTATATAGAAATACGTGGCACGACGATAATATCGTGGAGGCAGCGCCTAATAATAGAAATCCTATCTGAAATTTATTTTTCATCGACAATACTATGACGCGAGCGAAGCCGCGGGGATTGTACTAGTAATAAAATAAAGGACAAATATAACAGTAGGTTTATGAATAACAAATTATTAGTGAAAGTGAAAAAATACATTTATAGTGAGCAGGATTTGAACCTGCGTCCCATCCAATCCGGGGAAGTGCTCTGGACCGCTTAGCTATCGCAGTCGCCCATTGGCGACTCCAAATCTCCACTTCGCATTTGTTTTAGATGTATTTACGATCAGATATATACGTTACGAAGGAATTCCAGGGGAGTGGGCAGTAGCACTCCTTCGAGTATTAACAACATCCACTGCGATCGCCAACCCGCCTGCCTAGCGTGGCGATTACGGGACCTGACGGGAGGCCTGTGTCCAGCAGTGGACGTTAGAAGGCTGATGGATGGATGGATGGATGGATATACGATACGATTGATAGAATTATCGTATATTTGGCGGTCTTATTGCATGCTGCAATTTCTTACATACTTTATGCTATATATAGATTAGCTTATTCCTGAGAAAATTCACCCGGTTGATTACGCTGTAGAAAAGAAAGTCAGCTGCGGTATAAAGTATCGCAAAAGCAGTTTGTAATTAAGAAATTTACAGTGCCGTTTTGCTTTAAACAAACATAACCCCGTCCTATCTAAAGATCAACTGAAACCTTAGATTAAGATGTTAACTTAGAATCATAGCTTTAAACTAAAGATTACGACGCCTGATTGTAAATAGGTACGGTCCCAAACTATCAACAACTTGAGTTGACGTTGGCTCCCTTAATATAAAGTTTTATTGGGTTAAAGGGATCGGTGACGTAATACTAACTAGTGTTTATTTTTTAATAATTTGCAGAATCTAGTTTATAAGTATAACGAGCATAGTGGTGAATACCAAGACCACATGCTGAATGTTTTGAGTTCGTTGTGTATAAACGCACATCAAGAAGGTTTCGCATTATTAATATTAATAATTAATCTTACAGTCATTAATTTGTTACTTATCGAAATGATTAAAAATTTTATTTCAATCCATTAAACCTGTATTACTAGCTGGTAATGCCAACTATATTTTTTTTATTATTCTTAGATTTACAAAAGTTAAATTTATTGAGAGCAAAACAACGCCTGTGCGAGTAAGTGATGCTTGCGTTTTCTTTACCCCGCACTCTTACCCCACGGTAATACTTTTTAAATACCTCACATAAGTACACGTGTATTCTAGAGAAAAATCAAAATTTTTACTCGATATTAACTGACGGCTAAATATGGAAATTCACATAATTACCTTTTATTTCTTAGAAGAACGCCGCACAACTACGTAACGCCAGGCTTTAATAAGGCCGCTCTCTCACCATCGACTTCGTCATACACGCACCCCGCATACCTTCATTCCCATGGGAGATATTAGCACTGTGAACTCTTACCCGACACGTATTCTTACCCAGAATTACTCTACCTACCGTTATTTCAAGCTGATCTCCTGCAAGAGGGTGTTGCTTACTGTAACACGAAATTTTTATATATAAGTAAAATAAGCGTCACCACGCTAACAGTCGGTTTTTCCCTCCCTCCGCATTAGATGTTTCACATCAAAATATAGGTTCCCGATAAGTAATCACCAACATATCATATACCTTCTCCGAAACACGCTGCATCTTATGGTATAAGTATTATTCCTCTTGGTTCAGTAGTTTTCGCAGTATAACCGAACAAATAAACCGGTTCTCCATTTATTAGTAGGTATAGGTACAAGGTCACTACCCATTTCGTTGCCCCGAGCGACGGGGTGTGCGGTTAGAAATATTTTTTCCCGCCAAAACAAAAAAAAAAGGTATAGGAACAAGGTACAAGTATATAATTATGTAGCCATGTCCTACTAGTGATAAAAGGTAGGTACATGGTTTATTTTACATAGAGAGTTTGTTTAAAAGCTTTACAAATTATCTAGGCATTTCTAGATTAGAAGCATAGAGGATTTTTTCGCTACGCTCAATTCTAAGTCTATGGTCAGAAGTATTGGTGTTGCAAATTGGTGATAATACTTCTAACCTCTACTTTAGTATGCCTTCGGTTTATGGACAAATTTTAACGATAACCCTCCTAATGTGAATGTAATGGTCTGAAAATCATTTAAATGCCGGATTAGTTCAATTTTGTGTACATAATGGAGGCAATAAAATGCTACAGGATGGCGTCCATTTTGTCGTGTAATCGTCTCTGTCCCGCTTTTTTTTTTCAAATTTTATATTCAGCTTGTTTTCAACTCATTCCGCGTTACTGAAATGTAACTCTCAATAGTCATTATAAACACTCAATATAACGGAACTGATTCTGTAAAAAGTTCAAGCAATCTAACTCTAAATTATGTATGTTTTCTGTCATAGTCGTTAAGCTTTCTAAATCGAGATAGTTCGAGAAATACTTATTATCACAGATGAGTGGCCATCTGTGGTCTTTTTTATCAGTTCTACTTAATGATATTTAAAGTATATGTTTAACCTGTTGCTAAAATATCGAAACGTTTTTACATATTACATGTATGCTAATAACATTTGTGTAGTTCCCTCACACCCTCATAGATCCCATCATCAGAGCTAGTTATTTTTATAAATTTGGCACCAGTCTAAAAAAGTTTATCCTTAGAAATAAATAATAATTCTGTAGGCTTATAAATTACGAACCTCTGCGACAACAAACATTAAAAAAACAACTAAATTAACAACTGCCTCGGTGGTGCAGCGGTAGTGAGAGTGACTGCTGATCATGAGGGTTCGATTGGACGGTGCTATTGAGATTTTTCGTAAAAATAAAAATTCTCAGTAGCAGCCCGGAGTTTGGAAATGAGCCCGTTAGACGGCAATAGGCTCGCCCCCTATTACGTAGGACTTAAACATAGCTGGCGAACCGAGGATGTATAATACACCTCTACCTACCCCTTCGGGGAATACAGGCGTGAAGCTGTTTTTTTTTAAATTAAGAATCTCATTCATTTCATTTTGAAGTCGGTTAAAATAACTGATAAATTCAAATAGTCATACTCACTTTGCATTAATTATAAAATCACAACCTAATCAATACTCTTAAGCTGGATCGGTTAACATTTAGAATGAAGCCGATTTTCTGTGGTTTTGTTCTTTACAGCTGATTCCATCCAGTAATTGACTCCAATCCACTATCCATCACCACCGTCTCAATTTTTGTCTGTGAGGTGCGAGCGGGCACATCACACGGTCATATACCTATTTTTCAAATCTTTGGCGAAGCATTCTAATATAGCAACACGCCTGTATTCCCCAAAGGGGTAGGCAGAGGTGTATTACACACCCACGGTTCGTCCCACGTAATAGGGGGCGAGCCTATTGCCGTCTACCGGGCACATTTCCAAACGCCAGGCTACTACTGAGAATTTTTCTTTTTACGAAAAACCTCAATAACATTGCTCAACCCGGGGATCGAACCCGAGACCACATGATCATCAGCTACTCATACTACCTCTGCACCACAGACGTAGTTTAGCATTCTGTTATATTAAATATTTTTACGACACTATTGCTATTGGTAATATCTGTTTTTGTTCATAGTCCATTACTTTCCATTATTGCGTCTTCTCTCAGAGTTAGAGGAGTTTAGGTCACTACGCTGGCCCTGTAAGGTTTGGCAGACTTCACAAGCCATTGAGAATATCTCCTAGGCATACATGTTTCCTCGCGATGTTTTCCTTAATCGAGCAGTGATCATTTGTAGACAAATACAAACGTTTCGGAAAATCTCGAAAAGTCATAAGCGAGTACCCCTCTCGTACAGGAATCGAACTCTATACTATTGTCTTTGTAGTCTTTAGTTTTACCACTATAAGACTATCACTGCACGAAAGTATACATATTTATGCATTAAAAAAAGTTGCGATCTCAGAACCATGGCAATTTCACCATATAAACTACCAATGCACATAAACTGTGAATGTTAATTCCATTTTTATTGTTAAGGCGGGAAAAAATGTACCATACCGCACACCTCATCGTCCAGGGCATCGAACAGGATAGTGTGGGACCGTCACCCATTAAATAAACCCATCTCTCTGCCTGTGCTGGCGGACCTCTGAACAGCTTCGCAAATTAGCACGTGCCTGAAGCACATCTTGAAGCTACGATCCTTGAGTACTGTAGCTAGTATCCACGCTATCGCTACAGTCCGGGTATCCCACGCACTGCTTACACACAGACTAAGCCATTTCATGAATATCGAACAATAGATTATTGTTTAAATATTGTTAATACAATTGAAACGCCTTTTCATGATACTGAGAGATAACAATGACGCTTTCTCGAGGGTCGTACTTGAAGGTTCTTGAAAACCTTTAGTTATTTTGAACATTGTTTTGTGTAAGTTTTGGAGGTTATGTTAAAATTTTGCGATTGTTTTATCGAAACATGATGTTTTAATGTTTATAAACATACTATAATAAATCAATAATAAAACGTCCTCTGGTCTCAAACTAAGCTTAACGCTTATGCTATGGGTACCAGATTACGGATATAATAAATACCTAAATGTTGGTGTATTGTGCGAATATATTTTAAATGATAGTCAAAATAACAAATATATTTCTGTATATTGCACGCCTCATAAGCGAAGCGTTGAGGTGGGTACTGTTCTCGTTTTAGACAGAACAACTGATTTTTCAAACTTAAAATGTCTCTATTAAATTGGACTTGAAAAAGAATACACATATATCAAGAAAAAACACTATTTTTGACACTCATGATATTTTTTATGCCATTTTTGTTATTTAAACTAGTAAAAAAACTGTTTAAAAAAGTTCTGTCTCGGACGTCCGTTTATTGTAGGTAATAATGTATGTTAACACGATAACAACCGATATACTTTACTAATCGAGTCTTTTTTTTTCTTATTAACTTAAGTACAATTACGAATAAAGCCCTATTACTTTTCACGGTCTGATTCGATGTTGTTTAATTGTCATTAAATAAACAAAAAAATAGTGAATATTTACGCTCGACTCGATGGCACAGTGGTACACTAAAACCAGCGCTATAGCCTATACCTTATTGCGTAGAACTACTTCTATAGACCAATATGTACTTCTTAAAATTAGCGCTAGATGGCAGATAAGACATGAAAAACACATTAGCATTTTTTGAAGTTAGCGCCATCTATGTGATTTATTGAAAACTACTTAGTAAGACCTACTTAGTACATTATTAGTTGTCAAATAATCAATTTTATTGTGAAAAATTAAGATTATGATGAGGCGTGCAGTTTGAGATTTTCCAATTTTCAAATTATATCGATTAAAACTATTTAGTAAATAATACTTTTCAACTGACTTCAAAAAGGAGGGTTTCAATTCGACTGAATATTTTGTACGATTACGATGAATTTATATTTTGAAGTTCACGCGAGTCGCGGGCAGAATCTATTTTATAGAATAGTACAGTAGTAAGGATAACATATTCAACAGGTCTTTACGCGTTTTGATGAAATGATTAAGGCATTGTTTTTTCAAAGCTCCTAAATTCAACGAATAATAAAATAATACATAATAATAAACAGAACATTAAACTTTTATCTAAAACATACGCCCAGGTGTTCAAAGCCGCTTTGATTGCCTTTTTATAGCTCCGGGAATCGAATCCAAGACCGCTTGCACAAATAAATAGAGCGGTTTTATGTCATGAGTTACAGACATAAAATTTATTCACAAACGTATAATTGTATTTTACTATGATCATTTTCTTACATTAATAGAATAGATATTATTATAGAGGAAGAATAATAAGTACCGGATAGGAAGGATACGACATCGTAGTCATGGCAGAATCTCTGGAGGACCTTGGCACCATGCTCAATGATCTCAGCAGGGTTTCCCGACTAGTGGGTCTCAAAATGAACATGGACAAGACGAAAGTCATGTCTAATGTCCATGTCATTTCAGCACCGGTCCTAGTCGGGAGTGCGCTTCTCGAAGTTGTCGACCATTATGTCTACCTGGGACAAACAGTCCAGTTAGGTAGGCACAACTTCGAGAAAGAGGTCAATCGACGAATCCAACTCGGCTGGGCAGCATTCGGGAAGCTAAGGGAGATCTTCTCGTCTAATATTCCGCAGTGTCTGAAAACGAAGGTCTACGACCAGTGTGTGTTACCAGTGATGACATACGGAACAGAGACGTGGTCTCTGAATGTTGGCTTCATATCAAGGCTCAAAGTCGCTCAGCGGGCCATGGAGCGGGCTATGCTTGGTATTTCCCTACGTGATCGAATCTATAATACGGAGATCCGTAGGAGAACGAGAGTGACCGACATAGCCCGCCGGGTTGCCATGCTGAAGTGGCAATGGGCAGGCCACATCGCTCGACGAACCGATAACCGTTGGGCACGAAAGGTTCTCGAGTGGCGACCACGTATCGGACGGCGCAGCGTAGGACGGCTCCCCACCAGATGGACCGATGATCTGGTCAAAGCTGCGGGGAGCCGTTGGATGCGGTCGGCACAGGACTGCTCGTTGTGGCGTTCTCTTGGGGAGGCCTATGTCCAGCAGTGGACGTTAAAAGGATGATGGATGGATGGATGGAGGAAGGATAATAAGAAGAGGATAGGGAAGGGGTTTGGACCTCCGACGCCCTCACTCACTATACGGAACACAACGATAGGTGTACCTATTGTTGTTCCACGCTAATCTTCTGTGATAGGGCAGTACTTCCTCGATCGACCGTCCCATTCATGCTGGGATAAGCAAGACTACCGCTAGCATTTGATTCCTCGTGGCGTAGGTGGTAGTGTAACTGACTTCCGTGCACGAGGTCGTGGGTTCAATTCCCACTCAGGACAAATATTTGTGTGATGAACACAGATATTTGTACTGCGTCTGGGTGTTTTCTATCTATTATATGTACGGATTTGCAAAAAAAAAGTGATATATGTATTATATCCGTAATCTGGTACCTGTAGCACAACCGTTAAGCTTAGTTTGGGACCAGAGGACGTTGTGTGAAAATGTCTGTGATTATTTATTTATTATTTATTTTATTTAAGATTTTAACAAATCTGTCACTATTCCGTGATTTTAAAAAACCTGCATTTTTTCAATTGCACCCCATTCTTTACAGAAGGTATCGTACGTGTCGACTAAGGGCATAAGTATGTTATTAACTCCTAGTAAGCCGTCGCATTACTGGTGGTAACTAACTTTAGTACTCACTTATTGCTTGAGCAGATAGATACTACCATCCCTCATGTCACCGATCGTAAAAGATATCGATGTGTTTTGGTTGTAGCGGCAGACAGGCTCAATTAATTCATTTCCGAAACATAAAACATACTGGTGTGTTACATACGGCCAAAATCCCTCTCGCTCTGAGAAGAGATCCGAGCCCTATAGTGGAACAGTAATTAAAATTAAACACAACGGTATACCCATTTACCAACCGCTGATATTTTTTGAGCGGGTGGTACGAGCGGGTCGTTCCCCGACCGAGCCGGCCCATTCATGCAACCACTAGTTGAACTCTACTACTGGCTTTAAATAAAAAAGGAGATTAAAAATAAAATAAAAAATACTAAACATTTGGTTTGTGGTACATATTGCTCTATTGCCATTGATGTTTCGCTAGGAGAACATTTTTCTTATTACTATTCCACAATCTATGCATATTGCGGTACACTTTACTGAGAAACTATCACACATCCAGATTTGGGCTTTGACATAGTAATTTCAATTTATTTCTAGATGTGTTATCTATCATAAAACATAGTATTTTATGCACATAAAAAATATAACAATTTTTATTAATTAGAATTTTATTGTATTCCTAACGCCATCTGTCGAAAATTACTTATCTATAAATTAAGTAGAAAACTTCGCGAGTCCACACAAAGCTCAGCTTTTTGCTAGTTTATAATATTATAGTTAACGAAAAAAGTCAGTCCATAAAAACTGACTAACAAAATGGCTTCCACATACGAGGCGATATAAATCACAGCTTCGCAAGATGACGCCCTAAGATTTACAGCCGAGCTGACACGAAATTTGTGAGAGCGGTTGTGAGATGGTGTATACGACGTTCGACTCTGGGGCCAGTAAATTGTCTCAAATCAATTTTGGGAATACAAATTGGGGTACTTTTTATATTTCAAGGGTGGTATTGGCCACCATCGAAGGAATGTAACATAGTTCCAGTGGCCCGCCAATAAAGGCGGAGAGACGGCACACGGCGGGTTTCTTTAGTGGGTGCAGTTTATTCCCGCCCAAGCAAAAAAAAAAATTACAAATATTTGGACGATTCACAAATAATTGTTTGGATTTCAAGTATAATTTCCGTTGGAACTCAAACATTATTTCCTGTGCCAATTGTTCTTAAAAAACATACTCCTTATTATAAAGTGGTAACAAAGAAATGTTTGAACATCTAAGAAAATCTGAGAAAATATTATATTATTCAGGCGTCTGTGCTCACATTTTTTTCTAGAATTTTCGTAAATTTTATTATCCGCATATCACGCAAAAACTACTGCATGGATTTTGATGAAATTTTTAGGTTAATAGTCCTTGATTTTACTTAAAAACTGGTACGTTTTATCCCACTACTATATAATCTAACTAGCCTTCGTATAACTTAATTTATATCTCAGGGTCCCAGTATTTTTTTAAGGCGGAAAAGAATGTTCCTAACCGCACACCACGTCGCTCAGGGAAACGAACAGGATAGTGTGGGGTGGTGAGGGACCCACCAAATAATCCCACCGTGTGTAATTATTTTGTGTTCACACGCCAAGTAGCCTAATACAGTAGTTTTCTCAAATGTCTTTTATACAGGCATAGCTCTGTTACAGCTTTATAAAGCTGAGCGCCCAATGGTCCGCTGGTACAGAAAACGATGGAGTGCGCCTCCATAAACGAACGCTAGTAGCTCAAATAAATTATTATTATAATAGGAAATCTGAGAGAGACCATTCGAAATACAATGGATGATAATTGCTTACTTCCCTTTAATCGTCTCGTACGACACCAACGAAAGAAAGGAATATTATATACGCTTCACCATATAACTAATAGGCATCTGTACCTTTTTTTGGAAGAGGTGCTCTATGTACCTATAGTATAACTCAGACAGGTTGCCACCGTTTTACTGGAGCGGGACTTGACTTGACTCTGACTAGTTTGATATGAGTGACTTCAACCATGGCTTGTACGATGAATTAAATTTACCTGTGATCAGAAATTAACGATGTCTATAAGTTTCTATCAGGCTGATGGTTCTGCCAAAGCCTTTTTTTTTAAGGCGGGGAAAAATGTTCCTAACCGCACACCCCGTCCTTCGGGGCAACGAACAGGGTAGCGTGGGGCCTGCACCCACTAAAGAAACCCGCTGCGTGCCGTCTCTCCGTCTTTATTGGCGGGCCCTGGAACTATGATACATTCCTTCGGTGGTGTTCTGCCAAAGCCTTAAAGAAAAAAATATATAACTCAGACACATAACCTTAACCTTTTATCTAAGCCTTAAAGCGTGATCAAATAATAATTCATGTCAAATACTTATGACGTCACAACGATGACGTCATAACACACACACAGGCAATAACACGACAAAGATAATCCTCTGTGATAATACACATCATTCTCGACAACAATATTATGTCGTAGTCTATTGTGCGCAAATATGCTTCTGAGCATTCTTGGCTCATGACGTGGAGAATGTCTTTGAGCAATACGGTATGTGCTTTGACGATAAACGTGTTATTGTTTACGTTGAGTTAATTTTTAAGACAATTATAAAGGCATAGTTAGGTTTCATATCCATCATCCTTTCAACGTCCACTGCTGGACATAGGCCTCCCCTAGAGAACGCTACAACGAGCGGTCCTGTCATGGGGATAATGCCGTAATCGCCGCGCTTGGCAGGCGGGTTGGCGATCGCAGTGGATGTTGTTAATACTCGAGGGAGTGCTGCTGCCCACTCCCCCGGTATTCCCTCAGTCGGCTTTTACGACTCCCGTGGGTAGAGAGGTTTCATATAAATAAAGAATATTCTTTATGGTAATATTTCTGACTGGATATAAATATGTTATTAGTGGTAAAACCCTGCATGTCTCAGCATGAATGGGCCGACTCATCTAGAGTGAGACAACAGTCCTAATGATGTGTTTCGCATCGCATTACGGAGGCTCAATCCTTATCTTCATATCCCTTTCCTTGCAGTAGGTGACGTGCGAGTGATGCCTCTGGTGTTGCTAGGCTCTATAGGCTACGGTAACCGCTTACCTTCAAGAGGATTCTTTTTCGTGATAGGTTTTACAATAGTACCACTGAAGGAATGGAACAGTTCCAGTGGCCCGCCAATAAAGGCGGAGAGACGGCACACGGTGGGTTTCTTTAGTGGGTGAAGGCTCTACACAACCCTGTTCGTTGCCCCGCACGACAGTGCGGTTAGGATCATTTTTTCCCGCCTAAACAAAAAAAATAAAAATAATAACAAAAACAAGGTGTGACAATAGTACCTCCTTGTAATAAAAATAAAACACAACAAGAACAGCCCGACTTCTTTTTTTTTCAGTGTTTTGGTACGAACAACATATCGACACCTTCAACAAGTAAACTAAAAAATATTGCCCAATGCGATATCTAGGTATCTTTTTTTCATTGAATCGTGTATCAGAGCTCAACTGGCTATAAAAGGCTCCTACGTATAGCCCTGGATAAAACGGAATTGTGCAATTTCAAATTTATTTGTAGTAAATAGCATTTCGAATGCTAAATATACAGATCATCATCATAATATTATGATAAACTTAAATTTTCTTATTAAAATTCTTACCACATGATGGCGTTAATATAAATTTAAGTATGTGATCCGTATTTTTGGGATTCAGGACGTAGTTCTCTCCAAGAGAGCGCCTGCAAGAGCGGTTCTGTGCTGACAATACCCAACGGCTTCTTGTGGTTTTAACCAGATCATCGGTTCATCTGGTGGGAGGCCAGTTCGTCGAGCGATGTGCCTATCTCATTCTCCTGCGAATCTCCGAGAAATCGATTACGTAGAGAAATACCAAGTATAGATTGCTCTACTGCACTGAGTGACTTTGAGCCTTGACACATCATTCAGGTACCACAAAAATACAGATCACATACTTAAATTTTATTAACGCCATCATGTGGTAAGAATTTTAATAACAAAAATTAAGCTTATCATAATATTATTTAACTAGCCTTTGCCCGCGGCTCTGCCGCAGCGAAAAGCTAGTTTTTAGGTAATATCTCAGGTTCCCGATGTAGTAGCGGGATAAAAGGTATACCAGTTGTTAAGTCTAATCAAGAGCTAGCAAACAAAAAAGTTGCATCAAAATTCTAAGCTTTATAACACTCATAGTACCTATAGACGAAAATGTATGCAAATATATTTTCGCTAGATGGCGTGGATCTCATTAAGTTACAAATGTGGAATTTGACGTTTTTAAACAAGGTCTGTGATAGCTTAGCTTGCCGAAGCGTATACCCCAGATTTAATTTTCAGCACAAAACTTGTTTTTACCCCTAAATAGATTTAAGTTAAAGTTAACCAAACTTTAATAAGACAAGGTAAAATACAAACTTAATTGGAAACTTTGTAAACAGTCTCAGGCGGTTTGGTTACAAATTTATTTAAATTGAAATAACTTAAATTATAGTCTATGCTTAAATCTTCAAACAAGACCGCATCTGCATTCCAACTATATTTATCCGACGTACAAAAGACAGATTGAATAAATTCGCCAGTATTGTTCTTTTTACATTTGTGTCCATTCACCTATCAGCCTTCTCTCGTCCACTGCTGAAAGGTCTCGGCAAGAGCTCCACGACGAGTGATCTGCTACCGACTGCATCCAACGGCTGTCTGCGGCTTTGAGCTGGTCCATCAGCCCATATGGTAGGAGGCTGTTCCGCGCTATGTCATCCGGTGCGTGGTCGCCCTTAGAGAAATAGAATAGAGATGAGACATAACATAACATAGCATCACGTCTGTGTTTCCCGAAGGGGTAGGCAGAAATGTATTACACAGCCACGGTTCGCCAGCTATGTTTAAGTTCCACGTAATAGGGCATGAGCCTATTGTCGTCTACAACAACAAACTCTGGGTTGCTACTGGGAATTTTTATTTTTACATAAAAGCTCAATAACGCTGCCCGACCTAGAAATCGAACCCGAGACCTTATGATCAGAAGTCGCTCACACTACCGCTGTACCACAGAGGCAGTGACGATACAGTAGAGATGGGACGAGCAAATAGTTTAGGTTTACGGCGTTCTCACTCACCAAGCGATGCGCAATAGTAGAAATACCTACCGTTGCTATAAGCCGGTATTATATGACTGTGATACTTCTCTGGGTAAACTGGTTCCTATGAGAATGTAGTTCTTAAAATATACAGTTTAGTTTGCTCCTGGTATCGCTTACTCTATGAACAGAGATTACCACTTAACTAATGATGTGTTTCGCATCGCATTACGGAGGCTCAATCCTTATCTTCATATCCCTTTCCTTGCAGTAGGTGACGTGCGAGTGATGCCTCTGGTGTTGCTAGGCTCTATAGGCTACGGTAACCGCTTACCTTCAAGAGGATTCTTTTTCGTGATAGGTTTTACAATAGTACCACTGAAGGAATGGAACAGTTCCAGTGGCCCGCCAATAAAGGCGGAGAGACGGCACACGGTGGGTTTCTTTAGTGGGTGAAGGCTCTACACAACCCTGTTCGTTGCCCCGCACGACAGTGCGGTTAGGATCATTTTTTCCCGCCTAAACAAAAAAAATAAAAATAATAACAAAAACAAGGTGTGACAATAGTACCTCCTTGTAATAAAAATAAAACACAACAAGAACAGCCCGACTTCTTTTTTTTTCAGTGTTTTGGTACGAACAACATATCGACACCTTCAACAAGTAAACTAAAAAATATTGCCCAATGCGATATCTAGGTATCTTTTTTTCATTGAATCGTGTATCAGAGCTCAACTGGCTATAAAAGGCTCCTACGTACAGCCCTGGATAAAACGGAATTGTGCAATTTCAAATTTATTTGTAGTAAATAGCATTTCGAATGCTAAATATACAGATCATCATCATAATATTATGATAAACTTAAATTTTCTTATTAAAATTCTTATCACATGATGGCGTTAATATAAATTTAAGTATGTGATCCGTATTTTTGGGATTCAGGACGTAGTTCTCTCCAAGAGAGCGCCTGCAAGAGCGGTTCTGTGCTGACAATACCCAACGGCTTCTTGTGGTTTTAACCAGATCATCGGTTCATCTGGTGGGAGGCCAGTTCGTCGAGCGATGTGCCTATCTCATTCTCCTGCGAATCTCCGAGAAATCGATTACGTAGAGAAATACCAAGTATAGATTGCTCTACTGCACTGAGTGACTTTGAGCCTTGACACATCATTCAGGTACCACAAAAATACAGATCACATACTTAAATTTTATTAACGCCATCATGTGGTAAGAATTTTAATAACAAAAATTAAGCTTATCATAATATTATTTAACTAGCCTTTGCCCGCGGCTCTGCCGCAGCGAAAAGCTAGTTTTTAGGTAATATCTCAGGTTCCCGATGTAGTAGCGGGATAAAAGGTATACCAGTTGTTAAGTCTAATCAAGAGCTAGCAAACAAAAAAGTTGCATCAAAATTCTAAGCTTTATAACACTCATAGTACCTATAGACGAAAATGTATGCAAATATATTTTCGCTAGATGGCGTGGATCTCATTAAGTTACAAATGTGGAATTTGACGTTTTTAAACAAGGTCTGTGATAGCTTAGCTTGCCGAAGCGTATACCCCAGATTTAATTTTCAGCACAAAACTTGTTTTTACCCCTAAATAGATTTAAGTTAAAGTTAACCAAACTTTAATAAGACAAGGTAAAATACAAACTTAATTGGAAACTTTGTAAACAGTCTCAGGCGGTTTGGTTACAAATTTATTTAAATTGAAATAACTTAAATTATAGTCTATGCTTAAATCTTCAAACAAGACCGCATCTGCATTCCAACTATATTTATCCGACGTACAAAAGACAGATTGAATAAATTCGCCAGTATTGTTCTTTTTACATTTGTGTCCATTCACCTATCAGCCTTCTCTCGTCCACTGCTGAAAGGTCTCGGCAAGAGCTTCACGACGAGTGATCTGCTACCGACTGCATCCAACGGCTGTCTGCGGCTTTGAGCTGGTCCATCAGCCCATATGGTAGGAGGCTGTTCCGCGCTATGTCATCCGGTGCGTGGTCGCCCTTAGAGAAATAGAATAGAGATGAGACATAACATAACATAGCATCACGTCTGTGTTTCCCGAAGGGGTAGGCAGAAATATATTACACAGCCACGGTTCGCCAGCTATGTTTAAGTCCCACGTAATAGGGCATGAGCCTATTGTCGTCTACAACAACAAACTCTGGGTTGCTACTGGGAATTTTTATTTTTACATAAAAGCTCAATAACGCTGCCCGACCTAGAAATCGAACCCGAGACCTTATGATCAGAAGTCGCTCACACTACCGCTGTACCACAGAGGCAGTGACGATACAGTAGAGATGGGACGAGCAAATAGTTTAGGTTTACGGCGTTCTCACTCACCAAACGATGCGCAATAGTAGAAATACCTACCGTTGCTATAAGCCGGTATTATATGACTGTGATACTTCTCTGGGTAAACTGGTTCCTATGAGAATGTAGTTCTTAAAATATACAGTTTAGTTTGCTCCTGGTATCGCTTACTCTATGAACAGAGATTACCACTTACCATCATGTATATATCTGCCATCATTATCAATGACAAAATGGACTAAAAGTTTTAAAGATATTAATATAACTCTGTATATCCCTATCTAAACTATCGCTAGACAGTGCCATCTGGTCTGAACTGTTATACCAAGTATTGAACAGACAGTAATGCTCAATTATATTAGTTTGTTACTAGTACGTGAAATAAGGATGGGACACTGTTCCAGTTATTACAAATACTAGTTAAGTAGATAATATGATTAAGTTTGTATTCATAAACATATAAATCTATACATATTCATATATTACTAATTTCAGCAAAATAAATTTAAGTACTATGAAAAAATGCTAGTAGTACAGCCTTGTTTATCCCAGCATAAATGCATCAGCTCGTTCGGGGAAGTACCACCAACCATCCCAAACAACAGTAGGAACTCCTTCCGTTGTGTTTTGTATGGTGACTGGGAGCGCCGGACACCCATAACCCCTCCCTATCCTCTACTTATTATCACTCCGATCCTCTCCTTATATACTTCCTTTTCACCTTCTACCCCTTTACTAGGAGATGGAGACGCGCGAGTAATGCCTCTGGTGTTGTTAGAAGATAGTGGCTATAGGCTACGGCAACTTACAATCATGTGGGCCGTATGCATGTATGCCACCCAGGTAGTAAGCAATTAGAACTAATTTAGCAATCTTTGCGGTTAAAGGTATAGTTAAAAATGTTAAAAAGTTGGTATGAATTACTTAGTTTGGTTGTTGTTTTTTTAAATAGGAATAATCATTATAGGCATATTAACAAAAACACGTGAAATACTGTTAATTAAATTTTGGAAAATAACATGAAATGTAATAATTGACAAGTGAATTTCATCTGATGTTTCGATAAGCACGTTACAGTAAAACTCTCCTCTAAATCCTTAGAAATATTTAACGATACGCAACTCTTTAGCTGCAAAGTTTTACAATATGTAGATACTACAGAGAAAAGCCAAAGTGGTACATAATATTTTGGTACAATATTTCCCATCACTAGTCGGTCGCACGTAGAAAATTACAAACTTCCATTATTGTAACAAGCTTGGTTAGGCGAGCTTAACACGGACTTTTCGTACACTACGTTTAAACTAGGTTCGGACTAAGCCTTGTTTATATATAATCTGAATCTCGGAAACGGCTCCAATGATTTTCATGAAATTTAGTATGCAGGGGGTTTCGGGGGCGATAAATCGATCTAGCTAGGTATTATCTGGGTTTTCAGGCAATGAAAAACTGCTACCTACTAATATTATTAGAATACGAAGGTAAATTTCGCCACCATCTGTAAGGTTACCAAAAAAAAAATACCGAGCAAAGGTCGGTCATCCAGGTACTTTACATTATACAACCTCGGTTGTCTAGCTCTGGGCATCAGGCTCATCCGGGCCGTCAAAAAATTGTCAATAGCAACTCGGAGCTAGGAAGATGGTGGTGTTTCAGCCTTTGTTTCGGAAAGAAGGTAAAACTATTGCTCCAGCGCTTGATCTGTTTCTAGTGGTGCCATCGCACTAGACGTTTTTTTTTTATTGCTTATGATGGCAAACGAGCCACGGCCCACCCGATGGTATGGTAAACGTCGCTCATGGACTCAACTATACCGAGATTATTGTCAAGCTGCGCACCATTTTATTTCACAGAAATGAAATAAAAGAATAAACGGCTATCTTCTACTACAGCCAAAACACACTTACGTGCTTCATGCCCGGTCACACAGGAGACGGTGGTACCGACGCGTTCGGGCCCAATAGTAAGTGAGTACTCTCACTTGGTACCCAGCCCTACCACTAGTAATGCAACTTGTGATAATTGCTTACTTCCCTTAGTCGCCTCATACGACACCCGTGGGAAAGGATGGGGTGTTGACACTTGTATTCTTAGTCCGTCACCACACGGACAAAAAGACGTCAGAGAGAGTGAGGGAACCGAGTGTGTACTTGTTGGGCATACTCTCATGCACTATAATATTATGCGTCATCCATCCATCCATCCATCAGCCTTTCGACGTCCACTGCTGGACATAGGCCTCCCCAAGAGAACTGCATGCTCATTGTGGGGGATAATGCCGTAATCGCCACGCTTGGCAGATGGGTTGGCGATCGCAGTGGATGTTGTTAATACTCGAGGGAGTGCTGCTGACCACTTCCCCGGTATTCCCTTAGTCGGCTCTTACGACTCTCGTGGGTAGAGAGGGGGGGGACAATTCTAAAGCCGGACCCACACGGCAAAATAAAAATTATGCCTAATTAGCTAGTATCCGTTGCCGTGACCGAAATCGGTCTAAAGATCTTTATTATTAACTAATAGAACAAATCATTTGTGACAGCGGAAAAGAGAGATTTTCTGCGAGATTTGAAACATATCCCGGGAGTGTTCTTCGCCAATAAGCTATCGTAGATATTAGTACCTCACATTCTGCCCCTCACGTTTTGAAAAGACTTTTAAGACACATGCCAGTGGAAATATTGAGATGGATATGAGGAGTAACGAGAAAGGATAGGATTAGAAATGGGTATTTAAAGGGAAGGTTAAAAGTAGCGCCGGTGACAGAGACGGTAATGAGCATTAGGTTAGCGTGGTATGGGCATATTACCTGCGCCTGATGCCGCCCTAGCCGAAGCTGCGGTCGGTGGGGTCGGGGAGTGCCCTGCCATCCGCGGAAGCCTACCGCGAAGGTAAGACGCTCAAGTGCGCGGGGCGTCGCACAAGAGAGGGTGCCCGAAGGGGCTGCCGCCTGCGGATCGCGGTGAAACGACGCGGTACCCGTGATCCGCCGTAGCAAGGGCGGGTGAGGGCGCACGGTGGGTATGGGCATATTATAAAGAGGGATGAATTTCATATAGGTAAAAGAATGTTAGGCATGAAGGTGGATGGACTGAGAGTGGTTAATAGGCCTAAAAAAAGATGGATGGATTGTGTGAACGAGGACATGAGAAAGAAAGGAGTGAATGCTGAGACGACGAATGACCGAGTTGCAGTGGACAGGAAAGTGACCTATGGGTAGTATTTGCTAAAATTTTGTTACATCAATCCGTTCATGTGTCGGCAAGCTTCACTTTTATTTAAAGGCAAAGGACTTTTTGAATTAGTTAACACAAAGTGTGAAAATGTGAAATCGAAAATAACAATCATGAGCAGGATTTGAACCTGCATCTCCTGGATACCGTCCAGATGCTTTGCCAATTCAGCAATCGTCACAGTTGCTGATCTGTACAGTAAGCAAGCGTCACAATTGCTGATGTGTTTATATGGCTAAGCATGTCAAATGCTAAGAAAATATATAAAAATATCAAAATATTTTTGAATTAGTTTTTATTGTATTCATACATGTATAGGTTCTGTATATTTTCGATATGTTATTTTCAACGAATATTTCATTAATGTATTTCTGTATCTCGTAAACTGTTTGCTTGTAACAAACTATTTTGATTTCCACATGAAAGCTTTGTTGTTTTAATAGTGCCTACTGTTCTTGTAATATTGTGTTTGACTTTATAGTCTGTGTTTATTTCATATAGGTATGTTCTATGTTCTCATATACTGGTAATATTGTTTTACTGGGAACTGTGAGCTAGTTAGTTCTTCATACATATTATGAAATAAAGTCACAATATGTTCAAATATACATATAGAGGGGCTATATGTATATTTGAACATATTGTGTTCAAAAACTACTGAACAGATTTTAATGCGGTTTTTACTAATAGATAATTAATTCATCTTCTATACATATTATAAATATCCCACGCCACGGCTGTCTATCTGAATGCAATACATAAAATATCGCTGAACAGATTTTTGTGCAGTTTGTATATTGATACAAACTGCACAAAAATCTGTCCATCCATCTGTGTGTATCCATTGGGATAGAATTATTTATGAAGAAGGTGTAGATGTATAATATAATTCATTAATTAATATTGTCAAAAGCATTTTCTACCAGCCAACTTTGGGCAGTGCAGAAAAGATTAGGTATATAGGTGCATGTAAAAAAATGTCAATAGAATAAATTATTTGTGAAATGTGGAAAAAGAGAACGTTAGTGCGAGCGGGAATCGAACCTGCGTCCCCTTCCAATCCGCGGAAGTACTCTACCGCTAAGCCATCGCACTGACCAACAGTCATCCACATAACATTTGTCTTTACGATCCATTGGAAGGGACGCAGGTTCGATTCCCGCTCGCACTAAAGTTCTCTTTTTCCACATTTCACAAATAATTTATTATTTAAATTAGTTGAGCATGTCAAGTGCTAAAATACAGATCTAAAATCTGTTAATACTTATATCAAAAATACACAAATATAAAAAATAAATTCTTAAAATTGTGTAAATTGTCGGAATTATGACCATGATTATTGAAGGCGTCAGAAAAATTTGATCCGTGTGGTGACGGACTAAGAATACAAGTGTCACCACCCGATTCTTTCCCACGGATGTCGTACAAGGCAACCTAGGGAAGTAAGCAATTATCACCTATTCCATTACTGGTGATAGGGCTGGGTACCAAGTGGGAGTACTCACTTGCTATCAGGCCCGAGCAGGTTGGTACCATTATCTCCTGTGTGACGATGTGTTTTGGTTGTATCAGGAGATAACCGTTAATTCGCTCATTTCATATATGTGAAATGAAATGGTGAGCAGCGGCTTGACAGTACTCTCTATATAGTTGAGTCCATGAGCGACGGATACCATTTACCATCGGGTGGGCCGTGGCTCGTCTGCCACCATAAGCAATAAAAAAAACCATACGAACCATAGAAGTTGGTGTTGTTTCACTTATGTGGTTTAGAAAGCATGTAAAGCCAGGAGGCCGTCCGCCGTTAAAGAATGAGAGTGCCAAGTGCACAAGTGTTTGCGCACACGTGCACTATAATAATCTACTGCGTAATGACTAGTGCCTGTTGACACTGGCGCCGTGACGGAAATCGGTTTGGAGAATATTATTATCAAAAAATACAGAGCGCATCCAGATACAATATACATTGGTATGTAACATAAATAGATGTAATATGTGGGAGTCAAACCTATTATTCTCGCTGAAATCCTAAATACACTACCACACCTTGTATGCGAACTTGAGACTTTGATTAGAAGTGTAGTCAATCTACAAATTAATACCTACTGAAAACCAGTACCTATGAATATTAACACGTCTCCACGGATACTCTGTCTGTCAATCAGTAATTTTTATTACTTACCTGAATGAGAATTCGCCTTTGCCCGCGGCTCCGCCGCGGCCTAAAGCTAGTTTTTAGGCTATATCTCAGGTTCCCGATATAGTAGCGGGATAAAATGTATACCAGTTTGTAAGTCTAATCAAGAGCTATCAAATAAAAGTTACGTCAAAATCCGTTCAGTAATTTTTGCATGATGTGCGAGCAAACAAGCAGATAAACAGACAAACAGACAAAAAATAAAAAATTTGTAACTACGACGTAAGAGAGCGAGTAGGTATGAAAGAGAGTATTGGTGTAAACATGCGAATTAAATGCTCCGATGCTTCGGACATGTGGAAATAATGCCGGACGAGCGACTGGTTAAGAAGATATACAACGCGAAAGTTGAAGGATTAAGGTACAGGGGGAGACCGAGACTCACCTACCTATACCAAATCGGTCATGTATTGAAGGAAGGTGGAGTCAGGAGTCTCCGAAACCGGCGAGCGTGTATGAAGAGAATTATGAATGTTGAGGAAGCGAGAGACGTATGCAAGAATAGAGCCTCTTGGCCCTCTCTGTGCTCTCTGCCTACCCCGCAAGGGAAATGTCGAGATGATAAGTTATTTAGTGAAAAAATGTGTTTGCGAGGACGCTATATAGCCTATTTCAGTATTTTTTTCTCAAATATCTTAAATGTACCTGCAGACACAGCTCTGTTACAGCTTTATAATAGTTAAGAAGATGAGCACAGCCGACATTATAGTAACTCACCATTTCAATTCGCGGACAGAAAAAACACACAGAAGTATTTCACACTCGGTCACGCAGAAGACAGTGGTAATAACTCACTTGGGATGGACAACAAGTGAGTACTCCCACTACATACCCAACCCTACCACCAGTAATGCAATTGATAATAATTGCTTACTTCCCTTAGTCACCTACCAAATAATGGGGTATTGTGACTTGTGTTCTTAATCCGCTCCACACGTGTTTACCACACACACAGTCTACAGGACATTAGTCCGCTACTACATAGATGCTTAGTCTGTCACAGAAGATAATACTAAGAACATCAAAACAGTTTAACTTATTGAACGTTATACCTACCTCTTTAAAACGACACTTGAATTTAAATGCTGACTAACAAATTATGTGACAGTAATGCGCGCCAATCTTGGGTTTAATGTACGTCGTAAAAATTGTTGAAATACACAACTGTAATATATTATCGTTACATAGCCACAATCTTATTATTCTACTAACATACATGTATATCTAAATACATAGTATGAAGTCGCTATACGTGACTGTTTGTTTGCTCGCTTTCTTCACGCAACAGACACTGAAATGGTAAGCAGCTGCTTGACAATACTCTCGGTATAGTTGAGTCCATCAGCGACGGTTACCATTTACCATCAGGTGGGCCGTGGCTCATCTTCCACCTTAAGCAATAAAAAAAATACTTTGGAAAATCCAAAAGTGCACGCCTCATAATCTTCAGTTTTCACAATAAAATTGATTATTTGATAAGTAACTAATAATGTATTGGTCTCACTAAGTAGTTTTTAATAAATCACATAGATAGCGCTAATTTCAAAAAGTACTGTGTTCATGTCTTATACGCCATCTAGCCATTGATTTATAAATCAATGCATATAGCGCTAATTTTAAGGAGTACTTCTTCTATATTGGTCTATAGAAATAGTTCTCACGAAATAAGGATAACGGTGGTTTTAGCGTCGCGCCAAGCGTAAATATTCACAATTTTTTTTTTATTTAATAACAATTAATCCACATCGAATCAGACCGTGAAAAGTGATAGGGCTTCGTAGTTATACTGTATATATCTACTTTCGTAGTTATACTGTATCATAAAAGAAAAAAAAATACTCGATTAGTAAAGAATTTCGGTCGTTATCGTATTAACATACATTACATTACCTACAACAAACGGACGTCCAAGACTGAACTTTTTTAAACAGTTTTTTAACTAGTTTAAATAACAAAAATGTCATCAAAAATATCATGAGTGTTAAAAATAGTGTTTTTTCTTGATATGTGTGTGTATATATTATTTTACAAGTGCAATATATACTATATACTATTATTATTATAAAGAGGTAACGTTTGTGAGTTTGTGAGTTTGTGACGTTGTAAGGGGTAATCTCTGGATCTACTGAACCGATTTTGAAAATTATTTCATCAATAAAAAGCTACGTTATTGTGGAGTTTCATGGGCTATAATAATTTCCAAAATTAATTACGCATCTTTACTTAAACTTGAATAATGTAATGAAATATGTAAAAAAAATTGCTTTCATCGCGTACGCTGCAGAAACTATTGAGGATAGAACAAAACAATGTACTACAATATTAAAGAACGTATCAAAATCTGTAAAAAAGTTCTTGATAGCATATGCCTATCTCCTACGAATAACTCACAATAACTGCTTTTACTGTTAAAATTGTGGTTTAAAAATAATGTTTGTTAAGCTTATTTAGCCCATATGGTATTAATTTATATCTTTATAAATATGTTTTAATTATATGGGACGAAAGTACCATGAGTCATAGAGCACATATTAAAGCTGCGAACCGTACGCTAAAAGACATCAGAAACTCAGACGCTGATATGGCTTTTGTTTTTGCGGGCGATTTTCGGCAAATACTGCCAGTAAAAACAAAAGGAATACACGCCGATGTCATCAGGGCATGCTTAAAATCATCATGCTTATGGAGTTCCGTTGAAACTCTCAATTTACGAATAAACATGAGAGCCCACTTGAGCGACAACTACGATAACGACTTTCCGCATCAACTACTGAATCTTGGAGAAGGAAAAATTTGCTGTCCTAACACCAAACAGTAGGGATGACATTAAACTTGACAATCGGTTAGGTCACATATTACACAGGTTAGAAGATCTGATAGACGCAATATATCCCGGTCTTGAAAGTTTAATGGAAAGAGATTATCATTGGCTTTGTTCTAGGGCAATAGTCTCACCCACAAACGATTCAGTGAATGAGATAAATAAAATAATAGAAGGAAAAATTCCCGGTCAAGTCAAACACTATAAGTCCATTGACACGGTGTGTAATATTGAGGATACAGTGTACTATCCTTAAAAACATTTAAATTCTTTGAGTCCTTCTGGCTTACCTCCCCACGACCTTATGGTAAAAGTTGGCATTCCTATCATGCTTTTAAGGAACCCCCCAACATGTGTATTGGCACAAGGCTGCTCATAAAAGAGTTGCGGGAGAATATAATCGTGGTGACCATTCTCACAGGGCCAGCAGTGGGACAACGTGCTTATAATCCGCGGATACCTATGATTCCGACTGATTTACCTATACCGTTTAAAAGGTTACAGTATTCCGTCAAGGGCTCTTATGCCCTCACTATTAATAAGTCCCAGGGTCAACATTTTCTCTGGTAGGCATTGACCTGAGAAAGCACTGTTTTTCCCATGGGCAGTTATATGTTGGCTTATCTCTGGTTGGAACTCCTGAAAGACATTACTACTAATATAGTATATCGAGAAGTTTTGAACAATTAAAATAAGGAAACATGATGTAAATAATGTAAATAGTGTATATTAACATCAAGTAATAAAAATAACAACAAAAAACAGTAACATAAAAAGAACAAAACATACAAAAAACAAAAAAAAAACAATAAAAGAAAAACAAAAAACCAAAATAACAAATAAAAAATCTTACTCATCATAATTTTTATTTATCCCGAACTTTTAACCTGAAGTTATTACGCGGGACAAACGGGCCGAGACAAAAATATTTCTAACCCGGAACGGAGTCCGCGGGCACTGCTAGTATATGATAAATAGAGACATTTTAAGTTTGAAAAATCATTTGTTCGGTGTGAAACGAGAGTAATGCCTACCTCAACGGTTCGCTTATGAGGCGTGCAAAATTGCAAACCTGAGAGAATAAATAAATAGATTTTATTTCAATTAAAATATATAAGATTAGGGCAATGTTTGAAACAAATACTCATATGTGAGTGTATGCTGTGACAGTGATACTTAATTCTTACTTAATTAGTTTCCATAATTGCTAAGTAAGCTGTGCTTTATACATAAGTATCTAAGTGCAGGCATTATATAGGGTTTATCTTTTACCTCTTTTAGTGCAAGCAATTGCATTCGATTAATTTAACGCATTTGCTTACACTAAAAGGCTGAACTGCTTCTTGAAGTTACTTTATTTAATGAATCTGGATGATGATTACGTCAGTCATATTTTCTTTTTACTTTTTCAAATTTTCTTTGAAATGTATTATTATATTCCAAAATCCCACAAAAGTAAGCTGACACACAGCATCGAGCAGCAAACATCCAAGGTCATCGAAGATTTAGACTGATGCATGCACTGAGGACTGTTAATTTAACTTCATTATATCAAAAATAAATGAAAGTGTTAATCGTTAATATATTAAATTTATAATAAATGAATTACCATGTCAATTATTTGCTAAAATAAATATTAACAACATAAACAAAATATAGGATCGCGCCTGTATCTCCGAAGGGGTAGGCAGAGGTTTAATACACACCCACGGTTCGCGAGCTATGTTTAAGTTCCTCGTAATTGGGTGCGAGCCTATTGCTGTCTAACAGGCACATTTATAACCTCCGGACTGCTACTGAAAAATTTTCTGTTTTTGAAAAGCTAATTAACATTGCCCAACCCTGGGATCGAACCCGAAACTTCAAGATCATTGAATAAATATTATGTGTGTAAAATTCCTCTATCCTAAGCTTATTTCGAGACTTGATAACTGCTGCTCATGAATCAATAAGGAAACCAGAAAAGGACATAATTAGGCTTAATTTTATCCCGGATAATATTTAAAAAAATATTCCTGTGGGATAGCTAATGTCAAAAACATTAGAGATCACCAGGGTGCGGTAGAGTGACTTGTATTTATAATCTGAAGACCACGCGGATCCAATCGCGGGTAGAATCTAATTGTATATACATAGTTCTATCTATAGATTTAATATAATACTACATTAATGGACTGTGTTATGCAGAAATGATCTAAACCACAAACTGGACATAATTATCTCTCTATTTTTATGTAACGAAGACTCGTTTTATTCTGGCAAATCCAATTTCTTTCTATGATAAGTTATACCAACCCAAGACTACTAATAACACTGAAAAAAAAAATAGACGTCGTGGGACGTCTACCAGATGTGAAAACATCGAAATTATTTTGTAGAAATAAAATGATCATAACTTGACAAAGTGGAGTACTTTGTCAAGTTATTGTTAAGATGAATCAAATGAGTACAAACTCAATGGGTGTGGGTCGTTTCATTACAGAGTTTCGCATGGTCACCTTCCAGCTTCATCATCCCACCTTGAATACCATCTAGAGATAAAGTACTCATCAAAACGAATCATACGAGCCCAAACTCGATGGGGTTGCGCCGTTTCATTATGGAGTTCCTATGTCCACCTTCCAGCTCCATCATCAGATCAGCTCCGTGTCATCATAATATTGCATTTTCATGTGATATACATATGCGTGTAAAATTTCAGCTCAATCGGAAACCGGGAAGTGTGTCAAATTTAACTTGCAAGATTTGAACAGGACAAGTAAAATAAAAGCGTCACCACGGTTACAGCCGATTTTACCCTCCCTCCGCATAAGATGTTTCACATCAATAATTTATATCAGCATAACTTATGTGGATTAGCTCATTTCTGCACAACACGGTGCATTTTATCTATGGTTATACCTATATTATATACGAGTAAATAAAATCTCGTGCATCTGTTTCTCCGCGGTCGTGTTCAAAACCACGCAACCGATTTTAAAAACGTTTTCACAGTTCTTTAAATAATTTTCCAAGGAAAATTTATATCATCATGCTTACTTATCAGAATGCCATCTCCCTTGCGGGGTAGGCAGAGAAAACAGAGTGCCAAAAGGCTCTATTATCGCATACAACTCTCGCTTCTTCAATATTCATAATAAAATTCTCCTCATACAGGCTTGCCGGTTTCGGAGACTCCTGACTCCACCTTCCTTCAATACATGACCAATTTGATCTAGGTAGATGAGTCTCGGTCTCCCCCTATACCTACATCCTTCCACTTTCGCATTGTATATCTTTTTAAACAGTCGTACGTCCGACATTCTTTCCACATGTCCGAACCACTTCACACCCTTTCACATATAATACAAAATAGTTTTTTTTTTTTAACTCAAACAATTTTTTTTATAAAGTCATAAAAACACAATTTGCAACATTACTAGTGGTAGAACCTTGGTTATCCCAGCATGAATGGGACAGCTCGATGAGGAAGTACCCCCCGCTCACAGAAGGTCAGCGTAAAACAACAGTATGTACTCCTAATATTGTGTTTGGGAATATTAATTTCCTTGGAGTTGTTTTTTCAAATTCAAAAGGTCACACAAAGAGTTGGCCTGTGTGGTAATTGAACCCACTATACACGGGCGGGAGGCCGGTGTCTAAACCATTCCGCCGTCTGTGCAGTCTTTCCTTGGAGTTGGTGGCACGTCAGTTATACCTCTGGTATTGTCTCTATGTATATTAGAGGTTAGCTCTGTAGTCTACGGTGATATGTAAAATTATTTTCATTCATGGCACGTACTCACAGAGATTAATATTTTCAATTTTAGTGAATACAGAAATGTACTTTTAGCTTCTATTTTACAATCTCGTCACTTACATTTGGTATACAATTACAAAATGATTGCGTCGGCACCACCTCGTCCCATTTATCGGAGTGATTCAATCACGAGATACGCGGGGAACGGGGCTCACTTTGTATTTGTGTATTGGATGTTAGTTATACTCGTATAGGTTTTATGTAAAATCGAATATCGCACGCGAAGAGTGAGATATAATCATCACACCTCGAACCAAACACAAATCAATATCTTACATATAAATTTGATTTCACGTTCAAAAGTTATGTGTGTATTTGTTTACAAATCATCTCTGCTCCGTGAAGGTTTCCTTCACAGAGTGATGACATTGGAAGGAAACCAAGATATTATCTCGGCGGCTCGTGAAGTCTATTGACACGAACTGGGATGTCCATCCCTTGTGATGTCAATACATTATCATATGACACAAATAATTTCTATATAAATATAGCTGCCTCTGTGGTGCAGCGGTAGTGTGAGCGACTGCTGATCATGAGGTTTCGGGTTCGATCCCCGGGTCGGGCAGTGTTATTGAGCTTTTTCGTAAAAAGAAAAATTCTCAGTAACAGCCCGGAGTTTGGAAATGTGTCCGGTAGACGGCAATAGGCTCGCCCCCTATTAAGTGGGACTTAAACATAGCTTGCGAACATAGAAAAGGATATAGGGCATAGCGCGTAGGGATATATAGAGAATTAGTTTTTTTTATTGCGTATGGTGGCAAACAAGCCACGGCCTACCTGATGGTAAACGGTAACTGTCGCTCATGGATTCAACTATACTGAGAGTATTATCAAGCCGCTGCTCACCATATTTTATTTCACAGATATTAAATGAAATAATAAACGGCTATCTCCTGCTACAACCAAAACACACCGCTGTGCTTCATGACCGGTCACACAGGAGATGGTGGCACCAACAAGCTCGGGCCCGATAGCAAGTGAGTACTCCCACTTGGTACCCAACCCTTATCCATCCATCCATCAGCCTTACGACGTCCACTGCTGGACATAGGCCTCCCCAAGAGAACACCACAACGAGCGATCCTGTGCGCTCATATGGGGGGATAGTGCCGTAATCGCCACGCTTGGCAGGCGGGTTGGCGATCGCAGTGGATGTTGTTAATACTCGAGGGAGTGCTGCTGCCCACTTCCCCGGTATTCCCTCAGTCAGCTCTTACGACTCCCATGGGTGGAGAGGGGTGGGACAATTCTAAAGCCGGCCCCACACGGCCTAACTCAACCCTACCTACTATAAATAAGTAATGCAATGGATGATAATTGCTTACTTCGGTTAGTCGCCTTGTACGACACGAAAGAATGGGGTGGTGACACCTGTATTCTTAGTCAGTCACCACACGTACCAAGTAGTATGCTGTAGAGTGTATTTATCCCTCGCAGACGGAGTCACGGCATAGCAAAGTATCGTACCAAAGCACTTTGTTTTAAAATAACAATTTCGAATATTCCTACATTGTATTTATACAAATTAAAACAAAAACATATTCCGTATTCCCTCGGGCATTAAACAAAAAGTTGAAAGTTTGTTACAAACACTCCATATGTTACAAAATTTCACTCCGACCTTCAACGTCTGTAATACTCTGTATCTTAAACGTACAATAATTCGAAGTAGTATGTGTATATAGATGATATAATATTAAATGTGTTCATTATAGTCATCCTTGTGTATTTTTAAACTTATAATAATTGAATTCTTTGTTATTTTGTTACTAGTTGATATCCGCGAGTTCGTTTGCCTTGTTATATTAACAGAAAACACACATCACTGAACACTTAGGGCTTAAAAAAATCGTTGTTCCTTAAAACTTTAAACACTTAACTTACTATAAATGAAAATATCGACAACACAAATTATTTGTGAATAAGGAAAAAGAGATATTTTGTACGAGCGGTTCCTTATTCACAAATAATTTGTACTTTAAAAAAAATGGCGGAACATGTCAAATGCTAAAAATATAAAAAAATATCGACAATAGTTTTCCCATGATGTGTGTAGTTGCAGTGGTCTGCCAATACAGGCGAAGAGACGGCACATGGCAAATTTATTTAGTGATTGAGTAACGCTACTCTGTTCGTTGCTCCGAACGATGGGGTGTGGGGTTAAGGACATTTTTTTCGCCCTAAACAAAAAATACATCATTCATTTTATTTATATTAACTAGCTGCAAACCGCCATTTCGTCCGCGATGTTTTTTTTTTCAGTACCCTAATTACTTTTCAAAAATAAAAGTTACATCAGCTCTACCAGTGAAAGTTTTGCCCAAATCGTTGCACCTATTCCTGATATTAGCTGAAACAAACAAACAGACAGAAAGACAAAACATTAAAAATTGATTTTCATATATAACGTATATTCTTTCATAGTGCATTTAGTAAAAAGCTGTTATTTTAACATTAAAAACAGATACTTAATCTAACTATAGTTATAGGTATACCTATAACTTTATTTAATTGTATAAATAATGCAATGATTAGTTTCAGCAAACGGCATTTCAGATGAATTGGTTTCTGAGATCAAACAAACAAACAGTTCTATAACATTAGTATAAATAATAACATTGTCTCTCATTTCATTTGTTTCATAAACATTCGAGATTCAGAACCATTTAGGATAGTCAAATACAATGTCGTTAATCTCTGTCAGGCCGACGTCAACAAAACAAATATATTTTATCTCCTAGCTTGTTATTTTATAACCTAAAATACAATATAATAGCTACAGAAACAAAACATAAAAGACAGCATCACGCCTGTATCAACGAAGGGGTGGGCAGAGGTATATTTACACACTCACGATTCGCCAGCTATGCTTAAGTTCCACGTGATAGGAGGCGAGCCTATTGCCGTCTACCGGGCATATTCCAAACTCCGGGCTGCTACTGAGAATTTTCCTTTTTACGAAAATACTCTTTAACATTGCCCGACCCAAGGATAGAACCCGAGACTTCATGATCAGCAGTTGCACACACTACCGCTGCACCACCGAAGCAGTTATAATAGCTACAGTCTCCAGTCTCTATATTATTTAATTAGTATATGCCTATGACTTCATTTACGTGTAGGTACTTCGAAGGGTTGTTATAGAAAGAGTAAGTGGTAATAGTCGCTTATGAACTTGGCAACACCAGGGACACGCCTAGCCGCCGCCTACGGTGCCTAAAGATCTTATATATGAATTTCTCTAGCCTGTTTTTCTATCGGTGCACGAGATCTTCCTTATTCCTTTATCAAATTTCATGATTTACCCCTCATTTTAAGTTTTTCTTACCGGCTAACGACTAACAATAGATCCACCATCTAAAAATTTAACGTTTCTCTTAAATTTGAGATTTAATATCATCCCAGAAGAGGTCCTTTAATGGAGGCGTAGATTTTTCAAAATCGGATTCAATAAATATCGAACTGTGGAATTTTGCACGCGTCGACTAGTTGTTTATATTTTAGTAATACAAACTAAAAAAATGAGTCTTCACGTGACATCTAGCAGATGTGAAAACATTTTTTTTTCTTTATTCAAATGTTGTTTGAGTCTTAAATAATTCTTGGTAAGCGCCCTCTCATTATCCATAGACGAATTAAAACTGTTATTGGTTTATTGATTGAAATTATACGTCCTAGTTAAATGCTTTTGTCAACAGATGGCGTTAAAAACAGTTAAATAAATTAGCTACGCATGAAAATCTTAGTCCGCACAATAAAGATAAAATCCGCATTAACAATCTCCGACCTCCACAAGAACTGGCCTTGTGATGCACTAAGGACATCCCGTCACCCTAGCAGGAGGCCTGAGACCGACGGGCGCTTACACCGCCATCGGTATATGAGGACCCACCTTGGCATTTACAGGCCGAGGCGCTGGCGGAAGTTTACCGGTTTCGCGCTGCGCCACGTGCCAACGGCGAGCAGGTCTCTGAACAGAGGCTGGGCCGAGTTAGTCCAGGAAGTCGCCCGAAGAAGAGTAGTCCGGCGGTGGAGAGAAGAATTGGAGTCCCCCGTAGCAGGGCGGGGGACTGTAGAGGCTATTGCGCCACACCTCTACTGCTGGATGAATAGAAGGCATGGCAACCTGACCTTCCGGTTGTCGCAGGTGCTCACCGGACAGGGGTGCTAATTTGTCCGGTTTACCTCCTAGTGGTGCACCCCGGGCAACGTCGGCAGTCGCCGGCGGCTAAAATTCCGGACAGGACGGGTCTCCGCGTGTCCCTCTGACTGAGCAGAGGGCACAGCGGATAGACCAGGCGTCGGAGTCGGTGGGGCCAGACTGGCTCACCGGGCTCTGGAGAGGGGGGACAGTGGGGCCACAGCGGCCCCCTCCATCCCAAATCGTAAACCTGAGTGCGTGTCTGTGGTTACGTCTCGCGGGCATACAGGAACGAGGGTCTTGGCTTAATCGCCCGGACCGCGAGGAAGACAACCTCTATAAAAAATTACCCCGAATCTCAAGCTCTGGCGCGCGGCGAGGAGATGCATGGCTGATGGGTAGTTCAGTCTCGAGCGCGGCCCCAGCCAGGGTACCTGCGGACCCCCTGTGTTGGGTTAAAAATGTACGCTTACCCGGGTAATGGGAGCTCTGCCCGGGCGGACCTCTTTTCTCCCACACTCGTGGGAATCATATGGATTTGTTAAATTTAAAACCAACCACTTCGACGGAGTCGGGTAAGTCACCTGACGCCTCAGCTGTAAGGGGTCCGGCTGCAAAAGCGGCCCCTACTAGTGCAGCTGCGCGTAAAACGCGCGGCGCCAAAAAGTCCCGCAAGGGCAAGAAGAAGACGACGGAGGGAGCGTCCCAGTCGTCAAGGGACGGCTCGATAACGAGCAGCTCGGCCGGCACTTCAGCCGCCGAGATGTCCGCCGCTGAAGAGGGTGGCCCGACTGAGGCTCCTGAGATTCAGCCATCGCGGTCGACAGAGGTGGTGTCGGAGTCGCGGTTCTGGCGCAAGCGCACCCTATCTCAGGGGGGCGCTGCCTCAGACTCCGACCTGAGCTCGGCTGAGATGCCTCCCCCAAAAATACCCGCAGCGGTTAGGGGTCGAGGCATCAGCCGACCTGGGACACCGATCCCGCGTGCCGCCTCAGCGGCTGAGACGCGATGCTTGAAGAGGGTTGAGACGGTGCAACACTCAGAGGAGCGCTTGGCGCTCCTGTCTGAGAAGCTCCGTCTCCCTATCGACAGCGGCGGGCCGCCCACTGCGGCAAAATTCGCAGAAAGAGCCGCGGACAGCGTGGCCATAATCACGACGGTGGCCATGGGCTCGAAGAACCTAAAAGGTAGCTTCGTCCGGGGCCTCAAAATCGCCGCCACGGAACTGTCCGACGTGGTGGAGCGGCTTGTGTCGGAGGTGGCCGACCTCGGAGCAAGAAACCAGCGCCTGGAGGCAACGGTCGAGGAGCTGCACCGGGGCATGGCCAATATGAGGGTCGAGCTTGGGCTCCCTGAGGCCACCCCAAGTGCATCGGCTTCCGTGGTGCGGGTCGAGCCTGCTCTCCCCGCGACCGCCTCGCCGCAGCAGCCGCGCCTCCGCCCCACCTCGGCGACCGCCTCGGCTCCGTCTGCCGCTCAGTCGAGCCCTGTCACTGGGCTCGACGACAGAATGCTGCGCGCGGTTATCGACCGCATGGATGCGGTCTTTGGCCCGCGGTTTGAGGCCCTAGCCGCAAGATTGCCGCCGGAGCCCCGACTTCGGCCGCCGCTTGCGGCTGATAAAAGAAGTGCCGCATCGTCCTCGGCACCGACACCTCTGCCGTGCCAGGGAGGGCATGTTTCTTTTGCCGCGACGGCGGCCAAACCACCGGCGGCGAAACCTTCGCCGGCTCCTTTAGACCAAGGAAAGGGCCAAAAAACAAAGTCCAGGAAAAAGGACAAGGCGGGACAAGCCCCGAGGGGTCAGCCCCGAGAGGAGTTCCCGCCTCTGCCAAGCGCCGCTGCGCCTCCGCGTCCTGCTGCGCCGAGACAAACGGTCGCACCCTCACGGGCTGCGGCGGTCGCACCCCGAGCTCCTGCCCCCGCCCCTGCCACTGCTACGTCCTCAGACGGGGACTGGCAGGTGGTTGGGCCCCGGCGATCCCGGGCCAAGGGTCGCGGCGCTGCCTCGGAGCGTGAGGCGGCGCCTGTATCTCAAAGGGGAGAGGCCCCGAAGGCGCCGCAAAACAAGCGGAAGAGGTCGCGCAAGCTAAAAGTGCCGAAGGCAGCAGCGGTGGTCATCACCCTGCTGCCCGAGGCCAAGGAAAAGGGCCTGACTTATGAGGCCGTCTTAAAACGTGCCCGGCGGGAAATAAACGTCTCCGACCTCGGGGACGTTTCCGCTCGCTCCCGCCAAGCCCGGACAGGTGCTCGAATTTTCGAGTACCTGGGGCCAGAGGGCAACAAGACGGCCGACGCAATGGCCGCGAGGCTGCTGGGCCTGTTCCCAGAGGAGAGTGGTGTCCGGGTCGCCAGACCCGTGAAATGCGCCGAACTGCGCATTTCCGGGCTGGACGATTCCGTGACGGCGGAAGAGATCCGGGAGGCGATCGTCTCGAAAACCGGGTCTCCCAGCAGCGCCGTCCGGGTGGGCACCATTCGCCCAGGTCCAGGTGGTGTGGGTGCCGTCTGGGTCTCGTGCCCTGTCGCGGCGGCCAAGGATTTGGTCGCCGCTGGTAGACTTCTGGTGGGCTGGAGCGCCGCGCGGGTAATCGCGCTGGAGCCCCGGCCTGCCAGGTGCTATAAGTGCATGGCGGTCGGTCACACCCGGCCGCTGTGCACTAACTGCTTCGACTGCAGCGGGCTCTGTTTCCGCTGCGGTCAGGCAGGGCACCAGGCGGCTGCCTGTTCTGCCACCCCACACTGCCCCGCGTGCGCGGCGGGCAATCGCCCCGCCAACCACTGTATGGGGCGGGTGGGGTGCAGGCCTCCGGCCAAGTCAGGCCCTAAGAGGGGGGTGGGCAGCCAATCGGCCCCGGCTGCCCAACCCGGCGCGGCTGGACCGCCGCAGCGCATGGAGGAGGATATCGTGGTCCAATAACGGATCACGACGCTATCCTCCTCCAAGGGAATCTCGGCCGTTTCGCCAGGGCGCAGGACCTCTTCCTGCAATCCATGGTGGAGCGGTCGATCGGTGTTGCCGTAGCCGCGGAGCCCTACATAGTCCCGGATCGCCCCAATTGGGCGGGTAGCGGGGATGGCTCCGTGGCGGTCGTCGGTTCGGCGGCGCCGCATTCCCCGCCCTTGTCACTCAAAGACCAGGGCACGGGATATGTGGCGGCTGAATGGGGAGGGGTCACGCTGTATGGCGTGTACTTCTCCCCTAGTCGTAGTCTGGCGGCTTTCGAGGTCCTCCTGCACAATCTGGAGACCTCGATACGGCGTATGGCACCGAGCCCTGTGCTCGTGCTGGGGGACTTCAACGCCAAATCAACGGCGTGGGGGTCCCCCGGGACGGACGCCCGAGGTGCGGCGGTCGAAGAGTGGGCGGCAGCGGCGGACCTCGTGTTGCTAAACCGAGGGTCCGCCCTAACGTGCGGGGGGGGGTGTAACGGCGCGGGGGCGGGTCGATAGTGGACCTTTCGTTCGCTAGCCCCGGTGTCGCCGCACGCGTAAGGAGCTGGCGAGTTCTGGAGGAGGTCGAGACCCTATCTGACCACAGATACATTCAGATAGAGGTCTCCCGGACCCTTCAGGGCGCCAGCAGGGGTCACGCGGCGGACAGAACTCCCGCTTTTCCGCGATGGGCTGTGGGTAGGCTCGACCGGGACCTGCTAGTGGAGGCGGCCATTTTTCAATCCTGGCTGCCTCCCGCCCTGACGGAAGACGTGGGCGCCGAGGCTGGCCGCATTCGCGGCATGCTTACGCAGATCTGCGATGCGGCCATGCCCCGCGTGCGGCGCCGGCCTCGACGGAAGGGGGTTTACTGGTGGTCCCCGGAGCTGGCGGACCTCCGTGCGGCCTGTATTCGTGCCCGGAGGTCCTACACCCGCAGCAGACGTCGCCGAATCCGCGACGAAGAGCGGGAGGACCAGCTGTATGCGGCGTATAGCAGTGCGCGCGCCGCGTTAAAGCTGGCCATCTGTCGCGCCAAAGACGCAAAAAGGCAGGAGATGCTGGAGGGTCTCGAGCGTGACCCCTGGGGACGCCCATACCGCGCGGCGCTCAACAAGCTCCGCGCCCAGGGCCCCCCCCTTACGGAGACCCTCCAGCCGGGCTTCCTCTCTGAGGTGGTCGAGGGACTTTTCCCCTCACGGGCGGTGCACACGCCCCCGGTCATGGCTCCGCCAGATGGTGACCGGGAGGCCGACGATGGGGAGGTACCACCCGTGACGACGACGGAAATGGGGGCGGCGGCTGCGCGTATGCGGAGAGGCGCCGCCCCCGGGCCGGACGGGGTTCCCGCCCGAGTGCTGGCCCTGGTCCTCGACCACCTTGAGCCCCGCCTCGGGGAGCTGTTCGGCGCTTGCATGGTGTCCGGACGGTTCCCTGACTGCTGGAAGGAGGGGAAGCTCGTGCTCCTGCCGAAGCCGGGACGGCCTCCGAATACGGTCTCGGCCTTCAGGCCCATCGTGTTGCTGGACGAGGCGGGAAAACTTCTCGAGCGGGTAGTCGCTGCCCGCATCGTCCGGCACCTAGGAGCGGTCGACCCCGACCTGTCCGACGCCCAGTTTGGATATCGGGCGGGTCGGTCTACGGTCGACGCCATTCTGCGCCTGAAGGCCGCGGCTGCGGAGGCCGTCGCCTCGAGGGAAGTGCTGTTGGCGGTGTCACTCGACGTCGCCAACGCCTTCAATAGTCTGCCATTCGGCTGCATCAAGGAGGCACTCCGGTACCATGGAGTGCCCCTCTACCTAAGGCGGCTGGTGGCAGACTACCTGGACGGCCGCAGCGTCCTCTTCGTGGACCGGGAAGGGGACGTTGTAAGGAGGGCTATGTCGTGCGGCGTCCCGCAGGGTTCGGTTCTTGGGCCGCTCCTGTGGGACATCGGCTACGACTGGGTCCTCCGTGGCCGGCTCCCCCCCGGGCTGGGCGTAATTTGCTACGCAGACGATACGCTCGTCACAGCCCGGGGCAGGACCCTCGAGGAGGCGGCAACGCTGGCCACTTCAGGTACCGCGGAGGTGGTCAGGCGGATCGAGGCGCTGGGGCTTAGGGTGGCCCTTGAAAAGTCGGAGGCCCTACTCTTCCATGGGCGCCGACGGGGCCCGCCCGCCAGCGCCTCGATAACGGTCAACGGTGTGGGCTTCCCAATCCAGGCCCACATCAAATATCTGGGCCTGGTATTGGATGGACGGTGGCACTTTGACGAGCACTTCCGCCGTCTTGCGCCAAGGCTCGTCAACACGGCGTCCGCCCTCGGGCGACTTATGCCGAATTTGGGCGGACCGAGTCTTGCGTGTCGACGACTCTACGCGGGGGTAGTACGGTCGATGGCGCTGTACGGCGCGCCCGTGTGGGCGGAGTCCCTGGCCGCTCGCAATAGGGCCCTTCTGTGGCGTCCACAGAGGGTCGTAGCGGTCAGGGCAATACGCGGGTACCGCACGGTCTCGACCGATGCAGCCTGCGCGTTGGCCGGAACCCCCCCGTGGGATCTGGAGGCGGAGGTGCTCGCCGACGTCTATCGGCGGGCGTCGACGGCGCGGGCGGGGGGCAGCCGCCCCTCGCCGAGCGCAATGTCATCGTGGCGGGAAGATGCCCGCCGCGCCACCGTCCTAAAGTGGAAGTCTCGGCTGGAGACGCCCCGGGCCGGTCTCTGGACCGTGGGGGCGCTCCGACCGATCTTGGAAGAATGGGCAGGGCGGCAGCACGGGGTCCTCACCTTCCGGTTGGTGCAGGTTTTGTCGGGGCATGGTTGCTTCGGCAAATACCTGCACACGATCGCAAGGAGGGAGACGACCCCAGGCTGTCACCACTGCGACTGCGACGAGGACTCGGCGCAGCACACGCTCGAGTCGTGCCCGGCCTGGGATGTGCAGCGCCGGGAACTCGTTGCAGTCATAGGCGTGGACCTGTCGCTGCCGGCCGTTGCGCGAGCGATGGTTGGCAGTGACAGGGCCTGGACCGCGGTCGCCACCTTCTGCGAGGCTGTCATCTCGCGGAAGGAGGTGGCGGAGAGGGCCCGTGAGGAATCCTCCTTCGCGGACCCGATTCGCCGCCGGCGCGAGGGGCGGCGTGCGCGCGCTTATCTGCGCCTGATGCCGCCCTAGCCGAGGCTGCGGACGGTGGGGTCGGGGAGTACCCTGCCGTCCGCGGAAGCCTACCGCGAAGGTGCGACGCCCAAGTGCGCGAGGCGTCGCTCAAGAGAGGGTGCCCGTAGGGGCTGCCGCCTGCGGATCGCGGTCGTAACTGACGCGGTACCCGTGATCCGCCGTAGCAAGGGCGGGTGGAGGCGCACGGTGGGTTTTTAGTGGGTGAGAGCCCCATTCACCCCGTTGTCTCCCCGGGCAGCGGGGTGTGCGGTAGGACATTTTTGCCCACCTAAAATAAAAAAAAAAAAAAAGGTGCTCACCGGACATGGGGTCTTCGGTGGGTACCTCGATGCAGGTACCCACCTGAAGAAGAGAACCCCTGTTGTCATGAGTGTGGCACGCCATTAGACAATGCGTGCCACACAATAGAAGAATGCCCTGCCTGGGGCCCCCAGTGCCACGCCCTCGTAGCTGTAATTGGGGGAGACCTGTCACTGCCAACCATAATCACACAAATGCTAGGCAGTGGCAGGTGCTGAGGGTCTATGGCCTCCTTCTGTGAGGCCGTAATTTCGTTGAAGGAGGCCGGGGAGTGGGTACGCGAGGCATTAGCCCACGCCAACTCAATCCGCCGGTGGCGACCAGGGAGAGGAAGGCGGCGTTATGCCCATCTCCCACCGCCTTGATGACAATGGGCGTGGCCAGCAGGCCATTGCCTAGGGCGTCGGAGTAGAATGTCGTAAGATGATCTTCCGGCGCCCCACTAATAGCCGCTGTGGTTTTAGTGGGTTTTCCGGGCGTAATTTGAGCGCCCGGCGAGCCCCACATGCCCCGTCAATTTGTGTTTGACGGGAGGGATGCGTAAAAGCATTTCCAAAGCGATACCAAAAAAAAAAAGGAGGCCCGAGACGGCGGCGCAGGTATTTTGTTAGTCTCTCGATGAGGAAGGACTAGGCTCTCCAAATCAGATGGGACACCCTTAAATGGTACCCAGGATCCTACCGGGGGTGGATGAATTCTTCCGCACAGCTTCACCTCTGGCTAAAGTTAGTCTGAAGGAACAGCCCGGTATTTTAGCAGGTATACAGGGAACTTACCAACATCGCCTTACTAACACGAACTACGAGACGTTGTGGTAGTATCATCCACACCACCAGGGTCCATCTGGTTCCTTTTAAGCATTTGTTTCTACCACTTACGTGTAGGCTTTCGAATGATCTACCTGCTACGGTATAAATTTCCCCAGTGCTACAACATACCCTTCTTTAAACGAGGTTTGAGAAGAGCACTTTAATCATACTAGGCTATCTGCCCCTAGTCTTGCTAAAGTCGATGAGCAGCGAGCACTCTGTGAGAAGAAGGTACTTACCGATCGAGCCGACCCTAATCATGCTCGATATATCAAAGCTACAATTTAATATTCCAATGAAATAAAGTTGAACAAGTTAAGCAAGCAAAGACGAATTTGATTCACAAATATAAATAGGTACTATTTTCAAACGCTAAAACTTAACTCTCCCTACTTCTTTATTAAAGCACCATCTCGTTCCAGTTAGAAGAATTAATGAACTCATTCCGCCATCATAAAAGAACGAATGAATGAGCGACTCCGTTCTACAGAGAGTGAACGTTATTAATATTGAAAGTTTCACGACTTTCTACAGTGACTTTTGAAGTAGTTTGAATGAAATACTTTTTGGCATTGAGCCAGACTGCCAATTTGCTTTTAGGATTTATATTTAATGTGACGAATTGAGACAGAATTAAAAACTATAGGTACTTGTAATTTCGTTATAAGTACATCTATACAAAACAATAATGAGCTCAAGTTTGTAATTTCGTACACAGGAGATAATATAGTGTACGAATGTGTGCGCAAACATAACACACTCTGATCCCTCACTCTCAGAGACCGAAAGTATAGAATTCTGACACGGCCAGAGAGAGATCGAGAGGACCGAATGGCTTTACCGAGGCACGGGAACACCGCCATCTTCCTAACTCCGGCAAATTTCATAAACATAGCTTCACGCCTGTATTCGCCAAAGGTGTTGGCAGAGGTGGATGGTTTCTTGACGCAAAATGCTAATAAAACTTTTCTAGGCCTGACCCGGGAATCAAATAATACCGAGGCAGTTATTAAGTGCATCTATACATACTGTATGGTAAAGTCCCTCTGCCGCGTCTGTCTGTCTGTCTCTGTCTGAGCGCAATAAAGTGGCTGCTAAACGGATTTAAGTGCGATTTTCCCCAATGTAATTGATTCATGAAAAAGGTTTAGGTGTATGTAATTTATGAAAGTTTTGTCTTAATTAGCTGTAGTATGTTGATTGTTGATGATTTCAAAAACAATTACAACGAATGGGAGTTTTACTGACATGCATCGCATAAATTAATAGAGTAATAAAAGATATATTAGCAGTGACGACGGGAGTCTAAACTAGTGTTTAGATTTTTTTTAAACCCGATACTGTCTCATGTGCATAGACCTCGGAATGTAAGAGAACGCAGGCCAATAAAATCCCGTGCAGAAAACACTCAGGATGCTTCCCTTCACTACGCAGTCTAAGCACACTACTAATGGCAGACCCTTGCTTATCCCAGCATGAATTGGCCGGCTCGATCGGGGAAGTACCACCCTCTCGAAGGAGATCGGCGTGAAACGACAGTAGGTGCTCCTACCGTTGTGATATGTATGATGAGTGAAAGTGCCGGAGGCCCAAGGCCCCTGCCTATACTTTCTTTATTATCCTATCGATCCTCTTCGTATCATTCCTCCTCTCCACTTCCTTGGAGATGGCGACGCGTGAGATATGCCACTGGTGTTACTAGTGTCTATAGGCTACGGTAGCTGTTTACCATCAGGTGGGCGTATGCTTGTTTGTCACCCATGTAGTATAAAATAAAACACACATCATTTTTTTGATCTATATTTTTTAGCATTTGACATGCTACTTTTAAAATACAAATTATTTGTGAATGAGTAAAAAGAGATTTTTAGTACGAGCGGGAATCGAACCCGCGTCCCTTCCAATCCGGAGAAGTGCTCTAAGCCACTGAGCTACCGTACCGACCTTACGGCCATCCCAATCTCCTCATCACATTACTTTTGAATGAGGAAAATGTTTAAAAAATCGTGCCATTAAATAGTATGAATTTGAATTGCAAAATTAAACTTACTATATTGGATTAACGCATGCAAATACATTCCGTTAGATGACGTTGGTCGTAAAGACAAATGTGAGTATATAAATAATTTGTACAGCACACATAATTTCCATAGATCAGAGGGCGTTTCGCAAAGTCTCAACTTTAGATTGGGAATCGGAATCAATATCTCTGATGAGCAAAGTTGATATTGGTCTTGCGATTTCGCAAAATCAATATATATATATATTACTAAACCAAGACCGAGAATCAAGAACTATGATTAACGAACACGATTTAGCTTCTTCCTACCTAGGGCGACTCCCGAAGGAGAGGGTACCTGAAAGCGTAAGCCGCCGGCGGACTACTTAAGTAATGTCACATAGTTTCAGTAGTCCGCCAATGCAGGCGGCACACGACGGGTTTATTTAGTAGGTGAGAGCCCCACTCTACCCTGTTCGTTGCCACGAAAGACGGGGTTTGCGGTTAGATACAATTTTCCATATTATTTAATAAGGGCGCTTCTCCAAGTAGTGGTAAGTTTGTCGCCAGATTTGCTAAATGTTGTCCATTTCCTGCTCAATCGAATAGATGTGCAGCGTCATGGTTGCTCTGCACTTGCAGTTCGAACGATCAATAAGGTCAACAAGGTAACTTTCGCTTGGCTGGCAATCAGACTCCTATTTGTAGACACCTATATTTTTGATGTGAAACATCTAATGCGGCACGAGGGTGAAATGGGCTGTAGCGTGGCGACGCTTTTATTTTTGTTTTAAACGCCATCATATATGGTTTTGTGATAGTGGAAGCATAATGGATAATCAATAAACTAATAACGGTTTTAATTCGTCTATGGATAGCGAGAGGGCGCTATTCGATGTGGTTTAATTGTTATAATAAACAAAAAAAATATTGAATATTTACGGCATTTACGCTCGACGCGACACTAAAGAAAGCGCCTTTTATGATAACCACCTTTTACGTACGCATAGCCACCGGTGCTTTTACTATCGTCAACAGAACGCCGTTCGCCCGGCCGGTACATTGTTTTTTGCTTTTTTTGTTTAGGCGGGAAAAAATGTACCTAACCGCACACCCCATCGTTCGGGATAACGAACAGGGTAGTGTAGGGCCCTCACCCACTAAAGAAACCCGCCGTGTGTCGTCTCTCCGCCTTTATTGGCGGGCCACTGGAACTATGTTACATTCCTTCGATGGTCCGCTGGCGGCTTACCCTTTCGGGTACCCTCTACTGAGCGACGCACCCGACAAGCCGGATCCGACGTCGCGCAGGTGCTGGACGATGCGGGCAGCGAGGATTCTCTCCAGCAGCTTAACCGCTTAACCCCGGCTTCGGCAGGAGTACCAGCCTCCCCTCCTTCCAGCAGTCAGGGAACCATCCGGAAGCCAGGCACGCGTTGAACAGTCCCCTGAGGCGGTGCTCCAGGTGCTCCATAGCGGTGTTCTTCGAAAGAATCCACGAAACAGCCATTTCCGACGCAGTGACGGTCGCTAAATGGCGATGCCATGAGCAGGGGCGTGTGCCCGGCCAGTCGTGGGAATAGGCCCTCGACCACCTCGGTGAGGAGGCTGGGCTGAAGGGACTCCGTGAGGGGGGGGGCCTGAGTGCGGAGCTTGTTCAGCAACGCACGGTACGGGCGACCCCAGGGGTCATGGTTGAGACCATCCAGCATCTCCTGCCTTTTCTCAGTTTTGGCGCGGCAGATGGCCAACTTGAACGCGGCTCGCGAAGTGCGGTACGCCTCGTACAGCTGGCCCTCCCGCTCCCCATCGCGGTTGCGCCGCCGACTGCGGGTGTAGGACCTCCGGGCACGAATGCACGCCGCACGGAGGTCCGCCAACTCCTGGGACTACCAGTAGAGCCCCTTCCTCGGAGGAGGACGTTGCACTCAGTGCATGGCCGAGTCACACACCTGCGTAATCGCAGCGCGAAATCGGCCAGCCTCAACGTCCAACCCCTCAGTCAGGGCTGGTGAGGACAGCCACGACTGAACGATAGCTGCCTCCACCAGTAGGTCAGGTCCCTATCCAGCCTGCCCACAGCCTACCGCGGGAACGCGGTAGTTCTGCGCGCCGTGTGACCCCTACTGGAGCTCTGAAGGGACCGGGAGACCTCAATCCAGATGTACCGATGATCGGACAAGATCTCAACCTCCTCCAGGACACGCCAGTTCCTCACTCGTGCTGCGACGTCGGGGCTAGCGAATGAAAGGTCCACTATCGACCCGCCCCGTTACCGCACGCACGTGTTGACGGAGCCTCTGTTTAGCAAACAGAGGCCCGTTGACGCCGCCCACTCTACCACCGCCGCTCCACGGGCGTCCATCGCAGGGGACCCCCACGCCGTAGATTTGGCGTTGAAGTCCTTCACGACCAGGACGTGGCTAGGTGCCAGTCGCCGTATCGAGGTCTCCAGGCTGTTAAGCCTAAGAAATCAGCCAGACTCCGGTTGGGGGAGAAGTACACACCGTACAGCGTAACTCCCCCCCAGTCGGCTGCTACGTATCCCGTGCCCCTGTCTCTGATCGACAAGGGCGGGGAGCGCAGCGCCGTGGAGCTGACGATTGCCACGGAGCCATCACGGCTGCCCGCCCAATGAGGACAGTCAGGAACGCAATAAGGCTCCGCAGCTACGGCTACACCAATCAACCGCTCCACCATGGTTTGCAGGAGAAGATCCTGCGCCCTGGCGGAGTGGTTGAGATTCGCCTGGAGGAGATAGTCACGGTTGAATTTTAAGCCGTAACCATATCCTCCTCCACCCGAGACGGTGGCGAAGCCGCGCTAAGGGGGGCAGCCTGGGCCAATTAGCTGGTCCTCCCCTTTTTTGGGCCTGACGTCGGGGGTCTACATCCCTCCCGCCCCATGCAGTGCTTGGTAGGCCTATTGCCTGCCGCGCATGCGGGGCAGTGAGGGGCAGCGGTGCAGGTTGCCGCCCGATGCCCTACCTGACCGCAGCGGAAACAGAGACCGCTGCAGTCAAAACAGTTAGTGCACGTCGGCCGGGTGTGTCCTACCGCCATACACTTATAGCACCTTGCGGGCCGGGGCTCCAGCACGGTGACCCGTGCAGAACTCCAGCCCACAAGGAGCCTGCCTGCGGCAGCCAAGGTACTGGCCGCCGCGACAGGGCAACTCGCCCAGACGGCACCTACACTGCCGGGACCGGTCCTAATGGAGCCCACTCTGACGGCTTCCGAGCATCCGGTTTTGGAGCCAATGGCCTCCCGGACGTCATCAGCCGTCACCGAGTCGTCCTGACCGGAAATGCGCAGTTCAGCGCACTTCACGGGTCTGGCGAGGCGGGCTCCACTACCCTCGCCATACAGACCCCGTAGCCTTTCGGCTACCGTGTCGGCCATCTTGGGGCCCTCTGCCCCAGGGAACGGCCGCCCTGGCAGGGCAGCGGCGTTGGGCCTGAAGGCGGCGCGACCTTCTTCCTATCCGCGGCCAGTGGCGGTCGGAGTTGTGGCTCCGGCGGCATCCTGGCATTTAGGAAGCCGGTGCGCGGGTCATAGACCGCGCTGACGCGATCCATGATTTGGCATATCTGCTTCTCTGTCAGGAGATCAGGGTCCGGAGGCCCCGCGCCCGCCATTGAAGAAGAGGCTCCCGGCCCAGCCTTGGCGAGATCAGGCCTGGCTCGTAGGCCAGCGAGCTCCTTCCGGAACTCTGCCACCTCCACCTCGAGGTGCCTGCAGTGGCAGGGCGCCTCCAGCTTGCCGATCCCCTCTGGCACTGGGTTACGCCGGAGGGACTCCACCGCGCTAAAGGCTACCTTAGTAGCCTCCTTGAGGGCCTCCGCGAGGTCGCCTCGAAGGCCTCACGACGCATTAGCCACCGTGGAAACGATGGCCAGAGCATCGGAAACCCTCTGGGCAACCTGGTCCGCTGTAGGTGGACCATCCTCGTTCAGAGGCTCCTCTCGGAGCCTCGATGGGAGGAGGGTTACCTTCTCCTTCACCGAGAGCTCCGCTCCCAATCCCCTAACTGCAGCCTCGTCCGCTTGCGATATGGATCGCGGCACCGAACCCAGGCCCCTACCAGCCCCTCGGCCTCTTTTGGCCGTTCTACTCGGTCTACCCGGTGGGGGCATCGACGTAGAGCTGCCCTCGGACTCAGAAGCGTCGCCCTCGCGCGCAATCGAGCACTTCAAGAGCCGCGAAGGCCGCTTCACCACACCGGCTGCGTCCACACGGGACCCCGACGGCTCCGGCAGACAGACATCCGCGACCGCAGCAAGAGCGCTACCGGCGTCCGACGTCTCCACTGTGTCAGCGGCAGAACTACTCCCCTTAGGACTTGCAGTGTTAGCGACTTACAACTACTAGCGCTACTCCCCTTAGTACTTGCCGCGGGAGTGCTTTTTCTCCCACGGGTCCTCCTCTTTTTAGTTTTCTCCGTCTTTTTTTCTTTTTTGGCGTAGGTTGCCCCCCTCAGATACATGGGGCTGACGAAGCCGGTTTTGGTACCCGGCTCCGTGAGGGATTCTCCAGGTGCATTGCACCCGGTACCCTCCTGAGGATTAAAAGTATTTTTACTGTCCGTATTTGTAGACACCTAACCTCCTCCGTGCTTCAGAAGGCACGTTAAGCAATGGGTCACACATCATCACTCGCGCGTCGCCATCTCCAAGGAAAGGGATAGGAGGTGGATAGGAAGAAGAATAAAAAGGAGAGGATAGGTAGGTAGGATACTAAGGAGAGGATAGGGAGGGGTTTGGGCCTCCGGCGCTCTCACTCACTATACGAAACAATGGCAAGAGTACCTACCGTTGTTATACACTGATCTTATGTGAGAGGATGGTACCTCCCCAATCGAGCCGGCCCATTCGTGCTGGTATAAGCAAGGCTCTGCTACTACAGCTACTAACTACATACTTATAATAAATGTAATACAATTGGCCCCGTGATAGAAGGATTTATCCAAAATACGGGTGTTATGTTCAATAGACGTAAGTATTTATTTATCCGTGTGTCCCCAGTAAAATATATGCAGGATAAACTTGTAAGCTCGTTCAATAAAACCTTCTACAAAGAGCCGATTACGTAACGAATTTATAGGCTTTTTGGAGAAAGAATAATGTATCAGGTGGTCGATCCCACAGCCGAGTTTAGCCCCTATACATATAGTTAAGGTGAATGACAGAACGACCGAACGAATGTATTCAGGGAATATTATATTACGTCAATGTGAGCTAAGTTTCATGATTTAGTTGTAAAACTTATGCCCAACTGCGTATAAGTATACATACTAGGTTATGCTCGTGATTTTATCCGCGAGTTTGTTAAGGAATTATCTATTTTTCTGGGATATAAAGTAGCGTATATCTTTTTTCTGGACTCCAGACCAGGGGTCTCTAAAATCCAGCCAAAATCCGGCCCGCCAGTACCATTAATCCGGCCCGAGACAGCTTAAGACTAAGTGTCATCAATATGGCCCACGACATCCAATATCTTACTGTGTTGTTACTATTGCTGTGATAATGTTTTATTTACTTGCATGGTAAAACTTAACGACAGAAATGATGACACAGAAAACCACATCTTTAACTTCATCTATTGCACGCCTTCTAAGTGAAGCGTTGAGGTGGGTACTACTTTCACTTCACAAGAAACAACTGATTTTTTAAACATTTTGAAATAAAACTACGTTTACGGAATATATCGCGTTTACTTGATTTTTATAAAAACTACGTTTACGGAGTTCCGTACGGAGTTCCGTAAACGTAGTTTTATTTCAAAATGTGTAAAATTCGCGTAAATGTTAGAAAGTAGGATTTTTTAAACTTAAAATGTCTCTATTTAACATATATTGCACTTGTAAAATAATATATACACACACATATCAAGAGAAAACACTATTTTAACACTCATATGTTTAAAGCCATTTTAGTTATTTGAACTAGTTAAAAAAGCTGCTTAAAAAAGTTCTGTCTGGGACGTCCGTGTGTCTGTATGTATGTCCTGTATGTTTGCTAACACGATAACGATCGAAATACTTTACTAATAGAGTCTTTTTTTTTCTCTTACGCTTCAGTATAATTAGGAATAGAACCCTATCACTTTTTACGGTTTGATTCGATGTGGTTAAATTGTAATTAAATAAATAAAAATAGTTTGAATATGTATGGTCGATTCGATCATACATTAAAAACAGGGCTATCTACCTTATTTAGTGAGAACTACATCTATAGAACCAATATAGTACCTACTTCTTAAAATTAGCCCCATCTATATAAGACATGAGAACCACATTAGTACTTTTTGAAATTAGCGCTATCTATGTGATTTATAGAAAACTACTCAGTAAGACCAATACATTATTAGATACTTGTTCAATTTAAATTACCACCCAATTCAACAGTACACCTTGAAAGAATGTCAATTTTATTGTGAAAAATTAAATTATGAGGCGTGCGCTTTTGGATTTTCCAAATTTTTTTCATCAGCGCATGAAAATGCATGCTCTTTGGTTTCGAGTACTCTTGACCTGACCTTGAATAGAATGGTTATAATATGCTTAGACTAACTAAATATATAGACGGAGCATTACGAACAATCCAGTGACACGCACTCACGCATTCAAATACAAACCATTCCAAACGAATTGTCATAAACCACGAGTGTTACCACAGTATGATTTAAAATTATCCCAAATAACTCGACGATTTCGTACGTACATGAATACGTCATCAGCGCCATAATATTATCTTTATGATTTGCTGTAAACTTACTTTATACTTTTACTTCCTTTATTTTTTTTAAACATAAAACTTTTAAAAAAATACCGAAGTTATAGATTTTTTTTTTCCGGTGACAACACTTTCACGCACACATCTTTAAAAAAGTGGCTTCACTTTTTAATTGACAATGCAGTGTCTTTATTTTTTAGTTAGTGCGAGGTAATATCTAGGTAATTAATATATTTTGCTATAGCCACATATTCATTATATATGATCTATCTATGTATATACTGAAAACAATTACACCTAGTTGCCGGAGGCCTTTGAGATGAAACGTGCTAATATTAGATACGACCCACGCTCCCTCTCTCGATCAATATCGACGTTGATTTTAAATAAATAGGTAGGTACTTGTTTAAACACTATGACATCATAATACTTTCCTATATTTACGTGAATGTTACACATTTGAAATAAAACTACGTTTACAGAATAGACTACCCACGACCATGAACTACTGTAAAGTATTCAAAACCGTCAGGATCACAGAAAATCAAGTAAACGCAATAAATTTTATCTAGTTGCTTGTCTGTTGAATACATAGATATAGTATATAACTAGCCTTTGCTTGCGGCTCCGCAAGCAAAGTAAGTAAAGCAAGTTTTCGGGTTGTATCTCAGGTTCCCGATATAGTAGCGGGATAAAATGTATACTAGTTTTTAAGTCTAATCAAGATCTATCAAATAAAAAAGTTGCATCCAAATCTGTTCAGTAGTTTTTGCGTGATGCGCGAACAAACAAACAGACAAAAAATCTAGAAAAAAATGTTTTGCGTTTAGACACGCCTATATAGCCTATTACAGTAATTCTTTTCTCAAATATCATAAATGTACAGACACAGCTCTGTTACAGTTTTATAATAGTATAGATATACTATGTCTATGGTTGAATGGGCCGGGTCGATCGGGGAAGTACCAGAAGAACAGCGTGAAACAGCGGTATGTACTCCTTTTTTTTGTATGTATGTTCCTAATCGCACCATCGGGTAAGCGGTTACCGTATCCTAACCGCTTACCATCGGGTAAGCGGTTACCGTATCCTATAGATGCTAGCAACAGCAGAGGCATCACTCGCGCGTCGCCGTCTCCAAGGACAGGAATAGGAGGTGGATAGGGTGGATAGTAAGGAGAGGATAGGGAGGGGGTTTTGGCCTCCGGCGCTCTCACTCATCATACAAAACACAACAGTAAGATTAACTACCGTTGTTACACGCTGGACTTTTGTGAGAGGGTGGTACTTCCCCGATTGAGCCGGCCCATTTATGCTGGGGAAAGCAAGGTTCTACAACTAGAAAACACTGCTACTGGTAAATTAGCTGTGCTGTTACTATAATTGTATTACCATAACTGTTACTAGCCTTTGAACAACAAAGATAAAATATACCTTTTTTAAGCGGGAAATAATGTACCTAACCGCACACTCCGTTCGGGGCAACAAACAGGATAGTCTGGGACACTCACCCACTAAAGAAACCCGCCGTGTCTCTCCGCCTGTACAGGCGAACCACTGGAGATAATATATACGTAAACTTTTCGTAACAGTTAAGTTTGGTTAAAATGAATCCGTTAATATGTGAGGCACGCGATATTGGCTTATAAATATATCTCGTTGATATTACGAGCTTATAGATCAAGTATATTAATTAGAGATGGGCCGAATGTGATTTTAACCGAATACGAACTTCGGCCGAACATTCGGTAAATATACAAAATTCGGCCGAAGTTCGGGCGAACTTCGATGTGTGCTTTCTCGGGAGTAACATGACGTGTTCTGAGTGTATTTTTTTATGAAAGACAACGTTGCAAAACAATAAAAAAACAGTCAGTGTAAGGGTGTCAAAGTATTTCAAATAATTGGGTTTGTAGATTATAGACATAGATTGCGAAAAAAAAAAAAAAGAAAATATTCACGGACGTTTTCACACATCCTCTGGTCCCAAACTAAGCTCGGCCCATCCCTAATATTAATATATCGCACGAGAAAAGCCTAAAGTAGGCAATGATTAAGCCCCAGCGAAATTATATAGATTCAATTTCCGTGTGGTGACGAATTACAGGTGTGACTACCCAATTCTTGGTGTGTTACTGGTAAGGTACAGAAGCTATTGTCACCCAACACATTATTTTGGGGTTGGGTACCAATAGAGGGTACCCGAAAGAGTAAACCGCTGGCGGACCATTGAAGTAATGTCACACGGTTCAAGTACTTACTTACTCTTATCATCACGCCATTTCCCTTGCGGGGTAGGCAGAGAGAACAGAGTGCCAAGAGGCTCTATTCTTGCAGCGGTTCCAGTGGTCCACAAATATAGGCGGAGATAATATAGACGGCACACGTTGGATTTATTTAGTGTGTGTGAGAGCCCTACACTACCCTGTTTGTTGTTCAAACGACGGGGTGTGCGGATAGGTACATTTTATTACCTACGTGAAATGAAATGGTGTGCAGCGGCTTGGCAGTTGTTGTAGTTGTACCAGATTTTACATCACTTTGTAAACTATATACCGCAGTGGAATACTTCATTAACCGCTCGACATGATGTTCCGCCAAAAAATCGCAGCTTGGCCATTGATTTATTTAATCATAGATATACAGTTTCGAACAAAAGAACGTCTAAAACTGTCGCCAGTTGTATCATAAGTAGTTATAGTTATAATATAAATGCATTCTTTCCAAATTCAACCTTATACGTATGGTTTAAAGTTGTATTTACAAAGCATTATGCAAAAAGCAATAAAATTTTACGACCGAAATTTTTGGGCAGGACAAGGACGGAGCGGAGACGAATATTTTTTTATAATTTTCATGTATGAACATTTACTTAGTTTATTAAATTTGTTTAATTTATAAATGTGTTCCAAACTCATATTTATACTTTTATCTGATCGTATTAATATGCTTTTAGGTAGAATATTTATTTATATATAAATAAAATAAAAATATTAAATATACATTTTAGTGTTTATTCCCAATATAGTTTTTATTCCCAATATAGTAATTCTAATATTAAGTAATTCTAATATTATTAGTAGTACCCAGATCTATTCTAGTCTAGATCAATGGCGTCATAATAAACATTGACAATACAGTAGTAAGTAAATCAATTTCCTTGAAATAAATGAAGCTTATTGTAGAGTTGTCTTTTTGAATTAGATTTCAGCTTTTCTGTCTATTTTTTTGCGATATTATGTAAACTAATAGAAGAGAAATCTATAAATTTTTCTATAATAGCTTTTATAAGACTAATTTTATGATTAAAAAGAGCAGGTTGTTGAAGGGAATGTGTATCAATACCAGAAAATATATTTAAATTGAATGTACATTTTAAAACTAAGGAACAGAAATAGGCCGTGGTTGTGTTTTTTGACCACATATGCGCTGTTCTCGACTTATTATCGCCTCGGTTTTATTACATACAGTATATTCATCTTCACTAGCGTAACATAGACCAACAAAAACTTTTAAGTCTATTAGTATGTGAAACCATAATTTATACATAATACAACATTTCAACATTCATTATTGGAGCATAAAAGCCATAAATTCAACAATTTAAATGATCATCTTATAAAATACTAGTGATGCCCTTCGAATTCGTTCGCCCTTTAATTTAAAAATAAGAATACATATTTATAAATAATTTAGAGCAAGCTGTATCATCTGATTGGGTCCCTAGGGAAACTAAAATAAAAATCATCATATATAAATGACAATGTTATTGATATTTAAACTTTTTAAATAAAACAATGCCAACTAATTCCTCAATATATATAAAAAAAAAAATACATTCAACAAGGTGACTCCATTCGTTTTTAGAACCGAGAACGTTGTATTATGCGATCAAAGTGAGCAAAATGCGTTGAAGTATGAGCATAGTTCGAGACTGCCTTTGTTTTAATATATACTCTATTTGACTGGTTCATACAGGGCCATCGTCGATAATTTGAAACAAAATATATTGAAAAATTAAAAAATGCGACTCTTAAGCAACAAAATATGTATGATATAGAAATACTGTCTATTAATACTTACCGAAAATAAGAAACGCCATCCTTTTTTTGTACTTTTAATGCACTATTTCGGCATTTATTCATCGAACAATTAGACATTTTGACACGCTTCGTCTACTCGTGCGTCGAAATAATACTAAACGAAAGGAGTGCAGGAAAGCGTAATCTGCACTTATAGTGGACATTTTTCGTGCCTGATTGTGTTTCTTCTTTTTTATATATCAATGGGCTTGGCAGTATTATTAGTACTGCCACTAACCACATGAAAAAAAAAATGTTATTCACATATAGCGTCTGAAGTGTTGTGCCCGTCAAAGTTTCTCTCGTATGATGGTTCTAAAACAAATTTGTTACGACACCATCCCATTTATTCTAGATGCTATCGGGAATGTTTTGACTTCCAGCGTTATCACTCGAACCAATCACAATAGTATAAGAGTACCTACCTAGCCTTGTTTCACGCTGATGTTCGCTGATAGGGTATTCTGGCAAAAGCATAGCTCTACGACTAAACTATCTTATCTATTTTCACAAGATGAGTCTCTAGTAAGTAGCCGAGTGAGCAAGTTCTAAATATAACAAGGTTTTCTAACGAAGTTTCACAAACATACGTTTATTATTTTACTTGGCACATTTAATTACGAAACTTCTAAGTTTGTGATCTTAGAAAACGTTAATAGACGGCCTCATCTTTAGAACTAAGTTAATACGAAATGTGAATTAGATTTCTGCTTTACCTTCTAAGATTAAAGAACTTGCTTTGTCGTATACTAATACTAATTATGTTACAAATGTGATAGTTTTATGCCGGATAAAGGTAAGATTCCTGATAGCTGTTTTATATAGAGACTACTGAGGTCCACGCAGAAAATGTCGCTGGTAATTAAAGCAAGTATTATAAATACGAAAGTTTATAAAGATGTTTGAATATGTGTCCGTTAATGACTAAACGTCTTAATGGATTTTAGATATATTTGGGTAGATACATATGTGCATGAGATTCTTTACTAACATGTAGGATATCTTATAGGATGCTTTTATCTCTCGCAGACGGGCCACTGAAGTAATCCAACACAGTAGGTGGTCCGTCAACACAGGCGGAGAGACGGCATACGGCGGGTTTCTTTAGTGGGTGCGGGCCCCACATTACCCCGTTCGTTGCCCCGAACGACGGGGCGTGCGGTCAGGTACATTTTTTCCAGCCTAAACAATAAAAGGATACTTTTTATCTTAAAGAATTCATAGTAAACGTAAGATAGCACTTTTATTATGCTCTGCCTGTCCACCTTCTATCCCTTTCCTTGGGGACGCGCGAATGATGCCTCTGGTATTGCTAGCTATAGGCTACGGTAACCGCTTACCTTCAGGTGGGCTGTATGCCTGTTTGCCAACCACGTGGAATAAGAAAAAATATATGTATAAAAACACACATGGTATAGAAGTTTAGATATGGCATGCTTCTATAAACATATCATTTTAGCGAATAGGTGCTTTGATACTGCAAGTGCCGGACGTATATAAACTGCCGCCATTTGTCGCGAGTACAATACCCACAATTATTTACGAGCAGCGATTAGTGTTGCGTTCAGCAGACTTTATTAGGTCATGCTTGCGATGGGTCAAACTGTTTATCACTGTTATGTATCTAGTGGTGCAATATTGTGTTATTTAAGATCACTATACATATAGATCGATAGCCGCGAGCAGGATTTGAACCCACGCTCCTGGATTGCCTTTCCAGACGCTGTGACAACTGAGTTACCGTGACATTTGTTTGGGACTATCACAACTTGTGTTCTGGTAAATGGTCAAAATAACCTTACCTTTTGTAATATTTTCATGAGTATGAATGAGACCCGTATCACAGGGCAACTAGAACAAACAAATTGATCATAAATTGTAATACCGCTTATCTAATAAGTATTAGATAAATAATGACATTCTTAGAGTCATCGCCTTATCGCACAGGAATTATCACCTTTTACAGGATTAATGTGGGATATAACGGTAGATATTCTGTACCATTGCATGCATACTAATCTTTATATACCTATATAAATTTCATGTTACGTTGTTTGTCCGCGATAAACTCCAAAACTACTTAAACGATTTTAATATTTTGAAGTGAATGCTTCTTTAGATTCGTTGTGATTTGAAACTCGATAAAACGAAAATGCGTCACGATAAAGAAAGAAACACATTGTATAGAATTAACAGTCAGTTGCAGAAAAGTCAATTAAAGTTATTTTAACTTTGAAGTATTTTTTTGTTACAAAAAGTATTCCTTGGTAGTTGATTTGAAACCTCGGTCTCCGGCTTGCGTGATCAATACTTAAACCATAACATGGTGTAGATAATGTCAAGTTTGAAAAAGTGATATGGATTCAAAAATAAACTAATATATCTGTTATGCTATGTTCACTTGGTATTATCATGCCAGTTATAACCATAGAAATAATAGTACATTGTTACCCTAGGGATGAAAGCAGACTAAATAAGTCTTTATCCCGAGGTAAGCACTGTGCTTTTCATTACGAATACGAGGAAACTAAAAATAAAAATCATGAATTAGCTAAAGAAAAAATGGGAGACTTTAAAATATTAAATTTGGAATCGCCGTTTTCCCGCCGATTTTGTTTTTTTTTTCTGTGGCCTGTCAGGTATTCAGCCATTATTTTTCATTTTAATCATTGAAAAAATATAAATCTTCGGTATTTTAAAGATATAGTTGCAACTATATTAAAATAAAGTCATATAAAAAATAAATTCTTTAATAAATACTTAACTTTATGTTATTTCAATTTTACATCGCGCTGTAATTGACTGGCTGTACAGAAAATATAACTGTTTCTGTTTTATAATTACTCAGCTGTCGCTTGTCAGCTTTTCATTACTCATACTCTGAAAGTAGGCCTGAAGTTGCCTGAGGAGCGGGTTGAAAGTAATACTTTTCAGCCCTAGGGAGAATTACTTATTTGTTTTTTATATGACTTTATTTTAATATAGTTGCAACTATATCTTTAAAATAACGAAGATTTATATTTTTTCAATGATTAAAATGAAAAATAATGGCTGAATAGCTGACAGGCCACAGAAAAAAAACAAAATCAGCGGGAAAACGGCGAAACCAAATTCAATTTTTTAGTCTCCCATTTTTTATTTAGCTAATTCAGGATTTTTATTTTTAGTTTCCTCGTATTCGTAATGAAAAGCACAGTGTTTACCTCGGGATAAAGACTTATTTAGTCCCTCGAACTATTGGAGCCCTCGCTACTCTCGGGCGCCAAACCCCGTCTCGGGCTTTGAATAAGCTGCTTTCATCCCTCGGGTAACAATGTACTATTTCTAACCTACCTCCGAAGTGAATCATATACTTTTAAACATTTTGATCTATATTTTAGCACTTGACATGCTTCGCTACTCTTAAAGTACAAATCATAATTTGTGAATAAGGAAAAAGAGTATTTTAGTACAGGCGGGAATCGAACCCGCTCAGTGGATTAGAGCACTTCCCCGGATAGGAAGGGATGCAGGTCATATACTTTTGTTATTTATGTTGCTATGGTGAGGTTCACAAGATATTTTACCAAAGTTATCCAATGAATTCCTACGGGATCCATTATATCGTTGCAGAACACAAAATTTAAATTAATTTTAATGCTCCATTAAAATTAATTAATGAGATGTCATTATAAGCTTCGTAAAAATTAATAAACCTTACATTTATCCTAATACTCCTGATACTTTACATCCATCTCAATCTCTAGTAGGCTATTTTTCAGAATTTTCATATCTACCGTGTGTGAATTGTACACATATGGGTTTTTTGAAGTTATACTTCTTTTGGCGCGTTAGGGAAAAATGATGAGATTTTTACGATGCGCGTCACGAAAAGCCGACACCCTGAAGTTAGACATCCTGAAGTTAGCTGTCAACATTTTAGTTTTTTTTGTGATATTTAAATAAACTTTATTTAACTAGATAATGCGTTATAATAAAACTTTCAATCTATATACCTTTTTTCTATTGCTAGTGTCGTTTTTTCTACAAACGTAGAATAAGGCAAAAGATAAAAATTAAAAAAAAAAATTCTTGTTACGTCAAAGAAGTATAACGTCTAACGCGTCAGAACACACACACTTTTTTTTCTTTCAAAATGTGTGTGCTATTCTAACTTAAAAGATAGGATAATTTTTATCATGTATTTTTTTTTTCACAATTAACGAAACAATATTATTTGTGTCACAGCATCGTCGGGTGGTGGCTGGGTCTGCTGTAGTTGTTTGTTAGGCATTCATGAGGTAATTACTTAACCAATTATGATAACATTTAGCATACATGTATTCCAATATAAATTACTTTAGAAAATGCAAAAGTGCACGCCTCATAATCTTAATTTTTTACAATAAAATTGATTATTTGATAAGTAACTAATAATGTATTGGTCTTACTAAGTAGTTTTCAATAAGTCACATAGATAGCGCTAATTTCAAAAAGTACTGTGGTTTTATGCCTTATACGCCATCTAGCGTTAATTTTAAGAAGTACTTCTATATTTGTCTATAGAAATAGTTCTCACCAGTTCTCACGAAATAAGGATAGCGCTGGTTTTAGTGTCGAATCGAGCGTAAATATTCACTATTTTTTTGTTTATTTAATAACAATTAAACCACATCGAATCATACCGTGAAAAGTGATATGGCTCTTTTCGTAGTAATACTGAATCGTAAAAGAAAAAAAAAATACTCGATTAGTAAAGTATTTCGGTCGTTATCGTGTTAACATACATTACCTACAACACACGGACGTCCAAGACAGAACTTTTTTAAACAGTTTTGTAACTAGTTTAAATAACAAAAATGACATCACAAATATCATGAGTGTTAAAAATAGTGTTTTTTCTTGATATGTGTGTGTATATATTATTTTACAAGTGCAATATATGATAAATGGAGACATTTTAAGTTTGAAAAATCAGTTGTTCTCCATGAAACGAGAGTAGTACCCACCTCAACGCTTCGCTTATGAGGCGTGCAAAAATATATAGGCTTTTTACTTCGGAAAAATGGGTGGTACCTGCGAGATAGCATTTTTTTAATAGGGACAAATAATGTACCATACAGTGACTTATAGGTACGTATACTCGATGAGGAAGTAAGTCGATGCGGACGAATTCGTAGGCAGAATCTTGTCACTTATACAGCAAATGAACCAAGAATATTAACATCTTATACACAGCCCAGCTGCGAAATAACAGTCGTGATGTTCCATTGAACTCCTAAACTAAATATGTTTTGCCTCAAGGGAATGCAACCGCAAAATAATTTGCATCGTTCTGTATAAGACAGCCTTCAATGGCCGTCTACCCTCGTTCCGAATTTGTGAGCTGAAAAGGCCCCATTATATGAAGTTAAAAGCTTTTGTATTATTCAAGGGTTGGATACCCCAATAGATATGTTTTTATGACTAGCTTCTGGGTATTTTTGGACCTTAAGTAGTTATATTACTGTTCGGGCTAGCGACCCGGCACGGTCGAGCAAGTTCCAAATTCTTTCTTACCTACAACTGAATATGTTATTTTATGTTATGCTAAACTTGATGATATGGGAATACCAAACGTAATGTCTTATAGGAATACTAATATTAGGGTTCCGTACCTCCAAAGGAAAAAACCGAATCCTTATAGAATTATTTGAGTGTGTCTGTCCGTCCGTCTGTCACAGCCAATTTACTTCGAAACTACAGTACCGATTGAGTTGAAATTTAGCGTAGGTCGGTGACCCATAAATGCATTTTAAACACGAGGCTCACTTTTGATATTTTCGGTAAATTAGAAAATAAATATAAAAAATTCAAACTATATTATAATTATATGTCCATCCATCCATCTATCCATCCATCAGCCTTTCGACGTCCACTGCTAGACATAGGCCTCCCCAAGAGAACGCCACAACGAGCGGTCCTGCGCCGACCGCATCCTTTTTCATGTGTGCTTAATATGGGGGATAATGCCGTAATCGCCACGCTTGGCAGGCGGATTGGCGATCGCAGTGGATGTTGTCAATACTCGAGGGAGTGCTGCTGCCCACTCCCTCGGTATTCCCTCAGTCGGCTCTTACAACTCCCGTGGGTAGAGAGGGGTGGGACAATTCTAAAGCCAGCCCCACACGGCATAGACATTATATATGTGTGATATATCAAATAAATGAGCTCTTTGTGAGAATCTGATCATCAGATTTTTTTATAATTGTAAGATTGTTTTGAATCTGAAAAGAGGTGCAAATTGATCATTCACCTCTGCCCTTATCACTGAAACTACTGGTCTACTAAAAATAGAACAATACTACTAAGAAGAATAGAAACAGAAAATAGGTCTTTACCTATAGATTAAGTACAGGAAAACCATATGGCATTTAAAGTAACATAGAAAAACAATCAAATTTGGGTCAAATTTAAAAAAAAACTTATGGAACTTATATAATTATGTACGGAACCTTCTCTATGAGAGTTTAACTCGCACTTAGACAATTGTTTATGATTCAACTTGTTGATTTAGAGGTGAAAACTCCTGTTAGGTTATTTAAGGCATTTTTTTGTAGTTAGGTACTTAATTCGTACCACTGACGTAATGTAACATAGTTCCAGTGACCCGCCAATAAAAGCGGAGAGACGGCACACGGCGGGTTTATTTAGTGGGTAACGCCTCATACTACCCTGTTCGTTGCTCCGAACGACGGGGTGTGCGGTTAGGAAAAGTTTTCGCGCCTTAACAAAAATAGGTAAGTACTTAATTCGTGTTAACAACATTCATTATGGTAGTTATGGATACACACAACCCTTAGTAATGTTATATTTTGTTACTAATATAATAAATGTTCATATACAGCTATACAGGTTTGTTTATACCAACAACCTCCTAAGTGAATATCAGTCGGGATTTAGGCTCGGCCACAGCACAGTCTCCGCACTTCTCAAGGTAACAACAAAGACATTAGGTAGGACATGGAGGATACCTTAATCACAGTGCTGGTTTTGGTTGACTTTTCTAATACCTTTAATGCCATCAGCCATGACATCCTTCTTTCCATACTCCCTCAATTTCTGATCTCACCAGATGCATTGGAATGGTTCTCTTCTTATCTTCTTGGGCGCCAGCAGTCTGTACGCGTTGATGATACTTCTTCCACGTGGAATGACTTAAGTTCTGGTGTCCCACAAGGCGGTATACTATCTCCTCTTCTTTTCTCTATGTTTATTAATCTTTTATCTAATGATCTTCGATGTTCGTATCATTTGTATGCCGATGACTTACAAATTTACACAGAAGCAAAGGTGGGTGATCTTAGATCAGCAATTGTCGCTGTAAACTATTATGCGATAAATTAAGATCACTACTTGTTAAATTCCATCATCTTAGCATGCTTTTGGATAGGGCGGATGAGTATACTGTATACAAGATACAGTATACTATGCACCGGTGGACTCGATACTTTCTTATGGACTGACTAGTTATGGCCGAACGTTTAAAACTTACTTGAATAAAATGAAGTCGTTACAGATCAGGTTTATGAAATTAATGGTAGACAAAAGAACTAAGCGCCGTTGTAAAGAAACTGGCTATGAACAGTTATTTTTGGAATATAAATTGCTACCAGTACATGAGAAATTCTTATTATTATTAACAGTTGAACAGTATAGCAACGATGAGTTTAAAAAGTATATAGTACGTTCTAGGACTGTCAGAGGAAAACATAATTTATTGGCAGTGCCCACTTGTAGAAACTATTATGGTGAAAGAACCCGAAATCGTTTAGTACCTAAAATATACAATAAATGATCGTTAGCTTCAATATAAAATAATTACGTAACTATAAAAGTATTTAAAAATAAAATAAATAATTTTCTGCTTGAAAATATTGGTATAATCATATAGGAGTGCAGAAACCTCGGATTTATTTATAGTACCCATACCATATGTAACAAATTTAAAAACTTTAAAATGTTCAATAACGATCACACTCGAATTTTGCCCTCAAAGTTGTAATGTTTATTTGTTTAGTATAAGCCCTATATAACTATGTATTAAGAGACATTTATGTGAAAAATAGGGAGTTGCATCTGCCAACAAACTGTAATGCAGTTTGGCGGAAGTATTTTTTTTTTTTGGTGTTTCTTTGTATTTTTTTGAATAAATCTTTTTTTATTTTTTTTTCATTTCATAACCTTGGTGTTATTAAAGACTGGTCTTTACGGTTTGGCTTAAACATTAATCCAGATAAATGTCAGTCTATTTTAGTCGGCAGTCCTCAAATACTTACTGTTATTGACATTTGTGAGCTGTCTCCAATAGAATATGACGGATCTATTATACCTTTTTGCAGAGTTGTTAAAAACCTGGGCATGTACGCTTGATTGAGATTCCAAGTAACTAACGTCTGTCAGAAAGTTACGGGTACCCTTCGCTCGCTTTACCGTCTGAAGAACTTCCTTCCTATTACGATCAAAACAACGTTGATGCAGACATTGATTTTCCCTATCATTGATTATGCTGATGTGTGCTACCTTGGCCTGAATACAGATCTGCTAAATAAACTTAACCGTCTTCTCAACAATTGCATTTGATTCATTTTTAACCATATCTCCAAATTTCGCTTCAACTGAATTGGTTATCAATAAAGCAAACACGCAGTTTACGAGCATTGACATTTCTATATTCTCTTCTAAGCTCTTGTAATGCTCTTACGTACCTTAAGCCTCATTTTCAATTTCTTTCCTCTATACATGACCGGCATCTGCGTTCTGCTAACAACCTCCTTCTCCTCTGTCCGCCCCGCTCTTCCAGTGTTGTTCACTCTTCCTTCTATGTCTAGTCTATTCTACTTTGGAATGCATTGCCTCTAGAGATCATGATGGCCACTAGTCATAAAACTTTCAAAGCTAGAGTTCACGAGCTTTACTCCAATTTTTCAGCAGAGTCTTCACTCTAATTATAGCACACTTTTGACACACACAACTTGATATTTATTTTTATTTATGTCAGTATATATGTATGTATATTATACGTTATTTATTACGGTATGTGTTCTTTTAACATATAAGTATTCTTACGGTGTTAGTATGTAATTTTATTATATATATATATATATATATATATATATATATATATATATATATATATATATATATATATTTTAGTAGTATTATTTTTATATGCACCTACCACTACATTTCTGCTCCGCCCCAGGTAGACTGGTAGAGAATGCCTAAGGCATTAAGTCCGCCTTGTACTTAACATGTGCAAAAGTTTTAAAATAAAAATAAAATAAATAAATAAAGCTTAAAGGCTTTTGTTTTTAACCGACGTCATAAAAGGAGAAAATTCTCAAATATGGATGTTTTTTATTTATTTTCATGTTCAGGCATATCTCCGACGTTTACCTATAGACGGAGCAGCAAAATAAATTTTTGTTTGAACGATTATCCCGCAATTTCATAAAAAGCTGACGATGAGTTTCGAAGACAGACAACTCATGAATAAAAGCCAGCAAATTAACCGCGATTGCTACTATCGCATATCACGAGTGTTAATGCATTGTTTACGCAATCAAACATAACATCATCCTCTAAAGGAAATGATAAAGACGTTCTTTGTTAAAAAACTTCAATTATTAAGCATGCCGATTTCTGGAATTATCAAACAGGATTCAAACTCGAAACCTTATTATCAGTCGTCTCATAAACTACGGCTAAACCACCGAGGTGGTCCAAGAAAAATATAGGTTTCAGTATACACGAAACGAAAAGGTGAGTAAAATATGGTCTCTGCAGAAGTGTTTCTCAATTAATTATCACAATTTTAACATACTTTTACTAGCTTCGTCCTTAGACACAGGATATATTATACACAAGCTGTCAGCGTATGCAGTGTCGAGATAGCAATAGCTTGACATATGATAACCGGAATAATTTTAAAAGATAACTATAATTATAACTTTGTTGACTAAAAATGTACTACCTGTTTTAGCCGGATACAAGAATAACAGGACAAAAGAAATTGCAGTAATGCTTATATTTTGCTTAAAATGTATTAGAACGTGTAACATTAGCGTATATAACGTGATTAATTAAGGTTTTTTACGTAAATACAAAAACAAGCTTACATACCGATGATGGGGACGGTTGGTCACCTTATTGTTGGGACCCAGTTGATTGGGTCTAAATACAAATAACGCATACACGATAAGGATAAACTACTTATACATGTGTCTCCCTCACTCTTACCAAAACCTAATATGTGCATCCTTTTCTTCATCCTTAGTGTCAAAATAGTAGCGAGTCTACTTCGTCTGTATTTATGTATGGAATCTTTGAACGTGATTTTGACCCACTTTGAAATTTCTGAAAAAAATGTGCGGTCTACACGTAAAGTGATGATGTTGTTTTTCTCGTCTATCCCACGGCGTGGGTTATCGTTGGGTAGATAATTGAAGTACTTTTGATGCTATTTTGTGACTAAAAAGAAGAAAATAAATTCCATCCATCCATACATCAGCCTTTCATCGTCCACTGCTGGACATAGGCCTCCCCGTAATGCGGGTTTTACCATAATCGCCACGCTTGGAAGGCGGGTTGGCGATCGCAGTGGATGTTTTTAGTACACAGGGGAACGCTTCTGCCCGCTCCCCCGGTAATCCCTTAGTCGGCTTTTATGACTCCCACAGGAAGAGACGGGGTGGAGCTATTCTTGGTGCCGGCCCCACACGGCAGCCTAAGAAAATAAATTATAGTTTTAAAACATTTAAAAAACACGCTCTAATAGCTAGTTGAACTAAAAAGTAGGAAATATAGTATTATAATAAACTAGCTCACCCGGCGAACTTCGTACCGCCATATTGTTTTTTCGTGAATATTTAATGTTGCAAAGAAAATTATTAAAGTACTAATATTGCTATTAAAAAATAAGGGTTGTCAGTAGAAGGGTGAACATTTAGGGTTGTATGTACTTTTTTACACCGAATCCTAAAAAAATAAAACAAAAAAGGTTTAAAAAAAAAAAAAATTTGGGGTGCCCTTATCACTTTGGGGTATGAAAAATAGTTTACTTACATCCTATTCTCGGACCTACTGAATATACACGCAAAATTTCATAAGATTCGCTCAAGCCGTTTCGGAGTAGAATGGCGACATACAAATCAAATCAAATACACTTTATTGCACTTTATACACCAAACAATAAAAAAAAATCAAATTATGTGGTTTTATGAAACCACGGTAAAAGCGAAACTTTTTCCCACATTATAGACATTTAACTAAAAAATTTTGGAATAATATTCCATTAAGTAATAGTCTATACACTACACGGTCAGTTGCTGCGAACTATAGACGCCGCCATATTGGCCTTGGCTGCTCTGGCGAGCGCCTTTCACTTTATCCCTACTCCGCGGCCGACCGTCACGCGACATGCAACACACAGACCAAGAAGTTTGAGACGATCTAACAAAAGTTTCACTTTAAAAATAAGGACAAATAAAACTAAGTACAATTTGGCAGTCTTATTGCATGCTGCAATTTCTTCCATACAACGTGGCATGGATGGGTAAAAGTAAAATAATTTAAACGGGCACTTGTGGTGTCCAGGAAGAGGAATTTTAGTATATAAGTACCTAATTGATATAATTCTAATGACAATTTTATTACAACTAAGATATCATAATAAATATAAACTATATACTATATAAATACACTGTGACACGAGAATTTTATAAATTAGATAATGATTATAAGAAAGCATGAGTTTTCACTATATCTTAATGAATATAATAAATCATAAAAATCATAATAGATCTTATAAATTCCAATCAAGCACCTCACACTTTTTTTACAATTATTATTTATTATAATATTTTTTTCTACTTTTTAGTGCAACTAGCTATTAAAGCGTATTTTCTTTTTACTTTTTTTAACTATAATTTATTTAAGTGCAGGTACGATTTCGGAGGCCATCTAGTCTGATAAACAACAAAAGTAAATCGAATTGTAACAATCAAAACCACTAGTTACAACCGACAATATACAAGTGAAATATAACCGGATATATCCGGTTGGTTAGTTACCCGGCCCCACTAATTAGCAGGCCTAGTGATGCGAGACTGGAATACTAAGCGATGTGAAATATCGTGAGGGATTTTGGGACGCACAGTGCATGTACATGAATCTCCAAAAGGCTGACGTACCTGCATTACTAAATGGAAGCGGTGGGTTTCAAAGTCAGAGACAAAAGGGATTTATATCATGTTTCAAAGCAAAACACTATATGTAGACAATTAATATTTTTGTGTCAGAACCTTGCTTATGAATGAATGGGCCGCGGCTCGATCGGGGAAGTACCACCTTCTCATAAAAGATCACCGTGATAAGTGTGTTTCGTATGGCGAGTGAGAGCCTAGAAGTCCCAAACCCTGTACTAATTATCCGACCGATTATTCCTTCCTATTCCTTATCTTTGGAGATGGCGATGCGCGAGTGATGCCTTCGGTATTATTAGCGTCTTTAGGCTGCAGTAACCACTTACCATTAGGTTAGGTATGCTTGTTTGCCACCCACGTATTTAACAAAGGATTATAAATATGTAAATTCATTGAACTCGTTTATTACAGGGCTAATGTATATTTTAGACCTTTTTTCGGTATGTATAGGAAGGAACTCATTTACCTTGAAAATACAGGACACAACGATATTTATGGAGCTAACGGCCTCCCTAGTTTTATATCAGAGAATATTCATAGTAAATTAGACGCTATCTTAACTTCACACAAAGCGTGAAAATGTGAAATCAAAAAATAACAGTCACGAGCAGGATTTGAACCTGCAGCTCCTGGAATACCGCCCCAGATGCTTTGCCAATTCAAAAAATGTAAAAATGTCAAAATATATAGCTGTTTTTATTTGGTATGATCTTAATTGTAAAATTACGTTTACCTGGTTAAAATAATTTATGAAAATACCTACTTCCGACAGATCACCAAGACATTAAGTATGAATGTGATTTCAATATTCGCAGTCTCGAGCACTTGTCACGATTGCTGAATTGGCAAAGGATCTGGGACGGTATTACAGGAGATGCAGGTTCACATCCTGCTCGTAAATGTTATTTTCGATTTCACAGTTTCACTCTTTGTGTTAAGATATATATATATAGCCATCAAAGCATGTCAAATACTCAAAAAAGATGTAAAAATATCAAAATAGACGCTATCTTGCTTTCTTTTTAAGGCGGTCGTTCGGGGCAACGAGAGAGTTAGTGTGAGGTCTTTCCATCCATCCATACATCAGCCTTTCGACTTCCACTGCTGGACACATGCCTCCCCAAATTGGGGGTATAATGCCGTAATCGCCACGCTTGGCAGGCGGGTTGGCGATCGCAGTGGATGTTGTTAATACTCGAGGGAGCGCTGCTGCCCCTTTCCCTGGTATTCCCTCAGTCGGCTCTTACGACTCCCATGGGTAGAAGGGTGGGAAAATTCTAAAGCCGGCACAACACGGTCTTTACCCACTAAAATAACCTGCGTGTCATCTCTCCGTCTGTGTTGATGAATCACTGAAACTGTGTGACATTATGACATTTCAGCGGTGCGCATATCATATCTTTTTTATATAAAGAAATGGCGCGAAATTTTAATATTACACAATGACATCAGTTAACGTAGTTATCCGCGTACCTATATTATGTTTATGCATGGTACATTGCTGGTAGGTGTTGACTACGTCTGCTGTATCGCCGGTTAGTTTATTAAGCTACTTAATGAATAGATTTTGAAACGGTTGTCTTTATCGTCTAAGATAATTTTTGAACGAAGATTTATACGCATAATATTCTATTACCCCTTACTAATAAACATTGTTTAAGCATCGAATAGTAATTCAGTGTTTTGTTCCGTTCTTTCAACGTCAAACTGTTATATAAGTGACAAAGACAAAATACTGAATAACTACTTCAGAGTTTATTAGTAGGAGAGTTATTGTTTGACCACAGAAGGAATGTAATATGGTTCCGGTGGCCCACCAATAAAGGCGAAGAGATGGCAAACGGCTGGTTTATTTAGTGGGTGAGGGCCCCACACTACCCTGTTCGTTGTCCCGAACGACGGGGTGTGCGGTTAGGTACATTTTTTCCCGCCTAAACAAAAAAGGGGGGATGTTATTATTTTAAGTAAAGACATTAAATGGTTCGATCCAGTCGCGCAAAAATTTATTCGAGGCACAGAGTAATGTCAAAAGAATTTTTGCCTGTTTGTTTATTCTGATAACACGCAAAAACTACTCAACAGATTTATATGAAACTCTTTCTGTTTAATAGCACTTGATTAAAATTAAAAACTGTTATACTTATATTTTATTCAGCTACTATATCGAGAACCTGGGATATCCTAAAAACTTTAGCCGCAGGCAAAGGCTAGTTTCTAATATAAATACTGAACTAGCATCCAAAGGTTCTGCAGTGTAACAAGAATATAGCTATTTACAAGTCCCGGACAACCTTGGAATAAGGTCCCTAAATTCGGGCTCCAGAAAACGATTGATGGCACCGAACAAAGGCGAAGTGATATTTTTTCACTTCGCTGACATGTTTTCCCGGAATTACTATTCATACTTCATATCGGGGCTCCAATATTTTCCTTAGTTCTGTTTGTTTGGGCTTGTGGAAATATTGATTGTGTGTAAGCTTGGAAGATATAATAAAATGCGTGCTGCGGCTTCGAAGGTGAAAAACATCTTTGGTTTGATACATGCTATATTATCATTACTCAATATACATCCTCATATTTTGGATTGAAAAAAAAAAACGTTAAGAAAATAGTAGGTATACACAACAGTAACTATATAATGCTACTTTAAATAAGTTTTGACATTATTTCAGATATTAGCTGATCCAGCGAACTTCGTAACACACAAAACAAATCATTAATTTTGTTTTAACTTTATGTTTTCATCAAAACAGTCTAAGAAAAATAATTTTCTTTTGTGAATTTCCTATTGTTCCGTATTCTTTTATTCCGGATGGAGACAAATCAAAGATTATAAAAATCGGTCCAGTCGTCTGTGACTATTCATGTTTTACATAGGTACATGTCTTACCTCTTATTTTAAGAGAAATCTTGACAAGTAAACTAGGTTATGATTGTTCAAGTCTGTGGCGATGCTGTTCCTGAATCCATCCATCCATCCATCAGCCTTTCAACGTCCACTGCTGGACATAGGCCTCCCCAAGAATGGGGGATAGTGCCGTAATCGCCACGCTTTGCAGGCGGGTTGGCGATTGCAGTGGTTGTTGTTAATACTCGAAGGAGTGCTGCTGTCCACTCCTCCGATATTCCCTCAGTCGGCTCTTACGACTCCCATGGGTGGAGAGGGGTGAGACAATTCTAAAGCCGGCCCGGCTTTACTATACGGCCTTCCTGAATCCGCTAATGACTAATTCTTTGTTTATATAGTTAACTAGAACACAAAGTGTGAAAATGTGGAATAGAAATGACAATTACGGGCGGTCATTAAACCAGCGCCTTTTAGATGTGATGCAAAAAGTCACTTTACTTTTTTTTTGCTTAGCGGAGAGGGTGTATATCCCCAGAATGGATGCACGGCGTTTGCTCATAAACATACATATTTCCTACAATTTTTTTTCTAGAGACTTGAGTAGAAAGAATCTATTCCATTTTATAACTCAAATATCCTTTCTCTTACTTCCACAGGAGCTAGCTGCAGCAACTCCAACGCAACGTAACTGGCGGGGAATCCTGATTGCCTTGCTGGTGATCGCAGCGGTGCTCGGTCTGATCGTGTTCAGCATAGCGCTACTTACACCAGCTGGAGACGGCGGCAGAATCCGTGGCAGAAAACCGACTCTTCACGACGTACTCACAGAACATTATAAGCCTTTTAATGGTACTTGGCTCACAGGTAAGGCGTTTTATGATTTAAAAACAGTAGCATCATAACCTTTTTAATACCACCGTTTTATGAGATATCTTGGTAACTTCCATAGAAGCACAATCATTCTAATCAGAATTCGATAGACAACGTATAAGTTTATATTTCTAATGTGATTATCATCCTGCCTCCCTTCTTCCCGAAGAGGTAGGCAGAGGCAGAGAATTGCCATTTATTATAAAATGGCCTTCTGATGCACTTTTTTCGGCCCCGTGATAATGAAACCTGACGGCTGGCTAACCACGGCGCCGCCATTCGGATAATTGTAACAATATTTAAAAAGTCCACATTGCATTGATGAGCAGCATCATTAAGCCAGAAAAGACATTTGATGAAAATATTTAGGACTACCATAGTTTAACGGCACGATAAAACAATATATAAATAAAAGAATACACAATATCAAAAGCCCTTATATTCGTTACGTCCTCCGCGCACGCATTTTCCACCTAAGCACATATTTCACTCAAAAAACAGTATCTCAAACACGTGTAAAAATAAAGTCAGCGTGTAATGGACGTGCCATGTCAAAATGGCGCGTTCCCGCCTTTTTTATGCCGTCGTTTATTTTGCAATGAAATATAGCGCCAACGAGAATATTTTGTGGAGTTTATTTACATGTTTGTTATTAAGTTGCATCATAGACTTAGACTACGATTTTTTTTAAATAGTCACTACTAAACTATTTATCACTCGATAGTAAAAAGCTAAGTATGGCAATTAACTGTAGGTATTGCATGAAAACTATTTGACTGATTTGGCGCGATGTGATAAGTGGTTGAATTCCTGTCACGAGGTCCAATTAATTCAAAAATATCCAAAATATATAATGAAGCATGCTTCTGTTGTCAGAGTTAAATTCATGGTCAAAAACAAATCCGCTCTAGATGAGACAACAAATTAAAACTAGATCTAAATATTCTCTAATAACTGCCTCGGTGGTATAGCGGTAGTGTATGCGACTGCTAATCATGAGGTCTCGGGTTCGGACCCCTGGTCAGGTAATGTTGTTGAGCCTTTTCCTAAAAAGAAAAATTCTCAGTAGCAGCACGGAGTTTGGAATTGTGCCCGGTAGACGTCAATAGGCTCGCCCCCTATTACGTGGGACTTAAACATAACTGGCGAGTCGTGGGTGTGTAATACACCTATGCCTACCCCTTCGGGGAATACAGGCGTGATGCTATATTTGTGTTTTAAATATTCTCACATGGTACCTGCCAGCCCACGGTCATGGAATCTATCGCCAACGTGGGTTTTCTCATCATGTAACAGTATGTTTTTCAAGAGTGTACAAGTTTTTGTAAAACTAGTGAATATTACCTACCATAAGTATAATATTAGATATACTTATGGTCACTCTAACTACCCAACAAGCCATTCAGGTTATTTACCTGGTATATGGTTGCGCGTTCACTGCAATGAAGGACGCATTTGTCGTGACGCCCCAGTTCCAAGGAGTAACTCTCCCGGTCTCCGAGAGTATTGGGATCCTCGGCATCGACATATCCAGCAAAGTCCAGTTTGGGAGTCATTTGGAGGACAAAGCCAAATTGGTGAGCAAGAAGCTGGACGTCCTGAACAGAGCCAAGCGGTACTTAACCCCGAGGCAGCGACTTGTGCTGTATAAAGCACTAGTCCGCCTTTAAGTGGAGTACTGCTCACATCTCTGGGCAGGTACACCAAAATACCAGCTCGACCCACTTGACTCCCTGCAAAAGCGTGCTATTCGGATTGTTGATGATCCCAATCTCACGGATGAGCTGGAGTCGTTGGGGCGGTGGAGAGACTTTGGGGCTCTTTGTGTGCTCTATCGACTCTTCAACGGGGAGTGCTCTGAGGAACTGTTTGAAGTGGTACTAACATCGCCGTTTTACCACCGGACCACGAAACGCCGTACTAGGGTTCATCCATACCACGTATGTGTAAGATCTGGAATAAACTTCCTGCTGCGGTGTTTCCCCAGCGTTACGACTTGTCCCTCTTTAGACGAGGTTTGAGAAGAGCACTATACTCACGGTAGGCGGTGGCTTGGTGTTGCCAAAGTCCATGAGCGGCGGTTACCACTTACCATCAGGTGGGCCGTTTGCTCGTCTGCCACCGTTAGCAATAAAAAAAAAATGGTTAGAAAAAGAAAACTAACATTTTGATGTATATTTTAGCACTTGACATGCTCAGCTACTCTTAAAGTACAAATTGTCAAGTGCTAAAATATACATCAAAATGTTTAAAAAATCACGCCATCAAATAGTATGAATTTTAATTTCAAAATTAAACTTACTAAATTGGATGAATGCATGTAAATGCATTGCCGATAGATGGCGTTGGTCGTTAAGGCAAATGTGATGAGGAAATTCGGTATTTCTAGAAATAGTACGGTAGCTCAGTGGATTAGAGCACTTCCCCGGAAAGGTAGGGACGGCAGGTTCGATTCCCTCTCGTACTAAAATACTCTTTTCCTTATTCACAAATTATAATAGGTACTTTAAAAGAAAACTACTTATGCTGTTTTGTTTCATGCGATACAGCACGATTGGCGCTAGTGTAGTTTAGGACTGAATAGAGGATAAGTGTTGATCGTGATCAATTTAAGACTCGAGTCAGCGATTTTATATAACACTAACAAGGGCTCGTGATTTCGTGTGCATCGACTTTAAAATTTGGTCCATAGACTTGTTTCGGCATAATATATTATTTTACAAGTGCAATATATGATAAATAGAACCATTTTAAGTTTGAAAAATCAGTTGTTCTGCGTGAAACAAGAGTAGTACTCACCTCATCGCTTCGCTTATGAGGCGTGCAAAAAAAGGGAAAAAAATCGAACTGGAGACATCTGGACTCGAACCAGGGTCTTCTGGTTTTGGGACCGCCCGATTGCTATAACCTTGTAGATTGTGGCGAAATTTGCCGTCGTATTCTAATAATATTGTAGCAGTTTTTCAGTGCCTGAAAACCCGGATAAAACGACGCTTTCTAAAAATGAAACCTAGCTAGATCGATTTATCGCCCCCGAAACCCCTTGCTACTAAATACTACTTACTGCTACTTAATACTAAATTTCATGAAAACCGTTGGAGTCGTTTCCGAGATTCAGATTATATATATATACACAAGAATTGCTCGTTTAAAGATATTAGATAGATAGATAGATTCGTACGCGTGATCGTACGCAAATATGCGTTTATTATTTATGTGTTATGCTTTCACGCTGTAACTACTGAACCCATCATCATGATATTTTGTACATATAGCGTGGAGCCCAGAAAAACCCCAGGAAAACATATTGCACTTTTTATCCCGAAATAATTGATAATTGCTGTGGGTGGTACCTTCCTTATCCCAGCAAAGGAGGGAGGTACCCCCCTCTCATAAAATATCGACGTAAAACAACGTTAGGTACTCCTATCGTATGGTGAGTGAGAGCGCCGAAAGCCCAAACCCCCTCCCTATCCTCTCCTTATTATTCTTCCTATATTCTCAAGTCCACGCAAGCAAAGTCACGAACACAATCTAGTTCCACAATTACACTGAGCCGTGACCATGAATCCATTCATCCATCAGCCTTTCGACGTCCACTGCTGGACATAGGCCTCCCCAAAATGAGGGATAGTGCCGTAATCGCAACGCTTGGCAGGTGGGTTGGCGATCGCAGTGGATGTTCTAATCTATCTAGTGTTCTAATCTAAATGTAAAGAAAATAGTTATGTTCACATTTCCCCATAAAAGAAAATTGACGAAGTTGGAAAATGAATATACTTACAGTTTGAATATGACATTGGATAATATAAAAACTCAATGCAATTATGTTATAAGTGACAAAATGCATGTCATTGACACTAACAATTATGTTAATAAGCATTATTATTATTTGACAGAAGATAGATATTATCTTTGTAAATATTTTAAACAACAGGTAGCTGCTTCGCTATCATATTTTTTTTATACATCAGCCAAGAACTTGGCTAACAACTTTGCTTTTATTGAGCAATCTGATGTTGACATTTGTAATTTAAATGATGACATTTATAGTAATAAAAATAATGACATTTCATGTACTAATTTAAATTACAATATGAAACAATAGAGATATCCTCTTGCTTTAAAAATAGTTTATCAACCAATTATAATCTAATAAAGACAAAAGAGATATCCTCTTGCTCTAGTAATAGTATATTGTGTAATAATAATAAATTAAAGCCTATCAACCTGGTACATCAAAATATTCAAGGTATGCTTGGTAAAGAATTGGAAATTGAATTATTTATTAATGATTGTGAATTAGATATTATTTGTATTACAGAACATTGGCTCAAAAACAATCAATTCATTTTCAATTTTCCCAATCACCAGGTTGCTTGCTCATTTAACAGAGACATTAGTATACGGTGTGGTGCCCTAATTATTATAGATAATAAAATTAAATATAAAGTACGTAATGATATTATGAGCCTCTCTGTTGAACGGGTTATTGAAATTGCTTGTATTGAGTCTGAGCAGTTCATTGTCGCATGTGTTTATAGACCCCCATGTTCACCATATGATGATTTTGAGAGATACTTAGAGGATATTTTGTTTAAAACCTCCTGTTCAAATAAAATAATTGTGATCTGTGGAGATTTTAATATAAATTTACTTGAAAATAGTACTATTACTCAAAAATTTATAACTATAATGAAATCTTATAACATGTACAATGTTTTTCTGGAACCTACTAGGATTACTTCTTTGAGCGCAACTTGTATAGATAATATATTTACAAATGCAAAACCAATTAATAAATCTATCATAAATAAACTGGAATCTGATCACTGTGGACAACTTGTGGTATTTCCTGGAACTAGTAGGGTCCATAAAGATAAAGTTACCTTTGTTCCAATGAACTCTAGCCGCTTAGAGCTTTTTAAATGTAATCTATCTGAAAAAGTACCACGGTTGCCTTTTCATGACAACCCTAACGATTTATATACTGCTCTATTCCAGTTGATAAGTAATGAATTCAGCAAGAATTTTAAACCTAAAACTGTAACTATTGGCGCTCGCGCGGGCTTTAGTGAATGGGCTACCTGTGGTGTTTATAAAAGTAGACTAAGGTTATATGAACTTTATAATGAAAAAACCTATAATCACAATAATATATTTTTGGAATATGTAAAAAACTATTCCAAAACATTTAAACGAGCCTGTTCCTGTGCTAAATCACTATATCTGAAAAATAAAATCAAAAAATCCGGCGATATTATTAAAATGACTTGGAAGGTGATAAACAGTGAAACTGGTAGAGAAACAGTGCGCAAGAGGGACTTTAACTTGAAAATAGATGACAAAAATGTAAGAGCGAAACGAGAAGTGGCAACGGCATTTGAAAATTATTTTACTAATATTCCTGTTTTAACAACAAAACATCTGACGTTGTCTCCTACTGCAGCCGAATCGCTCCTTAGGCAATGTGTTCCGATATGTAATACTTCCTTTAAATTCTCGGATGTCAATGTAAACAGTGTTATAAATTCTTTTAAAAGTCTTAATATTAAAAAAACTGCGGATTTATGGGGTATGTCTGTTAAGTTAGTTAACTCAATTATTCATATTATTGCTCCCCAATTGACATCTGTGTTTAACGGTTGTTTTGTTAATGGTGTATTCCCCGACCTTATGAAGTTTAGTAGAGTAATTCCTTTGTTTAAATCTGGCAGTACCTCAGACCTTAATAGTTTTCGTCCAATTTCTGTACTACCGACACTAAGTAAAGTATTTGAGAAGCTTATTCTCAAACAAATGGTTGATCGTTTTGACAATCATAAATTTTTTCACAAAAACCAGTTCGGCTTCACAAAGAATCGCTCTACTACTGATGCAGGTCTAGAATTGTTAAAAACCATATTTAAAGCTTGGGAAGATTCGCACGATGCGTTAGGCGTATTTTGCGATTTGTCTAAGGCATTTGACTGTGTACATCATGAAACCCTCATTAAAAAGTTATACCATTACGGAATCAGGAACAGGGCTCTCGAGCTTTTGACTTCTTATTTGAGCAATAGAATTCAAAGGGTCGATGTTAATGGCACGTTATCACATGGGTCTGTCATGACAATGGGTGTGCCGCAGGGGTCCATGTTGGGGCCATTTATGTTCTTAGTCTATATTAACGACCTACCATACTACGTAGGAGATAATCGAAATATTGTGTTGTTCGCAGATGATACATCTTTATTATTTAAAATAAGAAGGCAACAACTTAATTATGACGATGTGAACAACACACTATCTAAAGTTGTTCATTGGTTCAATACTAATAACCTAGTTTTAAGTGAAAATAAAACTAAATGTATAAAATTTACTACACCCAATGTAAGGCATGTAGAAACCAATGTACAATTGAATGGCGTCGAACTGGACCTTGTGGAGTCCACGGTTTTCCTAGGTATCACTATAGATAACAAACTCCAATGGGGCCCCCATATTAAAAAATTGTCAGGTAGGCTTAGCTCAGCGGCATATGCGGTAAAAAAAATTAGATTATTGACTGATGTTGAAACGGCTAGAATAGTTTATTTCAGTTACTTTCATAGTATTATGTCCTATGGCATACTGCTATGGGGATGCTCCGCCGATTTAAATTCTATATTTGTACTTCAGAAAAGGGCCGTTCGTGCAATCTATAATCTGGGCCCGAGAGTTTCCCTTAGACAGAAATTTAAAGAAATAAATATTCTAACTGTCGTGTCTCAATTTATATATGAAAATCTGTTGTATGTCAAGAAAAACATCAGAAGCTTTGATAAGTATAGCGATGTTCATCACATTAATACAAGGAACAAAGGCAATCTTGTTGCTCACAGTACTCGTCTCCACAGAATCAGTAGATCTTTCATGGGGCAATGTATATGCTTCTACAATAAAATTCCTGAAAATGTCCGAAACATGCCACTAAATAAGTTTAAGAAAGCCATAAAAATTAGACTTTGTAATCAAGGTTATTACACTATTTCGGATTATCTTGAGGATAAAACTAAATGGGCTTGAGCTGCTCCTCATTCATTAATTTTCAAAGTTGTTTTATAAGAAATAATGTAATGTTATAAAGATTATATTAAATTGTAATAAATTTGCAATTTAAAAAAGTGGCCCATGAGTTTCTTGCCGGGTTCTTCTCATGAAAGGCTTACTACGGAATCCGGCCGCTTGTGGCGATTGCAATCGCTACTTTGTTATTGCGGTTGCACTCGCCTCAGGCGCTCGTGTTAATTATTTTAATTATTAGTGTATTATTGTCGATTTTAAGTGCTACTTAATAGGCCTACGAAATAAAGATATTTTTGAATTTGAATTTGAATTTGAATTTGTTGTTAATACTCGAGGGAGTGCTGCCCCGGTTAACCCTCAGTCAGCTCTTACGACTCCCATGAGTGGAGAGGGGTGGGAAAATTCTAAAGCCAGCCCCACACGGCAAGTGACCTTGAATGCTATAAAGTATTCGAAACGTCGGAATAGTAGAAAATCAAGTAAACACGGCAGATTCTGTAAATGAAGTATTTCATGGAAGTTGAAGGATTTCTGGCGAGCCTCGTAGCGTAGTCGGTAGTGTAACCGACTTCCGTGCACGAGCTCGTGGGACTCGTGGGTTCAATTCCCACTCAGGACAATTAAATGTGTGGTGAATACAGATATTTGTACTGCGTCTTGGTGTTTTTTATCTATTATATGTATGTATTAACAAAAAAAAAGTAATATATGTATCCGTAATCTGGTACCCAGAGCACAAGCGTTAAGCTTAGTTTGGGACCAGAGGACGTTGTGTGAAAATGTCTGTGATTATTTATTTATTTATTTACTGGTAGCAGGCGAGCCTTAGCCCAGCTGATGGTAAATGGTAAATGCCGCTCGTGCACTCAGCGATGCTAAGAATACTAGGAATTCTAAGAAGAATGGGGTGGTGACTATTGTAGCGTTAACCTGTCACCACGTGGGTTAATAATCTGAATATGCTAGTCTTCGAAAATACCAAGCACATTAGATTACACCTTATATTTTATGTCGTATATATTAAAACCCTATAAGCTTTCTAAATTTAAGACCATTAAAAACAGAGCAAAACGCGATCATGCCTTTAACTGCTCAAATTTTTAGCGCCTAATTGAAATATTCAAAAATTAAACGCCATTGAAGTGTAAAACACAATATTATTGTAAGTACAGCTGTGCCTACAAAAAGAAAATGGCCACGATTTATCATTGCGTTCCGTTAGAATTAAATTTTATTTCATTTGAAGGCGCGTGAAAGAATTCTTATTCAATTGGTGAATCATTCTAGACATTTTCTCGTATACCTACATAAATGTATTCAGAACTTGACACATACGTGCATAATTAGGTACAGGTATTTGCCATAAAAATTATGTAGGGCTCCGGGTTATCGTGGGCCCTGACGTATATTATTATCACACTTTCAAACGTGCAACGCCGACGTAGTTGTTGAAAGTAAGTAGGTATTAATAGTAGATTTTGAATTAAATAATGAGAAGGCATATTATTTAGATATTTTTATATATATTTTTAGCATTTGACATGCTTAACCATATAAATCAACACAAAATGTGAAATGAAATCCTGCTCGTGACTGTTATTTTCGATTTCACATTTTCACACTTTGTGTTGAATAAGAAGGCATCTTTCACGGTACCTCTGAACGGCACTTACTATTACAGGGCTACTGACTACAGGAACCATCACGTATAGTATAATGAAATTGCTCTCCTTTCTAATGGTAAGGCTCTACGCCTTGCTTATCGCAGTATGAATGGACTGGCTTGATTGGGAAAGTACCCTCACAGAAAATCGGCATTTTCTCCATGTCGTGACGGACTAAGAATACAAGTGTCACCACCCCATTCCTTCCCAAAGGTGTCATATGAGGCGACTAAAGGAAGTAAGCAATGATCATCCTTTGCATGACTGGTGGTAGGGCTGAGTAGCAAGTGGGAGTACTCACATGGTATTGGGCCCCAGCGGGTTGGTACCACCATATCCCGTGTGACTGGCCATGAAGCACATCGTTGCGTTTTGGCTGTAGCAGGAGAAAGCCGTTTATATTTCATTTCATATTTATGAATGTGAGCAAAACCAAAGTAATGGTTTTTGAAAGAGAAGAAGCCAGAACAGATGTTAGAGTAGCAATAGGAAATGGTGTGCTAGAACAAGTTGGATGTGGATTCAGTCGGAATGGAAGATACATCACTGATGTAGAGGGAAGAGTGAATGCGGGAAATAGAGTGAACGGAGCCAATGCTCCGTTCACTGCTCCGGACAACTTCTCGGCAGCCACCACCTCAGCCAGAAGGCGCGTGTCGCAATACACCACGCAGTGCTTGTCCCAACGTTATTATACGGAAGTGAGAATTGGGTATGTAAAAAGGAGCATGTGAGTAAAATCAATGCGGTCGAAATGCGATCTCTGCGGAGAATCTGTGGAGTGAGGTTGACTGACCGCATTCCTAACAATGACGTAAGAGAGCGAGTAGGTATGAAAGAGAGTATTGGTATAAAGATGCGAAAAGGAATGCTCCGATGGTTCGAACATGTGGAAAGAATGCCGGACGAGTGACTGGTTAAGAAGATATACAATGCGAAGTGGAAGGATGTAGGTACAGGGGGCGACCGAGACTCACCTACCTAGACCAAATCGGGCATGTATTGAAGGAAGGTGGAGTCAGGAGTCTCCGAAATCAGCGAGCGTGTATGAAGAGAGTTATGAATGTTGAGGAAGCGAGAGATGTATGCAAGAATAGAGCCTCCTGGCACTCTGTTCTCTCTGCCTACCCCGCAAGGGAAATGGCGTGACGATAAGTTAGTTAGTTATATCTGTGAAATGAATTGGTGAGCAGCGGCTTGACAATACTCTCAGTATAGTCGAGTCCATGGGCGATGGTTACCATTTACCATCAGATGGACCGTGGCTCGTCTGCCACTACATACAATAAAAAAAAATGAATCAACTGCAGTTACTCCTACCGTTGTGTTTCGTATGGTGAGTGAGAGCACCGGAGGCCCAAACCCCCTCCCTATCCTCTCCTTATTTTCCTTCCTATCCTCTCTTTGTTATCCTTTCTATACGCGCCTTATTATCCTTCCTTTCCGTCCTCTCGTTAGAATCCTTCCCATCCGTTCCCTATTATCCTTCTCTCCACCTGCTATCCCTTTCCATGGAGATGGCGGTGCGTGCGACCCCTGAAGTAATGTCACATAGTTCCAGTGGTGGCCAATACAGGCGGAGAGACGGCACACGGGGCCCCATACTACCCTGTTTGTTGCCCCGAACGACGGGGTGTGCGGTTAGGTACATTTTCTCGACCTAACAAAAAAAGATATATTAAAATATTTAATAGCCGTTTCTCGGGTGCTCTCTCCGGAGTCCCTCCCCGGATATAAAAATCGTTAATTTTGTGATAACAATACAAAATAATCTGCATAAAAGCTATCCTATATTTTAAGTAGGCACGAATCACATGTTTTGGAAGAATTGCGTTAAGGCCGGATAAGGGTTTCCGAGTTCGTACGGACCGAACCGGACGGGACACCGTTTTTATATGTATAAATATAATATAATTGTAGAGAAATATTAATATAGAGATTAGGTCTACCAGTTTTTGGCTCAGCGCGAACTAATAGGACAGTAAATTAAATGTAAAATGGAAAATGATTATAGCTGGTAATATTTACAATAGCTTACCGGTAAGCACGTCTACCGTTTTTAGGGTTCCGTACCCGAAGGGTCAAAACGGAACCCTATTACTAAGACTTCGCTGTCTGTCTGTCTGTCCGTCCGTCTGTCACCAGGCTGTATCACAAGAACGACGATAGCTAGACAGTTGAAATTTTCACAAATGATGTATTTCTGTTGCCGCTATAACAACAAATACTAAAAACAAAAAAGAAAAAAAATTTGGGGGCCTCCCAAACAACAAACGAGATTTATTTTGCCCTTTTTTGCTCGCTATTGATAACGGCGACAGGTAGACGCTTGAAATATTCACAGAATATTTAGTTATATATTCGCTTAAAAAATAAATAATCAAATTAAAATAAAACAAATATTTAAGGGGGCCTCCCATAGACAAACGTGTTTCTTTACTCGTTTTTGCTCTGTATGTCACGGTACGGAACCCTTCGTGCGCAAGTCCGACTCGCACTTGACCGGTTTTGTTTATTGCAGGCTCGCATCTTCCTCGCATTGTCTTTTCTATTTAAATACTAGCCTTTGCTCGCGGCTCCGCCGCAGCCAAAAACTAGTTTTGACGTGATAACGTCTTATAAATCTATGAACGCTGGCAGCACGCACGAAAGTCTCATGTTTCATAAAATGTATGGCGATCGATGCTTTGTTTGCTCGCGCCCACAAGAGAGCCGCGGTCTGAAGAGCGTCTGCGGGAAGGAAGCGGCCGGCTGACATCACATTTTTTGCCCGTACGCGTCCCGTGCAAACGTGTATCTCAATTGTATAGGAGCACGCGCGATTGTACTTTTTTATATTATGTACTATTCGATTTCTATCAATATTACATTTTGTGAAACTCACAGAAAACATATGTGACGTTATCACGTAATTACCGTCCATAAACCGACTTTACAGACAACCATATAGTTTTTTACCTACATTTTATGTTCCCGACATACTAGTGGCGGAATAAAATGTATACCAGTTTATAAGTCTTTGTTTGATAATTATATATATATATAAATAGCCTTATATATATATATATATATATATATATATATATATATATATATATATATATATATATATATATATATATATATATATATATATATATATATATATATATATAAGGCTATTTAGGCCTCTCTGAAGACAAAACTATTTTTTTTAGAGTTTCATATTTTCTCAAATATTTTTAATGTACAGACATAGCTCTGTTACAGCCTTGTAATAATATAGATAGATAGAAAATGATAGAAGTATGCCGTTGTGCGTGCATAACGGTCAAAATACTAGATTGATTTGAATTAATTTTTATTTCTTAGCCAATTGGGCGTTATCTAAAAAAAATCGATTTCTTCATTTAATATACCGAATGCTATTAAAGTTTTAAGGAACCATGATTTTTATAAGCGCTACGTATCCAGTGATGTGTATTTTCTGTTAATATAATAATAACAAGCAACTCAAACGAAGTCACGGGTGTCGGCTAGTTGTGGTTTAAGAATTATATAATATATATACTATTTGATAAAATAATACTAAATAGTTTACAACACAACATTAAGTTAACACATCATAATACTTCAGTAACTAAGTTAAGTGCATTAGACGCGACGGCCATTAGATGCCATTAACTTGTGTGAGCTTGTCACAAAATGGCCGACGGTCAACGACCCTTTGAGACGCTCATTATAAAAGTATTTTTTATCTTATATTTATTTTATAAGCACGTGATCTTGCTGGTTACTTATTTATTAGATAATTTATCTAGTAAAAATTAATAGATATCATATCTCTATAGATAGATATCATGTCCCCAACTATACGTAACGTGTAAACCTAATACATTTGTTTTGAAATTAAGAGTCAAATAAGGGTAATAATTGGCGCGTTTGTTACGTCTTGCTAGAAATAGGAAATAATGTAGAAGGCCTCGAGCGAATATCAGAATAGCTCAGTTAGTTGAGCGTCTGAAACGGTAATCAGGAGGACGCGGGTTTAAATCCCGCTCCTGGCAATCATTATCTATTTTATATTTTCACAAAGTCTGGTAAGCGAGCAAACATGTCAATACTTAAAATATATTTTATAATAGCAACATCATATTTTGTGATTCCTCTTTACGTTGGCAGAATAGAGAAATTTAGGCGGATATTTGGAAACATTATTAATAAATGTTACCATGTCATAATAAATTACACATTCAGGCCAATAACAGACTGAGATTAATAAAAGTAACTGAGTAGCATTATTTATAGTGACTTGTTTCGACTACTAGACTGCGATAGCCGCTTACCATCGGGTAAACCATAATGCTTGTTCACCAAACTTGTTTTACAGAAATATTAAAAAAAAACGAAGAATTCCAAACAATATTCGCCAAGCCACTTTTATTATAATAAAATAAATTACACACAAAAATTCAGAATATATATCTAATACATTTAACGCTAATAAATGAATCACTCTTGGGTCGTTCGTAATTTAAGTGAGAGTTGAGGTGAACTGAAGTTGAACGTAATTCAGGGTTGCCAGTTTTTATTTATTTATTTGAAACTAGCTGTTGGCTATAGCTTTAAAATAATTCTATTTTTTTTAGCTTTGAATAATTCTATTTTTTTCTCTTAAATTAATTGATTATAATAAAGCCTATATGCTCTCTACCCATCAAAAACGCATTAAAACTGTTCAGTAATAATTAAGTGCGCGAACAAACAGACAGAAAATTTTAAATTTTTTTTTTCACAATCCACTACTGCCCCACTGGTTTCCATGGGTTTCGTCTGAGATTAAGTTAGACTTAGGCCATAGTCCACCGCGCTGGGCCAGTGCACATTGGCCGGATACAAGCCGCCTTATTACAAAAAACAATCTAACTCTTAAACCAGACTTGATATCATCTTCAAACCTCGGACTAACCAATTTCTTATTACAAAATCAGTTTTAAGCTTTAAACCATTTATTAATAAATAGACTACCGAGAATCCTTAGTAGTTTAATTATTGTTTCTAATAAGTTTAGTCAATGGTTCTAAAGTTAATCCTGGCCACAAAAATGCAGAATATATATCCAATGATTCGGGATTAAACCGCGACTGTCTGTTTTTTTTTGTAAAAACGCCGAAGGCTTTGAGAAAACCTCTCAGTTTCAGTATCACGATGTTTCCTTCACCGAGCAATGATAATTAGTCAACAAATTGTCCGTGTGGTGACGGATTAAGAATACAAGTGTCACCACCTCATTCTTTCCCACGGGTGTCGTATGAGGCGACTAAGGGAAGTAAGCAATTATCATCCATTGCATGACTGGTGGTAGGGCTGGGTACCAAGTGGGAGTACTCACTTGGTGTCCGGCCCGAGCGGGTTGGTACCACCATCTCCCGTGTTACCGGCCATGAAGCACATCGTTGCGTTTTGGCTGTAGCAGGAGATAGCCGTTTATATTTCATTTCATCTGTGAAATGAATTGGTGAGCAGCTGCTTGACAATACTCTCTCTATACTCTCGGTATAGTCGAGTCCATGGGCGACGGTTACCATTTACCATCAGATGGACTGTAATTTGTCTGCCACTACATGAAATAAAAAAAAAAGAAAATGCACGCATAATTTTGACATATACGCATAATTTAAAAAAGCAGATGTGAGTGCCTTGTGAAGTCTCAGCCTCGGATTTATTCCGAAGAAGAAATGTGTTATCAAAATTCGTAGTCCTAAGCAGGTGTCACGACAGCTGAATTGGCAAAGTAATTGGGACGGGTTTCCGTGAGATGAAGGTTCAAATCCTGTGACTATTATTTTCGATTTTACATTTTCGCACCTTGTGTTCATTAGTAAAGATATTCACAATTATTTATTCGAGTAAATAACCCAATCATATTATACTGGTTAGAAAAAAATAAAAACTTATAGAAGGACATTTGTTTTATTATTACTATTAATGGTAATTTAAAATAAATAAAATACGATTGACAGCCCTATCACTAAGTCTCGCGGGCAAAATAAGGGTTGGTACTACGTTTTAAAAAAATATTGGATTTTTTGAGCCATTTCTTCTGTTGGTTTTTGCGTAAAAATAATATTGGAATCAGCTAACTTACAATGCTGTGTTCCATTAAAAAAATAAAATTACACACTACCGTGCTGATGAATGATAGAGCGTGGTCAGGAATATATTTTCTTACTTACTTACCTACCCTGAAAAAGAGATGGCGTGATGATAAGTGAGTAAGTAAGTACTATATTTTTTTACTTGCCTACTTATCATCACGCCATCTCCCTTGCAGGGTAGGCAGAGAGAAAAGAGTGTCAAAAGACTTCCTCCTCTTCTCCTAAATATATCCGTAACTGCCACTAAATAAGTTTAAGAAAGCGATAAAATTTTTACTGTAATCAAGGTTATTACATTGTTTCGGATTATCTTGGGGATAAAACAAAATGGGCTAGAGCTGCTCCTCATACATTATTTTGTTTATGTGATATAAAATATGCCATTTAGCAGTACCTTTTTTTTTTGGTGAATTAAAAAAGCGGCCCATGAGTTTCTGGCTGGGTTCTTCTCATGAAAGCCTACTTAGCTACGGAAGCCGGCCGCTTGTGGCGATTGCAATCGTCACTTTGTTTTTGCGGATGCACTCGGATCAGACGCTCGTGTTTACTATTTGTGAATTCTTGACGATTTTAAGTGCTATAGGGCTATGAAATAAAATTATTTTAGAATTTGAATTCTTGCATACATCTCTCGCTTCCTCAACTTCATAATTCTCTTCATACACGTTCGCCGGTTTCGGAGACTGCTGACTCCCCCTTCCTTCAATACATGACCGATTTATTCTAGGTACGTGTGTCTCGGGCTCCTCCTATACCTGCACCCTTCTACTTTCGCATTGTACCTATATCTTCTTATCCAATCGCTCGTCCAGCATTCTTTCCCTTATTATTCCCTTATGCATCTTGCACCAATACTGTATTTCATACCTACTTGCTCTCTTTACGTCGTTGTTACAATATTTTCTTCATTAAACATAATAACAAAACCAAGATATTTTATAAAATAGTGAAGCTTACCTGCCTGGTGACCCAAATAAATAATTTATTTTCTACGGGCTCCATATCCATATAATATTCTACATTTTATCTCATCCGACAGTACATAGGAATAATAAACTATAGATTAGAAGTGGCATTACCGTAAGTGAAGATTAAGCGATGCTCACGTGAAGCAGCAGTTTAACTGTAGCCCTGGAATTTAATAAGCTGGTGGAAATAATTCTATTTCATAGAAAAGAGATTTATGTCAAGGATAACAACTTTCATTTGGTGATTTCTAGAATCGTCGAGTAAATCATGAAGCTCTTAATTAATTTTCACCATACACATAAGAACAATTTCAATGATTTTACAATCGGTTTTCATTTCTTATAATAATAAATCTTGTGTACCAGTATAAATGGGAGGGTTGTATGTTTAAATATTTATACCCCATTTAGACAAAACGCCTGTACGGTGATAATCTGGATGTTTATAACCTGGGTAAGCACATATAATACTTTTATCCTAATAAATGACACGGTTTACCGACGGTTATTATTGCTTACTTAGTTATCATTACGCCATTTCCCTTGCAAGGTAGGCGAAGAGAACAGAGAGCTAAAAAACTTTATTCTTGCATATTTACATCTCTCGCTTCCTCAACATTCATAATTCTTCTCTTCGTACACGCTCGCTAGTTCCGGAGACTCCTGACTCCACCTTCCTGCAATACATGACCGATTTGGTCTAGGTAGGAGAGCCTCGGTCTCCCTCTGTACCTACATCCTTCCACTTTCGCAGTTTACATTTTCATAACCAGTCGCTCGTTCGGCATTCTTTCCAAATGTCCGTACTATCGGAGCATTTTTCCTTTCGCATCTTTAGACCAATATTCTCTTTCATACCTACTCGCTCTCTTACATCGTTACGACAGCGGTTATTAAGTTATATTAATATTACTGTGGGCCTAGCCAAGTTGCATTCTATGATCGCTAACGCTAATAGAAAATTATTTAAATGTATGGGAATTTGACATCTTTAACCATAGATAAAGAAACTATATTTATCTAAGTCTTTAACAATATCTATAACGCTAAGTCACGTGACTTAACGTTAGAGATGTCAAATTTTCATACATTTTAAGAGTTTTCTATTAGCGTTAGCGATCATAGAATGCAACTTGGCTAGACCCACTGGTTTATTAAAATTAATTACTAGGTAGCGTTTTTCTATCAAAGCACAAGCGATAGAAACTAAACAACTATAAATAAATTATCAAGAGCTTTATCACCTCTAGTTTTAGTTTACCATTACTATGATGTCATGTATTGTCTACAACACAAAAATATATTTGTCGTCGCACTTTTATTGCTGTGTCGTGCCTCATGCGAGTCTAAGTATATTTTATTACTAGTGTACGTAGACACGTCTTCCTAGACTTATTTATAGTCCTAGCAGTCTTGAGGTCACCTCTCCAAACTTACCTGCGCCCTTAAAATGTGATTCACAAAATTGTATCGTCTTATTTGTGATTGGTAAAGACATAAACACGTGATGTCACAATAACCGCTCACCCAATCACGGTGATCTCTCAACCAATGACAATGTCACGATGCGATGTCGATAAGATTAATTCCGCCTATACTCGACACAATATCAATATCTCAACGAAGAGACTGCTGTATGACTTCTGAAGCCAACATTTTTAAACTAGTTATGGTCTCTAGACCGATATTTAGTCACCACAATCAGTATCAACATACACTAGGAAACTACGTAATAGATATTATAGTGCACTCGTGTGTGCGCAACTTACGTGCACCACCTGTGCCCCCAAAGAGAAATCAAGGACCAACGGCTTTACGTGCACGGGGATGAAACATTTGCTAACTTTTTAACTTCGAGCTGTTATTGGTAATTTCTTGAGACAAAAATTCTTCTTCTTTCTTCTTTTTACGGCATCACACGCGCTTTACCAACCCATATACTTATAATCCATAGTGAAAAGGGGATTGGAGGGCTCTTTAGCCTATGATACCTCTCACTCATCAAGTAAAATACTAGTAAAAAATAAGAAACTGTTAATCTAATTGATTTTAACGCCATCTGTTGAAAAAAGCTTCTAACTAGGAAGTATAATGTCAATAAACCTATGACAGTTTTAATTCGTTTATGGATAACGAGAGGGCGCTTACCAAGGATTATACAGGGTCTGTCGTAAATAATGGATAACCCGTTAATCGGAGATAGCACTGATGTCAAGCTACAAGAAAATCTACTTTTATATACGACATAAGACTCGAACAATATTTCAAGAAAGAAAGAAAACCGATGTTTTCACATCTGCGAGACGTCCTATGACGGCTCATTTTGTTCGCACATCACACCAAAGCTTTTATTTATTACGCTTGCTTGATACATATTCATTTTATTTAAAAACTTATAGAATTAACTAGGTACACATCTTATCTTGCTACTATGACTAAAACTTGAGATATACTTAACCATACAACTAGCATTTGCTTGTATCGGAGTCGTGTGTATAAGCTGGCATTTATTCGTCTTGTAGAATAACTTAACAAACCCTTATTCCAGGCAACAAACCTTTCAAAATCGGACCTATTTATTTAATTTGTTGTACCTATATAATTTTAGACAATTTTTATAGTGTAGGTACTTCACTTTCTTAGTTATAATAATTATTTAACCAGCGTAAGTCTGCAGCTCCGCAGATACATATGTAGGTTCTAGCTGTTAGGTTATATCTCAAATTCGCGGCGTTAGTTTTTTCGTGGTGTGCGGACAAACAAACATTCAAAAATTCAAATTTTCTAAGATATCTTAAATATACAGACATAGCTTCTGTTACAGCTTCATAATAGGTAGTATAGATACCTGTAGAGGTAGATGTAAGCTTTATTTCTTAAATTTCATTTCGGATTTAATCTGGTTCTAACGTTACGATTTATAGATGCTACTTAGAAAACTGAGTACCAAGCCACGTTGTTTTACAACCTGACGTGAACCTAGACTCGAATAATATATTTTTCATGTTACCTTCACGAGGTAATATTACCAGCTAAACTATAAATTGATGTTAACGCCATCTATATTCCCGTGTAAGAAACTTTATGCTTTATATTAACAAAAATAATGAGCGACGATTTTGTGATGAAAAATTGCATTTACTCGTACCTATTACTGGCATACTCGGCCACGCGTTGCTATGGCAAGTTCAATCTATACAATTCAAAATATGACTGTGATTTATTCCAACTGAAATGATAGGTTAGTTTATTAATATTCAGATAATTTTCTTATCTTATTGCACAGGACATAGTTTCTGAAAAACGTTTCAACCCACAATCTCGAGTTTCGAGAAAATTGAGTTTTTAGTTAATTTAGCATTACTATCTCACATTTTGTATAATCAAGTATAAGATATATAGTATAAGATATATACTCGATTATGCAAAATCTGAGATAGTGATGCTAAATTGAACTAAAAACTCAATTTTGTCCAAACTTGAAATTGTGGGTTGGAACGTTTTTCAGAAACTATGGCCTAGAAAGAATTATGTGTTTGCCACAGCAATGCTCGGACGGGTCCGCTAGTCTAACTCTATACTATTATAAAGCTGTAACAGCTGTGTCTGTACATTTAAAATATTTGCTTTTAGGGTGCTTTTTACTATACTATAGATGAACTATTTGTAACATTTGATTATGCACCTCACGCTTTTTTTACAATCATTATTATTTTAGTTTTTTAAACTATAATTTATTTTCTTCTTTTTAGTCTCTCAAATAGTATCAAAAGTAGGTACTGTTCATTCATTCATTTATTCATCAGCCTTTCAACGTCCACTGCTGGACATAGGCCTCCCCAAGAGAACGCCACAACGAGCGGTCCTGTGCTGACCGCATCCAACGGCTCCCCGCGGCTTTGACCAGATCGTCGGTCCACCTTGTGGGGGGCCGTCCTACGCTGCGCCGTCCGATACGTGGTCGCCACTCGATAACCTTTCTTCGCCAACGGTTGTCGGTTCGTCGAGCGATGCCCATTGCCACTCCAGCATGGCAGCCCGGCGGGCTATGTCGGTCACTCTCGTTCTCCTACGGATCTCCGTATTACGGATACGATCACGTAGGGAAATACCAAGCATAGCCCGCTCCATGGCCCGCTGAGCGACTTTGAGCCTTGAAACGAGGCCAACATTCAGAGACCACGTCTCTGTTCCGTATGTCATCACTGGCAACACACACTGGTCGTAGACCTTCGTTTTCAGACACTGCGGAATATTGGACGAAAAGATCTTCCTTAACTTCCCGAACGCTGCCCAGCCGAGTTGGATTCGTCGATTGACCTCTTTCTCGAAGTTGTGCCTACGTAACTGGACCGTTTGTCCCAGGTAGACATAGTGATCGACAACTTCGAGAAGCGCACTCCCGACTAGGACCGGTGCTGAAATGACATGGACATTAGACATGACTTTCGTCTTGTCCATGTTCATTTTGAGACCTACTAGTCGGGAAACCCTGCTGAGATCATTGAGCATGGTGCCAAGGTCCTCCAGCGATTCTGTCATGACTACAATGTCGTCGGCATATCGAAGGTGAGTGATGTATTCGCCATTGATGTTGATGCCGAATCCGGTCCAGTTCAAGAGCTTGAAGACATCTTCCAATGCAGCGGTGAAGAGTTTCGGGGACATAACGTCTCCCTGTCTAACACCTCTCTGCAGTTGGATCGGTTTCGTACTCCTGTCCTGAACACGGACTGACATGGTGGCGGTACTGTTATTTAAAAGAAATAAAACCTACTTATGCCGTGAGAATTTGCCTTTAAACTTCATCGGACGGACGGACATGGCTAAACTATAAGGGTTCTTTATTGGATACGGAACCATAAAAACCGATAAACTCGATAACTGAAATTATTGCATTGTCATCGGTCCTTGATAAGTGTGCAAAGTTTCAAATAAATCCGACGTTTTGAAGTGCTAATTATGCAATAAAAGGGCAAATAATTGGCATAAAAACTATCCTATATCTCAAGATGGACCAAACTGCAAAGAGTACTGCAAAATATTATTAGAATCAGTTCATTAGTTTAGGAGTTCATCGCGTTCAAACAAAGTTTATATACTTGTATAAAGAAATTTCTAATTTTAATCTTTTTGTATTAAAAATTGTGAAAGTGAATTTGCTTTTTAACTCTTGTAAGTACTTACACGACCATGTTAAATATAGTCCTCAGTACGGAGACGGACATGGGTTACTGTTAATCCCGAAAGGACGGAGGGTCTTTTTGGGATTTTTTAATGCAGATTATGTTTGTGTTCAGAGACGCTTAAATAGCCTGATACATTTTTTCTTAAATATCGTAAAAGTACACAGCTCTGTTACAGTTTTATAATAGTATAAATAGATAGGCAGATTACTTTTGATCACAGCTTAGCTTTAGTGCAGCGAATACAATTAAGTGATAATTTATTAATGGCAATATGAGTTGCCACGGGCCCTAAGAACTTAGACTAATAAATATATTATGTCAGTCAGTTATTCTTATAAATAGATAATATAAATTACGTTTTGAGTGTGTTCATGCAGAAATTTAATCCAAAACTTAAACCTCTAGATACCAAGCATTGATCGAGACTCATTTGAAATACTATGGCATGCTTCCAAGCCTTTCAAAGCCTCAAAATGGCCGAGAATTTGCCAAAATTGTTAGTTTTATTGAAAACTGGAGGGCTTTTCAAAGCAACGATTTAGAAAATTGTAAATCCGATGTGGGCAATACATATTCATGTGTATGTAGGTTGTGGGTATATTATATTCTTAGTTGTTTATTAAAAAGTTATTTAATGCATTTACTTTTACGGAATCTATTGCATTTTAATTCCTTTTCTATATTATTATACAATGGATATTTTAGGAGGAGAGCCCACCACTCACCCACGGATCGTCTATCCCAGTTATCTTTGGACACACAAAATAACCTAAAATTGCCAATCCGCACTCTCACAGATAGAGGAGAATGTGATATTTTGTGTGTGTCCAAAGATAACCGAAATTGACAATCCATGGGTGTGTAGAGGGCTCTTCTCGTAAAATATCATTCTATAATAATAACAATGGACTTCCGCCAAGTGTCGCCTCATTCGATCGATTATCTTTATCCATACTTGTATATTTCATCTCACTAGCCGTATCCAAAAACTTTGTTGGGCATTTTTGATCTAGATGGCGTTGGGGTCGTAAAGACAAATGTGATGAGGAAATTGGGATGATCGAAAGATCAGTACGGTAGCTCAGTGGCTTAGAGCATTTCCCCGGATAGGAAAAGACGCGGGTTCGATTCCCGCTCGTACTAAAAATCTCTTTTTCCTTATTCACAAATAATTTGTACTCTAAAAACTTTGTTGGGGTCAAGTTCCGAACTGTTCGGTTTCAGCCTATCCACCAGTCTTTCCCTGTGACTTCCGAAGCGCGGAAGAGATCAAGTGTCCAAAAATAGATGTCTCTATTAGGTCACCCATCTGATTTCTAGCTGAGCTAAAGTTACTTAACGTTTCCGATCGTTCAAACTACAAGTGCACAACTACACTACGTGGCCGTGTCAATAAATTATTTTCTATTTATTTACATACGTATGGTGTATACTCTCTATTACGTCTTTCGTTGTAACAAAACTCCCTATAACGTAGACTTTAAAGCCGGCTGTACACACTCGTCGAGACACAACGAGACAGGCCAAGGGCGACTGTGTAACGCTTTTTAGAAGCCTACCAAAGGCAAGCACTATTATGGAATCCTAAGAATGTCAGGCACAAGGATAAGCAACTATTACACGACGCTTGGTTGCGGATAAGCAACGAATTTGATATCCCCGTTGAAGAGTTAAAAAAAATATATATTCCCGTTGAATAGTTAAAAAGTTCTTTTTGGCCATGGTTTAATATATTTTTTTTATGGTAAATGATTAAAAAATTACAATAACTAATATAAAAAATAAACGCCGCAATTGTTTTTTCCACGTCCATCGCGACGGGCATCCGAAGTTCAATTGATACAATGAGCGTGTACATGGTGTGCTCTCGTGTCGAGTCTCTACGAGACGAGAGTGGACGAGAGGTTCGCGAGACAAATAGACGAGTGTGTACAGCCGGGGTAATACAGTTTGTTTGATTTACTTCAATTCCAGATATTGTTGTTTATTTATAACGTAACAGCCATATTCCATGACATTTATGTTTATAAAACAATACAAAATATTGAATTAAATTAAAATATCAATGTGTTATAATCTATTAAAACTTCTTCATAAATAAAATCAATCGTTATAAGAAATCGAATCGGTAACGCATTAGGACTAACTAGCCACTGAATAAAAAATCTCGAAGGTTCAAAAGAAAAAAATATACAGGCAAATATCAAAACTTCAGTTTGATTCTTTTTTAATTCCACAGAGTAGCTAATTCAATGCTACAGCGCACCGACTTTTAGGCGCCAAACCTTTTAATTCGCAACCAAGTGAATGTAATCAGTCTAGTTATCTGAGACAAAATAACGATGAATGTTTTATAGCGTTCATTATTTCGTGCATTCTTTTGGAAAATTGGCTTGTGTGGGAAAGAAGATGGCGTTGTTAATATAACTTTTTGATGTGAAACATCTAATGCGGAGGGAGGGTAAAATCGGCTGTTAGCGTGGCGACGCTTTTATTGTACTTGTCCCGTTCAAATCTGGCAAGTTAAATTTAACACACTTCCCGGTTTCCGATTGAGCTGAAATTTTATACGCATGTGTATATCACATGACAATGTAATATTATGATGACATGGAGCTGATCTGATGATGGAGCTGGAAGGTGGACATAGGAACTCTATAATGAAACGGCGCAACTCCATCGAGTTTGGGCTCGTATGATTCGTCTTACCGAGTACTTTGTGTCTAGATGGTATCCAGGGGCTGATGATGAAGCTGGAAGGTGGCTACAGTAACTCTATAATGAAATGACTTAACCCCGTCGAGTTAAGACACATTTGAGTCGTCTTGACGAGTACCTACTTTGTCTTTAGATGGTATCCAGGGTCTTATGATGGAGTTGGAAGGTGGCTACAGTAACTCTGTAATGAAACTACGTAACCCTATCGAGTTTATATTCGTTTAATTCGTCTGGAGGAGTACTTTGTCAAGTTATGATCATTTTATTTCTACAAAATAATTTCGATGTTTTCACATCTGCTAGACGTCCCGCGACGTCCAGTTTTGCTATCGTCTTTCTTAAAAAATCTTTCTTTGTGCTTTTAATTTTACTGTTGGAAAGTTATGTCATTTCATTTCACAAGGAGACAACTTATGATACGTAATCTTTGTCTACCGCGCTAGTTTAATCCGAAGTAAATTATATAAGCCATCACAAAGTATATTTTATTGGTAGGCGGAGAAATTGCAACCAGTTCTGTACTAAATATATTAATCTGCGTCGGCGGTCTAGCGTAGTAAGATCACTCGACTACAGTGATCTTCTATCTATAATTATAAGGGTGTCAAATTTAACTTGCAAGATTTGAACGGGACAAGTAAAATAAAAGCGTCGCCACGCTAACAGCCGATTTTACCCACCCTCCACATTAGATGTTTCACATCAATAACTTTATAAACCAAGTACAACCCGCTACTTCTTTCACGTGGAATTTAGTTTTGAATTTTTTGCTGTAGGTACCCTAATAATTTTTCTATAATAATAGTATCCATAGTTATTCCTTGCAAGATCTGCTATACGCCAGTGAAAGTCCCGTCCAAATTGGTCCAGCCCGTTATGAATATTAGCCGAAACCAATAGTCAAACGGAAACTTTAAAAATTGTATTTAGTAAAAAGCTGTTATTTAAACATTATACACACACATTTCAATTTTATATATATGTATAGATAAGTTTTTTTATTGCTTAAATTCATAGTTTGCATTATAAATAAATATACGCTCGATAGATGGCATTATGCACATTTTCTGAATGGCGCATTCGCCCAGTGGCATAAAGCACTTCCCCGGATTGGAAGGGACGCAGGTTCGATTTCCGCTCGCACTAAAGTTCTCTTTTTCCTCATTCACAAATAAATTGTACTTTAAAGTAGCTGAGCAACATCAAGTGCTAAAATACAGATCAAAATCTTAATCTCCTAAACTGTGTTTATAAAACGTCGAAGCCAGATTACAGGACAGATTACCGAACGTGGCCAAGGAAATTTTATTTAATTCCACGAAAACCGTTAATTCCATCAGAAAATAATATTAAAGAATTCCCTGTCTACAGTTATGTCAGAATGACGTCCCATTGGACTATGAGAGTGAGAGAACAGAGATGTATTGCAAATGCATCTTTGTGTGTACTCATGCACTATAATATCTTTAAAGAACAAATTATTTGTGAAAATTTGGAAAAAGAGAACTTTAGTGCGAGCGGGAATCGAACCTGCGTCCCTTCCAATCTGGGGAAGTGCTCTAACCGCTAAGCAATCGCACTGACCAATGGCCATTCCCAATCTCCACATCAAATTTGTCTTTACGACTTCCCCGGATTGGAAGGGACGCAGGTTCGATACCCGTTTGCACTAAAGTTCTCTTTTTCCACATTTTCACAATTAATGTGTTATTTGAAGTAGCTGAGCATGTCAAAAGTGCTAAAATACAAATAAAAAAAAAAACCTTATTTACAGTCTGGGATCATTATTATGATTATATTCGTTCAGCTTGGGGTCTATACAACTAAAAAGTAACTTTGACATATAATTTGATACATGACAATATGCAGCTCGACCGGTGGCAACCTTAGCATCCGAACACCCGAGTCAGTTCTGGCTTGACGTTGCGATTTACTATGCGACATGTAATTGGCGTTATGTCTTATTCAATGCTTGCAAAATAATGAAAATCTGAACAAAAACATTCGATTTTTAAACGTAGCAAGGAGACATGATCACCTTTCCAATTGCGAAACTCTTTCAAAATTAGTAAAGCTCCATAAAAGGAATTAAAAAGGTTTTATTCTAATGAATACTACTTTAACCGGCTTAAAGTAACTACGTGTGAGGTTATAAATTATATTCGTGATGTTGGTATAGATCTAAAACGTATCAAACCCGTGTCATCGACTGATCTACTTAATAGAAAGTTCAACTTTGATATAGGTTCGAAATCTATCATAATAATGTTCCAGCAAATCGGATATATTACCTGCCTATAACCCCTGTGTTGATAAACCTTTGTAGGTAGAGGCTTGCTGATTTCAACATGGCCGCGGCTTGACTTGTTATTTCTGTTACTTTATTTTACTACGTGGGAGACAAACAGGCAATACGGCCCACCTGACTGTAAGTGGTTACCGTAGCCTATAGACGCTAGCAACACCAGACGCTTTTACGCACTTGCGCGTCGCCATCTCCAAGGAAAGGTATAGATGGTGGAGAGGAAAGATACTAAGGAGAGGATAGGAAGGATATTAAGAAGAGAATAACATGGATAATAATAATAACTGCCCCTGTGGTGCAGCGGTAGTGCGAGCGAGTACGGATCATGAGATCTCAGGTTTGATACCCGGGTTACCACCGAAGGAATGTAACGTAGTTCCGACGAAGACGGAGAGACGGTACACGACGGGTTTCTTTAGTGGGTGAAGGCCTCACACTACACTGTTCGTTGCCCCGAACGACAGGGTGTGCGGTTAGGATTTTTTTTTCCCGCCTTAACAAAATAAATAGGTTGGATCCCCGGATTGAAAGGCGCTATTGAGCTTTTTTGTAAAAAGAAAAATTCTCAGCAGCAGCCCGGAGTTTAGAAATGTGCCCGGCCAATGTGCCATTTCATTCGGTGAGAGAGAGTGTAGGAGTCGAAGAGTCTTGTCATCTCTTCTGTGGAGAAGGGATGTCAAGACTCTTCGACGGCTTAGAGCACTTCCTCGGATTGGGAGGAACGCAGGTTCGAATCCTGCTCGCACTATTTTTCCAAATTCACAAATAATTTGTACTAGTTTTTTTTATAGTACATGTACAAGCCACATGTTTTTTGTTTGTTGTGGGTACAATGCTTTATGTACTGAAATCCATATTGACGGGCCACTGGAACTACGAGTATGTTACATTCCTTCGGTGGTACGTACTAAACAACCTGCGCTGCGCTGTTTCGATTTCTATGAGCTAAATTTAAAAAATATATAATAAAAAACTGAAGCTGGTCATCAATAAATGTAAATAATTAACTAACACTCACGTCAACACCAAATCTGAACCATTAATATATGTTAACCCTTTCATAAGTGTAAACTTACGCATAATTACTTCAACAAAGACCCAAACAGACCTATTTTAGTTGGTATTTGAGCTCCTTAAGGCCTCTTAATAGTAATTAACACACCATGCTTCAATAAGACCCTTTAAAGACGTGAATTATGTGTGAAATACTTGAAATTCTGTAGTAAGTTACAACCAGGGCTGTTTAATAATATTGCAGGTCTTGTGTAAGATAATGGAGTCCATAAAACAATGACTAATTTATTAAATTTCCAAAAACTTAGATTTATTTAATGAATATTTTTATTTCAGCACTATAAAGCGTCTGTAACGGAATCTTTGAACGTGATTTTCACCCGCTTCAAAATGATTAAAATAAAACTGCATGTTTCACAACTTAGACTAAGTAACTATAGACTCGCTACTATTTTGACACTAAGGATGAAGAAAAGGATGCACATATATTAGATTTTAACAAGAGTGAGAGAGACACATATATGAGTATTTTATCTTCCCGTATCGCTATTTTTATTTGACCCAATCAACTGGGTCCCCATCATCGGTATGTAAGTTTGTTTTTGTATTTACGTAAAAAAAAAACCTTAATTAATCACGTTATATACGCTAATGTTACACGTTCTACTCGTAATACATTTTAAGCAAAATATAAGCATTACTGCAATTTCTTTTGTCCTGTCATTCTTGTATCCGGCTAAAACAGGTAGTATTTTAGTCAACAATGTTATAATCATAGTTATCTTTTAAAATTATTCTGGTTATCATATGTCAAACTATTGCTATCTCGACACTGCATACGGTGATAGCTTGTCTATGCTTCACAAGGACTGATGACAATTAAAGAAGTTTCACTGTATTAATATTCTTTTTTATTACTTACAAACGATCATATCGTCACACATACAATAATAAACGAAATAGTATCTTTTAAACAGAAATACTTTTGGTGCTGTTTTGAGACTAAAATATAGAAAATAATTTATATTTAATGAAACAACAAAAAAATATGCCATAATAGCTAAAAAAACATAGGTAAACTATAGGCTACTGTCTCTTTCCTACTTCGATCTGTCTCCTGTCTAGGACCAATGAAAAGTTTGTGTTATTATTGAGATATTTTTGGCGGGAATTATAATCTCTATCTTAGTTTTCTCTACATGAGCTAGTCTAGTAGCTTTGTTGGCGATCAGTAGATCAAGACACAGGTATTCTGCGCGTCAGTGTACGTCCATAACTTTCCGCCATTAGCGTTTTAGGTAAAATATTTGCACGCTTTTTAGTCCTGTCTCTGTATAATATTGTGAGATTGGAAGTTTCTTGTTTTCCTGTTGTGTTGTCGTAGTGTAGTAGGTCATTGCGAACAAACCATTATTCATTATCTTGCTCAGCTACATTAAAAAACAAATTATTTGTGCATGTGAAAAGTAACAAAGCTTCTCAAGCAGCAAAACTCTCTTTCTCTACTTTCACAAATAACTTGTTCTTGATTGTTCGTTAGTTAAAATGCGAAGAGTTTTCTTTTGAACATGCCGTACAATATCAAAGTTGTTACGTGACGAACATTTTTAATTACCACAAAATTCCATGTCATGTTACTGAACAGAAACAATAGTCTAATTGTACTTGGAGTATCCAAAACAGCTCTCATCATCACCATCATAAGCTGAGCTTCCAAGCTTCTACACACCAAAGAAAATACTCAAAATTCCTATCAATTGCAGGTTTACAGAGGCCTGGTAGAATGGTCGTTCGGTTACGCTTCAAACTTCGTAATTGGATTCTAAAAGTTGGTATTGATGAGCGTTTTAGTAAAAGTTTGGCTGGCAAAGAGTTGTTGCGTCAAAAATTTATTGAGGTTTTTCAAGGTACCGATAATTGCAATTGGCTCTTTGCGGATACTATGTAATCCACTGCATTTCGAAAACTTATATAGGAAGGTTTGGTAAATTTATGTACCTAAGTCGTCATCGACATGGTCACGTGACGTGTGATGTGGAAACTTAAAAATGTTTCATATATAACAAGTCATTGGTAAATGTACTAGCTTTAATATATATATATATATATATATATATATATATATATATATATACAATTAATAAAGATCAAACCTTTAATTTAAATATCCAAAAATAACAACTGTTTGTTCCTATTAGTTTTAAGTTTTCACTTCTGTCTGCAGTCCTCATGAATGCTTTTATTTTGTACGACAACAACCATTTAGTTAACTCACTTGACTCCAACAAAAATTAGCACTTTAAAGCTTAATATTTCAGAAACATATAAAATGTTGCAAAACCATAGTATTTCTATCCAACGACACCACACTATGGGGTAGGCGAGAAAAAACATCCCCATTTTACGCGTAGATGGTACTCTAACCCTTATTTCTCCAAGATTTTTATTTTGTAATTTTGTCGGCGTGACTAATATGTAAATTCGTGCCAAATTACAGCTTTATAGTACTGAGTCCCTGAGCTAAGTAAGCATAGCGAAATTATAAGGATTCATTGTTGTTTACGAAACCCTAAAAACGGATAAACTTCTCAAATTATTGTATTTGGTCCTTGATAAGTGTGCAGTTTCAATTTAATCCGACATTTCGAAGTGGGAAATCACGCTCATAGATTCTGTTACACACACACACATAGATACAGGTGAAGTTAATAAATTAATGTTAAAAAGTGTACTTTTATATGTCACTTTTATATTTGAAAATGTTAAATCAAAATAAGTATGGAAGTAATACACAATAACCGAAGAATAGATACTAGTCCTATAACTACCGTTTGCAATATAAAAAATCTCTAAACAAACACAATTTGTTTGTATAATTATGTAATATTTTTATATTTGTTCAAACAAAATCATTGCGACAACTATTTATCAGCGACTTGGCAGTCCCACCCTTGCTATCTGCCAATACTTTTATTAGTGCACCAAAACTTTCAAGAACTCCATAAATAAATTATTACAATGATATTGTATAGTGCAATTCATTGTAGAACTTACTTCTAGCTTTGCTTGTCAGTTCAGCTTCTGCCTGGCACTTTTCCAAAACGCCGTGATGTTACGACCCAACCACATACTCTCGAAATATTTATATTTCCTTTAACAGTCCTCGTATACGTCTTTCACTGCATTTACTCGCAAAATTATTAGATGGAGCGACGCCATTTTGGTGTAACAGAATCATATTCTTGTTATTTTTATTTGTGATTTTGGGTGGACGAAAGAAAGTGTATTAATAGGCACATAACTGTAACTAACTTATATTCAATTGAAATTTATTTTTTCTTTGTGTGGTTATAGACTAAGAATACAATATATCACCAGCCCATTCTTTCCCGCGGGTGTTTCTTTTTATGCTACGAGGTTGCAAACAAGCAAATCAAATCACTTTATTGTGGGCATAGGCGAAATTAAAGATGTACATTCAATTAAAGTATCACTATATCCTGCTATGTAAGCATACAATATTGTTTTTTTAATCTAATATGTCATAATATAATTGTATCTAAAGTACCTTAAATCTATTAATGAATTACATTCTTGTTATTATCATTCAAAAATATAATATGTCCTATTTACTAAAAATTAGGGCGTGTGGGGCCGGCTTTAGAATTGTCCCACCCCTCTCTACCCACGGAAGTCGTAAGAGCCGACTGAGGGAATACCGAGGGAGTGGGCAGCAGCACTCCCTCGAGTATTAACAAAATCCACTGCGATCGCCAACCCGCCTGCCAAGCGTGGCGATTACGGCATTATCCCCCATGACGAGACCGCTCGTTGTGGCGTTCTTTGGGGGGGGAGCTATGTCCTATGTGATGGATGGACTAAAAAATTATGCAATTTATTCTTAAAACAATTTATATCAGTGATTTTTGAAGCTAAGGAGTTACCGTAGCCTATCATGAACTAGAACTTCAGATTGGCGTACCCTACTACTCCGTAATTTAAACCCACCAAAACTTTGCAATTAGATTGCGAGTAGTATCATTGCAAAGAAATATTCTAGAAGGATAGAGGGTATCATATCCGGATGCGGAAAAAGTGAGACGGTATACCACGAATTTCCATAATACCGTCGAATTTTCTCTTTAAATACGAAAGACTACAATTTCAAGGGTTGCTTTGCCTATGAGCAACTTATACGTGGGATATTCATGTGCGAAGGATATCCCTAGCGTTGTTGTTTTAGCACCAGAAAATCGGAATCCAAACATAGTATATGAAAACATAATAAATATTCACGGACATTTCACACAACGTCCTCTGCTGCACAAGCTTAACGCTTGTGCTATGGGTACCAGATTACGGATATAATACATGTATTACCTTTTTTTTGTAAATACACACATATAATAGATAGAAAACACCCAGACACATATTTGTCCTGAGTGAGAATTGAAACCACGACCTCATGCACGGAAGTCGATTACACTACCAACTACGTACGCCACGAGAGGCCTGTTAAGATTTTTAAAGAGTAACTCTCTTATACGGACTAAGTATGAAATAAAGCAATTATTATTATTATAATACGAAAAGCTAAAAAGAATAAACATTAAAAATAACAAAAATAAAATGAAAAATATGAAGCAGCGATTCACAAAGATGAATGCCATTACTTTACAAGGAAAGATAATAATTATGTATTATTCTATATTATTCACTTTACTAAATTCTGCGAACAGAACTAACATTTTTGTGAAATTCCTCGCAGGTGAAGTTGCGGGTAACAGCTAGTATTAAATAGGGGTTATAATGTAATTTATCAGTGATAGAGCCTTGCTTATCCCAACATGAAAAGGCCGGATCGATCAGACAAGTGCCACTATCTCACAGCGTGAACTCCTATTTCGTATGGTAAGTGCTCTCACTTTCGCTTTCGCTGGAGGCCGAAATCCCCTTCCTATCCTCTCCTTAGTATCCTACCTATCATCTCCTTATCTTACTATCCACCTTCCACCTCCTATCCCGTACCTTGGAGATGGCGACGCGTGAGTGATGCCTCTGGTATTGCTAGCGTCTATAGGCTACGGTAACCGCTTACTTGTGTGCCATGTTATATAAAAAATAGACTAAATGCGTAACAGTCTCTATTTTATTTTATAGTATTCTATGCTCAAACTATAGTGCTTAAGTAAGATTGCAATACACCGTTTGCTTTAAACCTATTCCTACTAAGATTTCTAGTTAGATTTTCAAAAGCACATCGAATCTCTTAACGGGCATTGTATTGTATTAATAGTATTAGATCCTAGGAAAATAGCGTCTTTCTTGCATTCTAGATATTTAATTTCTGCAATCCAAACATTTAATGGTTCGCTTCTGAAATCTATTTACATTTTGATCTTATCGTCCTTGTAAAATTTATAAGGTATTAATTGTGTAGACTATTTTATATATTTTTTTATACTATACGTGGTTGACAAACAAACATATGGGCCACCTGATGGTACTAGCGGTTACCGTAGCCTATAGACAGTAGCAACACCAGAGGCATCACTCGCGCGTTGCCAACGTTATTTTTATTGCATGTAGTGGCAGACGAGCCACGGCCGATGGACGATGTGCTTCATGGCCGGTCAAACGGGAGATGGTGGTACCAACCCGCTCGAGCCCGCTACCAAGTGAGTACTCCCACTTGGTACCCAGCCCTACCACCAGTCATGCAATGGATGATAATTGCTTACTTCCCTTAGTCGCCTCATACGACACCCGTGGGAAAGAATGGGGTGGTGATACTTGTATTCTTAGTCCATCACCACACGGACAAGACACACAATGCAAGCAAAAGGGACAGGAGGTGGATAAGAAGGATACTAAGGAAGGGTATGGGCCTCCGGCGCACTCACTCACCATACGAAACACAACGGTAGAAGTAACTACAGTTGTTTACGCTGATCTTCAGTGAGGGTACTTCCCCGATTGAGCGGGACCATTCATGCTGACAAGGTTCTACTAATGATAAAAAACCTATTTTTGTTATATCTCAGATTCCCGATATAGTAGCGAAAAGAAAATGTAGGCACACACGTTTTAAGTCTAATTTAAGACCTGTCGAACAAAATAACATAATGAAAATCTGTTTAGTAGTTTTTATATGGTAGAATAAACAAACTGACAAATATTTCCAAAATATGTTTTAATTTTAGCATGCCTTAATAGCCTAATAACAGTAATTATTTTTTCTTTTATGTATAGATACAGCTCTCTGGCAGTTTAAGTGCCTGGACGACCGAGGCTCGCTTAGCTTTATCTGTTTTTGTTTTTAAAAAGAAGATACTAATTTAGATAAACTTTATTATCAAAACATTATTTTACTAAAATATTTTTAACGCCATCTTGTAGAGTTTTGAGGTACCAGTATGCTAACATCTATTAACAATATATAGATACAAGCCTTAAATATCCACGAGAGGGCATTATACAAAGGTATTTGTTTTTTTCGTAAAAACCAACATAGCGGTTTTTCAGGATACCTATATACAAAAGAAAAATTCTACCTTTCGTTTTTGTTCGAGGCAATGAACAGGGTAGCTTGGGGCCCTTACCCACTTAATAGACCCGCCGTGTGCCCTAATCTCAGGCTATGTTTGTCGACGACGACGGCCTCTGCGGTTTGGTACATTTTTTCCCGCCATAACAAAAAAGGGCCTCCGATATCATATCGATAAAACGTATAGGGTTTCAAGTCTTATAAAGAACTATTAAACAGATTTTTTTTTTGTTAACGATAGTAAAAAAGTAGGTTTCGTTTTAAAAAAAGAAACTAGAGTGGCGACTATAATGGCCTCGAACCAGTGGGTCTAGCCAAATTACATTCTATGATCGCTAACTTTATAGAAAACTATTAAATTGTATGGAAATTTGACATCTCTAACGTCAAGTCACGTGACTTAGCGTTATATATCGTTAAAACTAGGCCCACTGGTGGACTAATGATCTAGTATTCTAGTGAAAGCCATTTGATGCAGGCATTGTAGCGCTCATTATGATGTTCCTTTTGGGAGGCTTAGGTATGCCCAGCAGCGAACGTCGAAACGCTGATGGATGGATGATGATCTACCACTTGAATAGAAAATCAAATAACATTGATGCAGTTCTATAAGGTTTTGTTTTTGTCGTGCAGTTAGGCGAGATCTCGTATCGCGTTAAGCTTTACAAATATACAATAAAAAACTCTCAAACTCAGAACAACCATCACAAAATCAATGTGGCAATCTATCCCACAACACTTGGCATTAGATGTGGGTGTCTGAACCATTCCAACATCTGTGTTCAACATTAAAAAAGCAATGAAAAATTTAAATTTTCATCTGAAAATACAGGTTTCTCTAAAACGCAAACGTATTTTATAAAATGCGGTTTCCCGTGGCGTCATGCGGCGGATATACAATTTTATTTAGCTTCTTGCTAATTTATTTTCACAGCTTAAACACGATAAAAATATATTTTGAAATTAGGATTATATGCCAGCTACCGTCTTTAACTACCTAGGAGGTGCAACGGTAGTGTGAGCGACTGCTGATCATAAGGTCTCAGTTTCGCTCCCCAGGGCAGTGTTATTGAGCTTTTCCGTAAAAAGATAAATTCTCAGTACCAGCCCGGAATTTGCAAATGTGCCTGGTAAACAGCAATAGGCTCTTCTCCTATTATTACGTGGGACTAAAACATAGTCAGCAAACTGTGGGTGTGTAATACACCTCTGCATACCCCTTTATCCTACAGACGTGAGACTATGCTTTTTTTTCCATTTTTTAAGCGAGATAAATAATATTTCACAATGTTTCCACATCTCATTACTGTGCGCTATGGATTACGATCCATAGATCCTCTCAGAACGACATTGATTGACGTGGTCTACCACGCTGACGCAGTACGGGTTGGCAGACTTCATAAAACCGTTAAGAAAATCATACGGGTTTTCGGCTGAGCTATTTCTCTTTTCAAAATAATTACCCTGGTACCTGGTGACCTGTAACACAGGTAGTATTTTACCTGCTTCAGTCATCAGCGATCCATAGCCGGAATATCGTTTATCACACCTTTAGATTAAGTTTATTTATCAACTAGCCTTTGCTTGCGGCTCCGCCGCAACCAAAAGCTAGTTTTTGGGTTGTATCTCAGGTTCCCGATATAGTAGCGGGATAAAATGTATACCAGTTTTTAAGTCTAATCAAAATCTAACAAATAAAAAAAGTTTCATCAAAATCCGTTTATTGGTTTATAAACAGACAAAAAATCTAAAAAAAATAGTTTTGTGTTTAGACATGTCTATAATTATAGCCTAATACAGACATTTTTTCTCAAATATCTTAAATGTACAGACACAGCTCTGTTACAACTTTATAATAGTATAGATGTATTTGAGTTTGGTGAGTAATAAACGATTATTATTACCCTAAAAACTATGAATTTAACTTCTACAGACAGAAAATCATATCAAGTTGATAAGATCAAGTTGCATTATGATGTAATCTTATCGGCTTGCAAACTCTATCGTGAGAGCTTAACCTACTTACGTACTGGTATAATGCATGTGCCATTTAATACTACAGCCCTGGCGGCAAATATTCCATCACGGACTAAGAATACAAATGTCACCACCCCATTCTATTAGTAGCCAGTTATTCTTTCATATCTGTTAAATGAAGTAGTGAGCAGCGGCTTGACAATACTCTTGGTTGAGTCCATGAGCGACGGTTATCATTTACGATCAGGTGGGCCGTGGCTCGTGTGCTACTGTAGGGGTATGGAAACTACCATACGCTATAAAAAAAATTGAACTTGTGGGCCCCGAACGGAACCTAGATAGGATTTATTTTAAAGGACTTTGTTAGGAGGACGGATGTTTAAAAGGACTGACTGGAGGTATCGCTGGGGATTTTAATACATCAATTCATACAATTTCAAGGACACATAATCGCCTGACAAGGACCACAATTTATGTGTCTCACAAACATTTGTCCTGCGTGGGAATCAAATCCATAATACAGGTTTACTCCGCCATCTGTGTAGAAGGAAGTCTTGATGCTTACTATAATAGGTTATGTTGGTGGTAGGTCCTGGATCGGGGAAGTGCTATCTCATAGAATATCGATGAACTAAATATCTGTATTTGTTGCGTTTTTTTTCGGTGAGTGAGAGCACCAGAGAGTTATATATATTAGTATATTCTCTTAAACACACAGGAGTCAACAGTCAGGAGCAATTGTCACGATGGCTGAATTGGCGAAGCATCTGGACGGTATCCAGAAGATGCAGGTTCAAATCCTGCTCGTGACTGTTATTTTCGATTTCACATTTTTCACTTGTGTTTAATGTATAGTGCTAAGTATGTCAAATGCTAAAAATATATATAAAAATAATTAATTGAATGAGGCGACACTTGGCGGAAGTCCATTGTTACTATTATAGAATGGATTTTAGGAGGAGAGCCCACCACTCACCCACGGATTGTCAATCCCGGTTATCTTTGGACAGAATAACCTAAGATTCCCAATCCGCACTCTCACAGATAGAGGAGAATGTGATAATAGCAAAGTAGCATGCACGATAATGACAAAAAACTCACCAACGCGACACAACCATGCGATACGGTAGAACTCTCAGAACCACAATATTGCAATATTCCGCAAAAATCCGAACATAAATTCGACACGTGTTTCACCTCTAAACGAGGCATTCTCAAGAACGCTCGGCAACAAATGAGCCTCATTTTTTGCGGAATATTGCAATATTGTGGTTCTGAGAGTTCTACCGTATCGCATGGTTGTGTCGCGTTGGTGAGTTTTTTGTCATTATCGTGCATGCTACTTTGCTATTATCACATTCTCCTCTATCTGTGAGAGTGCGGATTGGGAATCTTAGGTTATTCTGTCCAAAGATAACCGGGATTGACAATCCGTGGGTGAGTGGTGGGCTCTCCTCCTAAAATCCATTCTATAATAATATATAAAAATATCTAAATACCTACGGTAATCGTTTACTATCAGACGGGTCCTATGCTTGACCACCACTATGCTGACACCACTTTTTTTGTTAAGGCTAGTAAACATGTGCCTAACCACACACCTTGTCGTTCGTGGCAACGAACAGGGTTATGTCGGAACAAGCTGAAACGACTGCCAGAATGTTGTCTCAGACGGGGACTAAACGTATCTTCCGAAGTACGGAGGAGTTCAACTGTCCGCCAATAGGTGTTACTTTTTGGTCAACCATCTGAGGCGTGCCGAGTGAAAGTTGCTTAACAATGTCGATCGTTCAAACTAGAAGTACACAACGTGGCTACGACCTCCTCCTTTGTTTTACACCCCTGTACTATAAAAGTCTCCCATTCAACCTTTCCTTTGAAGTAACGCACACGATATAGAAAGAAAAATAGGACGAAATACTGCCCAGTGAATATGTAGGTCAGACGACTCCAGGGTTGTCGACACAAATATTGAACATTAAACACAGTGAAAAATGTGAAATCGAGAATAATCGATTGCTAAGCATGTCAAATGCTAAAAATATCTAAACACAAATATTGAAGTTTGTGTTGCATTTTTATAATTATTGGTTACTAGATGGCCCAGCGGACTTCGTAGCACCATATTTTTTTTTTTGTGAATATTTTTCAATTAATTAATAAGAAAAAACGTGATAAAAGCTATCGTATATTAGGCACGCCAGCAAAACACATATTAAAAAAAAAAGACGTGAACATCGGTAAGATAGTTTCAGAGTTCATCGTGAGCTATACATATATAATAGATATCCCAGGTTTCCGATGCAGTAGTGGAATAAAAAAATATTTATCGTAACGAACAAAACAATAGGTATGTTCGGAACCAAGCGCACATTAGAAAATTTTACATACCAAAAATTGGTGCACATTCATTTTGTAATTTGGTTTATTTGTATAGATGATAGAACATATAATCGATTTATTCTTGACCTCTTATAATATATTGAATTCCTCATTTAATAAAAAGTTTAATTAGATAATTTTTCAAAACAATTGTGACAACCCTAGTGTGCATAACCGTCAATCGCATAAGCTTCGTACATTTCGATGTACGTTGCGGGATTAGTGGAGCGAGTTGACATAACTGTCTACGCAACCAGACATTGGATGCTCAATCGTTCGCCTAGTTCGTATCAATTTAAGCTCGGTGTTGGAAGTTAGGATATATTTACGGTATAGTTATTTGAACCAATAATAAGACGATCTACTGTCCTTTTACTGAACTTGGATTACTGTGTTATTATTACTTTTTTTTTCTATATTTTGATCGAAGATTTAGTCAGCACTTGACGATTACGTCAGCCTCTTGGATTGATAAAGAGGTTTTGTCAATTAATTACGCGTAATAATTTTATAAAGGTAAAAAACAATTTGTTATAAAATCGAAAATAACAGCCAAGGGCAGTATTTGAACCTACATCTCCTCGAATACCGTCCCAGTTGCTTTGTCAATTCAGACATCGTGACAATTGCCAGGGACTACAAATTTCTATAACACTACAAATTTCATTCTTAATGTCTTGGGTGACGCCAGCACCATCTGTCGGAAGTATTTGCATACCTACATGTAATCGGAAAATGCCTGATCTAGGATAGCTAATTTGGCATTTTCATTCATTATTTGGTAGACACAATTAATATGCTGTGACCTATTTTGTATTCTAGTATTACACAAGTACACACATCAAAAAAAAATTGAGATCACTTTGTTTTTTGTTAAGGCAAAAAAACATGTACAAATATACCTAACCCCACACCCCTTCGTGCCCCGAGGCAACGAACAAAGTAGTGTGGAGCCTTCACCCACTAAATAAACCCGCCGTGTGTCGTCTCTACTCTTGTATTGGCGGACCACTGGAACTATGTGACATTACTTACTTCAGTGATCCGCCGGCGGTGGTAAAAATACCCTACCACGAATAATAAGTCTTCGTTTAACGGTAACATCTGATGGTAAGTAGCGACTTAATCTTGGTGAACACATTACAGTTGAAAGGGACGGTTAAAATAAATCGCATCATCCAATTTAACTAGGCTATTAACTAAGAAAGTAATACCATTATAGTAATCGCTAACCCATCTCCTTTTATAGTTATGGTCAATGGTTAATACCATGGGAATGGTCTTGAGGAAGGGTCGCCATGTAATATACCTACATTTTGTTTTTAATTCTCGTAATATCGTTTGCGAGCAAAAACCTTATATCCGGAGTTGTATTAAACTAGACGTCCTGATACCTGGGTGGTGCAGCGGTACTGTTAGCTACTGATCATGAGATCTCGGGTTCGACCCCCGGGTCGAGCCGTGTTATTGGACTTTTTCGTAAAAGAATAATTCTCAGTAACAACCCGGAGTCCGGAAATGTGCCCGGTAGACGGCAATAGACTCGCTCTCTATTAAATGGGACTTAAATATAATTGGCGAACAGTGGGTGTACAACACACCTCTGCCTACCCCTTCGGAGAAACAGGCGTGAGCTGTCCCGGCGATTCATATCTCAGAATCAATAAAAGAAAAAACAAAAGACAATTAATTTTCTTCAATTTCTTTTCGCGTTGAGGGCTCAATTGGCAAAGCATCTGGAACGGATTTCCAGGAGATGTAGGTTCAAATCCTATTCGTGACTATTACTTTCAATTTCATATTTTCGCACTATGTGTTTCGCAAAATTAATTAATTTTATGCGTATATTGAGATCCTGATTTCAGCTTGACAGTCGTATATTGGGGTCTCTGATTGAATGTAGCGTGACTATTAGCGACTCGCCAGACAATCTCTAATCGTAACTTAATTAATCAATGTTGGCACATGTCTTCGCCGCAACACTATCTATTAGAAACGTCATTAGTCTGCTACATGGAATTACTGACATTTTACTTCTTTTTAGACGCCGAAATAAATATTTCATATATATTTATTTCGGCGTCGGAAAATAAATATAGCACAATAATCATAAATATAATATTATTTTATTTTAAAAGAGTAGGCCTAGCCAATTTGCATTTTATGATCGCTAACGCTATAGAAAATTGTTTTTTTTTTTAATATATGGGAATATGACAGCTTTAACGATATATATAACGCTAAGTCACGTGACTTGACGTTAGTGATGTCAAATTTCCATGTATTTTAATAGTTTTCTATAGCGTTACCGATCATAGAATGCAACTTGGCTAGGCCCACAGGTAATTGAAAGTGCAGGAAAGGTCGTCGTAATTCTATTTTCGAATCAGTGGGAATTTTTTATAAAAAAAAAATATATGCACGTCAAAGTTGAGGTTTTAGCTCGTGTTCGAACTCGCCAGCATTCAGATTAGGATCAATAAAATGATCATAACATTTTCAATGTGTGATCGTATAAAATTTTGACATTTGTAAAATAACGGAAATTTACATAAAGGCATTGTACTTATAAAGTAAGTGTGAATGTATCCTATTATTATAATATACATTCAATCAAGAAAGTATTGGGAATGGATGATTTGTTTATAGTTCCAAATTCAAATTTTTCAAAGTCATGTTGACTGTTTTCTTTGACTATCGCGGTGTTGTGCACTCAGAATTCTTGCCAGAAGGTCAAACGGTATATAACTAATATTACTTGAGCGTTATGCGGCGTTTAAGAGAGCAAATTCGACGAAAAAGGCCAGATTTGTGGAAAGAAAATTCTTGGATTTTGCACCACGATAATCCGCCTTCGCACAAGGCCATCATTGTGAATGAATTTTTGTCCAAACACTCAACAAATACCATCGAGCAACCACCATATTCACCAGATATGGCTCCAGCCAACTTCTTTCTTTTTTCTAAACTCAAATTACCCCTTCGTGGCACCCGTTTTCCTTCGGTAGAAGACATAAAGGAGACTTCGCGGCGAGAACTGAACTCAATTCCGGAAACAGCGTTTAAAAAATGTTTTGATGCTTGGATTGTTCGTTGGCGTAAGTCTATCGTTTCTGAAGGAGCATACTTTGAAGGTGATATATTTGGATGAATAACAAAAATGTTGTGTATTATTGATTTTTTCCCGGTACTTTCTTGACAGAGTAGTACTAGCCTTTGCTTGCGGCTCCGCCGCAACCAAAACCTAGTATTTAGGTTGTATCTCGGGTTTCCGATATAGTAGCGGGATAAAATTTATACCAGTTTTTAAGTCTAATCAAGATCTATCAAATAAAAAAAGTTGCATCAAAATCCGTTTAGTAGTTTTTGCGTGATGCGCGAACAAACAAACAGACAAATAGATAAACAGACAAAAAATCTAAAAAAAATCGACACGCCTATATAGCCTAATAAAGTCATTTTTTCTCAAATATCTTAAATGTACTGTAGTGTACATAGCTCTGTTACAGCTTTATAATAGTATAGATAATAAATGATAATTGAGTCTTATATACTTTTAGGTAAGCACCCTCTCGCTATCTATTTTGACGAATTAAAACTGTTATTGGTTTATTTATTGACATCATGCTTCCTTGTTACATACTTTCGTCAGCAGATGACGTTAAAAACAATCTTCCGAATTAGATGTTTCACATCAAAAGCCATGCATTTTACCGGAACGAAAAGTTTTTTTGGGCTCCAGACAATACGGATTATTAATTAATAATAATAATAATAATAAATTAATATTAATAATAAGTCTTTATTGTCACTAAAAATTACAGTTCACAGGGTGACTTATAACTAGGCATAAGTAATTTATTGTACTTAAGGTATACTGTCTCCCAAACTAAGCGAATGCTTGAAGTATTTTGGGCGGCAGTGTTCAGTCGTGCAACATTGCTCGATTTTACAATTTTAGTGAATTTATGTGAACGTCGTGTGTGTGTGTATAAGTGTGTGTGCGTGCGTGCGTGTGTGTATATGGTTGAGATTATGTCTTTCTTTCTTTCTATGTATTTCGTATCTGAGTTATGTGTAAGTGGAAGATGGCATTGTATATTTTGTCTGTGTGTGTGTATCGTTTGTTTGCGTGTGGAGGTTACGCGATATACGCCAGCAATTGCTCAGTCTTATTATAATCCATATTTAGAAGCCAGTCTGTGATAGTGAGTTTTGTGGCTGTTTAGTCCTGCGATATTAAGTGTCTTGTGGATATCGTTGTATAATTTTGTGCTTATACTATTAAATTGTTTCCTGGCAAAGGATGTCTTGCAGGGAATGCTTGGGTAGATAAACATCTTGCTGCGTCTGTTTGGATCGGGTCGCGGGGCATTTCGATGTCTTCTCATAGTGGAATTGAGCACAAGAAGTTGTCGAACTGTTAATACCTTGCAATCCGCGTATAGGTTTTTGGTGTAGTATCTATAAGGCTTTTTAGTCATTACTTTCAGGACGGCTCTTTGTGCTCTCTCCAGACCCAGAAGCAGCGTCTTGCCGGCACCGCCCCATGCTGGATGCAATTATGGGCTGTGATAGAGAACTTTTGGGGTGGGGAGTTAGTTTTTCTGATCGAGAAGGCAACATAGTATGTTTTGGAGAGGTTTAATGTCAGCAAGTTGTCCACAAGCCATTTCATAATTTTAGTCATAGAAAACTCAGCTCTTTCTTTAACGGTTTTCCAGTCGGGTCCCCATACTAGGATTGCTGTATCATCTGCGTAAGTATAGATGTTGGTGTTAGGGATAGAGATTTGGCAGAGATCGTTTATATAGAGCTGGAAAAGAGTTGGACTTAAAATACTCCCTTGGGGAACACCGTATCCTCACTCGACTGTATCCTCATCACTATCGATATTACCTATTCTGACCTGTTGTTTCCTATTTGCTAGAAAGTCTTTAAGCATTTTATGAGCATTTCCTCGTATGCCCAACTTCTCCAATTTAGTCAGGAGGATGGGGATAGAGACCGTGTCAAACGCTTTAGACAGATCAAGAAATATACATAGGCATTAGTTTTTACTGTCCAAGTTTTTTATAATCGCGGCTGTCAAGTCCAGTACGGCAAACTCAGTAGAGTCATTTGGGTGGAAGCCGTACTGGTTGTCAGCAAGGATTCTAAACTTCTCCAGAAATGTTTTAAGTGCCCCGTTTAGTATTTTCTCGAGAATTTTCGAGATACAGGAAAGAACAGCTATAGGGCGGTAGTTGTCGACACAGTCTCAAATTATTGTTGAGTAGTTACGGCGTAACAATCAAACTCACTTTGCACGCATTTATAATATTGTAGTACGGAATGAAGAATCTGTAGGGATTATTTTAATTATTAGACTTAGCCCGCGACTGCGTATGCGTGGACCTCAGAATGTAAATATGTACTACATTCTACGGTCCTATTATCGCTATGTCCATCCATCCATTCATCCATCAGCCTTTCAACGTCCACTGCTGGACATGGGCCTCCCCAAGAGAACGCCACAACGAGCGGTCCCGTCATGGGAGATAATGCCGTAATCGCCATGCTTGGCAGGCGGGTTGGCGATCGCAGTGGATGTTGTTAATACTCGAGGGAATACTGCTGCCCACTCCCCCGGTATTCCCTCAGTCGGCTCTTACGAATCCCGTGGGTACAGAGGGGTGGGACAGTTCTAAAGCCGGCCCCACACGGCCTATGTACCTAATGATGATTGGTTCAGTAGAAACTACGCGAAAGCGTCACCAACAAACTTACTTTTTAGAATTTATAACATTAGTAAGGAAGTAAATATAATTTCACACAAAGCGGTCATCAACTTATTGATACTAAACCTGTACTATTCAACGATAAAGAACTTAAAAAAAAACATAGCATCACGCCTGTATTCCCCGAAGGGATAGGCAGAGGTGTATTACACACCCACGATTCAGCAGCTACGTTTTAGTCCCACATAATAGGGGGCGAGCTTATTGCTGTCTATCGGACACATTTCCAAACTCCGGGCTGCTACTGAGAATTTTTCTTTTTACGAAAAAGCTCATAACGCTGCCCGACCCGGGGATCGAACCCAAGACCTCATGATCAACAGTCGCTTACGCTACCGCTGCACCACAGATGCAGTTGATAAAGAATGCGATATAAACAAGTTTTCTGAATTATTTTCAGTTATTCTGTCAATATTGTTGAAAGTGTAATAGGCTGGCTTACATAAAACCTATATACCATCCAATAAACAAATACAAAGTGAGTCTCATCCCCTGCGTATCTCGTGATTGAATCACTCCGATAAATAAGACGAGAGGTGTCGACGCTTTTAATGTAATAGCTTACGTAATTGTACATCGATTGAAAATTATAACTACTTTGGAAAATCCATGCTGCACGCCTCATAATCTTCATTTTTCACAATAAAATTGATTATTTGATAAGAAACTAATAATGTATTAGTTTTACTAAGTAGTTTTCAATCAATCACATCCATCCATCCATCCATCAGCCTTTCAACGTCCACTGCTGGAGATAGGCCTCCCCAAGAGAACGCCACAACGAGCGGTCTCGTCATGGGGGATAATGCCATAATCGCCACGCTTGGCAGGCGGGTTGGCGATCGCAGTGGATGTTTTTAATACTCGAGGGAGTGCTGCTGCCCACTCCCCCGGGATTTCCTCAGTCGGCTCTTACGACTCCCATTACAATTCTAAAGCCGGCCCCACACGGCAATAAATCACATAGATAGCGCTAATTTCAAAAAGTACTAATGTGGGTTTCATGCCTTAAACGCCATCTAGCGCTAATTTTAAGAAGTACTTCTATATTGGTCTATAGAAATAGTTCTCATGAAAGGTATAGCGCTGTTAGCGCTGGTTTTAGTGTCAAGTCGTATGTTTTAGAGTGTTTAGTATGTTTTTGTTTATTACAATTAAACCACATCGAATGAGACCGTGAAAAGTAATAGGGCTCTATTCGTAGTTATACTCAAGTTAAAAAGAAAAAAAGACTCTATTAGTAAAGTATTTCGGTTGTTATCGTGTTAACATACATTACCTACAACAAACGGACGTCCAAGACAGAACTTTTTTAAACAGTTTTTTAATTATTTTAAATAACAATAATGGCATAAAAAAATATCATGAATGTCAAAAATAGTGTTTTTTCTTGATATGTGTGTGTATATTTTATTTTACAAGTGCAATATAATGATAAATAGAGACATTTTAAGTTTGAAAAATCAGTTGTTCTGTGTGAAACAAGAGTAGTACCCGCCCCACCTCAACGCTTCGCTTATGAGGCGTGCAATATGAACTGTGAATTTCTATACTTGCTAAAATCCTCACTTATATTATTAAATTATATTCAGCCACAAAAACAATTATTCAGGAAGTAATAACTACAACAGCAGCCATATTACCTACTAAAAGTAATTTCTACCTGGCTACCTTTGGATGAATTAAACTGGTCTATATTAATAATTCGGTCAAGGGACGTACGGTAGTCTCGATTGAAACCTTACCTGAATAATAAAACATAAAAAAATAATGATTTCGAGTCGACAACATATATCCAGGAAATTCGGATTGTCGAGTATTATGTTAAATTCTAATGGTGCAAATGGCAGTCGCCATATTGGCCACTCGGATGCCATCTTGAGTTCGTTAAGACCGATTCACACGTACCTATATTTTGTAAAAGATTGAGTATTATGAGTCACATTTCACATTTCATTTTTTCATCTAGTCTATACTATTATAAAGCTGTGTCATAGCTATGTCTATACATTTAAGATATTTGAGAAACAAATACTGTAATAGGCTTTATAGGCGTGTCTAAACACAAAACGATTATTTTTAGATTTCTTTGTCTGTCTGTTAATCTGTTTGTTTGTTCGAGCATCACGCAAAAACTACTGAACGGATTTTGATGCAACTTTTTCTGTGTGATAGCTCTCGATTAGACTTAACAACTGGTATAAATTTTATCCCGCTACGATATCGGGAACCTGAGATATAAGCTAAAACTAGCTTATGGCTGCGGCGGAGGCGCAGGCAAAGGCTAGAATGATAATAAAATGGTAATTGTAGTGTATTTACTTAATATAAATAAATACATTACATAATTATGCATAATTCACATCTATAAACTATATTTATATTATAAATATAATATATAATATACCTACAATACATACAAAATTATGACATAAATAAATAACGATTTACACGAATACTTGTACAGAATTAAAATTAGGGTCATCCTTACTAATATTATTGTTGCAAGAGTGAGTTTGTTTATTTATTACGCTTTCACACCGTAACTACTGAAGCAATTATCATGAAATTTTGCACATATATAGTCTAGAGCCCAGAAAAGGACGTAGGCTACTTTTAACTCGGAAAAATTTGTGGTATGTTTATATTTGCATAGTGATATTTGCGTAGTTATAATTAATGAGTGACGTAATTATATTCTTCTAAAGTCTACGCGGGCGGAGTCACGGGCAAAATATAGTGTTTTAATAAAATAGATTTAGCATCTTACCATATAGAGTTGTAAGTCCAAATAATTAGTTACTTACTTACTTATCATCACGCCATTTCCCTTGCGGGGTAGGCAGAGAGAACAGAGTGCCAAGATGCTCTATTCTTGTATACATCTCTTGCTTCCTCAACATTCATAACTCTCTTCATACACGCTCGCCGGTTTCGGAGACTCCTGACTCCACCTTCCTTCAATACATGACCAATTTGGTCTAGGTAGGTAAGTCTCAGTCTCCCCCTGTACCTACATCCTTCCACTTTCGCATTGTATATCTTCTTAGCCAGTCGCTCGTCCGGCATTCTTTCCACATGTCCGAACCATCGGAGCATTCCCTTTCGCATCTTTACACCAATAGTCTCTTTCATACCTACACGCTCTCTTACGTCATTGTTACGAATGCGGTCAGTCAGACTCACTCCACAGATTCTCCGCAGAGATCGCATTTCGACCGCATTGATTTTATTCTCATGCTCCTTTTTACATAAATCGCCTTCTAATCGCCCATTCAACTTCATCCATACTAATGTCATCTGAGGATGCCGGTACCGAATGCTGATCTGTTAGACTACATGTGGCACCAGCATCACCCTGAACATCCGCATACATATCTCCAAAATATTCACTCCATCGGCTTAACACATCTTGTGTTTGCGTAAGAATGTCTCCACCTTTAGACCTTATTTTATTCATTCTGAAAGCTGACCAACCACTCCGAGATTTCTTCACCTCCCTCCAGAAAAGTTTGGTGTTGCTCTCGAAGTTTTTGGTCAGCCTTTCTTCTGCAATCATATTTGCTCTATCTATCACGCTTCTCTTTCACTAAGGCTTTGGTGTCATTCTTACGTTGCCGGTATATTTCTTTCTTCTGTTCTTTCATACTTGCACTCAGGTTCAAAGAAGATACATAGTCCAGCCACGCTTTCTTCTTTTGGTCTACGGAAGCTGCTACTTCCGTATCTCACCATGCATCACCTTTCACTTTCCTATGCTTCTTTGAGCATCCACATACTTCTTTCGCTGTATCTACCATACTATCTTTTAATACTCTCCAGCATTCTTCTATGTCAGATCCCGGCTGACTTGCCCTTGTCAGCCGTTCACGGACACCCTCTACATACTTTGCTCTTACACTCTCTTCTTGCAACTTTTCAATGTTTATTCTTTCAAGCCCTCCGAAGTGGACACGCTCTCGCCAGTGTCTCCACTTTCTGAACAGAATATTAAATCTCGCAATTACGAGATAGTGGTCCGTGTCGACAGTGTGACCCCTGTAGGCTCTTGTATCCAGAATTTTACTTCAAGGGCGACTGTCTACCAGAATTTAATCTATCATACTTCTCTGTTCATTCCTTCTCTATGTATACATGTGGATGTCCTTATGTTTCAACATTTTTTCAAAAATGTGTTTGAAACAATATGGTTTCTCTCCATACATACATCCGCAATGAGCCTACCTGCATCATTCACTCTCTTATCACCAAATGAACCAAGCACGTCCTCGAAGTCTGGACGCTTGGTCCCAACCCATCCATTCAAGTCTCCGCATACGATCACGCATTCACTAGCTTCTGCCAAATCTAGAACTTCCCTAACATTATCCCAGAACTTCTCTAGATCCGATGCCACCGAAGAGCCTACGGGAGCATAAGCTGCGACCATGAAAACCCTGGTGACACCTAGTTTTATTCGGACCCATAGAAGTCTGGGATCAAACATTCCGTAATCTTTCACACCTGAGGCCAAGCGAGCGGACAGCAACACCCCACTCCCATACTGGCCCGATCGCTCTGCGGTACACCAGACCACAGAGGTAACCCGCCACCAGGAAGATCACAGGCGTCGCTACCCTTTCGCTTGGTCTCTGTTACACAGAGCACATCAAGGCGTCTGTCCGACATGACGGTTACCTGCTCGTGTAACTTACCTTCCACACCACCTCTTACATTCCACGTGGCTACTCGACACTGCTCCCCTCGACTCGCCAAACTGGGCAAGGCGTGATGGGTGGCGGACCCCATCGCCGCATCTGCCGTTGTTCGTACCGACGGGGGAGTCGGTACGCGTCGCCTCTAGGGCATGCCCTAACCCGCACTGCGGTACACATTCGAGCCGGATTGCAGCCTGTGGATTGCAGGCTGGCAGGGATCGCGACGAGCACGCTCCGGACTATGATCACCCAAATTAGTTTTTACTAGTTTTTTTTTTTTTGTATTACGTGGCATATCTGATGGTAAGCGGATACCGTAGCTTATAGACGCTAGCAACACCAGAGGCATCACTCGCGCGTCGCCATCTCCAAGGAAAGGGATAGGAAGGATATTACGGAGACGATACATAGGATTCTAGCGAAAGGATAGGAGATGATAGGGAGGGGGTTTGGACCTCGGGCGCTCTCACTCGCCTTACGAAACACAACGGTAGGAGCACTTACAATTGATAAGTATTTTAAATTTATCTAGGGTATCTGCATACTTTCCCTTATATTATATTGACACAGTTCTGACGCCCACGAGGATAAGGTAGCGGACACAATCTTACTTTACATTCCTAACCGCTATGTACTTAGTACTTCGAAAACCTATTCTCAAACTACACAACCATGTCATATAAACGTATGAACATACTGTGATACCTAAGTATAGATCTTGTCTACTTTTGTCACAGTTTAATGAATAATTGTGCTGTGTGTAGTGCCCAAGGTGAGCTACATTCAGCGAAATTAGTGACACACGGGACGACTGGCCATCCAACAGTGCTATTTATTGTTTATCATGGTAGACGAGCTACGGCCACGAGCTAGTACGGGAAACAATATCAAGAATACTGCCAAAACATCTCCCTTTAATTTCGAAAATGACGGAATGGATGTCCCATCTGTTACAACCAACACGTTGGTCACATAATAGACGTACGACCCGCTCAAGGCAGATAAGAAATGGATACTCCCATTTAGTACCCAACCCTGCCACCAGTAATGTCATCCATCCATCCATCCCTCAGCCTTTTAACGTCCACTGCTGGACATAGGCCTCCCCAAGAATGGGGGATAGTGCCGTAATCGCCAAGCTTGGCAGGCGGGTTGGCGATCGCAGTGGATGTTGTTAATACTCGAAGGAGTGCTGCTGCCCACTCCCCGGTATTCCCTCAGTTGGTTCTTACGACTCCCATGGGTGAAGAGGGGTGGGACAATTCTAAAGCCGGCACCACACGGCCCAGTAATATCATTAGTCGCCTCGTGTGGCACCGAGGGAAAGAATGGGATGGTGACATTTATATTTGTAGTCCATTTATGGACAAAAACTTTTATGTAATATGTATTCTTTTTTCATGTGTGCAGGGTTTGGCAAAAACATCTACCCCGGAGTTCAGAAAAAGCATGACTATTTAACACTCCTTTTTTTCGGCATCGGACTATATGTATACCAAATTGCGTGGTGATCGATTCAGTAATTACGGCATCAAGAGTTAACAATCAAACCCAATTCTAAAGTTTGAAATAAAAAAGGAACTCAGTCAAACATGTCATCCGACATGCTCCCTAAAATACGCGTCTGTGTGTATCCTACATAAAACCTAAGTTTTGCCAAGGTAGTCTACTTATCAAATAATCGAGTATCACCCATATTATATAAATACCGGGACTTCGTTCGTACAGCACGGACATTAATAATATCTTTGCAAATATAGCTATCGCAGATGAACTATCTTTTATCCTAGAAAAAATCCAGGATAAAAGGTACCCTATATTCGACGATTGGCAAAGCATCTGGGACGGTATTCCAGGAGATGCATGTTCAAACCCTGCTCGTGACTGTTATTTTCGATTTCACATGTGCGCACTTTTTGTTAATTTATATGGCTATGCATGTCAAATACCTACTTAAGAAATAATTAAAAATATTTTTTTTAGGGCTGTGTCATTATTTAGTATGATTAATTTTATTGTAATTGCTAAGCTTACCTGCCCGGCATGATGTAAGCAAATACATCCAATAAATGGTGCAAGTGTCACTCAAGACATAAAGAAGGAATGTGTTATCGAAATTCGCAGTCTCTAACAATTGTCACGATGGCCGGGTTGGTAAAGCATCTGGGACGATATTTCAGGAGATGCATGTTCAAATTCTGCTCGTTACCTGTTATTTTCGAATTCAAATTTTCACGCTTTGTGTTAATTTATATGGCTAAGCATGTCAAATGTTAAAAAAAATCTATAAGAATATCTAAACCGTAATTTGCACGATTTTAAATTTATTTAAATTATGTATCCATGTTGACTTCAAGTTCAATAATAGTACAATATATCACAGATTAAATCATCTCATTTAAGAGAAATACAAGTTGGAAAGACTCGTGTTATTGAACAATGTTGGGTTTTTTTTATTGCATGTAGTGGCAGACGAGCCACGGTCCATCTGATGGTAAATGGTAACCGTCGCCCATGGACTCGACTATACCGAGAGTATTGTCAAGCCGCTGCTCACCAATTCATTTCACAGATATGAAATGAAATATAAACGGCTATCTCCTGCTACAGCCAAAACGCAACGATGTGCTTCATGGCCGGTCACACTGAAGATGGTGGTACCAACCCGCTCGGGCCGGGTACCAAGTGAGTACTCCCACTTGGTACCCAGCCCTACCACCAGTCATGCAATGGGTGATAATTGCTTACTTCCCTTAGTCGCCTCATACGACACCCATGGGAAAGAATGGGGTGGCGACACTTGTATTCTTAGTCCGTCACCACACAGACACAGTTCTCGAATAAAAATAAGAAATAGGTTTAGGATTGGTTTATTTACACTTTGGCAGTGATGGCATGATCTTGTTATTTACAATGTCACTATACTAAAACTTTAGTCCGTTTGAGCATAATTTATCCAGTTTCGGCAGCCGGGTCAACCCTACACCAACTTGACAACAATAGCAGCGTCACTACTACTAGTGTTGACAAATCAAGCATAGAGCAAAAATAACAGTTTAAATAACGGCTATTTGTGAAACTGTTTACCAAGCGCGGAGGCCGTGTCCGTAAGGAGAAGCCAAACCGCCGAGGTATGGGGCAGCGATTCCATAAGGAGCAGCAGCGATTGGGGCACCCCAACCTCCCCACCCACCAGCTGCATAACCAGCATGGCCAGCGAGAGCACCGCTCACAGCGGCAGCCTGGGACTGAGCAGCAGCAACAGCATTCTGGTTTGCAGCAACACCTCCCCAGTATACATTCTCGTGGATGTTACGGCTGTTTTCAGCGGCCTGACGGTTAGCTTCAATGTTGTATTGGACAGCGGCTTCGTTAGCGCGCGCCTGATATTCATAGGCAGCGCGAGCGTGGTCTTGCGCCACGACTGTGGCGTCAATTGCGGCGGCTTGGGCGTCTCCAGCGTTCACACCATAGGCCAATGGACCGATTAAGCTGGCGGAGGCATAGCCGAGGACGGCGACGAAAGCGACCTGGGGAAAAAGAGCTATTTAAAAAACAATCAATCATAAGGCAAATTTTAAATCTTAAAGAATCCACATATGACGCTCAAAATATGTGTTTAATAGTAAGATTTTGTTTCTAACTTTTACAATCGCCGAATGTGTGATTATTATTTTTATTGCCATAATCTCAGCTCTTTTATATTTCTTAACTTGTGAAAACTCAAATAGAATCCGAAAGCATTTATGTTGTACTTCAAGAAACCTTTAATTTAATTAATTATTAAAAATAGCAGTTGTTACTGCGATATGCTTCCAATCCTAATATAATAACTAATTTAACAAAGGAAGTGAACTACATTAGCGTGTTATATCCTTTCTTTTACGAAATTGCACCTTGAATTTTAAACTCTTTATTAGGCAAATAAGTGCCTACATATTTAAATATTTTAAATATTATTCACGTACATAAATATCACAGTAGACACCACTAATATCGAATGTTTACTAAAAAGAGAAAAAATATTTCCTTATTAGACTATCAACCATGGCGACGCCCTTGAGTCTGCACATAATAATTATTAAATTATTTAACTGATTACTGTGATATTTGCACAATCACTGTCTTAAACAGAACGTGACATAACATCAAGTTAATTAAATTCAGCCTTAACAATGACATTGAGTAGAATGGAATGAGATGCATATATTTTTTTTATTTAGCGGCTTTTAACGTAATTGAACCTAAATAAGTACAGAATTATTTTTTAAACACAGAGTTGAAAATCTTTTGGCGGGGAATCGTGCTGTACAATTATTTTGTAAATTAAGAATGCAGTTCTTGCATGACATTTTAATTCGTTATGTAAGTAAGGTATATTTACGTGGATGGATAAGTAGGAAGCTGCGCAAAGGGCGTTTTGGTGATATTTAGCTTTTCGTTGTTTAAATTAAACTTGAGTGAAGAAGTTTAATTTCAAATTTCAAGCTTCGTCTTTTAAATATTTTAAGCTATGTGGCCTTTCATTTCTTGAAATTATCAATAGCTACTATTAAGTAACAGGTTTTTAACCTATAAGTAATGTTTATTTATTATTCAACCTTATTATATCTAAATATCTTGCTACTAATAACTGGATTTTGATCACAAGGCAATTACAAAACTGTAAGTGCGTATCGCATTTTAAGGAATTCATTTATCACAATAAGACAAAAGCTTTGCTAAGGAAGAGTGAAATTAATTTATATATATATATTAATAATTAATTTATATATTAATATTGAAGAAGCATTTTCATTCTTACTACTACAGAATAAGTGGTGCATAATAATTATCTATTGATTGAATTAATTAACATCATTGAAAATGCTAAATCATAGCACAAATCATTTATGTAAGTATTGATTATAAATTTACTTATAGCTGTACTTATGCGAGTTTTATATTAGATTAAGATAGTTCTACTTCCAAATATGATAATAAATATCAATCCCAAAAATTCCCACGACATTTAGTTCCAGTTCGGAAGTCGTATAAACAGATATAACTCAAAATGGCGCTGCGCCTAATACATTTAGGCTTATTGAATTAAATATAAACAGTCATTAGAATAAATTAACATTCAATTGCTATTAAACATAATAATGACAAGGCTGAATATGAAGCAATGAGGTAGTGATACCGGAACGTTTATATAAAGGCTGTTCGTTATAATTTCCTTTGCCTCAAAAACTGATGCATAATAATGGCGGCAATTTGAATTATGTACATGACACTTAATTTATAGGATACATTTACTGTCGCAATTATATTTTGTATTTTTTATAACGTTAATACGAATAATAAAGTATACATTTCCTTCGAAACAAATATTAATGTCAGGTACTATAAAAATACATTATTAAAAAAATATAGGCATCTTGTCATTCTAAAATCAAGATTGAGAATATAGATCAGACTATATGGAAAGCATAGGGCGTCGAGCCAGATTCCCGTAAGAATTTGTTTGAATTCTTTGCAATATTCATGGTGGACGGGTCCACTCCAGAGAGCGGGAATAAAAAAATAAATAGGTTTAGAAAAAATGCCTATGTTTAAATATATTAAAAGAAACAAAGATGACGTTCGTGACATCGGTCATTGTGCGTAAATTGGAACACAAGTTTAGTCAGCGATATACTGGTTGATTGATACGATTTTTCTGTACGTGTCTCTCTGCTCCTAAACGGCTGAATTGATTATGACAATTTTGTATGTGCTTTTGACTGAGTCCAGGGTTGTTTAAATTCACAATTGCACCAAGTAGATGATACTGCTATCGTGTTCTAGGATAATTATATTAATATCGAAAATATGTTTGGTAAACATGTCAACAGTCATTAATATTGGAATTTTTGCTTCATGGTTGCATTCCATGACCACGTGGGACATAGATGCTTGCATAATTGCATTCCAATATTATTATGTATTTTTTAAATTGATAAAATGTTTTTTAAATAATAAATAAAAGATCGTACCAGGAATCTCATCGTGCACTTCTGTTTGACTGCTCGATAGCTACTGAATACTGTGGTGAATTCCGCCCCGTCTTTTATACTAAACCCGCAATGTTATCGAAAGTCGTCAAATGTACCCGGTGAAGTATTATAGGCGGATCACTGGTGCGGGCAAGGTCTCAAAATAAAAAAAATGTAGTGTAATATTACTAAAATTTTCACGTGCACAATGCATGTTATTTTTGTTAAGGCACTAGGACTATAGTAAGGGTGGATGAAGAACCACGGTGGGTTTAAAAAAAACGAGGACTAAAGGACACGTAATTCTATTTTTAGCGGACATAGTTTCTGAAAAACGTTCCAACCCACGCATATAAGATATATCTTAATAATCGAGTATATATCTTATACTATATATAGTATAAGATCCATCAGCCTTTCGACGTCCACTGCTGGACATAGGCCTCCCCAAGAGGGGATAGTGCCGTAATCGCCACGCTTGGCAGGCGGGTTGGCGATCGCAGTGGATGTTGTTAATACTCGAGGGAGTGCTGCTGCCCACTCCCCCGGTATTCCCTCAGTCGGCTCTTACGACTCCCATGGGTGGAAAGGGGTGGGACAATTCTATAGCCGGCCCCACACGGCGGTTATATACCCGGAAATAACCATTAGTAAATCACATAAGCAATCGTCCTGTGTGGGAATCGAACCTATAACATTCGCTACGGGAGATTGTTATCTAACGGTGATCTAGCGGTAGTGTATGTGACTGCGGATCTTGAGGTCTGGGGTTAGAATCCCGGGCAGGGCCAGCAAAAACTTATTGAGCTTTTCCGTCAAGAAATTCTTAATAGCAGCCCGGAGTTACGAAGTCGGCGGTGTTTCATCCCAGCGGCAAACACGTAAAGCTGTAGGTCCTAGGTCGGATCTGTTTATGGTCGTGTCGGAATGCCTTGCCATCAGACAATGAGAATGAGGGAATAAAGGGCGCACTTGTGTTGCGCACACAAGTGCATAAATATTTCCTGCATACATAGCTATCCAGGCTGGCTGCCGGTATCAAAATTACGATCTGAAAATTATTAATATATATTAACTTCCCGCTAAGAAAATAGAAAATATTCGAAAGTTGGGAAGCTATTGGTTTTACCCCGTTTTTCGAAAATCGAGTTTTCAACGGATGTTGACGTGTTGAGGTCCTAGGAAGCTTCCCCGAATGTTTCCGCGGTGATGTCTGTATGTCTGTATGTACCTACTTATAACTTTTGAACGGCTTGACCGATTTCATCAGGGTTGGCGTCATCCGAAAGGACTTGACCAAACTTAGATTTTGAATAGAATGAGGACCGATTTTAAAAGAAATAAAACCTCCTTATGCCGTGATAATTCGCCTTTTTAACTTAATCAGACGGACGGACAACAAAATATTGCATAACACACCACAATATAGAGTAATACTTTTCAACCATGTTTTTTTGGCTAGCGCAATCGTGGTATGTTACAATTTACCTACAAAATAAAATATAACAATCTATTGTTAAAATTTATTGTTTTTAATGCCACTTAGTTTGCGTAAAACATTTTGCTTCATTTATTAAATTTAGGTATATATATTTAGATATTTTTATATATATTTTTAGCATTTGACATGCTTAGCAACATACATTAAACAAAAAGTGAAAAATGTGAAATCGAAAATAACCTGGTCGGTATAATGTATAAAAATACTTCTGACAGATGATGCAGGCGTCACCCAAAGACGTTAGGTATGAATGTGCTATCGAAATTAGCTGTCAGGAGCAAGGGTCACGATGCTGAATTGGCAAAGCATCTGGACGGTATCCAGGAGATGCAGGTTCGAATCCTGCTCGTGACTGTTATTTTCGATTTCACATTTTTTTTTAATTTATATATTTATTTGTGTTTAATTTAGGTATATATTTTTTTTAACTTAGTACTATCCTTTTGTGGGGCAAATGTCCTCTCGGTGGTGGAGAGATTTAAGCTACCACCATTCTAGCCTGGTGCGAGCTAGCAAGCTATACAAGTTGTCAAGAAAATCTATAGACATATATATATATTTCCTTTCGATGTTCTAACTACCTATGTGGTGCAGCAGGTAGTGTAAGCGACCGCTGATCATTAGGCCTCGGTTTCGATCCCCGGGACGGGCAGTGTTATTAAGCTTTATCGTAAAAAAAAAAGTCTCAGCAGTAGCCCGGAGTTTGGAAATGTGCCCAGTAGACGGCAATAGGCTCGCCCCCTATTACGTGGGACTTAAACATAGCTGGCGAACCGTGGGTGTGTAATACACCTGTCAACCTGTCAAAAGAAAGATATTTTATGAAGTACAGTATAATATATTGGGAGGTTATTTATGGTATTTTAAGACATACAATAATAACCGACAGACTCCTAGTGCTAATAGGACTGTGAAAATTTACATATTACGGGTTTCTTTGGTACTGGCTTTGACTAAAGTTCCCAAGACTGACTGCAATCACTAACTGCAAGTGACGCTATTGGTTTCTATGAATTTTTATGATAATGATTCCAAACAGCGCGACAGTGCTGTATACTGCGGCTGCGGCTGACCGCAGCACCAGTGGTGACGTGGACTGCCGAACTCTAACACTTTTCTCGCACGAAGTTTGTGGTGACGGATTAAGAATACAAGTACTTATCACCACCCGATTCTTTCCCGCAGGTGACGCATGAGGTGACTAAGGGAAGTAAGAGTACCACGATCCCATGTGCTATCAGGCCCGAGCGGGTTGGTAGCACCATCTTCCGTGTGACCGGCCATGAAGCACATCGGTGTGTTTTGGTTGTAGCAGGAGATAGACGTTAATTCTTTCATTTCATATATATGTGAAAAGAAATGGTGAGCAGCGGCTTGACAATACTCTCGGTATAGTTGAGTTCTGAGCGACGCGAAATGGTAACCATTTACCATCAGGTGGGCCGTGGCTCGTCTGCCATCATATGCAATATAAAAAAAAAAACATTTTTTATTTTCTTTCAATGTGTGCTTGTATAAAATTATGACATGTGTAAAATAACGGAAATGGACATAAATCATCATCATCATCAGGCCCTGGGGGCCTGGGGGGCAAAACATAGCTGGCGAATCGTGGGTGTGTACTACACTTTTGCCTACCGTGATGCTGTGTTTATGTTTATCAGGCCCTGGATATCATCTAAGACCGAAGTACTTATCAAAACGAATCAAATGATTCCAAACTTAATGGGATTACGGCGTTTTATAGCATAGTGCACATGGCCATCCGGCTCCATGATCAGACTCTGGATATCATCTAGGACTATGGTACTATTCAAGATATAGAAGTACTAGCCCTAAATCTATCTGCTAAAGGTTGCGACGTTTAATTACCGAGTAACCATGGCCACCTTCCAGCTCCATCATCAGACCGTGGATAAAATCTAGAGACAAAGTACTCGTCAAAATGAATCAAACGAGTATAAACTCGATGGGGTTGCGTCATTTCATTACAGAGTTACTGTAGCCACCTTCCAGCTTCATCATCAGACCCATCCAGGGTCTGATGATGAAGCTGGACTGACCGTCTAGAGACAAAGTACTCGTCAAGACGAATTATACGAGCCTGAACTTGATGGGGTTATGTCGTTTTATAACGGAGTTCCTATGCCACCTTCTAGCTCCATCATCAGACCCTGAATATCATCTAAAGACAAAGAACTAGTCAAAACAAATCAAACGAGTCCAAACTCGATAGGGTTGCGCCGTTTCATTATAGATTTCCTATGTCCACCTTCCAGCTCCATCATCAGATCAGCTCCATGTTATTAAAATATTGCATTGTCATGTGATATACAGATGCGTGTAAAATTTCAGCGCAATGGGTAGCCGGGAAGAGTGTCAAATTTAACTTGCAAGGTTTGAACGGGACAAGTAAAATAAAAGCGTCGCCACGCTAATAGCCGATTTTACCCTCCCTCCGCATTAGATGTTTCACGTCAAAAAAAAGATACTACCAAGGCGTATTAGGCCGCGACATGTGCGATTTGCAGTCCGCCTCGAAATAGAAAAGGCCGCGACCGCAGGTAACAATGCTTCCTGCGGCTGCAGTCTGCGGTCCATCTCGGACTTATAACTTAAAAAAAGAATTTTACTATTATAGAATGGATATTTTAGGAGAGCCCACCACTCTCCCACGGATTATCAATCCCGGTTATCTTTGAACAGAATAACCTAAGATTGCCAATCCGCACTCTCACAGTTAGAGGAGAATGTGATAATAGCAAAGTAGCATGCACGATAATGACAAAAAACTCACCAACGCGACACAACCATGCGATACGGTAGAACTCTCAGAACCACAATGATGTTCCGCAAAAATCCGAACATAAATTCGACACGTGTTTCGCCTCTAAACGAGGCATGCTCAAGAGCGCTCGGCAACAAATGAGAAAGAATTTTACGTAAATGCTATCTAAAATGGATATTACATCGACATCACTATAACGCGAGCGCAGCCGCGGTTAATACGCTAGTAATTATAAAACGGTGATTGCCTCTTTAATGTTGTTTATATTAGGCAATAATGTACTTAACCGCGCATCATACGGTTCAAGACAACGAGCAGGGTAGTGTGGGGCCATCACTCACTAAAATAACTCGCTGTGCGTCGTCTCTCCGCCCGTTTTGGGGACCACTGACACTGTTTGATATTCTGCCTCCCGCTCGAGTGTTGCGGGTTCGATTCCCACACAGGACAACACTTTGTGTGATCCACAAATGGTTGTTATGAGTCTGGGTCTACCTACTATATGTCTGTGAAATTGTATATTTGTAAATTCCCCCGTGCTACAATCATTATTTCTAATGCTAACGCTATATTATCGGGATTCGGCGGTGTTAGGCCAGACATGTCGCGATAACGCGAACCTTCGCTGAATCCCGATAATGTAGCCTTAACAGCAGTCCAGGATGTTTTCTTTAAAAAAAAAGGCAATGATAGAGTGATAAAACAGTAGACATAGGTATCAAGTTCGATTCCTAGTCCGAGGTCGAACCATGGCAGGTGCCTCTCACTTCTCAAAATTACCTATTACTATAGTCATTTGATCACAAATTATGGCTGCCTAAAAGAATATTTATATAATATAGAAATTCGTCTTTTCTTTGTTAAGGCGGGACAAAATGTACATTTTTTTTTTTTGTATTTTTAAAGCATGTAGTGGCAGACGAGCCACGATCCATCTGATGGTAAATGGTAACCGTTGCCCATGGACTCGAATATACTGAGAGTATTGTCAAGCCGCTGCTCACCAATTCATTTCACAGATGAAATGAAATATAAACGGCTATCTCCTGCTACAGCCAAAACGCAACGATGTGCTTCATGGCCGGTCACACGGGAGATGGTGGTACCAACCCGCTCGGACCGGATACCAAGTGAGTACTCCCACTTGGTACCCAGCCCTACCACCAGTCATGCAATGGATGATAATTGCTTACTTCCCTTAGTCGCCTCATACGACACCCGTGGGAAATAATGGGGTGGTGACACTTGTATTCTTAATCCGTCACCACACGGATGAAATAAACAATGTACATACCTATAACCGCACACCCCGTCGTTCGTAGCAACGAACAGGGTAGTGTGGAGTCCTCACCCACTAAAATAAAACCCGCCATGACGCCATCTCTCCACCTGTGTTGGTGGGCCACTGGAAGAATTATGTTGCATTACTTCAGTGGTGAGGAGTTTATGCCTAGTAAGATTTACTTAGAAACTAGTAGACCTCCATTGGGCCAGCTGGATAATCTACGGCCCTCAGCAGTTTCAGGAAACAGGACCAAAGCCTAATAATGAGGCAGGTAGTAGAAATAAATAAATCTATTGAACCAACTATATTTCATCAACAACAATAATTAGCAATGAAAAATAACAACGAAACAAAAGATTTTAGCGATACAATAAACAATAACAGTAAATTAGCCAAAAATTAAAAAAAGCCAAGTAATTAACTTTTAAAATACAAGGAAGATATTTATCGTCCGTAAAAATGAAATGCTAAATACTTCTGTCTTACGTTGAAATAGTAAAAGTTTGATGATGTTTAGACTGAGAATATTGCATCAGCATATTAGGCGCGGTATGTGTTGCGAGCTCCCAAACCTTCAAACCAGGCTGTTCATGGTTGCCTTACTAAATCGGACACTATACAAGGACAGATTCTGATGGCGCGCACTTATTTTTCTTTTTTTTTATATACTACATGCGTAGCGAACAAGCATACGGCCCACCTGATGGTAAGCGGTTACCGTAGCCTATAGACGCTAGCATTACCAGAAGCATCACTAGCGCATCGCCATCTCCAAGGAAAGAGATAGGAGGTAGATAACAAGAATAATAAGGAGAGGATAGGTAAGATACTACGGAGGGGATAGGAAGGGGATTCGGGCCTCTAGCGCTCTCACTCACCATACGAAACACAACGGTAGGAATAACTACCGTTGTTACACGCTGATCTTATGTGAGAGTGGTACTTCCCCGATTGGGCTGGTCCATTCGTGTTGGGATAAGCAAGGCTTCTACCACTGTCCTGGTACTACAGCAGTGGCGTAACTTTGCCATTTAAGGCCCATGGCAAGAAGACTCTCCCTCAATAGATAGGTACAATAAAGAACAAATTATTTGTGAAAAATGTGGAAAAAGAGAATTTTACTGCGAGCGGGACTCGAAACTGCGTTCTTTCCCCACTGCCAGTCCCCCGCGCCGCTCACAGTTAAATTCTCTTTTTCCAAATATTTACAATTAATTTGTACTTTAAAGTGGCTGAGCATGTCAAGTGCTAAAATACAGATCAAAATAGATAGGTACTATTTAGTTTACCACTGAAGTAGTATAACACAGTTCCAGTGGCCCGCCAATATAGGCGGAGAGACGGAACACGGCGGGTTTAATTAGTGAGCGAGGGCCCCACACTACCCTGTTCGTTGCCCTCAACGACGGGGTGTGCGGTTAGGTAGATTATTTCCCGCCTACTAGTTTAGTTTATCTTGTGGCCGTTATGTTTTCATGAATAACATTTCGTATGTGAAAAATAAAAAAAAAGTATATTTAGTTGGCTATGTAGGCGTCTCTGAACACATGTTTTATGTTTCAAACACATGTTTTTTTCGTCTGGTTGTATGCTCGGACATCGCGCAAAAGCTACTAAACGAATTGTGATGGAACTTTTTAATTTTATAGCCCTTGGTTAGATTAAAAATATTTTATCCTGCTACTATATCGGGATCCAGAGATATAACTTAAAAACTAACCTTTGTCTGCGGCGGAGCCGCTGGCAAAGAATACTATTATGTAACTAACGGAGCTGTGTCTGTACAATAAATATATTTGAAAAAAAAAACTGTATTAGTGTCTCTGAACCGAAAACATCATTTTTTCAGATTTTTTGTCTGTTTTTCTGTTTATTTGTTCGCACATCACGCAACTGCCTCTGCCTATGCCGTATCCCAATTATCCGCTCTTGAATATACTTCCTATAATTCCTAATTCTTTTCATACACCCCGTATGAAGAGAATTATTATTGTTGAGGAAGCGAGTGTTGTTGCAAGAATAGAGCCTCTTGGCACTCGTTCTCTCTGCCTACCCCGCAAGGGAAATGGCGTGATGATTAGTAGTTGTAGTAGTAAGGATATAGTCGATGGTATTATCTAAAGAAGGCAAAAAGAAAACATTTATCTGTAATCTCTCTTTTTGTACCTCTCATTTTCATTTGCATTTACAAAGGCATGTTTTTGCTGAAAGGTAATTGGGAACGTCAGCTGCGCGGTTTTAAATTACGACGTTTGTCCAACATCAGTCGTCGGCACTAAGAGTTTTGTGATTACTATAATGAATCGACAGTCTTGCTTTTTTGGTAATTAACTATTATTATGTTAATATATCTTGAAATATAATCCAATCTATGGTAATCTAAATCATTTTATTGTGATTTTTAGCATTCGACATGATCAGCTATTTTACGTAAAAAAACATATAAACATAGCATCACGCCTATATTCCCCGAAGGGGTAGTCAGAGGTATATTACACACCCACGGTTCTCCAGCTATGTTTAAGTCCCCTATAACGTGGGACAACAACTACGTTTAAGTCCCACTTGATAGGGGGCGAGCCTATTGCCGTCTACCGGGCACAATTCCAAACTCCGGGCTGCTACTGAGAATTTTTTTTTACGATAAAGCTCAATAACATTGCCCGACCTGGGGATCGAACCTGAGACCTCATGATCAGCAGTCGCTCACACTACCGCTGCACCATAGAGGCAGTGACTTGCATCTTCTTCTATACGGGCTGTAAACTGCTAAGCTAGCGTAAATCGTTTTTGCAGGCATCAGTTCGAATTCTGCTTGTAGAAAAATTTAGTTTTTTTCACTTCCACAAAAAATTGTTTCTAGTAAATCTAAAAAAAAGAGTTCTTATTGAGATTTAGGTTTTGTTTAGAATTGTTTTAAAGTATTTATCACCACGATGGCCTACGGCTTGGCAGACTTCACAAGCCAAGACATGCTCTCAAACCTGCAGGTTTCTTTCAGATGATTTCATATATCGGATTGTTTTTTTTTTTTTGACAACACTGCACGAAGGAATATAATAATCCTCGTATCGCGGGGAACTTTACAAACATACAATTTCTCGGACTCAAAGAACACCCAGATCCAGAACTACCATTTGTGGATCCAAACAAAAAATTGGTCTGTATGGGAATTGAGTCCACGACATTTAGGTGGATTAACAGTTGGTATTGTTATAGGCGGGTGGTGGGGAGATTGGTATCTAAGCGACTCAGCTCTTTGTACAGTCACTTAATTTTGAGAACTTACAAATTAGAAGAAGTAGAAAATGCACTTTCATCCTAATTTTAATTCCGCAAGGAGTGATCCTTGGTTAGGATTTATCGGTTTAGTGATTTAGACGTGAAAGCGGAACAAACAGAAAGAGTTTACTTTGCATATTATTAGTATGTACCGGTTTTTTAATGATTTTAATTAGTTCCTATGGACAATATCCAATAAATCGCACATTCAATATTGCATTAAATTTGTAGTTCAATCTGCTTCCTACTTTAAAATATTCCGTACACTATGCATCGGATAAATTGACTTCCGGTGTGAGAGAGCTATTTCCGGCGTGGCCATATTGTGAGCACAACAAAACGGTGCCACTATATGGATTTATTAAATAACTAGCTCACCCGGCGAACTTCGTAGCGCAATTTTTTTTTTGTGAATATTTTGCAATTGAAATTATCAAAGTACTAATATCGCTTTTAAAGAATAGGCGTTGGCAGTAGAAGGGTGAAAATTTAGGTTTGTATATATTTTTAATGCCAAATCATAAAAAATAATAAAATAAAAAAAATTACCAAAAAATAAAAAATAAATTTTTGGGGTAGACCACCCTGGGACTGGAGTGTCCTGGAGGAGGTTGAGACCTTGTCCGACCACCGGTAAATCCGGATGGAGGTCTCCCGGTCCCTTCGGGGCCCCAGTAGGGGTCACGCGGCGCGCAGAACTCCCGCGTTCCCGCGGTGGGCTGTAGGCAGGCTAGATAGGGACCTACTGGCGGAGGCAGCCATCGTTCAATCGTGGCTGTCCTCACCAGCCCTGACCGAGGGGGTGGATGTTGAGGCTAGCCGATTTCGCGCTGCGATTACGCAGGTGTGCGACTCGGCCATGCCCCGTGTGCAGCGTCCTCCCCCAAGGAAGGGGCTCTACTGGTGGTCCCAGGAGCTGGTGGACCTCCGTGCGGCGTGCATTCGTGCCCGGAGGTCCTACACCCGCAGTCGGCGGCGCAACCGCGATGGGGAGCGGGAGGGCCGGCTGTACGAGGCGTACCGCACTTCGCGGGCCACGTTCAAGTTGGCCATCTGCCGCGCCAAAACGGAGAAAAGGCAGGAGATGCTGGACGGTCTCAACCGTGACCCCTGGGGTCGCCCGTACCGTGCGGCGCTGAACAAGCTCCGCACTCAGGGCCCCCCCCTCACAGAGACCCTTCAGCCCAGCCTCCTCACCGAGGTGGTCGAGGGTCTATTCCCACGACGGGCTGAGCACACGCCCCCGGTCATGGCACAGCCAGGTAGTGACCGGGAGGCCGACCTCAGTGTACCGCCCGTCACCGCGTCGGAAATGGGGGCGGCTGTTTTGCGGATTCGTTCCAAGAACACCGCCCCCGGCCCGGACGGGATACCCGCCCGGGTGCTGGCTCTGACTCTGGACCACCTGGAGCCCCGCTTCAGGGGACTGTTCAACGCGTGCCTGTCGTCTGGACGGTTCCCTGACTGTTGAAAGGAGGGGAGGCTGGTACTCCTGCCGAAGCCGGGGCGAACGCCGGATACGGTCGGGGCCTTTAGGCCCATCGTGCTGCTGGACGAGGCGGGTAAGCTGCTGGAGAAAATCCTCGCTGCCCGCATCGTCCAGCACCTGCGCGACGTCGGACCCGACTTGTCGGACGCCCAGTTCGGCTTTCGCGCTGGGCGTTCGACGGTCGGCGCGATTATGCGCCTGAAGGCCGCTGCCACGGCGGTCGTCGCCAGCGGTGGAGTGCTGTTGGCGGTATCGCTTGACATCGCCAACGCATTCAATAGTCTGCCATTCAGCTGCATCAGGGAGGCGCTCCAGTATCACGGGGTGCCTGCATACCTGAGGCGGCTAGTGGCAGACTATCTTGAGAGCCGCAGCGTACTCTATGAGAGCCGCATAGGGGACGTTGTGAGGAGACCCATGTCGTGCGGTGTCCCGCAGGGTTCGGTTCTAGGGCCGCTCCTGTGGGACATCGGTTACGACTGGGTGTTACGCTGTCGGCTCCCCCCCGGGCTTGCGGTTATCTGCTATGCGGATGACACGCTGGTCGTGGCCCGGGGTGGAAACTTCGAGGAAGCGGCGTTCCTGGCCACCTTAGGGACCTCGGAGGTGGTCAGGAGGATCGGGGCGCTGGGGCTTAGGGTGGCCCTGGACAAGTCGGAGGCTCTACTTTTCCATGGGCCCCGACGTCGGCCACCTGCTGGCGCCTCGATCACGGTGGACGGGGTCCAAATTGGGGTGCAGGCCCGGATTAAGTATTTGGGCCTGGTGCTGGACGGGTGGTGGCGCTTTCGCGAGCACTTCCGTCAACTGTCCCCGAGGCTCGTCGGTGCGGCATCCGCCCTTGCACGGCTCATGCCGAATATGGGCGGACCCAACAATGCGTGCCGACGGCTCTACGCGGGGATGGTCGATGGCGCTGTACGGCGCACCCGTATGGGCGGAGTCCCTGGACGCACTGAACAGGGCTCTTCTGTGGAGGCCACAGAGAGTCGTCGCGTCCAGGGTCATACGTGGGTACCGCACGGTGTCGACAGAGGCGGCCTGCGCGTTGGCCGGAACCCCTCCGTGGGACTTGGAGGCGGAGGTGCTTGCCGAGGTGTATCGGCGGGCGTCGCAAGAGCGGGAGGGGGGTGCACGTCCCCCACCAAGCGTGCTGGCCAGATGGCAAGGTGACGTTCGCCGAGCTGCCATGGCCAGCTGGAGGGCGCGGCTGGAGGCGCCCCGGGCCGGTCTTCGGACCGTAGGGGCGCTCCAGCCGGTGCTGGAAGAGTGGGCAGGGCGACGGCACGGAGTCCTTACCTTCCGACTGGTGCAGGTGCTGTCGGGGCACGGCTGCTTCGGCAGATATCTGCACATAGTCGCAAGGAGGGAAGCGACTCCGGGCTGTCACCATTGCGGCTGCGACGAGGACACGGCGCAGCACACGCTCGAGTCGTGCCCGACTTGGGCCGAGCAGCGCCGTGAACTCGTCGCGGCAATAGGGGGGGACCTCTCGCTGCCGAGCGTCGTCAGAGCGATGCTTGGCAGTGACAGGAATTGGGCCGCAGTCGCTGCCTTCTGCGAGGAGGTTATCTCGCGGAAGGAAGCGGCGGAGAGGGCCAGGGAGGCTGATCCTTCCGCAGACCCAAACCGCCGCCAGCGACTGGGGCGGCGCAGGCGCGATTATTTGCGCCTAATGCCGCCCTAGCTGGGGCTGCGGGTGGAGGGACCGGGGAACGTCCGCCACCCGCAAGGCCTCCCGCGAAGGTGCGACGCTCCATGCGTCGCTAAGTTGAGGGTACCCGAAAAGGTAAGCCGCCGGCGGACCACTGAAGGAATGTAATATAGTTCCGGTGGCCCGCCAATAAAGGCGGAGAGATGGCACACGGCGGGTTTCTTTAGTGGGTGAGGGCCCCACACTACCCTGTTCGTTGCCCCGAACGACGGGGTGTGCGGTTAGGAACATTTTTTCCCGCCTTAACAAAAAAAAAAAAGAAGGGGTAGACCACCCTTATCACTTAGGGTTATGAAAAATTATTTACATCCTATTCTCAGACCTACTGAATGCACACACAAAATTCCATAAGAATCGGTCAAGCTGTTTCGGAGGAGAATGACGACAAACACTGTGACACGAGAATATCCTATAGGTATATTTTGATCTCAAATTATAATGTGGCGACGGGATCATTTATTACGATCCCTACGAGGGAAGGAGAATTTAAAAAATCTTTACATGATATTAAATCCTCTGTAAAAATTTACATAATATACAATTTTAACTATATCTAATATTTTAATGATTGTCTTAATGGTTATTTTGAAGTGAGCATATCTAATCTCTTTAAGCACTTGACATGCTAATTCATTTTAGATCGTGTATATGGGCTAGGTATCCGTATACAAATGTTACCACCCTATTCCTTGAAGCGTGTGTCGGACGAGGCGATTGACGGAAGTAAGCAATTATTACCCATTGCATTACTTGGGATTGGTACCACTCATAATCGAATCCAAGGAAGTCGGTATTACCGTCCTTCGTGTGATCGTTAGTGAAACTCCTCGGTGTGTTTTCCTTCTGGCTGGAGATAGCCGAGAGGGATTTAGTGTAGGTTGGTTGACTTCACAGTCGAGAAAATCTCTCAGGCATGCAAGTCTCTTCACGATATTTTTCTTCAACGAGCAGTGATCATTTGTAAACAAATACTATGTATGTACTTTAAATTTGGCAGAGCACTTCAAGGACTTAGATATATTTAACGGTAAACTACCACAGTTTAGAAATGTTGTTAGGCATATCATGTCGAAACAGGGGGGTTAGGCAGAATCTCATATCTCACATGTCGACCGTATCGCCTCGCTTGTACGATCAACGTGATTGGCCAACGGATTATTGTGACATCACGCGTCGGTTTCTCAACCAATCACAGTGATCTCGATACGGTCGACACGTGAAATATGACATTCTGCTTCAGGGGGCAGGCACGAGAAAGCTGTTGTCACAATCCTGTGTAATAATTACAATAGGACATTATTGCGTTCTTTTGATATTGTTTTGCATTACCTTCTTGATAAAATCTTATATATGATAAACGTTAACTGCAAACCTAATTTTATAGACGTTGAAATTAGATAATTAAGTCTCATTTTATATCACCTCTGTTTCCTACCGTTTTTTTTTTGATCATATTGTGTACACATATTTAGAGACATAGTTAAGCTTAAGTACCTACTCTTATTGTAAATTCAGAATTGTTTGTACTATGCCTTATAAAAAAATAAATAAATTCAGAGGTATGCATTGCAGGGACATTGTAATATTTGCATTTTGTGGCACACTTTAAACTATCACAACTGGAATTCGACATAGAAGTTTAAAGTATCTAATGGTAGAGCCTTGCTTGTCACAGCATGAATTGGCTGGCTCGATCGGGATAGTACGCTCTCATAGAAGACCAGCGTGAAACAACGGTAGGCACACCTACCGTTGTGTTGTGTATGGTAAGTGAGAGTGCCGGAGGCCCAAATCCACTCCCTATCCTCTCTTTATTATCCTTCCTATCCTCCTCTCCTACGCCTATGGTTTATACCATAGAAATAGTATATTATCGATAGTTTATACAATAGGCACTCACAGGACAGGCTTGGCTTGTGGTCACAGGATACCTAAATAGTGGACATTATTTAAGATGTTTTGGCAATATTTTTGATGTGAAAACTTCTAATGTGGAGGGAGGGTAAAACCGGCAATTTATTTAATTGTTTTTAACGCCATCTGTTTACAAATGCATCTAACTAGTAAGTATAATGTCATTTAAAAAACCAATAACAGTTTTAATTCGTCTATGAATACATCGATAATATCGTATATATATATAACAAGAGGGCGCTTACCAAGAATTATATAAGACTCAAACAATATTTGAAGGAAGAAAGAAAATCGGCGTTTTTACCTCTGCGAGACGTCCCGTGACGGCTCATTGTTTTATTGCTCTAATGGTAGCTGATAAGCCATAGCCGAGGGTCGACCTGATGGTAAGCGGTAACCGCTACTTGGACTCAGCAGTATTAATAATCAGTGGCTAGAAAATGAATTAATGAGTGGCTATTTACAGACCTACAAATATGTAGAAGTTACGCTCGCCCTAATAATAATGTCACATTTTATAAAAACATGTTGTTAAATAAGGCTGATTACGAATGCCCCAGAGAAAGCCTTCACAACAAAAGATTTTCAACTTATAAGGCTTTACATTGTACGCGGCAGTAACTGAAGGCTTTCGTTATATACCTCACGTACGAAGGGGTAGCATTCTACCCCCTGTGTAATGTTGTAAAGAAATTACAGCCTTAATATCGATAAAGGTATGAGTAGATAGCTGTCATGTTCAATTACAGCGAAGAATTCACTCTCCATATCCTAACGTTTTTTTTATTCAACAAGGGTGGAAATACGGCCCGCCTGACAGTAAACCAACGACCATCAATACCAACAAGATACAATGTCACCTACAAAATCAAGCTACTGTCTGTGTGAATATATACTTATACAGCTACATCTGTTTACTAACGAACTGAGACAAAGGTTTTAAAACAGTTTTAAGTTCAACCTAATTACAATCATGGCACTGAGCAATAAAGTCACAAATCTTTAAAATATTATCTTACATTTACTGATCATTCGTCACAAATAACGAGCAAAGTAATAATTTACTACTGTCACTTAAAAGTGAAAAGACAAATAACATTTACTGTGAAATCAAGCTTAAATAGTAACAAAGTACTTTTGAACTAAACAAAATAAGATCTCACTTCTCAAATGCGCTGTTATTTACTTAGATGGTTTTTTTGGACCGACGCGATATCTATTGCATTGTTGATCGTAGTAGTAAACGGTTACCGTAGCCTGTAGTTATACCATCTCTTGCCAACTCCAGAGAAATTGATAGAGAAGATGAGGAGATATTAAGGAAATAGGTGGTGGGCTTGGGCATCGGGTCTTCTCACTCACCATACTAAATATAACAATAGGTATATGTAATCATCAGTGCTACACGTCGATGTTCTGTGAAAGGAAATATTTTACATATATGCAACATAGTTGCATTACTTCAGGCCCGCCAACACAGGCGGAGAGACGGCACATGGCATTTAGTGGATGAGGGTCCCACGCCCTCATCCACTAAATAAACCTGCTCGTTGCCCTGAACGACGGGGTGTGCGGTTAGGTACATTATTACCCGCCTTAATCAAAAAAATGCCAAACCAGCCCATTCATGCTGGGAGAAGCAGAGGTTGGCAACACATGAATGATACTCTTGAGTTGATTGCGTATTAGAGTGGCAAACAAGTCTACGGTCCACCTGATGGTTAGCAGCTAGGTACCGTAGCCTTAGACGCTAACATTATCAGAAATGATAAAAGTTAATTTTAACTCACCGGATGAAATACAAGAATAAGAATATCTATCGTACCTGTTCCGGTTGTTCACTAATATGATAAGATGGTGATACTTCCTTGGTAGAGGCATAAAGCAATATAAACCTCCAAGATTACAGCTGATTTCCTTTCGAATAATTGTCCCATTTAAATATAAATATTCACGGACATTTTTCACACAACGTCCTCTGGTCCCAAACTAAGCTTAACGCTAGTGCTATTGGTACCAGATTACGAATATAATACATATACTACTTTTTTTTTGTAAATACATACATATAATAGATAGAAAACACCCAGACGCAGTACAAATATCTGTGTTCATCACACAAACACAATTGTCCTGAGTGGAAATCGAAACCACGACCTCATGCACGCAAGTCGGCTACACTACCGACTACGCCACGAGGCCCTTTTTATGTCTCAAGTGGGAATCAAACCTGACCATGAATGAACCGTTTAATAAAAAACCTTTACACTAAATATAGCTACTATAAATGAACTCCACGTTCATCCTGGCCGTTTTAAATCACAATTAGTGGGCACTCAGCCTTGTCCCTGTGGACTACTCGTGCACACACTGTCCTAAAGTGTTGCCTGCACTTTAAAAATACGAGTAAACATATTCCTACCGGCTCGACCGAGAAGTTCCCTCAAAGAATACTGGCGTCACACAAGACATTAAAAAAGAATGTGTTATTGAGATTAATAGTTGTGAGCGGATATCACGATGGCTGAATTGGCAAAGCATCTGGAACGGTATTCCTGGAGACGCAGGTTCAATTTATAGCAATCTATTGTATAATGTGACGAGCAATGTAATGTACTATTTAATTCTACAATTTAATTCAATTGCAAGAAAAGAATATTAATTTATAATAGCTTCTTAGTGTAAAACAAGACAAAAAACTTACAAACTAATATCTTTTTCCAAAAGCCGTTCGTGCGATTCAATCTCAGAAGTGGGATCACGTAATATCTCATCCCTACTAGCTGGATTGTTTTCTTTTGATTAAATTAGTAATCCTGATTTTGATCCCTTTATAACAGATGCATGATAGCCAGTTACTGTATTCGATGTGAGTGTATGGTTCGCCTGGAGATGAGCGGGTACCGAAACCTTTATTTAGAAGGTAGTCACACCACTAGAGCTCTGCATGAGTCGCACGATCTAACTCCAGATGTGAAGTGACTATATAGCAGTGTTGGAGTAAATTAATTTTAGAGAGAGGCTGAGGAGGTGGAGAGTTATTTTGTGTGACAATATTTTAAGGGTGACACTTCAAGGCCGGACGTTCTTAATACCTACACAAAGAGTACGATTTGATCTTAAATATCCTATACGATTATAATACAAATAACACGCTACCTGCACACAGACTACACCATCCGCCATCAATTACTAAATTAATTCCATAACCATCAATCCCCATAACCGGGATAGAAAATTAATGACCAGCATTCAATAAGTTGATTCCATAGTTGACCGTTCGTTTCCGCCGTGTGTCCGCTACTAAAAGCCGACTTGTGTACCTACCCTCCCTTGTGATTGATTGAGGTCTCGCTACATACTACATAGAACATAGCAAACTACTTTATATGTCGGGCAGACCCTTGTTTTCAGGAAAACTAAAATGAAAGTTCAACTTCTACTGGAGATTTCAACATTTTTATTTTATAACCAATGTAAACTGAGCTCTGCTGGAAGAATACCAATTTATACTGGAATTTTTAGGGATTGTTGGCTAAACTGTTATAAATTGAACTTGATATTGAAGGAAAGATTGGTTCCTGTACGAAACCCTTTCTGTTATGTTCTTAGCCATAAAAACAGGTTTTCAAATGTTTGAGGCAAATGTTTTATGTAACTATTTGACTTTTTTGAAGTTTTATCAGTGTTTTCAATATGCAGAAAAGAATATTTATATATATTTTTAGCATTTGACATGCTTAGCACTATACATCGAAAATATTGTAATTGTCAGGATGGCTGAATTGGTAAAGCATCTGGACGGTATCCAGAAGATGCAGGTTCAAATCCTGCTCCTGACTGTTATTTTCGATTTCACATTTTTCACTTTGTGTTTAATGTATAGTGCTAAGCATGTCAAATGCTAAAGATATATATAAAAATATCTAAATACTGTATTTGATAGTTAATAGACAAAATACATTCAGTCAAGAAAGTATTGGGAATGGATGATTTGTTTATGGTTCCAAATTCAAATTTTTGTTTTTTTTTTTGTTGTTGTTAGATTGGCACAACTGTTATCCATTTTGGCGCGGAGTTTGAGTTGCATCTGTTATTTATATTAAATACAGTGCTGTTTTTAGTTATATCATATCTAGTGTGTATTGCGAATTTCATAATGGACAAAAACATCGAACAAAGAGTTTTCTTAAATTTTGCATTGCCAATGGAATTTCGTGTTCGGAGTCACTGAAAATGTTACAGAAGGCTTACGGTTAATCGACTTTATCAACGCGTGCTTATGAGTGGTACAAAGCGTTTAAAACCGGTCGAGATGTGATGGAAGATTTGCCTCGCTCTGGTAGGCCATCAACGTCAGCATCTGAAGTTAACATTGCAAAAGTGAAGGAAATAGTGACTGAAAATCCTCATTCAACTTTGAGAGAGATAGCCGCCGAACTTTCTGTGTCTCACGAGTCGATCCGTACAATTTTAAATAATCACTTGGGTATGAAACATGTTTCCGCTCGGCTAGTCCCAAAAGACCTGAACTTTCTCCAAAAACTCAATCGCATGAGAGTCGCTGAGGACATGCTAGAACGAGTCAATTCCGACCCAACATTCATGAAACGCATTGTTACTGACGACGAGACGTGGGCTTATGAGTTTGACATGCAAACTAGTCAACAAGCTTCGGAGTAGCGACTTCCAACTGACCCGAAACCGAAAAATCCACGCCAAAGTCGATCAAAAGTCAAAGTCATGTTGACTGTTTTCTTTGAATATCGCGGTGTTGTGCACTCAGAATTCTTGCCAGTGCGTTATGTGGTGTATAAGAGAGCAAATTCGACGAAAAAGGCCAGATTTGTGGAAAGAAAATTCTTGGATTTTGCACCACGATAATGCGCCTTCGCACAAGGCCATCATTGTGAATGAATTTGTGTCCAAACACTCAACAAATACCATCGAGCAACCACCATATTCACCAGATATGGCTCCAGCCGACTTCTTTCTTTTTCCTAAACTCAAATTACCACTTCGTGGCACCCATTTTCAATCGGTAGAACATAAAGGAGAATTTGCGGCGAAAACTGAACTCAATTCCGGAAACAGCGTTTAAAAAATGTTTTGATGATTGGATTATTCGTTGGCGTAAGTCTATCGTTTCTGAAGGAGCATACTTTGACGGTGATAAAATAAATTTGGATTAATAAGAAACATTTTGTGTATTATTGATCTTTTCCCGGACTTTCTTGACAGAGTAGTATACACTGTTAAAGTAAGGAGAAAAAATTACGCTATCATGCGTAAAAAATAATAATTTCATGTTCTCCATTGCTGCAGATGAGGAGCTGGTGTTTCGAGACAGGTGGGGCGGACTCACACTTTTCAACGTCAAGAACTTCACCACGAGGCTCCTGATGAACAATTCCACATTTGTAAGTACATCAAGTATTTTTCAGCAATTAAAACGAATATGTGACGATTTTTGTGACTTGATATCGAATCTACCTTCTGATTCACGTTTTTCTTTTATTGCTTATGGTAACAGACCAAACGACCGAATATAATTACCTAAGCTCGTTCAGTGGACAAGCGCGCGATAATGTTGCTTACTGACTGTCACTCTTGGAATATGTATTGATTTTGGAAAAAAATAGCTACGGAGAAATTCTTATTTATTACGTTATCGAAGTTCCATCCATCCATCCATTAGCCTTTCGGCGTCCACTGCTGGACATAGGCCTCCCTAAGAGAACACTACAACGAGCAGTCCTCTGCTGTTTCGCTCATATGGGGGATAGTGCCGTAATCGCCACGCTTGGCAGGTGGGTTGGCGATCGCAGTGCATAATACTCAAGGGAGTGCTGCTGCCCACTCCCCCAGTATTCCCTCAGTCGGCTCTTACGACTCCCATGGGTGTAGAAGGGGTGGGACAATTCTAAAGCCGGCCCCACACGGTCAATATCGAAGTTAGTGGTTATCAATTAAATCATTATGTTAATTTTTGATGTGAAAACATCTAATGCGGATCCTCTCTCCGGAACTGCAGTTACTGAGTTAAAATAAATAATGACGCATTTCACTTTGGATATGAAAACACCTAATGGTAAAACCGGCTGTTGGTGTCGTGACGTCCTCACACCAATTTATTTAATTGTTTTTAACGCGATCTGTAGACAAAAGCATCTAACTACGAAGTATATTGTCAATCAATAAACCAATAACAGTTTTAATTTATCTATGGATAACGAGAGAGCGCTTACCAAGAATTATATAAGACTCGAACAATATTTGAAGAAAAAAATAAAATCGATGTTTTCACATCTGCGAGACATCCCATGATGACTCATTTTTTTGTTGAATAAAAAATAACTTCACAAAATAAAAACTGAAAATAATGTAATTTTTATAATTTTCCGACTGAGTTAGTAATCTAAAAACGTTTAACTCCAATTTCGATATAGACGAATTTAAACATCAACTCCCAACAATACTGTTTTACCCCAAAGGACGATATATTTTTTCCCGCATTAACAATAAAAACGAAAAGTAAAGGTTTTCTAGAAAATTATAAAAACAAAATAATTTGTTCTTTTCTTTATTTCTTTTTCTACACTAATTTCAAGTAATAATGGGCAAATAATGTGTTTCAAATCTGTCAGGTATCACACAGCAATTTTAAAAATATCCGACCTAATGCTAACGTGTCTGGACACGCTAGTCAACATTTTCGCCAGAATTACTGGTCTGGGATTAATTCATTTTTTGGATCGATAGGAAGCCTTGAGTCATTCCAGTGGATTGATCTCAGTCACTAGTGAAACGAGATTTGATATTTTCTGTTCTGATTAAAATATAATTATGAATTTATCAAGCTTGTTTGCTATCTTTGATACGACTCGGCATGTCTAGCTATGCAGTCAAATTCTATTTCTCATATAATACCTAGAATTGAAAAGAAATCGATATTTGAGGAATCGTTCTTCTGTACCTCGATATGATCGTGAATAGATCTCTTCAAACTTCAATCCACTCAAAATATAAAACACAAAATCGTATCGACATCATACCTATACCTCACCCAATCTCAATGTAATTATCCGATATCGATACGAATTTGTGTTCTACATTGAAATCCCCCAGATTAATATAAAAATCGAATGTTAAACGTCATTTACCAGCGTACAAAGTGCGAAATATAGTTAAACGTCATATTTATGTAAATTCAAAGACTAGATAAAAATCCACGGGACATTAGAAAAGCAGTGTCTATAAGCCTAGCATAGCCATTAATCAAGAATTGAATTGGCTAGATAAAAATTCGATTTAGATTCTCATTTCCTAAGCCATGTTTTTACCGTACAAAAGAGATCTTAATCTTCTTGATCGTACCTACACCTTGTGGGACGTCTGCTTGCCATTCATGAAATCTGTTTTCAAATAGGTACTTTGAAAGTTAATGTTTAATAACACAGACTATTTTTAATTCTTGACTTTGTTCTTGATCAAATTTTGCATACATATATTATGTACATAAGTATATCCTTACTTAATATTATACATGCGAAAGTAAGCAGTGACTACTCATTTATTTATTTATTTATAAGGCACACATAATAAGGCATAGTACAAAAAACAATTCTGAATTTACAATGAGACTAGGTACTTAAGCTTAACTATGTCTCTAAATATGTGTACACAATATGATAAAAAAAACGGTAGGAAACAGAGGTGATATAAAATGAGACTTAATTATCTTATTTCAACGTCTATAAAATTAGGTTTGCAGTTAACGTTTATCATATATAAGACTTTATCAAGAAGATAATGCAAAACAATATCAAAAGAACGCAATAATGTCCTATTGTAATTATTACACAGGATTGTGACAACAGCTGGGCCCCAACTCTGCTAATTTTTCAAATTTGACCGATAGAACACCGATAGAATTCTATCGGCACCATAAGTTGGTATCATGCTAAATTGCCACTGGTATCGCAATAGAATCGCAATAGAAAGGTGCTCGGGTTGCAATTATAATAAAACGTGTCACCCTTATTTTTTTCCCTAAAACTGTCATCAAATAAAAATGTTTATATAAGCAAATTATGTGTAAATGTCTAAAAACATATTAAATATATTTTTAAAATTATAAACGTTACTAAAGAGCTCATATAAATTAAACACAAAGTGAAAAATGTGAAATCGAAAATAACAGTCAGGAGCAGGATTTGAACCTGCATCTTCTGGATACCGTCCAGATGCTTTACCAATTCAGCCTTCCTGACAATTGCTCCTGACTGCTACTTTCGATAACACATCATACTTAACGTCCTTGGGTGACGCCTGCGCCATCTGTCGGACGTATTTTCATACATTATACCGACCAGGTAAACTTAATTTTACAATTAAGATTTTTACCTAATAATGACGCAAACCCTATAAATATTTATATATATTTTTAGCATTTGACATGCTTAGCACTATACATTAAACACAAAGTGAAAAATGTGAAATCGAAAATAACAATTGTCAGGATGGCTGAATTGGTAAAGCATCTGGACGGTATCCAGAAGATGCAGGTTCAAATCCTGCTCCTGACTGTTATTTTCGATTTCACATTTTTCACTTTGTGTTTAATGTATAGTGCTAAGCATGTCAAATGCTAAAAATATATATAAATAGCTCATATAAAGCCTAAAACATTAAATTTATATTTATGTATTGTGACCATGGAAGTAACATGTTTGTGACAAAAAGAAATATGTCAGCCTGTTACAGTGTGTTGTCATAGACTACGTATATAACTTCTCTCTATGGTGTGTTGTCGTCTCAATCCCACGTGCGAATATGTCAAAGCAACAAAACTGCAAATAAACGTAGTGGTTATATTCTCTTCCACTGCAAATATATTAATGGTAAGTAATAAAAACTATTTTCATACTATTTTCATATAGGTAATTCATTAATTTTCCCGCCAATCGTCATGTACCAGAAAATGCTGCTTAGTTTTGGCCTCCCGTGCCATGAAGTATTGCATTCAGTTCTCATACAGGAAAATTATGATTCGTAAGATTAACAGTCTGGATATCTTTTATCAATTAATTGTGTTTAGGTATACCGTTCCCCGCGACACAGGGGTTTTTTGCAAGGTTGGGTGCTATCTTTTAAACATATTTATGCCTGCAGTTATGGAGGGAGATACTCCTGCTACGAATATTGAAAATGCTATTCCGTGAGTTTCCTTTTTAGAACGTTTTTTCTTCTCCTTTATTTTCACTACAACAATGTAGAATCATCGATATCATCAGCATGCTCGTTATATTTCAATTGTATTGGGACAGGATTAGAAATTAACCAGATTAAGAAAACTATGAAAGCATCTATAATTAGAAGAAGGTATTTCAGAGTAAAAATCATATAGCTAATATATTATTCAAAAAATTGTGTGCCCATATCCAGCAGGTGTGATCAAATTTATAATTTTTTTTACGGTATCCATGTGGTTACTAAGACCAAAGTTACACAAAAGATAATCTCGAACGCGAGCGGTGAGAACTCTCCATGTGATCATTTTCTGTGATGGTTTATATTACGATAAAATCTCGCAGAAAACAACCGATGTTCGTGTTCGTGTTCGAGTGTAGAAGGCGAGTCTCATTCTTCTTGAATTGTTTAGACTACAGACAATTATTTGGAGGTCGATGTACGCATATGTGTCTTCACTTGTCTAAACACTCCTTAGGCAATAATCGCAAGTATGGTATTCATACATCTCATCTAAAACATGCTTCACTAGGTCACTTCGCCTAGCCTAAATAATAAAATTATTATTGTTTTTTATTTATTTTAAAGAGAGAGGACACTCGCCCAGGCAAGATTAGAGCGTATTGAAAACCAACACGCCGACGCATTGTTGCAACATGCTACTGCTGTCAATCGATTGGCTGCAGCAATGGAACGCATAGCGGAAGTTATGTCTGAAAAATTATAAAACAATGTAAAATTAATTTAAGTTATTTATTTATTATCACTATATACATATTGATACATTATCTATGCATTTCTCCACAGCCTGTCCACAAGAACCTGTTGCAGAGCTCGACCCTCAAGTAAAGCTTGACTCACCCGTCGGTTCATTCGGGATAGTGCATCATAGTTTAATTCATCCATTAAATAAATATAAATAATTTGTGACTTGTATTATTTTGAACCTTAAAATGGCCACCATTATATTTTATATATAAATAGCCTTCTATGTTAGGTTAACGACTCAAGCTTTTGATAAAATAGCAAATGGATTTAAAGCTATAGATATGGAATAAAGAATATGACTACATGCCTGCTGAATGAGATGAATCTCTGTACGACTTTCCTCAGGTGTCAGTAGAGGCACAGGGGCTTTTGTAGAGTTTGCAATATTATGCAAAGCACAACATGCATTTATAATATTGCCTGCACTAACAGGGCTATAGTGTAAAGCACGTGTAGCAAGCAAACATCTAAAAATAGATAAAAAAAACTAAGTATATAGAAAGTCTTGTGGTATTAGTAACTGTACTTGTATGTATACGTGCTTTCAGTATCCCAATACAGCGCTCCACTGTATTGCGAGCAGTTACATGCTTCATATAAAAATTGTGTTCTGGTGTACTCTCTACAGTATTAAGGATAGGGTTTATAAGGGTTTTTCTGCGAGGATATCTACTATCTCCTAAAAATTGTAATTCAATTTAATATATACAAGTATGGTAATAAAAATATTCAAAAGGTAACCTAGGCCGTCTGGGGCCGGCTTTAGAATTGTCCCACCTCTCTACCTATGGGAGTCGTAAGAGCCGACTGAGGGAATACCGTGGGAGTGGGCAGCAGCACTCCCTCGAGTATTAACAACATCAACTGCGATCGCCAACCCGCCTGCCAAGCGTGGCGATTACGGCATTATCCCCCATGAAGGGACCGCTCCGAGTGGCGTTCTCTTGGGGAGGCATATGTCCAGCAGTGGACGTTGAAAGGCTGATGGATGGAACCTTTATTATACCTAATAAAAACCCTTGTTCACTGTTATCCGCAAGTTGACTCAAATGCTGACTGAGTGGATGATGCTGCCACACATTTGAGTCATGGGTAGAGCCTTAGTTGCTGGCTAGACGCGACGACACAATATATTTAATTTATATCACAAATCTGTAAATAATCATCATCATCATCAGTGTGTGCGACTGCTGGTAATGAGGTCTCGAGTTCGATCCCCTCAGTGCAACAGACAGAGAATTTTGCGAGACACTGTGCAGAATACTTTGGCCGACCAACGTTTGATATGATCCTGTAGCATAAAAAGCTAATGCTATCAAAACCTGCAATTAAATCATTGGATTTAGAGTCACATTTATTAAATACCTGTTTAGTGTAATAATAGACGTTTTACTAAAAAGCAATGAGTAACTAAATTGTTATGCAACCTTCATCTCTACCGATATGGCATCATGCCGTCGTGGCCTCGGAATTTGTGGAGTGAGCTCTTCCACTAGATTCCTCACGAGGTCCTTATTAAGACGAAACGTTTTTACGAATGTTGTATCCGAGAGGGTCTGTGTTCACCCTCAACAAGGTCCGAGTTCGCCGCAGTCTGATATTCTCTGCACGTTGGTTATCTTCTAAAGCAGCCAACTCTAGTATATTCCATCTAAGAAGGGCCATTTTACCTAGGTTTGGAATACAATTAAACAAAATTTATTTAAAGAAATAAGGATTTAGGTACTTTGTGTATTTACATAATGCTTACCTCTTTATTAATTGATATAATTCACTTTAGAAAACTTTCTTATCTTTCGCTCTTACTGACGTGGCCCCACTGTAAATTTTTCAAATTTTGACAGTAAAACACAGATAGAATTCTATCGGCTCCATAAATTGGTATCATGCTAAATTGCCACTGGTATCGCAGTAGAATCGCAATAGAAAGGTGCTCGGGGTTGCAATTATAATAAAAACTGGCACCCTTCCTTTTTTCCCCGAAATTAACATTAAATAAACTTGTCTATATAAGCAAAATATGTGTTCTAAATATGTACAAACATTTTAAATATATCTTTAAAATAACCTGTGTAACTAAAGTGCACATAAAAAGTTAAAAACATAAATTTTATGTGTATACGTCCATGATTGTAACACAAAGAAATGTCAAACTTTACATAGTTTATTTACTGTACACGTCTAAGGGTGAAGTTTGTATGTTGTCGTTGTGATCCCGTGAAAGTTATAGCAATAAAAGTGCAACAACAAATTAAATAATGGTTCATGTAGCCAAATTACGTTCCTAATCGACTTTTTAGAATTGGATAAGGAACTGACAGTCGTCATTACAACCGTACCACCAAAGGGCGTAAATTGACGAAACGACGTTGTGCGGAATTGGTGTCTGCATATTGCCCGAATAAAACTGTGACGGAATAGCGTATACCTAATAAGTAATAAAACTATCAATTTTTCCTTAGCATATAGGTAATTCATAACTTGTCCGCCAATCGTTCCTTTTGTGCATGGATTTTGCGCATGTATTAGAACATGCTTAGTTTTGGCCTTGTTGCAGCATGCTACAGCTAATTATAGTTATGAAAATATTTCCTTAATATTGAAATGGAAAAATGTATTAAAAGATCAATTAAAACAACATAAAACTAAGATGAACTGATAAAAAGTCAGACTTATTTATTTGTAACAACGAGCAATATTATTAATAACTGATTATAGCATAAATAAAATAGTAGATTTAATGTGATAACTAATCAATGCATCTCTCCACAGCTTGTATCCAAAAGCCTGCTGCAGATTTCAGTAGTGAATAATATAAGTATACGTCAGTTTATTTGTGAAAGCGACTCAAGAACATCATTGCCTGTAAATAAATATAATAAATCATTTGCAACGTGTATAATATTAACCTTATTGACTTTAATTTACTATATATATGTGTATATAAATATCCTGTTATGATAAGATAGCGAAATGATGTAGATTATTGAATACGGCTATATGCCTACTGAATGAGGTGAATCTCACGAGTTTCTTCGCGTGTTAATAGAGACACAAATACATTTATGGTGTTAGCGAAATTATGCAACACCAAACGTGCATATTTTTGTGTTTTCCACAAATGGTTGTTCCGAGTCGGGGTGTACTATGTGTCCGTGAAGTTATATGTTTTTAAAGTCCCCGTGATACAAGGATTATTCTCTAGTGCAGGATGTAGTCTTTTTAAAAAAGAAAGAAACGTGAAACTCTTGATCACCATTATCTGCAAGTTGACTCAAGTGCCGACTGATTAGATGATGCTGCCACACATTTGAGTCATGGGTAAAGCCTGGGCTACTGGCGTCTACATACAATATACCTACTTAATTCTGAATGAAAGATCGGTAGATAACCATAAAGAAAACAGTAGGCAGCTAGTTATATTAGATTATTTTGCGATTTTGATACTTATTTTCAATAGCTAGGTAGCGTATAGAAACTTTCTCCGTGATTAATTTTAGAAAATAATCCTTTAAAATACTACCAGTATCTACCAAAAGAAAGCTTTAGGTACATTCTATATTTACATAATGCTTATATCTTTACTAATCTAATTTAATTCAGATGAATTAAATTAGATTAGTAAAGATATAAGAAAAAATATTTATTCTTCGCTTTTACTTATTCAAATTGTACAAGATGTTGTCAAAAAGCTATAGTAGTTCAATCGCAGTTCAATGGCTTGTCAGCGGTCGAAAGAACCGTCAAAATTTTAGCAAGTTACCAAAAGTAAAAGGCCAGTGGCAAGCCACTAGCTACCAAGTTACCGATTACTTGTTATTCGTGCCGCTGACGTACCGGTGGCATGCCGATCGTAGGTAGTAGAGTACCAAAAATAATCCTTTAAAATACTACCAGTATCTACCAAAAGAAAGCTTTAGATACATTGTACATTTACATAATGTTTATATCTTTACTAATCTAATTTAATTCACCTTAGAAAAACTATTTATACTTCGCTTTTACTTACTCAAATTGTACAAAATGCTTACAAAAAGCTATAGTTGTTGTTGTAAGAACTGTCAAAATTTAGCATAATACCAAAAACAAAAGGCCAGTGGTAAGCCACTAGCTACCAAGTTACCGATTCTTGTTATTTGTGCCGCTGACGTGCCGGTGGCATGCCGATCGCAGGTCGTTGAATTAGTAGAGTACCAAAAGTGACATTAGGTAGCGATTGGCCGCGATTGCGATACCGATAGAAGCTCGTTGCGTTACGCAGTTTGGGGCCCTGTTCGACATGATATGCCTAACAACATTTCTAAACCTGTTTCGACATGATATGCCTAACAACATTTCTAAACTGTGGCAGTTTACCGTTAAATATATCTAAGTCCTTGAAGTGCTCTGCCAAATTTAAAGTACATACATAGTATATGTGTACAAATGGTCACTGCTCGTTGAAGAAAAATATTGTGAAGAAACTTGCATGCCTGAGAGATTTTCTCGACTGTGAAGTCAACCAACCCACACTAAATCCCTCTCGGCTATCTCCAGCCAGAAGGAAAACACACCGAGGAGTTTCACTGACGATCACACAAAGGACGGTAATACCGACTTCCTTGGATTCGATTACGAGTGGTACCAATCCCAAGTAATGCAATGGGTGATAATTGCTTACTTCCGTCATTGGCCTCGTCCGAGTACCTAGCCCATCTACACGATCTAAAATGAACGAGCATGTCAAATGCTTAAAGAGATTAGATATGTTCACATCAAAATAACCACTTAAGCAATTTTACAGAGGATTGAGGACAGCCGTGTGGGCCGGCTTTAGAATTTTCCCACCCCTCTCTACCCATGCGAGTCGTAAAAGCCGACTGAGGGAATACCGGGGGAGTGGGTAGCAGCACTCCCTTGAGTATTAACAACATCCAATGCGATTGCCAAGCGTGGCGATTACAGCATTATCCCCCATTCTTGGGGAGGCCTATGTCCAGCAGTGGACGTTGAAAGGCTGATGGATGGATGGATGGATATCTACAAAGAACTTCCCCCCATAAAGATCGAGTTTCCAAAAATCCTTTCATATGCATTACAGATGCATACAGAGCTAAAATTTGGATTACTAGCAATCCCAGCTTCGCACGAATGCTATTGAAACAAATCGTTATAACCCACTGCTTATAATTCCTTCCAAAGCACGGCGAAGGTCAGGTATTCACAACTAGCTATCCCTTTTTGTTCATCCATCCGATGCCAACAAATTTAAAATTACTTTACTGATCGGCAAGTGCAGTAGTTTTCTGTCTAAGCGCTAACTCGTAAATCACATTGTACTGTAGTCCATAGATGCGAGTGATTACAAAGGCATTATTACCAAGCCAAGGTAAAGGACGACAAAAATTTTATGAAGAGGAAGTTTTAGTCTCCAGCACTCTCACTCACCGAACGAAATGCAACACTACAAATACTTACTTACTCTGACTATACACCGCTCTTCTGTGAGCATGCATGCATGTATCAGCGAGTCTGGGAACGCATTATAATTCCAAGAATTGATAAAACAAAATCTTTTTTGTAAAAAGCAGATTAATATTTCTGAAAGCACTCAAATCTAGTATATTGATTATTACCATTTATTTAATTTTCTAGTGGGAGAAGCCTTGCCTATCCCAGGATGAGTGGGCCGGCTCGATCAGGGAAGTACCACCCTCTCACAAAAGACCAGTGTGTAACAACGGTAGTTAATCTTACCGTTGTGTCACAGAATAGATATGGTTGTGTTTCGTATGGAGAGTGAGAGCGCCGGCGGCCCAAACCCTCTCCCTATCCTCTCCTTAGTATCCACCCTTTCCACCTTCTATCCTTTCCTTGGAGATGGCGACGCGTGAGTGATGCCTCTGGTGTTGCTAGCGTCTATAGGCTACGGTAACCGCTTACCATCAGGTGGGCCGTTTGCTTGTTTGCCACTCACGTACTTTTGTCCGTGTGGTGACAGACTAAGAATACAAGTATCACCACCCCATTCTTTCCCACGGGTGTCGTATGAGGCGACTAAGGGAAGTAAGCAATTATCATCCATTGCATGACTGGTGGTAGGGCTGGGTACCAAGTGGGAGTACTCACTTGGTATCGGGCCCGAGCGGGTTGGTACCACCATCTCCCGTGTGACCGGCCATGAAGCACATCGTTGCGTTTTGGCTGTAGCAGGAGATAGCCGTTTATATTTCATTTCATATTTGTGAAATGAATTGGTGAGCAGCGGCTTGACAATACTCTCGGTATAGTCGCGTCCGTGGGCGATGGTTACCATTTACCATCAGATGGACCGTGGCTCGTCTGCCACTACATGCAATAAAATAAAAAAAATAAAACGACCTTAGTATAAAAAAAAATATTCGCATAAGATTCAAATCGAACAGTTTAATTCAGTCTCTGCTTAGTCTGTGGTTTAATAATTACTCCGAGCGCTGTCCACACACACAGAATATTATAATATATGTTATTCTCAGTTGCACAGTACAGCCTGGGTCCACGTCGCTGTCGTGCCAAAATAATTGCCAGCATCTGTGATCTTAAAAATATTGCCATTACGTGAAGATTTTTCCGTAGTATCGAGAAATTTGAAAGCTTATTTTGTTTATAACGTGCCTTTTTGTTTTGTTGTGTCATTAAACGCCTTAAAGGAAGGTATTTAGAATTTTTAACAGTACTACTGACTATGAATAATTAATATTCACGGAGACTTTCACATAACGTCTTCTGGTCCCAAACTAAGCTTAATGCTTGTGCTATGATGGGTACCAGATTACGGATATAATACATATATTACTTTTTTTGTAAATACATATATATATATATAATAGATAGAAAACACCCAGACGCAGTACAAATATCTGTGCTTATCACACAAATATTTGTCCGGAGTGGGAATCGAATCCACGACCTCGTGCACAGAAGTCGGTTATACTATTGACTACGCCACGAGGCCCGTCAAGACGATACTCTTTAGATTAGATTTGCTTCAGTAAATTTATCTATACCTTCTGAAAAGAATATATATAATATTGTATAAAAATTATTATTAGCATATTACTATTATATATAAGCCTCATATTTTGCTTTTCTTTTGTTTAAAATAATACTATATAAAATATGTATATGAAAATATGGAATTGGAACCTATTAGAAACTGTATATTTTGGGTAACTTTGCCATATTTTCAATAATCATAAAAATAAACATTTCTTCTCCTTTTCTTTTTTGATTATGACAATCATCCGAAGCTCATTGTTACCAGTGTCAAGTGTGAAACTTGGTAAATTTAATTCATCAAACCAGTCAAAGTCGAAGTCTAAGTCTTAAATAATCAGTCACAGAAATATTTAGATATTTTTTTATATATATTTTTAGCATTTGACATGCTTAGGACTATACATTAAACACAAAGTGAAAAATGTGAAATCGAAAATAACAGTCAGGAGCAGGATTCGAACCTGCATCTTCTGGATACCGTCCAGATGCTTTACCAATTCAGCAATCCTGACAATTGCTCCTGACTGCTAATTTCGATAACACATCATACTTAACGTCTTTGGGTGACGCCTGCGCCTGCGGTATCCAGAAGATGCAGGTTCGAATCCTGCTCCTGACTGTTATTTTCGATTTCACATTTTTCACTTTGTGTTTAATGCAATCACAGAAAGCTTCTATGGAGTTTTAGAGGCGTTATGGAGTTTCAACTTGCCAACACTTATGCACATACAAAAATAGTTTATTAGCAAAATGCCACGACTTTTACACATTAATACTTGAAATAACACAAGTTTTGGAAAATAACGTAAAGCAACGACATTGTGATTTAATGTTCCCGCTAAAAACTCATACAATTGTTCAAATTCTACAAACATAAGCCACACAAAAGACCAACAGAGAATTCATTCAACACTCATTTTCTTTCTTTCACATGATATTTCAAAAGATAAATCATTCCTTAAAAAGCCCGAGATTCAAAATCAACGCTGTCAAAAAAACTCTCGCTAAAAAATCGCTCGACAAATGAATGTTCATTAATTTGTTCGTTTAAAACAATATACAGGTTCAATGGCTCGCGAGCTGGGCCTGAGCTTAAATTGTGTTGTTTAAAAATGGCGTTTTATTTTATTACTCGGCTGTTCACGTAAATAAGCCTATTCCTAATTGAAAAACGAATATATATAAATATTATTGAAATGCAAATCAATTTATTCTCGTTCAACCATTATAATTTAACTATTAATTCTCGGTTTAATTACGATTTTAATTTAGAATACCGTTTTTTTATAAGTAGGTTCCGTTCCGTTCATAGATATTACATATATACTATATCTATGGTTCCGTTCCTTTGCTATAGAAGTCAACTTCAAAAATACCTCAAATAAGCTATCTACACTAATATTACAAAGAGGAAAACTTTGTTTGTTTGGTTGTAATGAATAGGCTCAAAAACTACCGGACCGTTTTTAAAAATTCTTTCACCATTCTAAAGCTACATTATCCACAAGTAACATAGGCTAAATTTTATTTTGGAAAAAAATAGGGTTCCGTAAGATATTTGGGTTTTTTCGGACACAAGGTGTAAAAAATCAACCGGAAAAGTTACTTATTTTGCGTACGCTGCCTAAACTATAAAAGATAGAACCATAAAATATTCTAATTAATTGTAGATCTTATAAATATCTACAAAAAGTCCGCGGCACACTATCTATGTCGAGTGAGGCCCAACAACCATTAATATTTGGTTTTGAAGTTATGGCGAAATTAAAATATTACGATTTCTGCTGCACGGCCCGTTGCGAAGTGAGCGTCACCAAGGCGGGGGTACGCATGCGGGAGGGGAGTTTAGATCTATGAGTAAGGTACCCGCGCGGCTCAGACGCCGGGTCGGCTCCCTACGCAGCGGTCGTGCGCGAAGTCTAATAATTTTCGTGCGATTTTTTTTAGATTTCTTTCTTAAAACTACACCTACGCAAAAGTTCTTCACAGAGCTAAACAACAGTTCTTCTCAGAGCTAATCAACAGTTCTTTTCAGGGCTAACCAACAGTTTTTTTCAGGTGTAACCAACAGTTATTTTCAGGGCTAACCAACAGTTCTTTTCAGGGCTAAACAACAGTTCTTTTCAGGGCTAAACAACAGTTCTTTTCAGAGCTAGAATATTACACGCTATTAGCATTTTCTTAAACATTTGAAAATGCCTAAGAGAGCCAGGTCTCAACTTTCTAAACATAGTTTTCAAGCACGGGCAGCAAGAATACGTCGTATGGGAGAATCTTCACCTGAACGTTCACAACACTCTGCTGAACAAAATCAGAGAAACTCTCAGGTACGCGCACGAGAGTCGAGTGTCGAACGTTCGCAACGCCTTGCACAACAAAATCTGAGAACCTCTGAGTTACGTGCACGAGAGTCGAGGCTGGAGCGTTCCCAACGTCTTCATGAACAAAATATAAGCACCTCTCAGTTGCGCGAAAGAGAGTCGAGTGTCAAGCGTTTGCAGCGACTTATAGCTCAGGCAGAGAGACAGCAGTTGTCCACAAATAGAGTTCGCAATCGAATTTTAGCTAGCAGCAACAGACTGGCTTTCAGATATGATCCGCAGGTTGATTATTCACAACAAGCGTCCGTCCAAATCGGAGTCATGAATAAGATCTGCTCTAACTGCTCTGCCAAGAAATGGGAGGACGAACCTAATGGTATGTGCTGTGCTTCAGGTAAAGTTTGTCTTCCTAACCTTCGGGAGCCGCCACAACCAATAAAAAATCTTTTAACTAATAACCATCCGTTATCTGGTCATTTTTTAACAAATATACGTAAATACAATAGTCTTTTTCAAATGACTTCTTTTGGCGCAAAAGAAATCAGGGAAGGTAATTATTATGCCCACTTTTAAAATTGAAGGACAGGTGTATCATCTCATTGGTAGCCTTTTACCACCATCAGGCCAAAACCCACAGTTCTTGCAAATATATTTTATTTCGGATTCAGACCAGTTATCGTTCCGATCAAGCATCGCACCAACCTTAAAAATGGATTTAATTAGAGAATTACAGGCCGCTCTGAATAATCATAACGTGTATATACGAAGTTTTAAACAAAACTTAGAACGCAACTCCTCAGATAATTTAAAGTTAATTATTCATTCAGATCGCACTCCACAGACAGCACACAGAGGCAGATATAATGCTCCTACTGTAAACGAGGTAGCCGTTCTCTTTGTTGATGAAGACAAAGGTCCCAGGGATATAGTCTTACACGGTAGAGACAGACAGCTCAAAAGAGTTTCTGAGCTACATCGGTCCTATGATCCACTACAGTATCCTATAATGTTTGTGACAGGAGAAGACGGTTATTATTTGACTATCCCTCAGCAGGGTTCTGCGCGTAATAAAACTGTTTCGCGTATGCAATTTTATGCATTTAGATTAATGTTTAGGACTAACTCTTTTAATCCGTTACATTATTACAGAGACTTATTTAGTCAATATTGTGTTGACATGATGGCGAAAATGATATCGGAAAGATTAAATTACATTTCTCGGAATCAACAAAGACTGAGGGCTGATAACTACATTCATCTCAGAGATGCCTTAAATCATGACGCAAATGCTGATCCATCAAATATCGGTCAACATGTCATATTGCCATCGTCATTTACGGGTTCTCCGCGTTTCATGCACGAGAAAACGCAGGACGCGATGACGAACGTCCGAAATTATGGTAGACCTGACTTATTTGTCACTTTTACATGTAACCCCGAATGGCCTGAAATTAAGGCGGAGCTGCTACCAGGACAACGATCTTTCGACCGTCATGACATAATTTCACGTGTATTTCATTTAAATATGAAGAAATTCATCAAATTATTTATCAAAAAACAGATATTCGGTAAAGTAAAATGTTATATGGCAAGTGTGGAGTGGCAAAAGCGCGGTTTACCTCATTGTCATTTGCTGTTCTAGCTAGAAACTAAAATACAACCAGATGAGATCGACAGTGTCATAGTTGGGTTTACCGGATCAAGAAATTGATCGGTACTACACGACATTATAACTAAAAATATGGTACATGGACCCTGCGGAGAACATAATTTAGCTGCACCATGCATGAAAAACGGTGTCTGCACAAAAAAATACCCTCGCCGTTTCATGAACGATACCCAGACCGGAGAGGATGGGTATCCAGTTTATCGTAGGCGCGATACAGGAAATGACGGTCGGAGCACTGCGCTACAAATCAGGGGCAACATGGTGACGATAGATAATAGGTGGATTGTTCCATACTCCCCGCTACTATGTAAGACTTTTAACGCTTATATAAACGTGGAGTATTGCCACTCTGTCCAAGCCATTAAATATATATGTAAGTATATAAATAAAGGTTCAGATCAGGCAACTTTTAGCATTAGAAACCCACACGATGAGGTCGAAAACTATTTAAATGGCAGGTACATCTGAAGCTGTCTGGCGCTTATTTGAATTTCCCATTCACGACCGGCATCCTACTGTAGTTCATTTGGCCGTTTATCTAGAGAACGGTCAAAGGGTGTATTTTACACCAGGGACAGCTCGATCAAGTTGTCCAAAACCCACGCAATACCACATTACTGGCATTTTTTGCTCTCTTTAATGAAGATGAATTCGCGAAAACTCTTCTGTATCATGAAGTCCCGCATTACTATACATGGGCAAATAATAAATTCACTAGAAGGAGGCGTGGTGAAGATGTAGTTGGACATCCGGAGATAAAAAAAGATGCCGCTTTAGGTAGAGTCTGCGGGATACATCCATCACAATCAGAGTGTTTTTATCTTAGGATTCTACTGCACCACGTACGCGGTCCGACCTTATTTGCATACCTTAGAACTGTAAACGGTATTGTCAAAGAGGCGTATTAAGCAGCTTGCCGTGGCCGAGGTTTACTTGAAAACGTCGACCATTGGGGTAACACTTTAAGAGAAGCTTCGTTATCACATTGTCCAAAAAAACTAAGGGAATTGTTCGTAGTCATACTTTTATTTTGTCAACTATCGGAACCATTGAAGTTACGGGATACTTTCAAAGATCGGTTCTGTGAAGATATTAGACATCGTATCAGACAACAAAATCAGGATAACACTTTACCCTTCACTGAAGTCATTTATAATGAAGGATTAATTGAAATAGAAAACAAACTACTAGAATTAAGCGACAAAAATTTAAGTGATTTTGGATTACCTTCTCCCGTTCGTACCCAGAATAATACTATTGACACAATGGTGCAACAGTATAACAGAAATGATTTAACAGCGTTTGTAAATGATAATGTGCCAAAATTAGTACCAGATCAAAGACATGCTTATGAGACTATTGTGGATAGCGTAAACAATAACATGGGGAGATTATTTTTTTTGGACGCACCAGAAGGCACCGGAAAGACTTTTCTCGCAAATTTGATACTTGCTAAGATACGGCAATCAGGGAAGATAGCGATTGCAGTTGCTTCGTCAGGAATTGCTGCAACTCTCTTGAACGCAGGAAAAACTGCTCACTCTACGTTTAAACTCCCGCTATCCGTATCTTTAGATCAACGGTCTACGTGCTCTATACGGAAAAATGGGCCTCTTACTGCAAGACGCGTCGTTGGTAATATGGGATGAATGCACCATGAGTCATAGAGCTCATGTGGAGGCCGTAGACCGTACTTTAAAAGAAATCCGAAGCTCTGCTAATGTCATGGGTGGTAACACTTTAGTATTTGCTGGAGATTTCCGACAAACGCTTCCTGTCGTCAACAGAGGTACGCGAGCAGATATTATGAAGGCATGTTTAAAATCGTCTCAACTTTGGACATCTGTTCAATATTTGAATTCGCGCACCAATATGAGAGCTCATCTACATGGAAATACGCATAGCAATTTTCCACAACAGCTGCTGAAACTTGGAGAAGGAATTTTTCCATCTTTAAATTTGGGCACCGATTATGCAGTTACTTTGGATGAGTCTCTAGGTCAAATAGTCCATAATTTAGATAGTCTGATAGATGCTATATATCCTGACATCGAAAACTTACATCAAAATGATTTTCGTTGGCTGTGTTGTAGAGCAATATTTTCTCCCAGGAATGAAACAGTCAACGAAATAAACAATTTAATTATGCAGAAAGTACCGGGTGAAGTAAAGTGCTATAAATCCATAGACACCGTCACTAACATCGAGGACGCAGTGCACTACCCCCAGGAATTTTTAAATTCTCTGAACCCCGCTGGGCTTCCACCTCATGAACTGTCGTTAAAAGTTGGCACGCCGATAATGCTTCTCAGAAATTTAAGCCCCCCCAACATGTGTGACGCGAGACTTCTTATAAAGGAGCTAAAAGATAATTTAATAGTAGCGAAGATTATCACCGGCCCTGCAGCTGGTGAATTAGCTCATATACCAAGAATACCCATGATTCCTACTGATTTGCTTATACCTTTCAAAAGGCTCCAATTTCCAGTAATAAATCCTTTCGCACTAACGATAAACAAATCCCAGGGCCAAACGTTCAAATTAGTAGGAATTGATTTACGAAAAGAATGTTTTACGCATGGGCAACTTTACGTTGCCCTATCACGGGTCGGGCCTCACGACCATCAGTATATTTTGTTACCTGAAAATAATTTAACGTCAAATGTTGTTTATAAAGAAGCTCTACAATAATCGCTTTAGTTATCTATCCTAAAACAACGGGTTTCTCTCCGGGACTGCCGGCAGAAGTGAAAACTTAGTATTAATTACATTTAAATATTTTCATCATTAACAACTTTAACATCCTCATAAAGACAATCTATGCAGCCTGCGGATAGTGACTGCGTCGTCGATGTTAGTGTCGGTGTCTGTGAATTGACCTGGGAATCATTTTGCTGACCGTGTCTTTCCTGGGAAGGCTTTTTGCAGCGGTAACCGACATCCACGCGGGTGGAGCCGTGGGCGACCGCTATGTTAGCTAAAGATGGGCTAACAAAAAATATTGTTCACGCTATAGCATTAAGAGACTGATATTGTTTGTTAGTGTTACTGTCGTAATTAATTAGTGATATGTAATTTTAAGAAATAACCTACAATAACTTAAAAATAATAATGTTTGGCGTTTGTTATTTTTATATTCTCTCATCGTTCACAGCGCTCCATGCCTATTTCACGCATATACCACATCCTTACACACTTGCAATGAGTCAGTTATTTTTGTCTACACTAGAAATTACCTAGAAATAATAATTTATATGGCAAAACAACGTTTGCCGGGTCAGCTAGTCCAAGAATAGAACTGTGCTTAACCCATACAATATTAAGGTTAAAGTGGGATTTATTATTCGAATTGCCCTCAATCAAAATAATAGTTCTATTTCTATATCCATGAAATATTACTAGGCGATATAGGTATCATTAATTTTGTTTAGTGAAACACCACCGAACATTTATCATTATTTCCGCACTATATCGATATCTTATAACATTTATCGGTTCATTTATGTACAAATAGGTATTGACAGTTCAGTTAAGCCTTTTATTTTTTTTAATTTTGTTATTAGCCATTGTTTTTTTGGTTGTATCCAAATGGCTTTCTTTCATCACAATAAAGACTGTTTATCTGTTTGTTTATTCAGTCTTCACGCAAAAACTACTGAACCTACGGATTTTACTGGTTTTTTTTTTATGATAGCTCTTTATTAGAATTAAAAACCGGTAAACGTTTTATCCCGCTACTATACCCAAAACTTGAGATATAACCTAACCTCCGCAAGCAAATGCTAGTTACCAATAAAAATGTTTCATCTAGTCTTTGAAAGTGGATTTATTAATTGGATTTACTGAATGAGAGTAGGTACTATAAGAGAAGAAAAAAATGTAATGTTAAAACTCCACAACGCCAATTGTGCGCGGTAGTCGACAGCTGCCGTGTTAATTTATTTAATTAAAAGTGAACGAATGATAACTGTTTTATATTACATAGTTTTTTCAACGGTTTTTTGTTTTTTAGCGAATATAACGGGTTTTTTTTAGTTCTTTTTATACTACGTGGGTGGCAAACAAGCGTACGGCCCCACCAGCGTAGTAAGTGCTTACCGTAGCCTATAGACGCTAGCAACACCAGAGTCATCACTTGCGCGTCGCTATCTCCAAGGAAAGGGATAGGAGGTGGATAGGAAGGAAAATAAGGAGAGATACCTACCTATAGGTTACTAAGGACAGGATAGGGAGGGGGTGTGGGTCTGAAAAAATAGAAACTCATTTTATTAAGTTTTTATTTTTTTATTGCATATAGTGGCATACGAGCCATGGCTTATCTGATGGTAAATGGTAACCGTCGCTCATGGACTCAACTATACTGAAAGTATTGTCAAGCCGCTGCTCACCATTTCATTTCACCGATATGAAATGAAAGAATAAACGGCTATCTACTGCTACACCCAAAACGCAACGATGTGCTTCATGGTCAGTTACACGGGAGATGGTGGTACCAACCCGCTCGGGCCCAATACCAAGTGAGTACTCCCACTTGGTACCCAGCCCTACCACCAGTCATGCAATGGATGATAATTGCTTACTTCCCTTAGTCGCCTCATACGACTCTGTGGGAAAGAATGGGGTGGTGACACTTATATTCTTAGTCCGTCACCACACGGACAAAATTAAGTGTTGCAAATAAAAATACTAGGTAGTTCTGAAGTATCCAGGTAATCCAGTCACTCCATTACTATGGACATTGTTTTTTTTTTTACTTTTTTGTATGATGACATACCTGCTACGGTTCATATGACGGTAAGAGGAAATAGCCGTTCATTGCCTTAACAATACAAGGAATTACTGTTACGCCACTGTTCATAATTTCATTTAACGGATGGGAAATAAATTAATGGACGGCTATCTCGGTAGGTACTTTTATCGTTGTTTCGTATAGTGAGCGAGAGCGCCCCAGGCCCAAATCGCCCTATTCTCTCCTTATTATCTTATTATCCTTCTTATCCCCGTCCTATCGCTTTCCTTGGAGGTAGCGAAGCGCGAGAGAAACCTCTGTTGTTGCTAGCGTCTATAGGCTACGGTAACCGCTTATCATCAGGTGAGCCGTTATGCTTGATTGCCACCCACGTAGTAAAAAAAAATCTGGAAAACGTACAAAATTAGCCTAGCGCTTCCCGGATTGGAAAAGATGCGGGTTCGATTCCCGCTCCTACTAAAAATCTCTTTTTCTTTATTCACAAATAATTTTGTACTTTAAAAAGTAGCGGAGCATGTCAATTGCTAAAAGAAATAGATCTAAAATATCTGGAAAACGGTTGACCCTAAAGGCCATCCCTGCAACTTCCCGCTAATTTGATACTTAAGCGCTAAAAATTGCACTTATTACGTTTTTGAGCTCGAAATAATTTTCGTGTCATTTTGAGCTCTCCGAGCTCAAAGAGATAAACTATTCTATTCTTTTGAGCTCTAGAGCTCAAAGGTCTGATAGAGATTTAATAAAACACTATTCGCTGAATTTTCATATCGCAATAACTTTTGAATGAATGAACCGATTTTCTCGTAGTTTCTCTAGGCATTCAACGCAGCTTTTTGAGCTCTTTAAAGAATCTTAAAGCTCGAACTGGTCAGACTGAAAATTTCGTAGAAATTCTTATTAGTTTTTGGAATTGATCGGTAAAACCGTTTATTTTTTTTTAGATTTCTCAAGATCTATCGGTTCGAATTGGTCGTAATTGTATTCAAAATCTAGATAGATATTTCGAATAACGCCAACCCCGATGAAATCGGTCAAGAAGTTTGTAAAAACAAACGCGACCTAGTCTTTAAAAAAGCTTTCGTCATCTTACGACACTATAAAATGGGGTGGTGACACAAAGGATTGTTAAACCATCACTAAATCACTGTCAACGAGTTCCTAGCACACCGCTGCGCACTCGCTCTGATGATGAACATCAAATATGCTCAAAACCCAGGTCGACAAAATCAATCCACAGCGTGAGTGATTTCCGGTTATATATTTCTAATATGTATCAATCTCACGATAGTTTCAATATGAAAAAAACATCACTACAAAGATTATTATGATATGGGTCGACACAATTGCGTTCCATTTTCTCTTAAAATAAACAGTATCTAATGTGCTGTAAATGATAAGCCCTTTTATGACGCTCGTCAGTTAAAGTATAGATTTTGTGTTAAATTAACATCTATTTTTTATTGTTTTAAATAAAATGGATATCTATCTTGTGTGATTTATTAGATTGATAATGGATTCCAAGATTTCTTTCATACTGTATCGATATGCATAGACTATATTTACGTTTAATTGAATACATAGCATCACACCTGTATTCTCCGAAGGGGTAGGCAGAGGTGTATTACACAGCCACGGTTCGCCAGCTATGTTTAAGGTCCACGTAATAGGGGGCGAGCCTATTGCCGTCTACCGGGCACATTTCCAAACTCCGGGCTGCTACTGAGAATTTTTCTTTTTACGAAAAAGCTCAATAACACTGCCTGACCCGGATATCGAACCCGAGTCCTTATGATCAGCATTCACTCACACTATTGCTGCACCATAGAGGCAATTAGGGGTAGGCACGTTTAATTGATGATACATTAAAGATATATAATTAGTAGGAAGCCTTTAAATTTAAAATTCATGCTGAAAGAAGCTCAGCTCTATGCCTACTATATTCGTGGTGCCTGGTATATAGTAGCGAGAGTTTTAAGTTTAATCAAGTGATAAATAAAAAGTTTCATTTATACTAAACAAAATAATAAAATAAATCTCTTATAAATAAAATTATAACTATATAGGCAAGTATACAGAATAAAAATCACGGTTCTTCACTTTTCTGCCAACTTCTAAAATTGCATTAGCAATTGATGCCAAAGCATTTGCTACATTGCCCGTTTGTACAGACAATTGAGCAAATGCGTCGGCTGTATTTATTTCTGCTTCAACCCGTCGCTCTTCTATTCTTGCAAGTCGTTCCATATCGCCGTCTATAATGCTCGGAATTGAAGAGCGACGCCGACGTGGTCGTGGTATATTACTCTGCTGCAGTGACGTGGTTGTTGCCGGTGGTGGAACTGAAATTGAATAAGTATTGTTTTTTATTCGTTTGTGTTTTTTATTCTTAATAAATATAATTTGAGTACTAGAAACTTTTTTTAAATCGTGGAGAATAACATAGAAATAGAACTCCCAGACACGGCCAACTATTTGTGAAATTTTACCCCGTATGGGGATCGAACCGGCACTCAGTGCGACGTTATCTCTATGACCACTTAAAAGCGCTCGCTGACAATATATTAATTTTGTTGCCTTGTTACAAAGTACAAGTTTAGTAAAAATATTGAAGTGGTTTTTTTTCCATAGCCACTATTGTGATTTGTCCCGAAACACTTATTGTGTGAACGATGGGCTGTTTAATTTTTTGCTTAGCATTCTTAAACAAATACAAATAAAGACTGACTTAAGGTGTTGCTTGTGTTGCGTCATCATGAGAGGTGCCAGGAACAGGGGATATTTGCAATTCTATTATTGCATCTTCTGGGTATATCCCAACACCTTCTATTGGTAATATAGGTGATATGGGTCTAGTCTGAAATAATATAGTAATTATTTAGGAAATACAGTATTTTGAAGAAAATATAAACTATATTAACTAATATTAAATTAATGTAGGTTTTTGCCTCAATAGTCTAGCGGCATAAGTATGGGACTGCCATCCGTGAGGACCCGGGTTCGAGTCCTAAGTTGAGCAAAAAATATTATTGGAATTTTCGCCAAAAAAATTCTAATAGCAAGCACGAATTCTTTCATTTTACCCGGTAGATGGCAATAAGCTCTTCCCCTAACACATAGGACCAAAAATGTCATGGCTAGATATGGGTGTGTTACCCTACTGTTTACTACTAAATGGATAAAGGCGTGAGATATAAAAAACAAAACTTTTTTGACTGCCTCGGTGGTGCAGCGGTAGTGTGAGCGACTGCTGATCATGAGGTCTCGGGTTCTATCCCCAGGTCGGGCAGTTTTTTTGAGCTTTTTTCTAAAAAGAAAATTTCTCTGTAGCATCCCGGAGTTTCGAATGTGCCCGGTAGACGGCAATAGGCTCGCCCCTATTACGTGGGACTCAAACATAGCTGGCGAATCGTGGGTGTTAATATGCCTCTGCCTACCTCTTCGGGGAATACAGGCGTGTAGCTGTTTTATGTAGATAATAATTATCTTACCGATTCAGCGAATGGATTAACTGCTTACCGTAAATCACGATTTGCAAATTCTTGCCCCCCCCCCCCCATCACTGCCACCAATCTAGTGTCTAAGGCAGACAATGTGGACCAGCTCTGTTCTGCTCTACCACCAGCACCAGTGCGCCTCATAGATGCTGAGAGCTGTGCGCACTGCTTCTTTAAGGCACATTTCTTCTCAGCTCAATACTAAAAACATACATTAGTTTTAATTAAATTGATACATGACGAGAAGAGAACGAGAGTGACAGACATAGCCCACCGGGTTGCCATGCTGAAGTGGCAACGGGCAGGCCACATCGCTCGACGAACCGACAACCGTTGGGGAAGAAAGGTTCTCGAGTGGCGACCACGTATCTGACGGCGCAGCGTAGGACGGCCCCCCACCCGATGGACCGATGATCTGGTCTAAGCCGCGGGGAGCCGTTGGATGCGTTCGGCACAGGACCGCTCGTTGTGGCGTTGTCTTGGGGAGGCCTATGTCCAGCAGTGGATATTGAAAGGCTGATGGATGGATGAATGATATGAATGAACATGATTCCCTATAACTAATTGTTTTAAAGAAAAGTAGCTTACCTTAGCCCAGCCTTGGCCATCTTTATTAGCTCCTCCAAGAGCATTTAAAGAGGTCGCCAATGTTGCCCATTTTCTTTTTGTCTCCATTTTCGCCTGAGACGTACGAAGCAAACCTTTAGCTACGCCCGGGTTTTGTTCCAGGAAATCAACTAAACCTTCAAGTTGGGACGGTTTGTCATTGTAACTGAAAATTATTATACCCTTTATATAACAAGATAGACTTTTAAAACTCTGAACAATAAAATAACACTAGTTATTAAAATTATATATTTAAATGTTTTCACTGATTAAAGTTTGGAAATAAAATGTGAATTCAACTAGTATGATGAAGTACTTACTTACTGCTTGTATAAATTATAATGTTAAACTGAAACGAGTCGCGACTGCAATAATCCAGCTGGCTCCAAGGCAAAGAATATTTATAAAACTTAGGACCACTTGACTTGCATTTTGAAATTGGAGCGCCTTTATCTTTTTTTTAATAGTATAGGCAACGATCTTGCCGCATACAGCCAAACTCATAACCAATTTTTATGATTGTAACTATAACTTACGCAGAATTACATTAAAAACATTATATCAATCGACATTTATTTATATTAAGACTATTGAATAGTCTTGTTATTTCAAAGGTTCAGCAATATAAAATGTTGTTACCGGTTTATCGTAATGTGTCGAACAACACTCGTGCAGCCCGTTACGTAGCCAAGTTCACGCATTATAATATAATCGCAGGGCAATCCCAATTTCAATCCAATGTTGACTACATTGTATTCAAGAGTGCGGAGTCGCGTGGCTTTGAAATTGACATTGGAATTGTATTGGTCTTAAATTGTATTATATTAATTGTATTGAAATTAGTTTGGAGAGTATACCCACTGACGTCTCACGTGCGCTCTTATTTACTTAGAAGGGTTTTTTTTGCCGACGCGACATCTATTGCTTTGATGATCGAAGCCTAATACTTAAATATCTTTTATGTACAGACATGCCATTGTTATATTTTACTCTCCTCGCTGATCTAGCGGTAGGGTGGACACAAAAAAAAAGGTTTTCTGTCAAGAAATTCTCAATAGCGGCTCGGAGTTTGGATGTTGGCAGACAATTAAAAAAAAAGCCCCGTGCCTTGCAAAGCACGTTTAGCCGTTGGTCCTGCACCTGATCTCTCTCCGGCCGTGTCGTAAAGCCTTCCCATCGGTGTAAGAGAGTGCACTTATGTTTCTGCACTTACATACATACATACATATTGTCACGCCTTTTTCACCCCGTAGGCAGAAATCACTTCTCTCCACTTGCTACGATCCTGACACACATCTTTTGCTTCATTTACTTTCATCAGTGTTTTCATGCATGCTCGTTGGTCGACTAGGTCGACCTCTACCAACTTGTCCATTCACAATCGCCTTGTATATCTGTTTCCTTAATCTTCTTTCATCCATCCTCTCTACGTGTCCGAACCGCCTAAGCATTCCTTTCTCTATTTTTGTCACACAGTATTCTCGTATCACTTTACATTTATTTCTCACTTTATTCATCAGATTTACTCCGGCTATGCTTCTCAGACTTCTTATCTCTACAACATTTATCATACTCTCATGCTTCGTCTGCCATGCCCAACATCCACTACCATACATAAGTGTAGGGACCAGCACCCCCCTATGCACTTACTTGTCCACTAATATATGCTGCATATACTGTCAGTTGACACTCACCGTCGTTACCAAAATATTTAGAAAAAATTATTATTATATACTTTATTGTATACCATTATTAAAGTAGAGAAGTACAGAAACAAATATATTATGTGGTACAATGGGCGGCCTTATTACTAAAAGTAATTTGTACCAATTTAGTTTTGCCAAAGGATTCTGTCACCAAAAAAGTTTGAAAACTATTTAACTATAGTAAATAATTTTGTTAACAGAGGGAGCTGAACGCCGTGGACTATAAGGTGTCAGCTGACTTGAAATTCGTGCTACTTATATCTGATGTAAGAGCGGGATGGAGACACGCTCGGCTGGCGAGATATCACGTCTATGACGTCATAAATAGGTCAGTAGTTATGCATAAGTTGTTTTTATAGCTTATACCAAATAAACATACGGTTTGTCTGGTTAGAAACGGAGACCGGAGTCTATAGACTATAATAACACCAGTGGGCCTAGCCAAGTTACATTCTATGATCGATAATGCTATAGAAAGCTATTAAAATGTATGAAAATTTGACATCTCTAGCGTTAAGTCACGTGACTTAGCGTTATAAATATCGTTAAAGATATCAAATTCCTATACATTTTAATATTTTTCTATAGTGTTAGCGATCATAGAATGCAACTTAGCTAGACCCACAAGGATCGTCCCTCTGTGTGCCAACGCTTTGTTTAGGCGGGAAAGCGACTCTTACACGATATCTTGTCGTTCTAGGCAATGAGCTGGTTAGTGTAGGGGCTCACTCACTAAAATACTCCGGCAGCGCCATCTCTCCGCCTATTTTGACGGACCTCTCAAACTGTTTCATTTATCTTTGGATCGTTCCCAAAGCAAGGCTCTCATAATCCTTCTCAATGGCCTATACCACTAAAGGTGAACGCACACTTATCCGAGCCGAACGAGTCGAATTTTAGAATTCTGTATATGAAATCTCATGAAACCTCGCATACTTCCCCACGTCGAATCGTCCGAATCTGGAAGAGGTTTCATGAGATTTCATATACAGAATTCTAAAATTCGTTTCGTTCGACTCGTTCGTCTCGGATAAGTGTGCGTTCACCTTAAAAGAGCCCTAATTCTTTATCTATGGCTTATGATGACGTCACAGACCACACCGTCACCTTGCCAAGCCAGTGCTCACAGACATATTGATTTACATACACATATACTGTCCAGTATTTTAGCACTGAATAGGGCTGGTAAAAGAGTGGACGTATGAATGGTTTGATAGATGATGGTTGGCAGTTGGACTGTATATGATCCCACACTTGGAAGAAGAGGTGAAAGAATCAACCACCTACCTTTACGCCTTCACACGCCAGATCCACGCGGTCATCAGAGATGTCCAGCAGAGCAGGATCAATGTTCACGGAACGATTACAGCACCAATACCGAGATGCTTACGATGTTACTCTGCATGAGCGCACTAGGAGATTACTCGCGACTAACTGTCGTTACCAACCTAACGCGGGTAGGTGGCAAAGAAAATATTAGGCGATGACCAATCACAATCGACCATCCTCATAGCCAAATGGCGGGATCCAACTTATACTTAGGCACCTGTTTCCTAGAGGGCGGGCAGAGGCAATGCCTCTTGTACCACTGGTCATAAAACGGCCTGCAGACATTTCGTCCCTACTCCGTGGGAACAAGACGAGACGGGTGGCGAACCACAGCAATGCCATTTAGTGATTTTTTTTTTTATTGCCTTTGGTGTCGAGCCACGGCCCATTAATGGTAAATGGTAACCGTCGTTCATGGACTCAACTATACCGAGAGTATTGTCAAGCCGCTGCTCACCATTTCATTTCACCGATATGAACTGAACCGGTATCTCCTGCTACAGCTAAAACGCAACAATGTGCTTCATGGCCGGTCACAAGGGAGATGGTGGTACCGACCCGCTCGGGCCTGATACCAAGTGAGTACTCCCACTTGGTACCCTGCCCTACCACCAGTCATGCAATGGATGATAATTGCTTACTTCCCTTAGTCGCCTCATACGACACCCGTGGGAAAGAATGGGGTGATGACACTTGTATTCTTAGTCCGTCACCACACGGACAAAACGGACTTGTTATTAAAAATCATCTGAATGGAAGCGACGTGTGACGACCCATCGTCGCATATAGATGTATTTGACCGTTAATTAAATTTAGGGCAGGATGTGCCTACCTGTCAAATATTAATTTTGAGTCCGTGCATATTACGAGAACATAATATAAATTCTAGAATATTCTTTACTAACGGTGACAGCGGACCCGCCTAATGGTAAGTGATTCGCTACTCATGAGCTTATCTGTTCAGCCAAGGACCTGCCTACCATAAAGATCTTTCGCTCAGGATCACAATGCGTATGGAGAGACGTATGCGTCCATTCATTTTTCCGCCTTGATTCGGATTAGATACCTCTTCCCAAGCAATTTCTAGTGGTAGAACCTAGCTTGTCCCACCATAAATGGCTTGATCGCTGGCTTGATCGAAGAAATACTGCCCTCTCACAAAAGATCAACGTGTAACAACTGTCTGATAGTACTCCTATCTCCTACTGTTGTGTTTCATATGGTGAGGGAGTGGAACGGAGGCCTAAACCTTTTCTTTACTATCCTTCATATCCACCTTCTGTCCAATTCGAAGTTCACAACGCATGAGTGATGTCGGTAATGCTAGCATCTATAAGGCTTGTGGGCCATGTGGGGCCGGCTTTAGAATTGTCCCACCCCTCTCCACCCATGGGAGTCGTAAGAGCCGACTGAGGGAATACCGAGGGTGTGGGCAGTAGCACTCCCTTGAGTATTAACAACATCCACTGCGACCGCCAACCCGCCTGCCAAGCGTGGCGATTACGGCACTATAGTGCCGTATACTCCCAATTTGGGGAGGCCAGTGTCCAGCAGTGGACGTCGAAAGGCTGATGGATGGATAAGGCTATGGTGACTACCGTCAGTTGTGCTTATTTCACACCCGCGTATTAAAAAAGGTAATTTTTCTGTGTACAGATGCTGAATTTATGTGAATATTATGTGGTTACTCCTTTAGAATTAAACGATAGTACCTACCCTAAGCTACCCTCTGAAGTTAAGCAACATCTATGAAGTACAAATTATAATTTGTGAATAAGGAAAAAGATTATTTTAGTACGAGCGGGAATCGAACCTGCATCCCTTCCTATCCGGGGAAGTGCTCTAATCAACAGTATTTTTTAGAAATACCCAATTTCCTTATCACATTTGTCTTAACTTTGATGGCATTGGTGCCATCTATTTATGCATTATTTCTAAAAAATAGTACGGTAGCTCAGTGGATTAGAGCACTTCCCCGAATAGGAAGGGATGCAGGTTCGATTCCCGCTCGTACTAAAATAATATTTTTCCTTATTCACAAATTATAATTTGTACTTCATAGATGTTGCTTAACTTCAGAGGGTAGCTTAGGGTAGGTACTATCGTTTAATTCTAAAGGAGTAGTAGAGTAACCACATAATATTCACACAAATTCAGCATCTGTACACAGAAAAATGATCTTTTTATAATACGCGGGTGTCAAATAAGCACAACTGACGGTAGTCATCATAGCCTTATCCATCCATCAGCCTTTCGACGTCCACTGCTGGACATAGGCCTCCCCAAATTATACGGGTATAGTGCCGTAATCGCCACGCTTGGCAGGCGGGTTAACGGCCGCAGTGAATGTTGTTAATATTCGAGGGAGTGCTGCTGCCCACTCCCCCCGGTATTCCCTCAGTCGGCTCTTACGACTCCCATGGGTGGAGAAGGATGGGACAATTCTAAAGCCGGCCCCACATGGCCCACAAGCCTTATAGATGCTAGCATTACCAGAGATATCGCTCATGCGTCGTCAACTTCGAATTGGATACCAGGTGGATATGAATAAAGAAAAGTTTAGGGCCTCCGTTGCACTCCCTCACCATGGGTTCGATTCCCGCCCGTACTAAAATACTCTTTCCTTATTAACAAATTATAATTTGTACTTTAAGAGTAGCTGAGCATGTCAAGTGCTAAAATACAGATCAACATCTATGAAGTTCCACTCAATACCTAAGCCTACCAATAGTAGAATATGTTTTCCAGGAACAAGATTTCAATATCTCCGATAGAAGATGACCGCTCAGCGCCGCTTCTGCAGTACGCTGAGTGGTCTCCCGCCGGCGCCGCTCTTGTCTTCGTGCATGATAATGATATTTACTACAAGCCTAAAGTCTTCAAGACTCTAGTCTGCAGGATCACTAACAATGGTTTGTGTATTACAATAAATTTCGTAAATCGTAACTGTTGAACCAAAAGCCTATCGTAGGTTTGGCTATATCAAAATCCGCATAGCCAATTCGGGGATTGGTTTCCCAAATACTGAACTAGATATATATCACATATACATCTACAAGAATAGGAGATACACAGGTCCAAAATGACTGCACAGATGGCGAAGTGGTTCAGATACCGACCGAGTGTTGTGGTTCCCTCACACGACAACTATTTGTGTGATCCTCAAATGGTTTTTCTGTGTCAGGAAGTACTTTGTGTCCGTTAAATTGTATGTCTGTACAGTCCCTCGCGATACGTACGAATAGTACAACGTCTATACTATTTTATAAGCCCTATTCTATACAACAAAGCGAATAAGCTTTAAATTTATTCTCTTTCTTCTCGTAAATGTAGGTCAGTCTTGCATAAATGGTTCAGTTCTTTAGCCTATGAAGAAATGGAAAATTTTATTAAAACATAATCTTGGGCATTCCTATTTCAGACCTTCCAAAAAACACACATACACAAGCGCACGCGCACATCATATTTCTATTTTTAAGTTATCTATCTATCTATACAAGAATTATATTTCTTAGTGCAGGATGTAATCTTTAAAAAAAATCTGCTCACAGAAATCTTTATTCCCATTTCACAAATTTGTTCTATACTCTATAATTTCCAGGAATCCCAGGCATTATCTTCAATGGCGTCCCAGACTTTCTCTACGAGACGGAAATTCTACGTCTGGACAAAGCACTCTGGTTCAGCCCAGATGGGCAGACGTTAATGTATGTGACATACAACAACTCGCTGGTGCAAGAGCACAAGTACTCTTGGTATGGGTTGGACCAACAGGAACCGCCTGCATACCCAACAATCAAGACCTTAAGATATCCTAAGGTGAGATTGGACTAATGAAGCATCTTTAATGAGCATCCATCCATCCATCCATCAGCCTTTTAACGTCCACTGCTGGACAAAGGCCTCCCTAAGAATGGGGGATATTGCCGTAATCGCCACGCTTTGGTTGGCGATCGCAGTGGATGTTGTTAATACTCGAAGGAGTGCTGCTGCCCACTCCCCCGGTATTCCCTCAGTCGGCTCTTACGACTCCCATTACAATTCTAACGCTGGCTCCACACGGCACACTTTAATGAGCATGTACTACTGAATGCGATAAAAAACGTTTTAAAGCAGTTCTTCCTGGGCTCCGTTGTAAGTTCGAATTTGCGCATGGTACACCAATTTAAGGGGCTCCGAGGACAACGTGCCCCATTCTATATACTTATTACGTTATGCAGATCGTGGTGCTTATACATTTCGGGGGTTAAAATTTACGAGGATTTAGTTTATTACCAATCACTCCGAGAGCTGCGAAAACCTTGAACAGACAAGACTTGGGGTCGATTTCTAACCGAGGAATCCGAGAATACTGCATGTCGCAGATGATAATTTCATAAAAAAAACACAAAAAAATGACCTTGAACCTTTTACCAGGTCAATACCAACAATCCAGTGGTGACAGTGAACGTGGTCAGCGTGAAGACACCCAAATATCTGTTCTCACATGCCATCCAGTTTAACTCGCAGGTTGACGAGAGTGAGTATTCATTGCATGTGCCTGCATCATAGAACAAAAACTTCAACCATTCTTTTTGTAGCGTTGGTTATTAAAAACCTGTTAAGGCTGGTCACAAATGGGAAGTACCACCCTCTTATAAATATAAATAAATATTCACGGACATTTTTCACACAACGTCCTCTGGTCCCAAACTAAGCCTAACGCTTGTGCTATGGGTACCAGATTACGGATATAATACATATACTACTTTTTTTTTGTAAACACATACATATAATACATAGAAAACACCCAGACGCAGTACAAATATCTGTGTTCATCACACAAATAATTGTCCTGAATGGGAATCGAACCCACGACCTCGTGCACGGAAGTCGGTTACACTACCGACTACGCCACGAGACCCGTCTTATAAAAGATCAGCGTGAAATAACGGTATGTAATCCTACCGTTGTGTCTTATATGGTGTGTGAGAGTGCCGGAGGCCCAAATCCTCTCCCTATCCTCTCCTTAGTATCCTTTCTATCCACCTACTATCCTTTTTCTTGGAAATGGCGACGCGCGACTGATTCTTCCCGGTGTTGCTGGTATCTATCCATCCATCCATCCATCAGCCTTTCGACGTCCACTGCTGGACATAGGCCTCCCCAAGAGAACGCCACAACGAGCGGTGTTGTGCTGTTTCACTCATATGGGGGATAGTGCCGTAATCGCCACGCTTGGCAGGCGGGTTGGCGATCGCAGCGGATGTTGTTAATATTCGAGGGAGTGCTGCTGCACACCCCCCGGGCGGCCGGTGTCTATAGGCTATGGTAACCACTTACCATTTACCATCCACGTAGTGCAACAAGTGTTTTATCTGCCTCCTGGTAGATGGTTACCATAGTCTATAGGCATAGGCAGGCAGATACAAGCACGTCTGATGCAAGTCATATTCATAAGCAGAAATAGGTTAAGGGGGGTTTGGGCCTCAAATATTGCTTGTTTTAATTAACAAACTGTTCCAGGCTGGTACGTGAGGTGGACCGGCTGGACTTCAGAGAAGCAGCTCGCAGTGCTCCTGCTCAACAGGGCACAGAACGTTTCCATCATCAGCGTCTGCAGCGCTACTCACTACAACTGCCAAGATGTAATTATCGCCAGTCACATTCGTCATTAATAAATCAGCATCCTAGGCTAAAATCACAGATTTAAAATCTAGGAAATTAAAATAAATGTGTTTTATTTAGTTAATAGGAACTGTTATTAAAATCGAATTACTAACCTATATTCATGACTAACATATCTATATTTCACAAAACTGTGGCTGGTAAAGAGCAGATCTGGACAAATTCTAAAAATTATTTCGTGAATCATGCCATAATTTAGTATGAGTCTTAATTGTAATAATAAGTATACTATATCGGAACCGGAACGGAAATGTATGCAAATACACCCGGTAGATGACGCGGATCTTTTGAAACTCCAATGTGAAGTTGTAAATTGGGAGACTTAGCAAGCTTCTGCGATAACTTAGAGGTCTAAAAAGCATCCTCTCGAATAGAGAAAAGGGCAAATTTGAATCCTGCTCGTAAGAAATTTATTTTCCACTTTCACAAATAAAAATCTATTATCTAGGCTTGCGGGTGGATCTGTGGGGAGGGTGGAGGCCCTGACCGCCTGGTCTAGTAATTTGTCTAATATCTTTATATGATCTGATGCATTATTATGCTAATTACATGCATATATAATATATATGAACTAAATATTGGATCTGCTTGGAAAAGTCTTCATATTGTAAGCTATCCTCATTCCAAATTTCCGTCCATCGAAAGCCTTTTTAAGTCTCTTTCTACTTTTTCAGATCTTCCGCGATGAATCAGACGGGTCTAGGTGGTCGGGTCTCGGCTCGGAGCCAGTGGAAGATGACTGCGGTTGGTGCGGCAGTATGGCACTAGTCGGCTCCAAGACCACCGTGTTCACTACCATGCCAGTCCTAGACCAGCAGCCAGGAGGCACGGCTGGTGGGATGTGGAGACACGCAGTCAGACTTACGCATGATTCTAGGACGACACTGACCCAAGGCAGCTTTGAAATCACTCAGCTGTTAGGGTTGGATGAACGGAGAAGCTTCTTGTAAGTATCCAAGAGTGTGAAATGTGGCTTTTGGAACAATAATGAACAGCATTGCTATTTTTCCATCCATCCCCCACTTCATTCTAATCTACGAGAACCGAAAAAAACATTTAAAAAAACAGCATCACGCCTGTATTCCCCGAAGGGGTAGGCAGAGTTTTATTACACACCCACGGTTGTCCAGCTATGTTTAAGTCCCACGTAATCGGGGGCGAGCCTATTGCCGTCTACCGGGCACATTTACAAATTCCGGGCTGCAACTGAGAATTTTTCTTTTTACGAAAAAGCTCAATAGCACCCGCCCAACCTATCGAACCCGAGACCTCATGATCAGCAGTCGCTTACATGACCGCTGCACCACAGAGGCAGTTACTGAAAGTTAAGTTACATATTTAAGTTACAGGTAAGAGTACCGAAGTGTCCCCTATAAAAGGAAATGAATACATCTGACTCTGGAGCTCCACTTGAAGAGGCCTCCTATACCCAACAATTAGATTATGCTTCTTTTGGTTGAAGACCCATACTGATTTCAGCATGAATAAGCCAGCTCCATTAGTAGAAGTAGATATCCCTGTTGTTGTGAGTGAGAGTGCTGCAGGCTCGCTCAAAGCTGCTTTCTTATCCCCTCTTGTAAGAGTACTCTTCACACCAACTTCTTCACCCCTTCTATCACTCCCCACTTGTTATTTCCTTTCCCTAGCATTTGCAGCCAAAAACGTGGATTAGGTGCGGATTGAAGAATCTATGGCATATCACGTACAATTTAATTTAATAGTAAAAATATCACTACCCGTGTGGTGACGGACTAAGAATACAAGTGTCACCACCCCATCCTTTCCTGCGGGTGTCGTACAAGGCCACTAAGGGAAGTAAGCAATTATCACCCATTGCATTACTGGTGGTAGGGCTGGGTACCAAGTGAGAGTACTCATTTGCTATCGGGCCAGAACGGGTTGGTACCACCGTCTCCTGTGTGACCAGTGACCAGGACCAGTGTGTTTTGGCTGTAGCAGAAGATAGCCGTTTATTCTTTCATTTTATATCTTAGAAATGAAATGGTGCACCGCGGTTTGATAATATTCCCGGTATAGTCGAGTCCATGAGCGATGGTTACCACTTACCATCAGGTGGGCCTTGGCTCATCTGCCATCATCAGCAATAAAAAAAACTTCATCCTTTCCCGAAACCGTATGAGTATCTAGAAGTGTACCTTAGGATCTGTAATTAGCTCAGCCATTAGGGCATTAAAAATGCCCTTTTAATTACTACTACTTGAGAATTATTATAAACGACAATTTTCACAGGTATTAAACACACGCTAAGCATGTCAAATGCTAAAAATATATATGAAAATATCTAAATATTTCACAGGTATGTTATAGGAACAGTACCAGATAAAGCTGGCGAGCGGCATTTGTACCGTGTCAAGGTACCGTCAGACCCCACCAGCTGGCCGGAGCCGCCTCTCTGCTTGACGTGTCTGGGAGCTGATGCGCAACCGCCTGATGCTACCGTGGAGCCAGTTAGCTATGACCCTGTAATTGTGCTGAGTACTGTAGATTCGTATTTAGATTTAGAAGTTCGTAGGAAGGAGGTCGTTCGAAGGGCGTAGGAAGCTTCTACTTCCTCGGAACGGTCCGCGCAGATCACGGACAGATAGTCGGTGCAAACAATCTCATGTTGCGAATAGTTATCGACTTTCTTATAATTAAAAATAAATGATGAAATTTTCCAAAACTCTTCCTTCTTCGGTTTTTGCATCATATATTTTGTCAGAAAAAAAACGTTTGTCTGATGTGCTTGGCACTTTTCACGCTACTAAGACAGTCAGCCCCTGAGCCCCTGCTTAAAAATTAATTTGAAATTTATATACATATATATAGTCGCATAGTCTGGAGCGCAGAAAACAACATTAGGCTGCTTTTTAACCCAGAAAAATGATTGATTCCTATGGTATAGCTGTTTTTGCATAGAGATATTTAAGCTATAGAAAGACGTATTTATATTCTGAAGGCGTAAACTATAGGTACCGTAGATTACAATAAGCATCAACACGTAGCGTGGAAACATCTTCAGCTTTCATCCATTTAGTACATACTTATGTTCAGAGTTTGGGTTTTGCTTTATTGGTGATAACAATTTACTGTTTAAGTGATACTATAATTACTCTTCAGGATTTAGAGAACTCCACTTCGTCTCTGCCAGCGTGGCCGACATCGACAGTCCTGCCCCACGTGGCCGACGAAAACGACTCTCTGCCGGCAGACTGTTTGTACAACAGGATTACATTCAGCAAGAACTTCTCTTACTACGTCCAGGTGAGATCCCTAGACTAGCTCCACCCCGTCTCTTCCTATGGGAGTCGTAAAAGCCGGCTAAGGGATTACCGGGGGACCGAGCAGCAGCGTTCCCCTGTGTACTAAAAATATCCACTGCGATTGCCAACCCGCCTGCCAAGCGTGGCGATTATGGTAAAACCCCCATTTTGGGGAGGCCTATGTCCAACAGTGGACGATGAAAGGCTGATGGATGGATGGATGGAGATCCCTAGTATCCAGTGATAGCCTAGTGTTAAAATACAAGATGGCGACATAGCAGGAATAATAGAAGTCCAATATGGCCAGGAAAGTACCATGCTCTCACAGAATTTAGTAATAACAAAATTCTTACAAGAGCAGGTCGTATGCTTTGCTGACACCTTCCACATTTGAGTCTACAAAATGGCAGAATATGATTGCAGAATATTTATAGTGGTAGAGCATATTGCTTACATGCATGCATCAGCCTTTCAACGTCCACTGCTGGACATAGGCCTCCCCAAGAGAACGCCACAACGATCGGTGCCGTCATGGGGGATAATGCCGTAATCGCCACGCTTGGCAGGCGGGTTGGCGATCGCAATGGATGTTGTTAATACTCGAGGGAGTGCTGCTGCCCACTCCTCCGGTATTCCCTCAGTTGGCTCTTACTACTCCTGTGTGTAGAGGGGTGGGCCAATTCTAAAGCCGGCTCCACACGGCCAATTGCTTATCCCAGCATTTATGGGCCGGCTTGATTGAGGAAGTACCCTCCTCACAAAAGATCTCCTTGACACAACGATGGGTACTCATATCGTTATGTTTCGTATAGTGTGGTAGAGTGTCGGAGGCCCAGTTGCCACCCACCTAGTATAAAAAATAAGAAGAACATTGACGAATATCGGAATAGTTCAAGTGACGTGATATCCACTTAACTTTTTCCTGCTCTCTACTTAAATTTATTAACAGTGATGGAATCTCACAGGAGTGCCTAGGCCCGGGTCCTCCAGCGATCTTCGTGTGTGCTCGCTGGGGTGCCAGAAAGGCTGTGCTTTGGGACGGTCGTCCCCTCAGCCAGAAGTTCGCAGCTCTGGCCCATCCGCAGGTCAAAGTGTTCAGAGTAGAGGTTAGTATATCTACTACTATTAGAGTTCATTGCAACATGGATGTATATGCCCGACAGGTGAACTACCATCCTCATATACTGCACACACAACACATTCACATCATATACACACATACTCACATCACACACACACACACATCATATACACACAAACTCACATCACACACATACACACACACGCGCGCGCGCGCGCGCACACCATAAACATGCATACACACACACTTACACATCACATTGCGCATACACACCATACTAACACACACCACACACACACCAATAGTTAAAATGTGATTTTGTTCTTTAAAGTCAAACATGTCAAGTGCTAAAAAGACAGATCAAAATATTTGTTGTTTTTCTTTGTCTTATTTTTTATCATTGCAGTGTGTCTTATATAATGGGGGCAAACGCTGGCTACCGTCACACAGTGTATAATTAGTGTAGGAGCTGGAAATTCCCATATGCGTTTGTGTCTATATTTTTATAGTAATAAAGAAATTATTATAATAGAATATCGGCGTTAAGTAACGGTAGGATATCTACTGTTGCGTTTTGTTCGGTGAGTGAGAGCGCGTAATTGGTATAAACTACCTCCTCATGCCTACTTTCTCATGTTGTTATGCTTTTTTTTGTTTAGGCTAGCCATACTATAGACACATCGAAGCTGCTGAATAAGGTCACATTTTTATCGAGTCGAGTTATGAGTGTTATCAATCTGTCGTTGAAGCCCAATCTGTAAAGTTCAATGTTTCAGGTACAAGCTTACAGAGCGGCCAGGGTCCGACTGCTGTTACCACCAGGGTTTAGAGAAACAGATGATTTACCTCTTCCCCTTGTGTTGCATGTGTAAGTAACCCAAGTTTAAATAGTTTGTTAATTGATCAACTCTTACGGAGCGTTACATATTCTCAACATATGGCCGCACGCGGTGAGACTTGAAGTCGGGGCGGCGTATGCAGAGAAAGGCTTCGCTGGCGCGACGTATGATGTCACAACTATAACTAGTGACGGCTCGCACTGACACAGCATTGGCAACAATCGTATGAGACGAATGCTCACACACGTCCAGTGTCCACACTGCCTAAGGCATGCATGACGAAGCATTCGTTACACATTCCTCGCGATGTCTGTACGCGACTTTAGGTATAGGTAGATCTCAAACATAAAACGTCATCATTTTATTGTGATTTGACAGATCAGCTATTTTACTAGAAACAATTTTTTGTGAAAAAGATACTCCACTCACTCTACCCACAACACTGCATAGAAAGTCCGTGTTTGTCTTATCTTCTGGATCCGAACTCCAAAGAGGAGAAGCGAAAATTTAATGCTGCTTCCAGGTCCAACAAAAGGGCTATTGCCGAAGCGAAGGCAGAACACGTTCCCAGAATTCGCAAGCGACCTGGAAGTTAACCCACTAGAAGTCGTGTTTTCTAGTCGCTCGCCAAAGTAGTACACGACAACTTCTGCCAGTCTAGTCTCCCACCACAGCGGAAAGCCGTTCTTTTGGGCCAACTCTTTGCCTGCAACTCAACTTTGGACGCTGGAGTGGCCACTCCGCACACCATCCGGCGGTGTAAAAGCTCCATGCCTGAAATCCGCATTACGCAACGTGCGGTCAGGCGGTAGGTGATGCTGCTGGACGTCCATAAGTCGAGTGGGTCGGATGGCATCCCTGCGGTGGTACTTTTAACGTGCGCCCCTGAGTTAACTCCCGTGTTTACGCGCCGGTTTCGCCTCTCATACAGTACTGGCAGGATTTCTACTTCGTGGAAGGCCCATATTCACCCATTCCCAAAAGGGGTGATCTGTCGGACCTGTCGAATTACAGGCCAATAACGATGACATCCTTACTATCCAAGGTACTGGAGAAAGTTATCAACCACCAGTTTCTGCAGTACCTTGAAGATCACCAGCTGATTAGTGATCGTCAATACGGCTTTCGTCAAGGCCGTGCTGGTGATCTTTTCACCGTGCTCGTGATCTCGTGTACCTCACTCATCGCTGGGCAGAGGCCTTGGATGGTAAGGGTGAGGCTTTGGCATTCAGCTTAGACATCGCGAAGGCGTTCGACAGGATCTGACATAGGGCCCTTATGTCGAAGTTACGATCTTAAGGAATCCCCGAAGGGCTCTGCAAATGAATCAACGGGTTCCTCCACGGTCACAGCATGAAAGTCGTAGTAGACAAATGCTGCTTCGATACATGGAGATTAGTGCTGGCACAACTCAAGGCTCTGTGCTCTCCCCAACGATGTTCATCGTGCATATTAATGACTTGCTCTCGATAGAGAGTATGCATTGCTATGAGGATGACAGTACGGGTAATGTGCGATATACCGGCTATCAGTAAGTCTCTCGGAGCTTGCTGGAGGATGAAGGATCCAACTTGCATCTGAAGTCAAGCGCTCTCTAGGGCGAGCCTCCGAATGGGGAGAAAAGAACTTGGTTCAATACAACCCTACGAAGAAACAGGTTTGCGCGTTCTCTGCAAAGAAGGACGCTTTTGTAGTGGCGCCCAGTTCCAAGAGGTAACTCTTCCGAGAGTATTGGGATCCTCGGCATCGACATATCCAGAAAAGTACAGTTCGGGAGTCATTTGCAGGACAAAGCAAAATTGGCGAGCAAAATACAGGCGTCCTGAACATAGCTAAACGGTTTTTCACAGCGAGGCAGCGACTTATACTGTATAGAGGATCGGACCACGAGACGCCGTATTAGAGTTCATCCATACCACCTGGAGACGATCTCGTCTAAGACGGTCCGTTTTCAGCGTTCTTTTCTACCACGTTACACGATCTGGAATTAACTTCCTGCTGCGGTGTTTCCCCAGCGTTACGACTTGTTCCTCTTTAAACGAGGTTTGAGAAAAGCACTTTACTCACAGTAGGCGGTGGCTAGGCTGTGCCAATGGTGTTACCAAAGTACATAAGCGACGGTTACCACTTACCATCAGTGGCCGCTTGCATGTCTGCCACCGTCAGCAATAAAAAAAACATCGTCTGTGCATGCGTCTGTTATTATTAAAAAACGATATTGGCCATTTAGTTCTGGCGAGCCTGGCAGTCAACTGGTGACCGAGAGATGGAGGCCGGGCTGGGGTTGGTACCTGGCCGCTGCCAGGAACTTTATCGTCGCTGAAATAGATGCCAGGGGTTCTGGTGGACAGGTAAGATGAGATTTTTTTCCTACTCAATCCCAGGCCTTTAATACGCACCATATGGCATTCATTAAACTATCACTCCTAAGAAACATAAAAATATATTAGATTTTTACTAAGGACAAATAATTCAGTGACTCTGAATACGACATCCCGGCTATCAGACCCAAATATTTGGGCCTGACAGCCGCGATGCCGTATCATTTATCGCCGTTGGATTGAACAAATATATTTCCGTGAAAGTCTCGAACCTGCAGCACCAAAAAAGAGCTATAACACTAAACACAAAGTGAAAAATGTGACATCGAAAATAACAGTCACGAGCATTTCACGTTTTTCACTTTGTGTTTAATGTATAGTGTTAAGCATGTCAAATGCTAAAAATATATATAAAAATATCTAAATAGCTATAACACTACTGCACCTTGTGCAGGTTGGTTATCGTTGGTTTTACATTTCAGGGTGAAGAACTACGAACTGAAATCTATCACAAACTACTATTAGCTGATGTGGAAGATCAAATTGCTGTATTGTCGTAAGTACATTTTTACATTAACGCCTTGGAGTTTTCTGCTTTTATCTAAGTTTATAAAATGAAATCAGGGCAAACACTCAAATTGCTACCTATAGATAAACTTTAATACTGAAACATCTGCACTGTTTTATCTGGCAGGAAACTAGTATGATTTTGCTTATATGTCGAAGAGGTATCGGGGAAGAATTAGTGTACGAGCTCAATTATCTTGATGACCTTATTAATATGCGATTGATAAGGAAGCGTGAAATAAACTCGCTTCGACAGAGTCTTAGCTGAAGTTGACACAAAATGATGGTAGGTGATTGCAGTAAAGCAATACAGAAAATGCATTCGATCTTGGGACGCATTGCAAATTACTTGCGCTAAAAAACGTCCGATTCTAGAAAATTATTGTTGTGGAGTCTTACACCAAACTGCCCATATGGTCATGTATGTATTCTATGTATATAGGGCTACTTATAATATTCCAAAACACTCTGTATATGAGTCATGCAAAATATACATACTTATATTATATTTGAAAAATCGATATTTTCAGGGCTGATGTATCACAAGTATCGAATATCGATATATTATTGATTCTATTGTTTGCCCGTTTACTGTCTCACTATGGGGCACGGGTCTCCTCTCACAGAAAAGAGGAATTTAGGTGGTTAGTCCCCCATGCTTGGTAAACTATAAACTTATACAGTTATTAATATACATCAATTTAATTTGTTGCTTATGATAGGTATTAGAGACATTAAAATATCCTTAACAGTCTAAGTGATAAGCTGGGGTTGTTTTAGGTACCTCCGAGACAACTTGAAGATGGTGGACGGCACCCGGGTGGGCGCGTGGGGCGTCGGGTACGGCGGGGGGGCGGCGGCGGCACTGGCAGCGGGGGACGCACGCAACGTCACGCGCTGTGTCGCCGCCGTGGCGCCGCTCACCGACCTCAGCCACCACAGTGAGCCACTTGTCCAGTACACACCACTAGCGTGTAGCACTCTGTACTGCCCACACACATGTCGCCACACGCACAACCTCACGCGCTGTGTCGCCGCCGTGGCGCCGCTCACCGACCTCAGCCACCACAGTGAGCCACTTGTCCAGTACACACCACTAGCGTGTAGCACTCTGTACTGCCCACACACATGTCGCCACACGCACAACCTCACGCGCTGTGTCGCCGCCGTGGCGCCGCTCACCGACCTCAGCCACCACAGTGAGCCACTTGTCCAGTACACACCACTAGCGTGTAGCACTCTGTACTGCCCACACACATGTCGCCACACGCACAACCTCACGCGCTGTGTCGCCGCCGTGGCGCCGCTCACCGACCTCAGCCACCACAGTGAGCCACTTGTCCAGTACACACCACTAGCGTGTAGCACTCTGTACTGCCCACACACATGTCGCCACACGCACAACCTCACGCGCTGTGTCGCCGCCGTGGCGCCGCTCACCGACCTCAGCCACCACAGTGAGCCACTTGTCCAGTACACACCACTAGCGTGTAGCACTCTGTACTGCCCACACACATGTCGCCACACGCACAACCTCACGCGCTGTGTCGCCGCCGTGGCGCCGCTCACCGACCTCAGCCACCACAGTGAGCCACTTGTCCAGTACACACCACTAGCGTGTAGCACTCTGTACTGCCCACACACATGTCGCCACACGCACAACCTCACGCGCTGTGTCGCCGCCGTGGCGCCGCTCACCGACCTCAGCCACCACAGTGAGCCACTTGTCCAGTACACACCACTAGCGTGTAGCACTCTGTACTGCCCACACACATGTCGCCACACGCACAACCTCACGCGCTGTGTCGCCGCCGTGGCGCCGCTCACCGACCTCAGCCACCACAGTGAGCCACTTGTCCAGTACACACCACTAGCGTGTAGCACTCTGTACTGCCCACACACATGTCGCCACACGCACAACCTCACGCGCTGTGTCGCCGCCGTGGCGCCGCTCACCGACCTCAGCCACCACAGTGAGCCACTTGTCCAGTACACACCACTAGCGTGTAGCACTCTGTACTGCCCACACACATGTCGCCACACGCACAACCTCACGCGCTGTGTCGCCGCCGTGGCGCCGCTCACCGACCTCAGCCACCACAGTGAGCCACTTGTCCAGTACACACCACTAGCGTGTAGCACTCTGTACTGCCCACACACATGTCGCCACACGCACAACCTCACGCGCTGTGTCGCCGCCGTAGCGCCGCTCACCGACCTCAGCCACCACAGTGAGCCACTTGTCCAGTACACACCACTAGCGTGTAGCACTCTGTACTGCCCACACACATGTCGCCACACGCACAACCTCACGCGCTGTGTCGCCGCCGTGGCGCCGCTCACTGACCTCAGCCACCACAGTGAGCCACTTGTCCAGTACACACCACTAGCGTGTAGCACTCTGTACTGCCCACACACATGTCGCCACACGCACAACCTCACGCGCTGTGTCGCCGCCGTGGCGCCGCTCACCGACCTCAGCCACCACAGTGAGCCACTTGTCCAGTACACACCACTAGCGTGTAGCACTCTGTACTGCCCACACACATGTCGCCACACGCACAACCTCACGCGCTGTGTCGCCGCCGTAGCGCCGCTCACCGACCTCAGCCACCACAGTGAGCCACTTGTCCAGTACACACCACTAGCGTGTAGCACTCTGTACTGCCCACACACATGTCGCCACACGCACAACCTCACGCGCTGTGTCGCCGCCGTGGCGCCGCTCACCGACCTCAGCCACCACAGTGAGCCACTTGTCCAGTACACACCACTAGCGTGTAGCACTCTGTACTGCCCACACACATGTCGCCACACGCACAACCTCACGCGCTGTGTCGCCGCCGTGGCGCCGCTCACCGACCTCAGCCACCACAGTGAGCCACTTGTCCAGTACACACCACTAGCGTGTAGCACTCTGTACTGCCCACACACATGTCGCCACACGCACAACCTCACGCGCTGTGTCGCCGCCGTGGCGCCGCTCACCGACCTCAGCCACCACAGTGAGCCACTTGTCCAGTACACACCACTAGCGTGTAGCACTCTGTACTGCCCACACACATGTCGCCACACGCACAACCTCACGCGCTGTGTCGCCGCCGTGGCGCCGCTCACCGACCTCAGCCACCACAGTGAGCCACTTGTCCAGTACACACCACTAGCGTGTAGCACTCGGTACTGCCCACACACATGTCGCCACACGCACAACCTCACGCGCTGTGTCGCCGCCGTGGCGCCGCTCACCGACCTCAGCCACCACAGTGAGCCACTTGTCCAGTACACACCACTAGCGTGTAGCACTCTGTACTGCCCACACACATGTCGCCACACGCGCAACGTCACGCGCTGTGTCGCCGCCGTGGCGCCGCTCACCGACCTCAGCCACCACAGTCAGCCACTTGTCCAGTACACACCACTAGCGTGTAGCACTCTGTACTGCCCACACACATGTCGCCACACGCACAACCTCACGCGCTGTGTCGCCGCCGTGGCGCCGCTCACCGACCTCAGCCACCACAGTGAGCCACTTGTCCAGTACACACCACTAGCGTGTAGCACTCTGTACTGCCCACACACATGTCGCCACACGCGCAACGTCACGCGCTGTGTCGCCGCCGTGGCGCCGCTCACCGACCTCAGCCACCACAGTGAGCCACTTGTCCAGTACACACCACTAGCATGTAGCACTCTGTACTGCCCACACACATGTCGCCACACGCACAACCTCACGCGCTGTGTCGCCGCCGTAGCGCCGCTCACCGACCTCAGCCACCACAGTGAGCCACTTGTCCAGTACACACCACTAGCGTGTAGCACTCTGTACTGCCCACACACATGTCGCCACACGCACAACCTCACGCGCTGTGTCGCCGCCGTGGCGCCGCTCACCGACCTCAGCCACCACAGTGAGCCACTTGTCCAGTACACACCACTAGCGTGTAGCACTCTGTACTGCCCACACACATGTCGCCACACGCACAACCTCACGCGCTGTGTCGCCGCCGTGGCGCCGCTCACCGACCTCAGCCACCACAGTGAGCCACTTGTCCAGTACACACCACTAGCGTGTAGCACTCTGTACTGCCCACACACATGTCGCCACACGCACAACCTCACGCGCTGTGTCGCCGCCGTGGCGCCGCTCACCGACCTCAGCCACCACAGTGAGCCACTTGTCCAGTACACACCACTAGCGTGTAGCACTCTGTACTGCCCACACACATGTCGCCACACGCACAACCTCACGCGCTGTGTCGCCGCCGTGGCGCCGCTCACCGACCTCAGCCACCACAGTGAGCCACTTGTCCAGTACACACCACTAGCGTGTAGCACTCTGTACTGCCCACACACATGTCGCCACACGCACAACCTCACGCGCTGTGTCGCCGCCGTGGCGCCGCTCACCGACCTCAGCCACCACAGTGAGCCACTTGTCCAGTACACACCACTAGCGTGTAGCACTCTGTACTGCCCACACACATGTCGCCACACGCACAACCTCACGCGCTGTGTCGCCGCCGTGGCGCCGCTCACCGACCTCAGCCACCACAGTGAGCCACTTGTCCAGTACACACCACTAGCGTGTAGCACTCTGTACTGCCCACACACATGTCGCCACACGCACAACCTCACGCGCTGTGTCGCCGCCGTGGCGCCGCTCACCGACCTCAGCCACCACAGTGAGCCACTTGTCCAGTACACACCACTAGCGTGTAGCACTCTGTACTGCCCACACACATGTCGCCACACGCACAACCTCACGCGCTGTGTCGCCGCCGTGGCGCCGCTCACCGACCTCAGCCACCACAGTGAGCCACTTGTCCAGTACACACCACTAGCGTGTAGCACTCTGTACTGCCCACACACATGTCGCCACACGCACAACCTCACGCGCTGTGTCGCCGCCGTGGCGCCGCGAACCGACCTCAGCCACCACAGTGAGCCACTTGTCCAGTACACACCACTAGCGTGTAGCACTCTGTACTGCCCACACACATGTCGCCACACGCGCAACGTCACGCGCTGTGTCGCCGCCGTGGCGCCGCTCACCGACCTCAGCCACCACAGTGAGCCACTTGTCCAGTACACACCACTAGCGTGTAGCACTCTGTACTGCCCACACACATGTCGCCACACGCGCAACGTCACGCGCTGTGTCGCCGCCGTGGCGCCGCTCACCGACCTCAGCCACCACAGTGAGCCACTTGTCCAGTACACACCACTAGCGTGTAGCACTCTGTACTGCCCACACACATGTCGCCACACGCACAACCTCACGCGCTGTGTCGCCGCCGTGGCGCCGCTCACCGACCTCAGCCACCACAGGGAGCCACTTGTCCAGTACACACCACTAGCGTGTAGCACTCTGTACTGCCCACACACATGTCGCCACACGCACAACCTCACGCGCTGTGTCGCCGCCGTGGCGCCGCTCACCGACCTCAGCCACCACAGTGAGCCACTTGTCCAGTACACACCACTAGCGTGTAGCACTCTGTACTGCCCACACACATGTCGCCACACGCACAACCTCACGCGCTGTGTCGCCGCCGTGGCGCCGCTCACCGACCTCAGCCACCACAGTGAGCCACTTGTCCAGTACACACCACTAGCGTGTAGCACTCTGTACTGCCCACACACATGTCGCCACACGCACAACCTCACGCGCTGTGTCGCCGCCGTGGCGCCGCTCACCGACCTCAGCCACCACAGTGAGCCACTTGTCCAGTACACACCACTAGCGTGTAGCACTCTGTACTGCCCACACACATGTCGCCACACGCACAACCTCACGCGCTGTGTCGCCGCCGTGGCGCCGCTCACCGACCTCAGCCACCACAGTGAGCCACTTGTCCAGTACACACCACTAGCGTGTAGCACTCTGTACTGCCCACACACATGTCGCCACACGCACAACCTCACGCGCTGTGTCGCCGCCGTGGCGCCGCTCACCGACCTCAGCCACCACAGTGAGCCACTTGTCCAGTACACACCACTAGCGTGTAGCACTCTGTACTGCCCACACACATGTCGCCACACGCACAACCTCACGCGCTGTGTCGCCGCCGTGGCGCCGCTCACCGACCTCAGCCACCACAGTGAGCCACTTGTCCAGTACACACCACTAGCGTGTAGCACTCTGTACTGCCCACACACATGTCGCCACACGCACAACCTCACGCGCTGTGTCGCCGCCGTGGCGCCGCTCACCGACCTCAGCCACCACAGTGAGCCACTTGTCCAGTACATACCACTAGCGTGTAGCACTCTGTACTGCCCACACACATGTCGCCACCCGCACAACCTCACGCGCTGTGTCGCCGCCGTGGCGCCGCTCACCGACCTCAGCCACCACAGTGAGCCACTTGTCCAGTACACACCACTAGCGTGTAGCACTCTGTACTACCCACACACATGTCGCCACACGCGCAACGTCACGCGCTGTGTCGCCGCCGTGGCGCCGCTCACCGACCTCAGCCACCACAGTGAGCCACTTGTCCAGTACACACCACTAGCGTGTAGCACTCTGTACTGCCCACACACATGTCGCCACACGCACAACCTCACGCGCTGTGTCGCCGCCGTGGCGCCGCTCACCGACCTCAGCCACCACAGTGAGCCACTTGTCCAGTACACACCACTAGCGTGTAGCACTCTGTACTGCCCACACACATGTCGCCACACGCACAACCTCACGCGCTGTGTCGCCGCCGTGGCGCCGCTCACCGACCTCAGCCACCACAGTGAGCCACTTGTCCAGTACACACCACTAGCGTGTAGCACTCTGTACTGCCCACACACATGTCGCCACACGCACAACCTCACGCGCTGTGTCGCCGCCGTGGCGCCGCTCACCGACCTCAGCCACCACAGTGAGCCACTTGTCCAGTACACACCACTAGCGTGTAGCACTCTGTACTGCCCACACACATGTCGCCACACGCACAACGTCACGCACTGTGTCGCCGCCGTGGCGCCGCTCACCGACCTCAGCCACCACAGTGAGCCACTTGTCCAGTACACACCACTAGCGTGTAGCACTCTGTACTGCCCACACACATGTCGCCACACGCACAACCTCACGCGCTGTGTCGCCGCCGTGGCGCCGCTCACCGACCTCAGCCACCACAGTGAGCCACTTGTCCAGTACACACCACTAGCGTGTAGCACTCTGTACTGCCCACACACATGTCGCCACACGCACAACCTCACGCGCTGTGTCGCCGCCGTGGCGCCGCTCACCGACCTCAGCCACCACAGTGAGCCACTTGTCCAGTACACACCACTAGCGTGTAGCACTCTGTACTGCCCACACACATGTCGCCACACGCACAACCTCACGCGCTGTGTCGCCGCCGTGGCGCCGCTCACCGACCTCAGCCACCACAGTGAGCCACTTGTCCAGTACACACCACTAGCGTGTAGCACTCTGTACTGCCCACACACATGTCGCCACACGCACAACCTCACGCGCTGTGTCGCCGCCGTGGCGCCGCTCACCGACCTCAGCCACCACAGTGAGCCACTTGTCCAGTACACACCACTAGCGTGTAGCACTCTGTACTGCCCACACACATGTCGCCACACGCACAACCTCACGCGCTGTGTCGCCGCCGTGGCGCCGCTCACCGACCTCAGCCACCACAGTGAGCCACTTGTCCAGTACACACCACTAGCGTGTAGCACTCTGTACTGCCCACACACATGTCGCCACACGCACAACCTCACGCGCTGTGTCGCCGCCGTGGCGCCGCTCACCGACCTCAGCCACCACAGTGAGCCACTTGTCCAGTACACACCACTAGCGTGTAGCACTCTGTACTGCCCACACACATGTCGCCACACGCACAACCTCACGCGCTGTGTCGCCGCCGTGGCGCCGCTCACCGACCTCAGCCACCACAGTGAGCCACTTGTCCAGTACACACCACTAGCGTGTAGCACTCTGTACTGCCCACACACATGTCGCCACACGCACAACCTCACGCGCTGTGTCGCCGCCGTGGCCCCGCTCACCGACCTCAGCCACCACAGTGAGCCACTTGTCCAGTACACACCACTAGCGTGTAGCACTCTGTACTGCCCACACACATGTCGCCACACGCACAACCTCACGCGCTGTGTCGCCGCCGTGGCGCCGCTCACCGACCTCAGCCACCACAGTGAGCCACTTGTCCAGTACACACCACTAGCGTGTAGCACTCTGTACTGCCCACACACATGTCGCCACACGCACAACCTCACGCGCTGTGTCGCCGCCGTGGCGCCGCTCACCGACCTCAGCCACCACAGTGAGCCACTTGTCCAGTACACACCACTAGCGTGTAGCACTCTGTACTGCCCACACACATGTCGCCACACGCGCAACGTCACGCGCTGTGTCGCCGCCGTGGCGCCGCTCATCGACCTCAGCCACCACAGTGAGCCACTTTTCCAGTACACACCACTAGCGTGTAGCACTCTGTACTGCCCACACACATGTCGCCACACGCACAACCTCACGCGCTGTGTCGCCGCCGTGGCGCCGCTCACCGACCTCAGCCACCACAGTGAGCCACTTGTCCAGTACACACCACTAGCGTGTAGCACTCTGTACTGCCCACACACATGTCGCCACACGCACAACCTCACGCGCTGTGTCGCCGCCGTGGCGCCGCTCACCGACCTCAGCCACCACAGTGAGCCACTTGTCCAGTACACACCACTAGCGTGTAGCACTCTGTACTGCCCACACACATGTCGCCACACGCACAACCTCACGCGCTGTGTCGCCGCCGTGGCGCCGCTCACCGACCTCAGCCACCACAGTGAGCCACTTGTCCAGTACACACCACTAGCGTGTAGCACTCTGTACTGCCCACACACATGTCGCCACACGCACAACCTCACGCGCTGTGTCACCGCCGTGGCGCCGCTCACCGACCTCAGCCACCACAGTGAGCCACTTGTCCAGTACACACCACTAGCGTGTAGCACTCTGTACTGCCCACACACATGTCGCCACACGCACAAATTCATAGTTAAGAGTTTTGGGGCTTAGAGATGAAGAAAAAGTAGATTTTCTGTTGTTTATTTCAGACTCGTACTGGACAGAGAGGTACAGTGGCTACGGGTCCACGTGGGCGGGCACGCTGGCGGTCAACGCCGTGTGGCGCAAGGCCGGCAACCTGGCGCCGCGCCGGGTGCTGCTGGCGCACGCCGCCGCCGACCTCAGCGCGCCGCCGCACCACGCGCTGGCGCTGGCTCGTGCGCTCATACGGGCCACCGCCTTGTACACGCACCAGGTGAGCACACGCAGTGGGCGGACCACTGAAGCAATGTAACATAGTTTAATGTGTCATAGGCCCCATTTGATACCTAGCACCTAACAGGTGCCATTTTTAAACTTCACTTTGTTTACATTTCCTTACGCATCCCCCCGCCGGTGATAGACAGAGGCTTATATTGGACTCAGCGGGCGCTCAGATCTTAACTGCGCCCGGAATACCCAGTAAAACCACAGCGGCCTCTTCCACGTCTATTAACTGGGCGCCGGAGGTCGTCTTTTGATATTCTACTCCGATGCACCAGGCGGATCGCCAACCGGCCATGCTCTGTCGTTATCAAGGTGGTGGGAGGACGTTGCCGCCGGTGGAGTGAGACGGTGGCGTAGGCTGAGGCTTCCCGTTTCCACTCCGCGGCCTCCTTCACTGATATTTCGATCTCGCAAAAGGAGGCCAAGGACGACCAACATCTGTCGCTGCAAGATTACGTGTGGCAGCGACAGGTCTCTTCCAATTACCACCGACAGTATGGCGCTACGTCCCCAAGGCGGGTGCACGTCGTCTACTTGCGCACCTCAATCATGGCATCCAGGGGCCCCTCCCCTTCCAATAAAATGCCGAAGCACTCGTGTCTGGTACGTACCTGCAACAATTTTAGGCTGTGGCTTCGACTTAGCCAGTTGTGGAGAGTGGACAACCCTCCCTCCGCAATAGGCAAAGTCGTCCACACTTCCACTTCTCCGGAAACCACATCGACCGCTAACGGCGCTAACATACGTTAAGCAGTTCCCAGACTCCATCTTGGATGTACTCCGTGGCGATTGGGCAGACCCGCGGAAAGCCCTCTATAAATTCCTTCGTCTACGAAGGCGGAAGAGAGCCGCCTCCAGTTCTGTGTCGGTGACAAGAGGGATTGGCGCCCACTCTTTCTCCATCGACAGAGGAGCCATTGCTACGTGTCCCGTAGACTGCGGAAACAAGCAAGCTCTTCCACGTCCCCGATGACCTGCCTACCTGTAGAGCCCCAGTGTTCTTTCACTCTTTGGTCACTCACACCCCGCGCGACATCAGGGGTGGCGAGCGATAAGTCCACCATGGACCTTTTAATTTATTCTTTTTGCCATTATTTTTTTAACAGGTGTATCCAGATGACGATCACAGCTTCTCTCGCTCTACCATTCACCTGCACAAGACAATGGAGCAGTTCTTCGACGAGTGCTTCGGGCCAGTAGAAGTGGCTGACTGGGACACTGGTGGGGTTGGCGGACTATTCCCCTTTAGGGATTAAGGCCAATGATGAAGCCATGAAAGGCGATTTTGAGCTTGTCAAGGATCGATGGCGAATTTGACCAAAGTAAATTAAGGTTCGATCATGGTAGTTGGGATTTTAAATATGGATTATTCTGGATATTTTGTTTTTAAAAAAATATTCTGGTTGCAGCACTTTATCAAAAAATATACAATCATTTTGGTTATTGAATTGTAGCCTATGTTTCCAGACAGAATTTTCTCATGGTAGATCTACATTCGGAAGCATCCATGCACCAACTCTATCGATTTGCCTCAATCAAGGGCAGGTTTTTCTCTTATTTCTACAATATCTGTAATAATGGAGATAAAGACCCTTATTCTTGAAATAAATAAAAACGTCCAGGTTTGGTGTAAGATCACTATAGGCCCTGTTTTATTGTGAATGTGATGTTACTTTTATCGTTAAGGCTGTGCTAGAGTCATCATATACAAATGTTTTCTTCTCTCCAGGTCCCGTTTTCTGTGAATGTGGTGTTTCTTTTATGACACTGGGGCTACGGACTGAGTTGGCCCTATTAGAATTTCACCTATCATGACTAGAACGTATCTAATAAATTGATATTTTTGGGATTATTACAGGGCCTCGTCATACGTCAAACCGATTGAGAAATATTGTAACGAAAGTTCAAACACTGTGTCAAGTTAAAATGAGTATAATAGCAATAGTTATCCAAAAAAACCTAAAAACCAAAATGTACCAAGTGCAAATTGATTGTGTGGAAATAAAATTTGGGCTTTCTGTAGGTACATAGTATATATGATATGTGAGTTGGTTTATTTATGTTTTATGTCAATAGATCTGGTACTATTTTTGCTGAACGGTAACGGGAATGTGGTACACCACATTTTGGTCATTTTTGTGTGAAAAACTCATATTTTTTGATGATTACCCTAAATGAGTCCAAAATAATATCAGCGACACTTTCGCCGTAACAATAACACCAAATAGAGGCCGTTGATCTGACTAATAGATATATATGTACTTAAATCTTTATGTGTTTAGTGATAGTAAGCTAATTAGATGTCAAAAAAATATTTATGTATTGTAATAAGTTTCCAATATTGTACATGAGATGTCGCTAATTTATATTACATGTCAGATGAAAGAGATTATAATGTTTAATGTGAGGGCATGGCAGAAAATTATGAATGAATATGGATTATGGATGTAATATTTATTATATTGATGAATGTTTATTTAGGCAGCAAGGATATATCAAAATGCCAAATAATTACTTCCAACTGTTATGTGAAATTGTAAATGATTGTTATTTATGGGTTTCACGACCCACATCGGACATCGGAAACCTACCAGCTATAAATTTATGTTTAAAATAAAACATAAAATAGGCAGACATTTATATTACTACAAAAGCCCATTTTTTCATATTTACTTACCTACCTATCTAGAAAATTACCTAAAATTACTAAAATTTTCTAGGTAAGTAAATTTACCTAATATACTTCGCTAATTTCTGCCTTTTTTTTTAACAAATTAAGAAAGTCCACAAATATTTATATAGGTACCTAGTGTACCTACCTAAGCCTAAATTCATTTGCCATTGAAAAATGGCAAACCATAAACATAAAACAACTGGTGTTTCGATAAAATATGATGTATTTCATTAAAATACATTGTGTCTAGTTTGTGAATGATTTAGTCTATAATTATACTTTTTTTTAATATCTCACTGCGTGGCATAAGCCGCTCATTATACGAGTAATGAAAATTATGATGTATTTTGCTACAAAATGTTACAACAACTATTAACGTTTGACAAAGCCTAAATTGTTCACAAACTAAAAAGAGGGACATAAATAAAATTAATCCTTGAAAATTTTCTTATGATTATCCTAAGGAAAAAAATATTTTAGTGTACCTACCTACCTATAAATGTATCAACTTTTATCGATCTATATATTTCTATGTCGCTTTCAGTGTCAGAAAAGTAGCTTTAAAAGTATGCTTAGGGCATTATCAGTTTTTACTTTAGCTTTGACTAATCTAGTCATAACTCTAGCTCAGACTAGCTAAAAAATTTTTTTATTGGTCTGAGAACTCTAGTAACTTAGTCTAATGCCTATCTATGTATATAATTTTGGGCACAATCTTGATCTATTTCTAAATTTTATTGTGATCTTTAGAACCCTTGTCGAAAATAGTGTGATGGAGTCTATATCTTTAGAAAAAATGATAAAAATACTAATAATTGCTGTTTCGCTCCGTGTCTTTCTCATTTTTATTTAATTTATTGTTGCTCCATACGATTTTCATGTTTTTTAATGTCAATAATTTATTTTAACTCAGATCTCCTAAGAAGATCCTGTGGAATTTATTATTTAAAATAAATTAATACTTAGGTAAATAAAAAAAATTGAAATTATTACCTATTTTCTTTTTTTTTTTATTCAATGGCGTTGTTAGACGAATAGCCACTTTGCCAATATTTATAATAGTCGCCAAATTATTTAAAGTCATCTTCTGTGTTTTTTTTTTAAATAATCTATTGACATTCTAAGACATTTGACGTCCTACGTTTGCTAATAGGCACCGTTTAAAACTATTTATTACCGAATACTGTTAGGTTTAATATTTGTTAAAATATATGCATATTAAATCGGTGTTGAGACTTAAATTATTATTAAAAATGTGATAGGTGTTTAAAAATAATTTATATTGTAATAATTAATTGGAATTTATTAAATTTTAATTATGTAACCACTGTGGCTGGTGACGAAGTAGTTAAATGTAGGTTATTCCTACTTTTTGTCCAACAGTATTTTTGTAAATTTAAGAACAAAAATCAAAATAATTCTGAAATTATATAGTTACAAGTACCTAATCCTATCTTTGTGAACCTACTCTACACTTAATGAAGAATTATCGAGCTATTAGCTTTCGAGTATTAACAACATCCACTGCAATCGCCAACCCGCCTGCCAAGCGTGGCGATTACGGCATTATCCCCATGATGGGACCGCTCGTTGTGGCGTTCTCTTGGGGAGGCCTATGTCCAGCAGTGGACGTTGAAAGGCTGATGGATGGATGAATATTTTTAGTGGCCAAGAATTGGAGGTGGTAGAGCTAGTATCTATACCTACTATTAGGTACATAGCTGAAATAGAGCTGCCTGTACATTTAAGATATTTGAGAATAAAATACTATTTAGGCGCTTAAGGTCACAAAAAAAAAAGTTTATTCGCACATCACGCAAAAACTAATTTGATGTTTTTTTTATAGCTATTGATTACACTTATAACTGATATAATGTTCTATCACGCTACTATATCGCAAACCTGATATATAACCTAAAAGCCAGCATTTGTCTGAGGCAGAGCCGCGTACAAAAGCTAATAAATTTTTAATCTGCCGAAAATTAGCCGATGAAGCTATGACAGCATTATTTTATAATACCTAATATGAAAATAAATGTCTTTCATAATATCTAATATGAAAATAAATTTCTTTCATATTAACTAATAGTGATGTAACGAATGTTCGCATTCGTATTCGCATGAAACGATGCGAATGTTCTGCGAATATATTTAGTCCATTGAAAAGTTACATTAGGGTTGCATTTTTCAGAGGACGAAATTTAATTTTTTTGATGTGTAGGGTTGGTTAGTATTAGCTTAAGTTCAAGTTTGTGGGATCGCCACCCTTGTCCCCCGGCCACCATCTTGGAAAATGGGGTTTTCGCGCTGTATCTCGTAAACTAGCAAACCTATAGAAAAATCTGTAAAACATTATTTGTAGCAAATTAAATTGTCTACAACTTTACTCTATTACTTTTTATCGTAAAGTCGAAAACAAAAAAGTTATAAACAAAAATAACTGAAATTTTTTAAACAAGTTTTCTTTTGGCTGTTATAACTTTTTTCCTGATCATTTTGCAATAAAATCACATCAAACCAATGTTATAGAGGGTTTTTCAACGAATAATTTCCACTATAAATTTGTTTAATTTCATTAATTTATCTGGGTTTTAAAGCGCTCCGAAGTTGACGGAGTTCTTGAATACTCGTAAGAATACAATAAAAACGAACCATTAGGCTTAGTTTTGTATTAGCTCCGCACTCAGGTCACACAAAGACCCTTCAGCCCAGATTCCTCATCGAGGTGGTCGAGGGCCTATTCCCATAACGAAGGTGGAGCACACGCCCCTGGTCATGGCATCGCCAGGTAGCGACCGGGAGGCCGAGGTCAGTGTACCACCCATCACCGCGTCGGAAATTGGGGTGGCTGTTTCGCGGATTCGTTCCAAGAACACCGCCACCGGCTCAGACGGGATAGCCACCTGGGTGCTGGCCCTGGCTCTTGACTACCTGGAGCCCCACCTCAGGGGACTATTCGACGCCTAGGCACGCGTCGAACAGTCCCCTGAGGCGGGGCTCCCGACCGGACGGTTCCCTGACTGCTGGAAGGAGGGGAGACTGGTACTCCTGCCGAAGCCGGGGCGAATGCCAGATTTGGTCGGGGCCTTCAAGCCCATCGTGCTGCTGGACGAGGCGGGTAAGCTGCTGGAGAGGATCCTCGCTGCCCGCATCGTTCAGCACCTGCTCGACGTCGGACCCGACTTGTCCCAGTTCGGCTTACGAGCTGGTTGTCCGACGGTCGGCGCCATCATGCGCCTGAGGGCTGCGGCCGCGGCGGTCGTCGCTGGCGGTGGAGGTGCTGTTGGCGATGTCGCTTGATTTCGCCTATGCATTCAATAGTCTGCCATTCAGCACCAGGGAGGCGCTTCGGTATCACGGGGTGCCTGCATACCTGAGGCGGCTAGTGGCAGACTATCTTGAGGGCCGCAGCGTTCTCTATGAGAGCCGCATAGGAGATGTTGTGAGGAGACCCATGTCGTGCGGTGTCCCACAGGGTTCGGTTCTAGAGCCACTCCTGTGGGACATCGGTTACGACTAGGTGCTACACTATCGGCTCCCACCACTTTCCACCTTAGGGACCTCGGAGGTGGTCAGGAGGATCGGGACGCTGGAGCTTAGAGTGGCCCTGGATAAGTCAGCGGCCTGTTTTTGCCATGGGCCCCGACGTCGGCCACCTGCTGGCGCCTCGATCATGGTGGACGGGGTCCAAATTGAGGTGACGGCCCAGATCAAGTACCTGGGCCTGGTGCTGCACGGGTGGTGGCGCTTTCGCGAGCATTCCTTGAACAGTCCCCGAGGCTTGCACGGCTCATGCCGAATATGGGCGGACCAAACAATGCGTGCCGACGGCATTACGCAGGGGTGGTCCGGTCAATGGCATTGTACACGCACCTGTGTGGGCGGAGAGCAACGAATACTTTTGAATGAGCTCAATCCGACTAACTTCATTCAATCTACTTGTCAAAATGAACCTCGGCTATGTTCGGTTAAACATGGGTAACTGACAGTGACACTAGATGTCAAACCTGTATGATATTTTGCGCGCGCTTATTTGAAAATCAACATTCGCATTCGCGAATGTTGGAGGAAAACATTCACACCCGCATTCGCGTTCGCGAATGCTTATAAACTAACATTCGTTACATCGCTATTACCTAATATGAAAATAAATGTATGATTGTAGCCACATAATTTCAGAGTTATATATAAACAATAAGTGATGATAATATTATATGGACGCACGTAGATCTGGTCATAGTGATAGTACCAGTAAATAATATAACGCTCAGTGAATGGACTTTATGTGCATTGTTTATGTTACCTACATGGTGTTTTTTATAAAAAAATATAAAGAGATTTGTTCCCAAGCTTGTATTATTTCATTTTACATACCTACCTAATAAAAATACTTATCAGGCGCTAATTAGTTTGATTAATGGGGATCCACAAACAAACCTGAGTGCAGATGGCGCTATCGGCGAGATGGCCACGGTCAAATAAATCGTAGTTGCTTTGTTTGAATGAGAATTGTTTGCTATTTTTGTGTCTAATCCGGTTAATCAACGAGATTATTAGAATGTACATTGCGACTAAATATGTTAATGAAACGCGATAATATAGCACGCAGGTTTTGGAATATATAAACAGCGTCATCTAGCGTATAATAGCAGAACTAATATCTACTATTATAGTAACAATGGGGATGTTGATTGCCATCTTTTCACGGCAGATAGCGCATTTTTTTATTGCGTAAGGTGGCAAGACGAGTCACGCCCACCTAATGGTAAGTGGTAACCGTCGCTCATGGACTCAACTATACCGAGGGTATTGTCAAACCGCTGCTCACCATTTCATATTCACAGATAATATGAAAGAATAAACGGCTATCTCCTGCTAGAACCAAAACACACCTATGTGCTTCATGGCCGGTCACACAGGAGATTGTGGTACAAACCCGCTCGGGTCCGATAGCAGGCTTAACAGGATGTGATATGACAGCCTACTGCTTAACGTGCCTTCTAAAGCAAGGTCAGGTGTCACTTTAGGTCACCACTGAAGTAATGTAACATAAAATAGTTCTAGTGGCCCGCCAATACAGGCGGAGAGACGGAACACAGCGTGTTTATGCAGTGGGTAAGGGCCCCGCACTATCCTGTTCGTTACCCCGAACCCCGTTAGGTACATTCTTTACCGCCTTAACAAAAAGAAGGCTTCTAAAATAAATAACATCACTAAATGGAATTGATTGTTTATTTATCTTACAGAGATATTATCACTTATATCAACAGTTTGTTTCTAATATAGCCTGAAGCGTTCTACCCTCTCAGACGTAGCACCCCTCTGTTAACCTGTAAACCAAATGATTAATACAATATTATTGAAATAAAAAATCTCAAATCATTTTGCATTTGATATATTATCTAATAATATACTATTTAACATGACGCTACGACCGTTAGGGACCGAGCAAAAATCAAGTCCGAAGAAACGCTAAAAGAAAACGAAGGGTTTCAACGAAGCCCAGTAGGATTATACAACACACCACTGAAGGTGGTCGGCCACCTCATCCATTTCTATGATCTAGATATATATACAACAGGAAAATTTGACAAAACATATTGGCTATGCTAAAATACTCAAAAATCAAATGGGGCGCGGGCACGTGAAACCGCTTCACATGTTCGAAATAAATAAAAATGTCAAGGAAAAGGACACAGTTTAAAAATGGGACATTATAAATTATAGTGTGTGGCCGGCTTTAGAATTGTCCTACCACTTTCTACCCACGGGAGTCGTAACAGCCGACTGAGGGAATACCGGGGGAGGGGGCAGCTGCACTCCCTCGAGTATTAACAACATCCACTGCGATCGCCAACCCGCCTATCAAGCGTGGCGATTACGGCACTATCCCCCATTTCTTGGGGAGGCCTATGTCCAGCAGTGGACGTTAAAAGGCTGATGGATGGATGGATGGATGGAATCACGGAAATACGAACCATAAACAAGTTTACTTCCAGCGGTTGTTCTCATAGTCCCACTTGGACGAGAGGCCATCAACAGGGTTGACCCTGAGGTCAAGCATGCGCCTCAGTTGGGCCTTCTGGTTTTCTTCACTGAAGGACTCTGGTAGTGGGCTGTATACTGGAATGAATAAAGAAAATATTAGGTGCCTCATAGACTACATAATATAGGTTTTTTCAACAAGAACTTTGTTTTTTAAATCAAAATAAAACAATAAATTTAGATGATAATGATTCAAATTTTTATTGTATTACAATAAGTAAGGTTTGGCAATTGTGAATGACAAATAATATCTGATAAATGCCCACCACGACCACGGTTACAGTCACCGAAACAATGAATTTATTGTAAACTAAATTTGACGATCGCATAATTTCACGAAATTCAACTGTTGGTTAGGGAGCTAAGTGCCATTTTGGTATATGATTTGTTCGTCTTTCATATTAATAGGGATGAAAGTTTATGCCAAAACAAACCGATTTGGTCCTGTAAATGAAATTCGTATGTCACTGCGTTTTCAAGTTACAGCGCTTCAAAAATGTAAAAAAAAAAGTGATACTAAATCATTTGTTCGCGTCTGCCTCTTGGACTAATGGTCAAAATCATCCTTAAAACTATAAACATCGAGGAGGCAGATCAGGACTCTGTTTTATCACGGGACATAGGTGCAAAAATGTAAAAAAAAGTGATACTAAATCATTTGTTCGCGTCTGCCTCTTGGACTGATGGTCAAAATCATCCTTAAAACTATAAACATCGAAGAGGCAGATCAATCAGGGCTCTGTTTTATCACGGGACGTAGGTGCAAAAAAGTAAAAAAAAAAGTGATACTAAATCATTTGTTCGCGTCTGCCTCTTGGACTGATGGTCAAAATCATCCTTAAAACTATAAACATCGAAGAGGCAGATCAGGGCTCTGTTTTATCACGGGACGTAGGTGCAAAAATGTAAAAAAAAAAGCTATACTAAATCATTTGTTCTTCGTTCTCGTTGCGTCCATTCGATTCATGAGGACTCCCAGAATAGGCACAAAAAAAGTTGGCAGACTTCTAGGTCGCTGATTTTTTTATGTACGATTTTTTTAAGTTTTTTTCAGGAATTAAGGTAAAGCGGGTATTGCAGTTTATTATTATTATTACTAAGAGTTCACGTAAAATAATATATATCATATATTAATATATATTGTTATTACTAAGAGTTCACGTAAAATGTAAAATATATATAAGTAGCACTGCTGGATTATTTTTTGTGGGGTTATATTAAAAGCAGTCTATACGAAACCAATCGCATCGATTGCAGCCTTAAAACTCAAAATTCGTGAAGTGATTAACGAAATAAACCCACCATTTTGTCAAAAAGTGATTAAAAACTGATGAAAGAATCGACATGTAACTGCGGTCGTGGTGGATATTTATCAGATATTATTTGTCATTCACAATTGCCAAACCTTACTTATTGTAATACAATAAAAAATTTAATCATTATCATCTAAATTTATTGTTTTATTTTGATTTAAAAAACAAAGTTCTTGTTGAAAAACCCTATATAACTAGTAACAAGTAACTACAAAAATTTTTAAATTTTTATAAACCACATCTAAACAATATCTCATTTGATAGATTTTTACCTAAAAAATAAGTATGTTGTTTGTAGGGTAAAATAAATAATCAAAAAATATAAATTACAATTAAAAAACGTCGTCATTTAGATATTAAACCTAAACCGTATTCAGAAAATCGCAGCTTTTTATAAACTGTTATATTATAATAAAATACCAACTTTTTAAGTTGTCTGTCTGTCTGTTTCTCTGAAACGGTTGGATCAATTTGGACCGGACTTCAACTGGCAGATAGCTGATGTTATAAGGAGTAACATAGGCTACTTTTATTTTGGAAGGATAATTAAGGTTCTGCTCAAAAAAGGAAAAAAGCAACACGAACAGAGTCGCGTTTAGTAGCTAGTAATAAATAAATTAAAAATGTCTGATAAATACACAACTTACCGAACAATTTCATGCCCATGTAGATCCAGACAGCTAGGGAAGCGACGGCGAGAGTATAGCCGAGAACGCCCTTCCATTCACCAGAGGGCGCCTGGAACTCTGCGAAGGTCTGGCAGTAGGAGGCGCGGTACAGCGTTTTCTTTTCCTCCAGCGTAAGCTTGCGCCAGTCTCCCTTTTCCTTCTCGCGGAGAACCTACAATTGTTGAGGGGTTAACTTCAAGCAAGCTACAGTGAAAGCAATACTTCTAGTATAATGTTATATACCGGCAGATTTTTGTGACTTTACCAGTGGCAGATCTGAATGGTATACAAACAAACTTCACTTTCTAAGTAAGAGTGTCTAGGGTTAAATAACAAATTATTTGTGAAATTCATTTTCACAAATATTTGTGAAAGAGTAAAAAGAGAACTTTACTGCAAGCAGGTTTCGAACTTACGTGCCATCCAATCCGGGGGAGTCTTCTGGAGCGATAAGCTATTGCAGTCGCCCAACGACGATTCGAAACCTCCACTTCACTTTTGTCTACGTTCCAAGCCGAATTCGAATCCTGCTTGCAGTTAAGTTTCCTGGCTAACTCCAAGCCAAGGGATAGGAGGTGGAAAGGATGATAAGGAGAGCATTTGGGCCTCCGGTGCTTGCACTCACCATATGAAACACAACAACAGACAACACAACCTACCCTTGTTTTTACTGATCTTTTATGAGAGGGTGGTACTTCCCTGATCGAGCCAGCCAGAACAGCCTTGTCGTGCAACAAGCAAGGCTCCATTAAGGATTAATTATTAAAAGAATTCTTTTCAGATATTTTTTTTAATTACAATAGACAACCTTACCTTAATGTCTGGGGTGTCGGGACGGAACCTGACAGCAGGCATGGGGAAGTCAGGCCTGTCTGCATAGTTGGGTTGCCCGTTGTAACCAAATCCTACCCACTCGCGGTTGCCAATCTGGAAAAAATTATAATTATAGTAAATAGACTACTTATGTGTCAATAACCTCACTTAACTGCGTCGATGTTTTAGCCCAGGGGTCGGCAACACGCGGCCCGCGGGCCACACGCGGCCCGCGAGCTACCCTCTTGCGCCTCGGGATTGTATTTTTTAGCATTTTAATTTATATTCCTAAGTAAATAATAATAAGTAACTATAACGTAAATAGTTATGGTACTTAATAATGGGAAATCGCTTAATATGGCAAAAAACCCTTGCCATACAAAAAAAGTATAACGTGAAACGCCATTGATACCGAGCATAAAGTAAAATTTGCAATATTTTTTTAATTTGTTTAAGTTTCTTGTGTATTTTTCGTCATTTCTCATAATAAAATTACAATAAAATGTATTTAAATTTAAAATAATATGACAAATGCGGCCCGCTTTCCTTTATATAGCCCCCCTGTGGCCCAAAGGCCAAAAGGTTGCCGATCCATGATTTAGCCCCAGTGTATGTGACTGCGAATCATGAGGTCTCAGGTTCGAACCAATAAAAAGTTATTTGGTCAATCAATTCTCAACGGCTCCCCGCAGCTTTGACCAGATCGTCGGTGGGGGGCCGTCCTACGCTGCGCCGTCCGATACGTGGCCCGCTGAGCGACTTTGAGCCTTGATACGAGGCAAACATTCAGAGACCACGTCTCTGTTCCATATTATGTCATCACTGGTAACACACACTGGTCGTAGACCTTCGTTTTCAGACACTGCGGAATATTGGACGAGAAGGTCTTCCTTAGCTTCCCGAACGCTGCCCAGCCGAGTTGGATTCGTCGATTGACCTCTTTCTCGAAGTTGTGCCTACCTAACTGGACTGTTTGTCCCAGTTAGACATAGTGGTCGACAACTTCGAGAAGCGCACTCCCAACTAGGACCGGTACATAAATGACATGGACATTAGACATGACTTTCGTCTTGTCCATGTTCATTTTGAGACCCACTAGTCGGGAAACCCTGCTGAGATCATTGAGCATGGCGCCAAGATCCTCCAGCGATTCTGCCATGACTACGATGTCGTCGGCATATCGAAGGTGAGTGATGTATTCGCCATTGATGTTGATGCCGAATCCGGTCCAGTCCAAGAGCTTGAAGACATCTTCCAATGCAGCGGTGAAGAGTTTCGGGGACATAACGTCTCCCTGTCTAACACCTCTCTGCAGTTGGATCGGTTTCATACTCCTGTCCTGAACACGGACTGACATGGTGGCGCTTCTACACAAGTACTTCAGCACTTCGATGTACCGATAGTCAATTTGGCACCGCTGAAGGGACTGCAGCACCGCCCAAGTTTCGATCGAATCGAAGGCTTTCTCATAGTCCACAAACGCCAGACACAGAGGCCGATTGTATTCCTCGGTTTACTGTATAATCTGGCGTAGCGTGTGGATGTGGACTATAGTACTATAGCCTTTTCGGAAACCGGCTTGTTCGGTAGGCTGGAAGTCGTCAAGCCTGCGCGTGAGTCGATTTGTCGACCCTCGAAAACAACTTATAGACGTGGCTCAAGAGCGAGATGGGTCTATAGTTCTTCAAGAGGGTTCTGTCACCTTTCTTGAAGAACAGCACCACCACGCTTTTGGTCCACGACTCTGGAACATCGTCCCCGAAAACGACGGAATTGAACAGCCTCTAAAGAGCTTTTAAGACCGGCGTTCCGCCTGCTCTCAGAAGCTCTGTGGTGATTCCGTCGTCTCCCGGTGACTTTCCGTTCTTTAGTTGTATGAGAGCCATTCTGATCTCGTACAGGCTGACGTCCGGGATATCTTCGGTAGTGCCGAGTTATCTTGGATCTGGGATTTTGGAGCAAGCCGACAACAGGACTCTGGGATCTGTACCACTGTCCATAGAACTGGTGGACCTCTCTCAAGATCTCATCTCGGGATGAAATGACAGTGCCGTCGTTGGTCCTCAGCTTAGTCAGCTGGCTTTGGCCGACAGACAGATCTCTTGCGAACACTTTCGAGCCTTGGTTCCGCTCTATCACCTCTTTAATGCGGATAGCATTAAATTGGCGAACATCGTGTCGCACAGCCTTGGAGATCTGTCTGTTTAGCCGCCTCAGGAAGGACCAATCGGCTGAAGACTGGACTGTAATTTCTTTTCTCCTTTCCATGAGCTTGAGAGTATGGTCTGAGAGTTCACGAGTCCTACTAACGCGACGGGCATTGAAGTAGGTCGACCCGACCGCGTGGACAGATTGCACGAACCTGCTGTTCAAATCGCTCGCTAATTCACACTCATCTAGACATTGGAAGCGATTTTGTAGTTCGAGCTGAAAGCTCTCGGGGTTCTGGTATTGGGCAGGTGTTGGTCGGAGCGTAGACTTCATCAAGCGTGACCTCTCGACTTTCGTGCTAATATTCAAGATGCCCCTGACTAGTCGGTGATCACTCCCAGTTTTAATCCTGCTGATCACTGAGACATCATCCAATATGTGTCGTTTGTCCGACAAGATGAAGTCAATCTCGTTTTTAACTGAATCATCTATATAAATATATTTTCTCAATGGTTTGTGAAGATCTATCTATCCTACTCCGAATTGTGATTTCAATGCTAATGCTTGGAGGATGTATGGTATTTACATTTCATATCAATCCATGCTAATGGCGTCATTACATGCTTACTATAAATAAACTTACTATAAGTAAAGAAAAAAAAAGTGAGGTCGGGGGATCCCCGTCAGAAACGAAGTTCCTTACGTTTCTTCTTCCACACGAAATGTAATTCGAAATTATATCCGTACATTTAAATTTTTATTTTTTATTATTTTTTGAAGGCAAGTAATATAAAGGAACGAATTACATCAGAAAGTTTCTTTCAATATTTCAGGAAAAATATTTATTCATCAAAAATTATATACAAGATAGTAAATTATACGGTATATGAAGATTATTTACTAAATGAAAAAAAAAATTTAATCTAAAAAAAGAATTTAAAAAATATAAAAAAAGAAAAAAATGTAAATAAGACGAAAAGAGAGGGACAGAGAGAGAAAGAGAGCTGCGCACCCGGCTGCTCACTCACTTGCTCGTGTGCTCCATGTGTGCTCATTTGCTTGTAGTAGGCTCAATACACACACGCATACATACACAGCATACGGCATATCGTTACGTTACGATTTCTTATACTAAATCACACTACCCATAAGCCGCGTTAGGAATAAATAATGCCTAATTAACACAAAATGTGAAAATGTGAAATCGAAATTAACAGTCACAAGCAGGATTTAAACCGTCCCAGATGCTTTGCCAATTCAGCCATCGTGACAATTGCTCGGGTCTGCTAATTTCTGTAACACATTCATTCTTAATGTCTTGGGTGACGCCTGCGCCATCTGTCGGAAGTATTTGCATACATTATATACCGGCCAGCTAATTTTACAAAATTGTAATAATTTATAATATTTATTTTTTATTTCATCATTTATTTCAGATCAATCAACATAAGATCAACTAATCCATAATTATGTTAGTAACAATTGCTTACAAACTAGGTTAGTAGCATGAGACAATTACAATTAGATTAAATATTCTACATCACTACTCAGCTCCTAACACTATTCTTACCCAGTGCTTTAATATAGGGCTGTCGTAGCGCTCAGCAATTACTTTTAGAACGCTGTTGTTACTGACACGCACCCGTTGCAAAAGCGACGCTACCCGCTTACGCACAACAGCATGAAAACCGTCTACGTGTGCCTCCGCGAACATCCCTGATGCACTGCAACGACGTGGCAGTCCCAACAGCAATCTAAATATGTTGTTGTATTGCACACGAAGGGCGTTGTAGGCCCGCCGAGAATACTTGACCCACAAGTTGCTGGAGTAAAATGATTGACAATAAGCTTTAAAAAGCGTTACTTTCACTTCCCTAGAACATCGCATAAACCTGCGAGCCACCATATTGCCTCTCACCGCCAACGCCCTCCGCTCTCTCTCTATATCCTCATCATCACCAAGGCTTGACGTTATCATATGCCCCAGATATTTAAATTTATTAGCTACTGTTAGAGCAGTTCCCTCCAATATGACTGGAGGGATGGCTTCTGGATAGGTCTGTCCAGCCTTGAAGATGAGAAGCTCACTCTTGTTACTATTATATGTAAGGCCATGTGCCTTTGCATATTTTTCACACTTAGCTATCAATGTTCTGAGTGCACTGATGGACGGGGTCAGCAACACCATATCATCAGCGTAACTGATATTATTCATACATAATCCATCAATATAACAGCCTGTATGTATGCTACTGAGTTTGCAAATCAGCTGATCTATGTACAGGTTAAATAGCACAGGAGAAGATAACCCCCCCTGCCTAACACCACACTCTAGTTTATATTCCTCTGACAAACTAGAAGCCCATCTCACCTGATTTATTTGGTTTTGATACCAGTATTTTAGGAGTGAGATGCACTCTCCTGCCACTGGAGTGTCCACTAGCTTGCTCCAGAGCTTGTCATAGCATACCATATCAAATGCCCTTGATAAGTCTAGAAAACACGCATATACAGGTGTCTTCCTATCCACATAATATTGAACAGTATGCTTCAGACCCAATATAGCTGCTTCAGTGGACAGCCCGGCCCTAAATCCGAACTGTGAATCATGTAACTTAATATTTTTATTCAGGTGGTTGTTAATCAGGCTGTCCAAGACCTTTGCCACTACCGTGGCTAAAGAGATAGGCCTGTAGTTTGATTTGTCACTACAATTCGCTGCCTTATTTTTTATTTTTAAAACAGGAATAACCATTGTCCTTATCAAGGGGGGGGGCAGATAGCAATAGCTAAGACAGAGATTCAGGATCGTGGCCAGTATACGAGGTAGAAGCGGACCAGCGTATTTGAGGTGTTCGATGCTAAGACCATCATGCCCAGGAGATTTTCCTCTTTGCATATGCTTGATCACTTGATCCACCTCTTCCTCAGTAAATTTATAAGGCTAAGCATATCAAATAAAAAAAATATATCAAAATAATAAATAATGCTGTTGTGTACCTTGGAGAGTTCACCTATGGAGGAGGAGGCCCTGGCGCAAACCGGCACGCGGATAGCATCTATCAATGCACGCCTCATCAAATAGTTCGCCATCCTGCTGCACATATATCCAAATAAAAGCAATTAGACTCAATAAGTTTTTTAATGTATATATATCTTAACTAGGCTTTGTCCGCGGCTCTGCCGCAGCCAAAAGCTAGTTTTTAGGTTATATCTCAGGTTCCCGATAGTAGTGTGATAAGATGTATACCTGTGTTTAGGTCTAATCAAGAGCTATCTAATAAAAAAAGTTGCATTAAAATCCGTTTAGAAGTTTTTGCGTGATGCGCGAACGAACAAACAAAAAATCGAAAAAAAATGTTTTGTAGGTATTTAAACACGCCTGTAAATATACCCTAATACAGTCATTTTTTCTCAAATATCTTAGATGTACAGGCAGTTGTGTTACAGCTTTATAATATGTAATTAGGATGCTTGTCAAATAGTCAACAAATTATCTACGTAATTATGTAAGACTTTTCAAACGGGCTTCAAAATCTGTGATGTATTTTTTAGCTTCTTTTAACACCAGTCCCCCCTGGTAATATGTGGTAAGGTTTAAGACTAATCTAAAGTTGTTTAGAAATCGATTGTTCAACGACAAAATAAATACACGTGATATCTCACTGCAGCCCCCTCCCTCGTCATGATATTTCGTGATTTTTATCGAACTGCCTCCCCCTCTATCAAGCCTCACGTGATTAAATGAAATGACCTATATGGATTGAAACGGACAGAAACAATGAAAAGTAAGTCTTTGATATTAAACAAAATGTTGTTTTATTAAGCTGTTATAAATCAACATAATATGGATTAAACATCAGTGAGAATGTGGATTTAAGGATGAATTACACCCAAGAAAAATACTTTTTCCAAAATTAAAAATAAGTTGTTTTGAAAAAACACTTCCTCAATTGGACCATGTTGTACAGAAATGATCCAACCCACAAAGTGAACAAAATGAAGGTTTTAATGCCAAGCAATCGAAAATAATCTCTATTTTTGTGTGACAAAGATTTGTTTTATTCTGCCAATCACAAATATCTTTTTATGTAGATTATACTAACCCAAGACTAGGAATAACACTGAAAAAATAAAGCAGAAGTGGTTCAAATCGCCATAACTTTTATTTATGTTTTTGTGGATTAGCTCATTTCTGCACAGCACGGCCCATTATTGTCACCTGGTTAAATTGTTTACTGTACATTAAACAACTACACATTTTTCAAAACTTAAATGAAAAATGATCCTTAATATAGAAAATTGTTATACTATATTATATTATTTGCTCCAATTTTGAATACAAACTGTCAAGTTCCTATGTGAAAAAGAAAAAGTTTTTCTCGAAATTTAGCTCCTATTACCCTACAATCCTTTCTGTTTTGTTGTGTTTGTTTGTTCGCGCATCAAGCAAAAACTACTGAACGGATTTTGATGCAACTTTTTTCGTTTGATAGCTCTTAACAACTGGTATACATTTTATCCCGCTACTATATTGTTAGCTGCAGCGGAGCCGCAGGCAAAGGCTAGTCCTTAATAATATTACAAATATGAAAGTAAGTTTGCTTTGTTTGTTACGTTTTCACACCATAACTAGTGAACCAAGCAACATAGAGATCATTAATGTGCTGTAAAGTATGTGTATTTATTTAGTCCACAAGGTCGGAGTCATAGGCACTATCTAGTTAATAATAATATTCAAAATAAGTGATAAGTAAGTTGCAAAGTAAGCATAATGGAAATTTTATATACGTATTACCCAAAAATGAAGTTAAAATCTTCAAAATCCTGTCTTAGCAGATGTTATAAAATAAACCTATGTTTAAAGTTGCAGCTTCCAAAGCTTAACAGAATTGAAAAAAAAAATAGAATATAAACTAATCTACATCTATGTAACAAAAATAATGATCCTTTTCAGCAGATATACATTTAATTTAATGACTGAGCCAATGCTTCTTTTGCCTAAAAAGATTAATAAAAAAAAAAAACTTTTTTGTAATGATTATAACAGATATTATTTATTTATGTTCTATGTAATCAATATTGAAGATTGTTATTTATAATCTATTAAAGTGATGATAAGTATTTATGTTCTAATCAATATTTGTCGCCATATTGAGAAAGATTAAAAAATTAAACAGGCTATTGAAATACAATATATCCTGTATGACCTATTTCTACAAAACAAGGAAAATATCTCAAAAACCCATTGGAAATAACATTTGTATGGCACAAATTATGACGAATGCAAAATTCTGTAAAGTACTATTCAATAGTTATTAGGTTACTTATTATGCTTAATATTTCGCGTCATAATAACGTTCAAAAACAATATTAAATCTAATAAATTAAAGGTTAGGTATGCAGTAATCAATATGAAAGAGTTACATAACGTGCACTAGAATAAAAAAAAGCCGTAGCTATTTTATGATCTCTAAATTAGATAAACACTTGAAATTTAGCTTAGCAAAAGCTATTTACTCATCTATACTCCCTTTCTATCACCTAGAAATAAAATTATATTTCAATTTGGAATACACCTTACACTTGACAGGTCACAAAAATAATTTTCCAACACCCGAAATAACTAACTATACAACAACAAACAAATAAGTTAAATCTCTAGCATTTAATTTGTGGTAAATAGTTCTTTAAATAATAGTATTTTACCTTAAAAATATGAATAAGTTCCGTGTAAAATTATCTTAGCACACCACCCAAGAAAGACTAAAAAATATCACGATTCACGACACCTATGGGCAAAACAAAGAAACTAATAATCGATTTGCTTTTACGTTTCGTTTCACGTTATAGGACTCCTAAATAGAAAAGTTATGAACTTTATCTCTTGACATTCATCCATGTTTTACTTCGCTGGTCTCCTCTCCTCCTTCTTTGATATATACATTACTGAGTCCCTGGCCCTGGGACTGTCAAAAATATTCATAAATTTCACGGACTTAATAATATTATTAGTTGTACCGAAAAATTGTTTTATGATGGCTACTAACTACTTATTCATCCATACATCAGCTTTTCGTCGTACAATGCTGGACATAGGCTTCCTCACGAAAACTCCAAAAAGAACGGTCCTGTACCGCCTGCATCCAACGGCTGCCTGCGACTTTGATCTCGTCATTGGTCCACCTGGTGGGAGACACTGCGCCGTCTGATACATTGTCGCCACTCGAGAACTCTTCTTCCCCAACGGTTGTTGGTTCTTGAAGAGATGTGACCAGCCTATTGCCAGCGGGCTATGTAGGATACTCCTGATCAGCTACTTATATCTGTTTAACGGATTCTTTCACGTAGAGAGATCCTGAGCATAGCCTGCTCCATGCAGTGGCGGATTTACGAATTTGCCGCCCGGAGGCTATTCAAATTTTGCCGCCCCTACTAACCTCTGAAATTCAATACCATAGTACACAGTATTTTTTTGTTAATCTATCGCTTGATAATCTACGCGCCATCTGTGATTATCTTTGCCTGTGCCTCCCCATTGCAACTTTATGATTATGGCATCGTCGTATATATCGTCCTTATAACATCAGCTTTAGCCCTCTTTTATGTAATGTACATTCAGCAAACATTATACTTTTAATTGCACTTCAAGTTAAAAGAACAATATCCCTATTGAATTATCTGGTAGAAATCATAATGAAAAGATAATATAAAACTTTCATAGCAATGAAAGTTATATTATCTTTTTGCGTCATTTTATGAATCGGGGGCACTTCAGTCAGTGCTGGAGGAGTGGGCGAGGTGACGGCACGGATTCCATACTTTCTGTCCACCGCGGCTTCGAACGGTGGCACGGATCCGGGAGGTCCAATTTTCATTTACTGTATAGATTCGGCTGAATCTGAGCGATGGCCTGCGTTATGTTCACTTTCAGGGCATCGGTTGATTTCGGATTATTAGCTTAGACCTGTGAATTAAGAAACCCCACAAGAAAAAGTAGCGGGGTCAAATCGCACCATCTTCGTGGCCAATTCACGTCACCTCTGCGAGAGATAGCTAGCTACCCTCGAACCGTTCGTGCAGAATATCCATTGTGTCGCTCGCTGTGTGGCACGTAGCGCCGGCTTTCTGGAACCACATGTTGTCCACGTCCATATCGTTAATTTCAGGCCAAAAGAAATTGTTAATCATTGATCTGTAGCGCTCGCCGTTGACAGTAATGGCCTCGCCACCATCGTTTTATAAGAAGTACGGACCAATGAAAATTTAAAATCGGCACCAAACAGTAACATTTTCTGGATGCATTACCACCTAGTGAACCTCATGTGGGTTGTGGTCGTCCCATATACGGCAATTTTGCTTATTAACAAAACCATTCATACAAATATGCGCCTCGTCGCTAAAGATGATCTTTCGGGCAAAATCGGGGTCCTCTTCCAAACGTTCTGTAGCCCAGTCAGCGAATAAACGACGTTGTCTATGGTCATTCACTTTGAGCTCCTGGGCCAGTTGGATCTTGTACGGGTGTAGGCCTAAGTCCCGACGCAAAATTCGCCAAGTTGAAGTCTGCGAAAGGCCGAGTTCTTGTGCACGGCGAGAAATCGACTGCCTCGGAGTCTCCTGCACACTCACGGACAGCAGCGATGTTCTCGGCGGATCTGGCGTTCCTTTGACGTAAGGGTGTTGATTGATTGTTTGCAGGTTGACCATCGCAAATGTTTTAATACTCTGGGAAACCGTTCCCCGGTATTCCCTCAGTTGGCTTTTACGACTCCCATAGGAAGAGACGAGGATGGAAGGACGAAGGAGGATTCTAGATGCCAAACCCACACGGCACATTTGTGGCTAATAAATTTGAAAATATACTACAAAAGCTCCTCTATCGTCAGAAGGACTTCACACTGAGCTACTTCTTCTTGCTGCAGCTTCGTTGCACCCTTAGAACTCTCCAAGGCTTATCGTATTTTTCAACCTAGAGATGCTGATTCCGTTACACAGAGCATATCAAGCTAAAGGGTAGCGACGCTTGTGATCTTCCTGGCGGCGGGTTAGCTCTGTGGTCTGGTGTACCGCAGAGCGATCGGGCCAGCATGGGAGTGGGGATGTTCTGTCCGCTCGCTTGGCCTCAGGTGTGAAAGACTACGGAATGTTTGATCCCAGACTTCTATGGGTCCGAATAAAATTAGGTGTCACCAGGGTCTTCATGGTGGCAGGTTATGCTCCTCTGAAGAGCCTACCTCTTCGGTGACATCGGATCTCGAGAAGTTCTGGGATAATGTTAGGGAAGTTCTGGATTTGGCAGAAGCTAGTGAACGCGTGATCGTATGCGGAGACTTGAATGGATGGATTGGGACCAAGCGTCCAGACTTCGAGGACGTGCTTGGTTCATTTGGTGATAAGAGAGTGAATAATGCAGGTAGGCTCATTGCGGATGTATCTATGAAGAGAAACCTTATTGTTTCAAACACATTTTTTCAACATAAGGACATCCATATGTATACATGGAGAAGGAATGAACAGAGAAGTATGATAGATTTAATTCTGGTAGACAGTCGCCTCCGAAGTAAAATTCTGGATACAAGAGCCTACAGGGGTCACACTGTCGACACGGACCACTATCTCGTAATTGCGAGATTTAATATTCTGTTCAGAAAGTGGACACACGGGCGAGAGTCCCACTTCAAAGGGCTTGAAAGAATAAAGATTGAAAAGTTGCAAGAAGAGAGTGTAAGAGCAAAGTATGTAGAGGGTGTCCGTGAACGGCTGACAATGGCAAGTCAGCCGGGATCTGACATAGAAGAATGCTGGAGAGTATTGAAAGATAGTATGGTAGATACAGCGAAAGAAGTATGTGGATTCTCAAAGAAGCATAGGAAAGTGAAAGGTGATGCATGGTGGGATACGGAAGTAGCAGCTTCCGTAGACCAAAAGAAGAAATCGTGGCTGGACTATGTATCTTCTTTGAACCTGAGTGCAAGTATGAAAGAACAGAAGAAAGAAATATACCGGCAACGTAAGAATGACACCAAAGCCTTAGTGAAAGAGAAGCGTGATAGAGCAAATATGATTGCAGAAGAAAGGCTGACCAAAAACTTCGAGAGCAACACCAAACTTTTCTGGAGGGAGGTGAAGAAATCTCGGAGTGGTTGGTCAGCTTTCAGAATGAATAAAATAAGGTCTAAAGGTGGAGACATTCTTACGAAAACACAAGATGTGTTAAGCCGATGGAGTGAATATTTTGGAGATATGTATGTGTTCAGGGTGATGCTGGTGCCACATGTAGTCTAACAGATCAGCATTTGGTACCGGCATCCTCTGATGACATTAGTATGGATGAAGTTAAATGGGCGATTAGAAGTTTGAAAAATGGTAAGGCAGCGGGTATTGATATGGTGTCTGCTGAGATCATCAAGCTTGGAGGCTCATGTGCCTGGGAATCCTTCCTGATGCTTCTCAATTTATGTTGGAGCTCAGGAATGGTTCCCAAGGACTGGAGAAGCGCAGTCATCGTGCCCTTGTTTAAAAACAAGGGTTCACGTTATGACTGTGCAAACTACAGAGCCATAAGCTTGACCAGTTTGGCAGCCAAAGTGTATGGTAAGATTATTGAAAGGAGAATGAGGACACAATGTCTGATGAATTTTTTTGTGAAGCACAAGGAGGTTTCATGTGTGGACGAGGATGCATGGATCAAGTGTTTTCTCTGCGCAACATTGTGGAGAAGCAGCTGGCTGTAGGCCAGAGGGTTTTCTGCAGTTTTGTGGATTTGGAGAAAGCATTTGACACTGTTGTACGAAAGGAACTTTGGGACATTTTGCCGGAGTATGGTATTAACGGTAGACTGCTACAAGCGGTGCTGTCCTACTACATGGACTGCAGAGCTTGTGTGTGGCTGGATGATGGAATGTCACCCTGGTTTGATGTCAATATTGGCATTAAACAGGGCTGCGTTCTATCAGCCAGACTGTTTATCATATATCTGGATAAATGTCTACAAAGGTTGAATGAAATGAATGTGGGAGTTCAGATGTGCGACTCAGTGGTTAACTCGCTGCTATTTGCAGACGATGCGGTCCTATTAGCGCAGTCTGCGACTGACCTGCAAATCCTAGTCGACGTAATGGCAGAAGATTGTAAGAAAAGGGGCCTACGTGTGAATGTGAGCAAAACCAAAGTAGTGGTTTTTGAAAGAGAAGAAGCCAGAATATATGTTAGAGTAGCAATAGGAAATGTTGTGCTAGAACAAGCGGATGAATTTGTATATCTTGGATTCAGTCGGGATGGAAGGTACACCACTGATGTAGAGAGAAGAGTGAATGCGGGAAATAGAGTGAACGGAGCATTGGGACAACTTCTCGGCAGCCACCACCTCAGCCAGAAGGCACGTGTCGCAATACACAACGCAGTGCTTGTCCCAACGTTATTATATAGAAGCGAGAGTTGGGTATGTAAAAAGGAGCATGAGAGTAAAATCAATGCGGTCGAAATGCGATCTCTGCGGAGAATCTGTGGAGTGAGGCTGACTGATCGCATTCGTAACAATGACGTAAGAGAGCGAGTAGGTATGAAAGAGAGTATTGGTGTAAAGATGCGAAAGGGGATGCTCCGATGGTTCGGACATGTGGAAAGAATGCCGGACGAGCGACTGGCTAAGAAGATATACAATGCGAAAGTGGAAGGATGTAGGTACAGAGGGAGACCAAGACTTATCTACCTAGACCAAATTGGTCATGTATTGAAGGAAGGTGGAGTCAGGAGTCTCCGAAACCGGCGAGCGTGTATGAAGAGAGTTATGAATGTTGAGGAAGCGAGAGATGTATGCAAGAATAGAGCCTCTTGGCACTCTGTTCTCTCTGCCTACCCTGCAAGGGAAATGGCGTGATGATAAGTAAGTAAGTAAGTACCTACAACAAACGGATGTCCAAGACAGAACTTTTTCCAACAGTTTTTAGCCAAAAATGGCATCAAAAATATCACGAGTGTTAAAAATAGTGTTTTTCTTGATATGTGTGTGTATACTTATATTATTTTACAAGTGCAATATTATAATGAAAAGTTTGAAAAATCAGTTGTTCGATGTAAAACGAGAGCAGTACCCACCTCAACGCTTCGCTTATGAGGCGTGCAATAGAGACATTTTAAGTTAAAAAAAAAACAGATTTTCTGCGTGAGCGAGAATAGTACCATACCTCGTGCAATAGTTAGAGAACCAATTTATTTATTCGGGATTAAGAGTTCTTTCCTGGGCTTCAGACTATATGTATGCAAAATTTCATGATGATTGGTTCAGTAGTTGGGATGTTAAGGCTTAACAAACAAACTCACTTTCACATTTACACTTTTATACATAGATACTACGTGGGTGGCAAATAAGCATACCCACCTGGATGTCCATCGGTTACCGTAGTATATACATAGACATAAACGCTTGCAACACCAGAGGCATCACTCGCCCGTTGCCATCTTCATGGAAAGGTACCTATAGGATGTGGATAGAAAGGATAATAAAGAGAGTACAGGGAGGAGGTTCGGGCCTCCGGTGCTCTCACTCACCATACGAAACAACGGTAAGAGTAGTTACACTGAATACAGTACCTAGGTGTTACATAATAGTATCGTTGTTTTATGTTTTAAAGACAGTCAAAGTAAAATTCAAAGACATAAATCATAATAATATTTAATTTCCTTTGAATATAAAAGTAATAATATCACTAAGTAGCGAAACATTAACGAACACTAATAACGAAACAGCGGATGGAAGGCGATATTTGAAGAAAACATATAATTATGCTATTTTTTTTCAACATTTTTCTGTCCTACTATTAGTCACGAGTTTCCTCTCATGGACAGAGGGGATTAGGCCACAGTCCACCACGCAGGCCCAATGCGGGTTAGCAGACTTTACAAACTGTCAAGAAAATCTCTCAGGCATGCAGGTTTCCCTACTGGCACCTCGATCACAGTGGACGGGGTCCAGATTGGGGTGCAGGCCTGGTGCTGGATGGGCGGTGGCGCTTCCGCGAGCACTAACGCCAACTGTCCCCGAGGCTAGTCGGCGCAGCGTCCGCCCTTGCACGGCTCATACCGATAATGGGCGGACGCAACAATGCGTGCCAACGGCTTTACGAAGGGGTGGTCCGGTCAATGGCGCTGTACGGCGCACCCGTGTGGGTGGGGTCCCTGGACACACTGAACAGGGCTCTTCTGTAGAGACCACAGAGAGTCGTTGCGTCCAGGGTCATACGTGGATACCGCACGGTGTCGACGGAGGCGGCCTGGGCGCTGGCCGGATCCCCCCGTGGGACTTGGAGGCGGAGGTGCTCGCCGAGGTGTATGGAGGGCACGGTTGGAGTGACCCCGGGCCGGTCTTTGGACCGTAGGAGCGCCCAAGCCGGTGCTAGAGGAGTGGGCGGGGCGACGGCACGGAGTCCTTACCTTCCAACTGGTGTAGGTGCTGTCGGGGCACGGTTGCTTCGGCAGATATCTGCACATAGTCGCAAGAAGGGAAGCGACTCCGGGCTGTCACCACTGCAGCTGTGACTTCGATACGGCACGGCACACGCTCGAGTCGTGCCCGGCTTGGGCTGAGCAGCGCCGTGAAAACACATTTTTTCCCGCCTTAACAAAAATAAAAAGGCATGCAGGTTTACTCACAATGTTTTCTTTCACCGAGCAGTGATAAATTGTAAACATAATACACACACAATTTCGAAAAGTCAAAGGTGCCGAACAGTTTCTGAACCTTGCACTGGGGATCGAACTAGATACCGCTGTCTTTGCAGTCCTTGGTTTTACCACTAGACTATCACTGTGTATCATCCTTACTTGTTTCTTATAATTATAAATGTGAAAGTGAGTATGTTTATTGGCTACGCTTTCGCGTATTAACAAAACATCATGAATTGCTAGTTCGGCATCCATAAAAGAACATTATGTAGGTATAGGTATTCGCCTATTTTCTCGGGATAAAAAGTACTCTAGCAATGTTTTTATTAAAACTATATATTTTAGGAGTGGACCCAACCACACACGCACGGATTGTCAATTCCAATCTTAACACACACAAAAAAAAACTAGACGTCGCGGGACGTCTAGCAGATGTGAAAATATCGAAATTAATTTGTAGAAATGAAATGATCATAACTTGACTAAGTACTCCTCAAGACGAATCAAACGTGTCCAAACTCGACGGGGTTGCGTCATTTCACTATAGAGTTACTGTGGCCACCTTCCAGCTTCATTATCAGCCCCTGGATACCACCTAGACACAAAGTACTAGGCAAGACGAATCATACGACCCCAAACTCGATGGGGTTGCGCCGTTTCATTATAGAGTTCCTATGTCCATCTTCCAGCTCCATCATCAGATCAGCTCCATGTCATCATAATATTGCACTGTCACGCGATATACATATACGTGTGAAATTTCAGCTCAATCGGAAACCGGGAAGTGTGTCAAATTTAACTTGCAAGAATTGAACGGGACAAGTAAAATAAAAGCGTCGCCACGCTAACAGCCGATTTTATCCTCCTCATTAGATGTTTCACATCAGTAATCTACGGAGACAATGTCAGCACCAGAATGTAGGTAATAATTGCATTTATCAGGTGGATCAGTAGGTAGGTACGCAGTGCTTGAACCTTTAAAACCTTAGATAAATAACTTATAGATGTAGCCATGATACATTAGGAAGTGTAGAAGTGAGACGGGCATATACGAAATACTCAGACTAAATATATCTAGACAGGGCGAAGAAAATTCTTTGACATGTATGAGCGAGAACACAAGATACAATTTACTGGTGCAAAAAAGAGACAGTCATAGATTTTTGTCTTTGTCGCTGTGGTCAGTTGGTATTGTCACGATGTCAAAATGTTGTCTGTCACGATTCAACTGACATAATCGAACATTTGTATAAACAATCGGGTTTTACATTACAATTACGTGTCGTGTTTTGAGAAAAAGACTACGTGATAATAGTGCTTGTAAAATAGTGTACTATACTACAAAAGCTACAGCGAGCGAAAAAATACAGGTATAACATTTCATTCATATGTAGTCGAAAATGAAATAATTTAATGATTGAATGCTATAAAGTCATATAAAATAGGCTTTTTTACTCGAAATTAATAATTGGTACTAAGATACACTCGCAAAACACGTTTTCTAGCTATATTTCTATTACTGAGAATTGTTTCGGTGTTTCCTTATTGCGAATTTAATTTGCCCAGTTTTCACTTTACTAATAAATTTATATGTAATTTATGAGATGAAGAAAAATTACCATTTTAGGTTTTCCTCTAATCCAGATGCGAGATCGAAATGGGTGGATGCTACTGGAAAACGAGGCAATCCATGAAATACCCAAAATATGCTTCACGACATTTTGTTGATGTTTCATTATACATAATAAGAAAATAGTAACGTTGGGAGCAAAATCATTGCCAGTGAATATGTTCATGTAAGTATAGCTTTTAATGTTTTTGTACTTCAACTTTGTAAGTAAATCTCAATTCTAGATTGTGACTACCGCTGTAGACATAATCTAGAATTCAGAGAAACTGATTTGCTCTCTCTCTCTTGTGACACCTGCCTGGAGTTTAAGGGTTTCAAAATAAAACCCAGGATTAAACAAAATTAAATAAGATATATTCACACCCCATATGGTAGGTGGTAACACAAATTTATAAGGTCGCGGTATTTGTCCTATAGCTAACTTCACCACGTGTAGTACTCTCTCTCCCGTGGGACCGGCCATGAAGCACATCATTGTGTTTTGGTCGTAGCAGGAGATAGCCGTTTATTCTTTCATTTCATATCAGTGAAATGAAATGGTGAGCAGCAGCTTGACAATACTCTCAGTATAGTTGAGTCCATGAGCGATGGTTGACATTTACCATCAGATGGGCCGTGGCTCATCTGCCACTAAATGTAATAAAAAAAAGTTCTTATTCAATTAATTAAATCAGCGCTGGAAGGATGATAATTATTTAGTTATTTGAACCAGAAAAGAAAGAAAAGATAATTTAATTGTATTCTTGTGTACTATTATTTTATTAAATATAACTTATTATTATTTACCAGATGAGATTTTGAACAGAACGGCAATTTATGGAGAAGCAATACTTATCTTTCATCAAGGCTCAAAGTCTTGGTATTTTTCTATGGGATCGAATTCTAATTAGGTGATCCGTAGAAAATCCGACATAGCCCGCCGAGTTTGCATGCTGAAGTGGCAATGGGCAGGCGATATCGCTCTACGAACTAACAACCGTTGGGGAAAAAGGTTCTCGAGTGGCGACCACGTATCGGACAGTGCAGCGTAATATGGCTTCCCACCAGATGAACCAAATACTTGGTCAAAGCTGCAGGGAGCCGTTGGATGCAGTCAGCACAAGCCCACTAGTTCTGGTGCTCTCTTGGGGAGGCCAATGTCCAGCAGTGGACGTTTAAAGACTGACGGTTGGATGAATAGAAGGGGTGGTAGATTTACTTTTAAATAATTATTTTGATAAACGTTGTGATTTTCAATAAAATATTTATTTCGAAGAGTTTCTTATTTACGACCAAGTTACAGACCTCATTCTAACTATCATTTAATTTGCCCAAATATGGTTATATATTTGTCAACCAGGCAACATTTAAAAAAAATATTGCTGTTTCAAGTGCAGCCACGTTGTGGCTCCGTCTATTAAGTTCTAAGTCTGAGAGGAAATACCTAAGAAAATTGAGACAAAGTATCGTATCTTCCTGTCTCAAATGACGTGCAGGTTTTTCAACTGGCGAACTTTAAAATAGTTCGCCATCTAGAGCTCAATGTTCGCCATACAACTTAATTACCATGACTACCAGGGATGCCATTAGAAGGAAAATTAGGTGCCGTGTTTTGGGGTTGAAAAAATGCCGTGTCTAAAACAAATTTATTAAAAAGTAGACTTTTGCACCTGATTATAGTAATAAATAATTATAATAATAATAACTACATATTGTTCCTATAGTTACAGTGATTAAACATAAGGTTTCCGTACAAAATCTATAAAAATATGCCAGATAAACAAACTATTTGAATTTCACTAAATTCATCGAAATCAATAACCTCATAAATTATCGGTCTGATATCACTGATACTTATTTCTTATACTTAAAACAAAAACTTAAAACTTACTTTAACACACTACACTCAAGAGAAAAGCTTAGGATGTGTGATGGATTTTCTTTTTTAAGCTGCAAGTAAGTATTTTTATAAATATGATTCAGATTGTAAAAGGCAGCGTGCCTTTGTACGCCTTTACGAGTATTTCATACATTTTATTTATCACAATATCCGATGTGAAATCGCTACAATACATTTACTAATAACTACGTGATGTTATAGGATTTTAGTGTTGAACATAAAAAATAAAACTTTTTATAAATAGTTACGTTAAAATTTTGTGAGAGTTTAGCATGTCTAAACTCTCACATAATTTTGCATTCACAATATTGATTAGGATAATAAGTGATCGATATTAATGTATTAATCAATTAGTGACTTAATCATAGATTGATAAAAATTAAATCGTGATCTTCATTTAGTTTTTGCCACATTTATTTTACGAATTGTACGTAATAGCCACACTGAAGTGTAATATTGCTGTCCCATGAGTAGCCATGCGATGGCTACATCTTATAGGTTTTTTATCTAAGTTTAAAACCATTTTAAAACTAATGACTATTCTGTAGTATTAACTGTCATAATATATTGCCATGCAAAACTCGCGTCACATACCTAATTCTAGTCGTTTTATGTGCCTGTATAATTAAGAAACAAGATATTTTAATATTTTTTTGAAGTGAAAACTTATTTTAGCGCGTTACGCATATTTTTAGATGAGATAAAATCTCTGGACTCGCGACACCGTTACGAGACGCAGCTATAGGGTGTGCATTGGAAATTAAATTTGACACACTTCCCGGATTCCGATTGAGCTGAAATTTTACACCCATATATTATCTATTCCTGACCTAATATCAAAGCTAGCGGAACTTGGGTTTCGTAGTCAATCTCTTAATATCTTTATTCACAAATTATAATTTGTACTTTAAGAGTAGCTGAGCATGTGAAGTGCTAAAATATAAATCAAAATGTTTGAAAAATCACGCCATCAAATAGTATGAATTTTAATTGCAAAATTAAACTTACTACATTGGATGAATGCATGTAAGTGCATTGCCGATAGATGGCGTTGGTCGTTAAGACAAATGTGATGAGGAAATTCGGTATTTCTAGAAATGGTACGATAGCTCAATGGATTAGAGCACTTCCCCGGAAAAGACACAGGTTCGATTCCCGCTCGTACTAAAATACTCTTTTTCCTTATTCACAAATTATAATTTGTTTATTTATAGTTTTAAGTTTTCACTTCTCTTGGCAGCCCTCATGACTGCTTTGAATTTTTATATTATCATAATTTTTGACTTGCTTAGTCATATATAGCAGGATGCCTGCTCGTAACTGTTATTTTCGAAAAACAAGATCATATTGACAGTGTATAAGTAGTGGCTTCCTACTTTTGCCCTTTTAATCTTAAAATAGAGTTCCTCGTGTAAATAAGCTGCAGTATTAATCTTGATGATATTATACATACGAGTAAGTAGATCTCTGCTATGAATAAAATTGAAGTGTCTGTAAGAGAATTTGGCTTCTTTTGCCTAAATCTATTTGCACGTTAACGGTAAAGCTGGCCGTGTGGGTGCCGGCTTTAGAATTTTCCCACCCCTCTCCATCCATGGGAGTCGTAAGAGACCGACTGAGGGAATACCGAGGGAGTGGGCAGCAGTAATCCTTCGAGTATTAACAACATCCACTGCGATTGCCAACCCGCCTGCCAAGCATGGCAATTATGGCACTATCCCTCCATTCTTGGGGAGGCCTTTGTCCAGCAGTGGACGTTAAAAGGCTGATGGGTGGATTTGCACATTACTAAAAAGTTACGGGTGATTACAATGTCTATCTCCTCTTTGTCTGGCATAACGGCTGAATAGATCTTTATGGAAGTTTAAGAAAACTTTTCCGATGATAATTTAAAGAACGATTTCTTACTAAATGATTTGATATTAAAAATTTCAGCGCACTCCAAGACGTTCTTTGATAAATCCTTTACGATACAGGCGGCACGCTTGTGAAATGCGCTGCCTGGGCCAGTTGGTGTAATGTGCAATAAACAGTATTTGATTTGATTTGAATGTACTGTCATTTAGGAAAAATGCTGTCCTTTTGTAAACATATTTAAAAACTAGAAACCCGACTTAGCTTCACACGGATGCAAGATACTAATAACATGCATGTATTATATATATATAACCTTCCGGAAGAAATAATCTAAGTGCTAGTGAAAACCACATCAAAATCCTTGCGGGGCTTGGCGCTTACAATATATAATGTTTCTTTTTATTAATACGTTTTGCTTCTTCGTTAATGGCGAGCGAAATTAAGTCATAAAGCGATTTTTCAGAAAATACATGTTGCTTATTTGTCTGATTACGTGTTTCTCTGAAAGTTAAGTCATTAAATGCCTCAGTTTGTATGCTCAATCCTCCTTCTTCGTCATCCTCAGCCACTTTATCTTTATTTTCCTCAGATAAAAACAAAAGATTCAGAACGGATTCATTTGGATACAACTGTGTATTGCTTTCTCTAGGCTTATCTGATGCTTCAATTGCAACATCTCTTTGTTTGTCATCAGCTTCCTCAACATTATTGCTATGATTTAAATTAATTGTAGATTTGTCAAGTTTTATTAGTTGTTTAATATCTAAGTTATCGATAAGAGTCATGATATCCTTTTCCAAGGATTTTTCATCAATGCCCACAGTTGTAACCATTTCCGTATCAGTTACCGAATTCTCAGGCTCAGTTAATGGCGAAGATAACTTTACTTCGTCAGTTGTAGCTTGCGTGGTTTGTTCAGGTGCCATACTGCTTTCTAATTCAAGATTGTCTGACATATCCATTCTAGTCGCTCTATCATTAAGTGTGTAAGTTATTTTTCCTTCTTTTTCAGTTTTATTAACTTCTTCCATGGTTTCAGAAGAACTTGTGTCAAAGTATTCTACAATTTCTTCACTGGCGAACATAGTTGACAGGAAATCTTTGAAACCTTGGTCTTGCGCTATCCTTAAGCTATCAACTGCTTTTGTAGTAGTAGTTCTGGCAGTAGTAGCTTTTCTTGGCATGATTGGAATCAAAGTTTTCTGCGTTGTTGTCTTTTTTACGCCAATTTTCGGGAAAGTTACTGGAATCTTCTTGGTGGTGGGCTGACGTGCATGAGGTACGTCCTAAAAGCATGTAACTATATTCATATTTTATTCGCGTTTCTGATTATGTAAAATAGCGTTACTGTGTGGTGTTTTAGTAATCAACTAGGGAAATAGCTTCTAGGTACGTTGCACATTGTTGTGTGTTCATATGCACAATACATGATGCGACACATGCCTTCAAACAGTGCAAAACATGCTCCGTTACGACACCATGCATCCATTAGCTTTTCCCTACCTACTGCTGAACACGACAAAACAGAATACCAGAGTGGAACTGTATCATCTGGAATGAGTGTTCTTTGGAGATCCGATTCGGTTGTCAATCCATAACACCAAGTATTAGCTGTGCATTAAAATCCTATCCCAACTATGCATAATGATCAACAATTTCCAAAATCGCATTCTTATCCAGAACTAACACTGAGTTGTCAGGCTTTAGATAATGTCTTGTACATTAGCCGGGAAATATTGTCGAGGCTATTTGACATGATTACAAGGCCTTTAGAGCCATGACTAAGACATCATTTGCATATCCAAGGTAGGTGTTGATACTGAGAGCTGTTGCCAAGATACTACTCAAAGCCCTAATCCCAAATGTGTTTACTTATATTGAAAAAAGATATACCTGTGCCATAATATTTTCGATCCATTGATGGTAATATCCCAGTTTGGTGAAGACTGTGGGTGCATCAGGGGCTCCACATACTGGAGAACCGAAACTTATGACACCCATCAATGTGCCGTCTACTATTCCTGGTCCACCAGCATCGCGCTGTTGGCAGTAAAGGACTCTTTAGCTTTATTGTGCTCAAATTTCACCCACTAGGATGATATTTCTTAGTTTAATTATAAATTCACTTTGGCACTCAATATCTTAATAATATTATTTGAAGGTGTACATTTCTGCTTTTTTTACAACCCCTTCATGTCTCACTGTTGGGTACAGGACTGTTGGGTTCTCTCAAATTCAGAGGGATTTAGTGGTAGTATTATGCAACTCTAAAGGAGATTTGTACAATATTGATGGGTTGAAGTATAATTATCATAATGATTTTTATTAATAACTGGCTAACAGATTTTGTTAACAAAACACAATAAATTGTATTTACACAATATCTTGATCTCTTCATTGAAAGACAATCGAAATTGTTAGACTTAAGTGCAGATGTTATATACCTATGAAGCTTCAGAAAATAGGTAGGTAGAGTTGATAAGATGAGAAAATACGTTGGAACATGTTCTGCTCGAAATATTTTACTGCAATGACGAATTTGTTTATGCTTAATGTTTTCACGTCTATTTTCAAGACAAAGTTTTAAAGATTTTTGATGTACTTACATTGCACGCGCCGGCTCCTTTTGAAAAAAAACCCGCGCAAAAGTTTGTCTTAGATACAAACTCTCTGGAAAATGAAATACGTCAATTATCATCCTATAAATATTTTAAATGCGAAAGTTTGTAAATCATGCATATACGACTAAACGGAAATGGATTTATCATTCTATTAGTCTTTTGTCGTCCAATGCTGCACGGCGTCTCGAAGAAAGCACTACAACGATCGGTCTTGTGAAGGTCATTCTGTGCTGCACTATTCGATACGTAGTCACTCAAGAACCTTTCCTCCCCATCGGTTGCTGGTTGAGATCTTACCAAAACCAAACCACCAAAGTACTGTATTACTAAATTTAAAAAAACATACCTTGAATAGTGATCTTGGCAATCTGCTAATGGATAAAAACTCAACTCAGCATACGACAGTTTATTTCTAAATGGATTGTGTACTATGTTGTCAGACTGAAAAAGATATCATTATGAGTGTTTTGGAAAACCATATTAAATTAAAATAGCAAAGATCATATTAGCCAGTTTTGCAGTGTAAATATAGAAAAAAAAAATCTAACACTTGACAGGGATTGTCTTCTGTGATTATTGAAATATTAAAAAGATAATAATAAAAGAAGATCAAAGAAACACGCGGTGGAAAACTACAAGTTAAAAAATAAAGAAATGGATATTGTTGAATATATGAAATTGCATCCTACTGTCTGAGATAAAAAAAAATAAGAACTAAATTATAATAAAACATACGTCTTTAGCGCCCCAACCAATAACAGTAATCTTCTCAGTGTTGGACGGTAATTGCCACGGATTCTGATCGAGTTCAATCTTTTTAACTCTACTGTGATTTATTCTGAATCTAATCTTTCTTGTTAGCCTCATGACTGCCAGGTTATGTTGTAATGTTTTAGGATTGTAATGTGGCTGAAAGTAGATCTCTAGGACACCTATGTTATCACCGCCACCCTCGTAATAGTCACTGCCAATTTGGACTGAGAGAAATGCTGGATTCTCTCGAAAGAACCGATTGTTCCATGCCCTGGAAAATATTTACATTAGACCTTGTTATAACGGCTGGTCTCAGAACACCACAGATATTCTTATTCAATTGCAATTTCTAATTATGTACAACTTGACAAATGATTATGTTGTTGTAGTATCTTTTACAATTGGAGGACATAGAGATTTTTTTACTTCAATTTTACTTCCCTAATGACGATGGAATGGAATGGGTTTGTAACATTGTCATTGTAGGGGTGGTCACCATATATGTTCGTAGAGTTATCAATTAAAATAATCGATTTAATCGTTGTCTGTAATTTAAAAAATATTGTGAAGATAGAAAAATGCAACTTTAAACTGTATTCAAGCCTTCGGCTTCATAGAATGCCATAGGGATCAATTTCTATGTCACATATTTTATTATTAATGCCTTGTTGGGAAAAGCCTACAGCAGCTATCAGTTATATCGTGAATATAATACTCACAGTTGCAAACAAGATGCAGAAGTTATAACCAAATCACTTTTAATAATAGATCCAGCACATTGGAATTTCTTGAAAAACTGAACGCTAGCTACGAAAGGAAATTTTTTGATCCGTGTTCGGTAGCCGTGGTAAATGCGCCGGCCACTTGGTCCTGATAGAAAATTGAGATTAACTTACGATATTACATGTTTGCATGCCATAGCATAGGATCGGGATCTTTCAGTTTATAACAAGGCTTCGTAAACACTTGGTGGTATAAATTTCAAAACTATTTGACTGATACAGTAGCCAACCATATCAGTGATATATAGAAAAATCTAGAAAAATAAATCTCTATAAACCTTTAGTTCATTTTGAAGATCTCCTACATGAAGATCGAACTGAAAAAATCGGACCTGCTAGGTCATCAAAAATCTTCAAAACTCCAGCCAAAAGTTTTAAAAATACTCACGCCAATATTCATTATCACTAAGAACGTCTTCATTGGATTCATTATTTTTTTTAACAACTTCTGTAGTATTCAATAGTACCGAATGCTTATAACCATCATCGATGTACTTTAAAATTACTGAATTGATGTCCACATTCATTTTCGATACATAAGTTTCTTTCAGATATTTGAGTTTCTTGATAAACTTATCTATATAATCCGTTACATATACATCATTATCATTTGTTTCTTTACTTTTATCGCCTTCATTTAAAACTTCATTTACTTGAGTAATAAAATGCTGGGAGCTGTTATTGATATTATGTACTCGTGATAGCCTTGCTATTTCCTTTAGGTTCTCGTAATCTGTTAAAGTTATTGACACGAAAAAGTTGTGTATTGTAAAGAAATGCTTAAATCTGGGTCTGTGCTTTACATCCTCGATTTTCAGAATACTGAATAAATTATTGACTGTGCTCCGAATTGCTGCCTCTGAGGTCGCTATATTATTATCTTCAACAACTGGTACTTCTTTAAGAGTTTGGATTACAATAATGATGTTTAAAAAAGCTAAATACAAAATATTAATTTTTACAAACAACATTAGAGAATACGAGTTAAAATTTAGATTAGTTTATATAACTATTTTATAAATATTTAATATTTGTATCAAAATTTGTTACGGTGTAGTGGTTGCTCAATATATAGAATTATCTTTTATTGTTAGCTGTTTCATTTTCTAGTATTGGGAAATATTTTTATTACTATAAGAAAATTTTGATTTGCATTTATTTCAATTGTGAAACGCATTTATTTCTTATGCGAAACTATTATGTTTATTACATTAAAAACGATAAAATGTAATGTGGATCTCTTAGGTAAGCAGGTTTCTTGGATACTCTCCAAATCTTTTAGCAAGAAATACTGTTTGTACACGTGATCGTATACGTGTAATAAGAATCTTCCAGATCAAGTATCTTACACACTTCGATTTTATTACATTTCTTGTGTAGTAAATGTATTTATTAATTACGAGCATATCTGTACTGCCCCTGTACCACAGTAGACGTAATCAGAGCCACACACACATATAGGTAAACTCTGTAATAAGAATAGGTGACTATGATATTAGTGAAAGGAAGCCTCTTAAATGACTGCATAATAAAGTGCATATTGACATAAGAGAATTAAAACGCATATAGGGTTAATTCAATAATAATGATGATAATAAAAGTGCTGAAGCTGTTTAAAAACTTGAAATAATAAATTGGAGGCATTCCCCAAAGTAGAAATAAAAAAATTATGCAAGTCATGCCCCAAAACATCTTAGGGCCTACAATTTCCCACCTACGTATTAGTATAGCTAGTTTCACAACTCTCCATGACCGATAAGACTGGTAACCACTATTAAAATTTATATTTCCTAGGTACATCACATTGCATTTTATAGGGTTTATGGATTGCTTGAAATAGTGGCCAATCTTAAATACTATAGATAAGTATTTTATAAATATTAAAACATTTTAAATAAAACCTCTACTTACATATAAGTCTGGGTTAAAACGTAAGAGACGATGAAAGTTTACGCTATTATTTATATAGCATGCATGTTCTTTCGAATACCGTCTGCCAATAATCACCATAGACTGCATCATCACTCGCATCTTGTAGAAATATTAGAAATAAATGAAAATTTCTTCACCCAAATTAATAATAAAGTACAAAACGTGATGAACGAAATATTTGACATTATGCATTTATCAGATCAGTTTTCAAATGAACCAAAGATAAGAACATTACTAACAATGTACTACGATTTAAGTAACATAGCGAAGAAAAAAACTGAATTGTATGATGTACTAAAAAACGTCACTGAAGTGAATAATGATAATGAAGCTGTAAAAAGGATTAAATTAGACGAAATAGTTAGAGAATCTTTAGAGGGGAACTACTTCGATGTGCAGACGAAAATAGAAAATAAAACTACCGAAGAACCGCAAAATTTTAATGATACATCTACAACAATAATACCTGATGCAGAATCAAATGACAGTATAGAATTCATGGAACTGATAACTGGCGTTTTAGATAAAATTAAAAGTATTCCTGTATATGATTTATTTCAAACCAAAAAAAAATCTTCTGAGTAACTATAGTCTTCATATTAAAAGTTTTTTTATATACAGACTATCTATTAAATACTCAACATTCAAATATCCTATTTTTTCTTAAGAGTTTTTGCGGCCAATTTCAGAATTCCTTCAGCCTTCTATACTTAATCTGTAATAAGTATTTGCTTTGTCGTCCTTAACCTATAAATACTTAATATACATTCCTTTGCGTTTAATCTGTTAGTTATCTCTTATATAGTTGAGTTTAATCGCTTAGTTGTATTACTTACTTAACATCGGAAACTAAATTAACACAAAGTATGAAAATGTGAAATCGATCGCTGATGCCTGCACCAACTCTGTCATTAAGAAAGAATGTGTTATCAAAATTCGCAGTCCCGAGCAATTGTCACGATGGCTGAACTGGCAAAGCATCTGGGGCGGTATTACAGGAAATGCAAATTCAAATGCTGTTCGTGACTGTTATTTTTCGCACTTTGTGATAATTTATATGGCTTCAAATACTTAAAAAATATAAGTATTACAAATATATCAAAATCGCAATTTAAACTCATTTTAAACAACTCTTTATATCACGTGATAATTTGTACGTCGAATATGATTTCAAAATAAATTTGATTGATGTCACAAGTGCATTTATCATTCATGTTCATCTGGGTAGAATGTTTGTTGCTATAAGATCTACGAGGTATTTCAGGCCTTTGCAGCAGGCAAAGCATATTCATAATCGATGTAGGATTGGGAATCGAGACTGGGTTTGGTATGGCGTCAACGGGTCGGCTAATTACCAAGACACTCCTGTATTCCCCTTCCCAGCCGTCCGTTTTAAGGAAAACACCAGAGATATTTGTGTAACGTATATTTTATTGTTTACCGTACAAGTATTATTTATTAAGTACTTAATAAAGAAAACTATTCGACTCGATTTTTGAATTGCAATTCTAGTACTTTTTTTTGTGTCTCTCGCAAGGTTTAGGCAGATCAAGCTGCAAAAATTGATTTTTAGCAACTCGATTGCAAAACAGTAATTTATCTACTTTGGTACTTGTAAAAACGTACTGCACTAATACTCTTATTAAGGGGGACTTTACTAACAGCCATTTGTTGATTACACAAAGAATTGTCCTGTGCGGAAATCGAACCTACAACACTGGCACGATAAGTTGGTATATAAACCCCTCCGCCATCTGTACAGTCAAAAAATTAAGCTTTGCTACCCTTTTTTTGTTGAGATGGTAAAACATGTTCTTAAACGCACACCATGTCATTCGGTAAAACGAGGGGGATCAGGTGGTGGCCTCAACCACTAGCATAACCCACCATGTGCACTCTCTAAGCCTTTATTGGCCGACCACTTGGGAATATAATGGATTACTTCAGTGGCGCGCTTTGATACCCTGGGAAAAATAGACGAAAGAGAGACAAAGTGGATATGCAGAGAAGGAATGATATGCTTTTACCCTCCGGCACTCTCGTTCACTGAACGCTTGATACCATTCAGCTTTGTCAATAGAATATTTGAAAGGATTATTACACAATACATGTATCTATATTTTATATCTTTTATAAATCAAAGGCACTTCGCGAAAAGGAAAAAGGGGACTGGCGGATGCTTTGCTGCGAAGAAAAGAAAGCTCTCTATCGTGCCTCGTTCTGTCAAACCTTCGCAGAGTTCCAGCATCCTACGGGACAGTGGAAGGCGATTTTAGGCTTCATCATTGCAGGCACATCGTTCGGTTTCTGGGTCTTTACGTACTATCATTATTTTGGTAAGTGGATCCTATTAATATTTGCTTGAAACATTATTTCGTGTAAAAAGAACGAACTGTTTTATTGCATACACTAGCTGACTCGTGCCCGCTTCGTTGGGCGGTAAACATATTATCACTCAATAGATTACGACAGTGTCGCGGTTCCTTACCTATGTCACAGCAAATATATAAACCAGTACGGAAACTAGGAACAAATCGTTAGAAACGGCACACTCACACAGACGCGCGCATCTACAAGTATCTAAGCACCCCTGGCAGTGCTGAAAGTATTGGCTGTCGCGTCGGGATGAGTGGTTGTGTCATGCGTTATTTGAGTTGTTCTATGAATCATAATAAATTTATTACTAATATTATAAAGAGGAATGATTTGTAATTTTGTAAGTATACAAATAACGGGCTATATTAATACTATAAATATTAAATTGAAAAAAAAAATCCGGCATGATGATACATTTTTACTTTATTTTTATCCCAAAATGTTAAAAAAAATAAATGCCCTTGCGAAGCCAGGGCGGGCCGCTAGTATATAATAAAACACTTTCCAATTTTATAAACATTAAAGCTTTTGTATGCGGCTTCGGCTCAAACAAAAGCTAGTTTATTAAGTTATATCTCAATATAGTAGTAGCAGGATGAAAGGCCGTGTGGGGGGGCTTTAGAATTGTCCTACCCATCTCTACCCACGGGAGTCGTAAGAGCCGACTGAAGGAGTGGGCAGCAGCACTCCCTCAAGTATTAACAACATCCACTGCGATCGCCAACCCGCCTGCCAAGCGTGGCGTACGGTATTATCCCCCATGATGGGACCGCTCGTCGTTGTGGCATTCTCTTGCAGAGGCCTATGTCCAGCAGTGGACGTTGAAAGGCTGATGGATGGATGGATGGAGGATGAAACAAAGAACGAAGAAAAAACAGACGCATAAATAGCCTAATATAGTCATATTTACTATCTTCGATGTACCGACATAGCTCTGTTACAGATTTAGTTATTAGGATAATCGTAAACATTGTTTCACACGAATCACAACAACATGTGGTCGGGTGCTAATTTGTATGAGCTTACGGGGACAACCCTAACGCTCCAACGAATCGTAGGTAATTATTTCAACGAATACGCCTAGTTTCACTACTGCTTTAGCTTATATATTTACTGTGCCTATGACGTGTTCGCTCTTTATCCATTCGTCCAAATTATATGCAGTAAAAGGAAAAAGTCTTTTGTTTTAAACACTTGAGACGATAAATTTACTTATTTTGATAATTGTTGATAATATGACAAATAAACATGACCTACTGATTTAAATTATTTTTTTAATATAAATAACTACTTTTTGTGACTTAAATACAAAAGTGAGACATATGCTGTCTCTGACTTTTTTGTAGGCTTGATGTTGTAGAGCTTGATAATCAAGCTCAACAACTTTTCTCTACAACTCAATCACATATCTCTCATCGTTAATGAGCGTTCGTAAGAAACGTTTTCGTTCGACCGTTTTTTCTCAGACTTGGCAAATTCGACTACCACGAAAGTCTTATTGTTCGGGTTAGTATATAGCCTATGACACTCACAAATAACGTGGGTTTCTATTCGTAAAAAAAAATTAAAATCGGTTTAGTAGATCCAGAGATTACCCCCTACCACCTCACAAACTTTACCTCTTTATAATATTAGTATAGATTTGCAAAAGAACTCCACCCAATAAAATAAAACTACTTACTGGTGGTAGCGTTGCATATCAAATGGGAGTGCTCACTTGTTTTCGCAGCTCGTCGACCGTGTATCGACCGTGGAACACCTCGACTTTTTTCTATACTACGGGGATAGCAACAAGCATACGGCCCACCTGATAGTAAACGGTTACCGTAGTTTATGAATGCTAGCAACACTAAGAGGCATCACATGCGCGTTCCAACTCCAAGGAAAGGCATAGAAGGTCAAGAAGCAGGAAATTAAGAAGAGCATGGAGAACCATATTTTAGCACTTGACATGCTCAGCTACTTTTAAAGTACAAATTATTATTTGTGAATGAGGAAAAATAGAACTTTAGTACAAGCGGGAATCGGACCTGCGGTCGTTAAGACAAATGTGATGAGGAAATTGGGCACGACCGCAAGGGAGTACAATAGCTCAGTGGATTAGAGCACTTCCCCGGAAAGGAAGGGACGCAGGTTCGATTCCCGCTTGTACTAAAGTTCTCTTTTTCCTCATTCACAAATAATAATTTGTACTTTAAGAGCATGGAGGATAAGGAGGTCGTTTAAGCCTCCGCTGATCTCACTCACCATACGAAACACAACAGCAGAACTTCCGTTGTTTCATTGCTGATTTTCTATGAAAGGGTACTTCCCCGATCGAGCCAGTCCATTTATGCTGGGATAAGAAAGCCGTTACCACTAAAAAGCCTTGGTATCTTAGTATTGTACACCACAATACTCAAAAATAAGTTATTAATTGTTCAAAATATGATTCCAGTGTTCGAGCCCCTGCCAGCGTCGTTCTCTCTCGCGTCGCAAAAGGCACAGCTGCGGAGAATGCTGGAACTTCGGGTTAATCCAATTGACGGGCTCTCGTCCCACTGGAATTATGATGAGGACCGGTGGAAGGTATAATATTGTTGGTAATATATTTATTTTGATCTGTATTTTAACACTTTATATTGAGAACTTTACTGCGAGCGGGATTTTCCATATTCACAAATAAATTTCTGTTCTTAAAAAGTTCTTTAAAAGTAGCTGAGCATGTCAAGTGCTAAAATACAGATCAAAATACCTATTAAACAAATCGCGCCATCAAATAGTACGATTTTTTTTATTGCATGTAGTGGCAGACGTGTTACGGCCCATCTGATGGTAAATGGTAACCGTCGCCCACGGACTCGACTATACCGAGAGTATTACCAAGCCGCTGCTCACCAATTCATTTCACAGATATGAAATGAAATATAAACGGCTATCTCCTGCTACAGCCAAAACGTAACGATGTGCTTCATGGCCGGTCACACGGGAGATGGTGGTACCAACCCACTCGGGCCCGATACCAAGTGAGTAGTCCCACTTGGTACCCAGCCCTGCCACCAGTCTTGCAATGGATAATAATTGCTTACTTCCCATAGTCGCCTCATAGACACCCGTGGGAAAAAATGGGGTGGTGACACTTGTATTCTTAGTCCATCACCACACGGACAAAAATAAACAATCTGGGGGGTTAGAATGTATCTCACTAAATCGTATCGACATCGCATCGTGTCATTGTGATTAGTTGAGAGATCACCGTGATTGGCTGAGGGATTATTGCGACATCACGCCTCGGTTTCTCTACCAATCACAATCGAGACGATACGATGTCGATACGATTTAGTGATTTATATTCTACGGGCCCAGGATATAATTATTGTAGTCATATATTTATTCTTTTCTGTTTCAGTAACACTCTTTGTGTTTATTAGAAGACGTATTAACCTTTAGCAGTGTGATATTTGGCGATTTAAACCTGCTGAACAGAAATTCTCATTTACGATATTACCAAGAAGTACAGCAGTTTTGTAGATTTTAGAATTCGTGATAACAAAAGCATAATAATTGTTAATCTACTCCTATTATACGTTCTAGAGCACACATTACCTACTCTAGGTTGTTAAATCCAGCTTTTCTCGTCTCGGCATTTCCTTCACAAAAACGGCAACTCAACGACGGATCTTACATTGTCTGCATCCAAGAATTGACGTAAATATAAAATTGGAATCTTAAGTGTATGTTGCAAACAGAATTTGTAATAGACACAATTTCAGTATCTCTATAAGATCTAGACGTAAACTGAATTTGAAAAAATGCCATCTTTAAAATGAGCAAATCGCTACTATTATATACTGTCGAAAGTCACCGTGATCAGTCAATGTCAGATAGCACCTAAGGCGATTAACACACTGCCACGCACCATGCTGCATGTTGCATGTCGACGCATCTACGCGCGTAATTGCGGGAGTGCAGATTTGCATCATCGTGCGGGTTTTTTACGCACTCACGTGCTTTGTTGTGTTTTATGGATTCACGGTAGCCCTGACTCATTTAATTCAATGCTGTGGGCTGTGGTAATAGGGCAGTGCAGAGCACGGCATTGCGGCGGGCGGGACTCGGTGTGCCATACCTTGCGTCTCGCGCCGCACCCACGCGCGTGGTTGCATGTTTTTCCGCTTGTAGGCGCGTGATCTGCATGGACGCGCGTGGATGCATTTTCTGTGTGTTGAACTGTGCGTGTTTTCTATACAAACGGAGATACTTACAACGTTAGAACACGCATTCACGCGCTACACTCCGTGGTGCGTGTCAGTGTGCGAATCGCCTAATTGTTTATTTTATTTCATGTTATAATGTTCGATTATTAAATAGTTCGAATTATGATTAGTTATTTTATTTATATTTATTTAGGAAACATATATTTTATTTGCTGTATATGACTGTAGTCATATATAAGAAATAAAAATACAAATCAAAAAGTACAAACTGACCAAAATTGTTCTTTGATTTATTTTACCCTAGTCATATTATTTAGCCGATCACAGCAAAACTTTGGATAAGAGTTTTGCTTTGATCAGCTTCCGATTAGTTCGGTTTTAGCTAATCGATCTGTGTTTACACAGAAATATTTTGCCTATCTGACCTCTACAACCCAACTAAAGGTACAACTGGCAGCCGGTGACCTTAAAACAAGATCGGAGTTAGACTTTTTTTATTCATGAGTCTAAAAACCTGGGCCAGTATAATGTAACTCACTCAATCGTATCGACATCGCATCGTGACATTGTCATTGGTTGATTGATTATTGCGACATCACGCGTCTATGTATCTACCAATCACAAATAAGACGATACGATGTCGATACGATTTTGTGAATCACATTCTAAGGGGGCAGTAACGAGCGCCACGACACCACTGCTTAACGTGCCCTCCGAAGCACGAAGGAGGTCAGGTTGTCCACAAACAGGTGTCAATTTTTGGTCACCCATTTGATGCCAGCCGAACGAAAATTGGCTGAACTTATCGATCGTTAGAGCGGCAAGTGCACTGACCTTGGTTTGTATCGATAGATTTATACACTAATTACCAGTCAGTAGTGTAATTACAAAAATACAGTTATTGATTATTTCCTGGGTTTGTCAATCACGAAGTCTGACGAGAAACTTGAAGTGCCGAAATAACATTAAAACCACTATACAATAATTATTTAATGCTAGGGCTTCATAATAACAACGGCTACAAAATCCTACTGACAGGCGTAGGTAGGATTTTGCGTTAAGTCTATGGTCCTCCCATACACGTTACCAATGGTACTAGAAAAATGTCTAATAATTTTACTAGAAAAATGTCTAGTATATATACTAGGAGGTTGGCTCTGAAATCACTACCATAGCTTTATCAAGATTATTTCGTGCTTCAGTAAATTTACAGCAACAGCTGCGGCATGAGAGTCATACAGGAGATGGTCCATGTTACCATTAGGTCTTCGATCAACAAGTGGTATTATTGATCGAATGCCTAAGTAAATGATAGCTTAGTGGTAAACCAGGGACTGCAAAGACGATACGGTATCGTAGTGGTACGGTACATTTAACCAGAAGTAGCAACCGGCAATTATGTCCAATTGCCAGCAACTACGATTCAGGGCCATAACTAAGGTGATTGTGGGGCCCTGTCTTAAATGCCTATGGCCCCACTCAAGTCCGTCAATTATCTTGAAATAGTCTAAAAGTCTAAACTTTAAATGAATTTAAAAGTTTAGACTTAGACATTAACTAAAATTTATATGCCAAATGTCATTTTTGTTCTTAGCATAACATGGCATGATACCAATTATCTTATCATCACGCCATTTCCCTTCCGGGGTAGGCAGAGAGAACAAAGTTCCAAGAGGCTATATTCATGCATACATCTCTCGCTTCCTCAACATTAATAATCCTTTTCATACACGTTCGCCGGTTTCGGAGACTCCTCACTCCACCTTCCACATGACATGATGGAAAATAAAAAAAAAACCAGCGTTATGGGACGTCTAAACAAATCTAATTTAACAATTTTTAAATATAATAATTCTTTATTCTTCCCATAGCCTAGCATTTGAAGTATTACATTAATAAGTGCCCGTATGGCGACCTGTGGATGGCGTAATTTTTTTGGGACCGTCGAAGGGAAAATTAATGAAATATTGGAGCTGATGTTCTCGATAAAATAAATAGTTAGCAGCAGTTCAGCAATTGTCGCGATGCCTGAATTGGCAAAGCATCTGTGACGGTATTTCAGGAGATGCAGATTCAGGTTCAGGGTTGTTTTATAGATCAATGGGATAAGCATGTAAAATGCTTAAAAAATATAAAAGGGCTGCGTCATTATTTGGTATAAATCTCAATTGTAATAACTAAGCTTACCTTTTTTTTTATTGCTTGTAGTGGCAGACGAGCCACAGCCCATCTGATGGTAAATGGTAACCGTCGCTCATAGATTCTACTATACCCAGAGTATTGTCAATCCGCTGCTCACCATTTCATTTCACAGATATGAAATGAAAGAATATACGGCAATCTCCTGCTACAGCCAAAACGCAACAATGTGCTTCATGGCCGGTCACACGGGAGATGGTGGTACCAACCCGCTCGGGCCCGATACCAAGTGAGCACTCCCACTTGGTACCCAGCCCTACCACCAGTCATGCAATGGATAATAATTGCTTACTTCCCTTAGTCGCCTTATACGACACCCGTGGGAAAGAATGGGGTGGTGACACTTGTATTCTTAGTCCGTCATCACACGGAAAGTGGTGGTCTCGGAATAATGTATTCAAATACATCCGCCAGATGGCGCAGGCGTCACCCAAGACATTAATAATAAGGAATATGTTATCTAAATTCGCAATCCCGAGCAATTGTCACGATAGCTGAATTTGAAAAGCATCTGTGACGGTATTCCGTGAGGTGCAGGTTCAAATTCTACTCGTGACTGTTATTTTCGATTTCACATTTTAGCAATTTGTGTAACGGTACTCTGTTTTCATAAAAACCTTGTCTGTTGTTATATTCTTATGACGCACTCGATTAGAGAAAACGATCTTTTCATCAACTGAAACAGGTTTTTTTTTTCATTTGTGATGCAAAGATCCGTTCTACGCAGGATGCAGCGCGTTCATCGATGCGTATCTAACACTATAAAAGTAACATACTATTAATTTACTAATTATATACGTGAGTTGCTCGTCTTTATTACACGTCCTTATTAACAACATGAAGTTTGCGGTGAGTACGAAATTATTAAGAACACCTTGTATGCAACTGCCACGGTGATGCAGCGGTAGTGTGAGCGACTGCTGATCATGAGGTCTCGGGTTCGATTCCCGGGTCGGGCGGTACTATTGAGCTTTTTCGTAAAAAGAAAAATTCTCAGTAGCAGCCCGGAGTTTGGAAATGTGCCCGGTAGACGGCAATAGGCTCGCCCCCTATTAGGTACGTGGGACTTAAATATACCTTGCGAACCGTGGGTGTGTATCCCTTTGGAGAATACAGGCGTAATGCTATGCATATTTTTTATATGTATGCAATGAGGTTTGTTTAGAAGAAATTCAGTCCTGTACAACCCTATTATATTTTCAAATGATATTATCAATTGAATTTTAGTCTCTCTCCTTACTATGTAGTATTATAAATGTGAATGTTATTTTTTTTTTTTGTAAATACATTCATATAATAGATAGAATCACTCAGACGCAGTACAAATATCTGTGTTCATCACGCAAACAATTGTCCTGAGTGGGAATCGAACCCACGACCTCGTGCACGGAAGTCGGTTACACTACCGATTACGCCACGAGGCCAGTCAAACTTTGTTGTTTGTTTATTTGTTATACTTTCACGCTGTGTATTTGTATATTAGAAAAGTATATAGACTATTAATTAATTAACATTTTAATGATAAATGCATGAGCATGCTGGGATAAGTATGGTTCTACCTCGACATTTTGTAGTAATATGTATAACAAACGCTTCTGTGTTGCAGGTCGCATTAGTTCTCGCCTTCGTTGGCATGGTGGTGGCCAACCCTGTCCCGTACGGAATGGGATACGGTAAGTAACTCCTCATTTCATAGCAGAAAGTAGACATTATTTGAATACTTAATAATATATTAAGTTAATAAAACCTTAGGTTAAAACATAATTATGCTGGCTGCCCTTAGTAAAAAGTGTTATTAAAATCATTTACAGCCAAAGATGAAATAAGGTTTGTTTTTGTGTAAAATATGTACTTACTTACATAAATTATTATATCTCGGGTTCCCGATATAGTAGCGGGGTTATGTATACTAGCGTTGAAGTGTAATCAAGAGCTATCGAATAAAGCAAATTTAATCAAAATTAAATTAAATTCTCAAATATTTTAAATATACAAACACAACTCTGTTACAGCTTTATAAAAGTATAGATGTAATTTGTAAAGAGCTCACATACATTAAGCCTAAAAAATTACACTGGTTTTTTGGGCAAAAATAGTATTCTTTTGGTCTGTCATAGATACTAAAATATATGCGAAACCGCGATACTAAATAACATTATGTATGATAGTCCCGTATTAGTAGTTTCTTTTCATAATAGTAGCATAACCTTGGTTTTAAAAATTCTACATTATAATATTTTAATATCTACTTAATCCTATTAAAAATAAATGTGATAACTAAATACTGACAAAATGTACATGGTTTTTAAACATTATAATGATATGTTTTTTCTCACAGGCTCTCACATTGTTCATCCAGTGTCTACGGTCATAAACCATGGTGTGACTATTCCAGTAGTCACTGCCCCAATCGTCCGTCACGTAGTCGCAGCCCCGATAGTCACTGCACCGATTATTAGAACACCTATCTATGCTGGATACGGCATGGGTCATGGCTTAGGAAGCCATTGGAGTGGCTATGGATATCATTAAAAAGAATAGCATTGTTTTCAGAAAAAAAAATATGAAATATTTATAAAATAAATTTTATTGCAAACACTAGTCCTGTCTTATGAAGCAATTCTTTTTTCTCTTTTCTGTTATAAAATAAAAATAATTTATTTGTATTGAACATTATGAATATTTTCTTGAAGACTATAAATAAAACATACCTATTTCATAACGTTGTATTTTTATTTATTACTTACGATGTGAAAAATTGAGATTGAATTTTCTGTGTATCGATACCGATACGAACGCGAGAATACTTAAAAAAATCGACTGAATACCTACTTAATTCTTTTTGGTATGTTGGTTTTTAACGTGTTTTACACGTGTGTATTTATCTATCTATATATCTAATTTTGTGATTAAATAATTGGAAAATAGCCACACTTATCAAGAAACTATAACCAGTACAAAATTTTATAACACTTCAATCTAGTCTTATGAATAGGGCCAACAGGATGATGAAGGCCTTAGACAAATTTTTATTTTTGATCTAGATTTTTTTTAGCATTTGACATGCTCCGCTACTTTATAAAGTACAAATTATTTGTAAATAAGGAAAAAGAGATTTTTAGTACGAGCAGGAATCGAACCCGCGTCTTTTGCAATGCGGGGAAGAGCTCTAAGCCACTGAGCTATCGTACTGACCTATTCGGTCATCTCAATTTTCTCATCACATTTGTCTTTACGACCAACCAAATGCTAAAAAATATAGATCAAAAATGTTAAAAAATCGCGCCATCAAATAGTATGAATTTTAATTGCAAAATTATACATTAAACACAAAGTGAAAAATGTGAAATCGAAAATAACAGTCAGGAGCAGGATTTGAACCTGCATCTTCTGGATACCGTCCAGATGCTTTACCAATTCAGCAATCCTGACAATTGCTCCTGACTGCTATAAAAAATATATATAAAAATGTCTAAATATGCAAAATTATACTTACTATATTGGATTACCAATCGGAATGCATGCATGCATGTAAATGCATTCCGATAGATGAAGTTGGTCGTGTGACTTGAAAACCAAATGTGATGAGGAAATTGGGATGACCGAATAGGTCAGTACGATAGCTCAGTGGCTTAGAGCACTTCCCCGGATTGGAAAAGACGCGGGTTCGATTCCCACTCGTACTAAAAATCTCATTTTCCTTATTCACGAGTAATTTTTAGTTTTTCCTATTATATCTACTACGCATTGGAAATTGGCATTTAAATTGTTATTGCAATAACGGATAACTGCAGCAAAGGATATAGGATATTTAGTAAAGTATATTGTTTTTAATAGATCCGGTAAATAAGTTAAGTGTTATGTATATATAGCGTACGAGTATGTAGTATTAATCAGTGCAATGATGGCTATCGAAGGCGTGATTTAACTTCGCTCTGCTGTTCCACCGGGTACTTTGGATAAATTTCCAGAGCTCACCAGTTTTCCTTCAGGCTGACTTTAGCTTGAGGAAAAGGTATGTGCATGAGTTTCTCCACCCCTAGCAGATTTTCACATCTATTTCTGATGACCCTGTGTGATTTGAGCATGTCTGCCATCTCGGGCCTGGTTTTGTTAGGCTAGCAGACTGCCCTAGGCCCGTCGCCGATTATTAGGCGCCCGTTGGTTTTTTTGTTAAAGCGGTAAAAAATGTACCTACCTAGCCGCACTCCCCGTCTTTTAGGGCAACAAATAGGGTAGCGTGGGGCTCTCACCCACTAAATAAATCCGCCATCATGTTCCATCATGTTCCATCTCTCTGCCTGTTGTGGTGGACCACTGCAAATGGTAGACATTAGGTACTTAAGATGTCCGCCGGTAGTTTACCCTTTCGGGTACCCCCTTTGAGCACCATCGCAGGGCCCTTTGGTGTTCTAAGTATAATTTCCAGGGTAGGATCTCTTGGTTTCAAAGCCTCAGGAGAAATAAATCTCAGCAGGCATTTGTATGAAACAACACAAATCGTCCTTTTTAGTATTGTTGTAACCTACAAGTAGGTAGTAATCGTGGGTCGTTGAATATCGGTAGGTACCTATCATGTTTGGTACCAAATTATAGGAGCTGAATCAGTAATTATAAGGACTAATTTACTGTATAATATTTCTGATAGGAGTGATAGGATTTCAGGTATCAAAACAAAATGGCTGTTCCGTTTTACAACAAGATGGCGGTTGCATTGGTTTTGGCAAATGTTGTGTATGGGGCCGAAAGTCACATTGTGATATCATCGGAAATCAACTCAGATGATGGTAAGGGTTAGTAAGTACAAATAGGTGGTAGGTAACAATTATGAAAAAATCCTAAATTTAGAAAAAAAAACTCGCCTTCAAACTCCTCAAGTAGGTACCTACTCTAGTCTTTCCCTAGTTGCTTTTTGTTTAATTTTTAGGATATATCTTAGGTTGGCTATATAATAGCGGGATAAATGATAAATATACCAGTTTATAAGTCCTAATCAAGAGCTATCAAACAAAAAAATACATGACAATCCATTTGGTAGTTTTTGCGTGATATGCGAAACGAAGCGGTTACCGTAGCCTATAGACGATAACAACAACAGAGGCACCACTCACGCGTCGCCATCTCCAAGGAAAAAGGATAGGAGGTGGATAGGGTGGATACTAAGGAGAGGATATGAAGAATAATAAGAGAGGATAGGGAGGCGGTTTGAGCCTCCGGCGCTCTCACTCATCATACGAAATACAACGGTAAGATTAATTACCATTGTTACACGCGGGTATTTTGTGAGAGGGTGGTATATCCCCGATCGAGTCGGCCCATTCATGCTGGGATAAGCAAGCCTCTATCACTATTTTTGTAGATATAAAATCTTTCTATTGTTGACCGCGTCGAAAGGTGAACTGGCGGTCCTCTCTCGCTATCCGCTAAACCACACAATATATTTGCTGACAATGTTGTTTTGTATACACATACCGATACAGTGTCCCTTCAACCTACTAGCGGACGGGCCTTAGGTAGCCAGACTTACCTACATGTTTGCTACCTCGGTAATATTAAAAATAAAAAAGTAAGTAATTACTACGTGTTAATAACTTTACTGTGAACTAATCAATTAATTCGTAAACATTTATTTGATTTATTAAAAAAATACCCAACGTAACTTATCCAATTCTTTATAATGGACCTCCATAACTCATTTCTTAAATAATCCATCCAAAACATATCACTGCTTGTCAGCAGTATTTTTAACAAATCGTATAGATCAGGGGTTCCCAATCTTCTTCAGTCCGCGGCGGTTCTAGATTTATAAAAATATAAAACTAGCACAGAAAACATTCAAAAGGTCACTAGCCCTTTAAGTTGAGGTTTCGGAAAATGGTAAAGAGAATCGCTTCACAGCGCCCTTCTTCGCTTTCTACTGTGCACCAGGGCACCGCGGCGCACATTTTGGGAACCCCTGGTATAGAGTGATATGTTTAAGTACTGAGCAATGGAAGTCATGTTCCAATAAGAAGAGTATTTATAATGAACGTGAGGAGGCTACTCGTATAATAGAAGAGGTAGAACAAGATAAATTGTGTAAGCGATGACCTCAAACCAAAAAAAAAAAGATTGACAAATCAATCATCAATCCAGTGAAAACCCATGCCAAAACAAAGTGACATGACATACATCCATAAGTATTACCAGAGTATGATTTAAAATGACCCCAAATGACTCGACGATTTCTTACGTACGTTAAGTACGGACCTACATGAAGGGAGTGAGTGATGTGATGACGACTGATAGAGAGATATGAAAGAAAAGCAGGGCAGGCGGATAGTTGGCAGTTTATTTATATTGAAATACATATAGTAAGACTTTAGCCATAAGACCCGAAAGGTAGATAACCCAAAATGATATTTAATACGTCATCCATAAGATGGACGTCGCAACATGGCGGACCAGGACTATGGCATACCGATTGAGTTCCCCGTCAGAAGATCTCTGTCAGAAGATATAAAGCCTGTGATCGGTATGTTATTAAAACTATTTTTTATACTACAAAGATCACAAACAAGCTTACCGCCCGCTTGATGGTAAGCGGTTCCAGACCCAAAGGAATAGGTACTTATCATGTGAAGATGAAGTGGGATGAAAGTGAACGAAGATTGAATGAGAAGTTGTAGAGGAATTATGGAAAATAAAATGGATAGAGAGTATAGGTATGCCTCTGGTAGTCTGAATCCCCAAAAGAATTACTAAAGTAGTTGTAATTTTTATTCGTCGTTATTCTATTACTCTGTGAAAATCCAATAAGATACTCAGTTGACCTACATTACTAAGAAATAATATTTAAAGGCCGGCTAATCTAATTACGGTAGAGATGCGAGTGATTCATAATATCACGTATTTTGTATAATTAAGGTGTGTTTTACGCTATTTATTACAAGAAATTTCGGAATCAAAGGAATTCGAAGCCTAGTTTTGAACTTGCAGTTCGAATGATCAACAAGGTTAAGAAACTTTCGCTCGGCTGGCAGTCAGATGGGTGACCAAAATATCACCTATTTGCGGACATCTGACCTTCTCCGTGCTTTGGAAGGCACGCGGGTTCCGGCTGTCAAATAACATCCTGACAGTAAGTTCCAGGTTGTCAATCCTGAATAAAAAATCTGACTGTTGGTTCAGCTGTCATAATTGAGACATGGTTGACTGGTGGATCAGCTAAAACCGAACAGATCGGAAGCCAACGCCGACCCCAACAAAAAAAAGATTAGGTTATGGCTAGAGAGATTATAATCATGTCAAAGAATAAATAGAAACTGTTCACACAATATCTAAATCATCTAAATCAAGTGAGGAAGGATTATCTCACAGCTAAGTTTTTTTACAGTTATTTTTCTTTTTAACCAGTGGCAACACCTTCGAGTAAGCCAACTACGACGAAAAATCCGGCGTACCCGCCTCTAAGCCGAAGGTTCCGTCGTATCTATAACCCTGATGAAGTGGCTTACATTGAAGATTACCCGTTCATGGCTGCTCTGCTAGTGAACGATGAGCTCTGGTGCGGAGGCGTCATCATTGACACAGACAAGGTGCTTACTGCTGCTCATTGCTTGCAGTTGTGAGTATTCTTGTTGATGTTTAAAAACTAGTAGATACTTATATGATGATAGTCTACTTGAGGGCAATTGGAAACAATAAGAGTTGAGGGGTTAGATACGTGAAACGATAGATAAACTATCTGTACCTACTACTTACTAACGGCTGCCTAAGGCTCTCTACTGGCCCAACTGTCATCAAATTGGGCAAGTGACGCGTGATAAAGTGGCGTTTTACCGGCCAATCACGATTGTCGGGACGTCGAGCGCTCGAGCGATAGTTCGTGTAACGCATTGAGTTAGTACATATACATCAATGATGTAACGTTTTATGTTTTAGGGGAACTGGCTCGACTTAATACCTGTGGGTAATACCATATACTTCTTTGACGGGATCATCCTTCTTAGATAGAGCCAGCTTGAATAAGGTATCTCTACCACCAAGTACCGCTGTCCACTGTCCAGTCTACACGATCAAGGTCTCTTAATGGTTATTTATAAAAACACTTATAGAAGATATATATGGCAACCCTTTTCAGGCAATACAACAATAGATTCTTCCGTGAATACGTCAAGATGCTCACAATCCGAGTAGGTTCCACCAATGCGACCGCTGGAGGCGAGGTCCTACGTGTTTCCGAGATATTCTTCCACCCCAACTATAAACCGCAGACGTTGGAGTTCAATTTCGCTGTGCTAAGACTGCAAAGGAATCTCACTTTTAGAAGTAATGGATATGTTAAGGATATTGAATTCTCCAGCAATACCTTAGTCCCTGTGGATAGTGAAATTATATTCCTTGGATGGGGATCTGTTCTGGTAAGGTTACTGTCAGTCTTACCAACTCTAAGCTACTTATACTTAATTGTTCACTTTGTATGCAATATCAGAAGGTCATGGTGAGAGGGATTAGGTCATAGTCCACCACGCTGGCCCAATGCCAGTTTGCAGACTTCCCAAACCATCGAGAAAATCTCTTAGGCATGCAGGTTTCCTCTCACGATATTTTCGTTCACCGAGCAGTGATAAATTGTAAACACAGTTTCAAAAAATCTCGAAAAGTCAAAGTGGTGTGCTGTACGACTGTACGAGATCTAAACCTTGGACTCAGGATCGTACTCGATACCAATGTATTTGCAGTCATTGCTTTTACCGCTAGGCTATCACTGCTGAAGGAAGGACGTGCGTTTCAGGGCTTTCGAAACAGAGTTGTATCTTGTCCTTTTTATACTGAACTAGTAAATACGAGTCAGTTGCCAGTTGTTATCATGTACTAGCCCTTTCCAAAGTTTTAGGGGAAGTCATCTTCTGATCTGTTCGATTTTAGCTGATCATCAGTACTTACACGCTCATCAGACCTAAGCCCTAATCATAACAGCCAAACGTGCCTTTCCAAATGCCATGGAGGTCAGTCTACAAATAGATGTCATATTTGGTCAGAGAATACAATAAAATCTTCACCCAAAGACGTTAAGTATGAATGTGTTATCGAAATTAGCAGTCAGGAGCAATTGTCACGATGGCTGAATTGGCAAAGCATCTGGACGGTATCCAGGAGATGCAGATCCTGCTCGTGACTGTTATTTTCGACTTCACATTTTTCACTTTGTGTTTATTGTATAGTGCTAAGCATGTCAAGAGTGCTAAAAATATATATAAAAATATCTAAATACAATAAAATCTTCATGTTTTAGGGTATTACGGACAAAGGAGGCGATGTCCTATTACAGAAGGTAAAGTTGCCAGTATACGACACAGCTGATTGTCAAGATATATATGGACGGTAAATAACTTATCTAAGGTTATTCTCACACACTCACACACACAGCTGCAGGCGACACTACAGCCTGCGGCTGGAGTCATCCGCATTGTTGCCTGTGGTCCCGGCGTGTTCTATTTCGGAATGGACTGCAGACCGTACATGTCGCAGTTGTAGGCCGCAGTGGTTTGATGACTTCGTGCGCGACACGTATATGCTAGTAGAGCTCTGCATTCCACGTCACTATTGATGCTGCGCTCAGTCGCAGCTAAATTCTCATTCTGCTCGGAATCATTTTCATAGAAATTCATAGAAACCAGTAGCGTTGCTTGCACGTTGCAATTCTCGGACTTGGATCCACTTAAATCTAAGGAGAAATGCATGCCCATGTGCCCAACAGACGCAGATCAGTGTCATCGTGTGATTGCTTTGACGAGTCCAATATATAGCTTGGTAACAAGAGTGTTACAGACGGGTGCGAAATTTTTCCTCGAGTTTGGGCTCATGCGATAAGTGTATTTTTATATTTGTTGAAACATTCTGTCCGTGTGGTGACGGACTAAGAATACAAGTGTCACCACTCCATTCTTGCTCGCGGGTGTGTTATGAGGCGACTAAGGGAAGTAAGCAATTATCATCCATTGCATGACTGGTGGTAGGGCTGGGTACCAAGTGGGAGTACTCACTTGGTATCGGGCCCGAGCGGGTTGGTACCACCATCTCACGTGTGACCGGCCATGAAGCACATCGTTGCGTTGTAGCAGGAGATAGCCGTATATATTTCATTTCATATCTGTGAAATGAATTGTTGAGCAGCGGCTTGACAATACTCTCGGTAATATCGAGTCCATAGGCGACGGTTACCATTTACCATCAGATGGGCCGTGGCTCGTCCGCCACTACACACTATAAAAAAAAAGAAAGTGAATAATTTTAATATATTAAACACAAAGTGAAAAATGTGAGATCGAAAATAACAGTCACGAGTAGGATTTGAACCTGCATCTCCTGGATACCGTTCAGATGCTTTGCCAATTCAGCCATCGTGACACTTGCTCCTGACTTCTAATTTCGATAACACATTCATTCCCAACGTCCTGGGTGATGCCTGCGCCATCTATCTAATATCTAGATATTTCTAGGGCTGCGTCATTATTTGGTAAAAAACTTAATTGTAAAATTAAGTTTACCTGGTCGGTACCTCCTTTACTCTTCGCTATTTTTATTAACTCCATTTCAGATAACCTCACTTCATCCTACCATCTATATGCTGACGATCTGCAACTTTACTGTCAGGCGCCTTTGGAATGGTTAGCTGAAGCCGTGGAGGAGGTTAATCGTGATTTGCATCGTGTCGCTGGTTGGAGTAGAGCCCATGGTCTAAAAGTAAACCCACAGAAAACGCAGGCAATTGTCATTGGCAGTTCCCGGAAAATTTTCCAGATAGAGTGGGGTGCACTACCTAGAATAGTTTTTGATAGAATTTCTATTCCTTTCAGTGAAACTGTTGAAAATCTTGGTGTTATATTTGATCGCAGCTTGTCGTGGGGCCCTCAGCTCGAACAGACTAGCCGTAAGATATTTGCTTCTGAAGGCTCCTTACGTAGGCTGACAAATTTCTTACCTATAGCCACTAAAATTGCGCTTGTTCAATCCCTCCTTCTTTCCATTCTTGACTACGCAGATGTTTACTATCTCGACCTAACTCAGGAACAATTAGACAAGCTTGAGCGCCTTCAAAACTTTTGTATAAGGGTCATATCTGGTCTACGTAAATATGACCATGCTGAATCCGAATTTCGCACTAAGCTCTACTGGCTTCCCATACATCGTCGGCGAGATAGTCAAATCCTATCTCTTCTCTATACAATCCTCTTCAATTCTTCTTCTCCTCGTTATCTTCGGGAACGATTCAAGTTTCTACACACGACTCACACTCACTCTTTCTCTTTGAAATCTACTGAAAACCTCAAATTAGAAGTTCAACTGCATAAAACCACTTTCTACGGCACTTCCTTTACCGTAGAAGCGGTTACATTGTGGAATAAGTTACCAGAGACCATAAGATTATCTGCCTCACTTAACATATTCAAACAGCGTGTCAAGTCATATTATGTAACGGAAGTTGCTACTACGTCGCACTAAGTTTAAGTGTGTGTGTGTTTTATTTCAATTGTTTATCTATTGTATGTAATTTAGGTATATGTATATTATGTTTATCAGATAGGTACCTATGTTGCTGTTAGTATTGTACATAAATAACTGTAAGGCATGTTATGTCTTAGTTCCTGTCCATGGATGGTTGCCTGGAAGAGATCGCTCTGAGCGAAAAGGCCGCCAATTGAAACACCTGTACAGTTAAGCCTTTAACTTTGTTTGTAACAATATTTAAAGTTTTCAATAAAGAGTTATCTATCTATCTATAATGTATGAAAATACTTCCAACAGATGGCGCAGGCGTCACCCAGGACGTTGGGAATGAATGGGTTATCGAAATTCGCAGTCAGGAGCAAGTGTCACGATGGCTGAATTGGTAAAGCATCTGGACGGTATCCAGGAGATGCAGGTTCAAATCCTGCGCGTGATTGCTATTTTCGATTTCACATTTTTCACTTTGTGCTTAATGTATAGGTATGCCTAAGCATGTCAAATGCTAAAAAAGTATAATTTTCCCATTTCAGTGACTTAGTAACTCGAAGTAACTTCTGCGCTGGTTACATCACGATACCAAAGAATGTTTGCAACGTAAGTTATATTTTGTATTCATCTCGACATGAGCGAGATTCGCCTACAGTTTGAAGGACTGGAATTATATAAAATTGCTTGTCGTCAGTCAGGATCAATGCACAGCCGGAAGGAACTACTTAGAGCTGAAAATTGGAATAATATATTGGTTTAATAAAACTCTATTGTCGTCAGTTCAGTTAATTCAACCAAAACCTTAATAAATTATACACGGAACGGAAGTCTTCCTCATGAATCACTCCATCCAAAATTGCATGAAAATCCTTTCGGAAGTTTATGAGTTAATTGCGTTCAGACAGACAGACGAGGTTTATGTTATAATATGTATAGGCAGATTTAAGTTGATTCCTCAACATTTTTGACATAGCATGACGCCGGGGGTCCAGCAATTTTGGACAACACACTCGTCGGGGTCCTGTCATTCTCGTCCAAACGTTGTGACACTCCAGACCAACCAGCTGTTTTCTCAAATGTAGGGACTGTTTCCACCTGGCTCCAGAACCTTGGCAACAAGCAAATGCAGCTACGGTGAGTTAAAACCTTAACCTTATCAATGATAGTAACCATGTGTCCAGATGATACGACGCCTGAGCTGTACTAATGGAGGAAAAGAAAATAACTCAGAATCGTGGGAAAAATCCAGGATGGATTCTTTGTATACAATGAGATGATTAGCCATCACATGTTCGTGTGGTGACGGACTAAGAATACAAGTGTCACCACCCCATTCTTTCCCACGTGTGTCGTACGAAGATAAGGGAAGTAAGCAATTATCATCCATTGCATCAGTGGTGGTAGAGCTGAGTGCCAAGTAGGAGTAATCACTTGCTATCGGGCCACTTGCTATCGGTACCACTATCTCCCGTGCGACCGGCAATGAAACACATCAATGTGTATTAAACACAAAGTGAAAAATGTGAAATCGAAAATAACAGTCACGTGCAGGATTTATTTTCAATTTCACATTTTTCACTTTGTGTTTAATGTATAGTGCTAAGCATGTCAAATGCTAAAAATATATATATAAAAATATCTAAACATCAATGTGTTTTAGTTGTGGCAGGAGATAGCCGTTTATTCTTTCATTTCATATCTGTAAAATGAAATGGTGAGCACCGGCTTGACAATACTCTTGGTAGGTATAGTTGAGTTCAAGAGTGGCGGTTACGATTTACCATCAGGTAGGCCGTGGCTCGTCTGCCACCATAAGCAATAAAAAAAAAAATTAAAAAAGAACCATGTCGGGGGTCCTCTCAGGGCGAGAGGGATTTAGGCCGTAGTCCACCATATTGACCCAGCGCGGTTTAGTAGACGTCACAAGCCAGATATTTCAGGTTTCCTAACAATATTTTCCTTCAACAAGCAGTAATAGTTTGTCTACAAATACACAAATAAGTAATTTCCATAGTAATTTCTAAACATATGAGGTGTTGCGAGGTATTAATTGACTAGACACTGAACTCTACATCACTGTCCTTGCATTCCTTTGTTTTACCACTGAGTTATCACTGTTTCTTTAAATGTAATGACTGCACAGATGGCGTAGTGGTTTGAATACCGGCCACCCACCCAACAGTTGAGGGTTCGATTCCCACACAGAACAACTCTTTGTGTGATCCACAAATGATTGTTCTGGGTCTGGGTGTACTTTGTATCCGTGAAATTGTAAATTTGTAGTCCCCCGCTATACAAGGATAATTCCTTAGTGCAGGTCTTTAAAAAAAATACTAATAAAAAAATTGTGGTAGAGCCTTGCTTGTCCCAGCATAAATGGGCCGGCTCGATAGATGAAGTACCACCCTCTAACAGATCAGCGTGGATACTCCTGCCGTTGATTCGTATGGTGAGTGAGACTGTCGGAGGCCCGGACCTACTCCCTATCCTCTCATTATCCTCCCCTTAGTATCCATCCTATCCTCGCGCTTATCTTTCCTCTCCTATCCCTTTCAATGGAAATGGTGACGCGCGAGTGATGCCTCTGGTGTTACTAGCGTCTATAGGCTACGGTACCACCCATAACAATAATGTCTTAGAAAATACTTAACTAAAAGCTGAAGTTATATTTAGAGACCTTTTGCACGATAATATATGCTCTTATGAAAATAATAGTTCATCTTACCAAGAAAAAAAGGGTGTTATCCCTTAACCAACGTACATGTCCCAAAAGTGGGAGGCAAGAGCTGAAATCCGTTGATTCTATCTCTCTGGGAACGTACCTATGAATATATTTCAACCGCTCGCCATGACATCCCGCCAAAACCTCCATTAATAACAGATTAATATATTTTTTTATTTTAATATTATTTTATATTGTCTACTCGTATATAGGATATAGTGGCTAAGTGACACCCGCCGAGCCAGTTATTTTTCATTTGCCGTGAATTATTTTTAATTTTTTTGTTTCAGAAATACTGCAATAAAATCTCCAGAATCAGTCATACTACAATAAAACGAATAAAATGTGATGACGTCAACATAATATATTTGTCTAATACTGTACACCCTCTCATTGCTACAAAAGAAAAACATCATTCATAATTTTAAAACTTTATATATTTACTATTCAACATACAACATTGAATAACATACAATTTAAGATTATAGGTACATTATATATTTTTTTTTATTTCATTGTCGGACCTCCGAGCTTTCTGGAATGACAGCGGACAGATTTACGCATACTTTGACAGGATTTGACAGGCTAATGACAGTAGTAATGACATTTACTGTCAAAACTGACAGCACAGTTCCCGCTAAATCAATAGTGAAGTGTTCCACATTCAAATAAATTGGGAATGGAATCACCTTACCAAGTCCCTAAATTGATTTTCAATTATTTTGATTAACTTTAAAATTCACAACGTCCTCAAGTTGAATTCCGCCGCGTTTATGTGCCTATTAACTGAATAACAATAACAACTACAGTTGGATGATCGCAAGAGTATAAGACAATCCGATGTTATATAAATTAAATGATTAATTAAAACGGTAGTTGACATGCAACTCTGGCTTGATATCATACACCAGGTTCAGAATGTCTTTGATCACCTGAAATAAGAGAAAAGAAATAAACAATTATGTAATGTGAAAGATACAATGCACAAACTCTATAAAGAAAGCAGTTTCAAGTCACCTCATCAAGGAAAATTACGTAATTTTTAGACCTTTTGGATTTTAGGTATGAATATTTTTTTTTGAGATTACATACTACAGTAGGGAGTTATGCCTATTATGTCTTTCATGTTTGTTCAATTGGTAGTCAGTGTCAACCAGTGCAAATGGGCTCCGAAATAGCAAGGCTACAACTCGAAACTGAAAGTGTTAATATAAAAGTATATTAAAAAAAGTGGTTTGAAATGATACATACTAGTTCCTGCTGTTGTTGGACCATTTTGCTCATCTCTTCAATCTTCACTTTGGTCTCGGCCTCAATCTTAACAGCCACACCTTCCCTGGTTCCCATGTGCTACAAAAAATATCAGGTATTGGAATATCAAATACTTTGGGGTATGATCATTCGAGATACAAGTCATAAAATTAATTTTTCATATTTGTTACTTTGAAATGAAATGGTTCAATTTTCCAGTGTAGATTACAATATATTGCTAACATTAATTTTGCCCCCATTTAGCAGCCTCAATCCTATACCACCCGGGATGACTTAAATTGGTTTGCAAATAAACTTCTCAAAATAAGTGATAAAATGCAATTTTTAGTTAGGAGAGAAGTGATAAAATGCAATTTTTAGTTAGGAGAGTACAAAGAGATTACTTGATACCTGAGCTGTAAATAAAACCTAATTGTGGTCTCATGCGAGTCATACTTTTGTTAAGTAAATAGGTGTAGTTCTCAACTACTGGGAGATTAGGCAGAATCTCATATCTCACATGTTGATCGTATTGTGATCACTGTGATTGGTTGAGTAACCAACGCGTAATGTCGCAATAATCCGTTGGCCAATCTCGGTGATCTCTCAGCCAATCTCAGTGATCATGATACGATCGACATGTGAGGTATGAGATTCTGCCTAACCCCCCTGATCGCTCTCCGTGAACATCCATGCAAATCAGATTGCTGGCTTATCTCCTAAACTGCATCATTATGCTGAATATTACGGTATGACCACTACCTAGTAATAAAATTACCAACCTTGGCCTCAAACTCTTTAAATTGCCTTTCACGCTCCTGTCTGTACTTCTCCACCTCATCCTGAGCCTCCTCCTTGGCCTGCTTTAGGCGTTTCGCTTTTCCTGTAACACAGAATATAAATAGCCATCTTTCTCTGTATAGTTAAAATCTCTAAATGACAATTTTAAGTGCAAGTATCAATTTGACGGTTTTGATTTAGCACTATCTTTAATGTAACATAGGTAAGGCCACAAATTAACATTTATATTGACTATTCGCATAATGAACAACATCTTTGAAGATAGTAGAAATATAAGAGGTTCATGATGTAGATATATTTTGGCTAAAATCTGATGACAGATTCTGTTATGTGAATCGTACAGAATAAGTAATATCTACCAAGATTCTGTTTTAGAAAGTCTCACATAAAAGATTTAGCTTAGATATAACAGTTACAACCATACAAGGCAAATTTATCCTTTCGACTCGGTTAGCCCTCATATTGATTAATACAGAAAAGGATACAAGAAGCATTTTCTTATATAATTATTTAGTGAATTCTACATAAATTCAATAAAATAGTAAAAAGAAATAACAGTAACTTGGCTGCAAATATATTTTATCTACAAGGCGGTTACTGTGCCATAAGAATGTCCAGTCTTTATAGTTAGATGTAGAAATTCCTTCAACAATTAAGTCACGAGATTTGTTAAGCGAAATCGTGAAAGTGAAATGTTAGATTCGTGAAGATAAAATGTTAGATTCCTGAAATAGTGTCATGTCTATCGGGCAGTTGTCTTATCAAGGTCCTCAGTCATTATCCAATACGTGCAACGAATGAAATCATGTGATTACACTCCATGAAGTAAATTATAACTTAGAGGGGGATCCAATCGTATTTACGGTATTTTTAGCTAACTATAGAGTATGGAGGGATAATCCTTGATGATCATGCTACCATCTACAATGGAAAGATACGTTAGTCGTAAAATATGTAGTAATATGTCAACAACTTACGCTTCCTCGCCTCTGAAACCTTCTCGGCAGCGCGCTTTTCAGCTGCCAAAAGTTGTTGGATTCCTTGTGTCTGGCTCGCCATTTCTGATACACACAAAAACTATGTCGAACAAGATACAAGACCGAGACACTAATCAATAAAAGCGCAATTGGGATTCGTGACGAAAGTCATATGATTTACTTTAGTTCTTCCGTGTTGTCACAATTGGCGCTGTCAGCGGCTCGTGCTTTTGGTATTATGCGTGTAACGGGACTGAAGTAATTGAGTTGCAATATTTTTTTACATTCTAGAATTCTGATTTATTATAGCAAATTACTTTTTTAAGAAACAATACAAATGTTCATAGGAAACTTTACAAAGAGTTAAATACAAATAGAATTTGTGTTTATCAAAAAAATATTTTTTGAGTAGAATGAAATGTGAGTACAATGTTGCTATTTACGTTATTTAAATTTAACACATCAACACTTGATTACCCTGTAAAGCAAAAATAGTTAATGTATAATTGTCTTACTACATATCGGCATTAATAAACCTGTTTTCTGCGTTTAGCTACTCTTTAATATTATTTCTTTTAATATTTTGTATATCGCTTAAATTTTATTTTGATATTACAACACTTTTTTATTTTGATGATGGTAACTTTGTAATATGACAAAAACTATAATAGCAGTAAGTAGCGGCGGCAAAATTTAAATTGACTGACACGCTTTGCTTTGTTTGACCCGTTTAGTAGCAGGTAAATAGAAACCGAGGAAAAAGAGTGTTAATGAAGTACAATAAGTTATGAAATAATTTAATAATTTTTATTGTAACCAATAGGTATGACCTGCAATACTTATTAGACGATTAGAATTGAAAATTATATTACGAAAATATAACAATTCACCAAGATGGCCATGATTTCAAATAATACCTCTATCTCTTTCACAATCACATAAGTTTCTGAAACAAAAACTGCCCTGTGCCAACAAATATAACATAGATTATAACGATTTTATCGTATTTTTCACATACATTACTACATTTCATTGATAACCTATGGTCAGTACACAAGTAATATAAGCAATGAATACTGGTATAATAATAGTGAACACACATTTCACAGTGGCAGAGTGCAGAGCCCGCACCCCCCGCTATCGAAACGTCACTGTTTTCTTTATCATTTCAGTGGTAAACTTAACGTAGCATGGCCGTCGTCTGGAAGTATTCACAGTTTTACTTCCACAAAGAATACGCGATAAACATTGCGCAGAGCGAATTAAGAAGGACATTTTTAAATAAATTCTTTACGCGAGTGAGATAAACATTGTTGATCAAGTGTTGATCCGCGAAATATATAACACGACACAACACTTCGACCTCTTTTTAGAATCTATTTTTACAGTTTTCTGTCAAAATATTTAACAAAATGTGGTTAATCAGTCAAGCTAACTCTGTGATTCTAGAAGTCAAAGTGGACACCGACTCCATCGGGCAGAACTTGCTTGAAAAGGTAAGACAACAAACTATTATAACATAATAACCCAAACTTTCATACAAGTATCATTAAAAAACACCTTTGTATACAACTACTTATTTTCTGAAATAATATAGGTACTGTAACGTAATCTATCAGTTAGGTATTTAAAAATACATTGTGTAATTCAATTATCAATTACATTTATAAGAATAATATTGTTAAGTAAGTGAATGTAATGTTCTATATCTTTATAGTAGTTGTCAACATATGGAATACTTGGTACTTTATAATGATAGCAGGTTTATTAGACTACCAATTAAATGGTTATTTAATCAATTCAAGATTAAAGTATCATAATAACAAAAGCATTGTCGAAGACACGTTTGCCCGCCTACGTCAGTGTTACCTTGCGGACTTTGGACCCGGCAAATGCCATTCTACACGCTTTACCTTCGTGATAGCAACCAAATGCATAACGTTATTTTTTTTATTTCATCTAGGTAGGCTATTTGTTTTTGAAATTTCTTAGGAATTATCTTTTATTACCATATTCCTTTATGTTTATAATCGTGAATTTGCCGCGCTTATTTGATTGTTATGTGTGAAAAATGTGCGTACCTATGCCTACACAATGGTCTCAATTTATTTATTAGGCATTGTTTATAATTATGGCGCTAGGCTAGAATATTTTAAATCTTTTTATTGGCTCGTCTTCAGCTTATGACGGGCCTCGTGGCGTGGTCGGTAGTGTAACCGACTTCCGTGCACAAGGTCGTAGGTTCGATTCCCACTCAGGACAATTATTTGTGTGATGAACACAGATAATTGTACTGCGCCTGGGTGTTTTCTATCTATGATATGTATGTATTTACAAAAAAAAGTAGTATATACCTAATACCTATGTATTATATCCGTAATCTGGTACCCATAGACAAGCGTTAAGCTTAGTTTGGGACCAGAGGACGTTGTGTGAAAATGTTCGTGAATATTTATTTATTTATTCGTTGAATTTCTAGTTATTTATATTTGGAATAGAATATGCTAATAATTTGTATAGGTAGGCACCCTATTTTAGTGTTACACAACGAAACTGCAATAGTTAAACTAGGTAGATAGATCTAGGCATCTTACATTCCTACTAATGCAGAAAAATATATTGTAGGTACAATTTAAATAGTGCCATTATTTAGGTCTACTATGTAATAATAATTGCACTATATTTTTCAATTTTTTGTTTAATTATAATGAATGTTGTAGCACAAAATGAATAGGTTAGAAAAAATGAATAGGTAGGTAGGTAGTTAGTTTCAGTAGGTAGGAACAATTTTGTAGACAAAATAGGATAGGTAGATAGGTATAAACTCCAAAAAATAAATCGAAAAATATTTCGTGTAAATTGTTGTGGTACAATACCTACAACCGCTTCATTGAGTTGCATGAGCTTAAAATACCTACCTACACGTCGTTTTCGGCACAAAATAAGTAGGTACCTACCCACCTACCTATTTATTTTGTGTTTTCGGTTTCGAGATTTTCTTTTCTAGCTTACATTTTCTACCTACTCAATTTCATTTCCATAATAAATTTGCTTCTTACTATATCCATGGTGACACGTGGATTATACCTACCTAATACCTATGACCCTACCTTTTTTTGTTTAGGCGAAAACAAATTTTCCTAACCGCATATCCCGTCGTTCGGGGCAACGAGCAGGGTAGTGTGGGGCCCTCACCCACTAATACCTACCTATGTACCTACCTACCACTAGGGCACTAGCTCTTTTTATAACCTCCAAGGCGACTTGTTAACACGATTTTCATCATTATTTCAATGGTCTTAAAATGGGCCTGTATATTCTCCAGTTCCACCATATTGATTCAAGGTAGGACCTAAGTGGCCAAGAAAAAGTTTATTGTACGCGTTCAATATTTTGTATTGTACCTACCTAGATACAGCAGGTAAACGTGACTAGCGCCACGTAAAACTGTTCAAGTATGCTTGGCTGCAGCCTGCAGCTAAGGTCAATTACAAAAATGGAGCATGCTTCAATTCTATGCTACATCCATTACCTATTTTATCGTCCCTGAAAATCATTCCAGATTTGAAACAATGATTTTAATTAATGCGGGTCAGTCTTCGCAATTTAAAAATCATTTCACTTAAATTTTAAAAGCGTCAGGCTAATCGTTTCTAGGTCTTCATTAAAATCTAGGCCAAATACAAACCTTATTCGTATGCCTGTTTATTTAATTATTCTATTCAATGAGGTTTAATTTTAAAGCATGAAACCTAAATATTCCAAAGACAATATTTTTTTTTAATACTCGCCAGATTAATTTAGTGTAGGAGTAGATAAAGCCAGTAATGACTCAATAAGACGTCGTCAAACAAATCAAGGAGTCGTTTCACGTTATTCACGCGCACCGGTGATTGTAACACCAGTCCAAAGTCCAACACTCAAACAACAGCTGTGAACTCTCTACCGGCGCTTGCGCACGTGCACCCTGCGTGATCCCACCATAAAAAAGCCATTTGCAACCTTAGCTCTAAAACTGAAGTCTTATTATTGGCTGGGCTTTAAATTTTACCCATTCTTAACGTGATGAATAGGCTTAGAGTTGATGTTGTTCTTTGGACTTTCAATATAGAATATGTTGTGTAAATTGTTCCAACGGTATTCCGTTAGAAACTCAAATTGTCCAAATCAATCTGCTTAGTGACGTAAATTGCAAATTTTTGTATGACGCACAATTTTGACTATAGCCTACCTACTCCATTTAATTGCATAATATTAGACAGAAGTTAAAGGGTCCTTTTTTATTATTATATTTATTATCCTTATTACAAAGTAACAATAAAAGACCTCTTATAGCGTAACGTTTGATGGGACAAACGAACATCAAGTCCGTGACATTTTAAAATAAGCAGGGGGTAAATATAGGCCTCAAACTTGACCATCACGACATTATAATGTCTCAAAAAAGCGAATGAAACACAGGTAAAATGTTTTGTATCTCTGCTGCTACAAGCCACGTTTTTTTCTAGAAACAATAAATGGAGTAGGCAGGTACGTCTACGTATATTGTTGTTGCCCTAAGTTATCGAGGTAGTAACTACCGCACCTGATGGGTAGGAATATTATGGCGGACCACTGAAGTAATGTCACATCCTACTTTAAGTGATCTGCCAGTACGAGTGGAGAGACGGCACACAGAGGGTTTATTTTGTGAGTAAGAGCCCCAAACTACCCTGTTCGTTGCCCTGAACATTTTTCCCCATTTAACAAAAATATGTATATTATTATGATTCAAAGTAAACTAGTGATATTTATTCTTGAACGACTGTTGAATTTTAAACATTTCAAGTCAAATTATACCTTGTTTGTTGAATGTTAAGGTGATTTATTGTGAAATAGTTTGTATAAATACTCGTTAAATTCCGTTTATATTTAGCGTTGACTCAATACACACGTGGCCATTTCTTGTCAATAATCGCTAAAGAGGTTGAGTATAGTATAATCGTCTTTGTTTTTAAAAAAATGGAATTTGTTAGTAACATAACTGTCACAATGTTTTGTGAAGAATGATACATACACATAGGTACATAGCTACCTTCTAAGTACCCAAGTCCATTAATAAACTAGATTTTCTCTTAGTGACAGATAGTAATGAATAATTTAATAATTAGATGATGTTACATAATTATGACTACCTATCCCTCCCAATATTGCAGTGAATTATGAATTGTGAGTACCTACATGTTGACCACGCATGCAATCACACTTTTGAAAGACTTAACAATAGTGGCAAAAAAAATTATAAATCAATAGTTCACTTTCTCCGCGTAAAATCTATACAAATAAATATACTTAACATTGCAGTTTTGCAGTAACCCCTCCGAAACAGCTGGACCCTATTTGGACTACTGGCAGATAGGTGATGTTATAAGGAGAAACTTAGGCTGCAAAAAGTACTTTTATTTAAAAAAAAAAATAGGGATGCGCACAAAAAACAAAATAACTAAATTCCACTCCAACTCGGGTAGAAGGTAGAAGCTAGCAAATAATAAGCGTAGTCTCTAGTAGTAAGTCTATAGCGAGCAATAACTTTTGAATATAAAAATAGAATGCACATAATATTTTTTTTTAATGTTTCAAAAATATGAAGCCACTGATAAGATTAACATAAAGCCAAAGCTTAAGAAAAATAATAAGGTGTAAACCTTTTATGACGTCATTACTTGATAAGTACAATGATAACTATTTATTTTTTGTCTGAAAATAAATGGTACAATACAATCTGTTGATAAGCTATCGCGATATCTTAGGAAGTAACCCTTTCCACCAGAATTAAGCTACAAAATAAAGTAATCCGGTCTTTTACATTTCTAGTGACAAAGCACCTTAAATCCTACTTTCAAATACTCATGTAACTACACGACACTGCTGAAAATAGGCATACTCAAGAGAGTCACTCCTGCATTCAAATATACACTAGCTGCTACCCGCGACTCCATCCGCGTAGAATTTAACTTTGACACCTACTTCAGTTTTTTCCGCATTTTTTTTAAATAAATAAATAGTAAGTTGTTATTTCAAATGAGCTTCCCATTACGTGGTATTTAGGGACATGAGTCTGTGTCGTCATTTATATGACTTTAAAGGATAAACAACAGTCAATTAATTCAAATAATCAAATTTACTGAAAACTGGATGCTTGCAATATTATTCATTTGAATATATTTAGATTATGTTGTAATTGTCTAACATAGATGCCATTTTGTCCTACTTTACAACGCTGACTAAGAATTGTTTATTTTGTTTAAACTGTAATAATTGACTTTTCAACAGTGCGCAATATTGTATTGCTGACTCGACATATTTAGAAGACAACTTCCATAAAGCCTTTCTGAAAGTCTTCATTTCCGGAGCCAAAATTCAGTTACTGTACCCCATAGCAATAATAATATACCATCGTCGTAGCTATAAATTTTTGCACTCTGGACCTGTCAAAACACAAATTGACCCACTTAGCATCGCCTCATTAGACCAAATAGTTGGCGCAAACGTACCGTTTCCAGTGTTGAACTTTCCAATTTGTTTGTTGGACTTTGTACGGTGACGTCACCCGTTGTGTAACCACTCTTTGTTTGTGACAATAGCCATCGAACAGTACGTGCGGACCGTCAGCTTGTGAAGAATAAATACTCTTGATCCAATCTTCTAGACTTCTGACCGTTTCATTCATCAAACAAGCACCATAACAATCGGCCGCATCTACACAATCACCTTCAGACAATTCCCGGAGAGCGCTTTTAATTGACTTAGATCCCACAAAAAAATTTACTGGAAGATTAATTCCAATTTCCTAATGTATGATACGGGGTACATAGACATACTGTATGCAAATGCCTAGAAGAGGGCTGAGAGCTCCGAAGGTCTAAACCCCCTCCTTATCCTCTTCTAGTGGAAGGGAATAATCATTCCCTTCCACTTCCTATAAAAGTGTCCTTGGCGTTAGCGACGCGCGAGTGATGCCTATGATCTAGTTAGCGTCTATAGGCTACGGTAACCGCTTACAATTGCAGATGGGCCGTAGGTTTGTTTGCCACCTGCATGGTATAAAAATTTGAGCATGAGCATGCATTTTATCATGATATTTTCCTTCATCTGAGTGGACTTTTGGACTTCAATTGTCAATAGAGAAAACCCATGAATCATTTTATCACACAAAAGATTCCTAGAAGCATTCAACTGTTCGCCAAAGTACGTTTACACAGCACAGATGTAAGGTCGTTTGAATGTGCGATGATAATTACGATGTAAGCCAAGGTTCGAGACCACGGTGTCGAGACGTGTTCCCAAAGTATCAAGACTTATAATTATACTTGATACTTAAGTATATAGTATAATGAAGGATTAGGATAAGAAGTGGTACCACCCTATTCTTTCTAGCAGGTGTCGTACGGGCCGATTAAACTGTTATCATTCATTGTGTCAAACATTATTGGTGGGTTGGGTACCAAGTGAGAGTACTCACTCGTCGTCGGGCCCGATGCGGATTGGTACCACCGTCAGCCGTGTGACTGACTGTGAAGCACCTCTATGTGTTTTAGTTTTAGCAGGATAGCTTTCTAATAATTTTTTTCCTACCCGCGAAATTAAATTTGATCAGCAGCTCTGCAGCATTCTTGATATTGTTTAGTTCATGAGCACTGGTTACCACTTACCATTAGGCCGGCCGCGGCTCGACTGCCACCATAAGTAATAAAAGAATATGAAACAAAAAAGGATTTATCTTAAGTAAAATCTGGATGTAAAACTACCCAAACTCGTGAAGTCGATTATGACCATCTTCCACCAATGAGAAAGAACATGCGCAGACACCCACCTACTCCACCTATTTGTCGTCTGAGTACCATTGCAACTTGCATACCTACTTATATTTTAAAGTATGTAATTAAATGTTGAAAAAAGAGACGCTTAAAAATGGAGTAGTTTTTTTTGTATACGGCCGTAATTATTTAACAAAATGATCAATGAACCTTCAACAGCATACATTAAACACTAATTATACGTGTGTTTGACCGCTACTGTATTTAATTGTTATTACAGAGACTTAACACACGAAAACAAAGGCCCATCAAGCGTGTCGCGACTGCAACATAATATTATAATAAGTGTTTATAGATGTAGGTACTAATATGTAAGGCTACAGAAGCTTTTGTTCCTTCCTATATTTGGATCAAAATGGACTTTCTGACATAGCTTATGTAGCGTAAAATGCAGCAAAAGACTAAAGGTCGCGTAACAACAAGCAAAAGGCAATCGCGCAATATACAGTAAAGCACTTAACAAAGTAAACAAATACGTGATTAATTTTTAATGCTCTATTTCATATTATTGCCCATGTTTACTTAATCTTACGGCAGTCGTTGAAGAAACGGAGATACTTTGGGTCCCTCTGAGTGCTTTACTGACTCTTCCATGGGGAGTGCTCTGAGAAAGTGTCGTGATTCCAACATCACCATTTTACCACATGAACCACTTGTTATTTTAAGTACTCAAAACCTCTCGAGACCGAGACGACAAAAAAAAATATCAAAATCAGTCTCAAGATATCATCAAAACGGGCATCCCGTACAAAATGTATGAGAAATTTAATTATCTCCATTTTGTTTTCGTGAATTTTCTATTTTTTAAATAATTTGTTCTGTTTTCCGGGCGACAATTCAATGATCAAAGAATCAGCGCAGTCATTATCGAGTTGTAAATGGTGTAAATAACCCGACTCACCTGTAGTGTATAGATTGAGCATTACGCGTTTGAACTTATAAAACTCAGTGTTTTGCTAGTCATTAAAACATTGATAGCAACCCGTATTAAAACTTAGGTTAGTAACTATTTATTAAAAAAGTTTAAATGTATTGCTTGTGATTGACTGTGTGAGTTGTTGATAAGAAAAAACAAAGGTCAATCTTTTTTGTCCTATTAAAATCGGAGCGAACTGCTTCAATAGCGTCACGCCGTTACCAATAAACATAAAAAAAAATAGGTGTTAAAAAATCTTATTTATTTATTTATTTTGGGTTAATTGTTAATTTTATTTTTTTGAAATAAAACTACGTTTACGGAATCTATCGCGTTTACTTGATTTTACTCCTATCCCGACTAGATCTAAGTCCACCCGTGATCATGAATGCTGTAAAGTATTCGAAACGTCGGGATAGGAGTAAAATCAAGTAAACGCGATAGATTCCGTAAACGTAGTTTTATTTCAAAATGTGTAACATTCGCGTAAATATCAGAAAGTGTTAATTTTATTCTTTAGTTAGATTTTGTCAATTACGTAATAACAATAATTTTATTGTTAAAAATAATTTATGTAAATATCCTTCAATGACGTATTTATTGTAATGTTTATGAATTCCCCATAGTACCGTGACGTCATAATTAATATAATGTTTCCTAAATAGCCTATATGATGATTAATTTTCTACTCCGGCTCAAAGTTCGATATAAATGGTTATGCAATTAACGAGTACTCGTTTTTTATCAATTTTCCTTGTTACGATTGCTTCTTGAGAAAAGAACTTGCTTTTGTAAGGAACTTTATAATATGTATTTAATAAAAATTGCCACGGCCTTATTAACATCAGCGGACAATGGGCTTACATAGTTACATTTTCTCGGATAAAATAATATTTTGCTCTCACGTAGATAATGATGTAGCTGGTCTATGTCTATCCTAAATCGTCCAGCGATCTGGGAATGATCCTTACTATTATTATAAATTCGAAAGGGAGTTAGTTTGTTACTCTATAACGCCGTAAGTGCTGAACCATTCATATGATATTTTGCGCCTGGAGCCCAGAAAAGAACTTAGGCCAGGTGTCAGAAACCTGTGGCTCGCAAGCCACATGCGGCTCTTTGGATGTGAAGCTGCGGGCTCTTTAGTTCCATACGCAAATATTATTTATTTAAAAAAAACATTTAAATATCTTTCTGAATCGATTAACGAGGGTTAGGCACCATTTATATCTCTCAGCTACTTGTAATAATAAATATTTGTCTTATGAATAAATAGATTAGTTTTTGTTTTATGAAAAAACTTTATTTATGCAAGTATTGTTGGCAAGAAAAATTTTTGTGGCTCTTTAAAAACTGAAATTTTGTAAATTGTAATTTTTTAATCTTCTCACTCGAAAGGTTGTCAACCCCTGACTTAGGCTAACTTTTCATTCTGGGAAAATGTGTGGTACCTATAACTATTTTTCCAAGATCATTAGTGTCTTGTAGAGTCACGTATTTATATTCCGAAATCGCGGACAGCATCTATGTAGTACCTACATGTACAATACAAATATAAAATGGGGTACCAACTTTATTGAAAACAATATTTAAGTTTCTATATAAATCGTATTTAAAACTGTATTAAAATACACACTAATAATTGCATAGTAACTACAAAATACGATATTAAAACATGAAATCATTTACATTGACCCTTGATAACCTTACTTCCGAAGTAATACAGCTCCCCACTGGCTAATGTATGCAAAAATGATATTGCATGACATAAGTACATTGATAACACATTTTGTTTCAGATAAAAGTGCAAAGTTTATCACGGACCTTGACTTTCGGAGTGATATACTGTGATAATTAAGTTTTCATCACTGAGTAATTGATAAATTCTATTGTTACGTAAATTATCACTTGAACATACGTGATAAATGTTTAATTCTTATGCAATACTAGTATCTGTGATCTTTGACCTGTGTTGTCATACTCAATAATATAATTAGATTTTATATTCAAACGATACATAACTAATTATTATATTTACTAAATACTTTATATGATCGGCTATTTTATAGAATTTGTTGCTTGCAGTGGTAGAACCTTGCTTATCCCAGAATGAATGTAAGGGAAGTACCACCCTCTTACATAAGATCAGCGTGAACCAACAGTAGTGGTAACTATTGTTGTGTTTCGTATGGTGAGTGAGAGTGCCGGAGGCCCGAACCTGCTCCCCTCTCCTTGTTATCCTTCCTAGCCTCTCCTTAGCATCCTACCTATCTCATTAATCCTTTCCTTGGAGATGGCGACGCGCGAGTGATGCCTCTGGTGTTGCTAGCGTCTATAGGCTACGGTAAACGCTTACCATCAGATAAGTAGGTATGCTTATTTGCCACCCACCTAGTATAAAAAAAAATTGTTTTCTTATAGCAACAAATACTTAAATCGGTTCCGTAGTTTCGGAGTGTATCGAAATATAAACAAACAAATCATTCCTCTATAAAGCATAAAGATAATTCTATGAGTTTATAATGATTAGTATATTTTATCACAAGTAAATAAAGAATTATGGGAAACTTAGTGTTATCCTCCCCTCGACCTTGATTCAAGGATATATCTGTTCAATCGAAGGTCAGTGCATTGTTCCTATGCTTGTCATTACTATAGTCAATATGTCATTTTTTACCTCACAAATAAATTACACATAATTGTGAATAATTAACAAAAGGAAACATTTACAAAAACACTCGATTGACAATTTCTGATCGCAATGTTTTAACTGTTTTGCCGCTAATTATCGCGATGTTTAACGTTGGTGTTGCCACGACTTATCGCGAGAATTCGGCGACAGCATTGGATATTGACGTTAGGCGACAACTCCAGTGGCGGTACGTCAAAGAAATTTAATTTTCAAGTGTGGCCATCCAATTTATCGCGTTAAGCAATAATTATCGCGATTATGGGCATTGAACATAGCATCACGCCTGTATTCCCCGAAGGGGTAGACAGAGGTGTATTACACACCCACGACTCGCCAGCTATGTTTAAGTCCCACGTAATAGGGGGCGTGGCCGTGTGTAGCCTGCTTTAGAATTGTCCCACCCCTCTCTACCCACGGGAGTCGTAAGAGCCGACTGAGGGAATACCAGGGGAGTGGGCAGCAGCACTCCTCGAGTATTAACAACATCCACTGCGATCGCCAACCCACCTGCCAAGCGTGGCGATTACGGCATTATCCCCCATGACGTGACCGCTCGTTGTGGCGTTCACTTGGGGAGGCCTATGTCCAGCAGTGGACGATGAAAGGCTGATGGATGGATGGATGGAATAGAGGGCGAGCCTATTGACGTCTCCGGGCTTATTTCCAAACTCCGGGCATTGACGTTGTCCATTAGTGTGACCCGAGCATAATGAAGACAAAACGATTTACTTGCACTTCTGAAATTGTCGTATGTTTTTTTATCTAACAACTTGTAAAAAAGTGTGTGTGGATCTATATTGAGAAATTAAATAAAATGTTAGAACACAGATAGAAAAAAAAACAGTGCATAAATGTGAAATAGACGATTATAGCTAGGCTTGAATCTTCGATACCGTTCAGACGCTCTGCCAACTATCGTGGCATTCAATCGGGGCCTTCAATTTCCGTAACATATTCTTACTGTGTAATATCTATGGGCTATCATTTTCTTTTTCACATTTTATCACTATGTCCTTTGGTAAACGAATAAGAATGTAAAGTTCTTACAAAAATAACAGTAATGGTAGTTGGTAGTGTAGTTTATAAAAATCATCTATTTGGACTACTTTTTGTATTATTTTTGTTTTTTATTTGGTGTAGTGTAGTAATAAAAGTATTCATTATTTATAATACCTATATTAGGTTTTCTTATGATTCATAAAAGTTAAATATGGATTTTATAACTGAAACAAAAATATGAATCATGAGATAATTATAGCTTGATAATTATTTTAAAATTTATGTGGGAAAGGCTTTTGACTCCAACAAACTTATGCTTCGTGACTCAGATGTACTTTGTCCACGCTGATAAAAACAATTAATGTTTGACTGGGTAATCTTATATCAATTGGTAAATAGTTAATCTTGTTGATGTATTATCATGTATTCATTGTACTTCGTGATAACAACCGGATCTTATAACCGTCAATATCATTTTAAAAACAGAATAACACGAGCGTCATTAGATAGCTAGTGTCTAATGACGTCCAAAATTTATATCTACGTAGAAAGCATAATTTGTGAGATTTCCCATCTAACCTCCACGACCCAAATAAAGTAACAATAGACGCCCTCACAACAAGACAGTCAGATTTTTTATTTATGATACTAACAACTGCCCAGAATGGCGGAGTGGTTTAGATACAGGCATCCCGCCCGAGTGTTGTGGGTTCGATTCCCACACAGGACAACCCTTTGTGTGATCCACAAGACGTGTTGTTCTGAGTGTGGTTGTACTTTGTGTCCGTGAAAGTGTATGTTTGTAAAGTCCTCCGCGAACAAACTACGATTATTCCTTAGTAGTTTTATGAATTTCATATTGACAGTCATTTAGTCTTATTGATTGCGGGTTAATTGTTTAGTTATTTTTAAATTTCAACCAAAGAGTATTGCTGCAGTATTTTCCATGCGGTGACGCGATAAAAACACAAGTACTGTGCTAAAATCCCTGAATCGAAGTGGATCAAGACTTCGAATGAAGAATAATATGTATCACACCAATAATTGTACCGTGTTGTGCACAAATGATCCAACCCACAAACTGGACAAAATTAATGTTTTAATGCCAAGCAATCGAAAATAATCTTTATTTTTATGTCACGAAGACTCGTTTTTTTATGTTAGGTTATACCAACCCAAGGGTACGAATAACACTGAAAAAATAAAGCAGAAGTGGTTCAAATCAGCATAACCTTACGTGGGTTAGCTCATTTCTGCATAACATGGTCCAATTGTCCCATAGAGAACCAACCTAATATAAATATCTATCATAGTTTAAATCTCGTACGCTATATGCAGTCATATTAACATCTGAGGCATATCATGGCATCTGACATTAATGCGTGGGTTTTTTATGTATTCACGTAAATAACACATATTGTATCCCTATATGTCTTGGTAGCAAAAGCCGTCGACAGTCCTATAGTTTAGGTACGTAATTGTCATAACATATTGGAAGATGCACCAATCTACCAAGATTTTTCCACCTTGTAATGTATGTTGGCGAACCGGTAGCTGCGTAGTGGGGATTGTATACGTGAGCTTTACAGCGTATGCCTTGGCATCCTCACGACAGTTACGCGCGGCAACCTACAACCGCTATATTAATATACTAGTTCCTCCCCGCGACTTCGTCTGCTTAGAAAATTTCAATGCAGTAACTCGTTTAGGTCATTTTATGGGTAAAAAGGACTGTTTATCCAGGCCATAATTACCTGTATATTATTATTTATACAGTATACCTCGTTTAAATCTGGTTAGTAGTCAGATCTAAATTCCAAAAAAAACTATACCGTAGGATATCATATCATTTTTCAGGATCTTATATGTTATTCCAGTGTCTCATCTATGTACCTACCAAATTTCCTTTGAATCAGTCTATCGTTTAGGCATGATTCCTAAACATACAAACATCTTCACTTCACTTCACTTGTCTGAGTTACTTGTACTTGAGATACTAAATTATTATTAGGCGATGCTCTTTAAGGTTTACGACGATATAAAGCTAGACAAATAATCATTGAATTCTTCTCTAAATAGTAGATAACACAATATTGTTGTAGTTGCAGGCTGCGTCTGAGTTCACTAACTCATTTTTTTCACTTTGTGTTTAATGTATAGTGCTAAGCATGTTAAATGCTAAAATAATACATAAAAATATCTAATATTTATAGGGTTTGCGTCATTATTAGGTAAAAATCTTAATTGTAAAATTAAGTTTACCTGGTCGGTATAATGTATGAAAATACTTCCGACAGATGGCGCAGGCGTCACCCAAAGACGTTAAGTATAAATGTGATATCGAAATTAGCAGTCAGGAGCAATTGTCACGATGGCTGAATTGGCAAAGCATCTGGACGGTAGCCAGGAGATGCAGGTTCAAATCCTGCTCGTGACTGTTATTTTCGATTTCACATTTTTCACTTTGTGTTTAATAGAATTGATATGTTAGAAAAACATCTAGCGATATTTTTAACTTGCTGAATCTTATAGCACAGAATAGATACTAGTCCTACGGACTTATAGTACTTGTTTGCAGAATGGCGAAGTGGTTTAGATACCGATCTCTTATGCGGATTGTTATAGGTTCGATTACTTTAGAGGAAAATTGTTTGTGCGATCGACAAGTAAAAGTTCTTAATCTGACTGCGGCTGTACACACTCGTCGAGACACCCCGAGACAGGCCGAGGGCGAGCGTGTACATGGTGCGCTCTCGGGTCGAGCTTCTACAAGACGAGAGTGGACGAGAGGTTCGCGAAACAAATAGACGAGTGTGTACAGCCGCCGTGTGTGTGTTTTGTGTCCGTTTATTGGTATATTTGTTTAACCCCACAGACAATATTTGACTTCGCGAAGGTATTTTCTATAAAATATCTCTTACATAAAAAATCAGTCATTATCTATATTTATATGTATAGAACTGAGTTGGTGGTTCTAGCGTCTAGGGTTTGAATCCCGGGTTGGAGATTCACTCCCGTGACGTGACCCCCTCGCAAAAGACGTAAAGCCGTCGATCGTGCGCCTGACCTCTCTCCGGTCGTGTCGATATACCTTCCTATCGGACTATGAGAGTGCATTTGTCTTAGCGCACACACTCGTGCACTATAACATCTCCTGCGTACGTGGCCAGTGTCTGTCGACACTGGTCCATCCCTCCATCCATCCCTCCATCCATTCATCCATCCATCAGCCTTTCGACGTCCACTGCTGGACATAGGCCTCCCCAAATTGGAAGTATAGTGCCGTAATCGCCACGCTTGGCAGGCGGGTTAGCGATCGCAGTGGATGTTGTTAATACTCGAGGGAGTGCTACTGCCCACTCCCCTCGGTTTTTCCCCCTCAGTCGGCTCTTACGACTCCCATGGGTGGAGAAGGTCACCGTGACCGAAATTATTGTTTCTAGATCATAATTATGTATAGAAACATGATGGCCATAATAACTCTCAATAGTAGCTTCTTAGTTTGTATTCTGAGGTCTTAGTAAAACGTACCATGATATATGTTATTATCTTTACTCATGTCTGAAGCCCGAAGGCAGACGTTTCTACAAAGCTATTTGTTTAAGTGGCACTCGCGCAAAGATATAGGTACCTAATTATAGATTTGCAACGTATTTGAAATTGTAACGAACACTACTAATCCTAACACAGCTCGTGAGTGTCCTAGGATATACCCACTATACGAAACAACATACATACCGATGTTTCACGTTGATCTTCTGTGAGATAGTGGTATTTCCTTCAGTAATTATATTACACTAATGAAGGAAACCCAACCCCCCTTAGGATGAAAAACAAAACATTAGACGAACTTTCGTTTCGCTTCATTGGGATTGGTCGCCTGCATCATGCGTCGAAATCTCGACTTATCAGAAATCACGCGTCGGACTGTTGATCAATCACAATGACTCGAAACGAAAGTTCGTCTAACGTTTCGTTTTTCATTCTAAGGGGGCTGAATGCCTGATACATTTTCTCGTCCCCTTGTAAAATCTTCTAACATGAATAATATACTAGTTTTAAATATAAACACTAAACTTATATCATTGACATTTTCAATGTACTGACAAAATAATTGCCTTAAATATTTCAGCGCTAATCAACTACAGATCCACATGTGTAATGAAGGTGACTTTAGCAGTCAATTTTAAAACTACTTTTGAAACAGCAGACATTACTAACACAATACGTCTGTTGTGTTCATGAGCACGCCATAGCTATTATAAAATAATATATACTTAAACACAATAATTATAGCCTGATCCCAACCATTCTCAAAGCGCTCCACGGCACCGTATGGCCTCTGTAGGAGCTCCTCAATAAATATTGAACACTGTGAACAAAATAGTAAAGTATATTCCAACATTAAGAAATGGCGTTACCTTTTTGTTTAAAGTAATATGTCCCGTAGCGTGCGGCGGATCTGGTTTTTTCTTCAAAATTTCTTAATTGAACGCTCTTGCGTACGGCAAATAATTACTTTTCCTGAATGGTTCTATCGCCATAAAAGTATGAGAATCACTAGCTTAATGGAAATAGTTCGATCCCTAGGCTATGGTGGTAACTTCACAAGGCCCTCATTCCTAATAACGGGGCGGGGTTGTGGAAAATAAAACTTGACATGTTTTAACAATGTACATTATATAGGTTATTTACCCTTTGACAACTTCTCTGGCGGTCTCAATCCAATTCATGTCTAAATTACTAAATATGCTACATCCTCTCCAAATTGCAGGACAAGGTACCATTAACCAATTTCATTGCTGTGTCTACTGTCTGCTCAATGCCTATCTCTGATTCAAAACTGAAATCAGATTGGGCCTGTGCGACGAAAATGCTTCATTTGTAAAATGTTTTTTTTTTACGTCGTTTAAAGGTGTTAGTTGGAATCCTATTGTTATGTTTAACCGACTTCAAGAAAGCAAGAGCTTTTCATTATAATTTGTTTGTATAATTACGTTTTGGTATAAGTGGGAGTTCCCTATTACGTAATTTTCACGCTCACTCCTCGTGTTCCGTTGGAAAGTATCCAAAAGTTCGTCTCAGTGATTGAACTTGAGAAAACGATCATATATTACTCGTTTAAAAATAATTTTAAGACAGCATTTTGGAGAAATCGTTAAAGAGAGTGAAGAACTATACAATAGTGTAACTTGTCTACGTCGATTACTAAGCCATTTTCCGATTTACAAAATGTTGATAAAGTATCATCGAAATTCGAGTAGTACATATTTATTATTGATTTATTATACGGAAACACACGCAGAAATCGATTGTTATGTGTAAACAAACAAAGCTGATTTGAAGCAGCCGTGGTCACGTGACAACTGCGACGCAGTTGAAACGTTAGTTAAAATTTTACCTAACTTAACGCGATAAAAGACCTGTTTATGTTACTTTAAATTATGTGTACAATCCGCAAATCTTTAAAAGTTATTAAAGCTGATTTGAGATCATTTTATTTGTTGGGAAGGCAGACCAATTTTTCGGGTTCAAATCCACGGCTTAAATCTGTGTATTTGCTATTGATAACTTATTGTTTCCAGCGGCGGCATTTAACAGTTCATAGTGGTGCTCTCTTGGAGAGGCTTATGTACAGCAATAAACCCTAAAAGTCTGATGAATGGATCTCTTATCTATCCTTCAGATTCTGTATCCAGAAACACGTTATTCTAGATGGCCGGAATTATCTTGAACATCTATCTATCTGAATTAGTTTATACGATTCTCGTCGCTCCTTGAAAGCGTACATAGATGAAAAGTGACCCCTAATTTCAGTCCATGAATAAGACTAACGTTAGGCTAGTAATTCTTCTCCAAAAATGATTATCAGGTTATATTCTTAAAAGGTTTACTTTAGTATTAAACCTCCATAGAAATTATTGACACACGATTTTATAAATACGTACTTTGGACGCGTGGGCTATTCATAAATCTGGCAGTATTCCAAGATTCTTTTTCCTATTCTGGGGTTGCTGGCTCAGTCAGATTCAACCTTCTATTACATTGTAAGCTATTCATAGGCCCAAAGGGTTTTGAAAACAGACACAAATTTGTTTTCTTACCGACGTGTTCAGGCATTCGAGCCTAGGTCTACTCGACTATACGTTACGATGTTAGTTTATGCCATTATACTAATAAATGCGCCTTATAAACTAACGTTTTTTTACACGTTAAAACCAGTTTAATGTCAACAAAAAATGTACTTTGTTATTGGCACTTCCAATAAGGTTTGACTCCATCTGTTAATAAGTAGTCAAATAAAATGACTTCTACAATTTTATTTGCCATAACCTCAAACCATAGCTGGGTATGAGTATATTAGGCAATCACGTGATATTCAGTTGCGATAGTACCAACCCAAACAATATTTGTCGATTTTTATATTCATTGGAGAAAACTCAGCGCTCTAACTGCTGGTAATAGCTGACCATCGCGGACTTCAACCACTTTCTTAAGTCTCATTTATAGCTCTGACGAAACACTGCATATTACTATCTAATTGGCAACACTTATCTTATTTCGTTTTATTTCTTAATTACACACATACCCAGTGCATCATCGATAATTTATCAAAGTAATACCTACGTAGCTGTGGACGAGCAGTACCGTTCGTTGCCACCCGGGCTATGATATCCACTATCTTATCACGTCACAAGAACTGATTGTTTAAATACGTAACAGCTTGTGAACAAAATAACTTTGCTCCAAGCATTATTCGACAATATTTCAAGCAAAAAAGCATTCATAGGAGTCGGGAATACCAAAACTGCGCCCTATGGAGCTCGATCACAAATCTCAAGTCTCTTCCCCTCTGTCGGTGTTAGAAAACGACATGAAGAAACCTGGATGCCTAAGACACTGGTAACAGTTTTTAGAATTCTTGTCTGTTGCACATCATGCAAGACCTTCTACTTTATTACTTTTCCTTTTTTTTAAAAGACAGCACGCTGCAGTAAGAAATAATCCTTGCATCGCGGAGGATTTACAAACATACAATTTCACGGACACAAAGTGCACCCAGACTCAGAACAACCATTTGTGAATCACACAAAGGGTTGTCCAGTTTCAACTCGGGCGGGAGGCCGGTATCTAAACTGGAGTAGTTTAGATAGAGCCATCTGTGACAACGTAATTTGATGAAATAATTTTTTGATAGCTTCTTGATAATCAAATCATTAAAAGTATAGGTACGTTGCCTTATTAATGTACATGGATATTTTATCTGACTTTGTTGTAAACAATGCAAAAATTGTCTTTTTTACCTTTGTGGAAGGCAGTGGCTAAGATTTTTCTGTTGATAGGTAGGTATCTTAAAATGAGATTTCCCAAAAAGATATAATTGTTTTAAGCACCTATCTACATACTTAAAGTTTTTTTCATGAGTAATTATAAGATTTAATTTATATAAGTTTAACACGATCGAGTACAGGCAGCACTATAGACTTCATCTATTCCAAACACAAAATTACTTAAAAAAAATCTGACTTATTCGCAATGAGGGAAGGCCCGAAACCCGAAAAGAAAGAAACGCATTAAGTAATACTGTACTAGTAAAATTCATGAAATCTTACTATAAAGTAGGTATTGAGCCAGCATAATTAACTGTTAAGTACCTAAAACGGTAAAACCCTCACGAAAGGGATTCGTGCGTTTGGAACACTAATGGGTATTGATGATGATGAGCCCCGTAAAAATAGATTATTTGATAGGTAATTTGTTAGAACTTTTCCTGTGTATTTAGTAGTAACTTGTTTTACTAAAGAGCTGACCGGTAATAGCCATAGGTACCTATATAATATTACGATTTGAATTTAAAATGGAGTCCATAGGTCCATACAGCTGGTCACAAGATGGCGGACAGCGCGCGAAAAAATATGTAAATTAAAACGTTTAAATACGTGCTCAACAGAAGTGAGTTTTTATAAACACGCTTTTTGATATTGAGGTGTAGTCCGGAACAATTTGTTTTGTTGGTACTGGTATCGTAATTTACTGCGCAGTTATTTTATTTGATATATTCACAATGCTTACTGGTTGGTGCCTTAGCTTAGATTTGACGTCACAAGGGATTAGTGATATCGCTATGGCCATGTATTTTGATTTTATCTAGCAATAACAACTTCATGTGGGGTGGATCATGTGACTTTATGAACCTAATTACGTTTTAAAATTTTTTCTTTTGTCTTGAATTTTTAATGAGATAAATACTAAGTATAAAAAATGAAATTTTAAGAATACGAATGAGTGCGTGTCCATTGTTACAAAATGGATGTCAGCTGTCAATAGATTGGCGCCAAAACGATTTAAAACGCAACAATTTCGAAACTCATAGAGTGCCTAAAATGTTAAGCGATTAGGCAACGGTCAGTATTAACATTGAAAATTGAGACGTTTGGCCTATCTCGCGAATAGGGTGAGGGTGACCAGCCCTTATTTCTTATTATAACTAGAAGGTACCTACCTATCTAGTAAATTCATCGTTAAAATATGGGGCAAACCAATATTTAGGTATTATTAGGTACAGTATTACTTGGTACATATAATCTCAGACTTCAAATTGCCTAATACGACAATCTACATAAAAATATCATATATTATGTTTAAATACTCCCAATATATATTTATTTTTAACCTAGAACTAGAGGAATTGTACATGTGCATGCGTAGGGCATTACTTTAAAGAGTCAACACGCGACTAGTGCATAATAATAAATACTTTTAATAATAACGGTATTTACAATTAAGTACATATTACAAAGATATAATCAGAAACAATAGGTTGTTTGCAGGATAAAGATAACACGAAGTAGTCGTTATACTGATTAAAAACCTGTTTTATAAGCAAAACACCGCGCAGTTCCTTGTGAGTTAACTACTCTGTGACTGATTCGTCGTGCGCAATTGAGACGTAGTAAGTCTTTGTTTTATCAGGAAATCATGCTGGTTTTGATGACGTTATACTTATTAGAGGACCAGGGAGACCCCTCGAATTAAGCCCTTTGACAAGACCCTTGGCTTGCCCTTTATAGTGAACTGATTGAGGAAATCAAATATTGATTGATACAAATAACAGTTACACGGAGTTGTATATAAATACTGACTATTTGCATATGTTGTCTATGGTATATATATGGACAAGCGGCCCACTCAATATGTGATGAATTGACGATAAATGACAACTGCCGTTCATGTGTAAAATTCGCCAATACCAGAGACAATCAAACCAACTCGAAGACAGATTGCACTGTCTGAATATAATATGCAAACATGCACTAAAAAGGCCGAAATATGCGCTTAACATGCCATCTACAACCATTTCATTTTAATTTTTGTTTGTCATATTTCGTAGGAACTAGGTATCTAGGTACAATATAATATTGAATTGTTGTTATGCAAAGATTTCTATAGACAGAATCAAACCTCTGCGCGAAGACCTTACTTGCAATTTATATTCTGATTTTATATTATAAACATTTTTTATTTTTTTGCAAAATTTTAGATCTAGCCTCTTCCTTTATCAACTAACTAATATACGCCAACAACTATGTATCTAAGTATATAATAATTATAACGTTTTGTTTGTTTACGCTTTGAGTTATCAGCGGTTGGTCATCTGGTTCCCATATTAGATTACATAATAAATATTAGCTATTATCACTGTGTTGCCATATCGCCCAATGTGGCCTCCGAGTTTTGTTTTTAATAACATTGAAATTTATTCTGTCATAAATCAAATATATATACTTAGCACTATACCTAGGCATTATACTCTTCCTTAGAGTAGTGTTGCCATATAAATCATAATTATCAAATTTGATTCAATAATCATTTTTTTGTTGGCCAACGGGCACACTCAAGTCACTACCTAGCTACTTACCCTTAAGACGAAGTACTTACTACAGAACGAAATACTTCACGAGTTCAAAACGGAAACAATAGTGAAACGAAACCGTTCGGGACTAAGAAAATTACGGAAAAGAACTATCAGTTAATACCTGCCAAGTACCATCAGTTCTTTATCGAGTTCTTCAATTATTATTATTATATCATCAAAGTGCGTTTACCTGCTCACTTGGTCTTTTTTTATCCCCGCGGAAAGCAATTAGATGATGATACTATTATTACGCGAATGGCTGATAAAATCATAATATACGTGAATGACTTGATTTTGGAATGATTTTATTAGTCTAAAGTGCCAATTGTATATTTTTCATCTCCACAGGGAAACAATTCTGAATTCAAAATGCAGGCATAGGTAATGTATTCTGCCTAATGTTGCTTCTTAATTTCTACTTAGACCTTAATAATAGTTGACTGGTTGAGGACACCTTTGCCATTGAGTCGGTCATTATAATTGTATTTGTCCATACAAATTTAAATAATTAAATCTTTTAGGTGTTAATAAGCATAAATAATTCATACGTTTTATTAACTTTTGTCATACGTATTTGTTTTTAAAGCAGCAGTTAATGTTACCCGTTCATTTCAATGAGGTATTATGAAAAATTATGTTATGATTACATTTTTAGCTAAAAGTATTTTAAAAAGGTACAATTTCAGCAGGCGTTCTAGCATTGATACTCATATTGAAATTGGATTAATTGAGTTTCGTGTTACTTTGTGTTTTAGATTAATTTTGTTAAATATGCCTTTTTTATTCGTTATTAAGCAATATTATAACAACCTAACGTTTTTGCTTTTTACGTAACCTGAGTTAATATTACATATTATTAAAACAGCTTTCAGGTGACTCAAGTGTCTAGTTCTTGTTTTCTATTCCAGCAACTTACGAATCTTTGTGTACTGATTTTAAATACAATAAATTAATTTTAAGTACTTACCATATATAATTACTCACTTAAGTATTATCATAATGCTATGTAATTAGGCTGCTTTTGTATAAACTCCTTAGTAAGTTGTAGTCAGTGCGTATTGACATTCTCGTAAATAGATTAATTTACGAGTATGTTTACTTCCGCTATATTAGAGTTGTTCAATATTGCTTTGTTCTGCATGAAAATGTTATAGATAAGTTGTAGTGCCCAAGTACTTGTCCTTGTTTTTATAGGCTGCCCTATTACGTCGTAAACTAATATAGTCCGCGATATTATTAAAGCATATCTACTTTATTAAGTTTATATTTCACTATGCAGAATTATATTGTGTGGTATTTAAAAAAATAGTAAGTAGGTACCTCTTGTAACTTGTAACACAGGCCAACATAAAATACTAGTATTTTTTTTTAATTCGAATTTGGTGTATCAAAATGTGATGTCGCCAACATAATGTGTGTTAAGCACAATCATTTACCTATCGTGTCGGTTAGAAAAAAAAACAACCTCGTAGTCTTAAATTACTTAACGCGTTTGAAAGCTGAGAAAAAGAAACAGTCTTGAGATTCGTAATTTGAATTTAGTAAAACATTGTTTTTTTCTACTACATATAAACGTATTTATTAATGTTGATGCTTTTGGGACGCTTTAATAGATGATATTATAATATTTTATCGCCTGCGTCTTACAATGTACGTTACGTACAATAGTTATTAGGCTTAATAGTGAATTACATGTGATGTCATCATCCTCATCAAAAAGCGGTTATCTTGAAGGAGAGCACGTGCGCTGTATCCTCGTAATAGGACAACGACCCGGCAATAAGAACAGGTCTGATTAAAACCTGGTAAAAAATATCAGAACACTGGAGCAGACCCACGTAGATCAGATATAGCTGGGCAATTATTTGGTTTGACGTCATTTGGATGTCCGGACAAAAATAAACTATAAAACGAAATTTTAAGTGTACCGTGTCAAACAAAATATATTTACACAAGTGTCTTCTAACTATTTTAATAGTATAATTATAGTTATTTAAACGATTTAATATATTTTTTATTATTTGAAGACCCTAAACGTCATTACCATGGGTGTCCCAAAACCCAGATTTAATCAATCAAAATTAAATATCGTATTGAAGTCGATTATCAACAAGACTTTTAATTTATTCTATCTTAAGTTAAACAGATCAACTTTTTTTCTATGTTGACATTTAACTATTTATTAGAATATTGTCCAAAATAAATGGTATTGAACTTTGTCCCAAGCATCATGCGTCATTACCGTATCGAAAACTTTTTAACATATTGCACATCACTAGATCTTCCTATACAAATTGCTACCCGCCCCCCGTGTGCCCTAGGTCACAACTTATTCGTCATTGTGAACACACGTCGCTAGTTGCCGGCAGATTTTTGGAAAAAATATTTGTTCCGAGTGAATCTACCTTTGGTCGTCCAAAATCATCATCACCGAGGGATTCATCACTTGGTAAGTACATACGATAAATACATAAGTGTGCTGTATGATGATTATTTATATGTTCTATTGTTTCGCGATCATTCGATAATTCTCGTGTATTAAACATGTTCGCTGCGATTGATAATAAACATGTTTTTTATCATTACCGTGTACGCCATTACCATGGGTTCCCGTGGGTATTTTGGACCATGGTAATAATAAATCAACCACGGTAATGATTATTTTGTGCCTTACATATCTTACATTGATCAGATATGTTTTGCACTATGGCAGCCACAGTACAAAATAAAGATGAGAATTTGTTCTAAATTAAATCTACATTTATTTTTATTTATAATAATAATATCTTGGGACAGTTCCACACATATTGATCGAGCCTCAAACTAAGCAAAGCTTGTACTATGGTAACTAGACAACGATCTAGTATATATGTAAGTCTAAATATATATATATATATATATATATATAATATCCAAGACCAAGGTACAGACACCTGTGTTCATCACACAAATATGTGCCCTATGCGGGGCTCGAACGCGCTACCTCTGGTGTTGTTGTCAGGGCCTCTAACCATTACAGCAGACGGTCGTCGGATTTGATGTATTATTGCAAATTAGTTATTGTTTCAGGCTACGGTCGATAAGATGGTGGGTCCTAAAAATAGAGAAAACGCATTAATTAAGAAGAAGCTACACGACCGTCAAAGACGGCAAAAAATCAAATTTGATCAAGAATTATACGCACAGTACCTACTTAGAAAAGGAGAAAGAATGATATAAAAAAGAAAACAAGAAAACAAAATTCTATTGATCGACGAACTGACACAGAACAACAGCAAACAAAAAGGTAGACATGGAAAATCAATTCACAAAACTTTAGAATTAGGACACATCAGAGAAAAGTTTTTGAAAGGAAGTTCGCAGCAAACTCGCCTTCACTTACTGATTCTGATGATGATCGAGAAGAGAATGATGCTCACGTCCCATACGAACAGGATCCTCTCCAAATGTCATTTGAAAACGACATGTGCCAACCATGAACATCACCATCTCAACAAAATCTAATTCGCGACATAGTAGAACGATACCCAGTTCAGACCACATCATATTCATCCCCGATATCAACTGCCAATGCAAGGTCCAAAACTAGGAGCTGTACTGAAATTATCATCCATTGCATGACTGGTGGTAGGGCTGGGTACCAAGTGGGAATATATTACCGCGCCTGCCGTTTATTTTTTCATTTCATATCGGTGAAATGAAATGGTGAGCAGCGGCTTGCCTATACTCTCAGTATAGTTGAGTCCATGAGCGACAGTTACCATTTAGCATCTGATGGGCTGAGGCTCGTCTGCCACTATATGAAATAAAAAAATAGAAAAGTTATTGAAGACCCTAGTAAATAAGAAGAAGTAAAAGAAGATCCCATGATTATAAAGTATCATACTCATACTTTTGTAGTAAGAAGCCTTTTTGGATAGTGCACCCTACAGAAAAAGATAAGGATACTTGCATGTGCAAGTTGCATGCAAATGTGGATTGACTGGCAAAGAAAAGTCTTCAGTCTTCTGAAAGAGATTTATTGTCGCCCAGTGTTTGTGACATTTATAATCAGCCATGTCTGAAGAGAAAATGCAAAATTTGCGTGAACACAAGCTTTTATTAATATTCTTGGTCCCGGTTTAAATTTCTTTATTTCTCAATAAATATTTGATTTCCTAACATGTATTTTGTTAACACCCTGCAAGGCATTAGAATAATATATCGTTAGGTTTCAATTACCTCATTACTAATGCCGTGATAACCGTGTAATTGGTCATCATTACCGTGGGTTCCAATCGTAATCACCATGGCACATAAAACTTTGTAGGCTTCTAATTTCTTCAAATAGCGTCAAATGACAGGGCCTTCATTTTTTTAATAATATTTACGCGTTACTCTATCCGTTAGCATCAACATTATGCCGAAAAAAAAATCTTTTTTATTTTTTATTCGAATATTCCAAATTACATCAAACCAAATAATTGCCCAGCTACATTGTTGTTTTTCAGTGTATTCATAAATTAGGTACCTATGATCAGACGCTAATCTGAAGTAGACGCTCCACTCCATCAAATTAATAAATTAGAAACTGTTTCCGTAAGGCACCTTCGCTCAACTAGTCTCAAAGGTAAGTAGGAAGGTACTTAGTATGCTAATATGCTAAAATAACACTTATTTTGGTACCTATCTAAATATAATCCGCGAAGAAAGGTGAAATATGATTGAAGTGTACTTGACGCATCGTGACAGGAAAGGGCATTGACTCCCGGTATTACGTCCAGTATGGACACAGTGCGGTGTTTCACGATAGCGACTTCGTAACAAAGACCCAAGTTGGTTGTGTGCCAAACTGCCAACTTTAACAAAAGTTGAATGCTAAATGCTAACTCACTCCATTCTCGAATTGTTCTTGAATTCTGCTGTTAGGCCTGTTTTACATTTTGAATTTAGAACTTTCCTTGCTACGTAGGTAGGTAGTGTACCTAATACTAAATAGAGTTGCCAGTTCGCCAGTTCAAATCTAGAAATTCGGAATTCAAAAAACATGCCTAGGTGAGGGATTACATCATAGGTTATTGTTAATGTTTTTATTTTATAAATGCAGTCAGTTTCTAGGTAGGTAGATAGATATATTGGATTAAACCTTTTCAGCCAAATTACATCATCTTATACAAAAAGTATTTAGTAAGTACTAAGTAGGTAGGTAGGTACCTATGCATAATGTTTATTGTTGGGTTTGACTTTAAACTACAGGTAATTTATCTTGCATCCGAACGTCTGTCAACTAATCTACAACTTCCAACTTACAAACATGCACTACATTTATAATATTACCTTAGTTTGTTTATATACTCTAAGAATATTACTTAGGTAGGTAAGTACTAAGTATATGTGACAGTGTTTGATTTATTAAATCATTTTAAAATGTTTTTTACGAATGTCGAATATGAATGGGAAAATCTATACTAAAAACGAAAATCACGTAGGTGGAAAAACGTGGCGCTACGCTTGCCGATGAAAGGATTGTAAAGAGAATGTTTTAAAATTTAACCTTAGTCGACTGCACATTATAGGTAGTTCTTACTGTAGGAAACAAACTAGTTTTACTATAGTGCGAAATACAAATCGGACAACTCTTCCGGAATCCGGAATATCAAAACTGGCGCAAGAGAAACCTGTATGGCACCTTATAATAGGCAGTTAGCTTTGCTAGTATAAATAATATCTGTCAGAATTAACACACTGGTAACATTGCCAGGTACATGTGATCATTGCGTGATACAAACCCAAACGTTTACCAAATAAATAGGTCAGGTACAAATACAAATTCGAAATCCTTTAAGCTTGGCAGGGCTGGCGAAACAAAAATAGAATGTATAAAACACAACCAACCCAGATGTTTTCTTGCCGTCTCACTCTAACGGTGAAGAGTAATCACGCGCAGCCGGCGTGCACGCCTCTCGATTGGTTGACCGACAGATCGAGCGATTTGAATCCAAGGTACAAAACTCTTGATAGTAAGTGCGACCAATTTGCCAACTAGTTGACTGATTAGATTAGCGTCCCACCAAATATTTGTGTCGTGTAAATCCGTAATGCCTACATTCTGGGCTGGCTTTGTGTACATTGCAGGTTCATAGATACCTATATGTACTATATCTAAAACGTATATCTGCCTAGTGTTACTAGATGTTGCCTGCACAAATTAAACTGGTTTTATAGAGCGTATAACAAAGCATTGCCATTATAACACTGTTATTAACATTAAGATGTCATATATTTATGAATCCAAGTATAAATTGTAGGTGTTTGCATCATCTTCATTGATGGTAGGTAAGCTAGGTACGCACAGGACTAAACTATAACTATAGAGGCATCGAGTTCTATTTCGAGTCAGATGATTTAATAATAAAACATGTGTACGGTAGAACATCAGCTATCTGCCAGTGAAGTCCCGCCCAAATCGGTCCTGCAGTTTCGAAGGTTAGCGAAAACCAAGAGACAGACTGACAAAAACTTTAAAAATTGGTACCTAGGTACCTACTTATTTTGTTATAGGTAGTAACGTGTATACTCACTTTCCTAATTATGCATTTAATCCATCCATCCATCCATCAGCCTTTCTACGTCCACTGCTGGACATAGGCCTCCCCAAGAGAACGCCACAACGAGAGGTCCCGTCATGGGGGATAATGCCGTAATCGCCATGCTTGGCAGGCGGGTTGGCGATCGCAGTGGATGTTGTTAATACTCGAGGGAGTGCTGCTGCCCACTCCTCCGGTATTCCCTCAGTCGGCTCTTACGACTCCCGTGGGTAGAGAGGGGTGGGACAATTCAAATGCCGGCCGCACACTATTCAAAAAAATAAAATTGAAGTCACTGCATATGCTACACTGCTACGTCTAAATAACAGCTTTTTATTAAATGCATTGGCCGCGTTCTTTTGGGGAGGCCTATGTCCAGCAGTGGCCGTTGAAAGGCTGATGGATGGATGGATGGATATATAGATTAAGTGGGTACCTAGTGATAAAACCAAGGACTGCTGACAGTGGTACCTATCGAGTTCGAACATACAGGCACAGCACACACTACTAAACTGCCAGAACTTTACACTCAACACAGCAATTTAGAGCACTTCGAAGATTTTATTATTTTTACACAATTAACATAAGAGTAACGATTCCAAGAAAATTTTATGTTATTAAAATTTATTCGTTATTTATGCGTACAACGCGTTTATTTTCTACAAAACAATATATTTGAAGATTATCGCCGCAGGCAAAAGCTAGTTTTTCGGTCATATCTCAGGTTCCCTATATAGGCGGGATGAAATGTATACTTACCAGTTTTTAAGTCTAAAGTTGCATCAAAATCCGTCCAGTAGTTTTTGCGTGCGAACAAACAAACAGATAAACAGACAAACAGACAAAAAATTTAAAAAAGATCGTTTTTTGTTTAGACACGCCTAGCCTATGTCGCCTATTTTAGGTTATATCTCAAGTTCCCGATATAGTAGCGGGATAAAATGTATAGGTACCAGTATTTAAGTCTAATCAAGGACTCAAATAAAAAAAGGTTCATCAAAATCCGTCTAGTAGTTTTTTTTAAATATATTCTATAAAAATCTAGTTTCAATAAATTTCTAGTTTTTCGGTTATATCTCAGGTTCCGGATATAATATCGGGATAAAATGTATGCGAACAAGCTAACAGACAAACAGATAACAGACAAAAATTCCTAAAAAAATAGTTTTGGGTTTAGACACGCCTATATATAGGTATAGCCCATTACAGCCATTTTTTCTCAAATATCTTGAATGTACAGACACAGCTCTGTTACAACTTTATAATAGTATAGATACATTCATATTTTCTCAAATATCTTAAATGTACAGGCTGTTACAGCTTTATAATAGTATACCTATAGATAATGACGTTGCCGGCACAACGACGTTACGAGACGCCATGTTCGTTCACCGTATAAGAATTTTACCATCATTATTCCAGTACAATAAACGTGACACTAATGGTGACAATAAGTTACCACGTCCGGCATCTCCATAACAGTCAAGAGTTTTATCAATATAACTTTTGTCTAATACCATAAACCATAAAGAAAGACAACGTTACCATTACATCGGTTAAAAGATGTATATTATATATTTTTTTTTAAATAGGTAAACGAGGCATTTTGATACTTATCAAAATATAATGCGAAGGTCTGTAAACTTCTTTGAGTATACGTATTCATAGACGTCAGTATTTTTTTAAAGTTATATACATTTTTTTTGTATAACATGTATTATAGTACACTAGCAACACCAGAGGTATCACTCGCACGTCGCCAATTCCAAGGAAAGGGATAGGAGGTGGATAGGAAGGATAATAAGGAGAGGATAGGGCTCTGGCGCTCTCACTCACCATACGAAACACAACCGTAAGCATAAATAAACGGTATTTTTTTACACGCTGATCTTTTGTGAGAGGTTAGTACTTCCCCGATCGAGCTGGCCCATTGGTGCTGGAATAAGCAGGGTTTTACCACTTCGAACATATAATTCTAGGTAATAATGTAGGAAATTGTGAGGGTTCCTTCATCATCGTACTGGAACACTTTTTATATTTCACTGTTTACTGTTAACAAGGACATTCACGAAGAACATTAAGTTTTGAAAACAGATAAAGAAAATTAAGTTTTGAAATTTTAGCATTATTTATTTTTATCACATCTGTGTCGCTGTTAATTTCTTGTCTTTGCAATATACACTTGTATTATTTTACTCTTATGTGAAAACACGTGCACATACTACATACATAACTAAAATATTATTGAGTTCTAAAACAAGCAAATGCCTGGCAGGTATTTTGCGTCGTAGTTTAATTAAATTTATTTATTTTATTCACATAAATCAGCACGTCAAATTGATGAGTGATTAAAATAAATAAGAAAGTTTGAGATTAAAATTATTTTTTTATATAATAATATGTTATTACGGAAATAAAATAGTGTTTAAAGTAGATGTAGACGTTTAACAATATTTGGCGGTCCAACGGTCCATAGTCACCTTTCACGGCTCCGACACGGACCACGGTCCACCAACGGGTGTTGACAAACACCAAATGTACATGCTTATATTTCATAATTCATATCCTTTAATCATATTATCTTATTACACCGATTGGTATGGGGTGGGGACATTATACATATAATAATATACACTATTAAGTAGCAGTTGTCTTTATCACTCAAGATAACCTAAAAAAACAATCGGGAGCAATTCCCGCGTATTTACAAAACATCTGAGTCATTGATCAAGCACACAGTTACCTACTTTCTGAAGACAGTTACCCTATCAATCAGCTGGTAACATTAACGCTGTTTTTATAAATCAAATACTTGTGCCTTGTGCAATGTGCCTTCCGAGAATACTACGTGGTGTGTACAACGGTACAACGTACAACACATTAAGGAAATTGCTTTTACATCTCCCCTTTGCATTTAATTCTGTTGCGTATTAACGTACGGCGAATGGTTTTCTGCAGAGAACAGACCTCATTTGGTTAAGAGCATTTTTTTTTTCAAAGGTGTCAGTTACTACCAATCGCGGCAGGTGGCTCGCTACCACCAGATACGTAAGAAATATTTGTACCGCATCCATATGATAACTTTCTTTTGCACGCCTCATAAGCGAAGCGTTGAGGTGGGTACTACTCTCGTTTAATGCAGAACGACTGATTTTTCAAGTTTATCATTATTTTTGAATATAACTTAATATAAAAATGTTGTTTCCACGCCATAACTTGAGAACGGATTTACCGATTAAAGTTTATCTTTTCTTTTTAAATTTTGCTATTACTGTACGGAAAAAATTAAGAAAGTTGTTCAGAAAATTGGAAAATTTAACGGGTATTTTAACTTCACCCGTTTGACAGTTCGAAAATAATTGATTGTTCATAGCTAACACAGGACAACATAAATGTGTCGAGTCAGCTAGTTTATAATAATTACAAAATCTAATAACAACTTCTTATTTATTAATCTTATAGGCTCAATAATACTCTCACCAATTTGTTAAGTATATTAATTACAAAATACTCAATTAACTAGTTCAAAATAAATACTTATCACATTATAAATAAGTAGTAAGCATTATTGCAAACCCTTAAAAGATGATAGTCACTGCAACTACTTCAGTAACACAATCGTGCCTATCTCATTGATACCTTACTCTGATATCAGATCTAATAGTAAATATTTGTCATTGGACCGTGTGTTTACATTGAGCAGTTGATTGATATGTACATGCATAATTATGACATATTATAGTTCATTATTTGGATGGAAAATAAACCATTATGCATTGACGTCCTTCGATATTCGCACGAGGCTGTAGGGACGTTACACGTACGTCCCGACAGGTTTATACAATAACAAAGCCGCTTAGTGTTTCGAGCAAGGAGGCCAAGACTTTATGCCATGCAACACTGACTGCGAAATTATGTGCATTTATTTACAAACTAGCCTTAGCCCGCGGCTTCGCCGCAGCCAAAAGCTGAACTTTAGGTTATATCTCAGGTTCCCGATATAGTAGCGGGATAATATGTATACCAGTTTTAAGTCAAATCAAGGTCTTTCAAATAAAAAAAGTTGCAGCAAAATCCGGTAAGTAGTGTTTGCGTGATGCGCGAATAAAAAAACAAACAAAAATTCTAAAAAAAATTGTTTTGTGTTTGGACACGCCTATATAGCCTATTAAAGTATTTTTTTTCTCAAATATCTTAAATGTACAGACACAGCTCTGTTACAACTTTATAATATGAGGAGGGATCAAAAAGTAGTGAGAATGAGATAGAATATAATGACTATTGATAACTTAATAATTTATTTTTCTACATAGTCTCCGAGTCTCCGCAATATCCCTTCTGAGTCCCAAAATATTGAGGCCATAACCTTGCCAGCCGATGCCACGGCACGAAACTTCTTCGGGGTCGGTGATGATGGTCGTTTCCATGCGAAGATTGCTGTTTTGTCTCGAGATCAAAATGATGGAGCCATGTTTCGTCCATTATTACGAAACGAGACAAAAAGTTTTCAGAATCTTCTTGAAACTTATCCAACAATATCTTCGAAATGTCAAGTAGATTTTGTTTCTGACTGTCGGTTAACATTCTCGGCACCCATCTTGCGGAGACTTCTCATATTTAAAGATTGTTTCAATATAGATTGAATACTTCCATATGAAATGCCCGTTTCTTGAATTAAGTATCGGATGGTAACTCTTCGATCGCTCAATACAATTTTCTCGACTTTCGCAACATTTTCTTGGGTGACTGACGTCGATGGACGGCCGTAACGATGATGTTCGTCTTCCATGCTCGTTCTCCCTACTCGAAATTGAGAAGCCCACCTTGCAACAGTGGAATATGGCGGAGCAGACTCTCCTAATGTTGCCTCCAAATCGCAATTAATCTCTTGGGTTCGTTAACGTTAACTTTTTTAAACAGAGGTATTTAATAACGGCTCTTACTTCGTTTTTCTCCATTTTCGAGAACATGTTCCGACACGAAGCAAACAAATGACTACATTCAGAAACAAACAAGACAATCGAAGATTTTTTTCTTTATTATTATTAAAAAATATGTATCTGAGCTATGCCTGCCAGTATTTTTTTTTTCTTACCAAGGAGTATGTCTTTCTCACTACTTTTTGATCACTCCTCGTAGTATAGATTATCACTGCCAGGTGAAGTTTTCGTTGACATGTGAAGTTTGCCAGTATCACCATGCATAATCAATCGACTGACTACAGCCTAAATTCCTCACGAAGAGGGCACTCCTGGCTGGCTCTATGCGAGAATTATGAAAAAAATACTATGAACTTGAAATTAAACTAGTTTTTAAATTCACTAAAATATCAAAGTTTTTGGATTTATTCAAACTTGTGCGACTTAATACATTAGTATGATATTTCACAACAATTTTCGTTCCCTTTGCCAACTCTACCGGATGAGTCGTTTCTTCTAAAATATTCCATTCTTTGAGATTTTGTCGTTTCCGAAAACCTTTGTTATTTTTTTATTGCCTTTGTATTATTATCTTATTAGGCTATCACTGCCTTAAAGTCTAAACAAATTTCGAGAATGATTGAGATAGTATATAAATTCTACGATAAAACTTGAACAATAACAATACTATCTGTTTTTATTCACGCTTGCTCTGCGTGATTCTACATTTTATATTCTAAATAAATAGAGTTAGTGTTGCCAGATTTCAGTTTAAACATAAAACCTGTGTATATGTGATATATAAATACATATTATACATTTGCAATAATGGTAAGGTAATACCTTGCGAGTATTTTCCCATATTCGTTTTAAACAGCAGTAATTCTTATCGATCTTTAAATCAGTTGTGAAGGAAAATTAGATGACTCTTCTAGCCGAAGAGAGATTTAGATGTTACCCCATCAATTCCGTACGTATGCATCCTTTTTGGTTTGAAAGTCGGAACGCCGGGGTAATCTTGCAATACTGGCATTTTGTATCTGTGACAAGCATACCAGTCTGAAAATATCTATGACTATTATTTAATGAAGCTAATACTTAAGTAAACAAACGTACTTGTTGATACTCATACAGCTAATATAATTGGAATTTACTTCGAAACATGAATTACATATAATATTTAGATTTTATACATAATATTGTTAGGTGAGTCTTGGACATTGTCATCGTCTTGGATATTTTGGACTGAGGGAATCCGGGGGAGTGGGTAGCAGCACTCCCTCGAGTATTAACAACATCAACTGCGATCGCCAACCCGCCTGCCTAGCGTGGCGATTATGGCATTATCCCCCATGACGGGACCGCTCGTTGTGGCGTTCTCTTGGGGAGGCCTAAGTCCAGCAGTGGACGTTGAAAGGCTGATGGATGGATGGATGGATGGAGTCTTGGAGATGCTAGTTGAATTATACTAATTAAACGAGAGAAAAACTTCGTACCAATTTCATTTGCTCGACCGACGGACGTGAACACAAAGCAAGATAATGTGAAAATGATGATTATAGCCACGAGCAGGATTTGAACCCGCGTAAACGAGACGAGGGCTGTGTGGGGCCGGCTTTAGAATTTTCCCACCCCTCTCCACCCATGGGAGTCGTAAGAGTCGACTGAGGGTATACCGGAGGAGTGGACAGCAGCACTCCTTCGAGTATTAAGAACAACCACTGCGATCGCCAACCCGCCTGCCAAGCGTGGCGATTACGGCACTATCCCCCTTTCTTGGGGAGGCTTATTTCCAGCAGTGGACGTTAAAAGGCTGATGGATGGATGGATGGATGGAAACGAGACGACACGTGGCATATTTTATTTCACATTTTCGCCTAAGTCTTGTGCTGGTCAGACATTATCTCTTACGACATGTTATTATTAAATTTGTATACATTATAACGATCGTGTCCAGACCGTAGAAATTTAGTAAGTAGGTAGGTATGACCTTTATAGACCACTACTCGGAAATGACAATGACAAAGCCACAACAAAGAGTTTTATGCCTGCATTCAAATGCTTAAATAATTATTTAAGACAATTTATTCACCAAAACTATACATGGGAGTTATGTCTACAACTACTAATACTATTGTATATAATACTAGTACATTCTCCGCGGCTTCGCTCGCGTCATAGCATTTTCGATGAAAAAACACTTTCGGATAGGATTCCTATTGTTAGGTATAAGCGTCGCCACGCTAACAGCCGGTTTTACCCTCCCTCCAAATTAGATGTTTCACATCAAAAATATAAAGGGCAATCACCAACATATCATATATCTACTAAAACTTTCTCCAAAACACGCTGCATCTTATGGTATAACTATTATTCCGATCGGTTCAGTAGTTTTAGCAGAATAACCTGTATAACCGAACAACGGCTCTCCATTTATTAGTATAGGTAATTAAAACTATAAATCCGAAATCTAAAATTATAATAATATAATAACATAAATTATTATTACAGCAGTAGGTACAATTATTTTTACATTAATATTATACCATATAAAAGTGAGTCATAATTATATACAGCATAATGTACAAATACGCTTGACGACACCTTCATTTACATTAATTGTCCGAACTGCGCAGAACTTATAAACAATATGTTAATGTTATAATATACCTAGTTATCTATATATGAAATTCCTTTAGACTTAAGACCCTAATTAACATTATTTATACTACATGGATGTATAACAAGCATACGTTCTGATGGTACGTGGTTACCGCAGCCTTAACACCAGGACAATCACTCGTTGCCAACTCCAATCAGAGATGTAGAGGACAAATGAATAGAGATAAAACAAGGTTTAGCCCTCGGGCATTCTCGCTTGTTTAGCAAACATTAAATAGCATCATCACGACATGACCGGAATACATTTGCCAATGGCTAGGAGTGATCATTCCATGCCGACCGTTAAAGACAATTAAACCATTCAATCCAAAATATTCCCTGCATCGATGGCTAAACTCTGCTGTCCAAGAGCATACTCGAAATAATGTAATTCGTTTTCTGTAGCCTCTAGCGATAGACTGGATATGTATAACATTGATATATAGCTCCTAATAATAGGTATTTTCGGTCAACTTTCACTTTTCCGTTTACATACACACCGCTGCTAATATGTAATTATTTAGCCAATTGGCGAAGATCAGTTTTGAAAGTTTCTATTCATGTAATTAGTGTCCTGTTTTTTGGAGTACTATTTACATTTCTGCCAAAGAAAACGTAGAAATAACTACAATTTACTTGGTTATTGCTTATATGTATAAGGTCAAAACTTATGTTGAATCTTCTTGTTCTAGGTGTGCGAGAAACTGGAGATCGGTGCTGAAGCAGATTACTTCGGTCTCCGTGTATCACCTGGATCAGGCCCCGGAAGATGGCTCAACTTGCGGAACCCCCTTGATCCCCATCGCATTCCTGGAGGGCGCGTAGATCTCCGCGTCAAATTCTGGGTACCCCCACATCTTTTGATCAATGAACCCACACGTCACCAGTTCTATCTCCATGCGAAACTTGATCTCATCGAAGGCAGACTTGTTGTAGCAGATTTAGAAGTAGCCAGGAAGATCATAGCTTACATCGCGCAAGCAGAAACTGGGGATTGCGACCCAGATCTACCTCCAACTCACATTTACAAAGAATGTGACAGAATTGGACCTCAAGGGGAACGCCCAGAAGACCATGTTGACAAAATTATTGATTATCACTGCGAGATCAATGGCATGAGGGCTTCTCAAGCAGAATATAGGTTGCTGAAAGAAATATCGAAGCTGGAGTCGTTTGGAGAGGAATTGTTCTTCTGTAAACCAGTCAACCAGAGTAATAACGCTCACAATCTTTATAGTCATTTGCTGTACCATCGTCAGCAAGTCGAGGAGCCTAGTAGGGGGGCTAGGGATGAACAGGAAATCGATGGAGGGGCTACAGTGGGATGTCTGACGTCCGGCCAAAGCGGGGGTGGATGCGGTTGCAGACTCAGCACGTGTGTTGGAGTGGGACCTCACGGAATTGTGGTGTACAGACCAGCTTGTAACGGAGAACAAGAGATTGGTGTAGAAAAACAGAGGTTTGTCAATATTCTATACTTATTGCTTTACTTCATAATCTAGTGGCACTAATAATGACATTCCCGAGGTAAGGTAACACTTAGACAACTGGACACAAAAAACTGTTTAGTCCGTGTCTGTGACAACAAATGCCATCACCTCATTCTTCCACACGTGTTCTAATGCGAATACATAACTGAAACCGCAGCAATTGATCGTTACGTAGGTAGGAAATTGTTGTATATTTATAACGCTAACGTAATATATTTTAACGTCATTTGGTGATGGACTAAGAATACAAGTATCACCACCTCATCCTTTCCCGCGGGTGTCGTACAAGGCGACTAAGGGAAGTAAGCATTTATCACCAGCATTACTGGTGGTATGGCTGGGTACCAAGTGAGAGTACTCACTTGCTATAGGGCCCGAGCGGGTCGGTACCACCGTCTCCTGTGTGATCGGTCATGAAGCACGTCAGTGTGTTTTGGTTGTAGCAGAAGCTAGCCGTTTATGCTTTCATTTCATATCTGGGAAATGAAATGGTGCGCAGCGGCTTGACAACAGGCTATTTGACAGTATGAAAAATAATTACTTCTTTATTGCCATCCGCGTAGATTATGGACTTTAAAAGCAATATGCAATAACATTTATATAAAATATTGAATATTTTACCAAAAAAAAAGCATTACAAACTTCATTTATTTTACGTTAGAACCACATGACAGTGAACGGTTGTGATTGGCTAAACTAGTTCTGACGTCACACGTTTGTAAGTGCTTCCCATGGACCTAGTGTTTCTATCATTGTTTGCGTCCTGAGTCAGTTTTGAGCTCATTTTTATTACTTTTGCGATTTTGAACTAATAAATCAATACTATCTTATTTGTAATCATGGCGAGTAATTTTGTGAAAGCAGATAGCCAAATTTACTGAAACCTGATACATTTATAGTTTCTATAAAAACAACTCCGAGTTTTTCGCACCAGAGCTTAAGACTGTGAAAACAGTTATGGAAGTATCTTAGCTTTTCACAAAAAATAAAATCATTATTATTAATAAATAATACTTTTGGATATATTTAAAGTCATGTTTTACCTTTATAAAGACATCATTTCACGACAATGTTCTTGCTCAATCTGTAATAAGTTATGTGCCATTAATTTAAATCCATATGAATATTGTCATGTATTTAATAGAAAAATATATGAAGTTATGCAGTCCAGAATCAATGTCTATTGATTGGTGAATATGTAAAAATATCTAATCCAACCAGCCTTCTACCTTTCACTAGGCTTCCCTTCCGCAAGAGAGTGACTTAACAGATGGTGCTCTAAAATAAGTAATTTTTTTTCGATAAATTATTTAATAATAAGAAGTTTACAGGATCGTTTTAATGTAAGTACATTAAAATCCTGACAGAAAAAAATGACTAAATTATTTTTTATTTCACTATAATGATCACGGCGTGCAAGTTTTAAGCATGTCTTGCGCACTTTATGATTTGTTGGAATAATTATAAACAGTTTTTCCGGTGCCTTAAATGTGGTATTTATGAACTCGGGCACAGCATACCATTTATAACTTATTTTAAATAGTAAATTACTGTTAACAACTAAGTATGTATATGTAATTGCTAAATGTAGTCACAATGAACGAGGAATACAAACGTGTGACGTCACTCGACTGACGTGCCGCCATATTGCCGGAGTAAGCATCTTGACAGTAAAAAAATCAAATTAATTTGCAATGATGTTTTTAAATTAAATAGTTAAAATAATTAAAAATAAACTTTATTTGTAGGGCGCTGCATGATGTGATATGGTTTCCAGAAACTAGTCAAATAGCCTATTCTCATGGTATAGTTGAATCCATGAACAACGGTTACCACTTACCATCAGGTGGGCCGTGGCCATCAATAGCAATAAAAAAAATTAAATGTAAATAATAATGTTATCAGCTACCATCACTGGATAAATAACAATGACGGTATTAGTTCATTTGTTTGTCCACAGAGTGGCAGTGTGTAATATACGAGAACTATTGTCTCGTTATCTTATCGCACGTAAGAGACTGGTGTGGAGGTGCAATACAAATGTCCGTTAATTTTCGTGTTATCCAGACTCAAAATAGTTTAAAAATATACGCATATTGGTATAACCTTAATGCTAAAACAAAGGTCGTATTTTTAAATTGGCATACATAAACTTCGCTTTATCGATGTTATCTATTAGGAACATCTATTTAAAGTAGGTCAACTGATGTATCAAAGGAGAATTTTGTTTCGCGAACACGTGTATATTTAAGTAAAGATTTCTACTATTATAGATAATATATTTAGATCTATAAAGCAAGTTGTAAAGATCAGCTTCAAAATACAGGTTTTCGAACCGTATTCAAAAAATAATTTACCCAAGTATCATGTTGTGTAACTGTTACCAGTTTCTGAACGTAATATATCATTATTCCAGCATCCCATATACCGCAATTCACCGAGCTCAGCCGTTCCGCCGCAACTTCCAAATGTCTTACGTCACCGATGAAGGCAACGAAGCAACTCTCCACGTGAAAATGGCCACTTCTGGACAAGCTGCAGCTCTGTACAGGGCTGTGACGGAGAAACACGCGTTCTATTGCTGTGAGACCGTCCGCACAGATGTCACTGAGCAGTTCATCAGGGATTTAAAGGTGAATATTTGGATTATTATTCAGGTTTTGCAATTAAAGTGGCGGGTGGAGAATCAGTTCTTGTGTGGCGGCCACGTATCGAACGCTGGGAATCGTCAGTCACTAGGTGATCTGGTTTAAGCCACAGAAAGGCCGAAATCCTGCCGATACATATATATATACGTAAAAACAAAGTAATATTAAGCTTTGTTTTTACGTTAAATATAGTAAATATACTATTTCAAGTGGTACAATAAAATCTACATATATTTTGTACGAGATTGACCTGATGATATACGCTGGTCCTTAAAATCGAATTTTGTTTTCATTGAGTATGTACAATAAGTTCTCTTTATGAGGCCGCAAGATTGTGTAAATCACTCGCAAAAGGGATGAAAATTACATTTCATTTGGTCTATTACTAAATTTATTTTTCTACTTTGTGTTTATTATTACTAAGTGTCCAAAACCTATGTATGACAAAAGTAGTGCACAGATTAGAGGATAAGAGGCAATGTTACAATAAACAAATTAAAAGAACATTAAACACAAAGTGTATGCATGTCAAGTGCTGAAATATATAAAAAAATATCATAATAAATGAAGAGCACCTCATATCGAACAGCTGTATGCGTCACATAAATTGTCTTGTATGGGAATCGAACCGCGTGAAGGCGTACATGTATCTCGTCTGCCTGAACAATATAAACAATTACGGATTTTGTTTAATTAAGGATTATTTTTGCTTTAGTTTTGAAAAAAAAACGTGGGAATGGCTTTTTGTCATAAAAATACATAAAATAATAAAATCCAGTAGGTAATGATGATACTGGTTTTGGTATTTGTTTTTTTACAGTTACATCTCAATTCTCATTGTTAAGTAGCCAATGAGATTATATTTCAACACAGCACAATTTTTTATAAGTACTGTCAGACAACATGATATCACAGTTCTTTCACATTTATGTCCTCTGCCTCCTGTAGGATGCAGCGTGATATACTTTATATAGAAAGATTAAAGAAAGATAAATTTATTTTCATACCATATACAATTATTAAAAACTAGGAACTACACACTAAAAATAAAACAAATGCCTTATACCAACTAACAAGAAAAAAAAAGGAAAAATTATGATGTGCCAGAAAAAAGGGCTTGCTCAGCATGCAGCAATGTCGTTTGACATTGCAACGCTCATTTTCAGCAATGTACCGCTGCCAACACCTGACGTCTGCACGTCCAGTGGTTTACAAGAAAAATAACTAACAATAAAATAAAAGCTTTCTATAGCTTTAAAATATGAAGATAAAAAATAAGAAGTTCTATAAGCCTATGTGTACGTGCCTCCAGAGATGCGCTTTCTACCAAATTATATAAATAAAACCCGCACGGATTCTATCACGTTTACTTGGTGTTATCCCGGTATTTAGAAATATTGTTGTACAGCATTCACGCTAATTTTTATTAGAAACTAACCTTTTGCCTATAATAAACTGTAAAAAATTCATTTATTCGCAACAACACTTTGTTGTGTAGTAACAGGTACTTATATACCACACGTATTAGTGTGTTGGACTTTGTACCGACTAGCGATTGTTAATTAATACGATCGGGGCCGTCACGGTGACCTACGCGATTTGGTTACCATTTATCATCAATTAATATTGTATGTAGGCACTTACAATAATACAATCACTTACTTATCCGTTGTTAGGGGCTGTTCATAAGATATGTCACAATAGGATTTGTTTTGTACAGTTTGCTGTAATACGAGACGATAGTTCTTCAATAATAGTTTGTGAACATATTTTATGAATAAGCAAAATATCAAACCATCAAGCTCGTGGTTATTATATGTATATCATATTTCTCTTGTGCTATCATATTCATATTTATATCTCACTTGTTTTTGGTAAATGGCCAATAATGTTAAGTGTTGAAAATATATATAAAAATAATAAAACTAATTTTTATTTGAAAAGGTAATAACAGGCGATTAAGGGGTTATAGTAATTATATATCATACAACGTCGCTAGAGAGTGAATAGGGACAGTCGAATAATTATCCTACAAGTACAACGCGTCCGGGTTATGTGGTGTAGGTAGATAATTGCATTTCTCAACCGCGACAATTCTTTGTGTCACAAATAGCTGTTTGAAGTCTGGGTGTAGTTTAATGTAAGTTTCTCACGATACATGCGCTCTCGGTGCTGTCTCCAAAATGTGGAAAATGTTCATAATGAAGTGTTGGGCACGAAACAGCATCAAGTAATATGTGTGTTGTGGTGTGGCAGGGCACGATCGCGTCCATCTTCAAGGAGTCGACGCGGCTGGGCCGGCGCTACGTGTTCGACATCCGCCGCACGTGCCGCGAGGTGCACGACCGCGCGCGCCGCGCCGCGCACGCCGCCGAGCCGCGCGCGCGCCGCCCCGCGCTCGCGGTGAGCACTCGCCCGCTGGCTAGCGTTACATTGTTTCCTAGTTTTTACCTTTAAATATTTTTACGAAATCGAGAACTCCCTCTCCTTTAATTTTAGTTATTAAGTAAACCGCGCTGGCAGGTACGCCACGTTTACTTAGAGCTGGAGAGGCCAGCCTTTTCATATTATTTTCATCTCACCAAATGATACGTATTATTTGAACGGCCCTCTAGATGTCATCGACTATTGTTTTTAAAACAGTCGTGAAGCTTATATACGTTTCAATTGTAAAAGCCGATTCCATTTCCAGTCTTCTATTGAAAGTAATGATATTGATATAATAGACGTAGTCTGTGTTTGTGTGGCCTCTAGTATAGCCAATTATAATTTATCGTTATTTATATAGACTATCAGCCATCATCCGCGGCTAGCAGTAAAAAATACTTTTGAAGATCCAAAAGTGCACGCCTCATAATCTTCATTTTTCACAATAAAATTGATTATTTGATGAGTAACTAATAATGTATTGGTCTTACTAAGTAGTTTTCAATAAATCACATAGCGCTAATTTCAAAAAGTACCTTCTCATGTCTTATATGCCATCTAGCGCTAATTTTAAGAAGTACTTCTACATTGGTCTATAGAAATAGTTCTCACGAAATACACCACTGATTTTAGTCGCGTCGAGCGTAAATATTCACAATTTTTTTGTTTATTTAATAACAATTAAACCACATTGAATCAGACCGTGAAAAGTAATAGGGCTCTATTCGTAATCATAATAATTCGTAAAAAAAAAAAAGACTCAATTAGTAAAGTATTTTGGTCGTTATCGTGTTAACATACATTACCTACAACAAACGGACGTCCAAGACAGAACTTTTTTAAACAGCTTCTTAACTAGTTTAAATAATAATAATGGCACAAAAAATATCATGAGTGTTAAAAATAGTGTTTTTTCTTTATATGTGTGTTTATATATTATTTTATAAGTGCAATATATGATAAATAGAGACATTTTAAGTTTAAAAAATCAGTTGTTCTACGTAAAACGATAGCAGTACCCACCTTAACGCTTCGCTTATGAGGCGTGCAAAAATACACTATGTGTCTGTCTGTTTCTAATTTTTAAAAAAGGAATGCCCTATCTGGCAGTCTATGTCTAATTTAAAAAGAATATGCCAAATATTTGTTTGTTCCAATAAAATAACCAAATTCATCTAATTTTGAATATATTATTTCTTTGTAAAATATTGCCCTATAACCTATATTTCGCTTTATTCCAGGAGCCCCGATCCAATTCACAGTCACGCGGTCCCCCCGAGTCGCTGGCGTGCCGCGTGTGTATGGACGCGGCCATCGACACGCTGTTCCTGCCGTGTCGCCACGTCGTCTGCTGTGGCGACTGCGCGCCCAGGTGAGCCTCTAGTGTAAAAAAAAATTATGACCACATGTATAAAAAACTCTAAAACTTATGTTATTTTCTCGAAATAAATTTTATGCAGTTCGTACATTTTGGCATAACTACGATCAGTTGATTTTCTTGTTCCCTCCATTCAAAATAGACCTTATCTGGAGGATTATTATTCAAAATAAGGCTTCCTTTACTAGTTAACTCACTTGTTCAACAAGACTAATAAATGTATATGTTTACAGATGCGAGCGCTGTCCGCTGTGCCGAGGCGAAATCGAAAAGCTGATGCACATATTCCTGCCAGTCGAATACCAACGTAGCCCTGGTCTCGTCAAATGAATATAACTGCCATCTTCAACTTGGAAACAAAATAACGATGATTTTCATACGAAATGATTCCGCCCCGATGAACGTACAGGTGTGAAGTGCCTTTAAGTGTGTTGTGATCGTCTAGTCACTGATTTGACTCCGACAAATGCATTTGAAATTGGAACGAATTCCAATATTTTTGTACGTTACAAGGTACTTACTTAGATTTTAAATATAGAATATGTTAACGGCTAAATCTAGGTTGTTTATTCAAAGTACCCTCAGGAATATTACCTTCGTTTTAGAAGGCATTAGTTTAATATTTTGTGATAATTAATGTGTAGACAAAAAAAAAAGTGCATTTTAATTATGTTTAAAATTTAACATTGCCTTATATTTTGATTTGAAAACTTATGTCCTCGTTTTAAGTTCAATTGTAAGTTTTAATGTAGGACCTGTGGTCTATAAGTTATTATAATGAAAAATACAAATTAAGTAAACATTTACTAATACTGCCTAACTGTTGTTTTTTTTAATACCTTCAATAGTTCAATGTATTGGGCAGGATTATTTTAACTAATGCCAAGATTCATCACAAGTGATTTTTGAAGTGAATAGGTACTTCTTTAGAATCGTTGTGATTTGAAACTCGACGAAACTAAAATACGTCACGATAAGGAAACAAACACATAAATGTATAGGATTAACAGTAGTTGCAGAAAAGTCCATTAAAGTTATTTTAATATTGAAGTAATATTTTTGTCATAAAAAGTATTCCTTGGTAGCTGATTTGAAACCTCAGTCGCCGGCTTGCGTGATCAATACTTAAACCATATGACCACGGTGTAGATAATATTAAGTTTGAAAGTGATATGGATTCAATAATAAACTAATATCTCTGTTTTGTATGTTCACTTGGTATTCCCATATTCACTTTCAACTACCCCCAAAGTGAATCATATACTTAAACACAAAGTGAAAAATGTGAAATCGAAAATAACAGTCAGGAGCAGGATTTGAACCTGCATCTTCTGGATACCGTCCAGATGCTTTACCAATTCAGCCATCCTGACAATTGCTCCTGACTGCTAATTTCGACAACACATCATACTCAACGTCTTTGGGTGACGCCTGCGCCATCTGTCGGACGTATTTTCATACATTATACCGACCAGGTAAACTTAATTTTACAATTAAGATTTTACCTAATAATGACGCAAACACTTTAAATATTTAGATATTTTTATATATATTTTTTTTAGCATTTGACATGCTTAGCACTATACATTAAACACAAAGTGAAAAATGTGAAATCGAAAATAACAGTCAGGAGCAGGATTTGAACCTGCATCTTCTGGATACCGTCCAGATGCTTTACCAATTCAGCCATCCTGACAATTGCTCCTGACTGCTAATGTCGACAACACATCATACTCAACGTCTTTGGGTGACGCCTGCGCCATCTGTCGGACGTATTTTCATACATTATACCGACCAGGTAAACTTAATTTTACAATTAAGATTTTACCTAATAATGACGCAAACCCTTTAAATATTTAGATATTTTTATATATATTTTTAGCATTTGACATGCTTAGCACTATACATTAAACACAAAGTGAAAAATGTGAAATCGAAAATAACAGTCAGGAGCAGGATTTGAACCTGCATCTTCTGGATACCGTCCAGATGCTTTACCAATTCAGCCATCCTGACAATTGCTCCTGACTGCTAATTTCGACAATACATCATACTGAACACACTACATCGGCTGAATTGGTAAAGCATCTGGACGGTATCCAGAAGATGCAGGTTCAAATCCTGCTCCTGACTGTTGTTTTCGATTTCACATTTTTCACTTTGTGTTTAATGTATAGTGCTAAGCATGTCAAATGCTAAAAATATATATAAAAATATCTAAATATTTAAAGGGTTTGCGTCATTATTAGGTAAAATCTTAATTGTAAAATTAAGTTTACCTGGTCGGTATAATGTATGAAAATACGTCCGACAGATGGCGCAGGCGTCACCCAAAGACGTTGAGTATGATGTGTTGTCGAAATTAGCAGTCAGGAGCAATTGTCAGGATGGCTGAATTGGTAAAGCATCTGGACGGTATCCAGAAGATGCAGGTTCAAATCCTGCTCCTGACTGTTATTTTCGATTTCACATTTTTCACTTTGTGTTTAATGTATAGTGCTAAGCATGTCAAATGCTAAAAAATATATATAAAAATATCTAAATATGAATCATATACTTTTAATACTTTCTGATATTTACGCGAATATTACACATTTTGAAATAAAACTACGTTTACGGAATCTATCGCGTTTACTTGATTTTTCTACTATCCCGACGATTCGAATACTTTACAGCATTCATGATCACGGGTGGACTTAGATGATAGTCGCCCAAGGCTGATATATTATTTCAACGGTTTCATCTACCCACAGTATATGATTTTACAAAATTTTTGGTTTATTTATTTTAACCCACCTAATATTTTTAGAAACAGAATTAAAATATTTACTTCAAATATTTTATGCTTACAATGTATGAGACTTTAAGTTAGTATATTAAAATGAGTATAATACTTCTCTTTAAACTGTAAAATTTTTGTGCTTAAAAATTCTACAACAAACTACTTACTTCATTTAGTACAAACTTTCCTCTCGCGGGTCTGCTGGAAGAGATTTCTTAAGAAATAAGCAGCACCTTTGTACAAATATTTATAAATAATTTAGTTTATATGTGTTAGTATGTGTGTGTACATAAATAAATAAATAAAATAAAATACCAATTACTACCAGTAAGAAGACAATCTTGGTTATTAGTTTATATTATTAAATATATTGGTTTTGCCAAAAGCTAAGATTAAAAAGCTACCAGCGGATCGGAACGTGGCCTGGCTGAGAACTGAGTTTTCTGGCCGAATCTTTCTCAGTCAGGCCGCGTTCCGATCCGGTGGTAGCTTTTCACTAGCTATAAACCTATGCATAAGCACTCTTTTCCAAAAGGCACAGGTTAAATTTCCAATGCTCTAGGACAGGGGTCTCCAAACTACGGCCTACGGGCCAGATACGGCCCGCCAGTGTCATCAATCCGGCCCGCGACAGCCTAAGACTAGTGTCATCAATCTAGCCTGCGATAACCTAAGACTAGTGTCATCAATCTAGCCCGCGACTACCTAAGACTAGTGTCATCAATCTAGCCCGCGACAACCTAAGACTAATGTCATCAATCTAGCCCGCGACTACCTAAGACTAGTGTCACTTCTCAGGGGACACAGCAGCGGAAATCGAGGATAGAGGTAATGCCGCCCTCGAGCATGCTAGGAGGTGGGGTGTCCTGAACAAGCTGAAGTTTGCGCCACATAAAACGAGTGCCATGGTGATAACTAGGAAGCTCAAGTATGACACTCCACATCTGAGCATGGGCGGGGTTGATATTGCTTTTGTCGAGGAGGTAAAGATCCTGGGGTTGACGATAGATTGCGGGTTGACGTTCGGAGCCCATACTGCAAACGTTTGTAGGAGAGCACTGAGTGTCTACAAGCAGCTATCGAAAGCTGCCAGGGTCAGCTGGGGCCTCCATCCTGAAGTCATTAAGACCATTTATAGTGCAGCCATAGAGCCCATGGTAACCTATGCTGCAGCAGCGTGGGCACCAGCCACCTCTAAACAATATGTACGCAAGCAGTTAAATGCAGTGCAGCGGTTGTTCGCGCAGCGGATATGTAAGGCATACAGGACGGTCTCCCTCAATTCCGCCCTGGTGCTGGCCGGGATACTCCCCCTGGATGTCCGTATAAGGGAAAATGCTGCCCTTTACGAGTCCAGGAGGGGGGGTTCCCGGTTTGTACCGGTGGACAGGGAGATCGAGAGACCAATGCCTTATATGGAGAGGCCGCACCCTGCGGAACATGTGTCCCGCCGTATTATATTCCTCAATAGCGAAGAGGATGTGGTGGCACTGGTAGGCGGTGCAGTTAAAATATTTACGGACGGTAGTAAGATTCAGGGGGAGGTTGGGGCGTCCATCTCCGTTTGGGAGGGGGATGTTGAGGCCTGCGCCCGAAAATTCAAGCTGCCGTCCTACTGCACCGTCTATCAGGCAGAACTTCTGGCCATCAGCAAGGCGGCAATGGTGGCTAACCAAGGTGGACATGGCAAGTATGCGATTATCAGTGACTCGAGGGCTGCTCTAGAAACTGTAGCAAATAACGAATCACTCCATAGGTTGGCAAATGAGGCGAGGAGCCTTTTGAATTATTGCACAATGAGCGGAAAAGACGTTTCTTTGTGTTGGGTTAGAGCACATGTAGGTATCGCGGGGAACGAAAGGGCAGACTACCTCGCTAAAGAAGCTGCACTCAAAAGTAAAATAAGACCACAATATGATAAATGTCCGGTTTCATTCGTCAAGAAGATGATCCGTAAGGAGTCTCTTGACGAGTGGAACCGGAGGTATCAGGAGGGAACAGTTGCAGCAGTTACCAAAGTGTTCTTCCCTGATGCAAAACAAGCGTATAACACTGTAATTGCTTTGCCAAAGAACAGCATTTTGACACAAGTATTCACGGGGCACGGTGGGTTCTCCGAGTACCTACATCGTTTCAGGTGCAAGGACAACCCATCGTGCACCTGTCAGACAAACACACCAGAAACAATACTCCATGCCATCCTAGACTGTCCCGAAAACCACGTCCTGAGGTATGACCTGGAGCAGAGACTAGGGGAGGCGTTAAGCCTTACAAATATACAGAAAATAATAAAAGACCCAGACAAAAGAAATCCTTTTTTGGAATACTGCATAAGTGTTGCTCGTAAACTCATATTAAAAAATAAAACATGAATGGGAATTGATAATAAAATAAATATAAATCTGGACATCCTTAAATTATAATTATGTTCGTATTAATAAATTGGAATTATAATATTTTGTATTTATAACCAAAGTTTATGTATATGTATAGTAGCTATTTTGTATAAATCAACATCAATAAATCTATATAGTATAATATCAAATCAATATCTAATATCGAATTGTTATTGAATAATTGTATTGTCATTGTGTTGTCTAAAACAATTTTTCTATAATTGTATCTAATCATTTAATTGTTAATTATGTGTTGTGTTGTTTGTTTATTCTGTCTAAAAAGTCTTTCCTGTACTAATAAACCTCCTATTTTCTTTGTCTTGGGGGTCATGCACTTTATTTTAATAAAATGCAGCTGATCGAAAAAACTTGTGCAATATTGTCACAAAGTCCTAACATTTTTAAATTAAAGTGCTAGAGACCGAGTGACAATAGAATTTTAAAAATTTCTACAGCTAACTTTAACTGTTGTTTGTGATATAATAATAGAATGTAATTATAATAATAGAAATAATATATAACAACCAATATAATTAATTATGTATAATTTATATAATAATTTAATGTAATATAATAATGTTAATGTAAAATAGTGTTGTGGAAAAAATATTAATTTATTGTAATCTATGCGAATATTGTTATTGTAAAATGAGTATTGTCGGTCACTTTGTCATAAAAATGTCATAGACGAGAAATAATTTAATATAATAGAATATATATATATATACATTAATTGTTATGTATGTCGGTCAGATATTTTGTGTAAACAAAATGTTTGTGACCACACGAAATAATATTTGTTTTGTATAATTAGAATATGATAGAGATAATATAATTTAATATTGTATCAATAAAAATGTCCTTGATAACCCATTAGATATTATAAATAAGCAAATGTAAGAAATATTAATTTGAAATAAATAATATTTAAAATAAATAAATAATAAAGATGAGAGTAGGTGTTACCTCCCAGATTGGAGGACCAGGGAAATAAAAAACATTTAATGGATAGGCTTAAGAGTAGGGATTTCGAGTAGGTGCTACCTCCCACGATGGAGGACTAGGGCCTCAGAAAAGAATAATGGATAGGCGTCAATCTAGCCCGCGACTACCTAAGACTAGTGTCATCAATCTAGCCCGCGACTACCTAAGACTAGTGTCATCAATCTAGCCCGCGACAACCTAAGACTAGTGTCATCAATCTAGCCCGCGACTACCTAAGACTAGTGTCATCAATCTAGCCCACGACTACCTAAGACTAGTGTCATCAATCTAGCCCGCGACTACCTAAGACTAGTGTCATCAATCTAGCCCGCGACTACCTAAGACTAGTGTCATCAATCTAGCCCGTGACTACTTAAGACTAGTGTCATCAATCTAGCCCGCGACAACCTAAGACTAGTGTCATCAATCTAGCCCGCGACAACCAATGACTTATTGTTGTTACTATAACTGTGATAAGTTGAAGAAGAAAACACAGAATGATAATTATTCGTATTTATATATATTTTTAGCATTTGACATGCTTAGCACTACATTAAACACAATGTGAAATCAATTTGTGTTTAATGTAGGTAGTGCTAAGCATGTCACATGCTAAAAATATATATAAATACTTATAGGGTTTGCGTCATTATTAGGTAAAAATCTTAATTGTAAAATTAAGTTTACCTTGTCGGTATAATGTATAAAAATACTTCCGATAGATGGCGCAGGGATATTGATCGAACTTCACTCGAGAAGTTCGTTTGATCATATATTATATTTCTTCGCTTCATTCTTCAGATATAATTAACCAGGTAGATGTTCAGAGATTAAGTTTTGCTAAGAGTGGTAAAAAAAAAATCTTATGAGTATGTACTACTTAAGACAAACGTTATCTTAAAAAACGATAAATGTTTATTATAAAGCAACTGAATAAGGAGCGATGGCAACTTATATAGTCAGTCATGATGATGTCATGAAGTACTTATATTAATAAATAACCTATTTACATCTATAGGTATTTTAAATTCAAAATTATAAGTATATAAATATAATAGTAAAAACACTGTTCTAACAATTCTGTGCTATCTGACGCTGACAAAATTTGCCAAATGTTTGGGAAAGTGAAACCAACTGGTGGCCTTCCTAATTATGCCTAAAAAATTATGTCTCAAATTTTTTGTAAGCGATATGTAATCGCCTATAACAATATCTGGATAGATTGTAAGGTTGACAGAAAAAAGTTAGGTTACGATTGGTTGGTCACGACCAGGGAGAGGTCTTAAGTCTGGAATCGGGATCCTAATGGCCGGGGTTGTTATAGACCCATTGCGCAATTATAAACCGAGGACGCTTGAACGTGTGTTATGAGACAGGGCAAAACGGTGTGTATTATATGTTGCATAGGACGCGCCCTTAGCAAACTGATGTATTAAAAAAAGTTAGCCCAAATGGATTGGAATTATGAAGATATTAAACACAAAGTGAAAAATGTGAAATCGAAAATAACAGTCAGGAGCAGGAGAGCATCCTGCTCCTGACTGTTATTTTCGATTTCACATTTTTCACTTTGTGTTTAATGTATAGTGCTAAGCATGTCAAATGCTAAAAATATATATAAAAATATCTAAATATTATGAAGATAATCAACATTGTGGTCTATGCAATACCTATGTCCACCAAAGTTTTAATGTTACACTCTATATAGCTGCACTTAATGTATTTTTAGAAACAGAGGCTAATATTAACTCCAGAGATTTAGCTGGAGTTCCCCGGCGACTACAGGCACAGTAAATATATAAGCTATTTACTGTGGTACAGGTGAGTACAGGCCGCCGTCAGAGTAAAACGATGGTGCAGAGGGCAACCAGGCCTGTAAAAAGTCCCGAGAAGGTTTTTGTTAGGTTTAAGATCTTTAGAAGACTTTAATAGGTTGTGAAGGCCAAAAACGGGAAACCAATATATATGTTGCCCGGTAATTTCCTACTTTTTTTAAACAATTTACGATAAATGAAAATGCAAGAAAGTGTAAAAGAACATGTCTTGCCAATTAATTATAAATGAATAAAGGAATCTAGACAAATAGCATAGAGATTTTGTTTCCATGAAACCTAAGACTACATTCGGCAGTGGTTCGCGAGGCGGAGAGATATATTGAGGATCATCCTAGCTGCCTAGTAATGGAATTGGAAGCTTCTATTCTGTGTTGGTATTAACTTTCAGTGATTGCTCATCGGCTTCTTTGTTCTCTTTGGTACGGATGTAATATGCAAAGAAATAGATTCTCCTCTCGCACCATTGCCAAATGTTTCTAAAGTTATTCAGGTGAGTGTATAAGTCTCATCCTGTTTACATAGCCGATTGCTGCTATGTTAGCAACAGCGTAATACAAAACATTTTAGGGCCAGGAAAGTAGCGAGCAGTTTTATGTTTTTAATGTGAAATTTTAGTTCACTCTTTTTACTTCAGAACCTTAGCTGATCGCACCCTAGCCTGTACGAGATGCTTCTGAGAAAGTTTTAAGATAAAATTTTTGATGTAAGTACTTATGTGGGCATGTAATACACGTCCGCCTAGCCCCTCAGGGATACAGGCGTGATGTTATGTACATATCGGGTTGTTTATTGTAAAAATATGTTTCCCTCAATACAAAAACAATCAATCGGAAAAAAAAAGTTTCATCAAAATTCGTACAGTAGTTTTTGCGTGATGTGCAAACTTTTTGTTTTATGAACGTTAATAAGACATTTTCAGTAACTATTAGAAATGCGTAAAGTATCAAAGGGAGATATAATCTTGAAACTAAAATCGTAAATATTTATGATGAGGTGTGTATATAGGTACACTAAGAAATGTTTCTTATAAAGACGTAGCCATGAAACATTGAAGTGATATTAATTTGGGCACTTCGGTGGTCTTACATTTTGAAACCCATTTTTGGAATAAAATTGTAAGATTTTAGATTTAAAAGAAATTTTTTACAACAGTTTTGCTTAGGGGTCAACATTTTCCGCGAAGGTGCGACGCTCCATGCGTCGCTAAGTTGAGGGTATCCGAAAAGGTAAGCCGCCGGCGGACCACTGAAGGAATGTAATATAGTTCCGGTGGCCCGCCAATAAAGGCGGAGAGATGGCACACGGCGGGTTTCTTTAGTGGGTGAGGGCCCCACACTACCCTGTTCGTTGCCCCGAACGACGGGGTGTGCGGTTAGGAACATTTATTCCCGCATTAACAAAAAAAAAAGGGGGGTCAACATTTCGATACGAGTTGGACATCAAATTCTTTACCTTTGCTCCTAACTCCGATAGATAAAAACTACCAAACATGTGTAGGGTAAATAAGATCCTTCGTGAAATATTGGGAAACGATTTTGTATCCATTCTTAGCATACCTTATTATCTATTATGTTCTGCCAACATGTAATATGCGATTGTAAACAACAAGCATGTAGGTACCTGAATAGTCGAAGTGATGCACGGACCAACCGGTACCAATCTTCCATCACTGCGGGTGTGTAATTCGTGTCTTTGGATAGCTCGAACTGGTAGATATCGCTTGTTGAGCTGGCAAGTATGACACCGTAGCAGGTATTTCGCTACCGCACAAAGTTTCAACTAGTTCTTGGTCATTAAACACAAAGTGAAAAAATTGCTGAATTGGTAAAGCATCTGGACGGTATCCAGAAGATGCAGGTTCAAATCCTGCTCCTGACTGTTATTTTCGATTTCACATTTTTCACTTTGTGTTTAATGTATAGTGCTAAGCATGTCAAATGCTAAAAAATATATATAAAAATATCTAAATATTTAAAGGGTTTGCGTCATTATTAGGTAAAATCTTAATTGTAAAATTAAGTTTACCTGGTCGGTATAATGTATGAAAATACGTCCGACAGATGGCGCAGGCGTCACCCAAAAGACGTTAAGTATGATGTGTTATCGAAATTAGCAGTCAGGAGCAATTGTCAGGATGGCTGAATTGGTAAAGCATCTGGACGGTATCCAGAAGATGCAGGTTCAAATCCTGGCTCCTGGCTGTTATTTTCGATTTCACATTTTTCACTTTGTGTTTAATGTATAGTGCTAAGCATGTCAAATGCTAAAAAATATATATAAAAATATCTAAATATTTAAAGGGTTTGCGTCATTATTAGGTAAAATCTTAATTGTAAAATTAAGTTTACCTGGTCGGTATAATGTATGAAAATACGTCCGACAGATGGCGCAGGCTTCACCCAAAAGACGTTAAGTATGATGTGTTATCGAAATTAGCAGTCAGGAGCAATTGTCAGGATGGCTGAATTGGTAAAGCATCTGGACGGTATCCAGAAGATGCAGGTTCAAATCCTGCTCCTGACTGTTATTTTCGATTTCACATTTTTCACTTTGTGTTTAATGTATAGTGCTAAGCATGTCAAATGCTAAAAAATATATATAAAAATATCTAAATAGTTCTTGGTCCTTGATTATATTAAGGAATGATTTTTCGAGCCTAGGAGTTATGGCGTTGGTACGTAGCTGCGTTTCCATATCGTGTAGATCCGCGAATATGCGGCAGCGTGAAGTAAAAGAGGCAACCCTCTATTTGATTTATTAATTCTAGCGCCAATTTGTTGTTGTAATGATTCGGGTTTTTTATATCGATTTCTAACAATGTTAATAGCGGCGGATATATCTGGGTTAAATTGTGGCCCAATAAAAAGGGCAATTTTTTAGCATTAAATAATTATTGAAAAGAGTATTTTTATATTCTTTGGGTAAACCATTTCTAAGTACTTGCTTGTTACCTACTTGCTAGATATAGTATGCTTTGACGTGTAATCGGTGGGTTCACCTAAGGCGGACAAAATATCCAAAGGTAGTTCCACTATCTTTACAGAGTCCTTGGTTGTAGGAGCAGGATCGTCATGGGTGACGACAGGTTCCTGGTTGATCTGTGCAAGGTCTGTGTCCCCAACAGGTATGTCATTCCTTATTTCATCATTAAACGGTAGGTAGGTCAATCACCATCATAAGAAATAATAATTGCCAAGTGAAATTGATGGTAAGTACGTAGGGTAAACTATAGTATTGCCGGCTCCCCCTTAGTCATTGGCACTTTGGATTTTAAATGCAAATATTAAGAAGTGGTATAGCAAATACATTTGTTCTAATTTTTTTCATAATCTGCAATAGTAACATTGCTTGCAGAAAGTAGGTTTTATAATATTATAGCTGGCAGCACTAAAGAAAATAAATATATACCGGCGTCATGGCGTCATGCAGAACTGTTAAAACATCACTTTCTAATAATTTAAAATAAATAATATTAAAATTTCATAATATTAAAATAATAATTTCATAATATTAAAATTTTCAATAATATTAAAATTTCTAATTAACGACTGTAACGTAGATTGTTTATTATTATGCTTAGTTTTTAGGTAAATAATGGCTACGAGTGCTTTTTTGACCAATTTTCTTTTATAATCTTACTTTATTAGGTACCAATGACTGACTTAATAACAGTAACTGTACATGGTGCCAATGACTAATTTCATTTTTTTTTTTCTATTAATTATCTCTAATTAGATTGACTAATGCATTTCCATTTGAAAATATCCATACCAGAAAACTCTAAATCAATGTTTGCTGACTTTTTAAACACCTATCAATTTAAAATACACACGCACAAATACACAGGCACACACACACACACACACACACAATACATACATAGCACATACACAGCTTGTATACTTGTTCCTAACACTGAAATATTACCAGACCAGTTGTAACAAACATATATTAAAACTATGTAATTAAAATTTGGGAAGGTACTGGTTCTCAACGTACAGCTCACGCTAGTTTGGGAATCGGGACTTACATATAATCTACAAAATGTATTTTGTTGCAAGAAAGAATTAATTATTATTAATCTTTATTTACATATCTTAAATCACTAAATACATTTTTAAATATATATATTATAAAAAATAACAAAATATTTAAAAATATAAAAAGTGTGTAGACCCACCGGCAGCGAGCACAAGGGCCAAACTGTCAGTGCTTAGGGTTCCAAAGACAGGAACTTCCTCACAATGCGTGCCGTGTCCAGAAGTACCGCTTTCTGTATCAAACGCTTGATCCAACCATCCAACGCGAGCCTCTTAAGGTGTTGGTCGAGACTCTTGGCTATCAGTCCGTTGATTGATACTACTATCGGCACAATAATCGCTGAATCGACATCCCACATGTCAACAATCTCGTGAGCCAAGTCCAGATACTTCATCTGTTTATCCTTCTCGGCCTTCACGAGATTCTCGTCATGCGGGATGGTGATATCAACAATCATTGCTCGGCGCTCAGATCGATCAACCACCACAATATCAGGTTTGTTGGCTACAACAGTTCTGTCTGTGATAATTGATCGATCCCAGTACAATGTGATACAGCCATTTTCGAGTACTGGCTCAGCTACATACCTGTAGTAAGGTACCTCGAAGTCCACAAGTCTGTATTTCAGAGCAAGCTGTTGGTGGATAATCCTGGCTACTTGGTTATGTCTGTGCAAGTACTCACCGTTAGCAAGACGAGAACAACCCGAGACAATATGCCTAAGGGATTCACCAGGATGGTGGCAGGCACGGCATATGTCAGCCGTACCATCCCTTAGGATATGCCTCCGGTAGTTGTTCGTCATGACAACTTCGTCAGCAATTGCACAGACAAAACCTTCGGTTTCCCCAAAGAGGTTACCGAAACGTAGCCAGGCCACGGAAGCTGAAAAGTCAACGTCGGGCCCATGTAAAGCCCGGTAAAATCTTCCGTGCAGCTCCTTGCTCTGCCATACACCCCTGCGATCGTCAACACCTAGTACTACAGGTCTGCGTCAGTTCTCCTTAGCCAAGGAGAGTGGAGTGAGTCCGGAGTCTACAGCGATCACATCACGATGCATATCCTTATCAGTGTGCAGGAAATATTCCCTGAGGTTGCACACCTCACGATTGTGCAAGATCTTCGCATTTAAAAAACCTCGTCCACCACACTTTCGTGGAATGTACAACCTCATTACTGATGAACGAGGATGATGCATACGATATGTGGTCAAGAGACTGCGGACTCTTCTATCCAAGGCGTCAAGTTCAGTCTGAGTCCACTTGAGTATGCCGAAAGAGTACATAAGAAGTGGCATGACCCAACCGTTGCAGGCGCGCACCTTGTTGCCACCTGAAAGAAGACTATTCAGTACTTTCTTCAGGCGGCCAAAGAAACGCTCCTGCAACGACCGTTTCATGTCCACCTCATTAATGCCCCAAGCTTGCGACATACCCAAGTATTTATAGGTGTCAGTTACGAGGAGTGATCGTAAATGAGTAGAATCCGAGAGTTGTATTCCTTCGGATTCCACTATCCTTCCCCGTTTTACATGCATGACCGCACATTTATCCACACCAAATTCCATCCTGATGGAATTACTAAAGGACTCAGTTAACTTTAGTAACTCCATTAGTTGAAATCTGGTAGGGGCAAACAACTTAAGATCATCCATGTAAAAGAGGTGGGATATTTTTTGACCATCACCTCGCAACTTATAGCCGAGCCCTGAACCCTCTAATAAGGTACTAAGGGGGTTCATGGCCAAACAGAACCATAAAGAACTCAGACTATCGCCCTGAAATATACCCCGCTCAATCCTTATAAACTCACCGCGAAAATTCGGGGTCTGCCGCCACACTGGATAGCAAAGAGCTGTTCTCCAGTGCCCCATACAAGACTTCAGGAAGGTGCATAAAGTTTCGTTAACTTTATATAACTCTAGCACCCTCAAGAGCCATGCATGGGGCACAGAGTCAAAAGCTTTTTTATAATCTATCCAGCATGTCAAGAGATCCCTTTTCTTACGGCGAGCATGTTGGCTAATGGCCGTATCAATAAGGAGGTGCTCCTTAGTACCACGGCTGTCACTCCTACATCCATTCTGAGAGGTAGATAGGACCGAATTAGATTCAATATGTTTAGCAATTTTGGTTCTCAGAATAGATGTAAGGAGCTTATAGACTGACGGTAAACACGTAATAGGTCTATTACTTGGCTCCGTGGTACTGCCTGATTTATGGAGCAAATACTCGTAAGTGACGCCAGTCGTCATAAAATCCGGCAACGTCCCCGACTCCACAGCTGATTGGAACCGAGAGGCCAAACGAGCGTGTGAGCTTCGTAGCCACTTAAGCCAGAAATTGTGCAGTCCGTCCGGTCCTGGAGATTTCCAATTTGTTAACGAACGGACTGCACAGGCTACGTCTTCTTGTTCAATTTTAATATTCTCCATTATTGAGATTTTATCACAAGGTCGTTTAACATCCCCGATCCAATCGCCCTTAAAGTGTGTGATAGGCATCGACCAGATGCTGCGCCAAAATGTATTTGTAGCCTCAGCATCTGGCAACTGCATATCACACAATTTCACGAGGACGTTCCCAGTTTCTATAGACAGACTTCTCATTTTTTTGAAATATGCGATTCACAGTATAGCGATCCATGCGTTTTTTATATCTACGAATTCGATTTGCCCATGCATAGAGTTTTTGTTTCAGGAGGTCGATACGCTCCGTAACACGGGACATAAAATCTTGAGGTCTGATTTCAGACCCCAAGAACGCCCGTTTCACGAAGCGCATCACTCGTGGGCGTGTATTGCCCATCCTGAAACAGTTAAGTTTACCAATTAGCACCCTTGTCTCGGCGATACGACACTCAATCCTGCACTGCCATGCCGGTTTTGTGTTCAGAGGCTGCATAGCAAACTCCTTTTTTAAAAGAGTGAGTCCAGCTATACGGCTAGCCGCAACCGCTGCACAGTACAAGATGGAGTGTGTATCGGCAAGATCGTTACTAGAGTCTAAGTAATTAGACAAAAGAGAGTCAAGGATACTAACCAGTAACCTATTCCTCCTATGCATGGGTAATCGAGGTAGATGTGGCCTAAATTCTAATAGTTTGGACCTATACTCACGAATCGCACATTCCAATGCATCTCTTACCTCCTCACGGTACTAAGCGTCAACAGAAATAGTCTCATTACCCCCATCCGCGCGTGTCCTCGGTGGGATGGATGTTACAGTTGTTGTTTGTAAAGGGACGGGGGTAGCATGACTGATTCGTATAAACTCCGAGCGTAGCCGATCAAGCACGGTGTCGTCCAACATGTGAGATCGTTGAATGACCCGTACTTGGTCCGATAGTCGTTGAGCCGAGATGTTAATGGTTGGTTCAAGGTTCTGTAACAGAAGCAGCATGCGGTCACGATACGCAGTAAGGTTAGTTCCTCCCTCTGTGGCCCCAAAGTATGCGCGCATGACATTTTCATTTATGGCTTTTGTCCACTTCATGCGCCGCACATAACCACTGGCAGTGGGGACCCTGTTTGAGGCCGGTGGGCCTCGGGATCCCAAGCTGATCGGTGGCCGGCCTCCCTCTCGCCAACGTACAGGTAGTGGTGACGACGGTGGAGAGAAATACTCGTCACTAGAACTAGAGCTCGACGCATACGGTGTGACCGGCTCCGCGGATGCGGTCACCAGTGGCTGCGACGCGGAGCTGTGTGACGAGTCCGGGGGTGAAAGGTGTGCTGCTTTTGTCTTCGATCTGGTTAGCATTTTAATAACATTTCGTTGTGTTTACTATATTTCTGGTTTTCATCTTGACATGTACGTCAAATGTCATGACGGTCGGCAAAACTATAGATGTTATTTTGTAGTTTTCTTGGTTTAAATAGGCTTATATTACATATTAAAAATAACTTTGTGTGCCCAAATATTTGGATGAAATGCAAGAGGTTAAATATAATGTTTGTATACAAGATGAAATTATTTTAATCAGAGAGCGTTTGAAAACACAACTGTCTTATTTAGTGTTGCCAGATCAATTTTTTTATTATTATTATTCTCTTTATTTATTGTATATCACATTATATACACTTTTAAATATATTATGAAAAGAAACAAACACTCACACAAACATACTCACATACTTATAAAAATACAAACAAAAACACAAACGAGTAAACATAACAAATTTAAAAATGTATAAAATAGATAGACCACCGACATCGGGGCTGGGACCAAGTTGCCGGTGGTTAGGGCTCCAGAGTAAGGAACCTCCTCACAATACGTGCCGTGTCGAGGAGTACTGCCTTTTGCATCAAGCCCTTAAGCCAGCCGTCCAACGAGAGTCTCAATAGGTGTTGGTCGAGACTCTTGGCAATCAGTCCATTAACCGATATGACTATCGGAACAATAATTGTTGAATCAACATCCCACATGTCGGTAATCTCGTGAGCTAAATCCAAATATTTCATTTGCTTTTCTTTTTCAGCTTTCACGAGATTCTCGTCATGCGGAATAGTGACGTCAACAATTACTGCACGGCGCTCTGATCGGTCTATCACCACTATATCAGGCTTGTTAGCAACAATAGTCCTGTCAGTAATGACAGACCGATCCCAGTACAACGTGGCACGGTTATTTTCGAGAACTGGGTCGGGCACATATTTATAGTATGGTACTTCAATTTCCACTAGATTGTATTTAAGAGCAAGTTGCTGGTGAACAATCCTGGCTACCTGGTTATGTCTGTGCAAATAATCGCCGTTGGCAAGACGAGTACAACCGGAAACAATATGCCTGAGTGATTCTCCGGGACGGTGGCATGCCCGACAGATGTCAACCGTACCATCTTTCAGGATATATTTTCGGTAGTTATTCGTCATCACAACTTCATCCATTATTGCAAAGACAAAACCTTCAGTTTCTCCGAAGAGATCACTGAATTGCAGCCAGGAAACAGATGCTGCAAAATCAACATCAGGCCCATGTAAGGCCCTATAAAAACTTCCATGCAGCTCCTTACTCCTCCATACGTCCCGGCGGTCCTCAATGCTAAGCAGTATAGGCTTGTGCCAGTTCTCTTTAGCCAAAGCAAGCGAGGTAAATCCTTGATCCACTCTAACTACATCACGATGCACGTCCATGTCAGTATTGAGAAAATATTCTCGGAGGTTGTATACCTCGCGGTTATGAAGGGTTTTGATGTTTAAAACACCACGACCCCCACATCTCCGCGGGATATACAACCTCATTACCGATGAGCACGGGTGGTGCATTCGGTATGCAGTCAGAAGTAAGCGGACCTTTCTATCAAGGGTATCAAGGTATCAAGTATCTATTATTATTATTATATATATCAATCTTAAATATGCTTAGAGTGCCAATCATTATACAGTTTACCCTATATATAACATATAACGAGTTCGTAATATGTTTGTGGTATTTGCATTTTAAATGCTATTTTTATGTTTACGACGGTATATGTCCATAATAGGAAATACCTTAATTTCTGGAGAAATTGCCTTCGTGTTGAATCTCGTTCAACCACCAGGCGTGCCATATGTTCGTATTTCGAATCAAGGCGTAAAGCAATCATTTGATTGTGGTGTTTTAAATGCTATTTAGAAGTTTGAGACGGTATATGTCCATAATAGGAAATACCTTAATTTCTGGAGAAATTGCCTACGTGTTGAACCGCCAGGCGCTCCATATGTTCGTATTTTTACAATTTTCAATTTTTAGTTTTATACATTTCTTTTTTCTTTTTGGGTAGAAGTAAACGTTGCCGCGCACGAAAAAAGAATGAGTCTCGGGCCGGCCGGCATCGATAAGGTGCGTAGTGGGGTAGACGGAAGTATGTAAACGGAAGTACTTTATTTTACAAAAAGTTTTAAAAATCTAAACGTGCGAAGTTGCCTGTATGTTAAAAGGACTACCTAGTTAATTATATCTGAAGAATATATAGTTGTTCCTTTTTATTTTGTTTTTCTTATTTTGTATAACAAAAGTATTTACTTGCTTTGAATGCTCATAATAATACAATTCAAATGATTAATCAATTCGATAAATTAATAAAAAATAATTTATATAATGGTATGCTGCTAAGCCACTGCTCACCACTTCATTCCGAGCACACAAAATTAATAAATGGTCGGCTTCTTCCCACTATAAGAAAATTTGTGACAAATAAAAATCACAAATTATTAGTGGTGGATGCTAGGTTGGAACCTAAATAGCACAAATTAAATATTATGAATAATCAATCAAAAAAATATATCAAATTTAATATATCAATATTTTTTAAATCATCGATATATCGATAGTTGTTGGTTCTTCCTGCATCCCTAATTGACAGCTGACATAAAACTGATAAAGGCCTTGTTCTGACATACCGAGCACTGTGATATCACGTGATCATCAGCTTCCATAAATATAACAACGCACTATGGAATATTATTATTACTCGTATTATTGAATATTGTAAATCAAAGATACCCGAACATGGCAAAAGTAAAGAAATTGTGTTTATTGCAGTGTAAAACCAATACTTTGTATGAAATGAAAGTAATGACAGATCAGTATACTGGACTGCATTCCGTTAAAAACAGTAACCATTATAGCTAACTATAAACTTACTTACTTACTTATCATTACCCCATTTCCCTTGTAGGCAGAGAGAACAGAGTGCCAAGAGGCTCTATTCTTGCATACATCTCTCGCTTCCTCAACATTCATAGCTCTCTTCATACACGCTCGCCGGTTTCGGAGACTCCTGACTCCACCTTCCTTCAATAAATGACCAATTTGGTCTAGGTAGGTAAATCTCGGTCTCCGCCTGTACCTACATCCTTCCACTTTCGCATTGTATATCTTCTTAGCCAGTCACTCGTCCGGCATTCTTTCCACATGTCCGAACCATCGGAGCATTCCCTTTCGCATCTTTACACCAATACTCTCTTTCATACCTACTCGCTCTCTTACGTCATTGTTACGAATGCGGTCAGTCAGCCTCACTCCACAGATTCTCCGCATAGGACGCATTTCGACCGCATTGATATTACTCTCATGCTCCTTTTTACATACCCAACTTTCGCTTCCATATAATAACATTGGGACAAGCACTGCGTTGTGTATTACGACACGTGCCTGCTGGCTGAGGTGGTGGCTGCGGAGAAGTTGTCCCAATGCTCCGTTCACTCTATTTCCCGCATTCACTCTTCTCTATACATCAGTGGTGTACCTTCCATCCCGACTGAATCCACATCCAAGATATACAAATTCATCCACTTGTTCTAGCACACCATTTCCTATTGCTACTCTAACATCTGTTCTGGCTTGTTCACTTTCAAAAACCATTACTTTGGTTTTGCTCACATTCACACGTAGGCCCCTTTTCTTACAATCTTCTGCCATTACGTCGACTAGGGTTTGAAGGTTAGTCGCAGACTGCGCTAATAGGACCGCATTATCTGCATATAGCAGCGAGTTAACCACTGAGTGGCCAATCTGAACTCCCACGTTCATTTCATTAAACCTTTGTAGACATTTATCCAGATATATGATAAACAGTCTGGCTGATAGAACGCAGCCCTGTTTAACGCCGATATTGACATCAAACCATGGTGACATTCCATTATCCAGCCGCACACAAGCTCTGCAGTCCATGTAGTTGGACTGCACCGCTTGTAGCAGTCTACCGTTAATACCATACTCTGGCAAAATGTCCCAAAGTTCCTTTCGTAAAACAGTGTCAAATGCTTTCTCCAAATCCACAAAACTGCAGAAAACCCTCTGGCCTACAGCCAGCTGCTTCTCCACAATGTTGCGCAGAGAAAACACTTGATCCATGCATCCTCGTCCACACCTGTAACCTCCTTGTGCCCCACACAAAAATTCATCAGACATGGTGTCCTCATTCTCCTTTCAATAATTATACACTTTGGCTGCCAAACTGGTCAAGCTTATGGCTCTGTAGTTTGCACAGTCATAACGTGAACCCTTGTTTTTAAACAAGGGCACGATGACTGCGCTTCTCCAGTCCTTCGTAACCATTCCTGAGCTCAACATAAATTGAGAAGCATCAGGAAGGATTCCCAGACACATGAGCCTCCAAGCTTGATCATCTCAGCAGACACCATATCAATACCCGCTGCCTTACCATTTTTCAAACTTCTAATCGACCATTCAACTTCATCCATACTAATGTCATCAGAGGATGCCGGTACCGAATGCTGATCTGTTAGACCACATGTGGCACCAGCATCACCCTGAACATCCGCATACATATCTCCAAAATATTCACTCCATCGGCTTAACACATCTTGTGTTTGCATAAGAATGTCTCCACCTTTATACCTTATTTTATTCATTCTGAAAGCTGACCAACCACTCCGAGATATCTTCACCTCCCTCCAGAAAAGTTTGGTGTTGCTCTCGAAGTTTTTGGTCAGCCTTTCTTCTGCAATCATATTTGCTCAATCACGCTTCTCTTTCACTAAGGCTTTGGTGTCATTCTTACGTTGCCAGTATATTTCTTTCTTCTGTTCTTTCATACTTGCACTCAGGTTAAAAGAAGATACATAGTCCAGCCACGCTTTCTTCTTTTGGTCTACGGAAGCTGCTACTTCCGTATCCCACCATGCATCACCTTTCACTTTCCTATGCTTCTTTGAGCATCCACATACTTCTTTCACTGTATCTACCATACTATCTTTCAATACTCTCCAGCATTCTTCTATATCAGATCCCGGCTGACTTGCCATAGTCAGCCGTTCACGGACACCCTCTACATACTTTGCTCTTACACTCTCTTCTTGCAACTTTTCAATCTTTATTCTTTCAAGCCCTGCGAAGTGGACACGCTCTCGCCAGTGTCTCCACTTTCTGAACAGACCACTAAATCTCGCAATAACGAGATAGTTGTCCGTGTCGACAGTGGGACCCCTGTAGGCTCTTGTATCCAGAATTTTACTTCGGAGGCGACTCTCTACCTGAATTAAATTTATCATACTTCTCTGTTCATTCCTTCTCCATGTATACATATGGATGTCCTTATGTTGAAAAAATGTGTTTGACACAATAAGGTTTCTCTCCATACATACATCCGCAATGAGCCTACCTGCATCATTCACTCTCTTATCACCAAATGAACCAAGCACGTTCTCGAAGTCTGGACGCTTGGTCCCAACCCATCCATTCAAGTCTCCGCATACGATCACGCGTTCACTAGCTTCTGCCAAATCCAGAACTTCCCTAACATTATCCCAGAACTTCTCTATATCCGATGCCACCGAAGTGCCTACAGGAGCATAAGCTGCGACCATGTAGACCCTGGTGACACCTAGTTTTATTCGGACCCATAGAAGTCTGGGATCAAACATTCCGTAGTCTTTCACACCTGAGGCCAAGCGAGCGGACAGCGTGATGGGTGGCGGCCCCCATCGCCGCATCTGCCGTTGTTCGTACCGACGGGGGCGGGTCGGTACGCGTCGCCTCTGGGGCACGCCCTAACCCGCAGGGATCGCAACGAGCACGCTCCGGACTATGATCACCCAAACTAACTATAAAGGAACGACTTAACAGTATACTAAATTGACATCACACCTTACAGTGCTGGCAGTGTATATCGGAACCACCCAAATTACGCTGTCATCGTAACTATTAAGATGGCGGACGACAGCCGAAGTAACTTTTACTAGGTATATGAAGATTAGGGCGCCTCCCCCTTTATTAGAGCTCAATGATCTATCTCGTTTCCTTTCTTAACGTTAGTTTTTTTTTTTATTTTGTCTTCGGTTTCCTAACTCTGAGCCATAGACTAAGTATATAACTATGAGACGTTGGCAATCCTTTTTTTTATGCGGGAAAAATTTACCTAACCGCACACCCCGTCGTTCAGGGCAACGAACAGGGTAGCGTGGGGCCCTCACCCACTAAATAAACCCACCGTGTGCCGTATCTGCACCTTTATTGGTGGACCACCGGAACCACATTACATTCCTTCAGTAGTCCGTTGGCAACTCTAAAATAAAAAGTCAATTTTCTTTTAGCTTGTTGTCAGTGCTACCTCCTATTAACGGGCGTTCCTTTATTTACGACAGATCCTGTACATATAAATAAATATAATATTATACATAAAATATGTTTATAAATTACTAAAAATGACGCTTCATCAGCCTAGACAAATCTAAAAATTATACTATTTAATATAGAATTAGAAATTTTGTGTAAATATAGCTAATATTACATATTTCATTATAAAAATATCTAATTATTTTAATGCTACTTTACAGCCAATGGTTGTAAGTAACAATATTACAATATCAAAGTCAGATACAATAAAAAAAATCGTATCTATGGTTTACTTAATGTTACCAGGTTAGCTAAATTGCTAGGTTATCAGCAGATTATTACTACAGGTAGAGCAAATTAGTCGTATACGGATCGCAAACAAGTATTTATTTTGTAAAACTTGTAACAGCTTTTACAATCGCATATGACTAGGAGAATAATGCATAATGGATGAGTAAAAATAAATGAATGTGTAAATGATGATTTTAAAGTATTGGGGTGTAGATATGAATACAACGCAAAATAGGTATGTATGAAAGGAAAATAGATACTGCACATAACTATGTTAAATGAGAAATTGTGAGCAAAGCAAGTGAGGCCAGACACTATCAAGTTCTATTTATTGCTACGTAAGTGAGGGCATTATTGTGGCTGGCATAGGTAGTGGTATGATTAGATGAGTCTCGTTTTCCATATAAATGGATGGTACTGTAACTAAATCTGTTGGTTATAATTATTAGATGTCACATTAAATTTATTACTTTTAAATTATTACATGTTATAATTAGACTCTTAGTTGGCGAAATTGTGCTCACACTACCACAACAAGAGCCATTAAACAAGAAGATAGACTCTTAGTTGAAGTTTAAATAATTTTCTCAATTAGGTATTTTTTTTCAACAATGTTAGTTAAGTCATATTCTTTTTGAAATTCGTAGCCTTCGCCACACGAACATTATGATCGATTAAAAACATCTTTCGCCCGGGTCAGCAAATATGAATATTTTACCTGCTCCATGCTTTGGAAGATATGCTAGCAGTGGGTCCTATCTGTGGAAAACAACCTGACCATACAGGTTGTCAGAACTTTGAATATAAATCTGAGTCTGAGTCATCTTGCTTTGAGGTCACCACTTCACCAGTTCTCAGTCTAGTTGCATCGTGCACGTAAAATAGGCAGTCACATCGTGTAAATACTGGTAATTAACTAAAACTGAACAAATTGGAAGCTAGAAACAAAGTTTGGAAGAGTAGCAAGATGTTTTCAGCTTGAATACATTATTACTTTTTGTAAAATTATTTGTATATGATTTTCATGTCTATCAAACATAATTATTTATATTTGACGTCTATCATCCATCCAGCATCAGCAATATGTCTGCCCCTAGCAAATAGAATATAGATTCAATAGTTTCATGTGCAGTGGGGGTAAATATTTTTTTGTTATAGCAATATTATTCTTTGCTCATAGAGTTCATACGAACGCAAGATGGCTGCCAATTTATGTGAATGCAAGGACAAGTGGGGAACTGGTATCCGCTTGTGATATTTCGTTTGAAATTTGTGTTAATAACGTTTTATACATAATCGTTTTGTGCGAGTGCCTGGAGAATGTTTAAGTGCAATATATTATGAGTTATTGATGTTTTTTTACTAGTTTGTGTAATCTTATGTTCGATGTTACAAAATGTTCCTTGTTATATTGTGAATATTTATGCAGTGATTTAATTATTTGGATCGCTATGAAGATTGTTGTTGGATGATATCTGTGCTAAAATGTAAGTCAATATTTTTTTTTATATATTTAACTAAAATTATTGTTTTTATAGGGTTGTTAAATTTCGTCAAAGCTGTAACCTATTTGCCTAAAGGGTTTTATGTAGCGTGGCTCTTGGGTAAGCCGGCACCTTGCCGGTGCTTGAGCTAGTCACAGCTGTTGTCTTTTCTTCCCAACAAAGGCTTGGTCTCATGAACCATTTGACGATAAAACAAAAATATGCGCCAAGACGCGCTTGAAATTTATGTTTTCACATTACTGAATAATGTAGCAGATGTTTTAACAATGAATCTTCGGTGTAAGTCGTTGGTATGCTTTTACAATGACGATTAGTTCACTGAATGTTGTTATCTGCTGTGTCAACAATGTATGTTCTGGAAAAACCAATAATTTTCTTCAATACTACGAGCTATAGTTATTCATCTTTAGTTGTTCTGCAAAAAACTCGATAACTCTCGACAAAAATAATACACTACCTTATAAACAAATTAGTGTTTGAGATTTAAACATGTATCCAAGTCCAATACAAGCAAACCTTTTATGTGTTTGCCTTTAAAAGTAAAACTCATCGACAGAGTCATACCTATTTTCTATAGAAAATACTACTATGATGTCTGTATGGTGTGTGATAAGCCAGCGGCTCACCTCATTTTAAGTAGTAACTACCGCACATAGATCCGACAATATCAGAGGCACAGCCAAGCAGCTGTCTACTGGGACTAAGACATAACATCATTCCTTTAGCCATTTCACTCAGCTTGTGTCAACCACAGAAAGAAATAACTATTCACATAATGAAACCAAAAATGCTGAAATTCTTGTCTTCAACTCAAAGACTTTTGTTGGGGTTCTGTGATGACATCATGAAAAAAAATTAAGTTTTGCTTATATTTATTCCATACTTATGTTGCTACAATGTAGGTAACATAAAGCATTAGTATACAATCTTTGTCTAAAGATCATGTTTCACCTAATAACTAAGTACCTATACGCATTATAGCTCGACAGCATGCCTACTCTGTCTAGAGACATTTATCCACCTTGTAATAGTAACATTGTTCATTCAAATCCTGGGTTGTGTGAAATATATCCTATATACAAATTCTGAGCACTCTACACATATGCTTACTCTAATACTACCTCCCTTAATCTGTTGAGATAGCAATCTTAATTACATGATTAATTTTTTTCAAGTTATGTTTAAAATATACATTGCAGTAATGTTCAGGAAACATATGGTTTCCTTCAAAGTTTGATGTTATCCAAACATAGAGTTGTTTGAGTTTGAATGCTTATGGATAGCTCTTCCTCAATCATATCAAATGCCTGTCAATCATAAAACATGCTGATGTATAAAGATGAGTGAATTGTGTTAGTTGAATATTGAACTCCTGAAATGACTTTGTTTGAAATGTTTAGCTAATTAAGTATGTGTTATTTATATAAAATTGCAAGATGTCTACAGTTTAATGTGTTTTAATCAGACCACACATCAGAAATACATAGTGAGTAATTAGAAAAATATGTCTCTCACTGCCTCTATAAAATGAGTATGTAAGTTCTATTCACGGTACTCAACTTCTATTTCTCAATAGCCTCCTGAGAGTTGGTTAAATTAATACTACAGTAGGCTAGGGTAAGCGGTGTCCAAAATCAATAATATGAAAAACACAGCCATTTCATTTCACCATCTATTCTATTATAAAGCTGTAACAGAATTACATTTAAGATAACTAGGAAAATAGTGTCTGTATTAGGCTATTTATGCATTTCTGAACACAAAACATTGTTTTAGAATCCCACACACACACATGTTTGTTCACATCACGCTAAAACTACTGAAAGGATCGTAATGGAGCTTTTTTGTTTGTTAGCTCCTGATTAGACTGGAAACTGTTATCGTTGGTCCACTTCTATATTGGGAACCTAAGATACGAGGGCTAACTTTTGCCTGCGTCAAAACTGTCAGCAAAAGCTAGTTTAGTTAGTTGAAGAAGGTAGGTAGAAAGAAGAAATAAATATTCTCCAGTGTGTAAGAAAGGGGAATCACTAGATGCTGGTGGCACAGGATCACAGGTTTTGAGGCTTATGTGCAGTACTGACAATATAAACAGATAAATAGATAGATAGATGTTGTAAAGACATTTCCTGATAAATAATGACACCTTTGACGGGTCTGGCATTGTTGCCCATAAAATTATACATACACAGTCACAACTGTCAACTGTTTCGGAAAAAGGCGTAAGTTGAAACTACACATTATACCTCACTAAAATCCATCATTCATGCTTTTCGGGCAAGTATTTCAGTAAGTAGAAATATTTGATATGGTTACCATCTAATCGTCTTTTAGACAAATAGATAATATAATAATAATAATAGAAGCAAGCCATACTATGCAAAGTTCCAGTTAATTACAGTATTGCATTTTCCTTCCATGCACGCGTCTATGTTGCTACCCTGTCTACCCTACATACATTGTTTTTATATGGCTTCTGTGTAGATCAACAATAAACCCTTCAAATACAAATAGGGTGGGTATTTTAGAACAGTGGATTACCTGGCTTCACTTGTCTTTTTTATGAGAAAAGCTAGCTAGCGGGCATATCCCACACTCCACAATAACTCATTATATCCATTTAGTTGTAAGGTATAAATGCTAAAAATTATAATGTAGTTTTAAATCTTTTTTAACAAGGTGGGGTGCTCGCCACAATTTTTTTTATTGCATATGGTAGCATATGAGCCACGTGATGACGAGGCCACCTGATGGTACATGGTAACCGTCGCTCAAGGACAACTATACCGAGAGTATTTAGGCGCTGCTCACCATTTCACTTCACAGATATGAAATGAAAGAATAGACGGCTATCTCCTGCTACAGCCAAAACGCAATGTGCTTCATCACACGGACACTTGTGTATTGTATTGTCGAGCTATTAAATTATTATTTTTGAATTATTTTTGGTTGGCAATCTTAGGTTCTTCTCTCCAAAGATAACCGGGATTGACAATCCGTGGGTCCTCTCCTAAAATATCCATTCTATAATAGTAACAATGGACTTCCGCGAAGTGTCGCCTCATTCAATTAATTATCTTAAACCAAAAATAATTAAAAACCAAAAATCTACGATACAATTCACAAGTTACTTAGTTTTTACTTCTATCGGCAGTCCCCAAATACTGCCCCGCATTTTTTTTTCAGCGTTATTGAACGCCTCATAAGCGAAGCGTTGAGGTGTGTTCTACTCCCGGTTTACACGGCACAACTGATTTTTCAAACTTAAAATGTCTCTATTTATCATATATTGCACTTGTAAAATAATATCTACACACACATATAAAGAACAAACACTATTTTTAACACTCATGATATTTTTGATGGCATTTTTGTTATTTGGGTAATTCTACGATAAGAGGTTTTAAGTCCATTGAGAATACGGCCACGGAGAAAAGTTTCTGTTTTTTCATTAAACACTTATATTACGATTTTTGTCCTATTTATGTATCTTTTCACGTAAGGGCAAGTCACTTTATGCATATTTTATTACTTTTTACAAGGCCAGAGTAAATATATTGGGCAGGGTAGAGACACCAAGATCAGGACAGATACTTATTTGGCCAGGGGAGAGAATTTGTGGCAATAAAAGTAACAAAATTAGTAAAATCAACTTTAATTAAACAATGTACTTCACATAGAATTAGACTATCATTTTTACCAATCATATTAAACATTAACAGACTATATTATTTCAGCCTTGTCTGAAATTTCAAACAAAAGTGTCTTTAGTGTCATTACACAATAATATATGAAATGAACATAGAATATAACAAATAATAAAATATTCTTTTATTGCACGCCTCATAAGCGAAGCGTTGAGGTGTGTTCTACTCCCGGTTGACACGGCACAGCTGATTTTTCAAACTTAAAATGTCTCTATTTATCATATATTGCACTTGTAAAATAATATCTACACACACATATAAAGAACAAACACTATTTTTAACACTCATGATATTTTTGATGCCATTTTTGTTTAATACTTTCTGATATTTACGCGAATGTTACACATTTTTCAGAAACCGTTGGAATAACATATCAGCCTTAAACGTCTATCATCTAAGTCCACCCATGAATTCTGTAAAGTATTCGAAACGTCGGGATAGTAGTAAAATCAAGTAAACGCGATAGATTCCGTAAACGAAGTTTTATTTCAAAATGCCATTTTTGTTATTTATACTAGTTAAAAAACTGTAATGTAATGTATGTTAACACGATAACGACCAAAATACTTAATTAATCGAGTCCTTTTTTTTCGTTTATGAATTATTATGATTAGGAATAGAGCCCTATTACTTTTCACGTTCTGATTCGATGTGGTTTAATTGTTATTAAATAAACAAAAAATACTGAATATTTACGGCATTTACGCTCGACGCGACACTAAAACCAGCGCCTTTCATGAGAACTTTTTACGTACGCATAGCCAGAGCCACCGGTGGTTTTACTATCGTCAACAGAACGCTGTTCGCCCGGCCGGTAAATTATTTTTTATTAAAAGAAAGTTCTTAACTTTGCTTCACGAACTGATGATATTTGTCAAGTATAATAACTATTTTATCCATAACAATAATTAAAAACACTAAACACGTAAATAATAATACACCAACGTTATAAAATACGAAAAAAACATATTTTACATTCCACATTTTTTTTGCGTGGCCTTGGCGTCGCGGTGTTTTCACTTAGAACAAACTATAAAATTATAAGGCAACCAAGTTAGGAAGATAAATGGTTTAGAGATTTCTTGTTGAACTCATTGATTTTTAAATAAGTCGTATAATATTGTCCAAAGTTGCAATTTTCTATTGATAGATGTCGCTGTTTTAAAGTAAAAGAGATATTGACAAATGCAGCCCTAAATGTCGCTAGTGGCAATTTTAGATGTCGATATCATTGTATTCAGTTGCTGTTATATATATAGAGCCACAATATTGTTTTTTTGTAAGGAAACTAGTGATCTCTTTTTGTTTTCTTAGATTGAAAACAAATTTTTCAATCTAAGAAACAAAGTTTACAGTTTAATAAATTATTCAATTTTACATGTTTATATATATATGCACTTATGCAGGTATATATGTAAACTCATAGATTGTTGCTCTTACTAATTGTCAGATGGCGCCTTGCAAAATGACTGAGAGGTAGACCAATATAGAACTACTTCTTAAAATTAGCGCTATCTATGTGATTTATTGAAAACTACTTAGTAAGACCTTACTTATCAAATAATCAATTTTATTGTGAAAAATGAAGATTATGAGGCGTGCAGTTTTGGATTTTCCAAAGTATTTATTTATATTTTTTTTTTTTTCATAATTGCCATTTTATGAAATATTTCCTCGCTAGTAATTTGCTTATTTATGTGACGACATAACTTACGTCTACTAATGGTATTGAAAGTTCTCAGGATCGTTAGGTTAATCTTTGCTTGCACTCTTGACCTCTCACTGAGGCGTGAGTCTAGTCTTTGACTCGATTAAAACGTCAAGCGTAATATCATCAGCGGTATATTCTTGAAGATTATCTGTTGCGATCGATGGCAAGTCCTAGACTTGATGGTAAGCGCCTCTTTGACTTACGGCCGTTTTCAATAACCTATCTTAGATAGCTATCTTCGATTACTCTCAGCTCTTTTACTATCATGTGTCAACAAAAGATTTGTATTTATAAAAATCAAAACTATTTTTGTATTTTTTAAAGATTGTACTTATTTACTTACTTACTTATTTACAAAAATACTTCTGATTTCTGTGTTTACATTTTTTTTTTGTAAAAGTGTTGAGAGTTATCGAAGATAGCTATCTAAGATAGGTTATTGAAAACGGCCGTTAGTTAATAACTTACGCAAAGCGCAGTCGTTGTCCCTAAGATTACGATCGGAAACGGAGATGAAATCGTGTATTTAGCTAGTAGACCAAATACCGTCATGGTGACCAGAAAAAACGTTGCTTGGAAACACTGGCTTCCAACATCGAAAAAAAAAATTGGACTCGTACGGTTAGCATACTTATTCGTTTTAAACAAAAGTGATGCATCTGTGTTTTGGTTGCAGAGGAAGGGAGTCATTCTGGCTCCGCTCCTTTGTTGAGCGCAGTACTGCACTGTGCTCAACGTAGATGTTCACTCACGGTAGGGAGCAACTTGTCTGTATAGCGGTGGTTACACCACTTACCGTTAGATGGCCCAAGGGTCTGCAGCCGTTAGCAATTAAAAATATGGATAAATTTAATTGCGGCCAGAAGTTAGATTTTTTGGTTATATCTCTGGTCAATGGTGGAATGGGGACATTTAGTAACTAAGCGAGACATAATCTAAAACAGTGGTTTTTAAGCGTTATCAATAGCAAGCTTTATAAAAATCAGTGTAGCGGTTTTTCGGTGATACGCAAACAAACAAATATCCTAAAAATATGCTTTACCATATTACTTAGGTAGGTTTTAGACCACGTTTAATGAAAGATAACTGTCTACTTAGCACATTCATACATACTTACGAAATACTTAATGTTCAAATAATAAATTATTTAAATAAATGATTCATGATAAATATACACCGCGTGTCATCGTTATTAAGCGTGTTAAACAATAAAGTTTTGCGAACGCAAGCAGTGGAACTAATTAAAATGCCTAAAATTAAAAAAAAAAATGGTACGAAAAAATTGCTTAGTTTTTATAATTTTGCGAATATTATAAGGCTACGCTGTCGTCAATTAGTAGAAAATAATGAGTAGTTATTACGGAAGGTATGGGTCGCACTGTAAACGAGATATTCACGATCGCTCATTGCTTATGAGCGATTTTTTTATACTACGAGTGTAAAATATACAAAAAAAAATGTAAACATTGTTTGAATACACGCCTTAATCCAATTTTGTCGTACCGATCTTAGTCAGGATTTCAAGCCATTAAAGTTTGTATTATTAGGATTCTTATACGTGTGTGCAAATTTAGAAACTGATCAGACGCCCGGAAATCCTTGAAAATGAGGCTAAAAAGTTTAGTTTCTTTAATAGACAGATACAGGTCGAGTTAATAATAACACTATAAAAATAATGCAACATAAACACGGTCTGTATAAAGAGTAATAAACAAAAAAGAAAATTATAACACAAAGTGCGATAAATGTACATTAGCACAAAATGCTAAGCATGTCAGATACTTAAAAATATAAAAAAATAACAACAATGTAAATCAAACCTTCCATCCATCCTCCTGCTGAACATAGGCCTCCCCAAGAGAACGCCACAACGAGCGGTCACGTCATGGGGGATAATGCCATAATCACCACGCTTGGCAGGCCGGTTGGCGATCGCAGTGGATGCTGTTAATACTCGAGGGAGTGCTGCTGCCCACTCCCCCGGTATTCCCTCAGTCGGCTCCTACGACTCCCGTGGGTAGAGAGGGGTGGGACAATTCTAAAGCCGGCCCCACACGGCTAATCATTACAATCAAACATTACTGTTTTCTAAATAGCCAGATAAATGATGTGCAGTTAGTTTTACCGCTCGAAAAAACATCAAATAGGTAATTTCATCGTCCCTATAATTGCTTTTTTTAACTGCCCCTGTGGTGCAGCGGTAGTGTGTGCTTCAAAACCTTAGAACTATTGAAATAATGTTATTCAACCTAACCAGTAATTCTAAAGTAAGTAAACTCGATTAATTATTGAAATATTTTGGTATTTTATATATTTTTGAGCATTTGACATGCTTAGCCATATAAATTAACACAAAGTGCGAAAATGTGAAATCGAAAATAACAGTCACGAGCAGGATTTGAACCTGCATCTCCTGTAATACCCTCCCAAATGCTTAACCAATTCAGCCATCGTGACAATTGCTCGGGACTGCGAATTTCAAATCCTTCTCGTGACTTGTTATTTTCGATATCACATTTCCGCACTTTTTATTTCATTATTTAAATTTGAAATGTAAATTAATACGAATTTTAAATTTTGCTAGTAAGTATAAGACAACATTTTTTTGCAATCGACGCAAGAAAACATTATTTTGAAATCGAAGCGATAATCTGTATCTCGAACATTCACCATAATTTATTTCAATCCACGCAAAAACATGACGATAAAATCCATTGGGGGATTAACAGCAATTAATATATCATTAAAATACATTTAAAACTAAATTAGTATAATATTATTATAGTTTATTATAATGCTTTGCTGTTGGATGCTAGAAACGCGAGGGCTCACTTCACCTGCGGTGTGCACCTGGCCTTGTTAAAGTGCCATTGATCCGCAGGGGTTCAACTTTAGCTAGATATAATGGCATAAACTGAAGTCTTTTTATGTTTCATTGGAGTTCTGAACCCTTAAAATGGTTCACCAGATGTAGCGTTGCCCTTTTATTAATATCTGTAGTATGTTGATTAATGAAATCAGTTTCGGAAATCGGTTTATTTTATTCGTAGTTAATATCTTCGGTTATTAAATAATAGATATAAATTATTTGTTCTAATAGAAATATAATAATGAGACTTTAACTTTACATTAGTAAATAAATAATAATAAATATTCACGGACATTTCACACAACGTCCTCTGGTCCCAAACTAAGCTTAACGCTTGTGCTATAGGTACCAGATTACGGATATAATAAATAATTACCTTTTTTTTGTAAATACATACTTAAGTACATATAATAGATAGAAAATACCCAGACGCAGTACAAATATCTGTGTCCATTACAGAAATACAGTCCCTGAGTGGGAATCAAACCTACGACTTCGTGCACGGAAGTCGGTTACACTACCGACTACGCCACGAGGTCCGTCGTATAAATTATTTGTTCTAATAGAAAATAATAATGAGACCTTACCGTTGCCTTAGTAGTTCCCTAATAAGCATTTAAGTGACTGGTGGAGGGGTTGCGTACTTGCGTGCCGAGTGAAAAAATTCTAATAGTGTCCGAGAATATCGGTATCACCGTCGAAGACAACGTGTTTTGGTTGTAACGGGAGATAGCGGACAGTTAATTTACTAACCTATCTGTGAAATGAAATGGTGAGCAGCGGCTTGGCGAATTCTTAGTATTGTTAAAATCATAAGCGTGATTACCATGTTTGTTTGCTCGCACATCACGCAAAAATTAACGGATTTTAAGGAAACTTTTTGTATGAACGCTCTTGATAAGACTTAAATAATGGTATACGTTTATCTCGCTACTATATCGAGAACCTGAGATACCGAAAAAGTATCTTTAGTCAGCCGTGGTGTCGCGTACAAAGGAACACAATATAATTCGGCAAAAAAGTTACAATCGCATAGTAATTTAATAGCGTCCAACTATCAATATATTCTACAGTACTCTTAGTCCATTGAAATGTTACATTTTTTAGGCCTTACCTTGCGTTTTTTAGAGGACGCAATTTTATTTTTTTAATGTGTAGGGGGGTCAGCGTAAAGCTAAAATCAAGTTTGTGGGGTCGCCACCCTTGTCCCACGGCCGCCATTTTGAAAATAGGGGTTGAAACGGTTTTTACGATATATCTCTTAAACTATTTATCTGATAAAAAAAAATTGTTAACATTTTTTGTTGCAAATTAAATTCTCTATAACTTTGGTTCAGTAACTTTTTGTCGTAGAACTATAAATAAAAAAGTTATAAGCGAAAATGTTCAGAAATTCGAGAAAAAAAATTTATATTTTTCGATATAACTTCTTTTTTTTTATCATTTAACGAAAAAATGATATCAGACCATTTTTGTAGATCGTTTTTTAAGGAACAGCTTTTATAGGCAACATTTTTTCATTAACACAATAGCTAAGTTTTTACAGCGCTCCGAAGTGAGTACTATTTTTCAGTACTCTTAACTATACATATATTATACGTACCCCAAGCGACCATTAGGGAACAAAAGAACAGCTACCTGCTATTATTGTTATTATTATTTAATTATTATTTATTTTTTATTATTTTATTTTTTTATTTTTAGTTTGTTAGTTTTATTATAATATATGTATAGTTAAGAGTACTGAAAAATAGTACTCACTTCGGAGCGCTGTAAAACCTATTTACTTAATGAAACCTTTTACCTATTGACTTAATTAAAAAATTTTGCCTTTAAAAGTTGTTCCTTAAAAAACGATCTACAAAAATGGTCCGACATCATTTTTTCGTTAAATGATAAAAAAAAGTTATATCGAAAAATATAAATTTTTTTCTCGAATTTCTGAACATTTTCGCTTATAACTTTTTTATTTATAGTTCTACGATAAAAAGTTACTGGACCAAAGTTATAGAGAATTTAATTTGCAACAAAAAATGTTTACACATTTTTTTTATTAGATAAATAGTTTAAGAGATATATCGTAAAAACCGTTTCAACCCCTATTTTTAAGATGGCGGCCGTGGGACAAGGGTGGCGACCCCACAAACTTGGTTTTAGCTTTACACTTAACCCCCCTACACATCAAAAAAATAAAATTGCGTCCTCTAAGAAACGCAACCCCAAATGTAACTTTTCAATGGACTATCTGTACTCAATCGTAACACTTGTAGAAATTAATTAAGTGATGAAAATAGATGTAATGTTATTGTATGGAAGCGAGAATTGGGTATGAAAAAGGAGCATGATAGTAAAATTAATGCGGCCGAATTGCGGAGAATCTGTGGAGGCTGACAGACCGCATTCGTAACGACGACGTATGAGAGCGAGCAGGTATGAAAGAGAGTATTGATGCTGGATAGCTGTAAAGATGAGGAAGTGAATGCTCCAATGTTTCAGATATGTGGAAAGAATGCTGCGCTCATCCAGCATCCCTAGAAATATTTGGATATTAAATATATATGATTTTAGCATTTAACATGCTTAGTGTGAAAATGTGAAATCAACACACGACAAATGCTAAAATATATAGGTATAAAAATATCCAAATACCTAGTACTGTTGTTTAACAAATTGTATTTTAAAGAAATTCACAAACACCTAACATATTGTAATATCAGCGCAAGTCTTTTTTATGAGAGTAAAGAAGCGATGGAATGAAAAGTAGTTCAATTTTAAATAAGTGCTTATCAGCAATGATCGCCTACTTTAAATAAAGAATAAAAAATAGCTAAACCTGTTTTAATTAATGACTTTATTATACAGCTGTTTTAATTCAAAGATTAAAAGTGATATTATATATTAGTAGTTTTATTCGCTAAATTTAAATAATCGAATAGGTATTTAATTAGTTTTAAAAACTAGATTTAACTTAGGTTTTTTCTTGCCGCACCTCGTACAATTGTTTTTCGCCAATTATACACTAATTAAATAGCCACCCACCCGTGTGAAGCCGAGGCGGGTATAAATACTAAAACACGGTTTTCAGGATTTTGAAAAAAAACATGACAATAAAATATGGCGGTACGAAGTTCGCTGGGTCAGCTATAATAAATATATAAAGATTGTAAAAAGTGTGGGGTGCTTTTTGCTATGTACCTTTAATAATCATAATCTTATAAATAGCTACCAATTAACTATCTGTAACATTTGATGTCTAGCTTGTTTACAATAATTATTATTTATTATAATATTACTTTATCTAGCCATCAAATCATATTTTTTAGTTTTTACTTTATTTAGAATACGTTCTTTCTCTTGCTATTGGACAATCTTCTTTCCCTTCCTTAGATCATAGTTAATCAAGTAGATCCAGGTGGACAGACCCATCGAGAGAATTTCTTAGATATATGCCGGTTGCGTCACAGTGAAACACAAATTAAGAGTTTCTTGGAGAGAAAAACTACATTAACTTTTTGTCGGTCCCCACTCGGAATTAGAACCCGAGACCTAACGATCCGCAGTCGTTTACGCCACTGCTAGGCCACGGAGGCAAAACTACGTAATATTATTTCTATAACTAATAATTTGTCGTGTGGGGCCGGCACCAAGAATAGCTCCACCCCGTCTCTTCCTATGGGAGTCGTAAAAGCCGACTAAGGGATTACCGGGGGACCGGGCAACAGCGTTCCCCTGTGTACTAAAACATCTACTGCGATCGCCAACCCGCCTGCCAAGCGTGGCGATTATGGTAAAACCCCCATTTTGGGGAGGCCTATGTTCAGCAGTGGAAGATGAAAGGCTGATGGATGGATGGAACTAATAATTGCGTATGGAACTATTGGATATGTTATCATATCTGTGATAAAGTTAAGCTTTGAATTGAAACCTCTGACATAAACCTGAGCCTACCGTTTGTTCTAGAAAGTACTGAGCAATGAATGCTCAAAAGCGGTATTGTTCACCACCATCACAAATGCTATGTTTTTGTTTGACGTTTGAAATAGATAATGGTTGTATGACATGTCATTCGCAAGATATTACAAGCGCCTATTGTATGCGTGGGTCGATTCTCAGTGTTTTTACTTTATTATTAGTATATCGTGATGCACTGTAGGCAATGCTATATAATATCTTTTATACTCCATTATTGCGCACAAGTAACCTCGAATTTTTTTTATACTACATAATTGGCGAACTTGCATACGGCTCACCTCTGATCGCAAGCGTTTACCGTAGTCTATAGACGTTAGCAACACCAGAGGCATCACTCGCGTGTCCGAGTAAAGGGATAGGAGGTGGATAGGAAGAATAATAAGGAGAAGATAGGTAGGATACTACGGAGAGGAAAGGAAATATAATAAGGAGAGGATTGTGGGGGTGTTTGGGCCTCCGGCGCTCTCACTTACCATATGAAACACAATGGTAGGAAAAACTACCGTTGTTACACGCTGATATTATGTGAGAGGGTGGTTCTTCTCCGAACGAGCCCGGCCATTGGGCCACCACCGACCACGGATTCTGGGTGGGGCAAGCATGGCTCTACCACTAGTAAGTAATACATTTTTTTTATAAAAGATCACCCAAAAATAAATATATACTTAGTATGATCATATTATAGTATAGAATGTAAAAAAAACTGCCTCCGTGGTGCAGCGGTAGTGTAAGCGACTGCTGATCATGAGGTCTCGGGTTCGATCCCCGGGTCGGTCAGTGCTATTGATATTTTTCGTAAAAAAATAATAAGAAAAATTCTCAGTTGCAGCCCGGTGTTTGGAAATGTGCCCAGTAGACGTCAATAGGCTCGCCCCCTATTACGTGGGACTTAAACATAGCTGGCGAGTCGTGGGTGTATAGTAATACACCTCTGCCTACCCCTTCGGGGAATACAGGCGCGATGCTATGTTTTTATGTAAAAAAAAATAGTTTTCCATCTCTTTTTTTAACCCTTTTAATATCCCACTCCAATAGAGAAAAAAGGTAATCTTCTTAAAAAAATAGTTAGTTTTCGGTAGTACTGCCACCAAAAAAAAACACATTAACATAGTACTTAGTATGTTATTGACTGATTATAACAGGCTGGTGTTGCCTTTCGAATAAATGTTTGGTCCATATATAAATAAGGCAAATGAGTCTGTTAATTTAATTTTAAAGTCCCCTGACTGTGACACATAGGGTTTCGGGCTGCTATTTTAAAATAATAATAAAATCTTCACCTTATATATTTATATAAGATAAGCTATACATAGGTATAATATTACGTGATGTATCTCACTGCTGATACATCCTGGTACTAGTTGTAATACAGAGAATGGAGCGATTCATCAAGCGTCTGACACTGACGGATTAGCGGACAAAATCATTCTCCGTGCGCGGCCAAGAGGAACGCGATTATAAACGTACCAGGATTGAATTTTTGTTTGTTTTATTATTGACGAAACCCACCTGGTTGTTAACAATTGGTATCCGTATTACTTAGTTCATCAGCTTTTCAGTGATCGGAGGCTCGCGGTTACTGCTTCGCTTATTGAGGCTAGCAATACCAGAAGCGTCATCTGCGCTTTGCAAATCCCTTTGGGAAACCGAGAGGAAGAAAGATGCAAAGATGATGAAAAGTTCGCTTCCGGGACCCTTGGTTACCGAACAATACCCTACAATAGGAATAGTTACCGTTACCATAGTAAAAGGAAACAAGTACTTACGTTAACTCAGACCCCGTGCGTGCTATAATTACCTACGCACGCAGGGCTGGACACTTAGTTTATTCAATCGTCATAAATACATACCTAGATTAAAACAAAAAAAAAAACATTTTTTTTAAGTTTTTTATCGGCCCCTGTCATTACGTGGGACTTAAACATAGCTGGCGAATCGTGGGTGTGTAATACACCTCTGCCTACCCCTTTGGGGTATACAGGCGTGACACTATGTTGTTTTTTTTAAGTTTTATATACAAAATTAAAATAAATTATCTTGAAATTTAGGCAGAACATCAGGGATCCATAATACAAAGTTTCTTAATTATATATTTTTATGCACAGAACGGGAGCTGAGTATATTTTTTTACCAATGATAATGTTTTTAGTGTTGTGATTTGAGAAGATCCCGTTTATATGTCATCCAAATAAAATACAGTATTTCCTTTTTCGATATGTAGCCACCTTTGAGCTTGAATAAATAAATACCGAGCGGTAAGCGTACGAAACGATGGCACTGCCTTGCCGGGTGCAACTTTAACAGTTTTAAATTTTGTTATTGTGTGCGTGCGGCGACTCGTAGGTACTGGCACACATGCAAACCGCGCTCGGTTCGTTTGTATGAAGATAACTTCTTACTTCTTTCCTTTTACTATGCTGTTTCGCCCGTTACCGATATTCAGTGAGAAAGTAGTACTTCCTCGGTAACCTTGCTGGTTCTACCATGCACATCCATCCATCCATCAGCCTTCTAACGTCCACTGCTGGACATAGGCCTCCCCAAGAATGGGGAATAGTGCCGTAATCGCCACGCTCGGCAGGCGGGTTCGGGATCGCGGTGGGTGTTGTTAATACTCGAAGGAGTGCTGCTGCCCACTCCCCCGCCATTCCCTCAGTCGGCTCTTACGACTCCCATGGGTGGAGAGGGGTAGGACAATTCTAAAGCTGGCCCCACACGGCAAACTATCTTGTGGTGTAATGTGTGGTTCTACCACCGTGCCTGTTATATATATTGAAGTTTTTGTGTTTCTTGGTCCGTAAATTATTGAGTGCATTTATGAAGGTAGTACAGTAATTAAACATCGAGGCGATAAATCAGCGGATATGTACTAATGGACTCCGACAGGATATTGCCAATTTTGTAATGTGGCATTTATTAATTAGCAATTATTTTATTGGCAATTTCATTTTGAAAGTATTTGAATACGAGATATTGGTATTTTTGTTTTGCATTATGCATTTAGATAGAATATAGAGAGACAGTAGAATGGGGATGTTGACGAAAGCATTTCCAAATAGGCTGGCGACAAGAAGGCTATTACTTCTACATTTTTATATTATTCAGAAAATTCACTTGATACCACTTCTCTAGAGCGTAATAGTTAGTTTATTTTTACGATCGGCGACGGGTTTCTTGTCGTCCTGATATTAAAGAGTACATGAGCGGCGGTTATCACTTTCTAGGTACTTACCTACGTCGTCAGTTGTCGGCCGTTGCATAAAAAAAACTACATTAACTTAAAACTCAATTTGCGCTCATGTAATATATTATTGTATGGGATGAATGCACTAATTAAGGGGAGCTAATGCTGTACTTAAAAAAAATCTATAGTTGTAGCTTTACGCTAGGACCTTTATTTGCGGAACAGTTAGTGAGTAGGTATGTGGGTGGACAGAGAATGGCTGCCTTCGATTAATAATTGAAAAAAATCTACTCTGTGGAAGCTGCTGGACACAGCTTGTGACAAATAACGTGGCTAAAGTTTTTGTCACTTCAGCGCATTGCAGTACGAGTGTAATTGTTAGAGAAATACCGAACCTTCTTTAAAAAAATTGTCTAAACAACAATGGAAACAAGATTTCAAACTGTTATGGTCACTAATAATACAAGATTTATTGACGGGATTTCTACCATATACTTACCTGTTGTCCTAGGTGAGCGACACGACGCGACGCGACGCGATGCGACGTATTGCGGCTAATACTTAAACCGCTTTGCGTCGCATTCATATTAGGCGACAACGTAGGCCAGCACATACAACCTCTATTTGATATTTTCGTGTCGCGTCGCGTAGTATTAACGCGTTTGTCGCTCACGTAGGACAACGGGTGACGAGATTCCGTCAACTGTTGCAAGCGCCAAGATCACGGAGCAATAGAGTTCCGTTGCTCCGTGACCATAAGAAACCCGTAAGTAAAGTATAGGGTAGAAATCCCGCTAACAAATCTAGAACAATGAAAACGGTGTCATCCGTTGCGTAGTTTAAACAAAATAACCCGATAGACATGGATAGCGATTTATTTTATATTATTATAGATTGACTCACATGAATTATAGGTATTAGGTGTGTGTTTGTGTATAAATACCTGCCCGTGTCACTATATTTTACTACAGTCATTTATTGATTAAGTTATCAATTTTCCTTATCGATTTAGGCAATAGCACAGAGTACACACAGACTGAGGTGACTAATCAATATCGAGGTCAGTTAAGTTTTTTTATTGGCTAAGATACTATGAGATATGCCTAGGAGTCAACGATATACTTGACTCCTTCCATTGTGAATTCTACAGTGTTCACCACTGACTTTATGGATGTTAATATGATATCAAGGGTCTCGAATTTTACCCTGTTATAAAGTTCCGGAGCATTAGAACGTCTATTTAAATTAGATTGTCTAAAATTACACCAAATCTATACTATTATAAAGCTGTAACAGAGCTGTGTCTGTACATTAATGATATTTGAGGAAAAACTACTGTATTAGCAAAATTAAACAGAAAATATTTTTTTTTAGATTTTTTATCTGTTTGTTCGTTCGCGCATCACGCAAAAACTACTGAATGGATTTTGATGCAACTTTTTTTAATTGATAGCTCTTGATTAGACTTTAAAACTGGTATACCTACATTTTATCCCGCTACTATATCGGGCATATGCCGTGTGGGGCCGGCTTTAGAATTGTCCCACCCCTCTGCACCCATGGGAGTCGTAAGTGCCGACTGAGGGAATACCGGGGGAGTGGGCAGCAGCACTCCTTCGAGTATTAACAACATCCACTGCGATCGCCAACCCGCCTGCCAAGCGTGGCGATTACGGCACTATCCCCCATTGTTGGGGAGGCCTATGTCCAGCAGTGGACTATAAAAGGCTGATAGATGGATGGATGGATGGATGGACTATATCGGGAACCCGAGATATAAAACTAGCTTTTGGCTGCGGCGGTGCCGTTGAGCAACGACCCACTTGATGGTGAGTAAGTAACCGCCGCTAATGGACTGAGCATACTAAGAATAATGCCAAGCTGCTGCTCACCATTTTATTTCGCATATGGGATATTAATGAAAGGCTATCTTCCGCTGCAACCAAAACACACTGAGGTGTTTTAGGGCTAGTCACATGCAAAACGGTGATACCGACTACTAGGACCAAATAACAAATGAGTACTCTCACGTGGTACCCAGCTACTACTAAAGCTATGGGTGACAACATTGCATACTACTTCCCTTAGTCGCCTCGTGCGACACCCGCGGAAAAAATGGGGTTGACCGTATTTCTATTATGAATTTTTAATCACTAGTGAGTTTTCTTTGTCGTGATAAAAACAAAATTTAAAATCGCGATGTTTGCCTCTTCACACACTTTTACCGTTAACATATCGTAGGTAGTTCCCACATACCTTTTTTTTTAAGGCGGGTAATGATTTTCCTATCCGCACACCCCGTCGTTCGGGGTAACGAACAGGGTAGTGTGGGGCCCTCACCCACTAAAGAAACGCGGGCCACCGGAACCATATTACATTCCTTCAGTGGTAGTTCCCGCATCCCTACCACAGATTTAATGTCACACAGTCCCAGTGGTCTGCCAGTACAGGCGGAGAGATGGCACGCAACGGGTTTATTTATTGGCTGAAGGCCCCACATTACCCTGTTCGTTGCCCCGAACGACGGGGTGTGTGGTTGAGACATTTATTTCCCGCCTTAACAAGAAAAGAAAAGGTAGTACTCTCATGGATCAATTTTTAAATAACTGGTAACCTAAGCGTGTTTAATCTAGTTTTTAATGGCCGCGCAGTATAAGTTACCACTTCAAGCTACTACTTACAAAACTCCGTTGTGAGTGTGATGACCGCACCATTCATACGTCGCTCAGCAGTCTGATTTATGAATTAATTCTATTGTATCATGTGTATGTGCGCTTGCGAAACGAGGTCACAGGTCAAGTTAACTGAGATAATTGACTAATGTTATTATAAATCGTAATTTTTAATTCAACTTTTATAGTTATAGGCTGTTAAAAAGAGTTTTTCGTTACCAACGGTGGCAGACGTGGTCCGCCTGGTGGTAAGTGGTAAGCTGGTAAACGGTGCTTCCCGCTATCATGAGAAAAGTGCTCTTGTCGGGCCTCGTTCACAGAAGGACATTAAAATTTATTCTTTTGCCCTACACGTGTCGTAGAAAAAGAACTCCGGACTTACATCCATATTCTAAGACGGTTCCTCAACCTTTCCTCGACTCAAACTCAACTGAGGATACCTCAAGGAATATCTTAAGGAATCCTCGAAATTGGTATTCTTAGTTGAAAACTCGAGGAACCTCGAATGAGGTTGGGTCGAGGTAATACGTCATTGTATTGTAGATAGAACATTGTTTTGGGCAAAAATGCTTTGATTTTACATCTGTGGTCACTCAAAAGTTAACAGATGTTTGTCATTTGACATGTAAATGTTTAGATAGGACGATAGGTATTATACAAGGATCGCCACAAGGAGTAAAACTCAGGTAGGTACCTACATAGCAAAAAGTAATACTTACGTATATCGTATAACCAGAAAGTACCTACATAGCGTCGTCGCGTCAACAATGTTTTTTGCTGGGTATGTTTTTATAGCTAGTATAAATTGTTTAGATATCATTTATTTTGTAATATGTCTGGAAGATATTCTTACTGAATATCGGTCGGTAAAGTTAGCCTACAGGAACTCATAATTAAATATAAAATAAATTCGACGGCTATTTTAGGTGCCGGTAAACCTGCTGGAAAAAAAAATAGCTTACCTACGTCTTTGGAATTCTACGGTACCTATCGTAAAAGTTGGGTTTGCAGCATCTCACAAGTAACATCTTATGAGATAATCATACTTAATAATACTAATTCAAAAACCGCTGGAAATACATTATAAACACTAGAAAACAATATTCACATGAAATAATAAACTTCAGTAAATTGTTTATAGAACAATAACTTCCTTGAGTATTCCTTAAGGTTGGTCCCGACGTACCTTGAGATTGACAGTTGTTTCCTCACCTCGAGTGAGGAAAGGCGTCGAGTGGAGGAGATTTTTTGCAACTAAGAATACCAAACTCCTCGAGTGCGCTTGAGTGGAGTCGAGAAATTTTCGAGGAACCGTCTTAGAATATGGGTGTTAGTGTTAGGATGACATGTTCGTATAGATAAACCCTACTGATATTTAAGATCAGGTGTGTTATATTGCAGCTTTAATTTCCACTCCCATAGCACCATTACTGGAGTTGAGGACAGGATTTCAACAGCTTCCAATGAAGTCCCGCCAAAAACCCAATGCCTCGTACTTTACTTATGTTGGCAGCGCGCCAATGTTGTCTCTACTGTTGCTAGCGTCTAAAGGCTATGGTAGCGAGTTACCAGACGGCCCATAATTCCATGTCCATCCATCCATCAGCCTTTCAACGTCCACTGCTGGACATAGGCCTCCCTAAGACAACGCCACAACGATGACCGTCATGGGGGATAATGCCGTAATCGCCACGCTTGGCAGGCGGGTTGGCGATAATAAATTATTAAAATCAGTGATAGCCTAGCGAAAACCAAGGTCTGCAAAGACAGTGGTATCGAGTTCGATTTCCTGTCTGAGGCGATCTTGGAAGGCCAACACGTCTGATAAGTAAAAATTTACGAAATTAGGGTCCAAACTCTGTTTGCCGAAACTCAACAAAAGCTCTTTGTCCCCAACTACAATATCATGAAGAAAACTACAACACAACAACAAGATTTTTTCGACGTCTTGAAGTTTTTAAATCCACACTGAGTCAATTTGACGGGGTATGGCCTAAATTGTTTTCATTTTGAGAGCAGACCCGAGCCAACAGCGGGACAGTAATGGTCTGTTAAAAGAAAATAGTACAAAAAAAGGTTACGAAATATGATAAAACCTTTTCGGTATAATTTAATGAACGATATAACTGCATACGCCGCCTGTATGGTGCAATTAATGTTGTAATTTTGTACTTAATTGGTTTCGTATACAATTAAACATTTTGTCATTCGAAATGGAGGTTGTGATTGGGGGCAAAGAGCTTTTATTGAGTTTGGGCGAACAGAGTTTGGACCCTTGTTTTAGGATGGTACCTCGCGGAATATATAGCAAATGACTAATGTAAGAAACTCCTTATAAGGTAACTCGCATTCTCATAAGGAGTCAATTAATGTACCCGTACTCAAATAATGGACCTCCTCCTACCTTTTTTAAGGCGGGAAATTTTTTCCTAACCGCACACCACGTCGTTCGGGGCAACGAACAGGGTAGTGTGGGGCCTTTACCCACTAAAGAAACCCGCCGTGTGCCGTCTCTCCGCCTTTATAGACGGGCCACTGGAACTATGTTACAATCCTTCGGTGGAGTGGGTATCCTACCTCGACACGGGAGGTCCGTTTGGTATCTAAATAATCTCGATATCTGTGGAGTCATCATATCCATTCGATCTAAATATCCTTTTTTAGTTATTTCAGGATCGTTGACAACATTGTTTTAAAAATAACTAAGTACCCCACAGGATTCAACAATTTTTTCTAAGATAAATAGTATACGCATGTGAAGTTAGCCCCCCTATGTAAAAAAAATAAAAAAATATGGTGAGTTCTAGTTGCCCCCCACATAGTTCTGAAGTTCTTTGTACTTTTTGGAAATAGTTCTGTTGTTTACATAGCCCAAAAATGGTTTTGAAAATAATGGGGGGCTAACTTCTCAAATGGTATTTTTTGCGGGCTTGCACCGAGAAAAGTATTGGTCGGATCGAAAAATGTCATTAGGATAATATGTAGAACTCTTTGGGGGGCAAACAGAACTCAAGCCAAAAATCCGAATTATCAAAAAAAAAATTTTTTTTTTTTTTGTCTAGGCATAAGTACATTAAATTTTCACAGTATCAATATCAGTTGGAGGGAACATTTGTAGAACTCTTTGGGAGGCAACTGGAACTCTTTTTAGAAATCACATTTTCCAAAAAGATTAATATTTTTAATCATTAATTTATTTTTGCCTACGTCTAGTACATTCATTTCTCACCGTTTCAAAATAAGTTGTAGGGAACATTTGTAGAACTCTTTGGGGGACAACTAGAACTCTTTTTAGAAATCACATTTTCCAAAAAAATAAATATTTTTAATGATTAATTTAATTTTGCCTACGTCTAGTACATTCATTTTTCACCGTATCGAAATAAGTTGTTGGGAACATTAGTAGAACTCTGTGGGGGCAACGAGAACTCGATTTAAAAATCACATTTTCCAATAAAACGTGTTTCATTGTTAATTTATTTTTGTCTACGCCTTGTACATTGATTTTTTACTGTATCGGAATAAGTTGTAGGAAACATTTGGAGAACTCTTTGGGGGGCAACTAGAACACTTTTTAGGAAACACATTTTCCAAAAAAATAAATATTTTCAATGATTAATTTATTTTTGCCTACGTCTAGTTCATTCATTTTTCACCGTGTCGAAATAAGTTGTAGGGAATATTAGTAGAACTATTTGGGGGGCAACGAGAACTCTTTTTAAAAATCACATTATCCAAAAATAAATGTATCATTGTTAATTTATTTTTGTCTACGCCTTGTACATTGATTTTTTACTGTATCGGAATAATTTTTAGGGAACATTTGGAGAACTCTTTGGGGGGCAACTAGAACTCTTTTTAGAAATCACATTTTCCAAAAAAATAAATATTTTTAATGATTAATTTAATTTTGCCTACGTCTAGTACATTCATTTTTCACCGTATCGAAATAAAATGTTGGGAACATTAGTAGAACTCTGTAGGGGCAACGAGAACTCAATTTAAAAATCACATTTTCCAAAAAAACGTGTTTCATTGTTAATTTATTTTTGTCTACGCCTTGTACATTGATTTTTTACTGTATCGGAATAAGTTGTAGGAAACATTTGGAGAACTCTTTGGGGGGCAACTAGAACACTTTTTAGAAATCACATTTTCCAAAAAAATAAATATTTTCAATGATTAATTTATTTTTGCCTACGTCTAGTTCATTCATTTTTCACCGTGTCGAAATAAGTTGTAGGGAACACTAGTAGAACTATTTGGGGGGCAACGAGAACTCTTTTTAGAAATCACATTTTCCAAAAAAATAAATATTTTCAATGATTAATTTATTTTTGCCTACGTCTAGTTCATTCATTTTTCACCGTGTCGAAATAAGTTGTAGGGAACATTAGTAGAACTATTTGGGGGGCAACGAGAACTCTTTTTAGAAATCACATTTTCCAAAAAAATAAATATTTTCAATGATTAATTTATTTTTGCCTACGTCTAGTTCATTCATTTTTCACCGTGTCGAAATAAGTTGTAGGGAATATTAGTAGAACTATTTGGGGGGCAACGAGAACTCTTTTTAAAAATCACATTTTCCAAAAATAAATGTATCATTGTTAATTTATTTTTGTCTACGCCTTGTACATTGATTTTTTACTGTATCGGAATAAGTTGTAGGAAACATTTGGAGAACTCTTTGGGGGGCAACTAGAACACTTTTTAGAAATCACATTTTCCAAAAAAATAAATATTTTCAATGATTAATTTATTTTTGCCTACGTCTAGTTCATTCATTTTTCACCGTGTCGAAATAAGTTGTAGGGAACACTAGTAGAACTATTTGGGGGGCAACGAGAACTCTTTTTAGAAATCACATTTTCCAAAAAAATAAAATTTTTAATGATAAATTTATTTTTGCCTACGTCTAGTTCATTCATTTTTTACCGTATCGAAATAAGTTGTAGGGAACATTTGGAGAACTCTTTGGGGGACAACTAGAACTCTTTTTAGAAATCACATTTTCCAAAAAAATAAAAATTTTAATGATAAATTTATTTTTGCCTACGTCTAGTTCATTCATTTTTTACCGTATCGAAATAAGTTGTAGGGAACATTTGGAGAACTCTTTGGGGGGTAACTAGAACTCTTTTTAGAAATCACATTTTCCAAAAAAATAAAAATTTTAATGACATTTATTTTTGCCTACGTCTTGTTTATTCATTTTTCAACGTATCGAAATAAGTTGTAGGGAACATTAGTAGAACTATTTGGGGGGCAACGAGAACTCTTTTTAAATATCACATTTTCCAAAAAAAATGTATCATTGTTAATTTATTTTTGTCTACTTGAAAATGTGATTTCTAAAAAGAGTTCTAGTTGCCTCCCAAAGAGTTCTCCAAATTTTCCCTACAAATTATTCCGATACAGTAAAAAATCAATGTACAAGGCGTAGACAAAAATAAATTAACAATGATACATTTATTTTTGGAAAATGTGATTTTTAAAAAGAGTTCTCGTTGCCCCCCAAATAGTTCTACTAATATTCCCTACAACTTATTTCGACACGGTGAAAAATGAATGAACTAGACGTAGGCAAAAATAAATTAATCATTGAAAATATTTATTTTTTTGGAAAATGTGATATTTAAAAAGAGTTCTCGTTGCCCCCCAAATAGTTCTACTAATGTTCCCTACAACTTATTTCGACACGGTGAAAAATGAATGAACTAGACGTAGGCAAAAATAAATTAATCATTGAAAATATTTTTTTTTTTGGAAAATGTGATTTCTAAAAAGAGTTCTCGTTGCCCCCCAAATAGTTCTACTAGTGTTCCCTAAAACTTATTTCGACACGGTGAAAAATGAATGAACTAGACGTAGGCAAAAATAAATTAATCATTGAAAATATTTATTTTTTTGGAAAATGTGATTTCTAAAAAGAGTTCTAGTTGTCCCCCAAAGAGTTCTCCAAATGTTTCCTACAACTTATTCCGATACAGTAAAAAATCAATGTACAAGGCGTAGACAAAAATAAATTAACAATGAAACACGTTTTTTTGGAAAATGTGATTTTTAAATCGAGTTCTCGTTGCCCCCACAGAGTTCTACTAATGTTCCCAACAACTTATTTCGATACGGTGAAAAATGAATGTACTAGACGTAGGCAAAATTAAATTAATCATTAAAAATATTTATTTTTTTTGGAAAATGTGATTTTTAAAAAGAGTTCTAGTTGTCCCCCAAAGAGTTCTACAAATGTTCCCTACAACTTATTTTGAAACGGTGAGAAATGAATGTACTAGACGTAGGCAAAAATAAATTAATGATTAAAAATATTAATCTTTTTGGAAAATGTGATTTCTAAAAAGAGTTCCAGTTGCCTCCCAAAGAGTTCTACAAATGTTCCCTACAACTGATTTTGATACTGTGAAAATTTAATGTACTTATGCCTAGACAAAAAAAAAAAAAATTTTTTTTTGAGAAATCGGATTTTTGGCTTGAGTTCTGTTTGCCCCCCAAAGAGTTCTACATATTATCCTAATGACATTTTTCGATCCGACCAATACTTTTCTCGGTGCAAGCCCGCAAAAAATACCATTTGAGAAGTTAGCCCCCCATTATTTTCAAAACCATTTTTGGGCTATGTAAACAACAGAACTATTTCCAAAAAGTACAAAGAACTTCAGAACTATGTGGGGGGCAACTAGAACTCACCATATTTTTTTATTTTTTTTACATAGGGGGGCTAACTTCACATGCGTAAATAGTATGTCCTTTTTTAGGTTCCAGAATATTATGTATGCAAAATTTCATAGCGATCGGTTCCGTAGCTACTGCGTGAAAGGGTAACAAACAAACTAATGCATTTTTGCATTTATAATATTAGTACTTTTTTTTGTTAAGGGAAAAATAAATTCCTTACCGCACACCCCATCGTTCGGGGCAACGAACAGGGTAGTGTGGGGCCTTCACTAAGAAATCCGCCGTGTGCCGTCTCTCCGCCTTTATTGGCAGGCCACTGGAACTATGTTACATTCCTTCGGTGGTCCGCCGGTGGCTTACCCTTTCGGGTACCCTCAACTGAGCGACGCATCCGCGACGCTTAGATTAAAATCTTGTCATTTCAGATTATAGTAATCAGAGATTTCAATCCTAAGTTACTAAAATACCGTTTAGGGTAGAGCGCGAAGTATTCATCGTTTCTCGTGGCCGAATAAAGTTCTACTATAGTGAAATTTCGCAAATGCGATTTAGAAATAAGTTATTTACTTAAAATAAATAATGTTAGTTATAGCTTATAACTATTGCTCCCGCGCTCCTGCTTACTCAAATACCATAAACGAAAATAATTAATAACACAACTTAATTATATATTGGGTTATCTATGTGGTACAGTGTTTCAGTTCATGTTTCATTCAGATCATGCGCGAACAAACAAACAGATAAACAGACAAAAAATCTAAAAAAAATCGTTTTGTGTTGAGTTTAGACAGGCCTATATAGCCTAATTCAGTATTTTTTTCTCAAATATCCTAAATGTACAGACACAGCTCTGTTACAGCTTTATAATAGTATAGATTAGGCCGTGTGGGGCCGGCTTTAGAATTGTCCCACCCCTCTCCACCCATGGAAGTCGTGAGAGCCGACTGAGGGAATACCCGGGGGAGTTGGCAGCAGCACTCCCTCGAGTATTAACAATATCCACTGCGATCGCCAACCCGCCTGCCAAGCGTGGCGATTACGGCACTATACCCACAATTTGGGGAGGCCTATGTCCAGCAGTGGACGTCGAAAGGCCGATGGATGGATATATTATATTAAGCACTTTACATGGTCGGCCGGTTTAAACACATTAGTGGAAGGATCGAGAGTATTAGAGACTAAAGATATTAAAGGTTCCACGGCTTGCTTCCTGCCTTCCTTCCTTACTTTCGGAATCAAGATTTCTCTATAAAGGTATAATAAATTAATAATATATTTATATCTCCTTAACACAGGTTATCTATTAACCTAACTAGGAATACCACCATGTTATTTTAGTTTTGTACACTATAAACGACTGTAAATTGTCATTATGTACTACAATGCTTTTTTGATGAATAAATTATTATTATTATATTTTCGAACTATGTAATTCATATGTAGCTATTAAAATTACAGTGGGTGAGACAAACAAGCTTTTCTGTAATTATGCTTCGTTGGATACGTTGAAGTTCTCTCCCGGTAATCATGTCACAATTATTACAGTATCGCATTCACGGTCGTCGTATTGGAGTACTTCCAACTAGGTAAACCAGAGCACTGCAGTCATGTTTATTTTATCAAGTTTGTAAACTTGATAAATTAAATTACTTTTACAAAAAATATTAGTTTAACCGCCTCTGTAGATATTAGGTATAAGATTCAATTTGACAGAGGATGAAGTCGTTATGTTATTTCACACAATTATTATTAATAAAACATCGGCGATTTAAATTAAAATTTTGATGATGTTATTAAATTATTGTTTACTTAACATATTTTAAAATAATAAATAAAACAAGAGAAACAGAGTTTTAGAGAGAACAACCACCCGTTCAGAAGCGTCACAAAATTAATAAGAACATAGCAAGAAAACTTCCAACTTATAAATATTTTGCACTATAACACATTTCGTCTGTTTTACATTTAGGTACCTAGTATGAATGCGTGACGTAATATAATAAATAAGAATATGAGATTATGTTTAGTTTCTTTGCCAAGCACTCGGTTTTGGTTTGTGCAAAAAAATTGTCAACATCCTAAACGTTTCTCCTACAAAAAGTGAAAACTCCCACCTATTACTGCCAGAATTTATTACGTAACGACAAACGCTGACCTCTCTTCGCTGCCTATCCCTTTTCTTTATAGTTTACAATGTGATGACTCTGTAATTGCTAACGTCTACGGTGATGGTTTCCCATCGCCGCTTTGGCTAACATACATACCAAAAATGATAGAATATGCGCTTGATATTATAATATCTTGAAATATTGTCTGGAGAATACGTATTTTATTTACCTTATGAGGTGATTAAAGCACTCATTGAGATCTGTCCCTTGAAATACTCGGTAAGCAATCAAGCATCGTCCCGTCCTTCCGTTCTGAAGGGAGTCTGTTCCCTCCCCAACATTGAGACAATAATTGCCATAAGCATTCACAGTAATACCAGATATATGTCTGCACTTAATTCGCTCATATGAATCGTAGCACCTTTTAGATAGCCAAAAAGCCTTTGTCTCAGTTCGTTAGTAAACAGATGTAGATGTATAAGTACTAGAGATGGGCCGAATGTGATTTTAACCGAATACGAACTTCGGCCGAGCATTCGGTAAATATACAAAATTCGGTGTGTGCTTTCTCGGGAGTAACAAGTCATATACTGTGTGTATTTTTTATGAAAGACAACGCCATAAAACAATAAAAAAACAGTCAGTGTAAGGGTGACAACTTATTTCAAATTATTGGGTGTATTGATTCATAGACTCCCGGATTGTGAAAAAAACTAATTCATTTATATACATTTTAATTTATCTATAATAATTATAGTTTAACAAACAATTGACCATGCTTATATGACTTTCGAGTAGTGGTATATGTGATATATATATTAAGTCTATAATAAGTTTCTATGTACATTTAAAGTATTAAATAAATAAATATTTTATAGTGCAGTTTTTTTTACTGTGACGGTTAAGCTTAAAAAGCTGCTTAAGTTATTACAGTATTTCATATCTTCTTATATATTAAAACCTCAGCCTTAATCCGTTGTAAGTAAGTCTTAACGTAACCGTAAAGAGGATTAACGTCTCTGTTTTTAATTAATATTTGGTATTATCAGTCGGATTAATTTACTTTACTCGAATAACGTACAATTTTTATGTTTAATTAAGAAAATAATGCCGAAACTTACTTTTTAATATTTATTTTTGCACTTATCTTCTGGAAAACGATTTGCGTGTTTCGTTAAGTTGGACCGTTTTAAGTATCTCATAATAATACTAAAGTGCAATGCTTAAAACTAATTGTGCTCTCAATATTACTTTGTCTGCGTGGGCACATTCATTATATCTGCTGAAAAAAAATGCTAGCGGATAGAAACGGTCTTTTTTTACGCGATAAACACTAGTCTAAATGTCCTTTTTGGGTTTTGAATATTAATGATGTTCGGTCAAGTAGTTATTATGTCTTGAAATCGTAATGAACATACAATCAAACGCACGCAGTCAGTATGGTGACAGTCTAAGAATACAAGTGTCACCACCCCATCCTTTCCCGCGGGTGTCGTATAAGGCGACTAAGGGAAGTAAGCAATTATCATCCATTGCATTACTGGTGGTAGGGCGGGGTACTAAGTGAGGGTACTTTCTTGTTATCGGGCCCGAACGGGTCGGTACCACCGTCTCCTGTGTGACCGGTCATGAAGCACGTCAGTGTGTTTTGACTGTAGCCGAAGATAGACGTTTATTCTTTCATTTCACATCTGAGAAATGAAATGGTGCGCAACGGCTTGACTATACTCTTGGTATAGTTGAGTCCATGAGCGACGGTTACCACTTATCATCAGGTGCGCCGTGGCTCTTCTGCCACCATAAGCAATAAAAAGAACGCATTTATAATAGGGACTAGAACTACTTGCTGAACGAAAACATCTTGAGAATTCTTGTAAAAGCCCACAGATATTCTCGGTGATATATGAACTATACAAACCTGCATTGGACCAGTGTGATAGACAGAACTAAAGCTATAGTGAGGGGACACGAGTCAAAAAACTAAGTGTTAGTGGCGCGAAAGAAATGGAGAGATATATGTGTTTGCATCAACTATGTTGTCACTGTGACTTGACGCCATGTCGATGAAATCCAATATTATATTAAAATGCCCTGGCTTCGTTTACTTTAGAGATACTTAATAGGCTTATTGCAATATTGCACGCCTCATAAGCGAAGCGTTGAGGTGTGTACTACTCCCGTTTTATACGGAAGAACTGATTTTTCAAACTTAAAATGTCTCTATTTATCATGTATTGCACTTGTAAAATAATATATACACACACATATCAAGAAAAAACACTATTTTTGATACTCATGATATTTTGTATGCCATTTTTGTTATTTATACTAGTTAAAAAACTGTTTAAAAAAGTTCTGTCTTGGTCGTCCGTTTGTTGTAGGTAATGTATGTTAACACGATAACGACCGAAATACTTTACTAATCGAGTCTTTATTTTTTCTTTTTAACTTGGGTATAACTACGAATAACTATTCACGGTCTGATTCGATGTGGTTTATTTGATATTAAATAAACAAAAAAATTGTGAATATTTACGCTCGACTCGATGGCACAGTGACTAACACTAAAACTAGCGCCATACCGGCTATACCTTATTTCGTGAGAACTACTTCTATAGACCAATATATTAATACTTCTTAAAATTAGCGGTAGATGGCGTATAAGACATAAGAAACTCGTTAGTATTTTTTGAAATTAGCGCTATCTATGTGATTTATTGAAAACTACTTAGTAAGACCAATACATTATTACTTATCAAATAATCAATTTTATTGTGAAAAATGAAGATTATGAGGCGTGCGCTTTTGGATTTTCCAAAGTATTTTTATTATACATTTATTATAATAGTATCAGTATTACTTTAAACATGAGTGCTTTGCTTGGTATTATGTTAGATAGCTTATATTAACTAGGCTATAAAACACAAAAACAGCATCACGCCTGTATCCCCGAAGGGGTAGGCAGAGGTGTATTATGTTTAAGTTCCACGTAATAGGGGGCGAGCCATTTTCTTTTTATGGAAAAGCTCAATAATGTTGCCCGACCCGGGGATCGAACCTGAGACCTCATGATCAGCAGTCGCACACACTACCGCCGCAGTTAGTTGTAAAACACTAATAAAAATATTCCAACAAGCCTGTACCTCAGTCAGCCAAGCTTTACCAGTAATTTTTTTAGGCGAAAAAAAATGTTTTAATCCCTCACCCTATCGTTCGGGGCAGTGAGCCGGTTTGTATGGGCTCTCACCCACTAAAATGTATCACCGTGCACTCTCTCTGCTGGCGGACCGTTAGAAATGTCTGGCATTTATTCAGTAGTCTTTTTTTTTTGTTTAGGCGGAAAAAATGTATCTAACCGCACATCCCGTCGTTTGGAGCAACGAGCAGGGTAGTGTAGGGCCTTCACCCACTAAAGAAACCCGCCTTGTGCTGTCTCTCCACCTGTGTTGACGGACCACTGGTACTGTGTTGGATTACTTCAGTGGCCCGCCGGCGGTATTCAGTAGTACCTACCATTATATAGTCTACGTCTTTCGAAGTTGCACGTTTGAGACTTTGAGACTGTGTTTTCCGGCCAAACCCGGGAAATCTTTAATTTAATCATAACATAATTGCTCCATTGAATAAAGTCGTAGCGTGATGTTAAATAATCCATGAAATTATATCGTAAATGGCTTATGTATAATATTTAGACAGTATCTATTAACAGTTCCAGAGATGAGCGTGTTCAGACAAACATTCTCTATCAGCGTCATAAGTACTAGTAGATAATTCTTCGTCTGTTACAACACGTTATGAAGCATTTGCTGCGAAAGTATCTTAGAAATGAATTAAGTAACAAAAACTCGACAACAGCAATTGTGACCTCTTGACATAGACCTACTAGCTGATCTCTTGCAAGGAAGGTTATAAAAGTAGGTTGCAACAAAAAAAACCTCAAAGCTGGTTACTGTTGGCATCGTATCAGTGACCACGAAATCAGTTAATACATTAAATAAATAACCGCATTAGTATTGAGTCGGAGGCGTGTCACGATGTGTTACGTGCGTGCGCTTGCGCAGGAGATTTGACAATACTAATTGTAGGTATTGAGGAGGGTCGCGAGCTAGTGAAATCCTCTTTGTATGTTTTAAAATGTTTATAACTACAAAATTAATCAAAGTTTTTTTGTTACATCGTATGGTTGTTTATCAATAGTGTACCAATTGATTAAGACACCCAAAGTCCTTTGAGATATAAAACTAGCTCTTTTTGTTGGAGTATAGTTAGATAGAAAAACATACATAATATAAATTATGGATTTACAACCCTTCACCGTCTTCTCCATAATTGCGAATATTTTAGGCAATTAGTCTGTGATAGAAAAATCTCTCGGGCGTTCAAGTTTCCTCACGACGTCTTTTTATAATTTGTGTACAATCATGATTTTGACCCCATAGGTATGTCTCGCGAAGTCGCAATCTTGGACTGGGGATCGAACTCGGTACTGCGGTCTTGGCGGTCCTCGTTACCACTAGGCTATTACTGCTAGTTCAACAATATGTCAATCCAAAATCGATACCATACTATCAATATCATTTAATCAATATAGATGAACGCAATTAACTAAACGGTTAGGTATAAGAATTTATCTATACTGTATAATATTCACTTCGCCGAGCCTGGGTATGACCTATGACCATTTGACCCTACTATCTGTTGCGTCTAGATATGCCAACACCTCGTAGTTATGTGTTATTAGTGTGGCGTAATATTATGTGATCACCAGACAAATTTCGCTCATGGGCTGTCAGTGTCAACTCAACAGACACTAAACTACACAGGAGATATTTATAGTGTACAAGTGTGGGGGTAATTCCCCTCACTCTTATAGTCCTACAACTGGATTAGGCGCAAATAAACAGTTACGGGGTTTTCGAGACACGGGGGCTTGGTAATACAATACCAACTTCCTATTTCGAAGCTGATTCTTCAGATGATTCATGAGGTCTTCGGTTTGATTCCCGGGTCGGACAATGTTATTGAGTTTTTTAGAGAAAAATTCTCAGTAGCAGCCCGGAGTTTGGAAATGTGCGGAGTTTGGAAATGTGGTAGACGGCAATAGGCTCGCTCCCTATTACGTTGGACTCAAACATAGCTGGCGAATGGTGGGTGTGTAATACACCTCTGCCTACCCCTTCGGGGATCCGCATTAGTATTGAGTCGGAGGCGTAGGCAGAGGTGTATTACACACCCACCATTCGCTAGCTATGTTTGAGTCCAACGTAATAGGGAGCGAGCCTTTTCCTGGCGTGATAATATGTATGTATGATTCTTCAGAATTTCTTGAGGGAAAAATCCAATAACTTGCTGGCCGGGTCCACTTAAAACTCGAGAACTTATCCGCAGCCGAATACAATTCCGCTAGACTGCCGAGGTAGTATGTTATTATAAACTATATGCTCGTGTAATATGATAAACTTTCTGATTTTATCATGAATGTGTCAGCTAAATCTCGAAGGTATCATCCTCTTACAGAATATTGCCGTTAAATAGTTCTAAATATTGCTATTGTAGTTACTTTCGGTTGGGCGCTTGCTTCCCGTTATCACATACCTTTGATTGTTGTCAGTAGTATAAGGTGACTACATATCATCAGGCGGGCTTGTTTGCTAGATTTGTAGCAAATAATATTTTGTTTAACGGAAGATGAATTAAGTCAAAACTGTACTTTAAGTAAATTCAAGATTTACAGAAGTTCCATGTCATGTTTAATTTGTACAGCTGAATGTTTTTAGTATTCCGAGAATATCTAAATAAGTGTGAAATGTGTCGCTTACAATGAGTCGCCAGTGGTGCCAACATTTATTTTATGGGGTTCCGTACGTTGGCACGGTTGCTTCGGCAGATATCTGCACGTAGTCGCAAGGAGGGAAGCGACTCCGGTCTGTCTCCACTGCGGCTGCGACGAGGACACGGCGGGGCACACTCGACTCGTGCCCGACTTGGGCTGAGCAGCGCCGTGAACTCGTCGTGGCAATATCCCTCTCGCTGTCAAGAGCCGTGAGAGTGATGCTCGACAGGAATTGGGCCGCGTCGGTGCCTTCAACGAGTAGGTCATCTCGCAAAAGGAAGCGGCGGAGAGGGCTAGGGAGGCTGATCCTTCCGCTGACTCGAACCGCCGCCAGTGACTCAGTTACCATTTACCATTAGATGGGCCGTGGCTCGTCTGCCACCAAACGCAATAAAAAAAAAAAAAAAAAACTTTCCCAAATAAAATATGCATTTGTTAATAAAATATTCTCAATAGATGAAATTTGTCCATCCTACAATTTCATCTCCTAAATTCGTAAACTTTTCTTTTTCTTGCTATATATGTAGATTACAAGGAAAACTTTTAGAAGTCCGTGGTAATAAAATAACATTCGTCGTACAGAACCCTCTCCACGCGACTGCAACTCGCACTTGGCACAAGTTTTTTCTTTTGATCATTGTTATGATAAGGAAAATCTCTAATGGAGTCCACCTATTACCTATTTGTGACCAGAATAAATGCTATTGTTGGAAGCAGTACAATCGACTTATTTGTATTACACTTGTTTCTTATAGAAATGAAAGAGATTATTTAGATTATCGTTTTTTTTCAGCACTGTTGCTAAATTAAGTCGTGTTTTTTGGATTTAGTCTTGCTTTTCATAAACGACCTCGACTAACCGACGTTATGGACTACATTTGTCGGTTTTTCGAGCGATGAGACCTGCTCGCTCATTTCACATCGTAATTTTTAGTTTCTTTTCGTTCCATGTGATGATGGACTAATTCTTTAATACCCAGTGGATCCCGACTGACGTTCCTGTTGATCTCGTCTGATTTTAACGATGGCCCGACTTCATTGAGAGAAAATATTTTTTTTTTTATTGCATTTAGTGGCAGGCGAGCCATGGCCCATCTGATGATAAATGGTAACCGTCGCTCATGGACTCAACTATACCGAGAGTATTGTCAAGCCGCTGCTCACCATTTCATTTCACCGATATGAAATGAAAGAATAAACGGCTATCTCCTGCTACAACCAAAACGCAACGATGTGCTTCATGCCGGTCACACAGGAGATGGTGGTACCAACCCGCTCGGGCCCGATACCAAGTGAGTACTCCCACTTGGTCACACACAGCCCTACCACCAGTCATGCTATGGATGATAATTGCTTACTTCCTTTAGTCGCCTCATACGACACCCGTGGGAAAGAATAGAGTGGTGACACTTGTATTCTTAGTCCGTTACCACACGGACAGATAATGTAGCTATTTTCCATTTTCCGCTATACTCGTAAACAACTCAGGAAATTTTTTGCGTGTGTTTGTGTGGGTTCCTGGGTAGATTAGATTCACAATCGGATATCGGACCCAGGTTTTGTTATAAATTTGGACGGAAATTCGCCTATTATTTTCTTTTATGATTTGTCGCACATCACAAAATTTTAATATCGAAATAAAAGGCTGCAACGTCTATAGGGTTCAGCTGATATTATTATATCTAAATATTTTGAGATAATATCTCAAATATCGCGATACCATGACCTTGCATAACACGTTCCGTGAACCGTCTATCACCGTAGTTCAAAGTTTGAACTTCAAACGGACCTACAACATTGTTTACTTGAAATAATCAAGCTGATTGGACGCGTGCATTGCAGACGATGTATTCATACGTGTATTATGGTGACGTTATCTCCGAAAACATGCTGTGGAATTGAACTAGAATAATCGCTATCTATTGCATTTATTTATTTTGTTGTTTCGGATACTTTACAGGAGGGCTAAAGTTTGACGTCCAATCCTTACTAATATTATAAATGCGAAATTCAATTTGTTTGTTTGTTACGTTTATTTTCACACCCTAACTACTGAGCCAATCATCATGAAATCTTGCATACATACTATAGTCGGGAGCACAGAATAGAACATAAGCTACTTTTTATGCCGGAAAATGTGGTTCCCGTCGGATAGCCTCTCCTTATTTACCTTCCTATCCACCTATCCCTTTCCTTGGAGTTGGCTACGGTAGCTTACCATCAGGTGGTCCGGATGCTTGTTTGCCAGTTTCATAGAACAAAACAAATAACAATGAAGCTAATAATGCGACTTGATAAGTACATAGTCTGAAGTTGTCTTCAAATTTCAGTAGCCGCATTCCAGTAGTGTCACTTAATGCAGGAGTTTGCCAAGTGTCATTAACCTAATGACTGTTGAGATAATCCCAATATTATTTGCAGTTTTGAATTCGTATAAAATGATAAAAAAAAACTGATAGTTGTGACTGCACAGATGGGGGAGTGGCTTATATACCAAACTCTGGTGCCGAGTATTGTAGTATATTCGATTCTCACACACTTCGATCAAATAACTTGTGTATCATACACGTTCTCATACAAAAACAACGGCAAATAGTGGCATTCGATCGACCTTACTACATACTAGATATTAGATGCATATTTATAATGCCATCAAGAAAATAAATCAGACCATACGATAACGGTTTATGTAGGAAAATGTCATAATTGTTTGATTAAAAAATGTCAATGTACAGCGTCGTTGGCGTGTTACTAGCGGCAGAGAGCGAGAGAGAAACAGATGGAAGCGTACTCAGTGCGTAGTTGTAATTGAAGCAAATATATCTAAATGAGATTAATATGCGGTTGAGTCGGCTAGGTACAAACCCTCTAAAATATCGCGCGTACGCAGACCGCGACATAGCCTCGACGAAGTCGAGGACGACATAACTCACGCTCAGATCAGAGCACACACAGCTCGCGCGGCTAATACAAGTAAATACCCACGGTTTCGTCCCCGCCGACGGGGGCGAAAGACGTGTCGCGGTCAAATCATAAAAGTGGGAAATCCCACTTTGCCAGCAACAGCCCGAGCCGAGGTCCTTATCCCAGAGGGGGTGCCCCCGGATAGCGTTGCTTAAATGTCGGGTTGAGAGCCCTCTGCGCTCACCAATTGTCCGGGTAAGGCTGTCATAGCCATCTGTGGCTAACAACCGACGTCACACACAAAAAAAAAAAAAAAGAAAAAAACGGTTGTTTATAAAAATAAATTAATAACAAAACAATATTTACTGAAAGTATGACACTCCACCTTTTTTTCTGTACTTTTAAAGTATAATTCTCTTTTTACTTACTCTTCACTTTTTACTGCACACTTCGGCACTGTCGCACGTTACACGACAAGCGCAGTCAGTTACTGAGAGCAAAACAAGGCAAACTACGCGATTTATGCCTTGTTTTGCCGGTGCGGTTTTCAAGTAACTATTGTATATCTACCCTATATTTTGAAATAAAACTTCGTTTACGGAATCTATCGCGTTTACTTAATTCCGTAAACGAAGTTTTATTTCAAAATGTGTAACATTCGCGTAAATATCAGAAAGTATTACCCTATATTTGATCGTAGCTCACACAGGACAATTATTTCTGTGATCCATAAATAATTGTTCTAAGTACTACTTTGCGCCCTTTAAATTGTATTTTTGTAAAGTACCCCGCGATACACGGTTTCGTCTTAAAAAAATTAACACATTGTCATAGGTCATAATGTGCCGCAAAACATTTGTTAAAACAAGCTATATCGGCATACACAAAGTAAAAGAACAAAATCATAACTCACACTCCCCTCGGCAATAAAACCGCATATTACAACACCCCCCTGTCAAATATTTTGTCTGTCCTACCAAAAGGCCTAGCAATCAACCCGTAAAAAATGTTTTTATGGCGTAGGAACATATAATAAAACAAACCGGTTATGGTTTTTATCAAGGTTTCACATTTATGTAGAGGTATTACGGATTACACAAACATTACTCCAATTTTATATTAATTAATTAGGAATATTTTTGAATTAAGTAATTGGATGAGATTCATGATAAGAATTGACATTGAGTCGATTTTCTGTTTCAGTAATGCATTGCAAGTTTCTTAGAATTGGATCTGCTTTGAAAAGAAACGGGAAGTCATAATGTACGCATGTCCACGTGATCATTCATATAAATTAAAAATTCATATAAATGAATGATCTTGAAAATTTCACTAGTCTGCGTAAACGTCAAATACGAACCCATCCTACTGTTACCCCTTCTCTACCAACCAAACCAACATTTGTTTGTGTACCAGATTTCTTTTGAATCCGTTTAGCCTTTTAGTTTGTATCCAATGTGTGCCAAAAATAGCTAATAATATGTTATTCGAGACCAAAAAAAAAATTGTTATGTTAACCAAGTGTCTCGATTATCTACCTAACAAATATCGAAATCCGTACAGCCATTTAGGCGTGATTCACGGATAAATATTTACACAAACTTTCGAATTTATATTACTACTAATAGTACCAGTAGCATTATTGTCAAGGTCCTAATACTTTAACTAAATATTAATGTCATGATGTTTTTCACTCTATATATTTTTATACACCATCACAACATGTTTTACTCTTTTATATTGTATTGTGATGTAACAGCTACATAAAAAGAGAATCAATTTGATACATTTTGTTGTTTTGGTCGAAAGTCGTGCCTGGAGCATTGCCGGATTGGCACACAATAGAACAGATTTGGTTTGACAGTCTCTCAAATCTGGTATCTATAATGATTTGAAGAGCTTGTTGTACTCCTAATATGTAACGACACGTCGCTAACCTCCTTAAATGTTAAGATCAGATTATATCTATACTTTCCATTCCAATAACTTATATATGATGTTTTACATTATATTGGTTCATTTTTATTGAACTAAATATAAAGGTGGTAATGAGGATGCGCCAAGTACGCGCGGAAAGAAGGTACACGACGGGTTATTTAAAGGATGAGGGCAGGCACCATCCGTTGTTGCCCCGGGCAGGAGTGTATCTCGCCATATCTAATGGTTTATGATTAACCTATAAGAAGGTAGGAAGTAATCTTCAACTCCAAGGATACATAAACTATCATATATATGAAAGCTTAACAAGTTTAGATAATAACAGAAAAGTGGCTAAATAATTTACTAATAATGATTATTGCATTGCAATACTAAACTATTCTTTTATTTTGCCTTGTAGACATGCATTAGGGTGAAACGTTCCCTGAATTGAGAATATAGCTTCGTATGCAGATTACGATATATTGATAATGATGATGTATTCAGCATAAATATGTTCAAGCTATGTCTAACATAAATCAATATTCAATCAATGAGTCTGTGTAGTTTTCGCGTGCGATGTTAAAATTTGGGTCAGCGGATAAAATTGCAATATAACATATTATATTCAATAAATATTCTATGCTGCTCTAAAATTGTTTTGGTTTCATCTAAATTGTACAGCTTTTGCTTCAGAAATGGAATATGCGAAGTGTTTCTTTTTTATTTCTGTATCCGTATTAAATTAATGTTTTAATTTGTCTTCTGTAGCTTCGTCAGCCTAAATGATGTTCATTTCGTTTCAATTTTCGTTTAATAACACAGAAATATTGCTGTTCGGGGCTTACTAAATTTCCAATAACATTATTTTAACGTAGTAGACGATTTTGTAGAAAAACAACTTGTGGCATTTCCAACTTTAGTTTGTTTAGGGAGTTTTTACTCACAAAGTTTATACTTTGTATATATAAAGTTGATTTTGTTAATATCAGTTTAATAACGTGTTGTTTATGCCGAATATTTTTAGTTTATTAGAATATATTATACAGCTTAAACTATTACGCCACTGTGTGAAAATAAGTGTACCTCTTATTTTAAACCAGTCTATCGGTTGCTGTTTTCTATTAACATCTGTTTTCAAGACTTCCTTTTATTGAGGCCTCGAATCTAGCGAAGAAAATTTGTTGGTTACGTCAATGTCTTTTACAGGATTGTTATTCTCATTCGGTGAAATGGGCACGTTGCCATTTACAATACAGTCTAGATAGGATAATATTACAATAGGTAGTTTATTTCTTTGGGAGGTGTTATCAGTTGGCTCGCATTAGAGTATCGAGGGAAGGGTTGTGAACTGCGTTTATAATTTAAGGTGTGGGCTGTAGTAAGAATATAGGAGTGTTCTCGGGTCTTAATTTAGTAACATGGTTAACATTGACATCCACGCCACAAAGTACAGAGCACAGACATGCAAGCCTACGTGTTTAGTATAAGGTACTTGTATAAACACTGAATTATTTATTATAATTGCCCATTGAAGTTGATAAATTCTTTTTGAATTTGATATTGACTTGGGGGTAAGTAAGTTCAGGGTTTTTTTCATATTTTTATACCTATGGGAATTTATGTTATAATGGAAATAGGTACCAATAATATGTTCCAACGATCCGAAATATTTCTAAAACAAATATTTTATCGGACCTTCACGTTCAGTGACTGAGCAAATTTAAATATTTTTTACATAAGTACCTCATTCCTTTTTGCAAGAGCATTTTTTGCTTTGCTCACCCATTGTTGGCTTTTTCGTCATGTTAGCCTCGATCTCAAGGTCCGCTTGCCCAACCTCTTTTGCGAGCCTCCTTGGCTTAATTTTATCTTTTGCGTAAACATTGTGCCAATTTTATCACTGTACAAGACTTGCAGTGGATGCGTCTAACACCATTTGGGTATCCATACAAAATGCTACTTACGGTGAAATGCTACTGACATCTAGAATGTTATCGTTGACTACCCACATTTTAGGGTCTCGTGGGATTTGATGACCTTATTTAATTTGATAATTTAATCGTAGCAATTGCGTTGTTAGTGGCTGAAATACATAAGTACATATAAATAAAAGTATTATAAATATAAAAGTATTATATAAAAGTATTATATAGTTTGACCGCGGTTGTTTTGTAGTTAAATATGCGCTATTATGCATGCAAAAATTGTGAATATCAATTTCCTCTCAACGAAGTGTTATGATTTTCATGAAGTCTGAGCCTGTTCATTGTGATCTTATTAGATTTAGTTAAATTATCTCTTATTCATTCTTGTTCCATAGTATAAATTTGTTTTAATGAAATAATCTTTAAAAAAAAATATCATTTATCCGTGACTGTGTAAAAGCTTCTTAATACGCGAGTAATGAACAAAGTAAAAATATCCATGTTCGCAATCTATTTGTTATAGTTCTATGCTAACTCTCCAAGTATCGATCCAGTGCTGTAAATGCGGAAACTTCGTTGACTAGCCCCCAGTTCTTTATGTATAGATGGTATTGACGTTTACTGTTAGAAGGAACTGAAAACTGTAACTGCCTCGGTGGTGCAGCGGTAGTGTAAGCGACTGCTGATCATGAGGTCTGAGGTTCGATCCCCAGGTCGGGCAGAGTCGTCGAGCTTTTTCGCATAAAAAAAATTCTCAGTAGCAGCCCGTGGTTTGGAAATGTGCCCGGTAAACGACAATAAGCTCGCTCCCTATTACGTGGAGCTTAATGTGTAATACACCTCTGCCTACCGCTTCGGCGTGAATACAGGCGTGATGCTATGTTGTTAGAAGGATTGCCAACGAAAACCAACGGCAAATCATAAGTTTTATAGTTATTTCTCCACTATTGAAAATAAATAAATAAACATATTCCGTAGCCGACCCCATGTATATTTGAAAGAGCTGATTGATAATGAATAGAAACCCTTACATAAATAGTTTGTATATTTGAAAATGTTTGGTAAACAAGAAGAATTTATAGTGTTTGCATAGTACATTTTATTTGTAGATATTTTGTTCCTGCGCCAAGCATGACGTTAGGCTTGATGTATGGCTTGATATCCGGTATATTACTTTACGGTTCGCGAAACATTTGTGCCGAAAACAACATCAGAACTAGTACACTCCCTAGAATTGGCTAAAACACCAGTGTATTATTTATACCACTGAAGTAATGTAACAGTTTCAGTGGTTCGCCAATACAGGCGAAGAGATAGTACACGGCGGGTTTATTTAGTGGGTGAAGGCTATACTACACTGTTTGTTGCCCCGATCTATGGGGTGTGGTGTTAGATAGGTACATTTTTACACGCCTAAACAAAAAAAGGTATGACAACCTAGAATACGGGCTGCCTGATTGTAAACAGTTTCTTTTATGGACCCTAGAAACACAACAACTGGTACGTTACTAACATTAGGGAAACGGATAAGACGCAAATGAAACCATGACACAGCAGAGCAGGGGACGAGAAAAGGGTGTAAAAGACAACAATAGCGATACCTACGGTAGGCCTTTACGTACGTATACCTTTAAGAGGGTGCTACTTTCCGGGTCAAGCTGGTCTACCACAAAAATGTGTGATAATTATATGGAAATTAGTTCATGTAATCCTAAAAGCCAGTTTCAGTTTGTCAAAGGCAGAGTCTAGTAATTCTATTGTAGTTGTTACTAGATCGAGTATGGTAGTGGCGCTGGCCGTTACGTCCACATTGCCTCTGATGATATCAAAAAGTAGGGATGTGCACTTGTAGGTCAGTTTGTATAGCATTTTATAAAACATTAGACAGGTCGCCACACTTTCTACTAGACTCGTGGGTCAATATAAACTTTAGAGCATATATATTATGTCCGTTTTTGCACCTTCTAGAAATACGAAATAAATGAAAATAAATACTAACATGAATTAATGTACCTACCATGTTTTTATGACAGACTAAAAACATATCGGTGTTTTAAACACAAAGTAAAAAATGTGAAATCGAAAACAACAGTCACGAGCAGGATTTGAACCTGCATCTCCTGGATACCGTCCAGATGCTTTGCCAATTCAGCCATCGTGACAATTGCTCCTGACTGCTAATTTCGATAACACATTCATACTTAACGTCTTTGGGTGATGCTTGCGCCATCTGTCAGTACTTCTGACAGATACCTTTGCCGTATCTTATCTTTTATTTTTACTTTTTTTTTTCATACATTATACCGACCAGGTAAACTTAATTTTATTCAAAGCATCTGGACGGTATCCAGGAGATGCAGGTTCAAATCCTGCTCGTGACCGTTATTTTCAATGTCACATTTTTCACTTATTTCAATATATCGGTGTTTTTTGGTTGTAGCAGGAGATAGCTGTTAATTCTTTTATGTCATATATCTGTGAAATGAAATGATGAGCAGCGGCTTGACAATACTCTCAGTATAGTTGAGTCCATGAGCGACGGTTACCATTTGCCAAAATATGGGCCGTGGCTCGTCTGCCACCAAAAACAATAAAATAAAAATTATATATTTTATATAGTTTTTTTTATTGTTTTATATATTTTAAACTACTTAGTTAGATGAAAAAAAACGAAGTAACTATACATAAATGAAATAATGTATTATTTGAACGAACGAAACTGCTTGACTAGGGATTTGTACCTGAGACCCCAAAGTTAGAAGTTGTCCCCTTATGCCACCATATTACGTACATATAGGTAGGTATGTAACTAAAATAACTTATTAGATATAGCCATTTTTTAAAATTCCTATTTTATGTAATGTAATGGAGATATATAAGCATAGCCGACCCTATATCTAAGACTAACATGATGGAAAATATTGATCGCGGAAAATAGGACTTCAAGCAAGCAAATGTTACTCGACGCCCACGGTTGCTTTATCCAATGTTATCCCTGGTCCATAAATATTAAACTCCAGGAAAAGCCATATAAAAAGCTTATAATATTTTACGTCTAGATCCTTGGCAGTTAATTACTTGACTCGTAAACTAACTGTACCGTGAACAGTGTGATTGTCTGTAAACAGAATACCTACAATAAAAAAAACATTTTACGACTAAATTTTATTGCGATACACATTTTTATAGTTTCGATATCCTTTTACGTCTTGTGATCCTGGTGTTTGTTAAACAAACAAGACTTATTTTATAATTTCTTTTATTATGGTATTATGTGAAAAGGACCAAGAGATTAAATGTCACCTCTAATTTTAGGGTTCCCTTCCTCAATTGGTAAGACGAACCCCTGTTGGATTAATTGGTAAGTCCTTTTCTTCTGAAACGCCTATCGTGTTCAATATAGACGTTTTCTAATGCATTAGAGGCTGTCTTGAAATTTTTGATGTCGTTTATTGAAAATAACTCATTGACTTTACAGACATGATCAATTTGAGTAAATTTGTACATTTTTGGCAGTTTTCTAATAAATACAAATTGAATCGTGCGGCAACGTTGCAATGCACATTTTTTAATATTAGGGGCTCTTCACAAAATACTTTCGCAAATAAGGGGGATGGGGTATCATGTATATAAGAATACGTGACGTTCTCAGTATTTTATTTTTACTGTTTCAATTTTCTTATCGCAAAGATCGTGAAAGTAAAAAAGAGAGAGAGAATAGGGTTTCGTGACGTAATATTTATGGGAGAGGACGCAAAATTTGTGGTGCTGTAGTACGATATCGGTTAGAAATCCAAGAGAGCAGGATTTAGCGTGGCGTAATTTATAAAAGGCTCCTTACGTTTTTCATAACACAATTTTTAAATACTTTGGAAAATCCAAAACGGCACGCCTCATAATCTTAATTTTTCACAATAAAATTGATTATTTGATAAGTAACTAATAATGTATTGGTCTTACTAAGTTGTTTTCAATAAATCACATAGATAGCGCTAATTTCAAAAAGTACTAATGTGGGTTTCATGTCTTATACACCCCATCTAGCGCTAATTTTAAGAAGCACTTCTATATTGGTCTACCTCTCAGTCATTTTGCAAGGCGCCATTTGGCAATTAGTAAGAACAACAATCTATGAGTTTACATATATACCTGCATAAGTGCATATATATATAAACATGTAAAATTGAATAATTTATAAACAATAATAATTTGTAAACAAAAACAATTTAAGAAAACAAAAGGACATCGCTAGTTTCCTTACAAAAAAAGCAATATTGTGGCTCTATATATACAACAGCAACTGAATACAATGATATCGACATCTAAAATTGCCACTAGCGACATCTAGTGCTGCATTTGTCAATATCTCTTTTACTTTAAAACAGCGACATCTATCAATAGAAAATTGCAACTTTGGCCAATATTATACGACTTATTTAAAAATCAATAAGTTCAACAAGAAATCTCTAAACCATTTATCTTCCTAACTTGGTTGCCTTATAATTTTATACTTTGTTCTAAGTGAAAACACCGTGACGCCAAGGCCACGCAAAAAAATTTTGTGCAATGTAAAATTTGTTTTTTTCGTGTTTTATAACGTTGGTGTGTTATTATTTACGTGTTTTTAATTATTGTTATGGATAAAATAGTTATTATACTTGACAAATGTCATCAGTTCGTCAAGCAAAGGTAAGAACTTTCTTTTAACAAAAAACAATGTACCGGCCGGGCGAATGGCGTTCTGTTGACGATAGTAAAACCACCGGTGGCTATGCGTACGTAAAAAGGTAGTTCTCATGAAAGGCGCTGGTTTTAGTGTCGCGTCGAGCGTAAGTGTCGTAAATATTCAGTATTTTTTTGTTTATTTAATAACAATTAAACCACATCGAATCAGAACGTGAAACGTTATAGGGCTCTATTCCTAGTCATAATAATTCGTAAACGAAAAAAAAAGACTCGATTAGTATAGTATTTTGGTCGTTATCGTGTTAACATACATTACCTACAACTCACGGACGTCCAAGCCAAATTTTTTTCAAACAGATTAACTAGTTTAAATAACAAAAATGCCATCAAAAATATCATAAGTGTTAAAAATAGTGTTTGTTCTTTATATGTGTGTGTAGATATTATTTTACAAGTGCAATATATGATAAATAGAGACATTTTAAGTTTGAAAAATCAGTTGTGCCGTGTAAACCGGGAGTAGAACACACCTCAACGCTTCGCTTATGAGGCGTGCAATATTAAGAACCAAGAACAAATTATTTGAGAAAATGTGGAAAAAAAGAACTTTAGTGCGAGCGGGAATCGAAATTGCGTCCCTTCCAATCCGGGGAAGTGCTCTAATCGCTAAGCAATCGCACTGACCAACGGCCATGCCCAATCTCCACACCACTTCCCCGGAATTGTAAATTGGAAGGGACGCAGGTTCGATTCCCGCTCGCACTAAAGTTCTCTTTTTTCACATTTTCTCAAATAATTTGTTCTTTAAAGTACATACAGATCAAAAATATTAAATATTTACTATAGAATAAGTTACAATAATTGTATTTAATTAAATACCTTCGTACGGAACAGTGAGACTGCGATTTTTACTCGGACATGTTTCTTTCGCTTTGTAATAAGATAAAATCCCTTCGTCTTTGGAAATAATGGGGAAATAAAATACGTTATATATAATTAGTGTCTTTTGCCGATGGCATTGTTTTGGTAAATGTCTCTCAATTATTTTTCCTGTAATTAATATAGTTAACGTACGACTTATCTTCCTTGTTGATAAGTAGGAACATTTTGCTGGTGAAATGCAGTTACATAAAATAAATAAATACAAAGTGTGAAATTAACGCAGTGTTAAATCGAAAATAAATAACAGTCACGAGCAGTGAGTGACAATTGCTCAGGACTGTGAATTTCGATAACACATTCATTCTTAACGTCATGTCAAATGTTAAAAAAATATATAAAAATATCAAACAAATAAATGCTTACAATTTTATAAGGTTTTTTTTCTGCGGTCAATTGAAAAGACAAGAATTTCCTTCGAAAATCCGATCCTCATAAATCCTTTGTCAGATACAAAGTACTTTTCTATAACAATAACGATTTACTGTGTTCCCAATAATACGTTACCCCTAGGCAACTCGGCAAACGTGATAAGTCCACGGAGACAAAATGCCTCGCTATCACAGTTATAAAACTAGTGCCGGGTTTGTGAAGGATTATCTATAGACCCGCCATTTGTACGTATGTGCCTTTATGATTGGCTGATCTTACTGGGTATGTCCACGGAAATACAATTATCAATCGCATTGTTTGTTAGATTTCAATATGGTTTATCTAAATTGCTATTGATTAGTAAATTCCGAAAGAGCGATGTGATGTTATCACTTTTGTAAATTCATGTCTTGTGATAAGGATTATGTGAAAAATATTTCCTTAAAACATTCTATACGTCCACTAACTAGTTTTTTTATTAATAACCCTATTTTTTACTGTGGGTTTCGTACCAGTCGACTATGGATAGTAAGCAATTGAGTTGAGTTGTGTAAAAGTGGTAGTATTTATTAGATATCGGGCCCGAACGGATCGATACCACCGTCTCTCGTGTGGCCGATCGTGAAGCACCTGTGTGTGTTTTGGTTGTAACGGGAGATAGTTCCGTCTTCATTTCATATCTGCTAAATGAAATAGTGAGCAGCGGCTTGACAGTACTCTTATATATACTTGAGTCATGAGCGGCGGTTACCACATACTGTATATGAATATAATTAAAAAAAAACTAACTCCTTTTACCTCGCTATTTCTTATTTTGTCGTCTTTTCCTACTGGAATGTGAGTGTCTACAGCAAGTGTTAGATGAGCGTCGGCGAAGCTAAGGTGCTCTTTAACTCCTAAGGCTAGGAGAGCCCTTCGTCCCTCAGACCCGACGGGGCTAGCCTCCGCGAGGGCCCCTGAAGTAAATATACGCGATACCAGTGGTCCGCTGAGTATGGGTGGGTGAGACCCCGCTGTCTCCCCGGGCAGCGGGGTGTGCGGTAGGTACATTTATGCCCACCTAAAAAAAGCTGGGAATGACCACCCTGGTGGTGCCAGCGTCTATAACCTACGTATACATAGCTTACCATAAGCTCTTTTTACTAAAGTAATATCATCGAATATATTTATTAGTTTAATATAATTGAATAAGTGAACAATAAATCGATACGTGTATTGAGTAACCATGGCATATATCTGTCATGTTGCGTCACGCAACAACAAGTTCTTTATCGGCTTTTGACTGCAGCATAATTGGCGCATTGCATTTTAATTATAGCGGACCGCATTGGAAATTTGGTGCGTACTGTTGTGTGCGTGTGAGTATTGTGTGTACCCCTATTTCAGACATCGAGGCTGTGGTTAAGCGCTTAATTCAATTTATACCCACTAGATTGTGCTCGCTACTGCTTTCACGTGGATTTCGGAATATAAATACATACATCACTCTACGACACATTCATTATTTTAAAGTAAAAATACCTATCCCGCGCGAACCATTCATTTATCTCGAATAAAAAGTAGCGTATGTGTTTATCTGGGCGCCAGACTGTAGTCAGTCAGACAAAGTTCGCTGGATAGCAGTCTCTGGGAATTTTCGCAAATATCTTTCACACACGTGTTTCCTGGCAATGTTTTCTTACATTGGGCCGGAGTAGGTATATCGCGATTTGTCCATGCCCATCATTATCCTACTTAGAGTGTATTCGACCAAACTCGAATATATACAAGAATAACTATACCGAAAATAATCTATTCCACGATTTTATTCTCTTAGATAATCAACAGTCGTTTTTCCACGCCATCTGACGTATCGCTTATACTTGGAATAGCTATTCGTGAATAGCGAAGTGAATGTAATACCCAGCAAAAAGAAATTGTTCTACAAACGGGACAGTGTATAGCTTAACTCATCTCAACTCTTATTTGTCGTATTATAGCGTGAGAAAGTAGCTGTCACGCGCCCGAAATCGATATTGGTCGAAAAATGACACCACAAAAAGATGACGCCATTTTTTTAATTCTTGGATTAACTCCTTATTCGATGCTTATCGGTGGTATGGTGACTATTCCCAAATAGGCTCGCTATTCTTCGAATTGTTGTTGGTAAAATTGATTTATTCTCTAGTAAGTAGCGATTTATTCTAGGAATAAAATGTATTCTTGTTTGGTAGAATCCGCCCTTAATGCTATAAATGAGAAAATTTGTGAAAATATTTAGATGTTTGTCCGTCAATCCCACTTAAACGATTGAGCAGATTTTGATGAAATTTGGTAGGTAGATATTTGTGACACTGGATTATTTATATTTTTTATCCTTAAAAAGACTGTAGGACATATATTTTTCGCAAATGACCCAGCAACGTAACGGATTTAATTACGAAATTTGGTGGATAAACGCAGAATAGTTTTACTCGGTAAGTAGTCCCTGTGAGATACACGATTTTATGGACTAATTTTTAAAGCTGGAAGTTGCGGGCAGAGACTAGTTATAAATAAGTCAGAACTCAGAGGTCTGTACTTTGCAAAGTTCAGTCTGTAGATCGGGTTAAATACTTATGTCTTTGTAACCTCTGTGTTTACACCAGGTATCTCCATCCATCCATCCATCAGCCTTTCAATATCCACTGCTGGACATAGGCCTCCCCAAGAGAATGCCACAACGAGCGGTCCCGTCATGGGGGATAATGCCGTAATCGCCACGCTTGGTAGGCGAGTTGGCGATCGCAGTGGATGTTGTTAATACTAGAGGAAGTGCTGCTGCCCACTCCCGCGGTATTCCCTCAGTCGGCTCTTATGACTCCCGTGGGTAGAGAGGGTGGGACAATTCTAAAGCCAGGTATCTAAAATTACTAAATACACTGATTACTAAAATTAAAATGAGCTTTATGTTACAAAAGCAACTTCCGATCCCAATAATCACTTCCTGATTGCACACAAAATGGGACTATTTTACACAAACATAAGGTTATTTTAATTAGCGACTCATAGTGTACGCCTACATCCATAATGTATATTTGACTCTCGCGATACAATAATGTTAAATTTCCACTCCTTTATTTTTGAAAGTAATTCGTATAATGTTCTTGCGAAAGGTTTTGATCGCTGAATGTTACGTATTGGCCTAATTTTATTTTATAAATTCCGCCGCAGTCACAATCTAGTTTTTAGGTTATATCTCAGGTTCCTGATATAGTAGCGGGATAAATGTATACCAGTTTTTGAGTCTAATCAGGAGCTATCAAATAAAATAAGTTGCATCAAAATCTGTTCTTATTGCGTGATGCGCGAACGATCAGACAGACAAAGAGATAAACAGACAACAAATCTAAAAAAATATCATTTTGTGTTTAAAGAGACACGCCTATTAATACAGTCATTTTTTCTCAAATAATAACTTATATCTTAAATGTACAGAGCTGTTCTGTTACAGCTTTATAATAGTATAGACAATAAAAATTGAAACCCTATGTAATGCACGTCTGACTGTAGATTAGCCCTGTGTGTCTTAGATTTTTTATTGCTTATGGTGGCGAGTCACGACCCACCTGATGGTAAGTAATAAGCTATAATCGAAACACACCGAATTGCTGCGCGGTCGGTCACATGGCAGACCGATGAGCCGACCCAGCCACAAACAAGTGATTAGTCCCAATAAATACTCAATTCGAGCACCAGTCACTCAATGTAAAAATATTTGCCTACTGTCCTTGGCCACCTCGTCACCGATAACCGGGTGAATCAGTGGAGTCGTAACATTTGTATTCTTAGTTCTTCACATAGAATGTAATTACTCAAAAACGGACGCAAAGAACAACTAGATTCTATACATCTGATTGGTATTTGATGCATACGCAATCTAAGGGGTGTTGTATTGGCGCGTTAATAACATTTAACTTTTAAGACGTTGGCACATGATATAAAGCAGAGGTGGCCAACTTTACAAGACTCAACATCTACTTTTCACTTACGAAACCCTGTGCGATCTACTTGCCGTGTTGGGAGTCGTAAGAGCCGACTGAGGGAATACCGAGGGAGTGGGCAGCAGCACTCCTTCGAGTATTAACAACATCCACTGCGATCGCCAACCCGCCTGTTAAGTGTGGCGATTACGGCACTATCCCCTATTCTTGGGGAGGCCTACGTCCAGCAGTGGACTTTAAAAGGCTGATGGATGGATGGATGGATGGTGCGATCTATTAAGTACATAGTTATTGAAATTTTAAATAAAATAGTATAGTTCAGTATACATTCGAGTATATTTTGACTAATTTGCGCAGTCAGTTTTTTATATTTTTTGTATTTTATATTCTCTGCCGCGATCGACTGTACTTATATCCACGATCGACCGGTTGGCCACCCCTGATGTATAGCAAGATATAGAAAACTCGAAATAAAAGCACACGCGTGATGGTTTCCTACGTCAACACTTACATAGTGAGCAGTGCCTTGTCTTTGTTCCTGGCATTATATTTTACGCGAGCAAAACCAGAGGCTTCAGTTACGTGTTGCCAACCCTATGCAAAGGCTCAAAGTAACTAAAAAATCTGGACGGAGCATTACCAACAATCCAGTGAAGTCATATAAAACCATGCCAAACTTGTAATTACACGCGCTCACGCACACAAATACAAACAAAATCATGCCAAAACGAAGTAATAAACCACGAGTATTACCAGAGTATGATTTAAAATTACCCCAAATGACTCGACGATTTCGTACGTACGTAACGTACATGAATACGTCGTCAGCGCCATAATATTCCCTATAATATTTGCTGTAAACTTACTTTATACTTTTACTGTATGTTATGTTTTAAACATAAAACTTTTAAAACATTACCAAATTATATAGATTATTTCTTGCCGATGACAACACTACTACGCACACGTCTTTCAAAAAGTGCCTTCACTTTTTAGTTGACAATGCGGTGTCTTTATTTTTTAGTTAGTCTGAGTGCAAAGGAATGGAAAGCCGATTAAGACGACGACTATATTAATTAATTTATATGAGTCTAGATGTATTATGCCAGTAATTGTGTGATTGCGTCCCTACAACATGCATATTTTAAATGTAGTTATATTATTTCTGAAAAATATTTACTATTAATATGGCGAAGGTAAATTGCATGTTACGTGAGTGATGTCACAGTATAGGTACGTGTTTATTTATGACAGTAAAATGAAAAACAATGCGCACCTATGACGTCACTTGTCAGTTTTGACACGTTGAGAACTAAATTGTCACTATTACGAGCTGTCACGCGTACTTAAGTATTGCATTCAACGATTTAAAATGACAATACAATCCTTAGCTGTTAATATTACCAGCAAAAAGCTGAGCTTTGTGACTCGGGCTCACGAAGGACTTAATTTATAATTTTCGACAGATGGCGTTAGGAATACAATAAAATTCTAATTAATAAAAATTGTTATATTTTTTATATGTATAAAATACTTAATATTTTTATGACAGATAACACATCTAGAAATAAATTGAAATTACTATCTCACAGCCCAAGTCCGAAAGTATGATAGTTTCTCAGTAAAGAGTACCACAAAATATCTAGTTGTCGATAAAATTGAGAATACGGTGCGGCCATTGGTTGTCGTTCTGTACTGTTTTATTTTTTATGTACGAATACATTATCGTGAAAATTTAAAAATATGAATAATCGTTGTATTCGAACATGTTAACTCTAACCAATAATCTCAGATTGTTAGCAATTATTGGCTCCACAGAAGAAAACGGTTAAGAACTGTTACTCGTACCTATGTATACCAAAATAAGATTAGTTTTTGTAAGTCTTACTCACAAATTATCAGCGTGAATCAACTGCAGGGAATCCTATCGTTGTGTTTGGTATAGTGAGTGTGAGCGCCGGAGGTCCAAGCCCCTTCCCTATCATCTCCCTATTATCCTTCCTATCCTCTCAGTATCCTACCCATTCTTTCCTTAATATCCTTCCTAACCACCTCCTATACCTTTACTTGGAGATGGCGACGCGCGGGTGATGCCTCTGGTAATGCTAGCGTCTATAGACTACGGTAAACGCTTACCATCAGGTGGGCCGTAGGTTTATTTACCACCCGCGTAGTTTAAATAATAGTCTAGGTCTGTGTGTCCGTTAATTGTTAATTAATCGCTACCACTTTTTTGTTAAAGTGGAAAGAATGTTCCTATCTACACACCCTGTCGTTCAGGGCAATGAGCATGGTAGTCCCCTCACCCTCTTACATTACCCGCTGTGTACCGTCTCTCCGCCTGTTTAACTACTGTAACTGTTTAACATTACTTCAGAAATACATATTTGCTACCCTTAACAAGTTTGTATCTATAAAAACATGTTTGTAAAGTCTGTATACTTATTTTTTCTGTTTCCGCTCAATATGTTTTTTTATATTATTACAACACCGTTTTTTTAGCGTCCTTGTATTAAATGACAGCTGTCAGTTTTCCTTTTTTTTAGCTCTAAAGGGATAACAATATTACTTGAAAATACATCATTATTCATGGTGTAGGTTCTTCGTGATGACCATCACTTCAGAGTTTTTACATTTGCCATTACAGCAGTTGAAACCGCGAAACCTCAACAGTCGAACTTTTGAAAAATGTTTGTACTTATCGCTCTAGAAAGTTCCTAACACTTCCCATATATCACGGAAGCAAATAAAAGTTAAAAGTTGGTTTCAAGTGCTCCAACTTTTTACATTTATTTTTTTCGTTTGCACCTCTCCAACTCTTACCATATAAAGCGCTGAACTTTTCATGTTTCCTTCCAGTTTCATGAGATTCTTTTTCGTGCGTTTTCAAGGGGATTCTCTTATAGAAAACTTGTTCTCTAATTAGGTAATTATTGACGAATGAAACGAGCTTTCAAATAGAATCAGTTTTAGTAATACAATCTTAGCGTTGTAGATATATAATATATCATTTTATAAACGCTTTCATACTGCATCCAAATACATCAATGGCGAGATATAATTGTATTATAATTAATGATTATAAATGAGTCTCGGTGGTTCATTTGACAGTGCAGTTCAAATTTCAAAAAACTCTGGGTTCAGCCCATTGATGTAAAAAAAAGAGAAGATCCACGATTAGGCAAAAAAGTGTCCGTATAAATTAGTGCAGATTACGCTTTCCTGCACTCATTTCGTTTATTGTAGTTTCGACTTTCGACGCGCGAGCAGCCGCAACCCCGCAATGTATCAACACGCCTAATAATACTAAAATCTCTTTTGAAAAGCTCATACACTGTCTGTTTTCCTCTTGTTCTTTCTGAATAGTGTCATTGCACTCACGTACGCAGTTAAAAGTTATTACAATTTTATAAAATTAATGCGAAATGAATACATTTAAGTTAGATTATATACATCTTTTGCCTCAAATTCTAAACACAATTGTGTATCCTTAATTTATAGATCAATGTCAATAAAATTTAGCCCAATATCTTTTCTATTTCACAATTTAAGTTATAAGAGTATTTATAGCATGTCAAGATGGTATCGCGTAGTCATAACGTCGTACAAATTCTAATTAAAAGATTATATATATTATATTGGTGGGGTGAAGTTTTAAATGATAGATCGCGTGACGAATAACACGATGGTTGTGAGGTTGTACGAGTAATTATTGATAGCGAGATATATCCTCAGAATTTGGAAGTTGGAATGGATTTTCTAAAAAGAAAACTATTCCAGCGTTATTTATATTAATTTTCTTAATAAGTCTGTATGGCTAATAACATTTAGGACCGTATTGCCAATTTAAATCATGCTCAAAATGTTAAAGCATTGAACAATTATGCATAAAAACAAGTCCACCTCAATTTTCGCAACAGTAGAAATTAAACTTACACAGTATCGAAATCCTTGTCGTCTCAAGGATAAAGTTTTGAACAAACGTTTTTTCATTTCGGGCCCGAACCTCAACAATGGTTTCTATAAACCAGAGTTGTCAGGATTCTTGAGAGTTTATTAAATGAAGGCGTTTCATAACTGGCTACGCGAAGTAATATTGTGTTACATATTTCGGGGAAAATGTTTTGGTACCGACAGTTAGTATCGATCGACTTCAATTTTCACAAGGGCATGGTGGTGTTTTTGTATCTTAAGTTTACGTAGGTAATTCATTTTAATAAATACCGAGCTTGTAGTGTTTTAATATAGATATATATATATATGCCTTTGTCTAGATGGGTAGGCAGATACCTACAACAGAATGCCGCTAGTAGTGTGTGAGTATATCAAAATATAAGCAATAGGTATACAAAAACTATTTGTGTTGTGTCTTTAATATAGATTTTATAATCTCTTAATAATTACTTAGATAATAACAATGTTATCCTACTATTCATTCATAATTAATCTAGTTGAATTAATTGATAACGAGTTCGTCGTAATTTGCGATATGCAACTATTATTATATTTCTTTTATTGTCTATTCCAAGAAATCGCAACGAACTTAAAGAGTTCTTGCATGCGCTCTTTGCTACGTTAACGGAGCTGCAAACTGGTGACAATACGGAAGCTTATAATTTGGTTGATCTCATGTTTTGGTACTTGGTGTGAGTTTGACCAGGCGAAGGCATGCGCGTATAAAACGACCTGATTTCGCCATTCAAAAGATTGTGATAGTTGTAAGTAGATCCAGGTTATTATATTCCAAGGAAAAATAATTACATTATACCTCTTACGCATAGGCTCCATAGATTGTCAACCTGTAAAGAATTCAGAAATAAAACGTTATTTTGCAGCAAAATACCGACTTCAATAATACTTTACCTGAAAATTTGAAGATGGCTTTCGATTCATAGTGTATAATCTCGAATACCCTTTAAAAATAACATTTTGGCCCATAATCTACGAATAAATATGTAATATATGCCTATGTCTGCTGTACCAAAATGTAATAACTCCGATGTACGTTTATTTCTCAAAGATCCAATATTAAAAAAAGTGGGAAACGTTGCAAAAATGTTGTGGCTACACAGCGTAGCCTCTTTCAATTCTTTAATCTTCCAGGTACTATACATTTTAACAATATCGCTGATCAACCGGATTAAACACAAAAATAGTAAGCAGTTCTCAAGCAAACAAAGCAACTATAATTTGACAGTGGCCATCTCGCCGATAGCGACATCTGCGCTCAGCTTTGGCGGTGCATTTCATCCCCATTACTATCTTAATATATGTCTGTAAAATGTTCTCGACGGCTTATGAAGTCTACCAAACCTGGTTCAGTGTGGTGAACTTACGCTCAAAGCCAGCGCACATTCTAAAGGAAAAATTCTAAAAACATTTTATACCCAACGGTACATTTAATTTTAATAATTCACAGTTACATTAAAATATTCTGTTGGGTAATAAAGATTCTTAAGCACAAAGACGCGGGTTCAAACCCCGCTAGTGGCTATCATTTTATATTTATATATTTTCGCAATTTGTATTCTGGTGTAAATGGGCGAGCATGTCAAGGTAACATATAAATAACAACATAACGAAATATCAGCTCAAAATTGATGTAGCCGCGCCGCGTTGACAATTATCAATTTCGGAACCCAACAGGCTCGTTCGTATTTCGGGCGGCATACGCATGTCACCTATGTACATAATGTAAGTACATAACGTACGTGTGCGCTGATTACATAATAGGCCTGCCCAACGCCCGACACAGGATCGATCAGGCGACACAAACATGAGGGTTTTGCTGTAGGCGACTAGTTGAATCGTTATGATATGATTATGTTTAATTTCTATTGGAAAACAATATTGGGATGTATGCTACCTTACACAAGCGTTTGATACCTTACTTTATGGATAATGTATCATACAATTTCTTCTAATACTATTATAAAGCTGTAACAGAGCTGTGTCTGTACATTTAAGATATTTGAGAAAAAATGTCGGTATTAGGCTTATAGGTATCTGAACGCAAAATTATTGTTTTAAAATTTTTGTCTGTTTATCTGTGTGTTTGTTTGTCCGTTCGTGCATCACGCAAAAACTACTGAACGGATTAAGATAAACTTTTTTATTTGATAGCTCTTGATGAGAAAAACTAGCTTATGTCTGCGGCAAAGCCCCGCGGCCTTACCCGCTGGTGTCTCTATAAAACTACATTTTTAACACAAGTTGGACAAGGATGACCGAGCTTCGCTCTGCCTTTTACTTATGTTTTTTCGAAGAACATACTATTTGGGACATACTTTAAATATAATATAATACAACAATCGTACGTTTAAATGTGTTAGATAATATAGATTTATGTGCTCCTAAATTCTCGTTCACGACAGCATTAAGTATGTCCAATTATTTCGGAATTCTCACGAAAATAACCATTTCTAAACAACTCTCTAAGCTGTAACAAAAATAGGTTATCCGCACAGTTTAGTGGGTTGGGTTATGAGTTCACGACCTCGCGGCAGACACGTTGAACTCTTGACTGTCAGCGCTTTAACTCGCGCAATACTTCATTATGATTACATCATTTTTTAAGACTAAGGGTGATATGGAAGTGGTTTCAGAGATGGGAATTCGAGGTACTCATAGTAACATGCGCGCAGGCAAATTATATTTAACTAGAATGTGCCCGTGACTCCGTCCGCGTGGACTTAAGAATATTAATACATCACTCTACAGTACATTAATTACCTCTATGTAAAACTATTCATTTTTCGGTATGAGCCTATGTCCTTATCTGGTTTCCATACTAGGTATGTGTGCAATGGTTTAAATTTTCCAAATTATTTTTCCAGTATCCTAAGTTACCCCTTGGAATATCCGCTGCCAGTTGAAAGTCCCGTTGGAATCGGAGATTAGCCGGAACAAATAGACTGACCAAAATCTTTTTTTGTTTATGCATTTAATTTTTTTTTGAGTCAGTTATCTAAAACGGCGAGCATATGAAGAGAATTATGAGGAAGCGAAAAATGTATGCAAGAATATAGCCTTTTGGCATCTGTTCTTTCTGCCTAACCCACAAGAGAGATATTTGTTATAAACTAGTACCGCATATATTTTTATATGTATTTAGCTATTTCAAATTTAACTAAATATTTTGCACGTCACAATCATATACCTAACTTTAAACCAACACACTCTTAAGTTGTGCGGCCCAAAATCGGTCCTGTTTTTGCAATTTGCAAGAACAATACTCTGCATGAAGCAAGACTTTTTTATATACTAGGAGGGTAACAAACGATAATGGAGCCGGGATGTGCCCTAACTCTAATAAAACTACGTAACTCCATCGAGTTTTGTGACGTTTTATTTGTCTTGACAAATACTCTGATTTTTTATCTATATTTTTTAGCATTTGACATGCTCCGTCACTTTTTAAAGTACAAATTATTTGTGAATAAGGAAAAAGAGATTTTTTTTTCTATCCGTGCTCGTACATAAAATCTTTTTTCCTTATTCACAAATAATTTTTACTTTAAAAAGTACTCCGATCCTAGATATTGATGATCAAGTTGATCGACTAAAATTAAAGAAAGAGAGAAAATATCTTAATTTGGCACACGTACACAGGAATATGCATAGGATTAAGTAGGTTTGCTATATTCCAAAAAATAAAATGTAAAAGCAATAAAAAGGCTTACGTTCTATGTGTAGCTACATATATTATTACTGAGACTGCAAAAGAACATAATATCTATAACTAATTTAATAATATGTACTTATATACAATTTCAGCTTTTTGACATTCGATAATAATTAGTACTAACTACAATCATTGATGGAAATTAATGCATAACATTACAGTGAAACCAACTCGTTATACATAATTGAGAAACACTAAAAAGACATAATATAAATAATAGTAAATTATTGCAACAGAGCTGTGTCTGTACATTTAAGATATTTGGTAGAAAATGAATGTATTGAGGCTATATGGCGTGTCTGAACAAAAAACAATTTTTTTATATGCAAAACATATAAAAAAATTGTTTGTATACAAACGCAAAAAATACTGAACGAATTCTGATGCAACTTTTTTTATTTTATAGCTATTGATTATACCTATTTAAAAACTGGTGTACCTACATTTTATCCCGCTACTATACCACAGTCGCGGGCAAAGGCTAGTCTTAAATAAAGGTAAAAAACTAAAAAGTAAAAAAATAAATTTAAAAAAGCAAATTACATTAAAACAGCAAGAGACAAATAAAAGATAGTGTAATAGGCTTTATTTCAAAATGCTTTTTTATTAACTGCAACTTTTTAGTTTATTTATTATTATTTTCTGGTTTATCGAATATTAGAAAAATAACCGTAAAATTTCACTCATAATTTCTAAAGCCGCTAATTGCAGTGAACCCAACGGTTGGGTCAGGAACTGCGGTCGTTTCCGCTGGTAGAATAATATTAGTTTGTTTTTAATAAGTTTTCCTTGTAAAAAGATATTTTACATTGTACTAATTCTCGTTTGACTAATATCCGTGTGATAGATGACGCATCATAACTGTCGCAGACAAGATTCAAACTGCTAAACTGGGTGCAAAAACTCTTCAAAGTTGACCACGTAATGAAACAAGCTATCTGTGTAGTCAATGAGCAACCAGCTCCTAATGAGCCTCTGCTGTTATAAAAACTGTCATTACTTTTAAAATGAACATGAACTTGTACTTACCATTTGTCGTGAGTCACCAAATCGATTTTAAACCGAGGAAAAAACGTTAATGGTGATAAAAACACTTCGCCCGGCTGGTTTGGTATTATGATGTTTAAAAATTGGACGGGAGCTGATGATTTTATTTTTGAATATATTTATATATATAGTCTGAGAAGCATAGCTGGAGTGGCTCTGATGGGCAAAGTGAGAAATAGATAAGAAGATGAAGTGACAAAAATAGAGAAAGGAATGCTTAGGTGGTTCGGACACGTAAAGAGGATGGATGAAAGAATTTTTAACGAAACAGATATACAAGGCGACTGTGAATGAGCAAGTTCGTAGAGGTCGACCTAGGTGAACATATTTTGACCAGATCCGAGGCATTATTGAAGAAAGTTAGCTTAAGAGTACTTGTAAAAAAGGGCTGATGAAAGCAGATGAAGTGAAATATGTGTGTCAGGATCGTAGCAAGTGGAGAGAAGTGGTCTCTGGATACCCCTACGGGAAAATGGTGTGACAATATGTATGTAAATATATCAGCGTAGGATCTGGGTTTAGCTGCAGAGAATGGTTGGTGTAGTACACGACGTTCGTTGTCTCTGAAAGGAAGGTGGAACGTTATGGTGGGCGACTTGACTGTACCTCTGAAATTGTTAGCCCTATATGGCCGGTGATTACAACAAACCGTCTGGTGGATCTTGACGCTGAAATAATTATTATCTTACGTAGTAGTTGGTACGTAATAATCCTAAATATCAAGCCGTGGTCTAATGAATACCGCCATTTATGAGATAAAGTGACCTTTAATCTTCGATCTTTTGACTTCAGATCTTAATCGTATCGTGTATGTATGTCGTAATTAATAGAGCTCTTTTGTTTGTAGCTTCTGGTTTGGCTTAAATTTTGTTCGGTTTGGGTTTGATACCTATACGGAACAGTGACCAAGTTTTGAGAATTATTTAATTTGCTGTTTATGAATTAAAATATTGTTATACGATAAAGTTAATAAAGCTACAGAGTATAGAGTTAGTTTTATCATTAGATTGTTTTTATAATAATATAAACATAACATAAAAAACATAGCATCACGCCTGTATTCCCCGAAGGGGTAGGCAGAGGTGTATTACACCCACGACTCGCCAGCTATGTTTGAGTCCCACGTAATAGGGGGCGAGCCTATTGTCGTCTACCGGGCACATTTCCAAACTCCGGGCTGCTACTGAGAATTTTTCTTATAATACAAGCACTTATTTTATAAATACGTTTTCATCTTTTGAGCCGTGTCTCAAACTTTGCTGGGGTCAGCTTCCGATCTGTACGATTTTAGTTGATCACCAGTATTTACACGGAGCGACTGCGTATCTGACCTCAGAATTGACGACCTCAAAAGAAGACTGCAGCCAGAACACTAATCACTTCCCTAATAATTGATTACTCATGTAATAAATAACGTTAATTTCTACTATAAGCGCGAATTTTATTTATAAGTCAAAAAGGAAAGGGTCTACAAGCAAATTTATATTTTAAATATTATTCTCGTCGCTATTTTAGAGTTCGTTAATATAAGTATTTCGATAGCGTGGAAAACGATAGGGTAGTCACGCGTAGGAGCCACGTTTGTAACACTTTTATAATAGGTAATGAAAGAAAGAAAGAACATTTATTAGCACACACATCGGTAAGATGGCAAAGAATAATATACCAGTAACTAAGATAGGCTCGATGAGGTTCTGTGTAGCTTACAGGCTAAAGTTCAGCATTGTGCCACTATAATTACGACGCTGATTTTCAGATAAGCCCTAACGGTTAACAGCCAATTTCTGTTTCAGAAAACAAAATACGATGATTATACAAAGTATTGACTTAAATTAGAATAGATTATAAATTCATGTAATGAATTTTTAAAGTCCTACCAGGAACGTCTTGGAAATGTACGGTGAAATATAGCGATATAGCACCGCGCAATAGCAGATACTGTTTCTCAAGTATGGCGTAAACAGTGCCCGTTTTGTGATGGATGAGAAGCAGCTGCTGTGGTTTTAGTAGTTAATAAAAGGTAGAATAAATAAGTAACGACGAGAGTATTGGTGTAAAGATGCGAAAGGGAATGCTCCGATGGTTCGGACATGTAGAAAGAATGCCGGACGAGCAACTGATGAGATATACAATGCGAAAGTGGAAGGATGTAGGTACAGGGGGAGACCGAGACTCGTCTACCTAGACCAAATCGGTCATGTATTGAAGGAAGGTGGAGTCAGGAGTCTCCGAAACCGGCGAGCGTGTATAAAGAGAGTTATGAATGTTGAGGAAGCGAGAGATGTATGCAAGAATAGAACCTCTTGGCACTCTGTTCTCTCTGCCTACCCCACAAGGGAAATGGCGTGGTGATAAGTAAGTATAAATAAGTCCCATAGTGGACTAGAGTTTAAAATTTAATAGAACATAATTTATTGTTAGAAAAGTTGCCACAATCAGGAAAACGTGTTTGACGCAACCGTCTAAAATATACGCAGAACTAATGCTATAATAGTAGATAGATAATGTATAATTCTAGAAATTGCCTTACATTGTGAATGTTTCGTTGAAACGGTTTATTATCTCGTTAACTAAACAAAATATATCGATATTAAAGTTTCTACATAGACTTATATCATGTTAAAATTTCGAAGTTCAAAATATCTGATCTTTAATAACAATTTATTAGGAAAACGTGATTTTGCTAGCCCTATATGAGTTAAAAGGGACGTTTTTATAGAAAATAATATTCAAACGAGAGGCCGTTTCGATGGGGAGGCCCGCGGGCGTCGGGTGTTTCACCCACAGTTAGGGTTACCACCCACAATTGTTCAATATTTCGGATAACAATGTATGCAGGTTTTTGAATATTTTTCTAGCCCCCCCAGCGTGCATTATTTATAACCTGTACCTGATTAAGTTTCCTACTTCCTAGTTTATTTAGATTATTAGAAGTGAGTTTTGATGAAAATTTTCCTACAAATCATATATTGTACTAAATATGTCATGTGTACATTGATAGCTGAATTTGCACTGGTGGTAAAATTCTTGCTAAGTGAATTTTTAATTACATTTGTTTAAGACAACCATTTTCAAGGAAGATAATTGTTTCCCCAATCCTCTCCTGTTTGTGCTCCTGGTATTCTTCGACCCGCGACCGGCAGTAAGCACTTACCTTCAGGTTGACTGTACTACTGAAATTAGTAATAAAAAACCAAAACTGTAAGCCAATAGTCTCCAAAAAGTAGTTGTTAATGCGCACAAGAAATATCGCAAAGCAATGGGCTAAAAAGTTTTCTTTAATTTTTTTTATTTTTTTTTTATTTACTCAGGTGGTTTTTATCACCCAGTGATTATATCGCCCTCATCGGAGAACCAATTGTGAAACAATAATTAAGTAACTCAAACTAAGACCTGTGAAATATAGCTATTTGTTAGTATAGTTATATAGCACTCTCGCTTCCTCTGAAAGAGGAGATCCGAGAACACTGTTACATTTGCCCATATTAGAATCCTTACAAAATACTTGAACGCGTTCAGCTTCATTCCGAACACACTCCAATAAAATATGTAGCACGTCTTCCACTTTATTGTATTCAGAGCAGTTAGGTGATGCTACTTTTCCCATGTGGTATTTTCTCCTTAATTTAAAATAGCACATACAACTGTTTTACTGACCGATACGAAATCGTTACGCACTTGCTTACATCTTCTCACTGAAGTAGCGGCCGCCTGTAAAGTTTGCGGTTCCCAGCGGATATCAGTATTAGCTAAAACTAAATTGGAATTTATAAAAATGTATTTTCTTATATTTCTATCAATTATGAATTCGAATGATTTCTCCACAGTAATAAAATAATGTATGGTCACCCTCGGCGGCGTTTCGTGTGTACGGTCGGGGAGACTGATACAAATCGTAGTCATTAATGGTAGATAAATATTTATTTTGTACGAAATTGTTGATGTACCGCGGATATTGCTCGGCTCTACAAGTACTCTCTATATTTTATTTATGTTAAACGAGTATCAAATGTTTTGAATTTCGATGAAATTTATTTACCGTATTGCGGTATTCGGAGAATTATTTCTCTCTTGTTTTATGAATCGTATTTAATAATACATAAAGCGGAGTTAAATTTGGCTACTGCCAGATAATAGGCTGATCGGACTGGTTGGCATATTGTTCTGTTTCAAATATTCCATTCATGGCTTTAGAATCAATCATCTGACTTGAAGCCAGGCAACACGATACCCCATGAATTAGAACAAGCCCAACTAGCGAGAGTGATAGCCCAGGACAGTCTAGTCTTGACACAAAAGAACGAGGAGAGCTGATTCCAAATAATGACAAGAAGCGAAGAAAAAAAAGACACTCGACTCTTACGGTACTCATGAAATGTAGTGGGGAAGAACACTATGTATTCTTATTACTACCCCGTCGCCACAGTGTTTTTTTGTTTAGGCTATAAAAAATGCACAGATGCACATCTCCCCCGTTGACAAGCGGCAGTAGTGCAAGATTTGACGATGCATTTGCAGACCTATATGTTACATGCTACTACCAAAAATCGTAAATCATAGTCATGTCTTGCCTATAAGGGAAAGTCGTGTCTTAAGCGATAATACTCTTTCGGATCAGTGTTAAGTCCGCGGGAATAAATATATTCTGGATAGAAGTCAAAATAAATAATTTCTACAAGCACATCCATGGTCGCTAATTTACATTTATCATACAAATATGTATAAAACTGTTGTAAAGCTGGATCCATTTATAGCTAACATGAAATAAGATTTGCACAACATATGCTGTATTTAATTCAAAACGTTTCTATCATTCAATATTCACAAAACTTGGCATCTGTATTGACGCCCATCAATTTGGTCGTCATTAAAAACCCATAAACAAACCGGACTGGACCGGCTGCCCGGCTGTTATATGATATAATCACAATTATCTGTGACTCTTCGAGTGTAGTCGCGATGATTTGTTTACGTTTGTCATAGACTTGGCCTTCTAGTTTATTGAGTGCCGACTCGTACCGCCCATGTTCTATATAGCTGCTACCGGCGACTCCGTTCGCGACGAAATTAACTTTATTACTTTAATTTATTGGCAGGGAAATAATAATTGTTTAAAAAGTTAAAGTTACTTTATAATGTAACATTAGCTATAGGCCAATGGGAGTCCCGTAAATGACGTACGTCCAGGCACAAATAGATAGGCAAACATTTTTAAAATTGATATTTGGTAAGTACCACATTAATATGATCATAGCATCACGCCTGAATTCCCCGAAAGGGTAGGCAGAGAAGTGATCGAAGCTGTGACCTCATGATCAGAAGTCACTCACACTACCGCTAAACCACAGAGGCAGCTCATATGCATTAACTAAAGAGCTGTTTATTTTGACATTCAAAGAGACACTTCAGTTTTATTTATTATATGTTATAGATACTTTTTACATTTAATGTAATGGCTAATGGTATCTGACAAGTAAGCCTCAAACCTTACGTAAGTGATAACCTTCGCTCATGGACTTAACAATAATAAATACACAACCAAGCCTGTAAAAATAGTCAATGATGACAGTAACGGCCATCTTTATTCACAGACCAAAACACATCCGTCTATAAGCCATAAATGCGATTTTTGCCCACAGATAACCCCGTTTTCGTATTTGATTCTTATAAAACGTTATAAGTATTGTGAAATACGGACTAGGAAATAGGCTATTTTTTGATCCTGGAATAAAGTAATGTATTCAGAGGATAAAAAGAAACCTATGTTCTTAATTGTATCCTGGACTATAATTATGTAACCCAATAAAAAAAATGGTAAGGTGGTTAGGATTTGTATTCAAGGGTAGCCCCCTTAATATACACCTACCCTTATAAACTAGTAATATATATTTTACGCACGACATATAATAATGCGATACATATTATAGACAATTGTATGACAATACGAGACTAGACTTCTGATGTAGAGTGTAATCTGACCGTGATCAGACTGGTAAATCTAATACTAATATACTGAAAATTGTATTTCACTTTCATGGACAGCAAACCAACCCCTTAATGAAGCAAATACATAAATATGATTACACGTGAACTTAATCAGTGCTATTGTTTCGAATTTCATAAGCCTATCCCCTAAACCACCCCTACCAGACACCCTAACACGCCGGACAATTTATATGCACATATACACGTTGATTACGAGATAGACAGATAACGACAAAGGGTTGGCAATTAGGGCCCGGACATGAGGTATCGATCGTGTCGTACGTCAAATGCAGTGTTTGCATAATACGCGAATTGCGGACACTATGATTGTGTCTGGACAGACATCTTTGCAGCAGGCGTAGGTTGTTATGTCGTACTATGTTTATGTGCTGGAATATAAGTAGGAAGCAGTGATTAGTGATGATTTTGGCGCACACATATGGCGGAGTAGTTTAGACACCGGCTTCGGGTGTTTTGGGTTCGATTCCCACACAGGATAACTTTGCGTGATCAAGAAATGTTTGTTTTGGGTCTGGATGTACTTTGTTTCCGTGATATCGTATATTTCTAAAGTTCCACGAGACAAGGATTATTCCTTAGTGAAGGGTGTCGTGTTAAAAATAATTCAATTAATAATAAAAAAATAATTGCATTAGAACAAAGTAATGCTTACTTAGGTACGAGTTAATGTACTTTCTTTACTATTCAATCACGCAAAAAACGACTATACTCATTTGGATGAATACAAATTGGATGAAAATACCAAGGTTAGACCGATGATGGTATTCGTCGTTGATGAATGATCGAGATTATCTTTAACTACGCGCATTTACACGCTATACTAACAGTACCGACCTTACTTTTTTACACGAACAACAGCACAATGCGGGCACTTCGCCACAACGAAGTTCCATGATGTCGACAACCTAAAATCATCGCTTGAAATTTCGGTGGTTCTCGGTTGCTATCATCTCATGGACTAGCCTTGGGTAAGCTCTGTCAAGATAGCCGGGGCAAATCAGCAAAATTCAATAAATGATGCGCATGTAATTTGTCGCTAGTTTGTTAGTAATTATTTACTCATATTTATTTATTGATTGATTTTACAGTTACTATACGAGGATCAAGCCTCCTATCATCTTGATAGGATACGAGTTTCAATATAGAATGTACCTACTGAAAAATTCGTAACTGAGTATAGTAAACATTTTTTTTCTATTTTTGCACTATGTGTTCTGATCCATTAGTTTAAATATTAAATACAAATATCAAAATATTTAATATTTTCTCAGTGCTAAATATCTTTTAGCTAAAAAAATGCAACAAATTATTGCTATTAGATAGCTGATCATTTCGGGAGTGTACTTTATATCAAGCCAGTAGTAATCGCAATTTTAAGGAATCAGTTGAAGCAATAAAATCGCTATTTTGATAACAAATTAGCGACAAACTATTGAGTCTATAGAATTTTGCTAATTCGGCCCTGCTACCTTAATAGCTCATGGGTAGAAATAGACGATTTTAGGTTCTTGAGACGCTGTCTAGTGATTTTCTACTCAATTCTAGCAAACGATACGCAATCTTGTCGGAATGAGTGACCAACCAGTTGTGATATTCATTCTCTCTGCGATAGCTAATAAATAATAATGTAATAATAGTATTTTGATATGTATAATGCCCGTAGAGACCCTTAAATGTGTAATATATTTACAATATAATTTACGTTTAGATATGAAAATATCAGCGATTCTCGTGTTGCGTGAGGAGTAAACGGAAGGGTCGCCGCTGCACTGGGAAAGGTTATCGAATGTCTGTATGCATCGGTGTCAGCTATCGGGTCAAACTATTATTGATACATAATGATATCGTTGAAGCGTTCAGAGCTGGACCCACGTGACGGTATCTACACACTATCCCGATCCGTTACTGACGTGACACCGATCTATGTATGAATCGGATCGCTATTTCTTGATGGTAGATTTCTTTTGTTCTGGTATTGTTGAAAGCGGCGATTGCCATATTACATCGCATAGGCTATCGACTATCTGGACTCGTTAGCTACTTAAAAATTAAGAGTTGAAAATTTTAAACCTAAGAGAGAGATATCTATACTATTATAAAGTTGTAACAGAGCTGTGTCTGTACATTTAAGATATTTGAGAAAAAATGACATTATCCTCATGATCAGTCATCGCACTCACTACCGCTGCACCACCGAGGCAGTCGTGATACGTTATTATTATAATACTAGCCTTTGCCAGCGGCTTCGCTGCAGCCAAAAGCTAGTTTTTCGGTTATATCTCAGGTTCCCGGTATAGTAGCGGGATAAAATGTATACCAGTTTTTAAGTTTAATCAAGGCTTTCGCAAAATATACGATATTTTACAACTGCACCATGATGGACACGTACTCCGTCTGCGTGAACTTCATTTTCAAGATTGTATGTTCAATATTTACGGGGTAAAAGCGTATCAAACAAGTAAATAAATTCACTTTCGCATTTATAATGATAGTAAGGATTCCATCCATCCATCCATCAGCATTTGATCGTCCACTGCTGGACATAGGCCTCCCCAAGGGAACGCCACAACGAACGGTACTGTGCCGCCTGCATTCAACGAATGCCTGCGACTTTGACCAGGTCATCGGTCCACCTGGTGGGAGTCCGTCCTACACTGCGCCGTCCGATACAACGGTTATCGGTTCGTCGAGCGATGTGGCCTGCCCATTGCCACTTCAGCATGCTAATATAATAATGTTATTAATGTATAGTAAGGATTACTGTGCATTAACACTAAAACCTTTATTTTTAGTGTTATACTAGAACAGATTTTGATGACTTGTGGATTGCCGGGCCACTCTCCTATGGACCGGCGATGCAATCGGCATCTGCCAGGTTTAAATCCCGCTCACAGTCACCTTTTTTCGGTTTTCCCTAAAACTGTTCTACTATAGGATTACAAAAAGGGGGACGTTTATTAATTTTATTTCGTACATATTATTTCAACCAATTACTCAACAGCGGGCTGTGTTAAGCACGGTTCTTCTATCAGAGGGATTAAAGTCTTAGTCCGCCGCGCTGTGCGGGTGGACAGAATTCATAGGTGTCGAGAAAATCTCTTAGGCTTGTAGGTTTTCTCACGCTTTTTTCTTTCGTCAAGCAGTCATAATTTGGATAATACACACATAATGCCTTGCGGTTTCCGTATCTCGGACTGGGGCCCAAACTCAATGCCACTTTATTTGAAGTGCTTGGTTTCACCACTAGGTTATCGACTGCACTAGCTTTTTTTTTTCTTTTAACACTAAGGAATGATCTATACTAATATATAAAGCTGAAGAGTTTGTTTGTTTGTTTGCTTGAACGCGCTAATCTCAGAAACTACTGGTCCGATTTGAATAATTATTTCAGTGTTAAATAGCCCATTTATCGAGGAAGGCTATAGGCTATATGTCATCACGCTAAGACCAATAGGAACGAAGCGGTGCGCTGCGTAAACGGCTAAAGTTTCGCAAAAATCATGTATGACAGAATTGTTCCCCTTTAAAAGTTCTAAAAAAAGTCCGCGACAGCATATCTCTATCTTGTAAGGTTGGCTCACTATAACCTTTTTATGCTAACCAAATTCGTTCTAAAATAATGCATTATTTGCGAAGGTGTTTTTATAAACATGATATTCCACGCGGACGAAGTCGCGGGCAGAAGCTATTGGTGGTATAGTGGGGGACTTTACAAACATACAATTTCACGGACACAAAGTACACCCAAACTAAGAACAACCATTTGTGGATCCCACAAAGAGTAGTCCTGTGTGGGAATCGAACCCACAACACTCGGACGGGAGGCCGGTATCTAAACCCCTCCGCCATCTGTGCAGTCATTTGGCTATACGAGGTTTCGTTTTAAAATTTAAACGAGTATATTCAAAATAAATACTAAGCCCCGATCTTTTAATAATAAGTAATATTTGGTGAATTTTATTTAGATTATTACTATGTTTTTACTAACTAGCTTTCTTGTATGTCTGTCCCGATGAGCGATACTTGAAATTTGGACCATAGCTCAGAAGTAGATGACAATGCATGAAAATGTGAAAAAAAAGAAGAACATAAAAAGCAGAAAATAATAATAAAATTTTAAAAAAATAATGTACCATGTTTTTATAACAGATAAAAATTAAAATAAATAAAACACTTGTAAGATTGGAAACGAAAAACATGGGGCACGCTATTGATGCATCAATTATCTGCTGCATGTTTTTAGTTTCCAATCTTACAAGTATTTTAATTATTTTATACTTTTTAGTCCGTTATAAAAACATGGTACCTACGTTAATTATTTTTTACTTAGTTCATTCGTATACAGAGTACTAGAACGTGATTTTACTAAGTGTGTTACTTATATTCATATAACTTGTTACACAAGAACACGAACAGGTACAGTATCGAGCACGTGCAGTCGCGTGCACTGATTGATTATATTGGAACGGTGTGATACGAGTGTGACGACACCCTCACGTTGTAGTTACATAGGTGGCTTGCTACAGGATGTGAGTATTGTGACGTACTGAGAGTACAAGTGTCACCATTATATTCTTTCCCGCGGGTATCTACGAGTCGACTGAGGGAAGTAAGCATTATCACCCTTTGCATTACTGGTGGTAGGGCTGGCTACCAAGTGGGAGGGAGTCCTATCGTCTGTCGTATGACCGATCGTGAAACACCTCGGTGTGTTTCGGTTGTATCGGGAGATGGCCGTCCATACGTGATATTCCATCCGCGAAACGTTTTAGTGAGCAGCGGCTTGCCAGTATAAAAAACGAAAATTACGACAAATATTTAGATAAATTTAATAGTTTACAAATAAGGTCCATGATCTGCAACTCCTTACTAGTTATTTTTTTGATAAGTACGTGTTTTTTTTTTAGACTCGCAGTTAAATTTAGTTTTGGTTATTTTTTATACATTTAATTATCTGGATTTTAGATATTACATACGTTCGTCAACGATTCGATTTCGTTTAATATTTATTATACTTATAGGGGAAAAAAAACAAGACAAGAACTTTCTTAAAATACGCGGTTCTATACTATACTCCACTAAATTGGACTTCCGTTCCTCTTATCTTCTCAATACAATTTTTACAGTCCCCCTATAAAAGTCACCTTCTCAAATCTAGAATCCCTCCCCCTGTCCCTCTTTCTTATCGGTTCATGATGATTCATTGTTTATTTATCATTCGACTTCTCGCCGTCACGCCTTATCACACTTAGCGATACCTCCTTCCTTCATGTTTGCAAATGTACCTTTTGAACGGCCCTTCCACAAAAATGTAACACAATAAACTTGTGCTCAATACCAAGCATAACTCGGAAATCGAGTTAATAACGTAACAAATTCGGTTAGCACGTTGCGCGTTACCGTACCCACAACTTGCGAGACCTGTTTCATAAATAATACCGAGACTAAATAACTGAGTTATTTGCTGTCTAGTTATTTATTAATATGATTAGTGCTCAAATTGGGGAGAACCCGGTGGTTAATTGAAGAGGAATTTAATTTGCTTTGATCAAATTGTGGCATGAAACTTATAGTATATTGTGTAATAATCAAATTCTTGGTATTTTAATTAGTTGTACAGAGCGCACTTGGAGCTATAAAAAACCTTATTAAAGCCACTGTTGATTCGTCGTAAAGACATCTAAAATCAATTGTGAAGTGGACTCCCTTTTTCCACTTTCACAAACAATTTGTTACATACATGGTACATTCGGCGAAGACAAAGTACACTTGTGACTCAGAACTATTTTTGGTCCATACAAATAATTGTCATATGTGGGAAGTTTTGCATGAGTGGTTGGTAACCAAATATTACATTATCTGAAATGCTTTGAATTCAATGTAAGAAAAATAAAGTTTAATCCTAATTCACGTATATAAACGCATGGAGTAATTATTCATATCGCATTAGTCTTAAACGTACCTTTTAACTTAAAGATCATAAATAATATTTTATAGTTAATATCAGTAATACCAAAAGTGGCCTTTATCGATCCACAGCGTCACCAATTAACAAATGTTGTATGCACTGATTGAAAATCATTTTGAGAATTATTGGGATAGGCGACTCAAAGACTCGATTAGTTTGCCAAATATATTGGTGATGTTATGATTACTGGATTTTGTTATTGTGATTTGATTATTTTACTTACCAATGCTAACATTGCTATTATCGTTAAAGGAAATGCATCATACACATGTAAACAAATAGAGTACAAAAGAACTTACTTTTGGCTAAAAGTCATTATTATCTAAATCAGTCAGAGCGATAACGGTACGTTACTATGTTGTATGATATTACATCTTCCTAGTAAGGATTGCTACGTGGCCCTGGTGCTATCGACCGGAGCCTTGTAGCCCATGTATGTAACTGTTCTGTGCTAGCATGTGTATTTTCCAGACATATCAAACGAGGAGTGTAATTTTTAAGACTTTGTTATATTGGAATAATGTTTTATTTAATGCAATTCGGACCGACTTCACAATCTGAATGATTTTCATAGACCTAGGATGGATATTTTAGGAGGAGAGCCCATCACTCACCCACGGATTGTCATTCCCAGTTATTTCTGGACACACAAAATAACCTAAGATTGCCAATCCGCACTCTCACAGATAGAGGAGAATGTGATAATTGTAGAGTAGCATGCACGATAAGGACAAACAACCCCTTCTAATGAGCAAGGTACACGAGTAAGCTTCGCACATTTGTTGACGAGCGGTCCTTAGGATACCTCTTGTAGAGGCGAAACACGTGGTGAATTTATGTTCGGATTTCTGCGGATTATTGCAACGTTATGGTTCTGAGAGTCCTGCCGTACCGCATGGTTTTGTCGCGTCCATTCATCCATCCATCCATCAGCCTTTTAACGTCCACTGCTGGACAAAGGCCTCCCCAAGAATGGGGGATAGTGCCGTAATCGCCACGCTTGGCAGGCGGGTTGGCGATCGCAGTGGATGTTGTTAATACTCGAGGGAGTGCTGCTGCCCACACCCCCGGTATCCCGGTGGAGAAGGTTGGGACAATTGTAAAGCCGGCCCCACACGGCAATGTATATGTATGTATGTGTCGCGTCATATTATAGCATATAAATTAGTAATAATGTAAAACCAAATAAAGATGTTTGTTATGTTGGTGTAGGGGTTGCATGCGTCCATACGCGTGCTTCCACTTTCAGTTAATTAAGACAATTTAACACTAATTAGCATATATGTTCACAAGTAATCCTTACGTCCGTATTAATATTATAAATACGTGAGTTTGTTTGTTACGCTTTCAAGCTCTAACTACTAAACCTATCATCATGAAATTTTGCATACATATAGTCTGCAGCCTAGAAAAGTAGGAAAAATGAATGGTTTCCGTGGGATAGCTATTTTTACATACTTACTTAGAAATAATTAGGGTTATTTACATCCTATCCCATGGAAAAAATGGGGTGGTGACACTTGTAATCTTATGGCCTTTTCAATTCTAATCATAAACTCCCTAACATATTATCTCCCTTCACATTGCAAAAAAGTTTGTCATTAACTATTAGAGCAACTGATATACCAATTTTTGTCTCTAATTTACGATTTCTATAATAATAATTTTATACAGAAAGCAGTGTAATAGTTTAACAACAAATATTATATAGAAGCGAATCTGTTTTGAAATAGCTTTCATCCATATTGTGGCGTGTGGGTATGTGCAGTTAATAGTACAGATACAGCTGATGTGTTGCCAAGTTATAATTTACATTGCAATTTTGTGTTCCTATAAATTATTCGATGATTTATTGGCATACCAATCATTACGTTATATCGTCCATCCACTCATAAATTTTTTGTGGTAGGCTACATATTGTAATGTGTGCTTGGCACTGACGATCAGTAGCTATATAATTTTATATTTCATGTTTTTACATTTTCAATATTTGAAAATCGCTTACGAGCTTACAAGCCTATTTCAAAGTATTTCACAAATTAGAAAACATTATATTGGAGGAATTCGAACCCACACTTCGAATTACAAATTCTTTTAGATTAGAGCTGTAATTTTTAAAAATCCTTTCAAATAGGTATTTTGCAGAAACCATGATCATGATTATAGCGTTGGAAATTTAAATGTCGACGAGCCATGGTGTGTGGTTTTTAATTAGTTAACGCAAGAATTTATAAACATACGACCAAAATTGCATCTGTATTTTACTTTCTATTATTTATCAGTATCTATCTATAGGTACTATTATAAAACTGTAACATAGCTATGTCTGTACATTTAATATATTTGAGAAAAAATGAATGTATAAGGCTATATGGGCGTCTCTAAAGAACTATTTTTTTAGATTTTTTGTCTGTTTGTTTGTTTGTTCGCGCATCACGTAAAAACTACTTGACGGATTTTGATGCAACTTTTTTTATTTGTTAGCTCTCGATTAGACTTAAAAACTAGTAGGTATGCATTTTATCACGATACTACACCGGGAACCTGAGCTATAATCCAAAAACTAGCTTTTGGCGCAGGCAAAGGCTAGTACTAGGTATATAAAGCTGTACGAGAACTATGACTGTACATTCAAGATTTTGAGAAAAAATGAATCTAATATATACGAGGGGTGATAATGAAAATAAAACACGGTAATTAAAGTTAAAATAATAATTTATTTTTCTACATAGTCTCCTAACAAATCAATACATTTAGTCCATCTTTTTTCTAAACCCAGGATTCCCTTTGAAAAAAATTCCTTTTCTTGACCCTCCCAAAACGCCTCAACAGCGGCCATAACTTCGCTATTGTCTTCAAATTTCTTGCCTCGGAGGTGTTCCTTGAGCCGAGGAAAGAGGTAAAAGTCACTAGGAGCCAGATCTGGCGAATAGGGAGGGTGTTCGACCAGTTCGAATCCCGTTTCTTGAATGGCAGCCATCGCAACTGCGGCTTTGTGAGCCGGTGCGTTGTCTTGGTGAAACAGCACTCCAGCTCGCAGTTTGCCGCGTCTTTTTTCCTTAATGGCCTCCCGTAATCTTCTTATTTGGTCTGCGTAGTAAGAGCCCGTAATAGTGGCTCCCTTTTCCAAATATTCCACCAAAATTATTCCTTTAGCGTCCCAAAAAACAGACGCCATAACCTTTCCCGCCGAACTTGAGACTGAATTTCTTTGGCGTCGGTGAGGAGGCTCGCTTCCAAGTCATCGATTGTTTTTTTGTTTCAGGATCAAAATGGTGGATCCAGGTCTCGTCCATAGTCACAAAACGCAACAAAAAATTTTCTTTATCTGCTTGGAACTTTTCGAGATTGACCCTCGAAATATCAACTCGTTTTTTCTTTTGCTCGTCGGTTAACATTCTGGGAACCCAACGCGCAGAGACCTTTTTCATATGCAACTCGTTCGAAATGATTCTTTGAACGCTTCCATATGAGATCCCTGTGACCTCAGCTACATGCCTGATGGTCACTCTTCGATCTGCCAACACAACATCTTCGACTTTTTTCACGTTGTCTTCTGTGAGGGACGTGGATGGGCGTCCTTCGCGATATTCATCTTCAGTGGATGTTCTGCCCAGCTTAAACTCCTTGGCCCAGCGTGCAACTGTAGAATATGGAGGAGCAGAGTCCCCCAATGTTTCGACCAAGTCACAGTGTATGTCTTTTGTAGACATTTTTTTCAAACAGAGGTACTTGATCACAGCTCTAATTTCGTTTTTCTCCATGTTGATGTTATCTCTTCGACAGTTCGTATTCAAATGAATGTATCTCCCGGAAATCCTGACCTATTTATATGATTTTTTTAGGCTGACGTAGTGAGTGTATAGGCTAGCGAAAAATTTTTTTTTTGGATTTTTATGTGGACCTGAAGTAACCAATTATCATTACTTTTGGATCACCCCTCGTATATGTGTATTTTGATCTGTATTTTAGCACTTGACATGCTCAGCTACTTAAAGAACGAATTACTTGTGAATGTGAAAAAAGATGTCGTAAAGACGTAAAAGGTTGTAAAAACAAATGTGATGTGAAGACTGGGAGTGACCGTCGGTCACTGCGATGGCTTAGCGGTCTAGAACACCGGATTGGAAGGGACGCAGGTTCGAATCCCGCTCGCAGTAACGTTCTCTTTTTCCACATTCACAAATAATTTGTTGTTTGTGAATGACTACTTAGGCATCTCTGAACACACAATATTTTTTTAGAATGTTTGTACGTTTGTTCGGCATTCACGCAAAAAATACTAAACAGTTTTTGATGAAACTTTTTTGTTTTATAATTCTTGATTAGACATAAAAACTGTTACTATATGTTTTAACCCGCACATGGGATCCTGAAATATGACCTAAAATAATTGGCTCACCCACATTACTGACTTGACTCCCAGGCATTCTTATCTATTTCCAAACTTGAAAAAAGAATTTCGTCAGATGAAATTTTCAAATGATAAAGAAGTGAAGAATGCCTTTAGAATACTTTCTTTTAGCTATCACGTGGGGAAGGTAGAAAATTAAAAAAAAACAAGATAATTCCATAAAAATAGTTTTATTTCATGAAGTAAATTGTTGTTAATATGATTACATTTTAGTGTGAAACGGGGGCTAAAATTACTTTTTTAACCATCAATGTAAAGCTTGAGATGCTTCGATCAACATGAAATGTTATAAGTTACTTAGTAATAGCTTCCAAACGACTAAAAAGATCTTGATTTTTTTAGTTTAGGTAACTTGATCAAAGTGTTTTACAAAGTAGGTATCAAAAAGAGCCTTTTAGACGTTTGTCTAATGTTCATTTTTTCACCTGAATGTTATACTTAGAGAATTGATGCAGGCTATAGGCAACAAAATATGTAAGTGACGATATTTAAATAAATGACTCTTTAAATCCAGCCCTACCGATCCTCTTCTCGCTGTGCACCAGCGACATGCCTCAGCATCGGCAAGTGCAGACAGCACTTTTTGCAGACGATACAGCTATTTATTATGCAGGGTTCAATCACAGTGCATAGGAAACTCCAATCCGCGGCCACTGCCCTCAGTACGTGGTATAACAAGTGGAGAATAGAAATCAACCCCGAGAAGAGCCAGGCGGTTATGTTTCATAGGAGACTACCCCGACTGTATCCCCCGGAGAAGATCAAACAGATTAGCATCTTTGGTAAACCTATTCCTTGGAGTAGGCGAGCCAATTACTTAGGTGTAATACTAGATAACAGACTCACATTCGCCCGTCACATTCAGGTGGTGCGCTCGCGTGCAGCCTTTGTCATGGGACGTTTGCACTATCTGTTAAACTCTAGGTCTAAACTCTCACTTAGGAATAAGGTCAGAATCTACACAGCCTGCATACGTCCTGTTATGACGTACGCCAGTGTAGTATTTTCACACGCCAAGGCACACAGGATCCATAGATTACAAACACTACAGAATAGTTTCATGCGCAGAGCTACGGGTGCACCGTGGTTCATACGCAATGTCGACCTCCACATAGACTTGCAATTGCCTACCATCAAGCAATTTATGAAACGGTGTTCACGTAGTTTCTTTGACTCCGCCATTACTCAAGCCGACCCTCTAGTGGTTGAGTCGGCTAGGTACAACCCCTCTAATATATCGCGCGTACGCAGACTGCGAAATAGCCTCGACGAAGTCGACGACGACATAACTCACGCTCAGATCAGAGCATACACAGCTCGCGCAGCTAATACAAGTAATTACCCACGGTTTCGTCCCCGCCGACGGGGGCGAAAGACGTGTCGCGGTCAAATCATAAACGTGGGAATTCCCACTTTGCCAGCAACAGCCCGAGCCAAGGTCCTTACCCCACAGGGGGTGGCCTCGGGTAGCGTTGCTTAAATGTCGGGTTGAGAGCCCTCTGCGCTCACCAATTGTCCGTGTAAGATTGTCATAGCCATCTGAGGCTAACAACCAACGTCACACAAAAAAAAAAGAAAATCCAGCCGTGATAACATATTTAGGAATTGACCATTTTTTTACAGAATTAAAAAACTACATAATTATATTTACGAGTATAAACGCATATCATATATTTGTTTGTTTCTGTGTATAATTTATGATCATCTTAATGGTGTTTATAAACGAAACAGAAATAAAAAAAGTTCTTGTTGGGGAAAAAATATTAATTTTAATTAAAAAATATTCTTTTTTTTATATTGAATGTAGTGGCAGACGAGCCACGGTCCATCTGATGGTAAATGGTAACCGTCGCCCATGGACTCGACTATACCGAGAGTATTGTCAAGCCGCTGCTCACCAATTCATTTCACAGATATGAAATGAAATATAAACGGCTATCTCCTGCCAAAACGCAACGATGTGCTTCATGGCCGGTCACACGGGAGATGGTGGTACCAACCCGCTCGCGCCCGATACCATGTGAGTACTCTCACTTGGTACCCAGCCATACTACCAGTCATGCAATGGATGATAATTGACGCTAGCAACATCACGGGCAACTCCAAATAAAGCTACGAGTATAAGTCCCTAGAATAGGGGTGAATAAGAAGTAGAGAAGGAAAAGGCTTTATCTTCTGGATTAATAATTAAATGAATAATGTAATTAATCAGTAATACTAACCATGAGTCTTCTTTAAATCATTGTAGGTCTAACTTCAGGCTTTATTTACGTATTTAGCCAATTTATTATATTATTTTAATTAGTTAAGATTTACGCGTTTAACAATAAAAATACTGAGTTCACAGTAGATCATTATTATGTTTTTTTATTATTATTGCTAAATACCGACATATAACGCACTACAATTTATTAAAAGTGGTAAGCGTCGTTCTTGCGACTCGGCGATACCAGAAGCACCGTCCGCGCCTTGCCATGAAAATTCACCACTAATAAAACAGTTGATTTTGTCTTGAAATTATTTAAAATTTAGAAGCGATCCCGTTCGCCTGGAATTTAAATTCGCTACTTATTATAATTTATTGTTTTTCGTGAAACTTATAATTGTTTAACCTGACTACAGTTTTCTAACATAACAATAAACTAAAGTCCCGTCAAAATTGGTCTTTCGGAAAAATAGACAGACAAAAATATTTAAAACTGGTTTTTTGATTTACTCGGCGAGCGTAATATGTGGGTAGGTCTGCACATAATGCGGTAAAAACAGGATTGGGGACGCTCTAAGGCTTAAGTAGTTTATTCACAGACAAATCTGTTAAGTATTTGACATTACAAACAACCATTTCACTTATTAGTAATATAGAATCATAGATACACTTGAAGCGATATCTATAGTAGGTGGATCATTCTACACCGTTTACAAATCCATCATAATAAATCCAATATATTGTACCTTTTGCGTAGTATGTTAGTCTATCAAATATTCATTAAGTACAGCGATTATTATTCATCAGTGAAGCCGATTTGAGGACGCATTACAAGTCCAGCTGGGAGGGGGAACTCATGTCATTAGTTGCGTGTCGTCGAAGGGTGTCTATGAACGTGCATTCAGTAGGGCTGAGGTGGGAAACTGTCATTTGAATACAATTACGGAGCAAATTGAAATTAAAAGGGTTAAAGTTTTCAATAATTCATCAACGATTAATTACAATCCCCCCCTTAAAAGGTGAGCGCTTAGACAACCTTTTGCGCCACAAAATATTTGTGTTAATTATTTTAAACATTACACAATATAAAGTTTTCTATAGAAATATGTATTTCAATACTTCAATCTTTTACCTTGAAGTTTGACGATTCTCTAGATTTTATTGAGCTTTTGTCCTCATTAGCTTCATGGGGACAAAAGCATTCATTAGAGTTCATGTTTCCTTTATTTTTATGTTATGTTACATATATGAGTCTTAATTCATATTCCAATAAATCTGCTTGCTAAGCCGGTAGGACAAAGAAGCGCGACGAAATTGTTTTATGTAAATAAAGCATAAAGTACCTCATAGAAATCGAAAATCCAACTTCTTTACGAATGAAAACATTTAATTGCGAGAGCAAATTTATTCAAAGAATTTACCCTTTATCATTTAACAAAATTCAATTTATAAGTGAAGATTGTTATGCAAAGAGGTGCCAAGCAAGGGTTGAAGAAAATTTCTATTAAGATTTATATTTATTTAAAGATATTTAAAGTACTCCTATAAAACATATTAACAGTACCCATGAGCATTTTGATACTTTTCTATCAATATTGATTCCAATCAGCTGCGCTATGTAAAGCCTAATCTAGTCTAAGAGTAGGTACGTATCTATCGGATATTTGCTATGCTGCTTAGGTAAAACCTGTTAAAGCCTGATTTTCTTTGCTTAGTTGCTTGATTTTCTTTGCTCGTTTTAGTATACATCTTTTCGGCTAAACTATAAAAAACACACTAATACTAGTGTATTAACAAATTTTTGCGCACTCGCAATCTTAACTTAAGATTTTGTGCTTGAGATTGGGAGCTAGCTTCAATCCTGCTCTTATCGTACTACTTTTATGGAATCTATCGCGTTTACAATTCCGACGTTTCAAATACTTTACAAAATTCATGGTCACAGACGGATACGTAATAAAATCCGTTATTTTATAGTTTAAAACTGTATGTTAATATTTTTAGAACCACTCTGATTGCTTGTCTTTCTATTATGTTTAATTGTGGAATAAATGATGTTACTTCACGTCTCTTTGCATTTCACAATTCATATTATCCATTACAGATTTTGGTGGGTCCTTTTAGCATGACTACGTCCAATTACCATTCGGATCTTGCAGTTTCAATGCCGTCCCTTTTTCTATTGTTATTTGTAGGTCACTCGTTAATAGTGGCAGGATTCCAACCGGAATCGTTCTGAGTAACGTCTGAACAAAACGTGCTGAAGTTTCAAAATGACTGGCGTGTTTAAACACTTGTCTATTAAGAATAACAATCAATCACAACAGTAGTTGTTTGAGTGTGGATACAGTAACGCCATCTAGTTTTTATTGTTATTTGTTTAATTCTTCAAGAAATCGGTACCTATTTCAATTTCTGTTTGGCTTGGCTGAATTTTTTCATGGTCATAATCATAGTGTGTGTTTTGTAAATATAACAGTTATTTTACTTTTAAATTGATTCATGTCTTATATTGAGTTGCTGTAAATTTTATTTTGGCTTAGCTATGTTAACTTGGTTTCACTGTATAATTTTTAATATCGTCATTAGAACTAGGAAATTGAAAATGGGTGTCCTACTGCCGAAAAGATATTGAGATCTATTGTTATTTTTTTATATTTATGTTGTATTTTAAGTATAATATAAATATAAAGCTCGGCCTGCTCGTCATAGAATTACATTTTTTTTTATTGCTTGTAGTGGCAGACGAGCTACGGCCCATCTGATGGTAAATGGTAACCGTCGCTAATGGACTCAACTATACTGAGAGTATTGTCAAGCCGCTGCACCATATCGGCTATCTCTTGCTACAGCCAAAACACAACGATGTGCTTCATGGCCGGTTACACTGGAGATGGTGGTAAAGCGTGGGGTGCCCACACTTTTTATAATCAATATTATTAATTTAAAATATAAATATATAGCCTATATTATCTATAGAATACACAATTACACATACCGGTGGACTATATTACTGTATAATTGACACAATACGGCATCGCTCCTGAGGGCAATTAATACTTTACCTTTTAGCTTATATTGGCAACATTAGGTAAGTGCGTCGTAATTGTTAAATGTGTTCCAATAATTTCAGCAAAGCATAAATGTAACAATCACTGCAGACTGCAGCCCTACTAGGCCGATAGTTAGTCGCTACAATTATGTATCGAAAAATTTGTGCTACATCTTCAGCTTGAATATCGAATAATTTTAGTTGCCTGGTAAAACAGTGCTGCGGCGCTCTCCAATAGCGCACGTTTGTTGATTATTCTCCATGTACATATATTATACTGGTGGTAGGGTACCAAGTAAGAGTTAATATCGGTTCCGAGCTAATCAGTACCACTGTCTGCAGTGTAAATGGCTGTGTTGCATCTAGTTGTGATTTCCCATCCATGAAATGAAATAGTGCGCAGCGGCTTTCAGTATTCTTAGTTATGGTGGACTCCCATAAACGGCGGTTACCACTCACCATCAGGTGGGTGGTGGCTCGTCTGCCACCATAAGTAATAAAATAAATGTACTCGATCAAACTACAAGCCGACTAAAAGTTTGCAATCTGCACGGCTTTTAGCCTCAGTTACAGCTTGCGCAAAAAGTTGAAATCGGATTGCAGTTTTTTATAGATCGGCGTATTGCGTTGCGTAAATAGCTACGCAGTATTTAGATATTTTTATATATATTTTTAGCATTTGACATGCTTAGCAACATACATTAAACACAAAGTGAAAAATGCGAGCAGGATTCGAACCTGCATCCGTCCAGATGCTTTGCCAATTCAGCAATCGTGACCCTTGCTCCCGACTGCTAATTTCGATAACACATTCATACTTAACGTCTTTGGGTGACGCTTGCACCATCTGTCGGAAGAATTTTCATACATTATACCGACCAGGTAAACTTAATTTTACAATTAAGATTTTACCTAATAATGACGCAATCCCTATGCTGAATTGGCAAAGCATCTGGACAGTATCCAGGAGATGCAGGTTCGAGTCCTGCTCGTGACTGTTATTTTCGATTTCACATTTTTCACTTTGTGTTTAATGTATGTTGCTAAGCATGTCAAATGCTAAAAATATATATAAAAATATCTAAATATTTATAGGGTTTGCGTCATAATTAGGTAAAATCTTAATTGTAAAATTAAGTTTACCTGGTCGGCATAATGTATGAAAATACTTCCGACAGATGGTGCAGGCGTCACCCAAAGACGTTAAGTATGAATGTGTTATCGAAATTAGCAGTCGGGAGCAAGGGTCACGATGGCTGAATTGGCAAAGCATCTGGACGGTATCCAGGAGATGCAGGTTCAAATCCTGCTCGTGACTGTTATTTTCAATTTCACATTTTTCACTTTGTGTTTAATGTAGCTACGCAGTGTTTTTTTTTTGCTGATTTCGATTTTGCATTGACACGCTCACTCTATTTAATGGGCGCTTATGTAATCATTATTTTCATAACCTATTGTATACTAATTTTGAGCACGAGACAACGCTCAGAATCAAAGGTATTGAAGCCATAATCCAACACTCTGTAATTCTTTGTTCACGAATCATAGAAAAAATTTGTTACGCACGGGTGTGGGGCACGATGTATTTTATAAAAAAATAGCGTGGCGTTTACACGGATTTAAAAATTGTTAGTTTTTATGTAAGCCGGGAATGGCGCTAAACATTATAAGTTTTGTGTGGTATTAAAACTACTTGGTTGGCAAACAAGCATCAGTCGCACCTGAAAATAAATAATAATAATAATCATCATAATTTTTTATTGTCAATCAAAAGTATTTTTGTAAATACAAATCTTTTGTGTTAACATGATTGTAAAAGAGCCGAGAGTAATCGAAAAAAGCTATGTAATAAAATGTTTAATGTATAGTGCTAAGCATGTCAAATGCTAAAAATATATATAAAAATATCTAAATAATAAAGCTATTTAGGATAGGTTATTGAAAACGGCCGTAAGGGGATAACTGGCGACCTTAGAACAAGACATGAGTCATATTTTTTTATTCGGGACTGACAACACGTAACGACTGCCAGGATATTATTTGACAGCCGGGACCCTGTTTAACGTGCATTCCGAAGCACGTACCGTATAAATAATCTCAACCATGTACAATTTCATTCATTTTGTTAACAGAATACAAAATGACAGTCTTCACAAGCCGTCACGGAGGTATTTCATGGTATTTAATAATAAATAATAATAATAATACCATAATGGAGAAACCACCCAGACGCAATACAAATATCTGTGTTCATCACACAAATAATTGTCCTGAGTGGGAATCGAACCCACGGCCCCGTGCACGCAAGTCGGTTACATTACCGACTAAACCACGAGGCCCGTCCGAATAATGTAATGTTTTAACACAGAACGACAATTGCTTTCCTTCCATAAACTATTTAACAGTCTCGGTAAAATCGTAATTAGGGTAATAACATTTCTCGAATTAAATAATGAGCCTTATTCTCATAATTGTCATCTTACCAGCTTTTCAATTGCTGCTTACATAACATGAATGATGATAGTACTTTTACCGACATTTCTGTAGCGGTAAACAGGAAAAATATCACGTGTTTTTCACCAAAGGTCTGACTTTATTCCGAGAAGGCTTTAATGATGCGTTTGGTACGGTCGTGACCCACATTGGCGCTGTGAACAGCTACCGGATCCACGAGCCATCGTGAATGATGGATTGAAACATAAATTTATTTATAAGAATGTGTTTTTAGATGGAACCGGCACTATAACAGTCTCTTGGGTATGCCGTAGTCATTCAGGACTGAAGGGTAGAAATGTTTTTTTCTCTTAATGGGATACAAGGCCTTAATGATATGTTAAATGATCAATTATGATGAGATTCTATTATAGAGTTTATTAGGGAATATGTCGTAAAATTGAGTTGGTTACACTGCGAGTGTAGAACAAGCGCCTGTAATAGGATTATATCAAGTGTTCGTAGCCTGTCACCACACCCACCAATTCATGCAACCATCAGCCTTTTGACATTTACTGCTGGACAGAGGCCTGAGATTTGAGCGCCCCGATGACCCAAACAATCCAGTTCTGCGTCCAAAATCTGGCTCCATATGCACACAAACTATATTATCTATGTGTTTCTAACAGTAATTTTGTTAATTGTTACAGTGCGCTGGGCATGGAGAAGGCAAAAGCCTACATAAAGAGCTCGTTGGCATCAAAGCCGGCGTCGCCGTCAGCGGCTGCCAAACCGACGCCGGACGAAGTCCGCGTGTGTTACGTGTGCGGCGGCGCCGGTTTCAGCGATCAGTACACCATCAGGGTCAAGCCTGATACGCAGGTAATGAAATATTACGGTTAATACTTGATATTTGCAACACTTCACCATCAGTTGTTATAAAGCTGAACCAGGACCCGTAGAATGTAACTCACTAGATCGTATCTACGTCGTATAATCTCGCTTGTGATTGGTAGAGAAACAGACGCGTGATATCACAATAATCCCTCTACCAATCACGGTGATATCTCAACCAATCACTATGACACGATGTCATGTCGATAAGATCGAGTGAGAGACATTCTAACCCGCCTGGTTAGGATCTTAAAGGTTTACTGATTCGTCATAATGACTGGCATAGAGATTAACTTGAACATGTTTTCTGAGATACGGAGCAAATAAAAACTTACAATTTACATCCAAAATAAAAAGGGACCACGCGATGGATTGAAGACTTTTTTATTATAATTATGTGATGAAAGTTTAGATAGTTTTTGGGAAGCGATGAGAAGAAGATGCGAAAAGAAAGATTTTTCTCGGGACCTGTAGTAATTGTTTGCACATATATATATAGTCTACCATCAAACAATTTCTAAGAACAGGCTTCAATAGACAATTGAACTTTCGACCTCTTCGTGATGCATAATAATGAAACGAAACGTATTTAACTACTCTATACGATAATTTAAGTACGTTCCGTTCAGTAAATTGTAGACTATTTCATACGCTGAACTTTGATTAATAGCTTGGTAAGTAGGTAAGGCCATATAATATTAATATAGTATATACTTCATTCTGACGTTTTGACTTAGAATTTTTTTAGGTAATGTTATAGAAATGAATTTAGGAACCATTCCAACTACAGATGATATAGTAAACTTCTGAAACAATTCAATTCCTTTCTTTGCTCCACAATACTAACAACGGCTCTTTTCACGCCATTATAGGGATACAACTATCCGTGTGGTGACGGACTAAGAACCCCATTCTTTCCCACGGGTGTCCTACGAGGCGACTAAGGAAAGTAAGCAATTATCACCCATTGCATTACTGATGGTAGGGTACCAATTAGGAGCACTCATTTGCTATCGGGCCCGAGCAGATTGGTACCACCATCTCCCTTGTGACCGGTCATGAAGCAAATCCGTGTGTTTTGGTTGTAACAGGAGATAGCCGTTAATTCTTTCATTTCATATCTCTGATATGAAATGGTGAACAGCAGCATGACAATACTCTCGGTATAGTTGAGTCCATGAGCGACGGTAACCAATTACCACCAGGTGGGACGTGGCTTGTATATGCCACCATTTTGGCATTTCGATTGTAGAGAAATATAGCCGACTATATTTCCGCTCTTGTCGGGGATAGTAGATAGTTTGGTAGTGCCTTGGCTGTGCTTCTAGAATTGAGTCCTCAAGCGGCAGTTATCGTTATATTACAATCAGCACCTTCATACCATTATATCAACGAGACCTTACAAATCACTGACATACATCATCCCATAGCAATGTGTTGACGTTATCAATGATAATGTCACCCAATTCGTTACAATTGCGAGTCGTGCGTTCGTTTCACTCGCCGGCTCGAACCGGTTGCCAATTGACAATGCCAGTCGAGACATTGACTTCTGACACTTAATCATGGCCTGACTGGAAAACATTTGAATTATCAAGCATTTTTTTGCAATGTTAGACCAGGGGATTGTAAGAGGTGCCTAATGCTTGTAAACAGAATTACTGAATTAGTTGCTACTTGGACTGAAAAAGCGTGTTTTGAGTCGGAGTGTGAGAATATTAAATTTGTATCCGTTCATTATTTGGGCGATTCTTGAGACAGCATTTTATTTAACACAAAGTGAAATCGAAAATAACTGGTCGGTATAATATATGCAAATACTTCCGACAGATGCGTAGACGTCACCCAAGACGTTAAGAATAAATGGGTTATCGAAATTTGCAGTCCCGAGCAATTATCACGATGGCTGAATTGGCAACGCATCGGACAGTATTTCAGGAGATGCATGTTCAAATCCTGCTCGTGACTGTTATTTTCGACTTCACATTTTCATACTCTGTGTTAATTTATATAGCTAAGTATGTCAAATGCTAATAAAATATATAAAAGTATTACAACAACATTTAATTTTTTGGGACGGGGTATTCCATTCATGAAAACTATGATAGGTAATACATACACATGCGCCCGCGATCACGTATATTTACATAATATAACATGCATGAATCATTGCATCGTTTATATTATCAGTGAAATCTGCATTATAATAAACAGTAGCGTTTTTATTCTCGTCGTTATGACAGCCAACGAGTTATTCCAGTGACTGGCGCCAGTATTGTTACCCATTACTGGACATTGGTTGTATGTTATTCCAGTAATTTCGAGGTTGTTGAGCTGCAACACTGTTGTGGACGTAATAATATAAGTTAACCTAATGCAGTCTGAAAAGTGCTCGCTTATTAAGTTATTAGGTGTGAGGACTGCACGACTGGTAGATAAAAAAAACTAGACGTCGCGGAACGTCTACCAGATGTGAAAACACCGAAATTATTTTTTAGAAATATATTATCATAACTTGACAAAGTACTCCTCAAGACGAATCAAACGAGTATAAACTCGATAGGGTTGCGTCGTTTCATTACAGAGTTACTGTGACCACGTTCTAGCTCCATCGTCAGACCCTGGATACCATCTAGAGGCAAAATACTCGTCAAGACAAATCTTACGAGCTCAAATTCGATGGAGTTATGTCGTTTTATAACGGAGTTCCTATGGCCACCTTCTAGCTTCATCATTAGACCCTGGATACCATCTAAAGACAAAATACTCGTCAAGACGAATCATACGAGCCCAAATTCGATGTGGTTGCGCCGTTTCATTATAGAGTTCCTATGTCCACCTCTTCCAGCTCCATCACCAGATCAGCTCCATGTCATCATAATATTGCATTGTCACGCGATATACAGATGCGTGTAAAATTTCAGCTCAATCTGAAACCGGGAAGTGTGTCAAATTTAACTTGCAAGATTTGAACGGGACAAGTAAAATAAAAGCGTCGCCACGCTAACAGCCGATTTTACTCTCCCTCCGCATTAGATGTTTCACATCAAAAATATTCAAATATAGAGGAACTGTTTAATTTGGCTAATACGTAATGGTATTTATTTAAAAGCTAACTACCATTAACCTTGTCGATGATTTTACGGAGGTCTAGAGTCGTTGGAGCGGTGTAGAGACTTCGAGTCTATCTGTGTGCTCTATCGGCTCTAAAATGGGGAGTGCTCAAAGGAGCTGTTCGAGGCGGTACCAACATCACCTTTTTACCAACGAACCACGATATGTCGCGGTAGGATTCATCCACACCACCTGGAAACTATTTCGGGTACACATCCAAGACAGTTCGTTTTCAGTGTTCTTTTCTACCACGTCCGTGTAGGCTGTGGAATGACCTAACTGCTACGGTGTGTTCGCAGCGCTACGACATGTCCTTTAAACGAGGTTTGACAAGAGCATTTAACTAGCGGTAGGCGGTGGCTTGGATGTGTCCCTGGTGTTGCTAAAGTCCACGTGCGGTGTTTACCACTTACCATCAGGTGGACCGCTTGCTGGTCTGCCACCGTTGGCAATAAAAAAAAAATAACATTTCGTTTGCTCCATCTACTATCTACATCAGGTACCGTTTGTTCGTCTGCCACTGTTAGCAATATAAGAAATTTCATGGCTCTTCCGACCACTAATTGGATTTTTGTATTGTCACTTAATGCTACAAGATGGTTGATACTGTAAGGCGAGTTTGTATTCAATAAAATACAGTGATACTTAAATGTCCATAAGTTATGTCTACTAATGTTACCGTTAAAATTAAAAACAAATGTGCTGGAATTTGACTTTTCTGAATCCAATTTAGCTGACGCTGATAACAGTTTATTGCAACAATATTTCGTCCAACAGTGCAATGAGCCATACTTCCCATTCCTGGGCGCCCACGCGCAACCAAACGGCTACCGCTCCGAGGGCGACGAGGAGGGCACGGTGCGATGCTGCTGCGTCTGCTACACGTTCCTACGACAGCAGTGGGAGCAGTACGACCGTGAGAACAAGCCGCACAGCCAGCGGTTCTACTGGATGAAGAGGCTCGACGGGAAACCGTTCATAGGTGAGTTGTTAACAATCTAGACCATTAAATACCACTGCGTGGCGTAAAGGTTTTATTCGAGCTCCCTTGCCACATTTGATGCCAACATAAGACAATTTTGTGTGATCCGAATGATATAGTCGTCTCATATCTGTGAAATGAAATGGTGAGCAGAGGCTAGACATTACTCTCGGTATAGTTTAGTCCATGAGTGACGGTTACCATCTCCATCGCGACATACCATCTGTTGGGTCGTGGATCGTCTGCCACCATACGCAATTAAAAAAAGGGCTGTCGCAGGTGAAACGCATAGAACCTGCAACAGTGTTATTGCGGTCAATTAATTTTTTGTTATTTAAAGCAAATTAGGGATTCCCAAATAATCGTTCAGAAAACGTCGTAACCGTTGCGCCCTTGGTAAAAAAGTTTAAAGGTGTAAACGAGCTAGAATGTACTGTTACATGAGTTTCTCCGAAAATGCGCCGACCAGGTTTTTGCATGCCGATTCCATTCCGTCGACGTTAATAGCTTGAATTTTACGGAATCATCGAATCGGAATTTAATACGGGTACGTTGAAAACGGAACTGGATTCCCTGTAACTTAAATTTTTGGTAACGGTTAAATATATTTCAAAAGATTTATTTGTTATGAAACGCTGATTTTTATATATCCATATAAATAAAATGATAGAGGTCTGCCGTTGGGCGCTCATTACGGAAAAACTACTGCATATAGCTAATATAATAATTAATTAATGTATCCTAGAGCGACGTATTTATATTACGAACTGCAGGCGAAGGTGCGGGCAGAATCTAGTTTAATATAAAGTTATTAAATTCTTAAGAAACAACGATTTTTATGAGCACTACGTATGTAGTGATGTGTGAAATTAACATTTTTTTGTTTAGGCGGGAAAAAATGTATCTAACCGCACACCCTGTCGTTCGGGGCAACGAACAGGGTAGTGTGGGGCCCTCACCCACTAAATAAACCCGCCGTGTGCCGTCTCTCCGCCTTTATTGGCGGACCACTGGAACTATGTTACATTTCTTCGATGGTCCGCCGGCGGCTTACCCTATCGGGTACCCTCTACTGAGCGATGCACCCGCACATGGAGCGTCGCACCTTCGCGGGTAGCCTTGCGGGTGGCGGACGTTCCCCGGTCCATCCACCCGCAGCCTCAGCTAGGGCGGCATTAGGCGCAAATACTCACGCCTGCGCCGCCCCAGTCGTTGGCGGTGATTCGGGTCTGCGGAAGGATCAGCCTCCCTGGCCCTCTCCGCCGCTTCATTCCGCGAGATGACCTCGTCGCAGAAGGCAGCGACCGCGGCCCAATTCCTGTCGCTGCCAAGCATCGCTCTAACGACGCTCGGCAGCGAAAGGTCCCCCCCTATTGCCGCGACGAGTTCACGGCGCTGCCCGCCCCAAGGCGGGCACGACTCAAGCGTGTGCTGCGCCGTGTCCTCGTCGCAGCCGCAATGGTGACAGCCCGGAGTAGCTTCCCTCCTTGCGACTATGTGCAGATATCTGCCGTAGCAACCGTGCCCCGACAGCACCTGCACGAGTCGGAAGGTAAGGACTCCGTGCCGTCGCCCCGCCCACTCTTCCAGCACAGGCTGGAGCGCCCCTATGGTCCAGAGACTGGCTCGGGGCGCTTCCAGCCGTATCCTCCATCTGGCCATGGCAGCTCGGCGGGCATCGCCCTGCCACCTGGCCACTGTGTGAAATTACCTAGCACTCGCTCAGAGACGTCAATTTCCCTGTCACTAGGCCAGGCTTTTGTAACGGTGATCTAGAATCATCATGTCATTTTCTATTTCACATTTTCACACATTGTGTTCGGATAAACCCTTTTCTTTCTTCTTTGGTCTAAATAAAAGTTTTTTTTACTAAATGAATATAGAATACAATTTTTTAAAGTTTTTGTCTGTCTGTCTGGGGGCTAAACTCCCGAACTGCTGGACTGATTCAGAAGGGACTGATGTTATAGGGAGCAGCTACTTTTATTGGAAAAATATTTAGGTTTCGCACAAAAAAAGAAAATAAAAAAGACATAATGTGGAGGAAATCGCGGATAGCAGTTAATTCTGGATAAGATTAATGAAGTGAGGCTATTGGACCCAACTATACTAAGAATTGCCTGTGTGGGGCCGGCTTTAGAATTGTCCCACCCCCTTCTACCCACGGGAGTCGTAAGAGCCGACTGAGGGAATACCGGGGGAATGGGCAGCAGCACTCCCTCGAGTATTAACAACATCCACTGCGATCGCCAACCCGCCTGCCAAGCGTGGCGATTACGGCATTATCCCTCATGACGGGACCGCTCGTTGTGGCGTTCTCTTGGGGAGGCCTATGTCCAGCAGTGGACAATGAAAGGCTGATGGATGGATGGATGATACTAAGAATACTATCAAGCCGCTGCTCACCACCCATCTTCCGCTACAACCAAAAGCAGGTGATTCATGGACGGTCACACGAAATACGGTGGTAACAGCCCGCTCGGGTCTAATAACAAGTGAGCAACTAACCCAACTCTACCTGGTGGTAGCGTTAAAACGGTATTTACTTTTTTTTATAAGGTGAAAAAACAATGTACGTAATCGCACATACCATCGTTCGGTGTAACGAGCAGTGTAGTGTGTCTCACACATTAAATAAACCCGCCGTGTGCCGCCTGTATTGGCGCACCACTGGAACTATGTTACTTATATTACTTCAGTGGTCCTCCGGCGGCTTACCCTTTCGGGTACCCTCTACTGTCAGTACATATCATCCTACATTTTACGTTCAAAATAAATTTGATCATCGACATTTTCAATACAATACTTTAGCGTAATACATATGTATTTACCATGTAAACTGTCTGATCACTCAGTACTGTACTGGGCAATATCGACACAGCATTCCGATTTGCTCCGAATGGATCAGATTTATTCCGAATGGCCGTCGTAAATCCAGACGCGATCCTTTCCGATAAATAATATTAACAACAAAGGCTAGACTAGATCGTGATATGTTCATAGTTTTTTTTTTTACTGTTTGGTATTGTACACGGATTGTGTAAGGCAAGACAAGCTCATAACTATAAATATAGTTATTGAAGCCTTGTAGATCAATTTATTTTTTGTTGCGATATAAGCGAACAGGTATTTTTTTTAATAGACAGCACACTGCACTATGTAATAATGTATGTATCACGGGGGACTTTACAAACATAAAATTTCACGGACATAAAGTAAAGCCAAACTCAGAACAAGCAGGCCGGTATCTAACTAAACCACTCCGCCATCTGTACAGTCAAGTAATATTTTGACTTAAATAGGTTTTGATGTACATAAATAGACGAGTCTGTATCCCAGAGCGGTAGACAGAGACAATATATTTTAATTAGTCATAGAACGAGACGTGACGAGTGATGAACCGGGTCGTCTGTTTAGGAATAGGCAGCAGTGACAGTCTAGTGATAAGGCTGAGGGCTGCAGACGTATCGAGTTCGGTCCTCCGTCTGGGCACGTAGAATGTAACTCACTAAATTGTATCGTCTTGCTTATGATTGGTTGAAAAACCGACGCGTGATGTCGCAATAATCCCTTGGCCAATCACGGTGATCGCTCAACCAATCACAATGACACGATGTGATGTCGATAGGATCGAGTGAGATACATTCTAAACCCCCTAATGTCTAGAAATTGCACACGTGACATTTTATTTATATAAATATTTATATTGCCTGACAATGAAAATTATCCGCGGTTAATAATCCCTTTGGTATTGTTCAAAGTTATCTTCACCAACAAAGAATTGTTCACAAAAATAACAGCCATCAAAAATTCGTAGCCTTGTAAAAAATTCTTATCAAACGTTATTTCAAGTGTCAAAACGGGACTCGTATCAAAGCCCTCCCGTGCGCTGCCGGATTATCCGAGAGGGGGTGGGACGCCTACCCACGCCACTCCTTTGTCTCCACAACCGCACTCTGATAGACGGGAAAATGTATTCTTTTTATTTATATACATTATGGAAGCTTGTTTGTCGTTTTGTTGGATGTTTTGTACATTGGAGCTGAATTCTATCGAACTAGTTCGTTGTAAAATTCATTATGTACAGAAACGGATCGCTAGTTACTACAGTTTTGTACGTTATTCAGACAGCGTGTAAGCTTTTATTTAATATCGTTACTCGTCTTACTAATGGTAGTATTTGTTAGTAATGTAATAGTAGTTGTAAAAAAATATAATAGTGATAAATTGTAGAAATAATATACCCACGACTTCATAAATTGGAGTTAAGCAAATAATTGCGGTGTGCCAGACGCGCTGTTCAGTCCTAATTTAATTATTATTTTTATAATATTTGATCTGTATTTTAGCACTTGTCATGTTCAGCTACTTTAAAGAACAATATGATTTGTGAAAGTGGAAAAAGGGAACTTTACTACAAGCAGGATGTGAACCTGCGTCATGTACTGGGAAGTGCTCTAGACCGCTAAGCATTGCACCTATCTATTTATCCACTTTCAAAAACTTTCTTTTTTTTTGGCGTCATTTTTGGTTGTAATAATATTTACCCCCTTCCTTTACGACTTCGGAGAGGGGAATCAAATGACACTCGTCCTTATAACCAGGATAATGACTATAGTTTCATGCCTCATCATCATTTCCGCCGTGACCGATCAGTTTCTCAAAACCGCGATTCACGCTTACACTTTTAAAATTAATCCAAGCGGAGATCCGTTAGTGGTAACGCAGTCATCGTATTGACGTCGTTAATTTTAATTTGTTTTACAGCTAATTTATTATTTTAGAGCAAGCGATTAAAAATATTATTTTTTCCCATCTGTACATGAAATTCGATTATAATAATTATTGATTTAAACACAAAGTGGAAAATGTGAAATCGAAAATAACAGTCACGAGCAGGATTTGAATCTGCATCTCCTGGATACCGTCCAGATGCTTTGCCAATCTAGCCATCGTGACAACTGCTTCTGACTGCTAATTTCGATAACACATTCATGCTTAACGTCTTTGGGTGACGCCTGCGCCATCTGTCGGAAGTATTTTCATACATTATACCGACACCAGTCAGAGATGATTTATTTATATTTCACACATTGCATTCACACAACGTCCTCTAGTCCCAAACTAAGCTTAACGCTTGTGCTATGAGTACCAGATTACGGATATAATACATTATATTACTTTTTTTTCTAAATAAATATATAGATAGAAAACGCCCAGACGCAGTACAAATATCTGTGTTAATCACATAAATAATTGTGCTGAATGGGAATCGAACCCACGACCCACGAAAGTCGGTTACACTACCGACTACGCCACGAGGCCCCATTTGACGTAAGCATATGAAATACCTTGGTGGGCTAAAGGTAATGTATGCGAGGTCTCGGGTCCGTTGACTCCCGGCTTGAACCAAAATAATTTTTTTTGGGCTTTCCCGTCATGGATTGCACCCCAGAGTTTGTAAGTTGGTGGGTTTTATCCCCCGTACCTCGGAAAGCACGTAAAGTCCTGCCCTGATCTCTCTTCGGTCATGTCAGAATGCTACATATATCGAAACGGCAACATCTGACTCTTATTCAAAGTAGATTAAGTGTTAAGACCCTGTTTGATAACATGTTGCGCATGGCTGCACTCCAGGCATTGTTAGTTTTTGAACCAGGTCGACAGCTGATAGCAATATAAAAAAGGGTTGAAAGGGTTCTAGTGATAGTGCCAAAGAAATCTTAGTAGTTAAAGTGTCACATGACATTTATTGAAAGGTGGTTCCTAGAAGCCATTGGCGCCCATTGTGTGCCGTGTACCACAATAGCGATTGTTTTGTTAAGTCTCACTGCGGTTATTGTACCCGCTGTGTACTGACGTGTCAGTTATATATGTAATAGTACGATTGAATAGCTTGTAGGGGTAGGCAGGGTTGTGATGTGGCAATACACGCATCTGTATTGCATTACAGTTTTGATGATGATAACGAAGTGAATAACTTAGCGGAAACTTTTAGATATTGTCTGTACTTTTCTCTTTTAATAAAGACATCTATACTAAGGCAGTTTACTCACTGTATCGTGGGGGCCCTTACAAATATACAGTTTCAGGGAACCGAACACCCAGACCCAGAACAACCGTTGGTGGGTCACAAAAATAAATATTCTGCGTGGGTGTCGAACCCATAATACAAGCATCAAAGGTCGGTATTTAAACCACTTCAAAAATGATTATCACATCATATCATCCAAATGGCGGTAACGTGATTTGCCACTCGCCCCGTCTCGTTCCCTTAGGGGGAAAAGTGGGCAGTTAGAGACGGTTTTATGACAATTATTGGCAATCCGTTGTTGTTGTCGAGACCTCTGGAAAAAATACTTGAACCTATGCATGTTAAATGTATAACTAACTAGCCTTTGCCCGCGGTTCCGTCGCAGCCAAAAGCTAGTTTTTAGGATATACCTCGGGTTCCCGATATAGTTAGTAGCGCGATAAAATGTGTACCAGTTTTTAAGTCTCATCAAGAGCTATCAAATAAAACCAAGTTGCATCAAAATCCGTTCAGTAGTTTTTGCTTGATGCGCGAACGAACAAACAGACAAAAATATGAACAGACAAATTAACAGACAAATCTAAAATAAAATGTTTTCTGTTTCCATCCATCAGCCTTTCGAAGTCCACTGCTGGACATAGGCCTTCCCAAGAGAACGCCACAACATGTGTTTCGCTCATATGGTGGATAAAGCCGTAATCGCCACGCTCGGCAGGCGGATTGGCGATCGCAGTTGATGTTGTTAATACTCGAGGGAGTGCTGCTGCCCACTCCCCCCGGTATTTCCTCAGTCGGCTCTTACGACTCCCATGGGTGTATAGTGTATTTTTCTTAACTTGTCCTAAGACGTAAACAAACCGTACTGGGTACGAAAATCATGAGTTTTGGCATCAATCCGAAACTTTACCTAAGTTATGAGCGTCTTGATTATTACACTTGATATTACCACACACACACACACACCAAAAATTGCTTCATATTAACTATTCGAACCACAATTATTTTCATAAAATGTTTAAAATATCAGAATCGATTTCAACAGATAAAAAATGATCATCTCTATTTGGCATTTCTAAATCCTAGATTGTCTTTGGATCGTTGGGATGCGAGAAGCGAGTGAATGATTCTGACCAGTGAGTAAACTGTAACTATCATTTATAGAACATTATAAAATTATTATTATAAAATTAACCTGATTAATAAATCTGATTTTATTTTTATTGTATTGTTATAGTAATGTAGTATTGAAATTATTTGGATAACAAATCCCAAACATAGACTAAAACTATTATTTGACATTCCTGCCATAATATCCCAGCATTTCCTTTTGTATCTAGGGATTACTTCGCTGTAATGAGGAAATATTTCATAGTATGTCCCACTCTAAGATGCTGATTTAGCAAGTTGGTCTGCCTTTGCGTTACCCCCATTCCCGATATATCCTGGGATCCATTGCAGTCTCAAATTCACTCCCCTCGATTGAAAGTCGTGATTTTTCAAGGCTCAAATTAATAAAAGAAAATAAAAATAACTTGTCGTTTTATTTCTTTCTATAGGGCTGATGATTTTCAGAAATTATTTCTTTGATCATGAAAATCATTCAGTCACAAACTTTATTTGTTCACTCGTTCCGTTCGATAATGTCCCAACGCTATCAATTGTCTTTGGTTACTAGGACGCCATTTCTGTTTACCATTTTCATTTGTGTTTGTTGTGTGTTGTTGTAATAAGACAAGTTAAGAAAAATACACTAGAGGGGTGGTACAATTCTAAAGTCGGCCCCACACGGCACATTTTCTGTTTAGACATGTCTATATAGCCTAATATAGTATTTTTCTAAAATATCTTAAATGTACAGACACAGCTCTGTTACAACTTTATAATAGTATAGATTAATATGTCACAGTGACTTATATTATATATATTCTGAAGTACAGTATATTAGAATAATTGTAGAAATATTGTTATTTAAGGTGATGACATTGATTTCTAAAACTTAGTTTATGCTAATGTAGGGGCCAGTGTATTTTCACAGTACGTACCTTAATCTTTTATAAGTAAATAAGTACGTCAGTATCGCTCTTAATTGTCTGTTGTTTGTTTAAGACAACATTAGCGAGACACGCGCGCAATTGACAGACAAAAGTGTTAGCGCAAACACGAACCACCTGGCCGCGTCCCAGGAGCTTCCAACTTTGCACAACAAACTAAGTACTCGTACACACGAGACTGTATTGAGTTAGTCGCACAAGCATACCTGTCACATCTACTTTTAGGTATTTTGTCCGCGTTTATTTTATTTTTGTATACCTACTACTAAAGCGTACGGCTTGTCATAAATTAATAGTCTTATAAAATATAGATGCTATAGTAATTGGTAGCCACGAGCACGATATGAATCCGATTCTCCTGGATTCCATTTAAGCCTCTGTGGTGCAGTGGTAGTGTAAGCGACTGCTGATCATGAGGTCTCGGGTTCGATCCCCGAGTCGGCCAGTGTTAATGAGATTTTTCGTAAAAAAAAAAATAAGAAAAATTCTCAGTAGCAGCCCGGAGTTTGGAAATGTGCCCGATAGACGTCAATAGGCTCGCCCCCTATTACGTGGGACTTAAACATAGCTGGCGAGTCGTGGGTGTGTAATATACCTCTGCCTACCCCTTCGGGGAATGCAGGCGTGATGCTATGTTACGATAGGGGGGGTGATGAGAGCGTTAGGCATAAGTTAACGCAAGTAGGCCGATTTCGTGCTCTAGCCCCCTTGCTTCTTTTAGTTGCCTTATTGCTGTAGCGACTATTCATTGTCCACATAGAGAACTTTTTTCCGATTAGTTTGTATACCGTGTGTATTGTCAGCAATAGTTGATTCGTACAGAGGACGCTGCTCACGTTGTCACGTGTCAAACGTTAATGTAAGATGAATCACGGCACGGCACAGGCGGCAGACACTTCACTCTTTGATGTCACATAAATAGCGCAGAGCGAGATATAGAGCTGTAGGGTTGCCACTAACACTTACTTTTAAACGGTTTTAGAAAACACAACTTGCGCGCTATACGTGACGAATTGCGAAGTCCGCCAACGCATATAGTATCATATAAAACTTATTCTGAATTATCAATAATTTGTGACATAATAATATCATAAATTAATTTTACTTTATGGAATGTTATAACTCGTCGTCGTCGTCGTATCGGACAGCGCAGCGTAGCACGGCCTCCCACCAGATGGACCGACGATCTGGTCAAAGCTGTGGGGAGCCGTTGGATGCGGTCGGCAGAGGACCGCTCGTTGTGGCGTTCTCTTGGGGAGGCCTATGTCCAGCAGTGGACGTTGAAAGGCTGATGGATGGATGGATGATGACTCGTCAGTCGTAAAGACAAATGTGATGTGGTGATTGGGTATGGCCTTCGGTCACTGCGATGGCTTAGCGTTGCAGAGCACTTCCCCGGATTGGAAGGGACGCAGGTTCGAATCCACATTTTCACAAATAATATGTTCTTTATAGTAGCTGAGCATGTCAAGTGCTAAAATACAGATCATAATATGTTATGATTTTTTATACCAGCCTCTTTTATGTAGTTAATATTTATTTATGCTGTGTCACATAAAGCCCTAAAAAGAACAATCTGAGAAAGTCATTGGACATTAAAATGCCTAAATAATCAATGACATGTCTACTACTCAACTTCGGCAAGATTTTAATGATTACAAAAACAAGTCGCTAGCCCACGCGTTCGCAACGAACCGTTTATTTTATTTATCTAGACGTTTTTATTGGTCTTATTACATTGTTGCATATTTTATAAGTGACGGTACTCGCTCGTGCGAAAAAGTAAAGCTGGGTTTGCTGTCTTGTATTACATTCTTTTCACTGTATTCGAGTTTAACGGGAGGCGTACACGCCATCTCTAGTCGTCATGTATAAATAGTTTATCGACTAATATGACCTACATTATGATCAATAGAGACAGTGTTCTATATAAAACAATGTCCTGTGTCAATTATAAGAGATGTTGCCTTGCAGCAGACCTTTTATTCTACGTTTAATAATCACAAAATTGTTGTAAATTTTCTTTCCCGAGTTTTCTCATGGTATATGTTACTTCACATTTATTACACATGTGATATGACATATCATAATTATAACATAATTAAAATTGGCAATTAAGATTAAGATAAACCAAATAACAGTGGCTCAGATACTGTAATTATACCTACTCTTTTGTGTTATTTGTTTTCGGCTTAATTTTATGTAAATACCAGCTGAACCCGGAGACGTTCTACACGAACGTTGGTTTGACGGCACCAGAACTTTTTCCATATTTTAGTTTTCGAAAAAGTCGGTAGGGTTTCGAGAAATTTTATGATATACTAAATAAATACTCAAGGACATTTGACACAACGTTCTCTGGTCCCAAACTAAGCTTAACGCTTGTGCTATGGGTACCAGAGTACGAATATAACACATATACTACTTTTTGTTGTAAATACATACATAATAATAGATAGAAAATAGCCAAAACATAAATCTTTCATAGAAGGCAGAAAATTAATTAAGAACTTAAAGTAAGTATGAATTAGATATTTTTTTGTAAATATCCACGTTTAGTTCCTCGGGACATCCCTAATAGCACCGAATTGGCGTGTGTAAATAGAAGTGAAGTCACATTGCAGCTAGAGCCGCCTCGAACCAGTTATTTCATGAACTTCGTATGCACAACAAGTGATGAAATTGGCACGTAGTATTTTAACTTCAGCTGGAATAGCTCAGTAGTTTAAGTGGGCACCTGTTTGTAATTAACATTATTGATATTTATGTTTCTTTAATTTTTTTTATTTTTCTGTCCCACTATTGGGCACGGGTATCTTCTTGTGGTGAGAGGGATTAGACCATAGTCCACCACGCTGACCCAAAACTTGTTGGCAGACTTCACAAGCCGTCGAGAAAATCTCTCAGGCATGCAGGTTTCCTCACGATGTTTTCCTTCAACGAGCAGTGATAAACGGGCCTCGTGGCGTAGTCGGTAGTGTAACCGACTTCCCTGCACGAGGTCGTGGGTTCGATTCCCACTCAGGACAATTATTTGTGTGATGAACATAGATATTTGTACTGCGTCTGGGTGTTTTCTATCTATTATATGTATGTATTTACAAAAAAAAGTAATATATACCTATATTATATCTGTAAACTGGTACCCATAGCACAAGCGTTAAGCTTAAGTTTGGGACCAAAGGACGATGTGTGAAATGTTCGTGAATATTTATTTATTATTTACTAAATTGTAAACAAATACCCATATAATTTCGAAAAATTTCGAAACGTCAAGAGGTGTTGTGCCATACGCGGTCTGAACCTCGGATTGGGGATCGAACTCGATGCCAATGTCTTTGCAGTCCTTGGTTTTACCGCTAAGTGATCACTGTGATATTGTGTTTTAGTTTTTCTTTCTTATCGTCGTGTATTATTTACGTGGTACCGACTCGCTCGGGCCAAAAATAAGTACTTCCACTTGAGCGTTTAGTTCCTTTAGTCGCCTTATACATCGCCTGCGGGAAAGGATGGGTTGATGACAATTGTATTCTTAGTCCGTCACCAAACTGACGAATTTCTCAATAATAATTACGTTACATAGTTTTAGTTCATCTCCACTGCTGGACATAGGCATCCCTAAGAGAACGTCACAACGAGCGGTTCTGCGCCGACCACATCCAACGGCTCCCCGTGGCTTTGCCCAGATTGTCGGTTCATCTGGTAAGCGGCCGTCCTACGCTGCGCAGTCCGATACGGGGTCGCCACTTGAGAACCTTTTTTGACCAATGGTTGTCGGTTCGTCGAGCGAAGTGGCCTGCCCATTGCCACTTCAGCATGCCAACCCGGCGGACAATATCGGTCACTTCTACGGATCTCCCTATTACGAATTTGATCACGTAGGGCAATACCGAGCCCGCTCCATAACACACTGAGCGACTTTGAGCCTTGATACTAGGCCAACATTCAGAGACCACGTCTCTATTCCATATGTCATCACTGGTAACACGCACTCGTTGTAGTTTTTGTTACACGCCTTTAATCCGTTTGATGTTCCATATGTCCATGTCGCGCAAGGCCATTATCTTTCTTTTTAGACTACAAAAGGTCGTTGAAGAAAGCAGGATTAAGAGACATGCGGTGGTTCAGTCTTTTCTTATGTGAAATACACAATGACACAATAATATGTACAAATAACACACATTATAGAATTGCGTTTTAGTGTATCGTGTGCATATGTAACTGCAAAATTAAACAAGTTGAAAAAGAGAAGAGAGAGAATACAGACTGTAATAAAGGTTATTATACAGTTTCGGATTATTTTGAGGATAACAAAAATGGGCTTGAGCTGCTCCTCATTTATTAATTTGTTTATGTGATATAAAGTATGCCATTTGGTTATACTGAATTAGGCCCAGGAGTTCCTTGACGGGTTCTTCTCATGATTGTTGCTGCGGATGCGCTTGCCTCAGGCGCTCGTGTTAACTATATTTGAATTTTTGACGATTTTATGTGCTATATAATAGACTTATGAAATAAATATATGTTGGATTTGAATTGAATTTAAAATAAAACGGTTTGTGAGGAAGTTTGTAAAAAAATAATCTACTTATTACTCAATCTATTGTACATTCAAACCTTCCTTGAATAATATCGTAAAACAAGGAATAGGCGCATTCAATAATCGATTCGACACTAACTTAGTCACTTGAGCTTCTGCCAGCTTGGTAACATGTGCGACGAGAACATTATTCTTGGTATAATCTGCGGCTTGCTTTGTCTTACGAAATTTTAGTTAAAAAGAATCAACCGAAAATGTTGACTATATTATTAATAATCGAACTAAAGCGATAAAGGGCACATTATACCAGCACATCTGCAGCACCGGCGCCGCCGCCCACCTCGAATTTAAACTACCGTTAGCTGCCAGCACGCTAACTACGCGTAGCCTTCTGGAAGCGGCAAGCACGCTGAGGCCAGCCGTTGGCTTATACGCTTTATATTAACACTAGCTGCTACCCGCAACTTCGTCTGCGTGGAATTTAGTATTTTCTTTTATTTTCTTTATTAATGCAGAATCCTAATTATTTTTCCAAAATAAAAGTAGTGATCCCCGTCCCGTGACACGAATCGGTCCAGCCGTTTTTAAAATTAGCAGGAACAAATAGACAGACAAAAACTAAAAATTGGTATTTTGTTATAGATATAGCTAGCGTATATACTCTCGTCCAATATTCCGCAGTGTCTGAAAAGGAAGGTCTACGACCAGTGTGTGTTACCAGTGATGACTTGCGGCACAGAGGTGTGGTCTATGAATGTTGGCCATATATCAAGGCTCAAAGTCGCTCAGCGTGCTATGGAGCGGGATATGCTTGGGATCTTTCCACGTGATAAGATTCGTAATACAGAAATCCGTAGGAGAACGCGAGTGACTGACATAGCCCACCGGGTCAGCATGCTGAAGTGGCAATGGGCAGGCCACATCGCTCGACGAACCGTCAAACGTTGGGGAAGAAAGGTTCTCAAGTGGCGTCCGCGTAACGGACGACGCAGTGTAGGACGGCCTCCCACCAGGTGGATCGATGACCTGGTCAAAGTGGCAGGCAGTCGTTGGATGCAGGCGGCACAGGAGCGTTCGTTCGGCGTTCTTACCTTAGATATATTGGTATTAAAAATTTGACCCTATGTCTGAAAGGAATATCGAACAACTTTTGGAATTGGTTGACCTAATATTTACTGAGCACTCAACCCAGTTTTAAACATTTAGCATAGCTGTATACTTACAATTCCTTTTTAAAACAAAGAATTTTGCGCGCATCTAAATTTCGCATAAAAATATAATCATGTAGGTATGTAAATAATGCAGGTAATTTCGCTCGCTAATGTTTTCTCTAACTCGTTGCTTTTCTTCGTTCTCGTTTGGTTTCGTTGGATGCAGGCGGCACAGGACCGTTCGCTGTGGCGTTCTCGTGGGGAGGCCTATGTCCAGCAGTGGACTATGAAAGGCTGATGGATGGATGGAATGTATTCTCTAACTAGTTGCTTTTAGTATATTAGTTGCTTTCGGATTGTACCCCGTGTTTACTTACGGGTTAAAGAGTTAACTTTAACATAATAAAAAACAAATTATTTGTGAATGTGGAAAAAGAGAACTTTAGTGCGAGCGGGATTCGAACCAGCCCCCTTAGAATGATAAACGAAACGTTAGACGAACTTTCGTTTCACTATATTGTGATTATTTGTGATTGGTCGCCTGAATCACGCGTCGAAATCTCTACTAATCAGAAATAACGCGTCGGACTATTGATCAATTACAATGACTCGAAACGATAGTTCGTCTAACGTTTCGTTTTTCATTCTAAGGGGGCTGCGTCCCTTCCTTCCAATCTGGAGAAATGCTCTAACCGCTAAGATAATTTGTATTTTAAAAGTAGCTGAGCATGTTAAGTGCTAAAATACAGATCAAAATGTTTAACATAATATTGAATTATCACGGGAGGCCGCGGTTTGGTCGTGTGTATAAGACACGTGGTTAATATTCACCATTTAGTCAGCTGCCGGCTCATTTGCCGCGGTAAGCAATAAATAATCAAAGCAGTAAAGATATAGGTGAATGTTTTGAGCAATAAAGGAGAATGCCCGCTCAGGTTTCGTTTTGTATCACTCAAATTTGTTCTCAAAAATTAATTTTTTTATAGTCTACAATACCTTCTCAAATATCAAGTCAAAATTGCGACGGAAATTTTCTAATTAAAAATTAATTTACCTACTTTGATCGTTCGAGTAATAGTGGGCGAGCCTATTGCCATCTATCGGGCACATCTAAAACTAGCAATAATTTACATTTAATACATTCAAATACATTATAATTATATTATTTTTCTTTAAAGTGTCTATTTGTCACATCAAACACCTACAAGTAAAAACTTGGTGAAAACTCAAAATATTTGCATGATTGTCGGCATTTAACAATTAAAATATAACCTAATTTGATGAACTTTATTAGCCTTTTGCATGCCTCATAAGCGAAGCGTTGAGGTGGGTACTACTCGCGTTTCACGCAGAACAACTGATTTTTCAAACTTGTCTCTATTTATAATATATTGCACTTGTAAAATAATATATACACACATATATCAAGAAAAACACTATTTTTAACACTCATGATATTTTTGATGCCATTTTTGTTATTTAAACTAGTTAAAAAACTGTTTAAAAAAGTTCTGTCTTGGACGTCCGTGTGTTGACGTTGTGTTGTTTACTAATAGTCTTTTTTTTCTTTTACGATTCAGTATAATTACGAATAGTGTCCTATCAGTTTTCACGGTCTGATTCGATGTGGTTTAATTGTTATTAAATAAACAAAAATAGCGAATATTTACGCTCGACTCGACACTAAAACCAGCGCTATACCTTATTTCATGCGAACTACTTCTATAGACCAATATAGAAGTACTTCTTAAAATTAGCGCTAGATGGCGTATAAGACATGATAACCACATTAGTAGGTACTTTTGGAAATTAGCGCTATGTGATTTATTGAAAACAACTTAGTAAGACCAATACATTATTAGTTACTTACCAAATAATCAATTATATTGTGAAAAATGAAGATTATGAGGTATGCACTTTTGGATACTTCGAAGTATTTTCGAAAATCTGTCGAAGTAGGGATATTTATATATTGTATGTATTATTAGTATGTACACTTAAAACGCTATAAATTAAGGTAAGTTACATTAATGTACAACATGATACAATATGAAACTAAAGCCCATACTTTTGGGGGCATTCTCGTTTCCAAATAATTTCTAGTAATAGAACCCAGCATGAATAGGCGACCGAAGTTTCAGACCATCCCTAATGTAATGTACCTCTTTATCTCCTATACCGTCATGGCGATGCGTGAGTGATCCCTCTGGTGTTGCTAGCGTCTATAGGCTACAGTAACCGCTTACGATCAGGTGGGCGGCATGCTTGTTTGCCACCCACAAAGTATAAAATTATGCAAATGCAGAAATCACTATCAAAATCACATAACAATATCGACAATCCTGTTTCCAGTATCCATTAAATCATGTTAATTTGTAATTAAATTCCATTGCAATAGGTCGAGTGCTGCAGGCGGTGATATGTGTTAGTTATTGTAATTAGTATTTGTCAATAAAACTGGTTTGTGATTGAAAATTGTTAGCGGATTACATGGCTTGGATAACAAGATCTGGGTCAGTAAGCCAAGGTTATTATACCGCGGTGAGTGGAATTACCTAAAAATGATAAAAAAACGTTCCCCTGCCTCGAGTGTAGCGGTAAATATTTTTTAGGTATGGGCTTATATGGCCTCATATTATCAAGCTGGCCGAATGTAGGTGAAACGACTTTACAAGGCGTGAAGGAAATCTCGCTTGCGTGCAATGTTCTTCACTTTGCTTTCCATCAAAGGCTCGGACGTTGGATCGGACCCACCGGATGTCACTGAACATAAAAATATACTAAAAAAGGTTTGAAACGTTCGGATAAAAATGCTGGCTGAATATTACATCATAATAAATATCACAAACGTATCTTCTTCCAATTTTTAGCCAAAGAGAGTAAAAGAAAAGGAGGGTAGTACTATTTTGTTTGTTTCAGTGTGCCTATTCATCTTGGTAGTTAGTCTCACCACCGGCCCTTTTGTCTGTCACTGAACAATCTCCTTCGTTAGATGCGTCTATTCGATCGATATTTCTACGTGGCATTGGCAAAGTGTTGTCTATAAGTCTAACACCGCCATTAAATTAAGAATTGAATTGAATTCAAAAGGAGGGCATTCTATTCTACAATAAGTGTATTGCATAGCAACACTGCATCTTGTTTGAATATCGGTTGCGAGTGGATCAGCTGATCGCGCGCATGGCCACTTTCACTGCGCGAGTCGAGGTCGCCGCCTGCGTTTTCATTCATCTATGTGTTGCTGATAGCCGTGCTAGCTACTGTACACCCACAGATATTGTAAAATAGACAGTAAACGATGTCTCATCGCGATAATAATATCAATAATGCCGTGACTATTTGTCAAACTTTCGCACAGGCTTCATGTGAGAGCGCGAAATAGAACGCTGTAGTCGTGTCGGAATGTCGTACCATATGACTACGAGAGTGAGTGAACAAAGGGTGCACTCGTGTTTGCCCACATACTTGGCACTATTATCTCTTGCGTATATGGCTGTGTGGTGGCATGGTGTCTATTGACACTGCCCGCCGTAACCGAGGTCGGTCTATAGATCATTTTTTATTATTTGAATTCGTCCCTAGAGCGATAAATATATTTGTATTTGCAAAAAAAAGCTGCCTCTGTGGTGCAGCGGTAGTGTGAGCGAGTGCTGATCATGAGGTCTCGGGTTTGATCTCCGTGTCGGGCAGTGTTATTGTTTTTTTTAGTAAAAAGAAAAATTTTCAGTAGCAGCACGGAGTTTGGAAATGTGCCCGGTAGACGGCAATAGGCTCACCCCCTATTAATAGGGACCTAATAACTGGCGAACCGTGGCTGTGTAATACACCTCTGCCTACCCCTTCGGGGAATACAAGCGTGATGTTATGCTATGTATTTGCAAATGAATTCAAATTGGAAAAAAGAAAGTAGCATGTGCCGGCCTTTAATAATGTTGTAACCCGTGTAAATGTAACATTTTTATGCTTGATGTTAATTACGAATAATGTTCAGCGTTAAGGTCGCGATATTTGTTGTAAAGGGCGCCTGTAAATATATAATTGTGTTGGTATTTTTGTACTGTTAATAATATTTCGAGTGAAAATCCTTTCACGCTGTGCCGTAAATACTAAATAAATATATTTTTAACCACATCTAACGGGTCTGTACACGCCCGTCTGAATTATCAAAATACTTAACGTTTCGGCTGAGTTGCAACGGACGTGGTGACCACTGATATTTTTACAGAATAATTTTTCTGCCCTCATTTAAATTACTAATGTTTGTTATTATGTTAGCAACTAAAAAGGGGAGAGCAATAAATTGGATTAAACGAATGACGAAGACTCCGAGCGATTCAAAGGACTCATCGGTAGTCAAGAAGTGTGCGTGAGTTAGCGCGTTAGAGCAAATACCGCGTGTACCTACCTCCGAACGCGTTTGTCCAGTATGACCGGATTGTCGATATGGGCATAGGTGGAGGAGGGATGTCCTAATCCAACTTATATTGGCCCGGTAAAACGTATTTCCATATATTTTTACAGTTTGGTAAAGAGTAGAACAAGGTATTACTGTCTGTTCGACGTCAATCTTCCTTAAAAATGTAATCTACGATTAATCAGAATTGTTTATAACATTTTAGAATTGATTGTGTATAATATAAATATGTCACTCTACGGCATGCCAATTTATCTTAAAAATAGCTATCCCACAAACTGTATATTTTTCCGGGATAAAAATAACCTGACATCTGGGCTCCAAGCTATATTCATGTAAAATTTCATTAAGCTTGTAAGCATAATGCTCCGGCCACACTAATGCGCCGTTAATTATTGCGATGGTGGACGTTTAACGTTGGAGTAGTCACGACTTATAGCGAGAATTCGACAACAGCATTCACATTGCCGTTTGACGTTAGGCGATCACTCCAGTGGCGGTACGTCAAAGAGAGTGAAAGTTCAAGTGTGGCCATCGAATTTATCGCCTGAACGCAATAATTGGACATTGACGTTGCCCATTAGTGTGGCCCGAGCTTAACAAATAAATAAAGTCATTTCCTCATTTATAATATTAGGGTAATAAGAAATAACGTTAATTTATAAAAAGTAAAATATATCAGTAAGGATGACGAACGTTTTTAAATCAAAGCGATTACGTTTTGATGAAATAAATACAGAAAAATCTCATCTAGTGATAAAAGAATCTGCTGTAGCGTACATAAGGTACTCTAAAATAATGTGTATATAATATAAACATGTAAACAAAATTCGTAGATAACATTAAAATTTTCAAACAAGTGACGTAATGTTTACATAATTCCCGCATATGTACGTTAAAATGAAACGAATACAAACAGAAATTTTGTATAGTTTCATTTCAAATGTGCTTTCGTTTTGATTGAAAACAAAACCGTGTAGCCCGTAGGGGTTTGCGCAGTATATGGATATCGAATATTCATCGTACACAACGCGCAGATGCGAATAAACAAGAGCTGGCAACATTGGACCTGTGTATGTATTTAAATAATTCTGCTCATTTTGACGTACATGAGAAAATCAAATTCAAAATGGATGACTCGCATACATGATTATACTTTTATCCTTTATGACACCCAACTATACAGAACGAAATAATGTACTTTAGTTATGAAGCATTTCCATGTGTTAAACACAAAGTGAAAAATGTGAAATCGAAAATAACAGTCACGAGCAGGATGTATTTCTATAAGGGAAGATTGCCGATCCTGGGGGGTTAGACAGAATCTCATCATCGTATCATCTCGCTTGTACGACCACCGTGATTGGCCAAAGGATTATGGTGACATCACGCGTCGGTTTCTCAACCAATCACAGTGATCTCGATACGGTCGACACGTGAAATATGACATTCTGCCTCAGGGGGCTGTTTAGCATGATACGTGAACTATCGCTCAATTGCTCGTATCGTCATCAACGCGTCGGTCTTTCAACCAATCCACAATGCGCAGAGCGGTCGAGCGACAGAGCGATAGTTGTTGTTTCGTTTTACATTCTAACCCCGCTGATCATTCCTCTCGAGCTTGGTAGATCTTCATGGTGGCTAATGAATGGCTGTGCTACTCGTATTACTTAGTTTTAGTGAGCAGCGTTTACCTTTTAGTTTTACCGTCCGGTGAGCGTGTTGCTCTTAAACAATAAATGAAAGGCTAATTGTCTTTTTATATTTCTCTTAAGCATCGTCGGTTAATATACTAAAATATTGTTACAATACAATATCATTCTAATAGGGAGTATGGCTATTGCTGTCTACCGAGCAAAATTAAAAGGTTTTGTGTAACCGAAAATAAAAATAAACGGCACTGCCGCAGTTAAAAGCTTGTTTTTAGATTATTTATCAAGTACTCGATAAAGCAGTGGGGTAAAATGTTTACCACTTTTTGAGACTAATCAAAAGCTATTAAACAGAAAAGGTTTCATCAAAATCGTAGTTTTTTTTTGTGTCTATCCCGAACTAACAAACAGATAAATAATTCTAAAGAAATCTTCACTATATCTAATCTCTTTTGTGTTCAGAGACGCCTAAATAGCCTTTTCTTTTTTTTTTAGGCGGGAAAAAATTTACCTAACCGCACACCCCGTTGTTCGGGGCAACAAACAGGGTAGTATGGGGCCCTCACCCACTAAATAAACCCGCCGTGTGCAGTCTCTCCGCCTTTATTGGCGGACCACTGGAACTATGTTACATTCCTTCGGTGGTACGCCTAAATAGCCTAATACATTATGTTTTTCTCAAATATATTACAAAATAGTTCTGTTACGGTTTTGTAATAGACGTATATACTTATGTAAAATATATGTTATTCCAGGCGCGGACATGTCATTTCAAGGCGAGTACGCGGCTCAAGTGCTGGGACTGTCGGGCGAGACGCGCGACGAACCGGCCGCGTCACCCAGGCCCAAGTCTCGGCCTCTTTACCCCCTAGACGCATCTGCACATCAACCACCCGCCACCAGCCCGTTTCGGAAAGATGATAAGGACACCAATCATGTTAATAAATTTAATAATGTAAGTATTTTTTTTACTCACACATAGAATCATGCCTGTATTCCCCGAAGAGGTAGGCAGAGGCGTATTACACTCACGGTTTGCCAGCTATGAGTTCCATGTGGTGGTGAGCCTATTGCCGTCTACCTGGCACATTTCCAAACTCCGATCTACTAAGAATTTTTCTTTTTACGAAAAAGCTCAATAACACTGCCCGACCTAGGGATCGAACCCGAGACCTCATGATCAGCAGTCGCTCACAGTACCGCTGCACCACAGAGTCAGTTACTACAAGTTTTTTAATACTACAAGAATAGCAAACTAGCATATGACCCTCCTAACTGTAATCCGTGGCAGGTGTCACCACCTCATGCTCTTCCGGAAATTAGCAATTCTTACTCATTACACTACTGGGAGAACGCCTTTGATATAGGGCCAGAGAGGGTCGGTACCACCGTCTGCAGTGTGACGTACCACCTTTGTGGTTATAGCGGGAGATAGCCGACTCCATTCATTCATTCATTTCCCATACGCGGAATGAGATGGTAAGCAACAGCTTGCCAGTATTCTTAATATTGTTGAGTCCTCGACCGTTGCTTGCCTAACCACCACAATCTGTAAAAAAAAGCTTTAATACAAATTATTTGTGAAAGTGGAAGAACAGAGCTTTACTGTGAGCCGATTTCGAACCTGCGTTCCATCTAATCCGGGGAAGTGCTCTGGACCGTTAATCTATCGCAGTCACCTAATGGTGAACCCAATCTCGGGACGCAGGTTCGGATCCTCCTCGCAGTAAAGTTCTCTTTTTCACTTTCACAAATTATTTGTTCTTAAATCGTTAAAGTAGATGAGCACAAGTGCTAATATATATATATAAAAGCTATTACCATTAGCCTCTATAGATAATAATAACATCAGGGGCAATAGTTGTACCACTGAAGTAATGTAACAAAGTTCCATTGGCCCGCCAATACAGGCGGACAGACGACACACGGTGGGTTTATTTAGTGGGAGAAGGCTCCACACTACTGTTCGTTGCCCCTAACAACGGGGTGTGAACATTTTGTCCCGTCTTAACAAAAAAAAGAGGCAATAGTTGTGCGTTGGCAAATTAGGGGGTAGAGGACATGGAAGGTAAAGTAGTAACGAGGAGAGAAATTCAGAACGAAAAAAGAAATATAAATGGCTACATTTGCCTCTCACGCAGTAATTTTTCAAAGAGAGCTCATACATACTTTGCAAGACTAGCACAGTTAATAATGATTGTAAATTATTTGTGAATAAAGAAAAAGAGATTTTTAGTAGGGGCGGGAAGCGAACCACGCATCTTTTCCAATCCGGGGAAGTGCTCTAAACCACTAAGCTACCCTACTGATCCTTCGATCATCCCAAATTCTTTATCACATTTGTCTTATGACTAACGCCATCTACCGGCAAGCATTACATGCATCCAATATAGTCTAGCTTAGTGGTTTAGAGCACTTCCCCGGATTGGAAAAGATGCGTGGTTCGATTCCCGCCCCTACTAAAAATCTCATTTTCTTATTCACAAATAATTTGTACTTTAAAAAGTAGCGGAGCAGGTCAATTGCTAAAAGAAATAGATCTAAAATGTTTGTAAAGTTAGAACTAATAAGATAGTCGCGTTAAAGAAGCAACACTTGTGTATTTCAGCAGCGGTACGCCGGCAACAACGGTGGCGTGGAGGAGGAGGGAGTGCTCGACCTCCGCGCGAGAGACCCGTCCGTCATCTCCGTCGGCTCGCAGCACTCGGGCGTCAGCGAGCCCGCCGGCTACTTGGACGCTGTCAGGTAATTTCTTCATAAACAAGACAACAAATTCTATCACACTGCTCAGACTCCCGCACCAATATTGCGATCCTTCTTTATACTTACTTATCATCACGCCATCTCCCTTGTGGGGTAGGCAGAGAGAACAAAGTGCCAAGAGGCTATGTTCTTGCATACATCTCTCGCTTCCTCAACAATCATAATTCTATTAACACAAAGTGCGAAAATGTGAAATCGATCGAACAGTCACGTACAGGATTAGAACCTGCATCACTAGGAATACCGTCCCAGACTTTTTGAAATGGCAATGCATCTCAAAAATACATAAAAGTATCAAAATATTTAAAGGGCTGCGCCATTATTGGGTATAAATCTTAATTGTAAAATTAAGTTTACCTGGTCGGAATAATGTATGCAAGTGCTGCCGACAGATGGCGCAGGCGTCACCCAAAACATTAAGAATGAATGTTTTATCGAAATTCACAGTCCCGAGCAATGGTCACGTAGGCTGAATTGGCAAAGCATCTGGGACGGTACCTATTCCAGGAGATTCAGGTTCAAATCCTGCTCGTGACTGTTAATTTCGATTTCACATTTTCGCACTTTGTTTTAGTTATGACTATGCAAATACTCAAAAAATACATAAAATATCAAAATAATTATAATTATCTTTATACACGCTCGCCGGTTTCGGAGATTCCTGACTCCGACTTCGTTCAATACATGACCGATTTGGTCTAGGTCGTACGGGGGGAGACCCGTGTACCTACATCCTTCCACTATCGCAATATATATCTTCTTAATCAGTCGCTCGTTCGGCATTCTTTCCACATGTTCAAACCATCGGGGCATTCCCTTTCGCATCTTTACACCAATACTTTTATACCTACTCGCTCTCTTACGTCGCCGTCCCCCTATATTACGTCACGAAATCTAAACGCCTGGTTAACGACAGGTCTTACCCCGGCTGAACACACTCGTCTATTTGTCTCGCGAACCTCTCGTCCGCTCTCGTCGCGTAGAGGCTCGACACGAGAACACACCATGTACACACTCGTTGTATCAATTGAACTTTGGATGCCCGTCGCGATGTACGTGGAAAAACCTGTTGCGGCGTTTTTTTTTTAATTAGTTGTATTGTAATATCTTTTTTCATCATTTACCATTAAAAAAAAGTATTAAACCATGGCGAAAAAGAACTTTTTAACTCTTCTGGAATCCATTTTTTTAACTCTTCAACGGGGATGTCGAATTCATTGCTTATACGCAACCTAGCGTCGTGTAATAGTTGCTTATCCTTGTGCCTGACATTCTTAGGAATCCATAATAGTGCTTGCCTTTGGTAGGCTTCTAAAAACCGTTAGACCACATTGTTGTCGCACGCAGAAAGTACGTCTTTACGCCAAGGATTGTATATTTACTTTTAATGTAGTTGATGGGATTGGTAAATATTCAAAATAATGACGGCTGTAAAGCAACATTTTTGAAAAAATAAAAACTTAGAGTAATATTTAATCATAATTTTTACTGAATATATTCTTATACCGTTTTGAGTAGTTGAGTTATATAACGACAGGGTGTGCTACACTTTTTACCTGCAAAAAGAAATTAATACTTACCATAGGATTTATATTTTTGGTCTATAGTATTTGGTATACAGATAAATTATAACCTGGACAAATACAGTCATTCTGGGTAAATTTGACAGATTACAGCTATATTTTTCACAGTATTTTAAATATTTTAACATTTAAATGGCATTATTATACTTTGTTAGTGTTCTCAGAATGTGTTTTATCCATAGACAACAGTGAAATACTATAATATCCATTAATTATAGAGAAAAATCTATTTTTGTAGTATGTCAAAGTTACCACCCACAAAAGTGTAACTTTGACACACATTAAATCCGTCACATAAATGAGGTAATATTTGATTATTAAATTACTTTGGGTAACATTGTTTTATATTATTCCCAAATTAGGGATGTGGCTGTGGCGATACAAACATAAATTTGTAGTAGTATCATATATATATTTGAAAAATAGGTCCATCAATCAAAATTTAGCAGTTACAAGTATATATTTTTTTTAATTCGCATCAAAACCTCGTTTAAATCATAAAAATGAACAAACCGTTAAGCATATTAAAATGAAGACAAACTAAAATAATTAAAACAAACAAAAGATATGTAAACACTTTGGTTTAAAGTATCTATTCGCCCCACTACATATAGAGTAAATTGTCATCTATATAGTAAGTGTATGGAGTGCCATACAATCACAAAATATCAAAAAAGTTATTCACTGTTCCATACACTCAAATTCGCGCGCTAATTTCGGAAAAAATTTTGACATTAACTCGGTTTGACAACTTCGCTTTTATTTTAAGGTGTGTCTACGGAGCTTGTTTAAAAAATAAAATCTAAAGCAAGCATTAACAAAAAATATTGATTTCATAGGGAAAAAACATTAAAACATTCTCATAATCACACTGTCAATGTTACCCGAATGAACCAAATTTACCCAGATTGACTGTACATAAAATATTCTTATTCCTGATGCATATCCTGTGGGAGTTCGTAGCCTAGTTGTGCACTTGCAGTTCGAACGATTGGCAAGGCTAAGCAAATTTCTCTCGGCTGGCAACCAGATGCGTGACCAAAAAGGAATATGTATTTGTGAACACTTGACCTCCGCCGTCCTTCGGAAGGCGTGTAAAGCAGGGGGTCCGGCTGTCAAATAACGTCGTTACATGATTTCAGAGTCCAGAATAAACAATCTTGACTCTAGTCTTGCTCTAAGGTCGCTAGTTGTCCCCTTAGTTGTGTAGTGGATGTTAGGCAGTCACTCCGTGTAAAGAGTGGTGCATCAGCTAAATTCATTAGTGGTAGAGCCTTGCTTATCGCAGCACGGATGGGCCGGCTCGATCGGGGAAGTACCACCCTCACACATAACATCAGCGTGTAACAACGGTGGTTACTCCTACCGTTGTTTTTCTTATGGTGAGTGAGAGCGCTGAAGGCCTGAACCTCCTCCCTATCCTTCTTATGCTCTCATTATTATTCTTCTTATCCACCTCCTATCCCTTTCCTTGGAGATGGCGACGCGCGGGTCATGCCTCTGGTGTTGCTAGCGTCTATAGATTACGGTAACCCCTTATGATTATGCTTGTTCGCCACCCATGTATTAGAATATGTATATGAATAGATAGAAAGCCGACCCTAACAAAATTTGGGATAAGGCTAACGAGATGATGATGGGATACACTTTAACGATCAATTAATGTAATTAAACATGTTTTAAACACAAAGTGGAAAATGTAAAATCGAAAATAACAGTCACGAGCAGGATTTTCGATTTCACATTTTCCACTTTGTGTTTAATGTATATGTCGCCGCGGGAGCATTTAGTTCCTCAATTATAACAATGAATATTTTATTAATACTTATATTAACAAATGATTTTAATCATAGGCCTATGATTACCATCCTTAACGATTTAATTTATTTGCTAGCAGCGCCATCTAGTACTTGGTTTAAATATTAATCAATACTGGCGATGTATTTGTAGCATTTAAATTAATCTGTCTTGCTCTAAATTAAAAGTAAATTTAATAAACTTAAATCTGTTTATAGTTTCGAGGTTTTTAAGTGTAATAAGTGCAATCAATAAGTCATTTAATAAACCGACGTTATGTGACGTCTTAGGAAGATGGCGCCTGTGTTTATCGTTCAGATTAATGGCTTGATTTATTGCGCTTCTTAAATTAATATTACGAAAATTCATTTCAAATCAGAAATAATGTAATCTAATTTTCTATATCGAAATAGCACATGAAAATCTTTTTCTACTTAATCGCTTTAAAACGGAATCACAACAAAGTTAGACTAATCATGTTGTGATGTGAATTAGTTAATAAATTATTTAAATAATTCAAATTAACATGTTAATATTATTACCTTATTTTAATTAGAATTACTAGTCAATTTAGATCTGTTACAAACCAAATCAAATTTTGCTACGATTCTGTGTTTCCGTTTCAAGTTGCGATTTGTTTAAAATAATTAATCAAAAATCTAAAATAATTCTAACTAGCGTTGTTTATTGCTAAAATAATAAGTTGGTTATAAATAGATTTATTAAGCTAGCCAATTTAAATTTAGTTACAAATCAAATCATATTCTGTCACTCATTTCCGTTGTAATTTTTTATGTCACGGATAAGGGTATTTAAATAAGTGTAACGATTTTTGAGGCTCATTAAAATTGTGAAAATCGTGCGTGCCTTGTTTGCTTTCTACTGTGTGTCAGTGCTAGAAACTATCGGCTGCGATCTATATATATCTGCGACGGAAGATGGAGGAAGATGCTACTGCGAGGGCCCCCTCCTTGTCATATATAAGAATGTTAAATGCTAATAATATATATAAAAATATCAAAATAAACATGTTTTATTTCTTTTTATATGCAATATTCAGGCGAATCCTTGTACCAAATCTAGATAAATTGACACATATATTTGATTCTAAATGATAATGTTGCAGGTCGACGGTGTCGGTGTACTCGGGCAACTCCAACTCGAGCTCCGACCGCGACATCCTGGACCTGTCGATGCCGGACAAGAACTCGATGACGGAGGTGTGCTACGTCTGCGGGGACGAGTACAAGAGGAACACGCTCTTCAACCTGCACACCAAGGAGCCCAAGGACAAGTCGGTACGTCGCGAAAAACCTTTTTTTCTAACTTTTTTGAAGTTATACTTCTATTGGCACGTTAGGGAAAAATGATGAGAGTCAATTTTTACAGTGCGCGCACACCGTCACAAAAAACGACACCCTGAAATTAGCTATAGTCAACATTTTAGTTTTTTTGTGATATTTAAATAAACTTTATTTAACTAGATAATGCGTTATAATAAAACTTTCAATGTAATTAAATACCTTTTTTCTATTGTTAGTGTCGTTTTTTCTACAAACGTAGATAAGGCGAAAGATAAAATTTTTGAAAAGATTTTTATCTTGTTACGCCAAAGAAATAACTTCAACGCGTATACATAAGTACACACACACTTTTTTTAAGCGAGTCCGGCTGTCGGAAATCGTCAGTTGTACAGCTTATTAGAATCCTTAATATAAATCGGCCAACCCAAACTCCTCCCTATCCTTTCCTTATAATACTTTCCTATCCATCTCCTATCACTTTCCTAGGAGATGGCGACACGCGAGTGATGCCTCTGGTGTTGCTAGCGTCTATAAGCTACGGTAACCGCTTATCATCAGGTGGGCCGTATACTTGTTTGCCACCCATGTAGGTCTCTAGTTGTCATATACAACACTTAACTACAAGTAAACTAGATTTAAGGATATTCTAGACAGTAAACGCACTCTGATATGATATTAACAAAGATCAAATAAGGTATAATAAAGAGATTAGTATATCTTTGTGATTTGTATTTAAGCACTTGACATGCTCAGCTTGTATATTATATAAAAAATCGCGCTGTCGCTTAGCTATAACTCTTAATATTTTAATAATTAAACAAAAAATGTGAAGTGATGATTAGATAATAGCTTAGAGCTTTCCAGAACACTTCCCCGTTTTAGAAAGGACCCAGATTCGAATCAGTAAATCTCACTTTTTATATTTTTACAATTTTTTTTTTCTATTATGAATACTATCCGTATTTAATTGAAATGTTTTCCTCTTGTGGTAAACAATAGAGTTCACGCGCCCCTAATTCCTTCTTGAGCGCTCGCGCGTGTTGCAGGTGTAGCCCACTTGCTAGTCAATTAATTCTTTGAACATAAACTTAAAAATTCAAAATATTTGGTAGGCTTGAGATCTCTTGCTCTTATTTTCATATATAAATTCAATATTGACTATAAAATCGTTACATATAACCTAATTGAGTATATTATTAAAGTAATTGGTAATAATTCTCTCTGTTGGTATATATTCAGGACCGCAGCAAATACGCCTCATACATTTGCTGCATTGCATGCGCATGATAGCGGCGAGCCCCACTGCGAAAAGTACACAACCCACATAGAATGAAAAACGAAACATTAGGCGAACTTTCGTTTCGCTTCATTGTGATTGTTCGCCTGAATCACGCGTCGAAATCTCGACTAATCAGGAGTCACGCGGCGGACTGTTGATCAATCGCGATGACTAAAACGATAGTTCGTCTAATGTTTCGTTTTTCATTCTAAGGGGGACTCCTCCCCGAATAGGCATACTATGTTGTTGGCGTTGTTCTGACAATTCTAATAGTAGTCTGCCTTTCAGGCTTTTAGTTTTATTCCTCTGGCTCTTTTATGCGGGCTTATACGACGCTCAATGGAAGATCTTGCAAGATCGAATCTGACTTCTTGAAGGTATTGACGACATCTCATAAATCACAAGACCGTCTATGCCCGTCATGTTTACAAAATCATAAAACACTGTGAGAGGCCATCGGCGACTATTAATACTAACGCCTTATCAAAAATATCGACGGCGAATTTTTGTGATTATAAAATGTGATTTCGGGTTATAAAGTATCACATTATCGAAAGAGGCACGTCTTCATATTCGTCCTCGTCGTCCTCGGCATCTCCTTCTGTATCTGAATGATGATGAGATTCAAGCGGACCACTTTGTTCCGGTAAATATTTTTTTCTTCTAACCATTTAAAGAGTTACCCAAATATGATAAAGCTAAATGGAAAATCCTTAAATATAAACAAAAGACTCGCAAAACCTAATTGACAGTACTTTTTATAGAAATATTACATCTAATGTACCATATTTACCTCAATTTCACCACTGGGACACTAACTAAGCATTTAACTTCCTCCAACGCACACGCGGGCTACGGGCCCACTTAACTTCAACAACTTAACTAATGATTTATACAGACGTTGGTGTGCCGCAGGAGTCGCCACACTACAGGCAAGAGCTGGGGCTAATACTCGAGGAATAAACAAGTCGGTTGTGCTGTAGCACGCCATGTTGTAATAATATACAAACAAAAAAAACAGCATCACGCCTGTATTCCCCGAAGGGGTAGGCAGAGGTGGGTTACATATATGTAGCCCACGCGTGCACTCTCGTGTTAAGCACCAAATAATCGTATTCTACGATCTAGCTGATGTGGGTCTCTACCAAAACATCCAACACTGGTGCTGCCCGTGACTTTTGCATAAATTTTGCAATTTTTTTTAAATAATGAATATGATTCAAAATATGAATACGTGGTCACACAACGAGTCCTCAACTATATCTGTGCAAAAATTGCTATCCTACAGAAACTGGCTGTTCTAGGCTCTAGACTATGCGTGCAAAATTTTACGACGATCGGTCGATTAGTAACATACGCAACGCACTTTGCATGTATAACATTAGTAAGGATCGGTACAACCTGCCGTATGACCGACTGTGAAGTACCTGTATTTTAGTTGTAGCGAGAAATAGCCGTCCATTCTTTAATGTTTTAAATTATTCTAAAGGCTTTTAAATTTAAAACGGTATATTTGAAATTTAATAAACGGGGTAGATTCCGTATTTTGACCAGATCGGAGACGTCCTCAAGGAAGGTCAGGTCAAGAGTGCTTGTAATTGACGAGCATGCATAAAAGCGCTGATGAAAGTAGAGAAGTGAAAGATGTGTGTCAGGATCGTAGCAAGTGAAGTGAATCTGAGAAGTGGTCTCTGCCTACCCTTAAGTACGGAAAAAAGGCGTGACAATATGTATGTATGATTCCGTATAAGTAGCTTTCTTTCAGTGTGATGGCAATGATAGGCAGAAGTAATAACACTTTTTGTCTATATATATTTGGTCTATAAAGTACAAATTATAATTTGTGAATAAGGAAAAGAGTATTTTAGTACAGGCGGGAATCGAACCTGCTTCCCTTCCTATCCGGGGAAGTGCTCTATCTAATCCACTGAGCTACAGTACTATCTTTTAGACATACCCAATCTCCTTATCACATTTGTCTTAACGACCAACGCCCTCTATCGGAACGCATTTACATGCATTAATCCAATATAGTAAGTTTAATTTTGCAATTAAAATTCATACTGTTTGATGGCGTGATTTTTTTTAAACATTTTGATGTATATTTTAGCACTTGACATGCTCAGCTACTCTTAAAGTACAAATTACAATTTGTGAATAAAGAAAAAGAGTATTTTAGTACAGGCGGGAATCGAACCTGCGTCCCTTCCTATCCGGGGAAGGGCTCTAATCCACTGAGCTACAGTACTATCTTTTAGATATACCCAATCTCATTATCACATTTGTCTTAACGACCAACGCCCTCTATCGAAACGCATTTACATGCATTTAAAATGCACTTCCCCGGATAAGAAGGGACGCAGGTTTGATTCCCGCCTGTACTAAAATACTCTTTTTCCTTATTCACAAATTATAATTTGCACTTTAAGAGTAGCTGAGCATGTCAAGTGCTAAAATATAGATCAAAATATTCGGTCTATATTCGAACTCATGATGTCTCGGTTAGAATTTGCATACTTTGTTTAACACTAGGAAATGTAAGTATTATACTCGTCGCGGATAATATACGTCATTTAATAAGGCATTAGCTGTATCTAATTAACTAATAGACCGTTAATGTGTTTTGATAAACAAGTTCACACAAGACTGATAACCTAACTCAGCTTAACTCTATTTATATAACTGTGATGATGTTTGTGTGGTATGGATAATGGATATAGAGAGGAAAGATGATGAAACATTGAATGAAGATGCGATTTCGACTTCTGGCGCTCTGACATCTCATTCACGCTGATATACCGTGAGAGGCTGGTAATAGCTTGAATCATAAATAAAACAATTTAAACATGTAAACATAATAATTATTATAGCAGCATGTGTGGTGATGAACTAAGGTAATAAGTTGCACCACTCCATTCTTTCCCATAGATGTCGTTCGAGGTGACCAAGGGAACTAAGCAATTATCACCCATTGGATTACTGGTAGTAGGATTGGGTGCTAAATGGGAGTACTCACTTGATAACGGGCCCGTGCGGGATGACACCACCATCTCCCGTGTGACCGGCCATGAAGCACGTCGTGTGTTTTGGTTGTAGCAGGCCGTTTATTCTTTTATTTTATACCTATCTGTGAAAGGAAATGGTGAGCAGTAGCTTGACAATGCTATCGGTATAGTTGAGTTCATGAGCGACGGTTACCATTTTCGATCAGATGGGCCGTGGCTGGTCCGCCACTAGATGTAATATTTTCTGCGCGACCTAACTTGAATGGGTTGGTTAACTGGAAGAGAATTTTTTTAACATTAAGTCTGCCTATGTGCATATAATAGTGCAAGATTTTAAATAAATAAAGAAGCTTGTTTCACATGTACTTACCCTCTTTTTATTAATGATACTAGCTGTTACCCGCGACTTCGCCCGCGAGGAATTTCGTAAATATAAATAAAGCAACCCTTGAAATTGAAGTCTTGAATTTAAAGAGAAAATTCTTTCGTCAAAAATATTTTTTTTAATAAAAAGTTGCTACGTTACTTCTAATAACTCCAAGAATATGTGTACAAAGTTTCATGATGATCGGTTAAGTAGTTTTCGCGGGAAAGCGTAACAAACAAACTTACATACACATTTATAATATTATAGTAGGATTCTCGCAATAAAAATAAATTTTGCTGCTTTCGAAGTAAACACTCACTTAGTGCAACACTAAATATACATGACCGATGACGTCACTAACCAACGCAATTTATATGTAGTAAACTATAGTATAATGAGCAATAAATTGATATATCCATTTATCTCTTGAGAGGCTATCGCGGTCAGGGGTCGGGTCGTGGGTGCGGGCTATCGCGCTGTGGAAAATATCTGTGTTGTTGGACCTTGTGACCTCCGCTCGAGGTTATCGGGAGACGTGGACACAGAAAAAAGCGAGCCAAGTTCATTCAGAGCGTTTTTAGACTAGTCATCTACTACTCGTTATTAGACCATAATCATTATTAAAAACTTGATAAATACATGAATTGGCATGTTTCTAATTAGAGCGAGCCAAGTTCATTCAGAGCGTTTTTAGACTAGTCATCTTCTACTACTCGTTATTAGACCATAATCATTATTAAAAACTTGATAAATACATGAATTGGCATGTGTTTAATGTATAGTGCTAAGCATGTCAAATGCTAAAAATATATATAAAAATATCTAAATGTTTCTAATTTTCATATTGCTTTTAATTTTTTTTTCTTATATGGGTTGATTGCAAATTATTAGAATTTAATTTAATGTCAGAATAACAGCTTTTTAGATAACGCATACGAATGTTTATACAGATAACCAAGATAACTATTTTGTTTCTTTCGGCTAATTCTTGAATCGGCTGGCCTGATTTTCAGTGGTTTTTTGCTGACAGAGATGATTTTATAAGAAATAAGTTAAGCTACTTAGAAAAAAAATTGCGTTTATCGTAAAAACAATAAATTAATGTAGCAAAGAATTCCGCGTAGACGGAGCCGCTTGTTGATAAAACTAAAACTGCAATAAAAAAAGTAAATCATTTAATAAACAGACCTAGAGAGAAAACAGAGAAAAAAGCATCTAAACTGTTTTGTCTTTTCAAACTGGAATATACAGGCTTTTTTTGATGTACATGTCTGTTGATGTTCATGTATGTCTTTTTTTTTTAATAACGTCTTATAAATCGATGAACACCGGCCGCACGGACGAAAAAGTGTCACGTTTCGCCCAGGGTTGCTAAAACATAATAATAGGTGGCGGTATTTAATGTAACTATGTGACCAGTGTATGTTCCGTTAAATTGATGATTTTTTCTTTTTGTGTGGCCACTTTCCATCCATGCTTTCATCAGCCTTTTAAAGTCCACTGCTGGACATAGGTCTCCCCAAGAATGGGGGATAGTGCCGTAATCGCCACGCTTAGCAGGCGGGTTGGTGATCGCAGTGGATGTTGTTAATACTCGAAAAGAGTGCGGCTGCCTACTCCCCCGGTATTCTCTCAGTCGGCTTTTACGACTCCCATGGGTGGAGAGGGGTGGAACAATTCTAAAGCCGGCCCCACACGGCCTATTAATCTAATTTTATTTCAGTTAAACCAAGCATACTGTCTGATGGTAAGCAGTTACCGCTGTTATACACGGTAGCAACACCAGAGGAGTCACTCGTGCGTCGCCAACTTCAAGGAAAGGGATAGGATGTGGAAAGGAAGGACAATAAGGAGAGGATGGAGGATAAGTTTGGACCTCCGTTCTGAAAGTTTAACTCGGTTCTGACAAAATGGTAGTAATTATGTGAAAGTGACTCACGTGTGTAGTTATATTGGGAGGTGAAATAAGTTTCCGCCGTTGTAAGAAAGATGGTGCTGCACTAGATTTAGGTTACAGTTGTCAAATGAAGTTGGTCATTTAGTACTAACATAACCTTAGAGTATTATTGACTTCGTATCGGTATCGTATAAATTTTTTAGTCGGAAAATGTCTAAATTGGTGTCAAATAAGCATATTCGAGGGAACATTTAATTTTATTCTTGAATTTAAAAAAATCTGCATCTGAAGCGCGTCGATTGCTTGTAGAAGCATGTGATTATAACTTTTTGAGTGAGAGAGCTTGTCGTGAGAAGTTTCCTTAAGGGTGACTTTGGCGTAGAAAACAAAAATCTCAGTGCATTATTGGGGGAAGATCTGTCTCAAACGCAAAAAATTTTGCACATATAACATTAGAAGTGACTCAGCAAGCAGTTTCACATCGTTTAAAATCGTTAGTTACGATGAGTATGCTCTCAGGAAGACTGGTCCAGGCCTTAGTCCACCACGATAGCTCGCTGCGGGTTAGTTGGTTCATTTCATAGGGATTTTTTAAGATTTGCTAACTGTAACGGTGGTGCAGCGGTAGTGTGTGTGACTGCTGATCATGAGGTCTCAGGTTCGATCCCCGGGTCTGGCAATGTATGTGTGCCCGGAGTTAGGAAATGTGCCCGGTAGACGACAATAGGCTCGCCCCCTATTACGTGGGACTTAAACATAGCTGGCGAACCGTGGGTGTGTAATGCACCTCTTCCTACTCCTTCCGGGATACAGGCGTGATGCTGTGTTTAAGATTTTCATACAGTTTAAAATAATAATAATGCTAAAAGTGTTCACATCAAAATAAAATAGAATTATTTTGGATCTTTTTCGCATAAATACATCCAACATAAAACGTCCCATATTTTAAGATATAAAGTGAACGTTAAATATAAACAATGTTTGTAAACACACAGCGGGTCAACTGTGTTTAGATAGCGCCGCGTATTTTGACTTAAAGTGGTATTTACGTTATCGTGTAGACTTAGAATGGTGTTATTTTTATTGGTCACGTGAACTTTTATAAATCTCCTAGGGCCACCTTACTCTCCGGTGGCCCGCCAATAAAGGCGGAGAGACGACACACGGCGGGTTTCTTTAGTGGGTGAGGGCCCCACACTACCCTGTTCGTTGCCCCGAACGACGGGTGCGGTTAGGTAATTTTTTTCCTGCCTAAGCAAAAGGTGCACCTTACTCAAGCTACTGCATCATATTTTGAACACACAACAAGAACCTATGTAATCCTCAATACGTTCAGCTGTTCTTGAGGATGCAAAAGAAACCGATTTATTTGTATAATGAATTTTATTACTACACTAGCAGTGCCTCCACGGCTCCACCCGCCTGAATTTTATAACACATTCTATTTATTACGTCTTGCTTTGCTTTTGAAGGTCCTAACCTAGTTGTGCACTTGCTATTGCGTTCCAACTGCAAGCTTAGCAACTTTCGCTCGACTGGCAATCAGATGGGTAACCAAAAAGTAACACCTATTTGTGAAAACCTACCTCTTTCGTACCTAGGAAGGCACGTTAGGTTGGGGGTCTCAGCTGTCTAATAACATTCTGGTAGTCGTTACAGTCCATCATCCATCAGCCTTTCGACAGGCCTCCCCAAACTGGGGGGGTAGTGCCGTAATCGCCACGTTTGGCAGGCGGGTTGGCGATCGCAGGGGATGTTGTTAATACTCAAGGGAGTGCTGCTGCCCACTCCTCCCGGTATTCCCTCAGTCGGCTCTTACGACTCCCATGGGTGGAGAGGGTGGTACAATTCTAAAGCCGGCCCCAAACGGGCCTATACAGTCCTGAATAAAAATCTGTATCCGTTCTTGATTTAAGTTCACCAGTTGTCCCCTTAGTTGGAGTCAGATAGGCAGTCGCTTTGCAAGTCAATAATAGATTTTATGTATCTAAATAGATCTCATATGTACTGGATATGTAGTTTTTGTAACTTGTAAAATGCTTATGAAGGGCGGACAGTATTTAGTAAGAATTGTTTCGATAAATGGCGGTGTTAAGAATTTTGCGCGCACAACATTCAATAATTTTGCAATCAAACCCACACCACATGACACTTAAAACGATCACATAACCGCTACGCCTTGTGAGTCAATTAACTATTAATAATACATCTATCTGTCGGAGCAGAGCAAACAGCCACAGGTCACAAGTCGACTCGTAGAAAACATTCAGATAACGTGAGGTACACAACGGTGTTCACGTGATAACTGTATTATACAAGCTATAACTCGCGATTTGGTTCTCTAAAGCTGTTCTTATTGCCAGAAGATGTCTATAACGCCTATACAGGGACTGGATTTAATACTCCAGTGACCCAGGGCATTGATAAAAGTATCCTAACCAATTTAAAGTTACGGTCTGAATTTTGCCGCGCTTGGTTTGCCTAGGTCCTTAATGTGTTTAGTGTAAAACCAGCACTGTATATAAGTCCCATTGTATTTTTGATCTATATTTTTTAGCATTTGACATGCTCCGCCACTTTTGAAAGTACAAATTATTTGTGAATAAGGAAAAAGAGACTTTTTGTACGAGCGGGAATCGAACCTGCGTCTTTTCCAATCCGGGGATGTGCTCTAAGCCACTGAGCTATTGTACAGATCCTTCGATCATCCCAATCTGCTTTTCACATTTGTCTTTACGACCAACGCCATCTATCGGAATGCATTTACATGCATTAAACCAATATAGAAGTTTAATTTTGTAATTAAAATTCAAACTATTTGATGGCGCGATTTTTAAACATTTTGGATCTATATTTAATCGATTTTTTAAACATTTTTGATCGTACAAAAAGTCTCTTTCCTTATTCACAAATAATTTGTACGTTAAAAAGTCCCATTGTAGTTCATTTTTTTATGCTTAGGTGGTTCGGACACGTAGAGAGGATGGATGATAGAATATTAACGAAACAGATATACAAGGCGACTGTGAATGGACAAGTTGGTAGAGGTTGATCTAGGCGAACGTATTTTGATCAGATCGGAGATGTTCTTAAGGAAGGCCAGGTTAAGAGTACTCGTAATCAACGAGAATGCATGAAAGCGCTGATGAAAGTAGATAAAGCGAAAGATGTGTGTCAGGATCGTAGCAAGTGGAGAGAAGTGGTCTCTGCCTAAGCCTACGGAAAAAAGGCGTGACAATGTATGTAGTTCATGGAGTATTATTGGAGAGATACTGGTTTTCTATACCTCACGTTTATGTGGATAAGGTGGCAAGGCACAGGATTGTATATTCTCCAAAGGTTTTATGGTCGTAGAGCGGGATTATAACCTTCAAAAATTCAAACACTGAGTCGCTTTTGATGACATTTTGTGTGGAATAAGCATGATTCTGGCGTGGAAATTAAGGCGTGCGGCAAAAATAGTGCACATAATTATAGTGTAGTCACAAAATTAGTTGAACGAAGATTAGAAGATACACGTGGACAAAGCCGTAAATTCGACTATTATGCTTTCATAAATGATCAGTAGTTCCATAGATTAGTGTGTTTCAACAAACAGACAATATTAGTAATATATGAATACATATATTATGTAATAATATACGTAGGTATACTTATATATTCTTACAATGTAGATGACCGTTTAGAAATATCTATTCGAGCTTAGGTAAGGTTAGTTATTAGAATTGATGATTTATAAACCATGAAAGGAAAAGTATCCGTTTATTTCGTTTAAAATGTTTTAGTTTTGCATCGAAACTACTGAACCGATTTACGTGGTTTTTTTTTTATGGATAGTCACGGTAAGGCCGAGGACTGCGAAGCCGTAGGTTTCGATTTCGATACCCAGTCGATTAGGCTTCTAAACTGGTAGAAGTTTTATCCCGTTACTATAGTATATAGGGAACCTGAGATATGATCAAAAAATACTAGCTTTTGTTCTTTTAAAGTAATTTTATAATTTAAGCATTGCATTGCTATGTATGTATCATATAGAAGTGTTAAATATTTCATATATTTATATCTATATATTGAGTGATCGATCAAACCAAATATATTGAACTATATTTAACGTTACACTGGTAATTTTTAGAGTAAATATATAACAAGTTCCGTACAAAAATTTAATAATCCATAACGGTTGTTGCCTACTGAGTTTTCTGGCCGGATCTTTCTCAGTCAGGCTGCGTTCCGATCCGGTGGTAGCTTTTTAGTCGTAGCTTTTGGCAAAATCAATATATTTAATAATATAAACTAATAACCAAGATTGTCTTCTTACTGGTAGTAATTGGTAGTTTATGGTAGAATTTTTGAGCACTAAATAAAAACAAAAAAAAAAAAATAGTTTAAAGAGGAGTATTATACTCATTTTAATATACTAACTTAAAGTCTCATACATTGTAAGCATAAAAAATTTGAAGTAAATATTTTAATTGTGTTTCTAAACGAATATTAGGTGGGTTAAAATAAATAAACCAAAAATTTTGTAAAATCATATACTGTGGGTAGATGAGACCGTTGAAATAACATATCAGCCTTGGACGTCTATCATCTAAGTCCACCCGTGATTATGAATGCTGTAAAGTATTCGAAACGTCGGGATAGTAGTAAAATCAAGTAAACGCGATAGATTCCGTAAACGAAGTTTTATTTCAAAATATATAACAAGTTATTTAATTTTGTAAACGAGATTTATTTATTTGTTGAATAACAAAGAATGATAATGAAATATATATAAATATATCCTAACTCTTATCTATACTATTATAAAGCTGTAACAGAGCTTTGTCTGTGATCTGTTAAGATGTTTGAGAAAAAACATCTGTATTAGGCTATATGAGGCGTGTCTAAACACAAAACATTAATTTTTAGATTTTTTTGTCTGTTTGTTCGTTCGTGCATCACGCAATCATTACTGATCGGATTTTAATGCTACTTCTTTATTTGATAGGTAGTTCTTGATTAGACTTAAAAACTGGTATACATTTTATCCCGCTACTATATCGAGAACCTCAGATATAACCTAAAAACTAGCTTTTGGTGTATGTATATGTCTTAGTCTCCCTTGTCATATTTAGTCAAACAATGCAATGGAGCTATCGCCCCTCCTTTGTTTGCGAAAGTATTACCTCTATAGGTACCTCTTAGGAACGGGTGTATACGTGCGTTGTGTAAATAATTGTATACCTCGGCGTTTCGCCGCAGTCTCTCGTAAAACAGACTCGTTTGATGTGTAATCATAGATTGTCTCTCCACAGAGAGACGGAACGCTGGCACACCAAATGTAACAGACTAAACTGTCGTGCCAGTCGAGCGTGGAGCGGCTTGTTGCGCGAATTGTTGTCTATGTAAACTAGTAATTTACAACTGCTCACAGCGCGTCCGGCCTTACACTTATCTGCCATAGGCGTCACTCCGAATAAGTCCTTAGTAACAGAAATATGTAAATACAGTCTTATGACACAACCCAAATAGTTCCGTTGATACGGAGGGCGGGGACGTGATAATTCTGTAAACATGATTCCGTGAAGGTGTCTCTGAGTGTAATATGCTGAATAAAAAACGTTTTTAGCAGTTACTTGTTATTACATCAAGAATAATTGATTTATATTCTCATGTCAATATTGAGTTTAAACGTCTCCGGCCAACTCCACTAGCAAATTTTATTTTATACAAGTGTCAAACAAGCATGCCCAGGATAGGATGGATACCAAAGAAAGGATAGGGAGGGTATTTGCGCCTCGCGCGCTCTCACTCACCGTACGAAACAACGGTAGGAGTACCGACCGTTGTTTCACGCCGAACTTCTGTGAGAGGGTGGTACTTCCCCGATCGAGCTGGCCTATTCATGCTGGGATAAGCAAGGCTCCACCACTAGCTGCTCAAATCTCGCGGTAGTGCCAAACATCATCCAACTCTCTACTTCCACTCCACCTTTTATCCCATGCAAACATCCAAACATAGTTTATAATAAATTTGCGATTTTTTTAGCTTGCTCTTCAAAACATAAATTTATATACAGTAATTATCTTTACACAAAAACAGGTATGGCACAGAAACCTTAATTTTTCCGGGATAAAAAGCCTATGTACTTTTTTGGGCCATCCAGACTGTACATATACTTAATTTCATGATTGGTTCAGTAGTTACAGCGTGAAAGCGGAACACAAAAACTCTCTTATTTATAAGTACCTGGATGACCTGATGGATTTTTTTTTGTAAATCTTGAGTTTTTCTCGCAAAAGAAAGAATTGAAAAAAGGGAAAAAAAACGAACTGGAGACATCTGGACTCGAACCGTAGTCTTCGGATTTTGGAACCGCCCGATTTCCCACCTGAGCTATTATAACCTTGTAGATGGTGGTTTCTACCGTGTGGGGCCGGCTTTAGAATTGTCCCACCCCTCTCCACCCATGGGAGTCGTAAGAGCCGACTGAGGGAATACCGAGAGAGTGGGCAGCAGCACTCCTTCGAGTATTAACAACACCCACTGCGATCGCCATCCCGCCTGCCAAGCGTGGCGATTACGGCACTATCCCCCATTCTTGGGGAGGCCTATGTCCAGCAGTGGACCTTAAAAGGCTGATGGATGGATGGATGAGATGGTGGCGAAATATACCTTCGTATTCTAATAATATTGTAGCAGCTTTTCATTGCCTAAAAACCGAATAAAACTACGTTTTCTAAAAATGAAACCTAGCTAGATCGATTTATCGCCCCCGAAACCATGCTGCTGCATGCTAAATTTCATGAAAATCGTTGTAGCCGTTTCCGAGATTCAGATAATATATATATACAGAATTGCTCGTTAAAGATAGATACTAGTTGCAACTCGTGACTACGGCCAAGTGGATTTTTTTTTCAAAATAAAGTTAGTCCCCTCAGTTACTCGTTATAGCATCAGCTATATGTCAGTGAAAGTCCCGTCCAAATCGGACCAGCCGTTCTGGAGATAGCCGAAACAGACAGACAAAAATCGCTATTTTGTTATAGGTATCATACTTATATGCACTTAGTAAATTCTGTTATATAAACATTGCAAATAAACACTTCAATTTTATTTATTTGTATAGATTAAGTAGGTAAGGATATTAGTAACGATACGCAGATAATAACTGAACTATTCGCTCATTTTATTCATACAACTACAACGTGAGTTTTGAATAATTTATCACAAATGTCGAATTGACAGCACCCATAAGTAACTTTAAACACAAAGTGAAAAATGTGAAATCGAAAATAACAGTCAGGAGCAGGATTTGAACCTGCATCTCCTGGATACCGTCCAGATGCTTTACTAATTCAGCCATCCTGACAATTGCTCCTCCAGCATATAATGTATGAAAATACTTCCGACAGATGGTGCAGGCGTCACCCAAAGACGTTAAGTATGAATGTGTTATCGAAATTAGCAGTCAGGAGCAATTGTCAGGATGGCTGAATTGGTAAAGCATCTGGACGGTATCCAGGAGATGCAGGTTCAAATCCTGCTCCTGACTGTTATTTTCGATTGTACATTTTTCACTTTGTGTTTAATGTATAGTGCTAAGCATGTCAAATGCTAAAAATATATATAAAAAAATATCTAAATACATAAGTAACTTTTCATTACTCATTCTCGGAAAGGAAAAAGAAGGGCTAAGAGGTTAATTGCCTTGCTGTTTCGCTCAATTACTCTGCTGTATCTAGTTAATGCTATTAGATTAATCGTTATTTTCCATATTGCAAATAAAAATAAACAAACGCAAAGCTTGATTGATGGATTATCTAAAGTCGTAAACAATTTAAAACTTATCGATTCTCTCCGACTATTTAAACGTTGTGATTTAATTTGCCAAGAATGTCATTGGAACTTGTGATTACGTTAGAATTTGCAATAGCTTTGGATCTTCAGTTTCATAACAGTCTGAGTATATACTAAATCGTACATGCAATATCGCAGTAACACTTACACATTTTAAACTAATAACTAAGTGAAGATTCGGCTTTGCTCATGTGATTTTCAATTTGTTACAAAGCTTGTTCAGCTACTTTTGTTGATGAATTAAAGTACCTTTAACGCAAGACAAGATGATCCAGTACAACTTATATAGACCAATTAATGGAAAAAGGTCTATGCGCTAATTACCCAGAACTGATAAACAAAGCTATAGATATAATACGACTGGAAATTACCTACAACAGCAAGGCTTAATGATGATGATTTTCTTTGATAGGTTGTATTAAAATAAGTGGCATATTATTAAAGTCAACGGTTTTTTGAAAGTTTAAACAAAAGGAGGGGGAGGGGAGGGTAAGATTGTGTGTTTGGGCTTCCAACGCTCTCACTCACCATACGAAACCGTAACGCACCGTTGTTACACGCTGATCTTTTGTGAGAGGGTGGTACTTGCCCGATCGAGCCAGCCCATTCGTGCTGAGGTAAGCAAGGTTCTCTACCGCTAGAGAAATGTGTCCATAATTTAATTTTTGGACAATAGGTATGATGACTGTTTTTCAAAATCTATTCTGTGATATTCAGAAGTATCTAATAAGTGAAAAATATATCATATTTCTGTAAAAATATTGGCTTTTTATGCAGTAAAATGAAATGAAATTTTAAATTTCAAACTCACGTCAAAACGCACGCCATTTGTCATGACGTCACGCATCAGTGCGGCAACAGTTTAAACATTAGTCAAAGAGAATGTAAAGAGCGAATGACGTCACGTCTTAGCACGAGACGTCATTTCGGTCTGATTGGTGTTTAAGTTATCATGGCGGATTGTTGTATTTTGTAGGTTTATTTTATCAAATATATTATTAATCTCACCATTAAAATAAGAATGAATACATTTTTCGATGTCTTTGACTCTCATTTCATTAGATCACTTCAATATTTTCGCGATACTTTATTACTGTCATCAAGCCTATTTGTAGATTGGTACACGGCAGCAATCTACAAATTATCACGGCATAACTGAGTTTAGATATATTTACGTATGGATTACACATGAGGGCGTGAGACATTGGCAGACAACCATTAGTTGGTTCTTTAAGTTTGTATGGTGGGTTCTTTAGTCTATTAGTCCCCATTGGTGTTATATGATATGTATTGATCTTGTATTTAAACTAAAACGTGGTTTTGATTCCAGACGAAGCAGGCGTACTTCCCTATCTTCGGCGAGCAACACCCGCGGCCGCCGCGCTCGCGGCCCAAGGACGCGCAGGGCACCGTGCGCGCCTGCGCCGCCTGCCACCACCACCTGCTGCAGCAATGGAACACGTACCAGGTCAGTGCACTACCTATGGGGGTTAGACGCAATCTCATATCTCACATGTCGATCGTATCGTGATCACTGAGATTGGTTGAGAAATCACCCATGTGATTGGCCAACGGATTATTGCGACGCCACGCGTCGGTTTCTCTACCAACCACAAGCGAGTTGATACGATGTCAATTGTGAGATACGAGATTCCGTCTAACCGTTCGTTTATCGTTCGTTGAACTGGATGTTTTTGGTGAACAGCGCTTACGGGGCAGAAGGCTTTATGGAGGTCATTCAGCATAATGAATACGGATGTCATTTATTTGTTGCGCAACTGGGTAGTGTGGGGCTCTCACCCACAAAATAAACCCGCCGTGTGCCGTCTGTCCGCCTGTATTGGCAGATTACTCGAATTGTTTGATATTACTTCAGGGGCCAAAAGGATTTTCTAGGGCTCGGTTTGTTTTTCTATTAAGACTCGCAAAGTAGTCCGAGTGGGAAGGAGAAGGCAGCCTCACACTTGCAGGAATATGAGATCTAACACATAAGGACAGATAAGATTACAAGTGCCACCACCCCATTTTTTCAAGAGTGTCGTACGAGGCGACTACGGGAAATAAGCAGTTATCACCTATTGCATTATTGGTGGTAGGGTGGAAACTCACTTGTTATTGGAGCCAAGCTTATTAATACTACTGCTTCCTGTTTGACCGACCACAAGAATGTGTTTTGGTTTTATCCGTGAAATGCTCTTCACTTACCACCAGGGCCGTGGTTCGTCTACTAGCTGTAAAAAAATGAAATGGTGAACAGCAGGCAGTCTTCTTAGTACCTATTATTTAGTCCACGAGTGGTGGTTATATTTTACCATAATGTTGGCCGCTTGCGCACCGGCAATTAAAATTTTCGATAAACCTATACTGCCTTGGTGGTGCCGCCGTAGTGTAATCTGCTGATCATGAGGTCTCGGGTTCGATCTCCGGGTCGGGCAGTGTTATTTAATTTTTTCGTAAAAGAAACTTCTCACTAGCAACCCGGAATTTGGAAATATGCCTAATAGACGACAATAGGCTTGCCCCGTATGGCGTGGGACTTAAACATAGTTGGCAAACCGTGGGTGTGTAATAAACCTCTGCTTACCTCTTTGGAGATACAGGCGTGAGACAATTTTTTTTAACGTTTTAAACATTAATAGTAGGTCTTTCTACGCTTATTATAAGACACGCTACACTGAAGTGGTAACACATAGTTACCTACTTACTTGTCGTTAAGTAATGTTTGTGATAAACAGGTTAAACAAACAGCCTGGTAGACAGTCAAACACCTGTCCAAATATTTCACGGCACAAATTAAAACATTTTATGGCGCTCCTTCTTTGTGTCTGTGACAAATTGTGTTTGTACAATTGTATTTGAATGTATGTGGAATTGTTGTATGTCATCCATGATAAAGGAACTATTAGGTATTTTAAGTTTTGTATACTTGTACTATTATAAAACTGTAACAGAACTGTGTCTGTACATTTAACTATTAGCCTATATAGGCGTGTCAAAACACAAAACGTTTTTTTTAGTTTTTGTTTGTTTGTCTGTTTGTTCGTTCGTGCATCACGCAAAACTTTTTGATGCAACTTTTTTTATTTGGTAGATTTTGATTAAACTTAAAAACTGGTATACATTTTATCGCGCTACCATATCGGGAAACTGAGATATAATCTAAAACCTAGCTTTTGACTGCGGTCAGTGGTGGAGCAACGGGCAATCCATTTAATAATAATAAGTTTCAAATTCAAATGTAATAAGTACATATTACCTATACTTTTTTTTTTTATTGTTATAGTGTTTATAGCCTTATTATAAATATGTATTATATTAGTTTTAAGTGTAGTTATGCCGTGATATTAAAATACAGTATATCTATAAACCTTTCTTAAGCATGATGATGAGCTATCAAATACAATAGGTTTTTCCAAATCTGACTGGTAGTTCCAGAGTTCAGCGCGTAACAAAAATATACAAAAATTGTAATTCATTATATGAGTAACAGAGCCATGATTAAATAGTTTTCAATATACTTTATTAAACGCATTAAATAATAGCTGCTTAACATTAAAGGTGACTCCAGTTAGAATTCATTTGCCTAATTACGAATTTTACATACAATTTTTCAATATCCTCTTGTAATTGCCGAAAACCATAATTGTATACAAAGTAGGTACCTACTTCTCGAGTACCTACATTGTATACAAAATGTAGGTACGATGATAGTGATGCGTTCCTCACTCATGAGTTCCCTCATTTTTTGAGGTACTAGCGAGAGCAAATTGAAAGAGTTACTCATATTTCATCAATGAACCACCTCATTCGCTCTTCGTTCCTCGTACTTGCGAGTTGCGAGATTGTGGCCGACCAGTCGCAACATCGCATCGCATGACTCGAGCGTGAGGCAAGTCTTGTGATGAGATTTCGGCGACGAATGAGTTGACACATTTATAACATACGAGGGGAGGTCAAAAAGTTCGCGGAATGAGAGGGAAGGAGGTTGAAACCCTTTTAAATATACTCTTCCTTAACCCTAATAAATTTTTCGGATCTCTCGAATAATTTGTTTATACCATCGAAAAAAAATGATTTGTCTTTGGTGTCAAAATAGGCAGAAATTGCCGACTTGACTTCTTCATCGTCGTCAAATTTTTTCCACGTAGCTCTTTCTTAATTTTTGGAAATAAATAGTAGTCACTAGGGGCCAAGTCTAGACTGTAGGGTGGGTGTTTCAGTTGTTCAAAGCCGCACCGATGAATGGCAGCCGTCGCAACATGGCACGTGTGAACGGGTGCGTTGTCGTGCAAAAGGAGCACACCTTTTGGCAGTTTTCCTCTTCTTTTTTCCTTGATGGCTTCTTTCAATCTCTCTAGTAAAGAAGCGTAGTATTGTCCCGTAACAGTAACACCACGTTCTTTATAATCAATCAAAATAATACCTTGCGTATCCCAAAAGACAGTCGCCATGATCTTTCCAGCCGATTGCGACACTTTGAACTTCTTTGGAGGAGGTGTGCATTTTTTATGCCATTGCATAGACCCTTGCTTTGACTCAGTTTATAGTGCTGAACCCAGGTTTCATCTCCAGTAACAATCCGGGTCATAACTTCTTCCTTTCTCTCTCCACAGAGCTCCAAAAACTGGCGAGAGCACTCGACACGCTCGCGATTTTGAAGTGGCGTGAGCATTCTCGGAAACCATCTTGCACTGACCTTAGCCATGCCAAGATGATGATGTAGGATATTTAAAATACTTGTTTCGGATACTCCAACCATTGCTGCGAGCTGCTTCTTCTTCAGTCGGGCATCTTCCAATACAAGTTTTTCTATTTTTTCGATGATTTCCGGTGTGGTGGCCTCAATTGGCCGTCCAGAGCGGGGATCGTCTTTAATAGACTCTCTTCCTTGTTTGAAAAGACCATGCCACTTGTAAACCATGGTCTTACCAGGGGCAGAGTCCCCCTAAACCGCTAACAGCTCTGAACAATTATCTGAGCGGATTTTCCTTGCTTGGTAAGGAACTTAATAATGGCGCGGTGTTCAATTTTCTCCACACTGGCTAACTTCTTCCCGATTCAGTTGTTTGCAGGCCTATAACTCAAATGTTAATGACCCGATTAGGTTCAAACTTGGTATATATACTGGTAATGAGGTGCTGAACTAGTGACTACCTGGACAAGTAAACCTACCCCTACCAACCCCTCCATTCCGCGAACTTTTTGAATTCCCCTCGTAAATGAGTGAGGGCGTGCGTCACGATTATATGAATCGATTTTAAATTAATTTAAAAGTAATAACTATTATGTAAAAAATGAAAAAAATTGTTTTGGGCTGAGCGGGTAGCTCACTTAACACTAAGGGGTATAAAAATTTGATATAAACCTATTCTCATACCTACTGAATATACATATAAAATTTCATCAAAATCGGTCAAGCCGTTTTGGAGGAGTGTAATAACTAAAACTTGCTTCTGGTGTCTTGACTTCGTTAGCCGCTTACCGTCAGATGGGCCGTATGCTTCATTGCCACGTGCGTAGTATATAAAAAATAAATTGGGCAACATATAATACACCTCTGCCTACTCCTTCGGGGACACAGGCGTTATGCTATGTTTTATGTAAATTGTGCCACAGAATTACATGTTTATAGTTTGATGTGCATGTGGAAGAAGTGGTGGGAAGAATCTACTTAGAAATTTTTTTTCAACCCTTTTTCCGTCCCACTTTTGGGAAAAGTTAGAGGTGTGTGCCATACGAGGTCGGAACCTTGGACTGGCGATCTAACTGGATACCATTGTCTTTGTAGTCCTTGATTATACCGCTAGGCTCTCACTGCTGCAGTTTACTTAAAACGAAATGTTCGAAACAAGTACTTGACCGACGCACATGAGATAATCTTAGAGCTCTGAGCAAATATTATTGAACGATAATGTAAATATGTTTTCATATCTACGTGTTGACATTACCAGTTTGTGCGGTTAGTTTGTGTTGTGCAAGCGGCTGTTCTAAGTGATAATTGTTTTAAGGAAAGTGAAGGCGCCGAGATCATGACTGTGTCTGATGTATCAATTTTGTGGCTTTCGATTTTGTCACACACTGATAAACTGTAGGTTTGGTCAGTGTCTGTAAGTGACATTTAGTACTATATGTTTGAGTTTAATCTCTTGCGGATATTCTATGCAGTTAGTAAAGAGGTCTTATAATGTCTACAAAGGTTAAATGAAATGAATGTAGGAGTTCAGAGGGGTGACTCAGTGGTTAACTCTCTGCTATATGCAGACGATGCGGTCCTATTAGCGCAGGCTGCGACTGACCTGCAAACCCTAGTCGACGTAATGGCAGAAGATTGTAGGAAAAGGGGCCTACGTGTGAATGTGTGCAAAACCAAAATAATGGTTTTTGAAAGAGAAGTAGCCAGAACAGATGTTAGAGTAGCAATAGCAAATGGTGTGCTAGAACAAGTGGATGAATTTGTATATCTTGGATGTGGATTCAGTCGGGATGGAAGGTACACCACTGATGTAGAGAGAAGAGTGAATGCGGGAAATAGATTGAACGGAGCATTGGGATAACTTCTCGGCAGTCATCACCTCAGCCAGAGGGCACGTGTCGCAATACACAACGCAGTGCTTGTCCCAACGTTTTTATATGGAAGCGAGAGTTGGGTATGCAAAAAGAAGCATGAGAGTAGTCAATGCGGTTGGAATGCGATCTCTGCAGAGAATCAGTGGAGTGAGGCTAACTGACCGCATTCGTAACAACGACGTAAGAGAGCGAGTAGGTATGAAAGAGAGTATTGGTGTAAATATGCGAAAGGGAATGCTTCGATGGTTCGGACATGTGGAAAAAATGCCGGACGAACGACTGGTTAAGAAGATATACAACGCGAAAGTGGAAGGATGTAGGTACAGGGGGAGACCGAGACTCACCTACCTAGACCAAATCGGTCATGTATTGAAGGAAGGTGGAGTCAGGAGTCTCCGAAACCGGCGAGCGTGTATGAATGTTGAGGAAGCGAGAGATGTATGCAAGAATAGAGCCTCTTGGCACTCTGTTCTCTCTGCCTACCCGCAAGGGAAATGGCGTGATGATAAGTTAGTTAGTTATTTAGTTATTGCTGTAATTTACAGCATTCTTAAAAATGTTGAAGTTTAATTTATGCAACTTTTTTTTTGTTAATGACTACTTCGTCGCGAGGGACTTTATAAACACCAATGTAGGAAGTACGCCCATACTCAGAATAACAATATAATAATAATTTGTAGAGCACACAAATATTTGTGATGTGTAGGAATCGAAACCACAACACCAGGTCGGTCGGTAAATAATTTACTCGTTTTAGAAGAATGTGCTGCTGATCTCAGTTATAGTGAATATTAGCAAATTTCAACGCTTATTCTTCCTGTATATGATGATAAGATGTAAGCTGGAGGAGGTCATATACATACCTACTAAGGTCATAAGTTCTATTTGAATTGAATTTAGAATATTCATTAATCACATGATGTTTTTTTAGTAACTTTTAACCCCTTTTAACTGGACCCTAACCCATTTTATCACCATGCGATGGCTGATATTTGCTTACTTTCCTTAGTCGCCTCGTACGGCACCTGCAGGAAAAAAACCGGGTGGGATTTATATTTCTTATACCGTAACTTTAAGAAAACAAAGCTTACCTAAATGTAGGTATGCGAGTACCTACGTGATTTAATTTTCTAACAATTTTCAAACAACGCCTGCTAAATTATGTTAATAGAATTCATGTTAAAATTAATCGTTAATCATCAGACAAAACAACCATTGACCAAGTATTCACATTAACAAATTAAACGTATCGATAACATTCAACATTCCAGGTCAGAGATCGGAGGTCAGCTATTCATCACAATACCAAATTTAATACAAAAATTTATGCGCATTTTGTAGATGTAAGGTCAATAATGTCATGCTGTTTGTGACGGACTCGCCTAGTGTGGGACCAACGTGACAAGGCAATTTGTAATTGTAATCAATAAAAGTAGAAATGCATAGCCATAACGCTTAACTCTTCAGCGTTTCCAATACTTTAGGTACAATATTTTACTAGATTTAGCAGAAGTTTTGCACTCATTAAATTAAGGAAAACGCTGAAGTAGAGAATATAGATTTAAAACAAATACGCTATGTTGCTGTAACATATTAATAATTTCTATTGAAAAACCACTACTATCCTTTATGAAATGTTTTATCCCAAATAAAAAGGACAATTCATAAAGGATAGCGGTAAAAAAAAACAATATTCTTTCTGTACTTCGGACTATAGGCACAGAATAGATACACAGATACAGATAGTCCTACGGATAGAAACATCATTTGCGTTAAAACTTGTCCAAAATCTTTCTATAATAGCCTACAAAATCTTAATAATAATACCAATTGTTCGCAGTGAGAAGAAATGTACCTTATATACACAGAAATACAGTTGAGATTGTTTTGGCCCGCCGCATGATCCACGTGCAACCGCGTCATGCAACGAATGCTCTAGGGTTGCACCTATGATGATTTTACTTACTTACTTATCATTAGGCTATCTACCTTGCGGGGTAGGCAGAGAGAACAAAGGGCCAAAAGGCTTTATTCTTGCATACACCTCTCGCTTCCTAGACATTCATAATTCGCTTCATATACGCTGGCCGGTTTCGGAGACTCCTTACTCCACCGACTGCAGCAAAGCTGTCGTTTACAAAACTTAAAAATTTAGTTTTCTAGTAGCTTCTATTTGATTAACTTTTAAATCGTTTTAAATGTTATTTTCAAGTTGGATTATTTTTTTATAAATTGCTATATTTTTGTTTTAGCTCTGAATTCTCGGTTATTAAATTTTATCGTCGAAATACCCTAAATCACGTAAACAATTTTATTTTAATAAATACTACAAGCGCGCGTTCGCTCAGGCGGGCGTGCGGTAGCCCTCTATCGGTTGTATCGTGGCCGATACGCGCAGCGGTACTCGGGGCCTTGAGCGAGTAATGGACGCCTGCTATAGGTTTATTCCATGATGATCAGTTAAGGAGTTACGGCGTAAAATTGCAACAAACCCAATTTAAAATTTGTTGGACATTGTAATTCTGTAGGCAAAGTTTCACTTATAAAGTATTGGTATCCAGCGATACCAGGAGAAGTTAAGACGGTTTTTACAGTCAACATCCACTATTTATGTTCTGTCGACGAGAAGAGACGTTTCATGGCTATTTAAAACAGAGTAGATAATGAATATCACTCTAGTAATAAGTAGTGATAGCTTCGTGGTAACATCAAGGACCGCAAAATTAGTAGTGTCTAGTTTGATCCCTAGTCTGAGGTTCGAGATCACGCAAATCACACACTTTTGGACTTTTGGAAATTGTGGGTATTTGTTCACATTGTCAGGAAATCTGCTTTGTAGATTTTATCCACAGCTTACAAAGTATACAAACCTGCATCGGGCCAATATAGTGGGTTATTACCCAAATCCCTCTCAGAGAGGAGACCTGTGTTTCAGACACAGGAGGACCATAATAAGTTATAAAAAATATACAAGTAATAATTCTCACTTGGTATAACCGCAGTTTTTGTTCGAGTATTCTTAGAACTCCTACGAGTTCTAACGACTCCTCTCTGCAAGGGAAATGGCGTGATGATGATAAGTTCCCTAAATTAAACACAAAGTGAAAAATGTGAAATCGAAAATAACAGCCAGGAGCCAGGATTTGAACCTGCATCTTCTGGATACCGTCCAGATGCTTTACCAATTCAGCCATCCTGACAATTGCTCCTGACTGCTAATTTCGATAACACATCATACTTAACGTCTTTTGGGTGACGCCTGCGCCATCTGTCGGACGTATTTTCATACATTATACCGACCAGGTAAACTTAATTTTACAATTAAGATTTTACCTAATAATGACGCAAACCCTTTAAATATTTAGATATTTTTATATATATTTTTTAGCATTTGACATGCTTAGCACTATACATTAAACACAAAGTGAAAAATGTGAAATCGAAAATAACAGCCAGGAGCCAGGATTTGAACCTGCATCTTCTGGATACCGTCCAGATGCTTTACCAATTCAGCCATCCTGACAATTGCTCCTGACTGCTAATTTCGATAACACATCATACTTAACGTCTTTTGGGTGACGCCTGCGCCATCTGTCGGACGTATTTTCATACATTATACCGACCAGGTAAACTTAATTTTACAATTAAGATTTTACCTAATAATGACGCAAACCCTTTAAATATTTAGATATTTTTATATATATTTTTTAGCATTTGACATGCTTAGCACTATACATTAAACACAAAGTGAAAAATGTGAAATCGAAAATAACAGCCAGGAGCCAGGATTTGAACCTGCATCTTCTGGATACCGTCCAGATGCTTTACCAATTCAGCCATCCTGACAATTGCTCCTGACTGCTAATTTCGATAACACATCATACTTAACGTCTTTTGGGTGACGCCTGCGCCATCTGTCGGACGTATTTTCATACATTATACCGACCAGGTAAACTTAATTTTACAATTAAGATTTTACCTAATAATGACGCAAACCCTTTAAATATTTAGATATTTTTATATATATTTTTTAGCATTTGACATGCTTAGCACTATACATTAAACACAAAGTGAAAAATGTGAAATCGAAAATAACAGCCAGGAGCCAGGATTTGAACCTGCATCTTCTGGATACCGTCCAGATGCTTTACCAATTCAGCCATCCTGACACATTTTTCACTTTGTGTTTAATGTATAGTGCTAAGCATGTCAAATGCTAAAAAATATATATAAAAATATCTAAATATTTAAAGGGTTTGCGTCATTATTAGGTAAAATCTTAATTGTAAAATTAAGTTTACCTGGTCGGTATAATGTATGAAAATACGTCCGACAGATGGCGCAGGCGTCACCCAAAAGACGTTAAGTATGATGTGTTATCGAAATTAGCAGTCAGGAGCAATTGTCAGGATGGCTGAATTGGTAAAGCATCTGGACGGTATCCAGAAGATGCAGGTTCAAATCCTGGCTCCTGGCTGTTATTTTCGATTTCACATTTTTTCACTTTGTGTTTAATGTATAGTGCTAAGCATGTCAAATGCTAAAAAATATATATAAAAATATCTAAATATTTAAAGGGTTTGCGTCATTATTAGGTAAAATCTTAATTGTAAAATTAAGTTTACCTGGTCGGTATAATGTATGAAAATACGTCCGACAGATGGCGCAGGCGTCACCCAAAAGACGTTAAGTATGATGTGTTATCGAAATTAGCAGTCAGGAGCAATTGTCAGGATGGCTGAATTGGTAAAGCATCTGGACGGTATCCAGAAGATGCAGGTTCAAATCCTGGCTCCTGGCTGTTATTTTCGATTTCACATTTTTCACTTTGTGTTTAATGTATAGTGCTAAGCATGTCAAATGCTAAAAAATATATATAAAAATATCTAAATATTTAAAGGGTTTGCGTCATTATTAGGTAAAATCTTAATTGTAAAATTAAGTTTACCTGGTCGGTATAATGTATGAAAATACGTCCGACAGATGGCGCAGGCGTCACCCAAAAGACGTTAAGTATGATGTGTTATCGAAATTAGCAGTCAGGAGCAATTGTCAGGATGGCTGAATTGGTAAAGCATCTGGACGGTATCCAGAAGATGCAGGTTCAAATCCTGGCTCCTGGCTGTTATTTTCGATTTCACATTTTTCACTTTGTGTTTAATGTATAGTGCTAAGCATGTCAAATGCTAAAAAATATATATAAAAATATCTAAAAAAAGTTCCCTAAATAATAAGTTCCTACGAGTAGAAATAAGTGTATGATACACTTGTATCTCGGTGATAAATCGTAAAAGCTTATAAACCCTTAAAAAACACTCACAACAGTTTGTACCTAAAGTTTGACAGATTATCAGGATATTTGTGCTTAATGCTACTTCTATTCTCATTGTTTACGATTACTTCATAAATATAGTAAAAATATGAAGAGCGATAAGGTTAAGCTCTTTTATCGATATTATTAGCTTTTTTATTAGACTGCATAAATTTATTTATACGATGACCGATTAGCAAATAAACATATTATTAACACGGTTTTGGATGCTGTATCACACGTCTGTCAAACCATTTATTGTAAGTAGATACTCGTGTTATTTTTAGGGTTGTTCAACGAATAGTATAATTGTTTACAATATTTCATTCAAGAACATCTAATCTCCAAAATTAAAATACTAGACGTATTTTCAATTCAGAGATTAAATATCCATCGGTTTTTGTATGTAGAAATATGAGTATTACATTTGGCTTTCTTTGATATCTTCATGGCACTGGCACTGGAAGGAAATTTCTTGTGTATAAATTGTCAGTGATGATGAACATTTAGCCTAGTTACTGTCTCATTGTTTATACCCAAGGTTGAGTAGGTAAAGGTCTGTGGAATCTATAATGCCTCTTCTCGTTCACACACTAGAATACCAGGCTGGCCTAGAGCTGCTGACCTCATAAAGCCGTCGAGGAAATCGCCATAAATACATTTTACATATAATCTGTTAAATATATTTCCATAACATATTTGAACAGATACAGCAGTACCTTTCTCAAAACATGAATTAAGTTTTATCTTTAAAAAGAAAATAGGGGATGGAGTAAGGGGTTTACGAAAGCATGGATGCTATTATTTCACAAGGTTATATTATTACCTCGTCTTTCAAAGAGAAAAATACTTCAATTTTAAAAAGTCAAATCAAGCTGTTAAAATATATGACAGCAAAAGCTTAAAAAATTTGCATAATGATCGTAATCATTGCCATCTCCCACAAAAAACCCCGAAACTAATAAAACTACGTAATTTAATAACACATATAACTATTCTATGAATTAATTCATCTATAAAATACAGGTTTTATTGATTAAGCTTTGATTGCGTCTGACATCATGTTTGCATTATTTATGAAGTAGAATCGAAAATATATAGCACGTCTCGAACGAATCATCACGAACCAATGTAAATACTTTCGCAAAATCACAGGATCTAATTTAATAAATTTAGTCTTAATGTATCGACATCTAATAGAACCTGTTTACGACATTGAGCTTATCCATAAAACAACAAATCTAGTTTGCTAATGATGTGAACGAAATTGGAAAATGTGTTTATTTCCTTTCGTTTCTAATTGCCTTATATTATTTGTGGATTTCCTGAGAATCATTGCGACACTTCTCATGTGACTTAGATCATATATTTAGTGTATGTGATATAGTTCTATCCGTGGTCATGGATGCTAGATAGTATTTGTGACGTCGGGATATTATATAACGCATTAAATGCGATAGTTGCTGTTAAAGTACGATTACTAAATACATCAGTATGTAAGATATATTTTAAATTTATCGAATAAGCTATTGCATTAACATGCAAAACAAACAGAAATTCTAAATATTAAATACTCTTCATTTCCACAGGGTATTCCTACAGAGATATCGAGGAAAATAATATATATAAGAGATATAGAGTTTGATTTAAGACCTAAGAGCCTTGTAATATTTGAAAACAATAAGAGTTTATTATGTTTTTGTTTTTACTTACTAATTGCCAAGTAATCAACGTTTAGGATAAGGCGTCTTCTGCTGCGCACTCAAATCTTAGGATTCGATTAAAAACACGGGTCGACGTAAGCAATCCTAAACGTGACGTTACTTAACTGAAATATTATTTTTAATATGAGTCAAACTCTCAATAACTTCTATAAATAAATATGTATTCATGACAATATAAAACATATAACAATATTGAAACTTTGACTAAGAGGTCATCTAAGTAGTAATATAATGTTTAAGTATACGATAATTGAAGGCGGCTACCGGTTGACATACAAGCGATAAGAGCTCGCTGCGAAGGCAGTCGCGTGCTATGCTTACGGGTACGCAAACGTCCTAACGTTCTAGGGTTATTATCACGCCCACAGAGTCAGTTGGTGATAACCAGACGTCAAATCCAGCCGATTACTGATAACCTATCGATAGATTGATAACTATGTAGATGCGGTGTGATCATGTGCGTACTAGTGCTGAAGTGAAGTGGCCAAATATAAGTGTTATAGTGCAATATATTGGATTAGGTGAAATGTTGGTTCGGATGTGCGGAAACGAGGATAGGTCGTCGGTAAACTGTAAGGTATTTATTTGAATGATCTATTTAAAGTTAGATAGATGATGAGAAATACACGCGTTGCACCTTGGTGCTCTTATGTTATAAAGCACGTTAGATGATTGTGACTTGTAGTATTTTTCTAAGACAATTCTAAGTAATGCCCTTACCGACTTTTGGTCCCGGTGACCGGTGACAGCAGTTATTTGCTCAGGCGCACTCTCTTTTCCTTTCATAACTGGAAGGGGTGTATGAACTGACGGACTTACGTAGTTTCCCTATAATTACGAGTCGAATCGAAAGTCGTGAATAGAAAAGCTAGTAGTACTGATGGTGAGGCGAGGCCTGATGCGGGATTCGTACCATTATACTCTTCTAGGTAATCGCAGAACAGCGTATGCTATAACGTAAGAAGTGTTATCTTTATATAAAGTAACTTTATATGAATTTCCTTTAGTTTAAATTTTACATAATTTAGGTATATGTACCTAATACTTGATATATTTTTATATTTTTATCTTTAAGCATTGGTCATGGTTGGCCTCTACCAGAATTCTAGTGGCCTTGCTTATCCCATCATGAATAGGCCGGCTCGTACCACCCTCCCACAGAATTATTCGTAAAAAAACGGTACCGTAACCACCGAAGGAATGTAACATAGTTCCGGTGGCCCGCCAATAAAGGCGAAGTGTTTCTAGTCTTTAAAGTAGGCTATGGAACCGCTTACCCATCAGAGGGGCCGTATGCTTGATTGACCTGACTACTGATACTGACCCGCTCTGACCCGTTAACAGTAGTAGTACAGTTGGTACCCAACTACAACTAGTAGTGCAAAGTGTGATAAATGCCTACGTCCCTTATGCCCGGTTCCTATAATAATAAAACGGATCGTTTTACTTACGATTGGTAGAATATTCTACCAGGCGTAAGTATAATCTGTTCCTATAAAATACGAGTCGTACGTGAATTGACTGACATTTTGCAACTACCGGATGGGTAGCTGTTAACAATGACGATTCTTTGAATATAGGAACCGGGCATTAGACGCCTCAAATGTGGTAGTGACACTAGTTTTCTTAGTGCGGCACCTTAATCTGTGTAAAAAGCTGTAGGACCCGTTGGGTCTGTCTCACTTAATAAGTTCCTCTGTACCAAGTCTAAAGCTAAACAAATACCCTCTTACTAATAAACATTGTTTAACTTCGAATAGTAATTCAATGTTTTGTTACGTTCTTTCAACGTCAAACTGTCATATTAGTGACAAAGACAAAATACTGAATAACTATTCAGAGGTTATACAACGTTTATGAGTACGGGATAGAAAGTTTAGTGAGCAAACAACAGTGCTAAAATAAAAAATAAAAACATGTCTAGTAATTTCCTAAAACGTAATTGATTAATCTAATCAGTAAACAGTTTACCTCGACACGGAACTTCGGCCTTTGGAGTTTGTAGGTCGAAAGTTTAAGTAGCACATTATTATTTTGTATAAATTTATATACATGATTTCGAATTCACTAATGCAAAGTAATTTTTTAATGAGTTGTGGTATGATCAAGACTTGTGGTCAAACCCTGCTCGTTCTAATATAAAGCTATCCTTTATATATAAATAAATATTCACGAACATTTTTCACACAACGTCCTCTGGTCCCAAACTAAGCTTAACGCTTGTGCTATGGGTGTACCAGATTTCGGATATAATACATATATTACTTTTTTTTGTAAACACATACATATAATAGACAGAAAATACCCAGACGCAGTACAAATATCTGTGTTCATCATACAAATATTTGTCTTGAGTTGGAATCGAACCCACGACCTCGTGCACGGAAGTCAGTTACACTACCGACTACGCCGCGAGGCCCGTCATAAAGTGTTCTTTTCACACAAAAGGTTTTTGAAATTGAGTATTACCGATCTTTGAAATTGCCGCACATTGAGTGTGTCCGAAATTGAAAAGTGATGATGATTTTGCACAAAGTCCGATACGTAAATACATAACTAGTCTATAAAAATGTGGGTAAACAGTTTGATCTCGAGTCAAGGTTCTTAAATAGATATTGTCACGCACATAATTAATGTTATTTTGTATTATCTTAAGTTATTGTTTATTTATTATGACTTTTTTTACGCCGTGTGGGGCCGGCTTTAGAATTGTCCCACCCCTCTCTACCCACGGGAGTCGTAAGAGCCGACTGAGGGAATACTGAGGGAGTGGGCAGCAGCACTCCCTCGAGTATTAACAACATCCACTGTGATCGCCAACCCGCCTGCCAAGCGTGGCGATTACGGCACTATCCCCCATTTCTTGGGGAGGCCTATGTCCAGTAGTGGACGTTGAAAGGCTGATGGATGGATGGATTATGACTTAAAAATAAAAAGACACGAATTTCGCACGTGTTCAATTAACAAGAAGAATTTTTGTAATCTACATCATTTTGTAGTGTTAGCCAGTGTGAGCTGAGAAAATTGTTTCTTTTTTAAAGTACGCGGGTCAGAAATAAGCATACAGCCCACCGATTGTACGCGGCTACCGTAGCCTACTGACGCAACACCGAGGTGCATCACTCTCGTGTCGCCAATTCAAGGAGGTATAGGTGGTGGAGAAGAAGGATAATAAGGAGAGAGTTTGGGCTACCGGCGTTCTCACAACACTAAGAGGCCCTACCACTATCTTATACCGATCTTCTATGAGCAGATGGTACTTCCCCGATCCATCCGGGCCCATTCATATAGGGACAAGCAAGATCAACCACTAACATCCGTCCGTGTGGTGACGGACTAAGAATACAAGTGTCACCGCCCCATCCTTTCCCGCGGGTGTCTTACAAGGCGACTAAGGAACGTAAGCAATTATCACCCATTGCAGTACTGGTGGTAGGGCTAGGTACCAAGTGAGAGTACTCACTTGCTATAGGGCCCGAGCGGGTCGGTACCATCGTCTGCTGTGTGACCGGTCATGAAGCACGTCAGTGTGTTTTGGCTGTAGCAGAAGATAGCGGCTTATTCTTTCATTTCATATCTGTGAAATGAAATGGTGCTCAACAATACTCTCGGTATATTTGAGTCCATGAGCGACGGTTACCACTTATCATCAGGTGGGCCGTGGCTCGTCTGCCATCATAAGCAATAAAATAAATATAACTTCTTACTATTTACAAATTCCTGCTACTTGATTGCGCTCATTTATTTGAACAATTGATTTCTTCTAAATATGATTTACCATCGGGATGGTGGGCCTTGATTCGTTTACAGCCGTGTATATATGTAAATAAACTTAGTTATCTGATCACTATATATCACGACGTGATAAGCGATTCTAAGTGGAGTCTGTTATCAGCTGATTAAATATTGGTTCACGTTTGCCACATGGTCGAACTCGTGGCAATCATTCCGCTTTCATCAGTGTTGTAATGTGATTTGTATGTTCCACTTAAATTTATCACGTGCTTCGAACCTACAACAAGGTTGCTTAAACTATTACCGTTATCGTTATAGTTTGTTTCTATAAGTTAGTGGTTGGTGCCAGCAGCCGTCGTATGCGTGATTTAAGTGACCGACAAAAATATTTAGTCAACATAAATATTAGACAAACTTACTTTTCCACTGACAGATAGCTGATGTTATTTGAAGTAACTTATGCTACTTTTATTTTAGAACAATTGGGTTCCGTACTAAAAAGGAAATAATTAAATTCTACGCGGATACACGCGTGTCCAGCTAGTTGCAAATAAATAATGACGCGTCGTTTGTATGTATGGTTGACATTTTCTTGGAGATAATAACTTGAAAATTATAATTGTCTACTCTACTCCTTGTAAATAAGTAAAGGCGTGATTTAGTTTTTGGATTACCCTTTAAGGGCGATTGAGTGGTGAAAGCGTCTATAGCAATGTCGTTTGTTTTTAATAAGAATTAATTATTATTATTTAGATATTATTTATCACTACGTCTGCGTTGCTTATTTATTATATTTACAGAAAACAATAATATTTGTAATAATTATATCGCAATAATATTTTTTAGATAAGGGCCTAAGTGTTTAATAAATAATATTTAAATATTTTGATCTGTATTTTAGCACTTGACATGCTCAGCTACTTTATAGTACAAATTATTTGTGAATGTGGAAAAAGTTAACATTAGTGCGAGTGGGATTCGAACTTGCGTCCCTTCCAATCCGGGGAAGTGCTCTAAGCCGCTAAGCTATCGCACTGACCAACGGCCATACCCAATCTCCACATAGATCGTAAAGATAAATGTGATGTATGCGCTGTGTGCCGTCTCACCGCCTGTTTTTGCGGAAGACTGGAACTGTGTGACGTTACTTCAGTGGTTTCTGAACCGATTTAGACGGGACTTTTTATTGGCATATAGCTGATGTTATAAGGAGTAACTTATGCTATTTTATTAGGGAAAAATAATTAGGGTACTGCACAAAAGATAAAAATAACTACATCCCACGCAGATGTAGTTTGAGAGACTTGTGGGATCTTCTCACTGGAGTACGATCAGACGTATTATAATTTGATTTATATAAATGTGTCTGTTATATATGTATATGCTAATAATACGCTACGACACATATCATTAAATGACGAGTGATACCGCTGAGCTGGCTAAATAATTTGAGTTTTACCTTACGTTAAAATTTCTTATCACAAGCGATAAGCCCATGATTTTAGCATGCACCCTAGGCAAGGTCTCATCTGGCTATTACGGGATTACATCGATAAAGCCTTTAGATATCGCAGAGATCGATAAAATACTACGAGATATCTAGACATTCGATATTGATGGGTTTATGGATAAAAATAATCGATGTCGGGTTTCCACTGATTACGATATAAGCCGCTATATATATAAATACCTAATAGGTATTTTGTCATAGAAAGTTTATCAGTTAATCTATTTAACACGACCAATATTTTCCTATTATTAAAGTTATTTATCGATTACAAAATGTGATTACCAATATATATTTTGTCAATAAATACCTCACATTCTATTATTTAACAATTATAGATGTGAGATAGACACGATAACTACATGCATTATTAAGACATTTTTTGGCGAGGTGGAAAGAACCTCGGAAACGACACTCCCTTTTTTTTGGTTAAGCCGGGAAAAAATGTACCTAACCGCACACCCCGTCGTTCGGGGCAACTAACAGGGTAGTGTGGGGCCATCACCCACTTAATAAACCCGCCGTGTGCCGTCTCTCCGCCTATATTGGCGGGCTACTGGAACCATATTACATTCCTTCAGTGGTAGAAACTGCACACCCTGCCATTCGGGGCAAGGAGCAGAGCCCTTACTAGCTAAAATAACCCGCAGTGTCCCATCTCTCCGCATATATTGGTGGACTATTGAATCTATTTTGCATTAGTTCACTGGACAATTGAAACTATTGCACGCCTCATAAGCGAAGCGTTGAGGTGGGTACTATTCTCGTTTTACACAGAACAACAGATTTTTCAAACTTAAAATGTCTCTATTTATCATATATTGCACTTGTAAAACAATATATACACACACATATCAAGAAAAAACACTATTTTTGACACTCATGATATTTTTATGTCATTTTTGTTATTTAAACTGGTTAAAAAACTGTTTAAAAACGTTCTATCTTGGACGTCCGTTTGTTGTAGGTAATGTATGTTAACACGATAACAACCGAAATACTTTACTAATCGAGTTTTTTTTTTCTTTTTAACTTGAGTATTACTACGAATAGAGCCCTATTACTTTTCACGGTCTGATTCGATGTGGTTTAATTGTTATTAAATAAACAAAAACATACTGAATATTTACGCTCGACGCGACACTAAAACCGCCGCTATACCTTTCATGAGAACTATTTCTAAAGACCAATATAGAAGTACTTCTTAAAATTAGCGCTAGATGACGTATATGACATGAAACCCACATTAGTACTTTTTGAAATTAGCGCTATGTGATTGATTGAAAACTACCTACTTAGTAAGACCAATACATTATTAGTTACTTATTAAATAATCAATTTTATTGTGAAAAATGAATGAATTATAAGGCGTGCAGTTTTGGATTTTCCAAAGTATTTTACATTACTATAATTATAGGTAGTCCGCCGGTATTCTTAGGACCTGTGAAGTGCGTCTGTTATCTTTCCGTTACTCTGTCACCGGCTAATATATTTATGTATGCAATTATGCGTATAGTTTAATTTTAATACGAGATAAGATAAACTTTATAAATAACATAATTAAATACGTCAGAATGTAAGCTCAAGATAACATACGGGGGTCGAATATTGTTGTAAATTGTTACAAGATATTTTACCTGACACTTAATTATCAATTTGAATGATAAGTAGTAGTATCTGTACGAATAATCCCTTTACAAAAATGGAATTGACGGACACAAAATACGGGGTACTGACTCTACTGACTCGGAAGAACCATTCTACACAAAAAAAAATGTCCTGTGCGGGCATCAAATCCACAACACTGAGCATGAGCGGTCGATATCTAAACTATTCCTCTATCTGTGCAGTGTGTACTCTGCCATCTCATGTTCCTGTGGCAATTAAATATTCTTCCTTCTTTGTTTCTTCTTTTTATTTCATTCTTTCTACGCTAATCTCTTTTATTTTAATTATTCTTTATGAATTTCTATGACTATCTTCTTGTTAGCTAATGTTTTGAGGTCACCGTAAAATTTCTATCAATATCTTATTATTTTTATGACTGGTGTATTAATATTAAAACAGATGGTTATATACCTATAGAATTAGTGTTTCTAGCCATACAGTTTCAATACCAAGTTCCTTTAACGAAACGTTCGCAAATGTGTACATATTGGTTTTGCTCTGTTTAATTACGTGTTTTTAATTTTAAGTACTTTACATATTAAATTCACATCAGAAATCTTTATTTCGTTGTAATATAGCACTTATTGTTAAAAGTTTACTAATATCTAAAAAGAGCGCTTGAGGCAAGTGCATCCGTAGTATTTAATGTCGCGATTGCAATCGCCACGAGCGGTCGGATTCCGTAGTAAGGCTTTTCCTGAGAAGAACCCGTCAAGACACTTATAGGCGACTTCTTTAAATTGTTAGTTTTACTATATGTAACCAAGATAACATACATCATTTTATTAATTAAAACTGGGTACGTGCTTGTTTTAACTTATGGACGTAAAGTGAATACTTAGCCCCTTATTCATCATAACACTGATTTAGTACGCTGTTTGCTGACAGATGGTTTGTCACTTTCTGTCAGATGTTCAATGCACTGCGTTGAAAAGGGACAAAACAGTATTTTAGTTAAATCAGTGCTATAGAGCTGTGTTTGTTTATATGAATAAGAGAGTTAGCCTTAATGTTTTTGTATACACATGATTTCGTATAGTCAGGGTGGGTGACCACTGACCACCGAAGAAATGTAACATAGGTCCAGTGGCCCGCCAATAAAGGCGGAGAGACGGCACACGGCGGGTTTTTTTAGTGGGTGAAGGCCCCACACTACCCTGTTCGTTGCCCCGAACGACGGGGTGTGCGGTTAGAAACATTTTTTCCCGCCTTAAACAAAAAAAAAAGGGTGGGTGACCACTGAAGTAACGCCACAATAGTTCCAGTGGTCCGCTAGCATAGGCACACGGCAGGTTTATTTAGTGGGTGAGGGCACCACACTACCCTGTTGGTTGCACCGAACGACAGGGTGTGCGGCTAGTTCCATTTTTCCTGCCTTAACAAAAAATAGGGGGTGGTACCTTACGTGTTCTCGGCTTGAGACAGGGGATTGAACTCGATGCCTTTGTCTTTGCAGTTCTTGGTTTAAGTCTAGGTTATCGCTGCGGCTTACCTCAGTACATTCAGCACTATGGGCAGCGGATACAGCTTTATCACCAAGGGGCGGCGCGCTACTCTAAGGGTGATAACAATAATAGAGGAATTCCTCCAGCCACCTTCTACTATGTATGTATGTGTGATAAGAGATAATGAATGATGACATTATAATAAAACAAATCAATACTATCATCATATATGATTTAATATAATGTTAATGTTTGAACCTGCGACCTCTGTGTAGAGGGCAGTGAACTAAAAATTGTAAATACTGAGTAGCGGCTGATCCAATTCGCACTGTAGTGACAATTTGATAGAAATTATCAATACTTTGTTACTTTTGATATTCTGTTAAAATGTGGTGGTATTCTCCAGTCAAGCCGACCCATTTATGCTAGCTTTATCGCCATACCTTCGTATATTAACGAATACTTTAGAAGCATTATTAATGTACTTCCTCAAAGCATCTACGATTACGAGTGTCGTCGATGATAAAGCTACACTTTTTATTATATTTTTAGGGGGTTTTCACTGCCTCTGTGGTGCAGCGGTAGTGCAAGCGACTGCTGATCATGAGGTCTCGGGTTCGATTCCCGGGTCGGGCAGTGCTATTGAGATTTTTCGTAAAAAAAAAAAATGAAAAATTCCCAGTAGCAGCCCGGAGTTTGGAAATGTGCCCGGTAGACGTAAATAGGCTCGCCCCCTATTACATGGGACTTAAACATAGCTGGCGAGTCGTGGGTGTGTAATACATATCTGCCTACCCCTTCGGGGATTACAGGCGTGATGCTATGTTTTTTTTTTGTTTAGGGGGTTTTAAATTCTACACGTATATTTTTTTCATGTTAGACAACGCATTACTTTTTACAGTGTAGACCAATTTTGATAATTCTTTTTTGATCGATATGGTATATTCCGAAATTTGTCCCATAAAAATTTGGAACAAAAATTCTAACCATAAGGGTAGAAAAATAGGGGATAATTGCGTATTCACTCACTGATTGTGTACACCTCTCATACCTTGTAGTTCTTCTTCTTCTTCTTGATTGGGATTTTCATTAGTGAAGGTCATGTCCAGTCTGTTGTGCTGATCGCTCGATGTATACTATGCTCTTCCACGTGTTTCTGTCCTCGGCGGTCTTAATGACTTTGTTTATTGGCAGGCCAGTGAGCGTTTTTACTGTGTCTGACCATCGGGTAAGTGAGCGACCGCGTGGTCTTTTCCCGTCGACCTAGCCAACTACCATTAGCTTCTCTAGACTGTCCGGGTTTTTACGGGCGATGTGTCCGAAGTATTTTAGTATCCGCTGGCAACAGATAGCGGCTACAGCCGCATACAGCCTTGTAGTTATTCCGAGTCCCTTAAGAATGGATACGTTGGTCCGGTGTGCCGTCCATGGAATACACTGGTCTCAGGAGAGGGATCATGTTTCAAAAAGCCCTTAAAAAGCTCATGCATTGTGCATTTAGTCTGTGATGTATGTTAAACTTTTCAATATGAATCACCAAAACAGACTAATAACATGTATTATAATACTATTTATAATATCGCGGTAATGAGTTAGTCGGCTTGCTTGGGCGTTGCGATAACCTGAGGTCGTGTATGCGTTATTCCAAGCACATGTTTGTGCTATTGTAATTAGAATATTCTAGAAGTATTCGTCAGTGCCTCATCCCCACTCCATCATTCTTGTTCATCATCTCTTGTTTCCTTCTCTGCGGAATGTCTCTGATGAATCTATATTCTTTTAGCTAAGGTTTAGGCATACCATCACTACCATTCCTATAAAGGTGTTCAGTTCCGTCCCGCTTATGAGGTTTTTTGTTCAGGGTACCTGGGTCCCAAATAAATACACAGTCGACCTGATGGTGCGGCAGTTAGTAACGATATTAGAGAAGCGATGAAAACGTAAATAGGAGGGACAGACAGCAGATTAAGAGGGAATTTAGATCTCTGGCGCTCTTATTCACTGTATGAAATGCAACAATAGGAATACTCACCTTTACTGTACGCCGAAGACTGACTAGGCCGTTAAGAGTTAACGGAGAGTTGTTGCTTAATTGTTTATAACAGTATTGACGTCAGTTAGGATTCAATGTGACAGTTATCATATCAAAATGTAGAACGGTAAACAATAAATAGGAATAATGTATGTGTTATAAGCAAACTGATCTGAGGAAAATATCTTTCTCTGTATTTTAGCACTTGACATGCTCAGCTACTTTAAAGAACAAATTATTTGTGAATGTGGACAAAGAGAAACAGCTAAGTAGAGATTGGGAATGGCCATCGGTCACTGCGATGGCTTAGCGTTCTAGAGCAATTTCCCGGATTTGAAGGGACGCAGGTTCGAATCACACTCGCACTAAACTTCTCTTTGTCCACATTCACTAATAATTTGTTATAAAAAATATATGTTAAAATAGAAAAGAATTGCTGCAGCAGGATCCAAACCCGTAAGTTACGCAATATCTTTCCATAGACTTGAAGCTAAGCTATCACATTTTCTTCAGACAATTTCCAAACGGTGTAAATATTATAGCAGCTTAATGACTACCACCAAATTGAGTTCCAACAGAAGAAGCCGTCGTTTTGTTTATTTTTAGCTTCCCGCTAAGAAAATCGAAAATTTTCAAAAGTTGATTTTGAGGTCCTAGGAAGCTTCCCCTAATGTTTCCGCGATGATGTCCGTGTCTCTGTATGTATATGTGTGTGCGCGTGTGTGTGTGCGTGTGTGTGGTATGTAAACCTCTCATAATAGATTTTGAATACAATTAGGACCGATTCGAACCTGATCTTGAGAAACCTCAAAAAAAACTACAAGAAAAAATTTTCAAGTGTGGCTTTTTTGGAATAACTTTTAAACGGTTTATATTAATGATGCATATTAATGAAGAAACGTTTTACGTATAGGAGAGTTAGCCAGTGTAAGTGTGGATATCAATGTTTTCATGTCTTGATTTTTTCTGAATATTGATTTTCTAGTCACATTATTAATGAAAGTCAATTAAGATACGACACATCTTGATACATACAAACCTTCCTTGAATAATATATAAGCGATATTGAAAACCGAATTAAAATTCATTGCGTGGTTTAGAAGTTAATTGAGACACTGGCAATGTTTATATTATACTACTAGCTCACACCCCCGACTTCGTATGCATTGATTATTATATTAACAGAGAACACACTTCACTGAACACGTAGTGCTTATAAAAAACGTAATAACTTTATTTATCATATCATTTAGCATATCTCTGGTTCCCGATATAGTAGCGGGATAAAATTTATACCAGTTTTATAGTATCAAATAAAAAAAATGCATCAAAATCCGTTCAGTAGGTTTTGCGTGTTGTGCAAACAAACAAACAGACAAAAAATCTAAATAAAAATATATTTTGTGTTCAGACACGCCTATACAGTTTTTTTTCCTCAAACATCTTAAATGTACATACTGTTAACAGTTTTATAATAGTTAAGATGAAGATATGGCAATATTTTTTTGATAAGGGCAGTGTCCATGTTTTAAACTTATAACAGTACATTTAAATATATCCAGTAGTCTTTCTTTGAGGCGCGCACAACGGCAGACTTCTATCATTTTATTTATATAGATGTATAGATTCCTATAATTACAGTACAATAAACATCTGATTTGTTTTGTTACAGATGCGCGCAGTTCCGGCGAACGAGCGAGTATACACATTACGTACCCGACCTCCATCATTACTCCCGCCGTCCCCCCTCAGCCTTGCCAGCTCCGGCGACAAATCCCTAGCAGCACACACCCACTCCCCTTCGCTAGAGCGACCGGCGAGCCAGCCGTCCACTCCGGCACAGACTGCAAGTTTCGTATGCTACGTGTGTGGAGTCAGCGCCCCCAGCTCGCAGTTGCGGCTAGTGTACTGCTGTCCCAACCCTGAAAGAGAACCTTATTATCCTTTTATCACTACTTTAAAACCTCATCCGGATGCGAGTCCAATTAGTCCCCAAGGTGAGTGTAAATCGTATGTTATAATATCTTCCGTCCGCAGCTATGCCTATTTTAAACTTCAAAATTCAAGTCCACGTGTCCCACACAAATTCCTTACCATAATAAAAGAATATTCTATGTGTTTATCCTAAGCTATAATATAAATATCGTTCAAATACATTTACTTGTAAGTCCATATGACAGTCATAGGTATTTTGCCTTGTATTTTAGCATTTGTTATTTGTGAAAGTGGAAAAAGAGACAAACAGGATTTGAACCTGCGCCTTATTCAATTCAGGTAAGTACCTTGGACCGCTAAGCTATCGCAGTCACCTAATGGCGACCCCCAATCTCCACTTCACATTTGTTTTAGCTGTCAATAGCGGTGCAGAGATCTTTCCCGGATTGGATAAGCCGCAGTTTAAAAAAAAAAGTCTGCTCGCATATATGCAGTAATTTGTTCTTTAATGATAGCAATCTTTATAGAAAATTTCTATATTAAATTCTGTCGGCGAATTCCTCCGCGTGGATTTCAAAATAGATGTATCACTCTATGGCACATTAATTATCTCTGTTCAAAAATAGCTGTCCTACAGCAGGAATCATCAGTTTTTTCAGATTAAAATGTGGCCTATGTTATCCAAACTATGTATATGCCAAATTTAATGATTTTTGGTTCAGTAGTTATTGCTTGAAAGCCCAATAAACCAACTCACTTTCGCGTTTGGAAAGGATGTTAATGAAATGTTTAACTATTTACAAAATTTCATGCAAACCAGTTCTTTTTGTCGTGTAATCACATACTGCTTAGCTGATACGTTTCGTAACGATGTGAATCCAAGTTTTAAATAGGTATTTGTAATAGTTTTTACTATTCTTTTCTAAAAATATTTTTAATTTTCACCCTCAATTTAAACAACCTAACTGAGCACGTCAAGCACTTTTAAACTAAGTAAATATGTAGAACCGGTCCTCCTAATTCAAAATAGAGTAATTAAGCTTATTTGACAGTATGTTTGAATTTTTGGCCAATAACATAGTCATAAATAGTGAAGTAGAAATTGATTACTGCGAGTAGCATCTATGACCGTTTGCGAGGGAATTGCAGATGGCGTCGGTTGATCACAGGCGTAATAATTATTCTTTTTCTATTACAACAATTTATTGTAACGATTAGTGATATCGGCAGGTATGGTACAAATATGTGCGTCGTGTTACAAGAGCATACCGCACAAGTACCCAGCGTACGGCGAGAATGGAGAGCCGAATGTAGCGCACAATAATTCACATACCAATAATATTAGGTGAGTACATTTGACTTGTTGCGGCCTCTCTGGCTTTTATACATTCTCAAATAATCTTTAACCGTATTACTAGTAACATAATTATTAATATATCGAAGTAATTTAATTTCAATTGAAAAAATATCAAAGTTTACTAATAACTAACATGAGCGCTTAAAGCAAGTGCATCTGCAGCTTTAATGTCGCGATTGCAATCGCCCAAAACGGCCGGATTCCGTAGTAACGCTTTTCATGGGAAAAATCTGGCAAGATAACATTTTTATCATAATTTATTACAGTTTTTAGGAACATAGATTGAGCATTTAGTCTTAACGATGCTGAATGTGTAAGAGGCTCATGAACCCGCACTTGCCACGTAGTCAGTAGAGGCATCACATGAGAAGAATACGGTTACTCATATTTTTAAAATATCATACAATCATGAAATACCCTTACTGTTATAGTATACAATTAATCATTCTTTTTATTTCATCAACATATTAATCTGAAACTGATCAGCCCCCTGAGGCAGAATGTCATATTTCACGTGTCGACCGTATCGAGATCATTGTGATTGGTTGAGAAACCGACGCGCGATGTCACAATAATCCGTTGGCCAATCACGGTGATCGTACAAGCGAGACGATACGATCGACATGTGAGATATGAGATTCTGCCTAACCCCCCTGGATTGATGCAGCTTAGGCGAAACGTAATAATTACGACGGCAATATATATCGCTTTAGCTCTATTGTTGTTGGAGTTAAAAGGGGCACAATAACACTGCTTCATGTAATGTCACGAAAGTAGAACTATGTTCCCTTATACACCAAAAAACTATGTGAAGCTTCAGCTGATTTACAACTGACAATACGGTGGTAATAGCCCTTTGACTACATCAATAAGCGCAATAATAAATTTTAGAATCGGCGATATATAAATAATAATGTCTAAAGGACTCGTGTTTACATATACTTTTAATTTACTACTAGTTGGCTCTGAGCGTGTAAATATGGTGGAATGTAGTCACGTTACTCGCCGGCAGGTTTAAGCCATACGACATTAAGTCAAGTTCGAGTCAAGCGTTGAAGCGGCCCTCGAACGCCTTATCAAGTAGTCCACACAGTCAAATAGTCTCCGGGGAGAATGGCATGGGGTTGTATAGGTGAGTGGCCATCATTGTACCATTAGATATTATACTATTAGAAAGTAATGTAGAAAAATGGTATCGAATAAAAAGCAACTCCTTCAATTTCTGTTTTTAAAAATCTCTTTCTTTTATAATTTTTCACAGTTGGGTACTGGTCTCCTCTTACAGTGAGAGGGATTCAGGCTATTGTCGCTCTTGCCGGCCCAATGCGGGCTGGCAGACTTCACAAGCTATCGAGAAAATCTCTCAGGCATAATCCTAGATCCTATAAGTACATAATTTTGAAAGAAGTGCGTGCCCTGTGAAATTTAGCTTTAGGCTGGTGATTGAATTCAGTTTCAGCTCAGCACATTAAAACGTAATGGTATTTTTTGATAGACTAAGGTGGCTAAATATAAATCTTTTACAATATTATTTATCAGATTATTTCTTTGCAGCAGTCTTAACGTAAAAAATCCAATAAAAAAATGATTTTGGTGTATGTTTGCAATTATATAGTATCGCATTCTGTTTCTAAAATTCCGGTATCGCATTTAGATACCCAAAATCTACCAGAAATAGCTTTATATTTACAATATCGCAAGTCCCCATAATCGTTGATATATATACTGTTTTGTCTGAACTCTCATTCTTATCATCATCAGGTGCCAAGTTCTCAAGTTTGGCGTAAAACTTGTCAGTTTTGCAGTCGTATCCATAAGCACTTGGTTAACAGAGGCCGGTCCAGTTTTTTAAATCTTCAAACCTTTATCACGCAAAACACGCGCTCAGACGTGGAGTTGCGGAGAACAGCCCGCCGAACCAATACCAAACCTTTAAAAGTTGAGGAATTAATATTTGGATAGAAGAATATAGCCTTTTGGCACTCTGTTCTCTGTGCCTTCCAAGCAAGGCCCCCAAGGTCACATTTCACATCATGCCATCTATGCTAGGGATTACCTTGAGGGCTTTTTCTCTGATTTTTTCTTCCAGTGACAATATTAGAAACTCTTACTGAGCTCTTTGAATTTGACCGAAAATTTTTGGATTCCTCTTTTAATGGTTGTTAACAGATGTCCTTTCTAAACTGCCTTTTGATTTGTAGCATCCCTCTATTGGATGTAAAACTAGCTAAAGAATTTCTAGCTGGTGAGATACGTATGTTAAAAATTGTAAACTGGGTTTTTCCCTGATTCTGTATACCAGTGGCAACTGAGCTATACTCCGAATGTGACCGAAAATTTCTAGATTCCTCTTTTAAAGGTTGTTAACAGATGTCCTTTCTAAACTGTCTTTTAATTTGTAGGATCCCTTTATTGGATGTAAAACTAGCTAAGGATTTTTTTTAGCTAGTAAGATACGTATATTAAACATTGCAAACTCACGGTGCTCATTTATGTCACTGTGTTCGTATCAACCGTAACGAATGTAACATTGAGTAGGTTCTTTAGAAGCAAACAGAATCTGGGAGAGGTTTACGTACGCATCGGTGTTCTGCGATAATTCGGTCGACAGCGGCACTGACCTTGTGTTACCAAATAAAATGTATGAAGTTTGTGTGCGCGGTCAGGTGCTACGTGTGCGCCGGACTGTTCCAGCAGCACTCGATGGAGTGGCTCTCGACGACGGCGGAGTACATGAACTCGCACGCGATGCACTTCCCGTGCCTGGCGGGCGCGGGTGTGGGCGCGCGCGGCGGCCGCGTGCTGGCGTGCAGCCGCTGCGTGCGCCACCTCGCGCGCCAGTGGGAGCTCATGGACGCCGAGCGCGTGCCGCTCGAGCACAGGAGGTGAGCACACTTATGTTGCTATGTACAGCGCGTGTGGCGTGCAGCCGCTGCGTGCGCCACCTCGCGCGCCAGTGGGAGCTCATGGACGCCGAGCGCGTGCCGCTCGAGCACAGGAGGTGAGCACACTTATGTTGCTATGTACAGCGCGTGTGGCGTGCAGCCGCTGCGTGCGCCACCTCGCGCGCCAGTGGGAGCTCATGGACGCCGAGCGCGTGCCGCTCGAGCACAGGAGGTGAGCACACTTATGTTGCTATGTACAGCGCGTGTGGCGTGCAGCCGCTGCGTGCGCCACCTCGCGCGCCAGTGGGAGCTCATGGACGCCGAGCGCGTGCCGCTCGAGCACAGGAGGTGAGCACACTTATGTTGCTATGTACAGCGCGTGTGGCGTGCAGCCGCTGCGTGCGCCACCTCGCGCGCCAGTGGGAGCTCATGGACGCCGAGCGCGTGCCGCTCGAGCACAGGAGGTGAGCACACTTATGTTGCTATGTACAGCGCGTGTGGCGTGCAGCCGCTGCGTGCGCCACCTCGCGCGCCAGTGGGAGCTCATGGACGCCGAGCGCGTGCCGCTCGAGCACAGGAGGTGAGCACACTTATGTTGCTATGTACAGCGCGTGTGGCGTGCAGCCGCTGCGTGCGCCACCTCGCGCGCCAGTGGGAGCTCATGGACGCCGAGCGCGTGCCGCTCGAGCACAGGAGGTGAGCACACTTATGTTGCTATGTACAGCGCGTGTGGCGTGCAGCCGCTGCGTGCGCCACCTCGCGCGCCAGTGGGAGCTCATGGACGCCGAGCGCGTGCCGCTCGAGCACAGGAGGTGAGCACACTTATGTTGCTATGTACAGCGCGTGTGGCGTGCAGCCGCTGCGTGCGCCACCTCGCGCGCCAGTGGGAGCTCATGGACGCCGAGCGCGTGCCGCTCGAGCACAGGAGGTGAGCACACTTATGTTGCTATGTACAGCGCGTGTGGCGTGCAGCCGCTGCGTGCGCCACCTCGCGCGCCAGTGGGAGCTCATGGACGCCGAGCGCGTGCCGCTCGAGCACAGGAGGTGAGCACACTTATGTTGCTATGTACAGCGCGTGTGGCGTGCAGCCGCTGCGTGCGCCACCTCGCGCGCCAGTGGGAGCTCATGGACGCCGAGCGCGTGCCGCTCGAGCACAGGAGGTGAGCACACTTATGTTGCTATGTACAGCGCGTGTGGCGTGCAGCCGCTGCGTGCGCCACCTCGCGCGCCAGTGGGAGCTCATGGACGCCGAGCGCGTGCCGCTCGAGCACAGGAGGTGAGCACACTTATGTTGCTATGTACAGCGCGTGTGGCGTGCAGCCGCTGCGTGCGCCACCTCGCGCGCCAGTGGGAGCTCATGGACGCCGAGCGCGTGCCGCTCGAGCACAGGAGGTGAGCACACTTATGTTGCTATGTACAGCGCGTGTGGCGTGCAGCCGCTGCGTGCGCCACCTCGCGCGCCAGTGGGAGCTCATGGACGCCGAGCGCGTGCCGCTCGAGCACAGGAGGTGAGCACACTTATGTTGCTATGTACAGCGCATGTGGCGTGCAGCCGCTGCGTGCGCCACCTCGCGCGCCAGTGGGAGCTCATGGACGCCGAGCGCGTGCCGCTCGAGCACAGGAGGTGAGCACACTTATGTTGCTATGTACAGCGCGTGTGGCGTGCAGCCGCTGCGTGCGCCACCTCGCGCGCCAGTGGGAGCTCATGGACGCCGAGCGCGTGCCGCTCGAGCACAGGAGGTGAGCACACTTATGTTGCTATGTACAGCGCGTGTGGCGTGCAGCCGCTGCGTGCGCCACCTCGCGCGCCAGTGGGAGCTCATGGACGCCGAGCGCGTGCCGCTCGAGCACAGGAGGTGAGCACACTTATGTTGCTATGTACAGCGCGTGTGGCGTGCAGCCGCTGCGTGCGCCACCTCGCGCGCCAGTGGGAGCTCATGGACGCCGAGCGCGTGCCGCTCGAGCACAGGAGGTGAGCACACTTATGTTGCTATGTACAGCGCATGTGGCGTGCAGCCGCTGCGTGCGCCACCTCGCGCGCCAGTGGGAGCTCATGGACGCCGAGCGCGTGCCGCTCGAGCACAGGAGGTGAGCACACTTATGTTGCTATGTACAGCGCGTGTGGCGTGCAGCCGCTGCGTGCGCCACCTCGCGCGCCAGTGGGAGCTCATGGACGCCGAGCGCGTGCCGCTCGAGCACAGGAGGTGAGCACACTTATGTTGCTATGTACAGCGCGTGTGGCGTGCAGCCGCTGCGTGCGCCACCTCGCGCGCCAGTGGGAGCTCATGGACGCCGAGCGCGTGCCGCTCGAGCACAGGAGGTGAGCACACTTATGTTGCTATGTACAGCGCGTGTGGCGTGCAGCCGCTGCGTGCGCCACCTCGCGCGCCAGTGGGAGCTCATGGACGCCGAGCGCGTGCCGCTCGAGCACAGGAGGTGAGCACACTTATGTTGCTATGTACAGCGCGTGTGGCGTGCAGCCGCTGCGTGCGCCACCTCGCGCGCCAGTGGGAGCTCATGGACGCCGAGCGCGTGCCGCTCGAGCACAGAAGGTGAGCACACTTATGTTTCTATGTACGCCCGATGGTAAGCACCTATTGTACTGCATATAAGCTGGCATTACTAAAGGCAGCACTCGTACGTGGTCAATCTCTGACGATGAAGAGCTATGGGGTGGAAAAAAAGTATGATAAAAAGACAATATTTAAGAGTTTAGTCTCTGGCGCTGAGGTGAGGGATCACCAAACGAAATGTTGCACAAATACCTATCATCGATATTTGGTAAAGAGTGATACTTCATTGGAAACAGCAAGGTTTTACTGCCAGAAAATATTCTAATCGATTAGCTTTATAAATTATGTGAATAAAGGTTTACTTCCCGACGTCCACAATTCGCTTAATAATTAAAGAAATGTGATTGTTCGCAGATATAACATCCCATCGCCACTACCGCCAAACTCGTCCGTCAATGGCGAACGAGTAATACCCACCCCACCTTCCACCACCTCTGACCGGACGGTCGCTAGTAATAGTGGTCAGTATACATATCAATTTACTTATTTCAGTAATGCAGAAGCTTAGGCTGTTCACATAACTTTTTTTGTTTAGGCTGGAAAAAATGTACCTTACCGCACACCCCGTCGTTCGGGGCAACGAACAGGGTGGTGTGGGGCCCACACCCACTAAAGAAACCCGCCGTGTGCCGTCTCTCCGCCTTTATTGGCGGGCCACTGGAACTGTGTTACATTCCTTCGGTGGTCCGCCGGCGGAGGCTGTTCACATAACCAAACCTTACCTACATATGATGATTTTGAAAGACACTTAGAAGACATTTTATTTAAAATCTCTTGTTCAAATAAAACAATTGTGATCTGTGGAGATTTTAATAAAAATTTACTTGAAAAGAGTACTATTACTCAAAAAATTATAACTATAATGAAATCTTATAACATGCAAAATGTTTTTCTGTAAGGTTACACAAGTAGGTACTAGGATTACTTCTTTGAGCGCAACTTGTATAGATAATATATTTACAAATTCAAAACCAATCCATAAATCTATCATAAATAAACTGGAATCTGATCATTGTGCACAACTTGTGGTATTTCCTGGAACTAGTAGGCTCGATAAAGTTACCTTTTTTCCAATGAACTCTCTGAGAAAGTACCACGGTTGCCTTTTCATGACAACCCTAACGATTTGTATATTGCTCAATTCCAGTTGATCAGTAGTGAATTCGGCAAGAATTTTAAAACTAAAACTGTTAACTATTGGCGCCCGCGCGGGCTTTAGTGAATGGGCTACCCGTGGTATTTATAAAAGTAGACTGAGGTTATATGAACTTTATAATGAAAAATAAAGAATATAGTGAAAGAATATGTAAAAAAAATGTTTAAACAAGCCTGTTCCTGTGCTAAATCACTATATCTGAAAAATAAAATCAAAGAATCCGGCGATTTTATTAAAATGACTTGGAAGGTGATAAACAGTGAAACCGGTCGAGAAATAGTGCGCGGACGTTAACTTGAAAATAGATGACAAAAATGTGAGAGCGAATCGAGAAGTGGCAACGGCATTTGAAAATTATTTTACTAATATTCCTGTTTTAACAACTAAACATCTGACGTTGTCTCCTACTGTAGCCGAATCGCTCCTTAGACAATGTGTTCCGATATGTAATACTTCCTTTAAATTTTCGGATGGAAATGTAAACAATGTTATAAATACTCTAAGTCTTAACATAAAAAAAACTGCGGATTTATGGGGTATGTCTGTTAAGTTAGTTAACTCAATTATTCATATTACTGCTCCCCAATTGACATCTGTGTTTAACGGTTGTTTTGTTAATGGTGTATTCCCCGACCTTCTGATGTTTATTTTCTGAAGTTTACTTTGTTTAAATCTGGTAGTACCTCAGACCTTAATAATTTTTGTCCAATTTCTGTACTACCGACATTAATGTCGGTACTTACGTAAAGTACTTAATTAAAGTATTTGAGAAGCTTATTCTCAAACAAATGGTTAATCATTTTGACAATCATAAAATTTTTCATAAAAACCAGTTCGGCTTCACAAAGTATCGCTCTACTACTGATGCAGGTATAGAATTGCTAAAAACTATATTTAAAGTCTGGGAAGATTTGCACGGTGCGTTAGATGTATTTTGCGATTTGTCTAAGGCATTTGACTGGGTACATCATGAAACCCTCATTAAAAATTTATACCATTACGGAATCAGGAACAGGGCTCTCGAGCTTTTGACTTCTTGTTTAAGCAATAGAATTCAAAGGATCGATGTTAATGTCACGTTATCGCTTGGGTCTGCCATGACAATGGGTGTGCCACAGGGGTCCATTTTGGGGCCATTTCTGTTCCTAGTCTATATTAATGACCATGGTAGGTCATGGTAGGTAGGTACTACGTAGGAGATAATCAAAATATTGTGCTAGTTGCAGATGATACATCTTTATTATTTAAAATAAGAAGGCAACTGCTTCATTATGACGATGTGAACAATGTACTATCTAAAGTTGTTCATTGGTTCAATACTAATAACCTAGTTTTAAGTGAAAATAAAACTACTACTCTGTCAAGAAAGTACCAGGAAAAATATCAATAATACACAAAAAATTTGTTATTCATCCAAATTAATTGTATCACCTTCAAAGTATGCTCCTTCAGAAACGATAGACACGCCAACGAATAATGCAATCATCAAAACATTTTTTAAACGCTGTTTCCGGAATTGAGTTCTCGCCGCGAATTCTCCTTTATGTCTTCTACCGATTGAAAACGGGTGCCACGAAGTGGTAATTTGAGTTTAGGAAAAAGAAAGAAGTCGGCTGGAGCCATATTTGGTGAATATGGTGGTTGCTCGATGGTATTTGTTGAGTCTTTGGACAAAAATTTATTCACAATGATGGCCTTGTGCGAAGGCGCATTATCGTGGTGCAAAATCCAAGAATTTTCTTTTCACAAATCTGGCCTTTTTCGTCGAATTTGCTCTCCTAAACGCCGCATAAAGCTCAAATATTCTTTATTTACCGTTTAACCTTCTGGCAAGAATTCCGAGTGCTCAACACCGCGATAATCAAAGAAAACAGGCAAAGACAAATCATCCATTCCCAATACTTTATTGACTGAGCGTAAATGCATTAAACACAAAGTGAAAATATATAATAATGTATGTTGCTAAGCATGTCAAATGCTAAAAATATATATAAAAATATCTAAATATGAATGTAAATGTATAAAATTTACTACATCTATTGTAAGGCATGTAGAAACCAATGTACAATTGAATGTCGAGACCTCGTGGAGTCCACTATTTTCCTAGGTATCACTATAGATAACGAACTCCAATGGGGACTTAGATGGTAGATGTCCAAGGTCACCTGTGATCATGAATGCTGTAAAGTATTCGAAACGTCGGGATAGTAGAAAATCAAGTAAACGCGATAGAATCCGTAAACGTAGTTTTATTTCAAAATGTGTAAATATCAGCAAGTATTATACTAACTGTTGTGTCTCAATTTATGTGTATATCAAGAAAAACATCAGAAACTTTGATAAGTATAGTGGCGTTCATCACATTAATACTAGGGAAAAGGCAATCTCATTGCACACAGCACTCGTCTCAACAGAATTAGTAGATATTTCATGGGTCAATGTATATGCTTCTACCATAAAATTCCTGAAAATGCCCGAGACATGCCACTAAATAAGTTTAAGAAAGCGATAAAAATTAGACTTTGTAATCAAGGCTATTACACTGTTTCGGATTATCTTGAGGATAAAACAAAATGGGCTTGAGCTGCTTCTCATTCATTAATTTTCTTCTTCTTCTTATTATCACGCCTTTTCCCTTGCGGGTTAGGCAGAGAGAACAGAGTGCCAAGAGGCTCTATTCTTGCATACATCTCTCGCTTCCTCAACATTCATAACTCTCTTCATACACGCTCGCCGGTTTCGGAGACTCCTGACTCCACCTTCCTTCAATACATGACCTATTTGGTCCAGGTAGGTAAGTCTCGGTCTCCCCCTGTACCTACATCCTTCCACTTTCGCATTGTATATCTTCTTAGCCAGTCGCTCGTCCGGCATTCTTTCCACATGTCCGAACTATCGGAGCATTCCCTATCGCATCTTTACACCAATACTCTCTTTTATACCTACTCGCTCTCTTACATCATTGTTACGAATGCAGTCAGTCAGCCTCACTCCACAGATTCCCCGCAGAGATCGCATTTCGACTGCATTGATTTTACTCTGATGCTCCTTTTTAAATACCCAACTCTCGCTTCCATATAATAACGTTGGGACAAGCACTGCGTTGTGTATTGCGACACGTGCCTTCTGGCTGAGGGTGGTTCATTAATTTTCAATATAATATAATTTTAGTTATAAAGATTTGAATAAATTGTGATAAATTGGCAATTTAAAAAAGTGACCCATGAGTTTCTTGCCAGGTTCTTCTCATGAAAGGCTTTACTACGGAATCCGGCCGCTTGTGGCGATTGCAATTGCCACTTTGTTATTGCGGATGCACTAGCCTTAGGTGCTCGTGTTAATTATTAGTGTATTCTTGACGATTTTAAGCGCTATTTAATAGGTCTTTGAAATAAAGTTTTTTTTTTAATTTGAATTTAGAATTTGACTCGTACTAGTGTGGCGGGGTTGCCACAAAAATCTTCTCTGAGTTATTGCTGTGTCAGCGTTCACTGAACGCCTACACTTGGCACTCTAGCAGTACCTCCCTCCCTTGCTCACTTTACTTCAGTAAATTTGCCCGACGTGATTTATAAAATTATAATTAATAACACCAGAGAGGTTCACGAGTACTCTGATAGAGTTTGTGATACCACGAGAACAGCTATTCCTTTTTTTTTGTTAAGGTGGGAATTATTTTAGCTAACCACACACCCCATCGTTTGGGGCAACGAACAAGGTAGTGTGGCCCTCACCTACTAAAAAAACCCGCCGTGTGCCGTTTCTCTGTGAACTGTCTGTGTGCTGGCGGAGCCCTGGAACTGTATGACATTACTTCAGTGGTGCATGGTTTAAGCCTGCCCCTTGTGTAATAAATTCTTATTGTCTTGGTTGAATTTTTATAATTTTTCATTTTCACACTTAAGCGTTGGTCGAATATGTTAAGTCGAATGTGTTATAAATAAAAAATATTAATGTATAAACGTATTTGTTACAGCATGTACCTCAATATACTGTTTCCTGTGTGGACTACACTCGGACTTCACGCTCGCCAGGATACTGTACGGGCAGCCGCAGGGCAATGCGCCATACTTCCCTTGTTTACTAACTCATCAGGTATGAGTAACAGAGTTTTCATTGATGTAGTTCTAGCTGTGCGGCGCTTGTACCGCATCCATCCATCCATCGGACTTTTAACGTCCACTGCTGGACATAGGCCTCCCAAAGAAGGGGGGATAGTGTATCGTAATCGCCACGCTTGGCAGGTGGGTTGGCGATCGCAGTGGATGTTGTTAATACTCGAGGGAGTGCCGCTGCCCACTCCCCTGGTATTCGCTCAGTCGCCTCTTACGACTCCCTTGGGTGGAGAGGGGTGGAACAATTCTAAAGTCGGCCCCACACGGCATTGTACCGCATAAGGGGCAGTTAACATTTTTTTCGCGCAAATTGGAGAAGATGTTTTGCTTGGTGTAACAAAATATGCTGAACAGGGAGAGCGGTCTATGGAATCGTGACGTTCGCAATTCAACAAACATTTTCCTTTTGTCTGTATTTAAAGGTGTGACGTATTTACATGAACACACCATCCTAAAAATTTATAGCGTGACACAGGGGGATGATTTGAAACAAGGTCAATTTAGCATGATGTAATTGAACGAACTCCAGCATTCAGATCGGAGTTTCAGAAAATCGGGGTTTCGATTCCCAATTAGGCATCGAAGTCGCACTGTCGGAACAATCATTTCCGCAAATAAGTGACTTCTGTCCCGTTATATATTTAAAAAAAAAAACATGATATAATATCTGATATCATCATATATACTAAACAAGTAAACCATTTGACAGCGCCTGATGCTGTTTTGGAACAAATGACGTCACTTTGAATGTCACGTGACTTAAATTGATTTAATAAGAAAAGATATTTGTGTATACCTTTAAAAGTATAATTATTTCTGCAATAAAACATATACTCAGTTGCACGTTGAGTAGAACCTTGTCCTTTTTTGAAGTCTGTTAATAAAAACTAATAAGTGCTTTATATATTTTACTAGCAGAACCGACCACGCGGTGCTATAGCATATTTATATTTTAATTATGATATATTAGAATACTTAATATTGTTATCATTAATGCTATCTTTTGAGTTGGAACAATTTTGAAATACTTTATATAATCCAAAACTACACGCCTCATAATCTTCATTTTTCACAATAAAATTGATGATTTGATAAGTAACTAATAATGTATTGGTCTTACTAAGTAGTTATCAATAAATCACATAGATGGTGCTAATTTCAAAAAATGCTAATGTGTTTCTCATGTCTTATCCGCCATCTAGCGCTAATTTTAAGAAGTACTAATATATTGGTCTATAGAAGTAGTTCTACGAAATAAGGTATAAGCTATAGCGCTGGTTGTAGTGTATCACTGTGCCATCGAGTCAAGCGTAAATATTCACTATTTTTTTTCTTTATTTAATAACAATTAAACCACATCGAATCAGACCGTGAAAAGTGATAGGACACTATTCGTAATTGTACTTAAGTTAATAAGAAAAAAAGACTCTATTAGTAAAGTATTTCGGTTGTTATCGTGTTAACATTACCTATAACAAACGGACGTCCAGGACAGAACTTTTTTAAACAGTTTTTTTTTAACTAGTTTAAATAACAAAAATGGCATAAAAAATATCATGATGTGTTAAAAATAGTGTTTTTTCTTGATATGTGTGTGTATATATTGTTTTACTAGTACGATATATGATAAATAGAGATATTTTAAGTTTGAAAAATCAGTTGTTCTGTGGAAAAAACGAGAATAGTACCCACCTCAACGCTTCGCTTATGAGGCGTGCAAAATAAATCGTTAAAATCGGATAAGTAGTTAGTAGCCATATAATAGATTTGATCATTTACCATTTCATGAAATGATCGGCTACAACACGAAGTGATCAATTTAAAGATGTGGCTTCGACATATATGTAAGATTTGTACTAACTAACCAGGGGGGTTAGGCAGAATCTCATATCTCACATGTCGATCGTATCGTGATCATTGATTGGTTGAGAAACCAACGCGTGATGTCACAATAATCTGTTGGCCAATCATGGTGATCTCACAACCAATCACAGTGATCACGATACGATCGATATGTGAGATATGAGATTCTGCCTAACTCCCCAGATTGGTTGCCAGAGCCATTGAAATTATTAAAGCTTGGTGTTATTTCTAAAAGCTAATAATATATTGTGTTTTATCCAGAGCCATCCAAACGCGGAGCAGCTTCGAGAGAACGGCTCGGCGCTGGTGTGCACGTTCTGCTACCACTCGTTATTGAGTCAGTGGAGACGGTGAGAGTTGTGCTGCATCATACTGCACTAAGGAATAATCCTTGTATCGTGCGAGACTTTTACAAAAATACAATTTCACGGCCACAAAGTACACCCAGATTCAGAACAACAATTTGTGGATCACACAAAGACTTGTTCTGTGTGGGAATCGAATCCATAAGAAGATAGGTCGGATACTTGATATAGAGGATAGACAGGATAATATGGAGAGGAGGTGGTTACCTGAGGAGGGTAGGAGTACCTATCGTTGTTTCACTCTAATCTTTTGTGACAGGGTGGTACTTTCCCGATCGAGCAAACCCATTTATGTTGGGATAAGCAAGGCTTTAAGCTCAGGTGTAAAGTATTCCATATTCCGGTATAATGCAAAATCAAGCAAATATGATGAATTAAACACAAAGTGTTTAATGTATAGTGCTAAGCATATCAAATGCTAAAAATATATATAAAAAATATCTAAAATAAATATGATGAAGTTCGTAAAAGTAGTGAATTTATACTAGTATACATTTTGTATATTTTTACAATTATGAGTGATGTGTAATATGTTCCGTTGAAATAAATTTCTGTGGAGCTAGTTACTGGCTACGAAAAGCGTAGGTAAAGTTAGACGCACATAGCGAGTCATAGATAAGAAACGTACGTAGCAGCTACGGCAGTAGCAGCCGTGCTACGCCGTAGCCGCTGCGACTGAGCCGCTGGCGCCGCAGGTACGAGGCGCTGGGCGGCTGTCCGGCGGAGCGGCGCGTGTACAACACGCACGACTACCACTGCCACCTGTGCGGGATCAAGACCTACCGCAAGCGCGTGCGCGCGCTGCCCATCAAGGTACTATCACTAGATTTAACGTTCAATGTAATGTCAAATTTTAACCGTCCAATAACAGTAACACAGTGTTGCCATTTCTGTTAATTTCTCCCAAGTGTAATATTTTGTGTTGCCATTACATTTGAAAATACTCTTAACAGCTAACGGGCAATGAAAAAACTTTTATAGACAAGGGGGGAGGGGGCATAATTTGGTGTGATGAAATGGGACAAGGCGGGACGGGTGGTTCAAGTAATTGGCGTTTTCAATTAACTTTAAAGAGGTAATAAAAATTAGCGCCTTAAAATCAATTTTCATGCTTATAAAAAATAATATTGTTTATGATAGCAGTCGAACCACGGCCCACCTGATGGCAAGCGTTAACTGCTGTTCATGGGCTCAACTATATTAGAAGTAAATCCGCTGCTTACCATTTCATTTCATGGATGTGAAATCAAAGAATGCACAGCTATCTCCCGCCATAACCAAAACATACTGAGGTGCTTCACGGAGGATCACAGGGGAGACGTTGACTCTGACCCGCTCGGGCCCAATAACTAGTGAATACACCCACTTGGTACCCACCCTACTACCGGTAAGGAAGGAGAATGAGGTGGTGACACCCATATTCTTAGTCCGCAACCATTATGGTCTTATCGCTGCACTCGTTGATTTTACTCGTTGGTTGTTGCAGGAATTCCCATTCTTAGTGCAAAGACGGACTGAAAACTCATTATTATTAGAAAATGGCGACTATGCCGTAGTATGTTTAGATTGTTACGAAAGCTTAAGGTGAGTTCATTGTTAATTTTATATTTACATTTGTCTAGGATTTTATTAAGGCTTTCTTTTTACTATAAGGATGGTAAACAAGGTATAACATACAACTTCAACTTCTAAAAGTGGTTCCAAAAAAAAACAAATAACAAATATAAGAATAATTTTATTATCATAAATTATTCAACGAATGTAAAGTGTTAGATATAATACATCTAACAGAATTATACTTACTTAAAGAAAGTTATATAAATACTATACTAATTTCATAACCCGCAAAATAACAACACAAACTATAATAAACAAAAAAATTACAAACAGTCAGTGCAGTACATTTTGACGGAGAGAGGACAACTGATTTATTTGTACCTAGGTTAATTAATAATATTCCATTAAAATTAAAGAGCCATAAAAAAAATATCTTAATGCAACCTAATAAAAAATATTCTGTGATAAATGCTGCTGTGAATCCACAAAATAATCATTCTGTATGTAGCCGTGTGGGGCCGGCACCAAGAATAGCTCCACCCTGTCTCTTCCTATGGGAGTCGTAAAAGTCGACTAAGGGGTTACCGGGGAACCGGGCAGCAGCGTTCCCCTGTGTACTAAAAACATCCACTGTGATCGCCAACCCGCCTGCCAAGCGTGGCGATTATGGTAAAACCCCCCATTTTGGGGAAGCCTATGTCCAGCAGTGGACGATGAAAGGCTGATGGATGGATGGATGTAGCCGATAGTCACAAAATACCCGCAAGTTGCGAGATTATGCTTACGTTAGTCAACTGTTTAACTACCTACATAATTATTTTCATACAGTCCATATTATGTACTATTTAGTTAACTTTTTATATGTAGTGTAATTATAAGAGGAATGACACATCAAACACAAACCTGCCAAGGTTTTCATGATGTGTGTACCATAAAATGTAATTTATAAGATATTACAAAAAAAGTAATGGGCTGCCTAATGGTAAGTGGCTATTGTAGCTTATAGACGTTAGTATTATTCGCGTGTAGTTAGCAGAGTTAGGAATACAAGGCGGAAAGTAACGATGATAGATAGGGAATGTGGGAGGGGGGTTTGGGCCTGCGGCGCTATCATTCGTTGATGGTAGACTTAGAAGCTAGCGTCAATCTTGTGTTGGTTAATTCAAAGATAGAGTAATAATGATAGAGTAAAAGTTTGTGGTAAGTGCTAACCGTCATTGCTTTATAAATGATCTCCAGACCATAATTATAGTAAATTACTTATTTTTTGGTGACAGTAGTAGAATGCACTTTTGGATTTTTGTAAAAAGTCGTACCCAATTCCAAATTGTATCATTGCGATACGATGCTCACCTCTGCCAAGGCCGCTCAAAAGAAGTGAATGTAGAATGTCGGTAGCTGCGAGTGTGTACGGCGACTACAGACGAGTGCCCGCAGGACGCAGGCGCAGGACTACGAGCGGCGCGGCGTGCCGGCCGACAAGCGCGAGTACAACTGGCTGCAGCAGCCGCCGCCGCCAGAGGACTCCGCCGACGTCACCATCGCCAGGCTGCCCTCCGGCGACCGCAGCGACAAGCTGGTCAGTGCACACATACGCCGACCTAACGAACTTTACACAATATTTCCGCAAGCTATTATTTTTAAATTAAATAATTTTGGTTTACATAATATAGTAATTAAAATAGAGATTGTTTAAGTTACATCTGTTTTTATATAAAAGAAGAAGCCACAAGACGAATGCAACATTCAGTAGTGACCTAAGCACTAACAGCCGATGCCCCGCGCAGGTGCCCCAAGCGCTAGTGCTGCCCCGCGCGTGCGGCCGACGCCACAGCCCGAAGCAGTCGCCGGCCGAGCGCCGGCCCGCGCCCTCCAAGCTCGACAAGTCCGACCAAGGTATGTCTTTCACGATCCTATTTTTTAAGCACTCGATATACTATCGCATAATCATCTTTTTTCGTTGAGGTCGGCTTCCAATCTGTTAAATTTTAACTAAGTCACCTCGATACGATTACTTTAGTGACGTCATCCTAACGTAAGTAGAGACGGCCCTATGTGAGCTAAATTACACCTATTTGAATGAATAGTACATTCGAATAGTAAATCAATTGGTCAATATATTTAAACTTTTGACTAAACTGGTTCATTTATTGGAAAATAATGAAAACTTAAGAGACAGAATGACGAAATATAAAAAAATAAGGTATTATAGAGATTATAAAGTGTAATTATCTTTTTCATATCGATGAAATGAAATGGTGAGCAGCGGCTTGACAATACTCTAGGTATTGTTGAGTCCATAGACGACGGTTACCATTTACCATCAGATGGGCCGTGGCTGGTCTGCCACATCATGCAATAAAAAAAACCTACAACAGAAAATATTGTATGGTTTTCGACCAACTATATGTATACTATACATGACATTGTCGAAGGCAAGCTTGTTTGTTTATGTTTTCCGAGTGACAGTGACGGTAGGTATTCTTATGCCGTATTTTATTTTTAATGCATTTTATTGTGTTATAGCTAAAATGAGAACAAAATGTATATGCTGACTCATTATAACATTTTTTAAATTGACTCATTATTTTTAATAGTTGACAAATCATCTATTTTAATTATTTAGTGACACCTTTATGATCAATAATGTGTATATTATTCGTAGGTAATTATGAAGTCCCTTTATAGTGCCCTATGGTAAAATATGTGAGACTAATAGAAATATCCGAGGTTTTACATCTATATTATCCACAAATAAGCTACTTCCAAAATAGCCCGTTTTGTTATGTGAACATTGCTATACTAGGTAGGTTCGAACGGCATATTTTTACACAAACTTATTTTATTATATCTATCATCTATATCTACTTTTCATCGTCATATATTACTGTGGGATTAATTGTCTTTCGAAGTTTAGTAATTTTAAAACATTACATACTCAAAAACCTAAGATTTAATATGTTAAGAATCTTTTCTCACCGACAATTTCTAAGTGAAAAAAGACAGTGCTTGATAGCCAGCCTTCGAAATTGACGTTACTGTACGTGAAATCAAAGTTCGTGCTCTCATTTATTGTTTAAAAGTGTCAAGTTTAGTTTACGCGACGATGCATTTGTGATACGAAATCATTCGTGCTAGCAAAATAAGTTCATTTTACGCACGATAGGGACGCTGCACAATTCTCATGCAAATTGTTTTCGATGATACGAATACTTTTTCGCAAGTGTTTCGTGCTCGGGCTACTGTTCCTATTTACACGGAACGACAGCCTATCTGACCCCTCATGAAACAAATAGAGGGACAACTAAACGAAGTCGGATTTTTAGACGTCAGCTGAAACTCACTGCCTAAGGTACGTTCAGAAACATGGAAGAGGTCAGGTATCCACAGATAGGGGTCACTTTTTGTGATCTATTTAGATATTTTTATATACTTTTTTAGCGTTTGACATGCATTAGGCGTCGCCCAAAGACGTTAAGAATGAATGTGTTATCGAAATTAGTAGTCAGCAGCAATTGTCACGATTGCTGAATTGGCAAAGCATCTGAGCGGTATCCAGGAGATGCAGGTTCAAGTCCTGCTCGTGACTGTTATTTTCGATTTCACATTTTTACACCTTGTGTTTATTTTGTGATCTAGTAAACCTAGTCAATAACCAAGCATATCACATAAAAACAAGAAAAAAAAAAAGCATCATGGCTGTATTCCCCGAAGGGGTAGGCAGAGGTGTATTACACACCCTCGCCAGCTATGTTTAAGTCCCACGTAATTAGGGGGCGAGCCTATTGACGTCTTACCGGGGGCACATTTCCAAACTCCGGGCTGTTACTAAGAATTTTTCTTTTTAGGAAAAAGCTCAATAACATTGCCCGACCAACCATATCAAATGCTCCAATTTTATATCAGAATATAGAACTGCGACAATGTCTTTCTTTATATACAACATAATTATAGTACGAATTTTATTTATATCGTTATTTCTTAGAACACGAAACCTCTTATGGTCGCTCCCATATAGCTAATACGTCGCGTAACGATATACTACGATATGGCGAACCACCTGTGGATGTCTGTAAACTGGTTACTCTCCTTGTACGGAACATAGACTAAGTTTTGCAATGAGTTTAGATAATACTATGCCTACATTCCAATAACCTCACAGAGGATATAGTAAAAATCACGTGCAATTTTTTTTTTGAGATAAGAGTTGTATTGCAAGTTCTAAATTACATATTGGTAATGAGACTTTTCGCGAATTGTACACATATTTAAATTAACATAAACGGGTCTATTTCGCATATAAATTAGTTCAAGTTTTTAACTACCTTTAGCCCGACGTTTTAACCGCTTTACAGCAGTCGTGGTCACGACAACTGTTGTCCTGTTGTGTGTGTTTATGTTACTTTAAATACTGGTAGTAGAGTTCCTTAGTGGAGAAACCTAATAAAACATTAAGTAAAGCTTTACATTTTGTTGATGTATTTTATTATTATGATATCAGTAGTGTAAATAAGAGTTTGATGAGGAGGATCTCAGGAGTCATTAGAGTTTTCTCCCGGATAGGAAAAAGATGCAGGTTCAAATCTTGCTGAAGATCTTATTTTTCGACAAAAAACGTATGTCAAATGTTAAAAAAAAAGTTAACTTGTAATCTATTTTGAATCACATAAATGTTTTAGCCCACTGGCTTTAGGCACAAAACTAAACTCAGAGGCCTCGACTGTCTGCAGTATTTTTATTATCTATCCCCCCGTTCGTATCCGTAACAATACACCGTCTTAAGTGCGGTGGAGAATCTCTGCCAGCTTTTAACTCCCATGGAGCCTTTTGTTAGTTTCTGTAGCGCGCTTTATTAGTCTTTGTTCACGAAAATCTTCAGAATTACTTAATTCCAGGTCTTTTTTATGAATACAAAGGTTTGAGTTTTCGGATTTAGAGGTCGTGTTGTTGTTGAGCTTTTTGTGATTGAGAGTTTGAATCTCTTTGTTCGTGCTTTTCTCGGAGGTGCTTCAAACATTCAATTGAAACTCGTACCGTTATAATAGTAGGCTATATGTTTTTTTTAATACTTATTAAATCTGTCTTCGTAGTGACTTAAGTGTTCAACCTGTAACTAATCATGTGAGAATCCTGGTACCGGTCGTTTTTTATTACTACAAGATTTGCAAACATACTACGAACCGCCTGACTAACCCGCTGGCTTAGGCTACAAACACTACCACTGAAGCAATGTAACATAGTTCGAGTGACCCGTCAATAAGGACGACGAGACGGCACACGGTGGATTTCTTTAGTGGTTGAGGGCCACACAATACCCTGTTCCCGACCCTGTACCGAACGACGGGGTGTGCAGTTAGGAACATTTTTTCCCGCCTTAACAGAAGAAAAAGGTTACAGACGCTAGCTATACCAGAGAAATAGGAAGGATCTTAAACTGGGGATGAACCGCAGAGAAAGTATGATCGAGAGAATCTTGTAGTGGTAGAGCTTTACTTGTTCCAGCATGAATGGGTCGGCTCCATCGAGGAAGTACCACCTTCTCACAGAAGATCAGCGTCAAACAACGTTGTACTGTTGTGTTTATAATAATGCAATCTATAATCTGGGCCCGAGAGCTTCCCTTAGACAGAAATTCAAAGAAATGAATATTCTAACTGTTGTGTCTCAATTTATATACGAAAATCTGTTGTATGTCAAGAAAAACATCGGATGTTTTGATAAGTATAGCGATGTTCATCACATTAATACTAGGAACAAAGGCAATCTTATTGCACACAGTACTCGTCTCCACAGAATTAGTAGATCTTTTATGGGGCAATGTATATGCTTTTACAATAAGATTCCTGAAAATGTCCGAAACATGCCACTAAATAAGTTTAAAAAAAACCATAAAAATTAGACTTTGTGATCAAGGTTATTACACTGTTTCGGATTATCTTGAGGACAAAACAAAATGGGCTTGAGCTGCTCCTCATTCATTATTTTTCAAAATTGTTTTGATGATGTAATGTCATTTTAGTTATTAAGATTATATTAAATTGTAATAAATTGGCAATTTAAAAAAGTGGCCCATGAGTTTCTTGCCGGGTTCTTCTCATGAAAGGCTTTACTTCGGAATCCGGCCGCTTGTGGCGATTGCAATCGCCACTTTGTTATTGCGGATGCACTCGCCTCAGGCGCTCGTGTTGATTATTAGTGTATTCTTGACGATTTTAAGTGCTATTTAATAGGCCTATGAAATAAAGATATTTTTGAATTTGAATTTGAATTTGTTTCGCATGATGAATGAGAGCACCGGAAGCTTAAATCCCCTTCTTATCCTCTCCTAAGTATCCCTCGTCTCCACCTCTTATCCCTTGGAGTTAGCGAGCGTCAGTGATGCCTCTGGTGTAGCTAATGTCTATAGGTAGCTAACAAAATAAACAAGACTAAAATCCTGCTCGCAAATTATCTTTCCCACTTTCATATATTCGTAAGTGGCTAAGCTTGTCAAATGCTAAAAATAAAAATCACTAAGCATTACCAGTAATTTGCATTGTCAGATCCATCACAGGGATTAAATTGCCGCATGAGTATATCACAGATGCTCTTACGTGATTGAAATAAAGGCTAGATTTCTGTGCCCCGATTTGTGTTATACGCTCTTTTGTTTGAATTCCCTGCAAATTTCGAGAGGTTTTTGGGATGCCGATACATATTGGCATTTTGCTCTACCAAGACAAGTTGTAAACTTAGAGCGATTTTTAAAATCGTTATTTCTGTGATCACATTGAGGGAATATTTACTACCTATATAAGACTAGTGATATTTGATATTCGAATTCCAAAATCTTAATTTAATTTGTCAATGTTGGAAATAAACTCAAAATTGTATGAATCCACAAAACTGACAAAATAACGACAAGACAACGATCTTTCTATTCAAAGCAAATTGAAACTATTTGTACATGTATAAAACATCGTATTGTCTCTGTATTTGACATGCTTAGCTAACTTAACTAGAACATATTTTATATATTGTTTTTGTACAAAAATATCATATTTTCTAATTATTTTGGTCTACTGTCCTTACATATTAAAATTCGTTATCATAATGCCTATACTTTAGTACGAGATAGCTAGAGGCATACGTATTATAAAAAGTTTTGTTGAAAAATTATACGCTCCGTTATTGATAATGACAGCGTTTTTGTTAATATCGCTCACCGCCACCCTCTATGTCTCAGACCGTGAGCGCATCCCCGAAGCGATTGATCTGTGCCAACATTGATAGCTATTGTGCTCATTGTGTCTGCCCGGGGAAAATGTTATAGCGAGGTTCGCTGGTTGCAAGCTGCCATTTAAATAAATTACACTTTATAGATGGTATAGTGGCTCAGATTACGAACTCGTTTGCCGAGTCTTGTGTCTTAAGTTGTATATATATACTATAGTAATAATAATGTTTGTCTAGGTACCGGACACAACGTTTATTGTATGTTCGTAAACACACCTACAACACAGGGATTCTTTCTCTTTCTCTGACGCTGGGTGCTCTTTTTTATAAGAAAACCTACCCGAGCTGCATCAGAAGTTGTGCTGCTGTGTGTGTTTGGAACTCCTATTTAGAAACATATCTGCATACCATTATAGTTCGTAAAATAATGAAAGAGAGAGAGAGGTTAGAAGAATAAGACATTACACTTCGAGGTTTTAAAGGTTAACTCAACAACTCGCTGCCGCTGCTGCTTGTGCATTGCACGTTACATGTGACCTCACCCCGTGACGTCACACCCCGCAGCGATTGATCCGTGTCGATGTTGTAGAGTCGTGTGTATTCTGTGACCAGTATTGAATGGCCATCCACATTGCTAAACTGCAGTTAGCTGTATAATAGAAGCGCAGACTATTTCTTTTCATAATTTCGCTCATGGATGATGGTTAACTGTACCTATACTCACTCCCATCTCGGACTTAATGCTGGATCTTCATGGTAGTGAAGACCATTTGGCTGAGACTCCATTGTTCCTAAGGGAGGCGGTTAAGACTCACCATATACATGTCACCCCTGGTAGTAAAAAAAGAATACTATTCACGTGCGCTTGAGGTCACAATATCCCCATGATCCTTATCATGAAAATTAACGAGACAAACAAAATACCAAAAGCTTAAAATCGAGATTATTCAAAAAAAGGCGTTGAAGGATGTGTTTCACCAAGATACCTTTTTAACAACGCAAGGTAGAACCTTAATTAACAAAGAAACCTATAAGCACTTAAAAGTAACAAAATGAACAGTCTCCCGGCGAACAATCCTGTCGAGTACTAATTTGAGCTCCGACAGGCGCGTCAAAGCCCGGATTATTGGAAAGCCATTTGTGGCGAGGGGAGGCTGAGGGTGTGTGCGGTCACACTTCCCGCGGGAAGATGGCAATAAAATAAACGGAATACTATGCACGGTTTCGAAATCTCTCAACGCCGGTTTAAGATGGGGAGCTAAATCAAAAAGAGTGAAATAAAAAAAGGCTTTGATGCTACTAAGGACTGCATGCGTTCTACGAGTTAATTTATATAAAGCTCCGAGTTGACTGCTAACGCGTGGTTAAATGATCTTTCTTTGCTTGAACTGCCAAGAGTTAACTCTATACCAATGGTTAAATAATTAATTAATATTAATTTTATTAATTAATAAATATTAATATTCACGGACATTTCACACAACGTCCTCTGGTCCCAAATTAAGCTTAACGCTTGTGCTATGGGTACCAGTTTACCACGACCTCGTGCATGGAAGTTGGTTACACTACCGACTACGTCACGAGGCCCCTCAAAATTGTAATTATCAAACCCATTGAAGTTAGAGGGATAAAGTTCCAACTCTGGGTTTAATATGCCAAAATTATGAAATTATGCTAGTTTGTATTCTGTGTTTGAAGAGAAATAATATGATAATTAACATAATTTTATTGACCTGTTCCTTTGTTTTCTGATGATGTGATGAGAATGAAGTAGTTAATGACTATATAACTTCAGGTTAGCGCCAGCAGTTTCTTATTAAATGACATATTTATATCACAAAGATGTAAATTGTCACTGCTTGTGAAATTTAGACCACGTAAATAAGATTTATTTTACATTTCATTAAATAAAACAAACATCAATTTTACAGTTCTCTCAACATAAACGATTAAAAACACCTGGGGTTACTTCTAACCTGATATTAAACAATTACTTACGCAAGTTACTGTTGTGTGTAAGGGAGGATACTTATGTCGTTCGTCATTCGTTCTTTGGTACCTACTTGGCTGGATGTAAGCAGAGTGACTTAAACAAAAGTTTAGTAAAAACTGGGTTAATTTTGTGACGTGCAAAGATAAAATTCGCGTCAAATAGTTATATGCTAACCCTGGGTTAACAAGGAGTTATTTAATTATCTCAAAATTTTCGTCCAAGCAGTCCTAAGAGTGGCAAACATGCATACGATTCGTCTGGTGCTCTAGGAGCAACGATAGCGTTACCGACCCATGAAGTAATAACAGCTGAAAAGGAATTTGGTATTCGGATAGGATTAGGGGGTTTATATTTCAGAAACTTTCCTAAAACCGTCAATATTCTACCATTAGCCAGACCAACAGAAGGTGCATTTGCGTGCACTTATGAAGCCCTTGATTAGGTCTACTTATGCAGATGTTTGCAGCATCCCCTAAGTCACTTGTAGGCGTGTGGTGACGGACTAAGAATACAAGTGTCACCACCCCATTCTTTCCCACGGGTGTCGTATGAGGCGACTAAGGGAATTCAGCAATTATCATCCATTGCATGACTGGTGGTAGGGCTGGGTACCGATTGGGAGTGCTCACTTGTTATCGGGCCCGAGCAAGTTGGTACCACCATCTCCCGTGTGACCGGCCATGAAGCACATCGTTGCGTTTTGGCTGTAGCAGGAGATAGCCGTTTATTCTTTCATTTCGTATAAATTTATGAAATGAAATGGTGAGCAGCGTCTTGACAATACTCTCAGTATGGTTGAGTCCACGAGCGACGGTTACCATTTACCAACCTTTACAAGCAATTAAAAAAAAGAAAAGGTAGATTTGACATATTGTGTTCTTACGATCTATTTCCGAATGGCTATGAAACCTAATGAGAAAAAGTATGTTTTTGTTTTGTGGTCAAATGCTTTAATGTAAATACGAAGAAGAACGTAGCCTACGATTCATAGGGGGTAATTAATTAGCGAATTAGTGCAGACGAGCCAATTTTCACCTATCCTCACCGCATTGTAACAATTTGCCCGCCCACACTGGGACCTTTCCACACCTCGGTCGACTGAACGTTAGACAATAGACTTTTCGATTGGAGGCAAACGTATTTTCTTTGCGCCACCGTTTCACTGTGATTCGGCTGCGGTGGAATTATACAGGATATTATTAAAGACGGTTCGAGCTGTTGAAAATTAGCTGTTTACGTTCATACGCTACCTACTCATATATATTTGACTTAGTATTTTGTGAGAGAGTTTGTTAGTAAATAGTACGTAATACCAAGAGGCATTTGTGACAGAAAACTCGTATGTAAAAAATATGGGAGAAATCCTGTCAACAAATCTAGTATCTATTAAGTTATTTGCCATTGGCCAACTTTACGGTAATAAATCGTCAGTGGTAACTTTCGTTCAGGTACTTAGCATTTCCAGGGGCACAGTTAATTGATTCATACCGCGAAGATCACTACACACTATCTTCAAGATTAAAGGGGGTAGGATTGGCTCATATAAATATTATATATTAATGGGCTTGGGACAAGCTTATATATTATGCAAGTGCTACCACATCACGAATCGGAATGTACAGTTTTCAAAGTAAAAACCACACACTGCACAAAAAAAATGACTAGACTGTGAGTTCATAACTGTTTATTTGCTTAATAATAATGCACGCCTCATACGCGAAGCGTTGAGGCGGGTAATACTCTCGTTTCACAAAGAATAACTGATTTTTTAAACTTAAAATATCTCTATTTATCATATATTGCACTTGTAAAATAATATATACACACAAATATCAAGAAAAAACACTATTTTTAACACTAATGATATTTTTAATGTTATTTTTTTTATTTAAACTAGTTAAAAAACTGTTTAAAAATGTTCTGTCTTGGACGTCCGTGTGTTGTAAAATAATATATACACACACATATCAAGAAAAACACTATTTTTAACACTAATGATATTTTTAATGTCATTTTTGTTATTTAAACTAGTTTAAAAACTGTTTAAAAAAGTTCTGTCTTGGACGTCCGTGTGTTGTAGGTATGTTCGGATAATGTATGTTAACACGATAACGACCGAAATACTTTACTAATCGAGTATTTTGTTTACCATTCAGTATAATTACGAATAGAGCCCTATCACTTTTCACGGTCTGATTCGATGTGGTTTAATTGTTATTAAATAAACAAAAAAATAGTGTATATTTACGCTGGACTCGACACTAAAACCATCGCTATCCTTATTTCGTCAGAACTACTTCTATAGACCAATATAGAAGTACTTCTTAAAATTAGTGCTAGATGGCGTATAAGACATGAAAACCACAGTACTTTTTGAAATTAGCGCTATCTATGTGATTTATTGGAAAACTTGGTCTTACTAAGTAACCAATACATTATTAGTTACTTATCAAATAATCAATTTTATTGTGAAAAATTAAGATTATGAGGCGTGCACTTTTGGATTTTCCAAAGTATTTGCAATCTATAGATAATGCCCAACAGTGGACGACACAACGTTGATTAATTAATAAATGGGTAGATGTATGATTTTAAATACTAATTACATGGTATGAAGTTAAGTATCTATTCGCGTCTGTCTGTTTGTCTGCTTTCTCAACCACGGAACCGATTTTGTTTACTCCTTGGGCGCGATATGTGGGTTGGTGTGCACATCACACCGGATTTGTGTCGTTCGGAACTTTTTAAGGAAGGTCTATATCTATAATACATTTAATTATGTTTTTAAGTAGAACAATAATATGTTTTTAGTTGCGGCTCACGCTATCTACACCATAATAATATTATTAATAGAGAACTTCTTCAAGAATCCTAAAATTATTAGAATCCGTCTGAAGGGAAGGCGGTTTACATCAAATCTTAACAACTGTTCTCTAAATTGTCGTATTGCCTTGCCTTAACGGTTTAGTATCAATTCTATTTATAGTAGACCCCGTCGTGTCCTACTTATGTTGGACATTTAACCATTTCACTAAATAATGCACATGAAACGGAGCAGCTGAACTACCGGTTATTGGGACACGTGTCAACAAACCGACAGGCTAATATATGTGTGAATCAGCACCTGACAACGGCGATATTGTTGACTTGGATTTTTTTAATTGCACATGCCCTCTCATGGTAAGTGGTAATCATCGTCAAGATGCTGTTTCCTAAGATCCACAAGTGCGCAAAAGAGACCAGGAGATAAATGGAATCGGCCTTGTCTCAGTTCGACTCGGGTAAATGCAGAAGATCCGTGTGAAGCAATGATAGATCTTCCTACTGTTGTGTTTAGTATGAGGAGTTAAAGCGCTGGAAGTTCAAACCCCCTCATACCCTCAGTATTATCTCTATTATTAACCTCCTTCTGCCAACCTACTTCTCGACCTAATTTCCCTGGCGTTTGCAACGCACGAGTAATGCCTCTTCTGCGTGAGCGTCTATACTATAGAGTATACCATTACCATTTACAATCAGGCGGGCCATATGATTATTTTGTAACATTGTAATAAAATCCAAAACACAGGTCATGCTTCATCGCTACGAGCTGTTTCAAACTAACACTTGAACAAAGTTGTGGGACGTTCATCTATTGTGGGTGGGAATTGAACTCACAGCGCATGGTGCGGTAGGTCGCCATGTAAACCATTAATGCCATCTTCACAGTCCTAAATATTTTCTGCTACATTTTTGAAGTTATACTTCTAATGCGGCTTCCAACAAGGTTGCGTTAAACGTTTAATGCTACCATGGAGGGGGTATGATGAGACACCTAAACTCTTAACATCGACTTCTAAGAAATTTCAAAAGTTTACTAACGCCATCTAGTGACATTAGACATAATTACTTTATCGAACAAGGTATTTAAAAACGTAACTGTGACAAGTTTTGCAGTTACGAATTTAATAATTACTTTATTTATTAATGATGCCAAAGAAGTATAACTTCTCACGCGCGTACACGCATTTTTTTTTATTTAGAAACTTCTAAAAGCATAGAACTTTATTGCGAGCGCTTTCACAAATGATTTGTTCTTTTAAGTAGCTGAGCATGTCAAGTGCAAAATACAGATCAAAGTATGGAACCTTCTTCTGTTACGTTACAACTAACTGTGTATAAATAAGTCTTTTGTACAACAATGGGAATTTCATTCTTGTCAATATATAATGCATTACTCTTGGCAGCTTCTCGTCTGAGAGCCTACATTGATTTCCCTCAAGGCCGTAGCCTTAAATCGATTGTAGGACTAATGGTGTTAAATAACGCTTATTGCTAGAAGATTAATGGAAGAAATTTAGTTGTAACTAGCCTTTTCCAGCGGCTTCGCCGCAGCCAGAAGCTAGTTATATCCCAGGTTTTTCATACCGCGAAGATCACTACGGTAAGGTTTTCAGTTATATCCCAGGTTCCCAATATAGCAGCGGGATAAAATGTATACCAGTTTTTAAGTCAAATCAAAGCCTTTCAAATAAAAAAAGTTGCATCAAAATCCGTCCAGTAGCTTTTTTAAATAACTTCTAAAAATCACGCCATCAAATAGTATAAATTTTAATTGCAAAATTAAACTTACTACATTGGATGAATGCATGTAAATGCATTGCCGATAGAGGGCGTTGGTCGTTAAGACAAATGTGATGAGGAAATTCGGTATTTCTAGAAATGGTACGATAGCTCAGTGGATTAGAGCACTTCCCCGGAAAGGAATGGACGCAGGTTCGATTCCCGGTCGTACTAAAATACTCTTTTTCCTTATTCACAAATTATAATTTGTACTTTAATTTTCTAGTTTTTCGTTTATATCTCAGGTTCCCGATATAGTAGCGGGATAAAATGTATACCAGTTTTTAAGTCTAATCAAGGCTTTTCAAATAAAAAAAGTTGCATCAAAATCCGTCCAGTAGTTTTTGCGTGATGCGCGAACAAACAAACAGACAAACAGGTAAACAGACAAAAATTCTAAAAAAAATTGTTTTGAGTTTAGACTCCTTTATATAGCCTATTACAGCCATTTTTTCTCAAATATCTTCAATGTACAGACACAGCTATGTTACAGCTTTATAATAGTATAGATTAGGCATTTTTCACCAACATAATATAAAAGTCCGCAATTATTTTTATCAGTGTTTTAAAGTACAACTTGAGGAGCTTTAAATCTTCAATGTTTTTGACTAGTATAGATGGCAACCTGACATATCCGGATTATTATTCTAGATATAGTATTGAGATTAACTTAAAAATACAATATAATAAAACTGGCCAAAACAAAACAAAAAAAAAACAAAAAACTTCGTGTCGGACTCGCACATAAAGGGTTCCATATCCTCTTAGATTATAAAAATTTCGAGTACCTTTAACAAATATTTCAAAAGATACAGCAAAATGCTTCAAGAATATCAAGTTTCTTACATATTTAATTTTGAAATTTAATTTATTTTTATTGTTTGTTGTAGTGTTTTGTGAAAATTTCAACTCTATACCTATTACGATTCATGAGATTCTGCCCATTGACAGACAGACGGACGAACAGCGGAGGCTTAGTAGTAGGGTTCTATTGGCACCCTTTGGGTACGGAACCTTGGAAAGTAAAATAAATAATTGCTTTAGAAGTATATACAAATTTACATAATTATTGATATTGCACGAAGAGACTGCTTGTGTTGCGCAAAGAGAAAATTTCTAAGTCAATTAATCCGAACCCAAATTACTTAAAGAATAATTTAAGGCGGTCTATCTTTTGATATAAATAATAAGTTGGGAATCAGAACCATCACATATTAAAATAAATCATATTTTACTTGTATATCTATATTTTAAGCATTTTATTTATATATATTTTTAGCATTTGACATTTTTCACTTTGTGTTTAATGTATATTTTAAGCATTTAATATCGGCCATTTACCAGAACACAAAGTGCGAAAATTCGCGATAGAAAATAAACCGCACGAGTGGGGTCAGAATCCACGTCTTCTGGTTTCCGTAAAGATAATCCGAATTACGTAGATTCCCACTCGTGGCTATATATTTCATAAAATTAAATCAACTAAGAAAATATATTTCAAGACTCAATTTTGGGCGCCAATAGTGTACACGTATCGCCGCGGGCGCTTGTCAGAAACACTCCCGCTCGAAGTTAACTAACACTTCGCACTTGTTTTGTTTCGATATGTTCTGTTATGGAGTATCGATCGCGGCGACTTACTCGTAGTGTTAGCAAATTTATAACCAATCCTTTATACTACTAGGGTGGTAAACAAGCATACGGCCCATCTGACGGTATGCGGTTATCGTAGCCTATTATAAACGCTAGCAACACCAGAGGCATCACTTGCGAGTTGCCATCTTCATGGAATGGTATAGGAGGTGGAGAAGATGGATAACAATGACAGGATAAGAAGGATACTAAGGATAGAATAGGAAGGATAATAAGTAGAGGATATAAAGGATAGTAAAAATAGGGAAGGTGTTAAGGCTTCCGGCGCTTATACTCACCACCATACCACCATAACGGTAGGTTGTTTCTACCTCCAAAATTTCATGCATATCCGCTAAGTCATTTAGGCAATTGACGGACAAACATCCAAACAACTTCACAAACTTTGACATGTTATTAAGATATTAGTAGGATTAGCAGGATACTAATACAGAAAATCCTCAAGAGTTTATTTAAACGGGCTAATCTCTGGTCGGATGATTTTAGATATTTTTAATTATTTTCTTACCAGAATTATCAACACGGTCTTTAGTTAGAATATTATGTAGTTCTAAAAAGCTAAAAGATTATTCAACCGGAGTGTGACTTTTTTCCCCTTGATGTTGACCGATGCGATGCCAACATTTCACTGACTTTGCCTCTCGGCAATTTCTTTGTTAAGGGAATCGTTATGCCAAGAAAATAAAACTACCCTACAAATAGGGTTTGCGCAAAATTGTTTCTACTCTCGGTACTTATAATGGTTTGCGCTGTTGTCTTTAGCCGGGTTTTGCTTAAGATTTCTTTTATATATACGTGATGAACTTTATCTACCGATTTAATTGAATTTATGGATTTCATATTCGATTCATAGTGAAACTGTCGCTTTATAAGCGAAATAACAGTGAAACTAATGGCACGCAACTAGCTTCATAATATATTTATCCCTATGTTATGTATAGACATAACTTAAGGCTTCGCTTGGTTTAAGTTAGCTATAGAGCTATCTTTATCGTCTATATATTCTACCATTTATCCATTGTATTGTCATTTAGTAACGACTGTACAGATTTATGATGACATCACGTTAATGCTATTTAATCCTCGTAATTTTTCTGTTGTCCTCGTATTTATGGCATCATCGCAAAATGTATATAGAAGATATTAAAGATCGGTATTTCTAAGGCGATGAGGAATAATAATCGGAAAAGCTATTTAATATCCAAGTAGTTACAAATATGAGTACAATATTGCTCTTTTATATCTTACTTAAGTTTTGTATTTTTGGCGCCCAACATGGGACTTATAAGTTTTAAACAAAGTATCAGTGTTAAAACTTCTAATTTATTTCGCTATAGATACAGTTTTGAATATTTGATGTATGAATTTAAAGAGAAAATAACGTAATCTTATTCACTCTTTAAAAAAACGAGCCGACCTCAGTGCTCGAGTGGTCAGGACTTTACAAACAAGTAAATACATTAATATCCAAAATATCTCATAATCATTTATTCTTTGTGCGTTCTAGGCCCACACAAACTCGGTACAGACGTAGTTCGCTCAGGGGTTATGTTGCTTGGTTAAACTTTTACGTAATCGATATAATGAAACAAAAATCTGCTTGCGACAAAAGTTTTGCTTGCTTAAACCGTGGCTACGGTTCCATCAATGTGTACGAGGCCTTACTTTCACCCAGAGCGCATGCCCGGCACGTCTGAGGGTTATTTGTCGTAACGGCGTCGACTTGTTTATTTTTATGTACGCATCCCTCCTCACCCTACAGCCTTTATCATTCTCCGTCGCTATTCCATGGGACTCGAGTTGTAATTGTTTTGATTCGCGTTATATTAATGTTTGAATATTATTAGTTTGAACAATTTAGAATAGCTAGTATTTTTGTGATCTTCATCTCCTGGTCAAGCTAGGGCTAGAAACTTGATTCTCCCATGAATGGGCCGACTCTCCCACAAAAAAGATCGACGTGAAATAACGAGAGGTAGTTATGGTGATTGAGAGTATCGAAGACCCAGAGGTTCCCTCTCTACCATCCATCCTCTCGACCTCCTACTCCTTTCCTAGGGGTTGGCAACTTGCGGATGATACCTCTTAGTGTTGTTGGTGGCTACGGTATCCGCATACGACCAAGCGGCCGTATCTTTGTTTGCCTCACGAATTAGTCAAATCTTAATACACCTGGTGAAATAACCGATTATTATATAGTCGGAATTTTTATTCGATTCCAGATTTGACAATTTCAGTGTTGCAACGTTATGACAAGTACTAAATAGTGACGTTGCGAAATTATTCGATACGGAAATGGAATATTTCCGGATCGATTCCTCTGGTTTATAGTAGTATATCTAAACAACTACTACTTTAATAGAAACTAAGTATATCAGGAAATTAAATATTTCTGAACGGATAATTTAGTTATGACGATTAATTTTATTAAGGATCTGACAGTTTCCTTTAATAATTGTGTGTGAAATAAATAAAAAAATGTGATCTCTCATAGGAACATGAGAAATAAAACAAATAGATGTATTATGGTAATATTTTATTTTATAAATCGTCGCCGTCATTGCTATCGCTATCGCTGTCAATTTCTGTAACATTTATTATAAATGTGTCTGTGATATTGTCAATTAACTTATCTAGACTACTAATTTTTTCCTCTTCTTTGACAACATGGGATACGCATTTAGACCATTCGGTAGCTGTAATTTTTTGAATGCCTTCCTCAAATAAATTTCTCACGTCTGTAGCTGTAATTTTTTGAATGCCTTCCTCAAATAAATTTCTCACGTCTGTCAATTTGAAGGTTTTATTATTTTGAGCTACATGCCCCTTTACCTGCGCCCATATCAATTCCATAGGGTTCAGCTCGCAATGGTAAGGGGGCAGTCTTAAAGCCGTGATCCCATGTTGTGCTGCCATTTCGTCTACAGCGTACTTATTAAAAGACTCGTTATGTGGAATCAGTTCTAAAAGCGTAGCTTTAACCATATCTGGTTCGTAATGAATATTTTTATTTAAAAGCCAGTCTTGAATTGCAGCTTTTTTCCAGCTCATTTTTGGTGCCGTTTCCAATTTTCGGGAGTGGTAAGGTGCATTATCCATCACCACAATTGAGTTTGGTCTTAATTTTGGTAAGACTCCAGCGAACCACTCCTCAAAACAAACTGCATTCATCTCATCATGGTAATCTTCCCATTTTTTCTTTGCTTGATTTTTGCATGAGCCCCTCTTCCAGGAAGCCTTCTTCACTACCTATATGGCTAATTATGAGACGTTTGCCTTTTCCAGATGGATTTTTTAATCCAGTGGTCAGTCCCTCCAAAAACGCTTGCTGAGATGATGTGACTTTCTTGTCCTCCCAAGTTTTTTTTACAGTATGACCTAAAAATAAATATAGTACATGAACATTCAATATTACTATTAAATTTAATGTAAAATGTATATAAATTCAAAATGTTAGCCTTACCTGCGTTAACCCAAGTTTCATCTTGATAATATATATGTCTCCCTTCTTGTCGAAACTGACATATAGATCGCAAGTAACGCTGGCGCCATATTATTATATAATTTCGATCAATAAGTGTGCTCTTGCGTGACCTTGCAACAAATTTAAAATTAAGATGCTTCAAAATTTTTCTGAGTGTCTTTGGAAACCTTGGGCATTTCTGGATCATCGTTCATCACTTGTAAAATCTAAAATAGTAAATTTTATAATAGTTTGGAATCATTAGTTATATATAAAAGATGTAGGTATAAAATAATACTGTCTGACTGATTGACTAACCTTTGCAATGGTTGGTGGTTCATTTCGGTAAAAGAACTGATGAACAATTCTTCGTATTGCGGAGAATGTAAATTCATCAATTTTATCTTTGAAACTTCGCTTTGGTCCAGTTTTTTTAGGAGGAGTTGGCGGCGCACCTTTATTTACTTTCTTCAAAACGTTACAAACAGAGCGTGAGGTTATTCCCAATATGTCAGCAACTGCTCATACATTAATTTTCTTCCACAACTTCAAAGGCTTCCCATTGCGCAGAAGTTTAATTTTTCACGTACTTGTAGGCGTTGCGGATCATTACTTTTTCAGTAACAGTGAAAGCTTTTCGTGGACGTTTTTTTTCTTGGGGACAAGAAAACATCCACGTCTTTTTGTGATGTACTTGGCTGAGGATCCATTTTGATGGAAAACCGAAACAAATAGATTCTCTCAAAGTTCAGAAAAAACTATAAACGTAACATCAAACATAACGTAACAAAACTTTAACAAAAACCCAACAAAATAACAAAATATCGATTCGCAATGAAACAAGATATTCGTGCAGTTAGACTGGGAGAATGAAGCCGAATGACAAGATAAACAAAATGGCGATAGCTGCACGAGCGCGCACGGGTTGCCAATACAGAAAACTATCTAGGCTCTTTTATTATAAGTTTTGTTTTTAATATAAAAAACTAAAATATTAACTTTTTATAAAATAAAGCAGCGGTTACTAATTAATAAATAATTATTATGAATAATTATGTATTTATTTAAATAAAAATCAATAATTTAGTCTTTAATTGGCACACCAATATTATGATTACATAAACATAAATCACGATTGTTTATCTATTTTTGTGTTCATCACTACACTATTAATATGTGGTATCATTATTTTACAAAATGACAGTAGCTAATGTCAAATGTGGAATCGAATTATAATTTCGACTATAGATAATACGCTCGACATCGCGCTTATCATCTGGGACTTTTTGCTTTGTAAATGAATATAGCTGTTTGATTTATCGATCTACTGCACCTGCCCGTCCGCTTGCAAAATGTGTTTCATTTTGTGAGTTGATAATAATTTGAAAAATGACAGTACTCATAAGCTTTGATGTATGATAAGCATTAGTAGATTAAACGTTAGTACTAACCTCTACCGCACAGTGGCGGTTATATCGGCCGACCTTCATCAACGGTACCTACACCTGTAATAAACTATCGGTACTAGACCATAAGTAAATAAGTACTAAGACTGTGACACAATGTTAAACTACCCGCAAAATATAAAGATAGTATATATCTTGCAATTAGAGAGATATACAATGCTACGGCGTAAGTTGCGTTTGGCGAAGTTTCTGTAGAGATACGTTACGGAAAGTTCCTACTAGAGGGTAATTTTCACTGCAGTCGAACTCACGTTGAATTTCAAACGACCGCGTATGTCGAAGTAGTTATGTGTTGCGTAACTATCTCACCTGTGTTCGTTTTGAAACTGTTGCTCCGAGGAGACGCTGTCTTGCTATTGACAATTTTGTTTATAAGTGTATGAACGTAATGTTATTTATCATTTTCTGCAACAGTAGAGTAGACAATGATACTTAGAATTCTCACTTCGTAACAAACCTACCAGCCTTTTCGTTTTGTTTAGGCGGGAAAAAATGTTCCTAACCGCACACCCCGTCGCTCGGGGCAACGAACAGGGTAGTGTGGGGCCTTCACCCACTAAAGAAATCCGCCGTGTGTCGTCTCTCCGCCTTTACTGGCGGGCCACTGGAACTATGTTACATTCCTTCGGTGGTCCGCCGGCGGCTTACTCTTTCGGGTACCCTTATCTGAGCAACGCATCCGCACACGGAGCGTCGCACCTTCGCGGGAGGCCTTGCGGGTGGCGGACGTTCCCCGGTCCATCCACCCGCAGCCCCAGCTAGGGCGGCATTAGACGCAAATATTCATGCCTGCACCGCCCCAGTCGCTGGCGGCGGTTCGGGTATGCGGAAGGATCAGCCTCCCTGGCCCTCTCCGCCGCTTCCTTCCGCGAGTTGACCTCCTCGCAGAAGGCAGCGACCGCGGCCCAATTCCTGTCGCTGCCAAGCATCGCTCTGACGACGCTCGGCAGGGAGAGGCCCCCCCCTGTTGCCGCGACGAGTTCACGGCGCTGCTCGGCCCAAGCCGGGCACGACTCGAGCGTGTGCTGCGCCGTGTCCTCGTCGCAGCTGCAATGGTGACAGCCCGGAGTCGCTTCCCTCCTTGAACAAACCTACCAGCCTACCGATGAAAAGTTAATAAAACACAGTGCCACGATCGGGGGTCCAACCCATACCTTCGGAATATCGTTTAAACGCTTTGCCAGATTATTAGAATTATGATGTTATTTTTATACATGTTTTAAGCACTTGGAATGCTAGGCTATTTACCAGAATACATATAGCATCACGTCTGTATCCCCAAAGGGGTAGGCAGAGGAGTATTACACACCCACGGTTCGCCAGCTATATTTAAGTCCCACGCAATAGGAGGCGAGCCTATTGCCGTCTACCGGGCACATTTACAAACTCCGGGCTGCTAGAATTTTTCTTTTTACGAAAAAGCTCAATTGCCCGACCCGGGATCTAACCTGAGACCTCAAGATCAGCAGTCGCACACACTACCGCTGCACCACAGGAAATGTCAAATTTTCCTGGATAAAAGTAACCTATGGCCGTTTCTGGTCTCTGGAATATATGTATCGAATTACATTATGATTAGTCAAATGGTCACAGCGTGAAAGCGTAACTATACATGACAATAAACACAAAGTGAAAAATGTGAAGTCGAATATAACAGTCACGAGCAGGATTTGAACCTGCATCTCCTGGATACCGTCCAGATGCTTTGCCAATTCAGCCATCGTGACAATTGCTCCTGACTGCTAATTTCGATAACACATTCATACTTAACGTCTTTGGGTGACGCCTGCGCTTCTGTCGGAAGTATTTTCTTACATTATACCTACCAGGTTATTTAACAATTATGATTTAATTTTGGCGTCACCTAAAATCACACTTTGTGTTTAATGTATAGTATTAAGCATGTCAAATGCTAAAAATTTATATAATAATATCTAAACATGACAACTCACTTTTACATTTATAATATTAGTAAATTTAATCTTTATATAAATAAGGTCATGGTTGCATGATGAGCAAGCTTGATACCTTCTTGATAGAAGAGGAGTATGCCACCTGTTATTGCCACCTGTTCGCTAGCTATCCTTTAGATCTCTTGACTGCCGATTTGGGTTGCTGTCGGTACGTAAACCTAGATATTTGATATTTGCTGTAATCCCCTTTTCTGAGTTCCGCATTATTTCTTTGAAAAATGTCATGACGATCGTTCAAGTAGTGACGGAGTCAAAGCTTAATAAAAAACAAAATTACTTACACATATCATGATATGTTAGTAAGGTTGGGCTGGCTGATGGCTGTGACGATGAGTTTGCCTTTTCTGGTACTAATAAACTCACCCCTACTGAGATGTAAAAGCCCCGAGCGAACAGTTTCCGCAGATTACTTCCTCAGCTTTAGTTCGTACAACTTTCTTTCAATGTGAATTTATTAGACCAAGTAGCTGAATTAGCTAAGGTCTATTCACACATACACAACGACTACAATAAATATTCCTGTTCGTAATGATATTTTTCTTCAATGTCTACATGCTTGAAATTCATTTAGGCAGAATCTATAACAAGTTTCAGTAGTGACAAGTGTAATGTTTTGAGGTGAAAACATTAATGCGCAGGATAAATCCGGCTGTCGCAATTTATTTAGTTGATTTTAACGCCATCTGTTGACAAAAGCATCTAAATAGGAAGTATATTGTCAATCAATAAACCAATAACAGCTTTAATTCGTCTATGGATAATGGAAGGGCGCTTACCAAGAATTATATAAGACTCGAACAATATTTGAAGAAAGAAAGAAAATCGATGATGTTGCGAGACGGGTCGTCCCGTAAAGGCTCATTTTTTATCTTTCTTAAAAAGTTTACTGTTCTGAGTGTTAAAATGTTTAAAATAAATATGCAGAGAAAGTCTCTCGTTTATAGTGCTGTAAAAAATATTGACATGAGTCAATAAAGTACTAATTAAATTAATTTTGACGGTATTTACGCTTTGTTAATTTTTTAACTTTAAATCCGCAAAAGTACTAATGCATTCGTAAATTGAATGCGCTGTGGTAATTGTACGGTTCGCTTGCATGGTTGCTTAATGGAGACCAAAAAGATTTAAACGCTTTTATTTCTCCCTTGCGGAATGGGACTCACTTGCTAAACACCTTTAATAGGTTTAAGAGAACAAAAGTACAAATGAAAAGTAAGTGGAAGGAACAATAAAATTTGTTGTGTGAATGGGTCTTTAGACAGACTTTAGCTCGTGTCCTGCTGTAGTTTCGCGCTCATAAAGTTGAGTGCACACAGCCACTCGCTCTCTTCGTACTGATCGCGTCGAGAGCTCTTTGTGTATATTGTCAGAGGAAAGTTCGAAATATATCTTATCTTCATAGTAGGAGTATAGGATCAAGAATATCTAATTTTGTTGGATTTTCACTTTGTTTTCTGTAATATCACGAAGCAGCATATATTTAATCGTGATGTCAAGTCAATGTAAGTATTTTAGTATAGATTTCATTGCTTATGGTGGCAGACAAGCTACGGCTTACGTAATAGTAAGCGGTAACCGCCGCTCGTGGATTCAACTATACTAAGAGTAGTGTCAAGCCACTGCTTACCGTTTAATTTCGCGGTTAAGTGCTTCATGGTTGGTCACACGGGTGACGGTGATATTGACCCGCTCGGGCCTGATAACAAGTGAGTACCCCCACTTAGTCACCCAGCCCTACCCATCAATAATGCAATGAATGATAACTGCTTACTTCTTTTAGTTGCTTCGTACGGCATTCGCGGGAGCGAATGGGATGGTAACACTTGTATTATAAGCCCATCACCACACCATAGTTTTATTGTCATGCATTTGTGTTTTTATTAATTGATTTGACAGACTTTTTTAAAACATTAAACATTTACGAGATTGAAAAACAAATGTAATGTTATATTTGAAAAAGATGATGCAGATATAGTCTGTGTAAGTAAAATAATACCTTTCGTCCTAAGATAAAAATGCAGCATAAACTCAATACCCACTTAACGGCTGTCCCCATCCGTCATACTACATTACACCCCAACTCCCAAACACTTACCCCCTAACGCAAGCAGAGAACTTTGGGACACTAACAGCAAATTATACGTACAATTTTGAACCCCTCAATAACGGAAAGGAATGGAAGTCCTGCAGGTCTTGCTAAATGTACATGTGTCATAGGAGCCGACGAAATACAGTAAACACTTGATATTAAACTCTATCAATGATGTATAAAGTTGTTTTTCGCTTGTGAAAAGGTAAATCGCGTTTGTGTATCAAGACGTTATTGCCGCGCTACCCTCCTTTTTACGAGTGCTTAATCCTCAGGTCACTATGTTAGCGGGCGCGGCTCCATTGTTAGCTCACGGCACGGGATTAATACGGATGTGCGATTAACGTGTTGAATTAAGCTTAGTGTAACGTTAGAGAAGGCTTAGTGTTAATGTTTCTATTTATGTATTTGATTTTGTTATAGAACCATACAAAGGACGATAAAAATCATATTTGCGATATGCCTAGATAAATATCAATGAAAATGCTGAAAATAAATATATATTTAAGAAAAAAAATGTTTATTTCTCGCCACAATATTTCACAGAATATCAGGGCCCGTAGAATGTTACTTTACTAAATCGTATCGACATCGTATCGTCTTGCTTGTGATTGGTAGAGGTTTCGCCGCGTGATGTCGCCTTAATTCCTCGGCCAATCACGGTTATCTCTTAAACAATCACAATGACACATGCGATGTCGATACGATAGAGTGAGAGAGACCTTTTAACCCCCCAGGTCTCTATTTCTGTATGTTCGAAGTTGATATAAACTTGAATAGGCATATCGATTTAGAAAGTACTTTTGAAGGCCCACAATGTTTTCGGACGGGATCGTCGACAATGATAATTCCATCCCGTTTTATTATTTTATCGCACGTATAAGGGTAACGCGCGCTAGTACTGCGCATGCCCAGTGCGAGGGGCGCGGACTACACTCTGTTGCCTCTCTCCACAAGACACCTTCTATGTAATGATACGACTCTGTCGGTATATGTAAATATGGCTAGACACGGTCGTCTCTGAAAAGTTATGTTTACATTTTGTGATTCTGTTTTCAATTTTTGACTACACGATAAAAAATTTGCTATCCAGAAATCCTTTAATTTCTCTAACGAAATAGTAAGCATTTTTGTCTCGGGAAACGGTTGAAAGAAAGAAAGACAGAAGAAAGAAATAATAATTTATTTTCGATCGTCACACTACTAGTTATTAGTTATGTAAAACTATGTAAATAGAGCGATTGCTATTTACCCATCAGGTGCCCACTTGATGGTTAAACGCTAGCTCGGTTGCCAATAAAATAAAAAAGAGCCATTATGTAGTGTTTTATGTACAGATACAGCAATACATATAATCTAAATTATTTATAAATATTTGTACAAAGGTACTGCTTATTTCTTAAGAAATCTCTTCCAGCAGACCCGCCAGAAGAAAGTTTGAAGTAAATAAAATGAATTGTGTGTAGGGGCGCTGGAAGTGAATTCCATAGTCTTACTGCCTGCACAGTAAAAGAGTATGCATAGAAATCAGTTTTATGAGAAGGAACTTTTAGCATGGTAGTATTTTTTTAATGTCAGAATTCAGTTAAGAAGAGTTTATTCATGGTAAACTTGACGAGCCTCGAGCCCAATGAAATTATGCCTTCTCAAGGTTACGAGTTCTTCAAATTTGCATTTTTCACTCCGCGTTGTAATGAACCGCGTCGGCACAATTTGAAGAATGAAATAAGGTTTTGCTTTTGAAGTACAATTTTATCGCGTCGCTGAAGATTGAATTAACCAGAGACTAAAGTATAATAACAATAAATTATATATCTAATACATTATTTACTAAGGATCAGTAGTTGTTACGCACGGGTGCACCTAATAAAGGCACTGATCGACAAACAAAACCTTATCAATCCGTTCTATATAATAAAACAGATTTATAAATGAATAATTCAATCTGTTCAGTAGGTTTTGCGTGGTACCAGAACAACAAACAGACAAAAAAGGGAAAAAAAGGTTTTTTGGTCAGAGACGCCTAAATAGCATTATTATTTTCTCAAATATCTTAAATGTACAGACATCTCTGTTACAGCTTTATAATAGCACTAGCCTTTGCCTGCCGTCTTCGCCGCAGCCAAATGCTAGTTTTTTGGTTATATCTCAGATTCCCGATATGGTAGCGGGATAAAATGACCAGTTTTTAAGACTAATCAAGGCCTTTCAAATAAAAAAAGTTGCATCAAAATCCGTTCAGTAGTTTTTGCGTGATGCACGAACAAACAAACAGACAAAAATTCTAAAAAATTGTTGTGTGTTCAGACACGCCTATATAGATATTTAGATATTTTTATATATATTTTTAGCATTTGACATGCATTTCACATTTTTCACTTTGTGTTTAACGCCTACATAGCCTTATATTCAGTATTTTTTTCTCAAATATCTTAAATGTACAGACACAGCTTTATAATAGTATAGATAATAACAATTTACATATTTTATTTAAGTACTACTTAGTATTTATATACTACTCGTATGTGTATTTACATATAATTGAAACGTGTTCTACGTAGTCTATGTGAACTAGATTGTATATAATTTTAGCTTTCGAAGCAGAAACCAACATTATATGAATGCATAATATTATTAAAAAAATACGCACACTATCATATCGAGTGATCGCTTTTTCAAGAAGTCTGATTTTCTTATTTTGTGAATATAGAGATGCGTCAATTATCGACGATTATACTAATAAGTGGTTCTAAGTAAGTACATTAACCGGGTTTAACACAATATTTAAAGAAATACAATTTTAAGAATACCTATGTAGAAACGCCGAATCAAAACTAATAGAACATCGATATCACTTCAATATAAACCCTATTGAAAGTCGGGTCAGAATTTAATTGGACCGTTAGACTGTTATTGTAGCTATTGAGATGTTAAATACAGCCAGATTTTCCGCGACCCTCTTTTAATGGAAGACGCTGAATGATGGAGTATTAAATTGGCGAAGTTGCGCATATTAGTGGGGCTGAATCGGGGGCTTTGCGCGGAGAAATTTGGTCGAGAACTTCATTTTTGAAACATCTTTTTCGTTTAGCTCGGTGGGTAGAATTTCTTTTTAATTAAAAGCTTTACAGTACTGGCTCTTAGATATTTTTGGCTATATTAATGAAGCATATTATTTAGCCGTTCTCTTTCATCTTTAATTTAGGCATTACGACCCAAGGTTATACCATCCCTTACCATGCGGTATATATAGTTTAGTGCTCGATTTGTAGTAAGACCTGTACCAAAAAATAGTTCATATATAAGGGGAGAGAGGGTAACGAAAAGTGATATTCAAAGTTTACTGCAAAAAAAAACAATGCAAAAAATCATGTACTAGACGTAATTTTTGAACGGTTTTACTTTTATTGGATGTGTTTTTCATAAAGGCGCTTTCAATCTCCCGAGTACATGTTTCTACAAACTATGTTATTCTAAACAACTACCACAATAGAATCGAAATCTTTTCCAGAATAGAAATTCATATCTCCTATAGGAAATTATATCGAAGACACCTTCAGCCGCACCTTTGATCGAAGGAAAGCGCGATATAAATTTAAGGTTAAGTGACTGTTTCCTACATAAGCTTAAAGGAAACCCAAATTCTAATAATCATTTCCATAATACACATAAATGTTAGCCAAGTGTTAGCGAGAATCTTTAATGTGCTATAAGTAAAACTTCAACCACCAACTCCTCCAACTTCAGATTCCTCGATTGGTCTTAAAGTAAATTCAAGTTTGTAGATTTGTGTTATAAAAACACTGCCTTCTGCATTTTTGAAAACGTTTATTTAAAAAATACATATGATAAAATAGCACCGAAATCTTAAACCTTTCCTCACTCCTTCTATTCTTTATTAAGCAGTTTATCTCGTATTCCACCACACTGGCATGCTGTGAATTAGCAGACTTCGCAAGACATCGAGAAGTCTCTTTAACATGCAAGTTCCTTCATGAGTAGTTGCTTTTTCGCCTTTTAGAACAGTAAAAATTGCATGTAAACGTATTCCGATAGGTGGCGTTGGTCGTAAAGACAAATGTGATGAGCTTGGGATGGCCGAAAGGTTGGTGCGGTAGCTTGGAGCACTTCCCCGGATTGGAAGGGACGCAGGTTCGATTCCCGCTCGCACTCGTCGATCTCTTATTCCTCATTCACAAATAATTTTTAATTTTAAGTAGCTGAGCATGTCAATTGCTAAAATACAGATCAAAACAGTAAAAAATTTTAGGTAAAGAAATGATTCCTTCGTCAAATCTTCGTCATTATTATTATTATATCCTTCGTTTTAGCGACCCATCAATAACGAGCTTAATATTTTTTTAGATAACCTAGTAACTTAACAAATAAACACGTTTACGTATACAACACATTTTCAATCCATAAGACCCTCTCGAAACAAGCAAAGGTGTCCTTTACAATGTTTGTGAACTTCTAATGCGAAATATATCGGACCCAATAAAACCGAGTAAACTCGGTTCATGGTCCACCAGAGAATACCCCGCAATGTGGTCCCGCACTATTCTCTCCTTAACAACGGTACGAACCGTAATACATATGAAACGCGCCCCCTGTCGTATTATTAATTCAGTCAAGCTGCTGGCGATTGACGCGGTAGGGCGAGTACTTGATTGTGTACTGAATAGGAAATAGTTGAAAGTGAGACAGTTTGTATTGTTGAAGTTGTAGGTTAATTTACTTTGCACTTAGTTTTCTTGACATTGTAAACAACGCTTTGTAATGGTTAAGCGAAGACTAGGTACTATGAGATATCGATTTTTGACTGTCGCGACGCCTCCGACAATATCCATGATACGAAAGAATTGGAGTCCCTGATATCCAATTGTCTAACGCTTTCTCTTTTAAATATTAAAAAAAGTATTTTCTTGTAGCTTGACTTCAGGGCTATCTCCGATTAACGGGTTATCCATTATTTACGACAGACCCTGTATATCTATTTTACGTGCTTGATATGCTCCGCCATTTCACAGAGCACAAAATGCGAAAATGTAAAATAGAAAATGATAGCCACAAGCGGAGTACATAAGACTAATGGCGCGAGCGACACCCAAGGCGATAAGAAAGAATATGATATGGATATTGATAGCCCGGAGTGAATGTCACGATAACACAGTTGGTAGAGCGTCTCGACGAACAAGAAGACGCGGGTTCAAACCCTGTTCGCGGCTATAATTTTCTATTTCATTTAGTTTTGACAAATAACACATAACTCGAACAAATGTTTGGTCCCAATGCGGGTTTACATCTAATTTCAATATACTATTAGATAACAGTGAAACAATCAATCGATGGCAATATCGTTCTTAATGGTGCGATCGTATCATGAGTCTGCCTCAAATTATTCACATAGTATATAACGGAATGCATAGATGCTACTCGTACTTGGTCTAGTGGTTTGCGAGCGAAATATCGATATCACGATGTCACGTCGCTAGTTTTCCTTTCTCATGCCTTTCTCAATCATTTAGCGGTATTATTTTTCCATCCATCCATCCATCAGCCTTTTAACGTCCACTGCTGGACATAGGCCTCCCCAAGAATGGGGGATATTGCCGTAATCGCCAGCTTGGCAGGCGGGTTGGCGATCGCAGTGGATGTTGTTAATACTCGAAGGAGTGCTGGTGCCCACTCCCCCGATATTCCCTCAGTCGGCTCTTACGACTCCCATGGGTGGAGAGGGGTGGGACAATTCTAACGCCGGCCCCACATGGCAGATTTGTTTTTACTTAATAGTAACCTGATACGATAATGGATCGAGACTTTGCTAATGTTTTTGTTTCTAAAGAAGCGTTCTTTAGTAGCGTGTATTTGACAAACAAACCGGGGAAGTACTATTTAACAAATATTGTAACTACTATCAACTATTTTATATGTACCTTTTTAACGTCTTTTCAAATATGTTATAAATATACATACCTGATTTGTAATAACTATTTTGTTCATCCGTTTCGTCACTAAGGCTCCCATTGAAAATCAGCGTTGCAGTGTAATTTACGTTACACTGCAGCAATATTGCTGAATGGGGGGCGCCTTATTGTCATATAATTATGTTATGTTTAGCTTTACCTAATATGTAATATTGTTCTAATCGAGATTCGTGACAATAAAACTTAGTTTTCTTTCTTTCTTTCTTACCACCCTCTCACAGAAAATCGTCGTAAAACAATGGTAGATAGACCTACTGGTGTGTTTCGTATGGTGAGTGAGAGTACCGGTCACCTCACCCCCTCCTTATTCTAGTCACTGTCCTCCTCATCGTCTACCTACTGTCTTATCATCCTCTCTCATCGCCTCCTGTCCATCCCTTGGGATTGGCAACACGCGAGTGATGCCGGCAACCGCTTACCATCAGGAAGGCCTTATGTTTGTTTGCCGCCTATGTAATATATAAAAAAGGTGCCTTGAGGAAATAAGGTTTTGAACTGTAAGATGAAACAATAACATTATATTTAGATATTTTTTATATATATTTTTAGCATTTGACATACTTAGCACTATACATTAAACACAAAGTGAAAAATGTGAAATCGAAAATAATCTAAAAAATCGAAAAAATAATCGAAAAAAAAAATATATATATATAATATATAAATATAAAAAATATATATATATAAATCGAAAATAATCGAAAATCCTGCTCCTGACTGTTATTTTCGATTTCACATTTTTCACTTTGTGTTAAATAACATTATATCCATATCACTATAAAGCTGTAACAGAGCTATGTCTATACATTAAAGATCTATTTAGGTTTTATTAAAAAAAAACGTTTATTTCTTCGCGCATCACGCAATAGCTACTCGATGGCTATTATATCAGGATTCTCAGATACAACCAAAAAACCAGCTATTAATAAACCTTGGTCATTTTGTTTGATCCATCTATTTACCCACTAGCTTGTGTGTCCACTGATGGATGTAGGCCTCTCCCCCTGTGAATGTCACGTGGTTGTGGCTGGCAGTCTACTCTACGTAAATCATCTTCTTTACTCTATAAAAGTTTAAAGGAAGGTAGATAAAAAGATCGGTATCGACGTTCGTTATGGCATCCCAACACTAAAGTGTAAGGGGAGCATGTTGGAGACAAAGTTTCTTCGTGATTAGCGGTAGGGATGTGCTGTCGTGTTACTGTGTAAGTGCTTACATACATATTTATGTGAGTAGGTACTGCCTTTATGTGAGTATCAAAGTTAAGTCTTTCAAAATGATGCCATTCGTACTATAGAGGATGCTATTGTCGTATTGATAGTTGGTAGTAATGGAAATTTGTCCAGAAGTCGCAGTTCTCACTTACTGTCCGCCGTTTATAATAAATTAGGTTTTGTCCGCGCCTGTGTTTGCATAGATATCATAACAAAATACACTTAATCTATTATAGGTCCGTATGTCAAAAATAGCTATCCTACATTAACTATTTCTCGGGGTGAAAATGTGTTCTGTAAAGAACAAATTATTTGTAAAAGTGGCAAAAGAGAGATTTACTGCGACGGGCTTGGACCCTGTGTCCATTCCAATCCAGGGAAGTGTTCTAGACCGCTAAGCCATCACAGTCACCGACGGTGACGTCCAATTTCCACTTCAAAATTGCTTTTAGGTGTCTTTACGACTCGTTCTTCACTCATTCTTTGACGTAGCTGAGCCTGTCAAGTGCTAAAAAACAGATCAAAATATGTATTCTGTATGTTGATTCAGATTCTCCTCTACTTACCTACCAAATCATATAAATCCGTTTAGTGTTGATTGTCGGTTTAACGGACTAGTACGATAAATAATCTTTTAGTAAGTGTAATATTATCAGATACTTCAAAAGAAATATACGAGTATATTGCTGTCTACCGTTCCAGTTCAAAACTGTTGACTGACTGAAATACCCATTATTTTTAGACTGCTCAACGTACGCATACAAAACCTCTTGTTTGAAAGTTGTAGGATCAAAAAGGCAGACCAGTAAAACTAATGTTCCTATATTTTTTGTTTCAGGTAAGTTCTCGATTTCTATCTCTACGATAGTGTAAGTATTTGTTGATAAGTACTATAAATGCTGATGATTATTTATATTTTAAATTAAGCATAATAATCTTTATTTATAATTATATAAACTAATGGATGCAATCAATTATGAAATTTTCTTTTTGATTTTTAAATATTATTACTTTCCTCTGAAATTTTCAGAATTCTATTATTTTACAAGTACCCGCATATCTAAATATCGCTTAAATATATATATTTCTGGGATCGATTTACCATGTTTACGTTCTATGGACATATTCAAATCAGATTCTTTACAATGGCCTAGAAAACACAGGTAGATTTAACTTACTGTTACCAAGAGATTTGTGAGACTCGTAATTCACGTCCGCTCTACTGTTTCCTCTGTTCGAGACGAACCTGTAAGCGCATGCGCTCCATGCCGTAGTTAGTACAACAGGCTGTGATACGATGTATGCAGTAAGTTGTTTCAACCTTAGGCTGTGAGATGACTGCCACGAAGCATACATTTGTTGCATGCTATATGTATTATTCATATGTTGTCTTCAGACCCTAAAAAAAGACTATTTATTGGTGTAGGCTTATCTTCTTCTTTACAAATGACTTATTACTACTGAGATGTACCTCTTTTGGACACGAGTCTTCTCCGCTAAGAGAGAAATGGTTTAACATATTATTTTTAACATACAGTTTACTATTTCCAACATTTGGGCCATAGTGTTATTTCTAATTCCCTGTTATTAGTTATACCTATATCGTAAGTCTAATATGGATTCACGATTATAAATAACGTACAAATGATTTTATTTGAATCTTTAGCACAAAATATGTTAGCGCACAAATTGTAGCAGATCAGCCTACTCGACATTGAATCGATCCTGTCATTTGACTAGTGATTTTTATGTACGCAACGATGTTATTCCGAATATTCAATATGTTAGCGAGGCGCGCGTCACTTTGACGTTCAAGCAAAGTTCAAAATGTTGCCGCGTTTAGGGTTGCCAGGTGTCCGGTTGTAGTTAGACAAGTTAGATTATTTTGGGACCGTGTCCGTGTCGTCAATAAATGATGAAAATTTAATATTCTACCTTAAAGCTACTAGACATTTTTCTATTCCTACTAATATATAATATGCCAAAGTGATTCTATAGATATTTACAATGACACCGCTTTCTACCACTTCTCGGCAGCCACCACCTCAGCCAAAAGGCATGTGTTACAATACAAAACGCAGTGCTTGCCTCGACAATATTATATGTAAGTGAGAGTTGGTTATGCAAAAGGAGTATGAGAGTAAAATCAATGCGCTCAAAATGTTATCTCTGCGGAAAATCTGTGGAATTAGGCTGACTGACCGCATTCGTAGGTATGACATATACTCAGCCACTGAAGGAATATAACATAGTTCCAGTGGTCCGCCAACACAGGCGGAGAGACGGTATACGGCGGGTTTCTTTAGTGGATGAGGGCCCCACGCTACCCTGTTCGCTGCCCCGAACGACGGGGTGTGCGGTTAGGTACATTTTTCCCGCCTTAACAAAAAAAAAGTATGTATACTCACAATACTCTCTAGTATTGGTGTAAAGATGTGAAAGGGAAGGCTCTGATGGTGATATGTGGAAAAAATGCCGGACGAACGACTGCTTAAGAAGATATACAATGCGAAAGTGGAAGGATGTAGGTATAGGGGGAGACCGAAACTCACCTACCTGGAGCAATTCGGTCATATATTGAAGGAAGGTCAAGTCAGGAGTCTCCGAAACCGGCGAGCGTGTATGAAGAGAGTTATGAATATTGAGGAAGCGAGAGATGTATGCAAGAATAGAGCCTTTTGGCACTCTTTTCTGTCTGCCTACCCTGCAGGTGCGATGGCCTGATGATAAGTAAGTACAAAGAAACCACTGAACCGATTTTGAATAAATTCCGAAGGAGTAAGTATGCACCCCAAGAAAGACCCAAGAAGACAAGGTACTTTTACACTAAAGGAATTTACGGTTAAACAAAGCTTTTTGCGAATTTCACTCCGATGAGGCGGCAGCTTCAACAGAACTAGTAATCAAAATCGAAAAAAAGGACATTTGATTTATAAACAGAAATATTACCGGCTTTTAGTCAAACTTTTGGCTGATACAACGCGACAGTGTCGTAAGTTTATATTTTGTATTTTAGGACTTGTCAACCCTAGTTGTTGTTCACGTAACACGAAATTTTATTGGATGTGATTTGAAAAACGTTTGATGAATAAGCATACACGTTAAATGATGTAGGTACCTTATGTCACTTTGTATCTGTTGTTTTACCATAAAACAAATACCTGCATACGATTACATATTCATCATGCTTACGATATAATTCCTGGCTGGTGGGCACAAGCATACGGCCCACCTGATGGTAAGCGGTTACCGTAGCCTATAGACGCTAGCAACACCAGAGGCATCACTCGCGCGTCGCTATCTACAAGGAAAGGGATATGTGGGCAGTAAGAATAATAAGGAGAGGATAGGTAGGATACTAAAGAGAATCCTCTCTTAATAGGAAGGATAATAAGGGGAAGAGGGATTCAGGCCTCCGGCGCTCTCACTCGCTATACGAAACAACGGTAGGAGTAACTACCGTTGTTAAACGCTGATCTTATGTCCATCCATCCATCCATCCTTCAGCCTTTTATCGTCCACTGCTGGACATAGGCCTCCCCGAAATGGGGGTGTTACCATAATCGCCACGCTTGGCAGGCGGGTTGGCGATCGCAATGGATGTTTTTAGTACACAGGGGAACGCTGCTGCCCGGTCCCCCGGTAATCCCTTAGTCGGCTTTTACGACTCCCATAGGAAGAGACGGGGTGGAGCTATTCTTGGTGCCGGTCTCACACGGCGATCTTATGTGAGAGGGTGATACTTCCCCGATCGAGGCGGTCCATTCGTGCTGGGATAAGCAAGGATTTTTTTATTATTATTTCGTTTGTTCGGGACTGTGACATCTGCACGCCCAAATCCATTTCTTATCTTTTGATTAACCTTCTTAGTTTTCTGTAGGGTTGACAACGTGCGATCGATACCCATGGTGTTGCTAGCTTCTATAGGCAGTCAGGCGGGCCGCATGAATGTTTGATTTACTGCTCTTATGGTATAAATCGATCATTCTGTCCCAGTTACCCTGATATTTCTGCTGTTTGTCTATCATTAAAGATTTGCTCTATTTAAATATTGCGTAAAGAAGGACATTATACCGTTCAGGAAACACTGCAGCAGAAATATCGTTCCAACCTGCACGTATATAGGACAAATGAGTTGGAATTTTGCTCTCTTGGGAGGTCGTTTCAAAGTGACATGAACTCTGCTACCAATTAGTATTAAATAGTTCCTCAGGGTATGTGTTGATCACTGAGGTAATGTAACACACTACCAGTGGTCCGCCAATATAGGTGAAGAGACGGCACACTGCGGGTTTTTTTAGTGGGTGAGGGCCCCACACTACCCAGTTCGTTGCCCCGAGCGACGGGGTGTGTGGTTAGGTAAATTTTTACCGCCTTAACAAAAAAGAAAGGGTACTCCACGTGGAACAGCCAGCCTTTCTCGGTCACTCCAATGACGAAGCCTTTACTACTACTTTCAGAGTGAGAGAAATTGAGGCCATAGTTTACAAACCGTCGAAAAAATTCTATCTGGGATACAGGTTCCTCACGGTGTTGCCTTTCGCCAGCGAGTGATTTTGTGCCTTGCAAAGTTTCACTGTCTTTGCATTCTTGGTCTTAATACTAAAAATAGTAAACACTCGTAAATGTTAGTGTTGTAAAACTATACTTTAACTCAGGCCGAGTACGTCGTGACTTAATAAGCTCGAGAACCTTCCCCTAAATAACTGACATTGCATCGCAACCGCTCGCATACCGTGCACAGCACTATAAAAACGTAATAAACCTGCCGCGCATGCAACCACTAGGTATAAATCCACACTGTGTAATTGAAACATTATAACTCAATAACAGGTCTGCGCTACGATAGTGATGTGCACAAAAAACGTAGTTGTCTATCGATATATAAATCGATAAATTTTCTTCAGATAATGATTCCTTTATAATATAGGTGCATATATACAATTTCAAGGCTTTCAATTAGCGGCCCTTACGCTCAATACGATCTCTTCTAGGTAACCATTCATTGAGAGCTTGGAGGTGCAAAATAAAGAGACATATTTTAGCCGTTATATTGCTGAAGTTAATACTGTACATCTTTAAGAAATTTCGAATTAAGTTTTTAATAGTTTATGGTGGCGGACGAGCCATGGTCGTCTATTATCTATTTATAATATGTATAATGTCTCTTATACGCATCGACATTTATCACGGATGTTTAAAACGTTCCTTTAGTCGGGCAATAAGAGAAACGTTTTCTTGTAGTTTACCTAAATTATCTGTAACTTTTGGACTATTAATATACTCAATACTTCGTAGTGAATTGGTCAAATAAAACTTATCTGCCATATTGATTTGATGTAAGGAGATTGCCTCAATAATATTTATTAACTACATACTGTTTTCTAATTCATCTATAATTTTCCCAAAGTTTTCATACAGAAGTTAGAATCAAATATATTTATTTTTATTCTCTTTTTATTCCTCTTAAGCTATGGCTTGTTTTTTTTTTTATTAACACAAAGTGTGAAAGTTATTTTTTTTTTTTTCATCTAACGGAATAATAAAAACGACAAAGGTCTATATCTAAATATATTTTTTGCCATAATTAGTTCGTGCTAATACAATATAGTAGAGCGCCGTATTGTTTGTGAACATCCAAAACTTAGCTTGTTAGGGAAACGAGGGAATGGTTTGTTTTATCCTAGCTAGTTAGATTGTTGACGATCTAATAGGAAATATACGATGTCATTAAAAAGTTGTGAAATCAAATGAGATGTTATTTAAATACATTACTTTATTTCTGTAATTAATCAACTTTATGTAATTATTGTACTGCGAGTACGCAAAATAATATATTCGAGTACCTTGATCATATCCTGCCTCGGTGGTGCAGTGATTGTGTGTGCGACTGCTGATCATGAGGTCTCGGGTTCGATCCCCGGGTCGGGCAGTGTTATTGCGCTTTATCGTAAAAAATAAAATTCTCAGTAGCAACCCGGAATTTGGAAATATGCCCGGTAGATGGCAAAAGGCTCGTCCCCTATTACGTGGGATTTAAACATAACTAGTGAACCGTGGGTGTGTAATACACCTCTGCCTACATCCTCGGGGATACAGGCGTGATGCTATGTTTTTTGTTGGTTGTTTGTACGTACTTGATTATATTCTTTTTTAAATTTTGATCAACTGGTTGAATCAAGTTTTCAAATACATAATTAAAAAATTGATGAAGGGAAACCACCCAGTGAAAACTTCCACCCAATACAGTCTTCGTGGTGTGATATGCTCTAAAACTCATTTGGAATATAGACCTTTACCCTATATAGGAGCAGTAACGGGTTGTGTATGTAAACATCTACCTCGTTCCATCCCCCTTGGGATATTATTACCATAAGATGCGAAATAAAATTTTATCTAACGCGTATTAAATATGAATATATAAAAAACCGGTATTCCCGCGAGGACCCGTGACCAAGCGATGAGTAATATTTTTATAGGCATCGGTCCATAATTCTAGCTTGAACGTAACCATCTGTTCAAGATAACATCTATTTAAAAACGTCTATTCTCGTTTTTCATGTTTGAGTTTTGATGTCCTGAGATATTATAATTTACTAGTGATAATAACGTATCTGAAGATGCAGTACTCAAGTGGACTGATGATATGGTCAAAAAGTGCCTTTTATGATGCAGGCGGTATACACTCAATATTAGACTCCGAATGGATCATAGATGAATCCCATCACTAGGACCCGAACCCGAGTAGCCGTTCGATGCATAATCGAGTTACTGAAGCACGCCCGCCGCGGGGCAAATCTCATTTTTATTAGGGAAGTAATGTGGAAAGAGTGGAAATGACACTGCACCGCGCACTTCCGAGTCCCTACACGTTTATACAGGTGTCTGTCTCCACAACCTACACAATAAACACCCTATTATTTTAATAACAAGGTTTATATTCGTATGTTATGGAATTTCATTTTCACGCATGCGCAGTGCGGAGACGCTTTTTGTTTTGTCAGTCGGCTGACGGTCGCGGTAATGCGTGTACGTGCGTGCCCGTTATATGTTGTAGTGATGTGACGTGTTGCAACATCGATGATTGTTGCTACAATAAAGATTGTTGTGTATACGGTTTTATGTTAGTAAAAATTATCGTGGTTTTGGATTCAAGTGGTTGGTCCTATATATTTTTTTATTTGATATACCTATATATATGATGTGATGAAATAAGTCGTGAAGGTACTCGATCGTGTCCCAGACGAGTTACAGTTTATGTTTTAATAATGGAGGTATTAGCGTCGCGGGTGTCACCCCCGGCGACAAGCCGCGCTGCCGTTAATAACACCACGTTGTTCATGACTCGCGGATAGTCCCGTTTTGATGTCGAGTGGAAAATTAATTACAGTTTTTTGTTCATAAATATTGCGTGATTTTTAATTGAATAATAAATTGGAAAAATTTCAAGTTTAACATTACTGTTCGTGTAGTTAGTATTCGTGAGATAAAAGCATGCATTCATAAGTGAAAGAAAGTTATTTAGAAGTCATTATATTCCTAATTATGTTGAAAATAATATTTACTTTAAAATCAATGCACAAAAAAATACCCCTAGACTTTGCATAGTTAGCATAATTTTGACAGCCTTTGTCCATTGAAATGAGAATTTGAACGTTAACGTTTCAAGTAAACTTCACATGTTGTGTTAGTTTACAGACAGGTTATTTTCTCTGATTATAACGGGAAAGCATAAATATTATTTACTAGGATTTATCAGCTACTATGCAGTTATAACCTAGTCGTAATACTAAGGACTTTAAAGACAGTGGCATTGAGTTGAGTTCATCCAACATCGAGACCTCTCAAGGGCCAACATTGACTTTTAGAAATAATTTATTTACATATTATCACTGCCCGGTGCAGTAAAACATAGTGAGTACTTGAATGCCTGAAAGATTTTCTCAATGACTTGTGAAGTCTGCCAACCCGCACTGCGCCACCGTGGTAAACGGTGATCTAAATCCCTCACACACAGTGTACAAGTAAAATGATAGAACGTGAATATAAATCATTTATAATTAAATGTGTCTGTAAAGCCGCTGTCCCACTGCGGCGCACGCTTTGCAAGGGCACGCGGTGCATTTTAGCTGCGTGGGTTCGTTTGTTTGATAAAGTGGTTCTACATTTCCACTACAGCACATATTATATACGAATATACCACACACCCACGCCTATGTACAACTGTAGTGCAGCACAGTTTTGAACAATGCACGTTTTCGTGTACTGCGTGCATAGCGTTACTGCGTTGAGCTGCGTGGTCGCCGCATTAGAGCAAGCTACGCGTGTAGCAATGACGTCATCTATCTCGTATTCGTGCGTAGCGTGTTCGTCGATTGTTGTGGACGTTATCACGAATACATCTTCTTACAAAGCGAAGCTAGACACACGTGCGTAGCCTCTTCGTGCGCAGCGTTGGGGCTGTAGCTTAACGTATATATCAGTAGGTTTCCGCCACCTCTATGTCAAAATAACTAAGTATATTAGTTCGAACTAGGACTATAATATTAGTAAGCTTATTCTTTTATTATGAAAGAATCTATTATCCGTGCGGTGACGGACTAAGAATACAAGTGTCACCACCCCATTGTTTCCCACGGGTGTATAAGGCGACTAAGGGAAGTAAGCAATTATCATCCATTGCATGACTGGTGGTAGGGCTGGGTACCAAGTAGGAGTACTCACTTGGTATCGGGCCCGAGCGGGTTGGTACCACCATCTCCCGTGTGACCGGCCATGAAGCACATCGTTGCGTTTTTGCTGTAGCAGGAGATGCCGTTTATATTTAATTTAATATCTATATAATGAATTGGTGAGCAGCCGCTTGACAATACTCTCGGTATAGTCGAGCCCATGGGCGACGGTTACCATTTACCATCAGATGGACCGTGGCTCGTCTGTCAATACATGCAATAAAAAAAAATACTTATCCTGCGATGATAAGTGAGTTAGTAAACGAAAAATATATGAATTATAGAGTTTGTCGTTATTTGGTTTTGATTTAAGGAAAAAATTATCGTAGCCGTGAGTTTGTGCAAACCCTATTAATCTAAATATAACTGATTATGAAAATAATTTGTATTCCTCGAAACAGTTTTGAAACACTAAAAGATGTTTATGACGATGATGAAAGGGATTGTATTTGCCGCTAATTTGGAAGCTACATAGTTTTTTCTCTAGGTAATATGAATCAACAAAAATGAACCTTATCAACAAACCCAAAAGTTGAATTAACGCTCTATCAAGTATTAGCAAACAACGGCCCGCTGATGGCAAGCGCTGGCCGTAGTTTATAGACTCTAGCAACACCAAGAGCATCACCCATTTGTTGTCAACTTTTGTTGAAGGATACGAAGTGGAAAGTATAACAGGATGATTGGGCCTCTAGCGCTCCTACTCGCGAAATGAAACGCATAGAATAATCAAGTTTATACCACCAAAAATGGTACACATGAAACCACCTTTTTTTATCAATAAGAAAATTATATTTTCCCGAATTTTATGATCCATTTTGCATTTTCCGAGTCAGATATTGAAGAAAGTTTAATATCAGCTTTTATATCCATTTATAAACAGCAGCTATTACATACCACCGCGATCGTGAGCTAGTCCAACAAACAAATAAAAATACTTTCTATATGATTAACATAATCATGATCCTTATACAAATTCCGCAGGTACGATCAAAGTTTACAAATCTAATATTATACAGGACCCTTAAATAGTATTTAATGCAAGGACGTAAAAGCAAGACGTTGAATTGAAAATAAGATGCCATCTACAAATGTATATGTAATCTGATACCAGCTACCGTCCGTGATTCACCTGCATGGACTTGTGATTTGAGAGAAATTTAAAATCTGTAATAGAAAAGTGAAAATGACGATATTCATCGTGTAGAAAAATACTTCGTCTTTGTTCCAGAGGAATAGGCGAGAGCAACGTATTACCGCTTATCATAAAACGATCTTTTGCTGTCTACTTTTCACGAAACGTGACTGGTGGCTAACCAAGTCGCCGCCGTTCTGATTATTCTGACTATTATAATGCTGTAACAGAGCGGTGTACATTTAAGGTAATTGAGGAAAATGGTGCTCGTCTGATGTGTCTGACCACAAAACAATTTTTTTAGCAGTCTGTTTGTTAGTTCGCAGACCACGCAAAAAAATCTGAAGGAATTTTGATAAAACTTTTTTATTTGACATTAGACTTAAAAACTAGTATACGTTTTATCCCGCTATTATTATGGAAACCTTAGATATAATTTAAAATAGTTGCAATAAGATAGCTCTATTTAGTGGTAAAACGCAGTACTATATTTTGAGAAGGGACTTGAGCTACCTATTAGAACACTAAACAACGGTATTTATTTTTATTTTTGAATATACATATATGTAAATATTAAATCAATATCAATTTCATATTTTTTCGAGCTCATCCCTGAAATTACTTAAAGGCTTCTAATGCGGGTCTCAAGGGGCTTAGAGCAGAATATATTAAGCTTTCTTGTGCAGTAGAAAAATATTGTAGATATTAACATAAAACTGAAGTTCACGCAAAAAAAAGTCGCGTGTGACAGCTAGTTTATAATATTATTGGAATAATATTTTCCTTTTTATAATATATTCTTTTTTAATACAAATGCCTACATAGACGTCTGCAAACAGCCGAGCTATGCCCGATTTGTACCAACTGATATATTTATTGGAAGCTCGGACAAAATCGTATTAACCTCTCCGCTGGAGTGTAATAAAGATAGTGCTGTAATATCGAGACTTTATTATGAGATCTCGTTTTGAAGGCTTTAGAAATTCGTTTTTAACGCTCTATGGTGAGTCTAGAGTATAAATACACTATAGGTACGCCTCTTAGTAAAAGTAAAATGTTTTATTACTAGCTTCTGCTTGCGACTTCGTCTGTGTCATCTTTAGAATTGGACCCTGAATACAATTAAACATATGTAGGGCAAAAATATTTATATATATAACATTAATTACTGTTTGTTAATCTCGCTAAAACTCAAAACTGGATTGATCGACCGTTTTTGTTTTGCTCGCTATAATACAGGGGTGGTTTAAAAGTAATGAAAAAAGGGGGAACCATATAACAAAAGAAAATAAAAAACAAAATTAATTTTGTATGGGTTTATTTTGTTAATTTGGCTAACAGACGACAAAATGACAGCTACTATCATTCTTTCTAATTCATTTGCATTATAAGCAAGTTTCATTTAACCTATCAAAATCCAAATCTTAGACGATGCAGATTGGTTAGGATTGATCATGAATTGTATGTGATACGAAGTTCACCGGGTCATCTTACATTTACTTCCCCGATCCAGCCGGCCCATTCGTGCTGGGACAAGCCAGGTTCTACCACTAATAGTTATCAATTTGTTTCATAGTTCCAACAGTTACAGGAAAATAAGAAAAAAAAAAACCCTTTATTACCTCAACTGGAGCTTTTGTTGAGTAAACGACAAAAGATAATTATTGCGACACCCATTTACTCTACAAAGCGTACTCAAAATACTTCAAGTATCGCGTAGAATTAACACGAGCCAATACAAGCTCTTACAGCGCACAACGCGACCCAAAATAATTTGTTTTAATTAAAACGCTTAAAAATCCAGTTCTGCATACATCTCCATTATGTTTGACTACCGCTAACCTCCCTCGAGGTGCTCCTGTTTGTGAATAAATTCGTATCCAGACGTAATAGCTGCTTTTTTTAGCGTACTATCCGCTAGTTTACACTTATGAAGTGCTCCTCAAAATTTTGCTTGTTTTAAGGTACATATTTAAAACATTACAAGAGGTTTTTTTTTTGCTATTTTTGATTGATAACAACGCTATAAATGTCTGAAATGCCACATTTTTCGGAATCTAGGTGTATTTTGGGATCCAATACCCCGAAATACAGGCGGAGAGACGGCACACGGCGGGTTTATTTAGTGGGTGAAGGCCCCACACTAACCTGTTCGTGGCTCTGAACGACGGGGTGTGCGGCTAGGTACATTTTTTCCCGCCTTAACAAATAAAATAAAGGTGTATTTTGTGAAGCAGGTATATGTTCCGATTGTAAGAGAACTTAAGCCAATGCTTCCCAACCCGCTCGGGCGTATTATACTATCAAAATATGAAATGATAGGGGAAACCGCATTTAATTGATTTAATTAAGTATATTAAAACACCTTTTCCATCACCAAATAAAGAATTTAATTGTACGTAAGAATGTCATTAGGTTTTACCTTAATAAAAATGTGTAACAAACCTCGCAACCCTCCAAAGAATGCCGCACATCTCGTTGGAAGCACAACATAGAACTCGGACCATCCAATATGCGGTTTTATGGTTTTTCGTGCGTGCCACCGCGCGCTGTATTTTTAATGTAACCCTCCCTTAAAATATCCAGGGTTGCCAGTGTTATTTTTTCTGATATGTGATTTGTTTTATTTTGTCATGTGAATACCATTACAAAAAAAAAACTAATAATAATGTGTATAAACGTCAGGGTTTCAATGTCACATATTTAATAATGATTAACAGATAAATATTATTATTAAATATTTGAATATGACGATAAGTCATAATTATTTAAAAAAATATAGTTTTATTAATTTTAAAATGTTAATATTATTGAAATATTGATTAGACCATCGCCGTCGTTTCTTATTAATTTAGATGAATTTGTTAAAAAATTTAGTTATTATTTGACTTCTCGATGGACATAAAGACTATTCAAAATTATACAATAATTATATTTTTGGTGTTAACACTGTTATTTTAACTATCGGATGTCCAGATAATCTATTACACAAACAGTAGGTACAGTAGGTATACACAAAATAAATTAAACTACAATTATAACATCTGACAGCCCTAACATGGGCCTTCAAAACGCAGAACTCGGCTGCGGTCGCGCCTGTTGCGTTATAACTGTCCCCTGACCACCTATAAGCATGGTGTCCCGAGATGTGAGGACCCGCCTCGTTCGTTCCGCACGCTTTGACACCCTATCCTCTTTATACAGTGTCCAGTTTTAATGCTTATGACTACAGTTGAAGTTTTATTTACGAGTTTTGTGTTAGATAACATATCTATTGTATTTTTAGAATTATAGTATTGGTTAGTATTGTGTGTTAGTCAATGCGGTCGAAATGCGATCTCTGCGAACAATCTGTGGAGTGAGACTGACTGACCGCATTCGTAACGACGACGTAAGAGGGCGAGTAGGTATAAAAGAGTATTGGTGTAAAGATGCGAAAGGGAATGCTCCGTTGGTTCGGACATGTGGAAAGAATGCCGGACGAGCGACTAATTAAGAAGATATACAATGCGAAAGTGGAAGGATGTTAGGTACAGGGGGAGACCGAGACTCACCTACCTAGACCAAATCGGTCATGTATTGAAAGAAGGTGGAGTCAGGAGTCTCCAAAACCGACGAGGTTGTATGAAGAGAATTATGAACGTTGAGGAAGCGAGAGATGTGTGTAAGAATAAGAGCCTCTTGCCTACCCCGCAAGGGAAATGGCGTGATGATAGATTATTTAGTTAGTATTGGTTTGTGATGTTTATATGAACCGCATAGGTGGGATGTTGTGTAACTTGTGAGCCTGTCTCTCTACGCTAGAAAACTCTTCGGTGAGCTCTGTCGGACACGAGGCCACTTCACAAGCACTTATGATAATTGGGCCTGCAGATTTCTTTTTAGTTTTGAGAAACGTGATGATTTTTTTTATTGCTTGGGGTGGCAGATGAGCCACGGTCCACCAGATGGTACATCGTAACCGCCGCTCAAAGACTCAACTAAAAGTAATGTAAGACCAAGACCATTACTCACCATATCATTTCGCGAATGTGAAATAACAGAATGAACGGCCATCTCCCGCTACAGCCATAAAGGTTAGCCTGAACCATCCATCCATTCATTAACCTTTCATCGGCCACTGCTGGACATAGGCCTCCCCAAAGTGGGGGTTTTACCTTAATCGCCACGCTTGTCAGGCGGGTTCGCGATCGCAGTGGATATTTTTAGTACACAGGGGAACGCTGCTGCCCGGTCCCCCAGTAATCCCTTTTACGACTCCTATAGGAAGAGACGGAGTGGAGCTATTCTTGGTGCCGGTCCCACACGGCCCCTATATACCTGATACCTGAACAAGTCTAAAAAAACCCATATATTTTGACCCAAACGCTCTACTCACACATATAGTTGTTCTACACCTAACCCCCACTTTATCTTGTTTCCTCTCCCAGGGAAAGAACCGTCGAGTTACAACGCGCGAGTGGTACCGATGGTGCTAGCGTCTATAGGCTATTATAGCCGCTTACCATCAGGAGAATCGTATACTAACTTATCTGCTATCCTTGTAGAAAAATAGTAATGATTTTTCTGGTAAAATAATTGTACGGCTTTATGAGAACGTATATCGTTTATCGCGTTTTCCATTTTGATCTATCGCTCGTTGAATTCAAATTGCCGATGGCATTTCATATTTTCTTCTGTCTGTACATATTATGCTTTAGGCTTGTTGGTATAACATGATTGGATTCTTTAAATTCAATATGTTATAGTTTAATTTATTATGAAACTACATTTGACTTGAAGTTACGGTTAGACCTTGTCAGTTCGAGCAGCCATCAAACTCACAAGAAAGCCATTGCATTAAACTCTATATTTTTAAGCACTTGATATGCTTACAATCCATTCTAAACGCTTGAACTAGTGCGAAGAAGAAATTATTTACTGCGATAATTCTGCGGTAGTTTAATTTTATTGTAAGATTTTCAGAAGCTGTATAGTTCCATCCATAGACATACTGCTTTAGAAAATTACTCTAAATAAATAATAGGAAGTCTCGTGCCAATTGGATGAAGCACTTTAATCAGCCACTGGGTGCCACATCTCAATGGAACCCCTTCAATTGCACCGAACGACATAATTGACTCTTTTGAACGCCATTAAAATTCCGACAAGCGGTCTGGTGATTTAATCGATAGTTGTTGACATGGTTTCCCATCCCTGACTGAATAATGTTGGTTTTGTATTTTCACAAACTATTACTCTCCTCCTGGTATCTCCTTAAAATGAGAAGGGGTTAGCCATAGTTCACTGTTGGACTAACTACCGTTTTTACACGCTGATCTTTTGTGAGAGGGTGGTACTTCCCAGATCAAGCCGGCCCATTCGTTGCATTCGTATAGTTTGGGAAGAAGCTATTTATCCCGGGAAAAAATACGATTCCTGTCAAATAGCAATTTTTGCATAAGGATCATTAGCGTCGAGGAAGCAAGCGATGTATTCAAGAATACAGCTGTTTGGCACTTTGTTCCCTCTGTCTAACCTGCAAGGGAGACGGTGTGATGACGATAAGTATGTAGAATCATTAGCATTCAATAAAGTGACCGTATTTATATTCTGAAGTCCACGTGGATGAAGTTGCGGGTAGAAACCGGTTTTTATATAAATTCAATCAAAAGCAATAAGATGATGATATTAATATTATAGAGCTTTAAATACGTTGCTAAAAGTAAACAACATTTCCCATAAATTGCCCGCTCCCATTTTTCGACTTCAAACAATACCGACCTTCCAACCACAAAAATAAACAGCACCACAAACACAAATATTGAAACTATTAAATGAGAACTTATACGCGCATTGTTAACTTTAATAGCGTCGTAAATACACAAATAGAACAAGTGCGTGTAAACCATTTCGGCTCGGTATTCTAACATCAATTAGTTTAATGTAAAAGTCTCGATTCATCCATAGAGGTATTTAAATGAAGAATAGGCGAGCCAAGCAAAAAGTCGCCCCTTCGATAGTTTTTATAACAATACTCCTTTTTTAAGGCGAGAAAAAATGTACCTAACCGCACACCCCGTTGCGTCGTTCGGGGTAACGAACAGGGTAGTGTGGGGCCTTCACCTACTAAATCAACCCGCCGTGTGTCGTCTCTCCGCCTGTATTGGCGGGCCACTGGAACTATGTTACATTACTTCAGTGGTTTACAACAACACTGCACTATAGAATAATCCTGGTATCGCTAGGGATTTTACTAACATACAATTTCACGTACACAAAGTACACCCAGACTCGAAACAACCATTTGTGGATTATACAAAGAGTTGTTCTATGTAGGAATCAAACCCACAACATTCGGGCGGGAGGGGCCTGTATCTAAACCTCTCCGCTATCTATGTAGTCGATATAATTATGGTACTCTTTTTTGACGACGCATTTAAATGTCATGCCTGCATTATACACAGAGCCAATCCGATATTAATATAAAATACCTGTGCATCATAGAGAGACGCCTATACCAAATAGTTAATTCCCTTTCTATCAACGGGACGATTTCATTTACGGGTACATGCGCGCTTATGACTCGCCTACTCTATCAATATTATATGTCTATGTTCTTCAGTCGTTGCTATGGCGCCCACTTCATTATTAACGAGTCGAGAATATCAATGCCTGAGCCTGAAGAAGAATAAGCGGTAGTTGACAGCCGCGTTGAATCATACGCCAATTGACGACGGCATCCGACACAAAACTTCCCGACAACACAATAGCATCGATGTCGGTACTCGATACTCGATACTGCACCGGTGTGTAAGCATCTCTATTATAAACTATAAGCAGGATTATTTTACTATCTATTACTGTCAGACTCTGTGGTTGCTGCATTTAGAATGTAGGTATTCCACCGCGCGGGTTCAGTACGTGTTGGCAGACTTCGCAAGCCGCCGAGAAAATCCCGCACACAAAATTCCTCACGATTTTTTCCCTTACCGAGCAATGATAATTTTTAGACATAATTTAGAAAAAAACATCAGAATCGCGCGTGCTATAAATAATATAATTGATTTTTAAAGTTGAAATTAAGTGGTTTTTTTTTGTAGATGAGCACAAATAAAAACATAAATCAACCTGTATATCCATAGTTCGACAGTTTAAACATTCGAAAATTGAACATATGGCGGAAAACGGGGGTGTTTAGTGTGTTGCGCCAGTGAGCGGCGCTAGTGTTGTGCTGTGTCGATAAGATAGTGATGTGCCTGTAGTGTGTCGGAGATGGATTATCGCGCGCCTCATCCCATGATGAGCGCTGGGCCGTCGTACTTTCAGCATCCAGGTAAATATAAACATAGTGGCTTTAATAATGTGATAAGTTTTTTATTTAATTATTATGTTTAACATTTTTATTAATATCACGCCGTTATGAACTCTCGTTACTTATGTTCTTACTTTGGGAATTCGATTGAGCTCCCCACCATCGTTAATCGTATTTGATAATTAATAAAAAGTATATATAACGTTAAAAGAAACAAAAAGTCCAGCCAGCATTAAAAGCCGTCTCGTAAAATCAACTCAAAGGGGCGAAACAGCCGCTTGTGAATTTCTTATTATAACTAAGTACATACCTATAATATGTATTATTTTTTTAGTTTACGGTCATCATCATGGTATATTTTCTTAAAATGCTTAACGATGAGCACTTTTAATTTGATACACGTCATGTTTTGTTTTCATTCCAAACAATACAATTCACAGCCGCCATGTTTTTTTTAACGTCACTTATCTAAGAATATTTGGGCGTTCAAGACGTATCTAAGAATATCTAAATTATATAAATCTAAAAAGGGGTTTGAAAAATATATGACGTATTAAAGAATACTACATACGAGTACATACGAGGAGGGTTAAAAAAGTAGTGAGAACGACATACTCCTTGGTAAGAAAAAAAAAATACTGGCAGACATAGCTCAGATACATATTTGTAATATTAATAATGAAAAAAATCTTCGATTCTCTTCTGTTTTTTTCTGAATGTAGTCATTTGTGTACTTCGTGTTGGAACGTGTTCTCGAAAATTGAGAAAAACGAAGTGCGAGCTGTTATTAAATACCTCTGTTTAAAAAGTTAACGGCGCAAGAGATTCATTGCGATTTAGAGGCAACATTAGGAGAGTCTGCTCCGCCGTATTCCACTGTTGCAAGGTGGGCTTCTCAATTTCGAGTAGGGAGAACGAGCACGGAAGACGAACATCGTTGCGATCGTCCATCGACATCAGTTACCCAAAAAAATGTTGCGAAAGTGGAGAAAATTGTATTGAGCGATCGAAGAGTTACCATCCGATATTTAATTCATGAAACGGGCATTTCATATGGAAGTATTCAATCCATATTGAAACAATCTTTGAATATGAGAAAAGTCTCCGCAAGATGGGTACCGAGAATGTTAACCGACAGTCAGAAACAAAATCGACTTGACATTTCGAAGATATTGTTGGACAAGTTTCAAGAAGATTCTGAAAACTTTTTGTCTCGTTTCGTAACAATGGACGAAACATGGGTCCATCATTTTGATCCCGAGACAAAACAGCAATCTTTGCAGTGGCCATCATCACCGACCCCGAAGAAGTTTCGTGCCGTGGCATCGGCTGGCAAGGTTATGGCCTCAATATTTTGGGACTCAGAAGGGATATTGTTCATTGATTACCTGGAGCGTGGAACCACTATTACAGGCCAATATTGTGCAGCTTTAGTTCCCAAGTTGAGGAACGCCATCAAAGAGAAAAGGAGAGGGAAACTTCGAAGGGGCGTGCTGTTTCATCACGACAACGCACCCGCGCACAGGTCGGCAGTTGCGATGGCTGCCATTCAGCAAGCTGGCTTCGAATTGGTTGACCCTTATTCACCAGATCTGGCGCCTAGCGATTTTTATGTTCCCCAAATTGAAAGAGTACTTACGGGGAAATAGGTACGAAGACGATAACGAGGTGATGGATGCCGTGGAGAGCTTTTAGCAGGACCAAGACAAAACTTTTTTTTTGAAAGGGATTAAAGCCTTGGAATGGCGCTGGACTCGGGTGTGTAGAGAGACTCGGAGACTATGTAGAAAAATAAATTATTAAGTTATCAATAGCCATTATATTCTATCCCATTCTCACTACTTTTTGATCCCTCCTCGTACATACAAGACACACGCACAAAAAAGAAGTATGTACTATTAGTTTTTCATCGCTTGTGAAATTTAATCGAAAACATTTTTCGTTATGACATCAGAGATATAACTATACTCAAGTAAATATTCTAGGAAAAGTTTATCCTGCGGTGTCGAACGAAGTCACGTATTTTTTCAGCAAATTGTTTGTCATCTTAAGCGTGGTAATAATTTTACCGATACATAAAACGAGATAAAACCGTTTCCATTACGATTAAAGCTTATCCGTTTGAACAGTGAGTGTTGTACAAACATAATTATAATAGGTAAGGAGGGGACGATCCCCGCCGGGCAGGGGTCGGCTCGCGGCGGGTTAATTGAGCGAGTCGAGAGCAAAATGTCAACTGGCGATGTGATGGATCACCGCCGTGGGACTCGCGGGATTTGTTCTATCGTAACAGATACAAGCGATGCCTGTGATCACTGATCGCGTACTGATATTGGTTTTGACATAGTTCAAGCTAGAACAGAAAGTGCGACAGTGTGAAATCGAAATTGATAGTCACGAGCAGGATAGACGCCTTGCCAAGTAAGCTATCGTGACATTCCCTCGGGACTATTAATTTCCATAACACATATTTACGTAAAAATATATAATCTTGGGTGACGCTTTGCTATGTCTGTGGGATGAATTTGCATACATCTGACAGATGTTGCAAATCCTGGTCGTGGCTCATTTTCAGTTTCACATTTTCGCACTTTATGTTCTGGTGTAATGGCCGAGCATGTTAAGCGCAACAGAGTTTAAACTATGTGTTCCTTTGATAAACTAAGAATTGAAAATGTTGCTACACAATAGAATGCAACAATTTTGTGAACGGTGGAAACCAGCGCTTGCTTAGCAATTTGTAGGTCATTTATTATGAGTTCAAAAAACATGCAGCATCTTTTGCATTACTTGAGTCGCAGCAAGAAATTGCCTAGCTCTTATGCTGCCGTAGATGAAACACGCGTTCCGATTTCAACTTTACAGCTACCATGAAAATATGAGACAAGAACCGGTTAAAAGTCTTAAAATCGTGATATTTCTAAGATTTTTTATTGTGTTTCAAGAGACGTAGATATCATAAGTGATTGGATTTTTTTGTAAACCTAGAGAACGGGTAAGACATTTCCACTATTAATTAAATTAAGCTGAATAGTTTGTTTATATAAACGCGCCAATCTCTGTAGCTATCACAAAACTAAACTTTTACTGCGATGTGTAAAATATTTATGGTGATTTTCTAAAACAATCATATAAATTGAAGCTTTCTACAAGTCAACAAAAGTCAGAGAGGATACATTCATATATACTCATATTTATTTTAAAATTTGCATTCGATTGAAACTCCGGAGCATAATTAGTACATTTTCATCCTTAATTCGTTTGAAAACAACTCAACTAATTCGTTTCATTTATTCTAACAAAAATGTTGTAAATACCTAAATATGACAATAACTTACGTAGGGTACTTGTTATGTATGTGGCGACTCGTCAACAACTCAACCAATATGATTTATGTATACAGCCTTTGGCTTACAAATGTATCCCCAAGAATATTCCATCAGTACATTTGCCAAAAAACATCTACATGAGTTTCGGGGTTTGACGGCGAGTCCCCGATAAACTGTATGAGGGTTGCGACCGTCGACCGGGACGTGTCGTCGTTACGCGATACCATCGTCACCCTAGTGGAGTGCGCGCGCACCCGCCAACAGCAGGCTCTTTGGAGTTGTGGTACAAGCCATAAGCGACGAGCGGGCGGCAAAACATTTTTTTATTTCGTACCTTCATTGAGAATTCTAGAACAGTTCCCAGCAAATTATTTGATTCAGTTGGGTCCCTTAAGTTATTCAAAACTAGTCTGCCTGCCTGTTATTATCGGTTCCAGATCTTTTTCGGATATTTGAATTGGCGCTGATAGTGTTTGAGGTAACGTTTTGTCGTTATACGAGTATGTTCTTATATGCGAACAATTATAACAAAAACAAAAAGACATTAAATAAAATCCTGTAACACAATCGCAGCGTTACCTACGGAGTCCAAATGTGAACCTAAGCTATCCACAGTACCACTCTGACACAGAAATTTTAAACAAAATCCAGCCGCTTAGCGGCCGTTCAGTGATAAATACACTTACAGAAAAAAAGTGTGTGTGTACCTAGTACACGCGTTAGAAGTTATACTTCTTTGGCGTAACAAGATAAAGATCTTATCAAAAGTTTTATCTTTCGCCTTTTTCTACGTTTGTAGAAAAAAATACGCTAACAATAGAAAAAAGGTATTTAATACATTGAAAATGTTATTATAACGCATTATCTAATTAAATAAAGTTTATTTTAAATATCACAAAAAAACTAAAATTTTGACTATAGCTAACTTCAGGGTGTCGGTTTTTCGTGACGGTGTGCACGCGCATCGTAAAAAATTACACTCATCATTTTTCCCTAACGCGCCAAAAGAAGTATAACTTCAAAAACTTAGCAATAAAAATGTGAGTTTGGAAGATGTTTGTCCATCAATCACGCCTAAACGACAGTGGATTTGGACAAAATTTGGTAGGTAGATAGATGAGACACTGGATGACGTAGCATACTTTTATCCCGAAAAATGAATATTTCCCGTAGGATACCTGTTTTTTGCAAATGATCTAATAAATAAACGGATTTGTAAAATAAATTATAGTGACATACCTATATCAATATTTATATATATTTTTAGCATTTGACATGCTTAGCACTATACATTAAACACAAAGTGAAAAATGTGAAATAGAAAATAACAGTCACGAGCAGGATTTGAACCTGCATCTCCTGGATACCGTCCAGATGCTTTGATGCAAATGCTAAAAATATATATAAACATTTATAGGGTTTGCGTCATTATTAGGTAAAAATCTTAATTGTAAAATTAAGTTTACCTGGTCGGTATAATGTATGAAAATACTTCCGACAGGTGGCGCAGGCGTCACCCAAAGACGTTAAGTATGAATGTGTTATCGAAATTAGCAGTCAGGAGCAATTGTCACGATTGCTGAATTGGCAAAAGCATCTGGACGGTATCCAGGAGATGCAGGTTCAAATCCTGCTCGTGACTGCTATTTTCGATTTCACATTTTTTCTCTTTGTGTTTAATACCTATATCAAGATAAAGTTTAAATTTACAGTCCAACAAAACTGTTAATTTTACATCAAATATAATGTATAAAAAAAATGTTATTGCTTGTTAAAAAGTCCCACAATTAGTGTAACACACTGTAATCCACATGGGCGTAGCCGACGGCTCATATGGTATTTCATAGAAAATCCCTCATGTTTTAGTGAGTAATGTGACTAAGTCTACGGAGATCTGTCAAGGATTTTGTTAACATTTTCTGCAGAGGGGATAACAACCTGTTAGTCGCACTCGCCATATCTCACCCCTTGAACCGCACTCCTAGCCTCGAGTGGGTAGCTACTGTGTTGTCTGGGGAACCGGTGGGTGGGACTGACGGGGTGTAACGGTATCCGGCCGGAAATGGCCGTCAGATTTGTCGCCCCGCTGGCCCGCCAATTACCGCCCTGCGGTAAGCGATAATTTATATTACGTGATTTTAGTAGCTTCATTGTAGTTGCGTGGTAAGACCAGAAGTTAGTTGTATGTGATTAGTTAGTTTAGTATTGAGATTTATTGTTGGTGATTCCTACAAAATGTACTGTTCTTTTGTACAATAAACGCACGGGGTCCAGTTATAAATGGAATGGACACTTAGTATTTGTATTAAGAAACAAGCTGAATTGGGTACCTATTTGGTATTTAGGTTTTATTAGGTTGGAATTCATTAAATGTTTAGCCAGATCACTAAGTGGCCAATTCTATGAATGTGATACACAAAATTGTATCACCTTATTGTGATTGGTAGAGACATTGACGTGTAATCTCGCAATGATCGCTTATCTAATCACGGAGATCCCTCAACCAATCATAATGACACGATGTGATGTCGATAAGATTTAGTCTGTTACATTCTAACCCCCCTGGCTACGATATGTACATAAATACCAACATTTCCTTTTTGGTAATCTTCTTATCATAACATCTGCTTCGCATTTATTTTTTGTACAATATTACTCATCACTCATGTTCTTCATAAAATACTAAACGATTTCGTATTTACGTATAAATTTAATTAGGTACGAAAGAAAATAGAAATATTAAATAAAGCATTCAATTGTATTTGCCACAGCCGCCTTGAGAAGCGTCTTGTTGGATTTTTTTGAAACAAAAAGGATTTTACACCTCTTTATCTACTCAACGAATTACGTTCATCGCCCAAGTGCTGAACGTTTGATAAACTCACAGCCCGGCTACTCAGAGAATGTATTTGACACTTAAGATAAATGATGAAAATATAAAAAGTATAAATTATTCGTGAATAAGGAAAAAGATTTTTAGTGGGAGCGGGAATCGAACCCGCGTCTTTTCCAATCAGGGGAAGTGCTCTAAGCCACTAAGCTATCCTACTGATCTTTCGATCATCTCAATTTCCTAATCACATTTGTCTTGCGACCAACGCCATCTATCGGCAAGCATTACATGCATCCAATTTAGTAAGTTTAATTTTGCAATTAAAATTCATACTATTTGATAGCGCGATTTTTTAAACATTTTAGATCTATTTTTTTTAGCAATTGACATGCTCCGCTACTTTTAAAGTATAAATTATTTGTGAATAAGGATCTAAAATGATGAAAATATATTTAATTCTAAATACGAAACTATTTAAAACATTCGGCAAATTCTATTAGAACTGGATATTTCCATATTTATATATATTTTTAGCATTTGACATGCTTAGCACTGTACATTAAACACAAAGTGAAAAATGTGAAATCGAAAATAACAGTCACGAGCAGGATTTGAACCTGCATCTCCTGGATACCGTCCAGATGCTTTGCTGATTCAGCCATCGTGACAATTGCTCCTGACTGGTAATTTCGATAACACCTTCATACTTAACGTCTTTGGGTGACGCCTGCGCCATCTGACGGAAGTATTTTCATACATTATACTGACCAGGTAAACTTAATTTTACAATTAAGATTTTTATCTAAAAATGACGCAAATATTCATCAAACTATAGCAAGTGCTTTGGTAATATTACCTTTGGGTTATAATGGTGTAACACTTGCTTAATATACTTATAGTTTTGTTCCTCTTGAATGTTTCGATATAACTCCTAATATCACTAATATTATAAATCTGGAAATAGGTGAATATGTTTAGATGTTTATTAATTACGCCTGCACTATTGATTGGATTTGGATTAAATTTTGTAACTAGAGGAGACATTAAAATAACATATAGGATATTATGCCGAAAAAAACATAGTTATAAGTTATTTAAGTTTTGTAGGAAACTAAACGGATTTGAACAGAATTTGGAGTACATTTAAATTTCAGGATAAAAAAATACTTTTTGTCCCGACAAAGAGTTTTCCTGTACAAGTGCACGCAGACGATCGCGGGCAGAAGCTGCTATTAATATAAGTTTGAATTACCATGTTACATTGTACATAGGTACAATATAATTACGGGGGTGATATTTCACTGCATGTCAGAACCACAACGCATACCTAAATAAAGACAAAAAAAAAAACCTTTGAAGTTAGCACATGCAGCATACATATTGTGTATTTAGGTATTTTGAACCCAAGTTTCAGTGAATAATTTGTTCGAGAAGGGTCACTGTCAGCCAGACCTTCCGTTCAAGAGTAGAATTTAGATTTACCTCTTGCAATATCGCTTGAGTTTCTTCCATCTGTTAATATAGGAGTTAGGCTGTTGAGTTTGGCTTTGGCCTTTAGAAACATTGCTCCTTTTGGTTACTTCAATCTGTCATTATTAAAATATTTGAACCTATAGGCCTCAGTTCATCTTCTTAGTCAATCCGCCATGACTGAGGATCGTGACTGCACACAATTGCATGCAGTTCGATCCTTTGTCAAGAGGACCGTCCGGGAACTGCATTTCGCAGTCCTCTTGGCCGCATCGCTCCAGCGCGTTGCAATCCTTGCTCCAGCGTGTTTGCTAAAACAAAAGCACTTACCGTTAGTATAACTATGACATCATCTAGCACATAAATAATCTTTATTCATAAATATCCCTCAGGAAAACCTTAATTTTTTTCCGGATCAAAACAATGTCCTTCACTTATGATCGTCTTATAATGATTATAGTAGTTAAGGCGTCAAGAATTAACAAACAAAAAACAACATTTATAATATTAGTAAAGATACAATTTCTGTGTCTGCAAAGCTTTATGTCAGAATGTTATTAATGGTCACGAATTACTGAAATCGATATAACCTCTAAATAAATAAGAAGGCACCATTCTTTCTGTTAACTCCCTCCATTAGCTGCCAATCAAATAACAGCAAGAATCAAAATACATCGCCATTGTTCGATACCAATAACTCACGTCGCAATTATATACTTAACATTTAATTAAATCCTTCACATATTATACCAGTCAAATTAAACCTTATCAATCATAGAATAAGGTACCGTGAAATGCCGTGAAAATCGACTCGGAACCTGTCGAAGTCGACGCCGCAAATCATTTATTAGTTCAACAAACAACCGTTGGAAATGTGGATAAAATCTGTGCGAGTGTAAATTATACTTTATTGTTGCCAGCTTTGAGTTCACACTCGAGTGACGCCAATGAGGGAAAGCGCCCAAATGGAAATTGATTCAACCCGAAACGCAAGGTCGTAAGTGGCTTGTATATTGTCCAATATATATTGAACCCCCGACGGATGGAGATACCACCCCTGGTGGCGTGTTACGTTAGGCATGCGGGGTGCGAGGTAGTTCAGACAACAATTGTAATACTTGCGCTTCATAGGTATGTATTACGTTGCGGTATCAAGGGGTTCGACACACCCGTAGTGGCGAGGGTGTAAGATTACTAACAGTAATCGCCTTGATCTCAATGAAGTTGGTAACAGACTACCACGTTTTCTTAGAGTAAACGATTAGTAGATGAGACGGTGCAAAGCTTTCTGCCTAATTCGGTTTTAAATTTAATTATTCTGTAGCGAGCCACGTGTTTTTTATGGTAGGTTTGACGCCTACGGTTACTGTTGATTTTATAACACGATAGCTTAATTTAGTCTATTGGCGTATATGAGGTTTCTTCCCGCTCAGGTCTTGCTGTATTCCTTTGTTATTATTTATTATTATTTTAAAGTATAAATTATTTGAGAATAAGGAAAAAGAGATTTTTTTGTACTAGCGGGAATCGAACCCGCGTCTTTTCCAATCCGGGGAAGTGCTCTAAGCCACTGAGCTATAGTACAGGTACTTCGACCATCCCAATCTCCTTATTACATTTGTCTTTACGACCAGCGCCATCTATCGGAAGCATTTACATGCATTAAACCGATATAGTAAGTTTAATTTTGCAATTAAAATTCATACTAATTGATGGCGCGATTTTCTAAACATTTTTGATCTATATTTTTTAGCATTTGACATGCTCCGCCACTTTTAAAGTATAAATTATTTGAGAATAAGGAAAAAGAGATTTTTTTGTACTAGCGGGAATCGAACCCGCGTCTTTTCCAATCCGGGGAAGTGCTCTAAGCCACTGAGCTATAGTACAGGTACTTCGACCATCCCAATCTCCTTATTACATTTGTCTTTACGACCAGCGCCATCTATCGGAAGCATTTACATGCATTAAACCGATATAGTAAGTTTAATTTTGCAATTAAAATTCATACTAATTGATGGCGCGATTTTCTAAACATTTTTGATCTATATTTTTTAGCATTTGACATGCTCCGCCACTTTTAAAGTATAAATTATTTGAGAATAAGGAAAAAGAGATTTTTTTGTACTAGCGGGAATCGAACCCGCGTCTTTTCCAATCCGGGGAAGTGCTCTAAGCCACTGAGCTATAGTACAGGTACTTCGACCATCCCAATCTCCTTATTACATTTGTCTTTACGACCAGCGCCATCTATCGGAAGCATTTACATGCATTAAACCGATATAGTAAGTTTAATTTTGCAATTAAAATTCATACTAATTGATGGCGCGATTTTCTAAACATTTTTGATCTATATTTTTTAGCATTTGACATGCTCCGCCACTTTTAAAGTATAAATTATTTGAGAATAAGGAAAAAGAGATTTTTTTGTACTAGCGGGAATCGAACCCGCGTCTTTTCCAATCCGGGGAAGTGCTCTAAGCCACTGAGCTATAGTACAGGTACTTCGACCATCCCAATCTCCTTATTACATTTGTCTTTACGACCAGCGCCATCTATCGGAAGCATTTACATGCATTAAACCGATATAGTAAGTTTAATTTTGCAATTAAAATTCATACTAATTGATGGCGCGATTTTCTAAACATTTTTGATCTATATTTTTTAGCATTTGACATGCTCCGCCACTTTTAAAGTATAAATTATTTGAGAATAAGGAAAAAGAGATTTTTTTGTACTAGCGGGAATCGAACCCGCGTCTTCCAATCCGGGGAAGTGCTCTAAGCCACTGAGCTATAGTGACTATAGCTCTTTTTCCTTATTCTCAAATAATTTATACTTTAAAAGTGGCGGAGCATGTCAAATGCTAAAAAATATAGATCAAAAATATTATTATTTTGTTTTTAATCATCTGTGTTTTTTACTTAATACATTGACGTGATTCGGTGTTTAAAGGTCGTAATATGACATGTGACAATACGTTATTGTCTACCCATCAGGTGAGCAGTGGCTTAGCAGTATTCTTAGATAGTTTGGAAAATCTATGAATGGCGATCACCACTTACCATGAGGTGTGCCGTGGCTTGACTGCCGCTATACGCAATAAATGAAAGTATACCGATCTCCTATGCCTCATATGAACCTTCTTGGTGTCTATAAAATTTTATAAATTCCTCCGCGATACCGGGATTTTTTTCTAGTGTAAAATGTTGTTTGACGAAAATAAAACCAATTTATGGGATCAACAGTTAATATAAAATTCAACTAAAACACATTTAGTCTCATTCTTGGTCCAAATCACACAAAACGAGATGCAATAAAATGAGAAATAAGTGACGTATCTACAAGTGTACACCTGCTGAGTAGTCTTCAGCGAGGCCGATGATTCGTAGGCGTTAAACTATTCGGTAGTCAATGGTAACGTGTAAGGGGCGCGCGACGGTAATAGAAATCTGCAGACGTTACACGCCAGCTTTGGTACAAGACATGAGCTTTGGCGGGTTATTCTTATAAATAATATGAGTTATTTTCGTTTGATAACTGAGCTAAGCTTTAGAAAAAAGCGGACCGGGCGGAACACGCGACGCTGACGAAGCGTGAGCATTTGATCTAGTTTTTATACACAAAGTCATACAGAGCCGTTGCGTTACTTACTGCTGCGTCAAGTCGGTCCTGTTGTATACCCGCCAGGCGCGGCAGCGACTGCGAGGCACGAATGAAGCGCACTCAAAGTACACGTTGTGTTCCATTTATTATTACTTATTCGTTTTAATAGCCAAACAGACAGCAGAACGGGACTGCGTTGCCAGTTTATCTTTACTAATATTATAAATGCGGAAGAGAGTTTGTTTGTTTGTTACGCTCTCACGCTGTAATTACTGAACCAATCATCATGAATTTTTACACACATATAGTCTGGTGCACAGAAAAAGACATAAGATTTTTAATCCCGGAAGAATGGACAGGATCTACTGTGGAATAGATATTTTTGTATAGAGATAATTAGTGTGTCGTAGAGTGGCGTATTTATGTACCAAAATCCACGTACACATAGAACAGAGAGAGTAGTAGAGTTTGGTAATAATAATAATAAATTATTTATTTCGAGTAGCCAAGACTCATATTTATGTTAGTAACAATAAATCTATGTTAAAATTACGTAGCAAAAGTCGAAAGCTAATTGAAATTGTTCGAAGCTACGAGTGTATACGAAACTAAGGGCCTTATTCATAAAAACTAACACAGCGCTAATTTAGGTAAAACACTGTTTTGTCCCTTTTCAACAAAGTGCATTGAAAATTTTACAGAAAGTGACAAAACATCTGTCAGCTTAAACAGTGTTTTAAATCAGTTTTATTTTATTATGAATAAGGGGGTAAGAGTTTAAAATGATCGGGCAATCGGCAAACACAGCCCTATCCTGCGATTAAGGAATTAATTAATGCTCCCGATATCACTCGTATGTTACAACATCGTCTATATTAACTTGTATTTCAGAAATACTCACGTAGCCTCAGCATAGCACCGCTATCCCGCTCCGTGCGATGTATGACCAAAACTATACTTTTTTTTATCAGGCCACATACATATGTATAATAGTACAGGAGCCGCCGCCTATTTTTTTAAGTGATTAATAGTTTAATCTTTGTGAGTAGGTTCCGTTCGATGAGACGCCCAAGTTTTTCTCTGTGAAAAATCTCGATAGAGGTATCTAATAAAGAGCGCAGGTATAAAACATTTCGATTTGGTGGTCTGGCTATTAAGTTTAAATTTTAGATAATTGGATAATAAACTCGGAATAACAATTGTCCTACAAAATTTGTAGCTTGACTGGAGCGTGCTCCACTACAAATATAGAGAGACAAATTTAAATAAAGAGGTCATTCAAATTATTAACCATCTGATTTTTTGAATGCAGCTTTGTAAATATTTGTATAATGAAATGGCTATATAGTCCTACAAATTTAGTGGTACGTTTTCTCTGTCCCACGCTTGGAAGTTCTCAAATTCACACTTAATAGCTACCTCTTACAAGATTTTTCACTGAGAAAAATTTGCGTGTCTCATCGAATGGAGCCTACTCACAAATATTCAGCCTGTTATTAATCACTTAAAAAAATAGGCGGCGGCTCCTGTACTATTATACATATGTATGTGGCCTGATAAAAAAAAGTATAGTTTTGGTCATACATCGCACGGAGCGGGATAGCGGTGCTATGCTGAGGCTACGTGAGTATTTCTGAAATACAAGTTAATATAGACGATGTTGTAACATACGAGTGATATCGGGAGCATTAATTAATTCCTTAATCGCAGGATAGGGCTGTGTTTGCCGATTGCCCGATCATTTTAAACTCTTACCCCCTTATTCATAATAAAATAAAACTGATTTAAAACACTGTTTAAGCTGACAGATGTTTTGTCACTTTCTGTAAAATTTTCAATGCACTTTGTTGAAAAGGGACAAAACAGTGTTTTATTAATCACTTAAAAAAATAGGCGGCGGCTCCTGGACCATAAGCCGTTGCTTACCACAAAATTTACTACGAAAACAGCATTGATGATAAATTCCGTTAATTGTAATCACTAAAAACAATTAAAATGTTTCGCTGTAATCTATGGCTTGTACCACAGGTACAGCAACCTCGGTGTATAGCGTCGGCTCGGCTCTACCCCCACACGGGGGAACAAGTGACGCAGACAGACTGACGGACATGTTTGTGCGGGGGATGATCAAATACACACTAATTGATCATCGAAGCGTCTCTATGTAGAGATATAATATTGGATGTTGTGTATAGATGTTTGGACAAGATCGGATATAATTGTATTGATTTTATTCCCCTGCTACTCTATTGAGTGAAGCGACATTGTGTTTGTGTGTACTATTCGCTTGACCAATTTTGTTTTTTTTACAACACTGCAAGAATAACCCTTGTATCGCGAGGGACTTTACAAAAATACAATTTCACGGACACAAAGTACACCCAGACTCAGAACAACCATCTGATCACACAAAGAGTTGTCCTGTGCGGGAATCGAAGCCGCAAAACTCGAGCGAGAGGCCTGTAGCTAAACCACTCCACCATCTGTGCAGTCAAGTTTGTTAAATATCAACTGGAAAACGGTGGTACCAATTTGATAACAAGAGAGTGAGCCCCATACCTTTAATGAAATGTGTGGTATTTGCTTACTTCTCTTAGTCACCTCGTACGACGTCAGCGGGAATACATGTGTTGGTCACACTTGTAGTCTTATTCCGTCACCATGTGGTAATCTCACGCGCGATATTGCACAGTTAATTGTTAGCTATCTGATCAACGTCACCACCACCCGAAGTCTCCACTCCGGTTATTTCCGTGACTTATTAATTCCAAGCTCCGCTATCCATGTCAGAGAGGGGAACCTTTTTCACCGCTTATTTACACCACTAAATGATCTTAACAGCTGTTAATGATACAAAACGCATATTTAGACACGTCGCTCACACGTTTTAAAAATAACCAATAATCGTGTCTAAAAATACGTTTACGAACGTTATTTTATGATTTTGTTTGAAGTGTGATTAAACACGTATGCTCGTCTTTTTTTGGAGACACCGACTAAACTCTGCGTAAGTTTTATATAAAAGTTAAAATAAAATATATTTGTGTGAACCATAATATACCTACTACACATCCCCCTTATTATTTCAGCATGTCAACTCGGTAGGCTATGCTGATTACTCATTCTCCTACGCATCGTACAATAAACACGTCATATTTTTGATGATAACTCGGTTATGATTAATGTGAAAACATGACTACGAGTCACCTAATCTACGCCGGCGCAGGGGGCGACTTCTCTCAACCCAAATTAGCGCTTCAGACTGAATTAATTACCACTCGCCGCTTCGGTGACAACCCTCGCGCAGGGTTGCCGCCCGGCCGTTGGTTTAACGAGAGGTTTTGACTTAATAATGAGTTATATACCTGTTTGTCATCCACATACATAAATTTGTGTTTTCAGGAGACTAGAATAAATTAATAAGGAAATTGAAAAAATAACTGGGATTTGAACCCATGAAGATTTAGCCACTGTGTGCTATAAATGTTGCTTGATTATAAACATTGACTTTCTCTTCTAAAAATAAATATAATTATAATATATTATGTCTACATATAACCTTCCTTGAAAAATATCCAGACGACAGTTAAAACCATTTCAAAATCTGTTTGGAAGCTTAGAATAAGTAAGAGAAAGACAGACAGACGCTAAGTGCAACTTTATTTTATGCTATCTATAGATGAAACTTTGTTATTTGAATCTGTAATTGCCTTACTAATAAACGTTGTATAACCTCTGAATAGTTATTCAGTATTTTGTCACTAAATGACAGTTTGAACGTTGAAAGATCGGGATAAAAAACCGAATAACTATTAGGAGCTAAACAATGTTTATTAGTAAGGAGGTAAAAATATAATATTACTAGCTGACCCGGCGAACTTCGTACCGCCATATATTTTTTCATGAATAAATATTGCAATTATAAATTGAGATATAAAGTAGGTATCTCTTAAGTTGGAACAAAACACACATTTAAAAAAAAGAAAAGTTAAAATCGGTTCAGTAGTTTCAGAGTGCATCCCGGACAAACATCGTGACACTGGAATTATATATAATAGATAGATAACATGTAGTCTTCAAAAACACAAACGAGTTCTACAGTGCCGATTGTTGTGGGTTTGATTCCCATGCAAGACAGCTATTTGTGAGATCCATAAACTTCTGTTTATAGTGGTGTGTGTTGTGTACCACTGAAGTAATGTAACATAGTTCCAGTGGCCCGCCAATAAAAGTGGAGAGACGGCCCACGGCGGGTTTATTTAGTAGGTGAGGGCCCCACACTTCCCTGTTCGTTGCCCCGAACGACGGGGTGTGCGGTAAGGAACATTTTTCCCCCTTAATAAAAAAAAAAGGTGTTTGTTGTGTATTAATTGTATGATTGTAAAATCCCCCGAAATGCTAAGCCTGTCTTCTTCCTTAGGCAAGGCATTTCAAAAAAAAACACAGCCTCACGCCTGTATTCGCTAAAGGGGTAAGCAGAGGTGTCCTGCAAACCCACGATTCGCCAGCTATGTTTATGTTCCACGTAATAGGGGGCGAGCCTATTGCCGTCTAAAAAAATTTAAAAGTTATTAAATTTGCATTTCAAAAAACATCAGAAAATATAGTAATAACCTTTCTTGACACTGAACTGTGGTATTTATTTTTTCAGGTAAATATACGATCACCTGCTTTGTTGGTAAGAGTGAAGAAAAGTCACAATACTTCATCGAATTAACGGCATTATTTATGAACAGTTCCTTAAAAGCCACTTTAACCAGCTAGTAGACGCAACGAACGCTCGTTTAAAGTTTAATGCGAAACTACTAAATACTCCTAAAAGAACCCAAACGGACTTTTACCATCATTTGTTCGTTTCATTAGGATGTATTTAAGTTGTAGTTGTAATTCTTTACGGCAGACTGACCTGTGTTTCTAGTATTGCTAGAACTACAAACGGTATTTACCATTTAAGAGCTGTTTATATATTAGCTCACACTAAATACTGCTTTTTTGGACACCCTTCCTCACCATCGTTACGATGCGTACCAAGTTTAGGGATCCCATCGTCACGCCCCCTCTTAAAAAATTAAGTAAAATTGTGTAATGAACTCCGAACGTCACGTTCCGTCACAACCTCGTCACGCCTTGTAACACTGTTACAATAAGTAACATCCGCCTCGTTCCCCCCTTTTATGCAAACGTATTTTTGAACGTCCCTTTGATAATGCATGCCTTCAGGTGGGTAAATTATGCCTACGCTAGGTCTTTTTTTTTATTGCGTGTGGTGGCAGACAGGCAACGGCACACCTGATGGTAAATGGTAACCGTCACTCATGGACACTACTATACTAAGACTATTGTCAAGGCGCTGAACACCATTTCATTTCAAATAAAAGGCTACTACTGTTACAACCAAAACACAACGATGTACTTCATGGCCGGTCACACGAGAGATGGTCGTACCACTAACCCGCTCGGGCCCGATAGCAAGTGAGTACTCCCACTTGGTGCCAGTAATGCAATGGGTGAGAATTGCTTCCATTAGCCGCCTCGTACGACAGCCATGGGAAAGAATGGGGTGATGACACTTGTATTCTTAGTCCGTCACTATATACGGACCCAACCAATCGAACTATTTAAATAAGTACGACGTACTCGTAACTGCTCTCACATGATTTTTTTATTGCTTGTAGTAGCAGACGAGCCACGGCCCATCTGATGGTAAATGGTAACCGTCGCTCATGGACTCCACTATACCTCTCGGTGTTATTGTCAAGCCGCTGCTCACCATTTCATTTCACAAATATGAAATAAAAGAATAAACGGCTATCTCGTGCTAGAGCCAAAACGCAACGATTTGCTTCATGGCCGGTCACACGGGAGATGGTGGTACCAACCCGCTCGGGCCCGATACCAAGTGAGTACTTCCACTTGGTATCTAGCCCTACCACCAGTCATGCAATGGATGATAATTGCTTACTTCCCTTAGTCGCCTCATACGACACCCATGGAAAAGAATGGGGTGGTGACACTTGTATTCTTAGTCCGTCACCACACGGATAAAACTAATAATGCTAATGATATGAACTGTGGCCACCACTTAGTGTCCTCAAATGGAAGTCTAGTGTTGCCTGCCTTCAATAAAATTATCTAAATGAGTCGAACGCCTGGCGCGCGCAGGTCAATTGATGACCGCGACCAAAGAACCGTAGCAATTGTCTAAACATGTTATGGTTAACATGTTTAGACAACATCACGTCATAACTATTTTGATATATTTTTATTGCAAATGATGGCAGACGAGCCACGGGCCCACCTAATGGTAAGTGGTAACCATCGCTCGTGGACTCAACTATACCGAGAGTATTGTCAAGCCGCTGCGCACCATTTAATTTCTAAGTTATGAAATGAAAGAATAAACGGGTATCTTCTGCTATAGCCAAAACACACTGACTTGCTTCGTGACCGGTCACACAGGAGAGGAGACGGTGTTGTAGGTGACGATAACACTAGCAAGTGAGTACTCCCACCGTGCCCAGCCCTACCACCAGTAATGCAATGAGTGATATTTGCTTGCTTCCCCTTCTACAACACGTGGGAAATGATGGGGTGGTTCCACTTGCATTCTTAGTCCGTCACCACACGGAAGCTCCTAACCGCGGTTTTACTTGCCTCCAGTTAAAAATGACGAGTGTATTTTAAGAAGGGCTTATGCCTCATTTTAGATAAAGATTTTTTCTTAGTTGCAGTTCGGTGCCAACTCCACATTCTTAATCATTTTTATCGTGTTTTTATTAACTCTCTTTCTTGTATGTCGTTGCGATTGTTTGTAATTGATTTTAAACTAACTTCCCGATGAGTTAGATAATTGAAATTTGGAACATAGCTCAGAAGTGGATGACAATACATGAAAATGTAAAAAGAGGAAGAAAATAATAATAAAATAAAATAATGTACTTAGCATGTTTTTATAACGGACTATTTTATACTTTTTAGTCTGTTATAAAAACATGGTACATATTCTTTTTTATTTTGTTTTATTATTATTTTTAATAATGTTGTAGTTTATTACAAATTATTTCTTGATTAAATAAAACTACGTTTACTATCGCGTTTAGTTTACAAGTAAACGCTATAGATTCCGTGAACGTAGTTTTTTTTCCATAATGTATTCGCGTAAATATCAGTAAGTATTAGGTAATTTCCTCTACAAAATTATCTACAAAAAAGCATTCTGTTCCGCGTCAAATATCATACTATAATATTATAAATGTGAATGTAAGTTTGTTTGTTACGCTTTCACGTGAAAACTACTTAACCGATCATCATGAAACTTTGTACACATATTCTCGGAGGTATTAGAAGTAACATAGGATACATTTTATTAAAAGAAATACGAAATTATAAAAAAAATTGTTTGTCACAAATCTCAAAATCTAGCAACTTCAACGCCATCTAGCATTTCAGTAATGAAGTTCCAACCGCGAGTACTGTAATACCGTTGCACTGTATTACCGACAATTTCAAGGGTTGCTTTATTTATTTTTATGAAATATGTTATAAGGGGTGGGGACCTGGTGTCCTAAAATACAGGCCTAAAGCTTAGTTTAGGCACCAGTCTCCCACAATATACAATATTTTGTTATGTAATATTCTAAAAATGTGTAACATTACGAAATTGTGGTGAGAAAATAAATATTTGATTATTATTATTATTAAGAGACAGTATTTTTTATCAAAATCGGTCCTATTTCAATATACATTTATTTGCGCCAGCGAAGCCGCGGGAAACAGCTAGTACTTGATATTTTTGCTTAAAAATGTTTATACAAAATTTGCGACAAATTTTTACTTCGTTATTACGTGGAAGAAAGACAAATGGCATGTGAAGTTGGCCACCCCACACTAAGCCAGCTTGGTGTGTGAACTCTTCAATGGTACAGTTATGGGGTCATAAAAAAAACATAAAATGCATCAACAATCGATATAACTATTGGATTGCCCAAATGTTGGCCTTCAATGATATAATCGAATTCACCACACTCGGTTCGCAAGTAGATACTTATACCACTATACAGTATCAAAGGCTTTTGGCAAGAAGTACACACAGATCAGATATTCAAATATATACAAATTATAATTTGTGAATAAGGAAAAAGAGTATTTTAGTACAGGCGGGAATCGAACCTGCGTCCCTTCCTATCCGGGAAAGTGCTCTAATCCACTAAGCTACAGTACTATCTTTTAGACATACCTAATCTCCTTATCACATTTGTCTTAACGGCCAACGCCCTCTATCGGAACGCAAAATTAAACTTACTACATTGGATTAATGCATGTAAATGCGTTAAAATACTCTTTTTCCTTATTCACAAATTATAATTTGTACTTTAAGAGTAGCTGAGCATGTCAAGTGCTAAAATATAGTTCAAAATGTTCAAATATATAGTTAAGCATTTTAAGTACTTCAAAAAATGAAAGTAATAATTTAGGCAAAGCTGTTTCAAAATGTTCTACTCTATTTAAATTTATGAAAGGCTAGCGTGTTGTCCCTATTAAAGTTGTAATATAATATTATGAACAAAGCTCGCGTCAACTGGCTACAATCCTAAACATTAGCGTGACGAATATGTGGCAGTAGTGATGTTTCGTGGCAGGTTCCATTGACCGCGCAGTTGACTCGCAGATTAATGTGCCCCCGCGTTTCTGAGTTACGACAATTAAGGTTCGTGTTTCACTTGCGCGAGCGTAAACTAACCGACTCGTAGCGAATATGTTCTAGATGTTAATACAAAAAACTTTACTGCGTGAATACTATTCTTAATATCCCTACACTGCATTTGAATTATTATAAATATGATGATATGACCTAATATATATGAATAGCAAAGACCCGATCCGGATACGTACAAATGCAATTTAATAATTACGAATGTTATAGTATTACAACTTAAAAAAAAATTTGGCTGCGTTGCTGCTTTGCAGCAAATTTGTAATCAATGCTCCTGCCGCTCGCTCGGCTACCGTGACATTAGTTTAGTTGGACTCACATAAGAATATGGATTATTTCGTCACCACATGGATCTTATTATGAAATACAAGCTGCTGCTCTCCACTACGTCTACATGGACCTCCATGGGGTCACTATAATATTTAATCTATAGTTTATTAATTATTTCTAGACAAAAACAGCTATCCCACAGGTAGCTATATTTTCGGAATAATAAAAGCCTAATATTTAGATAGTTAAGCATTTAAAATACTTAGCTGTCACGAGCAGGATTTGAACCGGCATATCCTAGAAAACCGTTTCAGACTATGAGCCGTTGGGGTTAGTTAACCTTGTTTAGATTTAATTATGTTTAAGGTCATATAAATAATGAGGTATTGATATTTGCAATTAGTTTATGGTGAAATTGCATAAAAGTTTTGCATCCTTCATAACCGATTGATTTAAGAAGGTGCGTTATTTTATTAATACAAGCGGGTCTCGATGCGTTCCTATTTCCTTACAATAATGAGGTTGAGAACAGGAGTGATTGAAACTATGTATTTGAAGAAACATTTGTTTATATTGAAGGTCTTGTACTCACGTTGTATCTATATACATAATCTATTCCAATTACGATTAATTGGAACGTTTTAAACTATTGTAAGTGATACCAGAGGCGCGACATCCAATCAAAATATAATTCTTTGACCTTTAAATATTAGATTTTCGGCGTAAAGTACTAAAGAAATTAAGCTACTTTCAGATGCTGAATCATGCAAGGTTAACCTAAAAATAGTGCGTAACTTCATTGGTTACTAAGTACGGTGATGAATTTTGTTCAGATTATGGCCGGAATATTTGTTTCGAATATCAGGCTGTCTCCTTTGCAATTGCGAGGCTCTTCATTTATATAAGATGAAAACACTCCGTCACCATAGTTAATCTCGTCATCGAAATATGACGTATTTTAGCACGAATTTCTTCAGAATGGGAGATTTACGTTTTTGCCACTTATCTGGCGTAATTTCAGACTACGTACCCATTACTGACAAGCTTATGGTGGAATACCTGCTCTTTTGCCGATCCCGCAATTCAACCCAAGTGTGCCGATTCTTTGAAGTTTCTTGTACCTCTTAACATGACTAGTAGAGTCGTGCAGAATTCCGTAGTTCGATATTTATCGAATCCGATTCGATATCAATCGAAAAATCGATGCATCCAATTAAGACCACTTTTTAGATGATTTTAAATCTCAAATTTAAGAGAAGTTGTACATTTTTAGATCGTAGGTTTATTTTTCGTCATTTACAAGGGGTAAAATAATCATGAAATTTGATAAAGGAATAAGGAAGATCTCGCAGACCGACAGCAAAACCGGCTAGAGAAATAATATATAAGATAAGTTATATGGGTGACATGGTTGTGTATGCAAAGGTATAACTTTGTTTAGGGATATCATCGTGATTCTAAAAATATTGAGTAATATAGAGGCGATATATTTATAAATGTACGACTATCCTACATTTGTAGACTGTCAATTCTATTCTGGTCAGTGATGTCGTACTCCAATTGCCCCCGCAATTGACCTGCAAGATCGATGCGCCGTCCGCCGCACAGTTAGGCGTAAGGGTCGGAGTTTCACTTGCGCGAGTGTGGCGTAGGTTATTTTATAGTATGCGGGTGGCAAACAAGGATACGGCCCAGCTGATGGTAAGCGGTTACCGTAGCCTACGGACGCTGGCAATAGGGGCATCATTCGCGCGTCTCCGACTCCCTACCTGATGTTACTTTCCCGGGCCCGGGTCCAGCTCTTATTGGTAATATTGGTATGTTATTTGTAATAATAAACTGTGTAAACTAGCCTATTCGACTAGTACTTAAATCATTAATTACCCACCTCATCAGTGGTTCTACGGTGGATTCCCGCACGACAATCATTTGTTCATCCAATCGATCTACAAATAACAAACCAACAAACAAACATCTATACATAGGTACACGTTTAATAAACAGTGAAACACTGATGTGTCTGTACATTAAATTTATTTATCAAAAATGGAGGGGGGACGATACGAGAAAGCTTATAAAACACAAAGCTATTATTTTTTGTCGCGATGTCTTTAAGAGCACATCTTTGAGATTACTAAACACAGATTTTGAGGTCGTGGTTTCCTTGGGTACGCCCAGGTACTTTTATTTAAATCGGATGCAATGTGGCAGGAAATAAGTTAACCTCATATTCGCAGATGAAGTCTAGTGGAGATTATCTATAATTATAAATATTATTTAAATAAACATTCCTCAGTATCGCATCTACTAGCGCAGCATAAGTGATAAATAATAGCGGGGAATTTCCTCGTGATCCCTTCTCTGGTGAAAAACACATTAAAACAGCCATTTCAGCTCCGCGTCGCCGTTACGAAAATTAAACAGCTCTCACACTGGAATGAATGTACGAGCCAATGCTACATTATTACCTCTACGGGTTCCCTGCTGAATACAGCGCTTGTAATCTTATTACAGCTATGGATATTAAAGCATAATATATTTATTCTACCAGGGAATAATTTAACATAAAAGCACAGACTTCAAATTATCTCCAGAATCCAATATCAGATGATGAAATATTTCCAAAGAAAAAAAACCACCTTGATATCAAACAAAAAAGATACAGAGCTTTTTACAAGTCGATTAAAATTTTTTTTTTTTATTTGTAAACGTTTTGTAACGGCGTCTTCCTTACAAAACATCGAAAAAGATTAATAAATAATGATAAATCATTGTCAAAAAGTCACTCTACAAATAAGTAATCAAGCATGGTTTTATATGAAAATCGATCCTACAACACGGGTCACGTGAAGTCGACATCTATAAACCACTAAGCCATGCTGGCAAAATCTTATTCTAGTAGTTTGCCCTTTCCCCAAGGTAAGTTTGATTTGTAATTCACGTATCAATACGGAAATAGACATGGATGTTGATTTTACTACGCGTCCTGTCTACGGCGAAACTGTAAATATTGCGTTTTACGAGCTTTACGGAAACAGTAGATACCATTTAACGTATGTATAAATGTGTCTGTCTGTGGCATCGGCAGCATAGCTCCTAAACGACTAGGTGGATTTTAGTTTAGATTTCCTTTGTGAAGTTATTAATAGCTTATAGAAGATATTTATGGAATCTATCGTTTTTTCGATTTTTGACTATCCAGACCAAGAATGCTGTAAAATATTCAAAACAACGGGATATTAGGAAATTAAGTGAACTCACACACTCGTTTTAATTACCTTTCAACTGAAACGAGTGTTTTTAGCTATGATAAAAATTCGTAACGACGACGTAATAGAGCGAGTAGGTATGAAAGAGAGTATTGGTGTAAAGATGCGAAAGGGAATGCTCCGATGGTTCGGACATGTGGAAAGAACGCCGGACGAGCAACTGATGAGATATACAATGCGAAAGTGGAAGGATGTAGTTACAGGGGGAGACCGAGACTCGTCTACCTAGATCAAATCGGTCATGTATTGAAGGAAGGTGTGAGTCAGGAGTCTCCGAAACCGGCGAGCGTGTATGAAGAGAGTTATGAATGTTGAGGAAGCGAGAGATGTATGCAAGAATAGAGCCTCTTGGCACTGTTCATTCTGCCTACCCTGCAAGGGAAATGGCGTGATGATAAGTTAGTTTTTAGTTTTAGTTAGTTATAAAAATTCTGTTCAGCCGTTTGAAGATTATCAACTTTTTTCCACTAACTTACAGTGTTAGTGGTATTGTGTTTGGGCTTATTGAAATGGTGTCAATGAATAGTTTATGTATAGTCGGTAACCAGGTTCTAAAGATGGAGTAAAGAAGGTTATTAAATTTTGTAATCTATGCTTATCATTTGACTTGTGTAAACAACAATTTGTACCTCAGATAACTCGTCTAGCGGGTTTATACGCGTTTTGTATTTATAAAATTAATGTTATTTTGACTGACCTCATGCAAAACCTTGGGGTCAATTGTAATTATTACTAACATTATATAATAATATGATAAAAGTGCGTACAAAATTATCATAGCGAGGCGAGGAGAACTACAAAGTACGGGGGTTTAGAAAGGCGTAGGGTTGTCATTCACACACGCCGAGTATGATAGAAATTACAACAATTCTCTGGGTGAATTGCAACCCTGGCAGTTTAAATGTTGTGTTGTATTAATTAACTTTGAAACAAAGATAAGGAAGCTTGAGAGGAATCCATAATAAACGATTGTTGCATACACATTTATGTCTCTAATCTGAAACACAGCCAGGGCCCTTTTTTTCCACTGAGAACTCTGAACGAATGACCAGGGCACTGCGATCGGGTCCCCGTGTTTCTGCTCGGAGGCTGATCTAGATCAGCATTAAATATATAGGTACGGTGTGCCTTTTTATCTACAACATTCGTTATTTTGATCTGTATTTTAGCACTTGACATGCTCAGCTACTTTAAAGATCGAATTATTTGCGAAAGTGGAAAAGGAGAGGTTTACTGCGAGAGGGCTTATATGTATGCTACGATATCATCGGCGGGTTGTATACTTATTTTCCACCCTTTCAGTAGAAAAGATTTATAAAAAAAAACATACGTAATGCTTGATATGTTGCCTACAGGTGTGAGTGCTAACAAGATCCCCAAACGCGCCGAGATCCCGCCAAACAAGGGGGGCCCGTTCGCTGCGGCGTTGCGAACGTTGGCGAAGAATGCGGGCCCCGACTCCAAGGACGGTGAGTGATCTTAGCTGGCCCTAGTTGACCCTGATTTTTTGAGGATCGTGAACAATTGTGGATTTTTGATACAGATTTTATAAAACGGTGTAACTTGAAGTGACAATTTACGTATAACTTTCAACAATTATATATTTGAATGAGTACTACTTTTGGGTTCGAGAGTCTTCACATAGTGTGGGGGGATTCTTGTTTAAGTGCCTCAATGCGAGTATGTAAGCCAGCCATCAATATAAAGCCCTCCATTATGCAAATTTCCCGATGACCCATCCGCGGTCTCAGACTAGACATCGAACTCGATACATCCAGTGCACAGTTTTACCGTACGTCCCTAATGGGAATCCATGGGCAAAGCTGAGCGCAGACGGCGCTATCGGCGAGATGGTGCGTTGTTTGCCCGAGATTTGTTTGCTGTTTTTTTTTGTTTTTATTCCGGTTGATCGGCGATATTGTTAAAATAATACCTTGAAGGTTAAACAATTGAAATACGCTATACTGTATTTTGGTAAAAATTAAATTTAATTCAATTCAATTCATTTACCAAATTACAAGTTACAAATTGTATGAAAATGACAGTTTTCAATGGCCGATAATACGCCATCTGCTTTGAAATTATGGCAGTTGCAAAATATCGCTAATATTTCCGCGTGACCGACCGTGAAACACCCCGGCGTATTTTGGTTGTAGCGAGAGATAAGTTCATGGACCCCATTTCGTATTGCCTGGTTGGTGGGCAGTCGGCTCTTCTGTTAAAATGTGTTGCTAAACACAAAAAATATTGAGATTTCCTATTGCATCGGTTCTTTTTTAGCCAAAATCGAATAAATTAACTTTTCTGTTGTGACTGTGAACTGTTCACGATCCTCATATCGCTCATCCTTTTCTTTTTTTTTTCTATTGTCTTTGACCTCAACAGAAAACACTTGTTGGGTTTTACACTTGTCCATACGTGTGCAAACAATTCCATCAACTATTGTCTCACTAAATTTTAGTTATTTTTACACAAAAAACATTGTGATGGTTGACCAGAGTAATAAAATGTGTATTTTTGTCAACTGGCAACATTTACTCTTGTCAATCTGTGGTCGTGTGCTTGTACTTATAATCCGTTCGTTGTTATTTGTGTATGTAATTTATTGTAAGCTGTGTATGCTGATTCCATATCGGCAAAGTGATGTTATATATCATTAATGTGCTTCAATGAATGTATATTTAATATTGTCTGTCGGTTGCTAAGCTATATTTTATAGCGTTCAGCTCTTATTCATGCTGTAATCATTGTAAAAATAGTTAGCTATATTTACTGCAATCTTATTTCTTTGTATATTTTTTTCTTTTTCGTCTTACTTGGTGCGTTTTCTACCAACATATTAAAAGTTTAAGTTTTCTTAATACTTGTATTGAAACTGTTATTCCGGGACTTAACGCGTATCAAATACTGAGTCGACCCGTGACCACGGCTGGTGAAACCCAGTCGAAATGTCGGGAGTAAAAAGGTATTTGGTACGCGTTAAATCCCGTAATAACAGTTTAAATACATAGTAATGAAACGCGATAGTTTAAAATCTTTTTTAATACTTGATTTTCAGTAGGTTCATTTCCAGAATGTACTTATTTTTGTGATACGAATTCTCGATTATAACAATAGGTCAGAGGAGAAGATCCCTAAGTCACAGAACCATAGCTAGAAAAAAAATGCTGATTGCATTGTCTAGAGCGAAATAATCCAAAAAAGTTATAAATATATCTTGTAGTGATCACAATAGACTAGGTTGCAACGCTGCTCTTCCTCTCTCTCTTTCTTTCTTTCTTTCACCCTCTGTCTTTCGCTCTTCCTTTCCCTTTCTATCTTTATCTTAGGTCTACGTTTCATTGATTTGCTATTAAAGAACATTAGGGAGCTGTCTCGAGCTCTTTAAAAATCTTTGCAATTTTCTGTTATTGCTCCAATTGCAAATATAAAGAAAGCCATGTTGTGCACCCACTCTCAGCTTGGAATATCATTACGAAAATTAATGGCAGACTAGCCACAGCCCATCGGGATAGGTAATTGGTAACCGCCGATCACGGACTTGGTGAAATCTAGGGCACAAACGTGCTGCAGCCTATTGAAAAATTTCACTACTACGTTTTCACGAGGAGTGGGGATATGTTTGAGAGCTGAACGTTGGAGTGAGTTGGCTGACGATGCTAGTGGTACGATTCAGGAGGAGGCACGGTGGAACGTGAGGTGAAGGACAAGCCTCCGCCCCAGGCACCGAAACGCGCATCTCCGCATCACCTGCCTACCAGCGGATTCCAACCTTACAGGCCGGATGACAGGTAACCAGCCTGCATTTTGTTCCTTTTTATTCTTATTTGTAAGTGACGCCCCAGGCGGATGGGCTACTTTGTTGCAGTCGGCCTCGACCTATACAGTTTTTAGCTGATGCACCATTATTTATACGGAGCGATTCCACTGACCTCCGCGACTCAACCAAGGGCACAACAGGTGACCTTCACAAAACCGGCGTCAGTTTTTTATTCGAGATACTGAAAGCCTGTAATGACTGCCAGGATGTTATTTGATAGCCAGGACCCACTGCTTAACGTCCTTTCCCGTACATAGACGATGCTGTTATAGGATTATTATCCCGATTAAAATTGATAGTGCCTGTTGGAAACTGATTTTTCTTAAATGACCTGATAATTAAATGGATTTCTTTGAAATTTGGTATATACAATATAAAATTTTAGCCCGACAAGGAAGTTCTGTAGGATATACCTCAAAGAATATAGACCAAATTTTGAAGTACTCACAGGCGAATTCACGGGCAAAAGCTAGTTGCTTATAAATTTTGCAGTTCTGGGGGGTTAGGCAGAATTTCTTATCTCACATGTCGATCGTATCGTAATTACTGTGATTGGTTGAGAGATCACCGTGATTGGCCAACAGATTATTGCGACATCACGCGTCGGTTTCTCAACCAATCACAGTGATCACGATACAATCGACATGTGAGATATGAGATTTTGCCTAACCCCCCAGATGGCTGTAATTGAGTATAGCATCTGACGATAATTAATAACCGTTGTTGTGATTGTTGTAACAATTCCACTAACATGTCCAAAAGAGGAATGAGTATGAGCAATTCTTTAGATCGAATTGTATTATGGCTATTATTTAAAACTTGAAGAGGAATAGGCAAATAATATTGATCCAGAATGTACCAATTTGATGCAGATGCATCCAATTCCTATTAATATTACTTGTATTTGATTTAAATTGCTCAGCTGACTATAGCTCAAATGCCTTAAGGAGATTTTGTGAACGTAGATGAGTTGAGATATTTAAATCTCTGTGGCATATTCGGCCAATAACTTAGTCTAAAGAGATAATCATCTTTATCTCGATATATGTTGTAGATTGACACATCCTGCGGCGTCGTTTCCGCTACTGGAGCCCGCCGCCTACTCTCCTTATGCGCACCCTAGCTTATACTCGAGTGCCGCCTTGCAGTATAGGTAAGTAGAAGTTCTTTTTATTGTCAGTTATGTCAAAGGAACTAGCGGCCCACTTGGTAAGAAGTAGTAATCAGTAGAATGGAATTAAGCAAAGTCAAGTATTTGCGTTTTAAAGCTCGTTTAAACAACATGTCGTTGTCGAATAATATTCTAGAGGTTCTAGTACGAAGTAGTAATAATACAGTTGAAACAGTATTAAATTTTTTGTGGCGTCTGCTTATCCTTACTTGAACTGACTCGAAGTACGGTGCAGGCGGACAGTGACGTGTGGTTCCCCGCAGGCTGGCGGCGGAGGAGCAGATGTACCTGGAGCGCGTGTTCCGCAGCGGCGTGGGCGCGGGCTGGCTGGCGCCCTACGCGCTGTACCCGCCGCTGGCGCCGCCGCTGGCGCCGCCGCTGCAGCCGCCGCTGGCGCTGCACGCGCACGCGCACGCGCACGCGCTGCACGACGAGCGGGACAAGGAGCTCGCGCTGCACAGGTCTCGCACTACGCTTATCCTAACTAATTGTACATGCCACTTCTCGTGGGAAAGGAAACTTTGTGAATAACGTGCGAAAGATTAACGACACTTCTGACTAAAATTGAAGTTAGTAAAAAAATGTCGTAATCAATTACAGGCGTAGTAAATGTTTTCACATCAATGTGAAAACATTTACTACGCCTTTTAAACGCCGATTTATTTGATTGTTTTTAACGTCATCTGTTGATGAAAGCATGTAACAAGGAAGCGTAACGCCAATCAATAAACTGATAATACTTTTAATTGGTCTATGGCGAGAGTACGCTTATTAAGGAATATATGGGACTTAAACAATATTCTCCTTTATTATATATTAATAGGATATACTCACACGTACTTATAAATTTATTGTCTTATTATCCATTTCCGTAATTTAAATATTTGTGAAAATTTTATACATCATTTGATATATTGAAAAAATTATGCCATTTTATTTGTACTTATTATTTATAAAATGGCCGTGTGGGGCCGGCTTTAGAATTGTCCCATCCCTCTCTACCCACGGGAGTCGTAAGAGCCGATTGAACGAATAGCGGGGAAGTAGGCAGCAGCACTCCCTCGAGTATTAACAACATCCACTGCGATCGCCAACCCGCCTGCCAAACGTGGCGATTACGGCAATTATCCCCCATGATGGGACCGCTCGTTGTGGCATTCTCTTGGGGAAGCCTATGTCCAGCAGTAAACCTTGAAGGGCTGATGGATGGATGGATTTATAAAAAAATTATTTTAATGTTTCACATCTGTCAAACCTCCTAAGATGGTACAGTTTTAATTATGTAAATGTTTCTATTTTTTGTGAACGTGTCGAAAATATTCATGGTAGGATCCTATATTGGTCCTTCGAGCTTTATAGTTAAAGAAAAAAGGCAATGCAAAAGTAATATTTATATTTACAGATTTAACACATATTTACATACATTTTATTATATTTTATACACATTTTATTACATGAAATACTCGAAGCAATTTGAGTATACCTATAATTGTTATTTTATAGGTTAGTAGAAAGCACGCAGTCACGAGTTACACAGGTATATGTTTTTTTACGACGCCTTTAATTATTCATTACAGGGAGAGAGAACGAGAACGCGAACAGCGCGAGAAAGAGCAACGGGAACGGGAGCGAGAGCGGGAGCGGGAGCGAGAGCGCGCGCGCGAGCGAGAGAAGGAGCGGGCGATGTACCCGCACGCGCACGCGCACCTGCTGGCGCCGCCCGCCTACGCGCTGGCGCGGCCGCTGCTGCCGCCGCCGCTGCTGTACCGGCCCTACTCGCGCGCCTTCCCCGCGCCGCCCGCGCCGCCCGCGCCCGCCGCGCCCCCCGCGCACCCCGCGCCGCCGCCCGACCCCGCGCCCGCCCGCGCCGCCACCCCGCCGGCCGAGGCGGAGGCGCCCCCCGCCGAGCCCGCCGAGGCGCCCCCCGCAGGTGAGGAGGCGCCCGTCTGACGCGCCACCCGCCCGCGGCCGCGCCCCGCCCGCCCGCGTGACGTCACCCCCACATATACAGTAGTCATACTTAAACTACGATGTTTTGCCATTATTGTATCAATCTCTTATATATATTTATGTAAATTAAATATATCCCACTGCAGCGATTTCTTCAGAAATGTTTGTTTGTCTATATTAGAGTGTACTATATCTTCAGTAAATATTAATTAAAAATTTTGATTGATTACTAATAAGAAGTAATTGTGATGGACTATTTCAGCCAATAGAAACAACAATACAATTTACCATAAATTTAAACTAATGGAAGACATACAGATAACCCCATTTGAATTCTTAGAGTAGGAACCAAAATACAAACTATAAGGGAGTCAACATATAAACTGTTAGGGAGTCAACCTACACACTATAAAACAGTCAACATAGAAACCATGAGGGATTCAATATATATACTGTTAATGAATCAACCTACATACTATAAAAGAGTCAACATATAAACTGTTAGGGAGTCAACCTACACACTATAAAACAGTCAACATAGAAACCATGAGGGATTCAATATATATACTGTTAATGAATCAACCTACATACTATAAAAGAGTCAACATATAAACTGTTAGGGAGTCAACCTACACACTATAAAACAGTCAACATATAAACCATAAGGGAGTCAACATATAAACTGTTAGAGAGTCAACCTATATACTATAAAAGAGTCACCATATAAAATTTTTTCTTATTCACAAATTATAATTTGTACTTTAAGAGTAGCGGAGCATGTCAAGTGCTAAAATATAGATTAAAACATAAACTATTAGGGAGTCAACCTAATAAAAAAATCAAAATATAAACCATGAGGAAGTCAACATATAAATTATTAGGGAGTCAACCTCTACACTAAGAAATCCACGTTTAAACTATGAGGGAATCAGTTTACAAACTATAAAAGGGTCATCGTTAGAACTAGAAAGATTTTAGCCTTGTAAGCCAGCCTTGTAGTCTACTAGCGGATACTTCACACTTATAAAAATATTGTTTCTATTTAGTATTCTCTCAGGTTTTGTTTCTATTGGCTGTAATTCAAACCAGAATAATCTCGTCAACATAATTTATGTTACATGTTCATATTTACTGGAGATTGTTAAATTATATAATCTAGTGTACGCGAGATTTTTGTATTATTATAAAATCGCCTTCTAACGCAAACTCTGTGAATAGATTTCTAGATATCGCATAGCGAAGAACCCCAATATTGCATATATACATTTACCTTGTAAGAACAAATTAATGGTGAAGTACAGAGGATTTCGATATTGTACGTTAAAATAAGCAGTCTTTTGTGGGGAAACCGACGTACATATTTATGACGTAAAGGTTGATATTTACCTAATGTAATAAGTGAAAATAGTTGGTATCGTCAATGACTTACTTCATGTCATTGGCACTTGACAAGTATGGGTAGAAACCAAAATTATTCTTTTTAATTATCTGATGGCGCAGTTCGAAGTGTATTCGGTTATAGCAGTTGCGGGTAAATACGGTGTCGTACTTGTTATTTGTCGTAATGCCATCTACTTTCATTTAATCGTACTAAAGCTTTACTGTCACATCGCCTTGGTGACCTAGTAGGGGCTATATAGACGAAGGATTCTCCTGTTGTCTATAAAATGAGGGTAGATGAATATTTATAAAAATGAACACGATAAAATATGGGCTGTGTAAGAGATTTTCATGTGAAAATAAATGTGTGATCACGTATTCTTAATTGTTTTTGCATATTATTGCTTGAGTTACTTAAAAATAGTAAGGTTGTATTAATAATACTAAGTCTCGTGTACTAAGGTACTAGAAAATTAATATTTTCGACTGATACTGTTACGTTTGTAATATGCGTTAAAACTATCTATGTACGAAGTAAACTTGATTCATTGATTGATTTCTAATTATTAATCATGCGCACTTTTATCGATATCGATAGAAATTATCGATCGTTCCACATAAAATATACATTTTATTTAAATATATTTTGTAGCATTTTTGAAGCCATGTAGATAAAATACCGAAATCATAGATATTATACCTAGTATAAATTAAGCTATAAGTTAACTCAGTATTACTTTTTAAGATAACTCCCACCATAGTTTCCTAGAAACCGATAAATATACGTCTTACAATGTAATAAAGGTTTTTAGAAATCATTGAATTAATACATATTTCAATAGTTACGTACTAAATCTGTTGTTATCGATAAAAGTGAATACATTCACTAGACAGTGCTGTCCCTTTCCGTTTCCGAGTGTTCGAGTGAGAGGTCACAGTTGACAAGAACTGCCTAGTTCCCATGGTACTAGTCTTTGGACTTCGTGCTCACAGAACGATTAAAACTTGTATGTAACTTGTCTTATTTTATTTGTCCCTTATGGTGTAAAAATATAAAATTTATATTAACATTGTAATTTAGTAATTTCCTTACAATATATATTTGTGGCTGACGATTAAACTGAATATAATTATAAAGCATAGGCATTACTTTGTCTCATATTCAAAATAGTCATATAACTGTAAAAATAAGCAAGATACATATAAGTGTAAGTTAAATATAAGCAAATCCACTTATCGATATTATATCGATTCGTAGTCACATCACTACGGTGCATCTACGCTTACTAATGACGCCACTAGGATTTACACCAATTGTAATTATATATCAGGTATTGATCAAATTGTAACGAATAAACTGCCAGGTGCAGAATGTATCTAGATAAAAGAGCGGTTATTTAAAAATTATATAAGTAATAATTCTAAATGTATAAATGTATCGATTGATAATGAAGCACGAATTATATATGTAGGTTGTCACGTAGAGATGTCGCAGCGACTATCGATATTGGTGTACTAATTATTGCGTACTTATCGATACATCGATGCGATAGTCGGAGCAGCATTAATCTATGGACGGATTTAATTTTTAATATCGCTCGTTTGGGGTCATTGTAAGTTAATTGTGGAGCCACTTCGCTCTGTGCTTGTGATAACTTAAATTATGTTAAGGTTCAGTATTCGCGGAATGATCCCGAACGAATGCAGTTTTGGAACGAAAATTAAAATCACGAAATTTTATAACAAGATAAACCTCTTTATACTTTAACTTTAGATAGTTATTATTAATTTTAGCTTAATAGGTGTTCAATATTTTTTAATCTTTTTTTTTCGAGAGCAGCATTTAGGCGTACGACATGCCGTCGTACCAAACGTCAGTGTTACAAGTGTCATGTAAATATTATGTTTAATAGCTAGATATGATATGGACAATACCTAACAAGTGAAGAAAACATGGTTTTATTGAAAAATACATTCAATGAAATTAATTTGCATGCTGGCTGGTGGGCGGTGAGGCGATGGTAACTGCCGTCGCTTTGCCGCTTACCACGTAGTTACTTTTATTTTTTGTCACCCTCCCGTCCTGAGCTTGCTAGTGTGTAGTTTTAGTAAGCTTCCTAGGTCGTTGGCGCATTGACTTCTAAAAACTAAGTATCTGAGTATCGGGTTCCGTCCCATAAGAATATCAAAGTATAATTTTTGTCAAGATAACACATTATGAAGAACTTTTTCATAATATTGAATTAACAGACAAAACACAAAGTACGTCTAGAACTCACGCTGAGATGAGAGTAGATCACACAAATATTTGTCTATGGATTCTGGTTCTCTTGAACATAAGATTAAGTCAGGAAACGCGATCTATGGATTGCACAACATTTTGTGTTGTCCTCATTTGGCAGTACAGGAATATGGGTTATAGAAACAAGTTGCAATTCTCTGGTGTAAAACAGTGTACCATTTTTAAATACAAATTTACAGAATAAATAGTTTGTGAAAGTGGAAAAAAGAGCTTTACTGCGAGCAGGTTCGAGCCTGCGACCCATCCAATCCGGGGAAGTGCTGTAGACTGCTAAGCTATCGCAGTCACCTAATGGTGACCCCAACCTCTACTTCACATTTAGGCCATAGCTTAGCGGTCCCAAAGCCCGTAGAACGTAACTCACTAAATCGTATCGTTTCATTGTCATTGGTTGAGAGATCTCAGTGCGATGGTTTAGCGGTTAGAGCACTTCCCCCAATTGGAAGGAACGCAGGTTCGATTCCCACTCGCACGAAAGTTTTTTTTTCCACATTTCACAAATAATTTGTTAACTAACTAAGCATGTCAAGTGCTAAAATACAGAAAAGAAATGCACGAATAAGATGATACGATGTCGATATGATTTTGAGAATCGCATTCTAAGGGGTCAGAGCACTACCCCGGATTGGATGGGACGCAGGTTTGAATCCTGCTCGCAGTAAAGCTCCCTTTTTTCCTTTATCTGTTCTTTTCGTATGAATAACTAATACATACTTTACTCAAGAATCTTCTGACACTAATGTTATTTCTTACCTACAGAAACATGTGCAATCACATCATTCAAACTTTATTACGTAGGACGTACAAATAGCCAACGCTATCAAAACACGCCTCTCAGCTATAAAATGTACTCTGTGTCTGTGAGTGAGACAGTTGCAAAACTTTTTGAAAATAAAATTCTGATCTGATTTAAAAATAAGTAGTCGTCATTTAAATAGTGTTAACCAAGGAAGTTAATTTATACATTTTGAGCTATATTTTTAGCACTTGACATGCTCAGCTACTTTTAGAGTAACAAATTATTATTTGTAAATGAGAAAAAAGAGAACTTTAGTACGAGCGGAATCGAACCTGCGTCCCTTCCAACCCGGGGAAGTGCTCTAATCCACTGAGCTACCGTACTACCTTGCGGTCATACCCAATCTCCTCATCACATTTGTCTTAAAGACGATTTTAAAATATACTTATCTGAAATATGACAATTATTAGTGTAGGTTATCAAGTATAAGTTATTATATATGCCAATACAGGCGGAGAGACGGCACACGGCGCGTTTATTTAGTAGGTGAGGGCCCCACACTATTCTGTTCGTTACCCCGAACGACGAGGTGTGCCGTTAGGTACATTTTTTCCCGCCTTTAAAAAAGGTACTTAAGCTATGAAAACCCTTGTCCTCGTCATGTTTACTTGAAAAAAAAACCGAAAACAGCACAAGAATACCCCATTTTCAACCGTAAAGAAAACCATCTCGCTGCGTCGTCGCGTCTCGCTGGCGTGTTCCGTGCTCATGTTAGCTCGGAGACAGCGCGGAGTCGCAGTCGAGGTGAGGAAGCCCGAACGGTGGGAGCGGGCCTCAAACCAAATGGCGGAATCGCCACCGCTAGCCACCGCTAAAAAAAATCATTTGGACCATAGATATCACAGAGTAGGCTATATTTTTTTTAAGTTATTGACCTGGTAACTTTAAGTCAAGGGTAGGCTATACGAAGGGCAAACACTACGTAATAAAAATGATGCTGTATTGTAATATAGCGAAAAACTATACCTACATCTGCTTCGAAAATACCAAATTAATAACGTTTTAATTATTTGCATAATTTAAGACACTAATGACATACAATATCTTTAGAGGGTCGCAAAGTTAATATGATCCATAGTTTATTATTTAAGGGGCCTATCAAAAAATACGTTCGAAAACAAGGGTGAGGGGGTATCGCTTGGTGTGACAATATGATCAGCGTGGAACAGCGGTATGTACAGCTACTATTGTGTTTCGTATGTTGAGTGAGAATGACGTATGTCCAAACCCTCTATTTATGCTCTCCTTATTGCCCTCCCTCTCCACGTACTATCCCGTTGACGATCACTCCCATGTCTCTGGTGTTGCTAGCATCTACAGACTATGGTTACCAATTACCATCAGGTGTCAGGCGTATGCTTGTTTATCACCTGCTTAGTATAAAATAAAAAGAGATTTAACGTTTGCACTTTAGTTATTTTTTTAAATCGGAAGGAGTTTACAAGGTCATAAAAGGGGAGGGGATACATTTTTTATGACGTAGTATTTACAGGGGTCTCAAATACATAACAAATAGCAACTTTTTCTAAAGAATTTACGTTATTTGTGTATTGCCCCTTAATAAGTGCTTAGGTACTACTACAATACTAGAGACACAAGTCGCTGCTTACCGTGAACATCGCACTCTATTCTTAGGCCCATCCATCCATCCATCCATCAGCCTTTCGACGTCCACTGCAAGACATAGGCCTCCCCAAGAGAACACCACAACGAACGGGCCTGTGCGCTCATATGGGGGATAGTGCCGTAATCGCCACGCTTGGCAGGCGGGTTGGCGATCGCAGTGGATGTTGTTAATACTCGAGGGAGTGCTGCTGCCCACTCCCCTGCAATCGGCCCTTACGACTCCCATGGGTGGATAGGGGTGGGCCAATTCTAAAGCCGGCCCCAGACGGCCAATTCTTAGGCCCACGACATGGTATTTACACGATCGGGTCTAAAAGTGTGATAAAGATTAAAACAAATGAATACAACGAATGTGCTCTTGCCATACGTTTACTCCCTTAATCACTTGCTTATAGCACGGCATGCATAGCGTATGCAAGAAGTATGAGACCTATGTCCTTCTCTGAGTTCTGAATTATACCTATGTATGCTCACTTTATGATGAACGGTTGAGTGATTTGTCGTGAAAGTGTTACAAAGAAACAAGTGGACTTTCGCATTTGTGATATTATTAGTATGTAATTATTGCGTCAATTCTTGTATATATACACTTTCCATATGAAACCTTATAACCTTTTTACCTTCTCCGTGGATTTGTCAAAAAATATACCTACTCTGCTAACGTTCTGTCACCGACCAAAGAGTATATAATGAAGATCACCGACATCTAAAACCAAAGAGCATATAACAGTACGTTTATCCAAAACAACAACAAACATTTTGACTCACGATCGCTGGCCAATTTATTTTCCACGAAACAATACGTATATTTAACAAAACAATAATTAATCTGAAATACCAAGATTCTGTGTCTAAAACTATCACAACAGAAAAAAAAATGTATACGAATGGCGCGGCCGATCCCAAGCACAATTGAATTGGACTTACGTACGAAATCAAAAAAAGAAATCGAAGAAATAAAATCTAAGGACAGCAAATCTATATTCGACATCTCCGATCGTATTAGCAACAATCAGGGTAAAAATTTTATGCTAGGTACATTCTCTGGATGGATGGCCGGTGTATCTGTGGTCAAAGTTGGCAGAGTCGCTGCGTTTGGGCTTGGTGGAGGGATAATCCTGCTGCATTTCGCCACCGAGTTGGGATTCATCAACGTGAATTGGGACAGAGTAAAGGACACCGCACGACAGAGTACAGTGTGGTTCGACTTAATACTGAGGTTTATCAAACGGAATAGTTGTTACTCTGTCGGCTTCGTGGGGGGATTCTTCTTTGGAGTCGCCTCATCGTGATGTTAGGTTAAAGTTATATGAAGAAACTATTGTTACTTGATTATACGCATTGAACATAAAATATATTGTTCATTAATTTCTATTAATGTATCTAAAAACTCTAAATTACAATTTTAAACATGATAACTTTTACGTGTACCTATGATCACTTCCAGTCTTAGATGAAATCCAAATTAACTCGTGGATCTAGTTTATTGAGATGTGTAAAGTTGAGACTCAAGCCTGTGCACTGAGGTGGGGTAATTTTGCCTATACATTTGTAGGGACTGTTCTTCATCCGAGATATTTGGAATAACGATACATGTGGTGACGGGCTGAGATTTATACTCCATTTGTGTCCCGTGTGTGTCGTACCAGGCGACTAAGGTAAGTAAACGCAATACAAGAGGAGAAAGCATACACACAAAGTCCCGCTGATGATGGCAGACAAGTTTTTATTTATTGAAGTGAAATTTCTAATGCGACTTCCAACAAGGTTGCGTCAAACGTTTAACGCTACCATGGAGGGGGTATGAAATCACGGTTGCGTTAAACGTTCAACGCTCCTGGGGAGGGGGAATAGAAAGAGAAAGAGCGAGAGTGAATGCGTGGCACGAAAGCATGCGCGTAGTATACCTGTTACAGGCCAGCGCGAGCGTTAGCAACGAGTAGCGTCCAATTTCCACATTATCAAGTTTCACTTCATCCGCGCGGAGGGACTCCACGCACTATTTTTTTTATTTTGAACGTGTACCATCGATTCTAAATTCAATGCTAAATCGCACATATTTAAAATGTTACTTAGGTAAGTATTTATGAGCAAAGTTTAAGCAAAAAAAGTGAATGGCAGTATTCGTCAGATACGCATTAATCGTTTTAACTCCCTTTGGTTATCGAGCGAACATACATTTCAGCGCCCGATTAGTTAAAGTGAGTTAAGTAACCCATCCTTGAACCCGCGCTGTATCCACGTTCTCTTAGGTCCCAATGACAGTGACTGTATTGTATTTTGCAGTAATGTACATGTGCAAACTTACCCCACGCTACGCCACAATCTTGCCAAGGTACTTAACGACAAATATAGCGATATTGGTAAAGAAAAAACCTACCTAGACCAAATCGGTCATGTATTGAAGGAAGGTGGAGTCAGGAATCTCCGAAACTGGCGAGCGTGTATGAAGAGAATTATGAATGTTGAGGACGCGAGAGATGTGTGTAAGAATAGAGACTTTTGGCACTTTGTTCTCTCTGCCTACCCCGCAAGGGAGATGGCGTGATGATAAATAGTAAAAAACCGTAGATGTGGTGAGAGACTCCACCAAGGATCTATCTAATTGCCCATTATCTGATGTTTATGCAATGTATTCTTTTGTCACACACACAATCAACTCGCGCATTTCATCTGTAGTTTCTTCGCTCTACCTCTGGCAATATATCCTTCGAAATTAATGTTTACGATAATTTGTTGCATTTAACCTATCTACTTATATTCCTTCTTATCATTTTCCTCTAATGTCAGTGCTCATAATAGTAGGAGACCCAGAAAGGAATTTGGGATTTACTCGAGCGCGGCAGATTAACATAAGGGAGAATACCTTGCATCCTGCTGAGTACCTCTACCATATATAAGCCCTCTATATCGTGACGTGCGTCTAGGGCAGCCCATCAGATTAGTAAAAAAAATCGATGGTCAGAAATCTTAAAACGCGTCAGATTAAGGTAAGGTGGGTTGATTACAAGCTAATCTATCTATCTATATACATATCATTGCCTGTACCGACTGACTGACGATCAACGCAGAGCCTAAACCGCTGGGGCTGCAAACTTGAAATTTTGGTATTTGATGCCTTTTTTGTTGTAGAGAACTGCTAAGAAAGGATTTTTGAAAATTTCACCCTTAAGAGGGTAAAATAAGGTATAAACGGATGTATGGAACTCTTTCATGTTCAAAGTAAGAAGCACGAAATTTTATACATCTGTTTCTGATCAGCAATAAATGTACATGTATAGGTAAAAAAAATATTACCAAGATGGTTATTTAGGGGTTGAAAGTTTGTATGGGAAGTTCCTCATTTTTAAAGTAAGAAGCACCAAATTTCATGTACCTGTTTCTGGTTAAAAAATAAACGAACACGTATATCAGCGATTTTATAATTTTTACCCCTAAGAGGGTGAATTAGGCGTCGAAAGTTTGCATAAAATGTTTGTTATGTTTAGAAGAAGAAGCATGAAATTAAATATTGAAGCATATTATTATATAAAGTTTAATTAAACAACTTTATAAAAACTAACTTAATAAACTAAGTGCAACCCGCTACTTCGTTCACGTGGAATTTAGTTTTTAATTTTTTGCGGTACCCTAATAATTTTTCTAAAATAATAGTATCCAATGTTACTCCTTGCAAAATCTGCTATATGCTAGTCAAAATCCCGTCCAAATCGCTCCAGCCGATATTAGGCGAAACCAACAGAACATCCCAATTTTCTCATCACATTTGTCTTTACGACCAACGCCATCTATCGGAACGCATTTACATGCATCAATCCAATATAGCATAGACCAAATAGGTCTGTACGATAGCTCAATGGTTTAGAGCACTTCCCCGCATTGGAAAAGACGCGGGTTCGATTCCCGCTCGTACAAAAAATCTATTTTTCCTTATTCAAAAATAATTTGTACTTTAAAAAGAAGCGAAGCATGTCAAATGCTAAAAAATATAGATCAGAAATGTTCATAGTTTGCATTATAAATAAGTACCTATACGCTCGATAGATGGCATTATGCACTTTATCTGAATCGGGCTATTGTTTCGTTATGCCACTTATTATTATTACATGACGAGATAACGTTAATCACACCGTAGGTTGTACGTAAGCGACCACCGAAGGAATGTAACATAGTTCCAGTGGCCCGCCAATAAAGGCGGAGAGACGGCACACGGCGGGTTTCTTTAGTGGGTGAGGGCCCCACACTACCCTGTTCGTTACCCGAAAGACGGGGTGTGCGGTCAGGTACATTTTTTCCCGCCTAAACAAAAAAAAAAAAAAAGGTTGTACGTAAGCGACCCCTTAAGGAATGTTCCAGTAGTCTGCCAACACAGGCGGAGAGACGGCACACGGCGGGTTTATTTAGTAGATGAGGGCCCCACACTACCCTGTTCGTTGCCCCGAACGACGGGGTATGTGCTTAGATACCCGCCTTAACAATAAAAAGGAATTTACGTAAGCGTCCTCCTTCGGCCTCCTATTGAAATGCTAAATATAAATATTTTCCTTCATTGGTAACGGAGCTTGCCTGTAAAGGGCAATACAATCTTGTGTTATAGAGCTCAAGTCTTGACTCGACAGGTACGGGAAGAGATAGTTCTCATGTAGATGATCTTAGTGAGTGCACTAAGATCATTTTGCATAGAAGGGAACCCCGTAAAAAGGCTTCAGTTTAGTTCAATACAAAACCAATCTTAATGACATTTTGATATATATTTTCTTTAGGATGGATCTGTTACATCCAATTTCCAATCAGACATCTCTGATAAAGTGCACATTTTTAAGGAGAATCCTATCAAACTTCGCGCAAGATTTACAAATGCTACTGGAAAGAAGCAGCTCAAAAAAACGAATACTAAATAAAAAAAGAAGCTGCCGTAATTTATTATCAACAAAAACATCTACAAGTACACAGAGTAAATGAATTACCTGAATAACCACCCGGATGTTCACAAAACAGCTGTTTGTAGGTACGAAGAGAATAATCCAAAAGACGATTGCTCGCGTGGAAGGATACAGCATTTTCTGGTATATGATTCTAGGATACTTTATGAAACGTATAGACATCAAAAACAATTGTGAGGTGGAGATTGGGAGACGTCGTCAGTGACTGCGATGCGACACTTTGTGGTTTAGAGCACTTCCCCGGATTAGAAGGGATGCAGGTTCGAATCCCACTCGCAGTAAACCTCTCTTTTTCCACTTTCACAAATAATTTGTTCTTTAAGGTAGCTGAGCATGTCAAGTGCTAAAATACAGATCAAAATATTTTACGAAAATGATATATTCGTTTTGTAGAGCACAATGGGTTAGGGACATTCGTAAATTGAAACGCCCTTAAAGTTAAAGAAGTGCCTGGTATATAGTTAGTAACTGTGTTTCTCACTGGAAACTCACTCTCAAAACTGGATCACCAGTAATGTTATTAAGAAATCTTAATCTCCTAAACTGTGCAATGGAACTAGGTTACAAATCAAAACTCTTTATGAAAATGTCGTAGGAGCCACAGTAATTACCGAACGTGGTCAAGGAAATTTTATTTCATTCCACGAAAACCGTTAAATCCATCAGAGTATCCTGAAGAAATTTAAATAATATAAAAGAATACAGATCCCTCTTAAAGTGTGCTTTGGTAAAACAATTAACAAGTCCCTAGGCCAGTCAATGAAAATGACTGGCATCGATTTAAGTAAGGACTGCTTTTCACACAGAGAGATTTATGTTGCATGCTCCAGAGTGATTTTTAGACGCAAAAGGAAACACTGCAGACGTCGTGTACAAAGAGGTACCTACTATAGTAATTAAACCTAAAACTTTGATGATGACTAATAGTTTTATTTCATTAGAGATAGTATTTTTAACAAAATCGTTCCTATTTTAATATTCATTTACTTGCGCGAGCGAAGCCGCGGGAAACAGCTAGTAAGAGTATATATTGAAAATCTGACGATTTGAGCGTGATAAAAAGGAGAGGGAGGGTTGCTGAGGGAGCTGCAAAAAAACGGTATCTTGACATTCTCGAGCGCTGTTGATTGTTTTTTATTTTGAAGGAAATAATGCTAAAATAACAAAAGTAAAATAATCTGCCGGTTTGCGCAAGCCGAAGTAGCTAAAATCATTAATAAAGTGTGGTGCATACAGTCGCTGAGAACTATGTATTTCTCTATCTCTCACTCGAGAGAGTGAGAGATAGAGAAAGAGTTAGAGAAAGAGACGGTGTGAGAGCACCATCCATCCATCCATCAGCCTTTTATCGTCCACTGCTGGACATAGGCCTCCCCAAAATGGGGGTTTTACCATAATCGCCACGCTTGGAAGGCGGGTTGCCGATCGCAGTGGATGTTTTTAGTACACAGGGGAACGCTGCTACCCGGTGCCTCGGTAATACCTTAGTCGGTTTTTACGACTCCCATAGGAAAAGACGGGATGGAGCTATTCTTGGTGCCCGCCCCACACGGCGAGCACCGTCCACCGTTATTTGTATCGTAATTATTACATTGATAATTAAAATAAAAAAAAAATTAATTATATGATTTTTTTTTCAAACCGTCAAATTAAGGAAGTTTCTTCACATAATTGTGAGATTCAGGTCAGTATGACAAGGATATCAAGATGAAGCGTAATAATCTGACGCGCTCCAGTAGTTTTCTTTTTTCAATTTTCAAAAATCGTTCATATTTTTTGGTGGCGTACAAATAAAAAAAAAACATAGCATCACACCTGTATTCCCCGAAGAAGTAGGCAGAGGTGTATTACACACCCTCGATTTGCCAGCTATGTTTAAGTCCCACGTAATAGGGGGCGAGCCTATTGTCGTCTATCGGGCACATTTCCAAACTCTCGGCTGCTACTGAGAATTTTTCTTTTTACGAAAAAGCTCAATAACATTGCCCGACCCGGGGATCGAACCCGAGACCTCATGATCAACAGTCGCTCACACTACCGCTGCACCACCGAGGCAATTAAACATTCCAAACTTACCCATATGAAGATATTAATTGTTTACTAAAAGAGGAACAATACTACCTACCGCAGCAGATGAAAAACTTTAAAGGAAAGTCATTTCGCATTATTATTTCAACTCATCTTGTCACTGTACGAAATTATAAACCAAATTCAAGTGGATATTCTGAACCTTACCTCATAATTAAATGTCCGTTGATCTCTTGCCAAAGATTTTTTATCTGTATTTGAGCACTTGACATGCTCAGCTACTTTAAAGAACAAATTATTTGTGAAATGTGGAAAAGAGAACTTTAGTGCGAGCGAGAATCGAACCTGCGTCCCTTCCAATAAGTGTAGGTAAGTATTGGGGAAGTGCACTTCCCCGGATCTTCTTCAAATATATATATACTACTCTGTCAAGAAAGTACCGGGAAGAGATCAATAATACACAAAATTTTTGTTATTCATCCAAATTTATTTTATCACCTTTAAAGTATGCTCCTTCAGAAACGATAGACTTACGCCAGCGAATAATCCAATCATCAAAACATTTTTTAAACGCTGTTGCCGGAATTGAGTTCAGTCCTCGCCGCGAATTCTCCTTTATGTCTTCTACCGATTGAAAACGGGTGCCACGAAGTGGTAATTTGAGTTTAGGAAAAAGAAAGAAGTCGGCTGGAGCCATATCTGGTGAATATGGTGGTTGCTCGATGGTATTTGTTGTGTTTGGACAAAAATTAATTCCTTGTGCGAAGACGCATTATCGTGGTGCATTATCCAAGAATTTTCTTTCCACAAATCTGGCATTTTTCGTCGAATTTGCTCTCTTAAACGCCGCATAACGCTCAAATAATATTCTTTATTTACTGTTTGACCTTCTGGCAAGAATTCCGAGTGCACAACACCGCGATAGTCAAAGAAAACAGTCAACATGACTTTGACTTTTGATCGACTTTGACGTGGTTTTTTCGGTTTTGGTTCAGTTGGAAGTCGCCACTCGTTTCGGTTCAGTTGGAAGTCGCCACTCCGAAGCTTCTTGACTAGTTTGCATGTCAAACTCGTAAACCCACGTCTCGTGACCAGTAACAATGCGTTTCATGAATGTTGGGTCGGAATTGACTCTTTCTAGCATGTCCTCAGCAACTCTCATGCGATTGAGTTTTTGGAGAAAATTCAAGTCTTTTGGGACTAGCCGAGCGGAAACATGTTTCATACCCAAGTGATTATTTAAAATGGTACGGATCGACTCGTGAGACACAGAAAGTTCGGCGGCTATCTCACTCAAAGTTGAATGAGGATTTTCAGTCACTATTTCCTTCACTTTTGCAATGTTAACTTCAGACGTTAATGGCCTACCAGAGCGAGGCAAATTATATTATTAAATAAAGTCGATTCACCATAAGCCTTCTGTAACATTTTCAGTGACTCCGAACACGAAATTCCATTGGCGATGCAAAATTGAAGACAAACTCTTTGTTCGATGTTTTTGTCCATTATGAAATTCGCAATACACACTAGGTAGATATGATATAACTAAAAACAGCACTGTATTTAATATAAATAACAGATGCAACTCAAACTCCGCGCCAAAATGGATAACAGTTGTGCCAATCTAACAACAACAAAAAAAAACAAAAAATTTAATTTGGAACCATAAACAAATCATCCATTCCCAATATTTTCTTGACTGAATGTATATACGAGTAATTAACATATCTTCTTCAAAAAGATCTTCTTTCCGATCTCTTCAACGTTCTCTTTTTCTACATTTACTTAGAGGCTATTAAAACAAAAACCACGTAGTCTAAATCACAGCTATAAAATTCGGTAGAGTAGCAATAGGTACATCCACCACTAATGTACCACGTGGAAGGGCCGAATCTCTAGTTCAAGTTCCTGCGTTAGGCGATTCACACATTGGCGACGCGCCCAGGCGCGGAGGCGCGGGGCTGCATATCCCGCGCGCGGCGACGGAGGAGCAGATCTACCTCTTGGAGCAGATTTTACCGCGCCTCCGCGCCTGACGGCTTTGTACGCGGTCCGCACCTAATTAAAGGTTACTTTCCATTTGGTCGTCGTGGTGTTAGTTACGTTACAATGGGCAATACTGAACTCATTCAAGACGCTGCAATTGTTCTAGCAATATGTTTTTTGTATAAGCAAATAAGTAGACCTAATAGAAGATATTGGATACATCCTTTTTTACGAAATAGATCGAGAAATGGTACATTTGTACTGAATTACATGGACATAGAAAACATGAAGACAAGTTTTATAACTTTACACGAATGTCATCTGCATCTTTTGACCATTTATTGAGCAATCCGTGTCCAGATCCTTCGTGAATAAGTCCTTAGCACGAAAACAGGCGCGATACTGCGGAGCGCATTGTGTTTCCAGCTGCAGTTCGCCCTGCGCTTCCGTGCCTGGCGGTAGAATCTGCCAGCGGGACGTGCTCCCGCGCCGTGGAGCGTTTTCGGTGTGTTGGACCTGGCGTTTTCTATACTAATCGATGTACCTGCATACAATATTAAAATCTGCCACTCCGCGCCAGGCGACGGAGTGCGGAGCAGTGTGTGAATCGCCTTAGGAGTTGAAAAGAAAGTTAAAGAGAACGTAGCAAATAGGACAAAAAATAAAACGACGTCATGCCCACTAACCGCGAGGAATAACAAATATCATAAAGGACATTATTCAGCTGCCATACATTGTTGGCCTAAGAATTAACAGCCACAAAAAATGGTGTTTGTGTGGTTAATAACGACTACATTCGATCGAAATTAAATTAAAGTCACGGACACTACCGAAAACTGTGTAATAACCAAAATAGTTGTCCATTTTGAGGCTATAATGTTTGTATTTTTTTGAGGTAGGTATCTTACATACGACATAGCACATATTCGACATAGTTCATATGCATTTTAGCACTTACATAGAAAATACCTAATCTAGATAGGTACTTACTTATTAGGTAATAGATCTATGACTGAAATGAATGAAAATATTTATATTTAGGAAGTAATTCATTGGTTTCACTAACTAGATAGGGTCGTCTTTACTAGTATTAGTATTTGTGAATAAGGAAAAAGAGGGGGGGGGGGGGGTGTTATGACCAAATAGGTCTGTACGATAGCTCAGTGGGTTACACTTCCCCGGATTGGAAAAGACGCGGGTTCGATTCCCACTCGTACAAAAAATCTCTTTTTCCTTATTCAAAAATAATTTATACTTCAAAAAGGAGCGGTGCATGTTAAATGCTAAAAAATATAGATCAAAAATGTTTAAAAAATCGCGCCATCAAATAGTATGAATTTTAATTGCAAAATTAAACTTACTATACTCGTATATATTGGGTTGATGCATGTGAATGCATTCCGATAGATGGCGTTGGTCGTAAAAGACAAATGTGATGAGGAAATTGGATGACCAAATAGGTCTGTACGATAGCTCAGTGGCTAGCACTTCCCCGAATTAGAAAAGACGCGGGTTCGATTCCCGCTCGTACAAAAAATATCTTTTTCCTTATTCACAAATAATGTGTACTTTAATAATTGATTAATGTCTAGACAACTGTAGATAGTTACCTCTTTCCAGTATATAACGGTAGTCTTTGGTTACCAATCTGTTTGTAGTGTGGCCTACAGCGTTGCATTCGAGCAATATTTGCAATATGTCAACATTACATATTATATATTATTCATAGATTTTATAAGTCCGTATTTAATGCCAACTGGTCGTTGCCAGATCCGTAAATCACAGTTAGATATTGATAGTCCAAGAAGAAATTAGAATCAGTTGTACTAACAACTGTTAGTAAAATCGTAAGTCAATAAAAATGCCACAATACAAACGAAAACAAAACATACGACAGCAGTACTGTCATTTCTTTTTCTGCTCATGGGTTAGTTTTGCCAACTCGTTGCTAGAGGAACCTGTAGAAAACTGGGAATGTTGTATGATCTCGTTTGTCTTATCTTAAATAATATTTCCTTTTAAAGAAGTCGAATATATTTTTACGACGAAAAATATTATTGACCTGATGCGTGCGACAACCGCCGACGTAGTCAGAGCAAAAGTTGCGATTACGCCCAACAAGGCGCTCGCACTTGTTGTCGCATTGATAACACAAGTACTTGTTCGCTACATTAAATAACCACACAAACAAATAAACGGGCCAATATATAAACATAGACGACTTATAAAAAATACCCATAGATTTATTGATAAAACTGTGGGTATTGCAACATTGATCACCCATAATGGAGGTCGGTATATTCATTGATCGAGATGATACTTTTTAAATTGTTTATGAGATTCTGAAGTGTCCGTGAGATTGTAATAATTGATTTCTAAGTTATAAAATAAACTAGTAATTATTGTTAGGGTGGCATGCTTGTTGATTCATAGGCCGATTTGAGCAATGTCCTTTAGGTAGGTACTAAGGTTTTCTGCACCACATGGAGGTTTCTCTGTATAAGATGATCATGTAGATATTTATGTCAAATGTTTTTTCGTTCGTTGTGTTTATAAGTCTAATTAGGTAATAAAGAATTGAATTGAATTACTTCGTTGCGTTGAAGCAAATATGGAAAACAATACACATGTTTATCGAGCTTAGAAAACAATAGAACGCGTTCAACTTAATGCCTGTATTAGATACCGCGGGCTGATTACGTAAAAATTAGCAGACAGTAACCGCCAGGCGAGAGCTGTGCAGTAGACGCGGAACCGGCCGAAAAATGACACAGAAAAAACGTATCACGTAAGCCATCACCATCTTGTTAAATTATTCATTAAATTACAATGGCGACTAATGCATTTTTATCTTATCTTATCTTCTTGTTTAATAGCTTTTGTTGTGGCAGTAATGCATTTTTAATTTGTCTGTCGATCACTGACTGTCTGCTATTACATTATACGAAACAGACATTTGACAGCAGCTATTGTACAATTGTCGGCTGTTGCTAATCGTCTGCAAGATACGTAATCCGGGTACGGATCACCCTTGCCGAGTGTTGTGGGTTTGATACCTTCACAGGACAACTCTTTGTATGATTTAAATAGTTGTTTTGAGTCTGAGTGTAATTTATGTCAGTTAACTTATATGTTTGTAAAGTCCACTAGAATATAGGGATTATTTCATAGAGCAGCGTTTTTTTTTTATTGCTAATGGTGGCAGACGATCTACGGCCCACCTGATGGTAAGTGGTTTAGTAAGCGTCACTCATGGACTCAACTATACCGAGAGTACTGTCAAGCCGCTGCGCACCATTTCATTTCTAAGATATGAAATGAAAGAATTAACGGCTATCTTCTGCTACAGTCAAAACACACTGACGTTCTTCATGACCGGTCACACAGGAGACAGTGGTACCGACCCGTTCGGGCCCGACAGCAAGCGGGTACTCTCACTTGGTACCCAGCCTCACGACCGTGCTCACGAGCGTGTCTGTAAATACCTACCTACAGGTAAGACGTTATTCAAGCGGAAGTTCTGCATTACTTTACATGACGGATACGTCCATCTAAAACAGTAAAATTGAGAAAAATAGTCAATAGATACGAACCCAACTGATTTGAGACTAAATTCTGAAATCTCAGAATCTCATTCTTGAAATTAAATTAATTGTCTATGTGAATGATACAATGGTTTTTAGACCTGCGCCAATGTCCGCTTATGTAGGGAAAAAGCTTTTGCTTCTTGATCATGATGTGGCTTCAGATTTCAAAGTAAACTAAATTTAAAATCGAATACAAATACTAAGTACTAAATATATTGACTGCATGTTGACAGTACAAACAGGTACACGAGAATAGACATTAACTAGGGGGCCGTTCAAAATTACCTCCACAAACAGTGTACAACCACTTGGTGTGATAAAATGCGACAAGGGGAATAGGGGGAACGGTTATAACCATGCGGCTGCCGCGCATGTTTATAACCGAGGTTATTTTATCGGTTACCGGTAATGAAATCAGGCCCAGTCCATTTTTTAGACTGCACCCCGTTGGATCCCCCCTTGGTTTCTAATCTGCCGCATTCTTTTGCTTTCACGTTAATGTTTCACACAACACCTTTATTAATGCACGCTTTTTTAATTAGGTATATGTAGTTATAACAATTGAATGTATTTTAAAATGTGTCACAAACAACAATTGAATGTATTTTAAAAGAAAATTTTCACTATTATATCATTTTCAGGAATTTCATGTGATTTTTTTAAAAACATGGTTAAATTTTATATCTGAAATTGATGCTAAACAGCTAGGTATAAACGAGTACCTACACGAAGTAACTTTGGGATACAAAAACAGTTCTTAATGTATTTTTATTGTTTAAGGTTGTACACTTATAGCAGAAACAGCGCAGCGTTGTGACATGCCCAAAGAGACATAGTCTGTATCATTGTAACAACATCGAACTCGAGATAAGAGTTCTGTGGTCATAATACTATTGGCAATTGATCACCTATAACTATATTCTATTTAATTTTTTGATGAAATTAGCATTTAATTTAAAACATTAAATCAATCAATGAATTAAGCTAACATTTCAAAAGTAGGAAGATTTTATTAGAATAAACAATACAAGGTGTCGCTGATTAAGCTTAACAAATCATAATCTAATATAAATTTTTACCTTTACAGTGACGTCCGTGAAGCCGATGACGCCTATGGCTATCGTAGAACACGAACAGCCAATACCACCAGAACCCATTCCTCCTAAGCCACCAGAACCTTTCAAACCAGAAGAAACTAATATATTTGATCCACCCACATTTTTACCTCCAAAACCTATTCCTCACTCACCAAAGATATCACCATCATCTATACCAAATCCTAATCCAAGCGTTACGACTACAAAACATGTAGAAGGTGGGTACCCAAATTATGGAGGATTCCTTTACTCCATACCTGGATATTCAGCATTCCAACCAGTCAACCAATCAGGAGTGTCGGCGTACCACACGGGATTAATCGCATCAAGCCAGCCTATTCAACCTGAACCACGAAGCTCAGAATTCGTTCATTTCCCACAACCTCAGCAAAATAAAAAGTCTACCAAGGAACCAATTAATGAAGATGAAAGTATGGACACTGACGATGGCTTATTGATGGTAACGGATGATGAAGAAATACAACAGCCTCCACCTCAAACAGATTTTGAAGAACATTTTACACCTGAGGTAATTTCTACGGTATCTAATATAACTACATCCGAGGCAAGTAAACCTCAACGTACAGAATCAACGATAAGTGTTGCATCGTTGGCACAAGGTTCAAGTACGACTGTTCAAATAGCACAATCACTGCTATCTACTAAAGAAGTAAAAAAGAAACCGGAAAGATTTAGTTTAAAAACAAGTATACCTATTAGTAAGATTGATATGAAATGTGTGAGCAATCCACCTGATGCATTGTTTCAATCTAAAAAGCCGTTTAATTCCGCTTTGTCTAAAGATATATCAAGAGTAGAGATACAGAGTAACATTGTTATAAAATCGGCTACAAAAGAAAGTGAAGGTAAGGACATCTTGAAACCCGTTGGACAAATACAAAACACAAATTTTAATACGTCAGTTATTTCTACAGAAGCTCTCCGCAAAACAGAAAATCAGTTTCGGGTACCAGAACCACCGAAACCAATCCCATCAACTGAAGCAAAAACCTCACCGACATTTCATAAACCTTTATTCAATCCAATGAACCTAGAAACAACTAAAACAGGAATTAGCAAAACGTCAGATACAGATACGTGTTCCGACGAGCCCAAGAACCAGATAGTTCTTATTCAAAATAACAATAACCAAAATCCAAAAATGTTGTTAACTTTCCAGTCCCAAAATCCGCAAGTTTTGCTACAGAGAACCAGTTTCGATTCAAAAAACCTGCAAGCTCCTTCACGACTACTAAACGTAAATAAAAAGTGTAAAGATGATGCGTCAAATGACGGCACTTCTTCAAAGGTAGTGTCATTAAAAAGATTACATCAAGAAAATTGTGATGAAAATGATTTTGAGAATTTAATTACAGAGAATCAAATATACGGAAACAAAATAGTCGTGAAGGAGAAATCACAAGGTATGCAGCAGGAGCAAGATTTGAAAAATAAAAAAATGATTACAGATATGGTTAAAATAAATACAAATGAAACAAAAAATGTGGTTTTACAGCCAAATTTTTTATACTTAAGTAATGTTCAGTTTCCTAATATGATGATTGTCAAAAATAATACGAAAATGCAACTCACTGACAGCATTAAAACAAAAGTAGTACCTATCGAAAATAAAGCAACAAATGAGAACAATGCCAAACCTACAGCTGAAATTAACGTTAAAAGTAATACAAATAAAACTACAAAAGATACTCCACCTGGAATAACTAAAGAGGTGCAAACACTTAAAGTTAGTAGTAATATATTGCAGCCTCTACCAAATACAATCAAGCCTGAACTCATGATACCGACTACTGAAATAAGTATAACAAATTCTGAGAATACTCTTCTGGGTAAATCTGATAATATAATAATGAACAAACCTGAAGTGGTGATCGCTAAGCCTGATATAGTTATTCAAACCAATCAAAAAGTAATAATGAATCCACAAATCGTCTACCAACTACCAGTACTTGTAGAAGGTGACAAAATAAACCAACCAAAAATTATGAATATAAACTCAAAAGATTATCCAAAGTTCATTACTCCAAAAAAAGAATACACAAAACAGTTTGATTCACCAAAAGTAAATGATAAACTGTACATAACCTGTCCGTACCAAATGGATTCGAAATTTCAGCCAAAAATTGTAATAACTAACTTAAAACCTAAAACCGATGAAATCAGTGCTTTGGACGTCTATGAAAAGCGAAGACGATTAAGACGTTTAAAATATATTTTGAACCGAGAAAATAATGTAAATAAGGATAGTAAAAATGACACAAATAATGTACCATTGCTTACTTCTACAGCACAACCAATAAAAAAGGCAGATAAAAATGATTATCGAAACATCATAACTCCTGAGAAAATGCAGAAGGAGATATATAGGGAATTCGCAAGTTACAAAGCACGATCTGATGATGGAGCCAGTAGTAGTGACAGCGATGAATACGATGATGGAGAATCAAAGTACTATGAAAGTATAATAGAAGAATATAGTAATAAAAGTAACTCTCTCGAAGATGACAAAAGAAAAACTGAATTCTTGGTCAACTTTAGATTAGCTTCTCATGAAATATACAAAGGTAAGTTTATACAAAAAACATTCATAGGTACTAAATGAGAACAATGCTAAATATAAATAAATTTTAACGATATATATAAAAGATGAAGTGCATTTCCATGTATCTATAAATAACACACTATGCATATAAATAAAATCAATCTAATCAAATTTAAAATTAATTATTCTAACTTGCTCCTTATAGAACAATACTTAGATCTTCAGGACAGGATGCTGAAACTAGACAAAATACGTTCGGCATACGCAGCTATTGGACGTCTCGATTTAATCTTAAATGAATCTAATGTGGAGCATGTATCAAACCCGCAACCAGATATCCTACCAATAACTTCGGGTGTAGTTACAGAAAGGAATTTGACCACGACACGAAAAAAGACTATGTTTTTGTCAAGGCTGAAATTAACGCAAGTCACCCAAAAATTTAAAGAAGGTAAGACAAGTATAATAAATACAGATAAATTACATCGAATTAACGAACAATTATTTACCCTCAGCTTATTCAATTTTCGTATTTTCCCCTATAATTAGTCCTCTAGAATTAATGAAAGCCAATTAATTATCGAGAGCAAAATATGCTAGCAAACGTAATAATAATTAATTATTTGTATGAAAAATCATTTACTAACTACATTTTAAAATAAAGAAATATGCTAGTCATTATTAAAATTTCAGGTTACGAAAAAGCTTGGCAAACGATATTACAAGAGAGACAACGTCGGAACAATACGACAGGAAAAAACGGCGAAAAAATATCCATGTGGCCTTCATTTTGCCTCGACACAAAGGGGCAACTTCGATTAATTTCCGAGATCCAACAATGCGTTACTGAGAACAACAACCTCATTAAAAAGATGATGGACAAAGTGCGTGAAAGACAATACAATGAAGACAGTATCAGTGTGTTAGCAGAGAAGAACTTCTCTGAACTTAACCGCTTATCCAAGATGGCCGATCAAAGTGTAAAACTAGTTAGCGGCCAAAACATGAGAAAAAGGGATTTAAATCCTGGTTTTGACAGCGAAAACATTCAAAAACAAACTCCGAAAATAGAACAAAAATTTCTTAATTACCCTAAATTAATTATACCTGATATCTCAAAGATAATATCATTGAAGACGACGCAAGAATGTCAAAATGTGGTAACGACGCAAGCTACTTCTATGGATGAGCCTCGAAATTCTGCTGCGGGGGTTGAAATTTTCCTTGGGTCCAAAAAGTTGCCCGATAATCGCGTTGACGCCGCTTGCCAAGTCACAGAAACCATCTGGTCTGATATAGATTATCTTGCAAAGAACTTTCAAGAATATCACACCAGTAAGTACCTACATTATCTTTAGTTTACTTTTACAGTAGAGAAATTTAATAATACTATACTCCCAACCCATTGATTGCCATTTCATTTGGCGGAAGGGCATAGTATGGGGTGATGACACTAAACTTGTGTTCTTAGCCCAAGTTGGTTTTGGACAAGGACATCTTCCTCATCTTCCCGAACATTGCCCAGCCAAGCTGGATTCATCAATCGTCCCCTATGTCTAGATTCATATACTGTTCCGAAAATGGGGATCCATGGGCAAAGCTGGGCGCAGATGGCCACTGTTAAATTATAGTTGCTTTCTTTGCCTGATAATTGTTTGCTATTTTTTGTGTTTAATCCGGTTGATCAGCGACCTGGAGGATTAAAGTATTGAAAGACGTTTTGCTGTGTAGCTACAAATTTTTTGCGACTTTCCAGTTTTTATTAATGTTAGATCTTTGGGAAGTAAATGTACATAGGGGTTATTACATTTTGGTACAGCACACAGAGGCATATTACGAAAAATTTAAAATTTACCAAATTAGAAATTGTATGGAAATGACAGTTTTCCGGAAAACCCTGCTGAGGTCTAACATCAGTCCTTTCCACAGTTAGAAAATCCAATATTGACTCTTAGGACGAGTCTAGACAGAACTTCCCAATCAGGAGTTCAATATAGTCAGGATATTTTTTATCTCGGAGAGACTTCTCATTTCGGTACTAGAAACACTTTTCAAAATGCTTTTATTCCAATTTACAGGTCGTCGCCGTGAAATAATAGATTTACACCGTCGCAATACAGCTTTGCGAGTAGAGGGCGCGCACATCACTCGCATGGCGTCGCGTGACTCAGACCGAGCGCGTGCTTTGCTAGCTGAAAGACAAAATCTCGCCGCTGAAGAGAACAAATTGCACTTCTCAATACAACGACTGCGAACCGCTATAGATTCAATCAAGAATTACACTGGGAGACATGATTTTTGCTGAAATTGTTACAAGAGAACATTACCTAATACCATTAATAATATATTTAGTCGTAGTAACAGTCATTATTTTAATATATTTAGTACTAACTACTGTCAAGCGGTAGTGTATGCGACTGCAGAACATGAGGTCTTGGGTTCGAATCTTTGGTCGGGCCAACAAAAGTTATTAAGTTTTTCTTTCAAGAAATTCTCAATAGAAGTTCTAAATTAGAAACTCGACGGTATTTCACCGCCGTTCCTCGGACAGCGATCGATCTCTCTCTGGTAGTGTGAGAATGCCGATGCCGTCCCATTGGAATATGAGAATGGAGGACAGAGAGAGCACTAGTGTATTATAATTCCTGCGTAGCTGATCCGTTGACACATAGATACAAGAATGGCAAATGACCCGTCGGTTGGTAACACAGCCTGTTGGTGGCCAGCATAGTCCATGCTATCAACACCGCGGGGCACCACTAGCGCTGAGAAAAATCGATATACAGGAAGAACGATAGAGTAGGGAGGGATTGAGAAGGGGCCCACATGTTTATATTTTAGCGATAGCTTTTAGTTTGTTAGTCTTAGGAATTCGCATGTTTAATTGTTATGGTGTACAGGGGTATATTTACTAGTTCGTTATATAGATCTATTATGTTTTTAAAGTATTATAATCTTTATTTAGTTGTTTTATTATTGATTTTTCCAGTTAAGCTCTCAAATTGATTAACTTCATTACTTCCATATTTGTCTACGGGGTTTAAGTTTTGTTACCTCTTAAACGTTATACAATAAGATTTTGTCAATTTAAATCAAATAACTAGATACTAGTCAGTAATGTTACCTACTATTAGGTGTGTAGTAGGTAACTAGGTACTTATTAATCTTTAGCGTGTAATTAGTATATAAAATACTTAAATAAGAATATAGAGGATTAAATTATGTAATTTTGCCATTCGATATTGTCGATTTCATATATCCAATTAAATAAGAATGTATTGACATAATAAATTGAACAATGTCTACGACATATTTTTATAATAAAATTGTAGTACCTACATTTTAGAATTCTCATAGGTAGGTATTTTGTCTACGTACTTAGTAGAGTACCTATGTTGAAAAGGTAAAACAAAAAATAACATCCCCGAAAATGTCCAACTGGCAACACTGGCGCACTACATAGTGACACGATGATAAAAAACAAATGCACAGGTTTCGCTGACAAGAGTATATTTAATATATAGGGCTGCCAGTAGAGACTGCTTATACCACTATGCTGGGTCTATGAAATAATACAAAATTAAATATAACACCAGCAAAACGATGAATAAATAGTATATAATAGTTTTTTAAATTAAAGTAATCATTTGAATATAAGTATCCCAATTATACAAGGCGATTCATTATATGAATAGGGTGCACATTACCCATTTTGTATCGAACTATTCGACCTGGCAACCATGGTCTGCGTATTAACAAAAAATTATATAACCTGAAACCGTTTGGAAAAAAGTAATAAGCAATATAAACAGGGCTGTGATGTCAACGAAAAAAAAAAACAATAGGATCTGGCGTGAAAAATATTGTTAGGAAACAAAATCCTTAGGTTAATGCATGTTTAAGTTTTTTCATGGGTTAATTATTTGGCACCTAGATTGTATCAATTTGGTATTTTAAAATCCTTATATTGTTAAAGGGGGAATTAACTATTATTATATTCCTATTAGCCATTATGGTTAAAAATTATATAATTACACGATAACCCAAACGCAACCGTTACCTAGGTATATGTTGATTTTGTTGATTGTAAGCTTAGTCGTGAGAGATGTGGTGGAAACCATCGCGCGGCAAAAGTGGACATAGGCAGGTCATATGACTCGAATATATAGGCACTTATAGATGGGCACCACGAGTCCTAGAGTGGAGACCGTGGACGAACACCAGATCACGTGGTCGCCCACCGAAGCGATGAGTAGACGTCATCCGAGGACATGCAAGCCGTGACTAGATTAATCAAGCAGCAGACAGGACGGCCTGGAAGAAATTGGGAGACGCCTATGTGCAGAAATGAACCAGGAAAGGCTGATGATGATGATGATGAAGGTTATTCGAATGGTTGTACTTTTTTTCCTAGCGAGAAAACATGTACTTAACCACACACCACGTCGTTCGGAGCAACAAACAAGGTAGTATGGAACTATGTGACATTACTTCAGTGGAATGGTTGTACGGTCTGCTCTCTAGAAATCGAAATGTAACTCCCAATAGTACATTTTTCTTATATATTTTTTTGGTTTGTGAACCAATAAACCAGCTTTAATAAATTAATAAACCTCGTTTCTTATACATAAATCAATTTCTTATACATTTTAAACTCACTGTTGACTATAGTAGTGTTATTTTTTTCATAAAAATAGTAAAATTTTCACCAAAATTCTTCTTGACGATAAATTCAATGTTTGTCTGGATCCTTTACTAAGTTTGTAGATTTTTAATTTAATGGTCTTTGTGACAGGATTTCAACTAGTCACCATGACGTCCCACCAAATAACCTTACCTTATGGCTGCCTGTCTACCAAACTACCAATGCGGACAGGAGAGGTGAGGATTGGAGAGGAGCGGAGCGGAGGAGTACCAATAATAAAAACTGCGCTCCGCTTCAGTGGAAAAGCACCCATGCTTTATTATTCCAAAATTATTTTTCCTAATCGACTTTCCCTAATTTTAACTGGATTAAAAGTAGGTAAATGTACATAAATAATTTGTGTTTACGGAACCATTGCGTAGACACATATTATCTTATAAGTTAAGTATTTACATGTTATATTGTGCTATTCGTTGCTAATAAGATGCTTCAACAAAAATGAATGGTTATTAAATTTTTCAAAGATAACTTTAAAATTTTCCAAGTTTAATCAATCGGTGATAACCCATCTTATCTTACTGAAGTCTATGCACAAAGTAGCATAAACTACGTTAAAATTAATTAGATAGTCGAGTTTTTCGCTATTTTGTACATGTTTTAAATGCAGATATAGATAAAATAAGGTAGATAACTAGAGGCTGTAAGCCAACATAAGTTTTATACTCTATCACTAATGCTCTTAATGTAACTAAATTAAGAATCCATAGTTTTATATTCTTCTCAGTTTTAGTTACTGAATTTCGATTAGAAAATTCGCTGCTGTAGTACTACTTTTTTAAGTTGGCAACATCCGGATTCCCGCTTTAACCGTTTTTGTATAGTATATCAAAAACAAGCCTTTTTAAATTATAGGTACCTACTATGTTAATTATTACATTTTGTGCTAATTTAAAAGATAACTTTGATTAGATTCAGATGTAGCTAATAAATAGGTCATAGATACGCTAACAAAAGTACCTACTTGACCTCTGCCTTGAATGAAACCATGATTGGCGAAAACATATACTTACTTACTTATCATAATGCCATCTCCCTTGCAGAGTAAGCAGAGAGAATAAAGTGCCAAAAGGCTCTATTCTTGCATGCATCTCTCGCTTCCTCAACATTCATAATTCTCTTCATACTCGCTCGCCGGTTTCGGAAACTCCTGACTCCACCTTCCTTCAATACATGACCGATTTGGTAAGTGAGTCTCAGTCTCCCCCTGTACCTGCATCCTTCCACTTTCGCATTGTATATCTCCTTAATCAATCGCTTGTCCGGCATTCTTTCCACATGCCCGAACCATCGGACTAAAGAATTTTTGTATGTTATAATTATGTATTTCAATCACATGAGCACCTATTATCTCAATCGTGTCTAAATACAGGGGGTATATAAACACGATACAGCTTATCATTCCTTCTAACGAAAAAAAAACAGGTAGATACCTCTTATTTTATATAGAGTCTAATATTCTTAACAGTGCAATATTTAGTGAATTTGATTGATGCATTTAAATGTAAATGATTAAATGAATAAAAAATAAACTAATAATTATAAATACATTGTTACTTTTCTTTTTATTCTCCTTTTCTTTGTATATTTGTAAAATGCCTTAAAATTTTATAACTATAACCACGCCATCTATTAAATGAAAAGATAAATGTGAAGTGGAGATTACCTACTACCTACCTAACCGCACACCCTATCGCTCGGAGCAACGACCAGCATAGCATAGTGTGGGCCCTCACCCACTAAAAAAGCCGTGTGTCGTCTCTCCACCTATAATAGCGAAACACTGGATTTGTGTGATATTACTTATATGACACGCTAGTGGCTTACCCTTTCGGGTACCCTCTCTGAGCGACACGTCGCACGATGAGGCCTTGCGGGTGCCGGACGATCCCCGATGCCTTCACCCACGGCCTCAGCTTAGGCGGCATCCCCAGCAGTGCTTTCTAACAGGCCATGGTGGCTCGTCGCGCATCGCCCTGCCATCTGGACATCTCGTTGATATGGAGCGGTGATTGGGGAGTGGTAAACCAGGATATCCATGGTTAGGACAAAAATTGTTTGATAACATACATACTAGACTAAATCTAGGATCATTATTTTGGTCCAAGGACTATAAATAAGCATTCATAATGACATTCAGTGACATCTAATTGACACTGACAGTTAACTGACAGTAAATAAACAAATGTGATTTCCTTTCAATTCAACCAGCTGTTCATAATTTTGTATTTTCTTTATAAAGAAATGCATGTGCCTAATTAAAATGATAAGTATTTTTTCAGTGAATTCCTTATACTTCTGTTGTTTTAAGGTGAACAAGCAATAGACTACATCATTAACGACGCCTCAATCATGTTGGAAGCGAGTGGTAAGATAGTACTTTATGTAGCCTGGTATGTGTTTCAACTCTATCCCATTTTATCTTTAATTATAATTCCGATGTTCACTTAAAAGGTCTAAGGTCTACTCTTATCTATCAGATGAGACCCTGAAACACAAAAATTATACGCTTCATTTTTCTGTAACATTTAACAATTCTATGTTAATGATATACATTAATTTTCGGATTTAGAATGCCAGCTCTGGTTTTTGGAGGTAGTCTAGTCTAACAGATTTAAATAGATTAGTATACGGCCAGTATTTTATTACAGTGCGCCCTAAATTTGAAAATTAAATAGTTCACCTAATTAATAAAACACGTGTTTCAAAAATTAAAACACATGTTTCCTTTTCTTTGCATATATTGCTATGCGTTTTTTGTTTGTTTACGAATTGGGGAATGTTCCCCAGTTTTTATGATTAGAGTTACTAGATGATAAAAGAAGTACCTACCTAATGTTTTTACACAAATGTTGAAAGTATTCAACATGTTGGGATAGTAGAAAATCAAGTAAATGTGATAAATTCGGTAAGACTAGTTTCATTTTGTAATATTCATGAAAATATCAGAAAACTTAGTACTATTTTTGGTTGTACTGGTCTTCACCCCTTTGTCTTTACTTATAAAGTAAGTGAAGATGAAGTGGTTCAGAATATTCCCTATCTTCCAGGCCTTCTAATTTTGACGGGGATGCTGTGGGGTTGTACAAATCCCTTCATTCGGCAAGGCACTAAGGGGCTGCGTGATGTTACTGCCACTTCCATCTTGGGGCAGGCTTGGGCAGAGATAACATTTTTACTAGGCAATTGGAAGGTAGTTGTTTATCGTTTATATTTAATAATAAGTAGAGCAATATACAAACTTTCACATTAATAATATTATTAGTAAGATAGGATACTTATTTTTTTTAAGCACTTGCCTGGACAAAATCTGGAAACTCATTCTGGCGTAATAGGATGTACTCATAGTAATCAGTTTCTAATTCACTGCTACTGACTATTGTGGGACAGCATTAATGTGGTCAGATAAGTTGCAATATTACATACAATTAGGGTTCCTATATCAAAGTAGGTTTTGCCCGCATCTTAGTCTGTGTGAACTTTAGACTTGGGTCAGATATTTAAAAAAAAATTGCCATCACGGGGACGTCGCGCAGATGTGAAAACATCGACTTTCTTTCTTTTGTTCAAATATTGTTGGGAGTCTTATACAATTCTTGGAAAGCCCTCTTGTTATCCATAGAGGAATTAAAACAGTTATTGGTTTATTGATTGACATTATACTTCCTAGTTAGATGCTTTTGTCCAGATGGCGTTAAAAACAATTAAATAAAAAGGCGTGACAACGTCGCCACGCCAACACTGGCCAACAGCCGGTTTTACTCTGAAAAAAGTTTCATCAAAATCTATTCAGTATTGTTTGTGAGATGCATAAACAAACAAACACGTGAGAGATCACCGTGATTGGCCGAGGGATTATTGTGACATCACGCATCGGTTTCTCTACCAATCACAAGCGAGACGATACGCTGTCGATACTATTTAGTGAATTACATTCCTAGGCCTAGGCAGCCCTAAATAGACTAATACACAGTATTTTTTCTCCTAAGTCTGACATGATAGCTCTGTTACAGCTTTATAATAATACAGCTGCTAAATAAATCGTTACGTATTGTTGTAGTACGTAGTTCCATGGCTGGTGAATCAGGCTGGGTCGCTGGTGTACCTGGTAGCAGTCCGCCGCGCGCCTCTATCAGTGGCTGTACCCACTGCCAACAGCCTCGCATTCGCCTTTACTGCAGTCACTGGTGCGGCTATAGGCAGCGAAGAACCCCTTGATAAATGTAAATACCAATCTGGTTTTAAGGTTATTGGTACCAGACGTATTGTAGTGGTAGAACATTCCTTGTCCCAGCATGAATGGCTGGCTTGACTGAGGACTTAGATAACTTCTCGTAGATCAATGTGATACATTGGTAAGATCTTCTGTTCGTATGGTGAGTGAGAGCGCCGGCGGTCTGAACCCTTACATTCTCCTTATTATCCTTGCTCTCCACCTCTTATCCCTTTTCAAGAAGTTGGCGATGCACTACGCCTTTGGCCTCTGGTGTTGGTAACGTCTTTAGGCTACGGTAACCGCTTACCCAAAGGTGAGCCGTATGCCTGTTTGCCATCTTGTAGTATAAAAAAAGCCTCGGCCCATATACATTTCGGGCCAATGATAATGGGTTTGTGATTGTGCAGAGGAGGAAGCGCCGTCAGCAAACAACAGCCGCAGCAGTTCTTGTTAAGAACTGTTGCGGCAATGCACCAGTGGATCTTAGTCCCTATACGTGCCGCAAAACCCGACATCCCCTGTATACATCTACCGCTTACATTACACCACCCGGGCGGGACATCGTGGAGTACGTTCACCAAAAGTTGGGAGTACAAGCCCAGAGTGCAGCTACTGGAGTCGCCCCAAAACGTAAACTTCAAGGCGTTTGTGGTGCGAACACCAACGTTGTTTCTGAAGAAAGTCCCTTTCGCGGACAGATACCACCTGAGCGAATTAGGTTTTAGTGCAACGGAAGCACTGTACTAACATACCTAGTTTTTAAGCATTTTATATTATATTCTAACAATTTTTTTGAATACTTATGTATGTTAGACTTTAAGGTATTTATTAATGGACCCTGTTGTCTGAAATAAAGATATATTATTATTATTATACTTGTTAGCCTCACTCCCACGGAGTATAGAAAGTCCCGACCAAAACACAGGTTGAGGTGATACCAATCCACTCGGGCCCAATTACAAGTGAGTCCCGTGTGGGGCCGGCTTTAGAATTGTCCCACCCCTCTCTACCTATGGGAGTCGTAAGAGCCGACTGAGGGAATACCGGAGGAGCGGGCAGCAGCACTCCCTAGAGTATTAACAATATCCACTGCGATCGCCAACCCGCCTGCCAAGCGTGGTGATTACGGCATTATCCCCCATGACGGGACCGCTCGTTGCGGCGTTTTCTTGGGGAGGCCTATGTCCAGCAGTGGACGATGAGAGGCTGATGGATGGATGGATGGACACCCACTTGATACCCAAACCTATCATCACCAGTAATGTGCAATGGGTGACAATTGCTTACTTCCATTAGTCGCCTCGTACGGCACCCCGGAGTGGTGACACTTGTAGTCTTAGTTTGTCACCACATGGCATTGACATTCAAGCCGTAGTCCAACACGCTAGCCCAGTGTAGGTTGTCAGACTTTACAAGCCGTCTAGAAGTTTCCCTTCACCGAGCAGTGATAATTTGTAAAAAATACATAATTTCGATGAGTCACAGGTTGCTTCACACACTAAATAAACCCGCCTACTGGCGGACTACTGGGACCTTGTGACATTACTTCAATGGTGTCGAATTTTCGCCCTAGGGCTGTGTGTAAAACTATTTAGTAAGAACACCTTACAGCGGGGGACTGACAAACACAAGTAACGGGCCTAAAATACACTCAAAATCTACCAAAAATTCTAATCTGGTTGATTTTGAAGAAATGTCCTGTGTGATCGAACTCACAACACTCGGTGCGATACATAGATTAGATACCAATCGTATCTAATCTTAGATAAACACAAAGTGAAAAATGTGAAATCGAAAATAACAGTCAGGAGCAGGATTTGAACCTGCATCTTCTGGATACCGTCCAGATGCTTTACCAATTCAGCAATCCTGACAATTACTCCTGACTGCTAATTTCGATAACACATCATACTTAACGTCTTTGGGTGACGCCTGCGCCATCTGTCGGACGTATTTTCATACATTATACCGACCAGGTAAACTTAATTTTACAATTAAGATTTTACCTAATAATGACGCAAACCCTTTAAATATTTTAGATATTTTTATATATATTTTTAGCATTTGACATGCTTAGCACTATACATTAAAAACATCTGGACGGTATCCAGAAGATGCAGGTTCAAATCCTGCTCCTGACTGTTATTTTCGATTTCACATTTTTCACTTTGTGTTTAATGTATAGTGCTAAGCATGTCAAATGCTAAAAATATATATAAAAATATCTAAAATAATCTTAGATAGATTAGATTCATCTAATCTTTAATAAGGTTGTAACAGTCCAAAGTCTGTACATATGATGATTGAGGAAATATTAATATGAAGGACTATAACAGCAATAGAAGCCATAACAATCATTATTAGAATTTTGTTTCTTTGTTTGCTCGCGCATCACGCATAAATGATTATGAACCTTTTTTGTGACAACACTATTCGACGTCCACTGCTGGACATAGGCTTCCCCAAGAGAACGCCAAAACGAGCGGTCCTGTGCTCATATGGGGGATAGTGCCGTAATCGCCACGCTTGGCAGGCGGGTTGGTGATCGCAGTGGATGTTGTTAATACTCGAGGGAGTGCTGCTGCCCACTCCCCCGGTATTCCCTCAGTCGGCTCTTACGACTCCCATGGGTGGAGGGGTGGGACAATTTTAAAGCCGGTCCCACACGGGAAATGACTTATAATAACCAAAAATCTAGCTTTTGTTTGCGGCTACTGAGCCGGGGGCAAATACTTAACAACTTATATTACATGACATTTTAGCTCTAGTTACATGGATAACCATAGGTATTGAAATCATTTCAGTAATTTCAGAGATGTGCATTAACAAACAGATAAAACAAAAAACTTGAAAAGATTTTAGAGCAAGGCTCTTATTGCCCATATCCTAATACATATTTGATACATACCTTCAAAGCACAGACACAGAGTTCTCCTGTTTTATTACATGTATAGATTAAATAAATATAACATATTTTCAGGGTCTATTATGGGCATCATACTGATCATGAGTGGCACTGCTATATGCTGTTATGACACAAGCTGACCACAAGAAATATGTCTCCTGTATACAAGTACAAGACCAACAAACTGAAAATGCTTTAAAAACATGTCAAACTTGTTTTTCTGTTTTAATACTAGCTGGTGCTAGTATTTAGTTACTATAGCATAATATATATAAAATTGCTCTCGAAAGTCCGGGGGAGGGGTATCACCTATGTGACAATACGAAGGAATTGATCTTCTTTAAAGGAGTCGCAAAAATTGTGGTGCAGTGTGACGATGGACCATGGACCAAAAAAAAAACATATTTTTGCGTTATGTAATATGAACGGCCCCTCTCCTTGATAAAAGTAGGTAATGTTGGTTGGGTGGATGGGACATATAGTTTTATATTCAAACAAAAAATAAAAAAGTAATTAAAATATATGTATTTGTAAATATTGTACAATTATTATGCACCATAATTATAATTATTTAACTTATATCTATTATTAGCCATTTATGGCACCTGCGTATTTCATCACAATTTTAAAAAATCTAAAATAACTAAATGCAATTTTAGCCCCATAATTTTAATAGGAATTAAAAGCTTAGTTCTATATGGTGATATATTAATGAACTAAGCACTAGCCTAGCAAAAATTATGTGATAATATTTTTGGTAATCCATCTCCCTCCTTTGGGCACGAGTCTCCTCTTTGATTCGGATTTAGGCCATAATGTTATCAAGCTGACCCAGTGTGACTTCACAGTTCACAAACTGATCCGGTGTGACTTCACACTTTATAATCTGTTGAGAAAAATCTCTTGAAGCATGCCTTTTCCTTACAAATTCCTTTAAGTATTTGGTTAAAAAAAAAACAAGTTTTCAAATTTAGAACACTATTAGCAGGATCACTGAATATTAAGAACGTGCTTTTGGCTGCCAAGCCAACAATATACAATCTTTTTGATTTTATGCATACCTAAATAACCTGTGGTAAATACCCTGCACCAATTTTGTATTTTTATTGTAGTACTCCGTTGGGGTACTATTATTGACATGAGTATAACAATAGTATTCTTATTCAATCACCATAACACTTAGCATACAATAGATATGAGAAACAATAGCCAATCATACAAATTAATGACACTTTGGTACATTTTTGGAGATCAATTTAAAATTCACCCTAATATTTGTGCCTTTTGTTATTAGAAACTATTGTGACTAATATTTAAATGTAGAATACTAAAAATATAATTATCTAAATGTTTATTTGTTCATGATATTGCTAAAATATTAATAGTAAATAATTATCACATGCACAGTGATACAAAACTTCAAAATTATATATAAAAACATAAGCTCATATAAATACATTTTTGCACAGTTAATATTACATAATTTCAGAATAATAAAAAAATAGAACAGATTACAATAAAATTAACTACAGTGCATCAATTATCCAGAGTAATATAAGCAGGTACTTACTTTGATATACCAGATTTTGAGATTTTTAAAGCATAGAATATGTGGAATATGATTTTTTTTAAGTTTGTTTATGGAATGTATGTTAATTTTGCTTTTTTAGTTTTGTGCTCATTATTTCGGATAATTGATGTTGTACTGTAATTAATAACCTATGGGAACACCAGGTCTCATAGCTTTAACATCAGTAAAGGTGCAATGATTATCATCAATCCATTTAACAAACTCCTCCCCCATACAAACTGCTATTTGTGCAGTCATGATGCAGTCATTCTCAGCTTGGTGAGCATCAATTTCCTGCTGTCCCAAAACTCTATGATATATGTCCTTCAGTCTGTAAGATTCTTTTGGTTTTGTGTCATTAGCAAAAAAAATTTTTCTCCTTACTTGTTTAATGTTTTTAGGGCTTATTTTCCGCATTTTGGCTTTAGGAGTGTTTTCATTATGTTTTTGAAAAGAAATCTGACTATCTACTAAATCAATTGATTCATTCGATTTTGTTCCTCCCTTTATACCGTCGCCATTTTCTTCAATCGGATTGTGTGATAACACAACTTTATCATGTACAAACAATGGTCCAGAGGCATTACCATTAGTTGAGTTTTTTCCATTCCATATATCATAAAATGCATGTAGACTATCTGCACACATAATATCTTCAGGCAAAGATACTTTTAATTTTTCGAAATGGTTTTTAATTATAGGAAAATCAAAAGTATGACCATTTTCAGCGATTAGACACACCGGTTTTCGTTGGCACTCGAGAAATGAGGTGATAGTATTGAATACATTCATGTTGAATGCAGTTTCATGTTCGAGCAGCTCGTTGGTCAGACCCGAAGCATCTGAAGCCCCCGGTTCAATCATTCTCCACGGGTTGAAGCACATAGTAAGCTTATGTTGAACGCGCGGTAATTCACCGTGTTTCGTATTCAATATATGATCACGTTTCAACACAAACATACACAATTCAGTAATCTTTGTCTTATTATAATCTTGTTTAGGTATACTTGTTGTTTCGAGGTCTAAAATCACGTAAGTCTCGATGCGCGCCATTCTATGTGGTGCTACAAATACTGTGTGATGTGGATGCGACTTGTTTTAATACTGAGCAAAATGACACAAATTAGTCCTTACCGCAGCTTATCGTGCCGTGATTCACCGCCGTAATGATCAACAGAATCAACACTGCATTTCAGTAATCAGCTAATCAGTATACACTAATTATGTACCTACAGGTCTACGTGCAGCCATAGCCCTTTTGGTAGCTGTACTCACACTTTCCACAATGTTATTTTATCATGGGCGTTGATGGGATATTCATCGTGGGTGAACATTATAATAAGTATGTCACAAACATTTTATACTACAAACTACAAGCCATGGGCCCAATAATACAATCGGCCTGCTCAAGCTCAAATCGCGAAGTGACAAGTGATGACCACAGAACAATATTAGTGAGTTGCATACAAAATTTTGCCGTGCATACGTCATCAACAAAGCAGCATTGGCTCTCAAATTTTTTTCCCCACAATTTACCCAACAACCCCTTAAAGGTTGGAAGTCTGAAATAAAAAAGTATTACTGTCTATAAAAGCTAAAATATATTAAACTAGACTCTACCCACAACTCCGTCCGGGTGGTTTCAGAATATAAATATGTCGCATTACTGCACTTTAATTAGCTTTATGCAAAAATAGCTAACCCGAAGAAATCATTCATTTTTCCGAGATGAAATGTAGCCTATGTCCTTTTCTGAGCTCTAGTACTTACGCCTAGGGTTCAGTAGTTACGCCGTGAAAGCGTAACAAAAAAACTAACAAAGTCACTTTCACATTTATATTATAGTAAGGATTAAAAATTTGAAAATGATTCGCGAGATAAATGTGACTTAGATTAGAAAAATGGTGGAATTTTTATTTGGCGTTGTCACGTTTTATTATAATAAGTAATTGAATAAAACGGCAAATTACTAGGTAACAGTTAAGTATAATTAATTTAGAAGGTAGTGGGTACTAAAAGCCGTTAGGCCGGTAGACGACGTTTCGAACATATACCGCACTCTCCTCGGCTGTCCTCGATCATCCAGAACCCAGTACAGTAAGGCCAGCGCAGGTGCACGAAGTAACCGCAGCCAGGGGCTCAGCGTCGTGCGAAATCAACTTCGGTAGCCCCAAGGGAGTTCCTGTAATGCCCGTTTTATGGATTGGTCAATATTTGGCTGCTTGCAAAAACCTGGACTGCCACCAACGCAGGAGCACGAGGGAGATAGGCTATTGCTATTCTGGAGTATGGTGGTGGTCCAGGCATTATACAAGGCATCCAGGATAATTTATTATAATATAGTAAGCATAGCGGCTATTTATTGAAGCTAGAAGCATAAATAACAACTTTTATAACTTAAAACTATGCCACAAAAGTTTTGCATTTAAAACTAAAAAGTAGTTTGACCGTTAGGTCCTAGCATGGACGTATAAAGGAATGGACAGCGCCTCGCTAAGACAAAATTGAAGATACGTAATGGCAGCGGCTATCTATGTGTGAATGAATTTAGGGTTGCCATGTTAGCCAAATTTACCCTTTTTATTATACATATTTAAAAAAAACAGGTTGGCAGATAAATTTATTGGAAATGTATATGAAATATACCGTACTATTTGAAAAGGTTAATAGTGCAAAAAACACAATTTTAATGTATTTATTTAAAACTTAAAATAAATCATCGGCAGATAATGGGTAATAAAGGATAATATAATTATGTCGATAAAACGGGATTAACTTGCATGTTTGTCGGGACTACAGTGGCCAAGGTGTCTTTACTGCTTTGACAGTTAATGTGTTTCCGAGGAATCCAATGCAGTTGTAATCGGTAGAGTTATTGTTCTAGCGCAGATGGGGTTTACATAATTTTAGGAAACTATTGCTCTTTTTTGAGGTGAGCGGAATACACAAAGCTTACTGTTTTATGTTATCTATATGGGCCGCTACAATTTCTAATTGTAAGCAGATATATTATTATTAAAATAGAATATTTTGAAGCGGTTCAGATATGTCGAGTATATTATTATACTTAAAGTAACGAAATAAAATGATGCTACTCGTTCACCTTATTGATAATGTAACAGAAAGATTCTTAGTAAATGTAGATTCTGAAAGTAATATTTTAGAAATAAATTGTGATTGAAGAATAAATTGTGAAGTTCGGCTTTTATTTTTTCCAATTTGACTAAAATGATAATAAGCAGACAAATAGGCATCTACGGTGGGCATCTATCACCTTATTTTAAGAACATAAATAACACTCGCAAATGCAATTTTATTACGTTACTAGCCTTTCATCGCAGCTCCGCCGCAGCCAAGAGTTAGTTTTTGGGTTATATCTCAGCTTCCCGATAACTACTTTATCGGGAAGCTGAGTATAAAATGTATACCAGTTGTTAAGTGTAATCAAGAGCTATCAAATAAAAAGTTGCATCAAAATCCGTTCAGAAGTTTTTGCGTGATGAGCGAACAAACAAACAGATAAACAGAAAAAAAAATTAAAAAAATCGTTTTGTGTTTAGATACGCTTATATAGTCTATTACAGTAATTTTTTCTAAAATATCTTAAATGTACAGACACAGCTATGTTACAGCTTTATAATAGTTTAGAAAACATATTAAAATATGTATGATTACTTTAATTTAGATTTTGTAAATGCTACAATAATAAATTCATGCTACTTATACTACTGATCAACGCAAATTCAAATTAATAAACCATCAGAAAATTTATTATAATAAAATAAAAAAATAATTATGTGTTTTCGTTAACTCAGACTACAACAACACTATTAATGATACATGGCAATCAAATATCATTTTAGCCTACAAAATAAAAAAACAAAGTATAGTAATTTAACCTAAACAAATAGTACCTCATAAAAATAAACTATAAAATTCCAATATTTCGGGTAATTTCCACTAGCAGATATTAGCAATACTGGCATTGTGATGAATTATTTTGTTCTGGTGAATTAATATAAATTTTAATGTATAAAATCGGGAACTAAGTGATTAAATTATTCATTTACCTATGAAACGTGACTCCTGGATTTTTTTCTTTCTGTCACTACGGTTTTTCACCATTTCACCACACAAGATATGCTGATATGAACGTATGAGTAGATCTCAATAACGTATGCACTCGAAAGCAACGTCCAGTGGAATGGCTGTGGTGACTGGTGCCTTTCAACTGCATCGCCCGCCCGCTTGCCGCATTAACGGAGTCCCCCCCCTACGTCATCCGCGGCGCGCGTCGTGAATTCACTATATAAAATTGTAGCCAATTTAATATTTTGTATGTATGTTTGTTGATTTCTTATGTTTGTATATTTATGTGTAAATATGTAGGTATATAGACTTATTTAAGTTAGTTTTTAGTGTAAATTAAGTTATAAGTTATGTTATTTTTATTTAATTAGAAAAAATAGTTTTAATTAGTTATGTAACGGCCAGCTTTAAGGCGCATCGTTACAGCGTACAAAATAATATATATAAAAAAATATTTAAAAATACTCCAATTTATCGCCATGTGCTGTTTGGATATAATAATACCTCTTTGTAAAGACACTTTATAAATTAGCCTCTAGCCTGTTTTCAAATTTTCTATTTAAACGTTCTATTCTTCATTCTAACCAGCATTATTTTTTTTATAATACTCACCACCTTATGCTAAGCGGTTATTGTAGCCTATAAACGGTAGCAACACCAGATGACCAGAGGCATCACTCGCGCGACTCCTGCTCTAAGGAAAGTGATAGGCAGTTAAAAGGAAGGATAACAAGGAGAGGATAAGGAGAGCCTCAGCGCTCTCACTCACCATACGAAACAATAGTAAGAGTACCTACAATTGTTTCACTTATTAGTTTGTATATTTTTCATGTAACATATCACCATGGTTGAAAAAACTTTGAGATTCAATGTTAACAGAAAGAGTACGAGCTAGTTTTCTCGTTGGTTTGAAAGAGAAACGGCTAAAAGCGATAGTCGTCATGTATCTGTCATATACAACAACCACGCTATGCTGCCAGACTAATAGCTACGATTCTGCTCATATTAATACCTTAGATTCCTTTTTATAAAAATAAACCAATTTAGAGTAGAAATTCTGAAATTATAATTACTGTAAACAATTAAACATTCATTTTTGATGAGTAAATGAATATTATTAATATTTTTAAAATGCTGTCATCTGTTATTATTTACCCTAAAAAAAGTGACGTCATTATGACGTAGTTGCGGCAATATGTCAACGATTTAAGCAGGCCTGTATTATTAGTCCATGCTACAAGCAATATAATAAAACAAGAACCAGAATTAAACTATGTAGGTATTTAATATTTTTACATATATCACAGACAGATAGGAAGGAATACATCTTAGACGAAGGATATTATAGACAAGCTATCAGCGTATGCAGTGTCGAGATAGCAATAGATAACCCGGATAATTTTAAAAGATAACTATGATTATAACTTTTTTGACTAAAAATGTACTACCTGTTTTAGCCGGATAAAAGAATGACAGGACAAAAGAAATTCAAGTTATGCTTATATTTTGCTTAAAATGTATTAGAATATGTAATATTAGCGTATATAACGTGATTAATAAAGGTTTTTTTTACGTCAATACAAATACAAGCTTACATACTGATGATGGGGACGGTTGGCCCAATGAAGTGGGTCCAAATACAACTGACGCATACGCGAAAAGGATAAATATACTTATTCCTGTCTCTCTCACTCTTGCTAAAACCTAGTATGTGCATCCTTTTCTTCATCTTTAGTGTCAAAATAGTAGCGAGTCTATATTATTCTTCATCATATTAATTTGTTTAAGGCATTGGCAGAACCATCAGCCTAACAGTAACTTATAAACATAGTTATACTCTCATCACACGTAAGTTTCATTCATAAAACAAGTCGTAGTCGAAGTCAGTCATATAAAATTAGTCAGTCAAGTCAAAGTCCCGCTCCAGTAAGACGATGGCGACCTTACTGAAGCTTCTATGGAGTTTTGGAGACAACAGGAAAAAACACGTTATGTCGTACTACATCACTTGCCAACACTTATGCATGTACACAAATAGTTAATAAGCAAAAGGCCACCACTTTTACACATTAATACTTGAAATAACATAAGTTTAGGAAAATAATGCAGAGCGACGACATGATCTTCTTCGTGTTCCCGCCTAAACTCTCGGAATACATGAATACCTCAGACCAAAGAGTATATAGGTACTGAAGATGAGACTAAGAACAGTATTACGAAGTTAGATCTCAGACTATCTAGACAGAGCGAAGAAAATTCTTTGACTTGTATGAGCGAGAACACAAGATACAATTTACTGGTGCAAAAAACAGACAAAGCCATAGATTTTTGCCTTTGTCGCAGTGGCCCTCAGACTAACTAGACGGAGCCACGGCGTGGCCGCACTTGAAACAGCAATATTTTTTTTAAATGTTGCCAGGTTGACAAATATTTAACCATATTTGGGCAAAATAAACGATAGTTAGAATGAGGTTTGTAACTTGATCGTAAATAAGAAACTCTTCATAACAAATATTTAATTGAAAATCACAGCGTTTATCAAAATAATTATTTAAAAGTAAATCTACCACCCTTTCTAATTATCCAACCATCAGTCTTTAAACGTCCACTGCTGGACATTGGCCTCCCCAAGAGAGCACCAGAACTAGCGGGCTTGTGCTGACTGTATCCAACGGCTCCCTGCAGCTTCGACCATATATTTGGTCCATCTGGTGGGAGGTCATATTACGCTGCGCTGTCCGATACGTGGTCGCAACTCGAAAACCTTTTTCCCCAACGGTTGTCAGCTCATCGAGCGATATGGCTTGCCCATTGCCACTTCAGCATGTAAACCTGGCAGGCTATGCCGGATATTCACGTTCTACGGATCTCCGTAATAAGAATTCGATCACGTAGGGAAATACCAAGACTTTGAGCCTTGATGCAAGGTAAGTATTGCTGCTACTGGAAAACGAGGTAACCCACGAAATATCCAAAATATGCTTCACGATATTTCGTTGATGTTTTATTATACATAATAATAAAATAGTAACGTTGGGAGCAAAATCATTGCCAGTGAACATGTTCATGTAAGTATAGCTTTTAATTTCTTTGTACTTCAACTTTGTAAGTAAATCTCAATTCTAGATTATGACTACCGCTGTAGTCATAATCTAGAATTCAGAGAAACTGATTTGCTCTCTCTTGTGACATCTTCCTGGGATTTAAGGGTTTCAAAATAAAACCCAGGAGTAAAACAAAATAAAATAAGATATATTAACACTCCAAATGGTAGGTGGCAACACAAATTTATAAGGTCGTGGTCGTCGTTCTCGAGTGGTGACCACGTATCGGACAGCGCAGCGTAACATGCCCTCCCACCAAATGGACCAAATATATGGTCAAAGCGGCAGGGAGCCGTTAGATGTAGTTAACGCAAGCCCGCTAGTTCTAGTATTCTCTTTGGGGAGGCCAATGTCCAGCAGTGGACGTTTAAAGACTGATGGTTGGATGAATAGAAGGGGTGGCAGATTTACTTTTAAATAATCATTTTGATAAACATTGCGATTTTCAATAAAATATTTGTTACGAAGAGTTTCTTATTTACGACCTAGTTACGACCTCATTCTAACTCAAATTCAAATTCAAATTCGAAAATATCTTTATTTTATAGGCCTATTAAGTAGCACTTAAAATCGTCAATAATACACTATTAATTAAAATAATCAACACGAGCGCCTGAGGCGAGTGCAACCGCAATAACAAAGTGGCGATTGCAATCGCCATAAGCGATCAGATTCCGTAGTAAAGCCTTTCATGAGAAGAACCCGGCAAGAAACTCATGGGCCACTTTTTTAAATTGCCAATTTATTACAATTTAATATAATCTTTATAACTAAAATTACATTATATCTTATAAAACAATTTTGAAAATTAATGAATGAGGAGCAGCTCAAGCCCATTTAGTTTTATCCTCAAGATAATCCGAAACAGTGTAATAACCTTGATTACAAAGTCTAATTTTTATGGCTTTCTTAAACTTATTTAGTGGCATGTTCCGGACATTTTCAGGAATTTTACTGTAGAAGCATATACATTGCCCCTTCCTATCGTTTAATTTGCCCAAATATGGTTAAATATTTGTCAACCTGGCAACATTAAAAAAAAATGCTGTTTCAAGTGCGGCCACGCCGGAGCCACGGCGTTGTAGTTCTTAGTCTGAGACTTAGATAAAGGATAGTAATAGATATGACATACCAATGACAATACCAGGAATAAACGAGATACACAATACAAAGTTTCTCTAAGTGCGGTAGAGATAGGTATAGTGCCTGTTGTCCTTGTCATCGTTTATGCTTTTATTTGTCTGACACTTGTGATAAGTTCCAAGCAGAGAGAAAAGGATTTTGAACTGTTGCTGAATATTGCGGTTTAGACTAAAATTTGTGATATATTCATATATTTGGACTGTTTCCACCTATCTAAACTTTATAAACATGGTACAGTGTTGTGTTTTCAGCTGTAAAAATTGCGGCGAACGAAAATATGAAAATATATCCTTTCACACGTAAGTACAATAAAATATTGTTTTATCGAAATAATAAAGTAATACAATATTAACAACAGTTAATTATATTAAATGGTGTGCAAAATTCACGCTAAATATTGATAAAATCATATATTTGAATGCAAAATTTTAATAGTTTTTTTTTTTTTGTCTTTCTTTATGGTACTACGATCTATTTCCTTGCTGGGATATTAAATAGTATTTGTATCGTATGCTATATTGGCGTGCGCAGTATGCGACCTGTGTCACATCCTACTTTATTTTTTAAGCAAATCTTGGAGCATTTTGCGTTTTAGTTTGCGATTTATTAATTTCTTGTCCATCAAGTTTCTTACCATGCTGTTTGGGTGTTTTGTTATCCTTTTCATATAGAATTGTGTGTGCTGTAGTATTTCCTGTCTAACAGTTCCAATTTTTAGGTCTTGATGTAGTTGCTCATTTGTGACAAACCAAGGAGCATTGGTTATTATTCCCAGCATTTTATTTTGAAATCTCTGAAGAATATCGACATTGGAGTGAGACGCTGTTCCCCAAAGCTGGATACCATAGCTCCAGATAGGATTCAGTATCGTCTTGTACAAAAGGAGTTTATTGCTCAGTGATAGTTGTGATTGGCGACCTATTAGCCAGTACATCTTACGCATTTGTAAACTTAATTGTTTTCTTTTGGTAATTATGTGTCTTTGCCAGGTGAGCCCCCTATCAAGGTGTAGGCCTAGATATCTTACGTATTCTACTCGAGGGATTTCCAGGTTGTTAAGCTTAACTGCAGGACAGATACCTTTTCTTAGAGTAAAGGTAAAATTGACTGATTTCTACTCATTTGCTTTGAGCATCCACTTTTTTAGCCAGGCTGAAATGTCTTCTAAACCCGTTTGCAGGATTTGCGTCGCAGCTGATGGGTCATCGTGGGATGCTAATATTGCAGTATCATCAGCAAATGTCCCAGTGATGATATTATTTGAAATGGGCAGGTCGGACGTGTAGATTAAATATAGCATTGGGCCTAGCACGTTACCTTGTGGGACTCCTGCATTGATGGGACATAGACGAGACAATGCCTCACCTTGCTGAACTAGAAAGTGCCTGTCTTGTATGAAGGACTTCAAAATTTTATAGATATAGTTGGGTAGCAAGGTTTTTAATTTTAACAATAGACCCTCATGCCACACTCTATCAAATGCTTGTGAAATGTCGAGAAATACACTAGTGCAGTACTTCTTTCCTTCTAAAGACTTGTATATTGCATCTACTAGCCTGTGGACCTGATCTACCGTGGCGTGTTTGCGATGAAAACCAAACTGATGCTGTGGATCAGCTTGTGTTGTTCTACTATTGGTACCTAACATTCTCAGTGATATCAGGGACTCGTATATTTTTGCCAGTAATGCTGCTGCTAATCGGTCTGTATGATTTTGGGTCTTTTGGTTGTTTGTCTGGCTTCAGTAGCATAATAATTTGTGCAACCTTTCACTGGAGTGGGATGAAGTGCAGTCTGGTAATGGCATTATAGATTGCCGTGAGTAGCATCAGGGCAGAGTCAGGCAATTCTTGTAGAACCTTATTAGTGATTAGGTCATACCCAGGCGATTTTTTAGGGTTAGCTTTTTGGATTACTCTTTTAACCTCCTTTTTTGTGAACTTTTCGAGTGTGGTTTCATTTTCTTCTATTGATTTTAAGAATTCCTTTACCTTGGCCTCGTGTTCTGGTGGACCTTCATAAGGATGGGGTTGGAAAACATCGAGCAGGTATTCCGAAAACGTGTTACCTTTTTCCTCGTCACTTCGCGCCCAACTGTTGTCTGGTTTTCTGATAGGAGGTGAGGTTTGTACGGGTCGTTTTATTTTTCTGGTGGCTTTCCATAGAGAATAATCTGTAGCTGTAGTTGCATTAAGACTTTCAAGATATGCCGGAATTCCTGAATTACGGTTATGTTCTAGCATGCACTTAAGCTCTTTTACTTTTTTGTTTAAGCGTTTCTTTAATTCAGGGCATCTGCTTTTCTGCCACAAATTTCGGATTTCTCGTTTCTCCTTAATTTTATCCAGAATCCTTGGGGGTATTATTCCCACGACACATTGATCCCACGACATAGGGCATCCTAGTGTGGGGTCTAGTGTTATATTTAAATATTATCATTGTATTTTTGGCATAATAAAGACATATTATTATTATTATTAGTTGGTTGGCAGATACTGCGTGGATACATGCAGTAGAAATCCACACACGCACTTCTTCAAAGCACTGAGAGTCACTTGTTTTGCAAAACTCAAGGTGTTTGTGGATAAGCCCGCACTTCCACAATTATTGAAACAAGTAAGTTCTATAAAATTGATATTTAAAAAAATAGTTTAAATTTAAATGTATGTTGTTAAACTAAATACTACTAATACATAAGTGCTTATTTGTTTTTTACTTAATCACGCAAATATAATTAGATGGATTTGAGTAGTATTTGGCACACATACGTAGGATACTTTTTATATCGTTATTGGCACGGGATCAGGAATAACACCTCATTTTGGTTATTATCAAGTTATTAGCTGGTTTCCGTGAGGTGACGAACTAAGAATATAAATGTCACCACCTCACTCTTTCCCACGGGTATCGTACCAGACCACTAAGGCAAGTAAGCAGTTGTCACCCATTGCATTACTGGTGGTAGGGCGCACCCGAGCGGGTTTGTACCACGGAGTATTGTTAAGCATGAGCAGCGGCTTGACAATACTTCCGATATAGGTGGTGGAGTGACTATTTGTGAGCCTGTAAACCTAAGAGGCATTCTTGATGGCTTGTGAAGCCCTCCAGCCAACACTAGGCAAGTTTTTAACAAACAAATAAGTAAACTCACTTTCGCATTTATAATATTAGTAATGGTCAACTATGACAAAAATTATATTTTTAATTCAATTATTTTATATGTATTTTAGAACTACATTGAAGAAGACATTGATGGCCAGCATTTAGAAGATGATGTGCAACCTGTGTCCAGAAAAGTTTAAGTATTCATGCTCACTTGTTTAAACAGTAGCTGGAAATTTCCTGAGGGGTCAAACAAACACTATCCCTAGTAAAGATGTAAATAAATATGGTCAGTGAATATGGACTTGAAGTTTTGAATATTACTTTTAAGCTTTATATTACTTTTCCTGAATTTCCACAACAAATTGTGCTATGGCAAAATTATTAGAATGGAAAATAGATGCTTAATAAACGATAATAAACAACTTATAAATTAATTTTCATCCATCCATCAGCCTTTTAAAGTCCACTGCTGGACATAGGCCTCCCCAAGAATGGGGGATAATGCCGTAATCGCCACGCTTGGCAGGCGGGTTGGCGATTTCAGTGGATGTTGTTAATGCTCGAGGGAGTGGCTGCCCACTCACACGACATTAAAAAAAAAAATTTTTTGAAAATAAAAAAAAAATGAGCATCGGACAAACAATATTTTTTTTTGTTACAATTAAGTACAAACGACGAACAAACGAATTAGCAAAAAAAAAAAAAAACTCAAAATAGTTGATTTGCCCCCGCCAACTTAAGAGAGAATTTTTGAAATTTTTTTAAAAATTAATGAGCATAGGACAAACAATAATTTTTTTGCGACAATCAAGGACAAAGGACGAACAAACGAATTAGCAAAAAAGTTAATTGGCCCCCGCCAACTTAAGAGAGGTAAAAAAAATCGACGAATCGGTTTTGGGCTATATATATATATTCTAATCTGTGGTGTTAGGGAATTTTGGGTGTTGTATTTGAAAACGTGTAGTACGTTTTATGTAATATCGGAAATCCGTACGCAATTTTTATCCGTACGTAATACTCCAAATTCCGTACCTGTACGGACAAATCGGTACATATAGCAACAGTGAGTAGAATAGTGTATGATCGGCAAAGAGTAGTACGTATCGGTACTTAGACAAATAATATTAAAAACAAGCTATCAACGTAGGTATGCAGTGTCGAGATAGCAATAGTTTGACCAACAAAAAAAAACAATTTATAAATAAATAATCCAACTTGAAAATAACATTAAAAATGATATAAAAAGTAATCAAATAGAATCTACTAGAAAAATATTTTTTTAAGTTTTATAAACGACAGCTTTGTTACTGTCGGTGGAGTCAGGAGTCTCCGAAACCGGCGAGCGGAAACTGGAGAGTGTATGAAGAGAATTCTGAATGTCGAGGAAGTGAGAGATGTATGCAAGAATAGAGCCTTTTGTCACTCTGTTCACACTGCCTACCCCGCAAGGGAGATAGCGTGATGATAAGTAAGTAAAATCATCATAGGTGCAACCCTTTTTTTTTTTTATTTTAGGTGGGCAAAAATGTCCTACCGCACACCCCGCTGCCCGGGGAGACAACGGGGTAGTGTGGGGCTCTCACCCACTAAAAACCCACCGTGCGCCCTCACCCGCCCTTGCTACGGCGGATCACGGGAACCGCGTCGTTTCTCCGCGATCCGCAGGCGGCAGCCCCTTCGGGCACCCTCTCTTGTGCGACGCCCCGCGCACTTGGGCGTCACACCTTCGCGGTAGACTTCCGCGGACGGCAGGGTACTCCCCGACCCCACCGTCCGCAGCCTCGGCTAGGGCGGCATCAGGCGCAGGTAAGCGCGCGCACGCCGCCCCGCGCGCCGGCGGCGAATCGGGTCCGCGAAGGAGGATTCCTCCCGGGCCCTCTCCGCCGCCTCCTTCCGCGAGATGACAGCCTCGCAGAAGGCGGCGACCGCGGTCCAGACCCTGTCACTGCCAACCATCGCTCGCGCAACGGCCGGCAGCGACAGGTCCACGCCTATGACTGCAGCGAGTTCCCGGTGCTGCACATCCCAGGCCGGGCACGACTCGAGCGTGTGCTGCGCCGAGTCCTCGCCGCAGTCGCAGTGGTGACAGCCTGGGGTCGTCTCCCTCCTAGCGACCGTGTGCAGGTATTTGCCGAAGCAACCGTGCCCCGACAAAACCTGCACCAACCGGAAGGTGAGGACCCCGTGCTGCCGCCCCGCCCATTCTTCCAAGATCAGCTGGAGCGCCCCCACGGTCCAGAGACCAGCCCGGGGCGTCTCCAGCCGAGACCTCCACTTTAGGACGGTGGCGCGGCGGGCATCTTCCCGCCACGCTGAGATTGCGCTTGGCGAGGGGCGGCTGCCCCCCGCCCGCGCCGTCGACGCCCGCCGATAAACGTCGGCGAGCACTTCCGCCTCCAGATCCCACGGGGGGGTTCCGGCCAACGCGCAGGCTGCATCGCACGAGACCGTGCGGTACCCGCGTATTGCCCTGACCGCTACGACCCTCTGTGGACGCCACAGAAGGGCCCTATTGCGAGCGGCCAGGGACTCCGCCCACACGGGCGCGCCGTACAGTGCCATTGACCGTACTACCCCCGCGTAGAGTCGTCGACGCCTCTGGCCTCTGGTGTTGGTAACGTCTTTAGGCTACGGTAACCGCTTACCCAAAGGTGAGCCGTATGCCTGTTTGCCATCTTGTAGTATAAAAAAAGCCTCGGCCCATATACATTTCGGGCCAATGATAATGGGTTTGTGATTGTGCAGAGGAGGAAGCGCCGTCAGCAAACAACAGCCGCAGCAGTTCTTGTTAAGAACTGTTGCGGCAATGCACCAGTGGATCTTAGTCCCTATACGTGCCGCAAAACCCGACATCCCCTGTATACATCTACCGCTTACATTACACCACCCGGGCGGGACATCGTGGAGTACGTTCACCAAAAGTTGGGAGTACAAGCCCAGAGTGCAGCTACTGGAGTCGCCCCAAAACGTAAACTTCAAGGCGTTTGTGGTGCGAACACCAACGTTGTTTCTGAAGAAAGTCCCTTTCGCGGACAGATACCACCTGAGCGAATTAGGTTTTAGTGCAACGGAAGCACTGTACTAACATACCTAGTTTTTAAGCATTTTATATTATATTCTAACAATTTTTTTGAATACTTATGTATGTTAGACTTTAAGGTATTTATTAATGGACCCTGTTGTCTGAAATAAAGATATATTATTATTATTATACTTGTTAGCCTCACTCCCACGGAGTATAGAAAGTCCCGACCAAAACACAGGTTGAGGTGATACCAATCCACTCGGGCCCAATTACAAGTGAGTCCCGTGTGGGGCCGGCTTTAGAATTGTCCCACCCCTCTCTACCTATGGGAGTCGTAAGAGCCGACTGAGGGAATACCGGAGGAGCGGGCAGCAGCACTCCCTAGAGTATTAACAATATCCACTGCGATCGCCAACCCGCCTGCCAAGCGTGGTGATTACGGCATTATCCCCCATGACGGGACCGCTCGTTGCGGCGTTTTCTTGGGGAGGCCTATGTCCAGCAGTGGACGATGAGAGGCTGATGGATGGATGGATGGACACCCACTTGATACCCAAACCTATCATCACCAGTAATGTGCAATGGGTGACAATTGCTTACTTCCATTAGTCGCCTCGTACGGCACCCCGGAGTGGTGACACTTGTAGTCTTAGTTTGTCACCACATGGCATTGACATTCAAGCCGTAGTCCAACACGCTAGCCCAGTGTAGGTTGTCAGACTACAAGCCGTCTAGAAGTTTCCCTTCACCGAGCAGTGATAATTTGTAAAAAATACATAATTTCGATGAGTCACAGGTTGCTTCACACACTAAATAAACCCGCCTACTGGCGGACTACTGGGACCTTGTGACATTACTTCAATGGTGTCGAATTTTCGCCCTAGGGCTGTGTGTAAAACTATTTAGTAAGAACACCTTACAGCGGGGGACTGACAAACACAAGTAACGGGCCTAAAATACACTCAAAATCTACCAAAAATTCTAATCTGGTTGATTTTGAAGAAATGTCCTGTGTGATCGAACTCACAACACTCGGTGCGATACATAGATTAGATACCAATCGTATCTAATCTTAGATAAACACAAAGTGAAAAATGTGAAATCGAAAATAACAGTCAGGAGCAGGATTTGAACCTGCATCTTCTGGATACCGTCCAGATGCTTTACCAATTCAGCAATCCTGACAATTACTCCTGACTGCTAATTTCGATAACACATCATACTTAACGTCTTTGGGTGACGCCTGCGCCATCTGTCGGACGTATTTTCATACATTATACCGACCAGGTAAACTTAATTTTACAATTAAGATTTTACCTAATAATGACGCAAACCCTTTAAATATTTTAGATATTTTTATATATATTTTTAGCATTTGACATGCTTAGCACTATACATTAAAAACATCTGGACGGTATCCAGAAGATGCAGGTTCAAATCCTGCTCCTGACTGTTATTTTCGATTTCACATTTTTCACTTTGTGTTTAATGTATAGTGCTAAGCATGTCAAATGCTAAAAATATATATAAAAATATCTAAAATAATCTTAGATAGATTAGATTCATCTAATCTTTAATAAGGTTGTAACAGTCCAAAGTCTGTACATATGATGATTGAGGAAATATTAATATGAAGGACTATAACAGCAATAGAAGCCATAACAATCATTATTAGAATTTTGTTTCTTTGTTTGCTCGCGCATCACGCATAAATGATTATGAACCTTTTTTGTGACAACACTATTCGACGTCCACTGCTGGACATAGGCTTCCCCAAGAGAACGCCAAAACGAGCGGTCCTGTGCTCATATGGGGGATAGTGCCGTAATCGCCACGCTTGGCAGGCGGGTTGGTGATCGCAGTGGATGTTGTTAATACTCGAGGGAGTGCTGCTGCCCACTCCCCCGGTATTCCCTCAGTCGGCTCTTACGACTCCCATGGGTGGAGGGGTGGGACAATTTTAAAGCCGGTCCCACACGGGAAATGACTTATAATAACCAAAAATCTAGCTTTTGTTTGCGGCTACTGAGCCGGGGGCAAATACTTAACAACTTATATTACATGACATTTTAGCTCTAGTTACATGGATAACCATAGGTATTGAAATCATTTCAGTAATTTCAGAGATGTGCATTAACAAACAGATAAAACAAAAAACTTGAAAAGATTTTAGAGCAAGGCTCTTATTGCCCATATCCTAATACATATTTGATACATACCTTCAAAGCACAGACACAGAGTTCTCCTGTTTTATTACATGTATAGATTAAATAAATATAACATATTTTCAGGGTCTATTATGGGCATCATACTGATCATGAGTGGCACTGCTATATGCTGTTATGACACAAGCTGACCACAAGAAATATGTCTCCTGTATACAAGTACAAGACCAACAAACTGAAAATGCTTTAAAAACATGTCAAACTTGTTTTTCTGTTTTAATACTAGCTGGTGCTAGTATTTAGTTACTATAGCATAATATATATAAAATTGCTCTCGAAAGTCCGGGGGAGGGGTATCACCTATGTGACAATACGAAGGAATTGATCTTCTTTAAAGGAGTCGCAAAAATTGTGGTGCAGTGTGACGATGGACCATGGACCAAAAAAAAAACATATTTTTGCGTTATGTAATATGAACGGCCCCTCTCCTTGATAAAAGTAGGTAATGTTGGTTGGGTGGATGGGACATATAGTTTTATATTCAAACAAAAAATAAAAAAGTAATTAAAATATATGTATTTGTAAATATTGTACAATTATTATGCACCATAATTATAATTATTTAACTTATATCTATTATTAGCCATTTATGGCACCTGCGTATTTCATCACAATTTTAAAAAATCTAAAATAACTAAATGCAATTTTAGCCCCATAATTTTAATAGGAATTAAAAGCTTAGTTCTATATGGTGATATATTAATGAACTAAGCACTAGCCTAGCAAAAATTATGTGATAATATTTTTGGTAATCCATCTCCCTCCTTTGGGCACGAGTCTCCTCTTTGATTCGGATTTAGGCCATAATGTTATCAAGCTGACCCAGTGTGACTTCACAGTTCACAAACTGATCCGGTGTGACTTCACACTTTATAATCTGTTGAGAAAAATCTCTTGAAGCATGCCTTTTCCTTACAAATTCCTTTAAGTATTTGGTTAAAAAAAAAACAAGTTTTCAAATTTAGAACACTATTAGCAGGATCACTGAATATTAAGAACGTGCTTTTGGCTGCCAAGCCAACAATATACAATCTTTTTGATTTTATGCATACCTAAATAACCTGTGGTAAATACCCTGCACCAATTTTGTATTTTTATTGTAGTACTCCGTTGGGGTACTATTATTGACATGAGTATAACAATAGTATTCTTATTCAATCACCATAACACTTAGCATACAATAGATATGAGAAACAATAGCCAATCATACAAATTAATGACACTTTGGTACATTTTTGGAGATCAATTTAAAATTCACCCTAATATTTGTGCCTTTTGTTATTAGAAACTATTGTGACTAATATTTAAATGTAGAATACTAAAAATATAATTATCTAAATGTTTATTTGTTCATGATATTGCTAAAATATTAATAGTAAATAATTATCACATGCACAGTGATACAAAACTTCAAAATTATATATAAAAACATAAGCTCATATAAATACATTTTTGCACAGTTAATATTACATAATTTCAGAATAATAAAAAAATAGAACAGATTACAATAAAATTAACTACAGTGCATCAATTATCCAGAGTAATATAAGCAGGTACTTACTTTGATATACCAGATTTTGAGATTTTTAAAGCATAGAATATGTGGAATATGATTTTTTTTAAGTTTGTTTATGGAATGTATGTTAATTTTGCTTTTTTAGTTTTGTGCTCATTATTTCGGATAATTGATGTTGTACTGTAATTAATAACCTATGGGAACACCAGGTCTCATAGCTTTAACATCAGTAAAGGTGCAATGATTATCATCAATCCATTTAACAAACTCCTCCCCCATACAAACTGCTATTTGTGCAGTCATGATGCAGTCATTCTCAGCTTGGTGAGCATCAATTTCCTGCTGTCCCAAAACTCTATGATATATGTCCTTCAGTCTGTAAGATTCTTTTGGTTTTGTGTCATTAGCAAAAAAAATTTTTCTCCTTACTTGTTTAATGTTTTTAGGGCTTATTTTCCGCATTTTGGCTTTAGGAGTGTTTTCATTATGTTTTTGAAAAGAAATCTGACTATCTACTAAATCAATTGATTCATTCGATTTTGTTCCTCCCTTTATACCGTCGCCATTTTCTTCAATCGGATTGTGTGATAACACAACTTTATCATGTACAAACAATGGTCCAGAGGCATTACCATTAGTTGAGTTTTTTCCATTCCATATATCATAAAATGCATGTAGACTATCTGCACACATAATATCTTCAGGCAAAGATACTTTTAATTTTTCGAAATGGTTTTTAATTATAGGAAAATCAAAAGTATGACCATTTTCAGCGATTAGACACACCGGTTTTCGTTGGCACTCGAGAAATGAGGTGATAGTATTGAATACATTCATGTTGAATGCAGTTTCATGTTCGAGCAGCTCGTTGGTCAGACCCGAAGCATCTGAAGCCCCCGGTTCAATCATTCTCCACGGGTTGAAGCACATAGTAAGCTTATGTTGAACGCGCGGTAATTCACCGTGTTTCGTATTCAATATATGATCACGTTTCAACACAAACATACACAATTCAGTAATCTTTGTCTTATTATAATCTTGTTTAGGTATACTTGTTGTTTCGAGGTCTAAAATCACGTAAGTCTCGATGCGCGCCATTCTATGTGGTGCTACAAATACTGTGTGATGTGGATGCGACTTGTTTTAATACTGAGCAAAATGACACAAATTAGTCCTTACCGCAGCTTATCGTGCCGTGATTCACCGCCGTAATGATCAACAGAATCAACACTGCATTTCAGTAATCAGCTAATCAGTATACACTAATTATGTACCTACAGGTCTACGTGCAGCCATAGCCCTTTTGGTAGCTGTACTCACACTTTCCACAATGTTATTTTATCATGGGCGTTGATGGGATATTCATCGTGGGTGAACATTATAATAAGTATGTCACAAACATTTTATACTACAAACTACAAGCCATGGGCCCAATAATACAATCGGCCTGCTCAAGCTCAAATCGCGAAGTGACAAGTGATGACCACAGAACAATATTAGTGAGTTGCATACAAAATTTTGCCGTGCATACGTCATCAACAAAGCAGCATTGGCTCTCAAATTTTTTTCCCCACAATTTACCCAACAACCCCTTAAAGGTTGGAAGTCTGAAATAAAAAAGTATTACTGTCTATAAAAGCTAAAATATATTAAACTAGACTCTACCCACAACTCCGTCCGGGTGGTTTCAGAATATAAATATGTCGCATTACTGCACTTTAATTAGCTTTATGCAAAAATAGCTAACCCGAAGAAATCATTCATTTTTCCGAGATGAAATGTAGCCTATGTCCTTTTCTGAGCTCTAGTACTTACGCCTAGGGTTCAGTAGTTACGCCGTGAAAGCGTAACAAAAAAACTAACAAAGTCACTTTCACATTTATATTATAGTAAGGATTAAAAATTTGAAAATGATTCGCGAGATAAATGTGACTTAGATTAGAAAAATGGTGGAATTTTTATTTGGCGTTGTCACGTTTTATTATAATAAGTAATTGAATAAAACGGCAAATTACTAGGTAACAGTTAAGTATAATTAATTTAGAAGGTAGTGGGTACTAAAAGCCGTTAGGCCGGTAGACGACGTTTCGAACATATACCGCACTCTCCTCGGCTGTCCTCGATCATCCAGAACCCAGTACAGTAAGGCCAGCGCAGGTGCACGAAGTAACCGCAGCCAGGGGCTCAGCGTCGTGCGAAATCAACTTCGGTAGCCCCAAGGGAGTTCCTGTAATGCCCGTTTTATGGATTGGTCAATATTTGGCTGCTTGCAAAAACCTGGACTGCCACCAACGCAGGAGCACGAGGGAGATAGGCTATTGCTATTCTGGAGTATGGTGGTGGTCCAGGCATTATACAAGGCATCCAGGATAATTTATTATAATATAGTAAGCATAGCGGCTATTTATTGAAGCTAGAAGCATAAATAACAACTTTTATAACTTAAAACTATGCCACAAAAGTTTTGCATTTAAAACTAAAAAGTAGTTTGACCGTTAGGTCCTAGCATGGACGTATAAAGGAATGGACAGCGCCTCGCTAAGACAAAATTGAAGATACGTAATGGCAGCGGCTATCTATGTGTGAATGAATTTAGGGTTGCCATGTTAGCCAAATTTACCCTTTTTATTATACATATTTAAAAAAAACAGGTTGGCAGATAAATTTATTGGAAATGTATATGAAATATACCGTACTATTTGAAAAGGTTAATAGTGCAAAAAACACAATTTTAATGTATTTATTTAAAACTTAAAATAAATCATCGGCAGATAATGGGTAATAAAGGATAATATAATTATGTCGATAAAACGGGATTAACTTGCATGTTTGTCGGGACTACAGTGGCCAAGGTGTCTTTACTGCTTTGACAGTTAATGTGTTTCCGAGGAATCCAATGCAGTTGTAATCGGTAGAGTTATTGTTCTAGCGCAGATGGGGTTTACATAATTTTAGGAAACTATTGCTCTTTTTTGAGGTGAGCGGAATACACAAAGCTTACTGTTTTATGTTATCTATATGGGCCGCTACAATTTCTAATTGTAAGCAGATATATTATTATTAAAATAGAATATTTTGAAGCGGTTCAGATATGTCGAGTATATTATTATACTTAAAGTAACGAAATAAAATGATGCTACTCGTTCACCTTATTGATAATGTAACAGAAAGATTCTTAGTAAATGTAGATTCTGAAAGTAATATTTTAGAAATAAATTGTGATTGAAGAATAAATTGTGAAGTTCGGCTTTTATTTTTTCCAATTTGACTAAAATGATAATAAGCAGACAAATAGGCATCTACGGTGGGCATCTATCACCTTATTTTAAGAACATAAATAACACTCGCAAATGCAATTTTATTACGTTACTAGCCTTTCATCGCAGCTCCGCCGCAGCCAAGAGTTAGTTTTTGGGTTATATCTCAGCTTCCCGATAACTACTTTATCGGGAAGCTGAGTATAAAATGTATACCAGTTGTTAAGTGTAATCAAGAGCTATCAAATAAAAAGTTGCATCAAAATCCGTTCAGAAGTTTTTGCGTGATGAGCGAACAAACAAACAGATAAACAGAAAAAAAAATTAAAAAAATCGTTTTGTGTTTAGATACGCTTATATAGTCTATTACAGTAATTTTTTCTAAAATATCTTAAATGTACAGACACAGCTATGTTACAGCTTTATAATAGTTTAGAAAACATATTAAAATATGTATGATTACTTTAATTTAGATTTTGTAAATGCTACAATAATAAATTCATGCTACTTATACTACTGATCAACGCAAATTCAAATTAATAAACCATCAGAAAATTTATTATAATAAAATAAAAAAATAATTATGTGTTTTCGTTAACTCAGACTACAACAACACTATTAATGATACATGGCAATCAAATATCATTTTAGCCTACAAAATAAAAAAACAAAGTATAGTAATTTAACCTAAACAAATAGTACCTCATAAAAATAAACTATAAAATTCCAATATTTCGGGTAATTTCCACTAGCAGATATTAGCAATACTGGCATTGTGATGAATTATTTTGTTCTGGTGAATTAATATAAATTTTAATGTATAAAATCGGGAACTAAGTGATTAAATTATTCATTTACCTATGAAACGTGACTCCTGGATTTTTTTCTTTCTGTCACTACGGTTTTTCACCATTTCACCACACAAGATATGCTGATATGAACGTATGAGTAGATCTCAATAACGTATGCACTCGAAAGCAACGTCCAGTGGAATGGCTGTGGTGACTGGTGCCTTTCAACTGCATCGCCCGCCCGCTTGCCGCATTAACGGAGTCCCCCCCCTACGTCATCCGCGGCGCGCGTCGTGAATTCACTATATAAAATTGTAGCCAATTTAATATTTTGTATGTATGTTTGTTGATTTCTTATGTTTGTATATTTATGTGTAAATATGTAGGTATATAGACTTATTTAAGTTAGTTTTTAGTGTAAATTAAGTTATAAGTTATGTTATTTTTATTTAATTAGAAAAAATAGTTTTAATTAGTTATGTAACGGCCAGCTTTAAGGCGCATCGTTACAGCGTACAAAATAATATATATAAAAAAATATTTAAAAATACTCCAATTTATCGCCATGTGCTGTTTGGATATAATAATACCTCTTTGTAAAGACACTTTATAAATTAGCCTCTAGCCTGTTTTCAAATTTTCTATTTAAACGTTCTATTCTTCATTCTAACCAGCATTATTTTTTTTATAATACTCACCACCTTATGCTAAGCGGTTATTGTAGCCTATAAACGGTAGCAACACCAGATGACCAGAGGCATCACTCGCGCGACTCCTGCTCTAAGGAAAGTGATAGGCAGTTAAAAGGAAGGATAACAAGGAGAGGATAAGGAGAGCCTCAGCGCTCTCACTCACCATACGAAACAATAGTAAGAGTACCTACAATTGTTTCACTTATTAGTTTGTATATTTTTCATGTAACATATCACCATGGTTGAAAAAACTTTGAGATTCAATGTTAACAGAAAGAGTACGAGCTAGTTTTCTCGTTGGTTTGAAAGAGAAACGGCTAAAAGCGATAGTCGTCATGTATCTGTCATATACAACAACCACGCTATGCTGCCAGACTAATAGCTACGATTCTGCTCATATTAATACCTTAGATTCCTTTTTATAAAAATAAACCAATTTAGAGTAGAAATTCTGAAATTATAATTACTGTAAACAATTAAACATTCATTTTTGATGAGTAAATGAATATTATTAATATTTTTAAAATGCTGTCATCTGTTATTATTTACCCTAAAAAAAGTGACGTCATTATGACGTAGTTGCGGCAATATGTCAACGATTTAAGCAGGCCTGTATTATTAGTCCATGCTACAAGCAATATAATAAAACAAGAACCAGAATTAAACTATGTAGGTATTTAATATTTTTACATATATCACAGACAGATAGGAAGGAATACATCTTAGACGAAGGATATTATAGACAAGCTATCAGCGTATGCAGTGTCGAGATAGCAATAGATAACCCGGATAATTTTAAAAGATAACTATGATTATAACTTTTTTGACTAAAAATGTACTACCTGTTTTAGCCGGATAAAAGAATGACAGGACAAAAGAAATTCAAGTTATGCTTATATTTTGCTTAAAATGTATTAGAATATGTAATATTAGCGTATATAACGTGATTAATAAAGGTTTTTTTTACGTCAATACAAATACAAGCTTACATACTGATGAAGGGGACGGTTGGCCCAATGAAGTGGGTCCAAATACAACTGACGCATACGCGAAAAGGATAAATATACTTATTCCTGTCTCTCTCACTCTTGCTAAAACCTAGTATGTGCATCCTTTTCTTCATCTTTAGTGTCAAAATAGTAGCGAGTCTATATTATTCTTCATCATATTAATTTGTTTAAGGCATTGGCAGAACCATCAGCCTAACAGTAACTTATAAACATAGTTATACTCTCATCACACGTAAGTTTCATTCATAAAACAAGTCGTAGTCGAAGTCAGTCATATAAAATTAGTCAGTCAAGTCAAAGTCCCGCTCCAGTAAGACGATGGCGACCTTACTGAAGCTTCTATGGAGTTTTGGAGACAACAGGAAAAAACACGTTATGTCGTACTACATCACTTGCCAACACTTATGCATGTACACAAATAGTTAATAAGCAAAAGGCCACCACTTTTACACATTAATACTTGAAATAACATAAGTTTAGGAAAATAATGCAGAGCGACGACATGATCTTCTTCGTGTTCCCGCCTAAACTCTCGGAATACATGAATACCTCAGACCAAAGAGTATATAGGTACTGAAGATGAGACTAAGAACAGTATTACGAAGTTAGATCTCAGACTATCTAGACAGAGCGAAGAAAATTCTTTGACTTGTATGAGCGAGAACACAAGATACAATTTACTGGTGCAAAAAACAGACAAAGCCATAGATTTTTGCCTTTGTCGCAGTGGCCCTCAGACTAACTAGACGGAGCCACGGCGTGGCCGCACTTGAAACAGCAATATTTTTTTTAAATGTTGCCAGGTTGACAAATATTTAACCATATTTGGGCAAAATAAACGATAGTTAGAATGAGGTTTGTAACTTGATCGTAAATAAGAAACTCTTCATAACAAATATTTAATTGAAAATCACAGCGTTTATCAAAATAATTATTTAAAAGTAAATCTACCACCCTTTCTAATTATCCAACCATCAGTCTTTAAACGTCCACTGCTGGACATTGGCCTCCCCAAGAGAGCACCAGAACTAGCGGGCTTGTGCTGACTGTATCCAACGGCTCCCTGCAGCTTCGACCATATATTTGGTCCATCTGGTGGGAGGTCATATTACGCTGCGCTGTCCGATACGTGGTCGCAACTCGAAAACCTTTTTCCCCAACGGTTGTCAGCTCATCGAGCGATATGGCTTGCCCATTGCCACTTCAGCATGTAAACCTGGCAGGCTATGCCGGATATTCACGTTCTACGGATCTCCGTAATAAGAATTCGATCACGTAGGGAAATACCAAGACTTTGAGCCTTGATGCAAGGTAAGTATTGCTGCTACTGGAAAACGAGGTAACCCACGAAATATCCAAAATATGCTTCACGATATTTCGTTGATGTTTTATTATACATAATAATAAAATAGTAACGTTGGGAGCAAAATCATTGCCAGTGAACATGTTCATGTAAGTATAGCTTTTAATTTCTTTGTACTTCAACTTTGTAAGTAAATCTCAATTCTAGATTATGACTACCGCTGTAGTCATAATCTAGAATTCAGAGAAACTGATTTGCTCTCTCTTGTGACATCTTCCTGGGATTTAAGGGTTTCAAAATAAAACCCAGGAGTAAAACAAAATAAAATAAGATATATTAACACTCCAAATGGTAGGTGGCAACACAAATTTATAAGGTCGTGGTCGTCGTTCTCGAGTGGTGACCACGTATCGGACAGCGCAGCGTAACATGCCCTCCCACCAAATGGACCAAATATATGGTCAAAGCGGCAGGGAGCCGTTAGATGTAGTTAACGCAAGCCCGCTAGTTCTAGTATTCTCTTTGGGGAGGCCAATGTCCAGCAGTGGACGTTTAAAGACTGATGGTTGGATGAATAGAAGGGGTGGCAGATTTACTTTTAAATAATCATTTTGATAAACATTGCGATTTTCAATAAAATATTTGTTACGAAGAGTTTCTTATTTACGACCTAGTTACGACCTCATTCTAACTCAAATTCAAATTCAAATTCGAAAATATCTTTATTTTATAGGCCTATTAAGTAGCACTTAAAATCGTCAATAATACACTATTAATTAAAATAATCAACACGAGCGCCTGAGGCGAGTGCAACCGCAATAACAAAGTGGCGATTGCAATCGCCATAAGCGATCAGATTCCGTAGTAAAGCCTTTCATGAGAAGAACCCGGCAAGAAACTCATGGGCCACTTTTTTAAATTGCCAATTTATTACAATTTAATATAATCTTTATAACTAAAATTACATTATATCTTATAAAACAATTTTGAAAATTAATGAATGAGGAGCAGCTCAAGCCCATTTAGTTTTATCCTCAAGATAATCCGAAACAGTGTAATAACCTTGATTACAAAGTCTAATTTTTATGGCTTTCTTAAACTTATTTAGTGGCATGTTCCGGACATTTTCAGGAATTTTACTGTAGAAGCATATACATTGCCCCTTCCTATCGTTTAATTTGCCCAAATATGGTTAAATATTTGTCAACCTGGCAACATTAAAAAAAAATGCTGTTTCAAGTGCGGCCACGCCGGAGCCACGGCGTTGTAGTTCTTAGTCTGAGACTTAGATAAAGGATAGTAATAGATATGACATACCAATGACAATACCAGGAATAAACGAGATACACAATACAAAGTTTCTCTAAGTGCGGTAGAGATAGGTATAGTGCCTGTTGTCCTTGTCATCGTTTATGCTTTTATTTGTCTGACACTTGTGATAAGTTCCAAGCAGAGAGAAAAGGATTTTGAACTGTTGCTGAATATTGCGGTTTAGACTAAAATTTGTGATATATTCATATATTTGGACTGTTTCCACCTATCTAAACTTTATAAACATGGTACAGTGTTGTGTTTTCAGCTGTAAAAATTGCGGCGAACGAAAATATGAAAATATATCCTTTCACACGTAAGTACAATAAAATATTGTTTTATCGAAATAATAAAGTAATACAATATTAACAACAGTTAATTATATTAAATGGTGTGCAAAATTCACGCTAAATATTGATAAAATCATATATTTGAATGCAAAATTTTAATAGTTTTTTTTTTTTTGTCTTTCTTTATGGTACTACGATCTATTTCCTTGCTGGGATATTAAATAGTATTTGTATCGTATGCTATATTGGCGTGCGCAGTATGCGACCTGTGTCACATCCTACTTTATTTTTTAAGCAAATCTTGGAGCATTTTGCGTTTTAGTTTGCGATTTATTAATTTCTTGTCCATCAAGTTTCTTACCATGCTGTTTGGGTGTTTTGTTATCCTTTTCATATAGAATTGTGTGTGCTGTAGTATTTCCTGTCTAACAGTTCCAATTTTTAGGTCTTGATGTAGTTGCTCATTTGTGACAAACCAAGGAGCATTGGTTATTATTCCCAGCATTTTATTTTGAAATCTCTGAAGAATATCGACATTGGAGTGAGACGCTGTTCCCCAAAGCTGGATACCATAGCTCCAGATAGGATTCAGTATCGTCTTGTACAAAAGGAGTTTATTGCTCAGTGATAGTTGTGATTGGCGACCTATTAGCCAGTACATCTTACGCATTTGTAAACTTAATTGTTTTCTTTTGGTAATTATGTGTCTTTGCCAGGTGAGCCCCCTATCAAGGTGTAGGCCTAGATATCTTACGTATTCTACTCGAGGGATTTCCAGGTTGTTAAGCTTAACTGCAGGACAGATACCTTTTCTTAGAGTAAAGGTAAAATTGACTGATTTCTACTCATTTGCTTTGAGCATCCACTTTTTTAGCCAGGCTGAAATGTCTTCTAAACCCGTTTGCAGGATTTGCGTCGCAGCTGATGGGTCATCGTGGGATGCTAATATTGCAGTATCATCAGCAAATGTCCCAGTGATGATATTATTTGAAATGGGCAGGTCGGACGTGTAGATTAAATATAGCATTGGGCCTAGCACGTTACCTTGTGGGACTCCTGCATTGATGGGACATAGACGAGACAATGCCTCACCTTGCTGAACTAGAAAGTGCCTGTCTTGTATGAAGGACTTCAAAATTTTATAGATATAGTTGGGTAGCAAGGTTTTTAATTTTAACAATAGACCCTCATGCCACACTCTATCAAATGCTTGTGAAATGTCGAGAAATACACTAGTGCAGTACTTCTTTCCTTCTAAAGACTTGTATATTGCATCTACTAGCCTGTGGACCTGATCTACCGTGGCGTGTTTGCGATGAAAACCAAACTGATGCTGTGGATCAGCTTGTGTTGTTCTACTATTGGTACCTAACATTCTCAGTGATATCAGGGACTCGTATATTTTTGCCAGTAATGCTGCTGCTAATCGGTCTGTATGATTTTGGGTCTTTTGGTTGTTTGTCTGGCTTCAGTAGCATAATAATTTGTGCAACCTTTCACTGGAGTGGGATGAAGTGCAGTCTGGTAATGGCATTATAGATTGCCGTGAGTAGCATCAGGGCAGAGTCAGGCAATTCTTGTAGAACCTTATTAGTGATTAGGTCATACCCAGGCGATTTTTTAGGGTTAGCTTTTTGGATTACTCTTTTAACCTCCTTTTTTGTGAACTTTTCGAGTGTGGTTTCATTTTCTTCTATTGATTTTAAGAATTCCTTTACCTTGGCCTCGTGTTCTGGTGGACCTTCATAAGGATGGGGTTGGAAAACATCGAGCAGGTATTCCGAAAACGTGTTACCTTTTTCCTCGTCACTTCGCGCCCAACTGTTGTCTGGTTTTCTGATAGGAGGTGAGGTTTGTACGGGTCGTTTTATTTTTCTGGTGGCTTTCCATAGAGAATAATCTGTAGCTGTAGTTGCATTAAGACTTTCAAGATATGCCGGAATTCCTGAATTACGGTTATGTTCTAGCATGCACTTAAGCTCTTTTACTTTTTTGTTTAAGCGTTTCTTTAATTCAGGGCATCTGCTTTTCTGCCACAAATTTCGGATTTCTCGTTTCTCCTTAATTTTATCCAGAATCCTTGGGGGTATTATTCCCACGACACATTGATCCCACGACATAGGGCATCCTAGTGTGGGGTCTAGTGTTATATTTAAATATTATCATTGTATTTTTGGCATAATAAAGACATATTATTATTATTATTAGTTGGTTGGCAGATACTGCGTGGATACATGCAGTAGAAATCCACACACGCACTTCTTCAAAGCACTGAGAGTCACTTGTTTTGCAAAACTCAAGGTGTTTGTGGATAAGCCCGCACTTCCACAATTATTGAAACAAGTAAGTTCTATAAAATTGATATTTAAAAAAATAGTTTAAATTTAAATGTATGTTGTTAAACTAAATACTACTAATACATAAGTGCTTATTTGTTTTTTACTTAATCACGCAAATATAATTAGATGGATTTGAGTAGTATTTGGCACACATACGTAGGATACTTTTTATATCGTTATTGGCACGGGATCAGGAATAACACCTCATTTTGGTTATTATCAAGTTATTAGCTGGTTTCCGTGAGGTGACGAACTAAGAATATAAATGTCACCACCTCACTCTTTCCCACGGGTATCGTACCAGACCACTAAGGCAAGTAAGCAGTTGTCACCCATTGCATTACTGGTGGTAGGGCGCACCCGAGCGGGTTTGTACCACGGAGTATTGTTAAGCATGAGCAGCGGCTTGACAATACTTCCGATATAGGTGGTGGAGTGACTATTTGTGAGCCTGTAAACCTAAGAGGCATTCTTGATGGCTTGTGAAGCCCTCCAGCCAACACTAGGCAAGTTTTTAACAAACAAATAAGTAAACTCACTTTCGCATTTATAATATTAGTAATGGTCAACTATGACAAAAATTATATTTTTAATTCAATTATTTTATATGTATTTTAGAACTACATTGAAGAAGACATTGATGGCCAGCATTTAGAAGATGATGTGCAACCTGTGTCCAGAAAAGTTTAAGTATTCATGCTCACTTGTTTAAACAGTAGCTGGAAATTTCCTGAGGGGTCAAACAAACACTATCCCTAGTAAAGATGTAAATAAATATGGTCAGTGAATATGGACTTGAAGTTTTGAATATTACTTTTAAGCTTTATATTACTTTTCCTGAATACCACAACAAATTGTGCTATGGCAAAATTATTAGAATGGAAAATAGATGCTTAATAAACGATAATAAACAACTTATAAATTAATTTTCATCCATCCATCAGCCTTTTAAAGTCCACTGCTGGACATAGGCCTCCCCAAGAATGGGGGATAATGCCGTAATCGCCACGCTTGGCAGGCGGGTTGGCGATTTCAGTGGATGTTGTTAATGCTCGAGGGAGTGGCTGCCCACTCACACGACATTAAAAAAAAAAATTTTTTGAAAATAAAAAAAAAATGAGCATCGGACAAACAATATTTTTTTTTGTTACAATTAAGTACAAACGACGAACAAACGAATTAGCAAAAAAAAAAAAAACTCAAAATAGTTGATTTGCCCCCGCCAACTTAAGAGAGAATTTTTGAAATTTTTTTAAAAATTAATGAGCATAGGACAAACAATAATTTTTTTGCGACAATCAAGGACAAAGGACGAACAAACGAATTAGCAAAAAAGTTAATTGGCCCCCGCCAACTTAAGAGAGGTAAAAAAAATCGACGAATCGGTTTTGGGCTATATATATATATTCTAATCTGTGGTGTTAGGGAATTTTGGGTGTTGTATTTGAAAACGTGTAGTACGTTTTATGTAATATCGGAAATCCGTACGCAATTTTTATCCGTACGTAATACTCCAAATTCCGTACCTGTACGGACAAATCGGTACATATAGCAACAGTGAGTAGAATAGTGTATGATCGGCAAAGAGTAGTACGTATCGGTACTTAGACAAATAATATTAAAAACAAGCTATCAACGTAGGTATGCAGTGTCGAGATAGCAATAGTTTGACCAACAAAAAAAAACAATTTATAAATAAATAATCCAACTTGAAAATAACATTAAAAATGATATAAAAAGTAATCAAATAGAATCTACTAGAAAAATATTTTTTTAAGTTTTATAAACGACAGCTTTGTTACTGTCGGTGGAGTCAGGAGTCTCCGAAACCGGCGAGCGGAAACTGGAGAGTGTATGAAGAGAATTCTGAATGTCGAGGAAGTGAGAGATGTATGCAAGAATAGAGCCTTTTGTCACTCTGTTCACACTGCCTACCCCGCAAGGGAGATAGCGTGATGATAAGTAAGTAAAATCATCATAGGTGCAACCCTTTTTTTTTTTTATTTTAGGTGGGCAAAAATGTCCTACCGCACACCCCGCTGCCCGGGGAGACAACGGGGTAGTGTGGGGCTCTCACCCACTAAAAACCCACCGTGCGCCCTCACCCGCCCTTGCTACGGCGGATCACGGGAACCGCGTCGTTTCTCCGCGATCCGCAGGCGGCAGCCCCTTCGGGCACCCTCTCTTGTGCGACGCCCCGCGCACTTGGGCGTCACACCTTCGCGGTAGACTTCCGCGGACGGCAGGGTACTCCCCGACCCCACCGTCCGCAGCCTCGGCTAGGGCGGCATCAGGCGCAGGTAAGCGCGCGCACGCCGCCCCGCGCGCCGGCGGCGAATCGGGTCCGCGAAGGAGGATTCCTCCCGGGCCCTCTCCGCCGCCTCCTTCCGCGAGATGACAGCCTCGCAGAAGGCGGCGACCGCGGTCCAGACCCTGTCACTGCCAACCATCGCTCGCGCAACGGCCGGCAGCGACAGGTCCACGCCTATGACTGCAGCGAGTTCCCGGTGCTGCACATCCCAGGCCGGGCACGACTCGAGCGTGTGCTGCGCCGAGTCCTCGCCGCAGTCGCAGTGGTGACAGCCTGGGGTCGTCTCCCTCCTAGCGACCGTGTGCAGGTATTTGCCGAAGCAACCGTGCCCCGACAAAACCTGCACCAACCGGAAGGTGAGGACCCCGTGCTGCCGCCCCGCCCATTCTTCCAAGATCAGCTGGAGCGCCCCCACGGTCCAGAGACCAGCCCGGGGCGTCTCCAGCCGAGACCTCCACTTTAGGACGGTGGCGCGGCGGGCATCTTCCCGCCACGCTGAGATTGCGCTTGGCGAGGGGCGGCTGCCCCCCGCCCGCGCCGTCGACGCCCGCCGATAAACGTCGGCGAGCACTTCCGCCTCCAGATCCCACGGGGGGGTTCCGGCCAACGCGCAGGCTGCATCGCACGAGACCGTGCGGTACCCGCGTATTGCCCTGACCGCTACGACCCTCTGTGGACGCCACAGAAGGGCCCTATTGCGAGCGGCCAGGGACTCCGCCCACACGGGCGCGCCGTACAGTGCCATTGACCGTACTACCCCCGCGTAGAGTCGTCGACGCCTCTGGCCTCTGGTGTTGGTAACGTCTTTAGGCTACGGTAACCGCTTACCCAAAGGTGAGCCGTATGCCTGTTTGCCATCTTGTAGTATAAAAAAAGCCTCGGCCCATATACATTTCGGGCCAATGATAATGGGTTTGTGATTGTGCAGAGGAGGAAGCGCCGTCAGCAAACAACAGCCGCAGCAGTTCTTGTTAAGAACTGTTGCGGCAATGCACCAGTGGATCTTAGTCCCTATACGTGCCGCAAAACCCGACATCCCCTGTATACATCTACCGCTTACATTACACCACCCGGGCGGGACATCGTGGAGTACGTTCACCAAAAGTTGGGAGTACAAGCCCAGAGTGCAGCTACTGGAGTCGCCCCAAAACGTAAACTTCAAGGCGTTTGTGGTGCGAACACCAACGTTGTTTCTGAAGAAAGTCCCTTTCGCGGACAGATACCACCTGAGCGAATTAGGTTTTAGTGCAACGGAAGCACTGTACTAACATACCTAGTTTTTAAGCATTTTATATTATATTCTAACAATTTTTTTGAATACTTATGTATGTTAGACTTTAAGGTATTTATTAATGGACCCTGTTGTCTGAAATAAAGATATATTATTATTATTATACTTGTTAGCCTCACTCCCACGGAGTATAGAAAGTCCCGACCAAAACACAGGTTGAGGTGATACCAATCCACTCGGGCCCAATTACAAGTGAGTCCCGTGTGGGGCCGGCTTTAGAATTGTCCCACCCCTCTCTACCTATGGGAGTCGTAAGAGCCGACTGAGGGAATACCGGAGGAGCGGGCAGCAGCACTCCCTAGAGTATTAACAATATCCACTGCGATCGCCAACCCGCCTGCCAAGCGTGGTGATTACGGCATTATCCCCCATGACGGGACCGCTCGTTGCGGCGTTTTCTTGGGGAGGCCTATGTCCAGCAGTGGACGATGAGAGGCTGATGGATGGATGGATGGACACCCACTTGATACCCAAACCTATCATCACCAGTAATGTGCAATGGGTGACAATTGCTTACTTCCATTAGTCGCCTCGTACGGCACCCCGGAGTGGTGACACTTGTAGTCTTAGTTTGTCACCACATGGCATTGACATTCAAGCCGTAGTCCAACACGCTAGCCCAGTGTAGGTTGTCAGACTTTACAAGCCGTCTAGAAGTTTCCCTTCACCGAGCAGTGATAATTTGTAAAAAATACATAATTTCGATGAGTCACAGGTTGCTTCACACACTAAATAAACCCGCCTACTGGCGGACTACTGGGACCTTGTGACATTACTTCAATGGTGTCGAATTTTCGCCCTAGGGCTGTGTGTAAAACTATTTAGTAAGAACACCTTACAGCGGGGGACTGACAAACACAAGTAACGGGCCTAAAATACACTCAAAATCTACCAAAAATTCTAATCTGGTTGATTTTGAAGAAATGTCCTGTGTGATCGAACTCACAACACTCGGTGCGATACATAGATTAGATACCAATCGTATCTAATCTTAGATAAACACAAAGTGAAAAATGTGAAATCGAAAATAACAGTCAGGAGCAGGATTTGAACCTGCATCTTCTGGATACCGTCCAGATGCTTTACCAATTCAGCAATCCTGACAATTACTCCTGACTGCTAATTTCGATAACACATCATACTTAACGTCTTTGGGTGACGCCTGCGCCATCTGTCGGACGTATTTTCATACATTATACCGACCAGGTAAACTTAATTTTACAATTAAGATTTTACCTAATAATGACGCAAACCCTTTAAATATTTTAGATATTTTTATATATATTTTTAGCATTTGACATGCTTAGCACTATACATTAAAAACATCTGGACGGTATCCAGAAGATGCAGGTTCAAATCCTGCTCCTGACTGTTATTTTCGATTTCACATTTTTCACTTTGTGTTTAATGTATAGTGCTAAGCATGTCAAATGCTAAAAATATATATAAAAATATCTAAAATAATCTTAGATAGATTAGATTCATCTAATCTTTAATAAGGTTGTAACAGTCCAAAGTCTGTACATATGATGATTGAGGAAATATTAATATGAAGGACTATAACAGCAATAGAAGCCATAACAATCATTATTAGAATTTTGTTTCTTTGTTTGCTCGCGCATCACGCATAAATGATTATGAACCTTTTTTGTGACAACACTATTCGACGTCCACTGCTGGACATAGGCTTCCCCAAGAGAACGCCAAAACGAGCGGTCCTGTGCTCATATGGGGGATAGTGCCGTAATCGCCACGCTTGGCAGGCGGGTTGGTGATCGCAGTGGATGTTGTTAATACTCGAGGGAGTGCTGCTGCCCACTCCCCCGGTATTCCCTCAGTCGGCTCTTACGACTCCCATGGGTGGAGGGGTGGGACAATTTTAAAGCCGGTCCCACACGGGAAATGACTTATAATAACCAAAAATCTAGCTTTTGTTTGCGGCTACTGAGCCGGGGGCAAATACTTAACAACTTATATTACATGACATTTTAGCTCTAGTTACATGGATAACCATAGGTATTGAAATCATTTCAGTAATTTCAGAGATGTGCATTAACAAACAGATAAAACAAAAAACTTGAAAAGATTTTAGAGCAAGGCTCTTATTGCCCATATCCTAATACATATTTGATACATACCTTCAAAGCACAGACACAGAGTTCTCCTGTTTTATTACATGTATAGATTAAATAAATATAACATATTTTCAGGGTCTATTATGGGCATCATACTGATCATGAGTGGCACTGCTATATGCTGTTATGACACAAGCTGACCACAAGAAATATGTCTCCTGTATACAAGTACAAGACCAACAAACTGAAAATGCTTTAAAAACATGTCAAACTTGTTTTTCTGTTTTAATACTAGCTGGTGCTAGTATTTAGTTACTATAGCATAATATATATAAAATTGCTCTCGAAAGTCCGGGGGAGGGGTATCACCTATGTGACAATACGAAGGAATTGATCTTCTTTAAAGGAGTCGCAAAAATTGTGGTGCAGTGTGACGATGGACCATGGACCAAAAAAAAAACATATTTTTGCGTTATGTAATATGAACGGCCCCTCTCCTTGATAAAAGTAGGTAATGTTGGTTGGGTGGATGGGACATATAGTTTTATATTCAAACAAAAAATAAAAAAGTAATTAAAATATATGTATTTGTAAATATTGTACAATTATTATGCACCATAATTATAATTATTTAACTTATATCTATTATTAGCCATTTATGGCACCTGCGTATTTCATCACAATTTTAAAAAATCTAAAATAACTAAATGCAATTTTAGCCCCATAATTTTAATAGGAATTAAAAGCTTAGTTCTATATGGTGATATATTAATGAACTAAGCACTAGCCTAGCAAAAATTATGTGATAATATTTTTGGTAATCCATCTCCCTCCTTTGGGCACGAGTCTCCTCTTTGATTCGGATTTAGGCCATAATGTTATCAAGCTGACCCAGTGTGACTTCACAGTTCACAAACTGATCCGGTGTGACTTCACACTTTATAATCTGTTGAGAAAAATCTCTTGAAGCATGCCTTTTCCTTACAAATTCCTTTAAGTATTTGGTTAAAAAAAAAACAAGTTTTCAAATTTAGAACACTATTAGCAGGATCACTGAATATTAAGAACGTGCTTTTGGCTGCCAAGCCAACAATATACAATCTTTTTGATTTTATGCATACCTAAATAACCTGTGGTAAATACCCTGCACCAATTTTGTATTTTTATTGTAGTACTCCGTTGGGGTACTATTATTGACATGAGTATAACAATAGTATTCTTATTCAATCACCATAACACTTAGCATACAATAGATATGAGAAACAATAGCCAATCATACAAATTAATGACACTTTGGTACATTTTTGGAGATCAATTTAAAATTCACCCTAATATTTGTGCCTTTTGTTATTAGAAACTATTGTGACTAATATTTAAATGTAGAATACTAAAAATATAATTATCTAAATGTTTATTTGTTCATGATATTGCTAAAATATTAATAGTAAATAATTATCACATGCACAGTGATACAAAACTTCAAAATTATATATAAAAACATAAGCTCATATAAATACATTTTTGCACAGTTAATATTACATAATTTCAGAATAATAAAAAAATAGAACAGATTACAATAAAATTAACTACAGTGCATCAATTATCCAGAGTAATATAAGCAGGTACTTACTTTGATATACCAGATTTTGAGATTTTTAAAGCATAGAATATGTGGAATATGATTTTTTTTAAGTTTGTTTATGGAATGTATGTTAATTTTGCTTTTTTAGTTTTGTGCTCATTATTTCGGATAATTGATGTTGTACTGTAATTAATAACCTATGGGAACACCAGGTCTCATAGCTTTAACATCAGTAAAGGTGCAATGATTATCATCAATCCATTTAACAAACTCCTCCCCCATACAAACTGCTATTTGTGCAGTCATGATGCAGTCATTCTCAGCTTGGTGAGCATCAATTTCCTGCTGTCCCAAAACTCTATGATATATGTCCTTCAGTCTGTAAGATTCTTTTGGTTTTGTGTCATTAGCAAAAAAAATTTTTCTCCTTACTTGTTTAATGTTTTTAGGGCTTATTTTCCGCATTTTGGCTTTAGGAGTGTTTTCATTATGTTTTTGAAAAGAAATCTGACTATCTACTAAATCAATTGATTCATTCGATTTTGTTCCTCCCTTTATACCGTCGCCATTTTCTTCAATCGGATTGTGTGATAACACAACTTTATCATGTACAAACAATGGTCCAGAGGCATTACCATTAGTTGAGTTTTTTCCATTCCATATATCATAAAATGCATGTAGACTATCTGCACACATAATATCTTCAGGCAAAGATACTTTTAATTTTTCGAAATGGTTTTTAATTATAGGAAAATCAAAAGTATGACCATTTTCAGCGATTAGACACACCGGTTTTCGTTGGCACTCGAGAAATGAGGTGATAGTATTGAATACATTCATGTTGAATGCAGTTTCATGTTCGAGCAGCTCGTTGGTCAGACCCGAAGCATCTGAAGCCCCCGGTTCAATCATTCTCCACGGGTTGAAGCACATAGTAAGCTTATGTTGAACGCGCGGTAATTCACCGTGTTTCGTATTCAATATATGATCACGTTTCAACACAAACATACACAATTCAGTAATCTTTGTCTTATTATAATCTTGTTTAGGTATACTTGTTGTTTCGAGGTCTAAAATCACGTAAGTCTCGATGCGCGCCATTCTATATGGTGCTACAAATACTGTGTGATGTGGATGCGACTTGTTTTAATACTGAGCAAAATGACACAAATTAGTCCTTACCGCAGCTTATCGTGCCGTGATTCACCGCCGTAATGATCAACAGAATCAACACTGCATTTCAGTAATCAGCTAATCAGTATACACTAATTATGTACCTACAGGTCTACGTGCAGCCATAGCCCTTTTGGTAGCTGTACTCACACTTTCCACAATGTTATTTTATCATGGGCGTTGATGGGATATTCATCGTGGGTGAACATTATAATAAGTATGTCACAAACATTTTATACTACAAACTACAAGCCATGGGCCCAATAATACAATCGGCCTGCTCAAGCTCAAATCGCGAAGTGACAAGTGATGACCACAGAACAATATTAGTGAGTTGCATACAAAATTTTGCCGTGCATACGTCATCAACAAAGCAGCATTGGCTCTCAAATTTTTTTCCCCACAATTTACCCAACAACCCCTTAAAGGTTGGAAGTCTGAAATAAAAAAGTATTACTGTCTATAAAAGCTAAAATATATTAAACTAGACTCTACCCACAACTCCGTCCGGGTGGTTTCAGAATATAAATATGTCGCATTACTGCACTTTAATTAGCTTTATGCAAAAATAGCTAACCCGAAGAAATCATTCATTTTTCCGAGATGAAATGTAGCCTATGTCCTTTTCTGAGCTCTAGTACTTACGCCTAGGGTTCAGTAGTTACGCCGTGAAAGCGTAACAAAAAAACTAACAAAGTCACTTTCACATTTATATTATAGTAAGGATTAAAAATTTGAAAATGATTCGCGAGATAAATGTGACTTAGATTAGAAAAATGGTGGAATTTTTATTTGGCGTTGTCACGTTTTATTATAATAAGTAATTGAATAAAACGGCAAATTACTAGGTAACAGTTAAGTATAATTAATTTAGAAGGTAGTGGGTACTAAAAGCCGTTAGGCCGGTAGACGACGTTTCGAACATATACCGCACTCTCCTCGGCTGTCCTCGATCATCCAGAACCCAGTACAGTAAGGCCAGCGCAGGTGCACGAAGTAACCGCAGCCAGGGGCTCAGCGTCGTGCGAAATCAACTTCGGTAGCCCCAAGGGAGTTCCTGTAATGCCCGTTTTATGGATTGGTCAATATTTGGCTGCTTGCAAAAACCTGGACTGCCACCAACGCAGGAGCACGAGGGAGATAGGCTATTGCTATTCTGGAGTATGGTGGTGGTCCAGGCATTATACAAGGCATCCAGGATAATTTATTATAATATAGTAAGCATAGCGGCTATTTATTGAAGCTAGAAGCATAAATAACAACTTTTATAACTTAAAACTATGCCACAAAAGTTTTGCATTTAAAACTAAAAAGTAGTTTGACCGTTAGGTCCTAGCATGGACGTATAAAGGAATGGACAGCGCCTCGCTAAGACAAAATTGAAGATACGTAATGGCAGCGGCTATCTATGTGTGAATGAATTTAGGGTTGCCATGTTAGCCAAATTTACCCTTTTTATTATACATATTTAAAAAAAACAGGTTGGCAGATAAATTTATTGGAAATGTATATGAAATATACCGTACTATTTGAAAAGGTTAATAGTGCAAAAAACACAATTTTAATGTATTTATTTAAAACTTAAAATAAATCATCGGCAGATAATGGGTAATAAAGGATAATATAATTATGTCGATAAAACGGGATTAACTTGCATGTTTGTCGGGACTACAGTGGCCAAGGTGTCTTTACTGCTTTGACAGTTAATGTGTTTCCGAGGAATCCAATGCAGTTGTAATCGGTAGAGTTATTGTTCTAGCGCAGATGGGGTTTACATAATTTTAGGAAACTATTGCTCTTTTTTGAGGTGAGCGGAATACACAAAGCTTACTGTTTTATGTTATCTATATGGGCCGCTACAATTTCTAATTGTAAGCAGATATATTATTATTAAAATAGAATATTTTGAAGCGGTTCAGATATGTCGAGTATATTATTATACTTAAAGTAACGAAATAAAATGATGCTACTCGTTCACCTTATTGATAATGTAACAGAAAGATTCTTAGTAAATGTAGATTCTGAAAGTAATATTTTAGAAATAAATTGTGATTGAAGAATAAATTGTGAAGTTCGGCTTTTATTTTTTCCAATTTGACTAAAATGATAATAAGCAGACAAATAGGCATCTACGGTGGGCATCTATCACCTTATTTTAAGAACATAAATAACACTCGCAAATGCAATTTTATTACGTTACTAGCCTTTCATCGCAGCTCCGCCGCAGCCAAGAGTTAGTTTTTGGGTTATATCTCAGCTTCCCGATAACTACTTTATCGGGAAGCTGAGTATAAAATGTATACCAGTTGTTAAGTGTAATCAAGAGCTATCAAATAAAAAGTTGCATCAAAATCCGTTCAGAAGTTTTTGCGTGATGAGCGAACAAACAAACAGATAAACAGAAAAAAAAATTAAAAAAATCGTTTTGTGTTTAGATACGCTTATATAGTCTATTACAGTAATTTTTTCTAAAATATCTTAAATGTACAGACACAGCTATGTTACAGCTTTATAATAGTTTAGAAAACATATTAAAATATGTATGATTACTTTAATTTAGATTTTGTAAATGCTACAATAATAAATTCATGCTACTTATACTACTGATCAACGCAAATTCAAATTAATAAACCATCAGAAAATTTATTATAATAAAATAAAAAAATAATTATGTGTTTTCGTTAACTCAGACTACAACAACACTATTAATGATACATGGCAATCAAATATCATTTTAGCCTACAAAATAAAAAAACAAAGTATAGTAATTTAACCTAAACAAATAGTACCTCATAAAAATAAACTATAAAATTCCAATATTTCGGGTAATTTCCACTAGCAGATATTAGCAATACTGGCATTGTGATGAATTATTTTGTTCTGGTGAATTAATATAAATTTTAATGTATAAAATCGGGAACTAAGTGATTAAATTATTCATTTACCTATGAAACGTGACTCCTGGATTTTTTTCTTTCTGTCACTACGGTTTTTCACCATTTCACCACACAAGATATGCTGATATGAACGTATGAGTAGATCTCAATAACGTATGCACTCGAAAGCAACGTCCAGTGGAATGGCTGTGGTGACTGGTGCCTTTCAACTGCATCGCCCGCCCGCTTGCCGCATTAACGGAGTCCCCCCCCTACGTCATCCGCGGCGCGCGTCGTGAATTCACTATATAAAATTGTAGCCAATTTAATATTTTGTATGTATGTTTGTTGATTTCTTATGTTTGTATATTTATGTGTAAATATGTAGGTATATAGACTTATTTAAGTTAGTTTTTAGTGTAAATTAAGTTATAAGTTATGTTATTTTTATTTAATTAGAAAAAATAGTTTTAATTAGTTATGTAACGGCCAGCTTTAAGGCGCATCGTTACAGCGTACAAAATAATATATATAAAAAAATATTTAAAAATACTCCAATTTATCGCCATGTGCTGTTTGGATATAATAATACCTCTTTGTAAAGACACTTTATAAATTAGCCTCTAGCCTGTTTTCAAATTTTCTATTTAAACGTTCTATTCTTCATTCTAACCAGCATTATTTTTTTTATAATACTCACCACCTTATGCTAAGCGGTTATTGTAGCCTATAAACGGTAGCAACACCAGATGACCAGAGGCATCACTCGCGCGACTCCTGCTCTAAGGAAAGTGATAGGCAGTTAAAAGGAAGGATAACAAGGAGAGGATAAGGAGAGCCTCAGCGCTCTCACTCACCATACGAAACAATAGTAAGAGTACCTACAATTGTTTCACTTATTAGTTTGTATATTTTTCATGTAACATATCACCATGGTTGAAAAAACTTTGAGATTCAATGTTAACAGAAAGAGTACGAGCTAGTTTTCTCGTTGGTTTGAAAGAGAAACGGCTAAAAGCGATAGTCGTCATGTATCTGTCATATACAACAACCACGCTATGCTGCCAGACTAATAGCTACGATTCTGCTCATATTAATACCTTAGATTCCTTTTTATAAAAATAAACCAATTTAGAGTAGAAATTCTGAAATTATAATTACTGTAAACAATTAAACATTCATTTTTGATGAGTAAATGAATATTATTAATATTTTTAAAATGCTGTCATCTGTTATTATTTACCCTAAAAAAAGTGACGTCATTATGACGTAGTTGCGGCAATATGTCAACGATTTAAGCAGGCCTGTATTATTAGTCCATGCTACAAGCAATATAATAAAACAAGAACCAGAATTAAACTATGTAGGTATTTAATATTTTTACATATATCACAGACAGATAGGAAGGAATACATCTTAGACGAAGGATATTATAGACAAGCTATCAGCGTATGCAGTGTCGAGATAGCAATAGATAACCCGGATAATTTTAAAAGATAACTATGATTATAACTTTTTTGACTAAAAATGTACTACCTGTTTTAGCCGGATAAAAGAATGACAGGACAAAAGAAATTCAAGTTATGCTTATATTTTGCTTAAAATGTATTAGAATATGTAATATTAGCGTATATAACGTGATTAATAAAGGTTTTTTTTACGTCAATACAAATACAAGCTTACATACTGATGAAGGGGACGGTTGGCCCAATGAAGTGGGTCCAAATACAACTGACGCATACGCGAAAAGGATAAATATACTTATTCCTGTCTCTCTCACTCTTGCTAAAACCTAGTATGTGCATCCTTTTCTTCATCTTTAGTGTCAAAATAGTAGCGAGTCTATATTATTCTTCATCATATTAATTTGTTTAAGGCATTGGCAGAACCATCAGCCTAACAGTAACTTATAAACATAGTTATACTCTCATCACACGTAAGTTTCATTCATAAAACAAGTCGTAGTCGAAGTCAGTCATATAAAATTAGTCAGTCAAGTCAAAGTCCCGCTCCAGTAAGACGATGGCGACCTTACTGAAGCTTCTATGGAGTTTTGGAGACAACAGGAAAAAACACGTTATGTCGTACTACATCACTTGCCAACACTTATGCATGTACACAAATAGTTAATAAGCAAAAGGCCACCACTTTTACACATTAATACTTGAAATAACATAAGTTTAGGAAAATAATGCAGAGCGACGACATGATCTTCTTCGTGTTCCCGCCTAAACTCTCGGAATACATGAATACCTCAGACCAAAGAGTATATAGGTACTGAAGATGAGACTAAGAACAGTATTACGAAGTTAGATCTCAGACTATCTAGACAGAGCGAAGAAAATTCTTTGACTTGTATGAGCGAGAACACAAGATACAATTTACTGGTGCAAAAAACAGACAAAGCCATAGATTTTTGCCTTTGTCGCAGTGGCCCTCAGACTAACTAGACGGAGCCACGGCGTGGCCGCACTTGAAACAGCAATATTTTTTTTAAATGTTGCCAGGTTGACAAATATTTAACCATATTTGGGCAAAATAAACGATAGTTAGAATGAGGTTTGTAACTTGATCGTAAATAAGAAACTCTTCATAACAAATATTTAATTGAAAATCACAGCGTTTATCAAAATAATTATTTAAAAGTAAATCTACCACCCTTTCTAATTATCCAACCATCAGTCTTTAAACGTCCACTGCTGGACATTGGCCTCCCCAAGAGAGCACCAGAACTAGCGGGCTTGTGCTGACTGTATCCAACGGCTCCCTGCAGCTTCGACCATATATTTGGTCCATCTGGTGGGAGGTCATATTACGCTGCGCTGTCCGATACGTGGTCGCAACTCGAAAACCTTTTTCCCCAACGGTTGTCAGCTCATCGAGCGATATGGCTTGCCCATTGCCACTTCAGCATGTAAACCTGGCAGGCTATGCCGGATATTCACGTTCTACGGATCTCCGTAATAAGAATTCGATCACGTAGGGAAATACCAAGACTTTGAGCCTTGATGCAAGGTAAGTATTGCTGCTACTGGAAAACGAGGTAACCCACGAAATATCCAAAATATGCTTCACGATATTTCGTTGATGTTTTATTATACATAATAATAAAATAGTAACGTTGGGAGCAAAATCATTGCCAGTGAACATGTTCATGTAAGTATAGCTTTTAATTTCTTTGTACTTCAACTTTGTAAGTAAATCTCAATTCTAGATTATGACTACCGCTGTAGTCATAATCTAGAATTCAGAGAAACTGATTTGCTCTCTCTTGTGACATCTTCCTGGGATTTAAGGGTTTCAAAATAAAACCCAGGAGTAAAACAAAATAAAATAAGATATATTAACACTCCAAATGGTAGGTGGCAACACAAATTTATAAGGTCGTGGTCGTCGTTCTCGAGTGGTGACCACGTATCGGACAGCGCAGCGTAACATGCCCTCCCACCAAATGGACCAAATATATGGTCAAAGCGGCAGGGAGCCGTTAGATGTAGTTAACGCAAGCCCGCTAGTTCTAGTATTCTCTTTGGGGAGGCCAATGTCCAGCAGTGGACGTTTAAAGACTGATGGTTGGATGAATAGAAGGGGTGGCAGATTTACTTTTAAATAATCATTTTGATAAACATTGCGATTTTCAATAAAATATTTGTTACGAAGAGTTTCTTATTTACGACCTAGTTACGACCTCATTCTAACTCAAATTCAAATTCAAATTCGAAAATATCTTTATTTTATAGGCCTATTAAGTAGCACTTAAAATCGTCAATAATACACTATTAATTAAAATAATCAACACGAGCGCCTGAGGCGAGTGCAACCGCAATAACAAAGTGGCGATTGCAATCGCCATAAGCGATCAGATTCCGTAGTAAAGCCTTTCATGAGAAGAACCCGGCAAGAAACTCATGGGCCACTTTTTTAAATTGCCAATTTATTACAATTTAATATAATCTTTATAACTAAAATTACATTATATCTTATAAAACAATTTTGAAAATTAATGAATGAGGAGCAGCTCAAGCCCATTTAGTTTTATCCTCAAGATAATCCGAAACAGTGTAATAACCTTGATTACAAAGTCTAATTTTTATGGCTTTCTTAAACTTATTTAGTGGCATGTTCCGGACATTTTCAGGAATTTTACTGTAGAAGCATATACATTGCCCCTTCCTATCGTTTAATTTGCCCAAATATGGTTAAATATTTGTCAACCTGGCAACATTAAAAAAAAATGCTGTTTCAAGTGCGGCCACGCCGGAGCCACGGCGTTGTAGTTCTTAGTCTGAGACTTAGATAAAGGATAGTAATAGATATGACATACCAATGACAATACCAGGAATAAACGAGATACACAATACAAAGTTTCTCTAAGTGCGGTAGAGATAGGTATAGTGCCTGTTGTCCTTGTCATCGTTTATGCTTTTATTTGTCTGACACTTGTGATAAGTTCCAAGCAGAGAGAAAAGGATTTTGAACTGTTGCTGAATATTGCGGTTTAGACTAAAATTTGTGATATATTCATATATTTGGACTGTTTCCACCTATCTAAACTTTATAAACATGGTACAGTGTTGTGTTTTCAGCTGTAAAAATTGCGGCGAACGAAAATATGAAAATATATCCTTTCACACGTAAGTACAATAAAATATTGTTTTATCGAAATAATAAAGTAATACAATATTAACAACAGTTAATTATATTAAATGGTGTGCAAAATTCACGCTAAATATTGATAAAATCATATATTTGAATGCAAAATTTTAATAGTTTTTTTTTTTTTGTCTTTCTTTATGGTACTACGATCTATTTCCTTGCTGGGATATTAAATAGTATTTGTATCGTATGCTATATTGGCGTGCGCAGTATGCGACCTGTGTCACATCCTACTTTATTTTTTAAGCAAATCTTGGAGCATTTTGCGTTTTAGTTTGCGATTTATTAATTTCTTGTCCATCAAGTTTCTTACCATGCTGTTTGGGTGTTTTGTTATCCTTTTCATATAGAATTGTGTGTGCTGTAGTATTTCCTGTCTAACAGTTCCAATTTTTAGGTCTTGATGTAGTTGCTCATTTGTGACAAACCAAGGAGCATTGGTTATTATTCCCAGCATTTTATTTTGAAATCTCTGAAGAATATCGACATTGGAGTGAGACGCTGTTCCCCAAAGCTGGATACCATAGCTCCAGATAGGATTCAGTATCGTCTTGTACAAAAGGAGTTTATTGCTCAGTGATAGTTGTGATTGGCGACCTATTAGCCAGTACATCTTACGCATTTGTAAACTTAATTGTTTTCTTTTGGTAATTATGTGTCTTTGCCAGGTGAGCCCCCTATCAAGGTGTAGGCCTAGATATCTTACGTATTCTACTCGAGGGATTTCCAGGTTGTTAAGCTTAACTGCAGGACAGATACCTTTTCTTAGAGTAAAGGTAAAATTGACTGATTTCTACTCATTTGCTTTGAGCATCCACTTTTTTAGCCAGGCTGAAATGTCTTCTAAACCCGTTTGCAGGATTTGCGTCGCAGCTGATGGGTCATCGTGGGATGCTAATATTGCAGTATCATCAGCAAATGTCCCAGTGATGATATTATTTGAAATGGGCAGGTCGGACGTGTAGATTAAATATAGCATTGGGCCTAGCACGTTACCTTGTGGGACTCCTGCATTGATGGGACATAGACGAGACAATGCCTCACCTTGCTGAACTAGAAAGTGCCTGTCTTGTATGAAGGACTTCAAAATTTTATAGATATAGTTGGGTAGCAAGGTTTTTAATTTTAACAATAGACCCTCATGCCACACTCTATCAAATGCTTGTGAAATGTCGAGAAATACACTAGTGCAGTACTTCTTTCCTTCTAAAGACTTGTATATTGCATCTACTAGCCTGTGGACCTGATCTACCGTGGCGTGTTTGCGATGAAAACCAAACTGATGCTGTGGATCAGCTTGTGTTGTTCTACTATTGGTACCTAACATTCTCAGTGATATCAGGGACTCGTATATTTTTGCCAGTAATGCTGCTGCTAATCGGTCTGTATGATTTTGGGTCTTTTGGTTGTTTGTCTGGCTTCAGTAGCATAATAATTTGTGCAACCTTTCACTGGAGTGGGATGAAGTGCAGTCTGGTAATGGCATTATAGATTGCCGTGAGTAGCATCAGGGCAGAGTCAGGCAATTCTTGTAGAACCTTATTAGTGATTAGGTCATACCCAGGCGATTTTTTAGGGTTAGCTTTTTGGATTACTCTTTTAACCTCCTTTTTTGTGAACTTTTCGAGTGTGGTTTCATTTTCTTCTATTGATTTTAAGAATTCCTTTACCTTGGCCTCGTGTTCTGGTGGACCTTCATAAGGATGGGGTTGGAAAACATCGAGCAGGTATTCCGAAAACGTGTTACCTTTTTCCTCGTCACTTCGCGCCCAACTGTTGTCTGGTTTTCTGATAGGAGGTGAGGTTTGTACGGGTCGTTTTATTTTTCTGGTGGCTTTCCATAGAGAATAATCTGTAGCTGTAGTTGCATTAAGACTTTCAAGATATGCCGGAATTCCTGAATTACGGTTATGTTCTAGCATGCACTTAAGCTCTTTTACTTTTTTGTTTAAGCGTTTCTTTAATTCAGGGCATCTGCTTTTCTGCCACAAATTTCGGATTTCTCGTTTCTCCTTAATTTTATCCAGAATCCTTGGGGGTATTATTCCCACGACACATTGATCCCACGACATAGGGCATCCTAGTGTGGGGTCTAGTGTTATATTTAAATATTATCATTGTATTTTTGGCATAATAAAGACATATTATTATTATTATTAGTTGGTTGGCAGATACTGCGTGGATACATGCAGTAGAAATCCACACACGCACTTCTTCAAAGCACTGAGAGTCACTTGTTTTGCAAAACTCAAGGTGTTTGTGGATAAGCCCGCACTTCCACAATTATTGAAACAAGTAAGTTCTATAAAATTGATATTTAAAAAAATAGTTTAAATTTAAATGTATGTTGTTAAACTAAATACTACTAATACATAAGTGCTTATTTGTTTTTTACTTAATCACGCAAATATAATTAGATGGATTTGAGTAGTATTTGGCACACATACGTAGGATACTTTTTATATCGTTATTGGCACGGGATCAGGAATAACACCTCATTTTGGTTATTATCAAGTTATTAGCTGGTTTCCGTGAGGTGACGAACTAAGAATATAAATGTCACCACCTCACTCTTTCCCACGGGTATCGTACCAGACCACTAAGGCAAGTAAGCAGTTGTCACCCATTGCATTACTGGTGGTAGGGCGCACCCGAGCGGGTTTGTACCACGGAGTATTGTTAAGCATGAGCAGCGGCTTGACAATACTTCCGATATAGGTGGTGGAGTGACTATTTGTGAGCCTGTAAACCTAAGAGGCATTCTTGATGGCTTGTGAAGCCCTCCAGCCAACACTAGGCAAGTTTTTAACAAACAAATAAGTAAACTCACTTTCGCATTTATAATATTAGTAATGGTCAACTATGACAAAAATTATATTTTTAATTCAATTATTTTATATGTATTTTAGAACTACATTGAAGAAGACATTGATGGCCAGCATTTAGAAGATGATGTGCAACCTGTGTCCAGAAAAGTTTAAGTATTCATGCTCACTTGTTTAAACAGTAGCTGGAAATTTCCTGAGGGGTCAAACAAACACTATCCCTAGTAAAGATGTAAATAAATATGGTCAGTGAATATGGACTTGAAGTTTTGAATATTACTTTTAAGCTTTATATTACTTTTCCTGAATACCACAACAAATTGTGCTATGGCAAAATTATTAGAATGGAAAATAGATGCTTAATAAACGATAATAAACAACTTATAAATTAATTTTCATCCATCCATCAGCCTTTTAAAGTCCACTGCTGGACATAGGCCTCCCCAAGAATGGGGGATAATGCCGTAATCGCCACGCTTGGCAGGCGGGTTGGCGATTTCAGTGGATGTTGTTAATGCTCGAGGGAGTGGCTGCCCACTCACACGACATTAAAAAAAAAAATTTTTTGAAAATAAAAAAAAAATGAGCATCGGACAAACAATATTTTTTTTTGTTACAATTAAGTACAAACGACGAACAAACGAATTAGCAAAAAAAAAAAAAACTCAAAATAGTTGATTTGCCCCCGCCAACTTAAGAGAGAATTTTTGAAATTTTTTTAAAAATTAATGAGCATAGGACAAACAATAATTTTTTTGCGACAATCAAGGACAAAGGACGAACAAACGAATTAGCAAAAAAGTTAATTGGCCCCCGCCAACTTAAGAGAGGTAAAAAAAATCGACGAATCGGTTTTGGGCTATATATATATATTCTAATCTGTGGTGTTAGGGAATTTTGGGTGTTGTATTTGAAAACGTGTAGTACGTTTTATGTAATATCGGAAATCCGTACGCAATTTTTATCCGTACGTAATACTCCAAATTCCGTACCTGTACGGACAAATCGGTACATATAGCAACAGTGAGTAGAATAGTGTATGATCGGCAAAGAGTAGTACGTATCGGTACTTAGACAAATAATATTAAAAACAAGCTATCAACGTAGGTATGCAGTGTCGAGATAGCAATAGTTTGACCAACAAAAAAAAACAATTTATAAATAAATAATCCAACTTGAAAATAACATTAAAAATGATATAAAAAGTAATCAAATAGAATCTACTAGAAAAATATTTTTTTAAGTTTTATAAACGACAGCTTTGTTACTGTCGGTGGAGTCAGGAGTCTCCGAAACCGGCGAGCGGAAACTGGAGAGTGTATGAAGAGAATTCTGAATGTCGAGGAAGTGAGAGATGTATGCAAGAATAGAGCCTTTTGTCACTCTGTTCACACTGCCTACCCCGCAAGGGAGATAGCGTGATGATAAGTAAGTAAAATCATCATAGGTGCAACCCTTTTTTTTTTTTATTTTAGGTGGGCAAAAATGTCCTACCGCACACCCCGCTGCCCGGGGAGACAACGGGGTAGTGTGGGGCTCTCACCCACTAAAAACCCACCGTGCGCCCTCACCCGCCCTTGCTACGGCGGATCACGGGAACCGCGTCGTTTCTCCGCGATCCGCAGGCGGCAGCCCCTTCGGGCACCCTCTCTTGTGCGACGCCCCGCGCACTTGGGCGTCACACCTTCGCGGTAGACTTCCGCGGACGGCAGGGTACTCCCCGACCCCACCGTCCGCAGCCTCGGCTAGGGCGGCATCAGGCGCAGGTAAGCGCGCGCACGCCGCCCCGCGCGCCGGCGGCGAATCGGGTCCGCGAAGGAGGATTCCTCCCGGGCCCTCTCCGCCGCCTCCTTCCGCGAGATGACAGCCTCGCAGAAGGCGGCGACCGCGGTCCAGACCCTGTCACTGCCAACCATCGCTCGCGCAACGGCCGGCAGCGACAGGTCCACGCCTATGACTGCAGCGAGTTCCCGGTGCTGCACATCCCAGGCCGGGCACGACTCGAGCGTGTGCTGCGCCGAGTCCTCGCCGCAGTCGCAGTGGTGACAGCCTGGGGTCGTCTCCCTCCTAGCGACCGTGTGCAGGTATTTGCCGAAGCAACCGTGCCCCGACAAAACCTGCACCAACCGGAAGGTGAGGACCCCGTGCTGCCGCCCCGCCCATTCTTCCAAGATCAGCTGGAGCGCCCCCACGGTCCAGAGACCAGCCCGGGGCGTCTCCAGCCGAGACCTCCACTTTAGGACGGTGGCGCGGCGGGCATCTTCCCGCCACGCTGAGATTGCGCTTGGCGAGGGGCGGCTGCCCCCCGCCCGCGCCGTCGACGCCCGCCGATAAACGTCGGCGAGCACTTCCGCCTCCAGATCCCACGGGGGGGTTCCGGCCAACGCGCAGGCTGCATCGCACGAGACCGTGCGGTACCCGCGTATTGCCCTGACCGCTACGACCCTCTGTGGACGCCACAGAAGGGCCCTATTGCGAGCGGCCAGGGACTCCGCCCACACGGGCGCGCCGTACAGTGCCATTGACCGTACTACCCCCGCGTAGAGTCGTCGACGCCTCTGGCCTCTGGTGTTGGTAACGTCTTTAGGCTACGGTAACCGCTTACCCAAAGGTGAGCCGTATGCCTGTTTGCCATCTTGTAGTATAAAAAAAGCCTCGGCCCATATACATTTCGGGCCAATGATAATGGGTTTGTGATTGTGCAGAGGAGGAAGCGCCGTCAGCAAACAACAGCCGCAGCAGTTCTTGTTAAGAACTGTTGCGGCAATGCACCAGTGGATCTTAGTCCCTATACGTGCCGCAAAACCCGACATCCCCTGTATACATCTACCGCTTACATTACACCACCCGGGCGGGACATCGTGGAGTACGTTCACCAAAAGTTGGGAGTACAAGCCCAGAGTGCAGCTACTGGAGTCGCCCCAAAACGTAAACTTCAAGGCGTTTGTGGTGCGAACACCAACGTTGTTTCTGAAGAAAGTCCCTTTCGCGGACAGATACCACCTGAGCGAATTAGGTTTTAGTGCAACGGAAGCACTGTACTAACATACCTAGTTTTTAAGCATTTTATATTATATTCTAACAATTTTTTTGAATACTTATGTATGTTAGACTTTAAGGTATTTATTAATGGACCCTGTTGTCTGAAATAAAGATATATTATTATTATTATACTTGTTAGCCTCACTCCCACGGAGTATAGAAAGTCCCGACCAAAACACAGGTTGAGGTGATACCAATCCACTCGGGCCCAATTACAAGTGAGTCCCGTGTGGGGCCGGCTTTAGAATTGTCCCACCCCTCTCTACCTATGGGAGTCGTAAGAGCCGACTGAGGGAATACCGGAGGAGCGGGCAGCAGCACTCCCTAGAGTATTAACAATATCCACTGCGATCGCCAACCCGCCTGCCAAGCGTGGTGATTACGGCATTATCCCCCATGACGGGACCGCTCGTTGCGGCGTTTTCTTGGGGAGGCCTATGTCCAGCAGTGGACGATGAGAGGCTGATGGATGGATGGATGGACACCCACTTGATACCCAAACCTATCATCACCAGTAATGTGCAATGGGTGACAATTGCTTACTTCCATTAGTCGCCTCGTACGGCACCCCGGAGTGGTGACACTTGTAGTCTTAGTTTGTCACCACATGGCATTGACATTCAAGCCGTAGTCCAACACGCTAGCCCAGTGTAGGTTGTCAGACTTTACAAGCCGTCTAGAAGTTTCCCTTCACCGAGCAGTGATAATTTGTAAAAAATACATAATTTCGATGAGTCACAGGTTGCTTCACACACTAAATAAACCCGCCTACTGGCGGACTACTGGGACCTTGTGACATTACTTCAATGGTGTCGAATTTTCGCCCTAGGGCTGTGTGTAAAACTATTTAGTAAGAACACCTTACAGCGGGGGACTGACAAACACAAGTAACGGGCCTAAAATACACTCAAAATCTACCAAAAATTCTAATCTGGTTGATTTTGAAGAAATGTCCTGTGTGATCGAACTCACAACACTCGGTGCGATACATAGATTAGATACCAATCGTATCTAATCTTAGATAAACACAAAGTGAAAAATGTGAAATCGAAAATAACAGTCAGGAGCAGGATTTGAACCTGCATCTTCTGGATACCGTCCAGATGCTTTACCAATTCAGCAATCCTGACAATTACTCCTGACTGCTAATTTCGATAACACATCATACTTAACGTCTTTGGGTGACGCCTGCGCCATCTGTCGGACGTATTTTCATACATTATACCGACCAGGTAAACTTAATTTTACAATTAAGATTTTACCTAATAATGACGCAAACCCTTTAAATATTTTAGATATTTTTATATATATTTTTAGCATTTGACATGCTTAGCACTATACATTAAAAACATCTGGACGGTATCCAGAAGATGCAGGTTCAAATCCTGCTCCTGACTGTTATTTTCGATTTCACATTTTTCACTTTGTGTTTAATGTATAGTGCTAAGCATGTCAAATGCTAAAAATATATATAAAAATATCTAAAATAATCTTAGATAGATTAGATTCATCTAATCTTTAATAAGGTTGTAACAGTCCAAAGTCTGTACATATGATGATTGAGGAAATATTAATATGAAGGACTATAACAGCAATAGAAGCCATAACAATCATTATTAGAATTTTGTTTCTTTGTTTGCTCGCGCATCACGCATAAATGATTATGAACCTTTTTTGTGACAACACTATTCGACGTCCACTGCTGGACATAGGCTTCCCCAAGAGAACGCCAAAACGAGCGGTCCTGTGCTCATATGGGGGATAGTGCCGTAATCGCCACGCTTGGCAGGCGGGTTGGTGATCGCAGTGGATGTTGTTAATACTCGAGGGAGTGCTGCTGCCCACTCCCCCGGTATTCCCTCAGTCGGCTCTTACGACTCCCATGGGTGGAGGGGTGGGACAATTTTAAAGCCGGTCCCACACGGGAAATGACTTATAATAACCAAAAATCTAGCTTTTGTTTGCGGCTACTGAGCCGGGGGCAAATACTTAACAACTTATATTACATGACATTTTAGCTCTAGTTACATGGATAACCATAGGTATTGAAATCATTTCAGTAATTTCAGAGATGTGCATTAACAAACAGATAAAACAAAAAACTTGAAAAGATTTTAGAGCAAGGCTCTTATTGCCCATATCCTAATACATATTTGATACATACCTTCAAAGCACAGACACAGAGTTCTCCTGTTTTATTACATGTATAGATTAAATAAATATAACATATTTTCAGGGTCTATTATGGGCATCATACTGATCATGAGTGGCACTGCTATATGCTGTTATGACACAAGCTGACCACAAGAAATATGTCTCCTGTATACAAGTACAAGACCAACAAACTGAAAATGCTTTAAAAACATGTCAAACTTGTTTTTCTGTTTTAATACTAGCTGGTGCTAGTATTTAGTTACTATAGCATAATATATATAAAATTGCTCTCGAAAGTCCGGGGGAGGGGTATCACCTATGTGACAATACGAAGGAATTGATCTTCTTTAAAGGAGTCGCAAAAATTGTGGTGCAGTGTGACGATGGACCATGGACCAAAAAAAAAACATATTTTTGCGTTATGTAATATGAACGGCCCCTCTCCTTGATAAAAGTAGGTAATGTTGGTTGGGTGGATGGGACATATAGTTTTATATTCAAACAAAAAATAAAAAAGTAATTAAAATATATGTATTTGTAAATATTGTACAATTATTATGCACCATAATTATAATTATTTAACTTATATCTATTATTAGCCATTTATGGCACCTGCGTATTTCATCACAATTTTAAAAAATCTAAAATAACTAAATGCAATTTTAGCCCCATAATTTTAATAGGAATTAAAAGCTTAGTTCTATATGGTGATATATTAATGAACTAAGCACTAGCCTAGCAAAAATTATGTGATAATATTTTTGGTAATCCATCTCCCTCCTTTGGGCACGAGTCTCCTCTTTGATTCGGATTTAGGCCATAATGTTATCAAGCTGACCCAGTGTGACTTCACAGTTCACAAACTGATCCGGTGTGACTTCACACTTTATAATCTGTTGAGAAAAATCTCTTGAAGCATGCCTTTTCCTTACAAATTCCTTTAAGTATTTGGTTAAAAAAAAAACAAGTTTTCAAATTTAGAACACTATTAGCAGGATCACTGAATATTAAGAACGTGCTTTTGGCTGCCAAGCCAACAATATACAATCTTTTTGATTTTATGCATACCTAAATAACCTGTGGTAAATACCCTGCACCAATTTTGTATTTTTATTGTAGTACTCCGTTGGGGTACTATTATTGACATGAGTATAACAATAGTATTCTTATTCAATCACCATAACACTTAGCATACAATAGATATGAGAAACAATAGCCAATCATACAAATTAATGACACTTTGGTACATTTTTGGAGATCAATTTAAAATTCACCCTAATATTTGTGCCTTTTGTTATTAGAAACTATTGTGACTAATATTTAAATGTAGAATACTAAAAATATAATTATCTAAATGTTTATTTGTTCATGATATTGCTAAAATATTAATAGTAAATAATTATCACATGCACAGTGATACAAAACTTCAAAATTATATATAAAAACATAAGCTCATATAAATACATTTTTGCACAGTTAATATTACATAATTTCAGAATAATAAAAAAATAGAACAGATTACAATAAAATTAACTACAGTGCATCAATTATCCAGAGTAATATAAGCAGGTACTTACTTTGATATACCAGATTTTGAGATTTTTAAAGCATAGAATATGTGGAATATGATTTTTTTTAAGTTTGTTTATGGAATGTATGTTAATTTTGCTTTTTTAGTTTTGTGCTCATTATTTCGGATAATTGATGTTGTACTGTAATTAATAACCTATGGGAACACCAGGTCTCATAGCTTTAACATCAGTAAAGGTGCAATGATTATCATCAATCCATTTAACAAACTCCTCCCCCATACAAACTGCTATTTGTGCAGTCATGATGCAGTCATTCTCAGCTTGGTGAGCATCAATTTCCTGCTGTCCCAAAACTCTATGATATATGTCCTTCAGTCTGTAAGATTCTTTTGGTTTTGTGTCATTAGCAAAAAAAATTTTTCTCCTTACTTGTTTAATGTTTTTAGGGCTTATTTTCCGCATTTTGGCTTTAGGAGTGTTTTCATTATGTTTTTGAAAAGAAATCTGACTATCTACTAAATCAATTGATTCATTCGATTTTGTTCCTCCCTTTATACCGTCGCCATTTTCTTCAATCGGATTGTGTGATAACACAACTTTATCATGTACAAACAATGGTCCAGAGGCATTACCATTAGTTGAGTTTTTTCCATTCCATATATCATAAAATGCATGTAGACTATCTGCACACATAATATCTTCAGGCAAAGATACTTTTAATTTTTCGAAATGGTTTTTAATTATAGGAAAATCAAAAGTATGACCATTTTCAGCGATTAGACACACCGGTTTTCGTTGGCACTCGAGAAATGAGGTGATAGTATTGAATACATTCATGTTGAATGCAGTTTCATGTTCGAGCAGCTCGTTGGTCAGACCCGAAGCATCTGAAGCCCCCGGTTCAATCATTCTCCACGGGTTGAAGCACATAGTAAGCTTATGTTGAACGCGCGGTAATTCACCGTGTTTCGTATTCAATATATGATCACGTTTCAACACAAACATACACAATTCAGTAATCTTTGTCTTATTATAATCTTGTTTAGGTATACTTGTTGTTTCGAGGTCTAAAATCACGTAAGTCTCGATGCGCGCCATTCTATATGGTGCTACAAATACTGTGTGATGTGGATGCGACTTGTTTTAATACTGAGCAAAATGACACAAATTAGTCCTTACCGCAGCTTATCGTGCCGTGATTCACCGCCGTAATGATCAACAGAATCAACACTGCATTTCAGTAATCAGCTAATCAGTATACACTAATTATGTACCTACAGGTCTACGTGCAGCCATAGCCCTTTTGGTAGCTGTACTCACACTTTCCACAATGTTATTTTATCATGGGCGTTGATGGGATATTCATCGTGGGTGAACATTATAATAAGTATGTCACAAACATTTTATACTACAAACTACAAGCCATGGGCCCAATAATACAATCGGCCTGCTCAAGCTCAAATCGCGAAGTGACAAGTGATGACCACAGAACAATATTAGTGAGTTGCATACAAAATTTTGCCGTGCATACGTCATCAACAAAGCAGCATTGGCTCTCAAATTTTTTTCCCCACAATTTACCCAACAACCCCTTAAAGGTTGGAAGTCTGAAATAAAAAAGTATTACTGTCTATAAAAGCTAAAATATATTAAACTAGACTCTACCCACAACTCCGTCCGGGTGGTTTCAGAATATAAATATGTCGCATTACTGCACTTTAATTAGCTTTATGCAAAAATAGCTAACCCGAAGAAATCATTCATTTTTCCGAGATGAAATGTAGCCTATGTCCTTTTCTGAGCTCTAGTACTTACGCCTAGGGTTCAGTAGTTACGCCGTGAAAGCGTAACAAAAAAACTAACAAAGTCACTTTCACATTTATATTATAGTAAGGATTAAAAATTTGAAAATGATTCGCGAGATAAATGTGACTTAGATTAGAAAAATGGTGGAATTTTTATTTGGCGTTGTCACGTTTTATTATAATAAGTAATTGAATAAAACGGCAAATTACTAGGTAACAGTTAAGTATAATTAATTTAGAAGGTAGTGGGTACTAAAAGCCGTTAGGCCGGTAGACGACGTTTCGAACATATACCGCACTCTCCTCGGCTGTCCTCGATCATCCAGAACCCAGTACAGTAAGGCCAGCGCAGGTGCACGAAGTAACCGCAGCCAGGGGCTCAGCGTCGTGCGAAATCAACTTCGGTAGCCCCAAGGGAGTTCCTGTAATGCCCGTTTTATGGATTGGTCAATATTTGGCTGCTTGCAAAAACCTGGACTGCCACCAACGCAGGAGCACGAGGGAGATAGGCTATTGCTATTCTGGAGTATGGTGGTGGTCCAGGCATTATACAAGGCATCCAGGATAATTTATTATAATATAGTAAGCATAGCGGCTATTTATTGAAGCTAGAAGCATAAATAACAACTTTTATAACTTAAAACTATGCCACAAAAGTTTTGCATTTAAAACTAAAAAGTAGTTTGACCGTTAGGTCCTAGCATGGACGTATAAAGGAATGGACAGCGCCTCGCTAAGACAAAATTGAAGATACGTAATGGCAGCGGCTATCTATGTGTGAATGAATTTAGGGTTGCCATGTTAGCCAAATTTACCCTTTTTATTATACATATTTAAAAAAAACAGGTTGGCAGATAAATTTATTGGAAATGTATATGAAATATACCGTACTATTTGAAAAGGTTAATAGTGCAAAAAACACAATTTTAATGTATTTATTTAAAACTTAAAATAAATCATCGGCAGATAATGGGTAATAAAGGATAATATAATTATGTCGATAAAACGGGATTAACTTGCATGTTTGTCGGGACTACAGTGGCCAAGGTGTCTTTACTGCTTTGACAGTTAATGTGTTTCCGAGGAATCCAATGCAGTTGTAATCGGTAGAGTTATTGTTCTAGCGCAGATGGGGTTTACATAATTTTAGGAAACTATTGCTCTTTTTTGAGGTGAGCGGAATACACAAAGCTTACTGTTTTATGTTATCTATATGGGCCGCTACAATTTCTAATTGTAAGCAGATATATTATTATTAAAATAGAATATTTTGAAGCGGTTCAGATATGTCGAGTATATTATTATACTTAAAGTAACGAAATAAAATGATGCTACTCGTTCACCTTATTGATAATGTAACAGAAAGATTCTTAGTAAATGTAGATTCTGAAAGTAATATTTTAGAAATAAATTGTGATTGAAGAATAAATTGTGAAGTTCGGCTTTTATTTTTTCCAATTTGACTAAAATGATAATAAGCAGACAAATAGGCATCTACGGTGGGCATCTATCACCTTATTTTAAGAACATAAATAACACTCGCAAATGCAATTTTATTACGTTACTAGCCTTTCATCGCAGCTCCGCCGCAGCCAAGAGTTAGTTTTTGGGTTATATCTCAGCTTCCCGATAACTACTTTATCGGGAAGCTGAGTATAAAATGTATACCAGTTGTTAAGTGTAATCAAGAGCTATCAAATAAAAAGTTGCATCAAAATCCGTTCAGAAGTTTTTGCGTGATGAGCGAACAAACAAACAGATAAACAGAAAAAAAAATTAAAAAAATCGTTTTGTGTTTAGATACGCTTATATAGTCTATTACAGTAATTTTTTCTAAAATATCTTAAATGTACAGACACAGCTATGTTACAGCTTTATAATAGTTTAGAAAACATATTAAAATATGTATGATTACTTTAATTTAGATTTTGTAAATGCTACAATAATAAATTCATGCTACTTATACTACTGATCAACGCAAATTCAAATTAATAAACCATCAGAAAATTTATTATAATAAAATAAAAAAATAATTATGTGTTTTCGTTAACTCAGACTACAACAACACTATTAATGATACATGGCAATCAAATATCATTTTAGCCTACAAAATAAAAAAACAAAGTATAGTAATTTAACCTAAACAAATAGTACCTCATAAAAATAAACTATAAAATTCCAATATTTCGGGTAATTTCCACTAGCAGATATTAGCAATACTGGCATTGTGATGAATTATTTTGTTCTGGTGAATTAATATAAATTTTAATGTATAAAATCGGGAACTAAGTGATTAAATTATTCATTTACCTATGAAACGTGACTCCTGGATTTTTTTCTTTCTGTCACTACGGTTTTTCACCATTTCACCACACAAGATATGCTGATATGAACGTATGAGTAGATCTCAATAACGTATGCACTCGAAAGCAACGTCCAGTGGAATGGCTGTGGTGACTGGTGCCTTTCAACTGCATCGCCCGCCCTCTTGCCGCATTAACGGGGTCCCCCCCCCCCCTACGTCATCCGCGGCGCGCGTCGTGAATTCACTATATAAAATTGTAGCCAATTTAATGTTTTGTATGTATGTTTGTTGATTTCTTATGTTTGTATATTTATGTGTAAATATGTATATAGACTTATTTAAGTTAGTTTTTAGTGTAAATTAAGTTATAAGTTATGATTTTTTTTATTCAATTAGAAAAAATTGTTTTAATTAGTTATGTAACGGCCAGCTTTAAGGCGCATCGTTACAGCGTACAAAATAATATATATAAAAAAATATTTAAAAATACTCCAATTTATCGCCATGTGCTGTTTGGATATAATAATACCTCTTTGTAAAGACACTTTATAAATTAGCCTCTAGCCTGTTTTCAAATTTTCTATTTAAACGTTCTATTCTTCATTCTAATCAGCATTATTTTTTTTATAATACTCACCACCTTATGCTAAGCGGTTATTGTAGCTTATAAACGGTAGCAACACCAGATGACCAGAGGCATCACTCGCGCGACTCCTGCTCTAAGGAAAGTGATAGGCAGTTAAAAGGAAGGATAACAAGGAGAGGATAAGGAGGGCCTCAGCGCTCTCACTCACCATACGAAACAATAGTAAGAGTACCTACAATTGTTTCACTTATTAGTTTGTATATTTTTCATGTAACATATCACCATGGTTGAAAAAACTTTGAGATTCAATGTTAACAGAAAGAGTACGAGCTAGTTTTCTCGTTGATTTGAAAGAGAAACGGCTAAAAGCGATAGTCGTCATGTATCTGTCATATAAAACAACCACGCTATGCTGCCAGACTAATAGCTACGATTCTGCTCATATTAATACCTTAGGTTCCTTTTTATAAAAATAAACCAATTTAGAGTAGAAATTCTGAAATTATAATTACTGTAAACAATTAAACATTCATTTTTGATGAGTAAATGAATATTATTAATATTTTTAAAATGCTGTCATCTGTTATTATTTACCCTAACAAAAGTGACGTCATTATGACGTAGTTGCGGCAATATGTCAACGATTTGAGCAGGCCTGTATTATTAGTCCATGCTACAAGCAATATAATAAAACAAGAACCAGAATTAAACTATGTAGGTATTTAATATTTTTACATATATCACAGACTAGGAAGGAATACATCTTAGACGAAGGATATTATAGACAAGCTATCAGCGTATGCAGTGTCGAGATAGCAATAGATAACCCGGATAATTTTAAAAGATAACTATGATTATAACTTTTTTGACTAAAAATGTACTACCTGTTTTAGCCGGATATAAGAATGACAGGACAAAAGAAATTGAAGTTATGCTTATATTTTGCTTAAAATGTATTAGAATATGTAATATTAGCGTATATAACGTGATTAACAAAGGTTTTTTTTACGTCAATACAAAAATAAGCTTACATACTGATGATGGGGACGGTTGGCCCAATGAAGTGGGTCCAAATACAACTGACGCATACGCGAAAAGGATAAATATACTTATACCTGTCTCTCTCACTCTTGCTAAAACCTAGTATGTGCATCCTTTTCTTCATCTTTAATGTCAAAATAGTAGCGAGTCTATATTATTCTTCATCATATTAATTTGTTTAAGGCATTGGCAGGACCATCAGCCTAACAGTAACTTATAAACATAGTTATACTCTCATCACACGTAAGTTTCATTCATAAAACAAGTCGTAGTCGAAGTCAGTCATATAAAATTAATCAGTCAAGTCAAAGTCCCGCTCCAGTAAGACGATGGCGACCTTACTGAAGCTTCTATGGAGTTTTGGAGAAAACAGGAAAAAACACGTTATGTCGTACTACATCACTTGCCAACACTTATGCATGTACACAAATAGTTAATAAGCAAAAGGCCACCACTTTTACACATTAATACTTAAAATAACATAAGTTTAGGAAAATAATGCAGAGCGACGACATGATCTTCTTCGTGATCCCGCCTAAACTCTCGGAATACATGAATACCTCAGACCAAAGAGTATATAGGTACTGAAGATGAGACTAAGAACAGTATTACGAAGTTAGATCTCAGACTATCTAGACAGAGCGAAGAAAATTCTTTGACTTGTATGAGCGAGAACACAAGGTACAATTTACTGGTGCAAAAAACAGACAAAGCCATAGATTTTTGTCTTTGTCGCCGTGACCCTCAGACTAACTAGACGGAGCCACGGCGTAGCCGCACTTGAAACAGCAATATTTTTTTTAAATGTTGCCAGGTTGACAAATATTTAACCATATTTGGGCAAAATAAACGATAGTTAGAATGAGGTCTGTAACTTGATCGTAAATAAGAAACTCTTCGTAACAAATATTTAATTGAAAATCACAGCGTTTATCAAAATAATTATTTAAAAGTAAATCTACCACCCTTTCTAATTATCCAACCATCAGTCTTTAAACGTCCACTGCTGGACATTGGCCTCCCCAAGAGAGCACCAGAACTAGCGGGCTTGTGATGACTGTATCCAACGGCTCCCTGCAGCTTCGACCATATATTTGGTCCATCTGGTGGGAGGTCATATTACGCTGCGCTGCCCGATACGTGGTCGCAACTTGAAAACCTTTTTCCCCAACGGTTGTCAGCTCATCGAGCGATATGGCCTGCCCATTGCCACTTCAGCATGTAAACCTGGCAGGCTATGCCGGATATTCACGTTCTACGGATCTCCGTAATAAGAATTCGATCACGTAGGGAAATACCAAGACTTTGAGCCTTGATGCAAGGTAAGTATTGCTGCTCCATAAATTGCCGTTGCGTTCGATATCTCATCTGGTAAATAATAATAAGTTATATTTAATTAAATAATAGTACACAAGAATATAATTAAATTATCTTTTCTTTATTTTCTGGGTCAAATAAGAAAATAATTATCTTCCTTCCAGCGCTGATTTAACTAATTGAAAAAGAACTTAGAGCAAATCAGTTTCTCTGAATTCTAGATTATGACTACAGCGGTAGTCATAATCTCGAATTGAGATTTACTTACAAAGATGAAATTACAACTGCCTCTGTGGTGCAGTGGTAGTGTAAGCTACTGCTGATCACGAGGTCTCGGGTTCGATCCCCGGGTCGGGCAGTGTTATTGAGATTTAACAAAAAAAACAATTCTCAGTAGCAGCCCGGTGTTTGTAAATGTGCCCGGTATACATAGCTGGCGAGTCTTGGGTGTGATACACCTCTGCCTGCCCCTTCGGGGAATACAGGCGTGATGCTATGTTTTTTGAAGTTACAAAGACTTTAAAAGCTATACTTACATGAACATATTCACTGGCAATGATTTTGCTCCCAACGTTACTATTTTCTTATTATGTATAATGAAACATCAACAAAATGTCGTGGAACATATTTTGGGAATTTCGTGGGTTGCCTCGTTTTCCCGTAGCATACAACCATTTCGATCTCGCATCTGGATTAGAGGGAAACCTAAAATAGTAAATATTTATCATCATCTCATAAATTACATATAAATTTTAGTAAAATGAAAACTGGGCAAATTAAATTCGCAATAAGGCAACACCGAAACGATTCTCAGTAATACAAATTTAGCTAGAAATCGTGTTTTGCGAGTGTATCTTAGTAGCAATTATTAATTTTGAGTAAAAAGCCTATTTTATATCACTCTATAGCATTCAATCATTAATTTTTTTCATTTTCGACTACATATGAATGAAATGTTATACCTGTATTTTTTTTTGCTCGCTGTAGCTTTTGTAGCATAGTACACTATTTTACAACCACTATTATCACGTAGTCTTTTTCTCAAAACACTCCTTAACACAAATTAACATTAAATTTTAATTATAACCCGAATTTTTATACAAATTTTTTATTATGTCAGTTGAATCGTGACAGACAAAGAATTTTGACATCGTGACAATACCAAAAACTGGCCACGACGACAAAGACAAAAATCTATGACTTTTTCTGTTTTTTGCACCAGTAAATTGTATCTTACGTTCTCGCTCATACATGTCAAAGAATTTTCTTCGCTCTGTCTAGGAGTTCTTAGTCTGTGTTGTGGCCAGTTTTCGGTATTGTCACGATGTCAAAATGCTATGTCTGTCACGATTCAACTGACATAATCGAATATTTGTATAAAAAATCGAGTTTTTATTAAAATTTAATGTTAATTTGTGTTAATGAGTGTTTTGAGAAAAACACTACGTGATAATAGTGCTTGTAAAATAGTGTACTAAGCTACAAAAGCTACAGCGAGCGACTCTTTTTATTCACAAACAATTTGTATTATAAAAAGTACAGGTATAGTATTTCATTCATATGTAGTCGAAAATGAAATAATTTAATGATTGAATGCTATAAAGTGATATAAAATGGGCTTTTATACTCGAAATTAACAATTGCTACTAAGATACACTCGCAAAACACGTTTTCTAGCTAAATTTATATTACTGAGGATTGTTTCGGTGTTGCCTTATTGCGAATTTAATTTGCCCAGTTTTCATTTTACTAATAAATTTAAATGTCATTTATGAGATGATGATAAAAAAATACCATTTTAGGTTTTCCTCTAATCCAGATGCGAGATCGAAATGGGTGGATGCTACTGGAAAACGAGGCAACCCACGAAATATCCAAAATATGCTTCACGATATTTTGTTGATATTTTATTATACATAATAATAAAATAGTAACGTTGGGAGCAAAATCATTGCCAGTGAATATGTCCATGTAAGTATAGCTTTTAAAGTCTTTGTACTTCAACTTTGTAAGTAAATCTCAATTCTAGATTATGACTACCGCTGTAGTCATAATCTAGAATTCAGAGAAACTGATTTGCTCTCTCTTGTGACACCTTCCTGGGATTTAAGGGTTTCAAAATAAAACCCAGGAGTAAAACAAAATAAAATAAGATATATTAATACTCCAAATGGTAGGTGGCAACACAAATTTATAAGGTCGTGGTATTTGTCCTATAGCTAACTTCACCACTTATAGTACTCTCTCTCCCGTTGGACCGGCCATGTAGCACATCGTTGCGTTTTGGTCGTAGCAGGAGATAGCCGTTTATTCTTTCATTATATATCGGTGAAATGAAATGGTGAGCAGCGGCTTGACAACACTCTCAGTATAGTCAAGTCCATGAGCGACGGCTGACATTTACCATCAGATGGGCCGTGGCTCGTCTGCCACTAAATGCAATAAAAAAAAAGTTCTTATTCAATCAATTAAATCAGCGCTGGAAGGATGATAATTCTTTACTTATTTGACCACGAAAAGAAAGAAAAGATAATTTAATTGTATTCTTGTGTACTATTATTTTATTAAATATAACTTATTTTTATTTACCAGATGAGATATCGAACAGAACGGCAATTTATGGAGAAGCAATACTTATCTTGCATCAAGGCTCAAAGTCTTGGTATTTCTCTACGTGATCGAATTCTTATTACAGAGGTAGAACGTGAATATCCGACATAGCCCGCCGAGTTTGCATGCTGAAGTGGCAATGGGCAGGCCATATCGCTCGACGAACTGACAACCGTTGGGGAAAAAGGTTCTCGAGTGGCGACCACGTATCGGACAGCGCAGCGTAACATGCCCTCCCACCAGATGGACCAAATGTATGGTCAAAGCGGCAGGGAGCCGTTAGATGTAGTTAGCGCAAGCCCGCTAGTTCTAGTATTATCTTTGGGGAGGCTAATGTCCAGCAGTGGATGTTTAAAGACTGACGGTTGGATGAATAGAAGGGGTGGCAGATTTACTTTTAAATAATCATTTTGATAAACATTAAACACAAAGTGAAAAATGTGAAATCGAAAATAACAGTCAGGAGCAGGATTTGAACCTGCATCTTCTGGATACCGTCCAGATGCTTTACCAATTCAGCCATCCTGACATTTGCTCCTGACTGCTAATTTCGATAACACATCATACTTAACGTCTTTGGGTGACGCCTGCGCCATCTGTCGGACGTATTTTCATACATTATACCGACCAGGTAAACTTAATTTTACAATTAAGATTTTACCTAATAATGACGCAAACCCTTTAAATATTTAGATATTTTTATATATATTTTTAGCATTTGACATGCTTAGCACTATACATTAAACACAAAGTGAAAAATGTGAAATCGAAAATAACAGTCAGGAGCAGGATTTCAACCTGCATCTTCTGGATACCGTCCAGATGCTTTACCAATTCAGCCATCCTGACATTTGCTCCTGACTGCTAATTTCGATAACACATCATACTTAACGTCTTTGGGTGACGCCTGCGCCATCTGTCGGACGTATTTTCATACATTATACCGACCAGGTAAACTTAATTTTACAATTAAGATTTTACCTAATAATGACGCAAACCCTTTAAATATTTAGATATTTTTATATATATTTTTAGCATTTGACATGCTTAGCACTATACATTAAACACAAAGTGAAAAATGTGAAATCGAAAATAACAGTCAGGAGCAGGATTTGAACCTGCATCTTCTGGATACCGTCCAGATGCTTTACCAATTCAGCCATCCTGACATTTGCTCCTGACTGCTAATTTCGATAACACATCATACTTAACGTCTTTGGGTGACGCCTGCGCCATCTGTCGGACGTATTTTCATACATTATACCGACCAGGTAAACTTAATTTTACAATTAGGTAAAATCTGCTCCTGACTGTTATTTTCGATTTCACATTTTTTCACTTTGTGTTTAATGTATAGTGCTAAGCATGTCAAATGCTAAAAATATATATAAAAATATCTAAATATTTAAAGGGTTTGCGTCATTATTAGGTAAAATCTTAATTGTAAAATTAAGTTTACCTGGTCGGTATAATGTATGAAAATACGTCCGACAGATGGCGCAGGCGTCACCCAAAGACGTTAAGTATGATGTGTTATCGAAATTAGCAGTCAGGAGCAAATGTCAGGATGGCTGAATTGGTAAAGCATCTGGACGGTATCCAGAAGATGCAGGTTCAAATCCTGCTCCTGACCGTTATTTTCGATTTCACATTTTTCACTTTGTGTTTAATGTATAGTGCTAAGCATGTCAAATGCTAAAAATATATATAAAAATATCTAAATATTTAAAGGGTTTGCGTCATTATTAGGTAAAATCTTAATTGTAAAATTAAGTTTACCTGGTCGGTATAATGTATGAAAATACGTCCGACAGATGGCGCAGGCGTCACCCAAAGACGTTAAGTATGATGTGTTATCGAAATTAGCAGTCAGGAGCAAATGTCAGGATGGCTGAATTGGTAAAGCATCTGGACGGTATCCAGAAGATGCAGGTTCAAATCCTGCTCCTGTTATTTTCGATTTCACATTTTTCACTTTGTGTTTAATGTATAGTGCTAAGCATGTCAAATGCTAAAAATATATATAAAAATATCTAAATATTTAAAGGGTTTGCGTCATTATTAGGTAAAATCTTAATTGTAAAATTAAGTTTACCTGGTCGGTATAATGTATGAAAATACGTCCGACAGATGGCGCAGGCGTCACCCAAAGACGTTAAGTATGATGTGTTATCGAAATTAGCAGTCAGGAGCAAATGTCAGGATGGCTGAATTGGGAAAGCATCTGGACGGTATCCTGAAGATGCAGGTTCAAATCCTGCTCCTGACTGTTATTTTCGATTTCACATTTTTCACTTTGTGTTTAATGTATAGTGCTAAGCATGTCAAATGCTAAAAATATATATAAAAATATCTAAATATTTAAAGGGTTTGCGTCATTATTAGGTAAAATCTTAATTGTAAAATTAAGTTTACCTGGTCGGTATAATGTATGAAAATACGTCCGACAGATGGCGCAGGCGTCACCCAAAGACGTTAAGTATGATGTGTTATCGAAATTAGCAGTCAGGAGCAAATGTCAGGATGGCTGAATTGGTAAAGCATCTGGACGGTATCCAGAAGATGCAGGTTCAAATCCTGCTCCTGACTGTTATTTTCGATTTCACATTTTTCACTTTGTGTTTAATGTATAGTGCTAAGCATGTCAAATGCTAAAAATATATATAAAAATATCTAAATATTTAAAGGGTTTGCGTCATTATTAGGTAAAATCTTAATTGTAAAATTAAGTTTACCTGGTCGGTATAATGTATGAAAATACGTCCGACAGATGGCGCAGGCGTCACCCAAAGACGTTAAGTATGATGTGTTATCGAAATTAGCAGTCAGGAGCAAATGTCAGGATGGCTGAATTGGTAAAGCATCTGGACGGTATCCAGAAGATGCAGGTTCAAATCCTGCTCCTGACTGTTATTTTCGATTTCACATTTTTCACTTTGTGTTTAATGTATAGTGCTAAGCATGTCAAATGCTAAAAATATATATAAAAATATCTAAATATTTAAAGGGTTTGCGTCATTATTAGGTAAAATCTTAATTGTAAAATTAAGTTTACCTGGTCGGTATAATGTATGAAAATACGTCCGACAGATGGCGCAGGCGTCACCCAAAGACGTTAAGTATGATGTGTTATCGAAATTAGCAGTCAGGAGCAAATGTCAGGATGGCTGAATTGGTAAAGCATCTGGACGGTATCCAGAAGATGCAGGTTCAAATCCTGCTCCTGTTATTTTCGATTTCACATTTTTCACTTTGTGTTTAATGTATAGTGCTAAGCATGTCAAATGCTAAAAATATATATAAAAATATCTAAATATTTAAAGGGTTTGCGTCATTATTAGGTAAAATCTTAATTGTAAAATTAAGTTTACCTGGTCGGTATAATGTATGAAAATACGTCCGACAGATGGCGCAGGCGTCACCCAAAGACGTTAAGTATGATGTGTTATCGAAATTAGCAGTCAGGAGCAAATGTCAGGATGGCTGAATTGGGAAAGCATCTGGACGGTATCCTGAAGATGCAGGTTCAAATCCTGCTCCTGACTGTTATTTTCGATTTCACATTTTTCACTTTGTGTTTAATGTATAGTGCTAAGTATGTCAAATGCTAAAAATATATATAAAAATATCTAAATATTTTGATAAACGTTGCGATTTTCAATAAAATATTTGTTACGAAGAGTTTCTTATTTACGACCTAGTTACAGACCTCATTCTAACTCAAATTCAAATTAAAATTCGAAAATATCTTTATTTCATAGGCCTATTAAGTAGCACTTAAAATCGTCAATAATACACTAATAATTAAAATAATTAACACGAGCGCCTGAGGCGAGTGCAACCGCAATAACAAAGTGGCGATTGCAATCGCCACAAGCGGTCAGATTCCGTAGTAAAGCCTTTCATGAGAAGAACCCGGCAAGAAACTCATGGGCCACTTTTTTAAATTGCCAATTTATTACAATTTAATATAATCTTTATAACTAAAATTACATTATATCTTATAAAACAATTTTGAAAATTAATGAATGAGGAGCAGCTCAAGCCCATTTAGTTTTATCCTCAAGATAATCCGAAACAGTGTAATAACCTTGATTACAAAGTCTAATTTTTATGGCTTTCTTAAACTTATTTAGTGGCATGTTTCGGACATTTTCAGGAATTTTATTGTAGAAGCATATACATTGCCCCTTCCTATCGTTTAATTTGCCCACGGCGTAGTAGTTCTTAGTCTGAGACTTAGATAAAGGATAGTAATAGATATGACATGCCAATGACAATACCAGGAATAAACGAGATACACAATACAAAATTTCTCTAAGTGCGGTAGAGATAGGTATAGTGCCTGTTGTCCTTGTCATCGTTTATGCTTTTATTTGTCTGACACTTGTGATAAGTTCCAAGCAGAGAGAAAAGCGGATTTTGAACTGTTGCTGAATATTGCGGTTTAGACTAAAATTTGTGATATATTCATATATTTGGACTGTTTCCACCTATCTAACTTTATAAACATGGTACAGTGTTGTGTTTTCAGCTGTAAAAATTGCGGCGAATGAAAATATGAAAATATATCCTTTCACACGTAAGTACAATAAAATATTGTTTTATCGAAATAATAAAGTAATACAATATTAACAACAGTTAATTATATTAAATGGTGTGCAAAATTCACGCTAAATATTGATAAAATCATATATTTGAATGCAAAATTTTAATAGTATTCATTTTTTTTTTGTCTTTCTTTATGGTACTACGATCTATCTCCTTGCTGGGATATTAAATAGTATGTGTATCGTATGCTATATTGGCGTGCGCAGTATGCGACCTGTGTCACATCCTACTTTATTTTTTAAGCAAATCTTGGAGCATTTTGCGTTTTAGTCTGCGATTTATTAATTTCTTGTCCATCAAATTTCTTACCATGCTGTTTGGGTGTTTTGTTATCCTTTTCATATAGAATTGTGTGTGCTGTAGTATTTCCTGTCTAACAGTTCCAATTATTAGGTCTTGATGTAGTTGCTCATTTGTGACAAACCAAGGAGCATTGGTTATTATTCCCAGCATTTTATTTTGAAATCTCTGAAGAATATCGACATTGGAGTGAGACGCTGATCCCCAAAGCTGGATACCATAGCTCCAGATAGGATTCAGTATCGTCTTGTACAAAAGGAGTTTATTGCTCAGTGATAGTTGTGATTGGCGACCTATTAGCCAGTACATCTTACGCATTTGTAAACTTAATTGTTTTCTTTTGGTAATTATGTGTCTTTGCCAGGTGAGCCGCCTATCAAGGTGTAGGCCTAGATATCTTACGTATTCTACTCGAGGGATTTCCAGGTTGTTAAGCTTTACTGCAGGACAGATACCTTTTCTTAGAGTAAAGGTAACATTGACTGATTTCGACTCATTTGCTTTGAGCATCCACTTTTTTAGCCAGGCTGAAATGTCTTCTAAACCCGTTTGCAGGATTTGCGTCGCAGCTGATGGGTCGTCGTGGGATGCTAATATTGCAGTATCATCAGCAAATGTCCCAGTGATGATATTATTTGAAATGGGCAGGTCGGACGTGTAGATTAAATATAGCATTGGGCCTAGCACGTTACCTTGTGGGACTCCTGCATTGATGGGACATAGACGAAACAATGCCTCACCTTGCTGGACTAGAAAGTGCCTGTCTTGTATGAAGGACTTCAAAATTTTATAGATTTAGTTGGGTAGCAAGGTTTTTAATGTAAACAATAGACCCTCATGCCACACTCTATCAAATGCTTGTGTAATATCGAGAAATACACTAGTGCAGTACTTCTTTCCTTCTAAAGACTTGTATATTGCATCTACTAGCCTGTGGCCCTGATCTACCGTGGCGTATTTGCGACGAAAACCAAACTGATGCTGTGGATCAGCTTGTGTTGTTCTACTATTGGTACCTAACATTCTCAGTGATATCAGGGACTCGTATATTTTTGCCAGTATTGGAAGAAGGCTAATCAGTCTGTATGATTTTGGGTCTTTTGGTTGTTTGTCTGGCTTCAGTAGCATAATGATTTGTGCAACCTTTCACTGGAGTGGGATGAAGTGCAGTCTGGTAATGGCATTATAGATTGCCGTGAGTAGCATCAGGGCAGAGTCAGGCAATTCTTGTAGAACCTTATTAGTGATTAGGTCATACCCAGGCGATTTTTTAGGGTTAGCTTTTTGGATTACTCTTTTAACCTCCTTTTTTGTGAACTTTTCGTGTGGTTTCATTTTCTTCTGTTGACTTTAAGAATTCCTTTACTTGGCCTCGTGTTCTGGTGGACCTTCATAAGGATGGGGTTGGAAAACATCGAGCAGGTATTCCGAAAACGTGTTACCTTTTTCCTCGTCACTTCGCGCCCAACTGTTGTCTGGTTTTCTGATAGGAGGTGAGGTTTGTACGGGTCGTTTTATTTTTCTGGTGGCTTTCCATAGAGAATAATCTGTAGCTGTAGTTGCATTAAGACTTTCAAGATATGCCGGAATTCCTGAATTACGGTCATGTTCTAGCATGCACTTAAGCTCTTTTACTTTTTTGTTTAAGCGTTTCTTTAATTCAGGGCATCTGCTTTTCTGCCACAAATTTCGGATTTCTCGTTTCTCCTTAATTTTATCCAGAATCCTTGGGGGTATTATTCCCACGACACATTGATCCCACGACACAGGGCATCCTAGTATGGGGTCTAGTGTTATATTTAAATATTATCATTGTATTTTTGGCATAATAAAGACATATTATTATTATTATTAGTTGGTTGGCAGATACTGCGTGGATACATGCAGTAGAAATCCACACACGCACTTCTTCAAAGCACTGAAAGTCACTTGTTTTGCAAAACTCAAGGTGTTTGTGGATAAGCCCGCACTTCCACAATTATTGAAACATGTAAGTTCTATAAAATTGATATTTAAAAAAATAGTTTAAATTTAAATATATGTTGTTAAACTAAATACTAATAATACATAAGTGCTTATTTGTTTTTTACTTAATCACGCAAATATAATTAGATGGATTTGAGTAGTATTTGGCACACATACGTAGGATACTTTTTATATCGTTATTGGCACGGGATCAGGAATAACACCTCATTTTGGTTATTATCAAGTTATTAGCTGGTTTCCGTGAGGTGACGAACTAAGAATATAAATGTCACCACCTCGCTCTTTCCCACGGGTATCGTACCAGACCACTAAGGCAAGTAAGCAGTTGTCACCTATTGCATTACTGGTGGTAGGGCGCACCCGAGCGGGTTTGTACCACGGAGTATTGTTAAGCATGAGCAGCGGCTTGACAATACTCCCGATATAGGTGGTGGAGTGACTATTTGTGAGCCTGTAAACCTAAGAGGCATTCTTGATGGCTTGTGAAGCCCTCCAGCCAACACTAGGCAAGTTTTTAACAAACAAATAAGTAAACTCACTTTCGCATTTATAATATTAGTAATGGTCAACAATTATATTTTTAATTCAATTATTTTATATGTATTTTAGAACTACATTGAAGAAGACATTGATGGCCAGCATTTAGAAGATGATGTGCAACCTGTGTCCAGAAAAGTTTAAGTATTCATGCTCACTTGTTTAAACAGTAGCTGGAAATTTCCTGAGGGGTCAAACAAACACTATCCCTAGTAAATATGTAAATAAATATGGTCAGTGAATATGGACTTGAAGTTTTGAATATTACTTTTCCTGAACACCACAACAAATTGTGCTATGGCAAAATTATTAGAATGGAAAATAGATGCTTAATAAACGATAATAAACAACTTATAAATTAATTTTCATCCATCCATCAGCCTTTTAAAGTCCACTGCTGGACATAGGCCTCCCCAAGAATGGGGGATAATGCCGTAATCGCCACGCTTGGCAGGCGGGTTGGCGATTTCAGTGGATGTTGTTAATGCTCGAGGGAGTGGCTGCCCACTCACATGGCATTAAAAAAAAAAAAATTTTAAATAAAAAAAAAATGAGCATCGGACAAACAATATTTTTTTGTTGCTACAATTAAGTACAAATGACGAACAAACGAATTAGCAAAAAATAAAAAACTCAAAATAGTTGATTTGCCCCCACCGACTTAAGAGAGAATTTTTGAATTTTTTTTTTAAATTAATGAGCATGCGACAAACATTAATTTTTTTGCGACAATCAAGGACAAAGGACGAACAAACGAATTAGCAAAAAAAAAAAATCAAAAAAGTTAATTTGCCCCCGCCAACTTAAGAGAGGTAAAAAAAATCGACGAATCGGTTTTGGGCTATATATATATTCTAATCTGTGGTGTTAGGGAATTTTGGGTGTTGTATTTGAAAACGTGTAGTACGTTTTATGTAATATCGGAAATCCGTACGCAATTTTTATCCGTACGTAATACTCCAAATTCCGTACCTGTACGGACAAATCGGTACATATAGCAACAGTGAGTATAGTGTATGATCGGCAAAGAGTAGTACGTATCGGTACTTAGACAAAGAATATTAAAAACAAGCTATAAACGTAGGTATGCAGTGTCGAGATAGCAATAGTTTGACCAACAAAAAAAAAACAATTTATAAATAAATTATCCAACTTGAAAATAACATTAAAAATGATATAAAAAGTAATCAAATAGAATCTACTAGAAAAATATTTTTTTAAGTTTTATAAACGACAGCTTTGTTACTGTCGGTGGAGTCAGGAGTCTCCGAAACCGGCGAGCGGAAACTGGAGAGTGTATGAAGAGAATTATGAATGTCGAGGAAGTGAGAGATGTATGCAAGAATAGAGCCTTTTGTCACTCTGTTCTCTCTGCCTACCCCGCAAGGGAGATAGCGTGATGATAAGTAAGTAAAATCATCATAGGTGCAACCCTAGCGCATTCGTTGAATGACGCGGTTGCCCGAGGATCACGCGGTGGGCAAAACGATCTCAACTGTATTTCTGTGTCGATAAGGTACATTTCTTCTCGCTACGAACAATTGGTATTATTATTAAGATTTTGTAGGCTATTATAGAGATTTTGGACATGTTTTAATGGAAGTGATGTTTCTGTCCATAGGACTAGTATCTATTCTGTGCTACTGTACTTATTGTAGTGTATTATTATTTATAGCACAAGCACTAAGCTTAGTTTGGGACCAGAGGACGTTGTGTGAAAAATGTCCGTGAATATTTATATTGAAGTGTAAATCGCATTTAACAATACAACTAATAAACAATGCAGATAACGCGCCCGGCTTGTGTGACGGGCATAAACGAAAACCTGTCATAATATGTATCATTTTAGTCTCCGCCCCTATCCAAAATTATTCAAGTAATATATTGATTTCGGTTACGGATTTTTTTTTTATTTCGGATATCCGGTAATTTCGCTTACCGAGTTCCATACCACTCTTGCAATAAATAATGATTGTAAAAAAGCGTAGGGTGCTTTTTACTAAGTATATCTATAAACTGTTTGTAACATTTGATTAACCCGGCAACCCCTCTTTTCATTTGGTCCTAAGGAAGCGTCTCTTCTCTTCATATAGGTTACTTACCTACGAAGCCAGCCTGCGTCCCTTTTATTTGTCAATTACTGAAGCCTTGATTGTAAACTCATTTCCTCCTTTATCCATTTACTCAGCAGAATGGAGGCCTTCCTCAGAGCAACAGAATCTGCGGGCCAGCATGTTACCTTTGACCACTAGAGCTATACGCTTCTTCTTAATATCTACATCGTCCTCCAGACCCTCGGTAAGGAAATGACCCAGGTAGGTAGGTATTTAAATTGTGCCATACGATTCAAACTCAACCCAATCTTAGAATTATAGGTACTATGTGAATGATCAGGGCACCTACCAGGCCCCAGCGGCCTTATTTACCATACAACCAGTGTTGCCAAACTGTAGGAACTAAAAATCCGTACATCCGACAGGAAAATCCGTACAAAAACCATTCGTGCAATAAATCTAAAACTCCATACGAAATAAAATTATTCTTTAAAACGTAGCATTCTACGGGCTTTCTTTGTATATCCACTCATAATTACATAAATAAAGTGGTTTCTCAACACAAATAATCCACAAAAACACCCAACGTCACAAGTTCAAAATGGAAACCAAAGAGAAATGCGTATAACTAGAAACATGGAAACAAACAATGCGTATTGCGCACAAAGTAAGGAAACTTATAGTATGAAGGAAACAGTTTCTTACTATGAGGTATTGCGCAATTGAGCAAAGAATTAAATTGGTCACTATCATTCATCCATTATTAAAACACAGTAAAGTGTAATATATTTATCTCTTTAATTTACTACTGTAATCAACGTTAACCATGTAATATGCCATCGTTGTCAGTCAGTCATAGAGGAAAGATCATACGGTAATTCCTCGTTATAGACAATCACGTACGTTCTTTATTTTTTTAATGCTTTATAGGGATGTCAAGAGCGAAAAAAATATCGATGCGTAGGTTTTGGGCTATATATATTTAACCTGGTTTTAGGGAATTTTGGGTGTTGTATTTGAAAACGTGTACGTTTTATGTATTATTGGAAATCCGTAGACATATCCGCATGCATTTTTTATCCGTACGGACAAATCCGTACATATGGCAACAGTGCATACAACAATCTTCTATAAATTAAATTGTATAAGAGGCAGGATTTCCCATCCATAAAACCATTTAGATACTATTTACTGTAAAATTAAAACCAGTACTTTGGGGTGTCAATATACCTACTATAATTCTGGTCTGGTTAAACTATTTTGTTTTAGTTGTCAGAGCAATTACTTACTGAACCCGATTAATGCAGTTCACGAGTATCTTGAGTTTGGCGTGTACCTACTAGGAATACTAGGCCTACGCCTATATTTATTTTATTGAATTAAATAAATATCCTCATATAAATGTTTTGATAAAACAAATGCGGGTGAAATCACGGACAATTGCGCAAAACACGAATTAAGACCTACGTGGCGCTGTAAGAAAAAAAAAAACTTCACTGCCTATTTTTTTATTAAGTAGGTATATATAAATTACAATAAATAGGACGCCATTTAACATAGACCGTAGGTCAAAATTCAATAAGTTGACCCATTGTTGCTATATACCCTCACATTACCTCGTGAATGGTTGATTGTAATTTCACAACCCATAACTGTCCCACGTTTAGAGCCCGTTCATAAAATACGTCACATTTTATTTTGACTCCCATCTCCACACAATTTTATGGATCTCTATGTAAATAATACTTACGTTACGAAGTCTAGGTCCCTATTCTTTCCCTTGTAGGTCTACGATTCTTTGCGATTAAATAATTTAAATAAACCGTGAATCGAACGTTAACTTAGACCCACCTTGCCCTACGTGCTAGAATTGTAAGTCCCAGTATATCACGCTGGCTCGGTGTGGGATAAGAAACTTAACAAGCCATCGAAAAAATGTTTGTGTTCTTACACTCGGGTGTATTAACTCATATCTTCAATTATATAGGGTAAAACCGGGATAGATGCCTCATATTCTAAAAACCTAAGTTCCCAAACTCGCGACTAGGAATTAATTGTATAAATAGGAGCCGCAGTCACCCCGTACCTCAATTACCCACGGACAGTCGTGCGGTGAGGACGCGTTTTGCTCGTGTGTGTAATTATTTCCGCGGCAAAATTCACAAACACGTCAAATATTTAAAGGTTAGTATTTTGCGTTGTATAACTTTATAATTAGTAATAAATTCCGTTATATTTTTTATTACCTCAATATACTGGTTCATTGAGTCTGCATCTAGGTATAAATAGAAGCTATTCTATTTATAATTTATTTAAAAAAAAATTGGGCATCTATCCCTATCACAAAGGATAGTTGCCCTGATTTTTCGAGGTATAGGTGCCCTTAAGGGCATCTATCCCTCCATACACCATATATGAAGTATATATTTTTAGTTTCTGTTATATTTTTAATGTATTTGATAAAGAAAACGATAATTATTTAAAGCTATACCAAGACCGAGCATCACTAAAAAGGCAAATTATTTACAGTTCAAGCAGCGAAGATGAAGACAATCCACCAAACTATAAAATTAAAGGAAAGAAAACTAAAAAACACGAAGTCGCAATCCGACTGGATTCAATGTGTCATGTGTCAGAACTGGCTACATGAAACATGTACACTATTCAGAAATTACTGCTCTAGATGTGAAAAATTAAAAGCACTATCCAGCTAAACTTCAATTAAATTGGATAAAATAATGAAAATATCTTTATTGTGTTATTTTAATTTAAAAAAGTATGATGGTGCAATGTGCATATTGACACTTAAAGTGAATATTTTATAACAACAATAAAGAATTTATATTTCTGTTAAATAAATGCTTATAAAATTTAATTTAACAAAAAATATGATTATGCATGTTGAAACTTAAGAATTTATATTTTAGTTAAACAAACGCTTTAAAAATTTTATTATGGTAATTTGTGTGATATTAGATTATGAATATTAGATTGTGATATTAGATTATGAATATTAGATTTTTTTAAATATTAGATTGTGATATTAGGTTATGATATTAATTATCTTCTAATGATAACAATTAAAAGATTAAAAAATACAAAATGTTTTTTATTATTATGACCCATGTTTCTTGGAGACAATTGCTGTTTTAGGAGTAGAACTACCTAATATTTGGCTTAGGTTTTTCGTTTATACGGTACAAAGGGCATCTATCCTGCACTGCAGGCATCTATCCTTCTCAGTATTTTCATGGTGGGGCAACTATCCATACAGGTAGGCATCTATCCTCAAAAAAAATGTTCCACGAAAAGCTAATTTCTGCAAAATCTGTATTTGATAGGTTAAAATAAAATAATAATAATTCATCATGAAGGATTGAGCTAGCTACTTTAATATAAATTATTCGTATAAAATTAATATTTTTAAAATTAGGAGGCTATTTCAAAAAGTGGGGCATCTATCCCGGTTTTACCCTATATTCAAAACCGTTTATGCGTGATTGATTAACCAACATCCTAATATAAACTAATTTTCACATTTATGAATTTCCTATAGTAGACCATCATGTCTAAATATTAAAAATTACAGCCAACATTATCTATTTATAAATAAATTAAACAATAAGATTGTTTTTTAAAAATAATCTTAACATTAAGAATCACACTGGTAATCTCTAGCTAATCATGTCTTTTATTGTCATGTTATATTCTAGATAAATTGAATAAGCCGTTAGTTAGTATTTAGCCAAATCCTAACAAAGATAATAACTTTGTGGTGTACTATTCTCTTGTTGCAGCGAGAGCAAAAATTAGAATTTAGTGAAATTTATTGAATGAGTTCAATTAATTAAACTAAATTCTAATTCTTTCTACCCCCAGCTTCCCTTCCCAGCAAAACCTTTCCGTAATTCCCCCCCCTATATATATAAACGTAATATTTGAATGGGCCCTTAAAGAAAATCTATCCACCTTATTATGCATATAATATTAATAAATAGGTTTTGTTAAGAGTGACCGTTTTCAATGTCAATACCCTACCTACATATACCACACGGAAAATGCTAAAGTGATCTAGTACATACATTACTAGTGTTAGCCCTAGGTCAACATTTTAGGTGTTACTATGTGTGTTAATATTTTAAAGATACCATTGGGGTAAATAGCCCTAAGTGTACACACATAAAAATTATAAATTTAGACTATAACAATGAATGCTTTAACACTAAATAAAAATAATATAATTATCTACTTGGAATCTGCCTCATGTAGGCCAGCCCGACAATATGGGCACAATTATAAATTTTCTGTGCATTACGAATAAATAATATAAATTGCCGCTGTGACACCTACAAGTACTGACAATATTGGAATCCAATACTTTTGCACAAATGGTCTATCATCTTTGTAAACAACTATTTTCCTTTCCTTATATTTTTTCTTTTTACCACTCAACTTCCACTCGTATTCTGCTAATTCTTTTCTATTCTTCTCCTCCTCCAAAACTTTCAATCTCTCTTTTTCCTTCTCGTTCTGTAACTTAGCTGCCTTTTTCTTGGCCTCACAAGCTTCATCACAAAGTAGTTCAATTTCACCGCTACGGACAGCATTGCACGGACCTTCCCTTTTGATATTGCCACACGGGCAATGTATTTTAGTCTTCTTAGTGCAAATTTGGTTGCCACAAGGCCCAGAATGGCAGATATTACGACAACGGTGACCACATTCTAAATTCTTAGGACATTGTTGCTTGCAAGATAACATTTCTTCAGTAGCAACTGATATTTCACGGCAGCGTAAATATATCTCAGTTACAGCACAGTGGCAAGACAATCTCTCTAGTATTTCACATGGAGGACACATACCAGGATGACAAGCACGTTTCGGACACTTATGAGAGCATTTTTCTGGTCGTGGAAATGAACATTCTGCGTTACATTGTCTACATGAAGAAGGTACATTTGGATACTCAGGAATTGGAGTGAAGAGATGGCAAAGCAATGTACATTTGTGATTGCCACATGCAAGTGGACGGCCACACTCCCTTCCACAAGGTCTACGAGCAGCAGAATGGCAAGGCTGGTCATCAGTCTCATGTTCTCCAAAACAGATAATAGGAATGGGTATATTACAAGGAGGACATTCTAACGTCATTATCTTAGTTTTTGGAGGCTGCACTTCCCATGGTGTTGCAGGTTTTTCAACTTGTTTAAAGACGACAGCCACATATTCGTGACATGTTGCTTCACAGTGATGACCACACTTGGGATATGCCTTATCGCAGATTGCTTTACACGGTGGACAATCCCCAAAATGACAAACATGTTTGTTTTCTTCAGTATGACCACATTTGTATTTAATTTTACATGTCAGAATGCATTTTGGAGGTTTTACATGCCTTTCCCTGCCACATGGAACTGTAATAAATGTTTCTTTGCATCGACAAGTAACTTTAGATTCCCTCGGACATGGATAGCAAGGCCCACGGTGACATATACTTGTGCATTTATGTCTACCGCACTGAAGAGGTTTATCACATATTTTTTCACATGGTGGACAGTTACCGTTGCAACATTTTCGGGCACATGCATGTTTACCACAAGGCCTGGTTCCTCTACATTTAGTTTCACACTTAAATTCTTTGCTGCATGGCAGAGATCTTGTATGTGTTGAGCATTGGCATTTTTTTTGTATTAAAACCTGACAAGGTGGGCACTGTCCTTTGTGGCATTTCTCAGGGCACAGATGATCACAATCATCATGTTTTTTACCACAAGTACCTAAGCAGGTTTCTATAACATCTGGGCATTGGACAAACCTTTGATTAGCACCACATGGGCAGGATCTCATACCGGAGTTAGGACAAGCACCACATTCACCCAAATGACAGGTATTATCACATCTATGGTAGCCGCAAGAGAATAATTTATTACAAACTCTTTTGCATTTCCAAAATGGGTCATTGCAGGGTCTCTTAGCTTTTTCAGATCCACACTGGCATGGTTGAACACTGGTATAACTACAGGGTGAGCATTCACCCCCATGGCAAATTAATTTGCACTTGTGTGTCTTACATAGTAGCGGTTTCATACACAATTGACCACATGACCATTTTGCAGAACTACACCTCACTTTTTTCCGTTCCTTCTCACAGTAACATACTCCATTGACAGTCTGAGGGCACGGTGGACAAGGTCCAGGGTGGCATAGCAACAAACATTTATGTTTACAGTTATCACCTATTGACAATCTCTTTTCACAGACCTCACCACATGTATGGGGTAACAGCCATGGATGGTGCTGAGGGTCATCAGTTTTACCACAAAAGCACCTGTACTTACGCGGGATTTCTACTTTAGAATAGGATTGGCGACATTTTGGGCAGCACCATTCAATTTTTTTAGGTTTAACTACGGCTATAGGTCCCTGGCTTTCTTCAGAGCACAGGAAAATGCTATCGTTTGCCCATTTTTGAATACACGATAAATGAAAATAAGAAAAGCAGTGATCACAAGTCCATATAGCGTCTATTCTTTTGATAGATCCTATACATATAAGGCACGTTATTACGCGACCACTGATAGCTTCTTCTAGAAGATTCTTAGTCCTGTTCAACATAGACTTGTCTCCGCCACCTCTCCAGTAACTCTGGAACACTCCATCGAGGACACTTGATTCATAAGGGTCTTCGTCTTCTGAAGATGAGAGGTCTTTCATTTCCTTCAAATGTTTTTGAACATTTTGCTGCAATTTTGCGGCTGCGTCTCTATATCTACGTGCCATGGTTGATAATTATATAAATTAATGTAGATATATTATATACTATGAGGTATTAGAAACATAAGGAAAGCGCACTGCAAATTGCAAGCATATCTCGAATTCGCTATATAATCTCCATGGACATGGACGTAATAATCTCCAACAGTCCAATCCTCCAATCCAAGACTCCCAAGAATTCCAACTCCCAACGTCTCCAACTAATTCAATTTAGGGATGTAAAATAATAATCGATTATGAAAAAAAATCAATTTTTTATTCAGCAAAAATCGATTTAATACGTTTTTTTTATTACAAAAAAAAATTTTATCAAGCGATTTTTGTATTACAAAAAATCGATTAACTGACAATTATATTTTTGCGCTTGATTTTTATCCGCAACCGCCGCGACGACGTTAGCCCGGAGACCGCAGCGCTATTGGGCCTATCAATATAACATTTTAACGACATCTGTGCGTATACAGTAGCAACCGTTCTGTGCTTCGTATAGTAAGTAAATAATTTAGTTGAAGAACATAATACTTGTCCCTATAGTTATTGCATATAAAAGTAACAGCTACAATCAAATATATTTTTTCAAATTATGTAAGTGTAATATTGGCCGTGTGGGGCCGGCTTTAGAATTGTCCCACCCCTTCTCCATCCATGGGAATGTAAGAGCCGACTGAGGGAATACCGAGGAAGTGGGCAGCAGCACTCCCTCGAGTATTTACAACATCCACTGTGATCGCCAATCCGCCTGCCAAGCACTTAAGATTACGGCACTATCCCCCATATGAGCGAAACAGCACAGGACCGGCTCGTTGTGGTGTTCTCTTGGGGAGGCCTACATCCAGCAGTGGACATTGAAAGGCTGATGGATGGGAAATGTAATAAATAAATAATGCGTAATATATAGCGCATAGTGTTGTAGTGTCATTCATAAGTAATTTTTCGAGTCGATGGGGAATGATTCCTTGCTATAATTATAGTAACTATTGCGTGCTATGCAGTGGGTTGCTTATAATGTGCTTAAGAGACATAATTCACAATATTTAGATATTTTTATATATATTTTTAGCATTTGACACGCTTAGCACTATACATTAAACACAAAGTGAAAAATGTGAAATCGAAAATAACAGTCAGGAGCAGGATTTGAACCTGCATCTTCTGGATACTGTCCAGATGCTTTTTTACCAATTCAGCCATCCTGACACTTCACTTTGTGTATAATTCACAATATGGAGATCTGGAGAAATGCGAATGATTATCATGGCCTCACCGGTAAGCACACTAAAGCGGCTACTAGATGGATAGGTGGACTGACGCGGCGACCTAGCGCCACTTAATCTAACATTCTCTTTGGGAGGGAGTGGATGATGTAAGGCTGGTGAGTGGATGGGAAAATAAGTCTAATACACTAAACATAACAATATATAGATAGCGCCATTCACGAAGACGCGCCCCACCAATTTTTGTTCAAGGGGCCGCGGGGTGTGCTACTATTGACCCTAGCGTCAGTCGCGAGCCGTCAGCAGTTCGATGTACATGGGTAGCACAGTTTACGTTGCTTAAATCCAGACTTGGCACGAAAGTTGTTAAAAAAAATTAAAATGTCTAGAAAATCAAAATATACCATTCAGTTTCTATCAGTATTACATTTTTTTAAACTCTCCGAAAACATATATGACGTTAACACGTAAAATTATCGTCCGTAAACCGACTACAGACCATCATAATATAGTTTTTTTTAGTATACTATTAATATTTATAATTGCTCCCTCAACATAGTAATATTACGCTGTATTAACTAATAATGACATACAAAACCCACACTGAACGACAACAAAAAAATATTAATTATTTTTAAATAAAAAAAGCCGCCTTCAAAACACACCTAGGAACTAAAACGCAAAAAAAATCATAGCAGCCTAAGGACTGCCGACAGAAGTGAAAACTTAAAATTATAAACAAACAGGTGTTTTTAGATATCCAAATTAATTGTTCGATCTTAAATAAAACTTCTAAATCAAAATTATTCATTCAGGCATTAAAAAAAAGATCGTAACTTGACAAAGTACTCTTTAAGAAGAATTAAACGAATATAAACTTGATGGGTTCGGGTCGTTTCATTACATAGTTATTGTGGCCTCCTTCCTGCTTCATATCAGACCCTGGATACCATCTAGAGACAAAGTACTCGTTAAGAAGAATCATACGAGCCCAAACTCGATGGTGTTATGTCGTTTTATAACGGAGTTCCTTTAGCCACCTTCTAGTTCCATCATCAGACCCTGGATACCATCTAAAGACAAAGTACTCGTCAAGACGAATCAAACGATTCCAAACTCGATGTGGTTGTGTCATTTCATTACAAAGTTACTGTGGCCACCTTCCTGCTCCATCATCAGACCCTGGATATCATCTAGAACTGGAGTAATAGTCAAGACAAATCATACAAACTCAATGGGGTTGCGCCGTTTCATTATAGAGTTCCTAGGTCCACCTTCCAGCAGATCAGCTCCATGTCATCATAATATTGCATTGTCACGCGATATACATATGGGTGTAAAATTTCAGCTCAATCGGAAACCGGGAAGTGTGTCAAATGTAATTTCCAATGCACACACTATAGCTGCGTTTCGTAACGGTGTCGCGAGTCCAGAGATTATATCTCATCTAAAAATATGCGTACCGCGATAAAAGAAGTTTTCACTTCAAAAATTATTGGTCGACTTCAAACACATTAGTAGGTGCCTAACACGGATATCATATGTAATTTATTTTTTGCTTTTTAGTGTTTTTCTATAAAATAGGTCAGAGTAGGTGGTACACGATGGGGAGGCATTCCTTGGGTGCATCTCGTATGAGAAAGCATCGAGCACAGGAGCGCAGTAGAGAATGAAATAAAGCACAGCAATAAAAAAACATACAGTCGAATTGAGAGCCTCTTCCTTTTTGAAGTCGGTTAATAAAATTAAAGTAGAGCATCTTCCTAGTTGACCATATTTTGTTTATTGACCTATGTGTGCTTGCGTAATAGGCAATTTGGTGAAACAATACACACTTGCATTGCAAGTAATTAGAATAAAGAGTGGGCGCGTCTTCATGGATGTCACTATCTATAATAATATTAAAAAAACATAATACATAATTTTTTTTTGTATTATTCTTATGAATATTATCCAGACGCTTACTTAAGCTCTTATTCTTCAACTCATTGCCCATGGATTTTTAATTTGGATTGATCGATTCATTTAAAAATGTTTTTTGTTGATATTTTCCAGACTTTAATTTGTATAGATTATTTTAATTCTATTGTAGGTGTTTATTTTCAACTTAATTTGACAAATTCGAAAAAATCGACTAATCATAAAAAAATCGGTTATTTTTTTTATGTAAAATCGAAAATATTATAATCGATTTTTCATGTTATTCAATAAACGATTACTTAATAATCGATTTCTATGAAGGATTTGACATCCCTAATTCAATTCATTTCTTCCAATCGGGCATGACGTTAAGCTCGCTTATATGTCAAACACATGACAAAACGTGTGGCGACACGTTACGTTACACGTTGTATTTATGTAAGTTTGAATTTTTTTAAATATAATATATCTTAATAATATGTTCTCAATTAATACTTTTTTAGATATTTATCAATATCATTATAATATATAAATATAGGCTACGGGATACAAACATTTAATTTAAAAGGACGTTTTTGGTTTGGGGCTGCCATATTAAAATATCTTATATTGTTTGTATTAACTATCGGATACGAGATGGCTCTGTGCAATAAAATCAAATCCTCTAACAACTTGTCTATTTGAATAAACTAAGTAGGTTGAGTTGGGGCCAGCTTTAGAATTGTCCCACACCTCTCCACCCATGGGAGTCGTAAGCGCCGACTGAGGGAATACCGGGGGAGTGGGCAGCAGCACTCCCTCGGGTATTAACAACATCCACTGCGATCACCAACCTGCCTGCCAAGCGTGGCGATTACGGCACTATCCCCCCATATGAGCGCACAGGACCGCTCGTTGTGGCGTTCTCTTGGGGAGGCCTATGTCCAGCAGTGGACGTCGAAAGGCTGTTGGATGGATGGATGGATACTATACTAGATTCTGTCCACGTGTTGACTTCATAATTATAGATACGCCTCTCCATGGCACCTAATGATCACTATAAAAACATTGCTGCCCTTAGGACATTAATTTTTTTGGACTGTGTGTATGCTGAATTTCATGATGATTGGCTGAGTAGTTGAGACGTGAAAACGAAATAATCTAACAAATAAACGCACATTTTAGATCTATTTCTTTTAGCAATTGACATGCTCCGCTAATTTTTGAAAGTACAAATTATTTGTGAATAAAAAAAAGAGATTTTTAGTAGCAGCGGGAATCGAACCCGCATCTTTTCCAATCTGGGGAAGTGCTCTAAGCCACTAAGCTATCCTACTGATCTTTCGATCATCCCAAATTCTTAATCACATTTGTCTTACGACCAACGCCATCTATCGGCAAGTATTAGATGCATCCAATATAGTAAGTTTAATTTTGCAATTAAAATTTTTACTATTTGATGGGGCGATTTTTTTTAAACATACGATATTGGATGCATGTAATGCTTGCCGATAGATGGCGTTGGTCGTAAGACAAATGTGATTAAGAATTTGGGATCAGTTGGAAAGATCAGTAGGATAGCTTAGTGGTATAAAGCCTTCCCCGGATCGGAAAAGATGCGGGTTCGATTCCCGCTCCTACTAAAATCTCTTTTTCTTTATTCACAAATAATTTGTACTTTAAATAAACGCACGTTATCATTTATAGGTAACATCAGTAAGGATCCTCGTAAAAGTGTGACTTCAGAGAAGATTTATAGATTGCAACTTATTTAGGTACGAGCTTTTAACTGTAATGTTTTTCGAATGCTATGACAATGTTCTTATAAGAGTCTAAAGAATTAATAATTATAAGAATGATTTCCTTATGATAGCCTGTGACCTTACTATTGCTCAAGCTCACAAGAGGCGGTTACTGCTTATAATCACGTGGGTCACTAATTCATATGCCTATATTGGCAATGAAGTCTCATAAGAGGCAACATTTGTTATTACTAGGTCACTTAAAAATAAACAATAAGTACAATTAGAAAATTTGTTTTATTTCATCCAACTTACAATCGAACAACAGTAAGTTGTCATTTGAAAAATATTTAAGTTTATATTTGCAGTTAACAATTTAAATCTTTACAATATTTGTAAACAAACAAGTTTTGATACTTTAGTATCACAATATGCGTTAGATATTAATATGTATCTACGTACTTAAATTACAAAGCATATAAATTTAAAATATGCACAGATATTTGCAATATCTTATTAGTAATAAAAGCTTTTTATTTAATGACTAAACTATTAGATTGGTAACATTATTAATAATAGAATGTAATCATTTTATTAAAAGTATTTCATGGCACTAGTTGTAACCACTACTGTAAAAAAGTAGCACCGTTGAATGTCAACGAAATTACTTTTATTAAAGATTTAAAAGAAAAATACAACTGCATAATTATTATCTGTCCAAATAAGTATTTTAATGATACTTTATATGTTTTTAAACAATATATTAGGACTGGTCAGTGATGAAACAAAATAATACAAACAAAAGAATATTGATGACGTAACTTTACAAAGACTAAAAATATTTGAAGTTTTGAAATAATGACGTCTGTCATTTTGTTGTATAATATTATGGCACTGTAATGTTTTTTTATAATTCAATTATTCTTTATTTATTTAGAAGCCTGGATGTCTTTGTGTAAAGTACCCATCAGTTGTTCGATCAGATAACTGTTAAATGTTAATCATATGAAATTAATGAAGAAATTTAATAATCTTCGTATCGTTGCTGTTTACAAACAAAATGCTTGTATAGGTTTTAAAAATAACATTACCTAGTCGATTTAGCGAACTCTGGTGTTGTTCTCAGTTTTTTTATTTTTACTGGACAGTTTGAACCAGCCGGCTTTTTTATTGTTGTCTTTAGGCATAGATATAGATCTGGAAATTTTATCTCGGTCACTATCTCTATTGATAACTTCACTCGATTGGCTTTTCTTGCCATCTCGAGCGACTGACTTTCTCAGTGTAGTATTGCCATTCTCTCTATTATCTCTAGTGATGATTTTTTTTTCAGGTTTCTTGTATAAAGTTTGACTAGAGCTAGTTAGACGATTATTTTGTGGACGACGAGTTAATGTTGTTTGACTGTAGGATTTCTTTTGCAATGGAGCTGGTCTGTCTTCTGACAAAGTTTTGGTTGAAGATGCCTTTTTGATAACTTCTTTAGGCTTTGATTTCCTTGGTCGTTGTGCGTAGTGTACATCATGTTGGTCGTTGTAGTGTTTGGGTGTCCATGGCGCAAATATTGAGAAACTTTTGGTTGTACTTCGAACTTGAAGATTTGAGGAGTTAACTGATGAAACATCATCACGGGAACGATTGCGTGTAAGGCGGCCGGGATCTGGGATGTCACCCACTGTAAACAAAAATTCGAGCATTCATAGGCGATATTAGTAAACGTTCGCTCTTCTAAATTTATAATCATTACATTTAATTTAATTCCTATGATTTAACAATATTTTCACACTAAAATACTGCAAGATAATCATAATTAAATTATATGATATACATTTGTGGCCATAACATATAAGCTGAAACGATCTTACAACAAAGCAAATGTTAAATAGTTTAGTTTGATCTAAAGTCAGACTCAGACTCACTATTAGTTCGTACCGACACTTGCTAATGTTTCAAAAGAGCATCGGTTATTTATCATTTCTATTTTTAATAACTTGGTTATTGATCTCATTTGTCATTATCACTTTCTATTTTATCTTTTAACAAAACATTGATATGAAAGGATAGGTATTTACCAGTAGTAGCATGTAAATATACTACGCTACGTTGAGACTGTTGGCTGGAGTCACCCTCGGTGCTGCTCTCACCAGAGTTTGTTGCTGGTGTTCTGCGCCGAGGCCTGTATGACAAACATTTTAACAGCGTGGAAGATACAAAGAACAAAGATAATAAGCTCAGCATCAGAATTGATTGAATGAGCCATTAGGGTAGTTTCTAAGTAAAATACCACATAACATCAAAGTTGAGGTAAAATGCTCTTGGTACCATGGCTTATAAAATGTTGGAGTATGATTGAGGCCAAGTGTTAAAATGATCTTTATTTCATTGTACAATCTAGATTTAGTCGAGTGTACGAGCAAAAAAAATTACACAGCTTAAGCTGTGTTGTGTGTGTGTGTGTGGTTTTAAAACCTGTATTTTTTTGTCATGGCAAATAAGCACACAGTCCATCTGAGCCTCATCACCAAAAGCAAAACATATAGAAATAAAAATATAACCAAACTTACTTCAAAGTACCGTTAAGCTCTTGCTTACTGCTTCTCAAGTCAGAAGAGCTACCACGATCTTCATGCCTTCTCCTCAGATCTCCCTTTGAGCCTTTCAAAGTTTTTGAACTGCTGTGACTTCTGGACCTCTCATAAGGACTGATGGGTGGCTTACTATTCACCTTCCTATCAAACTGACTCTCATTTTCTGAATTGCTCTGTATCTCGTTTATATTTTGGAGATTTCTCTTGTAATGTTTCGTGTGTGGAGAGACACTCTTATCTCTGTGGAGGTTTGATAAAGAGTAGCTTTTATGAGACAGTTGACTGTGGTCTACCTCATCGAAGCCTGTACTGGAATTATTCGAAGTAGTTTTTCGTAGGGTGCTGTGTTTGCTGTAACGTTTTTCAGTAGTAGACCTCAAGTTAGCGTCGGAATCTATGTCCGTGTCGCCAAAGAATCGAAGGTTCTTGGCTGGCGAGTTCAGTGGTTTTCCTGGTTTTGTGTAAGGTTTACGAGGTGACTCATCTTCTGTAGTTAAAGTGCTTTCTTTTTCAATCTGAAATGTTTACATTGTGCTATTAATTGTTTTGAATTGCTGTCGTCATAACTGATTATGACTAAGCATCTTAAACAGTTATTTAAACACGTAATCATATGCTTACATTTCCTTCACATGACGAGGAGGTAAGTTAGTTTACTTTATTTCATTTTCCTGGTGGAATCTATCATAAGAATATGTGTGTTGTCTTGTTGGTTCATTGCTGTTAGGTCTTACGAAACTCGTAGAATGGGACGTTTTTTAAACATATTATTGAATACAGTCTATAGATGGATAATTTGACAACTGTCACAGTAGAAAGCATCAGAAGGTGGAGAAAATATGATAAAGACAAGAAGACGGCACTCTGACTAACCAAATGAAATGCAATAGTTAGTAGGATTATCTAACGTACGAAGATATTCTATCTAAATCTGGTTCTTAGGTATAACCTGGTTTACGACTTACTAGTTAATTGTAATACACGGATTTTCCCTAGTTAGTCGAATGTAACATTATACTTTCTTCGTATATCGACATTTATCAGAGACAAATACATATTTAATGTACTCAGTAAGTTACCAAGCAAAATGTAGATGGGAGATCTCAAGGTCAGAAGATGTAAGCTTGTACTTGAACAATAAAAAAAATATAAATAATAGAATTAGAATTAATAAAAAGTGACGGAGCTATATATGATATATACTTTTTGCATCCAGAGGAAACATCTAGTCAATTTATGAATATCGACTATAATAATAATCGAATCGGTATTTACCTTACTGTTTTTTATAGCCGACCCTTTCTTCCTAGCAGTAAGTCTGTCTAGGGACTTGAACCAATTGCCACTGGTATTATTGGCAGTTGACGGCGGCTGTCGGCGTGGTGGAGACGGAGTTGGACTCGGTGTTGCTAGCCTACGTCTCTCACGATATCTTTCCGCCTGGAACAATAATAATATTTAATGAATAAAAAGTTTAATATTTTGTTAATAAACAGACATAGTGAGATTTTTGATTCGGTCCAAAGCAAGATGTTGCAAGTTAATATAAATAAAGAAGAAACCGGAGCAAAAGTATTCGCGAGTTCTTGTGGAGAGGTTGTCTGCCAAGTTCCATTGGTGAGCGTGCTTTTGTAAACCATGGCTCAAAACCCTGTCAACCTAGTTAGAGAGATCTGGATATTACAGCGTGACAGGAAACGGATTGCCCAAATAAAAGGTAACTATTACATTTGGATTATTTGAGACTAAGACTGAAAGATCTGTTAACTTCCTGAGTTTATTTAACCGAAGTAATACCGTACCTAAAATATATTTACGTTGCGTTATTTCAATATTTTCTAAATGGTTATGCTATGCGATACTAGATGGCGCTACAGGTAAATTTTAGTCCGTAGATTCGAGTAATTAAAAATTTTTACAACTCTGTGGGATAGATGATACACTAATGTGGGACACTGGTCTCCACTCAGAGTGAGAGATATTTAGGCTATGTTCTACCACATTGATCTGTATTTTACAACTTGACATGCTCAGCCACTTTAAAGATCAAATTATTTGTTAAAAAGTTTTGTGAAGTTTATTCTTTTCTTTTTCCACATTCAAAAATAATTGTTCTTTAGTTGACCGCACAGATGGCGGAGTGGTTTAGATACCGGCCTCCCGCCGTAGTGTTGTGGATTCGATTCCCACACAAGACAACTCTTTGTGTGATCCATAAATGGTTGTTCTGAGTCTGGGTGTACTTTATGTCCGTGAAATTATATGTTTGTAAAGTCCCCCGCGATACAAGGATTATTCCTTAATTCAGGATGTTGTCTTTTTATAAAAAAAAACGAGTGTGCTTTAGACCATACGACTGAAGTAAAACTTAACAAAAAATATATATTTTATTAATAGTGTTAATATCTATTAATAATGAGAAAGAAAGAAAGAAAATGTGTGCTCGCACCTCTCTCTCTTGTCTCTAAGTAATATACATAACGTAACTATCTCTCTTTCTATTTTCACTAACTTATATCTCCCTCTCAACTTCCGTTCGCCTCACCCGATCACACTTTTTGTAACGCTCACGTCACGCATTCACCAGCTTACTCCCCAAGTCAAGCGTGCGTAAAGACGTATTTACTTCAAAAAAGTGATATAACTTTACAACAAATACACACGAAATTTCGAGAAGCCAGAGGAGTGTTCCTTGTGATTTCTCGACCTTGTAAATTCTGAGGATCAATCTCATATCACCATGTTTGCAGTATTTGGTCTCACCACAAGGCTATCACTACAAGTTACCTATACAGACAGTTGATAAAATATAGATAAAACAATCTGTCAGGTGAAAATCCTGTATACTTGTGTATACTTAGTTATTCAAACATAGACTTGGTGTGTCTATGACAACATCCGCGTGGGTTCATTGACTTTTTCAACGATTATTACGTAAAACAACTACTTTAAATTGTTTTTTTTGTTGCCTAATTTGTATAAAATGCCGATTTTAGATCGAGTTTAGGCTTAAATAATTGTTTCAACTTTCCACTCGTTTTAAATCGAGTCGTCTTGTTTCTTTTTTTAAATTTGTTGGCATGGGCGACATGTCTATATGGGTAGTGGGAAGCTCTAAATAAATAATAATGATCTGCAGACCGTAATAATGTCAACACACTAGCTAGCCATCACGCAGGATATGTTATAGTGCACGAGTATGTGCACTAACACAAGTGCACTCTCTGTTCTCTCACTCTCATAGTCCCGACGCGACCAGAGAGAGATCACGCGCAGGACCAACGATTTTAACTGCTTTCCGAGGCACGAGTGTGAAACACCGTCAACTTCCTAACTCCGGGGCTGCTATTGAGAATTTTTTGACGAAAAAACGCAATAACGTTCTGCTGGTCCAACCCGGGAATCGAACCTGAGACTTCATGATCTGTCTATCGTTAGACACACGCACACATACAAAAACGTACACGTACACACACGACACACACGCACGCACACACAAACACACACAGGCGTGCTCGTCTAAAGGCATGGAAGGGGATCACTAGGTTAGACATAGCTGCAAAGGCGCGACGCTAGCCTGATGGCACGTTACGTTACACGAAAACGTTTTTACTCCCTATACAAACATGCCTAAAGATGTTTCACATCAAAAATGTTAATAATACAGTTATTCGTACGACACGGAACAAACCAGGTATAATTCACGTTGATCGAGAGATATGCGTTCACGCAAGGTCGAATCACGCCATATGGCCTGTGGCCTTAGCAGTATGTACAATTGTTTGGCATATGGGCGATATTTTTACTGTAAAATATTAAGTTAAAAATATTATGATCTTTATAAAAACTTGTAGGTAATATATTCTGAAAAAAGAATAGTTCTCCTACCGACCGAAAAACTAAACGAATTTCTGCGAAATTTGATATACTCGTAGCTAGAGATAATTAAGGCCTTTATAAACACATAAAATATTATTTCTTTATAAGGATTAACTATGGCATGTGCATAAACGACTCTATTTTTTTATTCTACGCGGGTGGCAATTTAGACAGCCCACCTGATGGTAAGTGCTTGCGTAGCCTATAGACGCTAGCAACACTAGCGACACTCCAAGGAAAGGGATTATGCTAAAAATTATAATAAAGTTAACTGGTAATTTTTAGCCGTGTGGGGCCGGCTTTAGAATTGTCCCACCCCTTCACCCATGGGAGTCGTAAGAGCCGACTGAGGGAATACCGGGGGAGTGGGCAGCAGCACTCCCTTGAGTATTAACAACATCCACTGCGATCGCCAACCCGCCTGCCAAGCGTGGCGATTACGGCATTATCCCCCATATGAGCGAAACAGCACAGGACCGCTCGTTGTGGCGTTCTCTTGGGGAGGCATATGTCCAGCAGTGGACGTCGAAAGGCTGATGGATGGATGGTAATTTTTGTTCGTTTTCTATATACCTAAATGTTTAGTTATTTTTCTATATATTAGCACTTGACATGCCCCGTTTACTAGAATATATTAAATATAACGTATATTAGGTATATCAGCTATTCCTGCCTTAAAGACTTATCTTGTTCAAGCACAATTTCGATTACCTAGATTTAGGGTATAGTAGACCACACTGTTCTAATGTGAGTGAGAAGACATCAAAAAAATGCGAGAAAATCTCAGATGTGCAATTTTTTTACCACCTGACCAGGGTACTTACTGAAGAGCCTTACCTTTCTAAAGAGGTTTTGCTCTGATTATATACATCGCTCTGGTAACTACAAATTGTCACAAAATTGCACATTAATCTTACATTATTCTAATCATCTTCAAACCACGTAAAATGCATGAAGTTTGGCAATGATCAATGGTGTATTTTAAGCCTAAGAAAGTGTGCATGAGGGGCCCGTACCAAGACATTGAGAATGAATTGTTATTGTTACTTTTGCAACGGCTTGGCTATAGGATCGCGGTGGTCCGCCAATGCAAGCGGAGAGACTACACACAGCGGGTTATTTTAGTGGGTGAGGGTCCCGCACTACCCTGCAATGTCCCGAATGACACACTTTGTGCGAATAGTCATGTCCATCCATCAGCCTTTTAACGTCCACTGCTGGACATAGGTCTCCCCAAGAATGGGGGATAGTGCCGTAATCGTCACGCTTGGCAGGCGGGTTGGCGATCGCAGTGGATGTTGTTAATACTCGAAGGAGTGCTGCTGCCCATTACCCCGGTATTCCCTCAGTCGGCTCTTACGATTCCCATGGGTGGAGAGGGGTGGGACAATTCTAAAGCCGGCCCCACACGGCTGCAATAGTCATGTAATGGATGATAATTCTTTATTTCCTTTAGTCGACTTGTACCTGTACGACACCTTTCTTTTTATTTAGGCGGAAAAAATATACCTAACCACACACCCTGTCGTTCGGGGCAACGAACAGGGTAGTGCGGGGCCATCACCCACTAAATAAACCCACCGTGTGCTGTCTTTCCGCCTGTATTGGCAGACCACTGGAACTGTGTTAAATTGCTTCAGTGTTCCGCAGGCGGCTTACCCTTTCGGATACCCTTTAGCCTACCTGTACGACACCTGCGGGCTAGAATGTGTTGATGACACTTGTATTCTTAATCCGTCACAACACAGGCGAAACAATTTAGGTCGCCCATGGACTCGACTATACCGAGAGTATTGTCAAGCCGCTGCTCACCAATTCATTTCACAGATATGAAATGAAATATAAACGGCTATCTCCTGCTACAGCCAAAACGCAACGATGTGCTTCATGGCCGGTAACACGGGAGATGGTGGTACCAACCCACTCGGGTCAGATACCAAGTGAGAACTCCCACTTGGTACCCAGCCGTATCACGAGTCGTGCAATGGATGATAATTGCTTACTTTCCTTAGTCGCCACATACGACACCCGTGGGAAAGAATGGGGTTGTGACAATTGTATTCTTAGTCCGTCACTACACGGACAAAAAGAAAGTAAGTTAGTCTTAACTTAACTTGCAAAGTTAAGTTAAGATTAACTTACTTAAAACAAATTAGCAAGTAAGTACTTCGTACATTTATTATCTTCAAGACATGTTCATTAATCTCTGCTCATTTTAATTAAATGTATCCAAAAGATGATCAACACCATGTGCGCCGGAGTGCCGAACGTTTCAATATTTAGCTGTGACGTCACCGCAATGTCAAACGCGACATTGACCTCAGTGTCGACGACCCTATTATGGTGCTTAATACTGATCCTATATAATATTTGAGTATCAGGTTTCATTAGCATATTTTTTTTTGGGAAGGTTTTCGTATGAAATGAAACTTATTTATCAATCCCAGTCGTGACCAATGAGCTGGTTGTATACAAAACTGAATATATACTTATTTTTAGTTCTGTGCTTAACCTGTGTATATGTGTAAATCTGCGGCATCAAAGCTTCCAATCTTCCAAAGGTAATTCATCATCAAATAATGGCTCATGGCCCTGCCAAAATGAAATAAAGAAATTAAAAAAAAACTTCCAAACGGCTGATATTTTTTTAAAATTTTGGATATATACCTACCATTTGGCAGTGTCAGAGCTGTTTGTAATTTAAGATTTTTGAGAAAATATACTTACTTTATTAGGCTATGTACATCCACCACTGAACCGAGACCAATTTTCTGAGATTATTCTACTCTTTGTTTCTGTTTATCTGTTTGTTTGTGTGTACATCACACAAAAACTTCCGAATGGATTTTCATTAAGCTTTTTATTTAATAGCTCTATATTAGACTTAAAACTGTATACTACTATAACACGTACCTACACTACGTTTTATCCCGCTACTATACCGGGAACCTGCTATGTAAAAACTAGCTTTCCGTCCTGTCCGTAAATTGACCGTAACGATGCTCCAATGACGTACCTACGTTCTATGAGGCTTTTCTATAATATTCCGGAACATTAACATAAGAATAAAATAAATTTGAAAATTAAATTAAATTTAAAATAATATTCATGTATTATACAACTCTGTTATCGAATAATAAAATAATTTCATGTTATGATTTATTCTCAGTTTCCGTATTTAATATAAAATATTGTGAGGAAATCTGGATGCCTGAGATTTTTCCCGATAGTTTCTTAAGTCAATCACCACTGATGGAATGTAATATGGTTCCGGTGGCCCGCTAATAAAGGCGGAGAGACGGCACACGGCGGGTTTCTTTAGTGGGTGAGGGCCCCACACTACCCCGTTCGTTGCCCCGAACGACGGGGTGTACGGTTAGGTACATTTTATCCCGCCTAAATAAAAAATAATAATAAGGGTCAATCGGCATTGGGCCAGCGAGCGTGACCGAAGTTCCTGTTATTCTAAGATTTTATTAGTGAAATAGTAATGGATAGTGAATTTTGCATCTTTTTACGCAAAATTATCTTTACAAACCCTTCTTAATATAATAAATATGGAAGTGTGTTTGTTTGTTTATTTCTTTGTTACGCTTTGACGCCATAAGTAGGTACTCAATAAATAATAAATAAATAAACATTCGCGGACATTTCACACAACGTCCTCTGGTCCCAAACTAAGCTTAACGCTTGTGCTATGGGTACCAGATTACGGATATAATACATTTATTACTTTTTTTTTGTAGACGCAGTAAAAATATCTGTGTGTCATCACACAAATAATTATCCTGAGTGGGAATCGAACCTACGACCTCGTACACGGAAATCGGTTACACTACCGACTACGCCACGAGGCCCGTCAATCGATCAATATGAAACTGGGCCGGCTCGATTGAGGAGGTACCACGGCCGCGGCCGGCTTGATTGGGGAAGTACCACCCTCTCGCAGAAGATCAGAGTGAAGCAACAGTAAGTACTCCTACCATTGTGTTACTTACGCTAGGTGAGAGCACCGAAGGCGCAAACCCCCTCCCTATCCTCTCCTTATTATCCTTCCTATCCTCGTCCTATCCATTTCCTTGGAGATGGCGACGCGTGAGTGATGCCTCTGGTGTTGCTAGCGTCTATAGGCTATGGTAACCGCTTAACATCAGGTAAACCGTGTGTAGCGTTGCCAACTTTAAAAAAAAAAAGTATCACATTTTTTAAGTAGGAAAAAATAAAGTATTTGGAAGAAAAAAAAGTATTTAAAAAAATATAATTTATTTATTCTTTTGAAAACATACTTTTGTGTGCTTTTACAATAGCACATGCTAACAGTTTTTTATTGTCCTTAAATTTTTGAAAGCTATCTTTACGATCACAATTAAATTTTTAAGAGTATCAATTATAGTTTAATAGTAATTATTCGTATAAGTGTTTCATTTTACGCATCACAGTAAAGATTGGAAATAGAGTATTTTTACATACTTTATTTTTATACAAAAGTATAAAGTACATTTACCAAAAATAAAGTAGGATACGTTATTATAAAGTATAGTTGGCAACCCTAGCCGTGTGCTTGTTTCCCACCCACGTATAAAAAAAAAGTGTGTGTGTACTTATGTACACGCGTTAGAAGTTATACTACTTATTATTCTTTATTTCAATATCACAAAAAAAACTAAAATGTTGACTATAGCTAACTTCAGGGTGTCTAACATTTTTTCCCGCCTAAACAAAAAAAAAAGGGTGTAATTTCAGGGTGTCGGTTTTTCGCGACGGTGTGCGCACGCATCGTAAAAGTTTACTCTCATAATTTTTCCCTAACGCGCCAAAAGAAGTATAACTTCAAAAACTTTCATTAGTTTATAGGTAAGGTGCTTGCTCGTTCATGCTTTAAAAAAATATCTGAACGACACTAAACCCGTATCAAAATCTATTCCAGTAGCTAAACGTAGGCGGAGAAATATTTGGTCCTCACACTGACCAAATATTTCTCTGCGAAAAGAATACGCTTATCATCGCTCTTACCCGAAGGTATCGCACGAGGCGATCAACGAAAGTAAACAATTATCACCCATTGCATTACTTGTTTCGAAAGCCCCTTTTCTAATTTAATTTAGCCGTGTGTGGCCGGCCTTAGAATTGTCCCACCCCTCTCTACCCACGGGAGTCGTAAGAGCCGACTGAGCTAATACCGGGGGAGTGGGCAGTAGCCCTCGAGTATTAACAACATCCACTGCGACCGCTAACCCACCTGCCAAGCATGGCGATTACGGCATTATCCCCCATAACAAGCACACAAAAAAAAAGGATGCGGTCGGCACAGGACCGCTCGTTGTGGCGTTCTCTTGGGGAGGCCTATGTCCAGCAGTGGACGTCGAAAGGCTGATGGATGGATGGATGCATGCATTACTGGTGGTAAGGGTTGGGCACCAAGTTGAAGTACTCATTATTGCACCTGACCGGGTCAGTAATTTAGTTGTAGGAGATACCCCCAAAATGAAATGGTGAGAAAGAGTTCTTAGTCTTACGCTCAGTCAACGAGCGGTGCTTACCACTTACCATCAGGTGAGCAGTGGCTCGGTTGTTACCATTAAAAAGTCCTGGCACAGAATTTGTTTGTGATCGCCCTCAGTAAAAGGCTACTAATAATTTCACTGGAACATAATGCGGTGATGACATATCGTATCTATCAGTTACGGCTCATTTGATCAATGGTTTTTTTTTATTATGTAAGTTTCTCGCGCACGCAAATAGCGTGAGAAATCACAAAATAAATCTTACTTTTTATTCAAACGAATTTCGTATCAATTATAAGTACTGTTATGGAAGCAATTATTTGGAACTGGTAACACTTAACTTTGCAAAAAGCTATACGTAATAAACGTAGTGATATGCAAAAAACTATTGTAGGAATTTAGAAAATAAAGCTGCTTTATATTTTTTATATACAATAGGTATTTTAAACTTGACATGCTCATGCTTTTTTCGTAAAAAAAATTCTCAGTTGCAGCCCGGAGTTTGGAAGTATGCCCGGTAGATGGCAATAGGCTCGCCCCCTATTACTTGGGACTTAAAAATAGTTGGCAAACCGTGTGTGTGTGTAGGGCCCTCATCCACTAAATAAACTCGCCGTGTGTAGTCTCTCCGCCTGTATTGGCGGACTACAGGAGCTGTGTGACGGTACTTCAGAGGTCCGCCGGCGGCCTACCCTTTCAGGTCCCTATAGTAAGCGACGCCTCCGCACACCGGGGAGTCACGTTTTTGCTTGCTTTTCTTATAACAGCGGCCACCCTTTTTTTTTCTGTTAAGGCGGAAAAAAATGTTCCTAACCGCACACCCGTCGTTCGGGGCAACGAACAGGGTAGTGTGGGGCCTTCACCCACTAAAGAAACCCGCCGTGTGCCGTCTCTCCGCCTTTATTGGCGGGCCACTGGAACCATGTTACATTCCTTCGGTGGCAAACAGCGGAGTCCGTGTGGTGACGGACTAAGAATACAAGTGTCACCACCCCATTCTTACCCACGGGTGTCGTATGAGGTGACTAAGGGAAGTAAGCAATTATCATCCATTGCATGATGGTACTGGTGGTAGGGCTGGGTACCAAGTGGAAGTACTCACTTGGTATCGGGCCCGAGCGGGTTCGTACCACCATCTCCCGTGTGACCGGCCATGAAGCATATCGTTGCGTTTTGGCTGTAGCAGGAGATAGCAGTTTATTCATATCGGTGAAATGAAATGGTGAGCAGCGGCTTGACAATGCTTTCGGTATAGTTGAGTCCATGAGCGACGCTTACCATAAAAAACCTTGCGCTGATTAATAACCATAGTATCGCGGTGGAATTCACAAACATACAGTTTCACAGACACAAAGTACACGCAGACCCAGAACAACTATTTTGTAGATCACACAAAGAACTGTCCTGTGTATGAATCGAGCCTACAACAGTCGGCACTGGGTGTTGCTTCATGAAAAAAACGATGTTAGTAATGCCAGATACATTACTCGCATCCTGCCAATTTCAGGAGGGGAGATAGGAAGTAATGAGATTGTAAATAAGGATAATAAATAGGCTTTGTGCCCCCGGCATTCTCATTCACCGAACAACACAACAGAAATAATGAACAATATTAATAATATATGGCAACATCATGCGAGAGGGTGGTATTTCCCCGCCGAGCTGGCTACTAGTTATTTAAGTAGGTATTGTAATTATCCACCGAAGGAATGTAACATAGTTCCAGTAGCCCGCCAATAAAGGCGGGGAGACGGCACACGGCGGGTTTCTTTAGTGGGTGAGGACCCCACACTACCCTGTTCGTTGCCCCGAATGACGGGGTGTGCGGTTAGGTACATTTATTCCCGCCTAAACAAAAAAAAAAACAAAGAAAAACGTATTGTAATTATAAATATCTTATAGATTATTTAGATAAATACTATTAATTATAAGCACACTTTATACAATCATTTAAATAATTTTATTTATAGCTATGAAATCTTATATTAAGAATTAAATTTCAGAGATTTGATATCGTATACGGCTTATAAAATTTAATGAACATTTTATTGTTTATTTATGTGTATTAAAACATTTTTATTTTATTTATGACGCTAATTTTAGTGCATAATTTGTGTAATTAATTCTCGAATGGACTATTAATGTTTATAGATGTAAGAATTATTCGCCTCGTATTGGATTAGGCCAGGCGTACATCACTCGCTCAAGGCCTGGAGTTAAATGCCTACCGTTTCGCGTACCGACCACGGTACAACCGAGCGAAGAGTGTCGCACGCAGGCGCGCCTAAGCGCTCGCGTTTGTAGTATTGATTAAAATAAAATTATTTACGCGATTTAGGGTATTTCGACAATAAAATTTAATATCCGAGAATTCAGAGCTAAAACTCTAAACGTATAATCAACAAAAAAAAAAACAATTTATAAAAAAATAATCCGACTTGATAATAACATTTAAAATGATATAAAAAGTAATCAAATAGAATCTACTAGAAAAATATTTGTTTAAGTTTTATAAACGACAGCTTTGTTGCTGTCGGTGGAGAAGGAGTCTCCGAAACTGGCGAGCGGAAACCGGAGAGTGTATGAAGAGAATTATGAACGTTGAGGAAGCGAGAGATGTACGTAAGAATAGAGCCTTTTGTCACTCTGTTCTCTCTGCCTACGCAAGGGAGATAGCGTGATGGTAAATAAAATCATAGGTGCAACCCTAGCGCATTCGTTGAATGACGTGTTGCCCGAGGATCACGCGGCGGGCAAAACAATCTCAACTGTATTTCTGTGTACATAAGGTACATTTCTTCTCGCTACGAACAATTAGTATCATTATTAAGATTTTGTAGGCTATTATAGAGAGACTTTGGACAAGTTTTAATGAAAGTGATGGTTCTGTCCGTAGGACTAGTACTTATTCTGTGATTAGGCTGTTATTATTATTATTTTTGTAACTTTAGAATTGAATATAAAATAATAACTTACTGACTGACTGACACATGAACACACAGCCCAAACGCCTGGGGTTAGAATCGTGAAAATAAATAAATAAATAAATAAATAAATAAATTTTCAAAAGTTGGGGAGTTATTCGTTTTACCCCGTTTTTCGAAAATCGAGTTTTCAACGGATGTTGACGTTTTGAGGTCCTAGGAAGCTTCCCCGAATGTTTCCGCGATGATGTGTGTGCGTGCGTGCGTGCGTGCGTGCGTGCGTGCGTGCGTGCGTGCGTGCGTGCGTGCGTGCGTGCGTGCGTGCGTGCGTGCGTGCGTGCGTGCGTGCGTGCGTGCGTGCGTGCGTGCGTGCGTGTGTGTGTGTGTGTGTGTGCGCGCGTGTGTGTCCGCGGGTAATGCGGGCTATTATCCTTCCTATCCACCTCCTAACCCTTTCCTTGGAGATGGCGACGCGCGAGTGATGCCTCTGTTGTTGCTAGCGTCTATAGGCTACGGTAACCGCTTACCATCAGGTGGGCCGTATGCTTGTTTGCCACCCATGTAGTACACAAAAACCTTGGAGTTGGCGATGTAATTATACTCTAAAGTTCACGCAGACGGGAGTCGAGGGCAGAATCTACTTATTTTGTCAATAAATTTAGATATATTAAAATTGTGTGTCTTTTGTAGACGCGATCCTGGGCCTGTAGAATATATCTCAATAAATCGTATCGACATCGTATCGTCTCGCTTATGATTGGTAGAGAAACCAACGCGTGATGTCGCAATAATCCCTCGGCCAATCACAGTGATCTCTCAACCAATCACAATGACATGATGTCATGTCGATATGATCGAGTGAGATACATTCTAACCCCCCTGGACTGGGTTAATGATGATCAAACTCGATATCGCTGTGTTTAAAAAATAAGATAGTAGAAAACAGGAGAGATTGGTGCCGAGTGAGACTCCAAAATTTTTTACAAAATCATCTTTTTTTTTTAAGCAACCGTCAAGAATTTTAACGTGTTTCATTCCCACCCTTCTTTTTCTCAAGAGTAGTGGTTTCTCAAGAGTGTTGTCTTTATGGTGGGCAGTAACCTGGAAGTGCTACTGGTATTGTTGGTGAATCCATTAACTGCGCTTATCACCTACCTCATATGCGACCATAAGCAATAAAAAGCTAGTGTACGAGATCTAATCTAGCAGACTTTTTGATGTGAAACATCTAATGCGGAGGGAGGGTAAAATCAACTATTAGCGTGGCGACGCTTTTATTTTATTTGTCTCGTTCAAATTTTGCAAGTTAAATTTGACACACTTCCCGGTTTCCTATTGAGATGAAATTTTACACGCATGTGTATATCGCGTGAAAATGCAATATTATGATGACATGGAGCTGATCTGATGATGGAGCTGGAAGGTGGACATAGGAACTCTATAATGAAACGGCGCAACCCTATCGAGCTTGGGCTCGTATGATTCGTCTTGCTGAGTACTTTTTGTCTAGATGGTATCCAGGGGCTGATGATGGAGCTGGAAGGTGGCCATGCGAAACTCTGTATATAAATAGCACTACTCCATCGAGTTAGGGCTCGTTTGAAATGTCTTGACTATAAATTCAGTCCTAGATGATATCCAGGGTCTCATGATGGAGCTGGAAGGTGACCACGGTAACTCTGTAATGAAACGACGCAACCCATCGAGTTTGGAATCATTTGATTCATCTTGACGAGTACTTTGTCTTTAGATCGTATTCAGGGTCTAATGATGGAGCTAGAAAGTGGCCATAGGAACTCTGTTATAAAACAACATAACTCCATCGAGTTTGGGCTCGTATGATTTGTCTTGACAAGTACTTTGTCTCTAGATGGTATCCAGGGTCTGACGATGGAGCTGGAAGGTGGCCACAGTAACTCTTCTTAAACAACGCAACCCTATCGAGTTTATACTCGTTTGATTTGTCTTGAGGAGTACTTTGTCAAGTTATGATCATTTTATTTCTACAAAATAATTTCGACGTTTTCACATCTGCTAGACGTCCCGCGATGTCTAGTTTTTTATTTTTATGTAGTCCTAGTACTACAAGTGGTGTAATGTAGCAATAGATTTTACCTACACTAGAATGTAAACAAACTAAAGTACACCCATCCATATGCCGTGTGGTGGTAATAACAAACCAATTTGCCTTCTACTGTTAAGGATCCTACAGTAAAATACACAAATATGGTATGAATATGTTACTAAATATAGGCCAGCTTGCATCGACCAGGAGCTAGCTTGTCACGACTTTCACTTTCATGTAGCCCTGGTACTTAAGTTGTGGAACGTAGCGGTGTTTAGACACGAGTAGGTTGTTATGACTGTTTAATGTTTTTCTATGGTCACTATAATAAAATTGGCGAAGCAGGCGAGCAGTATTTTTTTTATTTTTAAATAATGGCTACTCGGTTTGAGTATTTGCACATGACTTATATATTTAAGTTTAATTCATCAAATAAGTCATGGTCGAAGTCAGTCATATAAAATTAATCATAGTCGATCCAAAATCTCTCAGTAAAGCGGTGGAGACTTTACTGAGAAGCTTCTATGGAGTTTGTGTTGACCTGCATTACATCACTTGCCTACACTTATGTAAATATACAAATAGTTAATTAGTAAAATACCACCACTTTTACACTATAAATAACACAAATTTTGGAAAATAATATAGAGACTACATGATTCTCTCATGTTCCTCCAAAACTCCCGCTGAGCAGTTTACATGCGGCAGAAGTAAAATGTACATAAAGAGGTTACAAAGATTTAAAAAAAAACGAGTGTGTTTTAGACGACACGACTGATTAAGTTTTACACTTAACAATAAATAGGTATATAATATTACTAGCCTTTGCCAGCGGCTTCGCCGCAGCCAAAAGCTAGTTTTTCGGTTATATCTCAGGTTCCCGATAAAGTAGCGGGATAAAATATCTACCAGTTTTTAAATCAAGGCCTTTCAAATAAAAAAGTTGCATCAAAATCCATCTAGCAGTTCTTTTAAATAAATTCTAAAAAAATCTAGTTTAAATAATTTTCTAGTTTTTCGGTTACATCTCAGGTTCCCGATATAGTAGCGGGGTAAAATGTGTACTTATCAGTTTTTAAGTCTAATCAAGGCCTTTCAAATAAAACAAGTTGCATCAAAATCCGTTCAGTAGTTTTTGTGTGATGCGCGAACAAACAAACAGACAAACAGATAAACAGGCAAAAATTCTAAAAAAAAATGTTTTGTGTTTAGACACGCCTATATAGCCTATTACAGTCATTTTTTCTCAAATATCTTAAATGTACAGACTTAGCTATGTTACAGTTTTATAATAGTATAGATTAATAATGTTAATATCTATTAACAAGTGAATACAGTTATGTGAAAAAACTATTTCATTCATTTTATTTAAACTTGTGTGACAATCGACGTACGACCAATGAAAACGTCGCATGTTACTTATCGTTTCCGAACATGTATTAACTAAACCCCATATTTGACATACAGTATTAATGATTTCTTGGTCTTGGGGCATAAACATCTGGCTTCGCTTCACTAACATCAATATCGATCCCGAGTTGTGCCTTTTAGAGAAATATTTAATCAACATTGAATGCAATGATTTTGTGGCAAAATTGAATATTGAAAGTATAGCAAGCATTCATCAGGACTCAAGACGGTGACATACACGGGGAAGTAGCTTACACTGAGAAAATAGTGAATATGCATATCTATTTAGGGATAGTTGAAGGATGTAGGTACAGGGGGAGACTGAGACTCGCCTACCTAGACCAAATCGGCCATGTATTATAGAATGGTGGAGTCAGGAGTCTCCGAAACCGTCGAGCGTGTATGAAGAGAATTATGAATGACTAGCCTTTGCCCGCGGCTCCACCGCAGTCAAATAGTTTTAGGTCATATCTCAGGTTCCCGATATAGTAGCGGGGTAAAATGTATATCAGTTTCTAATCAAGAGCTATCAAATAAAAAAGTTGCATCAAAATCCGTTTAGTAGCTTTTGTGTGATGCACGAACGAACAAACAGACAAATAGACAAATAATCGCCTATATAGCCTAATACAGTTATTTTTCTCACACATTTTAATTTTATAGTAGTACCTATAGATGAGGAAGCAAGAGATGTATGCAAGAATAGAGCCACTTGGCACTCTGTTCTCTCTGCCTACCCCGCAAGGGAGATGGCGGGATGATAAGTAAATATTTAGGGGTTTTTCTTGTATAAACAAAAAGATAATACAGTGCTGATTTACGTATAGCGGTTTAAGCTATCAATATTTTGTATCGCTGGTAGTTCAGCTGATGAATTGAACCACATTAACAGTTATCACAGTCGCATTCAGTAGCCGTGTTGAAACATACAACTAATCTTGTTTGATATTGATTGCATTCTATACAAAACTAGGAATTGCAATGACTATAAACGCATAGACCAAAATAAGTTCTCATTAAACAGCTGAACTTCAGTCTCGTAAAGTATCTCTGCTCCTAAACTGCAAACTATCACAATATTCTCCGTAAATTTTTACCAGTTTTAGTATAATAAGGCATCAAGACTAAACAGATTATTGAATAAAGCCTTAATTTGCTCCGTGGCCGCATTCAATCAAAGCTTGGTACTTGCGAATGACAGTAACGTCAGGTTGAAATTGTTGTGTAATGTTACCACTATTAAAGGTTCTCGATTGTAAAATAGTATTAAGAATATTAGATAGTTAACACTGTTGTCATCGTAAGCGAAACTAATCTTAGAGCGGTGCGGTGTATCTCTAGACTAGACTGAAACTTTTATTATGTTTATGGTCTGGAGAAATCATTTGTCTATTGCCCTTGTTAGACCCCTTCTGGGGATGAGGAATCCATCAACTCAGCTTCTTTTAACGTATTTCTCCTGGAATACCTATTACAAGTACTGTGTGTCATGGGCCGTCAGAAACTCATATTAAACTATAGTTAAACACAAACTGAAAAATGTGAAATCGAAAATAACAGTCACGAGCAGAATCCTGCTCGTGACTGTGTGATAGTGCTAAGCATGTAAAATGCTAAAAATATATATAAGAATATCTAAATATAAACTATAGTTAGTTGAGAGAGTATCCTGTAGTGGACTATAGGATATTCTTTGACGACGACAACTAGGTATATCATCATAAAGGTCTACACCAACTTTTAAAAATGTTTACTGCCTTTTAGTTTAGTCGATTCGTAGTTTTATTAAGTTTATGTGTCAATTTAAAGAACAATTAATTTGCGAAATGTGGAAAAAGAGAACTTTAGTGCGAGTGGGAATCAAACCTGCGTCCCTTCCAATTTTGGGAAGTGCCCTCTCTCGGATCGGATTGGAAGGGACGCAGTGTTCGATTCCCGCTTGCACTAAAGTTCTCTTTTCCACATTTCACAAATTAATTGTTCTAAAGTAGCTGAGCATGTCAAGTACTAAAATACAGATCAAAAATGTTTTTGTGTCACTACTCACTATCAACAATAAATACAGAAAAAAAAGTGACTTGTTGAGTCACTTTTTCTTTCAGTTGGTGGTTTAATTTTTTTAAGCCTCTATAAACCATGGGCTGCTTTTATTAGCCCAGTGCTACTAACAAATAAAGCTTAGAAGATGTTGAATTGATGTCACCGTTCATGCAAGTCAATGATCTCACTTATATATCACCAGATCAATGATCGACTATGCGACAAATAGTAGCAGTTAACCTGAACTAGCGACCTTTCTCGATAGGTCGACTTAAGATGCTGTGTGAATGACGAGCGCATTTTGTTCCGCATTCATACCTGCGTCTACTTCAGCGGTCAATATAAAGCTTGCATTCTATCGAATTAGAAGTCATTGTACGTAACAATTTGCGAAATTATCTGTGTTTATTAACACGCCTTTAGTACCTTCGCCTGCTACCTATCTATGTAACGGAATGTTAGAATGTGATTTTCATCCACATTAAAATGTGGGATTAAATTGAAATTTCACAATAGATCTATATTTTTGGCACTTGACATGCTCAGCTTCTTTAAAGTACAAATTATTATTTGTGAATGAAGAAAAAGAGAACTTTAGTACGAGCGGGAATCGAACCTGAGTACCTTCCTATCCGGCGAAGTGCTCTAATCCACTGAGCTACTGTACTACCTGGTGGTCATACCCAATTTCCTCATCACATTTGTCTTAACGACCAACGCCATCTATCGGAATGCATTTACATGCATTAATCCAATATAGTAAGTATAATTTTGCAATTAAAATTTATACTATTTGATGGCGTGATTTTTTTTAAACATATTTGATCTATATTTTTAGCACTTTACATGCTCAGCTACTTTTAGTGTACAAATTATTATTTGTGAATGAGGAAAAAGAGAACTTTATTACGAGCGGGAATCGAACCTGCGTCCCTTCCTATCCGGGGAAGTGGTCTAATGACCACCAGGTAGTACGGTAACTTCCACTAAGTTACCGTACTACCTGGTGATCATACCCAATTTCCTCATCACATTTGTGACAAATGTGATGAGGAAATTGGGTATGACAATTCATACCAAATAATGACGCAGCGCTATAAATATTTACTAAAAACTGACCGTCAAATTTATAAGTTACAAAAATTATACATGTGATTTATTCAGATTCATCAAAACTATTATGACTTAGGAATGATTTGACTTTTAAGATTTGACTTCTGTCGGCAGGCTGCACTTGTTATTTTTTTTTTATTTATCTTTTTGAACTTAAAATATAAAGTCCCCGAAGGTGAAGTAGCGGGCAGAAACTCATAAATTAAGTAGCAACCTGCCCCGTTCTTACACGAGTGCGACTTACTCATGATGTAAATCATCATATTTGGTTTTACCAGAAGATTATAATATACTATACTTTATCATGTACTTACCAATGCAGGTGAATCCAAAGGCCGAGATCTCGATTTCCTCAAATCGCTCTCGAGGTCAGACGGTCGAGATCTCGACTTACGAAGTTCGCTCTCTCCATCAGAAGGCCGGGATTGTCTATCACTCTCTCTGTCAGAGGAGTTATAGCGTCTTTTTTCTTCTTTGTGTTCCTTGTATCTTCTTTCCTGTTTCAATGTCTTGTCATACCTAGAAAATTTGTAATATAACATTTAGAAAATTTGAAATAGAAACTATTGGGTATTTTTTGGTAAATTCAAAAATATTTAGATATTTTTATATATATTTTTAGCATTTGACATGCTTAGCACTATACTCGTACATTAAACACAAAGTGAAAAATGTGAAATCGAAAATAACAGTCACGAGCAGTATTTGAACCTGCATCTCCTGGATACCGTCCAGAAGATTTGCCAATTCAGCCATCGTGACAATTGCTCCTGAATGCTAATTTCGATAACACATTCATACTTAACGTCCTTAACGTGATTTTATAGGCTTATTACCTATATAGCACTTAAAATCGTCATAGTTACTAATAACTATACCAAGCGCTTGAGGCAAGTGCATCCGAAATGTCGCGATTGCAATTGCCACAAGCGGGCGGATTCCGTAGTAAGGCTTCTCATGGGAAGAATCCGGTAAAAACTCATGAGCCACTTTATTAAATCTCCAAAAATATAGAGTAAAATAAAATAAAATGTGGTATGCATATGAAACAGTATTTTAAAACGAGGAGCAGGTCAAGCGCATTTTGTTTTATCTACTGCTCTGTATATTGTACTGTTCTGTTTTAAATAATCCCAAATTGTATCGTACTTCACAACAGTTACAATACTTATTTATTTCTTTGAATTTCAATGTGTGTGGTAATAGCATCTGATTAGGTAATTCATGTTAGAGCAGCAATGCCTTAGTTACCTTAAAATTTTGGGATATGTGGTAAGGTTTGGTATCAAGTGGAAGTTCTTATTTGCTGTCAAACTAAATCTAAGGAACCGTTTGAGATGGTACCAACACCCCCTTTTTACCACCGGACCACAAGACGTCGCAGCAGGTTTCATCTCCACACCACCTGGAAATGATCTCGTCCAAGACTGTTCGTTTCCAGCGCTCTTTTCTAACACACGCGTTTAGGCTCTGGAATGAACTTCCTGCTGCGGTGTTTCACCAGCCCTACGACACGTTCTTCTTTAAACGAGGGAGAGCACTTTACTCACGGTAGGCGGTGGCTTAGCTGTACCCCTGGTGTTGCCAAAGTCCATGAGCGAAGGTTACCACTTACCATCGGTGGGCTGTTTGCTCGTCTGCCACCGTCGGCAATTAAAAATACTCGAAAGGAGAAATAGCGGCATTTAAGCAGCTGTGAAGCATCTCCACATATTTCGTTCGGGAAGGAAATCGACATTATCCCTAATCCAGTGACTGGCAGTGAGCTGGGCACCTGGTGTTGCTGAGTCCAAGAGCGGTGGTTACCAATTACCTATCATCAGGCGGGCATTAATTAATATCCCATTTTAATTGAGATCGTAAAATTATTAGATTCTAGCTCACCACGTAATTCACTTTAGCCTTATATAATATAATCACTCATTTCGTTCTTGCAGTGTATAAACACATTTTGTATATTTAATATACCTTCGATCATAATCAGAGTCTCTGTACTTCCTCTCTTGATCGCTATCACGAGGAGAATTTCTGTACCGGTCCAAATCCTCTCTGGAACTCTTAAATCTCCTCTCATCTGCCTTGCATTCGTAGTTGATCTTCTTCGGTACGATTTCACTAGGTTCTGGGTCTGTGTATCTGTGGAAAACGTTTCTATTCCTTTATTTTCTGCTGCTGATTTCAGAGTTGGAGTGCATTTCTTGCGCATCGCCAACTCCAAGAAAAGAGAAAGGCGGTGAAGAAGAAAGATGATAAGGAGAGGGAAAGGACGTTTCTCACTTACCATAAGAAATACAACAGTAGGAGTACCTACCATAGTTTCTAACTGATCTTCTTTGAGAGGGTGTCACTTCCCCGATCGAGCTGCACCATTCATTCTGAAGTAAGCAAGGCTCTACTACTAGCTGGACTAGCAAAATGTTTCTTTTAGTGATTGAGTTTCGGGGTGATGATAGTGAATTTAGTCTATAAAATACCTGTTCCTTGAGCCATCCGCAGCTAAGTAATAATAAATTCTTTTACATCCATTTGTAGACTGTAAATAGGATTTGTAAAAATACCTTTTGTAGTCGGAGTCAAGTCTGGCAAGATGTTCAGGGCTCTTGAGTACCCGTGTGTACGTGCCGCGTGTCTTCTGCTGGACAGTGTCCTTCTCTTTTTTGCTCTTCTTCGAAGAGTCGCGAGAGAAGAGCTGTTTCATCTATTCAACAAATTAGAGGAATGACGTTAAAAAATATACTTAGGAAATTTCCTTTCACCTGCTACTTGGACTTCTTCTGATATCCTCACACGACCAAATTGCAGGTAGCAGCAAATTTCAGTTTAGAAATTAAAGAAAAATGTGTGGTTGTTTAAAAAATTATATGAAAAGTAAGTAGTAAGTTAGGAAAATATGTGAAAGGAATTTATGTATTTACGTTGCTCAGGACTACTGCGGGAAGTGTGTGCGTGAGATGAAAAAAAAAATTATAACTACCTTTTCGAGTCCAGATAGTTTCTTAGCCTTGGGCGGTTTCGCACTGACTTTGTCATCAAGTTTTGGACTTTTGTCATATCTGTGAAGTCTTGGCTCGATATGTGACCCGTCATCGGGACTTCTATCACCTCCATATTCCTTCCTATAGCCCTCATCTCTATATTCTTTGAATCTTGCCAAATGTTCTCCGTTAGCGTAAATCTGTTCACTAGCATAGTTATCCTCTGTATGCCTTCTTTCACTTGCTAAGAATAAAGAAGTATTTCTGACGTTATCGTCACTTCCATGTCTCCTGTAGCGAGTTCTATGAATGTCTCCATTAGAGTCTTTTCGGAAGTCGTTTTCAATTCCAGAATCAACTAATCGGTTATCAATGTCAAGGCGACGAGGAGATCTTTGCTCTCTGTAGTATTCCCGACTATCACCAGAGTCGTGACGTTTTATACCAACATCTTCTATGTAGCTATCCTTATTCTTTACTTTACGTAAAGAGTGGTAAGAATCAGCGTACCTTGGAAGATTAGCGTACTCTTCTTCTTCACGTTCTTGAGCTATTTCTGGGTTAGAAGCGTAATGACCTTTCCTTTTACCAAACCATTCGTCTTTCGCTTTATACTTTTGCCCTGTTTGTAGTATATCCTGACTAGAGGCAAGTTGCTTTTTTACTTTATATTTCTTCTCTTTATATTCATCTGGTGTAAGCACTGGTTTGCCAATATTAGATTCCAAGCTTGGAGGTTCATATTCAGGTTCAGGAGGAAAATCTTTTTTATTGTCTCTGTACCTAGATTCTTTTCTGCCAATAAAGCCCCGGTTGTCAAGTTCATCTTTTGGCTTTTTGTATAGCCTAGATTCTGTGTTGTATTTAATCTTGTGGTTATCAGAATCGTATTTGTTATAGTCTTCTGTGATACTACTTTCTGTATATCCATCTCGCTCTAACGTATTGCGGTAATAACGAACAGTTTCATTGACATAACGCTCTGTTGCTTTCATTCTCTTTTCGGCCTCGTAAATAGGATCTTCCGGTAGATATTTTATTACCGGTTCCTCTACATGTCTCTCTCGATCTTGGCGTCGAGCATGAAATCGAGATTCTAATAGTTGACGTCTATGACTCAACTCATTGAAATCCAAATCTAGCTTATTATTTTCAGGTTCATATATCTTCTTTTTAGTATCCATACCATCACCTCTTCCTCTAAAATTGTTCGTTAAATCTGGAGACTTATTATCGGGAGAGTTTTCATTTGCATATGTTGGCTCAAATTCTTCAAAATTCGTCAGTTTATATTCTCTGAACCTTGGTCTTATAGGTGAGTCTGTAATCTTGTATGTATCAAAAGTGTTATAGTTATCATTTCCATTGGTATTTTTATAATCATAATCATACATGCGCGTGGTAGCAAACTTGTGTCTATCTTCATAGCCTAAGCCTTCGTCTTCATCTGATACATTGCTGTATTTTTCTCTGGAGGGGGAAATATTATTGTGTATAGTTTGTCTGTTGAGCCTTGTGCCATTTGTATCTTGGTCTCTCATTACGTGAGCATAAACTACTCCTTTATCCATTTTATTTACTATTGAAGGAACTTGTTCTGGAGTAGGATTCCTTACAAAAAGATTAGGATCGGGGCTTACGCTAGGTTTTATGTAAGAGAATGGTTGGTTTATATTAGACCCGTTAGGTGGGGAAATCAAATGTGGTTTAGGAGATGGTGTAGCTTGGTCTTCTTTTAGTATTTTAACTAACTGGTCTACTGTGTGTCCTCTTGTCAAAGGAGGCTTATCGGGTGGCTGTTGACTGCTATGTATCATATCTTTGTCACCATAAATATTTTCTTCAATTTTTCTAATGCTCTCTTTTATTCTATCTTTGATTTCACCGGGATTGGTTTCGTTTTTATGTTTAATTGAATCTAACTCATCCACCAAAGGTGTCTTGTTATTTTCAGTTTTTCTTTTAGGAGAATCGATTACTTCAGGTGATTTTTCTTTTTCTTGTGATTTTCCTCTTTTAGTTCTGACTGGTGCTTTCGGTTCTGGTTTATCAGGAGTTTTATTGTATCTTGGAGGCTTTTCCACTGGATTAATTTTTTTATTTTCACTAGTTGTGTGATCGTCGTTGCTTTCTTTGAGAGCTGTGATTTTTTTCTGATATAAATCTAATGGAGGTGTTTTTTTGAAATAATCTTCTCTTGGGGAACTTTCTATTATAGGTGATAGCTGAGTCTTTTTGTTTCTTAGAGACTTAAGAAACTCTTCAGTTTCACTGCCAGATCGTTTCCGTATAGGTTTGCTTTGTGTATTTAAACTTGTATTAGACTTTAAATCTGATACGTCACTTTTACTTCTTTTGACAATAATAGGCTTTGTATTAACGACGACTGGACCTTCAGGGCTTTTGTTCCTCTGCGCTCTTCTAAATAAAGTTGACAAAGATGTTCGTTCTTTTCTTTTCTTGCTGCTCACATCGCTGGTAGATCTACCAAGAAGAGTTTTCTCTGGTGAACCTTCGTCACTGTTTCTTCTACCTAGTCTATTGTCTTTTTTTCTCCTGTGTGGTAAAGAGAAGAATTTCTCAGGGGGATGATCAGAGGTGCAAGTTATTCCTTCAGCTTGTGCTCGCACTTTGTTAGCTTCTTCGATCAATTCCTCTTTAGAGAGATGAGTAAATGGCTCTTTTCTTATAGAAGGCTGTTGTTCTGATGAGGCACTCCGCGATGCCCGCGGTTTATCTGCAAGAATTTGGACATTATTAACTGTTTCGTAATAAGAATAGAAATAACCAAAATGAAGAAGAGAGTTACTTTGAAAATATTGAAATTAAAGCCATATATACAATTATTTTAACGTATGTATACTGTATTATATTTAGCAGTTGTTAGATACGTATATAAATAAGTTATTTTGAAGTAAATATTTGTCACGTAATAAATAAGGTTCTTATTTAAATAAATATAAATTGATAATGATGTCATCTTAATACATAAAATATTATAATATGATGGTAAATTCAGCGTTTAGTAGGTCTTTATTATGCTGTAATTAAGTATGTGTCAACCAATATCCACATGATGTATCTATTACAATTAGTTGCATATTGAAACGAAGTATAGTATAGAAGTGATAATATATATTTTGCATAATTAGCTCATGTTTATTTTGGTAATATTTTAGAGGCCTCATCTGTAGTGTTATACATTTAATTGTGATGTTTATCACCTGTCTTCGTTAGGCTTATCTTTACAGCATTTTTGTTCCTAACCACATACCCCGTCGTTCGGGGCAACGAACAGGGTAGTGTGGGGCTTTCACCCACTAAAGAAACCCGCCGTGTGCCGTCTCTCCGCCTTTATTGGCAGGCCACTGGAACTATGTTACATTCCTTCGGTGGTTTGCTAATAGGTAACGTCAGTAGGGTACTGAAGTATTTTGATCTGTATTTTAGCACTTTACATACTCAGCTACTTAAAGAACAAATTATTTGTGAATGTGGAAAAAGGGAACTTTACTGCGAGCGGGATTCGAACCTGCGTCCCTTCCAATACGGCACGAAATTAAACTTACTTTATTGGATTAAAGAAAAAGCACATGTTTTCCCGACTTAATAAAAAAAATGCCTAAAGTACTACATATCATCTAATGGTAGGCGCCAGGCTACCAGGAGTTCAGCTGAAGAGAGAAGTAGGTATAGAATCGACTATATTCCTACATTTGATACCAAACCCTACCAGCTTAAATAATAATAATTGTCATGATTTTCCGAGCCTTATTTCAAACATTTACTGCGCAGATGGCGGAGTGGTTTACATACCGGCCTCCCGCCCAAGTGTTGTTGGTTCGATTCCCACACAGGACAACTCTTTGTGTGATCCACAAATGGTTGAGTTTAAATAAACTTAATGTACGTAATTTTTTAAGGTACAAAAGCGATTATAGTTTATTTACAGCATCCGTACTGGAATCACGATTACCTCAAGCGGCTGGTATACGGATTAGCGGATACATAGCGATAGTTTTATTTTTTATTTTTATTGCATGTAGTGCCAGGCGAGCCACGGTAAATGGTAACCGTCGCCCATGGACTCGACTATACCGGAGTATTGTCAAGCCATTGCTCACCAATTCATTTCACAGATATGAAATGAAATATAAACAGCTATCTCCTGCTACAGCCAAAACGCAACGATGTGCTTCATGGCCGGTCACACGGGAGATGGTGGTACCAACCCGCTCGGGCCCGATACCAAGTGAGTACTCCCACTTGGTACCCAACCCTACCACCAGTCATGCAATGGATGATAATTGCTTACTTCCCTTAGTCGCCTCATACGACACCCGTGAGAAAGAATGGGGTGACACTTGTATTCTTAGTCCGTCACCACACGGATTAAATTAATGAATCAATTTTAACAAAAACTTATTGCTAATTTGAAACTTACACTATATCAGACCGACCTGATCAGGCCGTGTGGGACCGGCTTTAGAATTGTCCCAACCCTCTCTACTCACAGGAGTCGTAAGAGCCGACTAAGGGAATATCGGGGGAGTGGGCAGCAGCAATCTCTTTTTATGAATGATTTAAAAAGTTAACGTCACATAATTACTTGAATGACTATACAAATTGTATCCTCTCGTTAGTAAACTACCAAAATGCAACTCTTTATATACATTACAAGGTCTAAAACGCAGTTGGACGTTCATAAATGAGATCGATAAAATTTCACCGTGTCAAATATCGCTGGCGCATTATGGATCGTGACGTCACAATGCGATCACGATTATTTTTAGCTTTGACTTCTGTTACAAACCACTTTTGAGTTCCTTTACCTCTGGATATATCTGCTATTTATAATTGACTTTGGGCGTAGCCAGAATCTGGCTTAGGATGGCCAAAAAATATAAAATTTATTATAAAATGCTCGTTTAGAATTGAGTGATTTATTTAACACCTTTTAAGAATCGTTTTCAAGTTCTGTCTAGAATCTTAAATTTCAAGTGGGACGTCCGCAGATTAGATGGCGTGATGACGCGAGAAAGGAGGTTGAAATATATGAAATGCTGTTCAAATCAGAAGAGGATTAATATATATAAACTGCCTCGGTGATTCAGTGGTAGTGTGAGCGAGTGCTGATCATGAGGTCTTGGGTTCGATCCCAGGGTCGGGCGGGGCTATTGAGATTTTTCGTAAAAAGAAAAATTCGAGTAGCGGCCCGGAGTTTGGAAATGTACCCGGTAGACGACAATAGGCTCGCTCCCTATTACGTGGAACTTAAACATAGCTTGCGAACCGTGAGTATGTAATACACCTCTGCCTACCCCTTCGGGGAATACAGGCGTGATGCTATGTTTTTTTTTCTTTTTTTATCATCCCTGTTTCCCTTGGTCACGCCATAACTTGAGAAGGGCTTTACCGATTTCATTTATCTTTAAGTTTACGAATACTTTGTAGAAAGTTCTCACGGTAAGGAAAAATAACTAAATTGTACAGAAAATTGGAAAATTTCAGAGAACTTAACGACTATTTTAACTTCGCGCGTTCGACAGCTCGTAAGTAATTGAATATTCATAGCTAACTCATAACAGGACGACCTCTGTCGGGTCAGTTTGTATATAAACAAAATGATAGAGGACTGCTCATTACAAAAACACTACTGGATAGATTTCAATTGGGTTTTCTAAGGACAAATGATTTGTGAAATGTCGAAAAAGAGAACTTTAGTGCGAGCGGGAATCGAACCTGCGTCCCTTTCAATCGGGGCAAGTGCACTAACCGCTAAGCCATCGCACTGAACACCGGCCCACTCGCATTAAGATTTTCTTTTTCCACATTTCACAAATAATTTGTTCTTTAAAGTAGCTGAGCACGTCAAGTGCTAATACAGATCAAACATGGGTTTTCTAAGTTTTATTTCTAAGACACTTGGCCCTTGTCTAAAGAAATATTGATCTTCATTTATCTATAGGTACTTTACGGCGGATCCTAACTATTATAAAGCTGTAACAGAGTTGTGTCTGTATACTTAAGATATTTGAGAAAAAAAAGACTGTATTAGGCGTGTCTGAACACAAAACAATTTATTTTTGATTTTTTATCTGTTTGTTCGTTCGCGCATCACGCAAGAACTTCTAAACGGATTTAGATGCAAGTTTTATTTGATAGCTCTCTTGATTAGACTTAAAAACTGGTATACATTTTATCTCACTACTATATCGGGTACGGGAGATATAACCACGATTTTTATAAGCAACGGAGACGAAGTCGCGGCTGTCAGCTAGTTTGGTATATAAGTACATACAATACATTTGTCCGTGTGGTGTCACCACCCCATCCTTTCCCACGGGTGTCGTATGAGGCGACTAAGGGAAGTAAGCAATTATCATCCATTGCATGACTGGTGCAAGGGCTGGGTACCGAGTGGGAGTACTCACTTGGTATCGGGCCCGAGCGGGTCGGTACCATCATCTCGCGTGTGACCGGCCATGAAGCACATCGCTGCGTTTTGGTTGTAGCAGGAGATAGCCGTTTATTATTTCATTTCATATCTGTGAAATGAAATTGTGAGCAGCGGCTTGACAATACTCTCGGTATAGTTGAGTCCATGAGCGACGGTTGCCATTTATCATCAGATGGGCCGTGACTCGTCTGCCACTACATGCAATAACAAAAAAAACAAGTAGCATAGATTTGTAATGGCTTACTTTTTTACATACTTAGTTATAATTAGAATTGTTCCAAATATTCAACATAGCATAGCATCACGCCTGTATTCCCCGAAGGGGTAGGCAGAGGTGTATTACACACCCACGACTCGCCAGCTATGTTTGAGTCCCACGTAATAGGGGGTGAGCCTATTGACGTCTACCGGGCACATTTCCAAACTCCGGGCTGCTACTGAGAATTTTTCATTTTAGGAAAAAGCTCAATAGCATTGCCCGACCCGGGGATCGAACCCGAGACCTCATGATTAGCAGTCGCATACACTACCGCTACACCATCGAGGCAGTTAAATAATAATATATTATCCAAATATTCCTTAATTGATATTTAATGGTAGAGCCTTGCTTACGGGTCGGCTGAATGGGGCAAGTGCCATCCTCTCACAAAGGATCAGCGTAAAACAACTGTAGGTACTTCTATCGTTGTGTTTCATATGGTGAGTGAGAGAGCCGGAGGCCCAAACCCCCTCCCTATTATACTTCGCCCCTTATTATACTTCGTACACTCTCCTTAATATCTATCCTAACCTAGTACTATCACTTTTTCTTAAAACCACAACGCACGAGAAGTGGTTTGACGATTTAAATAGTTTCTTGTCCTAATCATGAATTCAATTCTTATTTCAATGTTTTTTTTAATACTACTTGGGTGGTAAGTATAAGGCCCACCTGATGGTAAGCGGTTACCGTAGCCTATAGACGCTAGCAACACCAGAGGCATCACACGCACGTCGCCATCCCCAAGACACAGAGAGGACAGGAATGATAATAAGGAGAGCATAGAAAGGGGTTAGGGCCGGTAACAGTACCTTCCGTTGTTACACGCTGAACTTTTGTGAGGGGTGGTACTTCCCCGATCGAGTCAGCCCAATTATGTCGGAAGCATGGTTCTATCACTAGAAACGGGTGCGTTTAAATGCGTCATCAACTCAAAAAATTCTCAACTTTTACAAGTCGTGCCTCGACAGTAAGATGTTATCGTTGAGCAAATTAGTGTCACTGACTCTATGTCATATCGTGTGTTTTACTTTTTAAGGTTTGTATACTCTCGTTTTGAACTTTCACACCTTTTTCTATTCTGGTAAATGGAATATACAGTTAGTTATACCATCATACACAACAAGCAGCAAGGTTCAACAATTTCAGTTAGCAGATGGGTGAACAAGTACGACACCTGAACCTGAGCCCGTAGAATGTAACTCACTAAATCGTATCGACATCGTATCGTCTCGCTTGTGATTGGTAGAGAAACCGACGTGTAGTGCCTCAATAATCCCTCTGCCAATCACGGTGATCTCTCAACCAATCATGCAATGTCGATACGAATTATAGTGAGTCATATTCTATGGGCCCTGACCTGCGTATTTAGATTGTGATACACAAACCGTATTGATAGCATCTTAGCGTCTTATTGTGATTGGTACAGACGCGTGATGTTGCATTAATCGCTCAACCAATACGGTGATCCCTGAATCAATCACAATGACACGATGCGATGTCGATACGATTTAGTGGGTTACATTCTAATCCTTATTTCGGTACTTGTGGTTGGACCCAGCTGTCTAATAGACATTACGGGTTGTCAAAATCCTGAACAAAATTTGAAGCTGCCCCCTTAGAATGAAAAACAAAACCTTAGACGAACTTTCGTTTCGAGTCATTGTGATTGATCAACAGTCCGACGCGTGATTCCTGATTAGTCGAGATTTCGAAGCGTGATTCAGGCGACCAATCATAATGAAGCGAAACGAAAGTTCGTCTAACGTTTCGTTTTTCATTCTAACCCGTCTGATCTTTTTCTGGGGTTGCCAGTTGTCCTACAAGTCGTGTCCCGGAGGTCAAATAGGTAGTCTGTTCATGTAAATACTGGTAATCACCCTAAACCGAACAGATCTAAAGCCGATCTCAACAAATTTTGATGTAAGGCTAGTAAGATGATGACCCACGGCGCACCTGATGGTAAATGGTTACCGCTGCTCGTGGACTCAATTATACTAAGAGTACTGTCGTTAAACACAAAGTGAAAAATGTGAAATCGAAAATAACAGTCAGGAGCAGGATTTGAACCTGCATCTTCTGGATACCGTCCAGATGCTTTACCAATTCAGCCATCCTGACAATTGCTCCTGACTGCTAATTTCGATAACACATCATACTTAACGTCTTTGGGTGACGCCTGCGCCATCTGTCGGAAGCATTTTCATACATTATACCGACCAGGTAAACTTAATTTTACAATTAAGATTTTACCTAATAATGACGCAAACCCTTTAAATATTTAGATATTTTTATATATATTTTTAGCATTTGACATGCTTAGCACTATACATTAAACACAAAGTGAAAAATGTGAAATCGAAAATAACAGTCAGGAGCAGGATTTGAACCTGCATCTTCTGGATACCGTCCAGATGCTTTACCAATTCAGCCATCCTGACAATTGCTCCTGACTGCTAATTTCGATAACACATCATACTTAACGTCTTTGGGTGACGCCTGCGCCATCTGTCGGAAGCATTTTCATACATTATACCGACCAGGTAAACTTAATTTTACAATTAAGATTTTACCTAATAATGACGCAAACCCTTTAAATATTTAGATATTTTTATATATATTTTTAGCATTTGACATGCTTAGCACTATACATTAAACACAAAGTGAAAAATGTGAAATCGAAAATAACAGTCAGGAGCAGGATTTGAACCTGCATCTTCTGGATACCGTCCAGATGCTTTACCAATTCAGCCATCCTGACAATTGCTCCTGACTGCTAATTTCGATAACACATCATACTTAACGTCTTTGGGTGACGCCTGCGCCATCTGTCGGAAGCATTTTCATACATTATACCGACCAGGTAAACTTAATTTTACAATTAAGATTTTACCTAATAATGACGCAAACCCTTTAAATATTTAGATATTTTTATATATATTTTTAGCATTTGACATGCTTAGCACTATACATTAAACACAAAGTGGTCGGTATAATGTATGAAAATGCTTCCGACAGATGGCGCAGGCGTCACCCAAAGACGTTAAGTATGATGTGTTATCGAAATTAGCAGTCAGGAGCAATTGTCAGGATGGCTGAATTGGTAAAGCATCTGGACGGTATCCAGAAGATGCAGGTTCAAATCCTGCTCCTGACTGTTATTTTCGATTTCACATTTTTCACTTTGTGTTTAATGTATAGTGCTAAGCATGTCAAATGCTAAAAATATATATAAAAATATCTAAGTACTGTCGTTGCTCACTATTTAATTTTATTTCAGCCCTTTTTCTGTGCCATTATTGGGTACGCGTCGCCTCTCATGGTGAGAGGGATTAGGCAATAATCCACCACGCTCCAGTGCCGGCCAGCAGACTTCACAAGCCGTCGAGAAAGTCTGTAAAGCATGGAGCTTTTCTCACGATGTTTATCTTCACCGAGCAGATATAGCTTGTGAAAAAATACATCAATATTTTGTTATTTTGTATATATTTTTGAAATTGACATGCTCGACACTTTATCAGAATAAAAAAAGTGCAAAAATGGTGTATCTCCAGCGTTACGAATTGTCCCTCTTTAAACGAGATTTGAGATGAGCAATGTACTTAGCGTAGGCGGGGGCTTGAATGTGCCCCTGGTGTTGCCAAAGTCCAGGAGCGGCGTTTACTACTTACCACCAGGTGGGGCGTATGCTCGTCTGCCACTGTTGACAATAAAAAATGTGTAATAGTAAATGATGGAGGATTTGAACCTGCGTCTCCGGGATAACCGTTCGTGCTCGTGACTTTGATTTTGCTTAAAAAAGCGCAGTAGGACTAGGATCCACGGGCAAAGCTGTGCGCAGATGGCGCTATCGGCGAGATAGCTACAGTCAAATTGTAGTTGCTTTGTTTGCCTGAGAATTGTTTGCTATTTTATGTGTTTAATCCGGTTGATCAACGATATTTTTGAAATGTAGTACCTGGAAGATTAAATAATTGAAAGACGCTTTGCTGTGTAGCCACAAAGTTTTTGATACCTTTTCCAGTTTTTTTAATGTTAAATCATTGGGAAATATATGTACATCGGGGTTATTACATTTTGGTTCAGCACACAGAGGCATATTGCGAGAAAATTATTGTTTTCCAAATTACAGGTTACAAATTGTATGGAAATGACAGTTTTCAATGGGCATGTCGATAATACGCCATCTGCCGTGAAATGATGGCAGTAAACATTCCCAATCTGTTAATGATCATAAATTTAATGTTTCTTTTGGTATCTATTCCATCCATCCATCAGCCTTTCAACGTTCACTGCTGGACATAGGCCTCTCCAAGAGAACGCCACAACGAGCGGTCCCGTCATGGGGTATAATGCCGTAATCGCCACGCTTCAGGCGGGTTGGCGATCGCAGTGGACTCGAGGTGCTGCTGCCCACTCCCCTGGTATTCCCTCATCTATTATGCCTACATTAATCATTAGACATTATCTATTGTAAGTTTTTACAATATTGAGTGCAGAGGTGATTCACTTATGTGGGAGTTGAGTTGCTTAGTGGGTTAATTAGCACTGTGAAAAGTTCATTTCAAGGATTCAATGATAAATTATTGTGTCAATATTATATTTATTTTTAAAATTATCACTTTTTATAAGTCTATGTTTAGTATTTAATTACTTACTTATCATCACATCATCTCCTTTGTAGATTACATGACAGATTTGGTTTAGCAAGGTTAAACTCGGTCTCCCCCTGTACCTACATCCTTACACTTTCGTATTTATATCTTCTTAACCAACCGCTTGTCCGACATTCTTTCCACATGTCCGAGCCATCGGAACATCCTCTTTTGTGAAAGTGGAAAAAGAGAGCTTTACTGCGAGTGGGATTCGAACCTGCGTCCCTTCCAATCTGGGGAAGTGCTCTAGACTGCTAGGAGAGAAAGCACACGGCGGGTTTCTTTAGTGGGTGAGGGCCCCACACAACCCTGTTCGTTGCCCCAAACGACAGGGTTAGCGGTTAGGAATATTTTTTCCCGCCTTAACAAAAAAAAGGCCATCGCAGTCACCGACGGTGACTATCAATCTCCACTTCACAATTGCTTTTAGATGTCTGAATGTTACTTTGTTTTGAGTATTTTTCTCTTTCCTTTTCTCCAGTCATTAAAGCGTTTGGCACTCTGTAGTCCTTGGTTCTACCACTAGTCACCTCGAAAGACATTTACCTAGGAATTATCAACTTTTTTCTTTATGAACCACGGCTTACGTGATGTTAATATACCCAGCGCTTATGAGCTCAACTATACGAAGAAATCAGAATGCATAGGCGGCTATCTTTGTTTTGCCTGATGGTAAGCGGTTACCGTAGCCTATAGTTAGAAGGTGTAGAGGATAATAAGGAGAGGTAAAGATGGATATAAAGGAGAGGATAGGGAGGGGATTTGGGTCTCTTCGACTCTCACTCACCTTACGAAACAACGGTAGGAGTAGGTACGTACCGTTGTTTTACGCTGATCTTCTGTGGGAGGGTGGCAGTTCCATGATCGAGCCAGCCTATTCATGCTGGGATAAGCAAAGCTCTCTCTCTCTCTCACAATTTCTCATAGGGTAATAAATTACTTCAAGCTAAATTCTGCTCTTTTGGAGTCTACCACTATCATCACACTGCGTAATAATTTCGACACACTTTTTTTCCTTGTACATGGCCCGCTAGGAACCCGGTTCGGAACATTATTTCCCGCCTTAACAAAAAAAAAAATACTTTAGAAAATCCAAAACTGCACGCCTCATAATCTTCATATTTCACAATAAAATTGATTATTTGATAAGTAACTAATAATGTATTGGTCTTACTAAGTAGTTTTCAATAAATCACATAGATAGCGCTAATTTCAAAAAGAACTAATGTGGGTTTCATGTCTTATACGCCATCTAGCGCTAATTTTAAGAAGTACTTCTATATTGGTCTATATAAATAGTTATCATGAAAGGCGCTGGTTTTAGTATCGCGTCGAGCGTAAATATTCAGAATTTTTACGTTTATTTAATAACAATTAAACCACATCGAATCAGACCGTGAAAAGTAATAGGGCTCTATTCGTAGTAATACTCAAATTAAAACGAAAAAAAAAGACTCGATTAGTAAAGTATTTCGGTTGTTATCGTGTTAACATACCTACAACAAACGGACGTCCAATACAGAATTTTTATAAACAGTTTTTTTAACTAGTTTAAATAACAAAAATGGCATGAAAAATATCATGAGTGTCAAGAGTGTTTTTTCTTGATATGTGTGTGTATACTGTATTGTTTTCAAGTGCAATATATGATAAATAGAGATATTTTAAGTTTGAAAAATCAGTTGTTCTGTGTAAAACGGGAATAGTACCCACCTCAACGCTTCGCTTATGAGGCATGCAAAAGATCCCCAGGGTCCCCTTTGTCATATTTCGTAATAACGAACATATTTTTTTTTAAGGCACCTAAGACAATATTTGAGGTGGATTGGGAGTCGCAAATAGGTTTTTACTATAGCGGGCCGAAGCATTGGTCCGGATTGAAAAGGACGCGAGTAGCCTGCTCGAAGATATATCTCTTTCTCACAAAAAATATCCAGTGATAGTTTCTTAACAAATACGCACGTGATTCTAAAATGTCAGATTAATATAGCAGTCGAATTTGATATCTGACGATTATTAAGGGTCCTTTCACTGTTAAGTACTAGTAATAAAAACTTAAATTGACAATTAGGCTCGACGGATAAATCGCCTGATATACTCGTACTGCCCCAATATGGTTAGCAGTACAAAACCCAAAGGAAAATATTCTCAGGCACGCAGATTTTATGTTGATCAAGGACGGATATAAAAATATGGCAGCGATACCTAGCGGTAAAGCCCAAGGACTGCAAAAACAGTAGTATCAAATTCGAGCCCCAGTTCGAGGTCCAAATCTCGCAAGACACTGATTTTTCGAAATTATGTGTCTTTTTCTTTACAAATGATCACTGCTCGGTGAAGGAAAATATTGGGAGGGATATTTTCTCGACGGCTTGCGATGTTTCCCAACTGCACTGGGCCAGCGTGGTCCACTACGATCTAAATCCCTATTGTAAGAGGAGACCCCAATACTGGGACCGTAAAAGGGTGAAAAAGAAATATTAATTCTAGCTTCAAAAAACATCAGAGGTAGAGGCCGTAGAGCATGCAAGTATTTAAGTGTACATTGTGACGTCATAGTTCACAGTCTACTGTATATTTACTCAAGTGTCACAAGTCGATGATGTTTATTCAACGGTAGTATGCTTCAAGGTCTTTAACTTGAGCACGGAAATATTGAATCATTTGCAAGATTATTGGAATGAAATCATCTTAATTGATTGACGCGACGCAAACCAATGGTTTACAGAATACCAAGCCGTACGCTTTACCGCTAATTTATTTACATGTTAATAATGACACAACGGGTTGCGAGTATCACTATCGGCTCGAACGAGTTGGAACCACCGTCCGCCATGTGACTGACCGTGAAGCATTTCACTGTGTTTTGCTTGTAGTGAAAGATAGTCGTGCTTTCCTTCACTTCCCATTCGCGAATTGATGTGATGAGGTGCCACTTTGCAGTATTCTTAGTATTATTGATTTAATGTCCGGTGGACCCCGTAGTTCGTCTTACACTATAAATAATAATAAAGTAAAAAAAAATAGAATACTACAGAGTATATTTTTTGATGAACACTAACGGAAGTGGTCAAGGTTCACTGCCCACAAATGATACGTTTTTGTATATCAATCTCTTTAAGAGCCAAATTAACACCTTTTTTTTTATAAAACCAACGTTTAAAATTATGTCTAAAGGAAATTAAGACCTTGTACTGTAAACTTATGAATATTTAAATCCTGCAAGGCATAAATCACTGTCGGTATTGTGGGGATTTATATATTTTGAATTGTGTTTCTTTATTTGAACTTTTGGACTGTGTGGTTGTGAACAATTTCCTTATCATTCCCACTCAGGACAATGAATTTGTGTGATGAACACAGATATTTGTACTGCGTCGGGGTGTTTTCTATCTATTATATGTATTTACTAAAAAAAGTAATATATGTATTATATCCGTAATCTGGTACCCATAGCACAAGCGTTTAAGCTTAGTTTGGGACCAGAGGACGTTGTGTGAAAATGTCCGTGAATATTTATTTATTATTTCAAAGAAGGTTTTGGAAAAGTATTTATTATTTAGATATTTTTATATATGTTTTTAGCATTTGACATGCTTAGCCATATACATTAAACATAAAGTGAAAAATGTGAAATCGAAAATAACAGTCACGAGCAGGATTTGAACCCGCATCTCCTGGATACCGTCCAGATGCTTTGTCAGTTCAGCCATCGTGACAACTGCTCTCGACTGCTAATCTCGATAACATTCATACTTAACGTCCTGGGTGACGCCTGCCCCTCTATGCATTGTGAATTAAACTAATGTGATCACGTCGAAACATACGCGTGTGGATTGCCGTGGAGAGTGGAACATTGGCCGTGAGTATATTCCCTTTTGTCCCATCCCATTAAACATTTTAATCCTACACCAATTTATTAAATACAGTACAGGGACAACTGCTCTCACCATAATACCCTGGCGTGTTCAAGATCATTAGAGAGATGTAGAGTGAAGTATTTTTACTTTGAAGTCCACGTGGACGTAGCACAATAACGTACTACGCGTTATAGTTTATTAACCATTGCATCTGTGAAAAGCCAGAACGGGTCGATAGTTATAAGTATATAACTGTCTTACTCAGCCAAACAAGAGCAACCGATATTAAGACACAATTAAGATCTTTCAAGGTCACTTAAAATAACAACACTCATTGTCTAGACCACTTTGAATCAGTCAAGGTCAATGGAATGTTAGTGTGGGATGACACAGCATCCTTGATGCCCACGTGGTCGACTGCTTATTGACAATTCATATCATGAATACGAAATGGAAGGTTAGGACGTAGGTCAGCTAGTTGCGCAATTTGCTAAAACAGATGTTTGATTAAAAACCGAAAAATATAAATGGCTGGCGTTTTCACTCACCAATGATATATAGTAGCGATATACGCTAATATTATGTGAGACGGTGGTACTACCCGGGTAAAGCCATTTAAATTGGAATCTGCTCTACAATCCAAAATAATTAAAAATAATGCCTTGTTGGTCTAAGTGAGGTGTGGTGATGGACTAAAAATATAAATGCCACCATCCTATTCTATCCCTCAGGGGTCGTATGAAGTGACTAAGAGAAGTAAACAGTTATCACCCATTGCATTACTAGTGGTAGAGTTGAGTACCAAGTGGTAATCTCACTTGATATCGGTCTCACGAGTATCGCCTGTATTGTCGCCTGTCGCGCAACTGACCATTAAGCACCTCTGCGTGTTTTGCTTGTAGCAGGAAATAGCCTTTCATCCCTTTATTTCCTGCTCAAGAAATGATATTGTTATCAGTTCAGTTGTAACATATAAATGGGATCTATACCTGGTCTCGCCTATATTACATAGGAAAAGTATGGAGTTATTTTTATAGATGTTACGAAAATAGCGCCTATAATAACGCCAAAAGCTAATAAAATTTGTAAAAAATTATAAAACTCCAATTTCATAGATAACAATTTTGGCGCTATTAAATTTAAGTGCGTATTATAAACAGTCATAAATATCTCATTCTCATTTGTCAAATTCGATATATAGATAACAACGAGATAAAATGGGCTGATAATTAATTTTAATGCGCAATAATGTTATTTACGTATTGAGAATAACTGTCAGATCTGTCTGAAACTTTCGAAACAGTTGACCACAAAAGGTTCCTTCTGTTAGGTCAATGCCGACTCAGAATCCTTATTTATAAGTATTATATCGTCATCAGTAGCCATTTTAGTAATGTCTAAATAGCACCAGCTTGGTAAAATACGCCCCCTCCGCTAGCTACAAATGGATGCCTCAGGGCACAACTATAGATCCACTTGACTTGAGAGTTAATGTGTCTATTTAGTAATTTCGTTTAACTAGTTTCTTTCTGCAGTTACGTTGCTTATTTGTAGATCCCGTTTTTCGTTATTCTATTGCAAGCCGTTTTTATCGTGAAATAAATTATTATTATGAACGTGTCGTAGCCATAGAATTGGCCACTTAATGACGACTATTTCGACTATTTCATGCAACCTAACACATGTATTTTTTTAAGGCGGGAAAAGTGTACTTAACACGCACCTTGTCGTTTGGAGCAACGAACAGGGTAGTATGGGGCACTAACTCCTAAATAACACAACCGTGTGCCGTCTCTCTGCCTATGTTCATAATGGTACCACCATTGGAATTGTGATTGATATTACTTCAATGTCGCATCGGAAAAGCGGGTAAAATACAGCCTTCTTTCAAAATGAAAGGTCTGCAACGATGGTCTAATGAGTGTTGGGGGTCTTCAGAAGCCGCCAAAAAAATCTTTCGGATATGCAGAATTCCTTACAACGTTGAACACAAAGTTGCTGAATTGGCAAAGCATCTGAGACAGTTTTCCAAGAGATGCAGGTTCAAATCCTGCTCGTGACTGTTATGTTCGATTTCACGTTTTCACACTTTGTGTTTATTTATATGGCTAAAGCATGCCAAATGCTAAAAAAGTATATAAAAATATGTAAATATATAAAAACATGTAAATATACAAAATCCTTACATTACTGTTCAAACAATTTCTTTACTGGGTAGCTTATCACTACCCAGTAAAGAAATTTTTTAAGGTAACAAATACGCAGGTCATTTTGAAATCACAAAGGTGTCTGTTCTTTATTGAAGTGAAAACTTCTATAAGAAGGTTTGGATAAAGGGAGGAAGGAAGTAAATTCATGTAAGTCGTCATCGACATGGTCACGTGACGTGTTAACGATAACACTATATCTGTTTCTATTATTATAACTTAATGCGCTGGGCCAGCTGCTGTGTATGAAAAAACTAATAATTTGAAACAATATTTATTTTTAATGAATGAATGATTTTTTTTGATTTACAGGTTTTAATTTAAGATCAAATAATTAATTTGGATATCTAAAAATAACAACTGTTTGTTTATAGTTTTAAGTTCTCACTTCTGTCGGCAGTGCTCATGACTACTTTGAAATTTGTATTATTTACTAACTGTTGCCGGTGACTACGTCGGCGTTTTGTAAAGTTATCGTCATTATAGAAATTTATTATCTATGACGCGTTAGAAGTTATACTTCTTTGGCATCATCCATGCATCCATCCATCAGCCTTTTAAAGTCCACTGCTGGACATAGGCCTCCCCAAGAATGGGGGATAGTGCCGTAATCGCCACGCTTGGCAGTCAGATCAGATCAGATCGCAGTGGATGTTGTTAATACTCGAAGGAGTGCTGCTGCCCACTCCCCCGGTATTCCCTTAATCGGCTCTTACGACTCCCATGGAGAGTAGAGTTTTTTGGCGTAACAAGATATAAATCTTTTCAAAAATTTTATCTTTCGGCTTATTCTACGTTTGTAGAAAAAACGACACTAACAATAGAAAAAGGTATTTAATACATTGAAAGTTTTATTATAACGCATTATCTAGTTAAATAAAGTTTATTTAAATATCACAAAAAAAAATGTTGACTATAGCTAACTTCAGGGTGTCGGTTTTTCGTAACGGTGTGCGCGCGCATCATAAAAATTTACTCTCATCATTTTTCCCTAACGAGCCAAAACAAGTATTACTTCAATAAATTGAAAATAGTTTATAAGTAATGATTTCACTCATCTATTACAAATTGATTGCGTTGAATCTACAATATTAGTGTTTTATTAAAACAAAAATGATGTCATATTTACTCATTATACATCCACGAGTAGGTACATGACTTAACACATCCGTCAACAGGTAATTTAGTGTTATTAGATGAGAACTTCCTTTTTCGAGACTTGTTACTTCCAGCATGATCATGGCTTGACGGGGAAGTACTACCCTTAAACAGAATGCCGGTGGAAAGTAGCAGAGTGGCTACTGCCGTTTGCTCGGTGTGTGAAAGTAGAGCTTCTAAAGCTCAGAGCACCTCTTTATCCATTCTCTGATTTATCATAATTTCTACTCTTGATTAGAAATATTATCGTTTTTCACCAAATAATTATAAACACTGTGGTTGTCTGTAAAGTCGGTTTACAGACGATAATTTTACGTGATAACGTCTTATATATTTTCTGAGAGTTTCACAAACAATACATCGGTCGCCATACATTTTTCGGAACGAGACTTTTTCGTGCGTGCAGCCGGCGATCATCGATTTATAAGACGTTATCACGTCAAAAATATTTTATTTAATATACATTCTTACGAGATTATTTAAGAATACCTACGTAATCATATTGTTTTGTAATATAATAGTAACAAAATGTTTAATGTTGTCGATTTAGCGTAGCGGTTATATCCTCTTTGGTGATCAACAGGTAACAATTATCCACCAATCGCCATTACGGTAAAGTACTAATTTAAAATAATAGTTGTTTAAACTATAATCTTTTTATAAAGTTTTATCAAGAAAAGAACACCACTGACGGATTTTATAAATTAATAGCCTTTAACAGCGGATTCGCCGCAGCCAAAAACTAGTTTTTCGGTTATATCTCAGGTTCCCGATATAGTAGCGGGATAAAATGTCTACCAGTTTTTAAGTCAAATCAAGGCCTTTCAAACAAAAAAGTTGCATAAAATCCATCCAGTAGTTCTTTTAAATAAATTCTATAAAACAATCAAGTTTAAATTATTTTCTAGTTTTTCGGTTATTACTCAGGTTCCCGATATAGTAGCGGGATAAAATGTATACCAGTTTTTAATTCTAATCAAGGCCTTTCAAATAATAAAAGTTGCATCAAAATCCGTTCAGTAGTTTTTGTGTGATGCGTGAACAAACAGTCAAACAGATAAACAGACAAAAATTCTAAAAAAAAATGATTTGTGTTTAGACATGCCTATATAGCCTATTACAGTAAATTTTTCTCAAATTTCTTAAATGTACAGACACAGCTCTGTTAAAGCTTTATAATAAGTATATAGCCTAGCCTTTGCTTGCGGCTCCGCTGCAACCAAAAGCTAGTTTTTAGCTTGTATCTCAGATTCCCTATATAGTAGCGGGATAATGTATACCAGTTGTTAAGTCTAATCGAGATCTATCAAATAGAAAAAGTTTCATCAAAATCAGTTCAGTAGTTTTTGCATGATGCGCGAACAAACAGATAAACAAACAAACAGGTAAACAAACAAACAGATAAACAGACAGACAAAAAACCTAAAAAAAATTGTTTTGTGTTCAGACACCTCTATACCTACTCGTATAGCCTAATTCAGTATTTTTTTTCTCAAATATCTTAAATGTACAGACACAGCTCTGTTACAACTTTATAATAGTATAGATTAGTTTAATTTTAAATATTGAAAACATTATGTCCGCTACCAGGCCGAGGTAATTGGCACATCTCCTTTTGAAATTCACGCAGACGTAGTCGCGGGCAGACGCTAGTGATTTATAGTTTACTATTTATTATTGGTTATTGAAATGATGTTACACCTGACGTAACGCCGTTTAAAAATTTGATTGAAAGAGACACACGTTTAAAATTAGTCTATAAATCACGTTATTACACATCATTATTTTGAAATTATTAATGGTTTCGTGTTGTGTTGACCTTATTAAAGAAAATTGCGTGATATTGAACTAATGAAATCTAATAATTTTTAATTTGTATGCTCAGCAGTTTATTAGGTAAGTGAAAAACTGTGATGACATTAGTAGCTACAATAATTTCTAAAATACGTCACTTTTTTTGTTAAGCCGGAAAGGGGTAATGAGGGTAACGAGGATAGGGTTGTGTGGGCCTTCACCCACTAAATTTACCCCCCGTGTGCCGTCGCTCGGGGAAATAGCCTTTATTGCTTTTTTAAATTTATATTTATAGCTATTCACGTTAATAATTACCTACTTTCTATACCATCACAATATCTCCACTATTTAAATATAAGTATATAGTACTAATTAATTATTATTATAATAGTTCGTAATTATATTATTGAATTACGTATAGGTAACCACTATAGTCATTGCCCAGCATATTGTGATTGCCCACATTAAGTAATAACACAGTTTTTGCAACTTCTAAAGGAAATAGTTCAAATTGAATGCGTTAGATGTCACTTATATAAATGTGGCAGCATTTTAAATTTATATAACTGGTAACATTTTATTTTTTAAAGTGTCATGGCTGATTTTATTGTAACAGGTACACAGCTCTTCGCAAAAAGTAAGTTTCTTGTGATTTTTCTTAAGAACGACATTTCCGAACTTACAATATTTGCTGGCTTTTTTCGTTTTTGTGTGATATGTGATTTATCTATATGTTAGAAGAGTAACTATAGTATCTATTTAACCTACCGTTATATCAGTTACTTTTTTCGTAAAGTTTTAAGAGGGGGTGGGCAATCACTGTATTAAAATTTTGATAATAACAGTTATTGCCATGCCCTTATTTAGTTATTGCCATTGTTAATAGATACAGCTATTGCCCGGTCAATATTTGTACATGTTATCCGTTATAATTTTTGAATTTAAAATAATTGTTTCTTTCAGAATGCCAAAAGTACCTAAATTGAAATACACCCAAGAAAACCTTGAAAAAGCTATTGCTGAAGTTCAGAATAATGAACAGCGATTATCAGATCGCCAAATAGCTCAGAAATATGGTGTTCCCAGATCAACTCTAAGGTTTTATAAACGTAACCCAGACCATAAAACTAGTTTGGGTCCATCGCCTATCTTGACTTTAAATGAAGAAGCTCTTCTTGAAAATTGGATTGTAACTTCAGCTCGCAAAGGTTTTCCTAAGAATAAAGATAATATTTTAGATAGCGTTCAAAAGTTTCTTGTGGAGAACCCAAGACCTAATCCGTTTTCAAATAACAGACCAGGCATTGGATGGTGGAAGGCTTTTTTAAAAAGGCACCCAAGATTAAGTATCAGAACTTCTGAAGGAGTAACTAAAGCCAGCTCATGCGTATCTGAAAGAGATATTAGGGGATGGTTTGATGAAATTCGTTCATACGCTGAAGAAAAAGGTTTGATTCAAGTTCTAAGCCAACCCAGTAGAATTTTTAATGCAGACGAGACAAATTTTCAGATTTGCTTAAGCTCGGGACTTGTTGTAGCTGAGAAGGGATCAAAAAATATTTATAATATTGAACACTCTAACGCAAAAGAATCTATAACTGTTTTATTTACGTTTTCGGCTGCAGGTGACATATGCTGTCCATTTATTGTTTATCCCTATCAAAGGCTACCTGAAAAAATCTGTGATTCTTTACCAGAAGGGTGGGGTATTGGAAAATCGGATAATGGTTGGATGACTACCGAAGTTTTTTACGAATTTATCGCCAATGTTTTTCATCCATACTTAGTAAATAAATCCGTTGAATTTCCGGTTATTTTATATGTTGATGGTCACAAAACTCATTTAAATTATCATTTGAGCCAGTTGTGTACACATCTTCAAATTGAGTTGATAGCTTTGTACCCCAATGCAACAAGGATAATTCAGCCAGCTGATGTCTCTGCCTTTAGACCTCTGAAAATAGGCTGGAGAAAGTATTTAAAGAAATGGCATCTATCGAATGAAAATAAGGGGATAACAAAGCTAAATTTTGCTCCTATTCTCAATGAAGTCCTTGCAGCAAGCTTGAGGCCAGAAATATTGGTCAATGGTTTTAGGACTTGTGGTCTTTGTCCATTTAGCCCTGATTCCATCAACTATTCAAAGTGCTTAGGCAAAAGTAATAATTCACATGAAGAAACTTCAAAAAAAATTCCAGATAGTGCAACAATTACGTTCGAGACATTCAAAAATATAATCGGAGCCTCCCTTTGCAAGAAATTCCAAGATAGATCATTTAATACAACTGAAACTCACCTGGGTATAATTTATAACCTCTGGAAAGAATTCCAGTCAAAATTTATTCAATACAATACAGAAATAGCAATTGACACATCTGATAGACCGTTACCAAATCAGGTTCAATTAACATCTTCCCAGAATCTTAATTTTACTGACAATACAGCTATATCGACAACTAACTTCACTGCAAATGGCTGCAATTGGACTGGAGTATTAGATGAAGTACAAGATAAACACCAACTTGAAGTCCCCCCATCAGAAATAATTAGTCTTCCTAGCACATCTAAAAGTGACCAAACTCCCTATTATCTACATAGTCTTCCTGGAATATCCAATTCTGACCAAAATATATGCTCCCTGCAAGGTCTCTCTGAAACTCATAATCAGTCAAACCAGCCTAAACCTGTTAACCCAAATACTGTTACGATCCTTAAGAGTCCGAAGTTGGTTAAAATAAAATCATCTTTTGGAGAATATTTAGCTTATCCAAAAACACCAATAAGAAAAGGAAAGCGTCAAATAGAGAGGCAGCCGTTTGCTATTACATCAGATAGCTTCAAATTAGCATTACAAAAAAAACAGTCAGACAAAGAAAATCATTTAAAAGAAAAGGAAAAGAAGAAATTGGAGAGAGAGGTGAAGAAGACTGAAAAGAATAAAAAAGAACAAGGTAAAGGTAAAACAAAAACTCAAACAGCAAAACAAGAACCAGAAGATATTGATAATCTTGTTGAAGGCAGTGGCAGTATCTTCCCAGAGTCGAAAAGAATCACTGTTTTAAAGGAAATCCTCGTGAAATCCAGTGATGTTTGTATAGTGTGCAAGCACGTTATTATAAAAAAGAAAATTGAATGCAGTGGCTGTCATCAATCATTTCATTTACGATGTGTTCCAGAAAGCCATAAAAGTAACATCCCCGATGATGCAGATATGATGCTGTTTTTATGTCACTTCTGTTACAAAATTGATTCTGATGATGATACGAATTCTGATTGTGAAGAATTATATTTACAAATACAAAAGGCAAGAAGAGATCTCCATTTTTAATTATTTACATTTAATTTAGAATTAATATGATGACTGCAAGGTGGACAATAACTATAATGTTATGATTGGCAATTACTATTTCCACCGGGCAATTACTGTGATTTTAGAAGTTGTTGTTTTGTTTATTTTTTATTTTTATGTTTCCAAAGATATTGAAACTAGTGACTGATTTTACGTTAGAGAATATACTAAAGTTACATAATTAACATTATTTTACTTGATTTTTTTCTAAATAAAGGCACTATAAATAAAAATGGAGTTTCAGTCCCTTAACCGGGCAATAACTGTACTGTTTACCTATTTAATAATTCCTTTTAATAAATACCTAATCCAAAAATATTTTCAATCTCCGACATTAGTACCATTATCATCAGCTTGCCAATATTCCCTTAGGATATTGATGTGAAACATCTAATACAGAGGGAGGGTAAAATCGCCTGTTAGCGTGGCGACGCTTTTCAAATCAACTTGTCCCGTTCGATTCGTGCAAGTTAATTTTGACACACTTCCCAGTTTCCAATTGAGCTGAAATTTTACACGCATATGTATATCGCGTGACAATGCAATATTATGATGGCATGGAGCTGATCTGATGATGGAGCTGGAAGCTGGACATAGGAACTCTATAATGAAACGGCGCAACCCCATCGAGTTTGGGTTTGTATGATTCGTCTTGACAAGTACTTTGTCTCTAGCTGGTATCCAGGGTCTGATGATGAAGCTGGAAGGTGGCCACAGTAACTCTACAATGAAACGACGCAACCCCATCGAGTTTGGACTGGTTTGATTCGTCCTAATGAGTACTTTGTGTTTAGATGGTATCCAGAGTCTGATGATGGAGCTGGAAGCTGGCCATGCGAAACTCTGTAATTAAATGGCGCAACTCCATCGTGTCAGAGCTCATTTAAAATATCTTGACTAGTACTCCAGTCCTAGATGATATCCAGGGTCTGATGATGGAGCTGGAAGGTGGCCACAGTAACTCTGAAATGAAACGACGCAACCCCATTGAGTTTAGAATCGTTTGATTCGTCTTGACGAGTACTTTATCTTTAGATGGTATCCAGGGTCTGATGATGGAGCTAGAAGGCCATAGGAACTCTGTTATAAAACGACATAACTCCATCGAGTTAGGGCTCGCATGAATCGTCTTGACAAGTACTTTGTCTCTAGATGGTATCCAAGGTCTGATGATGGAGCTGGAATGTGGCCACAGTAACTCTAATGTAACGATGCAAACCCATCGGGCTTATATTCGTTTGATTCGTCTTGAGGAGTACTTTGTCAAGTTATAATAATTTTATTTCTACAAAATAATTTCGATGTTTTGACATCTGGTAGCGTTCCACGACGTCTTGTTTTTTTTAATCATTTCTTTATGTAGGCATCTAATTTTAAGTTCTCTCTGTCCAAGTTGCGGGCAAGGATAATCATTTCTTAATGTACCTAATTTTGTGTTCAAGTTGCAGGAGTCAGTTTATAATATTGTTAGATGAGTTAAGTTAACTTTTCGCACCAGGTAAAACAATTATTTATTCGTTATGGGAATCAAAACACACGGCAAACTGTTATCAAAGTAATTATAATCAATAAAACAATTGGCACATAAGCACGATACCTTCGTACAATGTCTACGTCGATGTAACAATGTAGTAATACTTGACGCAATCAGGGTTGCCACTTTTTAAAGAGAGAGAAATAAAGAACACATTGCATCACGCCTGTATTCCCCGAAGGGGTAGGCAGAGGTGTTTTATATGCCCACAGTTCACTAGCTATGTTTAAGTCCCACGCAATAGGTGGCGAGCCTATTATCGACTACCGGGCACATTTCCAAACTCCGGCCTCCTACTGAGAATTTGTAAAATTAGACAAATAATAGCGCAGTAAACTTATTTATAAACTCATATTTAGCATAAAAACACATAACATTTTTATAAACACATCGTTGACAAAAATCTTAAAATCATTCGAACAGACAACCGAGTATCAGTTACGAGTATTATCAACCAGACTTTGAAGTTGATCAAAAAAGGTTTATTACCATAAACTTAACAGAATTTTCCTTATTACGAAAAAGTTCAATAACACTACCCTACCCGGAGATTGAACGCGAGACCTCATGATCAGCAGTCGCTCACACTACCGCTGCACTACAGAGGCAGTAAAAAAAAAAGGAAAGAAAAGTTTATTTTTTACTTAGAGGCTATCCTTACTTAATACTATAAATATGAAAGTGAGTCTGTTTGTTATGCTTTTACGTTGTAAATACTAAACTAATCATCATGAAAGCATAGAGGCTAGTGTGTAGAAAAGGTAACTTACTTTTTATCCCAGCAAAAATTATATTTTCTGTGGGAGAGCTATTTGTATTTATATACTGAAGTCCCACGTGAACAGTCACGGGCATAATCTAATATAAAATATTTAATATCCTGTATCGATCTGGGATAACTTAATGGTAGAGCCTTGCTTGTTCTAGCACGAATGGGCCGGCTCGATCGGGGAAGTATCACCCCCTCACAGAAGATTAGCGTGAAAGATAGTTGGATAATACTACTCGTAGAGTTGTATTTCGTATGGTTAATGAGAGCGTTGGAAGTCCAAACCCTCTCCTACCCGCAACTTCATCTGCGTGGAATTCACACTACGGCACATGATTTACTTCTATGTACAAATAGCTATCCCGTAGAAACCACTCAATTGTCCGGGATAAAGGTAGCCATAGTCCTTTTCTGAGCTGTTACTTGTATATGTAAAATTACATGGCGATTGGTTCAGTAGTTACAGCGTATAAGGATAACAAACAACCTCAAGTTCGCATTTATAATATTAGTAAGTTGTTATTTTTAGAACCGAAAATACTTTAGTAATATATAATGAGTGCCAGCCCTACCGAACCGGCCAGATCGCCCGCGGACACAACCACTTTTACTATAAGAGGAAGCGAGAAGAAATTGAACATGTTTTGTTTCAAATTGCTCAATCGGTATTAGTGTTAATTATGTAATTGTACGGTGGCTTAAATAATGTTTTGTGACCTCCGATTGCTGTGTGCGGGCACTAGTTTAGATATATCTATTGGTAAACTTAAACTAAAAAAATTCAGTAATTATTTCAACAGAAAATTCATTAAAAATGTTTTGGCCAATTATAGGTCTTAGTATCTACAGGCATTAACAGTAACACTAAGTGTCAATTAACTGACTTTATTTTAATGATATCATAATATAAAATACCTAACATTATTAAAAATTATCTCTCGACTAGAAACATTTTTTTGTAAATGTGGAAAAAGATACACTGTCTTATTATAATAAAACTTGAGGAAGAAATTGGCAGAGAACACTAATAAATACCCTTTTTTTAAATGTACCTAAATGCAGACCCGCAGACGGGGTCACGAACAGGTGGGGTACTCACCCATTAAATAAACAAGCCCTGTTCGAACGACGGGGTGTGGGGTTAGGTACATTTTTTCCCGCCTAAACAAAAAAAAAAAAGGTTACACCTCAGTCCTTACAGTTTAAAGTTGTAATAACATTAAAAACATCTATGGCACCGGCTTCAAACACATCAGTAGGTGTCTAGCACGGAAATCGTATACCAATTATTTTTTTCTTTTTAGTTTCTGGGTGTCTTTTGAAGGTGTTTTTTTAAGTAATTTATTTTTGCTTTTTAGTGTTTTTTTTTTTATAAAAAAGGTTTGTAGGTTAGAGTATGTGGTACATGATGAAGAGGCCTTCCTTGGGTGCAGCTTGTATGCGAAAGCATCGGGCACAGGAGTCTGAAAGTGACAAAGATGAGCGCCTAAAGCGCAGTAGAGAAAGAAATAGAGCACAGTGTCTCGGAGAGTCTTCTGAAGACCATGAAGAAAGGCTTTTTAAATAATATGAGTACGCCACTGCTCCAATGAGACAGAGAGGGAAACGAAAAAATATCATCGTATAAATTTTTTAGATTTTTGTTGATTTTTTAAAAACCACCTTAGCGATTTCGATAAAATTAAATGGGGCCATTTCAGAATAAACCCCTTAAATCAAATAAAGAATTTTGCAAATCCGTCTATATATGTCGGAGTTATGCTCGAAGATACATAAAAAATATATATAAACATCCGAATTGAGAACCTCCTTGTTTTGAATTCTGTTAAAAAATAACAAACACCAGATAAGAATAAAACTAAATTATCATCTTTCTTTAATTTGATAACAATTACTATGACCGGTTTTTGTACAGCGAGGCTTTGTCGTTTTAAATTACGAACAAAAAACAACGTTATATAAACAGAAGTCCTTTTTTGTAGCCGATCAATCACTCACATATGTGTATAATTATATACCTGCCTAATTATTGATTATGTGGTTCTTAGGTCGAGACTTGGTAAACTCTGTCTTGCCTTCTCCCAGCATGAACGGGCCGACTAGACCGAGGATGTACCATCTCACAGAAGGTCAGCGCGAAACAATAATAGGTTTGTCCGTGTGGTAACGGACTAAGAATATAAGTGTCACCACCCCATATTTTCCCATGGGTGTCGTACAAGGTGACTAAGGGAAGTAAGCAATTATCACCTATGTAATACTGGTGGTAGGGCTGGGTACCAAGTGAGAGTACTCACTTGCTATCGGGCCCGAACGGGTTGGTACCACCGTCTCCTGTGTGAACGGTCATGAAGCACGTCAGCGTGTTTTGGCTGTAGCAGCTGATAGCCGTTTATTCTTTCATTTCATATATGAGAAATGACATGGTGCGCAGTGGCTGAACAATACTTTCGGTTTAGTTGAGTCTATGAGCGACGGTTACCACTTACCATCAGGTGGGCCGTGGCTCGTCTGCCACTACATGTAATAAACCCACTCAGGCCCGATACCAAGTGAGTATTCTCACTTGGTAACCAGCTCTACCACCAGTCATGCAATGGATGGTAATTGCTTACTTCCCTTAGTCGCCTTATGTGACACCCGTGGGAAAGAATGGGGTGGTGACACTTGTATTCTTAGTCCGTCACCACACGAATAAATCAACCGGTATGATTCTTAATTAAATAATGAAGCTGTCGGAACAATGTATGCCAATAAATCCGAAAGTTGTCGCAGGCGTTGCGCAAGACATTAAGAGAAGGAATGTGTTACCGAAATTGAGAGTCCGAAAGCCGAGCATGTCAAGTGCTTAAAATATCAGGCTTTAAATAATAACTTCGAAAAATTTGAGTCAGAGGTGTGTAACGTACGATGGCTATGGACTGGGAATCGAAGTCGCTACAATTGCCTTTGTAGTCCATGGTGTTACCACCAGGTTATCATTGAGTGTTATTTGTAGGTTATTTAAGTTTAAAATAACTAATTGCTAAAATTATACGAGTCATTCTGACGATGATTGGTTGATTTGCGCAAAAAAAATGACAGTTTCGTACAAAAAGCTGACGATTTGTCCTAATGGATTAGTGTCTTCTGTGACCGCGTACTTCGAATCTGTGATGATGTCACCCATATTCTTATAATTGGACGTTGAAAATAAAAAAGATGGTAAACTGATCTTTATATAAATGCACAGATGGCGTAGTGGTTAAGATACCGTCATCCGAAATATCCGTACCGAATGTTGTGGTTTTGATTCTCACAGAGGACAATTATTTGTGTGGTCCGAAAATTATTATTCTGAGTCTGGATGTACTTTGTGTCCGTTAAATGTAGATCCATTATGATCCCCTTGTATTTTTTTTTTGCTACACTAGTGGAGAACAAGCGTTACGACCCACTAGACAACACAAAACTAGCTTTTGACTGTGGCGGAGCCACGGGAAAAGGCTAGTTTTATTATAAAATTGTAACCAAGCAAAGTTTAATGTACAGACACAACATTAAATTTATTTGAGAAAGAATATACTATAGGATACACGCGACTTTCTTCGTCTGTGTTGCTTAATATGTACTTATAAAAATTGTTTCTTAAAACATTAATAACTAAAAAATTTAATGAAAATATATTTTGAGTTTTGGCGGGAACACGAAAGAAACATGTCGTCGCTCTATAATATTATTTTCCAAAACTAGTGTAATTACAAGTATAAATGTGTAAAAGTGCATTTTGCTAATTAACTATTTGTTTTGTGTGCATAAGTGTTGGCAAGTGATGTAATGCAGCGTGACGTGTATTTTCCTTTTACCTCCAAAACTCCATTGAAGCTTCTCAGTAAAGTCGCCACCACTTTGCCTTGACTATGACTAATTTTATATGACTTTGACTTCGACTGTGACTTATTTGATAAATTAAACTTACCTGTGAAGAAGAAATATATCCATAATAAATCCTTGGCAAACGCTCCAACCGAGTAGCCATTATTTAAAAAGTAAAAATAGCATATACAGTAATTCTGGGTAACTTTGATTCATTCGGGTAACATTGACAGTGTGATTATGAGAATGTTTTAATGTTTTTTCCCTATGAAATCAATATTTTTTGTTAATACTTGCTTTAGATTTTATTTTTCTAACAAGCTCTGTAGAGTCTCTTTAGAATAAAAGCGAAGCTGTCAAACAGTATTAATGTCAAAACTTTTTCCAAAATTAGCGCGCGAATTTGAGTTCGTGAAACAGTGTAAGTTTTTGATATTTTGCGATTATATGGCACTCCATACACTTACTATATAGATGACAATTTACTCTATATGTAGTAGGAAGAATAGATACTTCAAACCAAAGTGTTTACATATTTTTGGTTTGTTTTAATTATTTTAGTCTGTCTTCATTTTAATATGCTTAATAGATTGTTCATTATAGGATATAAACGAGGTAACGAGGAGGGTAGGACAAAGTATAATGTTGTCATTTATCTAAATATTAAAACATTTAAAATACCGTGAAAAATATTGCTGTAATCTGTCAAAGTTACCCAGAATGACTGTATTATTTCAATATTTTTTCGTAGGTAAGGGAAATGCGCGAAAAATCGAGATAAATTCGATCTACAACATATAAGCCATGTTCATTATTTTTTAATCACTATCATTTTATTTATATATAGATAGATTATAATCGAGCTTATGTTAAATACATTGGAGAAAAAAACGCTGTTTCTAGTCTGCACACAAGACATATTTCTTTTTGTGTTTGTCTATTCCTATATCACGGATATACTACTGAACGGATTTTAATTTATAGCTAGCTCTGGACCATGGAAGTAACATGTATACAACTGGAATGCACACTGTTACCAAAAAGCGGTCCTAGTGAGATAGTAGGTAGAAGGTCAATTTATCTCACTCTATTCAGGTGACCATATGTTTGAAAACAAATAGAAATTTTCATTATTTTTATATTTGTTATTATCGGTTAAACTAATTTTTGTTGATTTTGCTCTCAAGCAAGCATGTAGTGAACCGATTTTGATGAAATTAGATCCAGTTCTTAGGGAAGCTAAACCTTAAAAAAATCTAATATATAAGCATGACTAGAACATAGGCCTCGCTTACATTCAAAGATGCCGATCAGACGTATTTCTTAGCTCATGAAAACAAAAACAAGACCTACCAACTGAACTATAGTTGGAAGTCAGAAAATAATAAAAATATTACATTTGAGGAAGTTTACTTTATTGTAACTGTCAGTTTTTTGTTAATTTCGTTTTCATGAACTGATTAGCCCTTCTGAGTTTAAAAACCTTAAGGCTTAGATTTGAATGGACCGGAAAAGGAAATTTATTGTCACTCTAATCGTTCTATAGTAAGGCTTAGCATACACTGCGAAATCTCGCTGCGCGATTTTTTTTATAATCGATGTTAGTAAAATAACACGATTAAATACATATATATTTATATGTTTTACATTACATTAAAAAGTGAAGTCAGAAATAAAAGCACAACCGAAAAGAAGAGTCACATGAAATTATTCTTGGAAAGTTATTCCCTGATTCCTATCTTAACTTGCGCATATACAATCAACATAATGTACCTATTTCGTGAAGAATTGACACGCTCACCTCATATCTGAGCATACAACCTCGTGTATTATAATAAGGTACGAAGCACAAATGAGTCATCAGATGGTATCGTGATACATTGTCACTCATCTCAAATGAGGTGGAACACCTCAATTCGTATATATTGAGTACGTAACTCATACAAATTCCTCAATTTATATTTTCTTGCCCTTCACTATCTCAATAGTGGGACGTGACAGAACGCGACTGAGTGGCCAACCAACGCGAATTTTTTCCGCAGTGCGATGAGAAGTATACACTTTCATTCCACAAAACATTACCGCGAAACACAGATTTATTTTTAAATGATTCTCGCATTATTTTATTTTCATAAGTGCGTGCAGCTTCATACAATTACCATTAATGTCAAAGAATTTTGTGGATAAATCGCGTCAATAAAATTTGCAGTGTGTGCTAAGCCTAAGAATTCGTGTGTCAAAGGAAAGGGACACCGTCACTCCGTACTAACGGTCTCATCTGGCTCGCTCATCTTTTCATTTGAAATATAAACCTTCTCTATTGAGCATAAAGAGTATTTTTGTATACACAGAAATACAAAGCGCACAGTCCTGTTGTATTATAGGTCCATGCTCTGGACTTACTATATACTGTATTGGATTTATATCTCAGTATTTAGTCTGAGATCTCACTACCATATTGGAAACCAAAGATATACCATAGATTTAGTATATATAGATATAACCTTAGAATAATAACGCTGATATAACCATAAAATAACTTTATAAATAAGCTCAAATATGTCAACGCTATAAAGGAATAAGTACCAGGGTCACAGCGGTTGAGATAGTACATCTTAAGCTGCATTCCAGTGTCATGAGTGCTTGTCGCAACTAAAGATGACAAGTAATGCAAACCTTGACCGCTATTGTGACGTAAGCTTGCTTGTCATATAAATGTATTTTAAAAACCTCTTCTTAGTTATAATATCCTAGTACCGCAGAAATAAAGATAACTTACCTACGGTAGATAGTGAAGAATCTACCCCATATAGGTAGCGTACACAGGAATGCAAGTAAATAGTAACTTGGGAGGAAAAACGACTAATTCATAAATGAATGGGCTGATTGTACCAGGAAAGTAGACTCTCACAAGAGTTAATTTGAAAGAAGGGGTTTTATTGTTCTTACTAACTAACGAAATAGAACTGTCGGAACTATATAGTAATACGTAAAGTGCCTGCTACACGGTTGTGTTGTAAACCAACGCCCCAACAGAGGTGACCTTGGTTAGCGGCCGAATGTCTGTTTTCAAATTTGGTTGCAAACCGCTGTCTACCCGGTTATAATCTAGCAAGTTCACCTCTGTTAGGGTGTTAGTTTACAACCGTGTAGCAGGCACTTTACTATACGCCGCTATTATTCCCTGAGAGGGTGAAATTTCCCCGGTTGGGCCAAAGTTCTGCTAAGACTAGCTGTTGCCAGCGAATTGACCTGACATGCGTGGACCTAAGAATTGTTTTGCTTGAATATAAATACGCCATGCCACGGCATTTTAATTATCTGTATTCAAACCTATCACACAAGAACCGTCTATTTTTCCGTGTCGTTCTCGTATGTCGTGGACTTCAAAATATAAATATGTCACTACACTACTACTACTACAGCACATTAACTAGCTCTATGCAAAAAAAAAAAAACAGTCATCGGCAGTCCGACAGAAGTGAAAACTTAAAATTATAAAAAAAAACTTGCACCACTGAGCTGGCCGCCAAAAGTTATACTAATACGAACAGATATAGTGTTATCGAAACACATCACGTGACTATTTCGATGACGACTTACATGAATTTACTCCCTATCCAAATATTCCTATAGAAGTTTTCACATCAAAAAAACTATACCCTCGACTTACATTAGCTAACATGGTGAGGCTCTATCATCTCAGAATCTATACATTGATTATAAAAACCGCAAAACAATACGACTAGAACTAAAAGTGGTAAAAATTACATAATTACACATAATGAACTTAACAGCTGTGTAGGTCAGCAGAGTTTAACTAAAAACCTACAATGTTCTGATAACTGCTCATAATATCCGCTTCGGGGAATTAAATTGGTCATAAAAACTCTGTAAACAAATTAAAAAAAAATCAGTTTTTACATCTGCACGATAACAGTCGACGAAAAAACAGTTTTATGTTATTACTAGCTGTTACCCCCGACTTCGTCCACGGGGAACTTCATAAAAATAAATAACGCAACCCTTGAAATTGAAGATTCAATTTAAAGGGAAAATATTGACGTGGCCGTAGGTAATACAGTGCAACGGTTATATATAGTACTCAGCATGGCCCAATAATACAGGCCTGCTCAAATCGTTGACAGATTGCCGCAATTACGTCATAATGACGTCACATTTTCCTTGCCGTTTTTCAAATAAAATTATTTAGGGTTAATAATAACAGATGACAGCGTTTTAAAAATAATAATACCAATCATTTACTCATCAAAAATGAATGTTTAATTGTTTACATTAATTATAATTTTAGAATTTCTAGTCTAAATTCGTTTATTTTTATAAAAAGGAACCTTAGTTATTAATATGAGCAGAATCGTAGTTATTAGTCTGGCAGCATAGCGTGGTTGTTTTATATGACAGATACATGACAACTATCGCTTTTAGCCGTTTCTCTTTCAAACCAACGAGAAAACTAGCTCGTACTCTTTCTGTTAACATTGAATCTCAAAGTTTTTCCAACCATGGTGATATGGTACATGGAAAATATACAAACTAATAAGTGAAACAATTGTAGGTACTCCTACTAATGTTTCATATGGTGAGTGAGAGCGCTGAGGCCCTCCTTATCCTCTCCTTGTTATTCTTCCTTTGCGCTGCCTATCACTTTCCTTAGAGCAGGTGTCGCGCGAGTGATGCCTCTGGTGTTGCTAGCGTCTATAGGCTACGGTAACCGCTTACCATAAGGTGGTGGGTATTATATAAAAAAAAATGCTGGTTAGAATGGAGAATAGAACGTTTAAATCTTAGAGTATAAATACTATAGAGCGCGCCTTACTGAGTATGAACCGTAAGCACAAGTATGAACAGTATCGCGCGTCGTTGAAACGCTCAATCAATACGGTTCATACTAAGTCGGAGAGCAATCTTTTATTGATTTTTTGATAAAAATGGTGAAATATACAGTGCCAGGTTGTAAAAACGACTCCCGGCAACAAAATAAAAGGAATAATAACATTTCTTTTCATCAATAAGTAGAATTTAGTTACTAAATCACTTGTTTTAGCAAAATTCAGAAGGGTATTAGAGGGGTACGCGGGACACGCGGGGCGGGTCTTCTCAGCACGCTATCAACCGTAATTTTTTCTTCACGATGAGATAGTGTTGTACCGCAAATATTTTATACGATATTTTTTTAATAGTGTAATTTTATATAAAAATATTATTTCTGTCTAATAAATAATCTGGTGATAAAATAATATAAATATAGGTACCTACCTACATGTATGCTATTATATTATTAATTTGATACGTGCGGTAGTGGAAAAATATATAGACGTAATAACAAAATACTTATAAAAATATAATATAATAATTAACGCTGTTTAATGGGTCAATAATGGTCTACCTATGATCTGAGTTTGTTAATTCAGAAGAAAGTCAAGGTTAATAATTTTAAAATTTAATAAATGATACCTACCTTTTTTAAATTTTTTGCAAGTATTAATTATACCTATCATAGCAAACCGACAAATTTATTCTTCCAACCCTATTTACTCAGATTGAGAGCAATTTAGGCCGTAGTTCGCCATGCTGGCCTAATGCAGGTTAGCAGACTTCACAAGCACGTAGCCGTGGAGTAAATCTTAGGCGTGCAGGTCCTCACGATGTTTTCTCTCACCGAGCCGTAATAACTTGTAAACAAATACATACATAACTTCGGAAAGTCAGAGGAGTATGCCTTACAAAACCTCGGGCTGGAGATTGAACTCGATAAAACTGTCTTTGCAGTCCTTGGTGTTACCGCTTCGCTATTTCTTAGAATATTGAACATATAATTAATTAATTCCTAACTTAAGTATATACCCGGCAAATACTCGATATATTTGCAGAAATTACGTCACGCATGGAACGTCACTGTAAAAACGCTATACCATAGTTAAGTACCTATAACACGTTTGCTTACGATTGGCACAACTGAACCGAAGCGATACGCGCGCTCTATTGTTTATATACTCTATGGTTTAAATAAAAAATTTGAAAACAGGCTAGAGGCTAATTTATAAAGCCTTTTCAGAGAGGTATTATAATATCCAACCAGCTCATGGCGATAAATTGGAGCATATTTAAATATCTTTTTATAATTTTGTACGCCAAATAAAAATTCCACCATTTTTCTAATCCAAGTCACGTTTATAACTCGCGACTCATCTTCAAATTTTTAATCCTTACAATAATATAAATGTGAAAGTGACTTTAATTGTTAGTTTTTTTGTTACGCTTTCACGGCGTAACTACTGAACCCCAGAGTACTAGAGCTCGGAAAAGGACACAGGCTACATTTCATCCCGGCAAAATGAATGATTTCTTCAGGTTAGCTATTTTTGCATAAAGCTAATTAAAGTGCAATAGTGCGACATATTTATATTCTGAAACTACCGGACGAAGTTGTGGTTAGAGTCTAGTTTAATAATATTTTAGCTTTTATAGACAGTAATACTTTTTTATTTCAGACTTCTAACCTTTAAGGGATTTGTGGGTAAATTATGGGGAAAAAAAATTTGAGAGCCAATGCTGCCTTGTTGATGACGTATGCACGGCAAAATTTTGTATGTCACTTCGCGATTTGAGCAGGCCTAATATTATTGGGCCATGGTACTCAGGGTTGGAACTTCATTACTGGAATGCTAGATGGCGTTGAAGTAGCTAGATTTTGCGATTTTTTGAAAAACAATTCACATTATAATATTAATAGGATATACTGTTGACACATACTCGTAATATTGTTAAATTTATCGCATAGATCTTTATTTACCTACTAATAGGCGATCCATTTCGAGGTTCCCTACTTTTTTAAAGAAAAAAACAGAAAATTCAAATTTAATGGAGAATGTTTATTATCATTTGAAAGAAAATTCTTTGGCATTTATTTTTTGAAGATTATGTCTATCAAATGTTGGCCGTTGCTACGTCGCAGATGGTCCATCCGTTGAGTCTAATTTTCGATGACTCGTTCGAGCATTTCGACTGGTAACAACAAAGTAATGAGGCCCATTTCTGGTTCAATGGGTATGTATATAGTAAATGCCAAAGAATGTTCTTTCAAATGATAATAAACATTCTCCATTAAATTTGAATTTTCTGAGTTTTTTTCTTTAAATAAGTAGGGAACCTCGAAATGGATCACCTCTTACAAGTGTGGTAAATAAGCGTAAAATTTGACGCACATGGCGGGTTTGTTTAGTGGGTGAGGGCCCCACACTACCTTGTTCGTTGCCCCGAACGACGGGGTGTGTGGTTAAGCACTTTTTTTTTACCGCCTCAACAAAAAAAGGGCTTGTATTGCAGAATTTCTAGAACTGTTAGACATTAGAGGTCATACTTTGTACCCTAATTTTTTTGATAAAGTGGGAAAAAATATACTCTAATAATACCCCATCGTTCGGGGTAAAGAGCAAAGTAGTGGGGCCCTCAAACACTTAAATATCCCACCGCGTGCCGTTTCTTCGCCTGTGTTGGAGGACCACTGGTTTTGTATGACATTACTTTAGCTGTAGGTACATACGTTACCCACCTTTTTGTTAAGGCAAACAGTGCCTTCATGCCTCTGTCCCGTTAAATAAACCCTGCCGTCTCTCCGCCTGTATTTGTAGACCACTGGAACTGTTTGACTTAATTTCAGTGGTCATGCATTGCATCCTAGGAAAAGATTTATCCTTGTTTGTCATGCATTATAAAAATATGTTTAAAAACAAAGAATCTTTTAGTACCTATTAATTATAATTTTATAATTGCTAAAGTTAATATGTTTTGTTTGAGATAAGATAATTTATAATCCGCTGAATCTCAGGAAATGCATGCACGAAATCTTTATATATATCAGGCAGGCCATGAGTTTCCTATCTTACCATTACGAAGTAGCAAATACCATCCGCGTGGTAGCTTTTATATGGAAGTACTTAACTTCCACTATACGCTAAGTGATGCAGCCTAGCGTGACAGTAAAAACCTACTAACCTGCCTTGTAACCTCAAAAATTCCCACATTTTACATGGAATTTTTAGACGTGGGCAGCTTGTTCCATACGAGCAGAATGGGCGAATTTCTTCCTGACCATGAAATCTATGTTCGTCATTCGAACACTTTAGATTATTTATATTTCAAGGATGACTGTACTTTTTAATACCGCTTCCTCGCTGTGATACCCCACCTTTGTATAATTAAACTTTTTATGGATCTATAAAAGCCGCTTTAAAAGTAAAAATATATATAGCAATCAATCTTATTGCGAAGGAAAACGTCGTAACAAACTTTCTTTTTGGTACGCTGGAAATCAATATACGCATTTCCCTGCCAGTGACAGAGAGGAAGGAATGTTTATGTAAGACATGCCAAACGCACCTAGTTCCCCCTGTTGCGCCAAAATACATACTAAAGCCCTCCTTCCTATATAATTTTAAAACGCATAAGATATAGTATAATATTGTACTGACGTATATAGTTTTAATAGTAATGGAAAAATCCGCTCTAGTTCCTAGATACAACAGAAAAAATGAGATTTCATTGTATTTTCCATGTAAAGGTTTACCTTTGAGCATGAGCATGAGCTATGGTTTACCATAGCTCATGGCCTTTACCAATACTATAGTCAGTCAGAAACAGATTAAAAAAAAATAAGCGTTATGATCAGGTATGCAGAGACCCAAACCCCTTCCCTATCCTCTACTTAATATCCTTTTTAACCACCTCTTATCCCTTTCCATAGAGCTGGCGACGCGCGAGTAATGCCTCTGGTGTTGCTAGCGTCTATAGGCTACGGTAACCGCTTACCATCAGGTGGGCCGTATGCTTGTTTGCCACCCATGTAGTATAAAAAAAATGCAGTGGAGATTTTAAAACGGAGGTTTGACTATGGTCTTTGATATTCCTGAATCCTTGAACGACAGTTGTTACCTTTTAGGATAAAGTTTTATTGCTTCAGTTAGAATTAAAAAAGAAAAAAAAAACATCAGTGTAAATTTATAACATCTGTGTTCTTTGAGTGTTTATTGTGAAAAATACTTTTATATGAGTACGTAATATTAATATAAAAGAAAACGTAGAAGAATAAAAGATAATAATCTAACATAGATTAAACAAAATAGATAAGAAATAGACAGGCTATGTCTAAATACATAAAGAGGAAACAATATAGTTATAATTAGTTTATTAATTTGAACGTATTAGTTCCAAGGTGAATCCAGTTATTTTGTTATTTACATCGTTTTTTTAATTATCCGCAACAAATGAAAATTAGTATGTTATAGTTCATAATTTAGGAACTTCACCACGACTTAGCCCAGCACGAGAAATGTGACAATTTCGCAATGAAATGTCGTTAGAAAATGGCGCGAATATTTAATCACGGCGATTTGGTATATAGACTCATATACTGTATTTTATATTTTTTTCAATGAATGTATAATGTAGGTAATATATAAATCAAACGTTTTTAACGGTTCCCTGTCCCATGAATCATATATGATACATAACAATTAAATTTCTATTGTGTCTACAAACGGACAGGGAATGGGTTAATCATACTTATGTTATTATTTCTCAACATAATTAACAAATTAAATATATTTTAAACAGCAGATATAAATTGTATAAATATTGAATCAAATTTCAACAAAGTAGTTATTTTATCGTAAAGGAGGTAAAAACATATAACAATAAAATTAAAAAAATATTCACGATTGTATCAATAGAGGTTCTCTTTTTTATATTTTTGGCGGGAAACTTTGGACAAGAAAAGTAAGCCCCTAATCCAGCTTGCTACTTTTAGTACTTGCCTATAATATTATTTAATAGGCAACTCTTCTAGTAAAACTGAATGTCGTAATAATATAGTGAGCGTAAATATTGACGTTCTCTTTGTGTTCTGTAGTCCCATAATCCCGTGCTAGGTTACATAGCCGTGTTATTGTTTGTAAAGTCCCTATGAACTAGTGATGTTACCGAAGTCAAACCGATATATCGACAAGTGGACTCACCGAATCTTTTGATATGTACGTCTCTATTGAACGATACAGTTCTGGGTTTATTTTCTTTAGTTTCCTTCGGTTCGGTATCAGTTACCTTGTCGCCATCTTCGGCATTATCCGACTTGATAATTTCATCGGTCATTGGTTAAGGAAGAGGTACCGGTGTTTTGGTACCTCAAGTAATATTTGCAACCTTCGACTTGAAAGTTTTCGTTTCGTTATCATCGGTATTATTATCTGGAAAAAGTATACCCCTACTTAGATCCATTATATATTTAAAAATTTCGCATCTTCCATGAAACTCAAGGATGCGTTCTAAAATTGTAAGGATTTCCGATAATTGTTTAAGTAAATGTAATATAAAAATATTGTGATAATATCTAAACTAATTCAATGTCACTTAAAATGTAATTTAAATAATTTAATAGCTTTATTTATCATATGATTTTTACTGTACTAGAGAACAAAGAGAAACACATACAATGCTACGAAAAACTTGGCTTGGACCGAAAACAAAATTGCACTAAAAACATTCATTTTGCATATTTTTAAACTTCCTTATCTCGGTTCCTGATACGTAATTAACTAAATATTAAAAATAATTTGGTATATTTGCTTATTTTTACAATAAGGCTAAATGAATGAGGTTAATGTAAAGGCAGCCAGAATAAATGAGTATTGTAACAACAGAATACTCTCACGTCATTGAAGTTTTGGTTTGAAATATGAAATATTTTGAAAGAGTACAATATTTATTCTAGTTTCGATTTTATATATTTACCTCCTCGCTGTATCGATCATGAGTCTGGCCGTCATCACATCACTAGCAGCTTTATCCTACACCGCATTTTGGATCAACAGCTCCTGTAAGAAACAAGATTATACGATTAAATAATAATATTTTGGTGACAATATCGCAAACTAGTAAATAATTCTTTACTTTATTATTTAAAGAGAAGAATTATTGCTAGCTAATGCCTGCTTTGTTTGCACGGATTTCAAAATTGGATCTATAGAGAAATAAAAAATGTGTAAGTAGGTTTAATAATTTACTAGCCTCTGCCCGCGGCTCCGCTGCAGCCAAAAGATAGTTTTTCGGTTATATCTCAAATTCCCGATATAGTAGCAGGATAAAATGTATACCAGTTTTTAAGACTAATCAAGGCCTTTTAAATAAAAAAATCCGTTCAGTAGTTTTTGCGTGATGCGCGAACAAACAGAAAAAATTCTAAAAAAAATTGTTTTGTGTTAAGACACGCCTATATCGCCTATTAGAGTAATTTTTTTCTCAAATATCTTAAATGTACAGACACAGCTCTGTTACAGCTTTATACTAGTAATAGAAGTAGGTTAAAATATTTTTATATATTTTTTAATCATTAGACATTGCTCATTCAAATGGCCACAGGCGTCACCTAGGAAGCCGTCATTAGGAAGGAATGGGTTATCAAAATGCGCAGTCCTGAGAATTTATCACGAATGCTGAATCGACAAAGCATCTGGGTCGATTTTCCAGAAATGCAGGTTAAAATTCTGTCACCACTGAAGTAGGTACCTACTGTAACACAGTTCCAGTGACCCGCCAATACAGGCGGAGAGACGGCACACGGCGGGTTTTTATTTAGTGGTTGAGGGCCCCACACTGCCCTGTTCGTTGCCCCGAACGATGAGGTGTGCGGTTAGGTGTATTATTTCCCGCCTTAACAAAAAAAAAGGTTAAAACTCAGCTCGTCACTGTTATCTGACACATTTTCACAAGTTTAGGTTTAATTAGTGTGAAAAAAATCTCTTATCTCATCTATTTGCCCACTAAATTTCATATAAATCTGGTCAGTTATTAAGAAGTGATTGATGGGCAATCCAAATATATTCATATGACCTTAATGTAGTAGGCCCCATGTGCCAATAGACGGTAAGGAGTACTACATATACAATCTATGGTTTTTACAGGTTAAACCTGCTTGTTACATTGATGTGGATAAATTATCTCCATCCATCCATCCATCAGCCTTTTAAAGTCCAATGCTGGACATAAGCCTCCCCAAGAATGGGGGAAAGCGCCGTAATCGCCACGCTTGGCAGGCGGGTTGGCGATCGCAGTGGATGTTGTTAATATGCGAAGGAGTGCTGCTGCCCACTCCCTCGGTATTCCCTCAGTCGGCTTTTACGACTCCCACGGGTGGAGAGGGGTGGGGCAATTCTAAAGCCGGCCCCACACGGAAAGTAAATTATCTATCTAGAGATAATACCATCCTGGGTATTCTGGTACCCAGCAGAAACTAAAACAATTGACAAACTAAAAAAATCAATAACGCTCCATAAACAACGCAATCCACAGTTCAAGAGTTCAGATGTAATCTTATCGTAATATATGAGCGATGTTTTAGTTCTCATGATATTGGGAGTTGCGAAATTTAATAAATTTTAGGGTTCCTTAGCAGCTGTTCGTCAATATTATACTTTCTTATAAAAAGCGTCCGTGCCTCAGGTCTTTTCGTAACCTATTACTGGTCTATTGTTACGTAAGGGTCTTTTATCAGAGTAAAAATTTAATAACTGCCTCTGTAGTGCAGCAGTAGTGCGAGTGACTGCTGATTATGAGGTCTCGGGTTTGATCTCTGGGTCAGGAAGTGTTATTGAAGTTTTTCGTCAAAAGAATAATTCTCAGTGGTAGCCCGGAGCTTGGAAATGTGCCCGGTAGACGGCAATAGGCTCGCCCCCTATTACCTGGGACTTAAACATAGCTGGGGAATCATGGGTGTGTAATACACCTCTGCCTACCCCTTCGGGGAATATAGGCGAGATGCTATGTTTAAGTTTTTTTATGAAAATTTTGGCCATCCGACTTCCACGCCGGCTTAATGTGGATTGGCGGGCTTCACAAGCCGTCACGAAAATTTTGCATGGAGTCCACTGCTGTACATAGACCTCCCAGAACGCCATAATAATAGTCCTGTGCTAACTGCATTCAATGGCTCCTTAGTCCATCTGGTGGGAGATCTACGTGGTGGCCTATAAAGGTACACTTACAAAATTATTTGAGAATTTCGTAAATATTTGTATGTACAGAACCCTTACCAATTCAGTCCGATTATCACTTGTCGGACTTTTGTTTGGCATCAAAGATCGATATGATTTGAGTTATAATGATGGTGTTTGTTCTTCAAAGGTCTTGGATTCCATTGCGATTGCGATAAAAAGATCTTACAAGTACAGACCTACGTGTAAGCTAAAAGAAAATATTTTTTATTGTTTTCGGTGGTAGTTCTCCCTTCAACTAATGGTAAGTACTACCTATGGACTCAAATGTTCTATAATAAAAATCACACCTACAAATAACGCTAGCATATTTGTCTGACTAATAACTAACTAAATCACCAATACTTATGTTTGGTACTATAGCTCAGTTCTAGTCGCTGTCCAACATAGCAACTAAATTACCATACGATTTAACTCAATTGGGCGTCAAGACCGACTGCCCCGTTTTATAACACTTCGTTTCTCTTTTATACTTCCCCACAACCTACCACCGCCTACGCCAGGAGACAGTCATTAATAATGGCCATTCCAAACCTACACTGGGTCGTGAAGACAAATTTGATGTGGAGATTCGGAATGACCGTTGGTCAGTGCGATGACTTAGCGGTTAAAGCACTTCCCCGGATTGAAAGGGACGCAGGTTCGATTCCCGCTCGCACTAAAGTTTTCTTTTTCCACATTTTCACATATAATTTGTTCTTAGTAGCTGAGCATGTCAAGTGCTAAAATACAGATCAAAAATCATACATGTACTTTTTCGATCGTCAATGTGGCTTAGTAAATAAATCAGTCTTTCGTAACATGTCAGTTCAATTAGGTACGTCTCGAGATTAATGGTTGAAAACTTCTAATTCACCGGCCAAGATTTATAACTGCCTTATGCCTAAATGTAAAAGCGTGGTAATACGTACGTCGGTTTGTCCCACTTGATTAGTTAGTAGAGTTATTACGAAATCAAATGGTCATTCGTAGCTTGCGTTACTTAGTGAACGGTGGTCCAAGTTATGAGATAATAGCGGGCGTGGCTCGTGGCGTAGTCGGTAGTGTAACCGACTTCCGTGTACGAGGTCGTGGGTTCAATTCCCACTCAGGACAATTATCTATGTGATGAACACAGATATTTGTACTGCGTCTGGGTGTTTTCTATCTATTATATGTATGTAGCGGGTAGACCCATCACTGACGTCGCTTATCTAATCTATCAGTTATCACTGATACCAATCAAATATATTACAAACGCCCTCCTCATCCCCTCTATTTTTCATCCTATCCACTTCCTCATATCCTGTTAAAATTTGTTTGAATCCCACTGAGCTAGGAAATAGTAGCTCAGTGTTGCATCCTCTCTAATTATTTTCTTTTGGTTGGCAACATAGAAATCTTCAGATATCTGCGGTTGGAAATGTTACAGTTTCGTTTTAATTTATTTTATGACCATGGATACAAAGTACTTTAGTCAAACGAATTTTGGTTGTCTTCTTGGTGTTGCTAGCGTCTAATAGACAACGACAACCGTAAAACACTTAACATTAATACATCGCTAACGCTTAGAAACATCTTTTGTCACTTATACCACGCGAAAGTTTCGACAATACTGGTATCATTACTACATTTAATTTTGTATTTCAGTGTACTTATTAAGTTTTTATTGAAGTAATTTACTACTTAGACTTAAATTACATAGTTTATAAATATATTACTTAACTAGCTGTACCCCACGGTTTTACCTGCCCTCTAATTTAAACACTAGAGCGTCCCCGATCCGCCTTTGTGGTGGTGTAAAATCACTTGCGAAGGGTAAGAAGTCCGAGGGAATGTTACATAGTTCCAGTGGCCCGTCAATAAAGGCGGGTAGACGGCACACGGCGGGTTTCTTTAGTGGGTGAAGGCCCTCCACTACCCTGTCCCTTGCCCCGAACGACGGGTTAGGAACATTTTTTTCCGCCTTAAACAAAAAAAAGGGTAAGAAGTCTCATTATTATTTATAAGCGGATTGCGGTAATTTATTTTAAAAAAGCACCATCTATATTATACATGTATTGCAGTCCATGTTTGATTTTGGGAATTCAAATAGTTAATCTTATCTGACTTTTTTTAAAACACAAAGTGAAAAATGTGAAATCGAAAATAACAGTCAAATGCTAAAAATATATATACAAAAAATAAATATCTAAATGACTTTTTTTTTTGTTTTTTATTTTTATTTTGCACAGTTTTTAAAGGTCTTAGCGTTATGTATAACCTATAGCTTATATATTCTACGAGAATTGATGTTCTATGCAAAGAAATTTTTTCAGATCAGAGAGAGGCTATAAATATATTATTAAGATACTTTATAAACATAATTTGGCATACACATTTTTTAGTAACATCTTGTACTAATAACTGAATAATCCTTGTATTGCAAAATTCACCCTTACAAACATACAATTTCATGGACACAAAGTGCGCCCAGACTCAGAAAGCCAAAACCATTTGTGAAAGAGTTTTACTGTGTGGGAATCGAACCCACAACCCTCGGAGGGGAGGCTGGTATCTAAACCACTCTACCTTTTATGCAGTACATTAAAAAAACGAATGAAAAAAAAAAGCACTAACAAATGAAATATACAAATAAATCAAATTTAATTAAATATACAAATTAATTTAAATGAAATCAAACTTATTGAATGAAATCAAACTATTTAAATTGAAATACAAATTGGTGATGGAAACCCTGATGAGAAAAATATACTCTATTGGAAGAGAATGCCAAAACCTTAGGTTGGAGAGCTATCCTCGTTCAAGACGTCTTCGGTACGAAATCCTAACAAGATGCGAAGCATACTGTTTTTTATATATACTGTCTCTAGTGTTGCTAGCGTGGAAAAGCTTTAAAAGCTACTGTAACCGCTTATATATTTTTTTTTAGCTTCTATGTTACCCTTGTAATATAACTACACAATTTAATATCAAGGTGGGTAAATATTCATGCAAGTTAATGATATCATACTTTTAATAACACCATTGATCTGAGAATTTCAGATGTAGGCGTCAAGTCGCTAAACATAATAATTATGTGGGCTAAGGAAGCAACTCACCTTAGCCAATCTTCTTTGTTTCATGGTCTCCTGGTACTTGATGAGGAAATAGCGTAAGGTTTATGTCATCTTTTTACACGTACCATAAACGATAGTAGAGTTGACACCAAAAATCTTATATATAAAAATCAATTGCTAGTCTCGCTAAAACTCAAAACTGGCTTGACCGATTAGAATAATTGTTATTTTTGTTTTGTTCGCTCCAATAGAGGGGTGGTTTAACATTAAAGAAAAAAGGGGAACCCTATAAAAAAGGAGTAAAATTGAAAAATTCAGTATTGGTAACTTTGTATGGATATTTAGCTAACAGACGACAAAATTACAGCTATAGTGTCATTCTGTCTAATTCATTTGCAACAAGCAAGTCTCATTAAATAGCCTATCAAAATCCAAATCTTAGACTATGCAGATTGATTAGGATTGATAATCGCTGATAAAATAAATTATAGGTGATACGAAGTTCTCCGGGTCATCTAGTAGGGAATAAAATTCTACTACAAAGCTAAAAACATAAAGTTAATTGAAAAAATGGTTTATTTTTATTGGCGATATCTATTTTAAAACGTTGGCAACATTGCCACATTAAAGTACGGCTCAGCTTTATTTAAAAAATACCAAAATAAAAAGTAAAAATCTAAAATACAGAGTAAGTAATGATATACTGTAATGTAAACTAAGTATTACTGTATCTCAATTTTTGGGGTCAGCTTAAAAAGCCCTGGGCCAGCCTGAGGCATTAACATAAATTAATTATGTTAATGCCTCAGGCTTAACATAATTAATATAGGTTACCTAAGAGCATGCACCAAAAACTTATTGCTCACTGATAAGTCCACTGAATGGATATTTTTAATTTATTATTAAAGTTATGCAAAGAGTACGGTGTGCAATAACAAAAGCATTAAACATAAAAAAAATGTTTTTTACTTAATTCACTAATTTAAGCAATTCGCAAAATTGTTAAATCGAAAATAATAATCACGAGCAGGATTTGATTTCGATAACACATTCCTTCTTTAATGTGTTTTTTTTTTATTTTTTTTATTGCATGTCGTGGCTGTCGAGCCACGGCCCATCTGATGGTAAATGGTAACCGTCGCCCATGGACTCAAATATACCGAGAGTATCAAGCCGCTGCTCACCATTTCATTTCACCGCTATGGAATGAAAGATTAAACGGCTATCTCCTGCTACAGCCAAAACGCAACGATGTGCTTCATGGCCGGTCACACGGGAGATGATGGTACCAACCCGCTCGTTCCCGATACCAAGTGAGTACTCCCACTTGGTACCCAGCCCTACCACCAGTCATGCAATGGATGATAATTGCTTACTTCCCTTAGTCGCCCCATACGACACCCGTGGGAAAGAATGGGGTGGTGACACTAGTATTCTTAGTCCGTCACCACACGGACAAAATTTGTTGCCACGCCTCCGTCATCTATCGGATGTGTTTACATACATTGTTAAGTTCTTTAGCATACTTTCAGTTATTTACAGCACATTTAGTGTTTTTTTTAAATGACCCAATTTGCACTAACGAAAATCCTTGTATCGCGGAGTACATTACAAACATACAATTGCTCGGACACAAAGTACGCCCAGACATGCAGGTTTCCTCACGCTCAGTAGAGGGTACCCGAAAGGGTAAGCCACCGGCGGACCACTGAAGTAATGTAACATAGTTCAAATGGCGGAGAGACGGCACACGGCGTGTTTATTTAGTGGGCGAGGGCCCCAAACTACCCTATTCGTTGCCTCGAACGACGGGGTGTCCGGTATAGACACAAAAAAAAGAAAACAAAAAAAAGGATGTTTTCCTTCACCGAGATGTGATAAGTTGTAAATTGTCTTTGCAGTCCTTGGTTTTACCGCTAGGCTATCACTGCTGGCCGGCGGACCACTGAAGTAATGTAACATAGTTCGAACTGCCTCGGTGGTGTATGCGACTGCTAATCATGAGGTCTCGGGTTCGATTCCCGGGTCGGGCAATGATAATTGAGCTTTTTCCTAAAAAGAAAAATTCTCAGTAGCAGCTCGGAGTTTGGAAATGTGCCCGGTAGACGTCAATAGGCTCACCCCCTATTACGTGGGACTTAAACATAGCTGGCGAGTCGTGGGTGTGTAATACACCTCTACCTACCCCTTCGGGGAATACAGGCGTGATGCTATGTTAGTTCCAGTGGCCCGCCAATAAAGGCGGAGAGACGGCACACGGCTGGTTTGTTTAGTGGGTGAGGGCCCCACACTACCCTGTTCGTTGCCCCGAACGATGGGGTGTGCGGTTAGGAACATTTTTTCACGCATTAACAAAAAATACTAGACGTCGCGGAACGTCTACCAGATGTGAAAACAGAAATAAAATGATCATAACTTGACAAAGTACTCCTTAAGACGAATCAAACGAGTATAAACTTGATGGGTTTGGGTCGTTTCATTACAGAGTTACTTTGGCCACCTTTAAGCTCCATCATTAGACCCTGGATACCATCTAAAGACAAAGTACTTGTCAATACGAATCAAACGACTCCAAACGAGTATAAACTCGATGGGGTTACGTCATTTCATTACAGAGTTACTGTGACCACCTTCCAGCTCCATCATCAGACCCTGGATATCATCTAGGTCTGGAGTACTAGTCAAGACACTTTAAACGAGCCCTAACTGGATGGAGTTGCGCCATTTAATTACAGAGTTTCGCAAGTTCCAGCTCCATCACCAGACCCTGTATACCATCTAGAGAGAAAGTACTCGTCAAGACCAATCATACGAGCACAAACTCGATGAGGTTGCGCCGTTTCATTATAGAGTTCCTATGTCCACCTTTCAGCTCTATCATCAGATCAGCTCCATGTTATCATAATATTACATTGTCACGTAATATACATATGCGTGTAAAATTTCAGTTCAATCGGAAACCGAAAAGTGTGTCAAATTTAACTTGCAAGATTTGAACAGGACAAGTAAAATAAAAGCGTCGCTACGCTAAGGCGATTCGCACACTGACACGCACCACGGAGCGTAGCGCCTGAATGCGTGTTCTAACGTTGTTTGTAAGTATCTCCGTTTGTATAGAAAACTCGCACAGTTCAACACACAGAAACTGCATCCACGCGCATTCATGCAGATCACGCGCCTACAAGCGGAAAACATGCAACGCGCGTTGCTGCGCGGCGAGACGCAAGGTATGGCACGCCGCTTGCCGTGCTCTTCACTGCCTTATTACCACAGCCCACAGCATTGAATTAAATGAGTCAGAGCCGCCGTGAATCCACAAAACGCAACAACGCGCGTGAGTGCGTAAAAAACCCGCACGATGATGCAGATCTGCACTCCCGCAAGTACGCGCGTAGATGCGTCGACATGCAACGTAGTACGTGGCAGTGTGTTAATCGCCTAACTGCCGATTTTAGCCTACCTCCGCATTAGATGTTTCACATCAAAAAAGACTATCACTGCTGTCTTACAACTTTGATATCATCATTTGTGGTGTAAGTCACAAACCACGAGCATTGATTTTTAATTTATCGTTTTGAAACATTTTCGTGCAGAACTGTAGCCATTATACCTTTTAACTATAAGTGGGTATGTTACTAGCAAGTGATATTTTAATGTAAATGCATCGCGAACTTGAGCGTGTGTCGTAGATACCCGGAAACCAATAAATTTTATTTTAACACATTTATACATATGTGTGTATCTACATGGTAAGTTCCTAACTGGTCGGGGATTTTCATATTACACCCACTTGTCATAAGATTCATAATCTTTAAAGGTACAGGGACGCCTTTTATACCTGTTACTGCCCTAGTTGACGATGCAGACATGGTGATTGCTCGCCACGTCCACAACTCTACAATAGAAATAACACAAAGGTCCAAGTACACGGTTGCAATTTGCTCATTTTTTGTCAGGGCAAATTTTAATTCGGCGTTAATTTTAGCGCGCGTAATACTAAACTGTCATTATGCTTTTGTTTCAAGCTTTTTTTTTTCGAAATACCTATATCGATGTTTGATTGTTTACTATCCTAATAAATGCTTAAGAGTATTTACTCATTAGATAAACGTAAAGGAACTTTTATTTCATTGTGTGTGTAATCTTTCAATTATTTATTTACATAATATAGCTATTATAAAAAATATTTTTATGTAATATAAGTAATAACGTGTGGGGCTTTAGAATTGTCCCACCCCTCTCCACCCATAGGAGTCGTAAAAGGAGTGGGCAGCAGCACTCCCTCACATATTAACAACATCCACTGCGATCGCCAACCCGCCTGCCAAGCGTGGCGATTACGGCATTATCCCCTTCTTGGGGAGGCCTAAGTCCAGCAGTGGACGTCAAAAGGCTGATGGATGAATACAAGTAATACAACTTCTTTCAATACGACCTATTCTTTTCTCTCGTAATGTTGAAACCAATCAGCTGTGATAGTCTAGCGGTAAAACCAAGGATTGCAAAGACAGTAGTATTGAGTTCGAACCTCAAGGGATTGGTTTAACGTCGTCTACTGTGGCCTGAATTTATCAATTTGAACCCTTGACTCATCAGTAGAGAACAGTAGAGATGAGCTACAAAAATTAAGAGCTACACAACGGACTTTTCTATACTATCTATAGAAATAATTGAATTGAAGTGTCTGTTTGGAATTTCTGTGACACACAAAAAATACCGAACCGATTTTGATAAAAAATTTTTGTTAGTTTGATAACACTTAAAACCTGGTATACCTTTCACCTCGCTACTATATCGGGATTATAACATAAAAATCCTCCGCAGGTAAAAGCTAGTGTTTCTTATTAAAGGTATATGTGTAAAGAACCTTAAACCCGTAAGTATATAATTGAGCACCACGTAAGCACACTTTTCTGTAATATGTCCTCGCTTCCATATAGAGATACTTGCTCAGCGGCAATCGCTGTTGATTTATATGGCATGATATGAGGCACATCATGCAAGCAATAAAAAGTACTTAATATGCAAGCAGAACCCGGCAGACGACATATTTACATTGTTATTATGACATCGTTAAATGCACTAGGAGCTATTTAAACAAATGCATCGAATATTTTTGAAAAAACGAACATTATTAAGAACATCACTAGTCTGTCAATGTTCAAATAAAAAAAAAAGTTATATTATTATATACCTTAGACGAAGAATAATATAGACTCGCTACTATTTTGACATTAAGGTTGAAGAAAAGGATGCACATACTAGGTTTTACCAAGAGTGAGAGAGACACAGGTATAAGTATATTTATCCTTTTCGCGTATGCGTCAGTTGTATTTGGACCCAATGAACTGGGTCCAAACAATAAGGTGGCCAACCGTTCCTATCATCAGTATGTAAGCTTGTTTTTGTATTGACGTAAAAAAACCTTTATTAATCACGTTATATACGCTAATATTACATGTTCCAATACATTTTAAGCAAAATATTTTGTCCTGTCATTCTTTTATCCGGCTAAAACAGGTAGTACATTTCTAGTCAACAAAGTTTTAATCATAGTTATCTTTTAAAATTATTCCGATTATCTATTGCTATCTCGACACTGCATACGCTGATAGCTTGTCTATAATATCCTTCGTCTAAGTTATATACCTATTTTGGCTTTAAACAATACCGAGTCGTTGACAAAAACTTTTTAACGTTCTTTTTTTAAAAATATTTATTCAAACAAAGATGGCGTTCATGGCGTTTCGCCGCTCGGGGTACTGGCAGATCAAACGATTGTCTTAGCTTTGGGAAATATTAACATAATTTATTTCGGTTTTATAAAAAGCCAATATAGTATTGATACAGAATTTATGAATATAATTATTTATTTGCAATTATATTAATATTAATTTGAAGGTTTGCATTGCTTATACGTCCGTTGTTAAAAATGCCCTTTGGGTACACAGGTAGTTAAGAAGAATACTGAACTAATGCCACACAGTTCCAGTTGTCTGCCAGTACATGTGGAGAGATGGTACACGGCGGGTTTATTTAATTTGTAAGGCCCCGACACTACCGTGTTCGCTACGTTTCCTTCGGTGAGTAAGAGTGCTGGATAGCCCCAACCCTTCATCCTTAATATCCAATTCCTCTCACATTTCCGACACTCTTCCTCTCTATTTCTTGTGTTATTTTTTTGGGCTTGGAAATGCACAAGTTACGTCCCTGGTATTTAAAAACGGTAATACCATATTATCACGCGACTTTATTATCACCAGAAGCATCACTTGCGCGTCATCATACTTAGGGAAGGGTATATAGAGACGGGATAAGAATGAAGGTCCTACTTTCGGTGCTGTAACACGAAACGAAACCCGACAGTAGGGAACACTCATCTATAAGTCGATATTTCGTGAGACAAACTCTTCTGCTGCTTCGGCTGGCCAATACCTGCTGGAAAACAAAAAGCCCCTTGGGAATATGCAATAAATAGCATAATATTAATTTTTGTATGAATACTCCCTGATATTTACGTGAATGTTACACATTATGAAATAAAACTACGTTCACGGAGTCTATCGCGTTTACTTTAGTTTATATTATCCCGACGTTGCTTAAATAAATAATAATAATAAGTACTAACTATAACGTAAATATTATTATTTTTAGTTTTCGTAATTTCTTTTAAAATAAAAATAAAATATTTAAATATTTTTATATATATTTTTAGCATTTGACATGCTTAGCACTAAATATATATAAAAATATCTAAATATTTATAGGGTTTACGTCATTATTAGGTAAAAATCTTAATTGTAAAATTAAGTTTACCTGGTCGGTATAATGTATGAAAATACTTCCGACAGATGGTGCAGGCGTCACCCAAAGACGTTAAGTATGAATGTGTTATCGAAATCAGCAGTCAGGAGCAATTGTCACGATGGTTGAATTGGTAAAGCATCTGGACGGTATCCAGGAAATACAGGTTCAAATCCTGCTCGTGACTGTTATTTTCGATTTCACATTTTTCACTTTGTGTTTAAAAATAAAATGTTTTTTCATTTTAAATAATATAACAAGTGCAGCCCGCTTTACTTTATATAGGCCTCCCTATGGTCCCTGACGGCCAAAAGGTTGCCAACCCATGCTTAACAGCATTCATGATCACGGGTAGACTGAGATATTGGACGTCCAATAGCAGATAACGCTATAGATTCCGTAAACGTAGTTTTATTTCATAATTGTTGTATGAAATAAACATAGATTTGTGAACAGTTAGCTAACAGAATGTCCCGACAGCACCGTTAGTTAAACTTATTAGATAGATCTCAATTGAGTATTAGGCACACGCAAATGTTGCTGTCGAAAACAACGATGTGCCTACATTTATAAACAGTATAAGTCGTTGTCCGCAACTACTTTTCCATTATCTTCTAAAATACAATGAATTTCCAAACAGTAGATGTTATAATACAACAAATTATTTGTGAAAGTAGAAAAAGTGAGATTTACTGCGAACAGGATTTGACCCTGCATCCCTTTCAATCCGAGTAAGTGCTCTGGACCGCTAATCTATCGCAGTCACCTCAGTCAAGGGTGACAAAATAAAGTCGAGTGCTAAAATACAAATCACAATGATACCTTATAAGAAATCGATTAATTGTAGATAATAAGTAAGCTTACTATATCGGAATACAATCGAATTAAAGTAGCTAAGCGGCGTCAAACATCTTAAAATAAATGTGAATCTCCACAGATTAATTGTGATCATTGCTCGGAGACTGCGATAGCTTAACGGTTCACCGGATTGGAAGGGATGCAAGGTTGAATCCGGCTCGCAGTAAATCTCTCTTTTTTGAATTTCAGATAGTTTGTTCTAAAGAAACAAAGCATGTCAAGTGCTAAAATAAATATCACAAAGTTGATGATTTTTCAATAAAAAACAATTTGACCAAATCGTCTGTCTACCTGGTAGGAAGACGTCCTACCCTGCGCCATTCAATACGTGGTAAACAGTGTGCCGGCTCGGTGGGTTATGTCCGGTACTCCCGTTCTCCTACGGATCCGATCATGTAGAAAAATACAGAGCGTATCCCGCTCCAATGCACGCTGAACGACTCTGAGCCTTGATACGAGGCCAATGTAACTCCTTATGTTTAATTTAAAAAATAAACAACATAGCTTATATTTTGTTTTTATAAACGTCAGTTTTTCGGGCATCTCTGTCATCGAGCCTTGTCAATTCGTTTTTAAAGACGAGTTAAATAGTGATGTGCTAATACGTCTCGTTTGACTCGATTTAAATAAATGATTACGGATTACGGATATTTGGTTTATATGTATATATTTTAGTTTTATAACATAATCAACGATAAAAGATTAAACCAAATGTAGTTTAGATATGATTAAAATTTAATTAAGGAACTGATTTATTAGATTTTGACAAATACTTTACACATTTTTACGCAGGCTACGCTCGACTTGATCGTAACGACAATAAAATATCTACACGATTAAGATCTGTAATGTAGTAATGTATGATGTGTATAAATTGCGAAAGATTAAAAGTATTAATAGATTTTATTAATGTAATCCAGTGATTTTCAAAATGTGCGCCGAGGCCCCCTAGTATACTTGTATAGCAGCAAAAATAGTGGCTAGTAAATAATAAAGAGCTAAAATTATTTGTATCTGATTATTCAATAAATTATTAAATATTTTACTAAAACTGTCACACATTGAATTGAGCTACGTCACTTGTCACTGGTCTTTACGAATTTGACCTAATGATCATTCAAGTTAAGTTTATTTTTAAACGTATGTTTTTTTATACAATGAGGATGGCAAGGCGTTCGGCCTACCTGATGTTACCATCGGGTTACTCTAGCCTATAGACACTAGCAACACCAGAGGTATCAATCACGAGTTGTCAAGTCCAAGGAAAAGGATAGGAGTTGGAGAGGAAGGATAATAAGGAGAGAAAGCCATTTATTCTTTAGTATAGTTGAGTCTATGAGCGACGGTCACCATTTACCATCAGATGGGCCGTGGCTCGTCTGCCACTACATGCAGTAAAAAAAAAGAATGAGCTCTGAAGCTCCGTCAGAATGTAACTGTAAGGTTCGGTTCTCATGCACTAGAATTACTCAAAAAATTCCACATTTATACCCGAGAACTAAACTTTGAGAACAGGTTTACTCCTCCCTGTAAAGTCAAGTGTGACGTAATCAAAATATTTTAACAAGCTGAATGTTGTGCACGTTAAATAATTATCGTCCCAAGTTGTACCTGAGTACTATATACGAAGCATTCCCATCCCTATTTTGTCGAACTCGATGAGCTTAATATGGTCACAAGGTCCAATGACCCATTGCCCGGGGTCTCACCTTACTTCGCCCCTTCGAGAAAGTAAGTTTTTTTTTTTTTCATCGAAAACGAATCGCGATACGTGCCTTTTTAGGAATAATAAGGTTTTATTTCGGGTCTGCTTCAGTTTTTATTGATGTCTGAGTCATTAGTTTATTGTTTTCTGCAACTCTTTATTTTGATGGCCATAATATGTTTTATTGTAGCCCGCAACCCAAAAAAAGATCCTAATTTCAACATCCACTGCTGGACATAAGCCTCTACAAGAGAACGCCACAACGAGCGGTCCTGCGCCGACAGCATGCAACGGCTCCCCGCGACTTTGACCAGATCGTAGGTCCGTTCGACGCTGCACCGTCCGATACGTGGTCGCCACACGAGTACCTTTTTTCCCCAACGGTTGTAGGTACGTCGAGCACATGTATATTTTATTGTAATTATAATAACTAAAAACTAAACAAATGTCACGTTTTTAATACTGTCTAATTACAGTAATTACTAATAAATAATCAGTAGATTGAATCACTCCATTCAACCGTTCGAACACGTGACAATCAGTTTTCAATCACATTCAATATAATGAACGAGCCAGTTAACCTTGACAATATATTTATCTCTGTCTAATCATGCTTTTCTAGTAATTTGAAACAATCATTATAATATTTAGATGTTTGGTATTATATTAGAATATCTTGTTTTAAGTAAAGTTTACTTGGTGGACTGGAATAAAACAATATTATAATTCATTGATAATTATGTAAATTTAACATCGTCTCGTAACATAATTATATCGACCTACTTGTATAAAGTGACGGATTGTTTTGTTTATGAAGTAAATAGTTCTTAACGCACGCTTGACTTGGGGAGTAAGCTGGTGAATGCGTGACGTGAGCGTTACGAAAAGTGTGATAGTGAAGATAGAAAGAGAGAGAGTTACGTTTCGTATATTACTGTAGGGGAAAAAGAGAGAGGTGCGAGCACACATTTTCTTTCTCTCTTTCTCATTATTAATAGATATTAACATTATTAATAATTTATAATATTTATTGTTAAGATTTACTTCAATCGTGTGTTCTAAAGCACACTCGCGTTTTTTTATTTGTTATGTTTGTAGACGATCGACGACCCACTTGATGGTAAGTGGTAACTGCTTTGATACCCAACCTTACCACCAGTAAATAATAATCCTTACTTTATATCATAAATGTGAATGTGAGTTTGTTAGTTTATTTGTAACGCGTTTCCGGTGCAATTACTGAACCAATCGTCAAGAAATTTTTAATAGATGTAGTCTGAAGTACTAAAAAGAACATAGGCTATGTTTTATCCTGGAAAAATAGAGGGTTCCTGGGGATAGCTATTTATGCATTAGTGTAACGTAGAGTAATAATAAATAATAATAGTAAATATTCACGGACATTTTTCACACAACGTCCTCTGGTCCCAAACTAAGCTTAACGTTTGTGCTATGGATACCAGATTACGGATCTAATACATATATATTTTTTTGTAAATACATGCATACCTATAATAGATAAAAACACCCAGACGCAGTACACATATCTGTGTTCATCACACAAATAATTGTCCTGAGTGGGAATCGAACACATAATCCTTGATTAAAAAGTAAAGGCATGAAGACATTTATATAACATTAAAAAATAAAACTGTAGTTAGTCGAAGTATAACTAAAAGGATTGTAATACCTACTTTCGGATATACATTATACGTAATTATATGCGAAAATTACATATTATGAAATAAAACTACTTGCAGTCTAAATGTGAGCTCTGCGGAGAATCTGTGGAGTGAGGCTGACTGACTGCATTCGTAACGACGACGTAGCAGGTATGAAAGAGAGTATTGGTGTAAATATGCGAAAGGGAATGCTTCGATGTTTCGGAGATGTGGAAAGAATGCCGGACGTGTGACTGGTTAAGAAGATATACAATGCGAAAGTGGAAGGATGTAGCTACAGGGGAAGACTGAGACTTACCTACCTAGACCAAATCATGTATTGAAGGAAGGTGGAGTCAGGAATCTCAAAATTTGACAAGCGTGCATGAAGAGAATTATGAATGTTGAAAGCGAGAGATGCATGCAAGAATAGAGCCTTTTGGCACTCTGTTCTCTCTACCTACCCCGCAAGGAAGATGGCGTGATTATAAGTAAGTAACGAGAAAAGCGATTTTAATTTATAATGTCTCCATAAATTTCATGTTTAAAAAGACTTTAGCAAAAAGTTAAGCCGCTTAAAACAAGTTTAATAGTAACAAAAGTGATATGAAGTACCCACTTGTATCTCAGTTCTGTTTCTTATCAGCCCCTGTAATCTTATTAAGTACCTGTTTTAGTATATTACTAGCCGGTAGGGCATCTGAGGTCGGACTATGATACAAGCTTGATCTTGGCGTAAATAATTCCTAGATATAAAGCGTATTTTAAAACCGTGTCTCGTATGTGAGAAAATGAGAAATGTCACCACCGCATTATTTCCCATGGGTGTTGTACGAAAACAATTTTACTTAGTTATCCTTACTAATTGTTGCATACGCAAGTTTGGTATGGCTTTCTGCAACAGGGGGAGGTTCACTTCCTAGATGGAAGCAGACCTAACGCTATTTCTTAGGAAGTTTTGGTTCTTTTCGATGGGCGTTTAATAGCCAATGATTGAACACACAATACATACCACAAGACTGCTAACTTGCGCCCCGCTGTGGATGCACTCCATCCAATGTTGAGCCGTCGTTTTGCTGCACTCGAGGTGATTCACACAACACGGAAAAGTTAGTATTTAGCTGGAAAGTACAGATCAAATAGGTATAATTGATCTGAGTATGAAAGTTACACGTTGCGTACGTGGTCGGCGGCGGGTCGAATCTCGATGTTGTGTTGTCCTTCCGCTAGGGCGCGCTCTTGTTACTCGACTAATATGATTGCGTGACGTCATCAAATGATGACGTTTCATTGGTGCATTTGCGTGTCGAGTAATGAACCAATAATAATTAAGGAACCGAATTTTAAACGAAAGCCCTCGTCACGCAGAGGCGGGAGCTGCGGGAAAGCGACAGCGATCCGGGACGGGATTTTTCTGTAATATCAGAATTTGTAGGCAACCTGTCACATAGCAACGGGACTATGTGACAGGTTGCATACAAATTTTAATTGCGGCTCCCGCCTCTGTGTGACGAGGCCTTTAGTTTAAGAGAACGAAACACTAATATTATAAATGTAAAAGTGCGTTTGTTTGTTTGTTACGTCATAACTACTCAGCATTACATTAAGCATATAATATATAATTTTAAATTTAGCATATATTAAATATAATAAATAAAGTAGCGAAGTTAATGAAGCGAGTAGGTATGAAAGAGAGTATTGGTGTAAAGATGCGAAAGGGAATGCTCTGGTTCAGACATGAGGAAAGAATGCGAGACGTGCGACTGGTTAAGGAGATATACAATACGAAAGTGGAAGGATGTAGGTACAGGGGGAGACCGAGACTCACCTACCTAGACCAAATCGGTCATGTATTGAGGAAGGTGGAGTCAGGAGTTTCCGAAACCAGCGAGCGTGTAGGAAGTGAATTATGAATGTTGAGGAAGCGAGCGATATATGTAAGAATAGATAAAGCCTTTTGGCACTCTATTCTCTGTGCCTACCCTGTAAGTTAATAAAACTACATAAGAACATCGAAAAAAATATAGATCACATTTATCCCGAAAAATGGGCAGTTTCTGCCGGATAACAACTTTTGTAGGCAGATCATTAGTGAGCCGTAGTATTTACATTCTAAAGTCCAAGTGGACGAAGTCCCAGGAAAAATCTAGCTATCAAAACAATATACAAGTATGTGGTTTACAAATAGATATTCTTGCCGAACCCATTTGAAATAGGAAGTTGGTTTAAAATAATCATAGTGTCATCTTTGGTATTAAATAATTAAAATAATAATTAAGTATATAAACTATCGATATATAACATGTTAACAGATATTCATTCAAGGTGAATGAGCACAACATTGCATCCATCCTTTGTTTTCATAGATATTATAAACTGGAAATTAGAAGTGGTATTATGCAACTTTGTCAACCCTAGAAAGGCTAGAACAATTTCTCTAGCGCTTAGAATGTGAATCACAAAATCGTATCGCCATCGTATCGTCTCATTGTAATGGGTAGAGACAGTGGCGCGTGATGTCTCAATAATCAGCCAATCACGATGATCCCTCAACCATACACAACGAAACGATTCGATGTCGAAAGGATTTCTGTGTTACATTTTAACCCCCCAGATTTTTTATATCGATTATAACAGCGGAGTTTGAGGTAATCACATCTTAAAGTTTTCTTCAGCACCGGCTGGAGAAGACTGTTGAGGATTCTATAAAGAGCCATGAGAACTAATAACTCAATCTTAGAGAAACTCGACAACCCAGACTCTTGGTTTATTTGGACATACCATGTGCTCATCTAGGCATAATCTAGAGAAGCTAATGGTTCTTAGAGTTGGATGATCTTTGGAGAGCAAACGTAAGGATTCCAGCGCGCTGAAGCGATGTTATCAAGTGGGCTGCCAAATGCAAGTCTTCTTCGGGCGGTCCACTTGACGAAGAACCGAACTGCATGGAGGACTATTGCATGTGGCCTAGGACAGTAATAGGTGGAGTACATGTCTCCTTGTAGAATGAGAGGGATGAAAGTCTTAGTTCAACAAGCTGGTGTAATGGTAGTTGAAAGTCGTCACAGGCTCTCTCGAAAATATTTTGTGGAAATGTCAGAGTCGTCTTGCTGCAGTCTCGACCTCAAACTGCGGAATGAAATTGATTCCAATCGAAAATCCTTGTTCTTAACACTAGGTTGACTTGCTACTCCGTTTCTAGTTTATAGTTTATGATTCCTATGTTTAACGTCTAACCTCGGCAAATATAAACTTTATATTTAATTAAAGCTGTTGATTCCGACCTGTATGCGCAATCAGCCGTCAAGTAATAAGATCATAGAAGGTAATATGGGATTGGAAACGGTTACTTCCTCGTCATTAGTAATTAGCCAGTTTATATAAATAGATAATTTTTGGAACTGCTTCGGTAGTCTCGCGGTAGTGTATTCGACTGCTGATCATGTAATGTGCTGAATAAGCGTTCTCGGTATCTTGCTATGTATGTATACTTACTTGGTATCTAATTGTAATACATTGTGTCATCGTGTCTCACATTTAGCCAGGAATAAACTACTGTAAAGATACTGTACATGCCCATGTACAATTATTATAAATGACTTTATGGGAATTATTTGTTGTTATCGAAGCTCCCCCTGACCACATTATAAACATGAGGTCTCAGGTTCAAATACGCGGTCTTATTGAGCTTTTCCTCCAAACATTTCTTAGTAACCGCGGAGTACTGTAAGAGTTGGTGGTTTTTCGAGAGTTGTGTCTTGGAAAACATGCAAAGCCGTGGTCCTGTGCCTCCAGTCGTATCGGAAAACCATCAGCCATGGCTATTTCTTTCAAGAATCTATTAGCAAATTGGCAAGTGATGTGGCCCGGTGTTTATAAAAATTAAGTATACTTAAATAAGTGAAGTGTGATAGCCAAGTGGCTAGTAGTAAAACCAAGCACTGCAACGACAGTGGTATTGGGTTCGACTTCTTAGTCGGAGTTGTGCCGTGCGAGTCGTGCATGACTGAACTGACTGAAACCTGTAACTTACGAATATGTGTGTATTTGATTACAAGCTACCAGTACTCTGTAAGGAAATTCTGGTGAATTAAGGATTAGGAAGTCTGCCAACCCGTACTGGGCTACGGCTCCTAATCTCTCTCACTCTGATAAGAGACCGTGTCCAACAGTGGGACTGGAAATGGGTTCAGAAAAAATCTAGTATAATAGAGCATAAAAAACATAAACATACGTCTGTATCCCAGAAGGGGTAGGCAGAGGTGGGTGTGTAACCCACGGTTCGCCAGCTATTTTTAAGTCCTATGTAATAGGAAGCGAGCCTATTATTGCCATCTACCGGGCACATTCCAAACTCCGGTCTGCTACTGTGAATTTTTCTTTTTACGAAAAAGCTCATAACATTGCCGATTAGGACCTCATGATTAGCAGTCGCACACACTACCTGAACCATCAAGGCAGTTGAATAATAGAGTTGTTTGTATTTTTTAAATCTCAATGTATCTACTAGTTTTAATAAAAGGTAGTTTTGACACAAATTAGTGACTATCGATAAACTATGTAATGTAGAGGAATAAGAGTGTTCTATGTACTTAAGTAATCCAGATTCCAGATATTAGGAATCTCATCCGAATTCGTTCAGCTGTTTTGCGTGATTGAATAATAAGTATTTCTCGTATTGCTTCTCATTAGTCTTCACTGGCTCGAGTTTTAAATATGACATCTCAAGTATTTATTTTAAAGACATGTTAATCAAACATATTAAGCCTATTTAGGCATTTCAATATTAAAGATCTATAAATTAACATATAAATTAACACGTGGATAATTAATTATTAATATATAATTAAATTACAATTCTTAATTAAACATTATCTATTAATATACATGTTAGACTGTTTTAAAGATAGATTGATCAATGTTTATGGGATTTTTACAAGATGTTACAATATTAATCAAGATGACTGCCTATTAGTGGCATCATTAGTATGCGATTTCTTATCACTAGATACTGGATTTAAGATCTGGTTACGCCGGAGAACTTTCATTTGTTATTATCAAACCACCACCGGTGTGATTGTCATTTGTTTTTCTTATCTTTAGTGATACTTCTGCCTGTGTTATCGTCAGTGTGGACTTCAGTTTTGGGTTCAGAAAGAAATAAAAAGAAATTAAAATAGGCAGTCATGAGCACTGCCAACAGAAGTGAAAAGATCAAAGAAAAAAGCCTTCTTCTTTCCTCAGTCAAAATTGCTTTTATGAATTAAATAACTCTAATATGTACTGGATATATAATTTTTATAACTCATAAGTTAGTATTATGGATGGACAGATTCTTAATACTGAAATATAGATTAGCTAGCCTTTGCCAGCGGCTCCGCCGTAACCAAAAGATAGTTTTTAGCTTATAGTTTCCAATATAGTAGCGAGATAAAATGTATACGAGTTTTTAAGTTTAATTAAAAGCTCTAAAATACAAAAAAAGTTGCATCTAAATCCGTTCAGTAATTTTTGCGTGATGCGCGAATGAACAAACAGATAAAAATTAAAAAAAAATGTTTATTAGAGCAACAGAAGCTAAAACAACAATTATTAGAATTTTTATTTGTCTGTCTGTCAGTATGTTTGTTCACGCATCCGTCAGTAACATCACGCAGAAACTACTGTACGGATTTTGATGAAACATTTTTTGATTGATTTCTTTTGGTAGACTTAAAATCCTGTATACGCGTATTGCAGGCAAAAGCTTGTTTTATATAATATGCTAGCGGTAGATTAGAGTACTAAGTGAAGCCACTGAAGTAATGTGTTCCAGTTCCAGTGGTACGCAAGAACAGGCCGAGAGACGGCACAAGGCGGGTTTATTTAGTGAGGGCTCACACCCGAACGACGTGGTGTGCGGTTAAGCAGCTACATTTTCGCTGCCTTAAAAAAAGGTACTAAGCGGGAGTCCATCTATCCATCAGCCTTTCAACATCCACTGCTGGACATAGGCTTCCCCAAAAGAACGCCACAACGAGCGGTCCCGTCGTGGGGGATAATGCCGTAATCGCCACGCTTGGCAGGCGGGTTGGCGATCGCAGTGGATGTTTTTTATTTTTTAATGACAATACCCTGCGCTAAGGAGTAATACTTGTATCGCGGGGTACTTTACAAACATATAATTTTAAGGACACAAAGTACGCCCAGACTCAGAACAACCCATTGTGGATCACACAAAGAGTTGTCTTGTGTGGGAATCGAACCCAACAACACTCGTGGGAGGCCGGTATCTAAACCACTCCGTCATCTATGCAGTCACGCAGTCCATTCATGCTGGTATAAGCAAGGCTAAACCACTAACAAGGCTTGACATATAATTAGTATTGTCAACTCATTGTGTGGCGGTTACTACTGGAAGCAGTAGAAAAAGAAATTTAAAAGTCCCGCTGCACAGTGGCACGTAATAGGGTTGCATAAAATATATACACTGGCAGGTGAATGATGATAATATCAAGGCTATATGAGATAAAATCGTGTAAATACTCAATACAATCAGCACAACTCTCAACGAGATCGAGAAGTGAATGTCGGCGCGACCTTGCGACTGCGCTCCAAATAATATATATCATGTATTGAAAAACTACATTAGTATCCGGGAAAAAATACTGGTTCTTCTATCCTAAATATTATGTAAAGCTGTAACAGAGCTGTGTCTGTACATTTAAGATATTTGAGAAAAAAATACTGTATTAGGCTTTATAGGCGTGTTTTTTTATTATTATTGCTTGTAATGGCAGATGAGCCACGGTCCATTTGATGGTAAATGGTAACCGTCGCCCATGGACTCGACTATACCGAGAGTATTGTCAAGCCGCTGCTCACCAATTCATTTCACAAATATGAAATGAAATATAAACGGCTATCTCCTGCTACAGCCGAAACGCAACCATGGCCGGTCACACGGGAGATGGTGGTACCAACCCGCTCGAGTCCGATACCAAGTGAGTACTCCCACTTGTTACCCAGCCCTACCACCAGTCATGTAATGGATGATAATTGCTTACTTCCCTTAGTCGCCTCATACGACAAAAAATGGGGTGGTGACACTTGTATTCTTAGTCCGTCACCACATGGACAAAAACATAACATTTTTTAGATTTTTTATATGTTTGTTTGTCTGTTCGATCGCGTATCACGCAAAAGCTACTTAACGGATTTTTTATTTGATAGCTCGTGATAAGACTAAAAACTGGTATACATTAAATTTTATCACGCTACTATATCGGGAACCTTACTAAAAAAAATGCTGACTGTCCACTATTTTGTCTTGAGTGGTGGATGGGACGGTGGGTAACAGATGGTTGAACTTCTCGTGAGTCATGCCTCTGGTGTTGCTAGCGTCTATAGGCTACGGTAACCACTTACCATCAGATAGGCCGTATACTTGTTTGCCGCCCACGTAGCATAAAAAAATTCAATTCTCCATTCTCATTCTCATTCTTTACTAAAAACAGCATTCTATTCATTTTTTAGCATTTGACATGCTTAGCCAAATAAATTAACACAAAGTGTGAAAATGTTAAACCGATTATAACATTTACAGCAGGATTGCATGCATCTCCTGGAATACTGTCCCAGATGCTTTGCCAATTCAGCGCTAAGAAACAATCCTTGTATCGCGAGGGACTTTACAATCATTCGATTTTACGGACACAAACTACACCCAGACTCACAACAACCATTTCTGGATCACACAAAGTTGTCCTATGACTTATATGGAATCGAACCTACAAAATTCTATACCACTCCTGAACACTCCACCATCTGTATTTCAGTGCATCTGAGTACACATTACAGTCGTTACTTCTTTTGTTATGTTAATCAGCTGTAACTCTGTGACCTTGTCAGCCATAACATCTGTTTGTCAATGATGCTTAGTCATATTAGCTGAATAATTTTAATGATAAAGGTGATCTTTACCAGAATTTAAAGATCTGAAGAAATAGCTAAAAATATGTCTAAATGAAGTTATTATTCATCTATCTAATATCTTTAAACGAGCAATTCTTGAATATATATATTATAATCTGAATCTCGGAAACGGCTACAACGATTTTTATGAAATTTAGCATGCGGGGGGTTTCGAGGGCGTTAAATCGATCTAGCTAGGTTTCATTTTTAGAAATCGTGGTTTTATCCGTGTTTTCAGGCAATGAAAAAATAACCATCAATAATTTTTATTATTATGTCAGTAAGATCGAAAAATATTATTCATATTTCATCAGTATGTAATTCGTATCTAAATATAATTTCCAAAAAACACGATTTGCCAAAAAATAAAATACCGAGCAAAGCTCGGTCATCCAAGTACTAAGAATTATACAACCCACGCCAACTATCGGATGCATTTACATGCATTAATCCAATATAGATGATACGATGGCTTAGCGGTCTAGAGCACTTCCCGAGTAGGAATGGACGCAGGTTCGAGTCCCGCTCGCAGTAAAGTACTCTTTTTCCACATTCACAAATAGCTTGTTCTTTAATACATAAAGTACAAAAAATATATATATTCCTTGTTAGATCTTCACAGTGCCAGTAATGAAAATTACACTGTCACTGAACGAAAGTGACTTTATTCTAATAACTTAAACTATTTATATACGAGCAAGCGTTACAAATCTTAATAGCGCGATACAGTTTTTCACCTAACCGTAAGACACATTTATTTGGCTTCCACGGCCAACTTGCTCCGAAACTACTAGACGGATTAAGTTGAAATGTGGTACTGATATGTACGAGTAAATCGGTGATCTAAACATGGACGTTTAACATAAATAAATGAGTTGTAAACATGGATGCCATATTTGAGGGGTAAATATGAAAATTTAAATAAAAGTTTTGTAAACTGTATCGTGTGACTTATCAAATGAAAGGGCTGTTTATTGCTTATGGTAGTAGAGGAGCCAGAGCCTATCTTATGATAGGTGGTACCTAAGCGCTGTTCACAGGCTCACCTATATTAATTGCTAAGTTACTGCTCACTTTGTCATTATGCAGATATGACATAAATGAATGGACGGCTTCCTTTACCACCAAAACACATTGAGGTGCTTCTGGACCAGTCACGCGGCAGACGGTGGTACCAACCAACACGGACCTGATATCAAATGACAATCCTCACTACCAAGTGAAATCACAAACAAGACGATTCGATGTCGATACAATTTACTGAGTTTACATTCTATGAGCGCTGGTTTCTAGAACCTCTTGTCAAGCTAATAAATAAATCATTCTTCCTCACTACTTTATAATCCACTTGCAATCCTTATTTTTTTCACCTCCCATCCATTTCCCCGAAGTTCTCAAAACGCAAGTGATGCCTATGGTATGGCGTTACTACAATCAAGTGACCACTTTCAAGTGGACTATAGCCTTGACCGCCTTTCTTAGATTTAAAAAAAAAGTAATACATCGCTTTAGCTGTGAATAATTAAAAAAAAATCAGCAGTAGTATAAATCACCACATATTTCAAGTCCATTTCCTTCCCGATAGGGCTGACAGTACTTAAATAATTTGCATACAGCAATGTACACAGAATTTAAGCCGCACTGCGATAGCCCACCGCGTCTTTTTTGCTCTCGGTTTAAAATAAACGGAATTTCAAATAAATGCGAATAGAGTTCCGCGTGATTTTTGTCAGATCTATGCAGCCATAGACACACCAAAACCTTCAACCACCTGCGTGATTTTATTTCATTCGTTTTATTCGCGCGAAATAAATTCGCACCTCACCGCCTTAAATTTGTATAACACCGCAGATTTTTTTACGTATACATTGTATCCATTAAACAAATATTCAAATTCAATAATATATTTATTTTATAGGCTTATTATGTAACACTTAAAATCGTCAAAGTTACTAATAAATAACACGAGTCCGCAATGTCACGATTGCAATCGCCGCAAGCGACCGGCTTCAGTAGTAAGGCTTTTCATGAGAAGACCTCGGCCAGAAACTCATGAACCGCTTTTTTAAATACCTATTCAATTACTTTTCAAATTCTAATTTAAAAATATCTTTATTTCATAGGCCTATTAAAGAGCACTTAAAATCGTCAAGAATACACTAATAATTAACACGAGCGCCTGAGGCGAGTGCATCCGCAATAACAAAGTAGCGATTGCAATCGCCACAAACGGCCGGATTCCGAAGTAAAGCCTTTCATGAGAAGAACCCGGCAAGAAACTCATGGGCCACTTTTTTAAATTGCCAATTTATTACAATTTAATACAATCTTTATAACTAAAATGACATTATATCATACAAAACAATTTTGAAAATTAATAAATGAGGAGCAGCTCAAGCCCATTTTGTTTTGTCCTCAAGATAATCCGAAACAGTGTAATAACCTTAATTACAAAGTCTAATTTTTATGGCTTTCTTAAACTTATTTAGTGGCATGGTTCGGACATTTTCAGGAATCTTATTGTAAAAGCATATACATTGCCCCATAAAAGATCTACTAATTCTGTGGAGACGAGTACTGTGTGCAATAAGATTGCCTTTGTTCCTAGTATTAATGTGATGAACATCGCTATACTTATCAAAACATCCGATGTTTTTCTTGACATACAACAGATTTTCGTATATAAATTGAGACACAACAGTTAGAATATTCATTTTTTTGAATTTCTGTCTAAGGGAAACTCTCGAGCCCAGATTATAGATTGCACGAACAGCCCTTTTCTGAAGTAAAAATATGGAATTTAAATCGGCGGAACATCCCCATAGCAGTATGCCATAGGACATAATAAACTATTCTAGCCGTTTCAACATCAGTAAATAATCTAATTTTTTTTACCGCATATGCCGCTGAGCTTAACCTACCTGACAAGTTTTTAATATGGGAGCCCCATTGGAGTTTGTTATCTATAGTGATATCTAGGAAAACCGTGGACTCCACAAGGTCCAGTTTAACGCCATTCAATTGTACATTGGTTTCTACATGCCTTACATTGGGTGTAGTAAATTTTGTACATTTAGTTTTATTTTCACTTAAAACTAGGTTATTAGTATTGAACCAATGAACAACTTTAGATAGTGCGTTGTTCACATCGTCATAATTAAGCAGTTGCCTTTTTAGATTAAATAATAAAGATGTATCACCTGCGAACAACACAATACTTCGATTATCTCCTACGTAGTATGGTAGGTCATTAATATAGACTACAGAAATGGCCCCAAAATAGACCCCTGTGGCACACCCATTGTCATGACAGACCCAAGCGATAACGTACCATTAACATCGATCCTTTGAATTCTATTGCTCAAATAAGAAGTCAAAAGCTCGAGAGCCCTGTTCCTGATTCCGTAATGGTATAACTTTTTAATGAGGGTTTCATGATGTACACAGTCAAATGCCTTAGACAAATCGCAAAATACGCCTAACGCATCATGCGAATCTTCTCAGGCTCTAAATATGGTTTTTAACAATTCTATACCTGCATCAGTAGTAGAGCGATTCTTTGTGAAGCTGAACTGGTTTTTATGGAAAATTTTATGATTGTCAAAATGATTAATCATTTGTTTGAGAATAAGCTTTTCAAATACTTTACTTAGTGTCGGTAGTACAGAAATTGGACGAAAATTATTAAGTTCTCAGGTACTACCAGATTTAAACAAAGGAATTACTCTACTAAACTTCAGAAGGTCGGGGAATACACCATTAACAAAACAACCGTTAAACACAGATGTCAATTGGGGAGCAATAATATGAATGATTGAGTTAACTAACTTAACAGACATACCCCATAAATCCGCAGTTTTTTTAATATTAAGACTTTTAAAGTTATTTATAACACTGTTTACATTGACATCTGAAAATTTAAAGGAAGTATTACATATCGGAACACATTGCCTAAGGAGCGATTCGGCTGCAGTAGGAGACAACGTCAGATGTTTTGTTGTTAAAACAGGAATATTAGTAAAATAATTTTCAAATGTCGTTGCCACTTCTCGATTCGCTCTTACATTTTTGTCATCTATTTTCAAGTCAAGAAAAGTCCCTCTTGCGCACTGTTTCTCGACCGGTTTCACTGTTTATCACCTTCCAAGTCATTTTAATAATATCGCCGGATTCTTTAATTTTATTTTTCAAATATAGTGATTTAGCACAGTAACAGGCTCGTTTGAACGTTTTGGAATATTTTTTACATATTCTAAAAATATTGGGATATGATTATATGATTTTTCGTTATAAAGTTCATACAACCTCAGTCTGCTTTTATAAATACCACAGGTTGCCCATTCACTAAAGCCCGTGCGAGCGCCAATAGTTACAGTTTTAGGTTTAAACTTCTTGTTGAATTCATTATTGATCAACTGGAATAAAGCAGTATACAAATCGTTAGGGTTGTCATGAAAACCACCGAAGGAATGTAACATAGTTCCAGTGGCCCGCCAACAAAGGCGGAGAGACGGCACACGGCGGGTTTCTTTAGTGGGTGAGGGCCCCACACTACCCTGTTCGTTGCCCCTAACGACGGGGTGTGCGGTTAGGAACATTTTTTCCCGCCACAACAAAAAAAAAAAAAAAAAAAGGGTTGTCATGAGAAGGCAACCGCGGTACTTTCTCAGATAGATTACATTTAAAAAGCTCTAAGCGGCTAGAATTTATTGGAACAAAGGCAACTTTTTCTTTATGGACCCTACTAGTTCCAGGAAATACCACCAGTTGTCCACAATGATCAGATTCTAGTTTATTTATGATAGAATTATTGATTGGTTTTGCATTAGTAAATATATTATCTATACAAGTTGCGCTCAAAGAAGTAATCCTAGTAGGTTCCAAAAAAAACATTGTACATGTTATAAGACTTCATAATAGTTATAAATTTTTGAGTGATAGTACTATTTTCAAGTAAATTTATATTAAAATCTCCACAAATCACAATTGTTTTATTTGAACTAGAGGTTTTAAATAAAATTTCCTCTAAGTGTCTTTCAAAATCATCATATGGTGAACATGGGGGTATATAAACACATGCGACAATGAACTGCTCAGACTCAATACAAGCAATTTCAATAACCCGTTCAACAGAGAGGTTTACTATATCATTACGTACTTTATATTTCATTTTATTATCTATAATAATTAGGGCACCACCCCGTATACCAATGCTTCTGTTGAATGAGCAAGCAACCTGGTGATTGGGAAAATTGAACATATATTGATTATTTTTCAGCCAATGTTCTGTAATACAAAGAATATCTACAACACAATCATTAATAAATAATTCTATTTCCAATTCTTTACCAAGGATACCTTGAATATTCTGATGTACCAGGTTGAAATTGGCTTTAATTTCTTATTATTACTAAAGCAAGAGGGTGTCTCTTTTGTCTTTATTAAATTATAATTACTTAATAAACTATTTTTTAAGCAAGAGGATATCTCTATTGTCTCGTATTGTAATTTAAATTAGTATATGAAATGTCATTATTTTTATTACTATAAATGTCATCATTTAAATTACAAATGTCAACATTAGATTGCTCAATAGAAGCAAAGTTGTTAGCCAAGTTCTTGGCTGATGTATAAAAAAAATATGATAGCGATGCAGCTACCTGTTGTTTAAAATATTTACAAAGATAATATCTATCTTCTGTCAAATAATGATAACGCTTATTAACATAATTGTTAATGTCAATGACATGCATTTTGTCACTAATAACATAATTGCATTGAGTTTTTATATTATCCAATGTCATATTCAGAGTGTAAGTATATTCATTTTCCAACTTCGTCAATTTTCGTTTGAATCTTTGTTTGAATCTAATGTAGGGGCTAACCAAGAACATAATCTATTATAAAATAAAATATATAGTAAAATAAAATAAAATGGGGTATGTGGAAACAAAACAGTATTTTAAAATGAGGAACACTTCAAGCCCATTTTGTTTATCTTCCAAATAATCCAAAATTGTAACCTTTACTAACCTTTCTAATAAGTTTTATTTTTACAGCTTTCCTAAACTTATTTGAAGGCATGTTTCGGATATTTTCAGGAGTTTTATTCCAGGAACGTATACATTGCCCTATAAAACATCTACTAATTCTGTGGAGACGAGTACTGTGTGCAATAAGATTGCCTTTGTTCCTATTAAAACGTTTAAACTGGCCCATAACACCATGATTTGTTTGTAAAAGCGACCACAATTGAATGACAATAAACTTAATATTAAAATAACTTACACAAGTAAAGTCGGTTCCACACATCAGAAGTTAGATTGGTCATCAACAAGTTATGTTTAACCTGCCGGTGTGAATTACAGTTAATTTTGAACTGGAGATTACCTGAAAACAAACATAACAATGAAATATTTATTAGAGTCTTGTTATCTCAGTATGAATGGGCCGGCTCGATCGGGAAAGTCCACCCTCTTACAGAAGATCAGCGTGTAACAACGTTAGGTACACCTACTGTTGTGTTTCGTATGTCGAGTGAGAGCGCCGGAAGGCCAAATCCCCTCCCTAACCTCTCTTTAGTATCCTTGCTATCAAATCTGCCGAAATCTAATAGCGGGATAATAAAAGGGATGTTGATATAAAACGTCTCCCGCGATACAGGGATTATTCCTGTTCTTAAGTCTTAAAAAAAAACATTTAGATGACATAAATATTGGTCTGTATGGGAATTGAACTTCCGATACTCTGTTATCGTTTATATAATACCACCATAGCTTACAGACGCTAGCAACACCAGGGGGGCTAGCCAAGTTGCATTCTATGATCGCTAACGCTAATATAAACATATTTAAATGTAAGGGAATTTGACATCTTTAACGTTAAGTTACGTGACTTAGCGTTATAGATATTGTTAAAGACTTAGATAAATATAGGTTTTTTATCTATGGTTAAAGATGTCAAATTTCCATACAGTTAAATAAATTATTTTCTATTAGTATTAGCGATCATAGAATGCAACTTGGGTAGACACGCAGGCATCACGTTAGTCATTGTAACCATTTTTTTTGTTAAGGCGGGAAAAAAATGTACGTAACCGCTCACCCTGTCGTTCGGGGCAACGAACAGGGTAGTGTGGAGCCCTCACCTACTAAATAAACCCGCCGTGTGCTGCCTCTCCGCCTGTATTGGCGAGCCACTGAAACTTTAGTTACATTACTTCAGTGGCGTTTTAACCATAGGAAGATGGATGTGGGGTCAGTATAATTTATAGTTAATGTATGTTATATATGTTAATATTGAAAATATATTATATAACATCTGTTGAGGGTATTGATACATTATAAATGTTTAAGCAATTCACTACTGGGTGCTAAAGAATGTTATGTAAGTCTTAAGTGTCACTTCTGTGGCCCACTTCCAATATATTTTACTCAATCTGTGGAGCCGCACCTACATTACTTATAAAACGTATATAATTTTGAAATGAAGCATGCTGCGACGCTGTGCTACCGCAAAAGTGTGTCATTAATTTAAAATAGCTTAAATATTTAAACTATCTTAAAGCATGCAAACCAAAAAAAAATTGTTGATATTTTAAATATTGCTATATATTATGTTCTCAACGGATAATGCCAGTAAACTGCCAGTAACATTTATATAAAATACTCTACTGTTTTCAGTTTTCTTTCTTAATACCTACATACAAGTATAACTGCCTGTGGTGCAGCGGTAGTGTGAGCGACTGTTGAGCACTTATCCCGGGATCTAAGCGGAGATCCCTTGATCTGAATTTGCTTACACTAACGTTAGACCACCTGGTAGGAGGTTTTATTCGATACCATTTTGGCCAGTGACTTTACGTGCATCCTACATCAATTATATTTATTGAGTAATAAACGATTACTTATTATAAGTAGAAAGTGTTAACAAAACCAATCAAATTTTCCCTAAAGTACAAATTGTCTTATTATACTCTGTGGTACAAATTAATTACGCAACATTTTCTTTTACTGCTTATGGTGGCAGACGAGCTATCTACCTAATGGTAAATGATAACCGGTGCTCGTGGACTGAAATATACCGAGAATATTGTCAAGCCGTTGCTCATCGTCATCGTTTTACAGATATGAAATGAAAGAATAAACAGCTCTCCTGTTACAACTAAAACACACGACATGCTTCATGGGCGGACATACCGGAGACGGTGGTACCAACCCGCTTGGGCCCGCTACCAAGCTCTCCGCTCTGTATTGGTACCCAGCCCTACCACCAATGATGCAATGGGTAATAATTGCTTATTTTCCTTAGACGCCTCGTACGAACCGCAGGTAATAATGGGGTGGTGACACTTGTATTCTTAGTCCGAACAAAATCCGGACATCTGCTATCATAATCAATAAAAAAACTTGTATGGATGTTAATTTAATAATAGGCCATCCATCCATTCATTCAACGTCCACTGCTGGACATAGGCCTCCCCAAGAGAACGCCACAACGAGCGGTCCCGTCATGGGGGATAATGCCGTAATCGCCACGCTTGGCAGGTGGGTTGGCGATCGCAGTGGATGTTGTTAATACTCGAGGGAGTGCTGCTGCCCACTCCCCCGGTATTCCCTCAGTCGGCTCTTACGACTCCCGTGGGTAGAGAGGGGTGGGACAATTCTAAAGCCATCCCCATACGGCTGGCACTAAGTATTTTGATATTTTTACATCTTTTTTGAGCTTTGACATGTTTAGCCATATAAATTAACACAAAGTGTGAAAATATGAAATCGAAAATAACAGTTGGAAGCAGGACTGTTATTTTCGATATCACATTTTAATACTTTATGTTAATGAGTAATAGGTATAAAAAATTTACTAAACGCTTAGTTTCATGGTCTCCATCAAGATAATTCTCCAACCACTTATATAATGGTATCTATAGTTCTCAGTAAGATCTCTTGAAGGGCACAAGAGAGTGCAAGGCGTTGGTGTTGTTCTACCACTCAAGCATATATAATTTCTAAATGTTCACGTATTATCAAAGAAATTATCAAGATGTATTCGATTATATAATCGGGTCTACTCGATTAAAACTGACGACACAGTCAACCGCAGGCTGAACCCGCCACTGCAAGGTCACTTCGAGCTGTCAATAATGTCACATATGTCATTGTGTAGATGTACACTTAACAAGCAACCTTAGCAAACACAAATAAGGTTTAATTTACGTGAATATCCTTACTGAATGCACTGACCTTGTCAGGTGGTATCAAAATCAATATTATAAATTATCGTTTCGTGACAAGTCTATCAGGTCTAGTGTCAAGGTGACGGTGATTTGACAATGTTAATTCAGTTCTCTTGCTCTTCCTTGTAGTGGATTCGAGCAGTAAAAGCATCTATCCCACGTGAATCAATTATTTTTCAGATAGCCTATGTCCCTTACTGGGCTCCAAACTATATGTATGTAAAATTTCATGAGGATTGGTTCAATATTTACCTGAAAGCCTAACAAACAGCAAACAAACTCACTTTCGCATTTACAATATTATTTAGGATGTATGAGATTACCACCGAAGGAATGTAATATGGTTCCGGTGGCCCGCCAATAAAGGCGGAGATACGGCACACAGCGGGTTCCTTTATTTCTTTAGTGGGTGAGGGCCCCACACTGCCCTTTTCGTTGCCCCGAACGACGGGATGTGCGGTTAGGAACATTTTTTTCCCGCCTTAACAAAAAAAAGGATGTATGAGATTATCCGAGTAAAAGCGTTCTCCACTTCCCATACTATTAGTGCTACAAGTATCTATGGTCTATTTACCATCATCCGTATAAAGAAGAAAATACTATCTGAAGTATTAGATCAGCCCTCTACAAGAGATCCCTGATCAGTGGAACAGAAATGAGATGATTATTATCCCATAACGCCAATATATTGATGGAGTAGCAGATATCCATAATACGTAACCAATTGCCAATCTATCGATATACGTACATGTTCGAGTTGAGCAGTCACTTAAAACTGAGTGTTTTTTAATGGCTGTGCAATCACGCGTTTTAATTATTTTAGGGTTAATAAAAGAGATTGCTATTAGATAATTTCTTTTTCAAATGCTCTTAAATATATTGTTATTATAGAAGAAAGGTTTAATTTTTCTATTATGGAGGAGTTTAAAATGTGCAATGGAGCGTTCCGTGCAAAATGAAGAGTTCTATGTAAAGTGAAGAGTTCTGTTTAAAATGAGAACTCCATGTAAAATAAAGAGTTCCGTTTAAAATGAAGAGTTCTATGTAAAATGAACAGTTCCGTGTAAAATGAAGATTTCCATGTAAAATGAACAGTTCCATGTAAAATGAAGAGTTCTATGTAAAATGAACAGTTCCGTGTAAAATGAAGAGTTCTATGTAAAATGAACAGTACCGTGTAAAATGAAGAGTTCTATGTAAAATTAATAGTTCCGTGTAAAATGAAGAGTTCCAGACACAAACAAATTGATACCAAGCGAAATTATTCCCTTGTTTGTACCTTTATGGGTTGGCACCACTATCTACAAGCCGTGAGACGGTATCATAATCTACCCTATGACTGAATGATAGCTGAATCAATTTGATTCTTGAGCGTGATACTCCTGTCTACTCCTGGTATTATTAAGTCAATTAGCGGGGGTTATCACTGGTGAAGGTAGCTCGTCTACTGCCGTTAATAATAAATAAATACAAAGAAATACTCATGAGTCAACTGTTGAAATTGCATCAACAGCGTCTGAGTCAAAAGGAAACAAGTGTCGTGGTAACAGTGGGCGTTTGGTGGAAGTATAAAACCTTTTTGGATCTCGAGCAACGTTATCGAGGTCTTTGTATATTTTGTTTTAAGCTTTGACTCAGCTCTAGACTTAGGCAAAGAATATTATAGACTCGCTACTATTTTGACACTAAGGATGAAGAAAAGGATGCACATATTATTAGGTTGTAGCAAGAGTGAGAGAGACACATGTATTGACTTGTTTTTGTATTGACGTAAAAAACCTTCAATAATCACGTTATATATACGCTAATGTTACATGTTCTTAATACATTTTAAGCAAAATATAAGCATAACTGAAATTTCTTTTGTCCTGTCATTCTTATATCCGTCTAAAACAGGTAGTACATTTTTAGTCAACAAAGTTATAATCATAGTTATCTTTTAAAATTATTCCGGCTATCATATGTCAAGCTATTGCTATCTCGACACTGCATACGCTGATAGCTTGTCTATAATATTCTTTGTCTAAGGCTCTAGATTGTAAACTTTTTGTAATTTTTTGATCTGTATATTAGCACTTGACATGCTCCACTAGTTTTAAACAACAAATTATTTATGAATGTGGAAAAAGAGAAGTTTATTGCGAGCGGGATTCAAACCTGCGTTTTCTTTCATATCTCCCTCCCTACTATATCGGGAACTTGAGATATAACCTAAAAACTAGCTTTTTGCTGCGGCGGATCCGCGGGCAAAGGTTTTTAAATCTCTTGTAACATTCAATAAATCATTATAAGTAGGTATTTACTCATTTATATTCAACAATATTCTACAACTTGAATCATAAAACGTAATATCTACGTTTTATGATTAATATGTAGTAAATACGTGATTGCCATTCTTTAAACACATCCATACCACATAATATTATAAATGCGAACGGATTTCTGTCTGTTTGTAATGCGTTCACGGCTAAACCAAATCGATTGTAAAGGCTCAATTCCACCAATGAAATGGCGTGAATGGACAAACACGACTCCATTTATACAGTCCAAGATAGTACTAAGATTATCTTGCAATTACATTATGTATGTTGCATGAATAATAATTAATTAAGTACTATTCACACAAGTCAATGAGGAAGGATCCCATATAGGGCTGCTGTAACTCGTTGTTGGTCTACTTGATTGAATTGTTATTAATGTTAAGTTTACGTTTAATGGTAGAGCCTTGCTTTTGGGCCGGCTCAGGTAAGTATTACCCTCTTACGGCGTGTAATAACGGTACTACGGTGGTTTAGACCAAAAACTCATTCTCTATTTACTATCGTTCCTCTCCATCTGTTATTGCTTTATTTGGAGGCGGTGACACGCGAGTGATGTCTCTGATGTTGCTGTAATTTTCTCAGAAAATATACATGTTGAAAGATGCGATGATTATCGCCGAGATTAAAAAAGGGTTTTCATTGGTAATTATTGCTGTATTGTAACTCGAAACCAACGAGCATGCATGAAAGCGCTGATGAAATTAAATGAAGCGAAAGACGTGTGTAAGGATTGTAGCAAGTGGAGAGAAGTAGTCTCTGCCTATACCTACGGGAAAAAGGCGTGAAAATATGTAGATGTTTTTTTCTTTTTTTGCCAACGGTGACAGACGAGCAAACGGCCTACCTGATGGTAAGTAGGAACCGCCGCCCATGGACTATGGCAACACCAGGTGCACAGCCAAGTCGCCACCTACCGTGAGTAAAGTACTCTTCTCAAACCTCGTTTAAAGAGGAACAAGTCGTAACGCTGGGGAAACACCGCAGCAGGAAGGTCATTCCAGATCTTACACGTACGTGGTAGAAAAGAACGCTGAAAATGAACCGTCTTGGACGAGATCGTTTCCAGGTGGTATGGATGAACCCTACTACGGCGTCTCGTGGTCCGGTGGTAAAACGGCGATGTTGGTACCACCTCAAACAGTTCCTCAGAGCACTCTCCGTTGAAGAGTCGATAGAGCACACAGAGAGCCCCAAAGTCTCTCCGCCGCCCCAACGACTCCAGCTCATCCGTGAGATTGGGATCATCGACAATTCGAACAGCGCGTCTTTGCAGGGAGTCAAGTGGGTCGAGCTGGCATTTCAGTGCGCCTGCCCAGAGATGTGAACAGTACTCCACGTGAGGGCGGACTTGTGCTTTATACAGCACAAGTCGCTGCCTCAGTGCGAAGTACCGCTTGGCTCTGTTCAGGACGCCCAGTTTCTTGCTCGCCAATTTGGCTTTGTCCTCCAAATGACTCCCGAACTGGACTTTACTAGATATGTCGATGCCAAGGATCCCAATACTCCCGGAAACTGGGAGAGTTACCCCTTGGAACTGCGGCGTCACGACAAATGCGTCCTTCTTTGCAGTGAACGCGTGTGTGTTCGTAGGGTTGAATTGAACCAAGTTCTTTTCTCCACATTCCGAGGCCCGCCTTAGAGAGCGCTCGACTTCAGACACAAGTTGGGTCATGTATGTATTGTACCACCTATTTGACATAGTCTCGATAACTAACTGTCAAGTAGTGTATTTACTTATTTAACATTCCGTATGGGCTGCTGCCCAGGGCCAGGTTTCCAGTGTTCACTTAAAATGTTGACCAAAAATGTAGATTAAAAATCGTATTAAAAATTACATATACATCCATCAACAAGGAATCATTGCAGAAAACTACACTTCGGCTCGTGGACATCAAAATGATGATGATGTGATCAACAGTAAAATAAAAAATTAGCATTTAAAAAGTTGTCGTTAGATCTAAACCAAAAATGCTACCCGTAGGACACTATTATTTTTTAAAAAGTATTACTCTAGTTAATGCAGTATCTAGCTAGCTACCATCTTGAAATTATCTTGAGAAAGGCAAATAATTTACGTTGAGGATCGATTACGTCAACAGTGCACGCCGGGAGCACACAAGACGCCGCTGCGCACTCGTCCTGATGCTGAGCATCGTAGTTCGAAACCCGGGTCGACGTAATTGATCCTAAACGTGAGTTGCCAATATAACTGATAATATATAAAATAGATTTATCTACCTACCACATTCAAATCCGTTCAGTCGTGAATGATGGACAAATATCCTTCTGGACAGATACATCTTCGTTTTATGATCGACAGTGATGCAACGTGTCTACCTACGTCTCTTAGAAACGGATGTTCTTTTATCTATAGCAATAACGATTATTTTAGCTTCTAGTTCACAAACCTAGGTACTCTATAATTGATATTCACGTGTAACCTTATGCTGATTGAATCGAAGTACTTGAGGTGAATACTTGGCACTCATGTACGCAGTGTATCAATAATGCGGCAGGTGGCGCCACAAACGCGTGGGTTTCACAATGAAACATCCTAAACACGACTTGGGCAAAGACAAAAAGTTTTGTAGACGACCAATATTTAAAGTTTTTTTTTAGTTTATTTTTTTGATTGGCACGGACTTTTGGTCCGTGCCATTCACGTGGATTAAGGGTAGTAGGTAATTATCCTTCATTGCATTATTGGTGGTAGCGTTGGGTAATAAGTGGGAGTAATTACTCGTTATCTGGTTGGCAGTATTCTTAGTATTGCGTGTCCGGCGATTACCGTGTACTATCAGGTAGGACGTGGCACATCTACGGCCATTGACCACCTGAAAAAAACTACTTTTATTTGTAAAAACGTGATATTTCACGTTTTACACTTTATGTTCTAAATATATAAATAATAACACCTGATGTCTTACTGCATAAGTGGCCATCACCAAACTCTGTGACCTTTGATTTAGCTTTTTTTTCTTTTAGTTCCTCTTGGAGATAGTATACAAGTTAGCAGTTCCGAGCGGATATCACGGTGGCTGAATTGGCAAAGCACATAGATCAGTTTTCCAGAAGCTGCTGGTCCAAATCTTGCTTCTGACTGTTATTATCGATATCACATTTTCGCACTATGTGTATAATGGCTAAGCCATGGACGTACAGTAAGTCAACGACGGTAGCCTCCTACCGTTGTTTCAAGCTGATATTTTGTTAGAGGGTGGCACTTCCCCGAACAAGCCCATTCATGCTGGAATAAGCAAGGCTCCATCACTAGTTTGGTGACAGTCTATTTACAATTTTACAGCATGGAAATAAAAAAATGCGTGTAGGTACTTATGTACGCGCGTGAGAAGTTATACTTCTTTGGCATCATTCATAAATAAAGTCATTATTAAATTTGTAACTGCAAAACTTGTCACAGTTATGTTTTTAAATACGTTGTTCGATAAAGTAATTATGTCTAATGTCACTAGATGGCGTTAGTAAAATTTAGAAATTTCTTATAAGTCGATGTTAAGAGTTTAAGTGCTTTCATACCCCCTCCATGGTAGCGTTAAACGTTTAACGCAACCTTTTGCAAGTCGCATTAGAATTAGAAGTATAACTTCAAAAATACACTGCCTCCGAACCGAAGCCGTGAATTTAATCCAATGGAACTGTAGGTAGTAAAGAAACACATCTGAAGATAAGAAATACAATGAGTATACACATTATTTCCATAGATAAAAACATGTTGTTCTGCGCAGGCGCAGGTTGTGACGTCATAGTGTCACCTTGCCTCGCCCACGCTCCAGTGCAACAATAACTTATAACCAAACCATCTTGAGCTTGAGTACTCAATACAAGCAAAATTATACCTTACTTATAACTAATAACAAACAATATAACTTTACATATTTGCGACAAATCCTATTTACAGTTAATACAGGCGATCTTGAACTTTGTGCTTTATGTATAACGGTGAATGAACAAGTTTATAAGTTTTGGTAATGTGTCCGATGATATCTATGAGGCTTCATTTATAGATGTTAATTAAAAAGATAATAGTACTCTGTGGAAGGTATTTTATTGTTTTCTTTCGATGCATATAAAGACTCCTTATTCTCTCCCAACTACTTCTATTTATTACTTTTTTTTTAATAATATACTCAGTTGTTGGCTTAGTGTGGAGCCCAAAACTGAAGTAATGTCTTCCAGTTCCAGTGGTCTACAAGTACAGGGGGAGGACAGTACACGGCGGAGGCACATTTAGTTGGAGGGACCGACACTACCCTGGTTGATACCCCGAACGACAGGGTGTGCGATTAAGTACATTGTTTCTGGCCTTAACAAAAAAAGAGTAATGTGGAGCCCTCACCCATTAAATGAGCCAGCCATGTGCCGTCTCTCCGCTTGTATTGATTGATCATTGGAACTCTATGATAATACTTCAATGGAGTGATGCCACATTCTTTTCACTTCATTGTGGTTTTACATTTACGCTCTCTTCTTACAGTAGACCGTACGCTTATTTGCCACCCCTTTTTTTTGTTAAGGTGGTAAAAAATGTACCTAATCGCACATCCCGTCGTTCGGGGCAACGAACAGGGTAGTGTAGGGCCGTCATCCACTAAATAAACCTGCCGTGTGCCGTATCTCCGCCTGTATTGGTAAACCACTGGAACTGTGTGTTCAGTGGTCCGCTGGCTTTCTTGCCATCCTAATAGTATAAATAAATCATTTATATTCGTAGTCAGACCACAAGGTCAAATATGTGTACACTACCTTAGGAAATATTAAATACACGCTCAGTATCTATTGTGGTTTACTGAACGGAGTTTACGACGTAATAAACACATGTCACATTCAGTTTTATTTCGCTTGCATGGTGACTGAAACCTATATATACTCATAGTTTACTGTTAGATAATTATGGAGTTTATAATTAATTGTAATCTTTATTTAAAAAAATAGGTATAGGTATAATCTGGCATCGTGGCAAATAATTAAATTAATAATAAAGAAATAATAAAGACACGATTTTATCAAAAAAACTATCCTACTCGCGACTGTTATTTTTGATTTCACATTTTTCTCTTTGTGTATAATAAACAGTTGTTATTTTTAGATATCCAAATTAATTATTCGATCTTAAATTAAAACTTGTAAATCAAAAGTATTCATTCAAGCATTAAAAAATATGATCATAACTTGACAAAGTACTCCTTAAGACGAATTAAACGAACATAAACTTGATGAGTTCGGGTTGTTTCATTACATAGTTACTGTGGCCTCCTTCCAGCCCCATATCAGAACCTGGATACCATCTAAAGACAAAGTACTCATAAAGACGAATCAAACGAATCCAAACTCGATGGGGTTGCGTCGTTTCATTATAAGAGTTACTGTGGCCACCTTCCAGCTTCATCCTCAGACCCTGGATACCATCTAGAGACAAAGTACTCGTCAAGACGAATCATACAAGCCCAAACTCGATGGGGTTGCGTCGTTTCATTATAAGAGTTACTGTGGCCACCTTCCAGCTTCATCCTCAGACCCTGGATACCATCTAGAGACAAAGTACTCGTCAAGACGAATCATACAAGCCCAAACTCGATGGGGTTGCGTCGTTTCATTATAAGAGTTACTGTGGCCACCTTCCAGCTTCATCCTCAGACCCTGGATACCATCTAGAGACAAAGTACTCGTCAAGACGAATCATACAAGCCCAAACTCGATGGGGTTTCGTCGTTTCATTATAAGAGTTACTGTGGCCACCTTCCAGCTTCATCCTCAGACCCTGGATACCATCTAGAGACAAAGTACTCGTCAAGACGAATCATACAAGCCCAAACTCGATGGGGTTGCGTCGTTTCATTATAAGAGTTACTGTGGCCACCTTCCAGCTTCATCCTCAGACCCTGGATACCATCTAGAGACAAAGTACTCGTCAAGACGAATCATACAAGCCCAAACTCGATAGGGTTGCGCAGTTTCATTATAGAGTTCCTAGGTCCACCTTCCAGCTCCATCATCAAATCAGCTCCATGTCATCATAATATTTCATTGTCATGCGATATACATATGGGTGTAAAATTTCAGCTCAACCGGAAACCGGAAAGTGTGTAAAATTTAATTTCCTCTTCTCTCTCTTCTAAAAATATGCGTACCGCGCTAAAAGAAGTTTTCACTTCAAAAATAATCTCAACTTTGAATAGAGGCCATTTTGGAATTTACTATCTGGATTTTCTTCTTCTTTTTTCATTTTCATGTAGTCGTGTATAGTGGTAAGTCTATAGGAAGTAATTTAAAAATGGTTTGCAAATGTTGCATCGGACAACTTACAAGTGCATACGAACATTTTAAATAATTATAAAGATTTGTAAAAACAGCGCCAGAAAGAATCCCCGTGAAACGCACGTGGATCTAAAACAGTAGATAAGTAAAAATGTTTATAATGTAGATCAAAGGTGAATCGACAATGGTTGGCGCTGTTAGTCAATGTAGTCTACTTACTGTGCATTCAAAAATACAAGGATATGCATAAAAAAACCTGTTTCTCATATCAGCCAAAGACCTACACTTACAAACTCCTTAAAAAGCTATTCAAGAAAGAAACACAATACCACTTCCTACTCGTGCATGGTGACAGGACAATAAATAATCCTTCTTTATATGGAAGATACGTTTTTTATTAAATAAACGTGTCTGAAATGTAAGGTCTACGACCAGTGCATACTATCAATGATAACATACATAAAATAAACATGAGCCTGGTAAAAAATATTAAAGTCACGAAGCCAGATATTACAAAACGCTATTTTTTTTAAATCATTACCGCCTGCTCTGATTACGGTCTCCTCTCAGAGAATTCGTAGTCCAACAGGCTCGCCCTTTTATTTTTATTTTGTTTAGACGGGAAAAAATATTTCTAACCGCACACCCTATCGTTCGGGGCAACGACCAGGGTAGTGTGGGGCCTGCACCCACTAAAGAAACCCGCCGTGTGTCGTCTCTCCGCCTTTATTGGCGGGCCACTGGAACTATGTTACATTCCTTCGGTGGTAACACGCTGGCCCTGTACGGGATAAAATCTCTGTTTCTCACTGTGTGTTAAAAATTGATAAACAAAACCTTACTTAATATTATAAATATGAAAGTGAGTTTGTTTGTTACGCTTAAACGCTGTGACTACTGAACCAATTATCGTGAAATTTTGCACACATATATTTTAACTCGATAAAATGAATGATCCCGTGGGATGGCTTGATTGATTATTGATGGAAGATGGCGTGTGATGGATTATTAGTGTGCTGAATAGTTATGTATTTATATTCAGAATATAGTTCAGAAACTACTATACACATAATTTCGAAAAGTGCCAAGCGAGGAGCTCGCACTAGGGATCGAACTTCATACTTACTGGCTTTACCTTTGCTTTGGTTTTACTAATAAACTATCACTGCTAGTATTTACTTAGAGAGTGTTATAATAATTATGTTACGGATAAAATCTGAAATATTAAAATCCGTAGAAGACCAGGATTAGGTAACGCCCTGTCGTTCGGGGAAACGAACAGGGTAGTGTGGGGCCCTCACCCATTAGGTAAACCTGCCGCCTCTCCGCCAGTATCGGCGGGCCACTGGAACTGTGTTACATTACTTCAGTGGTAACTGTCACCGCAAGCACCGCAAAACCGCAACGGGCCGTTGGAATGAGGTGCAAGTCTACCATTTGTGGCGCTCACGTGGGAAGGTCCCTGATCAGCATTTAATAAATTTCTAATGTAAGTAAGTATTATTTAGAAAAAAATAAATAGTCCAGCCTTCCCCAAAACTTGTGCTATGCAAAAATATTTCTTCAAATTTGTGTTGTTTGTAGTCCTACTTTGTGTTTCGTATGGTGAGTGAGAGCGCTGGAGGCTCACACCCTCTTCTTATGCTTTCCTTATTACCCTGCATTTCCACCTGCTAGCTCTTTCCTTAGTGCTGGCGACACGCGAGTGATGCTTCTAGTATTGCTAGTGTCTATAAGTTATGGTAACCACTAACCACGAGGGCCGTATGCGGTTCCATCCATCCATCTATCAGCCTTTCAACGTCCACTGCTGGACATCGGCCTCCCCAAGAGAACGCTACAACGAGCGCTCCCGTCATGGCGGATAATGCCGTAATCGCCACGCTTGGCAGGCGGGTTGGCGATCGCAGTGGATGTTGTTAATACTCGAGCGAGTGCTGCTGCCCAATCCCGCGGTTTTCCTTCAATCGGCTCTTACGACTCCCGTGGGTAGAGAGGGGTGGGACAATTCTAAAGCCGGCCCCACACGGCGTATGCGGTTGCCACTAGCATATTATAAAAAACGGTCTAAGGCATTTAGCATTAAATATTATGTAATCTGTGGCTCTAGGAAGGACGGTAAAGCATTGAAATAGTTAATGAGCGTGGGTTTACCCGTCCGGTTACGTGTCTTTAAAGCAAGAGTAGGCTACGAAGGTAGTCGAAGTTAGAATAGTTTCGTAGGTCACATACGCTATAGGTTATAGAAGTGAGGTTTATAGTAGGTACGAATATATCGTCATGGTTTTTGAATCCGGTTCAAACGCTCTGCCAATTGAGCTGTCGTGATACTTATTCGGAACCCCACCTGATGTAGCCTACATACGCTATAAACACCAGAGGCATCACTGCGACCTATCCTTGGAGCTATCAACGGCTCCAAGGATAGGTATAGAAGAAAAGAAGAGCATAAGGTAATGGTTGGGGCCTCCAGTTCTCTCACTCACCATACGAAACATAATAGATTACCTACTGTTGTTTTACGCCGATCTTCTGTGAGAGGATACTACTTCCCCGATCGAGCCGGCTCATCCTGGGATAAGTAAGGTTTTACCGCTAAAAAGCTAGAGTTATGTTATTCTCTTGTGTGCCCGTTACCACATCTGAGTCAAGAGATATACTTAAAAGTGTGTGATATTATAAACTATGCCGTTGTATAAGGTAGTAGAAGGTATAAAGTCGTTTAAAAATAAGATAAAAACGATATTCAATGACAAATAATAATATTAACAATGTTTCTACATTGTAAATCGTCGTTTAAAGATAACAGAATCTACTATTAAGTAAAACAACGAATTAAATATAACTTTATATGCGCGTGGGTATTTAAAGCCAAGGTGACGAGCTGTCAGCCAATCGGTAGCTGGGTGAGTGCTGATGTCATTACGCCTTGCACCCACTAGATTATAAATCGAATGGTACTATTTAGGTGAATGAAAACAGTACTTACTTTTATGGAACTGGTTAATAATGAGTCTATTTAGCGTTTAGTAATGTTTTCATTTGGCTGTACGCTTTAGTTAGCGGTCGGTATTTAATATAATCTTTCCCGTCTATCTCTTCATTATCCTTCCTATCCAACATGTAATGATTCAGCATATTATTTTCCTTGGTTTTCCAATATATAAGCTGCGAAAGCCAATGCGAAGCTGCCTTTAGGCTGATCGTATGCTTGTTTGCAACCCTTGTGATGTAAAAGCGCGCAAAAGCTTTTTTGAACCAAGTAAATCAAATAAGTCAAAAACAAGAAGTTGTGCAAAGTTAACAGATCAGACACTATCCCCCATTCTTGGGGAGGCCTATGTCCAGCAGTGGACGTCGAAAGGCTGATGGATGGATGGATGGATGGAATCTGCTAAAGCCAACCCGAATTGGAAATGTTAAGAGCTAGAAAGAAGTATGCAAAACTATGGGACTCTACGTTTGTATTCACAATCATCCACTAAATACTCTACATGAATACACTATCGTGTATCCAGTGCCAAATAAAAGCAAAAAAGAAAAATATAAATAATTCTAAATTTAAAACGGTAGCACATACTTATTTAACATTTCATTGCTATGTGTTACAGGTTTTTAGCAAGTACAAAAAGCTTTGAGACCGCCCTCGTATATCACGTTTGAAGCTATTATATACCATGGTAGATACCAGTATGTGATAGCACCATAGACATATTATATATGTAGAGCATCCGAGCCAAACAAAAAGTCATCCGGATTTCAATAGAGAGGAATAAGAATGCATTTAGTAAACATTTTAGATCTATATTTTTTAGCAATTGACATGCTCCGTTACTTTTTAAAGTATAAATTATTTGTGAATAAGAAAAAAGAGATTTTTAGTAGGAGCGGGAATCGAACCCGCTTCTTTTCCAACCCGGGGATCGTTAGACAAATGTATGAAGTGCTCTAAGCCACTGAGGTATCCTACTGATCTTTCGATCACTACGAATGCTCCTACTAAAAATCTCATTTTCCTTATTCACAAATAATTTATAGTTTGAAGAGTGGCAGAGCATGTCAAATGCTAAAAAAATATAGATCTGAAATGATTAGTTTTTTTTGGACAACTTCACTTTTATAAACGCTTATGACTAAGCCTACTCTATCTATGTAATACCTCTATGGATACCACACCTACTTACAATTCTAACTGCATTACAATTTGGACATGCGATGCCAAAACATAATGTTGTACGAGATAAGAATTTGACATGAATTAGGGATGTGCTAAGTAATTCTTTTAGTTAATAGCAGCAGACTGGCCTATCTGATGGTAAGTGGTAGTCACTGCTCGTAGACCCAGTAGTATCAAAAATTTGCCACTTCAAAGAACATAGGTATTATTTGTGTAAAAAATAGAGCTTTACTGCGAGAGGGATTCGAACCTGCGTGTGCCTACCAATCCGGGGAAATGATAAAGACCGTTAAGCCATCGCAGTCACTTATGGTGACTCCCAATCACAATTTCCACTCATCCACTTCACAATTGCTTTTAGATGTCTTTACGAACGGATGAATAATAAATTCCCACTCAAATTAAGGAAATATATATCGCTATTAAAGAATAATTAACATTTAAAAATTAATAGCGGTATTCGGCTGCCAGTCCGTCGAAGAAAATTTTTATAAAAAAATTATCAAAATTCACGCGGATTCCACAATTCAAAGTAATGGTATTCAATAATTGGCCAATTTTCACATAAGTATCTGTGAGAACACACTCAAAATCTTTCGCAAATGACTATTATTCAAACAGAAAATTCTTAACATTTTTGTAAATAACTATTATTAAAATACCGTTTCATAATACCAATATAATTTAAGTTATTTTATAATAATTACTAGCTGCTAACGGTCACTTCGACCACGTGAAATTTAGCTATTAACGTTTTTGTGTAGAACCTTATTTTTCAAAAATAAAAGCAGCCTAGGGTGCTCCTTATATCATCAGCTATCTGCCAATGAAACCAACTAAATCGGTCCAGCCGTTTCGGAAATAAGCTGGAACAAACAACCAGACATAAAATTCAAAAATTGGTATTTTGTTTAGTAAAAAAGCTGAAGATATTACAAACAGACATTACAATTTTATTTATTTGTATGAATTTTAAATATTGACATGCTTGGTTTTTTACCAGAGCACATAGTGCGAACTTGTGAAAAATAAAATTATATAATGATTCTAGATCACTGTTACAAAAGCCTGACCTATTCAGGTCATTTGTATTCAATTAGAGAGGAGATCTGAAGGGGGATTGAAATTACTTACCTTTTTTATACTACGAGAATAACAAACAAGTATACGACCCATGATTCGCCAGTGGCCGTCTCCAAGGAAATGGATAGGTGGTGGAGATGAAGAATTAAAAAGAGTGATTTTATGTTTAAACCTTCAACGCTCACACTCAACATACAAAAACAAGCTACCGTTGTTTCTATGCAAGGCTGGTACTTTCCCGATCATGTCAGCTCTTTCATGCCAAGCATGCGTATAACCAGGTACTTCAGTACTCTCTCTATTTATCAATCGGTAAATTTTTTGATTTAGTATTTATTGAGGAAAAATGGAAAATAATTTTCTCAACGACCGGTGGAGTCTGGATACCAGGCCTTTTTAGCAGACTATGGCATATATTCTTCTTACTCGGAGAGAAGACCAGTGCCCGTGGGACAGTTAGGTACTTGTTGTGAAAATAAAGCAAAATAACTAGTTTTTTTAAATTAAACACCAAATCAAAGACACCGTTTAAATTTAACAACTTAATTTCACGTGTAATTATCTGGAATTAATTTTTATCAGCTGTAATCATAGCCTAGACGTCTCACAAAAAGAGCGGTGATTATGTAAAATAGCTATGATAAATAACTGTCTATCAAATATTTATAGTACCGGTTGTAGATTATAAACATACGTATGCGTACAAACAAACACTACTGTTCGAGTGTGTGACCCTGGTACCCAAAACACAAGTTTAACCGTACTTAATACAAATTTACTTGATTTGAGACAGGATAAATATTATATATAGTAACTATTGACCTTGCCGACCTAACCTTACCGTGTGGGGCCGGCACCAAGAATAGCTCCACCCCGTCTCTTCCTATGGGAGTCGTAAAAGCCGACTAAGGGATTATCGGGGGACCGGGCAGCAGCGTTCCCCTGCATACTAAAAACATCCACTGCGATCGCCAACCCGCCTGCCAAGCGTGGCGATTATGTTAAAACCTCCATTTTGGGGAGGCCTATGTCCAGCAGTGGACGATGAAAGGCTGATGGATGGATGGATAGTAACGATACATATGCAAGTCTGGGTTAGGTCAGTAGTTTAGACCAAGGTGCCTGTGTTCCGCGCGCGCCTCTTAAAGGAAGGACGGTTAGGCCAAACAGGTGCCTAGTAATGGGGCAAGGCGGCCAAGATCTGCCCGGAGGGGAATAAGGGATACGATGAGAGTGACCCTCCTCTCTGGGCTACAATCCCTAGGTTAATTTTTTCTTTAGTATTTATTGCAGAAAAATGGAAAACAATTTTCTCAACGACCTATGGAGTCTGGTTACCAGACCTTCCTATAAAGGCCTATGGCATATATTCTTCTTACTCGGAGACAAGATCAATGCCCGTGGGACTGTTATTTGTTGTGAAAAGGTAGTTAGTCTGAAGGAACACTGTCAGGTTTTAGTCGGTACGAGTATACGGCGTGGCATTGTACTAGGCATTTTCACTTGGCAATCATCGCATCCGGAGTCCGACAAAATCTCCCCGTCTGCCCCGGTGTACCTATAAAAGGTTTCCTGACATGATCTATATTTTAGCACTTGACATGCTCAGCTACTTTTAAAGATGCTGCTGCACTGCGATGGCTTAGCGGTCTAAAGCACTTCCCTGGATTGAAAGAAATAATTTAACAAAATATTAAAATAAAAAAAATTATCTGCAGACTACTAACTGCTTTAAATTAAACAAGCAGATAGAAATAGGTTAGGTATTTCACATATTTCTTAATTTTTATTTCTTTACGGATTCTTTATCCGATAGGTGGCGTGGGTCGTAAAGACAAATGTGATGTGGAGATTGATTGACACCGTTAAGTGACTGCGATAGCTTAGCGGTCCTAAACACTTCCCTAGATTGGATGGGATGCAGGTTCAAATCCTGCTCGCAGTAAAACTATCTTTTTCCACTTTCTCAAATAATTTGTGCTTTAAAGTAGCTGAGCATGTCAAGTGCTAAAATACAGATTAAAAAAAATAGTCGTGAGTGATGTTACCACGAACGTCATTATACAAACAAAATAGAACTCAAATGTTTTATACGACTGCACGAGTACTTCATGTCCCCTATCAATTAGGGTTGTCTCACACATTACCACTGAAGTAATGCAACATAGTACCAGTGGCCCACCAATACAGGCGGAAAGACGGTATACAACGGGTTTCTTTAGTGGATAAGGGCCCCACATAAATAATGTCATACATCAGTGAGTAAAGCCTCTGCTCGTGGCCCCAAACGACAGGGTAGCGGTTTTTCCAACTTTAACAAGAAAATGGTTGTTTTACATGCCTTGGTTCAAATAGGTAATAATATATAAAGGTCTACGTTTGTCGTTCTTATCGTTCGTTCATTATTGGTACACTTTTTTTTGTTTTTATGATACTTAATTTTAGCAGATTTAAGTATATTTAAATTTGGCATAGGTACATATAGGCCAGAGACAAGGATTATAATAGAATTATTAACCCGGAAAATAAGAGAGTCCCTGCGGGACGTGTATTTTTGTACAAACAACATAGCATCACGCCTGTATTCCCCGAAGGGGTAGGCAGAGGTGTATTACACACCCACGACTCGCCAGCTATGTTTAAGTCTCACGTAATAGGGGGCGAGCCTATTGACGTCTACCGGGCACAATTCCAAACTCCGGGCTGCCACTGAGAATTTTTCTTTTTAGGAATAAGCTCAATAACCTTTTGCCCGACCCGGGGATCGAACCCGAGACCTCATTATTTGCAGTCGCATACACTACCGCTACACCACCGAGGCAGTTTTTTGTACAAAGATCATTTATTTTCCAGATGACGACGTATATACGAGTATATTAGGAAAGAAAGAAAGAAGAAAGAAAGAAAATATTTATTGTAACGAACAACATTATACATATAAATAAAACAGAAAAAAACAAAAAAAAAAAAAAACATCCGCTACAAAACGACCCCAACTCAGCATAAGACAGGTCAATAGACCTGCGCTGGTCTTCCGTTGGGGTGCCTTGGTATTAGGGTAGATTTGTTACTAAAATATTTAATACTCTTGAGCCAAATTTCATCAATATCCCATCCGCAGTTTTGCGTGCCTTTAATAAATATCTAAACATACAAAATTTTAGTAGGATATGTCAACCTTAATTTTTATAAAGCTGAATTGTCACGAGTAACCTACTATTCGTGTGAAATGAATTACTTGTATACACAGTGTGTGTTATACATTATACATGTAGGTATATTTATAACGTGCAAGGTTTGCCTGTAATGTTTTCAAATGACGGACAATGTTTTTGTGTTAATATATACATTTAGTCAAGAAAGTATTGGGAATGGATGATTTGTTTATGGTTCCAAATTCAAATTTTTGTTTTTTTTTGTTGTTGTTAGATTGGCACAACTGTTATCCATTTTGGCGCGGAGTTTGAGGTGCATCTGTTATTTTAAATATTAAATACAGTGCTGTTTTAGTTATATCATAAGTAGTGCGTATTGCGAATTTCATAATGGACAAAAACATCGAACAAAGAGTTTGTCTTAAATTTTGCATCGCCAATGGTATTTCGTGTTCAGAATCACTAAAAATGTTACAGAAGGCTTACGGTGAATCGACTTTATCAAAAACACGTGCTTATGAGTGGTACAAAGCGTTTAAAAGCGGTCGAGATGTGATGGAAGATTTGCCTCGCTCTGGTAGGCCATCAACGTCTGCAACTGAAGTTAACATTGCAAAAGTGCAGGAAATAGTGACTGAAAATCGTCATTCAGCTTTGAGAGAGATAGCCACCGAACTTTCTGTGTCTCACGAGTAGGTATCATCCGTACCATTTTAAATAATCACTTGGGTATGAAACATGTTTCCGCTCGGCTAGTCCCAAAAGACCTGAATTTTCTCCAAAAACTCAGTCGCATGAGAGTCGCTGAGGACATGCTAGAACGACTCAATTCCGACCCAACATTAATGAAACGCGTTGTTACTGGTGACGAGACGTGGGTTTACGAGTTTGATATGCAAACTAGTTAACAAGCTTCGGAGTGGCGACTTCCAACTGAACCGAAACCAAAAAAACCACGCCAAAGTCGGTCAAAAGTCAAAGTCATGTTGACTGTTTTCTTTAACTATCGCAGTGTTGTGCACTCGGTATTCTTGCCAGAAGGCCAAACGGTAAATAAAGAATATTATTTGAGCGTTATGCGGCGTTTAAGAGAGCAAATTCGACGAAAAAGGCAATATGTGGAAAAAAAATTCTTGGATTTTGCATCACGATAATAATGCGCCTTCGCAAGAGGCCCTCATTGTGAATGAATTTTTGAAATATGAAATACCATCGAGCAACCACCATATTCACCAGATATGGCTCCAGCCAACTTCTTTCTTTTTCCTAAACTCAAATTACCACTTCGTGGCACCCGTTTTCAATCGGTAGAAGACATAAAGGAGAATTCACGGCGAGAACTGAACTCAATTCCGGAAACAGCGTTTAAAAAATGTTTTGATGATTGGATTATTCGTTGGCGTAAGCCTAACGTTTCTGAAGGAGCATACTTTGAAGGTGATAAAATAAATTTGGATGAATAACAAAATGTTTGTGTGTTATTGATCTTTTCACGGTACTTTCTTGACAGAGTAGTATGTATGGATTTGTTTTAACCTCCGGTGGACCACTGAAGTAATGTCAGTTCCAGTGGTCCGAGCACGAGCTACACACGGCGGGTTTATTTAGTAGGTGAGGGCCACATACTACCCTATTCGTTGCCCTGAACGGCAGTTAGGTAAATATTTCCCGCCTTAAAAAAAAAGGTATATTTATAACATAAAAGGTTTGCCTGTAATGTTTTCAAATGACGCACAATTGTGTGAAGATGTTGGGATTTTTATCCTCAGCAGAATTTAGATTTATCATGTATGTAGTACAAATGGATATACCACAGCACGGCTGGTTAGATAAGACCACTGAAGTAATGTCACACACAGTGTACAGTTCCAGTGGTCCGAGACTGAGAGGCGGCACACGGTGGGTTTATTTTGTGGGTGAGGGCTTAACACGGTCCTGTTTGTTGCCTCTAATGACAGGGTGTATGTTTATGCAGATACGAACAGCTATTTGGGCTGGAACAGCAATTAGAACAACTAACCTGTCTTGTTGGTTTTTATAAATATTTGTCCTAAATTACTATTTAGGACATGATTTGTACATCACTATGTGTAAATAATGGTAGAGCCTTGCTTATTTTATTTCATTTCATTTCATTTATTTATTTATTCAGTTAACACATGGACCAATTAATGCCAATAACTTTTAAATTTTCTACAGAACAATTTAAATGAAAAAGAATAATATTAAATAAAATAAATTAAATTAAAATAATATTTTTACATTAGCCCGTACATGTACCATGTTACAGTGATACATGTACTAGCAGTCAAAACGCTTGGCGAAAGCGCTCAGGATACTGTTCGGGCTGGCCCGCACTCTGCGCACCAAGGATGTGCACCGCTTGCGCATGGTTGTATAAAAGTAGTCCATGCCTCCACGCGGGCGGGCCGGCTCGATCGAGGAAGTACCACCCTCACAGAAAAAATTAGCGTATAACAGCAGTAATTAATCCTACCGTTGTGTTACGTATGTTGAATGAGAGCGCTGGAGGCCCAAATCTCGTCCCTATCCTCTCCTTATTATCCTGTCTATCAACCTCCTATCCTTTTCATTGGAGATGATGACACATGATTAATGCCTCTGGTGTTGCTAAACGAGATCAAGGCTGGGTGTTCGTCTTACATAGTTGTTAGTCTTGCATTCTTCGAACAAATTCTTGTACTGGTCTAATTTGAACGTGTTTATCACTAGCGCTACATGAGGCTTTTAATACTTTGCACAGGAGGTCAGTTGATAGGTAAGTCATTACGTCACCTGTGCAGACATCACTTAAAAATTTTAACTTGCGAATTATTAATCAATCAAATAGGTTATCTATCAGTGAAAGAAAATTGTTACTATCAATGAATGCTCCACTGGTTCGGACATGTGGAAAGAATGCCCGACGAGCGACTGGTTAAGAAGATATACAATGCGAAAGTGGAAGGATGTAGGTATAGGGGGAGACTGAGACTCACCTACCTAGACCAAATCGGCCATGTATTGAAGGAAGGTGGAGTCAGGAGTCTCCGAAACCGGCGAGCGTGTATGAAGAGAGTTATGAATGTTGAGGAAGCGAGAGATGTATGCAAGAATAGAGCCTCTTGGCACTCTGTTCTCTCTGCCTACCCCGCAAGGGAAATGGCGTGATGATAAGTAAGTTAACAATGAACTTCGATATTGACGCAATGTTATTTTATGTTTTGTGGCAGACGAGCCATGGACCATGGACTACCAGATGATAAAAGCATTTTTATTATTACGTATGGTGGCTGTCGCTCATGGACTCAAATATACCGAGAGTAGGATCAAGCCGCTGCTCACGATTTCATCTCACCGATATGAAATGAAAGAATAAACGGCTGTCTCTTGCTACAACCAAAACACACCAACGTGCTTCATGGCTGGTGACACACTGGGAGTGTTGGTACTCAACCCTACCACCAGTAATGCAAGGGGTGATAATTGCTTACTTCCCTTAGTCGCCTCGTACGGCACCCATGGGAAAGGATGTGTGTATTAGTCCGTCACTACACGGACATTTTTGCGATCTTCAAAAAATATTTTAAGCTGGTCAACTCACGATCACCTGCAATCGAAGGTCGTATTACGAGAGCGCTCCACATACGACAGTACATTACACAATGTGTCTTGTCTTAACAAACGGATTTGAATCTATTTAACAACGCAAGGTGTGGTCGAGGCTCTTGGCTCTCAATCGCGTGGGTTAAATATTTAATTCTGTAATGTAGGCAATTTCAATGTACTTACTGCTCGTAATTGATAACACTTTGCTTAGATAGATTAGTAAGAAAGGATATTATTAAGTGCTTCGATGGTTTCGGTGTATGCAATTGCGGATAATGTGGTATTTTGGCTTCAAGCCTCGGGTTATTGGGTTTTCCTGATAAGAAAAATTGAGTCAGGATGTTATTTTACCCCTGTACCTCGGAAAGCACATAAATCCGTTGGCCCTGTACCAGGATCTTTCTTCGGTCGTGTTGAAATATCGTCTTATTTGACTAAGAGAGTGCACTGTGTGTTTACATACTCGACCATTATAATATCTCTGTATTTTTTTTTTGACATTTCACACAACGTCCTCTGGTCCCAAACTAAGCTTAACGCTTGTGCTATGGGTACCAGATTACGGATATAATACTAATATTTTTTTTTAATACTTACATATAATATATAGAAAACACCCAGACGCTGTACAAATATCTGTGTTCATCACACAAATAATTGTCCTGAGTGGGAATCGAACCCACGACCTCGTGCACAGAAGTCGGTTGATCATATAAAATAACTAGACTAAGGTTATTTTGATATTTTTATAGCATTTGATATACTTAGCCATATAAACTCAAGACCACCGTCACCCATGACAGTAAGAATAAATGTGTTATAGAAATTCACGGTCCCGAGCAATTGTCATGATGGCTGAATTGGCAAAATATCTGGGACGTTATTTCAGGAGATGCAGGTACAAATCCTGCTCGTGACTGTTATTTTCGATTTCACATTTTCACACTTTATGTAGACTAAGGTTACTAACAGGGAGTATTTTAGTTCTAGGCCACACCATCTTGATAGTCAAGTTGGTTGTGGCATTTCCTCGTGTAAATCTATCCTGTAATGGACATACAAGATTGGTGGATAGATCATAGTAACAGTAAAATTCTCAAATTGTATATTATTGTCATCTCTTAGCTTGAATATCTTATATGATCTATTTTTCCGTATATTCCTGTGACCACAGGTTTCGTATCCAATAATCGATTAGACGCGACATTTTTTTGTAAAAATAGATTTTATTCAAAAATATCTTAGATCGGTGATAACTTAGTCGCAAAATTTGGAATTCTGAGATATGAATTCGGGCTTTAACTTCAAAAGACGTAGGACGATATTAGGACTATGAAATTAATTTTCGTGTGCTTATAAACAAAATATAATAATATAAAGAAATTTTTGAACATTGTAGTACTAGCTTTAACAAGAACTTTTAATAACACAGCCTCGCTAAGGCACTAGAAATACCAGGGCTTAAGAAATGCGAGGAGCTTTGATCAAGGTCTATAGATAACAGTACCTACCCACCCACATGCACTAACATAAGATATGATTGACGGATCGTTGGTCGTTAAACTTGAAAATATTCCTAGGTTGCCATCTTCATAAATAATCGGACATGCCTGTGACTTCTTTTAATACATCATTCTACAATAGGGAATAATCTGCATCGCAGGGACTTTATAAACATACAATTTCACGACCACAAAGACTTGAAAAGACATGTGCCATTTACGGCCTGTGGCGGACATAATGTTATCAATATTTAAAATTAAACTAATGATTTATAAAATCCGTCAGTGGTTTTCCTTTCTTGATAGAACTTTAGAAAAAGATTATAGTTTAAAAAACTATTATTTTGAATTTGTACTTTATCGTAATGGTTATTGGTGGATGATTGTTATCTGTTGACAATCAAATAGGATATTGCCGCTACGCTGAGTTGACAACATTAAAAACTTTGGAACTATTATATTCATTCATCAGCCTTTCGAAGTCCACTGCTGGACATAGGCCTCTCCAAGAGAACGCCACAACATGTGTTTCAGTCATATGGGGGATAGTGCCGTAATCGCCACGCTTGGCAGGCGGGTTGGCGATCGCAGTGGATGTTGTTAATACTCGGGGGAGTGCTGCTGCCCACTCCCCTGGAATTCCCTCAGTCGGCTCTTACGACTCTCATGGGTGGAGAGGGGTGGAACAATTCTAAAGCCGGCCCCACACGGCAGGCTATTATATACTATTATATTACAAAACAATATTACGTAGTTATTTCTTAAATAATTTCGTGAGAACAGTAATATGCCTATTTAATAAAATATATTTTATAATTATTTGGTGAAAACTGATATTATTTCTAATCAAGAGTAGCAATTATGATTCAAAATATTGGCAAAACATTTTACATCTGTCATATCATGTCATATCTACTGTTGTAGTTGTGTATCGTGAATATTGTATTGTGATTTTATGAATGTAAGTCATATATTTAGTGATATTAAGCCTAATTATTTGTTATATATGTAGATATTATTTTATTTATTTATAATTATGGTGTTATTTTTGATCTATTATTCGATTTTGAAGTATTTCAATTTCAAAATTATATCCATCTTAGATGTCTTTTATCTCATCATCCAAAAGTTGTAGTGTGAAAAGAAATGCACAGTATGGGCATGGGTACTGTATGCGCATTTGGCACATCTCCTTTATGTTTAGATAAAATATATTTTTTGGAGTGTAATTTTTAGCCTTCAATAATTATTGTAGGCTGTTTGCGCGATGTTAAATATTAGTTAATAGCTGCTCACCACTGTGCTCAAAATAGGCATTTGGAGGGATCAGCCAACTCCCCGACAAATGACACACATCGAGATGTTCTACAACTGTTTTGAACGACAAAGACCGTGATAACATTCAGTTTTTTTTACTGGTGGTAGGGTTTGGTATCCCGAGTGTTATGGGTTCGATTCCCACACAGGACAACTCTTTGTGTGATCCACAAAAGGTTGTTCCTAGTCAGGGTGTACTAAGTGTCCGTGAAATTGTGTGTTTGTAAAAGACCCCTGCGATATAAGGATTATTAATACTTGTTGTTATTATTTTTTAATACTTGTTGTTAGAACCAAACGGGCAGATACCACTATATTCTTTGTAGCTGTGAAGAATTTTGTTGTGATTTGCTGATGAAAATTGAAGATATTCTGAGCGCCACTCCTCACAAGTGTAGTGATCTTTACGGTGGGCAGCAGTTTAACTGTGCTTACCATCAGATAACTCCGCTCATCTGCCGCCGTGAGCAATAAAACTGGGCATCAATCTCTACCACCAGTACATTCATATTTCTAGTTACCTACTCTTGTAGTGTATATTATTGGATGCTTACTTCCATTAGGAGCGTTATACGATACCCGCTGGTCTGAATGGGATAGTGACATAATGCATGTTTAGTCCGTCACAGGGACTACCTTAATATTATACATTCTACTCGAAGAAACAGTTATTTAGAAAAAGATTAATTAATTTATGATTGAGCACCATGGCCCGTTCAATACAACTAAGGATCCACTGTCCAGAAGGACCTGAGGTCAAGAACAAGCTTGTTAGTCTTTCTTACTTATACTAGGATCGCATACGTTTTAAGAGTTTCAAAAAGTTCCTCTATTGATTATATCGTAAGTGTTGTGCTCTGTATTCAAAATCCAGTTTTACCTTCCCTTTAGATTGGCTTTAATACGTATTATACCTATTAATGTTTTTGTAACCTCTTTAGATTTATGCAATTCTAGTACAACCTTAGTAAATGTATACATATACATTATGTACACGTACCTCTTTTAGCTGTTACTGAGTTTTATTGCACATGGTTCTCCCCTGTGAGTACTTGAGGTCAAAGCATATATTATTTCACATTACTGGCCTAGTGTAGGTTGGCAAGTAGCCAGCAATGTAAACATAGTCTCTCTCAGACATGCATGTCATGATATTTTCCTAGGCATAAGTAAATTTTAAGAAAGAAAAGAGATGATTTCTTGTCGTCGGCGATACCTCTTAGCATGTTTTTACCCAAAGATACGATTAAGTTTTGCTGGAAGACTAGGTACAACTCGTTTATTAATGTATTATTATCTACTTGATTTTTATGACTAGATCTAATGTAAGGTATCTAAAAATCACTATGAATTCAGTTCCCTATCTCTTCTTTTCAAGCTTTAAAAATGAGTAGGTATGTTTTACATCTTATCAGGCCAGAGACAGGCAGCTGGTGCTCTGGACTGATGCAGGCAACAAAAATTACATAAACATGTATTTGCAGTATCTGAAGCTTTTGTTTTATTATCGTGTAAGCTATGTACGTCTTTACCTATCATACATTCCTGAATTTTTTAGTAAATCAATAAATTTACGTTTGAAGTTCGTGACAGGATTTCAATCACTCGCCATAAAATCCCACTAAAAACTCCGAAAAATCCTTCCAATGTTATCAGTACGACAATATTTTCACGTTGATAAACAATCCTATAATATGGCAGCATTTTTTACGTTTTTTTTTCCAGCTTTTTATTTATTATGTACTCAATTATAAAAAATTACACACGATCTTTATCTTCCATAAGAGTAATATAATAACTTTTTGTGCCACCTAAAAAACATGTAAGTATAAAAATGTACATAATTAAAGTAAAATAATAGCAAAAAGGTGTGTTACAAAGTGTTAGTGATATTACAGAATTGGTATATTGACCTATGTACTAGTAGTACTTCGGTAGAGGTCGCTGAACGCGTTAGCTTCTGGTAATTTTGTAGTAATGATAATAGGTAAAAACGCCTTGTATTAATAACATAATTATACAAAAGGAAATTGCAGAGAAGTTGTTATTAATTCCATTAGCTGTTTTCTTCTCAATTCGGCGAGATTAGCTGGGAAGTTTTTTTTTCTTTTTATATATTCATATTTATGGAATTGTTATACAATAGTGTACATGTCAGTCCCGTTAGGGGAAAATATAGCTTTTACATGATGCTAAATAGCGTCGACTTATATACTGTAGCAAGTATTTCGCTGCATCTGATATTGGTAGGTACCTGGAATGTATACTTAATATGGGCACCCCATGTTAAGTAGATTTAAGTGAAAAATCCTCATAAGAATGTCTCTGTCTGTCCGATATCGGACACATTCCACCAAAACACGTTGCACATCAGTACCACATAACTCACAGATTGGAGAGCTTTTCACCTTCATCATGTGCGCAAACTTGTTTAGTGGCAGATGTCCGGATCTTAGCTAGAAAGCTGTTATAGTTAAATTTCTACTTAATTTCTGTGTAACAAACCAGGGTACGCGTGGAGGCTCACATTGCAGAGTTTTATACCAAATGCCTTTATCTACTGATCTTTTATTAAAGTACTCCTTCCAATCCGGAGAAGTGCTCTAATCCACTGAGCTACCTACCTTTTGGTCATACCCAATTTCCTCACCACATTTGTCTTAACGAACAACGCCATCTATCGGAACGCATTTACATGCACTAACCCAATATAGTAAGTTTAATTTTGCAATTAAAATTCATACTATTTGATGGCGTGATTTTTTTGTAACATTTTGATCTATATTTTCAGCACTTGACCTGCTCAGCTACTTTAGAGTACAAATTATTATTTGTGAATGAGAAAAAAGAGAACTTTAGTACGAGCGGGAAACGAACCTGCGTCCCTTCCTATCCGGGGAAGTGCTCTAATCCACTGAGCTATCGTACTACCTTTTGGTCATACCCAATTCCTCATTCACAAATAATAATTTTTACTCTAAAAGTAGCCGAGCATGCCAAGTGCTAAAAATATGGATAAAAATACTCCTTCCAGTCATTATAACATATTTTTTGTAAAATACTGATGGGAAGTTTATTATGAGATTTACGCTGATAGTTATTCAAAAGCTAAGTCTATATAAGAGTTTTATATTTTTATCATCAAAATATACCTTTTTTTTTCTAAACCCATTATTATCGCTGAGCCACTGAGCGGCCCGGAGCACTTCCTCGGATTGAATGGGACACAGGTTCGAATCCTGCTCGCAATAAAGCTTCATTTTTCCACTGTCACAATGTAAGTATATTCTTTAAATTTTTACATGAGATGTTCAATTACGTCCACGTCCGTCAGTTTAAATCATATTTGATAAAAGTTTACTAAACCCCTACCTGCCACTTTGAGCTCATTAAAATATTAAATACCCCTAGAGGAATGATGAAGATAAAAGATGATTTCTTAGGTTCTATGTTCAGCAGCAGACTTTTGAAAGATGATGGAGGGATGAACAATGAGAAAAATTCATGGTCGTACAAAAAACCTATGTTGGCATCAAATCCACAATTACATATATACATAGCATCACGCCTGTATTCTCTGAAGGGGTAGGACCAGGTGGTTACATGGTCCCATGGTTCGCCAGCTATGTAAGTACCACGTAATAGGGGGCAAGCCTATTGCCATCTACCGGGCATATTTCTAAACTCCGGGCTGCTACTGAGTTTTTTTTTCTTTTTACTAAAAAGCTCAATAGCATTGCCTAACCCGAGGATCGAACCTTACCATCAGCAGTCGCACACACTACCGCTGCACCACCGAGGCAAGTACCTTCAGAGAATCAACAATTGGGTACAGGATATTGTTAAAACCACTCTATTTATGCATCAAGATGCATCATTGTTAATTATACCATTGTATGTATGTACGTTATCTCCGTTTAAACGAAACGTTTTGACGTATTGTTTTAACACGTCCGAATATCTATTGTCATCGTTATCAGCAAATAGTTTGGTAGTTAAGATCAGTCGTACATAGATAGTGTTATCATATTGTTCCATTGTCAAAGTATCGTAAGAGTTAGTCGTGGCAGAGACACTTAGTGCCACCTTCTCACAGAACATCAGCATGCAGCAATGGCAGAAATTCCCAGTGTTAGTAGTACTACGCGGATGGTAAACAAATATACGGCCCATCTCATGGTAAGCGTAAACGTTAACAACACCTTAGGCATCACTTAGGTGTCGATATCTCCAAGGAAAGGGATAGGAGGTAGAGCAGAAAGATAATAAGGAAGAAGAGGATCAGCAAGGGGTTTATTTATAAATAGGCTAGTTTTTAGGTTATATCTCAGGTTCCCGCTATAGTACCGGGATAAAATGTATACCAGTTTTTAAGTCTAATCAAGAGCTATCAAATAAAAAAAATTTCATCTAAATCCGATCAGTACTTTTTGCGTGATCCGCGAACAAACAATCAGACAAAAATTCTAAAAAAAAATATATTTATAATAGTATAGATAGATTATAATTACATTTATTGACATAAATTACAGTTTGTAGTATATACGACATAATCATACTACAATATTAATTTGAAGTGTCCAAACCACCTGTTCTCCTAAGGTGGTTAAAAGTATCCTGTGGTAGTAACAGTCCCAGCCCCTGTTAACATAATGTCTGTGCAATTTTAGAACTTACTTATCTTTCTTACTTTTGACTACTCGTACATACATTACAAACCCTCGTGGCGTATTCGGTAGTATAACCGACTTCCCTGCACGAGGTCGTGGCGTTCGATTCCCACTCAGGACAATTATTTGTGTGATGAACACAGATATTTGTACTGCGTCTCGGTGTTTTCTATCTATCATATGTATTAATTTTCAAAAAAAAAGTAATATATGTATTATATCCGTAATCTGGTAGCCATAGCACAAGCATTAAGCTTAGTTTGGGACCAGAGGACGTTGTGTGAAAAATGTCCGTGAATATTTATATATATTTAAAAAACAAAAATAAAACATAGCATCACGCCTGTATTCCCCGAAGGGGTAGGCAGAGGTGTATTACACACCCATGACTCGCCAGCTATGTTTAAGTCCCACGTAATAGGGGGCGAGCCTATTGACGTCTACCGGGCACATTTCCAAACTCCGGGCTGCTACTGAGAATTTTTCTTTTTAGGAAAAAGCTTCAATAAGATTGCCCGACCCGGGGATCGAACCCGAGAATATATATATATTTATTATTGTTTTATTTATTATTTACAAACAAATACAATCTTACAGTGTAGATATTGGAAAACACAACAGTAAAAGAGTGCCTATGGCTGTTTCGCACTGATTTTCTGTGAGAGGGTGGTACTTTTATAATCGGGCTGGCCCGTTCATACTGCGACAAACGGGGCTCTACCATTAGTGGTATATTTATGGTCCAATGTCAAATAGTAATAAGCCGTGTGGGGCCGACTTTAGAATTGTCCCCCCCCTTTCTACCCATGGGAGTCGTAAGAGCCGACTGAGGGAATACCGGGGCAGTGGGCAGCAGCACTCCCTCGAGTATTAACAAGATCCTCTGCGATCGCCAACCCGCCTGCCAAGCGGGGCGATTACGGCACTATCCCCCTTATGAGCGAAACACATGTTGTGGCGTTCTCTTGGAGAGGCCTATGTCCAGCAGTGGACTTCGAAAGGCTGATGGATGGATGGATGGAATGTCAAATAGTTCCAATGGTACGTCAATAGCAGTCGAGAGGCTACACATGGCGGGATATTTTAGTGGATGAGGACCTCACTCTACCCAGCTTAGGAACAGTTTTTCCTGCCTTAACAAAAAAGGGAGTGTCGTGTTACCTTCACTAAAGTCCGTGGGTCACGATTAAGTTTTAATTGAAAACCAGCTCCGGATACTAGCCATCCGTCACATAAGTAAGTTGGAACACATTTGGTGCAGCCGCTATACGCAGAATAGTTTTAATTCTTTCTTTAAAATCGTGTGATAGTATATTCCTGCAGTCACTGAATTACGTTTTTTCTTGACGGTTATCGTTCACCATCAAATGTGGCGGCACATCTACTAAAAAACAAACAAAGTAATAAAGATACTTCTATTATTAAAATAAAACAATTAGTTCCTGTTTAAACTCTTAAATTTCACACGAGCAAGGCCGGTAGATTAATTACAAAATGTAATTAAAACAGGTTAAATGAAAAAAAATAGTAAGTATATTGCCAGAACAAGGTAATAAATTAAAAATACGTGAGAATATTAAAAAAAACTCCTAGCCGACGCCATTTGCGAAACTTTGACCTCGTATTTAACATAACTATGAAGAGTAGTAAAGGATATTACTGCGACGATGGTACAAGTGCTGTTGAGGGCACGTGACTAGACTTTTCCTCATTAGTGATTGGATTTGGGCTCTAGCCAAGCTGAGTCAAAGTGGGACTTCACAAGACATCGAGGAAATCTCTAAAATGCGGTTAGGTACATTTTTTTTTTTAATGGTTTATGTGGTAGAATTGTAACAGGTCGATGTCTAAACATTGCAGATATTGAAGAAAACTAAAATAGGGGAAGTCTTGATTAGAGCAACAGAAATTTTAGAATTCTGTCTGCCTGGTACATAGACATAGTAAGTATATTCTATATCAATGGTCTGACACGTTTGTACACTCATCACGCAAAAACTGCAACTTGGATTTTTATGAGACTTAAAAACTGTTATAAGTTTGATCGCGCTACTATATCGGGAACCTAATAATATTATATAAACTAAAAATAGATTTATCTGCAGCGGAGGCGAAATGAATGGTTCCTGTAATGTGACTTCGATGTTTATATTTGAACTTACAGTGTAATTTAAGTTTAAAATAGTTAGTGTTAAAGTGAATATCAGAAAATTGTTCAAATGGGAGGGAACTAACGTCTAAGACACAGGCTCCGCCTAGTTTAGGCGTTAGTGATCATTGTCCTAATAGTAAGTAATTAGCTTTAATATGAAATTGTATCATAACCATGTACTGTTTGTAAAATGTGGTAGGTGTGTGGTATTTTTGCACAGAGACAAATTAATGCTCCATAAAGTGACATATTTACAAAAACCCAATTTGTCAAAAGTCCACGCAAACGAAGTCACGGACAGAAGCTAGTGTCATAATAAATGGAGTATAATTATTTGTACATACATCTTTGAATGTCAAAATGACAAAAGAATGTATTTTCGCAATGTACGAGCCATTAGTCTGCTATCCGAAACATTCGTGAAGGTCGCGTTGATGTCTTTTGTTTGTGACGTTGTACTACATCCTTAACATATCTGGGTTATGCATCTGCTTATAATGGGGATCCACGAGCAAAGCTAAGTGTAGATGGCGCTATCGGAGAGATGGCCACAGTCAAATTGTAGTTGCTTTGTTTGCCTGAGAATTATTTGCTATTTTTTTGTGTTTAATCCAATTGATCAGTGGTATTGTTATAATGTATAGTACCTGGAAGATTAAAGAATTGAAAGAGGCTACGCTGTGTAGCCACAACATTTTTACTACTTTATCCACTTTTTTTAATGTTGGATCTTTGGAAAATAAATGTACATCGTGGTTATTACATTTTGGTACAGCACACAGATGTAAGAGTACATCACGAGAAAATTAAAATTTACAAATTACAGGTTACAAATTATATAGAAATGACAGTTTAATGGCCATTTCGATAATAAGCCATCTGCCATGAAATTATGGCAGTAAACATCCTCATTGTAAACATTTTGATCTATATTTTTAGCATTTGACATGCTCAGCTACTTTTAAAGTACAAATTATTATTTGTGAATGAGGAAAAAGAGAACTTTAGTACGAGCGGGAAACGCGTCTCTTCCTTTCCGGGGAAGTGCGTTAAGACAAATGTGATGAGGAAATTGGGTACGACCACAAGGGAGTACGATAGCTCAGTGGATAGAGCACTTCCCTGGAAAGGAAGGGACGCAGGTTCATTTCCCGCTTGTACTAAAGTTCTCTTTTTGCTCATTCACAAATAATAATTTGTAATCCTTATTGTAATTAAATTTCATTTTGTTTATTACAAGCGACCCGCCCTTGCTTCGCATGAGTACAATTTATTAAAGAAGAAAATTGTCGTTTATACATTGAATTTGTCTACTTTACCGCGGGTGTCTTAGTATTGCTGAGTTCATTAGTGGCGGCGGTTACCACTACCAACAGGTGAGCCGTGGCTCATCTGCCAACCTTAAAAATAAAAAAGTTTAACAAAGAGCCCACTTTCTTATTTATCTACACTATTATAAAGCTGTAACAGAGCTGTGTGTGTACATTTAAGATATTCTAGAAATCAAATGGCTGTTTAGGCTATTAAGACGTCTCTCAAAACAAATTTTTTCATCATTATCATCATCACGCAAAAACTTCTCAATGGATCTTCATGCTGCATTTGTTTAGTTCTTTATTAGACTTAAAAACCGGTATACGTTTTAGCCCGATACTTTATCAGGAACCTTACTTACTTACTTATCATCACGCCATGCCCCTTGCGGGTTAGGCAAAGAGAACAAAATGCTAAAGGAATATACCCTTCGGCACTCTGTTCTCTTGCATACAACTCAACATTCATAATTCTCTTTATACATGTTCGCCGGTTTCGGAGACTCCTGACTCCACCTTTCTACAATACATGGATTTGGTCTAGATAGGCGAGTCTTGGTTCTCCCTGTACCTACAACCTTCCACTTTCGCATTGTATAAGTATCTTCTTAACTAGTCGTTCGGCATTCTTTAAACATGTCCGAACCATCGGAGCATTCCCTTTCGCATCTTTACACCAATACTCTCTTTCATACCTACTCGCTCGCTTACGTCGTCGTTGCGAATATCTAAGATATAATATTAGTATGATTAAAATAAATTTCTGTATCGCTACACGCTCACGCTCGAACAATGTCCTTATAGCAAAAACTGTTGACTTGTGGAGGCGTATCGTGGGCTGGAAGCTGCGGCTGTCCGAGCGTGTCCCGCTGATGTCATAAACGAAAAACCTCCATAATACCATTTATAATTTAGGTCTGGGAACAAATGACAACGTTCTCTTGGCGCCAAAACCTGCCGCCATTACATAATTTTTTAACTTTTACGACCTGTTGCTCGTGACTTGGCTTAGTTTCATCTGTTTTATTAAAGACAACCCCCTTCATGTATAAAATAGTATGATGTTTTCCTTCGTCGAAATAAAAAATCTCGGAAATAAAAAGTTGCCGTGCAAGAAACTAGACCAGTCCTAATTTCTTGCACGCGGATACAAATCAATATCATTGCAAGGGTTTTTTAACTAAAAAATTATAGACGCCATAATATTAAATGTTTCGTGAAGGAAGTAAGAAGGTCTTCCTATTACAGAATTTTGACGTGAAACTAGTTAGTTTAAAAATAAAAAGGTACTTTCTATAAATACCTTATATTAAAAACAAATACTTGCATATATAATTTAGCATGGCAAGAAAATAATGACCACTTACCCTTTCTGTAATCTGAACAAAAATATGGCTTCGGAACACGCAATACTTAATATACTTATGAGTCAGCAGGAATGAGAAAAAACACGTTCCATAATTTTAAACCTTTCGCTGCGGTTGGAGCTACATACTTATTATATCATCTCAATTAAATTGTCAAATTCAGGGTAAAAAAAATTGAATTAATTTTGACGCTAGCAACACCAGAGGCATCGCTGCTATCGAGGATAAGCGATAATGAGGTGGAAAAAAAAATTAAAGGGGTAAAGCGATAAGTGGAAATGTTGCATGCCGTGATGACTTGTAATTAGAACAGCACTAAGCTTTAGACCTAAAATACTGTGTGTTAACTTTTTAAAGTGTATTTTTTGTAAGTTGTGCCCTTATTAAATAAATAAAATAAAATAACAACCAAAAATAAAAACTATTTTTATTCGGTGATGCCACAAGTAATGCGATTTCGAGTAAAGAGCTGTTATGAAAAGGACCGCGCAGGGAACATGCTAATACTATCTTCATTTATTAAAAAGTGATAATGAAACAAATTTTCTTTTAGAGCAACTAAGTGTAGCCACATTATATGCAAGGCACGCAATGACTTTTGAAATAGTGAACGAGGCAAACTGCCTATCCATATTAAGTCAAGGAATGGAACTACTGCAAAACCTCTGCAGCGTAAAAATCTGTGTCGAAATCAATATAGCTTTGCATTTTGTGTGTTTATAAAAGTGGAAACAGAGGAATTTTCTACGAGCAGGATTCGATCTTACCGCTAATTCTATACCTTTTTTTTTTTTTTTACGCGTGGAAATCCTTTATGGATACCCGACCGCCTGGCAGTCGGAGGGGTAATACCGGACTCCCAGTCGAACTGGGCTACCTGCTAAAACCACGCGGTGTTCCTTCAGACTACCTTTCGCCAGGGGTGAGGTATACGCTCTACGCATGAGTTCCTCCACCCCTAGCAGGTCTGGGCCTCCATTCCTGGTGGCCCCGTCTGTTTTGGAGGGCCAAGCCCTCGCTCATGGAGAGGCGCTCGCGGAACACGTGCGCCGCCGTCTCGGGCCTGCTTCTGCTAGGGTGACAGACTACCCTAGGCCTATTACCCTCAGGCCTGCACTCATGGGGGCCGGAGATCGACTAGCGCCCTTTGACGCCCAGTGCGTCTTCTGCGGGACGGGAGACGGCTGGTCATCTCCCACTCACGCTCTGCCGCCTCCTTTGCATGCATCACCTGCTCGCAAAAGGAGACGGCGGTGTCCCACCAGCTTTCACTCTGGACCATGGCCTTTACCACGGCTGGGAGCGAGAGGTTTTCCACCCTGACTGCCGTAGTGAGTTCACATCACTGCTCTGCCCAAGCTGAGCAGTCCACCAGCGTGTGCAGCGCCGTGTCCTCAGGGCAATCCCCGCAGTGATGACACCGGGCTGTCTCTTCTTATATGCGACACAGATACTTTCCGAAGCAACCATGCCCTGAAAGTATCTGCATCAGCCGGAAAGTGAGAGCACCATGTCGTCTCTCCAGCCACTCGTCCATGACGGGACTTACCGCCTCTATAGAGGCGTGCCCTGCGCTTGGTCGCATAAGTCGCCCCTTCCACTCCACCAGCAGGATCCGGTAAAGCTCATATCGATGAGCCCTTATCTCACGGGGTGCTGGATCCACCCTTTGCTCGCGCGCCTCCTCACGCCACCAAAAAAGTGACCCAAGGGCCTTCGCCTCCAGATCCCACGGTGGAGTTCCGGCAAGGAGGCTCGCCGCTTCATAAAAGATCGTACGGTATCCCCTAATCACCCTAACGGCCATTTCCCTTTGCGGTTTCCGCAGAATTGCAGTATTGCGGGCCGCCAGGGTACCTGCCCAAACTGAGGCCCCATATAACGCCATAGACCGTACGATTCCCATGTAGAGCCTGCTACAGGAGGTGTCGGGTCCCCCCAAGTTCGGGAGCAGCCGCAAAAGCGCGGCCGCTACGCGTGTTAGCTTAGGGACCAACCCTCGGAGATGAGGTCCGAAGGTCCATCGGCTATCGAGGACTAGGCCAAGATACTTCATAGTGTCCTCTATGCCAAAGTGGCCCATGAGTTTCTTGCCGGGTTCTTCTCATGAAAGGCTTTACTTCGGAATCCGGCTGCTTGTGGCGATTGCAATCGCCACTTTGTTATTGCGGATGCACTCGCCTCAGGCGCTCGTGTTGATTATTATTGTGTATTCTTGACGATTTTAAGTGCTATTTAATAGGCCTATGAAATAAAGATATTTTTGAATTTGAATTTGAATTTGAATGCAAACACCCCCCACTAAAATGCTGGACCCTATAGGCGGCCCCTTCCGAGGCCCATGGAAACATAGGGCCTCGGTTTTTTGCAAGGCCACCTCTAAACCCAGCCGCCGAATTCTGTCAACGACCTGTGCGACCGCAGCCGAGGCTAAATTCTATACCTTACCTTACCTTAGCGGTCTAAAGCATTCTTCGAATTGCAAATAAACGCAATTTCGGATCCTACTCGAAGAAAACTTCTCTTGCCATTTTCATTAAAATTTGTTCAAGCATTTTGTAACTTTTTTTACTATTTTGATCTGTATTTTAGCACTTGCCATGCTCAGCTACTTTAAAGAACAGATTATTTGTGAAAGTTACCTGGTCGGTATAATATATGTAAATACATCCAGCAGATGGCGCAGGCGTCACACAGGACGTTAAGTATGAATGTGTTATCGAAATTAGCAGTCGAGAGCAGTTGTCACGATGGCTGAATTGGCAAAGCATCTGGACGGTATCCAGGAGATGCAGGTTGAAATCCTGCTCGTGGCTGTTATTTTCGATTTCACATTTTCTCAATTGTGTTTAATAATATATATTTTTATATTTTTTTTTACTGCGCACTATCTGCTATTGTGCAGTCCTTCGGCGAAATTTTAATATTAATTAATAAAACACAGTATTTTTGTGCTAATTATTTTCTTAACAGCCTAAGCTTCTCCTTATAATATCAGCTATTTCCAAGTCAAAATTGATCCTACGCTTTCGGAATTAATAAAACAAGTGGATATAATTTTCAATCATGGCCATGTGGGGCCAGCTTTAGAATTGTCCCACCCCTCTCTACCCACGGGAGTCGTAAGAGCTGACGGAGAGAATACCGGGGGAGTGGGCAGCAGCACTCCCTCGAGTATTAACAACAACCACTGCGATCGCCAACCCGCCTGCCAAGCGTGGCGATTACGGCATTATCCCCCATGACGAGACCGCTCGTTGTGGCGTTCTCTTGGGGAGGCCTATGTCCAGCAGTGGACGTTGAAAGGATCGATGGATGGAATGAACCACATATCTAAATTAGATCGAGTAAGAAATCTATAAAAATATAAGAAATAGGTATATATATAGGCATCAATTTAATTTTTAGAGTTTGATAAATGTTATCCATTTTGGGCAAGCCGCCATCTTGTGATGACCAGCCTCGGGAGGTGTTACCAGTGAAAAATGTGTGACTTAATGATAACCTACGCATTTCCTAACGAGGTTTCGTGGGATTTGATTACAAATATAATTTTAGATTTTGATTAATATATGTGATCAATTTATGCTACAAAATGAGAAGTAGTTAATTTTCCAAAAATAATGCCATCCTAACTATTATAAAGCTATAACAGAGCTGTGTCTGTACATTTAAGATATTTGAGAAAAAAATACTGTATTAGGTAGGGTTATGTAGGCGTGTCTGAACACAAAAAAAAACACTTTTTAGAGTTTTTGTCTGTTTGTCGGTTTATCTGTTTGTTTGTTTGAGCATAACGCAAAAACTACTTCCCGGATTTTTTTTTTAATTTCATAGGTTTTTAATAGTTAAAAACTGGTATACATCGGTATCATCATTACCGCTCCTATATCGGGAACCTGAAATATAACCTAAAATAAAATAAATAAATATTCACGGACATTTTCACACAACGTCCTCTGGTCCCAAACTAAGCTTAACGCTTGTGCTATGGGTACCAAATTACGGATATAATACATATACTACTTTTTTTTTGTAAATACATACATATAATAGATAGAAAACACCCAGACGCAGTACAAATATCTGTGTTCGTCACACAAATAATTGGCCTAGGTGGGAATCGAACCCACGACTTCATGCACGGGTGTCGGTTACACCACCGACTACGCCACGAGGCCCGTCAAATATAGGGGACTAAGCGGGAGAAGCAATACTCTACAACTAGTAATCTTTATTTTTTCTTTTTTGAAGACAACTGAACAAAAAAGTTGTCCTGTGTGGGATTCGAACCCACACCACTCGGGAGGGAGGTCGGTATCTAAACCATTCTGCCATCTGTGATTCAATAAAGAAGAGATATATATTCATAAATTATTTTATTAAAGACAGCATCCTGTACTATTGAATAATCCCTGTAATGCGGACTTTGCAAACATATATATAATTAAATAATTAATTAATAATAATAAGTATATATTCACGGAAACAAAATACCCCAGAAATTAGAACAACACAAATAATTGTGCTGTGTGGGCATCAAACCTCGGCACGTCACGTATGGTTGACACTACGTCATCTGTCAAGTGAAAATAAATTAAAAAGTAATATCGCAATCGCATTATTGCCAATTATAAATTAATATTGCTTCGATTGTAAAATATAAAAGTTAAAATGTTATTTCAACAATATCATTCAAGGTGAGCTACTTTTAAGTGGGTGATTCTAAGTGAGTGATTCTAAGTGAATCTATTACGTTTTGTTAATTCACGATAATTATAATGTAGAACTATATACGAGTATTAGAAGTAGTAAATCCGGAGACGCCCGCCGACCGGATTATCTATACTATTATAAAGCTGTAACAGAGCTGTCTGTATATTTAAGATATTTGAGAAAAAAATACTGTAAAAGGTTATAGGCATGTCTAAACACAAAACAATTTTTTTTAGATTTTTTATCTGTTTGTTTATCTTTTTGATTGTTCGCGCATCACGCAAAAACTACTGAAAGGATTTTGATGCATCTTTTTTTTTTGAAAGGCCTTGCTTAGAATTAAGAACTGGTATACCCGCTACTATATCGGGAACCTGAGATATAACCTAAAGACTAGCTTTTGGCTGCGGCGAAGCGGTGGGCAAAGGCTAGTATGTATAAATTTAATGATGATATGATGAACAATATGGCTGGCTGACATATGATTAATTACGTGTATAAACTAGGGATGGGCCGAAGTTCGTTTTACATTCAGTTTAACCGAATTTCGGTGGCTTGAACCGAACTTCGGTTTTAAATGCCGAACATTCGGTATAGGAAAAAGTTAAGGTTTATACTAAAATTTAGAGAAATCACATCTGGCATAGCTGCAAAATAAGTCACATATACCACTAGGTACTCGAAATTCATTTAAGCATGTTCAGTTGTTTGTTAAACTATAATTACTATAGATAAATTAAAATTTATAAATTAATTAGTTTTTTTCGCAACACAGGAGTCTATGAATCAATACACCCAATAATTTGAAATAAGGTGTCACCCTTACACTGACTATTCTTTATTGCTTTACGCCGTTGTTTTTCATGAAAAATACGCACACACCGGCCGAATTTTGTATTTTTACCGAATGTTCGGCCGAAGTTCGTATTCGGTTAAAATCACATTCGATCTATCTCTAATATAAACCTATACCTTGCCATAATGTGACAAAAAAGATTTTCATATATTAGATGATGTATAGATATAGATGTAGGTATGGATGTATAGATATACATTTTCCTTAAATTATGTAATCTATTACAAAGCTTTAATATTAAATTTCATGCATCCTCCTTCAAAAGTGACTTTCTATACAAAATTTTGACTCCTGTCATCATTTTAGGATTAAAATTTATAAAAACGCTGATATACGTTTACATTTATTTCTAATCAGAAATAGGTAATAGTCCCTGGCCGCTCGCAATAGGGCCCTCCTGTGGCGTCCACAGAGGGTCGTAGCGGTCAGGGCAATACGCGGGTACCGCACGGTCCCGACCGATGCAGCCTGCGCGTTGGCCGGAACTCCCCCATGGGATCTGGAGGCGGAGGTGCTCGCCGACGTCTATCGGCGGGCGTCGATGGCGCGGGCGGGGGGCAGCCGTCCCTCACCAAGCGCAATCTCATCTTGGCGGGAAGATGCCCGCCGCGCCACCGTACTAAAGTGGAAGTCTCGGCTGGAGACGACCCGGGCTGGTCTCTGGACCGTGGGGGCGCTCCAGCCGATCTTACAAGAATGGGCAGGGCGGCAGCACGGGGTCCTCATCTTACGGTTGGTGCAGGTTTTGTCGCGGCATGGTTGCTTCGGCAAATACCTGCACATGATCGCTAGGAGGGAGACAGCACACGCTCGAGTCGTGCCCGGCCTGGGATGTGCAGCGCCGGGAACTCGTTGCAGTCATAGGCGTGGACCTGTCGCTGCCGGCCGCTGCGCGAGCGATGGTTGGCAGTGACAGGGCCTGGACCGCGGTCGCCGCCTTCTGCGAGGCTATCATCTCGCGGAAGGAGGTGGCAGTGAGGGCCCGGGAGGAATCCTCTTTCGCGAACCCGATTCGCTGCCGGCCGCTGCGCGAGCGATGGTTGGCAGTGACAGGGCCTGGACCGCGGTCGCCGCCTTCTGCGAGGCTATCATCTCGCGGAAGGAGGTGGCAGTGAGGGCCCGGGAGGAATCCTCTTTCGCGAACCCGATTCGCCGCCGGCGCGCGGTGCGGCGCGCGCGCGCTTACCTGCGCCTGATGCTGCCCTAGCCGAGGCTGCGGACGGTGGGGTCGGGGAATACCCTGCCGTCCGCGGAAGCCTACCACGAAGGTGTGACGCCCAAGTGCACGGGGCGTCCCCCCCGGGAAAACGGGAAGGATGCCCGAAGGGACTGCCGCCTGCGGATCGCGGTGAAACGACGCGATACCCGTGATCCGCCGTAGTAAGGGCGAGTGAGGCCGCACGGTGGGTTTTTAGTGGGTGAGAGCCCCACACTACCCCGTTGTCTCCCCGAGCAGCAGGGTGTGCGGTAGGACATTTTTGCTAACCTAAAATAACAAAAAAAAAAAAAGGGACGCAAGTGGCAAACACGAAGTTTGCTACTTGGGATGCAGCGGTAGTGTGAGTGATGGCTGATCATGAGGTCTTGGGTTAGATCCCCGGGTCGGGCGGTGTTATTGTGCTTTTTCGTAAAAAGGAAAAATTCTCAGTAGCAGCCCGGAGTTTGGAAATGTGCCCGGTAGACGGTAATAGGCCCCCTATTACGTGGGACTTAAGCATAGCTGGCGAATCGTGGGTGTGTAATACACCTCTGCCTACCTCTTCGGAAAATACAGTCGTGATCCAATGTTGCAATACTTTTTATCTCAAAAAAATAAATAGTTCCCGAAAAATATAATTATATTTTTTTCCATATAGACCTAGAATGAAATCTAGTATATAATTATAGAATGCTAGATTCTGCACGCGACTTTATCCACGTGGAATTCAGAACATAAAAATAAATAAATAAATATTCACGGACTTTTTACACAACGTCCTCTGGTCTCAAATTAAGCTTAACGCTTGTGCTATGGGTAACAGATTACGGATATAATACATATACATTTTTTTTTGTAAATACATACATATAATAGATAGAAAACACCCAGACGCAGTACAAATATCTGTGTTCATCACACAAATAATTGTCCTGAGTGGGAATCGAACCACGACCTCGTGCACGGAAGTCTGTTACACTACCGACTACGCCACGAGGCCCGTCAACTTTACGACACATTATCTCTATGCAAAAGTAACTATCCCACCGGAACCATATTTTTTCTGGGATAAAATGTGGCCTACTATGTCCATTTCTGGACTCTAGAGTATATGTATGCAAAATTTCATAATGAATAATTTAGCAATTACAAAACACCTTTCAACGTCCACTGCTGGACATAGGCCTCCCCAAGAAAACGCCACAACGAGCGCTCCCGTCATGGAGGATAATGCCGTAATCGCTACGCTTGGCAGGCGGGTTGGCGATCGCAGTGGATTTTGTTAATACTCGAAGGAGTGCTGCTGCCCACTCCCCCGGTATTCCCTCAGTCGGCTCTTACGACTCCCGTGGGTAGAGACGGATGGGACAATTCTAAAGCCGGCCACACACGGCCTATAAATACAATTAACAGGATAATCCAGATATTCCTAGACAAGTTACTTAAGAAAAAAAAAATCACAAAACCTGTCCGCTCATCGGCTATAATCCGTAATTAAAAAACAAGATTATATCCTACGAACACGTGACTCTGTCTGTCATACATTGTAACGTACGTTTATTGATTCCGAGAAACCCGCTTTACTACGATTATTATATGGATTATAGGCTAGAAACGTGAGGTGATCGAATAAAAAGGCAATATGTCCGTGTGGTGACGGAATAAGAATACAAGTGTCACCACCCCATCCTTTCCCGTGGGTTTCGTACAAGGCGACTAAGGGAAGTAAGCAATTATCACCCATTGCATTACTGGTGGTAGGGCTGGGTACCAAGTAGGAGTACTCACCTGCTATCGGGCCCGAGCGGGTCGACACCCGGTCATGAAGCACGTCAGTGTGTTTTGGCTGTAGCAGAAGTTAACATTTTATTCTTTCATTTCATATCTTTTTTCATGCAATACGCAAAAACTACTGATCGGATTTTGATGCAACATTTTTTATTTGATAGCTCTCGATTAGATTTAAAAACTGGTATACATTTTATCCCGCTACTATATCGGGAACCTGAGATATGGCCTAAAAACAATCTTTTGGCTGTGGCAGAGTCTCGGGCAAAGAAAAAATAAAAATTATTAAGATAAAACTGAAGTTCACGCAGACGGAATAACAGCTAATAAATAATATAGCTAACGTCATTTCATCTTCAAGTAACATTCATTAATCAAAAATTCCGTAGTTGTTTTACAAGTCTGTGTCATCCTTTTGATTTAATAGATTAAATATTTTTCCTATGTTAAAACATAGTTCATTCTAGTGTAAGAGCCTTGCTTATCGAGCACGAATGGGCCGGCTTGATCGGGGAAGTACCACCCTCTCACAAAAGATCAACGTGTAACAACAGTACTTGCCTACCGTTGTGTTTCGTATGGTGAGTAAAAGCGACGGAGGCTCAAACCCCTCCCTATCCTCTCCTTATTATCTTTCCTATCCACCTCCTATCTCTTTCCTTGGAGATGGTGACGCACAAATGATGCCTCTGGTGTTGCTAGCGTCTATAAGCTACGGTAACCGCTTACCATCAGTTATGCATGTTCGCCAACCGTGTAGTATATAAAAAAAAGTTTGCGGGGAAGCTCCGAGACGGTGATACTTTGGTAATAAACACAGTTAAATGTTACTTTACATTTTTGTAAGTAATCGGTACTTGTACGAGCAGTTGCAGGTTGACTGCAAAATTAAAATGTACGTTATTCAGGCAAGCTTTTATCCTGTTGGAGACCTTAGGCACTTTAGGACAAGGGATGCCCTAAGACGATTACTGGATGAATGAGGACTATTTTATTAAAAAACGCAAAAATAATTGTGTACAAACACATAGCATCACGGCTGTATTCTCCGAAGGGATAGGCAGAAGTGTATTACACACCCACGACTCGCCAGCTATGTTTAAGTCCCACGTAATAGGGGGCGAGCCTATTGCCGTCTACCGGGCACATTTCCAAACTCCGTGCTGCTACTGAGAATTTTTCTTTTTAGGAAAAAGCTCAATAACATTGCCCGACCCGGGGATCGAATCCAAGACCTCATGATTAGCAGTCGCATACACTACCGCTACACCACCGAGGCAGTTTGTGTATAGCTACAATTATTTGATTGCACAGATGGTGAAGTGGTTTAAACACCGGCCTTCCGCGAGAGAGTTATGGGTCCGATCCCCACACAGGTCAACTCTTTGTGCGATCCACAAATGGTTACCTTAAATGTGTTATTCCGTGTGTTGACGAACTAAAAATACAAGTGTCACCACGCCATTCTTTCCCACGGGTATCGTACGAGACGACTGAGGGAATTAAGCAAATAACACCCATTGCATTATTGATGGTAGAGCTGGGTACCAAGTGGGAGTGCTCACTTGCTATCGGGCCCGAGCGGGTTATTAGGTACCACCATCTCCCGTGTGACCAGCCATGAAGTACAATGGTGTGTTTTGGTTGTATCAGGAGATAGCCGTAAGTTCTTTCATTTCATACCTGTGAAATGTAATGGTGAGCAGCGGCTTGACAATATTTCCGGTATAGTTAAGTACATGAGCGACGGTTACCATTTAGCATTAGGTAGGCCGTGGGTCGTCTGCCACCAAACACAATAACAAAATGCATCGTTGAGATTGAACGCCGAAATTCGGCTGACAACTCTACAATAGCTTTAACTAACATCACAACGTACTGGGCCTCATGTAACTGCCGCATAGGACTTGAGAGATATTAAATGACTCCCGGTTTAGACCAATTATTTTACGGATATCAAAGACATGTTAAAAAACAAATAACACAGGAAGTTGCCACAAAAACTCTACAGCCAAATAGGTATGTTAAAAAAGAAACAAAAAAAATGGAACGTAATACATTCGAAATAAGAACATGCTAACAGATGATAATACATCGCAAAACAACATGTTACCGCCAAATACTCGTAAGTTTAACATTAGATACTCTATGTGAACGACAAAATTTTAAGATATACATGAAACAGTCTTATTATTTCGTTGAGCAACCTGTTCGTGATACATAAATAACAATAATTAAGTACTGTAATACAACTATTATGTAGTAGTCATGTACTCCAAACGTGATAACTATAATATCAGTGAACAAATTTCGTGTCCTTGCAACACTCCTTTTACGTCGATTTATGCATTTAACTTAAGTGGTTTTAATTTGAATGCTGTTGCAACGCCCAATCTATATAAAGTAGCATTCTAAATACACTATTATGTTGTTGAACATATAAGGTCAGTATTTAATTTAAAATAAATGCAGACAAGTTAAAAAACTCACCGAAAAATGTCCTTTCCGGGCACAAGCGACAGTTCAAACGTTACAAAAAACCTAAAACACAACACAAATCACAAAGCCAGATCGCAATCTATTTAAACAACACTTATTAATTAACAGAAATAAAACTGTACACTTTTATTTATTTATTCAGTAAATGGCAATAATTTACACATCACTTCTTTTTTAATTTTAACTGGTAACTAAAGACACAATCGGCGCGAAATCTGACAGTTTTGAAAACAAACTAACGTGGAACCGCTCTCTACTAGTGCTCGAGGTCGACTGAAGTTAAATAAAATTGCCGAGTGAGAGAGAACTTATTACGCAGGCTATGTAGCTATAAGGCTTTGCTGCATAAATATGAGGCTGTTTGCAAGGAAAACGACTTGGATACAATTTTGGGCGAAGGTGTTTGTCGTACAGCCAAATTGGTTAATGCCATAGATACGAGGTGTGATGTCATCTCTATGGACGGACTCGGCACATATTTTCACGGCACTGGCGGGCACCCTGCTGTCAACATTTAAGCCTTTTAAAAATTAATTTTATCCATTCACGCTAATTACATCCGCCGATTAAGTGTGAATTATCAAAATGTAATTTGATTATACATGATTCTAATGTTCACTAATAAATATATAAAATTTATCCGGTTTAAACTTCTTATAATCTTGTTTTTAATGGTCTTAGACATATATGGACATACTCGGATACTACAGCGTTATTTTAATCACTTTATCATAGATAACAACTTAAAATCTAAAATATAACTTGATTGTTCAATTTTGTTTAGCATATTTCTCAATTTTTTTTTTTTTGTGTACGATATTTGCGTGAAATATTGATTGCATAAACTTTTTTTTTATTTATATTTCGAAGGTGGCAAAGAAGCAACGGCCCGCCTGATGGTAAGAAATTAAGTAGTCTATAGACGCTAGCAATATCAGACGCAATACTCGCGTGTTGCTTACTCCATGGAAAGCGAAAGGAGGTGGCAACTAATAGGGAGTAGACGAAAAGAGTATTATATTATTATTATTTATTAAACAACATTAGGAGTAGGTACCCTTTGCTTCACGCCGAGCTTCTATGATAGGGTGTGCCCCGTTTGAGGTGGCCCATTCATGTTGGGAAGAATTGGGGTCTAGAAGGTCTACGACTCTAAATAGATGAATACAGTGGAGATGAAAGCTTTCTGTGAGTTGTGACATTGCTATACAGAGTACGAAACCATATTAATGATAGAATAGCATGATATGAAAGGAGATGTACTGAAAAAAATGAGAAAGCAATAAATTATTTATAAATGTGGAAAAAGAGAACTACTGTGAGCGAGATATGAACCTGCGTTCCTTCCAATCCGGGGAAGCGCTCTAGACCGCTAAGCCATCGCAACAACCGACGGCCATTCCCAATCTCAACATCACATTTGTCTTTACGACCCACTCGCAGTAAAGAGAAATGTCGAGAAAGGAATGTTAGTATGGTTTGGCCACTTAGAGAGGATGGATGGAAGAAGATTAATGAAAGAAAAATGTACATTATGAGCGTGGCTGGTGCAGTTGGATCCTCGTCTAACGTTCACTGACTAAACGGGATGTTCCCAAATAAGGCTACATCAGGAGTAGCCTTGTCCTACTTACTTGCATGGGGAACGTAATGATAGTGAATCAAAAGATTAGAGTAAAGAATGTAGCGAATAGAAATCTCTTGTCTATGCTTTCCTCTGGGAAATATAGTCTATGTTTATATATTTTTTTCTTTATACAACGTGGATGGCAAGCATATCAATTTCATGCTGAGATAAGCTAGGCTCTACCATAAGAAAAGTGTAATTTTAAAATAATACGGCAGGATACCCAGGTATTACCATCATCGATTACAATCGTTCAATTATATATAATATTTTTCGATTAATTGTAGAAGAGGCACATCCCTTGAGACACATAAGTAAGTACTGCGTTACCGTAGCGTCATGCAGCCAGCTTCAGAGACACAAAGATCGGCTGTGACTGCTGTATAGAATATATGCAAACGTTTCAATATTCCTAACAACAAAATATGAACTACTAAATACTAAGTAATGATGTACCTACGTAACGTTTGCAAATAGCGCCACTTTTTGCTCTCTGTGGTGTCGTAATTACACCTATTAGATAAACAATGTTTGTTTTTGCTAATTCTCCAACCGAAATAATTGCTGGAATGTGCCAGATGGTACGTTTAAAATAATTGGCTGTCAAGTAAATAAAAAATAATTTTATGCTCAGGCCACACTAATGGGCAATGTCAATGCTCATCATCACAATAATTATTGCGTTAACGGGTCGATTTCACGAGAGGAATTAATTTGGCACTTTTTTTTCGCTATCTGCAAACACCCGTTTATTCGCTAACTGACTGTCTATAACGTTTACTATAATGAAGTTACACGCGCAAAATGTAAAATCACGGTGCGTGTCTACTTAAAAGTGACAAAACATCAAGTTCAGGGTAACATGAATGAGTTGCCTGGAAACACGAATGAAATACTAATAACACGAATTAAGTCTGATTGACACTAATGATATTGGCTAAGAATAAAGTTTAGCAATATTTATGTAATTAATTTTTTATAATATAAGAAGTGGGAACAAAATAAAAATAAGTACTTTTAATTAAGCTTTAAATCAAATATTGGCATTTAAATAAAAATACAAAACAAATATTTAGAATAACATGATTATGTAACGAAATTCTTTTTGGGATCAACAAAATAATAAGTAACAATCTTTTTGTAATATATTTTCTTATATAGTATTTCTACTTTACTACTTTTCTTAATTTATTCATATATTTTGCACAGGTAATCTTCTGTATCTTACCTAGTTAAATCATTATTTGTTGAGCCTTAAGTTACAATCACTTCTATTCTTCCTTTTCAGTTTTTATTCTTTTTCTCAATATTATATGTCGGAAGGGATATCTCCACGGTGTTTCTAAAAGATGTGACATCAGTATTGCTGAAGTCAAAATCGTTCACTACTTGATGATGACTCATGTTTCGGTTTTCAAAATAAAACTTCACAAATATTTGGCGAGCTTCGTATATTCCGTGAGCAACGTAACGACGACCGCTAGAGGTCCGTACTGTTCGACGGCTAGTGCACGAATGATCAAGTGCCTTTTTTTTTTTTTTTGTGTGTGACGTTGGTTGTTAGCCTCAGATGGCTATGACAACCTTACCCGGACAATTGGTGAGCGCAGAGGGCTCTCAACCCGACATTTAAGCAACGCTACCCGGGGGCACCCCCTCTGGGGTAAGGAGCCGAGGGCTCGGCTTGTTGCTGGCAAAGTGGGATTTCCCACGTTTATGATTTGATCGCGACACGTCTTTCGCCCCCGTCGGCGGGGACGAAACCGTGGATATTTACTTGTATTAGCTGCGCAAGCTGTGATCAGCTGTGTGTGCTCTGATCTGAGCGTGAGTTATGTCGTCGTCGACTTCGTCAAGGCTATGTCGCGGTCTACGTACGCGCGATATGTTAGAGGGTTTGTACCTAGCCGACTCAACCACTAGAGGGTTGGCGTGAGTAATGGCGGAGTCAAAGAAACTACGTGAACACCGTTTCATAAATTGCTTGATGGTAGTGGATCAAGTGCCGACAGTGCGGCCATATTTATAAGACACGACGCACGTGCACGAGTTCATATTTTAAAGTATTAAAATTACTATAAGAGAAATAATGACATAATGTTTAACGTTAATTTAAGATCATAATAAACACAAAGTAATCAATAGTTTATGAATTACTCTTAGAATAATCAGATTATTAAAAGTAATTATTCTCATTTTTATAATAAGCAGATGAATTGTTATATTTGCGCCGATACGGCCATTCTGACCGGCGGTGCGTGCTCTGCAACTGCCGGTAATGCTTGCCTGCTGAAGTTATTAGTTGATATCTGAAATCGAATTAATAATGTGTGCTAGACGATTGTTCGTTTCATTAAGCCGTACGACAGGCTTAGATATGGTTTAAATTACCAAAAGGTTATTGGCATTAGTAGCATATTAGTTACCAATCTATTCAGGATAGATTAAGAATGATAAATATGAATATTACGAACACGTGTGATGTGTTGCCTTCTTAAATTTTATTGTGTTCAGCTGTTAGTTGTTTGGTTCATTCTTTCGTGACGGTACTACTCTGTGATAGACACAAAGTCTTTGACTTGACAGGATCAAAGGATGGGATCAAGAACACCGCTCTGTGATAGACACAAAGACTTCGATTTGATGGAACCTGAGGTGGGGAATTCAGGACCATTGCTCCGTGGCAGGCACGAAATCTTTGATTTGACAGGATATAAGGAATCTGGATCTGAGTAGAGCATCTGTAAGCAACTTGCGTTGCGCTATGTTTGTAAGATAAACACTATGTAAATTGGAGAATATCAACGTTAGTGAGGTTAGAAAGTTCTCGGAGGTTCTCGTAGAGTACTCGGAGGTTCTCGTAGAGTTCTCGGAGGTTCTCGTAGATTTATTAAAATTTCTAGACGGGTTATATGTAATTATTGAATTGAGTTGCTTACCATCTATTCTCGGTGGTTCTCGAAGAGTTCGCGTAGGCTTTCGTAGATTTATTAAACATTCTCGACGGGTTATTTGGAATGATTGAATTGAGTTGCTTACCACTCGGAGGTTCTTTTGATGTCGCAGTCACAGTTTAAACGGGATGTGCGTCACCATCAGGATGGTCATACATGGTTAACAAATAACACTCTGACTAAGCAGAATTACTGTGCATTTACTAGCGCACGTAAACAAATTACAAAAATTGCAAAGGATTCAAAAGATCAAGATGTATTATGAAGCGGAACGCTGCGACTACCGTTCGCTCATGTGTCTTACGAATGAATGCCCTCCCCGCCATACAGACCGTCCGCTTTTATATCTTCATGACAAGCGATAACAAAATAAGTCTAGTGGTGGGGCGGCCAGATGGCTTGCACGTGTATTTGCACCTGCGCGCACGTGTACTTGCAGCTGCGCGCACCTGATGACGTTCTCCAACACGTCCATCCTGGCTTGCTCGATATCGATCTCAGATGCAATATCACTTTGCAACCTTACCGATAAGGAGCTCCAGCAGACTTTTGTAACTCGAACTGTGCGTCCATATGGGCCGTTTGAGTTTAATCCCACTTCTGATGTCGGAAGGGATATCTCCATGGTGTTTCTAAAAGGTGTGACATCAGTATTGCTGAAGTCAAAATCGTTCACTACTTGATGATGACTCATGTTTCGGTTTTCAAAATAAAACTTCACAAATATTTGGCGAGCTTCGTATATTCCATGAGCAACGTAACGACGACCGCTAGAGGTCCGTACTGTTCGACGGCTAGTGCACGAATGATCAAGTGCCGACAGTACGGCCGTATTAATAAGACACGACGCACGTGCACGAGTTCATATTTTAAAGTATTAAAATTACTATAAGAGAAATAATGACATAATATTTAACGTTAATTTAAGATCATAATAAACACAAAGTAATCAATAGTTTATGAATTACTCTTAGAATAATCAGATTATTAAAAGTAATTATCCTCATTTTTATAATAAGCAGATGAATTGTTATATTTGCGCCGATATATATATAATCAGTTTGATAATATTTTAAAGTTACAATCACTTCTTCTATTCTATATTTTAAAGTTACAATCACTTCTTCTATTCTATCTTTTCAGTTCTTATTATCTTTCTTAATATTATATAATCAGTTTTGATAATATTTTAAAGTTACAATCACTTCTTCTATTCTATATTTTAAAGTTACAATCACTTCTTCTATTCTATCTTTTCAGTTCTTATTATCTTTCTTAATATTATATAATCAGTTTTGATAATATTTTAAAGTTACAATCACTTCTTCTATTCTATATTTTAAAGTTACAATCACTTCTTCTATTCTATCTTTTCAGTTTTTATTATCTTTCTTAATATTATATAATCAGTTTGATAATGTTTTAAAGTTACAATCACTTCTTCTATTCTATCTTTTCAGTTTTTATTATCTTTCTTAATATTATATAATCAGTTTTGATAATATTTTAAAGTTACAATCACTTCTTCTATTCTATATTTTAAAGTTACAATCACTTCTTCTATTCTATCTTTTCAGTTTTTATTATCTTTCTTAATATTATATAATCAGTTTTGATAATATTTTAAAGTTACAATCACTTCTTCTATTCTATATTTTCAGTTCTTATTATCTTTCTTAATATTATATAATCAGTTTTGATAATATTTTAAAGTTACAATCACTTCTTCTATTCTATATTTTAAAGTTACAATCACTTCTTCTATTCTATCTTTTCAGTTTTTATTATCTTTCTTAATATTATATAATCAGTTTTGATAATATTTTAAAGTTACAATCACTTCTTCTATTCTATCTTTTCAGTTTTTATTATCTTTCTTAATATTATATAATCAGTTTTGATAATATTTTAAAGTTACAATCACTTCTTCTATTCTATATTTTAAAGTTACAATCACTTCTTCTATTCTATCTTTTCAGTTTTTATTATCTTTCTTAATATTATATAATCAGTTTTGATAATATTTTAAAGTTAAAAATAACTTCTTCTATTCTATCTTTTCAGTTTTTATTATCTTTCTTAATATTATATAATCAGTTTTGATAATATTTTAAAGTTACAATCACTTCTTCTATTCTATATTTTAAAGTTACAATCACTTCTTCTATTCTATCTTTTCAGTTTTTATTATTTTTCTTAATATTATATAATCAGTTTGATAATATTTTAAAGTTACAATCACTTCTTGGATCAGATAACTCTTTAAACACAAAGTGAAAAATGTGAAATCGAAAACAACAGTCAGGAGCAGGATTCGAACCTGCATCTTCTGGATACCGTCCAGATGCTTTACCAATTCAGCCATCCTGACAATTGCTCCTGACTGCTAATTTCGATAACACATCATACTTAACGTCTTTGGGTGACGCCTGCGCCATCTGTCGGACGTATTTTCATACATTATACCGACCAGGTAAACTTAATTTTACAATTAAGATTTTACCTAATAATGACGCAAACCCTTTAAATATTTAGATATTTTTATATATATTTTTAGCATTTGACTTTGTGTTTAATGTATAGTGCTAAGCATGTCAAATGCTAAAAATATATATAAAAATATCAGATAACTCTTTATCATGTATTTTCACGTGCGCTTCAAGCATTTAAGATATAGTCACTTCTTGTATCTCCCGCTCTTTTGCCTTCTTCTCCAGGTATCGCTTCGATTCGAATTTTCGCTCCAACGTTTTCTTTGTGTTCTTTGTTCCCTTGGAGACATTCGGTTGATATTTTTTACTTTCTTCTCGCTTTTCATTTTTAAGTATGCTTCCTTTTTTTCCCTTTCAACGGCATATTTTTCAAGGTCGCTTTTTATTTTGTTATATTTTTCCCTTCTTGCAATCCTTCTCCTTTCTAAGTCATCTTCATTTTTCTTAGATTTATTAACCATATAGATACTATAAAGGGAAACGATCTAATAATGTTAACGAAGAAGTTAATAAATGTTTGAAGAATGGTAAGACAGCGGGTATGTTTGAAAAGCGCAGTCATCGTACCCTTGTTTAAAAACACGGTTACCCTTTTTAAAGTACAAATTATTTGCGAATAAGGAAAAATAGATTTTTTGTACTAGCTGGAATCGAACCCGCGTCTTTTCCAATCCGGGGAAGTGCTCTAAGCCACTGAGCTATAGTACAGGTCTTTCGACCATCCCAATCTCCTTATCACATTTGTCTTTACGACCAACGCCATCTATCGGAAGCATTTACATGCATTAAAACGATATAGTAAGTTTAATTTTGCAATTAAAATTCATACTATTTGATTGCGCGATTAGGATGGTCGAAAGACCTGTACTATAGCTCAGGGGCTTAGAGCACTTCCCCGGATTGGAAAAGACGCGGGTTCGATTCCCGCTAGTACAAAAAATCTCTTTTTCCTTATTCGCAAATAATTTGTACTTTAAAAAGTGGCGGAGCATGTCAAATGCTAAAAAATATAGATCAAAAAAGGTTACCCTTGTTTAAAAACAAGGTTAATTCAAGTTATGACTGTAAGCTACAGAGCCATAAACTTGACTAGTTAGGCAGCCAAAGTGTATGGTAAAATGATTGAAAGGAGAATGAGGATGGATTTCTGATGGATTACTGTGTGAGGCATAAGGAGGTTTCTGGTGTGGAAAGGGATGCATGGATCAAATGTTTTCTCTGCGCAACATTATGGAGAAGCATCTGGCTTTAGGCCAGAGGGTTTACTTCAGTTTTGTGGATTTGGAGAAAGCATTCTGACTGACAACATTCGTAACGTCGATGTAAGAGAGTGAGTAGGTAATAGGGAAATAAAAGAGAATATTGGTGTAAAGATGCGAAAGTTAAATATACAATGCAATGGAAGGATGTAGGTACAGAGGGAGACAGAGACTAACCTACCTAGACCAAATCGGTTATGTATTGAAGGAAGGTGGAGTCTGGAGCGTGTATGAATAGAAATATGAATGTTGAAGAAGCGAGAGATGTATGCAATAAAAAAGCCTCTTGGCACTCTGTTCTCTGCATCTACCCCGCAAGGGAGATAGTGTGATGATAAGTAATAAGTACTCGTAAAATAAAGAAATTAATGGTAATTGTCATGGGAGACACATATGTGAGAGTAAATATAAATAAGGTTTAAAACCAAATTAAAAACTACATTTATAATAAACTATTGCATTCGTGTCGAATGGAATTTCATTCGTGTAACTCAACAAAATAACACTAATGAAGTGACACGAATGAAATTTTTAACAAAAAATCTATTTTATTTACCGAGTAGAATATTCTGGACCTCATTGAAAGTCACAAAATATTCCGTTAATTTTTTACAAATCTACGTGCATGGTATAGATTTCATTGTTCAAACACTTATTATCACACTATTATAAACACGAATGACAATATTTACGTATTATGTACAGAAATGCAATAAAATAGCGATTTCTTACCAGAATTATGAAGCGCGCGTCTGCTGCCGCCGAACGTAAACGTGCCACTGAGTCGCTTTACACAGTGGAGAAGTGGGGACGGCAATTATTCACACAAGTAATTGCTCTTCATGAAGGAACTTTTATTTAGTCGACACTTTTAGTATGATTACTTTACTCTATGGTCGACACTAATGATTGAATAAACAGGTCGCAAAATAAAACAGCCAGAAATCCTGGCATATTTTATATTAATTTAATGCTAATAGACTAACTCGAGTTTATGGCTATATATGTGTGACCAGAATAAAAAAAAAATACATTTTCCCAGAGTAATATTTATTATAATCAGTTTTATTGAAAAATCAGGAAAATTACGGGTGACACAAATGAATTTATTCAGATAATTTATAGTACAAATTATATGTAAATGCGTTCCGATAGAGGGCGTTGGTCGTTAAGACAAATGTGATAAGGAGTTTGGGTATGTCAAAAAGATAGTACTGTAGCTCAGTGGATTAGAGCACTTCCCCGGATAGGAAGGGACGCAGGTTTGATTCCCGCCTGTACTAAAATACTCTTTTTCCTTATTCACAAATTATAATTTGTACTTTAAGAGTAGCTGAGCATGTCAAGTGCTAAAATATAGATCAAAATGTAGATAATTTATTATAATTATCTAGAATATTATTATGATAGTTTAATATTTTTAACTGTACAATATTTAATATGTAATGTAAACATCGCATTAGATAGAAATTATGTGTATTCCAACATTGTTATAGGAGTTATTTCATAAACCCACTTTTAACGGTTGGTTTGAAATCGACCCTAACAAGATAAATTAGGTAGGCAAACTTGAACGTTCAATTTCTTTTTTCGTTATTGCCTAAATGTCAAACGGCAATGTGAATGCTGTTGTCGAATTCTCGCGATAAGTCGTGGCTACACCAACGTTTTCCATTAATGTGGCCCGAACTTATTATCTTTTTTATTGATTAAAAACAAAGTGAAAAATGTGAAAATCGAAAATAATGTGTAGTGCTAAGCATGTCAAATGCTAAAAATATATATAAAAAATATCTTTTTTATTGGTTTCAATTTTAAAACAAAACGTGGTATAACAATGTTGCCTCGTAAAAAAAATATTTTTTCTTTTTTTATAGACTGTGTGTGGATGTGCTTCATGACCTGTCACATAGGAGATGGTGGTCCCAACCCGCTCGGGTCCGATAGCAAGTGAGTATCTTCACTTGGTACGTAGCCCTAACATCAGTAATGCAATGGGTGATAATTGCTTACTTCCCTCAGTCGCTTCGCACGACACCTGTGTTAAAGAATGGAGTGGAGTGGAGTGGTTTGATCCAGTAGATAATCTGATATCACCACTGCAAGGTATGCGTTTATCTGTCCATAGTTAAACTCACTTTTGAATGTTTCCCTATTTGTCATTACATCATGACGATATAGCGCAGCTAAATTATATAATAGTCACTTCCCATATGCTCAGTGTCATCTCGCAATCTTCTAAAACATAAATCACCTTTCACGCAATCCATTCAATATTTTCTGATCATTGTACATTAAAATTTATAGCCCTTTTATTTGTCAATAAATTTTGATTTGATATATGTTACGAAGCACTTAGGTAACATGTTTACAAAGTCTCCTTAGATATCTATAGTAAATAACACAAAGAAGAGAGTGCGTTTGTAATCGATAAACTACTAAACGGTATTTATTAAATCCTTCTAGAAAGACTTAGACTCTAACACGACGACGACAGTATCAATAGGCAATGGTGTGCACAAGTGGATGAATTAGTATTTATCTTGGATGTGGATTTAGTCGGGATGGAAGGTACACCAATGATATGGAACAACAACATAACATAGCATCACGGCTGTATTCCTCGAAGGGATAGGCAGAGGTGTATTAAAAATCCACGATCCGCCAGCTATGTTTAAGTCCCACGTAATAGGGGGCGTACCTATTGGCATTCGTGCCCGGTAGGGCACATTTCCAAACTCCGGGCTGCTAATGAGAATTTTTCTTTTTACGAAAAGCTTCAATAACACTACTTGACCCGGGAACCGAGCCCTGATATAGAGAGAAGAGTAAATTCGAGAAATAGAGTGAACGAGCATTGGGACAAATTCTCGGCAGCCACCACCTCATCCAGAAGGCACATGTCGCAAGACACAACGCAGTGCTTATATAAACGTTATTATATGGAAGCGAGAGTTGGGTAGATATGCAAAAAAGAGCATGAGAGTAAATTATATGTGGTTAAAATGCGATCTCTGCGGAGAATCTGTGGAATGAGGCTAACTGATCGCATTCGTAACAACGACATAAGAGAGTGAGTAGGTACCTATGAAAGAGAGACTTGGTGTAAAGATGCGAAAGGGAATGCTCCGATGGTTCGGACATGTGGAAAGAATGCCGGACGAGCAACTGGTTAAGAAGATATATAGACCAAGACTCGCCTACCTAGACTAAGTCGACCATGTATTGAAGGAAGATGGACTCAGGAGTCTCCGGCGAGCGTGTATGAAGGGAATTATGAATGTTGAAGAAGCCAGAAATGCATGCAAGAATAGAGCCTGTTGGCCCTCTCTGTGTCTACCCCGCAAGGGAGATGGCGTGATGATAAGTAAGTAAGTAATGCGTCGTAAACAGATTACTAATTAATTACTTAGACAGCAGAAAAACGATTTTTCTTCTTTTCTTTTTCGGGCTACGGCTTGCCAAAAGGAAGGGTTATGATTTTAACAATCTATTTATCCCCTCGTACTAAAATTCTCTCTTTCCTTATTCACAAATAATTTGTACTTTAAAAAAGTAGCGGAGTATGTCAAATGCTAAAAAATATAGATCAAAAATTTTATGTATGTTTCTATTTACGTATGTTCCTCCGCAGTGCCTAAAGTATTCATCCGATTTTGATAATTAAGGTGTCAATCGATTCATTATTATAGCCCGGGTAACCTAACCGACTTTAACAATAGCTTTTTTAGCGCGGGTTTTAGATATTAGAAAATGCTGGCTCTTTCAGAGAGTCCCTTCACTCTACGAACTCAGTACCCGCATAATGATCACAAAATAATTATGAATTTATATTGTCATAACGATTATTATGCGTTAAAACGGAAAAGTTTAAAATAAAAATAAAGTTTAGAAACTCTAGCCCGACTAAAGAAATAAAAAAGTGTTCTAAAAAAATGAAACAAAATAGTTTTGACAGAGACCTGTGCGCTATTATAGTGCACGGTGCGCCGGATTCAAGCCTTCAGGAGGTGGTTATTGCATCCGTGTACAGGCCGGAGGCTGACGATCCGCCACCCCACGAGCTTACTTACTTACTTATCATCACGCCATTTCCCCACGAGCTGACACGGCTAATCACCTACTGTGAAGAGAACGGGCTCGAAAATATCGTGGCCACTGACGCAAACGCATACCACCCCCTATGGGGGATGAAGACAGGTAACGAAAGAGGTAAGAAGCTTGTTGAGTACCTTTTTACAACTGATCTTAATATACTTAATACAGGCTCAGAACCGACATTTGTAAACAGACGCAGCAAGACAATCATTGACTTGACGTTGGCAACCGAAGATGCTTCGAATCACATCTCGAACTGGCATGTATCAAAAGATCTATCATGCTCCGACCATAGGTGGATTCGATTCGATATTCAAGTAAAGACAATCGCAGCAACCCCGTGCCCAACTTGATGTCGTCAGCCCACAAAAAGTACGGTGGGCCATTAACAGCTTTAATTCATACAAATCACCAGGCCTGGATGGGATTTTCCCTGCCTTGCTTAAGTGGGGCGGGGAGGAACTCATTCAAATACTCACCACAATTCCGGCCGCCTGTCTTGCTCATAGGTACGTGCCGAAAAGTTGTAGAGAAGTCAAGGTGATCTTCATACCCAAGCCAGGTAAGAGCGATTACTCGGACCCCAAATCCTACAGACCTATCAGCTTGACCTCTTTTCTGTTGAAAACACTGGAGAAGTTGTGCGATAGGAACCTGAGGGAGGGGGTTCTACTAGGCGCCCCCCTGCACCCACATCAACACGGCTACTGTCAAGGTAAATCTACAGAATCGGCACTTCATGCAGTGGTATGCAAAATTGAAGAAGCGATTTCAAGCAAGTTTATATGTCTAGGCACTTTCATAGACATCAAGGGGGCCTTTGACAAGACTAAATTTACTAGCATAACTGTAGCACTCGAAAGACATGGAGCAAATGCAGTTATGATCCAATGGATAAATAATATGTTAAGCAAAAGGATCGTTAAGCTTAGCACAGGCGGAACACACAAGGCACTGGTGGCCAAAGGATGCCCTCAAGGGGGTGTGCTCTCACCGCTACTGTGGAATTTAGTAGTAAATTATCTGATTGCCACACTGAACAACAATCACTATTATACGGTCGGTATGCCGACGATCTAGTGATACTGACATGCGGCAACAGTACAAGTACAGTATGCGACGTTACACGCTCTGCGCTGGTCATCGTGGAACGGTGGTGTACTATCAACGAACTAGGTAACAGTCAATCCAAAAAAGACGGAAATGGTGATGTTCACTAACAAACGCAACCTGGGCAACTACCGACTGCCCAAATTATTCAAAACAGAACTCCAGTTATCAACACAGGATAAGTACTTAGGCGTAATTCTTGACTGTAAGTTAAACTGGAGTAATCATTTAAATAGTAAAATAGATAAAGCTACAGTCGCATTCTGGCATTGCCATTGGCATATGATAGGTAAAAGGGGGGGCCTAGACCCTAAAATCGTTCTATGCTATACCAGGTAGTAATCCGACCAATGATTAGTTACGGTGCGGTGGTGTGGTGGCCACGGACCGAATTATCCACTGTCGTAGCTAAGCTACAACGACTCCAGAGATTGGCCTGTATGGCGGCCACGGGATGCATGAGGACAACTCCAACTGCTGCCCTGCCGTCACTGCATCTGTTCATAAAACAAGAGGCAGCAGCTACAGCGGTATGGTTTAAAAACCTGAGTCTCTGGAGACTAGCAAGGGTACCGCACACCGAGATCCTCAGTGCGGTAACAGGTAAGGAGCCGCTCATGGCAGCGGTGACCGACAGGATACCCAAGCAATTCGTATTTGACAAAAAGTACAAGATACAACTGCAAGAACAACCGGACGAAGGTCTTAACCCACGAGAGATGAGAATCTTCACAGATGGATCTAAAACAAGGTCAGGTACTGGTGCGGGTGTATTCTCCGAGGACCTGAACACAGATATTTACACCATTAGGAGCTCATAACACGGTCTTCCAGGCAGAATGTTTGGGCACCTTAATGGCAGCGTATGCAATCGACTCTAGAAAGGTAAAGAACCACCAAATCCGTATACTCTCTGACAGCCGATCACTCCTACAGGCCCTTCAAAGGTACACTGTAACCTCGGGTCTTATATACGAGTGTCACCGAGCCCTGTTACAGGTAGGTATCGACAACGATATAACCCTACAGTGGATCAAAGGACACAGCAACTCACGCGGTAATGACGCTGCCGATAAATTGGCAAGGGGGGGGGTTCGGAGATGATAGTGGAAGGACCAGAGCCCATTCTACCCCTGCCGATCGCTTGGCTCCGAAACACACTACGACAAAACACCAAGGTAGAACACCAAGAATACTTGTCTAACTTGGTGCATGCAAGCAAGCCAGAGAGGCCCTTCCGACAATCTACCCCGGATTGTCACTAAAGCTACGGCGTTTGAAGAGGCCTCAGCTCCGGCTCCTAATGGGAGCCATTACTGGACATGCTTTATGGAATAAACACTTATTTACTCTAGGTGTTACAGATAGCCCTCTTTGCAGAGCTTGCATGGAGGCAGACGAAACGGCCGCCCGTCATCCTTGAATGTCCGGGGGTGACAGAATACCGGGCACTATACCTCGGCTCTCCGAGGTCGCTCCCAGAAGTCGTCGACAACGTCAAGGGTCTGCTAGGCTTTCTGGTGATGCTGGGTTGGCAAGAGTAGTGCCAGCAACCCGTCACGCAAAATAGGCGCACTTACGACGTCGAGTTGCGGAAAAAATAGCCCGCGTTTACAATATAATACAATAGTTTTGACAGAAATCAAGGAATGCATAAATACAAAAATGGTCAAGGTAGAACCGTGGTTTCAAAATTCAGTAGATTTTGCGTGGTGCCTGAACAAACAAACAAATCGTGAAACTTACTGTTGTATCTATATTAAATATTATTTCTACTTATTATTGTCATCACAGAACACTTTTACCCTTTTATTTTAACCGCACACCCCGTCGCCCTCACCCACTAAAGAAGCCCGCCGTGTGCCGTCTCTCCGTCTTTATTGGCCACCGGAACCAAATTACATTCCTAGAACACTTACCCTAACTGAATTATCACCACAGAAGATTTTTACTCTACGAGATTATCACACTGTTGGCCCAGTGCGGGTTGGCAGAGATCACAGTCAATAAATCTCTCAGCCAATATTCCTCGAGATGTTTCCACAGAACACTTCTACCCTAGAGGGGATGTTTCCCTTCACCGAGCAGTGATAATTTGTACGCATGATTTCGAAAAATCTTGAAAGTCCAACGAATATTTATCAGTATTAAGGGCAAGATATCAGTTTTTAAATCCTCTTTTATGTACTGGGGAAGTGAGGAATCATTTATTCAAATCAGACAATTTATACTTTGAATAAATATTAGAGTGACATCTAGTAGCAAGTAGCATATCTTAACATATCAATCTAGACGTCATTGGAAAACCCCAACGCCTCTAGCGTTCATTTATGGTAGCGTGAATCTATGTTACCGCGCATTAACCCACCGATTTAAAATGACTTCATACTCGAATCAAACCTTCCCAGGATCATTAACAAAGCAATCGGTCGGTTTACGTATTATTAAGATCGAAATGGTATTCGGTTAGATAAAAAAAGAGTCACTTCCGAAATGTGACATCGTTGACCCATATTTTCTTAACGTTAGTCAATTTTAACGTAGCAATACATTCTATATTAACTCTTTTATAAATAAGATTATTTTTATAAAAATGTTGTTTCTAGAAATCTAAATATAATTTATTTTTAATAGTGTTATAAAAATGTTGATCTGATATAGTGTTGTCCTGTTATTTCCTATAAATGTTATATAGTACCTTTGATTCTACTGGAATAATTAGAACTGTAATTTATATAATAAATATAAAATGTCTTTTGTGAAATGTTGCTTTGAAGCTGGAGAAGGTCATGATTTTTTGGATTCCTTTGTCCAAAAATGTACAGATCCAGGTTGTAAGTATCTTTACACAATATTTTAAATAAGCAATCAATACAAGTTTTTACTTAATTTAATTATACATTGTTGGTGGCTAATTCCGGCATATATTATTTTCTATCGTGATGGTAAACTTATTGATTACCCTCTTGTAATTGCCGCCAAGGGCGCTGATCGCACCTAACTTCACATTACACATGTATTTTCATTTCATTCAAGTTATACCATTGGCTCGCGCAAAGAGGCTCGCGTTCCGCGTTACTTTTGTGTTGTGTATTATTATTCCATAATATTATATGTTTTATAAAATATTCTATAATAATAATTACCTAATACAATAATAATTATGTTGAAGTTACAATGAAAGACATTACATAAAATATTTTATTTCAAAGTAACTGTGAGAACCTGAGAACTGGAACGCAACATGAATAAATGTAAATTCCGATCGATCGGCTGAGTCAGAGACTGTCTATTTAGATTTAATATTATTTAAATTTCTATTGAAATACGCTATTTATTTGTTGATTTTGTTTGTTTGTTGATGTAAAGAAGACCACGTCGTAATAATGGCGCAAGGTATGTCGTAATTAAACTTACTTTCTTTGTAATTATTTGTACGCCTAAAACATTGTTTACAAAACCGGATTTTGACATATGTTAAATAAGCGCCATCTTACTTTTAACTCTATGCTGTCACCCATCGATTTTAGCGTGTTTTCATGGCGTTTTCGGATCAAAACTCATTGTTTTATTCCAAAATATAAATGGGCTCACCGTGTATTTTGCATTGTGTTTGAATTATAAACCGTATAATAGAAAAATATTCTAAACTCGTGTGAAAAGTGAAACTTTCTAAATGACAGCGACAACTACACAGCAAATTCAGCCGAAGTCGAATTCGACGACGGTTACTAAACCACTAAAAAACTCAGGAAGAAAGATCGTCCTTACGCTATACAACTGTCTATTACCAGAAAATGTATTCAAGGAAACGCCCTCGCAAGCTGACGGCCTTGACATTGAAACGGAGACCGATCTCCGTATTCTCGGGTGTGAAATGATTCAAACTGCTGGAATCTTGCTCAAGCTGCCTCAAGTTGCTATGGCCACTGGCCAAATATACCTCCAAAGATTTTACTATTCCAAATCCTTCGTTAGATACCCGATGGAAACTATGGCAATGGGTAGTATATACTTGGCGTCAAAAGTTGAAGAAAAACCGTGTAGAATCCGTGACGTGCTCAATGTATTTCATCATATAAAACAAGTAAGGGCTCAGAAAACAATCAGTCCATTGATCGTAGATCAGAATTACATTGAGTTAAAAAACCAAGTTATTAAAGCTGAACGGCGGATTTTGAAAGAACTTGGCTTCTGTGTACACGTCAAGCATCCTCACAAGCTTATAGTGGTATACTTACAGCTGTTACAGTATGAAAAGAACCGTCAGCTCATGCAAATGGCATGGAACTATATGAACGATGCATTACGCACAGATGTCTTTATGAGATTCCCTCCGGAAACTATTGCTTGTGCTTGCATTTATCTGACAGCTCGTAAGATAGGATTACCATTACCAAACAACCCACATTGGTTCCTCCTGTTTAAAGTAACTGAAGAAGACATAAGAGAAGTATGTTCTCGTATCTTACAGCTTTACAAAAGAACGAAGGTTAATCCGGAAGAGTTGGAAGGTAAAGTAGATGGGTTACGTAGAATTTATCAAGCTAACAAACATTTGCAGTCTCAAAAAGACCAGGAGAATGCTAAATCTGATGAGAAGAAAGTAGAATCTCCTACTGCATCAACTTCTAAAGAATCAAATAGAAGAGATAGTAAAAAGGATAAATCACCTAAGACTCCACCGCTATCTTCAAAATACCATAGCAGTCATAAATCCAAAAAAGAGCGGAGATCCCGTTCGCCTTATGACAGAAAGAGGGAATATTCTAGTAAGAGACACAAGTCTCGTTCCAGGGACAGAGAGTTAGACCGTTCAAGGGAACGTAGACAAGAAGAAAAACGGGGTCGTATATCTAGGAAATATGATGATTATGAACGGTCAAAGTCTAGTAGGGATGGCAGAGATGAAAAAAGAAAGCATTAACTACTGTGTTAGTTTTAAGTTCTTCTAAATAAAATAAATAGTATTAAATCATGATTCATTCAATTTTTTATTACATATGGTGGCAGACGAGCCAGGGCCGACCTGATGGTAAATGGTAATTGTCGCTCATGGTCTCCACTAGGCAGAGAGTATTGTCAAGCAGCTATGAAATTAAAGAATTAATCTATCTAAAGGCTATCTCCAGCTACCACCAAAACACACCAATGTGCTTCATGGCCAGTCACATAAATACTACTATCAACCTGTGAATGTAACTATTGAACATACAGCCCAATTCGCATAATATTTTATTGTTTTAATAACCTATGTATACATGTGAATTTGCTTGTAAAATTTATTCTTGTAATTTGTAAAGCATAGTGAAATTGGCTCACATCTCAACGAATTTAAGGGGATAAGCTCAAATGAATGTTTGTTCCAGCGAGTGTGCTTAGATCAAAACAAACTGCATACCTTAATTAGTTAGTGTTGTATGTTCAAACACTAGTTTACCTCCAACTAAAGCAATTGTAGTGGATCAAAGGTTAAATAGCCCAGTAAGGATTCATAGACCAAATAAACCATGTACTTTAATTAGAATCGGAGATATTGAGGAAGAAAGCTATGAAAGAAATTGTGTTTGAGTATAACTTGGGTAAGGTGGATTGTCACAAATCTGTGCATCAATTTCTTTAATTAAAAATCAAAGAAATTGGTTGCGTAGATGGCCGGATGATGGTATCATTTTTTTAACCTTTAGCTGGTGACATGATGTTTGTGTAAAGTAATTGGTGATGAGCTATCTAAAAGTCCCCTACTGTATCTAGGGCATAGAAATTCTATTAGATAGCTCGCTCTAGTGATAATATTTAGTAATATATTAAAGGATGAATTTGAAACTTACTTTCAATATTTTGTAGTCTCTTTACAGAAAACTAGACTTGACTTTTGATAAACAATTACCAATAAAATAACAAAAATCATCATTTTTTAATAAAATTACTTATTTTCAAAACAGCTAAGATACCAAAAAAACTCTAATCACCAAATCCATAATAATGAGATTCTGCAAACTTATATTTTTATGTTTATGGTCAAAATCAGGGGAAGGAGGTACTAATTCTTCATCTTCAGAAGCACTTCTGTCTCCGATTTATGATCACTTTGCTCTGGGTTATAATTTTCAGAAAGATTTCAGGCTCTAACCACTCTGGTCTTCCTGTTCCATGTTCAATTCGAGGTTCAAGGTTTAAATACTCATGAACTCTGTTTATAAGTGCTTGGTTTTTTTTTTATTGCCAACGGTGGCAGACTAGCAGACGGCCGACCTGATGGTAAGTAATAATCGCCGCCCATGGACTATGGCTACACCAGGGGCACAGCCAAGTCGCCGCCTACCCTGAGTAAAATGCTCTTCTCAAAGCTCGTTTAAAGAGGGACAAGTCGTAACGCTGGGGAAACACCGCAGCAGGAAGTTCATTCCAGATCTTACACGTACGTGGTAGAAAAGAACGCTGAAAACGAACCGTCTTGGACGAGATCGTTTCCAGGTGGTATGGATGAACCCTAGTACGGCGTCTCGTGGTCCTGTGGTAAAACTGCGATATTGGTACCACCTCAAACAGTTCCTCAGAGCACTCCCCGTTGAAGAGTCGATAGAGCACACAGAGAGCCCTAAAGTCTCTCCGCCGCCCCAACGACTCCAGCTCATTCGTGAGATTGGGATTATCGACAATCCGAACAGCGTGTCTTTGCAGGGAGTCGTGGGTCGAGCTGGTATTTTTATGCGCCTGCCCAGAGATGTGAGCAGTACTCCACGTGAGGGCGGACTTATGCTTTATACAGCACAAGTCGCCTCGGTGTGAAGTACCGCTTGGCTCTGTTCAGAACGCCCAGTTTCTTGCTCGCCAATTTGGCGGGTTATTACTGTCTTTCAGCTCCCCATCATTCATTTTAGGTGGTATAAAACTTATTCATTGTCTCTGTAATATATCTAGGAAAGCAGCGTGAGTCTATGAATGAGTTAATACTACTACTACTTATCATCACGCAATCTCCCTTGCGCGGTAGGCAGAGAGAACAGAGTGCCAAGTCAACATTCATAATTGTCTTTATACACGATCGCCGGTTTTATTAATATATAAATACAGTATCTATTTTTCATATATTATGTACCTAGATATGTTTTTAATATATGTAATTATGATGGGAATGACATTGATAAAACAATGTAATAATAATATATTCATAATGATTATATCGGTTTTTTAAAGCATTAGCCTGGGACTCTATCGATATCTGGAAAAATGAGGTTTTTTTTTTCATTGAAATATACTTCTAGTAAGCAGACGCTCCAGGGCCAACCTCTGCTGATAGGTGTCACAAAATAATTAAAAAAAAAAACCATACCGATGTGCTGGTTACACGGGAGGCGATGGTACGTACCCACCCGGGTCCGATAACTAGCGAATATTCCCACTGAATATAATAATAAAACAATTTACAAGTAACTTCAACGCGTATCAAGATAAGAAACTCGCAAAATTAATAAGGAAATAAAGATTCACCGAAAATAATTAGAAACAGCACTCTCGTATTAGCATGTTACTCTTCTCTACTTACTTATAAATAAAATAAAACTATTTCGAGAAAAAAAATAGAACTACAAATATGAGATTCGTAGTCTCTGCTTGCGGCCCCGCCGCAACCAAAAGCTAGTTTTTAGGTTGTATCTCGGGTTCCCGATATATTAGCGGGATAAAATGTATACCAGTTTTTATGTCTAATCGAGATCTATCAAATAAAAAAAGTTGCATCAAAATCCGTAGTAGTTTTTGCGTGATGCGCGAAAAAACACAGACAAAAAATCTAAAAAAAATAGTTTTGTGTTGAGACACGTCTATATAGCTTAATACAGTCATTTTTTTCTCAAATATCTTGTACAGACACGGCTCTGTTACACCTTTATAATAGTGGTAGGTAGGTTATAATGCTGCATGACCATGCTGTTTGACAATGTACGTTATAACAAGAGTATGTACTTAAATAGTTTATATAGGTACCTATGTATTATTTTTATATGCACTGCACACCGTCCTGGAAAAACTGTTCTATGAACGAAACATGACAGACTGCACAGATAGCGGAGTGGTTTAAATTAGTCTCCCGCCCGAGTTTGTGGGTTCGATTCCCACACAGCACAACTCTTTGTGTGATCCACAAATGGTTGTTTCTTGGTGTACTTTGTGTTCGTGAAATTATATTATTCTTTAAACAAGGTGTGGTCTTTAAAAAAAATATAGCGCTCTGCCTCCGGCGCATCACGGAAAAAACTACTGGATGGATAGATTTCAATTCATTGATGTTTTATTTCTAAGAAACTTGGAAGTGCCAAATGAATGCCAAAAAAAAAAAATATTATGATGTCTTCATTTAATATAAAGTTATTAAAGTTATAAGAAACAACGATTTTTATAACGTATTCATTGATAATGAATACGTTATAAAAATCGTTGTTTCTTATAACTTTAATTATAATGAGTGACGCAGACGTATCTGCGGCTATAAGCTTACCAAGGCATTAAGAAGCAATGTGTTATCGAATTTCACAGATTGTCACGATTGCTGAATTGGCAAAGCCTAAGTTCTAAGAGATGCAAGTTCGAATCTTCTCGTGACTGTTATTTTTGATATCACATTTTCGCACTTTGTGTTGATTTATTATGGCTAAGCACGTTATGCTTAAAACTATATAAAAATATCAAAATAAGGAAGTAGACATTGTAACCCTTAAGCCATCCCTCTCCAATGAAGACATTATCTATTTTAAGTTTAGGTCCAATTTATATTTAGATCATTAAACGGCAGTACGCGACCAAGACTCAACTTGGTGAGTCTATTTCGCGGGCTACAAATCAATATTGTAGTGTATAGAAAAAGCAATGGCGATAATTTTAATATTCCTTCTAATAATTTTTCTAGTTGCAGCATTAGCGTTCTGGTTAATTTATTTAAAACCAATTTTATAAATTCGGTTTCAAAACTTAAAAGTATGATTTTAGTGTTGCGTTTTGTTGAATCTGTGCCAAATATATGTGTTTGTAGATTAAAATGCTTATGTATACTCTCTCTCTCTCTCTCTCCACTATTCATCTAAAATCTAATACGTACATAGAGAGAAATGTCGATATTCATCTTGATATATTTACGAAAATACTTGTGAAATAAATTGAACGCACGATTTCAGTGCACGTAATGTGAATGCATAGGTATTATTTGAAGGTACCTCTGTAGGTAAACACGTGTCGTGTCACAAGAATCATTGCACGTTTTAACAAATGGTTGTTGTCTGTTCACATATTTGATACTCTTTTTACATAAATCTAATATTTATATATCTCTTCTGCTTAGTTATGCTTGCCTGGTACACCTAGTCTTTCCTGCTGGGTTTTAGCTTTGACATAATTTAAATCTGAGATGTATCATATATGCTTCGGTATTGCTATGTTATTAAATATTAGGAAATTTAGGCAGACAGGGCTGTACCACTGAAGTAATCCAAAACAGTACCAATGGTCCGTCAACACAGGCGGAGAGACGGCACACGGCGGGTTACTTTAGTGGGTGAAGGCCCCACACTACCCTGTTCGTTGCCCCGAATGACGGGGTGTGCAGTTAGAAACATTTTTTCCCGCCTAAATAAAAAAAAGGCAGTGGGATGTATTATTATTATTATCACTGAAGTAATGTCATACAATTCTAGTAGTCAACGACACGGAGTGGGGTTATTTAAATGGTCGAGGGCCCCACACTACCCAAGTCTAACGATTTGGGACCCCGAACATTTTTTTTCCACCTAAACTAATAAAAAAGTGGATACCTTGATTTTTTTTTAAATAGGCATCCGTTAGTATCCGCTTCTCGCCCCTTGATGATCTAGGATGGCAATTGATTATTGCGATTGATATCCAACCATCACGCAGTACAAATATCCTGTGTTCACACAAATAATCGTCCTAAGTGGGAATCGAACCCACGACCTCGTGCACGGAAGTCGGTTACACTACCGACTACGCCACGAGTCTGTTTTTCCGAGTTAAGTCTTATTATTAGCATATAACTATGAAGATTAATCATATTTCTATGTGCAAGACGTGATCTAAGCAAATCTTAAAGCCTTCGTCGTAAAACCGTGTTCACATATTTTCCATGGATGTTGCATTTAAAGATGGTTCATTAACATACAATTATAAACCTAAAAATAAAGACAATTCTCAATGTTAGACAGCATTTTAATACTACTACAAAATTACAGAGTACAGACAATACAAACGTTTTATGTTGAAAAGTGACGTCTTGTCTTCCATCGGGTTATATCCTTACTGATACGAGATGTTTCTAAATATTCTCATTGATTTCATGTTGCTTCCCTATTCCTTTTGTTAAGTTTATTATTGTATTAAATATTTATTAGTTAATTGTTTTGTTATTGTTGTATTGAGCTTCCGTGGTTTCAAACATGCGTGACCCTGGACTCTGAGAAACATTTTATTTTGTTGTTTATATTTTGTCTCAAGCTGAAATGCACGATACACGGATTTCTTCGAGTTTTTTAGACAATATTTTTTTTTATTTGACGGTATTTGCTCCAAGGTTTTCCAATATATACCAGTATATGGTAATATTCTGATAATAAATTCTGGAGATAATTTGAATTTCTTTTGTTAAAGTTATAAATGAACTGTGAACATTTTAAATAGAATAATACTATTTAGTTTTGAAACACATCTATTATTAAATTATCGCTCGAAGGGATTAATTATTAGTTCACTATAATACTCTCTCTCTCTCTTTCTTCTTACAATCATCTGATTTGTTTTACACCCAACCAATATATTTCACAATGAAATTTCATTTATAAATATCAAATAAGTTATTTGATAGTGTGTACTAGACTCAATTACTTTATCTCGTCCTTATCAGTACGGCGTGATAGTACACGGTACTCTTCGATAAACAGTATCGTACAAACCACGGTGCCATACTGACTTGATAAATACCAGTGTAGCATAAATCAAGTGGTTCATCTTTCTGTGAATAATAAATAATAGTGCCGATTAATTCCATTGTTAAAATTGAATGTATAGTGTTCTTCGGATTTCGGACAATTTCCTAACGGGTGTTTCTAGTATCATGATGAATTTTTTATTGAAATTTTATTATTGTTAATAAATAAAATGTTGTTAATAGTTAAATTATATAAAGAGTGTCTTTCGAAAAGGGCTTGTTCGAGGAAAAGCTTTTTTCTTTAATGCAATTGGGTGCTAACTCCACCTTCTCAATCATTTTCAATGATATTATTGTGTGTTTATAACAGCTTATTTTTTCTACAATTTTATTTACAAAAAAGCATATTCTTCAGCTTCAAAAAGACTTACTTCTTAATGTGTTTGTCTGTGCAATTCACCATATATACATGAAGAAATGCCTTTTTCAAAAGACTACATATATTGCAGGAACTCAAACATTGACAGGCTTATGTGCATTTAATAAAATACAAGGTCATGTTGGCTAAATTACTGAGAAATATCGTATTATCTATCTTTATACAGAATTTAATCGTTCTAAATAAAAGTAATAAATACTTAAACTAAATTGGGTCACAATCACAAATCATTTTCATAAACTGTACAGAAACATACGGTCCACCTGGTGGTAGACCGTTTACCTTTGAACCTTGACATTTTATGTTACGTTAGATGCTAAAATTATAGTTCTATCTGAAAACGTAAAGCGCTGTGTACATCGTTTATAATTTAATGGCGAGTACAGACGGAACCAAAGCAAAAAATTAAAATTCCTTACAAATGGAAACCGATGTAGAATAAATTAAATCATCGCATATTTAATTTATTCTATACCGACTGTCTCGTGATCGTGGGTTATTGATAATTATTTGAAACGCGCCGGCATAGCAAAAAAACATCTAAACGATTCCGTATAAATATTATTTGGGACTTTGGCTCGCTTGTTACCATTAGCAAGATAAAAAAATTTATAAAGTGTAGTATTTGCGTAAACAATAGAAATTTTATTAAAAACTAGCTCACCCGGCGAACTTCGTACCGCCATATATATTTTTTTCGTGAATATTTTGCAATGAAAATTATTAAACTACTAATGTCGCTATTAAAAAATAGGGGTTGGCAGTAGAAGGATGCAAATTTAGGGTATGTACTCTTAATGCCAAATCGTAAAAAAAAAAAAAAAATGTCCCCAATAGAAATCCGGGTGGACCACCCTTATCACTTAGGGGTATAAAAAATAGTTTACATCCTATTCTCAGACCTACTGAATATACACACAAAGTTTCATAAGAATCGGTCAAGCCGTTTCGGAGGAGAATGGTGACAAACACTGTGACACGAGAATTTTATATATTAAAGTCGTTACCGGTAGATAGAGATCTAAATAAAAAATCTGACTCCGATCTAGTGGTACGGTCGGAGGTAGTAGGGTCGTATAAATATGTCAGTCGGGCAGTCGCTCTCTGTAAATACTAGTCAGCTAAAGCCGAACGGACTGAAAATTGACGCCAACAAAGTAATGAAGGTCGTTTGCTCGCGTCTATTAGCTCAGTCTGTACTCACCATAACATTGTTTAGTAAATAATACTTTCGAATTCTAACGCGATTACCAGATACATATTATGAAATTATTTTCGCGTTTTATTGCGTTTGTGTTATGCATTTGGTATAGGTACTTTACCGCGTCCATAACGCTATAACAGCCTAAATTTGTTTTATTTTCTATTATTTTACAATACTTGTTATTATTATTGTTAAAAGTAAAAATAATAGCATAAATAGTAAATTTAGGGATATACAAAATTAGTTCACAATATGGTGTATTGACGGTAATCAAATAGTGCTTCGAATATTTGGAGTGCCGAAATGGTACCAATGAGTAAAATTGCGCATCGCACCTGCTTCATTATCAGCCGGACTGTTTATATGACATGTAAGTATTTGTTTGAACCTAGTTAGATTTTTTTTTTGTGTGTGCCATATTACCTCGTCTAAGACAAAGAAGGCTGGTGGTACTGAGGTTTTATTTGTGCCGAAGGGGAACAGTAACAGAACACTCCATTTTATGCGTTCTATCTGGCCAGGGAATACTTAGTATATTTATTATATTTACCAGGTTACTGGTAAAGCTGATGTAGGGAGAGATCATTTGCAACCGAATGAACCCCTATAACTCCTGTGCAAACGTCAACCATTTTAGAGTAATTTGAAATTTTATATTTTTTTGAAGATAATAACGGTATACAACTTACGAAATTTTAACGAACAAATTGTTACGATTTTCATAATTTTAAGCAGTTTTTTTTTACTAAAATGGTCGATTTCTGTAAAAAAACAGAAGTAGGTATATTATGGGCAGAATATTCCAAAAATACTTTGGAAAATCCAAAAGTGCACGTCTCAAAATTTTCATTTTTCACAATGAAATAGATTATTTGATAAGTAAATGATAATGTATTGGTCTTACTAAGTAGTTTTCAATAAATCACATATATAGCACTAATATCAAAAAGTACATTCTCAAGACATGAGAATGCATGCCATACGCCATCTAGCGCTTATTTTAAGAAGCACTACTATATTGGTCTATAGAAGTAGTTCTCACGAAATAAGGTATAGCGCTGGTTTTAGTGTCGAGTCGAGCGTAAATATTCACTATTTTATTGTTTATTTAATAACAATTAAACCACGTCGGATCAGACCGTGAAAAGTGATAGGGCTATTCGTAATGATACTGATGCGTAAGAGAGAAAAAAAGACTCGATTAGTAAAGTATTTCGGTCGTTATCGTGTTAACACACATTATCCGAACATACCTACAGACACACGGACGTCCAACACTTCTAATAAAGCTCAGTAACCCGAACGAAATCGAACCCGAGACCTCAAGATCAGCAGTCGCCCACACTACCGCTGCACCACCAAGGCAGTTAAACTTTGTGAACTTTGAAATTAGGAGAAATTTTACAAATACTCCACTTTACTCCATATTATCTATCTACTACTATTATGTCAAAATTGTTATTCCGCGGGAAACGTCTATTTTTTCTGGATAATAAGTAGTTCTTTTCTGGATTTCCGACTATATGTATGCTGATAACAAGATGGTCAGTGTACTAGTTACGGTGTGAAGCCGTCACATACGAACGCATATTATAATATCATATTAGTAAGTATTTTAAGTGCTTGTAACTAGATAACCGACATAACGCAATTTCATCGTCATAAAGAGATCATAGATCGCGTAAATAATGATGATAACGTTTAAAAACCTTTTTGTAGGATAATTAATAGTTAAATGTTACCAAAATAGGTGACTTATCATCACGCCATCTCCCTTGCGGGGTAGGCAGAGAGAACAGAGTGCCAAGAGGCTCTATTCTTGCCGGGATAAGCAAGGCTCTGCCGCTAAAAATTATAGTTATTACTAGGGGGAAAGCAATGGAGAGTGTAATCTATGTACTAATAAAGTTGTAACAGAGCTGTGTCTGTACATTTAAGATATTTGAGAACAAATATCTGTATTAGGCTATATAGGCGTGTAAAACAAAACAATTTTTTCAGATTTTTTGTCTGTTTGTTTGTTCGCGCATCACACAAAAACTACTGTGCGGATTTGGATGCAACTTTTTTTATTTGATAGCTCTTGATTAGACTTAAAAACTGGTACCTATAAATTTTATCCCGCTACTATATCGGGAACCTGAGATATAGCCTAGAAACTAGCTTTGCTGCGGCGAAGCCGCGGGCAAAGGCTATATTATATTTATTTTACTATTGAAATGAAAACACAAGTAACTAATTTATATTGTAGGTAACTAAAAATTTTAGTCTGCATATTCGTCCGCGTGGACTTCAGAAATGAGTCATATTTAAAATGACGTCACTCTGCGGCACATTATCTACTTACCGTCACATCTCCTTTGCGGAGTAGGCAGAGAAAACAGTGCCAAAAGACTATTCTTATATACATCTCTCGCTTCCTCAACATTCATAATTCTTTTCATACAAGCTCGCCGGTTTCGGACACTTGACTCCATCTGCCTTCAAAACACGATCGGGATATTCCCTCAGTCGGCTCTTACGACTCCCAAGGGAGGAGAGGGGTGGGACAATTCTAAAGCCGGCCCCACACGGCACTTGAAGATATCAAATCGCAAGAACAAGATCGGTTTTAGTCGTTACTAGCTATATTTAATTAAGCCTGTGATCTTTTCCAGGCTGCTGCGGTTGCTGCTCAGCCTTGAGGCCTCGGTACAAGCGTCTGGTGGATAACATCTTCCCCGCGTCCCCTCAAGATGGACTCGTCAAATCCAATATGGAGAAACTTATTTTCTACTCCCTTTCCAGTCCAGAGAAGCTGGACAGAATTGGAGAATACCTCTTCCAGAAGGCGTCCAGGGATATTTATAGAAGGAGACATGGGTAAGTGTATCTTTGGGTTATTACAATACGAGCTAGAAAATGAACCACAGAAGTAATGTCACAGTAGTCCGCCAATACAGGCGGAGAGACGGCGCACGGCGGTTAGTTTTAGTGGGTGAGGACCTCACACTACCCTGTTCGTTGCCCCGAACGATGGAGTTTTGTTGTGTGGTTTTGTACTTTTTGCCCTCCTTAGCGAAAAAATGGTAGCTCCATTTGGAAATGAGGAAATTTTAAGAATGTGGACGGACATAAATTTTTGATACAGTAGTTAGTAAAGAACAGATTATTTGTGTATGTGGAAAAAGATAAGTTTAGTGCGAGAGGGATTGCGAACGTTCCAATCCAGGGAAGTGCTCTACACCGCTAAGCCATCGCACTGACTGATTTCCATTCCCAATCTCCAACATTTGTCTTTACGACCTTTAAAGTAGCTGAGCATGTCAAGTGCTAAAAATATAGATCAAAATGTTTAAAATAAGTTAGTTTAGTGTTTCCCCCTGCTGGTTAAAACATTGATGCTGCATCTGATTTGTTTACCTGTCGGAATGCCGTTTTGGGTTATGCGAGTGGGGGATCACAGAGTGCACTTGTATTAATGCAACACATTCGTGCACTATGATATTTCTGGCGAAGCGTCCTTTAACACTGGCCGCCTGACCAAAATCAGTCTGGAGGTAGTGCATGATAAATCATGGTGAACTTTAATAAGTTTCTTTGCAAAAGGTATCAAACTGACTGCACAGAAGGCGGGGTGGCTTAGATACCGGCCTCCCGCCCGAGTGTTATGGGTTCGATTCCCACACAGGATAACTCTTTGTGTGATCCACAAATGATTGTTCTGAGTCTGGGAGTATTTTGTGTCCGTGAATTAGATTTTTTCTTCAATTTATTCAATTAATCTTAAGACATATACCAGGACAATAAAATTTCTCACAACAACCCTTTAATGAAAATAATCCCAGGACAACATCTGTAGGATCCGCTAGTATTTTATATAAGGCGTTAATAAGTGCACGGTCATGCACTATTAAACGGTGTACTCTTATCTGTTTGCTCTTTGTAATAAGAATACATATATTACTGATTATACCTTTATCGAACCTGTCAATCAAGTACCTACACCAGTTGCTCTAAAGTACAAAACACGGAAGCGAACCCTGATCCAAATACTTGAGATACGTTTTTTTTAAACACCCTGCACTAATAAATAATACTTGTATCGCGGGGGACTTTCCAACCATCCATCCATCAGCCTTTCAATGTCCACTGCTGGACATAGGCCTCCCCAAGAGAACGCCACAACGAGCGGTCCCGTCATGGGGGATAATGCCGTAATCGCCACGCTTGGCAGGCGGGTTGGCGATCGCAGTGGATGTTGTTAATACTTGAAGTAGTGCTGCTGCCCACTCCCCCGGTATTCCCTCAGTCGGCTCTTACGACTCCCATGGGTGGAGAGGGGTGGGACAATTCTAAAGCCGGCCCCGCACGGCAAAATCTAAGCTATGGTCCAAATTTCAAGTATCTAGCTCATCGGGAAGTTCTTTCTTCATCAGTATTTTCGGCCACGGTGACCAGTATCAACAGCCAACTAGCCATTACGCAAGAGATATGTATATATACGAGTGTGTACGTATACATAAGTGCAGTCTCTGTTCCCTTATTCTAGTAGATCAATCGGCATTTCCACTCGACCACAAAGAGGTCGAGCGCAGGACCAACTGTTTTAAAAGGAGGGGTTTTGGGCCTCCAGCGCTCTCACTCACCATACGAAACGCAACGATAACATTAACTGCCGTTGTTACACGCTGATCAGTTGTAAGAGGGTGGTACTTCTCCGATCGAGGCGGCCCATTCATGCTATGATAAGATAAGAGTATTTTTAAGTCCCATCCTGTGGTGACTAGGTATACATTTTTTTGACGCCTTCAATATTTTTGTTCAAATAAATAGTATATACGCATGTTCCTTTGCTGCAGTTTCGTGATAATAGCTATGGAGGCTATGGATCAACTCCTGGTGGCGTGTCATTCGCAGACTCTCAATCTTTTTGTCGAGAGCTTCCTCAAGATGGTGCAAAAATTATTGGAGTCCACAGATCCGCAGCTGCAGATACTGGCAACACAGAGCGTAAGAACCTTGGCTTAAATTACTTATTACCCAATTATAAAAAATATTTGACTTTGAAAAATGTTTCTAGATTAAATAAAATATTAGCACATATTATCTATTCATATTAATAAAAAACTAACCTCCCGTGCCGTGTATTGTGAGTTTAATTCACAGGACAATTATTCGCTCACTGATCATACGAAACACAACAGTAGGAGTTCCTATCGTTCTTTCACGCTGATCCTCAGTGAGAAAACGGTACTTCCCCGATCGAGCTGGCCCATTTATGCTAGGCCAAACAAGGCTCTACCGCTGGCAAAATTATGTTTGTAAAGTCCCCCGCAGTTCAAAGATTGGTGCAAGATGTAGTCTTATTAAAAAAAAAACTATACAAGGTAAGTTTTTAACCAGTGCGCAATTTTTTTTTGGTGGTTCTATATCAGTAATAGAACACATTTCCATTAATTTTTAAATCTTTTTTTTTATCCGACTTGAAATCAGTAAAATATGGACACCAATCTTACGAGCAGCTCGAAGCTTTATTTTGTGCATTTTGATGGTCCTAAGCTCATGAAAGTATGAAGGAAAATTTGGAACTACTCTTACAAATAACTTCCAAGTCACGACCTAAACTTAAAAAGTTTAGTTCGAACCTGATATAATTACCCTTAATGCACCGACGCGTAGGTATCTACGCGTCGGTGCATTGAACGAGTGCCGACGTAGGTATTTATTTCTGCGGGCGGGTCGTGTGACCATAAAATATGTGTCAAAAGTAAGCACCTTTCGTTAGCGATAACTTTATTTTTAGTACTAAGACATATCAAAATAAAAAATACGTGTTTATTAAAATAATGCTTACGTTTATTTTCTCAAAATTTTGCGCACTCGTTAAAAAATTACCCTGTATGGTTGTCGTAAAGTCAGCTTACGGACGATAATTTTACGTGATAACGTCATAATATGTTTTATGAGAGTTTCACAAAATGTAATACTGATAGAAATCGAATGGTACATATAAAAAGGTACGATCGCGCGTGCTGCTATACAATAATTGAGATACGCGTGTTGCCCGGGACGCGTTTGGGCGAAGAAAGTGATGTCGGTCGGTGACGCCGGCCGTCTCCCTCCCGCAGACGCTCTTCAGCCCGCGACTCCCTTGTGAGTGCGAACATCAAACATTGGATCGGTCGCCATACATTTTTCGGAACGTGAGATTTTTTCGTGCGTGCTGTCGGTGTTCATCGATTTATAAGACGTTATCACATCAAAAAACCTAGCCTTAAAAATACTCATAGAATAATAATGTTAAAATGTTAATGTTCAAAATATTAGTTATCTTTTCATACAGGTAAACATTTAATATTTTCTTAATTCAATTCTACTATAGAAGCCTATTTAATTAATTGTTGATATTAAATATTCGTAAATTAAAAGCAATATTTCTAAATGCACGAAAAAACATATCCGTTGTCCGTGTGGTGACGGACTAAGAATACAAGTGTCACCACCCGATTCTTTTCCATGGGTGTCGTATGAGGCGACTAAGGGAAGTAAGCAATTATCATCCATTGTATGACTGGTGGTAGGGCTGGGTACCAAGTGGAAGTACTCACTTGGTATCGGGCCCGAGCGGGTTGGTACCACCATCTCCCGTGTCGTTTGCCATGAAGCAAATCATTGCGTTTTGGCTGTAGCAGGAGATAGCCGTTTATTCTTTCATTTCATATTTGTGAAATGAAATGGTGAGCAGCGGCTTGACAATAATACCGAGAGGTATAGTTGAGTCCATGAGCGACGGTTACCATTTACCATCAGATGGGCCGTGGCTCGTCTGCCACTAAATGCAATAAAAAAAATTTAAAAAAACTTAGTAGTCAATTATTATCAAAATTGTGGTTTTCATTACAGTTCGTGCGTTTTGCGAATATCGAAGAGGACACTCCCTCATACCACCGGCGATATGATTTCTTCGTATCGAAGTTCTCCGCGATGTGTCACAGCAACCATATCGATAAAGCAACCAGAGATAAGATCCGGCTCGCTGGTATACAGGGGTTGCAAGTAAGTTTTTTTAAAGTCTTTAGCGTTTATGTTACCCTGGTACTTTTTTATGGTACGAGAGTGGCAAACGAGCATACGGCCTACCCGATGGTAAGCGGTTAACGTAGCTTAAAGACGCTAGCAAGACCAGAGGCACCACTCGCGCTTTGCCTACTCTAAGGAAATGTATAAAAGGTAGGGAGGAAGGGTACTAAAGAGAGGATGAGAGTTGGCTTAAGCCTCCGGCGCTCTCACTTGCCATACGGGACAACAGTAGGAGTGGAGTACCCACCGTTGTTTCATGCTGATCTGTGGGAGGGTGGTACTTACCCGGTCAAACCAGTACATTCATGCTGGGACAAGCAAAGCTTTATCACTAAAAGGGTATGCAAGTCAAAGTCACTATAGGTTAGTTAGGAGATAGATTAATATAGGTTGCAAGCATATTGAAGTAATATCCAAGTATTTATGTTGCCCTGGTAAGTCAGATTTATTAAACAACTAATTAAAACTATACAGATATAATTTATAGAATATAAATTGTAACTAACATAATATATGGGGCATCTTATAAGTACTCATGCTAACTTGGTATTTCATGTTTCTTGTAAGTTAATAAGTAATTAAAGAGTGACCAGTGCTTGCCATTATTATGTTGCCCTGGTAGTTCACGTTATCGGTATGAAGTCATATTTAGATATTTTTATATTATATTCTTAGCATTTGACATGCTTAGCACTATACATTAAACACAAAGTGAAAAATGTGAAATCGAAAATAACAGTCACGAGCAGGATTTGAACCTGCATCTCCTGGATACCGTCCAGATGGTTTGCCAATTCAGCCATCGTGACAATTGCTCCTGACTGTTAATTTAGATAACACATTCATACTTAACGTCTCTGGGTGACGCCTGCGCCATCTGTCGGAAGTATTTTCATACATTGTACCGACCATACCCGGTACGAAGTCATTCAAAGCTATTGTAGTCACTTTTTATTATTAATCCTGTGAAACTACCTAATAAGTAATATTTTTATGTAACTGTATAATTATTATTCAATATATACTACTTCCAGAACAGCTGGATAATATTTTGTATGTTTATGTTCGCCTGATAGTTCTGATTATCAAGTAATTACGATTATAAATATCTAAATATACAAATTCATCTTAATTAAAATACATCTTAGGCATTGTGTTTATGCTAACCTAGTACAAACTTATTCATTCGAGACAAATAAGTGGACTAATTTGAACGGAACTTAGAAAATAAATAGCTTTATACTTCAAGATTCTCCACCCCTTGGTAAAAAGAAGTATATTTTTGACTAACTCTTGCTATTTCAGGGGGTTATAAGGAAGACAGTTTCGGACGACCTGGTGGAAAACATCTGGGAAGCACAACACATGGACAAGATTGTACCTTCTCTGCTTTATAATATGCAGGTAATTTTACGATGGTATTTGCCACCAGGTGGTAAGTGACACACACTGTAAATAAAATTTGTATGGTAACTGCTGTTCGTAATAACTCGTAATAAGTATAAAAACGTGTTAATAGCGGTAGACGAGCTGTATTCGACCTGGCGGTAAATGGTAACCGCCGGTGATTATCTTTAATATACCAGGGGCACAGCAAAAGAAATGGTTATCATAAAGATATATAACGATACAGGAAATTATGGTACCTATGAGGAAAAGTTTAGATCTATGGCGCTCTCACTCACCGGATAAAATACTCTATAAGTCAGAATACCTGTCGTACTTATCCGGTTGAGAGGCCCATTCATTCTGTAAGACTTTTCTAGATTTTTTTGTATTTGTTTACAATTTATCACTGCTCGGTGAAGGAAAACATTGTGAGGAAGCCTGAATACCTGAGAGATTTTCTCGACGGCTTGTGAAGTCTGCCAACCCGCACTGGGCCAGCGTGCTGAACCATGGCCTAAATTTATGTGTGTGTGTGTGTAATAGAGGGACAGAAAAAGGGTTGCAATATTAATAATTAGTCTGCCCGCGTCTCCGCCGCAGCAAAAGACTAGTTTTTAGGTTATATCTCACGTTCCCGCTATAGTAGCGAGATAAAATGTATACCTGTTTTTAAGGCTAATCAAGAGCTATCAAATAATAAATAAATAAATATTCGCGGACATTTTTCACACAACGTCCTCTGGTCCCAAACTAAGCTTAACGCTTGTGCTATGGGTACCAGATTACGGATATAATACATATACTACCTTTTTTTTTGTAAATACATACATATAATAGATAGAAAACACCCAGATGCAGTACAAATATCTGTGTTCATCACACAAATAATTGTCCTGAGTGGGAATCGAACCCACGACCTCGTGCAAGGAAGTCGGTTACACTACCGACTACGCCACGAGGCCCGTCCAAAATAATAAATAAAAACAGTTGTACGAAAATCCGTTCAGTAGTTTATGCGTGATGCGCAAACGAACAAACAGACAAAAAATCTTAAAAAAAAAATGTTTTGTGTTTAGACACGCTTATACAGCCTAATCAGTATTATTTTTCTCAAATATCTTAAATTTACAGACAGTTCTGTTACAGCTTTATAATAGTACATATAGATTAATAATATTTTTTTGTATTTTTTGAAGACGGCAGAAAAATACGAGACAGTATCTTGTATGGAGGGGGTGGTAGATGCTGAGGCGCCCGCCAAGCTGGCAGAGGCGTGCCTCCGGGAGTTAGTGGGACGAGCTTCCTTCGGACATATTCGGAGTGTTCTACGCCCTGTACTCACGTATGTGTCATGTACTTTACACTTAAAACCACTTAAAAACTAGGACAATCTAATCATTTTGGTGATAGAGGAGCATGACCCAAGGACCCTGATGGTAAGTGGTCATGAACTTAATAATACTAAGAGGATTCTCGAGCTGCTGCTAACCATTTCACTTCGCTAACAGAAATGAATGAATGAGCGGCTATCTCCCACACAAACAAAACATCGTGATCACCTACCGACCCGGTCGGGCCAACCCTACCACCAGTAACAGTGTGGTGATAACGGCTTACGTTCCTTAGTCGTCTTGTATGACACCCGTGGGAAAGGAAGGGGTGGTGACACTTGTATTCTTAGTCCGTCACCACATGGACACCCCGTTGTTCGGGGCAAGGAACAGGCTCTCGTCTTCTAAATAAACCCGCCGTGTACCGTCTCTACGCCAGTGCGTCTAGCCAAGTTGCATTCTATGATCAATAACGTTAATAGAAAACTATTAAAATAATAATAATAATAAATATTCACGGACATTTTTCACACAACGTCCTCTGGTCCCAAACTAAGCTTAACGCTTGTGATATGGGTACCAGATTACGGATATAATACATATATTACTTTTTTTTGTAAATACATACATATAATAGATAGAAAACACCCAGACGCAGTACAAATACCTGTGTTCATCACACAAATATTTGTCCTGAGTGGGAATCGAACCCACGACCTCGTGCATGGAATTCGGTTACACTACCGACTACGCCACGAGGCCTCTAACGTTAAGTCACGTGACTTAGCGTTATAGATATTGTTAGGCTTAGATAAATATAGGTTCTTTATCCAAGGCTAAAGATGTCAAATTCTCATACATTTAAATAGTTTTCTATTAGCGTTAGCGATCATAGAATGCAACTTGGCTAGGCCCACTGCATTGGCAGACCACTCGAATTTCAAATGCTAAAAATAACAATAAATTATTTGAAATATAAGTCTTTTGCTCCTTGACTCCGTTTTTACTAACCGATCATCAGAGTTTTGGCTCTTAGAGCTTTTTATCATGGAAACGGGTACCGTGGGAGTGAAATTGTTGCATAAAGACAATATATGTGCATTAGTGGCGTTTATAATATTTGACCCAATTCTATAATCGTAAAAATAATGTGCAAACTTTTAGTCGCCCGATAGTTGGCCGGTTATCTGAAAATAACCGTTGCAACACGGATAAATTACTCCAATTAAATACTATAGAAGTAGAGACCTAGTTGTGCACTTACAATTCGAACGATCGGCAAGGTGAACCAACCTTCGCTCGGCTGGCAATCAGATGGGTGACCAAAAAGTGGTAGTGGGTTCTGGCTGTCAAATAGCATCAGTCGTTGCAGGTTGTCAGTACTGAATAAAAAATCCGGATCGGGTCCTGTTCTAAGGTAGCCCAGTTAGCCCCTTAGTTGGGCCGGGGAGATCAGAGATCTGGAGGATCAGTTAAAACTAAACAGATCGGAAGCCAGGGTAGATGATGAGGAGCAGAAGATAAATATTTAGATATTTTTATATATATTTTTAGCATTTGACATGCTTAGCCATATACATTAAACACAAAGTGGAAAATGTGAAATCGAAAATAACAGTCACGAGCAGGATTTGAACCAGCATATCCTGGATACCGTCCAGATGCTAAAAATATATATAAAAATATCTAAATATTTATAGGGCTGCGTCATTATTAGATAAAAATCTTAATTGTAAAATTAAATTTACCTGGTCGGTTTAATGTATGTAAATACTTCCGACAGATGCCGCAGGCGTCATCCAGGACGTTAAGTATGAATGTTTATCGAAATTAGCAGTCAAGAGCAGTTGTCACGATGGCTGAATTGGCAAAGCATCTGGATGGTATCCAGGAGATGCAGGTTCAAATTCTGCTCGTGACTGTTATTTTCGATTTCACATTTTCCACTTTGTGTTTAAAGAAGATAAATGATTGAAGTTTCATAATTATTTTTTTGCAGACATTTCGACCGACACGAATTATGGATTCCGAACGAGTTTGCCGTTCATACGTTCAAGATTATCATGTTCTCAATACAAGTAAGTGTGTTGTAGATTTGAGTAGAATACACGTTATCGTACACCAAATTTACAATAAAATTATTAATTAATTAATTGAATGAGGCGACACTTGGCGGAAATCCATTGTTATTATTATAGAATGGATATTTTCGGAGAAGAGCCTCACCACTCATCCATGCACCTCGAGCTTTCACAGATAGAGAATAATGTGATAATAGCAGAGTAGCATGCACGATAATGATAAAAAATCTACAACCATGCGAAATGGCAGGACTCTCAGAACCACAACGTTGCAATATTCTGCAAAAATCCCGAACAGAAATTCGACAATATGTTGCCGAGCGGTTCTGAGGATGCCTCGTGTAGAGGCGAATAAGTTGGAATTGTTTTAGGCAATAGCTGATATTCAAATCTGTACATTTGAAGTTTGTTATACAAAACATTCGTAAGTGATTCTGATGGCAGCCTGTTATTCGTGGGCCCCTGTGATGTGAGCGTTTTTCCAAATCTTACCTGAATCCTCCTTAAAGATTTTTCTACTGTTTATAAAGTTTGACTCCTATGGGCTTACGTGGTGTATTATGGCGTCAATGCCTGTCTTAGAAAAGTGCCCTTTTTTGAAAGGGTCCAGCCGAAAGAGAATTTTATTATAAGTTGTATTTTAAGTTTTTTTTTTGGGAGCAAATTACTCGTTAAACAGTTTGGTTAAGATGTGATAGTGAGATCTGGCAGACAATAACGCCGTGCGTGTGCAGGCGCAGTACTCGTACAGCGTGGTGGAGGCGCTGATGCAGCACCTGGACGCCGCCGCGCCCAGCGCCGCCGACGGACGCGCCCGCACGCGCCTGCGGGCCGCACGCGCCACCGTGCTCAGCAACATCGTGGCCATCGCCGCCGGCGACAGCGTCGGTGAGTGTGTCCCCAGCTGCCTCAGTGGCGCCACCGTGCTCAGCAACATCGTGGCCATCGCCGCCGGCGACAGCGTCGGTGAGTGTGTCCCCAGCTGCCTCAGTGGCGCCACCGTGCTCAGCAACATCGTGGCCATCGCCGCCGGCGACAGCGTCGGTGAGTGTGTCCCCAGCTGCCTCAGTGGCGCCACCGTGCTCAGCAACATCGTGGCCATCGCCGCCGGCGACAGCGTCGGTGAGTGTGTCCCCAGCTGCCTCAGTGGCGCCACCGTGCTCAGCAACATCGTGGCCATCGCCGCCGGCGACAGCGTCGGTGAGTGTGTCCCCAGCTGCCTCAGTGGCGCCACCGTGCTCAGCAACATCGTGGCCATCGCCGCCGGCGACAGCGTCGGTGAGTGTGTCCCCAGCTGCCTCAGTGGCGCCACCGTGCTCAGCAACATCGTGGCCATCGCCGCCGGCGACAGCGTCGGTGAGTGTGTCCCCAGCTGCCTCAGTGGCGCCACCGTGCTCAGCAACATCGTGGCCATCGCCGCCGGCGACAGCGTCGGTGAGTGTGTCCCCAGCTGCCTCAGTGGCGCCACCGTGCTCAGCAACATCGTGGCCATCGCCGCCGGCGACAGCGTCGGTGAGTGTGTCCCCAGCTGCCTCAGTGGCGCCACCGTGCTCAGCAACATCGTGGCCATCGCCGCCGGCGACAGCGTCGGTGAGTGTGTCCCCAGCTGCCTCAGTGGCGCCACCGTGCTCAGCAACATCGTGGCCATCGCCGCCGGCGACAGCGTCGGTGAGTGTGTCCCCAGCTGCCTCAGTGGCGCCACCGTGCTCAGCAACATCGTGGCCATCGCCGCCGGCGACAGCGTCGGTGAGTGTGTCCCCAGCTGCCTCAGTGGCGCCACCGTGCTCAGCAACATCGTGGCCATCGCCGCCGGCGACAGCGTCGGTGAGTGTGTCCCCAGCTGCCTCAGTGGCGCCACCGTGCTCAGCAACATCGTGGCGATCGCCGCCGGCGACAGCGTCGGTGAGTGTGTCCCCAGCTGCCTCAGTGGCGCCACCGTGCTCAGCAACATCGTGGCCATCGCCGCCGGCGACAGCGTCGGTGAGTGTGTCCCCAGCTGCCTCAGTGGCGCCACCGTGCTCAGCAACATCGTGGCCATCGCCGCCGGCGACAGCGTCGGTGAGTGTGTCCCCAGCTGCCTCAGTGGCGCCACCGTGCTCAGCAACATCGTGGCCATCGCCGCCGGCGACAGCGTCGGTGAGTGTGTCCCCAGCTGCCTCAGTGGCGCCACCGTGCTCAGCAACATCGTGGCCATCGCCGCCGGCGACAGCGTCGGTGAGTGTGTCCCCAGCTGCCTCAGTGGCGCCACCGTGCTCAGCAACATCGTGGCCATCGCCGCCGGCGACAGCGTCGGTGAGTGTGTCCCCAGCTGCCTCAGTGGCGCCACCGTGCTCAGCAACATCGTGGCCATCGCCGCCGGCGACAGCGTCGGTGAGTGTGTCCCCAGCTGCCTCAGTGGCGCCACCGTGCTCAGCAACATCGTGGCCATCGCCGCCGGCGACAGCGTCGGTGAGTGTGTCCCCAGCTGCCTCAGTGGCGCCACCGTGCTCAGCAACATCGTGGCCATCGCCGCCGGCGACAGCGTCGGTGAGTGTGTCCCCAGCTGCCTCAGTGGCGCCACCGTGCTCAGCAACATCGTGGCCATCGCCGCCGGCGACAGCGTCGGTGAGTGTGTCCCCAGCTGCCTCAGTGGCGCCACCGTGCTCAGCAACATCGTGGCCATCGCCGCCGGCGACAGCGTCGGTGAGTGTGTCCCCAGCTGCCTCAGTGGCGCCACCGTGCTCAGCAACATCGTGGCCATCGCCGCCGGCGACAGCGTCGGTGAGTGTGTCCCCAGCTGCCTCAGTGGCGCCACCGTGCTCAGCAACATCGTGGCCATCGCCGCCGGCGACAGCGTCGGTGAGTGTGTCCCCAGCTGCCTCAGTGGCGCCACCGTGCTCAGCAACATCGTGGCCATCGCCGCCGGCGACAGCGTCGGTGAGTGTGTCCCCAGCTGCCTCAGTGGCGCCACCGTGCTCAGCAACATCGTGGCCATCGCCGCCGGCGACAGCGTCGGTGAGTGTGTCCCCAGCTGCCTCAGTGGCGCCACCGTGCTCAGCAACATCGTGGCCATCGCCGCCGGCGACAGCGTCGGTGAGTGTGTCCCCAGCTGCCTCAGTGGCGCCACCGTGCTCAGCAACATCGTGGCCATCGCCGCCGGCGACAGCGTCGGTGAGTGTGTCCCCAGCTGCCTCAGTGGCGCCACCGTGCTCAGCAACATCGTGGCCATCGCCGCCGGCGACAGCGTCGGTGAGTGTGTCCCCAGCTGCCTCAGTGGCGCCACCGTGCTCAGCAACATCGTGGCCATCGCCGCCGGCGACAGCGTCGGTGAGTGTGTCCCCAGCTGCCTCAGTGGCGCCACCGTGCTCAGCAACATCGTGGCCATCGCCGCCGGCGACAGCGTCGGTGAGTGTGTCCCCAGCTGCCTCAGTGGCGCCACCGTGCTCAGCAACATCGTGGCCATCGCCGCCGGCGACAGCGTCGGTGAGTGTGTCCCCAGCTGCCTCAGTGGCGCCACCGTGCTCAGCAACATCGTGGCCATCGCCGCCGGCGACAGCGTCGGTGAGTGTGTCCCCAGCTGCCTCAGTGGCGCCACCGTGCTCAGCAACATCGTGGCGATCGCCGCCGGCGACAGCGTCGGTGAGTGTGTCCCCAGCTGCCTCAGTGGCGCCACCGTGCTCAGCAACATCGTGGCCATCGCCGCCGGCGACAGCGTCGGTGAGTGTGTCCCCAGCTGCCTCAGTGGCGCCACCGTGCTCAGCAACATCGTGGCCATCGCTGCCGGCGACAGCGTCGGTGAGTATCCGCCTGCTACCCGGCCCCGCCACCTGGCATGCCTGTAGGATATACTTAAAACAACTCTAGTGACCATACTTTCAAATGAAAACAGTCAAAACCGCGTGCAAAAGCTATAATGTAACAAAAAAATTGCAACATAATTTGCCTGCGCCCCAGGCAACTGGTATCTACACTACACCACTGTTCTTGATTTAATATTCTATTGTTTATTTCAGGCCCATCAGTGCTCGAGATTATCAACAATCTACTTACAAACTTGAGAGCTTCCGTCGCTAGAGATTCTGAGGTAATCTTTTTTTGTACTACTATACAAACGATTTATTTTGATTTTAAGTGTAAATTCTATGTGTTTAATTATAACGGTCGTTATAATTAAACCCACAGTTGGTGCTTGTAATAAGACCGGCATAGCTTACACATGTGACATGCGAAGTTTGCACCTCGGACTGGGCATCGAACTTAATACCATTGTCTTTGCAGTCCTACTACTAGACTATCTGTGCAGACATTTTTTTACTAATATAAATTACTGATAAGAAAAGGCATCTATCATCAACAACGACGAACAACTAGTCAAGAAATATGTGACTTCCATACCTCAGACCAAGAAAAAAAAAAAGACATCGTTAACTAAAAAAAGAAGTCACTTTTTTAAAAATGTGTTGGTTGCATCTGGAACGGATTTTTTCATCACCATGTAAACTATGAACTTCCGTAGAGTACGTCGTTAACCAACCATATAAATCTCTGTAATTTTCATTAAATTAAAAAAAAATATTATATATTTTTGCCGTGTGGGGCCGGCACCATGAATAGCTCCACTCCGTCTCTTCCTATGAGAGTCGTAAAAGCTGACTAAGGGATTACCGGGGGCCGGGCAGCGGCGTTCTCCTGTGTACTAAAAACATCCACTGTGATCGCCAACTCGCCTGCCTAGCGTGGCGATTATGGTAAACCCCCAATTTTGGTGAGGCCTATGTCCAGCAGTGGACGATGAAAGGCTGATGGATGGATAATAAATTTACTGGAGTATTTGACAAAATTTAATCGTTCGTTATGACGTCCCGCTTTTTAAAAGTATGTAAAAGTGTTGTCATCTATAAAAAAATCCTTACAGTTTAACTAAAATAAATCTATAAAGTAGGTAGACACCAAATCAAATAGGGAATAGATGGCGCTGACGACCGTACGAATTACCCCAAACTATCAACGATTACGTACGTATGTTACGTTACGTTACGTTTGGGGTAATTTGTAATTATAATCTAGTAACACTCGAGTTTTATGTCACTTCCTGGAGGCATGATTTAGTTTATATTTGTGAGTACGTGTAATTACTAGATGGACATGAATTTTACGGCTTCCCTAGATTGTAATGACCATTCTTCTTTTTTTTTTTTGATTCGAATTGCATATAATGTTTTTTTGTACTACAAAGGTAAGCGGTTACCGTAGCCTATAGATGCTGGCAACACTGTAAAGATAGCAAAACAGGATGAGACAGTTGAGAGAGGATACAGGTGATCTAGGGTTCTGACGCTTTTGTTTACATCCGAAATTCTAACCCGGTACTTCGATTGTTAACCCATGACTGCTCTTAACTTCTGTGGTATTAATACTCCATATTCTTCTTCACAGAAAGAATCCGATGAGAAATTGTACCAGGACGCGCTGATCAACGCCCTGGGAGAATTCGCGGACCACCTGCCCGACTTCCAGAAGATCGACATAATGGTGTTCATCGTGAACAAGGTCCCTGTGGCGGCGCGTGGCAAAGGCACGAGGGCTGATTGCATGCTGCAGAGTATACTGCTTAAGTCCCTGCTCAAGGTTAGTCTTAGCTCTTGATATATTTAAGTCTCAATTGAAGCTAAGCTTCACTGAATTTTAGTCTCTGTTGAATTAACATAAAGTGTGAAAATTAGAAATCGAAAATTGCACGAACAGGATTTGAACCTGCATCTCCCGGAATGCCGTCCCAGATTCTTTGCCAATTCAGCCTTCGTAGCAATCGCTCGGGGTTGTGAATTTCGATAAAATCCTCTCTCGATTCTTAACGTTTTTGGTCGTCTGGATCTCTGTTGAAATTAAGCTACGTATGCTAAAATTAAAATTCACAGAAGTTGTCCATTTTTGATGTTAATACTAACGGTGATAGGCGAACCGCCACTCATGCTCTATTTCAACACCAGTGTAGTAACTTCGCTGCTTTATTTGTTTCAAAATTTAATCTAACCGCACACCCTGTTGTTCGGGGCTATTAATAGGGTTGTGTATTCCTGTCGCTACCGAAAGGTCCCCTCACGTCCCTAGCGTGAAATAGTGCTCTTTTCAAAACTCATTTGATGAAGGATATATCATAACAGTATTGGTTAGGGTTATAGGGTTGTTAGACCTGAGGGTCGAAACCTCTGTATTGTCCACAAAAACCCTTAAACTTTTAAACAGCAGACTAACTTTCGGCCTACTTAATAAGTTTCATTTTTCAATGCTACAATGCATTTGTCGTTGTTTTTTTTTATTGCCAAAGGTGGCAGACGAGCAAGCGGTCCATCTGATTGTAAGTGGTAACCGCCGCTCATAGAATTTGGCAACACCAGTGGCATCACTCGCGCGTCCCCATTTCCAAGAAAAGGGACAAAAGGTGGATAGGAAGCATATTAATGAGGGGATAGGTAGGATACTAAGGAAAGGATAGGAAGGATAACAAGGAGAGGATAGGGGTTTGGGCCTCCGGCACTCTCACTCACCATACGAAACACAACGGTAGCTACCACTACTATTGGTTCACGAAGAGTCGAGTTGTACATATAATCCGTCCATCAGCCTTTCGAAGTCCACTGCTGGACATGGCCTCCCCAAAAGAACGCCACAACATGTGTTTCGCTCATATGGGGGATAGTGCCGTGATCGCCACGCTTGGCAGGCGGGTTGGCGATCGCAGTTGATGTTGTTAATACTCGAGGGAATGCTGCTGCCCACTCCCCCCGGTATTCCGTCAGTCGGCTCTTACGACTCCCATGGGTGGAGAGGGGTGGAACAATTCTAAAGCCGGCCCCACCTTATTTATATGAAAATACTAATTAAATTGTCTGCTATGCACAAATTTTGTCTAAATTCTCTCTCGTGTAACGAAATGTACTTAAACGTAACGCAACCTTAAAATAACACCCTCAATTCTCTAATCTCCGAACTGCTACGTCAGAAGTTCTTTTTTTTATACGACTTGGGTGCCAATCAAGTACACGGCCCACCTGATTATAAGCTATTACCGTAGCCTATAGACGCTAGAGCAGAGGCATCACTCGCGTGTCGCTAACTCCGAGGACACTTGTAGGGTGGAGAGGAAGTTTAATAAGGTTAGGGCCACTGCCGCTCTCACTTACCATACAAAACACCACAGTGGGAGTAGCTACCGTTTTTTCAAGCTGATGTTCTGTAAGTGCTATTTCCCCAGTCAGTAAGGCTCTACCATTACTTCAAAATAGAGTACAGTGAATGTGTGGTAGAATTAGTGGTAGTTTTTTTTTTTTTTTGATCTATTTTTTAGCACTTGACATACTCAGCTACTTTAAAGTACAAATGATTTGTGAATGTGGAAAAAGAGAACTTAAGTGCGAGCGGGATTCGAACCTGCGTCGCGCTGCGAGGTATTATTAGATTGGGTATGGTCGAAGGTCAGTGCGATAGCTCAGCGGCTTAGAGCACTTCCCCGGATTGGAAGGGACGCAGGTTTGAATCCCGCTCGCACTAAAGTTCTCTTATTCCACATTCACAAATAATTTGTACTTTAGTGGTAGATAATAACTGGTATTACAGGTAGGTGCCACGTATAGGACTACGGAGTTAAGCAAGGCGTTCCCGGCCGCTTTCCTGGAGGCTCTCCTTAGAGTTGGCGCCTCCGCGGAGGCTAACGCGAGGGCACTACTGCAGAGGATACTCCACACTCTTCTGGATAGGAGAGGCAATGCGCCAAGGCTGTTGCATCCTACGTGAGTGGATTTCTATACTATTATAAAGCTGATAGCCTTTACCCGCGGCTATGCCGCAGCCAAAAGCTAGTTTTTAGGTTATATCTCGGGTTCTCGACATAGTAGCGGGATAAAATGTATACCAGTTTCTAAGTCTAATGAAAAGCTATCAAATAAAAAAAACTATATGGTTGTCTGTAAAGACGGCTTACGGACGATAATTTTAGGTGATAATGTCATACATTTTCTGAGAGTCACAAATGTTAGCGACATAAAAGGGTTGAAAATCAAGAAATAAGGTTTGTACTTTTAAACAATTTAATACTGATAGAAATCGAATGGTACATATAACGCAGTCAGGTAAAAAGGTACGATCGCGCGTGCTGCTATACAATAATTGAGATACACGTGTTGCCTGGGACGCGTTCGGGCGAAGAATGTGATGTCAGTCGGTGACTCGGTGTGTCGCAGGCGGCGCTGGCTAGCGCGGCTGGCAGTCTCCCTCCCGCAGACGCTCTTCAGCCCGCGTCTCCCTTGTTAGCGCGAACATCAAACAATGCATCGGTCGCCATACATTTTTCGGAACGTGAGTCTTTTTCGTGCGTGCAGCCGGGCGTTTATCAATTTATAAGACGTTATCACGGTAAAAACGTTGCATCAAAATCCAATCGTTTGTTCGAACATCACCCAAAACTACGTAAATTATTTCGGTGAATAGTCTTTTTGATAGTTTTGACTAGAATTAAAAACAAGAATATGGCCTGCCCTATGATCAACGGGTAAAATTGTGTTCTATACAAGCGATACACCTCCCTAAAATATTTACCCAAATTATGCCGATTAAGTATTTTTATTGCCTTTGGTGGCAGACGAGCCACGGCCCACCTGATGGTAAATGGTAACCGTCGCTCATGGACTCAACTATACCGAGAGTATTGTCAAGCCGCTGCTCATCATTTCATTTCACCGATATGAAATGAAAGAATTAACGGATATCTCCTGCTACAACCAAAACATACTGATGTGCTTCATGGCCGGTGACGCAGGAGATGGGTGTGTTTTGGTTGCAGTGGAAGATAGATGGCCATTAATTCAGTACTTTTTTTCTTGTTATGATTGATCACACAAAAAGATGTCCTGTGTGGGAATCGAACCTGTTAAATACATTAACAGCGCCATCTGGCGATAGATGGCGCCAGACCTTCTATAATACACTTAGATAAATAACCTATAGATGTAGCCATCACGTGGCCACTCATGAGACAGCAATATTACACTTCAGTGTGGCTATTACGGTACGGCTACGGCTATTCGCCCTAAATGTGGCAAAAATTAAATGAAGATCGTGATATAATTGTTAAAATTAATCGCTAATTGATTAATTCATTAATATCGATCACTTATTACCCTGATTAATATTGTGAATGCACAATTACGTGAGCTTTTCACATCGGATATTGTGATAAATAGAATGTATTTTTTTTAATTCTTTATTTAGTTTCGGGATTTATCGAACATGGATATGCCAGTCCTATTGTACTCTTAACTAATAGCAATCTTAACCTATAAGCAGCAGGGAGGAGCTGCTGAGAAGCAATCACCATCTCATATACCCTTCTTGCAGCAACTGAAACGGGTTATGCCAGAATGGATTGGAAAATACCCACATTGCTTCTAATCAGCCCAAACTCTCTCAGCAACGCTTCCCTATGACTCCGGTTCCTATCACACTCTACTAACAAATGATGCACGTCCTCACATTTGGGTCACACATATACACATATCTCACATTTGCGTGAGGTGCATTTTTTTAACAAAAATGCATACTTACTTTGCCGATGGATAATGACCGGAACGGAGTCTGAAAGCAATTTTTAAATATTGCCTGTTAATTATGACATCTCCGGAGCAGGCGCTACGAAAGATTGAGCACTGTATGGTTTTATACCAAATACCCTTTTCTCTTGATCTTAAATCAAAATATTCCTGCCATATATCCCAGCATTTCCTTTTGTATCTAGGGATTACTTCGCTGTAATGAGGAAATATTTCATAGTATGTCCCACTCGATGATGCTGATTTAGCAAGTTGGTCTGTCTTTGCGTCACCCTCAATTCCGATATATCCTGGGATCTCAAATCTCTGCAGTCTCAAATACACTCCTCAAAAAAAACATAGTAATATAATATTTTAGAGAGTTAGGCTCATAGTAACTTTTCTTCATAATTATACTATTTAAACTGGTCTGTATTAAATGTGTCACATTGATTGAATTAATCCATATATATATATCCAAAGTAAACATTTGAAGCAAATAAGCTGAGTAGACAATATTTGATTTAGTTTCATTATGACTCACAAAGCAAAGGTTTCCTTTTATTGCTCTAATATCTGTTGTGACAAAGAGTGCTAAGCTCACAAAGTCACTTAACTGTTGTATTATTCGACCAAGATTATGTATGAAATACTTGTAAAGGCGTGCAAAGGCACACTGCCTTTTACAATCTGAATCATATTTATAAAAATACTTACAGCTAGAACTTTAAAAAAGAGAATCCATCACACATATCCTAAACTTTTTTCTTGAGTGTAGTGTGTTTAAAGTAAGTTTTAAGTTTTTGTTTTAAGTGTAAGAAATAAGTATCAGTGATATCAGACAGTTATATTATGATGTTGATGATTTCGACGAATTTAGTGAAATTCAAATAAAGTTTGTTTATCTGACATATTTTTTTATAGATTTTGTACGGAAACGTTTTTTTTAATCACTGTAACTATAGGAACAATATGTAATTATTATAATGATTTATTATTATAATAAGGCGCGAAGGTCTGCTTTTTAATAAATTTGTTTGAGACACGGCATTTTTTCAAACCCAAAGCACGGCACCTAATTTTCCTTTTAATGGCATCCCTGGTAGTCATGGTGATTAAGTTGTATGGCGAACTATTTTAAAGTTTGCCGGTTGAAAAACCTGCACGTCATATGAGACATGAAGATACGATACTGTGTCTTAATTTTCTTCGGTATTTCGTATATGCCTGTCTCACTTCCACACTTCCTAATGTATCATGGCTACATCTATAGGTTATTTATCTACTGCCACCGGACGCTGGGGGCGCTGTACAAACGATAGGTATATAAAGCATGAAATTTGACGTTTTTAGTTGTAGTCAATATACGATTATTCGCACACACACGACTTTTCTCGTCTTAGTCCCACGGAAATATTTCTACATGTGTACAGAATCCACAACACTCGAGGGGGAAGTCGGTATCTAAACCACTCCGCCATCTGTGCAGTCACATTGTATAATGAAATTATGTCATGTGGCTTGGCATTACTCAGTACTATTTAGTACATGAACGGTCACCACTTACCATCAGGTGGCCCGTGGCTCGTCAACAATAAACACTAAAAAAATTGTTCACAGTGTAAACTACGCCGAGCTTGGTCTAATCGTAGAAAAGTGTTCCCGCCAAGACCTGATCTTCATTGGCAAGCATGGATATGCGCTGTTCAGCTCGTTGTATGATGGTAAGTATTCAGATCCGTATGTTATCAAAGCCAGTTTGTCTTTGACCCAAGGTATTGTATGCGGTTCCGGAATATTGCACGTTTTAATCAACTCATTACTGTCCTACTACTTTGAGAACTGCTGACCTATGCAATTATTTTATTTAATGCCGATATTATTTTTTAATACTACGTAGGTGGCAAACAAGCGGTCATCCAATGCCATCTCCAATGAAAGGGATAGGATGTGTATAGTACGGATTATAAGGAAAGGATAGGTAGGATACTAAGGAGAGGATAGGAAGGGAATTTTGGCCTCCGGTGCTCTCACTCACCATACGAAATACAACGGTAGAAGTACTTACCGTTGTGTCATGCTGATCTTTTGTGTTGGGGTAGATTATGTAGAAGAACGATAATTATAATTAATACACATTTTAGGCTTACAGCTCGAGTCTAATACATTGGAAAATATCGAAGCGATATACACGACGATAGCCCTCATCAGCATCGAGATGAGCTCCGAGGAGACTGTATGCGATATACTGCAGCTTATACTCGCGTGAGTAATTACTTCTGAGCTACAGGCCTGGGCCTTAAACATTTTACAAATAGATAATATATAGATTTATTATTATTATTAAAATTAAGTAAAAGGCACCTTGTGATTTTTACAATCGTTTGTATGCAAATACTTCCGACAGATAGCGCAGGCGTCATCCAAGACGTTAAGAATGAATGTGTTATCTCAATTTGTAGTCCCGAGCAATTGCCACGATGGCTAAGTATCTGGGAAGGTGTTTCAGGAGATTGCAGGTTCAAATCCTGCATTTTCACACTCTGTGTTAATTCATCCTCAGTAGGTACATAGTGTAAATATAAAATATCGTAACGCCATTATATGCGAAGGTTAAATAGTCGCTCCATAAACAAAATTATTTTACTAAATAACTTCTTTTTATAATGCTAAGTGCTACAAATAATTGTTATGTACTTTGCAGTATCCAACAGTCGGGTTTATCGAACCCCGTGATATCGGTGGCTCAGCAATGCCAGCTGCAGACTGTGGCTCTCTCACTCGCTGTGCTTATTCCGCACGTGTGTCCCTTGCCAAGGCTAGCTGAGTATTTGAACAAGGTATTGACAAAAATGGTACCTGATTTTAACTGCATTTAATTTAGTAACAATCCCATCGTGGATGGGAGAAGCCACACTTACAGAAGACCGGCGTGATACAAAGGTAGGTATTTCTCTTGGGTTTCGTATGGTGAGTGAGAGTGTCGACCAGTCTCACCACTTTTTATCACTTTCCATTTTGGCAACGTACGAGTGGTGCATCTGCTGTACCAAGAGGTAGTAACTTACTCACCAACACCAAGGAAAGAGATAGAAGACGGATAATAAGGACAGGATAAGAAGGGGGTTTGGGCCTCCGGCGCTCTCACTCACCGAGCTAAGACGAGCAAGGTCGCTAGAATAAAATATTCCATCATTAAGGAAAAGTAAGAGAGCGAGTAGGTATGAAAGAGAGTATTGGTGTAAAGATGCGAAAGGGAATGCTCCGATGGTTCGGACATGTGGAAAGAATGCCGGACGAGCGACTGGTTAAGAAGATATACAATGCTAAAGTGGAAGGGTGTAGGTACCTTTTTTTTGTTGAAGCGGGAAAAAATGTTCCTAACCGCACACCCCGTCGTTCGGGGCAACCCGCCGTGTGCCGTCTCTCCGCCTTTATTGGCAGGCCACCGGAACCATATTACATTCCTTCAGTGATGGCAGGGTGTAGGTACCTAGACCAAATCGGTCATGTATTGAAGGAAGGTGGAGTCAGAAGTCTCCGAAACCGGCGAGCGTGTATAAAGAGAATTATAAATGTTAAGGAAGCGAGAAATGTATGCATGAATAGAGCCTCTTGGCACTCTGTTCTCTCTGCCTACCCCGCAAGGGTAATGGCGTGATGATAGTTTAGTTATCATTAAGGAAAAAGAAATGATAATATCAAGTAAAACAATGATTAAGGCGTCACATGGGGCGGCCCCAGTTCCTTCTTTAGAATCAAATGACTGCAGCAGATCTTTTATTAGGAGCTTCGTCAAATATTTTATTTTCCAAAAGTGATTCGTCGATATAAAAGATTGGGAACTGATGCTTTTTTGCAACCATTTTTCTGTCCTGCTATTGAGCTTGGGTCTCCTCTAATGGTGAGAGGGATGAGGCCATAGTTTTCCACACTAGTCCAATGCGGATTGGCAGACTTCACAAGCCGTTGAGAAAATCTCTCAGGCATGCAGCATTGATGAGTTGATGAGCTGATAAGTTGACGGGTTGATAAATTGATAATTTAACAATTTAAATTTCATAAATCATGATATCAGTAAATCGCAAACCATAATTAAATTTGTTTATTAATACTAAATTATAATAAAATTAAATACAAATTAAAATATGTCCTTATCCTCTCTCCTGCGGAACTATGTCGCTGTGCCCGACAGGGTCCATAATTGTATCTACAATCTCATGCCTACTACCTGGGGATAGAACTATATACCACTGTCTTTGCAGTCCTTGGTTTTCCATCCATCCATCCATCAGCCTTTCGACGTCCACTGCTGGACATAGGGCTCCCCAAGAGAACGCCACAACGAGCGGTCCTGTGCCGACTGCATCCTTTTTTTTTTTCGTTTGTACTCATTATGAGGGATAATGCCGTAATCGCCACGCTTGGCAGGCGGGTTGGCGATCGCAGTGGATGTTGTTGATACTCGAGGGAGTGCTGTTGCCCACTCTCTCGGTATTCCCTCAGTCGGCTCTTACGACTCCCGTGGGTAGAGAGTGGTGGGACAATTCTAAAGCCGGCCCCACATGGCGTCCTTGGTTTTACCGCTAGGCTATCACTGCTGCACTGCTGTACCGATTCTAAATATTTCTAAATTATATCGATATTCATATCTCTCAGAATAATATAGAGAGGTGTCGAACAATAAATCCAGTATTTCTAAAACTTTCATCGTGTTACAGATAATTGAAGCGCGCATTGATGAAGCCCCTCATATGCTTCCACCTCTATTGGAGGACTACGACGACCTGGCTCCTTCCAAAATGCCCGCCAAGATGCCGTTCCTCATGATGGACCAGGTACACTCATTCGATTATTTTTCTGGGAAAATGGCAAACAACCCTAGCTTATAGACGCTAGCAACACTAAAAGCATCACTCACAGGCTGCCAATCCTTTATTTATTTTTGTTTAGATGGGAAAAAATGTTCCTAACCGTACACCCCGTCGCTCGGGGCAACGAACAGGGTAGTGTGGGCCTTCACCCACTAAAGAAACCCGCCGTGTGCCGTTTCTCCGCCCTTATTGGCGGGCCACTGGAACTATGTTACATTCCTTCGGTGGTCCGCCGGCGGCTTACCCTTTCGGGTACCCTCTACTGAGCGACGCATCCGCACACGGAGCGTCGCACCTTCGCGGGAGGCCTTGCGGGTGGCGGACGTTCCACGGGTTGCCAATCCTAGGAAAATAAATCTGTATTAAATTTGTACAATAGTAGCATTCCTAACGACCGGCTAGGTTTAGCTCGGCTGGCAATCACATTGGTGACAGAAAAGTGACAACTGATCTCCGTGCTTCGAAAGGCACGTTAAAAGGTCCCACCTGTCAAATAACATGCTGGTAGACGTTTCAGGTTGTCGAATTCCTCAAAAAATCTAAGTTACTATAATTACTTGGGTCGTAGAAGTCGAAACCGAACAGATAACCCATTATATTGTATACACACACACATTTTTGGTGTCTGTCTGTTTGTTAGAGCACATCTTGGAAATTATTGAACGGACATTTTAATCTATATTTTTAGCACTTGACATGCCCAGCTACTTTTAGAGTGCAAATTATTATTTGTGAATGAGGAAAAAGAGAACTTTAGTACGAGCGGGAAGTGATACTGCGTCCCTTCCTATCCGGGGAAGTGCTCTAATCCACTGAGCTATCGTACTACCTTGCGGTCGTACCCAATTTCCTCATCACATTTGTCTTAACGACCAACGCCATCTATCGGAACGCATTTGCATGCATTAATCCAATATAATAAGTTTAATTTTGCAATTCAAATTCATACTATTTGACGGCGTGATTTTTTTTAATCGTTTTGATATATATCTTTAGCACTTGACATGCTCAGCTACTTTTAGAGTCACTGCTGGACATAGACCTCCCCAAGAGAACGCCACAGTGAACGGTCCTGTGGCGCCTGCATCCAACGACTGCCTGCGACTTTGACCAGGTCATCGGTCCACCTGGTGGGAGGCCTACACTGCGCCATCCGTTACGTGGTCGCCACTCGAGAACCTTTCTTCCCCAACGGTTGTCGGTTCGTCGAGCGATGTGGCCTGCCCATTGCCACGTCAGCATGCTGACCCGGCGGGCTATGTCGGTCACTCCCGTTCTCCTACGGATTTCCGTATTACGGATCTTATCACGTAGAGAGATCCCAAGCATAGCCCGCTCCATAGCACGCTGAGCGACTTTAAGCCTTGATATAAGGCCAACATTCAGAGACCACGCCTCTGTGCCGTAAGTCATCACTGGTAACACACACTGGTCGTAGACCTTCGTCTTCAGACACTGTGGAATATTGGACAAGAAGATCTCCCTCAGCTTCCCGAACGCTGTCCAGGCGAGCTGGATTCGTCGATCGATCTCTTTCTTGAAGTTGTGTCTACCTAACTGGACAGTTTGTCCCAGGTATACATAGTGGTCGACAACTTCGAGAAACGCACTCCCGACCAGGCCCGGTGCTGAAATGACATGGACATTAGACATGACAAATAATAATTATTGAACGATTTTTAATGCAGTAGTCACGAGCTCAGCTTACGGCAAAATATAGGTATTTTATTTCAATTTGATGTTAGGAACTCCTTTTATGATTAGTTCCAACTGCTGGCCTGTGGGAACTAGGCCACTATACTGTTGGAGCCAAATATTGATGTCGCTATGAATTTCCACACTTCAGACCAGATCAGAGTGTACGTTGTTTAATATTATGATAACCCGGCAGATGGCGCTATGTGAGTGTATCAAATCATCGGGCTTGGAGTGCGGCCGGCTGGCGTCTGTGTCCCCGTACAGTGCGGGGTCTGTGGCCGCCCCACACAGGCACAGCTGGGTTGAGGCTGGTATGTACCAACATTAATTACCTACAAAAGATTTTCACAGACATAACATTAGTTTTCAAATTGGAAAAACAGAATGATGGCATATTTTTTTATAAACATTCAACAATACCAATTTTTATAAGCCATTTTAAACAAGTAACTTAAATTTAATAAAAATAAACTTTTTATTGCATATGCTTAGTTGTGGCAGACGGCCTGATGGTAAGTGGTAACCGTCGCTCATGGACTCAGCAATACCATGAATACTGCTAAGCCGCTGCTCACCATTTCATTTCCCACAAGTTAAATTAATAAATGAATATTTATCGCCCGCTATAAACAAAAGACACTGACGTATTTCACGGTCGGTCACAGACAGATGGTGGTACTCCCACTTCGTACCCAACCCTACCATTACTAATCAATAAGAAAATACTATAGTTTGTAAATAACACAACCATATTTCTGAATCGAAAAAATATATTGTTATGGTAACACCAAGAGCTATCGAAGAACAACATCGTGACGAAACATGCGAGATCTTTACATTGCTTATAAAGTCTGACAATATTAGGACAGCTGTGGGATGTTAGGCGATGTGGGGGCTTAGGCGGGATGCCTTGGCGGGTAGTTGAAATCCCGTCACAAAGTCCAATAAATTTAGAATCCTACGAAGTATAATAAAGTATTTGAATGACGAATACATATTTCATAGTCAAAAAGAAATATGGATTATACACATACTCATAATTGAACAACCTTGAATCTAGAATAGGAGAAGTATCTTCGACCACTTCTAACTTCTTGCTATCATACGAAGACCGTTCTACCGTAGTGTCGTATTGAGTTTCAGGTGCAACTCAAGGTCGAGACAGCTTAGCAGACATCACCGCGGGACCTGTGACAGAACTAGATAGTGCCAACAGCTCACCTGGAGTGCAGCGGGTAAGTAGTCATACTTCGCCATCCTTTGAGAAAGAAAGAAATTGTCTATTCAAGCGTCCTTAACCTTCTCTATCCTTTCTTATCCAATAACTCATATTGCCTTTATCCACGAAGTATTAAGCAGCTTCCTAGTCCTTGCTCTAATAATTTTGCCCATTAATTTGGAATACCTTAGTGATTTTGCCCATTAATTGCGCATAGTTTAGTGATCTTGCCAACTAATTGCATTTACTTTAGTCATTTTGCCCAATATTTGCATATATTTAATCATTTTGCCCAATATTTGCATATAATTTAGTCACTTTGCCCATTAATTGCGTATACTTTAGTTATCTTTTCTCATTAAATCGCGTGTTATTAATTTGTCGCCACATAACTAGGTTGACTTTATCTAACAATTGTTACCAGCAAACTCAATTCGATGACTTAGACGAAGAGTACAGGATGTTTGCTGAGAAATACAACCACAATCACCGTCCGTCTATGCAGAACTTTGGAGTTTATGTAATATTATATTTTGTTTTTTAATTATACACCCATTTTTTATCAATAAGCTATTTTGACACAAACACATAAACCAACCATCGTTAAGTAAAAAGCGAAAAAAACAGTACATTATTTTGGTATGAGTACGTAAGCAGTAATAAGCTAGTGGTAAATCACTGCAAAGACTACTTACCCTGGTAGATATAGATTTCACCAATGATTTCTAGAAATCCTATAAAAGAAATCAACGTTTTGAGACTTATTTCAATACAATTATAAATATAATACTGACAATTTCAGCTTATGCAGATAACTTTAAAAGTAGGTTTATTGTCCACATCTTCGTGAATGGAACCAACAAAAACATGAAAACAACTTTTAATAAACAAAAACATGAAAAAAACTTTTAATAAACAAAAATATGAAAACAACTTTTAATAAACAAAAACATGAAAACAACTTTTAATAAACAAAAACATGAAAACAACTTTTAATAAACAAAAACATGAAAACAACTTTTAATAAACAAAAACATGAAAACAACTTTTAATTATTTGATTAGTTCATAAAAGCTCTAGGAGCATAACAAAACCGTAATAATTAATTAATGAATACTTAAATTTGACGAGTTTATGAGAGAATACTTAGGGCAGTCATTTAGCCATGTCCTTTATCACGGCTCGGTGGGGAAACCTGCATGCCTGAGAGATTTTCTCTACGGCTTGTAAAGCCAACTAGCACTGGTCCAAATGGTGTCTAGTCTTTCTCACTCCTTATTGAAGACCCGTGCCCAATAGCGAGACATAATGGCTTATGAAAAAAAAAATGTTAAAATAAACACAAGTGCTATGATAGTTTCCTGGACCTATTGGTGGACCTTAAGGGTAGGTTTAGTCATCTCTAGTACTGCTGAGTCCATCAGCGACGGTCACCATTTACCACCAGATCGTACCATTGGTAAAAATATAAAAGCTATCAGTAGGGTTTCTATACAACCGTCGTTGCAACTCATCCGCTGTATCTGTCGCTATCACGTTTTTTAAATGTATAGCGGACATATTTTAGTCGCGTGTCACTATCGCTTGTCGCTGTTTCAACCGAGTAGCTTACTATGTAGTGTCCCAGCTTTATCCTTATCATACCCTTGTCCCTTTCCTTCCTATTCAGCGCTGTGATAATGAATTCTGGTGTTGGGGCCACGAAGATATGCGAAGCCGTGATTTTAAAAAATTGAGAAGAGATAAAAGGCACCAAAACGTATGTATATTATAATATAATCTAGCGTAGTGGTAAGACAAGGATAGCAAACACAAGGATATTGGGTTTAAATTCTAGTCGGGAGAACTGTTTACCACTGCTCGGTGACGGACTCGGTGTCCGTGTGGTGACAGACTGAGAATACAAGTGTCATCCCATACTTTCCCACGGGTGTCGTACGAGGCGACTAAGGGAAGTAATCGATTATCACCCATTGCGGGGCATTTCATTGTCGGGCCTCGTGGCGTAGTCGGTAGATCACTCAGGACAAATATTTGTGTAATGAACACAGGTATTTGTACTGCGTCTGGGTGTTTTTTCTATCTATTATAATGTATGTATTTACAAAAAAAAAAGTAATATATGTATTATATCCGTAATCTGGTACCCATAGCACAAGCGTTAAGCTTAGTTAGGACGTTGTGTGAAAATGTCCGTGAATATTTATTTATCTATTATATATATATATATATTGCATGACTGGTGGAAGGGCTGGGTACGAAGTGGGAGTGCTCACGTGCTATAGGGCCCGAGCGGGTCGGTACTATCATTTCCCGTGTGACCGGCCATGAACACATCAGTGTCTTTTGATTGTAGCAGGCGATAGCCGTTAATTTTTTCATTTCATATCCGTGGTTTTGGGTATCAGGTGCTAAAGCTACTTAATGATATTACTCACTCACCTTGAACTCTACGTAGTTCTCTAGATTAGATGTCTTTAAGACACGCCATCCACCAGGTGTATTTTCATACATTTTATTCCAATTTAGTAAGTATTTTTACAATTAAAATTCATACTAATGGCTAGCGCGATTTTTTAAATCCATCCATTCATCAATCATCCTTTCATCGTCAACTGCTGGACATAGGCCTCCCCAAGAGAACGCCACAGCTAACGGTCCTGTGCCGCCGGCATCCAATGACTGCCTGCGACTTTGACCAGCACATCGGTCCACCTAGTCACCATCGCCACTCGAGTACCTTTCTTCCCCAACGGTTGTCGGTTCGTCGAGCGATGTGGCCTGCCCATTGCCACTTTAGCATGCTCACCCGGCGGGCTATGTCGGTCACTCCCGTTCTCCTACGGATTTCCGTATTACGGATCTTATCACGTAGAGAGATCCCAAGCATAGCCCGCTCCATAGCACGCTGAGCGACTTTAAGCCTTGATATAAGGCCAACATTCAGAGACCACGCCTCTGTTCCGTAAGTCATCACCGGTAACACACACTGGTCGCAAACCTTCGTCTTCAGACACTGTAGAATATTAAACAAGAAAAAAAGGTATAGATAGTGGTCGACAACTTCGAGAATCGCGTTCCCGACCAAGGGGGTTAGCATGTATCGCACTCGATCATATCGACATCACATCGTGTCATTGTGATTGATTGAGGGATCACTGTAATTGGCCGAGGAATTACTGCGACATCACGCGTTGGTTTCTCTACCAATCACAAGCGAGACAATGTCGATACGATTTAGTGAGCTACATTCTACGGGCCTAAGACCGGTGCTAAAATGACATGGTTATTGTGCATGACTTTCGTCTTATCCATGTGCATTTTTAGACCCACTAGTCGGAAAACACTGCTGAGGTCGTTGAGCATGGTACCAAGGTCCTCCAGCGATTCTGCCATGACCACGATATCATCTGCAAATTGAAGATGACTCCTGTATTCGCCATTGTTGTTGATGCCAAATCCGATCCAGTCCAAGAGCTTGATAATATCTTCCAATGCAGTGGTGAAGAGTTTCGGGGACATGACGTCTCCCTGTCTAACGCCTTTCTGCAGTTGTATACGCTCTTGTTCTTGTCTTGGACAGACATAGTGGCGTTTCTATACAAGCACTTCAACACTTCGATGTACCGGTAGTCAATTTGGCACCGCTAAAGGGACTATAGCACCGCCCAAGTTTTGATCGAATTAAAGACTTTCTCATAGTTCACAAACGCTAGACAATGAGACCGATTATACTTCTTGGTCTACTGTATGAACTGGCGCAGCGTATGTATGTGGTCTATGGTACTATAACTTTTTCAGAAACCGGCTTGTTCGTGAGGCTGGAAGTCGTCAAACTTGCGCGTGAGTCGATTTTTAATGTCACTCGAGAACAACTTACAGAAGTGGCTCTAGTGCGAGATGGGTCTATAATTCTTCAAGCGGGTTCTGTCACCTTTCTTGAAGAACAGCACCACAACACTCCTGGTCCACGACTCTGGAACATCGCTCCCGAGAACGACGGAATTGAACAGGCTGGAGGGCTTTAAGGACCGGCTTTCTCCTTGCCCTCAGAATCTCTATAGTAATTCCGTCGTCTCCCGGTGCCTTTCCGTCCCTTAGTTGTTTGAGAGCCATTCTGATCTCGTATAGGCTGAGGTCGGGGACATTTTCAGTATAGTACCGAGTTAGCTTAAATCTGGGCTCTTGGAACAAGCTGACAACAGGATTCTGGGATCTGTATAACTGTCCATAGAATTTATAGAACTCTCTTAATATCTCATCTTTGGATAAAATAACAGTGCCATCATTGCTTGGTCAGCTGGCTTTTCCCAACAGACAGATCTCTAGCGAACACTTTGGAACCTTGGTTTCGCTCTATCGCCTCTTTAATAAGCAGGGTATTTTATAATGTTGTGTCGCATAAAATTGGAGATCTGCCTGTTTAGTCTCCTCTGATTGGACCAATCAGCCGAAAAAAGTATTTTGGGGTTCTGGTATTAAGTAGAGGGGGTTGGGGCTGCTTCCTGAAGAAGGAATTCATCATAAAATGGCCTTCCTTCTCCAGAAAATCAGACAGCATGTGGCCCCTGTGGTTCCTCTGCCCAAATCCATATTGCCCCACCTTCAGCTCATCGCCTCTCCTTATGCCTAATTTTGCGTTGAAGTCTCCCACAACTAAAATTACTTTTAGATGCATAAATAAATTTCAATATATCCTCCTAGAGGGCCTCCACTTAGTCGTCGGAATGTGTCCAGGTCGAAGCGAAAACCTGTTATGACCTTCAGCGAATACCGTTTGTTTGGTTATTCTGAATATAAGGTACGCTACCCTACTTGACTTACTCCTCTTCACGTTATCTATGAGAGACTTGCGAATGATAAACCCGACCCGACCCTGGGACTGGTGATCGCCCTCCCGATGGAAGAGCAAGTTTCCGGACTGTTGGACTATCGTGCCCTCACCCTGTCTTCGTACTTCTGATAATCCTAGAATGTCCCGTCGGATCTTGCTGAACTCCTCTTCCAGCGCGGTGATTATCCCGTCAGTCCTCAGTTTCCTGACGTTGTATGTTACCAGGGCAGGAAGTCTGTTTATGGTAGACCGGGGATACTTAGCACCCCCTGCTTCGTCGTTACCGGGTCCGCTGCCGTTATGCCACGTAATAACGGAGCTACTGTTATGTCACGTAATAGCCAAGCTACCGTGACTGTGTGTGTGTGCAGTCATGTGGGGGGTATTACCATAATCGCCACGCTTGGCAGGCGGGTTAGCAATCGCAGTGAATGTTTTAGTATACAGGGTAACGCTGCTGCCCGATCCCCCCAAACCTCTTATTGTGACAAGGCACCTAAAACAAAGGCCCCCAGTTCCCGGTAGTCCCGCTGCCCGCTGCCACGGTAGTGGTCGCGGTAACAGCGGGTCAGGGGGTGCGAAGAATCTCCGGCCTACGACAAAAGGCTACCAAAACACCTGACCCTGGCTACGTACAATGGACGCTCTCTACGGCTGGACCAACACCTCACTGACTTCGAGGTAGAACTAGGTCGCATAAACTGGCACATATTGGGGTTATCCGAAGTCCGAAGACAGGGCGATGACACGATAACCCTTGAGTCAGGCCACCTGTTCTACTTTCGGGAATGTGATCGGCCCTCAGGTCGGTGTCGGTTTCCTGGTCAACAAAGCTCTCACTAGCAACTTTGTGGAAGTTAGCAGTGTGTCGACACGGGTAGCGTAGCCTCATAATTAAAATCACTTAACAGCTACACCCTGAAGGTTATATAGGTATATGCGCCGACATACTGCGATGACATAGCCGAAGTCATGTATGAAGACATAGCCAAGGCATTACATGGTACCACCAAGGCTCACTTCAGCGTTGTTATGGGGGACTTCAATGCCAAAGTGGGAATACAAGAACGTGGCGAAACGACAATCTGACCCCACGGCGTGGGGCGCCGAAACCACAGGGGGCAGATGCTGGTCAATTTTCTAGAGTTGCAAGGGCTCTTCTTGATGAATTCTTTCTTTAAGAAGAAGCCTCATAGAAAGTGGAAATGGTGAAGCCCCGACACTGTGACGAGGAACGAGATAGACTTCATCATGACTGATAAGAGGTCTGTATTTAGACGTCTCCGTGATCAACAGGCTTAATACCGGCAACGATCACCGACTTGTTCGAGGCGTTCTAAATATAGACTTCAGGGCCGAGAGGCATCGCATGGTGGGGTCTACTCTCAGACCTACTGCGCCGCAAATAGCTTTGGGGTCCGAAAAGTTCCAACTGGATCTTCAAAATCGTTTCGACCTGCTGGAGCCTATACTCTCACTCGAGACTCTCGAACTTATGAGGCAAAGACGGCAAATGTCATCCACGCGGGCCTCTTCGCCGGATGGGAGGAACCTCAACCGGAAGATCCGGAAGCTGGTGCGACGTGACTTCCAATGTTCCAACACCCGCGCCACCGCGGCTGCGATTGAACAGAACAGAGGCACCAAAGTTTTCGCTCGCCAGCTAGGTAGACCCCATCTGACAAAACTTAATACTGCGGATGGCAAAACCGTGACCTCCAAGTTCGAGATACTCGAGGAAATTGAGAGTTTCTACAAAAACCTGTACTCATCACGGATGACTAAACCCACAACAACCAGCGCTGACGACTCAGCCCCACTGTTACGCCATTACATTGAAGACATCCCTGATGTCAATCAGGACGAGGTCAGAGTGGCTCTCGAGCAGCTCAAAAACAATGAGTCGCCAGGTGATGACGGAATCACCACAGGAGCAGGCGGGACTCCAATCCTGAAAGGTCTAGCGAGCCTCTTTAATTCCGTCATCCACCAGGGCTTAACACCTCAAGCGTCGAACAGGAGTGCGGTGGTTCTGTTCTTCAAAAAAGGTGACAAAACCTTGCTGAAGAACTACAGACCCATCTCACTCCTGAGCCACGTTTACAAGTTATTCTCGAGGGTACTCGCAAACCGCCTCGCCAGAAGACTTTACGAGTTCCAGCCTCCGGAACAAGCTGGGTTTCTAGGCTACAGCACCGTAGACCATATACACACTGTTCGGCAGATTGTACAGAAGACCGAAGAGTATAATCAGCCGCTGTGTATGGCTTTCGTGGACTACGAGAAAGCCTTCGACTCCATCGAAACCTGGGTGGTTTTGGATGCTCTGCGGCGGTGTCGCATCGCAGTAAGCTGAAGTGGCAATGGGCTGGTCACATCTGCAGAAGGACTGATGGCCGATGGAGCAAGCGTGTCCTAGAGTGGGGACCGTGACTTGGTAAGCGTAAGGTAGAACGGCCCCCAGCTAGGTGGACCGACGACCTCAAAAAGGTCGTTGGTACAGACTGGATGCGGAAGGCGGAGGACCGTGTGCAATGGCGCGTGTTAGGAGAGGGCAAGTCCAGCAGTAGATTGCAATAGGCTGATTGATTGATTGAGTTTTTTTTAATTTAGTACTCGGTATCCAGACATATTATCGCGATAGCATGTGGGCTAATAACAAGGGCCAACCCGTAGTATTTTTTATCTTTTTTAGCCGTGTAGTTTGGCCGCTTACTAAGTGTGCTGACTGTGTCTCCTCTTGCAGGCCGCGGGGGTGGCCGAGAGCGTGGGGCTGGAAGCGCTGCGGCGCGCGGCGGGGGGGCCGGGGGAGGCGGCGCGGCGCGAACTGGAGCGGCGCCGCGCCGCGCTCAACTGCACCTTCCGCACCGCGCCCTTCCCGCGTCTGGTCGCGCTCACCGCGCCCGAGGTGTGTGTCACACTCCACCACATACATATTTGTTTATATCAGTTGAGACCTCAACTGCACCTTCCGCACCGCGCCCTTCCCGCGTGTGGTCGCGCTCACCGCGCCCGAGGTGTGTGTCACACTCCACAACATACATATTTGTTTATATCAGTTGAGAGCTCAACTGCACCTTCCGCACCGCGCCCTTCCCGCGTCTGGTCGCGCTCACCGCGCCCGAGGTGTGTGTCACACTCCACAACATACATATTTGTTTATATCAGTTGAGAGCTCAACTGCACCTTCCGCACCGCGCCCTTCCCGCGTCTGGTCGCGCTCACCGCGCCCGAGGTGTGTGTCACACTCCACAACATACATATTTGTTTATATCAGTTGAGAGCTCAACTGCACCTTCCGCACCGCGCCCTTCCCGCGTCTGGTCGCGCTCACCGCGCCCGAGGTGTGTGTCACACTCCACAACATACATATTTGTTTATATCAGTTGAGAGCTCAACTGCACCTTCCGCACCGCGCCCTTCCCGCGTCTGGTCGCGCTCACCGCGCCCGAGGTGTGTGTCACACTCCACAACATACATATTTGTTTATATCAGTTGAGAGCTCAACTGCACCTTCCGCACCGCGCCCTTCCCGCGTCTGGTCGCGCTCACCGCGCCCGAGGTGTGTGTCACACTCCACAACATACATATTTGTTTATATCAGTTGAGAGCTCAACTGCACCTTCCGCACCGCGCCCTTCCCGCGTCTGGTCGCGCTCACCGCGCCCGAGGTGTGTGTCACACTCCACAACATACATATTTGTTTATATCAGTTGAGAGCTCAACTGCACCTTCCGCACCGCGCCCTTCCCGCGTCTGGTCGCGCTCACCGCGCCCGAGGTGTGTGTCACACTCCACAACATACATATTTGTTTATATCAGTTGAGAGCTCAACTGCACCTTCCGCACCGCGCCCTTCCCGCGTCTGGTCGCGCTCACCGCGCCCGAGGTGTGTGTCACACTCCACAACATACATATTTGTTTATATCAGTTGAGAGCTCAACTGCACCTTCCGCACCGCGCCCTTCCCGCGTCTGGTCGCGCTCACCGCGCCCGAGGTGTGTGTCACACTCCACAACATACATATTTGTTTATATCAGTTGAGAGCTCAACTGCACCTTCCGCACCGCGCCCTTCCCGCGTCTGGTCGCGCTCACCGCGCCCGAGGTGTGTGTCACACTCCACAACATACATATTTGTTTATATCAGTTGAGAGCTCAACTGCACCTTCCGCACCGCGCCCTTCCCGCGTCTGGTCGCGCTCACCGCGCCCGAGGTGTGTGTCACACTCCACAACATACATATTTGTTTATATCAGTTGAGAGCTCAACTGCACCTTCCGCACCGCGCCCTTCCCGCGTCTGGTCGCGCTCACCGCGCCCGAGGTGTGTGTCACACTCCACAACATACATATTTGTTTATATCAGTTGAGAGCTCAACTGCACCTTCCGCACCGCGCCCTTCCCGCGTCTGGTCGCGCTCACCGCGCCCGAGGTGTGTGTCACACTCCACAACATACATATTTGTTTATATCAGTTGAGACCTCAACTGCACCTTCCGCACCGCGCCCTTCCCGCGTCTGGTCGCGCTCACCGCGCCCGAGGTGTGTGTCACACTCCACAACATACATATTTGTTTATATCAGTTGAGACCTCAACTGCACCTTCCGCACCGCGCCCTTCCCGCGTGTGGTCGCGCTCACCGCGCCCGAGGTGTGTGTCACACTCCACAACATACATATTTGTTTATATCAGTTGAGACCTCAACTGCACCTTCCGCACCGCGCCCTTCCCGCGTGTGGTCGCGCTCACCGCGCCCGAGGTGTGTGTCACACTCCACAACATACATATTTGTTTATATCAGTTGAGACCTCAACTGCACCTTCCGCACCGCGCCCTTCCCGCGTGTGGTCGCGCTCACCGCGCCCGAGGTGTGTGTCACACTCCACAACATACATATTTGTTTATATCAGTTGAGACCTCAACTGCACCTTCCGCACCGCGCCCTTCCCGCGTCTGGTCGCGCTCACCGCGCCCGAGGTGTGTGTCACACTCCACAACATACATATTTGTTTATATCAGTTGAGAGCTCTCTGATTATTCCTACTAACAAACATTTTATTTATCATCTCTTTACTTACAGTATGAAATTAAAGATAAATTAGAGGAGATCTTCAACTCGATATCTGAAGAACCCCTACTGCCGACGTCAGGGTCCTGCTCCCCAGCTGGCGCTAAGTCTTACCAGCAGAACGTGCAGCCATACACCAAGTACTTCCCGGAGCTATTCCTATATTAAGGTAATTAAGAAGGAGAAACTTCTGCCCGTTCTAATATCAAGAACCCCACTTGAACATAACGGAAAATACTAACTTACCATTAAAACAAAGTTTCAATTTACAAATAAAGCACAAAATATTTAGATATTTTTATATATATTTTTAGCATTTGACATGCTTAGCACTATACATTAAACACTAAGTGAAAATGTGAAATCGAAAATCCTGCTCTGTTCGAACCCTGCTTCTGGCTGTTATTTTCGATTTCACATTTTCACTTTGTGTTTAAAGCACAAAATTTCAACCTGCTAAGGAAAATTCCAATTTAGAAATAGAAGAAAATTCCAACGTACAATAATGAATAAATATCATCTTACACAAAATCCTTTATGGTAGAACCTTACTTGCCTTTGCCCGGCTAGACCAGGGAGTATTACCCTCTCACAGAAGATCAGCATGAAACAACAATAGCCACTCCTACTGATGTGTTTCGTATGGTGAGTAAGAGTGCCGGAGGCCCAAAACCCCAACAAATCCTCTTATTTCTCCTCTCCTCGGATTTGGCGAAGCGCGAGTGAACCGTGTACCATCAGATGGGTCGTATGGTTGTTTGCCACTGACGTAGTATAAAATGCTATCGTATAAACAAGTTCCAATTTACAAATACGTTAAATTCCAGTTTACAAATAAACTTTAAGATATATTCAATTCTAGCGGCAACTACCGGTCTCTTATTCCTCGCCCGGGACCAAGAGTTGCCAAAAGAAGAAGTACTTCCAATGTTCCTTTACTTGTTGAGTTATATCATCATGTTATTTCATAATAAGTAGATGGATTAAAGGGCTTTGTTACTACAAATCTTATATATTAATGCGTCATGTTTATGTTACCCCAGTAATGTAAAATTATTTTTTTGTTCCAGCCAACAAATTTGTTGAAAATATTCATCGTGACCGTGCGTAGCTACACTTCAACAAATGTGTTGCTGTATATAGCGTAGTGGTTTGATCGAATGTCGTGGGTTCGACTCTCTGAGAACTTTAATTATATTCAATGAAAGTATACCTCGATGGTCTGTCTGGTGATATAAGTGAGCTATACCGAGAGGTATGGGACCCTAATACAGAGTTGCGAAATGTTATTGGAATTTCTTCTGTAAGTAGATTCTCAGAAGCGGCTCGTGGAGTCTAAAATGATGGATGAAAAAGCCGAACGAATTAAGGGTCCTGTTTACTAGCTATAAATAAACCTAATGTACACAATATTTATATTAAAATCGACTATGCTATTTATTTAGACAAACAATATATTCTATAACTTATTTATTATATACTCGGAATTATGACTCAAAATATTCATTGTTAACATTCCAATGGCTTTTACTAACAAATGTTTTTAATTGTAATATGGAATAGAGTTGTGAGCGAATATAAAGCGAACGCCATGCGGCGCGACGAATATTTGACAGTGCGGATATTTTTGCGCGGGTATTTCGTCCTAATGAATGAATGGGCAAGTTGGTAGACGTCGACTTAGGCGAACGTATGAAGGACAGGTTAAGAGTACTCATAACCAACGAGCATGCATGAAAGCGCTGATGAAAGTAGATATTCGTCCGATGTGGTCAGTCTCAGGTAAAAAGTTTTTTTTAGACTCATATTGGCCACGGAGACTGTCGGACCATTTAATATTTTAGCGTCGCGTTGCATTGATATCGTTCAGTTTAATATATAAGTCGAAACAGAATCTCTTATCGCTAGCATTGTTCTCTATAAAAAAAATCTGGGAAACGGTTGACCCTAAAGGCCATCCCTGCAACTTCCCGCTAATTTGATACTTAAGCGCTCAAAATTGCACTTATTAAAAATATTTCTGGTTGAAATGCCACAAAGCAGCGGTCCTCAAAATTGTATGGTGGCCGAATGCCTTTTCGAAAACTAAAATAGATTTTTGGTTGTTTTTTTCTTAGTAGAGTATTTCTTTTTGGTATTTTTAACTTCCCGCTAAGAAAATTGAAAATGTTCAAAAGTTGGGAAGTTATTGGTTTTACCCCGTTTTTCTAAAATCGGAGTTTTCAATGGATGTTGACGTTTTGAGGTCCTAGGAAGCTTCCCCGAATGTTTCCGCGATGATATCCGTATGTCTGTATGTGTGTGTGGCCGTATGTAAACCTCTTATAACTTTTGAACGGCTTGACCGATTTCATCGGGGTTGGCGTCATTCGAAAGGACTTGACCAAACTTAGATTTGAATACAATTAAGACCAATTCGAACCGGTAGATCTTGAGAAATCTCAAAAAAAAACAACCAAAAAATTTTTTTTCAAATGTGTTTTTTTTTTAATAACTTTTAAACGGTTTCACCGACCGATTCCAAAAACTAATCAGCTCTTAACATCAAAAAACCACGTCGATCGCCGCCAGTCCGGTCAAAATCGGTTGATTCGTGAGATATCGTTATCGAAAAAAAATGAAAAAAATGTTTTTTTCAGAATTTCTATGAAATTTTCAGTCTGACCAGTCCGAGCTTTAAGATTCTTCAAAGAACTCAAAAAGCTGCGTTGAATGCCGTAAACTACGAGAAAATCGGTTCATTAATTAAAAAGTTATTGCGATTTGAAAATTCAACGAATAGTGTTTTATTAAAGCATAGAACTATTATCTCTTTGAGCTCGCAGAGCTCAAAATTAAACGATATTCGAGCTCAAAACGTAATAAGTGCAATTTTGAGCGCTTAAGTATCAAATTAGCGGGAAGTTGCAGGGATGGCCTTTGGAGCAACTGTTTTTCAGATTTTTTTTTTACCATGACCAATATATTTTCCCCTACAGAGGCTATACGGGGCCATGTACTCTATTTAGGAATCCGTGAGACAAAAGGTAAACAAAAGGGTATTTTATGTCACTTTTATATTTGAATAGTAGTACACTAATCGTTCGGAAGAGTAATAGTAATAACACTGTAGATGGTATTTAATGGTACTGTTCATGAACTATGTATTTTGTCAAATTAATTTGAATGTTACGATGTCTAATTTAGCTTTTGCGCGATAGCTACTTTTGCATATAGATAATGTGCCTTAGAGTGAAATATCTCTATTCTGAAGTTTACCTGGACGAGGTTACGACCAGAATCTAGTGAAATTATAAAGAATGTAGTTGACGTGCAAATAAACCTTTTTTTTTTTGTTAATTCAGGAAAAATATACCTAACCGCACACCCCGTCGTTCGGGGCAACGAACAGGGTAGTGTGGGGCCCTCACCCACTAAATAAACCCGCCGTGTGCCGTCTCTCCGCCTGTGTTGGCGGATATTTACGTTCATGTAAACCTAAATAACTCTTCAAGTTGGAATGCATTTTTATACTACCAAATTATAGAGTACAGGTAATGCAAACAATTTACATAGAAAAGTGACGTTTCATCTTCGAACGGGTTATATTATCAATTTTTTACTATTGATAAACTAGCTGATATGCTGCTTGTTACTTTGTTAAGTTTCTTGTTTTGTTACGCGTTGTAAGTTAAATAAATAAATATATATTCACGGACATTTCACACAACGTCCTCTGGTCCCAAACTACGCTTAACGCTTTTGCTATGGGTACCAGATTACGGATATAATACATACATTACTTTTTTTTTAAATACATACATATAATAGTTATTTGTAAATTGACGTTTTTGTTGATTGAAAAATAAAATTAATTAAAATATTTGAACATAGACTCTTTGAGAAACATTGGTTATTTTGTTTACATTTTTACTCAAGCTAAAGCGAAAAGGGTATAGAGTAGAAGATCGCACTTTGTGAATGGCTGCCATAGAACATTGTATACGATACCTTGTTTTTGTCAGTCTTGACCGTGAAGCAAGGAATATACTACTCAAGAGCCGTGAAGTATTCGCCAAAGAGGATGTAACTACTAGAGAGTATTAACAACAGATCGAAGTCGCCATCAGTGTTTATGGTTGAGTATGAATAAGTAAAATATTATAGATGTTTTTTGTGATGTAAGTATTTGATTTGCTCAGCCATTTTACTGGATATTTTTTTTAAGTGGTTAAGTAATTAGCCATTTACGATAAACAGAACTTTAAAGAACAAATTATTTATGAAAGTGGATAAAGGGAGATTTACTGCGAGCAGAATTTATACCGGCGTCCCTTCCAATCCAAGGACCGCTAAGCTATCGCAATCACCTAATGACACCAAATTTCCACTTCACATTTATTTTTGATGTTTTTAAGTGTCCTTCCCTATCTGGGGTAGGTAAGTTATCTTCGGAATTTTAGTACTAGGAGAAGCTCGAAATAATAATCTGGTCTATTGAAGCAGCTCAATTTATCCCCTTACGTTGGAGGAAGCTCATGGCCATGGAGCCAACGGGACGATGGTAGATGGGTTAAAGAAATATAATATTAAGAATATGAAATTCTAGGTATGAAAGAAGCACTTGATATATAGCTACATAGTATTATTATCTAATTTGACTACACTGAGGCGTAGATGTTAAGATATCTGGTTTAAACGCACGGGTGATGGATTCGATCACAGGATAACTATTTGTGTGATCCACGAATGGTTGTTAGGAGTCTGTGGTCCGTAGTTGTATGTGTGCACAAGAGTATTGACACGGGGTGTGAACTTTAAAAAAAGGAAAGACATTGTAACGTAAGTAGTATCGGGTGTTGCAGTAACATAATAGGGTAAACTGTATAATGATTGGCACTCTAAGCATATTTCATCCATCCATCCATCAACCTTTAAACGTCCACTGCTGGACATAGGCCTCCCCAAGAGAACGCCACAACGAGCGGTCCCGTCATGGGGGATAATGCCGTAATCGCCACGCTTGGCAGGCGGGTTGGCGATCGCAGTGGATGTTGTTACCATATAAGATGGATAGATTTATTTTTTAAATTGATAGGTGTTTTAAAAGTCAGCAAACATTGATAAAGGGTTCTCTGTTATGGATATTTTCAAATGAAAATGCATTAGTCAATCTAATTAGATATTTTTAATAGAAAAACAAAATAAATATTTGAAATTACATTCATTGGCACTATAAGCACAGTTACTGTAATAACACATAGAAATCAGTCATTGGCACCTAATAAAGTAAGATTATAACGGAAAATTGGTCAAAAAAAGCACTCGTTGCCATTATTTACCTAAAAACTAAGCATAATAATAAATAATCTATGTTACAGTTGATTGATATTTATTTTCTTTAGTGCTGCCAACTATAATATTATAAAACCTACTTTTTTCTGCAAGCAATGTTACTATTGCAGATAATGAAAAAAAGTAGAACAGATGTTTTTTGCTATACCAGTTCTTAATATTAGCATTTAAAATCCAAAGTGCCAATGACTAAGGGGGTGCCAGCAATACTATAGTTAACCCTATTTATTTTTGATTGATATTAGATAAAAACTTCATGTTATATCTTCCAAATCTTAATGTTGTAATATGTATATAATACTTGTTTAGAAATATATGTTTATAAATTTGAAACCTTATTGAAGCCTTATTTGAAACCTTATTTAATATTACCCTTTGCAAATGGCTATGCAGATTGCAAAGGATTATTTATAGTAGCGAGATAAAATTCATACCAGTTATTATTTAAGTCTGATGAAGATCTATCGGGTGAAATAAAAATTACCAAAATCATGTAGAGTACTTGTGTAACGTACGAATAAAATATGTTTGGGTTTCAGAGACTTTTTTTTGAAGTAAAACTTCTTTAGGCGCGACTAGGGAGTAACTCAGATTTTTTTTTCTGACGGAAGTAACGCTTACTATAGTCTGTGTAGTTTCCGCTACTTAAAAATAATAATTTGGATTGGTCGTAAGTATATGTCATATACTCCACGCTTCTTGACTTATACGCCAGCTAGTGGCAAATATCATAATCAATTAGGATTATTTATTTCCAAATTTTCAAACGGATCAATTGTAAATAGCGAAGTGAATAAAAATTCAACAGTTTTAAAAAAATATATTTTAAATTGCAGTTTTTTTTTTTCCGTCAACGCCAATGTAGTTTTACTTCAATCGCGCGTAAATGTTACACGCACACACTTTTTTTTTTCTCAAATATCTTTTATGTACTAGCACTTTAGTGTATAGCTCTGTTAGTTTTATAAATTCATTGTATGCAAAACCCTCTCTAGAACAATATAACAAAATAATTACATAATTTTGCTATAATATTAAAATTGTTAGATCTATTTTTAAGTTTACTATGATTCTCACCGATGTATAAGCGTTGATCATGAAATACTGTCGTAATAAACTTGAAAATTAAATTGTATTGGAATTTACATTAAATTACAACCGCAGTGCTATAGTTATACTCTGTAAATAATTTATAACACATTATATTATAAACTTTTTCGTAAAAAGAAAAATTCTCAGTAGCAGACCGGAGTTTGGAAATGTGTCCGGTAGACGTTAATATGCTCGCTCCCTATTACGTGCGACTTAAACATAGCTGGCGAACCGTGTGTAATACAACTCTGCCTACAGAATACAGGCGTGATGATATGTTATGTTTTTTATGTATTAAATCGTTATCTGATTTTATAGTTTACGCTTCACTAAACGTCTTATCAATGTATGTGCTATTTATGATGTTATCTTCTAAGGGCGAGGATACGACTTGTAATTGTATTTTCAACGTATTTACTAATGATATTAAAGGTGGTTTATATGTACCTACTTGTGATAATAAATTATATATTATGAGGCGTGATCCAAAAGTAATATAGTATAGTCACAACGAATCTTGAAGTTAGGCACAGAGCAAGAAGTGGGGATTGTGACGGAATCATACGATTAGTGTTGTACATATCTGTATTGTGTGTATTCATATGTTCTCACATATGTTATTACTCGATTAACAAAACAATAGAATGAGATCATAATGTTTCCATATCTAATTTTTTTGTCCTCTTTATTATTTTTATATTCATTAAAAAGTAAACGCTCAAAGTATGGAGGGTAGAAGTAAGGAGGACTAACTCAGTGTATGAATAGTGTCCGCTGAAAAAGAGCCAATTAAGGTGGCGCCACAGTAGCAGAAAGATTTTAAAAATAACGCCATAATAACTTCCTGTTTACAGGTGGACACTTTTTTAACTACCCCTATACAAGATGGTTCTCCTTACTTCTACCCTCCATAGCTCAAAGCCAGCGTGTGGGAGTTCCCCAGTCAACACATTTTGAAATCATTAAGCCAATATGAGTGCAAAGATGGCAGAGTGTTTCTCGTGTCGAGTGTTGATTGTGGGTGCGATTCCCACACAGTACATGATCCACAAATGGTTGTTCTGAGTATGGGTGTACTTTGTGTCCGTGATATTGTATGTTTGTAAAGTCCCCCGCGATACGCGGATTATTCCTTAGTGCAGGGTGAAAATAAACAAAATTACCACAAGACATGTTCTTTATGATTACTTTTGGAAAAGCCCTCGTGTATATTCTCGGTTGTGTAATAAATGTAGTTCGGACATTAAAAGTGGTTTTATTCAAAACTTCCCTCTGAAAGCATTTTGGTTATCTTGGATGCTTATTTTTTTTTTATATTATTGCACAATGGTTACTATAAGCGCAAAGCCAGCCTGATGGGTAAGATGATGCCGTGACTTATAGATGCTGGTGACAGAAGCATCGTTCGCGAGTTGCTGGTTCTAGAGAAATAATGTAATAAACGAAACCCCTAAGAATAATTATTAAAAAAATCCAAAACTGCACGCCTCATATTATTAATTTTTCACAATAAAATTATTTGATAACTAACTAATAATGTATTGGTCTTACTAAGTAGTTTTCAATAAATCAAAGATAGCGCTAATTTCAAAAAGTACTAATGTGGGTTTCATATCCTATACGCCATCTAGCGCTAATTTTAAGAACTATATTGGTCTACCTCTCAGTTCCGGCATGCGCGCGGCCACGCCAAGGGCACGCAAAAAAATTGTGGAATTTAAAATATGTTTTTTTCGTGTTTTATAACGTTGGTGTGTTATTATTTACGTGTGTTTAGTGTTTTTAATTATTGTTATGGATAAAATAGTTATTATACTTCACAAATATTGTCAGTTCGTCAAGCAAAGGTAAGAAAGAACTTTCTTTTAACAAAAAACAATGTACCGGCCGGGCGTACGTAAAAAGGTAGTTCTCATGAAAGGCGCTGGTTTTGGTGTCGCGTCGAGCGTAAATATTCAGTATTTTTTTGTTTATTTCATAACAATTAAACCACATCGAATCAGAACGTGAAAAGTAATAGGGCTCTGTTCCTGATCATAATAATTCGTAAACGAAAAAAAAGACTCAGTAAAGTATTTTGGTCGTTATCGTGTTAACATACATTACCTACAACTCACGGACGTCCAAGCCAGATTTTTTTCAAACAGTTTTTTAACTAGTTTAAATACCAAAAATGGCATCAAAAATATCATGAGTGTTAAAAATAGTTTGTTCTTTATATGTGTGTGTAGATATTATTTTACAAGTGCAATATATGATAAATAGAGACATTTTAAGTTTTAAAAATCAGTTGTTCCGTATAAAACGGGAGTAGAACACACCTCAACGCTTCGCTTATGAGGCGTGCAATAAAATATTCACTATAATATATTCCACTGTAGGATCCCATCCACTCTAATATTCAATTAATCATAGTGGATAATGTACAATATGTGGTAATGTAATGCCCTAACTCTAAATATTCCACTACAATACATAACAATAAAATCCCCCGTCTTTATATATATAATTCTACTGCACGTGTATGTCATTGAACTCTTCCTAAATGGCTGGACCGATCTAGACGAAATTTTTTGTGTATGTTTGTGTAAGTACCAGAATGGTTTAGATTCACATTTGGACCCGGTAGGTGGCGCCACGATAGGATTTAAGGATTTTTTCTTCAATTTATTTGTGTATGTTTAAGCAAGTACCAGGATTGTTCGATTCACATTTGGACCCGGTAAGTGGCGCTACAATAGGATTTCAAGATTTCCTTAGTAGCAAAAATAAATTACTCCATCCAAATGAAACGCCAATGTTCGGACAGGACAACGTCTGTCAGGTCCGCTAGTCTACTATAAAAATACAGTCACGACATCAATATTGCTTAGTAGGTCACCGGATCGGTAAGAGGAAGCCGAAATAAAAAAATATATAATAACAATATAATATTTAATTTCCCTATCTACAATATAATTTACACATTTTTCTATTAAACTAATTGTGGACATTTTGTAGTTATTTCCTTTATAACACGTGTTACGTTAAGATTACCTTGTACATTGGGAAAAATTTAACGAACGCCTGTTTCCTTAGACACTGCCGTCGCCCTTGTCACACCAAGCTGTAACTCTGGCTAAGGTCGGGACTATGTAAGTCTCAAATGAACTATGAGCCGTATCTGCTCAATGAAGGAGATCACCTTAAGAAGTAGCCGGCATGCCTGAGAGATATTTTCGACGGCTTGTGACGCCAACTAGCATTAAATATTCCATTTAATTATGTTTCAGTGGCCAACCATTTCGTGTGTTATCATTAAATGCCTGTATCGTAAACCCTTACAGGCGGTTATATTAAAAAATATTATATTTACAGTGATATTATGGTATATACATTATTCACACTATGTACAGTGTACAGATCGCTTTAATATATAATACAGAGTACCTTATGGACTTCAGAAATTGAAATAAGAAAAATAGAAAATCTACCACTGTCATATTGTTTGAGCTGAAACAGGAAAAATAGATGCAGTATAAACAGTGCCATCTAGTGGTAAAGTTCAGTACTAAATCAGAAAATTTTACTAATTGGATAACAGTCTTTAAAATATTCAGCGTTAATCCAGGTTCAGCTGTGAACATTTTACCCAAATAATAGTAAAATTTGAGAGTTCAATAGATTTGGCATCATTAACAAACCTTTAAACATACAAATATAATTAGTAGGATTGGTGAATTAATTGTGGTATTTTCAAAAATAATAATAATTAATTAATAAGTAATCATTTTCATAAGTAATCCTTATTTATCATAAACGAAAAAAAAATGTTTAGTGCGATTCAGTCGTACCTCTACATTCACAATGATAATTATAATGATTTTTTATAATAGTTATTTGCTCTAGAAAATTATCTACAAAAACAGCATTCTGTTTAGCGTCAAAGTACTTCTTTTTCATTCAATCCAGCTATAAAACAGGACGAAAAAAATACAATCCATAACTCACGTAAACTTCATTAAGTTTTGAAACCGCTTAGCTAAAATAAATCGATAGTAATTCATTTCATGAAAGTATAGATATTTTTAGAGAAAATAGTAAGGGGCAAAATCGGTCTAGTTACGATACGCAAGACCTAAACTAATTATTCAGCAGTACCAATAGCGAAATTATAATCAATCTGTATAATTCAGGATTATTCCCAACAATGAAACTTGCAAACCTTTAAATATAGATAATATGATTATTGTAAAGAAAAAAACTTGTATCACATTTGTGACATTAGGCAGTGTATACACAACGTAATTAAAAAAATATTTAAAAAATAATGAAAAAAGATTCATAAAATATAAATCAAACAAGGTTATATAGGATTGTATAAATTAAAAAAAAATATTTGTAACATTTTTGATGACTAATAAAAGACATTGAATAAATAATATATAAATAAATCAACGTCTGTCCCCCCTTATCACGGCCCGGAGAAGGAAATCATCGTGAGGAAACTGTCAACTCAGACTAGGCCAACGTGATAGACTACGGCATGAATCCCGAGAGCTGTAGTGGGGATGGGTCAAAAGATCCCTTACACTCTAGTATGGTGGTGGACCTTCAGTAGGCAGCGGATTCGTTATGACCGTACATGTACCGTATGACCACATATCATATAAAACTTGATCACGTTAATCGTGGCTAGTCTGCTGGTTATTATAAGCAATAAAAATAGGACGATATTTTAATAAATTCATCACTTTTCAGGAGAGATCCATTGACAGGGAGAATAATCAATTGTGAAAAACAAAATTTTAATATCTATATCTATTACAATACTTAATTATCATAAGCAAAAAAATACTTAAGTACAGGTCATTTACTGGCAACAAATAAATAGTTTCTTTTTCCAATAAAAACTACTTTGCCAATTGCATTATGATTTTGCCGTCGCAGTTATATTTTACGCTTCTCGAGGCACGAAAATCGCGTTGTCTATTTTACGATTAACTATAGTGATTAGGCAATACTTGCTTCATATTACTCCAGCTTATGATTATGAACACCTACAGTTTATATTTTGTGACTTAAAGTACTTCTATGGCACGGTTTTTTTTATAGTTCTAGCTAAGGCAATATTTCGAATGTTGCCTGGTATACACGTAACATGTTTAGAAAAATAACCTAATTTAAGATTCTACTAGACTGAAAATAAACAAGTAGTTAATACGTATGCCAATAGATGGCGTTGTAAAAATATATTTTTTTGCATCCATACCCTAGAATTTTCAATATTTGTAAAGACCATTTAATTTTTAATTAATTTATAGCCTAATTAGTTATATAAACTTATCTTTTAGTATCCATTTACAAAACTGATGTCTAAATTTTTTTTTTAAATCTGTCTGGTTTCCACACTGCACAATGTAAAATTAGGTATTTTCTACGTCATAGCACCGCCCTAACTCGAGGTAATAGGAACTGATAAAGAGGCTCCCAGGTTCGATGCTATGGGAATCTTATAACTGTTGTGCCTATGGCGTCTTCACTACACGCGTGGGCGAGGGCCACTTCGAAGTCCTGTGGCAGGTACACCTGGAGAAAAAACATTCAATAGATGGTGTTAGATGACAAGTATAATAAAGTAGAAATTCATTACTGCAGTGGCAGGTTTTAATGGTATCCACGCAGTAATGTCACCCAGTTCCAGTGGTCTGCCAATACAGGCGGAGAAACGGCACACGGCGGGTTTATTAAGTGGGTGAGGGCCCCACTCTACCCTGCTCGTTACCCCAAGTGACGGGCTGTCCAGGTAGGGACATTTTTCCTGTTTTAATGGTGTGATAGAGGTATAAAATTGGAACCATTTTCATATTTTTCTATTTCTATTTGTACGGAGCCGTTCAAAAAATACCTTCGCAAATAAGATGATCTAAGGTCACAATGGCACCTCATAGCTTTGAACAGATAATATGTCCTGCTGCAAGGTCGCTTGTGAAGTCTGCCAAGCCGCGTTAAATAATTGTGGTAATAAAATGCGGTAATGTACCTAGTTTTAAGAGGACTCGTATCCGATAGTACGAAAAAATTGCGTTGCGGAAAAAAAAAACATTGTTCCGAATCTAGGGGAGTATGTTTCTGAAGTCTCTTTATATTGGATTGTCTTCTAGTCAAAAGTCCTAACCAAAATAATACGAGACTTACCTTATCAAGTATTGGCGCAAGGTTTCCAGAGTCCACCAATTTCGTGAGAGTGTCAAGACCCTCCCTCAAACGATAATTGTCTTCCAGCCAGTCTGTGTGAGTACCACATCCAACCAACCACTGAAAAATAATAAAAGTTAACGCTAATTTTCAACAAAATATAATTTCAACAAGACCTATAAAAGTGACAATGTAATAGATGTAAACTAGAGTGACTTCTATCAACTGTAAAATTGACTAGACTCAGGAATAGGGGATCTTAGAGACGACAGACTGGCATTAAATGAAAAAAAAATTGATAATAAAAATATTAAGGATGCCACGTTGCACATTTCGTTACATGAGGGAGAAGAAAGATATAACTATAGAAAAAGTGCAAAAGAGCTATACATCCCAGCTTTGGGACCGGGCCGGGAATAGTAGGAAAGGCAACGACCATCGTCAAAACTCAAGTGATTTATTTTAGTTTCTTTTGCGGATAAGGTAACCCCTTTGGACGAATGCAGCAATTAGGATCCACAGGCAAAGCCGAGCGCAGATGGCGCTATCGGTGAGATGGCCACTGTCAAATTGTAGTTGCTTTGCTTGCCTGAGAATTGTTTGCTATTTTTTATATTTAATCCGGTTCATCAGCGATATTGTTAAAACGTGTAGTACCTGGAAGATTAAAGAATTGAAAGACAGTATGCTGAGTAGCCACAACATTTGATTGCCTTTCTCCACTTTTTTTTAAGGTTGTATCTTTGTAACTGTACACCTGCATTTTGCTACAGCCATAAAGACATAATTATTACGATAAAATTAAAAGTTACCGAATTACAGGTTACAAATTGTATGGAAATGATAGTTTTTAATGGCCATGTCGATAATACGCCATCTGCCTTGAAATGATGGCAGTAAACATCCCAATTCTAAATTAATTATTAAAGATTGTATAGCCATTCCCTAGAAGATTCAGAAATTGCGTACAACGCCATCTATCTACAAAAGTTTCACTTCTATAATTGTACATTATAGTTTTAGTTCGTACTTCTTCCGTTGTAGTATTTAATTTTACATAATTGGATGAAATTACTAATAATGAGGAACCTCATGACTAAATTTAAACTTACCCTACATATTCTATAAGTGTAGAACGTAGCTGCGTATACTAGGAACAGCGGCGTGGGCAGTCGGTCAGATATGAGCGCCCCAGGCCGCAAGTCAACTAAAGCTCTGCGAGGCGCTGTCGCCCTGGTACAATCAATTAATACGTCATTCTAGCAGCAATCCAGTGTCAGCATGTTGCGTGAGTCTCTTTATCTATGAAAGTCATGAGCGCTTGGTACTATTTTAGCACTAAATGGAATAGCTGCTTAGTAGATGTTTTTTAGGTATTTTTGGATGGGTAAAAAAATCTAATGAGTTCACACGACGTAACCGACAAGCTAATGTTTTATTAAGCTGCCATCTGGTAATTTTTAAATGAACTATAATGAACTATTAACGATGTGGAGGGTCTTAAAATGAAAAAGTTGGAAAGGAAATTACATAGATGACGCTACATTAAATTGTGTTCAAGTATATCAAGACTTGTCTTCCGTTTTTTTAAATAAGCTTATTTAGAAGAACGAGTTATTGTAAAAATAAAAATGAGTTACCTAAGAAGCGCCCCAGTATTGGCAAGAGCAAGAGGCGGTACTTCGGCGGCGGCACAGGCCAACACGGCGTCCCAGGGACCCTCGCGTCGTGCGCGCGCCTCCAAGCTCGTCCAAGCCCTACACTCACCGGACCGCTGACCCTCAATATCCACGAAGTCATGTGCGCCTAGTACATGATACACCAATTAGAATAAAATAATATCATTCCTTCAATTATACTGGGATTTTTTTTTCCTAATGATAGCAGACAAGCCACCTGATGGTAAGTGGTAACCTTCGCTCATGGACTCGCAATACCAAGAATACTGCCAAGCCACTGCTTACCATTTCATTTCGCGGATGGTAAATTAATGAACAGACTGCTTATTTCCCGCTACAACCAAAACATACCGACGTGTTTCACTCCACTCAGGCCTGATAACAAGTGAGTATTCATTCCCACTTGGCACCCAACCCTAGCATTAATGGAACGGGTAACAATAGGGTACATTCCTTATCGTAGTCGCCGCGTACGACACTCGCCAGAAAGAATGTGTGCGACACTTGTTTTAGTCCGTTACCACACGGATAGAATTCTAACAGCGTCACAACGAGTAATCGTGTACCACCTGCATCTAAAGACTAAGAGAACACCGTTTCCCATGTTCCCTCGCTTTATGGGTGCCTGGTACGTGATATACTAATTAAAACAAAATAATTTCATTTTGATCCCTAAATGGAAAGAAGTAGAGAGTCGAAAGAAGAAAGTGTCAAAGAAGTAGAAGTCGGGAAAGCTTGTCTGTGACCGCATGGGAGTGGTATCATCGTAAGAGAATTACCCAAGTCCTTGAGCGTGAGCGCGGAGTGCCTGGGCGCCAACACCGTGACGTGTGCGCCCCAGGCGCTCAGCAGCTGCACCAGGGCACAGCCTTCGCCACTGGCGGCTCCGCACACCGCGATTCTGTTACCCACACATTGCACAATTTAGAAGACAAAGTCATACAAATTTTTTCAGAAGATTCAGAACAGCGACCACTTAAATAATTTCGTTCAATTGCAATCTTCCGCCAATACAGGCGGAAAGGGCACACACTAGATGAAGCCCCCTCACTCAACGAGCAGGTTACCCTGAACGACAGGGCGTGTTGAAAGGTATTTTTTTCCCGCCAAAATACACCAAGGTGTTTCACAGTCGGTTATACCGACCTGTCCCTTAGAATGAAAAACGAAACGTTAGGCGAACTTACGTTTCGAGTCATTGTGATTGATCAACAGTGCGACTCGTGATTCCTGATTAGACGAGATTTCGACCTATGATTCAGGCGACCAAATGTACCTAAAAACTTTTCTACTAAAATCTTGCAAATATGTAAAAATGCGACATATTTCTGTGTAAAATATAAACAGTAACAATGAAATTGAAATTAATTTGTAATTAAAACAGAAAATATCAGTAATTATGACCTAAAGTAAAAGCATTTAAGTTGTGATAACATCCCCCATGAGAACTTACCTGTGAAACATGCAATTATCAGGATTGTTTGCATGATTTACATCACAGGCACTCACGGAACAAACAACCATTGTATTTAATAGTTATAATCATATAATAAACAAGACTTATAACACAAATAAATCAAAAAACCGCGAAGCTAATTTCAAGCTAGAAGACTGTAGAAAAGGTACCTGTCATTCAAATACACAACAATACAATACAATATTACATGACATTAGATTTGCTTTCCTCTTCCATCTTGCTATGTTGCCGTATAAGATTTTCTTCTCGCTCACACGCTTTGTTGATCTATACGTTACTATATCTATGGTCCCGCCCACCTTCCAATACTACTGTCAAATGCTCGAGTGGCGCTAACGTAAGCTACGATATCCGATTGCCATTAACTATGATAATACAAGTACCGTTTCCCTTTGCAGTTTTCCGGTGTGTATGTGAGCGTGCGCAGGGCTATGAGCGCCTGGCCGCCGCCCCAGGGCAGGGACGCTGCCGTGTCCGCAGCCAGGCCCCGGGGCCTCTTGCTCACGCGGGTACTGAATAAATATATAAAATCATAATGTTATATAATTGTAACAGATCTCTGTCCGTACATTGAAGATATTTAAGAACAAAATACTGTATTGCGTGTCTGAACTCAAATATTTTTTTCCTCAGCTTGTTTGTTCGCGCATCACGCAAAAACTACTGAACAGATTTTGATGGGAACTTTATCATAATTTTACATAAACTTTATTCTTATATCTTGGGTTTGTCTTAAAAACTGGTATACATTTTACCTTACCACTATAATGGGTAACTTGAGACATAACTAAAATATATTAAAACCTTACCTGCGTATAGTAAGTAGCTCAGTAGCAGCGCCTCCATTCCATTCAGTCACACATCCCCACACCTCGTCTCCCATTTCGAAGTCTTGGACCCCATGGCCGACATCAAGGACGACGCCAGCGAACCCCCGGCCTACGGTCACGTGGCCCCGGTATAAGAGAGACCGGAGACTATGCGCGCGGCCTCGAAGTGCCCCTCTGTCGACTGCACATACGCTGAAAGCTTGCACACGGACCAGAACTTCCCCGGGGCCCGCACCTGACAAATAATGTATTAAGAGAAAGTTTTTTTAGGTGGGAAAAATGTACCTAACCGCATGAAATCTGCCATCCTGCCCCAAAATATCGGCATACTTTAGACATATAGTCTAGTCCCGTTTGGTGCCGTGAAATGTGACAAGTGGGGTCAGTAGGAAGGAGGGGGGAGGGAGTTGTGACTCGAAATTTGTTTAATTTTTTTAAACGCGATTGATCATATCCTAAATAACATATTATTTGTGAAATTGGAAAAAGAGAGCTTTATTACGAGCGGTATTCGAACTTGCGTCCCTTCTAATTCGGGGAAGTGCACTGGACCGCTAAGCCATCATAGTCACCGACGGAGATCTCCAATCTCCACGTCACAATTGCTTTTAGATGCCGCTCGCGGCTCGCAGTAAAGCTCTTTTTCTACTTTCCGTGTGGTGACGGACTAAGAATACAAGTGTCACCATCCCATTCTTTCCCCCAGGTGTCGTATGGGGCGACTAGGGAAGTAAGCAATTATCATCCATTGCATGACTGGTGGTAGGGCTGGGTACCAAGTGGGAGTTCTTTTTCATATCGATTTATATTTCATATCGGTGAAATGAAATGGTGAGCAGCGGCTTAACAATACCGAAAGGTATAGTCGAGTCCATGAGCGAAGATTACCATTTACCATCAGATGGGCCGTGGCTCGTCTGCCAGTACATGCAATAAAAAAAACTTTCACAAATAATTTTTTCTTAAAGTAACTGAAGAATAGCAGTCAAGGCTCGTCTCAGCTTGAAGGGCCGTTTTTGGCGAAATTTTATTTTACGGCTAGCCAATCGGCTTACCGCAAACTTAATCAGTCTATCACTGCAAATAGAAGTAAAATCTAGTTACAAGGGTCTAAGGAAACACTTACCATTCGCAACGGCATCTTCCACGAGTATGACGGTCTGGTCGCTGTGCGAGTGCAGCGCGCGCGCGTGCGGGCCGGGGGAGGGCCGGCGTGACACGCGCAGTCCTACCAGCACGCCGGCGCTGCCCCCCACCACCACCCCACACGCGAACACCATCATACTGCGCCGCCATACTGCGATGTGAAATTTATGTACATAAAGCAGTCTTCCTACTCTTAGTATTATGAAGTACTTTTTAAACTTTCGTATTTTATATATATATTTTTTTATATATACCTACATTATAACACGTCTATACACCTACATTATACACGTATATATACCTACATTATACAACGTCGGGAAGTGTCGGAAGACCGGTTAGATACCGGTCTTCCGACACTTCCCGACGTTTCGACTGAGTTACACCCGCTGTAGTTACGAGTACTCTCTATAGACGATCGATAGTATTTTGATAAGTATATAGTCGTAAAAATGTAATAGTCCCGTTTTGAAATTTGTCATCGCGACGTAACTAGTGATGTAAGTAACCCTACGACTCGGTGCTCGATACTCACGATAAATCAATTCACTTGAATTTTATGAGAATTGTATGAGTATTTGATCGATTTAATTATGTATTGTAAAGTGCATTGGATTAAATTATAATGCGCGTACAGACTGTGACCGTGTTATTAGTTGTATTATTGAGTCTACGTTACGATCAGGAGGTTCGTGCCTCATATGCCACCGCACAGCAGCCTCGGCTTGTGAAATCTGGCAAACTACATTTGACTAATATTATCGACCCTTTTTTTTCGGCTTCCCTTACGGTACCCTCTTTGAGCACCTTCACGGGAGGCGTTGCCTGTGGCGGACGTTCACCGGTCTATCCGCCCACGGGCTCAATATTATCAACCCTAACTTAAGCCCCTTTCATTCCGAGCGAGACCCGTGCCAAACATTGATATTTACCGCCCCCTTAGAATGAAAAACGAAACGTTAGACGAACTTTCGTTTCGCTTTATTGTGATTGGTCGCATTAATCACGCGTGGAAATCTCAACTAATTAAGAATCACGCGTCGGAATGTTGATCAATTGCAAGGACTCGAAACGATAGTTCGTCTAACGTTTCGTTTTTCATTCTAAGGGGTGGTGGGAAAAATATCACATTTACCTCTATCGTGGAAAAGTGCCACTAGTTCTTCGTAGAGCAATACAGGCGACAGTGGCGGTGCTCCCTCCTTGACCCTCCGGACGGCTTCGCGGCCCCACGCAGCTGCACGTTCTCGGCCTTCAGCTATCAGCTCGTGATGCCAAATGCTATGGAACGCCTCACGGAGCTAAAGATACACTATATTGTATTCTGTGGCAGAACTGTGTGTATTAAAGATATTTGAGAAAATATTGTCTCTGACCCCGCTTAAATAACTGAACCATATTTGATGAAATTAATTCTTAACGTCTTGGGTGAAGCCGACCGACATTAATAATAAATGTGTTATCGAAATTAGCAGTCCCGAGCATTGTCAAGATGGCTGAATTGGAAAAGCATCTGTACAGTATCCAGGAGATGCAGGTTCAAATCCTGCTCGTGACTAATTTTCGATTGTACATTTTCACACTTTGTTTATATTAATTTATATGGCTAAACATGTCAAATGCTAAAAAAATATATAAAAACATCAAAATGCTTATACTATAACTATATTGTAGCTACTTATGATATATTGTTTTTTTTTTGTGGTCACAGGTCGACACTAGCCTGTTTCATTACTATGTATATATGCACATTAAGTTCCGTGAAGGTACTTGAAAATCTCAATTACTTTTGCTGGCAAACCAGGGAATAAATCCCGAGAAATCATCACCAGTCTGATACACTATAGCTAGACGAAGAGGCATACCCATGTGATAAATTTATTCAGCCGTGTACACAAATCATTAATAGCTTACAAAGTTATAGCAGTGAATACATACCCTTTGGATAGCTTCGACAGTTTGATGAACGACATCGTGCACTCTGGACTTGCCATTGTCAGCAGCAGTTTTAGCAGCCACCTGGATATTGCACACACGTCCGATCAACCACTATGTTGTTACAATCAAATTTACAATTTTACAATGCATCTTTTCTATGTGGATGGCAAACAATCATACGGCCCACTTGATACTAAATTAATAATTTTTCCAACCAATTATTAACACACTACTGGGCACCGATCCTCTCGTAGAGTGAGAGGTGAGAGCAGACGAGCCACGGTCCATCTGATGGTAAATGGCAACCGTCGCCCATGGACTCGACCATACCGAGAGCATCGTCAAGCCGCCGCTCACCAACTCATTTCACAGATGAAACGAATAAATGGCTATCTCCTGCCACAGCCAAAACGCAACAATGCACTTTATGGCCGGTCACACGGGAGATGGTGGTAGCAACCCGCTCGGGCTGGATAGGAAGTGAGTACTCCCACTTGGTACCCAGCCCTACCACCAGTCGTGCAATGGATGATAATTGCTTACTTCCCTCAGTCGCCTCATACGACACCCGTGGGAAAGAATGACACAAGTGACACTTGTATTCTTAATCCGTCACCACACGGATGGCAGGAAATACTTTATGGAGTAATTTTCAATAATAAAATATGTTTTCCCTCCATGTCATCAGGTGCATACAATATCTATAAACCTTTAGGCCTCTTCTAAATTACTTAAATTTAATGAGTAACAGAAGAATATTTTTATATTTAACTTACAAGGTCACTGTATGTATAACATTATGTTAATTTTTTAAGAAACAGGTTATCAAATGGCCTACAATAATATTATATAATAATAAATTAATGTAATTAGGTTTTAGCTCAATATTCTTATAGTTAATTAAAATAAATAGGTACATAGTTACATAAGCTCATGGTCATCCGCGCGAATATAGAGCAATGACATTTCACTGTCATAACAAAAACAAACAGCTGAGGAGTATCACAAGTAATTCGCTAAAAAACTGACGTGAGTAACAGACGCACTTTCGCGCGAAACTACCAGGGAAACATAATGACAGAAGAGTAACTTACATGTAATGCTTCGAGTTTTTCACCAGCTCTGTGCTTCAGTTCGTCCATGTCAGAGCGCTGCGAGCCTAAGGAGGGTCAGCCTAAACAGCTCAAACTTTAAAATCACATCCAAAAACCTTAACCTTTGGACAGAATTCGGCCTAAATATTTGTCCTAAAATAGATTGAATGTCACAACAAATACTGTTATTAATACATTTTTGAGGAAGCCTGTTTAGTTTTATTCACGTTTGCCACAATTTTTACTAATGCTTATGTTTGAAATTGCCTAAAGTTACGTAAAAATAGAGTTTTTAACTTAACCAAACATAACCTAAATAATTTGTTTGACAATTGTATAATGACTAATGACATCTGTCATTGACAGCATATGATATTGACGTTTAGGTTGCGTTCAAAAATATTGTCTGTGATAAAAGCTCTAAATATCAAGGATATAATATTATTTTTATCCTTAGTAAAAGAACCTATAAAAGTAGCTATGATACATTAGGAAGTGTGGAAGTGAGAAGGGCATATATGAAATACCTAAGAAAATTGAGACAAAGTATCGTATCTTATTGTCTCAACTGGCGAACTTTAAATAGTTTGCTACTCAGTTTGTATAAGTTTCTCTATGTAGGTTAGCTAGTTCGCCATACAACTGCTATCACCATGATTACCAGGGTGGCCATTAAAAGGAAAATTAGGTGCCGTGTTCCGGGGTTGAAAAAATGCTGTGTCTCAAACAAATTTATAAAGTAGACTTCCGCACCTAATTACATATTGTTCCAATAGTTACAGTGATTAAGAGGAAGGTTCCCACACTACACTCAAGAGAAAAGTTTAGGATATGTGTGATGGATTTTCTTTTTTAATTTTCAAGCTGTAAGGATTTTTATACATATGATACAGATTGTAAAAGGCAGTGTGCTTTTACACGCCTTTACGAGTATTTCATACATTTTATTTATCCCGATTTCCGATGTGAAAACGCTACTCTATATTTACTAATAACTATGTGATGTTGCAAGATTTTAGTGGTGAACATCTATCTATACTATTATAAAGCTGTAATAGAGCTGTGTCTGTACATAGGCATGTATCAACACAAAACAAATTTTTTTTTAGATTTTTTGTCTGTTTGTTTGTTCGCTCATCACGCAAAAACTACTGAACGGATTTTTATGCAACTTTTTTTATTTGATAGCTCTTGATAAGACTTAAAAAATGATTTGAGATTTTGGTTGCGGAGGAGCCGCGGGCAAATGCATAGTATAAAATAAAACCTTTTTTAAATAGTGTTACGACAAAATTTTGTGAGAGTTTATTATCTCTAAACTCTCACCTAATTTTCAATTGGTGAATTAAAAATTAATTAATTAATTAATAATTTATTTAGATAGTGGTAATTTTTGCCACGTTTAGGGCGAATTGTACATGTTATAGCCACACTGAAGTGTAATAATATTGCTGTCTCATGATTGGCCACGCGATGGCTACATCTATAGGTTCTTTATCGAAATTTTTTCGTTATTATAACTTTTTATAAACTAGGATCTTATGTAGTGCACAATAAGTTGACTTTTTTTTGATTAAATCTGGGACCAATAATACAGTAGTCTTAGATGTAGGCAAACATGCAAACGGAAACCAAACACTACTGTTGTATACTGGAAAACGGAAACGTCGGAAACCCTGTTTATGTTTACAGCTCAATGATGCAAACGTGTCAAATATACTTTTGCACGCCTCATAAGCGAAGCGTTGAGGTGGGTACTATTCTCGTTTTATACAGAACAACTGATTTTTAAAACTTAAAATGCTTAAAACCTAAAGACAGCTAGCACCACATAAGTCCCTTTAGCGTATAAAATATTTCTCACAAGTAAAAGAATATTTTGAATAAAAGGCCACAAGTCAAAAAAACTAAAATGTTTTATCAATTAAAATTCATCATAACCTTATTGAATTAAGAAGGTATTATAATTAAAACTTGTTTTTGAATCGTTCTAATCGTTTTTCATTGACAGAATCTGATTTGGCTGGAGAGTTAATTCGGTAGTCGGAATCTTTTACGGTATCGTCTGATGAAAAAGCATCTTATGTACTATCGTATGTCGTAGATTCACCAGTATCACTACCAGAACTTGAGGTAGAGTCTCGGAATCTGAGCTCTCTTCGACGACTTTATTTGGTGTTTCGTGGGCATGTAGAAAGAGCGAGGGTCCTTACTATCCTAATTTACAAGTCATAAAAATGACTGACATAAGACAAAACGGAAATTAGTAAAAATCATGATAAAACGAGTTGTAAAGTGGCGCTAAAATCAAAGCCACGGTAATGTTATCTATCCAGTATTGTGACTAGGCCCTATTCTTAAAATAACTACTAATTCCGCGCGGTACGTAAACACGCGATAGGGCTGCCCGCATACATTATATTAATTTCATCTGCCTACTCGAGTTTATTTCCAGTTTTGTGATGATTTCAAATTCGTTGTGAAGAAAAGGAAGTTTTCAATAAAAATACATCTGGGTGTGTTATTGAAGAATTCAAGCAAACAAAACCGCACAACATCATAGTCATATTAAGTAACTTGATTGAAATAAGTACTACTACTTAAGCAACAACAAATACTAAGCAACAAGTACTACCTAGTACTTATTTCAATCAAGTATTCATTATTAACAATTCCAGTATTAGAATTAATGGTTAACTCTCTGATATATGCAGACGATGCAGTCTTATTAGCGCAGTCTACGACTGATCTGCAAACCCTAGTCGACGTAATTACTGAAGGTTGTAAGAAAAGGGGCCTACGTGTGAATGTGAGCAAAAGAAAAATGGCAAATGAAAGAGAAGAAGCCAGAACAATGTTAGAGTAACAATAGGCATTGGTGTGCTAGAACAAGTGTATGAATACATATATCTTGGGTACGGATACAGCAGAGATGGAAGAGATGGAAGGTACACCATTGATATAGACCAAAGAGTAAATACGGGAAATAGAGTGAACGAGCATTAGGACAACTTCTCAGCAGCCACAATCTTAGTTAGAAGGCACGTGTCACAATACACAACACACTATGGCTTTTTCCGATATTATTATAAATGGAAGCGAGAGTTGGATATGCAAAAAGGAAAGTAAGCTCAATGCGGTCGAAATGTAATCTCTGCAGAGAATCTGTGGAGTGAGGCTGACTGACCACATTCGTAACGACCACGTATGAGGGCGAGTAGGTATGAATACTCCATATTGGTGTAAAAAATGCGATAAGGGAATGCTCCAATGCTTCGGATATGTGGAAAGAATGCCGGGCGAGTGATTGGTTAAGAAGATATACAATGCGAAAGTGGAAGGATCTAGCAGCTTGTATGAAGAGAATTATGAATGTTGGGGAGAGATGTATACAAGAATAAACCTCGTCTATTTAAATAGTAAATGTAGGTATTAGAAAGCATTCATTAGGCCAAATTCGTACAAAAACACATTCAAAGTGCAGCCGGCTTTATTGTAGTTCGTAAAAATATATATTTTATTGCACAATATAAAATTTCCATCACCATATTAAAAATCAAAAGTATTTAATAAACAGCAACATCAAATTGTATCAAGGCCTTTTGCTTAGAAAAGAAAACATCGCAAGCATAATAATGTTTTGAGCAAAACAGACGCTTCACAGAAACAACTATTATGCTTATAATAATAATTATAACATTAAGCATTTTTTGTTGCCAAACACATTCCAAAATTTGGCACCTATGCCCAAAAAATAATTGTGTAGTTACTTTTTTTTATATGCCAAACTAACGTATTCCCACATGTGGCCCTGTTGCCTATAAAATATTTTTGATAAAACTGACGCGCCGACTTTCGGGTAGCAATTAAAAATATGGCTGCTTTGCTCTCAATTTAGTCATCATTACGTTAAAATGGCAAAAGGCCGTATGCGTAAATTTGTTGTTAAGAGGCCGATTTTGGTGGGTGTTTTATAAATATGAAACCAAGGTGATTTTAACCATATTTTTAAATTAAAAGTGATTTTAGAAAATTTCAACTTGTGGCCCTTTCGTTTAAAAGCAGCGATATCAAGAAAAAACACTATTATTGACACTCATGATATTTTTTATGCCATTTTGGTTATTTAAACTAGTTAAAAAACTGTTTAAAAAAGTCCTATCTTGGACGTCCGTTTGTTGTAGGTAATGTATGTTAACACGATAACAACCGAAATACTTTACTAATCGAGTCTTTTTTTTTCTTTTTAACTTGAGTATAACTACGAATAAATCCCTATTACTTTTCACGGTCTAATTCGATGTGGTTTAATTGTTATTAAATAAACAAAAATATACTGAATATTTACTCTCTCGACACTAAAACCAGCGCTTACAGCCCTATACCTTTCATGAGAACTATTTCTATAGATCAATATAGAAGTACTTCTTAAAATTAGCGCTAAATGGCGTATAAGACATGAAACCCACATTAGTACTTTTTGAAATTAGCGCTATGTGATTTATTGAAAACTACTTAGTAAAGTACCCAGTAGATTATTAGTTACCTACTTATCAAATAATCAATTTTATTGTGAAAAATGAAAATTATGAGGCGTGCAGTTTTGGATTTTCCAACTTATTTTATTTTACTTCAGATTAAACCTACTCGATGGCAATGATTTGTCTAATTTACTCCATCTTGATAAATTACGACTACGTTCATTGTCGCAAAATCACAAACAGATACCGACTTTGTAAAGGGTTAGTGTTCAATTGCGTGACATAATAATTTATCTTGGGGGTGATTTTGCGGGTTGCAAAAATTATTACAGTGTGCCGAGACGCGGAAGCGGTCCAATCCATATTCCAAAAGAGTATAATTTTGCCTGATTTATGAACGATCTCTAAGGCCGGCGCTAGACATATGAGTAAACATGCAAATACCTATGCGAAGTGAGGAACGGGCATTTGCATATTTGTACAAAGTTTGAACACACATTTGCAATTTGCTATCATGAGTAGGTTTTTGTGTGATCAAAGTAAACAAAGTAGGTAGCATGGACGTATATAAAAAGTATTAAGTCCATAGTAGGTAGGTACTAAGTTCTAGCGGCCTGTCACACTTGTTGCAGTTGTATTTTGATAATAAATATAAAGGATCAGTAGAATAAACGCTTAACTGCAAACTAATTAACTAATCTTGTTCTCTTAAGATAAAGTGTACACATCCATTCACGTATTTCTGATTATTTTTGGAATGAATCTAAAAGTAAAGTCACTGAAAATAGACTGACGGGATCCGCAAAACCAGCCATCTTTGAAATAATTATGATCGCAAATATTTGAAAACAAATCTGGCAGCATATACCTCTATATCCTCTCCATATTATTATCCTTTCTATGCATCTCCTATCCTATTCCTTGGAGATGGCAACGCACGACTGATGCCTACTATGTGCGCGTCCAACAAAGAGTAAAGTATTTAAAGTAATACTAGCGTCCAGCGCACAGAACAACACTACTCCTAGCGGAGGTCCAGCGTCCACAAGTCCACAGTGAATGCGCGGTGACTAATATAGAGCCTGAGGCGGGCGCGGCGAGCGGGGGCGTGCGGTGGCCACAGTGAGGCGCGAGCGCGAGCTCTTTTAGCGTTTCGACGTACATATATCAGGTGTTGCAAACTATGGACGAGGATTTGCTATTTTTACTAGACAGTCCGATCCTGAGATAGGAGGTGTTGAGCACTAGAGATGGTGTGCACGAAATAAATAAAAACTGGTGAATTTTTTAACTTATATGAAGAATTGAGATTATATCCTACAAAATTCTTTGAGTATACCCGAATGCCCTTGTCAACTTATGACTACATACTAAGTAAAATATCACCTAAAATCACCAAAGATACTCTTATTATTGTGCGATTACTGTGCCACACCATTTCATTGCTTTGCCATATAGGTGGTTTAGATTGAATTGCACATAAACGATTCAGTATTTACCGCCATTTTACGACAATAACAAATACAGACGCGCATACGCCGAGCGGCAAGACCGAACTGGTTTGTTACCCCCGCCACCCGCGCATTGGGTCGCTCACTGCACTGCTAGGCCCGTAGTGTGGCCATAGCCCATAACGCGCGGATAGGAACGTTAGGAATCTACGCGCGCTATCTCACTTGGGTCTGTCGCACTAGGCGCTCACTACACTATGGACGCAAACAGCGGTTTCATATTATTATGTTTGATACTTCGCGCCCGTTGTCGCAACCGCGCTAGGCTGGCAATGTGGACGCACACTATGGTATTGCTAGCGTCTATAAGCTACGGTAACCCCTTACTACTACGTAACGGTATGCTTGCTTGCCACCCAAATAGTACAAATAAAAATTTGTTTCCTATATTTTATTTGTGCAAATATCAAATATTTTAAAAATGTGTGCCGAAACTTTCCTCACATATCTAGCGCCGGCATTACAAATATCATAAATGCGAAAACGAGTGTGTTTGTTACGCTTTCACGCCGTAACTGCTCAACCGATCGTCATGAAATTTCGCATACATATAGTCTGGAGCCTAGAAAAGGAAATAGGCTACTTTTTATCTCGGAAAAATCTATTCTTTCTGTGGGATAGCTATGATTTCACTGAGATAGGTTAATAAACCGTAAAATGACGTAGGTACTTCTGAAGTCACCACCGAAGGAATGTAACATAGTTCCAGTGGCCCGCCGACAAAGGCGGAGAGACGGCACACGGCGGGTTTCTTTAGTGGGTGAAGGCCCCACACTACCTTGTTCGTTGCCCCGAACGACAGGGTGTGCGGTTCGGAACATTTTTCCCCGCCTTAACAAAAAAAAACTTCTGAAGTCCACGCGGAGGGAGTGGCATGCCGACTAGTCTAAGATAAATACAACATTTTTAATTTTTTTTTTTAATAATTACATAACTTGGTACTTAGTTAAGAGTCTAAGGGTATCACATTTTCTGTACTGTCAGCGCTTTCTGCATGCTCCGGAAATTCTCCCAGCACTTTGTCGATCCAAAGACGACTATATGACACCTGTAATTACATAAAACACAGTTATTTATACTCAGTCATTGGCCTAATAAAAATGGTTGTCGGGTCTAGTACAAAATTCACGAAAAAAGTATCTCTAATCAATAGACAGTCTAATACATACAAACTTCAACATTCTAATTTGAAACCTTGTACCATTATTTTTTTTAAATTAGCTTTTATCTACTTATATAATGTTGTACTTTATGGTTTCTCTTTTATTTTCATAAATGTAAATGTATCAATAATACGCAGAGGACACTTGACTCCTGCAACACAGTTAATACTAGCGCAGGAGACAGGAAACTCTTTAAAATATGTGTAATTATGTTTATGACAATAAAGAATTATTATTATTATAATAGTGTTGTTGAGTTTTCTTTGGAAAATCAAAGTGGCCAAAGTTATGCCTTAAAAAAAACAGCTATTTCCCAGTCAAAGTCCCGTCCTCATCAGTGCAGACGGACGACGGTTTTGTTATAGGTAACGTATATACTCTCATACGCATTTTAATAAAAAGGTGTTATTTAGACATTGAGTTATATGTTATGTGCGTTATGTGCGTAGTACATATACATCAATGTATTTAGACATTACAAACAGACATTTCAATTTTATTTATTTGTATAGACTGGTTTAATAGATACCCGCGACTTTGTCTGCGTGGTATTCAGAAATGGGTCAAATCTTATTACTAATATTATAAATGCGAAAGTGTGTCTGTTTGTTTGTGCTTACGCCGTAACTACTGCATCCTCATGAAAATTTGCATACGTATAGTATGGAGCTCAGCAAAGGACATGGACTTTTATCCTGGCAAAAATAAACTATTGCCTTTTCTGGGTTCTGGACTATGTCCCTATACTAAATTAAATGATGATAAAAATATTTGGTGTGATCATGGACGTATATAAAATTTATTAAGTCCATGGGTGTGATAGCGAAACAAACAAACTCACTTTCGAGTTTATTATTATAGTACCATTTTTATAGCTGTCCGTGTGGTGACGGACTAAGAATACAAGTGTCACCACCCCATTCTTTCCCACGAGTGTCGTATGAGGCGACTAAGGGAAGTAAGCAATTATCATCCATTGCATGACTGGTGGTAGGGCTGGGTACCAAGTCGGAGTACTCACTTGGTATCGGGCCCGAGCGGCCATCTCCCGTGTGACTGGCCATGAAGCGCATAGTTGCGTTTTGGCTGTAGCAGGAGATAGCCGTTTATTCTTTCATTTCAAATCGGTGAAATGAAATGGTGAGCAGTGGCTTGACAATACTCTCGGTATAATTGAATCCATGAGCGACGGTTACCATTTACCATCACATGGGCCGTGGCTCGTCTGCCACTAAATGCAATAAAAAAAAATAGTAAGACATTAGGTAATTAGTAAGGATGAGGATTAAAAAGTTTTGGTCTGTATTTTAGCACTTGACGTGCTCAACTACTTTAAACAACAAATTATTTGTGAATGTGGAAAAAGAGAACTTTACTGCGAGCGGGATTCGAACCTGCATCCCTTCCAATCCGGAAACCGGAAGAGCTCTAGACCGCTAAGCTGTCGCAGAGACCGACGGCCATTCACAATCTCCACATCACATTTAGCTTTACCACCCATTCCACCTATCCGATGCATTTATTAGCTATTGCTAGAATAACTGCCTCTGTGATGCGACGGTAGCGTAAGCGACCGCTTATCATGAGGGATCGATCCCCGGGTAGGCCAGTGTTATTGAGCTTTTTCGTAAAAAGTAAAATTCTCAGTAGCAGCCCGGAGTTTGGAAATGTGCCCGGTAGATGGCAATAGGCTCGACCCAATTACGTGGGACTTAAACATAGCTGACGAACCGTGGGTGTGTAATACATCTCTGCCTACCATTTCGGGGAATATAGGCGTGATGCTTTGTTTTTTATGCTAGAACAAGTGGATGAATTTGTATATCTTGGGTGTGCGATTCAGTCGGGACGGAAGGTACCATTGATATAGAGAGAAGAGTAAATGCAGGAAATAGAGAACGAAACATTGCGCGCGACTGGCTAAGAAGATATACAATGCGAAATTGGAAGGATGTAGAATTGCAGATACAGTGTAGTCAGGAGTCTCAAAAACCGGCGAGCGTATAAGATGAGATTTATTGTTGAGAAAGCGAGCGATGTATGCAAGAATAGAGCCCTCTGGCATTCTGTTCTGCCTAACCCGCAAAGGAAATGGCGTGATGATAAGAAGAAGAAGAAATTGTTTAAATAATTAATTTGACGATGATTATTCATTGATTTCTGAATTCGCCAGCAATAAGCCATACCGTGTAAACCACCTTCTTTCTACTTTTACTTTTAAACACCAACCTTGCTACTAGGCAATCATAACTTACAGGTGGTGTAATAGTTTAAACTTAGCTACTAATAAACACAAGATTTTTAATGTAAAAACAAAATAGTTTTAAATATTTACTGTGAATCCATAAAGTCCCCTGTTGATTAATATAATAATACCTTAGCGAAGATTCCAGGTTTTGACTTGTAGGCGCATTCTTCAGTGCCGGAGAACAACGCGATGCCGTACAGTGTGCCGGCGCGATTCAACCCGCTAAAGTGAACCGCCGGGTCACCCGTGTCGCCCTGGTACACGAATATCGATTACGATAGTTAGTTATTCTCTGGTCAAACGATAATAATTACACGCTTTTTTTTTAATTCTATCAGTTTGTAATTTGAACTACTACATTTCTTATAATTAATTAAACAGACAATAAATTAATAAGCGATTATTAACTTAGATTTATTTTATCCATTCATCATGGAGCCTTTCATCGTCTTTTGCTGGACATAAGCCTCTTCTCCCAAAGAGCGGTTCTGTGAACACCAACATCCAACGGCTTGACCGGGTCGTCAGCCCATTTAGATGTTGATTGATTATTTCGATTACGTTACCTAATGCATAATATTTATCTCCTTAATATATTGTACCTAAGTATATCAGTAACAAGTCTAGTGGTAAGATCAAGGACTGCAATGACAGATCAATCCCTGGTCTGAGGTCTAGACCTTGCAATGGCATTGAGTTCAGGCTCGAGTTTAAGGTAGAGACTTCGATGCGCCTCTGAATTTCCGACATTAGGTATTCTCTGTATCGATGCCTTAAATTAAACGGTAAATAGACATATGTATTATGAGCAAATGTACACTTAAAAATTTCTCGCTGATTTGCGATGACTTTCAACTCGTATTTTATCAATCAGCATGGTAGATTAGAGGTTCTCGTTCTGAAAGGTCCTTGCTAGAACAGTAACTATGGAGTACTAACCGCACATAACGCAACTCCTTTAAGCACGCTTAATAAGCACATGTTATCATGTTGTAAATGATAATCGTTTCCATAAATCAATCGGCATTCAGCGCGTGATACTTCCCGCACTATCATTCTTCTCAACTCCTGGTTTTCACCCTCGCGGATTTGCCCCGACACCTAATAACAATTGAGGATTAGGAATACATCTTATCAACATCTTATTGCCTATGGAGTCCTAGTACTAGTTGATTAGAAAAATCGTCTCGAGAGCGGAACACGCGTGGGGGGGGGGGGGCTGTGCGACTCTATTTAATGTCAATTAATTAATTGGTAATAATTATTATCTTATAACTCAGAATATTCTGTGTTCTAAATTCGCGCATAGACTAGGAGAATTACGGGTTGATAAAAAATAATTATATTAATTGGTAGATTCTAAACTTTACTGGAATCGGGCCTTGCTCCGGATCCTAGTCTGCACAATCATCAATTTCCACATTCAACGGTTTTGTGCGTGTATGGACATGGACTATGGATTAGTATTAGAAATACGTCAATAAAAAGTTACATAAAGATATAACAACGAAAACCTACGGCTATTTATTTATGTTGCCTTAGTGGTCAGGTGATCACTGATCTTGCAATTTATTATTTTATTACCTATTCATATTTTTACGAGACAATTTTTTTGTATTTTTTGTCCCTAAAAACTCAAATATTTATTGCACGATTCCATTTTTTTTTTTGAGTAGGAATATAAATAAATTCTATAAATAGGTAATAAATATAATTTATGATGTACAATATTGAAACTTACATAACTCAAGCCCTGCCCCCTTAGAATGAAAAACGGAACGTTAGACGAACTTTCGTTTCGAGTCATTGTGATTGATCAACAGTCCTGATTAGTCGAGATTTCGACCCGTGATTCAGGCGACCAATCACAATAAAGCGAAACAAAAGTTCGCCTAACGTTTCGTTTTTCATTCTAAGGGGGCAGACAATTAATCATGAAATTGTATGCTAGATTAAATTGTCACCTGGTTGCCGGATAACTTATATTTTTGTTAACAGCCAAAATGTTGTATCGTTCATACCTTACCATATTGATAACAGAATAACAGAAAAAAAATATAACCATATTGATAACAGAAAATAAAAAAAAGCAAATACCACAGATCCGTATCCTGTGACAACCGTTTCGCCAAACGTTGGCGGTAGATCTGCATCAGCAATAGCTAACGCGACAGGCTGCATCCGGCTGTTCGTAGGAATCGGCAGATTCACCTGTCATACCAGGACAGCATAAGATATAATGCATTAGTCTATAACTTGTTTGCATTGCGAAAAACGGCAACTAATGCTAAAGTCAGCCGTTTTATTGCAACTAGTGGTCGTCCAGTGGTCAACATTCGACCATACACCGACCGTACATATTTCTCAAATGTCCAAAACGCGGGTCGCCAATGTTGAGGCACGGGTTCGTAGGCGGGTCGTGATCAAATAAAAGTTCAGAGAGTGATATAAGATAACTGTATTATTCACCACACATTATACACAATATAGTTTAGATACCAACTTCACAATTTATGTTATCTAATATTAGAGATGCGACCGTTCGCTACCCGATTTACCCGTGACTGGCGACGGTGCATTCCAAGTAATTACATAATATTATAGGTTACTTACAAGTGCATACCTGTAGTAGTGTGTCCCTACACAATCAATCCTATAAAATTATTTTTATTGAATTAATTTATTTCTAATCCATGTTATGCAAAAATATTATTTCTAATTTCAAATGTATATTATATAAAAATATTATGTTTCTGCACTCACACCCTCTATTTAAACTTTAACTGTGCTAAATCTCACACCTCCCGGTGCTCGCATAAAAACGTGGACAATGTTTCTTCCTCTCGTATTAATATTAGATATTTTCAAATAAGAAAAAGATGACTATTTTTCCGGTGATGTGCGGAAAGTGTTGACCATAAGCTACCATATTGTGCACATAGTAATCAATTTCTATTGAACTTTTCTCCTATCAACTAGAGAGAATTGACACCATCTTTCAGATGAGTTAGCGTATGATCATCATCTTCGTAGCCTATCTTGGGGTCGACTTCCGGTCTATTTGGTTTTAGCTGACCAACCAACTAAGGAGGCAAGATTATTGTTAAGGATCTCAAAATACCATATTCAAAGTAAAATCTAAATATAATAATACCTTAACCATAGCCAGATTATGCTCAGGGTAGTACTGGTCCATTTTGTACTCCGGATGTCTTCTGATATCGACCACGGACAGGATCTTGCCGCCATAGTCTCTGAACACGGAGCCCATCCTTATGGACACTTCTTCTTGGGTCACGCTGTGACGTAAGTGAGGATCAGACAGGGGAGAACCAATTGGAAATATGTCTTTTTTTATACTACTTAGGTGGCAAACAAGCTTATGGTCTACCTAATGGTAAGCGGTTACATTAGCCTATAGACGCTAGTACCACCAGCACCGCAGAAGCATTACGCGTGCATCGCCATCTCCAAGGAAAGGGATAGTAGGTGGATAGAAAGGATAATAAGGAGAGGATAGGAAGTATAATATGAAGGAGGTACAACGGTAGGAGTACCTCTCATTGTTTCACGCTGCATCTTCTGCGAGAGGGTGGTACTACACTGATCGTGCCGGCCCACTCATGCTGGTATAGCGAGGCTCTACAACATGAGGTAAGGGTCCGTTTATAAATTGCACCACGCAATTGTGTTCTTTTGGACTCCCTATCGTCACACTTCCTCGCAACTTTTGCAACCCTGTTACTTGTGGTATTGTGTGGTGTATTACGTCACGAAATCGAGACCCTCTTTTTTAACCTGTTCCTTAAAACCTCTGGTCCCCTGTTGTCAGGTAGCGTATATACTCTCAAATGCATTTATTAAAAAGCTGTGTAATTTAGACATTACAAACAGGCACCTAAATTTTAGTTTTTCGCGGTGGTTTATTTAGCGGGTGAGGGCCCCACACTACCTTGTTCATTGCCCCGAACGGTGTGCGGTTAGGCATAATTTTCCTGCATTGACAAAAAAGCTAGCTGTATGTCCGCTTGCCTTCCTAACCCGTTAGGGTAATAGTTATATTATAAAGCTGTAACAGAGCTGTACTCAAACATTATTTAAGATATTTGAGAAAAAATGTCTGTATTAAGCTATACGTATATTATACTTACTATGTTATTTTTATTACATTACATGCTCGGCTATTTAGTAGAACACAAAATGCGAAAATGAGAAATAGAAAAGAGCGAACGACACGATAAACTCAGTTAGTAAAGCGTCTGGAATGGTAATTATGAAAACGCGGATACAAACCCCTCGCTCGTGGCTGCCAACATCTATTTCACATTTTCGCTATTAGTGTTCCAATACTTACTAGTCAAAACATTGAGCTGCTGTCAGGATCCATTGTTTGCCAACTATTGCCCCTCCACACCAGTGCTTACCATGCAACCTGCGAAAAACATGTCGTATGCAGATGTCCAACTTCAACGCCATAGAATACTTTATTGTTAGTAATATTATGAAAGTGAGTTTATTTATTGCACGCCTCATAAGAGAAGCGTTGAGGTGGGTAACTATTCCCGTTTTACACAGAACAACTGATTTTTCAAACTTAAAATGTCTCTGTTTATCATATATTGCACTTGTACAACAATATATACACACACACACATATCAAGCAAAAACACAATTTTTAACACTCATGATATTTTTTATGCCATTTTTGTTATTTAAACTAGTTAAAAAACTGTTTAAAAAAATTATGTCTTGGACGTCCGATTGTTGTAGGTAATATATGTTAACACGATAACAGCCGAAATACTTTACTAATCGAGTCTTTCTTTTTCTTTTTAACTAGAGTATTACTAGGAATAGAGCCCTATTACTTTCACGGTCTGATTCGATGTGGTATAAATTGTTATTAAATAAACAAAAAAATACTGACGCTCGACGCGATACTAAAACCAGCGCCTTTCATGAGAACTATCTCTATAGACCAATATAGAAAGAAGTACTTCTTAAAATTAGCGCTAGACGGCGCATAAGACATGAAACCCACATTAGTACTTTTTGAAATTAGCGCTATATATGTGATTTATTGAAAACTACTTAGTAAGACCAATACATTATTAGTTATCAAATAATCAATTTTATTGTGAAAAATGAAGATTATGAGGCGTGCAGTTTTGGATTTTCCAAAGTATTTTGCTTTTACGCCAGAACTACTGTGCCAATCGTAATGAAATTTTGCTTACATTACACAGCAGAAAAGAACGAAGACAGACATGGTTACTTTTTATCCTTTATGTTTTACTGTTACTATTCTTACTAATATAATAAATATGAAACTGTGAGATATTTTGAAGTACTTAAATACTTCTTTCTTCTGAGGGAATACCGAGGGAGTGGGCAGCAGCATTCCCTCAAGTTTTAACAACATCCACTGCGATCGCCAACCCGCCTGCCAAGCGTGGCGATTACGGCATTATCCCCTCTTGGGGAGGACTATGTCCAGCAGTGGACGTCCAAATTGTAAAAAATGAAGATTATGAGGCGTGCAGTTTTAGATTTTCCAAAGTATTTTACCTTACAGACACAGTATATGGATAGTCTTCTAAGCAAACTAAACCAGTTTCCGTCGTCAGTCTTTTTCTCCTGACGTGTGTTAAATCTTCTTCATTTTTTGGCGGGAATTCACATTCCAACTCTGCCTTCTTAGACGTTGAAGGAAAGACTGTGGCTGTAACAAAATACCGCTATGCTGTTATAGACTCCTGGTACACGTGAACTTTTAAATGGAGTATGTTCATCCTGTTTCGCATGCATGTGGCCTTCTCTCACATTCAGATGCTCTCTCTCACACATGTTACAAAGGTAACTGACGAGACGTCTGTTTGGGAATGCTTCTCCGGTATACAATAGTAGTCTTTGGGAATGCTACTAAATCGAAAATAATACTTAAAGATAGGTTAATACCGATATTTGTCAATCAGCTAATATGAATATATTCTTCAAGTAATATCATAATATTTTTACTGATATATGAATATCACTAATATTTAATACGGAGGATATAGAGATATGCTGCATATCATCATATCATGTATGCATATCAATTTATTTGTGCTATTCGTTTCAGCCTTGTGGGGCCGGCTTTAGAATTGTCCCACCCCTCTCCACCCATGGGAGTCGTAAGAGACGACTGACAGAATACCGGGGGAGTGGGCAGCAGCACTCCTTCCAGTATTAACATTCACTGCGATCACCAATCCGCCTGCCAAGCGTGGCGATTACGGCACTATCTCCAATTCTTGGGGAGGCCTATGTCCAGCAGTGGACGTTGAAGGGCTGATGGATGGATGGATTCGTTTCAGAATGATATCTAACTATCATTATATTCACATTAATATCTGTTTAATATTGTTACTTGTTGATGTGAAATATACACTTCCCGGTTTCCGATTGAGCTGAAATTTTACACGCATATGTATATCGCGGGACAATGCAATATTATTATGACATGGAGCTGATCTGATAATGGAGCTGGAAGGTGGGCATAGGAACTCGTATAATGAACCCCATCGAGTTTGGGCTCGTATGATTCGTCTTGACGAGTACTTTGCCTCTAGATGGTATCGAGGCTCTGATGATGGAGCTGGAAGGTGGCCACAATACCTCTATAATGAAATGAATCAACCCTATCGAATTTGGAATCGTTTGATTCGCTTTGATGAGTACTTTTTCTTTAGATGATATCTATACTGATGATGGAGCCATAAGGCGGCCATAGGAACTCCGTTATAAAACGACATAACTCCATCGAGTTTGGGCTTGAATGATTTTCTTGACGGTAGGTACTTTGTCTCTAGATGGTATCCAGGGTCTGACGATGGAGCTGGAAGGTGGTCACAGTAACTCTGTAATGAAACGACGCAGCCCTATCGAGTTTTTATTCGTTTGATTCATCTTGAGGAATACTTTGTCAAGTTACGTTTATTTTATTTCTATATAATAATTTCTATGTTTTCACATCTGGTAGACGTCCCGCGAAGTCTAGTTTTTTTTTTATTAAAATTAATTTTGCTTGTTTTTAGTCTCAAAACAGTATCAAAAGTACTTCAATTTAAAAGAAATAAAGCCTACTTAGCTGTGCACTTGACTCTAACAACAAAAAAATAGCGCGTCAAGGCTTGATATTTTACAAATGGATTCCTTATTCAAAAACCCACAATATTTTTGAAAGAACTAGGTATCTTAACGACCTCCACACTATGGGATAGACGAGAGAAAAACACATTCTCACTTTATGTGTAGAGGGTACCTATCCTAATTTTGTTTATTAAGATTTTATTTATCATTTTATCGACGTGACTAATATTCGCGCCAAATTACAGCTTTCTAGTACTAAGTTTCTGTAAACAGCAGACGGACGGACATAGCGAAACTATAAGGGTTCCGTGAAAATCACATTTAAATATTCCGTTACATACAAATAAACATACATACATACATACTTGGTACATACCAAACTAATAAAAGCGTATTAATGAAATTTAAACACTACTTACCACTATCAATATCTAATATATAATTAAAAACTAAAGTAACAATTGAAAACTTATAGCACATACGCATTCTCGGCAAAGACTTATAACATTGAGAAAAAAACTTCATCTATCCATCGTTACGTAGGAAATCTTCGAAAGTAGGCAAAGAACTACGCTTGAGAAGGGTAAGCAAACATTGCTTGTTTTCCGTGATTGTTGATTGAAACAATTTCAAATGTATTGATTAGGTAAGAACTATTGTTCCCTTCACAATAGCCGAACTTATAAACACGATTTTGCTCAAAATCATGCGTAATTTGCATTTATTATGAGTAAAGATTGTGATGTCATTTGTGTTGATTTTTTTATTACTATCCGTAGTAGAACAAATCGTTCAATTTGGGCATTCACATCGACAACATTTAGGGCAGACAGAACTATTTAGCGAGCACAATAAATAGATTCGGTATACGACAGCCTCTCCATGGTATAAATGTGTAAAGAACAAGTAGTGGAAGATAAATAGAGCTGTTGGATGCAGGTGGCCACAAGATCTGTTGGGGATGGCCCTTTATCTCGCACCTTTAGAATGTACTATGAAGACTTGATGGGCAGGAACGCAAGACCAAAACCGACATTATCTGAAAATAAATACATTTATTAAATTTTAAATACCTATATATAATAAAGAATAAAATGTTTTTTATATGGTTCGGATTTTATCGAGGTATTAAACATACCTTAGCTTTACCTATAAGTAAATAAAAAAAAAAACAAGTAGCAAAAGAACCCTGCTTAGTGTCAGTGCCTCCCGTTGATTTAAGATAAACTTTTCCGTAAATTTTTTTTTTACTGTTCAAATCTGAAACTCTTTAGAATTAAAGAGGTATTGAACATAATATTATATAGGTATTATTACTTATAGAGTAATTTTTTAATTATTATTTTAATTATTAATTGCTATGAAATGGCATCTGGTGTACGGGAAACATGATAATAAAAACACAATCTCTATTCCATAGCAATTGTTCAAGACTACAATGGACTATAAAATCTTATTCTATTTTCTACCATAGATTTCTTCATTTTACCAAAGTATTCAACAGCTGCGCGTAAAGGACTCTCTCTTACTCGCATTTTAATATTCTTTATTTAAGGACTAGTAAAGTTCTAAAATTTCATAAAACATGCAGTTTAATTATGCAGTAATAGTTTTTATAGTCATTGTTGATGTTATTGTTAATGCCAAAATTGAATCCCAAAAAGAAAAAGATTACAATAACACAGAAAGCAACAACGTTTCAAATAATTGTGATAGTGTAAAAAAAAATAAAAGGAAAGTGACTAAAAAGCCTCATAAGATTAGTATAAATAATTTATATAATTATTATATATCGCCCAACAAAAAAAGTCGATGGGTTCCTAACAAAACAGTTATTGCCACGACGGAGGTCGCAAATTTTCCCATTCAAACGAATGAAAGAAACACGGATGAATATACAAGTTCAAAAATGATGGATGAAAATGAGTCTTTGGAATATTTACATATACCAAAAGATGGCGCTGTGAACAGATTTGTGAAAGTATTTACGACACCAACTTTAAGTGGTAAATAAATTACAGAATGAATTAATTTAAGCTGTGCCATTATTCATTTTATAAGCAAATACTTAAAAATGAGTTAATATAAATTTAAGATATGATCGCTTAAGTTTAGTTAGAGAAACACAATCGAAGGAGAAACTTTATAATATATTTTTTTACTAAATGGTTCTTTATTAGTTCAAATTAACAAACTTGGTATGATGAGTATTTAAAGACAGTAAACAACAACAGTATAAAACGTCGAAATTATTTTGTAGTTACTAATGTGACCACCATCGAGAGTGCAACCTGGAAGTACCAGGCTAACACAAACTACGAGGAGGATGACGAATCAATGAGCACACTGATCGACTATCCCTTTTCTGTATCTGTACAAAGAAAGGGAGCGCACTATTCCTCTGGGGCGTTACTTAATAAATGGTGGATTATTACATCAGCCAGCGAGTTTTATCAGTAAGTTTTATATAATATAGAATTAATTATTTTAGTATATTGTGGTTATACAATTAGCAGGTATAAAAAATAAATTAAAAACGCTATTTGATGATATTATTCTGTTGTAATTTTATTAGAATTCGCCCATTGAAATTCGCCTTGAAATTTCGAACTAATTTTGGCGCCATAACAGATTGATTGATGCAATAATACTTTCATTGTTTTTTTAGCATACGTGAATCTCTAAAATTATACAGAGCGAGACTAGGATCGGTGGACTGCAAAAGAGGTGGCGTGGTAATTCCCATAAAGAAGATCGAAATCCACCCATACTACCTTCATGGGAAGCCAAATTTTGATGTGGCCCTGTTACGTGTGGCGTTCCCTGTTGATTTCACAGATTATATAAGACCGATTGCTATTTCTTATACCATGGGCAAAGTGATTAGTGCTAAATTCATGACTAGTTATTGGCCAAGAATACTGGTAAGATTTTTTTATTTATGTTTTGGTACAGTATTTTTATCAAACCAGTAAAATTTATTTATCAAAAAAAATTTGGACTATTCAAAAGTGCACGCCTCATAATTTCATTTTTCATTGAATAAGTAACCAGGTAATAATGTATTGGTCTTACTAAGTAGTTTTCAATAAATCACATAGATAGCGCTAATTTCAAAAAGTATGAGACGTGAGAACCACATTGGTTCTCACGTCTCATGTACTACTATATTGGTTCTATAGAAGTAGTTCTCACTAAATAAGGTAGGTAGCGCTGGTTTTAGTGTATGATTGAATCGACCATACATATTCAAACTATTTTTGTTTATTTAATAACACAATTAAACCACATCAAAACAGACCGTGAAAAGTGATAGGGTTCTATTCCTAATTATACTGAAGCGTAAGAGAGAAAAAAAAAGAGTCTATTAGTAAATTACTTATTTCGGTCGTTATCATGATAACATACAAGATCCGCACATACAGACACACGGACGTCAAAGACAGAACTTTTTTAAACAGTTTTTAACTACTTTAAATAACAAAAATGGCATCATAAATATCATGTGTTAAAAATAGTGTTTTTTCTTGATATGTGTGTGTATATATTATTTTACAATTGCAATATATGATAAATGAGACATTTGAAAAATCAGTTGTTTTGTGTGAAGTGAAATTAATACCCACCTCAACGCTTTGCTTATGAAGCGTGCAAAAGCATCCGATAATAAGCGGATACTTTTGGGATCCCTTTTTATCTCGATAATGGGTTATTCCCAAAGGAATTTCCTTTGGGAATAACCCATCACACATTTTGTTTCCCAAAACACACATAAATGAAATCGGGGGCAGTTAGTAAATATGTAGAATATATTATTTCTACGACTCTTAGTAATAAATGCGAAAGTGAGATTGTTTGTTTATTGTTGCGCGTTCACACTGAACTATTGAACCAATTATGATGAAATTTTGCATTTATGTTATTATTAGGAGCCCAGACAAGAACATAGGTTACTTTTTATCCTGGAAACGGAATGGTTCTCGTGATAGCAATTTTATTTTCAGATATTGATTACTTAATATGCCGTATGTGATGCTCACATTCATGCGGACAGAGTCCCAGAAACTAGTATAGAATAAACGCGTTTATCTGTTTCTCATTTTACTTCTCTAAAATACTTAACAGTTTTGGAAGCCATTTTAATTTTACACCGTCATTTACAAAATGCTGGTTGACCCGGCAAATATAATTTCTAAAATAACTAACTTATATGCCGAATCATAAAAAAATTAAATAAAAAAAATTGTCCATAAAATAAATAAATAATTGGGGTAAACCACCCTTATCACTTAGGGGTATGAAAAACAGTTTATATCGTATTCTGAGACCTACTGAGTATACACCCAAAATTTCATAAGAATCGTTGAAGCAGTTTCGGAGGATAATGGCGACAAACACTGACACGAGAATTTTATATATTAGATGGAAGCCTAAACCTCCTCCCTATCGTCTACATATTATCCTTCCTATCTTTTCCTTAGTATCCTACTACCTATCCACCTCCTATCCCTTTCCTTGAAGAAGGCGATACGCGAGTGTTACCTCTGCTCCCTTAGAATAAAAAACGAAACTTTAGACGAACTTTCTTTCGCTTCATTGTGACTGGTCGCCTGAATCACGCGTCTTAATCTCGATTAATCAGGAATCATGCGTTAGACTGTTGATCAATCACAATGACTCGAAACGAAAGTTCGTCTAACGTTTCGTTTCTCATTCTAAGGGGGCTGGTGTTGCTAGTGTTTACTATAGGCTACGTTAACCGCTCACCATAATAATTATATACATTTTAGGGTGGGTCCGTATTCTTGTTTGCCACCCACGTAGTCTTCTTCTATCTATACTATCAAAAAGCTGTAACAGAGCTGCATTTAAGATATTTGAGAAAAAATTACTGTGATATGCTATATAGACGTGTCTGAACACAAAACAATTTTTTGTAGATTTTTTGTCGGTTTATCGGTTTGTCTGTTTGTTTGTTCGCGCATCATGCAAAAACTACTGAACGGATTTTGATGAAACTTTTTGTGTTTGACTTAACAACTGGTATGCATTTTATCCCGCTTCTATATCAGAGACCGGAGATATACCCTAAAAACTAGCGTTTGGCTGTGGGGAAGCCGCGGGCAAATGTTAGTAGCTTATAAAACACAGCATTTTTTTCCAAGGTCAAAGGGTCAATACTACCATTAACAGCTAGAGAGCGCATCTTATACAACAGTATGCGAGTATCCCCCCAGCGTCTCATCCCGGAGCAGACCTGTAGTCAAGAAATGGCCACCTTGAACCAATCTTTGAACGAGGCCAGCCTGTGTTTGAAACCTCTCATAACCCATCATAGTATTTGCATGGTAAGCAATTTGAAACTCTTAGATAACGTAGCGGGAGTGGAGCAGTCACTTGGGTCGGTACCACTGTCTGTATGACCAACCTTGAAGCACCTAGGAGGGAAAGAATGTGCCTAACCGCACACCCCTTTGTTTGGAGCAAACGAACTTGATAGTGTGGAGCCCTCACCCACTATATAAACCCGTCGTGTGCCGTCTCTCCACCTGTATTGGCAGACCACTGGAACTATGTGATATTACTTCAGTGGTCGACCTTAAAGCACTTAGGTGTGTTTTTGTTGTAGCGGGAGGTCTATTATTAATTTCTTGTCAGCTAATTATTTTCCTATCTGTACAATTTTGTCCGTGTGGTGACGGACTAGAGGTAAAAGTGTCACCGCCCCATTCTTTCCCACGGGTGTCGTATGAGGCGACTAAGAGAAGTAAGCAATTATCATCCATAGCATGACTGATGGTAGGACTGGGTACCAAGTGGGAGTACTCACTTGGTATCGGGCCCGAGCGGGTTGGTACCACCATCTCCCGTGTGACCGCCCATGAAGCACATCGTTGCGTTTTGGTTGTAGCAGGAGATAGCCGTTTATTCTTTCATTTCATATCCGTGAAATGTAATGGTGAGCAGCGGCTTGACAATACTCTCGGTATAGTTGAGTCCATGAGCCACGGTTACCATTTACCATCAGATGGGCCATGGCCATGGCTCGTCTGCCACTACATGAAAAAAAAACAATGGTGCGCAGTGGCTGTGCCCCTCTACTACAGATCAGTATCATCCATCCATCAGCCTTTTATCGTCCACTGCTGGACATAGACCACCCCAAAATGGGGGGTTTTACCATAATCGCCACGCTTGACAGGCGGGTTTTGGCGATTGCAATGGATGTTTTTAGTACACAGGGGAACGCTTATAATAATACATCCATCCATCCATCAGCCTTTCAACGTCCACTGCTGGACATAGGCCTCCCCAAGAGCACGCCACAACGAGCGGTCCTGTGCCGACCGCATCCAACGGCTCCCCGCGGCTTTGACCAGATCGTTGGTCCATCTAGTGGGGGACCGTCCTACGCTGCGCCGTCCGATACGCGGTCGCCACTCGAGAGCCCTTTTGCTTGGGAGTGACCGACATAGCCCGCCGGGTTGCCTTGCTGAAGTGGCAATGGGCAAGCCACATCGCTCGACGAACCGACAACCGTTGGGGAAGAAAAATTCTACGTACATTATTCCAATATAGCAAGTTTAATTTTGCAATTAAAATTCATATTATTTGATGGCGCGATTTTTTAAATAATTATATTGATCTGTATTTAGTACGACGTGCTACTTTGAAGAACAAAATTATTTGTGAAAGTGGTCGTAAAGACATAATAAAACGAATGTAAAGTCAATGTAAATTAATATTTGACTTAATGCAGTAACAACAAAACGCATAATTATTTATCGATATCTATAGTCAGCTGATCTATAGCAGATCTGTACGATAACTCAGTGGCTTAGAGCACTTCCCGGATTGGAAAAGACGTGGGTTCGATTCCCGCTCGTACAAAAAATCTCTTTTTCCTTATTAACAAATAATTTGTACTTTAAAAAGTGGCGGAGCATGTCAAATTCTAAAAAATATAGCTAAAATAAATCTATAGTCATATATATTAAAACGGAAGCGTTTTCTTTGTTTGTTCGTTTAAACGGGCTAACCTCTGGAACTACGGGTTCTATTTTGAAAAATTGATTTTGTATATGATAGCCTGATTTAAGGGGAATAGTTTAGGCTATATAATATTAGGCTACCCCCCCTCTCTTAATATACTTTAGCCGCAGTCTAAGAACTGCTCAGTTATTCCGTCTAAAAAAGTCCGTGATCCCATAATTAGTCTCTATTTTAATAAAATTTTCCTCTATAAAAGTCATATTATTCTAAGCTGGTAACCCCCAAGGTCTAAGGTGGTCCCTGCTGGTAAGTTCAATACGAAGCCGCACGACGGTTACCCAGATGGTATTTCATTTTCTCTTTTGTCTGCAGCCAGATGCTGGGGCGCCAGTATTTGCAAGAGATGGTCTGTGGGGAATTACATCAGGCTGGATCGCCCCCACTTGCCCTCAAAGTTCTGCACCGACAATATTCACACGACTCTCCTCGCCATCCGTGCGCTCCTGGTTGGATACAGAACTAACTACTTAGCCAACACTGATTTAAAACCACAGTGGGATCTTTTAAAACACTATTTTTAAGCTGACAGATGTTTTGTCACTTTCTGTCAAATTTTCAATGTAGTTTGTTGAAAAAGGACAAAACAGCATTTTAGTTAAATCAGTGCTATGTGTTAGATTTTTATGAATAAGAAGAGGTTAAGGTCAGGCGACATCACGATGCTTTACTTTACGATATATTGTAGCAAGGAGAATTATGACAACACATAACACTATATATAACGATACACATTTAATTAATGTAGAGTAGAGAACTAGATTACATTGAAACCTTCATACATTTATGAGCGCCTAGTAAAACTCACAGCTGATTTTCATGTTTCATCACTTGTACGGATTACTTTTGTGTTTTTTTTTATCGCTATGCAAAACAGTCATAAATAGCTAGTTATTTTTTTTTTAAAAGAATTACGCGCGTTACTGCTCGATATGTATGACCAATGACCAACCAAAACCTCTCAAGACCGAGCCTGAAAATTTTGAATGTGATTATGATCACGAAGTGTTATAAATTATACTAAGAGTCTACTATGTAACGATCGTTGGCAGATTACGAATAATAGATAGATTTTAGGTATTCAGCAGTCTTAGTTAGTTAGTAATGGGGTTAACTGTATTACTTATTATTAAAGTCTGGGAAAACCCTGTTTTTCGTATTCTGTGATAGTACTTAACTTGATTTTAGGATTTGTAAAATATTATACCAGCGAATTTGCCGCTGCTGTTTGATTGTTTATTTCACTCTATTGGTTTACGCGGAATCGTCGTAATTAATAGTCATTCATTTTAATTATCATCATACTAATAGCCTCCTTCATGAATCACTCCATACATTGGTGAAAACCGTATGAAATCCTTGAGTTACAAAAAACGCATTACATTATTATAATTTCATGTAAGTTGCCAACGCAGACGCTAACTAAACGTAATTATTCTATTTACACACAATCGCCCTATGTTTATTATGCCCTGGTACGTAACAGTTAAAAGTGATGTAATGTTACAAATCCTCTGAGGCGTTTTTCAATTCGTCAGTAAACCGAGACATAAAATCGTATAAAAGTGTTCAGCTGTTCTAATTCGTACTAGTTACTGAAACAGTTCGTAATCATTTTCAATTATTTATTTTTAGAATTTGTAGAATGCACATAAATTATTAAATTGCTAATTATTATTATTTTTATAAATACATTTATTTATTACTTTTGATTGACGTTGTAAAGTTATTTTTCCTGACCAACTAATTAATGATTTTTTAAAATAAATTCAGTTTATAGCGGGTAAAATAAGAACTTACTAACTGGAACCTAGTGTACCTACTAATCTTATTTTTTTATAAACAAACTTCGGACATAATAGAAAGAGACTTTCTAATTCGGACGGTCAACTTAGGACTACAATATGTTCTGTGTAACTCTTGTACATTTATGATGCTTTAGTAAGTGATATTCAATATGACGTAAGTGCTAATCAAAATTAGTCATTATTAAACCCACCACAGGTTCTGTATAAATGACTCTTTGTATTTATGAGCGCCTGGTATATCTCTGTGAGACGAAAGGGAAGTGTTGGTCAGCGATCTCACTAACTCGTCGAGAGTGAGGCTAGAGATTAATTCGGACATAGAGACGTAGGATTTTTTCGCTACGCTTCAGATAGAACACGATAGACATGTCTTTAATGAAACGATAATAACAAATTTTCAGAGAATTTTATTTGTCATGCCAGCCTTGTATTTGCCACTTGTTATTATTGATGTAAGACATCTATTGCGGAGAGAGGGAAAATCGGTTGTTAGCGTGGCGACGCTTTTATTGTACCTACTTGTTCCGTTCAAATCTTGCAAGTTAAATTTGACACAATTCCCGGTTTCCGATTGAGCAGAAATTTTACACAGGTACATACAGGAAATTTTACAGATAGGGTTGCGTAGTTTCATTACAGAGCTACTGTTGGCAACTTCCAGCTCCATCATCAGACCCTAGATACCATCTAGAGACAAAGTACTCGTCAAGACGAATTATACATGCCCAAACTCAATAGGGTTGTCGTTTTATAACCGAGTTCCTAAGGCTACCTTCTAGCTCCATTATCAGACCCTGGATATCATCTAGGACTATGGTACTATTCAAGATAATCCAAACTAGCCATAAATCGATGGGTTGCGACGTTTAATTACTGAGTACCTATGACCACCTTCTAGCGCCATCATCAGACCCTGGATACCACTTCAAGACAAAGTACTCATCTAGACTAATCAAACGAGTCCAAAGTCGTGGGGATTGCGTCGTCTCATTATAGAGTTGCTATGTACACCTTCAGCTCCATCATCAGATCAGCTCCATGTCATCATAATATTACATTGTCACGTGTAAGATTTCAGCTCAATCGGAAACCGGGAAGTGTGTCAAATTTAAATTGCAAGATTTGAACGTGACAATTTGAATAAAAGCATCGCCACGCTAACAGCTGATTTTAAGCCTCCCTCCGCATTAGATGTTTCACATCAAAAATTGACATAACTTACCGTACATTTTAAATTATTATGAATTTATGCTTATTTCTAGGTAAAGGTAGTGAACGAATTTTCTTTAGGACGCCGGAATACTGTCGTGGGATCTGGAGGCAAGCCCTCTCGCGTCTCTGAATCGCTGGCGAGGAGAAGCGCAACAGCGCGGGCTTGAGCTATCACCCTGTGAACTCCTAACACATGGTCCGGGCTCCACCGGAACCTACTGGCGGAGTGAAAGGTAGGAGCGAGAGCTGGGCACGCCTCCATAATGGACGAGTGGCTGAAGAGACGATATGACGCCCTCTCTTTTCGACTGACGTAGACTCGGGGTATGATTGCTTTAGAAAGTACATGTGTTGCATAGGCCGAGAGGAGACAGCCCGATGCCATCACTGCGTGGACTGATCTAAAGACACGGCGCTACGCTGGTGGACTGTTCAGTTTGGGCAGAGCAGCGCAGCGAACTTGCCGTGGCAGTCAGGGCGGAAATGCTTTCACTCGCAGCCATGGTAAAGTCCATGGTCCGAAGCGAGAGTGGGGGGATACCAACGTCTTCTTTTGCGAGCAAGTAATGTGCGCATAGGAGGCGGCAGAGCGTGAGTGGGAGCTTACCGGCCATCTCCCATAGAGCAGAAGACGCACCGGATGCCAAAGGGTGCTAGTCGACCTCTGGCCCCCATAAGCGCTTTTCTGAGAGTGACGGACCTAGGGAAGTCCACCACCCTAGCAGAAGCAGGGCTGAGACGGCGGCGCTCGTGTTCCGCGAGTGCCTCTCGATAAGGGAGGGCCAGGCTCTCCAAACCAGACGGGGCCACCGCCAATGGAGGCCAGACTTGTCGGGGGTGGAGGAAATCATGTTTAGCACGTTGCCCCTGGCTACAGAAAATCTGAAGGGACACAGGTTTTAGCTGGTACTCCGAAATAAAAAGGAGCCATTTAAAGCAAGTAACAACTTCTACCACCTCTTCGAAATTTATTAACATCAACCAGGGACTACCCACACAAGATGTCACAGCTTATTCGTACCGACCTGCTGTTACAAAAGCGCTGGTGATGTAAAAACTTATTACTTACATAAAATTAGATTTTCTTTTTGCGGTAGTACAGAAAAATAGCGTTTTGTTTTCAACCGACTTCCGATAAGGAGGAGGTTCTCAATTCAGCTATATGGTTTTTTTTTTGGGTGTTTATTATTCCGTCAATTATGAATCGATTTCAATGATTCTTTTTTTGTTTGATAGGTTCTACATCAAAGGTCCAATTTAAATTTTGTCAAAATCGGTCGAGCGGTTTTTAAAAAAACATATTATTATACATACATAATTATAATATCTATTTATTTATTCTAAAGAAACGACGCTGGGCCAAATGTCGGTCGACACGACTCGGCGATACGTGACACTTATTCACCAAAAGGCGCTTTGAAGTACTAGGGCAACATAAAGCAGTAGAGCCACGTTATTTACAGTAAGGCCAATGATTGAATTAAATAGGTATAAGTTATTGTGGGTGTTATTTACATTCGGGGTAAATTCTGTTGTCGCTGTTTATCTAATTTAATATTTTATAACGATAAACTTGAAGCAGGTTTTATAAAGACATGCGTGTTACCGTATTTCAGACACAACGTAATGTAGCATTTTGATATCACCAATGATTAGATAACCGTAATTCATAAGTAAACTGTGATATTGCTGAGTACAGTCTATTATAAATATATCATTCGAGAAATAAATCACGAATTCTAATTACAGTATAATGATGACTACTTAAAAATGAAGTCTGACATTTTCATATTATTAACTAGGACCCCGCGCGGCTTTGCTTGCAAGATATATTTATGTATAGCCTGTTTATCTCGAATAAAATAATATTTATCTTAGTGAAAATTATAAATCTTTTTTAGTTTCAAAGGTTGTCACTAGAAAAAAACGTATTTTAATAAATTAGACTACTAAATGAGTATAGGTTAATTGCTGCAATTACCTCTACACACTCAGGAGCCTACCTTATTTTATAGGAATAAAAAGTATCCTGTATTAATTCAGGGAATAATCCAAATCGGTAGATTTATACAGCCTTTTTGCTTGTTTAGCCACTTTATTAAACCACTTTATTAAATTAGTATGAATATATAAAGTCTGCCTCTGAATCCACCCTGGGCATAAGCTAGTTTTTTGGTTTTTTAGTTTTTTTTTTTTATCTTATGCGAGGTATAATGTATACTACCCGTTTTTAAGTCGTAATTAAATAAAGTAAGCTCATCAAAGTCTGTTCGATAGTTTTTGGTTGATGCCAAAATAAGCAAACACACAAAAATTCTAAAAAAATGTATTTGAGTTCAGAGACGTCTAAATACTCCATAAAAGATTATTTCAAATAATGATACAGACAGCTATGTAAATGTTTTATAATATAAAATATTTGTGATTAAAGTCTAAACACTAGACCATGTGTTTGTAAAATGATATAAAATCTGCTCGAAACCCAGTCGCTGTTTACTCAAAAAAGAAATGTCATTTTAGTATTACATTGTGAGACAAAGATTTAATAATATTAAATAATGTTTGCTTTTCGTTTTGATAAAGACGTTATTTATCTGTACGATAAAGTCCGTGTTATTCAAATAACTAACTACATTCTTGATTACAGTTTTTGCCAGTACTTATACTTAACTAGTAGAAAACAGAAGTAGTAATAAGTTAATAAAATACAATAATGCGTGCTATTGGGATTCAATGTTTTGCTACCTTTCTCCGTAAGTTCTAAGTCAAACTTATTTAAAATAATATCCAATTGTTTTACAACCACAAATTTTGGAACCTACAAAGATTGTCTGTTCAGTATTAGATTTATCTGTTAATCGAAAAATGGATTTAAATATGTGTGTTATCCATCGATTGTGTCTGCATCTGCATAGCATCTATTTCCAATAGACATTACGCTGATGACCACCGCGTTATTTATTGTAGTTTAGTCCTGGTTATTCTTTGATCTCTATAATAGGGGAATTCCGTAATGGATAGTGAAATTATAAACAGTCACAACCGATTATAAACAATAAGATATTCCAATTCAATGCTTTTCTTTTTCTCTATACGTATCAAAGAAATATTGATACGAAATAATAAAATTGTGACATGATATTAGTTTCAGTGCTGCTTTTCAAGGCAGGTTTCGCTATAGTATGGCCTTCATACGCACTTAGGATATTAGAAGGACCTAACTCACCCTTAGGATTCAAAATCACGCAAGAGGATGCCAACCTCATCGGATCTGTGTTCATGCTGGGTTCTTTCACAGCAAGTATTATAGTGGGATACATAAGCGAGAAAATTGGAAGGAAGCGAACCGAAATACTAATTGGACTATTGTTTGTAGTAAGTTTTATAATTTTTTTTTTATTGCATTTAGTGGCAGACGAGCCACGGCTCATCTGACGGCAAATGGTAACCGTCGCTCATTTTACAGATATAAAATGAAAGAATAAACGGCTATCTCATGCAACAGCCAAAACGCAACGATGTGCTTCATGGCCGGTCACACGGGAGATGGTGGTACCAACCCGCTCGGGCCCGATATCAAGTGAGTACTCTCACTTGGTACCCAACCTTACCACCAGTCATGCAATGGATGATAATTGCTTACTTCCCTTAGTCGCCTCATACGACACCCGCGGGAAAGAATGGGGTAGTGACATTTGTATTCTTAGTCCGTCAACATACGGACATTATTACATGACACTTTTCTACTTCCTTATCTTTTAAAATCTTTTCTATTTTCCTATTTCAAACATGCTATGGTTTATATATATTTTTTCTTGTTACAATAATATTAAATTATTTATTTGATCTATATTTTAGTACTTGACATGCTCACCTACTTTAAAGAACAAATTATTTGTGAAAGTTCTCCTGCTTCCAGTAAAGCTCTCTTTATACACTTTTACAAATAATTTGTTCATTAAGTTACTTGTTATATATATCTAGAGTACAAATGCATTTTTTTGGCATTGGTTAGGTTATGCTATATTTTAAAGTCGCAATCGAATTAAAAGATTGGTGTTGTTCCTTGGAGGACAATCGGCTAAAATTTTTCTCAGTTAGTGGCAATGTATAAAAACATTTAAATATAATAGAGTACCTATCTGTTTGTATTACGCACTTTTCATTTTGCCACTGTGCTTTAGTAGGTACTGATCTCTAATGCCAAGTGTGTTAGTTTCAATTCCGGATATTTGCTAAGGATAGGTATTTGATCGTTCTGAATCAGGGTGAACATTATCTCCATCAATTATGTTTGTAAAGTCCCATCACGATACAGGAACTATTCCTATACCTATGCAAAAAATGTGCTATGCCTGTGTATCAAATAGTGAAGTAGTAGTAACCCACATTAATACCATTGGTATGAATATTTACACGACAAGTGCACTCAGTTTTAATTTTTTTTGTCTTACTGGTCTTAAGTTAGTTTTAAAAACGAGGTGTATCTAAACATAAAGTCCCTTTATGTCATTAAACTCAATTTAATAATTGCAATCTAGTTTTAAAATAAATGTAATTAATTATTTGCAGCTAGCTTGGGCCATTATAGTGACAGCAAAAACTGTAACACAGATAGTGATTGGAAGGCTTATTACTGGTTTTGCTAGTGGGATGCATTTGATCACTGGACTTATATTTGTGGCTGAAATATCCCAGGCTTCTTTAAGAGGAACTTTACTGTCTGTACTGGCGTTTGCGTGCAACATTGGTAACTTAACTTCTTACTTAGAAGGTTGGCTTTGCAGTTATGAAATGATTTGCTACATCAATTTGACATCAGGTGTAGTGATCGTGATCTCCATATGTTTTTTGAAAGAAACACCCCCATATTTGATAAGAAATGGAAAGGAAAAGGTGAGTTCCCGCTTGTTTAATATATAAAGTCATCTATATAAGAGTATCTTCATTCCTAAATTGCTTATGGATGTCATACTATATATTTATATAAAAGAACTCTTAAGAATATTTTAAATGTCTTTGATCTTTAAAAATAAAGCCTTATCCGGATTCAAGTAGTAATGTAACATTCTCAAATAACTAACATCACCACATCTACATTTATGGCTTCTAGTGTATTGATTCAGATACTAATAAAATATTATAAAAGGAATCAAAAGTACACAAGTAGCGTAGTATATGATGACATAATAATATCCAAAGACGTTTTACAATTGATGGAAATAAGTTTGATCATTTGATCATCGTTATATTTAGTGATGGCTTAAAAAACAATTATTGGCAAAGTTGTATCTATAAGTCTAACAACACCATTAAATCAAGAATTGAATTAAAAAACAATTAGCACATCAATGATTTCATTGATGATAAAAGCTTGCCATCAACGATAATTTGAATTCTAATACACATTTTTTCTATTTTTATAATGGAATTTCTAAAAAAAATGAAAACTGAATTTTTTGTAATATATGTATTTTACTCATATACCTATACAAATAAATAATGACACGTTCTGAATAGTATGATCAAAGCTGACAGCAAAACCAAGATTGAATTCCATAACAATATCTCAGTATGTACTAAGTATTATCTATAGTACTGACAGATGGTGGAGTGGTTTGGGTACCAACTTCCCATGGTGGCTATTGTGGGTTCGATTACTATACAGGAGAATTCCGTGTGTGATCCAAAAAAGCTGTTCTCTGTTTGGGTATAATTTGTGTAGCTCAATTGTATGTCCCCCGTGATACAAGGATGTTTTCTTAATGCAAGGTGCCACTTTAAATTACTAAAAAACTAACTTGAAAGGAAACAGTGCTACTGGTATGCCTAAAAAATGTTGTATAATTATCTAAACGGCATCTGAAATCTGTCGCATAGCTTGTGAAGTCTGCTTGCAGCCTGTATCGGACTAACATATTTAATTGTTTATGGCGAGAATCCTCATTTTGGGATAACACCCGTGCCAAGCTATGCGGTAGTTTAACAGGTATATACGCGCATTAAACTTCTTAAAATACTATTATTTTGACTAGCTCAGCTGTTAGATCAAACAGTCCGAGGTTCTCTCGTACTGCGGATCAGACTAGATACCACTGTCCTTGCAGTCCTTGGTTTTATCACTAGCCTAATAGTTTAGTGATTTTTATACAACATTACTCTATCATATATGTGGTCTACTTAATAATACTAACAAAACAAACCTTTAAAAATAAAGAAATTTCAAGGATTTTGATTTTTTATAATTTTAGAAATAATATTTCTTTTCTAGGAAGCATTAGACTCACTGAGATTTTATCGTGGTGCCAAAACAATAACTCAAGAGATATTAGACGAGTTGTCATACATGCGCAATCAACTAACGGGCGAGAATATTATTACCACAGGTATCAAGCAAAATAATCAGTTAAGAGTTTAGAATAGGTCCCTCGCATATTTGTAAGTAAAATATACACAATATAGTGTACACAATTGAGTGATTACGTGAATATAACAATATCACTAACGTATAACATCTCTCTTTCTGTCTCACGCTCAAGAATTTGTCGACAAAAAGAGACAGCTACAGTTTGGCAATTGTATTTTGAGAGGCGTGACTAAATGAAATGGAGGAATGGCTTCTTTAACTTCTTAATTTACTGTACGCCTGGTAGCTGTGAATGCGATTGGCCACTGTTGACGGAAAAACTTTTGTTTTTATATAAAAACTAGCTATGATACCCGGCTTCGCTCGGGAGTTGATATGAGATTACGTGGTAGTTGAAATAAAAAAATAAACTGACGTAAAAAGTAAAAAAAAATATTGAAAATATTTTCTCATAATTTACACTACTTGTTTATAAACAACAATTTTCATTTTATTATCCGGGATATATATAGGTATATAAATTTTTCGAATTTCTTACTCTTGAGCAAGCTACATATAGCTGACCGTGAGAGAAGCAGGATTCTTTGAGGTTGATGCGACAATATTTTAAGGTTTGCCCTTGCGCTTTGTTAATTGTAAAACTAAAGGCTAATTTAATTGGAAACTGCAATCTTTTAAATTGAAATGGCAATTCAGAAGAGATCAGTGGTATTCTAGGTATAAATACTGTGTGTCCTTTGTTCTTTCCAGAAATAAGTTCAGCTTCAATGATATTATTCGATAGCTGTTTTACGATCATCCTCGTTCCATTACATAGTTTTGGGGAGTTGAGTAGTTTAAAAATAGTCACACGTGATATTTCAAAATAAAGGCTCACAGATAACTTCTTTCGAAATCGCTTGTTTCGCTGTTCAAATCGAACTAACTCTGGCGGGCGACACCGGGCTCTTATATATTCAGAGAGCTAGTAGAGAGCTAAGAGCTCTAGGATATTCGAGAAAGTATGAGAATATTTTCTTTCTCACACCTTCTAGAATGTTCTCGACATTATCGTTCGCCGTAACAATAGGTTCTGCAGCTGTAGCATACTGAAATTTTAAAATGTTTTCAGAACTAAGTTAAATAAATAAAATTATGTCGCGTTAACTTCAAAATATAAGTTAGCTACTGCTGTATAAACACACAAAATTTAATAACTTTATTATAGTAACAAATGTAATTTAAGACTTTATTGAAATTGGAATTTTAAATTTCTCGCCATTACTACCCATGCTGGAATTGCTCGCAGCGTCTTTCGAAATGCAACCCAAATAATCGTTGTTCTGAATGAAGTTCAAATACTCTCCAACAGATGGCGCCACTACACTTAATTTCCAAGTTGAAGGGTTGGAAAAGCCCTTATATCTTTAAAAACATGCCCTTTAGGTTAAAACGGGAAATTTCTTGTTCGAGGGGGGATAAAGGGCTATCACACTATATAAGTTACTTTACCGTGCCGGGACTCCTTTTTAAGTTTTATCGGCACGCACATTTTATCAAATTAGTTTTATTACATATAATGATAATTCTTATTATAAATTTATGGGTATTTCAGGTTCAAAGACCGATTCTACATTGTACGAGAAAGTAAAATTAAGTGAAAATGATGAAATAACGATTAATAATAATTTAAAACAAAATCCTTGGAAGATACTATGTACGTAAGTTTATATGTTTTCAGTATTTTGACATTAGATATAATTTTATTAATACTATCCTATGTAGACACAGTCACAGTAAATATCTTTAGCTTATGTAAATATATAAGCTAAAGATATTTACTGTGACACAGTTCTCTCAAAGTTAGAGAGATTTACGGCGTAGTTCACACCACACTGACCTAGTACGTGTTGGTAGACTTCACAAACCATGGAGAAAATCTGCCATGCATGCAGGTGTCCTTAATACACAATGATAATAATAATAATATGTATACACAAAAGAGTAGATATCGCACTAAGTTGCGGTAATTGTTGCGCACGAATTTAGGCAATTGGCCGAATTTGTTTTAGTCGGTGATCTTCGGTCTCTTTCTGTATCATGCGTTCCGTATTATCTATCGCGCATTGTATGCACACATCTATAAATTAGTACTTTTTCATAATGGAACAATATCGGTAAGCGATTTACTATTACCGTAACTCATCTTTACCTAAATATCATTGGATTTTGGATATACGTAATATAGATACAGTCAAATGATGTACCAATTTATCATTACTTACATAGTATAAAATTGCTCAGTAAGTAGTAGGTAAGTAATTAATTCATGGCCTTGTTCAACAATATCAGTTACTTTACCAAATAGAAATTCTAGCCAATTTATGTCGTCTCGCCGCGCCATCTGTCCATTTCTTGTAGAATAGGATTGACGTAACCTCCTACTCAAACATACTATCCTAGTATCAGGTGACGTTGTCGATGTCGGCAAAATGCCATCATAATTACCTACGCTAGTATCGTCGTCGACTCGTCGTGCGTCATAAGTTTATTTATACAACTAGCTGCTGTCCGTGACTTCTTTACGTGGATTTCAGAACATGTCCAGATAGAAATCGAAAATGTATTACTGATTCACCATACATGAAATCACCTCTAGCCCTTCTGCGGAGACATCTATATCTATGCTGTAACTTCTGTATCATCCATCCATCCATCAGCCTTTTATCCTCCACTGCTGGAGATAGGCCTCCCCAAAATGGAGGTTTTACCATAATCACCACGCTTGGCACGCGGGTTGGCGATCGCAGTGGATGTTTTTAGTACACAGGGGAACGCTGCTGCCCGGTCCCCCGGTAATCACTTAGTCGGCTTTTACGACTCCCATAGGAAGAGACGGGGTGGAGCTATTCTTGGTGCCGGCCCCACACTGCAATTTAAATATACTCGTAACTTCTGTATACTTAGATTAAATACATTAGCTTCTACATTATATACCTTAATATGTGCAATTCAGTTATAAATTATTTTCTTATTATGTTCTTAACTTAACTATTTAAGCATAATAATAAATAATACTTACATTCTTAAGATTTAGGCAGCGCACGCCATGAAAGTTTTTTAGAGGCACAAATTTAGTAATTGACGTACCTACTCGTATCATTATTATATGCATAACATTAGCTTGTTGTACATTCAAATATCCCTTGGACCCGGAGTGATCTCCGGAATTCTTCCCACATATAAACAAACTCACAAAATTCCCACTCTCTCTTTATAATAATAGATGTAGATTCCTTGATCAACAAGTTTAACGAGTATATTTCTACCGAAACATGCTACCCTAGTATTACGTGATGTTGAAGTCGTTGGTGATGTAGACAACATCTGTGACACATGAGGCCGCGCGCCTCGTTCGCCATCCATGCCGTCGCGGTTTATCGCGCTGCCATTATTTACAAAGGAATTAATAATATTTAAATAAAATTTCCATTCCACTACTTCCATCCACTTTGTAGCAAGCTAGAAACTTTTTTTTGGTAAGGCTGGACTAATTTAGGTAGGTACCTACTACCTACCTATAGGTACCTACTAAATCCCATAGGCAATGGAGCACTCACTAAACAACCCACCCATCAGTGTTGCCAACCCTGCAGTTTTAACTGTAGATCTACAGTTTTTCGGAACTTTCTCTCAGTTTTCAGTTTAGGCCTCGAAATCTACAGTTTTGATGTGAAACATCTAATGTGGAGGGAGGGTAAAATCGGCTGTTAGCGTGGCGACGCTTTTATTTTACTTGTTCCGTTCAAATCTTATAAGTTAAATTTGACACACTTCCCGGTTTCCGATTGAACTGAAATTTTACACGCATATGTATATCGCGTGACAATGCAATATTATGATGACATGGAGCTGATCTGATGATGGAGCTGGAAGGTGGACATAGGAACTCTATAATGAAACGGCGCGACTCCATTGAGTTTGGGCTCGTATGATTTGTCTTGATGAGTACTTTGTCTCTAGATGGTATCCAAGGTTTGATAATGGAGCTAGAAGATGGCCACAGTAACTCTGTAATCAAACAACGCAACCCTATCGAGTTTATACTCGTTTGATTCGTCTTGAGGAGTACTTTGTCAAGGTAGTTCTTTCCGTGTGGTGAAGGATTAAGAATACAAGTGTCACCACCCCATTCCTTCCCACGGGTGTCGTATGAGGCGACTAAGGGAAGTAAGCAATTATCATCCATTGCATGATTGGTGGTAGGGCTGGGTCCCAAGTGGGAGTACTCACTTGGTATCCGGCCCGGTACCACCATCTCTCGTGTGACCGGCCATGAAGCACATCGTTGCGTTTTGGCTGTAGCAGGAGATAGCCGTTTATATTTCATTTCATCTGTGAAATGAATTGGTGAGCAGCGGCTTGACAATACTCTCGATATAGTCGAGTCCATGGGCGACGGTTACCATTTGCCATCAGATGGAGCGTGGCTCGTCTGCCGCAAAATGCAATAAAAAAAAAACAAAAAAGATATGGTCAGGTAAAAAAGTCATTTTATTTCTACAAAATAATTTCGATGTTTCACATCTGGTAGACGTCCCACGACGTCTAGTTTTTTAATGTAAGATGCTAGCGTCATCTATTTTATTAGTCCGTACACACATTACCGCTACGGTAGCACACTTGTTTTCGAGCATTAATGTTATAAAACGAAACTAAGAAATAAAACTTACTACTACCACAATAAAAGGTACCTGGCACACAAAGTCAGAAATTAAAAATTGTTTCCAGTTCAATGTGACAAATGACCATTTAAAAAAAAATCAATAAAAATATGTGTGATTTCAACAAAAGTAAAATCAAGAAGACTTACAAATTGAAAATGAAATAGTAGCTAGTGATATTATCTAACATGTAGGCACTGGAAAAATTGCAACTTTGAGACTTTTGATTTTGACATTTAATTTATTAAAACTGATAATTACATGATTTTTCTTGTTTTTAATGCCCTCCTTATAATGTATTCTATTTACTACTATCATTAAATTGTACAAAATATAATATAAAGATAAAGATGTAGATTTACTGTTTTTTAATTTGATATTTACAGTTTTCTACAGTTTTTTTGAAACATATCTACAGTTTTGCTCTTTGCTAGGGTTGGCAACACTGCCACCCATATTACTAACCAACCACTGGTACCTTGTATATTTACGAGTATATATTTACTTGATGGCCCCATCGGTCTCAGAAAGTTAGAGAAAAACATACCATACTCGTAATACCAAATTTAAATGCCGGTGGCGGGCGTCGTCATACGATATAAATAATGTATCTAAACATACTCTACCCAAACATGCGCTCCTAGTATGTAACGTTGGATTCTTTGTCGATGTCGACAAATGAAAGCTATGGAGGATGAGTCGGGCGCGCATCGTTTCTTTTCTTTGATAAAGATTTATCTGTTTCTTTTACTAACAGTAGAATCTATGGATGCAATTCTGTTTCTAAACGTTAAACTGGCGATGTCACAGAATAATAATATTAGTAGGTACGTAAAATGAGCTACAATTTCCTTATCGATCATGTGAAGCTCTTGAGTAATATTGTTCTGTGATGTGAACACAAGACAGCGCGCGGCGCGGCGGTGCCGCCCGGCGCGTCGTCGTCGCTTTATGTATTACTAGCAGTGCCCACGGACTCCGTTCCGCGTTAGAAATATTTTTGTCCCGGCCCGTTTGTCCCGCGTAACTTCAGGTTAAAAGTTCGGGATACATAAAAATTATGATGATGAAGATTTTTTTTGTTATTTTTATTGTTTTTGTTTTTTTTCTTATTGGTTTTTGTATGTTTTGTTTTTTATGTTACTGTTTTTTGTTGTTATTTTTATTACTTGATGTTAATATACACTATTTACGTTATTTACATCATGTTTACTTATTTTAATTTTTCAAAACTTCTCGATATTACTATATTAGTAGTAATGTTATCATTTGGTACTAAAATATATTGTCTTTCAGGAGTTAGGAGCTAAAATATATTGTGTTTCCAACCCGAGATAAGCCAACATATAACTGCCCATGGGAAAAACAGTGCTTTCTCAGGTCTATGCCCACCAGAGAAAATGTTTGACCCTGGGAGTTATTAGTGAAGGCAAAAGAGACCTTGACGGGATACTGTAACCTTTTAAACGGTATAGGTAAATCAGTCGGAATCATGGGTATCCGCGGAATATAAGCAAGTTGTCCCACTGCTGGCCCTGTGAGAATGGTCGTCACTATTATATTCTCCCGCAACTCTTTAATGAGCAGCCTTGTGCCATTACACATGTTGGGGGGGCCCCAAGTTCTTTAAAATCATGATAGGAATGCCAACTTTTAGCATAAGGTCGTGGGGAGGTAAGCCAGAAGGACTTAAAGATTTTAAAAATTCTTGAGGATAGTGCACTGTATCCTCAATATTACATACCGTGTCAATGGACTTATAGTGTTTGACTTGACCGGGAATTTTTCCTAAAATTATTTTATTTATCTCCTTCACTGAATCGTTTCTGGGTGAGACTTGATTGCCCTAGAACAAAGCCAATGATAATCTCTTTCCATGAAACTTTCAAGACCGGTATATATTGCGTCTATCAGATCTTCTAACCTGTGTAATATGTGACCTAACCGATTGTCAAGTTTAATGTCATCCCTACTGTTGGTGTTTGGACAGCAAATTTTTCCTTCTCCAAGATTCAGTAGTTGATGTGGAAAGTCGTTATCGTAGTTGTCGCTCAAGTAAGCTCTCATGATTGTTCGTAAATTGAGTTTCAACGGAACTCCATAAGCATGATGATTTCAAGCATGCCCTGATGACATCGGCACGTGTTCCTTTTATTATTACTGGCAGCGTTTGCCGAAAATCGCCCGCAAAAACAAAAGTAGTAGATGTATACTGATGACTGATGTATGATACTGCCTATATCGCCACGCAACGGCCGGGGCGCACTTTTTTATTTTGCTAATATCTTTGAAGATATTTGTTTAAACTATATAGAGTAAAGAACACAAATATTCTACATTGAATTTTCGTTCTAAAAAACATATTTATAAATATATAAATTAATACCATATGGGCTAAATAAGCTTCACAAAAATTATTTTTAATCCACAATTTTAACAGTAAAAGAAGTTATTGTGAGTTATCCGTAGGAGATAGGCATAAGCTATTGCGGACTTTTTTACAGATTTTGATACGTTATTTAATATTGTAGTACATTGTTTGTTCTATCCTCAATAGTTTCCGCAGCGCACGCGATGAAAGCAATTTTTTTGCAACTTGGATTACATTATTCAAGTTTAAGTAAAGATGCGTAATTAATTTTGGAAATTATTATAGCCTATGACACTCCACAATAACGTAGCTTTCTATTGGTGAAATAATTTAAAAAATCGGTTCAGTAGATCCAGAGATTACCCCTTACAATGTCACAAACTCACGAACGTTACCTCTTTATAATAATAGTATAGATAAAATTTAGTGAACGCTGGCTCTACAAGGTTATGATTGCCTGGTATTTTAAAAGCAATTGTTACAAAAGATTTCAAGATTTATGCACAAATGTTGCCTCTTTCGGCTGTCGTCAAAGATTACAAATACCCCAAAGCTGTCGCCGCGGCTATTGACTGACTTGGCAATAAGCTTGGCAACGATTCCTATTACCGATTTCATTTTCGCGCCAACGCACATTAGTGGAACTACTGACAAATCACTGACCTCAATTTATAAACTGGAATGGCTGCCGTCATCTACACCATGATATTTACTAAGGATCCTTGTTACGTTCTCACGCCATATCTATTAACCGACCATCATGAAGTATGAAATTTTGCATAAATATAGTTTAAAGACTCAGAAAAAGAGACAGGTACACAAATATATGAACTTACAGTGTTACATTTCGTTTCAGGCACGTCAAAACCAGCTCAAAGGATTGTAGTAACACTGACAGCTATCTCATTGCTGACAGTTTACATGGGTTATATGGGTATAATGACGTATGCAGGACAACTCTTCAGAAGGGCTGCCCCGGATTTATCACCAGATATGTGTTCCGTGGTCATGTCGATTGTAGTGACAATTTCTAGTGGACTAGCCGTTATTTTAACTGACCTTATGCCAAGACGGGTAAGAAATTGTTCAGAGTATTAAAAATTAAACGTCACGGGACGTCTACCAGATGTGAAACATCGAAATTATTTTATGGAAATAAAATGATCATAACTGACAAAGTAAACCTCAAGACGAATCAAACGAGTATAAACTCGATAGGGTTGCGTTGTTTCATTAGTTACTGTGGCCACCTTCCAGCTCCATCATCATCCCTTAGATACCATCTAAAGACAAAGTACTCGTCAAGACAAATCATACGAGCCCAAACTCAATGGAGTTACGTCTTTTTATAACGGAGTTCCTATGGTCACCTTTTAGCTCCATCACCAGACCTTGGATACCATCTAAACACAAAGTAATCGTCAAGACGAATCAAAGGATTCCAAACTCGATGGGGTTGCGTCGTTTCATTACAGAGTTAGTGTGGCCACCTTCCAGCTCCATCGCCATACCCTGGATACCATCTAAACACAAAGTAATCGTCAAGACGAATCAAACGAGTCCAAACTCGATGGGGTTGCGTCGTTTCATTATAGAGTTACTGTGGCCACCTTCCAGCTTCATCATCAGACCCTGGATACCACCTAGAGACAAAGTATTTGTCAAGATGAATCATACGAGCCCAAACTCGATGGGGTTGCGCCGTTTCATTATAGAGTTCCTATGTCCACCTTCCAGCTCCATCATCAGATCAGCTCCATGTCATCATAATATTGCATTGTCACGCGATATACAATTACGTGTAAAATTTCTGCCGTGTGGGGCCGGCTTTAGAATTGTTCCACCCCTCTCCACCCATGGGAGTCGTAAGAGCCGACTGAGGGAATACCGGGGGAGTGGGCAGCAGCACTCCTTCGAGTATTAACAACATCCACTGCGATCGTCAACCCGCCTGTCAAGCGTGGCGATTACCGATTATCCCCCATTCTTGGGGAGGCCTATGTCCAGCAGTGGACGTTAAAAAGCTGATGGATGGATGGTAAAATTTCAGCCAAGATTACAAATACCCCAAAGCTGCCGCCGCGGCTATTGACTGACTTGGCAATAAACTTGGCAACGATTCCTATTACCGATTTCATTTTCGCGCCAACGCACATTAGTGGAACTACTGACAAATCACTAACCTCAATTTATAAACTGGAATGGCTGCCCTCATCTATACCATGATATTTACTAAGGATCCTTGTTACGTTCTCACGCCATATCTATTAACCGACCATCATGAAGTATGAAATTTTGCATAAATATAGTTTAAAGACTCTGAAAAAGAGACAGGTACACAAATATATGAACTTACAGTGTGACGTTAAAAGGCTGATGGATGGATGGTAAAATTTCAGCCAATGGGAAACCGGGAAGTTTGTCAAATTTAACTTTAATGATTTGAACGGGACAAGTAGAATAAAAGCGTCGCTACGTTAACAGCCGATTTTACTCTCCCTGCGCATTAGATATTTTACATCAAAATGAGCTATTGGACTGTGTAGTCTGTGAGGCACTACTAATGACTGCACAGATGACGAAGTGGTTTAGATACCGGGCTCCCACTCAAGCGTCGTGGGTTAGATTCCCACACAGGACAATTCTTTATATGATCCACAAATGGCTGTTCTGTCTGGATGTACTTTGTGTACCTGAAATTGTATGTTGACGTGAAACGTCTAATGCGGAGGGAGGGTAAAATCAGCTGTTAGCGTGGCGACGCTTTTTTTTAACTTGCCCCGTTCAAATCTTGCAAGTTAAATTTGACACACTTCCCGGTTTCCAATTTACCTGAAATTTTACACGCATATGTATATCGCGTGACAATGCAATATTATGATGACATGGAGTTCATCTGATGATGGAGCTGGAAGGTGGACATAGGAACTCTATAATGAAACGGCGCAACCCCATCGAGTTTGGGCTCGTTTGATTCGTCTAGGTGAGTACTTTGTCTTTAGGTGGTATCCAGGGTCTGATGATAGAGCTGGAAGGTGGCCATGGGTACTCGGTAATTAAACGTCGCAACCCATCGATTTAGGGCTAGTTTGAGTTATCTTGAATACTACCATAGTCCTAGATTATATTCGGGGTCTGATATGGACCCGGATGGCCATGGCCACTATGCTATAAAGCGCCACAATCCTATCAACTTCGGAATCGTTTGATTGGTTTTGATAAGTACTTCGGCCCTAGATGATATCCAGAGCCTGATGATGATGATTTATGTCCATTTCCGTTATTTTACACATGTCATAATATTATACGAGCACATTGAAAAAGTTATTATCATTTTATTTCTAGGTACTCATTATTTCTACAAAATAATTTCGATGTTTTTAAATCTGGTGACGTCTAATTTTTTTTTAAAGTCTAATACATATAATGCTCTGTGAAGCTCTGTGAAGTTTGTCGTCAATAAAACACTTATTAAAAATAGTTAGTTACACTTTAGGAACTGTAGTGCTACAAATATCAGCAAAACAACATCGGAAGACAGAAGAAATAATCCTTTGATATTCTCAAGATCCACTCATTAAAACTGAAGCTCAAATATAAATCCACAGTTGAGGTTAGAATACAACATCATTTAATTATTTAAAATTCAACGTCAACTTGACAGCCGGTAAAATAAAGAACAATACCTGAACTGGTAGCATAGATAATATACTAATATAAAATATAGATAAGCAACTCTCCGTTTTTATTGGGGGACAGTAAAACTATTTAACGCAGCTGCCCCACAGATGGCACTAAATGAATGTCTAATACATTCGCACAAATCCACTAGATGGCGTTTATATCAATTTATTGTATATTGGTCTATAATTAGTATGGGATATTGAATAAAAAAAAGCCAATAAATTATAATTACTTTATTTCTATAATTTTCAAATATTACAATCCAGCATGTACTTTTATAGCATCATTGTGGTTAAAATCCAGCATGTAATTGCCATTTATACAATAACTACATTAAAAATGATATGAGCTATGTGCTTCACAGAAGCACCATATTATAATGATGGTTATTTTTAGAATACCAATTTTAATTTATTCTCTGTATCGTTCCAATTTTAGTATATGTACTGCCGAAGCAAGTACATTTGAAGTACAATAATATTTGTAAATATACTTTAATAACAAAAAAAAATTATTGTGCGATTCAGGTTATACTACATTTTGTATAGAATTGCACTGATATTTATTACAGCGCCATCTGTTATTAAATTTTATCATCATCTAAATATTCTCTTCTCACAAAATTCGAGTCTCTTCCGCCAACTAGAGAGCACGATTTTAAATAAAAACAAGCTCTTAGGGAGTGACGTCCCCCTGACTGGTAGTCAGCTAGGCTGACAACTGATCTGTGTGTCACCATTACAAATAAATATTTTCTACCAATTCGCATTTACGTTCCGTTCCACACAACTTCATTCAACAACATGGATGAGCAATTTCAATTATTATTTGATAAAATGAAAATAGAAATGGAGAAACGGACAAATGATCTAAAAGAATCTCTTACGAAGAGTATAATGGATCGGATAGATGTAAAACTAACTCCTATGATTGAAGAAAATGAAAAATGAAAACAAAAAATTGGTAACCAGGAGAACGAGATCGAATATTTAAAAAAAGAGAAGAAAGGTAACAATATAGTTATTTATGGTTTAGAAGAGACAGAAAAATCGATAATAGAGCTATTTCAAACCGTCAAGAAGACATTTAAAAGAGGCTTAAATTTATCTGTGGAAGAAAATGAAGTTAACACACTATACCGTCTAGGAAAAAATAAAGTCGCGATCAAACATAGACCTGTGCTATTATCATTTACAAGCGGATTGAAAAAAGATCAAATTATAAAAAATAAAAAATGTTTAAGGGAAGTTTATATATCGGAAGACTATTTTAAGGGAGTTATTGAAAAGCGAAAGACTTTGCTACCGCAGCTACTAGAAGAGAAGAAAAAGGAAAATATTACTTTTCTGAAATATGATAAACTAGTAGTTAAAGGACCTAACTCCGACAAAAGGAAAAGAGAACTATCTACTTCACCACAGTCGACGTCAACCACTAAACCTAAAAAGCAACAAACGATAAGTGCCATTAAAACTAACAGGACAAACGCCTTTGATTTGACGAGAATCCGATCAAACTATCTCACTGATATCCTCACATATAAAAACCAACAGCAATTAGCAACCGGTAAACGGATAATCCATACAAACTACGAAAATCAAACTATAGAAATAACACAATCTCCCCCAAGCCGATTGGTCCTCGTGGGGGATAGAGACCACAACCCTCCAACAACATAGGAAAACAATTGCGAAAACAGTCACACAACATCAAAAATCTATGTTGCAGCCCCCAATGTACTTACACTGAAAAACGACGAAAACCTTACAGAATTAACATATGCGTTAAAACAGATCAAATGGGACATCGTCGGCTTGAGTGAAATAAGGCGAATGGGAGAAAGAATTATTTCCCATCCAGACTTCCTTCTATATCATATAGGAACGACCTCAGGTCAGTATGGAGTTGGTTTTATTATCAAAAAACACCTCACAAATTATGTGGAGGCTTTATAGGAGTATCAGAGCGCATAGCAGCGATGAATCTTAAGCTACCAGGGTACAAAGATCCATGGTCCATTATGCAAGTATACTTACCCACGGAACATTCCGATACAAGATCAATGGACTCATTCTACCTAGAGCTAAATAAAACAATCCAAGACCATACTCACAAAAATCTTGTTGTGATAGGATACTTCAATGGCCAAATTGGAGAACGACAACCAGATGAAGATACAGTCCTGGTACCATTTGTCTATGGACAAAAGGTCAGAAGCAGAAATAGAGAAAGGATTGTAAACTTTGCGCTAGAGAATGGCCTAAGAATCTTAAACACAATGTTCAAGTAGAAAGAAAGTAAGATGTGGATCTGGATATCACCAGACGGGAAAACAAAAAACCAAATAGATTTTATAATGACCAATAAAAGCAGTACTTCTCAAACATGAAAGTCATAAGCAATTTTAACTTCAATACCAACCATCGAATTATTCGAGCAAAACTGATGACAACCCCGCCAAAAAACCCAAGACCAAGAAACAATATGATGAACGCAAAACCAATATGATGAAAATAAATACCAAACAGCCCAAATTGCCAATTCCATAACGACAAACCTTGTAGATTACAGTAAAGAGACAACAAACATGGAGGTGCAAGAAAAATACAACTGGTTAGAAGGAACAATCAAAGTAGCTATTCAACAAGGGACTTATAACGTTGACATATCTAACAAATGGATGACTACCAAAACCATTAACCTTCTTAATCAAAGAGCTGACCTAATTAATGGAAAAAATATTAACGATAATCGAAAGCAAATCGCAAAACTCTGCAAAGAAATAAAAGAAAGTATTAGAAAAGATAGAACTCAGAAAAAAATGAAAACTATAGAGAGACACATTTTACAGACAGGAGGAATAAAAAAGGCATATAAGGAGTTAACTAACAAAAAAGACTGGATCGTACAGATGAAAGATAATAATAGCTTGAAAGAAAACCAAAGGCAAGGAATATTAGAAATTGCAAGCTTTATCTTACTACAAGAAACTATATGAAAGTACCATAGCAGAAAAAGAAATAGAGTTGTTGGAAATTTCATCCGTACCCAGCATCTTACAGGAAGAAATAGAATTCGCTATAGAAACCCAAAGATGCAATAAAGCTCCAGGATCCGACGGAATAAGCAACGAAGTACTAAAACAAGTGAAACAGACAATAACACTTACTCTCAAAGAAATCTTCAATGATATAATTAACACAGAAACGATTCCCCAGCAATGGACTAAATCCAATATAATCCTTCTGTACAAAAAAGGTGATTAGTACGATATTGGAAACTACCGGCCCATAAGTTTGATGTCCAACCTGTATAAAATATTTGCAAAGATCATACTCAAGCGAATGGAGGGAAAACTTGACGAGCAACAGCCAATAGAACAGGCAGGTTTTAGAAGAGACTACTCAGTACTTGATCATATCCATGCCGTTAGGCAAATCATGGAAAAATATGCGAAACATCAACTCATATACTATCTAGCATTTGTCGATTACAGCAAGGCATTCGACTCATATATATACCTTGGACAGCTGATATCACCCAAAGATAACATAAGCAAAGAAATCGAAAGAATAATAGCAAACAGTTGAAAAAGATATTGGGGCCTAAGGGAAGTAATGAAAGACAAAAAACTTCATATAGCAACAAAGAGCAAATTATTCAATGTTTGCATTCTACCAATCTTAATGTATGGAAGCCAAACATGGGCCATAACAAATAACACCATCAATAGAATTGCCATTTGCCAACGAGCTATGGAGAGAAGCATGATAGGAGTAAAGAGGGGGGATAGAATAAGAAACATCAGCATTAGGAAAAAGACCAAGATACAGGACGTAGCCCTAAAAATAAAAAGGCTAAAATGGAAGTGGTCGGGACATATGGTCAGAGGAAAGGATAAATGGAGCAAAATAATTACACATTGGTACCCAAGAGAAGGGAAAGGGAAAATAGGCAGACAACAAAAAAGATGGGACGATGATATCAGGCAGGTTGCAGGCATAACATGGAGTAGAGTAGCCAGAGAGAGATCAGAATGGTTGGAGGAGGCCTTTGCCAACTGGCAAACGGACTTACAGAAAGTAAAGAAGCACCAAATACGCGAATAATTTTAATTGTGTAAAATACATATATAACAGTGCAGTAGTATAATAATAATAATAATAATAATAATATTTTATTACTTACTATAAAAACATGTTACATCTATTACAAATACTCTGGCTTCTGTGCTAGTATAAACTGTATTACGGAAGCCAGTGTCTTCTCTTATAAATATCACAGTATTACAACATTAACCAAGCGATTTAGTAAAAAAAAAAAAAAATAAACAAATTAGAATAAACAGAAACTAAATTAACTTACATAAAATACAAAAGGTGGGTAAATAAAGAACAAAATATTATGGAGGTAATCTAATCCTTAAAGGCCAACAAAGCTAATAGTGTGTATGTGTGTGTGAGTGAATGTATATTTGGTGTGTGGTGTAAGTAAGCGCATGTGAGCGGAAGATGTTTAGTCGTGCATATATTTCAGAAGATGTTCGGTTTCTTCATAAGTGAGAGTAAGTAGCCAATTTTTTAATATATTTTTGCACCTAAATCGGGAACATGAGTAAATGTGTAATAATTTATTAACTTTATTGTACAGATGTGGCGCAGTCACATAGTATTGGCGTCTCGCCATTGTTGTTCGGTGAGATATTATAGGGCAAGCCTTTACTCGCCTACTCAATAATAACGTTGAATAGAATGTCAGCGAAGAATGTGTTTTTAATATCACTCTTAATATATAAAGTTGTCTGACTGTTAATAATTTACATTCATTATACAATGCTGTGGTGGGGTACCTACGCGATTTTTTTAACATAATCTTTAAGATTGCTCTTTGCGCGCGTTCTAATCGGAGTATGCACGTGGTGTCGGTTCCCCCCCACGACACAATACAGTACTGTAACAATGATTGTACCAGCGCGGAGTACACCATAGTTAGGACGTTTGGTTTCGCACAAATACGCAAGAGTTTAAAAATAGGAAACAGTTTCCTTATTCGTCGTACCAAGAAATCTGTTTGTGCATGCCAAGTAAAGGTGCTGTCAATTATGGTGCCTAAATATTTTATGTCACGTGCTCTTGCAAGTGATTGACAATTAATACAGCTATAATTCGGTGTAGTGCAAATATGTGCTTTAATGTCAAAGACACCGTAAGCTGGTTGTGTGTAGGCTCTGTTAGAAAACGTAATATATTTAGTCTTCGATGCGTTTAGAGTTAATAAATTCGAACTGAGCCAAGCCATCACAGAAGAGATAGCGTGTTCTGCAGCAGAGTGGACCTGATCCCAGTCACCACCATGAACTATTAGCACAGTATCATCTGCATAAGATATTATGCTGCAGTTAGGTATTTTGGCTAAGCACAGATTATTAATATAAATTAGGAAAAGCGTAGGGCCCAAAACACTTCCCTGAGGCACACCGAACGTGGGACTTACAGGATCACTAATGACATCTCCTATTCTCACCATTTGAATACGATTTTTTAAATAACTATGGAAAATCTGCAGCGCCAGGCCCCTTACTCCCAAACTCTCCATTTTGTCCAAGAGTAAAGGTATAGACACAGTGTCAAAAGCTTTGGTGAGATCGAGAAATATACCTATAACTTTTTCTTTATTGTCAAGAAGTCTCACGACTCGTTCAGTAAGATCAAGTACTGCATCCTCCGTGGACATTGATTTCCTAAATCCATACTGATTATTTGCAATGATTCTATTACTTTCCAGATAATTAACTAGTCTAACATTTAAAACTTTTTCTAGTATTTTGGACATCGACGAAAGAACAGATATTGGGCGATAATTGCTGACACTGTGTTTATCCCCACCCTTAAATATAGGAGTAACCAGAGCTTTTTTAAAGATATCTGGAAAGACACCGGTAGATAGGCAAAGATTACATAGAACAGTTATGGGACGAACAAGTATATGACGTGCATCTTTGAGTATCAGAGCCGGTATTCCGTCGAATCCAGTGGCACAGTTCTTGAGACCTAAAATTATACCCTCTATTTCAGTTTCATCGGTATCTAGTATGGCCATAGACGTTTTAGGAGTATTTCCGTTTAGGACAGGTATATCGGTTGTTATACCGCTAGGGATATTAGAGGCAAGATTAGCTCCAATAGTGGCAAAATAGTCATTAACTCGCTTAGCCGAAACCATACTATTTTCTGCAATCTCAAGTAATTCTAAAGGAGTTGCCGACTGTTTACTTAGGTTGGCAATATTTTTAACAACTTTCCAAGTACCCTGAGTGTTGTTTTTATTTTTTTCAAGTTCCTTGGCATGGTACTCTGCCCTAAGGGTTTTTAAGAGATTGTTGCAGTAGTTGCGATATCTACAGTACGTAACATGTAACAAGGTATCATTTGGCATGCGTGTACACTTTCTGTGCAAATTATCTCTATTTTTGATACATCTAAGTAAGCCCGGCGTTATCCACGGTTTGAGACATCTTTTTCGATTTGGAACGTTAGTAATTTTTGAGTTTTTATCTATGACATTAGTGACTATTGATACAAGTTCCTCTGCTGCAACGTTTGCATCAGAAGCTAAATATACCGAGGTATAGTCTTTTTTAGATAAATCGTTTATTACAGCAGGAATGTTAGTCCGAATTTTAGTGCTTTTATTTTGTCTGTAGTTTATTTTTAAATTAGAGCAGAAAATAACTGGGGCGTGATCTGTTATTAGAGAATCGAGTATTATAGTAGTGGAGCTTTTATTAGTTTTTAACATCACGTGGTCCAGACAGGCATTGCCACGAGTGTCAATAGTGTGAGCTGCCAATAAACCATGAAAAGCCAATACATTCAGATACGTGTCAATATTGAAATTGCTGTCATTTAAATCAAGATTCAAATCACCAATTAATGCAACTGTACTAAATGAAGACAGCGACTCCAGGGCTGCGTCCAAACTATCAATAAAATTTTGAATATTTTTTTCGGCAGGTGAGCGATATGCGGCTACGATAGCAATATCCGCACCTATATTTAGTATTAAACAGTTTGCGTCCTGAAAAGTAGGTTGTTTGACCGTATGCATTATATTAGACTTAACATACAAGATGACTCCGTCATTCTGATTTGTGTGCTGTGATTTATATGAAGTGTATCCTTCTAGCACAGGGACATTTGTAATTTTACTAAGCCAACACTCACTTAAAACAATCACATCACATTGTGTATTTAATTGTGTTAGGAGAGCAATTAGAGATTCATAATTACGGCTAATGCTTCTAATGTTCGTATGAATGACTTTAAAATCTTTTTCATTCACATACAAATGAAAATTTTCCGGTGAACACACCAATGAATTACATATTGTATGATTATCAATGTCATCAATTGTATTAATCAAGGTATCCATAAATTATAATAATAAAGTAAACAAAAGCACGATTTCGTGAAAGTCACAGCCATGGCAATCAATTAAATACTATAGGTGCTATATATATCATGTTTTCTCCGCATATGCGATATGAATTTAGTATGTATGGTTTTGTGGGAGATGTCTGTCAAGTTGTGTACAATTAAGTTTTCGTGATTGATTTTAATGTGTAAGTGTAGATTGCGTATGTCTGAATGTTTATGTATGATATTATCATAGCCTTTAAATAAATTAATTAGATATACGGTAACATATATTAGAATCATTAATAACAACATCTTAAATACTAGTCATTTTGTTTTAGCTATAGAATTTAGCTGTTCCTCATCTTTAACCAATATGTATGGGAGACCCTCTTTTTCCCGAAGAAATACTCGTCCATTTGAAGTCCAGCAGTAATCAAACTTCCAAGTATGTGCGAAGTCTCTTGCCAAAAAGAAAAGACGTCGTCCTTTCGAAGTGAGGCACTCAGATATAAATATAGGGCTTGCATTACCTTCTAGTCCAAGATGGGATGCGCGTAGTTTATTAGAAGGGAAGTCTTTATTGTATTTTCTGGCCTTAGCTATAATAGTTTGCTTTAGAACCGTGTTTGAGAATTCAACATACAAAGTGCCAAAATTTCGGTCTTTCTTATTTGTGATACGATATACATCTCGAATATCACCAGATGTCAAATGAGTGTTCAAGGTATTGCTTAACTTTTCCACCATTTGAAATAACTTTGATTTGTTCTCCTTAATAGTTTTCGGGACATTTCGCAATTCTATGCTAGTTTTAAGCGAGTTACGTTCAATTTCCTCACATTTATCGCTCACCGCGCATAAATCAGACACAAGCGTTTTGCGGTCTTCCTCCAATACAGTGATCTTATTCTCAACACTAGTAATCTGATCAGAAACAAATTGAATACTTTTATCAATTTCTTTATTTTCATTAGAGATCGTAGTAGAGGATAGCTTAATTTCATTAATTAGATTTTTGATCAAGGCCATTTCTTCTCTTTGATCATTTGAAAATTTCTCAAATAGTTCCTTCATTTCTAGTTTGAATGCCGTTAAATCATCATGGGCATCCTCTGACAAACGTCGGCGCTTCCTTTCCTCCTTCTGTGTTCTAAGCGAGAATTCATCATAACTTTGCTTATTTAATTTAACCAAATCTGTGTCCGAACCAGCACGTGTGTGAGGTGGAGAGCGCTGCACTCGTAGCATATTTACTGTGTAGTATTTTAAAATTATAAATAGTAACTCACGAAGATTTGTTTTGATAAACGCTGCCGCTTTTGAATTATAGCAAGCGGCAGTTGATGCACGCTGTGATGTCACTATGACGTACTCGTCAGCTCCGCCTTTTTAATCTTGCTATCACTTTCTTTCATTATCACCGAATCGCCACTACGTTATGTGCGCCTGGTAGACCGCGACTTTAATTAAGTGATTAATTTAAATTTGTATGTAATAAAAATATATTTAGACACGACTGATCGCTTGTGCTGTCCAAGGAGAAGGGCAAAACAAATAAGAAACATAATTGTATATTTGTTGTCCGAATAAAAGGCTTTATTATTATTATTATATACATATAATGCACAGAACATTTTTATTACAATGTGTGCTGTTCTTTTGTCCCAGATGTTAATGCTTTCATCGTCCGTTGGTGCGACTGTATGCATGGCTTTATTGGCAACCATGTTGCGTTGGTCCTGGGCTCCAGTGTGGGGTATGCCGCTGATGATCATCTCCTTCAGCGTCTTCTTTCAGATAGGCCCCGCTAATGTACCATATGTACAGGTCGCTGAATGTATTCCATCGCAGGTAATTATATGGCCTAATGTGAGGCTCCTAAGACATTCTAAGGGTATGCTAACAGTCTATATTTAGTACCACTGATGCCAGACGCTGAAACTATTATAAACCTGTAACAGAGCTAGGTCTGTACAATGAGGATATTGAGAAAAAAATACTGTATTAGGCTATATATGCGTGTCTGAACACTACCTCGATAGTGCAGCGGTAGTATAAGCGACTGCTGATCATGAGGACTCGGGTTCGATCCCCGGGTTAGGCAATGTTTTTGAGCTTTTTCGTAAAAAGAAAAATTCTCAGTAGCAGCCCGGAGTTTGGAAATGTGCCTGGTAGACGGCAATAGGCTCGTCCCCTATTACGTGGGACCTAATCATAGCTGGCGAGTCGTGGGTGTATAAAAGGAGTACATCTCTGCCTAGCCCTTCGGGAAAAACACAAAACATTTCTTTCAGATGTTTTGTCGGTTTGTCTGTTTGTTCGTTCGCACATCGTGCAAAAACCACCGAGCGGATTTTGATGTATTTTTTTTATTTGATAGCTCTTGATCAGACTTAAAAATTGGTTTAACCTGCAAGCAAAGGCTAGTCAATTTATAAATCAAGCAGTGCAAGTTGCAGTCCAGTACCGGACGAAATGTTTTCTTGTTTGCACCATAGTACCCGGTCTTGAGCCTTTCACACCAAATCTACCTCAGGTCATCGGACACAGATCGTCTCTCAGAGGATGAGGGATTCCAGTCGAGGTCCACAAAAGCCTGTCTTTAGAATCTCTAAGGCATGCATCAAAATGTCTACACGTTGAAATCTCCGGCAGGGTTAACGTAGTTTACCACTGAAGTACTGTGGAACAGTTCCAGTGGTCTGCCAATACAAGCAGAGATATGGCACACGGTAGGTTTATTTAGAGGGTGAGGGCCCCACACTAGCTTGTTTGTTGCCACGGGGAATGCGGTTACGTACATTTTTTCCCCGTCATACCAAAAAAGGGTAAAAGAATGAAAACATTGTGAGAGAGATGAAAAAGTGAGAAACCTTTCGAAATTTTTATACTTTCGACAGATGGCGCAGGCGTCACCCAGGACGTTAAGTATGAATGTGTTATCGAAATTAGCAGTCGAGAGCAGTTGTCACGATGGCTGAATTGGCAAAGCATCTGGACAGTTTCCAGGAGATGCAGGTTTCTAATCCTGCTCGTGACTGTTATTTTCGATTTCACATTTTCCACTTTGTTTTTAATAAGAGAGAAACCTTGCCAACGCCCCTGGGCCAGCGTGGTGAACGGCCTGAATCCATCTACCTCAGAAAGGAGATACATGCCTCGTGGCGTAGTCGGTAGTGTAACCGACTTCCGTGCGTGAGGTCGTGGGTTCGATTCCCACTCAGGACAATAAAATTATTTGTGTGATGAACACAGATATTTGTACTGCGTCTGGGTGTTTTCTAAATTTCTATCTATTATAATATGTATGTATTTACAAAAAAAGTAATATTATTATATTCTTAATCTGGTACTCATAGTACAAACGTTAAGCTTAGTTTGGGACCAGACGACGTTGTGTGAAATGTACGTGAAAAAAAATACTTAAAAAAAATATAAAATAAAAATTAAACATAATCTTCGCTTCTGTTTCAGATAAAAAGCGTAGGTCCACCAATAATAATGGGAAGTTTGATACTTTCCAACTTCATACTGTTGTATCTGTTCGAGCCGGCTGTAGTCGCACTTGGGTTGGATGGAGTTTTTTGTTTTTTCTCTCTTGTGAGCGCTTTAACTGTTATTGTGTCATATTTATTCATGAGAGAGACCAAAAAAGTACCATTAGAAAATATACAAAATATGTTTGAACATGGATATTTGTATCGCAAGCAGGAATTATAAATTCTTTAAGCGGAAATAAATCTTTTTTATTTTATGTATTTTATATTTTAATCTATTTGACCCATAATCGATACCCTGGTCCTGTTTCTTGACCACTGAAGGAATGTAACATGGTTCCAGTGGCCCGCCAATACCTATAGACGGAGAAATGGCTAACGGATTTATTTTGTAGGCGAGGGCCACTGGAACCATGCCCCGAACGGCGGGGTGTGCGGTTAGGTACATATTTTCTCGCCGTAAAAAAAAATGGTCCTGTTTCTTGCATATTCAGTCCAGACCACAGTAGACAGAGGATATAATAGACTCGCTACTATTTTGATACTAATGATGACGAAAAGGATACACATATTAGGTAATAGCAAGAGTGAGCGAGACATATGTATACGTTTTTTATCCTTTTTGCGTATGCGTTACTTTTGTTTGGACCCAATCGACTGGGTCCCAACAATAATGTGGCCAACCGTCCCCATTATGAGAATATAAGGTGTTTTGTATTTCCGTAAAAAACGTTCATTAATCACGTTATTTATACGCTAATGTTACACGTTCTAATACATTTTAAGCAAAATATACATCCATCCATCCATCCATTCATCAGCCTTTCGAGGTCCACTGCTGGACATAGGCCTCCCCAAGAGAACGTCACAACGAGCGGTAGTAAAATATACGCATAAGTGCAATTTCTTTTGCAATTATGAGTCTATGGTTAGATTACATGATTAGTTCCATGCATGAAAGATAGCTCAAAATACGATTTGACAAAAGAAGTAGAAGAAATAAGTATCAGTGATAACCATCAAGTCCATGGTGATAACAGACAGTTATATTATGATGATGATGATGATGATTTCGACGAATTTAGTGAAGGTCAAATAAGGTTTGGTTACCTGGTATATTTTTGTAGATTTTGTACGGAACCCTACTTTTTAATCACTGTAACTATAGGAATAATAATTATGAACTTAGGTGCGAAAGTCCTTTTTTTTTGTATAAATTTGTTTGAGACACGGCATTTTTTCAACTTTTACCCCAAAACACTGCAACTAATATTCTTTATAATGGCAACCCTGTTAGTCATGGTGATTTCACTTGTATGGCAAACTATTTAAAGTTCGCCAGTTGCAAAAACCTGCACGTCATATGAGATAGAAGATACGATACCTACTTTGTTTCACTCATGTTCACCTGTCCACTTAGCGAAGATCAGGGTTAGAGATTCCTCGCTGTGCGAATGTGGTTTGGATGAAGGTAGCCCAGAACATATATTTTTTAGCTGCCCCAACACCCCATCTTCCTTATACGATTTTCTTCCTCCTTCTTTTCCTCGCCCTTCAGACTTAAAATCACTTCTTTCCTGTGTATATATCCCATTTACTTACTTACTTTGTAATTTTATTATAAATAACAATATTAAACTATGATAATATTAATAATTACTTATCTAATCAACATATATTTTTATGATTTATTTTTCTTGATTTAGGTAACTCAACAGATTTCAGACTTATCTCTAAATTTATTATTTTATTTCCCTTCACAAAGCTTTCCAATCGTTATATTAGAAAATACCTAAGTACTGACTTCTGACCACCACATAAATTTAGCAAAATCGCTCTAGGGTAGAAGTGTTCTGTGAGCAAAATAATCAAGAGAACATTGTCATTGCGGAATTATCACGATCGCCGCAAGTCAATACAAGAACTAAGAAAGATGTGTGCGTTAAACTATATACTCTTTGCGTTAAACCGCTGTCGCCGGAAAGAAATAATCTCTTTAATTTGGGTAAATTTTTAAAAGTTTTATGTTTAAAACATAAATGAAGTAAAAGTATAAAGTAAGTTTACAGCAAATGTTATAGGGAATATTATGGCGCTGACGATACGTCGTCAGTACGTAGCGTACGTACGAAATCGTCGAGTCATTTGAGGTAAAGGACATTGTCATTTTTCGCCCTGTACGTTAGCATCAGACATTCATGATAATTATTAGTATTTTTAATATATATTGCATATTTCTGTTTAACACGGACTAACTGCATGCCATAATGAAGAAAAAGTATTCGAAGGGACTATTGTACATCCGATGTACCTGCCATGTTTACCTAAAGTCTCGATCTTTTGTTTTTTAAAGCATTGCTAGGTTGTTTTTAAATCTGAATTACAGTTTTGGAATTGATTTAGAAATTGTATATAAAAATGTCACAATGAAAAATTAAGATCGGTTCTAATGTTATTTAATTACATTATAATAAATCTAGACAAAAAACAGAAAGCCGTTTGATCTCGCAATTGGTATATTAATAGATTTTGTTAATAGATAGATATCATTAAACTTACTTTAATTATCAATATTATACAAACTTAAATTGTCATTCTGAATTAAAATAACAAAGTAATCTATTCTTTATTGTATAATAATATATAAAATAAATAGTAAAATTATTTTTTTGAAACACGTACGAAATTTAATATTAAAATTTAATATCGCATTCGTAACAACGACGTAAGAGAGCGAGTAGGTATGAAAGAGGGTCCGGCGTGCGGCGGACCACCGAAGGAATGTAACATGGTTCCAGTGGCCCGCCAATAAGGGCGGAGAGACGGCACACGGCGGGTTTCTTTAGTGGGTGAAGGCCCACACTACCCTGTTCGTTGCCCCGAACGACGAGGTGTGCGGTTAGGATTTTTTTTCCCGCCTTAACAAAAAAAAAAAAGGTACGAAAGAGGGTATTGGTGTAAAGATGCGAAAGGGAATGCTCCGATGGTTCGGACATGTGGAAAGAATGCCGGACGAGCGGCTGGCTAAGAAGATATACAATGCGAAAGTGGAAGGATGTAGGTACAGGGGGAAACCGAGACTTACCTACCTAGACCAAATTGGTCATGTATTGAAGGAAGGTGGAGTCAGGAGTCTCCGAAACCGGCGAGCGTGTATGAAGAGAGTTATGAATGTTGAGGAAGCGAGAGATGTATGCAAGAATAGAGCCTATTGGCACTCTGTTCTCTCTGCCTACCCCACAAGGGAAATGGCGTGATGATAAGTTAGTCACTTAGTTTATTCGTGCCTCTAGCACACATCACTCTATGATAGATATAAATGTATTAAAATTTATGATTGATAATTTAGTATCTATATATAAGCAAGATCAAACCCTTAATTTAGAATTACGAGAATATTATGATTTAATAAAACCAGGATCTTATTTCAGTGAAAATAGAATAGTTATAATATATACTCGTAGTTTTCCGATAGTCTCTAAAAGCAGTTATGATTTATATAAATTAACAATAGAACCTATGTGCCTAACAAAAAACAACTAGCCCTTATTCCTCCCACTCCCTTCATAGCAACAAACGAGAAAGCATTCGTGTACATAGAGGCTGAATGCCCGAAGTACAGCAGCATCTACCTCTGTGAAAGTATGGCGAATCATCAGCTCCGAACAAAACCTGACTGCGTTCAAGAATTAATAACCAATCAACGACTAGAAAACAGCTGCCAATTTACTGAAGTTTCTCTTTCGATAGAAGCAGTGGAAAAACTGGACAGTCAACACTACTTACTATCTCTACCTCTACAAACCAAAGTTCAATTATCATGCAGTGGAAAAGACTTCAGCACACTACAAGGAAGTTATCTTGTCACGATACCCCGTAATTGCTACCTGCGGACATCACAAATTACTATCATAAATGACGACAATGTAATCAAAGGCCAACCCTTGAAGATATCCAAGGTACCATACAACGAGAACAATCGAACAATCGCACCTACTCAGATTACTCTCAACACTATAAACCTACATGAACTTCATAGCATCCACCACAAAGTCCTGCTAGAAAAACCAATAGCCATCGACAATCCTGGATCGACCACGCTGTATCATACAATGGTAACTCTCTACATCCTGATTACTGGTATTACTATCGCAATCTTTATACTGATAAACCGAAAATACAAGTGCTGGCAAACCTGAATGGAATGAACCGGATGTAAAACCTCAACCAACCAAGACCCAAATCTATGAAGACTTGACAATCAAGAAAAGTAGCAGTCCACCAGCAACATTTTCCATCAACATGACCAAATAGTTGCTGAACCGAGGGGGGAGGTGTTACGTACGGAACCACAAGGTATATCGCCGACGCCGCATGAACCCCAATACACATAAATTGAGGCCGTCAATGTCCGGTTAGCCACGAGCCGCCGACGAAGCATATTTCGCAATATTTACTTTATGCAGTTTTGTGTAACATTATATCAATTCTATTCTAATATCAATAGTATTCGGTAGTTAATAATTATATTGTAATTTCTATTAATTAAAGTAATTTTAAGTAAATTTGTTTTTTTTTTCGATCCTCCGGCGGCAGCAAACGTAATGCACACGTAAATAATAACACACCAACATTCAATTCATTTTTAGGGCCGGGCGCAAGCGATTTTACAACTTGTTTTACAAGGATACAGTTTATATTGGCTTAAATAATTTAACTATAACCTAGAATACAGACAAATAAAATTTAAAAAGACATTGACCTCTAACAAAATTTTAAGCGGGAATATTTTTAGCGGCGCGGGGCCCCTTTTTATGCGTGGCCTTGGCGTGCGCGCGGCCCGGAGCTGAGAGGTAGACCAATATAGAAGTACTTCTTAAAATTAGCGCTAGATAGCGTATAAGACATGAAACTCACATTAGTACTTTTTGAAATTAGCGCTATCTATGTGATTTATTGAAAACTACTTAGTAAGACCAATATATTATTAGTTACTCATAAAGTATAACCAACAAACAAATAAATATATAAACAAACTCACTTTCGTATTTATAATATTATATATATTCTAGACTTTTTATTTATAATATACATATGTATATGTGAAGGCTTTCCTGCTAAAACGTTCAATTTAATTAATTAACAGTTCTCCAGTTCAATAGATTCCACCACTTCCATGATTTTATCATAACTGATCACAGATTAATTACTTGGATTTTTTTTTCACACTTTTAAATAAGTAAGTTTGTACATTAAAAACGTTATAATAAAAAAAAAACTAAAAAATTAGTGTGTGTGTACTTATACACACGCGTTAGAAGTTATACTTCTTTGGCGTAACAAGATAAAAATCTTTTCAAAAATTTTATCTTTCGCCTTATTCTATGTTTGTAGAAAACACGACACTAACAATAGAAAAAACTAAAGTGTTGACTATAGCTAACTTCAGGGTGTCAGTATTTCGTGATGGTGTGCGCGCGCATCCTAAAAATTTACTCTCATCATTTTTCCCGTGTTTTTTTTGTATAACTTAAAAAAATTATTAATACGAGTAGCTAGTTTGAGTAAAAAATACAATATAAGAATTATATTGTCATACAATATAAGAATTATATTGTATTTATATATATATATATATACAACAAATAATTAACTGCCTCGGTGGTGTAGCGGTAGTGTATGCGACTGCTAATCATGAGGTCTCGGGTTCGATCCCCGGGTCGTGCAATGTTATTGAGCTTTTTCCTAAAAAGAGAAATTCTCAGTAGCAGCCCGGAGTTTGGAAATGTGCCCGGTAGACGCCAATAGGCTCGCCCCCTATTACGTGGGTCTTAAACATAGCCGGCGAGTCGTGGGTGTGTAATACACCTCTGCCTACCCCTTCGGGGAATACAGGCGTGATGCTATGTTTATGTTAACAAATAATTACGACTGTAAAAAAGCATAGGACAACTGCCATCAAATGTTACAAATAGGTCATTTACAAGATTTATTATGATCATTAGGCACATCACTCGCGCTTTGCTACCTAATTTGATTGATTTAACTGCTACGATATACTTATTATAGTACTAAAAAACCCCTTTTTTATCATTATTATTATTCTATAATATTATTTTATACTTTTTAGTTTAATTAATAATGCAAATGTAATTAGCCTCACAAGCCGTGTGGGGCCGGCTCTAGAATTGTCCCACCCCTCTCCACCCATGGGAGTCGTAAGAGCCGACTGAGAGAATACGGGGGAGTGGGCAGCAGCACTCCTTCGAGTATTAACAACATCCACTGCGATCGCCAACCCGCCTGCCAAGCGTGGCGATTACGACACTATCCCCCAAGGGGAGGCCTATGTCCAGCAGTGGACGTTAAAAGGCTGATGGATGGAATTAGCCTCACGAGCAATGCACCCACGGGATTTCCGGTTTTGCAGTAAAAGAGTTGACTTTCTGCGCTTCGATTCGGCTCGGTTCGGTTCAGATTTTAGTATGATTACTTTACTCTATGGGTTCAGAGCACCTGATAAATGCGGGGATTTATTATTCATTTCTCTCGTCCTGCCTGGCAGTAATCCTGGAAAAATTTAAGTTTATAAATACAAACAAAAAGATCAGAGTTACGTGTTTTCTTAATGCGCACGCTGCTGCAATATGTGGGTGCCAGAGCAATATTCGCGGTAGCGCGATTAGCTTATTGGGGCTGAGGCTGATGGTTTTGCCAAAGCCTAATAAAAGAAATTTAAGTAGGGATGTCCCATTCTTCATAGAAAATCGATTATTAATTAATTGATTATTTTCTAAACATGAAAAATCCATTTCTTGATCCATATTTTTTAGCATTTGACATGATCCACTACTTTTTAAGTACAAATTATTTGTGAATAAGGAACAAGAGTTTTTTTTCCGCTTGTACTAAAATTCTCTTTTTCCTTATTCAGAAATAATTTGTATGAAAAATCAATTTAAAAATAATCGATTTTCATAAAAAATGTAAGATTTTTTTTTAATTAGTAATAAAATAAAACAATCACCTAAAACCTCACTAATCACAACTTTGTTAATTTAAAATCCAAGATTTAAAATAATTAACACAAATTACAGTTTTGAAAATATTAACGAATAACATTTTTAAAAGTATCAATCAATACAAATTAAAAATCTATGGGCAATAAGTTCAAGAATAAGATAAGCCCCTAAGTAAGCCTCTGTTTGGATAATATTCTTATTTATTACAACAAAATTTTATGCATTATGTTTATTTAATATTGTTATGGCTTATGATTAGTGTATTAGTCTTATTTAATTTTATAGATAGCGGTAGATTGAGCAGCACTAGGTCGTAGCGTCAGCCATCCACCAGTCTACCCCACCTATCTATCTTGTAGCCGCTTTATTGTTCTTATCGTTGGGCCATGACAATAATTCGCATTTTTACGGATCTCCATATTACGAATTTTGTCTCGTAAACAGATTACAAGCATAGCCCACCGCATAGCACGCTGCGCAATAGTTACTAATAATTATAGCAAAGAGTCAGTCCCATCGACTCAATAAAATACTTATGAATGAGCCACACTACAACACTATTATATTACATTAAGCTTACATAATTTGAAAATAATAATAATCTGTAGCTGTTACTTATATCTGCAAAAATTAATAACTATAGGGAGAACCGCTGGTGCCGCGGTGGTAACAAAAGATACCACGCAATTTCTACCCGTAGACTAGCTAACGGCAACAAAAGTACCATACATCATTTCTTCGCACGGTTCAAATATATTTTTTGTTTCTGTTTACGTAGTCGATTATTACCATAGTGAAAGAACACTATCTCCACAATAGATAACGTAAGCTCAGTATAACACATTGCGAATACTACATAGTCCCAACATTCAACAAAAAATAAATGAAATATTAGTTGCACGAGCTCACTTTTTCCGGCGGCACGCGACGCGAGTGGTCGTCTTCAAAAATAAATCAACGTATATTGGCGGTATGTACCATTATAATATTTTTTATTTAGTTATTTGAACATATAATTTAGAGTGTGAGCAATTAATCTTATGGTGAGAGTCAATTAATTTCATGGAAATGTGTTTTTTAAGTTTACTTCCAACAATTTTTGTTCCGAGTAGTGGCAGATTGCATTTAGTTACATATTAATTATTACAATTGAATGGTATAATCCCATTTAAATAATGGTATACAATGATTATCTACTATTGTGTGTACAATAAAGTCCCTTTAAATATAATATACTACAAGATTCACCATTTTCTTACAATTTACGACTCAAACGATCGGCCATCTTGTGAAAGTTATGTGGCGTTCGTGAACTAAGGGCACGGTGGGACCGTCTGAAAATTGTGACCATTGATATATAAATGTTAGAAATATATTTTTTATATGGAATTTAATCGAAATCTTACTTTACTTCTTACTCATGTTGGATGGTCGCTCATAATTGTGTGGTTGGAGCTGTAAATATTAATTTCAATTTTGTTGAAATCTTACTTCTTCCTAGTGTTGGTGTGGATGTTTGCAACTCAATGAAATTTGAATGAAATTTCACACATAGATAGATTAAAGTGTGGAGTAGCACATAGGCTACATTCAAAATTGAACATCTCATTTGTCCGTGTGGTGACGGACTAAGAATACAAGTGTCACCACCCCATTCTTTCCCACGGGTGTCGTATGAGGCGACTAAGGGAAGTAAGCTATTATCATCCATAGCATGACTGGTGGTAGGGTTGGGTACCAAGTGGGAGTACTCACTTGGTATCGGGCCCGAGTGGGTTGGCACCACCATCTCCCGTGTGACCGGCCATGAAAGCACATCGTTGCGTTTTGGCTGTAGCAGGAGATAGCCGTTTATATTTCATTTCATATCTGTGAAATGAATTGGTGAGCAGCGGCTTGACAATACTCTCGGTATAGTTGAGTCCATGGCCGAAGGTTACTATTTACCATCAGATGGACCGTGGACCGTCTGCCACAACATGCAATAAAAAAAATAAAATCTCAACTGAACCAATAAATCACGCCAGAACGGAACGGATTCCGATGAAATTTGGCATAGAGATAGATTATAATCTGGAATATCACATGGGTTACTTATATAATAGGTACATACAAGATCAAAAATACTTAAAAAAAATAAAAAAAAAAATATTAAAAACTTAAAACCAGTGATATTGTATATAAAAAAAAGAGGCTTAAAACTATTTTTTGGCACAAAAAGGAATAAACTCAGCTTTTGCTGTTTTGTTGTATGAAATCACAGCTGCTGGTTTTCAATTCATCCCTTTTTTTGACCCTTGACATCGCGATGTGTTCTGCTCTATGGCGCGTACGCAACTAACAGAGCACCTTAGTATCAAACGTCAGTTTATTGTTACATAATCGAGTAAAATTTTCTTTGTAATCATAACAAAACTAAAATATTAGATTACCAATGATTATACAAGGCAAGGTAATTTAATGTATAAATAATAAGTGACGTTATGTTCAGTTGTGCCTGCAATAGTGTATAATAACAGTGTGCCTATAACGACAGCTTATGTGAAATGTCCCAACATGGGGATGGGAAACAATAATAATACACACACGAAAAAAAAAAACAATTGTGAGTAATTCTGAGCTCACACGCACCGCTAAGAATCTTCAGACATAGCCAGCATAGCCAGACGACAATAAACTATAAGTTATGTAGCAATTAATTCAATATAAATTTAATACATATCTATATTGTACTATAATAATATAAGAAGTTGGGAAATTGACTTCAAATTACTGTCAGAATTATGTAAAGTGATAAACACTATAATTGTCCAAATCAAAAAAAAAACAAATAATAATTGTACCTCATTTTGTTGTATATTTATTTGCAAGTTCAATAAATGTCTTTTCAAATTAGTACAATAAGCTTGTTTTGTTTTTAGTGTTCACCCTGGGGGCCATAGAACGTATTTAAAACAACCCCTGAACGCGGAAGTCCTATGTGCAGGATTGGTTAATGTGTTCACTGTTGACCGAATAGGGTATTTATAGTGATCATATTTCCACTTCAGTTTTTCATACAAATAGCCTGGTTAATGGGTGGTGATAACAGAGAAGGCAAGGCCGGCCAAGTGTACCTGTCTCGTAGCTGTCATTTTTAAAATATTATGTGCATTTAAGTAGGGGGTAACATGGTTTCTTCTTGGTATTCTAAAACAGAAACGTGCACAGGCATTTTATATTCTTTGGATCAGACACTCTATTCTCTTTAGCAGACATGGACCATACACTGTGTCACAGTAATTAAGTTTAGACAAAATGAGAGCATTCATCAACTGTATTCTTAAGGGTGTGCTAATGTAGTCTCGTATCCCATAAATTATTTTGAGTTTGTAAAAACAAGATCTCATGGCCTGACTGATATGCCTCTCGAAGCGCAACTCCGGATCCATTGTCAAGCTCAGATTACAGTTTTTGATGGATTCTATAATATCGGCACTGTAGAGGATGTACAGCAAGGGGCCAAGGATTGAACCCTGAGGAATTCCCCTATTCACCTGACATGGTGTAGAAGTCACTCCTAAACCATCTCCCTTCCGAATCTCAACATATTGAGACCTGTTAGAGAGGTAACTCCTAAGCTATTGCACCGTTTCCTTATCAAAACCGTAGAATACCAACTTGGCAAACAGCAATGCCCTGTCAATTCCATCAAAAGCCCGTGAAAAGTCAAGCATGGCAAGAATAGAGCCCTCACCCCGATCCCGAGCCTCCAGAAGGTTACTACATCTGATAGAGCAGTTGAAGTACTCCGGCCTTTCCTAAACCACACAGACTGGACTTCTGGCAGAATATTGTTTTTTTCTCTGCCATTTGGGAGTGCACTATTCGCTCCAGTACCTTAGAGAGTATGGGTAAAATACTAATGGGACGTAGATCTAAAGGATTCTGAGGGTTACTGTTCTTAGTGATGGGTCGAATTATGGTGCATTTCCATATCTGTGGGAATGTACATGTAGTGATTGACTTATTTATTATATCTGTTATGGCTTGCAGAGAGCTGGGCAGCGTAAGGGCCAACATATCCAGACTAATCTCATCTACACCCTGTGCATTTGACTCTAAATTATTGACAACCCTCAACACAACACTCTGAACAACAGTCTGTAGCTTGAATGTAGAGTTACTAAACCGGATTTGTTGGAAAGAAGACAGTGCCAGTGTGTCACCAACACACGTACCAGGTACATCTAGAAATGCCACATTTATTGTGTCTGGGTTGTCAAAATGATCTGGCAACAGACTATCCTGATCTGGCTCCAACTTCAGGTTTTTCTTCACAGTGACTGAGGGTTCTTGATGTTTTTGTTAATATACTCTGTGAAGTAAGCCTTTTTATCACTGTGTAACGCTTGAGCAGCCTGTCTCTTCAAATCTAAATAGTACCTTTTGTGCATATCCTGTCCAGTTCTGTGAGCTTCATGTCGGGCTTTGTCACGTAACCTGAACAATAATCTGACAGTGTCGGTGATCCAGGGTGTTTGACGGTCTATAAAGGTTTTTCTCTTGAGAGGAGCATGGATATTAAACAATTGTATGATGAAATAATTAAGCGTATGTACCATATCATCGACGTCAAACAACCCACTTATGGTCGTCCATGGTATTAGTTCTCTGTCCACAATAAAGTAATCCTCCATAATGTTGTTTATGGGTCGATATAAAACATGTGTTCTGGGTTTATCTTTCTTAATAACAGTTTCCCATATAATAAATGAATGGTGGCCGAGTTCACTGATATGGTCAACAAATACACTTTAAAACTTCATATCTGAGCAAATTATGTCTATCAGGGTGCCGCTATTTCCTATGAAGTGTGTAGGCTCTTTAACTACCTGATCCAAATTTAGATAATTAAGGAATTCCTGTATTTGTTTACTACCAGAGCTATTAGTTTCAAGCATGTCTACATTGAAATCCCCTAAAATGATTATGTGATCATACGGTGCTAAGCTACATATACTCTCTGTTATGCCCTCAAGAAATGTAGATAAGTTAGACCATGGGGAACGATATGCAGTGCCAATAATAATTGTTTTGCTATTTGATTGTAACTTAAGCCAGAACTGTTCAAGTCTAGGCTGAATAGGGTGGGCCTGAATACGGGTATTTACTCCTTTTTTAATGTAAAAACCTACCCCATCTCCACGCCCGCACCGAACAGACTCTGGCCTGGAGATGAGTTTCAGTTTGTAGCCAGGTACACTTGGTCCCCGGTCCTCTTGTCCTAACCTTAACCATGTTTCATTTATAGCCATAACGTCTACTGAGTGGCGGCGCATAGCTACTAAGAATTCATCTTGCTTAGTACTGAGAGAACCAGCATTCATCCATCCATCCATCCATCCATCCATCAGCCTTTCGAAGTCCACTGTTGCTACTTCTGGCGTTCTCTTTGGGAGGATAAGCCTCCCCAAGAGAACGCCACAAAATGTGTTTCGCTCATAAGGGGGCAGGCGGGTTGGCGATCGCAGTGGATGTTGTTAGTACTCGAGGGAGTGCTAACCAGCATTCAGCAGACCAAATTTGATATGTTTGTTACTGATCATTGGAAATAAGATGTAGTGTACACAAGATGTAGCCCTCCCAAGTCGTGAACTAAGCCATGTGGTGGAAATTTTGACAAATATAACGAATGATGTATATTATTAAAATATTTGTAATATTTAAACAAAATATTATTACATAACAAGATTGTTATAAAATTGTTGATAATGCTGACTGAAAAAACATATGTATATAGTATGTGTGTATTATAGAATTATAATTTAAATTGTATATTCCTTCATATAAGTACATTCCATACATAATTATACTGATTATTGTGTATATAATTGCCAGGCATATAAGTATTGTATATATATAGAGAGAGGTTTATTTTGTTTTAAATTTATTATTTTGTGCGAACATTAAACTTAATTGCATGATGGTAAGTCTTAAAACTGCAAACTGTAATATAGATAACCAGATGGCAAATGAAATATGAAAATGATTACTTATGGTCACTAGTGTCACTTCCAAAGAATCTGAGCAAATCTGCCTCACTGCGAATGGTGCAGCTCGGGTCACTCGGCTCTTTCCGCGCCAAGATGGTGCCACGCTTCGTCCAAACGTACCCCCACCCGAGGCGTTTCCCAGCTTCACGCACACTGTCAAACAACTGCCGCTTGTGCTTGGTAAGACGCTCGTTGACGTAGAACCACGTGGGTGGCACTGCCAGGCCCAGGTCCTCCGTGGTGGCGCACGCACTCGTCGCGCTTAAGGCGGCGCGCCAGGCGCACCACGAGGGGGCGCGTGCGTCGCGGATCCCACTCATCTATTTGAACGCCCAGTTTGGCGCCGATCTGCATGATCAAATGGATAGGATTTTCACCATTCACCTCTGGAAAGTTACCAATCTCTATGTCGTTGCTCAAAAGCTCTTGATGACGATCATTGAGTTCTTGGCGAAGTTCTTCAATTACCTTGTCCACCAGCACCTGTGAACTAGAGGACACCTTTGACAGCTCGACAGCCGTGACTCGCGCTTTTAGGCCGTCCATACGGTCGGTGCATTTTTTTTTAACGATGATTTAAGATCCGTCATCTCTGCGCGAAATAGTTGAAGCTCAACGCGGACTGCGCTCAATTTCTCACTAAGCAGTTTTAGGTTAGTTAATAGGTCCTCAGGCATTTGTTGTTGTGACAGGTTGCACATCAAACTCTCTGACTCGCCTGGCCATGTCACCAGTTGCGCTCGCCCTCGGATAGGCGTGTCGGTCTTGTTGTCTCTTATGACATTCTTATTGCACTCCGGGCAACGCCAAGACGGAGATATTGTACCAACAGCTGGCAAATTTACGCAGGGCTTGTGATACATCCCATTACATTTCTGACACTTAGCCGCATCAGTTGTAGAGATAAACTTTCTACATCCACCACACTTAGCCATCGTTTAGTTAATAATAACTTATTACACTGTTCTATTTCTCAGGCACGAATCGATACTATAACACTCACTATTATTGGTCATAAAGAAGAAAAGTGATAATGATAAATCTAACTTATATTGTTTGTTTATTGAATCAGCTGTTATTCACAAAATAACTAGTGGGTCTCCCTACAATAAATTATGCACTTGTTGATGTTTTTTCACTAATTAGCTGCATTCACTAATTTATAAGTGTTGACTAAAATATATATTGTTTATTATAGTTTAAGCCATATTAATAACACACTTTGAAATCAATGTTTCTTATATTTATATTTTTAACAGAGCGAATTGTTGTAACAAGCTACTGCAAAACGCAATGTCTAACGTCCAAAAAAGAAAGATCCATCCATCGATCCATCAGCCTTTCAGCGCCCACTGCTGGACATAGGCCTCTCCAAGAGAACGCCACAACGAGCAGTCCCGTCATGGGGGATAATGCCGTAATCGCCACGCTTGGCAGGCGGGTTGGCGATCGCAGTGGATGTTGTTAATACTCGAGGTAGTGCTGCTTTGGTACCATTTGAAAGCTATTTTTATGTAGTTTATTTGAGGCCAAGAGGCTCTTTTTAATTTGAATCTAATTATGTTTGTTAACCAAAAAACCTTGTGAAACTAAGTTAATTGCTATGGATGAGGTACTCTGATGTGTTTGTACTCATATTTTACAGTAGTGGTTTATTCAATTAAAATTGTAATTGTTACATAATTTTAAGGATGAAACAAACTTTTAGGTATAATAAATATTTTTATTTCACATCTTGTTATTGTACAGAAATAAATTGTTAAACATCAGCGGCGAAAACCGCGTGACTAACAAATATCATTGGTTTCTAAGAAAAAATGTATATGTATATTTTTATACAATGGTACATGGTTTTATTATTTTTCTTATAGTAAATTGTATCCATCAAGTGACCTGAAACAAAATTATTATATAGAATCGCTCTATTTTTGAAATAAAAATATATTTCTATAAAAGTAATGTCTTTTTTTTTATTTGTAATTTCGGCCCTTATTAATACATAAATAGACATACGAATTAACGTGCCGTGTGGGGCCAGCTGTGCCGTGTGGGGCCAGCTGTGCCGTGTGGGGCCGGCTTTAGAATTGTCTTACCCCTCTCCAGCCATGGGAGTCGTAAGAGCCGGGAATACCGGGGGATTGGCAGCAGCACTCCTTCGAGTATTAACAACATCCACTGCGATCGCCAACCCGCCTGCCAAGCGTGGTGATTACGGCAATATCCCTTCTTGGGGAGGCCTATGTCCAGCAGTGGATGTCGAAAGGCTGATGGATGGAGACATACGAATATGTATGTGTTAGGCACCATTCGAAGCGCATATTCAACTAGATCAAAGTAACAATAACAAAACACTGCGTTCTTAGTATTTGAGTTGGTAAATGAGGTTCAAATAGGAGTTCGGACGCTGCGCGCCAGACACCATGGTGGCGTAATGGTGTAACGTTCCTGGGCGTTAAGTGGATAATGGGATGTTATACTACTAAGTTATTTATTTACTGTACGAATTACAGAACAGTTGCAATCGTATACGCACAAATGGTGTGAAAATATTATATTGATGGACCCAATAGTAAAGATGGGTTAATACCGATATTTGTCAATAACGCTGATATGAATATATTCTTCAAGCAATATCATAATATGTAAAGTAATATATGAATATCACTAATATTTAATACGGAGGATATAGAGATATGCCGCATATCATAATATCATGTATGCATATCAGTTAGTTTGTGTTATTCGTTTCAGAATAATGTCTAACTATCAATATCGCTTATTCACATTATATTCACATTAATATCTGTTTAATATTGTTAGTTGTTGTAATAATGGTATTCTATAGCATTATTAAAAAAGTAACAACTTTAAAAAATCCATTATTAAAACAAATAACAATATTAATAACTTGCTGTTTATAGGTGGACACTTTTTTTCAACTTATACCATATACAAGACGGTCCTCCTTACTTCTACACTCCGTAATAGATAACACCATTTTTATTTCAATGATATGTACGACGTTCTCACCGATATGCGATTCTATCTAGTCAATGGATATAGCAACACACCCATGTTCTGTGCTCACTGTTCATGTTTACGATATAGTGAATATGGTATATTAGCAATACGGCCGTATTAGCATATCAGATTGAGTCGGATTACTGATACATGAATACCTCCAATATCACTGATATCTTAATGAATATGAATATATCGGTTCCATCTTTACCCAATAGTCATACGCCCTACGGTCTTGGGACTAACGTTGGGGCGGTTGAAAGAATCTAATGCAAATACTAATAGTCAATTAATCAAGGTTTTGTAATTAAAACAACACTTGGTAAAATCGATGTTTGCAATATATAAATTATTTAATCAAGTTGATTATAATACATGTTATTCATAATCGATTATTATTTCCCACCCCTAAATTTAAGAATATATATGACATTTATGTCATGTCAATTGCAAAATGTCAATTGATATTGAATTATTGATAAACAGAATACCAGAACACAGGCGGTCCTATATAGGCGGTGATTCCACATTTTATGATAGAACAATTATTTATTTATTGGTTATTTCTAGACAATTAAAATGAATACAGTCTAGTATTTCTGTAAAGATATTTATTTTGCTTTAAATATTCACTATTGGTGTCAAAATGGGTCTTTTATCAGACCCTGAATACGGATCCGTAAAATGGGTTAAAGTGTTGAAGAAAATACACAATCCTCTTTGCTTATTATGTTTTGTTGGAGCCTTGGTATGGTTTGTTATGTTGGGAAACAAGGAGTTCAACAACGAGACCTATTTTTCTGAGAACGCACTCCTTCCTGGACTGGTCACCAACGAGTTTAATGGCGAACATTCTGCCAAACAGTTTTACAACGAATTCTTGCAAGAGCTAGAGGTAATATTTGTTCCATTAACATTTCAACTGCAATGTTTGATCTGTATTTTAGCATTTGACATGCTCAGCTATTTTAAACAACAAATTATTTGTGAAATGTGGAAAAAGAGAACTAGTGCGAGGGGGAATCGAGCCTACGTCCCTTCCAATCCAGGGAAGTGGGGCATAAAAGGCAAATGTCATGTTGAGATTGGGAATGACCATCGGTCAGTGAGATTGCTTAGCAGATAAAGCACTTCCCCGAGATGCAGGTTCGATTACTGCTCGCACTAAAGTTATCTTTTTCCACATTTCACTAATAATTTGTTATTTCAACTGCAACACTAATTTCAGCATAGATATAGTCCATGCAATTATCAAAATACTTAGATAAATCCTAAAAATAATATTCTTATGATATTTCCAGGATAAGTATGAGGATTCAGAAGCCATGCCTGTGCCTTGGCTGGTAGGCAAGATGTCACAGCTACACTTAGAAGTGTATACTCATAACTTTACATTAAACTACCCTTTGGGACAAGGACAGGTATGTGTATTTTATAACTAAAATCAAATACCCCTTTTTACTTTTTTTATTAGAGAGAAAAAATGTAGCTAAGCATTATACCCCATCATTGGGTGACTAATGAAGACAAAGTAATGTCAAATTCAAATTTATCTTTATTTTATAGGCCTGTTATAAGTATAGTACTTAAAATTGTCCAGAATACAGTAATAATTAACACAAGCGCCTGAGGCGGTTTGATAAACTTATTTAATGGCATGTTTCAGACATCTTCAAGAGTTTTATTGTAGAAGCATATACATAAATATTGCCCCTTGAAAGATCTACTTATTCTGTGTGAGGCCCTCAGCCACTTAATAAACCCACCATGTGCCATCTCTCTGCCTCTATTGGTAGACCTCTAGAACTGTGTGCCGTTATTACAGTGATAAATCTAGGGTGTGCTTACTTACCACTAAAGGAATGTAATATTTATAGCAATAACTTTTGAATGAATGAACCGATTTTCTCGTAGTTTACAGCATTCAACGCAGCTTTTTGGCCTCTAAAGAATCTTAAAGCTTGAACTGGTCAGACTGAAAGTTTCATAGTAATTCTGTAAATTTTTTTTTTAAAGTTTTTTCGACAACGATATCTCACAAACGAATTAACCGATTTTGACCGGACTGGCGGCGATCGACGTGGTTTTTTTGATGTTAAGAGCTGATTAGTTTTCGTAATCGATCGTAAGACTGTTTAAAAGTTATTCTAAAAAAATACATACGAAAATATTTTTTTGTAGTTTTTTGAGATTTCTCAAGATCTACCGGTTCGAATCGGTCCTAATTGTATTCAAAATTTAAGTTTGAACCAGTCCTTTCTAATGACGTCAACCCCGATGAAATCTGTCAAGCCGTTCAAAAGTTATGAGAGGTTTACTTACGGACACACACACACACACACGCACACGCACGCACGCACGCACGCACGCACGCACGCACGCACGCACGCACGCACGCACGCACGCACGCACGCACGCCCGCACGCTAGCTAAAATTAAGTAAACGTGTAGAGATTGATTTAGGCTTGTGGACTGTGGTAATTTTTTTTATTTATCATGGGTGGCAATCAAGCATACGGTCCACCTGATGATGTGGTTACAGTAGGCTTTTTTTTTTTTGTTTGGACGGGAAAATATGTACCTAATCGCACACCCCGTCGTTCGGGGCTACGAACAGGGTAGTGTCTTCACCCACTAAATAAACTCGCCGTGTGCCGTCTCTCCGCCTTTCTTAGCGGGCCACCGGAACCATATTACATTCCTTCAGTGGTTGGTTACCGTAGCCTATAGGCGCTATCAACAACACCACAGGTATCATTCGCGCGACGCCATCTCTAAGGAAAGGGATAGGAGGTGGATAGGAAGGATAATAAGGAAAGGATAGGGAAGGGTTTTGGTCCTCCGGCGCTCTCACTCACCATACGAAACACAATGGTAGGCGTAACTACAGTTGTTACACACTGATCTTTTGTGAGAGGGTGGTACTTCTGCGATCGAGCGGGCCCATTCGTGCTGGGATAAGCAAGGTTCTACCACTCTTTTGATATGTTTGTATATATCCAGGAGATGCAGGTTCATATCCTCCTCCTGATTGTTATTTTCGATTTCACATTTCCACACTGTGTTAATTTATACGGTTTAAGTAAATCCTTCGAAAGAGAACCGTCCCGAACAGTGGGACAATGGGTTGATTATGTAGTTAACATGAAAGTTTTAATGTTGCCAGGTGTACACAGGAACAAACGTGTATGGCATATTACGGGCTCCCCGTACAGCATCCTTAGAAGCTTTGGTGGTCACAGCACCATACCGATCATTATCTTCTCATCAGAAAGGAACAATGGCTGGTATAGCTCTGATGTTAGCATTTGCTAAGTTTGCTAGACGTAAGTTTAATTTAAAGGTTAAAATTCTACCGTTATTATTTAAATATATATATTTTATTATGATGGCCTCAAGGCGTAGCCGGCAGTGTATCCGATTTCCATGCACGAGGTCGTGGGTTCGATTTCCACTCAGGACAATTATTTGTGCGATGAACACAGATATTTGTACTGTGCCTGGGTGTTTTCTATCTATTATATGTATGTATTTAAAAAAAAAAAGTAATATAATTATGTATTATATCCGTAATCTGGTACCCATAGCACAAGCGTTAAGCTTAGTTTGGGACCAGAGAACGTTGTGTGAAATGTCGGTGAATATTTATATATTTATTGCTTTTGATAAATATAAATTTTTGTGGTGAGACATGTTCCATCTGATGGCAAGCGGTTACCACTGTTTATGGACCCAACAATACTTAAAATACTGCCAAATTGCTGCTCAACATTTAATTTCGCAGACAGGTAATGAATGTGTCGACAGCTATCTTCCGCTACAACCAAAGTTTACCAACATGCTACACTTACAATTGAACTGGGTTCGATTACGTGTCTTGAACATACAGTTGCTTTTATCAACCCTTTTTATTTGTCCCACGATTGGGCACGGGTCTTCCATGGTGAGAGGGATTAGGCCTTAGTCCACCACACTGGCCCAACGTGTGTTGGCAGGCTTCACAAGCGTCCCACTAATGGCATACAGTTCCAGTTGTACGGACCGAATTGGTAAAGCATCTGGACGGTATCCAGGAGATGCAGGTTCAAATCCTGCTCCTGACTGTTATTTTCGATTTCACATTTTTCACTTTGTGTTTAATGTATAGTGCTAAGCATGTCAAATGCTAAAAATATATATAAAAATATCTAAATATTTAAACTTATTGTTTTTTAAAGACTTACATCTTGCACTAAGGAATATTCCTAATATCGCGCGGGACTTTCACTTTACAAACATACAATTTCACGGACACAAAGTACACCCAGACTCAGAACAAGCATTTGTGGATCACACAAAGAGTTGCTCTCTGTGGGAATCAAACCCACAACACTCGGGTGGGAGACCGGTATTTAACCACTCCGCCACCTGTGCAGTAATATATCTGAAATATAACAACGAAACCAATGACTTTCTCTTTTTAACTAACTCGCGTGAACATATCGTTAGCGGAAAAACTGAGTTAGTGATGCGACGGCTTTGTTTAAAGTAAGAATGTGAGTGAAGTGATCTTACCAATTTTATAACTGTGAAAATTGTGAAGATTTTTATGCGGCGGCGGCTCTTGGACTATTCACGTAAATATCAGAAATATTACTAGACTCATAGTCTAGCGGTAAAACCAAGGGCTGCAAAGACAGTGGTATCATGTTCGATCCCGAGTCCAATGTCCTCTCGTACCTCTGACTTTTTGAGTTTCATCGAAATTATGTGTGTATTTGTTTACTATTAATCACTGCTCGGTGAAGGAAAACATCATGAAAATACCTGCATGCGTGAGAGATTTTCTCGACGGTTTGTGAAGTCTGCCAACCCGCATTAGGCCACCGTGGTGGCCTAATCCCTCTTACTCTGAGAGTAGATCCGTGCCCAATAGTGGGAAAAAAAGGGTTGAAAGATAACTGGATAAACAGGTACTCATAGAATATTTTTACCCCAATAGAAGTTCCTGCACGATTTAACTAAACGACTTTCTTTGCTGTTTGAAAAGAAGAAGACGGAACCTTTTTATATTTTTGTAAAGGCGGGCAAGAATGTACCTAACCGCACACCCTGTCATTCGGGGCAACGAACAGGGTAGTGTGGTCCTCACCCACTACATAAACCCGTGTGCCGGCTCTCCGCCTTTATTGGCGGATCACTGGAATTGTGTTACATTACTTTTTTTTCCACTATGTGAGTGGTGAAGCAGCACACAGCCAGCATACCTGATGGTAAGCGGTTACCGTAGCCTATAGATGCTAGCAACACCAGAGGCATTACTCGCGCGTTTTTACCATCTCCAAGAAAAGCGATAGGAGGTGGATAGGGTTGGATAATAAGGAGAGGATAAGGAGGGGGTTTGGACCTCCGGTGCTCTCACTCACCATATGAAACACAACGGTAAGATTAACTACCGTTGTTACACGCTGATCTTTTGTGAGAGGGTGGTTCTTCCCCGATCGAGCTGGCCCATTCATCCTGGGATAAGTAAGGCTACCACTAGAACTACTTCAGTGGCAAGAAGACGGAACCTACCCGCTCGGGTCAACAGCTTTCACTTGGACAATTTTGGTGTGCTTTAATGATTCTAAACAAATATGAGGTCTGATGGTGGAATTCATACGAAGGTTATGCTTGTAGGTTCTTAATTATTCAAGTTAATTTTACAGCGCAAAAATATTGGGCAAAAGACATAATTTTTCTAATCACCGAGCATGAGCAACTAGGAATGCAGGCGTGGTTAGAAGCTTACCACGGGTTGCAAAGTGACGCGGAAACATTCTACACTAGTCTTGGCAGTTTCTGGCCTCCTGGTACACCTAGTTTGAATTTGGGGGAGTTAATACCCGGCTTTTATTGGGGGGACCATAAAAAGTGCTTGGACCCTGGGAAATTGAAGGGCAGATCAGGGTCTATCCAGGCTGCGATAAATTTGGAATTTCACACCCCTCAAATTAGTAAGTATTACGGTTTAAATATTTATTTTTGTAGCATTTTCATGGTAATAATTATAATAAATAACAAACACTAATTTCTGTCAAAAATAGCATCCTGGTACACGATAATCCAAACTCAATTAAATCATCAAGGACAACCGATAAAACCGATAAAAAGCATCAAAATATCCATCTGTTTTCGAATTTCCGTGAGACTAACTCACGAAAATTGCTTTTTATATTACGGATATTCCGTAATAATTAATTGCCCTGGTTATTTCAGAATACATAGAAGTGAAAATCGAAGGTTTGAATGGTCAATTGCCCAATTTGGATCTTGTTAATTTGGTTCACAAGCTCTGTGGTAAATCTGGTATACATCATTCTTACCGAAACAGGTAAGATTTTCTGTTTTTCTTCTAATATTATTACTAGTTTCCACCCACGAGTTCCTCCGCGTGGGCTTTTTAGAATATAAATAAAATGAGCCGTCACGGGATGACTCGCCGATCTGAAAACATCGATTTTATTTCTTCTTCAAATATTGTACGAGTCTTATATAATTCTTGGCCAGCGCCCTCTCTTTAGCCATAGACGAATTAAATCTGTTATTAGCTTATTGATCGACATTATACTTTCCTGGTTAGATGCTTATGTCAACAGATGGCGTTAAAACCAATTAATAAATTGGCGTGGCGACGTCGCCGCTCTAACAGCTGGTTTTACCCTCTTTCTGCATTAAATGTTTTCACATCAATAAGTCGCTTTACAGCACAGGTCTTTATGGAAAGAATATCCCACAGGAATTATAAATTTTTCTGGGATAAAAAGTTGTCCATGTCCTTTTGTGGGTTCTAGTTAGACTATAATTATAATCTCTATCTATATCTCGTGATGTTCAGTTTTGTAGGTATAGCATGAAAGTGTAATAAACAGATTTGACTGAACAGGTGGCAGAGTGGTTTAGACAGCGGCTTCCCGCTCGAGTGTCGTGGGTTCGATTCAACAACTCTGCGTGATCCACAAATGGTTGTTCTGAGTCTGCGTATACTTTGTGTCCGTGACATTGTATGTTTGTAAAATCCCCCACGATACAAGGATTATACCGTAGTGAAAGATTGTCTTTAAAAAAATATATAAAAAAAAAAGTTTGCATTGCAAGGATATCTTAGTACACCGCCTAAAGTCTTCTCGAAGCCACGAGTGGCGCACAAATCGATGACGTGCGCCACACTGGAGGAATGCCCCGCCTGGGGGCTCTACCGCCGCGCCCTGTCGGTGTCAATTGGAGGAGACCTGTCGCTGCCGGCCGTAGTAAGCCAAATGCTCGGCGGTGACGAGTTCTGGTCGGCCGTTGCCTCCTTTTGTGAGGTAGTAATTGCACGGAAGGAGGCCGCAGAGCGAACGCGAGGCGTCGGCCCATGCCAACTCGCTCCGCCGGCGGCGACCAGGGCGGGGAAGGCGTCGCTTCGCCCACCTCCTCCCACCGCCTTGATGACGTGGCCAGTAGGCCATCCGCCTGGGGCGTCAGAGTAGAATGTCGAAAGACGACTCTCTGGCGCCCCGCTAATAGGCGTGTAAGGGGCCGCTGTGGTTTTAGTGGGTATTCCGGGTGCAGTTAAGATCCAAGTGCCCGGCGAGTCCTACATACCCCCCGTTATCGGGGGGATGCGTAAAGGCATTTCCACAGCGATAAAAAAAAAAAGGTTGACTAGAACTTACAAGAGAAGGTGCCCGAAGGGGCTGCCTGCGGATCGCGGTCGATATTACGCGGTACCCGTGATCCGCCGTAGCAAGGGCGGGTGAGGGCGCACGGATGGGAGCCCCACACAACCCCGTTGTCTTCCAGGGCGTGTGGTAGGACATTTTTGCCCCCGAGGTTGACTAGAACTAGGTACTAATGTTAGGTCTATAAGTTCCACCTCACAAAAAAAAGGATAGTATTAAGTAAGAGCTCATTGTTTATTTGGTGGCAGATGAGCCACGCCTTACCTGATGGTAAGTAGTAGGGCATTTTTTTGTTAAAGTGGGAAAAATGTACCTAACCACAAACCCCATCGTTCGGCAACGAACAGAGGGCCATCATCCACTAAATAAACCTGCCGTGTGCCGTCTCTCCGCCTGGACGGGCGCCTGGCGGACCACTGAAACTAAAAAACATTAACACAGTGTGAAAATGTGAAATCAAAAACGGGACTGTGACACTATCCATCCATCAGCCTTTCAAAGTCCACTGCTGGACATAGGCCTCCCCAAGAGAACGCCACAACGAGCGGTCCCGTCATGGGGGATAATGCCGTAATTGCCACGCTTGGCAGGCGGGTTGGCGATCGCAGTGGATGTTGTTAATACTCGAGGGAGTGCTGCTGCCCACTCCCCCGGTATCCCTTAGTCGGCTCTTACGACTCCCGTGGGTAGAGAGGGGTGGGACAATTCTAAAGCCGGCCCTACACGGCTGTGACACATTCATTCTTAATGTCTTGTCCCGAGCAATTTTTACGATAACCTAAATTGGCAAAGCATCTGGGTCGGTTTCCAGGAGACGAAATGAACCTGTCATTTCCTGCTCGTGACTGTTATTTTTGAATTCACAGTATCGCACTCAGTGTTAAGCATGTCAAAATGCTCAAAAATATATAAAAATATGAAAATAGAAGACATCACTTCAGTGGTAAGCTAGGGCTGGTAACGTACCACTGAAGTATGCAACATAGGTACTACCCCAAATAGTGGCCCGACAACACGGGCGGAGAGATGGCACACGGTGGGTTTCTTTAGTGGGTAAAGGCCCCACACTACCCTGTTCGTTGCCCTGAACGAAAAAATGTACCTAACCGCACACGCCTTGTGTGCGGTTAGGTACATTTTTTCCCCCTAAAACAAAAGGCTGGTAACTTGCGAGTGATCGATTTTGTGTTGCTTGCATTCATAGGCAGCAGTAACCGCTTACTTATTTGCCAACTCGAAGGGAGTTGTAGAGTAGTGGATGGAAACCAGTTGATGATTGTTTCTACTCTGTTGCAGTTACTCGTGGACACGTAAAACCAATAAGATGGACGAATGGAAGAATGGTTTTTGGACGATGTTCGATATGGTTGTTTCGCAAATCGATGGGGTTAGTCCTTTTTAAATACTGTTTTGTAGACCGACCGTCCGAATCTTCAATCTGAGATTGATACTACGTAAGGTGACGCACCTCAGACCATAGATAAATAACTATACTTGGAATAGATACGCCACTTTGGATTCGGTTTTGGAGATTTTGTTCTGTGGTCACTAGCTGGCGCTATGTACAATGTACGAAAGCGCGGTGATACCGCCGCCGCTAGATGGTGCTTTAGTTAATATTTTGGTTTTTGAAATTGCGTGATCCGTAAGTAATAAATTGATCACACAATAACTGAGCTCACACTTGATTAGGGATTTTGTAAACTGTTATTCAATTTTATAAAATTGTTGCATTTTAAAGTATTTTTTGGAAATATTTAATGAAATAATGCGCCTCTATTGAAAAAAGCTCCATCTATATTCTTTTGTAGACACTAAACTGCTAAGATAGTACTGTTCCTGCACCACCAGACGGCGCAAAATAGAACACAATTTTTTAGTGAGCCAATGTACGGCAGTTGCACCCATTGCTTACTTCCCTTAGTTGCCGCATACCACACCCATGGGAAAGAATAGGGTGGTGACACTTGTATTCTTAGTCCGCCACCACACGGATAGAGTCTGCGAACAATTAATACCTACTCTCAGACTTTTCGATATTAACGATAGATCCTAGCTTATCCCAGCATGAATGGGCCGGCTTGTTCGGGGAAGTACCACCCTCTTAGAGTAGATCTGTGTGGAGCAATAGTAGGTACACCTCCTGTTGTGTGTCGCATGGTCAGTGAGAGCCCCGAAGGCTATTACGCCCTCCTTATCCTCTCCATATCATATCCATTTCCTTTGAGTTGGCAACGCGCCAGTTATGCGTCTATAGAGGAGGTAGGCGGCAAGCTTGCCTCTTGCTTAGTTTATGAAAAATATGTATTCACAAATAATTCCTGTATGGTAAAGAAATAAATCGTGAGGATGTGCATGCCTTTTTTGGTAAGGCGAGAATAAATCTACCTAACCGTACTCCGGCTAGTATGGGTCTCATCGTCTGCTAAATAAACTCGCTGTGTGCCGTCCCTTTATTGGGAGACCACTGGAAATATGTGACATTATTTCGATCGTAGGACTTGCATGCCTGAGACGTTATGACGTATTTTGCTTTTTTATTTCGTTTAAAAGTAGGCAAAGGACACAAAATTAGAGGCTTTGTGAAAAAAATAGTTTGTTATTATAGAATGGATATTTTAGGAGGAGAGCCCACCACTCACCCACGGATTGTCAATCCCGATTATCTTTGGACACACACAAAATAACCTAAGATTGCCAATCCGCACTCTCACAGATAGAGAAGAATGTCATAATAGCAGAATAGCATACACGATAATGACAAAAAAATCTCACCAATGCGATGCAACCGTGCGATACGGCAAGACTCAGAACCACAACGTTGCAATATTTCGTAAAAATCCAAATACGAATTCGAGGTGTTTCGCCTCTACACGAGGCATCCTCAGGACCGCTCGGCAACAAATGATACTGGTTTAATAATTTACTTGTTTGCTTTAAAACTAATCCTATCACATCGGAAGCTGTGAAAGTTTTTGATACATCGAGTATTTTAACGAATCAATAAATGGTTGAACTTATTTGTATAAAGTAACTTTATCAGGATTTATTCTGGTTTTGGAAAAGTGCTCGGTCGATGGCAATGAGACTTAAACAGTGGGATTTAAACATAGCTGGCGAACCGTGGGTGTCTAATGTATGAGGTGTGCCTCTGCCTACCCCTTCAGAGAATACAGGCGTGATGCTATTTTAAATGTTCAGGTGCCGGACGGAAACCACGGCCTATTCCATCGTTTCGGAATCGAAGCTGTGACTCTGGAAGGTCGTGAGGCTACCGACCCGGCGGGAAACGCACCGCGAGCCCACTCACTGTCCACAGCGTCGTTCTACAGATTGGGCATAGCACTGGAGAGTATACTGCGCTCACTCAACAACTTATTGGAGAGGTTCCATCAGAGCTACTTCTTTTATCTTCTGGCTGCAACCCATAGGTTTATTTCTATCGGTAAGTATTCTACTAATATTATAGATTATGTAGTAGTAAGCCTTGCTTATCCCAGGCTCAATCGGGGAAGACCCTCTCACAAAGATCAGCAGTACTCTTACTGTTGTGTTTTGTATAGTGAGTGAGAGCGCTGAAGGCCCTATCCTCTCCTTATTATGCTTTCTAGCCTCTCCTTAATGTCCTTCTTATCCTTCTCCTAACCCTTTCCTTGAAGATGGCGACGCACAAGTGATGACTGGTGTTGCTAGCGTCTACAGGCTACGGTAATCGCTTACCGTTTGCTTGTACCCACGTAGTATAACATAATATATACTATTTATAGTCCGCAACAGATATCATGATAGCTTAGTTGACAAAGCATCTGAAACTGTTATCCAGAAAATGCAGGTTCAAATCCTGCTTGTGGTTATCATTATCGCACTTAGTGTTCAAGGATTTTATATTTAACTAGCCTTTGCCAGCCTTTTTTTTTAACCGGCTTCAAAAAAGGAGGAGGTTATCAATTCGGATGTTTATATTTTTTTTAAGTATGTTCGGGGGTATAACTCTGTCATATGTTGACGGATTTGCAAAATTCTTTTTTTTGTTTGAAATGGGTTTATTCCGAAATGGTCCCATCTAAATTTCATCGAAACCGGTGCAGTAGTTTTTAAAAAATCAACAAAAATCCAAAGAAAATTGTTTACATCGATGATATTTTTTCGTTGTCTGTTTTTTTTCGTTTAGAGAGGCCTCCCCATCATATACGACCTACTCTAAGCTATTTTATAAAAAATCACTAAAAAGCACGAAATAAAACGTTTAAAAAAAATAATGTTTATTTTTTTTCTTTTATGGAGTTAAGTAAGAGACATGATATAGTGTCGGAAATGGTAAGAATGGCCTTTACCATTTTTTTATTTTTCAGGTCAATACATGCCCTGCCTGTGTCTTCTATGCGTGGCTTTGCTCATCCGGGCCCTTACGTTATGGTTGTCCATACAACAAGAAGGCGACCTTGAAACAGACAAACTCACACAAGAAAAGTCAAAAAGACAAGAAAAAGATAAAGATTCCGATTCTGAATCACTAGGAGATGATGAAAGTGAAGATATGTCATCCAATTCTTCGAAGAAAAAAGTAGATGTATACGACGATGATTCGGTTGATAAAGTACTAGGCGATAAGAAATCCAAAGAGTTAAAAGAACAGAGAATTGAAGGGAAATCGGAGCAGTCTAGTATGAGTGTTGCCAGTATTGGTGCTAATTATTTATTGTTGCATTTAGTCGGATTTGCTGTTATGAATTCGCCACTTCTTTTTAGTCAAATAGGTAAGGCCTTTTCTAGTTTTTTTAAATATAAGTATTTCTGTGATAATGTATTTTTCCTTGCTTATCGCAGCACGAATGAGCCGGCTCGATTGGGGAAGTACCACTCTCTCACATAAGATCAGCGTGTAACAGTAGTTACTTCTGCCGTTGTGATTCGTACGGTGAGCGAGGCGCCGGAGGCCCATAACCTATCCTCTCCTAAGTATCTTACCTGTCCTCTCTTTATTTTTCATATCCATCTCCTATCCCTTTCCTTAGAGATATCGAAGCAGGAGTGCCTCCATGCCTCTGGTGTTGCTAGCGTCTATAGGCTGCGGTAACCGCTTATCATCAAGTGGGCCGTATGTAGTATATAAAAAAAACCAACAGTATATTTTTTATGATTTGCTAAGGTAATCTTATTAAAAATCTATCTAATAATCTATCTATAATATGCAGACCGACTCAAAATTATAAATACCACAGTAGTTACTCCTACTGCTGTCTCATTGTGAGTCTCACTCACGGACGGCGCCGGAGGGCCAAATCCCATCTCCTCTCTAATCCCCGCCAAATCCTATACCTTTCCTGGGATTGCCAATTCAAGAGTGTTGCCTCTGGTGCTGCTAGCATCTATAGGGTACGCCAACTGCTTACCATCAGGTGGGCCGTATGTTAAAAACCCAATTTGGTTATGGACATAGCAGGGTGAGAGCTCCCGCTTGTAGTCGAACTTTTTACGTAAGCGAATTCAGATGGATGATTCACCTCGTGCTTACGAGGTGAAATATCATCCCTTAAGTCATTTAATACAACTCCGGTGGACGAATAGAGTGATGACATATTTTAGCAATGTTGGTGATGGGTTTCGAGCACTCAAATAATAGTTTATCATTAGAAAGTATTAGCTCCTATTACAATTTGATGATCATCATCAGTACTCCAACTATTACTTTTACCTTCATGCACCTGGTACACGCGGGCTGCATAACTAACGAAGAGGTCTAACGTCATGATAATATTTTTCAGGTGCCAAATACAATCAGCCATCAGAAGTATCAGTATACTACGGCCTGATCATCATATCAATACTCCTAGCTGTAACAGTTCCTCTCATTCCACGCTTGGTATGCGCGGGCCGCATAAGTTACGAGGAGTTATCTCTAGTCAATATACTACTCCTAGTCGAGCTGGTGACCGTGTGTCTTACTGTGGGGATGCACAATTTCCCCTTGGGTTTCGTGATCGCAGTTCTTTATACTCCACTGGGGTTGATCACCAGTGTTGTCGTGAAGGGACAAGGAAAGTTCAGGTGAGTTGGCTGGCAACATGAATGCTATAAATACAAGGAGTGGTGTAGTCGTCTGCCACCATTAGCAAGAAAAAATAATTCTAAATATGTATGAGATTATTCTTAAATAAATTAAATAAATATTATAGTATAAATAATAATACTTCAGTATTAATTGGTGGAGCCATTTGTCTGGTTAATTCATATAAAACTAGTAAACAGCTTCACATCTGTTGGTGGAGGGTCCCACGACACTTTACGTCTAAAAAAATTTTCTTTTTCAACAGTTCAGCATTCCTGCAAATAAAACGCACGGTATGTTTGTTAGTACACCCCTTGATGGTGGTCTCCTTGGGTATGATAGCTTTCAGCAAGGTTCTATTCCCGGAAGAAGCATTTTTAAGCATGATTGGACGTGGCCGAGACGCAGCCATGCAAGCGACGATGTTCTCAATAGTAGACTCTATGGTATGTAATTCTTTATTTTGAAGTGCAACATCTTAGCTTGTATATCTTGGATGTGGTTCAGTTCAGTCGGGATGGAAGATACACCATTGATATAGAGAGAAGAGTAAATGCGGGAAATAGAGTGAACGGAGCATTGCGACAACATCTCGGCAGCCACCACCTCAGCCAGAAGGCACGTATCGCAATACACAAAGCAGTGCTTGTCCCAACGTTGCTATATGGAAGCGAGAGTTGGGTATGCAAGAAGGAGTATGAGAGTAAAATCAATGCGGTCGAAATGCGATCTCTGCGAAGAATCTGCGGAGTGAGGCTGACTGACTGCATTCGTAACGGCGAAGTAAGAGAGCGAGTAGGTATGAAACAGAGTATTGGTGTAAAGATGTGAAAGGGAATGCTCCGATGGTTCGGACATGTAGAAAGAATGTCGGACGAGCGACTGGTTAAGAAGATATACAATGCGAAAGTAGAAGGATGTAGGTACAGGGGGAGACCGGGACTCACCTACCTAGACTAAATCAGTCATGTATTGAAGGAAGATGGAGTCAGGATTCTCCAAAACCGGCGAGCGTGTATGAAGAGAATTTTGAATGATAAGGAAGCGAGAGATGTATGCAAGAATAGAGCCTCTTGGCACCCTGTTCTCTCTCCCTACCTCGCAAGGGAAATGGCGTGATGATATGTATGTATTGTAACATCTTAGCCGGCAATCCAATTATTGACAATTGGATGATAATGGGGATATTTATTGCCATCATTTTACGGCAGATGACGTATTATCGACATGGCAATTGAAAACTGCCATTTCCATACAATTTGTTACCTGTAAGTTTGTAAATTTTAATTTTCTCATAATATACCTATGTGTGCTGTACCAAAATCTAATAATCCCGGTGTACATTTATGTATTCAATATTAAAAAAAGTGCGAAGTTTCACAAAAAAATTGTGGCTGCACAGAATAGCGTCTTTCAATTCCTTAATCTTCCAGGTACTATACATTTTAACAATATCGCTGATTAACCGGATTAAACATAAAAAATAGCAAGAAAAATCAGGCAAACAGAGCAACTACAATTTGACAGTGGCCATCTTGTCGATAGCGCCATCTGCGCTCAGCTTAAAACTTGGAAAATTACCTACCTAAATCTTGAATTACTTTGTCCAGTGGTAAAAACCACATGAAAATCCGTTCGGTAGTTTTTAAGTTTATCGCCTTCAGACAGACTGGCACTTTAATTTATGATACTATATGTAGATTACATGAACTTAAACTGCGAAAATGTGAAAACTATAATAATAAAAAATAAAAACATAAACAGTTACAAGTGATTTGAACCTGCATCTCCTGGAATACCGTCCGTCGCTTTGCCAAATCAGCCATCGTGGCAATTGCTCGGGACTGCGAAATTCGATAACATTTTTCTTGCTGCGCCATCTGTCTGATATATTTGCGTACATTCATCATCGTCACGGACGGTTTTCAAGAAGATGCATGTTTATATCTTGCTCATAACTGTTATTTTCGACTTCACATTTTCGCACGTTATTTTATTTACAAAATTTCTGTTCATTTATATGGCTAAGCAGATAAAATAAATCTATACTATTATAAATCTGTAACAGAGCTATGTATGTACATTTAAGATATTCGAGAAAAAAATACTGTATTAGGCTATTTAAGCGTGTATAAACACAAAACAATTTTTTTTAGATTTTTTGTCTGTTTGTTCGCGCATCATGCAAAAACTACTGAACGTATTTTGATGCAACATTTATATTTTATAGCTCTTAGTTAGACTTAAAAACTGGTATATATTTTATCCCGCTACTATATCGGGAACTTAAGATATAAGCGCTAAAAACTAGGTGCGCTAAGAAGCGAAGCAATAAAATAATGTAATATTTAAAACATTAACTATTTACATAATATATGTCGACGCTCAGTAAAGTTAAAAAACTACTACTATCTTTATGCTTGAACTTCCATGACCTAGATTCAAAAACGCAGATATTTTATTTGTACATATTTTGTAATTATTTTTAAAGTTAGCGATAATATATATTCGACGATGCAGCGTAAAATTTCCTACTATTAGTAATTTTTTTTAGTTGTCGCCATGGAAATGCATTTATGCATCCCCCGTCCCTGAAATAGACAACATCCTGCGCTAAGAAATAATCCTTGTATCGCGGGGGGACTTTACAAACATACTATTTCACGGACACCCAGACTACCACCGAAGGAATGTAACATAGTTCCGGTGGCCCGCCAATAAAGGCGGAGAGACGGCACACGGCGGGTTTCTTTAGTGGGTGAGGGCCCCACACTACCCTTGCCCCGAACGACGGGGTGAGCGGTTAGGAACATTTTTTCCCGCCTTGACAAAACAAAAAAAGGTACACCCAGACTCAGAACAACCATTTGTGGATACAAAAAAGAGTTTGTCCTGTGTTGGAATCGAACCCATAACACGGGGGCGGGAGGCCGGTATCTTAACGATTCCGCTATCTGTGCAGTCTGTGAACACATAAAGAGAAACACGGCCAAGTCGTATTGAGAACCTCATTTTTTTCTGAAGTTGGTTAAATTAATTAACCATGTTATCAATATTGTCCGCAGATTTACGGCAACTGGCTGTTCAACTTGGCTACAGCAGTTATTTTGCCAATGTGGTTGCTTTTCTGGCAAATATTGTGGACTGAAGTCGACGCTCCTGTTTAAAGTATTATAGAAATAAAGTGTTTTGATAATTAGTTTTGGCAATTTAATTATTTGTTGTTGATTAAAAGTACAAATAAAATATAACATATCCCCCTAGCTTAATAATAAACGTTGTATAAGATCCGAATTCGATGTTTTGTTCCGTTCTTTCAACGTCAAACTGTCATATTAGTGACAAAGACAAAACACTGAACAACTATTATTAGTCAGGCAGTAAATGTTCATTGAATACATTGTGTTGATCTCTAAAATTTATGATATATATCCATAAAACAAATTATCTTCATCACTAAAAATATATCATGTCGTCATTGTGGCGCATTCTTGGGGAGGCCTATGTCCAGCAGAGGGCAATCAAAGGCTGATGGATGGATGGATCACTAAAGTATACCATGTCCATCCCTAAAATATATACTTGTAGCAGGTATCTTATAAATATATATATATGAAAGAGAGTATTGGTGTAAAGATGCGAAAGGGAATGCTCCGATGGTTCGGGCATGTGGAAAGAATGCCGGACGAGCGACTTGTTAAGAAGATATACATTGCGAAAGTGGAAGGATGTAGGTACAGGGGGAGACCGAGACTCTTCTACCTAGATCAAATCGGTCATGTATTGAAGGAAGGTGGAGTCGGGAGTCTCCAAAACCGGCGAGCGTGTATAAAGAGAATTATTAATGTTGTATGCAAGAATATAGCCTCTTGGCTCTCTGTTCTCTCTGCCTACCCCGCAAAAGAAATGGCGTGATGATAAGTTAGTATCTCATAAATACATATTACATTTAACGTGACGGATAATAGTTGCAGACCCAGAAATTCGTGGATCACACAAATTAACAACTTTCTGTGCTTTTCATAAGGTCAATTTTTCAGAGCATTGTACATCATGCGCAAAAAAAAAACAAGTTTTAGCACACATATGCAGACTTTATCACTGAAAATCATTCTTAAAATCGTGTGAAGAGCAGCGGACATTTACAGAGTAGGTGCGGTGCTGCTGCAGGACCACCACATGCTTGTGCCAGCACACACAGATTATTGTTCCCTACCGAAACATAATGTACTTTAAAGAACAAACTATTTCTGAATGTGGTAATAGAGAACTTTAGTGGGAGCGAGATGCGAACTTGCGTCCCTTCCAATCCGGGGAAGTGCTCTAGACCGCTAAGCCATCGCACAGACCAACGACCATACCCATTCTCCACTTCACATTTGCCTTTATGACCCAGGCCACCTATTGGATGCATTCACATACATTTATCCCGCTCGCACTAAAGTTCTCTTTTGTCCACATTCACAAATAATTTGGTTTAATGCATGTAAATTCTTCCGATAGAGGGCGTTGGTCGTAAAGACAAATGTGATAAGGAGATTGGAATGATCGAAAGATCTGTATTATAGCTTAGGCTTAGAGCACTTCCCTAGATTGGAAAAGACGCGGGTTCGATTCCTGCTAGTACAAAAAATATATTTTTCCTTATTCACAAATAATTCGTTCTTTAAAGTAGCTGAGCATGTCTAGTGCTAAAATACGGATCAAATTGAAACATAATGTATTTTCGAAAACCAAATGATGATTATAGTTTAGTCATAACATTTTTGTGTGTTTAAGAAAACAGCTGTAGAAATAAATAAATTTGCTATGCCTATGTAAAACCAAAATTCTTACTCTTGAGTAGGTACCTGTTTTAGTACGATAACTGTTTGTACAATTAAAGATTTTAGGAATTGTGTCGACTGAAGTAAAAAACAATATTGACGGGCCTCGTGGCGTGGTCGGTAGTGTAATCGACTTCCGTGCACGAGGTCGTGGGTTCGATCCCCACTCAGGACAATTATTTGTGTGATTAACACATATATTTGTACTGCGTCTGGGTGTTTTCTATCTATTATATGTATTTATTTACAAAAAAAAAAGTAGTATATGTATTATATCCGTAATCTGGTACCCATAGCACAAGCGTTAAGCTTAGTTTGGGACCAGAGGACGTTGTGTGAAATGTCCGTGAATATTTATTTATTATTTATTTATTTATAATATTCGGTTAATTCCTTTAGCTTAGATGGAAAATGGCCGTGTGGGGCCGGCTTTAGAATTGCCTCACCCCTCTCTACCCACGGGAGTCGTAAGAGCCGACTGAGGGAATACCGAGGGAGTGGGCAGCAGCACTCCCTCGAGTATTAACAGCATCCACTGCGATCGCCTGCCAAGCGTGGCGATTACGGCATTATCCCCCATGACGGGACCGCTCGTTGTGGCGTTCTCTTGGGGAGGCCTATGTCCAGCAGTGGACGTTGAAAGGCTGATGGATGGAAAAGGGATTAATGGAAAAGCCTATATGACGTTATGAAGAAAACAGTTTTTGTATAGTGACACAGAGTAGCGATTATCCTAAAGTGCTCGGAGCCTCCAACAGATTTCTTTTTATTCTACTTTGGTGGCAAACATGCATATCGCTCAACGTAATCTATAGACACCAGCAACACCAGAGGCGTCACTCGCACGTCGCCATCTCCAAGGAAGGGGATAGGATGTGTTATTAGGAGACGATAGGAAGGATAATAAGGAGAGGATAGGGAGGGAATTTTGGGCCTCAAGCGCTTTCACTCACCATACCATCGGATCCGTTGTTTCACGCTGATCTCTTATGTGTGGGTGGTACTTCCCCTCCCCTGTTCATTGCCCCGAATGACGGGGTGTGCGGTTAGGTTCACGGACGGACATTTTTCACACAACGTCCTCTGGTCCCAAACTAAGCTTAACGCTTGTACTATGGGTACCAGATTACGGATATAATACATATATTACTTTTGTTTTTGTAAATACATACATATAATAGATAGAAAACACCCAGACGCAGTACAAGTATCTGTGTTCATCACACAAATAATTGTCCTGAGTGGGTATCGAACCCACGATCTTTTGCACGGAAGTCGGTTACACTACAGACTACGCAACGAGGCCCGTCACATGTTACGTACATTTTTTCCCCACCTAAATATAAAAAAAAAAAAGGTTGTAAGTACTTCCCCGATCGAGTCGAGCCATTTATGGTGGGATAAGCAAGGCTCCACCACCAGGACTCTGACCTGATAATATATAAGTACCAAAGTAGATACATTGACGGGGTTATCAATCAATCTATATGTACACATCTTATTGATGAAAATAATCATTCGTAAGTACGTAAGTTATATAAACAAACAAACAAACATAGCATCACGCCTGTATTCCCCGAAGGGGTAGGCAGAGGTGTATTACACACCCACGACTCCCCAGCTATGTTTAAGTCCCACGTAATAGGGGGTGAGCCTATTGACGTCTAACGGGCACATTTCCAAACTGGGTTGCTACTGAGAATTTTTCTTTTTAGGAAAAAGCTCAATAACATTGCCCGACCCGGGGATCGAACCCGAGACATCATGATTAGCAGTCGCATACACTACCGCTACACCACCGAGGCAGTTTATTATAGTTATATAAAATTACATGTTAAGTGGTTCGTGAAACATAAATGCTGATTCCGCTAAAATATTCGAATGAAACTTTGCACTGATAACAATATAAGCATCGATTTTTACTGACAATGAATACCTATTGCGTAAATGAGTTAGCCAGAGATGGTGTAACGGCTAAAGAATTTACACATATGCGTAATTTATTTTTGGTAAGAGACAAAATATTTGTTCGCGCAAGAAAAACTTCCTTTTCTTAAGGCGGGAAAATGTAACGCACCTCGTCGTTCGGGACTACGACCAGGGTATTGTGAGTCTCCCGCTCTATATAAACTCTCTTTCTCTCTGCCTGTGTAAGAAAGTGAAGAAAGTAAGAAATAAATTATAGTTCAAAAACTAAAATAAGATTCTTTAAATGGCTAGCTGAATTAAGTTAAATTTGACACACTTCCCGGTTTCCGATTGAGCTGAAATTTTACACGCATATATATATCACGTGACAATGCAATATTATGATGACATAGAGCTGATCTGATGATGGAGCTAGAAGGTGACCATGCGAAACTCTGTAATTAAATGCTGCAACTCCATCGAGTTAGGGCTCGTTTGAAATGTCTTGACTAGTACTCCAGACCTAGATGATATCCAGGTTCTGATGATGGAGCAAGAAGGTGGCCACAGGAATTCCGTTATAAAACGACATAGCTTCATCGAGTTTGGGCTCGAATGATTCGCCTTGACGAGTACTTTGTCTCTAGATGGTATCCAGGGTCTGATGATGGAGCTGGAAGGTGGCCACATTAATTCTGTAATGAAACAACCCAAACCCATCGAGTTTATACTCGTTTGATTCGTCTTAAGGAGTACTTTGTCAAGTTATGATCATCTTATTACTATAAAATAATTTTGTTGTTTTCACATCTGGTAGACATCCCGCGACATCTAGTTTTTTTAAAGTTATATAAATTAACAAATCTTATTTTGCAAATTGAATAATGGATTAATCTTATCAAATTAGTGTATTGTTATCGGTCCTCGATAAATATACAAAGTTTGAATAAAATCTGACCGTTTAAAGTGGGTCAAAATCGCGCCCACAGGAGTCGTTTACAAACATGCAAACAAACAAACATACAGGTGAAGCTAATAAAAGCATCTAAAAAAGAATCCATCGATCCATCAGCCTTTCGACGTCCACTGCTGGACATAGGCCTCCCCAAATTGGGGGTATAGTGCTGTAATCACCATGCTTGGCAGGCGGGTGGGCGATCGCAGTGGAAGTAGCTAAGAATAGCTAGGCCATATTTTCAGTAATCTCCGTAGTGTAATACCTCATAGATCTAATACAGACTTAAAGTACAAATTATAATTTGTGAATAAGGAAAAAGAGTATTTTAGTACGAGCGGGAATCGAACCTGCGTCCCTTCCTTTCCAGGGAAGTGCTCTAATCCATTGAGCTATGGTACCATTTCTAGAAATACCGAATTTCCTCATCACATTTGTCTTAGTTGGCGTTGGTCGTTAATCCGATCAGTAGTTTCTGCGTGATGCACGAACGAACACAAAAAAAAACAATAAAAAAACTGTTTTGTCTTCAAACACGCTTATATAGACTAATACAGTATTTTTTTCCTACAGACTGCTCTGTTACAACTTTATAATAGTTTGGAGGATAAACTAAACAATTTTTGACGTAATTTAACATCAGCTAGTAAAATTAGGATCTAACTAAATTTGTACTTTGACAGTAACACAGAGGGTAATTATTATAAGTAGTAAAACACATTCGAGTCATGATTCGAGTCGTACAACTTGCTCAATGAAGCGATGTCGTGTTCTGACAACGTTATTTAGCGATTATTTCACGTGTTTTTATTAATTGGAATAAAATAATAGTTGTGAGTAAAATAAGTAATATTTTAGTGTGATTGGTATTCGAGTCAAGTGAAAAGACGTCTGTTACGCAGACACTGAGTTCCACCACCAGCTACCGCTACTACAGAGGTAATGTCACACAGCTTCAGACACGGTGGGTTATTATTGTGGGTGAGGGCGCCACACTAGCCTGCTCGTTGCCTCGAAATACGAGGTGTACGGTTAGGTAGGTATATTTTTCCCGCCTTAACAAAAAAACAAAAAACGGTAGTTACGCCTATCGTTGTGTTTGGTACGGTGAGTGAGAGCACCGGACCTCCTTGTTATCCATTCCTTAGTATACTCTCCTTATACCTTCCTATCCCTTTTCTTGGAGATGGCGATGCGTGAGTGATGCCTCTGGTGTTGCTAGCGTCTATAGGCTACATTAGCCGCTTACCATCAGGTAGGCCGTGTGTATGTTTGCCACCCGCATAGTATATATAAAAAAAAGAATGCGGAAGCGTTGAATATCGAAGTGAGCGTATTTTTCTAAGACATTATCCCCCAATTTGGCCAAATTGGCCGTGTGGGGCCGGCTTTAGAATTGTCCGACCCCTCTCAACCCATGGGAGTCGTAAGAGCCGACTGAGGGAATACCGGGGGAAGTGGGCAGCAGCACTCCCTCGAGTATTAACAACATCTACTGCGATCGCAAACCCGCCTGCCAAGCGTGGCGATTACGGCAGTATACCCCCATAACGGGACCGCTCGCTGTGGCGTTCTCTTGGGGAGGCTTATGTCCAGCAGTGGACTTTGAAAGGCTGATCGATGGATCCCCCAATAACTCTTGAATCACGGCTGCCAATATTTAACGGAGAAAACACTCCGAAATATACAATCAATTTGTACAATCATCAAATTGACAAAACAATCAGTTTGTATGTGGAGCGTAATCTTTTTTTTTTTAATTTCATGTAGTGGCAGACGAGCCACGTTCCATCTGATGGTAAATGGTAACCATCGCCCATGGACTTGACTATACCGAGAGTATTGTCAAGCCACTGCTCACCAATTAATTTCACAGATATGAAATGAAATATAAACGGCTATCTCCTGCTACAGCCAAAACGCAACGATGTGCTTCATGGCCGGTACCACGGGAGATGGAGGTACCAACCCGCTCGGGCCTGATACCAAGTGAATACTCCCACATGGTAGGTACCCAGCCCTACCACCAGTCATGCAATGGATGATAATTGCTTATTTCCCTTAGTCGCCTTATACGACAGCCGTGGGAAATAATGGGGTGGTGACCTACCAAGTGAATACTCCCACTTGGTAGGTCTTGGTAGGAAATGACGCAACCCCATCGAGTTTGGATTCGTTTGATAATATCTAAGGTGCCACAGAAAACATTATAGTATTATTTTTATCTAAGTTGTATTCTTTTCAATGTTTTTTTTATAGACGTGAAAGGAGGATTCCATATACCTATTGCTACATATATTCTGTACAATATCGAACTACGTGTATTAAATCATAAAACTTTTGTAGTATGTTAGTAAATAAGCCAAGCATTTTAAAATTATTTTTTATCATTTTTTGCTATCATATTATAGCAGATGAGAATTTGTTATGCGCGTACCCGGTGATAATATTGTTATTGTGTTTTTATATTACAAGTAAGTAATCACCTTTCAGAATTAATAAAATAAGGTCTAAAGGTGGAGACATTCTTACGCAAGCACAAGATGTGTTAAGCCGATGGAGTGAATATTTTGGAGACAATTATGTATGCGGATGTTCAGGGTGATGCCGATGCCACATGTGGTCTAACAGATCAGCATTCGGTACCGGCATCCTCTGATGACATTAGTATGGATGAAGTTGAATGGGTGATTAGTAGTTTGAAAAATGGTAACACAGCGGGTTTTTACCGAGGATATCCCGGACGTCAGCTTGTACGAGATCAGAATGGCTCTCAAACAGCTAAAGGACGGAAAGGCACCGGGTGACGACGGAATTACTATAGAGCTTCTGAAGGCAGGTGGAAAGCCGGTCCTCAAAGCCCTCCAGAGGCTATTTAATTCCGTTGTTCTCGGGGGCGACGTTCCAGAGTCGTGGACCAGGAGCGTGGTGGTGCTTTTCTTCAAGAAAGGTGACAGAACCATCTTGAAGAATTATAGACCCATCTCGCTCTTGAGCCACGTCTATAAGTTGTTCTCGAGGGTCATTACAAATCCACTCGCGCGCAGGCTTAACGACTTCCAGCCTCCCGAACAAGCCGGTTTCCGTAAAGGCTATACCATAGACCACATCCACACGCTACGCCAGATTATACAGAAAACCGAGAAATACAATCGGCCTCTGTGTCTGGCGTTTGTGGCCATTGATTCAATCGAAACTTGGGCGGTGCTGCAGTCCCTTCAGCGGTGCCAAATTGACTATCGGTACATCTAAGTGCTAAAGTGCTTGTATAGAAACGCCACCATGTCAGTCCGTGTTCAGGACAGGAGTACGAAACCGATCCAATTGCAGTGAAGTGTTAGACAGGGAGACGTTATGTCCCCGAAACTCTTCACCGCCGCATTGGAAGATGTCTTCAAGCTCTTGGACTGGACTGGATTCGGCATCAACATCAATGGCGAATACATCACTCACCTTCGATATGCCAATGACATCGTAGTCATGGCAGAATCGCTGGAGGACCTTGGCACCATGCTCAATGATCTCAGCAGAGTTTCTCGACTAGTGGGTCTCAAAATGAACATGGACAAGACGAAAGTCATGTCTAATGTCCATGTCATTTCAGCACCGGTCCTAGTCGGGAGTGCGCTTCTCGAAGTTGTCGACCACTATGTCTACCTGGGACAAACAGTCCAGTTAGGTAGGCACAACTTCGAGAAAGAGGTCAATCGACGAATCCAACTCGGCTGGGCAGCATTCGGGAAGCTAAGGAAGATCTTCTCGTCCAATATTCCGCAGTGTCTGAAAACGAAGGTCTACGACCAGTGTGTGTTACCAGTGATGACTTATGGAACAGAAACGTGGTCTCTGAATGTTGGCCTCGTATCAAGGCTCAAAGTCGCTCAGCGGGCCATGGAGCGGGCTACGCTTGGTATTTCCCTACGTGATCGTATCCGTAACACAGAGATCCGTAGGAGAACGAGAGTGACCGACATAGCCCGCCGGGTTGCCATGCTCAAGTGGCAATGGGCAGGCCACATCGCTCGACAAACCGAAAACCGTTGGGGAAGAAAGGTTCTCGAGTGGCGACCACATATCGGACGGCGCAGCGTAGGACGGCCTCCCACCAGATGGACCGACGATCTGGTCAAAGCTGCGGGGAGCCGTTGGATGCGGTCGGCACAGGACCGCTCGTTGTAGCGTTCTCTTGGGGAGGCCTATGTCCAGCAGTGGACGTTGAAAGGCTGATGGAACACAGCGGGTATTGATATGGTGTCTGCTGAGATGATCAAGTTTGGAGGCTCATGTGTCTGGCAATTCTTCCTGATGCTTCTCTATTTATGTTGGAGCTCAGGAATGGTTTCCAAGGACTAGAGAAGCGCAGTCATCGTGACCTTGTTTAAATACAAGGCTTCACGTTATGACTGTGCAAACTATAGAGCCATAAGCTTGACCAGTTTGGCAGCCAAAGTGTATGGTAAGATTATTGAAAAGAGAATAAGGATGGTGTGTGATGAATTTTTGTGTGAGGCACAAGGAGGTTTCAGGTGTGGAAGGGGATGCATGGATCAAGTTTTTCTCTGTGCAATATTGTGGAAAAGCATCTGGCTGTAGGCCAGAAGGTTTTCTGCAGTTTTGTGGATTTGGAGAAATCATTTGACACGGTTGTACGAAAGGAACTTTGGGATATTTTGCCGGAGTATCGTATTAACGGTAGACTGCTACAAGCGGTGCAGTTCAACTACATGGACTGCAGAGCTTGTGTGCGGCTGGATGATAGAATGCCACCCTGGTTTGATGTCAATATCGGCGTTAAACAGGGCTGCGTTCTATCAGCCAGACTGTTTATCATATATCTGGATAAATGTCTACAAATAAATAAATATTCAAGGACATTACACACAACGTCCTCTGGTCCCAAACTAAGCTTAACGCTTGTGCTATGGTTTGGTAAACATAGCACAAGCGGAGCGATTACGGATACAATACATATACTACTTTTTTTTTGTAAATACATACATATAATAGATAGAAAACACCCAGACGCAGTACAGATATCTGTGTTCATCACACAAATAATTTATCCTGTGTGGGAATCGAACCCACAACCTCGTGCATGGAAGTCGGTTACACTACCAAAATAATGGTTTTTGAAAGAGAAGAAGCCAGAACATATGTTAGAGTAGCAATAGGCAATGGTGTGCTAGAACAAGTGGATGAATTTCTATATCTTGGATGTGGATTCAGTCGGGATGGAAGGTACACCACTGATATAGAGAGAAGAGTGAATGTGGGAAATAGAGTGAACGGAGCATTGGGATAACTTCTCGGCAGTCATCACCACATCACACATCAGCCAGAGGGCACGTGTCGCAATACACAACGCAGTGCTTGTCCTAAATATATGGAAGCGAGAGTTGCGTATGCAAAAAGGAGTATGAGAGTAAAATCAATGCGGTCGAAATGCGATCTCTGCGGAGAATCTGTGGAGTGAGGCTGACTGACCGCATTCGTAACGACGACGTAAGAGAGCGAGTAGGTATGAAAGAGAGTATTGGTGTAAAGATGTGAAAGGGAATGCCCCGATGGTTCGGACATGTAGAAAGAATGTCGGACGAGTGACTGGTTAAGAAGATATACAATGCGAAAGTAGAAGGATGTAGGTACAGGCGGAGACCGAAACTTACCTACCTAGACCAAATTGGTCATGTATTGATGGAAGGTGGATTCAGGAGTCTCCGAAACCGGCGAGCGTGTATGAAGAGATTTATGAATGTTGAGGAAGCGAGAGATGTATGCAAGAATAGAGCCTCTTGGCACTCTGTTCTCTCTGCCTACCCCGCAAGGGAAATGGCGTGATGATAAGTAATCACCATACTTATACAAGTTTTTAATTAAGAACGTAAGCGGAAAGATGTATCTATACTATTATAAAGCTGTAACAGAGTTAGGTCTGTACATTTAAGATATTTGAGAACAAATGACTTTATATATATATGTATAGGCGTGTCTAAACACAAAACAACTTTTTTTAGATCTTTTGTCTGTATGTTTATCTGTTTGTTTGTTCGCGCATCACTCAAAAACTATTGAACGGATTTTGATGCAACTTTTTTGTTTGATAGCTCTTGATTAGACTTAACAACTGGTATATATTTTATCCTACTATAACGGAAACCTGAGATATTACCTAAAAACTAGCTTCTGGCTGCGGCGGAGCCGCGGGCAAATGCTAGTTTTATAATACGCGGGCATCTATTAGACTACGGTAAAGGCTTACTATCAGGTGGGCGTTTGCCCCCCACGTAGTAAAAAAAAGAAAAGGTTATTTCTTATGAAATAACCTTTTCTGATTATTCAATCAGAATTAATTGAAGCCTTGTTTTCAGGTTTATAATCACATTTGAAATTTTCAACAATCATGGCGATTTGGGTCCAAGCGATAAGCACAGTTTTACGTAAGAATGATAAATATTTTATTTTTAAAGTGTTGTCGTCAAATAAAACCTTGGGCATAATGAAGGCATCACTGTGCCCTACTAACCGATTATTTTTTCAATGAAGCAGTTTTTTTATTTACTTTTTAACTGCCTCGGTGGTGCAGCGGTAGTATGAGCGACTGCTGATCATGAGGTCTTGGGTTCGATTCCCGGGTCGGGCAGTGTTATTGAGCATTTTCGTAGAAAGAAAAATTTTCAGTAGCAGCCCGGAGTTTGTAAATGTAGACCCGGTAGACGTCAATAGGCCCGCTCCCTATTACGTGAAACTTAAACATAGCTGACGAGTCGTGGGTGTGTAAAGTACACCTCTGCCTACCCCTTCGGGGATACAGACGTGAGACTATGTATGTTATTTTCCAGTAAGTTACTCCTGCATGAATATGGGAATAATAATCGGCTGGCCTTCGTCCACCATTCTGCTGTTCAAATCTGAGAATACTACCTTACACCGCCCCATGAACAATATGGAGATATCGTTGCTGGGGAGTATATCAGCTGTTGGATTTCTTACATGTATGCCAATCAGTGCGTTCTTACTTGATCGTCTGGGTCGAAAGTATACCTCGATATCGAGTGCACTGATTTATGTGGTATGTATATATTAAGCTTTTATTTAACTTGTATTGTTTTAATTACAAATTATTTGTGAATGTGGAAAAAGAAAACTTTAGTGCGAGCGGGATTCGAATCTGCGTCCCTTCCAATCCGGAGAAGTGCTCTAAGCCGCTAAGCTATATCACTGACGTCATAGGCATTAGTAGTAGAGTCTTGTTAACGACTCGCGAGTGATGCTTCTAGTGTTTCTAGCCTCTATAAGCTACAGTAACCGCTTACCATCAGGTGGGCTGTATATCTGTTTGCCAAACAGTATAACAAAAAAAAGTTTTATTTCTTAAAGTACATCAGACCGAATAGGTCAGTACGATAGCTCAGTGGCTTAGAGCACTTCCCCGGATTGGAAAAGACGCGAGTTCAATTCCCACTCGTACAAAAATTTGTACTTTAAAAAGTAGCGTAGCATGTCAAATGCTAAAAAAAATATAGATCAAAATGTTTAAAAAATCGCGCCATCAAATAGTATGAATTTTAATTGCAAAATAAAAAATTAGAAATATATCACCGGCAATAACTCACTTTGAGGATCGATTTAGTCGACCCGGGTTTCGAGCATATTCGATGCTCATCATCAGGGCGGGCACTGCGCCGGGAACTCGTTGACACCGCTGCGCGCTCGCCCTGATGATGAGCATCGAATATGCTCGAAACCCGGGTCGACTAAATCGTTCCTCAACGTGAGTTATTGCCGGTGATATATTTCTAATATGTATCAATCTCACGATAGTTTCAATGCAAAATTAAACTTACTATATTGGATTAATGCATGTAAATACATTCCGATAGATGGCGTTGGTCGTAAAGATAAATGTGATGAGGAGATCGGGATGACCGAATAGGTCAGTACGATAGCTCAGTGGCTTAGAGCACTTCCCTGGACTGGAAAAGACGCGAGTTCGATTCCCGCTCGTACTAAAACTCTCTTTTTCCTTATTCACAAATAATTTGTACTTTAAAAAGTAGCGGAGCATGTCAAATGCTAAAAATAATATATAGATCAAAAATAGTTTTCTTTCATTCGTCTAGTATGCGCAAAAACATCACAAAGTAGTTTTATTCTTATACATCTACGGTTTTTAATTTTTTACTGAGTATACTTTGGGTTTTGCAGATGGCATGGTCTATAATAACCTTCAGTAACCGGGTAGAAGCCGTCCTAATTGCCATGGTCCTGGGCGGCGCTGGGTGTTCGATATACCCAGAAGTGTCTATCTACATCAGTGAAATTGCCCAGGATTCAATCAGAGGCACCATGACTGCGGGTCCCCACCAGTTCTATTGTTTGGGCTTCTTGGTGTCGTATTTTCTTGGAGGTGCATTGGGGTACCATGCGATGGTGTACACGTGTCTCTCATTGGCTGTGCTCGGTGTGTTAATGATTGCTGTGCTGAAGGAATCTCCTGTGACTCTCATGGCCAAGGGAAAAGAAGATGTGTGTATAAATTTATTTACAAATCATAAATGTGTTCGCTAGTTTTTGCGTGATGCTCGAGAAACATACAAACAGATATACAAACTGTTTGTATGGGCATCACGCCAAAACTACTGTACTGATTATGGTGAAACTTTTTGAACCTCCAACAAAAAAAGAGGGGTGTTATAAGTTTGACGTTGATGTCTGTCTGTCTGTGGCATCGTAGCTCTCAAACGGATGGACTGATTTCGATGCGGTTTTTTTCATTTGAAAGCCAGTTTCCTTGCGGTGGTTTTTAGCTATGTTTGGTTAATATCGGTCCAGCAGTGTAAGAGTATCAGCTCTTTTCCAAAATGACGTAATTGCGTAGGGGTTTTTTAAAAATTTGTAATTTATAATTATTTGTTTGTTTGATTGCTCTTGACTAGATTTAAAAACTGGTATAAATTTTATTCCGCTACTATAATATATCGAAAACGATGAAGCTGCGGACAAAGATTCATAAATAATTTGGGTATCGATTGAACACAATCCTACTACTATTAAAATATAAAAGTTTGAATATTAAATATTATTTACTCAAGCATGCATTGGCTGAACAGATTTGTATGATATTTGACACATATATATTATATAGTCTATTACCTAGATTCAGACAGGATGATTTTCATCCTCGTAAAATGTTTAGTGCCTGTAGGATAAATATTTTTGCATAGAGATAATAGTTTTTATTATACTAGCCTTTGGTTACCCAAACGCTAGTTTTTGGGTTGTATCTCAGGTTCCCGATATAGTAGCGTATAAAATGTATATCAGTTGTCAAGTCTAATCGAGATCTATCAAATAGAAAAAGTTGCACCAAAATCCGTTCAGTAGTGTTTGCGTGATGCGCGAACAAACAAACAGATAATTAAAAATAAATTGTTTTGTGTTCAGACACGTCTATATAGCCTATAAAGTATTTTTTTCTCAAAGATCTTAAATGTATAGACACAGCTCTGTTACAACTTTATAATAGTATAGATATGTGTAGTGATAGTAGGGACTTACGTAAAGTAGGACTTCACGTTTGTCTTTTTTTTTGGTGCCAAAGATTTGCTGATTCTAACATAGATATATCATTAACACAAAGTGTGAAAATGTGAAATAGAAAATAACAGTCACGAGCAGGAATTGAACCTGCATATCCTGGATACTGTCTAGATGCTTTGCCAATTCAGCCATCGTGACAATTGCTCATGATGCTTTCTGATATTTACGCGAGTGTTACACATTTTGAAATAAAACTACGTTTACGGAATCTTTCTTATTGCACGCCTCATAAGCGAAGCGTCGAGGTGGGTACTATTCTCGTTTTACGCTCAGATCAAATAAAAAAGTCAAGATGGAACTTTGCGAACAACGAAGTGAGGCCGGTTTTATAAAGATGTAGTGCGTGGGCCGGTGTTGCAATCATAATTCAAATTACCCCAATATTACAAAAATAATGTTAGAATTGTTAAATGTTAAAACACGATAGAACAATTGTTCTATCAGCCATTCGGACGCGAAGTGTATGTAAAAAGTAGTGGCGGTAGTGAAAAGGATATGGGAAGAAGAATATTTTAAAAATAAAATTACTGAGTATTTTGTGCATTATTATTTATTTAAAAACCTTTGTGCTGAATTAATTTCTTGTAAGATTGCCTCTTACTTTCAATCGATTTGGAAATTGTTTCTAACTTAGCAATATGGTGGAACCTAATGCTTAGGTATTTACCAGTAACGCACCGTATTAAATTAATTTTATATTCGTGCTCAGCATATTCGTGTTTATCTCTAAATTAATAAAAACCTGGTTGTTTTCTGTTGTTTCACACAAATGATGGTATGCTTTGCAAGACAGTTTAGTACACCGGCCGTTTCCCTGTAATTTAATTCAATATATAGAATCGGTGCAACAACACACACCAATTACACATTTATACCGTTACTTCTCTCTACACGTGTTTTGCCGCTCCACAGGGCATCCTCGGGGCAACTATTACGACAAGCGATTGTATTCCGTGTGGTGACGGACTAAGAATACAAGTGTCACCACCCCATTCTTTCCTACGGGTTTCGTATGAGTGGACTATGGGAAGTAAGCAATTATCATCCATTGCATGACTGGTGGTATAACTGCTATCGGGCCCGCGCGAACGACTAGGTAAAAAGCACATCAGTGTGTTTTGGTTGTAGCAGAAAATGCCGTTTATTCTTTCATTTCATATCTGTGACATGAAATAGTGAGCAGCGGTTTCACAATACTTCAGGTATAGTTGTCCTCATGGAGAAGGGTTACCATTTACCATACGCAATAAAAAAATACATTTATTGAAGTAATAACACAAATCAAAATTTTGAGTCACCACTGACATTTTTTCTACGAGTATATAAAGACCAATCGTTTGAATCGATCACGTCAGCTTTTAAACAAAAAAGAACTGCATCAAAATCGGTCCATTCGTTTAGGAGTCAAGATGCCACAAACAGACACTCACGCACACAGACACCAAAAAGACAGGTCAAACTTATAATATAACACCCCTTTTTGTGTGGGGGTAAAAAAAACGAGTCACATTGCCCAAAAATAGGGTAAACTATAACAGTTTATAATGGCTACACTTGTATATGTTTCAAGCAATAAACTCCAATTTTGTTTTAACGTATTGAAAATATTGGTTTCCAAGTTTACTTAATTGTGAAATGTTATTCCATCCTGTTTTTATCTCTTGTAGTTTGGTTTTTACATTCTTTCACAACACAATTCGGCATTTTTACTTTGTAAATTATGATATTTTGATGACGTTTTAATCGAAGCGCCGCGATAGCTCGACTGACAATTCAAGGCGTAGAGTTTCGTTATACGTGTGTGCATGTAATTGTGTATGTACACGGCAAGGCGTAGTTTTAACCGGCTTCACTTCTTTGTTCGCAGAGTTCCATCTTGACTTTTTTATTTGATCTGAGGTTTTATGCAGAAAAAATGATTTTTCGAACTTAAAATGGCTCTATTTATCATATATTGCACTTGTAAAACAATATATACACACACATATCAAGAAAAAACACTGACACTCATGATATTTTTCATGCCATTTTTGTTATTTAAACTAGTTAAAAAACTGTTTAAAAAAGTTCTGTCTTGGACGTCCGTTTATTGTAGGTAATGTATGTTAACACGATAACAATCGAAATACTTTACTAATCGAGTCTTTTTTTTCTTATTAACTTCAGTACATCTACGAATAGAGCCCTATTACTTTTCACGGTCTGATTCGATGTGGTTTGATTGTTGATAAATAAACAAAAAAATAGTGAATATTTACGCTGGATTCGATACTAAGTGTGAGTACTATTTCTATAGACCAATATAGAAGTACTTCTTAAAATTAGCGCTAGATGGCGTATAAGACATGAAAACCATGAAATTAGCGCTATCTATGTGATTGATTGAAAAGTACTTAGTAAGACCAATACATTATTAGTTACTTAACAAATAATCAATTTTATTGTGAAAAAATGAAGATTATGAGGCGTGCACTTTTGGATTTTCCAAAGTATTTCAAAATTGCTCATGACTGCTAATTTGCTAACACATTCATACTTAAAGTCTTGGGCGACGTAAAGCAATTGGCAACCTTAAAACCCGGAGTAAGATTATTTATTCAGGGCTAAAAACCTGTCACGCCTGCCAGGATGTTATTTGACAGTTGGGCCTCACTGCTTAATATGTCTTCCGAAGCACGGAGTAGGTAAGGCATCCACAAATAGGTGTCACTTTTGATCACTCATCTGATTTTCAGCTGAGCGAAAGTTGCGTAACCTTACCGATCGTTAGTACTGCAAGTGCGCAACTGCGTTACGGCCTCCTGAAAATTCCCACCTCTGTTCTTTAATTATAAATTAGAGACTAACTCAGTTATGCTTACAATTTTAAGGATGCAGCGAAATCGATTGCATTTTACCGAAGCACGAACCCGTCGTCCATGGAAGTTGTTAACGAGATGAACAACATAAGACGCAGCCTCAATCCAAACTCAGATGGTAAGTGTACTGTACTTCATATTACACTGCAGCATCGTATATAACGGTGAATTACAAAAAATAAAAAGCTTAGAATTAAAGTGTGGAATATCTATTCAAAAGTGCTTATTTCGTCATTAATGTTTAATTAGATTGAACAGAAAAAATAATAAGACGTCTCACTTTAGAGTAAATAAGCTGTTATAAGTAGCAAAGAAAATTAGAAGAGGTAATCACTATATGTAGAGGTTATGCTGTGCCTGCTTTTTAAGTTTTTTTACAACGGCAACACACGCCTTATGTAAATTTATGACCTGAAGGAGAATATTTTTAGCTATAATTTCGAGAAAATTTGTTCCACTGTTTCAAAACTATCAGCTCTATCACCTTATCTAAAACAGAGAGTCTGTAGCCTAGTTTTGCCCCTAGAGCTGCTAAAGGCTGTGCAGCGGTTACCACTTACCAAGAGATGGGCCGCTCCCCTGCCACCTTATATAATAAAAATATAGGTTTTTTTTTAATAATTATTATCGTTACAGACACTCAATCATTAGCAATGGTAGACGATAAAATTGATCCTAAAATTGCAACCAAGAAGACGACTTGCTGGCAATTCTTCAGTAAGTAATATTATATTTAATTACGCAAGTACTTGGACACATAATTTGCTCTGCGTGCGAATCGATAGCACTCGGGTGGGAGGCCAGTATATAAACCACTGCGCCATCTGTGAAGTCAAGAAAAACAATTACTTTGTTGTATACTTCCATATTTTATGTATTTAGCAAGCTAAGCTTGCTTAGACATTACAATCAGACACTTCAATTTTATTTTATTTGTGTTTTTATTATTTGTTTGTTTTGTGTGACTTGGAGAAGTTATTTGTGTGGCAAACTCAATTCAAATCCTTACTGTCATTTTTATATAATATCTATTTCTTTTCATATATATATATAAATATCAATTGCTGTTCGTTAGTATCGCTAAAACTCAAAACTGGCTTGACCGATTTGAATAATAGTTGTTATGTTTTGTTCGCTCTAATACAGGAGTGGTTTAAAAGTAAAAAAGGGGGGAACCCTATAAAAATAGCAGAGACGTATTGAAATATTCAATATTGCTAACTTTATATGGGTATTTGGCTAACCTAACAGACGACAAAATGATGTCTACTGACATTCTTTCTAATTCTTTATGAATTAGGTACAAGCAAGTTTCATTTAATAACCTATCCTATCTAAATTCAAATCTTAAACGATACAGATTGATTAGTATTGATAAAATAGATTGTAGTCGAAGTTTCATGTAGCAATTACATAAAATATAAACTTTTACATATCGAATGTTAGTAGGATGAATGTTTACATCTTCTTAAATAAAAAGTATTTTCTTTCTTTCTTTCAGAAAATTCTCCGTCGACCCGCCGTGAATTCTACTTAGTAATGGTACTGAAAACAGCGTACATCTGCCAAGGTCTACCTGTGCTGCAAGTGTACGCTGAACCGGTGTTCACTGCTGCAGTCGGCGATATCATCTCTCCTAACTTATGCAGCGTGATCCTGGGCATCCTGGTCCTTGTTTCTGGAACGATAGCTGGATACCTCGTCGATGTCGTCGGGAGACGGGTAAGGGAACGTTCAAGTATTACGTAAGAAATTTTTGTACAATTATAATCCCCCACCTCCCCCATATCAACAAGACCAAGCAAATCTCTTACAACACTACCCCCTTCCATGCTTACTTAAGCATTAGTACATACTTTGAAAAAAATCCGAAAAGATAAAAAATAAATATTGCTGACATAATCACCATCCAGACCCCCTGTGCCTTGCCGACATATAAGAGAGTCCAAAATAAAATATATCTTCTATGTTCTTAAACCTTTTATTTCCACACTCGTTATAATATTTAAATTTGAGAGTTGCTATCTATACAACGGTCGGCTGAGAATTGGGGGGTCATTCACACTGACCCTTCTAAAATACAAGCGCCTATCTAAATTATAATAGCGACTATAGGTATGTACAAATATGTGTTAACTTCTAATAGGAAATTAACTATAGGTATAACTAAATATAATTTACTTATACAAACCTACAGATACAAATTAACAATAAGTAGTAATTTTAAATATAATTTACAATTAAGCCAAGGCGGCAACAACCCGCCCCCTAACCACCAAGTCACCAAAAATAAGCAAAGCAAAGACCCCTTTTTAGTGCTTACGTAATACTTGAATGGCCCCTAACTGACACCTATTTACTGCGATAGATTCACACTAGAAACTTTCCAAGGGTAGTGAAATTAAAACATAAAACATAAACATAGTCTTATGTCTTAGTCTCATGCTATGCTTAAGTCCCATGTAATAGGGGGCGAGCCTATTGCCGTTTACTGGGCACATTTCTGAACTCCGGGATGCTATTCAAAATTTTTCTTTTTACGAAAAAGCTCAATGACACTGCCCAGGGATCGAACCCGAGACCTCATGATCAGCAGTGCCGCTCACACTACCACTCCAAGGAAATTTTTTTTTGTGTTTCGCAACTAACCTAATATTTTTGACGTGAAACATCTAATGCGGAGGGAGGGTGAAATCGGCTGTTAGCGTGGCGACGCTTTTATTTTACTTGTCCCGTTCAAATCTTGCAAGTTAAATTTGACACAATTCCCGGTTTCCGATTGAGCTGAAATTTTACACGCATATGTATATCACGTGATAATGCAATATTATGATGACATGGAGCTGATCTAATGATGGAGCTGGAAGGTGGATATAGGAACTCTATAACGAAACGGCGCAACACCATGGAGTTTGGGCTCTTTTGATTCGTCTTGACGAGCACTTTGTCTCTTAATGGTATCCAGGGTCTGATGATGGAGCTGGAAGGTCGCCATGCGAAACTCTGTATTTAAATGGCGCAACTCCATCGAGTTAGGGGTCGTTTGAAATAAATGGTATCCAGGTTCTGATAATGGAGCTGGAAGGTGGCCACAGTAACTCTGTAATAAAACGACCCAAACCCATCGAGTTTATACTCGTTTGATTCGTCTTAAGGAGTACTTTGTCAAGTTATGATCATTTTATTTCTACAAAATAATTTCGATGTTTTCACATCTGGTAGACGTCCCGCGACGTCTAGTTTTTGTGGGATAAAATAATCCTATGTGTAAACGGGTAATAAATGCCATATATTATCCAAATCTGTACACAATTGATTGAGCAACAAACATTCAAACATACAACGACTTCATTTTTATAATATTAATCTATATCTATGGATATTAATTCATATTAGTAGGATTGCTAATTTACATTATGCTGTACAATTAATGATGTATTCCAGCCACTACATATTTACTCATCATTAGGCGCTGGAATGTGTTGTGTTGCACTAGGAACCCAGATATTAACAGAGTGCTTACCAAAATGGACTATACCGTTGTTCATCTACGCCTTCGCCATTCTGCACACCTCAGGGTCAGGGACTGTATCTCTTGTGATCTTAGCTGAGGTATTTTTGCCTGAGGTAAGTATTTTTTTCCGGGAAATTTTATTTTCGGCCATTACCTACCACTGGACTATCATGCACATGACCAACCCCAGGAAAAGGGATAGGATTTAGAGAAGAAGAGTGATAAAGAAGGGATGAGGTGATGCAGAGGAAGGATGAGGTGGATAGAAAAAAAGATAAGAAGGGATTTTGGCCTATTTAAAGGTTAAGGGTGAATGAGTAGATGGGGATATAGATGGTTTAAGGACTGCCGTGAGAATACTGGTTGTGTACGTGCTAAAAGAATGGCCAAATTAATTTTACCACACACAATTAAATCACAATCTTACAAATCCATATAAAAATTCTAAAGTACCAGGCGCGCATAACTAAACAGGAGTTTATTTCATTTCAGGTAAAGAGTACTTTATCGATGCTGGCCTTAGAATGGGCATGGATATGCTTTTTTCTGTGCCTATTCATCTTTAGTCTAGTCATAGAAGTGGTAGGGCTACCACCGGTATTTTACTTCTTCTCCGTGATATGCTTCAGTGCTTCGTTATTCTTCTTTTACTTTCTGCCTGAGACTAAAGGGTTACCGGTGTATGCTATACAGAAATTATTTACTAATAAAGCAAAAGATAAGCAATAAAATGGTTTTGTTAAGCGTGTATGTTTTTATACCTCCTTATTCAGTGGATGTGGTCTTCCAACACAAATGGGAGGGAGAATTTTACCTAATAGGGGCGTTTTTTTTTTTTTTCAAATTTACTAGGCGGTTGAATATAAGTCGTTCGGGGCGACGAACAGGGATGTGTGGGGCCTTCACCCACTAATTTGTGGACACCCACAGGACAGGCATGCCTAGTGTGGGGTCACGGGATAAATAGTGAACATTGTGTAAGATACTTGCCAATAAATTTTTATTATTATTATTCTCTTTATTTATTTTATATCACATTATATACATTTTTAAATATATTATGAAAAGAAGCAAACACTCACACAAACATACTAACATACTTATAAAAATACAAACAAAAACACAAACGAGTAAACATAACAAATTTAGGTTAGGGCTCCAGAGTAAGGAACCTCCTCACAATACGTGCCGTGTCGAGGTACTCCTCCTCCGCAGTACTCTGCCTTTTGCATCAAGCCCTTAAGCCAGCCGTCCAACGCTCTCAATAGGTGTTGGTCGAGACTCTTGGCAATCAGTCCATTAACCGATATGACTATCGGAACAATAATTGTTGAATCAACATCCCACATGTCGGTAATCTCGTGAGCTAAATCCAAATATTTCATTTGCTTTTCTTTTTCAGCTTTCACGAGATTCTCGTCATGCGGAATAGTGACATCAACAATTACTGCACGGCGCTCTGATCGGTCTATCACCACTATATCAGGCTTATTAGCAACAATAGTCATGTCAGTAATGACAGACCGATCCCAGTACAACGTGGCACGGTCATTTTCGAGATTATAGTATGGCACTTCAATTTCCACCAGATTGTATTTAAGAGCAAGTTGCTGGTGAACAATCCTGGCTACCTGGTTATGTCTGTGCAAATAATCGCCGTTGGCAAGACAAGTACAACCGGAAACAATATGCCTGAGTGATTCTCCGGGACGGTGGCATGCCCGACAGATGTCAACCGTACCATCTTTCAGGATATATTTTCGGTAGTTATTCGTCATCACAACTTCATCCATTATTGCAAAGACATTAGACATTATTATTTATTATTATTATTAGACCTAAAGTATACTTTATGCCTGACGCTGATACATACTAGCATGAAGTCACTGGTCTCTCGATAAAATGTATTTATTTAATTTGTTCAAAATGATCTATCAGCCTTTACTTCATCCTCTGCTGGATACCACGAGCAACTCTGTGGCGCCAGCAACCAAAGGCCCCCGGGGGCTTCGACCATGTCGTCGTTACACTCGATAAAGTGTTAAGCTTCGTCATCCGTTGCGTGGTCGTCACTTACACGCTTTCTTCCACCATCAAATAGGCCGTGGCTTGTCTGCTCAAGAACGGTTCTACCAATTTTTATGATCTTTGGATTGTTGGATTTGTCTCCGTTCGGAATATCAGAATAACTATTAAAACAATTGATAATGTAATTCACAGAAACAATTATAATGATAATTAAATCGCTAACACATTTTCTTTTTTTAAAGACCATCAGCCATCGTGACAATTGCTCCTGACTGCTAATTTCGATAACACACGCCTGCGCCATCTGTCGGATAATATACTTCCGACAGATGGCGCAGGCGTCACCCAAAGACTTTAAGTATGAATGTGTTATCGAAATTAATAGTCAGGAGCAATTGTCACGATGGCTGAATTGGCAAAGCATCTGGACGGTATCCAGGAGATGCAGGTTCAAATCCTGCTCGTGACTGTTATTTTCGCTTTCACATTTTTCACTTTGTGTTTAATGTATAGTGCTAAGCATGTAAAATGCTAAAAATATATTAAACACAAAGTGAAAAATATATATAAAAATATCTAAATACAAATACACAAGCCTAAATTTGAAATAAATTTGAATTTGGAATTACTAACCTAAATTTGAAATAAATTTGAATATGGAATTCCTAACCTAAGATATTTGACATCAATGTGGCCAGTTTGACAAAACGCCAATTTCATAATTATGTAAGGTCCTAATATTATAAAACATCAACGGAAAATATAGTTATATTCTATTGAGTAATCTTATTTTGATATTTTTATATAAGTATATATTTTTCGCATTTGACGTTTGCACTTTGTGTTCATCTTATTATTATTTCCATTTTAACTACATTAGGTAAACATTATGTAAATGCAGTAATTATCTAAATACGACAGATTTATTACTATAATATTATTAATATTTCGAATCCTTTAAAGCCAGAGTACGTCAATTATATTTACGCCTTTTAGCAGAGTCTTAGTTAGTTTTTATTCAAATCAATTTGTTATATATTTATTAATATATATATTTATATTATATTATATATATATATATTTTATTATATATATGTATTATCATTTATTTAGGTATACTGTACAAAATATTAGTTTATTACATATTTTTGGTAGCACCTACCACAATATATCTCTGCTCCCCCCTGGGTCGACTGGGAGAGAATGCCTTAGGCATTAAGTCCGCCTTGTACACTTTTATTGTGCAAAAGTTATAAATAAATAAATAAATATTGTTGGGGTTGGTAAAAATATATCTCTATGCATAGTTAAATTCACTATATACCTACGCGTCTGTAGATACGTCTGCTTTCTTCGTCTAATTGTGGCTGTACACATTCGTCGAGACACCCCGAGACAGGCCGAGGGCGAGTGTGTACATGGTAGCCTCGTCTCGTCTCGGGGCTTTCGCTATATCTCGGAAGAGTGTCGGTTTTTTGTGCTCGAGTCAAAGGGTCTCGGTGAGTCTCGCGAACGAGACCGCGCCTGTTCACAGTCACACTCGTTTGCTTAGTTGCCCGCATAGAGTAAAGTAATCATTGGTTGCCCGCCAACTGCGTTCGCGTCAACGTGCTTTCTGCGTGTGACAACGATGTGTTCTAACGCTTTTTAGAAGCCTATTAAGCCCCTAAGGCAATCACTATTATGGAATCCTAAGAATGTCAGACACAAGGATAAGCAACTATTACACGACGCTTGGTTGTGGATAAGCAACGATTTTGATATCCCCGTGGAAGATTAAAAAAAAATATATATATTCCTGTTGAATAGTTAAAAAATTCTTTTTCGCCATGGTTTAATATATACTTTTTTATGGTAAATGATTAAAAAATTACAATAACTAATAAAAAAAATAAAAGCCGCAATTGTTTTTTTCACGTCCATCGCGACGGGCATCCAAAGTTCAATTGATATAACGAGTGTGTAAATGGTGTGCTCTCGTGTCGAGCTTCCACGAGACGAGAGTGGACGAGAGGTTCGCGATACAAATACACGAGTGTGTACAGCCAGGGTAAGATTCTTACTCTAGTTTAGGCAATTTTTCTTGTTTGAATGTTTATATATGTACATGTATGCTAGACATAGGCCTCCCCAAGAGAGCGGCGCAACGAGCGGTCTTATGCTGATTGCATGCAACAGCTCCCTGCAGCTTTGACCAGATGTCTGTCTATCTGGTGGAAGGTCGTCCTACGGTGCGCCGTCGGATATGTGGTCACCGTCGCCGAGCTATCTGGCCTGCCTATTACCACTTTAGCATGCCAATATGTACAATAGCTACCGTAAACTACCACAACATTGCCTCTGATACCTAACTTTGCCTAATACAATTAGATGCTAATAATTTGTTCGTGTTTTACATCTGCAAAACAAAAATATAGTAGTTGCATCGGCTATAAATCTGGCAACGCATGACACCGGCCAGCATTTTGAAAATATAATACAGTTAACGTCAGGGAGCCGTCAAACAGGATCGGAAATGGTAAGATTTTTTTAGGCGCTTATAACTTTTGATGTAAGTCCAACAAATTTACTGTTAACTTATTATAGGTATTTAGCATACACTCAAAGCTTTGAGATTTCTTTATAAGATTTAGTAACTATTGTTGGTTATATTTGTGCAAAATTCGAATAAAGTACGTTTAGGCAAAATTAAGAAGGTAAATCGAAAACATAGGTTCTATCTTTACCTGGTATAGGGTTGTCACCTACGAGTGTAAAAAAAATACTAATACTGTATTTTTAAACTGTGATCTGTAAAATATGTCATTTATGACTACAGGGGTAGAGTTAATGAGAGTTATGAATGAAAAATAAATATAATAATGTGATTAAGTAAATAAATTATTAAAAAACGATATCTTGGTTCGGACATATGGAAAGAATGCCGGACGAGCGACTAGTTAAAAAGATATATAATGCGAAAGTTGCAGGATGTTAATACAGGGGGAGACCGAGACTCACCTACCTAGACCAAATCGGTCATGTATTGAAGGAAGGGTGAGTCAGAGGAGTCTCCGAAACCGCCGGGCGTGTATGAAGAGAATTATGAATGTTGAGGAAGCGAGAGATGTATGCAAGAATAGAGCCTCTTGGCACTCTGTTCTCTCTGCCTACCCCGCAAGGGAAATGGCGTGATGATAAGTTAGTTTAGTTTTATCTGACAACCCTATGCAATAACGGTTGCTTGTATGGAAACTCAAAAAATATCTGTCCAAACTTTGCCTCCTCGTTTATATGGAGAAATAAAACTTGCATAACTATAAAGGATTATCATTCTAGTAGTCTGATGTTTAGGCTTCATTTTAACTAAATTACTTTAGAGAATTTAGATTTATGTCTAATATGGAGTTAGGCAATGTTGTGGCTGTTTGAACCTATCTTTGCCTGCTAACAAAATCGGCCATAACGTAGCATTTTGCAAAGATTTATCGAGAACTAAAGCATTAATTTAGTAGATCTCAACCTAAACTATATTTCTAGTATTATAGAACTTATAATTATTTAGTAATTTTTGGGATATACGCCAAAATGTTCGAAAAACAGGCAATGTTGTGGCAGTTTACGGTACCCTAATTACTTTTTTAAGTAGAATGTCTTAATAATACAGTCAAGCTCTGGTGTGACAGACTCCCAATTCGATTATAATAATAAATATCATTATAATAACAGCATTCACAGGCATAGTATGTGTTCGCTATCGTACATCGGACCTATGACTTAGGACAAAGTGCAAAAATTTTAATTAAAAAAATTACAGTTACGAGCAGTATTTGAACCTACATCTCCTGGAATACCGTCCCAAATGCTTTGCCAATTCTGCCATGTGGCTGCGAATGTAAATGTCGTAAACACATTTCTTCTTAATGACTTGGGTGACACCTGCGCCATCTGTCGGAAGTATTTGCATACTTTATTCCGACGGTAAGCTTAATTTTACAATTAAGATTCAAAACCAAATAATGACGCAGCCCTATAAATATATTTTTTTTATATATTTCTTAGTATTGACATCAGTCACAGGCAGGAATTGAACTTGCATCTCGTGGAAAATCGTCCCAGGGGTCACCCAAGATTAATATCCATATACATAACGAGTCATCGAAAATTGGACTCAACGGATGGACCATCGGCGACGTAGCAACGACCAACATTTGATAGACATAATCTTCAAAAAATAAATGCCAAAGAATGTTCTTTCAAATGATAATAAACATTCTCCATTAAATTTGAATTTTCTGTTTTTTTCTTTAAAAAAGTAGGGAACCTCGAATTGGATCACCTCTTACAATCATAAACAAAAATTACTCTAAGCAAAATGGCGGTTAATGGCGTTGTACAATTGGGCATTTTATACTAGCTGGACAGTGATGCTGTTAAGGAATAAGAGCTTTATTTCTATTCATGCTTAGGTACAATGCTATTGGTACTTACGACATTTTGTTGGCGAACTACAATCATTCAGTAAACTACGTATTGAAAGTAGCATAGGCGCGTCCCCTGTCCTGCATAGTGATGGGAATAATATTGTAATGACTGTTATTTTTTAGACTAATAACATTTAATTTAAGTAATCATGGAGATGATGTGAGAACATAGCATCACGCCTGTATTTCCCAAGGGGTAGCTAGAGGTATATTACACACCCAAGGTTCGCCAGCTATGATTAAGTCCCACGTAATAGGGGGCGAGCCTATTGCCGTCTACCGGGCACATTTCCAAACTCCAGGCTGCTGCAAACTGAGAATTTTCTTTTTACGAAAAAGCTCAATAACAGTGCTCGATCCGGGGATTGAACCCGCGACCTCATGATCAGCAGTCACACACACAACCGCTGCACCACAGAGACATATGTATTTACAAAAAATGAGTAATATATGTTTATTTATTATTATTATTATATCAGTAATCTGAGACCCAGAGCACAAGCATTAAGCTTAGTTGACCAGAGGATGTTGTGTGAAATTTCTTGAATATTTATTTAATTTTAAGGTAGTGAGTATATCAAGTGCTAAAATACAGATCAAAATAATATTAGTAAGATCATATACAGCATATTTTTTTCTTGAATAAGTACATGTTTTTAAAAAACATGTTTTATGTTATTTATTAAATTAAAATATATTTTGCGCTTTAGGAGGTATACAAGGCTGCTTTTGTTTTATGTATTTTTTTTAAGTAATTACAATTGATGAGAAAAATCTCATGGGAATGTCTATTGTTATGTCAATATAATATATTGTTTTAATAAAACAGCATTTAATGCTACTGGAATTATCGAAACTACAATAACTCCATTAAAATTTTCATACAGGTATACATCTTTGTGATAATATTATTATACGTAATATATTTTTGTTATAAAGACTATTCCCGCTCTGGGGTAAAATCTGTCTGCAGGGGTCTTTGTACAAAGTACGTTTAGAATTATAACAGTGGTATATAGATCACACAGACTAGGTAGGACTTATTTGATTAAATATGCATTTTTTTATTGCTTATGATGGCAGATGAGCCACGGCCCACCTGATGGTAAGTGGTAACCGTCGCCCATGGACTTAACTATACCGAGAGTATTGTGAAACCACTGCGCACCATTTCATTTCTCAAATATGAAATGAAAGAATAAATAGCTATCTTCTGCTACAGCCAAAACACACTGATGTGCTTCATGTCCGATCACGCATGAGACGGTGGTACCGACCATGTCAGGCCCGATAGCAAGTGAGTACTCTCACTTTGTACCCAGCCCAACCATCAGTAATGGGTGGTAATTACTTACTTCCCTTAGTCGCCTTGTACGACACTCGCGGAAAAGGATAGGGTGGTGACACTTACCACTGAAGGAATGTAATATAATTCCAGTGGTACGCCAATAAAGGCGGAGAAACGGCACACAGCGGGTTTCTTTAGTGGGTGAGGGCCCCACACTACCCTGTTCGTTGCCCCGAACGACGGGGTGTGTGGTTAGGAACATTTTTTCCCACCTTGACAAAAAAAAGAAAGGGTGGTGACACTTGTATTCTAAGTACGTCACCACATGGACAGTGTTAATGACGATGTAAGAAAGCGAGTAGGTATGAAAGAGAGTATTGGTGTAAAAATGCGAAAGGGTATGTTGCGATGGTTCGGACATGTGAAAAGAATGCCGGATGAGCGATTGGTTAAGAAGATATACAATACGAAAGTGGATTGCCGTATGTAAATACATAGGGACACCGAGACTCATCTACCTAGACCAAATCGGTCATGTATTGAAGGAAGGTGGAGTCAGGAGCCGAGGCCGGCGAGAGAGTATGAAGAGAATTATGAATGTTGAGGAAGCGAGAGATGAATGCAAGAATAAAGCCTTGTGGTACTCTGTTCTCTCTGGCTACCCTACAAGGGAGATGGCGTAATGACACGTAGTAGTGGGACGTCATATCACGCCACGTTGTATAAGTTATTTAGTATTATAAGCAGCATATATGTATGTATGTACTTTGTAACCTCTGACTTAATAATCTTGAAAAACATTTGTCTCATAGAAGTATATGATAATAATATGCACATATGTTGTTTTATAGTGTGTACAGAAAAAAATAATAGTTTTCTTGTATATCTATCTATACTGTTATAAAAAAAATAGAGTACTATCTACATGGATAGGTCTTTAAAACATATTGTGGGTTTGTGAAAACAATTATTCGAAAAAGAGATCCATTTGCCATTTAAGCCTAATAGCGCCAATTTTTGGTGTTAGTGTCAAATGAGCCAGATAAATGGTTGTCTTAGGATATGTGAAAAAAATTATTCATTCAAACATTCATCATCATCAAATTCATATGATGAAGTTAAAAGGAAAATTATTAATTTATTTTAGATTGAATTACTTTTCATGCTGATTTAGGAGTAAAAAAAAAATACTTTGGAAAATCCAAAACTGCAGGCCTCATAATCTTCATTTTTCACAATAAAATTGATTATTTGATAAGTAACTAATATTGTACTGGTGTGTGGTTTTCAATAAATCACATAGATAACGCTAATTTCAAAAAGTACTAATGTGACTTTCATGTCTTATACGCAATCTTAATTGTAAAATTAAGTTTACCTGGTCGGTACAATGTATGAAAATACTGCCGACAGATGGCGCAGGCGTCACCCAAAGACGTTAAGTATGAATGTGTTATCGAGATTAGCAGTCAGGAGCAATGGTCACGATTGCTGAATTGGCAAAGCATCTGGACGGTATCCAGGAGATGCAGGTTCAAATCCTGCTCGTGACTGTTATTTTCGATTTCACATTTTTCACTTTGTGTTTAATGTATAGTGCTAAGCATGTCAAATGCTAAAAAAATATATAAAAATAACTAAATAGTTTTTTAACTAGTTTATATAACAAAAAATACATAAAAAATATCATGAGTGTCAAAAATAGTGTTTTTTATTGATATGTGTGTGTATATATTGTTTAACAAGTGCAATATATTGACAAATAGAGACATTTTAAGTATGAAAAATCAGTTGTTCTGTGTAAAACGAGAATAGTACCCACCTCAACGCTTCGCTTATGAGGCGTGCAAAAGAAATATACTAAGTTTAAAAAAACTAAAAATAGCACTTGACATCAAAGCTTACAAGTAATTCAATGGTATAGTAAAAAGCAACCCACACTTTTTACCAATCACTATTTAACATAATCTTATTTCGTACTTTTGTAGTCCCACTAAGTATTAAGCATGTTTTTTAAATTATAATTTATTTAAGTTGAAAGGCGGGAAAAAATTTACTTGGCGTCACACACAGTCGTTTGGAGCAACGAACAGGATAGCGCGGGACCCTCACTTACTAAATAAACTTGTTACGTACCGTCTCTCCGCCTGTATTGAATCAACTGGGACTATGTGACGTTATTTCTGTTTGGAATAACTAACTTAAATAAAAATTACTCGTATGTATTGTTGGTCTTGTATTAATGTAAAGTTTTTTTAGTCTCGAAAAGCTGGCATGAACTTTGATCTTTGAAGCACGGAAGCTCTATTACTTGAGTAAGAAAGTGCTCCAAGTCTGAGCGTGCTTTGAATCCCTTAATTGTATAACAGTTGAGTGTTCTTTAATACACATTAATACTTTGTTTTAGTACAAAAAGAATTAGAAAAGATATATTAAGCTCTTAGAGCAAAATATATTATTTGTGGCTGGTCTAAACTGGTTTGTAATAAAGATATCCTTTGCTCATTGTGATCTGTATTGTAGCACTTGATATGCTCAGCTACTTTAAACGACAAATTAGTTGTGAAAGTGGAAAAAAGAGAGCTTTCGCAAATTATTGCATAATTATGGCATAAAGGTTAGTAGACTGTAATAGAATAGAATAATCAATGTATGAGATTGACATAAGGCTACGACAACGAAAGCGTAACTGACTGTCAATCTCATACATTGGTTATTCTATTCTATCTATTCTACAACATTTTTGACCTTGGCTAAGGAGGAGAGGTTGGTTAGTCCGGGTGTAGAACATTGAAAATATCTAGATAGCTGTTATAACGTTAACGAATAACGCGTATTCATATAAATAGCAGGCACAACACTCGATGATCCATTCATTTATATCATTGACGCATAACGCTTGTCAGTGCGATAGTAACTGTCGTATGTGTCGCGCATCCTGTCACCAATAACATTTTGTGAATATTAATAACTGATAGTGTTTACCGGTTCGGTCTCGTATTTTGAGTGAGTAATATTTTATTTACATTAATAATTAATTAACCGGATGTCAATATTATTTAGTTAAAAAAGTTATTTTGTTTATGAGTTTGTGTGATGCCTACATAGGTAAAAAACTATTTCTACCTACTAGGGCGATATAACTTTTAAGAAGGTTCTATGATTAAAATGGATTTCTCATGGACTAAGTTTAGTAGAAACTGGCGTTTTAACTTTTTTTTTATAAAAAAGAGGTTGATTACAGGACTTTTAAAATGATTTTAAAGTTCGTGGCCACAGGAATTCTGAATAGGTACACTACTCGCTTAAAAAAAAAACAACATCACACTCATCTTGTATACAAATAAATAAAATTGAAGTGTCTAAATAAAAGCTTTTTACTAAATGCATATGAAATAATACGTTAAGTACCTATAACGATAATACTAATTTAATTTGTCTGTGTGCCTGTCTGTGTGTTCGTTGCGGATAATCTCCGTCACTTGCTGGACCGATTACTTTCACTAGCAGATAGCTGTTGTTATAATCCGTACCTACCTATAAACTTAACTTTAACTATTTATATTTTGGAAAAATAATTGGGGTTCCTCACGAAGCTGCGAGTGATTCTAGAATCTTGGACATTACAAAATATTTGAGGAAAAGGAATTGATTGGTAAATGCAGTTATAAAATATCTGTGTACAGATTTTAGAAAGAAAGAAACACCTTTAACAATTTTACACGTACATTTCTGACCTTGATTGACCTGATTTTTGTATGCCACTATTTTAAGTTAAATTGTCTAGTGATAGACTGCTTCTCTCAGCATGAATGGGCCGGCTCGATCGGGGAAGTACCATCCTCTCACAGAAGATCACCGTGTAACAACGGTAGGTATTTCTACCGTTGTGTTGCGTGAGAACGCCAGAGGCCAAAACCCCCTCCCTATCCTCTACTTATTATCCTCTGCCTATCCGCTTCCTATCCCTTTTCCTTGGAGATGGCGACGTGCTAGTGCTGTTAACCGCTTACCATCTGATGGACCGTATGTTTGTTTACCAGCCACGTAGTATAAAAAAAAACCTTGCGTGAGTGCCCCCGCCTCCCACACACCCATTAGACTAGAATATTCTCAGTTTGGTATTCATAGGTTTAAGCGCCTGTGTAAACAAGTAAGAGTATTTGAGTACGAGCGGGAAACGAACCTGCGTCCCTTCCTATCCGGGGAAGTGCTCTCATCCACTGAGCTACCGTACTATTGTTTAGAAATAGCCAATCTCCTCATCACATTTGTCTAAAAAATAGTACGGTAGCTAGTAGGATTAGAGCACTTCCCCGGATAGGAAGGGACGCAGTTTCGTTTCCCGCTCGTACTAAAATACTCTTTTTCCTTATTAACAAATTATAATTTGTACACCTGTCTGTACTCGTCATTAGGGTGACTGTCACAGCGGCCGCGGTCTCCCAGCTAGCACATTCCCCAAAGGAGGTTAAGACCTCCTCTGAAGTAATGTCGCACAGTTCCAGTGTTCGAGAGACGGCATACGGCGGGTTTATTTAGTGGGTGAAGTCTCAGGGGGTGTGCGTTTAGTTAATTTTTTATCCCGCTTTAAATAAAAAAGAGGGGGTTTCAGACCTAATTGGATATTACTCATTACTCATTAAGCAAAATACACGTACCTATATCTGATAATTTCGTGTTTCTCGTGAACCCAACTCGAACATTGTACCTAATTATTATCAGAACTAATAAAAATACGTGGTTACTTTCCGATGTTTATGCGAAATATAACGTTGCATAGCAAATGATAGATGGACACTGACAGAGACATAAACTATAAATATATTCACGGACATTTCACACAACGTCCTCTGGCCCCAAACTAAGCTTAACGCTTGTGCTATGGGTACCAGATTACGGATATAATACATATACATATTAGTTTTTTTTTGTAAACACATACATATAATAGACAGAAAACACCCAGACGCAGTACAAATATCTAGGTTCATCACATAAATAATTGTCCTGAGTGGGAATCGAACCCACCCCACGACCTCGTGCACGTAAGTCAACTACCAAATACGCCACGAGGGCCGTCAAAAGAAACTATTTTGTAAAGTTAGTTTTTACTAAGAATGCAAGTGTCATGAACCCATTCTTTCCCACGGGGGATTAAGAGAAGTAAGCAATTATTACCCATTGCATTACTGGTGGTAGGACTGGGTACCAAGTGGGACTCACTCACTTGCTATCGAGCCCGAGCGGGTTGGTACCACCATCTCCGTGTGAACGGCCATGAAGCACATCGGTGTGTTATGGTTGTAGCAGGAGATAGCCGTTTATTCTTTCATGTCATATAGGTGAAATGAAATGGTGAGCAGCGGCTTGACAATACTCTCGGTATAAGTAGTTGAGTCCATGAGCAACGGTTACCATTTACCATCAGATGGGCAGTGGCTCGTCTATCACTACATGCAAAAAAAGAAGAAGAAGCATGTATATTTTAGACCGTGCGTCTATTTTTCGTCAGTAGCCGGCACGATAGGCTTTAAAATGAGTAGTTAATTAAAGAATTGGATATAGGAATAAAAAAGATCTCGGGGACCGACAGAAAAATAGAGAAATAATCTATATTATACATATAACACTAGCTGACCTAGCGAACTTCGTTCATATTGTTTTTCGTGAATATTTTGCAATTAATTAATAAAAAAATAGGTGATAAAAACTATCCTATCTTAGGCACACCAGCAAAACACACATTAAAAAAAATACGTAAAAATCGGTTAGATAGTTTCGGAGTTCATTGTGACTAACAAATAATTATATATTTATAGATGATAAGGAATGTATTAACGTACATTGATTCGGTATTTGTTGTCGTATTAGGAGTAATCGCTAACTAATTGTATAACATTATCAATTTCTTTATTTAGATTTAAGGGCGTAAGTCTGTTGTTGAAAATCGTCCAACTGATAGCGACACGATGTAAACAGTAGATGTCATATCTAATCATACTTTTATTATTATAACTGTGTGTGTACGTTTGTTTATTCCTGTTTATATAATTAGGAGCCGTTTATAAATTACGGCACAATATATTTTGTAATTTTACGTGGCTTATTTACTCTTAACACAAAGTGTTAAAACGTAAATCGAAAATAACAGTCACGAGTAGGATTTGAACCTGTATCTCCTGGAATACCGTCGCAGATGCTTTATTGATTCAGCCATCGTGACAGTTGCTCGGGACTGCGAAGGGTAGATATTTTCAAAAGATAACTCAGTGTAAATAAAAACAAAGCAGTCTAAGGACTGCCGACAGAAGTGAAAACTTAGAACTATAAACAAACAGTTGTTATTTTTAGATATCCAAATTAATTGTTCGATCTTAAATTAAAACTTGCAAATCAAAATTATTCATTCAGGCATTAAAAAAAAATATGATTAAAAAAAAAACCAGCATCACGCCTGTATTCCCCGAAGGGGTAGGCAGATGTGTATTACACACCCACGACTCGCCAGATATGTTAAGTCCCACGTAATAGGGGGCGAGCCTATTGACGTCTACCGGGCACATTTCCAAACTCCGGGCTGCTACTGAGAATTTTTGTTTTTAGGAAAAAGCTCAATAACAATGCCCGACCCGGGGATTGAACGCGAGACCTCATGATTAGCAGTCGCATACAATACCGCTAGACCACCGAGGCAGTTAAAATGATCATAACTTGACAAAGTACTCCTTAAGACGAATTAAACGAATATAAAGTAGATGGGTTCGGGTCGTTTCATTACATAGTTACTGTGGCGTCCTTCCAGCTCCATATCAGACCCTGGATACCATCTAGAGACATAGTACTCGTCAAGACGAATCATACGAGCCCAAACTCTATGGTGGTATTTCGTTTTGTAACGGAGTTCCTATGGCCACCTTCTAGCTCCATCATTAGGCCTTGGATACCATCTAAAGACAAAGTAACTTGATGGGGTTGCGTCGTTTCATTATAAGAGTTACAGTGGCCACCTTCCAGCTTCATCCTCAGACCCTGGATACCATCTAGAGACAAAGTACTCGTCAAGACGAATCATACCAGCCCAAACTCGATGGGGTTGCGCCGTTTCATTATAGAGTTCCTAGATCCACCTTCCAGCTCCATCATTAGATCAGCTCCATGTCATCATAATATTGCATTGTCACGCGATGTACATATGGGTGTAAAATTTCAGCTCAATAGGAAACCGGGAAATGTGTCAAATTTAATTTCCAATGCACACACTATAGCTGCGTCTCGTAACGGCGTCGCGAGTCCAGAGATTTTATGTCATCTAAAAATATGCGTACCGCGCTAAAAGAAGTTTTCACTTCAAAATCTTCAAAGCAAATAAATACGTATTTTGATCTGTATTTTTAGCACTTAACATGCTCAGCTACATTAAATAACAAACAGGGAAGGCCTCGCACTACTCTGCTCGTTGGCCCCAACGACGGGGTGTGCGGTTAGAAATATTTCTTCAAGCCCTAACAAAAAAAATATCGACAATACCGGGCTTGGCACGATAAATCCATTAGGATTGACGAACTTTCACGTCTTTAGTCTTTTTGGATTTTAAGGCTGGGCTGCGGTTGCTACCTTCTGCGAGGAAGTCATCTCGCAGAAGAAAGTGTTGAGGAGACGAATCTTTCTGCTGACCTGAACTGCCGTTAGCGATTGGGGCGGTGCTGACGCGAGAACCTGCCCCTGATGCTGACCTAGCTGGAACGTTCGCCACCCGCTCAGTAGAGGGTACCCGAAAGGATAAGCCGCCGGCGGACTTGAAGTAGTATCACACAGTTCCAGCATAGTAGAAAGAGTGGGGAAGTAGGCTATCTCCAGCCCATTCCGCGATATAATTACCTACCATACTTGCCTGTCCCAGGGTTGTCACTTTTAGCTAAAAATTTATTCAGTGCCTAGAAATTGGCATGGGCCGGGAAGTTGTATTTTTTACTTGTAATCGTTAGGTAAAACCGACCTCACTAACCCTGAACCCCAGACGACACAACACAGATTATTTTAACTTACGATTTTTAGTTACGATTATTACTTAGTCACTATACCTACAATACTGAGAAATCGACATGACATGACATTTAGACAGCCAAACACACAGCAATAACATTAAACACAAAGTGAAAAATGTGATATCGAAAATAACAGTCACGAGCAGGATTCGAACCTGCATCTCCTAGATACCGTCCAGATGCTTTGCCAATTCAGCCATCGTGACCCTTGCTCCTGACTGCTAATCTCGATAACACATTCATACTTAACGTCTTTGGGTAACGTCTGCACCATCTGTCGGAAGTATTTTCATACATTATACCGACCAGGTAAACTTAATTTTACAATTAAGATTTTACCTAATAATGACGCAAACCCTATAAATATTTAGATATTTATATATATATTTTTAGCATTTGACATGCTTAGCAACATACATTAAACACAAAGTGAAAAATGTGATATCGAAAATAACAGTCACAAGCAGGATTCGAACCTGCATCTCCTGGATACCGTCCAGATGCTTTGCCAATTCAGCCATCGTGACCCATGCTCCTGACTGCTAATCTCGATAACACATTCATACTAAACGTCTTTGGGTCAGTTAGGTACATTTTCTGCCAACAAAAAGGCTGTTTTTGAAGTTATTTCTGATGTCTCCTATTATCGGGATAAAATATACAAATACCGATTTACATATAGATATTATATAAAATGTTAATGTTCTTACGCGGTTTAATGCAGTCGCTCGTTCTACTCAGTATTTACGTCACACTGCAGACATTGATTAACACGACATATTAAATTAAATTGCTTTTTGTCAAGTACGGTAATTTGAATTTTAATGAGCTAAAAAGTTAAATAAAATTATAAATTCTAATAAATCAAATAGTTATAAATTTTTGTTTCTTGTTTTTCTAAAAAATACAACGCCCTGCACTCAGGAATAATCCTTGTATCGCGGGGGCACAGTTGAAGAATATGGTTCTTCGACTGTGGCGAGGGACTTTACAAAATTGTAGGTATCGTCTCTAGCTGTCCCTATATAATTTATTTATTATACATATACCTACTTGATTGTACATCATTATAACAGTAGATGGCAGTGTGGGGCCGGCTTTAGAATTGTACCAACCCTCTCTACCCACGGGAGTCGTAAGAGCCGATTGAGGGAATATCGGGGGAGTGGGCAGCAGCACTCCCTCGAGTATTATCAACTGCGATTGCCAACCCGCCTGCCAAGCGTGGCGATTACGGCATTATCCCCCATAACGAGACTGCTCGTTGTGGCGTTCCCTTGGGGAGGCCTATGTCCAGCAGTGGACGTTGAAAGGCTGATGGATGGATGGATGGATGGATACATACATATAACTGTAATAACGTATAAAACAAATTAAACAGGTCTTACGCATATGTACGCGTAGGTGGAGGAGACCTAATTTGCGCCCGACGTTACGACTGGGTTGAACCAGCCGTTATCAGCTGGTTCTACCCAGTCGTAATCACGGGCAAACGCCGTCCTCCACATATACATAAGCGTAATCCATCCATCCATCAGCCCTTCGACGCCCACTGCTGGACATAGGCCTCCCCAAGAGAACGCCACAACGAGCGGTCCCGTCATGGGGGATAATGCCATAATCGCCACGCTTTGTTTTGGGTTGGAGAGCGCTGTGGATGTTGTTGTAACTCGAGGGAGTGCTGCTGCCCACTCCCCCGGTATTCCCTCAGGCGGCTCTTATGACTACCGTGGGTAGAGAGGGGTGGGACAATCCTAAAGCCGGCCCCACACGGCCAGCCTGTACGTGGTTACCACTCGAGAATTTTTGATGTGAAACATCTAATGCGGATGGGGGGTAAAATCGGCTGTTAGCGTGGCGACGCTTTTATTTTACTTGTCCCGTTCAAATCTTGCAAGTTAAATTTGACATACTTCCCGGTTTCCGATTGAGTTGAAATTTTACACGCATTGAAAATGCAATATTATGATGACACGGAGCTGATATGATGATGGAGCTGGAAGGTGGACATAGGAACTCTATAATGAAACGGCGCAACCCCATCGAGTTTGGGCTCGTATGATTCGTCTTGACGAGTACTTTGTCTCTAGATGGTATCCAGGGCATGATGATGGAGCTGGAAGGTGGGCAAAGTAACTCTGTAATGAAATGACCCAAATCCATCGAGTTTATAATCGTTTGATTCGTCTTAAGGGATACTTTGTCAAGTTAAGATCATTTTATTTCTACAAAATAATTTAAATGGTTTCACATCTGGTAGACGTCCCGCGACGTCTAGTTTTATTTTTTCCCCAATTTGCTACTTCAGTATGCCAACCCGGCGGGTTATGTCGGTCACTCTCGTTCTCCTACGGATCTCCATATTACGGATTCGATTATGTAGGGAATTACCGAGTATAGCTTGCTCCATGGCACGCTGAGCGACTTTGAGCCTTGACACAACATTCAGAGGCCATTTATGTAGTTATGAATTGCAATAATTTTAAATCTTATATAATAAAGTACCTACTTAACTTATTATATCATAATACATAAATATCACGAAAACGAAATAATTAATTAGGTATACGAATTAATTCTTAAAAAAGAATGATAAAATTAAATGAAAAGGCTTATAACGACTGTTTATCACATATCTCGTTGAAATTTTTTATCGAAGGATTGTCGTGGTAACCTTTTCCATTGTCTCGACAATCTGTATGTGTATACATGTGAACAGCTCCATTTAAATATACAAACCACGATATTTTAACCTCCACGAGTAAGTATCTGTCGTCACGACGTAGTGAGGACGCAGCCTTATGCAATTTTTTTTTCGTTTCAGTTCCACTATGCTCCATACCAAATGAAACTACCAGGATGTCAGGAAAGACGGGAGTTCGTTTTGAAGAGGCAGAGAGAAATAAGGGGGTTATTTTGGCATTCGTCGCTTTGTCTAGTGTGGTATCAGCATGGTTTGCACAGGGGTATCCCATTATGGTTGCCATGATTGCCTTTATTGCCACCTACTTCATGACTGGGGACAGGTATCAATGGATCTACATATGGAAGAAGACACATTATAGGGATTTTCTGTAAGTCATTCTTTTTTTTATTGCATATAGTGGCAGACGAGCCACGGCCCATCTGATGGTAAATGGTAACCGTTGCTCATGGACTCAACTATACTGAGAGTATTGTCAAGCCGCTGCTCATCATTTCATTTCACCGATATGAAATGAAAAAAAGCGACTATCTCCTGCTACAGCCAAAACGCACCGATGTGCTTCATGGCCGGTCACATGGGAGATGGTGATATCAACCCGCTCGGGCCCGATACCAAGTGAGTATTCCCACTTGGTATTCTGCCCTACCACCAGTCAGATAATAGGAATAACTAAATTTTGTATTCTTGATGTCGATTGATCTCGATTGCTCACCGATACCGTTGTCGCTTTTTATATTGCTTGTGTACATTTATAATTACATATAGGTACCTAAGATTGAACGAACATTATTTGTATATTAGTACCGATATAATGATAATATTTTTACATTTAACTCATTACCATGTAAGTGTGTACTTCCTTTAGTCGCCTCATACGACACCCGTGGGAAAGAATGGGGTAGTGACACTTGTATTCTTAGTCAGTCACCACACGGACAGAATCTTTATTTATATATTTAGAGTATTTATAGAGTAAGTCTAGTGGTAGTTTTGCTTATCATAGCATGAATGGGCTGGCTCGATCTGGGAGGTACCACCCTCTTACCAGCAGTCAGCATAAAACAACTGTAGATACTCCTATCGTTGTATTACGTATGGTGAGTGAAAGCGCGGGAGGCCCAAACCCTCCGCCCTATCCTCTCCTTAATATCCTTCTATCCACCTCTTATCCCTTTCCTTGAAAATAGCGACGTGCGAGTGATGCCTTGGTGTTACTACGCTATGGTAACTGCTCACCATCAGGAGGGAGTATGCCACCCACGTGGGTGACAATCAGCATAATTACAAGTTAATATATTTAACGTTCGAAATAAAAGTTATCATAAGAGGCCAATACCAACAGTGAATGTTTTCATCGAGTAGTGTTTACGGTACAAGGGTCGGGTCGGTGTCGCGTCTCCGGTCTCTTTGTATTCATTGCTCCCTGGTACTTGTGAACGGTACAAAGTCCACCATTCTTCAGATTCCGGTATACAATGGGGGATTCTGTTGCATTATTCGCAGTTTATTTATTGTTTTGGACTATCCGCATGTAATCAGTATAAATAGTATTATTTTAGTGCATATTCGCATGCAATGAATAGTGATTTTTGGAATTTACGAATACGAATAATTATTTTACTATTTGGCGATCACAATGCGAGTACAGATTGATATTATCGGGAATTGCTATTGATAACATTCAGTAGAAAACATAATAATTTATATATCGCTTATTTTTGTTTTTTTCGATACAAAAATTAGATGAAACGTCGGCTAAAAGGTTGTTAATAATTTCACCTAATTTATACGCGAAAAAAGACCCGTTTATGTTACTTTAAATATGTGTACAATTCGCGAATCTCTAAAAGTTACTAAGAATTAGAAGCTTTTGTAACAACGCAGCATTACTGTACACTCGAAAAACAACTCGCAAAACTAAAACCAACCAACCAATATACCAGGCCACGCAGAAAGTTATGCGAAAAAAAGATTTTTTGTATTATGGCACTGGCCACTTGTAATTATTTTGAAAAATTTGGTTATATAAAAGTAAAAATACCATTGTTCGAATTTCGAATTTCCCTCCACATTTTTTCGAGAGCCAAATTATATTACCGTGTCTCATTTAAACCTTGGATTGAGAACATTTTCGTGCGATGATTTCCTACGATTTTAAATGTGGCCTAAAACCTGATGAGTCATTTTATCGACTTCAAATGGCTTTTATAGATGAAGGACCTTCAAAAGCAAACATCTACCGTTGGCATAGCGAGTTCAAGCGCGGTCGTCTTTGGGTTTGGGCGATAAATAAAGCAGTGGTCGTCCCACGACGGCTGTCACGGAAGAAAGTGTGCTGGCAGTAAAAAAATTAATTAAAGAAAACAGGCGAATTACATACAAAAAAATTTAGCATACACTGCAGATTGGTTCGGGATGCGTTCACAAGATTCTACATGAGCACCTTCGCGTGAGGAGGATAGTTACGCACTGGGTGCCGCACAACCTCACTGAAGCTCAGAAGCAGGCCCGTGTGAAGTGGCGGCGTGATATGATTCAAAAATTTTAAGCAAGCTCGTCTCGGCGCGTTCACGACTTTGTGACAGGTGAAGAATCCTGGATTTATCAATATGATCCAGAAACAAAGCGTCTGTCGACAGTTTGGCTTTTTCAAAACGAACTAATGCCTACGAAAGTGAATCGATCGAGAAGCGCAGGGAAAATTATGATCGCTACTTTGACGGGGTATCTGGTTTCAATTCCATTACGAGATCAAAGCAGCGTCAACGCCGAATGGTATGCCATAAACCTCCTGCCAGAAGTTTTGTCTGCAATGAGCAACAAGCGACCGAACACCGGGTTCCGCGGGGTACTGCTTCACCATGACAACGCGCCCGCGCACTCAGCGCTCAAAACGAGGGACTGCCTGGACACCACACTAGTCAGAGCTAGCAGCGTTCGAGAAGGCCATGGAAGAGGTGTCTGCGGCGGACTGGAAAAAAGTTTCAAAAATTGGTTCAGACGCATGAAACTTTGTATAGAGGCTGGTGGAGAGTTCTTTGAAAAGATTTAATTAAAATATTTTATCCATAGATGTTAATTTTTTAGTTTCTGAAAACGTTCTAAGTGGGACATGTAGATAGTCATAGTGCCAACAAAATAGTATGGTTAGATACCTTCATATGGGTTTCTTTAATAGTGTATGTAGGCAAACACTTTCATATAGAAAGGATTCTACGTATCCCAAAACGGGATTTTTCATGTATCATTATGGCGCGAGCGAAGTCGCGGGTAATGCGCTAGTATAAATAAATATATTATACTTATTTCAAATGATATAACACCAGGCAAATATAAATAACAGGAATTGCATTGATCTTGACCATAATCAATCTATATTAATTTTGGACACGAGTGGTGGACGTACAATTTCATTTTGCCCGCATTTCCACCCGCATGAATACTATAACAAATAAAATTGTGGGAATGCATAATATAATACCCCTTATTCATTGACACAAGACTTTTAGTGATCTCAATATTATAGATAAATTGGTAAATTAGGAAATATCTTTGGACATCAAGGATTCAGGACAAGACAGAAAATAAGGAGTGTCTTTTCAATAGAACTGTTTTGTCAAGAAGGTCTCTTTGGCGTGGAATAGAATGCTGTTCTTTTTGTAGATAATTTTCTAGAGAAAATATTTATTGTGGATACGATTCTTATACATATAAGACAATAATTTCTGACCTCCAGGTTATTTTGACACTGGGTATAAATTGTACCTAGCCATTGATATATCTGTAATATCAAAAAGGCATCACCACATATTGTTTGTACTAAAAAAAATACGTTACGTGATTCAGGACACAGGAAGACTACTAAGACTATATCTGAACTACTAGGCACGTATAACATCTTACGAGTAATCTGAACACCGGACGTCGTTGATAGCTATCTATTGTGCGAACCAAGGTGTAAGCAATTGTACATTGGACCTTGGCCTCTTCGCTTCTTCTGATCTCCTTCTACATTTGTGGCTATTTAGTAGGGAGCACCACAGGAACTTCATTTTGAGGCCTTGAGACTGATGATGATGTCTTCTATATTACCTATAATATTTATCTGTAGATTTGAGATATCTAAGAAAAAATGAATGTATTTAAAATTTGTAAAATTTCGGCGTTTCATAACTACAACATTTTTTAGAACTTATCTACCATTAAGTATGTTATTCTGTTTTTGTTAGGACATCACGCAAAAACTACTGAAAGGATTTTGATGAAACCTTTTTGTTTGATAGCTCTTGATTAGACTTGAAAACCAGTATACATTTTATCCCGCTACTACATCGGGAATCTGAAATATAACCGAAAAACTAGCTTCTGGCTGCGGCGGAGTCGCGGGCAATGGCTAGTAGTAGTTAATTAATTGTACAATAACATTTAGTCATATTATGCATGTCATTCGCGAATATTTACTATCATACAGACTTCATTTTACTAAATTTACCGATGAGATTATAAAAATTATCAGTATCGGATCCAGCCCAGGAGTGAAACATGGCCCCCCAGGATCGGCCCTTAGTATGCGGGTTTAATTCACAATTTTTGATTTCACTTAATATGGGAAACTCGGAAATACGTAATATCTATCTATACTATTATAAAGCTGTAACAGAGCTGTGTCTGTACATTTAAGATATTTGAGAAAAAAATACTGTAAGGCGTGTATAAACACAAAACATTTTTTTAGAATTTTTGTGTTTGTCTGTTTGTTTGTTCGCGCATCACGCAAAAACGACTAAACGGATTTTGATGCATTTTTTTATTTAATAGCTCTTAACTGGTATACATTTAATCCCGCTACTATATCCGGAAGCTGAGATATTACTTTAGCAGTCGTTGGTCTTATCATTATGACACTGCTTATTATTAACGTTAGTGTAACACAAACATTTAGTTACATATAACTATTAGGTGCGTATTCTCCATAGTAGTTCGCCGGATGATTATCAATGTACCAGGATGGCAGTGAACAACAAGATATACGCATGAGGTGTCGGCCCATATTTGCAATAATTGAATGATTGCTGGAAATTATGTCTGTGAACGCTCGTCATCGAAGTGTTGTGTAACTTCGTCGCATTTATGTTTGCCAAGTATACTATACTAAAGAACGCGTGTATGAAATTCTTCAAAATTAATTGGTATTATTTTGTTAGTTTGGTAATAACCAAGAATCTCAGGTTCGACCAAGATAAGCAGCGTTTTAAGTTTCATTTTAATCACTAGGATAACAACATCGATCTAAAAGTTTATTAATCTCTGTAACATATGATACTGCACCAGTGCACACAGGAGGGTCATTTTATTCTCTTCATTCGCCGATCCAACAAAAACGAAAACAAATCCGCGCTAGTAACAAGCTAGTAAAACACAAATCACATTATTTTAATTTGTTTATATCTGTTTTTATGTGTGTCGGTTGTTAGAGTACATCTCTAAAATGACTGAAGAATTTTAATGCGATTTCCATAGACTTAACTTGGAGCTAAATTTAGGCTTAATTTAATTTAAATCGGATGTTTGGCCGTGTGGGGCCGGCTTTAGAATTGTCCCACCCCTCTCTACCCACGGGAGTCGTAAGAGCCGACTGAGGGAATACCGGGGGAGTGGGCAGCAGCACTCCCTCGAGTATTAACAACATCCACCGCGATCGCCAACCCGCCTGCCAAGCGTGGCGATTACGGCATTATCCCCCATGACGGGACCGCTCGTTGTGGCGTTCTCTTGGGGAAGTTTACCTCAATTAATTATCCAGACAGACGTCAGCTAGTTGTAATTTTTTGAGACCACCAGTTTTTATGATATAAGCGTGGCAAATAATTGTGATCTTTGTCTCTAGATGCTAGCAACACTATAGGATTAATTCGCGCGTCGGCAATTCTGGAGAAAGGGATGCAGTTGGTGGAAATGAGTGGTTTTTGTGTTTACACAAAGAGTGTCTATGCAAAACGGATTATTTTTATTTATATATATTTTTAGCATTTGACATGCTTAGTACTATAAATTAAACACAAAGTGAAACATGTGAAATCGAAAATAACTTCACTTTGTGTTAACTTTGTGTTTCACTTTGTGTTTAATGTATAGTGCTAAGCATGTCAAATGCTAAAAATATATATAAATATTCATAGGGTTTGCGTCATTATTAGGTAAAAATCTTAATCGTAAAATTAAGTTTACCTGGTCGGTATAATGTATGAAAATACTTCCGACAGATGGCGCGACGTTAAGTATGAATGTGTTATCGAAATTAGCAGTCAGGAGCAATTGTCACGATAGCTGAATTGGCAAAGCATCTGGACGGTATCCAGGAGATGCAGGTTCAAACCCTGCTCGTGACTGTTATTTTCGATTTAATATTTTTCACTTTGTGTTTAATGGCTTATTTTTAATTTTGGACAACACTGTTCCGTTTAATGCAATGGGGAGCCACGGGCAAGTCTGAGCGCAAACGGCGCAATCGGCGAGGTAGCCACTGTCAAATTGTAGTTGTTTTGTTTGCTCGAGATTTTTTCCTATTTTTTGTATCTAATCCGGTTGATCATCGATATTGTTAAAATGTAAATGTGGAAGATTAAAGAATACTAGCCTTTGCCCGCAGCTTCGCGGCAGCCAAGAGCTAATTTTTTGGTTATATCTCAGGTTCCCGATATAGTAGCGGGATAAAATGTATACTGAAGTGGCGGGTAATGTGGATTATAATTGAATAAACACTGAGTTTCGTAAAAAAGGTTTAATAAACTAAAGAAACACAAGTTAGGTACACTTTTGGGCAAAGTTATCAATTACAGCGTTACGAAATCAAAGACGCGTGCGCCTACGGCGACGAGCGGCGAGCGGACTGGCGCGGAGTGGGTAGGGCCACCACGACGCGCGTTGGGAATGAACCGGGAGTGATCGAATGAACGGAATTTTATTATGCGCGGCGCGCTATTTAACTCTTACAATACCAGTTTTTAAGTCGAGAGAAAGTAATCGAGATCTATCAAATAAAAAAAAGTTATATAAAATCCGTTCAGTAGTTTTTGTGTGGAGCGCGAACAAACAAACAGACAAACAGATAAACAGACAAACAGACAAAAAATCTAAAAAAAATAGTTTTGTGTTTAGACACGCCTATATAGCCTATTTCAGTATTTTTTTCTTAAATATCTTAAATGTTATCCCACTTTTTTAAATGTCGTATTTTTGGGATATAAATACTCACCGGGGTTATTAAATTTTGCTACAGCACACATAAGCATCATCCATCCATCCATCCATCAGCCTTTCGACGTCCACTGCTGGACATAGGCCTCCCCAAGAGAACGCCACAACGAGCGGTCCCGTCATGGGGGATAATGCCGTAATTGCCACGCTTGGCAGGCGGGTTGGCGATCGCAGTGGATGTTGTTAATACTCGAGGAAGTGCTGCTCATAAGCATATTACGAGAAAATAAAATTTTACTAAATTACATATTACAAATTGTATGGAAATTACAGTTTTCAATGGCCATATCGATTATACGCCATCTGCCGTGAAATAATTTCTGTAAACATCCCCATTCAATTTCAACTCGGCTCTTTTTAAGATTTCGGAAAACACTGTTTTGTTTAATGCAACTCGATCCCAACTTTCTTAATGGTTTTCCTATTTGATATTGGTTTATAGCAACTTAGTTGCTATTTTTTTTTTAATTATATACGAAAACAGCATTTTGCTATGCGTCAAAGACACTTTTTGTTTTTGTCCGTCCAATGCATCTAAACATTCATAACGACGTTTGACACTCCATTTAATTATTACTAATAAGAAGTTATAAATTCCAGAGGTCTTCGAGTGCTTATGTACACGATATTCTGGCTGTGGTTGTGGGAACGGCAGGGGAAGACAGTGGTCTCCAGGTGGAATGAAGTAGTCAAGATTAACCCGAATAAAAAGGCGTTTGTTATGGGTGACAGGGCGCTGACGTTTAAAGAGGTAAGGGTTTCAGACGAACCTGACGACGCCTTATTATTTTAACAGGCTTTATATTAGCGTCGCCTGTATCATCTATGTAAGTATTTTACGTAACGGCATTTTTGAACTTGATTTTCACCCTCATTTTCACGCTGAACCGATCATATTGAAATTTTCAATATATATTACTAGGGATCCAAAAAATTATAAGAATATTTTTTCTCACTTTATCATCACGCCATCTCCCTTGCGGTGCAGGCAGAGAACATAATGACAAAAGGCTCTATTTGTACATATCTCGCTTCCTCAACATTCACAATTCTCTTCATACACGCTCACCGGTTTCGGAGACTCTTGACTCCACCTTCTTTCAATACATGACCGATTTGGTCTAGGTAGGTGAGTCTCAGTCCTTCCATTTTCGCATTGTATATCTTTTTAACCAGTCACTCGACCGGCATTCTTTCCACATGTCCGAACCATTGAAGCATTCCCTTTCGTATCTTTACACCAATCCGTCATACCTGCTCGCTATCTTACGTCGACGTTACGAATGCGGTCAGTCAGCCTCACTCCAAAGATTCTCCGCAGAGATTGCATTTCGACCGCATTGATTTTACTCTCATAGTACTTTTTGCATACCCAACTCTCGCTTACATATAGTAACGTTAGAGCAAGCACTAAGTAAGTGATAAAAATAAAATCTCAGAATAATCGACGGTTCTTGTGCATAGCTATTTTTATAGAGATAACTATTGTACCATGGAGTGGCGTACCTATACAATATTGATCGGACTCTGATCAATATAAATCTCTTATCACAACGTCTTATCTTTTCCAGGGCGATGAACTCAGTAATAGAATTGCCTGTTACTTCAAACGTCAGGGCTTTAAACCCGGCGAGGTGGTAGCCCTACTCATGGAGACACAGCCAGAATACGTGTTCATTTGGATTGGTTTAGCCAAAATTAGGGTCACCAGTGCATTGATTAATCATAATTTGAGGGGAGCGCAATTGATACACTGCTTGCGTGTTGCGGAATGTAAGGCGGTGATCTTCGGTGACGAAATGAGCGCAGGTAAACTCTTATGTATTTCACGCGCCCTGGTAGTTCAAATCATTGTGAATGAATATATTTCAGTAGTGGTGGTAAGTGGTAGGGTCTCACAATCGTGGCGCTAGTTTTTTTGATGTGAAACATCTAATGGTAAAATCGGCTGTTAGCGTGGCGACGCTTTTATTGTACTTGTCCCGTTCAAATCTTGCAAGTTAAATTTGACACACTTTCCGGTTTCCTATTGAGCTGAAATTTGTATATCATGTGACAATGCAACTTTGTAATTAAATGGTGCAACTCCATCGAGTTAGGGCTCGTTTGAAATGTCCTGACTAGAACTTCAGATATATAATATCCAGGGTCTGATGATGGAGCTGGAAGGTGCCCTCTGTAATGAAACGACGCAACCCCATCGAGTTTGGAATAATTTGATTCGTCTTGACGAGTACTTTGTCTTTAGACGGTATCCAGGATCTGATGATGGAGCTAGAAGGTGACCATAGGAACTCCGTTATAAAACGACATAACTCGCAAGAACTGCTGAACAGATAGATACAAAATTTAGGCACACTGATAGTTTATATTATGGATTAACCCGTAAAATACTTTATATATCGGAAACAACACAATTGATAATGCATATCGGATTAACGATTGTTATCAATTTAAGATAACATTACCGATGTTTACTTAACTTTATCACTAGATATACAATAGTGAAACCGACTTCCGTGCACGAGGTCGTGGGTTCGATTCCCACTCGGGACAATTATTTGTGTGATGAACACAGATATTTGTACTGCGTCTGGGTGTTTTCTATCTATTATATGTATGTATTTACAAAAAAAAAGTAGTATATGTATTATATCCGTAATCTGGTACCCATAGCACAAGCGTTAAGCTTAGTTTGGGACCAGAGGACGTTGTGTGAAAAATGTCCGTGAATATTATATTTATATTACTACTATTAAATCGAATGACATGCGCTTTTCTCGCAAAATCTCTAAAACGGCAAGACCGTTATTGATAAAAAAGTTGTGTTTATTTGAGTGAGTTCTGGGTGGCTTAGATTCCCAAATTGGTCTTGGTAGATGGTGCTGCAATCATGTATCAAGATTTACATTATCAATTTTGTAAAATGTATTTTATATATTTATTCTTATAAGCAATTTTCACCCAAAATTATTGCTTATCCCAGCGCAAATGGGCCGGCTCGATCGGGGATGTACCACCCTATCACAAAAGATCAGCGTGTAACAACGGTAGTAATTCTTACCGTTGAGTTTTGTATGGTAAGCGAGAGCGCCGGAAGCCCAAAGCCCTTCCCTTATTATCCTTCCATCTATCCTCTCCTTATTATCCTCTGCCTATCCACCTCCTATGCCTTTTCCTTGGAGATGCCGACGTGCGAGTGATGCTTCTGGTGTTGCTAGCATCTATAGGCTACGGTAGCCGCTTACCATCAGGTGCGCCGTATGCTTACCCGGCGCGCATGTAGTATAAATAGAAATAAAAATCCGACCGCCATTATCTATATAAATAAAAAATCTCTAAATGTGTTGCTAAGCTCAAAACTCAAAAACGGCTGGACCAATTCTGCCGATATCAATCTATACTATTATAATGCTGTAACAGAGCTGTCTGTACATTAAACATATTTAAGAAAAAATAACTATATAGGCGTGTCTAAACATAAACCATTTTTTTTTTTTAATTTTTGTCTGTTTGTTTGTTTGTTCGCGCATCACGCAAAAACTACCAGACGGATTTTTATGCAACTTTTTTTGTTTGATAGCTCTCGATTAGACTAAACGTACTGATATACATTTTACCCCGCTACTATATCAGGAACCGGAAATATAAGCTAAAAACTAGGGTTTGGCTGCGGCGAAGCCATGGGCAATTGAGAAACAATTACTGTTATAGGCATAAGGCTATATATAGCCTATTACAGTAATTGTTTCTCAAATATCTTTAACTAGCCTTTGTTTAGGCACGCCTGTGCATAAAGACAAATCAATTTTTTTTAGAACTTTTTCTGTTTGTTTGTTCGCCCATCACGCAATTACTACTAAACGGATTTTGATGCAACTTTTTTTATTTGAGAGCTCTTGATTAGCCTTAAAACCTGGTATACATTTTATCCCACTACTATATCGGAAACCTGAGATATAGCCTAAAAGCTAGCTTTTGGCTGCGGCGGAGCCGCGAGCAAAGGCTAGTTTTTTTTATAAATTCGCTGATGGCTGCTGGTGAGAAAGTTCTTATGAAGAGCATAATAGGAAGAATTACTTGGAAAAACCTGATAAACATGTTTCTCTTCTTCCCATCTAAGCTGTTCCTAGCTGAAAATTCATATGCCTATTGACGTCAAACACATCAATCACAATTTAAGCGGTGTGTTGTTCTACATGCTTGATTGGACAAAAGCTATTAGACTGCTTAATGCTAAAGACCCGGTCCAATAGCTCTCAGAACGACGTCTCTTGGGTCAGCTAGTCATAAATACCAATGTCAAAATAAATCTAGAGCTATTAATAGTAAGGTATCCTAAGTTCAGGCAGGACCGTCCCACGTTCAACTAATAATTAATAACTTTCCTTCTCAGCTGTAAAACAAATCCAGGATGAAATCGCGGACATTCCATTTTACCAATTCAACTCTCCCGACCGTGAGACTGCGCCATATGTGCCAAATACGACGCCGTTGACAGCGCAACTCAGGGAGACACCTTCGGACCCTGTGAATGATGCAGCCCAAGCCACTTTCAGAGACAGAGTTCTATATATTTATACTAGTGGAACTACAGGATTTCCAAAAGCTGCTGTAATTACTAATGTTAGGTGAGTTTGCAATATGCTGATGACAGTAATCGTGCTTGGCTTGATGACAGTAATCTTTCTTGGCTTGATTGCAGTAAGCAAGTATCGCCAAAATATTGAAGTGATCTAATGAAATAGGATTCCAGGATTTCGAAAAATGTATTAATTCTTATTTTTGGCGAGATTAATAATCCATCCTCGAAGGAGTGCTGCTGCCCACTCCCCCGGTATTCCCGTAGTCGGCTCTTACGACTCCCAGGGGTGGGACAATTCTAAAGCCGGCCCCACACGGCAAAGCCGGCCCCACACGGCAAATTTATTAATATTAGATTAATAATATATTTGATAAAATAAACCTACAAAATACAACAATCCGCCATGATAACTTAAACACCAATCAGAGCGAATGGCGTCACGCCTTAGTATTATAAACGTTATTATAAAGTAGTGTCTTTGACTCTAACGTTTACTGTTGCCGTACTACGTGACGTCATGACAAATGGCGTGCGTTTTGACGTGAGTTTGTAACTTAAAATTTAAATTTCATTTTATGGCATAATTTTTTTTATATTTACAGAAATATGATATATTTTTCGGTTATTAGATACTTTTGAATATCACAGAATAGATTTTAAAAAACAGTCATCTATCTATCAGTCACTCAAATCAGGATGAATAAGAAAGATAATTACTTGCGATTTCCTGTATTTAATTCTTTGGGTAACACATAATCCTCGGGGTTAAAATGTTTTTTTTACAAACACGAGAATGTTTTGTCAGAGTACAGTTATTCCTGCGAATCGCCTCTAGCCACTGTTTTAGAACAGTTTTATCTTTTGGAAACATGTGTCTTCCTTTTTTCCGAACAAAACGGAACTGCACAACATTGCAGCATAGCTACTATAATTAAACTTAATGAGATTCAAGATTTAAAACTTTGTTTCGGCGCCGATCTTATAAAGTCGCCTTTGACAGCTATACCTCTGGACCTTAGTCAACAGGGGCGCTAACTGGTGAGCAAAGAAACGATAGTCCCCATTCTTTTCTTTTCTTGAACTGTGTCTTTCTTTCTGGTCCTACTGGATATTCCCTGTTTACCAATATTCTTCTTCTATACGTTCACTGGGCTTGTCAACATGTGCTACCGCCTGTAGGCTATAGTAACCACTTACCATCAGGCAGAACATATGGTTATTTACCACCTTGTAGTAATAAAAAACATGTTTTTTTTCAGATTAATGTTAATACCACTAGCAGTACAGAGGTCAGCAGGAATTACAATTGAAGATATTATTTACGACCCGCTACCTCTTTATCATACGGCTGGGGGAATACTAGGAGCAGGATTTGCGGTTATATTCGGTTGCACTGTGGTGTTGAGAAAGAAATTCTCCGCCACAAACTATTGGTCCGACACGGTGAAATATGGATGTACTGTAAGTGTTTATGTGTTCGACCATAGTCCATATGCTGATAGGGTTTGGTACCAAGTAGATGTTCCCACTTATTGTCATGGGTTGTGAAATTATCTTCAAACCACCTGAAGCGTCCCGGTATGTTTCCTCTGTAGGGGAACATCTTCACGGTAGACACTGTCTTGGTAGCTGGCAGTATATGAACTTAGCACGATCCGTCGCGTCTCTGTGAGCAATTAAAAAATATAAATAGGTGGAATTAATGGACACAAATCTTCTCTCCACAATTTTTAAACTTAGGGGTGGGAAGCGCGATAGTTTTTTTGATAGGATGTGAAGTCTACCAATCCGCACTGGGGCAGCGTGGTGGAAAATGGCCTAGTCCCACTTTATTCTTTGTGACCTGTGCCCAATGGAGGTAATATACCTATAGTAAATAATAATAAATAAATATTAATGGACATTTCACACAACGTCCTCTGGCCCATAGTAAATGATATATAGTAAATGATATGCATAATAACCCATCTTCTATTTTATATCGTATCCAAAATCCACCTCTTCGATCTTCTGCGTCCTTGGTGGGGCGGAATTAAAAGCAATTTTAAATCCTAATTCATATTCTTTTAGGCTGCGCAGTATATTGGAGAAATTTGCCGCTACTTACTCACTGTACCACCAGGACCCAATGACAGAGCTCATAAAGTTAAGGTGGTGTTCGGCAATGGGCTCCGTCCACAAATATGGTCGGAGTTCTCCGAGAGGTTTGGTGTCAAGAAGATTCTGGAGTTCTATGGTGCTACGGAGGGAAATAGTAATCTCGGTAATAAAAAAATTAGACGTCGTGGGACCTCTACCAGATGTGAAAACATCGAAATAATTTTGTAGAAATAATGAGTATCTAGAAATAAAATGATCATAACTTTTTCAATGTTCTGTTCGGGGGGTGACAGACTAAGAATACAAGTGTCACCACCCCATTCTTTCCCGCGGGTGTCGTATGAGGCGACTAAGGGAAGTAAGCAATTATCATCCATTGCATGACTGGTGGTAGGGCTGGGTACCAAGTGGGAGTACTCACTTGGTATCGGGCCCGAGTGGGTTGGTACCACCATCTCCCGTGTGACCGGCTATGAAGCACATCGTTGCGTTTTGGCTGTAGCAGGAGATAACCGTTTAATACCATCCAAAGATAAAGTAGTCGTCAAGACGAATCAAACGATTCCAAGCTCGATGGGGTTTCGTCGTTTCATTACAGAGTTACTGTGGTCACCTTCCAGCTCCATCATCAGACCTTGGATACCATATAGAAAGAAAATACTCGTCAAGATGAATCATACGAGCCCAAACTCGATGGGGTTATGCCTTTTTTTAACAGAGTCCTATGGCCAGCTTCCAGCTCCATCATCAGACCCTTGATATCATTTAGGACTGAACTAGTCAAGACAATTCAAAAGAGCTTTAACTCGATGGAGTTGCGCTATTTAATTAAAGAGTTCTCATGGCCACCTTCCAGCACCATCATCAGACCCTGGATACCACCTAAAGACAAAATACTCATCTAGACGAATCAAACGAGTCCAAAGTCGAGGGGGTTGCGTCGTTTCATTATAGAGTTGATATGTCCACCTTCCAGCTCCATCGTCAGATCAGCTCCATGTCATCATAATATTGCATTGTCACGCGATATACGTATGCGTGTCAAATTTCAGCTCAATAGGAAACCGGGAAGTGTGTCAAATTTAACTTGCAAGATTTGAACGGGACAAGTACAATAAAAGCAAAGCAAAAAAAAGCAAGCGAAGAAATGATGTATGGTAACTTTTGTTGCCGTTAGCTAGTCTACGGGTACAAATTGCGTGGTAACTTTTGTTACCACCGCGGCACCAGCGGTTCTCCCTATACCTAGTGCTGCTCAATCTACCGCTATCTATAAAATTAAATAAGACTAATACACTAATCATAAGCCATAACAATATTAAATAAACATAATGCATAAAATTTTGCCGTGTGGGGCCGCTTGCCGTGTGGGGCCGGCTTTAGAATTGTCCCACCCCTCTCCACCCATTAGGGTCGTAAAAGCCGACTGAGGGCATATCGGGGGAGTGGGCAGCAGCACTCCCTCGAGTATTAACAACATCCACTGCGATCGCCAACCCGCCTGCCAAGCGTGGCGATTACGGCACTATCCCCCATTCTTGGGGAGGCCTATGTCCTGTAGTAGACGTTAAAAGGCTGATGGATGGATGGATGGCATAAAATTTTGTTGTAATAAATAAGAATATTATCCAAACAGAGGCTTACTTAGGGGCTTATCTTATTCTTCAACTTATTGCCCATAGATTTTTAAATTGTGTTGATTGATACTTTTAAAAATGTTATTCGTTAATATTTTCAAAACTGTAATTTGTGTTAATTATTTTAAATCTTGGATTTTAAATTAACAAAGTTGTGACTAGTGAGGTTTTAGGTGATTATGTTTTATTCTATTGACTAATTAACTAGTAACATATTTTTATTATATAATAAAAATAAGTAACATATTTTTATTATATAATAAAAATATGTTATTTGATCTGTATGTACATCATATTATCACCTACATGATTACACTTCACTGTATTTTTAACATAACAGTACTCTAGAAATATATTACTTTGTACTTGGTGTCAGTCAAATTAAACCGTGGAGCGCTAGCGATTGCGCTCCTATGGGAAATAGTTCAGTACAAATCCATCCATCCATCCATCAACCTTTCGAAGTCCACTGCTGGACATAGGCCTCCCCAAGAGAACGCCACAACATGTGTTTCGCTCATATGGGGGATAGTGCCGTAATCGCCACGCTTGGCAGGCGGGTTGGCGATCGCAGTGGATGTTGTTAATACTCGAGGGAGTGCTGCTGCCCACTCCCCTGGTATTCCCTCAGTCGGCTCCTACGACTCCCATGGGTGGACAGGGGTGGGACAATTCTAAAGCCGGCCCCACACGGCAGTACAAATACCAGTACTGAATTCAATGAGTGCGAAAGAGAAAACCTACAGGCTGGCGCTTGAAACAAAAGATTTTGTATGAGAAATTAGGCAATTCAGGAGCGATTCAGATTCAATTCAATTCAATTCCTGCGCAAGGTGGCAAGCTCGCGTACGTGTGTGTTGCGTGCATGCCCTGTTGCCAATTTTATGTAAAGAAACATTAGGCCCTTATAATAATTTTATTTTATATTTAATCTAAGATTACGCCATTAATTTTCGTGCTAACTTGGTGGGTAATTAGTAATTAATCAATTTTGTTTTAAATGTTTTATAAATCTGTTTGTGTCTGTTGTACTGTTGTTTCGTGTTTAAAATGGAACAATCTTAGATTAATAATATTTCAAGGGAACAATTCAGTTAAAAAAAAACGTTTTCGCGCACTATGGCGCAAGATCGCCTAAGAAATGCATGGTGTATGATAAGCATAGAACATTAATTTATACATAGACATTCTTTCTGTAATTTTTTTTTGTGAACCCATAATATGAAGTCACGAGCCGCCTCTGAAGTAATGTTTGGAGTGATATTGCTTACTTCCCTTAGTCGCCTCGTACAACACTTGCAGGAAAGAATAGGGTGGTGACCCTTACCACTGAAGGAATGTAATATGGTTCCGGTGGCCCGCCAATAAAGGCGGAGAGACGGCACACGGCGGGTTTCTTTAGTGGGTGAAGATAACATGACACTACCCTGTTCGTTGCGCCGAAAGACGGGGTGTGCGGTTGGGAACATTTTTTCCCGCGCGCAAAAAGGAGTGGTGACACTTGTCTGTCACCAGTATCAGCATTTTTTATTTTTTTTCTGTTCCACTATTGGGCATGGGTCTTCTCTCATAGAGAGAGTGTTTAGGTTATGACGAGTGTTTAGGTTATGACCTAAACACTAGGACTATGGTCCACGCGGGCCCAGTGAGGGTTGGCAGACTTCACAAGCCGTCGAGAAAATCTCTCTGGCATGCAGGTTTCTTTACGATGTTTTCCTTCACCAAGCTGTGATAAATTGCAAAAAAATATTTATACACATGATTTTGAAAAATCTCTAAAATATGAGGTGCGTGCCGTTTAAGGTCGAAACCTTGGACTGGGCATCGAACTCGATGCCACTATCTTTGCAGTCCTTGCTATTTTTTATATATTTATATTTTAAACACAAAGTGGAAAATGTGAAATCGAAAATAACAGTCACGAGCAGGTTATATTCGATATCACATTTTCCACTTTGTGTTTAATGTTGGCTAAGCATGTCAAATGCTAAAAATATATATAAAAATATCTAAATATTTATATTTTGATTTACAGTTAATTTAGACTCAAAAGAAGGTGCAATTGGTTTCCAGAGCAGAATATTTTCGACTATATATCCTCTCACTTTAGTTAGGTAAGAATATAATTTTAGTATCTTAGTCCATCATTTATTACTCTTCGACTATTCTGGTCTTCTCGTATAATGAGCGAGATTGACTGATACAATGGTTGGATGACTTTACTGTCGAGAAAAGCTCTCAAACATGCAAGTTGTCACAATATTTTCTTTACGGAATAGTAATAGTAAATTATGGTAAATACTAACAACATTTCGAAAGTAAAAGATCTTGTGTACTTTCAATCACAGAGAAAGGATTTTTTTTATTGCTTACGGCGGCAGACATGCTACGGATCACCTGATGGCTAGTGATTACCGCACATGGACTCGATAATACTAGGAGAAAAGGAAAGTCATGAAGGTCAACCATTATGCTTGGGAATATGATCGGTTATCTTCTTCTGCAATCGAAACACATCGAGATGCTCCTAGACTGTTGCTGGTACCGTTCGTGTATACCAGTGAATAAATAATAAATATCAAACATATCTACCCGGCTGCCAAATAGCATCCTCACAGTCGTTACAGGTGTTGTCAGAATCCTGAATAAATAATCTGACTTCAGTATTGTTCTTAGCCTGCCAGTTGTTCCCTTAGTTGGGTCGTGGACGTTAAATAGGCAGTCCCTCCATATAAATATTGGTCGTTATTATTATAGAATTGATATTTTAGGAGAGCCCACCACTCACCCAGGGATTGTCAATCCCGGTTATCTTTGGACACACACACAACAAAATTGCCAATCCGCACTCTCACAGGTAGAGGTGAATGTGATAATAGCAGAGTAGCATGCACGATAATGCCCAAAATCTCACCAACGCGACACAACCATGCGATACGGCAGGACTCTCAGAACCACAACGTTGCAATATTCCGCAAAAATCCGAACACAAATTCGACACGTGTTTCACCTCTATACGAGGCATCCTCAGGACCGCTCGTCAACAAAAATTCGGTCAAATAAAACAGATTGGAAGCCGACCTCAACAAGGTTTATCATAAGGCTCAGATGATGATAATACATCTACTTTTGGATTGTAAAAAAGTGTGTTTATAATAACTCTTTTTTACAGATGTGACGAGATAACCGGAGAGATCATAAGAGATAGTAACGGAAGATGTATTCAATGTGGTCCTCATGAACCAGGTAGATATAATATAGTTGAAAATAAACTGCGAAAATGTGAAATCGAAAATAATAATCACGAGCAGGGGAGAATGTATCTCACTAAATCGTATCGACATCGCATCGTGTCATTGTGATTGGTTGAGAGATCACCATGATTGGCCAAGGGATTCTTGCGACATCACGCGTCGGTTTCTCTACCAATCACAATTGAGACGATACGGGACTGCTGCTGCTCGTTCATTCATTGATATAATTATTTTTGATTACACATTTTCGCACTTTCTGTGCATTTATATGGCCAAGCATTTTATGTGATTAAAAATATATATAAAACTATCAAAATAATATATGTAGTGTATAGTTTTTTTTGTAGTAAAGATAAGCAAGCAAAATAATAATGGTAAAAAGTAAACGCAGCATCGCTCGGTAGAGGGTAAGCCGCCAGCGGACCACTGAAGTAAGGTCACATAATTCCAGTGGTACAGGCGAAGAGACGGCACACGGCAGATTTATTTAGTGGATTGGGGCCCCACTTTACCCTATTCGTTGCCCCAAACGACGGGGTGGTCGGTTAGGTACATTTTCTCCGGCTTTAACAATAAAAAACGAAATAAGATTTTTTTTATAAATTACATCCTGGCTTACGAAAGTGTTTTAAGACTGTGTAAAATTTCCGTAGACTAAAAACAAATGTTTGAGAACGTATTTTTCGTTTCCAGGACTCTTACTGGGCAAAATAGATAAAAGGAAGGCGATCCTAACATTCTCAGGATACGCTGACAAGACCGCTTCAGAGAAGAAGATGGTGAGAAATGTGAGGATTGAAGGGGATTGCTATTTTAACACAGGAGATGTGCTGGTTATGGACCATTATGGATATTTCTATTTCAAAGACCGCACTGGAGATACGTTTAGGTAAACTCAACGATTTATGATGTACTTTGTATAACAAGTTATAACTCGTGCAGATAAAGAATGGGATTATAAATGGCGTCGCCACTATTTACTTCTCGGTCACATACTATCGCCGTCTATACTCACACCTAACGGTATAGACAACAAAAAAACAATGGTATTCATGTTGCGTGAACTATTGTTTATAGTTACGCCCATAAATATAGTGACGTATAGATCACCAAAGCGTGTGAGCGAGAAGAAAATCTTATACGGCAACATAGCAAGATGGAAGAGGAAAGCAAATCTAATGTCATTGTAACCCATTTGAATGACAGGTCGTCTACAGTCTTCTAGCTTGAAATTAGCTTCGCGGTTTTTTGATTTATTTGTGTTATAAATCTTGTTTATTATATGATTATAACTATTAAATACAATGGTTGTTTGTTCCGTGAGTGCCTGTGATGTAAATTATGTAAACAATCCTGATAATTGCACGTTTCATACGAAAGTTCTCAGGATGTTATCACACTTTAAATGCTTTTATTTTAGGTCATAATTACTGATATTTTCTGTTTCAGTTACGGATTAATTTCAATCCCATTGTTACTGTTTATATTTTACATAGAAATATGTCGCTTTGTTATATTTACAAGATTTTAGTAGAAAAGTTTTTACTTACATATACACTAGGGATTGACTTTATCGACAAGGTAAATTGTCGATATTTATCCTAAATGTTTGGAATATTTTCTCCTAACACACTAATGGAAAATGCAATAAAAATTCTATAGCAGACATTGTCAGTCAAGTCGAATTAGTTAATTTAAAAATTAAAAGTGGGCTTATGTTGCTAAAAGTAGAGGGAATTATACCCCTTATAAAATGCATAATATCGTTGACTGACATTGCTGGTAAAATAAATAAAACCGGATTAATTATATTTTTTTAAATTTATTATGTATGTTTTGTTTTATTAGTTGAAGATGATTATTTGAATGAGCAAGTTCGTTAAAGAAACTGATTTGTTTTATCATTTTATCGATAGTCAGTCTAACTCTTAAAACTTACATCACTATCCAACGCACACATTGACAAATCAAAATTGGTTACGCATTATCGAGCTGTCAGGTGATCTATACGTTACTATATTTATGGTTACACCGTAGTATGCTGACAGTACAGGCTCAATGTGCCGCTATTTATAATCTCATTCTTTATCTGCAGTAGTAGTATCAAATATTTCAAATTGATGGCGCTGGACATAGTTTTGGAGCAGCTCTTAATTTTTAGTGTTGAACGTACTTTAAATAAACAACTTTTAGAGAAATACCTACGTGAAGGTACCTATATCCCCAGTACTGGACTCATAGATATAGTATATACGTATACCATATCTATGGACTGGACTGAGGAATATACCTTCACATAGGTATTTCTTATTTTAAAGACAGTAGCTTATTTTATGCGACCTCATTAGTTTTGAGGCCCTATTACTTCTAAGAACTATTATATAGTGGTTCCACCTGATGGTTACTTTTATTTGAAGAAGAGGGCTGCGGTCTTTCTTACAAAAAGTACCCTTTAAGGTTACTTCTTAACACTCTTGCAATCCTGGTACTTTAATGCTACATACGTATAAATAAGTTGTCCTAACTGCTTCACCAGTAAAACAGATTCTGGGGGTTGTTAGAAAGTATCTCACTCACTAAATCGTATCGACTTCGCATCGTGTCATTGTGATTGGTTGAGAGATCACCGTGATTGGCCGAGGGATTATTGCGACATCACCCGTCGATTACTCTACCAATCATAAGCGAGACGATACGATGTCGATACGATTTAGTGAGATACATTCTACGGACCCAGATTCGTAAGTCTATAATTTTTTGGCATAATGTCTAATAGAACGACATTTATGACTGTACTGTATTTGCAACACTCATCATGATATCATTTATTTAGGACAAAATGAGAATGTGTTTAGTGTTCTGTCAAAATCCAGTGTAAAGTAAGGGACCAAAGAGAAGTTGGAGTTGTTAGTCTATCACTATAATAAGATAATCTCTCGCTTTTAGATGGCGAGGAGAAAACGTGTCTACAGCAGAAGTGGAAGGTGTGATCAGTACATTGGTTGGGTTGAAGGACACAGTAGTGTACGGTGTCAAGGTTTGTTTAACTTCTAAATGTTAAGAATGATGTCACCACCCCGTTTCTTTCAGCGAGGTTCGTATGAGGCGACCAAAGAAAGTACATACATAAAAATGATTTACTTCGAAAGAAGAAAATCTGAAGACAAAGCTGTTCTTCGGAGCCGAACAATTTATTTAATTCAGAATTAATAGTGTTACTAGCTGCTGCTTTTAGCTATATAAATTATTTCTATAGTATTTTTAGGGAATTTATAGCGTAGAAAAAATAACTATTTTATTGTATATGTGTGAGAATGAGTGAAAGAGGCATGGAACGCTGACGGATTGTCAAAATAACAATACTAATATCGTTATTAAAAAATAGGAGTTGGCAGTAGAAGGGTCAAGATTTAGGGTTGTATGTATGTTTAATGCCGAGGCATAAAAAAAAATAAAAAAAAATTGTCGAAAAAATTAAAACAAATTTTTTGGGGTGGACCACTCTTATCACTTAGGGGTATGAAAAATACTTTACATCCTATTCTCAAACATACTGAATATACACACAAAATTTCACAAGAATCGGTCGAGCCGTTTGGGAGGAGAATGGCGACAAACACTGCGACACGAGAATTTTATATATTAAGTAGATAAAACGCTTTTAAACTTTACCTCATAACTTTTCTGTATCCCTAATTCCAATCCATAATTACCGTTGTTAAAAATAAACTTCTTACATTTAAGATACCGAACATAGAAGGGAAGGCTGGGATGGCTGCAATCGCCGACCCGGATAAAACCTTGGACCTGGTGTCTTTAGCCAGCGGCCTGAAGTCTTCACTCCCAATATTCGCCCGGCCATTTTTCATCAGACTGATGCCAGAATCTCCACTAACCTCGACGTTTAAGCTTAAGAAGAAAGAATTAATGGAACAGAGTTTCACTTTGGGTATTCACGAAGATCCAATGCACTTCTTGGATCAGAAAACTGGGGAATATGTACCGTTAACGCAAAAATTGTATGACGATATTCTGCAAGGTAGAGTTCGGCTGTGATTGGGTGAAAAATCAGCTCTTCCATGTTTATAATCTCCTGGTACTTCTAGAGACAATTTGGTGATAGTTTGCCATTGTTAGGTTTGTTTTAATCTTTGTGATTTATATATCTGGTTCTCTGGTGGTTAAATGCTAGCTGATAAGTGTGATTTTTTTATAATAATATTATTCTATAAATGTTGTGTGGTGATGTCTCATTCATTTGAATGAAATTATATATTCACTACAAATCACAGGCCTAATAGTGAAACCTAATAGATAAAGAAAAAGTAAAATATGAAGAAAAAAGTAGTTACGGTGGTGTGGTAGCATTTTCGGAGTAAACGATAAATTTATTTATTCTGGCCCATTGGTACGAGAGAATCAGCGGTCACAAGCCTATTTATTTACTGAATGTAAGCTGCTTATTAAAATTAAAAGAAAAGGGTTGAATTAATTTGTATCGAGATAGTCTAACATCACTTGAACTGTTATAATGTTGTTACGGAGATTTTGGCGGGACGTCATGTCGATTAGTGGAAAACCTGTTACAAATTCCAGTAAATTTAGAAATACATAATCTAATGATGTAGGTATTCTATCGAGTAACATTAGGTGAAGATAGAGTTCCTCAAAGACAATATAATATTTTTTACTCATTACCTCAAATAAGCATCATATGCCTTATTAGTTAAAAAAAAAAATAAGGAGGTTTTTCTCATATATTTTGTTACCTAAAATAGATAGGTATTTTGATGATTGTATGTAACAAGATTGTAATGGCGTTATTTGTATATCTCTGGCAAGATAAATATGTCGGTAAGCTAGTTGATTGTATGTTTGTATAAATTAATATTAAATATCTATAAAATATGGTGGGTCTTTTAAATCTATACAAATAAATAAATAAAAAGTGTCTGCTTGTAATGTATGCTTTTTATGCAAAAGAAGTATTATATATACGATACACATAACAAAAAAAAAAATCTGTTTTCCGCAAAGCAAGGAATCAAATTTCCGTAACAGCAGGACCGTATTGAACGAGACATTTACAGGAAGATAGTTGATGTTATAAGGAGTAACTAAAGTTATTTTAAATAATCAGAAAAAAGAAACTAAAATCCACGTGGAGTCGCGGGTTTTAGCTAGTTTTTAATAATAGTATTAGCTACTAGCGGTAAAACCAAGGACTCCAAAGACAGTGGTATCGAGTTCAAACCCCAGTCCAAAGTCCAGACCGTTTGTTTACAGTTAACAGAGCAGTGACAATTTTACCACTACTCGGTGAACACGAAACATCGTGATGAAACCTGCATACCTTTTTTTTGTTAAGGTTAAATGTACCTAACCGCACACCCGTCGCTCGGGGCAACAGACAGGGTAGTGTGGGATCTTCAACTACAAAATAAACCCGCCGAGTACCGTCTATCCGCCTGTATTGGCGGGGAACTATGTTACATTCATCCATCCATCCAAAAGAAATTAAAGCCACCACCGCTTTGCTGAGGCATGATTTGAATTGACAATTACTTTGACTTCGACTACGACTTTTTACATGAATTAAACTTACCTGTGAAGAAGAAATATACCTTTTAAGTCATTGGCCGTGTGGGGCCGGCTTTAGAATTGTCCCACCCCTCTCTACCCACGGGAGTTGTAAGAGCCGACTGAAGGAATACCGGGGGAGTGGGTAGCAGCACTCCCTCGAGTATTTACAACATCCACTGCGATCGGCAACCCGCCTGCCAAGCGTGGCGATTACGGCATTATCCCCCATTCTTGGGGAGGCCTATGTCCAGCAGTGGACGTTTAAAGGCTGATGGATGGATGGATGGAAGTCATTGGCAAATACTCAAACCGAGTAGTTAAAAAAAATAATCAAAGCAGTCATGAAGACTGCCAACAGAAGTAAAAACTTAAAACTATAAACAAACGTTGTTATTTTTGGATTTCCAAATTCATTCATTAAAAAAAATATATATATTATTAAAAATTATTCATTTCTTCATTCACAGCTGGTCCTAGCAAAAAGTTGCCATATATTTCGTAAAAGTATAACATAAACTAGCCGACCCGTAGGGAATTCCGCAGCCAATAAAGGACCTCGACTTGGATAATTTTTAATTTCAAATTGAAGAGAAGCGGTACATTATTAGACATTATTGTTTTTTTTTGTTAAGGTGGGAAAAAATGTTACCGCACACCTCGTCGTTCGGGTCAACGAACAGGGTAGTGTGAGGCCTTCACCCGCTAAAGAAACCCGCCGTGTGCCGTCTCTCCGCCTTTAATTGGCGGGCCGCTGTTAGATTCCTTCGGTGGTACATTATAAGACCTTGGATCGTCATTAGCCGGCACGATAAGCTAACAGAAGTAAGTAAATCATGGAAATTGATAAAAGAATATGGAAGATCTTGCGAACCGATAGAAAAACAGGCTAGAAAAATAATATACTATGTATAAGATAATTCTGACGACCTGCAAAGACTAGGTATCAGAGTTTTATTTGATAGTTGCGACCCAATACAAGTTCCTACACATATATGAAGTAGAAAAGGTGTTCAGAAATGCGTGCTACATTTGGTTACCCATCTCATGCCATCTAGAGAAAAGTTGCTTAACCTTGCCGATCGAGCGGTAAGTATACAACTAACCTAATTGTCGCCGCTACGACTCCCTCTAGCGGAGTACAGCTTGTAAATACAAATAAAATAACCAACGATAATTCACACGTAAAGCCATTTATTTAATCATTCATACAAAATATAATACATAGCGAATAACATTAATTGTTTACTAAAATACTTAGTCCAAGATCCCAAGACACCAGACCTTACTCATTTGCTGAATACTTATATTATAAAATTCCCTTGTCACTATGTTGTAGTTGGTCCGCTATGAACTTCTAAACTACCTACTTATCCGATCGTAACGTTTTGATGTGTGACAATGCAATATTATGATGACTTGGAGCTGATTTGATAGTGGAGCTGGAAGATGGCCATAGAACCTCTATAATGAAACGGCGCAACTCTATCGAGTTTGCACTCGTTTGATTCTGATGATGGAGCTAGAAGGTGGCCGTAGGAACTCCAATATAAAACGACATAACCCCATAGAGTTTGGGCTCGTATGATTCGTTTTGACGAGTACTTTGTCTTTAGATGGTACTGGTTTCACATCTGGCAGACATCCCACGACGTCTATTTTTTTTAAAGCTAGGATAGTTTTTATCCCGATTATTACCTTTTTTTTATTGCAACTACAATAACAATATTAAATATTACTACGGCACATTAATTATCTCTATATCAAAATATCTATATCACATTATCTATTTGTCCGGGTTAAAAGGTAGCCTATGACCTGCTCTGGTCTCCAGAATATATGTATGCAACATTACGTGAGGATTAGTTCAGTACTTACGGCGTGATCGTGAAAGCATAACAAACAAACTCATTTTCGCATTTATAAAAAACAAATACAAGAAACATAGCATCACGCCTGTATTCCCCGAAGGGGTAGGCAGAGGTGTATTACACACCCACGGTTCGCCAGCTATGTTTAAGTCCGACGTAATAGGGGGTGAGCCTATTAATGTCTACCGGGCACATTTCCAACTCCGGGTTGCTACTAAGAATTTTTCTTTTTACGAAAAAGCTCAATAACACTGCCTGACCCGCGGATCGAATCCGAGACCTCATGATCAGCAGTATAATAGTAGTTCGCATTTATAATATTAGTAAGAATGAACGATTGAACAGGAACGCTTGACCGGGTCTAATTGTATTATTTATTTTAAACCGAGTTTAAAAAACGAAAAGGGTATATATACTTGTCCGGGGTACTCAAATATTTTTAAGGTTCCTGGACCAATTTGCGATATTTTATTTATTGAATAAAGTTTACTACCAAGGAGATTCCAGAAGCATGGCGACGATCTCGTGATGGATTCTGAAGATAATTTGAAGAAGTGTGAGGAGAAGTTTTTTTCTAGTCATCTAAGTATATTATAGTCTGGCAGACCTGGGATATTACACTAGAACTACCTATTTGCCAATATCAATGACTTAAAATTTGGCTAAAATAATATACTTACCTATTATTTTAATTTATACCTAGCACATATAAATATATACATAACTATATAATAGTTTTTATATCATACGTTATATTTCCTTTAAACTATGTTTTGGTACAGTGTAGTGTACACAGTTTAATACATAGTTATTGAATTAGACATCAGAACATTATATTATTACAGTACTTTTTAAACTTTTACGTTTTATATTGATTGTAACGTGTAAGGGGTCTATTATATGCGCATCACTTATCACTTATCACGAGTAGATTGAGTAAGCACCAAAATCTTTTAATCTTTTTCTTTCCAGCAGGTGTCGTACGAGGCGACTAAGTAAGTATTTATCACCCACACTACTACTGGTGGCAGGGCTGGATACCGAGTGGTCGGCACTACCTTTTGCCGTGTGACGATCCATGAAGCATCTCGGTGTGTTTTGGTTGTAGCGGGATATAGCCGTCAATTAATTAATTTCCCAATGGCGTAATGAGTTGGTGGCGCGGCCATGCAATAAAAAAAAAAGATTTAGGCGCGCTCCAAATTCACGATGAGGTTTTATCACATTTATTGTTTTTCTTCATTTTTTACAGAATTTTAAATTTAAATGGATTTCTAAGCGCCAATAGAAATAATTATATAATTATACTAGCTGATACCCGCGACTTCGTCAGCGTTAATAATTTATTTTCTAATTTCGACACCTAATTTACCCGCGATTTTAAAAAATCCTATGTCAAATATATCCTATGTAAAATGAAATTTAAAATTCTTAATTCAAAAAAGTCTAAATATGTGTGTTTCTATATCTAAATTAGAAACCTATCAAACCACCCCCTCCTTCCCTACCTATTATTTAACTGACCACTTCCTCATCTCCTCTATATCATCATTCCTCTTCATGTCCTACAGCTTTTCTTGGGGTGGATTACTCGCGAAGGTTGTCTTTGGTCTATAGGCTACCACGCCACCCACTCAGGGGCAAACTTACCGTCTTACTCACCATCAAGCCGTACAGCCTAGTATAATAAATAAATATTCACTGACATTTTCACATAATGTCCTCTGGTCCCAAACTAAGCTTAACGCTTGTGAAATGGGTACCAGATATAATACATACATATTACTTTTTTTTGTAAATACATACATATAATAGATAGAAAACACCCAGACAGTACAAATATCTGTGTTCATTACACAAATAATTGTCCTGAGTGGGAATCGAACCCACGACCTCGTGCACGGAAGTCGGTTACACTACCGACTACTCCACGAGGCCCGTCAGTTATGTGTTATAAACATTTATGTACAAACAAACACATAGCATCACGCCTGTATGCCCTGAAGAGGTAGGCAGAGGTAGGCAGAGGCGTCTCACGTACGGGAGCGAGCCTATTGCTGTACCGGGCACATTTCCAAACTCCGGGCGGCTACTGAGAATTTTTCTTTTTACGAAAAAGCTTAATAACACTGTCCAACCCGGGAAGCGAAACCGAAACCTCATGATCAGCAGTCACTTACACTATCTCTGCACCACAGAGGCAGTTGATTATAAAACAGAGAAGATCCTCAATTAGGCACTAAAAGTAGTGTCCACTATAAATTAGTGCAGATTACGCTTTCCTGAACTCATTTCGTTTCGTATTGTTTTCCGCAACGTATCAATATTAACTTTTAAAGATTCGTGAATTGTACACATATTTAAAGTAACACGGTCGTTTTTCGCGTATAAATTAGGTGAAGTTGAAAGTTGTCCCGTGACCGCGGCTGCTGCAACGCAGTTGAAACGTCGGGCTAAAGGTAGTTAATAATTTCACCTAATTTATACGCGAAAAAATACCGTTTATGTTACTTTAAATAACGTATCAATATGCCTAATAATACCAAAATCTCTATTGAAAAGCTCATTGACTGTCTCTTTTTCTCTCGTTCTTTCTGAATAGTGTCATTAAGCTCAAGCACACAGTTAAAATTTGTTATTATTTTATAAAATCATACATACATATTGTCTTTTTCCTGTAGGGGTAGGCAGAGACCACTTCTTTCCACTTGCTATGATCCTGACACGCATCTTTCGCTTCATCTTCTTTCATCAGCGCTTTCATGCATGCTCCTCGGTTTCGAGTACTCTTAACCTGGCCTTCCTTAAGAACGTCTCCGATCTGGTCAAAATACGTTGCATCCGATAGTTGGAGTGGATCGTAAAGACAATTGTGATGTGGAGATTGGGTATGGCCGTTAGTCAGTGCGATAGCTTAGTGACTTAGAGCACTTCCCCGGATTGGAAGGGACGCAGTTCGAAGCCCATTCGCACTAAATTTCTCTTTTTCCACATTCACAATAATTTGTAACCTAAATTATAAGTCTTTAAAAAAACTATTAAACTAATGCCAATTGAAATATTATAGAAATCGGAATATCTAAAATAAGTCTTTAAAAAAACTATTAAACTAATGCCAACTCTTTAACTTATAAACATAACTAAAATTATTTTGTTAAACAACTTTAAGCTTGATGTTACTTTAATAACCACATCAATAGTTACCATAGCAACGCTTGACATGTTACTGGTGACAGTTGGTGTTATTGTGATAATGAGTATAGAATTCTGAATACGATAGCAGATAAAAATATATACTTTGGATAGGAGTTTCGTAAAATCCTACCTCGTGATCTATGCAAAATTTCAAGTCAATCGGACGTATGGTTTCAGAGATATCGTGATGAGTCAGTGAGTGGTAAATCGCTTATATATATATAGGTCAAAGAGTGATGCGTACAACCAGAAAATTATATACATTTTTGAGCATTTCAACGATGTCTTTATTCTATATTTCATTGAAGGATTTTTATTTTTTATTTTAAGAGCACAAAAATATTTTGATCTGTATGCTGCACTTGACATGCTCAGCTATTTTAAAGAACAAATTATTTGTGAATGTGGAAAAAGAGAAGTTTAGTGCGAGAGAGCGTCGACAGGGTCGTAAAGACAAATTTAATGTGATATGAAGATTGGGAATGATCGTTGGTCAGTGCGATGGCTTAGCGGTCTATAGTAATTCCCCGGATTGGAAGGGACGCAGTTTCATATCCCGCTCGCACTAAACTTCACATTCACGAATAATTTGTTCTTTAAAGCACAAATATACTAAAATTTTAAAGAATATAATATGCAATTCAATAATTTATCTTGTAAATATCTTTGTACACTCATTTTGTGCGGATTAGTAGGTAGTATTTTAACATAGTCTGATACTTATTAAAATTACATAACTTTTACCAGTAAATGTTTAATTACATAACACTATACACACTAAAGATGGTTATCATCACAAATAAGTTTCTGTGATCTGTGGTTAATTCCGTTGTGACCACATCTTAAAATTGGTCACTTCACTTTGTGTTCGACAATTTCATGAAATGTTCAGATTTTGTTAGGTTAGGATTTATGAAAAGGTCGGCCATATCATTAAGTGACCAATTCTTTGATCTTACGACATATCAATTTATGACTAAATTCTTTTATATAGTATGCCACTAAAAGTATTACACGTAAACTCCTCAAAATTTGAAATAAATTAACACATAAGTACCAAATAGGTTTTATCTCAAAAGATACACTTGTGCATACTAAATAAAACACACAATGCTTAAAGCCTATAATTTTTGTCTCTGTGCAATCTGGGCAAGTGCCCAGGGCCTCTAATATCAATTAGAGGCCCCCATAGATTGTGAGGCCCCCCTTGATTATTTATGGCCGTACCATCTAATAACCAATACTGCCGACAAACATCTATTTTGTGAAATTAAAACGATAATTACTGATTATTATTAAGTCTTACTACTTTTTGGAATATGCGTGCCAAAAAACAAAATTTAAATAACAGTTCATTAAATATTTAATTTGGTTATAGGTATATATACTTTTAATAAAAATAGCTTTCCTTTTTTCCTTTGCATATTTTTTGCGGTGTAATGATTACCCTAAAGTGCCCAAGGCCACTAATAGGTTAAAAGAGGCCCTAATTAATTAGTTATATTATTTGAATTGACACCAATAGAATTAAGGTCCAAATTGAGTAACAGAAGGGGACTGTGTATATCAGGCCCCTTTAGGTGTAATTTTTAAGTCTACGGAATTGGCAGTAGTATCATATAGTTTATGGTTATTTCTTTCTGCTGGAAATAAAACCAATGGATCAATATTTATCGACAGCAGTCATATACCACCTTATGGTAATTCTACCACGATATGTAATAAAATCGACGGTGTCTCAAAAAACTTGAGCCACTCAGTTTGGCAACTAATTTACTAGCTACTAGGGTATCATAACCTAAGTGAAAATCATAGAAAACGCCTGTCATCGCGCGTCGTTTTTTCTTTTTCTGGTAATAACTATTAGTGGTCCATCTAAATCTTCATCAATTTGCTCCTGGGATTTTCCTTTAGTTTCAGGTACGATGAGGAATATGTACAAGGAGCCCAGAAACGTGATGAAGGCACATATGTAATAAGTGCCGTGGAGACCTATTAGGACTGCTAGGCTGCCGTAGTAGCGTAGCAGGATGAAACTGCTTAACCACATCCAAGATATGAGGAGGCTAGACGCGAGGCTCCTTACCTGTGAATTGCAATCATTATACTACATCATATAATATATTTACGTAAATTAGAGGAAGAAATAGGGTTTTATAGAAACCCGAATGCTCGCTATGATTTCGTTCACTTAGAATCATCCTAAATTGGAGTAATCTCTACTACGGAATAATATAACGGAAAGTATTAATTTTATCGGTTATCGTTCGGTGAGTGAGAGTATCCAAAGTCAGTCAGTCCAAACCCTAATTCAGCTGTTTTCTATTTCCTCTTCACTTCCGACTTTTTCTTTTTGACAAAGCACAAGAATGACTGGTGTTGCTGGCCTTTACAGGCTTCGGTAACTCACAATCAGACGAGCTTTATGCTTACATTCTGGACTTGTAGTAAAAAAAAAAAAAATGAGCGCGTGTAAACTTTACGCGCGTTGAAGTAAAACTTTGTAGATATTAAAAAGATTACATTAAACACAAAGTGAAAAATGTGAAATCGAAAATAACAGTCAGGAGCAGGATCCTGCTCCTGACTGTTATTTTCGATTTCACATTTTTCACTTTGTGTTTAATGTATAGTGCTAAGCATGTCAAATGCTAAAAATATATATAAATATTAAAAAGATTAATCATAAAATTTCGCATTTTGAACTCTCATACTACCAATTAATTATAATTAAACTTGGACACAACAACAAATCTGTCATTCCTATCATGGCGTGTTCTGTAAACGTTAAATACCATTTTCTCCATGTCATTCGTGTGTCGTTGACTACTTCTTAAGACATTACGGCCCAGTATTTAGATAAAATAAAATTCATTAATTTAATTATTATTATTATAACATTGTATAATAATACTATAAACTATAGTTAGGCTATTTCCGTAAAGGAACTATACATAGATAAATATGGAACTACACGTTATTTTACTTAACGTCACTTGCGATTGAATTACTTCTGTCCGAAAAAAAAGTGTGTGTGTACACGCGTTAGAAGTTGTTATACTTCTTTGGCGTAACAAGATAAAAATCTTCAAAAAATACTCACATTGATTGTAAACCATTCCGATATAAGTACATAAGGCACTGAACCCAATCCAATATTATACAAAAATAATACCACCGACATCAGGGCCACAGGAGCCCAAACAGTTTCTTTTTCCACGTCCTGAATCTTATCTGTAAAGTTTTGGTCTTTCCATGCTCCAGAAACACTCTCAATTTCCAACTTTACACTAGTATAATTTTTCCATTCTGCTACATGTAACACGTTCAATTCTGAAACTGTTATGTTAGTGGAGTTTTCTGCAATTTGGATATTCTTTTCTCTGATGACGGGTGCTCGTTTGTAAGGCCACAGGTGGTGGGGATACCAGCTGTTAATCCGCAGATTAGGATCGCAAAAAACGCCAAGAATAATCAAGCAGCACGTGATGCCTGAGCAGGACCAGAGTAGCAGAACCTGAAAGGAGTTATCAAAAATAATGGGCAAAATGTTTTGTTGCTTACGATGACGTGTATGTGGCATATAAATATATTTGACGGGCCTCGTGGCGTAGTCGGTAGTGTAGCTGACTTCCATGCATGAGGTCGTGGGTTCGATTCCCACTCAGGACAATTATTTGTGTGATGAACACAGATATTTGTACTGCGTCTGGGTGTTTTCTATCTATTATATGTATGTATTCACAAAAAAAAAGTAGTATATGTATTATAACCCATACCACAAGCGTTAAGCTTAGTTTGGGACCAGAGGACGTTGTGTCAAAAATGTTCGTGAATATTTATTTATTATAGAGAAGAGAGTACAACCTGCGACACCCATAACCACTTCATTCGCTACTAACTGAAAAAGGGTGATTCTGTTAAGGGTTGCCGTAGAATTTTATACTGAGGTTCCTTTGGTGATTAAGGGTATTGTATACTGCTTCCAGCGGATCACTGAATTAATATAGGTAATAAAAGTCCCATTAGTTCGCCAATACAGGTGAAGATACATTTTTTCCCGAGCAAAAATAGGGGGTATGGTATTCTTTGCTGATTTTTCTTACAAGATTTTTGTAGAAAGCTAATCCTGAAATATTTTGATTCATGCACACTTATCGTTTTCTTTATGTCCGAGAACTTGATGAATATATATATATGTATATTCATTCTTCCTCATAAACTAAGTTCGTTAATCTTCCTTCCATTCATTCTTTCTACGTTCTGCCCAGATGACTTATGCGTAGGCCCATGTAATGTGTCCAAATCTAAACATAGTGATAAGAGTTCTCAGCTAACGTAAATAAACCAAGCTCTATTGTATATTCCGTTCCAAATATTAAAACTTTATAACAAAACCGTCAGTCACCGACCGAATCCCGAACACTGAATATCCATTTATCTTTGGCAACTTTTTAATAAATAACTGATTTATACAATCAATACACCAAGGGCAAAGGTGGTGTAAATATATTACCTTCCTTCCGAGCTTGTCAAGAGTGGCTGTAGCGACAGCTGCGCCAAGTACCAAGGAGGTGCCACATAGAATAGATCCAGCTTCAGAAGTATCCAGCAGAGGTCGAGGTACAGTTCTGTAAAAAGGTTATTTGTTCATTTGAACATTGAGACTACCACTCACCACCAACCAACGAGGCACCAACGAGGCAGTTAAAAGTTAGCACATATATATATATATTATATTAGTACCATATAGGTACAATACATATAGCTTAAAACATGATCAACATGAGCATCTCAGTCGACCCGTTACTATGAATGCTGTAAAGTATTTTTTTTATTAAAGTTTTTTTTATATATAGTGCCGTATGGGGCCGGCTTTACAATTGTCCAACCTCTCTCCACCCATGGGAGTCGTAAGAGCCGACTGAGGCAATATCGGGGGAGTTGGCAGCAGCACTCCTTCGAGTATTAACAACATCCACTGCGATCGCCAACCCGCCTGCCAAGTGTGGCGATTACGGCACTATCCCCCATTCTTGGGGAAGCCTATGTCCAGCACTGGACTTTAAAAGGCTGATGGATGGATGGATGGATGAAAGTATTTGAAACGTGGGGATAGTAGAAAATGAAGTAACTGCGATAGATTCCGTAAACGTAGTTTTCATAACACCATTCGTATTATCCGTTTTATTACGAATATTCATTATTTTGCATAAACTCACCCATTATAAATAGTAAAGTTATAAGCCGTCGCATTTAAATGTGGCACAGCGTGCATGGAGTGCCGCAGTACTGCAGCTGCGAAGCTGTTCACAGCACCAGCACCGCTGCCGACTGCCGCACTCAGCACCACTAAGCATGAGATCAGCGCGCGACGTGATCTGCGATGTCGGACTGGGGAACACGATAAAATTAACAGACGTTATATATAAGGTAATTTTGTGTGTTGGTTGATCAGTAGGATAGCTTAGAGGTTTAGAGCACTTCCCCGGATTGGAAAAGATGCGAGTTCGATTCCCGCTCCTACTAAAAAAAATCTCTTTAACTGCCTCGGTGGTGTAGCGGTAGTGTATGCGACTGCTAATCATGAGGTCTCGGGTTCGATCCCCGGGTCGGGCAATGTTATTGAGCTTTTTCCTAAAAAGAAAAATTCTCATTAGCAGCCTGGAGTTTGGAAATGTGCCCGGTAGACGTCAATAGGCTCGCCCCCTATTACGTGGGACTTAAACATAGCTGGCGAGTCGTGGGTGTGTAATACGCCTCTGCCTACCCCTTCGGGGAATACAGGCATGATGCTATGTTACACAAGCAAGGCTTGACTGCACAGATGGCGGAGTGGTTTAGATATCGACCTCTCGCCTGAGTGTTGTGGGTTCGATTCCCACACAGGACTACTCTTTGTGTGATCCACAAATGGTTGTTCTGAGTCTACGTGTACTTTGAGTCCGTGAAATTGTATGTTTGTAAAGTCCCTCGTGATACAAGGATAATTCCTTAGTGTTGCCTTTAAAAAAAGGCTCAGCTATTGGATGGTGATGTGGTATGGAGTAAAAATTAACCGGAAAATTACATTGATTTTTTTCCTTTAAACCAACTCAAGAAAAAATAGAATTAAAATACCGAAGAGACACAGGTTCGTATCCCGCTCGCAGTAAAGCTCTGTTTTTTCCAATTCCAAAATAATTTGTTGTTGGAAGTTAAAATACTCACAGAGTTGCCTACATGCTGACTGCTCGTTTTTCTTTTCGGAGTTAGAGTCCAGACCACTGCTTCTTTTGAGCATTGGTTGGAAAGTATCAGAGTCCTGCCTCCTCATCGGTTCTCTTCTGCTGTAACAATCTGAGGTCCGGATTCTGACCTCTTGCTGTTCTATGACATCTGTTAAGTCTTGGCGGAAGTCTGAGCCTTCGAACCAACATATTATCTTGGCTGCATCCTGTAACGATTACCAGAAGAAAATTGTGATTTTTGTTTGAACCAAACATTAAAGACTAATTAAAATAACAATGTTGAAGGTAATGTCATTACCTGTCCTGTGAATTTTACTCTGGTATTGCCGAAGCCAGGCTGCTGGATATCTGCTTGCCATTAGGTGAACCACTATCTATGGCTCCATTCTTATCGATCCTTCATTGACACTAAAAACTCTTCCTAAATCTTTAGGTATTTTTTTTATTGCCAATTATGGCAGACGAGCCACGGCCCACCTGATGTTAAATGGTAACCGTCACTCATGGACTCAACTATACCGAAAGTATTGTCAAACCACTGCGCACCATTTCATTTCTAAGATATGAAAAAAGAAACAGCCATCTCTTGCTACAACCAAAAAACACCAATGTGCTTCATGGTTGGTCACACAGAAGATGGTGGTACCAACCCGCTCGGGCCTGATAGCAAGTGAGTACTCCCACTTGGTACCCAGCCCTACCACCAGTAATGCAATGGGTGATAATTGCTTACTTACCTTAGTCGCCTGTACGACACCCGTGGGATAGAATGGGGTGGTGACACTTGTATTCTTAGTGCATCACCACATGGACATAAGCTTACTTTTCCAGATGACCTGTAAACTGTCTAATATCACACTACGATCGTTACGCGATTTAGCGTGTAGTGTTTTTTTATACTATAAAAGTGGCAAGACAGCCCTGCCCGCCTGATGGTAAGCGGTTATTGTAGCTTATAGATTCTAGTAGCATCACTGATGCATTGCTAAAGGGATAAAGGGTGGAGAGGATGAGGTGTTTTTGCCTCCAACGCAAAAGATATTCTAAAACAGTAACAGTGAGAACAGTATACCATTATTTTATTTCAGACTATTATATGAAGCTTCATGCCACTACCTCATTCTTTGCCATGGGTGTCGTATGAGGCGACTAATAGAAGTAAGCAATTATCATCCATTACATGACTGGTGGTAGGGTATCAAGTGGGAGTACTCACTTGGTATCGGGCCCGAGCGGGTGGGTACCACCATCTCCCGTGTGACCGGCCATGAAGCAAATCATTGCGTTTTGGCTGTAGCAGGAGATAGCCGTTTATTCTTTCATTTCATATCTGTGAAATGAAATGTTGAGCAGCGGGTTGACAATACTCTCGGTATAGTCGAGTCCATGAGCGACGGTTACCATTTACCATCAGATGGGCCGTGGCTCCTCTGCCACTACATGCAATAAAAAAGATATCCCCAGCATAACATGTCCTTCCTCAAATGAGGTTTGAGAAGAGACTTTACTCATGGTAAGTGACAATTTAGCTATGCCGTTTGGTGTTAACGAAGTCCATGAGCGGTGGTTACCACATACCAACAGATAGGCTGCTACTTCATCTCAACTGCCTTCATTGCTAATAAAAAAAAATTAGAAGCAGCGAAAATCGATCTCATTATCATCAAATTTAGCAAACATATTTTTCAGAATCCGGAACAGGACATCTACTAATCGGATTTTGATGTAACTGTTTCTGTTAATAATTAGATTTATAACCTAAAAATCAGCAGCTTTACCGCAGGCAAAAGCTAGTTCGTTATAAAATACCTGTATTCGCCCCACGCTGATCAGAAACGATGGTGTCTCTGGTAACCATATGAGTGACACCAACAGTATCAATGGTGGTATTGCCATTGAAAGTGACAATGCATGCGCTGACAGCATACCACCGGCAGTATACGCGAACAGAATGCCGCTGCTGCAGGCAAATAAAAAAAAAGATGTATATTTTTTTTACTTGGAAAATGGAAACAGACAGTTATCGAGGTCGTTCCCCAGCCTAAGGTCGATATTTAAAAAAGGAACCTTTTTTATTTAGGCTTAACAAAATAAATCAAAAGTAAAGTTTTGGCGGGAAAGTAAAAGAATTATGTCGTCGCTCTACATTTGTGTATGTGCATAAGTGTTGGCAAAAGATATAGTGCGGAGTAACGTGTTTTTTTGTATTGCCTCCAAAACTCCGTAGAAGATTTCAATAAAGTCTTCACCACTCTACTGGGTCATGACTGACTTGACTATGACAAATTTTATATGATTTCGACTTGTTTGATGAATTTAACTTACCTGTGATACTTGACACTGGCAACATTGGCTTCGGCTTAATGCCATCATTAAAAAAAATAATAAGAAGAATAAAAAGTCCGTGATCTTGAGATTCAGGGCGGTTACTTAACAAAAAACATGGGCAGCTCACATGCAGTAACACAACCTTCAGAAAACTCAACTGCACTACTATACTAAAAATGAGATGAATGCAGCATAACTTAGTTATAGGAAGCACTGTAGATATGTATTCATCTCAGTCTCTCGTAGGCTGAACCCTATGTCTGTCTCTTTTTAATGTCGCTCTTTCGTTTCATCGGGTTTCAAATCACAACGGTTTTCACTCCAAAATAAATTTATGGAGTAACGCATCCATCTCTACCTGAATTCAATGCAGTAGACTTACCTGCAGGCCAAAGCCGGCATTGCAGCAAGTCCTCTAGTTCTTGGTGCTATTTCTGCACAGTAAACAGGCGCTAAAGCCAACGCTCCAGCACCTCCTGCGCCGGCTGCCACCCTGGCTGCCCAAACTCCTCGTGGGCCGCACCATGCTGCTAATGACCAGCTTATCTACCGAAGAGCTTATCATTTAATTAATAGCAACTTTAGAGATTACCAGATAATCTAAAATGCTACTTTCATGTTATATACATAACTGTAATTTAGCACATAAATATTATTTAAATAACAAAAATATAGCTAAAAAGACACCAAGTTTTATAAAATTAAAAAATATATTTGCATAGTAAATAACTACGTGAATTACTATATGTAATTACCTGAACTAGTATATTATGTGTTTGAGTGCATTTTAACAAATAAACTATGTATCTCATTGAATTTCATAATATAAATTGTTATAATTTTAAGTTCTATTATTGCACAGTAAAAGCCCTAATGTGTGCAGCATCTCCTATTACTGCTGCTATCCTAGTAATCGCCAAGTAGGTCAAAGTATTCTTATAAAATTTATTTCCTACTTACAATAAAATTAACGCTAATACAAAAGGCGCCAGCCTTGCGTCCCCTCGCATCAGAAAGCACCGCGAAGAATGGCGCTGCTGGCAACGCTACTAAACAAGGCAGAGCAGCGAGCCATGCACCTCCTGTCAAAGCCTCGTTCCCTAGTACTCCAGACACCCAGCCGGTACTGCATCCGTGTGTAAAACATGATAAGTTATCTGAAAAATGAATACATAATGTAGTTCGGTGACAAACTAAAAGTCATCACTTCATTCATTCCCACGGGAATCGGAAGCCTGCAATCGAACTCAGATGTATCTAAACACATGGCTTATTACTGACATACACCACTCGAAACGGTTTTGTACCTAGTCAAAATCTACCAGTGGATCCTAAAGTCCTCAAGGGGACCAGCCAAAAATAATCTCTATTTGTGAAAACAAAATTTATATCCCGGATTTACAAATTCTTTATCATTTAGCATCCAAAAAAACCTTTCTCGGTATCAAAGGCGAACCGTTTTCCCATTTTTTGCTGGCGTAATCCTCTAATGGTTGGCGTAAGTCATGTCAACCCTTTCTGGTTTTAGGTTGCGCGTAAATATTAAATAGAAATTTCACCAACAAAGGTAATAATAATAATAATATTTATTTCCAAAAGAATTATATATGATTATTTTTACAGATTATTTTTAATTAACAAAAAAAACATCTGGTGAATGTATAATAGAACAGTTTTCCTAAATTGTAGCTGATAACTGTGTGCACAATTAGTAAACCCTGTCTCTTAAACTAGGATATCCTGTGACTTAAGAGACAGTGTTCGGCTATGTTTTGGTAACATTATCTTAAATGTAGTATCACAGTAGTGAAATACGTGCTTCACCCTTCAGAGCCTAAATCAATGTTTCAAGTTATAGAATAAATTATATACATATTTCATTTTTATATTTATATATATATGTATATATTATATTTATTGAGTGTGTATGTTTGTGTGAGTGTGTGTGTATGTTGTGTGTGTGTGTGTACGTGTGTGTGCGTGTGATATAAGTTTGTCTGTATGTTACATGTTCTTGATTTAAGGTACTCCGTATATAGCGTCTCTGTGTGCGGTAATTCATAAAGTTTTTAAATATTGTTGATTTCTGGATTTATATGTGGAAAAAATAAGGCCAAATAAGCACTTTCGGGCACCGCCCATGTCAATTTGGGGTCTAACTCTCGGAGATAAAGTCCTAGGTGGCCTTAAAACAATCGCATCTCACACGTGAAAATTGCCTCAGGTAATTTATTCTTTTCAACTTTAAAAATACCATGACAATGATAAAAACGTCATTTGGTGGTGAAATGTGTAAATAGCAATGAAATTAAAAATTTTTCGTATCCATCATTAAAGATTAATAGAAAAGATCCTATTTTGTGTGATGCCATTATCCGTCATGTAAAACAAAAATAATATTTTTATTTTGAAACTTAATTAAAATTCCCTTAGTGCTCTCAAGAATAAAATATAAAGCTATTAATTAATCTGAAACAATTTCTTTTTTATTTAAACATATTGTTACTAAAAAGACATTTTGCTACACCGTTTCAAATTCCTTTAAAGGTCTGTAATAAACTTTCAAGGAGACAGGCTTTCTGGCTATTCTCCTAATGCAAAAAGCGTTTTCGTATAATGACAAAAGGCTTTTAACTGAGACCCCTGCGTGATTAACGAGATGAATACGTGACATACTGCTGACCCCAATTTTAGGAAAATTTGAAACATGACTAAGGAAAATGCTAGTTTTTTTTTGCTAATTTGTCAGTGCCATAATGGTGTTTTTTAATGAGAATACCGTTGTCAATGATCTATTTATTGGTAGTGAAAATTTAATGGTCACAGTCATGATATTCCATTTTTAATGTTATGATCTCAGAAATACTAGGGACACAGCTGTTGTAAGGAGTTGATTATAGAGAAAATTCAGGATTAAGTTTCCAATTTCATCTGAGTCAATGTAACTTTATTATTATGAGATTCTGTAGTTACACTAAAATTTAAGTTTACTGTTTGCGTAACAATATAGCATTTTATTTAAACAAGTTAAATTTTATCTTATTTGCAAGATTTTTTGTACCTTAGACTTTAAAAGACAAATCTAATTTGTTGTTAGTGCTGTCGATTGGTGACTGACTGTCTGGTATAAAACTGAATGATTGAAGAATGTTATTGCTATTAAATTATGTGTATCGAGCAAACGTGGACTTCGTTTAATCTACAGGGGTTCTATGCATTCCTAGAAACATTAACCTTGGTAAATACTCACAAATAACGGCTGATATAATCCGTCGTATGGAGCCCCGCCATCGCTTCGATGCGGTCCTCTCGATACGGTTCCTATGAAAAAATATTTCAATTAGCATATGATTTTAATAACTTCTGGTTGCCTCTGTGGCCCTAGTATATTATTGTTATATCAAAAATCTAATTTAATTAGTAGAAGAAAAAGCAAACCTAGCTATGGTAGCTTTTTCTTCTGGGAGCGAGCGGGTGCATAACCCAGTTAGTTACTCCCCCACTTTTGAGCATGGATCTTCTCTTAGCTCTTTTAGCTGGTGTAGTCTGGGTTGACATACTTTACAAGCCGTTGAGAAAATATTTCCACTAGGATTCCTCACGATGCTGTCCTTCACTGGGCATTATTTGTAAACATCCTTATCCTTATTTAATATTATAAGAACAAACTCTGTTTATTTGTTTGTTACGCTTTCGCGCTGTAACTACTGAATCAATAATCATGAAATTTTGCATACATATACTTTAGAGGCTACTTTTCATCTCGAAAAAATGAATGCTTCACGTGGGACACCTATTTCTACATAGAGATAATTAGCGTGTTCTAGTAGCCGACGCGGACAGATTCGCGGTCCAATTATAGTAACATATAATTTTGAAAACACTAAATCACAAAGGTTTGTCTTGCGGATTTAATTGTCTTACTGGGAGCAAACTAGATATCCTGTTTTTAACGTCCTTTAATGATCTTTTCCCGGTACTTTCTTGACAGAGTAGTATAGTCCAAACCAAAAAATATTGTTTTAGAGAAAAGGAAGTTTCTTGAGATGAGAAAATGTCTAGTTTTGTGTAAATAGAGCTGACAAAAAATAAATTAATGATGATGTTGTAATTAGACCCTTTCGAAATATATCACATATGCATATATACCTACATGTACTAATATTTATAAGAGGGTATTTTTTGAGTTGTTTGGCAAAATGTGAGTTTGAGTCGTTTTTGCTTAATTTGACACTACGGAGAGACACTCCGTCGTCGTCTTTTAATTTTTTTAAAATAATCTTAGCATCAATATTCTAGTGGTTAATACACAAAATGTTTGTTATTTATCCAAATTTATTTTATCACCTTCAAAGTATGCTCCTTCAGAAACGATAGACTTACGCTAACGAATAATCCAATCATCAAAACATTTTTAAACGCTGTTTCCGGAATTGAGTTTAGTTCTCGCCGCGAATTCTCCTTTATGTCTTCTACCGATTGAAAACGGGTGCCACGAAGTGGTAATTTGAGTTTAGGAAAAAGAAAGAAGTCGGCTGGAGCCATATCTGGTGAATATGGTAGTTGCTCGATGGTATTTGTTGAGTGTTTGGACAAAAATTCATTCACAATGATGGCCTTGTGCGAAGGCGCATTATCGTGGTGCAAAATCCAAGAATTTTCTTTCCACAAATCTGGCCTTTTTCGTCGAATTTGCTCTCTTAAACGCCTCTCAAATAATATTCTTTATTTACCGTTTGACCTTCTGGCAAGAATTCTGAGTGCACAACACCGCGATAGTCAAAGAAAACAGTCAATATGACTTTGACTTTTGATCGACTTTGGCGTGGTTTTTTCGGTTTCGGTTCAGTTGGAAGTCGCCACTCCGAAGCTTGTTGACTAGTTTGCATGTCAAACTCGTAAACCCACGTCTCGCCACCAGTAACTATGCGTTTCATGAATGTTGGGTCGGAATTGACTCGTTCTAGCATGTCCTCAGCAACTCTAATGCGATTGAGTTTTTGGAGAAAATTCAGGTCTTTTGGGACTAGCCGAGCGGAAACATGTTTCATATCCAAGTGATTATTTAAAATGGTACGGATCGACTCACGAGACACAGAAAGTTCGGCGGCTATCTCTCTCAAAGTTGAATGAGGATTATCAGTCACTATGTCCTTCACTTTTGCAATGTTAACTTCAGTTGCAGACGTTGATGGCCTATCAGAGCGAGGCAAATCTTCTATCACATCTCGACCGCTTTTAAACGCTTTGTACCACTCATAAGCACGTGTTTTTGATAAAGTCTATTCACCGTAAGCCTTCTATAACGTTTTCAGTGACTCCGAACACGAAATTCCATTGGCGATACAAAATTTAAGACAAACTCTTTGTTCTATGTTTTTGTCCATTATGAAATTCGCAATACGCACTAGATATGATATAACTAAAACAGCACTGTATTTAATATAAATAACAGATGCAACTCAAACTTCGCGCCAAAATGGATAACAGTTGTGCCAATCTAACAACAAAAAAAAAAATTGAATTTGGAACCATAAACAAATTAGAGTTGTGCTAACTCGTAATAAACACAACTCGATTTAACTCGATTTTAAATTCTCGTAACTCGAATTGAACTCGAGTTAAGTGACTCGGGTTAAATGGATGTAACTGAGTGAAGAATGATTTGTTTTATTTGTACCAATTTAATTAACTAACCTCCAAACGGTATTTAAAAAAAAAACATGGGGGGGTAGTCTTTGTAGACTGCTGATAGAAGTGAAAACTAAATAACTTGTGAATTGTATCGAACCATTACTGGTCATTAACACTTCTTTATTAAACCAAAAATAATTCAAAAATAATAATCTAATAGCTCGACGATACAATTCACAAGTTACTTACTTTCACTTCTATCGGAGCGTTCGATGACGATGACGCGAGTTCCATGATTTTTGTTCCCCCAAAAAGTATTCAACGCGCCTAAAGAAGATCGGAGCGTTCGGTGACTATGACGCGACTTCCATGATTTTTGTTCACCCAAAAAGTGCTCAACGCGCCTAATGAAGTTTTCATTTCAATAAATGAAACAAATTCATAGTAAACTAGACGACCCGTGCGAATTGCCGTATCGATTTGCTGACGATGAAGTTAAAGTCTAATTTAAATTATTCGTTTTTACGAAGGCAACACTTGGGTGCCTCTTTTTAGTATGGTCTAACAATGTTGTCGTATTTCCAATATATTTGAATAAATCCGAACACTGTGTACACCTAACACGTCCACTAACTGACGATTCAAATACATCGCATACAAACGATTTCCTTTTAACCGGCACCACGACGTTAACCTCAAATAAGTCAAATCTGCAACAAATCTACTTTGTGATCTGCAATACTTACTGTCACATTTGATTGACAATGAATATATTCACAAATGATCCGCCAACTTCACGCTTCACGCCATTACGCACTACAAACGATCGCGTATATTCATTAATTAATTTGCCGCGCCAAACCAATTCGAGTTAGAAGAAATCAGCTCGAGTTAATTCGAGTTAAGCCCAAATCGAGTTAACTCGAGTTAATAAATCGAGTTGACACATCTATAAAACAAATCATCCATTCCCAATACTTTCTTGACTGAATGTATAATACTTATATGGATATTAAATTTTAATTATTTTAAAGAATAATTTATTTTGAAAGTGGAAAAAGAGAGCTTTATTGCGAGCACGATTCGAACCTGCGTACCATTCAATTCGGGAAAGTGCTCTGAACCGTTAAGCTATCGCAATCACCAATAGTGACTCCAAATCTGCACTTCACATTTGTTTTAGATTTTTTTGACACACTTTGGATTGGATGGGACGCAGGCTCGAATTATGCTCGCAGTAAAGCTCCCTTTTTCCACTTTTGCAAATAATTTGTTCTTGGAAGAGCTGAGCATGTCATTAGCTAAAATACAAATCAAAATATTTTAAAAATCATGCCATCAAATAGTATGAATGTAATTTTTTTAGCACTTGAAATGCTCAGCAACTTTAAAGAACAAATTATTTGTGAATCTGGGAAAAGAGAAGTTTCCGCTCGCACTAAATTTCTCTGTTTCCACATTCACAAATAAGTATGAATGTCAATAAGAAAATTGTAAAATTAAACTTACTATATTAGAATAATATTAAACAAAGAAAAAATTAATTGTCTATTAATGAAGTTCGTCACCGAACTAGGTTAGTTATAAAGTGGGTTTAAATTAAAATCACTTACATGAAGCAAGTGAGTAGAGAAGGGGTGTTATAAATAGATATATCGATAAATTTATTTTAGGCTTCGTGTTGGTTTCAGTTATAGAACGTTTTCAATAATAAATGAATTAGTCCTCTGGTAGTTTTGGAAAGCATTCCAGAAGTTTTGAAACTTGGTTGTTACTTTTGCCTGGAAAGTTTTCCGGTTTGGAAATTGGTAGTTTTATAGATTTTGATGTGCTATTTTCGAATTTCAATTTTGTCACTTCGTATATTTGCGGCTCGCGCCTCCATATTGGAAAAATGGCGCCTAAGAGCAGTTCTTTGACAATATCTCCATTCCGACTCATTTTAAGATAAAAATATTTATATACAAAATTAAACTATAGAAAATTTCCTACGATTTATGTAATTACAATATTTTACTTAAGATCAATAGTTTCGGTGCAGCAAATTTTTTTTTCTTTTTTACTATATGGGTGGCGAACTAGCATACCTACAACCTGAAGGTAGCCTATAGACGCTAGCAACACCATAAGCATCACTCGCGCGTCTCCATCTCTAAGGAAAGGGATAGGAGGTGGATAGGAAATACAAGAGAGCATAGGAAGGATAATAAGGAAAGAATAGGAGGGGCCTCCGGCGCTCTCACTCATCATACGTAACCCAACGGCAGGTACCGTTTTTACACGCTGATCTTATGTGAGAGGGTGGTACTTCCCCGATTGAGCCAGCCCATTCGTGCTGGGATAAGCAAGGTTCTACCATTAGTAAGTAATTTAATATGCGACTCGCAGAATAACTTATTTCCACACCAGGGGGGTTAGGCAGAATCTCATATCTCACATGTCGATCGTATCGCGATCACTGTGATTGGTTGAGAAACCGACGCGTGATGTCGCAATAATCCGTTGGCCAATCACGGTGATCTCTCAGCCAATCACAGTGATCACGATACGATCGACATGTGAGATATGAGATTCTGCCTAACCCCCCAGGTTTTTAGGTTGAGCAAGCGGTGCGGTAACGTTTGGTGGGCGCGTTATTAGGTACATGGTTTCTCCAGTAGGCCTAATCCACATTTTATACACAAATCCGAAATTATGGAATAATAAAAAAGCATTAAAATGGACCGGATCGATCTGGGCAATACCGCTCTTTCACAGTAGATCACCGCGTAACAACGTTAGATACTCCTTTTTTTTGTTATGGCGGGAATAAATGTTCCTAACCGCACACCCCGTTGTTCGGGGCAACGAACAGGGTAGTGTGGGGCCCTCACCCACTAAAGAAACCCGCCGGGTGCCGTCTCTCCGCCTTTATTGGCGGGCCACTGGAACTATGTTACATTCCTTCAGTGTTAACGGTAAGTACTCGTACTGTTGTGTTTCGTTTGGTGAGTGAGACGGAAGTCCCTAATCCTCTCCTTATTATCCTTCGTCCAACTCCTATCCATTTCCTTGAAGTCGGAGACGGGCGAGAGACGCCTCTGGTGTTGCTATCTCTATAAGCGATAGTAGGTACCCGTTAACCAGCAGGCATATTTACACACATACACATAGCATCACGCCTGTATTCCCCGAAGGGGTAGGCAGAGGTGTATTACACACCCACTACTCGCCAGCTATGTTTAAGTCCCACGTAATAGGGGGCGAGCCTATTGACGTCTACCGGGCACATTTCCAAACTCCGGGCTATTACTGAGAATTTTTTTTCAGGTAGAAGCTCAGTAATATTGCCGGACCCGGGGATCGAACCCGAGACCTCATGATTAGCAGTCGCATACGCTACCGCTACACCACCGAGGCAGTTCATTATATATATTTACCATCCGCGTATATAAAAAAAAACGTTGTGTGTCCATCCATCCATTCATCCATCAGCCTTTAAACGTCCACTGCTGGACATAGGCCTCCCCAAGAGAACGCCACAACGAGCGGTTCTGCGCCGACTGCATCCAACGCCCCCCGCGGCTTTGACCAGATCATCGGTCGGATTTTTTGTTGCGTGCTCATTATATAGATAGTGGCGTAATCACCACGCTTGGCAGGCGGGTTGGCGATCACAGTGCTGCTGCCCACTCCCCCGATATTTCCTCAGTCGTCTTTTAGAACTCCCGTGGGTAGAGAAGAGGTTGAGATAGTTGTAGAGAGTTGTGGGTTCGATTCCCTTAAATTACAATTCCTTGTGTGATCTACAAATGGTCGTTCTGAGTTCGGACGTACTTTCTGCCCGAAAAATTGTATATCTGAGAAGTCCCCCGCTTGTTGTCTTTAACATAAAAAATCAGTGTCAAATTTCATCTAATTCTATTTAGTAGTTTTTACGTGTTGTGAAATGCAATAACGATCATCCAAACATATATACTTTTATAATATTACACCTTGCCTTTGCCCGTGGCTCCGCCGCAGCTAAAAGCTAGTTTTTGGGTGCGAATGGAAGTTGAGAGGGAGATTTTTCGATTTCACATTTTTCACTTTGTGTTTAATGTATAGTGCTAAGCATGTCAAATGCTAAAAATATCTAAATATTGAGAGGGAGATTTAAGTTAGTGAAGATAGAAAGAGAGAGAGTTACATTTCGTATATTAGGTAGTACTGTACATTTTCTTTCTCTCTTTCTCATTATTATTAAATATTAACATTATTAATAATATATGTATATTTATTGTTAAGTTTTACTTCAGTCGTGTAGTCTAAAGCACACACGTTTTTTATATGATGTTATGTAAGACAACGTCCTCGCAGGACGACGAGGAGCCGGGTTACAATAATGGAAGTAAAAACGCACCCTTATTTTCAAGATAGCGGAAAACGCCATTAAACCGAAAAATTGAAGTTTCCTGACCGTCTCCAAATTTATATAAAAAAAATGTTTTTCTCGATTCACTTTCTAAGACCAGGGCCGTTTTTATTGGAAAGTAAACCGGACTTTTTTCGGACTGAAAAACTGGACCATTTAGGCTGTGCTTTGATATGTCAGTCAGTCAGTTATTTATATATATTTATAGATTTGAGCGAAATTGTACCCGCGACTCCATCCATGTAGACTTCAGAATTTAGACATCATTCTACGGCACGATCATTAATTTTATTTTCTATCTGTAAAAAAACCGCAAAATGACCGCGTCACTGCTGAGTGGGATGCGGGATAGCGCTAACAACATCCTGTAAGCCATTGTTAAGAAGTTTGAAGCACGTCACTCACGTAGCTATAATATATATTAATATGGTATACTGTAATATAATTTACGGTACAAGTTAGTGATGATATAGAAATATATAGCTATATATTATAGCTGCATGTAAGTAAGGTCACTTAAAATTTCTATACAAAATATATCGTAATATGCTTTGCTATGATTTATATTAATATAACGAAGGCAGGGCACATCTTCATTTTCATGTTCATGAGAATGATGGACTGGCATGAGGGTAATTTTGTAATCACACTACGTTATTGTTCAATACACTGATCTTTAAGATTAGCTTAGTTTTGGTAACAAAATAACAAGTGATGCTCACAATATTTTAGGATGTAACTTTCAAAATAATCAAATGGAATGCAGTGAGGTTAGTTGTATCGCGACCACGACCGATTGTACGCACTCTTGCCAATCGATCGAATGAATCGTAGGGACGTCTGTCCTCTTTTAAATTGACTTACTGCTAACCGTCAACTGTCAGCTGTCAACTGACACTGCCAGCCGTCACCTACCGCCTGACGTCTGTCACCGCATCACAACTAAACACACTCAAGCAATAATCAAAAATTATACAAATAGTCTAGTAATGAAAATAATAGTGTTAGTGATTGCTTGACATTCCATTATTTGACATCTTCAAATATTACACTTTGCGACAAATATATATTATACTCGTAGCTACGTGTGTGACAGGTTTGAGAGTACCTATCGTGAGGGCGTTGATGCGGGTCCCTCCAGACAGTCAAAGAGTAGAATAATATAAAAAAGACAGACAGTCTTAGAACTGTGTAATCTGGATGCGTATGAAGTTCATTTATGAAAATAGATGTCATATTATTTGCTTACTGTTTCTAATGTTTATTTACTAATGTGTTTTTTTAGATATTTAGAACTTATAAAATTAATGGACAATGTGTGAATTAAAATTTATTACTAGCAAAAAGCTCAGCTTTGTGACGGCTCGCGAAGTTTTCTACTTAATTTATAATTTTCAACAGATGGCGTTAAGAATACAATAAAATTCTAATTAATAAAAATTGTTATATTTTTATATGTATAAAAAAATATTTTTACGACAGATAACACATCTAGAAATACATCGAAATTACTATGTCAAAGCCCAAATCTGAAAGTGTGATAGTTTCTCAGTAAAGTGTACCACAAAAGTGTATAGATTGTGGGATAGTGATAAGGCTCGCTTCGCTCGCCCTAATTATTATAAAAATAGCTATCCCAGACGGACCGTCCTTTTTCCGGGATTAAATAGCCTATGTCCTTTCCTGGGCTCCAGATTCCACTGTTTTTGTATATGTTTGTCATTTTATGATAATCGGTTCAGTATTTACGGCGTAGGTAAATACGTAAAAAATAAACAAAGAAACGCAATTTTAAGCTTAACGTCGGAATAATGTATGCAAATATTGCAGGCATCACCCAAGACATAAGGAAGTAATGTGTTTTTGATCTATTTTTTTTAGCATTTGACATGCTCCGCCACTTTTGGTCGTAAAGACAAATGTGATAAGAGATTGAGATGATCGAAAGATCTGTACTATAGCTAAATAATGTGTTATCGAAATTTGCAGTCCCAAGCTATTGTCACGATGGCTAACGCATCTGGGACGGTTTTCCAGGACATGCAAGTTCAAATCCTGCTCGTGACGTTATTTTTGATTTCACATTTTCGCACTTTGTACTCATTTATTATGTTGAATGCTTAAATATATATATGTAATATATATAACATAAAAACATAGCATCACGCCTGTATCCGCAAAGGGATAGGCAGAGGTGTATTATACACCTACGGTTCGCCAGCTATGTTTAAGTCCCACGTAATAGGGGGCGAGCCTATTGTCGTCTATCGGGCACATTTTGAAACTCCGGGCTGCTACTGAAAATTTTTCTTTTTCCGAAAAAGTTTAATAGCACCGCCCACCCGGAGATCGAATCCGAGATCTCATGATATTACCTCTTGTAGTATATAACATAAAGAATAAGAATACATAGTTGGTATTGCTCATAGATATAGTATACGTTACTATATTTATGGTATCGCTAGTCTGAGCTCGAATCTTGCTACCCCTGAGAGAATACAAGATGGTTGTATAAAAAAAATACAATATATATGTGTTTCTAAGATGATTTCTATCTTGTATAAAACGTGATAAAAATCTATATCGATGATCAGGCAAAAGGAAATAAAATATTAATTTTGTACCATAAACACTTGTATCTGTAATAATATGTTATACAACGTCACATGTCTCAAAGGATATTGAATCGATACTCTCATGTCTAATGTACTACGTCTTTGGATACAATCGATATTATTGTACTCCTTTAATATATTATTAACAATTGCCTACCCTATAACAGGGGAAGTTTAGATATTTTTTAAGCGACCTACTAGGAAAACATAATATGCAAGATAGTAAACTGAGTCTACATAAAGTTGTTGGACTGAGAATATCAAAGCCTCATTCCATTACATGGAATCAAGTCAAAGACCCATTTCATTTCATGGAAGTAATTAGAGGCAACTAAGACAGAAGAATTCTTAAAATACATCGTATAATTGTAAATTTTCCAGGCTAACAAACAAATAGTTATGTCTCATTTCGTGAATAAATCTACCGCAACATTGTATTGGTTGGTAGACAAAGCTCTTATCGTTTATGCTACTCTGGTACAATGCATTTATGTATGAGCGGAGCTTTATGTAAATTTTGGCAGTTTTAGTAGCAGGATTCACAGGAAGGCTTGTCACTTTGTTTGGATGTTTACTTACTTTATATTATATCTATACAGTGTATGTGTACTACGTATGAACATAACGTATTTTTTTTACAAGGCATCGCTCTTGTTGACAGCTCCAGGGAAAGGGATAAGAAGTGGATAGGAAGGATGATAGAGAAGGCAAATGATGGAGGATTGAGCCTTTGATACCCTCACAACAGGACTTAGCGTTAGGCAAGCCTGCCGTTATTTACGCTGAAATTCTGTTAAAAGGGTGGTACTTCCCCGGCTCTAGTAAACTAGTAATGCCTTACTAATGAACGTTGTACCTCTGAATAGTTATTTAATGTTTTGTTTTTGTCACTAATATGACAGTTTGGTGTTGAAAGAAAGGAGCAAAACACTGAATAAATATTCGGTGCTTAAACAATTTTTATTAGTAAGGGGCGTATTGTCTACCACTGAAGGAATGTAACATAGTTCCAGTGGCCCGCCAATAAAGGCGGAGAGACGGCACACGGCGGGTTTCTTAAGAGGGTGAGGGCCCCACACTACCCTGATCGTTGCCCCGAACGACGGGGTGTGCGGTTAGGAACATTTTTTCCCACCTTAACAAAAAAAAAGGGGCGTATTGTCTTTTATTGGCACTTCACGAGGGCGGTGTCTAGTATGCAGTGCTACAAACACAAAGTCCATCTGTATGTTTCATCCTTTTCATCTTCGAAACGTCGCAGCGGATTTTTATTATAAATGGTTTTTGGAGTTTACTCCTTAAGAATCGATTTTGGTATGGAAATTTTATGAGTGAAATTAATACAAGCGTTAACGAAAAGTTAAAAGCGTTAAGCTTTTCTGCGCAACTTTTAAATCGTATGTGCTGTATAGGCAACGTGTACAGGATACGAGAGTAACAAAATAATGTTCTTGTGTTTCGTATGGTGAGTGAGAGCGCATGAGGCCCAAAACCCTATGGTCTGTATAGTATCCATCCTATCTTCTCCTTATTATGTTTTCACTCTACCTCGAATCCCTTTCCTTGGAGATGGCGATGTTCAAATGATACCTCTGGTGTTACTAGCGTCTATAGGCTAAGGTAACCGCTTACCAGTGAGTCGTATGCTTGGTTAAAAAAATGTCACCACCCCATTGCTTTGAGAGAGTAAAAGACTAATTTCACCACTCAATTCCTTGCAGAGGGCAACAAAATATTCTTACAACCCCATTGCTTACAGAAAGTAACAGATTTAATATCACCACTCCATTAGTCGGAGAAAGAGGTAACATATATATAAAGTAACGCAGATAAATTTTCTTCACGACTTCTGAAGTCTTCTCACCCGCATTGGTTTAATTACTAAGGCTTTAACCCCTATTATTCTGAGGGTAGGTAGACCCGGTGCACACACGTTTTACTGCATCTTAGTAACTATTAGAATTTAGCTGGTATTTAGAACACATAAAAATTAGCTACCCAAGATAAACCACATTAAACATCTATATTATATACATTCAGCAACTTTAAAGAACAAATATGGTGCGTAGGTTCGTATCCCGCTCGCAGTAAAATTCTCTTTTTCCAGATTCACAAATAATTTGTTCTTTAAGGTAGCTGAGCATGTCGAGTGCTAAAATACATATCAAAATGTACATTCACCAAAACAGCATCGCTAATAAATTCTGTTATAAAATTTATATAGCGTCATTAAGACACTTGGGGTAAAGAAGTAAAAAAATTTACAATAAACTTTATTGTGATGTCCAGACATTAAAGTTAAAGCGACGACCTTGGGCTGAGAAAACGATAACCGTTTGTGCAGCCAAGTTTCCACCACAAGGGGTCTCGTAAACTTTGCACTAGCTTTTATTGGACCGCACCGGAACGTTAAAATGAAGGCTTCCGTAAACTATACAACAAGTCTTATATAGAGCTTATACAATGTCCCATATAACAGCTATCTTAGCAGGGATAGCTTAGCGGTAAGACTAACTGCAAAGACAGTGGTATCTAGTTCGATCCCGAATCCAAGGTTCAGACCTCGTACGGCACACACCTCTGACTTTTCAAAATTATGTATGTACTAGCCTTTGCCCGCGGCTTCGCCACAGCCAAAGGCTAGTTTTCCGGTTATATCTCTGGTTCCGGATATAGTAGCGGGATAAAATGTATACCAGTTGATAAGTATAATCAATAGCTATAAAAAAAAAGTTGCATCAAATTCTGTTCAGTAGTTTTTGCGTGATACGCGAACAAACAAACAGATAAACAGACAAGCGTGGTGGACTTTGGCGTAATCGATCTCACTCTGAGAGTAGATCCGTGCCCAATAGTGGGACAGAAAAAGGGTTGAATAAAAAAAAAGAATAAGGGATATCATCGTCTAGCAATATCACTTTCTCAATCTTCTCGCTCATCTGCGAAATGAAATGGGACGCAGACAATATTTTAGTCGATGGCAATCTTCTAGATATCTAGGCCATAAATACCTTTTATCTGATTCGGAAAACCTAGTCTTCCTATATCGCGCTCAAGGGACTACACAGATGGCGTAGTGGTTTAGATACCGGCTTTGGATAAAAAGAACGTAAAGACAAATGTGATGTGGATATTGGGTATGGCCGAAGGTCAGTGCGATAGCACAGCAGCTTAGAGTACTTCCCCGGATTGGAAGGGACGCAGGTTCGATTCCCGCTCGCAATAAACTTATCTTTTTCCACATTCACAAATAATTTGTACCATTATTCTTGTCAACTTTTCCACACTGCGCGCTGGGTACGATAAAGTCTGTTTATATCAAAAACTTTACCATTCTACGTCTGTTTACTCTTGGGAGATATATCGAGACACATTACGACAATGTTATGGGCTAGCTGTACTTACACAAAGCTTGGATAAGCATTTCTGTCAATAGATAATATAGACATTATCAAGAATGTATCAGCCCGCCTAGCTAAGTTGTATAAACGTTATAGAATAGAATAGAAATAGGATAGAATAATCATTGTATGGGTACTTATTTATATACGAATATTCTGCAAATTTACGTTCATATGAACTATAACTTCGAAATATATAAAAATATTCGTCTGTAATAGTTCCTATTAAGACCCCTTTTTAGCGATTCTTAAGATTTTTTTTTTTATTGCCTGTAGTTGCAGACTAGCCACAGTCCATCTGATGGTAAATGGTAATCGTCGCCCATGGACTCAACTATACCGAGAGTATTGTCAAGCCGCTGCTCATCAATTCATTTCACAGATATGAAATGAAATATAAACGGCTAGCTCCTGCTACAGCCAAAACGCAACGATGTGCTTCATGGCCGGCCACACGGGAGATGGTGGTACCAACCCACTCGGACCCGATACCAAGTGAGTACTCCCACTTGGTACCCAGCCCTACCACCAGTCATGCAATGAATGATAATTGCTTACTTCCCTTAGTCGCCTCATACGACATCCGTGGGAAAGAATGGGGTGGTGACACTTGTTCTTAGTCCGTCACCACAATTGATATAATTAATATTAATTTTCTTAATAAATTATTAAATTAATATTTTAATTATAAATTAATCATTTAATATTTTATTTTTATTAAATTTTCCTTAAATTAGTTTATTTCACCAATGTTAATAAATTTACAATAAATAATATAATTAAAAATAAGCTAAATTAAGCTTTTGGGTTCAAAATCTGCAAAAGCGTATGTATTTGTGTGAAATTAATGTATAACACGGTAACATGTTATTAGTAATATATCTCAAGATGAATAAATTGGTATACAACATTCCGACAATTATAATCTGGGAAAACAGTGAAAAGCTTCCTTAAATAAAGCGTATGAGTTCCTTGGGTAAGGTGATAAAGTACCCCAAAAATGTATGAGATGGCGCTGACATTGTTAGCGTTCTATAGATCCGTAATATTTTTTTTCTCTTTTGTGTAAAATCGCGTTTTTAGGAAAGACACTCAGAGAGAAGAAAAACTTATTACTACTGACACAAATACCAATTTAAATTGCCAGCAATAAAGTACAAATTATAATTTGTGAATAAGGAAAAAGAGTCTTTTAGTACAAGCGGGAATCGAACCTGCGTCCCTTCCTTTCTGGGGAAGTGCTCTAATCCATTGAGCTATCGTACCATTTCTAGAAATACCGAATTTCCTCATCACATTTGTCTTAACGACCAACGCTATCTATCGGCAATGCATTTACATGCATTCATCCAATGTAGTAAGTTTTTTTTTTTTTAATTTTTTTTTAAGTTTAATTTTGCAATTAAAAAAGGTTCGATTCCCGCCTGTACTAAAATACTCTTTTTCCTTATTCACAAATTATAAAGTTTATTAACAGAGCTCACTAATAGATAGCACCAACAAAATTTACATAATCATTTAAAAAGAAAAAACATTATTTGCAAAAGGTACCTTTTGCCTCTTGACTTAGGCAATGCCTGTATCTCAAGAGACAATCCTCGGTCAAAACATTTTAACAGATTTTTAAGATGTCTGTGGGAGCGTGGACAATTGCTCTAGGTAGGTGCTAAGTTTGTGAAGTGTTATATACTCATCTGTGCGTGAGCGTTTGTGTGCATACATGTAGCTGTGTGTGTGTGGACGTAAGTATGTGTGCTTATGAGCTTACATAATGTATAATGTGTAACGTGTATACATATGTACTATGGGTAATATATACAATAATAGTGTGTATATATATATATATATATATATATATATATATATAAGTGTGTATGTGTGTGTGTGTGTATGAGTATTTGTGTGTGTGAGAGTATGTATGTTTGTGTCTTTATGTGTACGCTTGTATGTATTAGGGAATGTAAATCTTTATGCATTTGACAAATTTACTATGAACAGTAAAATACTATTTATAAATATACTGTACCTACTGTTATTCTATGTATGTCAGTAGTGTTTCCGTTTTAATATAATTTTGTTTTAACAGCCACTCTGTAGTTTTATTTTTAACCCGATATCTATTTAATTTGAGCAAATCTATCTGCTTTAGTAATTTATTATAAATATGTGTAGCAATTACATAGTATTGGTATCTTGCAAATGTAGTTCTATGTTGGATTTCTGGTAGAGAGTTTCGGCGTATATGTATATCGGACGGTAATGGTGTACCACATAACCTTCTTGCACATTGCAATACAAAAAGCTGCCGAACAGTTAACACCTTACATTCATCATAAAGTTGTGTAGTTGGGTACCTGTGACCATGGACTACTATTGCAGTGTCATCAGCATATGCAAAAATATTGCAATTATTGAGAGATAACCGACAGAGGTCATTGACGTATATTTTGAAAAATGTAGGTCCTAAAATGCTTCCGTGATGGACACCGTAAGTGACATATTCTTCATTACTCAACAACGAACCAATTTTTACCTGTTGCCTACGATTTCTAAGATAATCTTTAAACACACACACAACTAACTGTTCACAAATTTTTTCACAATTTGGTCACAAATTATAATTTGTACTTTAAGAGTAGCTGAGCATGTCAAGTGCTAAAATATAGATCAAAATACCAGCAATAAAGTTAGAAATCTTCAATCGAAACTTATATTGTATGGCTATCAAATTATTTAACTAATTTCCACAAAAATTTAGAGGACTTATTGCAGTCTCAGAAATTTAAATAAGAATTGCGCAGTTTTTTACCTGGCTGCGAAAGAAGGAGGGATATGTTTTTCGAGTGTATGTATGTATATTTCTTTAGCATGCCTTAGAGCCTAAACGGCTTGTCGTATCTTTATGTGAGTGGTGGCAATAGATTCGTCTTAGTCGTGATAGTGACACTGGGTACATCAAAATTAAAACAAAAACAAAATTACCAAAAAAAAAAAATTTTGACCAATATTTTAGCACTTGACATGCTCAGCTATTCTTAAAGTAAAAATTATAATTTATGAATAAGGAAAAAGAGTATTGTAGTACGAGCGGGAATCGAACCTGCATCCCTTCCTATCCGGGGAAGAGCTCTAATCCACTGAGCTTCCGTATTATTTTTTAGAAATACCCAATGTCCTTACCACATTTTTCTTGATGAGTGAATCCGCGCGGTATAGATAGCGAAAAATAAAAATAAACGTATTTTATTTTCAAAAGCATCTCGTCTATAACCGGGTAAATATATTCGAAGTAATATTTTATCAGAAAACTCATGAAATCTACGTGAGCTCCTTCCCAAGTGCTTTCGAGATCAGACTGGCGTGTTATTAATATACGATAGGTACTGTATCCCTACAAATACCATTGAGTCGTCTATTATTTTATAGTAGAGGTATTTTTATAAACGACTAGATTCTACATTTTCGACTTCAGAAATACTCCAGATAAAAACTATCAACATAGGATAGTTTAGTTGGAACGAATCACACTTTGAAAACAAAATATGGTAAGATATTCTCATAGTTCATCGCAGCAAAACACTGTTACAGGGTTTTTTATATAGGTATATAAATAAATCATCTCTTGTCTGTAGATCTAATATTATCGAAACATGGGTAGGCAAACATGTAAAGTCACAGATACGGGCTAAAATTATTTATTATGAAGAAAGGATATCTAGGTCAATAGGATTTCCTCTGGATGTTGAATGTTGAATTATTTACTTTCAATATATTTGATTTGTAATCATCTCACGTTCATGTTCTCCTAGTACCTCCGTAGAGTGACGAACTAAGGATACGATTGTCAGCACCCCATTCTTTAACGCAAGTACAAGGCAACTAAGAGAATGGGATCTCGCCGTATGGACTCCCGTAGACAATTTTTTTAATCATTTTAGATCTATATTTTAGTAATTGACATGCTCCGCTACTTTTTTAAAGTATAAATTATTTGTGAATAAGGAAAAAGAGATTTTTAGTAGGAGCGGGAATCTAACCCGCATCTTTTCCAATCCGGGGAAGTGCTCTAAGCCACTGAGCTATCCTACTGATCTTTCGATCATCCCAATTTCCACATTTTTCTTACGACCAACATGCATTTAATGCTTGCCGATAGATGGCGTTGGTCGTAAGACAAGTGTGCGATGAATGACGCGGGTTAGATTCCCGCTCCTACTAAAAATCTCTTTTTCCTTATTCACAAATAATTTATACTTTAATTTTTTTTTAAATTTTATTATTAGTAACATTAGACCAACAGGTCTACTCTACTTCCATTCGTTTAGAGCCGTTAATATATTATTACATCACACCAAATTATGCGTTTTTGGACTAGTCTTGGTCTAAATTGCAGGAGGTCATTAAATTTAAAATCCCCTTCTCATTCCCGTCCCATTTCTAACGTTATTATAATTTCTAATACGTTTTTTTTTAAATTTTAAGTTTGTACAATGAAATTCTAAAAGCTTATGAATTATTAACCGAAATAGACAGTAATACCGACAGTTTAAAAGGCGGCCTTAAATATACAACAGCGTAAATATGGAACCTAAAAATAATACTATCCAGTAGTATATTGTACGACTGACGACCCGTAATATCCTTGTGACGTCATTAGCGGCTATCAATACTTAATGCTTGCCCTCCAAGTGGGTCATTAATGTTTACTGACAAACATAAGTTTCCATGGTTATTTTGACAAACTGTATAATATTTAAAAATATATAAAATCTATTAAGAGTCCGTCCGGCCGCTCTATTCAACAGATTTGCTTAATATTTTTTTAAATGAAATGTATTGACGTACAGATATGTTAATAATTATTTGAAATCACCAAAATTTTACCCTTTTTTTTTGTTAAGGCGGGTTTAAATGTACCTAACCGTACACTACGTTGTTCGGGGCAAGGAATAGCGTAGTGTGGGGCCCTCACCAACTAAATAAACCTGCCGTGTGCCGTCACTCCGCCTGTAATGGTAGTCCACTTGAACTATGTATATATACTTCACTTTTACCCTTATCAAGTTATGCTCAAACACAATTTCCCTCTATACAATTACAAGACAAGTCAAGGTTTTAGCAGCACAATGACTTACGGATATAGTATATATTATGTAAAATTGTTAACAAACTTTAACATAAAATATTTTAGGGAAATTCTTGTTGGGCACGTCTCGACGCGTACCTTTCGCTAGCGATCATTGAGTTCGTGGGGCATCCATTTGTCAACCTTTTTTACCTTGGTAATTTGATGCAAATTTACCAATATTGTTTTGATGATAACGTCGAAAGCTGCTGCTTATTCAGCCGTAGATCATCAGCTTCCACAATCGCCTTTAATTCGTCATTGTCAACCAAAGTTTTCAGACGATCACAAGATATTTTATTCAGGTCCAAATTTGATGATGAACCGAAGTGGGCAAACCACTAACAGGCATTGCGTTGGTTTGTAGTGTAATCTGTTGTCCTAGAAGAGCGACAAACTCGTCAATACTACGCGACGCGATGCGACACGAAAATATCAAATAGAGGTTGTATGTACTTATGGCCTACGTTGTCGCCTAATTTGAATGCGACGCAAAGATTGATTACTTTTGGAAAAAGAATTCCATGTTTTTAAAATAAAATTAATTTGAAATTATAATTCTTAGCCAAACAAAAATGATTATTTTGATTTAAATGACTAGTACTGCAGAACGAACGGCAGTTTTATAGGTAAGGACATTATGATTACTGTCCTCTGATTAGTATAAGTACATCCTATACTCTCCTTATTAACCTTCCCCTCCAACTCATATCCCTTTCCTTGGAGATAGCGACGCGCGAGTGATGCCTCCATTGTTTCTAGTGACTATTATAGGCTACGGCTACTAACTGCTGACCATGACCTGGGCAGTATGCTTGTTTGCTACTCACGTAGTATAAAAAAGCTACCTTTCTTAGGTCATCGTTTCATTACCTTCCGATGGGACCTTTTTGCGCTAATGATTAAAAAATATATATATTACGCCAAAAAACTACGGTATCTGTCTGTGCATTAGGTATTTTCACGTGATACACGCACATCAACAAACGCATCCGTCATTTTGTTTAGATTGATAGTAATGGTACCAGGAGGACATCATATGCGAGGAGTATAATAATACTGTTGAAGGATTGTATAGAATTAACTACAGAATAGAGTAGAAAAATAAATAATAATAGTGTATATAATAGTGCTATCTTCGTAGAAATTGTACAATATAACTTTGATTGTTATTATACGTTGGAAAATCGTTTCAATTGCGATAACTTGATTTACTTTATGCAATAAATATTTTGATTACCAATAGCAAGATAAAAAGAAAGAACTACAGTCAATCTGGGTAACTATGATTAATTCGGGTAACATTGACAGTGTGACTATGAGAATGTTTTAATGTTTTTTCCCTATGAAATCAATATTTTTTGTTAATGCTAGCTCTAGATTTTATTTTTTAAACAAGCTCCGTAAACACACCTTAAAATAAAAGCGAAGTTGTAATATAATGTTGTAAACTTTGTCCGAAATTAGCGCGCGAATTTGAGTTCATGAAACAGTGAATAACTTTTTTGATATTCTGTGATTGTATGGATGACAATTTACTCTTTAAGGAGCAAGCCTAATAAATACTTCAAACGCAAGTGTTTATAAATTTTTTATTTGTTTTAATTATTGCACGCCACATAAGCGAAGCGTAGAGATGTGTTCTACTCCCGGTTTACACGGCACAACTGATTTTTCAAACTTAAAATGTCTCTATTTATAATATATTGCACTTGTAAAATAATATCTACACACACATATAAAGAACAAACACTATTTTTAACACTTATGATATTTTTGATGCCATTTTTGTTATTTAAACTAGTTAAAAAACTGTTTGAAAAAAATCTGGCTTGGACGTCCGTGAGTTGTAGGTAATGTATGTTAACACGATAACGACCAAAATACTTAATTAATCGAGTCTTTTTTTTTCGTTTACGAATTATTATGACTAGGAATAGAGCCCTATTACTTTTCACGTTCTGATTCGATGTGGTTTAATTGTTATTAAATAAACAAAAAAATACTGTATATTTACGGCATTTACGCTCGACGCGACACTAAAACCAGCGCCTTTCATGAAAACTACCTTTTTACGTACGCATAGCCAGCCACCGGAGGTTTTACTATCGTCAACAGAACGCCGTTCGCCCGGCCGGTACATTGTTTTTTGTTAAAAGAAAGTTCTTACCTTTGCTTGACGAACTGATGATATTTGTCAAGTATAATAACTATTTTATCCATAACAATAATTAAAAACACTAAACACACGTAAATAATAACACACCAACGTTATAAAACACGAAAAAAACATATTTTACATTCCACATTTTTTTTGCGTGGCCTTGGCGTCACGTTGTTTTCACTTAGAAATGAATTTCTGAAATTGGTAAAGCATCTGGACGGTATCCAGAAGATGCAGGTTCAAATCCGAGTTTTTGATGCGAATTAAAAAAATATGCTTGTAACTGCTAAATTTTGATTGATGGACCTTTTTTTACAAATATATATATTTTGAAATAAAACTACGTTTACGGAATCTATCCCGTTTACTTGATTTTACTACTATCCCGACGTTTCGAATACTTTACAGCATTCATGATCACGGGTGGACTTAGATCCTCTAAGTTTATTTCAAAATGTGTAACATTCGCGTAAATATCAGAAAGTATTAAATATATATATGATACTACTACATATTTACGTTTTTATTACCACAGCCACATCCCTAATTTGAGAATAATATAAAACAATGTTACCCAAAGTAATTTAATAATAAAATATTACCTCATTTATGTGACGGATCTAATGTGTGTCAAAATTACACTTTTGTGGGTGGTAACTTTGACATACTACAAAAATTGATTTTTCTCTATAATTAATGGATTATTTTCTATGGATAAAAAATATTCTGAGAACACTAACAAAGTTTAATATTGTCATTTAAATTTTAAAACATCGCTGTAATTTGTCAAAGTTACCCAGAATGACTGTAATATAATTTATTGTTTGTTCAATCATTATTAATTTATCTTAACATCCATCATCATTTAGATTAATTACCAGGAGGACATAATATGCACGAAGTTAAAACCTTACAACGAGTACAAGGAAATGACTGTAGCTTGACCAAATTTAGAAGATGATATTGTTTTTAAGCATAAAATGAATGCTTTTGATGCACCGAATATGTAGCATGGTGACAGCGGTTCTTATTGAAACGGAGCCTTGTACCATTTCTACTATATAATTTAGGATATCAATGCTCGTGTGACATTGTATCGATCGATACTAAACGTTGTATTATTTATTAATTCAACGTCAGTCACCCAATATATTGCGTAATCCTTTAGATTGATGATATAATGAAGAAAATGTGATTGAATTCGTAAAGGACTTATATACATGGAATATGATCCTTTGGTATATTTTTTTTTCTTATAAGTAGGTACCTACTACTTGAACCCAATATATACTTGAATCCTACCCGAACAATGTCTTGCCTGCCATTATCGGCCCTATTTTTTTAATAAGCGGTGGCAGTGTTTTGGGGTGAAATTTTGTGGCTATTATTATGTTCTGATATGTGAAAAAGAATGAATGAATAAAAAACAAATTTCTGTCAAAAAATGCTAATAAAAATCCTGGATATGCTAAATTTTCCCAAATTTTGGTGACGCAATTTGGTAGCTTTGGAAAAATATTTTAGGTACATTAAAAGGCAGATATTAATAAAATCAACACTCGATCCTATCTTATTATTTACATATTTTTTAAAGACCTGTACTAAGGCATAATCCTTGTCGCGGAGGACTTTATAAACATACAATTTCACGGACACAAAGTACACCCAGACTCAGAACAACTATTTGTGGATCACACAATGAGTTGTTCTGTGTGGGAATCGAACCCACAACACTCAGGCGGGAGGCCGGTATCTAAACCACTCCGCCATAAAATATTCTTCTCATAAAATCAATCTAAACACATCATTAGTTTATGTCTTGTAAAGATTATATCAAAAAATATTTAGAAATGTGTATATATTAAATGTCGTTTAATCATAGACGTCTAGAGAAGAAATCCTACGCCTACATATGCGCTTAGTAGTGGATAGTGTGAGGTTATAAATTCCTAACAAAAAAACTAAGCCCTAAAAAATTCCAAGTTTAAAAATAATTTATTTAATAGCTTTCTCTCCCCGGGTTGTTATTACTGGTTCCATACGGTCCCTCATCGATTAGATGAGAGTCAAAATATGTCGTTGTGGAATTATCCCATTCTTCTTGGAATGCATTTTGCAGCTGACAAAGAGTCTCTGGGACAGGATCTTTTATGATATTTATGTTTTGGGGTTCTTTCTGTCCATTCCATAGCAAAGATACCGACTTCAGTAAGTTAATCTCGTACGACGCAGTGAGCCTTAACATTATCGTGCATGAATTTCGTTGCCAATAAAATTTGCAACGGGTACAGGAGACATTGTTCGACGTAACGATGAGAGTTTAGTATAGACAGATGTGGTCCAGATACGAAGACAAGCTCTATCTTATAGCAGGTGTTAATGCGCCCCCAAAGTGTCCACGAAGCGCTACCATAGCTAATATTTTCTTCGATGCAGCAATTGTGAATTCTCTTTCTCTTCTGTACACCTTGTTCCTTTCATCCTTACCATACAGCATTATTTTACACTCTTCAGGAAAGAGAACCTTGCTCCACTGAAGGTATTTATTTATATGGCACAGCTACAGAGAACAAACTGAATTACAATACATAAAATAACAATCTGATCTATCGTTAAGTCTGAGCTCCAATAACAGCTGGGCACAGCATTCACATAAAACAATATGAATATGAAAAAAGGGCTTTTACAAACACTAGGTACTATCTTCATTCAACTTTTCCATACTAGCTTTTAAGTAAGAATGAATAGATTGACTGAAAAGGTCCAGATCCTTACTAACACTATTGTGGGCTCTGCACATGCGGTAGATAGGGTTATTAAATGTGACATTATTGCGAGTAACAGGTAAAGAAAATAGTCTTCGTGTTCTTGCACTAACAATCTTAAGCGAGAATTGGCTTAGCAACTCGGCTGAGTCCCGTTTTGCATTCATTATTTTAAACAAAGTAGAGAATTCCGCCATCCTGCGTCGATGAGAAAGTAATCTAATTGAAAAATATTCCAGCCTCAGTTCATAAGACGGCAATCTGCGTCTTACGCCGCACCTAGCGGCCAAAATACGAAGAAAACGCTTCTGTAAAGATTCGATTCGGGCGATGTGGCAAAGATATAAGGGAGACCAAATTATTGAGTTGTATTCTAATATGCTTCTAACCAACGCTATATATAATAAGATAATACTATTAGTATTTCTAAAAGGTTTTGTTGTTCTAAGTATAAAACCCAAAACTCTATTAGCCTTAGCAACAATATAGTCATAGTGATGTGTGTACGAAAGTTTTGAGTCAAGTAATATACCAAGGTCTTTAACTACATTAAGCCACTCGAGAACAACGTTATTAATGTTATAGTCCTGCATAATTGCTAGTCGTGTTTTAGTGAATGTAATAACATTACATTTAGCTATATTCAAAGTCATACAATTTTGAACGCACCATTCGTATAGTATGTCAATATTGCGTTGTAGTATCTCGCAGTCACCCTGTGAAGTTATCTCCATATATATTTTAATATTGTCAGCGTAAGCCAGACAATCACAAGATATCTTATTAAGAAGATCATTGACAAATATTACAAATAGGTCCTAAATTGGAACCCTGTGGTATACCAGAATACGCATTAAATGGCAATGAATCGTAACCATATACCGTGATCAACTGGGTACGATTATCAAGGTACGACTCAAGCCAACGTAAAAGTGAGCCATGTATTCCTAGATGGTAAGCCTTACGACAAAGCACAACATGATTAATCCTGTCGAACGCTTTAGAAAATCGGTATATAACGCATCAACTTGTGTACGTCTATTGAAGCTTGAATTCAGATATTGAACAAATGTAAGAAGATTGGAAGCAGTAGATCTTCCAGGAATAAATCCATGTTGTCTGTCACTTATAACAGACTTTAAGTTAAAGTAAATATGCCTATACACTATACTTTCAAAGAACTTAGCAAAACACGAGATAATACTAATTGGCCTATAGTTTTTCACATCCATCTTATTACCAGATTTATAAATCGGTACAATCTTTGTTAATTTCCAGAGTTCGGGAAAAGTTCCTGACTTTAAGCTTTTATTGAAGATAATATTAAGGGGACGTACAAGTCCACTTGAACAATGTTTTATTATGATAGACCTTTATGCACATCTAAACCTTTTATTGTAGAATTGATTTCAAAGTCTGTTATAATTATAGATGAAATGCAATTATTTGATTCAGAGAAATTAGGCCTATAAGAAGTTATAAATCTCTTGCTATGCACTGATGCAAAATTCGTTGCAAATAAATTGGCTATGTCAAGCCCAGTAGACGCGGTTTCATTTTCGAGAAACATTTGATTAGGGAGGACATTAGTTTCCTTTTTGGACATTGTGTAGTTCCAAAACTTCTTAATATCGGTTCTAAGACTGTCTTCTATTCTTGAGATATACAACTTAAAACATTCGTTAAAATAAATTTTCACTCTAGATCTCAACGAAATAAAAGTACCGAAATCGCGAGGATTGCCGAATTTTCGAAACTTGCGGTGAAACTTATCTTTTTCTCTTATGATTTTAATAAGCGGTTGCGAAAACCAAATAGGCCAGGACCTCTTTGACCGTGCTAAAGGCGTGTGTTTACTAATAATTTACCATAAATGATTATAAAAGCACTGCAAGAAGTCATCACAGCTAAGACCATGATACTGTTCCCAGGGTATTTGTACGAGTTCATCATTACAGGCCGAAAAATTTGTGTTCCAGAATCGTATGACCAATTTAGGTGCTCACGCCCAATCTTGCGGTCTTCGATGGTGGTTTCAGCACATTTTCTGGCTTATGCGGTATTAGTCCACGTTCATTCAACCTTCTTCTAATCGTAGAGTCCTTTTATCCATACAACACGAAGGAGTTGCTGCAGTTGAAAATCGTTAAGGCGTCGATTTCGCAAAGACACTGTTACAATATATCGATCGTCTCGCTAAGAATTGATCCGATCACTTCCTGGACGGCGCGTGAGTAAACTAATCTCTGATAGCGTTTGTAGATTCCAGGACTAAATTACAGGCTTACATGCAAATTGGAAGTTTTAGCAGGTGTCTACGATAGCGGTCTAAAGCAGCCCTCGGATGGGGATAGATGCAAGTTCGAGAATTGCTCCTTTTTTTCACTTTCATTGTGTCAAATGCTAAAAATCACTAAATAATTATCAATTGTGTTTTTAACAATTATGTCTTTTAATCAAACTCCTAAAGATTTCTAGCAAAGGTTTAAAAGCGTAAGAATTTTATTAATTCATCATCTGTTGAGACTCAAGCCTTCTTTTAGCAATAAATATTTCGCCGATGTTCTTTGTAATATATATGCCAAAAATAGGACCTCCCTTATGGTGATCAGTTCCTTTAACAACTCGAAAAGCATCAATTGCACATGACCAAGGGATATGGAGAGGAGGTGGAGAGGAAGATTGAAGAGGTAATTAGAGCATTTAACTTAAGTAAATGTATTGTTAGCGAGCTTGTTACTTCGTACGAACATCACAGTATGCACGGCCTATGCATGCAATCCGCAATAATGCAATTTATTTGCGTGCATAGAGCCATTACCCTATTTTTAGTTGCAAATTGGTTTGTGGAATAATTAACTGAACTTTTCGAATGTTTTTGTGAATTTTATGGACACGAAAATGGGACAAAATTCAATTGTAATTTAATAAGGGACCGAAAATTGCGCGGATGTTGCCTCGCCTACAATTAGATGAGTGTTTAAAAAAAACTTTTTCGTTATACTATGAGTGTGGCGAACAAGAATACCGTCCACCTGTTTGTAAACAGTTCCTGTTACTTAAGACGCTTGCGACACCAGAGGCGTCAAACACGCGTCGTGAACTCCAAGGAAAGGGATAGGACCCGGAGAGTAAGTATAATAACGCGGGAATGAAGAGGAGATTTTTAGGCTGTTCCTGTAGCTCCTAAACGACTGGACTGATTTTGAACTTTTTGGTGTGTTTGAGTTTGGCCCTGTTTTGCTAATAGAGAATAAATAGGCAGAGATAAATAATTGCTATTTGTAAGAAATAGTAAGATGTACTAGGCACGCATACATTCATGTATGTATAAAGAATAATTACAATCCCTTGAAGATGTGCCGTAGTGAATAAATATTTCTTATAAACATATATCTCGCACGCTGTTTGTGAATTGAATGCTGTATTCCCTCAGGTACGAGAGTTTTTCGTTCCCTATAATTCACAAAAAATCCTTTGAAGAGCCGTAAATAAGGGTGTGTTACTAGGCTCACAGAAACGTAAAGAGATTTATCCAATACTCCCCAGAGATAAACATCTTTGCTTATCGGGATTACCTTACAGTTGATTTTAGTTTATTACAGGATTCTAAATAAATAGGTTGAGTTGTCTGTGATATAAACTAATAATTATTTCGTTAATTTTGCAATAAAAAGCAAATAAATTTATTTTTGCCGTGTTGGGCCGGCTTTAGAATTGTCCCACCCCTCTCCACCCATGGGAGTCGTAAGAGCCGACTGAGGGAATACCGGGGGAGTGGGCAGCAGCACTTCCTCGAGTATTAAAAAGATCCACTGCGATCGCCAACTCACCTGCCAAGCGTGGCGATTACGGCACTATCCCCCATGTGAGCGAAACACATGTTGTGGCGTTCTCTTGGGGAGGTCCATGTCCAGCAGTGGACTTCGAGAGGCTGATGGATGGATGGGTGGAAATTTATTTATTTATTTTTATTTATTTATGGAAATTAATGCATACCATTACAGTGTAAACCAATTCGTTATACATAATAGATATAAGTACAATTGAAAAAAAAATATCAAAAAGACATAATATAAACAGTAAATTATTTAAATTACCTTCTATCCATCACCTCACAATAACCCAGACATGCCCGACTTATATCAATCCATCTTGCAGCAAACAGATCACACTCAGGTGCTGTAGCACTCTTGAGTGCATTTAACATAGTGCACGTATAAAAGGAGAGTTGGCATGTGACACTGTACGGGCAGGAGGTATAGCTAACAATCTCTGTTTCCGGGGTCGAAGTATTTGTTTTGGTACATCTGGGACAAACAGTCTAACCAATTCAGCGACTAGTTCCGGGCAATCGGATTTGCCACGTATAATTTCACAAGCAGTAGTGAGAAGTGAGTAATTACGACTCACTTCAAGCGAATTCAAATTCAACATACCAAGTAAAAATTGTGTTGGAAACAAGAAAGGATAGTATCCAAACTGTTTTTTATATAAAAAGCGAAGAAAGCTTTTTTTACTTTTTCAAGAAGCAAGGCATAAGAACTTTCGTAAGGATTCCAAATGACACAAGCTGTTTCTAATTTACTCCTGACTAAGGCAGTATAAACTAGTTTAATAACTGAAGATTTATTGAAATCCCGCATATTTCGAATAGAAAAACCTAATCTACGGTAACTATCTTTAGCCAATGACCTCATGTGTTCGTGGAAAGTAAGATGATTATCAAATAATATTCCGAGGTCTCTAACAGAGGAAATACGGGTGATCAACTCAGAATCTAAAAAATATTCGGCATGGCAAGGATTACGTGCTCGACTATATGACATTACATTACATTTTGATGTGTTAAGGTAAAGTTTATTATCAATACTCCACTGAAGTATTGAATTAATGTCCTCTTGGAGAGCAAATGTATCCGAAAATACCTCAATACCATAAATTAATTTTAGATCGTCAGCATAAAGCAAACAACTAGCATGCATAAGGACCGATTCTATATCATTTAACATTATTCCAAATAAGAAAGGGCCTAAAATTGAGCCCTGACTGACACATCAGGTGTCGAGAGTGATACTTTGAGGATTCGAAGCAACCATGAAGATGTTCGTCATGGTGGCGATCTTTTAAATAATTAGCAAAAAAATTAAGAAGTTTTGTAGAAAAACCTAGATTATTTAATTTCGAAAGTAAGATACCGTTATCTACACGGTCAAAAGCTTTCTTTTTCGAAATCAAGGTAGAGAACATCTACCTGTATGCCTTTATCTAAATATTGTGAGATGATATTTACGGTAGTTAAAAGATTAGTATTAACGGAAAGATTTAATCTAAATCCATGTTGGGCATTACAAAGATAAGGTTGTATTTGGCGGTTGATGAGGCTGTGAACTATTGATTCGAATAATTTAAGTAGTGCAGAAAGATTGGCTATGGGTCGATATTCTCAACTTTATCAGTTAAATTAGATTTAGGTATAGGTATAACTCTGGATATTTTATATATTATTCCAAAGTTTTGGATAAATCCCCGAGGAAAGTGCTAGGTTAAATATATGAAGAAGTGGCAATTCTAAGAAATCTTTGCAAGCTTTTAAAATAAACGAGGGGAAATTGTCTGGGCCTATGGCAGTATTGGCTTTTAGTTTATCATAGCCATTTTCTAATTCTTGCATTATAATCTCAGAGATCTGCACAAAGTTAGCTGAGTTACTTTTATCAGTGATATTGTGTTTATTGTGATCAAGGCAAGGGGTATTAGGCAAAAAAGTATTAGCAAAGAAACTAGAGAAAGCCTGTGCAGCATTTATACCTACGTATTCTTTATCTTTATACGTTATCCGGGGTTCAAAGCCTGCTCTGGTTTTTAGACTATTAATATGCTGCCAAAAGGCTCTGGGCTCGACTTTTAATTTCATTTGAAGTTGGTCTATATATTGTTTATAAGCAACAGATATTCTATTTTTCAAATTAAGCCTGAGTTCCGAGAATTTTAAGTACAGTCTTATCTCGGGCAGACTTCCATTTTCGGTGATATTTAGCTTTAAGTTTAAGATCACTTATTATACTCGCTGGAAATCATACAGGATATCGTCTGCTTGGTTTGCGAGACCTTATTTTTTTGGTATACAATCATCAAAAATACAATTTGTTTATTGTATTTTTGATGATTGTGATTATTGTATAAACATTTAACAGCTGCATCAACATCGCATGCCATGAAAACTTCTTGAAATGATACTTTTGACATCAAGTCGTACAGCAGTTCATAATTTCCTTTAAGAAAATTCCAGTCTCTCAATACTTTAAGGTTACCAGGACATAATTTAACAGAGTCAAGTCGGCATCTTGAATTGTTTAATGTAAAAGTTATATCTAAGGGGGGGTGATATTCATCTCGCCGTGGTACAAGACCACCACCCGCTATTTCTGTTACTTCTACGTTATTAATGCACTCTGACAAGAGCACGACATCTAGTTTACCCCATATGCATTATACACCTCATTCATCTCATTCATTCCATTAACGGTCAGAAAATAACACTAGTAACTTAAAATATTATTACAAATATACTTAGGGTTTAGGTTTATGTCGCCAACAATGACCACGCCACTTTTTAAAGTCTCTATAACTGATTCAACCTTTTGGAACCAACGCATGTATAATTCCTCGGTAGCTCTAGGGGGAATGTACACAACACACAAATAAAACTTAGCAACATCATTATTAACACATGCCCACATATCCTCACCAGTTGATGTTTCTAGTTCATAGCATCGCGACATTTTAATACCGGGTTGCGCTGCGAGCAGGACTCCTCCACCGATACCAGTAGTACGATCACAGCGTAGTACACTCCATCCATTGCTGGTAATTTCCGAATCTAGCACTGAGCTAGTGAGAAACGATTCTGTTACTGCTATGAGGTCAGAAAGGCACATAAACATATTTTCTTTGAAAGAATTTAGCTTTGTATTCAAATCTCTGACATTTTGATAAACTAGATTGACTGTTAATTTTAACTTTGTGGCAACCTTTTTATTATTCAATAGTCTGAAGTCTATTGATAGGCTGTCTTCGAAAAAAACAAGCTCTTACTCTAGCATTGGTAGGCCAAGTATCTGCAGACATACATTTTTCATAAAATGCAACAGGAACACGAATTTTAAAAGATTTGTAGTTGCCCTTAGGCCTAAGTTCTTCTAACATACATTCACTTCCGGGGCATATTTTTTTAAGGTAAAACTGTATATCTTCGATGCCGGAAACCATATTCCGTAGGTGAATGTACTTGTGATGTTCAACTGCCTTGAGTGTAGTAACCTCAGGACCAGCAGTACAGAGAACAGAACTGCAGCTCTTAGGTTTGCGTTTGCGTACATGTACCCACTCTTCTTTAGCCGAACCTTGTTCATTGAATATTACAGCAGACGCTACAGCTTGTTCATCTTGCAAAATGCTTGTCTGTGTAGATTTAACGGATTGCATGGGATTTGAATGCTCTTTGAATGGATTAGTCGAATTTAAAACAACTTCAATCGATTTAGCGTTAGCAGATAATTGTAGTTTTTTCTTCTTTTGAGAGAGATGATTTTTAGGTTTAGTTTTAGTAATATTAACACTATTTGCATTGTACATGTCAGAATAGATTTGAGTAGTTATCATTTCACAGCGACTACAGTTCAACTTTATATCATGCTTATTATGTCTTTCGTGGCAATCTTGAATTTTTTTTGCACAAACTTCAAGTGCAGTGTGGTACCGAGCAATAGTAGCGACAGCATCTGTCAGTTGTTCTGTAAGCATGTTTATATGTTCACGGAGAAGGTGCATCTCTGAACTCATTGAGTTAGCCGAATCTCCAGACAATACTTGTTGTGAAGGATTACCTTTATTTCGAAATGAGATATTTTGCAAGATTGGTGTGCTCATAGTAATCGGTGTTTCGCAGTTAAGACCGCCTTTTCTCACAGCACAGCAACACTCTGGGCATATCCAAGTAGCTTTTTCTTGAAGAGTAAGGTCACGGTTGTTACACAGAGAATGATATACCTTATTACACCCATCTGACATGCATTCAAGAAAATCATCACCAGCTAACAACTCAATATTACATGCAGAGCAAATCATCTTGCCTCTTACTTTAGTTATAAAAAATAACGCACGCAATTATTTGTAGAAGAATATCAATAATAGGTATATAAAGCAATGTTGATGGCCACCTGCGGCTTGCAGCTGCGTTTCACACCTATAGGACGGGCTTCTGTGTGCGTAGCAGCGGGCGAGTAGCGAGTTGCGGTAGGTCAGGTTAATTATCGTTATAAAATTTTTGAAAATTATCTTCTATTTACTCACGGTACACAAAAAGTTACAAGATGAAGTAAACTGTGTTTGAGTCCTTTTCTTTAGCTTTACACTGATATATTACATTTATGTTACTATTACTTTTTACTGTCTCTAAGATAAAAAAAACTACAGAGCGAAATAAAACAATGTTGATCGAGACTGCACGAACACCTATCTGGTATCATCTATATACCTAAATGGTATAAAAATTATCCTATCTTAAGTTGGAAAAGTTACACATTTTGAAAAAAAAGCATTACTTGCGCGTCTCCATCTCCAAGGAAAGGGTTAGGAGGTGGAGTGGAAAGATAAGAAACACATGGCAAGCAGGATAGGACGGATATTAAGGGGAGGATAAAGCCCCTGGTTTGGGTCTCTGACGCTCTCAACGGTATTCTACCGTGTTACCGTTGCGTTTCATAATGTTTTACGCTGATCTGTGATGTGAGAGGATAGTACTTCCCCGATCGAGCCGGCCCATTCATTATGGGATAAGCTCAACGACTACAAGTTCATCGCGGATGAACACCGAATTTTTATAAATAAAGATCTTTGAAGTGAAAACTTCTTTAGGCGCGTTAAGCACTTTTTGGGTCATGTAATCATGGAACTAGTCATCGTTAGCGAACGCTCCGATAGAAGTGTATTGTATCGTCGAGCTATTACATTATTATTTTTAAACTATTTTTGGTTTGTAAAGAAGTATTAATGACCATTAACACTTCTTTACTTTTCACTTCTATCGGCAGTCCCCAAAGACTGCCCCTTATATTTTTTTAGATACCACTATGTCGGCTAAGACGGCTGGTGTGCATTACCTACTTCAGGAAAAGAAGAATAATTGGGAGGAGATCTGAAAGGATGATAGATAGCGGATAGACCTCTGACGCTCTTATACATCGAATAAAAACCTATTGTTGTTTTATATGGATGTATTTAAGTGGTAAGATTTGATATTAAGTCTGCCTCATTTATTAACAGGCTCGAGCTGTTCGGTACCACCGTCTTCCGTCTGCCGACCCTGAAACACTTCACTGTGCTTTGATTGTAGCGGGAGACAGCCGTCTGTTAATTTATTGCCCAACTGAGCAATAAAATGGCGAGTAGCGGATTGGTAGTTTTCTTAATATTTCTGAGTCCATGAACAGTGATTACCACCTACAACTCATTTGCCATTATAAGCAATAAAAACCATGTGCTTGTTTTTATTACATTTGGGAATAACTTCTTTCCTCTTTTCATCTTGATTCAGCTTTAAAGCTCGTTAGCTTTACACACATAATATAGGTACTCATACTTGTAACGATATCTTCTTACATCTTCACTTGTTAATTAATGTGTAAGCTAAACGTAGTGTTTATGCTGGTGTAAGCTATTAATTACTTGAAGCTAAAGTTGCAGATACTTACATGCTACTTATGCAGTCCTGGTAATTTACTTCCCTTTTCTATTATTTATTTTCTTTTTCTTTATTGTTTAAAGATGTTAAAAAACGTTTATATATTATTTTATTCAAGTTATACTTCTTCTAATGCGACTTCCAACAAGGTTGCGTTAAACGTTTAACGATACCATGAAGGGGTATGATTAGACACCTAAACTCTTAACATCGACCTATAAGAAATTTCAAAATTTTACTAACGCCATCTAGTGACATTTGACATAATTACTTTATCGAACAAGATATTTAAAAACATAACTGTGACAAGTTTTGCAGTTACGAATTTAATAATTATTTATTTACTTACGATGCCAAAGAAGTATAACTTCTCACGCGCTTGCATAAGTACACGCATTTTTTTTACTGCTTAGAGACCTGATGGTGCTGAGGCTGAGCGTGGATGGAACTGGCATTCCCAGTCAACCACAAAGCCTCCCACAAAGGTGCGACGCTTCGTGTGCCGATGCGTCGCTCAGTAGAGGGTACCTGAAGGGGTAAGCCGCCTGCGCGGCGGACCACTGAAGTAATGCAACACAGTTCCAGTGGTCCGCCAATACGCCACACGGCGGGTTTATTTAGTGGGTGAGGGCTCCACCTTGTTCGTGCCCCCAATGAAGGAGTGTGCGGTTAGACACATTTTTTCCCGCCTTAACAAAAAAGGGGTCATATTTCACATGACGTTAAATAAATATTTTCTAGTCAAAACCGCGGGGGTCATTAGTACCGCTTATTGTGATGTTCTCCTGGGATGGAAACTGATACTTGGATGAATGGCTGATAATGTTTCATCAATTACAAATCAATATAATTAAAAAATTTCATATGGGGCGTACCTCACAAAGATTCAACTTTAGATATCGAACCTGATACTTGGAAATAGTAAGTCTTTATTACTACTGAGGTAATCATGCATATACATCCCAAAATTTATTTTTCATTACTCATACTCTGAAAGTAGGCCTGAAGTTGCCTGAGCAGCGGGTTGAAAGTAATACTTTTCAGCCCTAGGGAGAATTACTTTCAACTGACAGCTGAATAATTATAAAAAAAACAGTTCTATTTTCTGTACAGCCAGTCGCGATGTAAAATTGAAATAACATAAAGTTAAGTATTTATTAAAAAAATTGTGTTTTTTATATGACTTTATTTTAATATAGTTGCAACTATATCTTTAAAATAACGAAGATTTATATTTTTTCAATGATTAAAATGAAAAATAATGGCTGAATAGCTGACAGGCCACAGAAAAAAAAACAAAATCGGCGAGAAAACGGCGATTCCAAATTCAATTTTTTAACGTCTTCCATTTTTTCTTTAGCTAATTTATGATTTTTATTTTTAGTTTCCTCGTATTCGTAATGGAAAGCACAGTGTTTACCTCGGGATAAAGACTTATTTAGTCCCAAGACGGAGTTTGGCGCCCGAGCGTAGCGAGGGCTCCAATAGTTCGAGAGCTTTGCTTTCATCCCTAGGGTAACAATGTACTATTGTGCGTGAAAACATTCATCCATTAAACACCTAGTAGTTATGTAAACCTGGTAATTAAACGCGAAACGTTTAGTCCATTACAAGATTAAACAAAATGTCCACACATTTCATTAATTAAACAAATTAGCTCTTTAACTGCATGAAATATTCCCAGGGGTGTCCCGTATATTGTGACGATTATACCTTTGCTGTTAAATAATCTACGTTAATTATAATTGGTTAAAGCTTGGTAATTTCAGTAATTAACATTAAACATATTCGTAAATCAGATTTTGTTGGAAGGTGTTACTTCGAGAGAGAATATTATTTTAAGTAGCAGCCAGGAGAGGTAATAAAAAAATACGTAGATTAATAGAAATGACACTCCAAACTCGGCTTGGATGTAATCAAATTCTATGACACAAACCTAAAAAATTACAACATATTAATTATACGCACGGCCGTGTGGGGCCGGGTTTAGAATTGTCCCACCCCTCCACCCATGGGAGTCATAAGAGCCGACTGAGGGAATACCGGGGGAGTGGGCAGCAGCACTCCTACGAGTATTAACAACATCCACTGCGATCGCCAACCCGCCTGACAAGCGTGGCGTTTACGGCACTATCCCCCATTCTTAGGGAGGCCTATGTCCAGTAGTGGACGTTAAAGGGCTGATGGATGGATGGAATTATACGAAATCACTCTTTCTTTACTCGTAATTTGTTTTTTCTCATTCTCGTGCTAAAATTGCCGATTAAGAAAATATAATTAGCTATTAGGAAACTATAAAATAGGAGAAGTAATTCCAAAAACAGCTTACTAAAAATTTAAATCCATGAGGCAAGTTTGGTTTATAATGGAATAATATTTGGAATGTTTTGCAGCACAAATGCAATTTCTATGAAAGCCTTCTTTGTCATTTTCCAATGAACCGTAATTAGAAAGAGCTTTTTATTACAAAGATAACATCTATGTCTCTTTGCAGATATACATTCCTAGTATTTTTGTTCAATAAACCGAATGAAATGCCAAGGCAATTTGAAGGCACCTGCAATAATGATGACTCTTGTTTTTTGTTTTGAGATAATTGGGTTTTAAGTCTTCTTTTCATCTTCTCGTCCAATATTCCGCAGTGTCTGAAAACGAAGTTCTACGACCAGTGTGTATTACCAGTGATGACATATGGAATAGAGACGTGGTCTCTGAATGTTGGCCTCGTATCAAGGCTCAAAGTCGCTCAGCGGGCCATGAAGCGGGCTATGCTTGGTATTACTACCCTACGTGATCGTATCCGTAATACGGAGATCCGTAGGAGAACGAGAGTGACCGACATAGCCCGCCGGGTTGCCATGCTGAAGTGGCAATGGGCAGGCCACATCGCTCGACAAACCGACAACCGTTGGGGAAGAAAGGTTCTCGAGTGTCGACCACATATCGGACGGCGCAGCGTAGGACGGCCTCCCACCAGATGGACCGACGATCTGGTCAAAGCTGCGGGGAGCCGTTGGATGCGGTCGGCACAGGACCGCTCGTTATGGCGTTCTCTTGGGGAGGCCTATGTCCAGCAGTGGACGTTGAAAGGCTGATGGATGGATGGATGGATGGATGGGTTTTAAGTTTATAAACGGTGTAAAAAAGTCAGTCTTAAAGATAAGAAAATATTTTTTTTTTAATTAAAGAAAATGTATCATAGTATTATTTATTTCGAAAACAATCATTATGTAGTTATTATAAACTAATTAAAAATTATGTAGTCTTAGATAAGTCCTCAAAAATCAGAACTAGAGTGATCATTGTCCACTTTGCGTTCACAGTCAATAATGATAGTTATCCATCCAAATTACTGGTTTAATTAACTTCTGACTATTGGCAAAACTATGGAATATTCTTATTTTGTCATGTCCCTGGGGACGAAATTTCTTTAAAACATCACTCATTCTGTTGTCTGATTTCTTTTTTTCGCATTTCAAGTAATATCTTTGCTCTCAGCCATAATTCCGTATTTGTAAAAGATTAGTAACTGCATATATATATATATATAGTGACTGAATGACGTTACTCACTTAGATTTAAATATTTTTGGACATTCATCATTATTGCAGTGGAGCCTTCATTTGGAATTTACACGTATATCGCGTCGTATTCGTGTATATCTGTGGCACCATAACTTCCTAATGGCTGAACGGATTTATTTTGAGGAAGCTTGCTTGAGAGTTTTCTGAGCTATGATCTAAGATCATCGTGTCGTTTGAAGTCATCAATCAGTTATTTGAAGATTAGCAGCACTTATATAATTAGTGAATCGATGTGAGCATCTCCTATAAGCCTGATTGAGTTGAATTTTGGTAGTCTGTTATTCTGTGGTATTAAAAGAACACACCTTGAAATTGTGCAATAATACTATTTCAAACATAGTTCCAGTGGCCCGCTAATAAAGGCGGAGAGACGGCACACGGCGGGTTTCTTTAGGGGGTGAGGGCCCCACACTACACTGTTCGATGCCCCGAACGACGAGGTGTGCGGTTAGGAACATTTTTTCCCGCCTTACAAAAAAAAGGGTTTGCACTGGTTTAATGATGGAGTAGGTTTGGATTGGTAGGTTTGGCTAGTACATTTCTTCACGACGTTTTTCGTTTCCTTCGTATCTACCACAGATATATTGGGGTGATGACACGTCATATGCTTTTGAAACTTAGAGCCATAAAGTGACGAAAAAGTGGTCATTTTTTTTCTCTAAATAAAGTTTTTGGATTGAAATGGGTTAAACCGAAGTGATTTCTTTTGGGTCGCAGGACAAATTGCTCTTAGCACTTTCTTTAAGTTCAATCAGCAGTTGAAAGGGACGTGGGAAATTCGTTTCAACTAAATCTCTGTCAAAATACGACAGTGTGCACTCTAGATCGAGTGTATGTGTGCAGTAATATAACGTAATAGTAATATAACTAGGTCTGATCGAGATAAGAATCCAAACCTTTTTAATAAAAGTAATTTCACTTTAATTCTAAATATTTATTTTAAATTGTTAACGAAGCTAATACATATTAAATCACAACACATTTATCTTACCTAAGTAGCTGCTACCCGGAACTTCGTCCACGTGGAATTTAGTTATTTTCTTTTGAAGTGAATACTTTTGATGTGAAACATCTAATGCGGAGGGAGGGTAAATTCGGCTGCTAGCGTGGCGACGCTTTTCAAATCAAATGAACTTGTCCCGTTCAAATCATGAAGTAAAATTTGACACACTTCCCAGTTTCCCATTGCGCTAAAATTTTACACGCATATGTATATCGCGTGACAATGCAATATTATGATGACATGGAGCTGATCTGATGATGGAGCTGGAAGCTGGACAAAGGAACTCTATAATGAAATGGCGCCATCTCATCGAGTTTGGGCTCGTATGATTCGGCTTGACGAGTACTTTGTCTCTAGGTGGTATCCAGGGTCTTATGATGAAGCTGGAAGATGACCATAGTAACTTTATAATGAAACGACGCAACCCCATCGAGTTTCGACTGTTTGATTCGTCTTGATGAGTACTTTGTCTTTAGATGGTAACCAGGGTCTGATGATGGAGCTGGAAGCTGGCCATGCGAAACTCTGTAATTAAATGGCGCAACTCCATCGTGTTAGGGCTCGTTTGAAATGTCTTGACTAATACTCCAGTCCTAGATGATGTCCAGGGTCTGATGATGGAGCTGAAAGGTGGCCACAGTAACTCTGTAATGAAATGACGCAGCCCCATCGAGCTTGGAATCGTTTGATTTGTCTTGACGAGTACTTTGTCTTTAGATGGTATCCAGGGTCTGATGATGGAGATAGAAGGTGGCCATAGGAACTCCGTTATAAAACGACATAACTCCATCGAGTTTGCGCTCGTATGATTCGTCTTGACGAGTACTTTGTCTCTAGACGGTATCCAAGGTCTGATGATGGAGCTGGAAGGTGGCCACAGTAACTCTGTAATGTAACGACGCAACCCCATCGAGTTTATATTCGTTTGATTCGTCTTGAGGAGTACTTTGTCAAGTTTTAATAATTTTATTTCTACAAAATAATTTCGATGTTTTCACATCTGGTAGACGTCCCACGACGTCTAATTTTTTTTTGGAATCCTGATTTAAAAGTCGATGAAACGAAAATACGTCACGGTTAAAAAAACAAACATAAATATATAGCATTAAAAGTCAGTTGCAGAAAAGTCCATTAACGTTGAAATCATTTTTTGTCAAAATAATTATTCCTTGGTAGTTAATTTGAAATTTGAAACCTCGGTCTCCGGCTTGCGTGATCAATACTTAAGCCATTATGACCACGGTGTACATAATATTAAGTTTGAAATAGTGATATGCATTTAATAATAAACTAATATCTCTGTTTTGCTATGTTCACCTGGTATTCCCATGCCAGTTTAAGTATTTTTCTCACCTACCCCCGAAGTGAATCGTATACTTTTGTTATAATATATGTTGCTATGGTGAGGGTTCACAAGATCTTATACCAAAGTTGTCCCATGAATTCATAGGGGATCCATTATATCGTTGCCGAAAACAAAATTTAAATGAATTTTAATGCTCCATTAAATTGAATTAATGAGAGAACATTTTAAGCTTGACAAAAAATAATAAACCTTACATTTATCCTAATACTCCTGATACTCTTCTATATCCATCTCAATATCTCGTAGGCTACTTTTCAGAAGTTTTACTTCTGCTGTGTGTGAATTGCACATATATGTTTTTTTTTAATACAGAATCTTAATTATTTTTCCAAAACAAATGAAGTGAGTGAGTCCTGTGAGTCCCGTGAAAATCGGTCCAGCCTTTCAGGAAATTAGCCGTGGATGTATATTTTGAAGTATAATACTTATCTATTTGAATCGGCCGTGTGGGGCCGGCTTTAGAATTGTCCCACCCCTCTCTACCCACGAGAGACTGAGGGAATATCGGGGGAGTGGGCAGCAGCACTCCCTCGAGTATTAACAACATCCACTGCGATCGCCAACCCGCGTGTCATGCGTGGCGATTACGGCATTATCCCCCATGACGGGACCGCTTGTTGTGGCGTTCTCTTGGCGAGGCCTATGTCCAGCAGTGGACGTTGAAAGGCTGATGGATTTGAATCGGTATTCATTCACAATTTCATGGGTTTTATTTTTTGCGCGGAACCCTAATGATTTTTCCAAAATAAAAGTAGGCTTAGTACTTACTCTTTATGATGACAGCTATCTGCTACATTAAACACAAAATAAAAAATGTGAAATTGAAAATAACAGTCACGAGCAGGATTTGAACCTGCATCTCCTGGAAAAATATATATAAAAATATCTAAATATTTATAGGGTTTCCGTCATTATTAGGTAAAAATCTTAATTGTAATATTGAGTTTACCTGGCCGGTATGATGTATGAAAATACTTCCGACAGATGGCGCAGGCGTCACCCAAAGACGTTAAGTATGAATGTGTCATCAAAATTAGCAGTCAGGAGCAATTGTCACGATGGCTGAATTGGCAAAGCATCTGGACGGTATCCAGGAGATGCAGGTTCAAATCCTGCTCGTGACTGTTGTTTTCGATTTCACATTTTTCGCTTTGTGTTTAATGTATAGTGCTAAGCATGTCAAATGCTAAAAATATATATAAAAATATCTAAATAGCTATCTGCTAGTGAAAGTAGCACTTCGTAACGGCTGGACCGATTTGGCCCATCCAAATCAGTCCAGCCGTTACGAAGTGGTATTCATTTTACAATTTTTTGGGTTTTATTTTTTTACCCGGATCCCTAATTATTTTTCGAAAATAAAAGTAGGCGAAGTTACTCCTTGTAAAAACAGCTATCGGCTGCTGAAAGTTCCGTTCAAAACGGTCAAGCCATTTCGGAGATTAGCGGAACAAACAGACAGACAGACAAAAACTGTAAAAATTGGTAATATGTTATAGATGGCATACTATTATATACCGAGAGTATAAACATAGCATAGTATAGTATATATATATATATACTTAAAAATAGCTAGCTGATCGTGTGTAATACACCTCTGCCTACCCCTTTGGGGAATACAGGCGTGATACTATGTTTTTTTTTGAGAGTATAGGTATATTTACATTTAGTAAAAAACTGTTATTTAGACATTACAAACAGACACTTCAATTTTATTTATTTGTATAAATGTAATGTCCTTAAATCAATAACATATCTAATTCACATGTACTCCTAAAATCCTTTAACGAAGAATGAAATACGCGTAATCGAATTAAGCCTCTACGTCCGTTCTGAGCTCCCAGTAGCATTAATTACAATTGATTGACACAGGAGGCTATCCCGTACGTCGTGATTGACATATTGAACGTATTTGTTGGATATTTAAAGGAGTATAAGAATCCTGATAAAATTTATAGGCTTGAGTGTTTAAAGGTCTTATGTTTGAATTCTGGGTTGGGCGAATAATGAACTTTAACCATTATACAGAGTATAGGCTCGCCTTCGTTCCTCCTACACTCACCTAATGTGGCTATCACCTTATTTACTTTTAAAGATAATAGAGAGAGGATAAAGAGGTGAAGAGACGGGATGAGGAGGTGGTGAAGAACAATAGTTGTAAATATACAATGAAGATGAAAAGAAGAGAGCGGGTGTGGGCTCCCGGCACTTTCACTCACTAAAAGAAACGGAACAGCAGCAAAATCTATCGTACAGGCTAGTTAATCTCGCTGCCGAGCGTCGTCAGAGCGATGCTTGGCAGCGATAGGAATTGGGCCGCGGTCGCTGCCTTCTGCGAGGAGGTCATCTCGCGGAAGGAAGCGGTGGAGAGGGCCAGGGAGGAGGATTCTTCCGCTGACCCAAACCGCCGCCAGTAACCGGGGCGGCGCAGGCGCAGATACTTGCGCCTCATGCCGCCCTAGCTGAGGCTGCGGGTGGATGGACCGGGGTACGTCTGCCACCCGCAAGGCCTCTCGCGAAGGTTCGACGCTCCGTGTGTGGATGCGTCGCTCAGTAGAGGGTACCCGAAGGGGTAAGCCGCCGGCGGAACACCGAAGGAATGTAACATGGTTTCAGTGGCCCGCCAATAAAGGCAGAGAGACGGCACAGGGCGGGTTTCTTTAGTAGGTGCAGGCCCCACGCTACCCTGGTCGTTGCCCCGAACGATAGGGTGTGCGGTTAGGAACATTTTTTCCCGCCATAACAAAAAAAGGGATGATATTAATAAATCTTTGGCTTTATCAAAATTTAACACTTTGACATCAAATATCAAAATTGTAGAGAAGAAGTCTCTCCATCTCCTTGGGTCCCCGATTCTAGACGGTTTTGAATCTTTCATAAATGAGAAAATACAAACTTTTCGTGAAACTTCAGACTGATTGCTTAAAATTAACATACATTCGGCTTTTACTATATTTCGATATTTTTGTTTTGTCCCAAAATTTATGCATACCGTCCCTCCCCATTTTGGAAAAATTATTCAATCTTGGCTAAAGTTGATAAAATTATACGAAATACAAAATTTTAAATGTGGCTTTGAATGACCAAGCCTGGACACAAGCTTCTTATCAATTCGCTTGGGTGGACCCGGTATTCGCAAATTACTGATGTCAGTTTACCGGCTTTTTTGTACGGGCAAATTAACCAGGGATTTTTTTATAAATCAATGTCGATAATCGAATTTTGTACATTTTTTAAAAGAAGAACCTCATAGGTACCATTTGAAAAAAGTTTCACTCAAAAATCTCAAATCATGAAGGTTCTATGTCAATTCGAAGTGCCTATTACAATAAAACGGCAATTTCATATTTTAACCCCTATTATAATTGTATCTAAAATTGGTACTGCACATTTTGCAAGTGCAATATCGGGTCTCTGTTAATCAAGGCACTAGGAAGCCATAAAGTTAAAAGAGCTGTAATTCAACCGAGCGATGCTACGAGAAACCCTTTCGCAGTAATTTATAGCCGGGAGTGAAATGTTTCCTGAAACCGCTATCGTAGATTTCCTGCAATTTTATATATCTATACCACATCTATACTATACGTACTAGTCTAGTAGTCCTGCTCAATAATATTATGCTACCCTAGTAACTAATAATTCTTGCAGAATACCTAAAATCTATCATAACGATTTACAATGAATAATTTAATGGATTTTATCTTGATGATAATATCGGTGTAAAGTAACTTAATGTTATATTTCATTCGGTGAGTGAGAGTGCCGGAGGAGAAAAGTGACTAACCTTTTTTCGCGCACCTATTATTTTTTCCTAGATAAAACTAGCAATGGAAATCATAAATAATTAATATATTATTTTTGTTTTCATTGTTTATTGTTTCTAGAAAAGTGTACATTCTAATAATAACTCGGTTCTAATAATTATTTAGTTTATCTATACAAATAAATAAAATTTAAGTGTCTGTTATTATAAGACCTTAGAATAATTATTCTAAGTATAAATTATGTACAATACATAATATTTACAAATAAACTAATTCTAGGCATCAAAGAATTCCTCCGCGTCACCATCATTGGGTAACGTGCCCAGAAGTCTGGCAGCATTGCCACGTTGTATGGCAATACTTATACTTTGTGCAAAGTAAAGGCTAGTCCTCTGGTCACGCGAAAAGTCGACTAATTTTCTTGAAACTTCGCTATAAAGCGAAAGTGCACTAGGACCCCATGACCCAAGCGTCTCAACTCCAAACGGCTTAAAAACATAATCTTCAATAAGATTATGATATTTGCGCCGTTTGAGTGTCTCTGCTGAAGCAGCAGCAGCACCAGCACATACCGCGGTACTTGGAAGATGCGATGGTGCTAGGGTGTCTACGCATATGGCGTCCCACAACAGAGACCTACTAGCGAAGGTAAGTGGCAATGCGGAAAGTTGCATCGTCCAACATGGTACCTATATTGAACGAGGGAAGTGTTTGCAGCCAAAGACCTGATACCCTTCGTCCCAAAGCCAGAAGACGCGCACGCTCAGCAGCACTATCAGCATTATCTATTAATTGTTTTCTGATTTGCTTACTGAGTGGCTCGTCCCACTGCCTCTGGGAGGACAAGTCATCAGGCAAAACGGTGTTCGGAATGGCTGTTTTCCAAGCGTCTATGGCATCGGCTTGCGTAGTATTTCAGAATCAACCAGTGTGTTGTCTAAAATTTCCCTGGTTAATTTGTCCGTACAAAAAAGCCGGTAAACTGACATCAGTAATTTGCAAATACCGGGCCCACCCAAGCAAATTGGTAAGAAGCTTGTGACCAGGTTTGGTCATTTAAAGCCTTATTTAAAATTTTGTATTTCGTATATTTTATCAACTTTAGCCAAGATTGAATCATTTTTCCAAAATGGGGAGGGACAGAGAGTATGCATAAATTTTGGGACAAAACAAAAATATCGAAATATAGTAAAAGCCGAATGTATGTTAATTTTAAGCAATCAGTCTGAAGTTTCACGAAAAGTTTGTATTTTCTTATTTATGAAAGATTCAAAACCGTCTAAAATCGGCGACCCAAGGAGATGGAGAGACTTCTTCTCTACAATTTTGATATTTGGTGTCAAAGTGTTAAATTTTGATAAAGCCAAAGATTTATTAATATGATCCCCTTTTTTTTTGTTATGGCGGGAAAAAATATTCCTAACCGCACACCCTATCGTTCGGGGCAACGACCAGGGTAGTATAGGGCCTGCACCGACTAAAGAAACCCGCCGTGTGCCGGCTCTCCGCCTTTATTGGCGGGCCACTGAAACGCACGACACGGGTCTCCACACAACGTCCCCTATGCGGCTCTCATAGAGAACGCTGCGGCCCTCAAGATAGTCTGCCACTACCGGAGCGCCTCCTTGATGCAGCTGAATGGCAGACTGTTGAATGCGTTGGCGATGTCAAGCGACACCGCCAACAGCACTCCACTACCGGCAACGACGCCGCGGCCGCGGCCCTCCGGTGCATAATCGCGCCGACCAGCGACCAGCTCGAAAACCAAACTAGGCGTTCGACAAGTCGGGTCCGACGTCGCGCAGGTGCTGGACGATGCGGGCAGCTAGGATTCTCTCCAACAGCTTACCCACCTCGTCCAGCAGCACGATGGGCCTGAAGGCCCCGACCAAATCCGGCGTTCGCCCCGGCTTCAGCAGGAGTACCAGCCCCCCCTCCTTCCAGCAGTCAGGGAACCATCCGAACGACAGGCACGCGTCGAACAGTCCCCTGAGGCGGGGCTCCAAGTGGTTCAGAGCCAGGGCCAGCACCCGGGTGGTTATCCCGTCCGGGCCGGGGGCGGTGTTCTTGGAACGAATCCGCGAAACAGCTGCCCCCATTTCCGACGCGGTGACGAGTGGCACACTGAGGTCGGCCTCCCGGTCGCTAACTGGCTGTGCCATGACCAGGGGCGTGTGCTCCGCCCGTCGTGGGAATAGGTATTAATATCATCCCTAAGGTAATATTTGCATTTACTAAAATTTATATCCAGGCCTATGGCTTTCAATGCACCTAATAATTAATTAATTTTCTAACCTACTTCGTATACAGTTCTGAAATAAAAATTTATTTGTCCGAAAACAATTTGTAAAAAAACTGAAGCGCACGTCCAAAATGCTCCAACGATAGTTCAAATCTAACGCAAACAAATTTACGTTCAGAGTTTCTTGGGTCGTACATTAAAACATGTTTAACCTCTTGAGACCTTGATCACCGCAGCATAAATATTCGCTTTATCCTTCAAACTTGTAACTCATTTCGTCTTTCGGTCTTGTATGAGCAAATCAATTTCGAAATGATAAGTTTTCGGAACTTTCTCGTAGAGTTCGTCAAAGTTTGGGTAAATGAGAATGCCAGTCAAAGCGTTTTATTAGATACTAGCCTTTTAGGTTATATGGTTCCCGATATAGCAGCGGGATAAAATGTTTTAAGGTTAATTGACTAACTAACTTACTTATCATCACGCCATTTCCCTTGCGGGGTAGGCAGAGAGAACAGAGTGCCAAGGGGCTCTATTCTTGCATACATCTCTCGCTTCCCCAACATTCATAATTCTCTTCATACACGCTCGCCGGTTTCGGAGACTCCTAACTCCACCTTCCTTTAATACATGACCGATTTGGTCTAGGTAGGTGAGTCTCGGTCTCCCCCTGTATCTACATCCTTCCACTATCGCATTGTATATCTTTTTAACCAGTCGCTCGTCCGGCATTCTTTTCACATGTCCGAACCATCGGAGCATTCCCTTTCGCATCTTTACACAAATACTCTCTTTCATACCTACTCGCTCTCTTACGTCGTCGTTACGAATGCGGTCAGTCAGCCTCACTCCACAGATTCTTCGCAGAGATCGCATTTCGACCGCATTGATTTTACTCTCATAGTACTTTTTTGTATACCAACTCTTGCTTACATATAATAACGTTGGGACAAGCACTGCCTTGCGTATTGCGACCCGTGCCTTCTGGATGAGGTGGTGGCTGCTGAGAAGTTGTCCCAATGTTCCGTTCACTCTTTTTCGCGCATTTATTCTTTTCTCTCTATATCAGTGACGTATCTTCCATCTCGACTGAATCCACATCCAAGATATACAAATTCATCCACTAATAAAAATAGTTTAATTGAGGGCAAAAGAAAAGGCATCAAATAAAAAAAGTTTCATGAAAATCCGTTCAGTAGTTTTTGCGTGATGCGCTAAGAAACCAACAGACAAGCAGATAAACCAATAAACAAACAAACCAATAAACAGACAAAAAAATAAGCCCTCGCGGGACGTCTCGTAGATGTGAAAACATAGATTTTCTTTTTTAATTCAAATATTATTTGAGTCTTATATAATTCTTGGTAAGCGCCCTCTTTTTATCCATAGACGAATAAAAACTTTTATTGGTCTGTTGATTGACGTCGGACTTCCTACTTAGATGCTTTTGTCAACAAATGGCGTTAAAAACAATTAAAAAAAAACAAGTGTGCTTTAGACCACACGAATGAAGTAAAAATTAACAATAAATATATATATCATTACTAATGTTAATATCTATTAACAAGTGAATACAGTTATGTGAAAAAACTATTACGTTAATTTTATTTAAACTTGTGTGACAATTGACGTACGACCAATGAAAACGTCGCAATTTACTTATCGTTTCAGAACATGTATTAACTAAGATTTGACATACAGTATTAATGATTTGTTGGTCTTGGGGCATAAACATCTGGCTACCAATTCACCAACACCAAGATCGATCCCAAGTTGCGCCAGTTGACTTTTTGAGTAATATTTATTTTGAAAAAGATTTCATCAACACTGAATGCAATGTTTTTTTGGGCAAAATTAAATATTGGAAGCATAAACACATATAATAATATATAACAAATAATGAGAAAGAGAGAAAGAAAATGTGTACTCGCACCTCTCTCTCTCTCTTGCCCCTACAGTAATATACGAAACGTAACTCTCTCTCTTTCTATCTTCACTAACTTATATCTCCCTCTCAACTTCCGTTCGCCTCGCGTGATCAGCACTTTTCGTAACGGATTCACCAGCTTAATCCCCAAGTCAAGCGTGCGTAAAGAAGTATTTACTTCAATAAATTGGCGTGGCGACGTCACCAACAGTCGGTTGTACCCTCCCTCCGCATTAGATGTTTTCACATCAAAAATCTTGTTTTGTGTTCAGACACACCTGTATAGCCTAATACAGTCATTTTTCGATTAAGCCGGTTACATCCTGCCGACATCTTTATATCGAGAAGGAAAGCGATCTAAAGAAGTAGGTATAGACTGTATATAGAATGAAGAGCGTACAAGGTTTGGAGTATGCGAAGGGCATGTTAGATTGAGGCACGACCCGGTGGACATTTAAATAAAGCACGTGATTTGGTTCGTGTGGTAACGCACTATGAATACATGTGTCATCACCCCATTTTTTCCCACGGGTATAGTACCAGGTGGCTAAGAAAAATAACTAGTTATTACCCATAGTATCGTATCCAATACCTCGCTGTGCTTTTTGGTTGTAGCGGGAGAGATATCTCTCGAGAGGATACTCTCCATTCTCTATTTTCACATTTGAGAAATGACATGGTGAGTACTGGCAATAAAATAATTATCACTAATATTGATAGAGCAAGAATTTTATTTTTCTTTTTTTTTTACTACGTGGGTGGCAAACAAGCATACGGCCCACCTGATGGAAAGTGGTGACCATAGCCTGTAGACGTTAGAAAAACCGGTGGCATCGCGCGTCACCATCTCCAAGGAAAGGGATAGGAGATGGACAGGAAGTATACTAAGGAGAGGATAGGGAGGGGGTTCGGGCCTCCGGCACTCTCACTCGCCACCCGTACCACGGCAGGTACAACTAGTGTTTGGTAGTGTGGTAGTTCCCCTCCCTGATCGAGCCGGCTCATTCATGCTGGGATAAGCAATCACTAGTAAATTTCCCTTTAATTTATAAAGAAACGAACAAAATTAATTAAATTTTTCATGTCGGTGCTCAAAGCTAACTGGGGCAGAATGAATAAAAAAGATCAAAGTCCTTAAAACATTTCAGAACAAGTATCTCTACGCTTTTTATCCTTGAGACTGACACACACCTCTTTTAATTTCTGACAGCCTAGTATTCAAAAAGCCCTTTGGAGAACATTCTATATACGTTTAAATTACGGTTTACGAAAATGTTCCTTTCTATCCTAACTTATTATAAAGCTGTAACAGAGCTGTGTCTGTATTTTGAAAATATTTGGGAATAAATTACTGAATTAGGTTTTACTAATCTGTCAAGAAAGTACCGGGAAAAGATCAATAATACGCAAAATTTTTGTTGTTTATCCAAATTTTTATTTTATCACTTTCAAAGTATACTCCTTCAGAAACGATAGACTACGCCAACGAATAATTCAATCATCAAAACATTTTTTAAACGCTGTTTCCGTAATTGAGTTCAGTTCTCGCCGCGAATTCTCCTTTATGTTTTCTACCGATTGAAAACGGGTGCCACGAAGTGGTAATTTGAGTTTAGGAAAAAGAAAGAAGTCGGCTGGAGCCATATCTGGTGAATATGGTGGTTGCTCGATGGTATTTGTTGAGTGTTTGGACAAAAATTCATTCACAATGATGGCCTTGTGCGAAGGCGCATTATCGTGGTACAAAATCCAAGAATTTTCTTTCCACAAATCTGGCCTTTTTCGTCGAATTCGCTCTCTTAAACACCGCATAATGCTCATATAATATTTTTTATTTACCGTTTGACCTTCTGGCAAGAATTCCGAGTGCACAAGACCGCGATAGTCAAAGATAACAGTCAACATGACTTTGACTTTTGATCGACTTTGGCGTGGTTTTTTCAGTTTCGGTTCAGTTGGAAGTCACCACTCCGAAGCTTGTTGACTAGTTTGCATGTCAAACTCGTAAACCCACGTCTCGTCACCAGTACCAATGCGTTTCATGAATGTTGGGTCGGAATTGACTCGTTCTAGCATGTCCTCAGCCACTCTCATGCGATTGAGTTTTTGGAGAAAATTCAAGTCTTTTGGGACTAGCCAAGCGGAAAGATGTTTCATACCCAATTTAAAATGGTACGGATTGACCCGTGAGACACAGAAAGTTCAGCGGCTATCTCTCTCAAAGTTGAATGAGGATTTTCAATCACTATTTCCTTCACTTTTGCAATGTTAACTTGAGTTGCAGACGTTGATGGCCTACCAGAGCGAGGCAAATATTCCATTACATCTCGACCGCTTCTAAACGCTTTGTACCACTCATAAGCACGTGTTTTTGATAAAGTCGATTCACCGTAAGCCTTCTGTAACATTTTCAGTGACTCCGAACACGAAATTCCATTGGCGATGCAAAACTCTTTGTTTGATGCTTTTGTCCATTATGAAATTCGCAATACACACTAGATATGATATAACTAAAAACAGCACTGTATTTAATATAAATAACAAATGCAACTCAAACTCCGCGCCAAAATGGATAACAGTTGTGCCAATCTAACAACAACAAAAAAAAACAAAAATTTGAATTTGGAACCATAAACAAATCACCATTCCCAATACTTTCTTGAGTATATAACTTTTTTTTGTAAATACATTCATATAATAGATAAAAAACACTCAGACGCAGTACAAATATCTGTGTTCCTCACACAAATAATTGTCCTGAGTGGGAATCGTACCCACTCGACCTCGTGCACGAAAGTCGGTTATGTTACCGACTACGCCACGAGGCCCGTCATCTTTATATTCAATTAATTAATTACCATCCTTAATGCATGTAAATGCTTCCGATAGATGGCGTTGGTCGTAAAGACAAAACGTGATAAGTAGATTGGGATGATCGAAAGATCTGTACTATAGCTCAGTGGTTCAGAGCACTTCCCCGGATTGGAAAAGGCGCGGGTTCGATTCCCGCTAGTACAAAAAATCTCTTTTTCCTTATTCACAAATAATTTGTACTTTAAAAAAGTGGCGGAGCATGTCAAATGCTAAAAAATATAGATCAAAAATACCATCCTTAAATTGAAACGCCTTGCCGAAATTTCAACTCTTATTTATCTATGTACCTAGCCCTTTTTTTTTTTGTTATGACTGGGTATCTGTGTAGCCCTACAGTTTTGACTAGATCGTTGATCCACCTGGTAGAAAGCTGCCCTGCTCTGCATCGTCAAATACGTGGCCGCCAATCGAGAACTTTTATTCCACTGCCCATTGCCATTTTAGCATACCAACCTGTCGGACTATGTCGGTCACTCCCGTTCCCCTACAGATCTCCAATCACGAAGAGAAATACCTATTTAGCCTGCTCTGTGACACGCTGACCGACTTTGAGTCTAGATACAAGGCCAACATTCAACCTTTGTCTCTGTCGTATCACATTTACGTATCAGCGACTGAAAATTCTCTATTATATATAACCTCATTCGTTCTATATTCCCTGTCGGCTGTTAGGATTCCCAAATTAAGTGGATGTTTCATTGTGTATATTTCATTCTTTGCCTCAGGTTAAAATATAATAACCGTAGCCCTTTGGAAAAATTTCTTAGGTAAAATACAATAGCTGGTACTTTTTTGAACGCTTTTGGTTAGAATTAAATATCGGTATAATATTTTATTTCGCTACAATATCAGAAACAAGTGATTTAATCAAGAGATTAACCAGGTTTTACTCATATCTGTACTATGCCGCGAGTATTACTTTTTTTTTAATGTACATCCTGCACTATGAGAATGGTGGACTTTACAAACATACAATTTAACAGTCACAAAGTACACCTTTTTTTTTGTTAAGGTGGAAAAAAGTGTACCTAACCGCACCTCGTCGTTCGGGGCAAGGAACAGGGTAGTGTGGAGCCTTCACCTACTAAATAAAGCTGCTGCGTGCCGTTTCTCCGCCTGTATTGGCAGACCACTGGAATTGTGTTACATTACTTCAGTGGACACAAAGTACACCTTTTTTTTGTTAAGGCGGGTAAAAATTTACCTAACCGCACACCCCGTCACTTGGGGTAACGAACAAGGTAGTGTGGGGCCTTCGCCACGGCGGGTTTATTTAGTGGTCCGACCCACTTAATAAACCCACAGTGTGCCGTCTCTCCACCTGTGTTGGCCACTGGAACCATACTACATTACTTCAGTGGTCCGCCGGCAGCTAACCTTTTCGGGTACCCTCTGCTGAGCAACGCATCCGCACATGGAGCGTCACACCTTCGCGGGAGGCCTTGCGGGTGGCGGACGTTCCCCGGTCCATCCACCCGTAGCCTCAGCTAGGGCGGCATGAGACGCAAGTACTAACGCCTGCGGCGCCCCAGTCGCTGGCGGCGGTTCGGGTCAGCGTAAGGATTGGCCTCCTTAGCCCTCTCCGCCGCTTCCTTCTGCGAGATGACTTCCTTGCAGAAGGCAGCGACCGCGGCCCATTTCACACAAAGTACATCTAAACTCAGATTTATGTATCACATAAAGAATAGTCTTGCATGGGAATTGAACTCGCAACACTCGGCACGGAAGGAATCTAAACCACTCCGCTATTACTGAATAGACGTTTTTGTGCTACTACAATATCATCTGTTTAGTTAGAGGGGCCACACGTTCGATATTTTAATGTAGGACTTATCCAAAAAAATTCTAAGTAGGAAGTTAAATAATATCATAAACTAGTTTGATATTTGTAAACCTGAACACTCCATGCCTCCTGACTATGGATACTGCAAAATAGCTTTACCTGCAGCGCAGTTTTTTTTTGCTTATATATCAGGTTTCCGATACAATAGCAGGGTGAAATATATACATTTTTTTAAGTCAAATCAAAACCTATCAAACGAAAATCCCCCTTCAGTATTAGAGTAATGTTTGAACAAACAAATAGATAAAAATAAAATAAAATAGTAAAACGTTTTGGAGTTCGAGACATAAATATATTTAATGATCTGTATATAGCTCATATACAAACCTCTGTTACAGGTTTTTAATATACTGGATAGTCCGCCTTTATTTTTTTCTTCTTAAGGCAGGAAAAAATGTACCGAACCACACACCCCTTGTGTTCTTATTCGGAGCAACAAACAGGGTAGTGTGGGGCTCTCACCCATTAAATAAACCCGCCGTGTGCCCTCTCTCCGCCTGTATTGGCGGACCACTGGAACTGTGTGACATTAGGTACTTCAGTGGTACTAGATAGTCTGACTGCAAAGTTAGTGGTATCGAGTGCAATTCCCAGTCCAAGGTCCAGACCTCGTAAGGCACTCCTGACTTCGAAATTATGAGTATCCATCCATCCATCCATCAGCCTTTTATCGTCCACTGCTGGCCTCCCCAAAATGGGGGTTTTACCATAATCGCCACGCTTGGAAGGCGGGTTGGCGATCGCAGTGGATGTTTTTAGTACACAGGGGAACGCTGCCACCCGGTCCCCCGGTAATCCCTTAGTCGGCTTTTACGACTTCCATAGGAAGAGACGGGTGGAGCTATTCTTGGTGCCGGCCTCATACGGCGGCTTATTATGAGTATGCTTGTTTACAATTTATCACAGCTCGGTGAAGAAAAACATCATGAGGAAACTTGCATGCCTGAGAGATTTTCTCGACGGCTTGTGAAGTCTGCCAAGCCGCACCGGGATCAACTGCAACCAGCGTGGTGGACTATGGTGTTATCCCTCTCACCATTAGGGGAGACCCGTGCTCAATAGCGGGTCAGAACAAGGGTTAAAAAAATTTTCTGTATTATCCTTTAAATTATGTGGTCACCCTACTCTTGTTTCTAAAGTCTTTGACATGAAACAAGAATGCTTTGATACAGTTTTTAGTTCGCTTTGACAAGGGACTCAGAACTCGTTGATTGTGTAATGGGATAATTTGCATGTTTATAATGTTAGTATCAACTTCAAAGGGTTTTAAGTGAAGTTTTTTGATAATATAACCTTTTTTTATCCTTTTCCTTTAAACTACAATTAGCTGTGCCCGCAGCTACACCACCAAAACCCCTTTATTTTTATCAGGATAATATGGACCTGGTTATCCCGAAAGTTATCAGACCTACAAATTGTTATTAAATAAATAAATATTCACGAAAATTTCACACAACGTCCTCTGGTCCCAGACTAAGCTTAACGCTTGTGCTATGTGTACCAGATTACGGATATAATACATAATTATATTACTTTTTTTTGTAAATACATACATATAATATATAAAAAATAACCAGACACAGTACAAATATCTGTGTTCATCACACAAATAATTGTCCTGAGTAAGAATCGAACCCATGACCTCGTGCACGGAAGTTGGTTACACTACCGACTACGCCACGAGGCCCGTGACATCAAATTGATCATCCAAATTGAACTCACTCACATGTATATAGGCTACAAGTCTTTGCTCGCGGTAGTACCTCAGGTATATCTCAGGGTGTGTAGTAGTAATTACCAGTAGTGGGAAAAAAGTTGGGCACGAAAAGGAGAAAAAAAAGCAAGAGTTGGGTATGCTAAAAGGAGTATGAGAGTAATTGGATTTTCCTAAGTATTGTAGAATTTTTGTCTGTCTATTTATCTGTTTGTCTGTTAGTTTGTTTGCGCAACACGCAAAAGCTACTGAACAGATTTTCATGCAACTTTTTTTATTTGAAAGGCCTTCATTAAACTTAAAAACTGGCTAAGTACATTTTATCCGGCTACTGTAACGGGAACCTGAGATATAACCGAAAAATCAGTTTTGGCAACGGCGAAGCCGCGGGCAAAGGCTAGTATATAATAAAAAAACAACTTCTGCGGAAAGGAATCCGAACCTACCACCACGACACTGCAGAGAGAAACTTACTCGCAAGCGAAGTTATAAGTACAAAATATAACAAAAGCGATCGTGAACCGAGAAATTAATTAAAACAATACTTTAAACTAAACAATCGAAATTGCGAATATGTACATTTTCTGTTTCTGTAACAGGGATGCGCCTCGAATATGATTTAATTAAAACCCTCGACTTATTTCAGTAACGATTATTATAGTCAAAAGAAAAAAATCGGTCTCATTATGAACATATTAATGGCTGATCTGATTGTGATAATCCCAATAGATTTATAACCAAGAGCAGATATATAAAATGGCAGTTAGATTTTTTTTGCTATAATAATATTTTAGTATAACTAGCCTATGGCCGCGGCTCCTCCGCAGCTAAAAACTAGTTTTTAGATCAAATAGCAGGTTACCTATAAAGTAGTAAGATTGTTTTTAAGTCTAATCAAGAGCTATCAAATAAAAAAAATTGCATCAAAATCAGTCCAGTAGTTTTTGCGTGATGAGCGAACAAACAAACAGGCAAAAAATCTAAAATATTTTTTTTTGTGTTAAGACGCCTATATAGTCTAACTTGTATATAATAACCTATCCTCTAATGAATTATCAGAGTATAGTTACTGTAGTATTGCCAAATGCCTTTTATTTAGTGAGTGAGAGCGTCGGTGGATCAATCCTACTCCTCATCCTCTCCTTAGTATTATTTCTATTCACTTTCCATGACTGTTATTAGGCTGGCAACGCGTGCGTGATGTCAGTACTCGTATGTATGTATGTACATTCAGTTCAATTAATTCTGCGGTTTACTGGGTAGATGGGTTTAGAGAGATTAAACTGAAAATGTTACCCTCAAACACTTTAAAAGCTTTTACATACATCGTGTCAGATAAGTTTGAATTATTGGCGAAACATCATAGGCTAGTATAGCATAGGCTAACACGACATATTATGCACGTTTGGTAAAATCTTGTGATTTCGCGTCACCCGCATGCTGTGGGCGTGAAATTTTTAACACCGCCATTTAGAATAAGTATATTGATTACACTTAATAAATGGTATTCTCTTTCTGGCTATTGCCGTGTGGCGCCGGATTTAGAATTGTCCCACCCCTCTCCACCCATGGGAGTCGTAAGAGCCGACTGAGGGAATACCGAGGGAGTGGGCAGCAGCACTCCCTCGAATATTAACAACATTCACTGCGATCGCCAACCCGCCTGCCAAGCATGACAATTACGGCAGTATACCCCATATGAGCGAAACACATGTTGTGGCGTACTCTTGGGGAGGCCTATGTCCAGCAGTGGACTTCGAAAGGCTGACGCAGGCAAAGGCTAGTGTCTATATAAATATATAAAAGTAGCGGTTCCGCCGCCGCTAAAAGCTATTTTTTAGATTATACCTCAGATTCCCGTTATAGTAGCGGGATGAAATGTATACCAGTTTTTAAATCTAATTAAGATCTACCAAATAAAAAAGTACAAACAAACAAACAGATTAGACAAACAATCTAAATATAATGCTAATCTTAGACGGGCCCTGTGGCGTAGTCGGTAGTGTAACCGACTTCCGTGCACGAGGTCGTGGGTTCGATTCCCACTCAGGACAATTATTTGTGTGATGAACACAGATATTTGTACTGCGTCTGGGTGTTTTCTATCTATTATATGTATATTATGTATTTACAAAATAAAAGTAATATATGTATGTATTATATCCGTAATCTAGTACCCATAGCACAAGCGTTAAGCTTAGTTTGGGACCAGAGGACGTTGTGTGAAATGTCCGTGAATATTTATTTATTGTGTTCAGACACGTCAATAGATTTTTCTGTTTAGGTGAGGAAAAATGTATCTAACCGCACTTCCCGTCGTTCGGGGCTACAAACAGGATAGTGTGGGGCCCTCACCCACTAAAATAAACCCGCCGTGTGCCATCTCTCCGCCTTTATTGGCAGACCATTGGAACTATGTTACATTGCTTCAGTGGTACGCCTATATAGCTTAATCCAGTAATTTTTTGTCAAATATCTTAAATGTACAGACACAGCTCTGTTACAGTTTTATAACAGTTAATATGATAGAGATCTGCTATTGTTCTAGCATCACGGTGAAACTACAACAGATTTCAATTAAGTCTTTTTAAGTTCTATTTATTAAATACTTGGCCCTCATCTAAAAGAAATACTATGATATCTTCATTTAATTTAAAGTTATTAGTTTTAATGATTTTTATAAGCACATAGACGAATTCACGGGTATCAGCTAGTTTATAATAATTTTGAAGCGCAGTAATCAATATCTAGCATACATCATTATCGCTTATTGAGAGATGCCACGACATCTATCGGATTGCTATATACATAATTCTGAGCGGGAAGACTAATATATTATTTACAAGATACGATTAGTAGTTATTGTTAGTTATTGACGAGTCTCGTGGCGTAACCGACTTCCGTGCACGAGGTCGTGGGTTCGATTCCCACTCAGGACAATTATTTGTGTGATGAACACAGGTATTTGTACTGCATCTGGGTGTTTTCTATCTATTATATGTATGTATTTACAAAAAAAAAGTAGTATATGTATTATATCCGTAATCTGGTACCCATAGCACAAGCGTTAAGCTTAGTTTGGGACCAGAGGACGTTGTGTGAAAATGTCCGTGAATATTTATTTATTTATCTATACTATTGTATAACTGTATAAAATTATAACAGACTATTAGATTCTACCTCCGACTCCGTCAGCATGGACGTACTTTGCCTTTTCTGCACTCCAGACTATATGTGTGCAACATTTCATGATGATTGGTTCAGTAGTTACAGCGTGAAAGCAAACCAACTCACTTTCGCATTTATAATATTAGTAAGGATTTAAGCCACTATGTACCCAAAGTTTTGTTCGTTTGTTTGTTTGCGCAGCACGCGAAAATTTCTTAACGGATTTCAAGATTTTTTCGTTCGTTTCGTTATGATTTTTAATATTATACCTAATACTTGTATATAATTTTAGCTTGCTACTGTTGGTGGTTTGGTTTAGTTCAGCTTGGCAGACCTCACAAGCCGTATAGAAAATCTCTGAGGCATGCAGATTCCTAACAATGTTTTCCTCCAGCACATTACAATTTCATTGACAAAGGCTATTAGAAAAAAAAAACAACTATATTAACCTTTTAAAAAATATTCAAGAAAATATACTGAAATAGATTTTCTTTTGCAAATTACATTCGAAATATCTCCCCTAAATGACGCAAGTGATTTAGACAGAAATATGATCCCCTCCAAGGCAATGAATCAAAGTGACACCAAAAAATATAATCACTAGGAGAGCAGAACTGAACACAGATGAATCATAATGATCCGAATTCATTGGTAACACTTTAATTTTGTGGGAGCCTGGTAACTGATCACCAATCGATATCCTAAATAAATACAGTTTGTTTGTTTGCAGAATAAATAATATTTGGTACCTTTGCATTTCCCGCGGGGTCCGGGATGGTGAGAAGCGTGCGTGCGACCGCACAAACCGGACTGTACTGTCGCCTGTTGGCTGGAAGGGTGTTCGGGCAATATATAGAGATGTTGATACCGCGTTGATAGATTTGCTTTATTTTAAATGATCTGGATTTCTTTATATAAATGATTTAAAAAATGACGCAGGGACAGGTTATTGTAATAAATAAAATAAGTTAGGTGAGGTTAACCGACTGGTTAACCAGCAGACTTACCTGTGATAAAAATAATCCATCTGTAATCTGTAGTGTGTTCTGCTTGGTCCTTATAATTCGGATAGAAAAACTAATCATAAAATCTTAACATTCTCAAAACGGTTCCTTCGTAAAATAAACCAACAATGTTGTTAATTTTTAAATAAGATTCTAATCAAAATAGTATTATTTGGATTACAACCTTATAAATAATAAAAATAGACGTCGCGGGTCGTCTACCAGATGTGAAACATCGAAATTATTTTGTAGGTATAATGAGTAGAAATATAATGATTATAACTTTTTCAATGTGTGCTTGCATAAAACTATGACGTGTAAAATAGCGGAAATGGTTATAAATCATCATCATCAGGCCCTGGAAATCATCTAAGACCAAAGTAATCGTCAAGACGAAACAAACAATTCCAAACTCGATAAGGTTGAGTCGTTTGATTACAGAGTTACTGTGGCCACCTTCCAGCTCCATCATCAGACCCTGGATACTATCCAGAGACAAAGTACTCGTCAAGACTAATCAAACGAGTAAAAACACGATGGGGTTGCGTCGTGTCATTACAGAGTTACTGTGGCCATAATCTAGCTCCATAGTCAGACCCTGGATACTATCTAGAGACAAAGTAATAATAATAATAATAAAGTATTTATTTCTCATCCCAATATTGATTTGTTAGATTGTAGCAGTTACATATTAGGTACTTAATATACTGTGTGAGACTGGTGCCTAAGATAAGCTCGAGGCTTGTGTTTCAGGATACCAGGTTTTTCCCCCCTTGTTTTACATTAATTATGTACTACCATACTAACTAGGTATATTACAAATAGACACATAACGGTTTGCTCTTTATTTTTTATTTTTTTATGTAATATCTTAAGTATTAACAATTATTTAATAATAAAGTAGTGATATTTGTAATAAAGTTTTGTGTTCTTGTGTGTGCGTGTGCGCGTATGTGTGTCTGTGTGCGCGCGTGTGTATGCATGTGTGTGTGTGAAGGTCGTGATGTATAGCTTTAGCAATTATTAGAAATATATCTTATAACTGGACTTGAAGCAAATTTTCAGTGTTTTCATAATTAAATTCTTGAAGCCAGGTTATTACTATATTTTTGCATCTTTTCTTATTTAGATTATATACCTGTAATATTTTATTTACTTTATTGTAAATAAAGCCACCGAGGCGGCAGAAGAAACGCTTAGAAAACATAGTAGTTAGGTGAGTTTGATGACAATCAACGGGGTTGTATCTGCTTTTACCACGGGGCAGCGAGGGGTCATAAGTAAGTGATGAATGCTGTTTGAGCAATATGTTTAAAATAAACAGTTGACGCACTGTTAGAACTTTAGTCTCTTTGTAAAGCTGTACTGTGGGACAACGGTAAGGTCGGGAATATGACACCTTCAGGATAGCCCTCTGTGCTCTTTCTAAGCTAATCATAGCAGTCCTTGGTGCTCCACCCCAACAGATGATGCAATAGGTAAGCAATGTCTGGACGAGTGCGAAATATACCGATCGAAGTACTTTTTCCTCGGCAACGTGTCTTAAAATTTTAAAAACATATATTATTTTTCGAAGTTTATTAATAAAGTTTTCAATATGTTCATGGAACCTTAGGTTATTATCAATTGTTACTCCTAGGTATTTAACGCTGGATGACTTGGTAAGTTGTGGGCAGTTACAACCATCACTATGGGGTTTACAACAAATATGGGCTATAATAGGTTTTAAACATGCTGTTGGAGGTGGTTGGCTTCTTTTCAGAGAAAAGGTGACGTAAGTAGTTTTCTCCTTATTTAGGGTGAGTATATTATTTTGAAGCCACTCAGACACCGTGTTCAATCCCGATTGAGCATGTTTATACACCTCACTCCACGAGCCTGCGCTAAATAAGAGAGCTGTCATCCACGAAGGTAATGATTGAACCATTGGAAAGGGAGAGTGAACCCAGGTCATTGATGTAGATGAGGAAGAGTGTAGGACCGAGTACGCTGCCTTGGCGGGTACCGTATGAAAGCGTGCGCTCATCACTAAAATATTCACCTATCCTGACTCTCTGGGTGCGTTCACTTAGATAGTCTTGAAAGAGTTTAAGCTGAACTCCTCGAATGCCCAAGTTTTCCATCTTACGAATCAGAATGGGTACAGAAACCGTATCAAATGCTTTGGTTATATCTAGAAATACACCTAGAACTTTTTGGCGACTATCCATATTGGTAACCACATAGTTAGTACGGATATGCACTGCATCCGAGGTAGATCTACCAGATCGGAAGCCAAATTGTGAGCTAGATAGGAGATCGTGATTTTCTAGATAGTTGACTAGCCTATTGTTTATAAAATACTGGAACTATTTTCGAGAGGGCAGGAAGCACAGCTATCGGTCTGAAATTGTTGAAACGGTTTTTGTCACCACTCTTATAAATAGGGTAAATGATGGATTTTTAAATGCTCTAGGGAATATACCTGTGGAGAGGGCAATGTTGCATATATAAGCTAGAGGCGGTACAAAGGTGACTTTATGGCTTTTAACTAGGTCACCAGATATTTTATCCCATCCCACTGCACAGTCACTACGCAAAGACATCACTCCTGCTCACAAAGTACTCGTCAAGACGAATCATACGAGCCCAAACTCGATGGAGTTATGTCATTTTATGACGGAGTTCCTATGGCCACCTTCTAGATCCATCATCAGACCCTGGATACCATCAAAAGACAAAGTACTCATCAAGATGAATCAAACGAGTCCAAACTTAATGGGGTTGCGTCGTTTCATTATGGAGTAACTGTGGTCACCTTCCAGCTTCATCATCAGACCCTGGATACCATCTAGAGACAAAGTACTCGTCAAGACGAATCAAATGAGTCCAAACTTGATAGTGTTGTGCCGTTTTATTATGAAGTTCCTATATACCTTCCAGCTCAATCATCAGATCAGCTCTATGTCATCATAATATTGCATTATACATATGCTTGTAAAATTTCAGCTTATTAGGAAATCGGAAAGTGTGTCTAATTTAACTTGCAAGATTTAACGGAACAAGTAAAAAAGCGTCCCACGCTAGCAGCCGATTTTACCCTCCCTCCGCATTAGATGTTTCACATCAGTAAATATTTATTTAGCGTGTATATTGCAAACTCATAAAGAAGGTAAACTTATAAATATTATTATTTTATCTCATAAATGACAATTGTCGAGGGTAGAGTAACAGCTCTATATAATTTCAACGATCGGTAGGCGCCTAGCTCACTCACGTACCGCCCGCCCAGCAACAGTTTGTAATAATGTTGCAAGCTATAAGAATAAAATTTACCAATAAAGTAGATAAGAAGTCACCATAGAATATAATGTAACTACTAGTCTCTAATTAATAAGGTTATTTATGTGTTATAGTCGTACTAGTTTCTGCCCGCGACTTCGCATGCGAGTACTTTTAATTTCATATCCTATTATTCGTTAAGGTGTATCATACGGGAAAACTATATATATTAAAATTTCAGTGGTTAGGTGTGCCAAAATAAAGAGAATATAACCACTACGTTTAGTGCCAAAATAGCTATCCTACGGGAACCATTAATTTATTCGGAATATAAAAGATAGAGACAGCCACTGTATCATCTTACTTACCGTAGCCTATAGACGCTAGAAACACCAGAGGCATCATTCGCGCCTCGACAACTCAAAGGAAAGAGATATGAGGTGGAAAGGAAGGATAATAAGGAAACGATAAGGAGAGGTTTGGGCCTCCGGCGCTCTTACTCACCATACGACTGATTACACTGATGTCTGTTATGACATGCCCGTCTATACATTCAAAGAAAGTATTATGGTAGACAGTGGTTTGGCTTTACTTTTAATTTTTTATTAACCGTTTGTTTTGGGCACGCAGTTTTTATCAGAATGAGAATTTCTCAGGCATGCCTGTATTCTGACGATGTTTTCCTTCATCGGGAAGTGATTATCTGTTAGTAAAACACATTATTTTATGATTGTAAAATTTTACCTTAAAATGAGGAAAATATTTCAATATAGCAACACAAAAACCTTTAAGTAACAGCGTCTGTTATCCAACCAATGAAAATTGTCACTCAACTTGCAACTATATCTCCTAGATCTGTTCATCCCGTCTTTGTCGTATTACATTGGATGCTGGATAGAAAAAAATACTTAGCTCCATTCAATATTATACTTTAGATTGTAGGTACAACAATTGAGTTTTGAGTAATATGTGAACATTGAAAGCTGCAAGAGGGAAAATCTACCTAAACCACTTTGAATCATGAATATACTCTCTTGTGTTAATGATAAGGTTTATTATTGTAGTTCTACGTCAAAGTGACCCACATAAGTCTTACGGGTTGTTTTAGAAAGGTTGATTGACATCGTCGATAGATTTTTTTTATTTAGTTCAATGTCGATTGCAGTAGTAGGTATATACCGAAAGGGGTGTTTCTAACGTTTCTGTTGAATTCTGTTTATATTTTACTAACAACATATACTGGCCTTAGATACTTTTACAACTATAAAAAACATTAGTGTTACAATCAAGTTACAATTATTTCAAATCTGGAACGTATTATTCTACTTTATTACGACCACAAATTTTTTTTTGAAGTTATACTTCTTTTGGCGCGTTAGGGAAAAATGATGAGAGTAAATTTTTACGATGCGCGGTGTACCACAAAAATCCGGCACCCTGAAGTTAGCTATAGTCAACATTTTAGTTTTTTTGTGATATTTAAATAAAGAATAATAAGAAGTATAACTTCTAACGCGTGTACATAAGTACACACAATTGTTTTTTAAAGCGTAGTCACGACGCTGGATAAATATTATGTTCTATTTCTATGCTTAAAGGTTCAGAATACAGGTTGTGAGCTGAAAGGGCTTTACCTAAATTGTTACTATACTTGCAAGTGGGATTTTGTTTTCTAGTACTTAGTAGTAGTATCTGGAGCGGATTTTTCCATCACCATGTAAACTATGTACGTCAATGGAATACTTCATTAGCCTTAAATACTTCTGTAATTTTCAGTAAATTAATAAATTGACTGAAGTATGTGACAGGATTTCAACCACTCGCCATGACGTCCCGCCAAATACTCTTTTGTTTTCGAAATTCAAATATAAAGACTGATAAGGGTATTCACTCTCGTGACAGCCATTTGCAATTTGATAGTTCTACAGATAGATGGAAAATATACGTGGCTTGCGCGCTTCGAATAAACATCATCTTAGTCATTTTTGTTGGCAGCCATATTGTTAGAAGACAATATAAGATTGCCCTTTATTTCATTGAATACCCCTAAGCAAATTTTTTTTTGTTAAGGCGGGAAAAAATGTTCCTAATCGCACACCCCGTCGTTCGGGGCAACAAACAGGGTAGTGTGGGGCCCTCACCCACTAAATAAGCCCGCCGTGTGCCGTCTCTCCGCCTTTATTGGCGGGCCACTGGAACTATTACTTCAGTGGTCCGCCAGCGGCAGCTACATGCAACCTGCTGCCTGCAATTTCATCAGTATGAACTTATGATTTATAAAAATATTGTTAGGGAACTTTCTATATGGAAGTATCCTACAGTTTAATTCAGTCAGTAATTAGTATTTCATCGATATAACAACCGGATTTCATCTCAATCTATTCAATCGTTCGTTCTGACTGCACTGATGGTAGAGTGGTTTAGATACCGCCACGCCCGTGTTGTGCGTTCGATTCCTGATGGACAACTCTTTATGTTATCCACTAATGGTCGTTCTGATACAGGATGTACGCCGTGTTCGGCTCCCGCAATACAGAAATTATTCCGTAGTGCATGGAAATTTGATTTTAAAAAAATCCACGTGTAGGCGTGATTGACAGACACATATCCAAATATCTACACAAACATACCTTCTATTATAAGTACATTTTCTGTTGAAACAATCCGCCGGCCGTGTGGGGCCGGCTTTAGAATTGTCCCACCCCTCTACCCACGGAAGTCGTAAGAGCCGACTGAGGGAATACCGGGGGAGTGGGCAGCAGCACTCCTTCGAGTATTAACAACATCCACTGCGATCGCCAACCCGCCTGCCAAGCGTGGCGATTACGGCATTATCCCCCATGACGGGACCGCTAGTTGTGGCGTTCTCTTGGGGAGGCCTATGTCCAGCAGTGAACGTTGAAAGGCTGATGGATGGATGGTTGAAACAATCGGTAAGGTTAAGCAACTTTCATTCCAAAAGATACAATATAAGAGATTTATACATATATGTATTAATTTCAGAAGACTCGTTAAGAACTGATTTCTGGTTGTCTAATAATGCAGGTGTTAGAGGTTGTCAGAACCTCAACAAAGTTTGGAATAAGGTTAAAAAGATAAAGTTTAAAGTACAAATTATTTGTGAATAAGGAAAAAGAGATTTTTGTACGAGCGGGAATGGAACCCGCTTCTTTTCCAATCCGGGGAAATGCATTCCGATAGATGGCGTTGGTTGTAAAGACAAATGTGATAAGGAGATTGGGATGATCGAAAGATCTGTACGATTGCTCAATGGCTTAGAGCACTTCCCCGGATTGGAAAAGACGCGGGTTCGATTCCCGCTCCTACTAAAAATCTCTTTTTCCTTATTCACAATAATTTGTACTTTAAAAAGTAGCGGAGCATGTCAAATACTAAAAAAATATAGATCAAAAAACAAGATAAAGTTTTCCAAAGAAATAAAACGAGCGAAAAATTCTAATTTAAGAGTATGCTATCGAGATCAAAGTTAATTTGTGTTTAAAATTCAAGTAATATCGTTACGTTTATTTGTTTTAAGAAATTAGGTTGTAAGCTTTCGCGCTTTTTAGGGTTCCATACCCGTATTACTAAGCCTCCGCTGTCGGTCCTTCCGCCTGTCAGCGGGCTGTCTCACGAACCGTAATAAGTAGAGTTGAAATGTTCAGTGTATTTCTGTTGCCGCTACAACAAATAAAATTTAAAAATAAAGCGATGTCTGTGATTTATGACGTTTTTTTTTTCTGTATATCATGAACCGTAATAGATAAATACCTAGTTGAGATTTTCATAGAATGTGTATTTCTATAGCCGTTGTAATATCAAAAAATAAAAATAAATTAAATTTTAAAATTAAAGGGTTCCACGTGCCAGGAACTTGATATTTTTGACGTTTTTTGCAGTGTCTCATGTACCGTACATATTAGGTAGATATTATATTTTTTTATAGTGTGTATGACTATGACCGCTTTAAAACCAAATAGATCTAGTGGTATAGCCTTGCTTATCCCAACACGAATGGGCCGGCTCGATCGGGGAAGTACCATCCTCTCACATAAGATCAGCGTGTAACAACGGTAGTTACGCTGCGTGAGTGAGAGCGCCGGAGGCCCAAGCCCCCTCCCTATCCTCTCCTTATTATCCTTTCTACCCACTCCTATCCCAATTCATTGGAGATGGCAACACATGAGTGATATCTCTGGTGTTGCTAGCGTCTATAGGCTACGGTAACCGCTTACCATCAGGTAGGCCGTATACTTGTTCGCCACCCCTGTAGTATAGACAAAATAGTTAATCTAACACAAAGTGCGAAAATGTGAAATCGAAAATAACAGTCATGAGCAGGACATTTTCGCACTTTATGTTAATTTATATGGCTAAGCATATCAAATGCTTAAAAAATATATGAAAATCATCAAAATAAATAGTTAATGCCTTTTTCGTTCACTGAGTTAATCTTATTCTACGGTGGTACGGAACCCTTTATGTGCGAGTCCGACACGCACTTGGCCGGTTTTTCTTGCTTGTGAAAAGAGCAGCTGGTCTTGAAAATAAATTATGTATTGTGGAAATTTTACCATTACGGAATTTTATTCTTTCTAATATTGACGCTAATAGGTACTACACATCCTTTTTTTTGTTTAGGCGGGAAAATGTGTACCTAACCGCACACCCCGTCGTTCAGGGCAACAAACAGGGTAGTGTGGGGCCTTCACCCACTAAATAAACCCGCTGTGTGCCGTCTCTTCGCCTTTATTGGCGGGCCACTGGAACTATGTTACATTGCTTTAGTGGTAGGTAGTACACATCCTAACTAATGTTATAAATGCAATAGTGAGTTTGTTTATGTCGTTTTCATGCACATTCATGTAACTATTGAATCAATCATCATGAAATTTTGCATACACATAATCTGGAACCCGGAAAAGGGACATAGGCTACTTTTAATCCCGGAAGAATTAAGGTTTCCGTGGAATGGCTATTTTTACATTATATACTGAAGAACACTTCTCCAGGGCATAATTCCTGTTTCGCTGCCTTCTGCGACGAGGTCATCTCGCGGAAGGAAGCGGTGGAAAGGGCCAGGGAGGCCGATCCTTCCGCAGACCCGAACCGCCGCCAGCGACTGGGGCGGCGCAGGCGTGAGTATTTGCGCCTAATGCCGCCCTAGCTGAGGCTGCGGGTGGTTGGACCGGGGAACGTCCGCCACCCGCAAGGCCTCCCGCGAAGGTGCGATGCTCCGTGTGTGGGTGCGTCGCTCAGTAGAGGGTACCCGAAAGGGTAAGCCGCCGGCGGACCACCGAAGGAATGTAACATAGTTCCAGTGGCCCGCCAATAAAGGCGGAGAGACGGCACACGGCGGGTTTCTTTAGTGGGTGAGGGCCCCACACTACCCTGTTCGTTGCCCCGAAAGACGGGGTGTGCGGTTAGGTACATTTTTTACCGCCTAAACAAAAAAAACAAAAAAAAAGGGCATAATTCCTGTATCGCAGGTGACTTTACAAACATTTCACGGTCACAAAGTTCACTCTCTAAACAACCATTTGAGGGTCACACAAAAATTGTAATACGTGGGAATCTAACCTAAAGCATGACTACCGCTGTCATACAGAAGTGTTTGATGTCGAATCAATCAGTTGTTACAACAGCATCATCTATCTAATTATAATGAGTATGAGTTTATTAATCCTAATTATTTTATAAAAATCAAGCAAATGTGACATGTTTTTGAAAAATATTTAATTATTTTTTGTGGAAGGTTTAGGTTGGGGGAGTGGGCAGCAGCACTCCTTCGAGTATTAACAACATCCACTGCGATCGCCAACCCGCCTGCCAAGCGGCACTATTCCCCATTCTTGGGGAGGCCTATGTCCAGCAGTGGACGTTAAAAGGCTGATGGATGGATGGATGGAAGGTTAACCCCATGTACGGTGAAAATATATACTATATTAAGGACATCGGACATCGATTACCAGGCGCCCCGGAAATTAAAGTGCCATCAGCCCCTTAGAATGAAAATCGAAACGTTAGACGTACTTTCGTTTCGAGTCATTATAATTGATCAACAGTCCGACGCGTTATTCCTGATTTGTCGAGATTGCAACGCGTGATTCAGGTGACCAATCACAAATAATCACAATGAAGTGAAACGAAAGTTCGTCTAACGTTTCGTTTTTCATTCTAAGGGGGCAGTTCTCGTTTGTTCTATATGAAAAATTTGTTTTCAATTCTGCTCTCCTAGTGGTTGTATGCTGCATCTCCTGGAATACCGTGCCAAAAGCTACCCGTTCAGCCATCGAGGATTTTGATAACACATTCCTTCTTAAATGACTCGGGTAACGCCTCCGCCGTTTGTCGGATGTATTTGCATACACTATTTTCGCAGTCCTGAGAAATTGTCACGGTGACTAAATTGCCAAAGCATCAGGGACGATATTCCAGGAGATGCAGGTTCAAATCCTGCTCGTGATTGTTATTTCCGATTTAATATTTTCGCACTTTGTGTTAATTTATACGGTTAAGCATGTCAAATGCTTAAAAAACAAAACATATCAACAATTAATATTGTTATCATATTTAAAACTTTTACATAAATTTCATAAATAGCCTACTAACAATAATGACTTCAATCGGAAAATATTTTAAATTATCTGTTTTAGCTTTGCATTAGCTTCCCCGACCCATATATAGACATAAAAAATACTAGGGCGTAATAGGCTAATAAGAGTTGTTTACAAAGTTCTTGAATGACGGTCATAAAATTAATTGACGCGCGCTCCCTGGTGCGTCAAATTACTAGGTCAACTTCCGAGTGATTTCTTGGTGTTTATGATATCCTGTTATATTCGATGTTAGTTTTAATGTGTTATATGAGTTACTTGAATACTGAATAATTTATTGTTCTTCTTATCTTCATACAGAAAGAAGTTTCTTTCTACATGGATATGTCTGTAAGCATTTAATAGAACGATCATTCTCTCCTCGCCCAGAGTCGCAGACTAACGCACTACAGCTTCCCTAGCCAAGTTGCATAAACATTGTAGAATAGAATAGAAATAAAATAGTATAGAATAATTAATGTATGGAATTGACAGTCGGTAATGCTTACGTTGCCGTATTCTTATGTCAATCCCATACATTGATTATTCTATTGTATTTTTATTCTATTCTACGTTTATGTAACTTGGCTAGAGGGGCAGCTCTTCTTCTGTAATCGTAACAATGTTACAAGATTTCTGTTAAAATCTATTGTATGTAATAGAGCTATGTTAGCATAGACAGGATATTTTATGAAAAAATACAGTATAAAAAATAGGCTTTAGGCGAGTCTGAACTCGAATCGATGCTATTCTCAATCACAATAACTTATTATTCTAGTAAGTATCTGAGCATGTCAAGTCACCTATATAAATAAAAATAAATCGCTGAATATGTTGCTAAGTGCAAAACCCGAGAACGGCTGGACCATTCATCGCCTGTTTTCTTTTTCAAAATATTCGCTGGTGTCCTGGAAAGGTTCTTAAGAAGAGAATAATTGGAAAAATTGCCCGCAAAAATATGATAAACTTATTTCTCTTTTTCCCATTAAAACTGTTTCTAGCTGAGCTTCATATATTGATGTCAAACACATAAATCAAAAACAGTGTGTTGTGCCAGCTACACGTTTAATTTAACAAAAACTATTGGACTGCTATACACCCAATAGCTTACAGAACGACGTCTGTGGGGTCAGCTAGTTTAAAATAAAAACAACTTATAAACAATGAATTGTAAATTTATATAACCTATGAACATTCACCTGTAGCCAAAAAATATACACACATTCAAGAGACTAATCGAACATAGAACTTTAAGAGCTACGTCAGTGAACAAGCACGAACAAACGGAGCTGTTATCACGGCAGAAATGGCAGACCAACCATTCGTAGCCTTTCTCTTCGCCGAGGTAAGTTAAAATACCCTCAGAGTTGTTCAGTAAATAATTCTGAATGCGTTTCCAAATATTGTATAGAAGAAATTCCAGTATTATTAAAGAGAGTATAACCTGTAAATATATATAAAATTATTATTGGTTATAGCTCTGGTTCCCAATATAAACATATAAAATGTGTAACCGGTTTTAAAATTCAAACATTATAAAGAACAAATTATTTGAGAATGTGGAAAAAGAGAAGTTTAGCGCGAGCGGGATACGAACCTGCGTCCCTTCCAATCCGGGAAAGTGCTCTGTACCGCTAAGTCATCGCACTGACGAACAGCCATTCCCAATCTCCACATCACATTTGTCTTTACGTCCGCTCGCACTAAACTTCTCTTAATCCACATTCATAAATAATTTGATCTTTATAGTAGCTGAGCATGTCAAGTGTTAATAAAATACAGATCTAAATGTTCAAACATATTATTAAACAACATTTTTTATCGCCCATCATCCGTGTTTTGATATCCACTGCTAGACATAGGGCTCCTCCTCAAAAGAGCGCCACAACGAACAGCTCTCTCTGCAGTTTTGACCAGATCGTCGATCCATCTGGATGAAGGCCTACGCTGCGCCACACTTTAGTATGCCAAACCGGCAAAACATTTAAAAAAAAATACGAAAATAAAGTTTAAAAAAGGTTTTATCAAAATGCAATAAGTATTTTTTTCGTGTTGTGCGAACCAATAAATAGCAAATTCTCGTATCCGTGTGGTAACGGACTAAGAATATATGAATTTATCACCCAGCGCATTACTGGCCCGAGCGGGTGTGACCACGTGTGAGTGATGTATTTGCCATTTATGTTGATGCCGAATCCAGTCCAGTCAAAGAGCTTGAAAACATCTTCCAATGCAGTGGTGAAGAGGTTCGGGGACATGACGTCTCCCTGTCTTACGCCTTTCTGCAGTTGGATGGGTTTTGTGCTCTTGTCCTGAACTCGGACAGACATAGTGGCGTTTCTATACAAACACTTCAACACTTCGATGTACCGATAGTCAATTTGGCACCGCTGAAGGGACTGCAGTACCGCCCAAGTTTCGATCGAATCGAAAGCTTTCTCATAGTCCACAAACGCTAGACACAGAGGTCGATTATACTCCTCGGTCTTCTGTATAATCTGGCGCAGCGTATGTATGTGGTCTATGGTACTATAGCCTTTTCGGAAACCGGCTTGTTCGGGAGGCTGGAAGTCGTCGAGCCTGCGCGTGAGTCGATTTATAATGACTCTCGAAAACAACTTATAGACGTGGCTCAAGAGCGAGATGGGTCTATAATTCTTCAAGAGGGTTCTGTCGCCTTTCTTGAAGAACAGCACCACCATACTCCTGGTCCACGATTCTGGAACGTCGCCCCCGAGAACGACAGAATAGAATAGCCTCTGGAGGGCTTTGAGGACCGGCTTTCCGCCTGCCCTCAGAAGCTCTATAGTAATTCCGTCTTCTACCGGTGCCTTTCCGTTCTTTAGTTGTTTGAGAGCCATTCTGATCTCGTACAGGCTGACGTCTGGGATATCTTCGGTAAAAAGCCGAGTTAACTTGGATCTGGGCTCATGGACCAAGCTGAAAACAGGGTTCTGGAATCTGTATAACTGTCCATAGAACCCTGTCCATAGACCTCTCTTAATATTTCGTCTTTGGATGAAACAATAGTGCCATAATTGGTCTTCAGCTAGGTCAGCTGGTTTTCCCAACAGACAGATCTCTCGCGAACACTTTGGAACCTCGGTTCCGCTCTATCGCCTCTTTAATACGCAGGGTATTAAATCGGCGAATGTCTTGTCGCATAGACTTGGAGATCTGCCTGTTTAGTCGCCTCTGATTGGACCAATCAGCCGAAAACTGCACCGTCATTTCTGTCCGTCTTACCATGAGCTTAAGAGTTTGATCCGAAAATTTTTTCGACTACATATGAATGAAATGTTATACCTGTATTTTTTCGCTCGCTGTAGCTTTTGTAGCATAGTACACTATTTTACAAGCACTATTATTACGTAGTCTTTTTCTCAAAACACTAATTTAATACGTAAATATAGTGTAATACTCGAATTTTTATTCAAATGTTCGATTATGTCAGTTGAATCGTGACAGACAAAGCATTTTGACAATACCGAAAACTGGCCACGGCTCAGACTATCTAGACAGAGCGAAGAAAATTCTTTGACATGTATGAGCGAGAACACAAGATACAATTTACTGGTGCAAAAAACAGACAAAGCCATAGATTTTTGTCTTTGTCGCCGTGGCCAGTTTTCGGTATTGTCACGATGTCAAAATGCTTTGTCTGTCACGATCCAACTGACATAATGGAACATTTTGTATAAAAATTCGGGTTTTAATTAAAATTTAATGTTAATTTGTGTTAATGAGTGTTTTGAGAAAAAGACTACTTAACGTAACGTTAAGTATGAATGTGTTATCGAAATTAGCAGTCAGGAGCTAGGGTCACGATGGCTGAATTGGCAAAGCATCTGGACGGTATCCAAGAGATGCAGGTTCAAATCCTGCTTGTGACTATTATTTTCGATTTCACATTTTTCACTTTGTGTTTAATGTATGTTGCTAAGCATGTCAAATGCTAAAAATATATATAAAAATATCTAAATATTATAGGGTTTGCGTCATTATTAGGAAGAAATGTAACATAGTTCCAGTGGCCCGCCAATAAAGGTGGAGAGACGGCACACGGCGGGTTTCTTAAGTGGGTGCAGGCCCCACAATACCCTGGTCGTTGCCCCGAACGATAGGGTGTGCGGTTAGGAACATTTTTTCCCGCCTTAACAAAAAAAAAAGGCATAGCCTCTAACTAATTTATAACGCAGATGAAGTATTTTTTTATATTACGTGGATTCTAAACAAGCTTACGGCCCACAGAGTCTGGCAACACCAGAGGCTTCACTCGAGCAAGGAAAGGGATAGGAGGTGGCTAGGAATGATAAAAAGGAGAGGGCTCCGGCCCTCTCACTCACCATACGAAACACAACGGTAGGAGTAACTACCGTTGTTACACGTTGATCTTTTGTGAGAGGGGTACCTTACCCGACCGCGCCGGCCAATTTATACTGGGGTAAGCAAGACTAATACTAGAAAAGCTAGCTTTTAATAAATAATTAGTTACCTCTACAAGAAAACAAATGATGTAAGTTTTTCGCCATAAAATACTTGGCAGGAACTCTAATTTTCGGAGTATGAGGGATATTACGAGCAAGAAAACCAGGTTCGATGATAAATACTCATTGTGTAGTATACTAGCTGAAACAATACGTTTAAAATTATATTTTTAAATTGCTTATGGGGTTCGTAGCCTAATTGTGCACTTGCAGTTTGAACGATCGGCAAGGTCTTTTTTAATACTACCTGTGTAGCAAGCATATGGCCCATCTGATAATAGACGTTAGCAACACCAGAGGCATCACTCACGCGTTATCTCCAAGGAAAGGGATAGGAGGTGGATAGGTAGTATATTTAAGGAGAGGATAGGTAGGGTACTAAGGAGGGCAAAAAGGATAACAAGGAGAGGATAGGAAGGGGATCGGTCCTCCGGCACTCTCACTCACCATACGTAACACAATGTTAGGTACTAATACTAGGTACTGTTGATTCACGCTGATCTTTTGTGAGAGGATGGTACCTACCCGATCATGCTGCCCCCATTAATGCTGGGATAAACAAGGCTTTACCCCTTCGAAAAGTAACTTTTCTGGTTAAGTAACTTTCGCTCGGCTGGCAATTAGATGGGTGACCAAAATAGGACACTTAAGGCACTTTAAACAGTAGGTCCCGGCTGTCAAAGAACATCGTGATAGTGGTTACAGGTTGTCAGCCCTGAATAAAAATAGTTTTTTTATCCTCCGGTATTGTTCTAAGGACGCCAGTTGTCACCTTGTTTGGTTGAATCAGCTACAACCGAACACACGACGCAATTGTCAGGCTAAAGGTAGTTTGTCCGTGTGGTGACGGACTAAGAATACAAGTGTCACCACCCCATTCTTTCCCACGGGTGTCATATGAGGCGACTAAAGGAATCATCCATTGCATGACTGGTGGTAGGGCTGGGTACCAAGTGGGAGTACTCACTTGGTATCGGGCTGAGCCGGTTGGTACCACCATCTCTCGTGTGACCGGTCATGAAGCACATCGTTGCGTTTTGGCTGTAGCAGGAGATAGCCGTTTATTCTTTCATTTCATATCGGTGAAATGAAATGGTGAGCAGCCGCTTGACAGTACTCTCGGTATACTTGAGTGGTATTAACAGTACTAAGAATATTGTCAAGCGACTGTACAAGACTATCTTCCCATCTTCCCCAAGATAGCGTCTTCCTCTATATCAAAGTGCTTCACGGTGACACAACAGACGATGAAGTATATCGGTGAGTTTTGGTGCCATGACCCTAACACTATTAGGTACGATCTATTATTAGCACATTAGATAGCAATAAAAAAAATCTATATTTATACATCTACGCATATGATATTAGTAAGACAATACCCGATAGAAACCATTTTTTTTTCGTTAGGGCGCGAAAAATGTGCCACCACCGAAGGAATGTAACATAGTTCCAGTGACCCGCCAATAAAGGCGGAGAGACGGCACACGGGGGGTTTCTTTAGTGGTTGAAGGCCCCATACTACCCTGTACGTTGCCCCGAACGACGGGGTCTGCGGTTAAGAACATTTTTCCCCGCCTTAACAAAAAAAAGGGCGGGAAAAATATACTTAACCACACCTCCCTTCGTTTGGGGCAACAAATAGAGTAGTATGGGGCCTTTCTAGCACCGCACATCCGTCGTTCCGGGCAACGAAAAGAGTGGGGCCTCACCCACTAAATAAACCCGTGTGCCGTCTCTCTTCTCCGACGTATTGGCGTGCCACTGGGACAGTGATACATTACTTCAGTGGTCCGCCGGCGGCTTACATTTTCGGGTACCCTTAACTAAGCTACGCATCCGCACATGGAGCGTCGCACCTTCGCGGGAGGTCTTGCGGGTGGCGGACGTTCCCCGGTCCATCCACCCGCAGCCTCAGCTAGGGTGGCATCAGGCGCAAGTACTCGTGCCTGCGCCGCCCCAGTGAAAGCATCGGCCTCCCTGGGCCTCTCCGCCGTTTCCTTCTACGAGATGACCTCCTCGCAGAAGGCAGCGACCGTAGCCCAATTCCTGTCGCTACTAAGCATCGCTCTGACGACGCTCGGCAGCGAGAGGGGTAGTATGGGGTCCTAACCCACTAAATAAACCCGCCGTGTGCCGTCTCCCCGCCTGTAGGTGGATCACTGGAACTGTGTGACATTACTACAGTGGTCCGCTGGCGGACCCGATTGACACCCTGCACAAATAATATGAACACCATTGGTTAAATGTGAGATTGCAATAAATATTATTATAGGCGTTCTTGAATATATTTTTTCACCACGCGGCCGGGTGGCAAGCTAGCTGATGGAAAGCGGTTACCACCGATTATGCGTTGTTATATCAGCTATTTATTTTTTTATATATACAGACTTTTTGAAATAAAACTACGTTTACGGAATCTATCGCGTTTACTTGATTTTACTACTATAAAGCTAATAAAGTTTAAATTTTTTAAAAAGACAAAGTCTAATCACTACTGTGGGTTTTGTCTACACAGTAAGCGCTAACTGTGTCTTGCAATCTTGTGGTGTGCCTTCTTGTATTCTGTTTGGTGAGGCCTATCATACATATAATTTGCAATAAAATCGAGAATAAACACTATCCTATCTCTCAAGTTAGATCAAATAAAATTTTATTGAAATCAGGACATTAATTTAGGAATTCATCGCAGACAAACAAAGTGACACCCAATTTTTATATATAAAGGGCATACGGACTTCTATAATAGTATAGAAGTACAACGTAGATCAAAAGGCCAATTTAGACGTGAAAACCACAATTCCAATTAGGAGCACTCGAGCAGTAACAAGTTTAATTAATTTCTATCCTTCCAAAGAACCAGAGAGGAAATGAGTCAGGATTTTATGTTAAGTCATCAAGTACCTACTGTAAGTTTGTTGCACAGAATCTTTAAGCTAGAGATCAGAAGTGTTTTTCAACTATTCCATTACTGATTGACCGCATTCGTAACGACGACGTAGGAGAGCGAGTAGGTATGAAAGAGAGTATTGGTGTAAAGATGCGAAAGGGAATGCTCCGATGGTTCGGACATGTAGAAAGAATGCCGGCCGAGCGATTGGTTAACAAGATATACAATGCGAAAATGGAAGGATGTAGGTACAGTGGGAGACCGAGACTCTACTAGACCAAATCGGTCATGTATTGAAGGAAGGTGGAAGTCAGCAGTATCCAAAATCGGCGAGCGTGTATGAAGAGAATTATGAATGTTGAGGAAGCGAGATATGTATGCAAGAATAGAGCCTTTTGGCAATATGTTCTCTCTGCCTACCCGCAATGGAAATGGCGTGATGTTAAGTAGTAAGTAGTAGTGGTAGTATAGTTCCAATATTGGGCATGAGACTCCACTCAAAGTAAGGGGGATTCAGGCCGTAGTCCACCACGCTGCCCAGTGCGGGTTAGGAGATTTCATAAGCAAATACACAAATACACATATTCTCGAAAAATCTCTAAAATTCTGAGTTGTCTGACCTTTAACTGAGGATTGAACTCCATTAACTCCATACCATTGTCTTTGCAGTCTTTGGTTTTACCACTAAGCTATCATTGCTTCTGAAGTGGTATCACCGCGTATTTTTATGGCCTTAACTTTCCTTCCTTCTTTGCTTATAAAAGAAATCAGAGGACTGCCAAGACAAAGGTATCAAGTTGAATCCCGATCTGAAACTTCCCCGGATTGGAAGGGACGCAGGCTCGAATCCTACTGGGGTGCGAGTCGGGATACCTCCGCGTTGGTGCACCCCGAGCAACGTCGGCAATCTAGTGCCAGCGGCTGAATCCCGGCAGGGGACGGGTCTCCGCGCGCCCCTCTGATTGGCAGAGGGCACAGTGGATAGGCCAGACGTCCACCGTGGAGGGTCAGCGGGGCCACAGTGCCCCCCCGACCCTGGGGTAGGGACAGCGGGGTCACAGTGACCCCCCCGTCCCCAGAGGCGGGGCTTTCACAGCTTTGCAGTCGCCTCGAGGCGGAGGTATCAGAGCTTCGAAAGGAGCTCGCCAGGAAGCGAGCTAAGCTCGCTAAGGTCGGGCCGGGAGCCTCTGCCTCAACGATATGCGTGGGGCCTCCAGCCCCTGGTCTCCTGACGGAGGAGCAGTTGCGCCAGGTCATGGATCACGTCAACGCGGTCAATGACTCACGCAACGGCTCTTTAAACGCTAGGATGCCGCTGGAGCCACAGCTACGCCCAGCATTGGCGGCGGACAAGAAGGTCGCGCCACCTTCAGGCCCAACGCCGCTACCCTGCCAGGGTGACCGCGTGGCCGGTTACTCCGCCACCGCAGCTGTGCCGCCCAAGGGGCAGGGCAAAACTGCCAAGACGAAAGCGGTACAGAGGGTTGGGCAGCGCCCTAAAGGCCAGCCCAGGGAGGAATTCCCTCCTCTCTCGCATGCTGGCCAGCCATCGCGTGCCCCAGCTACCGTGTCCCGGGATTCTCGAGCCCCACCTCCCACGCCGTCCGGCCCTGCGCCCTCTGAAGGGGGTTGGCAGACAGTGGACGGCGGGAGGAAGAAATCCCGGGGCAAGAGGAAGAAGGGGGCCACGTCCGAGGCTTCTGCCCGGGCTGCGGAACCCGCTGCGTCGAGGAGCAAGCCCGGCCCCAAGAAGCCGCGCAAGCTTCAGACGCCAAAAACGGCAGCGGTGGTAATCACCATGCAGCCCAGTCTCCTCACTGAGGTGGTCGAGGGCCTATTCCCACGACGGGCGGAGCACACGCTCCCGGTCATGGCACCGCCAGGTAGTGACCGGGAGGTCGATCTCAGTGTGCCGCCCGTCACCGCGTCGGAAATGGGGGCGGCTGTTTCGCGGATTCGTTCCAAGAACACCGCCCTCGGCCCAGATGGGATACCCGCCCGGGTGCTGGCCCTGGCTCTGGACCACCTGGAGCCCCGCCTCAGGAGACTGTTCGACGCATGCCTGGCGTCCGGACGGTTCCTTGACTGCTGGAAGGAGGGGAAGCTGCTACTCCTGCCGAAGCCGGGGCGAACGCCTGATTCAGCCGGGGCCTTCAGGCCCATCGTGCTGCTGGACAAGGCGGGTAAGCTGTTGGAGAGAATCCTCGCTACTCGCATCGTCCAGCACCTGCGCGACGTCGGACCCGACTTGTTGAATGCCCAGTTCGGTTTTCGAGCTGATCGTTCGACGGTCGGCGTGATCATGCACCTGAAGGCCGTGGCCACGGCAGTCGTCGCTGGCGGTGGAGTACTGTTGGCGGTGTTGCTTGACATCGCCAACGCATTCAATAGTCTGCCATTCAGCTGCATCAGGGAGGCGCTCCGGTATCACGGGGTGCCTGCATACCTGAGGCGGCTAGTGGCAGACTATGTTGAGGGCCGCAGCGTTCTCTATGAGAGCCGCATAGGGGACATTGTGAGGAGACCCATGTCGTGCGGTATCCCGCAGGGTTCGGTTCTAGAGCCGCTCCTGTGGGTCATCGGTTACGACTGGGTGCTACGCTGCCGGCTCCCCCCCGGGCTTGCGGTCATCTGCTATGCGGATGACACGCTGGTCGTGGCCCGGGGCGGAAACTTCGAGGAAGCGGCGTTCCTGGCCACCTTAGGGACCTCGGAGGTGGTCAGGAGGATCGGGGCGCTGGGGCTTACGGTGGCCCTGGATAAGTCAGAGGCCCTACTTTTCCATGGACCCCGACGTCGGCCACCTGCTGGCGCCTCGATCACGGTGGACGGGGTCCAAATCGGGGTGAAGGCCCAGATTAAGTATCTGGGCCTGGTGCTGGACGGGCGGTGGCGGTTTCGCGAGCACTTCCGCCAACTGTCCCCAAGGCTCATCGGCGCGGCGTCCGCCCTTGCACGGCTCATGCCGAATATGGGCGGACCCAACAATGCGTGCCGATGGCTTTACGCGGGGGTGGACCGGTCGATGGCGCTGTACGGCGCACCTGTGTGGGCGGAGTCCCTGGATGCGCCGAACAGAGCTCTGGATCGAAGGGGTGCTCCAGCCTGTGCTGGAGGAGTGGGCAGGGCGACAGCACGGAGTGCTTACCTTCCAACTGGTGCAGATGCTGTCGGGGCACGGTTGCTTCGGCAGATATCTGCACATAGTCGCAAGGAGGGAAGCGACTCCGGGCTGCCACCATTGCGGCTGCGACGAGGACACGGCGCAGCATACGCTCGAGTCGTGCCCGGCTTGGGCCGAGCAGCGCCGTCAACTCGTCGCGGCAATAGGATCGGACCTCTCGCTGCTGAGCGTCGTCAGAGCGATGTCAGTGTCGGCAGTGACAGGAATTGGGCCGCGGTCGCTGCCTTCTGTGAAGAGGTTATTTTGCGGAAGGAAGCGGCGGAGAGGGCCAGGGAGGAGGACTCTTCCGCTGACCCAAACCGCCGCCAGCGACTGGGGTGGCGTAGGCGCGAGTACTTGCGCCTCATGCTGCCCTAGCTGAGGCTGCGGGTGGATGAACCGGGGAACGTCCACCACCCGCAAGGCCTCCCGCTCCGTGTGCGGATGCGTTGCTCAGTAGAGGGTAACCGAAAGGGTAAGCCGCCGGCGGGCCACTGAAGTAATCCAATACAGTTCCAGTGGTCCGTCAACACAGGCGGAGAGATGGCACACGGCGGGTTTCTTTAGTGGGTGCGGGCCCCACACTACCCTGTTCGTTGCCCCGAACGACGGGGTGTGCGGTTAGGTACATTTTTACCCGCCTAAACAAAAAAAATAAAGTTTGAATCCTACTCGCAGTAGATCTCTCTTTTTCTACTAACACAAATATTTTTTTCTCTAAAGTAGCTGAGAATGCCACGTGCTACAATACAAATCATATTTAAGCATTGTTTTTGCCAACAGTGGCAGGCGAGCATGCGGCCCACCTGCTTATTTTAGCATCACCAGAGGCACAGCCAAGCCATCGCCTACCGTAAGTAAAGTACTTTTCTTAAACATCGTTGAATTTCATCCAGCGATAAAAGTACTTCCTCCTGGGAATAAGTTCATTACAATTTTTATGGTTTATACCTAGTTACAAGACACGGATTTCATTTTAAACTGAAAATCAAAGTATTTATCATTTTCTAAAAAAAATTGGATATTTTGGGAAAAGGCTAGGAAAGTTGTAAAGCAGGAAGAATGTAGGTACAGGGGGAGACCGAGACTCACCTACCTAGACCAAATTGGTCATGTATTGAAGGAAGGTGGAGTCAGGAGTCTCCGAAACCGGCGAGCGTGTATGAAGAGAATTATGAATGTTGAGGAAGCGAGAGATGTATGCAAGAATAGAGCCTCTTGGCACTCTGTTGTCTCTGCCTACCTCGCAAGGGAAGGCTGGCGTGATGATAAGTTAGTTAGTTAGTTCCTAAGAACTGGAGAAGGGCAATTTTTGTGCTTTGTATACACAGTTTCATTGGACCGCCAGTACAGGCAGAGAGACAGCACACGGCTTATTTATTTAGTGGGCAAGAGCCCCACACTACCCTGTTCGTTGCCCCAAACAAAGAGGTGTGCTGTTAGGTATATTGTTTCCGCCTTAGGAAAAAAAGAGCCGTCACGGGACGTCTCGCGGTTGTGAAAACATCGATTATATTTCTTTCTTCAAATATTGTTAGAATCTTATATAATTCTAGGTAAGCGCCCTCTCGTTACCCATAGACGAATTAAAACTGTTAGTGGTTTCATTATTGACATTATACTTTCCTAGTTAGATGATTTCGTCAACAAATGGCGTTAAAACCAATAAAATAAATTGGTTGGACGCCATCTGCTAACAGCCGGTTTTACCCTCCCTCCACATTAGATGTTCTCTCACATCAAAAAAAGGGTAATGGGAAGTGATAATCACTGCTTAAAGAACTAACACTACCAGGAGCACAGATAAGTCAGGAGTTTAGATAGGATGATTATCTTGCTCTACGAATGAAACACTGTTTTAAACAACCAGCCTCTCAATTTGTACCTAACTAACAAGATCTTATTGTGTGTCATACTAATCAGATTCTAAGATAGATATCGTATGTGTTGTCCCGTCTTTGGTCTCGATTTATGACCCTGCTTTGAAGAAGACTTGGGTTGGTCTTGAACTGCACCTTCACCCCTCCTACCCTTTTTCCTTTTATTTTGGGTCCTACCGCACACCCCGCTGCCCGGGGAGACAACGGGGTAGTGTGGGGCTCTCAGGCTCTCACCCACTAAAAACCCACCGTGCGCCCTCACCCGCCCTTACTACGGCGGATCACGGGTGCCGCGTCGTTTCACCGCGATCCGCAGGCGGCAGCCCCTTCGGGCACCCTCTCTTGTGCGATGCCCCGCGCACTTCGGTGTCACACCTTCGCTGTAGGCTTCCGCGGACGGCAGGGTGCTCCCTGACCCCACCGTACGCAGCCTCGGCTAGGGCGGCATCAGCCGCAGGTACCGCGCGCCGGTGGCGAATCGGGTCCGCGAAGGAGGATTCCTCCCGGGCCCTCTCCGCCACCTCCTTCCACGAGATGACAGCCTCACAGAAGGCGGCGACCGCGGTCCAGGCCCTGTCACTGCCAACCATTGCTCGCGCAACGGCCGGCAGCGACAGGTTCACGCCTATGACTGCAGCGAGTTCCCGGCACTGCACATCCCAGGCCGGGCACGACTCGAGCGTAAGCTGCGCCGAGTCCTCGCCGCAGTCGCAGTGGTGACAGCCTGGGGTCACCTCCCTCCTAGCGATCGTGTGCAGGTATTTGCCGAAGCAGCCATGCTCCGACAAAACCTGCACCAACCGGAAGGTGAGGACCCCGTGCTGCCGCCCTGCCCATTCTTCCAAGATCGGATGGAGCGCCCCCACGGTCCAGAGACCAGCCCGGGGCGTCTCCAGCCGAGACCTCCACTTTAGGCAACATTCCGCTACGATGAAATCGCGCTCGGCGAGGGGCGGCAGCCCCCCGCCCAAATGGGCGCACCGTACAGTGCCATTAACCGTACTACCCCCGCGTAGAGTCGTCGACACGCGAGACTCGGTCCACCAAAATTCGGCATCAGTCGCCCGAGGGCGGACGCCGTGCCGCGTGCCGACAAGCTTTGGCGCAAGACGGCGGAAGTGCTCGTCGAAGTGCCACCGTCCATCCAATACCAGACCCAGATATTTGATGACGGCCTGGATTGGCAAGCCCACACCATTGACCGTTATCGAGACGCTGGCGGGTGGGCCACATCGGGGCCCATGGAAGAGTAGGGCTTCTGACTTTTCAAGGGCTACCCTAAGCCCCAGCGCCTCGATCCACCTGACCACCTCCGCGGTACCTGAGGTGGCCAGCGTTGCCGCCTCCTCGAAGGTCCCGCCCCGGGCTGTGACGAGCGTATCGTCTGCGTAGCAAATTATACCCAGCCCGGGGGGGAGCCGGCCACGGAGGACCCAATCGTAGCCGATGTCCCACAGGAGCGGCCCTAGAACCGAACCCTGTGGGACGCCGCACGACATAGCCCTCCTCACAACGTCCCCTTCCCGGTCCATGAAGAGGACGCTGCGGCCGTCTAGGTAGTCTGCCACCAGCCGCCTTAGGTAGAGGGGCCCTCCATGGTACCGGAGTGCCTCCTTGATGCAGCCGAATGGCAGACTATTGAAGGCGTTGGCGATGTCGAGCGACACCGCCAACAGCACTTCCCTCGAGGTGACGGCCACCGCAGCTGCGGCCTTCAAGCGCAGGATGGCGTCGACCGTAGACCGACCCGCCCGAAATCCGAACTGGGCATCGGACAGGTCGGGGCCGACCGCACCCAGGTGCCGGACGATGCGGGCAGCTACTACCTGCTCGAGAAGTTTTCCCGCCTCGTCCAGCAACACGAATGGGCCTGAAGGCCGCGAATGTATTCGGAGACTGTCCCGGCTTCAGCAGGAGCACAAGCTTCCCCTCCTTCCAGCAGTCAGGGAACCGTCCGGACACCAGGCTAACGTTGAACAGTCCCCTGAGGCGGGGCTCAAGGTGGTCGAGGACCAGGGCCAGCACTCGGGCGGGAACCCCGTCCAGCCCGGGGGCGGCGCTTCTCTGCATGCGCGCTGCCGCCGCCCCCATTACCGTCGTCGTCACGGGTGGTACCTCCCCGTCGTCGGCCTCCCGGTCGTCATCTGGCGGAGCCATGACCAGGGGCGTGTGCACTGCCCGTGAAGGGAATAATCCCCTCAACCACCTCAGAGAGGAAGTCCGGCTGGAGGGTCTCCGTAAGGGGGAAGGCCCTGGGCGCGGAGCTTGTTAAGCGCCGCGCGGTACGGGTGTCCCCAGGGGTCACGCTCGAGACCCTCCAGCATCTCCTGCCTTTTTGCGTCCTTGGCGCGACAGATGGCCAGCTTAAACGCGGCGCGCGTACTGCTGTACGCCGCATACAGCCGGCCCTCCCGCTCTTCATCGCGGATTCGTCGACGTCGGCTGTGGGTTTAGGACCTCCGGGCACGAATACAGGCCGCACGGAGGTCCGCCAGCTCCGGGGACCACCAGTAGACCCCCTTCCGTCGAGGCGGCCGACGCACGCGGGGCATGGCCGCATCGCAGATCTGCGTAAGCATGCCGCGAACGCGGCCAGCCTCGGCGCCCACGTCTTCCGTCAAGGGGGGAGGCAGCCAAGATTGAAAAATGGCCGCCTCCACCAGCAGCTCCCGGTCGAGCCTATCCACAGCCCATCGCGGAAAAGTGGGTGTTCTGTCCGCCACGTGACCCCTGCTGGCGCCCTGAAGGGTCCGGGAGACCTCTATCTGAATGTATCTGTGGTCAGATAGGGTCTCGACCTCCTCTAGGACTCGCCAGCTCCCTATGCGTGCAGCGACACCGGGGCTAGCGAACGAAAGATCCACTATCGACCCCCCCCCCGCGCCGCACGCACGTTAGGGCGGACCCTTGGTTTAGCAACACGAGGTCCGCCGCTTCCACCCACTACTCTTGGACCGCCGCACCTCGGGCGTCCGTCCTGGGGGACCACATCGCCGTTGATTTGGCGTTAAAGTCCCCCAGCACGAGCACAGGGCTCGGTGCCATATGCCGTATCGAGGTATTCAGGTTGTGCAGGAAGACCTCGAAAGCCGCCAGACTACGATTGGGGGACCTCTCCTACCCTCTTCTAACCTCTACATTTGTGCGACTCGTTTCTAGATTTTAATCGAAGACTTTCTGCGGTTAGTTGTGTAAATTCTCTCAACCGCTATACTCTCCCCGTTTACAAAACAAGTATGAGTGATTATTATTAATGTATAAATACTAACCGTCATATAGTACATGCACTTGATTGATAAGTAAAGAGAGCGCCAACACGATAGGCACCGTTCTCGTCATAAGATTAAAATAACAAGATAAATTAAAATATTCATTACAAAAACTAAAATATAAATCTACACAACACGTTCTTAGTGAAATTGACAGTGACATTAGATATGCAAACCTATTTTAATGTATTCTTGATAATAAAGGTATAATAAAACTTCGTAGTGCGTACTCATGGTCGACGGTTATCACCATTAACTTACCAAATGTCATGATTTCAAAAATAAAATATAACATGACATAATTTTAGTAGTTACTTTAAGAATAGTGTGGCAACACTGGTAACAGCTGTCTCCTGGCATAGGCCATAGTAGATAGTGGGGGAATTGTAAACGAGAAACGACGGTCTCAGAAGACGACAGATGACACATTCTGGTTCGAAGGCCAGTAGAGTGAAGTCGCATGGAAGAGATCTAGTTGCTCCTGCTATGTTAGATAAAAAGTAGACTCAAACTATAGTACTCAAATATAATTATTGATAATGTAGTAAGTTATAACAGTCAGGAAAATATACGATGTTAACCGGCTTAGTATTTTTCTTTATAAATCAGAAGTGGGATGACCTGCGAGCGATGTTGAATAAAAACCGTGAGTATATTTCTACTCTTATACAAGTTGAAATTCATTACTTGTTAGGAATAATTAACATCTATGCAACAAAGGTGGTTTTCAAAGTTATTAAAATACCCTCATACGAAAAAAATGTACTTGCAATTTTTATTAAGTTCTAGTTTTATTAAGTTTATTATTAAGTTCTACATAGAGATCCTTTTGGCTGTTCTAAGAAAGAGTCCATTGGTGCAGTGCACTGGTACTTTTAGTTGGGGCAACTCCCTGATAATGCTGGCGGTGTATTGGGCTAATGGTTATTGTAAACGCTGCGGTAAAGTTTAGTCGGGGCCACTCCCCGATAATTTTATCGCAACTGGAACAGCCAAGTTTAAAGTAGCGGGTTGCCATATTTTGTGAGCAGAGTTTGGGGCAATGCATGTGGTACTTTTGGTCGGGGCAACTCCCCGATATTGTTGCCTCTGCATTGAACCAACTCAGGCTTAAGGTTGAGGTAACGTTTGGTCGGGGCTACTCCCGGATAATTTTATTGCAACTAAAACAGTCAGAAAGTAGCTATTTGCCATATTTTCGAGTGGTATTTGGGGCGATGTACGTGGTACTTTTGGTCGGGGCAACTCCCCGATACTGTTGCCTCTCCGTCGAACCAACTCGGGTTTGAAGTTGCAGTGAAGTGTGGTCGGGGCCACTCCCCGATAACTTTATTGTGATTTCGGCTGGACCGATTCGGTACATGCGCAGATAACGTCATTATTGATCGATTTCGAATTTTATTCGGCATGTGCCGCGCAAGGGCGGACGCTACACCGACTAGCCTCGGAGACAGTTGGCGAAAGTGTTCGCGAAAGCGCCACCGCTCGTCTAGCACCAGGCCCAGATACTTAATCTGGGCCTGCACCCCAATCTGGACCCCATCCACTGTGATCGAGGCGCCAGCAGGTGGCCGACGTCGGGGCCCATGGAAAAGTAGGGCCTCCGACTTGTCCAGGGCCACCCTAAGCCCCAGCGCCAGGTGGTCCAGAGCCAGGGCCAGAGCCCGGGCGGGAATGCCGTCTGGGCCGGTGGTGGTGTTCTTGGAACGAATCCGCGCAACAGCCGCCCCCATTTCCGACGCAGTGACAGGCGGCACACTGAGATCGACCTCCCGGTCACTACCTGGCGGTGCCATGACCGGGGGCGTGTGCTCCACCCGTCGCGGGAATAGCCTCTCGACCACCTCGGCCGGGCTCAAGGGTCTCTGTGAGGGGAGGGCCCTGGTTGTGGAGCTTGTTCAGCACCGCACGGTACGGGCGACCCCAGGAGTCACGATTGAGACCACCCAGCATCTCCTGCCTTTTCTCAGTTTTGGCACGGCAGAGAGCTTGAACTCGGTCCGCGAAGTGCGGTATGCCTCGTATAGCCGGCCCTCCCACTCCCTATCGCGGTTGCGCCGCCGACTGCGGGTGTAGGACCTCCGGGCACGAATGCACACCGCACGGAGGTCCGCCAGCTCCTGAAACCAGTAGAGCCCTTTCCTCGGAGGAGGAAGTCGCACACGGGGCATGGCCGAGTCGTACACCTGCGTCATCGCAGCGCAAAATCGGCCAGCTTCAACGTCCACCCCCTCAGTCAGGGCTGGTGAGGACAGCCACGATTAAACGATGGCTGCCTCCGCCAGTAGGTCCCTATCCAGCCTACCCACAGCCCACCGCGGGAACGTGGAAGTTCTGCGCGCCGCGTGACCCCTGCTGGGGCCCCGGAGGGACTGGGAGACCTCAATCCGGATATACCGATGGTCAGACAAGGTTTCAACCTCCTCCAGGACACACCAGTTCCTCACTCGTGCTGCGACGTCGGGGCTAGAGAACGAAAGGTCCACTATCGACCCGCCCCGTCGCCAAGCAAGACCCCGAAATCAGCCAGTCTCCGGTTGGGGGAGAAGTATACGCCATACAGCGTAACTCCCCCCCAGTCGGCCGCGACGTAGCCCGTACCCTTGTCTCTGATTGACAAGGACGAGGAACGAAGCGCCGTGGAGCTGACGATGGCCACGGAGCCATCGTGGCTGCCCGCCCAATTAGTCAGGAACGCAATAAGGCTCCGCAGCTACGGCTACACCAATCAACCGCTCCACCATGGTTTGCAGGAGAAGATCCTGCGCCCTGGCGGAGTGGTTGAGATTCACCTGGAGGAGGAGAGCGTTACGATTTAACGTTAGGCCGTAAGCATGTCCTCCTCCACCCGGGATGGCGGCGAAGGCGCGCTAGAGGGGGCAGTCTGGGCCGATTGGCTGGTCACCCCCTTTTTTGGGCCTGTGGTGGCTGGAGGTCTACACCCCTCCCGCCCCATGTAGTGCTTCGCAGGTCTATTGCCTGCAGCTCACGCGGGGCAGTGAGGGAGGGGCGGTACAGGTTGCCGCCTTATGCCCTGACCGCAGTGGAAACAAAGGCCGCCGCAATCAAAGCAGTTAGTGCACGTCGGTCGGGTGTGTCCAACCGCCATGCACTTATAGCACCTCGCAGGTCGGGGCTACAGCACGGTAACCCATGCGGAACTCCAGCCCACGAGGAGCCTGCCTGCGTCAGCCAAGATTTTAGCCGACGCGACAGGGCAACTCACCCAGATGGTACCCACACGCCTGGTCCGGTCCTAATGGAGCCCACTCTGACGGCATCCGAGCATCCAGTTTTTGAGGCAATGGCCTCCCGGACATCGTCAGCTGTCACCGAGTCGTCCAGACCGGAAACGCGCAGTTCAGCGCATTTAATCGGTCTGGCGATGCGGACTCCACTGCCTTCACCAAACAGACCTCGCAGCCTCGTGGCTATTGTATCGGCCATTTTGGGACCTTCCATCCCAGGGAACTCAAGGATGCGAGCCCCTGTCCGGGCTTGGCGGGTCCGAGCGGCGACGCTTCCGAGGTCGGAGACGTCAATCTCCGCCCGCGCCTTCCTCAATACTGTCCTTCATCAAATGGCCTGATAGGTCAGGCCCGCTTCCGCCTCCGGCAGCATGGTGATCACCACCGCTGCCGTTTTCGGCTTCAATATCAGATCAATTTAATTTCAACTATGCTGTTAAATCGAAGCCTAAATCCATGTATACAGATTAGGTATTGAAGAAGAAAGTTCATTACTACCCCGAATATCATGATTATTATGAAATTGTAGACAATGTAAATAACGACGTACATTTTAGATGTTATGATTAAATTTAATTAACTATATAGATAGATTATGTAAATATCACCTGTTCATATTACGAGTTCAATTATATTAATTATGTGTGCGTCGGGAGACAGCAAGTTATCGGATGGCCGAATGTCATGATTTTAAAAATAAAATATAACATGACATAATTTTAGTAGTTATTTTAAGAATAGTGTGGCAACACTATTAACAAGTAACAGCTGTCTCCTGGCATAGGCCATAGTAGATGGTGGGGGAATTGTAAACGAGAAACGAAGGTCTCAGAAGACGACAGATGACACATTATGGGGGGTTAGGCAGAATCTCATATCTCACGTGTCGATCGTATCGTCTCGCTTGTACGATCACCGTGATTGGCCAACGGATTATTGTGACATCACGTGTCGGTTTCTCAACCAATCACAGTGATCTCGATACGGTCGACACGTGAAATATGACATTCTGCCTCAGGGGGCTGGTTCGACGGCCAGTAGAGTGAAGTCGCATGGAAGAGATCTAGTTGCTCCTGCTATGTTAGATAAAAAGTAGACAGTAGCTATAGTACTCAAATATAATTATTGATAATGTAGTAAGTTATAACAGTCAGGAAAATATACGATGTTAACTGGCTTAGTATTTTTCTTTAATCAACAAATGGACCTCGTGTCCGTGTTCAAAATTGTCCGAACCAAAAGAGAAAGAAAATGCCAAAAAATAAACAATCGCGTGCCAGTCTCGTTTGGTCGACCAACTTGACTATACGTTCAATTTGCCGTACTGTATTGTGAAAACGTGTAAAAACTACTCAAATAAAGAATATTTTCAGTAAGTAGACCATTGTTTTATCATTTGCATTTTTTATTTTCCTGCTATAATAACTGTTATTTTCGATTTCACATTTTTCACTTTGTGTTTAATGGGAGTACTCACTTGTAATCGGGTCCATGTGGGTTGATACCACCATCTCCGGTTTGTCCGGCCATGAAGCACATCGGTGTGTTTTGGTTGTAGCAGGAGATAGCCGTTTATTCTTTCATTTCATATCTGTGCAATGAATTAGTGAGCAGCGGCTTGACAATACTCTCGGTATAGTTGAGTCCATGAGCAACGGTTACATCAGGCAATAAAGAAAAGAGTACTAAAAATGTATAAACTCAAAATTATTCGTCACTAAGAAAAACACAGTAATTCTACTTTAGAATTATGTACAAAATGTGAATATTTCATCTGTCTTTACGACGAGTCGTAAAAGTTAACATAAAGCGTTATCGTGCACACAAGAATTTCATTACAAACAAAAATTTGCAAACAATATTAAAAATGTAAATGAAAACAACATGAAAAAACTTAACAACCTGCTTGGAGCTCTAACAACAGTCGTTGTTATGTATATTGGCGTTGTTAAAGGTGATACTAAGGAACCAGTAGTTTTGTTCCAAAGAGATCTGACACCGCTGAGGCATTCGTACGCAAGACAAATAGAAAATGACCAGAGAACCAAGATCATTATAGAGAATAAAGATATCAGAAAACTTGCCGATAATTATGATAAATTTGATAATGATGATGATATTAAAACTCTTTTGGAGGAAAAATATAAGTTTAAAAATGATGAAACGTCAACGAGATATAAAATTTCCAATGACGCTAGAGGGTTACCAGGTAAGCTATAATAATAATAATAAAGCTTTTTATTTCCCAAATAATCACATCACATAATATTATATCCAAAAAATAATAGTCTAGTATGTAGGTACATTACAATTTTATTTAGTTAAATTAAATTTTTATATATATTTTTAGATTATGCAGTTTCAACTTTAAATAACTATTAGTAGATACTTTTATTAATTTAACATTTTATAAGTTCCTATATATATTTAGGTGTATAACGATTCGGTGTAAGGTAACAATAAGTTAATTGAAAACTAAAACCCCATTAAGTACATTATATAAGTATACCAACTAGCCTGTGCCCGCGGCTCCGCCTCAGTCAAAAGCTGGTTTTTAGGTTATATCTCCGGTTCCCGATATAGTAGAGGGATAAAATATATAGACTTAAAACTGGTATATATAAAAATATATACCAGTTTTAAGTCTAATCGAGGGCTATGAAATAAAAAAAGCTACATCCAAATCCGTTCAGTAGTTTTTGCGTGATGCGCCAACGAAAAAACAGACAGACAAAAAATCTAAAAAAATCGTTTGGTGTTCAGACACGCCTATCATACATCCATCCATCAGCCTTTTAACGTCCGTGAAGTGGACGTTCCACTGGTGGACATATGCCTCCCCAAGAATGGGGGATAGTGCTGTAATCGCCACGCTTGGCAGGCGGGTTGGCAATCGCAGTGGATGTTGTTCTTTCAGTCGGCTATTACGACTCCCATGGGTGAGAATAGGATGTAAACTTTTTTCATACCCCTAAGTGATAAGGGTGGTCCACCCTAAACATTTTATTTTTTAATTTTTGACCAAATTTTTTTATGATTCGGCATATAATTTAGTTATTTTTTTCCTCGCGAGAAAATCCCTAAAAGTTCTCTAGAAATAATTTCTATGGTAAAACAACGTTTGCCGGGTCATCTGGTAGCCTAATACAATTATTTTTTTATCAAAAATCTTAAATGTACAGACATAGCTCTGTTACAGCTTTATAATAGATATTATCAATAGATATATTTAAAATAAGCTGGTCCCCGCGAATCTGCGTTGCTTGCAAAAATCGTTGTTTTAGAAGACTTCAATATCTTTATTTTAATTTTTTTCTTTCTTTTAAACTGCCTCTGTGGTGCAGCGGTAGTGTGAGCGAGTGCTGATCATGAGTTCTCGGGTTCGATCCCTCGGCAGTGTTATTGAGCTTTTTCTTAAAAAGAAATTCTCAGTAGCAGCCCGGAGTTCGGAAATGTATCCGGTAGACAGCAAAAGGCTCGCCCCCTATTACGTGGGATTCAAACATAGCCGGCGAATCATGGGTGTGTAATACACCTCTGCCTGCCGCTTCGTGGAATACTGACGTGGTAATTGGCACTGATTAATCCATAATTACAGTATTTCCAGAGAGCCACGATGAGCGTCACATCGCCTGGGCTTTCCGATCTTATGCTGTGCGTCGTATTGTTGGAGGTATGGAGACCAGCATCAGTATGTATCCATACAACGTGGCCATCGCCAGGAATGGGAAACATTGGTGTGGAGGCTCCATCATTGATGAACAATGGGTACTGACCGCTGGACATTGCTTAGAAGCGTGAGTTTATACAATAAATTGCCTTATTTTCTTTTTCGTGCGGATCCTTAATTATTTTTAACCGACTTCAAAAAAAGGAGGTGGTTCTCAATTCGGACGTTTATATATTTTTTTATGTATGCTCGGGCATAATTCCGTCATATATAGACGGATTTGCAAAATTCTTTTTTTTGTTCGAAAGTGGTTTATTCCGAAATGATCCCATTTAAAATTTATTGAAATCCGTGCAGCGGTTTTTAGAAAAACTACAAAAATCTAAAAAATTGTATATATCAATGACACTTTTTCGTTTACTCTGAAACCTCGCTGTCTTATAGAAGCAGTGCGTTTAGTTGGCGTACTCATATTAAAAGCCTTTCTTCACGGTCTTTAGAAGACTCCGAGACACTGTGGTCTATTTCTTTCTCTATTGCGCTTTAGGCGCTCATCTTTGTTATTTTCATACTGCTGTGCTCGACGCTATCTCATACGAGATGCACCCAAGGAAGGCCTCCCCATCGTGTACTATATAACCTATCCTACGCACCTATTTTATAAAAAAAAAACCTAAAAATCAAAAAAATAAACTATTAAAAAAAAATGTAAACCGCCTTCAGAAGACACCCAGGAACTAAAAAGCAATATATAATTGGTATTTACATACGATTTCCGTGCTAGACATCTACTGATGTATTTGAAGCAGGTGCTAAAAATATTTTTAATGTTATTTAAGTAAGTAAGTATATAAATATATTATTGTTTTTGTTACTTTTGGACTTTCGCTGTTCGCTGTGGCGTTCTCTAGGGGAGACCTATGCCCAGCAGTGGACGATGAAAGGCGGATGGATGGATGGATGGATTAGACTTCAAAACTGGTATACATTTTATCCCGCTACTACATCGGGAACCTGAGATATAACTTAAAAACTAGCTTTTAGCTGCGGCGGAGCCGCGGGCAATTGAAACTATAATAAAATGATGTACCATATGCAAAATTTCATAAAGATTCGTTTTGCAGTTACAGCATGAAAACATACAAGCAAACAAACTCACTGTCACATTTATAATATTAGTATTTATAGATATTCTGTTCCAGGGCTTTTGATGGTGATAAGAAAAAGCTGCAACCGTTCATCATCAGGGCTGGCAGCTCGTTCCACAACAAAGGAGGTTATCAGGCCAGAGTTAATAAGGTATACGTTCAATACTTCTAAATGTGTACACCTTCAATAATCTCTTTCTACCTATACTAATATAAGTACATTTAAGATATTTGAGAAAAAATGCCTGTAATAGGCTATATAGGCATGTCTAAACACAAAACAATATTTTTTAGATTTTTTGTCTGTTTGTCTGTTTGTTTGTTCGCGCATCACACATAAACTACTGAACGGATTTTGATGTAACTTTTTTTATTTGAACGGCCTTAATTAGACTTAAAAACTGGTATACATTTTATCCCGCTACTATATCGGGAACCTGAGATATAACCGAAAAACTAGTTTAATATATTTGAGAAAAAATGACTTTATTAGGCTATATAGGAAGTGTCTAAACACAAAACGACTTTTTTTAGATTTTTGTCTGTTTGTCTATTTATCTGTTTGTATGTTCGCGCATCACGCAAAAAGTACTGAATGGATTTTGATGCAACTTTTTTTGTTTGATAGCTCTCGATTAGACTTAACAACTGGTATACATTTTATCCCGCTACTATATCGGGAACCTGAGATATAAGCTAAAAATTTTCTTTTGGCTGCGGCAGAGCCGCGGGCACAGGCTAGTCTTTTACTAAGTCTGAAGAAGATTTTTCCCTGCACTAAGGAATAATTCTAATATCGCGGGCGACTTTACAAACTTACAATGTCACGGATACAAAGTACACCCAGACTTAGAACAACAATTTATGAATCACACAAAGGAATTTTTCTGTGTGGAAATCTAACCGACAACACTTGGGCGGGTATTACACTCGGGTCGATATTTAAACAAAAATTTTTAAAAGTTTCCTCAAAATCCTTACAATAGTTTTTGCGTGATGCCCGAACAAACAAAAAGACAAAAACATCGAAAAAAGTAATTTGTGTTTAGACACGCCAACATAGCCTAACTTGGCCGTGTGGGGCCGGCTTTAGAATTGTCCCACCCCTCTACCCACGGGAGTCGTAAGAGCCAAAAGAGGAAATATCGGGGGAGTGGGCAGCAGCACTCCCTCGAGTATTAAGAACATCAACTGCGATTGCCAACCCGCGTGCCAAGCGTGGCGATTACGGCATTATCCCCCATGACAGGACCGCTCGTTGTGGCGTTCTCTTGGGGAGGCCTATGTCCAGCAGTGGATGTTGAAAGGCTGATGGATGGATGGATGGATGGACATAGCCTAATACTGTATTTTTTTCTCAAATATCTTTAAATGTACAGCCACAGCTCTGTTACTGCTTTATAAAAGTTAGCATTACGTAAAGCGAATCTTATGCATATTATCTGTAATTTGCGTAATTACAAATGTCATCCATTTTATAGCATAGCCCTTCAGGCGTGATGCTATCATCACGCCTGAAGGGGTAAGCAGAGGTGTTATTGCACACCCACGGTTCGCCAGCACAGTTTATCCATCCATACATCCATCAGCCTTTCGACGTCCACTGCTGGACATAGGCCTCCCCAAAATGAGGGATAGTGCCGTAATCGCAACGCTTGGCAGGCAGGTTGGCGATCGCAGTGGATGTTGTTAATACTCGAGGGAGTGCTGCTGCCCACTCTCCCGGTATTCCCTCAGTCGGCTCTTACGACTCCCATGGGTGGAGAGGGGTGGGACAATTCTAAAGCCGGCCCCACACGGCAAAGCACAGTTTAAGTCCCACGTAATAGAAATCCATTTTATAAATGTTGTTGTATACATGTTGTAGTAATTACCTGGGGGCCTCGTGGCGTAGTCGGTAGTGTAACCGACTTCCGTGCACGAGGTCGTGGGTTCGATTCCCACTCAAGACAATTATTTGTGTGATGAACACAGATATTTGGACTGCGTCTGGGTGTTTTCTATCTATTATATGTATTGTATTTACAAAAAAAAAGTAATCTATGTATTATATCCGTAATCTGGTACCCACAGCACAAGCGTTAAGCTTAGTTTGGAACCAAAGGACGTTGTGTGAAATGTTCGTGAATATATTATATTTATATCATAGATATAGAATATTTGTATATTTTATACATTGTTGATGTGCTGAATAAATAAATATGGTTGTCTGTAAAGTCGGTTTACGGACGATAATTTTACGTGATAACGTCACATATGTTTTCTGGGAGTTTCTTGATAACAACTCTTTGCTATCTCGAACTACACAGTATTGCAAGATTATAAAATAATATTAATATTGACTGTTATAGTTTTTCTTTTGCTTGATGTATATGTAAATACGAAGCTTCTATCCATACCTAAATATTACATAAGTACACACTAATCATCATCAATTTAACGGACCATAGGCTGGTCACATAGTAACTCGGTAAATCCGCCATCTTACGAACCGCAATGACGCGCGTAGTCAGATTACTTTAAATACCGCCACCTAGTTTTATGTTTTAGAAACCCTGGGCAGAATGTGACACTTTTTGTGCATGCGGCCGGCGTTCATCGATTTATAAGACGTTATAGTAGGGGAGCCGCAGAAGGAAGTATGGGATTTACTCGAGCGCGGCAGATTTACATAAGGGAGGATACCTTGCATCCTGCTGAGTACCTGTACCATATATGAGCCTTCTATATAGTGACGTGCGTCTAGGGCAGCCCATCAGATTAGTAAAAAAAATCGATGGTCAGAAATATTAAAGCGCGTCAGATTAAGATAAGGTGGGTTGATTATGAGCTAATAAGAATATATATTTATATATATTTTTAGCATTTGACATGCTTAGCACTATACATTAAACACAAAGTGAAAAATGTGAAATCGAAAATAACAGTCAGGAGCAGGATTTGAACCTGCATCTTCTGGATGCCGTCCAGATGCTTTACCAATTCAGCCATCCTGACAATTGCTCCTGACTGCTAATTTCGATAACACATCATACTTAACGTCTTTGGGTGACGCCTGCGCCATCTGTCGGACGTATTTTCATACATTATACCGACCAGGTAAACTTAATTTTACAATTAAGATTTTTACCTAATAATGACGCAAACCCTATAAATATTTATATATATTTTTAGCATTTGACATGCTTAGCACTATACATTAAACACAAAGTGAAAAATGTGAAATCGAAAATAACAGTCAGGAGCAGGATTTGAACCTGCATCTTCTGGATACCGTCCAGATGCTTTACCAATTCAGCCATCCTGACAATTGCTCCTGACTGCTAATTTCGATAACACATCATACTTAACGTCTTTGGGTAACGCCTGCGCCATCTGTCGGACGTATTTTCATACATTATACCGACCAGGTAAACTTAATTTTACAATTAAGATTTTTACCTAATAATGACGCAAACCCTATAAATATTTATATATATTTTTAGCATTTGACATGCTTAGCACTATACATTAAACACAAAGTGAAAAATGTGAAATCGAAAATAACAGTCAGGAGCAGGATTTGAACCTGCATCTTCTGGATACCGTCCAGATGCTTTACCAATTCAGCCATCCTGACAATTGCTCCTGACTGCTAATTTTTTTTTGCACATTATATTAATGACCGTTTGCGTCACATCGAAATCGTCAGATTATTGAATGAGAACTTTTTTTAGGTTCACTTAACATCCCCTTAGAAAATCTGACACGCTCGATAAAATTTTTTTGTTTCATTTTCTTCCCTTCCGTACGTCCACCCGCATCATACAAACGATCAGATTAACATACATACATTATTAAAAATACGTAGGACATTGATGATATCAATATCTGACGAGCTCGAGTATGTCCATGCAATAGTTTTTTTTACATATTTGAAAATCTATAGCTACTTACCCTACTAATGAAAAGGATACATTATATAACATTTTTTCTTATCATCTAAGCTTTCCTCCATGACGCTCGAGTAAATCCCCAATTAGCATTGTCGGCTCCCCTATTATTATTACGTCAAAATAAATAAATATATGTTTGCTAGGCTCCATCTAGACTATACGTTGTCCGAAGCCTAGAAGAGTACATAGGCATAATTATCATCTCGGAAAAATTAAAAACTCCCACGCTATAGCTATTTTTTACGTAGAGATAATGAATGTATTTGTAGAGTAATGTATTTTGTATTCTAAACCCCACGCGGACAGTGCCGCGAGCAGATTCTAGTAAACAAACAATTGTACATTGTTACCCTAGGGGTGAAAGTAACGGGGTTTGGCACCCGAGCGCAGCGAGGGCGCCTATAGTTCGAGGGACTAAATAAGTCTTACCCGAGGTAAATACTGTGCTTTTCATTACGAATACAAGGAAAGTAAAAATAAAAACATGCAAAAATGAGTGAATTTTAATTTACATCAACTGCTGAGATAATTATTTATTTAAAATTCGGATTGCCGCTTTCTCGCCAATTTTTTTTTGTGGCCGGCCAGTATAACAGCCATTATTTTTCATTCTCAACATTGAAAAAATGGTAAAATATTTTACCCAAATCTATATTATTTTAAAGAAATATTTGAAAATAAGTAAATTATAATAGGTGGTCATTAAAAAAAATATATTTATTTAATACTTAACTTTGTTATTTCAATTAAGCATCGCGCTGTGATTGAGTGGCTGTAGTAGGTGAGTTAGAATAAGGTTCAATAGAAATGTGAAAATAGAACTAGTTTTTTTTTTAATAATTTGACAGCTGTCAGTTGAAAACGATTCTCCCTAGGGCTGAAAAGTATTACTTTCAACCCGCTCCTCAGACAACTTCAAACCTACTTTTCGAGTAATGAAAAAGATATTTTATGTTACTTTAGGTTTTTTTTCCAAATAACTACGCACCCGGTGGCGCAGACTACGACTATTCGTTGTTGAGGCTAGATCGACCGATGCCTATCGGACGAAACATCGCTGTACTGAACTTACCTTCCAAAGATTACACCATGAAGGAAAATGATATCCTCATTGTCACCGGCTGGGGGAGTACCGATGTGAGTAAAAGTGATATTTATTAATAACTATAAAACATTATATCACACCTGTATTTCCCGAAGAGGTAAACAGAGGTGTTTTACACACCCACGGTTCGCCAGCTATGTTTAAGTACCACGTAATAGGGGGCGAGTCTATTGCCATCTACCAGGAAACATTTCCAATTACTACATAATTTTAAAAAAAAACGACTTCAAACAGGAAACTAAAAAGTAATTGACAAACGCACTAGTTGCCACTACGATTTTCGAACGTTTCCCTCGATTTCTCTGGGCTGCCATCATCAGATCCTGGTTTCCTTATCATGGTACCACCCTTGGGATATCTCCTTTTCAACAAAAAAATAATCATCAAAATCGGTTCACAAACGACGAAGTTATCCGCGGACACCCATAAAAAAACGGTCAAATTGAGAAACTTCCTCCTTTTTTGAAGTCGTTTAAAAAAACCAATTAATTGTTAAAGCGGAAAAAGAGATTTACTGCGAGCAGGATTTGAACTTTTTTTTGTTAAGCTATCACAGTCACCTAATGGGGGCACTCGATTTCCACTTCAGATTGGTTTTAGATGTCTTTAAGACCCAATTCCACAAAGAATTTGTTCTTAGTAGCTGAACATGTCAAGTGCTTAAATTCAGATCACAATAATTAATAACTTGTTTGTAGTCCAGCTGAATCCTGTGTGTATTAACACGAATTACCTACGATGGCCGCCAATAATTTCGCAATAGTTGTATATGTTATCTTGTACAGGCATCTGGGTACGGCCATATACCAGATCGGTTACGTTTCGTACCAGTGCCTGTGATGACTCTACCAGACTGCCAGAAATCATATCGATTCTACATCACACAAAGGATGCTGTGCGCAGGATACGCTACCGGTGGGAAGGATGCTTGCAATGTGAGTATTGATATCTTGTTTATTAGGAGAAATAGCTAATCGTATATTGCACTTGAAGGTACGTATGTATATGCTTTTTTAAGTGACAATAAAAATTGCTTGGCAATGATTGAAGACGATACTACAATCAAAATTAAATAAGCATACGGCCATCTTGTTAGTAAACTGGTGCCATAGTTTATATACGATAATACCGGAGACATCAGTCGCAAGTGAGCAACCCCTTTTTGTTTAAGGCGGAAATAAATGTACCTTATCACACACCCCATCGTTCGGGGCAACTAACAGAGCAGTGTAGGGCTCTCGCGTACTAAATAAACCCACCGTGCGCCGTCTCTCCGCCTGTATTGACAGACTACTGGAACTTTGTGATATTGCTTCAGTGGTTGCAGTGATCAACCCTAGAAAAAGAGAAATATCTCTTATATAATGAGGCAGAAGAGGATTATAGAGAAGAGATAAACAGTGTTTGACTCTCTCATGCTCTCACTCATCTAAAAATACGCTGCTATAAGTATCCCTACAGTGTGTTCACGCCCATAATCTGTGGTAAAATGGTACTGCCTCAGTAGAACTGGCCATTTCATGTTAGACTCAAAAAGACTCCGCCATCTACTTTGGTGATGTTACTAGCTGGACAACTCTACTGCTATAATTTTATCGAAGCTTCCAAGGTTCCTAACAGCTGCAAAAGCAGCTGGAAGATAGCGTCTGCTCCTTTTCTATACTATTATAAAGCTGTAACACAGCTGTTTCAGTACATTTAAGATATTTAAAAAAAGGACTGTAATAAGCTATATAGGCGTGTCTAAACACAAAATATTTGTTTTTAGAATTTTTGTCGGTTTGTTCGTTCGCGCATCACGCAAAAACTACTGAACGGATTTTGATGCAACTTTTTTTATTTGATAGCTGATAAGACTTAAAAACTGGTATACATTTTATCCCGCTACTATGTCAGGGACCTGATATATAACCTAAAAAGGCTAGTGTACGAATAGAGGCTTTTCAATACGGCTGCTTGTAGTGCCTCTAGCATTGCAAAACCAGCTAGCGGGCCACACAAAAAAAAACAAATGTCACCACCCCATTCTTTGTCACGGGTGTCGTACTAGGCTACTAAGTGAAGTAAGCAATTATCACCCATTGCATTCCTGGTGGTAGGAGTAGGTGCCAAGTTATAGTACTCACTTGTTATCAGGATCGAGCAGGTCGATATCATTACCTCCCGCGGGATCGACTATGGATCACCTGGTTGTGTTTTTCACTTACCATCAGGTGGACTGTAGCTCGTCAGCCAAAATAAGCAATTTAAAAAACTGGTAAATTTTTTATTTACTACTAAGGAGGCAAAATAATATTTGTTACTGTAGCACGATTCTGGTGGACCAGCGGTTCGTGAAGGCGTTCTTCTTGGTATAGTCTCATTTGGTGGCAAGCAATGTGGAGACCCTCGCTCCCCTGGAGTGTACAGTCGAGTATCAGAGATCACAGAATGGGTGGAAGAAACTATATCCAATAATGAAGCTCACACAGTGCCAGAACTGCTTCCAAAGATTGAAAAGGCGAGAGAACGTGAAAAAGATTTGCAGAAGTAAGTATTTTTCTTTTATACAGCCTACCCAATTATCAATAAGGTACAGTTTTCTGCTGTGCTAAAGTCTGCGCCAAAAATACCTGGTCTTTTACCTTCCAGTCTAATCCAGCAGTCTTATCCAGGTCCATCAATCCAGGGGGCATCTTATTTTTGTCATTTGCCAAATCTGGGAGTAGTGGAACTTCTAGGTAGTTACTACGTACTGTCCATGTGGTGATGGACTAAGAATAGAAGTGTCACCACCCCATTCTTTCCCACGGGTGTCGTACGAGGCGACTGAGGAAAGTAAACAATCATCACCCATTACTGGTGGTAGGGCTGGGTACCAAATGGGAGTACTCACTTGCTATGGGGCCCGAGCGGTTTGGTACCACCATCTTCCATGTGACCGCACATTGGTGTGTTTTGGTTGTAGCAGGAGCTGGCCGTTTATTCTTTCATTTCATATCTGTGAAATAAAATGGTGAGCAGCGGCTTGACAATACTCTCGGTATAGTTGAGTCTATGAGTGACGGTTACCACTTACCATCAGGTGGGCCGTAGCTCGTCTGCCACCATTCGCATAAAATAAAGGTAGGCTTTCTTTCTCCATAAAAGAAGGTAAGCTTCTTTTCGAGGCCTTGCACATGCACCAGCTACTAGGCTTCTATAAATTTAAAGAGGTTTAACGTTAAATAACTATTAGGTTCAAGGCTCGGGTAGAAGACAAGAAGAACAAAATAAAAAATTGGCTCAGGGACACGTTAAAATCCCCTACGTTTATCGAACTAGCCAAAAAGAAGCTTCGAGATGCTGGATTCCACGCGAGGCGAAGATTCATCAACGAAGAGCCTACGAATTCTAGTAACATTGACGATAGTGCGATGGATGATATAAACCTTACTAATATGATAAATGATAGGATTATTGAAGAACACGATGGGAGTGAGTCTGATAAACTATTGAGGACGTTAGCTTTGCATGAAGTGATGTTGAACGATAACAGTGAGGAAGCAACCATACCTAAACCAAAAGATGATGTTAGCAGTAATGTTGAGAGTTTTATTGCATATTTAGCTGAACGTAAATAAATATTGTTGGATATAATTTTGTCATTTTTAAATACTTCTCGTGCCACGTTACCTGGTCTACCGGTAGCTCGCAACGCATTCAAGACAAGATATATTATCCTGCAATAGAAAATAAATTCTTATTATACAAAGTGTTATCAAACAAAGGCACTATTTACAATGGCGTAACTATACCATTTAAGGCCCGTGGCAAAACTAAAGTATGAGGCCCCCTTTTAGTAGATATTTGTTCTTGTGACCGTTACGTTTCCAAGCATAAGATTTTGTTAACTTTAGAAAGGATAACTCGAATAAAAAATAAATATTTAAAACAAAATAATTAATATTACGATTTGCTTTAAACACGATCTCACGAGGGAGCCTCTTTCAGCTGGGGCCGCTGGTAATCTGGTTGTTCTGTCATCTTATTGTTACGTCACGTTCTACCACATCCAGATCCAAAACAACAAATATAAAAATTAATCAGCCAATAATTCACACAACGTCCTCTGGTCCCAAACTAAGCTTAACGCTTGTGCTATGGGCACCAGATTACGGATATAATACATAAATATGCTACTTTTTTTTGTAAATACATACATATAATACATAGAAAACACCCAGATGCAGTACAAATATCTGTGTTCATCACACAAATAATTGTCTTGAGTGGGAATCGAACCCACGACCTCGTACACGGATGTCGGTTACACTACCGACTACGCCACGAAGCTCGTCAAAATTTTGTTTGTGTAAAAATAAATACTTTGGAAAATCCAAAAGGGCACGCCTCATAATCTTCATTTTTCATAACAAAAATTGATTATTTGATAAGTAACTAATAATGTATTAGTCTTACTAAGTAGTTTTCAATAAATCACATAGATAGCGCTAATTTCAATAAGTACTGTGGTTTTACGCCATCTAGTGCTAATTTTAAGAAGTACTGCTATATTGGTCTATAGAAGTAAGTTCTCACGAAATAAGGAGGCGCTGGTTTTAGTGTCGAATCTAGCGTAAATATTCACTATTTTTTGTTTATTTAATAACACACCACATCGAATTAGACCGTGAAAAGTGATAGGGCTCTATTCGTAGTTATACTGAATTGTAAAAAAAAATACTCGATTAGTAAAGTATTTCGGTTGATATCGTGTTAACATACATTACCTACAACAAACGGACGTCCAAGACAGAACTTTATTAAACAGTTTTATAACTAGTTTAAATAACAAAAATGGCATCAAAATATCATGAGTTTTAAAAATAGTGTTTTTTCTTGATATGTGTGTGTATTATTATTTTGCAAGTGCAATATATGATAAATAGATACATTTTAAGTTTGAAAAATCTGTTGTTCTGCGTGAAACGAGAGTAATACATACCTCAACGCTTCGCTTATGAGGCGTGCAAAAGTGCATGAAAAAGTAATAAATTAGGATGTCTATTCTTCAGGCTTTAGTTAATTAATATAAAAAAATATTACAACGTTATAAAAGTGAAAATTATGAATTGTAAATGAATCTAATACAAAGAAAGAAATAATTATATATTTTCAACTCAGTACACAACAACTGCTACCCTTACCCCCTTACTAATAAACATTGTATAACCTCTGAATAGTTATTCAGTGTTTTATCTCTGTCACTAATATGACAGTTTGACGATGAAAGAACGGAACAAAACACTAAATAACTATTCGAATCTTATACAATGTTTATTAGTAAAGGGGTTATTCATTACGGAGTGACTAAACTAAATAGTTTATTTCGTCATGAATTGATGGATGGATGAACGGACAAAAACAGTAAGAGGTAAGTCTTTTCGTAACTGGACAGAATTCTTTGTAGATACATTTCTAGAGGAAATATGCTGTTATAAACCGCCATAATATCATTAAAAAGAATTAAGAGTTGGGATCAAATTGAACTAAAGGTAAACAGTTTTTCCAATATCAGAAATACTTTAAGCCCTATTGAAAAAACACTCGTCAATTTGTCGACCATACAAGATGGTTTTTTCCTTTATTATTTTAAGGTTTTCTCCATCCACAGCTTCATTTGTTAGGCTTTTGATACAATATTGTAGTAATAAAATTATTAAAATTAAGTTTGGCGCCATCTATGCTAAACTGTGTAAACTAGTTACAAACGTATTTGGCTATAAGAGTTGTACATAAACATTATTCTAACGCATAGTATATTAACAATACTTATATATAATAACATATATATATGTTAATAACTTTAAATATATACCTACTGCCAATTATGATAAGTATTCGTAATAATTTATTTTTTGAATAACATAATTAAGTACTAACTATTGACTGATAGATGTCACTTTACAGTTTTAACTTTTCAACGATAGATGGCAACGCAACATTTAAAACCATTAAAATTGTAGTAACTGTCGATAAAAGCAAAAACCTTTATTTCCTGGTCTATGTTTTCGAATCCATTTTTCTCTTTAAACAATCTTAATAAGGTAAACAGGATTTTTTGAAAAAATTATTAGCATTATTAAGAAACGATGCTAAAATAATTATTTTTCAATAATGCCTTATCATTAAATTGTTATTTCTCATGTTAACATTATTCATTTTAAGGATTTTAGAAATAGTTGAGAAGTATTTTTAAACATTATGATAAAAAACATTGCTTTTTAAACCTTTGTGTTAAAGTATGGACTGAAATACTAGGTACTTCAAATAAAATAATAGATAGATCTAATACTGTTTATCGTTGAGAAAGAAAATTTTAATTAGCGATTATAAACTAAGTAATCGATGCAGCGACTTCCTCCAGGACGGTCCTCCAGTAGAAGCGGTACCAGTAGTTCAAACATCGAAGAATATGTCGAGGCGTGTAAGAGCTCGTGGGTTCGATTCCCACTCAGGATAATTGTATGTGTGATGAACACGGATATTTGTACTGCGTCTGGGTGTTTTCTATCTATTATATGTATGTATTTCCCAGAACCCTGTTGTCAGCTTGGTCCATGAGTCCAGATCCAAGCTAACTTGGCACTATACCGAAGATATCCCGGACGTCAGCCTGTACGAGATCAGAATGGCTCTCAAACAACTAAAGGACGGAAAGGCACCGGGAGACGACGGAATTACTATAGAGCTTCTGAGGGCAGGCGGAAAGCCGGTCTTCAAAGCCCTCCAGAGGCTATTCAATTCCGTCGTTCTCGGGGGCGACGTTCCAGAGTCGTGGACCAGGAGCGTGGTGGTGCTGTTCCTTAAGAAAGGTGACAGAACCCTCTTAAAGAATTACAGACCCATCTCGCTCTTGAGCCATGTCTATAAGTTGTTCTCGAGGGTTACAAATCGGCTCACACGCAAGCTCGACGACTTCCAGCCTCCTGAATAAGCCGGTTTCCGAAAAGGTTATAGTACCGTAGACCACATACATACGCTGCGCCAGATTATACAGAAGACCGAGGAGTATAATCGGCCTCTGTGTCTAGCGTTTGTGGACTACGAGAAAGCCTTCGATTCGATAGAAACTTAGGCGGTGCTGCAGTCCCTTCAGCGGTGCCAAATTGACAATTGATACATCGAAGTGTTGAAGTGTTTGTATAGAAACGCCACTATGTCTGTCCGAGTTCAGGATAAGAGCACAAAACCGATCCAACTGCAGAAATGTGTTAGACAGGGAGACGTCATGTTCCCGAAACTCTTCACCACTGCATTGGAAGATGTTTTCAAGCTCTTGGACTGGACCGGATTCGGCATCAACATAAATGGTAAATACATCACTCACCTTCGATTTGCAGATGATATCGTGGTCATGGCAGAATCGCTGGAGGACTTTAGTACCATGCTCAACGACTTCAGCCGTGTCTACTACTAGTGGGTCTAAAAATGAAATGGACAAGATGAAAGTCATGTCTTATGTCCATGTCATTTCAGCACCGGTCCTTGTCGGGAGTGCGCTTCTCTAAGTTGTCGACCACTATGTATACCTGGGACAAACTGTCCAGTTAGGTAGACACAACTTCGAGAAAGAGGTCGATCGACGAATCCAACTCGGCTGGGCAGCGTTCGGGTAGCTGATGGAGATCTTCTTGTACAATATTCCACAGTGTCTGAAGACAAAGGTCTACGACCAGTGTGTGTTACCAGTGATGACTTACGGCACAGAGGCGTGGTCTCTGAATGTTGGCCTTATATCAAGGCTTAAAGTAGCTCAGCGCGTAAGTAATGGAGCGGGCTATGCTTGGGATCTCTCTACGTGATAAGATCCGTAATACGGGAATCCGTAGGAGAACGGGAGTGACCGACATAGCCCGCCGGGTTAGCATGCTGAAGTGGCAATGGGCAGGCCACATCGCTCGACGAACCGACAACCGTTGGGGATGAAAGGTTTTCGAGTGACGACCGCGTAACGGACGGCGCAGTGTAGGACGGCCCCCCACCAGGTGGACCGATGACAGATTCTCTTGGGGAGACCTATGTCCAGCAGTGGACGATGAAAGGCTGATGGATAGATGGATGGATGTCGACGCGGTCTATTTGTAGGTGCTTTTCGCCTGTTCTTCTGTGTGAGGGTGGTACTTCCCCGATAGAGCCAGCTCATTCATTCTAGGATAAGCAAGACTCTACCACTATTCAATCAAATGAGAATTGCATTATTAAGTACTCTATTGAAAGATTATATGAGGCGTAGGTACTCCAACTACAGATGTAGGTACACACGACATCTTTTTTGGATTATGTATAATCATCCATCCATGCATCCATCAGCGTTTCAACGTCCACTGCTAGACATAGGCCTCCCCAAGAAATGGGGGATAGTGCCATAATCGCCACGCTTGGCAGGCGGGTTGGCGATCGCAGTGGATGTTGTTAATACTCGAGGGATTGCTGCTGCCCACTCCCCCGATATTCCCTCAGTCGGCTCTTACGACTCCCGTGGGTAGAGAGGGGTGGGATAATTCTAAAGCCGGCCTCACACGGCGATTTGTATAATAATATAATTTTAATTGCTTTATTTAATTTTATATTTAACATTACAGGCGCAACGTAGTACGGCCACCCACCAACCGGACCGACAAGATATTTGAGAAAAAATTACTATTAAGGCTATAATAGGTGTGTCTTAGCACAAAAAAAATTAGATTTATGATTGTTCGTCGGTTTGTCTATTTCTTCGTGCATCACGCAAAATCTACTTATTTGATTGCTCTCGATAAGACTTAAAAAGTGGTATACATTTTATCCCGCTACTATATAGGTAACCTGAGATACAGCCTAAAAACTGACTTTTGGCTGCGGTGGAGCCGCGGGTAAAGGATATTATAATACCTTTTTCTTGAAGTCCAAGCAGATGAAGTCGCGGGCTGACTTTAGTTTTTATTTATATATATATATATTTAGATATTTTTATATATATTTTTAGCATTTGACATGCTTAGCACTATACATTAAACACAAAGTGAAAAATGTGAAATCGAAAATAACAGTCAGGAGCAGGATTTGAACCTGCATCTTCTGGATACCGTCCAGATGCTTTACCAATTCAGCCATCCTGACAATTGCTCCTAACTGCTAATTTCAATAACACATCATACTTAACGTCTTTGGGTGACGCCTGCGCCATCTGTCGGAAGTATTTTCATACATTATACCGACCAGGTAAACTTAATTTTACAATTAAGATTTTACCTAATAATGACGCAATCCCTTTAAATATTTAGATATTTTTATATATATTTTTAGCATTTGACATGCTTAGCACTATACATTAAACACAAAGTGAAAAATGTGAAATCGAAAATCGGTATCCAGAAGATGCAGGTTCAAATCCTGCTCCTGACTGTTATTTTCGATTTCACATTTTTCATTTTGTGTTTAATGTATATATATATATTTAAGCCTTTAAGATGCTTATAGCCATTAGGCTTGATGATGTCAGATCCTTAAAAATAAATATTTTGTCCTTATTATGGCGAGATGCTGGAGATGGACGAAGCTTTTGCGCGAAATGACGCAACCGAGTGGTGAAATCCGATAAATCGGTAGAACTTGCGACAGTTGCTTGGAAAAATTCACCAGGAAGCCGTAAAGGTTCACCATAAACTAACTCAGCTGATGAAGCCTTTAAGTCCTCCTTATACGATGCCCTAATTCCTAATAGGACTAGTGATAAAATGTCACACCAACTGGAGTCTGCGTGGCACATAATGGCCGCTTTTAGCTGACGGTGGAACCGTTCCACCAAGCCATTGCGCGCCGGATGGTACGCGGTAGAACGGCGATGTTTAAATCCTGTCTCTTTTCCAAGGTACTGGAAAAGTGTGGATTCAAATTGCCGGCCGCGGTCCGTGACAATATCCGTAGGACATCCATATCTGGATATCCACGATATACTGATATAAGGCACTGGCCTTGCCTACGGTTTCCGCAGTGATATATATCATCGGCATGACTTCTGGCCAGCGGGTGAAACGGTCCACCACAGTCAGACAGTAGCGGTAGCCTTGTGATGGTGGTAGTGGGCCTATAATATTCACGTGGATGAAGGCGAAACGAGCCCGGGGTAAATCAAATGTACTCATGGGTGCAGATACATGGCGATTCACCTTGGCGCGTTGACAAGCTAAGCACTTGCGGGACCACTCACGACAGTCTTTTCGCATGCCAGGCCAGACAAAGCGCTCAGCTACTAGCTTAGTACTTGCTATAGGGCTTAGTCACAAAAGGACGTGGTTGCGAAACTTATATCGCAATAAAGTTCTGAATTGCTGCCAGGGATCTTGAGCTTTTCTAGGTGGAGTAAAAATTCACCACGAATGTATTGTAGAAGCTCCTAATCATTATCCTGAGAGTCGGCTAGCTGATCGAGATCAATTGGCATCTGCAGTTCATCGATCCGTGAGAGCGTATCGGCTACGACATTGTCTTTGCCGGATATATGCCGGATATCTGTCGTGAACTGAGAGATAAAATCTAAATGGCGGTATTGACGAGGCGAACAGTTAGACTTTCTTTCATGAAAGGCATAAGTGATCGGCTTATAATCAGTGAATACAATGAAGTGTCTAGCCTCCAACATGTGGCGAAAGTATTTTATACTTTCATATATCGCCAGAAGTTCGCGGTCATATGGTGAATACTTTTGCTGGCAGGGGCTAAATTTTGGCGAGAAAAACGCGAGTGGCTGCCAATGACCGTCTTTAAGCTGCCGTGCTTACACTGGTTAAAGGCAACTAGTGTCTCTCCAGATATATCAACTGGTTGTGAGGCTTTCGCTGCACCAGCGAGTAAGGCATTGAGAGGGACTTGAATCACAGCTGCGTTGGGTAAAAAGCGCCTGTAAAAATTCAACATGCCCAAGAAACGCCTCAGCTCTCTGATGGTCTTTGGAGCTGGAAACTCTGTGATTATCTGGACCTTCGACTCAAGTTTAGTGCCAGATGCAGATCTGGTGTAACTGAGAAAGGTTACTTCGCTAACTCCAAAAACGCATTTTGATGTATATTTAGATATTTTTTATATATTTTTAGCATTTGACATGCTTAGCACTATACATTAAACACAAAGTGAAAAATGTGAAATCGAAAATAACAGTCAGGAGCAGGATTTGAACCTGCATCTTCTGGATACCGTCCAGATGCTTTACCAATTCAGCCATCCTGACAATTGCTCCTGACTGCTAATTTCGATAACACATCATACTTAACGTCTTTGGGTGACGCCTGCGCCATTTGTCGGAAGTATTTTCATACATTATACCGACCAGGTAAACTTAATTTTACAATTAAGATTTTTACCTAATAATGACGCAAACCCTATAAATATTTAGATATTTTTTATATATTTTTAGCATTTGACATGCTTAGCACTATACATTAAACACAAAGTGAAAAATGTGAAATCGAAAATAACAGTCAGGAGCAGGATTTGAACCTGCATCTTCTGGATACCGTCCAGATGCTTTACCAATTCAGCCATCCTGACAATTGCTCCTGACTGCTAATTTCGATAACACATCATACTTAACGTCTTTGGGTGACGCTGAATTGGTAAAGCATCTGGACGGTATCCAGAAGATGCAGGTTCAAATCCTGCTCCTGACTGTTATTTTCGATTTCACATTTTTCACTTTGTGTTTAATGTATAGTGCTAAGCATGTCAAATGCTAAAAATATATAAAAAATATCTAAATATTTATAGGGTTTGCGTCATTATTAGGTAAAAATCTTAATTGTAAAATTAAGTTTACCTGGTCGGTATAATGTATGAAAATACTTCCGACAAATGGCGCAGGCGTCACCCAAAGACGTTAAGTATGATGTGTTATCGAAATTAGCAGTCAGGAGCAATTGTCAGGATGGCTGAATTGGTAAAGCATCTGGACGGTATCCAGAAGATGCAGGTTCAAATCCTGCTCCTGACTGTTATTTTCGATTTCACATTTTTCACTTTGTGTTTAATGTATAGTGCTAAGCATGTCAAATGCTAAAAATATATAAAAAATATCTAAATATTTATAGGGTTTGCGTCATTATTAGGTAAAAATCTTAATTGTAAAATTAAGTTTACCTGGTCGGTATAATGTATGAAAATACTTCCGACAAATGGCGCAGGCGTCACCCAAAGACGTTAAGTATGATGTGTTATCGAAATTAGCAGTCAGGAGCAATTGTCAGGATGGCTGAATTGGTAAAGCATCTGGACGGTATCCAGAAGATGCAGGTTCAAATCCTGCTCCTGACTGTTATTTTCGATTTCACATTTTTCACTTTGTGTTTAATGCATTTTGATGTGTTTATGAGAATGTCATATTCCTTCATTCTCTGGAATATTTGCCTAAGGTGCCCTTCGTGCAGTTCCTCGTCCTATGAGAAGCAAAGAAAATCATCACAGTATGGGTACACAAAATCTAAGCCATCTCATCCACAAATCTTTGATATGTTTGGCCTGCATTTCTCAAACCAAAAGTCATAGACGGGGATTCATACAGGCCAAAAGGGGTGGTGATGGCCGTCTTCTGGATATCGTCTTCGAAAACAGGGATCTGGTTATAGGCCTTCACCGGGTCTATTGTGCTGAAGACTTTGCAGCCAGCTATACTGTGGGCAAAGTCATGGATATGTCTAATCGGGTATCGGTCAGGAATAGTCCGTGCATTGAGCATACGATAATCACCGCAGGGTCTCCAGCCGTTCATCTTTTTTAGGAGCTAAATGCAGGGGAGACGCCCAAGGGCTCTCGGAGGGACGTGCATTACTATTGCTAAGCACAAGCTCGATTTCACTTTTAGCTATTTTGAGCTTATCGGGGGCGAGCCTGCGGGGTGTACAGTGTATGGGAGGGCCGGGCGTGGTGCGAATATGATCGGGGTCAGGGTCGCCAGTTATGGGTCCGTTAGGTATATGTATGTATATAGGAAGTAGGTATATAATATATGTATGTATATGAATAAAAAGTATATATAGATAAATATTATATATGTGCTATTTTATTATTATTATTGTGGCGTATGATTATATTATATGTGTAATAAATAATTATATTAATATATACTTAATATGATACAAGGAGCCTACAGCACTTTCTCTATAGTGATACATCCTGCGAGGAAATTAAAAAAATATTTAATTTCACAAAGAGTAATTTTGTAAATTTCAAACGCATAAAAAATAAATAAAAGGAGGCGGCTCGCTTGTGATTTCACTTTTTTTTAATAATGCACAAAGAAATACAAGTGGCCATTATCATTCTGCGAATTTATACATATAAACTTTTTCTGGAGTCAATAGGGTTTTGGCGGGAACGAGAAAGAATCATCTGGTCGCTTTACATTATTTTCCAAAATGTGTGTTATTTTGACTAGATATTAATATGTAAAAGTGGTGGTGTTTTGCTAGTTCACTATTTGTATGTGCATAAGTGTTGGCAAGTGATGTAATGCAACGTAACGTGTTTTTCATGTTGTGTTGCCTCCAAAACTCCGTAGAAGCTTCCGGTAAAGTCGCTATCCCTTTACTAAGGCATGACTTTGAGTTCAACTGTGATGTAATTTGCTTGATCAATTTAAGCTTATCTTTGAAGAAGAAATCAATCCGGCCTATTTATTAACTTCTCAAATCAAAAATAAAAATAAAACACGGTAGTTTTAGACACGGAGTTTCATGTAGATTTTCTTTCCGCTCAGACTCTGACTAAATATGTGAGCGCTCAGAGCATTAATAATGGATTTTCAAACATTTTCCCGCCGCATATTCGTGTGACAGTAATAACGTACTTTCTGGGTAATATTCGAGCATGTAAAGAAATAAATCTAATTCCACGTAGACGGAGTCGCAGGTAGCAGCTAGCTATTAATAAAAAACGACACCTTATTACTAGGACACAATAATTGTGTTCCATGCATTATGTTGTCATCTGTGGGTAAAAGTAAAAGTAGGATTCATTGTGGAGTACCAGGGCTACATAAAAGTTCACAGGTATTGAGACTGTTACGGACAAAAAGTGAAGATGGTCGTCGGAGCATATCGTGTTAATTTTGATAAAAACTAATCATGTTATGTAAAAGTTGACATAATGTTGACAGGACTATCATATACAGTATTGAGACAAGCACTTAATTAATTAAATTAATTTGTGGGAAGACCGTAGGCATGTATAGTGGTAATTCTCCTAATGTGAGAGTATCCTACTTAAAAAAATATTGCTTATTAGATGGCCCGCTGAACTTCACCTACAATTTATTTCATCAGCGATTATTAATTCTAATCAATCTGCATCGTCTAAGGTTTCAATTTAGCTACTATTTTTTTTTTATTCCATGTAGTGGCACGCTCCATCTGATGGTAAATGGTAACCGTCGCCCATTGACTTGACTATACCGAGAGTATTGTCAGGCCGCTGCTCACCAATTAATTTCACAGAACGGCTATCTCCTGCTACAGCCAAAACGCAACAATGTGCTTCATGGCCGGTCACACGGGAGATGGTGGTACCAACCCGCTCGGGCCCGATTTCAAGTGAGTACTCCCACTTGGTACCCAGCCCTACCACACCACCAGTCATGCAATGGATGATAATTGCTTACTTCCCTTAGTCGCCTCATACGACACCCGTGGGAAGGAATGGTGTAGTGAAAATTGTATTCTTAGTCCGTCACCACATGGATTGAATTTAGATTAAGATACTAATAGCTTATTAAATGAAACTTGCTTGTAATTCAAATTAATTTGAAAGAATTACAGTAGCTGTAATTTTGTCGTCTGCTTGCCAAAAGACAATAGGTTCATAAATTCAAAAAGCGATCACATACAAAATTACTAACTTAGAATTCTTCAATTTTGAAGATTTGTTATGGGTTTTCCAATTATTTTTCCTTTAACCACCTGTATTAACGTACAAAACGTAAAAGTTTTAATCGGTCAAGCCATTTTTGAGTTTTGGTGAATTGATTTTTATAGTTTACTTTTTTTACACCACGCGGGTGGCAAACAAGCGGCCCTGATGGTATGCAGAATCCAAATTTTTTTCTATAAGTAATCCTAAGTTAATTCATTATAAGTTTTCCGTCAAGAAATTCTCAATAGCAGTTCGGAGATAGGAAGCTGGTAGTATTTCACGTAAAGTAATTTTATTTTAACCCAAAGTGTGGTTTATATAGCCAAGTATGCCAAATGCTAAATAAAACATATATAAAAAAAGTGTGTGTGTACTTATGTACACGCGTTAGAAATAAAAATCTTTTCAATAATTTTATCTTTCGCCTTATTTTACGTTTGTAGAAAAAAACGACACTAACAATAAAAAAAAGGTATTTAATACATTGAAAGTTTTATTATAACGAATTATCTAGTTCTCAGGTTCGATCCCCGGGTCGAGCAATGTTATTGAGCTCTTTCCTAAAAAGAAAATTTCTCAGTAACAGCCCGGAGTTTGGAAATGTGCCCGGTAGACGTCAATAGGCTCGCCCCCTATTACGTGGGACTTAAACATAGCTGGCGAGGCGTGGGTGTATAATACACCTTTGCCTACCCTTTCGGGGAATACAGGCGTGATGCTATGTTTGTTTGTTTGTTTGTTTTTGGTCCTGCATTGGTGTCTGTTGACACTGATCACCGTGATCTGAATCTGGGTCTGAAGATTACTACTCTATTAGGTACATGTCGTACATAACACCATCCACGACTGACAGAGAATTTACTTGTTATATCACACGAAATTATATTCAAACGAAATCTATTCAGTTACAGTTTATTTACAGCACATGGGTGAATGGACATGTTTTTATACAGCGAGATTGCAATAAAAAGGTTAAATGGATTGTTGAATAGTGAATAAGATATTTTATTGATACTAAATAAACGAGGAAAATCAAGAATATAAAGAGATTAGATTTGATGTGTGAGATGTGCCAAAATAATTCCTAATAATTACACAAATAGCTACTGGACCATCCATCAGCCTTTCAAAGTCCACTGCTGGTCATAGGCCTCCCCAAGAGAACGCCACAACGAGCGGTCCTGTCATGGGGGATAATGCCGTAATCGCCGCGCTTGGCAGGCGGGTTGGCGATCGCAGTGGATGTTGTTAATACTCGAGGGAGTGCTGCTGCCCACTCCCCCGAATTCCATCAGTCGGCTCTTACGACTCCCGTGGGTAGAGAGGAGTGGGACAATTCTAAAGCCGGCCCCACACGGCCGAACTACTGGACATCTAACTGATATTTTAAATACGATTTTTTTTTATATTACTTGGATGGCAAACAAGCATACGGCCCACCTGATGGTAAGCGGTTACCGTAGCTTATAGACGCTAGCAACACCAGAGGCATCACTCGTACGTCGCCATCTCAAGGTGGACAGTATGGATACTAAGGAGAGGATAGGAAGGAGGTTTGAGTCTCCTGCGCTCTCACTCACCATAGGAAACACAACGATAGGAGTACTTAGCGTTGTTTTATGCTGACCTTTCGCGAGAGGGTGGTATATAGTTGCCAACGTCCATACCATGTTGAATACACCGGTTCTCGTCCGATCACCGAAGTTCAGCAACATCAGGCGCGGTTAGTACTTGGATGGGTGACCGCTTGGGAATACCGCGTGACGTTAACTTTACCACTGAAGGAATGTAACATAGTTCCAGTGGCCCGCCAATAAAGGCGGAGAGACGGCACACGGCGGGTTTCTTTAGTGGGTAAAGGCCCCACACTACCCTGTTCGTTGCCCCGAACGACGGGGTGTGCGCTTAGGAACATTTTATCCCGCCTTAACAAAAAAATATAAGACGTCGCGGGTCGTCTACCAGATGTGAAAGCATCGAAATTATTTTGTAGAAATAAAATGATCATAACTTGACAAAGTACTCCTTAAGACGAATCAAACGAGTATAAACTCGATGGGTTTGGGTCGTTTCATTACAGAGTTAATGTGGCCACCTTCCAGCTCCATCATCAGACCCTGGATACCATCTAGAGACAAAGTACTCGTCAAGACGAATCATACGAGCCCAAACTCGATGGAGCTATGGCGTTTTATAACGGAGTTCCTATGGCCACCTTCTAGCTCCATCATCAGACCCTGAATACAGTCTAAAGATAAAGTACTCTTCAAGACGAATCAAACGATTCCAAACTCGATGGGGTTGCGCCCTTTCATTATAGAGTTCCTATATCCACCTTCCAGCTCCATCATCAGATCAGCTCCATATCATCATAATATTGCATTGTTACGTGTTATACATATGCGTGTAAAATTTCAGCTCAATCGGAAACCGGGAAGTGTATCAAATTTAATATCCAAGATTTGAACAGGACAAGTAAAATAAAAGCGTCGCCACGCTAACAGACGTTATTACCCTCCCTCCGCATTAGATGTTTCACATCAAAAAAAAAAAGGGTGGTATATAGTTGTCCCCGATCAAGCCGGATCATTCATGCTGGGACAAGCAAGGCTCTACAACGAGCAAATCTATAAAAATGTATTTTAATGTTTATCCGTTTTTATCCGTATAGATTTGCCGTGTGGGGCCGGCTTTAGAATTGTCTTACCCCTCTCCACCCATGGGAGTCGTAAGAGCCGACTGAGGGAATACCAAGGGAGTGGGCAGCGGCACTCCCTCGAGTAATAACAACATCCACTGCGATCGCCAACCCGCCTGCCAAGCGTGACGATTACGGCACTATCCCCCATTCTTAGGGAGGCCTATGTCCAGCAGTGGACTTTAAAAGGCTGATGGATTGATGGATGGATCCGTTTAGATGAGACATTGGATTAACATACCAACTACTCGGGAGCTATTAAAGTGCATAAGTGTGCACGCAAATATAATTGCACTCATTTACCTTAGTCTCTTAGTTCGATAGGACGGCCTTCTGACACGACTGGAGAGAAATCAGTTGTAAAACCAATATAATAAAAAAATACTGTACGTGCTTTATGGGGCACGAAGCAGTTTTATAATTTTTGATCATCATAGCATCACGCCTATATTCCCCGAAGGGGAAGGCAGAGGTGTATTACACACCCACGACTCGCCAGCTATGTTTACGTCCTACGTAATAGGGGGCGAGCCTATTGCCATCTACCGGGCACATTTCCAAACTCCGGGCTGCTACTGAGAATTTTTCTTATATTTAGATATTTTTTAGTACATTGTTAACCTAGGGATGAAAGTAACTTATTTAGTGCCGCGACGGGGTTTGGCGCCCGAGCGTAGCGAGGGCTCCCATAGTTCGAGGGCCTAAATAAGTCTTTATCCCGAGGTAAACACTGTGCTTTTTATTACGAATACGAGAAAACTGAAAATAAAAATCATGAATTAGCTAAATAAAATATGGGAGATTTTAAAAAATTTAATTTGGAATCGCCGTTTTCGTCGCATTTTGTTTTTTTTTCTGTGGCCTATCAGCTATTCAGCCATTACTTTTCATTTTAATCATTGAAAAAATATAAATCTTCGTTATTTTAAAGATATTTAGTTGCAACTATATTAAAATAAAGTCATATAAAAAACAAATTCTTTAATAAATACTTAACTTTATGTTATTTCAATTTTACATCGCGTTGTAATTGACTGGCTGTACAGAAAATAGAACTGTTTTATTTTTTATAATTACTCAGCTGTCAGTTGAAAGTAATTCTCCCTAGGGCTGAAAAGTATTACTTTCAATCCGCTCTTCAGGCAACTTCAGGCCTACTTTCAGAATATGAGTAATAAAAATATATATTTAGCATTTGACGTGCCTAGCACTATACATTAAACACAAAGTGAAAAATGTGAAATCGAAAATAACAGTCACGAGCAGGATTTGAACCTGCATCTCCAAGATACCGTCCAGATGCTTTGCCAATTCAGCCATCGTGACAATTGCTCCTGACTGCTAATTTCGGTATAATAGGGGTAAAGGTCACACAGGAGACGGTGTTACTGACCCGTTCGGATCTGATAGCAAGTGATAGGTGATAGGTACTCTCACTTGGTACCCAGCCCTTACTGGTGGTACCAGTAACGCAATGGGTGATAATTGCTTACTTCGCTTAGTCGCCTTGTACGACATCTGCGGGAAAGGATGGGGTGTTGACACTTGTATTCTTAGTTCATCACCACACGGAATATTCGTAAAATTTTTACAAAATACAATTATTTGTCGGTACTGTCCCTTATCGAATGTTGATCTTACAGGAACAGGTCCTAAGAGGAGTCTGCCTCCACCCTGTTAGTTTTCTTTATGCCTAACGCTACTGATGCGCATGAAAAATCACCTCGATCTAAATAGGTGTATTACGTAGTGATGAATGAATGTAATTGACATATTAACATTTCACACTTCGTCACAAAATGCAAGAATTTCAATTGTATTTGTTTATAGATGTGTTTTTTCTTGTTTAGGGGGGAATTTATACCTAACCGCTCACCCCATCTTTCGAGGCAACGAACAGGGTAGTGTGGGACCTACTAAATTCACCAACCGTCTGCCGTTTTTCCGCGTGTAATGGCGGACCACTGGAACTATATGACGTTACTTTGGTGGTCCACCGGCGGCTTACCCTTTAGGGTATCCTCTACTACTACGATCTCCAATACCTCTTTTAAACCTTATGACTGCCATCTATCTGTAAATGAATTAAATGAAGATCTGGCCAGAATTGCCGGATGGGCAAAACTAAACTCATTGGTAATAAATCCTGATAAATCAAAATTCTTAATATTAGGAACAAAAACTTGTACAAACATAATAGCTATTTTGAAGCGGTCTATAAGTATAGAGGGCCGCCTAATTGAACAGGTATCGGAGGCTCGTAACTTGGGCGTAATTTTCGACAGTCAACTGCACTTTGAGACGCATGTGTTGCAATCCGTGCGAAATTGTTTTTACCGTCTCAAACTTTTGTATCGAATACGGCCATATCTTTCTGTAGATTTACGTTTAGTTTTGTGTGAATCGCTCGTTTTGTCTAAATTGAATTATGCTGACAGTGTTTACGGATCGTGTATATTAGGTAGAACAGAGAAGATTATACACCGGGTGCAGAATGCATGTGTTCGATTTTGTTATGACGTCCCTCCACGGTCGCATGTTACCCCTTTTTTAAATGCTGGCAACCTCTTGAAGATGTCTGCTCGCAGAAAGCTTCACCTGACGACTTTGTTGTTTGGTATTATACGAGATAAAAAACCAAGCTATCTCTACAACAAATTGTCGTGGTCTCGGGAGAGACATCAATACAAAACCAGAGCATCCTCTTACCTTCTGCTCACGAATAAGCATCGCACAGCTGCTTTTAGGGGAAGGTTTAAGTTCGCTGCCACTCGTTGCTGGAATGTACTTAAACCCCCTCTGCTTTCTTTGAAAACATCGCGTAAATTTAAAATTAAATTAAAAGAAGTTTTGCTTACTGAACAAAAACTCATACCATAGCATTACTCGTATTTGTTCCTCCTAAAATCTGTGCTACAGTATAGCGGTCTACTACCGGTACGTCATCATCTCATAATCTACTCCTCAGTTTTCCTTGCAACATTATAAAATATTGTAATTTATAATAAATTTTAGCTTCGCCTGTTTCTAACCAGTTTAGCCTATTAGTTGTATTTCTGTGTTCATATCCAGCTTGTTGATTATCATTTTCTACTTCACACTCTGTTTGTTTAAATGGCCCAGCATGTCTAATGTTATCCCTCTCTATAAAGAGAGGCATATTAATATGACAAAAATACTATTCCTTTACTGCTATTTTCCGTTTATTGTTACTAAGTACTACTCATTTATTTTTGTTTATATGTATATATATATATTGGTATTTTTTTTATGTTTATAAATATACATACATAGTTATTCAGGTTTAATTGTTGTAAGAATTTAAATCCTGTTATATATAATTGGGTATTTCTAATGCATAGCTACGTGTTTGGCGCTCGTTACCCTATCATGGGCCCATCAGAAAATCAGCGCTGGAGCATCAAGGTGTTGCAGCACAAGCTGAGATGGGTACCTTATTTTTGTTCTCATGCATTTACTTATCGATTTGTTCTGCGTTTATAGTTTTATATAATTTGTAGTGTGTGATCAAAAATAAAATATATTTTCTTTCTTTCTTTCTTCTTTCTTTCTACTGAGCCTCTCCAGCACCGGCTTGGAGCGCCCCTATGCCCTATAAAGTTTATAGCCGTAATTTTTTAAGCATCATATTATATCTATATTTCATAATATAAGACAGTCGGGTTATTACAGACCAGTGCCGATAATTTTCGAAACCAAAAAAAATAATAGTAGGTTAAAACCCATTGGAAAAGTAAGAAAATATTACAAAAATAAAAGAAAAAATTATTTACGGGCGATTTGAGGTCGGGAAGGGGGTGGGGGGTGGTCTTTTAAGGGTAAAAATCGGTTTATCACGATTTCCGGCAAAACTACGAGTTCTATCGAAAAAAGTTAAATGGCAAAATTGTAGGCAATAAAAAGATCTACAACTTTTGTATTAACACTTTTTTCACATAACCTCAAAATATATGTGAAAAATCTCAAAAACCGACTCTTTGGTTTTTTACTTTTAACTTCCACAAAAAATAATATTTTTTTGCGAAATTTGGTGAAAACTTACCTTTTTATATCTCAAACACATTGCATTTTCTGAGAACATTTACTCAAAAAAAAAAACATTATATTTTGACAGAATTTCCTTCAAATCCTATCTTTAATACTTAGAAAATTAACTATTTTCACATGTTTTTGCAATATATATGTTTCATGGATTTGATTTTTTTTTATTGAGTTAGTCAGCACCACCGTCTGTGTGACCGACCATGAAGATCTTATATGTATATAGCCGTCTACTAATCAATTTCTTGTTTGCAACATGAAATGGTGAACAGCAACGGCCGTATTCTCTTAGTGTTGTTGAGTCCATGACCAACGTTACCATCAGGTGACCGTAGTTCTTCTGCCTTTATATATTTTCAGTGGTAGTCTTGCTTATCCCAGTATGAGTGGGCCGGCCCGATCGGGGAAGTACCACCCTCTCACATAAGATCTGCGTGAAACAATGGTAGGTGTAGGTACTCCTGCCGTTGTATTTCGTGCGGTGAGTGAGAGCGCCGGAGGCCGGATTCCACTCCGTATCCTCTACTTATTATCATTCTTATCCTCTCCTTATTATCCCTCGTATCCTGCCTTTATTATACTTTCTCTCGAAATCCTGGAAGATAGCGACGCGCGAGTGATGTCTTGGTGTTAGCGTCAATAGGCTACGGTAACCGTTTACCATCTAGGCGTATGCTTGTTTGCCACCCACATGGTATTAAAAAAATAAATGAGTAAAACTGAAACGTCTGTTAGTAATGTCTAAATAACAACTTTTTACTAAATGCGTATGAGAGTATATACGTTATCTATAACAAGCAGCGTTTTTAAAGTTTTTGTCTGTATGCCGGTCTGTCTGTATGTTCCGGTTAATCTCCGGAACGGATGGATTTTCACAGACAAATATCTGATGTTATAAGGAGCAATTTAGGTATTTATTTTGCAAAAAGTACCGCACAAAAAGAATAATTAGATACCACGCAGCCAGTCGCGTGTAGTACCTAGTAAACATTAAAAATATAGGTATAAACCATAAAAAAATATTGGAGTTTGAAATTCGTATGAATTCCGTATTGACAGACCTCGGTCTTGCCACTAGGCTCCCACTGATCTATATCTCATCTAAAATATTAACAGGATTTAAATAAAATAAAAAATATATTCGGCTACTCACTATCTATGCACACATCAGTAATTGAATGTTTTTATAACGCCACACAGCAGCTTGTCTATGTGTGCGCGGCCCTATGTTGCAATCCCTAAAATAGGTCGTTCAGATACTAATAGAAAGAAGCAGGGCCGGAGTCAAGAGTTGATTTTTATCGGTATTTTAGTGATGCGCATTTTGAATATCCCTTCCTGGTTCAACGTCTTCTCATTTACACAGAGATAATTCGAGTTCCACAAGATTTTTATCTTTAAAAGTATAATGCTGATTACTATGTATAACGTCGAGTTAGTCGAAAAACGATTAAACATGATTAGACGTGTAAATGTGAGTTTTTCGAAGATCAAATGTTTATTTATTTTAATTACGTATATTACGCAAATTGTTGGTGTATGCAAATTAATGATATGAAAGTAGGGCGGAAACCTAGCAAAAGTTTGTTTGTCATAATCCTGTAACCAGCAACGATATATTAATCAAACCATATCTTAAAACTTGATGGACACTGTTATAGAAGTACTTATTTTTTAAACGAAAACATTAATTTCAGTCAAATATTATATAAATATTATTATATTCTTTTTCTGAGTAAGAATTGTCTTTAGAATAGCATAGCAAACATTAATAAAAATTGTATACAGTATTAAGGAAAATATTTAAATACTACAAAAAAACCTTCTGCGTAATTTAGTAATTAATACATAGGTAGATTTTAGATTATCTATAAGTATTTTTAATGTGTAATGTGACGCGTAGAAGCGAAACGCTTGTAGAAATCGGTATGCCCTTAATTTTTAAGAACTAGAGCTACATTATGCTGAGCTAATTACCAAAATAAGCTATACTAGTACTATTTTTTTAAGCTATAATTAAGTGAAACTGTTTAGCTATAATCTGAGATTGGCATTGTCTTTTTGTACAAACAATCTTTTATTCAACATATAATAATATTAAAATATATTTTTTTTGGGGAGTTTAGTAGTTAAAAAGTGGATTTCTCAATCATGTAAGCTTCTAGAAGGTTTTTTTATACTAAGTGAGTGGAAAGGGATAGGAGGTGGAGAGGTCGGATAATAAGTAAAGAATAGGAAGGATAAACAAAGTTTTTGTTTTGCGAAGGTTTTGGTTTCCCCATGTGCAGTCTTATTTTTCTATAATAATTAATTCTAGTAATCAGCGTCAGTGCAATTTTTAATTTTCCGGGTTGTGACAACATGGAACACCGTATATAAAAGAAATTCAGGGGGGTTAGATGGAATCTCATATCTCACAATCGACATCGTATCGTGATCACTGTGATTGATTGAGAGATCACCGTGGTTGGCCAACGGATTATTGCAACATCCCGCGTCGGTTTCTCTACCAATCACAAGCGAGTCGATACGATGTCGATTGTGGGATATGAGATTCCGTCTACCCCCCAGGCTATTTCTAAACACAAACATTACTACACGGAGAGGGTTGTGAAATTGCAATCTACAATAGAAACTACTTCTATAGAATCCATAGCGTTTCAGTACGAACAGAATTCGGATATTTTACATCGTCCAGTATTACGGGAGGACTACCGAAGGGTCCTCGACAGAATCCATAAAAGTGGGTTTATTTCTTAACGGGTAAGTACCACTCGCCCAGAAAAACCACGCCCCCAGATAAAGTATTTATCTTTGGTTTTTCCTATCTTGGTATCAAACAGCACCTGCCGTACCAAGTTCCAAATCCGTCCCTGGTATAAAAACTTAAAAAGATTGTTTGCATCTTTTAGTTACATTTTTAGGTCACATACCCTTTGTGTGTATGTGTGAGTTTGATAACAGAACTGCTGATTTCTTACATGCACGCGTTTAATAAAATATGCACCGTTATGTCTGTGCTGTTTTGATGTTTTTTTTTTTTTAATTTTGCTGAAGAGGCGATAGCGCACGGCTGTTTGTGTATCTACTATTTAAAGTAGGTACGTACTTTTTGGTTTGCGAAGGCATAGCACACAGCGTTTTGTGTATTTTCTAACTAAAATCTATTTAATATTATTATCACCTTCCAAGCGTTACCCCAAACTTTGTTGGGTCAGCTTATGATCTGGTTGGGTTTTATCTGACCACCGGTTACACGACTGCCTATCTGACCTCCTCAATCAAACTAATGGGGACAACTGGCGACCTCAGAATACGACCGCAGTCGTATTTTTATTCAAGTTTCTTACAACCGGTTACGACTGCCGGGATGTTACTTGACAGGCGGTACCCACTGCGTAACCTTTCGAAGGTTCAAGGAAGATCAGAGTTGAACCTATTAGATTTGATCACCTACATGGTGTCAACCGAGCGACTTTCTTAACTGAGATTTTAGATCTAATATCCAGCAGGAATGTTTGGAAGAATAAGACAGTGGCTCTAAGCATTTACGGTCAAATAGGTATATATGTCCGTGTGGTGACGGACTAAGATATAACACAAGTGTCACCACTCCATTCTTTCCCGCGGGTGTCGTACTAGGTCACTAAGGGAAGTAAGCAATTAGCACATATTGGAGTAATGGTGGTAGGAGTCGGTACCAAGTGGGAGTACTCACTTGTTATGGGGCGCGACCGGGTAGGTACCACCGTTTTCCGGTGTGCAAATACTATCGTCTTCTCAGTTATAAAGCATCCTCAATACGTTCTTTAGAGTGTAGGATGAATTTCACAAAAGGTTGGCTTGAGCTCTTGATATTAGATATTACCTACTAGGTCCAGCGAAAGCTATCACTTACCATCAACTGTGAAACTTAATTATGCCTACATACAGAAATGTATGTAGGCATAATTAAGGAAGTGTATGTATCGTGAAAAACAAGCGCAAAGTACCAGGATAACATAAACGGCGGCTGAAAGTTCTCCACTTAATTTAATCATAGGTCGAAATAAATGTGGTTTAATGACCTTAATATACTAATAAAAACCCTTATCATGTCCCTTACGAACAATTGTGCTATACATATTTATTTTATTACAAACAACAAGATTTACAAGATTTAATAACATTAAGTGAACGACTTTTTATATGCTCTCTGTGAGCGACATTTTGTGGATGACAAAAATATTTGTTCTGTGTTGGAAGGATTCACCATAACCTGCGTTACAGCTCACTTTGCTTTGTAGCTTTTTCAACTAACTCAGCAGGCCGGCATGGTGGACTATCGTGGACTATATCCACATAATTATTTGTTTGGTCTTTTTAACAATAGATAGTATTAAGTTTATCACTTGTTAATTGCATGGCTATTCTTAACAGGTATTTGTTGCTGGGCCATTGTATCGAGTTTTAACAATATTTACATTGTAGTTATCTGTGGAAGCTTAATATAATAGGTTTTTTGATATCAATTAACCGCTTATAATAATGTATAAACATGTTAGTTTCCCTAATAAATAAATAATTCTGACATTAAGAGGCCAAGAATAAGTCGAGGAAGAAAAAATATGTAGAATAAAGAGTATTTTGACATAAATGTATTTCAAATGAATGCATTTTGTTCATAAATGAAAATGTAAGTACTTTTATAATACATACATTTTATACTTTAAAAAAACGTACTTTTTTATAGAAGATTAGTTGTTAATAGAAGTGCAGCATGCATCCCGGGAAATACGTCATCCTCCTCAGAGAAGATCGGCGTGGTGTAAGTAATCCTGTTACTGCACTTACTTAGATTAGCGCTAGAAGTCTTATACCCTGTCCTCATTTCCTCTCATCCTCCTTTCTCTCCACTGCCCATTCCTTTTCTTAGGGTTATTATCTCACGGAGGCGGCCTGCGCGTTAACCGGAACCCTTCCGTGGGACTTGCTCACTGAGGTGTATCAGCGAGCGTCGCAAGAGTGGCACATGGCGAGCTGGAGGGTGCGGCTGGAGGCACCCCGGGCCGGTCTTCGGACCGTAGGGGCACTCCAGCTGGTGCTGGAATAGTGGTTGGGGCGACGGCACGGAGTCCTTACCTTCCGACTGGTGCAGGTGCTGTCGGGGCACGGTTGCTTTGGCAGATATCTGCACATAGTCGCAAGGAGGGAAGCAACTCCGGGCTGTCACCATGGGCCGAGCAGCGTCGTGAACTCGTCGCGGCAATAGGGGGGGACCTCTCGCTGTCGATCGTCGTCAGAGCGATGCTTGGCAGTGACAGGAATTGGGCCGCGGTCAGCTGCCTTCTGCGAGGAGGTGATCTCGCGGAAGGAAGTGGCGGAGAGGGCTAGGGAGGCTGATCCTTCCGCAGACTCTAACCTCCGCCGGCGACTGGGGCGGCGCAGGCGTGAGAGTTTGCGCCTAATGCCGCCCTAGCTGAGGCTGCGGGTGGATGGACCGGGGAACGTCCGCCACCCGCAAGGCGTCCCGCGAAAGTCGACGCTCCGTGTGCGGATGCGTCGCTCAGTTGAGGGTACCCGAATGGGTAAGCCGCCGGCGGATCACTGAAGGAATGTAATATGGTTCTGGTGGCCCACCAATAAAGGCGGAGAGACGGCGCGCGGCGGGTTTCCTTAGTGGGTGAGGGCCCCCACTACCCTGTTCGTTGCCCCGAACGACGGGGTGTATGTCTAGGAACATTTTTCCCGCCTTAAAAAAAAAATAGACGTCGCGGGTCGTCTACCAGATGTGAAAATATCGAATTATTTTATAGAGATAATGAGTAGAAATAAAATGATCATAACTTTTTCGATGTGTGCTTGTATAAAATTATCACATGTGTAAAATAACTGAAATGGACATAAATCCTCATCATCAGGCCATGGATATCATCTAGGGCTGAAGTACTTGTCAAAACGAATCAAAGGATACCAAAATTGATGGGATTGCGGCATTTTATATCATAGTGCCCATGGCCATCCGGCTCCATCATCAGGCCCTGAATATCATCTAGGACTATGATCCTATTCAAGATGACTCAAATTAGCTCTAAATCGATGGCTTGCGACGTTTATTTACCGAGTACCCATGACCACCTTCCAGCTCCATCATCAGACCCTGAATACTATCTAGAGACAAAGTACTCTTCAAGACGAATCAAATGAGTATAAACTCGATGGGGTTGCATCGTTTCATTACAGAGTCATTATGGCCACCTTCCAGATTCATCATTGGACTCTGGATACCATCTAGAGACAAAGTAATCGTCAAGACAAATCATACGAGCCCAAACTCGATGGAGTTATGTCGTTTTATAACGGAGTTTCTATGACCACCTTCTAGCTCCATCATCAGACCCTTGATACCCTCTAAAGACAAAGCACTCGTCAAGACGAATCAAACGATACCAAACTCGATGGGGTTGCGTCGTTTCATTACAGAGTTACTGTGGCCACCTTCCAGCTCCATCATCAGACCCTGAATATAATCTCAAGACTAAGTACTCATCAAGACGAATCAAACGAGTCCAAACTTGGTAGGGTTGCGCCGTTTTATTATAGAGTTCTATGTCCACCTTCCAGCTCCATCATCAAATCAGCTCCATGTCATCATAATATTGCATCGTCACGCGATATACATATGCGTGTAAAATTTCAGCTCAATCGGAAACCGGGAAGTGTGTCAAATTTAGCTTGCAAGATTTGAACGGGACAAGTAAAATAAAAGCGTCGCCACGCTACAGCCGATTTTACCCTCCCTCCGCATTAGATGTTTCACATCAAAAAGGGTTTATATCTTGCGAGTTTGCCACCCTTGCAGAGAGAATATAGTGCCAAAAGGCTATTCTTGCATACATCTCTCGCTTCCTCAACATTCATAATTCTAAATATAATAATAATAGTACTCCTTAAACTTAACATGTTAAGTTAAATTTTAGTATTAGGATACCATAAATCTACAAGTAGTTAAATGCAATACTGTGATTGTCATCGAGGGCGGAATTTATTATTAGACCATAAATTATTATTTTATATGCGCCTACAAATCACATCGGCTTTGCCTGATATCTCCAATAGTCAGTCCGATGACTAACAATACTGAATCTCAATAGCATTGACTGCACTGCTAGCGGAATGGTTGCATGCTGAGTATTGTGGTTTCGATTCCCGTACAGGGCAATTGTCTGAATGGGTTTAAAATAACATAAGATTTTTTTTATTGCATATGGTGGCAGACGAGCCGCGGCCCACCTGATGGCAAATGGTAACCGTCACTTATGGACTCAACTATACCGAGTACTGTCAAGCCGCTGCACACCATTTCATTTCATAGATATGAAATGAAAGAATAAACGGCCAAATCCTGCTACAATCAAAACACACCGATGTGTTTCATGACCGGTCACACAGGAGATGGTAGTACCAACCTGCTCGAACCCTATAGCAAGTGAGTACTCCCACTTGGTACCCAGCCCTACCACCAGTAGATATTGCAATGGGTGATAATTGCTTACTTCCCTTAGTCGCCTTGTACGACACACACGAGAAGGGATGGGGTGGTGACATTTGTATTCTTAGTCCGTCAATTTTTTTCATTGCTTATGATGTCAAATGAGCCACGGCCCACCTGAAGGTAAGTGGTAACCGTTGCTCATGGACTCAACTAAACCGAGAGTATTGACAAGCCGCTGCGCACCATTTCATTTCTTAGATATGAAATGAAAGAATAAACGGCTATCTTCTGCTACAGCCAAAACACACTGACTGCTTCATGACCGATCACACAGGATTTGAAGTAGAACGTTTTAGGTGACAATTCGATAAATTGGATGAAAATTGAGAACGAAATTTCAAGGATGCGTCATGTCTAGCCACAGTTCGCATGAGCGAGAAGAAGGATTTGATATTACACATGGTAACCGTTTACCATCAGGCGGAGACTTGTAATATAAACTAATATACTACAACTATGACACATTGTATAAATAGAGAAGTCATTAGGTTCATTTGACTAGACGTACTTGTAAATTAACATACAATATAGAAAAGATAATTGGTTTGTCAATGTAGGGCGCGGTGACCCGCCACCTCGATTGTTCGGCCTTGGTACATATCTGGGCTGGACGCAATCCCGCTTTCTGTCATTGTGATTCACGAATACTCACGATAAGGGAATCATTCGTTTTAGTACCACTATTTAGGAGTATAGTCTTGCTTATCCCAACATGAATGGGCCACCTCGATTGCGGAAGTACCACCCTATTACAGAAGACTAGCGTGAAATACCGTTAGGTATTTTGATCTATATTTTTTAGCACTTGACTTGCTGAGCTACTTTTTAAAGTACAAATTACTTGTGAATGAGGAAAAAGAGAACTTTCAGTGCAAGCGGGAATCGAACCGCGTCCCTTCCAATCCGGGAAAATGCTCTAAGCCATTGAGCTACCGCACCGACCTTTCGGTCATCCCATTCTCCTCATCACATTTGTCTATACGACCAACACCATCTATCGGAATGCATTTACATATATTAATCCAATTTAGTAAGTTTAATTTTTGCACTATTTGATGGCGCGATTTTTCAAACACTTTTGATCTATATTTTTTTAGCATTTGACATGCTCAGCCACATTTTAAAGTACAAATTACTTGTGAATGAGGAAAAAGAGAACTTCATTACGAGCGGGAATCGAAATCGCAAATAGGGAAACTGGTAGGTACTCCTACCGTTGTGTTTCCTTTGGTGAGTGAGAGCGCCGGAAGTCAATAACCCCTCCCAATTCTCTTTTTATTATCCTTACTATACTCATTAAATCATACCTTTTATCCTGCTCTTATTTTCCGGCCTATCGTTTCCTTATTATCCTTCCTAGCCCTTTCCTTCGAGATAGCGACGCGTGAGTATTACTTCTGGTGTGGCTAGCGTCTATAGGCTACGATAGCCCCTTGCCATCAGGTGGGTCGTATGCTTGTTTGCCACCGATGTAGTAGAAGAAAAACCAGCTATCCGTCAGCGACTTACGCTAATTAACAAATGAGTATGTTAGTATACCTGGCATTTTTAACCACCGACGCAAAAAAAGGTGTTAAGTTTGACGTGTCTGTGTGTCTGTCTGTGGCATCGTAGCTCCTAAACGAATGGACCGATTTTGATGCAGTTTTTTGTATGAGATTTCACGTGATCGAGATTTGTCTGTGTGGTGACGGGCTAAGAATACAAGTATCACCGCCCCATTCTTTGCCACGAGTTTCGTATGAGGTGACTAAGGGAAGTAAGCAATTATCATCAATTGCAAGGCTGGTGGTAGGGCTGGGCAATAAGTCTGAGTACTCACTTGGTATCGGGCCCGAGGGGGTTGGTACCACCATCTCCCGTGTGACCGGCCATGAAGCACATCGTTACGTTTTAGCTGTAGCAGAAGATAGCCGTTTATTCTTTCATTTCATATCAGTGAAATCAAATGGTGAGCAGCGGCTTGACAATACTCTGGGTATAGTTGAGTCCATGAGCGACGGTTACCATTTACCATCAGATGGGCCGTGGTTCGTCTGCCGCTGCATGCAATAAAAAAAAAAGATGGTTCTTAGCTATAATTTATGAAGGTCTGTTCAGGCGTTTCAAGGTCATCCGTTCATTTTGTAGCTGCGGTAGGGATCTTAGACGCATAATGAGTATTTACTTTAGTTTCAAACATATCTGTGACCTCTTTTTAGAGTTTCATTTGTGTCAGTTCCGCCGCAGCCAAAACTAGTTTTTAGGTTATATCTCAGGTTCCCGATTATAAGCGAGATAAAATGTATACCAGTTTTTAAGTTCAATCAAGAGCTATCAATTAAAAAAGGTGCATCAAAATCCGTGCAGTAGTTTTTGCGTGATGCACGAACAAACAAACAGACAAAAAATCTAAAAAAAAAAAAACTAGATGTCGTGAGACTTGTATCAGATGTGAAAACAGCGAAATTATTTTGTAGAAATAAAATGATCATAACTTGACAAAGTACTCCTCAAGACGAATCACACGAGTATAAACTCGATAGGGTTGCGTCGTTTCATTACAGAGTTACTGTAACCACACTGACCACCTTCCAGCTCCATCGTCAGACCCTGGATACCATCTAGAGAAAAATTACTCGTCAAGACAAATCATACGAGCCCAAATTCGATGTAGTTATGTCGTTTTATAACGGAGTTCCTATGGCCACCTTCTAGCTCCATCATCAGACCCTGGATACCATCTAAAGACTAAGTACTCGTCAAGACGAATCATACGAGCCCAAATTCGATGGGGTTGCGCCGTTTCATTAAAGAGTTCCTAAGAGCCCACCTTCCAGCTCCATCATCAGATCAGTTCCATGTCATCATAATATTGCATTGTCACGCGATATACAGATGCGTGTATAATTTCAGCTCGATCGGAAACCGGGAAGTGTGTCAAATTTGACTTGCAATATTTGAACGGGACAAGTAAAATATTAGCGTCGCTACGCTAACAGCCGATTTTACCCTCCCTCCGCATTAGAGGTTTCACATCAATAATAGTTTTGTAAACATTTTTATTTGTATTTTTAGCACTTGACATGCTCAACTACTTTAAAGTACAAATTATTATTTGTGAATGTGCAAAAAGATAACTTTAGTGTGAGCGGGAATCGAACCTGCGTCCCTTCCAATCCGGGGCAGTACTCTAATCCACTGAGCTACCGCACCAGCCTTTGGCCATACCCAGTTCAGACACGCCTATACATAATAGCCTAATACAGTATTTTTTTCTCAAATATTTTAAACGTACAGACACAGCTCTGTTACAGCTTTATAATAGTTACTACACAGACTTAAAATATAAGATTGTCAAGTGGATTTTTCTACTATGTAAACTATGTACCATCCATCCATCCATCCATGCCTTTCGACGTCCGCTGCTGGACATAGGCCTCCCCAAATTGGGGGTATAGTGCCGTAATCGCTACGCTTGGCAGGCGGGTTGGCGATCGCAGTGGATGTTGTTAATACTCGAGGGAATGCTGCTGCCCACTCTCCGCGATACCCCGTCAGTCGGCAATTACGACTCCCATGGGTGGAGAGGGGTGGGACTATTCTAAAGCCGGCCCCACACAGCAAAACTAACCGGAACTATGTACGCCAGTGGAATACTTCATTACCCTTATACATTGACTATACATACATATAAGAACAATTACAGTACAGTTAAATTTGTTCAAATATATTTTTAACTAGACTTTGCCAGCGGCTCTCAGGCAAAAGCTTGTTTTAAGTTCCTTATATCTAAATGTTTCCGATTTAACAGCAGGATAAAATTTATATCAGTCTTTTTTTTTTTTTTTTAATTCTAAATAAGAGCTATCAAACAAAAGACGTTTCATCAAAATCCGATTAGATTTTTCATGAAGCTTGAACAATCAAACCCACAAAAATTATAAAAAATAGAAAACTAAATATAATTATGAACGTTCCTTAGCATGCATACTACTTAAATAGACATAAATATGATATGGACGACGAAATGTGCTCTTACTGGGATTTTTTATTTTTATTTTGACTGCATACGCATAGATGGTGGAGTGGTTTAGAGAGTGGCCTCCCAAGTGTTGGGTTCGATTCCCACACAGGACAACTCTTTGTGTGATCCACAAGTGGTTGTTCTGAGTCTGGGTGTAATTTGTCCCCCGAGATAGAAGGATTTGGGTGAAAAAAATATATAGACGACAAAATATGCACTTATTAGGAACATGTTATTATCGAATCTGTCTTTATTTGTAGGTATTTGTTGCATTTAATAGTTTATAATTTATTGTTTTAATAATAATAATAATAATATAACAGTGACGAGCCGAATATTACCCTTTTTTTTTTGTTATCGCCGTGGAAATGCATTTACGCATCCCTCCCGTACAACTGACGGGGGGTATGTGGGGCTCGCTGGGTGCTCAAATTGCGCCCGGAATACCCACTAAAACCACAGCGGCCCCTTCCATGCCTATTAGTGGGGCGCTGGAAGATCATCTTACGACATTCTAATCCGACGCCCCAGGCAATGGCCTGCTGGTCACGCCCATTGTCATCAAATCGGTGGGAGGAGATGGGCATAACGCCGCCTTCCTCTCCCTGGTCGGATTGAGTTGGCGTGGGTTAATGCCTCGCGTACCCGCTCCCCGGCCTCCTTCAACGAAATTCCGGCCTCGCAAAAGGGGGCCATAGACGCCCAGCACCTGCCACTGCCTAGCATTTGTGTGATTATGATTGGCAGTGACAGGTCTCCCCCAATTACAGCTACGAGGGCGTGGCGCTGGGGGCCCCAGGCAGGGCATTCTTCTATTGTGTGGCACGCATTGTCTAATAGCGCGCCACACTCATGACAACAGGGGGTCCCTTCTCTTCCTATTCGATGCAGGTACCCACCGAAGTCCCATGTCCGGTGAGCACCTGCGACAACCGGAAGGTCATTGCAGGTTGCCATGCCTTCTATTCATCCAGCGGTAGAGGTGTGGCGCAATAGCCTCTACAGTCCCCCACCCTGCTACGGGGGATTCCAATTCTTCTTTCCACCGCCGCCGGACTACTCTTCTTCGGGCGACTTCCTGAACTCGGCCCAGCCTCTGTTCAGAGACTTGCTCGCCGTTGGCACGTGCCACAGCGCGAAACCGGTAAACTTCCTCCAGCGCCTCGGCCTATAAATGCCAAGGTGGGTCGCCCGCCAATCCAGGACACCGTACGGTAGCCCCTTATGTTCCTCACTGCCATGATCCTCTGTGGACGTTGTAAAAGGGCCCCGTTCCGGGAGGTGAGGGAATCCGCCCAAATGGGGGGCACCATACAATGCCATGGACCACAGAATTCCAGCGTACAGGCGCCTGCAGGTTGACCCAGGGGCCCCAGTATTCGGCAGAAGTCTACCTAAGGCCGCGGCTGATTTGATTAGCCTTGGAACGAGCTGGGCAAAGTGTGGCCCGAAATTCTACCATCGTACCATCGTGGTGCAGGCCCAGATATTTCATCTGCGCCTGCACCGGCACAGCAACCCCCTGCACGCTGATCCGTGCTCCTCGGGGGGGACTTCGGCGAGGACCATGGTATAAGAGAGTCTCGGTTTTGTCTAACGAGACCCTCAGACCCAACATGCCAATCCGGTCTACAACGAGCGCAACTCCACCTTCCGCCGCACCTCCCGGAAGCCGGCCCCTCTCACGGTGATGAGGGTGTTATCGCCCCCCTCCCAAAGCACGTACCATTCCTCGAGGTACGCCTCCAGCAGCCTCCGGAGGTACGGAGGCACTCCATGAGCCGAATTTTACCCTGCTTCTCCTGGAATACCGTCTTAGATGCTTTGCCAATCAGCCATCGTGAGAATTGCTCGAGATGGAATATATATGGCTAAGTGGAACAGAAAAAAGGTTGAAAAAGACATGTTTATTTTAAATATACACACAAATGATAACAGTTAGGACAAGTTATGACAAGAAAGGCAGAAAAGGTAATATAGAAAGCTGGCTGTTGCACAACAGCATAGGTACAATTTTGCCAGAACACTTTACAAACATATTTTCTATCTATACTATTATAAAGCTGTAACAGAGCTGTGTCTGTACATTTAAGATATTTGAGAAAAAATTACAAAAATTCTAAAAAAAATGTTTTGTCAAAACACAAAGCATTTTTTTTTTAGAATTTTTGTCCGTTTGTCTGCTTATCTGTTTCTATATTTGGGCATCACGCAAAAACTACTGAACGGATTTTGATGCAACTTTTTGAGAGCTCTCGATTAGACTTAAAAACTGGTATATATTTTATCCCGCTACTATATCGGGAACGTTATATCTCATAACCTAAAAACTAGCTTTTGGCTGCGGCGAAACTCCGGGCAGAGACTAGTATATATATATATAACTGAGTATAGTGTGTAATAAAAACATTCTCTGTACTGCTTGACGTCAAAGAAGAGGCCTACAACGTGATCGGAGGGAGAATAGGCGTGGAAGTGCGTGTTTACGTGACTTCAAGCACGAGAGCTTACAATTTTTAACGAATTTTGTAGAAAATGCATCTCTCGGTAAGATTTGAACTTGGAACATAAAAGTCCGTGCTAATAAGCTATATGCTTTGTTGAGAGATTTCAAATAGGAATATTATAAATGTGTATGTCATGCGGAGACAGCCTGCAATTGTCGGAAGCGGTAGTAGTTATGTCCTTATTATATGCACAGATGGCGGAGTGGTTTAGATACCGGCCCTCCGCCCGAGTGTTGTGGGTTCGATTCCCATACGGGACAACTCTTTGTGTGATACACAAATACTTGTTCTGAGTCTGGGTGTACTTTGTGTCCGTGAAATTGTGTTTGTAAAACACCCCGCAATAAAAGGATTATTCCTTAGTGCAGGGTGTAGGCTTAATTTAAAAAAGAACTTTAACATCCACGCTATCATTTTATAAAAATGAAGTATCTGTTTGTAGTGCTTATTATCGATTTCACATTTTTGCACGTTGTGTTAATTTATCAAGAGCTATCAATCAAAAAAAGTTTCATCAAAATCTGTTCAGTCGTTTTTGTGTGAAGCCCGAACAAAAAAAAAGACAAATGGACAAATATTCTAAAAAAAAATAAAAAAATTGTAAAGATAAAATACTGAATAAGTATTCAGAGGTGATACGACGTTTATTAGTCAGGCCTATGGGGTTTTGTATTGTATGTACTTATCCACTATACCCAGATACCTGCGTAGCTAGTTTAGAAAAAAGAAAATATCATGTGACATTTATGCCATCCTGGTAGTTTTTTTTCTTATGAAAAATTCTGTCGTCGCTCTACATTAATTACCAAATTTGTGTATTAATTTTTAATAGTTGTGGTACATATTTTACTAATTAACTATTTGTGTATATACATAAGTGTGGGCAAGTGATGTATTGTAACGTAAAGTCTCAGAGTAAAATACTGTGGTAAGGTGTTTTTTCCTGTTGCCTCCAAAACTCCATAGAAGCTTTTCTGTACTGAGGCTTGATTATGACTAGTTTGATGAATTAAACTTACATGTGAAGAAGAAGTAGATATATCCTTAATAAGTAATTGGCAAATATACAAACCGAGTAGCCATTATTTAAAAATATTTTTCACAATCATATTTTGTCTGCCTTGTATTTTGACTAAAATATAAACTAACTAGCCTTTGCCCGCGGCTCCGCCGCAGCCAAAAGCTAGTTTTTAGGAAATATCTCAGGTTCTCGATATAGTAGCGGGATAAAATGTATAGCAGTTGCTAAGTCTAATCAAGAGCTATCAAACAAAAATAGTTGCATCAAAATCTGTTCAGTAGTTTTTGTGTGATGCGCGAACAAACAAACAGATAAACAGAAAAACAGACAAAAAAATTAAAAAAAAAATATTTTTGTGTTTAGACACGTCTATAAAGCCTATTCAGTAATTGTTTCTTAAATATCTTAAATGTACAGACAGCTCTGTTATAGCTTTATAATAGTATATAGACTAAGTTTTTATTTACTTATAAAATAGTTTACTTTTACTACTAGAAACATATTATCATTGTATACAAAATAAACAACATCATGCACCGAACCTAGTATATCTTGAAAGGTAATGGGAAATACCACATCCCCACTATTACACGCTGCTGTGTGGGTATGACACACTTTCGTTTCGAGCGAATCACGTTTGAACAATATCATACATTTTGAATGCATTATGTACATTTTGTATTTTGTCTGCATCAGATGTATATTGTTTTCTTAGGCTGATGGTTCTGCCAAGGCCTTAACAAAATTTTTAAAAAATATTTTCGGTCAAGTGCTTTTCTGTGTGATGTATTAGGACTACAGAAACCACGACAGTAATTCCTTGAGTGGAATGAATACACCGGTGAAGTACCATTATGCCCAAACGAAGGAGTGTGCGTTTAGATATACTTAACCAAAAAAGGCATATCAATGAGCGGGAGCGTCGAAAATTCTCTTCATTAGCTATGGTTCTCTCTCTCTCCTTCCATCCTTAAAGTTAGCAACGTGCGAGTCATGCCACTGTTGTTGCTAGGGTCTATAGGCTCCATTTCAGTAATGTCTTCCAGTTCCTGTAGTCCACCAGTACAGGCGGAGAGACAGCGATGGCAGGGTTATTTAGTGGGTGAGAGCTGCTATATTACTCTGTTCTTTGCCCCAAACGACGGGGGGGTGAGGTTAGCTACATTGTTTCCCACCTTAACAAAATAATAATAATAAAAAGTCAATAGATATATTATGTATGTATATATTTACCAGCATAACATAAAACTTAAGTAGTGAATTTGCCGCCCGCTACTGTCAGCACATGGTAATCATAATGTATGGATACGTTCCATTTATTCTATGAATATTAAAAATATGAAATTTTAATAATGCTTGTTACTCAATTACGCAAAACAGCTAAACAGTTTTAAATGAAATATGCCACGCAAATAGCATCCTACTTGGATTAACACGTACTTTTATCCTTATATTTTTATTTTTAGATGATTAATGTACCGTTAAGTGATGTATTTATTGCCGGCAGCTGCTTATATTAACATAATTATTTATTATTTCCTAAACACTCATTAGTGGTGTTTCCCTCTCATAATAAGCGATCCTCGCCTTTTTTGTTACATTCAAATTATATTGTTGTTATAAAAACAGTAAGTAAAAACATCTAAATTTCAGTGTGACAGATTTTAATTATTAGCGTTAGGTATTAAAATTAAAGCAAATCAAATGACTGATTCAATTTCAGAACTCTTTCTTATCCAACAGTTAATTTATCGGTAAGTTAACAATCAAGATGAACTGCAGCTATTTTTATCTTTTTTATTATTATTCCGATGAGGGCACAGTACTAGGCGCACAGCATGCCATAAGAGGTTGATGATATTAGACACAAAGCTCGGCGCGGCCTCAGCCCGCGAAAGTGAGAGTAGGCTTGTTGCGTAACGACGTTCGTGTCATGACGCCTTAGTAGCCGGCGTGGTTACCTACATTCAGCGACTTCTTTTTGCCTAGAACTATTTTGTTGGTTTAATAAATTCTTTTGTTAGTTTAAGATCCTCTATTTTGATATTACGTAGAAATTAATTAATTTGCCAGTTATATAAACAAAAACAAAAAAATCCACTTAAATCAAGGTCAAATTCATTTGTATTTAGTTTATAAACGTTGCGACACCAATTCATCTAATGCATTCTTATATAATAAAAAATGTGCGTTCGAAATACAGAATACAGAATAATTGAACAGATTTTGTCTTGACCAAGAATACCAACGTCAATCAGTCGAATACATTACATTTTGAAAATTCCTAAATTTATTGAACTTTGTGAAAGGAGAACATGACTACTCGCCATGACGCCCCGCCAGCCACTAAATTATGTTCCTATAACATTTATTAATCATACCATCTAAGCAAGATTGCAACACCGTATTCGTATTTGGGTTTTTATTTATCCGAAACATACTTTTGACCTGATCTGGACCACGTACTTTCCATAATTTCTTGTCGTTACGCAACGTTATGTTTTATCCGGTCAGGGCTGCATCGATTCATCGAAGACTTGAACATCCGTGTGAATCTATCAAGGATGAATCAACACATAATGTTAAACAATGATTACTGGTGATAGAGTGAGTTTTCACTTGTTGATCCCGAACAAAATAGTTATAATCCTGAGTGATCTTCTATGTATCATGTGCTCCTGGTATCCCTAAGTCCATGAGGAGTAATTGTTTTTAACTTCAGTTTGTAGACTAGACTAAAAATTTACTTATCCTTCCGGGTGACGCCAGCAGAGTATCTTCTCCTTCCTCTTAATCCTAATTTAGCACCAAACTCGACGACTAGTGTAGTTCTGTCATGGGGTTGAGTTAAGATATTTGCTTATTCAATTCAGCTGTGGAAAACAATTTATTTAGATATCTGTTATTTTTCTTGTTATTTTAAAACTAAATACAAAACCGTGTTCTCGCCAACTGTAAAAGTGTTTCAGACTGTCATGTAAATCAGACGACAAATAAATGTAAACTATTAAAAAAACACACTTATGACGCTACACTAAGGAAGGTAGTCCATACATTATTATTGATACAAATTAGTATCCTATAGAGCAGTGTTTTTCAATCTTTTAGAATACGCGAGCCCTTTACAAGCTAAAAAAATTCTGGCGACCCCTTTAGGTCATAGGCTGACGAAAAGTTAGTAATTTAAAAGACTGCGTTTATGATTTTCTTTGTTTTGGTATGATAATATTCATTATTAAGACCTACCTACACTCTGTCCATCCTTCTCACTGAAATTGGGTGTGTATTTTAGTGTAGAACCTTGACTTTTTCCTTTTGCCGGCGACCCCCCGAGTAAGGCTTCGTGACCCCCCCAAAGGGACGCGACCCATAGTTTGAAAAACACTGCTATAGATTATGGGCTCCCAGTACTCTACTTAAAATTTCCAGAGCAAGGGAATCATGCCATACACGGCACGATTTTTTTTACAAATACGTGGGTGGCTATGACACTAGCAACACCAGAGGGATCACTCGTGCGTCGCCAACACCAAGGAAAGGGATAGGAGGTGGATACGAAGGATAATAAGCAGAGAATAAGTAGAATACTAAAGAGAGAATAAGAAGGATAATAAGGATAGGATAGGGAGGGGGCTTGGGCCTCCAGCCCTCTCATTCGCCATACGAAACACAACACTACGAATACCTACCGTACCAACGCCGTTATTTGACGTTGATCTTCTGTGAGAGGGTGGTACTTCCCCAATCGAGCCGGCGTATTCATGCTAGGATGAGGAAGGCTCGATCATTAGAAATGATAATTTGTTTACAATTATATGTGTGTGTGTATATGTTTTTACTGAAATACATATATTGTGTTCGTTAGTTCTGGGTGGCATGTCGGACGTGATGGTGACTACCATCGTCTGGTATAGCACAGTGAGTGGGTTACCGGCGCGGTTGCGTCACTGTAACCACTTTCTGCGCTGTCGCTCGCCTACTTACCCATTCACTGAGACGTGCGCTTACCGTAGATTGGCTTAGCAAAAACATATCGTGGCATAGATTCGATTATAATTGGTATAGTACTTATTATCTGTACATATAATACAATTGTAACAAACCGATGTCTGTATATTGCAGATATTGAAGAAAAATTAAGGGGGGGGGGGGGGGGAAGGTCCACTATGAGAGAGTGTTTGGAACCCAACCACAGTAATGCAATGGGGTGATAAATAATTCTTACTTTCTTTAGTCACCTTGTACAACACCTGCGAGAAAGAATGGGGTTGTGATACTTGTATTATTCGTCAGCACACGGGAAATACACCTAAATTATACTTCTATGATTATTATGTAAGTATATCAGAATATATAAATACAAAATTTAACACCAAACACCCACTACCACTGTTATCTAAAGCTCAAATATCAAAACAAATTCTGAAGCTGCTGATAGCAGCCCCCCTAGCCAAGGGGCATAAACGCTAGTAGAATAGTATAGAATAGAATAATCAATGTATGAGATTGACATAGGTTACGACAACGTAAGCGTAACAAACTGTGCGTGGACGGAGTCACAGGAAAACTGTCCAATGTCAACAAGTTGATTATTCTATTCTATTTTACAAGACAAGCCAACGCTCGGGTGCGGCCATTTCTTTTTTATTGCCAACGTTGGCAGACGAGCAAACGGCCCACCTGATGGTAAGTGGTAACCGTCGCTCATGGACTTTGGCAACACCAGGGGTACAGAGCCAAGCCACCGCCTACCGTGAATAAAAATGCTCTTCTCAAATCTCGTTTAAAGGGGGACATGTCGTAGCGCTGGGGGAACACCGCAGCAGGAAGTTCATTCCAGAGCCTACACGTACGTGGTAGAAAAGAGCGCTGGAAACGAACCGTCTTGAACGAGATCGATTCCAGGTGGTGTGGATGAGCCCTACTACGACGTCTCGTGGTCCGGTGGTAAAAAGGGGATGTTGGTACCACCTCAAACAGTTTCTCAGAGCACTCCCCATTGAAGAGTCGATAGAGCATACAAAGAGCCCCAAAGTCTCTCCGCCGCCCCAGCGACTCCAGTCCATGACGAGCCTCGTGGCGTGGTTGGTAGTGTAACCGACTTCCGTGCACGAGGTTGTGGGTTCGATTCCCACTCAGGACAATTATTTGTGTGATGAACACATCTGTGTTCACTGTGTTACTTGTACTGCATCTGGGTATTTTCTATCTATTATAAGTATGTATTTACAAAAAAAAAATTAGTATGTGTATAATATCCGTAATCTGGTACCCATAGCACAAGCGTTAAGCTTAGTTTGGGACCAGAGGACGTTGTGTGAAATGTCCGCGGATATTTATATTTATATCCGTGAGATTGGGATCGTCGACAATTCGAACAGCACGCCTTTGTAGGGAGTCAAGTGGGTCGATTTGGTAATTGGTGCGCCTGCCTAGAGATGTGAGCAGTACTCCACGGGAGGCCGGCCTTTTGCCTTATAATGTGAAAGTCTCTGCCTCGGTGTGAAGTACCGCTTGGCTCTGTTCAGGATGCCCAGTTTTTTGCTTGCCAATTTGGCTTTGTCCTTCAAATGACTCCTGAATTGGACTTTGCTGCGTCCTTCTTTGTAGTGAACGCGCAAACCTGTGTCTTCGTAGGATTGGATTGAATCAGGTTCTTTTCTCCCCATTTCGAGGCCCGCCCTAGAGAGCTCTCGATTTCAGACACAAGTTGTGCCCGTCTCTCCTCCAGCATGTTCCGAGGAACTTTCTGATGGCCGGTATATCGCGCATCACTCGTACTGTCATCCGCATAGCAACGCATATTCTCTATCGAGAGCATGTCATTGATATGCAGGATGAACAGCGTCGGGGAGAGCACCGAGCCTTGCGGTACACCAGCATTAACCTCCATGGTATCGGAGCAGCAGCCGTCTACTACGACTTTGATGCTCCGACCCCGTAGGAAGCTGGCGATCCATTTGCAGAGTCCCTCAGGGATTCCATAAGATGGTAGCTTTCACAGAAGAGCCAGACCCTATCGACCCTATTGGTATGCTATTTTTGTATTCGATCTTCTTACAGTTATAGTGGGAGGATGAGAACCGTAGTCCACCACGCTAGCCCAGTGGTTGGTGGGCCGAAGTTGTGAAAATGTCTGAGGCATGCAGATTTCCTCGCGATGTTTCGTTATGGTTAATATCAGAAAATCCAATATTCTCAGTTCCTTACTAATGTGAGTATGTTTGTTTGTTTGTCACACGTTTATGCTATAACTACTAAACCAATCATCATGAAATTTTGCATACATATAGTCTGAAATCCAGAAAAGGGTATAGGTTATTTTTTATCCGGGATAATTTTAATGGTTCTTATGGGGTAGCTATTTTTAGATAGAGATTATTAGTGCGCCATAGAGTGATGTATTTATATTCTGAAGTGCACGCGGACGGAATCGCAGGAAAAAGTTATTTCTTAATAAATTGAAAATAAATTCCACACGCCAATATATTTGTACCGCACTGTATTGCGCAGTCGCAATATTGCATCATAGAGCGCATTCGGGCCGCTCACCGCACCCCCCCTACCCTATAAGTGTGGGGGGAGGGGATTGTTACTAGGCTATTAGTTTATAGCTGAGGAGGTTTATTGACGATTCTATAAAAACATATATAAAACTTTAATATGAGTTTTTTTAATTTACCTAATAGTACTAGTTCCTACCCGTGACTTCCTCTGCGTACGCTTCAGGATATAAATACGTCACTCTACAGCACATGGAAAAGCTGTTCCACAGAAACCATCCATTTTCCCGGAATATAGAACATATTATTATGTTCTCCTCTGGGCTTCAGACTATATGTACGCAAAATTTCATCGCGATTGGTTCGGCAGTTTCATCACGAAAGCGTAACAAACGAACACTTACTTCGCAGGATTCACAGTCCTTACTGTCTCCGCCTTCGGCAAGGGAATTCATGCAGAGACCGTAAATAACCATGCTAGTCCAAAGCGAGTTGGCAGACTTAACAAAGCGTCTCGAAAATCTCTGCCATGGTCACTACCTTCTGCGAGGGTGTCATCTCGCAGAAGGCAGGCACATTTAGTATACCACTCAAGGAATATATTATGGTTCCGGTGGCCCACCAACAAAGGCAGAGAGACGGCACACGGTGGGTTTCTTTAGTGGGTGAGGGCCCTACACTACCCTGTTCGTTGCTCCGAACGACGGGGTGTGCGGTTAGGAACATTTTACCCGCCTTAAAAAAAGGCACATTAAGTGTATCTATGTAAAAATAGCTATGCCATAGGAACCACTGATTTTTATGGGGTGTAAAATAGCCTATATCTTTTTCAGGCCAACAAACTGTATGCATGCAAAATTTCATGATGATTAGTTCAGTAGTTACAGCGTGAAAACGTAACAATCAAACAAACTTACTTTGGCTTTTATTGAGTAAGAATTCTTATGTACGTGTGTTAGTCATTGAACTCCTCATGAAAGGCTGGACCAATGTTGATAAAATTTTTGTTTGTGTGTTAATGTAACCCTGAATTGTTTTTATTTACAATTGGACTCTGTAGATGGCGCTGCAATCGTGTTTCAAGATTTTTTATTTTCGTGTTTTGATGGATAGAATTGTGTTGAGGAAGCGAGGGATGTATGCAACAATAGAGCCTTTTAGCACTCTGTTCTCTCTACTTACCCCGCTAGAGAAATAGCGTGATGATAAGTATTGGTAGTAGTTTTTTTGACTGAGATTTATTTCCTTTTCTTATTTCAACCCCAAACCACCCATCAACAAGAAGCAGTGGCAAAAGTTCCCTGCTACAGGCATCCTCTTAGGGAGGCCTATGTCCAGCAGTGGACGATAGAAGGCTGATGGATGGATGAATGGAAAGACGTCCTTTTTTTATGCTACGTGGATGGCAAACAAGGTTACGGCCCACCTGATGGTAAGCGGTTACCGCAGCCTTTAGACGCTCGCAACATCAGAGGCATCATTTGCGCGTCGCCATCTCCAACAAGCGATAGGAAGTGCAGAGAAAGGATCGACTATACTTAGAGGATAGGAAGGACAACAAGGAGAGGATAGGAAAGATACTTAGTAAGGATAGGGAGGGGGTTTGGATCTCAGGCACTCTCACTCAACGGCAGGACTGCCGCTGTTTCATGCTGATTTTCTGTAAGAAAATCGAACTTCCCCGATTGAGCCGACCCATTCATGCCGAGATAAGCAAGGCTCATCTTTGCGAGCAGTATAAAGTAAATTAAATTATTCTTTGCGTAGTTCAAATATAAATACTCTATTAGCTCAAACAATATAAATCAAACATTTACAATTCGGAAAGGTTACACTCAAATCAGCGTTTTTAAAGTTATGTATAAATCAATGCATATACGGCATTATTGTGTTTATATCAAATTCCGTACAGTCATCAGTTATACAGTACCTACACTATATTGACATCGGAATATATCGAAAGTTTTAACACATTTTTATTGAAACTGCGTTAGGGAATATTATAGGCCTTGTAACGCGGTTTTTTTTGTTAATGCACGAAAAATTTAACCTAACCGCATACCTCATCGTTCGGGGATACGAGCAAGGTAGTGTGGGGCCATCACCCGCTAAATTAACCCGTCGTGTGCCATCTTTCCATCTGTATTGGAGGACCACTGGAACTATGTTACATTACTTCAGTGGTTAGGAAAACACCCTGAAGTAAAGAATAATCCTTGTATCGCGGGGACTTCACAAACATACAATTTTACGGACATAAAGCACACACAGACTCAGAACAACCATTTGTGGATAACACAAGGAGAGTATTGGTGTAACGATGCGAAAGGGAATGCTCCGATGGTTCGGACATGTGGAAATAATGCTGGACGAGCGACTGGTTAAGAAGATATACAATGCGAAAGTGGATGGATCTATGTACAGGGGGAGACTGAAACTCACCTACCTAGACCAAATCAGTCTAAATTTAAAGAAAGTTTCAAGAAGAGAGAATAATTCTCTTCTACTAATTATTAGTGTATAAAGAGAATTATTAATGTTGAGGAAGCGAGAGATGTATGCAAGAATAGAGCCTCTTGGCACTCTGTTCTCTCTGCCTACCCCGCAAGGGAAATGGCGTGATGATAAATAAATAATAATAAATACATAAATATTCACTGACATTTCACACAACATCCTCTGGTCCTGTCTGTCTGGTCTGGTAAGCTTAACGCTTGTGCTATGGGTACCAGATATTCGAATATAATACATATATTTCTTTTTATTTTGTAATTCCATCCATCCATCCATCAGACTTTCATCATCCACTGCTGGACATAGGCCTCCCCAAAATAGGGGTTTTACCATAATCGCCACGCTTGGCAGGCGGGTTGGCGATCGCAGTGGATGTTTTTAGTACACAGGGGAACGCTACTGCCCGGTCCCCTGGTAATCCCCCAGTCGGCTTTTACGACTCCCATAGAAAGAGACGGGATGGAGCTATTCTTGGTGCCGGCCCCACACGGCATTTTGTAAACACATACATATAATAGATAGAAAACACCCAGACCCAATACAAATATCTGTGTTCATCACACAAATAATTGTCCTGAGTGGGAATCAAACCCACAGCACTCGCACGGAAGGCCAGTATCTAAAACACTCCGCATAGTATATTAAAAAGACATTAAAGTCTCTCTAGGGGTAGAGCCTCTAGTGGCCCGCCAATAAAGGCGGAGAGACGGCACACGACGGGTTCCTTTAGTGGGTGAAGGCCCCAAACTACCCTGTTCGTTGCCCCGAGCGACGGGGTGTGCGGTTAGGAACATTTTTTTCCGCCTTAAAAAAAAAGAAAAAAAAGGGGTAGAGCCTCGGAGTAGTTCAGTCTCGGTCTCCCCCTGTACCTTCCACTTTCGCATTGTATAATCTTAAATAACAGTCACGAGCAGGATTTGAACCTGCATCTCCTGGATACCGTCCAGATGCTTTGCCAATTTAGCCATCGTGACAATTGCTCCTGACTGCTAATTTCGATAACACATTCATACTTAACGTCTTTGGGTGACGCCTGCGCCATCTGTCGGAAGTATTTTCATACATTCGATTTCACATTTTTGATTTTGTGTTTAATGTATAGTGTTAAGCATGTAAAATGCTAAAAATATATATAAAATATCTAAATATTGTATAATCTTCTTAATCAATCGGTTGTTCGACATTCTTTCCACATTTCCGAACCATCGGAGCGTTCCCTTTCGCATCTTTACACCAATACTCTCTTTCATACCTACTCGCTCTCTTACGTCGTCGTTACGAATGCTGTCAGTCAGCCTAACTTCACATATTTTCCGTAGATATCGCATTTCGACCGCATTAATTTTACTCTCATGTCATTAAAGTTTTTATTTATTGCTATTTATTAGAATAAACATTCTACAAAGTTAAGTTTAGTTTTATTACGTAGTATTATATATTATTAATCGTGTGTATTATGTACGAAAATCTCTTTCTATCGATTGTCCACGTATTCTAACGATAGTGATAATATATCGATGTGATGCCACTGGTACCGATTGCGTAGCTCGCGTCCGATTGATAGATCGATCGTGACGATAACCTTTTTGTGGTGCATGAAGGAACACGTGTTTACGTCACGTGATTAAAAAAAGTACTATTTATTTTTTAAATGACGCAGGCTAATGTAAGTTGGTCGTAATTTTTTTTTTATTATTTAAAGGTATACAATTATAATTTTTTTTTAAACAAAAGCAATAAGTACTTAAATATTTATTAAAATTAATACTTGTTATGACTTAATAATATTATTATTACTGATAACTTGATGGTATATTATAGTGATTGAAAGTTCAAATAGTGATATTTTTTTTTAGATGCTTTGTTTCCAGAGCTATCCACAGACTAATAGCACAGTGACAGTAAAAGATTTGCCCGAAAAGTGTGTAAAATTTAATGACACTTTGAACTTCATGTTTACGTTTGAATGGATTTTTGCAAAAAATTCTAAAGATGGATTTATATTCAAAAAACACATTTCAATAAGAACTGACAATGGATTCCATCACAAAATCATGATAAATTTAAAGCGAAGGTATCTAGGTGACATTTTTGTTGTTGTACTGTTACTGTACTCCTGATGACCACACGCCTCCTCTTTAAATGCGGGTTGGCAAGCCAAAGCAATGAGGCATGCAGACTTTAAGCAATGGAAATTTGTAAACAAATATATGTGCATATTTTCGAAAAACACGAGATACGTCAGCTGTGTCCGTGTATCTAAAAAAAAAAATAACTTACATAGACTACTCTTGTTTTTTTTTGCTTTTTTTTTGGGTATACCACCCTGAATGATAATTAAGTCTGTTAAAATAAAATAAAAGTGCTGTATTAATATAGATCCCACAAAACTCGCCAGTGAAGACCGACAGTATTACCATTAGGCCACCTGTGCAGTGAAATTGCCGTGTGGGGCCGGCTTTAGAATTGTCCCACCCCTCTCCACCCATGGGAGTCGTAAGAGCCGACTGAGGGAATAACGGAGGAGTGGGCAGCAGCACTCCTTCGAGTATTAACAAAATCCACTGCGATCGCCAACCCGCCTGCCAAGCGTGGCGATTACGGCACTATCCCCCATTCTTGGGGAGGCCTATGTCCAGCAGTGGACGTTAAGAGGCTGATGGATGGATGGATGGATGGATGGTGCAGTGAAATTATTGAACAATCCATTAGTTAAAACTTGGAAGCGTTTAAATTAGTACCTATTTAAGTTTTAACGATTATCAGCTTAATTGCTATGTTCACGACTTATGTAATTAACGTAAAAAGTTTAATTTAATTTAAATAATTAATGAGAACAAAAGATGAGTTTAAACTTTTTAAGATTTGGTAATATCTATTACGTTATACTTTTTTTTTAACAAATTATATATTCATTAGCGGTCTAATGGTATATATCCTGGCTTTATGTATCTATAAAGCCAGGATATATACCATTCGAGATAATGAATGGGACTCAAATAATAGATTTTAATAATTTTCTAGAAATATGGGGAATCGAATTAATCTGAGAAATCGATCTAGCACATCGTTATTGTAAAATTTAAAAAAAAAACTGAAATACAAATTCGCACAGATTCACAAATCACAAGGGTAAACAATACAATTAGCGCCCGAGCGCTGTATCGCAAACTTTTACCTGCGAACTTTCAGCTGCAACTTCAGCGCTTCCTTCCGGCCAACACAGCGTTTGTGCGCGGGCGGCGAGGCGACTCACTCTGCCAGTACGCGCTCGACCGCCGTAGCGCTCGCTCGCGCGCCATTACCTGCTTGATAACGCACGTGACCCAGAGACACACAACACAGGATTTACCGCGGTGCATGTTGTGCTTTAGTGACGGCTTCTCAGTGCTTTGAAGTGGAGGCACGGGCCACCAGCGCCGCTGGGCCCGTGATTGGCCCGGGCGGCGGTATGGAATCCCCACAGATGTACGATGCGGCGGGCGCACCGCCACCACCTCCGCAACCAGACCTCAAGAAAGCAGTTGAGGATAAACGTGCTCCATTTCCCCCGCCGGACCTTGACGAGCTCAATGGACAAGAAATTAGTTTGGATTTGCAACACCTCATCGAGGACCAATTCAGGAGCGAGGAGGGCATGGCTCTCTTCCAGGAAATACTTCCTGGAGGGAAGTCCCCACAGCCGAGGTATAACCGGACCACGTTGGCTTACATGCCGCAGCCGGTGCACTCGGGGGCTTCCTTCGCTCCAGTTCAATCTAACCAAGGACATGAGCAAGCACCCCCCATAAAAGAAGAGCCTCCTGAACCACATGATTACAGAAGATCGGTGTCATGTGCGCAATATACAGGTCAATACAATCCTCAGCCGACTGTCGGTGTGAGTGGCCCATATGGGGGAGGATTCACACCACTTCCTCCTTTAGGAGCACCTCTTCTTCCTCCACTGTTGAAACATAAGCCTGTACCAGTGAGACGTTCTTCGGGGAAGGCTATAGATAAAGGTACAGATGAATACAGAAGGAGACGTGAACGTAATAATATCGCTGTGAGGAAATCGCGTGAGAAAGCTAAAGTGCGTTCTAGGGAAGTTGAGGAAAAGGTGAAGACGCTGCTCAGAGAGAAGGAGGTGTTGCTGAAGAGGCTTGAAGCAGTGTCTGGAGAATTGAGCCTGCACAAACAGATGTATGTGCATCTGATAAACTTAAACCACCCGGAAATTACGGAGTTATGCCGATCGATGCTACAGTTAGGAGCACCGCAAGGACCTGATCATACACTCTGACTATAGGTGAGTATTTTTCATGTTTAAATTCATATTTGAGGGTTATGTAGTGTATAAAATATTCCAAGTGACAATATTTGTGAGCGCGTAGAAAGTTGTAAACAATGTGATGCAGTAAAATAGGTTTTAGTTATTGACGGGTTTGTTATGCAATTTATTGGTTGTGATAGTGCAATGTGTTTACGGATACGTGATCTTTCGGTTATAAAACGTTTGCTTTTAATTTATGCAGAACATGAAATTCGTTCGAAGTATATTAATTCATGTTATCTTTAGTAGTTATTTGATTGTCATTATATTATGGAGCTAACTAAATACTTAAAGTTTTCAATGTCTATCAATCATTAGCTCAGCTTTTTTCATCTTAAATAAAGCTTTAAAGACTTCATTAGAAATACTATCATTAGTTACAATTAGGAAATTGTGCAGTCCTATTAAACCTCGTTAATAATAACTATTTATTTTATTACTTGTCAGACCTTTATACGTGCGTAATTAATTTAATAGTTGAATACATAAATAAATATTTAATTATATATTTTTAGAAAATTCTTGAGTAGTAGAATATTGTTTTCAGGAAGTAGTATTTTTTTATATAGGATGTGTATAAAAACTATCACCCAATAATTTCTTTACTGAAAATATTTAGGTCATCGGAATGTTATGAGCTTCTAAATAAATCATAACAGAATTATTTCGATATAAAACTAATTTTTCTTTATTCAGTGGCGTATTATTATATTTTTGTTTTACTAAAGGGTATTTACTAAACACAATTATTTAACGGACACATCACTGAATGGCAAACAATAATGGTTAAGATTTTTGTGCAATTTAAAATACATTTTTAGTAATTTTAGTAAATTTTGGCAAAAATAATTAGTTTGAGATGTTCTTCTGCTCATTCCATTTTAAATGTAATTCTGATGTAATAATAATATGGCTTACAACAACTCTTAGTGTGGTGAACTTATTAAAAAAATACAAGTTTTTTTTTAAATGTTGTTCATCACTGTCAAGTAATCTGATTATTCAAATACTGAGTTTTATAGCGAATGTTAAATATTTTGTTTAAAAAACTAGTGCGGTTAGTAACTGAATAAAACTTTTACTTTTGTATAAAATTTGTATTAATTAAAGCAATAAGAATAAAATTGTGGAAGGTCAGTCTTAGTATATATAATACAAGTTACCAGGATGTTATGAAAGCTAAGAGTAAACTAATACATATAGATTTCCAATCACGTGTGTAACACTCATAATGTTTTTTCAAAACTTATATTACGGTAATCAATGCACGTGATTATTCGTAATACGGTCACGTTTAGTTTGATTCATAGTGAAAGTTTTTTTTTATTTCGCATGTGTAAGATGGTTTGGGGACTGCTTTGCAGAAAGATCACAACCTCGTTGATTATGAATATTATTAAAATTGTTACTAGGATTTTATAAATGGTAAAAAGTTGATTTTTAGCGACATTGTGTGATATACGATGTTCTATTTTTAATTCAAATAGTTAGAAGTAGGTACATAATTTATTATTCCGGCTAAAAAGACGACGGTTGTGTTTTTTAGCCATATTATTTCCTGGATACTACTTATTAGTTTGTCGCGCTCTATTTCTTTTATGAACTCCTAGTAGCGAGTTTCATTTTTAGATCAATATAATACGAACGACGGGGTGTGCGGTTAGGTACGTTTTATCCCGCCTTTACAAAAAAAAAGGATTTTTTATACTTGGCAAAAATATTTTAGTACAATTTCTAATGGTTTTGAGGTCAATCTGTGGCCATTTGATTATGTGATCCTCTAACGGTTTGAAATATAAGTGTACTTTCTGTCCGTAAATTGGGGATCTTAAAAAAATCACTTAGGATGTCGTTAAATGCGTAGAAAATATGCTGAATATTCGTATTATAGTTATGAATAAAACTCCTTATTTTCATGAATTACTGAGATTGGTAAATAAAACTTAGTGACTTTATTTATAAATAAACCTCATTAGCTATCATATGTTGGAGGTTGTAGCCTAGTTGTGTACTTGTATATCGAACGGCAAGGTTAAGAAACTTTGCCTCGGCTAGCATCAGATGGGTGACCAAAAAGTCTGTGATGTGGAAAGCACGTTAAGCAGTGGGTCCTGGCTGTGAAATAACATCCAGGCAGTCTTTAAATCGCAAAAATAGAATTAGAAAAAAAATTGCATAACTTGTTATCAATTGTACAGTAAAGAGTCAAATATAAATAAAATAACCAAACATCAAATTAAAACAAATGAAAGTTTTTGGCGGGAACACGAAGAAGATCATGTCGTCGCTTTGAATTATTTTCCTAAACTTGGGTTATTTCGAGTATTAATGTGTAAAAGTGGTGGCCTTTTGCTTATTAACTATTTGAGTATGTTCATAAGTGTTGGCGAGTGATGTAGTGCAGCATAACTTGTTTTTACGTGTTGCCTCCAAAACTCTGTAGACTCTTCAGTAAAGTTGCCACCGCTTTGCTGTAGCGTGACTTTGACTTGACTATGACTTTGACTTCGACTAATGAATTAAACTTACCTGTGAAGAAGAAATATACTCTTAAATCATTGGCAAATACTCAACCCGAGTAGCCATGGCTAGAAGAAAAAAAAAATTTTAAAAATAGAAGGGTTTTAGCTGATCCATTAAGTATTTATACGGAGCGACTACTTATTTGACCTCCACGACACAATTAAGGGTATAACTGGCGATTTTAGAACAAGAAATGAGTCAGATTTTTTTATTCAGGACTAACAACCTGTAATGACTGTCAGGATGTTATTTGATAGAAGAGGTCAGGTATTCACAAATAGGTTTCATTTTTTGTTCACCAATCTGATGCCAGCCGGGCGAAAGTTGCTTAAACTTGTCGAACGCTCGTACTGTAAGTGCACAACTATTACGACCTTCTCCGTGAAATATTATATTCCGTATTGCTAGTTTATACGCGACACAAGTTTTGAATCTTGGTTAAAAGCAAGTACACTTGGATGGATTGTGTGAATGAAAACATGAGAAAGAAAGGGTTTGTCTAGATTAAGGATAATGCCAATCCCATATGAAGTGGGGAAAGAGAGGGACAAAAGAGGACTTGAACCCTGGACCAAACAAAGTATAAACTTCAATATTGATCCACAGTTATTTATGGAGTACATTAGTACGCGTGTTGCGAGCCAAATTAACTCATTGTTACTTTCGAAGTTACTATAAAACTATATATGTGATATGCTTACGTGAATATATTGCACTAGCTGCAGCAATTTCTACCACTTACAGTTAGTTTTTTGTTTTTACTTATGGTGGTAGAGAGGCCTACCTGATGATAAGTGGAAACCGCCGCTCATACTAAAATACTGCCAAGCTGCTCCTCACTTTTAATTTCACGGACAGAAAATTAAGGTACTTCCTAGAAGGCTATCTCCCGCTACAAAAAAAAAACGAGGTGCACGGTTGGGAACACATGGTGATATCGACTACCGACCCGTTTGAACCATATAACGAGTGATTACTCATACTTGGTATCCAATTGTGCCAGCAAAGTACTCCTCCATATCATCAACACCAGACTGCAGGCTTTCTTAAATCCTGAAATAGCTGTAGAGCAGGCAGGATTCGTTAAAGGTCGTGGAACAAGGGAACAGATTTTAATTCTTCGACAAATAATCGAAAAGTCTAGAGAGTTCAACAGCCCACTCTATATCTGCTTTGTCGACTTTCGGATGGCGTTTGACACCGTAAAATGGCATAAACTATGGGACGTACTAATTCATATGGGAGTTACTTACCATCTAGTGCGTCTCATTCGCGGCCTGTACGAGGACGGAACTGCGGCTATCCGAGTAGATAACGTCGATTCGGGATGTTTCCACACGCATGCTGGTGTTCGCCAGGGGTGTATTCTTTCTCCACTCCTGTTTAACATCTACACGGAGTGCATAATGAGAACTATATTGGAGCAATGGGACAAGGGAGTTTCAGTGGGAGGCCGAAAGACATCCAACTTACGTTACGCCGACGACACAACCCTTCTTGCCCAATCAGAGGAGGACATGACTCGAAATCAACATGGACAAAACCAAGATGATGATCGTGGACCGAGCCGAACAAAATAGACCTGATATCAGCATGATTGGCAACTGTGAAGTTGTCCAAAGCTACGTGTACCTCGGCTCCACGACCACGAACACTGGAGGATGTGAGGAAGAGATTCTAAGGAGATGTGCTATTACAAGATCTGCCGTGGATAAGCTGAAAAGAATCTGGAGCAACCGCAACATCATCAAAGCCACGAAAGTCCGCCTGATGAGAAGTTTAGTCTTCCCCATATTTCTATATGGCGCAGAAACGTGGACGGTTCGCTTGAAAGACCGACGCAAAATCGACGCTTTCGAAATGTGGTGCTGGCGACGACTACTAAAGATCCCTTGGACGGCGTTTCGAACCAATATCTCAATCTTGGAGGAACTCAAAATTAAAGATAGATTATCGTCGACTGTGCAACTACGAATCATCAAATACTTTGGACACATTGTTCGAAACCAGAACTCCATGGAACGACTCGTTGTCCAGGGACAAGTGGAAGGAAAACGGCCCAGAGGTCGATCACCCACGCTTTGGACAGATTCAATAAAAGCTGCCACACAAACTACTAGTATAGTCCAGTGTTCCCGAAACGCTGAAGACCGCAACGAGTGGAGGCGCATCGCGAGGGTTATCCAAAGACACCATCATGAAACCACGACCACTCTGACAAGAGTGAACGACTGAGGAGGGAGTCAATTACAGCGCAATGTAAAATTGAAATAACATAAAGTTAAGTATTTATTAAAGAATTTGTTTTTATATGACTTTATATTTTTTAATGATTAAAATGAAAAATAATGGCTGAATAGCTGACAGGCCACAGAAATAAAAACAAAATCGGCGGGAACACGGCGATTCCAAATTCAATTTTTTAAAGCCTCCCATTTTTTCTTTAGCTAATTCATGATTTTTATTTTTAGTTTCCTCGTATTCGTAATGAAAAGCAGTGTTTACCTCGGGATAAAGATTTATTTAGTCCCGAGACGGGGTTTGGCACCCGAGCGTAGCGAGGGCTCCAATAGTTCCTCCAATAGTAATACTTTTCAGCCCTAGGGAGAATCGTTTTCAACTGACAGCTGTCAAATTATAAAAAAAAAACTAGTTCTTTTTCACATTTCTTTTGAACCTTATTCTAACTTACTACAGCCACTCAATCACAGCGCGGTATTTAATTGAAATAACAAAGTTAATTATTAAATAAAGATTTTTTTAACGACCATTTATATTTACTTACTTTCAAATATCTCCTTTAAAATAATATAGACTTGGGTAAAATATTTTACCTTTTTTTTCAATGTTGAAAATGAAAAATAATGGCTGTTATGCTGGCCGGCCACAAAAAAAAACTTTAAATAAGTAATTATCTCAGTAGTTGATGTAAATTAAAATTCGCTCATTTTTGCATGTTTTTATTTTTCTTTTCTTGTATTCGTAATGAAAAGCACAGTGTTTATACCTCGGGTTAAAGACTTATTTAGTCCCGAGACGGGGTTTGAATTGATTAAAATACACGTGATAGAAGTGTAACTTCTTAAATATATGTCGCTCTCTTTTATCATTTTCCTTCTCTCTATATTAGGTCTTTCTTTTCGCTCTTGTAACGAAAAGTGCCTAATCGTGACGCATTTTTAAAATCACTCACGATTCTCATCCAATGGTCAATTATTGAACTACCGCGTAAAAATCAGAGATGCGTTTTAATTTTTAAAAACTCCGCATCTGTCTTGGCAGTCCTCGTTCTTATATGTACCAGGGTATCATAACTTATATTGTATATACATCTAAGTGCAGGCAAAAAGTACATCAACCTTTAATAAGTAAACATTCGCAATATAAATTCGGTTAGTAATACTCCTTCGTGTCCTTAACCCTACTTTGATAAAACATTATATAAACGATAACAGTCATGTATATTTATTTTGCAAAACTGATTATCTCTAAATGGCAATGTCCTCAAAGTGATAAAAAAACGTAAAATTATTTAAGTGAAACAGCGCACGATAATGGCTTTTTTACGAACAGCAGCAGACGAGATGGCTTATCTGATAGTAATTAGTAAATAAGTAACACCAAGAGTTAAGCTACTGTTAAAAACTTTCTTCCCCAATAACCAAAACTCCTCGACGATTTAAAACAAAGAAGATGGTAGGTACCTAATCGTTTGGGTCTGGGTTACACTTCAAATTTAACACCAGTGATAAGTACTAAGACAGTAAAAAGAATGTTACATCCGTTGATAACATCACGACCAGGTGATAACCGATTACTGAACTTGGGCTTGTGGGACTAAAAAAAGCCTTTGAGTGGCGTGTACCACTTACCATGAATCGCCTGCAGTCAATAAATAATATGGTGAAGCAAAAGAACTCTGATTCATTAATTCTTATATGCAACTATGCATCTACCAGGGCATCAGAAACAGTTGTAAGTATGTGAATCGGTTAAAAACCGCAACATGTTTTAAGTTAAAAACTTTTAACATACAGTATATTAATTATTAACATTAGAAGGTAAAATAGATAAAATATGTAGTTGTATTTTCGAAATATATTGAAAAATCCCTTAGTCAATGTTAATAGATTTTACAGCAACTACAACAATGTAACCAAATGGCTTAAATTGTTAGTAGTAACAGCGTGCAGAACAAGAAATAAATATAACTTTTACGGCTTCGCTGTTCCCCTGGTGACCCATTACATAAATACAGACAACCGTGTGTCCTGTGTCTCTGGTATTTGCCAAGTAGTACGTATTAATTACCATTTACTAACAACAGGTGGGTATTACTGACCTATGGCATATAAAACGCGCAAACGGTGGTCCGAAATAAAAAACTTAGGTACTTATCGTAATTTTTTTCAGTTGAAAAATTGAGGATTTTGGTAATAATACTCGTTCAATGGTTATTATAAGCTGAAATATTAAAAAAGGTATTTAATTATTATGTCTTAACCTACAGTTCACTAAAAATAGTCGAGTAAAGACATAAAAATATTCTATTTGTTGTAAATGAATAATTTATAAGCCGATTATTGTAATGCATACGTTGACAATTTCGCACATGTGATGACGTCAAACTATAAATTAGGTTAAATAAAATCATTATTAGACACATTATATTGAATGAAATAGGTACTCAATGACTTGCTTGTATTAATCCTAACTATTATAAAACTGTAACAGAGCTGTTACTTTTAAGATATTTGAGAAAAAATATCTGTATTAGGCTATATAGGCGTGTCTGAACACAAAACAATATTTTTTTAGATTTTTTGTCTGTTTGTTCGTTCGCGCATCACGCAAAAACTACTGAACGAATTTTGATGCAACTTTTTTTATTTGATAGCTCTCAATTAGAATTAAAAACTGGTATACATTTTATGCTGCTACTATATCGGGAACCTGAGATATAACCTAAAAACCAGCTTTTGGCTGCGGCAGAGCCGCGGGCAAAGGCTAATACTTTACTAAATCTAAAAGTGTGAGTAAAATGGTGCCCATGGTATAGTACAGCAGCATAAACGCTTAATTTCTAACCACGAGGTGTCCATTTCAAACTCCTGGAAGCTTGAAAAAGTCCTTTGGTGGGCCGGTTTCACAATCATAAAAATATATTAAGGTTTGGGTTTTGCGCGCTCTCACTCACCGACGAAATCATAATTATTTCCTACATCATGTGGAATCGGCACAACATGTTTTTCAACTTTTGTAAGAGAGTTGTATATCCCCGGTGAAGCTAACCTTTTGGACTATACGAGAAACCATTTTTAACCCCCGACGCAAAAATTGAATTGAGGTTTGGATCGGTCCCCCAACGCGATGTGTTTTTTTAGAATTATTAATACTCGTACATACTTAGGTACTTTAAGATTTTCTTTTATTATTTTTTACTTTTTAAAGGGAATTCAGGCTATTGCGTCGGGGGTTTTTTAAATTTTTAAATTTAATTTTTATAGACTTATATTTCATCGACGGCTTGAGAAGTTCACCATCTAGCATACTACCGTCACCACCCTATTCTTTCCCGTGCATGTCGTACGAAACTTCGTGTCTTAGGGAAGTATTTTTTTATTGCTCATAATGGTGGCAGACGAGCCATGGCCCATCTGATGGTAAATGGTAACCGTCGCTCATGGACTCGACTATACCGAGAGCATTGTCAAGCCACTACTCACCATTTCATTTCATAGATATAAAATTAAAGAATTAACAGCTATCTCCCGCTACAGCCAAAACACACCGATGTGCTTCATGGCTGGTCACACAGGAGACGGTGGTACCGACCCGCTCGGACCCTATAGCAAGTGAGTACTCCCACTTGGTACCAGCCCTACCACCAGTAATGCAATGGGTGATAATTGCTTACTTCCCTTAGTCGCTTCGTACGACACCCATGGGAAAGAATGGGGTGGTGACACTTGTATTCTTAGCCCCTCACCACACGGACAAAGCAATTATCGCCGATTAAACTACTGGTGGTCGGGTTGGGTACCAAGTGGGAGTACTCACTTGTTACCTTACCGGGCTCGAGCCGGTCGGTACCCACGGGTTGTAGCGGGGAAATAGCCGTTTCATTTCATATCCGCGAAATGAAATTGTATGAAACAGCTTGACAGTATTCTTAGTATTGTTTAGTTCAAGAGTAACGATTACTACCACTTACTGTCAGGTGGGCCGTGGCTGGTCTCCAACCATAAGTATTAAAATACAGAATTAAGAAAAGTCCTAAGCGATTGGATTTTTTTATTTACATAATAATTCGTTCGTAATATATTCAGGTCATTCGTTCTAGATTCGTATTCATATGGAATACTTAATTTTATTAAAAATCGTATCAAAATTAAAGTTGTTTGTTTCTGAGAAATAACGACGTGGCATACAAGGGTTTCTAGGTAATCCTTAGATGTGCTTGAATTAGAAGTTATAGTTATAATGTATTATAAATTTTATTTCAAATAGTATGATAAATAAATTGAGTTTATTACACATTTTATATATATTCTATTTATAATTATCTATACTATTATAAAACTGTAACATAGCTGTGTCTGTACATTTAAGATATTTGAGAAAAAATAACTGTAATAGGCTATATCGGCATGTCTAAACACAAAACATTTTTTTTTAGATTTTGTGTTTGTTTGTCTGTTTATCTGTTTGTCTGTTTGTTTGTTCGCGCATCACGCAAAAACTACTGAATGGATTTTGATGCAACTTTTTTTATTTGATAGATCTCGATTAGACTTACTTTTTATCCCGCTACTATATCGGGAACCTGAGATACAGCCCGAAAACTAGCTTTTGGTTGCGGCTCCGCCGCAAGCAAAGGCTAGTTATAAATATAATATTGTGATAGAAACCACTGGGCATAAAAAACAGCTATTAAAAATAATAATATTATACATTTGATCTTCAATAAAAAAAAAATACATCTGACAATATAAAAAGATACTGTGGGAATCCTTCTACATAAAAACGAAAATGTATGTTATGACGAAAAAATCCCTAAGAAGGTAAAATAGGCAAGAAATTTTGTACCTATGAGTATCTGGGGTATATCGTGGTATATCTGTAGATAGATAGTAGTTTTCTCATGTTGAGTTTGGAAGAAAGTGAGAGTAACCATTGTTCACGTTTTATTTAGCTTTAAAGTACTAGGCGCTCATAGCCTGCTAAGACGTTGCAGCTTATTTGGTACAGAATCAAACAAGTTTATAGTGATGTTACAATTGAAACATTTCATGCATACATTTTTTTTATAAAAACTGCCAGTTGTAACAATAGAATTTCATATTTAACAAAAAAACTAATAATAAAAAAATCAATTTCGGTTAATTGTGTGATTTATTTAATTCGATTCTGTTACATTTCATATAAATCATGAACTTTGGAATGAAGACATATACTTTCAAAATCCATAATTCCTCCATCATATAAAACCAGACTGGAGGTAGATGGTGACTCCGTGAGGTACCTCTGGCTATTCAAACGTATTATATATGTATAGATATTATATTCAGCTCGATACTTTGTTCCCATAGATGTCAGGATTAGGTCGTTAAATATAAATACTCGTATTCCACATTTAAAAAAAATCAGTGATCAAGGATTCTATCCATCCATTCGTCCCTTTTACCAGGATAAAAGGTATCCTATGTCCTTTTCTGGACTAGTTAGTGCAGAAATAGTTTAATATTAGTATGGATTTGTTCACAAATTATATATTGCCTGGAAAGTTCGTGTGAATCTTCCGTGCCTTTTTTTTTGTTAGGCGGGTAACAATGTTCTTAACCCCATACTCCGTCGTTCGGGGCAACGAACAGGGTAGTGTGGGGGCCCCCCACCCACTAAAGAAACCCGCTGTGTACCGTCTCTCCGCCTTTATTGGCGGGCCACTGGAACTATGTTACATTCTTTCGGTAGTGACCTGAGAAATATTCTTGACGGCTTGTGGTCGATTTGGGCCAATATAATAAAATTCTTTTTTATTCTGAAACAAACCCGTGCTCAACAGTCAGTCAAGAAGAGTGGTATAAAAAATATATAAGTCATACTCAAATTAGTTATTGTTTTATTTTGAATAGAAAATGCACTTAAGTCAAAATATCAAAAGGCCTTTTCGAAAAGGAGCTGTTTAATACCGGATCGGAATATTTAATATTCAAATTCGCTTGTGCAAAACGTCTGACGGCAACTTTCGTTTTCACCGTCGCGATCACAATCAAAATTGCGCTGTATCCTTGTACTGTTAAGTTACCTTTTGGACTGTCAAAGTTGAAATTTTCGCCTCTCATGCCCTACTTATTGGCTTCCGCTGGTTTTACTTGTTGATTTTAACTATTTTATGTTTGAGCGCTTATGGAACAATATGCAAGGCTCTTTCTATGCAGAAAATTTTCTAATAAATCTTTTTCGTATAAATAAAAATTCTCATTAGCAGCCCGGAGTTTGGAAATGTACCCAGTAGACGGCAATAGGTTCACCCTCCATTACGTGGGACATAAACATAGTTGGCGAACCGTGAGTGTGTAATGTTGCCGTGTGGGGCCGGCTTTAGAATTGTCCCACCCCTCTTCACCCATATGGGAGTCGTAAGAGCCGACTGAGGGAATACCGAGGAAGTGGGCAGCAGCAATCCTTCGAGTATTAACAACATCCACTGCGATCGCCAACCCGCCTGCCAAGCGTGGCGATTACGGCACTATCCCCCATTCTTGGGGAGGCCTATGTCCAGCTGTGGACTTTAAAAGGCTATAATACACCTCTAACCTCTAAGTGTGTAATACACCTCTGCCTACCCCTTCGGGAATACAGGCGTGATGACAATAAAAAATAATAAATGTACTGTGTCTAACCAGATTCTGACCTTGACTTTGTCCACGTGAATTTCAGAATATTTACGTCAAACTACGGCTTTTTAATTATCTCTATGCAAAAACAGCTATCCCACAGGAAAAGTAAATTTTTCGGGATGAAAAGTATCCTATGTCCTGTTTTTCTGAAGATACGTAACAAAAATTTAATGATTGGGTTTCTTGATGATTGGTTAAGTAGTTACAGTGTGAAAGCGTAACAAACAACACACTTTCATATTCTATATTTAATACTATAAATGCGAAAGTCTGCTTAAAAGGTCATAGGCTACTTTTTATCCTCGAAAAATGGATGGTTCCTGGGATACCAATTTTTGCATAGAGATTATTAATGTGCAGTAGTGATGTACCTATTTATAGTATTTGACCCAATTTTATGTGAATGCGGACGAAAATCACGTGCACCTTTGTCATACTAGTTATTACTATATTAACGCACAATTCCGTGTGCTTATAAACTTAATATAATAGAGATACTGACAAGTACTATTCTTAATATTCTCGTACTCAATGTTTAGTTTTTTTTAGTTGTTTTGTATGGTGAATGAGAGTACCGGAGGCCCAAGCCCCGTGTTATTTTCTCTCTATTTGTCCATCGTAGTATAAAAAAATGTAAACAGGGAAAGAAAGCATTACTTTAAGGTTCAGATATCTTGGCCTTTCTCACTCTACAAATAGGTTTTTATAAGAATACTCTACTCAGACCTATTTTCAGGGTAAAATAGATTAAGATTTTTGGACATTATGTTCATTTTTGTGATCGTCACTCTCAAGTAAAAGTTACAAGTGGGAGTTCGTTAAGTATATCCTATAATGATTTTCATAAATGCAAGTGAAACTTCATACAAGACGTTTCTTGAAAATATTGGCGCGAATGTGAATTAAACTTCAAATTCATCTCTTCGCATTTATAATATCCCAGTATAACTTTAGTAAAATACGTATTGGGTTTAAAATTTATTTCATATTATTGGGTGTCGCTTATCGTTATCAACCCATATGGAGTGAGTACTTACTTGTTATCGGGCCCCAAGGGGTGACACCACCGTCTGCCGTGTGACCAGCCGTGAAGTACCTTTGTCTTTTTTGGTTATAGTAAGATCGTCCCAATCATTAATTTCGCGAAAATGGTGAGTAGCGGGTTCCAGTATTCCTAATATAAGCACATGAGCGATGTTCATTACCACTTACCATCAGGTAAACTGTGGCCACCATACGCTTTAAAATATGTACGTATACATTATGAAAAACGTCATTAAATTGCACTGCCAACGGCAATCATAAAATTAATGCATAATTTAACAATCCAATTAATCATTTATGTATAAATCTTTTCAACACGTCGATAATTATCATAATTCAGTTGATTATTATTAAATTAAAGTTTATAGAGTGTGACGAGGTTGCCGAACTTGTTGCGGTAGGTTTAAAAGTTGCTACGGACCACCGCAGTGAATAAAAATGCAGACGGGCTGCCGAATACGGAGAGACGGTGCTCGATTTATGAATGAAAACTTCATACGGCTTCGTGTGTTCGCTTTAAGTCCCTCTTACTGAGGGAGAAGATCCAAGCCCTGTAGTGGGACAGAGCGTTGAGAAAATATTCTTATTCTAATATATATTTAAAAAAAGAATCCTTGTATCGCAGGGGACCTTACAAATAATTAATTTCACGGACATAAAGTACACCCAGACTGAGAACAACCATTTGTGGATCACACAAAGAGTTGTCCTGTGTGGGAATAGAACCTTTAATTCGGGTGGGAGGCCGGTATCTATACCACTCTCCCATCTGTGCAGTCAATAGTATCATTTAAACGAATTTGTACTTATCATCACGCAAAGGGCTCTATTCTTGCTTACATCTCTGGCTTTCTCAACATTCATAGTTATACATGCTCGCCGGTTTCGACTCCTGACTCCTGACTCCACCTTCCTCCAATATATGACCGTTTAGTCTAGGTAGGTTCTCGGTCTCCCCCTGTACCTACATTCTTCCATTTTTGCATTGTACCCCTATATCTTCTTAACCAGTCGCTAGTCCCATAATCTTTCCGCATGTCCAAACAAATTTGTACAATTTAAAATTATAATTTAAAGCGCATTATAAGGATTTATTTGGATTACGTATGCTGGTTAATTGATTCCTCACATAATCTTACGTTTATGAAGTATATAAATTCAAATGTACTCGCATTAGCATATCTCTGTGGACATAATAAATACCCTGCCTACACTAGATGAATCACCTATTGCAGGGGTTGGCAACAATTGGCTCATAAATAAATGCATAGTTATTCGTGCATTCAAAGGTCATCTGCGAGAAATTGCAGCATGCGACAATAATTCAAATTGTACCATTTTCACATTATTTATGTCTTGTACTTTTTTGTGCTATAAAGTTATTCAAGAATTACCTAGGTACTACAAATTACGTTTCTGAAGTTAAACTTCTTTTGGCGCGTTAGGGAAAAATTATGAGAGTAAATTTTTACGATGCGCGCGCACACCGTCACGAAAAACCAACGACACCCTAAAGTTAGCTATAGTCAACATTTTAGTTTTTTTTGTGATATCTAAATATACTTTATTTAACTAGATAATGCTTTATAATAAAACTTTCAATGTATTAAATAACTTTTTCTATTGTTAGTGTAATTTTTTTTACAAACGTAAAACAAGGCGAAAGATAAAATTATTGAAAAGATTTTTATCTTGTTACGCCAAAGATGTATAACTTCTAACGCGTGTACATAAGTACACACACACTTTTTTTTTATGAATTATCTTATACGTGGTATATTATAGGCTATAGGTATAGCTTTCCGTAGCACGAATGAGAGCAGGTGTAAGGCAAAAAAGTGTCACTTTTTGGTCACCCTTCTAATGCCAGCCAAGTGAAAATGACTTAACCTTACTGATCGTTCGCACTGCAAATGTCATTCTCTTTAATTAAAATCACGACGACAATCCTAGTGGTCAAAACAAGAAAAATGTTGAGAATTCCCTCACTGACAGATTAATAACCTGAGCGCATACGTGCGTTGTAGGCGTACGGTGCGTGTGTGCGTAAGCCAAAGCGACTTTCACTTTTTTTCGTTAATATGCCTTTTGTGTTTTTGGATGACGTTATGCGATATGAAATCATAAGTGTGGAGTTTATTAGGTTACCGGTAGCTAAACGTTTTATTTTGTTTTACGACACTATAATTGAATCCATTATATGCCTATATTATGAACAGTATATTAAACAAATAATAGCCACCTATGCAATTTTTTTTTAATTTAAAATATATTTTAATATCTTTTTTTTTTATTATAACTTATAGTTTGAGTTATAAATTAACCCTATTTAATTGTATGTAACCATCTGAAAAAATACAATTTTTACATAAAAATGCAAAATTTAGTATCGCTTTAACTGGAGAGACTCCATTCATGAGATTTTAAATTTCTAGAAGACACTGGACATCCGATTCTTACAAAACTTACTAAGCAGAACGCGCAGGGCCAGTGTTCGGTGCCAGACGCCGCCGCGCGCCGTTTGCGCAACGCAACAGAATGTGTGTCAAACGACCGACTTATGTCATGCTAGTGAATGTCCGCACTTTATTTGTTTTGATTGCTTACTTGATGCTTGATAATATAATCGTTATATAAGTAAATAAAATTACATATATACTCGCTTTAAAGATTACTATAATATTTTATTAAACACAGAGTAGGGATACCAACATGACTTACAATTTTGTGCAATAATCTTAATGAAAAATTATCTATCTTCTGGTGTTTGAATTAAATTTGCTCAGTGCATCTTTACGTTTTAAGCGCTATTTAAGCTATCTGGCAGCTACCAATAATGATGATAATTATTTATTACCATTTGATATTTTTATATATATTTTTAGCATTTGACATGCTTAGCGTCACCCAAGCCGTTAAGAATGAATGTGTTATCGAAATTCGTAGCCTCGAGTAATTGTCACGGTGGCTGAATTGCCAAAGCATCTTGGGTGGTATTCTAAGAGATGCAGGTTCAAATCCTGCTCATGACTGTTACTTTCGATTTCACACTGTGTTATTTATTACCAATTAATGACAAGACTAAGTGGTCCACTGACTTGCTATATTTGTAGTTAAAATAAATTTATTAAAGTAAAATTAAAATAATGCGTTGGCTCAGATATTGCATAACACCAACGGCGCAGGAGCGACGCGGTTGGAAAGTTTTCGGCGATGTCCGGGGAAATCTGTGACGCGTACGTCGGTATATCTATCAACTCTTTTGTCCTCTGTACGCCTGGTAGAAAGAGAAGTAATGTAGCATACGAGTACTTGTGTAATATGGCGGGCGAAAAATTCTTATAGCTGGTATTTATTCCATCCATCCCATCCATCAGCCTTTCATCGTCCACTGCTGGACATAGGCCTCCCCAAAATGGGGGTTTTACCTTAATCGCCACGCTTGGCAGGCGGGTTGGCGATCGCAGTGGATGTTTTTAGTACACAGGGGAACGCTGCTGCCCGGTCCCCCGGTAACCCCTTAGTCGGCTTTTACGACTGCCATAGGAAGAGACGGGGTGGAGCTATTCTTGGTGACGGCCCCACACGGCTTTTGGTATTTATATTATACGTGGTATAGGGTGGTACCTATTTATCGAATATATTTTCAGTTATTTGCGGTTTTTCTAACCGCCGATAATTATAATTTATCAGCATCTAGCTTTTACCTATATGCTAATTATTTATTTTTACAACTCACTTCAAGAAGGTCCCAGTTGGTATACATTTTTTCGACATCTGCAACAAGCATCTTTACACTTCAGCCAAATTAACCTAAACCATAAATTATATACTGACCTTTCTGATGCAATACATCATGTGTCACGTTGTTGCTCACGATGAACTCCGAAACTATCTAACCGATTTTTACGTTTTTTTTAATGTGTGGTTTGCTGGCATACCTAAGATAGGATAGTTTTTTATTAATTAATTGCAAAATATTCACGAAAAAGAAATATGGCAGTACGAAGTTCGCCGGGTCAGCTAGTAAGAATATAAATATAAAAACCTGTTTGAATGATTTTGAATTTAGGTATTCCGTTTAAACAGACAGACGAGGGCACTTCCTAAAAAAAACAAAAATTATAAAACTTTGATGCAACTTTTTGATAGCTCTTGATTAGACTTAAAAACTAGTATACGTTTTATTCCATTACTATATTGGGAACATCGGAGATATAACCTAAAATGAACGGCTCCGCTACAGGTAAATTCTATTTTGATCTGTATTTTAGCACAATGAGAATTTTGCGTGAGTGGGATTGGAAGGAAGGGACGCAGTTTTGAGTCCTGCTTGCAGTAAAATTCTCTTTTTGCACATTCACAAATAATTTGTTCCTTAAAGTAGGTACATTCTAGTTATTTTATAAGATGTATATTTACTGCATTAATTATAACTGTCCAGTTAAGGAAACACATTGTATTAACAGCTGCATATCTGAAAGATTTTCTCGACGGCTTCTGGAGTCGGCCCATAGCCCACTTCGTTGGTTCAATGCGGGGCATAGTCTATGACCTAAAATTCCCTTAAAAGTGGGTAAATAATAAGAACAAAAACAAAAAAAAACATTTACGTCTAAATTATTATCCATTATGAATTCCTCTGTTACGTACCATCAAATGATTTAAAAGTAATTATACATTGGTCGTTTGACTATTTGATAAGGCACAGGAACTGATAGTTACTATATTTCAATGACATGTGAATAAAAATAGGTTGGTGTCATTTGGTTCATGGTTTACTTACTTACTTATCATCACGCCATTTCCCTTGCGGAGTAGGCAGAAAGAGCAGGGTGCCAAGAGGCTCTATTCTTGCATACATCTCTCGCTTCCCCAACAATCATAATTCTCTTCATACACGCTCGCCGGTTTCGTCCGATTTGGTCTAGGTAGGTGAGTCTCGGTCTCTCCCTGTACCTAAATCCTTCCACTTTCGCATTGTATATCTCCTTAACCAGTCGCACGTCCGGCATTCTTTCCACCTGTCCAAACCATCGGAGCATTCCCTTTCGCATCTTTACACCAATACTCTCTTCCATACCTATTCGCTCTCTTACGTCGTCGTTACGAATGCGGTCAGTCAGCCTCACTCCACAGATTCTTTGCAGAGATTGCATTTCATTTATTACTTTTGATTTGGTTTAGCATGACACTGCTCTGAATTTTCAAGATTTTTATAAATTATGTGTGTATTTGTTTATAAATTATCACTACTCGGCTAATACTTTTGCGGAACCCTTACAGACACTATACGGTTCAGAGGAGCACACATCAAGAATGTCTTCTCTATACCTACTATACCTTTTTTTTTGTTAAGGCGGGAAAAAATGTTCCTAACCGCACACCCTGTCGTTCGGGGCAACGAATAGGGTAGTGTGGGGCCTTCACCCACTAAAGAAACCCGCCGTGTGCCGTCTCTCCACCTTTGTTGGCGGGCCACATTATTATAAAGCTGTAACAGAGCTGTGTCTGTACATTTAAGATATTTGAGAAAAAAATACCGTACTAGGCTATATAGGCGTGTCTAAGCACAAAACATTCATTTTTATTTTTTGTCTATCTGTTTGTTCGTTCGCGCATCACGCAAAAACTATTGAATGGATTTTGATGTAACTTTTTTATTTAATAGCTCTTGATTAGCTCTTTAGCTAGCAAAGGCTATACATTAAACACAAAGTGAAAAAGTGAAAAATAAGCATGTAAAATGCTAAAAATATATATAAAAATTTCTAAATAGCAAAGGCTAGTTATATAATATGTAGTTTTAAGTCTTCTAACACGATTGGCCAAACCATGAATCCCAAGGAAGCTTGCATGACTTTTCTAGAGGGCCTGTTTAATTGATATGTCTCTTGTTCTGAAGCCCGAGCATTTAAAGCCTGAAATATTAATATAGACTATTTTATTTACCTATTTTAATTTTACACATTAAAACAATATTACTTCTTATGCAAGATAATCAATCGCAGTATAAGCAACGACAGCTAATCATTATACTACTATCCGTGCAGAGTGCAGACTTACTAAAATATAGATCTGACATTTTATTTTGACCTAAAAAAAACTCAAATGGTAACAAAAAATATTACGAAATCTTGCAAACATACAGTAAAAATTTCTGTGGAAAACAACGTGAATAAAACAATAATAAATCACGTGGTCAACACACTTTTGCTAGAACTCCAAAGTAATAACAAAAATAATAAAATAAAAGAGTTTAAGAAAAGTTTGAGGCACGCGTACCTTAGTGTGATACATTTTTTGTAAAGCTGTGTTGTTTTATGAAGCCCTGGTGCTAAAAGCTTGTGGTATTGGTTAGTCTTTGGATTGATAAACAATTTTCAGTTTTTTTTAAATCATCTGTTTAACGAATAACATTCATAGTCAGATTTATGAAATAAAACTACTTTTTCGGTATCAATCGCGTTTACTCGATTTTCAACTGTCTCGAAATTTCGAATACTTTGAAGTATTCATAATCACGCGTGGATTAAGAATTTAGGAAAGTTTGATTCCATTCAAAATGAATTTTTATCTACGACTAGTCTTTGGGCCGCGGCTTCGCCGCAGCTAAAAGCCAGCTAGCTTTTTCGGTTATATCGCAAGTTAGCGATATAGTAGCGGAATAAAATGTATACCAGTTTTTAATTCTAATCAAGGTCTTTCAAATAAAAAGTTTCATCAAAAGCAGTCTAGTAGATTTTTTAAATTATATAAAATCTAGTTTAAATAATTTTTTAGTTTTTCGGTTATATCTCAGGTTCCCGATATAATAGCGGGATAAAATGTATACCAGTTTTTAAGTCTAATCAAGGCCTTTCAAATAAAAAACGTTGCATCAAAATCCGTCCAATAGTTTCTGCGTGATGCGCGAACAAACAAATAGACAAAAAAACTAAAAAAAAATGTTTTATGTTTAGACGCGCCTATATAGCCTATTACAGCCATTTTTTCTCAAATATCTTGAATCTACAGACACAGCTCTGTTACAGTTTTATAATAGTATAGATTACATACCCCCACTCTCCTTACCTTTAATTTTCTCTCTCTCTCTTGCTTGCGTAGTTTTTTCCGAAATTATATTATGTTGAGCACCACAATCTATGTAACCATTATTAGCACCCACAAAACAGCAAACCCACCGTGCGCCCTCACCCGCCTTAAGATAACAACTCCCTCAACCCACTATCACAGACGCCCACACACACAAACGCGGCTAAGCAACCGTTGCCATATAAAAATCTATGTGTGTACATTTTCTAGACTCGAAAATGTCTGGACCGATTTCGATGATATTTTCAGGCTTTTTTCATTCTTTGCAATGTTGGATCGATCAGATCAATAGAATTGTATGCTTTTTTGGCCCTTTTGTATCAACTTTTCGCTGAAACTGAAACTGGTATACATTTTATCTCACTAATATATCGGGATATAACTAAAAATGTACTGGGTGAAAAAGTTTAAAAATGAGTCTCCCATGCTATGTTTTCTGGATACGATTCCCACACAGGACAATTTTGTTTGCAGGTTCTACAAATACCTAGTTGTTTTGAATCTGGGTGTGCTTTTATGTCTCTCTATTATTTTTCCCTAGTGACATTAAAGTTTATTCCTTCGTGCGAAGTATAAAATAAATATCTTTAGAATTCTCAATAATGCTTACCTCATCACAAAATTTTATTTTCATTCGTTATTTCCAAGAAAATATATTTCGAACAAATTCAAGCATAAAATTATCCTAAAAAACAATATTTCATACAATAACTTTGCAAAGTTCGGAAGCCGTGCAAAGATTTTCATGCAAACTTGTAAAATACCACACGTTTTTCCTGGCGTTTAAGATCACGTGCAATTCAGGTAATGGGGAGACACGTTGCAAACACGAAGTACCACCACGTGATTTTGCTGTATTCCTAGTCTTTCAACCTGGATAATGTTTAACGTAATGCCCGCTAATCTAGCAAACATCCTTTCTACCCATCTCCCCATTATTTCTCTATCATTATTCTTCATACCATAATAGAGAATATGAACAGGAATCTTCACCTCTGATCCTTTTCTTTGGGGTTGGCAATGCACGAGTGATGCCTATACCTATGGTGTTTTTGCTAACGACGAATACAAATTTGGTCTTTACTGCCACGAACATCTATCTATTACAGAACTCTACCTCATTATAAAGGTTTCAAATTGTGGAGAACAAGTTCGATTACCAATCCTTTTTGGAGAATCTGGTTAGAATTCGTAATAGTTAGCTATTATTTGATTACGGTTAGAATTTGGTTTTTGTTAAGTATACCTATTCAAAAGGGTAGCAAATTAGCATAGTATATATAGATGGTAGAGATTGTAGAGAAAGATACTTATATATTTATGGTATCCTAGTAGGTATTTAAACTTTAAAGTTATTGAAGAATTGAATCGATAAATGACAATCTAACAATACTCATACAACACATTGTATACAATTTTAATAAACACTTCAACGAAAGAACTTAGTCTTATAAGTACTAATATAAAGTACGCACTCATTTCGTTCAGCTATTTGGGGCAACCATTGATAATATTGACACACATTCTTATCAAACTGAACAAACAAACAAACATTATATCTGATAGATTGCCGATAGATATAGTAAAAATCGGAGGTGTTCATGGGGAAATATTTCTAATCGGGTCAGGTGCGCAGTAAACATATACACGATTGCATAATATATATTAGTTTTTGAAAGGTTCTAATTCTGAAGTTAACTCGTACTTCTAACTTTCAGAATTGAACAGACAACACTTGGCATGGGAGATCTCACTTCTCTTAACCACTTTGTCATCTGTGCACTCATAATTTTCTACTTGTAACCCGCGACTACGTCGACCTGCTTATTTTAATGAAATTAACCTTTTGGCACACATGATTTTTAATCAAAAACTTTAATATTCTGCTTCAAAGTATTTACCCACTAAAACTGCAATTAAATTCATTCAGTAGTTTTATACGAGTAGATGCGCTTAGAATAATAATTTTATATTATAAACTACCACGAGATTTCCAATATGGATTATGCGTATCTTTAATTTAACAGTTGCCACATTTTGTTATTATTAATTCAGATTTTGCGTTTTTTTAACAATATCTATTCTAAAGTTTTTCTGCATATTATTATTATGTAGTACGACGATTCACGTTTCGATCACAAATATCAATGAATTTATTCTTGCATGTACATATGTATAGTCAATTGATTTCCAAATCTGTTTGTTGACATATCGTTTCCTATACCAAGGCTTATTTTTCAGGTCATACATACGATAAGTAGGTTTATTTATGAGGTACCAGGAATCCATAATGCATTGAAAGTGAAAACGAAATCGAAAGTCTTGATATTTACGAATGCGAAGAACCAGGATGGTATAATTTATTGGAAGTCAACCAGTTTTTGTAAATGAACTTTTGTTGTTTAAATATCTTGCGGATTATGTGACCCTGGTAATGAAAAGTAAAATTTACCTATACATTGCTCTATGTGAACTGCCTTTGTATATATATATATATATATAAAATAACCTAGTATTTAATAAAGGTTGGGCCGCCAATTATACAGGCGGAGAGACGGCCATACGGCGGGTTTATTTGAGTTTTAGTGGTTGAGGGCCCGTAATATTTTTTATTAATCAAAAATATAGGTTAAGTACTCTCTTGTTTTACCATTGGCTGTAGAAAATACCTAAAAAGCCGCCTGAACAATATGAGCCTCGGTTTTTTGGCGGGAACATGAAGAAGGTCATGTCGTCGCTCTGCATTATTTTCCTAAACTTGTGTTATTTCAAGTATTAATGTGTAAAAGTGGCGGTCTTTTGCTTATTAACTAACTATTTGTGTATGTGCATAAGTGTTGGCAAGTAATGTAGTGCGGCATAACTTGTTTTTTCGTGTTACCCAAAACTCCATAGAAGCTTCAGTAAAGTCGCCACCGCTTTGTTGTAGTGTGACTTTGACTTGACTATGACTAACTTTATATGACTTTGACTTCGACTAATGAATCAAACTTAACTGCGAAGAAGAAATATACATTAAATAAGTCATTGGCAAATACTCAAACAGAGTAGCCATTATTTAAAGAAAAAAAAAGAGCTTCGTAACTAATCATATGCACGTCTATTTAACTATTTATTATAATATGTATTTAAACAACTAAAAAAATTACGTTAATTATTTTAAATAAAAAAGTGTGTGCAATGTGCTTTTTATTGATGGCGATTTTAGTATCAAAAACTAAATAACGATCTTGCTATTCTATATTATTTTAAAACTATTATTACTACCCGAGAAGTCAGTTATTTTCTTTTTTGTGTGGAATACTTACAATTATTTTTGCAAAAGATTTGCAAAAGTTACTACTTAGGTATAACATCAGCTATCTGCCAGTAAAAGTTTTGTTCCAAGTCAGTCCAGCTGTTACATACGACAGTCGGAATAAATAGACAGACAAACAGATGAAATCTTTAGTTTGGTATTTTGTTATATTCTCATATTTATCATGGATTTAGTAAAAATCTAAAATTTAATAATCATTAATTTAGACATTACAAACAGACACTTAAATTTTATTTATAGATAATTAATTTATCGTTTTACTTATGCTGAATTCTGATTAAAATATAATATAATAATAAATAAAATACTGTAACAGCACTATCGCAAACATTTCCGAAAGGCGCCCTTTGCCGCGGCACCGCCCGCCCAACGTCGCTAGCGCTTGGCGGGAAGCAAATTACCAAATGAGTTAAAGGACCGCTGTCCAACGTGACAGATGTATTTTGCGCCTTCCGCCATTTCCCGCACTCACGACATTTTTTTTCAGTTTGTACATTGTTTTTTTCTCATATTGTTCTTATCAATAAACTCTTGTGTTTGTTTAAAGTGATCAATTGTTTCCTTTGTGCATCCTTAAACGCCTACAATACTGTTTTTTATTAAATAGTCGTTCCAGTAGTTTAAAGTCTGCAAAACCTCACGTGAATCTAGAATTTTTGCCAATTTTAACACAAATTATTATACCAGACTAGATGACCCGGTGAACTTCGTATCACCTACAATTTATTTTATCAGCGATTATCAATCCTAAACAATCTGCATCGTATAAGTGTTATATTTTGATAGGTTATTAAACTTGCTTGTAATGCTATGAATTAGAAAGAATGACAGTAGCTATCATTTTGTCACCAAATTTAACCAATCCTTAATTTTTAAATTTTTGTACCGTTTTATAGGCTTCCCTGTATTTTTTCTTACCTTTAAAACCACCCCTGTATTAGAGTGAACAAAACAAAAAATCATAGTATTCAAATCGATCAAGCCAGTTTTGATAACGAGACTAACGAACAGCAATTGATTTTTATATAAGTATAAGATTATGCAACCGACTTCGTTTGCTTAGACTGTAGAATATAAATACATCACTCTACGCCTCTACGGTATATAAATTAACTATATACAAAAATAATTATCCCACTAGAATCATGCATTTTGTCGGGATAATTTCCTTGAGCTCCAGAATGTACGCATACAATGTTTCCTGATAATTGGTTCAGTAATTACGGCATAAAAATATAACAAACCAATTCACGTTGGAATTTTATGATATTACTAGTAAGATTTTTTTATCGCTTATGATGGAAGACCTGCCACGGCTCACCAGATGGTAAGTAAGTGGTAACCGTCGCTCATGGACTCAACTATACTGAGAGTATTGCCAAGCTGCGCACCATTTCATTTCTCAGATATGAAATGAAAGAATAAACCGCTATGCTACAGCCAAAACACACTGAAGTGCTTCATTGCCGGTTACACCGGAGACGGTGGTACCGACCCGCTCGGGCCTGATAGCAAGTGAGTACTCTCACTTGGTACCCAGCCCTACCACCAGTACTGCAATGGGTGACAATTGCTTACTTCCCTTAGTCGCCTTGTACGACATCCGCGGGAAAGAATGGGGGGAATATGAGAATAAGGATTTAACCAATTTTACGTAAGTATCTCTAATATATAAAATTCTCGTATCACAGTGTTTGTTGCCATTCTCCTCCGGAACAGGTCGACTGGTTCTTACGAAATTTTGTGTGCATATTCAGTAGGTCTGAGAATAGGATTTAATAGTACATTGTTACCCTAGGGATGAAAACAACTCGAACTATTGGAGCCCTCGCTACGCTCGGGTGCCAAACCACGTCTCGGGACTAAATAAGTCTTTATCCCAAGGTAAAAACTGTGCTTTTCATTACGAATACGAGGAAACTAAAAATAAAAATCATGAATTAGCTAAAGAAAAAATGGGAGACTAAAAAATTTAATTTGGAATCGCCGTTTTCCCGCCGATTTCGTTTTTTTTTTCTGTGGCCTGTCAGCTATTTAGCCATTATTTTTCATTTTAAATAATTGAAAAAATATAAATCTTCGTTATTTTAAAGATATAGTTGCAACTATATTAAAATAAAGTCATATAAAAACAAATCCTCTAATAAATAGGTACTTAACTTTATGTTATTTCAATTTTACATCGCGCTCTAATTGACTGGCTGTACAGAAAATAGAACTGTTTTTTTTTATAATTACTCAGCTGTCTGTTGAAAGTAATTATCCCTAGGGCTGAAAAGTATTACTTTCAACCCGCTCCTCAGGCAACTTCAGGCCTACTTTCTGAATATGAGTAATCAAAAATCATTTTTCATACCCCTAAGTGATCAGGGTGGTCCACCCCAAAAATATTTTTTTTGGGTTCTGGACCAAATTTTTATTATTTTTTTTTATTATTCGGCATATAAGTTAGTTATCTTTTTCTACGCTAGAATTCCCTAAAAATGATCTAGAAATAATTTATATGGCAAAACAACGTTTGCCGGGTCAACTAGTAAATCTATAAAAAAATTCTAGTTATTTGTATGTAATGTTCAAGTGGCGACAATCGGCTGGCTCGTATCAGCCATATTTCTATGAGAAAAACATTACTCACCTTATTTATCGTACCCTTATCAGTTATCATAAAAAAACTTTATAAATAATATTTTTTTCTCTACTTCAAGTGCGTATGACTATACCAGAGCTACTTGATAATTTATACCTACTTTAGAAAGTAGCGGAGCGTGTCAAATGCTAAAAAATTGATCTAAAATGTTTAAAAAATCGCGCCGTCAAATAGTATGAATTTTAATTGCAAAATTAAACTTACTATATTACTTAACACCCTGCACTAAGAAATAATCCTTGTATCACGGGGGACTTTACAAATATAATTTCATGGACACAAAGTACACACTCAAAACAACTATCTGTGGATCACACAGAGAGTTGTCCTGTGTGGGAATCGAACCCACAACACTCGGACGGGAGGCTGGTATCTTAACCACTCCACCATCTGTGCATTGCTTACTGATTGGCTACTAGACCACTAAAGTAATATCTTCCAGTTGTAGTGATCCACCACTACAGGCGGAGAGACGATACACTGCGAGTTTATTTAGTGGGTGAGAGACGCTAACCTGTTCGTTGCCCCGAACGACGGGGTGTGCGGTTAAGTACATTTTTCCCCCGAGTTGGCTACCAAGTGGAAATACTCACTTGTTATCGGACCTGAGCATATATTATGTGACCTTAAGGCATCCCGGTGTGTTTTGGTTGTACGAAATGTTCGTAGTATTTGTGATATCTTTATCAGCGCACGTATGTGTAACACTACAATTTTCACCATTCATGAATATGTTTAAAAATAAAATATTATCAAGATAATGTAGGTTACATATCCATTGTATTTATAAAGTCTATTTTTGTTCGCACGCGTAAAAATCTATTTATGATTAATTTACACTCTGCTAATTTATGCAATCCTAGTACTTGTCATTAGCGTTGACTCATTTAGTTTCAGTCTTTTCGTTTAAACTCTTGATAGAAAATCTAAGTCGCCTGAACCCCCATCCATACAGGCTGCGTCAATATCATAAAAGCAATTGAAAATTATAAGGAGAATCACGCTAATTCCAGAATTAAGGGCCGGATTGATGATAGCGCCACACTTTCTCAGGATAACGATTTAAAGTAACGGAAGGTGTTTAATTTCGTTCGGCGAGTGAGAGTGCCGCGCCCCTAAATCCATTCTATATGCCGTGTTCTGGGTTCGATACCTATATACATTAATTATTTTTTTCTGATTCATAAATGATTGTTCTAAGTCTCGATGCACTTTGTGTCCGTTTAAGGATGTTCTTTAAATAATTTCAGATGACCATTTCGCTCGGCGGCTGAGTTAAAAATGACTGTCATTGAAAACTTGATACGCGCACGGCGCAAGCGCCTCGCGTCAACGCACTTTCACTGCGCGCTTGTGTGCGTAACCTACCGTAGTGGGCGTGTCGTTTTTTATTAATTTGGCCCATATTTTGGATTCTGTTACGTCAGCGTGCATCGCACTTGCATCGTACTGGATGTTAAGTGCCAATGTCACTATTAGCGATTTATCTAGCGCTGTTTCGTAAATAATATCTTTAAAATACGTTTTCAATGACTTTTAATTTGGTGTTAACGAGACGTAATAAATACGTTTGGTTAAAGTTGAGTAATAGTGTTTTTAGAGTTATATGTCTCATTTTAATATCTTACTTGACATTAGCGAAATGCAATCGCGCGTTTGTTTGTTATCCTTTCACACCAAAGTACAGTACCGATCATCATAAATTTTAGCATATATGTAGTAAAGACCTTAGAAATGGATACATGCTACTTTTCATCCCGGAAAACTGGATAGTTTCGGTGGGATAGCGATTTTTCCAAAGAGATCTTTAGTGTGCCGTAAAGTGACGTTTTTGTAAACTAACTCCTATGTCTTTATATAATCCTAGTAACATTACATTATATGATGATGAGACGAGCGCAAATGTAAAAAAAAAGTCCGTAATGGAAGAGAAAAAGTCATAAAGGTAACAACTACAAATTAAACTCTTGTACATGCATGAGAGCCTAGTCCCTGTGTGTTATAAGAAGATGAGATGAGCAGAATCCTCAAAGGCCCTGTAAATTGCTGATGGATTTTTCAAAATTAAGATATTGTGTAGAACAAATATAGTTAGTACTTTCGTTTTATGCAATCAAAGTTAATATTCGGTTACGAGATTAAGACACGAGAAGTACAGTTTCTTTATGTACATAGATAGTGTTATTCCATGGTTGAAGAAAATCTTAATAATTGAACTCATCACATATGAAACTATAATTTTATTAATGTAACCTATGTACCTACCTACCTATAAATGGACAATTATTTAATAGCCATCAAACTACATAATTGCGAGGCTCAGTACTTCGTGGTACTTCAGAGGAATCTTAATCAGTCCTCTACTCTGCCTATGAAGTAACTCTTCAATACGTATGTAGTCCTAGTACTTTTGTAATAAAACTAACAACATTAAATTGATGCGCTCTTACCCCCTGGTTAATAATATCGGGCAACGTTGCCTACTTTTTAGATGGTGGTTCCCTTCGTGCTACGGAAGGCCGCAACAAACTCAGTCGCGTTATTGTTTCCTTACCACAAATTACTAAAGAATATTATTATTAACCATAACTGGAGAAATATATTTTATTTCCAATAAGTCTACTGTAAAACTAGAGGTCCGTCTTCTATTTCTGTATAAAATGTATAATTAACCCGATTAGCCAAATGGAATGAGTCTATTTAGAACATGAAGTAACTGCTCTATTATTAGCATTAAACAGTATTTATCTTAAGACTAAGCTTTATTTATATCGGGTTCGGTTTAGGTACGGGCTTTTTGGTTATGTATTTTATAGTACACCCTTTACTGACCCTCTATCAAGAACCAGTCTACCTAAAAATTGTTGTGCATTTTGCTACTGCGGGTGTTGTCTACAAAAAAAAAATGAAATATTCACATTTAAATTTGAGTGCGCAATAAGATACAGTGTATGTCGAGTGGTATACAAGCTTACTTGTAATTCCGATGGTAACTTGAAATGAAAACAAGAAGATATTATCGCTTGATTGCCATTCAGCACGGGTTATGGCAGTTGAGAAATGTATTATGTTTTTTAAGGGAAAATTTCTTTAGTACCGTTATTAGAATGATATAGAATACAGGCCCCCCGCGGCTTCGTTCGCGTCATAGTATTGTCGATGAAGAATCAATTTCGATAGGATTCCTATTATTAGGTACAAGCGTCGCCAAGCTAATAGCCGGCCTTCCCTCCGCATTAGATGTTTCACATCAAAAATACAGGTTCCGAATAAGTAATTACCAACATATCGTATACTACCTTCTCCGAAACACGCTGCATTTTATGGTATAAGTATTATTCGGATCCAGTGCCTAGTTTTCGTAGTATAACAGAACAAAAAAACCGGCTCTCCATTTATTAGTATAGATTTATAGTTTCTTCCTATTTTCGTCTCAGAGCTGCTGCGTGTGAACTGCACATTTTTATTGCTGAGACGATAGAGATACAGCATGATCATGATCAGTCATAACATTAGGGAACTAAGAGTACCAGAGGTACAGCTATGTGAGAAGGTTTTTGAAGCGTGGCGCTTGAGAGCTGTTAGTAGAGATGCGATCGGCTATTTTACGCACTTTGTGTTCATTTTACGTCGAAATGTGTTACGGATGTTATACCTACTTATTTATGTAATCCTAGTAACATTGCAGTTGAAATGAGCAAATGTGTAAATCTGACTGGTTTAATCAAAAGATAGTATAAAACACAATCACTTGCTTTTATGATATCTTAGTACTTGAGCATTAATATAAATGTGCCATTCATTTGATGAAGATAATAATCACGGTAATAATGGTAAATTTATTACGGAGATGGTAGAATTGTGCTGATTCAAGTATGAATGATTATTGCCCGGGGAAGTGCCACGCTCTCACAGAAGTTGGGTTGCATTAGATGAGCGAGAGCGCCGTAAGTCCAAATCCTTTTTAGCATTCAACGTCCTTTCCTTAAATATAGTAAAGCCGTGAATATTTCCTTTCATAATATCTGTAGAATATGGCAGCCACTTACCATCCAGCCTTACCACATACTTCCTTGCCATTCGTGCTTTAAAAAAATTATTAACTCTGAACAGAGTGTACCGAAATGTTGATTTTATAACAGCAAGTTCGTTGATGTATTCATATTAAAATGCACGTAATATTGCTTACTTTGATTGCTGGAAGGCTTGGATAAAGTGTCGATCTTCCAACTTCAGTGTCTGAATTCAAAAGCAATACAAATACAAAATATATTCGATACCAGTTGGGTTTCCAGTTCCCACATAAGACAAACGTTTTAACAATCCATAGTTCTCGTTATGAAAAAGGTTTTTCGTTATAATGTTAAACTTTTACTTATTTGAACAAAACTGTCTGTCTTTTTATCCAAAATTAAAAAAAAAAACTAGACGTCGCGGGCGTCGAGCAGATGTGAAAACATCGAAATTATTTTGTAAAAATAAAATTATCATAACTTGACAAAGTACTCCTCAAGACGAATCGAACGAGTATAGGTAAGCTCGATAGGGTTGATTAGTTTCATTACAGAGTTACTGTGGCCACCTTCCAGCTCCATTGTCAGACCCTGGATACCATCTAGAGACAAAGTACTCTTCAAGACAAATCATACGAGCCCTAGCTCGATGGAATTGTGTCGTTTTATAACGGAGTTCCTATGGCCACCTTCTAGCTCCATCATCAGACCCTGGATACCATCTAAAGACAAAGTACTCGTCAAGACGAATCAAATGATTCCAAACTCTATGGGGTTGCGTCGTTTCATTACAGAGTTACTGTGGTCACCTTCCAGCTCGATCATAAGACCCTGGATATTATCTATGACTGAAGTTCTAGTCAGGACATTTCAAACGAGCCCTAACTAGACAGGATTGCGTCATTTCATTATAGAGTTACTGTGGCCACCTTCCAGCTTCATCATCAGCCCCTGGATACCATCTATACGCAAAGTACTCGGCAAGACGAATCATACGAGCCCAAACTTGATGGGGTTGCGCCGTTTCATTATAGGGTTCCTATGTCCACCTTCCAGCTCCATCATCAGATCAGCTCCATGTCATCATAATATTGCATTGTCACCGTCGTGATATACACATGCGTGTAAAATTTCACCTCAGTCGGAAACCGGGAAGTGTGTCAAATTTAACGTGCAAGATTTAAACGGGACAAGTAGGTACAATAAAACCGTCGCCACGCTAACAGCCGATTTTACTCTCCCTCCGCATTAGATGTTTCACATTAATATGTATCTATATGTGATTTTTTAATTTGTTATGCTATAGCGACCGTTAGGAAACCTGTTTGAGAGCGTGCGTGTGAATTCGGACTATTTTAAATCAGCGTAATGAACTAAGATCTAGTCTAATCCTCACTCATTCGAAAATCCTACCGTTGGTTCAGTAATGTCGACTTTTTATTCGACTCCTTAGTACTACCATTTTCTTTAAGTAGGTAAAAAATTAACGTAAGCTCGTACTACTTACTCGTAATAGGCGTATAAATAAATAGTCTATTTATTAAAAAAAAACCTTCATGATGTACATTAAACCTCTTTGAACAAAAACCTATAATCAACTAAAAAAACTTTCTACAATCTACTTCCGAGGTCATACTACGAAGCTATCATAAAAAATCACACAGGAGGGTCAACGACCCATACCCGAAACGCATCGGGTAATGCACTCGGCGCGCCCGCGGGATTCGATTGTACACGGCTCTTGCTTTAATCTTTTTTATGATAGTGACATTCTCCGGTTTATGAATACCTGGTACTCACAGCTGAGATTGTTAGTACATGTATGTGTCTTGTACTTGTGATATTACTTTTTTACTTATAAAAGATCACGTGGATGGTTTAGTGATTAACTATAATCATGCACCGATTGTTTTGTGTTTGATCTCCGCTAGACACATTTTTTTTTATTCCACGGAATACTGATTTATTTATCTAGTCTTTATTAGTAGTTTTTTAAAGCACGCGTACAATGTCTTTTTAGTCAAGACAAAAATACTAGTTTTTAGAATTATTTATTTTGATAAAATTGTTAATATTTTCATTTATCCTTGGTTGTTGTGTAATACTTATTAGTGAACTCCTACTTTGATTCACTAAATTACAACGAAACCTATAATGTCTGCACTGCTTCATGTATTCCTAGCAACATACTCGTACATATATTATATACAAAGTAAGGCACGTTTTTACATATAGTATGTGGCACAACATAGTTCAGTAGTTTTACAGAACTCATTTAAAGACAATAAAGTTTATAGAGTTCAAGATTCAATTATTTTTATAACAAACAAATTTACTGCTACAAAGTATTACTAGATATTGGTTCATGGGCATTGTTGATAGAGGCCCGTCGCAGCTATTATATAATCCCGCTCGACAGCCTAGCGGTAATACCAAGGCCTGCAAAGACAGTGGTACCTAGTTCGATTCTCAGTCCAAGATCAAGGCACACATTTCTATTTGTCGAAAATCAGTCGTAAGAGCCGACTGAAGGAATACCGGAAGAGTGGGCAGCAGCAATCCTTCGAGTATTAACAACATCCACTGCGATCACCAACCCGCCTGCCAGGCGAGGCGTATGTCCAGCAGTGGACTTTAAAAGGCTGATGGATGGATGGATAGCATTACTGGTAGTAGGGTATGAAGTAGGCGTACTTGCTATCGGGCCCGAGCTGGTTGGTACTACCATATCCCGTGTGACCGGCCATAAAGCACATCGGTGTGTTTTGGTTGTAGCAGGAGACAGCCGTTTATTTTTTCATTTTATATCTATGAAATGAAATGGTGAGCAGCGGCTTGACAATACTCTCGGTATAGTTGAGTCCATGAGCGACGGTTGCCATCTACCGTCATGTGGGCCGTGAACGATTTGTCACCAAACGCAATAAAAATAAATTTAAGCAATGCTTATTTTGAATAATTATTCATATCCGTAAATTAATGTTTATCTTTTTAAATCCATAATGAGGACAAGCGAATCCTAAACCAAAAAGTATTCATAAATATCATAATTAATGAGGATGTAAAACAACACTGGGCCCTTTAGTATTACTTTACTCTTTCGACTACCCCTCCTATAAACGTGCCCTGAAGCCATGTACGTATTTACCTATCAGGTTTATTTGCATCGAAAATAATTTTCAATACCAGTCGTAACCAGTTCTAATTACAGTAAATATTGTCTTTGAATGATAAGAACTTGAAATAGGCACATATTGAGAGTATTCTATTTGTCGAAAATCAGTCTTAAGAGCCGACTGAGGGAATACCGGGGGAGTGGGCAGCAGCACTCCTTCGAGTATTAACAACATCCACTGCGATCGCCATCCTGCCTGCCAAGCGTGGCGATTACGGCACTATCGCCCATTCTTGGGGAGGCCTATGTCCAGCAGTGTACGTTAAAAGGCCGATGGAAGGAGTCAAGAGTCTCCGAAACCGGCGAGCGTGTATGAAGATACTGATGCGTGAGGTGACTGACTAAAATATTAATGTCACCACCGCATTCTTTTCTGCGAGTGTCATACGAGACAACTACGTGAAGTCAGTATTTAACACCCATTGCATTACCGGTACAATGCGTGGTACAAATCTCCAAATTAGCGGTTAAGATGTATTAGAATTTTTTTTTGGATTTCTACCATCATTCACCTATAATTAGTTATCTGCCCAAATTTTTCACGGATGCTATCTTGAAATTATATTTTCGTGACTTAATTCAACGACACATTGAATCTCTTTACTTAACACAAAGTGCGAAAATGTGAAATCTAAAATAACAATCACGAGCAGGATGAAAATAAGAGATTGAGAAGAAATGTGTTATCGAAACTCGCAGTCTTAAGAAATTTTCACGATGGCTGAATTTACAACGCATCTGGAATGGTATTCCAGGAGAAGCAGGTTCCTGAAAATAAGAAATACTGCTCGTGAATGTAATCTACGATTTCACGTTTTCGCACTCTGTATTAATTTAAATGGCTAAGCATCTCAAATCCTTAAAAATATATTTAAAAATATCTTTTTACTTACATTTATTAGAACTTATAATTAACAGTGAAAATCGTATCTAAATCAATCGCGTAATTTATATGAAAAGAACAGAAAAATAGACATGCAAGGAGGCCTATGAGTTTTTATTATTTTGTTTGTTTGAACGCGTTAATATCAATAAATATTAAATATATTTAAACAAACCTTAATAATATCTTTATTTATAAATGTTACATAACAATATGCTATAGGTTATATAATATAGTTCATACAATAATATTCTGGATTGAAGCAAATTATAAGTAAGGGCAATCCTATCGTCTATCTATACTATTAAAAAGCTGTAACAGAGCTATGTCTGTACATTTAAGATATTTGAGAAAAAAATGACTGAATTAGGCTTTATATGCGTGTCTAAACAAAACGATTTTTTTAGATTTTTTGTCTGTTTGTTAGTATTTTCGATTTTACGTTTTTCACTTTGTGTTTAATGTATAGTGCTAAGCATGTCAATTGCTAAAAATATATATAAAAATATCTAAATATTCATACTCTTGGTCAGAATTTAGTAGAATTTCGTGTTTTGATCACTTAACAAACTAATTTCAAGGTGTCCGTGCCAACATCGCCTTTTTACAACCTAACCACAATGTTCTTATGTGTAAGCCCCTGAATTACCTTCTTGCAGCGACCTTCCTTTCGAGGTTTGAGAAGAGACTCTGCTGTTGCTAAGGTCCATGAGTGGGGGGTTACCACTTACATCATATGGCATCATACCATCGACCACTTCCATCATATGGCATCATACCATCGACCACTTACTTGTCTGCCAACGTTGGCAATAAAATATAGTTGTACGGCATTTTTAAATTTATTTAAGTAAAACTGTCTAATCTTATTTATCGTCACTCCATGTTCCTTGGGGGGTAGGCAGAGAGAACAGATGTCAAAAGGCTCAATTTTTACATGCATCGCTCGTTTCCGCAACATTCATAATTTTCTTCATACACGCTCGACGGTTTCGTAGACTCCTGACTCCACCTTCCTTCAGTATATGATCGATTTGGTCTAGGTAGGCGAGTCTCAGTCTCACCCTGTACCTATATCCTTTCACTTTCGCATTGTATATCTTCTTAACTAGTCGCTCGTCCGACATGATAGACAGATGTCCGAACCATTGGAGAATTCTTTTTCGCATATCTACACCAATACTCTCCTTAAATTTTATTAAAGTATAATAACTAACCAATCTATATTATAAATTAAACATAAAAAATATATCTAAAACATTCAATAGTGGTAGTTGTCACTAAATAAAATATGCCAAATCCTATCGAGTATAGCGTTAAATATATTAAACAATTAGTAAGGCCACAAAATTGAGCCCTGTGACATCCCTTCAGTCATAGAGTTGCAAATGTTTGTACCAAAAATTATGTACCCCAATTTAACTGTGCCACTGAATAGACCACTTATTAGTGTTGACATTTCGCACGTCCCACTTTCTACTAACATTCAACTTCAAAATTACTAGTGATGTAATTCACTGGGACATTGGGTCTCGGGGGCATTACGTAAAAAGATTTTTGGCGTTGCATAACCCGTGAAAGTCGGTCGCAAGCTTCCGCGGTTATGTAACTGCTTCTCAAGCCGGCACACTTGCGGGACCATGAAACCGTTTTTAGTTTTAATGTTTTAACTGCTCGGTCAGTTGTGTGAATATCGAAAGTAGTTTTTGGGTTAGAATATATTGATATACTGAAGGAGAAATAACATTTGATGTAAGATTTTTAGTATGAGTAAACGAATGAGACTGTTCTATAAAATAATTTTCATCTGTTTTTTCTCTTTAAATACAAGATATTGAACTAGGCAACGTTCTAGTGGTAGAGCCGTGCTTATCCTAGCACGAACGGGCCGGGGAATGGATCGGGGAAGTACCACTTTCTCACAATCAGCATGTAATAACGGTAATTACGCCTACCGTTGTGTTTCGCATGATGAGTGAGGGTGCCGGAGGCCCATGCTTGATCGTCACCCACGTAGTATAAAAAAAAAGTTGATGATTTAACGTTTCGTGTTCCAGTGAGATGTAGAGTGACCATAAGTCACAACGCGCACCAAACGCGTTGTTTACCGAATATTTATTTATTTTCATCTCATGGTACTGGTTCTAAATTCCGTTATCTCGTTGTTACAGATGGAGTACATATCGGCGTTCAAGAGTTCGTGTGATAACTGTGCATTAACTAAACTTATAAAAAAAATGTGACGCCTCTATTGTAAGTTTAGTTAGCGGAATTACTATGTGATTTTTACAGTTTTACTTTTTTATAAATATACACAGATAGTTTAGATTTTAAGCCAAATGACGTAAGAATGAGAACACGTAATAAAACATAGATGCATACGATTAAACTAGTTTCAGTTGGGAAATTCAACACGTAATTATTGTGTGTGAAAGTATAATAAATATATAATTGACGATTCATACTAATTATAAAAACGCATTTAATGCAATTTATGCAAATACATATCAAAATTGCAACCGCGTATTTTGATACCTGTTATTTGAGGCACAACACTAGCTTGAATGCCACAGGGTTGTCACTCTATTAAAAATATTATTTATTTTGAACGTAATGAATCTATGCAAGTTTACGTGTTTTTGGTATGCTTATGAATAAAATACCTATTGTCTGATGTTACTAGCGAGTCCTAGCCGTAAAGAAGTGATCTCAAACGCAGGTAGGGATTCGCTCAGCTTATAAAATCACTGCCATTGTTGTCTCGAAAATGTACTCTAAAACATAATAATAAAATCTAAGTTTAAAAGGCTGTAAATATAATCATTCATTATTTAGTTTCATCAATTTTCATATTTGTCTCGTTATATAAATTAATACATTCAGGGCAAAATTAAAGCAAAAACCCTTTGTCAAGGTACTACCACTTGGTTAGATATGATTCAGATAATAATTTCTAACATTTGGAACAATTTTCACCTCAGTATCAATCTTTGTAATAAAAAAATGCTCATAACCAGTAAAAACTATTGATTTTGCACTAACGAGCTCCAGCAATCTTGATAAAGTAAATTTTTGAACAGTTGAGTAATATCTAAATTATCTGAGACTTGTAAAATTTAGATCCCTCATAATTTTTGTTCACCAGTTATGGTCAACTATGAAAGCATATTGGCCACTATTAAAAGGTTAAAATGACACTTTGGCACTTAGCTTACTTCAAAAACTCATTCAACGACTGAACAGTTTTCATTGAAGAAGACAATAATATTATCTTAACTGATGTTTTACCTTTTGTTAACATATTTTAGTGTATTGTAATATATAGTAACTTTAATGTAAATTGGTTGTATATAATTTTGGTATATAATGATATTAGCTTTAGTTGTAATTGTTTTTCGTAACTCCTTGAACTTAATACAAAAAAGTTTGAAGGCTTTTTGGCAGATTCATAATTAGAAATTTTTTATCTGTTGTTTTTGGTTATACGAATGAAAAAAATATTATTGATTGTTGAGAAACATCTATTTTTATTTTCTATTATTTAATATGTAAATAGTTTGTACTCTAGATTAGCGCTAAGCGAATAGGATTACGTTCTAGGTTTATTTTTTTGTTGAGTCTAAAATTTTTATTCCTATTAAAGTACCTTTGCTTTTCTTTTTTGTTATGTTCTTATTTACTAATAAGTGATGTTTTATGTTCTATGATAAAATCATGATCTAATACGGCGTCGCCAGAAGGGAAGTACAAGGAGTTATTTATGTTAAATTACTTATCGATATAAATGTAATGCTACTTAATTTTTCTTTACGGTAGCTACAAGCACGGGTTTTAGGCTGCTTATTACAGATTTATAATATTTTAATTGAATATGCACATCAACATTGAGTACCAGCCCTAACGAATTAACTTTGTTAAAATATAGATAATGTTTTTATTGAGAGTTTTAGCTAAATATTTTAGGGTTGGCACTCATTGTAAAACGGGTCATGAAACATATAGTTACCATATTGAATCCTACAAAGTAATAATGAATGTTAGATGGATGACATCTACACACAGGACAAAAATCATGTTAACAGTTTTTATAAATATATATTTTAATAATATTTTCAATGTTAAAAATCGAATGGTCTACATTTGGTATATATTTTATAAGGAATTTACGAAGAATTACAATGCATAAATAAAATATATAAATAAAAAAACTAGTGTGTAGAAGTTATATTGTGTTCAATTTACTCCGTCCCGTTTAACTGTTTTAATTTTTTAAATATACATTATATACAAAATATACATAGGATACAATAAGATCGCGAAATATACATTTCAACTACATTTAAGTTAATCTAGACATAATGCCTATTGTATATCATATACATACAATTCTGTTGCTAATTCAGATTAATAATTTCTATATAGTCGGTAACGGTATGTTTATTATTATTTATTAGCTTTTACCTGCAGCTGCGCTGCGGGCATGAGCTAGTTGTTTTCATTTAACTCTATTGGTTTTTCGTGGCGTATGTCAATAAAGGTCCCAGTTGGCATGATTTTTTCTACCTCTAAAACAATCACCATCATGCTTCCACAAAACAAACATCTTCCTCATGAATCACTCTATACATTTGTGAAAACCACATGAAAACACTTTCAGTAGTTTTTGAGTTTTTTAAATTTAGACAGACGTGGTGGTAAGACTTTTCCTGTCTCTGACATTTTCTGAATCTGAGGCAGTATTTTTAGTAGTGTGATTTATATTCCATATACCATCATCAATTTAATATCATTAATAGCTATGGGTAACTTTCAGCATGAAATGACATCATTTAATCCATCACAAGAATTATAGCCCATTGGATCTACTACTATGGAGTTGGAAAACATGGCTTCCAGATTTTCTATAATTAATTTCTTATCAATCAAAAATTGTATGGCATGTTACTAATTTCAGTAATAACGTTGGGTTTTTCAAGAGAACACAATTTATAATAAAACCTGTGTTGATTTAGGACATCATCTACCTATGAGGCTATTTAAATGCCAAAAAATATATTATTTCTATTCTAAACTTTCTTCAATCTATCATCAACATATCATGAACTTGCACATTAAATCTTTATTCAATTGGGTCGGTCCATTTCCTTTTTCATACATCACATCATTATTATCATGATCACTTTCTTCGGGAATATTTATATTATCTTTAATGAGGTCTATATTTTCTTACTCTTTAGGTACATACAGTATTTTTTTTTCTCTTTACACATAATAATTTTCATCAAATTAATGACCTTCATCTTTAAGTTTGTATACATTGCAAATATATTACCTGTTATAATAGTTTTTAACAATTTAAATATTTCCTTTCGTTATTTCATTCAGTTCTTATGTCAATTTAAATTAGTCTTCACTAACAGGCCATACCCTGTTTTAATTTAATTAATGATAATTGTCTCTGTTGTAAAATATCCTATTGTAAAATTACGATTATACATATTGATTTTTCCGATCTTGTTTAATCGGAGACTTCTTGTTTTATTTTTTGGATACAATTTTTTTATTGTATGTTGAGATACTACATCGTTCAGATGGTGCTACAAGATCAAATCTTTCTTTATTTCTGAGCCAAAGACTTTTATTTTTCATTTTTACTTTGTTATATAGATCTTTGAAATATAGAAAGAAAAGTCGCCAAAACAAAATTAGTTAATTACAATGTGATTATTAATGATTAATTATTGCACTGCAATTAATTATTTAATTTTGTTTTCGTTGATTAAGTTTGAAGTATTTTCGCGGTTTGGGAATTATTTTAAAGGCTATAGATTCTATGTAGTATTTTGGTTATTTATGTATATGTTTGCTTAAATAGTCCTCCTAAATGAAGCAGGACTCCTTGCTAATACTTTGACAATAATGTTAGTGGTTAAGGAAACCGCGTAATTTTCATGTCATAGGTGCAATTAAATTTAATATATATACTATTTAATAGAAAAAATATTATTTTGTTTTTTTATTAACTATCCCATTTGACTATACTTTTATTTGCAACACTTTTTCTGTCCTACCATTGGGTACCAGTCTCTGTCTCTCCAGTTCCAGATGAGAGGGATTGGGCTATAGTCCCCCGCGTTGGCCCAGTGCGGGTACGGGTTCGCAGGCTTCACTAGCCGTCAAGAAAGTCTCTCAGGCATGAGTTTCTTTACTATGTATTCCTTCATCGAGCAGCGATGATTGTGAACAAATATACACATAATTTCGAAAAATCTCGAGACGTCACATGTGTGTCCCGAAGTTTGGACCTTTACTCGGAATTGAAATCGATACCACTGTCTTTTCAGTCCTTGATTTTACCGCTAGGCTATCATTGTACAAGTGACTACACAAGTGTTAAGTTTTGTGATAAGTATAGAACATCACTATAATGGGTTATTATAGTGCTGTGAACTTACTATCGCTAGTGGCATGGTAAGTTTTGTTACATGGTGGTGTTTTGTAGTAAATGAAATACAATATCTCTTGCCGGACCCGTAAGAGTAGGTAGCAACGAATTCTTCGTCTCAAACAAACATGAGATTACGATGTGTTTCGTTGTAGGTGAGGATCATCCATCCATCCATCCATCTATCAGCCTTTCGACGTCCACTGCTGGACATAAGCCTCCCCAAGAAAATGCCACAACATGTGTTTATATGCATATGGGGGAAAGTGCCGTAATCGCCACGCTTGGCAGGCGGGTTGGCGATCGCAGTGGATGTTGTTAATACTCGAGGGAGTGCTGCTGCCCACTCTCCCGGTATTCCCTCAGTCGGCCCTTGCGACTCCCATGGGTGGAGAGGGGTGGGACAATTCTTAAGCCGGCCCTACGCGGCAAAGTGAGGATAGCAGGTCGTATTCACTCTCAAGGGTAGTGGATAAGCTTGGCCTGGCTCTTGATGCTAGTGCTCAGTAGTGGTTACTCACCATTGCTAGTAGCAGATCCACAGGGTCCTTCTAAGTAATTTATATAGCTATCTTAACTAATGAAGGATATTTGTTTTGTAAGAACTTCTCACCTATGGTTTATATTAATCACATTGTAGGCTAAAATCCATCCATCCATCAGCCTTTCGAAGTCCACTGCTGGACATAGGCCTCCCCAAGACAACGCCACAACATGTATTTCGCTCATATGGGGTATAGTGCCGTAATCGCCACGCTTGACAGGCGGGTTGGCGATCGCAGTGGATGTTTTTAATACTCGAGGGAGTGCTGCTGCCCACTCCCCGGTATTCCCTCAGTCGGCTCTTATGACTCCCATGGGCGGAGAGGGGTGGGATAATTCTAAAGCCGGCCCCACACGGCATAGACTAAAATACTGATGCCATAATAATTAATTCCCTTGCTAAGATTAGTCAAAATGTTTCAAACAAGTTAAATCTGAAACTTAAAGATAAAAGACGTTTATTTTGACTATTCAATGACAAAACCAAGGTGGCGAAATTAGTATATAAATACTCCCAGATATAAACATAGCATGACACCTGTATCCCCGCAGGGATAGGAAGAGATGTCTTACACACCCACGATTCGCCGGCTATTTTAAGTCCCACGTAATAGGGGGCGACCCTATTGCCGTCTACCGGCACAATTCCAAACTCCGGACTGCTACTAAGAATTTTTCTTTTTACGACAAAGCTCAATAACGACACTGCCCCCGAGACCTCATGATCAGCAGTCGCCTACATAACCGTTGCACCACCGAGGCAGTTATAGTATAGATATATGTATCCTATAGAACACCAGAACCGTACACTTATGGATGTTCGAGGCCGGAACATTAGCCTTAAATACATCCAGATACATATTTGCTTGTTAAGCCAATTTGACTGAGAGTAGTGGCTTCGAGCAAGATTGACAGATGACATTTCAAAGCAGATGCTTTGAATAGTAGCATATGCTAGTAAATCTGACTTCGATACGATAAATGTACCTAGTGATAGTTTGTATGTCCGGATGTTTTTTCTTATTTTATCAAGCAAAGACAGCTGAACAAATTTGAACGAAGTTTAGTATACGGATAGTTTGCTAATTATTATCTCGGAAAAAATTTAGGGTCCTGTATTTGGGTGGTATTTAATTCAGATAATTAATGTGAAGTTAATTAAATTGTATTGACCAAATTCTAAAGACATCAGAACCGTACCTGGTTTGGTGGACATGGGCAGGTCATATGGCTCGAATGAGCACCGATAGATGGGCACGAAGAGTCCTAGAGTGGAGACCGTGGACGAACACCAGACCACGTGGTCGCCCACCGAAGCGATGGGTAGACGACTTCCGAAGACATGCAGGCCGTGACTGGATTAATCAAGCAGCAGACAGGGCGGCCTGGAAGAAATTGGACAATGCCTATGTGCAGAAATGCACCAGGAAAGTCTGATGATGATGATGATGCTGTAGACCGCTAAGCCATCGCACTGACCGACGGCCATGTGCTAAAATACAGATCAAAAAGACAACCCTACTATTAATCTTACATAGAGTGATCTGTAAAAGGCAAATTAAAAACAATATAGCTGACAAACCTTATAAAATTGGGTTGCGGAAGAGTTATTTAAATAGTAGAATTTATATTGAACTATTATAACTTGCCCACAGTATTTCCTTTGCCTCAGTCAGCAATATAAAAAAAAAAACTTTGAATACGCGAAAACGCTATCTCAGACGATATCATTGTTAACACTTATGCATGGTGCATATGACACTAAAATTAGAAGAAATAACCAAATCATAGAAGTTGTCGCTTCATCTATCCTCGTCATAAGAAAGCAAATAGTGTCTATAATTACATTAATGGTACAGTTATAAATACACAATTCAGTCAAGGTGGCCAGGGAGATAATGCTGGGTATCTCGACAGTGATACGCTGCCAATTAGAGAAGCCAGGTGCAATATTTGCAATAATGTTGCAAATTTTTTTTAGTGACAACCGAGGTAAACGTGCATACTATTATTCAATTAGTTCAACATACAAAACTAAGCTGCTCTCTTATTTTATACTAGCTGGGTGGCTAACGAGCATAGGGCCCAACTGATGGTGTGCGTATACCGTAGCCTATAGACGCTAGCAACACCAGAGGCATCACTCGCGCGTCGCCGTCTCCAAGGAAATGGATAGAAGTTGGAGTGGATAGACAGGATAATAAAGAGAGGATGAGAAGGTTAATAAGGAGGGGATAGGGAAGGGGTTGACTTGGGTCTCTCACTCACCATACGAAATACAACGGCAGGAATACTTACCATTGTTTCATGGTGATCTTTTATGTGAGGGCGGTACTTTCCCGATAAAGCCTGCCCGTTCAACCTGGGATAAGCAAGGCTCTCACTAATGGATATCGGAGGGGCGTTTTTAAATACAATTAGCGGGTATAGCAGGTATCTGCCTAAACTCAGACTAAAACAAGCATTTTAATATCACCCAATTATCCCAAGCAACCTATGTCATACAGTTAGTGGCTTAAACCCCTTTCTTTGTCCCCTCCTTATTATCCTTCCTCTGCACCAGCTGTCTCTTTCCTTCAAGTTAGCGACGCTTGAGTGATGCCTCTGGAGATGCTAGTGTCTATAGGTAGCAATCACTTAACATCAGGTGGGCTGGTCTGTGTCTTGTCACTAGGTGTGTGATCTTTGACTATGTAAAAAAATTTCTACTTTGAAATGTACTAGGGATCCATAAATGTTGAATAGTATAAAACAAGACCGTATTTTAAAATTAGTATAAAGAATTCTATGTTTATAGGAAGCATAGCTATCCGGAAGATGCAATAACCTTCTGCACGTATTTATCCAGCAATAGCACTTATTTATCGACTGACGAGTAAAACAATGGAGTACTTAGGTTTTTTCGAATCACGCGATGCAAATGTCATAAGGCTGTGGAACTTTATAGAATTATTGCAAGGAAATTGTCTTCTAATTAATGATCTTATTATTCAGGTAGATTTTTCCCTTCGGAATATTTTAGAAAGTATTTTTACGGGCCTCGTGGCGTAGTCGGTAGTGTGTGTCGGTAGTGTAAGTTCCGTGCACGAGGTTGTGGGATCGATTCCCACTCAGGACAATTAAGGCATTCCACGAGGATCTTTGTGGGATAATTAATAAGTAAGGCGTTCTTTGTAGCCCCTTTATGTTTGGCTATCGAGCTCGAGCGGGCTCCAATTGGCTTACTCTCCTATAAAGAGCAGCGTGGTAACAGCAACCTAGGATTCATATGATTATTATTTTTATACTACATGGGTGACGAACAAGCATACGGCCTACCTGATGGTAAGCGGTTATCGTAGCCCGTAGACGCCAGCAACACCAGAGGTATCACTTGCGCGTCGCCATCGCCATGGATAAGGTTAGGAGGCGGTTAAGAAGGATAATAAGGAGAGGATAGGAAGTATAATAAGGATAGGATAAGGAGTGGGTTTGGGCTTGCGGCGCTTTCACTCACCATACGAAACACAACGGTAGGCGTAACTACAGTTGTTGCACGCTGATCTTTTGGGAGAGGGTGGTCCCCGATCGAGCCGGCCTACCACTAGAATTTTTAACATTTCTTTGATATCTAATTTTAGCTTCTTTTCTTAGCGGACTAACACGAAGTGTGAAAATGTGATATTGAAAATAACAGTGACGAGCAGGATTTAAACCTGCATCGCCTGGAATATCGTCCCAAATGATTTGCCAATTCAGCTATCTTAACAATTGCTCGGGACTGCGAATCTCGATAACACATTCCTCTTCTTAATGTCTTGGATGACGCCTGCAAATATATCCGCCAGGTGGTGCAGGAGCATCTGGAACGGTATTCTAGGAGATGCAGGTTTAAATTGTGCTTGTGAATTTTATTTTAGATTTCACATTTTCGCACGAATTTATATGACTAAGCATGTAATATGCTTAAAAATATCAGGATACTCTTAGGGGAGCAGAGAAAACACTTGATCCATGCATCCTCGTCCACACCTGAAACCTCCTTGTGCCTCACACAAAAATTCATCAGATACCATCCTCATTCTCCTTTCAACAATCTTACCATACACTTTGGCTGCCAAACTGGTCAAGCTTATGGCTCTGTAGTTTGCACAGTCACAACGTGAAACCTTGTTTTTAAACAAGGGCACGATGACTGTGCTTCTCCAGTCCTTGGGAACCATTCCTGAGCTCCAACATAAATTGAGAAGCATCAGGAAGGATTCCCAGACACATGAGCCTCCAAGCTTGATCATCTCAGCAGACACCATATCAATACCCGCTGCCTTACCATTTTTCAAACTTCTAATCGCCCATTCACTAATGTCATCAGAGGATGCCGGTACCGAATGCTGATCTGTTAGACTACATGTGGCACCGGCACCCTGAACATCCGCATACATATCTCCAAAATATTCACTCCATCGGCTTAACAGATCTTGTGTTTGCGTAAGAATGTCTCCACCTTTAGACCTTATTTTATTCATTCTGAAAGCTGACCAACCACTCTGAGATTTCTTCACCTCCCTCCAGAAAAGTTTGGTGTTGCTCTCGAAGTTTTTGGTCAGCCTTTCTTCTGCAATCATATTTGCTCTATCACGCTTCTCTTTCACTAAGGCTTTGGTGTCATTCTTACGTTGCCGGTATATTTCTTTCTTCTGTTCTTTCATACTTGCACTCAGGTTCAAAGAAGATACATAGTCCAACCACGCTTTCTTCTTTTGGTCTACGGAAGCTGCTACTACCGTAGCCCACCATGCATCACCTTTCACTTTCCTATGCTTCTTTGAGCATCCACATACTTCTTTCGCTGTATCTACCATACTATCTTTCAATACTCTCCAGCATTCTTCAATGTCAGATCCCAGCTGACTTCCCATTGTCAGCCGTTCACGGACACACTCTACATACTTTGCTCTTACACTCTCTTCTTGCAACTTTTCAAGCGCTCCGAAGTGGATACGCTCTCGCCAATGTCTCCACTTTCTGAACAAACCACTAAATCTCGCAATAATGAGATAGTGACTGTTTACCAGAATTAAATCTATCATACTTCTCTGTTCATTCCTTCAAATACGAATCAAACGAGTATAAACTCGATAGGGTTGCGTGGTTTCATTACAGAGTTACTGTGGCCACCTTCCAGCTCCATCATCAGACCCTGGATACCATCTAAAGACAAAGTACTCATCAAGACGAATCAAACGTGTCCAAACTCGACGGGGTTGCGTTGTTTCATTATAGAGTTACTGTGGCCACCTTCCAGCTCCATCATCAGATCAGCTCCATTTTATCATAATATTGCATTTTCACGTGATATACATTTGCGTGTAAAATTTCAGCTCAATCAAAAACTGGGAAGTGTGTCAAATTTAACTTGCAAGATTTGAACGGGACATGTAGATACAATAAAAGCGTCGCCACGCTAACAGCCGATTTTACTCTCCCTCCGCATTAGATGTTTCACATCAAAATGATGTGGTGGAATATTGTAAGTCCACGAGAGCAAGAGTTCAGTTCATGTTTTTTAGTTATTCAGAATCAATTACTGTCCCATCTCTCTTCTTAGAAAGAAAGGCATTTAGGTCCCTCGCTTAACCAATGAATTCAAAAATCCTTGAAATAATGTCTTCGTCACGAGGTTTTCCTTCAAGTAGTAGTGATAGAGGAGGCACGTGACTTGCGACTTGACTTTAGACTAAATGTGAACTCGATAACTCGGTCTTAGCAGTTCCGTACCACTTTTCTGGCCTGTGTGGTATTATAGCAAGCAAGGAAAAGTGTAGCTTTCTCTTGAAAGACATCCTTCTCAACAGTAGAACGATATATTTCCACCAGATTCACCAGAATAAAAGTTCCAGCAACTAAGGAATATAAAGAAAGGTATAACGTCGCTTATCGATGCAATCTATCGATAAATCGTTTAGATGTACCAGGCGCACAAACACGCGAGACGTTCGCTTCCCGAGGGACGCTGGGCTGGCCCACAAACACATCGCACTTTAGAATTTGGGCCGATTATAAATACGCACTGCACTTGCACCGTCGGGTCACCTAGGGATGGCGACATCTGTTTTGATTATTTTGTAATTTAACAATATATGTTATCAGCTATTTTTCACATTTCGTTGCATAAACAATGTAATGCAATTGCATAGTTAAACCAAGGACTGCAAAGATAGTGATATCGAATTCGATCCCCAGACCAAGTTCCTCGTATGGCACACACCTCTAACTAGTTCGATGAAGGAAAATACCGTGAAGAAACCTGCCTAGGAGATTTTCTCAATGGCTTATGAAGTCAACCAATCCGCACTAAGCCAGTGTCGAGCACTACGACCTAAATCCCTCTCACTATGAGAAGATACTCGTACCCAATAGTGGGACAATAAAGCCCTCGTCACACAGAGGCGGGAGCCGCGGGAAAGCGATCGTGATCCGGGACGGTATAGCTATTTTGATATAGAGAAAATTATTGTGCCGTCGAGTGAGGTATTTATTTATTTCAATGCAGTCCCGGGCAAAATCTAGTGGATATATAAAATATATTTATTGCATAGAATTTCTTTACAAGAAGTAAATTAAGTTCAAAAACCTTGAGGTTCAGAACGTTAATTTTAGTTTTCACTTTGTGGCAACCCTAACGGCCAGGCCGGACGTTACGCGGGCGGCAACCGTGCCGAGTTCGTAGTACACTTATTACAGCTTCATTATATTTATTAACGAACAAATATTTATCAAAATTAGCGTTTGACTGCATCTGCGTGAATGGGTCCAAGAGAGAAATGAGAAGTGAAGAAAGATCCTTTACCGGTATTATATTAGTATCTTGTATGAACTCCTAATTGTTATATATATCCAGGCCATAATTTATCTTTAAACCCTCTTTTCTTTATACAATATCATTGCTGTAAACCAAGTTTTTTTCTACAGAAATAAATTTTATTTTCGGGTTAAAAAAATATTGAGTTGCATTATTATATTATGTTAATCCAGTATTTCATCTATCTACTTACGCCTGCTAAGTTGCCTCTGTGTTGCAGCGGTAGTGTAAGCGACTGCTGCTCATTTTTTGTTTTTATTGCTTATGATGACAGACGAGTCACGACTCACCTGATGGTAAATAGTAACCGTCGCTCATGAACTGAACTAAACCGAGAGTATTGTCAAGCCGCTGCGCACCATTTCACTTCTCAGATATGAAAAATGAAAGAATAAACGGCTATCTTCTGCTACAGCCAAAACACACTGACGTGCTTCATTCCCGGTCATACCGGAGACGGTGGTACCGATCCGTGCGGACCTCATAGCAAGTGAGTACTCTCACTTGCTGCCTAGCCCTACCACCAGTAATGCAATGGGTGATAATTGCTTAATTCCCTTAGTCGCCTTGTACGACACTCGCGGAAAAGATCTTGTGGTGACACTTATACTCGTATTGTCACCACATGGATCATGAGGTCTTGAGTTCGATCCCCGGGTCGGAAAGTGTTATTGAGTTTTACCGTGCCAGGATGGTGAATTGGCAAAGCAACTGGGACGGTATTCCAGGAGATGCAGTTTCAAATCCTGCTCGTTTCTATTATTTTCGATTTCACATTTTTATACTTTGTGTTAAACTGAGAAAAGTTTGCTTATAGCGCTAGCTAGACACGCCACGATCTCTTTGATGGTAAATGGTAACTGTCACCCATGGTTTCGCAATACCAGGAGCACAGCCAAGAATCGAATGTCAATCACTACTAAAGTACCTATTTTTATTATTATTTTTATTTGGGGGCTACTCTTATCCTAGAGGCACAGAAATCACTCTTGGTTGGTAAAAACTGGTTGGTCTACCATCTAGCCTAGTTTGTTGTTAAGAAGAACCATCTATCTATCTATCTATATTTTCACTTCTTTCAAAATAACCAATGAAATTGTATTCTTCTTATAACCAGTCTAAGTTACTAGGAGAACATGACTATAAGAATAATTTGCTGTACTAATGATTAATTCTCACAATGTAACTAGTATAACAACCGACCTCTTAACTATTCACACAACCTAATCCGTAATTAATCAGGGTTAAACGTTTGGCAAAAGCGTTCGTTCTACTGGCGGGAATGTTAGCCGTTATTTTTAACTGGCCCAGTTAAGACAACGCACGGTTAGAAGGAAAACTGATGTGCAGCGCGCTTAGTTACTGCAGTAGTTAACGTAGGAAGCTGCACAATGTAGTCTGTGTGTGTGTATACATAGACAACATATTTATATGTTTAAAATGTAAGCTTTTCAAAAGCATTAAAAATTTTAATCTCCCAATTGGGAATACCCGGAAAGAATTTTTATATGTATTGTCTTATTCTGTTAACAGGGCAGAGTAACCACCCACTAAAAAATCCGTTGTTCTCCTTGCCGACTTTACTCGGCAGACCTCTGGTACTTCTTTGTCACTCTTCTCAGTGGTCATGCCGACAACTTGAACTTTAGTCTAAAGACAACCTCATTATTATGATTAAAATCCTTACTAATATTATAAGTGTGAAAGTGAGTTTGTTTGTTTATTTGTTTGTTTTTCACGGCGTAACTAATGAACAAATCATCATGAAATTTCGCATACATATAGTCATAGCCCAGAATACCTTATATTGCGGCAAATTAATGCTAACAAACAGATAATTAATATGCCATCGCGGGCTGAATCTGATTTTTTCATATTTCAAACAGCAGTTGCCATGGTTAATCTGACTGTAAGTATAACCACCACCCCCTCCCTTGCAGCGACTTTTTTTTTATTACCTATGGTTACAGACGAGCTACGGCCCCACCTGATGATAAATGGTAACGGTCGCTCATGGACTCAACTATACCGGGAGTATTGTCAAGTCACTGCTCCCCATTTCTTTTCACAGATATAAAATGAAAGAATTAACGGCTATCTTCTGCTACAACCAAATCACACCGATGTGCTTCATGGCACTCGGGAGATGGTGGTACCAACCCGCTCGGGCCCTATAACGAGTGAATACTTCCACTTGGTATCCAGCCCCACCACCAATAATGCAATGGGTGATAATTGCTTACTTCCCTACGTGGCCTCGTACGACACCCGTGGCAAATAATGGGGTGATGACACTTGTATTCTTAGTACGTCACCACACGGACTAGGTCTATTAAAAGCATGGTGATACAAAATATAACTCTATTATATAAAATCCATCGCCATTACACACCAAACAAATAGATTACATGCCGATAAAATAAATTGGTTCAACTCACAAGCGAACGACATTTAAGTACAAATAAAACTGGTATAGATTAAATTTTGTTTTATAGCGAATATTTTATTGTATTTTTGATTTGCATATCAGTTATATATAACAACGTAACACCTAAACATCGTATTTAAGGCTTTTTTCGCAAATTATTACTGTCCAACAATGTATGCTGCCCTAGTGTTCTAGCGTCCGCAGAACATGAGAAATCCCGGGTCAGACCAACAAAAAAATATTGGATTAATCCACACAACATAGCAACACGCCTATATTTCCCCGAAGGGGTAGGAAGAGGTGTATTACACACCCACGATTTGCCAGCTATGTTAAGTCCCACGTAATAGGGGGCGAGCCTATTGCCGTCTACCGGGCACATTTCCAAACTCCAGGCTGCTACTGAGAATTTTTCTTTTTACGAAAAAGCTCAATAACACTGTCCGACCCGGGGTCGAATCCGAGACCTCATGATCAGCAGTCGCTTACACTACCGCTGCACCACCGAGGCAGTTATTCCATCAAGAATTTTTTAATCCCCGAGCCTCGGAAAGCCGTTGGTCCTAGAACCTATGTTGGTTGTATGGACCGAGGTTTGTCCGCCACCCGCAAGGCCTCCCGCGAAGGCACGACCCTCCCTCCACGTGCGAATGCGTCGCTCAGTAGAGGGTACCCGAAAGAGTAAGCCGCTGGCGGACCACTACAGTAATTTAACACAATTCCAGTGGTCCGCCGGGCTCCGCCTGGGAGAGACGGCATACGGTAGTTTTATTTAGTGGGCGAGGGCCCCACGCTACCCTGTTCATTGCCCCGAACGACGGGGTGTGCGGTTAGGGACATTTTTCTCGCCTTAACAAAAAAACGTCCTATGTTGGTCTTATGTCGTGGCTATGAGTGTGTGTGGTGACTGCTTCTGTCTAAAGGAATTAGGCACCTGACATTTTGAAATGAACAGATTATTCGTGAAAGTGAAAAAGAAAGCTTTATTGCGTGCAGGATTCGAACATGTCCCCCATCCAATCCGGTGAAGTGCTCTTGACCACCAAGCTATCGCAGTCACCTATTGTAATACCCAATCTCCACTTCACATTTGTTTTAGATGTCTTTACCGCATTAAATGGGACGCAGGTTCGAATTCTCCTCGCAGTAAAGCTCTCTATTTCCACCTTCACAAATAATTTGTTCTTTAAAGTAGCTGATCATGTCAAATACTGATTAAAATAATGACATATTGACGCTTTAATTCTGAGTCCGTTACCATACGAATAATAAAGAAAAGGGAACTATGATGAATTACAATTTTAATTATTTAACCTACAATGATATAAAGCCTATACACAACAGACTTATATAAGAAGAATTTTTCACATAAAATCAACAAACAAGCCGTAGGAACAAACCGAGTACTCCTAACACACACAGCGAAAATGTTTATTCCAAATTTCACTCACACATATACAAGTTTCAGTCGATGAATGCATACTAATGCATTACTAAATGTAAGTTAACAGCCCACGTACACACGCGTACGAGGATACGCGGATGTGTGTGTAAGTGGGTCACAGAGATAGGAGGGACACGTGTTGGAGGGCCGGGCCTTTATTAGTGTGCACTTCTAGAAATTTGTGCATGAAAATGGCCGTGCATTTTAGTTCATTGAATAGAAAATCCCGTGTTGTTTATTTTTATCGATCTTGTGCCTACCAAGGCTGCAGGTGGACGGAGCAGGGAACCTCTGTCATCCGCAAGGCCTCCCGCAAAGGTACGATGCTCCAGTGCGTGGAAGCGTTGCGCGGATGAGAGTACCTTGCGATAAGCCACCATCGTATTTTTTCTTGGTGCTCTAACTGATTTTTTTTTTCTGATGCCCTCGATAGCTTTAGATTTGTGTCGTCCTCAGCAGAAACGTCATCCCAGGTATATATTGAGCAGTGGTTTCGAGAGACTTTACAATCATAGGATTGTAAAGTCCAACTTCAGCCACTGAAGTAATTCAACACAGTACCAGTGGTCCGTCAATAAAGTCAGTTGGATTATAAAAGGAACACAGATCCAGATTTAGGGTAACAACTTGTGTGACCACTGAAGGAATGTAATATAGTTCCGGTGGCCCGCTAATAAAGCCGCAGAGACGGCACACGGCGGATTTCCTTAGTGGGTGAGGGCCCCACACTACCCTGTTCGTTGCGAACGACAGGGCGTGCATATAGTAACATTTTTTCCCGCCTTAAAAAATAACAACTTGTGTGTCCTGTGAGGAAATCTCTTTTTCTAGAGAGTCTATACTTAAACTACTTACATTATATGTGCAGTTAAAGCTATGCACATACAGTATTGTGTGCCGTGTAGGGTCAGCTTTAGAATTGTAAATGGAAGTCGTAAGAGCCGACTGAGGGAATACCGAGGGAGCGGGCAGCAGCACTCCTTCGAGTATTAACAACATCCACTGCGATCGTCAACCCGCCTGCCGAGTGTGGCGATTACGGCACTATCCCCGATTCTTGGGGAGGCCTATGTCCAGCAGTGGACTTTAAAAGGCTGATGGATGGGTGGACGAATGACATACAGTATTAAGAAAATAAGTCAGGTGCAGGATTTGTACCTGCATCTCTTTCCTAGATGCTTTGCCAATTCAGCCATCGTGACAATTTCTGCTCGTGACTGTTATTTTCAATTTCACATTTTCACACTTTGTATTAATTTATATGGCTAAGCATGTCAAAGGCTAAAAATATATATAGGTAAATATATCAAAAAGTTATTTTTGTTTACTTTGACAATTATTTAATTCAATAAATCAATTCATTTTTTTTGTGTGCTTAAAATATGGTGATCTACAAGGCACCATTAGCAATAAATAAAATAATAACTAACTTATGCTCAAGTGCAGCTTGTGGACCAGACCTGTGACTTTTTGAAATTGATTCGCATATTGTCACTGTCTGGTGAACTTATAATACGTATAAGGGGTTTCCTCGGCGGCTTACGAAGTCTACCAACCATTGATTCCATGCATGACCTAAATCCCTTTCTCTCTCTGAATGTACACCTGTGCTCAATAGTGGGACTCTGAAAATCAGAGAGATTAAATATATCTAATATATAAAATTCTCGTGTCAGTGTTTGTCGCCATTCTCCTCCGAAGCGGCTTGACCGATTCTTATGAAATTTTGTGTGTTTATTCAGTAGGTCTGAGAATAGGATGTTATCTATTTTTCATACCCCTAAATGATAAGGGTGGTACCCCAAAATTTAATTTTTATTTTTTGTATCAATTTTTTTTATTTAAATTTTTTATGAGTCGGTATATAATTTAGTTTAATGTATAGTGCTAAGCATGTCAAATGCTAAATATATATATATATATAAAAATATCTAAATAAGATAGTTATTTTTTTCTATGCTAGAAATTCCCTAAAAATTCTCTATATAAAATTTATATGGCAAAACAACGTTTTCCGGGGCAGCTAATAGGTATAATTTCTTTTGAGTAAAACCCCTAATAGTCTACGTACAATTTTAATTAAGATTGTGGCATTCAGTTATTTTTTTAGATACATTTATTTCGGGCCCTTTAGAGCACAGTAATAAAGTATGCGTCGCGGGCGCATCGCTGATGATAGCGTGGAATAGAGAGCGTTCACCCGTTAACCCCTCCCCCCTACACACACACCGCAGTTCACACCGGAAAATCGAATTTTCATTACAATTTGTTCAGGAAAGATAACATATTTGCCTTTAGTAGTATGACCTTGAGACTTTTTATTAGATTTTTTTTTTGGCAAACGAGTCACTGCCGCCCTGATGGTAAGTGGTAACCGTCACTCATAAACTCAACTGTACTAATAATAAATTGATGAATACTCAGTTATCTCTTGCTACAACCAAAACACAATGAAGCGCTTCGCGGTCGGTCTTGACAAAAAGTGGGTCCCTCTTGGTACACAACTTTACCGTCATTAATGTAATGGGTGATAATTGCTTACTTTTCATAGTCACCTCGTACGACACCCTTGGATAAGAATGGGGTGGTGACACTGTCTTGTATTCTTAGTCTATCAACACACGGGCAAAAGATTTCAGAATACACAATTTCATCGTCTATTGTTGATGGTTGTATCTCCTGGAAATACCATGTAAACGTTTTGTCTTCAATAGAAAATTTAGTTGACAGAATTTAATATTGCTTTAATTGAATATAAATTTATTTATAGAATTAATAATACTACATACATACATATTGTCACACCTTTTTCCCGTAGAGGTTGGCAGAGACCGCTTCACTCCACTTGCTCCGATCCTGACACACACATCTTTCGCTTCATCTACTTTGATCAACGCTTTCATGCATTCTCGTTGGTTACGACTACTCTTAACCTAGCCTTCCTTAAGAACGTCTCCGGTCTGGTCAAAATACGTTCGCCTAGGTCGACCTCTACCAACTTGCCCGTTCACAGTCGCCTTGTATATCTGTTTCGTTAATCCTCTTTCATCCATGCTCTCTACGTGTCCGAACCACCTAAGCATTCCTTTCACTATTTTTGTCACTACATCTCCTTTCACACCACAACATTCTCGTATCACACTATTTCTCACTTTATCCATCAGAGTCACTCCGGCTATGCTTCTCAGGCTTCTCATCTCCACAGCATATTTTATCATACTCTCATGTTTCTTAATAATACTGACGTTCACAACATATGTGTACAATTTATAAAACATAGCATCACGCCTGTATTCCCCGAAGGGGTAGGCAGAGGTGTATTACACACCCACGACTCGCCATCTATGTTTAAGTCCCACGTAATAGGGGGCGAGCCTATTGACGTCTACCGGGCACATTTTCAAACTCATTTCTCTTCTCCTTCTGTACAATTTATATGTTTGTAAGATAGGACTTTTTTAATAGCTGAAAAATTATAAGCGCTTTTATATTAAGTAACTAAATTTTGATGATTTATACAATAGATTGCACGCACTTTGTTTAAGCTACATTACGAGGTGACAATTTATCTAAATTAAAGTTGTTTTATATTTAATTAATAATCCATTAGGAAAGCAATAGAGATTTTTTTAACAATCATCTGTATAGCGACGACGTGGTTTGCCACCCGCCACGTCTCGTTCCCAATGGATCGAAGTGTGTTTTTTATTGTAAGTAGCAAACTTTCTGCCTACCTCGCCTTACTCTAAATGAATAAATAATAATTTTCCGCGAGTCTGAATTTAGTTTATTTTGAAAGTTCACTAGGTACTGTCAAAAATCCTTGTAGTGAAAGTAGTTTGTACTAAAACTATTAATTTTATAGTATGACCAAGTATCTATTCTGTGGTATTACCAACATATTTCCATCAAAAAATAAAAATACTAGAATCGATCACAGCGCCTCCTATCAGATTTAATGGAGAGTAGGCTATCGTTAGACCCACTTAAACACACACAAAAAAGAGCATCAAGATTAGTCCAACCGTTTAGGAGTTCAGTACCATAGAGTAACTTATATATACTGAGTATTTAGAACTATACATAAATATAGAGTATTCAAAACTTTAAAAGTAAATTTATTCAAACTTAATTATAATTAGATTGACGGTATAAAACTCAGTATTTATAATTTTGTCATTAAAAAAAATCACTCGCGTATAAAGTAAAAATAAACCAACCGAACCACATTTTTTTTGTGCATACTAAGTAAGACGAAGTACCAGGGCAACAGAAAACGAAGGTGTATAATGGAAAGCGGCGTGAAGGCCGCCGGGTACGGCCTAACGCCGAATTTCACTGCGGCCAACGGCCTCTATCTACCTTCTCGAGTGTCTTGACTCCTAGTGACATAGCAGTCTTATTATTTTTTTGTATGGAAATTCAACTACCCATACCCCAGAAATATACACACAGTGTTTGCTAATGAACTAGTTTTAGGAATAAATTTCTAGTTATAAAAATCTTTATAATATTAGTTAGGTGGTATATGTTTATTTTTTTAAATTTTGTAAAACCTTCAATTAATAAATCTATCATAACTATTTTTTCTTCTGTATGCTTTTATAAACTTTGCTAAAAACAAGGAACTCTAATGAGAAGAATAAGGAACTCTAATGAAAGAAAACAGCAACATGAACGATAATTATTTTCGATTACAAATTTTCGCACTTTGAGTTAATTTGTATTGCTTTAGTCAATCCTTTTCGTCACATATTTTTATGCCTTGGTATAGCCCACACGACATTTTCGCCTAGCAACATAATCTGTCTGTCTACAGCTAGGAAATATCTTACATAGAATTCCAAATTTCCAATTTCTACCTACTGCCTAATACAATGTTCCCTCGAAAACGTAATTTGCATATGCCTAAAAAATATATAAAAATATCAAATAAACTAAATTTTTGCTATTTTGCCTCAACAGCTTTTTATTTTTATACTACGTGGGTGGCAGCAAGCATACGGCCCACCTGATGGTAAGCGGTTAACGTAGCTTATAGACGCTAGCAACACCAGACATCGGCATACCAACTTGCTAAATCAGCACCTTTGAGTACTATGAAATATTTACTCATTACTGCTAAGTAATCCCTAGATACAAAAGGAAATTCTGGGATATATGGCAGGAATATTTTGCTTTAAGATCAAGAGAAACGGGTATTTGGTATAAAACCATACAGTGCTCAATCTTTCGTAGCCCATGGTCCGGAGATGTAATAATTAACAGGCAATATTTAAAAATTTCTTTCAGACCCCGTTCCGGTCACTATCCGTCGGCAAAGTATGCATTTTTTTAATTGCATGTAGTGGCAGACGAGCCACGGTCCATCTGATGATAATTACTTGCCGTCACCACACGGACAAAATTCTGTTAAAAAAAATGCGCCTCACCCAAATGTGAGATATGTGATGTGGTGGAGGACGTGCGTCGAGGAGTAGTGTTGCTGAGAGAGTTTGGGCTGATTATAAGTAATGTGGGTATTTTTCAATCCATTCTGACAGAACCCGCCTCAGTTGCTGCAAGAAGGGTATATGAGATGGTGGTTGCTTCTCAGCAGCTCCTCCCTGCTGCTTAGATTAGATCAGGTTAAGATTGTTATTAGTTAAGAAGAGTACAATAAAGTATCTTATCTTAGATAGTGGTAAAAATTATATCGAGATCTTCATTTAACTTTTGCCACATTTAGGGCGAATAGCCGTAGCCGTAGCGTAATAGCCACACTGAAGTGTAATATTACTGTCTCATGAGTGGCCACGTGATGGCTACATCTATAGGTTATTTATCTAAGTTTCAAATAGTCGTTCACACAATCAATCCAACTTTTTTCGACCGTTTTACCGTTTATAGTAACTATATAATAATATGATTGTTGCAATCAAATTATTTTTTTTTTGGTTAAGGCGGGAAGAATCTTCCTAACCGCACACCCCATCGTTCAGGGCAACAAACAGGGTAGTGTGGGGTCTTCGCTCACTAAAGAAACCCGCCGTGTGCCGTCTCTCCGCCTTTATTGGCGGCCACTGGAACTATGTTACATTCCTTCGGTGGTAATCAAATTCATCCTACTAAAATTACATTACATACATGAGAAAGTTTGTATGACTGTTACTCAAAACGGCTTAACATATTTGGATACTTGGCACACAGCTTATTACTATACTATTGGGCACGGGTCTCGTCTCATTGAGAGCGGGATTAAGGCCGTAGTCTGGCCCAGTGGCGGCCAGCAGAATTGAATACATAGAATTATTTTATATATTTAAAGACAACACCCTGCAGTAAGGAATAATCCTTGTATCGTGGGGGACTTTAGAAACATACAATTTCACGGACGCAAAGTACATCCAGACTCAGAACAACCATTTGTCACACAAAGACTTGTCCTGTGTAGGAATCGAGCCCACAACACTCAGGTCGGTATCTAAATCACTCCGCCATCTATGCAGTCATATTGTCAAAATTCTGAGGTCCCCGTCAACGAATTTGTGACCATCAGCTAGTAGAATATAACTACTATAATATACCAAAATAAAAAAAATATAGAAACGAACACAGCCTTTACAAGACAATTAAAAAGTGTATCAGAACAACAGTTGCGCAACGTTTGCGCAACTAACCTCACCTACTAACACACTGGTTCACATCGGCATATCATTGGTGACGTAACTAGTGGAATTTTATCTATACAAATAAATAAAATTCAAGCGTCTGTTTATAATGTCTTAATTATAACTTTTTACTAAATGCATCCTTACTTATTATATTATATAAACGTGAAAGTTTGTATGTATGGATGTTTGTTACTCTTTCACGCAAAAACTACTGAATTGATTTTAATGAAACTTTACAATAATATAGCTTATACATCACAATAACACATAGGCTATAATTTATAAAGATATTATGTAAATTGTCCAATATATAACGATAAGTGTCAAGAAAGTAGGAAAAAATTCTACCATCTACGAGCTATTCTGGCGTGCGCTGCAAGAACCGTTAGAGTTACACGTATACAATGTATAATGGAAATGTTTATCTTAAATAGTCCTACAAAAAAGCCCGCGACAGCATATATCTATCTTTTATGTGTAAGCCATTACCGCCAAAATAGTGAACGATTCATAATAAAGTGTATGTGGATGAAGTCGCGGGCAGAATCTAATATTGTATGAGAGTATGTCGGGTGATTATAACAAAAAACTATATATTTGTAAAATTTTTGTGTGTCTATCTATGTGGTTGTTTATTTCAGCTAATCTCCCAAACGGCTAGAATAGCTGGGCTGATTTGGACACGACATTCATTGCCTAGATACTTGATGTTATAAAAGGAATTTAGGCTAAGTTTATTTTTGAAAAAATAACGTTCCATGCGCAGAAAAATAAACTAACTTTCACGCGAACGGAGACGCGGGTAGCAGCTGGTCATTTATATAAGTTTTTGTTCTCACGTGAATTTTAAAGAAACCTGCTCTTAATTTCTGTTATGGAAGGAAATGTTTGTAGGGGAACTATTAAAATAATTTAATTTTAATCGTATTGATCATAAAACTACAAAATATGGTTTAAAGTAAAAAGCGTTAATCCATATTTCCGAATAATGAATCTTTTTACTTTAAAACATAGCATCACGCCTGTGTTCTCCGAAGGGGTAGGCAGAGGTGAATTACACATCCACGTTTTGCCGGCTACGTTTAAGTCCCATGTAATAGGGGGCGAGCCTATTACCGTCTACCGAGCACAATTCCAAACTCCGGGCTGCTACTGAGAATGTTTCTTTTTTTTTATGAAGAAGCTACATAAAATACTGCCTGTCCCGGGAATCGAACCCGAGACCTCATAATCAGCAGTCGCTCACACTACCGCTGTACCACAGAGGAAGTTATTCTTGGTGATCATTAACATCTCCCTAGTGTGTTTTCGAACTTTGTAGAAGTCAGATTCCAATCTGTTCAGTTTATGATCTCCTAGTATATACACGGGGCGAATGCCTAGTTGACCTCTAAGACTCTAAGGGGATGACTACTGGCGCGACCTTAGAAAAGACGACTTGTTAATACTTTGTCTAATACTAGTGTCACCACCCAATTCTTTACCACGGGTGTCGTATGAGGCGACTAAGGGAAGTAAGCAATTATTATCCATTGCATGACTCGTACGTAGTAGGGCTGGGTACCAAGTGGGAGTACTCAGTTGGTATCGGGCCAGGGCGGGTTGGTACCACCATCTCCCGTGTCACGGCCATGAAGCACATCGTTGCGTTTTGGCTGTAACAGGAGATAGCCATTTATATTTAATTTCATAAATGTGAAATGAATTGGTGAGCAGCGGCTTGACAATACTCTCGGTATAGTCGAGTCTATGGGCGACGGTTACAATTTACCATCAGATGGACCGTGGCTCGTCTGCCACTACATGCAATAAAAAAAAGACGAGTGAGATTTTATAATCAGACAGGATTTTTGATCTGTATTTTAGTACTTGACATGCTCAGCTACTTTATAGAACAAATTATTTCAATATAGACTTGCGTCCTAACCAATCTTGGGGAAGTGTGTGTGGGGCGTAAATACAAAATGTGATGTGGAGATGGGGAATGACCGTTGGTCAGTGCGATTGCTTAGCGGATAGAGCACTTCTCCGGATTGGAAATGACGCAGGTTCGATTCACGCTCGCACTAAAGTTCTCTTTTTCCACATTTCACAAATTATTTGTTATTTAAAGACTACCAGGAAGTTATGAAACAGCCGGTACCTACAGCTTAACGTGCCTTCCGAAGCACGGTGATATTAAGTATCTTTTTAAAGGATAACATCCTGGAATAATTCCTATATTAGGGGGGAAACTTTAAAAACATACAAAATCATTTTTTTGTTCAGGCGTTAAAATGCACCTAACCGCACACCCCGTTATTCGGCACAACGAACAGTGTAGTGTGGGGTGTCCTCACCCATTAAATAAACTCCGTGTACCGTCTCTCGCCGATGGTATGGCGCGATTCCCCGCAGGCTGCGGGTTCGTGCTCCGTCGGCCCGCTCGAACATCGAGGTGCTCAGGCGTCTGATGTAATCATCGAGGCTCTCCATGGGCAGATCCCTGGCGATCACCCTGTTCCGCACATAGCGCGGGTCAAATCGGTAATCATGCGTAGCGCAAGCGACTGCTGTGCACGCAGCAGCCTCCGGTTAGATTCACTGACCAGCGCATACCACGCTGGGGGTGTCCCACTGTCGACACGGGCCAACTATCTCGTTATTGCGAGATTTAGTGGTCTGTTCAGAAAGTGGAGACACTGGCGAGAGCGAGTCCACTTTGGAGGGCTTGAAAGAATAAAGATTGAAAAGTTGCAAATGAGATTGTAAGAGCAAAGTATGCAGAGGGTGTCCGTGAACGGCTGACTATAGCAAGTCAGCCGGGATCTGACATAGAAGAATGCTGGAGAGTATTGAAATATAGTATGGCAGATACAGCGAAAGAAGTATGTGGATGCTCAAAGAAGCATAGGAAAGTGAAAGGTGATGCATGGTGGGATACAGAAGTAGCAACTTCCGTAGACCAAAAGAAGAAAGCGGGGCTGGACTATGTATCTTCTTTGAACCTGAGTGTGAATGTGAGCAAATTCAAAATAATGGTTTTTGAAAGAGAAGACGCCAGTACAGATGTTAGAGTAGCAATAGGAAATGGTGTGCTAGAACTCAGCTAGAATTCAGTCGGGATGGAAGTTACACCACTGATGTAGAGAGAAGAGTGAATGCGGGAAATAGAGTGAACGGAGCATTGGGACAACTTCTCGGCAGCCACCACCTCAGCCAGAAGGCACGTGTAGCAATACAAAACGCAGTGCTTATCCCAACGTTATTATATGGAAGCGAGAGTTTGGTATGCAAAAAGGAACATGAGAGTAAAATCAATGCGGTCGAAATGCGATCTCTGCGGAGAATCTGTGGAGTGAGGCTGACTGACCGCATTCGTAACAACGACGTAAGAGAGCGAGTAGGTATGAAAGAGAGTATTGGTGTAAAGATGCGAAAGGGAATGCTCCGATGGTTCGGACATGTGGAAAGAATGCCGGACGAGCGACTGGTTAAGAAGATATACAATGCGAAATAGAAGGATGTAGGTATAGGGGGAAACCGACACTCATCTACCTAGACCAAATTGGTCATGATGATATAGAAGGAGGGTGGAGTCAGGAGTCTCTGAAACCAGCGAGCGTGTATGAAGAGAGTTATGAGTGTTGAGGAAGCGAGAGACGTGTGCAAGAATAGAGCCTCTTGGCACTCTGTTCTCTCTGCCTACCCCGCAAGGGAAATGGCGTGATGATAAGTTGGTTAGTTAGTTACTAACGCCATCTAGTGACATTAGATATAATTAATTTATCGAACAAGGTATTTATTTATTAATGATGCCAAAGAAGTATAACTTCTCACGCGCGTACATAAGTACACGCATTTTTAGGATTCGATAAGTTCAACGTTAGAATGACGATAACAGTAGTTTTTTTAAATAAAACAAATTATAATAAGTAAGCATTTTAAGAGTTTAATAACAAAAAATAACAAATATTTCATTGTGTTTTATTTAGTTTATAATTATTACCTTTTTTGGACTACAAATATCATCACCACCCATCATCATTCCATATCGCCACAAGTGTCGTAAAAGCGACTAGAAATCATTAAATAGAGTAGGTATTACAGTATTATACAGACAGCATACTAGTTAAACCTACCTTCGTTGTCGAGTGTGTTCGATTCCCACACAAGAAGAGTCTTTGTGATTCAAAAATAATTGTTCCGAGTCTGAAAGTACTTTGGAAGAACTGTTATGCCACTCGGTATACGGATTATTTCTTAGTTCAGCTGTTAAAAATCACTACAGGAATATTAAAACTCGATAGTAGTGGAGTTTGGTGAGGAAAAATTATCAATGCATGTTTGCAATCATATGCATGTTTGCAAAAATCATCAATGCAATATGCACTCTCCAAGATAAATAAAAATTAAAGCAAACATTTCTCCTATAGGGATCTGTGCGCCTGGTGTTAGAAGATGCATGAATGATGGTTGTTACTTACCTTCAAATGCGTGAAGGCTGGGTCTGCTTGGCTATTTTATGTTTCTTATGGACACAGATCACTTATCAGAGTGAGAAAGGTTCAGGCAGAAGTCCACCCTCAGACTCAGTGTGAATTGGCAGATTTCACAAGATATTGAGGAAGTCTTTCAGGCACGTAGGTTACTATGGAATTAATGATAGTTCTAGTGTCTCGCCCTCTATTACGTGGGACTCTAACATAGCTGGCGAGTCGTGGGTGTGTAATACACCTCTGCCTACCCCTTCGGGGAATACAGGCGTGATGCTATGTTTTTTTTTTGTTCTAGTGGTCCGCCAATACAGACGATGAGACGGCACACAGCGAATTATTTTAATGAGTGATGGCCTCGCGTACATTACCCTGCTCGTTGCCTCGAACGACTGGGTATGCGGTTAGGAACATTTTACACACCTTAACAAAAACAAAGCCATTTAGTTTTCCCCAAGATGTTTTCCTTTACCAACTCGAATTTTTCAACCATTAGACGTTCAACATCGCTCCGTCCATTCATGACCAAGAACGCTGTAAAGTATTCGAAACATCGGGATAGTTGAAAATCAAGTAAACGCGATAGATTCCGTAAAGTTAATTTTATTTTATAATGATAATTTTATATACAAGCATAATTTTGAGAAAAAAAGTAAATGTTATGTGTGTGTCTCAATCTCAGGGCATCAAATCTTTTTTTTAATGTCTTGACCGTAGGTTCAAAATCGATACCACTGTCCTTGCAGTCCTTGCTCTTACTGCTGTTTACCATAATGTATATTATTTAAGGAGAAGTGGAAAAAAAATGTGTCTTGATTAATTAGCATTATAAACCTCACTATGTTAGAATAAAATTAAAACTAACATCCTTTCTAATTTATTATCAGGAAGTCGAAAGGAACATTAAAGATAATTAATCCATTTAATCTATAAAAATAAATTAAAAGTATAACAAGCATTGATAATATTTTTAGCTACAAATCCTTCTACAAAACCTAAGCTAATTAATTCTGTTTTAGCACATAATTAGCGTATTATAATTAGGAAAATAAATAATTAATTATTTTCCCTAACGTAAATGGATGCGGTCCAGCGTTTGTGGCTTCATATTGGCTTAGGCAAAGAGGGGGGCAAAGATCAGTGCAACCTACATACATCCCCTCTTTCAATTGAGTGAATGTACACGGCGCGCAGATATGAAAGAAGGTAGAAAGTGTTCTTTGCCTCTTTGAGGAGTATCGGCTCCATAGTATCCTGTTTTTTTGCCCCGAACGACAGTGTGCGGTTAAGTACATCTCTCCTGTGACAAAACAAAAATAGTGAAAAAATTACTTTTATTGAAAAAATATTCTAATACATTATGTTTTGTGTCTATTCTATAAAATTTTGTATTGCTATCCCGTTTATAATACTGCCGTTGACAATGCTGTCGGTATAGTTGAGTCCATAAGCGACGGTTACCACTTACCATCAGGCTTTGCCGTGGCTCGTCTGCCATCAATAGCAATAAAAAAAGAAAGTTTCGCACATATGGTGGATGGTGTCTATGATTCCGAAATCTTTGATGACTGGTATATTGTATGGCGTCGAGACCGAGACTATACGTTGACTGGGCAATCACGTGGAGGTGGTGTACTGATTGCAACGCGTAGGGAGTTGACTGCTTCATTACAACCACTTTTTCATTCTACAGCAGAAGACCTTTGGTTAAATATACACCTCAAAAAGTCTAACTCACAGCAATTCGCTGACATATATATTTGTGTAGTCTATTTATGCAAACAAAACATGGGATTGTCGTTTTCTGCGCAATTGAATAATTTTCTTGATAAATTAGATTACATATCTCTCAATCATTCAACAGATAAAATTCTCGTACTTGGTGACTTTAACTTGAGTGGTATTTCGTGGACTTTGTCGAATAATAATTTATCCCTTGTCCCACGGAACCTTACTTCAACTGATGAATACTTACTGGCACAATGAACTGTGCACATTGGGACTTGGTCAATATAATAATATTAGTAATAAGTACGGTAAGACATTAGATTTAGTGATCTCAAATAGTTCTGTTGGTGTTTATGAGTGTACTGACCCATTAGTTCCAATAGATTCTTATCACCCAGCTTTAAAAATAAATATTAATTTATATTTAATGCCCACCTTGGACTATGTACCAAGACAAATTTTTTAATTTAATAAAGGTGATTTTTCATCTCTGAACGACGAGATAAAAGGAATTGACTGGGCAGGTGAGTTTCCGTCTCGTTCTATGGACGATTCAGTTGAGTTTTTTAACCAAACTATAACAAATTTACAAAAGATATATATACCACAAAAGCTTGATCGTAAGGGTGTTTATCCCACTTGGTCTCCTCGCTTATTAAGTCTATTAAAGAAAAATATAAATATAAGAAAAAAATCCAAAAATACGGTAATTTATCCGATGGACTTATGTTTAAAATGTTACGTAAAAGAACTAAGTTAATGGAGTCTACCTTGTTATAACTACTACATTAATTAAACGGAAAAATCAATTAAAAGTAACTCAAAATGCTTTTGGGCTTATGTTAAAAAACGGTACTACACAAATGCTGTTCCTAATGCTACAATAATAAGCTATTGGTGAAAGGAGAATCAATCTGTGAAGCATTTTCCTCCTACTTGTATTCATCTTTTCTTAACCATAGAATTAATAATACTAACAGCCCTATTTCTTATTCTGTTAACTCCACTTCGACTAATTCAATTGCTGTTATATCTAAAATTGAAATTAAGGTTGATGTTGTGTCCAATATGCTTAGTAGGTTAATTGTATCGAAGGGAGCTGGTCCAGATAATTTATCACCACAATTATTTGTAAGGTGTTCATCTTCTCTGGCCTTGTCAATTTCCCTTCTATTTACAAAGTCCTAGATTTTGTGTAAGGTCTCTACGCAATGGAAGTCAACCTTTATTACTCCCGTGTTTAAAAATGGCTCTAAAACGGAGGTTACGAATTATAGGCCTATTTCTAAATTGTGCATTGTTGGCAAAATATTTGAGAAGATTATTTATAATCAACTATTTCCTGCCATATCTAAATTACTTAGTCCCTCTCAGCACGGATTTTTGAAAGGACGGTCTACAGCCACTAACTTGATAATTATAAATGATTATATTACTAATTCCATGGACAATGGCAAGCAAGTGGATGTTATTTATACCGATTACAGCAAGGCGTTCGATCAAATCGATCACTGTATTCTAATAAAGAAATTATTTAACTTTGGAATATGCGGTGACCTCCTCCGATGGTTTTCATCATATATAGATAACAGATCACAGGCTGTAGCCCTCAATAACTATATTTCAGGTTGGGTTTCCGTGTCCAGTGGTGTGCTACAAGGTTCTTTACTGGGTCCTCTTTTATTTGTGATCTATATTAATGATATTGATAAGTGTATGCAGACATCAAAATTGCTTAGTTTTGCAGATGATATAAAAATTTATGCAACAATATGTTCTACGGACGACATGATAGCTCTCCATAATGACCTGGATCGACTACATGATTACTGCCTGATAAATAAACTTGATCTCAATACCGCTAAATGCTCTGTAATGACTTACACGAGGAAACATAATGTTATAAATACTTCCTATACCTTAGGACTTCAACCTCTACAACGATCTCATGTTACTTGAGATCCAGGTGTTTATCATGACTGTGGTCTTATATTTGATGCACACATAGATTACATAGCTAAAAAGCCTTCAAAATCACTTGGATTTATAATGCGTCTTGGCAAAAACTTCAGTGAAGCTAAAACACTAAAAATCCTCTACTGTACTTATGTCAGAAGTAATTTGGAATACGCGTCTCAAATATAGAATCCACTTTATCTTAAATATATGGATTGGATAGAAAAAATACAAAAACGTTTCATTAAATACTTATGCTTTCATCAAAGGTTTCCTTATCATCCAAACAATTACTTAGAGCTTTGCAACAAATTTCATCTCCTCCCACTTGCTAATAGACGTGAAGTGGCAGATTTTATATTTCTATTAATTAAAAATAATAAATAGTGAAATTGATTGTCCTGAACTCCTTGAAAACATGTACTTTAATATACCGTCTAGATCACTTTCACGTTACTATAATCCGCTATATGTTTTCCATTTGTCTCAACAAACTATAGGCGGAACAGTTACCTGGTGCGAGCAAGCAGAAATTTTAATAGTCTATGTAATCAACATGATATTGGTCCTTTTGTAACTACTATATCAATGGCAAGAAAGTATCTTAGTTCATATTTCTTTAGGTAAGCATAATTTTATATATTAACGTGATAAATGGTTGCAGCTCTATAGCATTTAATATCTTAATTAATACATTTTTCCATTGTTTTATTGTGTGCTCACTAAATAACATTTTATAGTCTATTTCTATTATCGAACTATTATTAGCGAAAACTAGTAGTAATTATTAGTAGCGAAAACTTGTAATTGGCTCTCAAATTACTAAACTTGTCTTTAATCTAATATATTAGTTGTAAGTTTTCCATGTCATTAAATAAATAAATAAAATAATTTTGGAAAATTCGATAATTCAGAGGTGCCGGTAGTCTACACCCTTTTTTCCACCTCCCATCCCGTTCTATAGAGTTAATGTTGCTATAGGCTACGGAAACCGCTTGCCATCAACTGGTGGACCGTATGCTTGTTTACTACAAAAAGTGTACATTCAGTGGTTCCTGAACAGGGAATCGAACTCGATACCGTCTCCGTTTATCTTTACACAAATGATTTGTCAATGACTTTCCAAATAATTTTCATGTGTTATCTTATTTTATTTAACTTCGTAATTTTATAGATAACGGTATTGCATTATAACGATACTGCACGAACTATATTATCACTACGCAATGTTAAACGTGTTTTTTTAAGTCTGTAGATAGTTTGTCAGATTTTCTTGTCGTTTAGGCAATTAGTTGGGTAACTAGCCGTGTTACTACGAGCTAAGGGTTGAACATATTCTTCCGCTAATCATTTCATAACCCTTTTTTTGTTTAGGTGGCCAAAAATGTACCTAACCGCACACCCCGTCGATCGGGGCAATGAACAGCGTAGTGTGGGGCCCTCTCCCACTAAAGAAACCCGCTGTGTGCTGTCTCTCCACCTGTGTTGGCGGGCCACTGGAACTATGTTGCATTAATTCAGTTGTCCACCGGCGGTTTACCCTTTCGGATACCCTCGACAACTGCCGACCTTAATACAAGACCGGAGTCAGATTTTTTATTCAGGACTGACAACCTATAATGACTGCCAGGATGTCAGGTGTCCAGAAATAGGTTTCACTTTTTGATCACCCACCTCACTTCCAGCCGCGCGAAAGTCGCTTATCCTTGCCAATCGTTCGAACTGCAAGTGCATACACCGACCTCTAATATAAAACATAATTATTTATTTCCATAACATTTCTACTGAACCACTAGAAACTTTTTTATTTTATTTTAAGAGGGGCAAAAATGTCCTACCGCACACCCTGCTGCCCGGGGAGACAACGGGGTAGTGTGGGGCTCTCACCCACTAAAAGCCCACCGTGCGCCCTGGGCGGGTCCTTTGCTACGGCGGATCACGAGTACCGCGTCGTTACGACCGCGATCCGCAGGCGGCAGCCCCTTCGGGCACCCTCTCTTGAGCGACGCCTCGCGCACTTGGGCGTCACACCTTCGCGGTAGGCTTCCGTAGACGGCAGGGTACTCCCCGAACCCACCGTCCGCAGCCTCGACTAGGGCGGCATCAGGCGCAGGTAAGCGCCTGATGCCGCCCCGCGCGCCGGCGGCGAATCGGGTCCGCGAAGGAGGATTCCTCCCGGGCCCTCTCCGCCACCTCCTTCCGCGAGATGACAGCCTCGCAGAAGGCGGTGACCGCGGTCCAGGCCCTGTCACTGCCAACCATCGCTCGCGCAACGGCCGGCAGCGACAGGTCCACGCCTATGACTGCAACGAGTTCCCGGCGCTGCACATCCCAGGCCGGGCATGACTCGAGCGTGTGCCGCGCCGAGTCCTCGCCGCAGTCGCAGTGGCGACAGCCTGGGGTCGTCGGGCGTGGGAGGCCCAAGCCCCCTTCCTATCCTCTCCTTGCTATCCTTCCTATCCACCTCTTACGCCTTTCCCGGGACATGATGACGCGCGAATAATGCCTCTGCTATTATCAGACCGTCTGCTTTATGAAAAAAAAAAACACGACGAATAAAAAAAATAACTTTGATTACCGAAGAATTGTTTGAAATTAAAAAAGAACCAATTATTTGTGAAATGTGGAAAAAGATAATTTTAGTGAGAGCGGGAACCTGCGTCCTTTCCAATCCTGGGAAATGCTCGGCTTAGCTGGCGAAGCGTGAGTGTCTAATACACCTCTGCTTACCCCTACGGGGATACAGGCGGGAAATTATATGCAATAAAATGCTATGTTTTTTTTATGTTTAATATTCAGAGTGGTGTCACATCTGTAGAAGTACTGCATGGAGTATTCCTCATCTCGTCTAAGCGGGCTTATGCAACCTTTCACAAATTGCGCAACACTTGACCGACATTCAACGATTTGTGATCTTATGTAACCGATTGTCTTTTAATATCACCCCTACCACCGAAAGGAAGTAGGTATAATTACCAGTTTTTTGAATAGATTGTATAATTTATTATCAATCAATTAACTTGCCCTATAGATATATATATAAATAGTATACTATTAAGCTATTTGTTTGTGCGTATACTGGCTGAGGTGGAATGAAATTCGATTTGATGCGAATACGTTTACTTGCAGTTACAAAGCTTTTGGGTACTTTATACAATTGCGAATATAACAGATGAACAGTGCGCGTAACGATCGTTAAGAAAATTTTCAAGTGAAGTGTTTCGTTTAATTGTGAGTGGTGGCGCTCGTGTCGCTTGCGCGCCCTCCTCTCAGCTGTTGCGCGCTAGATTCAAACGCGTATACAGTTAATGCGCCAACATACTCCCGGCCTTGGAATCACCAGATTCCAACGGAAGATAATTTAGCCTCGTGCGTTGTAGCATAAATAAACAGATTTATAGTGATCTTGTAGTGATTCTAGTGATCTTGTAGTGGAAGTGGACATATCTTTGAAAAGGCTCGTCTAACAACACCGTCTGCCTTACGAATGTCAGCCACTCTTGATACGCCATCCTTGCCTGGATACGTCTTGAGAATTCGTCCTAAGCTCCACTTCAATGGTGGTAAATTGTCCTCCTTGATGAGAACCAGGGTGTCCGTTTTGAGGTCTCCCTTGTGTTGCTGCCATTTGCTCCTGGTTTGCATCTCTGACACATACTCCTTAGCCCAACGGCGCCAGAAGTGCTGTCGTATCTGCTCCACTCTCTGGTATCGCGTAAGCCGGTGGGTCGGAACATCGTTAAAGTCGTCAGTCACAGGTGCAGTCAGCGGACGACCAACTAAAAAATGTGCTGGGCAAAGAGGAAGAAAGTCGTGTGGATCTGTGGACATAGGAGTCAAAGGTCGGGAGTTCAGGATGGCTTCAACCTGTGTCAATACCGTGCTGAACTCCTCGAACGTTAAGTGTGCATTACCCACTACGCGCCGCAGGTGATGCTTGCAGCTCTTAACCCCAGCTTCCCATAAACCACCAAAGTGGCTAGCGTAATATGGAATCATTTTAAATTTAATATTTTGTGCAGTTGCGTATTCTCTAATATCATCCGAACAAGAATTTAAAAATTTAGCAAATTCATTCATCAAACCTACAAAGTTCTTTCCGTTGTCGGAGAATATTTCAATGGGCTTGCCACGTCTTGCAATAAAGCGCTTCAAAGCTAACAGATAAGCGTCTGATGTGAGGTCACAGACCAGTTCTAAATGGACAGCGCGCGTAACAAGACATACAAATAAACAAATGTATGATTTTTGTAACCTTGCTCCTCTACCCTTTCGGTTCAATGTGAACACTGGTCCCGCGTAATCTACGCCACAACGTAAAAAAGGAAAACCTGGTTCGAGTCTTTCTTGTGGCAGGTTACCCATGATGGGACTAACCATTGATGGTCGGAATCTAGCACATTTCACGCAAGCGTGCACAGTTCTTTTGGCGAGGTCTCGACCACCAACTGGCCACCAAACTTCTCTCAGTGTAAACAAAAGAAGCTGCGGAGCTGCGTGCAATGTCTGCTGATGTACGAAGCGAAATAGTAAAACTGTAAAATAATGTTTAGCAGATAATAAAATTGGATGTTTTTTACTAAAACTAAATTCGGGGGAATTTTGTATGCGCCCACCAACGCGAATCAAATTATACTTATCTATAAATAAATTTAGTTTTAATAAGTTTGAATTTTTCTTTATAATATGTTTTTTATTAATAAGTGAATCATACACATCGGGGAATGATTCTCTTTGACTCAACTGTGCAAGGGTTAACTCCACCCTATTAAGTTCATCGATAGATAATAATCCTGTCCGCCTGTTTATTTTATCGTGTGTGTTATGTATGAAACGAAGTACATAAGCCGCAGCTCGTTTCATTCTTAAATATTGCGAAAAGTTAGAAAAGGGAAATAATGTTTCGTTATTCTTATGGTTAACTGCGTGACAAGTAATATTAGATTTTACCTCAGGCAATCCATCAGGTAAAGTATCTAAATCTAAATTTGGTATTTTAAAATTAGGGTCGTGTAAAAATTGCGGGCCCTCCCACCATAATGTGGAGGTGATTAAAGAATCCAGATCCCGTCCTCGTGATACAATGTCAGCGGGATTCTCCTTCCCGGGCACATGCCTCCACGGAAGTTCCTTCGTTAAATCATGAATTTCTGCGGTCCTACTTTGGACATAAGGTTTTAATAAATTAGGTGGCATACCTAACCAGCCTATAACGAGTGTGGAATCCGTCCAGAATACGACCCTATGTATTTTAGAACGCAGAGACTCAATAATCTTTACGTACAACCTTGCGCCTACTAATGCACCACATAATTCAAGCCTAGGTACAGTTATAGGCTTAGTAGGCGCGACCTTACCCTTCGAACATAACAAACGCATAGTAATATTTATATTATTTGAATCGTGTTTAATCGAGCGGACATATGCGCAAGCGCCGTACGCTGTTTGCGAGGCATCGGTAAATATATGTAGTTCTATATAAGTAGGATCACAACACACGACATGGCGAGGTGTTCGTAAACTACTGAGTGAAGATAAACATATTACAAAGCGCTCCCAGACCTGTGTGACGTCGTAAGGAGCTGGTTCGTCCCACTCGAGTTTTAATAGCCAACATTTTTGCAGTAAAGTTTTTGCTATTGTTATCACTGGACTTATCAACCCTAGAGGATCATAAATCTGAGCCGTGATAGATAAAATACTACGTTTCGTAATAACACGTGTGTCGGTATTAATTTGCGAATAATAAGTTAACTCATCGGATACGTTATTCCATCCGATACCTAACGTTTTATTGGGCGTCCTATCACCCAGCATAAGCGACTTGCTAACGTTATCGTCGTTAGGGTTCGCGCGGTCGTAATTGAAAACCCATTTGCGTAAAATAAAGCATGCGGAACTCAAAACCTGGGAAGTACCATCACAAATTTGATTTAATTCGCTAATACTATTCGCCCCACAAATTAAATCGTCTACAAAAAAATTATCGTTAATCGTGTCTTGAATATACTGAACACTGCACTCTTGAGCTAATTGTTTTAAACACCTACAACTCAGAAATGGTGCTGAGGCGGTACCGTATGTTACCGTGTTTAATTGATATACTTTGAGCTCGCCCGCAGGGTCATCTCGCCATAAGATAAGCTGGAGATCTCGTTGATCTTTATCGATTAACACTTGGCGATACATTTTTTCAATGTCCGCACAAGCCACGTACCTATTTTCGCGAAATCTTAATAAAATAGAAATTAAATCACCCTGAATAGCTGGTCCAACCATCTGCAGGTCATTTAATGACACGCCAGAACTGGAAGCCATACTAGCATCGAATACCACCCGTAATTTAGTAGTAGTGGCATACTCGCGAAACACGCCGTGATGTGGTAAAAAATAATGTGGTTCACCATAATTACGTACAGAACTCATATGACCCAAATTAATATATTCGTGAATAAAATCATTGTACATCTTTTTATAATTAGGACTACGTAACAACCTCTTTTCTAAGGCATAAAAACGACGTTCAGCTTGTTTGCGAGTCTCACCCAGTGCGTAAGGTGAGTGCGTGAACGGGATTCGAACCCGGAACCGCCCATCAGCAGCTCGCGTCGTCGTTTGAACGAAGTGCTCTTCACACGCTAACTCCTCGCTACTATTTATATTTGATTTATTTACAGGTAACTCTTCAATCTCCCAGAATTTGCGTAATAATTGGTCAAGTGGGCACACATCACCGTTTATAGATTGCGTAAAACTACAGTGTATAGGTGTTACTTGTTTTTGGTAAGATTGAATCGAACCCGATACTATCCAACCAAACTTCGTATTTTGGAGGAAAGGACCGTTTTTAAGGCGCATTTTACCTTCGCTAATTGATTCCCAAAATAAATCCGCTCCGATCAACATATCTATCGGTAAACTGTTATAAAACTTAGGATCGGCAAGGATAATATTCTTAGGAATATTAAAATCGTTTATATTAAACGTTATTGTAGGTAACTTTGACGTTATTTGAGGTAGAATTAAACACTGTACGCGTGCAGTGAAACTGCCGTCCCGTGATTTTAACTCAATACTACAAGATTGTGTACTTTGTGTTATCGAGTTACCTACGCCGAAAATTTGTTGAGTGGACTGTATGATACGCGAATTAATTTTTTGACAGAATGATTGCGTAATAAATGAACGTTCGCTGCCGCTATCAAGTACTACGCGCGCTTGGTGATAAGCCCCTGATGGGCTTCGAACCTCCACTATAGCTGTGGACAACAACACAACCTGTGTCATCTGATTTGTTGCGTTATGGTCGTTTGTGTGAATGTTGTGTACCTGTAATGCGTGACTGTGTGCGCGTGTTCTGTCTAAGCACATACTAGGCCCAGCTGACGGCTCGCTACTTGCGAATGTACCCGCAGCTGATTTATTATTTTTATAGCTAAGTGACTCACAGATTAGAGTATTATGTTTTTGTTCACACTTTCTGCACGGACCGAAAACACATGTATTAACGCAATGACCGGCACGCATGCAATTAATACATAGATTTTTGTCAGTGACAAACTTATGTCTATTTGGAACGTCTAGATCTAGAAATTGTGGGCATGAATATAGTGGATGTTGTGCGTTACACATAAGACAGCTCTTGTAAAAATTACGCGCGATCTTTGTCTGTGATTTACGTGATTTATCGATAACTGCATTACAGTGAACTTTAGGCGTGTGGGAATTATTAATAGGTTGATGCTTACTCATGTGTTTAGAAATGTTATAATTTGTGACTGATTTATTGTGTGAGCGTAAAAGTGTTTCTAAAATATCAGCCCTATTTCGTAAAAATTGCATCAAATAATCCAGTTTTATAGTTTTATTTTGAGTATTTGTTTGTAACGAACACCTGTATTGTTCCCACTCGCGTTCAGTTACAGTATCTAATTTAGTAACAATAATATAAATAATTAAGGTATCCCAATACTCAGTTGGTTCACCTAAGAGCTTTAAAGCACGTAAATTCTTAAGTATGGTATCAATAAGTTTACGTAAGTATACTGGTGATTCTTTAGTTAATGCAGTGATAGAAAATATAGACTTCACGTGATTATGTACCAATAATTTAGTATTATCGAATCGATTAATAAGCAATTCCCAGGCAACGTCGTAATTATCTGCCGAGAATTCCAACGACTCTATTACTGACTTAGCATTACCCTTCAGAGATGATTTTAAATAATGAAACTTTTGTATTTGCGTTATTGTTTTACAGTTATGAACTAGGGATATAAATGTATCGCGAAACTCTAACCAGTGTTCATATGACCCGTCAAAGTTAGGAATGCATATCGTAGGTAACTTAATGGAATCCGAACTGCTCGCTGGCAACTCCGAAGTGCTCGTAGACCTCTCATCAGTGCTTGTAATGCATTCAGCAAGTGCCAGAATGATATAATATTCGCGTTCAAAGTCCTCACGAACCTCAAGTTGTTTTTCGATTTCGGACTCAGGAGTAATATCCTCAATTTGACTCTGAACTTGGTTAAAATCGTTAACTAAACTTTGCGACCCAGTCATACGTAACTTAAGCTCTGCTCGCTGATGAACAGATAAATCAATCTCTTCAAATGAGCTGACATATTTTTTGAAATTAGTTAACCGACATTTTATTGATCCCCGTTTTTTCTTTAAATCTCTAAGTTTTGAATCAGATGTAGCCATTATGTGAATGAATTAGCTAATATTAGGTACTCACAGTTTAAATGAAACGAAGTTCGTAACTGTTTTCTAGCTTTAGCGACTGCACAAAACCATGAAGCGTAGGGAGGCAAAGCACAACGCAAAAGCACTGAAAATTAAGCACAGCACAATATTAAACAGGTGAAGAGGAAAGAAGTGACAGGAAGTTTCAGCTGGTACGTCTCACCAAAAACACTGTAACTTTCGTCTTCGAAATTGATGCTCATCCACTCTCTCTGGTCCAGTTTCTTGGAAATCCGGCTCCGAAGGTCCAAAACTTTATGTTTGTGCGTATACTGGCTGAGGTGGAATGAAATTCGATTTGATGCGAATACGTTTACTTGCAGTTACAAAGCTTTTGGGTACTTTATACAATTGCGAATATAACAGATGAACAGTGCGCGTAACGATCGTTAAGAAAATTTTCAAGTGAAGTGTTTCGTTTAATTGTGAGTGGTGGCGCTCGTGTCGCTTGCGCGCCCTCCTCTCAGCTGTTGCGCGCTAGATTCAAACGCGTATACAGTTAATGCGCCAACACTATTTTATAAAATAGCTAGCTGCAGTTATGCACTTGCAATTCGAGCGATTGGCAGTGTTAAGCAACTTTCACTCGGCTGGCATCAGATGGGTGACCAAAAAGTGATACCTACTCATTTTGCTTATATCTGACTTCTTGGGCTTCAGAAATCACTGGGTCCCGGCTGTCAAATAATACCCTTTCTTTTTGTTAAGGCGAGAAAAAATCTTCCTAACCGCACAACATGTCGTTCGTGGCAATAGACAGGGTAGTGTGGGGCCCTCACCCACTAAATAAACCTGCCGTGTGCCGTCTCTTCGCCTGTAATGGCGAGGCCTGTATTGGGCAGAGGAGTAGATGGCTTCTGTACTCAACCACGTGCCCAGTATCTTCACAAGCCATCGAGAAAACCTCTCTCAGGCTTGATTTGTAAACAGATACACACATAATTCCGAAAAAAAATTCATTCCATTCCACATGGCCATTCCCAATTTCCACATCACATTTGTCTCTACGACCCACGCCACCTATCGGATGGATTTACATACATCAATCCAATATAGTGAGTTTAGTTTTGCAATTAAAATTCATACTATTTGATAGCGCGATTTTTTAAACATTTTGATCTGTATTTTAGCACTTGACATGATCAGCTACTTTTAAAGAACAAATTATTTGTGACTGGAAAAAGAGAAGTTAAGTTAGTGCTGTGTAGTTCAGATCAAAGTGTGGGGGGACCGGGCATCGAACTCAGCACCATTGTCTCAATGCTTGCTTTTACCACTGGGCTATCATCTATACTATTATAAAGCTGCAACATAACCATGTCTGTACATTTAAGATATTTGAGAAAAAATGACTGTAATAGGCTATATAGGCATGTCTAAACACAAAACGATTTTTTTAGATTTTTTGTCTGTGTTGATTGTTTGTTTGTTCACGCATCACACTAAAGCTACTGAACGGAGTTTGATGCAACTTTTTTTATTTGATAACTCTCAATTAGACTTAAAAACTGATATACATTTAATCCCGTTACTATACTGGGAACCTGAGATATAATCAAAAAAGCCGCGGACCAAGGCTAGTTGTATGCTATAATTATACTATTATGTAATAGTTCGATACTTCACTGTCATTTCAATATTTCTTTAAAGAATTAAACTTTAATGCATTACTAACAAGTCCCGAAAATGGTTCGGACATGTGGAAAGAATGCCGGACAAGCGACTGGTTAAGAAGATATACAATGCGAAAGTGGAAGGATGTAGGTACAGGGGGAGACCGAGACTCACCTACCTAGACCAAATCGGTCATGTATTGAAGGAAGGTGGAATCAGGAGTCTCCGAAACCGGCGAGCGTGTATGAAGAGAATTATGAATGTTGAGGAAGCTAGAGATATATGCAAGAATAGAGCCTCTTGGCACTTTGTTCTCTCTGCCTACCCCGCAAGGGAAATGGCGTGATGATAAGTAAGTAAAATACCGTACCTCTCCACCTCATATCCCTTTCCTTGGAGTTGCAAATCTTACCATCAGGTAGGCTGTGTGCTTGTTTGCCACCTGCATAGTATAAAAAAAAACAATCAAAACACACCGAAGTGCTTTATGGTCTGATATACGGATGGTACCGACCCGTTCGGCCAGTTGACGATTGAGTACCACTTAGTACCCAAAGGCCGTGTGGGGCCGGCTTTAGAATGGTAATGGCAGTCGTAAGAGCCGACTGAGGGATTAGCGGGGGAGTGGTCAGCAGCACTCCTTCGAATATTAACAACATCCACTGCGATCGCCAACCCGCCTGCCAAGCGTTGCGTTTACGGCACTATCCCCTAGGGAGGCCTATGTCCAGCAGTGGACTTTAAAAGGCTGATGGATGGATGGATATTATCCAATTCATCCTTAGTCGCCGTCGTCATACAGCAAAGAATGGGGTGGTAACACTTGTATTGTTAGGCACCAAACGAATAATACGTATATGCTAAACAGTGGAAATAATATAATAATTAAGTAGTGTAATGTAAGATAGTATATCCGATGCAAGTTAGCGAATTTACGTTTGTGTTATCAATATCGCCATATTGTATTTCATATTTGCTTCGTATCCTTACTAATAATATAAACTAGCCTTTACCCGTGGCTCTAAACCTAGTTTTTGGGTCATATCCATCCATCCATCCATCCATCAGCCTTTTAAAGTCCACTGCTGGACATAGGCCTTCCCGACATGGGGGATAATGCCGTAAACGACACGCTTGGCAGGCGGGTTGGCGATCGCAGTGGATGTTGTTAATACTCGAGGGAGTGCTGCTGCCCACTCTCCCGATATTCCCTCAGTCGGCTCTTACGACTCCCGTGGGTAGACTAGACTCAGAACAACTATTTATGGATCACACATAACATTGTCCTGTGTAGGAATCAAACATATAACATTCGGGTATACAGCCGCAGACTATTTACTCCGCCATTTGTGCAGTCAATTCTAATCAAGAGCTATTAAACAAAAAAGTTTCATCAAAATCCGTTTAGTAGTTTTTGCGTGAAGCCCGAACAAACAAACAGACAGACCGACAAAACTTCTAAAAAAATGTTTTGTGTTCTGCGACACCTAAATAGCCTATATCTTTCTCAAACATCTTAATTGTAGAGACATAGCTCTGTCTTATCTATACTATTATAAAGCTGTAACAGAGTTGTGTCTGTACATTTAAGATATTTGAGAAAAAATGACTGAATTAGGCTATATAGGCGTGTCTGAACATAAAACGATTTTTTTTAGATTTTTTGTCTGTTTAAATAAATAAATATAAATATTCACGGACATTTTCACACAACGTCCTCTGGCCCCAAACTAAGCTTAACGCTTGTGCTATGGGTACCAGATTACGGATATAATACATATATTACTTTTTTTTTTAAACACATACATATTTATAATAGATAGAAAACACCCAGACGCAGTACAAATATCTGTGTTCATCACACAAATAATTGTCCTGAGTGGGAATCGAACCCACGATCTCGTGCACAGAAGTCGGTTACACTACCGACTACGTCACGAGGCCCGTCAAACTGTTTGTCTGTTTATCTGTTTGTTTGTTCGCGCATCACGCAAAAACTACTGAACGGATTTTGACGCAATTAAGGCTAGTATTAGATAACTAATTATAAAAATATAAAATACATTTATAAAAATGTAAAAGTGAGATTTGTTTATTTTTTTGGGTTTAATGGCGTAAGTTAGCGATAATTAATGTAACTTAGAGTTATGTATTTATATTTTGAAGTACAAGCGGATACTCGGACAGAGTCACGGACATAAAGACAAAATGTGCGGTCGTTTTTATTTTATTATTATTGCATGTAGTGGCAGACGAGCCACGGTCCATCTGATGGTAAATGGTAACCGCCGCTCATGGACTCAACTATACCGAGAGTATTGTCAAGCCGCTGCACACCATTTCATTTCACCGGTATGAAATGAAAGAATAATCGACTATCTCCTGCTACAGCCAAAACGTAACAATTTGCTTCATGGTCAGTCACACGGGAGATGGTGGACCAACCGGCTCGGGCCCGATACCAAGTGAGTACTTCCACTTGATACCCAGTCCTACCACCAGTCATGCAATGGATGATAATTGCTTATTTCCCTTATCTGCCTCATACGACACCCGTAGGAAAGAATGGGGTGGTGACACTTGTATTCTTAGTCCGTCACCACACCGATAAAACGAATAATCATTTGTGTTTATTTTGCTTTCACGTAGTAATTACTCAACCGATCATCATGAAATTTAGCATAAATATAGTTCAGAACCCAGAAAATGACATAGGCTTTTTATCCCGAAGAAGTGGATAATTCCTCTTGGATAATTTTGCATAGAGACCATTAGTGTGTGTAGATTTATATTTCTATAGCCTGTTGGTTCTGTCGGTGCGCGAAATCATCCTTACTCCTTTATCAAATTCTATGATTTAAACTTATCGTGCCGGCTAATAACGAAAAATGTACCGCTTCTCTTAAATTTGAGATTTAAAATCATCTAAGAATATTTCCTTTAATGAATCCGTCGATTTTTTGATAGATATCGAATCGGTGGGCCTAACCAAGTTACATTCTATGATCGTTAACGCTATAGAAAACTATTTAAAGAAAAGAGAGAGACGAAAAGAGACGGTAAGAGGGTAAGAGTGGTTGACGGGCCAATACCTGATAATTTTGTATTGCTTCTGGTGGCAGACGAGCCTGCCTTTTTTTTTAAGCCGGGAAAAAGTGTTCCTAACCACACACCCCGTCGTTCGGGGCAACGAACAAGGTAGTGTGGGGCCTTCACCCACTAAAGAAACCCGCCGTGTGCCGTCTCTCCACCTTTATTGGCGGGCCACTGGAACTATGTTACATTCCTTCGGTGGTAAGACGAGCCTGCCTGCCTACCTGAAGGAAGCTCGTAACTGTCGCTATTGACGCAACTATTCTAAGAGTACTGTTCAGTCGCTGCTCACCATTTCATTTCGCGTACTTATATAAATAACTTCACAAATATTCGCAATTTTATTACTTGTAGGATTACTTATAACCACGCCATCTCCCTTGCGGGGTAGGCACAGAGAACAGAGTGCCAAAAGGCTCTATTCTTGCATATTAGCTTTATTGTCGCTTCCTCAACCTTCATAACTCTCTTCATACACGCTCGCCGTCGTCAGAGACTCCTGACTCCACCTTCTTCAATACATGACTGATTTGGTCTAAATTTTTGTGTTACATGAGAAATTGTACGCGCATTAAATTTATTATTATGTTAATTTTAATGTTGGGGACCAACTGAAAATCAGTGTTGTGAACTACAAAAACTTTGTTACAATTTTGATACTTTATTGTTTTTTTTTTGTTCTTTCCAATCTTGTGTAACAAAAATAAATGATTTAAATGCTTAATGTAGGTCGTCTCGGTCTCCCTTGTAGGATTATTTTCCTTATATATTAATTATCATAAAATTTCTTCGAAAAATTATGTCAAGGTTGTTGAACATCCTACCGAAAGTAAAAGCATGTTAAATCCTGAATCACATCCGCGAATATACGTGTCGTGTATCATGTATGGACGTGTTTTACACCGAAGCGTATTTGGTTATAAATGTATTTATTCATAACAGACAATTTTACGACAATTATATATTATGTTAAACAACAACCCAACCCGCCTGCCAAGCGTGGCGATTACGGCACTATCCCCCATATGAGCGAAACACATGTTGTGGCGTTCTCTTGAGGAGGCCTATGTCCAGCAGTAGACTTCGAAAGGCTGATGGATGGATGGATAGATATATGTTAGGTGTATTTTTTCTAGCCGTGTGGGGCCGGCTTTAGAATTGTCCCACCCCTCTCCACCCATGGGAATCGTAAGAGCCGACTGAGGGAATACCGGGGGAGTACGCAGCAGCACTCCCTCGAGTATTAACAACATCCACTGCGATCGCCAACCCGCCTACCAAGAGTGGCGATTACGGCACTATCCCCCATATGAGCGAAACACATGTTGTGGCGTTCTCTTGGGGAGGCCTATGTCCAGAAGTGGACTTCGAATGGCTGATTGATGGATGGATGTATTTTTTCATTTTTTTTCAAAAGACTACATCCTGTGCTTAAGAATAATCTTTGTATCGCTTTACAAACATACAATTTCACGGACACAAAGTACCCAGACTCAGAACAACCATTTATGGATCACACAAAGAGTTGCCCTGTGTGGGAATCGACCCGACAACACTCGGGCGTGAGCCGGTATCTAAACCACTCCGCCATATGTGCAGTATAAAGCTAAACAATTTATAGTATTACAATTATAACTATCATAAGCATAATAAGGATAAATAGGTCGTGGCGAACATTTATCAGATATCATTTTTTAATAATATTTACCAAAGCTTATTTTTTAAAAATTTTAACCATTGTCATCTAAATTTATTGTTTTATTTTGATTTACAAAACAAAGCAATTGTTGAAAACCCCTTTATTTACCTCAATAATTCTACTAAATTAGTCATATTGGTAGAATATTTTTATCTTATTAAATAATGAAAACTATTTCAAAAGAATTACTCCAGTAACCAATATGGTGACTATTACTTATCCTAAGAATTCTTAAGCTTATGTAAGTGTATATTTTGACATAGAATTTGCTAAACAAACAAATTCTAAACTGTACTAATTCTAAGCGTAGTAATTACACATTTTTGTATGTAAAGACTTTTTATCGAACACCCGCTATTACTTGTCTATAGATACGAACATGAGTAATTCCACGAAGAAATTGATAATCGGTGTAATAGGCACCCAAGTTATAACGGACTTTTTCTGACTCACCCCTAAGAAAGTGGTCCACGGCTGGTTCCTGTTCAAAATTAGTATTTGAATATCGTGGGACATTATTATTTTTGGGAAACCAGTCAATTTAGGATACAGAAATCATCACAGATTAACCAGCAATGACGGCCTATCTGATGATATGTGGACACTCACTCATGGACTCTACCAACAACCAACCAAGATATCCATCCCTGACGAGCCTCGTGGCGTAGTCGGTAGTGTAACCGACTTTCTTGCACGAGGTCGTGGGTTCGATTCCCACACAGGACAATTGTTTGTGTGATGAACACAGATATTTTTACTGCGTCTGGGTGTTTTCTATTTATTATATGTATGTATTTAGAAAAAAAAGTAATACATATATGTATTATATCCGTAGTCTGGTACCCATAGCACAAGCGTTAAACTTAGTTTGGGACTAGAGGACGTTGTGTGAAATGTCCGTGGATGTTTATTATTATTATTATTATTTATTATCTTCCGTATAGATGTTTTTGTCTTTCCCACCACGACTGTAGCAAACAAGCATACGTCCCACCTGATGGTAAGTGGTTACCGTAGTCTATAGACGCTAGCAACACCAGAGCCATTACTCGCGCTTCGCCAACTTCAAGGAAAGAGATAGGCGATGGAAAGAAATTATAGTAAGACAGGAAGACGATGGAGGTGATAACGAGGAGTTTCTGGCCTCCGGCGCTCTTTCTTACCATAAGAAACAACTGTAGGTGTATCTTCTGTGAGAGGGTGGTACTTTCTTGTTCGAGTCAGGGCATTCTTGCTGGGAAGAGCAAGGGTCTACTACACTCTACACTTTAAGCTAATTTTAACAAAATGTGGTTTTGTGAAAAAAAAAATCTGTGCCAATTCTGTTTCATAACACAAAACGTGGATCCGTCAAAGGCTCTGAATATCGGAACTCACATGTCTACATTCCAAATCATCCTATAAAACATTTGAAAACAACAAAAAGTCAATCATATGTCCATTGAAAGAGAATTCCCTTTCCAATACAAACAGTACCATCACTTTCGACTGTTGTCATATGAATGTTCTAATAACACTAAGTTCTAAATACAATATTTAGTTACATAAATATCAACTCTATTTCAGATCAATAAAACGGAAAATTAGTCTGTTGAGACTGCAGTAGGAACCTTGTCACAGTTAGCAGAATGCCCTAGAAATGAAAGTGAAAGTTTGTAAGGCGCGGGCGGAGGGGAGGGGATACGGCGCACGCGTCGAATTGTAAATGCAGATTTTAGTTTGATGAGGCACCGCACGTATATATCATACATATTTTACTTCCATTTTAGGCACCCAGATGAAAGTATCAAGATTAGTTGCGCAGCAATTGCACTATTTTCCAGAATCCTTCCAACTGATTACGGCTTGGGTGAGCATCTTCTCTGACCAAACTAAATAGTTGAGACCATCAAACTAAGAGAATAATGTCTCAATTATATCATTGCTGATTCCAGTATCAACGGGCGTCTGCAGTACCAGGCGCTCATAGAACATCGATATTAAAATAAGTATTCCTACGGTTTCGTTTAGTTTGGTGAGAACATCGGTGGTTTAAACCCTCTCCTCAACCTCTTTGCGCTCCTTGGCCCTAAGGTTGGCAATGCGAGAGTAATGAACCCAGTTTTGGTAGCGTCTATAGGTTACAAAGGCCCCCGTGCCCAGCAATGAATTGCCGTTCATCTGTTTTGGCAAAGATATTATTTTAACACAAAGTGAAAAATGTGAAATCGAAGATAACAGTAACTAGCAGGACGACTGTTATTTTCGATTGCACATTTTTCACTTTGTGTTTAATGTATAGTGCTAAGCATGTAAAATGCTAGAAATATATATAAAAATATCTAAATATTATTTTAAGTTATCACAAACTAAATATGGACGCTTAGGTTATGGTTATAACTTTGTATTTTTTATTTTGCTTAGGAATTGATCTTAATACCTACGCCATCCAACGATATTATCACTGAGCTATTTCATTGCTGTCGTCATATTTGTTACACAGGCGTAATAAAAAAAACATAAAATAAACAAGTACGGGTAAGTACAGCAATTGCACAGCTACGTTTAATTAAAAGTACCAGGGGCACATAGAGGGCAAGAGATATTCAAATACGCTGCACGGCGCTGTATGTACGTAGAGTACTTAAGAAATTACTTGTGGGCGAATTGCTCCCTGTGGAAATAATGAAAGATTTATCTTGTATAAGCTAAGCTCGTTCTGTGCTAAACGTTGTTGGTGATGTGTTATGTTATATCTAAACAAGTAAGAAATTAAAACCATTTTGTAAAATACTGAGTAATTTATATTTTTTTGATTTCAGAAAAAGGAGTTCATAATTTGATTGTATATATTTTTATCCCTTTTACCTGGAAACATGACGTGGCGGAAAGAATTTGCGTACGATATAACAGCGAGAAATGTATGTTTTCTTCTAAATTAAAAGCTTGTAAAAAATGCTTATTCGTAAAAAAAAAATGCTTGTACGTACTGAAAAGAAAGTCTTGCTTCAAATTACTTCAAATTTTAGCGCTTCTGTAAAATTGTTTATTTTCATATAATATATATTTATTTGCACAGTTACGATATGAGATAGGTATTACTATCTAAGAACGCAAAGTGTGAAAATGTGAAATCCAAAATAACAGTCACGAGCAGGATTTGAACCTGAATCTCCTGGATACCGTCCAGATGCTTTGCCAATTCAGCATCGTGACAACTACTCTTGACTGCTAATTTCGATAACACATTCATACTTAACGTCTTTGTTGACGGCAACGTTATATATTATTTCAAAATCATTTCCTGTTCGTTAGTCTCGCTAAAACTCAAAACTGGCGTAACCGATTTCAATAATTGTTTTTTGTTTTATTCGCTCTAATCCGTAGGTGGTTTAAAAGTAAAAAACAGAATCCTATAAAAAGTAGAAAATAGAAATATTCAATATTGGTAACTTTATATGGGTTTGGCTTAAAAAAATTACAACTACTGTCATTCTTTCTAATTCATTTGCATTACAAGAAAGTTTAATTTAATAACCTATCAAAATTCAAACCTTAGACGATGCAGATTGATTAGGATGAGAGCTGGTGAGATAAATTTGTAGGTGATATGAAGTTCACCGGGTCATCTAGTGGCAAAAAAACAGTCAAAGCAGTCAGGAGGACTGCCGACAAAAGTGAAAACTTGAAACTATAAACAAACAGTTGTTATTTTTGGATATCCATCTTAATTGTTTGATCTTTAATTCAAAATTATTCATTAAAAAAAAATACAGGTCAAAATAAAATAATTTTATATTATGAATTTTATATTATTAATAATCATTTTAATTGTTATTTTATTATGTAGTAGCGAAATAAAGATTTAATGTAAAAAAAAAGATTATTTAAAATGATTCATTTCTTTATTCACAGCTGGCCCAGCGCAATAAGTTATAGGAACAGATATAGTGTTATCGTTAGCACGTCACGTGACCATGTCGATGACGATTTACATGAATTTACTCCCTATCCAAACCTTCCTATAGAAGTTTTCACTTCAATAAAATTTAAAAGTGTTTTCGTTCCAGAATATTTCAAAACTTAATCCTCTACAAGAGCAGGAAAACCGGCAATAATGTTTTGATATGGAGTGAAGTTTTTTGAAGCCGGGCGACTATTTAATTAGCAGAGCAAAATAGTGCGTGCCATGCCAATGTGGGTCATATTACTTTACGGGGCGTGGTGGCTTCACGGTAGAATAGCAAATCCATGAGTGGCAAAAGTCACTTACCATCAAGAGGGCGCTGGAGCTGGTTCATCTGATAAAGGAGGCCTCCCTAAGCCATGCCAGCCTAAGCACTGGACCTGATGACAGATATTCTTACAACGTAATCAGTACCCGGAGAGCATAACTCAATAATAGGTAGTATAACATTTCATTACAATAATTATCATCTGGGAACTATCCCACGAGATCGCTGCTGCCATAGTATGGAGCAATTGAAAAACACTATGTATAAGCAAAGTATAAGCTATAAATCTTATTATCTTAGCAATAAGAGATACAATTGTATGCGATACTCATTTTTGTTCTATTTGTATGCAATTAGATCACTTCTGAAGGATAGGTCACATCGCAGACTGTAAAGTTCTTTAAAATTCCATCAACGGATCTTATTACAATAAGTTTCCGATAAAATATGATTTTTATTTATAGTATGTTAATTCAAACGTCTCCATTCCGATGTACTAGAAAGATAGAAGGTTTCTGGTTATACGTACTGCTCTTTGATAGAAGGCGACTGGAGGTGGCTATAACAAAGAAACAATGTTAAACCTTTAAAAAGGTAGATGCTTGTACAATAGGCTTGATGACAATAATAAAGTATCGCCAAAATATTGAAGTGATCTAATGAAAGAGAGAGACCATGCGTCTCTGAATGTTGGCCTCGTATCAAGGCTCAAAGTCGCTCAGCGGGCCATGGAGCGGGCTATGCTTGGTATTTCCCTACGTGATCGTATCCGTAATACGGAGATCCGTAGGAGAACGAGAGTGACCGACATAGCCCGCCGGGTTGCCATGCTGAAGTGGCAATGGGCAGGCCACATCGCTCGACGAACCGACAACCGTTGGGGAGGGAAGGTTCTCGAGTGGCGACCACGTATCGGGCGACGCAGCGTAGGACGGCCCCCCACCAGATGGACCAACGATCTGGTCAAAGCTGCAGGGAGCCGTTGGATGCGGTTGGCACAGGACCGCTCGTTGTGGCGTTCTCTTGGGGAGGCCTATGCCCAGCAGTGGACGTTGAAAGGCTGATGGATGGATGGATGGAATGAAATAGGATTCAAGGATTTTGAAAAATTTATTCATTCTTATTTTAATGGTAAGATTAATAATATATTTGATAAAATAAACCTACAAAATAGAACATCATCCGCCATGATAGCTTAAATACCAATAAGAGCGAATGACGTCATTCGCTCTTTACATTACATACTCTTTGACTCGTAATGTTTAAACTGTTGCCGTACTGAGGCGTGACGTCATGATAAATGGCGTGCTTTTGACGTGTTTGAAATTTAAAATTTAAATTTCATTTTACTGCATAAAAAGCCAATATTTTTACAGAAATATGATATATTTTTCAGTTATAGTTAGATACTTCTGAATATCATAGAATAGATTTTGAAAAACAGTCATCATGCCTATTGGAAAGGTACGTGAAGTTTCGATGGGCAGAAGAAAATTTCTTGTCCCACAATCTTTGGTGGGAAACGATCCTCTATAAAAATAGCATAAAAATGTTTCACATCAAGAATACTTTTAAAAATAGCTCATAGGAAATATTTCAATGAATTTTCCGTGTTATTAATTATAATTATAGCTGATATAAAAAATATATCTAAACTATCCTCCTTGTGTCTATTATGAACGTTAGTAGATGACGAAAGAGTAACAAATCGAAGATCATTATTTCATTACTTGTAATTAATAACACTTCCCTTATTTGATCCTTTGGTCCGTGGTACAATGGTAGTGTAGGTGACTGTAAATCATGAAGTCTCTGATTCGATTTCCGATTCGGGCCACAAAAAGTTTTTTTTATTGCCTATGGTGGCAGACGAGCCACGGCCCACCTGATGGTAAATGGTAACCGTCGCTCATGGATTCCACAACCGAGAGTATTGTCAAGCCGCTGCTCACCATTTCATTTCACAGATATTAAATGAAAGAATTAACGGCTATCTCCTGCTACAACCACAACACACCGATGTTCTTCATGTGGCGGTCACACAGGAGATGGTGAGATGGTGGTACCAAACCGCTCGGGCCCGATAGTAAGTGAATACTCCCACTTGGTACCCAGCCCTATAGGTTAGCGTCTATAGGTTGCGGTAGTAGTTTATATGTTTGTGTCCTACAATTGTCATAACTATTATAAAGCTGTAACAGAGCTGTGTCTGTACATTTAAGATATTTGAGAAAAAAATACTGTAATAGGCGTGTCTAAACACAAATCGAGTTTTTGAGAATTTTTGTCTGTTTGTTCGTTCGCGCATCACGCTAAAACTACTGAACAAATTTTGATGCAACTTTTTTTATTTGATTGCTCTTGATTAGATAAGTATTACGGAAGTTATTATTAAATATGGTGTCTCTATAACCACTCCAATTATGTTTTAATCTTAACTGACAATTAAATTAATCAATTGTACAGCAAAGCATATTTATACTTTTTTCTTTAAATCACGTCAAGCGCACTCCCCTCTTCGGCTCGTAGAGCAAGAGGGGGGATGAGTAAGCACTGCGGAGCATTCCACTGTCGCTTTCCGAGCTTTCTTCCGACTAAAACAGCCTTGGAAATTTGGCATAGGGAAGGCAATGGAGATGACTCAAATAGAAACCATTATAATATATTTTTGTAGGTAAAACACATTGTTTACACATTGTTTTCAAATTGAAGTAAAACTCATTTTATAAACTTCATTGCGTTGCTTTTTTATAATACACTAGTTGCAACACGCCACCTGGAATCTGTGGACTGTGGAATTTAGTTATTTTCTTTATTTGTGCGGAATTATAATGGTTTTTCCAAAATAAAAGTTGCCTAAGTTACTCCTTAAAACATCAGGTATTTGCCAGTGAAGTCTCGTCCGAATCGGTCCAGCTGTTCTGGAAATTAGCTGGAATAAAAACAGACAAACCGACAATCAGACCGAAAGACAAAACCGAGACGTATGAGTAGGTACTAAAAATCATCTAAATCAGTTAATATTTTCTCGAAATATCTTTAAAAAAAGCCAATTCCATACAAATTATTATTTTCTCCACAATATTTTTCTTGAATTTTTCCATTTATTTAAATAGTTTTTTTTTATTCCGGGCAATAAATGAAAGATCATAAAATCGGTGTTAAAAATGGTGTGACTAACCCGACTTTGTTTTATATACAGTATAGTTTTTTGTGCAACCTTGGTAATCTTATACAGAGAAAAACTTACAATAAGAATTAACACAAAGTGTGAAAATGTGAAATCAAAAATTACAGTCACGAGTAGGATTTGAACCTGCATTTCCTGGAATAACGTCCCAGTGACAATTGCTCGGGGTTGCCAATTTAGAATACACATCCATTCTTAACGTCTTGGGTGAAGTTCACACTTTGTGTTAATTTATAAAGCTAAGCATGTCAAATGCTTAATAAATATATAACAATAACAAACTATTTATAATTAAAATATTAAAATTTGAAAATTACAGTCAATCTGGGTAACTTTGATTAATTCGGGTAACATTGACAGTGTGACTATGAGAATGCTTTTTCCCTATGAAATCAATATGTTTTGTTAATGCTTGCTTTACATTTTATTTTTTAAAGAAGCTCCCTAAACATACCATAAAATAAAATCGAAGTTGTCAAACAGAGTTAATGTCAAAACTGTTTCCGAAATTAGCGCGCGAATTTGAGTGTATGGAACAGTGTATAACTTTTTTGATTTTTTGTGATTGTATGGCACTCCATACACTTACTACATAGATGACAATTTACTCTATATGTAGTAGGGCGAATAGATACTTCAAACCGTGTGTTTACATATTTTTTGTTTGTTTTAATTATAGTTTAGTCTTCATTTTAATATGCTTAATGGTTTGTTCATTATAGGATTTAAATGAGGTTTTGATGCGAATTAAAAAATATATATACTTTTAACTGCTAAATTTTTATTAATGGACCTATTTTTCAAATATATATATGATACTACTACAAATTTATGTTTGTATCGCCACAGCCACAACCCTAATTTCAGAATAATATAAACCAATGCTACCCAAAGTAATTTAATAATCAAATATTACCTCATTTATGTGACAGATTTAAAGTGTGTCAAAGTTACACTTTTGTGGGTGGTAACTTTGACACTCTACAAAAATAGATTTTTCTCTATAATTAATGGATATTCTCTCACTCGTCACTCGTCTTTCACTATTGTCTATGGATAAAAAATATTCTGAGAACACTAACAAAGTTAAATATTGTCATTTAAGTATTAAAACATTTAAAATACCGTGAAAAATATCGCGGTAATATGTCAAAGTTACCCAGAATGACTGTATATGTTGTAATAGTAAGCTTAAAAAAACCTTTTAATAGTAGAAAATCAATTAATCATAAATTATTTGTGAATAAGGAATTTTTTTACAAATTATTTTATTTACAGATTTTTTTATAAATAATTTTATTTAAAGATTTTTTTACAATCAATTTTATTTACAAATAATTTTATTTACATACAACATTTTTATTCACAAATAATTTATACTTTATAAAGTAGCGAAGCATGTCAAATGATAAAAATTATAGATCTATAAATCAAATAAAATTTTATATAGTCTCGTTCCTCTCCACAGTTTTCTTGCTCGCTCCAGAGTGAATGAACTAAATAAGCAAGATGGTCTTAAACTCTAAAGTCATACTTTCACCGAGGTGAACGCCTTTCCCGAGGCCTTTGGCCCTGAGCCTTGGGCCGATGCACTTATCTGCACCAAAAAAATACCCTACGAGCCATTTTTTAGGTACGTACTAGTGAAATTTGTATATTTGAGTACCAGGGGCGCCGAACATATTAGGAGATATGCATTCACTTTTGTTCATATATGAAAATATATTGCATGTATATGAAAATATCAGAATTTACTTGGAGAAAGAAATGATGCACTTTAAAATGCATAAATTCACTTCTGGTACCTACTTTAGTAAACAAAGACATGGTCCACCTGATTGTAAGTGGTCACCGTAGCCTATAGACGCTAGCAACACCAAAGGCTTCACTCGCGAGTTGCTATCTCCAAGGAAAGGGATAGGAGGTGGATAGGAAGAATAACGAGGAGAGGATAGGTGGGAACCTAAGTAGAGGATAGGAAGGATAATAAGAGGATAAGGATAAATATAGGAATAAAGAGAGGATAGGGAGGGGCCTCCGGCGCTCTCACTCACCATAAGAAACACAAAGGTAAGAGTTGTTACCGTTGTTACTCGCTAATCTTATGTGAGAGCGTGTTTCTATCTCACTTCCCAACCATCTATTGAAGTCTGCGACATCTATCTGGGACTTACTCAAGAATGTCTCCATTTAACTAAGATAACTTTCGACGAAGTCTTCCTCGTCCTGCTTGTTGCACCATTCACACTACCCGCCCATGTCTACTTTCTTCCCTCCTAAATCCATCATCAAACCTTGGTCACCTTATATCTATAACTTTATTGAGACTATTTCAATGAGGTCAAGTACGATACCACTACTGAAAGTTGATGATAAAGCTTATGGTCTTGACTGAACATATTTTTTTTTTGAATCATACCCAAAATACTTGCGATAAAGTTAGGTACTTTTCGAATACAAAAAAACTAAATTAAAATCCAAATAATTTGTGAAATGTGGAAAAAGAGAACTTTAGTGCGAGCAGGAATCGAAACTGCGTCCCTTCCAATCCGGGGAAGTGCTCTAACCGCTAAGTGCAATGGGCACTGACTGATGCGACGTAGGTTTGATTTCCGCCCGCACTAAAATTCTCTTTTCCCATATTTCACAAATTATTTGTTCTTTAAAGTAGTGAGTATGTTAAGTGCTAAAATACAGATCAAAACTAAATCAAAATCCTTCCAGCCATCTGGAAGCTATGATGCCACTGACAGACATACAAATACGCACAATAAGCTTAAAACATTTTTTCTATATTTTTGACGCATTTGATTGACCTAAAGGTCTTAGTTAGCAGGTCATTTTTCCAAAAAAAAATTAAGCATTTGACATGCTTAGCCAATATAAATTAACATTTACCAGGAGATGCAAACTCATATCCTGCTTGTGACTATTATTTTCAATTTCACATATATTAAAAATTAAAAAGACAATATTATGGTCACAGAAGATATTTTATTCTTATTGTCGGACCCGGAAGTGTAAGTTCCACCGCATTGTCTCTTCAACCCACTACCTTCAGGGTTATTTTTACTACGAATAGTGGGTTTACGGAGTTTCTGGTATCGCTGATTACAAGAGTGGTGACACAGACCATTTTGAGGGCTGCGGTTCTATTGCCGTCACCACCTATGTTATAAAATAAAGGCAATGTCCTGGCGTGGCTGTGTCCCTAGTTACTTCTATATTACTCGGTGGATTTGGATACTATAAATACGCTTAGCTTCACTTGTATCTGTGTAAGGATCTTTAAGCATTTTCAAACGTCCGATTAAATTGAAACTTTGCACACTTACACATTGTCCGTGTGGTGACGGACTAAGAATACAAGTTTCACCTCCCTATCCTTTCCCGCGGGTATCGTACGAGGCGACTAAGGGAAGTAAGCAATTATCACCCATTACATTACTAGGGCTATGTACCCAGCGGACTCACTTGCTATCGGGCCCGAACGTGTCGGTACCACTGTCTCCGATGTGACAGATCATAAAGCACGCCAGTGTCTTTTGTCTGTAGCAGCAGATCAGCAGAGAGAAACGAAATGGTGCTCAGTGGCATGACAAAACTCTCGGTATAGTTGAGTCCATGAGCGACGGTTACCACTTACCATCAGGTGGGCCGTGGATTTTCTGCCATCATATGCAATAAAAAAATTATCAAGGACTGGTGATAATAGTATTTAAGAAGTTGTTTTTTTGTATTTTTTATTACAATCCGGTAAGGTCCTCACACCTACGACGAAACGAAACATATTGGGTATTTTAGTCAGAAGTACTTTCGATGCTGTATAGAGACCAAAAAAGAAGAAAAAAAAACGCTATGACTTAGAACTACGTTTACGGAATCTATCGCGTTTTCTTGATTTTCTGCCTTGGACGCCTAACATCTAAGTCCACCCGTGATCATGAATGCTGTAAGTATTCGAAACGTCGGGATAGTAGAAAATCTAGTAAACGCGATAGATTCCGTAAACGTAGTTTTATTTCTTAATATGTGACATTCGCCTAAATATCAGTAAGTATTAAAAAAACGCTTTAAAAGCTACTTGAACTGAAAACTAGATACATAATAATAATTATAATAAATATATATATTATTATACTTTTAAATATTTTTTGAGCTTTTGACATGCTTAGCCATATAAATTTACACAAAGTGTGTAGATGTAAAATCGAAAATAACAGTCACGAGCAGGATCTGGGATATTATTCCAGAAGATGCAGGTTCAAATCCTGCTCGGGACTGTTATGTCCAATTTCACATTTTCGCACTTTGTGTTTTAATAGATAATAATGATTGTAAACAGCGTGGGGTGCTTTCCACTATATCTTAATAATAAAAGATTCCATATTTGTATCAATACCTTCCAATGACCTATTTGTAACATTTGATGTCAAGCATACCACACTTTATTGCACGCCTCATAAGCGAAGCGTTGAGGTGTGTACTATTCTCGTTTCACGCAGAAAAACTGATTTTTCTAACTTAAAATGTCTCCATTTATCATATATTGCACTTGTAAAATAATATATACACACACATATCAAGAAAAAACACTATTTTAACACTCATGATATTTTTGATGCCATTTTTGTTATTTAAACAAGTTAAAAAACTGTTTGAAAAAGTTCTGTCTTGGACGTCCGTTTGTTGTAGGTAATGTATGTTAACACGATAACGACCGAAATACTTTACTAATCGTCTTTTTTTTTCTTTTACGAATTAGTATGATTACGAATAGAGCCCTATTACTTTTCACGATCTGAATCGATGTGGTTTAATTGTTATTATATAAACAAAAAAATAATCAATATTTACGCTCGACTCGACACTAAAACCAGCGCTAACTTATATCGTGAGAACTACTTGAACTATTTCTATAGATCAATATAGAAGTACTTCTTAAGTGCTAGATGGCGTATAAGACATGAAAACCTCATTAGTACTTTTTGAAATTAGCGCTATCTATGTGATTTATTGAAAACTACTTAGTAAGACCAATACATTATTAGTTACTTATCAAATAATCAGTTTAATTGTGAAAAATGAAGATTATGAGGCGTGCACTTTTGAATTTTCCAAAGTATTTACGTATATTATTTTCTACTTTTTAGGCAAACTAGCTAGGGGAGAAAGCGTATAATTTATCTTAAAGATAGATTGAATGTACGATAGACATCCTGAACATGGACGTATAAATTATATTCCTTTTTTTTATAATTTATTTCATGTAATCCGGCCCATCTGTTGGTAAATGGTAACCGTGGCTCATAGACTCAACTATACCGAAAGTATTGTCAAGCCGCTGCTCACCATTTCATTTCACCGATATGAAATGAATGAATAAACGGCTATCTCCTGCTACAGCCAAAACGCAACGATGTGCTTCATGGCCGGTCACACGGGAGATGGTGGTACCAACCCGCTCAGGCCCAATACCAAGTGAGTACTCCCACTTGGTATGCAGCCCTACCACCAGTCATGCAATGGATGATAATTGCTTACTTCCCTTAGTCGCCTCATACAACACCCGTGGGAAAGAAAAGGGTGGTGACAATTGTATTCTTAGTCCGTCACCACACGGACAAAACGTTTTTCACGTGTTTCTTACGCATAAATTATACGTCCACGATCCTGAATTTGTTTTTTAAAAAAACTGCCTCTATGGTGCAGCGGTAGTGTGAGCGACTGCTGATCATGAGGTCTTGGGTTCGATCCCCGGATCGGGCAGTAGTATTGAGCTTTTTCGTAAAAAGAAAAATTCTCAGTAGCAGCCCGGAGTTTGGAAATGTGCCCGGTAGACGGCAATAGGCTCACCTTCTATTACATGGGACTTAAACATAGCTGGCGAACCGTGAGTGTGTAGTACACCTCTGCCAACCCCTTCTGGGAATACAGGCGTGATGTTATCTTTTGTTTCTTTCCAAAATTTGTTACTTTGCCATAGGCACTCTTCACTATTTGAAGTTAAATCACTGTCTTATATACTACCCTAAAGTAGACCACATCCTGTCTAGAAAAAAGTTTTTTTTTTACTGTATTTGTTCTTAGCGAGCAGTGTTTTTTTGTAAATTAAATCCTAATCTCTCTAGCCATATTCCAAACGTTGAAAGATGATATTTTATTTGATTGACAATCCGTTATATCTGCCTACTCTATGGGAATCATATTCTTATATATCTGTATGGTAACTAAAGCTTAAAAAGTAAAACACAAAATAATGCACTGGACTAGACAGTTTAGTACTTTAAAAATCCCTTGTGAAGTGAGCTCAAGTAACTGGTAAACAATCAAAATATATTACTGTCAGGCTCAATTTAAAAGCTACCACGAGTGGTATGTGCCGTCATAACTCAGTAAAATTTGGTAGGATCAGTTTGTTATTACCAAAACTGCATAGAGTAGTGTCAACGCTCCGGTCGACGCACGCAACTGTATTACCGAACGACATCGTAGTCTCTGTTTCGGAGGATTCTGGGAGAGATACTATATTTAAGAAATATTTATGTATTTTATATTTACTGACACCATTGGGACTATTTTTGGTTGTACTTTTATTTCATGGATATATATATATATATATCACCATATGGTGATAAAGACAAAAAAAGGAATTTCCATCCATCCATCCATCAGCCTTTCAACGTCCACTGTTGGACATAGGCCTCCCCAAGAGAACGCCACAACGAGCGGTCCCGTCATGGGGGATAATGCCGTAATCACTACGCTTGGCAGGCGGGTTGGCGATCGCAGTGGATGTTGTTAATACTCGAGGGAGTGCTGCTGCCCACTCCTCCGGTATCACCTCAGTCGGCTCTTACGACTCCCGTGGGTAGAGAGGGATGGGACAATTCTAAAGCGGGCCCCACACGGCATTTATAAATGAAATATTAAACTTATATTAAAAAATTAAGAGGCCAATTTTTTTTTTAATGTCACTAAAACGTACTTTTCGCGAATCGTGAAGCAATTATCCCGCGTGCCTATAGGCCTAGCTAAGTTGCATTCTATGATCGCTAACGATGCTCTAGAAAACAATTCAAATGTATGTGAATTTGACATCTTTAACGATATCTATAACGCTAAGTCACGCATGAAACAATGAAACGCGATGCATGACGTCATACAGCGTTAGCGGTCACGTTATAATGTGTATTATCATTTACAAGATTTGTAAATGTTTTTTTTTTATAAATTATTTTTATACTAAGATGCTTTAGATATTTAAATATAACCGTTTGAACATATATTTACATGAAATTATAAATAATGTCAATATTCGTGTCGTGTTAACCGTTTCCTTATTCTTGGTCCTTAGTAATTCTTAGGCCAGTTATCACGTGGAATCCAAGAATCAGAGTGAAGAATAGCTGTAATGTCGTTCAGGTGTGCAGTGCACACGTGCAAGGCCGATGCGCCGCGGGTCGCCGACCTATTCCAGCGCAGCCTCCGCACTACCGTCCCGTGGAAAACTCACTAGTAGCATAGACAACACTCCATTTAGATGAGATCTATGGTGTTATAGAGTATTAGCTGTAATCTTTCACTCGCCATTAAACAACTAGATGATTGCTGTCCGCGACTCCGCCCGCATGGGGATTGTGATTACAAATACATCGCTCTACTTATTATTAAGTATCAATATGTAAAAATATTTACGAGAACCATCCATTTTTACAATTCTATTTCCTTTTCTAGATTCAAGACTATATGTCTGCAAAATTTCATGGTCATTGGTTCAGTCTTTACAGCTTGAAAGCGTAACAAACAAATCCACTTTTGTATTTATAATATAGTACAGTAGTACAGTAGGCAGTACTTTCTTTGTACTACGTAGGTGACATACAAGCATACGCCCACCTGATGGTAGCGTAAAAAAGAGGTTATAACCGCAATACAATAAAGAACAAATTATTTGTGAAAGTAGGAAAAGAGAGCTTTACTGCGAGCGGGATTCGAACCTGCGTCCCTTCCAATCTGGGCTCTAGACTGCTAGCCATCGCAGTCACCGACGGTGACTCCAATCTCCACTTCCCAATTGCTTTTTAAAGACATCCTCTTTACGACTCATGCCGACTATCGGATGAATTTACATACATTATTCCAAAATAGTAAGTTTAATTTAGCAATTAAAATTCATACCATTTGATGGCGCGATTTGTTTTATATTTTGATCTGCAGGTTCGAATCGTGTTCGGAGTAAAGTTTTCTTTTTCTATCGCCAAAAATTTGTTCTTTAAAGTAGACCATGTCAAGTGCTAAAATACAGATCAAAATATGTGAAAATGTGAAATCTATAGCTATATTCAGTTATAGCTGAATTGGCAAAGCATCTGGAACGGTAGCCTGTAATACCATAGACGCAGGTTCAAATCCTACTCGTGACTGTTATTTTCGATTTCACACTTTGTGTTAATTTACATGGCTAAGCATGTCAAATGCTAAAAAAATATATTACCATAGTCGATAATCGTAACGATAATGATTCCACAAATAAATTCCATAAATTCGCAGGTGACAATGACTAATTCTTCAAGAAATGAACAAACGAAATTATTGGGAACGATTAATTTCGCAGAACGCAACAATTGTTGTAAAGGAACCGTCAGCGAGGTGGTCAAGTATTGCTGACAGTAGCCGTTTATGGACAACCGGACGATACTCTTAATGATTTAAACGTTACAGAATATTTAAGGGTATTTTCATTTATTTTTTAAGCGTTTGACATATTGGCATAGATAGCGCTATTCAAGACATTGAGAAGCAATGTGTTGTCGAAATTCGCAGTCCCGAGCAATTGTCACATTGGATAAATTTGCAAAGCTTCTAGGATGCTTTTTCAGTCTCTCTAGCCAAGTGGCATAAACGATGTAGAATAGAAAAGTAATAGAATAGAATAATCAATGTATGGAATTGACAGTCGGTTACGCTTATGTTGTAGTCCCCTTATTCAATCTCATACATTGATTATTCTATTCTATTCTACTAGCGTTTATACCACCTGACTAGGGGGGTTCAAATCCTGCTCATGACTTCTCATAGACTCAACTAGAGTACTATCAATCAGCAGTTTAATTATAATTCGCGGATGTACAATGAAATATTGTATGACTACAACCAAAACATCCTCCTGCTACAACCAAATATAATAGTGCTTCATGGTCGGTCACACGGCTGACTGTGGTACCGACCCACCCGGATCCCATGACAAATGGTTACTCCCACTTGGTACCCAACCCCTTCCACCAGCAAACACAGTGATAAATACGAATGTACTTATTTAAAAAAATATTCTTAATAATATATCTTCTCTTATAAAATAATACCAGGGCATCATAACGTCATGGAAAGTAGTTTTAACCGCAAACCAAATTAGTTGTATAGATGGCGCTGTACTAATAAAAGTGTTGCTACAGGGTGTTACATAATCGGCAACTCGCCGACAACTGGGCAAGTAGACCGGAACGGCATTATGTACAGGTTGTTTCACTCTTACTTTGACATAATTTTTGATGTGTATTACGTACGCTATGTCATAATACTAAATAAATTGTCAGTTATATTTTAGGTTTTATAAGATCAACAATTCATATTACTATTAGTCAATGATGTTAGTACCTAGGTATTCTTTTCCGTAACGTTGAGAAGGCTTACTAAATACTAGCAGCAATGACCGCTGAACTAATTAAGCATATTTTTTACATAATTTACAAAAGAAAAAAACAAATTATTTGTGGAAGTGGAAAAAGGGAACTTTACTGCAAGAAGGATTCGAACCTGTGTTCCATCCAATGCAATAGCTTAGCGGTCTAGAGAATATCCTCGGATTGGGTGGGACGCAGGTGGTAGGGGTAATTTGTTATTTAAAGTAGCTGAGCATGAAAAATACAGATCAAAATGTTTATAAAAAAAACTTGTTAAACAGAGTAACTACAAGAAATTGTGTTGGTCTTGTATGTGCGAGCGGTTTAATAAATTAAAAGTACGACACATATTTTATTGTAAGATTATGTAATGTATCATATCGAAAAATAAAAGCCTTTATTCTTGGATCCTAGAAACTGCTCCTTTAGAAAGATATTCGCGTATATATAATCTTTAAAAACCCCCTGTACATTAAATCTTAAATTTGCAACCAGTTTTACGCAACGCCGTGCAAAATGAGAAGAACCGAGCCATTGTGATCGCTTCCTAGTGTTATGTCACACTGACCCAAATAACTAATAAAAATAAAATCGTTTTTTTAGAAAACCGTTACCGTTATACACGTTTTAGTGATACAGTTATTGAGGTTAAAGAAACAACCTGTATTTGATCCTGTTCGTTATCCTAATTCGAGGAAAGGCTCATATGTGTCATCTATACCTATACGACAGTTATCTTTCCAATAGATTATTGAGCAAAATTACCATTACTATTTATAAGAGAAAGAGAGAAAGAGAGTAGTTATATCCTTTTATATTCCAAGGGCGGTAAAATTAACCGCTGAAGTATAGTAACACAGTTCCAGTGGTCCACCAATACAGGGGGAGAAACGGCACACAGCGGGTTTATTTAGTGGGTAAATGCCCCACACTAGCCTGTTCGTTGCCCCGAACGACAAAGTGTGCGGTTAGGTATATTTTTTACGCCTTAACAAAAACAAATTAAAAAAGCAGAATTTTTTTTTCACAACTCCAATGAAGAGGAAAATAGTGTCTACTCTCCAACTGCTGGACCTAAGTCTCCGAAAAATACGCCATAACAAACAGTCTTGTGCCACCTGCATCCAACGGCTGCCTACGACTTTGACCAGGTGATCAGTCTACCTATCGGAAGCCCGTCCTACATTGCTTCATCTGATACGTGGTAACTGCTCAACCAATATTCATGCAATTTTGTATACGTATATTCAGAAGCACAGAGCACAGAAAAATACATAATTATGCTACTTTTTAACATGCTTTTATTATCTTTGCCTGTAACTATCTATCTATGTTTGACGGGCCTCGTGGCGTAGTCGGTAGTGTAACCAACTTCCGTGCACGAGATCGTGGGTTCGATTCCCACTCAGGACAATTATTTGTGTGATGAACACAGATATTTGTACTGCGTCTGGGTGTTTTCTATCTATTATATATATATTATATGTATGTATTTACAAAAAAAAGTAGTATATGTATTATATCCGTAATCTGGTACCCATAGAACAAGCGTTAAGCTTAGTTTGGGACCAGAGGACGTTGTGTGAAAAATGTCCGTGAATATTTATTTATTTATATAACGGAATCTTTGAGCGTGATTTTCATCCACTTGAAAAAGTCGGATTAAATTGAAACTTTGTACACTTATCAAGGGCCGTTGACAATACAATAATTTATCAATTTTTCCGTAAAGTTTATCCATTTTTATGGTTCCGTAGTCAACAAGGAATCCTTATATATACTATATCTATTAAACACAAAGTGAAAAAAGTGAAATCGAAAATAACAGTCAGGAGCAGGATTTGAACACACATTTTTCACTTTGTGTTTAATGTAGTGCTAAGCGTGTTAAATGCTAAAAATATATATAAATACTATATCTATGTATCGTCATGTCCCTCGGTCTGTCATGTCACGCCGAAAAAGTGGCAAAAAAAACCTTGAAAAAATCTGTACTGTACATTCAATTGGGGATGTTATTTTTGTCCTCGACTAGCTGGCGAGCCATGTGTGTGTAATATACCTCTGCCTACCCCTTAGGGGATACAGGCGTGAGATTATATTTTCTTTTAACTAAAAAGTGGAAAATAATTTTATAAAATTTAATGAATGTAAGGAAGTGGGGGGTGATTTTTCCTATATCTTATATAAATAATCTTAGTAGATAATCATAATGAATCTTTATGAACAGCTACCAATGACTTATTAGTAGGTAACATTCGATGTCAAGCACCCCACACTCTATTTACAATCATTATTTATTATAACTTCCACGCTTATCTGTGTGGTGACGGGCTAAGAATACAAGTGTCACCACCCTATTCCTTCCCACGGGTGTCGTATGAGGCGATTAAGGGAAGTAAGCAATTATCATCCATTGCATGATTGACTGGTAGTAGGGCTAGGTACCAAGTGGGAGTACTCACTTGGTATCGGGCTCGAGCGGGTTGGTACCAACATCTCCCGTGTGACCGGCCATGAAGCACATCGTTGCGTTTTGGCTGTAGCAGGAGATAGTCGTTTATGTTTTATTTCATATCTGTGAAAGGAATTGGTGAGCAGCGGCTTGACAATACACTCGGTATAGTCGAGTCCATGGGCGACGATTACCATTTACCATCAGATGGACCGTGGCTACTCGGCCACTACCTGCAATAAAATAAGAATTAAATCAACTAGCTATTTAAGCGTGTTTTAGTTTATTTTAAATATAGCACATAAATGGTAAAGCCTTGATTATCCCAGCATGAATGGGCCGGCTCGATCGGGGAAGTACCAACCTCTCACAGAAGATCAGTGTGTAACAACAGTAGTTACTTCTACCATCGTGTATGGTGAGTGAGAAAGCCGGAGGCTCAAACCCGTAATTATACTCTCACGTCCACGTGAACAGAGTCGCGGGCAGTATATAGTTATAATATTTTTTTTATTGTTTATGTTAGCAGATGAGCCACGGCCCACCTGATGGTAAATGGTAACCGTCGCTCAGCTATATCGAGAGTATTGTCAACCCGCAAGCGACTTTTGTCCCATCCACAACTTTCTTTTTTTATTTTTTTGGTTACATCTCTGAATTCGACACAGACTAAACCACAAGCAGAAGTTAGCTATCAATAAAATAATTACTGTACCGTCCATTACCCTTTTATTTACGAGACAAACAACTACTATCAGTCATAAGCTTTTCATAAAAAAAAACTACAAAGATCGTTGCACGATAAAAAAAATGCAACGCCTGATAAAAAATGCAATTGCCGTTATCATCACAAGTACTTATTGGTAAATACTCTGATAATACCCAGATGCAATGAGATACTTGGCCGTGTGGGGCCGGCTTTAGAATTGTCCCACCCCTCCACCCATGGGAGTCGTAAGAGCCGACTCAGGGAATACCGGGGGAGTGGGCAGCAGCACTCCTTCGCGTATTAACAACATCCGCTGCGATCGCCAACCCGCATGCCAAGCGTGGCGATTACGGCACTATCCCCCATTTCTGGGGAGGCGTATGTCCAGCAGTGGACGTTAAAAGACTGATGGATGGATGGATGGATGGATGGATTGAGTTACTTAAGATTTTTAGAAACCATTTCTAGGTTTTTTCTTGGTTATACATTAGGTACCACTGAAGTAATGCAACATAGTTCCAGTGGCCCGCTAACACAGGCGGAGAGACGACACACAGCGGGTTTATTTAGTGGGTGAGCGCCCCACACTACCCTGTTCGTTACCCCAACGACGGGGTGTGCGGTTAGGCACATTACTTCCCGCCTTAAAAAAAAGTTATATCTCATATTCCTGATATGCCTACGTGTAGTAACGGGATATAATGTATACCAATTTTTAAGAGCTATCAAATAAAAAGGTTTTATCAAAATCCGCTCAGTAGTTTTTGCACCAATCCTGAATAAACAAACAGACAAGACTTCTAAAAAAATGTGTTATTGTGTTCAGAGACGCCTATATACTTAATACATTTTTTTCTCAAATATCTTAAATGTACAGACATAGATCTGTTATTAGTATATTGACAAAGGACGTATATTCTCAAATAAGGAATATTATCTCATAGTTTCTCTAAGATATTATGTGGCTAAATCAATTTTTAGCCCACGACAATTGCACACAAGGTATTACACTGCGTGGGATGGCGATAATTTTCGCGAAAGTTGATCTAAGCAGTAGGTTTGAATGGGACATCGTGAGTCAGTCATTAATCTATCTCTATGTATCGTTGTACCTATACATAAAAGAATATTTGACTGACTAACATAACACCGCACAGCCCAAACTCCTGGGCCTGGGACCGTGAAAATTTACATTATGGGTTTATTTGATACTGTAGGTGAACACTAATAAAGGATTTTACACAAATCCTACCCAATACAGTTTTTTTATGCATTATATTCATAATACACTGCTCGGCATAGGCTTCGCAGAATAGAAAGCCTAGAATCATAGTTCATGGTGACCAAAAATGGGTTCACTACAAACCAGATTCAAATTTGCTTTTGACAACCCTTTTTTTTTGTTTAGGCGGGAAAAAATGTACCTGACCGCACACCCTGTCGTCCGGGGCAACGAACAGGGTAGTGTGGGGCCCTCATCTAGTAAATAAACCCACCGTGTGCCGTCTCTCCGCCTTTGTTGGCGAGCCACCGGAACCATAACATTCCTTCAGTGGTGCTTTTGACAGCCCTTAAAATGACTATAATGTAGCCATTTTTTCAGGCTACGAAAGTGGCTAATAATCACACAACTCATCTAATGCTAAGTTCACTAGCTAAAGCTAGTATTATTGAAAATTTATACAGTGGTTACAGCTCTTCCATTTACCACGTAAGTGGTACCAATACTTATTAAATGCTAAAATTGAGTAAAGTTGGTTTATTTTTGGACTGTTTGTTGAAGTGAAACTTCTAATGCGACTTCCAACAAGGTTGCGTTAAATGTTCAACGGCACAATGGAGGGGGTATGAAAGCACTGTTGCGTTAAACATTCAACGCTCCTGGGGAGGGGGAATAGAAAGAGACAGAGTGAGAGTGAATGCGTGGCGCTCGAACGCATGCCCGTAGTATACCTATACCTTTTTTGGATATTTCTCCACTCGAAAATGATAATTAAAAGATGCGATCAATTGTGAGTTGTAAGCAATGTTAATAAAGTTTGTCTTAAAGAAACAATATGATTTCACTAAAAATCAATTTCTACCCCTTCCTATTTTCATTTCCACATTATGAAGTTTCACTTCTTCCGCGCGGAGGAACTCCACGCACTATTTTTAATTTAACATCACTATCTTGCGCTCTAATCCTTTTGTTTTTGTTAAGGCGTGAATAAATGTACCTAACCCCACACCCCGTCTTTCGGGGAAACGAACAGGCAGTATGGGGCCCTCGACCACAAAATAAACGCGCCGTGTGCCGTCTCTCCGCCTGTATTGGCCGACCACTGTGACTGTGTGACATTACTTCAGTGGTACCTATTGGATGCCCTGGGAACTTTACAATCGTGGGAGGCCCCTGTATATATGGGTCCCCGACATCGGGGACCCATTATCAAGTATATCTACAGACAGATATTTATTAAAACAGACAAAACATATAGCATCACGCCTGTATTCCCCGAAGGGGTAGGCAGAGGTGTATTACACACCCACGACTCGCCAGCTATGTTTAAGTCCCACGTAATAGGGGGCGAGCCTATTGACGTCTACCGGGCACATTTCCAAACTCCGGGCTCCTTCTGAGAATTTTTCTTTTTAGGAAAAAGCTCAATATCTTTGCCCGACCCGGGGATCGAACCCGAGACCTCATGATTAGCAGTCGCATACACTACCACTACAGCAACGAGGCAAAACAATTACCTGCAAATTTAACAGTAAATCAGCTCTTTTTTATATGAAATTTTATTATAATGTAATTTATTTTTTGGTAGTATCGGTTATTGGATGCTATACTGGCAGTAAAAGGGGGCCCATGATAGATGGATAGGGCCTATTGATAGGGAAGCCCATGGGTAGTAGGCCTCGTTCACTTACCCAGAGTGCCCAGCGGGAGAAATGGATCTGGCGGGAAAAGAACAACATTACATGCCCGCTCTTGTACCTACATGGTATGGTATGTTACTTATTAAGCCACTACGCCATCTATGGAGTTTAATATTCGAAGCACCAACTTAATCTGGTACATCCATCTATCCATCCATCAGCCTTTCGACGTCCACTGCTGGACATAGGCCTCCCCAAGGAATGGGGAATAGTGCCGTAATCGCCACGCTTGGCAGGCGGATTGGCGATCGCAATGGATGTTGATAATACTCGAGGGAGTGCTGCTGCCCACTCGCCCGATATCCCTCAGTCGGCTCTTACGACTCCCATGGATGGAGAGGGGTGGGACAATTCTAAAGCCGGCCCCATACGGCTAAACTGGTCCTAAACTGGTACATTACATTTAATTCGTACTTCACATCTAAACAGCCTTGCTTACTATCACTAGTACATCACTAACTGGTGCGTGAATAAATTCCTTCTAGAAAAATAATATAAGGCTTGTTATGTCTAAAACAATTGTCTTCCGTACCGGATATATTGAATTATAAAATAATTTTATTAATAAATTAATACTAGGTAATGTATACTTATTTAAACATTCAGTGGATATATGCTAGCGACATCTAGTAATTTATAGCTCTAATAATAAGTTGAAAGGGTTATTACAAAGCTGTAGCTACTTGTTACTAGATGGCGCTGTAATATTATTTCACTGTCATTTTCTTGCCTGTGAGAACATCTGAAGTCTGTCAATCTGAAATTTGAGCAGAAATATTAGAGGTAGGTGGTGCGTGAGTTCCACTGAAGTAATTTCACACAGTTCCAGTGGTCCACCAGTACAGGCAGAGAGCCTTACAATCTACCTGCGACTTGTACAGATTCTGTGGTTTTTGTGAATTACCTATCTGAAAAAAAAAACAACACCGGTATGACCGAGAAATCAAACCTGGAACCACGCAGTTTTTGTAGATTACTTTATGCCTTTAGGCCCAAGGAAAGAAATATTATGTAGTACAAAATATAACTTCTCAAGAAATATAATTTATATTATAATTATATATTTAGATTTAGCGTGTAAGATAAGTAACAGTAACTTTTCAGCGGCATAATAAAATACACTAAAAATATTGTCACAAAAAGATATGTTTCCGCCCGGGATCGAACCGGGGGCCTTCTGCGTGTTAGGCAGATGTGATAACCGCTACACCACGGAAACCGATGAATGGGAATTTAAAATTATTAGTTATATTTAAATTCTATAATTAAATATAAAGAACAGGTAAGTCCCTCATCCACTAAAATAAACACGCTGAGTGCCTTCTAGAAAAATGTCACGTGATGACGTGCCACGTGATAGTGGTAGGTAGACATCACGACGAGCTGAGCAGTAGACCATTTGATCACTTCTCTCTGGGGATCACTTCAGTAAATATTTTATTGTTTAATTATTTTTCCTAATATTTTTTCATTTTAGTTTTAGTTGTAACTCGTAGTGTGTAAGTGTATTAATTGTGTTATTAATTGTGTGTTCCCTTTTGTAAAGGATCAATAAAGAGGTATCTCTAGAGATGATATCCAGGGTCTGATGATGATTTATGACCATTTCTATTATGTTACACATGTCATACTTTTATAAAAGCACACATTGAAAAAGTTATGATCATTTTATTTCTACTCATTTTTTCTACAAAATAATTTCGATGTTTTCACATCTGGTAGACGTCCCGCGACGTCAGTTCTTTTTTAATTTATTCAAAGTATCAAAATAAGTAAGTACTTAAATAAAGATAACATTATTTTTTTAACAAAGAAAATGTTAATCATCTTGAAAAGTAAGTCCCGTTATGCCATAAATGTAAACACTGTCGCGTCACTCCAGGCGCTAACAACAGTAATACCGCTTCTTGCATCAACACATTATGGCAATTTACAAAACAATCTGTTGTGGTTACGCATATTAACTTATGTAAAAGCCTATTAAACTCATATACAGCGGCGGATTTACACTAGGGGCAGTCGGGGCAAGTGCCCAGGGCGGCAAATTTTTTAGGGCGGCAAAAAGTGAAAAAATTTTTTCTAGTCTTATCAAGATTGCTCAATATAATTATATTAATTAATAATTTTCTGTTTAATTGATAATTCAAGAAATTCAATTCATCCATTATTTGTGAATTATAATTTTGACACTTGGTGAAAATTAATAATCAAAATGATTTCATCAATTTATTTCCTTGGAGATTTAAAATGATAATCGATTTTTCTATTTTCTGGGATTAAAGAAATTTAATAAGTATTTTTTTTTTGAAAATTTGAAAACTCAGTATTATTTTTTCATTTTTCAAAACTTTAATCAATCAATGCATTTAAAAAAAATGTTGATGAAAAATAAAATATATAAACTATAAGTTTAAGTAAAATTCCAGTATTGGGGCGGATTTTTTTCCTGTGCCCAGGAGCGGCATTAAGTTTAAATCCGGCCCTGCTCATATACACCCATATTTTAATCAGAAAACTCCGATATCGATATCATATACATACCTGTGTTTAATAACAGATTATCTGATATGTGGAAACCTTCGTGTCATTCAGTTAGATCATTCAATCACTACACGGACGACGTTATAACATAAATTAATTATTCTATGGTAAATTAAGATACAGAGGGCCTTAAATACCGATTTCTCTCCTGTTATAGGTTCGATACCCATATAGAACTATTGTTTGTGTGGCCCACAAATTGTTGTTAATAAGTGTGTGTGTACTTTGTGCTCGCTAATTGTATCTCCGTAAAGTCGCCCGCGATACAAGCATTATTAGCAGTGTTGCCTTTGAAAAAAAAAAGATAAAGATCCTAAAAATATAACATGAATATAACAATCCAAAAGGGGTGATCCGTCGGACCCGTCGAATTACAGGGCAATCGCGTAACATCCCTGCTCTCCAGGGTACTGGAGAGGGTTATTAACCGCCGACTTCTGCAGTACCTTGAGGATCACCAGCTGATCAGTGATTGCCAATACGGCTATCGTCAAGGTCGATCTGCTGGTGATCTTCTCGTGTACCTCACTCATCACTGGGCAGAGGCCTTGGAGGGTGGGAGTGAAGTTTTGGCGTTCAGCCTGGACATCGCGAAGGCGTTCGACAGGGTCTGGCATAGGGGCCTTCTATCGAAGCTACCATCGTATGGAATCCCCGAGGGGCTCTGCAAGTGGATCGCCGGCGTCTTCCATGGTTGCAGCATCAAAGTCGTTGTAGACGGATGCTGCTCTGATACCATGGAGATTAATGCTGGCGTTTCTCAAGGCTCGGTGCTCTCCTCAACGCTGTTCATCCTGCATATCAATGACTTGCTCTCAACAGAGAGTATACATTGCTATGCGGATGACAGTACGGGTGATGCGCGATATACCGGCCATCAGAAAGTCCCTCGGAACATGCTGGAGAAGAGGCGGACCCATCTTGTGTCTGAACTCCCTGCAAACACGCGCTGTTCGGATTGTCCAAAAAAAATCAAAATATATTATAGTAATTGTAAAAAAAAAACAAAATATATTATAGTAATTAACTATATAGCGCCTGACGCGTATATCGACAACGCACTCATCTATCGCTTTATAAGTGTATCCATAAATAGCTCTCTTTTGAATGTAGTACCTGCATTATTTTTATTTTGCTTTCTAATATTTCACGTAAAACTACTAAACCGATTTTGATGAATTTTTAAACCGATTTTGACGAGTTTTTTTTTATAATACTTTCTGATATTTACGCGAATGTTACACATTTTGAAATAAAGTGCGGGTGGACTTAGATGATAGATAGTCTATCATCTAAGTCCACCCGTGATCATGAATGTTGTAAAGTATTCGAAACGTCGGGATAGTAGTAAAATTAAGTAAACGCGATAGATTCCGTAAACGAAGTTTTATTTCAAAATGAGTTTTTTTTTGTTAACAGTTGGTGGAATGGTTGACATACCGACCTTACATATTATCGAATGTTGTGATTTCAATTCTTATATAGAACAATTCTTTATGTGACCCCATAAGGTTGTTCTGAGGCTGAATGTACATACATTGTGTCCGTTTTTTATTTTTTTAGCGTCTTTGTGGTGACGGACTAAGAATACAAGTGCCACCACCGCATTATGGCGCGGGTGTCTTACGAGGCGACTAAAAGAAGCAATTACTGGTTGTAGAGCTGAGTAGCAAATGGGAGTAGGTACTCACCTGTTATCGAGCCCCGAGTGGGTTGGTACCACCGTCTCCCTTGTGATGTAAAGTACTTACCTACCTCAGTTTGGTGTTTCTAGCTGGAGTCGTTGATTCTTTCATAACATATCCGCGGAATGAAATAGTAAACAGCGACAAGCCGTGGTAGGCCAGTGCCGAAGCCTTTGAAAATGGTAAAAAGTGAAAAAAAATAATAGTAGGATGAAACCCACTGGAAAAGTAAGAAAATATTACAAAAATAAAAGGAAAAATAATTTACGGGCGATTTGAGGTCCAAAGCCAAATTATAATTGTAAATAAATGGAATGAGTGTGGTATTTCTTATATTTTTGTGTTAATGTGAGTGTGTGATTGTGTGTGTGTGTGTGTGTGTGTGTGTGTGTATGTGTGTGTGTTTGAGTGTGTGTGTGTGTGTGTCTGTGGACACAAGTGTGTGCGCAAGTGTGAGTGAGTGAGAGTGTGCTTTCGTGTGTTTATGTGTACGCACGCATGTGTGTGTGTGTGTGTGCGCGTGTGCGTGCGTGTGTTGTGTGTGTGTGTGCGTACATGTTGTGTGTGTGTGTGTGTTAAATGAATAACCAAGTGACGCTTTAAAATACATCCTAACGCATTACGCTCTCTTCATTCATGTATGTTATATTTACCAAGTATTAAATCCTTTGTACTATCAAGACTCAAATGTCTTAAAAACTCTTTCAGTCTCTTTTTAATTATGTACTTCGTGAGTCGGAAAATATTTAATATTTTATTTATGGTGTTGTATATTATGGAACTTCTTATATAATAGTGTTTTGCTGCAAAAGTCGTACGATGTGGTTCTGATTTAAATATATTGTATTTGATTCTACCGCTTGGCTCACTGTCGTTTACATTAAGAGTCCGTTGCTTACGGAGGACGATTTGAAGCACATATAGCTGTCTTACCGTGAGTACATTACAATCTGTAAAAAGTTTTGTGGTTGGATATTTGAACGGTCGACAGCAAATGACCTTTAGAACCGCTCTCTGCGCTCTCTCCAATCGAGGGAAACTGGTTTTGTCAGCACCACCCCAAACCGGCAAACAATATGTTAGTATGGATTGACACAATGCTGTGTATACCGACATAATAGTCTTATAATCATTAGAGAGAAGAAGAGCACTTCCCCGGATTGGAAAAGATGCGTGGTTCGATTCCCGCCCCTACTAAAAATCTCTTTTTCTTTATTCACAAATAATTTGTACTTTAAAAAGTAGCGGAGCACGTCAATTGCTAAAAGAAATAGATCTAAAATAAATTCATAACTCATCTTAGCTTATAATATCAATGCGCCGAACTCTGTTTTTTCTGCCTAACAAACAAGTACAAACATGAAAATTACAAGCCGCTAGGTAAGTACCTAGGTAAAGTCCATTCGCTTTGCGTGCTGTGTACCATTTTGCAACCTATGCCTATAATCGAGGGATAGATATTACACTGCTCCGAATCGGAATGCTACCGTTACTGTTTTAAAGAGAGAGAGTTGAAAGTGTAAGACTTTTTTTCAAAAGGGTTACCCACATAATGGTTTTTAGATGCTTAGAAAAACCGTCGAAAACTCTTTCAATGGGTAACCAAAATGATCTGTTTTGCTTTTGAACGGTTTTAATTAAGTCGTACAAAGGGGTTACCCATAACGTATAGGTTTTTTACTAGCCGCTTTTAAAAAACCCTATCGAAATGCCTTTCAACGGCTAACCTAAATGGTCAGTATAAAATGGTTTTTACTAAGCCGTTTAAAAGGGTTACCCACATCGTATGGGTTTTTCATTATCCGCTTAAAAAAACCCAATCGACGGGTAACCGAAATGGTCAGTTTTTAAGGGTTTCTATTAAGACGTTCATAAGGGTTACCCATATCGTATGTGTTTTTCAATAACCGCTACGAAAAACCTAATCGAAAAGCCTTTCAACGGGTAACCGAAATGGTCCCTGGATAGAAGGATAATAAAGAGAGGATAGGGAACGGATTTGGGCCTCTGGCACTCTCACTCACCATACGAAACGTAACGGTAGAAATAACTATCGTTGTTTTACGTTGGTCTTATGTGAGGGGGTGGTAATTCCCCGATCAAGCCGGCCCATTTGTGCTGGGGTAAGCAAGGTTCTACTACTAGATAAAATAATAGTTTTTGCCTGCAGCAGAGTCGCGGGCAGTACTTAGTAGTTGAATAAAACACAAAGGATAAAAAAAGAGTTGTAAAGAACAAAGTGAAAAATGTATAGTGCTAAGCATATCAAATGCAAAATTCTCACTCTCACTCAAACATAGCTGGCGAATCGTGTGTGTATAATACACCTCTGCCTAGCCCTTCGGGGAATACAGGCGTGATGCTATGTGTTACAGACACAGCTCTGTTACAGCTTTATAATAGTATAGATAGAATAAATCTATGGTATAGATATTATTTGCATAAAATATCATTTAGGTGTAAGATTTATTAGATTATTAATATGATAATATCGAATCGTTAATTTTTATAGGTATAATAATTTTAAGTTATAAACTAGTATCACATTACTTATTTATTTAATAAGGTTGTATAAGTGTTTAAATAAAGCATAAATGTTAAGTTATAATGTTAAAAGGATAATTTATTAAATATTCTCTTTGTAAATTGAAATTTCCACTTAATCCTTTTCACAGTTTATTTTGCAGACAAAATCTCTCTCTTAACTTTTCATAAATAAACCAGTATATACAAAGTATTAATTTTAAAAGCAACCAGAATTTTCAGAGCTAATTTCGCTCAAACAAACAAACCAATACACTCCTTCCGTCCTTATAACTAAATGCAACTGTTATTTTCAAATCGAGTATCGTAATGAGCACAATAAAATTAATGTTAAATTATATTATACCATTCAGCAGCCATCACCTCAACCAGAAGGCACGTGTGCTTGTCCCAACGTTATTATATGGAAGCGAGAGTTGGGTATGCAAAAAGGAGCATGAGAGTAAAATCAATGCGGTCGAAATGCGATCTCTGCAGAGAATCTGTGGAGTGAGGCTGACTGACCGCATTCGTAACGACGACGTAAGAGAGCGAGTAGGTATGAAAGAGAGTATTGGTGTAAAGATACGAAAGGGAATGCTCCGATGGGTCGGACATGTGGAAAGAATGCCGGACGTGCAACTGGTTAATAAAATATACAATGGGAAAGTGGAAGGATGGAGGGTACAGGGAGAGACCGAGACTCACCTACCTAGACCAAATCGGTCATGTATTGAAGGAAGGTGGAGTCAGGAGTCTCCCAAACCAGCGAGTGTGTATGAAGAGAATTATGAATGTTGTAGAATCGAGAGAAGTATGCAAGAATAGAGCCTTTTGGCACTTTGTTCGCTCTGCCTACACCACAAGAGAGATGGCGTCATGATAAGTAAGTAGGTAAGTATATTATGTTGAATTTTCACAGATCACTTTTGGGATATAATGTCTACATCATCTCATTGAAAAGGGAGAAGAAGGGGGTTTGTAAATATATTGCTCCCTCAAAAACTGTACCATTCGACTGTACCCTCTAAAATTTCCACGCGACTGTACCGCGAGCCAACAAGGTAGCAATTAGGCGCAATTTATTTGTGATTAACTAATCGATGTGCCCGGAACAATTGACCGTCTCCGAGTTCTGCGTTCCTGGTATGTGCGGTCACGTGGTACATTAGCATTGAAACTGTTAGGAGGTCACTGCTGTTATTGTGATCGCTTTATGTCTTTTGTGATGGCTATATCAATTTGGATGAATATTTTTTTTGAAGATTATCGCGGGGGCTTTACAAACATACAATTTCACGGACACAAATTACACCCCAGACTTAAAACAACCATTTGTGGATTACACAAAGAATTGTCCTGCGTGGTTATCGAACCCAGAGCACATGCATGGGATGTCAGAATCTAATCTATTAAGTTAGGAATGGTTTTTTTATACTATAGTCATGGACGTATTAAGTCCATGACTGTAGGGTGAGAATTCAATCACGTTTTGATGTGTATCTTAGCACTTGACACGCTCAGCTACTTAAAACAAATTATTTGTGAAATGTGGAAAAAGAGAACTTTAGTGCGAGCGGGAATTGAACCAACGTCCCTTCCAATCCGGGGAAGTGCTCTAAACGCAGTTAGAGCAGCAGTCTCTTTCCACATTTCACAAATAATTTGTTCTTTCAATCACGTATTGTAAAGTCCAGCGAATTGGACGGAATATATGGGTAGAGAGAAGATAAGGGAAAGTTTGAGCCACTGGCGCTTTGACTCCCCAGATGCGCTTTCACTTTACATATATAACAAGCCATCGAGATCATCCACCAATAAATTTTCTTCGAAATGTTTTTTCGTGCTACTGATAATTTATTACCTTTTTTTTGAACCTATGAATGTCCTACTATTGGCCTTCTCTCAGGGTGAGAGAGATTTAGACCGTAGTTTACCATGCTGGCCCACTGCGAGTTGGCATTCATCACAATCCATCGAGAAAATCTCTCAGTAAGTTTCCTCACAATGTTTTCCTTCACCGAAAACACAAGATATAATAATTTGTGAATTGTTTACATAATTTCGAAAAATCTCGATATGTGCATAGAGGTTTGTGGCCGTGATACTGGGGATCGAATTGATACCCCCTATATTTGCAGGTCTTAGTTTTATCACTAGGTAATATCTGCTATATTATTATAAATAATTACTATTTAATATAATTTCATGTCCATAACAATTCAATGCTGAACTAGTACATATTACGTTACGCGACAGAGCGTGCGAGACCTTTGCTATCTTCATTGAAGCGTGTCTGCAGATATATGTATTGGTTGATATTACACACGAGTCAATGTATTAATATATATTTATTTATGCATTTTCTCCCAAAGCATCCGAGCAATTGTCAGGAAACCTGGTATGTTATGAGTTAGCTCATATAGCCAATAGCGTAAAAAAAATGCTAAATAGTCTTGTAAATCTTTAATAATAGTTCGTCTTTATACCCTTGCAGGTTACGGTTGAAAGCGCGTATTTGAAAAAAGAACAAGAACAGCAGACAATTTTCTTTTTTTAAAATGTTCTAAAAAAATAAAACCTCCTTTCAAAGAATTTGACGTAAAGCATGTAAAAAAAGAGGTTGTCAACCTCATTCGGCCACAGCCCTTAAGTTGCCAGGCGGAAACACGTTATTAATGTTTTTCTAGCTCTCTAAGTTTTTAATTTTATCTAGTGCTTGCTTATTCTAGGTAGTTTGACAATCTAGTTAAGCCTTATATGCGAGTGGTACAGGACCGTAAGTAGGGGTGCTCTCGTGGGGAGGTCTATATCTAGCTCTGAATATTGAAAGGCTGATGGATGTACGATGTTTGCTTGTCTTATTTTCAGATAAAAAAATACACAGTATCCAGTATCCATTATATATGTCAATAATTTCCCTCAAGTATCTGACTATCGACTCTTACTATTAAACTTTACATCAAACTTACGAGTAAGTATGTATAATTATGTAATAACATCAAGCAAAAATATTTGCTTACTTTGGAAAATCCAAAAGTGCACGCCTCAGAATCTTCAGTTTTCACAATAAAGTTGATTATTTGATAAGTAACTAATAATGTATTGGTATTACTAAGTAGTTTTCAATAATTCACATAGATAGCGTTAATTTCAAAAAGTACTAATGTGGTTCTAATGTATTATACGCCATCTAGCGCTAATTTTAAGAAGTACTTCTATAATAGTCTATAGAAGTAGTTCTCACGAAATAAGGTATAGCGCTGGTTTTAGTGTACCACTGTACCATCGAGTCGAGCGAGCGTAAATATACACTATTATTTTTGTTTATTTAATAACAATTAAACCACATCGAATCAGAGCGTGAAAAGTGATGATAGGGTTCTATTCGTAGTTATACGCGTAAGAGCGTAAGAGAAAAAAAAAGACTCGATTAGTAGAGTATTTCGATCGTTATAGTGGTTAACACACCTACAACACACGGACGTCCAAGACTGAACTTTTTTATACAGTTTTTTTAACTAGTTTAAATAACAAAAATGGTATCAAAAATATCATGAGTGTTAAAAATAGTGTTTTTTCTTGATCCATCCATCCATCCATCAGCCTGTCGAAGTCCACTGCTGGACATAGGCCTCCCCAAGAGAACGCCACAACATGTGTTTCGCTCATGGGGGATAGTGCCGTAATCGCCACGCTTGGCAGGCGGGTTGGCGATCGCAGTGGATGTTGTTAATACTCGAGGGAGTGCTGCTGCCCACTCCCCCGGTATTGCCTCAGTCGGCTCTTACGACTCCCATGGGTGGAGAGGGGTGGGACAATTCTAAAGCCGGCCTCACACGGCCCATTATATATTTTTCTTGATATGTGTGTGTATATATTACTTTACAAGTGCAATATATGATAAATAGAGACATTTTAAGTTTGAAAAATCAGTTGTTCTGCGTGAAGCGAGACCACCTCAACGCTTCGCTTATGAGGCGTGCTTTATTTGTCCTCGGACACTAGTCTCATCTCACTTCAATTAGTTATCTAAGTATATGAATCACTCATATATATATTATTATTGATTAAAACTAGTGAACTGCCCACGCTTCGTAAGAGAGATTTGTAAAGAAGTACATTTCACTAATTTATTTTGTCATATCCCTTAAAGTTTTAAGTTGCGTGTGCCTTGTAGAGATTTATAAGAGACTTACAAAACATTTTATAATGACGTAGAAGGTATCTACATCATTGCTAACACATAAATATACGGGAAGAAAAACGGGGAAGAAAATCTAAGTACATTATTAATAGTACATTGTTACCCTAGGGATGAAAGCAACTTGCAATTCCCTCGAACTATTGGAGCCCTCGCTACGCTCGGGCGCCAAACCCCGTCTCGGCACTAAATAAGTCTTTATCCCGAGGTAAACACTGTGCTTTTCATAACGAGTACGAGGAAACTAAAAATAAAAATCATGAATTAGCTAAAGAAAAAATGGGAGACTAAAAAATTTAATTTGGAATCGCTGTTTTCCTGCCGATTTTGTTTTTTTTTCTGTGGCCTGTCAGCTATTCAGCCATTATTTTTCATTTTCATCATTGAAAAAATATAAATCTTCGTTATTTTAAAGATATAGTTGCAACTATATTAAAATAAAGTCATATAAAAACAAATTCTTTAAAAAATACTTAACTTTATGTTATTTCAATTTTACATCGCGCTGTAATTGACTGGCTGTACAGAAAATAGAACTGCTTTTATAATTACTCAGCTGTCAGTTGAAAGTAATTCTCCCTAGGGCTGAAAAGTATTACTTTCAACCCGCTCCTCAGGCAACATCAGGCCTACTTTCAGAGTATGAGTAATGAAAAATCCATTACTAACGTAGTATTTTAATTTTTTTGATAACGTAAAAGGCCTTCTCGCATACCTTATTTAAATTATATTAATATGTTAAAAACAAAAACTTTATATTTCTGAATTCGCAGAATGAAATGGCCACTTTTTTTTTTGTAAATTATTAAAAAAGAAGTAAGATATTTTTATATATATTTTTAGCATTTGACATGCTTAGCACTATACATTAAACACAAAGTGAAAAATGTGAAATCGAAAATACCAGTCAGGAGCAGGATTTGAACCTGCATCTTCTGGATACCGTCCAGATGCTTTACCAATTCAGCCATCCTGACAATTGCTCCTGACTGCTAATTTCGATAACACATCATACTTAACGTCTTTGGGTGACGCCTGCGCCATCTGTCGGAAGTATTTTCATGCATTATACCGACCAGGTAAACTTAATTTTACAATTAAGATTTTACCTAATAATGACGCAAACCCTTTAAATATTTAGATATTTTTATATATATTTTTAGCATTTGACATGCTTAGCACTATACATTAAACACAAAGTGAAAAATGTGAAATCGAAAATAACAGTCAGGAGCAGGATTTGAACCTGCATCTTCTGGATACCGTCCAGATGCTTTACCAATTCAGCCATCCTGACAATTGCTCCTGACTGCTAATTTCGATAACACATCATACTTAACGTCTTTGGGTGACGCCTGCGCCATCTGTCGGAAGTATTTTCATACATTATACCAGGTATCCAGAAGATGCAGGTTCAAATCCTGCTCCTGACTGTTATTTTCGATTTCACATTTTTCACTTTGTGTTTAAAGAAGTAAGAAGTAAAAGCCAGTCGCGGCCCGTCCTTTTGCTTTTTTGTATTTGGAATTGCCATTGCCATCACGGAGTCGCGGGTAGAATCTATTTTGAAATAGGTATTATGTTTGATATTTTCTCGAATATGAATAAAAATGTTAACGAAACAAGATCCACCATTTTGCCACACCCTTTGTAAATATTTTCAACGTCATTGAGCATAAATAAATTATGTTAATTGCAAACTACAATAATATATGGCATTTAGCTCGTGTCAAGGTGTTTTAAATACCTATGGATTTCACGTCTTTTTCCCGTAGGGGTAGGCAAGACCACTTCTCTCCACTTGCTCCGATCCTGACACACATCTTTCGCTTCATCTACTTTGATCAGCGCTTTCATGCATACTGGTTTTTTTTTGGTTTATTTTTGTTAAGGCGGGATAAATGTTCCTAACCGCACACCCCGTCGTTTGGGGCAACGAACAGGGTAGTGTGGGGCCCTCACCCACTAAAGAAACCCGCCGCGCGCCGTCTCTCCGCCTTTATTGGCGGGCCACCGGAACTATATTACATTCCTTTAGTGGTGTGTCCGAACTACCTAAGCATTCCTTTCTCTATTTTTGTCACTACATCTTCTTTCACACCGCAGCATTCTCGTACCAGACTATTTCTCACTTTGTCCATCACGGTCACTCCGGTTATGCTTCTTAAATCTTTCAACAATTTTCTATGTATAAGTTAAAGAGCGATGGTGATTGGTCTTTATTTAAAGGTACTGTTAAATATTGTCAATTAGATCTGCAGGTATCCACTGAGCCATCACCCTTGTAAAAGTCCCTATCTGTTTGGTGTACTTTCGTCAATATCTCTGCATGAATTTCTTCTGCATTAAAATAAGTAAATTACCATGCACCTCTCTCTTTCTATTTTGTCACAACGTTCTATACCTATTTTATTTTAGAATTTGACTTTTTCCTCGTTTAGTTTTTGTGTAATCTAAATATTTTTCCAAAATATAAATACCTACCCATAGTTACTCCTTATAACAACAGCTATATGCCAGGGAAAGCCCTGACAAATCGGTCAACTGTTTCGAAGATTAGCTGGAACAAACAGTCAGATAAATAAAAATGTTATGATATAGGTAACGTATATATACCTATATACTTTCATATATATATTTTTTTTAATTAGACATTTGAATCTGACCCTTTAATTTCATTTATTTGTATAGTTTGAGGCTCACTTCTTTTTGAAGTATCACGTAATTATTATTTTGGTTAGTTCTGCCATTCTACACTAGATGGTGTTGTTTTATTGACAATTCATTCACCCATTTAAACAAACGCGTAAAATATGATAACCACATGTCGGTATAATGTATACCTACTCGTGTATCGTTGTACGTATCACATCTGCGTTCTGTAGTTTTTATAGGCCTGATTTGATAATAGTAATTTGATTACTACTTTATTAATAAAACGCATTTTTCTATCTTTATCGTACAGTAATTAGAAGATATCGTTATCTTATTGTTCATATTAATATTATTAATAGTGGCAATACTCATTATAGGCAGTAGAAAAAGAGGTTGTAAGCACATAAAAGTAAACCAGCGAGAGTGTATTAAGAGAATTATGAATATTGATAGCTTCTTTAATGTATATTTATGATGTATGCAAGAACAGAGACTTTTGGCACTGTTCTCTCTGCCTACCACGCAAGGGAGATTGCATGATGATAAGTAAGTAAGTAAAACACATATGCCCAAGTAGCTCTAGTTTTAGCTTCCATCCATCCATCAGCCTTACGACGTCCACTGCTGGACATAGGCCTCCCCAAATTGGGGGTATAGTGCCGTAATCGCCACGCTTGGCAGGCGGGTTGGCGATCGCAGTGGATGTTGTTAATACCTTACTCGAGGAAGTGCTGTTGCCCACTCCCCCCAGGATTTCCTCAGTCGGCTCTTACGACTCCCATGGGTGGAGAGGGGTGGGACAATTCTAAAGCCGGCCCCACACGACCTAAGTTTTAGCTTATCGCAGTAAAACTTAATGATATACATTCTACAAGACCCCGATTAATATTCGGGATCTCTCTTTTTAATCTCTGACGGCCTATTACTGGCTGCTGCGCAATTCAATGTGAGATGGTTTTTTTTAATTACGTATGGTGGCAGACGAGCCACGGCCTACCTGATGGTAAATGGCAACCGTCGCTCATGAACTCAACTATAGGTACCACTTTACAGATATTAAATGAAATAATAAACGGCTATCTCCTGCTACAACCAAAACACGCCGATATGCTTCATAACCGGTCACTGGAGAGATGGTGGTACCAGCCCGTTCGGGCTCGATAGCAAGTGAGTACTCCCACTTAGTACCCAGCCCTATCACTAGTAAGTTTTAACCATTGTCTACCACGCTGACCCTGGGCATGTTGTAGACATCACAAGCCGTTGAAAAAAATTTTTTTTCACCTAACAGTAATAATTTATGAAATATATACATAACTGCCAGTAGTCTGAGATGCATGAGTTGTGAAAATATCCATCCATCCATCCATCCATCAGCCTTTCATCGTCCACTGCTGGACATAGGCCTCCCCAAAATGGGGGTTTTACCATAATCGCCACGCTTGGCAGGCGGGTTGGCGATATTTTTAGTACACAGGGGAACGCTGCTGCCCAGTCCCCCGTTAATCCCTTAGTCGGATTTTACGACTCCCATAGGAAGAGACGGGATGGAGCTATTCTTGGTGTCGGCCCCACACGGCGAAAATATGCCTTTAGCATAACATATAACACTAGACTTTGCCCACAGTTCCGCCACAAACAAAAGCTAGTTTTAGGTTATATCTCAGGTTCCCGATATAGTAGTGGAATAAAGTGCATACCAGTTTTTAAGTCTAATCAAGAGCTATCAAATAAAAAAAGTTGCATCAAAATCCGTTCAGTAGCTTTTGCGTGATGGTCGAATAAACAAACTGACAAAACAAAAATAAAAATGTTTTGTGTTCAGTCACGCCTATATACTGAAGTATTAGGCAGAGGCATTTTTCTTAAATATACAGACACATCTTTGTTACAGCTTTATAATAGTTAGGACTACGATGATGAGCACAAACAAATAAACATATCACAACTTACAGTAGACAATTGCACAGTTCCTACGGAGGGTCGTCGTTTTCTGATTGAATTATTTATCGTCTTGCCCAACTATCCGAATGACTGATTCGCTTTTGGGAATTTAAACTATGAGAACAATATTATATTGAAATGGATGATGTGGTGAACTCGTTTTAAATATCTTAGTCATGAGCTACGTTTTTTTACTTTTTTTATATTACAGTAAGCGGTTACCGTAGCCAAATATATAACCTAATTTGACGCCAGCAACACCAGTGGGCCTAGCGAAGTTGCATTCTATGATCGAAGTCACGTGACTTAGCGTTATAGATATCGTTAAAGATATCAAATTACCATACATTTTGATAGTTTTCTATAGCGTTAGCGATCATAGAATGTAAGTTGGCCAGGCCTATACAGGCATACCACCGAAGGAATGTAACATAGTTCCAGTGACCCACCAATAAAGGCGGAGAGACGGCACGCGGCGGTTTTCTTTAGTGGGTGAGGGCCCCACACTACCCTGTTCGTTGCCCCGAACGACGGGGTGTGTGGTTAGGTACATTATTTTCCGCCTAAACAATAAAAAAAGGTCTACAGAGGCATCACTCGCGCGTCGCGATCTTCAGGAAAAGTAATAGGATATGGACAGGAAGGATAATTAGGAGAGGATAGGGAAGGATTTGGACCTCCGGCGCTCTCACCCACCTTATTAATAATATTGCATAACATTTTTTTTTGAAGACATTTTTTTTTGTTAATTCGGTCTCTCCGCCTGTATTGGCGGGCCACTGGAACTATGTTACATTACTTCAGTGGTCCGCCCTACTCTCCTCCGTCTACTGAGTGACGCATGTGCATGCCGCACACGGAGCTGGAAGAATCACCCTGCACGAAATTATAATCCTTGTATTTCACGGACACAAAGTACACCGAGACTCAGAACAACCATTTATGGATTACACAAAGAGTTCATCGATATCGCCCTAGAATGATACGTGAGGCTATTGAAATTAAGAAACATCCCAATTTCAATAGAGAAGACGGCTGGGTCTTACCATCAAGCTGGAATCCTGTGATAGGCCTCACCAAACATAATACAAGAAGGCACACCACAAGATTGCAAGACACAGTTAGCGCTTATTGTGTAGATAAAACCCACAGTAGTGATTAGTTTTTGCCTTTTTAATAAATTTAAACTTAATTAGTTCTCAGTAATTCCGTCCAAAATTTAATAATCCATAACAGTTGTTGCCTACTGAGTTTTCTGGCCGGATCTTTCTCAGTAAGGGCGCGTCTCGATCCGGTGGTAGTTTTTAGTCTTAGCTTTTGGCAAAATCAATATATTTAATAATATAAACTAATAACCAAGATTGTCTTCTTACTGGTAGTAATTGGTAGTTTGTGGTAGAATTTTTGAGCACTAAATAAAAACAAAAATTTTGCAGTTTAAAGAGTAGTATTATACTCATTTTAATATGCTAACTTAAAGTTTCATACATTGTAAGCATAAAAAAATTTGAAATAGATATTTTCACTGTGTTTCTAAACAAATATTAGGTGGGTTAAAATAAATAAACCAAAAATCATATACTGTGGGTAGATGAAACCGTTGAAATAACATATCAGCCTTGGACGTCTATCATCTAAGTCCACCCGTGATCATGAATGCTATAAAATATTCGAAACGTCGGGATAGTATAAAATCAACTAAATGCGTTAGAATCCGTAAACGTAGTAGCCATCTGTGTAGTAACATTACTTTGCAAATATATTTTACTTGTTTGTTTTGTTCGAGCTAGTAACCCGTTTAACATGCGCATTGGAGTTTTTCTCAAACATAAAAATATGTTTGCTCAATAAAAACAAACACATATTATTATTGCAAATATTTAATATTTTTTAGGCATTAGTTCTTGTACTTAGACGACTCCAAGGCCGATTTTGACAAGCGACAAAAAATTTACCACATCTGGTAAGCTAATATGCGTGGTACTTACCATGTGTAAAATAATGTATTAATATAGTAACATATTAATACTATATACCTATATAATTGCCTTGGTGGTGCAGCGGTAATGTGAGCGACTGCTGATCATGAGGTCTCGGGCTTAATCCCAGCGAAATTCTCAGTAGCAGCTCGGAGTCTGGAAATGTAAGTAAACGGCAATAAATTCGCCCCCTATCACGTGGCGCTTAAACATAGACAGCGAGCCGTGGGTGTGTAATACATCTTTGCCTACCTATTCGGGGATACAGGTGTGAGACTGTGTTTTGATGTGAAACATCTAATGCGAAAGGAGGGTAAAATCGGCTGTTAGCGTGGCGACGCTTTTTTTTTATTTGTTCAAATCTTGCAAGTTAAATTTGACATACTTTTCGGTTTCTGATTGAGCTGAAACTTGACACATATAATATATATATATATCGCGTGACAATGCATTATTATGACGACATGGAGCTGATCTGATGATGGAGTGGGAACGTGGACATAGGAACTCTATAATGAAACAGCGCAACCCCATCGAGTTTGGGCTCGTATGATTCGTCTTGAGGAGTACTTTGTCAAGTTCTGATCATTTTATTTCTACAAAATATTTTCGATGTTTTCTGGTAGACGTCCCGCGACGTCTAGGATTTTTTTGTAGTAATAGTTAAATTAATTGAACTGATTTCATGGAATAATTATTGTTAAATAGAAGAACCATACAAAAATAACACATACTAACTATTATAAAGCTGTAACAGAGCCGTGTCTGTATATTTAAGATATATTTTGAGAAAAAAAACTGTATTAGGCTACATAGACGTGTCTAAACACAGATAGTATTTTTTAGATTTTTGTCTATTTGTCTGTTTGTTCGTTCGCACACGACGCATAAACTACTGAACGGATTTAGATGCAACTTTTTTTTATTTGATAGTTTTAAAACTGGCATACATTTTATCCTGCTACTATATCGGGAACCTGAATTATAACCTAATAACTGGCTTTTGGTTGCGGCGGAGCCGCCGGCAAAGGCTAGTTTATTGGAAGTCAGGAAATGGGTTTTGATTAGTAATACTACAGCACAGATGGCGGAGTGGTTTTGATACTACTAGCGGGAGGCTGGCTCCCCCGCGATACAAGGATTGTTCCTTGGTTAGGTCTTATAAAAATACGCTGTCAATTGTGTTTTAACTGTCTAGTGGGAGTGCATGAGAGTACCAGGTCATGAAGGTTCAAATCCCTGATCGGGCCAGCATTAAGTTATTGGACTTTTCCGTCAAGAAATCTTCAGTTAAGAAGTTGGTAAAATTGCGTTCTAGTGCCTCGCAAAACACGAAACGCCGGCGGTCTACGCCAAAGGAAATTGAAAGTGTACCTATTTATGTATGCACACAGACGTTCGCTAATGTCCTGCGTAGTTGGTAAGTGAGCGTTGATACTGTTAGCCGGGACCGTAATCGGTCTGGAGAATATCACCATCTACGTCATTGTGATTTAGAGGAAGATAATTGATTGAATGAGGTGACATTTGGTCTTCCCATTGTTATTATTATAGAATGGATATTTTAGGAGGAGAGCCCACCACTCACCCACGGATTGTCAATCCCGGTTATCTCTGGACAAACACAAAATAACCTAAGATTGCCTTATTTTTTGATTTTAATTGGCAATTAAAAACAAAATATAATAATAATTAGCTTATATAGCATAATACAGTATTTTTTTTCTCAAATATCTTATATGTACACACAGCTCTGTTACAGCTTTTTGATAGTATAGATAAATATATAATTAATCTATTTTCTCATCACAAAGCTTTGTAAACACACTTATATACTAAATTGCAAGGGTGGAAAATATTTACCATTGAAGGAATGTAATATGGTTCCGTTGGCCCGCCAATAAAGGCGGAGAGACGGCACTCGGCGGGTTTCTTTAGTGGGTGAAGGCCCTACACTACCCTGTTCGTTGCCCCGAACGACAGGATGTGCGGTTAGGAACTTTTCTTACTGCCCTAACAAAAAAAAAATTGGAATATATTTAACGGACCTCGTGGCGTAGTCGGTAGTGTAATTGACTTCCGTGCACGGTGCACGGTCATGTGTTCGATTCCCACTCAGGACAATTATTTGTGTGATGAACACAGATATTTGTACTGCATCTGGGTGTTTTCTATCTATTATATGTATGTATTTACAAAAAAAAGTAAGTAGTATATGTATTATATCCGTAATCTGGTACCCATAGCATAAGCGTTAAGCTTAGTTTGGGACCAGAGGACGTTGTGTGAAATGTCCGTGAATATTTATTTTTATCTAAACTTTGTGAAAGAGAATGAAATAATAAGTACAAAAATAATTACTACTATGCTTGTATACTACTCTTGAAACATGAAAAACAATCTTAAATTGTAGAGAATGCATAAAATTGGTCCAGTCTAAGATGATGGTTTAAAACTAGCTTCTCCATCCATCCATCCATCCATCAGCCTTTCGACGTCCACTGATGGACATAGGCCTCCCCAAGAGAACGCCACGACGAGCAGTCCCGTCATGGGAGATAATACCGTAATCGCCACGCTTGGCAGGCGGGTTGGCGATCGCAGTGGACGTTGTTTATACTCGAGAGAATGCTGCTGCCCACTCCCCCGGTATCCCTTAGTCGGCTCTTACGACTCCCGTGGGTAGAGAGGGGTGGGACAATTCTAAAGCCGGCCTCACACGGCCCTAACTAGCTTCTAATCATAATATATCGAGCGGAGGTCCAAACACACGCTTTATTACCCTTACTCTCCACCTACAATCCCTTTCCTTCGAAATGGTGAAGCACGAGTGATACCTCTAGTATTGCTAGCATCTATGCGTTGCGGTAACCGCTTACCATCAGGTGGGCCGTGTGCTTGTTTGGCACCCACGTAGTATAAAAGATACTGATTGCAGTCTCATCCATAATTATCTTCTTACAATCGAAAAGACAAACACCCACTCGATATGATAAGTAAAATAATCAAACACACTATATTAATCACAATATTTATTGGTCAGAGCAGACATATCGATATGTGTGTGGGCATTATCTATGAAAACAGGTTTATAATCTCGGTTCGAGAGCGCCACCCGTAGATAAAGGCTTGGTACTTTTACAAGCGAGTACATATTAATGTTATTAATTAGGATATGTTCACGATACCATCTGTTTGTACTTCATAGTTTATTTATAAGAATTTTATAATACTGCAATAAAAAATGGGCAATTTAAAAAAGTGGTCCATGAGTTTCTTGCCGGTTCTCATGAAAGGCTTACTACGGAATTCGGTAATCCGGCGGGCTTATGGCGATTGCAATCGCACTGGCGGATGCACTCAGCTCGGGCACTAGTGATATTCGGGACGATTTTAAGTACTATATAATATGCCTATAAAATAAAGAGATTTTATTTGAATTGAATTTATTTATTTAAAAGGATACTAACAGCCTTAAAACAAAACTTAAAAATAACAAAACTACAATCTAATACATATTCTGGTATGAAAAGCCAATTATATGTTTTTTCGTATTGCGTATGGTGGCAGATGAGCCACGGCCCCACCTGATGGTAAATGGTAACCATCGCTCATGGACTCTAATATACCGACAGTATCGTCAAGTCGCTGCGCACCAATTAATTTCACAGGTATGAAATGAAAGAATAAACGGCTATCTCCTGCTACTTTGTCCGTGTGGTGACGGACTAAGAATACAAGTGTCACCATCCCATTCTTTCTCACGGGTGTTGTATGAGGCGACTAAGGGAAGTAAGCAATTATCATCCATTGCATGACTGGTGGTAGGGCTGGGTACTAAGTGGGAGTACTCATTTAGTATCGGGCCCGAGCGGGTTGGTCTCGTGTGACCGGCCATGAAGCACATCGTTGCGTTTTGGCTGTAGCAGGAGATAGCCGTTTATTCTTTCATTTCATATCTGTGAAATGAAATGGTGAGCTGCGGCTTGACAATACTCTCGGTATAGTTGAGTCCATGAGCGACGGTTACCATTTACCATCAGATGGGCCGTGGCTCGTCTGCCACTGCAAGCAATAAAAAAAAAACAACCTAACACCATGCTCAATCCTGATACGAGTGACGTCAGAAACAGGAGCATCTGTAAAATGAATTCACTCCATCACCTCCTCTTTGTAGAAAGATCTCGTTATGGTCTGTCATAATATTATGACCAGTCATAATATGAGCCTTGCTATTGCAAGGCTTATATTGTGATGGAAAATATGAAAAATTATGCTTATAAAATTGTAAACTAGAATAGGTTGCCGACATCTGTTGCTCATTACCTATCATGTGAAACTAAGTTACACCTTTTTTTTGTTAAGGCTGAAAAAAATGTGCCTAACCGCACAACTCGTCGTTTGGAGCAACGAACAGGGTAGTGTGGGGCCCTCACGCACTAAATAAACCCACCGTGTGCCGTTTCTCCGCCTATGTAGGCAGGCCACTGGAAAAACTAAGTTACACCTGAGAAAGATAGCTGTGTTATACTTCTGTTATCCTTCTGATAAAGATATGTAAAAGGAGGAAAGAAAATCATATTTCTTTTTCTACCAATAATTTACCACGCCCAGCTTGTATCTTGACAGGTTCAAAAGATCGAATTCCGCATGTTCGGTAAAAAACTGTTATTGTAACAAATCTAGTTAAAATTTAAACACAAGCTAGGTATTTAGGACTAATGAAAACTAAAATATAATTTTAACACTTGTGTACGAATATAATGCTAACAGTGAAATTAATAAAGGTTACTTTCTGATATTTACGCGAATGTTACACATTTTGAAATAAAACTACGTTTACGGAATCTATCTTATATATATACTATACAGCATTCATGATCACGGGTGGACTTAGATGATAGACGTCCAAGGTTGATATGTTATTTCGACGGTTTCATCTACCCACCGTATATATCATACACCGTATATATCTAAGTCCACCCGTGATCATGAATGCTGCAAAGTATTCGAAACGTCGGGATAGGAGTAAAATCAAGTAAACGCGATAGATTCCGTAAACGTAGTTTTATTTCAAAATTAATAAAGGTTGTTTATTATCCCACATGTTGACAGGCTCAGATATTACGAAGACTCAACTATTCACAAAAAAAAAAACAAGCAAAGCACACCGATGTGCTTCATGGCCGGTCACACGGGTGATGGTGGCACCAACCAGCTCGGGCCCGACAGCAAGTGAGTACTCCAACTTGATACACAGCCATCAGTAATGCAATGGGTGATGATTGTTTACCTCTTTTATTCGCCTCATATGACCGTGGTAAAGAATGGACTGGTGACACTTGTATTCTTAGTCCGTCGCCACAATATACACATTAAAAAGTAAATTAAATTAGATTGAAATTTTTTTACCAACCACACACATAATTAACTATCACAATAAAACAAACAAAAGCTATTTAAATCACTTGGGTTCGTGTGGTATTGTTTTAAAAATAACTGTCAAGATGTCAAATTATTTAGTCGTTTAGGAGGTATTAACGAACAAACTTCCAATTTATTTTACAAATTACATCCAAAACTTTTTGCTTACATATACAGATGACGCGGACGTCGCGAGTAGAAGTAATTATAATATAATATACATTAGAATTAGGATTTAAGCCGAATGGAAAGTCTATTCGGTTACATATTATTTAAATTATAATATTAAATACTATTTTAAATATTCCTTAGTTCGTTACCACATTATAGACATCCGTCACCACAAGGTGAAGTAATACATTCATGTTCAGGAAGTTTACACGCCCCTGTTCGTTGCCCCGAACGACGGGGTGTGCGGTTAGGTAATGTTTTCCCACTTAACAAAAAAAAACTAGACGTCGCGGTTCTCGAGGGTCATTACAAATCGACTCACGCGTAGGCTCGACGACTTCCATCCTCCCGAACAAGCCGGTTTCCGAAATGGCTATAGGCGCCAAATTATACAGAAGACCGAGGAGTATAATCGGCCCCTATGTCTGGCGTTTGTGGACTACGAGAAAGCCTTCGATTCGATTGAAACTTGGACGGTGCTGCAGTCCCTTCAGCGGTGCCAAATTGACTATCGATACATCGAAGTGTTGAAGTGTTCAGTCGCCACTATGTCTGTCCGAGTTCAGGACAAGAGCACGATACCGATCTAACTGCAGAAAGGTGTTAGACAGGGAGACGTCATGTCCCCGAAACTCTTCACCACTGCATTGGAAGATGTTTTCAAGCTCTTGGACTGGACCGGATTAGGCATCAACATAAATGGCGAATACATCACTCACCTTCGATTTGCAGATGATATCGTGGTCATGACAGAATCGCTGGAGGACCTTGGTACCATGCTCAACGACCTCAGCCGTGTCTCCCGACTAGTGGTTCTAAAAATGAACATGGACAAGACGAAAGTCATGTCTAATGTCTATGTCATTTCAGCACCGGTCCTGGGGGGACCACTATGTATACCTGGGACAAACTGTCCAGTTAGGTAGACACAATTTCGAGAAAGAGGTCGATCGAAGAATCCAGCTCGGCTGGGCAGCGTTCGGGAAGCTGAAAGAGATCTTCTTGTCCAATATTCCACAGTGTCTGAAGACGAAGGTCTACGACCAGTGTGTGTTACCAGTGATGAGTTACGGCACAGAGGCGTGGTCTCTGAATGTTGGCCTTATATCAAGGCTTAAAATCGCTCAGCGTGCTATGGAGCGGGCTATGCTTGGGATCTCTCTACGTGATAAGATCCGTAATACGGAAATCCGTAGGAGAATGGGAGTGACCGACATTGCCCGCCGGATCAGCATGCTGAAGTGGCAGTGGGCAGGCCACATCGCTCGGCGAACCGTCAACCGTTGGGGAAAAAAGGTTCTCGAGTGGCTACCGCGTAACGGACGGCGCAGTGTAGGACGGCCTCCCATATGGTGGACCGATGACCTGGTCAAAGTCGCAGGCAGTCGTTGGATGCAGGCGGCACAGGACCGTTCGCTCTGGCATTCTCTTGGGGAGGCCTATGTCCAGCAGTGGACGATGAAAGGCTGATGGATGGATGGATGGAAAGCTATGTAAGCAGTTTGTATATGCGTGAGGTCAAAAATAAGGTACCCATCTCAGCTTGTGCTGCAATACTTGGATACTTCAGCGCTGAAAGATGACAAGAGTCACGATAACCAAGTACGTAACTGCTTTAATACTTAAAGTATAATTATACAGGAATAGAAAAACCATGTATATTTATAAAAAAATAGTAAACCTCATTTTATTTATGTTTGAAAACAATGGATCGTAAACATTTTTTACAAAATTTACATAATAATAATGAAAACAAATAAAATAAGTCACTTTAACACAATGTTCAATAAAACGTCTAATGTACCAATAAATAACAATAAATTAACAAGAAGCATAAATTATTCAAATTGAGACATGAAGGTAAACAAAATTTGAATAGATTACACAACATATTAATGAACTATTAACAAGCTGAGATATGACATTGAAATAAAGTAGTATTTATTCTGATAAGATTAGCGATTTTAATAGACGTAAGGAGTCTTTTTTTTTATTGTCAACGTTGGCAGATGAGCAAACGGCCCACCTGACGGCAAGTGGTAACTGTCGCTCATGGACTTTGGCAGCCCCAGGGGCACAGCTAAGCCGCCGCCTACCGTGAGTAAAGTGCTCTTCTCAAACCTCGTTTTGTTTTCTGCAACGATATAATGGATCCCGTAGGAATTCATGGGACAACTTTGGTAAAAAATCTTGGAAACCTCACCACAGCAACATATATAACAAAAGTTTATGATTCACTTCGGGGGTAGGTGAGAAAAATACTTTGTTAACTTTTCTGCAACTGACTGTTTCTTATACATTTACGTGTTTGTTTCTTTATCGTAATGCATTTTAGTTTTATCGAGTTTTAAAGCACAACGATTCTAAAAAAGTTTTCACTTCAAATTTGAGTGAAAGCGCAACAAACAAACAAACTCACATTCACATTTTTAATATTAGTAAAGATTGGTAGCCATTTGTTAATTTAAAATTATTTATTAAATCTATACTATTATAAAGCTTTAACAGAGCTGTGTCTGTACATTTAATATATTTAAGAAAAAATGTCTTTATTACGCTATATAGGCGTGTCTAAACACAAAACGTTTTTTTGTAGATTTTTTGTCTGTTTATCTGTTTGTTTGATCGCGCATCACGCAAATACTACTGAACGGATTTTGATGGAACTTTTTTTTATTTGGTAGCTCTTGATTAGACCTAAAATTGGTATACATTTTATCCCGCTGCAATATCGGGAACTTGAGATATAGCCTAAAAACTAGCTTTTGGCTGCGGCGAAGCCGCGGGCAAAGGCTAGTATTTAATAATTCCAGAGCCAGGTCGTGCCATGCAGAAACAGAAAAAACCGACACAATAATTACAAATGGATCTCAGATGTACTGTATAATTATGTAACTTTTATTTATCTATACTATTATAAAGTTGTTCGTGCTGTGTCTATACATTTAAGATATTTTAGAAACAAATAATAAATAAGGCTAGTCACGCCTTATTTATTATTTGCACAAAACATTTTTTTTTAATTTTTGTGTGTTTGTTTGTTCGCGCTTCACCCAAAAACTACTGAACGGATTTTGATGCATTTTATTTTGAGTGATCTTGATACGACTTCAAAACTAGTATACATTTTATCCCGTTATTATATCGGGAACCTGAGATATAACCCAAAAACTAACTTTTGGCTGCGGCGGAGCCGCGGGCAAAGGCTAGCACTATTATAAAGCTGTAACAGAGCTGTGTCTGTACATTTAAGATATTTGAGAAAAAAATACTGAATTAGGCTATATAGGCGTGTCTAAACACAAAACGATTTTTTTTAGATTAACGTCTGTTTGTTAGTTCGCGCATCACGCAAAAACTACTGAACAAATTTTGAAGCAACTTTCTTTGTTTGATAGCTCTTGATTCGGATTTGATCAGAAACCTGAGATATTACCTAAAAACTAGCTTATAGCTGCGGCGGAGCCGCGGGCAAAGGTTAGTACTAAATACAACAGATACATACCTAATCAAAATTGTCTGAATGTTGTTCTAATCGTAATATTTCTGTTGACATCCGCTGTCAAACGCGCCACACCTTTTACATTCATAAATTTTACATGGCCTACTATAAAAACTCGCTAAATAATGACTAGGAATATATTATTCAAATAATTTTTTTTCGCAATCACATTTTTTATTTTAATAAACACTTCAGATCATTTCGTTTGATTGTAAGTGGTAGTAAGTCTGTATACTAACGCATTAAAATTACACGATTGAACAGGAACAAAAAATCCACAAATTATTATAATTATTATCCGTACAATTCCTATGAACATCCATCATCCATCCATCCACCAGCCTGTCAACGTCCACTGCTGGACATAGGCCTCCTCAAGAGAACGCCACAACGAGCGGTCCCGTCATGGGGGATAATGCCATAATCACCACGCTTGGCAGGCGGGTTGGCGAACGCAGTTGATGTTGTTAATACTCGAGGCAGTGCTGCTGCCCACTCCTCCAGTATCCCTCAGTCGGCTCTTACGACTCCCGTGGGTAGAGAGGGGTGGGACAATTCTAAAGCCGGCCCCACACGGCCAAGCCGGCCCCACACGGCCTATGAACATAAAGTGCGAAAATGTTCTAAAAGATGCAGGTTCAAATCCTGCACGTGACTATTATTTTAAATTGCAGTTTTTTGTATTTTATGTTCATATAACGCAAAATTTTTAGTTCAGTAAAAGGGGATATCTTTAATATACGGATGAAATATGATTATATTGCCTTGATAAGATTGGGATGGAAATGTGCGATTTAACTTTATTATTATTAGACAACCTGGCCTGTGAATTAAAATTGTACGATGGTGGTTTGGTGGTATAAATGTTATAAGCGCAAGCCTCAGGGTCGTTCAAAAAGTATTATTGGGTCTTTTTATCAGAAAAGAAGCTGATTCAAAACCTGGTATACCTGTAGCATAATTTTTCACAAATAATAATATCCTTCACTGGCGAATTCCTTTATAGCAGGGGACTTTACAGACTCAGAACATCTATTTGTATATCAGACAAATATGGGAATTGACCTACAATATTCTGCATGGGAGGTCGATATCTGAACCACTTTGCTATCTGTGAAGCTTTTTTGATACTACGCGAATGGTAAATAAGCATACGGCCCATCTGATGGTAAGCGGTTACCGTAGCCTACAACAAATAGGCTATATATATATAGTATATATATAGTATACTAGCCACAAAATAGGCATTATTCACGCGTTGCCAGCTACAAGGAAAGAGTTAAGAAGTAGAAAGAAAGGATAATAAGGAGAGGATAAGGAGCGAGTTTGACTCATATTGAACACAATAGTTGGAGTACTTGCCATTGTTTTACGCTGGTCTTCTGTGATCCTCTAACTTGGCGCTCGACTTGAGACGCTTGGCCGCCGATCGAGCCGGCCCATTTATTCTAGAACAAGCAAGGCTCTACCATTAGATTGCAGTCAATTTTAGTATACCACTAGCAGCGAAACCCTGTGTTGTTCGGGTTAAAATACATCTCATGTTTAATGGTATAAAACTATATAAGGATCCATTTTTTAACGTTGATATTATAGATTTCTATTTTACCAGAACACTCTAGAATATTTCAATGTACATCACTCCAATTTAGGTCTCATAGATCAATAATAACACTCGTACACAATTTGGAACTTTTTAAAAAATTCCTGAAATTTCTCGAATATTCTAAATAGATTATAATAGTTTGCACTTATTTTAGAAGTTTCTAGATAATTAGCATTTGACACGGCTGTACGAAAGGAACTTTGGGACACTTTGCCGGAGTATGGTATTAACGGTAGACTGCTACAAGCGGTGCAGTCCAACTACATGGACTGCAGAGCTTGTGTGCGGCTGGATGATGGAATGTCACCCTGGTTTCATGTTAATATCAGCGTTAAAGAGGGCTGCGTTCTATGAACCAGACTGTTTATCATATATGTGGATAAATCTCTACAAAGGTTGACTGAAATGAATGTGGGAGTTCAGATGGGCGACTCAGTGGTTCACTCTCTGCTATATGCAGACGATGCGATTTTATTAGCGCAGTCCGCGACTGACCTGCAAACCCTAGTCGACGTAATGGCAGAAGATTGCAAGAAGAGGGGCTTACGTGTGAATGTGAGCGAAACCAAAATAATGGTTTTTGAAAGAGAAGAAGCCAGAACAGATGTTAGAGTAGCAAAAGGGAATGGTGTGCTAGAACAAGTGGATGAATTTGTATATCTTGGATGTGGATTCAGTTGGGATGGAAGGTACACCACTGATGTAGAGAGAAGACTGAATGCGGGAAATAGAGTGATCGGGGCATTGGGACAACTTCTCGGCAGTCATCACCTCAACCAGAGGGCACGTTTCGCAATACACAACGCAGTGCTTGTCCCAACGTTATTATATGGAAGCGAGAGTTGGGTATGCAAAAAAGAGCATGAGAGTAAAACTAATGCAGTCGAAATGCGTTCTCTGCGGAGAATCTGTGGAGTGAGGCTGACTGACCGCATTCGTAACGACAACGTAAGAGAGCGAGTAGGTATGAAAGAAACTATTGGTGTAAGGAATGCTTTGATGGTTCGGACATGTGGAAAGAATGCCGGACGAGCGACTGGTTAAGAAGATATACAATGCGAAAGTGGAAGGATGTAGCTACAGGGGAAGACCGAGACTCACCTACCTAGACCAAATCGTTCATGTATTGAAGGAAGGTGGAGTCAGGAGTCTCGGAAACCGGCGACCGTGTATGAAGAGAGTTATGAATGTTGAGGAAGCGCGAGATGTATGCAAGAATAGAGCCTCTTGGCACTCTGTTCTCTCTGCCTACCCCGCAAGGGAAATGGCGTGATGATAAGTAAGTTTTGTTAGATAACTCCAGAATTTTCTTGATTTTTTCAGAAGTCCTCATGAGTTAGAAGAAAAGGACAGAAATGTATTTTTTCACATTTTTGCCACTCACAACCACCCATTTGCAACCACCGCGACCAAACTCCCTTACCCTCACCTGGAGACCAAGGGGTATTCACCACCCCAACGGGAAGTTGATTGGAGTTGGTGGTGATAGAGAAAAGCCTGTCTTTACGAACTATCATTAGCGTTTTTTTTATATTTAGATTACATAGGAAAAGTTAGTTATGGATAACGATATATATTCTACTTAATAATTACTATATCAGTGTCTTTAAAAACATTAAGTTAAACAAGCTAAAATAATACCTAAAGCAAGTATAGGATGAAGGATGGCTTCCCGTCAAATGTATCAACGATCAGCTATTTTACGCAGGCAGCATAAGATTGTTCATTGTGGCTCTTTCTTAAGCAGGCCTACGTACAGTAGTGGACGAAAAAAGGTTGATGAATGAATAGTAAACAGGATGCCAAACTTTTTCTTATTGGGGTCGGATTCCAATCGGTTCGGTTTTAGCTGATACACCAGTGTTTACACGGAGCGTCTCGCGTAGCGTATCTGACTTCTACGACCCTACTAAGTCAGATTTTTTTTTAAATTCAGGACTGACAACTGTAATGACTGCCAGAATGTTATTTGACAGCTGGGACCAACTGCTTAACGTGCCTTCTGAAGTACAGAGTAGGTCATGGTTCATGGATCACAATCACTTAGTCAAAGGATAACCGTACATTAGTATAGTACACCTATAATACCTTGCACTTTAAGGGATTACAGCTGCAATAGCTTGCATAATGATATGATGTAATTCATCTTCAACACTTGATAGACATACTCATACTTCTAAAAATATCGAACTTACTAAAAAGATATGTTACTCTTGCCTTAAACGTGCAAGTTTTTCCATATGTTTCTTCACACGCTTGGTGTTAATGATCTGTCAGTGTTTGCCAATGACGAACACGTTTTTAATGAAAATTTGAAGAACGTGAATTACTAACTATTGTTTACCTCAAATGTATTATTCCGAAAAGGAACGATATAGTTTTGGTGGCCTTTAAATATCGTCCTTAAGACTATAAAAAAAAATTTTTTTGGTTCGATTCCCGCTCGTACAAAATATCTCTTTTTGTCCTTATTCACAAATCATTTGTACTAAGTAGCGGAGCATGTCAAATGCTAAAAAATATAGATCAAAACTCTATAAGAAACAATTTAAAAACCATACCGTTGCTAGGTTACCGCATTGCAATAAATATACTGTTGCTAGGGTACCACTTTACACCACATTCGTCACTTTGCGTGCGCCAAGTTATATTTGCGACGTAAGTCATAAGCATTTACTATTAGGTAAAACAACGTAAGTTTTACGTAATTATTTATAATTACGTAAAACTCACGTTGTAATTGTAACATGAGCAGATAGCTGCTACTGCTACTATCCTAATAATGAGCACTGACTGGAGCTTGATGATCCATAATAGTGAATACTATTTTGTATTTTAATAATAATAATGTATTGTGTACATGTTTTTTAAGGTTTTAAATCTATTTCGTTATATATGTGTATATATGTCATGTTGTATATAATTGTAATAGTTTAATTATAAAACAATAAAATATACGAAATTGGGAAACAATAAAAAATATAATTGTATTAAATAATTTAACATGCCGTGTGGGGCCGGCACCAAGAATAGCTCTACCCCGTCTCTTCCTATGGGAGTCGTAAAAGCCGACTACGGGATTAACGGGGGACCGGGCAGCAGCATACCCTGTGTACTAAAAACATCCACTGCGATCGCCAACCCGCCTGCCAAGCGTGGCGATTATGGTAAAACTCCAATTTTGGGGAGGGCTAAGTTGAGCAGTGGACGATGAAAGGCTGATGGATGAAAATAAATTAAGATTAAAATCAAGGCCACTAACAGCGTATTCTCAAGAGTTGTGGCTTCGATAAACAGTTATTCTGACTCTGAATAAAATTTAATTTCCTTTGTATGTTTATTAATCCCTTTAAAAAAATAAAGTTCCCTTGCACGTGATTATGTATAACTGTAGATTTTATTAAATTATAGTCGAGTAATGAGTGAGATATAGTACAATGGTAGGGGAAATAACGTACGTTATCGGTATAATGCGACTAAATAAAAACAGTCTGTGGATGCTACAGTTGTTATGAAATAAAGGATTACTAGATTCGGTCAGATAGCTATCCTCAGTAATTGTGTTTGGGGTTCGTAGATTTAGTGCGTTCATGAAAGTGTAGGCATTTGACGTGTTTTCATATTGATAATGGATATATAAATCGTAAATATTTAAAGATCGTGAAATACTTTAACAGTGCATTATAGTTTGTTACAAAATTATAATATGATAAAAAAAATATGGCAGTAAAACCCAGTAGTTTGTCAAGAATGACGTGTGCAAAAATATTTTTATTATAAATAAAATAATACAAAATTGATATCAAGTGCATAAATAAAAGAATATAACTAAACACATTATTAAATTTTGATTTTAAAATCTTCTAAATTCAAAAAAATAATGATTTTTAGCTGTAAACTAAACTAAGCAATAAAAATGTACTCAATAAGTTTTAAATAAAAAAAGGCAGTTATTCAGCTTTAGATTTAATTTTAAGGTCTGGGCATAACAATCAGCCTAATGTGAATTATAAATTAAAAAAATGACAATGTGTTGAACGAATTCTAAATTAAAAAAATTAAAACTGGAATTTAAAATGATTAATTTCAAGTTGACCGCATTTATTAAGTTTTTAGTTCTAAAATTGGTGTTGAGGTGATTATGACGTGGACTAAAGAGTTGGACGAGGCGGCAGAACTTGCCACAAAGTGTGGGTACTGGCATGTGGTACTTTTTTACTTGCTATGTGGTCTGGCAGCCATTCCAACATCGTTTTTAGTGTTTGCACAGGTAAGTAACTTATTTTTATTGATCACTAAGCACCCCGTGCGGATTGGTGCGAAAACAATAGTAAATATATGCTTATATTTATTATTCCATCCATCCATTCATCAGCCTTTCATCGTCCACTGCTGGACATATGTTATCCTACGGATTTCCGTATTACGGATCTTATCGCGTAGAGAGATCCCAAGCATAGCCCGCTCCATGGCACGCTCAGCGACTTTGAGCCTTGATATAAGGCCATCATTCAGAGACCACGCCTCTGTTCCGTAAGTCGTCACCGGTAACACACACTAGTCGTAGACCTTCGTCTTCAGACACTGTGGAATATTGGACGAGAAGATCTTCCTCAGCTTCCCAAAATATATTTTTAATACACTTTTAATTATTTCATAGTACAGAGACATTGGGCCGTGTGGGGCCGGCTTTAGAATTGTCCCACCCCTCTCTACCCACGGGTGTCGTAAGAGTCGACTGAGGGAATACCGGGGGAGTGGGCAGCAGCACTCCCGCGTGTATTAACAACATCCACTGCGATCGCCAACCCGCTTGCCAAGCGTGGCGATTACGGCATTATGCCCTATGACGGGACCGCTCATTGTGGCGTTCTCTTGGGGAGGCCTATGTTCAGCAGTGGACGTTTGAAAGGCTGATGGATGGATGGACAGATACATTAAAAATGTTGAAAGATATAAAACTGTGTATGAATTTAAATTTAATTTAGACTTAAAGTTTTCTAGATTTTTTTAAAGGTACCGACTTCCATGCACGAGGTCGTGGGGTCGATTCCCACTCAGGACAATTATTTGTGTGATGAACACAGATATTTGTACTGCGTCTGGGTGTTTTCTATGTATTATATGTATGTATTTACAAAAAAAAGTAGTATATGTATTATATCCGTAACCTGATACCCATAGCACAAGAGTTAAGCTTAGTTTGGGACCAGAGGACGTTGTGTGAAAAATGTCCTTGAATATTTATTTATTCATTTATTATACTACGGAATAATCCTTGTACCGCAAGAGACTACGAACATATACTCGTAGTTGATGGACACAAATTACAATTTGTACATCACGTTAAGCATTGTGCGGGAATCGAACAACACTCGACATGGAAGGTCGGTAATTAACCCACTACGTTCTCAGATCTGTGCAGGTTCACTGTATTTATGACTAATATATTTATATTAGTCATATATATATAATTCTACTGTATGTGTGTATGTCACTGAACTCCTCCTAAACGGCTGGACTGATCTTGGCGATTTTTTCCAAGAGGCTCTATTCTTGCATGCATAATAATATCTCGTTTCCTCAAAATTCATAATTCTCTTCATACACGCTCGCCCGTTTCGGAGACTCCTGACTCCAACTTCCTTCAATACATGGCCGATTTGGTCTAGGTAGGTGAGTTTCGGTCTCCCCCTGTACCTACGTCCTTCCACTTTCGCATCCATCCTTATATTCGATATTTCTAATTGAAATTAATACTTTTATTAAGGTCTTGTTCTATTTAGATATTTTTATATATATTTTTAGCATTTGACATGCTTAGCACTATACATTAAACACAAAGTGAAAAATGCGAAATCGAAAAAGATCCTGCTCGTGACTGTTATTTTCGATTTCGCATTTTTCACTTTGTGTTTAAGGTCTTGCTCTGTCACGGTTGGTATGGCATTCTCGGACTCTGTTCTGGTATTGACCTTAATAAGGTTAATCTTACAAAATTGTAAAAAAGAAAAAACAGGTAGTATATGTATTATATCCGTAATCTGCATCACGCCTGTATTCCCCGAAGGGGTAGGCAGAGGTGTTACACACCCACGATTCGCCTGCTATGTTTTTTAAGTCCCACGTAATAGAGGGCGAGCCTATTGAGAATTTTTATTATTTTTTATTACGAAAAAATCTAAATAACACTGCCAGACCCGGGGATCGAACCCGAGACCTCATGATCAGCAGTTAGTACAAAATTGTAAGATTTCGCTCATCACTATTTGGCGCGAAATGCCGTATATAAGTTGATACGTTATTTGTGCAGTCACACCCATAAAGTACAATAAATAAATAAATATTCACGGACATTTCACACAACGTCCTCTGGTCCCAAACTAAGCTTAACACTTGTGCCAGTAGGTACCAGATTACGGATATAATACATATACTACCTTTTTTTTTGTAAATACATACATATAATAGATAGAAAACACCCAGACGCAGTACAAATATCACACAAATAATTGTCCTGAGTGGGAATCGAACCCACGACCTCGTGCACGAAAGTCCGTTACACTACCGACTACGCCATGAGGCCCGTCAATATATATAGGAGAATTTTGTTAGTGTGGTGACAGACTAATTCAGTATTATAAGAAATGCCTTTTTCCATATATAGCATATTCAAAGACATTCGTATTTATGGAGTAAACTCCAGTCGTGGGTCGGAGCTGACACACTGTGCCTTATTATCAGGACAAAGGCATCTATCCTCGAAGGGGTAGGCAGAGGTGTATTACACACCCAGGGTTCGCCAACTATGTTTAAGTCCCACGTAATAGGGGGTGAGCCTACTGCCATCTACCAGGCACATTTCCATACTCTGGGTTGCTACTAAGAATTTTTCTTTTTACGAAAAAGCTCAATAACACTACCCGACCCGGAATTCGAACCCGAGACCTCATGATCAGCAGTCGCTTACACTACCGCTGCACTGCAGAGGCAGTTTAAATGTGTGTGTATGTGTGTCACCTATATGATTTGTAAATATAATCAAAATAGTTCTAGTCGTTTAAGCGTGATTACTAGATAAAAATGTAAATATTCTCAAAAACTCTTCATAACTTACTGACTTAAAACGTACTTAAGTGTTGGTTGTTCGTAAATATTCATATACTTACGATAACTTTATGAAAATCACGTCTAAAATATCTATTTTTAGACGAAACATTTTGTCGTAATCATGTTTATAAGAGACAATTGGAATTAGTGTGAGATAAGATAATACTTCATTCTATTATCGATTGAATCGTGATTTGTGGTTTATCAATTCGGCTTTTATTAAACCGACTGCTTAATGTGAGTAAAAATATGGTATTTTTCTCTAGTAAATATACAGCAGTGATACTTTTAATTTCTTTTTACTTTTTTTGTTTGTTTGGGCGGTGGTACTTTTTTTTATTGTTTAGGCGGGAAAGTGCAGTGATACCCTAGCGGTAAAACCAAGAACTTCAAAGACAGTGGTATCGAGTTCGATCCCCAGATCAAGGTCCTAAGATGTCCGTGTGGTGACGGACTAAGAATACAAGTGTCACCATCCCATTCATTCCCACGGGTGTCGTAAAAGGCGACTAAAGGAAGTAAGCAATTATCACCCATTGCATTATTTGGTTGGGCTGGGTACCAAGTGGGAGTACTCACTTGCTATCGGGCCCGAGCGGGTTAGTACCACCATCTCCTGTGTGACCGGCCATGTGTTTTGGTTGTAGCAGGAGATTAATTATTTCGTAAATTCTTTCATTTCATATCCGTGAAATGGTGAGCAGCGGCTTGACAATATTCTCGGTATAGTTGAGTCCATGAGCAGTGGTTACCATTTACCACCAGGTGGGTCGTGTCTGGTCTGCCACCATAGGCAATAAAAAACAATCTTTTGTGTCGAGTGTTACGCACAGTAAAATTCCCTGATTGATCCACAAATAATTATTCCTTTGTGTACAACAATTGTTTGGTTGTATATTCCCCCACGATACATAGACTATACCCCTTTTTTTTTTGTTAAGGCGGGAAAAAATGTTCCTAGCCGCACAGCCCGTCGTTCGGGGTAACGAAAAGGGTAATGTGGGGCCCTCACCCACTAAAGAAACCCGCCGTGTGCCGTATCTCCGCCTCTATTGGCGGGCCAACGGAACCATATTACATTTCTTCAGTGACATAGATTATATCCTAGTGCAGGGTGTTGTCTATTTCCATTATAAATAATATTATTATTTACTATTTTTTAGCTAGCGTCACTATAATTCCCAATTTCAAGAAAATCGTTTTTACGGCGGGTTTATTTGTGGATGAGGGCCCCACTGTACTCTGTTCGTTGCCCCGAACTACGGGGTGTGTAGTTGCGAAAAATTGTACCTACATTTTTTCCCGCCTAAAAAAAGAACGCTTGGGCTAGTCAGAGTACTCACTTATAATCTCGGGCTGCAGCGTGTCGGTACCAACGTCTTCCGTGTGATCGACTATGAACCACTCTGTATGTTTTGGTTCTAGCGAGATCATTTCCTATTAGCGAAATAAAGCGATGGGAAGCGGGTGACAGTACTCTTCCATCCATCCATCCATCCATCAGCCTTTTAAAGTCCACTGCTGGACATAGGCAATGGGGGATAGTGCCGTAATCGCCACGCTTGGCAGGCGGGTTGGCGATCGCAGTGGATGTTGTTAATACTCGAAGGAGTGCTGCTGCCCACTCCCACGGTATTCCCTCAGTCGGCTCTTACGACTCCCAAGGGTGGAGAGGGGTGGGAAAATTCTAAAGCCGGCCCCACACGGCAGTACTCTTAGTATTATTGAGTTCATGAGTGGCTGTCACTAGGTACCATGCATCATGGCTCGTCTGCCTCAAAAAGAAATAATATATTTAACTACACATTTAGCTCATTAAATAATTTTGCCTGGTCTTTGAGTTGAAGTAGTCAGGGATCTGAGTGTAGGTTTGATTAATCTTATTATAAAATAGCTGATACCCGTGACTTTGACTTCGTTGCTTCTATAATATTATGCTGGAACAGAGCTGTTTCTGTATATTTAAGATGTTCAAAAAAAATATGTATTAGGCTATTTAAACGTCTCTTAACGCAAATCCTTTTTTTAGAATTTCTGTTTGATTGTTTGGGCATCACACAAAACTAATGAACGGGTTTTGATAAAACTTTTTTGTTCGATAGCTCTTGATTAAACTTATCCCGCTACTATATCAGGACACTTGAGATATTCGTATATCCTAAAAAGCAGCTCTTGGCTGCGGCGGAGCCGCGGGCGAAGGTTAGTATTTTATTAAAATCACGAGACAGGTAGAAGAAAATTCCCCTCTCCTCCACTTCTTCGTGGTAAGAAAATACGAAACACTGAACTCGTCATGCTTATAAACGTCGTTGTTTTTTAATCTTTTAATATTTTATAATAAATGAAGATATCGCAATATTTTTTGAACTTTGTTGAAATTTATCCAGTAGATTTTCCGTGACATGCGGACAACGGTAGACCTCTATAATTTTATTAATATAGATGAGATTGTGAACAAAATCTTGGTCCACTAACTGCCACGTTACTGTATTTACGTTAATCAAACAATTAAAAACTGGCAATTATATAATTGTAACTATTTAAAACATTAATGAATCATAATGTTTTTTAAATTGAATTGCGTCTCTCATTACGCGTTAAAAATAAGATTGATAGTCTAGACTGCTTGTTTTTGATAACAATTTTAAATTTACTCTTCGAAACGGTTAATCAAATAGCCATTCTAATTAAAGAATCGCTTCGTTTTTGTTTAGTCGACATGCTATGTACGAAATTCGCGCGTTTTCAACCTTAGGGTCAGAATAGAGCTTTCCCGCCTTAACAAAAAAGAGGGGTCAGAATAGAAAGCTGATATGATGGTCTGTCGCTATCACACCATACGAAACACAACTGTACCAATAGTTATTCCCCGCTGATCTTCTGTGTGAGGGTGATGAATTATCACCAAATCGAGCCGCTTCATTCATACCGCGACAAGCAAGGATTTACTACTAAAAGATAGTACGACACTCATTGGAAACAATGTGTAAAGTTGTAAAATACAAAGGGCGTAAATCACGCGGTACTATCCATAGATATAGGGATGGGAAGTGGAAAGAAAGAAAACGTCCTTAAAATATATTTATTATCTTTTTTTAGGTATTCACAAATGCAACTCCAGAGCATTGGTGCGCTCCACCTGAAGAGTTACAGCATTTAGGGATCCCAGAAGACATCCTACGTTCTCTCACAGTACCAGGAGAGCAGGAATCCTATGCAAGCTGTAGAGCCTATGATATAAATACGAAGGAATTGCGTGAAGCTATAAAAGATTATGTTGATGAGAGGTAACATTTATTTATTAATGTATTCCTGGTAGAATAATAGAAATATTGTGGAAAATAACTTGCTAAGTAAAATGTCAATATGACTGATATCTAAATAAATCCATTTTCCTACCGTTAAACTTCATTGGAATCAGCTTCCGATTTGCCGATCTGTTGAACAGATCCACCAGTTTTTCCATGGAGTGGAACTGACCTCCACGACTCAACTTATAGGCACAGCCACATAACTACACAGCAAGAAGAACTAGAACAGAGTTGGAATTTTTAAAAACAGTAACGACTGCCATGCCATTTTATAACAGCCGGGACTCACTTATTAACGAGCCTTCCAAAGCACGAAGTAATTCGAATGTAGACCCATAAAAAGGTCTAATCTTTGGTCTATCTGATGCTGGCCGATCGAAAGTTGCTTAACCTTACCGATGATCGAGTGGCAAGTTCACAACTAGGCTAAAATTAAATAACCGATTTATAGCCTTCCAATTTTTTCGATTTTAATGAAGGCAGCAGCTTGGAAGTAGTAAGGAGTCCAAGTTTATTTGGTAAAAATTACAATTGAGGTATTTAATTTAAGGTACCTATATTAAATAGGAACCATTCCGAGATAAAAAAGTTAATTTTATTTGGATTATTATGCAAATTTCATGATGATCGGTGACAAAATTTTGTCGGCCGGTTACCACATGGAGCACTTTGTTTTCTAAGCGGAACGATCATATGTATCATGTTTATTACTTTCGCGTGTAACAACTTATCACAATTATTACTGATATTCTAACATAGCTTATATGTCATGAATAAAGGTCTCACTTACTTACTTATCACCGTATTGCTATAAATAATTTCAGAGCAGTAGCCAGAGCAAAACCAGAAGCATCGCTTGCGAAATGATACATGTCACCTTCATAGTCAAGACCTACAATAATTTGCTAGCTTATGTCTGCGGCTTTACTGTAATATAGCTGTAATATAATTACGTCATCATCTGGTACATTATTTGTACTTTTTTATTATTGTAATGGTGGCAGGCGATCTACGGCCCACCTGATGGTAAATGGCAACCGTCGCTCATGGACTCAACTATAACGGGAGTATTGTCATGCCGTAATGAAAAGTATCGTAGATATATCTTTTACTCTGTGGGCTAAATTCGTAAAGAACTCACAAACAAACCAACTAAATTATAGATATATAATATTAGTATGGATAATAATAACATTCAATAACAAATAATTAAAAACATTTTAACTCGTTAATTTATAACATACGTATTAGTAGTAAGTAGTATCATTACACACACAAGCTCTTGGCTATCCAGACTTGTTTGTGTAAAAACATGACAATGTTATTTATGTAGGTACTCGTATATATGAGATAAATAAAGTAGGTCGCCTTTTATAATAAAGTAGCTGTACAGTGCGATTGCAAACACGTATGATTTTTTAAGTATCCATAAATTATTAATGAACATAATATACCTTTTTCTTGTTAAGGCGGGAAAAATGGACTGAATCGCACCCCCCGTCGTTCGGGGCAGCAACGAAAGGGTATTGTGGGGCCCTCACCCACTAAATAAACCAGCCGTGTGCCGTCTCTCCGCCTGTATTGGCGAACCACTGGAACTGTGTTACGTTATTTCAGTGGTAAAATATTTATACCTAACTTTTAAATTAAATGAAATTTGATTATATTTTTTTATAAATAAATATCGCAATGTAGTTTACATTTTATGACATCAGATGGCACTTATTTTAATTACAATATTTTTATTTTTGCTCAGTTCTTAAAGATCCTTTACCTAACTGCACACCCCGTCGTACGAGGCAACGAACAGGATAGTGTGGGGCCGTTACCCACTTAATAAACCCGCCGTGTGCCGTCTCTCCGCCTGTAATTCTAGTGTTATGTTAAATAGCCTAAAGCCTCTACGAGATGTTAAAAAAATGACAGAGATAACGGTTGGTGTTCTGACTGTTTTGGTACTAAAACTATAAGAATAATAAAACTATTCTTATGCTAAAACTAATAAAATGTTCTTGAAGACTAACGCCCGGTTTCTGAAAGGCTGCTCAATACATAAATTTACTGACAAACTGTCAAACCTTAAATTAGTACATTTTTCTGTGAACAATTTTTCAGAAACTCAATTTGGTTTTATAGTACGGTTAAATTGAAAGTGATATTAGTTGAATAAGAATTTGATCAGCCTTTCAGAAAACGGGGGTTAAAGGTTAAACTTAATGCGATGTGAGAGAAAAATACTGTTTCTACAGTAAATTACATCAACTGTGCTATATATAGCGTTAACAATCGTTAGGTATAGGTACTTTGCGCAGTGACACCATCAAAGTGGGAAGTGCTGTGGCAAACAACCAACAACATAGTAATTGCAAGTAAATTGTTACTGCAATTTATGGATTATTATAATCGTGCACAAACAAGTTAGTTGTATACTTGTAAATAACTAGCTGACCCGACACACATTGTAATATCTTAGTTATGAATATTATTTATTTACTTGAAAACTGTTCACATTCAAATAGTCATAAAGTTTTCTGAAATTTTTATTTTTCTTTAAGTAGAAAACTTCTACAGAAAATCAGAAAATAAAGAAATAATTTTTATTAAAAAAAAAAGAAAACCGCCTTCAAAAAACACTGGAACTAAAAAGCAATAAATAATTTGTATTTACATACGATTTCCGTACTAGACACCTATTGATGTGTTTGAAGCCGGTGCCAAATTGTTTTAATGTTATTTAAGTATTGATATGTATTGTTTTTGTTACTTTTGGACTTGGCACCGGCTTTAAACACATCAATAGGTATCTAGCACGGAAATCGTATGTAAACACAAATTATTTATTGCTTTTTAGTTCCAAAGTGTTTTTTGAAGGCGGTTTTCTTTTTTTTTAATAAAAATTATTTACTTTTTGCTTTTTAGTGTTTTTTTTATAAAATGGGTGCCTAGTTTAGGGTAGGTGGCCACCCTAAACGAAAAAAATTAGACTAAATGAAAAAATATCATCGCGGTATACATTTTTTTTAGATGTTTGTTGATTTTTTAAAAACCACTGCACCAATTTCCATAAAATTTAAATAGGACCGTTTTGAAATAAACCCCTTTCACACAAAAAAAAAATGCAAATCCGTCAATATATGAAGGAGTTATGTCCGAACATACGTAAAAAAAATATAAACATCCGAATTGATAACCTCCTCCTTTTTTGAAGAAAAAAGACTAATGAAATCGGAGAAGTCCTTCTCAAGTTATGGCGTGACCAAGGGAAGCAGGGATTCATCTTTATAAATAGATTTGACTTGCTTTGTTTAAAATATTTATGAATATTCGTGTGTATGTTAGTGTCTGACTAATTGAGCGATATTCTTTACAGAATAGTTGCAGTAAAAGAAGATAATATAATACATTCAATAAAGATTTATCAATTGCGAGTCAGTGATGATGCTGTTAAGAAGCAGATGGTAAGATTCTTTGAATTGTTAACGAAGATCCAGGAGCCATATGCTAGTGGTTACAGGCACTAATGATTTTAGCAAAAAGGAGACGGATCCTTGAGCTACATGGTCATATCCATAAATTACCCTTAAGACTGGAGTTTGAACATAGACTAAAACATAATCGATGAATTAGATGACTACTTAAAAAGATGGGCTACCGTGTGAGCCTTGCAACAATTGAAAATCGTCACGACTTCGACCAATGATGAGAAACATATAAGAGGTGATCCATTTCGAAGTTCCCTACTTTTTTAAAGAAAAAAACAGAAAATTCAATTTTAATGGAGAATGTTTATTATCATTTGAAAGAACATTCTTTGCCATTTATTTTTTGAAGATTATGTCTATCAAATGTTGGCCGTTGCTACGTCGCAGATGGTCCATCCGTTGAGTTCAATTATCGATGACTCGTTCAAGCATTTCGACTGGTAACTGGCGAATAACACGCGTGATGTTTTCCTCCAAGGCCTGAATCGAAGCGGGTTTGTCCGCATAAACTTTAGACTTTACATATCCCCACAGGAAAAAACCTAACGGTGTGATATCACACGATTTTGGTGGCCAATCGACCGGCCCAAAACGTGAACTTATGTGCTCACCGAAATGTTCTCTCAATAAATCCATTGATTGATGCGATGTGTGGGAAGTGACGCCGTCTTGCTGAAACCAAATGTCGCCGAGATCACGAGCTTCAATTTCAGGCATCAAATAGTCGGTTATCGAGGCACGATAACGGTCGCCATTGACGGTTACGTTCGCACCGGCATCATTTTTAAAGAAATATGTACCGATGATTCCACCGGCCCACAAACCACACCAAACCGTTGTTTTTTCTGGATGAAGTGGCAGTTATTGAATCTCTTCAGGTTGCTCTTCGTTTCAAATGCGGCAATTTTGTTTGTTTACATAACCATTGAGCCAGAAATGGGCCTCATTACTTTGTTGTTACCAGTCGAAATGCTCGAACGAGTCATCGAAAATTGGACTCAACGGATGGACCATCTGCGACGTAGCAACGGCCAACATTTGATAGATATAATCTTCAGAAAATAAATGCCAAAGAATGTTCTTTCAAATGATAATAAATATTCTCCATTAAATTTGATTTTTTTGTGATTTTTCTTTAAAAAAGTAGGGAACCTCTAACTGGATTACCCGTTATAAATAAGTTTCTCGAAAATCAACCATGCGATAGATGACGCAGCGTAAGACAACAACAGGTCACACCTACAGAAGCCTGGTCATACCTACAAGGAGATGCAGGTGGCGAAAGAGCATTCACTGTTAACGCTCCTTCGGAGAGAGCTTTACCATGAATATATTGAATGGCTGACAGAAAAATTTACGTTATTTTTTTTTGTTACAGATTGCTAATATATCGGGTATAGTATTAGCAGTGCGAAGTAATACAACATCACCATGTAGAAATGGGTGGAGTTTCAATAAAGAACAGTACAAAAAAACCCTGGTCACCCAAGTAAGAAACAATTTTTTTTTACACTCGAGTAAATATGCTCTCTCCTTTGATATTTTATATATTTTTTAAATATTTGACACGCTTTGCCATATAAATGAACAAAAAGTAGGAAAATGTGTAATTAAAAATATCTGTCGCCCAAGATATTAAGAAAGAATGTGTTAATTAATTGAATGAGGTGACACTTGGCGGAAGTCCATTGTTACTATTATAGAATGGATATTTTAGGAGGAGAGCCTACCGTATCGCATGGTTGTGTCACGCTGGTGAGTCTTTTGTCATTATCGTGCATGCTACTTTGCTATTATCACATTCTCCTCTATCTGTGAGAGTGCGGATTGGCAATCTTAGGTTATTCTGTCCAAAGATAACCGGGATTAACAATCCGTGGGTGAGTGGTGGGCTCTCCTCCTAAAATATCCATTCTATAATAGTAAAGAATGTGTTCACACAGTTCCGAGCAATTGTCACGACAGCTAAATTGGCAAAGTATCTTGGATGATTTTCTAGGAGATGCAGGTTCAAATTCTTTTCGTGACTGTTATTTTGGAATTTACCTTTTCACACTTTGTGTTCAATGATCTCAATTGTGAACAAGTGCATGTATTGACGTAAATATATCGTCGTTTCCTTCATTGGCCTTCAATTATTACACTACCGGAGAAAGATCACAGAACCAACGGCTTTACAGGTCTCCTAAAATCTGACTCAAATACAATATTAAGCACTAGTAGAAGTATGAGAGTGTAGTACAGCTCCCTTAGAATGTGATTCAGAGATTCTTCATTCTTTTGTGATATTTGTGATTGGTAGATGCATAGACGCATGATGTCGCAATAATCGCACACCCAACCACAATGATCTTTCAACTAATAACAATTCACTAAATCATATCGATATCGTATCGTCTCGCTTGCGATTTGTAGAGAAAACGACGCGTGATGTCGCAATAATCCCTCGGCCAATCGCGGTGATCTCTCAACCAATCACAATGACACGATGTCATGTCGATATGATGGAGTGAGATACGTTCCAACCCCCCAATATAGAGAATTTTCTTTTATTATTTGACGTACTTTTGTTTCTAGTTCTCCTTGGTGTGTGACAAAGAATGGTTACCACGAATGGCGAACACATTGTTCTGGACAGGCTCTATATTTGGTAACCTTTTCTTTGGATGGATGTCCGATAGGTAAGAACTTCTACATATTTGATTCGAAAATGCTTTTGCGCAAAATTTTAGTTGAAATATTTTTTTAACGTTAGTTTCTTTTGGGAAATTTCGTATTCAGTTGACAAGAAAGCCTAAGTTTTAGACCTTCTTGTCTTTTCTTGTTCTTATACGTAAAGAAAATAAACTAATACGGGTGGTGTATACGATAGGAAATTTATAAAATTTGCTTATGAATGTTTTCCTCGTATTAAGTCTGGTCAATTGTGGTGTAAGTACAAAGTATGTTGAAATGTATGTTGCAACTGCTTTTGTTGACCGCTCAGCAATAATTATTGTGGTTTTCCTTAAATTACATATTGGCGTACCAAACTGAACTGAATCAGTTTAAATTTGATTTGCGATATAAGGCTCACCTAACATTTATATCTTTAAGTTTTATCACTAAAAGGATATGACATTAAAAAAAAATCATTTAAAAGGTGTAGTAAGCTAAACCACTATATCTTTTATGGTTCTACGAGCCGGTTTATTTAGGAATATCTATTTAATTGTAATATTTAATAAGTTTTTTTTTTCAGATATGGACGTCGACCGACAATTCTTTTGATGATTCTCTTCGAAGTTCCATTACCAATCGCAGCGGCATTTACCACGTCATATTGGACGTATGTTGGACTATGTGTTGCTGGTGGTCTATTTTTTCCAGCTTTGTATCAGCAGCCATTTATATTAGCGTTAGAATTAATGCCACCAGGACGAAGAACACATGCAGGTAAAATATAATGTTATAATTACCAAGAGCTAGATCACCGGCTAGATGGTCCAAAAACATTTTGGCAGTGGCTGATAATCAATGGATTAGAATGAAAAAAGATCAAAATAGAAAATATTCGTAGTATTGTTTAATATCCCTGCAAAATACATCCTAAAATTGATTACTACGGTTATGGATGGTAGGGCTGGGTGCCAATTGAGAGTACTCACGTGCTATCCTGGACCCGAACGGGTCGGTACCACCGTCTTATGCATCATGAAGCACCTCAGTGTGTTTTGGCTGTAGCAGAAGATAGCCGTTTATTCTTTCGTTTCATATCTGAGAAAGGAAATGATGCGCAGTGGCTATATATATATATATATATGTATTGTCAATACTCTCGGTATAGTTGAGTCCATGAGCGACGGTTGCCACTTGCTATCAGGTAGGCCGGTGGCTCATCTGCCATCATATGCAACAAAAAAAATATGACGAAATTATCTTCTAAGAGCTTTAGTGAAACTAATTACGTTTTATTAAGATTTATCCATCCATCAATCCATCAGCCTTTCAACGTCCACTGCTGGACATAGGCCTCCCCAAGAGAACGCCACAACGAGCGGTCCCGTCATGGGGGATAATGCCGTAATCGCCACGCTTGGCAGGCGGGTTGGCAATCGCAGTGGATGTTGTTAATACTCGAGGGAGTGCTGCCACTCCCCCGGTATTCCCTCAGTCGGCTCTTACGACTCCCGTGGGCAGAGAGGGGTGGGACAATTCTAAAGCCGGCCCCACACGGCATTAAGATTTATAAATGTGCTAAAAGCATTTGGAATAAGAAATAAATTTTCAGGTATTGTGGTAGGAATGCTGTTTGCTGCAGGCATGTGTCTATTGTCGCTGTTCGCGTATGCTGTTCAAGACTCGTATCATTTGGCTTTAGTCACCAGTTTACCTTTTATCCTGCTCTACGGGTAAGTAAGTAACTAAAAATAGGCATTCGCTTGTACTTAGATATCAATTTTATTAGAGAAGGTGATTTGCCGCAAAACCGAACAATCAGCTGGTTATCTATTTCGATTGGAAAAAAAGGAAGTAAGGAAAGGAATGAGTAATGGGAAATTTTCATAACGGGTAAAACATGCTTGTTAGCATCTAGTTACATTAATAATTCTGTAACAAAGTTGTAACTGGTATAACAAACATTATTGTTAGAGGAAAAAATGTCTGTATGCAATTATTTACGCACTTCTGAATGCAAAAGCACTTGATTAGATTTAAAAACTAGTATATATTAAACATTCACATATTGGAAAGAAAAATAACTAAAAACTAGCTAGTGTTGCAGGCAAGAAATAATTCAATAATTTTGCTTAAAATATTCTACCTAAAAGGATTTTTGCTATAGCTAACAACTAAAGTCATCATCATCATCTGCTAGCCCTTATATTGTTTATTTGGGGTTGGCACAGCAAGTGCTTGCATATCTCTCTATCAGTCGTCATCTCGTTACTCATTTCCTTCCATTTCATATCTCTCACACATTCCATCCACCTTTTCTTTTGTCTACCTCTTCTCTTGCATCCCCATCTCATATTCATATCTCACTCTTTCGTAACATGACTTGCATTGCTCTGCATTAAATACCCGTACTATGCTAGGCAACTTGGTCTTAACATGTCAACTAACTTGCTAACAACCAAAGTATCCTATAAAATCATTGAAATCATTAATCTTGCAATTTGAGTGATTAGGAATTACTATATGCTTCTAGTGGTAGAGCCTTGCTTATCTCAGCACGAATGGGCCGGCTTAATCGAGGAAGTACCAGCCTTTCACATAAGATCAGCGTTTAACAATACGTGAGTGAAAGCACCAGAGGCACAAACCCCCACCCTATCCTCTCCTTATTATACTTCCTGTCCTCTGCGTAGTATTCTACCTATCCTCTCCTTATTATTATACCTGTCAACCTATCCCCTTTCCTTGGAGATGGTGACGCGCGAATAATGCCACTGGTGTTACTAGCGTCTATAGGTTACGGTAACCTCTTACCATCAGGTGGACTGTATGCTTATTCGCCACCCACTTAGTATGAAACAGGGTTTGTTCTATTATCATCTATTGTAGACTACCCTTTTGATGCAATAATGCGTTTCTATACCATTGATGTGGTAGATATTTCTTCCCTTCTTTACTACAGAGTCAAGGTTGTATGATTTTCCTGATTTGGCAAATCCATGAGCGGTAATTACTTCTTACAATAAAGTATCACCAATTTTTTATTATTTCAGATATTACTGGTTGATACCAGAGTCGCCGAGATGGCTCGTAGGCAGAGGCCGAATAGCGGAAGCAGAAAAAGTTTTTAGGAATCTCGCCAAAAGGAATGGTATAAATTTGCCCAGAGGATTTTTATTAGAACTTCATGTGAGTTGTACTTTGACTTGTTTTAACTCAAATATCGTAAGATAAACTATTTAATTATATTACCATATGAGAGAACTTTCTACATCAGTTTAAAAATGACATTGACGTAAACTAAAAAAACAAGCAAATTCCTTACACAAGCTCAACAACATAAAGTAGGCTTATTTCTTATGATTTGATTGTGGTATACTTAGTTCAGATTTGATGGTGAAATATAATGATGAAAAGGCAACAATTGATGAAATGCATTGCATTAAAAAAAACAATGACTTGGTTTTTCCTGATAACTTAAAGACAATAAATCAATTTTCAATATTATTATTACAAATTTTATATAATGTATATATCGTGGCGATATCATAGAATTGGGTGCTTTATTATGTAGCTAAGCATTTCATGAAATGGTTCTGTTTCATGAAATAGAAAATATCTACTTTCCATATCATGATATGGCCTAGCCAGATTAATGAATAACTCAGCGTTTGATGATATGAACAGTGTCAGTGTCGTATCTTAAAATAGTTACATGATCCACCATCCATTTTGTTTTGTGATCTTTAATATCACGTAACCACACATTAATCGTATAATGGCTGAATGAGGATTGACATAATATAAGACGTTGATATGGACCAGCTAGAATGCCTGATTTATTTGATAGGTTAAGATTCTTTTCTAACAAAATATATCTTAGTACCACCAGCTCCTAGATAATTTTTACTTGCAATTGCTAATAGTAACATTATGCACTACCAACACTAATAACTATATTTCATCAAACGTTGATATTTAAACAATATAGCCAGTTTTAGCTGGTCATATCATAAATGAATGATCGGCTACATCATAAAGTGCACAATTCTTTGATATAGCTACGACATACAAGTATTCTTCACATAAAATTGTTTCAAATTGAATTCACAGAAGAAAATTAAATTAGAAGAAGACCATATTCCAGAAGAGTTAGCAACACTTTCAAACGTGAATGGTCATATACCTGACTATACTGAAGTACTAGAAAAAGAGGCCCATTTGGACAGGAGAATAAGTAATATGTTAACATTTAAACCAGATCTATCAAAAATATCAGAAACCAATGAGCCTGGTAAGGATAGTATAGAAAAAGTATTAGCATTAGAAGTAGCAGATATCGTAAATAAGAAATTGAAAATAAAAATAGAAGATGATGACTTAAAAGAGCAGAGTATAACAGAAGCAACTGGATTAAATACCGGAGCTCAACAAAAGGCTACACAAACAGAAAATTCTAAATCCCCTGCTAGTACTTTAAGACGAAAATCTTTACAGTTAGTGACTAAAATATTTAACCAAGACGATGGAGAAGAAGATGTTATAGAAAATAAAAGAATGGATGACGAGAATTCCGAAGGAGATTGCAAAGCATCTCCGTTAGACCTCTTTCGATATCCCAATATAAGGAAAAAGTTTTTCATTTTGACATTTGATTGGGTTGCTTTAGGAGTTGTGTATAACAGTCTCAGTTACAATACAACTAATTTGGGTGTCAACGATTATTTAGCATTTTTCATAGGTGAGTTTGTATTTTTTATTATATTATTTTTAAATAATTATAATTAATCATATAATAAAATGATAATTGGAAGCTTTGTTGACGGGCCTCGTGGTGAAGTCGGAAGTATAACCGTGTGAGGTCATGGGTTCGATTCCCACCAAGGACAATTATTTTTGTGATGAACACAGATATTTGTACTGCGTCTGGGTGTTTTCTATCTATATGTATGTCCATCCATCCATCAGCCTTTCATCGTTCACTGCTTGATATAGGTCTCCCCAAGAAAACGCCACAGCGAACGATCCTGTACCGCCTGCATCCAATGACTGCCTGTGACTTTGACCAGGTCATCGGTTCACCGGGTGGGAGGTCGTCCTACACTGCGCCGTCCGATACGCGGTCGCCACTCGAGAACCTTACTTCTCCAACGGTTGTCGGTTCGTCGAGCGATGCGGCCTGCCCATTGCATGTCCCATCCATCCATCAGCCTTTTAAAGTCCACTGCTGGACATAGGCCTTCCCAAGAATGGGTGAGAGCGCCGTAATCGCCACGCTTGGCAGGCGGATTGGCAGTCGCAGTGGATGTTGTTAATACTCGAAGGAGTGCTGCTGCCCACTCCCCCGGAATTCTCTTAGTCGGCTCTTACGACTCCCATGGGTAGAGAGGGGTGGGACAATTCTAAAGCCGGCACCACACGGCCCCATTGCATGTATATACAACAAAAAAGTAATATATCTATTATATCCGTAATCTGGTACTCTTAGCACAAGCGTTGAGCCTAGTTTGGGACCAGAGGACGTTGTGTGAAATGACCGTGAATACTTATTACTATTATTTATTATATTTGAAAATGAGTTGTCCTGTGAATTTATATTTTATTTATTGAGCACACAATGTTTAAGCATATTTAAAATTTAAAAATGTTATTTATAGGCGGCGCAGTAGAGATTCCATCGTATTTCATGGCGTGGCGTTGCATGGAGCGTTGCGGCAGGCGCTGGGTGCTGTGCGTGTTCATGTGTGTCGGCGGCGCCGCCTGCGTCAGCTGCGTGCTCGTGCCTGAGTGTAATTATATCGGCTAGACCGAGGACTTCTCTGTTACCAAAAAGTTAAAATAAAATTACGTGTGGTGACGGACTAAGAATACAAGTGTCATCACCCCATCCCTTCCCGCGGGTGTCGCACGAGGCGACTAAGGGAAGTAAGCAATTATCACCTATTGTATTACTGGTGGTAGGGCTGGGTAACAAGTGAGAGTACTCACTTGATAATGAGCCCGAACGGGTCGGTACCACCGTCTCCTGTGTGACCGGTCACGAAGCACGTCATTGTGTTTTGGCTGTAGCAGAAGATAGCTGTTTATTCTTTCCTTTCATATCTGAGAAATGAAATGATGCGCAGCGGCTTGACGATACTTTCGGTATAGGTGAGTTAATGAGCGACGGTTACAACATACCATCATGTGGGCCGTGGCTCGTCTGCCATCATAAGCAACAAAAAAAAATTGTCTCACTTTATTGATTGTCACAAGTTCGTTAGATATGCTTTAGAATAAAGCTAGACTATTTCAAGTTGTTATAGAATTTGCATTTGTCAGTAAATTTTTTTTATTGCATGTCGTGTCAGACGAGCCACGGCCCATCTGATGGTAAATCGTAACCGTCGCTAATGGACTTAACTATACCGACAGTATTGTCAAGCCGCTGCTTTCAGTTCACAAATGTGAAATAAAAGAATAAAAGGCTATCTGCTGCTACAGCCAAAACGCAACGATGTGCTTCATGGCCGGTCACACGGGAGATGGTGGTACCAACCCGCTCGGGCCTGATGCCAAGTGAGTACTCCTACTTGGTACCCAGACCTACCACCAGTCATGCAATGGATGATAATTGCTTATTTGCCTTAGTCGCCTCATATGACACCCGTGGAAAAGAATGGGGTGGTAACAATTGTATTCTTAGTTCATCACCACACATACAAAAAAAAATCCTGTCATTTTGATTTTACTACTATTTTGTTTAAAGCCCCGTGTCCATTAGGCGCGCTAAACTGAGTCAAGCCGCATCTCAGAAATTCACTTCCTAAAACTGCGTTCATTAATAACTTGCCGAGGCGCACCGAATCGATACCGCGACTTGCTCATGAGCCGTATTTCATGGCTTTTCGATTCAATTTGGGGTACCTAAGTAAAGTGGAAAAGCGACGTCATTTAAAGACAGCAATAGTATAAAAAGCTATTTATTTTGGTGATTATAGCAATTAAGCTTAGAGCGGGCCACTTTTTTCTCATATTTTTGTACTATAACCTCATCAACACCGTCCCCGTTGAGTTCCCCGAGCTCAAAGCATGCCTATTGCCCTTAATATTTCCTCTCTCATTAAATGGTGCCTCTGCATAAATCATATAGTGGCGTTAATTTGAATTTTACTGCTTACTTGTTTTAACTTTAATTTGTCAACAATTTTTTACCAAAAATTTAGTAAATTGAAACCTAAAACTTCGCTAAATCTTTTGTTTTTTTATATTTTTTCAAATTCAAATTTAGAATTATGTAAAAAGGCCTACAAATAAGCTTTTTTCAAAAGATTTATAGCCGAACTATTTTGATCTATATTTTTAGCATTTGACATGCTCCGCCACTTTTTAAAGTACAAATTATTTGTGAATAAGGAAAAAGAGATTTTTTGTACTAGCGGGAATCGAACCCGCGCCTGTTCCAATCCGGGGAAGTGCTCTGAACCACTGAGCTATAGTACAGATCTTTCGATCATCCCAATCTACTTATTACATTTTGTCTTTACGACCAACGTCATCTATCGGAAGCATTTACATGCATTAAACCAATATAGTAAGTTTAATTTTGCAATTAAAATTCATACTATTTGATGGCGCGATTTTCCAAACATTTTTGATCTATATTTTTAGTATTTGACATGCTCCGCCACTTTTTAAAGTGCACATTATTTGTGAATAAGGAAAAAGAGATTTTTTGTACTAGCGGGAATCGAACCCGCGCCTTTTCCAATCCGGGGAAGTGCTCTGAACCACTGAGCTATAGTATAGATCTTTCGATCATCCCAATCTACTTATCACATTTTGCCTTTACGACCAACGCCATCTATCGGAAGAATTTAATGTTAATTGCAAAATTAAACTTACTATATTGGTTTAATGCATGTAAATGCTTCCGATAGATGGCGTTGGTCGTAAAGACAAAATGTGATAACTAGATTGGGATGATCGAAAGATCTGTACTATAGCTCAGTGGTACAGAGCACTTCCCCGGATTGGAAAAGGCGCGGGTTCGATTCCCGCTAGTACAAAAAAATCTCTTTTTTCTTATTCACAAATAATTTGTACTTTAAAAAGTGGCGGAGCATGTCAAATGCTAAAAATATAGATCAAAAATGTTTGGAAAATCGCGCCATCAAATAGTATAAATTTTAATTGCAAAATATAAACTATATTGGTTTTATGCATGTAAATGCTTCCGATAGATGGCGTTGGTTGTAAAGGCAAAATGTGATAAGTAGATTGGGATGATCGAAAGATCTGTACTATAGCTCAGTGGTTCAGAGCACTTCCCCGGATTGGAAAAGGCGCGGGTTCGATTCCCGCTAGTACAAAAAATCTCTTTTTCCTTATTCACAAATAATTTGTACTTTATAAAGTGGTGGAGCATGTCAAATGCTAAAAAATATAGATCATAAATTTGTACTTTAGATTTATAGCCGGCCAGTATTTTTTTTTTAATTAAGGTCTTTAAACAAAATAATAAATATCCTTGGACGGTGTTGATGTGTCTATATTGAAAGTATTTCAAATAAAACATTTCTTTTTATCCAAATTGTCCATAATTCAAGAATGACAGGTTGAAAGATTTGTGATGAATGAAAATTTCGATTCAGTTCGTCTAATATAGACACACAAGGAATAAATGCCATCGATGACTTGGTACAGTTTGATTCGAAGCGTTTTACCTGTACTCGACGCTAAGCTTAATGAAGGGCCAACCGTGTGGCTCATTTTACAAATATAACATATCAGACACAGATAAACCATTTTTGGAAAATTTTCGTTATTGCACTCATATTGATAAGAGTAACTGATAAAAATGAAAGTTCTCTTAATTTTTCAAATTGTTATATTAATAATAATTATAATTTATTTGTATTCTTTTGTTTAAGCTTGGCCTTGGATAACGGTGTCCCTGTCAATGTTTGGAAGGTTTTTTGCAGCGTCCTCATTTGCTGTATTCTATGTTGTTATCGGAGAACTACTGCCAACAGTATTGAGAGCACAAGCTATTGGAGCAGCATCATTTATAGCTGGACTTGGATTACTGGCGTGCCCTTATATTGTTCATTTGGTAAGTATCATGTCAAAAATACTAAGGTGTTTCAATGCTTCACACACACCTTTATTATTTTTTACTTTAAGTAAGTATAAAATAGTCCAGTCTCTAATATTTCTCAATTTTCATTATTCATGGTATTGAAAATTAAGAAGCTATTTTATACCTAGAAATTAATCGTTGTTTGCCAGTATAATATGTTTCTATGTGAAGTGCTTATTAAAATGAAATAACAGTTAAATAAAACAGAACATTGTTGTACATTTAAAATTGTAGTCTTGGTGTTATCACTCAATCTAGGCCTGGCAAATAAGGATGACACTAAAAATAACAAAATATCTATGTCATTTTACCTCAATAACATGTAGCCAGTAATAAATAACATAGTTGTGAACGTAACAATAAGAGTTCTAAAGTATCAACATGTAATAAAAATAAACCTAGCCCTTTTCAATTATTTTAGGATAACAAAACAGTCAACGACTGAACCTCACACACTGAACATTTCTACAATTTCGATGACATTAATGTTCTATAAGAGTTTTTAAAGGCAACGAAAGATACAAAACAGCTAACAATATTACTACGTTTTGATCTGTATTTTTAGCACTTGACATGCTCAGCTACTTTAAAGTACAAATTATTATTTGTGAATGAGAAAAAAGAGAACTTAGTGCCAGCGGGAATCAAATAGTATGAATTTTAATTGCAAAATTAAACTTACTACCTATATTGGATTAATGCATGTAAATGCGTTCCGATAGATGGCGTTGGTCGTTAAGACAAATGTAATGAGGAGATTGGGTAAAGGTGGTGCGGTAGCTCAGTGGATTAGAGCACTTCCCCGGATTGGAAGGGATGCAGGTTCGTTTCCCGCTCGCACTAAAGTTCTCTTTTTCATCATTTACAAATAATTTGTACTTTAATATTACTAAGTATTAAGTTATACTCAAAAACAAGAAGAGTAGTATATTTTGTTTCTTAATTTCCAGGCTGTATATTCCAGAGCCCTACCGCTGACTATCATGGGAGTTCTAAGCGTAATGGGTGGTATCACATCGCTGTTCTTGCCTGAGACCCTAAACCAGCCATTGCCACAGACACTTGGAGACGGTGAAATGTTTGGCAGAGAATTTAAAATATTAAGTTGCGTTGAAAAACAAAGTGTAGAGCGATGAACAAAAGTATGGTCATACAAGTTTTTTGATAAAAGTGATGGAGAAAATGGAACTAAACATTTTATAAAACAATCAATGACATTGAATATCGGTTAATTTGAAAGAGACAAAATGAACAAAATTTAATTATTAATTTATTAGGATTTTACTTAAGCAAAACAAAGTGTAAGTAGTCAGAGCTTATGAAAAGATTTTGCCAAGAGGTTATGTTTAACAAATAATATACCTATTAATAATGTAATAATAGTGGCATATAATGCAATTAGTATTATTTAGATTCCCTAGAGTAAAAGCTACATTACTTTTATTACAAACTTATATTTCTCAGCTAGTTGTAAACGCGGTATCGTAACTGTTTTCACCCCTTTAGATTTATGTTATTTCTGAATAGTATAGTTTTCTAATAGTGAAAGAATTATAATAAAATCGATTTAATAGTTTTACGTAATATCAAACATAAATAAAAACTCCTTTCTCTTTATAATCTATACTATTATAAAGCTGTAACAGAGCTGTGTCTGAGTATTCATTATATTTGAGAAAAAAATACTATAATAGGCTATATTATAGGAGTGTCTAAACACAAAACAATTTTTTTAGAATTATTGTCTATTTGTTTTTTCGCGCATCACGCAAAAACTACTGAATGGATTTTGATGCACCTTTATTATTTGAAAGGCCTTAATTAGACTTAAAAACTGGTGTACATGTTATCCCGCCACTATATCGGGAACCTGAGGTATAACCGAAAAAATATCTTTTGGCTGCGGTGAAGCCGCAGGCAAAGGCTTGTTTATAATATAAACTTAGATCTAGGAAACAAATAAACATTAATATTTTGTAAATATTGGACTAATATATATATATATTATAATATAATAGCACGCATTATGCAATTTCATTTTCCTAAGTTTATATTGCATCCCTCATCTTCCTAAACTTATTAAAAACTTTGTTGGAGTTGGCTTCCGATCTATTCAGTTTCTGCTAATCTACCAGTATTTACGCAAAGTGACTGCCTATCTAACCTGCGTAACACAAGCACAAGTGACGACCTTAGAACAAGACTGGATTCAGATTTTTGGGGACTCAACGACTGCCAAGATGGCAGCTTATTTGACAACCAGGACCCATTGCTTAACGCGTGCCGAAACATCGAAGAGATCAGGTGTCCAAAATATATACCACTTTTTTGTCACCTATCTGATTGTCAGCCGAGTGGAGGTTGCTTAATCTTACCGATCGTTTGAATTGCAGTGGTAGCCTTATTGTATGACTAAAGTGTATTCTGATCCCCTGTTAGAGGTAAAGACTTCGCAAGATAACATGTGTATTTTGTTTACAAATTTTCACTACCCGGTGAAGGGAAATATCGTGAGAAAACCTTTATGCCTGAAAGATATTTACTATTTCATAAAGTCTGCCTCCCAGTAAGGGATCAGTGGGATGGAGCCTGACCTATATATTGCAGAAAATAACGACACCCAACAGTAATAAGTTGAAAATATCAATTTGTATTTATGAAGAACCTAAGCATTATACAGTAACAAAAGTACATGCGCTCAGGGTGCTTCGGAATAGTAATAAGAAACAAAGCCTTCACAAAAAAGCAAATTGTAGTAATATTACAACGTAGCTAGTAATCATTTCTAATAGACGTAGCGGTAATGCTGCATCAACGTAGAATAGACCACAAGCTGAAATCTTTCTAAATGATGTCCGATGCAGTCGTATCACGTTTTCGCATAGTCTTATTTGACTGTCTGTAATAAACAAATTTTTACAAAGTTTCTATACTTAATGTGAGTACATTTTTTTCGCTAAGGCCGCTTTCCTTCTATGTCGAACGGTTAATTTATCGTTGGACAACTATTATCTCTCTAGATATGCAGCATAATTATAACAATTATTTATCGTTAGTGTGTTCTCGATGATTTTTTATTGTCTATTGACTATTCCATCGATGTTTCCTTTTTATCGTTTCCCGACAGTCGCATATTGTCTGTACATCAGTCGCCCCAGTCGCCTCTACGTTATTTTGCAGATCGATGATAGTGTGTATCATTCAGAAGGTGAAATTTAATATACAGTAATATTATATTTAATAAAGTTTGATTTTTTTTCCGTGTGCTGACGGACTAAGAATACAAGTTTCACCACCCCATCATTTCCCACGGGCGTCATACAAGGCGACTAAAGAAAGTAAGCAATTATCACCTATTGCATTACTGGTGGTAGGGCTGTGTACCAAGTGAGAGTACTCACTTGCTATCGGGCCCAAACGGGTCAGTACCACCGTCTTCTATGTGACCGGTCGTGAAGCACGTCAGTGTGTTTTGGCTGTAGCAGCAGATAGCCGTTTATTCATTCATTTCATATCTGAGAAATGAAATTGTGTGCAGTGGCTTGACAATACTCTCGGTATAGGTAGTTGAGCCCATGAGCGACGGTTACCTTATGCCATAAAGTGGGCCGTGGCTCGTCTGCCATTATTAGCAATAACAAAAAAGGAAAGTTGGGAATAAGTGTGCGATCAGGACACGAAAATGTGTGAGACAATATTTTACATAGATAGTTACTACAATGACTCAAAATTTTCCGTCCAGAGTAGTTATAACGTTTTTTTATCGTTTTAAGACTTGCTGCTAGCCGTTCCCGTTTTGGCATTCTATCGTCATAGCAAAAAAAGCGTTAAGACTGGCCGTTCCCATTGTCTTAGCACTCTGTTGTCACTCCAAAAAAAGGTCGTGGACAAAATTTAATCATGCTGTCTTGTAAGTGAACACCTCCATTTATATATACAAGCCACGATGCTTTAAGCTGCACGACTATCTGCCGTCACGATATAGGGCTTGTACATAAAACTGCGATGTGACGTCGCATCGTAAAAATATACAAGCTCCCACAGCGCATCACAAAAACTTGCGCATTGATTCGCATCGCGCATTCCTGCGATCTAGTGCCACTCGGTCATCGAAGGAATGGTCACCAGAATCGTGGAAGGGAGACGTCTTGCCGCACGAAATCGCATCGCAGCAATTCATGTCGCAGTTTTCTGCGTTGCGAATTCGCATTGCACCGATTCGCAGTTTTGTGTACAAGCCCATAGTGGGAACGAGGCCTTGCTGAAAAGTTTTCCAAAGTGAGAGGCATAATAATAAAAATAACAGACCTGAACATTTCTTATTTTTCAAGCGTTGAATGCACATAGTCTCAGCATTCTCTATAGCTATGTAAAATCTTTCAGAATGTGCGCACTGTAAAAATTCTAGAAGCATATTCTTCAATAGCCACAGGAATACAATGAAGCTTGTTATGCCTATTTTTATCTGTAAAATTAAATTCAAATTCATTCATACTAAAGTATAATCGGATAAACTGAGGAGAGAAAAAATGTATCAATAAGTTATAAAAGAAAATATTTCTTCTTCTTCTTGATTTATGGCTGTTGCAGGAGTATGTCCACAACTTTGCCAATGTCACGTGGCAGAGATAAACCGTCAAACGAAGGAGATTGTTCGGTGATAATAGAAAGGCCCTTCGTTTGATGGTCTATTCGTATTTTACACGAGACATTGGCAAATTTGTGTCTATAAGTCTAACAACGCAATTAATCAAGAATTGAATATAGTGGTAACTAAACTCACGCTGCAACTGGACTGAGCAGTAAGGGCAGGTGCAAGGGTGCATTAACATCTATATCCCAAGTCAACCTCATCTGCACGTGGTGCACCTTGCCGACTAACGGATAAGAGTTTGATAACCGGATAACAGTATATCCATCACTAAAAGGCATTGCTAAATGAGCGGCTAAAAAGGGGCAGTAATGTTACCATATATTTATGACGATTCTCGCGAGTAAGATTATATTTATTAAAAATAAAATGAACTAATAGAAAAATACTTACTTCGGCGCCTACCTTTGTTGAATCTTTTAGAACTTGTATAAGAATTTGTATGTAACATAGTGTACGAAAAAAAGTTTCAGCAGTGTAGTAAAAAATCTGTGAATGGTAAACATAAAATTTAACTAGGACAACAAATTAATTGAGAAATTACAAGGGGAACTGCGACCAGAAAAAATACAAGTTCACTGACTAATATGAAAAATATAATAAAAATAAGATTAAAAATTTATTACAGCTTACTCGTATTTAGTTAAAAACAATATCACATTTTTCAATGGCATAACACAGGGCAACCAGGTATCCAGTAGAGAACCTATAAATGTCTTTGATATCTTATCTATGCATCCATTATCCTTTTGTCGTCCACTGCTGGACAAATGCCTCATGAACGTGCCCCTTGCCAAACCAAAAATTCGTTAAAAAATGAGAAACTTACCAAAATATGATATAGATTTTTATATAAATTATACGCTTTAAAAATTGTCTTATATAAATTGAACATTTTAGAACAATATTCATCAGTTTCTTCTTCATAATTAATTAGAAAAATATTTTTGCTCCATTCGACAACATAATTTTCCAGCAATATAATAACACGCAAAGAAGAAACCGAATCAATATCAAAAATCATAAACATAATGTCACAGAAAAAATCTTCAACATAGAAACTATTATAAACGGAGTAGAAGCAAATATACATCAAGATATTGACGACAACGGGACAAAGAACTGAAATCCAGTTCCCAATCATAAAACTGCGTTTACATTTTTTGCAGCCCATACCTCTATGAATATCCTGAATAGTCAATATGAAAGAAACATTTTGGTAACATTGCTTTGCGTTGAGAAAGAACAAACTGACTAAACCAACGTAGTAAAAGATGAGGAAAAATAAAGCAAAAACGTATATAGTAGAAATGTCAGTAATGTCCAGTCCAAGGTCGAAATGAATATGGAAAATTCGATAAGAACATATAGTCATTACAGTAAACACAATAAAGAAAGTTATTAAAACATATTTCCTAGAAGTTGGAGTCACAAAATTATCACGTATGTTGTATTTGGAATGTAGAAGTATTGTTTGAATTAGGTTTAATGGATAGAACATTTCTTGTATATCTTCATCAAGGATATTATTAGTCAAACATTCTACAGATAAATTGCTGATAGACTTCAGATTCCCTTTTTTGCTGAACATTTTATTAAGTAAATTTATAGAATTCCTGTCTACGTGTGAAACTGATAAAAGGAGAAATAATACTATTACTGCTGTCATTAAAAGTTGAGGTAAAATGTATAGAAAATTGTTGTATACAATTATAGTAATTTTATACCAATACAATTTGAATCTAATATAAGTTTAGTTCAATTATCTACAAAATGTATATAATATTTCATTAAACATATGACATAATGCCTGTATACACAAATATTTTCGTATTTTACACATCAACACAGATAGAACAAAGTAGCTGGCTTAATTCTTTAATAAGTTGCTGCAAAAAGAGGCAATCACTAATAAGTGGTGCAACAATTCGGAGGCCTATTTTTAATAAGGATGGTGAAATCCTGAATGGATTGCAATAACTATCGAGGAAATGAACTCATTTCACCACCATGAACCATGATGTATAATAATAAAGATATGGAAGAAACTGATAGCGACTTCCATTAATAGAGAAGAGTGAAGTAACACAGAAACAGTTTGGGTTCCTGCCGGGACAAGGTAAAATGGACGGCATATTTACACTTCACCACTTCATACATCACACACCTTACGAAAAATACAGGTGTATTTAATAGCACTTGCACATTGTCTTCATAGACCTGGTAAAAGCGTACGATAGAGTCCGCTGTAAAGTTCTGTGGTCACTTGTTAATGCCTTTCTTTTTTCGAAGTTTTAATAATAATAATAATATGTGTTTATTTCAAGTACAACAGTCCCATAGTTACAATAAAATAAAATAATTATTAAGTACTGTAAAGGGGTGTCAAGTAATATATAAGATAAATCGATAAAATAAAATAAAATAAAAAAAAACAGTTATAATAAATACACATTACACAATTGTGTTGAGTCACTTTTTGTTTCGATCCATGTGAGTAGGCACACAGTGTTTAAACAAAGGGCTACTGAAATCATCAGAGATAGCCACAAGTATTTTGTTGGCAGAACAGCACAATAGTCGCCAAAACGACGCAGTATGCGATCTAATAATGGCAAAAAAGTTAGGGACCCTTGCCTCAGTGAACATATTCGAGGCACTACAGTAACGCGGCAGCTTCATAAGAGTACGGAACGCATCATTGTACTGCACTCTTATTCTGCTCATTACTTTTTGGGTGTACTTTACCCATAACTGGCAGGTATACATGCCTGAGCAGTAGGTTTTAAACAAGGTGGTCTTTACATCGTCACTGCACTTAGCGAATCGACTACCAAGCATGTTGCCTCTCACTGCAAGGGTCCTGCGCTCTCGCTCGATGTCACTGTTATCCTGGAGCCATTCTGTAAACACGTGCCCTAAGTACTTGAACTGCTTAACAACATTAACTTCTATGCCATTCAAATATAACATAGGTACCCTTTCCGGACCTCGTCCTGCCGCAAATACCATAACTTTTGTTTTAGAAACATTGTATTTCAGCCCATGAGCATGGCAATAATGTTCACAGACTGAAAGCAGCTTCCTCAACCCCTTGATTGAGGGACTGAGAAGCACCATATCGTCTGCATAATTTAGATTGTTAACACTTACGTTACTCAAATGACAGCCGATTGTAGTGCTCCTCAGCTTCTCAATCAGACCGTTCACATATAGGTTAAATAGATCAGGAGAAGTACCAACCCCACCTTACCGGACACCACACTCTAGCCTATACTTGCTAGAAGTTGCGTTGCCCCACTTAACATAGTTAGTTTGGTTCCCATACCAGAATTTCAGCAGATTGACCACTCTTCCAGCCACTTTTGATGTTAGTAGCTTGGCCCAGAGGATGTCATAATTTACTAAATCAAATTCGCTGCTAAGATCTAGAAAGCAAGCGTATATAGTAGTATTACGAGCTGTATAATAGCTGACAGTGCCTTTTAGACTAACAATTGCGGCATCCATCGAAAGTCCGGTACGAAAACCAAACTGTGCATCATCAATAACTGTGCAATATCTAAATATTTATAGGGTTTGCGTCATTATTAGGTAAAATCTTAATTGTAAAATTAAGTTTACCTGGTCGGTATAATGTATGAAAATACTTCCGACAAATGGTGCAGGCGTCACCCAAAGACGTTAAGTATGAATGTGTTATCGAAATTAGCAGTCAGGAGTAATTGTCAGGATGGCTGAATTGGTAAAGCATCTGGACGGTATCCAGGAGATGCAGGTTCAAATCCTGCTCCTGACTGTTATATTTGATTTCACATTTTTCACTTTGTGTTTAATGTATAGTGCTAAGCATGTCAAATGCTAAAAATATATATATAAATATCTAAATTTTTAGTCACATTCCAAAATTTAAGTAAGTTTTTGTTTTTTCTATGTGTAGCCAAAATATTCATTTTAATACTCTCTTCATTTCTCTGACACCATTTCAATTTATTTTTGAATACCGTACGGCTATTACGCATGTTATCATAATCTGTCCCATTACACGGTTTACCAGCCTGCGACTAACACCTAAAATAAAGTCTAGCTTTTTCATGGCTGTCTCTGACGTGATAATTCCAGCCAGGCACCTTCTTATGACAACGTCTTTTCTCACATGAACCAGAGCTTACAATAGCTGCATTCTGCAATACATCTGTTATATGCATATAATATCTATCTATATAATTAAAGTTATCCTGTATATGACTACAGTTATGAGTATTACCACAATCACATAAATTTATTGAAGAAAACAAATCTAAATGATTATAACAGAATTCCGTATAGGAATTAGTCTGATTAATATTTCTTTCGCCCCATTTGACATATTTCAGTGAGTCAGATTTACAAGAGGTAACTAGACCCACTGCCACCCCCATCATATTGCATTCCACGCTTATCGGGTATTGATCAGACCACCCAACGTCATGCGTGACACTTATACCAGTTACAGTAGCCCGTGCAGCTTTAGTGGTGATACAGTGGTCCAACCATCTCCTGCTTCCACTCGCTTCACATTGGAATGTATAAGTGTCAGAATCACAACCAAATATATTAAGATCCGCCCATTCCCATAGTACATTATCACAAAATTTTGCAAGCTGATACCCAAACCTGCCACTGGGGTGCGCATTAAAGTACCCCATGACGTATGCATGTTGAACTTCAGACTCATCAATAATCGCGCTTACCTCAGCTAAACATTCCGTAAATTAAAGTACAAATTATTTGTGAATAAAGAAAAAGAGATTTTTAGTAGGGGCGGGAATCGAAACACGCATCTTTTCCAATCCGGGGAAGTGCTCTAAGCCACTGAGCTACCCTATTGACCTTTCGATCGTCCCAAATTCTTAATCACATTTGGCTTACGACTAACGCCATCTACCGGCAAGCATTACATGCATCCAATATAGTAAGTTTAATTTTGCAATTAAAATTCATACTATTTGATGGCGCGATTCTTTTTCAAACATTTTAGATCTATTTCCTTTAGAAATTGACATGCACCGCTACTTTTTAAAGTACAAATTATTTGTGAATAAAGAAAAAGAGATTTTTAGTAGGGGCGGGAATCGAACCACCCATCTTTTCCAATCCGGGGAAGTGCTCTAAGCCTATGGATGCTTGTAATGCTTCAAAAAAAAATATCTCTTTTTTAAAAATCTCTTTTTCTTTATTCACAAATAATTTGTACTTTAAAAAGTAGCGGAGCATGTCAATCGCTAAAAAAAATAGATCTAAAATTCCGTAAATTCCTCGACATTCTCACTTTATACATATTAATTATTAAAAAAGAACCTGAATCCACACAAACTCGAAGGGCCTGAATTCTTTTAATCGAGCATTCAATAGGTAAAACTTTGGGAAATAACATTTTACTCCACATGATAGCGAGCCCACCGTATGGCCTCCCGCGTAGTATTCCCACAGAAGAATCCACTGAAGACTTTGCCACACAACCAAATGATGTATTAATCTCACTGACGAAGGAATCTTAATGTTTTGTATTTTTTTGGTACTTAGTTATGTCAACTACTTATTTTTTTGTATTCCCTAACACAGGGTAGATGCTGTAAGAGGTTGTAGCGTTCACTTGGTTATCTTCCGTTTCTGTTATTATTATAATTAATAAAACAAACATTTTATTAGATTAATAAATAATCTTGCACAAATTTTTATACACAAGTACTTGGGTTATATTGTCTTTTTAAATATAAATTTCTCTAAATTAAAATAATAATTTTTGAAGTTAGCCATGGAAACTGGATGTGTGAATCTACATTTTTTTTTTTATAAATCAGTTATAATGTTTCTCTTAATTACTTGGTCTATTGTTTATTTTATCTTCTGCACTTTACGAACAATTCACAATGATACCTTTTACAGAACTAAGATGTGGTTTAATTTTTTTATTTGCAGTTTCCATAAAGTTAAAAAAGAAACCCTCCGCCCCCGGGGGCAGGTATTTCATATAAGGATACCAACTGGCAGTTTCATTGATATTTCGTTATTTTTTAACGCTGGGCTACTGAGAGGTTAATAATTATTTTCTGAAATATTTTAATCATTGGAATCCTAACAAAAAAAATAGACGGATAATTGTCCTATATTTTAATGACATCGGACTCCAATGATCTGACATATACATAAGAATTAACAATTTTATTATGTATTGAAAACAATTACCAAAATGGATTAACTATAGTTCATACACACTCAATAATTTTAAGTATCCAGTTGACAGGTGTATAATTGATTAGAGCTACTTCTTACACACAAAATATGTATAATTTTTATGTATTCATAATGTTTGAAACTCTTCGGTGTATCGTCCATAACCACTTCTGGTTGTGTTAAAAGTATTTAGTACATAATTATGGATACAAAGAAGTATTGAAGATAGAAAATGAAAAGTAAAGTGGACTATCTATTGAAGTCCACACTAATTATTTTAACCTAAAAACCTACAGATGATTAAACATCGTTCAAAATGTTTCAAAAGAAACCAAACAATTCAAAACTTTTAGCGAACATACCAACAGAAATTTTACTAGACAACATCTTAAGCAAAGACTTTCAGAGAATGTTTTACCCTCTGTATATTATTCAGTTTATTTTTTTATCATCGAAATATACGATAGAGCATAATTTTATTACACCTGATGGAATCAGGAAACGTGGTTTGATGTGTGTTATAATGTCTTTTCTATTAGGAACGTCGCTTAACCGCTTATTTTTTGGGAGTATTGGACAAATGATAGAAGGACTTACACATGGTGTCACAAAATCAATAGCATATGTTTCTTTTTTATGTTACTACATTGGGATAGCTGTCATGTTTATTTCAAACATTATGTATAGTGATAGTCACGTTTTAATGATGCTAAGACTACAGAAGATCCATACAAGTACCTGTTACAGTAACGGAAAGAAACATGTTTTTTTTATTGGAAACTGTATCTTAAACCTAATCTTTATCGGTGGAAATTTGATTTTGTTATGCTATGTATATGTGATTTATCAATCTTATAATATATTAGAGTTCTGTGTTGAAATTATAACTAACATTATAATGGATGTGAATTTGATATTTGCTATTCGTATTATGATATTATTAAGGAGCTACGTACTTGAATGGAATAATATCATATTGGTGGAAAATGAGAGTGAAGATTATTTCAATATGTTAGAAGTATATCAGAATATTTTAGCGGCTTACGGGAGATATAAACAGATATTTCAAATACTGGTATGGAACATTTTATAATATGACTTATATTTTATGAATTATGTTTTATTGCCGATGGAGTAAATATTTTGGAGATATTTTTGCAGATGTTCAGTGTGATACCGGTACCACATGTGGTCTAAAAGATTAGTATTCAGTACCGGCATCCTCTGTTGACATTAGTATAGACAAAGTTGAATGGGTGATTAGAAGTTTGAAAAATGGTAAGGCAGCGGGTATTGATATGGTGTCTGCTGAGATGATCAAGCTTAGAGGCTCATGTGTCTGGGAATCCTTCCTGGTGCTTCTCAATTTATGTTGGAGCTCAGGAATAGTTCCCACGGACTGGAGAAGCGCAATCATCGTGCCCTGGTTTAAAAACAAGGGTTCACGTTATGACTGGGCAAACTACTGAACCATAAAATTGACTAGTTTGGCAGCCAAAGTGTATGGTAAGATTATTGAAAGGAGAATGAGGATGGTGTCTGATGATGTTTTGTGTGAGGCACAAGGAGGTTTCAGATGTGGAAGGGGATACATGGATCAAGTGTTTTCTCTGCGCAATATTGTGGAGAAGCATCTGGCTGTAGGCCAGAGGGTTATCTGCAGTTTTGTAGATTTGGAGAAAACATTTGAAATGGTTGTACGAAAGGAACTTTGGGACATTTTGCCGGAGTATGGTATTAACGGTAGACTGCTGCAAGCGGTGCTGTCCAACGAAATGGACTGCAGAGCTTGTGTGCGGCTGAATGATGGAATGACACCCTAGTTTGATGTCAATATCGGCGTTAAACAGGGCTGCATTCTATCAGCCAGACTGTTTATCATATATCTGGGTAAATGTCTACAAAGGTTGAATGTAATGAATGTGGGAGTTCAGATGGGCGACTTAGTGGTTAACTCTCTGCTATATACAGACGATGCGGTTTTATTAGCACAGTTCGCGACTGACCTGTAAACCTGTACCTGACTTGTAAATGGTGTGCTAGAACAAGTAAATGAATTTGTATATCTTGGATGTGGATTCAGCCGGGAAGAAAGGTAGATCACTGATATAGAGAGAAAAGTGAATGCGGGAAATAAAGTGAACGGAGCATTGAGACAACTTCTCGGCTGTCATTCCCTCAGCCAGAGGACACGTGTCGCAATACACAACGCAGTGCTTGTCCCAACGTTATTATATGAAAGCGAGAGTTGGGTATGCAAAAAAGAGCATGTGATTAAAATCAATGCCGTTGAAAAGCGATCTCTACGGAGAATCTGTGGAGTAAGACTGACTGACCGCATTCGTAACGACGACGTAAGAGAGCGAGTAGGTATGAATGAGAGTATCGGTTTAAAGATGCGAAAGGGAATGCTCCGATGTTTCGGACATGTGGAAAGAATGCCGGACGAGCGACTGGTTAAGAAGATATGCAATGCGAAAGTGGAAGGATGTAGGTACAGGTGGAGACCGAGACTCATCTACCTAGACCAAATCGGTCATGTATTGAAGGAAGGTGGAGTCAGGAGTCTCCGAAACCGGCGAGCGTGTATGAAGAGAATTATGAATGTTGAGGAAGCGAGAGATGTATGCAAGAATAGAGCCTCTTGGCACTCTGTTCTCTCTGCCTACCCCGCACGGGAAATGGCGTGATGATAAGTTAGTTAAGTTTTAGTTAGTTTTATTTTACAAAAAATCAAGCCTGAGGAGTGTAGTGTGTTTGTGCGCATAATAGTTAAATAATATTAGTAAACATTTGTTACTCATAATTTTGTCGCTGAAACTGTAGAATTTTTAGCAAAAAGTAACAATTTGTAACTATAAGTTTTGCGCATCCAATAAGAATGCTTCTTTTCTTCTTAAGCAAAAATAAAAGCCAATCCAATCACCAAATCTTCTACCATTTTTTTTTGCAAGAGTGACTAGCCTTTTCAAAGTATAGAACCATACTAATCTGATGTGGGGGTTATAAAATGTTAGGAAATATTTTACATGTTTTATCAGCTTTGAAAACATGTAACAATGGTTAACATGTTACAGATGTCAAAACAGTTTTCGTATTAAAAAATGTTATGTTATGTTTTCTAATAACCTGCTGTCTGAAAGTACTTTTACAGAAAATTCACAAATATACTAATCTGTAAGGACTTTGAGCATTCTTCTATTATTGCAAATTTACTATTATTTATCGTCGTCGATCCTAAGGCAGTCCTCAGGTGTTTGGGCAGACTTTATAATACAGAGACTCAGCCCTATAAAAATATAATCTCTAATTTAGCAGCTCATTTGACTGTTTTCTTTTACAGATACTAACGCACTGCACAAATAACTTAATTAGATCTTTAAGTACTGCTCAAGTACATTTCGATTTACTGAATATTTCAAAATTAAACCCAAGCCACTCTGGATTCGTAAGTTTTTGTATATAAGAAAACTTTTATATTGATTTGTTATAGCTGTACAACTTCTTCCGTAGAATTGCTAAAGGTATCCACTTAACACTGTCAAAATTTATGATATTCATGAAACAGTAAGGCCCGATGTGTCTTTTTGTCTGTGTGCTTAGTTTTTAGGTGTCTGCTTATTAGCGCACATCTCCAAAATTACAAAAACCAGATTTTAATGTGGTTGTCGCGATTGCATAGATTTTGACTTGTAGCAGAATATAACGATTTAAAAAAAATGTTACTGAAATCAAAAGATTGTTGACGGTATAAGATAAAATTTAATTTTACGCAGACTATATTACGAGCAAACGTTAATTTCACCAATAAATGTCCTGGATGCTGAGGCCATAGGTATGGGCTGGTACCAGGTAGACGTGGTTCATGAATAACGAAAAAGATGGAATAAGTGGTAAATAATAGACTTTATTGCTATGTATGTATACAAAAACATACGACAGACGAGGCAGGCGTCACCCAAGATATTAAAAAGGAATGTATAATCGAAATCCACATTCCCGGACAAATGTCACGATGGCTGAATTCGCAAAGCATCTAGGACGGCATTCCAGGACATACAGGTTCAAATCCTGCTCGTAACTGTTATTTTTAATATCACATTTTGCACTTTTGCTAATTTATATAAAGATGTCAAATGTTTAAAAATATAAATATTAGAGTTATTAAATTAGGTATTTATATTTAAGAAACATCACATAATCATAACACTGCCGGCAATATGTTGGACGCTAAAGGATACATTTTTGGAAGTTATGCTTTGTATAGTTTGTGAGAAGTTTTATTCAGCTGTTGAGGAAACGGAAACAACGTGTCTGCTTCTATTTATTAATACAAATTATACAGGTATTGTATTGAATTTCTATTTGTATACCTATAATGTAGGAATCATTACATTTGAGAGTGAAATTTGAGTGAACTATGCTATTATTATAATTAACTTTAGGTACACACATTTGTGTCTAAAATGTATAATCTATCTATATACATGTATACATATATACTGAAAACATGGATTCTCTGTATCTACATAAATTCTGATAAATCATTCCAAATTTTGGTAGCTTCTGGTTGGTATTCAGCGGTAGGGGTCTAGGTTACCTACTCGTAAAAGAGACATTAGACGTCACTAGTAGTTCGCGATGCTTGGTGAATATAGATATATAATAGGTTCACCTAGGTTCTGATTAAGTCCAGCAACTTATTACCACTGAATTCAAATTCAATAATTTAGAAAAAGTCTCTGAATTTATGAAATAAATCAAATTACATAAGCAGTATCATACATATATCATTGTATCGTTTTTGAAATATCTTTGTCTTGTTGTAAATAGCCTTTTTTTATTTTTTTTTATTTTAGGTGGGCAAAAATATCCTACCGCACACCCCGCTGCCCAGGGAGACAACAGGGTAGTGTGGGGCTCTCACCCACTAAAAACCCACCGTGCGCCTCCACCCGCCCTTGCTACGGCGGATCACGGATACCGCGTCGTTACGACGGCGATCCGCAGGCGGCAGCCCCTTCGGGCACCCTCTGTTGAGCGACGCCTCGCGCACTTGGGCGTCGCACCTTTGCGGTAGGCTTCCGCGGACGGCAGGGTACTCCCCGACCCCACCGTCCGCAGCCTCGGCTAGGGCGGCATCAGGCGCAAATAAGCGCGCGCACGCCACCCCTCGCGCTGGCGGCGAATCGGGTCTGCGAAGGAGGATTCCTCACGGGCCCTCTCCGCCACCTCCTTCCGCGAGATGACAGCCTCGCAGAAGGCGGCGATCGCGGTCCAGGCCCTGTCACTGCCAACCATCGCTCGCGCAACGGCCGGCAGCGACAGGTCAGCGCCTATGACTGCAACGAGTTCCCGGCGTTGCACATCCCAGGCCAGGCATGACTCGAGCGTGTGCTGCGCCGAGTCCTCGTCGCAGCCGCAGTGGTGACAGCCTGGGGTCGTCTCCCTCCTAGCGATCATGTGCAGGTATTTGCCGAAGCAACCATGCCCCGACAAAACCTGCACCAACCGGAAGGTGAGGACCCCGTGCTGCCGCCCTGCCCATTCTTCCAAGATCGGCCGGAGTGCCCTCACGGTCCAGAAACCGGCCCGGGGCATCTCCAGCCGAGACTTCCACTTTAGGACGTTGGCACGGTGGGCATCTTCCCGCCTCGATGACATTGCGCTCGGCGAGGGGCGGCTGCCCCGCAGCGCAGGCTGCATCGGTCGAGACCGTGCGGTACCCGCGTATTGCCCTGACCGCTACGACCCTCTGTGGACGCCACAGAAGGCCCTATTGCGAGCGGCTAGGGACTCCGCCCACACGGGCGCGCCGTACAGTGCCATCGACCGTACTACCCCCGCGTAGAGTCGTCGACACGCAAGACTCGGTCCGCCCAAACTCGGCATCAGTCGCCCGAGGGCGGACGCCGTATTGACGAGCCTTGGCGCAAGACGCCGGAAGTGCTCGTCAAAGTGCCACCGTCCATCCAATACCAGGCCCAGATATTTGATGTGGGCCTGGATTGGGAAGCCCACACCGATGACCGTTATCGAGGCGCTGGCGGACGGGCCCCGTCGGCGCCAATGGAAGAGTAGGGCCTCCGACTTTTCAAGGGCCACCCTTAGCCCCAGCGCCTCGATCCGCCTGACCACCTCCGCGGTACCTGAGGTGGCCAGCGTTGCCGCCTCCTCGAGGGTCCCACCCTGGGCTGAGACGAGCGTATCGTCAGCGTAACAAATTACACCCAGCCCGGGGGGGAGCCGGCCACGGAGGACCCAGTCGTAGCCGACGTCCCACAGGAGCGGTCCAAGAACCGAACCCTGCGGGACGCCGCACGACATAGCCCTCCTTACAACGTCCCCTTCCCGGTCCACGAAGAGGACGCTGCGGCCGTCGAGGTAGTCTGCCGCCAGCCGCCTTAGGTAGAGGGGCACTCCATGGTACCGGAGTGCCTCCTTGATGTAGCCAAGTGGCAGACTATTGAAGGCGTTGGCGACGTCGAGCGACACCGCCAACAGCACTTCCCTCGAGATGACGGCCTCCGCAGCCGCGGCCTTCAGGCGCAGAATGGCGTCGACCGTAGACCGACCCGCCCGATATCCAAACTGGGCGTCGGACAGCTCGGGGCCAACCGCTCCTAGGTGCCGGACGATGCGGGCAGCGACTACCCGACTGAAGGCCGAGACTGTATTCGGAGGCCGTCCCGGCTTCGTCAGGAGCACGAGCTTCCCCTTCTTCCAGCAGTCAGGTAACCGTCCGGACACCAGGCAAGCGCCGGACAGTTCCCCGAGGTGGGGCTCAAGGTGGTCGAGGACCGGGGCCAGCACTCTGGCGGGAACCCCGTCTGACCAGGGGGCGGCGCCTCTCCGCCTTTGCCTTTTAGCCTTTGCCAGCGGCTTCGCCGCAGCCAAAAGCTAGTTTTTCGGTTATATCTCAGGTTATATATAGTATAGTAACGGGATAAAATGTCTACCAGTTTGTAAGTCAAATCAAGGCCTTTCAAATAAAAAAAAATTGCATCAAAATCCATCTAGTAGTTCTTTTAAATAAATTATAAAAAATATTCTAGTTAAAATAATTTTCTAGTTTTTCGGTTATAACTCAGGTTCCCGATATAGTAGCGGGATAAAATGTATACCAGTTTTTAAGCCTAATCAAGGCCTTTCACATAAAAATGCATCAAAATCCGTTCAGTAGTTTTTGTGTGATGCGCGAACAAACAAACAGACAAACAGATAAATAGACAAACACAAAAAATCCAAAAAAAACGAATTTGTGTTTCGACAGGCCTATATAGCCTATAACAGTCATTTTTTCTCAAATATCTTTAATGTACAGACATAGCTATGTTACAGTTTTATAATAGTATAGAATAGAATTAAAAGCTGTCTTGACGTGAAGTACTGTCGCACTTTCACAAGTACGCCAAGCTTCCTTGCCACTGCTTTTGCCTTGGATTCAATGAACCACCCGAATTTAAGGCCCGAGATTATCTTTAAACCCAGCAACTGAAGGTGGAAAAACAAATTTCATCTGAATCAAAATTGCTCTGATATCAGTATCTGAGAGTAAATGCAGTCTCCATTTCAATCTCACAGTTCGATATTTTTTCCTTTTGTAAGCCTCAATAACCACATACCAGCACACGACTTCTCAAAACCGACCGAAATCGGCCGGTAAACATGTCACCTACGGTTGGTATATTTGACAACATAACTATCGGTTGCTGTTTTTTATAGAAACAGCATAAATCTTCGTTCCATAGATTATTGTTACGGATCGCAACTGAAAACCCTCCCATCCGTAAGTTGCAAACTGTCAGTTAATTCACTTATGACTCGTATTTTATAGGAACAGATTATACTTACACCTGGTAGAATATTCTACCGTTCGTAAATAAAACGATCCATTTTATTATTATAGGACCCGGGCAAAAGTCACCTTGTACGACACCCGCGGGGAAGGGTGGGAAGGGGTGGTGACACTTGTATTCTTAGTCCGTCACCACACGGATGATTGCTTACTTAAGCTTAATTTTGATGATATTTTTTTCAGAAACCACGTGGACTCAAATATTTTACTTGAATCGGCAAACTTTCAGCAAAATGAGTGTATGCAATTTGTTCTTTGTAGATGCGGTGTTACCGATCAAATTGGCAACGTTACTTACAAATTATGTCATTGTGTTACTTCAGATTCATATTCAATAAAATATGTAAAAATGTCAGTAATATTTTACTTAATTGGTCTACGTAGGCGCCATATGGATCTAGACACGCAGTAGTGTGTCAAGCCAAGTTCAAGCTAAAGACTTGGCGAACAATGACACGAACCATTTGGAGCCACTTTTGACCCCCTCATAACTCAAAAATTATTTCATATAAACATGTCAAATTTGGCTCATATATTGAAACGTATCTCGCAGATACATAATGTGATCCAAGTTTCAAACACACCTTAAATGGTTATTTAGATATTAAGGTTCAAAAATCGTCATTTTTATCAGTGACTGACCTATAGATCAAAACTCTAACCCAGTTCCAGACGACATAGAAAGTTCAAAGGACAATGCGCGTCCATATATAGTTTTCCCTGAAAAAACCTAAAAACTAAATCATGTGTTGTATTAAAACATATTACTGAATTCCCATAGAATTATCATTTAATAGCGGACTAGCTGGAAAATCATACTATTACAAATACTGTCTGATTTTGAGGTCATGAGCAGGGCGTTTTAAACTTATAACAATGAAGCTTGAATGTAAATGGATCAGTTTTTTTTTGTTCGTGTGGTGACGGACTAAGAATACAAGTGTCACCACCCCATTCTTTCCCATGGGGGTCGTATGAGGCGACTAAGGGAAGTAAGCAATTATCATCCATTGCATGACTGGCGGTTGGGCTGGGTACCAAGTGGGAGTACTCACTTGGTATCGGGCCCGAGCGGGTTGGTACCACCATCTCCCGTGTGACCGGTCAAGAAGCACATCGTTGCGTTTTAGCTGTAGCAGGAGATAGCCGTTTATATTTTATTTCATATCTGTGAAATGAATTGGTGCACAGCGGCTTAACAATACTCTCGGTATAGTCGAGTCCATGGGCGACGGTTACCATTTACCATCAAATGGACCGTGGCTCGTCTGCCACTACACACAATAAAAAAAGAAAAAAAAAGTTTACGTATGACAGTAGATTGGTGTTTCATAGCCCCGATGCCACTATCGTACAGGGCGATAAATGGCATTGTCCTTTGGCATCCAGATAGGTAATTGTTAACATTAATATTAAGAAATTTTATTGGGTGTATATGCATGACATAGATATTTATATTTGCATTTTTTTATTTTTATTTTTTATTATTGTTGTTCATTATAAGCAGTAAATGAACTTTTTCTTAAGTTAGTTTTGGTAGGCATGTATTATGTGAGCACAATATGCTGCCGACAAACTTTTTACTAAGACAGTTTTGTGTTACTAATTTGAAGTTCTCCAAAATATTCAAACGAGCCTGTTCCTGTGCTAATTAATTATATTTGAGAAATAAAATTAAACAATCCAGAGATATTGTTAAAATTACTTGGAAAGTGATAAGCTGTGAGACTGGTGAGGAAGCTGTGCGTAAGAAAGACTTGAATGTAAAACTAGTTAATACATATGTAAGAGCGAATCGAGAAGTGGGAACTGCATTTGAAAATTATTCTACAAATATCGCTGTTTTGAAAACCAAACATTTAACGTTGTCTTCTACTTCAGCCGAATCGCTGCTTAGGCAAAGTGTTCCGAAATGTAACACTTCCTTTGAATTTTCGTGTGTCAATGTGAAGGATGTTTTAAAGGCTTTTAGAACTATTAATATTAAAAAAAAGTCGTGCCTTATCTCATGATTGCATCGAATTGGTGAGACTTTTTCATTATCGTGTATGCTACTTTGATATTATCACATTCTCGTCTATCTGTGAGAGTGTGGATTGGCAATCTTAGGTTATTTTTTTGTAAGGAGGGAAGTGACTCCGGCCTGTCACCACTGCAGGTGCGACGAGGACACGGCGCGGCACACACTCGAGTCGTGCCCGGCTTGGGCCGAGCAGCGCCGTGACCTCGTCGCGGCAATAGGGGGGGACCTCTCGCTGCCGAGCGTCGTCAGAGCGATGCTTGGCAGCGACAGGAATTGGGCCGCAGTCGCTGCCTTCTGTGAGGAGGTCATCTCGCAGAAGGAAGCGGCGGGGAGGGCCAGGGAAGCGATCCTTCCACTGACTCGAACCGCCGCCAGCGACCGGGGCGGCGCAGGCGTGAATACTTGCGCCTGATACCTCCCTAGCTAGAGGCTGCGGGTGGATGGACCGGGGGACGTCCGCCACCTGCAAAGCCTCTCGCGACAGTGCGACGCCCTGCGTTGCTCAGCAGAGGGTACCTGAAAGGGTAAGCCGCCGGCGGACCACTGAAGGAATGTAACATAGTTCCGGTGGTCCGCCAACACAGGCGAATAGACGGCATACGGCGGGTTTATTTAGTGGGTGAGTTGCCCCGAGCGACGGGGTGTGCGGTTAGGTACATTTCTTCCTGCCTTAACAAAATAAATAAATAAAAGGTTATCTTTTTATGTGTGTCCAAAGATGACCGGGATTGATAATACGTGGGTGAGTGGTGGACTCTTTTCCTAAAATATCCATTCTATAATAATAATAATCAATATAATAAAGTGCGCTATGTTAAGGTTTAAGAATAAAAATCTTTACTAAGTATTTGTTTAATTATAAATGAGAATATTTACAAAAAAGCAAATTGTAACAAAACAACGGTATAGTTAGTAAGAAGACCAAGCAGAGCCAAAGGTAATTCAGCTCCAATAAAGAACAAGTCGCACGCTGTCATTTTTTTGAACTTCGCTCGATAGAGACGTACTATATTCTTACATAGTCTTCGTTTATTATCTGAAAATTGTATCAATGAGCTAAAGTGTATGCCATAAAGGAGTCAATTTATTTTTGTATAAGGAATAGGCCCACTACAATTTGTAACGTATATTAATGTATTATATATCAAATCCTTCCTTAGACTCCCTAGATAGCAGTAGTAATATTATCTTCTTAAACTCTAACCGGAATATTGAGATTTTTGAATTGAAACCTAAGAGAAACGATAAACATAAAACTCTTTGTTTTGTTATATTTGCATCCACAATGATATTTAAATCGATTTTGATTTAAATATCATTGTATTCGATTTTGATTTAATTAGGAATCGAACCGAATACAATTATATTACACTTAAAATGTCGTATAACAGTAGGTAATGTGCTTTACTGTTCAAGTGATAAATATTTTTTTAGGCATCGAGAATTCGTATTATTCTAAATAGAGATTATGTTATACTGATATTTACATATATATATATTCACGCCTTTTTCCCAGAGAGATAGGCAAAGACCACGGATTTCAACTTGCCACGATCCTTTGCTAATCTTTTTTCCTCATTCACTGTCATTATATTCGTCATACATGCAGAACTTCACTGATTTGGTCAGAGAACGTTCGACGTGGTCTACCCCTCTCAATAATATAATATTATTATTATATGATAATTAATATTTATTATATTAATTATTATTGGAATCATGGAAGGATAAACAAATACACGTAGTCCAATTAACAAAAGCTTTTATTTTATTAATAATCTTCATTTGCGAAATCGTCTCTCAATAATAATATCTCATCTAAGAAAGATGCTGATGGTTCGATATTATCCTGGTGGCGAGCCTAAGATAAAAACCACACAATGGACATAACGTGTGCACAGCAACCAACAGTGTATCTTCCTACCAAACAATTACAACAATATCCAGCAAGTGCAATCCTAAAATAAGCAGTTTGTGTGATTCATTTAAATGGTATTCACAAACACGTGCACACTGGAGGACATAAAATGAATAATCAATCTGTAATCTTTCTTTTAACAGTGTAGGTACCAAAAATCGAGATGTATTTTCACATAATCTAAAAATACAGTGACGTGAAGTAGAAGCAGCACGCTTGTAATTAAACAAAGTAATGTATCGCACTGTTCTAGAAATAGGGGGCTGAACGGGTGCAGGCACAGACGGTGGTTGTGGGATGTTACTGCTGTCTGCAATCTCTAGTAGTTGAACTGGCACTTCAGTTCTATTAAGAGGTGTCTGCTGTGCAGCGCGAAGAGCTTTCAACCAGCGAGCTATACAAACTTGTTCTAAGCGTTCCATCTATTTAAATATAAAAATTATAATAGTTGATTGTTATAATAATTCATGCAGGCTACTTAAACTAATTTTAAAATTTATAACAATAAATAAAAAAATATGATTTATCGCCATTGCATTGTATATGACTGCACATTTAATGCAGGTTGTTGTCTATATAAAAAAAGGAAATTTAAACATACTAATATTAGTACTTTTTTACCTGATATGGTGGTATCCACTACAAAATGATGTTTCTTTCTGCAGAGACATCAGAAACATTGTTTTTTTTTGTGCTCTTAAAAACGAAGAACCACATGAATTGTAGATATTCCGGTACCCGAATCTTCTTGTTGTCTGAGAAGTTTGTGTACTGTGTAATATTACGTAGCACTTTTTACAAACTGCCTCTCGTGGATTTAGCTGAAATTAAAGCAGGTCCATCAATGATATTGTATATAAAAAGGTACATTTAAAAAATATGTAATATATAATAGGGTTGCAATATTGGTTTCAAGCTTTAAAACTCACCTCGCTATAAATCCACTCGCAAACAAGTTGGCACACATTTTCAGTTGATTCAGAATGTAATTGTCTTTGTTATTTTGTACATTGAGCCGAAACATAATTCACACAACGATTTACTGGAAAAGGAGCTGATTTCACAGATTTTTTTGAAAGAAACATTCATTGCTGTCAGTGTCAATAGGATTTGCGTTTCATTCTACTGTGATCATTATATTTATTATCATAACAAAAACATTCTCAAAAATGTAATTTAAATATTTTAGATGCAGTTAAAATCAGTTTAATTAATTTATAATATTAAATAATCTTTTATGGCAATATTAAGTATTTATTTACTACATGCGTATTTGAATATGATTTTTTTCAATTTGAATTACCCCGATTTTCCTTTACGCTACTTATTTATGCGTGTAACCTTTTATATGGAAGATAAGTTTATTTCATAGATTTAATATTAAAATCAATACTATTATATTTTTTTATAGATTTCGTATTCCATTTTCTTTTATACTTCAACTTTTGGGAAAATAGGTACATTAAAAACGAGCTATTATTTTAGAGTATAATGCCATCATTAAACGCAACGTTTTCTAATGGGCCCAGAAAAAATTGACCCCTTTAGTATTAATTCTCTGTACGGTCTATTTTTTCTTATCCAAATATCTAGAGTGAAGTATTAACTCTAGCACTTTGAAAACTTACCTGAGCAATACGAACTTAAAACTAATTCGCAAGAGTCTTGGGAGTTGATCAAAGCAATGTAAAACTTCTCACAGTACCAGCACAGTATCGCTTGGAGCATGAAAGTTTTCATCAACCACGAAAGTACAGACGTTGTCATAGAGAACTATGAATTAAAAAGAAAATCAAATCAGTGCTGATTGTAGTAATTATTTGATTTTTAGAGTAAGCGGAATGTAACCAATGATCACACTTCCCACACAAGTTGGGGACTTGTACAAAGCAACATATTTTGCCTTACCATAAACGTGATTTCACTGTGATGCACTGCTAGTTTGAAAACATCGATCAACATTTGTATGTACAATAACGTGTGTAAAAATAATTGTACAACATAGAATAGGACCTAAAATATAAAGTAGAATATTACCGTTAAGTATATTTTTTAAGAGAGCACGCTTGCCAACTTAAATTTTTATGTTAATTTGTCAAGCTTATATGTAAAACTAATTGTTTTATAATTAACTGTAATTTTTGTGACTGAAACTACTTATCATTTCTAATTAATAAGAATGCATCTGTTCTTCCTGCAGAACCTACTCCAGCAGACATAGCTATAGATACGGCGAATTTACCTTTGACTTAAGTCAAATGATTTCCTATTCTGCAGTGAGATCATAAGTTATGAAGTAGCTCAATAGTCGCTCACACATAAGTGAAGTTGATGGCAAATCATACATTGTTAATATTAAAATTATCAAAATCTTACCATATGTTTGAACGTCGTTTTAAATATGTCATAACACTCTAATATATTAGCGAAAGCCTCATACATTTTTATACAATATTCTTTATCCTTTTTAGTGTTTAAGGACTTAGCTTTCAGTACCTTTCCATTCCACAAACAACATTTAACTATCAATATCTGAATGCATCGAATAGCGTATATAATATTAGCATCGAAACATATCAAAACACCGATGGTAATTATTTCATAAATGTTCATCAAAGGCATATAGATGAAATGCACAACACAAACAATCGTATACAAGCTAAAGATACATAATACACTAATCCAATTTCCGATCATCAATGTTTTATATGTTTCACTAGTTGTAATAATTCTATGCACTTTTTGAAAGGTCAAAATGAATTTAATATTATCTTGGACTTGAACGATACTCTGATAACTGTTCAAGCTGAATCCAACCGCATTAAATACAAAATCAATACAAGAAGTGATGTAAAATATTGTGACGTATTTATTTATGTCTTCATCCGAACTTACGTCCACCAGACGTATTAAATATCCTATAATTAGTAAAAATGCTACGCATACTGATATGAATTTGGACAATAAGCTGGTTGGCTGAATAAAATTATCTTTGATACAATATTTGGGATATAATAGAATAGATTGCATAATATTCAAAGGGAGAAACAATGATTGAACATCCTTATCGACCCAGTTTTTCAATATCTTATTATCGCACATAATTTTATTTTGTCCTTTTCTTTAAAATTGTTGGTCAGCTTGTGACGGAACTGAAGGGCTATCAATGTATATAAAAATATTAAATACGTAGCGTGATACAGTTTTGTAGCTCAAATTAATTTGGTCGATCAATAAACAATGTCTACGGTTGAATTTAATTACGGCAGCCATTACCGTAATTAATATTAATATCTCAAGTAATATTTGTTTTCAGAACATAATTTCTTTGTTAATCTACATAACTATTGTCTACACATAGAAGTGTTACAATCTAAACTATTCATATATGGTACTTCCTGATGTTTACGCGAATGTTATACGAGTACATTAGGAAATAAAACTACGTTTACGAAATATGTCGCGTTTTCCTGATTTTCTACTATCCCGACGTTTCGAATATTTTCAGCATTTATGATCACGGGTGGATTTAAATGTTAGACTACCTTGATTGCCTCTAAAGTAAGTTATTGTAATCTGTTCATTGATTTTGTTTCTCATTCATAAGCCACTCTAAAATGGAAGCCTTTTAACGTCCACTGCTGGACATAGGCCTCCCCAAGGGAACGCCACATCGAGCGGTCCCGTCATGGGGGATAATGCCGTAATCGCCACGCCTGGCAAGTGGGTTGGCGATCGCAGTGGATGTTGTTAATACTCGAGGGAGTGCTGCTGCCCACTCCTCCGGTATTCCCTCAGTCGGCTCTTACGACTCCCGTGGGTAGAGAGGGGTAGGAGAATTCTAAAGCCAGCCCCACACGGCCAAAAAATAGAATATTGATAAATAATTATTTTTTAGGATCTTTTACCTATATTTTTATACACATTCATCAAAGCATAAACAAATGATAAATATATTTAGATAATACATTTTATTGATTCCTCATTAGGAATCAATAACATTTTTAATACCTTTAGTCATATTTTAAAATTTACTATAGTTTTGTTCGTGTTGTGACGGACTAAGAATAGGTACAAGTGTCACCACTCCTTCCTTTCCCGCGGGTATCGTACAAGGCGACTAAGGGAAGTAAGCAATTAATTACTGGTGGTAGGGCTGGGTACCAAGTGAGAATTCTTAATTGTTATTGGGCCCGAATGGGTCGTTACCACCGTCTCCTGTGTGACCAGTCATGAAGCACATCAGTGTGTTTTGGCTGTAGCAGAAGATAGCCGTCTATTCTTTCATTTCATATCTCATAAATTAAATGGTACTACTATACTCTCGGTATAGTTGAGTCTTTGAGCGACGGTTACCACTTAACTTCGTACGTAACGTATTTATATATATATAGATATATAATTTATTTTATATATTAAATAAATATTGTTGACCTTACTAACTCCTTGAACCTCAAAATAAAAAAAATAAAAAATTGAGAGTATGAGATCAAAATAATGCAGCCCACCATTTGATTTTGGGTAGAAATTAGTAGGTAAGTTATGTGTAATTATATAAAATTACTCGCTATAAAATATAACATATATAACAAATAATATTACTCGCTATAAAATATCTCTACGATTTCTATTGTCCTTTATAATGGTCACTGTCCCTTTTGAGGTAAGATGAAGATTTATTTATTTATGCATTTGGACGAAAAAATCTAAACAGCGGTAGATATTTAAATAGTCTATTCTAGAATTACCGTTATCTAATTTAATAAAGTTGTAACAGAACTGTGTCTATACATTTAACATATTTGAGATAAAATGATTTTATTAGGCTACATAGACGTGTCTAAACACGAAACATTTTTTTTAGATTTTTTTATCTGTTTGTCTATCTGTTTGTTTGTTCGCACATCATGCAAAAACTACTGAATGGATTTCGATGCAACTTTTTAATTTGATAGCTCTTGATTAGACCTAACATTTTATCCCGCTACTATAACGGAAACCTGAGATACAACCTAAAAACTAGCTTTTGGTTGCGGCGGAGGCGCAAGCAAAGGCTAGTAAAAAAAAAACCATAGCATCATGCCTGTATTCTCCGAAGGGGTAGGCAGACGTGTATTACACACCCACGACTTGCCAGCTATGTTTAAGTCCCACGTAATAGGGGGCGAGCCTATCGTCTACCAGGCACATTTCCAAACTCCGGGCTGCTACTGAGAATTTTTCTTTTTAGGAAAAAGCTCAATAACATTGCCCGACCCGGGAATCGAACCCGAGACCTCATGATTAGCAGTCGCATACACTACCGCAACACCACCGAGGCAGTTAAAATAATTTAAAAAAGGCTAGTAGTTAATATAATTTAAAAGAACAAAGTAAGCCTAAACCCCTCTCATCCTCTCGTTCGTCGATCGTCTCCTATCCATTTCCTTGGAGTTGGCGACTCGCAAGTGATGCCACTTATGTTGCTAGCATCTATAGGTTTTATTAAGCGAGATAAAATGTAACTGCCGCCCACCCTGCTGTCCAGGGAGACAATGGGCTCTCACCCACTAAAACCTGCCTTGCGTCCTCAGTCACCCGTATTTGGCGGATCATGGGTACCGCGTGTATTCTCTTGACAGTGTATTCTTTTTTCTTTAATTTTGTGTGGTACTCTTTGTTTTGCGTTAATTTGAACAATACCTTAGGATGGTTTTTAATAACAAGATAATTATTTTAATAAAATTATATTTGTAACACAACGTACATATATACAGAAATCGTAACGACATCTTGTTATTCCCCTCTCATGCCGCGCCTAAAGAAGGTCTACTACAACAAGTGTCTTAAGTTGCTCAAAGAAAAGCAAATTGCAGGAATACGACAGTATGGTCCACGAGTATTCTCATCAGTCCCAGAGGTAGCATAGCGTCCATATAGAACAGCTGACAGATATTCATCTTGGTGAACGTCGCTCGATGTAATCTTTGGATATTTCGACAAATTCTTCTCTCGTCTTCTGCAAAATATTCATGCAATGAATTCATAAGGATTCAAACATTCGTAGACCGATCATTATGCTACTTTTACATACAATACCTGAATAACTTGACTTTAAAATCAACATACAACTTTCTTGAGCCTCGTTTATCGTTACATAAAATGATTCACATTCGTATGCTAATATGCACTGAAGCAATAAATTTTTAGATAAGTTTAAAAAAACCAATATCTCTCTGGTCGAACTAATCCCCTGAAACAGATGAAGATTAACAAAATTTATAGTGATATTTCAATTATTGATTATATACATTATAGCCCTGATTATTCAGGGCATTATTATTTAATAAGAATTTAGGTAAGCTACACCTTATTAGATAGGCTCTTTTTTACAAAGTCCACCAAAACTTTGTAACATAAAGATATTCTAGAGAATAAATGAATGGGAATTACTGGGAGCTGTCTGCCTTTGCCTTGTCATATTAGAAGTTTCGGCAACATAATAAATATAAATATACTTAAACTCACATGACCAGTATTTATATTTGTTCTTAAATATCCAATCCAAATTTTAACATAAATTAAACTATGAATAGAAGTTTAAACCGTGTGAAAGAGCACCTGAAAAAAACATGAGCTCTCAACATTGATTTATAAAAAAGGGAAGATACACAATCAGGCACGAAAAGTGTCCACTATCAATGAGTGCAGATTACGCTTTCCTGCGCTCCTTTCGTTTAGTATTATTTCGACGCGCGTGTAGACAAAGCGTGTCAAAATGTCTAATTGTTCGATGAATAAATGCCGAAATAGTGCATTAAAAGTACAAAAAATGGATGGCGTTTCTTATTTTTGGTAAGTATTAATAGACAGTATTTCTATTTCATACATAGTTTGTTGCTTTAGAGTCGCATTTTTTAATTTTTCAATATATTTTGTTTCAAATTATCGACAATGGCCCTGTATGAACCAGTCAAATAGAGTATGTATTAAAACAAAGGCAGTCTCGAACTATGCTCATACTTCAACGCATTTTGCTCACTTTGATCGCATAATACGACCAACTAGTCTGTGTAATACGACGTTCTCGGTTCTAAAAACGAATAGAGTCAACTTGTTGAATGTATTTTTATATATATATATATATATATATATATATATTAAGTAATTAGTTGACATTGTTTTATTTACAAAGTTTTAATATCAATAACATTGTCATTTATATTATGATTTTTATTTTAGTTTTCCTAGGGACCCAATCAGATGATAAAGCTTGCTCTAAATTATTTATAAATATGTATTCTTTTTTTTTAATTAAACGGCGAGCGTATTTGAAGGGCACACCTAGTATTTTATAAGATGATCATTTAAATTGTTGAATTTATGGCTTTTATGCTTCAATAATGAATGTTGAAATGTTGTATAAATTATGGTTTCACATACTAATAATTTTAAAAGTTTTTGGTGGTCTATGTTACGCTAGTGAAGATGAATATACTGTATATAATAAAACCAAGGAGATAATAAGACGAGAACAGCGTCAAAAAACACAACCAAGACCTATATGTGTTCCTTAATTTTAAAATGTACATTAAATTTAAATATATTTTCTGGTATTGATACAAACTCCCTTCAACAACCTGCTCTTTTTAATCATAAAATTAGTCTTATAAATGCTATTATAGAAAAATTTATAGATGTTAGTTTACATTATATCGCAAAAAAAATCAACAGAAAAGCTGAAATCTAATTCAAAAAGACAACTACACAACAAGCTTCATTTATTTCAAGGAAATTGATTTACTTACTACTGTATTGTCAATGTTTATTATGACGCCATTCATCTAGACTAGAATAGACCTGGGTACTACTAATAATATTAGAATTACTATATTGGGAATAAAAACAAAAATTTATATTTACGAGTTTTATTTTATTTATACATATATAAATAAATATTCTACCTAAAAGCATATTAATACGATCAGATAAAAGCATAAATATGAGTTTGGAACACATTTATAAATTAAACAAATTTAATAAACTAAGTAAATACATGAAAATTATAAAAAAATATTCGTCTCCACTCCGTCCTTATCCTGCCCAAAAATTTCGGTCGTAAAATTTTATTGCTTTTTGCATAATGCTTTGTAAATACAACTTTAAACCATACGTGTAAGGTTGAAATTTGGAAAGAATGCATTTATATCATAACTATAACTACTTATGTACAACTGGCGACAGTTTTGGACGTTTTGTTTCTTCGAAACTGTGGATCTACTGCGTGAAACACAAAGGGTACAGGCCGAGCCGTTGTTTGTTAACCTACTTACGGGCGTACCTATACTATCATAAACATAAACAAAGCATAGGTACATACCATCCTTCTTATTTGTATGCTGCGCCTTACACTTCAGAAATGTCACAAATTAAATACACGGAATACACCACATCACATGTTGGTTTTGTTTTAGCTAATTAGTAAGTTGTTAGGTACTTAAATATGTAGTTATTTGATCACTAGTACTTTCAAAGCAGCATAGGTACATCACAACATGATACAGGATACACAGATAGAAGTAGGTAGATAGGTTTTAGCAGCCACACCACTAAAGAAATGGTTCAATGTGCCGTCCTTCCCTTTCAATACATAATTCGGCTCGGCGAGCTACGGACCGCGTCGCATTTCAGAGCATTTGTGGGGAGACCGTGCTAGATGCAGAAATAATTTTGTCACGCATTTCTTGGACAGTGACACACTCAGTGGCATAAACTACTCCTTTGAGGTAGCCCCACAGAAAGAAATCCAACGGAGTTAAGTCCGGAGATCGTGGCGGCCAAGGCACTGTGCCGCGGGTAGGCAGAGAGAACAGAGTGCCAATGCAAGAAATGCAAGAATATGTATGCAAGAATAGAGCCTCTATTCTTGCATACATCTCTCGCTTCCTCAACATTCATAACTCTCTTCATACACGCTCGGAGACTCCTGACTCCACCTTCCCTCAATACATGACCGATTTGGTCTAGGTAGGTGAGTCTCGGTCTCCCCCTGTACCTACATTCTTCCACTTTCACACTGTATATCTTCTTAACCAGTCGCTCGTCCGGCATTCTTTCCACATTTCTGAACCATCGCAGCATTCCCTTTCGTATCTTTACACCAATACTCTCTTTCATACCTACTCGCTCTCTTACGTCATTGTTACGAATGCGGTCAGTCAGCCTCACTCCATAGATTCTCCGCAGAGATCGCATTTCGACCGCATTGATTTTACTCTCATGCTCCTTTTTGCATACCCAACTCTTGCTTCCATATAATAACGTTGGGACAAGCACTGCATTGTGTATTGCGACACGTGCCCTCTGGCTGAGGTGATGACTGCCGAGAAGTTGTCCCAACGCTCCGTTCACTCTATTTCCCGCATTCACTCTTCTCTCTACATCAGCGGTGTACCTTCCATCCCGACTGAATCCACATCCAAGATATACAAATTCATCCACTTGTTCTAGCACACCATTTCGTATTGCTACTCTAACATCTGTTCTGGCTTCTTCTCTTTCAAAAACCATTACTTTGGTTTTGATCACATTCACACGTAGGCCCCTTTTCTTAAAATTTTCTGCCATTACGTCGACTAGGGTTTGCAGGTAAGTCGCAGACTGCGCTAATAGGACTGCATCGTCTGCATATAGCAGAGAGTTAACTACTGAGTCGCCCATTTGAACTCCCACTTTCATTTCATTCAACCTTTGTAGACATTTATCCAGACATATTATCATATTGTTTGTTTATCAACAGTCTGGCTGATAGACCGCAGCCCTATTTAACGCCGATATTGACATCAAACCAGGGTTACATTCCATCATCCAGCCGCACACAAGCTCTGCAGTCCATGTAGTTGGACTGCACCGCTTGTAGCACTACTAGTCTACTATTAATATCATACTCTGGCAAAATGTCCCAAAGTTCCTTTTGTACAACCGTGTCAAATGCTTTCTCTAAATCCACAAAACTGTAGAAAACCCTCTGGCCTACAGCCAGATGCTTTTCCACAATGTTGCGCAGAGAAAACACTTGATCCATGCATCTCCTTCCACACCTGAAACCTCCTTGTGCCTCCCATAAAAATTCATCAGACACCATCTTCATTCTCCTTTCAATAATCTTACCATACACTTTGGCTGCCAAAGTGATCAAGCTTATGGCTCTGTAGTTTGCACAGTCATAACGTGAACCCTTGTTTTTAAACAAGGGCACGATGACTGCGCTTCTCCAGTCCTCGGGAACCATTCCTGAGCTCCAAAATAAATTGAGAAGCATCAGGAAGAATTCCCAGACACATGAGCCTCCAAGCTTGATCATATCAGCAGACACCATATCAATACCCGCTGCATTACCATTTTTCAAACTTCTAACCGCCCATTCAACTTCATCCATACTAATGTCATCAGAGGATGCCGGTACCGAATGCTGATCTGTTAGACCACACGTGGCACCGGCATCGCCCTGAACATCCGCATACATATCTCCAAAATATTCACTTCGTCGGCTTAACACATCTTGTGTTTGCGTAAGAATGTCTCCACCTTTAGACCTTATTTTATTCATTCGAAAGCTGACCAACCACTCCGAAATTTCTTCACGTCCCTTAAGAAAAATTTGGTGTTGATCTCGAAGTTTTTGTTAAGCCTTTCTTCTGAAATCATATTTGCTCTATCACGCTTCTCTTTCACTAAGGTTTTGGTGTCATTCTTACGTTGCCGGTATATTTCTTTCTTCTGTTCTTTCATACTTGCACTCAGGTTCAAAGAAGTTACATAGTCCAGCCACGCTTTCTTTTTTTGGTCTACGGAAGCTGCTACTTCCGTATCCCACCATGCATTACCTTTCACTTTCCTATGCTTCTTTGAGCATCCACATACTTATTTCGCTGTATCTACCATACTATCTTTCAATACTCTCCAGCATTCTTCTATGTCAGATTCCGGCTGACTTGCCATCGTCAGCCGTTCACGAACACCCTCTGCATACTTTGCTCCTACACACTCTTCTTGCAACTTTTAAAACTTTATTCTTTCAAGGATAAAGATTGAAAAGTTGTAAGAAAATACTTTTTTATAAATAAAAAAAGTTTTTTATAAATAAAAAAGTTTTTTATAAATAAAAAAGTTTTTTTTAAATAAAAAAGTTCTTTTTTTATAAAAAAAAGGTTTTTTCTTTTTTATTTATAAATATGAAAATATATTCTTATAAGTATGAAACACTTCATATACCCTCAACTCAATCAGTACGGCACTTAGTTCCAAGGAATAACTATCCCGATCTTTGGGAGCATTAAAATTTCTTAGCATTGGCATCACTAAATTACTATTCATATGCAGGGCGTGCCAAATTGAACCAGTCCAGGCGGTTATTTACACAGATACAAAGGCTTTTTTTGCTTTAGAGTATAAAGAAGTAATCTCATATAGAGTATTCCTCACTTTTTGGGAAAGTGTACCCAAGTATTAGCTTGTTGTACTTGACTGTAAAAGTGTCTCATTCTAATTGGCAATGATCTCAATTCCACAGGCAGAGTGAAGTCGTTGGAGCGGTGGAGAGACTTTAAATTCCTCTGCACTTCCTACCGATTTTTTTGCGAAAAATACTTCAAGAAACTTTTTGAAATGGTACCATTAGCTATTATGTACCGCTAATTCCTTTAACATTGCAGTAGAATTCATCAATACCATCTGTTAACGAGCTTGTTTAAGACTGTTTGTTTTCAGCGATATATCACACTCTGTAATAAGCTTTCTACTGGAGTATATCTTCAACGCTCTGATATTTCTAAATAACTAAACATATTTTTTAATATGGTGGGAATAAATGTATCTAAACGCACATTATTTTTTTGGGTCGTGTGGGGCCAGCTTTAGAATTATTCCACCCCTCTCTACCCACGGGAGTCGTAAGAGCCGACTGAGGGAATACCGGGAGAGTGGGCAGCAGCACTCCCTCGAGTATTAACAACATCTTCTGCGATCGCCAACCCGCCTATCAAGCGTGGCGATTACGGCATTATCCCCCATTTTGGGGAGGCTTATGTCCAGCAGTGGATGTTGAAAGGCTGATGGATGGATCGATGGATGGATGAAACGCACATTTTAAAAGAAAAATAATTTTCCATACATTTAAATGTGTTGTTTAGACAAAATTGCATATAATATCAACAACTATTTATACTTACCAAAACCTTAGTTGTCTGCTTAAACAACTCATAGCATTCCAATATTCTGGTGTATGCCAGAAATAACATCTTAAATTTTCTTATGTCCCTGGGTGAAGTTGAAATCTCTCGGTTCCATAACACAAGAAACGTTTTTGTTACTTTCATTAATCTTATTGCATACACAGCATTTATATCAAAACATAAAAATAAAATAAGTAATCCAATTAGCATGAGAAAAGGAGTAATTTCGAAGATGAAAAATCCAGAACATAGTAAAAGAAAGTGAATAAAAAACAGCAAGAGGACGCTTATCCAATTTTCAATAATCATTCTTCTGAAACACTTTTCATTATTCAACATTTTATTGAGCTCTTGAATTGTTATTACAAACTTAATATTAGTTATTTCTTGTGTGAATGACAATAATATTACTCAAAAATCCAACGCTATAGAATAAAATATCTATAATCTTAATAAAATAATCGGAGCTTTCTAAAATTACTCCATGGAATTTATAAAAAAAGTGGTATATTAATGGACTACAAAATAAAATAGTTGCGCAAATGGATATTACGGAAGATGACAATTTATTGGGCGCTATAAACTGTTCTTTAATGTAATATTTCGGAAACAATAAAATGTTTTGCATGAGATTTAGCGGTCGAAATAATGATACTATATCGTCATTCAAGTATCTTGCTAACAAGGTACTATTTCTGGTATGGAATTTAAACTTAACTCTTGACAGAAAATGCATATTGCTACAAATTTACTTAAATTAATTTTAAAATTCCTTCAGTTTTCAGTCTAGATAACTGACCTCGTGAATCCCAAATTTATATTGTGTAATGAATTTGTCAATTCAATTTAGTAATGGCTTGAAACAATAATAACATACTTGTTGTTTGGACTATCACTTAGAATTGTCGTTATTTGCTTAGATATTATGATTAATAAAGCGATTCAGGTGATTCAATTTAGTGATACGATCATTAACTTGTTTATATCATCCTCAAATACCCTCAAATAATAATAATAAAGTGTATTATTTCCTCCACAAAGGTTCTTACATAGGTAACAATAAAATAACATATTAAACCACCTCTATGATAGGCTGGTATCTGCGAAAGGTAAACCTGTGTTACAGATTACCAGGCTCCCTGTTTGTATTATTGTTATTCAAATGGCGTGTAAGCATTTTTTCAGTTGCATCATTATATGACAATTTCTTTAACCAGGATTTTAAATTTCTTTAATTTGTGCTTTGTAAAATAGTTAAAAAGGAACTTATTTGGTACATTTCACAGCTCTCTTGTGATAACTGAGTAAAAAATTACATAAATCTTATCGATTAGGATAATAAAGGAATCCACATTTTTTTAAATTTTGCATCTAGTTGTATTGTTGAAATTTGCTCTCTAGAAGCATATTTCTTTGGGGTTCATTTGATCCAACAATACCAATTACGTTACGATTTTATTTATTACGATGCCACTTGAGGGTTAAATTGCCGTGTCATTACAGTAGTTCAGCGGTCAGATTATTTGATTAGTCTAGAGTTTTCATAAATAAATAATAATGTTGCTACCAACTAAGATAATTTATTAAGAATGATAGATGATTTTTTCTATGAATAAAACACTTTAGGTGAGACGATATCGACAATATACAAAGTAAATTCTTTCATTTATTATCACGTAACCATTGACATTGTTCATATCTTAAAATAAATATTTTAATAAATTTATAACCATCATAAATATAAAGATTCAACCTATAATATCATTAATTGCTATAACAAGGCTAGTTTTACTGCAATATGCATCTTTTTTCAAGACTGAAGAGCAAATGGCTTAATAGCAATAATGTGAAATTAACAAAATACTTGAATAAAGATATTGAATCTTTATTTCGACCGTTAAATATTATACACACAATTATAATGTTCCCTAAGTATTCAATTCAGGATAGTTTTATAGCTCCCAATAAAACTATGTCCTACGCTAGAACCATATGCGCTATGATTTTATTTTATAGTGTATTGGTATACCGTTATTATTTTATTGGAGCAACTGTGCCATACTCAGAAGGTTTTCATCGTTTTCGTGTAAAAATAGATTTGATGTTTTACAGCGCCGGATTTTTGAGTAATTATACACAAATATTAATATATCGGGTCTTAATCTTAATAAAATTAAATAATGTTGAGGTTGAATACCTTAATTTCCCGACGTTTCGACCGTATTGCATCGGCCGTGGTCACGGGTTGACCAACCCAAGTCAACCCGTGAAACCCGTAACATTATATACGCGATTAAGACCCGATATATTAATATTTGTGTATAATGTGTACAAATCGCGAAAGTTTAAAAGTCTTTTTTGAGTAATATCGTTGTGTCATACAGACAAAGCCGAAGCAATATTGAATTTGTGTTGACTATTCAAGAACTTAATAAAAAATTTAAAAAGCGCAAATACCTTAGAAGTTTAATAATAGGCAATTGGATTAGTGTCTTCTTTGTCTTCTTCATACACTGTTTCCTTGTGTGCTATGAATTTTTTATTTACATTCCGTTATTTTTGGGTTCATGTTATACATATGTTTTGATGTAAATGTTTTACTCGTATATGCAACAAGACTTATAAAATATTGAAAACGTTCGTTGTGCTATGGAACGAGGAAATATTGATGTCGTCGAGGACGAAGAAAGAATGCGAAATATTATTTCAGACATAAACGAGAATATTAAATGTTTATGCTCTATATAAAAAAGTGGTAAAACTTTTAGTAAGTATGTTAATAGATAACATTATGTAGGTACTACTTACTCATAACACTTACATGCAATTGAGATGAGTATAGATTAGAGATTTAAATTTTCCTAAGTTATTGTACAAAACATCAAGTTCTTCAGAGGAATTCAATATAGAGTTAAATTGGTAAGTCATTCTAGCAAGCGGTGAATGTTTTCCTAAATTTGTTCGGTAACGTGGAGGTTTGAGTAACGGGCCAGGGTACCGAGGGATTCTAGAAGGTACATTTATACTTACCTTAGAAAGAAGATTTGGGCAGTCTAGGGAATTGTTAAGTAACTTGTATAGAAATGTAAGATCAGAGACCGTTCGACATGATTTGAGATCAGTAAGTTAAAAATACTTTAGTCTATCCTCATAGGACCTACAGTTTCTCAGTTTGAACCGGTAAGCTAGATGACGAACGAGCCTCTGCTAAACTCTTTCGATTCTGGCGATATGGACTTGGTACGATGGATTCCAAACTGTGCTATAATATTCCAACTGACTCCGTACAAAGCTGTTATATAAAGTTAATGTAGTCGACGGTTTTTTAAACTCTTTTGAAGATCGCATAACAAACCCAAGAGCACGGTAGGCAGAATTTAGTGCTTTATTTATGTGGTCTTTAAAACTGAGTGCACTGTCTAAATGAATACCCAGATCACGGATTACTTGTACTTCGTTTAGCGTGTTACCCTGAATTTTGTAAACAGACTGAATTATATTGCGCTTTCTGGTAAATTTAATATGGTACATACACTTGGAAAAAATAACATACATTTTATTATTAATACACCATTGATTCAAGCTATCTAAGTCTGCTTGAAGTAAAAGAGTATCAGAGTTATTCAAAATTATGCGTGCCAGTTTTAAATCGTCTGCAAAAAGATAAGGTGTTGAGTATTTAAATACTTGTGAAATATCATTAATAAAAATATTAAAGAATAATGGTCCTAAATTGGACCCCTGAGGTACACCGGAGATTGCAAAATAATAATTATTTTCTGAAATATTTTAATCATTGGAATCCTAACAAAAAAAAAATAGACAGATAATTGTCCTATATTTTAATGACATCGGACTCCAATGATCTGACATATACATAAGAATTAACAATTTTATTATGTATTGAAAACAATTACCAAAATGAATTAACTATAGTACACACTCAATAATTTTAAGTATCCAGTTGACAGGTGTATAATTGATTGGAGCTACTTCTTACACACAAAATATGTATAATTTTTATGTATTCATAATGTTTGAAACTCTTCGGTGTATCGTCCATAACCACTTCTGGTTGTGTTAAAAGTATTTAATACATAATTATGGATACAAAGAAGTATTGAAGATAGAAAATGAAAAGTAAAGTGGACTATCTATTGAAGTCCACACTAATTATTTTAACCTAAAAACCTGCAGATGATTAAACATCGTTCAAAATGTTTCAAAAGAAACCAAACAATTCAAAACTTTTAGCAAACATACCAACAGAAATTTTACTAGACAACATCTTAAGTAAAGACTTTCAGAGAATGTTTTACCCTCTGTATATTATTCAGTTTATTTTTTTATCATCGAAATATACGATAGAGCATAATTTTATCACACCTGATGGAATCAGGAAACGTGGTTTGATGTGTGTTATAATGTGTTTTCTATTAGGAACGTCGCTTAACCGCTTATTTTTTGGGAGTATTGGACAAATGATAGAAGGACTTACATATGGTGTCACAAAATCAATAGCATATGTTTCTTTTTTATCTTACTACATTGGGATAGCTGTCATGTTTATTTCAAACATTATGTATAGTGATAGTCACGTTTTAATGATGCTAAGACTACAGAAGATCCATACAAATACCTGTTACAGTAACGGAAAGGAACATGTTTTTTTTATTGAAAACTGTATCTTAAACCTAATCTTTATCGGTGGAAATTTGATTTTGTTATGCTATGCATATGTGATTTATCAATCTTATAATATATTAGAGTTCTTTGTTGAAATTATAACTAACATTATAATAGATGTGAATTTGATATTTGCTATTCGTATTATGATATTATTAAGGAGCTACCTACTTGAATGGAATAATATCATATTGGTGGAAAATGAAAGCGAAGATTATTTTAATATGTTAGAAGTATATCAGAATATTTTAGCGGCTTACGGGAGATATAAACAGATATTTCAAATACTGGTATGGAACATTTTATAATATGACTTATATTTTATGAATTATGTTTTATTGCCGATGGAGTGAATATTTTGGAGATATGTATGCAGATGTTCAGTGTGATGCCGGTACCACATGTGGTCTAACAGATCAGTATTCAGTTGACATTAGTATAGACGAAGTTGAATGGGCGATTAGAAGTTTGAAAAATGGTAAGGCAGCGGGTATTGTTATGGTGTCTGCTGAGATGATCAAGCTTAGAGGCTCATGTGTCTGGGAATCCTTCCTGGTGCTTCTCAATTTATGTTGGACTGGAGAAGCGTAATAATCGCGCCCTAGTTTAAAAACAAGGGTTCAGGTCACGTTATGACTGTGCAAACTACAGAGCCATAAAATTGGCCAGTTTGGCAGCCAAAGTGTATGGTAAGATTATTGAAAGGAGAATGAGGATGGTGTCTGATGAATTTTTGTGTGAGGCACAAGGAGGTTTCAGGTGTGGACGAAGATGCATGGATCAAGTGTTTTCTCTGCGCAACATTGTGGAGAAGCATCTGGCTGTAAGCCAGAGGGTTTTCTGCAGTTTTGTAGATATGGAGAAAGCATTTGAAATGGTTGTACGATAGGAACTTTGGGACAATTTGCCAGAGTATGGTATTAACGGTAGACTGCTGCAAGCGGTGCAGTCCAACTAAATGGACTGCAGAGCTTGTGTGCGGCTGAATGATGGAATGTCACCCTAGTTTGATGTCAATATCGGCGTTAAACAGGGCTGCATTCTATCAGCCAGACTGTGAATGTTGAGGAAGCGAGAGATGTATGCAAGAATAGAGCCTCTTGGCACTCTGTTCTCTCTGCCTATCCCGCACGGGAAATGGCGTGATGATAAGTTAGTTAAGTTTTAGTTAGTTTTATTTTACAAAAAATCAAGCCTGAGGAGTGTAGTGTGTTTGTGCGTATAATAGTTAAATAATATTAGTAAACATTTGTTAGTCATAATTTTGTCGCTGAAACTGTAGAATTTTTAGCAAAAAGTAACAATTTGTAACTATAAGTTTTGCGCATCCAATAGGAATGCTTCTTTCCTTCTTAAGCAAAAATAAAAGCCAATCCAATCACCAAATCTTCTACCATTTTCTTTGCAAGAGTGACTAGCCTTTTCAAAGTATAGTACCATACTAGTCCGAAGTGGGCGTTATATAATGTTAGGAAATATTTTAGATGTTTTATCAGCTTTGAAAACATGTAACAATGGTTAACATGTTACAGATGTCAAAACAGTTTTCGTATTAAAAAATGTTATGTTATGTTTTCTAATAACCTGCTGTCTGAAAGTACTTTTACAGAAAATTCACAAATATACTAATCTGCAAGGACTTTGAGCATTCTTCTATTATTGCAAAGTTACTATTATTTATCGTCGTCGATCCTAAGGCAGTCCTCAGGTGTTTGGGCAGACTTTATAATATAGAGACTCAGCCCTATAAAAATATAATCTCTAATTTAGCAGCTCATTTGACTGTTTTCTTTTACAGATACTAACGCACTGCACAAATAACTTAATTAGATCTTTAAGTACTGCTCAAGTACATTTCGATTTACTGAATATTTCTAAATTAAACCCAAGCCTCTCTGGATTCGTAAGTTTTTGTATATAAGAAAACTTTTATATTGATTTGTTATAGCTGTACAACTTCTTCCGTAGAATTGCTAAAGGTATCCACTTAACACTGTCAAAATTTATGATATTCATGAAACAGTAAGGCCCGATGTGTCTTTTTGTCTGTGTGCTTAGTTTTTAGGTGTCTGCTTATTAGCGCACATCTCCAAAATTACAAAAACCAGATTTTAATGTGGTTGTCGCAATTGCACAGATTTTGACTTGTAGCAGAATATAACGATTTAAAAAAAATGTTACTGAAATCAAAAGATTGTTGACGGTATAAGATAAAATTTAATTTTACGCAGACTATATTACGAGCAAACGTTAATTTCACCAATAAATGTCCTGGATGCTGAGGCCATAGGTATGGGCTGGTACCAGGTAGACGTGGTTCATGAATAACAAAAAGATGGAATAAGTGGTAAATAATAGACTTTATTGCTATGTATGTATCCAAAAACATACGACAGACGAGGCAGGCGTCACCCAAGATATTAAGAAGGAATGTATTATCGAAATTCCCATTCCCCGACAAATGTCACGATGGCTGAATTCGCAAAGCATCTAGGACGGCTTTCCAGGAAATACATGTTCAAATCCTGCTCGTAACTGTTATTTTTAATATCACATTTTGCACTTTTGTTAATTTATATAAAGATGTCAAATGTTTAAAAATATAAATATTAGAGTTATTAAATTAGGTATTTATATTTAAGAAACATCACATAATCATAACACTGCCGGCAATATGTTGGACGCTAAAGGATACATTTTTGGAAGTTATGCTTTGTATAGTTTGTGAGAAGTTTTATTCAGCTGTTGAGGAAACGGAAACAACGTGTCTGCTTCTATTTATTAATACAAATTATACAGGTATTGTATTGAATTTCTATTTGTATACCTATAATGTAGGAATCATTACATTTGAGAGCGAAATTTGAGTGAACTATGCTATTATTATAATTAACTTTTAGTACACACATTTGTGTCTAAAATGTATAATCTATCTATATACATGTATACATATACTGAAAACATGGATTCGCTGTATCTACATAAATTCTGATAAATCATTCCAAATTGTGGTAGCTTCTGGTCGGTATTCAGCGGTAGGGGTCTAGGTTACCTACTCGTAAAAGAGACATTAGACGTCACTAGTAGTTCGCGATGCTTGGTGAAAATAGATACAACTACCAGGAATGGAAGCCAAAGAGTTCACCTAGGTTCTGATTAAGTCCAGCAAATTATTACCACTGAATTCAAATTCAATAATTTAGAAAAATTCTCTGAATTTATGAAATAAATAAAATTACATAAGCAGTATCATACATTTATCATTATATCGTTTTTGAAATATCTTTGTCTTGTTATACATAGATTGGCTGTACCTTGTTTTTCAAACGAAGTTGAGCAACTTTAGCCCGGCTGGCAGTCAGAACAAAACGTGCTACGTATTTGCAGATACCTGACCTGCTCGGTGCTTCGGATGGCACGTTAAGTAGTTGATCCCGGCTGTCAAATAACACCTTTTTTTTTATTTAGGCGGGAAAAAATGTACCTAACCACACACCCCATCGTTCGGGGCAACGAACAGGGTAGTGTGGGGCCCGCACACACTAAAGAAACCCACCGTGTGGCGTCTCTCCGCCTGTGTTGACGGACTACTGGTACTGTGTTGGATTACTTCAGCAGCCCGCCGGCGGGTCAAATAACATACTGGCAGTCGTGACAGGTTGTGTAGTCCTAAATAAAAAATCTGACTCCAGTCTTATTCTAAGCTCGTCAGTTGTCCCTATAGTTAGGTCGTGGATGTCAGATAATAATCGCTTCGTGTAAATACTGGTAAATCAACTAAAACCGAACAAATCTGTTGCCTACCTCAATAATAAAAATATTATATTGAGATAAGGAGATGATTATAATTTGCTTTTTTTTAGTGATGGTAGATGGGCCAGGGCCCACCTGATGGTAAGTGGTAACCGTCGCTCATGGACTTGACTAGAGCGAGAGTATTGTCAAGCCGCTGCGCACCATTTCATTTCTCAGATATAAATGAGAGAATATACTGCTATCTTCTTCTACAGCCAAAACACACTGACGTGCTTCATGAACGGTCCCACAGGAGACGGTGGTACCAACCCCTTCGGGCCTGATAGCAAAGGAATATTCTTACTTGGTACCGAAGCAAAGCATACCGAAGCTAGCAACTTCTTTAATTTCGTTGCTGTGCGTATTACGAAAGATAATGTTAATCCATTGAATCCAAGACGGATAGTTGATATTTAGCAGCATCGGTTCAAACGTGACAACTAAGTACTTCAAGAGTAATGCGTATAACCAGAAACAACTACTCCATGCATCATCGGACTTGGGTTTTATATAACACTAGCCTTTGCTAGCGGCTTCGCCGCAGCCAAAAGCTAGTTTTTCGGTTATATCTCAGGTTATATATAGTATAGTAACGGGATAAAATGTCTACCAGTTTGTAAGTCAAATCAAGGCCTTTCAAATAAAAAAAAATTGCATCAAAATCCATCTGGTAGTTCTTTTAAATAAATTATAAAAAATATTCTAGTTAAAATAATTTTCTAGTTTTTCGGTTATAACTCAGGTTCCCGATATAGTAGCGGGATAAAATGTATACCAGTTTTTAAGCCTAATCAAGGCCTTTCAAATAAAAATGCATCAAAATACGTTCAGTAGTTTTTGTGTGATGCGCGAACAAACAAAGAGACAAACAGATAAATAGACAAACAGACAAAAAATCTAAAAAAAACGATTTTGTGTTTAGACACGCCTATATAGCCTATAACAGTATTTTTTTCTCAAATATCTTTAATGTGCAGACATAGCTATGTTACAGTTTTATAATAGTATAGAATAGAATTAAAAGCTGTCTTGACGTGAAGTACTGTCGCACTTTCACAAGTACGCCAAGCTTCCTTGCCACTGCTTTTACCTTGTATTCAATGAACCACCCGAATTTAAGGCCCGAGATTATCTTTAAACCCAGCAACTGAAGGTGGAAAAACAAATTTCATCTGAATCAAAATTGCTCTGATATCAGTATCTGAGAGTAAATGCAGTCTCCATTTCAATCTCACAGTTCGATATTTTTTCATTTTACGGTTGGTATATTTGACAACATAACTATCGGTTGCTTTTTTTTATAGAAACACCATAAATCTTCGTTCCATAGATTATTGTTACGGATCGCAACTCAAAACCCTCCCATCCGTAAGTTGCAAACTGTCAGTTAATTCACTTACGACTCGTATTTTATAGGAACAGATTATACCTACACCTGGTAGAATATTCTACCGTTCGTAAATAAAACGATCCATTTTATTATTATAGGACCCGGGCAAAAGTCACCTTGTACGACACCCGCGGGAAAGGGTGGGGTGGTGACACTTGTATTCTTAGTCCGTCACCACACGGATGATTGCTTACTTAAGCTTAATTTTGATGATATTTTTTTCAGAAACCACGTGGACTCAAATATTTTACTTGAATCGGCAAACTTTCAGCAAAATGAGTGTATGCAATTTGTTCTTTGTAGATGCGGTGTTACCGATCAAATTGGTAACGTTACTTACAAATTATGTCATTGTGTTACTTCAGTTTCATATTCAATAAAATATGTAAAAATGTCAGTAATATTTTACTTAATTGGTCTACGTTGGCGCCATATGGATCTAGACACGCAGCAGCGTGTCAAGCCAAGTTCAAGCTAAAGACTTGGCGAAAAATTACACGAACCATTTGGAGCCACTTTTGACCCCCTCATAACTCAAAAAGTATTTCATATAAACATGTCAAATTTGGATCATATATTGAAACTTGCGAGATACATAATGTGATCTAAGTTTCATAAACACACCTTAAATGGTTATTTAGATATTAAGGTTCAAAAATCGTCATTTTTATCAGTGACTGACCTATAATCAAAACTCTAACCCAGTTCCAGACGACATAGAAAGTTCAAAGGACAATGCTCTGCGTCCATATATAGTTTGCCCTGAAAAAACCTCAAAACTAAATCATGTGTTGTATTAAAACATATTACTGAATTCCCATAGAATTATCATTTAATAGCGGACTAGCTGGAAAATCATACTATTACAAATACTGTCTGATTTTGAGGTCATGAGCTGGGCGTTTTAAACTTATAACAATGAAGATTGAATGTAAATGGATCAGTTTTTTTTGTTCGTGTGGTGACGGACTAAGAATACAAGTGTCACCACCCCATTCTTTCCCACGGGTGTCGTATGAGGCGACTAAGGGAAGTAAGTGTTATTGGTATTATCATCCATTGCATGACTGGCGGTAGGGCTGGGTACCAAGTGGGAGTACTCACTTGGTATCGGGCCCGAGCGGGTTGGTACCACCATCTCCCGTGTTACCGGTCATGAAGCACATCGTTGCGTTTTAGCTGTAGCAGGAGATAGCCGTTTATATTTCATTTCATATCTGTGAAATGAATTGTTGCACAGCGGCTTGAAAATACTCTCGGTATAGTCGAGTCCATGGGCGACGGTTACCATTTACCATCAAATGGACCGTGACTCGTCTGCCATTACACACAATAAAAAAAAGAAAAAAAAAGTTTACGTGTGACAGTAGATTGGTGTTTCATAGGCCCGATGCTACTATCGTACAGGGCGATAAATGGCATTGTCCTTTGGCATCCAGATAGGTAATTGTTAACATTAATACTAAGAACTTTTATTGGGTGTATATGCATGATATAGATATTTATATTTGCACTTTTTTATTTTTATTTTTTGTTATTGTTGTTCATTATAAGCAGTAAATGAACTTTTTCCTAAGTTAGTTTTGGTAGGCATGTATTATGTGAGCGCAATATGCTGCCGACAAACTTTTTACGAAGATAGTTTTGTGTTACTAATTTGAAGTTCTCCAAAATATTCAAACGAGCCTGTTCCTGTGCTAATTAATTATATTTCCAGGTTTAAGATATTTATTTCTCAAAAGAATGAACATTCACTTACATGAGAACATAACTAAATTACAAATTGTAATTATAAGTAAACACAATATTGTGGCGAGTACAAGAACGACATGTAACTTTAACTTAGCAACACAGACTAATTAAGTACTACACTGAGCGATTATCAAGAAAACAGAGACGTAATATGTCTAAATTACACTAATAAACTAATAGATATATTATTATGATAATTACATTATATTTGAGAAATAAAATTAAACAATCCAGAGATATTGGTAAAATTACTTGGAAAGTGATAAACTGTGAGACTGGTGAGGAAGCTGTGCGTAAGAAAGAATGTAAAAAAATACTTGAATGTAAAACTAGTTAATACATATGTAAGAGCGAATCGAGAATTGGGAACATTTGAAAATTATTCTACAAATATCGCTGTTTTGAAAACCAAACATTTAACGTTGTCTTCTACTTCAGCCGAATCGCTGCTTAGGCAAAGTGTTCCGAAATGTAACACTTCCTTTGAATTTTCGTGTGTCAATGTGAAGGATGTTTTAAAGGCTTTTAGAACTATTAATATTAAAAAAAAACGGCAGATTTATGGGGTATGTCTGTCAAGTTGGTTAGCTCTATAATAAATATTATTGCTCCACAGTTGACTTACGTGTTTAATGGTTGTGTTGCTAATGGTATATTCCCTGATCTTATGAAACTTAGTAGAGTGATTCCTTTGTTTAGTCGAGTAGTACCTCAGATCTTAACAATTTTCGTTTAATTTCTGTACTACAACATTAAGTTAAGTATTTGATAAACTTATACTCAGACAGATGATAAACCATTTGAGCATATCAAATAAAATCTTTCATTAAAATTAGTATGGGTTCACTTAGAATCGCTCTACTACTGATGCGGGTATAGAATTGCCAAAATATATTTTTAAAGCCATGTGTCTGATTTATGCAAAATATTGCAACGTTACGTTCGGGGAGTCGTGCCGTATCTCATGATTGCATCGAATTGGTGAGACTTTTTCATTATCGTGTATGCTACTTTGATATTATCACATTCTCCTCTATCAGTGAGAGTGTGGATTGGCAATCTTAGGTTATTTTTTTGTAAGGAGGGAAGTGACTCCGGCCTGTCACCACTGCGGGTGCGACGAGGACACGGCGCGGCACACACTCGAGTCGTGCCCGGCTTGGGCCGAGCAGCGCCGTGACCTCGTCGCGGCAATAGGGGGGGACCTCTCGCTGCCGAGCGTCGTCAGAGCGATGCTTGGCAGCGACAGGAATTGGGCCGCAGTCGCTGCCTTCTGTGAGGAGGTCATCTCGCAGAAGGAAGCGGCGGAGAGGGCCAGGGAAGCGATCCTTCCACTGACTCGAACCGCCGCCAGCGACCGGGGCGGTGCAGGCGTGAATACTTGCGCCTGATGCCTCCCTAGCTAGAGGCTGCGGGTGGATGGACCGGGGGACGTCCGCCACCTGCAAAGCCTCTCGCGACAGTGCGACGCCCTGCGTTGCTCAGCAGAGGGTACCTGAAAGGGTAAGCCGCCAGCGGACCACTGAAGGAATGTAACATAGTTCCGGTGGTCCGCCAACACAGGCGGAGAGATGGCATACGGCGGTTTTATTTAGTGGGTGAGTTGCCCCGAGCGACGGGGTGTGCGGTTAGGTACATTTTTTCCTGCCTTAACAAAAAAAAATTAAAAGGTTATTTTTTTATGTGTGTCCAAAGATGACCGGGATTGATAATACGTGGGTAAGTGGTGGACTCTTTTCCTAAAATATCCATTCTATAATAATAATAATCCATATAATAAAGTGCGCTACGTTAGGGTTTAAGAATGAAAATCTTTACTAAGTATTTGTTTATTTATAAATGAGAATATTTACAAAAAAGCAAATTGTAACAAAACAACGGTATAGTTAGTAAGAAGACCAAGCAGAGCCAAAGGTAATTCAGCTCCAATAAAGAACAAGTCGCACGCTGTCATTTTTTTGAACTTCGCTCGATAGAGACGTACTATATTCTTACAAAGTCTTCGTTTATTATCTGAAAATTGTATCAATGAGCTAAAGTGTATGTCATAAAGGAGTCAATTTATTTTTGTATAAGGAATAGGCCCACTACAATTTGTAACGTGTATTAATGTATTATATATCAAATCCTTCCTTAGACTCCCTAGATAGCAGTAGTAATATTATCTTCTTAAACTCTAACCGGAATATTGAGATTTTTGAATTGAAAACTAAGAGAAACGATAAACATAAAACTCTTTGTTTTGTTATATTTGCATCCACAATGATATTTAAATCGATTTTGATTTAAATATCATTGTATTCGATTTTGATTTAATTAGGAATCGAACCGAATACGATTATTTTACACTTAAAATGTCGTATAACAGTAGGTAATGTGCTTTACTGTTCAAGTGATAAATATTTTTTTAGGCATCGAGAATTCGTATTATTCTTCCAAATAGAGATTGCCTGGTCTACTAGGGAATCTATGTTATACTGATATTTACACATATATATATTCACGCCTTTTTCCCAGAGAGATAGGCAGAGACCACGGATTTCAACTTGCCACGATCCTTTACTAATCTTTTTTCCTCATTCACTGCCATTATATTCGTCATACATGCACGTCGGTTAAGGGTACTTCTTACCTGACCTTTCTCGAGAACTTCTCTGATTTGGTCAGAGAACGTTCGACGTGGTCTACCCCTCTCAATAATATAATATTATTATTATATGATAATTAATATTTATTATATTAATTATTATTGGAAGGATAAACAAATACACGTAGTCCAATTAACAAAAGCTTTTATTATATTAATAATCTTCATTTGCGAAATCGTCTCTCAATAATAATACCTCATCTAAGAAAGATGCAGATGGTTCGATATTATCCTGGTGGCGAGCCCAAGATAAAAACCACACAATGGACATAACGTGTGCACAGCAACAAACAGTGTATCTTCCTACCAAATAATTACAATAATATCCAGCAAGTGCAATCCTAAAATAAGCAGTTTGTGTGATTCATTTAAATGGTATTCACAAACACGTGCACACTGGAGGACATAAAATGAATAATCAATCTGTAATCTTTCTTTTAACAGTGTAGGTACCAAAAATCGAGATGTATTTTCACATAATCTAAAAATACAGTGACGTGAAGTAGAAGCAGCACGCTTGTAATTAAACAAAGTAATGTATCGCACTGTTCTAGAAATAGGGGGCTGAACGGGTGCAGGCACAGGCGGTGGTTGTGGGATGTTACTGCTGTCTGCAGTCTCTAGTAGTTGAACTGGCACTTCAGTTCTATTAAGAGGTGTCTGCTGCGCAGCGCGAAGAGCTTTCAACCAGCGAGCTATACAAACTTGTTCTAAGCGTTACATTTATTTAAATATAAAAATTATAATAGTTGATTGTTATAATAATTCATGCAGGCTACTGAAACTAATTTTAAAGTTTATAACAATAAATAAAAAAATATGATTTATCGCCATTGCATTGTATATGACTGCACATTTAATGCAGGTTGTTGTCTATATAAAAAAAGGAAATTTAAAAATACTAATATTAGTACTTTTTTACCTGATATGGTGGTATCCACTACAAAATGATGTTTCTTTCTGCAGAGACATCAGAAACATTGTTTTTTATTGTGCTCTTAAAAACGAAGAACCACATGAATTGTAGATATTCCGGTACCCGAATCTTCTTGTTGTCTAAGAAGTTTGTGTACTGTGTAATATTACGTAGCACTTTTTACAAACTGCCTCTCGTGGATTTAGCAGAAATTAAAGCAGGTCCATCAATGATATTGTATATAAAAAGGTACATTTAAAAAATATGTAATATATAATAGGGTTGCAATATTGGTTTCAAGCTTTAAAACTCACCTCGCTATAAATCCACTCGCAAACAAGTTGGCACACATTTTCAGTTGATTCAGAATGTAATTGTCTTTGTTATTTTGTACATTGCGTTGAAACACAATTTACACAACGATTTACTGGAAAAGGAGCTGATTTCACAGATTTTTTTGAAAGAAACATTCATTGCTGTCAGTGTCAATAGGATTTGCGTTTCATTCTACTGTGATCATTATATTTATTATCATAACAAAAACATTCTCAAAAATGTAATTCAAATATTTTAGATACAGTTAATATTTAGATATTTTTATATATATTTTTAGCATTTGACATGCTTAGCACTATACATTAAACACAAAGTGAAAAATGTGAAATCGAAAATAACAGTCAGGAGCAGGATTTGAACCTGCATCTTCTGGATACCGTCCAGATGCTTTACCAATTCAGCCATCCTGACAATTGCTCCTGACTGCTAATTTCGATAACACATCATACTTAACGTCTTTGGGTGACGCCTGCGACATCTGTCAGAAGTATTTTCATACATTATACGGACCAAGTAAACTTAATTTTACAATTAAGATTTTACCTAATAATGACGCAAACCCTTTAAATATTTAGATATTTTTATATATATTTTTAGCATTTGACATGCTTAGCACTATACATTAAACACAAAGTGAAAAATGTGAAATCGAATTGTCAGGATGGCTGAATTGGTAAAGCATCTGGACGGTATCCAGAAGATGCAGGTTCAAATCCTGCTCCTGACTGTTATTTTCGATTTCACATTTTTCACTTTGTGTTTAAGATACAGTTAAATTCAGTTTAATTAATTTATAATATTAAATAATCTTTTATGGCAATATTAAGTATTTATTTACTACATGCGTATTTGAATATGATTTTTTTTCAATTTGAATTACCCCGATTTTCCTTTACGCTACTTATTTATGCGTGTAACCTTTTATATGGAAGATAAGTTTATTTCATAGATTTAATATTAAAATCAATACTATTATATTTTTTTATAGATTTCATATTCCGGTTTAATTTATACTTCAAATATTGGCAAAAAATACATTAAAAACGAGCTATTATTTTAGAGTATAATGCCATCATTAAACGCAACGATTTCTAATGGGCCCAGAAAAAATTGACCCCTTTAGTATTAATTCTCTGTATAGTCTATTTTTTCTTATCCAAATATCTAGAGTGAAGTATTAACTCTAGCACTTTGAAAACTTACCTGAGCAATACGAACTTAAAAATAATTCGCAAGAGTCTTGGGAGTTGATCAAAGCAATGTAAAACTTCTCACAGTACCAGCACAGTATCGCTTGGAGCATGAAAGTTTTCGTCAACCACGAAAGTACAGACGTTGTCATAGAGAACTATGAATTAAAAAGAAAATCAAATCAGTGCTGATTGTAGTAATTATTTGATTTTTAGAGTAAGCGGAATGTAACCAATGATCACACTTCCCACACAAGTTGGGGACTTGTACAAAGCAACATATTTTGCCTTACCATAAACGTGATTTCACTGTGATGCACTGCTAGTTTGAAAACATCAATCAACATTTGTATGTACAATAACGTGTGTAAAAATAATTGTACAACATAGAATAGGACCTAAAATATAAAGTAGAATATTACCGTTAAGTATATTTTTTTAAGAGAGCACGCTTGCCAACTTAAATTTTTATGTTAATTTGGCAAGCTTATATGTAAAACTAATTGTTTTATAATTAACTGTAATATTTGAGACTGAAACTACTTATCATTTCTAATTAATAAGAATGCATCTGTTCTTCCTGCAGAACCTACTCCAGCAGACATAGCTATAGATACGGATACTTTACCTTTGACTTAAGTCAAATGATTTCCTATTCTGCAGTGAGATCATAAGTTATGAAGTAGCTCAATAGTCGCTCACACATAAGTGAAGTTGATGGCAAATCATACATTGTTAATATTAAAATTATCAAAATCTTACCATATGTTTAAACGTCGTTTTAAATAAATCATAACACTCTAATATATTAGCGAAAGCTTCATACATTTTTATACAATATTCTTTATCCTTTATAGTGTTTAAGGACTTAGCTTTCAGTACCTTTCCATTCCACAAACAACATTTAACTATCAATATCTGAATGCATCGAATAGCGTATATAATATTAGCATCGAAACATATCAAAACACCGATGGTAATTATTTCATAAATGTTTATAATAGGCATATAGATGAAATGCACCACACAGATAATCAAGTATGAGCTAAAGATACATAATACACTAATCCAATTTCCGATCATCAATGTTTTATATGTTTCGTTAGTTGTAATAATTCTATGCACTTTTTGAAAGGTCAAAATAAATTTAATATTATCTTGGACTTGAACGATGCTCTGATAACTGTTCAAGCTGAATCCAACCGCATAAAATACAAAATCAATACAAGAAGTGATATAAAATATTGTGACGTATTTCTTTATGTCTTCATCCGAACTTATGTCCACCAGACGTATTAAATATGCTATAGTTAGTAAAAATGCTACGCATACTGATATCAATTTGGACAATAAGCTGGTTGGCTGAATAAAATTATCTTTGATACAATATTTGGGATATAATAGAATAGATTGCATAATATTCAAAGGGAGAAACAATGATTGAACATCCTTATCGACCCAGTTTTTCAATATCTTATTATCGCACATAATTTTATTTGGTCCTTTTCTTTAAATTTTTTGGTCAGCTTGTGACGGAACTGAAGGGCTATCAATGTATATAAAATTTTTAAATACGTAGCGTAACAGTTTTGTAGCTCAAATGAATTTGGTCGATCAATAAACAATGTCTACGGTTGAATTTAATTACGTCAGCCATTACCGTAATTAATACTAATATCTCAAGTAATATTTGTTTTCAGAACATAATTTCTTTGTTAATCTACATAACTATTGTCTACATATTGAAGTGTTACAATCTAAACTATTCATATATGATACTTCCTGATGTTTACGCGAATGTTATACATTAGGAAATAAAACTATGTTTACGAAATATGTCGCGTTTTCCTGATTTTCTACTATCCCGACGTTCCGAATATTTTCAGCATTTATGATCACGGGTGGATTTAGATGTTAGACTACCTTGATTGCCTCTAATACTTTAGAGGCAATCAAGGTTATTGCAATCTGTTCATTAATTTTGTTTCTCATTCATAAGCCACTCTAAAATAGAATATTGATTAATCATTATTTTTAGGATCTTTATACCTATTTTTTTATACGCATTCATCAAAGCATGAGGGGAGTAAGGGAAGAACGGTGACCAACATCTCAGCCGATCTAACAGTCAACCTCACCTGCACGCGCCGAATGGCGGCGGCGGCCAATTGACTGCCGTGGCGCTCCCTGCTAGACAACAAACGAGGCTCTGGCGACCAAGCAATGGCGGTATAACCATACACCCAACCGGACAACGGTTGGAAGAGGCAACAGCTACCTTGAGGATCAAATAACCTCTAAAAAGCCTGGTGTAGAAGGCAACGGGAAACCACTGCACTATATTCCCTAGTTGTTAGTTTTATGAAATGTCGAATATAGCCATGGCCCCGAGTTCCCGGCGTTCCTTAAATGGAACAGGTGTGCTAAGAATCTCTGGGAGGGAACACAAACATAAGAAATTTAGAATAGGAACATGGAATGTGAGAGGATTAAAGAGGCCTGAGAAGATTGTCAATCTAGCTTTAGAGATGGAGCGCCTAGGAATTTAAATTATGGGGCTAAGTGAGGTCAAATTGTGCGGGAACGGTAAATTCTCAACTGAAAAGGGCAAAACGGTTTTTTACTACGGAAACGAGGCATCTTCAGAAATGCATGGCATCGCTATAATTACCACCAAACATATAGAAGCAGCCGTTGTTAATTTTGTTCCTCTATCCAACCGCGCTATGTTGTTACAAATAAATACTAAGCTCCGAAATTTTAATATCATTCAGGTATATTCCCCGACAGCGGATAAGCCACTATCAGACATAGAAGCATTTTATTTAGACCTGGAGAAACTGATTCAGCTCACCAAGAAGGAGGACATAAACATTGTTATGGGTGATCTTAACGCTAAAGTAGGGAAAGGCGAAGTGCCAGGTGCTGTCGGTAAATGGGGGTTAGGTATCAGAATCGATAGAGGAGACCTACTGGTGCAGTTTTGTCAAGAAAACAGCTTGGTTATCACGAACACAATGTTTCAAATGACACCCAGGAGATTATACACATGGACTTCTCCAGCGCACACATGTGAGAAGATAGTTCGAAACCAAATTTATTACGTAATAATAAACAGCAGATTCAAGAATAGCATTTCAGTGGCTAAAACGTACCCAGGGGCAGATGTAGGTTCTGACCATAATCCTGTCGTTATCGAACTCTCTTGCCGATTAAAATATATTCGTAAGAAAATCCAGCCTAGGCGCGTTGATATTCGCAAATTATACTAACCTACAGTCAGAGCTCAAGTCCATAATGAGATCAATGCATGGGCTCAAAGCATGAAACAGATTGGAGCTCACAATCATAAAGACGTATATGCGAGTCTGAAGCAAAAAGTGTCCGGAATAAATAACTTCCTACTAAAGTCGACTTTAGTTAAAAAGCAGGTATGGATGACTGACTGTGTGAATTGTGCGCCTGCTGGAAGAACGTCGTCTCTGCAAGTGTTGACAGAGGAAAGTACGATGCTCTCGATAAACAAATACGACGTAAAGCTCGTGGGGTCCGATCGCAGTGGTATGAGCAACGTTGCGATTACGCAGAATCACTACTGAGAAAACATGACTCTTTTGGCCTCCATAAAGAAATCAAAGATATGGCAAACATACACAAGCGGAACCAGCATACCTTTTTAGTTGACGATAGTGGGAATGTCATTATGGATCTGAAAAATAAAAAAGACACATGGACTAATTACATCAAGAAGCTTTTCAGAGATGACTCCCGAAATCGTACACAAGACCTCTGTCAGGTAGAGGGCCCAAAGATACTGAAATCTGAAGTACTTACTGCCCTGTTGAAGGCTAAGACTGGAAAAGCAACAGGACCAGATAACATCAATATAGAAATATTAGGGTTACTGGAGACTGACTATGTGGATGTTCTCGTAGACCTATATAACCAAATCTATGATTCTGGAACTCTACCCACTGACTGGCTAAAATCAATATTCGTCACATTGCCTAAAAAGAAAAATGCAAAAAGTGCCCAGAGTTCCGAACTATTAGTTTAATGAGCCACGTATTGAAATCATTTCTATCCATCATACATAACCGCATAAGACCAAAATGCGAGATTCAGCTAAGTGAGACGCAGTTCGGTTTCCGTGCCGGCATGGGTACAAGAGAGGCACAGTTTGCCCTAAATGTTCTAGTCCAAAAGTGCAGAGACATGCAACAACCAGTGTTCCTATGCTTCGAGAAGGCTTTTGACCGTGTTAAACACAAGGTACTTATAAAAATACTCGAAGATACTGGAGTAGATAGCAAGGACATTCGCATTAAACACTTGTACTGGGGCCAAAATGCGACGATTAGGGTAGATGACAAGGAAACAGAGCCTGTTGAGATCCAACGTGGCGTGCGACAAGGATGCGTTTTATCTCCAACGCTATTTTAACGATGCGCCTTAAAGCTGACCGTTACATAACTAATTAAAACTATTTTTTCTAATTAAATACGAATAACTTAACTTATAACTTAATACACACACTATAAACTAACACTATAACTTAATTTACACAATAAACTAACTTAAATAATTCTATATACATATTTACACATAAATATACAAAAATAAGAAATCAACAAACATACATGCAAAATATTAAATTGGCTACAATTTTATATAGTGAATTCACGACGCGCGCCGCGGATGACGTAGGGGGGCATCCCGTCTCCGCTCGCTCCCGCCAAGCCCGGACAGGTGCTCGAATTTTCGAGTACCTGGGGCCAGAGGGCGCCAAGACGGCCGACGCGATGGCCGCGAGGCTGCTGGGCCTGTTCCCGGCTGAGAGTGGTGTCCGGGTTGCCAGACCCGTGAAGTGCGCCGAACTGCGCATTTCCGGGCTGGACGATTCTGTGACGGCGGAAGAGATCCGGGAGGCAATCGCCTCGAAAACCGGGTCTCCCAGCAGCGCCGTCCGGGTGGGCACCATTCGCCCAGGTCCAGGTGGTGTGGGTGCCGTCTGGGCATCGTGCCCTGTCGCGGCGGCCAAAGATTTGGTCGCCGCCGGTAGACTTCTGGTGGGCTGGAGCGCCGCGCGGGTAACCGCGTTGGAGCCCCGGCCTGCCAGGTATTACAAGTGCATGGCGGTCGGTCACACCCGGCCGCTGTGCACCAACTGCTTCGACTGCAGCGGGCTTTGCTTCCGCTGCGGTCAGGCAGGGCACCAGGCGGCGACCTGTACTGCCACTCCACACTGCCCCGCATGCGCGGCGGGCAACCGCCCCGCCAACCACTGCATGGGGCGGGTGAGGTGCAGGCCTCCGGCCAAGTCAGGCCCTAAGAGGGGGGTGGGCAGCCAATCGGCCCCGGCTGCTCAACCCAGCGCGGCTGGACCGCCGCAGCGCATGGAGGAGGATGTCGTGGTCTAGTTTATGGACCACGACTCTATCCTCCTCCAAGGGAATCTCGGCCGTTCCGCCAGGGCGCAGGACCTCTTCCTGCAATCCATGGCGGAGCGGTCGATCGGTGTTGCCGTAGCTGCGGAGCCCTACATAGTCCCCGATCGCCCCAATTGGGCGGGTAGCGGGGATGGCTCCGTGGCGGTCGTCGGGTCGGCGGCGCCGCATTCCCTGCCCTTGTCAGTCAAAGACAAGGGCACGGGATATGTGGCGGCTGAATGGGGAGGGGTCACGCTGTATGGCGTGTACTTCTCCCCCAATCGTAGTCTGGCGGCTTTCGAGGTCTTCCTGCACAACCTGGAGACCTCGATACGGCGTATGGCACCGAGCCCTGTGCTCGTGCTGGGGGACTTCAACGCCAAATCAACGGCGTGGGGGTCCCCCAGGACGGACGCCCGAGGTGCGGCGGTCCAAGAGTGGGCGGAAGCGGCGGACCTCGTGTTGCTAAACCGAGGGTCCGCCCTAACGTGCGTGCGGCGCGGGGGCGGGTCGATAGTGGACCTTTCGTTCGCTAGCCCCGGTGTCGCCGCACGTGTAAGGAGCTGGCGAGTCCTGGAGGAGGTCGAGACCCTATCTGACCACAGATACATTCAGATAGAGGTCTCCCGGACCCTTCAGAACGCCAGCAGGGGTCACGCGGCGGACGGAACTCCCGCTTTTCCGCGATGGGCTGTGGGTAGGCTCGACCGGGAGCTGCTGGTGGAGGCGGCCATTTTTCAATCTTGGCTGCCTCCCCTCCTGACGGAAGACGTGGGCGCCGAGGCTGGCCGCATTCGCGGCATGCTTACGCAGATCTGCGATGCGGCCATGCCCCGCGTGCGGCGCCCGCCCCGACGGAAGGGGGTCTACTGGTGGTCCCCGGAGCTGGCGGACCTCCGTGCGGCCTGTATTCGTGCCCGGAGGTCCTACACCCGCAGCCGACGTCGCCGAATCCGCGACGAAGAGCGGGAGGGCCGGCTGTATGCGGCGTACAGCAGTGCGCGCGCCGCATTTAAGCTGGCCATCTGTCGCGCCAAGGACGCGAAAAGGCAGGAGATGCTGGAGGGTCTCGAGCGTGACCCCTGGGGACGCCCGTACCGCGCGGCGCTTAACAAGCTCCGCGCCCAGGGCCCCCCCCTTACGGAAACCCTCCAGCCGGGCTTCCTCTCTGAGGTGGTTGAGGGACTATTCCCTTCACGGGCGGTGCACACGCCCCCGGTCATGGCTCCGCCAGATGACGACCGGGAGGCCGACGACGGGGAGGTACCGCCCGTGACGACGACGGAAATGGGGGCGGCGGCAGCGCGTATGCGGAGAAGCGCCGCCCCCGGGCCGGACGGGGTTCCCGCCCGAGTGCTGGCCCTGGTCCTCGACCACCTAGAGCCCCGCCTCAGGGGACTGTTCGACGCTTGCCTGGTGTCCGGACGGTTCCCTGACTGCTGGAAGGAGGGGAAGCTCGTGCTCCTGCCGAAGCCGGGACGGTCTCCGAATACAGTCGCGGCCTTCAGGCCCATCGTGTTGCTGGACGAGGCGGGCAAACTGCTCGAGCGGGTAGTCGCTGCCCGCATCGTCCGGCACCTAAGTGCGGTCGGCCCCGACCTGTCCGATGCCCAGTTCGGATTTCGGGCGGGTCGATCTACGGTCGACGCCATCCTGCGCTTGAAGGCCGCGGCTGCGGAGGCCGTCACCTCGAGGGAAGTGCTGTTGGCGGTGTCGCTCGACATCGCCAACGCCTTCAATAGTCTGCCATTCGGCTGCATCAAGGAAGCACTCCGGTACCATGGAGTGCCCCTCTACCTAAGGCGGCTGGTGACGGACTACCTCGACGGCCGCAGCGTCCTCTTCGTGGACCGGGAAGGGGACGTTGTAAGGAGGGCTATGTCGTGCGGCGTCCCGCAGGGTTCGGTTCTAGGGCCGCTCCTGTGGGACATCGGCTACGACTGGGTCCTCCGTGGCCGGCTCCCCCCCGGGCTGGGCGTAATTTGCTACGCAGACGATACGCTCGTCACAGCCCGGGGCGGGACCCTCGAGGAGGCGGCAACGCTGGCCACCTCAGGAACCGCGGAGGTGGTCAGGCGGATCGAGGCGCTGGGGCTTAGGGTGGCCCTTGAAAAGTCGGAGGCCCTACTCTTCCATGGGCCCCGACGCGGCCCACCCGCCGGCGCCTCGATAACGGTCAACGGTGTGGGCTTTTCAATCCAGGCCCACATCAAGTACCTGGGCCTGGTATTGGATGGACGGTGGCACTTTGACGAGCACTTCCGCCGTCTTGCGCCAAAGCTCGTCGGCACGGCGTCCGCCCTCGGGCGACTGATGCCGAATTTGGGCGGACCGAGTCTCGCGTGTCGACGACTCTACGCGGGGGTAGTACGGTCAATGGCACTGTACGGCGCGCCCGTGTGGGCGGAGTCCCTGGCCGCTCGCAATAGGGCCCTTCTGTGGCGTCCACAGAGGGTCGTAGCGGTCAGGGCAATACGCGGGTACCGCACGGTCTCGTGCGATGCAGCCTGCGCGTTGGCCGGAACCCCCCCGTGGGATCTGGAGGCGGAAGTGCTCGCCGACGTTTATCGGCGGGCGTCGACGGCGCGGGCGGGGGGCAGCCGCCCCTCGCCAAGCGCAATCTCAGCGTGGCGGGAAGATGCCCGCCGCGCCACCGTCCTAAAGTGGAGGTCTCGGCTGGAGACGCCCCGGGCTGGTCTCTGGACCGTGGGGGCGCTCCAGCCGATCTTGGAAGAATGGGCAGGGCGGCAGCACGGGGTCCTCACCTTCCGGTTGGTGCAGGTTTTGTCGGGGCACGGTTGCTTCGGCAAATACCTGCACACGATCGCTAGGAGGGAGACGACCCCAGGCTGTCACCACTGCGACTGCGGCGAGGACTCGGTGCAGCACACGCTCGAGTCGTGCCCGGCCTGGGATGTGCAGCGCCGGGAACTCGCTGCAGTCATAGGCGTGGACCTGTCGCTGCCGGCCGTTGCGCGAGCGATGGTTGGCAGTGACAGGGCCTGGACCGCGGTCGCCGCCTTCTGCGAGGCTGTCATCTCGCGGAAGGAGGCGGCGGAGAGGGCCCGGGAGGAATCCTCCTTCGCGGACTCGATTCGCCGCAGGCGCGCGGGGCGGCGTGCGCGCGCTTACCTGCGCCTGATGCCGCCCTAGCCGAGGCTGCGGACGGTGGGGTCGGGGAGTACCCTGCCGTCCGCGGAAGCCTACCGCGAAGGTGTGACGCCCAAGTGCGCGGGGCGTCGCACAAGAGAGGGTGCCCGAAGGGGCTGCCGCCTGCGGATCGCGGAGAAACGACGCGGTTCCCGTGATCCGCCGTAGCAAGGGCGGGTGAGGGCGCACGGTGGGTTTTTAGTGGGTGAGAGCCCCACACTACCCCGTTGTCTCCCCGGGCAGCGGGGTGTGCGGTAGGACATTTTTGCCCACCTAAAATAAAAAAAAAAAAATAAAAAAAAAAAAAAAAAAAAAAAGGGGGCATCCCGTTATGCGGCAAGCGGGCGGGCGATGCATTTGAAAGGCACGGGTCGGCACCACAGCATTCCACTGGACGTTGCTTTCGAGAGCATACGTTGTTGAGATCTACTCATGCGTCACATACGTTCGTCGGAGCACATACTGTGGTACACTCGTACTTGATAATCATTCCTAGATGATACTTTTATCTAATTAATATTGAAATCATATAATAAATAAATTCGCGAGTGCTTGTTTTTTCCCATACTGGGTAAGTTGTGCATTATTATGTAGATAGAAACTTTAACTGCTGTAATTCAAATTGTAATTTTCAATCTAGGACCTAACGGTCAAACTATTTTTTAGTTTTATATGCAAAACTTTTGTGGCATAGCATATAGTTGTAAAAGTTGTTATTTATGCTTCTGGCTTCAATAAATAGCCACTATGCTTACTATATTATAATAAATTATCCTGGATGCCTTGTATAATGCCTGGACCACCACCATACTCCAGAATAGCAATAGCCTATCTACCTCGTGCTCCTGCGTTGGTGGTAGTCCAGGTTTTCGCAAGCAGCCAAATATTGACCAGTCCATAAAACGGGCATTACAGGAACTCCCTTGGGGCTACCGTAGTTGGATTCGCACGACGCTGAGCCCCTGGCTGCGGTTACTTCGTGCACCTGCGCTGGCCGTACTGTGCTGGGTCCTGGAAGACGAGGACAGCCGAGGAGAGTGCGGTATATTCGAAACATTCTGTTAAAACACGATTAATGCTTATTTTTTGAAACATATACATGGTGCTAACTTGTATTCTAATAATTATTGCAGCTGAATATAAGTAATTTTTGGTACCGACTGGGTTCGATTCCTGATCCATTATTGTTACCTATTCTTTATAGAAGTACCGAGCTTACCTAATTGTAGTGTTTAGTGTGAGCACCGTCATTACTTTTTGCTTATCTTAAAACACAAAATACTACTTAGTGAACATTTTACCTTGTTTAAAATTATAACATAATACTAGTACTCGTCACCCTGCTTTACTTATTGTTTTTTATTTCCTTCTTTTATGTGTATTGTACTGTTTTGTCAATCTTGGTGTATTGTAGCATAGTTTTTAGCGCTTATTGTATGTGCATTATTTTTTTTTTTTGCGCTTCAATTTATTTTTGCATTTGTATTTACGCTTTTTTATTTAAGCTTAGGCATTGAATTCTGTAAAGTTGCACAACATACCTAGGTTTCTTATTATCATTCTAAATATGTCGCATCCAATAAAAGATTAGCTCTTACAAAAATCTGAATTAATTTATGAAGTCACTATTAGGGGTGACATACCAGCTGACAACGTACTAGATCTGCGTCGTCAGATAACAAAATTAACTCAACGATATCCATTTGAGGATATTCTTGAATCTTGTTTGGAGTTTGGTGACGACTATCAAGGCATAGTTGATACCTTTACGAAACTAAGTGCTAACCTAGACATACTTAAAACTGAATTCCAAAAATCGCTGGCTGATAGGACGGCAACATTACTACACCATCTTTACTACCGTTTGCAAAGAATAATTACCCCAAAATCACCTGAGCAACTCTCTTCGCTAAGAGAGGCAAAGAAATATTATGAGAATCTTAAATCACAATTTCTGCAACTGAAGACTTCCCCTGAAGTGGAAACCTCATCGAGCTCTAAGTCGGAGAGTTTAACAGACCTCAAGGTATCTGTTACTTGCGACCGTGGAATGTCTTCCGACCTCTTTAAAGTTGAGTATGACGGTAAAGGCTGTGTTCGTTCCTTCATCCAGCGAGTTGAAGAATTTCGTGTGGCAAAGGATGCCTCTGATTCAAAGATGCTTACCTTCGCTACAGAAATATTTACTGGGGATGCCCTCCACTGGTTTCGATATGTTAAAAACCGTGTTGGTACTTGGTCAGCTTTGCTTTCAAAGCTCAAGGAAGATTTTGATGTCGTAGATTACGATTACCGTATGCTGGCTGAAATTCGTAGTCGTTCTCAAGGTGATTTGGAGCGCATTACAATTTATTTATCTATAATAGACGGAATGTTCTCCCGTCTAAATAAACAAATTAGTGAAGACGAAAAGCTGGAAATTTTATTACATAACATTCGTCCTTGCTATGCAAACATATTGGCAACAGCTCCGGAGATCAAATCTATTGACCATTTACGTTCAGTATGTCGCAATTTTGAACGAATAAGAATGCGCAGTGATAATTTTAGGGAGCCCCCTTGCGCAAATTCTAGTACCCTAGCACCCTAATTCGCGTACCAAAATACGAAGGAATTTAATAAAAACACAAAAAGTTCTACAACTTATTCTAATTCTTCTAAATCTAATTACTACACAGAAAACACACAAAACTATTCTAAAAATAATAAAAGCTATAAAACTTTTGCTATTAATACAAATGATAAGAAGTATTGCTTCCGTTGTGGTGTCAACACTCATTCAATGAAGGATTGTACTGCGGAACGTGTTGTTTTCTGCTTTAAATGGGGCTTAAAGATGTTCGCACTCCTGAGTGCCCTAAATGTAATCCTAAAACAAACAAGGATAGTCAAAAAAACTAATTGCTGAAAATTGTAGCAACAAAACAACCTCTCATATCAATAACACGGATTGAAATGATTGGTTATTAACTATAAAACATTTCTTTAATTCATATAAAGTTGCTTCAATTTTCACAACACAACCTACTGACGATCATCGTCCTTATGTTAATATAAATATAAATTATATGAAAAATTTAAATATGTTAGGTCTACTTGATTCTGGCTCTGTGATAACTATTATTGGCGACAATTATCAAAAACAATTACTGAAACATGATTTTAAGTTATGCACAGATGAAAAACTTACTGTCGCTACTGCTAGTAAACAAAGAATAGTTACACAAGGCTATATCTTACTACCTGTTGTTTTTGAAAACAATCTTCAAATAATTAAGGCACACGTAGTTCCAGAAATTGCTTCCCCTCTCATACTAGGTATAGATTTTTAGAAAGCTTTCCGCATCTGCCCTAAATATTTAAATAATATTAATTACCTTTCCGTTGTGGAGGCTTCCTTGAAGGAGGAGTCTGAGTCCCTAAACGAGTATTTGCAATCTTATGAAGACTTATCTAATTTTCAGAAGACCACCGTTAACCATCTTATCGAACGTTTTAAAGATATATCTTTTGAGCGAAAGGGTCTGGGTAGAACATCTTTGATAACACATAATATTAACACCGGTGACGCAGAACCTATTAAGCAACGCTACTATAGGCTATCTTCTGAAAAGCAGCGAATAATAGGTGAGCAGGTCGATGAAATGCTTTCCTTGGACGTCATTGAACCTTGCGAGAGCCCCTGGTCTTCTCCAGTGTTAGTTGTAGCGAAAAAGGATGGTAAACCGCGCTTGTGTTTAGACAGTAGGAAACTTAATTCAGTCACCAAAAAAGACGCCTACAGTCTTCCTTATGTGTCTGAAATACTGGACAACCTTCGCGATGCTAAGTTCCTCAGTAGCATCGACTTATCAAAGGCCTTCTGGCAACTGCCTATAAGAGAGGCTGATAGGGACAAGATGGCCTTTTATGTGCAGAATCGTGGTACTTACAGGTCCAAGGCCTTTGGGCAAACTAATGCTCCAGCGACTCAACAAAGATTAGTTGACCTGCTGTTTGGGCCTGAATTTAAACTTAAAGTGTTTGACTATCTTGATGACGTCATAATTATTAGCAAGACATTCAAAGAGCACGTCACACTCCTTAATCGTGTCTTGGAAAAACTTAGGCTAGCAAATCTCACGATTAACTTAGATAAATGCAAGTTTTTTAGGAGTAAACTTAGCTACTTAGGATACATTGTCAACTCACAGGGCCTACGTACTGACCCTGAAAAGGTAAAAGCCATTCTAAATTACCCGACTCCTACTAATAAAAAGGAGGTTAAGAGATTTTTGGGCACTGCTTCCTGGTATAGGCGATTTATACCTAATTTCAGTACGATTGCAGGACCTCTAAACAAAATAACCTCAACAAAAAAAACAAACCTGCCTTTCAGTGGTCACAGGAAGCTGAAAAGGCTTTTCTTAACTTAAGTCCCTATTCGTTCAGGCTCCCGTGCTGGCCTGTCCTAATTTTAGCCATCCCTTTGAGGTTCATACAGACGCTAGCAATTATGGCATTGGAGCCATGTTAGCCCAAAGAATAGACGGAGCCGAACACCCAGTTGCTTACATGAATAGGTCTCTTACTGGGCCCGAAAGAAACTACAGTGTAACGGAAAGGGAAGCGCTTGCTGTTCTGGTTGCTCTAGAACACTGGCGTTGCTACCTTGAGAATGGTCAGCCTTTTACGGTATACACCGATCATGCTGCTCTTAAGTGGTTTCTTTCCCTTACTAACCCAACAGGCCGCCTCGCGAGATGGGGTGTTCGCTTATTTTCTTTTAACTTTAACCTAAAACATCGCCGTGGGAAGGATAACGTTATTCCAGACTCTCTCTCTCGAACAATAGCCGTAGCTGATATTTCTCTGAGCCCTAACCTTGCACAAACCACTAAGGATGAATGGTACCTTAGAGTTTATCATGGTTGTCTTAACTCTCCGTCCAGTTTTCCAAATGACTCCGTAGAGAACAATGTTTTTTACCGCTGTATTTACAGTAAAAACTATCTAATATCGGAATTTAATTGGAAGTCTGTAGTACCATTAGAAGCCCGTGATGAAATCTTAACTCGGAATCATTCTGAACCAATTTCAGGCCACTTCGGGGTGTTCAAAACATGCAAACGTCTTGCACTTCGTTATTACTGGCCTGGTATGTATAGGGATGTTGTCAAATTCGTCTCTAATTGTGAGATATGCTTAGCCTATAAGTTGCCTACTCAGGGAACTATAGGTAAAATGGGTAGACCTAAAGAGTGTAGCAGACCTTTTCAGACGCTATCTATAGACTTGGTTGGCCCACTACCTAGTAGTAGAAAGCAGCATTGTTACATTTTTGTTATTACGTGCTGCTTCTCTAAATATTGCTTACTATTTCCACTGCGTAGAGCTACTGCGGAGATAGTCTCTAAACACTTGGAAGATAGTGTTTTCTTAGTCCATGGGGTTCCTCAAACAATAATTCTAGATAATGGCTGTCAATTTATAAGTCGGGAATCGGACAGTTTATTTAGAAAGTATAAAGTGCCCAACATTCATTTTACCCCCAAATATACTCCCCAGATTAACACAGTAGAGAGGTACAACAAAACTATTGTTACAGCCATATCGACCTTTGTCGAAGATGATCACAGGGCCTGGGACGTAAATTTGACTAAAATACAATTCGCCATCAACAACTCTGTGAATGAAAGCACACAGTACACTCCTGCATTTTTGGTTCACGGTCGAGAGCTAGTAACATGCGGGTCCCATTACATTGAAAATGATATAGTTTTCTTGCCCCGGGATACATATGCCGAAAATTTAGGCCATTTGTCTGGCATCTTCAATAATGTTCAAGCGGCACTTTGGCGTAGCCATCTGAAAAACTCACAGCACTATAATCTAAGAAGAAAGGAGGCAGAATTTAATATTGGCGATGTAATCTGGAAGTGTACCTACTATCAAAGCGATTCACTAAAAAGTTAGCCCCAAAATTTGTTAAATGTCGCGTAGTCAATAAGCGATCGCCATTAGTTTAAGATCTAGCTTCTAGACTCCCGGGAGTCTAATACCTACAGATTTATTTAAAAAAAAATTTGTTCAAAAGTCCTTTTTTTTTTAATCCAGGGGCCCGGAAAAGCGGGCCGGATTTTTTTTATTTCTAGGTAAACTGGTATAAAAAAATAACTAGACCACTTATCTTAGTTCTGTATAAGGTATCGGCTTTATGAATTGTTCCTTTATGTATAGATGTAAAGTGTCTGCACTTTACGCCTATATAAAATAAACAATACGAATTACGTACGTACGACGTAAATACTCGTGCAATGACCTTGACCACAAGAATTGTCAAAGCAATATTCTATAAATGTTATATAGATATTATATCAAAAATTGGTTCAAATGCATAAGCAGAGTCTAGTTTCCATATTTCAATATTAATCTTGTATATTACAATGAAAAAATAAAATAATTACTTGAATTTGGCATATTTTTTTTTATTTACGAAAGCGGGTATATGTTTAGTGTCAAATTACTAATATAATGTATAGAAATACCCACATACAGCCATATATCATATTTGTAATACATTATGTGGGTATAACTATAACAGAAGTATAATTAGTATAATTCCATCCATCCATCCATCCATCCATCAGCCTTTTAACGTCCACTGCTGGACATAGACCTCCCCAAGAATGAGGGATAGTGCCGTAATCGCCACGCTTGGCAGGTGGGTTGGCGATCGCAGTGGATGTTGTTAACACTCGAAGGAGTGCAGCTGCCCACTCCTCCAGTATTCCCTCAGTCGGCTCTTACGACTCCCATGGGTGGAGAGGGGTGGGACAATTCTAAAGCCACACGGCATTAGTATAATTATATCTGGTCATCTGGTAAGTTGTAGGAATGATGGAAATATTCTAGCGTTATTGTAGGAGTGGTTTAGTTTCCTTACAAGTCAGAAGTGGGATGACCCATGAGCTATGGCGGAGAAAAACTGTAAGTAATTAGTGTGATTTTAATTATATTTTTACCGACTTAGACTTCGAGGAGACTGCCCTAAAAACCTCACCTGTGGTCCCCCGTTTCTACAAGCGGTTTTACTATATTACCATCTGATAAAGTAACCGTATTTCTAAACCATCTGAACTCCATTAATCCTAAAATTCAATTCACTATGGAACTGGAGTCAAATACCTCTTTCGCTTTCTTAGATGTTATGGTAATCCGTAACCCCAACAACACCTTGAGTCATACAGTGTATCGAAAGAAAACCCATACTGATAAGTACCTGAATGGAGAGTCTCACCATCATTCTTCACAGTTGGCTACCGTGTCTAAATCTTTGTTTCAGAGAGCACAAGGAATCTGTGATGAAGAACACCTGGCTGGAGAGTTGCAGCATTTAAAGAAAGTTTTACATGCAAATAAGCTGCAGGTTCCACGCCGCCGTCACAGAAACCGAGTAAAGCCACCCACAGTTGAGCGCCTCTCTGCAGTCCTGCCCTATGTTAAAGGAGTCACTGACAAGATTGGCTACATTCTTAAAAAGCTTCAATTAAAACCTACTATAAGCCACTCAAAAGAATTAGTCCATTTTTACCACCAGTCAAATGCCATATACCCTTACAGGATGCAGGAGTATGCAAGCTGGATTGTGATTGTAGTCTCTCCTACATTGGGCAAACAAAGAGATCCATAACAACTCGGATCAAAGAACATATAGCTGATGTGAAGCACAGTCGCTATACAAAGTCCTCAATTTGTGAGCACACACAGGACCACACCCGCCATTACATTAGGTTTGACAAACCTCAAATCCTCGCAAAAGAACATCGATATCGCCCTAGAATGATACGTGAGGCTATTGAAATTAAGAAACATCCCAATTTCAATAGAGAAGACGGCTGGGTCTTACCATCAAGCTGGAATCCTGTGATAGGCCTCACCAAACAGAATACAAGAAGGCACAACCACAAGATTGCAAGACACAGTTAGTGCTTATTGTGTAGATAAAACCCACAGTAGTGATTAGTCTTTGCCTTTTGTAAAAAAAAAAAAATTTAAACCTTATTAGATCTCAGTAATTCCGTACAAAATTTAATAATCCATAACAGTTGTTGCCTACTGAGTTTTCTGGCCGGATCTTTCTCAGTCAGGCCGCGTTCCGATCCGGTGGTAGCTTCTTAGTCTTAGCTTTTGACAAAATCAATATATTTAATAATATTATCTAATAACCAAGATTGTCTTCTTACTGGTAGTAATTGGTAGTTTGTGGTAGAATTTTTGAGCACTAAATAAAAACAAAAATTTTACAATTTAAAGAGGAGTATTATACTCATTTTAATATACTAATTTAAAGTCTCATACATTGTAAGCATAAAACTTTTGAAGTAGATATTTTCACTGTGTTTCTAAACGAATATTAGGTGGGTTAAAATAAATAAACCAAAAATTTTGTAAAATCATATACTGTGGGTAGATGAAACCGTTGAAATAACATATCAGCCTTGGACGTCTATCATCTAAGTCCACCCGTGATCATGAATGCTGTAAAGTATTCGAAACGTCGGGATAGTAAAATCAAGTAAACGCGATAGATTCCGTAAACGTAGTTTTATTTCAAAATGTGTAACATTCGCGTAAATATCAGAAAGTATTATATTTTACAATATGAAGTTACAGTAATATAATGAACCGTTGACGGCGTTAGTAGTTAAGGAATAATGGCAAATGAGAATCTTTGTGAAATAATGAATTTACATAGTAAAATGAGCGTGTGTGAAGAGAGTTATGTGTTGGGGTCGAGAGATGTATGCAAGAGTGGTCTTTTGGCACGCCGTTCTCTCTGCGTACCCCGGGTTGATGGCGTAATGATATGAAAGAATAAAAAAATAAAAAAAATGACTAAATCTATTCTATTTTACATGATTTAGACTGAACTGATAATTTATTACAAATTGAGACTGCCTATGTATATAATATTATTAATGGACGTACTAATTTGTTTACTGGATTATTTATAAGCGGGTGTGTCCCCCTTTGGATACTATTTTTTGATAGTACTAGTCCTCGGATTACTGAGTTAGGCTTACTGGCTGGATTCATTTGATTTTAAAATTATTATTTAATATCCTCCGAATACAATTTAACCGTAGGCATTTGTTTTGTTAGTACGCTGATAACTTTTCTATAATGGATATAAGAATGATAAATTAATGATTTGACTATGATTGTCGACTGGATTGAGAGTATACGCACAGGGTTTATTACAATTTTAATATTTAACACCTACCCTCTGAATAAAGTCTTACCATATAAGTTTTATAATAAAGAGAACTTTTCTCGAATGTATTGTCTGATGCAATTACATTCACATAGCATATATGGTTTAAATTGTATTTCAGTCTAGTAGTCTTGGTTGTAACACTATATTTTGCCTACCTACATAACTCATGTTCCCATATTATATTCCATTCATCTATCAGCATTTCAACGTCCACTGCTGGACATAGGCCTCCCCAAGAGAACGCCACAACGAGCGGTCCTGTGCCGACCGCATCCAACAGCTCCCCGCACTTTGACCAGATCGTCGGTCCATCTGGTGGGGGGCCGTCCTACGCTGCGCCGTCCGATACTTGGTCGCCACTCGAGAACCTTTCTTCCCCAACGGTTGTCGGTTCGTCAAGCGAATCATATTACTACCATGTAAAGAAGCTTCTGTAATGTTAATCAAATCTAAATAGCAAGTAAAAATAAATAATTATAGACGAAGTATCTACTTGCTTATCTTGGTCGATCGGCCTGTGTATGTTCACTGGACAGTTCATTGGAGCAGGCTATGCATTGCTTTGCTGGATTGAGTGGACTATGTATGTCCGCTGGATAATGATTAGTGGGTGAGTATGCGGGTTTCCAGGCATATCGAGTAGTTATGTATGCTGACTAGATATAATTATGTACTTTCGTTGTTTTGTATAGATATCCACTTTCTGAATGCAGGGGATAAAGGATTGGACCTTGGATGCAGCTTTAGAAGTACGGTTTTGTTACAAAAGGCAACTAATACAAAAAGGTAGTTGAAAACAAAAATAAAAACCGGCCAAGTGCGAGTCGGACTCGCACACCCAGGGTTCTGTACAAACCTGTAGGTATATAATGTAACTAAAAATCTAAGGTTTTCGGAATTTTTCCTTTATGTGCTTTAAGGCGTTGCTTCCTACCAAATTTCAAGGTTCTGTGTTCACGGTAGGTATCCTGTAGGTTTTGATTCCCTTGTGTTTTTTTTTAATATAACATAACAATTTGACTTTATTTCTAGATTTATTATAATGTAACGAAGAACCAATCTTGTTTTTTTATTGTGGCATTTTACGGACAATTTCTAAATGAATTCCAGAAGTGTTAATCAGATTTAAAAAAAAATAATCTAACAATATATATATAAAAAATGAGATTGATTATATTGACTTTAGGCCAACATGGCTGGCGAATCGGATGTACAATGGTCTCTTCGAATGCCTTTTTGTTCATTATGCCAGGCAGCTTGGTCAGTGTTAAACATAAAAAAAAGCAGAAAAAAAAAACCAAAAAAAAGCGAATATATTACGCCGCGTTTATTAATTTAATACGATAAAATGGAACAGTAAAAAAGAAAAAAAAAACAATGAACTTTCCTTCATACTTTTCAGGTTTAGGACTGTCTATAGCCGACTGGCCGCCGGCGCTGCCGCTTGCTACTTACGTCTTGTGCGATGCGTTGTGAAGCGTGATGTTCAGAGTGCGATTAAGCGTATAGCAGGAAGAGACAGCCACGATATAATTTGCTGTGTGTTGTGTATATTAGGCAGGGTGTTTAGCTTAATGTTGCTATATGATATATTAACCAACACTAATTGGAACTACCAATTTTTAAAATTACTAGCATTTGAATGCCATAGTCACAGCTTATATAGTTATATGTCCAGCCATACTTTCTTCTAAATAGGACATTCTCAAAGTTGCAATGCATTTTAATACTATCAAATTATAAGAGAACAGATACTGCAGATATGCAAACAAGTGGCATTTCATCTTCAATAGGGTTATATCTGTCATTTTTACTATTAGTAAAATGAGTGTTCTCTCTAGATATATTCAGCGATTTCATGTTACAACCATTAACTTTAGTCGTTCTTATTTTGATGTTTAATTATTTGTTAAATATTGTTATTGTTATTATGGTATTGTCGTGGTTTTAAACATAAGTGAATTTGGACCGATTTGGACTCTTTGAGAAACATTGGTTGTTTTGTTAGCATACTGTGTCAATCTAAATTGAGTAAGGTTTTCAGTAGTAGATCTTTCAGTAATATTGTTGTTTTAGTTAAAGATGGGTTGATACCGATATTTGCCAATATCAGCTGATATGCATATATTCTTCAAGGATAATGATATAATATGTATGCTAATATATGAATATCACTAATATTTAATACGGAGGATATAGAGATATGTTGCATATCAATTCCCACCACCATTTTTAACTCAATGATACGTACGATGTTCTTACCGATATGATACGTACGATGTTCTCACTGATATGCAATTCTATCTAGTCTATGGATATAGCAATACACGCATATTCAATGGTCACTGTTCATATTCACGATGTAGTGAATATGTCATATAAGCAATACGCCCGTATTAGCATATCAGGTTGAGTTGGATTACAGATACATGAATACATCCAATATCACTGATATCTTAATGGATATGAATATATCGGCTCCATCTTTAGTTTTAGTTTTTAAAGAGATAATTTGGCACGCATAGTACGGATCGGTGGGTGCCTTGGGAAAGGCGATTTGTATTTCCATGTAACTTGGATGAGTACCTGATACCTGTGGGATGACTGTCAGACTGGTCTAGCGGATAAACTAATTCATTCTGAAATGTTGCTCAGCTGTGGACGTGAGTCTGAAGACCTGAGTTCTTGCACCGTGGGACTCACATACAAGTCCTTAAAACTAAAGCCTATGGTTTTCATCCCAATTAGACGTTTAAACTACACGCCGATTTTAATTGGGATCGATCCGGCGGTTCTCGACTTTTGAGGGAGTTTTGATCTAGACAGGATGTTGAGAAGTGACAGAATTGGTGTCTGTATTCTTGGCGTGACTGTTTCTCACTGGGTTCGAGAAGGATAATTGCAGAAGTCACAGGCTTATGTGTAATAGGGTGTGTGTGTATAGTATAGCCATTAACTTTGAACTTGAAATATTAATGGGATTACTTGCTTTTGAAAGAGTGGTGCATTGTCTGCCCTTCTATATGATTGTAAGTATTAGGTACTATCAGCTGAAGTTGTTTATAGGATGACAATCAGAAGTGTTTATCTGATCACTGGGTTGGAGACGGTTGTATTGCCTGGGCGCTTATGGATCTCATAATTATTATTGCGGATATTGACTCAGCGTAGCATTTCTGATAATGTGGCGGCATCATTAGTTCGGTTTCCTCTTCAGGAAGGGTATGGCGTCCCTGACTCCAATAAGAAAATCTGATATAAATATGATTAGCATTACAGTTTAAAATTCAAAACTGTTTTTGTAAGAAGAAATTTGATTTGTCGTTTTGTTTGAAGATAATACAAATGTTAAAATGTGTATGTAATAAATAAATAAATTTCATGTTAGGATTTCATTTAAATATTTGTATATATATTACAAAACTTAATCTGAAGATCTGATTGACTTAACTTTACCTGGTCTGTTACATGAAAGCATAAATCCGTGAATAGAGAGTGCTGTAAACATGGCTAAATAGATTTGAAATGTATAGTACTCGTATAGTGGGGATTGATTTGATAAAATAACTAGGTACCGAATATCATGATTTCATTAAGTTGTGGATAATGTGGTAGCTTAATTCCCATAAGTTGGATCATTTTGCCTTAGTCAAATGTAATTGGGTTAGAGTCTCCTATTTATATGATTGTATGAGTTTAGTTATATTCATTGTAAAGGTGTGCATCGGGAGACAGCACGTTTTATCGGACGGCCGAGTGTCATGATTTCATTTACGTTGTAAATTATGTTACTGACGACTTATAAGCTAATGGCATAATGCCAGAAATAAATTTAATTAAGTTGAAATAAGTCTCTAATAATTTATATCAATTGTGTTCATTATAGTGGAGTGTGCGTCGGGAGACGGCACATTGTCGGATGGCCGAATGTCATGATTTTAGTAATTACAAATAAACAAACAAAATTTACAAATAAAATTGCAACTTTTGTTATGGCCGCTCAGTGGAGTGTAGACGTGTGTTAATCTAGTTGATATAACGTATTACGGAGACAGTAATTATAATACATAAGTATAATTAGTACAATTATAATCTGGTTATCTGGTAAGTTGTAAGAATGATGGAAATATTCTAGCGTTATTGTAGGAGTGGTTTAGTTCTTTAGGATTGAAACATTCGTAGACCGATCATTATGCTACTTTTACATGCAATACCTGCACAACTTGACTTTAAAATCAACATACAACTTTCTTGAGCCTCGTTTATCGTTACATAAAATGATTCACATTCGTATGCTGGATTGTGATTGTGGTCTTTCCTACATTGGGCAAACAAAGAGATCCATAACAACTCGGATCAAAGAACACATAGCTGATATGAAGCACCATCGCTATACAAAGTCTGAAATTTGTGAGCATACACAGGATCACACCGGCGGGTGATTAGGTTTGACAAACCTCAAATCCTCGCAAAAGAACATCGATATCGCCCTAGAATGATACGTGAGGCTATTGAAATTAAGAAACATCTCAATTTCAATAGAGAAGACGGCTGGGTCTTACCATCAAGCTGGAACCCTGTGATAGGCCTCACCAAACAGAATACAAGAAGGCACACCATAAGATTGAAAGACACATTTAGCGCATATTGTGTAGACAAAACCCACAGCAGTGATTAGTTTTAGTTACTGCGTTTTTTTTTTTAAATTTGAACTTAATTAGCTTTCAGTAATTTCGTACAAAAATTTAATAATCCATAACAGTTGTTGCCTACTGAGTTTTCAGGCCGGATCTTTCTCAGTCAGGCCACGTTCCGATCCGGTGGTAGCTTTTTAGTCTTAGCTTTTGGCAAAATCAATATATTTAATAATATAAACTAATAACCAAGATTGTCTTCTTACTGGTAGTAATTGGTAGTTTATCGTAGAATTTTTGAGCACTAAATAAAAACAAAAAAAAAATTAGTTTAAAGAGGAGTATTATACTCATTTTAATATACTAACTAAAAGTCTCATACATTGTAAGTATAAAAAATTTGAAGTAAATATTTTAATTGTGTTTCTAAACGAATATTAGGTGGGTTAAAATAAATAAACCAAAAATTTTGTAAAATCATATACTGTGGATAGATGAGACCGTTGAAATAACATATCAGCCTTGAATGTCTATCATCTAAGTCCACCCGTGATTATGAATGCTGTAAAGTATTCGAAACGTCGGGATAGTAGTAAAATCAAGTAAACGCGATAGATTCCGTAAACGTAGTTTTATTTCAAAATGTGTAACATTCGCGTAAATATCAGAAAGTATTACATTTAAATGTGTTGTTTAGACAAAATTGCATATAATATCAACAACTATTTATACTTACCAAAACCTTAGTTGTCTGCTTAAACAACTCATAGTATTCCAATATTATATCGTGAATCCTAAATATATATTGTGTAAGGAATTTGTCAATTCAATTTAGTAATGGCTTGAAACCGTAATAATTTCAATTTAGTGATACAATCAGCAATTTATCAGTATCCTCAAGCACTTGCACTTACCAAACAATTGCAGGGGTGTACCTTGTTGCCACCTGATAGAATAGTATTTTTTTTCAGACTGCCAAAGAAACACTCATCCAACGGTTGTTTCATGTCCAGTCATGAGAGTGGAATTCTCTCTGATTCCGCTACCCTTCTCTGTTTTTCATACATGACCGCACATTTATCCACACCAAATTTCATCCCGATGGAATTACTAAAGACTCTATTCTGCTGAGATACTGGATAGCAAATCGGGACAAGAGCGAGATAAACTAGCGTAGAGAAAGTTCCGTACATGATTATCTAATTTCCAATTTTTTTTTAAATTAGAAATGCTATAGACTTTTTATAGATTTTATTGTAATCTAGATAGCATAAATATTTAGATATTTTTATATATATTTTTAGCATTTGACATGCTTAGCAACATACATTAAACACAAAGTGAAAAATGTGAAATCGAAAATAATAGTCACGAGCAGGATTCGAACCTGCATCTCCCGGATACCGTCCAGATGCTTTGCCAATTCAGCCATCGTGACCCTTGCTCCTGACTGCTAATCTCGATAACACATTCATACTTAACGTCTTTGGGCGACGCCTGCACCATCTGTCGGAAGTATTTTCATACATTATACCGACCAGGTAAACTTAATTTTAACAATTAAGATTTTACCTAATAATGACGCAAACCCAATACGATTTTCGATTTCACATTTTTCACTTTGTGTTTAATAGATAGCATAACTACAATTCCTGCATTATCGTCGAACCATTTCCCGGTTTTCGCGAATTGTACTACCAACATTACACGTAAAACTATAACTACTCATTTCAACTTCTCTGAGACTGATTGGATCCGGTATCGCCAACTCTTTAATAATAATTTCCAACTTCCATTATACTCTTACCGCAATACTGGTGAAAATGACTTGGCCATTACTTAAATTCAAAATTCCATAATTGAGGCTAGAAAATGTATGCGTTCCCTCTTCCAAATTAGAGCCCTGGCGGCCGTCAGCAGTACCAAGACAGTTGTGTAAAAAGGCTTATTTTTAAAAAAAAAACCATCTTCGCAGTTATGCTGCTGTTGAACCGGTAATTTCAGCCCGTAAGCAACTCAGAACCACCATATAGAAATTCAGAATGATATCAACATTGCTTTAAAATCTTACCATGATAGGGTTTGGCATGTAAAACTAAAAAAGGTTGATAATCCATCTGCTGATCTATGGCGTATTGCAAAAGGATTAAAATCTAATACAAGTCCCGCTGTACCGGCTCTCAGAACTGACCATGGCTCATTCACTAATGATCAACAAGAACAGTGTGACGTACTTGCGGATACTTTCTTAAGCAATATGCTTCTGACACATAATTGGCTTAGCACTGAGCAAGTTGCGGTTGATTGTTCGCTAACAGCATTATATTATGTGCCTCCAACTCAGACTAACCAGACGGAGCCACGGCGTGGCCGCACTTGAAACAGCAATATTTTTTTTAAATGTTGCTTGGTTGATAAATATTTAACCATATTTGGGCAAAATAAACGATAGTTAGAATGAGGTCTGTAATTTAAACGTAAATAAGAAACTCTTCGTAACAAATATTTAATTGAAAATCACAGCCTTTATCAAAATAATTGTTTAAAAGTAAATCTACCACCCCTTCTATTCATCCAACCATCAGTCTTTAAACGTCCACTGCTGGACATTGGCCTCCCCAAGAGAGCACCAGAACTAGCGGGCTTGTGCTGACTGCATCCAACGGCTCCCTGCAGCTTCGACAATATATTTGGTCAATCTGGTGGGAGGCCATATTACGCTGCGCTGTCCGATACGTGGTCGCAACTCGAGAACCTTTTTCCCCAACGGTTGTCAATTTGTCGAGCGATATGGTTTGCCCATTGCCACTTCAGAATGCAAACCCGGCGGGCTATGTCGGATATTCACGTTCTACGGATACACCAAGGAAATACCAAGACTTTGAGCCTTGATGCAAGGTAAGTATTGCTGCTCCATAAATTGCCGTTCTGTTCGATATCTCATCTAGTAAATAATAATAAGTTACATTAAATAAAATAATAGTACACAAGAATATAATTAAATTATCTTTTCTTTCTTTTCTGGGTCAAATAAGAAAATAATTATCTTCCTTCCAGCGCTGATTTAACTAATTGAATAAGAACTTAGAGCAAATTAGTTTCTCTGAATTCTAGATTATGACTACAGCGGTAGTCATAATCTTGAATTGAGATTTACTTACAAAGATGAAATTACAACTGCCCCTGTGGTGCAGTGGTACTGTAAGCGACTGCTGATCATGAGGTCTCGGTCTCGATCCCCGGGTCGGGCAGAGTTATTGACATTTTTCAAAACAAAAAAAAAATCTCAGTAGCTGCCCGAAGTTTGTAAATGTGCCCGGTATACATAGCTGGCGAGTTGTGGGTGTGTAATACATCTCTGCCTACCCCTTCGGGGAATACAGGCGTGATGCTATGTTTTTTGAATTCTAGATTATGACTACAGCGGTAGTCATAATCTTGAATTGAGATTTACTTACAAAGATGAAATTAAACGGCTACGCGCACTGCTGGATATCAAATGGGAGAATACTGTTAAAAAAGGAAAAGGAAGGCCCATACATCATAGTCAAAGATGAACTACAATTGAAAGTCATTGCTGCCCAGAAAGAAGCATGACTATGTCACAACTCTAACTTATTTTTTTATTTAAATTATCTCCGTTTGTATTGTTTAAAACTAGAATTAGTACTCTTTTTAATTGTTTTTATTTACATAGTTTTGTGTCTATTATCTGTACATTATTCTCCTCCTCACACACAATCAACCTTTGTTTTTTGTTATCGCTGTGGAAATGTATTTACGCATCCCCCCCGATGACAATGGAGGGGTATGTAGGACTCGCCGGGTGCTCAGTTCTTAGTTGCTTGGTTTGGTGCTTAGTTGTTAGGTCGCCCACCTGACTCTCCTTCCGCATATAGGCCATTGGTGCTGCTGGACGAGACGGCCAAATTATTCGAGAAGGTGCTTGCGGACCGTCTCGTCCGGCATCTCGAGGATGTCGGGCCAGGACTGTCGGAGTCACAGTTCGGGTTCAGGGCGGGCCGCTCCACTATTTATGCGTTAGCCGCCCTGAAAACCTTGGCCACCGAGGCGGTGGCCAGGAAAGAAGTCGTTCTGGCAGTCTCGCTCGACATAGAGAACGCCTTCAACAGTCTCCCACATGAGACGTTGAAGGAGGCGCTCCGGTTTCATGGAGTGCCTCCGTATCTCCGGAGGTATTGGAGGCGTACCTTGAGGGGAGGAACGTGCTCTGGGAGTGGGTTGACGGGCGCTTATACCGCCATCGGGTAGAGCTCGGCGTTTCGCAGGGATCCGTTCTTGGCCCGATCCTATGGAACGTCGGGTTCGATTGGGTCCTGCGGGGCCGGCTCCTTCCCGGTATGGGGGTGATCTGTTACGCGGACGACACCTTCGTCACGGTGAGGAGGGTCGGCTTTCAAGAGGCCGCCCGATTGACGGAAGTCAGAGTTGCGCTCGTCGTTGACCGGATCGGTATGCTGGGTCTGAGGGTTTCGTTGCAAAAAACTGAGGCCCTCCTATTCCACGGCCCTCGCCGAGGTCGCCCCCGAGGAGCATGCCTGAATGTGCAGGGGGTTGCCGTGCCGGTGCAGGCCCAGATGAAATATTTGGGCCTGCACCTCGATAGTAGATGGACTTTCGGGCCGCACTTTGCCCAGCTCGCCCCTAGCCTTATCAAATCTGCCGCGGCCTTAGGTAGGCTTCTGCCAAACTCTGGAGGTCCAGGGTCGTCCTGCCGTTGACTCTACAGCGGGATTCTGCGGTCCATGGCGCTGTATGGTGCCCCGATCTGGGCGGACGCACTCACCGCTCCTAATAAGATCGGTGTTAAAGTCACCCATTATGATGTGATGTGCATAGTCAGACCCTAAAGATTCTAATACTGCTGCTAAGTCAGTGAAATAGTCAAAAAAAGGAGGACAATAAAACACACCTAGGACCATTTTGACACCTTGGACAGACAGATGGCGCAGACGTCACCAAAAAGACGTTAAGTATGAATGTGTTATCGAAATTAGCAGTCAGGACCAATTGTCACGATGGATGAATTGGCAAAGCATGTGGACGGTATCCAGGAGATGAAGGTTCAAATCCTGCTCGTGACTGTTATTTTCGATTTCACATTTTTCACTTTGTGTTTAATGTATAGAGCTAAGCATGTTAAATGCTAAAATATATATAAATATTTATAGGGTTTGCGTTATTATTAGGTAAAAATCTTAATTGTAAAATTAAGTTTACCTGGTCGGTATAATGTATGAAAATACTTCGACAGATGGCGCAGACATCACCCAAAAGACGTTAAGTATAAATGTGTTATCGAAATTAGCAGTCAGGAAAATTGCTCCTGGGACCACAGGGTGATCATAGTCCGGAGCGTGCTCGTCGCGATCCCTGCGAGCCTGTAATCCACAGGCTGCAATCCGGCTCGAATGTGTACCGCAGTGTGGGTTAGGGCGTGCCCCAGAAGCGACGCGTACCGACCCGCCCCCGTTGGTACGAACATTGGCAGATGCGGCGATGGGGGCCGCCACCCATCACGCCTTACCCAGTTTGGCGAGTCGAGGGGAGCAGAGTGTCGAGTAGGCACGTGAAATGTAAGAGGTGGTGTAGAAGGTAAGTTACACGAGCTGGTAACCGTCATGTCGGACAGACAGCTTGATGTGCTCTGTGTAACAGAGACCAAGCGAAAGGGTAGCGGCGTCTGTGATCTTCCTGATGGCGGCATAGCTCTGTGGTCTGGTGTACCGCAGAGCGATCGGGCCAACATGGGATTGGGGGTGTTGCTGTCCGCTCGCTTGGCCTCAGGTATGAAAGACTACGGAATGTTCGATCCCAGACTTCTATGGGTCCGAATAAAACTAGGTGTCACCAGGGTCTTCATGGTCGCAGCTTATGCTCCCGTAGGCTCTTCGGTGGCATCGGATCTAGAGAAGTTCTGGGATAATGTTAGGGAAGTTCTGGATTTGGCAGAAGCTAGTGAACGCGTGATCGTATGCGGAGACTTGAATGGATGGGTTAGGACCAAGCGTCCAGACTTCGAGGAAGTGCTTGGTTCATTTGGTGATAAGAGAGTGAACGATGCAGGTAGGCTCATTGCGGATGTATGTATGTAGAAAAACCTTATTGTGTCGAACACATTTTTTCAACATAAGGACATCCATATGTATACATGGAGAAGGAATGAACAGAGAAGTATGATAGATTTAATTCTGGTAGACAGTCATCGTGCCCTTGTTTAAAAACAAGGGTTCACGTTATGACTGTGCAAACTACAGAGCCATAAGCTTGACCAGTTTGGCAGCCACAGTGTATGGTAACATTATTGAAAGGAGAATGAGGATGGTATTTGATGAATTTTTGTGTGAGGCACAAGGAGGTTTCAGGTGGGGATCAAGTGTTTTCTCTGCGTTACATTGTGGAGAAGCATCTGGCTGTAGGCCAGAGGGATTTCTCAGTTTTGTGAATTTGGAGAAAGCATTTGACACTGTTGTACGAAAGGAACTTTGGGACATTTTGCCGGAGTATGGTATTAACGGTAGACTGCTACAAGAGGTCCAGTCCAATTACATGGACTGCAGAGCTTGTGTGCGGCTGGATGATGGAATGTCACCCTGGTTTGATGTCAATATCGGCGTTAAACAGGGCTGCGTTCTGTCAGCCAGACTGTTTCTCTGGATAAATGTTTACAAAGGTTGAATGAATTGAATGTGGGAGTTCAGATGGGCGACTCAGTGGTTAACTCTCTGCTATATGCAGACGATGCGGTCCTATTAGCGCAGTCTGCGACTGACCTCCAAACCCTAGTCGACGTAATGGCAGAAGATTGTAAGAAAAGGGGCCTACGTGTGAATGTGAGCAAAACCAAAATAATGGTTTTTGAAAGAGAAGAAGCCAGAACAGATGTTAGAGTAGCAATAGGAAATGGTGTGCTAGATCAAGTGGATGAATTTGTATATCTTCGATGTGGATTCAGTCGGGATGGAAGGTACACCACTGATGTAGATAGAAGAGTGAATGCAGGAAATAGAGTGAACGGAGCATTGGGACAACTTCTCGGCAGCCACCACCTCAGCCAGAAGGCACGTGTCGCAATACACAACGCAGTGCTTGTCCCAACGTTATTATATGGAAACGAGAGTTGGGTATGCAAAAAAGAGCATGAGAGTAAAATCAATGCGGTCGAAATGCGATCTCTTCGGAGAATCTATGGAGTGAGGCTGATTTACCGCATTCGTAACAACGACGTAAGACAGCAAGTAGGTATGAAAGAGAGTATTGGTGTAAAGATGCGAAAGGGAATGCTCCGATGGTTCGGACATGTGGAAAGAATGCCAGACGAGCAACTGGTTAAGAAGATATACAATGCGAAAGTGGAAGGATGTAGGTACAGGGAGGGACCGAGACTCACCTACCTAGACCAAATCGGTCATGTATTGAATGAGGGTGGAGTCAGGAGTTTCCGAAACCGGCAAGCGTGTATGAAGAGAGTTATGAATGTTGAGGAAGCAAGAGATGTATACAAGAATAGAGCCTCTTGGCACTCTGTTCTCTCTACCTACCCCGCAAGGGAAATGGCGTGATGATAAGTAAGTGAGCAATTTTTACGATGGCTGAATTGGCAAAGCATCTGGACGGTATACAGGAGATGCAGGTTCAAATCCTGCTCGTGACTGTTATTTTCGATTTCACATTTTTCACTTTATGTTTAATGTATTTTTAAAACCCCTTTTATTTGATAGCACATGATTTAGTCTCCATATATTTTTTTAAATTTCTTATTTACTTCCATGTTTAAAATTAATTTATTTACGATACACGGCCATGTTTGAATTACAGACTTACATATGTGTACCAAATTTCAACCCAGCTTGTCTTATACTTTCGGAGCAAATCTGCTGTGACAGATGGACAAACAGACACACGAGTGATCCTATAAGTGTTCCGTTTTTTCCTTTTCAGATACGGAACCCTAAAAATGTAATATTTGATATAACTTTGAAGTCAGCAACTAAGCGAAATATCTATACAACTATAGCATAGTTGTATAGATATTTCGCTTAGTTAAGATTTTTTGATAACCTCAGCTTTGTGCGCATTTTGTGTGCAAATACCGACTCGGGACTTGTGCCAGACATTCAACGGTGTGCGATTGCCGGTTTACCTCCTAGTGGTGCACCCCGGGCTACGTCGGTAGTCGCCGGCGGATCATATTCCGGACAGGACGGGTCTCCCCGGGTCCCTCAGACAGTAGAGGACACAACGGCTAACCGCTAGTCTAAACTAGTCCCCCCCCGTCCCAAATCGTAATCCTGATTAGTGATGCGAGCTGTGGTTATGTCTCGCGGCCCATTTCAAGGAAGAAAGACTTGGCTTCATCGCCCGGACCGCAAGGAAGATAACCCCTATAAAAAATTACCCCGAATCTCAAGCTCTGGCGCGCGGCGAGGAGATGCATGGCTGATCACTCTTGAGCGCGCCCCCAGCTAGGGTACCTGCGGACCCCCTGCGTTGGGTTACAAATGTACGCTGACCTGGGTATCGGAATCTCTGCCTAGGTGGACTTTTCTTCTTCCTTAATCGTGCGTGAGAACAGTATGAACAATTTAAACTCATCTCTTACACGACGGAGTTGGGTGAGATATCCGACGCTTCAGCTAAAAGGGGCTTGGCTCTAAATGCGGCCCCTGACACTATAACAGCGCGCAAAACAGGAAAACCCGTAAGTATCGCAAAGGCAAAAAGTCGCCCCAGTCATCACAACACGGCTTGGTGGCAGGAAGCTCGGCGGGCACCTCGACCGCCGAGATGTCTTCTGCCGAGGAGGGCGGCATGAGTGAGGCCACAACGCTGCAGTCGCCACGGCTGGTGGAGGTCGCGGTTTCACTGGAGCCGCTGACGTGACTGGTCACGGTTTTGGTGCAAGCGCACCCTATCTCAAGGGGACGCTGTGTTCGATGACGGGAGCTCGACGGAAATGCCTCCCACAAAGGCTATAACTTCACAAGGGGTCGAGGCATCACCCGCCTGGGACCACCGGTGCCAATTGTGTTAGAGGCTGCCGCTCATAGAGCGAGGCGTGCCGAAGGAGAGCTGGAGGCCGAAGAAGAGGTCGAGCAGTTCTCTCTGAGGATCCGCGAGTCGACAGAGGACGTGAACACTCACGCGGCCATCATCAACATGGTGCTCACAAAATTTACGAATATCATGGGCACCTTAGTGCGCGCCGCAAAGGAGGCAGTCTCCGACAACATGAAAGCCCTGGCCAGGTGCTCCACCAACGAGCGGCTGCAGGTGGCTAATGACCGCTTCAGTATGGAAGTGGCTGAGCTACGGACTGACAATGAAGTGGCTAAGCTGCTCGTGGGGATCAGACCTGAAGAAGCGTATCGCGTGGAAACTTCTGCGCTGTCCGCTGCGGCTATCCAGACCACCGAACAGACGTCTGCTGGCTTGCTGGAGAAGATCTAGAAGCGATGGAGGCATCACTGCCTCCTGAGCAACCCCTCTGGCTGCCGTTTGCTGCCGATAGGAGAAAGGAGGCGCCCAAGGCTCCTTCCTTCCTTCTTCTTCCTTTCACCACCCCTGATGTCACACAGGGTGTGAGGGGCTGGAAGGTGGAGGAGGTAGAGACGTTATCGGATCACGGATACATCCAGTTCGGGCTTACCACCTCTCTAGGGTCACTGGGGCCTCAGCGAGGGATTGGCAGACTCCCCAACTGGGCCTTGGGTGCAAAATGGCCCGGGAGGCTGCCATAGTGCAGCGCTGGGGCTCTGCAGATGAACGAGACAGCGACGACGTAGGAGTGCTAGCAGGTCAAATAAAAGAAATTTTAACGGCGGTATGCGACGCGGCGATGCTGAGGGCTCGGTGGAGGCCGCGCCGGCAGATCTCATGGTGGTCGCCCGAAATCGCAAATCTTCGGGCGGCTAGTGACCAACTGCGGCGTGCTTACGTCGGGTGCTGAGAAAGTCACAGCTTCGGATTTAGGTAGAGCCGCTCCACTGTTGATGCGTTAGCCACCCTGAAAACCTTGGCCTCTGAGGTCGTGTCCAGGAAAAAGGTCGTTCTGGCAGTCTCGCTATAGAGAACGCCTTCATCAGTCTCCCACATGAGACGTTGAAGGAGGTATTCCAGTTTCACAGAGTGCCTCCATATCTCCGGAGGCTGCTGGAGGCGTACCTCGAGGGGAGGCACGTGTTATGGGTGGAGGGCGACGGTCGCTTATACCGCCATTGGGTAGAACTCGGCTTTCCGTAGGGATCCATTCTTGGTGCCATCCTATGGAACATCGATTAGTTCCTCCAGGGCTCTCTCCTTCCGGCGATCTGTTACGAGGTGATCTGTTACGCGGACAACACCCTCGTTATGGTGAGGAGGGCCGGCTTCCAAGAGGTCGCCCAATCGGCGGAGGTTGGAGTTGCGCTCGTCGTTGACCGGATCGGTATGCAGGGCCTAAGGATTTCATTGTAAAAAACTAAGGCCCTCCTATTCCAAGGCCCTCACTGAAGTCCCCCCCGAGGAGCACGTCTGAATGTGCAGGGGGTTGCCATGCTGGTGCAGGCCCAGATGAAATATTTGGCCCTGCACCTCGATAGTAGATAGAGTTTCAGGCCGCACTTTGCACAACTCGCCCTTAGGCTTATCAAATCTGCCGCGGCCTTGGGCAGGCATTTGGCGAAAATTGGAAGTCCAGGGTTATCCTGCTGCCGACTCTACAGCGGTATTCTGCGGTTCATGGTGCTGCATGGTACCCGATCTGGGTGGGCGCACTCACTGCTCCTGTTAAGGCCCTCTTGTGACGGCCACAGAAGGCCATAGCGGTGAGGGCCATTAGGGGGTACTGTACGGTGTCCGGGGCCGCAGCCACGCTGCTGGCAGGTGACCCGCCTTAGCCTCTCTAGGCCATGGTACTGGCAGAAGTCTACAGGCCCCGTGCCGCGGCGCGGGCTCGTGGCGAGGAAATCTCCGAAAGGAGTCTGGGCAGAGCACGACAAGCCGCCCGAGGAACGTTGATCCGGCGGTTGAAAGAGGAGCTGGAGTCTCCTGGAGCAGGACGGGGGACTATTGAGGCGGCTGCGCTACATCACCACTGCTGGTTAAATTGAAGACACGGCAACCTCACTTTTAGGTTGAGACAGGCGCTTACCGGACATAGGTGCTTTGGTAAGTACCTGCATCGTATTGGCAGAGAAAGGGCCCTTGGATGCCACATGCGATGCGCAAGTCTATGATACGCGCCACAATCTGATTGAATGCCCCGCCTGGAGGCCCCAGCGCTGCACTCTATCGACGGTAATTGGGGGAGACCTATCACTGCCAGCCGTAATCTCATGAATGCTTGGTGGCGACAGGTGCTGGTCGTCTATGGCCTTCTTCTGCGAGGCCGTTATTTCGCTGAAGAAGGCTACGGAGGGGGAGCGTGAGGCGTCTACCCACGGTGATTCGCTCGGCCGGTGGTGGTAAGGGCAGAGGAGGCGGCATTACGCACACCTTCTCCCACCTCCTCATTGACAACAGGGCGTGGCCAGTAGGCCATCCGCCTGGGGTTTCAATACATAAAATAGAAAAAAAAAAATTGCTTATACATTAATTTCACATTATCCGGACAGAATATTAATTTAAGTATTTTTTTTATAAAATTATTAGTGAAATTAAAGCTTACTAGGTTACTATTTGTGTTTTATACAAAGAAGTACAAAATCTATGTAATTAAAACATGGGGAAGAAAAACACTGGACGGAAACGCTCAAATTACAATTAAAAGTGGCAATATTTCAGAATTAAAATTCATCAACATGTCATTTTAACCATTTTTTAAAGTACAAATTATTTGTGAATAAAGAAAAAGAGATTTTTCGTACGAGCGGAAATCGAACCCGCGTCTTTTCCTATCCGGGGAAGTGCTCTAAGCCACTGAGCTATCGTACAGATAAGGAGATTGGGATGATCGAAAGATCTGTACCCCCCGCTCGTACAAAAAAATCTCTTTTTCCTTATTCACAAATAATTTGTACTTTAAAAAGTGGCGGAGCATGTCGTACTAAAAATATAGATCTAAAATTTTAACCATTGTTAAATCCATCCATCCATCCATCAGCCTTTCGAAGTCCACTGCTGGACATAGGCCTCCCCAAGAGAACGCCACGACATGTGTTTCGCTCATATGGGGGATAGTGCCGTAATCGCCACGCTTGGCAGGCGGGTTGGTGATCGCAGTTGACGTTGTTAATACACGATCAGTGCTGCTGCCCACTCCTCCGGTATTCCCTCAGTCGGTCTTACGACTCCCATGGGTGGAGAGGGGTGGGACAATTCTAAAGCCGGCCCCACACGGCATTGTTAAATGGTGCAACTCATTTTTAGCAAAACCGTTGAACTGACAAACAATTTAACGACAACTTTGGAAGGTGCAACCCACCCCTATTTTTTGTTAAGGCGGGAAAAAATGTTCCTAACCGCACACCCCGTCGTTCGGGGGTAATGAACAGGGTAGTGTGGGGCCCTCACCCACTAAAGAAACCCGCCGTGTGCCGTCTCTCAGCCTTTATTGGCGGGCCACCGGAACCTTATTACATTCCTTCAGTGGTGGTGCAACCCACCCCTAGTGTTTTCATAAATAAATAATAATGTTGCTGCCAGTAAGGTATTTTTAAGAATGATAGATGAATATTAGAAACATTAATAAATTACTTTGAGACAATATCGATGATATACAAAGTAAGTTCTTTAATTAATATAACATACCCATTGACGTTGTTCATAACAGGAAAAACTACTATTTAAAACAGTGATAAAATTAAATTAATTTATTGAGATTAATAACCATTATAAATATAATTTTCCAAGCTTTAATAACATAAAATAGTATGAACATTCATTGCTATAATAAGACTACATTTACTACAATATGCATCTTGTTTCAAAACTGAAGAGCAAATGGCTTAAGAGCAATAATGTGAAATTAACAAAATACTTGAATAAAGATATAATATCCTTATTTCGACCGTTACATCTTATACAGACAATTGTAATGTTTCCTAAGTATTCCATTCAGGATCATTTTATAGCTCCCAATAAAGCCATGTCCTACGCTAGAACCATATGCGCTATGATTTTATTTTATAGTGTATTGGTATACCGTTATTATTTTATTGGATCTACTGTACCATACTCGGAAGGTTTTCATCGTTTTCGTGTAAAAATTGATATGATGTTTTACAGCGCTGGATTTTTGAGTAATATAGTTGTGTCATACAGACATAGGATAAGCAATATTGAATTTGTGTTGACTATTCAAGAACTTAATAAAATTTTGAAAAAACGCAAATGCCTTAGAAATTTGATTATTGGCAATTGGATTAGTGTCTTCTTTGTCTTCTTCATACATTGTTTCCTTGTGTGCTATGGGTTTTTCATTTACAAAACCTCACCGTTTTCTATTTTTGGATTCGTGTTATACATATGTTTTGATGTAAATGTTTTATATGCAACAAGACTTATAAAAGTATTGAAAACGTTCGTTGTGCTATGGAATGAGGAAATATTGATGTCGTCGAGGACGAAAAAAGAATGCGAAATATTATTTCAGACATATACGAGAATATTAAATGTTTATGCTCTATATAAAAAAGCGGTTAAACTTTTAGTAAGTATGTTAATAGCTATAAGATTATGGCATTAAATTTCCCACAAAAATTTGCATTACAGGGGATGCCGATAAAAAATAGACAGACAGACAGACGTTTGTAAGTGTTTCCTCTTTAAATAAGATAAATTATATCTCTATATACCCCATCAATTTCGATTAAACGCAGTAAATGATATCATTTTTGATTAATTTTATCTATCATTAAACAAACCTTAGCTCGTACGTATCTTCAAGACATATTTTTAGTTACACAAATTATTGCAGTTGTGATGTGTAGAAATATACCTAAGCATATCTATAATCAATTAGAGAGTTATGCTGAACGAGTCTCTCAGTCAAGTGGAATTTTGTTTTCTTACAGGTACTTTTTTATATTGTGGACACTGCTGTTCATACTTTAATCTATGTCAAAATTTGGACTGACTTTCTTCGAATGGATTTCAACAACGGTCATGTAAGTTTTACACACAATCCATCCTACTCTTCTTCAATCTTTTTGTTATTATAAACATATACGCGCATAATGTATTACACGACCTGACGGCCAACTGGTGTGTATATACCTGCGCGGAGTAATTTTAGATAGACCTACTTACCTGAATGGTGAGACACAATAAGAAATAAGAATTTAAACTGATAGATAGATTACGTGGAAGATTACAAAGCTGCACAAGTGCACAAAACAGTTGCATTGGCAGAAGTGTGTATAAGAAACGATACGTTAATCCGTATTCCTCAAGTATTTAAAATATTGGCAGAACGATGATGTCTTCTTACTTTTTACGTTGTATAAAATTTACCTTCGAAAGCTTCTAAAATTGATTCTTCACAATATTCACTTGTTTCAGGGAATACGTTTTGCAAGGCAAATATACAGTTTCATACTTCTGAGTAAGAATTTATTACTTCAATGTATTTTATCATATGAATGTGAATCATTCTATGAAGCTATCGACCAAGCTCAAGATAGTTGTAACTTAATTTTAATGTCAAATTGTTCAGGTAATTAAACTCATTGATCACTATTGTGTTAAGGTCACCGTTCCAGTCTTGCCATCTTTTCTTAGTAGCCCAATAGAAAAATTATATTTGTATGTTAAAATCTGAAACAAGAAATTTTAAAAGACAGATTGTCCATAATGACTATCATAGATGGACAATTTGTCTTGTCATCTTAAGGGTATGTATCAAACATGGAGAGATATAAGAGAAAGTTAATGGAATACAAAGCAATAATTTTGCCTGTCTGTTGTTTGTTTGTTAACGCACATCTCTAAGATTGCTGGATGGATTTTATTCACCGGTTGATAAACCTTGACCTGGAGTAAAATACATTAGATGTCAGAAAAAAATTTAATCTCATCTAAAATTATTCAGATATACGAGTAGCTAAGGTTCATGCAGATAAAGGCACAGGCAAAATCTAGCATATAAGAAGAAAAATGTGTGACTTAATTAGAAATTTCTAAATTAAAACTTTCCTTTATGTAAATTTACTAAGCAGATATTTTACAGAATATGAGAAAAGGCTTTGCAGAAACCTCCAAAGGTTACATCGGGCTTCTTTCAGTAAGATGAGCGTCTATCACCTGTTCTATATTGACGTTACACTACCTCTGGGTCTTACAAAGATACTTGTTGAATACACTGTCGTTATTTTACAGTTTGCTTTGTTGAGTGTAAATTAATTGTCATGTTATAAGTTCTAGTTGGCATAATTTTAGAAAATGAACAAGCGCAGTATTATAATGTTCTTGCAGTAAAATTATAATTTTTCTGAAAATAATAAATTCTGATGATAATATATAAATAGTGATACAACAGTAGAAAAATTGCTTTAAATTTATGTTTAACAGAAATTCTTAACATATACCATCACACCTGTATTCCCCGAAGGGGTAAGCAGAGGTGTATAACACACTCACGACTCGCCAGCTATGTTTAAGAACCACGTTATAGGGGGCGAGCCTATTGACGTCTACTCGGCACATTTCCAAACTCCGGGCCGCTACTGAGAATTTTTCTTTTTAGGAAAAAGCTCAATAATATTGCCCGACCAGGGGATCGAACCCGAGACCTCATGATTAGCAGTCGCATACACTACTGCTACACCACCGAGGCAGTCAATTCTTGAGTCTAAATTAAATACAATTTTGAAATACAAATTTTATCCAGGAGAAATATTATTTTTTCTGGGTTGGAAAATGCCTATGCCCTTTACTGGGCTCCAGATTATATATGTGGAAAATTTCATGACGATTGGATTAGTAGTTAAATCGTAAAAGTGTAATAAACAAACTCGCTTTCACATTTATAATATTAGTAAGAATTATTTTAATTTTTTAGGTTCAAGTAGCTATTGAAGCGTGGATTTTAGTTTGTAAAACTATAATTAAGCAAGAAAATGTTTAAATAAACTTGTATACTCTTAACTTTATGAGTTTTCTTTAAAGAAAAAAATCTAGATGTCGCGGGACGTCTAGCAGATGTGAAACATCAAAATTATTTTGTAGAAATAAAATGATAATAACTTGACAAAGTACTCCTCAAGACGAATCAAACGAGTATAAACTCGATAGGGTTGCGTAGTTTCATTACAGAGTTACTGTGGCCACCTTCCAGCTCCATCGTCAGACCCTAGATACTATCTAGAGACAAAGTACTCGTCAAGATAAATCATACGAGCCCAAACTCGATGGAGTTATATCGTTTTATAACGGAGTTCCTATGGCCACCTTCTAGCTCCATCACCAGACCCTGGATATCATCTAAAGACAAAGTACTCGTCAGACGAATCAAATAATTTCAAACTCGATGGAGTTGCGTCCTTTCATTACAGAGTTACTGTGGTCACCTTCCAGCTCCATCATCAGACGCTGGATACCATCTAAAGACAAAGTACTCGTCAAGACGACTCAAATGTGTCCAAACTCGACGGGGTTGCATCATTTCATTGTATAGTTACTATGGCCACCTTACAGCTTCATCATCAGTCCCTGTATACCATCTAGACACAAAGTACTCGGCAAGACGAATCATACGAGCCCAAACTCGATGGGGTTGCGCCGTTTTATTATAGAGTTCCTATGTCCACCTTCCAGCTCCGTCATCAGATCAGCTCCATGTCATCATAATATTGTATTATCACGTGATATACACATGCGTGTAAAATTTCAGCTCAATCGGAAACCGTGAAGTGTGTCAAATTTAACTTTCAAGATTTGAACGGAACAAGTACGAGTAGGTACAATAAAACCGTCGCCACGCTAACAACCGATTTTACCCTCCCTCCGCAATAGATGTTTCACATCAATAATAAATGATGTTTCTCAACTTATTAAATTAAGTACGTGAACCAATCAAATTACTTTACCATTTACTATGTTGTAATTGACACCATCAGGGTCTGTCATCGTTGATATCGTTAAAAATATTTTAAATAATGTCTAAATACAATTAATTTAATTTAATTGACTCTCTTGTCGTTTTGTTGCTGCTGTTTATTTAAATCAAATACTATCAATAAATTAACATGCGTATTCTTTCAAAAATTAGGTCTAAAATAATTAACAGAAGTTATGTTAAGTTAATACGATACTTGAATAAAGATATTGAATTAATATTTCGACCATTGAATTTCATGCAAAAAGTTATACTGCTTCCAAAGTTTTCTATAAAAGATCGATTTATAGCTCCTAACAAAGCCGTGTCTCATATCATATCCGTATGCGCAACCATCTTATTTTATTCTGTAACAATATACCGATACTGTTTTATGAGAGTCTTTATTCTCTTTTTCATCTTCATTTTCTTTCTATTTTATGGATATTTCATCTACAATAGCTCTTTCGTGTCTGTTATTTTTGAATTAATGTTACACATATGTTTTGACGTAAATATTATGTATGCAACAAGGCTAATTATAATAATTAAATCATTCGTTGCACTGTGGATCAAGGAAATGTTAAAATCGCAGAGAACGAAGAAAGAATGTAAGAAATTATTTGAGTCATACTTGATTATATTAGAATGTTATAAATGCTTTAAGCCAGTCGTAAATCTTTTGGTAAGTTTTCTTATAATAAAAAATTACCTTGAACATTACTACATTATGTTCACAGCTCCAAGTTGCAAAAAGTTAGTTTTATTATCATGTCTCTAGTTTCTGATACAGTATAGATACTGTATCAGAAACCGCGTATTTGAATGTACACCAGTTTTGTAATTCTAATGAAGACCTATAAAAAATAGAAGTTTTCTCAAAATTGGTTTTGTAGTTTTTCACATTTTACGAGAGAGGATTTTAAATCCTGTATCTTATTTAATGAGAATTTTAAATATAGTATTATTTATAATACTTTCTGATATTTACGCGAATGTTACACATTTTGAAATAAAACAACGTTTACGGAATCTATCGCGTTTACTTGATTTTCTACTGTCCCGACGTTTCAAATACTTTACAGCATTCATGATCACGGGATTCTGGAAAATGTCCGTGAATATGATTATATTATTTTTCCAAATAACTCATAGCTTTCCTAATGTTGAGCATGATTTTCCTTTAAAAGTGAGAGGGATTTTGGCCAGAACAAGCTATTGAGGCTCACGACATTTTCCTTCATCAAGCGATAATTTATCTATAAATAATGATCTAAAATTTGTCAGGAAGTCCTTGGTTTTACCGCTAGGTGATCAATACTACTGAAATAGTATCTTTAGTGATTCTAGTATATCATTATGTCTTACAGTAAAAGGTCACGCCAACAATTAAACATTTTGGGATCGATCCTAAAGCACAATTAATTGAGTGAGTTTTTGATCATTTCAGGTAAAAAAAAACAAAAACAAAGCGTCACGCCTGTATTCCCCGAAGGGATAGGCAGAGGTGCATTATACACCCACGACTCGCCAGCTATGTTTAAGTCCGACGTAATAGGGGACGAGCCTATTGACGTCTACCGGGCACATTTCCAAACTCCGGGCTGGTACTGAGAATTTTTCTTTTTAGGAAAAACCTCAATAACATTGCCCGACCCGGGAATCGAACCCGAGACCTCATGATTTGTAGTCACATACACTACCGCTACACCACCTAGGCAGTTTTCAAGTACTCTATCATATAGCAGAAACTGCTATTCACGCTTTACTCTATATTAAAATATGGATTGATTTTCTACAAATTGAAATAATGGTCAGGTGAGTACAATAATGTATTGTAGTTCTTGTTTAGCTATAGAAATTTTAGATTTGTCACTTGTTCAACTGCATGCGTTGTTTTCTTCTACTTGACGAGTTAATAATATCATTATGTTTTACTTAGTTAATCAAGTGTTACAATAGTCCTATGTGATCATTGATGTGTCATTAGGTTTTTATAGCCGTGATGTATTATAAGCTCACGAGAAGCGGGATGAAATTATAAAATACTAGCCTTTGCAAAAGCTAGTTTTTGGGTTATATCTCGGGTTCCCAGCATAGTAGTGTAATAAAATGTATACTAGTTTTTAAGTCTATTCGAGAGCTATTAAATAAAAAAAGTTGCATCAAAATCCGTTCAGTAATTTTTGAGTGACGCGCGAACAAACAAACAGACAAACAGATAAACAGACAAACAGCCAAAAAATCTAAAAAAATTGTTTTGTATTGAGACACGCCTACATAGCCTATAATAGTCATTTTTCTCAAATATCTTAAACGTACAGACATAGCTCTGTTACAGCTTTATAATAGTATAGATTAGGTAGCTTTTAAGAATGTAAGAATAGTTGTGAGCTCGAAATGAGATCAATGAGTTTCATAAAAATTATATTATTAGGTATGCAAAATATGCAGCGATGAGCAGTGCGTTCATAGGGGCATACAATAGGAAATCATATTGCACCAAAGAATAAAGTTTCAGTAAGTATAGAGACTTCAATATGAAGTTCTAAATCATCTATTTTTTCTGTTTCAGAGAGTGCAATTGGCAAAAGAGTTATATATTTTGTTACATTTTACAAAAAAATTAACACTTCAATGTGTATTAGCATACCAATCTGAATCATTCTATGTAGCTATTGATAACGCTAAAGACAGTTGTAAATTGATTTTAAAGTCAAATTGTTCAGGTATATATTTTAAACTAATTATTTATTAATTTAGTCGCTAAACAAATTTGTGCGCTAAAATACTTGCATCAAACGATGAGAAACACCTTTGCATGGAAACCTTTTCCAATTGAAATTAATTCATAATTATACATATAAAGTGGAGTGCTGGTTCATTACAAAGTCTGTAAATAATTTTCTATATATATATTTCACAGAGGATGAGAAGAGACTTTGGCGAAACGTACAAAGGTTACACAGGGCGCGGTTCAACAAGATCAAAGTCTGCCAATTGTTCTTCATAGACTCGTTGTTGCCTCTAGCATTGACGCAGCTAGTCGTTGATTATACTGTTGTACTGCTGCAATTTACTTTTCTCTAAATTCAATAAAGTAATTGTTTTATATTATGAATTTTATTTCTGGTTTCTACTTGTCCTTCCTAGTGGTAGAGCCTTGCTTATCTCCGACCGGCTTGATCACAGAAGATCAGCTTGAAACAATGGTAAGTACTCCTACAATTGTTTTGTATGATGAGTGAGAGTGCTCTGGCTCAAACCACCTTTTTATATTTCATATCCTTTCTTTGTTATCGTTCCTATCCACTCTTTTTTAGGATTATTTCTGTAGTGTCCTTACTCATGCTGCCTGTTATTTCTTTTCTTTGGAGATGTCGACATGCGATTAATGACTCTAGTGTTGCTAGCGTCTATAGGCTGCGGTAACCACCATCAGGTAGGCCGTATGCTCGTTTGCCACCCACGTAGTATAAGAAAGTACCGCAATAAAAAGTTTCCCTAATCTCTTGTCGTCTTAGCCACAATGACTTGTATTATATTTCATCACTTTTATCGCCGTTCGTTAGACTTGTTACCGTTATTTGAGCTTGGCGAAGTATATATCTTTTTACCTGCGGATCGCGGTCGATACGACGTGGTACCCGTGATCCGCCGCAGCAAGGGCGGGTGAGGGCGTACGGTGGGTTTTTAATGGGTGAGAGCCCTACACTACCCCGTTGACTCCCCGGGCAGCAGGGTGTGCGGTAGGACATTTGTGCCCACCAAAAAAAAAGTATATGTTTTTTACCATTTATTCAAATCAGTCAATAGCTTACTTCACACTGTCTAACCAAGTTTCGCTTCGGTCACCCCACCTAATATTTCCATCCTCATTTTAATTAAATACCCTATCCATTAACTGTTATTTGTACCTTTTTATCACATGTCTATATAAAACTAGAAAAACTTTCTTAAAAAAAAGTAGAAATATGTTAAACGGAAAAAGATAGTGTGAAGCTGATGAATGGAGTTTGAAGCCACGTCTTGCCAAGTTTCGCTTCGGTCCAAAACTATTTTGATACATGGCCGAGAATATTAAGTACTTAAAACATAGAACATTTTCTCATATATATTTTTAATTATTCATTAGACATCATCCTCATTCTCCTTTCAACAATCTTACCATAGACTTTAGCTGCCAAACTGGTCAAGCGTATGGCTCTGTAGTTTGCACAATCATAACATGACTTTTTTTTATTCAAGTGGTTAATAAGGCGTGGTTTTTAGTTGTTTTTTATTAGAATTTTGTGAAAAGTGGTTTAAATAAAATTGTATACACTTAGCTTTTTGAGTTTCCTTTTTATAAATAATAAATGAGTTGTATAAATAAAAAGTAACGTTTTTCTGTTTATTAATTAAGCTAAGTGAACCAATAATATAATGAATTTACTTTATCATTTACTATGTCGTAATTGACAACATCATGTCTGTCATTGTTGATATCGTTAAAAGTTATTTTAATTAATGCCTAATGCCAATTCAGCCATCGTGCAAAGCATCTGGACTGACTGTTATTTTCGATTTCACATTTTTCACTTTGTGTTTAATGTATAGTAAGAAGCATGTCAAATGCTAAATATATATATAAAAATATCTAAATAATTATATTCAAATACGATATCATTTAAATATTTGTCTATTACATCAGTCCTTTCGTTATATTTTTAAAGTCCCTGTCAAAAGGTACAAACCATAACGACCCCAGTATTACCCATACTCTCCTCCTTTCCTAGCGAGAGGGATTTAGGCCATAATAATCTATTGAGAAGAGAATGTTTCTGCGGTTCGCTCGGCATGTTTTCCATTCCACCAAGTGATAATTTGTTTACAAATAATGATCTAAATTTTTTACAGTCCTAGCTTTTACCGCGACGTAAACAATAGCACTGAAATTGCATCTTCAGTGATTGTACATCAATATATCTTAGAGTACAAGGTCACTCCAGCAATCAAACATTCGTGATCCGACCCTTTTTTTTGTTAAGGCGAGAAATAATATTCCTAACTGCACACCCCGTCGTTCGGGGCAACGAAAAAGGTAGTGTGGGGCCCTCACCCACTAAACAAACCCGCCGTGTGCCGTCTCTCCGCCTTTATTGGCGGGCCACTGGAACTATGTTACATTCCTTCGGTGACGTGATCCGACCCTAGAACACAATTATTTGAGTAGGTTCGTGATCTTTTCAGGTACTCTCTCATATAGGATTTTTTGATTTGATTGGTTTTCTACAAATGGACTTAAACAGTGGTCACAGGTGAGTTCAATGGTGTATTATAGTTATTCTGGTCTAACCATTTAAATTTTGGTTTTGTCATGTGTTTAACTGCGTGCGTTGTTTTTTCGACGCCCTAATATACATTTGTGTAAATTCCACTACCTTGGTCAAGTGTTACAATACTCCTGGAAGAAGTGTCATTATGTTTTTATAGTCGTGATGCTATATAAGCATACAACGCATATATTGAAATCAGCAAATATTAGGAATGCTTAGTAAGAATGTTACAATCGTTGTCAACTCGAAACGAGGTTACTTAAAAATAATATGTTTAAAAATAATCTCTTTTTCTTCATTTACAAATAATTTGTACTGTAAAAGTAGCTGAGCATATCAAATGCTAAAATATATAGATCAAAAATGTTTAATAAATTGCGCCATCAAATATTATGAATTTTCATTTACAAATTAAACTTACTACATTGGATTAATGCATGTAAACGAATTCCGATAGATGGCGTTGGTCATAAAGACAAATGTGATGAGGAGATTGGGATGAACGAAAGGTTGGTGCGGTAGCTCATTGGCTTAGAGCACTTCTCCGGATTGGAAGGGACGCGGGTTCGATTCCCGCTCGCACTAAAAATCTCTTTTTTCTCATTCACAAATAATTTGTACTTTAAAAGTAGTTAAGCATGTCAAATGCTAAAAAATATAGATCAAAAATAAATAAGTATGCAAAATGTAGATGAGTGCAGTTGATGAACACTAAGTTGTAGAATAGAAAAGCATATTGCAACGAACATAAGGAGTGAAGTTTAAATAAGTATAGAAGGACGACAAGTTCTTACTTCAACAATGTTAAGTTCTAAATCATAAACTTTTCTGTTTCAGAGAATACATTTTGCAAGAGAGTTATATGTTTTGTTGCGTCTTACAAAAAATTTAATACTTCAATGTGTATTAGCATACCAATGTGAAATATTCTATGTAGCTTGATAGCTATAAAACGCTCAAGACAGTTGTAAATTGATTTTAAAGTCAAATTTTTGAAGTACAAATTACATATGTATTTATACAAATTAGCATTGGGCTAATGGGCATGCCTGTCGCTTATGAAATATTGAGACATATATAATACTGAAAACAAAACTATCAAGGTACAATGGATACCTTCACACGTGGGCATACAGGGTAGTCATATTGCAGATCAGTTGGCTGGTGCAGCAGTGACTGATGGGGAACTTCCTATTGACTGTGTACCTTATGCTGTGGAGCTCATTCCTACGATACGAGAAATATGTCTAAGGTCCTGGATATCTTCTTATGAGGAGAGTTCCGCAATGAAGGGTTTGTGGTACAGAACCCTAAATCAGGTGCCAGCCATCAGACCCTGGTTTCACGCAGGTCACCTACCGCGAGACACCTTGGTAATAGCGTTCAGGCTAAGATCAGGTCACATTCCAACAAACAAATTTTATCACACGATTGGTAGACGGGCTTCTCCCGCCTGCGAATCATGTGATAAAATAGATGATATAATGCATTTGTTGACGGAATGTGATATAATAGAGGGCATTAAGAGGTTGAACTTGCAGGGTAGCACAGTGAATGTCGTGTTATCTCAGCCTTTGACTAAAGTAGCAGCTAAAATGTTTAAGCTTATTTAAACAAGCTCTTCAGGTATTAACACACAGCTGTCGTAAAATACATCCCATCAGTAAACCCATGAGGCTGACATGGTCACTAAAGGTGCATCCAAGACTCCAAAAAAAATAGAAACAAAAAAAAAACCGGCCAAGTGCGAGTCGGACTCGCGCACGAAGTGTTCCGTACAACAACATTACACTATTGTAACTCTCTGTAACCACGGTGTATGGCTGTTACCAAATTTTGTAAGTAAAATTTGACTCATTTCGTAGTTTTCAACTTAGACTTAGATGCGCATAACGAAACATCATCTAGAAAGGCTCGTAAAGTACGTTACGCCATTAGTCCTAGTTGCCATGAACATTTCGATAGATGTATACAGGCTCAGCGATTTTTAATTGACCTCTGGTTTAAACTTGATTTTCATTGCCCTTGCCTCGAAGATCCAGATGTCAGTAACTTGGTAGAAAATATGAATATTATGCTAACTTATAAATTTCATAAAATTGTAGCAATGTTAAAAAAGAACAATCAACTATGGAGTAATTAAACAACAAAAAGGGCAAAAAAATCACGTTTGTTGTATGGGACCCCTTAAATATTTGTTTTATTTTGTTTTTATTTAGTATTTGTTGTTATAGCGGTAACAGCAAATACATCATTTGTGAAAATTTCAACTGTCTAGCTATCGCCGTTCTTGAGGTACAGCCTGGCGACAGACGGACGGACAGACAGACGTCGTATGGGAGCCCCCCTTAAATATATTTTTTTTGTTTTTAGTATTTGTTCTTATAGCGGCAACAGAAATACATCATTTGTGAAAATTACAACTGTCTAGCTATCGCCGTTCCTGAGATACAGCCTGGCGACAGACGGACGGACAGACAGACAGCGAAGTCTTAGTAATAGGGTCCAGTTTTGACCCTTCGGGTACGGAACCCTAAAAAAAGTAAATTTATTATGCATATAATAAATATTTTACAGAGGATGAGAAGTGACTTTGCCGAAACGTTCAAAGGTTACACAGTGCGCGATTTATCAAGATCAAGATCTGTCAATTGTTTTTCATAGACACGTCGTTGCCTCTGACATTGACGCGGTTACTTGTTGATCATACTGTTGTACTGCTGCAATTTGCTTTTCTCTGAGTTCAATAAAGTAATTGTTTTATATTAAAGGTTTTATTTATTGTTTACTGCAGTGAAATTTGAAAAGTTCATCTTATCTTTTGTCGCCTTACTCATAATTACTTTTATCGTGCCTCATCATAGTTATCACCATTCGCTGGCCCTATTGCCATTTTGAGGTTGACGCAGTATATTTTCTTCTGGTGTCCTGGGCCGCAGCCACGCTGCTGGCGGGCGACCCACCTTGGCCCCTCCAGGCTGAGGCACTGGCAGAGGTCTATTGGTTACGTGCCGCGGCGCGGGCTGGGGGCGAGGAAATCTCCCAAAGGAGTCTGGGCGGAGCACGACAAGCGGCTCGAGGAATGTTGATCCAGCGGTGGACGGAGGAGCTGGAGTCCCCTGGAGCAGGACGGGGGACTATAGAGGCGGTTGCGGCACACCTCCATCGCTGGTTGAATCGAAGGCACGACAACCTCACTTTTAGGTTGACGCAGGTGCTTACCGGACACGGGTGCTTCAGTAAGTACCTGCATCGTATTGGCAGAGAAGAGGCCCCCGGATGCCACGAGTGTGGCGCGCAAGTCGATGACGCGCGCCACACTCTTGAGGAATGCCCCACCTGGGGGCCCCAGCGCCGCGCTCTGTCGGCGGTAATTGGAGGAGACCTGTCGCTGCCAGCCGTAATCTCACAAATGCTTGGCGGCGACAGGTGCTGGTCGTCTATGGCCTCCTTCTGCGAAGCCGTTATATCACTGAAGGAGGCCGCGGAGCGGGAACGTGAGGCGTCTGCCCACGCCGACTCGCTCCGCCGACAGCGGCCTGGGCGGAGGAGGCGGCGTTACGCTCACCTCCTCCCACCGCCTTGATGAAGACAGGGCGTGGCCAGTAGGCCATCCGCCTGGAGTGCCGAAGTAGAATGTCGAAAGATGACCCTCTGGCGCCCCGCTAATAGGCGTGGAAGGGGCCGCTGTGGTTTTAGTGGGTATTCCGGGCGCAACTAAGATCTGAGCATCCGGCGAGTCCTACATACCCCTCCATTGTCATCGGGGGGATGCGTAAATGCATTTCCACAGCGATACCAAAAAAAAAAAGGTATATTTTCTTCTGCCATTTATTTACATCAGTCACTGACTTACTTCATACTGTCCAACCATTTTTGCTTCAGTCATCCTCTCCTAATATTCCTTTCTAATTCAGATTAAATGCCCTTTTCACTCACAAATCGATGAACCAACTCGGCTGGGTAGCGTTTGGGAAGCTAAGGAAGACCTTCTCATTAAAATTCCGCAGTGTCTGAAAACGAAGGTCTAAGACTAGTGTATGTTACCAGTGATGGCATATGGAACAAAGACATGGTCTCTGAATGTTGGCCTTGTTACAAGACTCAAAGTCACTCAGCTTGCCATGGAGCGGACTATGCTTAGTATTTCTCTACTACGTGATAGAATCCATAATACGGAGATTCGTAGAAGAACGCGAGTGACCTACATAGCCCGTCGGGTTGGCATGCTAAAGTAGCAATGGGCTAGCCACAACAGTCAACGAACCTACTCGTACAACCATTGGGGAAAAAAGGTTCTTGAGTGGCGACTACGATTGTTTCGAGAATCTTGGCATGTGAGGTAGAGATTGGAATTTTGAATAGGTTTCTACGATAGTTTAGCAGTCTAAATGGATATACGATAGTTTAGCAGTCTAAATGGGGATAGACCGTAGTTCGTATCCTGCTCTTAGAAATTTTTTCTATTGCCACGTTCACAAAGAAATATTTTAGTAACATAGACATAATGCTTTTTTAAACTGATTTCCATTAAATCTAAGGTCTCCAGATGTTCCAACTGGATAGAAGAGGTCACACCGGCAATCGCTACCTTTAAATATTGGTGATTAGTTAAAACAAACAGTTTGGCAGCCGACGCTAACAAAGCTAAGCAGATAGTTAATATAAAAAAACAACGAATAATCCAATTATATATGAATAATTAATTATCTTACTACTAAACTACCCAGTGTTAAGTATGCTCATACTACACATTACTTAGATTAATTTTGCTAGTGTTTCGAAGTACTACGTATAACAATATTTAAAAATGATAATTGATTATTCCAGAGTTGTACCGTTAACTTTTACAAGTATTCCGATATATAGCAACACAAATTATTTGAAAACAGATATTAAAAAAATATTTTACCCTCTGTATATTGTTCAAAATGTGTTTTTATCTCCAAAATATATACTACGCAATAATTTCATAACCGAAGTCTCAAATAAATTTTACATTATATTGATTATTTTCTATCTGGCAATATTCACAATATCATACTTTGATATGATTACCGTAGATTCTAAAAATGATACTATTAATATTTTTGTTTCAATTTTACTATTCTTTACTGAGAACCTAGAATATACCATAACATTTATACTACTGACTGTTCTACACATTATGCATAAACAAGACCATATCGCACTAATATTAAGAATACAGTTTATCCATGAACGAATCACTTTAAATGAAAAACAAATCAATAGTTTTGTTATTGATAATTGGATTTTTAGTTTTGCTTACATCCTTGCTACCATAATTTTAACGATTTCAAGCTTCGTGGTGCTCAACTATTTCAATATTCTGGAGTGCTTGTACAGTATCCTATACATCAAAGTCGATATTAATATGATTTATGCAATCCGCATTATGGTATTTGTAACCAAATATCTTAATGAGTGGACGGAAAGTATTCGAATAATCGAAGATATAGAAAGTGATGATTACTTCGACAAAATGATTGACATCTATGAAAATATTTTGAAATGTTACAATTTGTACTCCAAGATATTTCAAGTAATGGTAAGATAAGTTTAGTTGATATAATATAATTAGTAAATTCAATGTTTCATGCCTGTTTTACAGCAAATCTTTCATTAGCAACTTGTGATGTAGCTTTACTTTTGGGCAAAATTTGTAACTAGACAAAAATCAGACGCATGCAATTCATTTCATACGTTTTAGATGCGTGTTATTTATTAAAGAGGATCAAAGTTTATGACATTAAGGCATTCTAATTATTTGATATTCATTCTATATTGGAGATTTACATGGTTCCTGTAAAGTATATCATCGAAATAAGCACATGCTTTTGCTAGCACTTGGCTTCGAGCACTGATCCTATACAATACAGGCTATTAATCTCGCTTATTGTCAAAATACAGTATTTGTTTTTTTTTACCTGATGGTAAGTGACAAGGGAATATGATTTCCATCATGTAGAATTACTTTCCAAGGGGCATGTTTACTAAGGCCACGTCATGAAATTGCATTGTTTACAGGCCGAAGTTTTCTTGAATGAAATTCACTAAATAGGATCAGCTAGTGATATATTGTATGTTTTGTCTATCAACATATGGATATACAGGTCAATACCGTGATTATAGATGTAAGAGCTTAATTTATTCTACTTTAATGTTTGCAGATATGTGTGTACGTGGCGAATACATTTTTGCTGGACTTATGTGAGATACTGTGGAAGCTGATTTATTTTGATCATGACGTGATTTATGACTATTTTAGTCATGTAAGTGTTTGATATTTTTAGGCTGTTACTTGACTTTTTTCTCGCAATAGTAAAAAAAAATAGCAAATTAGACCAAAAAATAAGAGTAATGCTACCTATATGATTAAAAATAAAATAAAATTTGGAAGTGTCCCAATATTTCCCCTGTATGGAAAAAAAAATATTCAAGGTCTAAGGTCAAAAAAAATTAGTTTTTCGCGATTTACATTTTTTGTAGATAATTTTATGATCTAAAATTTTTGTCTGAAGTAAAATATGATAAAATTTATCTTTTTGGTGAAAATCGCGAAAAACTATTTTTTTTGACCTTTGCCTTGAATATTTTTTTTTTCCATACAGGGGAAAGATAGGGAACTTTCAAATTTTATATTTAATCATATTTTAAACAATCCTACTGATTTTCAGCTTAGTGAGAATTCAGGTAGCTTCGAATGTCTAAATTGACCGGACTATAACTTGTTAAACATATTGTACTACTTACCTTCGTTAAATTTCTATCATTAAAAAAACATGTCAAGTACTATTTATATCACCTTGGCTAAGTTATATTACATTTAAGTGTGTAAAGAATTGTAATGCAATATTTATTTATTTCATTTTCAACCGACTTCGAAAAGGAGGAGGTTTTCAATTAGGCTGTATGTTTTTTTTGTGTGTGTTTGTTACGCGCTTATTCCGCCAATTATGAATCGATTTCAGTGATTCTTTTTTGTCAGGTAGGTTCTATATCAGAGGTAGTCCCATTTAAATTTTATCACAAAAGGTTGAGCTGTTTTTAAAAAATTAACAAAAGTCTAAAAAATTGCATCAGCATCGATATCGAACGCAAAAATATTATGCATCGATGATATTTTTGCGTTTACTTCGAAACCTCTCTATGCAATGCGGTTAGTTGACATAGCATCACGTCTGTGTGCATGAAGTGGTAGGCAGAGTTGTATTACACACCCACGGTTCGCCAGCTATGTTTAAGTCCCATGTAATAGGGGGCGAGCCTATTGCCATACAATGCCTAGAATTTTTCTTTTTACGAAAAAGCTCAATAACACTGCCCGTCCCGGGGATCGAACCCGAGACCTCATGATCAGCAGTCGCACACACTACCCCTGCACCACCGAGGCAGTTTAGTTGGCGTACCCATATATATGTATATGGGTACGCCATTCTTTCTTCACGGTCTTCGGAAGACTCTCGCTGTGGTCTATATCTTTCTCTACTTCGCTTTAGGCGCTCATATTAATCATTTTCAGACTCCTGTGCTCCGAGGAAGGCCTCTCCATCATGTACCATCTACTCTAACCTACGTACCTGTTTTATAAAACAAAAACCACTAAAAAGCAAAAAATTATTAGTATTTACAAACGATTTCCGTGCTAGACACCTACTGATGTGTTTGAAGTCGGTGCCAAAATGATATTAATTATATATAAGTAAGTATATACTTATACCTACCTATTATTTTTGTTATTATATGGGTATAAGTATTGTTTTATTATTTTTAGACTAGGCATCGACTTCAAACACATCAGTAGGTATCAGCACGGAAATCGTATGTAAATACTAATTATTTTTTGCTTTTTAGTTCCTAGATATATTTGAAGGTGGTTTTTTTTTATTTAAAATTATTGTTTTTGGACCTATTACTGTCTTAATATTGAGCATATGTCTCCTCTAAAAGTGAGAGGGATTCAGGCCGTAGTCTCTAACACGCTGGCCATTAGCAGTACGGGTTGGCTTGACTTCACAAAATGACACTGATATTGCATGCATTTTTATGATTTGTAATTTAAGTATTATATAGAATAATACATCAAAATATATTTACATTCGTGTTTTAGTACGATTATACGACAATAACATTGGTCAATGCAGCCTGGGTGATGAAAGACGTCTCCTTGGTAGTGTTGATAAGCATAAGCTGTGAAAAATTCTATTCAGCTGTGCGAGAAGCAGAAACTGTATGTTTGCTTCGATTAGCTGATGTGAACTGTGCGGGTATGTACATAATGCAATACACATAATAAAACTATCAAATATCGTACGAAAATAACCTATTCTATTTGTTATAACAGAGCTATTTTTGTACATTTAAGATAATATTTGAGAAAAAAGGTTTTATTTCAGATTCCCGACATAGTAGCGAAATGAAACATGAGTTTTTAAAGCTAATTAAGAGCTATCTAACAAAAACGTTTCATCAAAATCTGTTCAGTAAAAACGTGTGATGTTATTATTATAAAATGGATATTTTAGGAGGAGAGCTCACCACTTACCCAAGGATTGTCAATCTTGGTTATCTTTGGACATATACAAAATAAACTTTTTTTTTATTTAGGCGGGAACAAATGTTCTTAACCGCACACCCTATCGTTCGGGGCAACGACCAGGGTAGTGTGGGGCCTGAACCCACTAAAGAAACCCTCCATGGGCCGTCTCTGTGCCTTTATTGGCGGGCCATTGGAACATACAAAATAACCTCAGATTGAATAACCTAAGATTGCCAATCCGCACTCTCACAGATAGAGGAGAATGTGATAATAGCAAAGAAGCATGCACGAAAATGAAAAAAAACTCTCCAGTGCGATGAAACCATGCGATACGGCAGTACTCTCAGAACCACAACGTTGTAATATTCCGCAAAAATCAGCATACAAATTCGAAACGTGTTTTGCCTCTATACGAGGCATCCTCAGGAACGCTGGGCAGCAGGAGGCTTTATTCTAGCTCCATTAAAACATATTTACCTAGTGAATTGACTTACTGGGTCATTTCTCAGATCAGGGTCTTCCGACAGCTCGTCAAAGTTCATAACGGCTTGCATGTTGAACTTAGACGGTTTAAAAAAAAGATACTTTGTATCGTTCAAACTCATACTCATATAAAACCTAAATATTTAAATTTTAAATTATACGTAAGAGAGCGAGTAGGTATGAACGAGAGTATTGGTGTAAAGATGCGAAAGGGAATGCTCCGATGGTTCGGACATGTGGAAAGAATGCCGGACGAGCGACTGGTTAAGAAGATATACAATGCGAAAGTGGAAGGATGTAGGTACAGCGGGAGACCGAGACTCACCTACCTAGACCAAATTGGTCATGTATTGAAGGAAGGTGGAGTCAGGAGTCTCCAAACCCGGCGAGCGTGTATGAAGAGAATTATGAATGTTGAGGAAGCGAGAGATGTATGCAAGAATAGAGCCTCTTGGCACTCTGTTCTCTCTGCCTACCCCGCAAGGGAAATGGCGTGATGATATGTATGTATGTTTAAATATTTTGGTATTTATTTCATCGTCGAATAATACAGTTACTGATCAATTTGGCATTACAGGTGTTCAAAGACGTCTCTGCAAGAAAGTGTTACACTTAAATCGTTATCTGTTCAGCAAAATAAGCATATGTCGGTTGTATTATATAGACGCGATGCTGCCAGTGAGCCTGAGTGTACTGGTGTCTCACTATACAATTGTGATGCTGCAATTCACCTTTTTATAAGAGATATAATTATTAAAGTTTATCTTACTAAAGTAACTTTACTAATCCTAATTTTATAGAAAAGTGAAAAAAAAATTGTAGGTCGATATTAGGGGTAAGTATTAGTTTTAGCCGTGTGGGGCCGGCATCAAGAATGGCTCCACCCAGCCTCTTCCTATGGGAGTCGTAAAAGCCGACTAAGGGATTACCGGGGGACTGGACAACAGTGTTCCCATGTGTACTAAAGACATCCACTGCGATCGCCAACCCGCCTGCCATGCGTGGCGATTATGGCAATACCCCCCCGAGGGAAGGCCCATGTCCAGCAGTGGACGATGAAGAGCTGATGGATGGAATAGTTATACATGTGCATATGTAGTTATTGTCAAGCTTCGTATTGATAAAGTCATGACCAAGCAGTTAACACAAACCACAGGATGTTCGGTTATAATCATTTTCTCTAACTAAGCGACAAAAGTACACGTCCTTACAAGAACATTTGCAGGTAATCCAAAATTTTCAAAATAGTTTTTTATCACTAGTGTAAAGGAAATTTGCATTGAAAATGGCACCATATTATATCGGAATATAATGGCATTATAGTCGCGCATGGAGAAATTGTATTATGTAAAACAATATTACTTAAAAGTTGTTTAAAATTATTTTTCTATTCACATGAATATTCAACAACACCACCCATAGCCCCAAGGAACTTAGTCATACCAATCTCGATATTTACTATATTTTCTTTCACTTCCTTAGTCCTTGACATAATGTGGTATAGGTACCTTGCTTTTCCCAGTATGAATGGGCCGGCTTGATTGGGCAGTACCATCCTCTGACAGAAGATTTGCGTGAAACAACGGTAGCTTCTCCTCCATTGGTGGTTTGTATGGTTAGTGAGAGTGCGGAGGTTCGAACTACCCCTCCCCACTTGTCGTCTCTTTATTATCTTTCCTCTCAACCATATCGTATCCGTGTGGGGCCGGCTTTAGAATTGTCCCACTCCTCTCCACCCATGGGAGTCGTAAGAGCCGACTGAGGGAATACCAAGGGAGTGGGCAGCAGCACTCCTTTGAGTATTAACAACAACAACATCCACTGCGATCGCCAACCCGCCTGCCAAGCGTGGCGATTACGGCACTATCCTCCATTCTTGGGGAGGCCTATGTCCAGCAGTGACCGTTAAAAGTCTGATGGATGGATGGATATCGTATCCAAATATTTGGAGTTAGCGACGCGCGAGTGATGTCTGTGATGTTGCTAGCGTCTAGCATTCAAAAAAAGTATTGGAGATTATGATAACGTTTTTTGATGCTTTTAACCAACATACTAAATCAACATAAAGATTTTAATTTCTAATTATATCTTTATATGATTACAATTCTTCTATGCGTGTACTAATGTCCTCCTAAACAGCTGGATCGATTTTTAGGAAAATTTTGTATGTATTCTAGTGGACTTCTAGATGGTTTAGATTCATATTAGTTCTTGCTAGTTTTTAGTATGTTTGTTCATTTTATTTAAGTGCTTAGGATTTTTTTTTAATAAACTGCAAGGACCTTTGAGGAAAGCATACTTTATTTAATATGAAACTGAAGTAACACAATAACATAGTTTGTAAGCAGTGTTACCAAACTAATGAGTAGTGCTGCGTCTACTTCAAACAAACTGCATACACTGATTTTGTTGAAAGTCTGCCGGTTCAATTCAATTACTCGTGTCCACATTGAGTCTAAAAAATTTTTTACATATTAATAATCAATCTGTTGCACATATGGCGAAGTGGTTTGGATAACGCCCTCCCGCCCCAGGTTTTTAGGTTCAATTCCGATGCAAGACAGCTCTTTGTATGATCCACAAATGATTGTTTTGAGTGTGGGTGTTCTTTGTGTCCGTGATATTGTATATTTGTAAAGTCCCCCGCGATACAAGGATTATACCACACTGCAGGGACTGAAAGACAAGCATCTTTAAAAATAAATCCTTTGCGTGACAAAGAGGTTTTTCAAATCTTCACACATGATACACAACATATAGTTAGACAAGTCTAAGAAAATACCTTTATAGTTCATATTTTTGTATCGGATAAGACAAGCTGTTTCTACATCCTGCATGGCTGCATAGAACTTTTCACAATATATACAAAGCATTATATCGAATATTGTATCCTTTAGTATCCAGAACACCATCGGTAGTGAAACAATTACGTACATTTCCTTAAATTAAAATAATTAATGATTATTATTACCTTATAATAAATAATTATCATTGCCTAATAATTATCATTATCTTATAATTAATAATTATTGTTATTAGTTTCAGGGTCTCTCACTTTTTCAAGTTAGCTCTAAACTCAATATAGCCAAACGTGAAGCCATGTTACTGGTGAACATTTAGATGGTTTAAATATAACCTACTAGTTTAGTTCTTCTTAGAATATTCTATTTCAGGATAGTAATTAAGAAAATTTGTTTCTAATTACAATAACATAGCATCACGCCTGTATTCCCCAAAGGGGTTGGCAGAGGTGATTTACACACCCACGATACGCCAGCTATGTGTAAGTCCCACGTAATAGGGGGCGAGCCTATTGCCGTCTTTCAGGCACATTTCCAATCTCCGGGCTGCTACTGAGAATTTTTCTTTTTACGAAAAAGCTCAATAACACTGCCCGATCCGGGGATTGAAACCGAGACCTCATGATCAGCAGTCACTCACGCTACCGCTACACCGAGGCAGTTACAATAACGATAGCTTACTCAAATAAATTTGTAAAAAGGACTTACGGAGTTGAAGTAACTAGCGTAGTTCTGTAAAACTTGCAACAAATCAAATTGTATTTGAGTAGCACTTAGAGACCGGATCAAAGTATTTATGAAGTGTATTAATATCTGTTAATAAATAAAACTATAGAAATTTCAAATTTTCATGGTCACTTATCATTCTAAACGTTTTTACGGGATTTATACCATGTAAATTTTTATTAGTTGCTCCGTGATCATGGCGCTTACAGCAGTTCCGAAATATCGGAAACTCATAAGTAAAAATTAACATGGTATAAATCCCGTAAAAAAGTTTAAATAAAACTAGTTTGAAAACAGCACGGATATTTTTTTTCATATAATTCACTATTGTAATTTAGAAATAAATCACATTTTTTTAAAGTTAGTTTAACGAGCAAAACATTTTGATGGAAAATTAAGACAAATATAGGTGCGTTTTTTTATTTTATGGTAAGTGGTAACGTTTTTGGACTACTATGAATGCTGCCTAGCAGGTGCATACCATTTCATTCATCAGAATGACTAGACGGCTATCTTCCACTAGAACCAAAAAAACATCGAGGTACTTCATGGTAGGTGCAGCAGAAGGTACCACCGAAGGAATGTAATATAGGTCCAGTAGCCTGCCAATAAAGGCGGAGAGACGTCACACAGCGGGTTTCTTTAGTGGTTGAAGGCTCCACACTACCTTGTTCGTTGCCCCGAACGACGGGATGTGCGGTTAGGAACATTTTTTCCCGCTTTCCAAAAAAGAAATAAGAAGGTGCAGCTGACGGTGGTATTTACACGTGGTCCGATATCAAGTGAATACTGGCTCTATCAAGGTATAAAGCCAACTTCACCGATTCGTGATCATTTCTATGCATTCAAGCATTTTGAGCGTAAAAAACAAAAGAGATATAAGATAATACTTTCTGAAATTTACGCGAATGTTTAAATAAAACTATGTTTACGGAATCTATCACGTTTAATATTATTTATAATATAAACTAATAACCAAGATTGTCTTCTTACTGGTAGTAACTGGTAGTTTGTGGTAGAATTTTTGAGCACTATAAAAACAAAAAAAAATACAGTTTAAAGAGGAGTATTATACTCATTTTAATATATTAACTTAAAGTCTCATACATTGTAAGCATAGATGAAGTAGATATTTTAATTGTGTTTCTAAACGAATATTAGGCGGGTTACAATAAATAAACCAAAAATTTTGTAAAATCATACATACTGTGGGTAGGTGAAACCGATGAAATAACATATCAGCCTTGGACGTCTATCATCTAAGTCCACCCGTGATCATTAATGCTGTAATGTATTCGAAACGTCGGGATAATAGAAAAATCAAGTAAACGCGATAGATTCCGTAAACGTAGTTTTATTTCAAAATGAGATATAAGATATTTATAATTAAACTTACTGGTACTTGAAATATCTTTTCGTATTTTACGTAAACAGCCAGTACATTGTGGTATACTTCAAATAATCTAATATGTTCTTCATTGTTATCTATATCATTTTCCTCTAGTATCATACTTTGCCATTCAATTAAATAGCTCCGTAATAATGTAATTATACTAATGGCATATATAATATTCAAATCCATTATCACATTCATTATAACATCAACACATAATTCAAATATATTAGAATAAGCACCGTAAAGGAAATATGAATAGCACAATAGGCCAGAATTTCCACCAATTACTAATAAACTTATAAACCAGTTCCAAATTACGAAATTATCTATCTTTCTTTTGCTGAAACGCGTACTGGAGTGGACCATCTGTAATCTTAGCGTCATTATAATATGACTATCACTGTGCATTATATTCGAAACAAAGATAGCTGCTACCCCAAAGTAGAAACACGATAAAGAAAAATAAGCAATAAGTTTCGTAATACTGTCTTCAAATAGCTGGAGCAGATCCTCAACACCACCAAAAACTACGCGATACAAACTTACCCCCAGTAAAACTAACATAATAAAACACATTAATCCCCGTTTTTTTACTCTATCTGGCGTAATAAAGTTTTCTTTTATCGAGTACTTTGACGATAGAAATATAAATTGAACGATATATAAAGGATAAATAATTCTTTGGAAGTCTTTCTTTAAGAAATTGTCAAGTAAAAATTCTTTTGGCGTTTTGATAAAAAGTGTCGAGACGTTTGGTTTCTTGTGTATCATTTTAAATAATTTTCAATAGAAATGTAAGTTTTGTTGGTATAAATATTAATATGAGTTATTAAGGCTATTAAGCACTATACTATACTCGTAGTTAAATTTCTTATAAATTTTGTGATACTTTTTTTGTACGGACAAACTAATAGCCAAGGAATGAGCAATATACGAATAAATCTCAGAAAATATGGATTGATATTAAAGAAATATCTTATGGATGTGATATTGATGACATTGGAAATTAATCTAACTGATTAAATAGCTGTCAACGGCACTATGTAAATAAATATTGAGTACAAGCTACCTGCCATAGCACAGGTATAAATACGATTAAATAAATGTTTAGGATTTTCGAATAACTAGAATCTTTAGTTGATACATTATTTTATGTATCTCGTAAGCGTTATTTTTTTTATATACCTACTACGTAGCAAGCAAGCATACGGCACTTGATGGTAAGCGGTTACCGTAGCCTATAGACGTTGCTAGCACCAGAAGTATCACTCTCACGTTGCTATCTCCAAGATAGTACGTAGATAGGACGGCTAATAAGAAGAGGATTGGTAGGATACTAAGGAGAGGATAGGAAGTATAATAAAGAGAGAATAGGGAGGGAGTTTCGTCTTCCGGCGCTCTTACTCACCATCCAAACACAATGGTAGGAGTAACTATAGTTGTTTCATGTTGAGCTTTTGTGAGAGGGTGGTACGTCCCCGATCGAGCCAGCCCCTTCATGCTGGGATAAGCAAGGCTCTACCACTCTCGGCCCACATGGTGGTAAGTGTTAACCGTTTCTCATGGACTCAACTATGGTAAGGTTATTGTTAAACCGCTGCTCACCATTTTATTTTGCGAATGGGGAATAAATTCATTGACAGTTATTTCTACAACCAAAAACACAGAGGTGCTACTAACGATAGTGAAGTAAGAAACTTGTATATAAAGCTTTAATGATGTAGGTAATATATTTTCCTTTTCTGATAAGGATATGTTTGTGGTTAGACTAAGAAAGCATAGTGTATTCAAGTTAAAAATTATCTTTATTGCATAGGCCTATTATATAGCACTAAATTTTTTTTAAGATTCACAAATAATTAACACAAGCACCTGAGGCAAGTGCATCCGCAACAACAAAGGAGCCGATTTCAAGCGCCACAAGCGGTTGTATTTCGTTGTAAAGCCTTTCATGAAAAGAGCCCTCAAGAAACTCGAGGATCGCTTTATTAATTCGCCAATATATTAGAGTTATAATTCTTATAGCTAAAATTATATGATAAAATGCTACAACCAAATCACATAAACAAAATAATAAATAAGAAGCAGCTCAAGCCCATTCTGTTTTATCCTCAAGATAATCCGAAACTGTATGATAATCTTTATAACAAAGTCTAATTTTATTTAGTTTTCTTTCTTAAACTTATTTAATGGCATGTTTCAGATTTCAGGATTATTGTTGTATTTTTTTTTTAAAGGCAACACCATTTACTAATCCTATAATCCATGTATCGCGGGAGACTTTACAAACACACAATTTCATAGTCATACACCCAGACTCAGAAGAATCATTTCTGGATCCCACAAAAAGTTGTCTTATGCGAATGCTAATTGAACCCACAACACTCGGGTGGCCGGTATCTAAACCGGTCCACCATCTGTGTATATGTGTGTATACTTTATCATATACATAAGGTATCATAGCAATCTTCAAGGATTTTAATAATATATTAGATTATACTATAATAATAAAGGAAAACTCCATTTACTAATTTATTTGATTTCAGTTTACATATATTCCATATTTATTTTGTACCTTTATATTTGTCTGATGTATTAATTAGACTAACATTTAGTACGGACATATTAGGCCCTTACATATGGAACTAGCCACTTTGATCTCAAATATCTGGCATTTGGTTAGGAATTCCAAATTCAAATTTATTTTAAAGTTAAGAGCCTGCTACACGGTTGTAATCCATCCATCCATCAGCCTTTCAACGTCCACTGCTGGTCATAGGCCTCCCCAAGAGAACGCCACAACGAGCGATCTTGTGCCGACCGCATCCAACGGCTCCCCGCAGCTTTGACCAGATCGTCGGTCCATCTGGTGGGGGGCCGTCCTACGCTGCGCCGTCCGATACGTGGTCGCCCCTCGAGAACCTTTCTTCCCCAACGGTTGTCGGTTCGCCGAGCGATGTGGCCTGCCCATTGCCACTTCAGCATGGCAACCCGGTTGTAAGCCAACGTCTTAACATAGGTGACCTTGCTTGGGGGCCGATTACTATTTTGAACTACATGGTTGCCGACTGTAGTTGTTAACCACGGACTAACAGCATTATTTCGTGTGATATTCGAGCAGAAAGATTTGTCATGGAGTTGAATTTAAGAAATTCTGAAAGAGTAGGAGTGGCTTTGGCATTAATGTCTTCAAGTAAGGAAAATAATATAAGACTATGAATGAAGCGATGAATCGAAGAAAGAAAAACATTAAGTCATTTTAATATAATTAATTTATTTGAATCATGCTCTATAAACTCAGGTCTAAAAAACTAGCAGTGTAAAATCAGCAGAGATAAAAAAAAATACCAAATTTTGTTGCTTATTTGTTGCTAATTAGTTGTCAGAATATCGTTTTTTTTTGATTGAACCGATTGCTAGAAATCGACAACAATCCTTCTTTCATCTTGAGGTAACAATTGGTGGAAACAATTGGTTGTATAATAATTATTTTGTAACTAATTAGTTGTTGGAAAAAAAAAAAATTTGGATTTTTTTTATTAGGTCAAATTAAATACTGTTCATGCTAACTTATTTCTCAATCAAATAAGATATCTGCACATAGTCGCAAGGAGGAAAGCGACTCCAGGCTATCACCACTGCGGTGCACTGACGAGGACACGGCGCGGCACACGCTTGAGTCGTGCCCGGCTTGGGCCGAGCAGAGCCGTGAACTCGTCGTGGAAATAGGGGGGGACCTCTCGCTGCCGAGAGTCGTCAGAGCGATGCTTGGCAGCGAAAGGAATTCCACCAGGCCACGGTCACTGCCTTCTGCGAGGAGGTTATCTCGCGGAAAGAAACGGCGGAGAGGGCCAGGGAGGAAGATTCTTCCGCTGACCCAAACCGCCGCCAGTGACTGGGGCGGCGCAGGCGCGAGTACTTGCGCCTCAAGCCCCCCTAGCTGAGGCGGCGGGTGGATGGACCGGGGAACGTACGCCACCCGCAAGGCCTCCTGCGGTGGACGCAGGTGCAATGCTCCGTGTGCGGATGCGTTGCTCAGTAGAGGGTACCCGAAAGGGTAAGCCGCCGGTGAATCACCGAAGGAATATAACATAGTTCTAGTGGCCCGCCAATACAGGCGGAGAGACGGTACACGGTGGGTTTCTTTAGTGGATGAAGGCCCCACACTACCCTGTTCGTTGCCCCGAACGACGGGGTGTGCGGTTAGGAACATTCTTTGTCGCCTGAACAAAAAAAAAGGCTAGCTTAACTTCCGAATTTTATTTATTTATAGTCTATAATATCACCTTTTTCCCAGAGGGGTAGGCAGAGACAACGGATTTCCACTTGCCACGATACTTGCTCACCTTTTTTGCCTCATTGACTGATCCCGCATACATGCACGTCGGTTAAGGGTACATCTGACCTGACCTTCCTTGATAACTTCTCTGATTTGATCTGAGAATGTTCGACGAGGTCTACCCCTCCCAACTGCACCATTCACACTCGCCATATGTATATTTTTGCTATCCTGCTTTCATCCATCCTCTCTACGTGTCCAAACCATCTTAACATTCCTTTCTCATCTTTGTCACTATATCTTCTTTTACACCACATCAATAACTCACTACACTATTTCTTTGTCTTTTGTTTGTTTTTATGTTATACCACACATACTTCTAAGAGCTTTCATCTCCACTGCATTTATTCTACTCTCGTTTTTCTTCTGCCATACCCAACTTTCACTTCCGTACATTAGAGTTGGCACTAACACTCCATTGTGCACGGCGAGTCGTGCCTTTTCAGATACTTTCCGACTACTTGTAAAGGAGTTTAGTGCCCCATTCACCTGATTACCTGCATTCACTCTCCTTTCAATGTACTTTTCATACTTCCCATCTCTCGTAAACAATGTTCCGCGATACACAAACTCTTTTACTTGTTGAACCTTCGCTCCTTCAATCACTATGTCACATGGGGTCATGCATTCATCTCTTTCTAAAACCATTACTTTCGTCTTCTCAACATTCACTTTCATTCCTTTCTTTTTCAAGGATTCATTTATTAATGTTAACATCTCCTGTAACTCAGCAGTCAATGACGCGATATTTGATGGGTAACCCATTCATCTCTAACCCATACCCACTTTCTTTCAACTCTTGCAAACAACTATCCATAAATAGATTAAACAGCCACGGAGACGCTACACATCCCTGTCTAACACCCTTTCCGATGTTAAACCAATCAGTGTATGTCCCATTTATCCTTACACAAGCTCTGAAATCCCTAAAAAGGGATTTTAGACCCTGAATGAGGTTACCATCTAACCCATACATGGATAGTACCGACCATAATTCATTGCTCAACACTCTGTCATAGGCCTTTTCTAGGTCTAGAAAGGCACAATAGACCTTCTAGTTTTATGCTAAGTTCATTTTCAGCTATTCTTCGAAGAGAGAAGACCTGATCTGTACATCCCATTCCTGATCTGTACATTTCGTTATGTTGTAGGTATTTTTTTTTTAAAAATGACCTACAACATAGCGATATTTACAAAATCGCGGGACTTACCAAAGGGATGCTGCTGTTTCCTGATAGCTTTTGGCAGCCACTGAGTTGGTGCGAGTGATCACCGCGATCGGTCAAAGTGTACGAAAAATATCGCGAATATGAGTTTGTGTGTAGGTCAATATGACGTAGATTGGACTTCTAGGGTTAAATAGGCGGTAAAACTGTCTCGCTATCAGAACTTCAGCAGTTATCTTGACATAGCCCGCTGACTTTTCTAATTTCACACTTTTCATAGCTTTCATGATTTCATCCATACCTATATTATTAACACATTCATTCTCATTCCTATCTCCTATGGAAGTTGATTCATTACCTCTCTTAAACAAACTTTTAAAATATTCCTTCCATCTCTTTAATATGCATTGTGTCTCTTTCACTACATTTTCATTCTCGTCCCTGATCACGTTCAGTTCTGATATTTGTGTTTTTCCTCAAACTAAAGGGACGGATTTCCAGAAAAACTTAATGTTAGTCCGAAATCCTATCAAAATCATCTTTCTGCTCATTCTTTTTCTTATTCACTAAATTTTTCACATTTGCTTTCACCTTTTTATACTTCGTCCACGCTTCATCTACGTCATCATTGGACGCTTTTTGGATTCTCATCTGTACCCCACCAGACATTCTTTACTTTTCTTTCTTTCCTCCTTTTGATAAGACCGCATACTTCACTAGCCACACTCACCACATTTTCCTCAAATGACTTCCATAGTTATTTTAGTTCACATACATCATCAAGACATTTAAACTTTTTAATCAGTTTACTTTTATACTCCTCTTTTACTTCATCCGTTTTGAAATTCAGCTGAAATTTTGTTGCTGATCATAACATGGCTTTTTTAAGCACCCAGTGCCAGCAACAGTATAAAATCCGGTGGTCGGATGAGTTTGGAGATCGGTAAGCGTACAAACCAGGCAAGCTAGCTCCCGATTTTCCTTTTTAAGGCCAAGGCCGCCTGTCTCAGTACATAAGTCCAGTTATTTTGACCCAGCGGGTCTGGACACTAGATTCAACGCAGAGTACATGCGTAACACTATCAAGGTATAAAAATTTGGCTTTCTGCCGTAATATTGAAACTGCGCATTAAAAGTTGTCCAATACGTACGTTGCACTGTACAATAACTAAATTAAATTAATAAATTGTCAATAAACTTGTATAGTGAAAACTAATTTTCACAGTTCTAACGGATCGTACTTGCCAAATCTGTCGAAAACATTGCAGCCAGTGCGTATCCTCTTAAACTTACATCGTTTGGGGCTTAACAAAGCAGCAATTCACTGGTAATTGAGAAGAGAATCAGAGAAGCAATTCATCAGGCTAATAAGATTTTAATGTAGGGAAAGTTAAAAATATGTAGCTCAAATAGCTGTTAACATTATACTGACACGAGTCGTGGTCAGAACGTCAGATAACAAGTCTCAAACGGTATAATGTGACTTTTATGACACATAATATACATACCCAAATAGTTCATGTCAGATAATCATAATAGGCATACACATTCTGCTTCTCTTACAGCTGAATAGAAGTTTTCACAGCTCATGCTTATCAACACTCCCACGGAGATGTCTTTCATTATCCAAACTACGTTGATTACTGCTATTATCGTGTAATCGTACTAAAACATGAATCTTTGTATACATTTGTGGATTATGTTTAGATATTCAATTATTGATACGGAAACCCGCAGAAGCTTGCAAGGTTAGCACGCTGAGTGTTAATGGGTAGGACATATTAGACAATAAAACGATATTTTTTGAAGAAGGTTATAAGAGTGGAGACTATGAATTGGATGACGCTGCGTAGGACACTCAGATGTACTAAGATGATCTGGTCAAAACTCCAGAGATCCATTGCATGTAGATGTCACAAGGCTGCCTATAGGTGGTAGCCCGTCCTACGTTACGCTGTCTGTTACTTTATCGCAATTAGAGAACCTTTTGTTCCCAATGATTGTCGGTTCCTCGAGGAATGTGGCCTATCCATTGCCACTTCAACATGCCAAACTGCCCAGACTGGTAGCTTATATCGATTACTTTCGTTCACATAGAGATTTCCGCATTATGAATTCGAGCACGTAAATAAATATCAAGCATAGTCCGCTTTATGACCCCATCACAGTAATTAATATCCTGGTAACACACATTGGTCATAGACCTTCACTTTCAGATACTGCGGAATGTTGGACGAGAAGATCTGCCTTAGCTGTTTATGCACGTAGATCTCGAGCACTTTGGATAAAAAGGAGAATATGGATACAGGACGAAAATGATAGGGTTTTGAGGGATTCAAATTCAAAAATAACTTTATTTCATAGGCTTATTGTAATAGCACTTAAATCCTCAAAGTTAAATACTAACAACTAACACGAGCGCTTGAGGCAAGTGCATCCGCAATGTCGCGATTGCAATCGCCACAAGCGGCCGGATTCTGTAGTAAGGCTTTTTATGATAAGAACCCGGCATGAAACTCATGAGCCACTTTTTTAAATCTTAAATTTCTTCGAAATTCAATCTTTAATTTCTCAGAAAATTCTTAAATTCGTCATGATGCTTGGTCACTGCCAACTGCATTCAATTTGGTAGAAGTATCTTTTTATACTGAATGACGCATCCGCATACGGAGCGCCGCACCTTCGCGGGAGGTCTTGCGGGATAGGATAAATACCTTAGGAATTCTTTATTACTTATTACCTAACGGGGACCGTGAAAATTTGCACATGGGTATCGATGATACTGTAGGGAGCACTAAGAAAGGCTTTTACGTAAATCTTATCCAAAATGGATTTTTAATATACCACTATGACGTTAGCGAAGCCGCCAGTATTGCTCTAGTATACATTTATATAAATACAAATAATAAAATTATATTGATGTGAGATATCTAATGTGAAAACTGACAAATAAATTTATTGTGATTTGTATTGCTCAGCGATTTCACTAGTAAAATAAATGTGAAAGTACAAAACGATTAATTTTCAACGAGCAAGATTCGAATTTACGTCTCCCCAAATGCGGGGTATGCTATCGTAAAGCTATCGTAAAAACCTATTTGCAACTCCCAACTCTCTACCTCAAATTTTGTGGCAAAGGCTGAAATAGAATTCACATGCTTTAGCTTTGTTATTTGTAGCATTGATTCTCATAATGAAGTATATGTGCGTTAAAATGCAGATTTTCACATCTGCAGCCCCATTTTAGCTAAGTAACTATCACAGAATGAGTTTCAAATTGTTGATATCTATTTGTCCTAACTAGACCTTGTTTGTCATCCATAATTACACACACAAAACATTTGGAATTGATTTTGTTATATTGAAATATTTTGCTATAAACCTCTTTTTTATATGCAATATCATTGTCTATAAATTTAAATTATACCATCAGTGTTCGTTGTTTTACAAGCAAGTCATTGAATTTACGTATTTACTACATAAACAAATTATATTACAGTAGTAAACCTTACCAATACATGAAATATATTTGCATACAATTTATAAGTTTTCAAAATATCTTTATAAAGGTCAATCATTTTGTTGATGTAATCACCAATTTCTTTATCATCGATTGTTTGGATGTTGTTTCTCCACTCTTTGAGATACTTCGTCAATAACACAATAATGCAGATGGCATAAATCATATTTATATTGACTTTGATGTATAATATAATGAATATGCAGTTAAGAATATTGAAATCGTTAATCGCTATGCAGCTTAAAATCAATAAAATGATGGGAGTAACAACGTAGATTAAACTTAAAACCTAGCTTCCAGTAACAAAACTGTTGATTTGTTTTCCATTTAAGTCAATTATTTTATTGATACTCTGTATTCTCAATATGAGTTTGATGTGCTCTTGTCTGTGCTTGATATTTAGAATATTTAACAAAATTAATATTGTAGTCAAATCTACGTTTAAAGAAATAAAATGCAAAAGTGACTTGATATTGTCGACCATAAGATTAGTGTCATCCGAGTCACTTATAAGCATATCAAAGTACGATATTGCAAATAGTGCTAGGTAAAATATAATGAATGCAAAATATATTTTTTTTGGAAATGCGGTAATGAAATCATTACGTAATAAATATTTAGGGGATAAAAATACATTTTTAATCATACACAAAGGGTGAAACAATGTTTTGGTGTCCGGTTTCAAATAATTCACCTGGTTATAGTTCAGATTATTTGCAAAAGTTATAGGTACTACAACTTTGGAATACTCCAGTAACATTTTTAGATATCTTTATACAAATGTGTGGTACTTTGGAAGCTTAACAAATCTATACTACTACTAAATTTATGTGTTGTATATTTAATACCTAATGTGTTAGTTCGTAAGAAATTTAATTATTCCTACATAATGGATTAATGGCAGACATTATCGTGATGCTTTTTAAATTAATGCTTTATTATTTTATAGATTTTGCCCGCAACTTCGTCCACGTGGACTTTAGAATTGAGTAAATATAACAAAAGTACGTCACTCTACGCCGCATTAATTACTTTTATGCACAAATAGCTAGACTACAGAAACTGTCCATATGTATGTGATAAAAAGCCTGTCCTTTCTTGGATTCTGAACAATGTGTGTGCAAATTTTAATGATAACCTGTTCAGTAGACGCACTTTTCTATTTATCATAGAAAGATTTGATTATGGCTATAACTTTATTATGTCTATACGTTTTTTATTTTATAAGATTCAATTGGTGACTAATAACAAAAATCATGATAATTTGGTAAAATATTTTACCTAGAGAATTCAATATATCTTTACTTTCTTCTTCATTTTTACTTTCTTATGTGTCTGCTTCGTGTTTTGGTTAAAATCATTTTACAATATAATATATACTGGCTACTGCTACTGTTCTGACAACTATTTGTGTCATCCATAAATGGTTGTTCCGAGTCTGAATGCACTTTGTGTCAGTAAAATTGTATGTTTTAAAGTCCCCCGCGATACAAGGAGTATTCCTTAGTGCAGGGTATTGTAAACAAAAAAAAAACAAGTAAAAAAGTCATTTATCTTAAACAGTTATAGTATCGTAGTCAATTATAGTTATAGTAGTCAATTTCTTTTACATAAATTCTGTCTTAATGTCTAGGGTGATAAAATTTCCTTAAAACATTTTTTTTTTATGTCCTGCGCTGTCTGTGTCTATCAAATAAGCTTAACCATTATAATTGAAAATTAAAAAACGAGCCACGAGCAGTTTTTGTACCTGCATGTCCTCATTTGGCAAAAATAAACTTTTTGCCAAATGAGATATTGTGACATTTGCCATCAATTTGCATAACATATTCTTTCTTAATGTCTTAGGTGATGCCGTGCTATTTGCTGAATATATCCCTTTAAATGGGCTCCGTTCACTATGGTTTTGCTTTCCAGACATCCTTATTTTGCGTCGCACTCACATTCATACACAGTACTTTCAAATCGTCATTAACATAATTGATCTATGGTTTTTTGGTCGACTACTTTTTACTCGTCCATGCACAGTCATATCCAACATTCTCATACTAGATAAGCTTAATTTTTATAGGCCCTACCACTTCTTTCAACCCATGAAAATCTCGATACAGCATCCGAAAGGCTTCAATCACACTTGACCCTCGTGGAGGCATGGTTTCAGAAGTGGCGTATTAAAGCCAATAGAGACAAGTCAGTTCAAGTAACTTTTATACTTAAAAGGAAAACCTGCCCACCGATGAAACTTTATAATTTCACACAATCAGATGATGCCAAATACTTAGGTATGCATCTTGACCGTCGACTCACTTGGTGCAAACACATATGGACTAAAAAAAACAAGACTGCAAATTTCGCAACATGTACTGGCTCATCGTAAAATGGCTATCTATAAAGCTATACTGAAGCCTATTTGGACTTACGGTATTCAGCTCTGGGGTACAGCTAGCCATAGTAATATCGATTTTTTCTTTTTTTTTTTATTGCCAACGGTGGCTGACTAGCAAACGGCCTACCTTATGGTAAGTAGTAACCGCCGCCCATGGACTATGGCAACACCAGGGGCACAGCCAAGTTGCCGCCTACCGTGAGTAAAGTACTCTTCTCAAACCTAATTTAAAGAGGGACAAGTCGTAACGCTGGGGAAACACCGCAGCAGGAAGTTCATTCCAGATCTTAAACGTACGTGGTAGAAAAGAACGCTGAAAACGAACCGTCTTGGACGAGATCGTTTCCAGGTGGTATGGATGAACCCTAGTACGGCGTCTCGTGGTCCGGTGGTAAAACGGCGATGTTGTTACCACCTCAAACAGTTCCTCAGAGCACTCCCCGTTGAAGAGTCGATAGAGCACACAGAGAGCCCCAAAGTCTCTCCGCCACCCCATCGACTCCAGCTCATCCATGAGATTGGGATCATCGACAATCCGAACAGCTCGCCTTTGCAGGGAGTCAAGTGGGTTGAGCTGGTATTTTGGTGCGCCTGCCCAGAGATTTGAGCAGTGCTCCACGTGAGGGCGGACTTGTGCTTTATACAGCATAAGTCGCTGCCTCGGTGTGAAGTACAGCTTAGCTCCGTTCAGAACACCCAGTTTCTTGCTCGCCAATTTGGCTTTTTCCTCCAAATGACTCTCGAACTGGACTTGACAAGATATGTCGATGCTGAGGATCCCAATACTCTCGGAGACCGGAAGAGTTACCCCTTGGAACTGGGGCGTCACGACAAATGCGTCCTTCTTTGCAGTGAACGGGCAAACCTGTGTCTTTGTAGGGTTGAATTGAACCAAGTTCTTTTCTCCCCATTCCGAGGCCCGCCCTAGAGAGCGCTCGACTTCAGACACAAGTTGGATCCGCCTCTCCTCCAGCATGTTCCGAGAGACTTTCTGATCGCCGGTATATCGCACATCACCCGTACTATCATCCGAATAGTAATGCATACTCTCTATTGAGAGCAAGTCATTGATATGCAGGATGAACAGCGTTAGGGAGAGCACCGAGCCTTGAGGGACGCCAGCATTAATCTCCATGGTATCAGAGCAGCATCCGTCTACAACGACTTTGAAGCTGCGACCATGGAGGAAGCCAGCGATCCATTTGCAGAGCCCCTCGGGGATTCCATACGGTGGTAGCTTCGATAGAAGGGCCCTATGCCAGACCCTGTCAAAAGCCTTCGCGATGTCCAGGCTGAACGCCAAAGCTTCACCCCCACCCTCCAAGTCCTCTGCCCAGCGATGAGTGAGGTACACGAGAAGATCACTAGCAGATCAACCTTGACGAAAGCCGTATTGGCGATCACTGATCAGCTGGTGATCCTCAAGGTATATACTTGAAAGGTTTCAAACCAAAACAATGAGAGCCATGTTCAACATTCCACCACATATAAGTAATAAATATGTAAACCTAGATTTAAATCTGTGAATTGTGAAGGAAGTAATTGAGTCAACGAGCAAGAGTTATCAAGTTAGATTAGACCAGCATATCAATGAATTAGCTGCCGAACTGAAGGGACTGGGTAGTTTAAAATTCTCACGCCTTAAGATAAATAGTATACCAGAACTAGCGACACGTTTTGCAGACAAAAAATGACGTATGTACCATTGGGTACATGTCTCTGCTAACGTCGTAACTACACAATACCGATGTAAATCTAACAGCTTATTTGATAGATTATTATTTAAACAATATTACTAAGTAGTAGGATAGAAAAAAAAAATTATAGGGCCTATAAATATTTTGCCATTTACACGAACACAAAAAAAAACACTAAACTTAAACTTCCCTCATCAAATAGTCCATTACTTAGTGAAATCCGCTTGAAAATGTGTTAAATTTATTGCATTACGTGTGAATTTATTTTACAACATGCATAGATTTACTTATAAAGAACAAGAAAGTAAGAAAACTGTCATGGTGCATCTACCTTATAATCATTACACTTAAGCTAGGAACTAATTAAAGCTGTTTATATTAAGGCAAATTGCAGTAATACAATTGTATAATGAGACACCAGTACACTCAGCCTCAATGGCAACATGGCGTCTACATTAAACAAACCACATATGCTTATTTGGCTGAAAACATGACGATTCAAGTGCATAACTTTCTTGAAGAGCTGCTTCTGAGCACCTGAAATGCAACCAATATAAATGGATTAATAAATTACCAACTCACTTAACTCAACTTACTCAATAAAGAACTTCTTAAACCTATCTTTATTTCAGTATTCTTCATATACCCATTACCAATCCACTTTTATTATAAGAGATCTGCCTTTCAAATGACGTTTTTTTTATAAGAGACAATGAACAGCTGTGTAGTACCTCCTTGCTTCCTGTCATGTGAAATTTTTGTATTTGGTCATTAGTTTAAGTTTCATTTCTTGAATTTTTTAAGAAGGGTCACTCCTATTGCATGTTCCGCACGCCCATAGTTCTCACTCAAAAGTTTTCTATAATTTTATCACAGCTTTACATTAGATTTTGTGTAATAAATATTCAACATTACACTAAACTTGTTGAATGAAGATAATAACGATGACTGGTCGTTTTATTGGTGTTATTTTTCTCAAAAACTGCAAGAAGTTGTCGGAAAGATATAAGTAATGGGACACGCTTGTTATCCACGAAATTAAATGTTGAGCTGTGGCTTGACCATATACTTACTATATTTGAGAGCCCATGAGTGACAGTTACCACCTACAATCAGGTGGGCTGTGACTTCAGCCACCATAAGCATTAAAAATATATAATCACCGCATAAACTTTCCAAGTGCAGCTCCTGATTCGATATTTTTCAGCATTTATATTATTGTAGATCCTAAGAGAACTAGTTAACAGTTACCGCTAAATCACTCGTAGAGTTTTATGATCAAAGTTTTATTAAAAAAGTTATTCATACCCAAACATTTCAAGTCAGCCAATCGCAGCATGCAAACTGTCTCTGCGTCTTTGACAGCCGAGTAGAAGTTTCCGCAGCTTATTCCTATCAGTACTATTAGAGATATGTCTTTTGTAATCCAGATCAAGTTGTCCGATGTTATCATCCAGTAATCATACTAAAACATCAAAAATTACAATTACAATTGGTTAATGAAATTACACCCGCATTGTACCTTCATTCAAATACTGTCTCTAGAAATACCACACATTTTACTGTGACGATATTCTGACTAAGACGCATGGACTTAAAAAATCTTTAGATCTCAAACTTTCTAATATGCTGTACAACCTCTGAATTCAAACTTTCTTGGCAATATAATTGGTGACTAAATGGTAATAGGAGGTAATAATCTCCTTTAATTTTTTTATGAAATTATACTTCTTTAGGTTCGACATGGGAATAACTCAGATATTTTCGAAGACGGATGTAACGTTGTTCACACAGCTTTTGGTATTTTAAAACATCTCTTAATAATAACCCCCTGATATAAATAATTACTCACATAGGTTAAAGATCTAATATAGTTTTTTTAAACAGGGTATTAAATAATAAAAAAATAATAATATGGTGTCTGTCTGTAATTTTACGTGATAACGTCATTTTGTTTTTAATGTAATACTGATAGAAATCGAATGGTACATATAGAAAAGTACGATCACGCGTGCTGCTATACAATAATTGAGATACGCGTGTTGCCCGGGACGCGTTACAATGTGGTGTTGGTCGAAGGTCGGTGACTCGGCTGCTTCCGTCCTGCAGACGCTCTTCAGCCCGTGGCTCTCTTATGGGCGCGAACATCAATTAATGCATCGGTCGCCATACATTTTTCGGAATGTGAGACTTTTTCGTGCGTGCTGCCGGCGTTCATTGTTTTATAAGACGTTATCACGTCAAAAACGGAAGTTATGTATTGGCTCCATCCAGACATATTTTATGAGCTAACACTCGCTTAATAAAACAGTGCAGATAAAATGAGTTCTTAAAAATTAATTGTAATAGAATAGTAAAAATGGTAAAAATAGCTTTTATTATTACAATATACAGATTCATCCTTAAATAGTCCACAGAAACTATTTATTTTATGAGCTGACACTCGCTTAACAAAACAGTGCAGATGAAATGAGTTCTTTAAAATTAATTGTAATAGAATAGTTAAAATGGTAAAAATAACTTTTATTATTACAATATACAGATTCATCCTTAATTAGTCCATAGAAACTATTTATTTTATGAGCTGACACTCGCTTAACGAAACAGTTCAGACGAAATGAGACGAAAATGAGACGAAATGAGACATATTTTATGAGCTGACACTCGCTTAATAAAACAGTGCAGACGAAATGAGTTCTTTAAAATTAATTGTAATAGAATAGTAAAAATGGTAAAAATAGCTTGTATATTGTAATAATTACAATATACAAATTCTTCCTTAAAACAGTCCACAGAAACTATTTATTTTCATTCTCGAGAATCTAGACAAAATGTCTATTTAATTTGTGGTTAAATCAGGAGGGACGGTGAGTGAAAGGAGACGGATAGGCTTTCGTAAATTATTGGGCCAAAATTTAAAGAAATAAAAATAGGATTACAATGAATATAATATTTTTTTTTGGACCGTGTGGGGCCGGCTTTAGAATTGTCCCACCCTTCTCCACCCATGGGAGTCGTAAGAGCCGACTGAGGGAATACCGGGGGAGTGGGCAGCAGCACTCCCTCGAGTATTAATAACATCCACTGCGATCGCCAACCCGCCTGCCAAGCGTGGCGATTACGGCAATATCCCCCAAAAAAAATTAGCACCCAACATAAAACGGCCCCCAGTCACGGCAGCTCCGCTATTCCGTGGCCTAACGGTAGCGGGCCCGGTAACGGCGGAGCAGGGGGTCCGAAGAATCTCCGGTCGTGGCAAGGCTACCAAAAACAACGACCTCTGGCCCTGGTAACGCACAACGTTCGAACACTTCGGACCGACGAGAGAATCACCGAGCTGGAAGAGGAATTGAGCAAGATCCAGTGGGACATTATAGGGTTGTCAGAAGTCCGAAGAGAGGGTGAGGGCACGACAATCCTCCAGTCCGGGAACTTGCTCTTCCACCGGGAGGGCGACCACCAGTCCCAAGGGGGTGTCGGGTTTATCATTCGCAGGTCTCTCGTAGGCAACGTGGAGAGGATTGAGAGTGTGACGAGTAGGGTAGCGTACCTTATACTCAGAATAACCAACTGGTATTCGTTGAAGGTCATACAGGCTTACGCACCGACCTCGACACACTCTGATGACGAGGTGGAGGCCCTATATGAGGATATCTCGAAGGCCATCCACTTGTCTAAAACCTATTTCACGGTGGTTATGGGAGACTTAAACGCGAAACTGGGCAAAAAGACAGACGATGAGCTGAAGGTGGGGCACTATGGATTTAGGCAGAGGAACCACAGGGGCCAGATGCTGGCTGATTTTCTGGAGAAGGAATGCCCCTTTATGATGAATTCCTTCTTGAAGAAGCAGCCCCAGCGAAAATGGACCTGGATTAGCCCTGATGGTTCAGTGAAAAACGAGAATGACTTCATCCTGCCGGACAAACGACACATTCAATAATGTCTCAGTGATCAGCAGGATTAAAACTGGGAGTGATCACCGACTAGTCAGGGGCATCTTGAATATTAGAACAAAAGTCGAGAGGTCGCGCTTGATGAAGTCTACGCTCCGACCAACACTTGCCCAATACCAGAACCCCGAGAGCTTTCAGCTCGAACTACAAAATCGCTTCCCATGTCTAGATGAGTGTGAATCAGCGAGCGATATGAACAGCAGGTTCGTGCAAACTGTCCACGCGGTTGGGTCGACTTACTTCAAGGCTCGTCGCGTCAATAGGACCGGAAACTCTCGGACCATACTCTCAAACTCGTGGAGAGAAGAAAAGAAGTGATAGTCCAGTCCTCAGCCGATTGGTCCTGCCTAAGGCGGTTAAACAGACAGATCTCCAAGGCTGTGCGGCACGATATTCGCCAATTTAATACTACCACTATTAAAGAGGCAATAGAGCGGAACCAAGGCTCAAAAGTGTTCGCAAGAGATCTGTCTGTTGGCCAAAGTCAGTTGACTAAACTGAGGACCAACAACGGCACTGTCATTTCTTCTCGAGATGAGATCTTGGGAGAGGTCCAGCAGTTCTATGGGCAGTTGTACAGATCCCAGAGCCCTGCTGGCTTGGTGCAAGACCCCAGATCCAAGCTAACTCGGCACTTTACCGAAGATATCCCGGACGTCAGCCTGTACGAGATCACTGACCGGATTCGGCATCAACATCAATGGCGAATACATCACTCACCTTCGATATGCTGACGACATCGTAGGCATGGCAGAATTGCTGGAGGACCTTGGCACCATGCTCGATGATCTCAGCAGGGTTTTCGCGACTAGTGGGTCTCAAAATGAATATGGACAAGACGAAAGTCATGTCTAATGTCCATGTCATTTCAGCACCGGTCCTAGTCGGGAGTGCGCTTCTCGAAGTTGTCGACCATTATGTCTACCTGGGACAAACAGTCCAGTTAGGTAGGCACAACTTCGAGAAAGAGGTCAATCGAAGAATCCAACTCGGCTGGGCAGCGTTCGGGAAGCTAAGGAAGATCTTCTCGTCCAATATTCCGCAGTGTCTGAAAACGAAGGTCTACGACCAGTGTGTGTTACCAGTGATGACATACGGAACAGAGACGTGGTCTTTGAATGTTGGCCTCATATCAAGGCTCAAATTCGCTCAGCGGGCCATGGAGCGGGCTATGCTTGGTATTTCCCTACGTGATCGAATCCGTAATACGGAGATCCGCAGGAGAACGAGAGTGACCGACATAGCCCGCCGGGTTGCCATGCTGAAGTGGCAATGGGCAGGTCACATCGATCGACGAACCGATAACCGTTGGGGACGAAAGGTTGTCGAGTGGCGACCACGTATCGGACGACGCAGCGTAGGACGGCCCCCCACCAGATGGACCGACGATCTGGTCAAAGCTGCGGGGAGCCGTTGGATGCGGTCGGCACAGGACTGCTCGTTGTGGCGTTCTCTTGGGGAGGCCTATGTCCAGCAGTTGACGTTGAAAGGCTGATGGATGGATGGAATATTTTTTAAGCTATATTAATATTCTTATTACAATTTAGGCACCGAAATACGCGTCTCGTAAAAATATACTCGTATAGGAACGGGTAGATATAAATATATACAGATATAAACTGCAAAATACTCACGTTACTAAAGTGGCTAACATCGATGTGAATATATACCAATATTAATATAAAGTTATGTAATGCAAGGCAAAATGTATTCGCGACGTATAAAAATTTCTGGAAAACAAAGCAAAAATCATTAAAAACAAAGTTTGTAAGGTTTTTATTGCCTATACCAAATGTCACAAACAAGTAACCTCTATCACAATAATATTTGCATCATTGGAGTCAGTCAGTCGATACAGCAGTGCCACCAACAATCCAAAAAAAACTGGAAGATGAGGCGATGCCATATACAGTTAGCCTTAGATAAAGAACCTACAGTTAGCATAACATACTAATGGCCGTTCCCAAAGAGCATATAACACTATGTTTAGCCGTACCATCTTCCGTCAGGTCTTGTGTCACTGTGCCTCAAAAGTTAGTGTATAAATAATTTATGGATTGAATAACAAATGCAAATCGTTTGTGACAAGGAAGTATAAGTACTTTTTTGTAATAAGAGTCTTACCAACACATTGAATATTTTTGCGTATAAGCTGTAAGCTTTTAAGATATTTTGATAAACGTCAAATATCTTCTCCAAGCGATAGCCGACTTTTGCATTATTGATCATCGAAATGTTATTTGTCCATTCATTAAGATATTATGTGAGAAGTGTGATAATTCGGATAGCATGCACCAAGTTAATGTCATATTTGATGATCGTAATATTGAACACAACTTCAGTGGTTCCAAATTGTTTCAGAGATATGTAGATCAAAAACAACAAAAGATAATTAGCGGAAATACAGGTCACACTTAAAATCTAACTCCCAGTAACAAAATTCTGGATTTGTTTGTCACTTAAGATGATGTCTTCATGGATCGACTGTATTTTCAATATAAGAGTAACGTGATCCTTTCTGTACATCATATGTGAAATATCTATTATAATGAGAACAGTGGTAAAGTCTATGTAAAACGAATATAGTGATACAAATGTAACGAAAGAATCAAATAGGGTATTATTTTCTGAGGCAGCAGCAGTTTCCGCATTGAAACAAGATAATGCTAGTAAAGCTAAACGAAATATGATCAAGACTATGTAGATGCCTTTTCGGATTGCAGTAATAACGTAATTTTGAATGGTATATATTGGTGATAAAAATAAAAATTGTGTCACGTACAAAGGGTAAAGCATTTTTTTCATCTCTATACTTAATATATTATTTTGTTTGTTATGGTTTTTACTAGTTAAGGTTTTTATTGTAGTGAGTAAATATTGTAACATTTTTATATAAATATTAGTATTATAAATCGCTAACGAATGACTGATGAACACATGCGCAGTTGCACGCAATACTACTGATGTGTTACTATCGAAAATTAATTTATTTTTCCACTATGCCCAACTCAGGGTCAATTAATTTAATTGATCAGTCAAACAGTAATGAATAATACTATTACTATTGTCATTGAACGTATAAGTTGCTGCTGGAAGAAGTAAGTATCCCTCAACTTTTGGTGCTTTGGCAGGTATATACGCAACTATACATACTTTTATATATTTTCTGCAAACTGTACGATCACTCACATGAATGTACGATTTCTAGTTTATTTAAGCTTGTACAACTATTTTCCATGTATTCCTATGAAATTGAAGTTTCTAAAAACGAAGTACAGCTACAAGCCGCTTCTGCCTTGAACCCTCCTGCTTACAAAATATCTACGATAGATCGATAAGACGAAGTATTGACGTAATAATTAAAGGTTTCTGGCGGCGTTTATTCAGTAATTTTTTGAGCGTTTGTAACCTAAGAAAATTTTCTAAGAATGAAAACTAGAAAATATATTTTTTATTAATTCTATCAAAATTCTCATTTCATTTTGTATTAGCGAGAAATAAAACAATAATAAATAATGTTTTCTTTCGAATAAGAATTAAAAATTCTTATAGGAATATAGCAACTGAATTTGGACTGTATTATTTTTGTATCGCTGTTTGCACCCGTGTATTTATCTAATTATATACGCATAAAGTTGGTTGTGGTTGGTTGTGGTCCTATTCTGAGTTCGGCGGCGCCGCATTCCCCGCCCTTGTCAGTCAAGGACAAGGGCACGGGATATGTGGCGGCTGAATGGGGAGGGGTCACGCTGTATGGGGTGTACTTCTCCCCCAATCGTAGTCTGGCGGCTTTCGAGGTCTTCCTGCACAGCCTGGAGACCTCGATACGGCGTATGGCACCGAGCCCTGTGCTCGTGCTGGGGGACTTCAACGCCAAATCAACGGCGTGGGGGTCCCCCAGGACGGACGCCCGGGGTGCGGCGGTCCAAGAGTGGGCGGAAGCGGCGGACCTCGTGTTGCTAAACCGAGGGTCCGCCCTAACGTGCGTGCGGCGCGGGGGCGGGTCGATAGTGGACCTGTCGTTCGCTAGCCCCGGTGTCGCCGCACGTGTAAGGAGCTGGCGAGTCCTGGAGGAGGTCGAGACCCTATCTGGCCACAGATACATTCAGATAGAAGTCTCCCGGACCCTTCAGGGCGCCAGCAGGGGTCACGTGGCGGACAGAACTCCCGCTTTTCCGCGATGGGCTGTGGGTAGGCTCGACCGGGAGCTGCTGGTGGAGGCGGCCATTTTTCAATCTTGGCTGCCTCCCCCCCTGACGGAAGACGTGGGCGCCGAGGCTGGCCGCATTCGCGGCATGCTTACGCAGATCTGCGATGCGGCCATGCCCCGCGTGCGGCGCCCGCCCCGGCGGAAGGGGGTCTACTGGTGGTCCCCGGAGCTGGCGGACCTCCGTGCGGCCTGAATTCGTGCCCGGAGGTCCTACACCCGCAGCCGACGTCGCCGAATCCGCGATGAAGAGCGGGAGGGCCGGCTGTATGCGGCGTACAACAGTGCGCGCGCCGCGTTTAAGCTGGCCATCTGTCGCGCCAAAGACGCGAAAAGGCAGGAGATGCTGGAGCGTCTCGAGCGTGACCCCTGGGGACGCCCGTACCGCGCGGCGCTCAACAAGCTCCGCGCCCAGGGTCCCCCCCTTACGGAGACCCTCCAGCCGGGCTTCCTCTCTGAGGTGGTTGAGGGACTATTCCCTTCACGGGCGGTGCACACGCCCCCGGTCATGGCTCCGCCAGATGACGACCGGGAGGCCGACGACGAGGAGGTACCACCCGTGACGACGACGGAAATGGGGGCGGCGGCAGCGCGTATGCGGAGAAGCGCCGCCCCCGGGCCGGACGGGGTTCCCGCCCGAGTGCTGGCCCTGGTCCTCGACCACCTAGAGCCCCGCCTCAGGGGACTGTTCGACGCTTGCCTGGTGTCCGGACGGTTCCCTGACTGCTGGAAGGAGGGGAAGCTCGTGCTCCTGCCGAAGCCGAGACGGTCTCCGAATACCGTCGCGGCCTTCAGGCCCATCGTGTTGCTGGACGAGGCCGGCAAACTGCTCGAGCGGGTTGTCGCTGCCCGCATCGTCCGGCACCTAGGTGCGGTCGGCCCCGACCTGTCCGATGCCCAGTTCGGATTTCGGGCGGGTCGGTCTACGGTCGACGCCATCCTGCGCTTGAAGGCCGCGGCTGCGGAGGCCATCACCTCGAGGGAAGTGCTGTTGGCGGTGTCGCTCGACATCGCCAACGCCTTCAATAGTCTGCCATTCGGCTGCATCAAGGAGGCACTCCGGTACCCTGGAGTGCCCCTCTACCTAAGGCGGCTGGTGGCGGACTACCTCGACGGCCGCAGCGTCCTCTTCGTGGACCGGGAAGGGGACGTTGTAAGGAGGGCTATGTCGTGCGGCGTCCCGCAGGGTTCGGTTCTAGGGCCGCTCCTGTGGGACATCGGCTACGACTGGGTCCTCCGTGGCCGGCTCCCCCCCGGGCTGGGCGTAATTTGCTACGCAGACGATACGCTCGTCACAGCCCGGGGCGGGACCCTCGAGAAGGCGGCAACGCTGGCCACCTCAGGAACCGCGGAGGTGGTCAAGCGGATCGAGGCGCTGGGGCTTAGGGTGGCCCTTGAAAATTCGGAGGCCCTACTCTTCCATGGGCCCCGACGTGGCCCACCCGCCGGCGCCTCGGTAACGGTCAACGGTGTGGGCTTTCCAATCCAGGCCCACATCAAATACCTGGGCCTGGTATTGGATGGACGGTGGCACTTTGACGAGCACTTCCGCCGTCTTGCGCCAAAGCTCGTCGGCACGGCGTCCGCCCTCGGGCGACTGATGCCGAATTTGGGCGGACCGAGTCTCGCGTGTCGACGACTCTACGCGGGGGTAGTACGGTCAATGGCACTGTACGGCGCGCCCGTGTGGGCGGAGTCCCTGGCCGCTCGCAATAGGGCCCTTCTGTGGCGTCCACAGAGGGTCGTAGCGGTCAGGGCAATACGCGGGTACCGCACGGTCTCGTGCGATGCAGCCTGCGCGTTGGCCGGAACCCCCCCGTGGGATCTGGAGGTGGAAGTGCTCGCCGACATTTATCGGCGGGCGTCGACGGCGCGGGCGGGGGGCAGCCGCCCCTCGCCAAGCGCAATCTCAGCGTGGCGGGAAGATGCCCGCCGCGCCGCCGTCCTAAAGTGGAGGTCTCGGCTGGAGATGCCCCGGGCTGGTCTCTGGACCGTGGGGGCGCTCCAGCCGATATTGGAAGAATGGGCAGGGCGGCAGCACGGGGTCCTCACCTTCCGGTTGGTGCAGGTTTTGTCGGGGCACGGTTGCTTCGGCAAATACCTGCACACGATCGCTAGGAGGGAGACGACCCCAGGCTGTCACCACTGCGACTGCGGCGAGGACTTGGCGCAGCACACGCTCGAGTCGTGCCCAGCCTGGGATGTGCAGCGCCGGGAACTCGCTGCAGTCATAGGCGTGGACCTGTCGCTGCCGGCCGTTGCGCGAGCGATGGCAGTGACAGGGCCTGGACCGCGGTCGCCGCCTTCTGCGAGGCTGTCATCTCGCGGAAGGAGGCGGCGGAGAGGGCCCGGGAGGAATCCTCCTTCGCGGACCCGATTCACCGCCGGCGCGCGGGGCGGCGTGCGCGCGCTTACCTGCGCCTGATGCCGCCCTAGCCGAGGCTGCGGACGGTGGGGTCGGGGAGTACCCTGCCGTCCGCGGAAGCCTACCGCGAAGGTGTGACGCCCAAGTGCGCGGGGCGTCGCACAAGAGAGGGTGCCCGAAGGGGCTGCCGCCTGCGGATCGCGGAGAAACGACGCGGTTCCCGTGATCCGCCGTAGCAAGGGCGGGTGAGGGCGCACGGTGGGTTTTTAGTGGGTGAGAGCCCCACAATACCCCGTTGTCTCCCAGGGCAGCGGGGTGTGCGGTAGGACATTTTTGCCCACCTAAAATAAAAAAAAATAAAAAAAAAATGGTCCTATTCTGAGTGAACACTGAAGGGAATATATGCGGTACCAGTGGTCCGCCAATCACGGGCGGTGGTGGTGCACGGTGGGTTTTGAGTGGGTAAGAGCCCCACACTACCCCGCTGTCTCCCCGGGCAGTGGTGTATGCGGTAGGTAAATTTTTGCCCACCTAAAAAATTTAGGTTTTATTTCTGAGTTAAATTGGTGCTATATTTGTGGCCCGGACTCAAATTGGAATTCTCTCAGCTCCCATCTCTCAACCAGCAGGAATCGTGAGAATTGACTGAACACTGGTAGGCTGTTAATCCCATCTTCCTTTGAATATTAATAACATCTACTATGATTGCCAACCCGCCTGCCACAGTACCGCTCGTTGTGGTGCTCTCCTAGGGAGGCATATAAAAAAATCCTTCACATATCTTAGTGAAGCTCATGGAACCTGCAGTTGGCTCGATCATGTATTGATTACACCTGCAGCTCGACGCACGGTGGTTAGTGTTAAAATATACCATGGTGTGTATTGGTCGGATCATGCACCGTTAACGTTAAAGTGCAATTTAGGTATGATAGTAGGTAAAGCTATTGTCAATTCTGAAATGGACACATTACAATACATTCGCTGGGGGACTAGAGAGCAAACACAAACAGATTTATATACTCAGCTGTCATCTGATATTTTGAACCAAATCCATTATGAAATTAATTGTAAAGACTGTCTAAAAGGTTTGTGTAAATCTCATTTAGGTTTAATAGATAATTTCTATGATAATATTGTGAAGTCACTACAATATGTAGCAATTCTTAGTAGTAATTGTAAGCGTGGTGCACGTGGGCGTACTAGACAAGTTGTGGGGTGGAACTATCATGTCAAGGCCAAACATGATAAAGCTAAAATAAGCTATGCTGCATGGACTCTAGCTGGTAGACCAACGTCGGGCACAATCTTCGAGAAAATGAAAAATTCTAGGAGCAAGTTTAAGACTAAAACGGAAGTGGTGTCAGAACAATGAAAGCAATATTCAACTTGACATACTAGCTCTTCACCAAGCTAATAAGAACTTCCCGAAATTCTGGAATGCAACTAAAAAGCTAAATATGAAACCCAGCTTGTCAACAAGCGTAGATAATATCAACGGGCCACGAAATATTGCTGAGTTGTTCTCACATCATTTTAGGGTCAAACCGCTTCCTTGTAATGTCTCCTTGGCGAATTCCAGGAATAAACTAGATGACAAAACACGAAATTGTATTAGTATTTCACCGGCTGAAATTGCACATGTAGTGAAACTAATGAAACGAAGCAAGTCTCCTGGATGGGATGGCCTAAGCATCGAGCATATTCTGTATGCGAATCACAATATCTGTGTCCTTTTGTCGAAATTATTTACAACATGTTATAGCCTTGGTTACCTACCTAAAAATCTAATGAAGACTGTTGTAGTGCCTGTACCGAAGAATAAGACCGGAGATTTGTCGAGTGCTAAAAACTATAGACCTATTTCACTGGGTACAATAATAGAGAAGATCTTCGAAAGGATCATCCACCCTGACTTGAAATCTAACTTAAGGATTGACGATGCACAATTTGGTTTTCGTACCAATCTTTCGACTGATGCTGCAATATTTAGTTTAAAGATTACAGTCAAATACTACACTGATAGAAACACTTCCGTGTATGCGTGTTTCCTCGATTTAAGCCGAGCATTCGATCTAGTAAATTATAATTTACTATGGAAGAAACTCGAGAGATCGGGAGTTCCGCAGATTACAACACAGCTTTTGAGGTAATGGTACGAAAACCAAAGTAACTATGTGAGATGGGGCGACGCGACGTCTAGTGAGCTTAAACAAGAATGCGGTGTTCGCCAGGGGGGGTTAACTTCTCCGAATCTTTTTAACATCTATGTGAATGGGCTGATTGAGGAACTGAGAAATACCAGAGTTGGACGCAACGTCGCAGGCACATGTCTCAATAGTTTGAGCTATGCTGACGATATGGTCCTTCTCAGTCCCTCAATTAGCGGACTGAATAAGTTGATTGCGATCTGTGAATGTTATGTAAAAGATCATGGTTTGCAATACAATGTATCGCAGACCCAGCTTATGGTTTTCAGAGCAGGCAAAGGTCCGGAGAGGGTTCCTCAAGTGTTCCTCAATGAGGCTATAGTCCAGAGAGTGGAGCAGTTCAGATACTTGGGCCATATATTAACAAGCGGCCTGAGTGACGACGCCGATATTGAGAGAGAGCGGCGATCCATGGCGGTGCGCAGCAATATGATTGCGCGCAGATTTGCTGGGTGTACAAGTGATGTCAAGGTGACATTGTTCCGAGCATATTGTTTGTGCTTCTACACGTGTCAGCTCTGGATCCGGTATACCCAGAGGACAATGAGGATTATCAGGATACAATACAATGACGCATATCGTATCCTGATGAAACTGCCACGTTTCTGCAGTGCGTCTCACATGTTTTTGCTGTGGCCGGGGTCATCGATTTTTTTGGGATCATAAGATCCCGAGTTACGAGATTCTGGGCTCGGTTGCGAGCGTCCGAAAATACGATACTGGCATCATTGACCGGGCGCATGGACTGCTACATCCTTGAGCATTGGGCTCGCGTGCACCGCGCCAGAAATCGTAAATGACGAGGTTATTATTGTTTAACTGATTACTTAGTTAGTTTTTTTCCGACATTAGGTACTTTATTTTATATTATACATTTGTTTCTTTCTCTAATTTGCATGTGTCTACCTATAACTAAAGTCTACCTATAACAAATTATTGCACACCTTGTGATATGGGATTTTATGCCTGAAATAAAGAATTTTATCATTATTATTATATATCCAGCAATGGATGTCAAAAGGCTGTTGTTTGGATGGCTTAATAAAGTTAGAAAGCATCATGTTAATGTCTATCGTCAATCAATAACATGTGAATAATTAATTAGCAATTAACGTGCTTGATGTTATGATTAAACTATGAAACACGTCAATTTAATTAATTTTCAGTTAGGTTTTGTTCGTCTTGCAATATATACATTTGTTTAAAAATATACTAAAAAATGTTGCTCCAGTATTCTAGAGTCGTACCCGCTACTTTTACAAAAAATCCGATATATAACAACGTAAATTACCTGAAAAAAGACATCAAAACATTATTTTACCCTCTGTATACTATTCAAAATGTGTTTTTAACTGCTAAATATGTAATACGTAATAATTTTTTAACACCGTTCGTAAATAAATTTTACATTATACTCATTTTATTACATCTAGCACTATTTGCAATATCTTACTTTGATATGTTAACAAATTATTCAAAAAATACTACCTTTGTCGACAAGATTCTGTCACTTTTACTATTTTTCTCTTTAAACGTAGATTTTACTATAATATACATTTGGTTAATTATACTTCAAATTATGCATAGACAAAACCATATAACGCTAATATTGAGAATACAGTTTATCCATGAAAGGATCGGCTTAAACAGAAAACAAATCAATAGTTTTGTTATTGGTAATTGGGCCTTAAGCTTAGCTTACATCCTTTTTCATATAACCTTGATTATTTCGAGCTGCATTGTGCTTAATTATTTCGATATCATCGTACTGTTATTTAATATATTGTACATCATAATTGACGTCAACATGATTTATGCCATCCGCATCATTGCGTTACTGACAAAATATCTGAAAGAGTGGACAAATAGAATTCGATTAACCGATGAAATAGAGAATGGTGATTACTTTGAAGTAATGGTTGGCACTTATCAACATATTTTGGATACTTACAATCTTTACGCAAAGATATTTCATGTATTGGTAAGATTCATAATATTAGTGTAATAGGATTTGTAAAAATCTGTTCAATATTTGTTGTCTGTTTTACAAGCAAACCTTGCCAATCGTACTTCCAACCTGGATGTTACTAATAATTCAACCTTATATTTAAGACAAATTTTGTTTTTGATCAAGCCAGAGTGGAGTATCGGCCCAGTAAAATAATTCTTTAGTTTTTGGTGTGATAGCGATAACGGAAACGCTTAATAGTTATTATTTGTTTTGTATCAATATCTGGAATCCATATTGAGTCAAGCATCAGTCTTTCTATCTTGAAGTCAGCGATTTCCGGTTCCCTCTCCGTAATTAGCGCCCTCTATACTTACTTACACTTTGCCGTTGAGCGCTTGTCGGGTGACTGACCGATTTTAATCATTATAGTGTCGTTTTTCGCGACGTACAGTCAGATTACCATTTACCCTAGTACTACATTTTAAATCTAAATTTAAAAATATTAAAGTAGTTTGCGAGTTAGTTATACGAGGTTCACTTCTCCATTAGTGATGGAAACTAATAGGAGTAATAGGAACGAATTCAATTCGGGGAAACATTTACGCTCTTCCATCGCGGTGACCATCACAGTCGGTGATTTCCGAGAACATAGCGCCTTATCTACAAGTGACTGTAGGCGCCCTAAAAAAAATACGTAAGACCAGAAAACTAGGGGTAAATTACGCACTTTTAAGAGGGGGTGGGTGGTGCGATAAATTAGAGGGATCCCTAATTATGCAGAATTCACATCCAAGATACCTATCAACGTCTACTTAATCTAAAATAGGAAAAATAAAAATAATATAAATAATTATAATACAAAACCATATCGACTATTTCATAATTGCCCACTGTGTACTAAATATTTTAAAACTACAAATGGCTTAAAAATATAGTTGCTTGTAAAGTCGGTTTACGGACGATAATTTTACGTGATAACGTCATATATGTTTTCTGAGAGTTTCAAAAACAAAGCATCGGCCGCTATACATTTTTCGGAACTTGACGCTTTTTTCGTGCATGCGGCCGGCGTTCATCGATTTATAAGACGCTATCACGTCAAAATTAAAAATAATAGTAATTGTTCCGAAATTCATTTATTTACAAGAGAAAGATCTAGCCACACCAGCTGCTGCTACGACATACTTAGGTACAATTCGACCTTTCTACGGCCCAGAACAGGTTTTACACCGTTAACAATTTCAATGCCGGGGTATTTTGAAATTTTTCTTTGGAAAACCAGTCAAATCAGCAATTGTTGGAGGATATAACTTTTTTATCCTGCAAATACTGTTGAACTATTAACTTCGATAAGTCTGTGCTGACTCCGACATAATGCCTCGAGTTTCTCGTCGTAACAAGGGACCTAAAACGCAACGCGCAAAGTCCCTGTCGGAGTCGAAGTGCCTATCTCTACGCAAAGCACTTTAAGCAACAGCTCGAGAGAAACACTGTCTGAAAGTTGGAATATTAATTTCGAATAGTCTCCCGATTCTGAAACAAGGTCTCGAATGTCTAGGCATATCATGGGGCGCCACGCAAAGTCCTTGTTGGAGTTAAGAGCCTATAGCTACGCAAAGCACTTCCAAGCAATTGTTTGAGAAATAGTTTGAATTTTGGAACATTAACTTCGATAAATCTGCCTGGAGTTTTTAGGCATAGCATGGGACGTAACGCGCCATGCAAAGTCCTCGTTGGAAGTCGAAGTATCGCTATGCAAAGCATTTCAAGGCAGCTCGAGAACAGCACATGTTCTCTGAAACATTAGTCTTAACTAGTCATTGACTAGTCGAATCAAGTAACTTGTAAGAAGACATAACTCGTGACATTATCCTGCATAATACTCGATTACTATCAACTGGATAAGTATGGTGTTTTCACTCTGACAAAAAATGCATATGCCTTCTCGGCAATATATAGGACACAAAACGCATCGCAAAGTCCCTGTCGGAGCCGAAGTGCCTATCGCTACGCAAAGCACTTTGTCAGTAGCATAAGATAAAGTGGTCTCGCAGATAGTACCGCTAATCAATTATTGGGAGTTACAAAATTGTAACATTTGTTAATCGAAGAGGTCGACTGTAATATGGCATAGTGCAATACTTCAGTTGACAGTTACCAAAACAACAACTCTATTGTTATATAAGCATTTACCTCACCTAGTTCTAACAGGAAGATAATGGTGATTTCAAGCGGTAATAGGGTCCATACCAAAACACATAAATGCCTTAACAAAACCACAGAGGCTTTCCACGCCATAGAATGGTTAAGGTACTAACCTCCAGTGCCGAGTGTCGAGGATTTGGTTCCCACACAAGACAATTCCTTTGGTGACTATACTTACCTCCAGTGCTTAATGTTGAGGGTTTGATTCCCACGCAGGACAATTCTTTGTGTGATCCACAAACGATTGTTCAGAACCTTGGAGTGCTTTGTCTGTATAATTGTATGTCCGACGATAGCAGCATCGATGAAAGGTAACACTAAACCTTCTACAGACTGACAAATGGGCAGTAGCGACATCCACAAATAAAGAGGTGACAAACAGCTCTTCAATAAATTTTAGAGGGCTGGATAGATTAAATACACATCTCGTAAAACCTAGTCTATCTAGTGTCATCTGTCACCAATAGTAATGATTTTAAAATCAGTAGCAATACGAGCTAGTCTGAGCTATTACTACTGCCCGTATCTCATACTCAAAATTGACAAGGTATTTTGGGAAGCTGATGCTTAACATCGAAATCTCTAAACCCCAAATCACAATATTTCAGATCCAACTCCATGCCCTCGTATAGATACGAGAGCAAGTAAACATCCGCCACAAGTTCCATGAGTCAGAACTACACTAGGAAACATGATAGATTTTAGGTGGCAAGTTTGCTCTCGGAATGGAGTGAGCGTGGTGGGGTGGAACTGATGGAGGAAGGGTGTGAGATCTATTCTTTGAATTTTATATACCCTAACGCTCAACAAGTAGCTCGTTATATGGGACATAACTTTTACCCACTTAACATTTAAAGTATTTCATATCAAGTACCTATCGAGACGCGTTTGATACTGTAATCACTAGTGTCTATCTGGTCGTAAGATTCCTAATATCTAGTTATTGGTTGACAGCAAAAGCTTTGTCGATGGCAATATTTCTGTTTACGGTCTCTAAGATGATAACGAATACGAATGTTAGCCATCAACAATAATCGGGCGCAACGAACGCCCACTAAGCATGATTGTTGTTTCACTTTATAGTGTACACCGCAAGCCGTTGTTTATGCAACGGCTTGATGTAGTCTCAGTAACCACTTGTTTTTGAGACATGCTGTTTGCCACCTTGATTCTTAGCAGTGGCATATCTATCAAAGCTATATAGCCCCAGCTATAGCTCAGTATTATCATCCCTGTTGTCACTTACTTCTAACATTATTGAAGATGATATAATTATACACCTAGTCACAAGTTATTGCCATAATATTAATTTATCTATTTCTATCCTAGTTATGCACTTGTTACTTGAGTACGCGGCGGAGTTCAGAAGCTTTCGTCCTGTGGCATGAGATAAATGATCAAATGCTTTTCAGTGATCAAACGCCTCGGTGATGCAGCGGTAGTGTGATCAACTACTGATCATGAGGTCTCTGATTCGATCCTCGTCATGCAGAGTTATTGTTCTTTTTCGTAAAAAGAAATTCTCAGTATTAGCCCAGAGTTTGGAAATGTGCCCTATAAATGGCAATAGGCTCAATCTCTATACGTGGGACATAAACACAGTTGGCGAACCGTGGGTGTATAATACAGTTCTACCTAATCCTTCGGGGATACAGGCGTGAGACCATGAGACTAGGCTTTTCAGTGCTTCGGACGGCATTTCGAGTCATGGGTACCAACTCTTGAGTGGAGTCCTGGCAGTTGTCACAGCTTGTCAGAATCCTAAGCGCAAATTGGATCTTCTTTAGAGGTCGCCAGTTGCTCCCTGGTTGGGCGGTGAAGGTGGGATAGGCATTGGCTCCGTGTAAATACTGATCAACTGGTGCCGGAACGATCGTAAGGCCCCCAACCAAAATTAGTATGATGAAGCCAGCATTCAGAACGATATTCATGCAGTCCAATCAATACAGCCAGAGTCAGAATTAAGACAGAATAGAATCCGCAGCAAATACTCGAATTACATTTAGCTGTGTTAAATCCGTTTGATTAGTTCATTATATCTCTGTCAAGAAAGTACCGGGAATGGATGATTTGTTTATGGTTCCAAACTCCAAATTTTTTATTTTTTTTGTTGTTGGATTTGCACAACTGTTATCTATTTTGGCGTGGAGGTAGAGTTGCATCTGTTATTCATATTAAATACAAACGGTAAATAAAGAAAATTATTTGAGCGTTAAGAGAGCAAATTCGACGAAAAAGGCCAGAATTGTGGAAAGAAAATTCTTGGATTTTGCACCACGATAATGCACCTTTGCACAAGGCCATCATTTGGAATGAATTTTTGTCCAAATACTCAACAAAAACCATCGAACAACCACCATATTCACCAGATATGGCTCCAGCCGACTTCTTTCTTTTTCCTAAACTCAAATTACCACTTCGTGGCGCCCTTTTTCAATCGGTAGAAGACATAAAGGAGAATTCGCGGCGAGAACAGAACTTCATTCCGGAAACAGCGTTTAAAAAATATTTTGATACTTGGATTATTCGTTGGCGTAAGTCTGTCGTTTCTGAAGGAGAAGAGAGAAACAAAAATTTTGTGTATTATTGATCTTTTCCCGGTAATTTCTTGACAGAGTAGTATATATAAATTTTAATTAACAATACAAATTACTTACTTACTTACTTATCATCACGCCATTTTCCTTGCAGGGTAGGCAGAGAGAACAGAATGCCAAGAGGCTCTATTCTTGCATAGATCTCTCGCTTCCTCAACATTCATAACTCTCTTCATACAGGCTCGCCGGTCTCGGAGACTCCTGACTCCACCTTCCTTCAACACATGACCAATTTGGTCTAGGTAGGTAAGTCTCGGTCTCCCCCTGTACCTGCATCCTTCCACTTTCGCATTGTATATCTTCTTAGCCAGTCGCTCATCCGGCATTCTTTCCACATGTCCGAACCATTGGAGCATTTCCTTTCGCATCTTTACACCAATACTCTCTTTCATACCTACTCGCTCTCTTACGTCATTATTACGAATACGGTAAGTCAGCCTCACTCCACAGATTTTCCGCAGAGATCGCATTTCGACAGCATTAATTTTTCTCTCATGCTCCTTTTTACGTACCCAGCTCTCGCTTCCATATAATAACGTTGGGACAAGCACTGCGTTGTGTATTGCGACACGTGCCTTCTAGCTGAGGTGATGGCTGCCGAGAAGTTGTCCCAGTGCTCTATTCACTCTTTCCGTTCAATGCGGGAAGCATTCAATCTTCTTTCTACATCAGTGTTGTACCTTCCATCTCGACTAAATCCACATCCAAGATATACAAATTCATGCACTTGTTCTAGCACACCATTTCCTATTGCTACTCTAACATCTGTTCTGGCTTCTTCTCTTTCAAAAACTATTACTTTGGTTTTGCTCACATTCACACGTAGGCCCCTGTTCTTACAATCTTCTGCCATTACGTCGACTAGGGTTTGCAGGTCAGTTGCAGACTGCGCTAATAGGACCGCATCATCTACATATAGCAGCGAGTTAACCACTGAGTCGCCTGAGCCACATTCATTTCATGATCTGAACTCCCACGTTCATTTCATTCAACCTTTGTAGACATTTATCCAGATATATGATAAGCAGTCTGGCTGATAGAACGCAGCCCTGTTTAACGCCTATATTGATGTCAAACCAGGGCGACATTTCATCATCCAGCCGCACACAAGCTCTGCAGTCCATGTAGTTGGACTGTACCGCTTGTAGCAGTCTACCGCTAATACCATACTCCGGCAAAATGTCCCAAAGTTCCTTTCGTACAACAGTGTCAAATGCTTTCTCCAAATCCACAAAACTGCAGAAAACCCTCTGGCCTACAGCCAGATGCTTCTCCACAATGTTGCGCAGAGAAAACACTTGATCCATGCATCCTCGTCCACACCTTAAACCTCCTTGTGCCTCACACAATAAAAATTACCTACACATTATAGCATCTTTGCGTTAAGCACACCAGGAGATAACAAACACGTCACTCAATATGGATTTCGGATATTGATACAAAACAAATAATAGTTTTACCATAAAATAAAACTTACCTATTATTTTTTCATCAATATCCGGAATCCAGGTAAGGGTTACCTGGTGCATCATGAGTGCCATAATGATTAAAAGTTGGTCAGTCACCCGACAAGCGCTCAACGGCAAGGTGTAATTAAGTATAGAGGGCGCTAATTACGGAGAGAGCACCGGAAATCGCTGACTTCAAGATAGAAAGACTGATGCTTGAGTCAATATGGATTCCGGATATTAATGAAAAAATAATAGGTAAGTTTTATTTTATGGTAAAACTCTCTATTATTTATTTTGTATCAATATCCGGAATCCATATTGAGTCAAGCATCAGTCTTTCTATATTGGAGTCAGCGATTTCCGGTTCTCTCTCCGTAATTAGCGCCCTCTATACTGACTTACACTTTGCGGTTGAGCGCTTGTCGGGCAACTGACCGACTTTTAATCATTATAGCGTCGTTTTTCGCGCCGTACAGTTGTCAGCGTAAATAACTTGCGAAAAAGACTACCATTTATCTTAATATTACATTTAAAATCTAAATTTAAAAATATTAAAGTAGTTTGCTAGCTAATTATAGAGGTTCATCTCTCCGTTAGTGATGGAAACTAATAAGAGTAATAGGAACGAATTCAATTTGGGGAAATATTTACGTTCTTTCATCGCAGTGACCATCACGGTCGGTGATCTCCGAGATCATAGCGGCTTATCTATAAGTGACGGTAGGCGCCCTAAAAAGTACGTAAGACCAGAAAACTAGCGGTAAGTTATGCACATTTTGGATTAAATCAGTGAGCGGCACTTTTAACCACTTCGAATAACAACAAGAAATGTTGGGGGTTAGTTTGTTACATTTTTTAAATAACTAACTAACCACGTACGTATTTTTAGTCAAACCAGTTGAGCATAACGGTTATAGATACTATAATTCTAAAATCAGACGATGATTATCTTCAAATATTGTTGAATTATTGGTACAATGTTACAATTGACTTTTTCAAACACAAAAGTAATATTTATATATATTTTTAGCATTTGACATGCTTAGCACTATACATTAAACACAAAGTGAAAAATGTGAAATCGAAAATAACAGTCAGGAGCAGGATTTGAACCTGCATCTTCTGGATACCGTCCAGATGCTTTACCAATTCAGCCATCCTGACAATTGCTCTTGACTGCTAATTTCGATAACACATCATACTTAACGTCTTTGGGTGACGCCTGCGCCATCTGTCGGACGTATTTTCATACATTATACCGACCGTTTTTTCACTTTGTGTTTAACAAAAGTAATATTTCGCTACTCGTTTTGTGTGGTTTAATGCCAATGAGAAATTAATAGTTAAATGCAAAGGTATTTGGATATTTTCTTTGAAAAACTAGTCAAATCAGCAATTGTTGGAGGATATAGCTTTTTTATCCTGCAAAATACTCTATTGAACTATTAACTTCGATAAGCCTGTGCTGACTCCGACATAATGCCTCGAGTTTCTCGACGTAGCAAGGGACCTAAAACGCAACGCAAAGTCCCGGTCTGAGTCGAAGTGCCTACCGCTACGCAAAGCAGTTCAAGTAACAGCTCGAGAGAAACACTGTCTGAAAATTGGAATATTAATTTCGAATAGTCTGCTGATTCTGAAACGAGGTCTTGAGTTTCTAAGCAAATTATGGGACGTGACCCGCCACGCAAAGTCCTTGGAGCTGAAGTGCCTATCGCTACGCAAAGCACTTCCAAGCAATTGCTTGAGAAATTAAGTGTTTGAATGTTGGAATATTAACTTCGATCAGTCTGCCGACTCCATACAGTGCCTGGAGTTTCTAGGCATAGCCTGGGACATATCGCGGCACGCAAAGTCCTAGTTGGAGTCGAAGTGCCTATCGCTACACAAAGCACTTCAAGGCAGCTCGAGAACAGCACATATTCTCTGAAACACTACTAAACTCACTCACTAGTTTTCCTCTTAGTCGTTCTCAGATATACTAGTCGAATCAAGTAACTTGTAAGAAGACATAACTGTCATCATGACATTATCCTGCATAATACTCGATTACTATCAACTGGATAAGTATATGTTTTAACTCTGATAAAAAGTGCATATAGCTTCTCGGCAAACTGGGACACAAAGTGCAACGCAAAGTCCCTGTCGGAGCCGAAGTGCCTATCGCTACGCAAAGCAAAGCACTTCGTCAGTAGCAAGAGATAAAGTGGTCTCGCAAACAGTACCACTAATCTCTTATCGGGAGTCACAAAATTGTAACATTTGTTAATCGAAGAGGTCGACTGTAATATGGCATAGTGCAAAACTTCAGTTGACAGTTACCGAAACGACAACTCTATTGGTATATAAGCATTTACCTCACCTAGTTCTCACAGGAAGAGAATGGTGATTTCAAGCGGCAATAGGGTCCATACCAAAACACATAAAAGCCTTAACAAAACCACAGAGGCTTTCCACGCCATAGAATGGTTAAGGTACTAAACTTCCAGTGCAGAGTGTCGAGGATTTGGTTCCCAAACAGGACAATTTCTTGGGTGACCATACTTACCTCCAGTGCTTAATGTGGAGGGTTTGATTCCCACGCAGGACAATTCTTTGTGAACCTCAAACGATTGTTCAGAACCCGGGAGTGCTTTGTCTGTATAATTGTATGCCTGACGATAGCAGCATCAATGAAAGGTAACACAGAACCTTCTGACAAATGGACAGTAGCGACATCCATAAATAAAGAGGTGACAAACGGCTCTTCAATAAATTTTAGAGGGCTGGATAGATAAAATACAATCTCTCGTAAGCCCTATCTAGAGTGTCATCTGTCATCAATAGTAAAGATTTTAAAATTGGTAGCAATACGAGCTAGTCTGAGCTATTACTACTACCCGCATCTTACGAGTATACTCAAAATTGACAAGGTATTTTGGGAAACTGATGTATAACATCGCAATCTTTAAACCCCAAATCACATTTCAAATCCAACTCCATACCATCATATAGATACGAGAGCAAGTAAACATCTGCCATAAGTTTCGTGAGTCGAGAACTACACTAGGAAACATGATGGATTTTGGGTAACAAGTTTGCTCTCGGAATGGAATGAGCGTGGTGGGGTGGGAACTACTTAAGACCATCTGAAAAAGCTTTTAAGAGTACAATCTCTACCTTCTCGCCTGCCTATAACAAATGAAAGGTGTGAGATTTATTCTTTGAATTTTATATACCCTAAAGCTCAACAACCAAAAACAACTTTGCCGTGTGGGGCCTGCACCAAGAATAGCTCCACCTCGTCTCTTCCTATGGGAGTAGTAAAAGCCGACTAAGGGACTACCGGGGGACCGGGCAGCAGCGTTTCCCTGTGTACTAAAAACATCCACTGCGATCGCCAACCCGCCTGCTAAGTATGGCGATTATGGTAAAACCTCCATTTTGGGGAGGCCTATGTCCAGCAGTGGACGATGGAAGGCTGATGGATGGAACGCTCAACATCATCCATCCATCCATCAGCCTCTTAACGTCCACTGCTGGACATGGGCCTCCCCAAGAATGGGGGATAGTGCCGTAATCGCCACGCTTGGCAGGCGGGTTGGCGATCGCAGTGAATTTTGTTAATACGCTCAACAAGTAGCTCGTTATTTGAGACATAACTTTTACTTAACATTTAAAGTATTTCTTATCAAGTATCTATCGAGACGCGTTTGATACTGTGATCACAAGTGTCTATCTGGTCGTCAGATTCCTAATATCTAGTTATTGGTTGACAGCAAAAGCTTTTTCGATGGCAATATTTCTGTTTACGATCTCTAAGACGATAACGAATACGAATGTTAGCCACCGACAATACTCGGGCGCAACGAACACCCACTAAGCATAATTGCTGTTTCACTATAAACGACGGCTTGATGGAGTCTCAGTAACCACTTGCCTTTGAGATAATTATGCTGTTTGCCACGTTGATTCTTAGCAGGGGCATCTCTATATAAGCTATCTAGCCCAAGCTATCGCTCAGTGTTATCATCCCTGTTGTCTCTTACTTCTCACATTATTGACGATGATACAATTATACACCTAGCCATAAGTCATTGCCAAAATATTAATCTATCTATTTCTATCTTAATTATGCACTTGTTACTTAAGCACGCGGTGAAATTCAGAAGCTTTCGTCCAGTGGCATGAGATGAATGATCAAATGCTTTTCAGTGATTATACGCCTCGGTGGTTCAGCGGTAGTGTGATCAACTACTGATCATGAGGTCTTTGGTTCGATCCTCGTCGGGCAGTGTTATTGTTCTTTTTCGTTAATTGGAAATGTGCCCTATAAATGGCAATAGGCTCGACCCCTGTTACGTGAGACATAAACATAGTTGGCGAACCGTGGGTGTGATCTGCCTACTCCTTCGGGGATACAGGCGTGAGACCATGAGACTAGGCTTTGCAGTGCTTCGGGCGTCATTTCTAGTGGTGGGTACTGCCTCTTGAGTGGAGTCCAGGCAGTTGTCACAGCTTGTCAGAATCCTAAACACAAATTGGAGCTAGTTTTGAGGTCGCCAGTTGCTCTCTGGTTGGATGATGAAGGTCGGATAGGCATTGGCTCAGTGTAAATACTGATCAACTAGCGCCGGATGATCGTAAGGCTACCCCAACCAAAATTGGTATGATGAGCATTCAGAACGATATTCATGCAGTCCAATCAATACAGTCAAAGAGTCAGAATTAAGTACAGAATAGAATCCGCAGCAAATACTTGAGTTATATTTAGCTGTGTTAAATCTGTTTAATTAGTTCATTATACATATCAATTTTTATTAAAAATAAAAATTACCTACACAGTATAGCGTCTTTGCGTTAAGCGCACCAGGAGATAACAAACACGTCACTCAATATGGATTTCGGATATTGATACAAAACAAATAATAGAGTTTTACCATAAAATAAAACTTACCTATTATTTTTTCATCAATATCCGGAATCCTGGTAAGGGCTACCTGGTGCATCATGAGTGCCATAATTATTAAAAGTCGGTTAGTCGCCCGACAAGTGCTCAACCGCAAAGTGTAAGTCAGTATAGAGGGCGCTAATTACGGAGAGAGAACCGGAAATCGCTGATTTCAAGATAGACTGATGCTTGACTCAATATGGATTCCGGATATTGATGAAAAAATAATAGGTATGTTTTATTTTATAGTAAAACTCTCTATTTTATTTCTCAGTTTAGACAAATAAGATGTTAATAATAATTTGAGTTGAATATTTTGTGACTTTTAGCACTTGACGAAGCTTGAATGCTAAATGCACTTGAATGCCAATTTACTAACACATTTTTTTTGTGAAAATGTACAATAATCTGAGTTTAATTTTATGGAAAGACGCCATTATTATTCGTAAAAAGTGTATTGTAAGGGCTGAATATATTTCCCTTTCATATTTTTAGATATGTATCTGCGTTTCAAACGCTTTTTTTCTGGCTATATGTGACATTATGCAAAAACTAATATATTTCACTAATGACCTCAAGTACTATAATGCCGTGAGTATTTTATATTTTTTTATAAACTTGCATTAAAATAATATGTGATGCGGACAGAGTAATAGTCCTCTACATATTTTTTTTTTTCCCCCTTTAACTAATGGATTTGATTTAGTACTAAATTTTATCATTAAATAGCACTGATTAACAGACAGTTAATGCTATTTCTTTACTAAGCAATAGGGCTAGGAACAACGCCCCCTACTTACCTACACCTTTCTAGTGGGCCTACTAACGAATTTAAAAATATTCAAGGTAATTAAATCTTTTTTATAAAAATTGTTTTTAGGCCGTGTGGGGCCGGCTTTAGAATTACCCCACCCCTTCTCCACCCATGGGAGTCATGAGAGCCGACTGAGAAAATACCGGGAGAGTGGGCAGCAGCACTCCCTCGAGTATTAACAACATCCACTGCGATCGCCAACCCGCCTGCCAAGCGTGGCGGTTACAGCACTATCCCCCATATGAGCGAAACAGCAGAGGACCGCTCGTTGTGTCGTTCTCTTGGGGAGGCCTATGTCCAGCAGTGGACATCGAAAGGCTGATGGATGGAAAAATTGTTTGACTAATCAAAGTTTCTTAAATCTTTCAATGATTTTATTTATTTAATAAAACCAGAAGAAACTTTTTTAGAAAATATTTTCTGGAACCGAATTGTACTTTATACGCATATGAGGTATGTTTATCCCTGTTCTGTGATCATATGATTTTTTTATAAATATAAAGAATAGGGAAATTACAAAATTTAAATCATAATGTTTCAGAACGATTACATGATAATAACAATAATTAACATAGTTTGGATAATGAAGGACATCTCTCTGATAGTGTTGGTAGGCATAAGCTGTGAAAACTTCTATTCAGCTGTGAGAGAAGCAGAAAATGTATGCCTGATTCGATTGGCTGACGTGAACTGTTTGGGTATGTACAAATGATAACAAGTATTTTGTCACCATATAAGAATATACAAACAAGCACGCATTTTACTACTCAGTGCATTTTTTGGTTCACACATAAAGTATCTATCGCACAATAAATCAAACTGTCCTCCCACTAAATTGAAAACTACAGTTATCTAATAGAACAACAGTTTCGTATACATACAGTCCACCGGATGGTAAGTGATTACTGTAGCATATAGACGCTAGAAACTCCAAAGGCATTACTCACCCGTCATCAGCACCAAGGAAAGGGATAGGAGGTGGGGAGGAAAGATAAAAAGGAGAGGATTAAATTAGGCCTATGGCACTCTCACCCATTATACAATACAAAACCATATAATCTACTGTTGTTTCACGCTGATCTTCTGTGTGGGGGTGGTATTTCTCTGATCGAGCTATCCTATTCATGCTTGGATGGGCAAATCTCTACCACTATTGTCGGCATAAAATTTTGTTTCAAGGTACCCTTTGTAATGAGATAACTGATTAATATTTAGAATTTTTTATATATATTTTTAGCATTTGACATGCTTAGCCTATTACCATTAAGCACAAAGTGGAAAATGTGAAATCGAAAATAACATTCACGAGCAGGATTTGAACCTGCATACCGTCCAGATGCTTTGCCAATTCAGCAATGGTGACAACTGATCTCGGCTGCTAATTTCGATAACACATTCATACTGAATTACGACGGTATCCAGGAGAAAAAGTAAAAAGGTTCAAATCCTGCTTGTGACTGTTATTTCCGATTTCACATTTTCCACTTTATGTTTAATGCAACTGGTTAATATTTATTTCTTAAGCAGCACACTCAAAAAGTACAATTGGGTGAGTGTATAATCTGTTAACACCATCGAAACTTCCGATAAAACCTTCAGAGCTTTAGGCGCAACTGGGTACTGACTGACACCTCCAAATATAGACGGATTACTAGTTGATACTATAGTAACGGACGCGTGGTACAATAATCCAACATAAGCACTCACACAAATAGGTACATAATTAGTCAATTCGTAGCACATAATACCTGTTACTTAATTTTGCATTGTAGGTCAAAAAAGACTCTGCAAGAAAGTGCTGTACTTAAATCGTCACGTTTTCAGCAAAATAAGCGTGTGCGGTTTATACTACGTGGATGCGTTACTACCACTGAAGCTGAGTGAACTTGTGTCTCACTATACAATTGTGTTATTGCAATTCGCTTTTCTATAGTAATAAAATGTTGTTAACATTCAAGTATTATTCTAACATTATTATAATTTGTTTTATTTTATTTCATGTGTTCAACACGCACTAAAAGGTTTAAAAACTTTACTTGATTGTATTTCTTGCGGCAATGTTTGCATATTTAATAAAATTCAAAGATGTTTCTGAATTAAACTATATGTCTAAAGCTTCTACTTTTATCCACCAAATATTAATGCCATTTGGTGTAGAACTCCTGCAGCATAGTAATGATGATTAACAATAATAATTGTATGGGCATTTTCTGCAAACAGTTGATCAGTCGATACCAATGCTGGTTTATAAATAAAAGAAGTGCTATGACCAGTGTTTATTACCAGTGATTTAATTGGACACAAAGATGTAGCCCTTAATTTTTAACCTCATAAAGAATATGACAATGAAATAAATATAAAATACAAAGGAGAAGGAAAATAACCCACATATTCCAAAATTGGCGCGCTAAAGTGGCAACGGACAAGCAAACACATCACTTGACGAGTGAATGATTGATGGAGGAGAAAGGTTCTCAAGTAGCGATTATGTATCATACTACGCATATTCAACGATCTGATCTATCAAAACTGCGGGGTGCTGTAGGATGCTGGTGAAAATTATCACTCTTTGTTGTATTGTCTTGGCCTATGTAGAGCAATAGTCGATAAAATGCTGATAGATGGATAGATGTGTAAGTATTTTAATGTTTGCCGTTAACACCAGCTTTGGTGTTGGTATATAGTTAGTTTGTTAGTCACCACCTTGGTTATGGTAAGTGACCGCTGGTGAATATAAATAAGAGATTTATCAGAAGGTTTGCAAAGAGAAATAAAACGCGTGTTCTGTGTTGGAGTCTCAAGGACTGACTGTTTTAATTTCAAAAGGACTATATATAAAATGGCTTGGTTTAGTTACGTTAACTGAGAACTCTTATCGCTAGTTGATATTTAAAGTGCCTACGCGCTACAGTCCTCCCCCCTTAGACTAAATGATCAAAAAAATATTTATTTATAATACCCAAAAGAATACAAAAGTAAAATTATAACTAACGAAGATTAAAGTTCTACTTGCTAAGCTGTACACAAAAATATGATTGTATGAGACACTTAAACGCACCGTTCTTAACACTAAAACTATTAAGATTTTTTTATACTTCACACTCCCGAGATTTGTTTACGATTGTTTTGGTAATTTATGCGAGAAATTCTTGACTCAAGAGCGCGGCTGTGATTTTTTGTGGTGCACTGGAGAGCTTACGATAACGCCCTCTCACGTAGAGTATACACGGAGTTAGATGCAGGGCCGGCCCGCCCATACGGCGAACGGAGCAGTCACTCCAGGCGCCAAATCCTAGGGGACACCTAAATGGTAAAGAAAAATAAAAGAAATTTTTTTTTTTTCGATTGTCTATATGTATTTTAAGCGAAGAGATGAACGAGAAGCTCGCGAATGGAGTGCACACCAGAGTATGGTCGAGATCTTCGCGTTCCATACTTTATACTCACAATTGGTATAGGTATATATTATGAGTGCGAGTGCGATTCAGTGAATGATACGAACAACAGGTTCGTGGAAACTGTCCAAGCGGTCGGGTCGACCTTTTTTAAGACCAGTCGCGTCGATAGGACTCAAAAGCTTTCGGACCAAACTCTTAAGCTCATGGCGACACGGACAAAATGACGGTGCAGTCTTCGGCTGATTGGTCCAATCGGAGGCGACTAAACAGACAGATCCCCAAGTCTATGCGACGAGACATTAAAGAGGCGATAGAGCGGAACTAAGGTTCCAAAGTGTTCGAAAGAAATCTGTCTGTTGGGAAAAGCCAGCTGACCAAGCTGAAGACCAATGATGGCACTGTTGTTTCTTCCAAAGATAAGATATTAAGAGAGGTCCACGAGTTCTATGGACAGTTATACAGATCTCAGAACCTTGTTGTCAGCTTGGTCCATGAGCCCAGATCCAAGCTAACTCGGCACTATACCGAAGATATCCCGGACGTCAGCCTGTGCAAGATCAGAATGGCTCTCAAACAACTAAAGGACGGAAAGGCACCGGGAGACGATGAAATTACTATAGAGCTTCTGAGGGCAGGCGGAAAGCCGGTCCTCAAAGCTCTCCAGAGGCTATTCAATTCCGTCGTTCTCGGGGGCAACGTTCCAGACTCGTGGACCAGGAGCGTGGTGGTGCTGTTCTTCAAGAAAGGTGACAAAACCCTCTTGAAGAATAACAGACCCATCTCGCGTTTGAGCCATGTCTATAAGTTGTTCTCGAAGGGTCATTACAAATCGACTCACGCGCAGGCTCGACGACTTCCAGCCTCCCGAACAAGCCGGTTTCCGAAAAGGCTATAGTACCGTAGACCACATACATACGCTGCACCAGATTATACAGAAGGAGTATAATCGGCCTCTGTGTCTAGCGTTTGTAGATTAAGCGAAAGCCTTCGATTCGATCAAAACTTGGGCGGTGCTGCAGTCCCTTCAGCGGTGCCAAATTGACTATCGATACATCGAAGTGTTGAAGTGTTTGTATAGAAACGCCACTATGTCTGTCCGAGTTCAGGATAAGAGCACGAAACCGATCCAACTGCAGAAAGGTGTTAGACAGGGAGACGTCATGTCCCCAAAACTCTTCACCACTGCATTAGAAGATGTTTTCAAGCTCTTGGACTGGACCGGATTAGGCATCAACCTAAATGGCGAATACATCACTCACCTTCGATTGGCAGATGATATCGTGGTCATGGCAGAATCACTGGAGGACCTTGGTACCATGCTAAACGACCTCAGCCGTGTCTCTCGAGTGGGTCTAAAAATGAAAATGGACAAGACGAAAGTCATGTCTAATGTCCATGTCATTTCAGCACCGGTCCTGGTCGGGAGTGCGCTTCTCGAAGTTGTCGACCACTATGTATACCTGGGACAAACTGTCCAGTTAGGTAGACACAACGAGAAAGAGGTCGATCGACGAATCCAGTTCGGCTGGGCAGCGTTCAGGAAGCTGAGGGAGATCTTCGTGTCCAATATTCCACAGTGTCTGAAGACGAAGGTCTACGACCAGTGTGTGTTACCAGTGATGACTTACGGCACAGAGGCGTGGTCTCTGAATGTTGGCCTTGTATCAAGGCTTAAAGTCGCTCAGCGTGCTATGGAGCGGGCTATGCTTGGGATCTCTCTACGTGATAAGACCCGTAATACGGGAATCCGTAGGAGAACGGGAGTGACCGACATAGCCCGCCGGGTCAGCAAGCTGAAGTGGCAATGGGCAGGCCACATCACTCTACGAACCAACAACCGTTGGGAAAGAAAGGTTCTCGAGTGGCGACCGCGTAACGGATGGCGCAGTGTAGGACGGCCTTCCACCAGGTGGACCGATGACCTGGTCAAAGTCGCAGGCAGTCGTTGGATGCAGGCAGCACAGGACCGTTCGCTGTCGCATTCTCTTGGGGAGGCCTATGTTCAGCAGTGGACGATAAAAGGCTGATGGATGGATGGATATATTATTAGGAGCAAACGGGAGAGGCGCCATAGTAGGATCTCGCTCCATTCTAAAATTTACTTCGGGCCGGCGCTGGTTAGATGCTGCTACGCCAACGATACTGCGGCGGGTGATGACATTCCGTGCATAGAGTATAAGTGTTCATATCCCATTGACATATGACGATGAATGAGTGCCAATGAGTGGTGACTCATACACGGTGATTAACCGGAGCTTTATAACATGAAACATAAGCGTCCCATTTACCTGTTTTATCTGGATATAGATTTATAAAAACGGCGATATCTCGTTATTTTTATAATTATATACTATGTTGCGTATATCACAAGATTCCTTGTGAAGTATACTAGCGAATATAAGTGAATTATGAAGTCATAAATTTTTTCTAAACTACAAAAAAACAATTTAAATCTAGTACTTACATAATTTCTCACGATCTGCCAAATTATTTGAAACAGTTTTGTATTTTTCCATTGAAATTTTGTAATTTCAATTATTCTATTAGCTAGTAGTAGTAGCAATTATTGTATTAGCTTTATTGTCAATCACATTAATATTTCACTTCACGTACACATTACTATTAACTAAACAAAAATGACATTTTACACTAATATAAACAAATGGCGGTTTTGCCAAAGCAAACACTGTGCGCTTGGCGGGCGCTTTGTTACTTTCAAATGACTAATCTTGGAGATAACGCTGTGTATAGTACTTACGGTCGAGTAGTCAAAATGAAACTGATTTTTTAGAAATCACATACAATACGAAACTATTATTTTCAAACGTTGTTAAATAATTATTAACAATTTTACAAGCAATAACACTTTGTTTAAATACATTTAGAATTGTATTATATAAACAATTCTACAGAATTCTTAGTATGAACCCGCTCGGAAGGTCTTCAAAAACTTTTATGTTTGCATTTAAAAAATACACAATGAACACATAATAAAACACTTTTAGCACATTCTACAAACATTTGTCTAAGGATTATAACTATTTATTGACCGCTCTTGCTTCAAATGTAATGTACACACGCGACGAACGACGCCACTGAACTGAAACATGATACTCTAAATGGCGCGAAACGCTTTTATTCGCTGTACCGTTGCGCTTACGAGTCTGTCTTACTCAACAGTTTTGTGTCCACAGTATAAATATTGTGGTAGAAATTTAGTCTGTTTCATTGAAAATCGACTTAGTAAATTGATAACGTTACTACGTCCATGCCGATAGAGAAAAAACAAGAAATATATGACAGTGGTCTCTTAGGTTCACATCTATGAGCCGCGGGATGTATGAGCGATGTGATATGAGCGCTCAAGGGGTTAAAGCATTTTGTACGTCCTTCTACACTAGCAGTATGTGGGTCATGTACACGCGCAAGCAGTATAGCGCCCTTCGCGTCCAATATAATAACGCTTTTCGGGTGCTAATGGGGCTGCCTCGGAGCTGTAGCGCATCTGGGATGTTCGCGGAGTGGGGTGTCGATTGTTTTTAAGCGACTCTACGCAAGCGATGTGCATCCTTGGTGCGCAGAGTCCGGTGCAGCCCCTGCACCATTTTGAGAGCGTTCTCACAAAGGTTTGCCTGTCAGTACTTGAATCATTGTCAGATGGTTCATGTACTGACTAATCAACAATATTAGTTACATAAGTGATTTATAACAAACATTTATGAAAATTTACATTTTGTTTTAATTTTAATTTTGAATTTTGGATTGTGATATTTAATATTTATAATTCTAATTTTATGTCTATTGTCTTTATGCTTAACACTGTGGATCTTGTAGTCTGAATAAAGAAAATAGGTATATTATATAAGTTGAATCTTACGGTTTTCTTAACGACACGACCATATTTTGTTCTGACTGGTGCGTTGAAAGATTTGAAGTGTGTAGCTTAGGTGAACTTGAAGTGTGTGATGGAATATTCTTCGGGCTCGTGACGGCATCGGGTTGAGTACTTGTAGTACTATTTGGGCGTGGGACCAACACATTATCAAAATCTAATAAATAAGCTGGTTTAAGACGATAAAGTGACACGGTAATTTGCTTGCCATTACAGTCTAAAGTGTAAAACTTAGGATGGCGCGTTATAACTTTGAAAGGCCCTTTGTAAGGTGGTACAAGAGATCTTGAGTTGAAATCTTTATGAATATGGGTGGGTACTTTAGGAATAAACATCTACAAAATTTGTTCCAATTATATATTGTATTTAAAAATAGTTTAAACTTAAATTGTACAAACATTTATATGTATTAATACTAAATAAGGGACAGTACCTGCCGGCAAGCGTTATCCATACAATCGAATCAGCACTCACTTATCAAATAAGTTCATTTTTTTATTGCACCAAATGGAGGCTATAAAGGAATCCATGTCACAAATGAACCAAATCTTCAACCAGAAATTGGCAGAATTTGAAGAGAGGCAACAGAAGATTTCTAAAAAAGCTCCTGCATCTCCTAGTGAAGGTAATCTTGCCGAGGATTTTGCTACTTTTAAGGAATTTACCTTGCATGCTCTTCGCACATTGCAGTGTCAAGTGGATTTGTTAGCGAAACAAATAGACAACTTGGAAATGCATACTAGGCGCAAAATCTTACTATTTCATGGTATACCTGAAGATAGGAAGGAGGATACCACTGTTGTCATTTTAAAACTGGTCTCTGAGACTCTTAAGTTAGATTGCAGTGCCAGTGATTTAAGTCGTTGTCACAGGATGGGCAGGTCACCGGCAACAGCTCGCCCCAGGCCAATTTTATTCAAACTAAAAGATGTAGCTCTTCGTTCAAAGATATGGGCTGCAAAAAGCAGACTTAAAGGCTCTGGTATTACTTTATCCGAGTTTTTAACAAAAACCCGCCATGACACATTCATAGCAGCGCGGCAGCGATTTGGTGTGGCTAAATGCTGGACCCGAGATGGCTCGGTATACGTCCTCGGTAACGACGGTTCGCGTAGCCAGGTTAGCTGTATGGCGGAGCTGGATAAGCTATGTAATGTGACAGTGGTCGCATTAGCTGCTGAGGCTGGAACATCTGCAGCCAAGGAAACTTCCACAAATGAACGGTCGAGACGCTTACAGAAAGCCAGGCCCGCCAAATAAAATTGCTTTCTTTTATTTTAGTGAGTTGTAGGCTATTAGTGCACTGAATTGTTGTTTTTAACTGCATTTCAATATAGATAGCCTACTACAATAGATTTTATCACAATTTTATCTTTTTATTTATTTACCCTCAGTCTAAGTCAATTAATTTGTATAACAATAGTGGTGATTCTTTAGTATAAACTCTTTGATAATAATAACCAATAATAGCAAGAATCAAATCAAACTGTCAGTCAGTAGTATAGTAGTCTGTGCTGTCAGTGTTCCGTGAACAACAATAGTATATTTTCTTTGTTTAGTTATTATAGGCTTTGGCAGCACCATCAGCCTAAACGAATCTTAGACTCGTATAAAAACTATTATCAAAATATATAAAGCTTATGAGCAATAGTTACGACAAAGAGTATAAACTAAAGAAGTTACTACTTGAAGTCTTTGGCAGTCGCATTTGATCTATGAATTTGTATTTTACCCTCAGACTAAGAACATTTTACCCATTTCTTACCGACATTATTTACAATTTTTTTTTTTTCCTTTTCTGTAAATTATGTGACTTGTCATATTTTGTTTGTCTGTAGTATCTTATTGCGGCTGTCAGAGTCGCTCAATTTACATACTTGTAAAGTGATTGATTTTGGTGTAATACATTTATTTTTGTAGTTTTTAACTTTATTTTTTATTAGTATGCAATAATTGGCATAATAATAGATTTATTTTAACATTATAAATCGGCAGGTATTGTCTAGTATTATTATTAGTAGTATTTATTATATTTTTAGATTATATAGCAATATTATAAAAATTAACTGAAAACGATGTTAAATATTTTTGATGACTGTAATAGTGATAATGATGAATATGTATCTATTTCTTCTGCTTACAGTAGTAGCGACGATAGCTTTGTATCGGCTAGTACTCCAACTCTTTCCGATTCTTTAGATGCGATATTTTCTGATGTACCCAAAAACTTAAACCTAATCCACATTAACGCACAGAGTATTCCTGGCCATATTTCTGACATGCAAGCGTCCTTTGACATTAAAAATATTCATGGAATATTAGTTTCCGAAACTTGGTTAAATAATTCCTTGCCTTCAGTTTGTTTCTCTTTGCCTGGTTTCCGTCTCATTCGCAATGACCACGTTGGGCGTATTGGTGGAGGTGTAGCCATATATCTCAGATCTCATACCCTTTTCCGTGGTTAGTACTTCCTCACAACCACCTCTTGATCAGACCGGTGAGCATCTATTCATTGAAATTCTACTTTCCCATACAAAAATTCTTCTTGGAGTTTTCTATAGTAATTCTTCTCATAATAACTATTTCACATCCTTTGGCCAAATACTTGAAAATCTTATTCCTTCTTATAGCCACTCCATTATAATGGGTGACTTTAACACCTGTTTACTAAAAAATGACTATCGTTCCCTTAAATTACAAAGTCTAGCTCGCGCTTACAATATGCACATTCTTCCTTTTAATGCCACGCATCACTTTCCTAATTTTATTCCTTCTCTTCTTGATCTTGTACTAGTATCATCTCTGCCGCATATTTCTAAGCACGGGCAACTCTCCGCTGATTTCTCCTATCATGATCTTGTCTATCTATCCTACAAAATCCGTACTCCAAAACCTAAGCCTACTATAATCCTACAACGCAATTTTAGTGGAATGAAAAAAGATAATTTTATCAATGATGCCAAAGCCATAGACTGGTCACCAGTTATCGGTGCTGATTCAATTGATGACCAAGTATCAATTTTTAACTATCTCCTCATTCAACTATATGATATCCATGCACCACTTCGGCCTATAAAAATTAAACACGTTCCTGCACCCTGGCTTACGGATGATATTAGGATGTTAAAACATAAAAAGGCAGTCGCTAAAACGAAATATAAAGTCCATCCAAATGACTTCAACAAAGCACGTTATGTAAGGTTGCGGAATCGCTGCAATATGGTGTGTAGAGATGCTCAACGACGCCATATTTTCGAATCAGTTCAGGATGCAGACCCGTCTAAGGTCTGGAAATTCCTTCGGTCATTAGGAGTTGGTAAGTCACGACGCGAAACTATCCCGAAATCTTTAGACATTCATTTATTAAATCAGTATTTTTCTACTTCTCCTATTATGGACGCAGATACTAAACAAAAATCTCTGCATCACCTCTTAAATTATCCAACTCCTGACCATTCTCCATTCGTCTTTCGTCAATTTACCGCTTGTGATGTTAGGAAGAGCACTCTCTCAATATCCTCAAAGGCTGTAGGGCTTGACATGATAAGCCGCAATATGATAATTCCTATTCTTGACTACCTATTACCTGTCCTCTGTCATATTTTTAACTTTTCTGTTTCCGGCGGCACCTTTCCATCATCATGGAAAGAAGCTCAAATTATCCCATTACCTAAGAAAGCTAATCCTTACTCTTTTCCCGACTACCGCCCCATTTCTATTTTACCATTTCTCTCCAAAATTCTCGAACGCCTAATTTTTGAACAATTAAATTATTTTCTTACCAAAAATGACCTGCTCAATCCTTTTCAGTCTGGCTTTCGTTCAGGGCACAGCACGGTTACAGCACTCATTAAAATCACTGATGATATCCGTTTAGGGATGGATGATGGTCAGCTTACCGTTCTGACGCTCCTGGACTTTAGCAATGCCTTTAACTCTATTGATTTTGACATTCTCCTTGCTATTCTTCGCTCCATTAACATATCTCCAACGGTAATTGACTGGTTTCATAGTTACCTGTATGGTCGTCGGCAGAGGGTTCACTTTGAGGAGACCTACTCTTCATGGTGTACAACATCAGCCGGCGTACCTCAGGGTGGCGTCTTATCTCCTCTTCTCTTCACTATTTTTATCAACTCCATATCACATAGTCTCACGTCATCCTACCACCTATATGCAGACGATCTGCAACTGTACTGTCAGGCACCTTTGGGTTGGCTAGCTGAAGCAGTTGACGAGATGAACTTGGATCTGCTCCGTATCGCCGAGTGAAGTAGAACATACGGTCTCAGAGTGAATCCACTTAAAACGCAGGCAATCATCATAGGCAGTACTCGGAAAATTATCCATATAGACTGGGGCTCACTTCCGAAAATAGTCTTTGATGGTATCACTATCCCATTTAGTGAAACCGTCAAAAACCTTGGCATTGTTTTCGACAGTAGTCTATCATGGGGCCCGCAGCTTGAACAAACCAGCCGAAAGATATATACTTCTGCGGGCTCATTGCGTAGATTAACAAACTTTCTGCCTACAACCACTAAAATTGCGCTTGTACAATCCCTCTTACTTCCTATCCTTGATTACGCGGACATCTGCTATCTCGACCTAACTCAGGAACAACTAGACAAGCTTGAGCGCCTTCAAAACTTCTGTATCAGGGTCATATTTGGACTGCGAAAATATGACCACGTCTCCGAATTTCGCACTAAGCTCAACTGGCTCCCAATACGTCGTCGGCGAGATAGTCACATTTTATCCCTTCTCTATACTATCCTCTTTAATCCTTCTTTTCCGCAATATCTTCGGCAAAGATTTAAATTTCTTCATACCACTCATACTCACCCTTTCTCATTAAAATCATCAGAAAACTTGAGATTAGAAGTTCCACAACATAAAACCAATTTTTATGGAAACTCCTTTACTGTTGAAGCGGTCATGTTGTTAACTTATTCAAACAGCGGGTCAAAACACATTACCTGTCGGAAACAACTACTGTGTCGCACCAATATTAATTTAAGTAGATACAATATTCTTTATATATAAAATTATATTTTTATACGTGTACAGTGTTACATACATTTATATATTTCTCTTTGTAAAACATGTTCAATACATAAATTTATGTTACTATAAGTTATAACAAATTAGTACTTATATCTATAACTCGAAAGACAAGTTTCTCTTCAATTCCTCTCCATGCATGGTTGCCTGGAAGAGATCGCTCTGAGCGATAAGGCCGCCAATTGGAAGACTAGTTAAGCCTTAGCTTTACATTTCTTTTTTTTTTTTGTGTTTGTTGTTACAGTTTTTTTTTAGTATTCCAATAAAGAGTTTTATTCTATTCTATTCTAATAAATATGTTGTTTTTGGCACTGGTGATAACGCAAGTGTTAAATGTTTTATGTAGTCACGATCGTTAATATGTTTTGTAGGCTTTGTAGTAAATAGATCGCCCGTTAGTCTGAGAGTACTGCCGTATAAAAATTGAGATGGACTATAACCTAGGTCTACCTTAATCGCTGTGCCTAGTAGTACCAGAGGTAATTCATGTATCCTTCGCGTATTACTTGAGCATTTTGCCATAATTGCGGCTTTTAATGTACGATGTAGCCGATTGACCATGCCGTTCGCCTTTGGATTGTATGCCGTTGTTCGGATACGTTCAATACCTAGTTCTTTTAAAAGTTGTTTAAATAGGTCGAATTCGTATTGACGACCCTGGTCGGAGGTTATACTGACTGGGCAACCGAAACGTGCGATCCATTGTTCTACGAACACTCTAGCAACCGTTTCGGCTGAAATGTCTTTTACAGGTATAACTTCAGGCCATTTTGTTACCCCATCGATAATGCTAATGCAATATTTATAATCCTCGGAAGGTGGTAAAGGACCTATAATATCTATGTGAACGTTTTGAAAACGTTGTCCTGTATCGTTGAATTCTCCCAAGGGTGTTATCGTGTGATGTTTTACTTTGCTTTTTTGACACGGGATTCAATTTTTTACGTAGTTTTTTATGTCGGTGTTCATGCTTGACCAAAACTATCTATTTTTAACTAAGCGTTTAGTGGCTGCTATACCCGTGTGACTTATGTTATGTATGTTTTTAATAGCAAGCTCTCTAAACTGTATAGGTAGATAAGGTCTAATATTGTTTGTAGAAGTTTCGCAAGTTATTTTACATTGCTATTGCATTGTTATTAATTTATATTGGAGATTATCACGTTTGTATATAGTTCTGCGAGTTGTTGGTAATCAAATAAAGATGGAAGTATAATCTCGTTAGTTCTGGATAAGGCGTCGGGGACTGTGTTTTTATCACCCTCTATGTAGTTTATCTTATCACAAAATTGGGAAATAAAATCTAATTGTCTCAAGCGCCTAGGTGAGTCTGAGGGTGCGACCTTTTTTAATAAGGCGAAGGTTAATGGTTTGTGATCTGTAAGTACTGTGTGTGTAAATCGCTAGTAGTTCCCTATCGTAAGTGCTATACCTTGATTGAGTGTCGGTGAGTTTTTTAGAAAAAAATTCTAGGTGTTGTAGATTTTTGTTGACTAGTTGATGTAAGGCTGCACCTACGCAGTTACCAGAAGCATCCGTCATTAAAACTAAGGGTGCGGATGGATCTGGGTGTGGTAACATGACTGTGTTACAAATGCTTTGTTTACATTTGCTAAATGCTTTTACCGCAGTTTCAGTCCATGTAATTACAGTTTTGTCGCGCTTTTTGGAATTATGTAAGAGCTCGTTCAATGGAGCTTGAATTTCTGCAGCTTTCTACTTTGTCTGTAGAAATTCATCATGCCGAGAAATCTTCGTAGTTCCTCGATTGTGTTTGGTTGCGGATAGTCATGTATAAGTTGTATTTTCTCGGTAGTTGGTTTCAATCCCTCTGAGCTGATGTGATAACCGAGGAAGTTAAGTTCTGATTTACCGAATTCGCATTTATCTGTGTTGATTGTTAAACCGTAATCATTTAAACGTTCTAAGACGATTTTTAACTGGTTTATGTGCATTTTTCTTGATTCTAAGGCTAAAATAATATCATATATATATGCAAATGCGAAATCTAGATTTTTTAATGCGTTATTTACAAATCTTTGAAAGTTTTTTGCTGCGTTACGTAACCCAAAGTTCATTCGTGTGAATTCGAATAAACTGAACGGAGTTATGACTGCAGTCTTTGGAATTATTATATTGTGATAGGCTTTCCATTGTTATATTGTGATACGCTTTCCGGACACTAATTTTTGAAAATATAGTTTTGCCTTTTAATATATACGTAAAATCGAGCAGCCTTAGTAATGGGTAACGGTCGGGGATTGTTTGTGCGCTGAGCCGACGATAGTCACCACAAGGTCTTATCTCATCATCTTTTTTCTTAACACATACGAGTGGGTTAGCCCAAGGGCTATTGGAAGGTCTACAAATACCTAACTGCATCATTCTTTCGAATTCTGCCTTGGCTATTTTGTATTTTTCCGGGTTGAGAGGACGTACTTTTTCGTGAACTGGAGAACCAGTGGTGTAAATGTGATGTTGTACGTCGTGTTTGGGATGTGCTTTAAAGTTTTCTAATATGGTGATATCGGGAAATTTTTGTAAAATGAGATGGTATTCGTTGTTTACATCGATTGACCGAATATTTGCCTCGTTAGACTGAATTAAGCTTTAATGACTGAATTAATGGTATTTTATCTATTAATTTCCTACCGTGTAAATCTATCATTAGTTTATTCGCAGCGAGGAAACCAGCACCTATGATTGAACGTTGAACGTCCGCTAATATAAATTTCGATTTCAATGTACGGCGTAACCCTAAATTAACTATAATGGTATTTTCGCCATATGTTTTTATTTTTGTGCCGTTAGCTGCTGCATATAATATATAATAGGACGTGGATCCATTTTGCTTCTTAGTGGCTAGAATGAACACGTTAGCGCCAGTGTCGATAAGAAATTGCACACAGGAAGAAATATCTGTTATACATAAACGATAGGACTTTTCGACACCGGTTACTTTTACCGGCGTCTCGGTTAGTTTTCCCAAGTTTGGTTTACAATTGATTAAATCGCCGCATTTGCGTGCGCTGATGCCATAAGTGAAGTGGTAAAAGCACTTGTAACCTACGTCACCTGGTTTTTGTGTTTGCTTAGGATAATTTATCCTATTTTTTGTTATATTTTCGCGGCTTTTTGAACCTAATCGAGACGTACCTTGTCCATAACGGTATAGGCCTCGCGACTTGTGAATTTTGTGATTTAGTGCGGATATCTCTGATTTAATTTGATTTATATCACTCATTATACTGTAGCTAGATCCTTGGTTTGTGCTCGGACTAGCTTTGGTAACTGGGGATTATGCTGATGGTCTGGTATTTTCCATTATTTTATCGGCCATTTGAGCTAGTATATTGAGTTTTGTTTGAGGTTGATTTGCCAGTATCGCAAGCGGTAATTATACCTCTAATAGAATGTGGTAGCCGGCTAGACCATAGCAACTTTAAGATATTATCTGGTACTCTATTTTTACCTAAATCTTGCATCCGTCGTAATAGTTGAGAAGGTTTTTGATCTCCCAGTTCAATTTCGTTTAAGAACTGATTTAATTGTTTAGTTTCAGACTCTTCATACACAGAAATTCACCTTTTTTTTAATGTGTCGAACTTATTTGTCTCAGGCATATTGTCTAAAATGTCACTTATGTCACTTAATTCGTCTTGTTTAAGCCTAGATATTAAAAGTTGCCTTTTGTGGGTCCACGATGGCGTTGAACTAGTGGAACCAGAGTCTGGGTCGATCTCGCCAGAAGGCCGGTATCCTCGATGAGATGGATATTGCGGTCGTCTCAGGTGATTGCCTCAGCTCCCTCGTTGGTGTAGCTGAAGGCTGCTGGTCTGCGACGGCCGGGTCAGTCGTGGTATCACGCGGTGGTTCCGAATCTCTAGTTATTTACGCGTCGGGTTGTCAACTTTACCGTTGTTTACGCGTAACTTTTTGATTATCACGTCGGTATTTCACCAGCTTTGCTGTTAGCACCAGCTTTGGTGTTGGTATATACTTAGTTTGTTAGTCACCACCTTGATTATGGTAAGTGACCGCTGGTGAATATAAATGAGAGATTTATCAGAAGGTTGGCAAAGAGAAACAAAACGCGTGTTCTGTGTTGGAGTCTCAAGTACTGACTGTTTTAATCTTACAAAAGGACTATACAAAAGGGCTTGGTTTAGTTACGTTAACTGAGAACTCTTATCGCTATTTGAAATTTGAAGTGCCTACGCGCTACAAATGCATTTACTATTATTTAACCCAATTCTGAAATTGGTAGAGCGTTCTTCTTCTATCTTGACATGGTAAGTCTTGGTAGACAGGTGTATGCTGGAGATTAAGTCACAGATTCTATATATATTTATAATTCGTGTATCATGCTATCATTGGAACTTAACCCTAGATAGCTAACGTTCGTCAAAATGACGAACATCTAATAAATATCTTCCTCGCTCTTTCTATTGGTTTTCCCTACACACTCGTGGATTCGCGCCAACTTAGTGACCGTTAGACTGTGTCGTGTGGTGATCGCGTTTAGCCGGTGAGTACTTTTTTATTTGAGATACCTACTGCATGCTCGTCATTTTGACGAATGGTTAGCTTATGCGTAACTTTTAGACCTGAGCTTTGTGTTGATTTTCTTTTTAGTTATAAGGGCGATAGTGAAGAATGGCTGCAAGGTTGATCACAGATGACGAGATAGTTCGTGCGTTAGGTGATGAAGATTATGGAAACACAAATGATGATGTTTCTGATAGTGAGAATGAGGATGGTTTTTTGGTTGATGACATGGAAAGTGAATTTCACGACGAACTCTCGGACACTGAAGAAAGACAAGTAAGTCCTTTAGATATCGAAGAGGAACAAGTAAGGTCACCTTCCGATGCTCTTCCTCTCATTGGAAGGTCTTCATCTGGTTCCAACTACATTATCCACTTGACTCAACCAAATATCCGAGGAAAAAATTGTCATGTGTTTGCGTCGTTCGCACGGCTAGAGGTCCAGCCCGTTCAGTCAGAAACATAACTGATCCTCTCATTTTATTTGGCTCCATTATAACTGATGAAATATGTGAGGAAATTGTGCAGTGGACAAATGCTGAAATAGCCCTAAAGAAACAAAGTTATGAAATTATAACGTCAATCCAAAACGAAACATGCAATGTGGAACTCGACGCTCTCTTCGGTGTCTTATTATTGGCAGCTGCTTTGAAAGATAACCATCTCACAAGTGATGAATTGTTCAAAACGTCTTTCTGTGGAACTCGATACGTCTTGTGTATGAGTCGAGAAAGGTTTGATTTTCTTATAAGATGCCTTAGGTTTGATGACAGGAGTATAAGATTAGGAACTATGCACTCTGATCCACTGACACCAATTCGAAAAATATGGGACTTACTGATAATTCAATGCCGAGACAATTACGTTCCTGGAACTAACGTTACCATCGATGAGCAGTTGCTGGCATTTCGTGGTAGGCGTAAATTTAAAATGTACATGCCTAACAAGCCTGCTAAGTACGGTTTGAAAATTGAAATGATGTGTGACAGTGGGACTAGGTACATGATTGAGGCCATTCCATATCTAGGAAAAGGAACAAATACTGGAGGAGTGCCCCTTGGTGAATATGTTGTAAAGGAACTAACACATAGTATTCATGGATCAAACAGAAACGTAACCACTGATAATTGGTTTACATCCATCTCATTAGCTAAACAACTGCAACAACAACCTTACAAGTTGACAATAGTTGGAACTTTGCGGGCCAATAAAAGAGAAATACCGGAAGAAATTAAGAACAACCGAGTGAGCAATTGGTACTTGTTTTGTTATGATGGGTCAATAACTCTCCTATCATTTAAACTGAAGCCAAGTAAAATGGTATATTTGCTTCCCTCGTGTGATGAAGAAGTGACTGTAAACCCAACAACAAAAAAACCACACATGATAGATTTTTATAATGCCACAAAAGGCGTCATAGATACATTTGACCAGATGTGTTCAAATATGTCATGTAACCGTAAGACCAACCGGTGGCCCATGTGTATGTTTTATGACATGCTCAATATATAGAAAGAAAGAAAGAAAGAAAATAATTTTATTGCCACTAGTAAAAGCTCGGACGTTGTAGTGAACAGTCGTGTGTTTGAGTGTATCCTAAAAATAAATTCACTACAGTTGTTAAAACTTACTAAAGCTGCTTAAAACTATAACGTGTGTGTCTGGTTAAACTCTGCTTATAACTGTAAAAACAAGTACGTTTGTGCTACCAAGCAAAGTGCAATTCTATGCAAAACTTTTTAAATTCTACCGTATTACGAAGCAAATGTGAATCGAGCTGCCGACAAACCAAGTGAGTCATCTTCGATAACAAAAGCGAGCTGCTACAAGTACATTACATATCTACAATCCATCTAAAATTCAATCGCTATAGAAGTACATTTTCGACTATATATGTAAGAGTCGTGGTAGCCGCTACAGTAGCGTACTGGGTTGCAACGCAAAGAGCATCAAGTTCGCATCTCGGTGGCGAGATTGTCTTTTTGGAGTTTTTAATGAAGTTTGATCATTAAAATTTTATACTAAATATTGTAACTTGTAAAGATATACAAATTATTGATGAAATTAATTTAATAAATTTCTTTTATTTAATTACTTTAACAAACAATATATACATACCATACTCAAAATGCCAAGAGTTGAACGCTCGCCGCCAGCCACTCCTACCTTCGAACAACAGGTGGCGCTTTCTACCCCTGATATGTCCAATAAACACACTTCGGACACTTCTAATGTAACGGCGATAAGTAAACAGTTGCGACCAGATTTCTCCCCTGACGCTGAGTGGACTATAGCGTTTGAAACTCGTATTATGACCCTATTGAACTCGTGGAGGGAGGACCAAGATGTTGTTCTGCAAAAATTGAGGTCAGATATCGCTGAAGTGAAGCAGCAAAACATAGAGATACATAATACAAACAATGAGATAGAGAAATCAATAGAATTCATCAATAGTGAGTACGAGAGTATGAGGCAATTAATAGAGAAGTTAGAGAGAGAGAGAATGGATCAACGTGATTATATTCTAAAATTGGAAAGAAGAATTGAGGATCTCGAACACAGCTCGCGTTCCTCGACCATAGAAATACGAAACGTGCCACAACACGAAAATGAATCCACCAGTGATCTGACGTCCACAATACTTCAAACCTGTAAATCTATCAAAACTTCCGTTACTACATCCAATTTGCGAGATGTCTATCGTATGCCAGGAAAGAAAGGTTCAACTAGACCCATAGTCTGCGAATTTACATCAGTTATTTTGAAGCACCAGGTTCTAGATGCAGCACGTATTTTCAATAAAGATCGACCTCTAAGTGAGAAACTTAACACCGAACATATCGGAATGAGTGGTCCTTGTACTCCAATATTTATCGCCGAGCATCTTTCTGGCTCTCAAAGACAGTTGTTTTATGAAGCACGCAATTTTGCCAAAAATAATAATTATAAGTTTTACGAAACAACAGGTTATTTCTGCGAGAGAAAGAGGGAGCCGAAGCTATTGCTATCAAAACATCGTCATGCCTTAAGAAGCTGCTCAAACCACCGCGTGATTGATACTTATCAAGTTATTAGCTTAAGTTATACCGATATCCTAACCATTACATTTCTTTGTTTACATTTTAATTACATTTGCGAAACCATACAAAAACAGAATTGTAACTATCAATTCCTTATATCATATAATACACATAAATATACACCGTTAAACCTATACGTCAAATTAACATACATATTACACACTTCACAAAACTCAATAAAATATTGCCCACCCAAGTTACTACTGGAACTACAATTAAGGATGGAAACTCCTAATAGCCACGTTATTACGCGCGCCATACGTTATTCAGTTGTCTATTTAGCCGCAATAAAAAGCCTAATAATACCAGGTTTACCCGATGACTACAACTCTTTTAATGATTTTAACCAATATAAATGTTTGATATAAGTTCGTTATCTAATGAAATAGACGTTTTAGATATAGGACGGTCTTTTCACTGTAAAGCAGAACAGTGCGCGGATTTTCTTAACAACAGTGAGCCACATTTCGACGGCTCAGATTGCTTAATTTGTAGAATAGAACCAGTAAAGGTAGCTATAGTAGCGTTATACCGTCCTCCCTCTTTTCGTAATATTGATACTTTTCTTAATAGTCTTAATAATACTCTTACATCTCTATCTAGCTACAAAAACATCCTTCTAATAGGAGATGTTAACATAAATATAATACCAACAAATTTGAATCAACAAGCTACCGAATACCTTAATCTAGCTGCTTCGCATGGTCTTTTACCAACACATAATCAGCCCACTCGTGAAAATAATTGTCTAGACCACACTCTAGTAAAATTGGAGCTAAAGTCATTGACACTGATATTTGATACCTGTATAACTGATCATGCCCCAATACTTATAAACATTGAGCTTAGCTTAAATCAATTTAGAAGCCGTAGTAAGTGTGTAAGGGTGGATTATACATCAGTGTATAAGGCTATCTTAAATACTGACTTCGGACCAGTCATGGACACGTTAGATCCAAACCTTGCCGCTAATAAACTGGTAACAACTATCAGATCTGTGATAAAAACCCACTCCGGTACAACGCATGTTCCTTCCAAACAAAGAATATTTAAACCGTGGATAACTAAAGGATTATTACGCTGTATTCGAAAACGGGACTCCATGTGTCGACGGTCGAAGAGTGAACCTGAAAATCTTTCTCTTAATGTAACGTACCGCAGATATCGCAATTTTTGCAATAAATTATTGAAAAGGCTAAAACATGCACATGAAAGATGTGAATTTCTGAAAGCGCGTAATGACCCTAAAGCTACTTGGAAAGTTGTAAAAAACATTACTCATTCTAATTGCTCCAAAACTTCCCCAAAAGAACTACTTGGAATGGATAGCAGTGCAGTGACATCGGTAAACAAAGTTAATGAGTATTTTTCTAGTATTGGACGAGACTTAGCGCTAAGCTTTGCCTCAAGATCATTAAGTAACGACCTGGGGCCAACGGATAGTAATAGTACCCCACTAAACTCCCTCGTTCTGCTACCTGCGGATGAGTGTGAGGTCGAAAGGGTTATTCGAAGCTTGCGCACGGATAGCGCTGCCGGATGGGATGAAATTCCAACCAAATTACTGCAGCAGTGTGCGATAGCCCTGGTACCCGTTATTACACATATTTGTAATATCTCTATGTTAAACGGTATTTTTCCCAGATCTTTCAAAAAAGCCATCGTCCATCCCATTTATAAGAGCGGAAACAGAGAGAGTGTAAATAACTATAGACCAATAAGTGTATTACCTGCACTATCAAAAATCCTGAAGAAGCTGCTAAACACGCGTCTAATAAACTTTTTAAACAGCAATAATATCTTAGCTCCTAATCAGTTTGGTTTTAGGACTGGAAAATCAACGCAGAATGCAGTAGCTTCTCTTGTAGACCAAATAGTTGATAGTCTTGATAGAGGTCAAAAATGCTTAGGTATTTTCCTAGACCTTAAGAAAGCATTTGACACTGTCTCTGTTTCACGACTTTTGTTAAAAATGGAGAGGTACGGAATTCGTGGTTATGCCTTGCGCATCTTCTCTGACTATCTTTCTGACAGAACCCAGTGTGTTAAGATTGATGCCTACACTAGTAGTAGTGTGTCTCTAGATTTTGGTGTACCTCAGGGCTCGGTATTTGGTCCTACGCTCTTCTTGCTCTACATAAACTCATTGTGCAGGCTTTCCATCCCAAATAGCGCTATTATTACGTATGCGGATGACACTGCCGTGCTCATCAATGGTAAAAACTGGCGTGATGTGTTTGATAATGCAGAAAGCACTCTAAGTAAAGTAATACAGTGGCTTGATGAAAACTTTCTAACACTTAATCTTGACAAAACCTCGTACTTAACCTTTTCACCCTCAAAACGGTCACAACCCTCGCTAGACGCTATACTCAGTTAAAGCACACACTTGCACATCAAATACACCTGCATCATGTAATTGTATGATTCTAAAAAGGAGCACTGAAATAAACTACCTAGGTATTTTTATAGATAACTTACTAAATTGGAAATATCACATAACTAACCTAATTGCCAGAGTACGAAAAATCATCTACATATTTAAAAAACTGCGTCACTCTGCAGATGTGGATACGCTGAGGACAGTCTATCTTGCTGTGTGCCAGTCAATAATAAACTACTGCATTGGTGTTTGGGGTGGAGCAGCTAAAACTCATATACTACCTCTAGAGCGTTCTCAGAGGGCTGTCCTAAAAGTTATGGCCTTCAAGCCTTTCAGGTACTCTACCACTCAGTTGTACGAAGACTGTAAAGTACTATCGATAAGGCAGCTGTTTGTGCTTGAAACAATCACAAGGAAACATGCTACACTGGTTTATGATCCAAATATCGGCAACAAACGAAGATCGTATAAAGTTTGCCAAATCAAAAATTTTAGGACATCACTGGCCGCACGGCACTATGACGTACGGCACTATGACGTACTTGGCTGTCATTTATATAACTTATTAAATAGATACTGCAACATTTACGAGCTTCTCCGACCTACTTGCAGAAAGAAGGTGTCGGATTGGCTTATGGGTAAGTCCTATGAGGAAACTGAGGACCTCCTCAGAATGTCAATTCTTTAACCAATTAATCACACACACGCACACTCTCACACACAATACACACACACACACACACACACACACACACACACATACACACTAAAAACATATTTAGATCACAAATAACTTGCTGAAAACATGATTGAAACGTTCACCATTTACATGTTGGGGCCTGGTACCCATAACTCAAGTTTGATCTTACCATGGGTACCAGTGTTTCAGAAAACTTTGTGTTGATAAAATTGTCAAATTGTTCTCGTTTGTGTAAAAAGTTGTATATTTTTGGAAATAAATTATTATTATTATTAAAAAAAATAAAGGATAAAACAAAAATTGGACACATACTTAATGTCGAGGTGACAATCAATGCGGCCTGCGTTAGTGACGTACGGACGTCAAATAAGCAGTACTTATATATAAAATTATATACAATAAAAAACAGAATACCAACCATTATCTACAATCGGCATTAATTACAGTTACAAAAACATAAAAAATACAATCAACGAAAATAGAGTACCTACTATTGCCTACCAACTAAAGAACAGAAAACTATCTAAGATTGAAAAAGAAAATGAGCAAAATTGCAAATGCTAAAATAATAAAAAAGATTTGCTAAAACAATCTCATTCGCTTTTTTGTTTTATTAATAAATATTTTTTTAAATTTGCTTTAAATGTAATTTTACTTATTTTTTGCTGGCATGGCGGGGGGATAATGTTCCAGCATTTGGTGGCGGCTAATTTGAAACAACCCTTGAAGGCTGTCGTCTTAAAGTAAGGTATGGATAGTGGCTTCGTTACCGAGCGTGGGGTATGTAATGCGTGATCACGACGCCAGGTAAGTTTGAGGTACAAATATTTAGGTTTTTTAGTATTAACTACTCCAAACAGTAGTGCGGCAAGGTGAAGCTCTCGTCTAGCTTTCATCTTTAAGAGATTTGCATCATTGAGAAAAGGCGTGACGTGGTTACGACGCGGTATGCGAAAACAAAACCTTACGCATGCGTTTTGTTTGCGCTGTATCAGTTTTTCAGTCCGCGAATATATACATGGCCCATAGACTATGTCGCAGTAATTAAATTCAGACAGTACAAGGCTGTCTACTATTTTTTTTCTTATATCTACACTGAGGTAATGCCTAACATTGTAAAGTATTTTTAGTCTATAAAAACAATTTCCCGCTATGTTATTAATGTACACCTCGAACCGAAGCTCAGGGTCCCTAATTAGCCCCAGATTACTCGCCAATTCTACCCTGTCAATAGATTTACCAATTAGTGTAATTGAAGGGTTTTCATACAAAATAGTGTTTATTTGTTTCTTGCTACCCATAACAAGAAACTTGGTCTTCTGCGGGTTTAAAACTAAGGAGTTTTGCTCGGACCAAGTGTAAATTTTTTCGAGCTGCGTGTTTATCTTTTGTACAGATTGAGTCGTATCATTAGGGTTAAAAGCGAGGTACACCTGAATGTCATCTGCATACATGTGGTGCCACTAGTCTATTATAGTTGTTTTTTGTAATAACGTGATGCTTTAAATTTTTCCACAAAGATTTGGCATCATTTAAATTATCATTGATGTATTTAGTGAAATACACTTTCTTTTCGTTGTGTAAGGCGTTTTTGGCTAAGTTTTTGAGCTGCAGGTAAAACTCCTTGTGACTATGCAATTTTGTCGACCTGTACCGTAACCGTGCTTCATTACGTAATTTGAATCAATTTAATATTATCAGTAATCCAGGGTATTGAACGAGTTTTAAAAATGTTTCGTTTAATTGGGGCGTGTGTATCGTAGAGCTGTAATAAAGTTCTGTTAAAATTATTTACCATATGGTGTATATCTTGGTTTTTACCCATCGAGTACCAAGGGATTAAATTTAAGTCTCTTTCAAAATGTTGAAGATCTGTATTTTTTAATGGACGATATTTAATGCTCCTTGGCTTTTCTATGTCCTTTTTTACTAATAATTGGCATGTTATAAAAGAATGGTGTCCAAGATCACTATTATAATCAATTGTTAGATTCTTAAAATTAGTGTCAGTGCAAATTATATCTATAAGCGTAAATGAAATATGTCGGTTTGTCGACAATTTGGTCGAGGCTGCAGTAGTTCAGAAAGTCTAATCGTTTTTTAGTCTTAATGTTATATAAATCAAAAGATTTGTATTAAAGTCTTCGAGTAAGGTTATATGATCATATGGTGCGAGGGCGTTAACACTTTTTGTCATAGCATCCAGGAATTTGTCCACATCTAACCACGGTAGCCGATACGCAGTACCAATCAATAGTATTTTCCTATTCAGAGTTAGAGTTATCCAAAATTGTTCCACGTTGTGCTTTTCGGGATGAAGCTTAGTTCGGACATTTAGTCCTGTTTTAATGTAGAACCCCACACCACCTCCGCGACCTCCGCAAGTAGGTGCGGTAAGTGCTTCATCCGGTAACCAGGGACGTTAGGCGCTCGCCTGTCTTCGCCCGCTCGTAACCATGTCTCATTAATGGCCATTATGTCGACTGAGTGATGACTCATTGCTATTAAAAATTCATCTTAGTTCGTTGACAATGATCCAGCATTAAATAATCCAATTTTTTTAAATTTAGGAACTATCATTTAAATAATATAAGAACATAGTTAGTAAACAGTCCATTAATGAAATTACTATTAAGCAAGTGTTAAGACTATGCCATAGAAATAATGTATTATTTACCTTTATTTGAACGATGATATTATTCAATATCTGCAGGTATATTAAATTACACCTCCGATGTTGTAGCTCAGGAATAATTGCATAATAAAGAACCGATATTTTATACTGTGTATAGTTACAATAGTTAGATATTAGACTAAGAAAATAAGTAAATATATTATATATAAAATATCCTAATAGATATGATTTTGATATAGAAAATAGTTGCGTAATATTATTGATTTGTCTATATTATTGATTTATCTAAACTGTGCCTAATATAGGATGAAATTGCAAATGTGCTCTAAAAAACCAACTTATATCCTGCCAAAAATCTTAGTTATTACTAAGATTTTTGGCAGGATATAAGTTGGTTGTTGGTTGTTGAAGATATTTCTTCATTATTTTTAATATGCTCAACTTTTTGTCCAGCTTCTTTGCGAGCTAAGATTCTATCATTCTTTGTCCACATGTAACGCCAATTGTGTAACGCATGAGCCTGTCTTGCATTATAAAATAAACGCTGGTTTGTGCGGGTGAGGTGCTCAGTTACGTAAACACAGCGTGTCGGTCCAGACACCTGTAGGTCGACTGTGTTGAGTCCGCGGCGCACGCGAGCTGCGCTTAGGAAATCATCACGAGTGGTGTGGCGCGCAAACCGCACCGATATTTTGCGCGGCTTTAGGGGTTTCCCTTCAACGCGGTTGCGTCGGCTGGAACCGATACGTTCTGCGTGTACGAAATCCCGCTCATCCAAGCTGACGCCGAGCTTAGTGGTTAATAATTTGACCACATGCAAGGCACTTTCCTCTCTACCCTCTGTGATGCCGGAGATCTCTATGTCGTTTGACAGAAGTTCCAGGTCACGCTCGTTCAACTGGCACTGTAACTGAACGATAGTTTCTTCTAAGAGAGTTCTGTCAATTAATAGATTACGTTCGAGTTTTACTTCCACAGCTTCTATTCTTTCCTCTATATTATTAATACGCACTTCATTGGTTTTTAGTGCTCCCTTTATCTCGGTCATATCTAAGCGAAACTGCTGAAATTCCAGGCATATAGTGCCAATATCTGCCCGCAACTCCTCCCTAAAGAGCCAGCCAAGCTAGCCAACTCAACCGCCAGCCAGCCAACCGCCAGCCAACTCGGCAGCCAAGTCTGTAGTCAGACTTGAGGAAGATTTTCCCCTGCAGGTGCAGGGGAAAATCTTAGTTGGTTGTTATCCATCAGATCATCTGCGTGATTTCCGCACTACCTCGTACTGGCGTGACTGCTTGGTTGTCTCGAGCAACATTTTTCAGGCACTCTGGGCAGCGCCAAAAAGACGGTACGGAGCCCGTCAAAGACAAAAGTACGCAGCCACGGTGAAAAAGTGTATTGCATTTTGTACATTTGGCAGCTTCCACTCAGGATAAAAATTTGGCATAGCCTCCGCATTTCAATGAAGGCATACTGAAGGAGATCTAATGGCAAATACTAATAGAAATATTCAATTTATTATATCTAATATTTATAAGAGCTGTCACTATCTATCACTAGGTAGATAAAATTTCTAGTAATCATTCAATAACTGCACAGAAACTGTTGATAGCACTTTTAATTGATTATTATAACTTTAAAGTCTTGTTGTAAATAAACTAAACACTATTATATAGTGGTTTTCTATTTTTCGCAATAATATTAATCTGGTTATGCTCAAGCTAGTTTGACATCCATCAGAGTCATATGAAGAATCATATTATATCGAGTATTAACTCCTACATCATCTACTGCCATAATTTCTTGCTGTCTGGAGGTAAACCACTGCCACGAAGAAGCTATATGAAGCAATTACATGAACAATTCACTGAACCATGGCTAAAACGTCGACTTGAAATGCCAACAATGCCTCGAATAATAATATAAAGGATAAAATAAATTATGTGAAACATGAAGAATGCGCTGAAGGTCAAGTTCAAATTCTAGGGTAATCTGTTTCTGGAAGTCATTTGATACCTGAAAATGTTTCAACAAGAAAAAGAAAAAGTTGCAGTTTGTGTTCCTATAAAAAAGGCACATGACAAAGAATCAATGCAATAGTTGCAAAGTTCCCATTTGTGGCGAACATACAGTCGATTTTTTCCCAACTTGTGCCGAAAAATTCTAAGTTGTTTAATAGTTATCATTAAATTTAAGCTTTTTTCTTTATTGAAACAAAAAAATAAAAGAAATATCTAGACAATATTTCCTAATTTAGTCAAAGTAAGATTTAGTGCCTAATTGATCTCAAAGAAACACGTGCCATTTAATATTTGTGATTTAGTAATTAAAAGTTAAATAAATATTATTTTTTATAATAATTATCTTTAATTCATATCCCATATTTCCTATAAACAAAAACAACTTCATTAAAATAAAATAACATTTTAATAAAAAATACATTAAAAAGTGTTCGTCAAAAAGTCGAATGGTTAGCTTATTATAGAAGTTCAAGAACGTTAGCTATGTAGGGTTAAAGTGAGATGCTAAAAAGTTAATAATTGTGTAATTATAATTTTCCAGAACATACGATTTCAGATCTACGCATTTGTGCGTGTGTATGTGTAATTTTTAACCAGATATGACAAGCTGAATAAATTATATTTAGTATAGTACTAATGAAATTAGTATTATTGAAGTGGACAAATAATGATGGATTACCTATTATATTATATTCAAAGATACATTGTGTTCGTATTCGACAAACATAAAACAACAAATTATGATATCATTAAATATAAGAAACCTTCCATCAGAATGTTTGCTTGATAATATTTTAGTTAAAAAAATTCAAAACATTTTTTACTTTCAAAATCTAATACTGACAATATTTTTTTCGTCTAAATATGAAATTCGAGACAATTTTATAACTCCTAATCAATTGAGATATACTACTTTATCATTTATCTTTTCTTTTATATGGATTTTAATATTTACATACCGTTCATTGGCGTTTAATAATGTTGAAGCTTCTAACTTTTATAGCAGTAAAATACTATTTAGTTTTTCGCTCATTTTTTTACTCTTTCGTAGTATTAGCCTCATAGTAACCAATTGCATACAAAATATTGTTTATTCCGATAAACACATTTCAATAATATTAAAGCTCCAAAATATACATAAAAACTTGAGTATTGATAAAAACTTACGAAATCATTTAATTGAAAATTGGATTTTGTATTTCACTATAATTATTTTTGATTTGGCTGTATTAGTGTATTTTTATTTTACAAATGAACGTTATTATATAATTGATATGATCGCTGATATTCTTTTAATTACGTTTGACGTGAATTTTGTTTATGCAGTACGCGTCGTAGTATTAATCAAGAAGTATTTTGAAGAGTGGAATAAAACATTGGTAGTAATGAAAGAAAATAATAAAGAGTACTATGACCGCATATATCAGATATTTCAAGATATTTTTGATTCTTATCATCTTTGGAACCAACTGTTTCAAGTTGTGGTAAGATTAAATATTACGTTCGCATTAATATATCTATAACAGAAAATCTGTTCATAATACATAATAACATTAATTATATTAGGCAATTTCTTTGCCACTTCCTATAGTAAGAGATGTATAGAACAAAAGGAGAAAATGTAAACGACAACTGCTTTTAATTTTTAGGTGTTGTATCACACGATTGATATATCGTTCCGTGGTTTGTATTATATGGAAGTTACAATCCAAATTTTCAAGCTTCCTTCAAAAAAAAGTAATGGGGTATGTATATTCAACCATAGATTATGGCCGTGTGGGGCCGGCTTTAGAATTGTCCCACCCCTCTCTACCCACGGGAGTCGTAAGAGCCGACTGAGGGAAAACCGGGGGAGTGGGCTGCAGCACTCCATCGAGTATTAACAACAGCCACTGCGATCGCCAACCCACCTGCCAAGCGTGGTGATTACGGCATTATCCCCCATGACGGGACTGCTCGTTGTGGCGTTCTCTTGGGGAGGCCTGTGTCCAACAGTGGACTTTGAAGGGCTGATGGATGGATGGATGGATGAGATTATGACAATGAGCATCGAGGCCTAGTTATTTACTTGCCGCTCAAATAGTTGGCAAGATTGAGCCACTTTCATTCAGCTGACATGACTATAAAGTGACACCTATTTGTGATAAGTGTTCTTCCTCCATTTTTTGGGAATGACGTTAAGCAGTGTATCCATCCATCCATCCATCAGCGTTTTAAATTCCACTACTGGCCTATGTCCAGTAATGAGAGATAGTGCCGTAATCGCCACGCTTGGCAGGTGGGTTGGCGAGTGTATCCCAGCTGTCAAATAATATCCTGGCAGTCGTCAAAGGTTGTCAGAGGCCTGAATAAAAATCTGATTCGAACCTTGTTGTAAGATCACCGATTGTCCCCTTAGTTTGGGCGAGGAGGCCAGTGTCACCGTGTGTAAATATCGGTAGATCAGCTAAAACAAAACAGATCCGAAGCCGTCCCCAATAAAGTTTGTAAAGAAGATGATGATAAGATCGTCTGAAAATTTTTCTCCTGAAGTCATCTCAAGAAGTCATCTAAATAACAAATTGGCAATAGTCAACTGATAATAATAATCTATTTTTATTCGTAAAACTTTTAGGTTGGTTTCAAATGGGCTCTTTATTTAACTTTTTTAAATATAATGAAAGATTGGGGCCTACAAATATATCTATGCATGGAATTAGAAAAGATGTACAATCTATTTGAAAACACTAAGATTGTATGTAATCAACAATTTCTAAATAGCAACCTTACAGGTATGTACGATTATATAACTACATTCTGTACGTGACTTTGAGTTAAACAAATTGCTGTGGTCAGTTCCATATTTTCTATTCTTTAACCGATTACTAGGTTTTGGCATTACGTTCAAAACTTATGAGATACGCACTCACCTTGATCAGTATACCAGGCAAAACTGGGAACACTGTTATCGACGTGACACACACCGATACGTAGAAATGTTTTATTGGCCAGCCTTAGTATCTCACAAATGTACATGCACACGTTTTGTCACGTATTTAAGTTCTTAAAAACTCATAGATTATCCGTAACGGCAATCAAAGTCAATTTTACAAGGTTTCATAGTTATATCGTGACCAGAGCGTGCATACAGGAGAGCGCAGGGGGCATTGATTCTTTTTCCGAATTGTCCTTCACCGATCTTAGATTTGCATATACCCACTAATTTATTGAAAATAATGCCAAAACATAAATTATGTCGTTTAATAAACACGCATTAAATGTGTGTAATTTATTTAGAGTTATTAGACTTATAAAAAGGTCGTATAAAGCCCAACTCGAAAGGTTTACTACTAGCCACTGAAACTACAATCTCGCTTCTGGCTCTATCCTACCTAGCTCCAATACACCAACTTTTAATATTTTCATATCCAAACTACATGGATACTCAATATATTATTTTGATATAACAATTAGAAGTAGGTTAATGACCTCTAAGAATTGATAACATTTATAAATACCAGTCAAGCTAATATAAGCTATATAATAGAGGACTAATCGTTATTTCTAGGACTCGGGATTGAACTGTGAAATATTACTTAAATTCATTATTATAAAATACCTCTCTGATATTTTGTCATACGAGATACTAAGGAAATTAAGCAGTTATCACCCAGTGCATTTCTGCTGGTAATGTTTGGTACGAAGTGGGTAGTAGTACTCACTTGTTATCAGGCCTAGGCAGGTCGGTACAACCATCTTAGTACTGTATGAATAACCGGGAATCACCTTGGTGAGTTTTGGTTGGAGCAGGAGACGAGACAGAGCAGTCGATTCATTAATTTCTCTTTCACGAAATGCAGCAGCTTGGTATTATTATAAGTATTGTTAAGTCCATGAATACTTACGATCAGGTGAATCATAACGCGTCTGCTCCCATAAGCAAAAAAAAATCAAAGAAGAATTGCAGAATCTGAATTGCCTTTGGATTTATATATTATTGTAATTAATTCCAGGTAGTCAAAGGAATCTGTACAAAAAGGTGTTGCAGTTAATACGCGACTCATTCATAAAAATGCACGCGTGTGGATTATTCGACATAGACGCAAACCTTCTACTTTCTATGCTGTTGTTTTTTACCGACTACACCATCGTCCTGTTGCAGTTTGCTTTTCTATAACACATAGTTTAAGCCAACGCATCATCAAATCTATTGTGTCACCATCACTAGTTCTGAGTATTATAGGGAAAATGACTAGCCATGTAAGCAATGTATTTACCAGTAATACTGAAGCACCTCTTTATTTGTATCGTATCCACCTAGATTAAGAACAGCAACATGAAGTTAATTTAAAAAAATATATCGAAATTGATGCCTTATTTTTGATGATTTATTTGTTTACTTTTATTGTGTTTTAAGTAACTATATTCTGATTAATCCTTTTCTTGCATTTTAGTTGCAGCAAAACATCATCACAAATATCCAAAAAACGAGCCTCGTCTTTATTGAGTGGCAAGTTGATTACTTTATCATACATTCCCGACGATTTTACTTGGTTTTTTGACTATTCACTTGCTTTTAAAATGGTCTGATTTATTTCTTCATTCAACATCATCTCCCTAGCCTTGTCCCATTTTTTTTTGTTGGGGTCAGGATCCGACCTGTTCGCTTTCAGCTCATCCACCAGTATTACACGGAGCGACTGCCTACCTGGCTTCTACGATCCAACTAAATGGAGAACTGGCGACGTTACAACAAGACCTGAGTCCGATATTTTATTCAGGACTAACGACCTGTAATAACTGTCAAGACGGTACTTGACAGCCGGGTCCCACTGCTGAACGTGCCTTCCGGAAGCATGGAGGAGTCAAGGTGTCCACAAATAGATGTCACTTGGTCACCCACCTGATTGCCAGCCGAGCGAAAGTTGCTTAATCGTGCCAATCATTCAAACTGCAACTTCAGAACTAGGTTGCGACCTCCTCTTAATTTTCTTTAATCAACATTTAGTCAAAAATACGTCAGCCCTCCGAAGTATCAAAGAGAAAGCCACATCGCTTGACAAACCGACAACCGTTGGAAAACCGACGTATTTTGATAATAAAAATAGATGGGAGAATTTTCTATTATGGCAACATTTGCTCGTATATGACAGTTTATCTATTTTTATCTATGCTTTTTATGGTTTTTAGCATGGAAGTAGTATATAATGTATATGAGTACATACTATATATACATATTACTAATTTATTTTATTATTTACGACGTGAATGAAAATATTCCAATTATTTTTTTATTATTAGTTGTGAATTGTGACAATATTATTAGGCAATATGAAGAAAAATAAGCTATTCATGCAAAATTCAATCATCAATTTAAAACATATCACCAACACATCTCATAAGTGATCCTGAGCCATAAAATTGTGGAGTAGCAAGTACCTGATCTATGGTACCTGATCTATGGTAAAACACTAAAATTATTTTGTAGAAATAAAATGATCATAACTTGACAAAGTACTCCTCAAGACGAATTAAACGAGTATAAACTCGATAGGGTTGCGTTTTTCATTAAAACTTTACTATGATCACCTTCCAGCTTCACCATCAGCCCCTGGATACCATCTAGAAGCAAAGTACTCGTCAAGATGAATCATACGAGCCCAAATTCGATGGGTTTGCGCCGTTTCATTATAGAGTTCCTATGTCCACCTTCTTTCTAGCTTCATCATCAGATCAACTCCATGTCATTATAATATTGCATTGTCACGCGATATACAGATGCGTGTAAAATTACAGCTCAATCGAAAACCGGAAAGTGTGTCAAGTCAAATCAATATATTTAATAATATAAACTAATAACCAAGATTGTCTTTTTACTGGTATTAATTGGTAGTTTGTGGTAGAATTTTTGAGCACTAAATAAAAACAAAAAATTTTACAATTTAAAGAGGAGTATTATACTAATTTTAATATACTAACTTAAATTAAACATTGTAAGCATAAACATTTGAAGTAGATATTTTCACTGTGTTTCTAAACGAATATTAGGTGGGTTAAAATAAATAAATCAAACATTTTGTAAAATCATATACTGTGGGTAGATGAAACCGTTGAAATAACATATCAGCCTTGGACGTCTATCATCTAAGTCCACCCGCAAGGTATCAACCTTGGACGTCTATCATCTAAGTCCACCCGTGATCATGAATGCTGTAAAGTATTAGAAACGTCGGGATAGTAGTAAAATCAAGTAAACGCGATAGATTCCATAAACGTAGTTTTATTTCAAAAAATTCATACCTAATGTAAAGATTGATACCACCGTGGGTAAATAATATAATTTAAGGTGTGTAATATTACTAACTAATTATAAGAGTCTCAATTGTTAATTGTATTTCAGCTGTAGTTTGTAGGCTATTCTAGATTATTACTAGCGTGTTAACGATATACCTGCATGTGTGTTAATCACAAAATGTATTTTATTAAAGTTTGTCTAATTTAAACATTACCTAAGTAATAACAGTCAAGTATGGTACAAGTGTTCCTATTAAAAAATATACATGACATTTGTCATATGAACCGTTGTTTCTTTTAGCTTTTTTTTCCGTTTCCGCTTCTCAGAGTGTCAACATCACTGTGATTCATCCGAAACAAATTGCTTATTTAAAAATAGTTAGAATTTACACTTCGACAACAACATTATCACAAACAACAAAATTTGTGCTTTGTAAAACCTAGAAGAAACAACTTTTGGTTACTGAACATTCTAAAAGAATAACTGAGGTTAGAAACTTAAAATATTGTTATTCATCATTCAACTTAACGTAAGTTAGACATAAAAGGTTGAAAATTTGAAAACAGTCATAATCAAGGTCAAGTGTGGTTGGCATATATGAAACATCTTTTGCACTGATTCGGCTTTTACAGACTCAAAAATATGGAAGGACAATTTCAAATATTGTTTGATAAAATGAAGTTAGAGATGCAGAAGCAGAGAGCTGAACTAACAGATACCTTTACGGAAAATATAATGGATCGGAAGGATGAAAAATTAACTCCTATTATTGAAGAAAATAAAAAACTAAAAGAAAAAAATTTCAATCTAGAAAAAGAGAAAAGAAAAAAAAGGGAAAAGAGAAGTAATAACATAATTATTTTTTGATTGGAAGAAAGTGAAAAATCAACATCGGATCTATATCAGAACGTTTAAGAAAGAAATAAATATGAAAAAAAAAACAAAGTCAACAAATTATTTCGCATAGGAAAAAATAAAAACGGAGACAAAACAAGACCCGTACTATGCTCATTTATAAACGGTTGGAAAAAGGATGAAATTATAAAGAACAAAAAGAGTTTCAAAACAATTTACGTATCGGGGGACTACTCAAAGGAAGAGAGAAAAAAGGTAACATAACTTATCTAAAACACGACAAAGTAATAGTCAGAGAGCCTTACACAGATAAAAGGAAACGCAAACCATCCACTTCACCACAGTCGCCCTCAAAATATCAACCGAAAAAACAACAAACTCTAAGTACGATTAAAGCAAACAGGACAAATGCTTTCGATGTAATGAGAATCCGTTCAAACTCTCTAACTAACGTTTCTGCAAACAAAAACCAATAGCAATTAACAGCCGGTAAACGGAAAACCCAAAGAAACTATAGAAACCAAGAAACAGAAGAAACAGTACAAACACAATCTCCCCCAAGCTGGCTGCCGTGTGGGGCCGGCTTTAGAATTGACCCACCCCTCTCCACCCATGGGAGTCGTAAGAGCCGACTAAGGGAATATCGAGCAGCAGCACTCCTTCGAGTATTAACAACATCCACTGCGATCGCCAACCCACCTGCCAAGCGTGGCGATTACGGCACTATCCCCCATTCTTGGGGAGGCCTATGTCCAGCACTGGACGTTAAAAGGCTGATGGATGGAAGGACGGATGCAATGGCCAAATTGGAGAAAGGCGCCCAGCAGAAACTACAATACTAGGATCATTCGCATACATCAATAAAATTAGGAGTCGAAATGGAGAAAAAATCATACACTTTGCACTAGAAAACAACTTCACCATTCTAAACACAGTATATAAGAAAAATGGAAAAAATATGTGGACATGGCTTTCCCCAGATGGAAAAACAAAAAACGAAATTGATTTTATAATGACTAACAGAAAGACACATTTCACCAACTTTACTGTTATCAACAAATTAAACTTTAACACCAATCACAGATTAGAGCTGAGCTGAAAATAATGCAACCAAGAAAACCTAGACCAAGACAAGAACTAGGAAATGCTAAGCTCGGAAAACATCAATTGGAATAACTGGAAATCACCTTAAGAGACAAATTCATAGACTTTCGAGAGAAAACAAAGAATTTAGGAACACAAGAAAAGTATACTTGGATAGAGAATACTATTAAGACTCAGAGAGAAATTATAAACTAAAATTTAACCAAGAAAATGGCTTACATCTAACACTCTAAAATTAATAGAAAAAAGAAACCACTTAATCAACGCAATAGATACAAAAGATAGAAGAAGCCGTTTAACAGAAATCAGTAAAGAAATTAAAGAAAACATAAGAAAGGATAGAAAAAGAAGTAGAATAGAATCATTTGAAAAATGTATAATAAAAACGGGAGGTATCAAATAAGCTTATAAAGAATTAACGAGCTGGACGGATTGGATCGTAAAAATGAAAAACTATATTGGAAAATAGAACTATAACAGAACTGACATATTAGGCCTTGCCGCGTCCTATTACAAAAAATTATATGAATAATACTACACAAGACAATCTCGATTTGATGAAGACGTCCGATGTGCCTAATATAAGGATATTAGGCACAGGCAGAAGTTGAGAAAGCCATATATAGTCAAAAGCAAGATAAAACACCAGGTTCCGATGGTATAAACAATGAGATACTAAAACAAAGCAAGGAAGTTATCACACCGGTCCTCACTGAAATGTTCAATGACATCGTAAACACCGAGATTATCTCACAGCAGTGGACAGAGTATCATTATCCTGATGTATAAAAAAGGAGATAAACATGAAATTGAAAACTACTGCCCTATTAGTCTTATGTCTAATACTTACAAGGTATTTGCCAAAATTTTACAAACGCGGATTGAAAAATCATTGGATGAGCATCAACCCATTGAGCAGGCAGGTTTTCGTAAAAACTATTCGGTAATTGATCACATTCACGTAGTCCGCCAAGTTCTAGAAAAATATAAAGAATACCAGCATACGTACTACATTGCATTCGTCGACTATAGCAAAGCATTTGATTCTTTGTTTCACGAGAAGATATGGGAGGCATTAATGGAACAAGAAATAGAATATAAATACATTAGCTTAATTAAAAAAATATATAGTCAGAGTACAGCGAAAATTAAACTAGAAAAGGTAAGTGAACCATTCAGAATTGCAAAAGGCGTTAGGCAAGGGGAGTGTCCCTATTTCCTAAGGGATCTTCGCTAGCTAGGTTCTGACACTGCTCACCCGTGACTGGAACTCTTTTTTGCTATCGTTAAATAACACACCAGGATATCGCAGCACATATTTAATCAATATTCTATTAAACATTTATACCCGATTAAGTAATCGAAACCATAGTTCGCATTTAAACCGACGAGGGCCATCTATCGGCATAAAACAAAACACTAATTAACATAAACTGTCTTAACAGGGAGGGGGTCCCCAAAATTATTTTTGGCGGTACTGGAATCAGTTTTCAGAGGCCTCAATTGGCAATACTTTGGAATAAATGTGAACGGTGTCTCACTAACGCACTTGAGATTCGCAGATGACATAGTGCTATTTGCGAAATCATCAGAAGACTTAATAAGAATGATCAGCGAATTAACAACCGAAAGTGACAAAGTAGGGTTAAAACTGTATCCAGAGAAAACCAGAGTGATGACAGATGGAATAAAAAACACCATAATTATAGGAAACACCCACATTAGTTACACGGACGAATATATTTACTTGGGACAACTAATGTCAAAAAACAAATGCTATAGGCAAAGAAGTAGAAAGAAGAATAGCCAATGGCTGGAAGAGGTACTGGAGCTTGAGAGAAGCTATAAAAGATAAAAAGGTTCATATAAATTTAAAATCTAAATTATTTAACACCTGTATACTACCCGTCCTAACGTATTGCAGCCAAACATGGGTTTTAACACAGAACGTGATTAGCAAACTTGCAACCTGCCAATATGCAATGGAAAGGAGTATGCTTTATGTGAAGAGGTCTGACAGATTAAACAATTGTGTCATAAGAAACAAGACAAAAGTCCTAGACATAACACGTAAAATAAAGAGACTCAAATGGCGATGGGTAGGGCACATGATAAGAGGACAAGACGAATGGAGCAAAATTGTGACACAATGGTACCCTAGGGAAGGTAAAAGGAAAAGAAGTAGACCACACAAAAGATAGGATGACGATATCAGGCAAGTAGCAGGTGTGATGTGGAACCGAGTGGCTAAGTAAAGGCATGAATGGAAGAAGGTTGGAGGAGGCCTTTGCCGACTGGCAAACAGATCTGCAGAAAATAAGGAAGAATCAATTCTAGACTAAGTTTTAAGTTTCTTTTATGTACCTATTAGAATAAGTTGATCTGAATAAAAGGCTATATTATTATTATTCTTTTAGTAAAGCCTCTGTTCTCCATAGCACACATAAGTTCGGGAAGGTAGTTCAGTAGGCAAGTAAGATATATCTGCCTACCACCACATGGTAAATCCTTTCCAACGTTACAAGTACGGTTTTTTAATTAGGTAGGAAACTTGAAATAATTGCCTTTACAAGCTTGGTAAAAAGTCTCTTTTTTATTTTTGTTATCCGCGTTGTGACCTCTTTTAGTTTTTATATAACAGTCAAAATCCATTATAATGATTCCTACATTATATCTGAATGCTTATAAAAATGCAAACTTTACAATTTGTTTTATTAATTAACAGAATCTGTCCAATCTTATAAAAACCTTTTTCAACATTTTTTCTGTTAGTTTTCTCTTGACCTTTTAATTTTGAATGCATATTTTTAATGGTCGTTTTAATTCACTAAGTAGTTACAGCATGAAAGAGTAACAAATAAATGAACTGCTGTGGGTTCGATTCCCGCACAAGACAACTCTTTTTGTGATTCATAAATGGTTGTTCTGAGTCCGGGTGTATTTTGTGCTGAAATTCTATGTTTGTAAAGTCCCCTTCGATATAAGGACTATTTCTTAATGCAGTGGTGTGATTAAATAAAATATTACTGTCATTTTTACATATTTTATTGAATATGAAACTGAAGTAACACAATCATATAATTTGTAAGTAATGTTACTAATTTGATCGGTAACGCCGCATCTACAGAGAACAAATTGCATACACTCATTTTGCTGAAAATTTGCCGATTCAAGTAAAATATTTGAGTCCACATGGTTTCTGAAAAAAATATCATCACAAGCACTTAAGCAAATCATAATCATTTCCTTAGCCTTATCTCAATATTTTTTTTATTGTTGAGGTCGGCAACAGATCTGTTCGGTCTTAGTTGATTTACCAGCATTTACACGAAGCGACTATCTGACATCCACGACTAACTCAGGGGACAACTGGTGACCTTACACTAAGACCGGAGTCAGATTTTTTATTCAGGACTACACAGCCTGTCACGACTGCCAGGGTATTATTTGACCCGCCGGCGGGCCACTGAAGTAATCCAACACAGTACCAGTGGTCCGTCAACACATGCGGAGAGACGGCACACGGCGGGTTTCTTTAGTGGGTGCGGGCCCCACACTACCCTGCTCGTTGCCCCGAAACAACGGGTTATGCGGTTAGGTACATTTTTTCCCCGCCTTAATAAAAAAAAACAAAAAAGGCTGTTATTTGACAGCCGGGACTAACTACGTAACGTGCCCTCTGAAGCACGAAGGAGGTCAGGTGTCCACAAATACGTGTCACTTTTTAGTCACACTGCTGACTGCCAGCCGAGGTAAAGTTGCTTAACCTTGCTGATTGTTTGAACTATAAGTACCTATACGAGTACAACAAGGCTATGTACTTAACAAGAGAAAGATATTTTAAAAACGATACAATGATAAATGTATGATACTGCTTATGTTATTTTATTTACCTCATGAATTCAGCAAATTTTGCTTATTTATTGAATTTAAATTCAGTGTTAATAAGTTGGCTGGACTTAATCAGAACCTCCCCTGGAACTCTTTAGGCTCAATTCCTGGTAGTTATATCTATTTTCACCAAGCAGCGCGAACTACTAGTGAAGCTTCATGTCCTCCCGCCAAATTCCGACCCGAAGCTACCATACCACTATTTAGAATGATTTATCAGAATTTATGTAGATACAGCGAATCCTTGTTTTCAGTATATGTATACATGTACATAGATAGAATATACATTTTAGACAAAAATGTGAGTGCCAGGAATGAATAATAATAATAATAGCATAGTTTACTCAAATTTCACTCATATTATAATGATTCCTACATTATATGTACCTATACAAATAGAAATTCAATACAATACCCGTATAATTTGTATTAATAAACAAAACCAGACACGTTGTTTCCGTTTCCTCAACAGCTGAATAAAACTTCTCACAAACTATACAAAGCATAATTTCCAAAATTGTATCCTTTGTGGTTATGATTATGTGATGTTTCTTAAACATAAATAATTTAATAACTATTTAGATATTTAAATTTTTAAGCATTCATCCTTCATAGCCAGGAGCAGGATTTGAACCTGCATATCCTGGAATGCCGTCCCAAATACTTTGCCAATTCAGCCATCGTGACATTTGTCTGGGAATGCGAATTTCGATAATATATTCGTTCTTAAATTGTCGAATGTATTTGGATACATACATAGCATTAAAGTCTATTATTTACCACTTATCCCAACTTTATTTCATTATTCATGAACCACGTTTACCTAGTACCAGCCCACATCTATGGACTCAGCAACCAAGACATTTATTGGTGAAATTACTTTAGCTTGTGATATCGTCTGCGTAAAATTTAAATTTATCTTAATATCGTCAATAACCTTTTGATGTCAGTAACGTTTGATTTAAATCATTATATTCCACTACAAGTCAAAATCTATGCAATCGCGAAAATCACATACAAATCTGATTTTTGTAATTTTGGAGATGTGCGCTATTAACCATACACCTAAAAACTAAGATCATTGTTTAGTGACCTATTAGTTTTCTTTTATCATTACTCTTTCATTAACCTACTTTCAACAGTCAAAACAGCATACAGACTAAAAGACATACGGGGCTTGACTGTTTCATAAATATCGTAGATTTCGATAAAGTTTAAGTGGATACCTTAAGGAATTTTTACGAAGAACTTGTACAGCTACAACAAATCAATATAAAAGCTTTCTTAAACACAAAAACTTACTAATCCAGAAAGTCTTGAAATATTCAGTAAATCAAAATGTACTAGAGCAGTACTTATAGATCTAATTAAGTTATTTGTGCAGTGTATTAATATCTGTAAAAGAGAAAATGTCAAATGAACTGCTAAATTAGAGATTACATGTCGTAAAACATTTCCTAACATTACCCTCACTTCGGATTAGATCTATTCTATACTTTGAAAAGGCTAATCACTCTTACAAAGAAAATGGTCGAAGATTTGCTGATTGGATTGGCATTGGAAAAGAAGCACTATTATTAAAAGCGCAAAACTTAGTTACAAATTGTTACATTTTGCTATAAATTATAAATTATCACTAACAAATGTTTACTAATATTCTTTAACTCATATGCGCATAAATGCACTACACTCCTCCGGCTTGACTTTTTTGTAAAATATAAGTCATATTATAAAATGTTCCATACCAATATTTGAAATATCTGCTTATATCTCCCGTATGCCGCTAAAATATTTTATATACTTCTAAAAAAAATTTCATTCGAAAATAATTTTCATTTTTCAGCAGTATCATATCATTCCATTCAAGTAGGTAGCTCCTTAGTAATACCATAATACGAATAGCATATATCAAATTCACATCCGTTATAATGTTAATAATAATTTCAGCATAAAACTCTAATATATTATAAGATTGGTAAGTCACATATACATAGCACAAAATAATCAAAATTCCACTGATAAAGGTTAGGTTTAAGATACAGTTCCCAATAAAAAAAAACAGTTTCTTTCTGTTACTGTAACAGATACTTGTATGGATCTTCTGTAGTCTTAGCATTATTATAACGTGACTGTCACTGTACATAATGTTTGAAACAAACATGACAGCTATTCCAATGTAGTAAAATAATATAGAAACATATGCTACTAATTTTGAGACATCATATGTAAAACCATCTATCATTTGTCCAATACTACCAAAAAATACGCGGTTAAGCGTCGTTCCTAATAGAAAAGACATTATAACACACATCAAACCACGTTTTCTGATTCCATTTGGCGTAATAAAGTTATGCTCTATCGTATATTTCGATGATAAAAAAATAAACTGAACAATATACAGAGGATAAAACATTCTCTGAAAGTCCTTGTTTAAGATGTTGTCAAGTAAAATTTCTTTTGGTATGTTGATTAAAAGTTTTGAATGCTTTGGTTTCTTTTGAAACATTTTGAACGATGTTTAATTAATCTGTATGGGTTTTAGATAAAATAATTAGTATGATCTTGAATAAATAGTACACTTTACTTTTATATTTATATCTCCAACACTTCTTTGTAACCATAATTACATATTAAATATTTATCCATAACCAGAAGTAGTTATAGACCATACACCGAACAGTCCTAAAACTTATGAATTTATTATAACAACAAAGAGATTACACGCATTATATGTTTGTGTAGGAAATTACCCTAATTAATTATACACCTGTCGTAAGGATACTTAAAATTATTGATTGTATATGAACTAAACTCAATCTAATTTGATAATTTGCTTTCAATACTTAATTATTAATTCTATATACCTAATTATATACATGAAGGACAAGTGGGGTCTAATGTCATTAAAAAATAAGATAATTATTATTAACCGTTTCTTAATTTATTTGATGATTCTAAACATGACATTCCAGAAAATAATTATATTGACAATCTGGCATCTCGAGCATGTAACTGCAAAATATGCGTAGAGTCGAATTATGAACACTCCGATTGATATTTTTACCCAACTACGGCGTAGCCAAAACGAAGGGTTATGATGTTAGCAGTCTATCTATGTTTGTATTTACGTATATTCCTTTGTAGCATCTAATTTACTGACCCAATTTTGATGATTAAGATGTCAATTGCTTCGTTAATATGGCACGGGGCTAACCGAGGCTACAGTTTAACCAACGTTTTATAGCGCGGGTTTTAAATACATTTTTCATCAAGAAGCCTTTTAGCTAAGAAATGCTGGCTTTGTCACATAATTCTTTCACTCTACGAACTCAGTACTCGCATAATATAAAGTTTAAAAACTGTTACACAACTACAAACATAAAAAAGTGATAAAAAAATGCACAAAACAAGAAAGTAATTTAGACAGGAATCAAGAAATCCATAAGTACAAAAATAGTCGAGGTAGAATCGTGGGCGCATGCCTGTGTGGTTTTGGTGTGTCTCAAAAAATATATTTATTAAAATAATATATTATTAGTGCGTTATATTTATGTGTCGTTATAATTTCCTATCTTGTTTTACTATATTTCCGCTTTCTGCCTCAAGCCTCTTTTCTTTTTTGGTCTTTAAGTCTTCATATATCTCTTCTAAGTCTCGTTTCTTCGTCTCTGGTACCACAAGGACAGTATACAATGCCATAAGAAGACAGACTGCCCCAAAACAATAGAAGGCAGCATAAGGTCCTATTGAATTGACTATTGACTTGAAGAACAGCATCTGAAGAAAAGCTGACGATGAAGCTAAGGACATCGCCGTAGCCATGACCGTTCCGCGGTACTAGAAAATAATAAAAGTCTAAATTGACCATATTTGTATTATTCTTATTATCCTATGCGAACGTAACTAAGACTTTTAGTAACAATATTATAATGGGGGCGACGATTCGCCACTATCATTCATCCATCATGTCTCACTCCCATGGAAGCGAAAAGTGGGCAGTGTAAGGCCGCTTCATGATAGCTGACCAATCTGGCCTACCCTTTACCAGAACACAAAGAGCTAAATTGTGTCTCCTGAATTACTGTTCCAGAGGCTCTTCCAATTGAACTATCGTGATATTTGTTCAAGACATATTTCCATAACACGCCTTGTCGTAATCGATTACTGATCAGTAAATCACGAGCATTCTTGAAAATAACCTTTTTGCATACAAACAATAACAGTCTAACTTGGTATATCCTTCATTCCAAGTTCAGTTGACGTTCTATCCGAGGCACAAATGATTCATTACTTTATGTAAATTGAGGTAAAATTAGCATAAATAAGAAAGAGAAGAGAATTTATATTACCTTAAACGAAAATATTTCTCCAGGAATAATCATAGATACAGGCTGAAGACCGAAAGCATCGCAGAAAATGCATAAACATAATGTTGCAATTGGAAGCCAGGCTACCACGTGGAAGCTATATTGTAATCCTAAGAACCAGGATGCAAGCACAACCATGCTCAATCCTGATACGAGTGACGTCAGAAACAGGAGCATCTGTAAAATGAATTCAGTCCATTACCTCCTCTTTGTAGAAAAATCTCGTTATGGTGTGTCATAATATGAGCTATTATGACCATCAAGTCATAATATGAGCCTTACTATTGCAAGGCTTATGTAATGATGGAAAATATGAAAAATTATGCCAGTAAAATTGTAAACTAGAATAGGTTGCCGGCATCTGTTGCTCATTACCTATCATGTGAAACTAAGTTACACCTTTTTTTTTGTTAAGGCGGGAAAAAATGTGCCTAACCGCACACCTCGTCGTTTGGAGCAACGAACAGGGTAGTATGGGGCCCTCACCCACTAAATAAACCCGCCATGTGCCGTCTCTCCGCCTATGTAGGCAGGCCACTGGAAAAACTAAGTTACACCTGAGAAAGATAGCTGTGTTATGCTTCTGTTATCCTTCTGATAAAGATATGTAAAAGGAGGAAAGAAAATCATATTTCTTTTTCTACTAATAATTTATCACGCCCAGCTTGTATCTTGACAGGTTCAAAAGATCGAATGCAGCATGTTCGGTAAAAAACTGTTATTCTAACAAATCTAGTTAAAATTTAAACACAAGCTGAAAATATTTAGGACTAATGAAAGCTAAAATCTAATTTTAACACTTGTGTACCAATATAATGCTAACAGTGAAATTAATAAAGGTTGTTAAATATCCCACATGTTGACAGACTCAGATCGTATTACCAAGACTCGACTATACACAAATGTTTAATTTAATGGATAAAAATGATGGCTTTTGTTAAAAATTGGAACCTTAAAGCACAATGTTTTAGTATGGATAATTCATAAATGATTTTTTGAATCATGTGTGATGTGCGCTTGACGCACTACAAATCTATAAGCATGACACGCAAAGCAACAATTCATAAAATTGCAAACGGAGAAAAGCTTGAAACGAAATAAAGTTGGTGTGAAAATTGTAGTGGACGCACTTTTTAAATGTTCTAAAATATCAAATGAAGCTGTTATAAAATAAAAATCTAAACTGCTGTTTTATAAACAAAACTTACTTTTCTGCCAGTTTTTTCTACAAGACCAAAAGTCAAAGATGAACCAATCACCTGCACCGCTCCCAACATCATGGCCTGTTGGTTCGGAGACAGCATTAAGTCTGTCCCTTCTGAGGCCTGTGTGAATATTTCTCCAGCAAAGTTCAGTACTGGGATAGCACCACAGAACTCTCTTGCCAGTGTCACTGATAAAGCTATCTTGAATGCTCTGAATAGGATTTTATCTGAAACTGCAAAAAATGTTTTAATATTAGTCAATTAAATGCAACTGACATTACTTACAAGACTGATTATAAGAGAAGAAGAAAGTAGATCTAATTGACAGTAATTAGTTAGTATGAGATACTGTGCTGTATTTAATTAATATATGTACAGTGTACTATACTATTAAGTCGAACTTTAACTTAAAAAACACTTAAATCTATAACAAATAATACTTTCTAACATTTACGCGAATTTTACAGATTTTGAAATGAAACTACGTTTACGGAATCTATCGCGTTTACTTGATTTTTATGCTATCCCGACGTTTCGAATACTTTACAGCATTCATGATCACGGGTGGACTTAGATGGTAGATGTCCAAAGCTGATATGTTGTTTCGACGGTTTCATCTACCCCCAGTAATATGATATTACAAATTTTTGGTTTATTTATTTCAACCCACATAATCTATCTACTCTTAGTTTTATGCTTACAATGTATGAGATTTTAAGCTAGTATAATAAAATTAGTATAATACTTCTTTAAGTTTAAAATTTTTTTTGTTTTTTATTTAGTGTTTAAAAATTCTACCACAAACTACCAATTTTTTTTTTAAGTAATCTAAAAACTACCATTAAGAAGACAATATTGATTATTAGTTTCTATTATTAAATATATTGATTTGAATAGAAGCTAAGACTAAAAAGCTACCACCGGATCGGAACGCGGCCTTACTGAGAAAGATCCTGCCAGAAAACTCAGTAGGCAACAACTTGTTATGGATTATTAAATTTATGCGGAAGATACTAAATAATCACTACTGTGGGTTTTATCTACACAATAAGCGCTAACTGTGTCTTGCAATCTTGTGGTGTGCCTTCTTGTATTAAACCACCGCCTATGGTCCCACGTTTTTACAAGCGGTATGTAGATGACACTTTCACTATATTACCATCTGATAAAGTAACCGTATTTCTTAACCATCTGTACTCCATCAATCCTAAAATTCAATTCACTATGGAACTGGAGTCAAATAACTCTTTAGCTTTCTTAGATGTTATGGTAATCCGTAACCCCAACAACACCTTGAGTCATACAGTGTATCGAAAGAAAACCCATATTGATAAGTACCTGAATGGAGAGTCTCACCACCATCCTTCACAGTTAGCTACCGTGTCTAAATCTTTGCTTCAGAGAGCACAAGGAATCTGTGATGAAGAACACCTGGCTGGGGAGTTCCAGCATGTAAAGAAAGTTTTACATGCTAATAAGCTGCAGGTTTGACGCCGCCGTCACAGAAACCGAGTGAAGCCACCCACAGTTGAGCGCCTCCCAGCAGTACTGCCATTGTTAAAGGAGTCACTGACAAGATTGGCTACATTCTGAAGAAAGCTTCAATTAAAACCTACTATAAGCCAATCAAAAGAATTAGTCAATTTTTACCACCAGTCAAGTGCCATATACCCTTACAGGATGCAGGAGTGTACAAGCTGGATCTCTGCTATATTGGGCAAACAAAGAGATCCATAAGTACTCGGATCAAAGAACACATAGCTGATGTGAAGCACCGTCGCTATACAAAGTCTGCAATTTGTGTGCACACACAGGACCAAACCTGCCATTACATCAGGTTTGACAAACCTCAAATCCTCGCAAAAGAACATCGATATCATCCTAGAATGATACGTGAGGCTATTGTAATTAAGAAACATCCTAATTTCAATAGAGAAGACGGCTGGGTCTTGCCATCAAGCTGGAATCCTGTGATAGGCCGCACCAAACATAATACAAGAAGGCACACCACAAGATTGCAAGACACAGTTAGCGCTTATTATGTAGATAAATCCCACAGTAGTGATTAGTTAGTATTTTCCGCATAAATTTAAATCCATAACAAGTTGTGGCCTACTGAGTTTTCTGGCCGGATCTTTCTCAGTCAGGCCGCGTTCCGATCCGGTGGTAGCTTTTTAGTCTTAGCTTCTATTAAAATCAATATATTTAATAATAGAAACTAATAATCAATATTGTCTTCTTAATGGTAGTTTTTAGATTACTTAAAAAAAAATAATTGGTAGTTTGTGGTAGAATTTTTAAGCACTAAATAAAATACAAAAAAATTTAAAAACTGAAATGAGTATTATACTAATTTTATTATACTAGCTTAAAATCTCATATATTGTAAGCATAAATAAACGAGTAGATATTTTTAATTGTGTTTCTAAACGAATATTATGTGGGTTGAAATAAATAAACCAAAAATTTGTAAAATCATATTACTGGGGGTAGATGAAACCGTTGAAACAACATATCAACATTGGACATCTACCATCTAAGTCCACCCGAGATCATGAATGCTGTAAAGTATTCGAAACGTCGGGATAACATAAAAATCAAGTGAACGCGATAGATTCCGTAAACGTAGTTTTATTTCAAAATCTATAACATATCCTAACGACAATATATACATAATAATTTTACTATTTTTTAATTGACTGTTTAAAATCCTTCGTGTTATAAAAATATATAAATGCCCATTAATATTAATAACGTTCTTATATATTTCCTACTATTAAAAAACTGAAGAAAAAATAGAAAGAATTGATAATAAATAACCATATTTAGATATTTTTATATATATTTTTAGCATTTGACATGCTTTGCACTATACATTAAACACAAAGTGGGTTTGCGTCATTATTAGGTAAAAATCTTAATTGTAAAATTAAGTTTACCTGGTCGGTATAGTGTATGAAAATACTACCGACAGATGGCGCAGGCATCACCCAAAGACGTTAAGTATGAATGTGTTATCGAAATTAGCAGTCAGGAGCAATTGTCACGATGGCTGAATTGGCAAAGCATCTGGACGGTATCCAGGAGATGCAGGTTCAAATCCTGCTCGTAACTGTTATTTTCGATTTGACATTATTCACTTTGTGTTTAAAATAAGTAACCAGAGAATGATGATAATGTTTTTTTTATAGCTAATGATAGCAGACTAGCCATGGGCTACCTGGTGCTAAGTGATAACCGTCGCTCATAGACTCAACTATACCCAGAGTATTATCAAGCCGTTGCGCACCATTTCAATTCTCAGATATGAAATGAAAGAATAAACTGCTACCTGCTGCTACAGCCACAACACACTGACGTGCTTCATGACCGTTCACAAAGAAGACGATGGTACCAACTCGTTCGAGCCCAATAGCAAGTGAGTACTCTTACCTGGTACCCAGTCACCAGTTATGCAATGGGTAATAATTGCTTACTTCCCTTAGTCGCATTATACGACACCCGCGGGAAAGAAGGGAGTGGTGACACTTGTATTCGTAGTTCGTCACCACGCGGACCAAAATGTACTAACAAAGAGTTTTTAATGCAAATTGCTGGGCCACTTCATCATTCAACTGTTCTTTCTTGATTTGATCGAGCTCCATAAACACGGCTGCGTCATCTTCTTTCCTACATCTTAACCAAGCTAGCGCCTTAGCCGCTTTCTGTAAAATATTTGTTATTGATGCATCATCGATCCATCTATTAGCTTTTTATCTACTTTTATTTACTTCTTTAGAGACGTTTGGTCTAACCGGTGGCAGGCCATCCTATACTGCACCGTCTGATACGTGATCACCGCTAGAGAATCTTTGTTTCTCAATGGTTGTTGGTTGGTTTAGTGATGTGTTACCAGTGGTCAGCCAGTATGTGCGGGTGACAGCGCACGATGGGTTGTTAGTCGCCGAAACTCGTTGTTGGCCACTAACAGCCCGTCGTTGTTTTCCGGGACAATGGGGTTTGCGGTGGGCACGTTTGCTCACCTCACCAAAACAAAAGTATCTATAATATATTATTTAGTCGGATTGATAGTAAGTATCTGCTCTAGTGACTTACTACTTTATGAGAGATATCATTAATAAACTAGTAAAGTAAGACTACTTTATATTTGGATTAAGCGTTGCTATCTCAATTATTGTAAGCTAACCCTCGGGAATCGTCTATATATATCCGAGATAAACAGTGTGAAGTTGTAGTAGAATATTATACACTGACGGTGGACCACTGAATGTATGTCAATCAGCAGTAGTCCGTTAATAGTGGTGGAAAGACTGCAAACTGTAATTTTAGTGAATGAAGACTTAACAGTGACCTGCTCGTTACACTTAACAATAAGGTATGTGGATAGGATTATTGTCTCGCTTTAACAAGAAAACGATTTAACTAACCTCTAGGTCCCCTTTCTTAACGAGATATGACGGTGATTCTGGCATCATCGTAAACAAGATTAAATGTATAGCAGGAAATGTTAAGCAAACCCACAGTACAGCTCGATAGTTCAAAATATCACCGATGATGTAAAGGAATAAGTTGCCAGAGGTTTGGGCCATAACTCCCTGAAAACAATAAATATTTTTTTGTCATGTATCCATCCATAATAATATTGACAATCACTGCTGGACATAAGTCTCCTTAAGAAACTATCCCATCATCTGCAGACTCCGTCCAATGAATCCCCGTGGCTTTGACCAGCTGGTTAGGTGAGCGGATTTCCTACGTTGCACTGACATATATGATATGTGGTCACCACTCGAAAATCTACAAGTAACCTATTTTTTTACAAACTTAATAAAATCCCTTGTGTCCCCACATCTGGTCGAACATCAGAAAAAAATATATTGAAGATATACCAATCCCAAGTTATTGTGGTTGTGCACTCCAATGTGAAACATTTAACATTTTTCAATGCGATGATGCTGAAAATTTTATAAAGAAAATATGGGCTAGCCCTCTTGATATCAAATCTAGCCTTACTCCACTTTCAAAACACTCGCAAAAGAAAGAGTCGTCGTCTTATTATATTTATCTGGACACGGATAGATAGAAAAATCATAAAAAATACGAAAAATAATACTTAAAGTACCTCAAATCGCAAATGGCATAACCACCAAAAAATCATAATTAGAAGAGGTAAAAAATAAAATGTTTCTCTTTGCACATTGGTTTGATATAGCTGATACCTGTGACTTATCTGTTTTGCTTATTAGGTACATTAAAAAATACACATCACTGAACACGTATTGGTTATAAAAATCGTTTTTTCTTAAAACTTTAATAAATTTATATTACATGAAGACATTACAATATTTTGCTTAGAATAGGGTCTAAGAATTAAAAATTGGAAAATTTTATTAAAATCTTTTTAGTAGTTTTTCCGTATACGTGCCTAACATCCTCTTTAATTTTATTTATATAGATTTAAGTGTGTGTAGTAAAATTCTCGTATTCCGTATTTCTTCGCTGTCTTAAAGAATCCGATTACTCATTACGCTATTCCAACGGGACGCCAATCCTCATTATCTTAATTGCATTAATGTTAGTTTTATATGCTTTTGAAAAAGGGTTGCTTATCTATATTTAATAATATAGCAACCCTAATTCTATGGCTCCTGAATAAAAAAACACTAATGATTGTCGTGAAACACTCGGTTGGTTCCTTTCGTAGTACTGGGTTTTTCAACAAGAACTTTGTTTTTTAATTGGGGCAACACCAACAGCATGACAGTTTTGACATTTCATTTTTTGACGTATTCGTAGTAAATGCTTTGGCAATTGTTACAATGAATTCAATTTCGCTCGAAAATCGCATTAAAATAAAATATAATATTCTGTTAAAGTTAAATTTAGTAAAATTCGTGATATTTTCGGACAACATAATCGTCCTTCTGAGACCGCTATTAAGAATTTGGTCGCTAAATTTGAGTCGACAGGCTCGGTACAAAATGTGCCAACATCAACGCGTGTTCGACCGAGTTGTTCAACTGAAAAAATCGCAGCCGTGAGCCACAGTGTTGAAAAAGATCCAAATTTGTCTATTCCTTGTCGTTTTCAATAATTGGGGTTATCCAAAACCACCACATGGCGAATTTTGCGTAAGGATTCGGCTTTGAATCCTTACAAGGTTTAATTGGTGCAGGAATTAAAGCCGACCGATCATTCACATTGCCGTAGATTTGCTCAATTCATTAAGGAACAACCCGCTGGTTTCTCTGAAAAAATGTTTTTTTCAGACGAAGCCCATTTTCACTTGTAAGGGTAGGTCAACAAGCAAAATTGGCCCATTTGGGATTTTCAGAAGCCCTGGCAATTATTGAGAAGCCTTTGCATGCTCAACGTGTCACTGTATGGTGCGCTATGTAGTATGGAGGCGTGATTGGGCCGTTTTTTTTTCGAAGATGGGGCTGGAAATGCGGTAACGGTCAATGGATCACGCTATCGCAAGATGTTAACAGCTCAATTTTGGCCTATTATTGATGACGTGTATATCACTGACATATGGTTTCTACAGGACGGTGCCACATGTCACACAGCTAATGAAACGATCAATTTATTGCAAACGAAATTTCCCGATCGCATAATTTCACGAAATTCAACGGTCAAGTGGCCAGCCAGATCGTGTGATTTAACACCACTGAATTATTTTTTGTGGGGCTATGTTAAGGACAGAGTCTATACGGAGCCAATTGAATCGATTGCAGCCTTAAAACTCAAAATCCGTGATGTGATTACGAATAAGACATTTTGCCAAAAAGTGATTAAAAACTTTGATGAAAGAATCGACATCTGTCAGCGCGCTCGTGGTGGACATTTGCCAGATATCATTTTTCATTAATAATTTCCAAACTTTTCTCTTCGTAATACAATAAAAATTTGAACTATCTTCATCTAAATTCTTTGCTTTATTTTGTTTTAGAAAAGAAAGTTCTTGTTGAAAAACCCTTTATATTATTATTGATAAACGTATTATATTTAAATTTATATTATTGATTCCATCCATCAGCCTTTCATCGTCCACTGCTGGACATAGGCCTCCCCAAGAGAACGCCACAACGAGCAGTCCCGTCTTGGGGGATAATGCCGTAATCGCCACGCTTGGCAGGCGGGTTGTCGATCGCAGTGGATGTTGTTAATACTCGTGGGGAGTGCTGCTGCCCATTCCCCCGGTATTGCCTCAGTCGGCTCTTACAACTCCTGTGGGTAGAAGGGGGTGGGACAATTCTAAAGCCGGCCCCACACAGCCAATATTATTGATTAACAAATATAAATAAATGGATTACTAATGTCTGAGAGCAATTAAATGAAACTCAGAAATAACTAATGAATTGCAAGAATGGTAGGAAATTTCGTAATTAATATATTTCTTCGAGTTGTGCATATTGATCTATATTAACCAATAATAAGAGTTATTATCAATCAACAAAAGTTTATTATAATACCGACAGTACCTCACGTTTAGGATCGATTACGTCGACCCGGGTTTCGAGCATATCCGATGCTCATCATCAGGACGAGTGCTCAGCGGCGTCTGAGCGCCTGCTTACGAACAATTTGCAAAGAGGTTACGCAGCAGGTGTTTTGTTGAAAATAAACATAAGTAGGTATAAGTACACAACTACACACAATACAGTGCGAAACAGCTGACGCGTATGCCGTGTACCAACTATACCTGTGCAGCCGGTGCAAACTTATTGGCTGCCTTGAACCAATAAGCGCGCACCTATGACTGGGCACAGCCAATAGCATACGCACTATGGAACGGAAAATTATTTTTTTTCGCCTTGCACCAATCCGTCAAGCCCGTACCGTGCGACAAGGAACTTCGTCCCAAAAAGCACAATTGGTTCTGCGTTACCAGTGACTAATTAAAAATATGAAATGACTCACCAAAGACCCGAGCATTCCTCGGACCGAATTTTCGCTGATCTCCTTGGTGTATAATGGACAGGTGACGAAGCTACCTGACATCAAGACTCCGATCATTGCTCTTGCAACAATAAATACCCAAGTCTCCATGGATAGAAGCATTAGTACCCAGGATACCTAGAAATATTTTTAATCAGAGTTTAAATGATAAAATGTGGCATAACACAATATCATGAAGTATTCTTCCCCAGTTGAATTTGTTTCATTAACTTTTTCAAAATAATTTATGGTATGCTGAGCAAGGCCAGTTAAGCAGTCAGTCCCGATTGACAAATAACATCCTGACAGTCTTTACAGGTTGTCAAAGCTCTAAATATAATCCTGACTCCATTCTTGTTCTAAAGTCGCCAGTTATCCCCTTAGTGTGGTCGTGGAGATCAGACAGGCATTTGCGCCCTGTAGATACTGATGGGTCAGCTAAAACCGAACCTGTAAAATTGAGTCCGTATGGTGACGGACTAAGAATCACCATCGCATTCTTTCCCACGAGTGTCATAGGAGGTGACTAAGGGAAGTAAGCAATTATCACCCATGACATTACTGGTGGTAGGGCTGGATACCACGTGGTAGAACTCACTTGCTATCGGGCCCGAACGGGTTGGTACCACCATCTCCTGTGTGACCGGCCATGAAGCACATCGGTGTGTTTTGGTTGTAGCAGTAAAAGGCTATCTCAGCCGTTTATTCTTTCATTTCATATAATTATGTGAAATAAAATAATGAGCAGCGGCTTGACAATACTCTCGGTATAGTTGAGTCCATGATCTATGGTTACCATTTACAATCAGGTGGGCCGTGGCTCGTACACACCATAAGCAATAAAAAAAAGTAAAAGATTACATCCCAACAAAGTTTGGTTTAGCTAGAAAGATGCTGAACCTAAAAAACTTTAATGTTGCCACTTCTCTAGATGTTATTAAAAAAAGTTATATTATTTTAAAGATTTAGTTGAGTATAGTTTTGGTAGTCAGCAGACATTTAACTATGAGATACTTACGAGGCCCATTGATGAAAAAAAGAAAACAGTGCATTTTCTACCAAATTTATCTGCTAATACAGCCAATACGAAGTTTGTAGGTACACCAATCAGATATGGAGTCGCTCCCATCCAAGATACCTGTAGGTATATATGGAAACGTATATCATATATTTGAAAAACGGTCCCCGAGTTACGGTTAGTAAGTAGTAATTGTCTCTTCTGAACCTAGCAATACCATCCAAGACTACCAGAATAATCTAAAGAGGAATTCAAAGAATGAATAAATGATGTTATATTTTTATTTGGTAAATTAACTATGGATATTTTTTAATTGGATTAGATGGATATCTCAGACTAATTAAAAAATAAAGACACCGCATTGTTAATTAAAATGGGAAGCCACTTTTTTAAAGATGTGTGCGTGAAAGTGTTGTCACCGGAAACAAATAATCTCTTTAATTTTGTTATAATAATGTGACAATATGGACGAAAAAGGAGTGTGTGTTGAGATGACGGCTGATAGAAGAGAGTGGAAGAGAAAAATTCGCTGTGCCGACCCCACCTGAGTGGGATAAGGTGGAGACAAAGAAGAAGAAGAATTTTGTTATAATAAAATAAACAAAAACGGTTTCAATTTCACACTCTTTAACTTCTTCTCTATTATCGAAATAATGTATCGTATTTCAAAATTATCAACATTTATAAACAGAAAAAGAAGTTAAGTGACTTGCAAGCCTGAAAAGGATTTATTGATAGATTTTTAAGACTACCAATTCTCATTCAATTGCAACTTGTTTGTCTAATTATGAGTAGAGGTGTTATAAGCATTTCATTAACGCCTTTATATACGAACCTCATAATCTGTAAGCGGAGGATCCCTTGGTGAGTTCTTCGATTGAAGCAATAGTGTCATGGGTGACATCCAGCCAACACTTGCCCCAAAGACAAAAACAGGCAAATTTACTAAAATAAAAGGAATTATAAATTCATAAACACAAAAAGTAATATGATTGAAGAAATGGTCGTATATTTTCAGCGGAAATAATTAATATATATTTTGAAAATACTTTTCAGCCCTAGGGAGAATTACTTTCAACTGACAGCTGAGTAATTATAAAAAAAACCAGTTCTATTTTCTGTACAGCCAGTCAATTACAGTGCGATGTAAAATTGAAATAACATAAAGTTGAGTATTTATTAAAGAATTTGTTTTTTTATATGACTTTATTTTAACTATAGTTGCAACTATATCTAGTATTTATATTTTTTCATTGATTAAAATGAAAAATAATGGCTAAATATCTGACAGGCCACAGAAAAAAAAACAAAATCGGTGGGAAAACGGCGATTCCAAATTCAATTTTTTAAAGTCTCCCATTTTTTCTTTAGCTAATTCATGTCTTTTATTTTTAGTTTCCTCGTATTCGTAATGAAAAACACAGTGTTTACCTCGGGATAAAGACTTATTTAGTCCCAAGATGGTTTGGCGCCCGACCGTAGCGAGGGCTCCAATAGTTTGAGGGTAGTAGTAGTGTGGTAGTTGCTTTCATCCCTAGGGTAACAATGTACTATTTTACCACTGAGCAATATCCAGCTTGTCGGAGACACTTTGAATATCATCGTAAGAGCTGATAGGGTTTAAAAGGTGAAGTTTGTTCTCCTAGCATTTATGCAATTAGGAATGGTGTTTATAAATTGTGTAAATGTCTGAAAAGTTCTAGCTGGAACTTCAAAAACCATTTCAATATACTTGAAACTTCTGGCGATATTAATAGGAAAGCTAATATCGAGGTCGGTACGTTATGAGAAGTTTTCCGAAGGTTATTTAATATAAAGTGGTAGCAGAAGTTCAAACTCTCTCATGAGACACAAGCTTATGAAGGAGAAGTGAGAAACGCCGCCAAGTCAAATCTCTTTATCAGAAGTAAGAAGTCAAAACCCTTACATTAAAAAGTTGATGCGATACGACTTCCACCGCTATAACGCTTGTACTATAGAGACAGCGATTGAGTGTAACTGTTGAAATTCTTTGCACCACTACTAGATCTTGTTTTTAAATTAGGTTCAAAAGCTCCTTGAATTGTTAATTTTGTCTCTTACTGATATTAATTTATCTACGTTAATAATAAAGGAAATTATCGAGATGTCAAGTGGATTTCAAGAACCTCATTTGAACTTAGACTCGAATGAAAAATAAAAAAAAGTTCCATTGCATTTTTTGGAGCTGCGCACTTAAGTAAATAAATAATAACAATAAATAATAAATATTCACGGACATTTTTCACACAACGTCCTCTGGTCCCAAACTAAGCTTAACGCTTGTGCTATAGGTACCAGATTACGGATATAATACATATATTACTTTTTTTTTGTAAATACATCTATATAGTAGACAGAAAACACCCAGACGCAGTACAAATACCTGTTGTTTTTTTTATTGCATGTAGTGGCAGATGAGCCACGGTCCATCTGATGGTAAATGGTAACCGTCGCCCACGGACTCGACTATAACAAGAGTATTGTCAAGCCGCTGCTCACCAATTCATTTCATAGATATGAAATTAAATATAAGCGGCTATCTCCTGCTACAGCCAAAACGCAACAATATGCTTCATGGACGGTCACACGGGAGATGGTGGTACCAACCCGCTCGGGCCTAATACCAAGTGAGTACTCCCACTTAGTACCCAGCCCTACCACCAGTCATGCAATGGATGACAATTGCTTACTTCCGTTAGTCGCCTCATACGACACCCATGGAAAAGAATGGGGTGGTGACACTTGTATTCTTAGTCCGTCACCATACGGAATAAATATCTATCTATCAACATTACCTTATGAGTTCTGACACGAAAAGTGGATCTCATTATAAAAAAAATACATATTTCCAATATGAACAATCAATATTGAAAATAAAGAAATGCGTCTTTTAGATTTAAAACGTAAAAATATATATCTAGATTTATATTGTTTCAAGTTGAACGGAATGAAGGTGTAAATCATTTTGTTACCATTGAATTTATTAAGAAAATTTAATAAGCAGGCACAAAATTGTGGGTGCTATGTTGGATGGAATCGACATATGAAAGTTTTTTTACTGAAACAATTCATGGTTAATGACACATTAACGCGCATGATATGTGCTGTTCTCTCTTACCCACCGTTGATACAACTGGGACAGAACGTCGAGATTATTATAGGTAAATATTAAGTGTATGTAGACCCATCGCAGGTGTGTTCATCACACAAATAATTGTCCTGAGTGGGAATCGAACTCACGACCTCGGATACGGGTACGGAAGTCGGTTACATTACCGATTACGCCACGAGGCCCGTCAAATAATGAGACTTGAAAAAATTGGTTAATGCCTAATTTAAAATTGTATAAAATTACTTACTGAGTGCTGCACATACAACCTGGTTGATCTTACTGCCCTCTTTAAATAAAAAATAGTACTTAGGCATTTTTATTTTATTGATTATTCTTATTATTTTGCTAATTACTATTTTCTTAAGGCTTATTTAGATTAAGTAATAAAATATCAATGTCACAGTTGGAGATAAAACACTTAACACTAAATATTTTAAAACATATTTTATATATAATTCTATGTTCATCAATAAGTATTAGGTATATTATCTATTGGTGACACTATGGCCCCCTTTTCTATTTTGATATATTATTACATTTTAATTTTTAAGTCAAATGAATTTAATTCTATATTAGAGGAACGTCACACTCCAGCAAGACGCTGAAACAGCCACGCACAATATGAATTCCAATGTAATCATTTATTATGTTGACCTTCTAATAAATTATGTCAATCAGCACTGTATTCATTGGCATTAAATATATAAATATCATACGAGTAAGATACTCGTATGATATTTATATATTGATATTATGAAGTAAATTTAAAATTTGCTAAGTTACTATGCGCGTTGAGATAACAATAGTGTTATTTCTTCTTTCTTCATGGCAAGTGGTGCCATATCGGTAACGAAGAATCTGCAGATGGCAAATTATTATTGGCGACACGTGTTTATAAATCAGTAACGAATTTTGATCACAAGAAGACTTGATGTGAGTCTCGTCTAGCGGTTTAAGGTTTTACCTTCCGCTAATGATGAGATGCAGATGTTGACCTGACTTTAGCCAAATCTCTAACTTAAATGTCTATTTCAAAAAATAATTAATCTCTGCAAACTTCTCTGTTTTTAGGCTTTCAGCAATCATGACGTATATAGCTTCAGGTGGGATATAGCAACTACCCTACAAAAATAAGTAAGTAATGAAGATACAAGAGAAGTTTTCATGCATAAATAGACCTTTATTTATAATCTAATATTTATAATGGTTATTTTACTACTTTATAAAGTCTTAAAAATATTTATATATCTTGAAGATATCATGAGTTAGTTTCTCAAATTATAAACGAATATTGACACAAGTACGGAATGGCTGAATTCTTTGTTCCATTTTTATTGTTGAATCATATATATAGATTACGTATATCACGTAATCTTTTAATTTATTAATAACTAGCCTTTGTCCGCGGCTTTGCCGCAGCCAAAAGCTTGTTTTTGGGTTATATCTCAGGTTCCCGGTATAGTAGCGCGATAAAGAGTATACCAGGTTTTAAGTCTAATCAAGAGCTATCAAATAAAAAAGTTGCATCCAAATCCGTTCAGTAGTTTTAGCGTGATGCACGAACAAACAAACGGTTAAACAGACAAAAAGTCTAAAAAAAAACGTTTTGTGTTTAGACACGCCTATATAGCCTATTACAAATATCTTAAATGTACAGACATAGCTGTGTTACAGTTTTATAATAGTATAGAATGCAGCAACATTTCTTAAATAAATAATGAGATATTACACTTTGCTAAGACAACTGATATTGTCGGTTCAAATATTAATATTTATTTTAATGCTATGCCGACAAAAAAGATAAGATACGAAAATAGCTACAAATACTGCTATTTCGTTAGTTAATCCCTTACGCATGGGTAGCAAACAAGTATACAGCCCACCTGATGATAAGCGGTTGCCATAGAAAAAAAAGGAAGAGATAGGAAGGAAGGATAATTGGTGGAAAATAAGAAAGATACTATGAAGAGGTTAGCTAGGGAGCTTCGGCCGCTTGGACGTTGGTATTGCAGCGCTCTTAATGCCAATCAAAATGGATAACCGTGGCATGCGAAAGACAATGTCAAACCTTAACGTGAAGAATCAAATCCAAGATGGCGACGCTCTGTTCTGTTATTTCCAAATGAAAGAAGGTGGGGAACTTCAAACGATACAAGTCTCCAGAAATGTTTATTGTGGAAAGCTGAAAGTTTTGAAGTAAGCCAATCCAATCTTTACATATCTCCTTTTTTTTTTCTTTTTTTTTTTTGTCATCGCTGTGGAAATGCGTTTATGCATCCCCTTCGTCAGTGACAGACGGAGGGGTATGTGAGACTTGCCGGGCACTGCAGATCTTAATTGCACCCGGAATACCCACTAAAACCACAGCGGCCCCTTCCACGCCTGTTAGCGGGGCGCCGGAGGGTCGTCTTTTGACATTCTACTCCGACGCCCTAGGGGGATTGCCTACTGGCCACGCCCTGTCGTCATTAAGGCGGGCATAACGCCGCCTCCTTCCCCCTGGCCACCGCCGGCGGAGCGAGTTGGCGTGGGCAGACGCCTCACGTTCCAGCTGCGCGGCCTCCTTCAACGAAATAACAGCCTCACTGAAGGAGGCCATGGACGACCAGCACCTGCCACTGCCATGCATCTGAGAGATTACGGCTGGCAGTGACAGGTTTCTTCCAATTACCGCCGACAGGGCGTGGCGCTGGGGCTCCCAGGCGGGGCATTCCTCCAGAGTGTGGCGCGCGTCATCCACTTGCGCGCCACACTCGTGACATTCGGAGGCCTCTTCTCTGCCAATTTGATGCAGGTACTTACCGAAGCACTCATGTCCGGTAAGTACCTGCGTCAACCTGAAGCTAAGGCGGCCGTGCCTTCGATTTAACCAGCGGTGGAGGTGCGGCCCAACCGCCTCTACAGTCCCCCGTCCCGCTCCGGGGTACTCCAGCTCTTCCCTCCACCGCCGGATCATAGACTTTCGGGCCGCTTCTCGAGCTCTGCCCAGACTCCTTGTGGATATTTCCTCATCCCTAGCCCACGCCGCGGCACGGAGCCAGTAGACCTCTGCCAATGCCTCGGCCTGCAGAGGCCAAGGCGGGTCGCCTTCCAGCAGCGTGGCTGCGGCTCAGGACACCGTACGGTACCCCCTTATGGCCCTCACCGCTATGGCCCTCTGCGGATGACGCAAGAGGGCCTTATTGGAAGCAGTAAGTGCGTCCGCCCAGATTGGGGCACCATACAGCGCCATAGACCGCAGAATACCGCTATAGAGTCGACGGCAGGATGACCCTGGACCTCCAGTGTTAGGCAGAAGCCTACCCAAGGCCGCGGCAGAATTAACGAGCCTAGGGGCGAGGTGGGCAAAGTGCGACCCGAAATTCCATTTGCTATCAAGGTCCCAGATATTTCATCTGGGCCTGCACAGGCATGACAACCCCCTGCACAATAAGGCGTGCTCCTCAGGGGGGGATCTCGGCGTGGGCCATGGAAAAGGAGGACCTAAATTATATATCTCCTGCCTGAAGGTGGTGACCACAGTAGACAGTAGCTAGCATTGTCAGAACGTATGGCTTATGCACAATCATTTGGAATTGGAATAAAAATATTTTCTTGAAAGTATAAATCAGTTTAAGGCCACCGGTTAACAAATATCTCTTTAGGATTTTTGGTTAAAAGATTATCTCTTTGATTGGCTTTTCAAAAGGCTGGTTTATTAGCGGAGAAGGTGAGAATTTAAAAAAATGTAATTAAGGCACTCTCCATATTATATTATATATTCTCTCTCTAATATATTCTCTCTCTAATATACTCTAACTAACTAACTTATCATCACACCATTTCCCTTGCGGGGTAGGCAGAGAGAACAGAGTGCCAAGAGACTCTATTCTTGCATACATCACTCGCTTCCTCAACATTCATAACTCTCTTCATACACGCTCGCCGGTTTCGGAGACTCCTGACTCCACCCTCCTTCAATACATGACCGATTTGATCTAGGTAGGTTAGTCTCGGTCTCCTCCTGTACCTACTCTATCTATACCTATACTCTCTTTATATATTTGAGTAGAGTATTTTTGAGTAGATCCGTCCTCTCCACCTCATATCCCTTTCCTTGAAGTCGACAACGCGCGAGTGATGCTTTTGATTTTGTTAACGTTTAAAAATTACGATTACCGCTTACCATCAGGTGGGCAGTATAGTTGTTTGCCACCCACGTACTATTAATTCCTTACATATAAAATTGGAATTTCGTCAAACTAGCCACTTTGATCTCAAATACCTGGCGTTTGGTTAGAAATTCCAAATTCAAATTTATTTCAAATTGAGTTTTGTGTATTTGTATTTCCAACTTAACGATTCATTTGTTTTCACGCCATTTGATTTTTCTTTGACTCTGTTCTTAATATGTAAAACTTAAACTATCGGGTTATTTATAAATATGAGTTCCACCGTGGCACCAGCACCACAGAAATAGCTCAAAGGATTAATGATGTGTATGGGTGCTTACCCATACACATCATTAAAACACGGCACTTTTTTGGTTCCAACGTTTTTGTTCTGGAAATTTTGACCTACCGAACAAACCCCGTGGACGGCCGCAGACCCTAGTTGAAAATGAAGAATTAAAAGTGATTGTGGAAGCAAATCCATCGCAAACCACGTTAAAGTTAGCGGCAGGCTTCGGTGTGAGTGATAAAACAATTTTAATTCACTTGAAACAAATTAGAAAACGATGTGAAATGATGATGGAAAATGCTTGAAAAATGGGTACTGCATGAATTGAAAAAGCAAACCAACAAACACGAGTCGAGTGCTGCGTTATATTACTCAACCGTCACAGTAACGAGGGGTTTTTTAATCGTATCGTTACTTGTAATTGAAAACAGATCGTGTACGATAACCGGCAACGCACAATGTACAAACATTGTAGAGGAGAACTGGCCAAATCCTGCCCCAAGTAAAAGTTAACTCAGAAAAAGGTACTGGTAAGTGTCTGGTGGATCAGTGCTGGTGTCATACGGTACAGCTTCCTAAGATCTGACTAGATGATCTGTATTGTCAACAATTGCAAACCATGATGGAAAAGCTCGTCGTTAAACATTCGAGACTGGTCAATTGCTCTAGCCCACTGTTGCTTCAGAGCAACGCTAGACCACACACACTGCTGACGGTCGCTAAATTAGAGGAACTGCGATTGGAACGTCTCCGACACCCACCGTAATTCTCCAGACTTGCTCCAACAGACCACTTGTTCTGAAACCCGGATAACTTTTTGTAAGAAAAAAAAAATCAATTCCGCAGATGCTTGTAAAGCACCTTCAAAGATTTTATTGATTCTCGCTCGCACAATTTTTTCAGCAAAGGAATCAATGAACTACCGATAAAATGGCGAAAGGGTATACATAACAATGGTTTGATTGATTAAAGTACATAAATAAATAATAAAATAAAAGGCCTTTATTTTCTACTACTTAAATTTTCTTAATACAAATTTATAATATACACACATCAAATACATATTCTAATCCGTAGTAGTCACCTGTGTAGCGTAGGCCTCCCCTAAAGCCCTCCACTCATCTCTTTGTCTTGCTTTCCTCATCCATTCTGGTCCACATACATCCGTAAATACGTCTCGCCATATTTTCCTTTGTCTCCCTCGTTTCGTTTTTTGTTCTCTTGGTACCCATTCCGTTACCTTTTTTGTCCATCTATTGTCCTGTAATCTACTGTTACGGGGAAAATCCCTAACAATTATATAAAAGAAAATTATAAAATTTACAATTTAATCCAAAAAAAAATATATAAATAACATAAATAATTAGGCAATTGATTATAAATATACGAAAAGAAAGAGCGATGAGAAATCAGGGGGGAGAGGTTCGCAACTCAGGGGATTGTCCCCAAGACCGTCACCTACGGGTACTCAGCTGCGGGGGAGGCTGTAACTGGGCCAAAGGGCAGGCCCTCGTCCTTCGGCGCGCCCAGATATCTGCCGGTAGGCGGGTGAAGCCGGCGCAACCGGTGCTGGAACCGGAACCCGTAGGGCTGCCGCAACCCGGAAGGTCATAACCCGGAACTTTGAACTTGGAACTTGAAACATGAACTTGAAACCCCAGGAGCTTTGGGGTTTCGTAGTCACACACTTTTACTTTTAAATGCCCTAGGAAAAAATAATATTTTAATTATATTACTAAACTCATTTACGCAGTGTTATCTGCCTTGACACACGATAATTCAGTCAGAGACAAAAAAGTTCTACCCACTGTCGTCCTTATATTTTTATCTCTGATAATACCCCCTTCTAAGATTATTCTTGCCATCTCTTTTTAGCGCTGTTGCCCCGACTTACTCATTGGTGGATAGTTTTTTGTTCTAGAACTTTTCCTATCCATACGCTTGCGATTGGAGTAGCCATGGAACGTTCTCGAACCCTGGCGTACTCTGCTCGCATCCGGGATCGCATGCTGGCCATATATAGTAATAATATTTGATTCTGGGCTTTGTGGGAGTGGAATCATGCGACCCATTGGCGATAATCTAACTGGCTAGGGAGCCTAGGCAGCCGCGCGTATTTTCAATTTGCGAATATGGTATCCGGTATCAATTGAATATGCAACTGCTTTGTGCAGTGTATTATTCAAGTAAATTACAGCACTACTCAGAGAGCCAATACACCTAAATACTTTGGAAAATCCAAAACTGCACGGTCATAATCTTCATTTTTCACAATACAATTGATTATTTGATAAGTAACTAATAATGTATTAGTCTTACTAAGTAGTTTTCAATAAATCACATAGATAGCGCTAATTTCAAAAAGTACTAATGTGGGTTTCATGTCTTATACGCCATCTAGCGCTAATCTTAAGAAGTACTTCTATATTGGTCTATAGAAATAGTTCTCATGAAAGGTATAGCGCTGTAAGCGCTGGTTTTAGTGTCGAGAGAGTAAATATTCAGTATTTTTTTGTTTATTTAATTACAATTAAACCACATTGAATCAGACCGTGAAAAGTAATAGGGCTCTATTCGTAGTTATATTCCAGTTAAAAAGAAAAATAAAATATTACTCGATTAGTAAAGTATTTCGGTGGTTATCGTGTTAACATACATTACCTACAACAAACGGACGTCCAAGACAGAACTTTTTTAAACAGTTTTTAACTAGTTTAAATAACAAAAATGGCATAAAAAATATCATGAGTGTAAAAAATAGTGTTTTTTTCTTGGTAAGTGTGTGTATATATTGTTTAACAAGTGCAATAATATATGATTAATAGAGATATTTTAAGTTTGAAAAATCAGTTGTTCTGTGTAAAACGAGAATAGTAGCCACCTCAACGCTTCGTTTATGAGGCGTGCAATAAAATACCATCTCATCAACATCATTGAGTCTAGTTCTACGTTTTAACAATGATAGTTTATTATTATAATATTCAGTTTCACATGAAAGGCTAGTTCTATAGAAACCTATTCATGTGGGCTTCCTGGGTACGTATAAATAGTGGTCTTAGAATATAATTGCTATTGTTTCCTCGAACACCTCATTAGACGTATTAATAAGATGAAACTGAGTATGGGTATGTATGTGTTCTTAATTTTTGAAGTGAAACTTCTTTGTCGACGTAACGATTTTTCAATGTAACGTTTCAATGTAACGTTTTTCTGTTACGCGCCATCTTTATTTCTAAGTCACATTTTTCCGTTACGCGCCATATTTATTTTATATGATTTGTTTAAATATGGGTTACAAGACTATAAATAATATAAGATATATGTATATTGCGTGAAAATGTAATGTTATAATGACATAAAGCTGATCTGATGATGGAGCTAGAAGGTGGCCATAGAAACTCTATAATGAAACGGCGCAACCTCATCGAGTTTGGACTCCTTGGATTAGTCTTGACTCTTTAGATGGTATCCAAGGTCTGATGACGGAGCTAGAAGGTAGTCATAGGAACTCCAATATAAAACGACATAACCCCATAGAGTTTGGGCTCGTATGATTCGTCTTGACGAGTACTTTGTATTTAGATGGTATGCAGGGTCTGATGATGGAGCTAGAAGATGGCCATAGGAACTCCAATATAAAATAACATAACCCCATGGAGTTCGGGCTCGTATGATTCGTCTTGCCGAGTACTTGGTATCTAGATGGTATCCGTGACTGATGATGGAGTTGGAAGATGGCCACAGTAAGTCTGTAATGAAACGACGCAACCCCATCGAGTTTAAACTCCTTTGATTCGTCTTGACGAGTACTTTGTCTTTAGATGGTATCTAGGGTCTGATGTTGGGAGCTGGAAGGTAGCCAAAGGAACTCTCATAAAACGACATAACCCCATGGAGTTTGGGCTCGTATGATTCGTCTTGACGAGTACTTTGTATCTATTTGGTATCCAGGGTCTGATGATAGAGCTGAAAGATGGCCACAGTAACGAAACGACGCAACCCCATCGAGCTGGGACTCGTTTTATTGCTCTTAACGAGTACTTTGTCTCTAGATAGTATCCAGGCTCTGATAATGGAGCTGGAAGGTGGAAATAGGCACTCTGCTATAAAACGCCGTCATAATTCTATTATAATTAATGAAATGCTATAATAATCTTAGTAGCAATAAGGTAAAATAATTGTATAATTTGTATCCATGTCTATGATAATAAAAGCCTTTTGCTTAAACTTTATCTAATTTAGCTTTATTTAACCAATTTCTGTTAAGTTGTAAATATTAGATCATTTTTCGAAAAATGATATCATAAAGAAGTTTCACTTCTTACGTGTGCACACTAATACACACACACACATAACTTTTTTTTAACGAATTACTGCCTCACTATTGCTATTGCTCTGTGGTGCAGCTGTAGTGTGAGCGACTGCTGATCATGAGGTCTCGGATTCGATAACTGGATCGGGCAGTGATATTGAATTTTTTCGTAAAACGAAATATTTTCAGTAGCAGCCCGGAGTTAGGAAACGTGCCCGGTAGACGGCAATAGGCTCGCCCCCCTATTACGTGGGACTTAAACATAGCTGGTGAACCGTGGGTGTATATTATACATCTGTCTACCCCTTTGGGGAATACAGGCGTGATGCTATGTTATACTATGCCCCACTATTGGGTACGGGTCTCCTTTGAGATTAAGAGGAATTTAAGTCATAATCCACCTCGTTAGTCCAGTGCGGGTTGGCAGACTTCACAAGCTGTCGAGAAATCTTTGTCATGCAGGTTTCCTCACGATATCTTAGGCTTACGCTACTTTCATGTAAATGCATCCGATAGGTGGTGTAGGTCGTAAAAACAAATGTGATGTAGAGATTTGGAATGGCCGTCAGTCTCTGCGATGACTTAGGGGTCTAGAGCACTTCCCCGGATTGGAAGGTACGCAGGTTCAAATCCCTCTTGCACTAAAGGTCTCTTTTTCACATTCACAAACAGTTCTATAAAGTAGCTAAGAATAGCAAGTGCTAAAATACAGATCGAAATATTTCAAAAATTTGATCCCTCTGTGTTTTTAAGCCTTAGTATTGCCACTGGATAGTAGTATTGTACATCACAATATGAGAAAACCTCTCAGACATGTAAGTTTCCTCATAATGTTTTCCTTCAGTGATAATTTATAAACAAATACACACCTAATTTACTAATATCTTGAATAATCACGGGCGTGTGCGTGCGACGTTAATTTTAGCGCCATCTAGTACTGTCGTGGCAAACGTCTAATTAAATAGTTTGAGACAAGAATGTGGTGATTGCGAGAAATATATTATGTTGCCGACAGAGGACGTTATCTGTACATGTAAATGTTCAAGTTGATTCAATTATGATTTAGATTTACAATTGGACCCAGTAGGTGGCGCTGTGATTGGTTTACAGGATTTTTTTATTCAATTTATTTTTACGTAAAGCATATAACCCTTTTTTTTTCTTTTTTTTTTGACGAGACTTCCGCGCACCACGTCGTGGGTTCGATTCCCACTCAGGACAATCATTTGTGTGATGAACACTGATATTTGTACTGCGTCATTATAAAAATGTATTTACAAAAAAATATATATATATATTATATCCGTAATCTGGTACTCATAGCACAAGCGTTAAGCTTAGTTTGGGACCAGAGGACGTTGTGTGAAATGTCCGTGAATATTTATTTATTTAATTTCGCGAGCCCTCACAAAGCTCAGCATTTTACTAGTTAATTAAATAATAGGTTTTGATCTATATTTCTTAGCATTTGACATGCTCCGCCACTTTTTAAAGTACAAATAATTTGTACTTTAAATAATAGGTTACGTTGGAACGCGCAAACAAAGACTACCGTTATATACTGGAAACGCGCAAATTCGTAGAACCTACTATTGTTTTACGCTGATCTTCTTTGAGAGGATGGTACAATGGTACTTCCCCGATTGAACAAGCAAAACTCTAACACTACGCTATGTAAGATAGCTATCCAACGGGAATTATTCATTTTTCCTGGACAAAGAGTAAGCTATAACCTTTTTTGGGCTCTAGAGTATACATTAGTCACAACGGATCTTTGTGTCTCTGAAGTTAGCTGTAAGACGCTGCGCTGTAGCCATTTTTGTGACGCAAGGCATGTGCGTCTTCTACAGTTTACATTAATCGAAACATGTTCGATTATAATTTAACAATTATAATTGAAAAATATTCGATTATAATTTAACAATTGGAAAATCCAAAAGTGCAAGCCTCATAATCTTCATTTTTTACAATAAAATTGATTATTTGATTAGTTACTAATAATGTATTGGTCTTACTAAGTAGTTTTCAATAAATCACATAGATAGCGCTAATTTCAAAAAGTACTGTGGTTTTCATGCCTTACACGCCATCTAGCGCAAATTTTAAGAAATACTTCTATATTGATCTATAGTTGTCACGAAATAAGGAGGTGCTGCTTTTAGTGTCGAATCGAGCGTAAATATTCACTATTTTTTGTTTATTTAATAACAATTAAACCACATCGAATTAGACCGTGAAAAGTGATAGGGCTCTATTTGTAGTTACTTATACTGAATTGTAAAATAAAAAAAATACTCGATTAGTAAAGTATTTCGGTCGTTATCGTGTAAACACACTACCTACCACACACGAACGTCCAAGATAGAACTTTTTTAAACAGTTTTATATCTAGTTTAAACCTATTTACAGCTAAAATGGCATCTAAATATTATGAGTGTTAAAAATAGTGTTTTTTCTTGATATGTGTGTGTATATATTATTTTACAAGTGCAATATATGATAAATATAGACATTTTAAGTTTGAAAAATCAGTTGTTCTGCATGAAACGAGAGTAATACCCACCTCAACGCTTCGCTTATGAGGCGTGCAATTGTTATCGACAATTATATAACTTATCTGATGTGGACTCTTCTAAATCTAGATTAAAGCTTATTCACTCAAATAGCTCATATATACTTTTTAAACAAAAACAAACAAACAAACATAGCATAACGCCTGTATTACCCGAAGGGGTAGGCAGAGATGTATTACACACCCACGATTTGCCAGCTATGTTTAAGACCCAAATTATAGGGGGCAAGCCTATTGACGTCTACCGGGCACATTTCCAATCTCCGGGCTGCTACTGAGAATTTTTTATTTTTTGATAAATCCTTGTAACATTTTCCGACCCGAGGATCGAACCCGAGACCTCATGATCAGCAGTCGGTTACACTACTGCTGCACCGCAGAGGCAGTCAAATATATGCCAGTATACTTTTTATTGAATATTAAAAAAATAGAACCTAAATAATTGATATGATTTCATTCGATTGTTTTGTTAACCGAGTAATAAACATTTGAACTTATCGTATGATTCTGTCAAAATTACCACTTCGCACTCTGTGCCTAAATTCAGACACAAAGATTCGTTGTGACTACTATATATGATGATCAGGTCAATATTTACAGCACAAAAGCATAACAAATAAACTCACTTGCATTTATTTTAATGCTAGGTGACCCGGCGAACTTCGTACCACATTTCTTTTTCCGTGAATGTCTTCCATAATACTGAAAGACATGTTTCACTATTTATGATGCTTGCCTCGGCCTCACACGGGTGGTGTACAGTTGCGCACTTACGACATGTAATACTTCCGGAAATTCAAATCAGTCGGATTATCAATAATTCCATGTTTGATATATCGAAAGTAATTAACCCGAAAAATTTAAAAGTACCGGAAATGTTACAGTTAGGTACATAATGTCAAAAAATGAGAGAAAATCTTCCGTACACAATGCGTCCATGTAGTGATATATAATGATACATTCATAACTATTGTAATGCCTTGTACTCTTCACAAAGAGTAATGCGTACAACCAGAAAACTCTACAACGGTTTTCATTAAATTTTTATGGAATTAATGTCAATCTATCCTTACCCTTACTGTCAATACTTTTGGAGTTATCAACTGCTGGCTGAACAACTGAACATCAATATATCAATGTTTTGTCAATACGAGTGAATATCTCTCAGTGTTCTGAATCATTAACTCACGCACTTTTCATATTAATTATGAGACATTTTGAAATTTTTTGTTAAGTTCTTTTTTTATTTTCTTTTATACAAACCTTGTCCTCACAATATGGAACACAAATAATATCTAATTTGGTGCAGTCGTTCGGAAGTTATGCGCGTACAAATACTTTACCGATTTTTTTTTTATTTACAAATATATAGATTAGTAAGAAAATCTTTATTTCCTATAAGGAACACTTTTGAATTGGCAGTGTTCACAGTCCTGCTTCTAATAGCTGCTGCCTCCTGTGCTCTGAATCGCTGCAGGTGTACTTCTGAATACAAACCAGTGTGTGGTAACGATGGAAGGTCATACAAAAACTATTGCTTGTAAGTATTTTATCCTACAAAGGCACTTATCTAAGCGTACGTCCCATCTGATAGTGAGCGGTTACCGTAGGATCAAATCCTTTTTTTTTTGAGGCGGGAATGAGAGTATGTGCCTACCGCATACCACGTAGTTCAGAGCACCGAACAGGGTAGTGTGGAGACCTGAGCCCTCACACTAAATAAACCGCCGTGTGTAGTGTTTCCATCTGTACTGTCGGACAACTGGAACTATGTGATATTACTCCAGTGGTGCCTGTGTGCCCTGTAGGGCCTGCCTCAGAATTGTCCCACCATTTTCTACCCACGGGAGTCGTAAGAGCCGACTGAGGGAATACTGGAAGAGTTGGCAGCAGCACTCCCTCGAGTATTAACAACACCCGCTGCGATCGCCAACTCGCCTGCCAAGCGTGGCGATTACGGCACTATCCCCCATTTCTTGAGGAGGCCTATGTCCAGCGGTGGACGTTGATATGCTGATGGATGGATGGATTGATGGTTCCTGGGTCTTATTATATTTTCTGTTAGAAAATTTTAAGTCAGTGTCTGACTAGAAGAAACATGCCCTCATTTTTCATGCATATTTCCCAAACTGTTACCTACTATTCCATAATTGGGATGAGTTTCCTTAGAGTGAAAGGGAGTTAGTCTACTGCAGATTGGCAGACTTCAGAAGCTGTCAAGAAATGTTATATAATGGTTAAGAATCACATGTGATTCATCGAAAGACGAATTAGAAATATCTTAGACTAGTCGACCCGTGCAGAATTCCGCATCCATTAAAGGACTCTTCTTAGATGATTTACTTAAATCGGTACATTTTTAGACTGTGGGACTTTTCTGTGTTTACTTTTCCTCATTTCATCGCTTTAAAATGAGGGGAAATCGTGGGATTTGACAAAGGAATAAGGAAGATTTCGCGGACTGACAGAAAAACAGGCTATATGAGTTTTTTTTTTATTACAGATTGAGGTGCGCTAAAGTGGTGCTTTCCCATGTGGGCAAGTGTGGAGGCCACTTCTGATTTACTTGGATTCAAGAGTCAAACGCCTATACATAATATATAAATAGAATAACATAGTTATCATGTATTACGTCTATTTCTCTTTTTAATTCTAATCAGTGCGGTCAATCATTATTCCTGTGTCGATTGTGTTTCGCACGGTGAGTGAAAGCGTCTGAAACCCAAGGCCCCTTCCTATCCTCTCCTTATTGTGCTTCCTATCCTCTCCTTTGTAGGTTACGGTAACTGTTTACCATCAGGTGGGCCGTATGCTTGTTTGCCACCAACGTGGTGTAAAGAAAGAAAACAAATCAGTTTTACTGTCGTTTACATATTTTTTTAAGGATGGTTTAGGTGTATAGCTAATTCAATTCAATATATTTATTTGCAAAGATTGGGTACATAAGTTGTTACAATTTTATAATGGTACCTATCACCAAACTCAGCTTTACAGCATGCAAGATTATAAAGGCATTAGAATTATTTTATATATTAAATTATAATTAACATACATTCTGCAATTATTTATATATTTTTATTTTATATATTATAATTTACACACATTCTATTAAAATATGTATTATAATTACCTATGCATTTTATTTAGCATATGGAGTGCATATGAAAATTTATAAAGCTTAGTATACAGTGTGTGCTGTGCTCGTAAACATTGTACCTGTCTTATGTTATATTCTAAACTAGCTTGTTACCTGCGGCTTCGCTCGCGTAAATAATGAATATTAAAATAAGGACGATTTAATATAATATATTTTATAGTGACCTAAATCGGGTGAATCAAAACTTGTTTTACTCATAAACATAAAAACCATAACATCACGCCTGTTTTTCCGGAAGGGGTAGGCGGAGGTGTATTACACACCCACGTTTAGTCAGCTATGTTTAAGTCCCACGTAATAGGGGGCGAGTCTATTGCCGTCCGCAATATTCCGGGCGCATTTCCTAACTCCGGGCTGCTTGACTGAGAATTTTTCTTTTTACGAAAAAGCTCTTTAAGAATGCCCGTTTTACTCATGCCTTCTAATTTACGACGACGTAACTCAAATAATCATTTAAACCCTGATATATTTTCCGAAAATCGGCATAGTCATAAGAAAGCATACTGTATCTAACTATTTAGTTTAAAAAATGTATTAAATTAAGTAGAATTAGTAGAATTCATAAATTTTTTTAGTTTCGATTACTGTAGTACCTCTTTGTAAAAAACGTTTACGGTGTTTCCTTTTGGGGTTAAAAGGATTAAGCTACTCGCAGAACTCACTCGGGAGCATGAAACATAAAACTGTCCATGCGACATGCGACTGTATTAATTTGTGGAATGAAAATAGCCTCTTCTGGCACACATTCAGTTATTAACGTGGCTTCTTCGACGTTTTCATGAAGATTATTTTTCTTAAAATGATTTTCACAGAAATTCATTGATTGCGGTGATGATGCGTGCAGCTATTATTTTTTGGGGTTAAGTTAGCTTGCTCGCAAAGCCATTTTATGGGTTTTACTTTAATGTTATTAATTTCAGGACATATTTGATCTGTTAAGTCTAATAAGGAGTAAATTACTGTAGCTAAATCGGAAGATACTCGTATGGGCATTTTTTTTTCCAATAACGGGCAATTTCCATTATCTATTTAGGTAAATTGACTTTTGCATTGAATATTCTCTCAATTTTAGAGTATATATTGTAATAATACAACAATTTACACGATAGTAGAACTATATTGCTCACAATATTTTCCAGTGTAACAAAACTCCAATTGCTTGACAATAAACTGTATTTTACACAATAACTTGCTTCACAACCGTTCACTCGCACCGATATTATAAGACTGCTCGCAATCGGCCATATTTATACTCTAATCCGTCCATATATTCACTTCTACCCTCCGCAAAGAGTTAAAAATATCTAAATTTTATTTTTATTAGTCAATTTAGAGGTAATATTTAGATCATGAGGCCTTGGGTTCGATCCTCGCGACGGGCAAGGTTATTGAGCGTTTTCGTAAAAAGAAAAATTCTCAGTAGTAGCCCGGAGTTTGGAAATGTGCTCGATAGACGGCAATAGGCTCGCCCCCTATACGTAGCTTAAAACTCTACAGTCGTCCGTCCTGACACGTGTATGCTCTCATACACGCTCCAGGTGGCAACCCTACACTTGGCCGATATAGCATAGGAAAAAACATTACTTAACCTTTGGAACAGTTCTTTGCAAATTAACTTTAAATCATAAACAGGTTCTCAGTGTGATAAAAATTTACAACTTTAAATAGGTTCTCAATGTGATTAAAATTTATAAATATGCATTATTCATAACAAAGGTCTAAAACTATTCATTTAAAATAACAAGTTTAAAATTTTCTTTGAGAGGCCCGTATGCGCGCACGTCACCTCGGGCGATGTCCCAATTAACAAGAAGGGCACGAAGGTAGTCGCACACTGATGTCGTTCACTCGTGGGAACGTAACACCGATTTGTAGGAGTGACATGTCAAAGCTCATTACCCAATACATCAAATACCTCAAAATTATATAAATATATTTCATAATACATCCGGGAACCAATCAATTCTTGCTGCTTTTTTTTTATTTGTCAATCATAATGTTATTCAATATAAGAACTTAATTGTCTGTAAATTAATTTTAAATCATAATAACAAAAGGTTCTCAACGTGATAATAATTTACAAATATATTACTCTAATAGATGTCTGAAACAATTAATTTCATCAAATACTTATTTAGATATTTTTATATATATTTTTAGCATTTGACATGCTTAGCACTATACATTAAACACAAAGTGAAAAATGTGAAATCGAAAATAACAGTCAGGAGCAGGATTTGAACCTGCATCTCCTGGATACCGTCCAGATGCTTTACCAATTCAGCCATCCTGACAATTGCTCCTGACTGCTAATTTCGATAACACATTCATACTTAACGTCTTTGGGTGACGCCTGCACCATCTGTCGGAAGTATTTTCATACATTATACCGACCAGGTAAACTTAATTTTACAATTAAGATTTTACCTAATAATGACGCAAACCCTATAAATATTTAGATATTTTTATATATATTTTTAGCATTTGACATGCTTAGCACCATACATTAAACATAAAGTGAAAAATGTGAAATCGAAAATAACAGTCAGGAGCAGGATTTGAACCTGCATCTCCTGGATACCGTCCAGATGCTTTACCAATTCAGCCATCCTGACAATTGCTCCTGACTGCTAATTTCGATAACACATTCATACTTAACGTCTTTGGGTGACGCCTGCACCATCTGTCGGAAGTATTTTCATACATTATACCGACCAGGTAAACTTAATTTTACAATTAAGATTTTACGTAATAATGACGCAAACCCTATAAATATTTAGATATTTTTATATATATTTTTAGCATTTGAAAAATGTGAAATCGAAAATAACAGTCAGGAGCAGGATTTGAACCTGCATCTCCTGGATACCGTCCAGATGCTTTACCAATTCAGCCATTTATTTTCGATTTCACATTTTTCACTTTGTGTTGAATGTATAGTGCTAAGCATGTCAAATGCTAAAAATATATATAAAAATATCTAAATATTTATAGGGCTTGCGTCATTATTAGGTAAAATCTTAATTGTAAAATTAAGTTTACCTGGTCGGTATAATGTACGAAAATACTTCCGACAGATGGTGCAGGCGTCACCCAAAGACGTTAAGTATGAATGTGTTATCGAAATTAGCAGTCAGGAGCAATTGTCAGGATGGCTGAATTGGTAAAGCATCTGGACGGTATCCAGGAGATGCAGGTTCAAATCCTGCTCCTGACTGTTATTTTAGATTTTACATTTTTCACTTTGTGTTTAATGTATAGTGCTAAGCATGTCAAATGCTAAAAATATATATAAAAATATCTAAATATTTATAGGGTTTGCGTCATTATTAGGTAAAATCTTAATTGTAAAATTAAGTTTACCTGGTCGGTATAATGTATGAAAATACTTCCGACAGATGGTGCAGGCGTCACCCAAAGACGTTAAGTATGAATGTGTTATCGAAATTAGCAGTCAGGAGCAATTGTCAGGATGGCTGAATTGGTAAAGCATCTGGACGGTATCCAGGAGATGCAGGTTCAAATCCTGCTCCTGACTGTTATTTTCGATTTCACATTTTTCACTTTGTGTTTAATTCATCAAATACCTCAAAATTTTATTATGTGCGTAAGTATTCATTATATTATTTTCATAATTAAAAAAATACATTCGCGAAGCAATCAATTCTCTCTGCTTACTTATTTTATAAATCATTATGTTATAAAATAGTCCATGTCATGAACCTTTCAATTCTCATGACATAGTTGTAACTTGTTTCCAATCAGGTTACGAACCAATCATTTCTCGCACCCGAAGGCATCTTGCTGTTGCATCTATACGTGAACCTATCAATTCTCACGGTCTGACAAAACTTGCCGACAAGTAAACCAATCAATTCTCACTACCAGCCAATCAATTAGTCCATGTCATGAACCTTTCAAATAACATGACATAGTTATTGATGCCAATCAGGGTACGAACCAATCACTTCTCGCACCTGAGGGTATCCTGCTGTTGCATCGACACGTGAACCCATCAATTCTCACGGTCTGAAAAAACTTTAAGACAACATACCGACAAATGAACCAATCAATTTTCCCTGCCAGCTAAAAGTACTATCGAAAGTAATTTAGCGTAGGTATATTAATTAATTGGTAACGTTCAATCAATTGGTAACCTTCAATCAATTGGTAACCGTCAATCAATTACCAACCTTCAATCAATTGCCAGCCTTCAAACAATTGCCAACCTTCAATCAGTTGGTAACCTTCAATCAATTGGTAACGTTCAATCACTTGGTAACATTCAATCAATTGGTAACATTCAATCAGTTGGTAACCTTCAATAAATTGGTAACCTTCAATCAAATGGTAATCTTCAATCAATTGGTAACCTACCATCAATTGGTAACCTTCATTCAATTCGTAACCTTCAATCAATTCGTAACCTTCAATCGATTCGTAACCTTCAATCGTCTCGTCAATGTAACCTTCAATCGTCTCGTCAATGTAACCTTCAAGCGTCTCATCAATGTAACCGTCAAGCCTCTCATCAATGTAACCTTCAATAATCAATACTCAATGTAACCTTCAATACTCAATGTTGCCCTAAATACTCAATGTTGCCTTCAATACTCAATGTAGCCTTCAATACTCAATGTAGCCTTCAATCATCAATGTAGCCTTCAATCATCAATGTAGCCTTCAATCATCAATGTAGCCTTCAATCATCAATGTAGCCTTCAATCATCAATGTAGCCTTCAATCATCGGTGTAGCTATCAATCATCAATGTAGCTTCCAATCATCAATGCAAACTCATGTCAGTGTAAACTCGAATCCAAATAACTTATCAGCCACAAGATACGCACAAGTTAGCATCTTGCATTAAAACTTAATACAACCCGAATATGCGTGTAGATAATAGCTGAGATAAAATTATTGTTTATATCGAATACGTGTCACTAGTATTTTTAGCTTTTTTGATAAAATTATAGTATTGGGTTCTTGTAGTTTATTTATAATTTTTTTTAATATTTAAGAATATTTGTCATAGTTAATTTTGTTTCGTTTTTTACGAAGAAGTCTTTAAATCTTAGAAGCTATAAGGAACACAATGCCTTAGTTATCATTATGAAGGTACCTGTGTTTACATGATCATTTCAACTAAATCTCAAGCAGCTTTTTAGCGCTTATGATAATTCAGGAAAATTCTGTAACATTATTCAATAATTTACGAGATCAATCATGCGTAATATATTGTCTCATTTATTAACAGGTTTGATACGTCTAGTATTAAACCTGTTAATATTTATAAATATCTCATTAATTAACATACTGGTGTATTAAGACTGTTAATTGCTACCGAGCTATAACCAGCTTGTCAGAGACACTTTGAACATCAACGTAATAGCTAATAGAGTCTAATGGATGAGGTTTGTTCTTCCAAATTATTCGCAAATCGCAAGTATTCGCACATTGGGAGAATTAAAAAGAGAGTATAATAGTGACAGAGCTCGTAAGCTGCGTCTTTGTAGCAATAGGCAACCAGTTTGGAATAGCATGAAATCTTGAAATGTGGTCAAATTTCCGGAGGTTGAAAACGAATCGAATGCAATTGTTGAGAAGCCGGTCAAGTTTGAGGAGATCTGAATTCAGGTCGAGATAGCACACATCAGCATAATTAATGACAGAGAAAACCAAGGTTTGTATCAACGTTGCCTTCGTCTTGACTGGAAGAATGTTTTCCAAACGATAAAGCGAACGAAGGGTACCCGTTAATTTCTGGGAGTTGTTCGTGACTTGGGTTTTCCACTGGAGTATAGCTACCACCAAAACATAGCCTTTTTTTTTTGCTTTGGTAGGAAAAAATGTTCCTTACCGCACACCCCGTCGTTCGGGCAAACCAAAACATAGCCTTTTTTATTTTTTTTATTAGGCGGGAAAAAATGTTCCTAACCGCACACCCCGTCGTTCGAGGCAACGAACAGGGTAGTGTGGGGCCTGCACCCACTAAATAAACCCACCGTGTGCCGTCTCTCCGCCTTTATTGGCGGGCCACTGGAACTATGTTGCATTCCTTCTGTGGTCCGCCGGCGGCTTACCCTTTCGGGGTACCCACTACTGAGCGACGCATCCGCGCACGGAGCGTCGCACCTTCTCGGGAGGCCTTGCGGGTGGCGGACGTTCCCGGGTCCATCCACCCGCAGCCTCAGCTAGGGCGGCATGAGGCACCACCGAAGGAATGTGACATAGTTCCAGTGGCCCGCCAAGAAAGGCGGAGAGACGGTACACGGCGGGTTTCTTTAGTGGGTGAAGGCCCCACACTACCCTGTTCGTTGCCCCGAACGACGGGGTGTGCGGTTAGGAACATTTTTTCCCGCCTTAACAAAAAAAAAAAAAAAAAAAGGGCGGCATGAGGCGCAAGTACCTGCGCCTACGCTGCCCCGGTCGCTGGCGGCGGTTCGGGTCAGCGGAAGAATCCTCCTCCCTGGCTCTCTCCGCCACTTCCTTCCGCGAGATAACCTCCTCACAGAAGGCAGTGACCGCGGCCCAGTTCCTGTCGCTGCCAAGCATCGCTCTAACGACGCTCGGCAGCGGCATGAGCCCTAGTAGGGCTCATGCCGCTGCCGAGCGAATATGGGCGGACCCAAAATGCTTGCCGACGGCTCTACACGGGGGGGTGGACCGGTCGATGGCGCTGTACGGCGCACTCGTGTGGGCGGGGTCCCTGGACGCACTGAACAGGGCTCTTCTGTGGAGACCACAGAGAGTCGTTGCGTCCAGGGTCATACGCGGATAACGCACGGTGTCGACGGAGGCGGCCTGCGTGTTGGCCGGAATCCCCGCGTGGGACTTGGAGGTGGAGGTGCAACGCCCGCCGAGCTGCCATGGCCAGGTGGAGGGCACGGTTGGAGGCGCCTCAGCCCGGTCTTTGGACCGTAGGGGCGCTCCAGTCGGTGCTGGAGGAGTGGGCGGGGCGACGGCATGGATTCCTTACCTTCCGACTGGTGCAGGTGCTGTCGGGGCACGGTTGCTTCGGCAGATACCTGCACATAGTCGCAAGGAGGGAAGCGACTCCGGGCTGCCACCACTGCGGCTGTGACGAGGACACGGCGCGGCACACGCTCGAGTCGTGCCCGGCTTAGGCCGAGCAGCGCCGTGAACTCGTCGCGGAAATAGGGGGGACCTCTTGCTGCTGAACGTCGTCAGAGCGATGCTCGGCAGTGACAGGAATTGGGCCGCAGTCGCTGCCTTCTGCGAGGAGGTTATCTCGCGGAAGGAAGCGGCGGAGAGGGCCAGGGAGGAGGACTCTTCCGCTGACCCAAACCGCCGGCAGCAACTGGGGCGGCGTAGGCGCGAGTACTTGCGCCTCATGCCGCCCTAGCTGAGGCTGCGGGTGGATGGACCGGGGAACGTCCGCCACCCGCAAGGCCTCCCGCGAAGGTGTGACGCTCCGTGTGCGGATGCGTCGCTCAGTAGAGGGTACCCGAAAGGTTAAGCCGCCGGCGGGCCACTGAAGTAATCCAATACACACAGGTTCAGGTTGCCGCCTTATGCCCTGCCTGACTGCAGCGGAAACAAAGGCCGCCGCAATCAAAGCAGTTAGTGCACGTCGGTCGGGTGTGTCCGACCGCCATGCACTTATAGCACCTCGCAGGTCGGGGCGCCAGCACGGTTACCCGCGCGGAACTCCAGTCCACGAAGAGCCTGCCTGCGTCAGCCAAGATTTTAGCCGCTGCGATAGGGCAACTCACCCAGACGGTACCTACACCGCCTGGTCCGGTCCTAATAGAGCCGACTCTGACGGCATCCGAGCATCCGGTTTTCGAGGCAATGGCCTCCCGGACGTCGTCAGCCGACACCGAGTCGTCCAGACCGGAAACGTGCAGTTCAGCGCATTTCACCGGTCTGGCGATGAAGGCAGTGGCTTCATCGAACAGACCTCGCAGCCTTGTGGCTATCGTATCAGCCATTTTGGGACCTTTCGCCCCAGGGAACTCGAGGATTCGAGCCCTTGTCTGGGCTTGGCGAGTCCGGCAACGCCTCCGAGGTCAGAGACGTCAATCTCCGTCCGGGCCTTCCTCAAAATGGCCTGATAGGTCAGGCCCGCTTCCGCCTCCGGCAGCATGGTGATCACCACCGCTGCTGTTTTCGGCGTCTGAAGCTTGCGCTTGCGCGACTTCTTTTTGCAGCTGAGCTTGCCCCCTGGCGCTATAGGCTCCACGGCTTGGGCAGCAGCCCTAGCCGCAGATCCCCTCTTCTTTTTACCCCGGGACTTCTTCCTCCCGCCGTCTACAGTCTGCCAGCCCTCGTCAGAGGGCGCAGGGCCGGACGTGGCGGGTGGTGGGACTTGAGAATCCTGAGGTATGTTTGCTGGGGCCCGCGAGGGCTGGCCAGCATGCGGAAGGAGAGGGAATTGCTCCTTGGGCTGGCCCTTGGAGCGCTGCCCAGCCTTCTGCGCCGTCTTTGGCTTAATAGCCTTGGGGGCTGCTTTGCCCTGCCCCTTGGGCGGCGTAGCAGCCGCAGCCGCGGAATATGTGCCCACGCGGCCACCCTGGCAGAGCAGCGGCGTTGGGGCCGAAGGCGGCGCGGCCTTCCTATCTACGACCAGAGCTGGACGGAGTCTTGGCTCCGGCGGCACCCTAGTGCTCAAGGAATCGATGCACGGGTCATAGGTGGCACTCTGTTAGGAGACCAGGGCCGGAGGCCCTGCACCCGCCGTTGAGGCAGAGGTTTCCGGCCCGGCCTTGGCGAGTCCTGGGTTGTCCTTACGGGGCTCTGCCACCTCCGACTCGAGGCACCTGCAGCGACAGGGCACCTCCAGCTTTCCGGTCCCCCCTGCAACCGAGTACCGTCGGAGAGACTCCATTGCCCCGTATGCTACTTTAGTAGCATTGTTGAGGGCCTCCGCGAGGTTGCCCCGAAGACTCTGCGACCCATTAGCCACCGTAGAAACGACGGCCAGGGCATCGGAAACCTTCGGGGCAATTTGGTCCACCGTAGGCGGACCGTCCGTGTCCGGAGGCTCCTCACGGAGCTTCGATGTGAGGAGGGTTACCTTCTCCTCCACCGAAAGCCCCACTGCCAAACCCTGAAGTATGGCCTCATCCGCTTGGGTCGAGGCTCGGGTCGCCATACGCACGCAAGTGCCTCGGCCCCTCTTGGCCGACCTTCCCGGTCTTCCCGGCAGGGGCATCTCCTCGAAATCGGGCGCTTCAGGAGACGCGCTGGCTTGGCCGATGAGGTTGGCTGCTCTTTCGATGCAGCTGGTTGCTCCGACGTTGCGGCTGGCTGCTCCTTCGTGGCCGCGCTCTGCTTGGATCCCTGTTTCGGCAGGCATACGCTTGGCACCTTGGCGGAACTGTTGCCGCCATCGGAGGTGTCTCCATGTCGGCGGTAGAGCCGCTGCCCATGGCAGGACTACCCGCGGGTGTGGGTTTCTTCCCACGGGTCTTCCCCTTCTTCTTCTTCCCTTCGTTTTTTTCGGCGTTGGTTGCCCCCCTCCGATACTCGGGGCTGACAGGGCCGGTTTTGGTACTCGGCCCTGTGAGGGATTCTCCGGACGCGTTGCGCCCGGTACCCTCCGGAAGTACACTTATGTTTTGCACATCCGCCATGTTTGAGTTTTGAGTCCTTCGACTATGGGGTGCCACCCTCGCGACTGGATACCCTCCAGCCATTCATCCCTCGCCGGGCGGCAAAGCTTAGATTGGGATAACTTTTTATAGGGGTTTTCTTCCCCGTGGCCCGAAGACCCCCGGTCCTGTCCTCCAGGATTACGGGTCAGGCCGAACGGTGGTCTGTATCAGACCGTGCTCACCACTTGCAAGCAAGTAGTAAGCCCGTCACCCCTCGGGCTGAAAAGCCCCGTCTCCGTCTCTCAGGGCCGGGAGGGCCACTATGGCCCCGCTGGCCCTCCACGGCAGACGTTCGGGCCACTGCTACCAGTGAGCCCGTCGCCACTCGAGCTAAAAGCCCCGTCTTCGGGGACGGGGGGGTCACTGTGACCCCGCTGTCCCCCTCCCAGAGTCGGGGGGGCCACTGTGGCCCTGCTGACCCTCCACGGCGGACGTCTGTCCTATCCGCTGTGCCCTCTGCTAGTCAGAGGAACACGCGGAGACCCGTCCCCTGCCGGGATTCAGCCGCCGGCACCAGAGTGCCGACGTTGCCCGGGGCGCACCAACGCGGAGGTATCCCGAACCGCACCCCAAACCAAAACATAGCCTAGGATTGCTAAATGGTACGACAAAACCGTTGTAAGTTATTGGTGGAAGACTGCATATGTTTATTTCGCTAAGTATCTAAGGGCTGCCGATTAAGATGGACGACAACGTAATAGCTAATAGAGCCTAATGGATGAGGTATGTTCATCTAACATTACCATTCCAAATTATCTAAATGTCCGAAAAGTTCTAGCGGGAACTTCTAATTCGTTTCAACATACTGAAAACTTCTGGCGATATTAACAGAAGGACTGATATCGTGGTCGGTATGCTGAGAGAAGTTTCTAGAAGGTTATTTAAGGTAAGGTGGCAGCAGAAATTCAAACTTTTCTTTCTTTTTTTTTTTTTTCTTTTTTTTTATTGCATGTAGTGGCAGACGAGCCACGGTCCATCTGATGGTAAATGGTAACCGTCGCTCATGGACTCAACTATACCGAGAGTATTGTCAAGCCACTGCTCACCAATTCATTTCACAGATGAAATGAAATATAAACGGCTATCTCCTGCTACAGCCAAAACGCAGCGATGTGCTTTATGGCCGGTCACACGGGAGATGGTGGTACCAACCCACTCGGGCCCAATCAAGCAGCAAGCGAGTACTCCCACTTGGTAACCAGCCAGTAATGCAATGGGTGATCAATGCTTACTTCCCTTAGTCGCCTCATACGACACTTGTGGGAAAGAATGGGGTGGTGACACTTGTATTCTTAGTCCGTAACCACACAGACAAACTTACTTTCGCATCCTATTTAATTGTAGTCGTAACAAAGATATGTCTATACATTTTATAAGATATTTGAGTAAAAATACCTACTTATAATTAGGTTCGTACGGCGTCTCTGAACACTAACAATTCTTTTTAGTTTTTTGTTTGTCTGTTTGTATATTCACACATGTCGGAAAAATTACTGAACGGATGTTGTTTGATTAGACATCAAAACTAGTATATATTATGGGCTACTATACAGAGAACCTCAGATATAACCTAAGAACTAGCTTTGTGAGGGTGGGTACTTTTCCTGTTTACTTTTTTTGGTACTTTTCACCAGCTTGCTGTGATAAGCAAGTCTCTACTCAAGCCGCTAACAACTGCCTTAGTGCAACTATAAAAATATCTAGTATAGCGTTTGATGCCGTCGTTTTGTCACTGGTGGAGATCAGTATGTTAATGTCTACTACAAAACTTAACTTATCATCACGCCATTTCCCTTGTGGGGTGGGCAGAGAGAACAGAGTGCCAAGAGGCTCTATTCTTGCATACATCTCTCGCTTCCTCAACATTCATAACTCTCTTCATACACGTTTGCCGGTTTCGGAGACTCCTGACTCCACCTTCCTTCAATACATGACCGATTTGATCTTAAAAGGTGAGTTTCGGTCTCCCCCTGTACCTACATCCTTCCACTTTCGCATTGTAAATCTTCTTAACCAGTCGCTCGTCCGGCATTCTTTCCACATGTCCGAACCATCGGAGCATTCCCTTTCGCATCTTTACACCAATACTCTCTTTCATACCTACTCGCTCTCTTACGTCGTTATTACGAATGCAGTCAGTCAGCCTCACTCCACAGATTATCCACAGAGATCGCATTTCGACCGCATGCATTTTGACGGGCCTCGTAGCGTAGTCGGTAGTGTAACCGACTTCCGTGCACGAGGTCGTGGCTTCGATTCCCACTCAGGACAATTATTTGTGTGATGAACACAGATAATTGTACTGCGTCTGGGTGTTTCCTATCTATTATATGTATGTATTTACAAAAAAAAGTAGTACCTATATGTATTATATCCGTAATCACCAGATTAGGTAGATTGGGTACTAACCCACAGCACAAATGTTAAGCTTAGTTTGGGATCAGAGGACGTTGTGTGATTGAACCTGGAAGGTCGTAACCCGGAACTTGATCGTAGCCAGGAACAGTAAACTTGGAACTTGATCGTAGCCGGAACTAGGAACTTGGAACTTGGAACCCCAGGAGCTTTTATTCGGGTGTTAGTTACAAATTTTGAGGCGCCGTATATTTAAGATACGACGCTCGCTACAGCTCAGTTCTTTGGGGTTTCCTAGTCACACACTTTTACTTTCAAATGCCCTAGGCAAAAAATATTTTATATATATTACTATAGTAATTTACGCAGTGTTATCTGCCTTGACGATAATTCAGTCAGAGAAAAAAAATTCTACCCGCAGCTGTCATCTTTATATTTTCATTCTGATAGTACCCCCTTCTAAGATTATTATTTCCATCTCCCTCTTGCGCATTGCGTCAGGCCTGCTCATTGGTGGATATTTTTTTGTTCTAGAACTTCTTCTATCCATACGCTTGCGATTGGAGTAGCCATAGAACGTTATCGAACCCTAGCGTACTCTGCTCGCATCTGGGATCGCATGCTGGCCATATAATATATGGTAATAACATTTGATTCTGGCCTTTGTGGGAGTGGAATCATGCGACCAATTGGTGATAATCTAACTGGGTAGGGTGCTTAGGAAACCACCGAAGGAATGTAACACAGTTCCAGTGGCCCGCCAATAAAGGCGGAGAGACGGCACACGGCGGGTTTCTTTAGTGGGTGCAGGCCCCACACTACCCTGTTCGTTGCCCCGAACGACGGGGTGTGCGGTTAGGAACATTTTTTCCCGCCTTAACAAAAAAATAAAAAAAAAAAGGGTGCTTAGTAGGCAACCGCGCGTATTTTAAGTTTGCGGATATCGTATCCGGTATCAATTGAATATGCAAATTTATAATTTATTTAGTAATTTGTTCATGAGCCTAGCTCTCTAAAATATTATATTACTATGGAGTTGCAAGAAAAATATAATGGTTGGCACACAATATATACTGATGGATCAAAGAGTACTAATGGTCTAGGAGCTGCATTTTATGATCCTTTTCTTAAAAATAGTGGAAGTTTTAATGTAAATGGCAATGTTTGTATAATGTCAGTGGAGTTGACTGCAGTCTCGGAGGCACTAACTTATGTATGTTCTTATAGATTAGACAATGTAGTTATACTTACTGATAGTAAAAGTTCTCGACAACATTTGGCTCGTTGCACCTCTGGAGACAGAGGCGTGCCGATAGCCTATGAAGTATTAAAAAAGATCTACGACTTGCAATCGAGGGGGGTGTCTTTGAGACTGCAATGGATCCCAGGACATGTCGGAATTGGGGGTAACGCAAAGGCAGCCCAACTTGCTAAATCAGCATCTTCGAGTGGGACATACTATGAAATATCTCCTTATTACAGCGAAGTAATCCCTAGATACAAAAGGAAATGCTGGGATATATGGCAGGAATATTTTGATTTAAAATTAAGAGAAAAGGGTATCTGGTATAAAACCATACAGTGCTCAATCTTTCGTAGCCCCTGGTTCGGAGATGTCTTAATTAAAAGGCAATATTTAAAAATTGCCTTCAGACTCCGTTCCAGTCACTATCAATCGGCAAAGTATGCATTTCTGCTAAAAAAAATGCACCTCACCCAAATGTGAGATATGTGCCGTTTCAGTCACTATCAATCGGCAAAGTATGCATTTCTGCTAAAAAAAATGCACCTCACCCAAATGTGAGATATGTGATGTGGTGGAGGACGTGCATCATTTATTGGCAGAGTGTGATAGGAACCGGAGACATAGGGAAGCGTTGCTGAGAGAGTTTGGGCTGATTAGAAGCAATGTGGGTATTTTTCAATCCATTTTGGCAGAACCCGCTTCAGTTGCTGTAAGAAGGGTATATGAGATGGTGGTTGCTTCTCAGCAGCTCCTCCCAGCAGGGAGAGTAGCAACTTATTAGGCTAAGATTGTTATTAGTTAAGAGTACAATGCGACTGGCATATCCATGTTTGACAAAAGTCCCGAAACTAAATAAAGAATAAAAAATATTAGTAAGGATGCGAAATTGAATTTGTTTGTTTAACTCATTTTCTTTTTATATAATACTTATACACCTGGGTTACAAATAAACGTATGGCCCACCTGGTGATACACATTTACCGTAGCCCATAGACGCTAGCAACACCAGAGACGTCACTCACCAGCGCCAAGGAAAAGGATGGAAAGTAGAGAAGGGAGATGATATGAAAAGCATTGGAAGGATAATAAACATAGGATAGGGAAGGGTTTGGGCCCCTGGTGCTCTCACTCACTATACGAAACAAAACCGTAGGGGTACCTTGTATACCACTGAAGGAATGTAATAATAATTCCGGTGGCCCACCAATAAAGACGGAGAGACGGCACACGGCGGGTTTCTTTTGTGGATGAAGGCCCCACAGTACCCTGTTCGTTGCCCCGAACGACGGGGTGTGCAGTTAGGAACATTTTTTCCCGCCTTAAAAAAAAGAAAGGGTAGGTATCTTGTATTGTTTCACGCTTATCTTCTATGGCCGTGTGGGGCCGGCTTTAGAATTGTCCAAACCCTCTCTACCCACGGGAGTCGTAAGGGGCTCTCTTGGGGAGGCCTATGTCCAGCAGTGGACGTTGAAAGGCCGATGGATGAATGGATGATCTTCTAAGAGAGGGTGGTACATTTCCGATGGAGCCAGCTGTCTGTGATAAGCAAGTCTCTACTACTAACAAATGCCTCAGTGCAGTTATTGAAAAAAAAATATCTAGTATGGCGTTTGATGCCGGTCGTTTGTCAGTGGTGGAGATCAGTTATCCATGTATATTACAAGTTCTGTTTAATTTCAGTGTTCACACTTATCTTCCTGATGTTGGCTTCGGTTGTGTCAGAAAATAATGATCCTTGTCACTGCAGTAATAATGACGATGATGGTGGATGCTATGAAGGATACTATTATGAAAACAAATGCCTGTATGTACCTATTTATAAAGTTTGATGTAATTTAAATCACCCTATTCTTTACTGCGGGTGTAGTAAGAGACGACTGAGGAAGTATAGTATTCACAACACAACGGATCTTTTTCTAGGCTGCTGGGGTGTAGACCCCCAAAGTTTAAATGTACGATTACTTGACATATACGGCCCTAGATGTCACTAGTGGCAATTTTAAATCGCGCTTCCATTACACTCGGTTACTGTTTATAAGATACAGCCACATAAATACATTATCGCTCATTCGGAGATCCTCGTAGTCGCCGCCTAGCACAGTCGCATGTGCCGGTGCTCGGGTCCGCGAGTGATAGTGTGTCTGCGACGATCCGCGTCGCCGGAATTCGCCACCTTCGCACTTTTAGCGCCCTACCGCGCTTCCCGGAGCCCGTGTCGCTCCCTTCGGTCTCTGGTTCCCGGTCTGCCACAAGTGGCAAGCCCCGGGGCTTGGGCCGGAGGGTGTCGGCGCGCCGGGGGCGCGGTCACGGACCGCACCCTGGTGGCTATTGCCCCCCTCCCCCGCTCACCATCAGCGCCGCGATAATCGGCGGGGCATAATGCCAGCCCCGCCCGCACACCCGCCACTTAGGCGCTCTACTCGTCCTGCCTTGTACCGAGGAAAGGTGTTCGTGCGTTCACGAGTTGCGAACCCCAGCGCCTCCCTCGGAGCGGGCTTGGATGCTATTGCAGCAGCCGGGCAGGCAACGATTGTCGCCCGATCACGGCAACCAGCCGTACCACTGGGCCTCGGAGCCGGTGAAGAGTTTTTCGGGACGAGCCTCACGCGAACTCCTACCCCATCAACGTCCATCGCTGATATAAACGCCGCTACAACCGCAGTCGCATCCTCTGCGGCCTCCGTATTGCAGCCGACTACAACCGTCGCCGCGCCAGCGGCGCTGCTCGCTGCGCCGCCACTGCCGCGCCGAGATGCGCGCACGTTCTACGCACCAGCCCCACGCCTCACCGCTCCGCCAACCAACATCACGGTGGAGCGATTCCCCTCCCCCCGCAAATAAGAGGGGAGAAGAGAGCGACAAACACCCCGTCGCCCTCCATGCCGCGCTTGCTGCCTCCGTCACCGATGGAGGTTGCGGGCTCATCAACCGTCCCGACCGCCAGCTTGGCCCCTACTCTCTCGGGAGCTGCTATCGCCGGCCCATCGTGGGCCAACATAGCCACGACTGCGGTGGCTTCCACTTCCACGCAGTCGCCTTTATTTCCTGCCACCTCAACGGCAATCACCACCGATACCGTCATCACTGCCACCACACCAGCGGCTGCTGAAACCAACACCAAGCCGAAACAAGCCAGCCGGTACCCGCCGCTTATTGTGGAGGTGCTACCAGACTGGCCCACTCATTTCCGGGAGCTGAAGCGCACCCTCGGACACGCGCCCAATGGACGTCCGTTCGGTAAAGGTGTGCGATTTATCCCACGATCGGAACAGGAGTTCCGTGCGATCCAGCGCTACCTTACGCAGCTGGAGAAGGATGCCGGAATCTCCTGGTTCTGTTATTCGCTACCTGCCGAACGGAGCCTCAAAGTGGCTATCCGGGGGCTGCCAGCGAACACAGACCCAGCAGCCGTCGAGGCAGAGTTGCGCGAACTCGGGTATGTCCCCGAGCACGTGCGAGCGATCCCCGCGCGCCCGGGTAGGCCGGGCTGCCTGATGTTTGCCCAACTACAGCGAACTGCTGATACCACCCCGGGTATATACGAAGTCCACGAGCTTCTGTGTATGCCCGGGGTCACCATCGAAGCGTGGAGAGGACGCCGAGGACCTGCGCAATGCCATCGCTGCCAGCAGTTCCGGCACTCGTCGCACAACTGTCACAGGCCTATTGCCTGTGTTCGGTGCGGCGAGAAGCACGCCGCCAGAGATTGCCCCCGTCCTCTGGAGGACCCACCCACCTGCGCCAACTGTGGAGAGGCACATACGGCCAATAATGTCAATTGTCCAGTGTTCCGGAGGGAAGTCCGGAACAAGAGGGCTGGCACTGTTGCCCGTACCACCGCGCAGGCTGCTACCACCCCAGTGGAGAAGGACGCCCCAGGCTCGCTCATGGCTGCCGCCAACCAGCCACAACAGCAGCCCGGCAAGAGGCGTCGAAGGAAGCGCAACAAGCGCAAGCCTTCCGCCGCACGATCTGCGTCCGCTGCTCAGCCTGCGGCGCCCCCTGCGCCAACAAAGGCGCCTGTGTCCAAGCCCACCGTGGTCGCTGCCCCCTCCGGGGGGACGAAGGCGAAGCGAGTGGCTCCGTCGCAGCCGGCAGCCCAGCCGTCGCGCGGACCCTTGGACCCCAGATTGACCAGCGTCATCGGCACCCTGCAGCAGGTGCTAGAGGCGATTCAGGAGCAGCGAGATCCCATCCCGCTGATCCTCAGATGCATCGTTGAGCTCTGCGACTCTGGACGTGCATGAGCTCCGAACCGTCTTTTGGAATGCCGACGGGATCTCTACCCAGAAGACCCGCCTCCTAAAACTGCTGCTGTCTCAGCGTCGCGTAGATATCGGCCTGATCAACGAGACCCACCTCAGACCGGTAGACCGGTTGAAGGTTTCCGGATACTATGTCTACCGGGAGGACAACATCTCACCATCAGGGATTGCTTATCGGGGATTGGCAATCCTGGTGCGTCGGAGTATTATCCACCAAGTGCTGCCAGTACCACAACTGCAGTCGTCGCTCGCCCTAGGAGTGGAAATCTGCATTGACCGCCAACCCACCCGTGTGTTCGCCTTCTACAAGCCGCCGCAAAATCGGCTCGCAGTGGCTGACGTCCACACACTGCTGGACTCGCCGCTGCCCACGATCATTGCCGGCGATTTTAACGCGAAACACACGGCGTGGAACTCAAACGCGACGTGCCCAGATGGCAGACGCCTACTGGACGACGCAGACCGCTCCGGGTACGAGGTGCAAGGACCAGAGGTCCCGACGCACTACTCGTACTCCGCAGCCTACACTCCAGGCGTCATCGACATTGCCGTCATACGCGGCATCACTGCTGCGACATCGATGGACGTCCTGGATGACCATCTCATCTCCGACCACCAGCCGATACTCATGACGCTGAAGACACCGCCGAAGACGCTGACACCACCTTCTCCTCGATCCCGCCAAGACTGGCGTGTATTCGCCGAGCACATGGCCACCCACACGCCTACCAACCGCGTGGATACCCCCGCAGACGTCGAGCGACTCTCCACTGACCTCAGTGCAGCCATGTCGGCCGCGCTTCGAGTGTCCAAGCTCGACGCTGTCACCACCCGCAGGCCACCCCCGCTCCCAGCCTACATTCTTGGGATGATCGAGGAGAAGAGGAAACTGCGTAGGCAATGGCAACGCAACCGGTGCCCGAACATGAAGACCCGGCTCAACGCTCTGGCCGCTAAGATCTCGGCTGCGCTGGAAACAGTCGCGACCGAGTCCTGGCAACGTGCCATCGAGCGAGCCGGCAAGAACTGGACGGGCATCCACCGCTTCTGCCGCCGCCTCTCAGGGAATCCATCTCCGATTAGGCCCCTCCTGGCCGGTGATGGAACCCCACGTTACCGTGCCGAGGACCGAGCGGAGATCTTCGCCGATTACCTGGAGACGCAGTTTCTACCGAATTCTGCCGAGGACGTGCAGCACACAGCAGAAGTCCAGCAGCACTTGGAGTCATACTTCGAGTCGCCGATAGCCCCCACTGAGGACCCCGTCGTGTTCTCCCCAGGACAAGTTCAGCGGATGATCCGACGCACCAAACTCCGGAAAGCCCCCGGCCCCGACCGAGTGACCAACGAAGCCCTGCGTCACCTACCTCCGCGAGTAATCGCGACGTTGACGCACCTATTCAACGGCATCCTCCGCACCGGGCACTTCCCCGCCTCATGGAAGATCGGTCGGATCATCATGCTGCCCAAACCCGGCAAGAACATCTTGCTGCCTGGAAGCTATCGGCCCATCACGCTGCTGTCGACCACCTCGAAAGTCTTCGAGAAGCTGTTGCTGCTGCACATGACGCCCCACCTTCAGCCACGCGACGAACAGTTCGGCTTTCGCGCGTATAGGTCTGTTGACGTTTCGGTTTCGGCGAACCAGTTAATAACGTCAACTGGTTTGTTAACTAGTTATCGTTTATAGTAAACGGTTTCGTTTCGTTAACGCAAAAACCGTCGACGACCCACCTCTAGGCATAACTCGACTCCCAAATATTAAAGTAATACTGAAAGAACGGCTTAATAGATGTCACTAAATTCTCCCTTAAAAAGAAGCGATAATGCAGCAAGGTCCTCCACGCAGACCCGTTGGGGCCTCGGGGTAACTGTTATCTGGGCGTTGGCCCATCTCAGTGGTGGCAACGCCGCCTGCTACGACAGGCGGGTCACTGGGTGGGAACTGAGTTCCGTAACATCAAATTCAGGGAAGGTCGTCACAGCGCGATCGAGCCCGCAGGAAGGTCCCGCGAGCGATCAGCGGCCGGCAACAACCTTGTTCAATCTGTGGGCTACAACCCACCGCTCAGCGAGGTCGAGCTCACTGAAGCGAACCCCGGCAAGCGCCCATCAGCCAGCGGTGAAGAGCGGTCTCGTCAGGGAGTTGAGACGTCCCCAGAGACGAGGTCTCGTGGCAGGCCTCTTCTGTCCGGCGGTCGCCGATGGTATGGCGCGATGCCCCGCAGGCTGCGGGTTCGTGCTCCGTCGGCCCACTCGAACATCGAGGTGCTCAGGCGTCTGATGTAGTCATCGAGGCTCTCCATGCGCAGATCCCTGGCGATCACCTTGTTCCGTACATAGCGCGGGGCATCCGTGATCGTGCGTAGCGCAAGCGACTGCTGTGCACGCAGCAGCCTCCGGTTGGATTCGCTGACCAGCGCATACCACGCCGGGGCTGCATACGTGAGACGTGAGCGGATGTAGTGCGTGTACACGCCGAGCTTCGCGCGGAGAGGCAGTTGGGATGCCAAAACAGGGCGCAGGAGAGCGCGCGCAGTGCGCGTCTGAGAGACCACATGTCTCACATGGGGCTGCATGGTGAGGTTGCGGTCAATGATCACTCCGAGGTATTTCACCGTCGGGGACCAACTGATGGGTTCTCCCAGCAGCATCAGCGGGGGCGGTAAAGCCCGGCCTCCCACGGAGATTGCCTGAGTCTTCGCCACGTTGACCTTCAGTCTCCAGGCCTTCAGCCAACAGGGAAGTGCGTCCAGTGCTCGCTGCATCTTGACGGCCGCATGAGCGGAGGAAAGCGAGGTGGTGATGAGAGCAGCGTCATCGGCGTATAGCGCCAGCATGGCGCCGCCATCTACTGGGATGTCGTCTGTATACCTGCTATAGCAGACAGGGGACAGGCAGCTTCCCTGGGGCACACCGGCATGGATGGGGCGCTCCGTAGACAGGGCGTCTTCAACCGCCACTTGAAAAAGCCTGTCTTGCAGGAAGCTGGCCACAGTCTTCACTATTCGACGAGGAGTAGTAGACGTGGACAGCTTATAAAGCAGGCTGGCGTGCCGTACGCGATCATACGCTTTCTCCATATCAAGCAGCACCATGAAGGCGCGCTCGCGCTTGTTGCGGGCGATGGCTAGGTGGTGCATCACTCTCGCAACTTGAAGCTCGGGACAAAAGCCCAATTGTTCATCGCGTGGCTGAAGGTGGGGAGTCATGTGCAGCAGCAATAGCTTCTCAAATACTTTTGAGGTAGTCGACAGCAGGGTGATGGGCCAATAGCTCCCAGACAGCAAAATGTTCTTGCCCGGTTTGGCAGCAGGATGACTCGGCTGAGCTTTCACGAAGTGGGGAAGTGACCGGTGCGAAGGATGCCATTGAAGAGTCGCGTCAGTGTCGCGATTGCTCGCGGGGGTAGGTGACGCAGGGCTTCATCATTGGTCACGCGGTCAGGGCCAGGGGCCCTCCGAAGTTTGGTACGGCGAATCATCCTCTGGACTTGTCCTGGGGAGAACACAACGGGGTTCTCTGTCGGGGCTATCGGCGACTCAAAGTATGTCTCCAAGTGCTGCTGGACTTCTTCTACGTGCTGCACATCCTCGGCAGGATACGGTCTGAACTGCGTCTCCAGGAAATCTGCGAAGATCTCCGCTTAGTCATTGGCACGGTAACGTGGGGTTCCGTCACTGGCCATGAGGGGCCTAATCGGGATTGGATTCCCTGAGAGACGGCGGCAGAAGCGATGGATACCCGTCCAATCCTCGCCGGCTCGCTCAATAGCGCGTTGCCAGGACTCAGTCGCAGCTGTCTCCAGTGCGACCGAGATCTTCGCTGCCAGGGCGTTAAGCCGGGTTTTCATGTTCGGGCACCTGGTGCGTTGCCATTGCCTACGCAATTTTCTCTTCTCCTCGATCATCGTATGGATGTAGGCTGGGAGCTGGGGTGGCCTTCGTGTGAATGCAGCGTCGACTTAGAAACTCCAAGCGCAGCCACTATGGCTGCATTTAGGTCCTCGGCGAGTCGATCGACGTCTGCAGGGCTCTCCACGCGGCTGGTTGAGGTTTCAGTGCGCATGTATTCGGCCAATATTCGCCAGTCCTGGCGAGATCGAGGAGAAGGCGGTGTTATTGTTTTTGGTGGTGTCTTCAGCGTCAGGAGTACGGGCTGGTGGTCGGAAATGAGGTGATCGTCCAGGACATTAATCGATGTCGCATCGGTGATTCCGTGAGTTGCGGCAATATCGATGACGTCCGGTGTGTGGGCTGCACAGTACGGGTAGTGCGTCGGGACCTCTGGTCCTAGAACCTCTTAGCCCTGGCGGTCTGCGTCATCCAGTAGGCGCCTGCCGTCGGGGCAGATGGTGTTGGAGTTCCACGCCATGTGCTTCGCGTTGAAGTCGCCAGCAATGATCGTGGGTAGCGGCGAGTCCAGCAAGATGTGGACATCAGCCACTACAAGTCGATTTTGCGGCGGCTTGTAGAATGCGAACACACAGGTGGGCTGGCGATCAACACAGACCTCCACTCCCAAGGCGTGCGACGACTGTAGTTGCGGTACTGGCAGCACCTGATGGATGATGTTCCGACGCACCAGGATTGCCAATCCCCGATAAGCAACCCCAATCGGCGAGGCGTGGTCCTCCCGGTAGACATAGTACCCGGAGAACTTTAACTTGTCCACCGGTCTGAGGTGAGTCTCGCAGATCAGTCCGATATCCACTCGACGCTGAGATAGCAGCATCTTGAATAGACGGGCTTTCTGTTTAGAGAGCCCATCGGCGTTTCAATATATGATTCGGAGCTCACGCAAGAATTTTGCAGAGCTCCGCGATACATCCGATGATCAGCGAGGAGGGATCTCGCTGTTCCTGAATCGCCACCAAGACTTGCTGCAAGGTGCCAATGACAGTGGTAAATTTAGGGTCCAAGGGCCCGCTGGCCGGTTGTGGTACCGGCTGTGGTGGGGCCACACGCTTCGCCCCTGGCGAGATCGAGGAGAAGGCGGTGTTATTGTTTTTGGTGGTGTCTTCAGCGTCAGGAGTACGGGCTGGTGGTCGGAAATGAGGTGATCGTCCAGGACATTAATCGATGTCGCATCGGTGATTCCGTGAGTTGCGGCAATATCGATGACGTCCGGTGTGTGGGCTGCACAGTACGGGTAGTGCGTCGGGACCTCTGGTCCTAGAACCTCTTAGCCCTGGCGGTCTGCGTCATCCAGTAGGCGCCTGCCGTCGGGGCAGATGGTGTTGGAGTTCCACGCCATGTGCTTCGCGTTGAAGTCGCCAGCAATGATCGTGGGTAGCGGCGAGTCCAGCAAGATGTGGACATCAGCCACTACAAGTCGATTTTGCGGCGGCTTGTAGAATGCGAACACACAGGTGGGCTGGCGATCAACACAGACCTCCACTCCCAAGGCGTGCGACGACTGTAGTTGCGGTACTGGCAGCACCTGATGGATGATGTTCCGACGCACCAGGATTGCCAATCCCCGATAAGCAACCCCAATCGGCGAGGCGTGGTCCTCCCGGTAGACATAGTACCCGGAGAACTTTAACTTGTCCACCGGTCTGAGGTGAGTCTCGCAGATCAGTCCGATATCCACTCGACGCTGAGATAGCAGCATCTTGAATAGACGGGCTTTCTGTTTAGAGAGCCCATCGGCGTTTCAATATATGATTCGGAGCTCACGCAAGAATTTTGCAGAGCTCCGCGATACATCCGAGGATCAGCGAGGAGGGATCTCGCTGTTCCTGAATCGCCACCAAGACTTGCTGCAAGGTGCCAATGACAGTGGTAAATTTAGGGTCCAAGGGCCCGCTGGCCGGTTGTGGTACCGGCTGTGGTGGGGCCACACGCTTCGCCTTCGTCCCCCCGGGAGGGCAGCGACCACGGTAGGCTTGGGACCTTTGGGAACCGCGACTGATGCTGGTGGTTTAGTAGCGATCTCCTTTTGTCGCGACGAACTGCGCCTACCGCACTTCCGTCGGCGCTTCTTCCCGGGCTGCTGCTGTGGCCGATTGGCGGCAGCCATGTGCGAGCCTGGGGCGTCTTCTTTTGGGAGTTTTTGGTAGTGGTAGTTGAGGTGGTGGCGGCAGTAGTGATGGTGTAGGGGTAGTAGTGGTGGTGGTGTTGGAGGTATCGACGGTGGCGGTGGTATTGATGGCAGTATTAATGGTAGCGGTTGAGGCGGTGGCTGCAGCACGTGATGTGGTAGAAGTAGTACCCAGTATGTTGGCCCATGTTACACGGGTGGATGAACTTGATGGCGCAGCGGGTGCTGTGATGCTGGTGAGGCCAGATGTCTCCATGGGGGAGACTGATGCCAGCATAGGCATGCTAGGAAGTGTCAAGGATAATAGCCTCTTTTTACCTCTCAGCTGCGGGGGGGAGGGGAATCGCTCCGCTGTAATGTTAGAGTGCGGAGCGATGAAGCGGGGCGCTTGTTGCGTGCTGGTGGAGCAAAGATTCCTGTGAGGCAAAGGTGGCGGCACTACAAAAGTAGCGCTTTTGTCAGCCAGTGGGGCAGTTGGAGTTGGAGTTCGCGGTAGCGGGCTTGCCGCGAATTGTTCCTCGCCGGCTCCAGTAGCCGGTTGTGGCCTTTCTGCAGTCCAGGGGGCAGTAACAAGTGTTGCCTGAGCGGCGGCAACTATTGTGCCCAAGCCAGCCCCCCCTAGGAACGCGTTGTTCTTGTTGCTCGCAATGCGTGAGTGAACAAACACTTTCCCTCGTTGCGGCATTGGGCGGGTGGCACGTCGGAATGGTGGATGCGGTGGCGGTATTATGTCACCACGTTACACGGGGAGGAGCCACATGTGTGCGACAAAGCGCGTGAGATACAAATATTACACAAGTTAGAGCGGTACAGTAATATCACAATATCAGATTTTTGAACAGATTTTATATAAATATTATAAATAAGTAATTTTAAATCTTAATGCTATGCAAATAAAGCTTACTTTCTGTTAAGTACTAATCATGATATCAATGATGTCTAAAATTTTAATTATTTAGTCTTGAACTTGAGCGAATTTTGGCAGATGCCAAAACAGGGCGCAGGAGAGCGCGCGCAGTGCGCGTCTGAGAGACCACATGTCTCACATGGGGCTGCATGGTGAGGTTGCGGTCAATGATCACTCCGAGGTATTTCACCGTCGGGGACCAACTGATGGGTTCTCCCAGCAGCATCAGCGGGGGCGGTAAAGCCCGGCCTCCCACGGAGATTGCCTGAGTCTTCGCCACGTTGACCTTCAGTCTCCAGGCCTTCAGCCAACAGGGAAGTGCGTCCAGTGCTCGCTGCATCTTGACGGCCGCATGAGCGGAGGAAAGCGAGGTGGTGATGAGAGCAGCGTCATCGGCGTATAGCGCCAGCATGGCGCCGCCATCTACTGGGATGTCGTCTGTATACCTGCTATAGCAGACAGGGGACAGGCAGCTTCCCTGGGGCACACCGGCATGGATGGGGCGCTCCGTAGACAGGGCGTCTTCAACCGCCACTTGAAAAAGCCTGTCTTGCAGGAAGCTGGCCACAGTCTTCACTATTCGACGAGGAGTAGTAGACGTGGACAGCTTATAAAGCAGGCTGGCGTGCCGTACGCGATCATACGCTTTCTCCATATCAAGCAGCACCATGAAGGCGCGCTCGCGCTTGTTGCGGGCGATGGCTAGGTGGTGCATCACTCTCGCAACTTGAAGCTCGGGACAAAAGCCCAATTGTTCATCGCGTGGCTGAAGGTGGGGAGTCATGTGCAGCAGCAATAGCTTCTTAAATACTTTTGAGGTAGTCGACAGCAGGGTGATGGGCCAATAGCTCCCAGACAGCAAAATGTTCTTGCCCGGTTTGGCAGCAGGATGACTCGGCTGAGCTTTCACGAAGTGGGGAAGTGACCGGTGCGAAGGATGCCATTGAAGAGTCGCGTCAGTGTCGCGATTGCTCGCGGGGGTAGGTGACGCAGGGCTTCATCATTGGTCACGCGGTCAGGGCCAGGGGCCCTCCGAAGTTTGGTACGGCGAATCATCCTCTGGACTTGTCCTGGGGAGAACACAACGGGGTTCTCTGTCGGGGCTATCGGCGACTCAAAGTATGTCTCCAAGTGCTGCTGGACTTCTTCTACGTGCTGCACATCCTCGGCAGGATACGGTCTGAACTGCGTCTCCAGGAAATCTGCGAAGATCTCCGCTTAGTCATTGGCACGGTAACGTGGGGTTCCGTCACTGGCCATGAGGGGCCTAATCGGGATTGGATTCCCTGAGAGACGGCGGCAGAAGCGATGGATACCCGTCCAATCCTCGCCGGCTCGCTCAATAGCGCGTTGCCAGGACTCAGTCGCAGCTGTCTCCAGTGCGACCGAGATCTTCGCTGCCAGGGCGTTAAGCCGGGTTTTCATGTTCGGGCACCTGGTGCGTTGCCATTGCCTACGCAATTTTCTCTTCTCCTCGATCATCGTATGGATGTAGGCTGGGAGCTGGGGTGGCCTTCGTGTGAATGCAGCGTCGACTTAGAAACTCCAAGCGCAGCCACTATGGCTGCATTTAGGTCCTCGGCGAGTCGATCGACGTCTGCAGGGCTCTCCACGCGGCTGGTTGAGGTTTCAGTGCGCATGTATTCGGCCAATATTCGCCAGTCCTGGCGAGATCGAGGAGAAGGCGGTGTTATTGTTTTTGGTGGTGTCTTCAGCGTCAGGAGTACGGGCTGGTGGTCGGAAATGAGGTGATCGTCCAGGACATTAATCGATGTCGCATCGGTGATTCCGTGAGTTGCGGCAATATCGATGACGTCCGGTGTGTGGGCTGCACAGTACGGGTAGTGCGTCGGGACCTCTGGTCCTAGAACCTCTTAGCCCTGGCGGTCTGCGTCATCCAGTAGGCGCCTGCCGTCGGGGCAGATGGTGTTGGAGTTCCACGCCATGTGCTTCGCGTTGAAGTCGCCAGCAATGATCGTGGGTAGCGGCGAGTCCAGCAAGATGTGGACATCAGCCACTACAAGTCGATTTTGCGGCGGCTTGTAGAATGCGAACACACAGGTGGGCTGGCGATCAACACAGACCTCCACTCCCAAGGCGTGCGACGACTGTAGTTGCGGTACTGGCAGCACCTGATGGATGATGTTCCGACGCACCAGGATTGCCAATCCCCGATAAGCAACCCCAATCGGCGAGGCGTGGTCCTCCCGGTAGACATAGTACCCGGAGAACTTTAACTTGTCCACCGGTCTGAGGTGAGTCTCGCAGATCAGTCCGATATCCACTCGACGCTGAGATAGCAGCATCTTGAATAGACGGGCTTTCTGTTTAGAGAGCCCATCGGCGTTTCAATATATGATTCGGAGCTCACGCAAGAATTTTGCAGAGCTCCGCGATACATCCGAGGATCAGCGAGGAGGGATCTCGCTGTTCCTGAATCGCCACCAAGACTTGCTGCAAGGTGCCAATGACAGTGGTAAATTTAGGGTCCAAGGGCCCGCTGGCCGGTTGTGGTACCGGCTGTGGTGGGGCCACACGCTTCGCCCCTGGCGAGATCGAGGAGAAGGCGGTGTTATTGTTTTTGGTGGTGTCTTCAGCGTCAGGAGTACGGGCTGGTGGTCGGAAATGAGGTGATCGTCCAGGACATTAATCGATGTCGCATCGGTGATTCCGTGAGTTGCGGCAATATCGATGACGTCCGGTGTGTGGGCTGCACAGTACGGGTAGTGCGTCGGGACCTCTGGTCCTAGAACCTCTTAGCCCTGGCGGTCTGCGTCATCCAGTAGGCGCCTGCCGTCGGGGCAGATGGTGTTGGAGTTCCACGCCATGTGCTTCGCGTTGAAGTCGCCAGCAATGATCGTGGGTAGCGGCGAGTCCAGCAATATGTGGACATCAGCCACTACAAGTCGATTTTGCGGCGGCTTGTAGAATGCGAACACACAGGTGGGCTGGCGATCAACACAGACCTCCACTCCCAAGGCGTGCGACGACTGTAGTTGCGGTACTGGCAGCACCTGATGGATGATGTTCCGACGCACCAGGATTGCCAATCCCCGATAAGCAACCCCAATCGGCGAGGCGTGGTCCTCCCGGTAGACATAGTATCCGGAGAACTTTAACTTGTCCACCGGTCTGAGGTGAGTCTCGCAGATCAGTCCGATATCCACTCGACGCTGAGATAGCAGCATCTTGAATAGACGGGCTTTCTGTTTAGAGAGCCCATCGGCGTTTCAATATATGATTCGGAGCTCACGCAAGAATTTTGCAGAGCTCCGCGATACATCCGATGATCAGCGAGGAGGGATCTCGCTGTTCCTGAATCGCCACCAAGACTTGCTGCAAGGTGCCAATGACAGTGGTAAATTTAGGGTCCAAGGGCCCGCTGGCCGGTTGTGGTACCGGCTGTGGTGGGGCCACACGCTTCGCCTTCGTCCCCCCGGGAGGGCAGCGACCACGGTAGGCTTGGGACCTTTGGGAACCGCGACTGATGCTGGTGGTTTAGTAGCGATCTCCTTTTGTCGCGACGAACTGCGCCTACCGCACTTCCGTCGGCGCTTCTTCCCGGGCTGCTGCTGTGGCCGATTGGCGGCAGCCATGTGCGAGCCTGGGGCGTCTTCTTTTGGGAGTTTTTGGTAGTGGTAGTTGAGGTGGTGGCGGCAGTAGTGATGGTGTAGGGGTAGTAGTGGTGGTGGTGTTGGAGGTATCGACGGTGGCGGTGGTATTGATGGCAGTATTAATGGTAGCGGTTGAGGCGGTGGCTGCAGCACGTGATGTGGTAGAAGTAGTACCCAGTATGTTGGCCCATGTTACACGGGTGGATGAACTTGATGGCGCAGCGGGTGCTGTGATGCTGGTGAGGCCAGATGTCTCCATGGGGGAGACTGATGCCAGCATAGGCATGCTAGGAAGTGTCAAGGATAATAGCCTCTTTTTACCTCTCAGCTGCGGGGGGGAGGGGAATCGCTCCGCTGTAATGTTAGAGTGCGGAGCGATGAAGCGGGGCGCTTGTTGCGTGCTGGTGGAGCAAAGATTCCTGTGAGGCAAAGGTGGCGGCACTACAAAAGTAGCGCTTTTGTCAGCCAGTGGGGCAGTTGGAGTTGGAGTTCGCGGTAGCGGGCTTGCCGCGAATTGTTCCTCGCCGGCTCCAGTAGCCGGTTGTGGCCTTTCTGCAGTCCAGGGGGCAGTAACAAGTGTTGCCTGAGCGGCGGCAACTATTGTGCCCAAGCCAGCCCCCCCTAGGAACGCGTTGTTCTTGTTGCTCGCAATGCGTGAGTGAACAAACACTTTCCCTCGTTGCGGCATTGGGCGGGTGGCACGTCGGAATGGTGGATGCGGTGGCGGTATTATGTCACCACGTTACACGGGGAGGAGCCACATGTGTGCGACAAAGCGCGTGAGATACAAATATTACACAAGTTAGAGCGGTACAGTAATATCACAATATCAGATTTTTGAACAGATTTTATATAAATATTATAAATAAGTAATTTTAAATCTTAATGCTATGCAAATAAAGCTTACTTTCTGTTAAGTACTAATCATGATATCAATGATGTCTAAAATTTTAATTATTTAGTCTTGAACTTGAGCGAATTTTGGCAGATGCCAAAACAGGGCGCAGGAGAGCGCGCGCAGTGCGCGTCTGAGAGACCACATGTCTCACATGGGGCTGCATGGTGAGGTTGCGGTCAATGATCACTCCGAGGTATTTCACCGTCGGGGACCAACTGATGGGTTCTCCCAGCAGCATCAGCGGGGGCGGTAAAGCCCGGCCTCCCACGGAGATTGCCTGAGTCTTCGCCACGTTGACCTTCAGTCTCCAGGCCTTCAGCCAACAGGGAAGTGCGTCCAGTGCTCGCTGCATCTTGACGGCCGCATGAGCGGAGGAAAGCGAGGTGGTGATGAGAGCAGCGTCATCGGCGTATAGCGCCAGCATGGCGCCGCCAGCAACTGGAATGTCGTCCGTGTATCTGCTATAGCAGACGGGCGACAGGCAGCTTCCCTGGGGCACGCCGGCACGGATGGGGTGCTCTGCGGACAGGGCATCTTCAACCGCCACTTGAAAGCGCCTGTCCTGCAGGAAGCTGGCCACAGTCTTGACTATTCGACGAGGAATAGTAGACGTAGACAGCTTGCGCAGCAGGCCGGCATGCCACACGCGATCGAAGGTTTTCTCCATGTCCAGGAATACTGCGACAACTCGTTCTCTCTTGTTCCGGGCCGCAGCCAGGTGGTGCAGCACCCTGGCAACTTGGAGTGTGGTGGAGTGTTCCGCGCGAAAGCCGAACTGTTCGTCGCGTGGCTGAAGGTGGGGCGTCATGTGCAGCAGCAACAGCTTCTCGAAGACTTTCGAGGTGGTCGACAGCAGCGTGATGGGCCGATAGCTTCCAGGCAGCAAGATGTTCTTGCCGGGTTTGGGCAGCATGATGATCCGACCGATCTTCCATGAGGCGGGGAAGTGCCCGGTGCGGAGGATGCCGTTGAATAGGTGCGTCAACGTCGCGATTACTCGCGGAGGTAGGTGACGCAGGGCTTCGTTGGTCACTCGGTCGGGGCCGGGGGCTTTCCGGAGTTTGGTGCGTCGGATCCGCTGAACTTGTCCTGGGGAGAACACGACGGGATCCTCAGTGGGGGCTATCGGCGACTCGAAGTATGACTCCAAGTGCTGCTGGACTTCTGCTGTGTGCTGCACGTCCTCGGCAGAATTCGGTAGAAACTGCGTCTCCAGGTAATCGGCGAAGATCTCCGCTCGGTCCTCGGCACGGTAACGTGGGGTTCCATCACCGGCCAGGAGGGGCCTAATCGAAGATGGATTCCCTGAGAGGCGGCGGCAGAAGCGGTGGATGCCCGTCCAGTTCTTGCCGGCTCGCTCGATGGCACGTTGCCAGGACTCGGTCGCGACTGTTTCCAGCGCAGCCGAGATCTTAGCGGCCAGAGCGTTGAGCCGGGTCTTCATGTTCGGGCACCGGTTGCGTTGCCATTGCCTACGCAGTTTCCTCTTCTCCTCGATCATCCCAAGAATGTAGGCTGGGAGCGGGGGTGGCCTGCGGGTGGTGACAGCGTCGAGCTTGGACACTCGAAGCGCGGCCGACATGGCTGCACTGAGGTCAGTGGAGAGTCGCTCGACGTCTGCGGGGGTATCCACGCGGTTGGTAGGCGTGTGGGTGGCCATGTGCTCGGCGAATACACGCCAGTCTTGGCGGGATCGAGGAGAAGGTGGTGTCAGCGTCTTCGGCGGTGTCTTCAGCGTCATGAGTATCGGCTGGTGGTCGGAAATGAGATGGTCATCCAGGACGTCCATCGATGTCGCAGCAGTGATGCCGCGTATGACGGCAATGTCGATGACGTCTGGAGTGTAGGCTGCGGAGTACGGGTAGTGCGTCGGGACCTCTGGTCCTTGCACCTCGTACCCGGAGCGGTCTGCGTCGTCCAGTAGGCGTCTGCCATCTGGGCACGTCGCGTTTGAGTTCCACGCCGTGTGTTTCGCGTTAAAATCGCCGGCAATGATCGTGGGCAGCGGCGAGTCCAGCAGTGTGTGGACGTCAGCCACTGCGAGCCGATTTTGCGGCGGCTTGTAGAAGGCGAACACACGGGTGGGTTGGCGGTCAATGCAGATTTCCACTCCTAGGGCGAGCGACGACTGCAGTTGTGGTACTGGCAGCACTTGGTGGATAATACTCCGACGCACCAGGATTGCCAATCCCCGATAAGCAATCCCTGATGGTGAGATGTTGTCCTCCCGGTAGACATAGTATCCGGAAACCTTCAACCGGTCTACCGGTCTGAGGTGGGTCTCGTTGATCAGGCCGATATCTACGCGACGCTGAGACAGCAGCAGTTTTAGGAGGCGGGTCTTCTGGGTAGAGATCCCGTCGGCATTCCAAAAGACGGTTCGGAGCTCATGCACGTCCAGAGTCGCAGAGCTCAACGATGCATCTGAGGATCAGCGGGATGGGATCTCGCTGCTCCTGAATCGCCTCTAGCACCTGCTGCAGGGTGCCGATGACGCTGGTCAATCTGGGGTCCAAGGGTCCGCGCGACGGCTGGGCTGCCGGCTGCGACGGAGCCACTCGCTTCGCCTTCGTCCCCCCGGAGGGGGCAGCGACCACGGTGGGCTTGGACACAGGCGCCTTTGTTGGCGCAGGGGGCGCCGCAGGCTGAGCAGCGGACGCAGATCGTGCGGCGGAAGGCTTGCGCTTGTTGCGCTTCCTTCGACGCCTCTTGCCGGGCTGCTGTTGTGGCTGGTTGGCGGCAGCCATGAGCGAGCCTGGGGCGTCCTTCTCCACTGGGGTGGTAGCAGCCTGCGCGGTGGTACGGGCAACAGTGCCAGCCCTCTTGTTCCGGACTTCCCTCCGGAACACTGGACAATTGACATTATTGGCCGTATGTGCCTCTCCACAGTTGGCGCAGGTGGGTGGGTCCTCCAGAGGACGGGGGCAATCTCTGGCGGCGTGCTTCTCGCCGCACCGAACACAGGCAATAGGCCTGTGACAGTTGTGCGACGAGTGCCGGAACTGCTGGCAGCGATGGCATTGCGCAGGTCCTCGGCGTCCTCTCCACGCTTCGATGGTGACCCCGGGCATACACAGAAGCTCGTGGACCTCGTATATACCCGGGGTGGTATCAGTAACTATTATCCATTATTTACGACAGACCCGGTTTATGCCGCCGGTGCACATCTTAATATCGCGATTTAGAAACATGGGACAACGCCCTCTAGTTGAGATCACGTCAACTTACACATTCAACAACTGCGAAACCCTAAAAACCGATAAATACCGAAAAATACCGAATAATTTTATCAAATTAGTGTATTGTCATCGGTCCTCGATAAAGTTTGAACGAAATCTGGCCGTAGTGGGTCAAAATTGCACCCAAAGGAGTCGGTTACAAACATACAGGTAAAGCTAAAAAAAAGCGTGTAAAAAACACATCCAACCAAGAGATTATGCAAGTAGATTAAGTTTTTGCCGACAAATGCTGGCAAAGATTGAAGAAGACCCGCAATTTTTTTTTTCTAAAATTCTTGCCCTGTGGGGCCGGCTTTAGAATTGTCCCACCCCTCTCCACCGATGGGAGTCGTAAGAGCCGACTGAGGGAATACCGGGGGAGGGGGCAGCAGCACTCCCTCGAGTATTAACAACATCCACTGCGATCGCCAACCCGCCTGCCAAGCGTGACGATTACGGCACTATCCCCCATATGAGCGAAACACATGTTGTGGCGTTCTCTTGAGGAGGCCTTCGTCCAGCAGTGGACTTCGAAAGGCTGATGGATGGATGGATGGATGGATAAAATTCTGTGGAGTTATGAGTCGACATCGACACTCAAAAGACATGGGTACTTGAACCTTCACAACTTACATAGTTAGCAACTTGAAAATCCCCATCTTATGCGTGAAGACAGGTCACAACATAAATTTTAAATAAATTATTGGACTGGAATATTAAATGGAAAAATAGTATTGGCCCATTTGAATTGCCGGGGAATCTAACAGGGCAAAGTTATTTAGAGTTTTAGGTTGTCCGTGTGGTGACGGACTAAGAATACAAGTGTCACCACCCCATTCTTTCCCGTGGGTGTCATATGAGGTGACTAAGGGAAGTAAGCAATTATCATCCATTGCATGACTGGTGGTAGGGCTGGGTACCAAATGGAAGTACTCACTTGGTATCGGGCCTGAGCGGGTTGGTACCACCATCCCCCGTGTGACCGGCCATGAAGCACATCGTTGCGTTTTGGCTGTATCAGGAGATAGCCGTTTATTCTTTTATTTCATATTTGTGAAATGAAATGGTGAGCAGCGGCTTGACAATAATACCAAGAGGTATAGTTGAATCCATGAGCGACATTTACCATTTACCACCAGATGGGCCGTGGCTCGCCTGCCAATGTAAAATGCAATAAAAAAAAACGTTCCTTCAAAATATTCGTCCCAATTTATTAGAAGAGGTGCCCGAGGAGCTGAGACAAGCTTATTGGTTACAAAATAACGGCTGCCACGTCGTGCGGTGTCCCGCAGGGTTCGGTTCTTGGGCCGCTCCTGTGGGACATTGGCTACGACCGGGTCCTCAGTGGCCGGCTCCCCCCTGGGCTGGGTGTAATTTGCTACGCCGACGTCACGCTCGTTACAGCCCGGGGCGGGACTCTCGAGGAGGCGGCAACGCTAGCCACCTCAGGTATCGCGGAGGTGGTCAGGCGGATCGAGGCGCTGGGGCTTAGGGTGGCCCTTGAAAAGTCGGAGGCCCTGCTATTTCATGGGCCCCGACGTGGCCCACCCGCCAGCGCCTCGATAGCTGTGAATGGAGTGAGTGTTCCAATCTAGGCCACATGAAATATCTGGGCCTGGTATTAGATGGACGGTGGCACTTCGACGAACACTTTCGCCGTCTTGCGCCAAGACTCGTAAGCATGGCGTCCGCCCTCGAGCGTTTGATGCCAAATCTGGGCGGACCGAGTCTCGCGTGTCGACGTCTCTACACGGGGGTAGTACGGTCAATGGCACTGTACGGCGCACCCGTGTGGGCGGAGTCCCTGGCCGCTCGCAATAAGCACCTTCTGTGGCGCCCACAGAGGGTCGTAGTGGTCAGGGCAATACGTGGATACCGCACGGTCTCGACCGAAACAGCCTGCGCGTTGGCCAGAACCCCGCTGTGGGATCTGGAAGCGGAAGTGTTTGCCGACGTTTATCGACGAGCGTCAACGGCGCGGGTAGTCGCCCTTCGCCGAGCGCGATTTCCTCGTGGCGGGAAGATGCCCGCCGCGCCACCGTCCTGGAGCGCATAGGCACTTCAAATGTAAACTAACGATAAGAGTTCTCAGTTCTTAACAATAAATAAACCAAGCCCTTTTGTATACTCCTTTCAAAATATTAAAACAGTCAGTCCTTGAGACTCCAACACTGAACACGTGTTTCATTTCTCTTTGCTAACCTTCTGATAAATCTCTCATTATACTCACCGGTGGTCACCTACCATCACCACGGACCACCTAGGTGATGGTAAGTGAGTCACCAGGCTAACAAATTAACTATACACCAACAGCAATGCTGGTGTGAACAGCAAAATCCTAAAGTGGATGTCTCGGCTGGAGACGCCCCGGGCTGGTCTCTGGACCGCTGCGGCCGGGCTTGGGAGAATAGGCAGGGTGACAGCACGGGGTCCTTACCTTCCGGTTGATGCAGGTTTTGTTGGGGCATGGTTGCTTCGGCAAAAATACCTGCACACACGATCGCTAGGAGGGAAACGACGCCAGACTGTCACCACTGCGACTGTGGCGAGGACTCAGCACAGCTCACGCTCGAGTCATGCCCGGCCTGGGATGAGCAGCGCCGGGATCTTGCTGCAGTCATAGGTGTGGACCTGTCGCTGCCGGCCGTTGCGCGTGTGATGGTTGGCAGTGACAGGGCCTGGATCGCGGTCGCCGCCTTCTGTGAGGCTGTCATCTCGCGGAAGGAGGCGGCGGAGAGGCCCTGGGAGGAATCCTCCTTCGCGGACACAATCCCCCGCCAACGCGCGGGGCGGCGTGGGCGCGCTTACCTGCGCGTGATGCCGCCCTAGCTGAGGCTGGACGGTTGGGTCGGGGATTGCCCGCCGTCCGCGGAAGCCTACCGTGAAGGTGTGACGCCCAAGTGCACTGGGCGTCGAGAGGGTGCCCGAAGGGCCTGCTGCCTGCGGATCGCGGTCAATACGACGCGGTACCCGTGATCCGCCGTAGCAAGGGCGGGTGTAATTTTAAGAAGTAATTCTATATTGGTCTATAGAAGTAGTTCTCACTAAATAAGGATAGCGCCGGTTTTAGTGTCGAGTCGAGCGTAAATATTCACTATTTTTTTGTTTATTTAATAATAATTAAACCACATCGAATCAGACCGTGAAAAGTGATAGGGCTCTATTCGTAGTTATACTGAATCGTAAAAAAAAATACTCGATTAGTAAATTATTTCGGTCGTTATCGTGTTAACATACATTATCCGAACATACCTACAACACACGGACGTCCAAGACAGAACTTTTTTTAAACAGTTTTTTAACTAGTTTAAATAACAAAAATGGCACCAAAAATATCATGAGTGTTAAAAATAGTGTTTTTTCTTGATATATGTGTGTATTATTTTACAAGTGCAATATAATATGATAAATAGAGATATTTTAAGTTTGAAAAATCTGTTGTTCTGCGTGAAACGAGAGTAATACTCACCTCAACGCTTCGCTAAGAGGCTTCTGAGGCGTGCAATTGTACCATTATCAAATCTACTTGAAACCGATATTATTTTCACCCAAGATGTTTAAACTCTGTTTAAAAAATTAATTATGCTAAATTTTCCAAAATAAATGAACTTGCATATTTAAAAAAAAGGTACAATAACTATTTTTACTATTTACTATCTATCTATCAAAATAGTTAGTTATTATATTCGTTTTTAATGTTCGTAAATTCGATCATATATCCAAATGTCGCTCTCAACTAAATTGGTTGCCCATCCGGCAAAGGCGTAGTTATCGGACGCTCTCACTTTTATATTCCCTCTTATACTCCCCTAACGCTCCTACTTACTTAAAGCCTCGTTTTGAATTTACATCTACCACCCATGACCGAAATCTTCGCTCCTCTAATAACCTTCTTCTACACTGTCTATCTCATTTCTTCTAGTCTTGTGCATTCTTCTTTTAATGTACAGGCTATCCTTCTTTGGAGTGCGTTGCCTCTGGAGATCAGGATGGCTACAAGTCGTGACATATTTTTAAAGCCCGTTTACGTGAACTGTATCTCCGTCGTTTGGCAGAGTCCCCTTAATGATACTTCTTATCAACTCGATACTTATTATATATTTATGTAAGTATATTTATCATATATATGTACTTATATTATTTTAAGTGTGTATATTATATAGGTTTATCATAGTATTAGTTATATGTATTGGTATATATGTATATATTATTATGTATTGACATTTATTTGTCTATTGCACCTACCATCGTTAATTTCTGCTCCACCCCAAGTCGACTGTAAGAGAATGCCTAAGGCACTAAGTCCGCCTTGTACCTAAAATAAGTGCAAAAGTTTTAAAATAAATAAATAAATATATTTTTATTTATATGATTTTATGGTATAAATATACTATGCTTTTCATATGATAAAATTATAAGATCTCATAATATTAAGGCCCCTGTAGGTGTATCCTATAGGACTACTTAACGAGATGAAAATATTACAGTCACAATTTATTTTACTTTATACACTCTGCAACACGTTAATTAACTAGTCGATGGATTTAACTAGTCGATGAACGCAAATCAACGGTCTAGTTTCGTTAACAATAATTTCGTCGACAACCCATCTCGCTAATATATAGATATATAGAGAGCTATATATATATATATAGATACATTCACTACCTGCGCGAATTGCGGAGCAGAAATTCAGATGGCGCTTCAAAATGAGCGTCAAATTTATCCGTTAGTTAGCTCTCTTTTCCTTTAGTATTACTTTATTCTTTAGCCGATTGTATTACTGGCATTGAGCTGTAAACAGATTACTGGTGGTTTGAATGGGTACCAAGTTTACGTACTCACTTGTAATGGGCCCAGTAGATTGGCACCACTACCTCCCACACCATGTTTCATGGCTTTGGTGTATTTTGTTGTAGCGTGAGATAGCCGTTCATTATTTCATATTATATCCACGAAATGAAACAGTAAGCCTAGTAACCAGTTGAGTCTAAGGTGGGCAATTTTTTAAATGATGTGTAGGGTATTTTATAGATCCAGTGGCACGGCACACGGCGGGTTTGGCGGGTTTATTTAGTGAGTGAGGGCCCCACACTACCCTGTTCGTTACCATAGTTGGGCATTAACTCGTTAATCCGTTAATCGTTAATTAACGAACCTGAATGACGGGGTGTGCGCTTAGGAATATTTTTCCCGCCTTAAAAAAAGGGTATTTTATAGATATGGATCTCAATTAATTTCGAAAACCCGATGGATGATATATAATATCGTGAGGAATCCTCTAGAACTATAGGATATAGGAGCTGTTTTAAAGCATATAATTATATTTCTTTTTATTTGACTAAAGTCCGCAACACATGAAATTCTAGTGTATGTCTAGTGCGAGTAAACCATTTCAACAAAAATATATTTTGATATTTGTTATATTTTAAATACTTCACATGCTCGAAGAAGAAAAGAAAATTCAATATAGATTTGTTTTTTGGAAACTAACTTGGGAACAGCAGACGAAAAAAAAGTTCAAATCCTGCTCATAGCTTTTACTATTATTTAACATTTTCGAACTTTGTATTTTGATAAATACTTATTAGTGATTTTATTTTCCAGATTTGAATGTTTTAAAAAGCATGGGATTATTATACAAAATACAGCAGATATAGATTGCTGAGAGAACTAAAATTATAAATTTCTTTAGTTGTAATAATTGGTATATTATACGTTTTAAGTTTGAAATTGGTACAATCATACTAACATTTTCTTTATAACTCTCTTACTGTTATTAGTAGCAAGAATTATTACATCTTTGTTTTTTTTTTGTAATTGTACCTAATGTTATTACAATGATTTTTTAGTATTACTCTTAATTGATTATCTATGTTTTGTATAGACTAAGCAATATTGTAAATTATCAAGGCACTAATGTATTGAATTGTAAATTAACACTAATGTATTGCTGAATTGTAACTTAATTCAGCAAAGCCATTAAAACATTTAAAAATTTCATAATTAAATAATTTGAAATAATGATTGTATCTGTTATTATTAATAACCCGTCCTTATAAGTATAAGGATGCATCCTTACTAATATTACAGATCCGTGTGGTGACGGACTGAGAAACGAGTGTCACCACCCCATCCTTTCCTGCGAGTGTCGTACAAGGCGACTAAGGGAAGTAAGCAATTATCACCCATTGCATTACTGGTGGTAGGGCTAGGTACCAAGTGAGAGTACTCACTTGCTATACCACCGCCTCCGGTGTGACCGGTCATGAAGCGCAGCAGAAGATAGCCGTTTATTTTTTCATTTCATATTAGAGAAATGAAATAGTGCGAGTATTGTCAAGCCGGTGGCTACTGTCGGTATGGTTGAGTCCATGAGCGGCGGTTACCGCTGACCATCAGGTAGGCCGTGACTCGTCTGCTATCATTTGCAATTAAAAAAAACACACACACAGTAAACAGTAATAAATCTTTTTAATGTGAAACATGATGATGATGATGATGAGGGAGGCCTCCGGAGGGTAAAACCGGCTGTTAGCGTGGCGACGCTTTTATTTTATTTGTCCCGTTCAAATCTTGCAAGTTAAATTTGACACACTTCCCGGTTTCCGATTGAGCTGAAATTGACACGCATATGTATATCGCGTGACATTGCAATATTATGATGACATTGAGCTGATTTGATGATGGAGCTGGAAGGTGGATATAGGAACTCTGTAATTAAACGACGCAACCCTATCGAGTTTATACTTGTTTGATTCGTTTTGACAAGTATCTCGGTCCTAGATGATATCCAGGGCCAGATGATGATGATTTATGTCCATTTCCGTAATTTTACACAGTATAATATATTTTCGTATTGAAACTATCGTGAGATTGATACATATTAGAAATATATCACCGGCAATAACTCACGTTGAGGATTGATTTAGTCGACCCGGGTTTCGAGCATATTCGATGCTCATCATCAGGGCGAGCGCGCAGCGGTGTCAACGAGTTCCCGGCGGGCTTAGCGGCTAGCGTAGCGCGCAGCTCGGCTTGACACATGTGCGGGCGGCGGCGGGGCGTTGCATGGAGATGGTGCATGCTCGTCGCTGCCGATATCAGCCGATGAGGCCCGATTTCGATCAGGAGGGGATGGTGGTGTTGTCACTTCGTCGGTTCTTTGATCGGCAGGCGTAGGTTCGCATACCACACTGACCATGTCGCCTTCCATACCCACGGATGTGTGAATACTCGAGGTAGTATTAAGGACTGGTTGTCACAAGAAAAGTTCTTTGTCCCTCGCAAGATACGGGAAGCAATAAAGATCAACCGACATGCAACTTTCAACAGAGATGGTGGATGGAAGCTCTCGTCAGCCTGGATACTAGACCTATCCGACCTCCACGACCCCATAAGAGTCAACTGGTGTCCTTAGAACAAGACTAGTCACTTTTTATTCAGGACTGACAACCAGGATGTCATTTAATGTGCCTTCCAAAGCATGAAAGAAGTATAGTGTCACCAAATAGGTGTCACTTTTTGGTCACCCATCTGATTGCCAGCCGAGTTAAAATTGCTTAACCTTACTAACCGCCTGCTTCGAACTGAAAGTGCACAACTATAGGTTATGACCTCCTCTAATGCAATGATAGATTATTAGAAAGTAATTTGGAATGTATTATCTTATCTTGCCAAGAGACGATCTGTTCTGATCCATAAAATATTATAAAACAGAAATAGCTACATTCTCAGACATATCTTCTGACGTTACGATATTCATTTTCTAACCATATAATAGACGTTTTGTTCTATTACGTAAAAAGTTTTCAAGGTTATGTGCAACGGACCCGGGTATAAAAATGTTTCTTAAACGTGACTGTTTCTATGACAAGTATGTCTATTATAACCGATGCGTATATTTTATTTCTCCACATACATTAGCAATGTTATTTAAAATAATTTGTTGTTCGTGGGTTACTGGTACTAGGCCGAAGCCTGTGTTTCAGACCAGGGCTCCCACTTCTAGTTAATCACATTGTTATGTGAGAGTAATAATGACACTACTGAAAAATGTATAATGTGAATGTGCAATTTACGTATTGCAGGCGTATGTGTGTGTACGTGTGTGAGTGTGTATGTACGCGCGTGCGTGTGTGTGTGTGTGTGCGTGAATATGTGTATGTATGTGTACATTCAAGTGCAACAATTAAAAAGCAACAGATAATAATTAAATGTTAACTTTATTAATACATTCGCTTTCTTCCTAAAATGAAAATTTTTGTAGTCAGAAAACAAGTTTAGTTTTAAATGTGAATTTGTTTAACTGATATATTAACTGATTTATTTTATTGCAAGCGCATATGCTTTGGGAATCAAATTGACGACTAGCAAACGTTGCTGCAACGGATCAAGTGAAGCTTTGAATATTTAATATCTATATATCAGCAGGAAAAGGTGGGTCTACGTAATGTAGTTCGTGCAATAAAAAGTGGGCGCACAGAGGAGACCCTTGACTCAGAATAAAGTAAGGCAGTTGGTAAATCTCTACGCTTAAAATAAATTACATTCAGGACTGTCCTTGTGCTCGTTCAGCTTGATTTTTTTTTATTGCCAATGATGGCAGACGAGCACAGCCCTCCTGATGGTAACTGGTAACCATCGCTCATGGACTCAACTATATCGAGAGTATTGTCAAACCGCTTTGCACCATTTCATTTCTCAGATTTGATATGAAAGACTTGCTGCAAGCTTCTCCCTAAACAGGAATATAGTAAGTGAGAACTGAAACAAATAGGCTGTTGCTTAAAAATTTTCTCAAGTACTTTAGACAAGGAACCCAACACTGAAATCGGTCTACATTTTAATCATCTATCCTTCCATCAGCCTTTCAACGTCCACTGCTGGACATAGGCCTCCCCAAGAGAACGCCACAACGAGCGGTCCCGTCATGGGGGATAATGCCGTAATCGCCACGCTTGGCAAGCGGGTTGGCGATCGCAGTGGAGGTTGTTAATACTCGAGGGAGTGCTGCTGCCCACTCTCCCGGTATTCCCTCAGTCGGCTTTTATGACTCCCGTGGGTAGAGAGGGGTGGGACAATTCTAAAGCCGGCTCCGCACGGCTACATTTTAATATGTCGTTTTTATTATCGCTCTTATAAATGGGTTGGTCAACTGCCCTTTTAAAAGCATTCGGAAATATACCAGTATCATATATATATACATATTACATGGTTACAGATGTAAATTAAAGGGAAAGCGAGGGTAGAGCTAGCCTGTATAAGAATTATTACTGGGATCCTGCAATATCCAGTTGCGCAGTAATTGCGGAGATTTTCTATTAATCCTTTTATCTGGTCGTGGTTAACTGGCATAATAACGAGTAAATTGGAAGGTGATATCTTGGTATAGTGGTTTGCATTGTCCGCAACAGACGCTTTAATATTAGACGTGAATATTTTTAATTCTAAATCAATTGACGTTTATGTAAAAACGAAAAAAGTGACAACGCTCTGTCACAATATCAAAATTACTCGTAAAATATCACAACATTCTGAAATATTACAAAAATAATCTGCCACAACAGGAGCCATTAAACAAGAAGATACAATAATAATGAAAGTTTCTTTAAGTGGCTTATTTAAATCAGAACATATCATCAGTGCATCTTATATCAAACGCTTCACAAAATATTTCGTATCTAATCTTAGAACTGCTTAGAAGCTATGGTCTTAAACCGTCAATAGCCAAAAGAAATGTGAAAGAAAAAAATAGAGAAATAAGCGCAATGCTAGAACGTCTCTTTATATTAACTGAAGTCCCAATACCATGGAAATGGATCATCTTGAACATCGTCATGATGGGTGAGTGATCTTAGATGCCTTCCAATTTTCGCAAGGCTCTTGAAATGCCTTAACTATCCATCACGACACGCCAAACATTTAACCTCATTTACACCCATCAGCCAGAGGTTGGTTGGTCCATACCTCAGACTAACAAAAAAATAAAAACACCGCACTGTCAACTAAAAAGTAAAGCCAGATTAGTTAGACTGACGGTCCGTACCCACATCCAAAAAAAGGAAGAAGAGTGTATTTACATGGCTTATCTCGCAAATTGATTTCTCTGTGGTTTCTGGACCGATATGCACTGTTTTTTAATAATGCTTTCTATCACGGTAGTCATAAGGAAATATGTTTTCCTAATAATGGGTTCTCTAGATAATTAGGAATTAATTATGCCAAAGGACATTGCTCTGCGTCCATACATAGTTTGCCCTGAATAAACCTCAAAACTAAATCATGTTGTGGTTGTGTTGTATTAAAACATGTTACTGAACTCCCATAGTATTATCATTTAATAGCGGACTAGCTGGAAAATCGTACTATTATAAATACTGTCTGATTTTGAGGTCATGGGCTGGGCGTTTTAAACTTATAACAATGAAGCTTGAATGTAAATGGATCAGTTTATGTATGACTGTAGATTGGTGTTTCACTATCTCTTGCAATAGTTTTCAATTCAGTTGGATTATAATCTTAGAGTTACATATTTCCGACGCTAGATGGGGCTCTATTAATTTTTTACGTGTTTCAATAAAAAATATTTTAACTATTAATTTTCTATATACAATAAAGATTAGGTTACTTTATTATTTTAATTCAGAATGACATTTTAAGTTTGTATTATATTCACAATAAAAATAAGTCTATTAAAAGCAGTGACATCTATTAATACACTAATATTGATAATAAAAATAAGTCTTATAAAAGCAGGGACAGATGTCCCAATGATTAACAAAATCTATTGACAAAAAAGCTTTTAATAAAACCAAACTTCTAATTTTTGTCTAGATTTATTATAATGTGACTTATAGTATTAGAACTGATCTCGATTTTTCATTGTGACATTTTACACACAATTTCTAAATCAATTCCATAAGTGTAAATCAGATTTAAAAATAACCTAACAATACTTTAAAAAAAACAAAAGAACGATTGTATTAACTTCAGGTAAACATAGCAGGCACATCGGATGTACAAATAGTCCCTTCGAATACTTATCTCTTCATTATTTTACAGGCCTCGTGGTGTAGTCAGTATTGTCACCGATTTCCGTGCATGAGGTCGTGGGTTCGATTCCCACTCAGGACAATTATTTGTGTGATGAACACAGATAATTGTACTGCGTCTGTGTGTTTTCCATCTATTATATGCTTGTATGTATTTACAAAAAATGTAATATATGTATTATATCCGTATCTGGTACCTATAGCAAAAGCGTTAAGCTTAGTTTGGGGCCAGAGGACTCTGTGTGAAAATGTACGTGAATATTTATTTATTTATTTATTATGACATGGAGCTAGTCCGTGTTAAATGAAAATATGCAATTTGTTTTATAAAAATACTAATAATTATCATAGCTCCGATGCTACTATCGTACAGGGCAAAAAATAGCAATGTCCTTTACCAATAAATAAATTGTTTTAAAATAAGTTTTTGACACCGAATTTGTTACAGCGTCCATATTATACTATAACAATGCATTAAACGCTACCACTTACAATGAATTCATGATAAGATTCAGGGACTTAGTGGATGAAATGTCACTGCCTTCCGTCCTTAAACCCTGTGGATTCCCTTCAGATTTAATGAAAAAACTGTGCAATGAATCCGAAGAAAAAGAATCTTCATTGAGTGAATGCACATCGCTATATGAAGAGTATGATCGCCAGTTTCCGTTTCTGTATGAGAAGGAGTAAGTATTTTGTTTGTTGCTTATGCCGTGTGGGGCCAGCTCTAGAATTATCCCACCCCTCTCTACCCACGGTAGTCGTAAGAGCCAACTGAGGGAATACCGGGGGAGTGGGCAGCAGCACTCTCTCGAGTATTAACAACATCCACTGCGATCGCCAACCCGCCTGGCCAAGCGTGGCGATTACGGCATTATCCCCCATCACAGGACCGCTCGTTGTGCCGTTCTCTTGGGGAGGCCTATGTCCAGCAGTGGACGTTGAAAGGCTGATGGATGGATGGATTGTTACTTATTGCAGCAGACAAATGTGTTTTTGTTTAGGTGGGCACCTAACCGCACGCCCCGTCGTTCGAGGCAACGAATAGGGTAATGTGGGGCCCTCACCCAGTAAAGAAACCCGCCGAGTGCCATCTCTCCGCCTTTATTGGCGGGCCACTGGAACTATGTTTCTTTTTTTTTTTATTGCATGTGTTGGCAGACGAGCCACGATCCATCTGATGGTCAATGGTAACCGTCGCCCATAGACTCGACTATACCGAGAGTATTGTCAAGCCGCTGCTCACCAATTCATTTCACACATAAAATGAAATATAAGTAATATAATGTTACATTGCTTCATTAGTCGGCAGACAAATGACCTGCTCTGAATATTAATTTCCGAATTTAATTATGTAGCTGGTAATTCACCTGAGAATGGGACCCAAATAAAATATTTTATAACGTAATTATTGATGGACAAACAGACAAACTGACAAAAAATCTAAGAACAATGGTTTTGTGTTCAGACACGTCTAAATAGATGCAGTCCGTGTGGTGACGGACTAAGAATACAAGTGTCACCGCCCTATTCTTTCCCATGGGTGTCGTATGAGGCGACTAAGGGAGGTAAGCAATTATCATCCATTGCATGACTGGTGGTAGGGCTGGATACCAAGTGGGAATACCCACTTGGTATCGGGCCCGAGCGGATTGCTACCACCATCTCCCGTGTGACCGGCCATGAAGCACATCATTGCGTTTTGGCTGTAGCGGGAGATAGCCGTTTATTCTTTTATTTCAAATCCGTGAAATGAAATGGTGAGCAGCAGCTTGACAATACTCTGGGTATAGTTGAGTCCATGAGCGACGGTTACCATTTACCATCAGATGGGCCGTGGCTCGTCTGCCACCACATGCAATAAAAAAATGACAATTTTTGTCAAATATCTTAAATGTACAGGCACAGCTCTGTTATGGCTCCTCTACATGATGGGCTATCGCCATGTTCCACTGTGATGGGCCAGCGTATGGAGGGTATAGTGGTGTCGGATGGCTTATGGCGCGTGCGATGGTCGACGAATGTCGTCGGTGTCGGTTTTTTGGCCGCACATCAAAGGTTGGCCAGCGATGGCGGTATGCATCTACACGTGGCCCATTCCACAGTGCGTGCTCGAACGCGGTTGAGTCTGGACGTTCACGCTTTATTTACAAATGTTTAAAATGACGACTACGTGGCCTCATAGTGCAATATTAAAGTTTATAGAATTATATCGGGGAGAAAGCGTGATATGGAATCCTTTACGCCACTTCTTTTTAATAGCTTTATTCTAGTGCACATTAAGAAAACAATGATACGTGCTGTATAGATATATTGCCGCAGCGGCTAATGCTTCCATGTCCACCTCGAAAATCGTAAAGATCGCAACTGAATATCGCCATCGTGTAGTTGCGTTTCAACCATCGCATGGCCATCTCGCTGAGCCAGCGCTGGCCCATCATGTAGAAGGAGCCATTACAGCTTTATAATAATTAGGATGATGTACTGACTGACCAATTTTTGTGTATTTGTATGTGTTGTGTGTTAACTTACTTAGATACTAAGTAAAAATTTCGTATTCACGTTTTTCATTGATTAATAATAGCTTACAGTCTACTCCAGAAGCTCATGCGCGCGAAGGTGACGATATCCGCGCTCAGAGTGAATCCTGCAAGCATCAGCATCGAGTGTCAAATATAAAATGTATTTGTTCAAACTTTAAAGATCACTAATTAGTGTCAGTCCATTTACTTTAAAAAAGTCGAGTTTCATCAATAAATAAAATACAAATATATATATTTAAAACTTTTATTGGTTTGCAAATACATTGTAAATTACGATTATAGAGTAAATGCTATTAATTATATAATGTTCATATTGAAATATGAATTGCGATTCTGTTTACAATTTTTTTTTGTATCTGTTTCAATACGAAGCATGGAGAAATACAACATTCTAACCTCACTTATTTCTATTAGAACTAAGAACTTTGTTAAACGAAAATGTAGCACTGAGCATAGTGGCCGCTTTTTAATATTGGTTTACAAACACGTTAAACTTAGCCGCAGTCGTGCACATGGCAGAATAGCATTTACAAAATGGCCGCCAACATACATACTCTTTAAATGCCACAATTTTAATATAATTTTAGGCGGTAATACACGCTGAAATAAATACTTTATTGTCGCAATTGTTAAAATTATAAGTCTTTATCTTAAATGCAATTATTGTACTTAGAAAAAAGTTAAATAAATATGCAGAAAATTCGCTAATTATTTACAAAAGAAATATTCTAACGCTACTGTGGTAAATAAATAGAATAAATAAACAGTCGTCCATAGTTAATTCTAAAATCACCTAATTTAACTAAAAAGAGTATTATTATTGGTCTGTAGATTTCAATATTTTTTGTACTTATTAAATCAGAAATCGATTGGCTATTGTCACAATTCTAATAAAATATATTTGTTTTTGTAAATATTTTCGAAGTATAAGATTATTGGAAGACGCAAAAATTGGTCGCTTAAATTATTTAACAGTAACTATATTGATTACTTATAAAGTTGGCACTAATAGTGGGATTTATTTCCCAGAATACGATTAAGTATTGGAAGAAAGCGATACATCGATATGACAATTACATAAATTCTATCGATATAAATAGTTTTTCGGCTCCTCCGCAATCGGGTCCGTGCAAGTGCCTAGATGCTTCAGTTGGACTAGACTCCTGGAAAAAAAACATAGTTTTTTTTGTTTTTATTTACAGCAATGCGTGCGTAAGATTATTTAATCTGTGACTATCATCTCCCTATTAGCCTTATCTCAAAATTTGGGTTTCGCATCTGTTCAATTTTCTCTAATCACCACTGAGACAACTGACAACAAGTTGGCACTCTGATTTTTGTTTAGTATTGTAACAGGTTATAACGATAATACCGGGGGAGTGGGCAGCAGCACTCCCTCTAGTATTAACAGCATCCACTGCGATTGCCAACCCACCTACCAAGCGTGGCGATTACGGCATTATCCCCCATGACGGGACCGCTCGTTGTGGCGTTCTCTTGGGGAGGCCTATATCCAGCAGTGGACGTTGAAAGGCTGATGGATGGATCGATGATAACGATTATCAGTATGTCAATTCAGACCAAGAAAAAAGGCACTTTTTAAAGGTGTGCGTGAAAGTATTGCCATCTGAAAGAAAAAAATCCTATTATTTTAGTAATTTGTTGGAAGTTCTATGTTTAAAACATAAGAGGAATACTAAAAGTAGATAGACAGAAAATCATATAGGGCATATATGGCGCTGAAGACGTATTTATGTACGTAACATACCTACGTACGTAATCGTTGGGTCATTTGGGGTATTTTTAAAACATACTCTGGTAACATTGATCCTTAATGTCACTTCGTTGGGGTTTTGTTTAGGTATTGCGGGAGCGCGTATAATTACTAGATGAGCATAATTTTTACAGCTTCACTAGATTATTCGTAATGATCTGTCTTTCTTTTTTTCTTGGTCTGACGTAAATGAGTCGTAAGAGCCGACTGAAGGAATACCGGGGGAGTGGGCAGCAGCACTCCCTCGAGTATTAACAACATCCACTGCGATCGACAACCCGCCTGCCAAGCGTGGCTCGTTGTGGCGTTCTCTTGGGGAGGCCTATGTCCAGTAGTGGACGTTGAAAGGCTGATGGATGGATGGAAGGACTGCGTGTGTCAATTGACAGCTGGAATCCATTGCTTAAACATCTTTCAAATCCTTATGGATGTCAGGTTTTCACAAATAGGTGTCACATTTGGTCACCCAACGAAAATTTCTTTACTTTGATTATAATTCGATGAGCACTGCCTGGTCCGCTGCACAGCCCCTGTTGCGAAGACCAATCGTTCTCCCGCGAATGGATCTCGCAGAGTCTGGCAGTATAAGTCAGCAGATTGGGATGGACTCCGCGAGTATCTCGCGTCCTACCCTTGGAAGCAGCTATGCTTCTCCTCTAGGGATCCTGACATCTGTGCGGACTGCGTCACGGAAACGGTGACTATGGGAATGAAATTATTCATCCCGAACACCAAAGTACCGGTCGGCGGTCGCAGCCGTCCATGGTTTAACAAAAGCAGTCCGCATACCTAGCCTGGAATAGGGCCAGGAAAAGTTGGGATCCGAACGCCAAAGAGGAGAAGTGTAAATTAAATGCTGCTTCCAGGTCCAACAAGAGGGCTATTGCCGAAGCCAAGGCAGAATACGTTGCCAGACTTGGCGAGCGGCTCGGAAGCTATCCCGCCTGGAGTCGTGCTTTCTGGTCGCTCGCCAAGGCAGCACAGGGCAACTTCTGCCAGTCTAGTCTCCCACCACTGCAGAAACAGGATGGCAATTTAGCCCACAGTGCCAAGGAGAAGGCCGATCTTTTGGGCCAACTCTTTGCCTCTAACTCGACTTTGGACGCCGGAGCAGCCACACCGCCTACCATCCCGCGGTGTGAAAGCTCCTTGCCTGAAATCCGCATTACGCAACGTGCGGTCAGGAGGGAGCTGCGGCTGCTGGACGTCCATAAGTCGTGCGGGCGGGATGGCATCCCTGCAGTAGTTCTTCGAACGTGCGCCCCTGAGTCTACCCTCGTCCTAACGCGCCTGTACCGTATCTCATACAGTACCGGCAGGGTTCCTACTTCGTGGAAGGTAGCCCATGTTCACCCTATTCCCAAAAGGGGTGATAGGTCGGACCCGTCGAATTACAGGCCAATCGCGATGACATCTCTGCTCTCTAAGGTTCTTGAGAAAGTCATAAACCGCCGACTTTTGCAGTACCTAGAGGATCACCAGCTGATCAATGATCGCCAATACGGCTTTCGTCACGGTCTGTATGCTGGTGATCTTCTCGTGTATCTTACCCACCGTTGGTCAGAGGCCTTGGAGGGTGGAGGTGAAGCTTTGGCATTCAGCCTGGATATAGTGAAGGCGTTCGACAGGGTCTGGCATAGGGCCCTTCTATCGAAGTTACCATCTTATGGAATCCCTAAGGGACTCTGCAATTCGATCGCTAGCTTCCTAGATGGTCGGAGCATCAAAGTCATTGTAGACGGCTGCTGCTCTGATACCATGGGGGTTAATGCTGGCGTACCACAAGGCTCGGTGCTGTCCCCAACACTGTTCATCCTGCATATCAATGACTTGCTCTCAATAGAGAATATACATTGCTATGCGGATGACAGTACGGGTGATGCGCGATATACCAGCCGTGAGAAAGTCTCTCGGAACATGCTGGAGGAGAGACGGACTAAACTTGTGTCTGAAGTCAAGCGCTCTCTTGGGCGGACCTCAGAATGGGGTGAAAAGAACATACTTCAATTCAACCCCACGAAGACACAGGTTTACGCGTTCACTGCAAAGAAGGACGCATTTGTCGTGGCGGCCCAGTTCCAAGGGGTAACTCTCCCGGTCTTCAAGAGTATTGGGATCCTTGGCATCGACATCTCTAGCAAAGTCCAGTTCGGGAGTCATTTGGAGGACAAAGCCAAATTGGCGAGTAAAAAACTAGGCGTCCTGTACAGAACCAAGCGGTACTTCACGCCGAGGTAACGACTTGTACTATATAAAGCACAGGTCCGCCCTCATATGGAGTACTGCTCACATCTCTGGGCAGGTGCGCCTAAGTACCAACTCAACCCACTTGACTCCCTGCAAAGGCGTGCTATTCGAATTGTCGATGATCCTGATCTCACGCAGGGTCTGGAGCCGTTGGAGTGGCGGAGAGACTTCGGGTCCCTCTGTGTGCTCTATCGGCTCTACAATGGGGAGTGCTCGGAGGAGCTGTTTGAGGTGGTACCAACATCACCATTTTACCACCGAACCACAAGACGTCACGGTAGGGTTCATCCACACCACCTGGAAACGATTTCGTCAAAGACAGTTCGTTTTCAGCGTTCTTTTTTACCACATACGTGTAAGCTCTGGAATGAACTACCTGCTACGGTGTTTCCCCGGTGCTGCGACATGTCCCTCTTTAAACGAGGTTTGAAAGGAGCACTTAAGTTGTGGTAGGCGGCGGCTTGGCTGTGCCCCTGGTGTTGCTAAAGTCCATGAGCGGTGGTTACCACTTACCATCAGGTGGGCCACTTGCTCGTCCGCCACCGTTGGCAAAAAAAAAAAAAAAAAAAAAAAAGCAGGTACGGAACCCGGGTACGCCTCCTATCTAGTCTGTGATATGGGGTATATTATAAGGAAGAAAATTCATTATGAAATGTAACGAAAAACTGTAAAGGCTTTCTAACCTAACGATTTTTAATAGACTACCAGGCAAACATAAAATTGAAGGAGCTTACCTAGAACGACAATTTTCCATCTCCAAAAAGCACTTATTCGAATACGTCTTGTTGTCGGTGCCGCATACGGGGTCATACTCAGGCGAGCAAACGCGGGCGCAGCCTGAGTACTGGAAGCGCGCCAAACAACGCTTCAAGGGGACGACAAACACGTGTTTCCTGTAAATAAACTCTATGTTACCTTTGCGACCCTGGTAATTTCAATTGATGAAATAAGATGGATTGTATGGATGGCCTTATTAGCAAGGATCTTGTTAGAGAATGAATGAATGCTGAAATATGAATGAATGTGAATGCTTGTGCCTAGATGATGCGGTACCCAATATTAGGTATAATGAATATGATGGTTCTGGGTCTGGGCAAGATTTATGGTCAGAAAAATATCTGCTGCGGTCAGGATTAAAATATTTGGTCCATAATAAACTTATTACCTTGATTTTCATTTTGTTGGTAAGCTTAAAGACCGCTACTAACCCACAATTCTCCTTCTTCATAATACACTCGTTCTTGTAGAATCTGTTATCTGATCCACATATGAAGGCAGGTGTGTCTGGGCACTCCTCATGACATAATGCCGTGGTGCGGCAGTGGGGAGCAGCAACTGGAACTACATGCTGCCCACAAGTGACGCGACGAAGTTCGCACTCCGACCTGGAATGATAGTGTTGACCTTTTTATTAAGATATTTGCTACTAAAACAAAAATAACTAAGAAAAGAAAGTAATATTTTTGTTTTTATTTTTTATATTATAAAGTTGGCAAAAAGCATATGGCCCGCTTGATAGTAAGTAGTTACTGTAGCCTGTAGGTAAATGTGGTTGTTGGTTGCAAGGTGTTCCATTACAACGAAATAAGAAGGTTCTCCGTACATTATTACACACTAGCGGCCCGTTCCGACTTCGCACTGGTACACTTTAAATTTTTTGGGTTAAATGTAGAGTAAATGTATCTTTATGCAGGAAATAAGTAGCTTTTTTTTTCAAACGACTTTTTACTTTTCTCATAAAAATATATTTTATCTATAAATCTACATTATTGAAGTTTTAGTAGGGTAGTACATTACCCTAATTTTTCTAGTAACAAATATAGCCTATGTTACTCAGGGATAATGTAGCATTGAAATGGTAAAAGAATTTTTGAAATCGATTTATTAGTTTTTGAGTTTTTTCGTTACAAAATACAAAAATACAAATCTTTCCTCTTTATAATATTTATGTAGATCTAAGGATTCTATAGGTCTTGTTCCCAATACAATTTTATTGAGAAATCCACTTGGTGACCATGGCTGATGCAACTCAACTGAAGGTTAATCGAAAATGTGTCTATTGTCGTGATATATATTAGCAATAGTTTTAGGACCATTTTTACACAATTGCAATTGCAATTCCAATTCCGTGTCAAATTCAAATTCAAAAATAACTTTATTTCATAGGCTTTTTTTAACAGCACTTAAAATCGTCAACGAACGAGCGCTTGAGGCAAGTGCATCCGCAATGGAGCGATTGCAATCGCCACAAGCGGCCGGATTCCGTAGTAAGGCCTTTCATGAGAAGAACCCGGCAAGAAACTCATGAGCCACTTTTTTAAATCTTAAATTTCTTACAATATTATCAGAACACACAATATTGTGGAAAAAAACTATATAATAAAATAAAAAGGGGGATGTGCTTATTTTAAAATGAGGAGCAGTTCAAAACAATTTTGTTTTATCTTCTAGGTAATCCGAAATTGTATAATAACCTTTACTAATTCGTGTGTTAAGAACTAGAGTAGCGTAAGGGCAAAATGAAAACTTCACAGGAGAGCCGAAAAACAACTCAAATTTACCTAACGTTATCTTATAGCTCTTTTATGATAAAATCTATAGTAGTTAGATATCTGATTTTTACTAATAAAAAAGCTTTATTTATCGGCTACAGAATAGTGTAACTATTTGGCCAATCAAAAAACGTTTTTATTTTAATAAAGTTTATTTTTCAAAATATGGTTGACATACGTCATTTTGGCTGTACATAAGTTTAATAATGTATGGAATGCAACGGAACTTCCGTTAAAATTGCCTTAATAATAATAGGAGCTACATTCAAACTTTCTGCGTTAAAAACGTATGACAAGATACGTTATTTGAGCGATTACATTCCAGCCATCTTCGGTGTCCTATTCGCTCTGTAAATCGAGTTTCGATCGTAGTCCTCGTAACTTTTTTGACAAAATAATTTCAAGATTATTGTAAGTAGAAACACTTCATTTTGGCAGTAAACAAAAATAATTTTATTTGGTCCGTTATTTTTATACTAAGCAATCTACACACTACATCGCTCCAGTTTTATGGCACATACAAATATAGGGATTAAAAAGGCAAATGGTGAAAAAAATTTTTTTTTAATTTTTGAGTTACGCTAGTCTAGTTCTTAACCCACGAATTAGTCTAACTGTTTTCTTAAACTTATTTAAAGACATGTTTCGGATATTTTCGGGAATTTTATTGAAGAAGCGTATACATTGCCCCATGAAGGATCTACTAATTCTGTGGAGACGAGTACTGTGTGCAATAAGATTGCCTTTGTTCCTAGTATTAACATTATGAACGTCACTGTACTTATCAAAGTTATCGATATTTTTCTTGACATATAACAAATTTTCATATATATATTATAACACAACAGTTATAACATGAAATAATAAAATATAATACCACCCCACCATTCGTACTTGTATGATAAAAGACGACTAAAGAAACTTAGTGAAAAGTAAAAGAAAGTGAAGTCAAAACTGAAAACGGGTGGTAACTTCTAGCACTAAATACAATTTCTTGCTAGTTACCGTCGAATGGAAAATGTCACATCTATGAACTGTCTGTTAAGCATCTGTTTATGGTTATGTCTCTGCCTTAGATACTGCTAAATTCAAGAGTAGTGATAGTTTTTTGGTTATCATCCCGCGGACCGAAGCGTTAATGCCATCGCTAGTAATAAAAAGAAAAACTGCTATTTATTATATAGGTATTAAAACACTCATAATTACTTATAAACGTTGCCGTCAGATCCACAGACTGGCTGCTCTACATAGTTGTCGCAATTGTCAGGACAGTCCTCCTTAAATCTTGGTAGCAGGGTGCAGTTTCCAAAGTGCGCTAACTGTACTCCTTTTCTGGAAGATTAAGAGTAATATTTATTGTGATAAGCTAGGGTATTCGCTCTGTTGTCAGAACGAGGACTGCCAAGATAGAAATATTAAGATCGGTCCTGAGCCCAGGGTTAAGACTTTCTAAAGCACACACCTGTGTTGTAAATTATGTATGTATTTGAACAGAAATTATCACTACCCAGTTAAGGAAAATACTGTGAGGAAGCCTGCATGCCTGATATATCCTCTCCACAGCTTTGGAAATCTGGGCCAGGATAGTGTTCACTCGCATTCTGCTATGAATTTCGCTGGACAAGATTTCACAAATATATACAACGAATACAAAGTACTTTTAAACAAGTATCTATAAAAAGTTATCACGTGACTACTTGCATTCTCTGGAAATAGAATCCAATTGATTTAAATAACCAGCCCCCTGAGGCAGAATGTCATATTTCACGTGTCGACCGTATCGAGATCACTGTGATTGGTTGAGAAACCGAAGCGTGATGTCACAATAATCCGTTGGCCAATCACGGTGATCTCTCAACCAATCACAGTGATCTCGATACGGTCGACACGTGACATATGACATTCTGCCTAACCCCCCAGGAACCAATAAAAAAAATGCGTGTACTTATGTACGCGCGTGAGAAGTTATACTTCTTAGGCATCATTAATAAATAATTATTAAATTCGTAACTGCAAAACTGTCACACTTGTCACAGTTATGTTTTTAAATACCTAATCACAAAGTGACGTCACCCAAAGACGTTAAGTATGAATGTGTTATCGAAATTAGCAGTCAGGAGCAATTGTCACGATGGCTGATTTGGCAAAGCATCTGGACGGTATGCAGGTTCAAATCCTGCTCGTGACTGTTATTTTCGATTTTACATTTTTCACTTTGTGATTAATGTATAGTGCTAAGCATGTCAAATGCTAAAAATATATATAAATATTTAAATACCTTGTTCGATAAAGTAATTATGTCTAATGTCACTAGATGGCGCTATAAAGTCGATGTCAAGAGTTTAGGGTGTCTGATCATACCATACCCATGGTAGCGTTAAACGTTTAACGCAACCTTGTTGGAAGTCGCACTAGAAGTATAACTTCAATAACACACAAGGCATAGACCTTGTATTTGGCTGTAGTGGAATATACCCTTTTTTTTGTTTATTTTTGGAGGGCAAAAATGTCCTACCGCACCGGGGAGTAAACGGGGTAGTGTGGGGCTCTCAACCACTAAAAACCCACCGTGCGCCCTCACCCGCCCTTGCTACGGTGGATCACGAGTACTGCGTCGTTCCACCGCGATCCGCAGGCGGCAGCCCATTCGGGCACCCTCTCTTATGCGACGCCTCGCGCACTTGGGCGTCACACCTTCACGGTAGGCTTCCGCGGACGGCAGGGTACTCCCCGACCCCACCGTCCGCAGCCTCGGCTAGGGCGGCATCAGGCGCAGGTTAGCGTGCGAATCGGATCCGCGAAGGAGGTTTCCTCCCGGGCCCTCTCCGCCACCTCTTTCCGCGAGATGACAGCCTCGCAGAAGGCGGCGACCGCGGTCCAGGCCCTGTCACTGCCAACCATCGCTCGCGCAACTGCCGGCAGCGACAGGTCCATGCCTATGACTGCAGCGAGTTCCCGGCGCTGCACATCCCAGGCCGGGCACGACTCGAGCGTGTGCTGCGCGATTCCTCGCCGCAGCCGCAGTGGTGACAGCTAGGGGTCGTCTCCCTCCTAGTGATCATGTGCAGGTATTTGCCGAAGCAACCATGCTCCGACAAAACCTGCAACAATTGGAAAGTGAGGACCCCGTGCTGCCGCCCTGCCCATTCTTCCAAGATCGGCTGGAACGCCCCCACGGTTCAGAGACCAGCCCGGGGCGTCTCCAGCCGAGACCTCCACTTTAGGACGGTGGTGCGGCGGGTATTTTCCCGCCACGATGAGATTGCGCTCGGCGAGGGGCGGCTGCCCCCCACCCACGCCGTCAACGCCCGCCGATAGATGTCGGCGAGCACTTCCGCCTCCAGATCCCACGGGGGGGTTCCGGCCAACGCGCAGGCTGCATTGCACGAGACCGTGCGGTACCCGCGTAATGCCCTGACCACTACGACCCTGTGTGGACGCCACAGAAGGGCCCTATTGTGAGCGGCCAGGGACTCCGCCCACACGGGCGCGCCGTACAGTGCCATCGACCGTACTACCACCACGTAGAGTCGTCGACACGCGAGACTCGGTCCGCCCAAATTCCGCATCAGTCGCCCGCGGGCGGACGCCGTGCCGACAAGCTTTGGCTCAGGCTCAAGACGGCGGAAGTGCTCGTCAAAGTGCCACCGTCCATCCAATACCAGGCCCAGGTATTTGATGTGGGCCTGGATCGGGAAGCCCACACCATTGACCGTTATCGAGGCGCTGGCGGGTGGGCCACGTCGGGGCCCATGGAAGAGTAGGGCCTCCGACTTTTCAAGGGCCACCCTAAGCCCCAGCGCCTCGATCTGCCTGACCACCTCAGCGGTACCTGAGGTGGCCAGCGTTGCCGCCTCCTCGAGGTTCCCGCCCCGGGCTGTGACGAGCGTATCGTCTGCGTAGCAAATTACGCCCAGACCGGAGGGAGCTGGCCCAGCCGGGGGTTGGGGGGGGGGGATACGGCCAAGTGGAATATACCCTATATTATCCCCTCTCCTGCATATACTACATCGCATCATGCATCTTGTTGGGATGGGTTTTACAGCTTTTATTGCTACATATTGTCACGCCTTTTTCTGTAGGAGTAGGCAGACTACTTTTTTTTTGCATGTAGTGACAGGTAGCCACGGCCCATCTGATGGTAAATGGTAACCGTCGCTCATGGACTCAACTACACCGAGAGTATTATCAAGCCGCTGCTCACCATTTCATTTCGCAGATATGAAATGAAAGAACCTCCTGCTACAGCCAAAACGCAACGATGTGCTTCATGGCTGGTCACACGGGAGATGGTGGTACCAACCCGCTCGGGCCCGATACGACCAGTCATGCAATGGATGACAATTGTTTACTTCCCTTAGTCGCCTCATACGACACCCGTGGGAAAGAATGGGGTGGTGACAATTCTATTCTTAGTCCGTCACCAAATGGACAATTTTTCTATTTTTAATTCTCTCCACTTGCTACAATCCTGGCACACATCATTCGCTTCATCTACTCTGATCAGCGCTTTCATGCATGCTCGTTGGTAACGAGTACTCTTAACCTGGTCTTCCTTAAAAACGTCTCCAATCTGGTCAAAATACGTTCGCGTAGGTCAACCTCTACCAACTTGCCCATCATCTGGTTTGACTATTCTTCCTTCTATCCTCGAGGATTCTGGACTGACAATTGTTAAAGCTAAGGTAACTGAGATTGTGATGAATTCTTTTTACTGAGGCTTATTGCCTTACTATACTCACAGACAAGTAGCAATCTTCAAAGCACAAGGGTTGTTGTAGACTTTCTGATCGGTACCGCAGACAGGGTCGAAGTCAGTGGGGCACTTTGTCTTCATACATCTGCTCATTTTTACACGGCATTTCTCCATGTCGACCTTCTTCACGGTTTTTCTATTGCTTACCCTGTTGGAAATAAATACAATATTTATTAGTACAGCAAAACAAATAACTGTGGGATGGCTGTTAGATTTGAAACGAAAAACACGACAATTACTCGAAATCCTTATTAATAATATAAATGTCAAATTGAGTGCCTTTGTTTGACATTTACATGGGACTTAAAATAATCATTTTCACTTTGTGTTTAATGTATAGTGCTAAGCATGTCAAATGCTAAAAATATATATAAAAATATCTATATATTTAAAAGGTTTTGCGTCATTATTAGGTAAAATCTTAATTGTAAAATTAAGTTTACCTGGTCGGTATAATGTATGAAAATGCTTCCGACAGATGGCGCAGGCGTCACCCAAAGACGTTAAGTATGATGTGTTATCGAAATTAGCAGTCGGGAGCAATTGTCAGGATGGCTGAATTGGTAAAGCATCTGGACGGTATCCAGAAGATGCAGGTTCAAATCCTGCTCCTGACTGTTATTTTCGATTTCACATTTTTCACTTTGTGTTTAATTAAAATAATCATCTTGAAAAGTATAAAGTTTGTAAATGTAGTCGTTAGAGGCAATAAAACAGATTTCAAGAAGTGTAGATTTGGAATCGTCGTTGGGCGACTGCAATAGTTTAGCAGTCTAGAGCACTTCCCGGATTTGATGGGTGCAGATTCGAATCCTGTTTGCAGTAAAGTTCCCTTTTTCCACTTTTACAAATAATTTGTTCTTAAAAGTGGCAAAAACGATTCCTACGATTTTTACAATTCAAGGCTAAAGAGTACACAGCTAATTATATCGAACGATGCAGAATGTTCCACATACTACCTCTGTGCGAGAGAAGGCGCATAGCTGACTTATGTTATCTTTTTAAAATTGTTAATGGTGCAGTTGATTGCCCAGAACTAATTAGGTAAAATAGGACTGGTGACCAGACCCAGAACTCTTAAGACAGCCCAAATTGTTAGATATACCATTTATGAGAACAGGTTATGGACGAAACTGCTTCTGTGTGCGTGTTTGTAGGACTTTTAATGAAATAGCGCCTAAATTTGACCTTGATTTATTTAATACCAATGTTTCTCAACTTAAGAATATTTTAGCAAATGATTTCTTTCAATAGGCTCGCCCCCTATTACGTGGGACTTAAACATAGCTGGCGAGTCGTGGGTGTGTAATACACCTCTGCCTACCCCTTCGGGGAATACAGGCGTGATGCTATGTTTATTTCTTTTCTTAAACATAAGTTTTATTAACTCCTTACTTTTTGTGTTTTTTTTTAAACACAAAGTGAAAAAAAAAGTATAGTGCTAAGCATGTCAAATGCTAAAAATATAAATATCTAGCTTGTTTTTTCTTTTTTGTCGTTTACCGATCAAAATTGTTTTATTAACATTTAATGTATAAAGGTTAATAAAACTTAAATGCCGTCTGGGGCCGGCTTCGGAATTGTCCCACTCCTCTCCACCCATGGGAGTCGTAAGAGCCGACTGAGGGAATACCGGAGGAGTGGGCAGCAGCACTCCTTCGAGTATTAACAACATCCACTGCGATCGCCAACCCGCCTGCCAAGCGTGGCGATTACGGCACTATCCCCCATTCTTGGGGAGACCTATGTCCAGCAGTGGACGTTAAAAGGCTGATGGATAGATGGATGGATGGTTAATAAAACAATTTACTACATGTGAAAACTTATAAATGGCAATTGTGTATATTTTTCGCACTGACACGATGTACTAGCTGTTAGTTTTCGGAATATAATAAAATAAATAAATAAAGTAGCTGAGCATGTCAAGTGCTAAAATACAGATCAAAACGTTCTCCTTGACAAAAAACTAGGAATTTGGATTTACTTACCACTTTTGGAAACATCACTTGGGATTTGGATGTTTTGGTAATCTCTATGATTATTTCTGATAACTTCGAAGTTTATTACCAATGCAACTTACTTACATGTTTATATTTATATAGATAGATAGCTAAAGATCTACTTACCCACAATTAAGCATTTTCATTTCACATTCGTTCTTGTAGATCATTTCGTCAGAACCACAAACTAACTTCTCCTTCTGGCCAGTGCAGTCTTTAGGACAGGATTCTCCTCCAGAAGTTCGTTCTTGTGACACACAGAACGTCATGGGGACTTCAAAGACATGTTTACTGAAATACAAATGCAATAGTTTGAACAGTATCCTTAGTCCTAGTATATAGAATTGTAGCTTTTCTTTTCATGAGCCCAAATTTTTAATACAAATATTTGTCAGTTTTTCAATATTCAGAAATATGTAGATGTTCGTGGTATGTTTGTACATTTCCAATGAGGGAATTAGACAATAGTAGACAATCTACTACGCTACACCAAAGTGGATTGACATATTCCATAAGTTATTCCTTCATTAGATGGTAATAATTTGTGACAAAATAAGTACGATGCTACAAAAAGTCAGCCTCAGTCTAATGATTGAACTCGGTACCGTGGCAATTTCTTCAATAAAGAACTCTGGCAACGAATAAAGTAAGTACTGCTCTTCAAAGAGCAGTTAAGGAGCTTAGATTTTTATAAACTATGATGGTGGCCAACGAATATACGGCGCGCCTGATATAAAAGTGGTTAACATAGTCTATAGATGCCAGCAATACCAGAGGCATCATTCAAGCCAAGGTAAAGGGATTGTAGATGTAGAGGAAGAACCTTAGAGACGAAATGAGCAGATGGTTAGAACAATTATAGGTAGAAGATGAGACAGAGGTTAGATCTCCGGCGCTCTTTCTCATCATAGAAATACACTAACATTCTCTATAACCAGCTGTAGAATGCAACAAATTAATTTATTACAAACCCGCAGTTGCTGGCCTTCATTCTGCAGGCATTAGCGTACAGCTTTCCATCGGAACCGCAGGTTGGCTTTGAGACTCGCCAGCAGGACTCGCGACAGTGTCTCGTGGTCTGGCAGTGCTTTTTATTCGTACGAACGACACCTTGCCTGAAATAAAAAACTCTTTTGGTCAGAAACTTTTTACGGATCTTTAGTACGAAAAGTAGGAAATTTGCAGGAACTATGAAATAGGCATTCTAAATTAATCTAAATTAATTGATTGCATACAAAAACTATACTAACAAAACAATATACTCTTAAATACAAAGATGCTGCTGATATTAGTATACGTATAGATATGCTTAAAGGAAACCAACCCGCAAGTCAAAAGCTTCATTTGGCAGGTACTCTTGTATACGTTCCCATCAGAGCCACAGATGGGTCCATCTAATGGTGCTTGCGAACAGTCCACGGGACAGTTCTCCCGATGAGCGCTGATGTTGTTGCACGCGCCCAAATGCGACAGACTTATTCCAACTCTGAAAATTATAGGATTGATTCAATTCTATGTATGTTTTCTTCATGCATTAAAAAGAATAATTATATAAATATATACAAGCGATATAGCGACTGCTGATCATGAGGTCTCGTGTTCGATCCCCGGGTCGAGGTGCTATTGAGCTTTTTCGTAAAAAGAAAAATTCTCAGTAGCAGCTCGGAGTTTGGAAATGTGCCCGGTAGACGTCAATAGGCTCGCCCCCTATTACGTGGGGCTTAAACATAACTGGCGAACCGTGGGGGTGTAATACACCTCTGTCTACCCCGCCGGGGAATACAGGCGTAATGCTATGTTTTTTTTTATGTTTCTTTCACATAGTGTGGTCAAAGAATTGCGGAAAAATTGCAAAACAATGCTTACAATCACAGATTTCTATGTTCTGAAGTTACGCCACATCTCACAAGCATGGTAACCTGGTAAGTGAACTTTTTTCCCATTTCAGAAAAAGCTACTTCCTTTCAGCGCAATATATGCAATGCAATGGTGTTGATTGTAACGGCTTCCCTATAACCTCATTAGTAAGCCATGGGTGACGGTTACCTAATACACCATGAGCCTTTAAGTGATCTACAATCATTTGCAACAAAAGAGTAAGAACAGATTTTAGGGCTCTAACTCTTTTCATCTCTCTTCACCAACTATTATTTCTCTTAGTGTTGGAAATGTTTCATTAAAAGTGATTTGTTTGTCGGGCGCGATGTATAGCTCTCACTCGTTCTTTCCAAGTCTAAGATATATCTGTCTTCTTTTTCATGTAACGAAATGTGCTTAAGCGTGACGCGATCATAAATGTTTAAATTTTTGCCCAATTATTAGTTTTGAAATAAAACTACGTTTACGGATTCTATCACGTTTACTTGATTTTATACTATCCATCTATTCGCGTAAATGTCAGAAAGTTTTACAATTATTAGTTATCAAATCAATACCTAACAAGTTCCACTTCAAAAAAAGAACACTAATCTGTTCCATCCATCTATCCATCAGCCTTTCAACGTCCACTGCTGGACATAGGCCTCCCCAAGAAATGGGGGATAGTGCCGTAATCGCCACGCTTGGCAGGCGGGTTGGCAATCGCAGTGGATGTTGTTAATACTCGAACTCCCCCGGTATTCCCTCAGTCGGCTCTTACGACTCCCGTGGATAGAGAGGGGTGGGACAATTATAAAGCCGGCCCCACACGGTAAACAAAAAAAAATCTGTTATTTTGGGATATAAAAACTTATGCTAGATCATCTTATTCGTAATCAAACTAACGTGGATCTTCTGATAAGAAGTACAGTGGTCATTTATGTAACGAATGGCGGTGGATGATGAGTCGGATAAAGACTACTGGTGGTAGGGTTTAACAATAAGCTAGATTGATTGCTCGACCCAAACAGAATGATACCATCGTCTCTTTTGCGCTTATCACTTGAGAATTACGTTGTTTTAGCTGCAGAGAAAGATAATTTTTACCACCTTGTCCTAGTATTTGGTAGATTTTTCTAAGCAATGACTAATCTAGGCTTTGTTAAATACATTAGTTACCACTTACCATCAAATAATCGAATCTGATGCCTCATCAATAAAAATAATTACCTGCAAATTTCCACCTGTAGCATGCACCTATTTAGGTAAGTTCTGCCGTTTGTACCACACACAGGGTCCCGTTCGGATGTGCAGCGGTGATCGCATTTGGAACCTTGAGCACGTGAGCAGGCTGTCTGATCAGGGGCTAGTCTGACGCCTAAAATTATACATAATGTATTTAATTTAGAATAATCAAACACGAGTTTCAATTTATATACCTAATACTAGCTGCTACGGGTAGCGCGGCTATGACAGTGCGTAACAAAGACATCTAGCGTGCGTAAAAAATAAAGTTCCTGACATGCTTGCTATACAATTCAACGCCGCCATACATCACTGCAATATGTTATCAGGGGGGTTAGACGGAATCTCATATCTCACATGTCAATTGTATCGTGATCCCTGTGATTGGTTGAGAGATCATCGTGATTGGCCAACGGATTATTGCGACATCACGCGTCGGTTTCTCTACCAATCACAAGCGAGTCGATACGATGTGGATTGTGAGATATAAGATTCCGTCTAACCTCTCAGATTGTGATCGGTAATTTCAGAGACGTGCTTTGACAAATATACAAATATTTCTTTTGTTTTCCTTTCTTAATTTCTAATACCTCCAATGACACTTCGTACAGAGAAATAATTTTAAATGAAGGAAACTTTACGAACATACCAATAATGGACACGCAGACAGGCGCTCTTTTTAATTATTAGTGAATTCTTGGTTATTTTAAGTGCTATATTAGGTAATAGGCCTATGAAATAAAGATATTTGTTCCAGCAGTCCTTGGCCTTACCACTTGGCTATAACAGTTAGATGAACTAGCCCAGGTAAGTTGGTTCATGGCTGTTACTTAGTATATTTATATACCTAGTACCTATACAAAATAAATAATAAACATACCTTTCCCACAAGTCTTTTTTCTCATCTCACAGAGTGAGGGGTATATGTATCCATCAGTAGCACACACCGGCTCACCCTGCAGAGCTGGGCCACAGATTCTTGGACAAGTCGCATCGCGAGCACCTTCGCACCAGGAAGTGGCTGTGGACAAAAATTTTATTAGGTTATTATGGAGTTTCGTGGCCATTAGACTCACACCTCCCAGAGGATGGTCACTTGTGATAAACTTCCTACTACAGGCCATATTTTACCGGTTACGGTAGGTAGGGACGACCACCGTAGGAATGTAACATAGTTCCAGTGGTCCGAGTGGCGAGACGGCACACAGCGGGTTTATTTAGTGGGTGAGGGCCCCACACTACCCTGTTCGTTGCCCCCGAACGACGGGGTGTGCGGTTAGGTACATTTTTTCCCGCCTAAACAAAAAACAAAAACAAAAAAATTTAGGTACGGTATGCGGACCACATCACTACTATTCGAATTTTAATTACTAAAAATTTCAATTACGTTCCTTCCAGCTAGTTTATAGTAGTATTAGTAATCATTATCTTCATAATTATAAGTTTTCTTTTTCCTTATTGAATAATTCAATAGTAAATAAATACAACAGATAAATCTACGAAATTTATTGAGAACAGCGCCATCTATTAATGAACTAACTAAAGATGTGACATTTAACTATCAAGTTGTTTGTTGTAATCACGTGGTTGTAATGTACAGTGGGCCTTGTTTTGTTTGGTAAGGCGGGATAAAATGTACCTAATCGCACACCCTGTCATTCAGGGCAACTGACAGGGTAGTGTGGGGTCTAACAGGGTAGCCTATATAAACCCACCGTGTGACATCTCCGCGCATGTACTTACTGGCGGACCTTTACTTCAGTAGTCCGATGTACAGTGGGCCTAGCCAAGTTTAAATATATGATCGCTAACGCTATAGAAATCTATTGTAATGTGTAGAGATTGATATTACTGACTTAGTGTTAGATAGATTCGTTAAATATATAGAATATATTTTTCCCCAGGCCCACAGTTTATTCAGTCTTGTCATTTGCAATCATCTAATTGTAAACACTTACCATGATTACATAATAATTTAATCAATTTGTAATAAAAATACTTTACCCAAACTCCTCAAGTTTAGTTATATTATACCTTAACTCAATACCTTTTTTTTTTGTTAACGCGGATTAAATTTTCCTAATCGCACACCTTGTCGTTCGGGGCAACGAACAGGGTAGTGTGGAGCCCTCACCCACTAAATAAATCCGCCGTGTGCCGTCTTTATTGGCGGGCTACCGGAACCATATTAATTTAGTATAATTAAGAAAATTATCTATATAAAAATTTACAGACATTTTGTCTGTTAATATTAATATAAAAAAAATCAAGAGAAGTTGTTTAAACGCGCTAATCTGCAATGGATCTATTAGCCGGATTATACAAACAGTTATTACACCCTAAGGTGTAATAACGGTTACCTTAGAGCGTCCCTGATCCGGTTTGGTAGCGCATTATGAGCACACCTATCCACATATTACCCTCGAGGAGTTTAATAGACTAATTGACTATTTAATTTCACGGTCGTAGGACCCTTACCATTAAATGGTTGATAAAACCTCGGGATGGACGGACACGCCGGGATAGCCAGTTCTAAAAATAACACATAGACAATGACGCTCAGGATTTTATAAGAAGCAAAAAGTTATCTACTAAGTTTTCAACTAGTCGTTTTAAAGATAAAATAAAGGACCGGGTAAGTTATGTAGATGGTGCAACAAAACTGAATCTCGACGGAGCAAAACGCAGATAACGCTTTGTGAATAAAATACAAGGTGCACTCTCTAAGCCCACAAAATCCGAGAGTTAGCTCTTAAAGTATTGAAATATATATTATTTTTTGTATTTTTTTTAATATTTTGTTCTGCATTTTAGCACTCGACATGCTCAGCTACTTTAAAAAACAAATTATTTGTGAATGTGGAAAAAGAGAAGTTTGAAGCGGACCACTCGGATCCTGTTCGTACTAAAACTTTTTCCACATTCACAAATAAGTTGTACTATATATTTTTTTTTTGTTTTATAAATGCCGCTTCTCTCAGAGTGAGATGGGTTAAGGCCATAGTCCACCATATTGGCCAAGTGCAGGTTGGCAAGCTTCACAAGCCGTCGAGAAAATCAATCAGGCACGCAGGTTTTCTCGGGATGTTTTCCTTTACCACACCAAGCAATGATAATTTACAAACAATAATTACACACATAGTTTAGAAAAAATCTTGAAATTTCAGTTTGGACTGGGTATTGATCTCGATATAGTTTGCAATCCTTGGTTTTACCACTAGGTTTTCACTGCTCTACCACTCTAAAGCCTTTCTAGTACAGCGAACAATGGTCGTTTGGTAGATATTGTCAGCCCATTGCTTCAGTTGTTATTCAAGCTAAATTCGTGACATCACCACACAACTTCTTATTCTTACATATTTAAAAAAAAAACAAGTGTGTCCATCCATCCATCCATCAGCCTTTCAACGTCCACTGCTGGAAATAAGCATTGGCGATCGCAGTGGATCTTGTTAATACACGAGGGTGTGCTGCTGTCCACTCCCCAGGTATTTCCTCAGACGGCTCTTACGACTCCCATGGGTAGAGAGGGGTTTGGACAAGTGTGTAATTGTAAATTATTCATCGTTAAATATCCTCCTTCCCATAGGTGCTCTTATAGAAAATCTGAACATCTAAAAATATTTATGTAACTCACTAATAGCAAGCACACCAACGTTCAGGCAGAAAAATGTCTGCTGGTACACTAGTTTATTTATAATTATGCTAAATAAATTGAGACCAAAATCTACAAAACATAGTTTAAAAATACGATTAAATAAAACTCACAGTAAAATTCTAAAATATCTAACCTCCGCTTGCGTTTCCGCTCTACGTCTTATTCTATGCCGCTGTTTTAAGAACCACAGAGATAGTTATAAAATAGCCCAGGGCATCTCCTCTTACTAGGGAAGTCCATTAGCACAAACCACGGCCCAACACGTAACACTTATCTATAATAGGTAAAGGCTGTATCAGAAAAGTAGTAGGGGTTTTAAAGATATGCAATATTTTTGTCTAAATAAATAAAATTACAGATACAAATAAACTCAATGATATCTATTGACTGTTTAATGGTATTTGCTCCGCTTGCGGCGATTGCAATCGCCATTTTGTTGTTGCGGATGCACTTGTCTCGGGCGCTCGCGTTAGTTATTATTGAATTCTTGACGATTTTAAATGTTTTATAACAGGCCCATCTATCCATCCATCCATCAGCTCATAAACGTCCACTGCTGGACATGGGCCTCCTTACGAAGGGGGGGAAATGCCATAATCGCCACGCTTGGCAGGCGGGTTGACGATCGCAGAATGGTGTTAAACGTTTCCCAAGAGTATGCTGCTGCCCATTCCCCTGGTGCTCCCTTAGTCGGTTTTTACGACACCCGCGGGCAAGTAAGGGGTGGTCACATATCGTATTCTTAATCCGTCACCACACGGAAAACAGGCCCATAAAATAAGATATTTTGAATTTCAATTTGTAAAGATGTTCAGATATAGGAGAATAGGATAATATATATATAGATAGATAGAGGATATATAGAAGGAATAATCCTTGTATTGCAAGGGACTTTAAAACAACCATTTCTGGATCACACAAAGTGTTGTCCTGTGTAGGAATCGAACCCACAACACTCCGGTACCTAAACCACACTGACATCTGTTTAGTTTGACATGCTCAGCTTCTTTGCTAAAACAAACTATTTGTAAAAATGAAGAAAGAGATGCTTACTACGAGCATGATAAGTACCTGCATCTCTCCAAACCGGGGAATTATTGTAGAGCGCTAATATATCAGAGTCACCTAATGATAACTCCTTGGCCGTGTGGGGCCGGCTTTAGAATTGTAATGGGAGTCATAAGAGCCGACTGAGGGAATACGAGGGGAGTGGACAGCAGCACTCCCTCGAGTATTAACAACATCCACAGCGATCGCCAACCCGCCTGCCGAGCATGGCGATTACGGCACTATCCCCCCATATGAGCGCACAGGACCGCTCGTTGTGGCGTTCTCTTGGGTAGGCCTATGTCCAGCAGTGGATGTTGAAAGGCTAATGGATGGATGGTGGATGGAATCTCCACTTCATATTCGTTTTATTTGGGAAGGATGTAAGTTCGAATCATGCTCGCAGCAAATCTCTCTTTTACCGCTTTCACATGAATAGTTTGTTTCACAATACTTCTGCTTACTCATTAGGGATAAAAGTGAGATCCGAAAATATGAGAACTGTTTGCCCTTTATATATGTTTATATATATGTTCTAGGGTCAATAGTCTGAACTTGACATCAATTTACAGCTGCGCTCTCAAAAGGGATATGACCTGAATTTACTCACAAGACTAAATAGTAGGTGAGAAGTACTATTTCTAGTAAATAATTAGACAAAAATATCCGTGTAGGATTAACAATACAGGTGTCACCATCCCATTCACTCATGCAGGTACCACGTAAAAATAATGTGTGGAAGTGAAAAAATAATATATCTTGCCAATATCACCGGTGATTGAGAATGAAGTGGACATTATTACTAATAATCATCCGAATGCCGGTCACGTGGTTCATTTCCCGTTGAGCAGAGAATGATAAGGGATTGCTACTGGCGCTCTCACTCACTATACGGAACACAGCAGTAAAAGTGCCTGCCGTTTCTTCACGAGAATCTTCTTTCTTCTTTAAGAGCGTGATACTTCTCCAGTCGAGCCGTACCGGGATAAGCAAGGCTTCTATCATCTCTGGGGACACAACATGCTGTATCAACTTCTGGACCTGTGTTCTATCAAGTACGAGTTCGATACGTAGTCGCTGATATTTTTTTATAGCACACAATTTATCCTTGTCACTTAGGTATGACAAGTCTACCGCTGAAGTAATCTCACAGAGTTCCAGTGGTCTGCCAATACAGGCGGAGAGACGGCACACGGCGGGTTTATTTAGTTGGTGAAGGCCCCACACTACCCTGTACGTAGCTCTGAATAACTAGGTGTCCGGTTAGGTACGTTTTCTCCCGCCTTAACAAAAAACAAGGTATACCAAATCTGATAGATAAATAAATAATAAATAAATAAATATTCACAGACATTTTCACACAACATCCTCTAGTCCCAAACTAAGCTTAACACTTGTGCTATGCGTAGCAGATTACGGATATAATACATATTACTTTTTTTTGTAAATACATACATATAATAGATAGAAACCACCCAGACGCATTACAAATATCTGTGTTCATCACACAAATAATTTCCCTGAGTGGGAATCGAACCCACGACTTCGTGCATAGAAGTCGGTTACACAAACGTACGTAAATCTGGTTATGAGCAACTAATTGCAGTAATTTATACCACTTAAACAGCTGTTACCATCTCATAACAAACAGGACCTAATTCCCACAATACCTGATATATAAAATTAGTATTCTATGAAAAAACTCACTTTCTCACTTGAGAGTGATAGAAATCGTGTAGTGGGTCAACGCACTAACTGTTTCAATAAGTGTGGTATTACCGGTTTGTTTAATTATTACCAGGTTCGAATCTTGAATGTGCACATTGATTTATATACTGTCAGGAGTATAAGCAACCGACTTTTAAGATGGTGGAGTGGTTTACATATCGGCCAGAGTGTTGTAGGCTTGATTCCCACACAGGACAAATCTTTGTGTGATCCACAAATGGTTGTTCTGAGTCTAGGTGTACTTTGTGTCCGTAAAATTGTATGTTCGTAAACTCCCCCGCGATACAAGGATTATTCCTTAGTGCAGGGCGAACAAAAAAAAACTATATGGTTGTCTGTAAAGTCGTTTTACGGACGATAATTTTACGTGATAATGTCATATATGTTTTCTGACAGTTTCACAAACAATACATCGGTCGCCATACATTTTTCGGAACGTGAGGCTTTTTCGTGCGTGCAGCCGGTGTTCATAGATTTATAAGACGTTATCACGCCATAAATACCTAGCTTGATCTAATTTTAGAATGTGTGAAGATTTAGAAGTACTTATGTGAAAGAGCACCGTAAAGACGACTTATAGACCAAAATGTAGCCAGAAGAATACTACAAAGGAAATACACGGGCCTCGCGGCGTAGTCGGTAGTGTAACTGACTTCCGAACACGAGGTCGTGGGTTCGATTCCCACTCAGGACAATTATTTGTGTGATGAACACAGATATTTGTACTGCGTCTGGGTGTTCTCTCTCTATTATATTGTATGTATTTGGACATTGTGTGAAATGTCCGTGAATATTTATTAATTTATATACTAGCCTTTGCCCGCGGCTTTGCCGCAGCCAAAAGCTAGTTTTTCGGTTACATCTCATGTTCCCGATATAGTAGCGGGATAAAATATATATCAGTTTTTATGTCTAATCAAGGCCTTTCAAATAAAAAAAGTTGCATCAAAATCCGTTCAGTAGTTTTTGCGCGATTCGTGAACAGACAAACAGACAAAAAATCTACAAAAATATTGTTTTGTGTTTAGACACGCCTATATAGCCTAATTCAGTTATTTTTCTCATATCTTAAATTTACAGAGCTGTATTTAAAAGCTTTATAATATAGTATAGAGATATAGATTGGTCGTGAAGCCTCGCTTATCCCAGCATGAATGGGCCGGCTGGATCGGGGAAGTACCGCCCTCTCACAGAAGAACATATTGAAACAACAGTAGGTTCCCCTGTCGTTGTGTTTCCTATGGTATATTGAAATCGACAGAGGCCCAAACCCCCTCCCTATACTCTCCTTATTATGCTTCCTGACCACCGCCTATCCCTTTTCTTGGAGATGGCTATGCGCGAGTGTTGCCTCTTGTTTTGCTAGCGTTTATATGCTACGGTGACCGCTTACCATCAGATGGACCGTATGCTTGTATACTACGTATTATACAAAAAAAAAACAGTATATTTATAGACTTAACATAGCATCATAGCATCACGCCTGCTTTCCCCGAAGGGGTAGGCAGAGGTGTATTACACACCCACGGTTCTCCAGCCATATTTAATTCCCACGTAATAGGGCGAGCCTATTGGCGTGCACCAGGCACATTTTGAAACTCCAGGCTGCTATTGAGAATTTTGAGAAGCTCCATAATAGGGCAGTATTACCTGGGGATCGAACCCGAGACCTAATGATCAGCAGTCGCTCACACTACCGCTGCACCACAGAGGCAGTTATGAAATATTTAGTCTAGCAAATTTACATTATAATGACTTTACTTGGTGTTACAATAAAAAAAAAAATAATGTGGTGCCCCTAGTGTACGCTTTTCATTTTTCTGGTCAGGCTTTAGATAGGTATATAGACCAGTTTTTTTTTATTGCGTCTAGTGGCAGACGAGCCACGGTCCATCTGATGGTAAATGGTAACCGTCGCCCATGGATTCGACTATACCGAGAGTATTATCAAGCCGCTGCTCACCAATTCATTTCACAGATATGAAATGATAAACGGCTATCTCCTGCTACAGCCAAAACGCAACGATGTGCTTCATGGCCGGTCACACGGGAGATGGTGGTACCAACCCGCTCGGACCCGATACCAAGTGAGTTCTCCCACTTGGTACCCAGCCCTACCACCAGTCATGCAATGGATGATAATTGCTTACTTCCCTTAGTCGCCTCATACGACACCTGTGGGAAAGAATGGGGTGGTGACACTTGTATTCTTAATCCGTCACCACACGGATTATAAGTAGTCTTTGCCCGCGCCTCTGCTGCAGCTTTAAGCTAGTTTTTAGGTTTTATCTCAGTTTCCCGTATAGTTTTTTTATTGCCTATGGTTATAGACGAGCTACGGCCCCATTTGATGGTAAATGGTAACCGCCACTCATGGATTAACTATACGGAGACTATTGTCAAGCCGCTGCTCACCATTCCGTTTCACATAATATATATGAAATGAAAGAATTAACGGCTATCTCCTGCTACAACCAAAACAAACCGATGTGCTTTATGGCCGGTCACACAATAGTTGGTGGTACCAACTCCCTTGAGCCTGATAGCAAGTGAGTACTCCCACTAGGTACCCAGCCCTACCACCAGTAATGCAATGGGTTATAAATGCTTACTTCCCTTAGTCGCCTCGTACGACACCCTTGGGAAAGAATGGGATGGTGACACTTGTATTCTTAGTCCGTCACCACACGGATAAAATACATAATGGTGGTTAAAATATTTTAAATCTAATTTAGATCTATCAACAATAAAAGTTTTACAAAACCCGTTCAGTAGCTTTTGCGTGAAGCACGAACGCACAAATCGACTTAAAATACCTAAAAAAATGTTTTCTGTTTTTTCTAATAGAATTTACACACTTTTTTTTCAATTATCTTAAATGTACAGACATAGCTTTATAGTAGTATAGATTATAACTAGGTAATGTTTATTTTTTTATTTTAAGTTGTCACTTCTGTCAGCAGTCCTCGTCACCACCTTATTTTTTTTTGGCGGGCACAGGCTTTATTTTCTAACAACCTGTTGTTTTAAAAGAATAATAAAAATAAAATTAAAGTCGACGTACAACTTTCTCTTCTGATATAATGTGGCAAGTTGTTTTAAAGTAAAAACTGGAGATAATGTAAAACGCATTTTCGTTATTGTCCAAAAAGAAAACTAAATTTATGGTCATTATCCACTGACGTAAAAAGACCATTCATAGCTGGCTCTTTTAAAACTAACAAAAAGTTTCCAGTTAAACTTTGCTGCACCTGACTGTTGGAGTTTTCAATCAGTAAGCAGATCATTTTATGATTGTCGCTCTATTTTTCATCAATTGTCTAGCATATATTGATACATGAGCCAATTATTCATCCATCTAATGAACATTAAATTAGTTTCATAATTAAACGAGTATAAATAAAATGTAACAGTCTAATTATAATTATCGATTTTATTTTATACTAGCTGACCCGGCAAATGTTGTTTTGCCATATAAATTATTATTTCTAGGTAATTTCTAGTGTAGACAAAAATAACTGACTCATTGTAAGTATGTAAGGATGTGGTATATGCGTGAAATAGGCATGGAGCGCTGTGAACGATGAGAGAATATAAAAATAACAAACGCCAAACATTATTATTTTTAAGTTATTGTAGGTTATTTCTTAAAATTACATATCACTAATTAATTACGACAGTAACACTAACAAACAATATCAGTCTCTTAATGCTATAGCGTGAACAATATTTTTTGTTAGCCCATCTTTAGCTAACATAGCGGTCGCCCGCGGCTCCACCCGCGTGGATGTCGGTTACCGCTGCAAAAAGCCTTCCCAGGAAAGACACGGTCAGCAAAATGATTCCCAGGTCAATTCACAGACACCGACACTAACATCGACGACGCAGTCATTATCCGCAGGCTGCATAGATTGTCTTTATGAGGATGTTATAGTTGAAAATATTTAAATGTAATTAATACCATAGTGTATGGAATACTAATTAGTATTCGTTACACTATGTTAATACTAAGTTTTCACTTCTGCCAGCAGTCCCGGAGTGAAACCCGTTGTTTTAGGATAGATAACTAAAGCGATTATTGTAGAGCTTCTCTATAAACAACATTTGACGTTAAATTATTTTCAGGTCCCGTGATAGAGCAACGTAAATTTGCCCACGCGTAAAACATTCTTTTCGTAAATCAATTCCTACTAATTTGAATGTTTGGCCCTGGGATTTGTTTATCGTTAGTGCGAAAGAAATTTTTACTGGAAATTGGAGCCTTTTGAAGGGAAAAGGCAAATCAGTAGGAATCATGGGTATTCTTGGTATATGAGCTAATTCACCAGCTGCAGGGCCGGTGATAATCTTCGCTACTATTAAATTATCTTTTAGCTCCTTTATAAGAAGTCTCGTGCCATTACACATGTTGGGGGGGCTTAAATCTCTGAGAAGCATTATTGGCGTGCCAACTTTTAACGACAGTTCATGAGGTGGTAGCCCAGCGGGGTTCAGAGAATTTAAAAATTCCTGGGGGTAGTGCACTGCGTCCTCGATGTTAGTGACGGTGTCTATGGATTTATAGCACTTTACTTCACCCGGTACTTTCTGCATAATTAAATTTGCTCTACAACACAGCCAACGAAAATCATTTTGATGTAAGTTTTCGATGTCAGGATATATAGCATCTATCAGACTATCTAAATTATAGACTATTTGGCCTAGAGACTCATCCAAAGTTACTGCATAATCGGTGCCCAAATTTAAAGATGGATAAATTCCTTCTCCAAGTTTCAGCAGCTGTTGTGGAAAATTGCTATGCGTATTTCCATGTAGATGAGCTCTCATATTGGTGCAAAAATTCAAATGTTGAAGAGATGTCCAATGTTGAGACGATTTTAAACATGCCTTCATAATATCTGCTCGCATACCTCTGTTGATGACTGGAAGCGTTTGTCGGAAATCTCCAGCAAATACAAAAGTGATACCACCCATGGCATTAGCAGAGCTTCGGAGGTCTTTTAAAGTACGGTCTACGGCCTCCACATGAGCTCTATGACTAATGGTGCATTCATCCCATATTACCAACGACGCGTCTTGCAGTAACTTACCAAGAAGCCCATTTTTCCGAATAGAGCACGTAGACCGTTGATCTAAAGATACGGATAGCGGGAGTTTAAACGTAGAGTGAGCAGTTTTTCCTTCGTTCAAGAGAGTTGCAGCAATTCCTGACGAAGTAACTGCAATCACTATCTTCCCTGATTGCCGTATCTTAGCAAGTATCAAATTTGCGAGAAAAGTCTTTCCGGTGCCTCCTGGTGCGTCCAAAAAAAATAATCTCCCCATGTTATTGTTCACGCTATCCACAATATTCTCATAAGCATGTCTTTGATCTGGTACTAGTTTTAGCACATTGTCATTTACAAACGCTGTTAAATCATTTCTGTTATACTGTTGTACCATTGTGTCAATAGTATTATTCTGGGTACGAACGGGAGAAGGTAATCCAAAATCACTTAAATTTTTGTCGTTTAATTGTAGTAGTTTGTTTTCTATTTCAATTAATCCTTCATTATAAATGACTTCAGTGAAGGGTAAAGTATTATCCTGATTTTGTTGTCTGATACGATGTCTAATATCTTCACAGAACTGATCTTGGAAAGTATCCCATAACTTTAATGGTTCCGATGGTTGACAAAATAAAAGTATGACTACGAACAACTCCCTTAGTTTTTTTGGACAATGTGATAACGAAGCTTTGCTTAAAGTGTTACCCCAATGGTCATCGTTTTCAAGTAAACCTCGGTCACGGCAAGCTGCTTGATACGTCTCTTTGACAATAGTGTTTACAGTTTTAAGGTATGCAAATGAGGTCGGACCGCGTACGTGGTGCAGTAGAATCCTAAGATAAAAACACTCTGATTGTGATGGATGTATCCCGTAGACTCTACCTAAAGCGGCATCTTTTTTTATCTCCGGATGTCCAACTACATCTTCACCACGCCTCCTTCTAGTGAATTTATTATTTGCCCATGTATAGTATTGCGGGACTTCATGATACAGAAGAGTTTTCGCGAACTCATCTTCATTACAGAGAGCAAAAAATGCCAGTAATGTGGTATTGCGTGGGTTTTGGACAACTTGATGAGCTGTCCCTGGTGTAAAATACATCCTTTGAGCGTTCTCTAGATGAACGGCCAAATGCACTACAGTAGGATGCCGGTCGTGAATGGGAAGTTCAAATAAGCCCCAGACAGCTTCAGATGTGCTTATGTACCTGCCATTTAAATAGTTTTCGACCTCATCGTGTGGGTTTCTAAGGCTAAAAGTTGCCTGATACTTACATATATATTTAATGGCTTGGACAGAGTGGCAATACTCCACGTTTATATGAGCGTTACATAGTAGCGGGGAGTATGGAACAATCCACCTATTATCTATCGTCACCATGTTGCCCCTGATTTGTAGCGTAGTGCTCCGACCGCCATTTCCTGTATCGCGCCTACGATAAACTCATTCACCCATCATCTCCGGACTGGGTATCGTTCATGAAACGGCGAGGGTATTTTTTTGTGCAGACACCGTTCTTCATGCATGGTGCAGCTAAATTATGTTCTCCGCAGGGTCCATGTACCATATTTTTAGTTATAATGTCGTGTAGTACCGGATCAATTTCTTGATCGGGTAGCTCCGCAGCTATGACACTGTCGATCTCATCTGGTTGTATTTTAGTTTCTAGCCAGAACAGCAAATGACAATGAGGTAAACCGCGCTTTTGCCACTCCACAGTTGCCATATAACATTTTACTTTACCGAATATCTGTTCTTTGACAAATAATTTGATGAATTTCTTCATCTTTAAATGAAATACACGTGAAATTATGTCATGACGGTCGAAAGACCGTTATCCTGGTAGCAGCTCCGCCTTAATTTCAGGCCATTCGGGGTTACATGTAAAAGTGACAAATAAGTCAGGTCTACCATAATTTCGGACGTACGTCATCGCTTCCTGCGTTTTCTCGTGCATGAAACGCGGAGAACCCGTAAATGACGATTGCGAATCGATGACGAAGGTTGGTGCGATGCTTGATCGCAACGATAACTGGTCTGCATCCGAAATAAAATATATTTGCAAGAACTGTGGGTTTTGGCCTGATGGTGGTAAAAGGCTACCAATGAGATGATACACCTGTCCTTCAATTTTAAAAGTGGGCATAAAATTACCTTCCCTGATTTCTTTTGCGCCAAAAGAGGTCATTTGAAAAAGACTATTGTATTTACGTATATTTGTTAAAAAATTACCAGATAATGGATGGTTATTAGTTAAAAGATTTTTTATTGGTTGTGGCGGCTTTTGAAGGTTAGGAAGATAAACTTTACCTGAAGCACAGCACATACCATTAGGTTCGTCCGCCCATTTCTTGGCAGAGCAGTTAGAGCAGATCTTATTCATGACTCCGATTTGGACGGACGCTTGTTGTGCATAATCAACCTGCGGATCATATCTGAAAGCCAGTCTGTTGCTGCTAGCTAAAATTCGATTGCGAACTCTATTTGTGGACAACTGCTGTCTCTCTGCCTGAGCTCTAAGCCGCTGCAAAGGCTCGACACTCGACTCTCTTTCGCGCAACTGAGAGTTCCTTATATTTTGTTCATGAAGACGTTGGGAACGCTCCAGCCTCGACTCTTGTGCACGTAACTCAGAGGTTCTCAGATTTTGTTGTACAGCAAGGCGTTGTGAACGTTCAGGTAAAGATTCTCCCATACGACGTATTCTTGCTGCCCGTGCTTGAGAACTATGTTTAGAAAGTTGAGACCTGGCTCTCTTAGGCATTTTCAAATGTTTAAGAAAATGCTAATAGCGTGTAATATTCTAGCTCTGAAAAGAACTGTTTTTTAGCCCTGAAAAGAACTGTTGTTTAGCCCTGAAAAGAACTGTTGGTTAGCCCTAAAAAGAACTGTTGGTTACCCCTGAAAAAAACTGTTGGTTACCCCTGAAAAAAACTGTTGGTTAGCCCTGAAAAGAACTGTTGATTAGCTCTGAGAAGAACTGTGGTTTAGCTCTGAGAAGAACTTTTGCGTAGGTGTAGTTTTAAGAAAGAAATCTAAAAAAAATCGCACGAAAATTATTAGACTTCGCGCACGACCGCTGCGTAGGGAGCCGACCTCGCGTCTGAGCCGCGCGAGTACCTTACTCATAGATCTAAACTCCCCTCCCGCATGCGCACCCCCGCCTTGGTGACGCTCACTTCGCAATGGGCCGTGCAGCAGAAATCGTAATATATTAATTTCGCCATAACTTCAAAACCAAATGTCCAATTTTATTCATTCACAGACCAAATATTATCTACATAAACTGTACTTAATTATGAAATAATTTATTTTGATAAGAATTAATAGCATGAGTAAAATAAATACGTTTAAATGTAGTCCAAAAAAAAAATCAAGATTTTTAAATAAAAAAAATGGTTGTTGGGTCTCACTCGATATAGATAGTGTGCCGCGGACTTTTTGTAGATATTTATCGACGAGATCGTTTCCAGGTGGTATGGATGAACCCTAGTACGGCGTTTCGTGGTCCGGTGGTAAAACGGCGATGTTGGTACCACTTCAAACAGTTCCTCAGAGCACTCCCCGTTGAAGAGTCGATAGAGCACACAGAGAGCCCCAAAGTCTCTCCGCCGCCCCAACGACTCCAGCTGATCCGTGAGATTGGGATCATCGACAATCCAAACAGCTTGTCTTTGCAGGGAGTTAAGCGGATCAAGTTGGTCAAGCTGCTTGACAAGCAAGGTGCTTGACGTTGTAAGCAGGTCCACTCATGCTGAGATAAGCAAGGCTGTATCACAAATTTTAAATAGCTGACGACTTCAGAATCACCCACAAATGATATTTTATAGGAGCAGCCCCAGGCGTGATCCCTGTGGGACGCTGCACAGCACAGGCATTCTAATAATGCTCTCTACTTAATTCAAATGGAGCATGCTGTGACTTTTGTATACATACTTGCTTGGCACTGCTCCATATGTATGAGACAACCCTACCACATCTTCATGCAGCGCGCAAACCGTGGGCGAAAACATGCACAACCTTCGCTTAAATTCAAATCGGAGCTTTAAATGTGATGCACGCGTGCAAGGTGAAAGACCCGGCTATTGTCCGCGAAATGGTAATTTACGCTATTCAACCATATCTTACACAGTATGCAATCCTGGTAACGGTGGTTTCTTATTATGTCAGTATTGAAGCGTTTATAGAAGATGTTAATGTTTTTAGGAATAAATGTAATTAATGGCACATATAGTGGAGTGGTTTAGATGCCGATCTCCAATACATGTGTTATGGGTTCGATTTCTACACAACACAATTCATTGCGTGGCCCACAAATGTTTATTCCGAGCCTGTCTGTATTGTCTGTGTTTTCAAAATAAATAATCAGTACATACTTTTCAAAGATTAAATTAATTGATAAATATTGAAGCCTTATTCACTGATATTACCGAGGTTGTGACTTTGTGCACTCAATTTATAGATAAGGAAGGAAAGGCGCAATGAGCGTTTGTTATCTTCAAAATTACATTCTCCTGGTTTAATCTCCAATTATAATTGATATTTATAATATCTGAGTATTCTTATTGATATTGTTAGTTTATAACGTTGTTGTTACTCAAATCACAAACGAAATATACATAATTATGTATGATTAATATATGTATGATTTATTATATTATATGTATATTTTTGTCCGTATGGTGACGGATTAAGAATACGATATGTCACTTACTACCCCTTACTTCCCTGTGGGTGTCGTAAAAACCGACTAAGGGAGCACCAGGGGAATGGGCAGCAGCATACTCCTGGGAAACGTTTAACACCATTCTGCGATCGCCAACCCGCCTGCCAAGCGTGGCGATTATGGCATTTCCCCCCCTTCGTGGGGTGGATGGATGGATGGATATGTATATGTATAAGAATTCTGAACTAAATAAATGTTATGGGTTATACAATAAATTGCAACCAGTTGTGAGAAATAGTCATGCAATTTATAGACAAGTTAAGATTTAGTATTTAATTGTCAAAGATATGGTTTACAATATAAACCATATTGTAAACCATATCTTGGACAATTATGCTCACCTGGTAATGTCACCATAAAAATAGTGGCATACATTATTGTAACGATTTCTTTTAATTAAACACTAAAATGGCAATTGCAGTCAGTTATAAAACGTGGTACCTACAGAATCAACTTTTTGGTCTAAGAACCCTTTAAATGTTTTACAAAAGACGCACTATACTAGACCTTAAAATCATATTTTAATAGTATTAATAATTCAGTTAGCAAGTAAATAATTACAATAAATATTCTCTTTCACAAATTAAAAAACACTTGTAATGTAAGGGCGTACATTTTGAAACAGCAACTATTTTTACAAACTAAATATTTCTAGTCTACGACGAACGACGACTTAAGTAGTGGTTTTTAAACCACATCTCGGACATTATGCTCTCCTGGTAACGGCACTGCAGTATTATGTCATTGTTGCAGCAAAATTTATGGCTGTTTCGTGAATTATTGAACAACAATGGTAGTAACGGTATTGTACTCAGTAAACAGTAATGTGGTTAAGCATACATTGCATGGACATTTTGTAGATAGGGCAGGTTACTAAACCACTTAAAGTCGTTATGCCAAGTACTTGTTTTACTCTAATATTATAGATCATTTTATTTACTACTTCAGACTAACTTAAAAACATAGAAGGAGCATTACGAACAATCCAGTAAAGCCATGTAAAACTTATATTTACTTATATTTACAAACTTATATTTACACGCGCTTACGTACACAAATACAAACAAAACCATGCCAAAACGAAGTGTCATAAACCAAGAGTGTTACCAAAGTATGATTTAAAATTACCCCAAATGACGATTTCGTACGTACGATACGTATATACATCGTCCATACATATGAATACATCGTCCATACATATGAATACATCGTCAGCGCCATAATATTCCATATATGATTTGCTGTAAACTTACTTGATACTTTTATTTCCTTTATGTTTTAAACATAAAACTTTTAAATTTACCCAAAATATAGAGATTTTTTTCTTTCCGATGACAACACGTTCACTCACACATCTTTCAAACATAAATATGGATTAATTGATTTAATATTGATTTATCTGAAATAAATGATTTATTATTATATATTTACCACATAGCCTGTGGTATTTATAAAATATAAAACTAAATTTTATTAGCGTCCGTATATATTATATTTTTTAATTTCAAAATTGTTAAGATCATGAGATTTTTTTGATCTATCCATCCATCCATCCAGCCTTTCATCGTCCACTGCTGGACATAGGCCTCCCCAAAATGGGGGTTTTAACATAATCGCCAGGCTTGGCAGGCGGGTTAGCGATCGCAGTGGATGTTTTTGGTACACAGGGGAACGCTGCTACCCGGTCCCCAGGTAATCCCTTAGTCGGCTTTTACGACTCCCATAGGAAGAGATGGGGTGGAGTTATTCTTGGTGCCGGCCCCATACGGCTTTTTTTGACCACTTCAGAAGGGATATGCCCAAAAAATGCCTGAAACGGACAGTAACTATTAATATTCCTTAATTCTATTTAGAATAAAATATGTATAATGAAATAATTCTCAAGTTTGTTTGACTAGGGCAAAAATATAACAACCATTAAAATATTAAACTTGATATCCGTCTAATTCATTCTTATTGATTTTTGGAGTAGGATAGAATTAGTCCAAAGTTATCATTATTTTGATATAATTCAACCTATATGTATGTACTGTAAATCTAATTAAAATAATATATTCGTATCAATATAAATTAAAATCAAATTATTTTCAAAATAGAAAACGTATCGTGGCTGTATGAAACACATGTCCTTTGCCTTAATGACAGTTTGACATATTGCATCAAAGAGTAGAATAAATAAAAAAAGACAATTGCATTACTTCATCCATCCATCCATCAGCCTTTCAACATCCACTGCTGGACATAGGTCTCCCCAAGAGAACGCCACAACGAGCGGTCCCGTCATGAGGGATAATGCTTGGCAGGCGGATTGGCGATTGCAGTGGATGTTGTTAATACTCGAGGGAGTGCTGCTGCCCACTCCCCCGGTTATCCCTCAGTCGGCTCTTACGACTCCCGTGGGTAGAGAGGGGTGGAACAATTCTAAAGCTGGCCCCACACGGAATATATTGCATTACTTATATTATACTTTTTAGCACCGGCGCAGTACTTAATTAATATTTATCCTCCTGCTCAGTTTGCTGATGATGATGATATTAATTTTTTAATGATAAAACAACAAAACCAACTAAAATTACCAACTGTACCTCGTGGTCGCTCTAATCTGGTAAATGAGGTGCCCCTGACACGAGCACTTCGCACTCTTAACCTTGTATCAGAGGACATAAACATATATCATTGTACACTGAGTGAATTCACAACAATAACTTTGTATATTTTATGTTATAGAGTCTAAGATATGCTGCACGGTCGAATTAGGCCTTGCCTGTAATGATAGTTGTAAGTTTTGGTATAAATAAATAAATAAATAAAAATGTTTACCTATTGTTGTTTTATTGTTGCATATTAAATCCTTACCATAACTTAACCTATGTTTAAAAAATTGTTTGGAACTGATTACTACCTAGTTTTTTGATAATAATTGATATCATAATGGGTTCTCTAATATTTGTAGTACGTTTTGGCGTATATTTCATTGTTGTTCATTTCAGGCATTTTTTTGTATGGGTGATGGGCATTCTCCTTTACATATTAATAAAATTTGAGTGAATTTCATGGAGAGCGTCTCACATACTACCCACTATGTTTATTTTTATTATAAAACAGTACTTTCTACACTTTCAACAATTAGATCGCACACTACGAAATATTACATTCACGTACGCGCGCTAAATGAGTTTGGGTGGAGACACATCTGTTTATTTAATATCTTTGTTTAAATTGAATATCTCTTGTCTCAAGTGAAAGCTTTTAATAACTTTTGAGCACAGTATATGCATGTGAATCAATACAATATTTAGTTAAATCTCAATACTTTCTTTTTATTCTCCACGCAACGATTAGATTATTAATTATCTTCAGTACTTACCTACACAGAATAAACATGCAACTAAAAACAATCAGTTTTTATTTTTGAAATTGAATTATTAATCAATGATTGTTTTATGCTACGAGCACAGTCGAAGAACATACAGTCGGCCATCGAAGACGTCTAGACAGAGCAATTGTGAAGTGTGGTGCGGGGTAAGACGCGGGCGGGGCGCTCCCGAATGGCCGAAAATTTAGGCTCTCTCGTTCGGGAGCTATTTTTCAGAGCAATAGAAACAAAATATTTTTAAATAAAAATGGTGCACACTACGTGTACGACTACAAACTGCGGGTCGACCCTCATTTAAAATAAGGAATTGACGTTTCATCAGTTTCCACGTACACAGGAAAGGTAAGAGAAATCTATTTAGCGAACTATCTCAATTTCGAATTTTTTAATGTTATGGTAACTCGTGCTACTTTTTGAGAATATGCAAGATGCCCGCCGCGTACCTTACATTGTTATTAAATATGGGTTTTGAGGCTTTGTATATTCTCGAAATTTGTTATTTATGTTTTTAAATATTTTTTAAATAAGTCGCGTATTTTGTGCAATTTTTCAACATGGGTGTCGATTATGGGGTTATAAAGGTGCTTCGTTCGAATTTGGATTTCTTTTAAATCCAAGAAATTTTTGAATATGGGTATCAATTATGGGATTTTTAAGGGTGCTTTGTTCAAATTTTGTTTTTTTTTTATTCCAAGATAGCTGCCGCGTACTATGTATAATTTTTCAACATGGGTGTCGATTATGGGTTTCTTAAGGGTACTTCGTTCGAAGTTAGTTTTTTTTTTATATTCCAAAATGGCTGGTACTTTGTGTAATTTTTCAATATGGGTGTCGATTATGGGGTTGGTAAAAAAATAGAGAATAAGAATTAGAATAAGAATATTTTTTTAGAGCCGGTATTACAGATTGTTAATTGCTACACGTCGTTGTACAATAATTTACTTAAATTCTAATTTACTTATAGAAAAAAAAAAATGTAAAAAAATATAGATATGCTAATATAATGTATTTTTATTTCTTGCCGATTTGACAACCCTAGCACTTGTATTCGTCGCGACGAATGTCTATATATTATAGACGGATTCGGCTTTTTCGTCAACATTAAAGGCGAGGACTGACTGTATGGTTCTTCGACTGTGCTACGAGGATGGCAAACAAGCATCCGGCACCTGTTGGTTCGCCGCTACTGTAGCCTATAGATACTAGCATCAACAGAGACATCAAAGAACTTTGCCAATTCCAAGAACATGATTAGGTGTAGAGTGAAAGGATAATAAGGAGAAGATAAGAAGGGAGCTTTGGCCTCCGGCGCTCTCATTCACCAAACAAAACAAAACAATAGAAACCTATCGTTCTTTCACGGTGATCTGTGAAAAAATTAAAATAAGTAAAAGCCTACTAAAAGCCCCTTTAGAATGTAAAACGATACATGCACCATCGGTAGACTACTCGACTACTCACCTCATCACGATTGGGGGGACATACCGTCAGTAATCACGCGTCAGTATCTCGATTAATCACAAAGCCGTGATGCTATCGATCGATGGTTCATGTATCGTTTAACTTTTTTATGATTGTAACTCGACTATTCTGGAAGTCGATTCTGAAATTCTGAATGTCTTGTATCACCGCAATTTATTCAAATATATACTTGCACACCACGTGCGTAATCCAAATCATAATTGAAAATTTGTAATAGCTCAAATTTCAGACGGATTGATTTACATACCTTCCTTCCGTGTCTAAAGTGATGGGTGGTTGGGAAATTGGGATTTTCTATAAAATATAATAATTTATATAATATTTAAATAAGAGAGATAATATTGTGTTCTTTCGCAATCATCAAAAATTAGAGAAATTCTCTTAAAGGGCAGCTACATAAAAGTGAAATTAGCTATTTATAATGCAACACACAGTGTCAGTACAAGCAAATACTATGACAATTACCATGAGCCGTACCATGAATAAATATTAGAACTCTGTTTCACTTTTGTTTTATGAGCTTTCTAGGAGTTCTTGTCCAATAGGGCCTTTTCGGTACTCCGTGAATAGGGCCTTTTTGATCTGTATATCACTTGAAATGCTCAACTAATTTAAATACCAAATTATTTGTGAAGTTCGCATTCTGTCCGTGTGGTGACGACTAAGAATACGAGTGTCACCACCCCATCCTTTCCTGCGGGTGTCGACTAAGAGAAGTAAGCAATTATCACCCATTGCATTACTGGTAATAGGACTAGGTACCAAGTGAGAATATTCACTTGCTATCGGGCCCGAACGGATCGGTACCACCGTCTCCTGTGTGACCCAGTCATGAAACACGTCGATGTATTTTGGCTGTAGCAGAAGATAGCCATTTTTTTTTTTATTCCATATGTGAGAAATGAAATGGTGCGCAGCGGCTTGACAATACGCTCGGTATAGTCGAGTCTATGAGCGATAATTACCACTTACCATCAGGTGGGCCCTGGCTCATCTGCTATCATTAACATTTAAAAAAATGTGGAAAAAGGGAATTTTACTGTAAGCAGGATTCGAACCTGCGTCCTATCCAATCTGGGGATGTGCTCTAGAGTAGACCGTTAAACTCACGTCATCAAACAGTATGAATTTTATTAAACTTACTATTGTATTCGAATGATGTAGGTATGTAAATGCATCCGATAGGTGGCGTGGGTCGTAAAGACAAAATATGAAGTGGAGATTTGGAATCTTTGTTTGTGGCGACTGCAATAGCTTAGCAGTCTAGAGCACATCTCCGGTTTGGATGGGACGCAGGTTCAAATCCTGCTTGCAGTAAAGTTCCCTTTTTCAATAGGGTCTTGTTTAGTACTGTGGCGCACCTAATAAGTACTTATCAATATACATACCAGAATACAACTCATCTGTACCATAACAAAGCTGTAACAGAGCTGATTTTGAATCTTTTGTTTTTTTGTTTTTGACGGGCCTCGTGGCGTAGTCGGTAGTGCAACCGACTTCCGTGCACGAGGTCGTGGGTTCGATTCCCTCTCAGGACAATTATTTGTGTGATGAACACAGATATTTGTACTGCATCTGGGTGTTTTCTATCTATTATATGTGTGTATTTACAAAAAAAAAGTAATATGTGTATTATATCCGTAATCCGTGGTACCCATAGCACAAGCGTTAAGCTTAGTTTGGGACCAGAGGACGTTGTGTGAAATGTTCGTGAATATTTATTTTAACATAAAAAGTTTTATATATCTCCTATTCCAGGAGTTTAAGATATAACCTAAAAACTAGATTCCACGTGCAGTGGAGCCGCAGGTAAAGGCTAGTATGAAATACAACTAATCGATAGTGCTTACTTACTTGACTACTCGACTGAATGGTCAAGTATACGTTTTTTTGTTTAGGCGGGAAAAAATGTACCAAACCGGACACCCCGTCGTTCGGCGTAACGAACAGGGTAGTGTAGGCCCCCACCCACTAAAGAAACCCACCGTGTGCCGTCCCTCCGCCTTTCTTGGCGGGCCACTGGAACTATGTTACATTCTTTCGGTGGCATTATAATAATATGTATCTAATACCTAATAAGTACATAGTATAGCATCACGCCTGTATTACCCTAAAGGTTAGGCAGAGGTATAATTACACACCCACGGTTCGCCAGCTATGTTTAATTCCCACGTAGAAGGGTCGAGCCTATTGCCGTCTACCGGGCACATTTCCAAACTCGAAAACAACCTAACTCTATTAAAAAAATTAAACTGACTACCAGGAAAGCATAACACTTATGTATGTATTTTAACAAAGCTGTAACAATGCATTCGCACAATACAAAGTTTATCACCAATCTCGTATATCTCCTGGCATTTATGTTTTCCTGGTATTTACATGAAATTGTCTTTACTAAGAAAACGTTTGGTGAATCTGGAGCGTACGGTACAGCCACGGATCGGTCTCTGTCGCACATCATCCTGTCCTTCTCTTCAAAGTTATGGAATGTTGGTATTTCGTTTCATCAGCTGTAGGGGCGAGTGCACTGACATTGATGTATCGGGGATCCTGTTCTTGAATAAAGAAATAATATATCTGTACATCTTAAGTGCATTAAATATTTTCGGCGTAATATAACTGTGAATTCGACTTACTTTGGTAATTTACAAACGTGATGTAGATTTAAATGATATTTAAATAGATTTTTCTTTAAATATTAATACTTTCTTATTTACAATAAGTCAACATAGATTATTATATATTTACACTCTTAAATAGTATAACAAAACTTATAAAAAAAAGGAACAAAATAAATAAAGAAAAGAAAGAATTTAAAATTATGCATCATAAAATTCATCCGCATCACTGACTACTGGCAAAGTGCCCAGAAGGCTGACAGCATTGCCACGTTGAATGGCAATGCTAATCCTTTGTGCTAGGTAAAGGCCAGCCCTCTGATCACGTGAGGCGTCGACCAGACGCCTCGCAACTTCTTTATAGAATTTGCGAGCGTTCGGGCCTCATGACCCTAGCGTTTCAACCCCTTTTTTTTTTGTTTAGGCGGGAAAAAATGTACCTAACCGCACACCCCGTTGTTCGGGGCAACAAACAGGGTAGTGTGGGGCCCTCACCCACTAAATAAACCCGCCGTGTGCCGTCTCTCCGCCTTTATTGGCGGACCACTGGAACCATGTTACATTCCTTCGGTGGTGGAGTTAAACGGTTCGAAAATATAATTACCCTCAAGGTTATTATATTTCCGCTGTTTGAGGGTCTCCGCTGATGCAGCAGCAGCACCAGGACAACTAGCGGTGTTTGGTAGATGTGATGGAGCAAGGGTGTCGACGCAGGTGGCGTCCCACACCAAAGGCCTACCCATCTTCCAAGGCATCAGAGTCATACCGTCTGGTCTCTTCCCATCGTCGCGTACCAAAGCATTAGGTTCACGTTTGGCTGGTACACCGATGGCAAGAGCACGACGGATTATCTCATTTATATTAGCATGGCGTGGTATTCTGCCTGCACTTTTGCTGCATGATAGGCCATGGTGTCCGAGACTAATTAAGAAAAATCAAATTAATTTTTCTTTAAATTAAGTACCTATTATTTATAAAAAGAAGTTATACTTTTTTTAATTGCTTACGCGCTACGAGTCACGCCGTGACCGTATCATGATATATCTTTAATATTTTTTCCGAGTTTTTTTTTATCTTAAGGCTGCAAAATGTACCTAACTGCACACCCCGTCGTTCAAGGATACGAACAGACTCGTGTGACGTCTCTCCGCCTGTACTGCCAGCCCACTGGAACTGTGTCACTTTATTTCAGGGGTCCGCCGGTAAAGAAATAAGCCTAAGCCTATATTATCGTGATAACCACATTAAAATCCGTTCAGTGTTTAAGAGATATGCTAACTTTACACCTTTCCTTGGAGTTGGCGACGCGCGAGTAATGCCTCTAGCCGTTGCTATCGTAACCGTTTACCATCAGATGGACCGTATGCTGGTTGATTGCATATTAAACCACTCTTATTAACGTAAAGTGAAACTATAAAATCATTTTACACTACTACTTTACTACCTAGACCAAATCGGTCATGTATTGAAGGAAGGTGGAGTCAGGAATCTCCGAAACCGGAAAGCGTGTATGAAAAGAATTATGAATGTTGAGGATGCGAGAGATGTATGCAAGACTAGAGTCTCTTAGCAATCCGTTCTCTCTGCCTATCCCGCAAGGGAAATGGCGTGATGACAAGTAAGTAAGTATAAACTCTTTTTTTTTTGTTTTTATAAAAGACAACGCCCTGCACTAAGGAATAATCCTTGTATCGCGGGGGACTTTACAAACATATAATTTCACGGACACAAAGTATTCTTAGTCCGTGTGGTGATGGACTAAGAATACAAGTGTCACCACCCCATTCTTTCCCACGGGTGTTGTCTGAGGCGACTAAGGGAAGTAAGCAATTATCATACATTGCATGACTGGAGGTAGGGCTGGGTACCAAGTGGGAGTACTCACTTGGTATCGGGCCCGAGCGGGTTGGTACCACCATCTCCCGTGTGACCGGTGTATGAAGCACACCGTTGCGTTTTGGCTGTAGAAGAAGATAGCCGTTTATTCTTTAATTTCATATCGGTGAAATGAAATGGTGAGCAGCGGCTTGACAATACTCTCGGTATAGTTGAGTTCATGAGCGACGGTTACCATTTACCATCAGATGGACCGAGGCTCGTCAGTCACAACATGCAATAAAAAAAAAAGAACAACTATTTGTGGTTCTCACAAAGAGTTGTCTTGTGTGGGAATCGAACCCACAACACTCGGGCGGGAGGCCGCTATCAAAGCCACTCGACCATCAGTGCAGTCAATAACGTCTTTATTTAATAAGTTTAGTCAATACAATAAAGCTATAACAGAGCTATGTCTGTACATTTAAGATATTTGAGAAAAAAATACTGTATTAGGCTATATAGGCGTGTCTGAACACAACACTATTTTTTTTAGATTTTTGTCTGATTATCTGTCTGTTCGTTAGCGCATCACGCAAAAACTACTGAACGGATTTTGATGCTACTTTTTTTATTTGATAGCTCTTCATTAGACATAAAAACGGGTATACATGTTATCCCGCTATTATATCGGGAACCTGAGATATAACCTAAAAACCAGCTATTGGTTGCGGCGGAGCCGTGGGCAAAGTTTATTTATATTTACAAATTAAAATTTCAACTTAATGGTATCTGTTAATGTATTTCCTGCATGCAAGCTGCTTCGTAGGAATTATCATCAATGATATGGGCAGGATATAAGATGAAATCTTATGTTGATTTATTATAATTACTTTGAGTGCAATTAACCGTAAATTACCGTAACTCTCCGCTTATTTCCATTATTCGTCGGTACATATTTAGGTAAAAAAAGGTTCTAATTATAAAAAATAAGCGACTTGATGGCTCCATGAGAAGGATCGTATTTGAATACTGAGGTGATAAATACAGGGCAACCTGGCACTCTCACTCATCGAACAAAACAAAATAGTAGGATGATTGAATGTTTTCTACTTTGCGTATAATATATTATGTGTACTGATTTAAACATTTTGATCTGTAGGTATGTTTAAAAAATCGCACCATTAAATAGTACGAATTTTAATTCTAAAATTAAACTTACTATATTGGATTAATGCATGTAAATGCATCCGATAGGTGGCGTTGGTCGTAAAGACAAATGTGATGAGGAGATTGGATAATTATTAATACAAATGAAAATGTCTAAGTTTAAGCTTTTTGTTTAATGTATAATATGGAAGAGCGAAGTTACCTAACACAGGCATTTTTGCTTAAAAGGAAGCTTCATCCACTAGCCTTGTAACCTAAACTTGTTAAAGAAATAAACAATTTGAATTTGAATTTGAATTTGAATATGGCCGAAGGTCAGTGCGGTAGCTCATCGGCTTAGAGCACTTCCCTGGATTGGAAGGGACGCAGATTCGATTCCTGCTCGCACTAAAGTTCTCTTTTTCCTCATTCACAAATAATTTGTACTTTAAAATGTTCTGATTTAAGGTAAAATATGAATACACTCGTATCTTTTGCTGCCCAGTATCGTTAGAGCGATGTTTAGAAGCGATAGGAATTGTGCTGCGGTCACACCCTTCTGTAAGAATAAATCTCGCAAAATGTCAGCGGGAGGGCCAGGGAAGAAGATCCTTCGCAGGCGTAATACTTGTGGGTGAGTGAGGACCGAAGAATGTTCGCAGCCCGCAAGTCTGGAAAGGTGCTCGCTACGGTGTTTGGAAGTATCTGGAAGAACTCGCAAGGCTGACTACTGAAGTAATATCATACAGTTCCCGTGGTCCATATATAGAGCCGGAAAGACTGCACACGGTGGTTTTTTTTTAGTGGGTGATGTCCTCCCACTACCTTCTTGCCCCGAATATCAGGGTATGATATTTTTATTGCATATAGTGGCAGGCGCCGTGTGGGGCCGGCTTTAGAATTGTCCCACCCATGGGAGTCGTAAGAGCCGACTGAGGGAATACCGCGGGAATGGGCAGCAGCACTCCTTCGAGTATTAACAACATCCGCCGCGATCGCCAACCCGCCTGCTAAGCATGGCGATTACGGCACTATCCCCCATTCTTGGGGAGGCCTATGTCCAGCAGTGGACTTTAAAAGGCTGATGGATGGATGGATAGTGGCAGACGAGCCATGGCCCCACCTGATGGTAAATAATAACCGTCGCTCATGGACTCAACTATACCGGGAGTATTGCCAAGCCGCTCACCGTTTCATTTCACAGATATGAAATGAAGCAATAAATGGGTATCTTCTGCTACAATCAAAACCCACTGATGTGCTTCATGGCCGGTCACACGGGAGATGGTGGTACCAACTCGCTCGGGCCTGATAGCTGGTGAATACTCCCACTTCGTACCCAACCCTACCACCAGTCATGCAATGGATAATTACTTACTTTCCTTAGTCGCCTCCTACGACACCCGTGGAAAAGAATGGGGTGGTGACACTTGTATTCTTAGACCGTCACCACACGGACAAATCGTGTGTGATTAGGTGCATTTTATGCGCCTTAACAGAAAAGACTTTACCAAAGACTTTAAGAAGAAATTTTTTTCGGTAGATAATATATTCAAAAATTAAAACAAATTCTTTGCCATTAAATAAGTGACACATTAATATTGAGTACCATTCTCGTACCGTTACCTATTCGTATATACAAGATTAAATTATAACGTACATAACTACTCAAGTTAAGTAAACTAATGGTAATTTAATTGCTTATAAAATGATTAATATCTTGTAATAAAATTTACAACGTTAGCCTAGATAAACAACGGATTAATTCGCTTGATTGATGAATTTTGCAAAAGATTCCCTTGTTGTAATAGAGGCGTATAAATTATAGCACGCCTATGATTCATGTTCTCCTGGTACTTTCACCATTTTGTGGGTTATTAATGCCAGCAGATAAGTCACAATTAATGGTGAATGGTAGGTAACATGAGATGGCAGTTTCAGGGGCCCAGCCAAACTACCACCCACCAGGAAGACCCACCACCGAAACAGTGTGGGGATAGGGCCGTTTCTTCTTTTATGGTTGTTAACACAAACTGGAAAGGGACTTCGATTTTTAAGTTTACTTCAACATTAGCTTTTTTTGGTAACAATGATAATCTGAATGGCGATGTGATTTGCCACCCGTCAGATCTTGCTTCCGCATGGGTAGCGTAGGCCGTTTTATGACAGGTGGCAGTCGGTGATACTTCCTTTCCTGTTCCTCTGGGAAACAGGAGTGAGTGTATGGATGTATTTATGTACATTTTACAAGCCTCTGCCCGCGGCTACACCGCAGCCAAAAGCTAGTTTTTAGGTTATATCTCAGGTTCCATTTGTGGGTTCCATTTAATAATTTTCATTGCAAAATATTCACGGAAGTAAATATGGCGGTACGAAGTTCGCCGGCTGTAATCATATGTTATTTTATTGCGCCTCATAAGCGAAGCGTCGAGGTAGGCACTATTCCCGTTTTACAACTGATGTTTCAAACTTAAAATGTCTCTATTCATCATATATTGCACTTGCAAAACAATATATACACACTCATAATATATCAAGAAAAAACACTATTTTTGACACTCATGATATTTTTATGCCATTTTTTTTATTTAAACTAGTTAAAAAACTGTTTAAAAAAATTCTGTCTTGGACGTCCGTTTGTGGTAGGTATGTTAACGCGATAACTACCGAAATACTTTACTAATTAAGTCTTTTTTTTCTTTTTAACTTGAGTATTACTACGAATGAGCCCTATTACTCTTCACGATCTGATTCGATGTGGTTTAATTGTTATAAACAAAAAAATACTGAATATTTACGCTCGATGCGACATTAAAACCAGCGCCTTTCATGAGAACTATTTCGATAGACTTTCATTTCTTAAAATTAGCGCTAGATGACGTATAAGACAACGTATGAAACCCACATTAGTACTTTTTGAAATTAGCGCTATCTATGTGATTTATTGAAAACTACTTAGTAAGACCAATACATTATTAGTTACTTATCAAATAATCAATTTTATTGTGAAATATAAAGATTATGAGGCGTGCAGTTTTGGATTTTCCAAAGTATTTTACAATACTGTTATCAAAATAATTGCCCAATCACGTAAATTTTTAATTTAAAAAAGAAATTAATGACAAAGCGTTCGAAGTTAAAAATAATATGAGATAGTCCACCACAGTCGCTACCAATCTTTTAAGAACAAAAAAAGTGTTAATTATTTCATTTAAATACAAATGAATTCATAAGCACAATGTTAAACAGAAGTTTATCAGTAAACAAGCGTTTTTATGTTGCATGAATAATTTATTTCATTTAATAAATTATTATAGCTCGTGTAGTCGTTAAAATAATGTTTTCAACTTACTGACAAAGATGATTGCTAAAAGTTATTAATGTTTTGAATTTAGTCAACATCTAAACCATTTATAGTAGACAGACTATAGTGGTTTAGATGCCGACTTAGATAATCCTCTTATTGTATGTTCCAATCCAACTCAAGAAACATATTCTTAAATAAGTAAGTATAGATATATTGTTTTGTTTTTATTTTATACTAGCCTTTGCCCTCGCCTTCGTTGCAGCCAGTTTTAGGTTATATCTCAGGTTCCCGATATAGTGGCGGGATAAAATGTATACCATTTTTAAGTCTAATCAAGAGCTACCAAATAAAAAAAGCTGCATCAAAATCCGTTCAGTAGTTTTTGCGTGATGTGCGAACAAAGAAACAGATAAACAGACCAAAAATCTAAAAAAATACGTTTTGTGTTTAGACACGCCTATATAGCCTATTACAGTCTTTTTCTAAAATATTTTAAATGTGCAGACATACCTATGTTACAGCTTTATAATAGTATAGATTACGTGCTGGTAAGCGGTTACCGTAGCCTATAGACGCTAGCAGCACCAGAGGCATCTCCAAAGAAAGGGATAGGAGGTGGATAGGAACGATAATATGGAGAGGATAGGTAGGATACTAAGGAGAGACTCCGACGCTCTCATTCAACATACGAAACATAATTATAGAGGTACCTACTATTATTTGACGCTGATTTTTCCCGAGAGGGTGGTACATCCCCGATCAAGCCGGTCCATGCATGCTGGGATAAGCAAAGCCTACTTACTACTTTACCCTTACTTATTTTACGTAATAGGGGGTGAGCCTATTGACGTCTACCGGGCACATTTCAAACTCCGGGCTGCTACTGAGAATTTTTCTTTTTATGAAAAAGCGCAAATAGCACTGGCCGACCCGGGGATTTAACCCGAGACCTCATGATCAGCAATCTTTCACGTTACCGCTGCACCATTGAGGCAGTTATACATAGAATTTAATTTGTGAAAGCTGTTAATTATATTTGCATACGCTAAAATGTTTACGTTAATAACTTTCGTTCATTTAATTACTATCTATAATATAGTGAATTTAAAGCTATTAAATAAATTGATTGAAAATATTGTTCCCTTATTGCTTTCACAGAATCAAAGTCGGACTTTTGCTCTTTCCATAACATTTATATTAGTTATATACTTAATATCATACAATAGACTCACGTCTGCATTTCATATGGTTACCCAGAGACAACGAATTTGGACTTGTCAAATTACGGATAAAAAATTAATCGCAAGTCTTAATTCTCTGAATGAGGTAGAGGCAATTTGGATGCATAGATGTAGTGCCAATGCCTCACGTTCCAATACTAAAAAAGAATTTATTACCTAAGGCAAAGGCGCCAATATAAATCCTTAATAAATTTAATTATCGAACAAAAAATAAAAACATCCTCATTACTTTCACAAGCAAGTGTTATAAAAACACATATAAAAGTTTCTATGTGGGCTGCGGCGCGTTTGCTGATGTGAAGAGCGTTGGCTAATACATATACAGGATGTTTTAACTAAAGTGATTTAGTTACAATTTCCGTGAGTTTCACATGTTATGTCAAATATATTATTTTACAACTGTCAATATATTATTATACAATACATTATAATAATATATTGGAATTGTTTACATTAGTTATTAATAATATAATAGATTTGACTAATTTATTTATTTTTATATTTCGCTATCTTGGGGCGTTTTGTAAACACTAAAGATTCAATCAATTATTTTATATATTTATGGCCAAAGGTTTGAGACCAGTATGTTACAAAACGCAACCAAACTCAGATATAATATTTTTCATTACTTAAATAACTAGAAACTTATCCGCATATATTTAAAAGCAATATAATGACGATAATTCAAATTGGATTTATTATATAATAATTCTAAATTGGTGTAGGTATTAACAATTAATAAAATATAATGTGCAAATTCATTTCAAAAGATTTAACAACCTGTATATGAATTTAAGCCCAATTATTCACTTAAAGTTTTTACAAGCAGCCAACCTTAATATAACTTATATGATATGACTAATAAAACACGTCCGGCTCTTAACTATATATTTGTCATTAAAAACTTATTTTTACCTGCTATTTCTTGTGTTCCAAATTTTGCACTTGGTTAAAGGGGACATGAAAGTAGTTTTTTTAACATATTTAATAAAACGTTTCAGTCTTGTGATAAGGAAACTACTAAATAACGCCACTCAAAAATTTAATTAGAAAGAAAGACAGAAAATATTTATTGCAACGAATTAAAAAGAATATATACATATAAATAAACTTAGAAATAAACAAAAAATATAGACATTCGTTACAAAACGACCCCAACTCAGCAAAAACACAGGTCAAAAGACCTGCGCTGGTCTTCCGTTGGGGCGCCTTAGTGATGGCACGGAATTATTTTTCATTGATATGCAAAAAATAATAATAAAAAATAACCAACAAAACTACACCGTGCTACTACGGAGCAAAAAAACGACTAATCTATAAGTGTCCTGCCAAATTAAAAACCAGATTCGTAGTGGTAGATCCTTGCTCCCACTGAAGGAATGTAACATAGTTCCAGTGGCCCGCCAATAAAGGCGGAGAGACGGCACACGGCGGGTTTATTTAATGGGTGAGGGCCCCACACTATCCTCTTCGTTGTCCCGAACGACGGGGTGTGCGATTAAGAACATGTAACCCACCAAAAAAAAAACAAAAAAGAGCCTTGCTTATCTCAGCATCAATGGGCCTGCTCAACTGGCGAAGTTCTACCCTCTTACAGAAGATCAGCATGAATTAACGGTAGCTAATCATATTGTTGTGTTTTGTATCGTAAGTGAAGTCCTAAACCCCTTCTTCATCCTTTCTTTTTTATCCTTCGTCTCCACTTACCTCCCTTTGCTTGGAATTGCTGACGAGTTATGTCGTAAGTGTGGCGGAGTGTTTTAGTTTCATTCCGGGACAATTCTTTGTTTTTTTAAATGGTAACCGTCGCTCGTGGACTCAACTATACCGAGAGTATTTTCTAGCCGCTGCTCACAATTTCATTTCACCGTTATGAAAAGAAAGAATAAACGGCTATCTCCTGCTACAGCCAAAACGCAACGATGTGCTTCATGGCCGGTCACACGAGAGATGGTGGTACCAACCCGCTCGGGCCCGATACCAAGTGAGTACTCCCACTTGGCAGAAAAAGGGTTGAAGAAAAACTCGTTAATTTTCACGTCACAACAATCACGTGAGTTTCAACTAAATTAACTTGATTGTGTTGTAAATACGAATCTTGATTAACTTCGAAGACTCAGACACTAGTATATCCCAATAAAAATAGCTTCCATACCTGAAATTATAGTCTTAACTGTGCCAGAATCATAACTTATAGATATATACTGGAAAGTGGAACGAACACACTAAAGTACTTTCACATTATATTACTAAGAGCTTGAGTAAATCTTGTTGATAACAGAATAGATATTATCATTACATTCCAATATTACAGTAGACTATTTTAAATGCACCTTTCTATTTAATGGAACAGACGTTTCACGATTAACACCTTCAATGCGTTTCGTCTTTGATAGGCAAAAAGCGATATTTATACGAAAGATTGCCAGACCCCCGTGACGTGACTGACGACGATGACTGACATCCCGCGTTAGGTCAAGATTTTGAGAGACACTTCTGAACTTTCAAAATTATGCTCATATTTTATCACAAGTTATCACTATCAGTGAAGTAAGACTTTGAGAGGCCATCTGCATACCTTCTAGAGCATTTGTAAAATATGCGAACCAGTAATGCACCGCACATTTTGTAAAACGGACAATTTTTACTGTCGTTTTAAAGAAAGGTTTTTATATATCCTAATCTGTTTTTTTAGGTAATTATTATTTTTATTAATTTACTAGCCTTTGCTCGCGGCTCCGCCGCAACAAAAAGCTAGTTTTTAGGTAATATCTCAGGTTCCCGACAAAGTAGCGGGATAAAATGTATACCAGTTGTTAAGTCTAATCAAGAGCTATCAAACAAAAAAACTTGTATCAAAATCTGTTCAGTAGTTTTTGCGTGATGCGTGAACAAAGAAACAGACAAACAGATAAACATACAAAAAGACAAAAATTCAAAAAAAATGTTTTGTGTTTAAACACGCCTATATAGCTTATTACAGTATTTTTTCTCAAATATCTTGAATGTACAGACACAACTCTGTTACAGCTTTATAATAGTATAGATTAATTAAATACATAGTTTTATAAACAAGTTGTCCTAAACAATTTTTTCATTAATGAATTGCACTGGGTCTGTAGCAAAATAATAAATTAAGAGTTTCTGCAAAATGAGCATCCTGTATATGGGTTTTACCGCTAAGTTTTATTCGCGCTGCAAAAAAAAAATAAAAGCAATGTAACACGGACCGCGTACGTGTAAGTATGCGCACGCAACTATTCGTTTTATCTGCTAACATTTATTTTAAAAACTAGGCTCTAGAAGTTGCTCTGTGCACAGATTTTTAGAAAATAAAAAAAAAACATATAAAAAGCTTATCTGGAGACGTATTTTTTTATTTTTTTAAAGTCGTGTCTTACTTAGTTTAACTGACCGGTAAATATTTTTATTCGCTGGTTATATAACTATTTTATTATTTTTACTAGCTGCTACTCGCGACTCCGTCCGCGTGGAAATTAGTTATTAAATTTTTTTTGTGCGGAACCCTAATCATTTCTCCAAAATAAAAGTAGCCTAAATTACTCTTTATAACGAGAGCTACCTGCCTGTGAAAATCCCGTCAAAATCGATCGCAATTTTATTTGTTTTATTTGATTGCGCGGGCCCTTAATTATTTTTTAAAAATAAAAGTAGCCTGAGTAACTCCTAATAACAACAGTTATCTGCTAGTGAGTAATACCGTCCAAATCGGTTCAGATGTTTCGGCGATTAACCGAAACCAACAGACAAAAACTTAAAAAATTGGCATTTTGTTATTGGTAGCATATATACTCTCTTATACATTTACTTAAGCTCCAAATAGTTATTCAGTGTTTTGTTACGTTCTTTCAACGTCAAACTGTCGTATTAGTGACAAAGACAAAATACTGAATAACTTTTCAGAGGTAATACAACGTGTATGTAAGGGAGTTAGTAAAAAGCTTTTATTTAGTATAATCAGACACTTCAGTTTTATTTAGTTGTATCTAATAGATGGCGGCAGACGAGAGCCCGAGGCTTAAATCCCCTCCCTATCCTCTCCTTATTATTCTTCCTATCCTCTAACTAGTATTCTTAATATCCTTCCTATGCGCCTCCTATTTCTTTCCTTGGAGAGGGCAACAGGCAAGTCTCTACCCTCTGGTGTTGCTAGCATCTATCTATAGGTAGGCCGTGTAGGGCCGGCTTTAGAATTGTCCCACCCCTTTATACCCACGAGAGTCGTAAGAGCCAACTGAGGGAATACTAGGGGAGTTGGCAGCAGCACTCTCTCGAATATTAACAACATCCACTGCGATCGCTAACCCGCCTGCCAAGCGTGGCGAATATGCATGACGGGACCGCTCGTTGTGGCGTTCTCTTGGGGAGGCCTATGTCCAGCAGTGGACGTTGAAAGGCTGATGGATGGATGGATGATCTACAGACTACTGTAACCGCTTACCATCCGGTGGGCCGTACAATTGTTCGACTCCCATGTAGTATAGTAGTATGTCAGGGAAAAATAATTAAAAAGTGGGATATTATATGTAGCGGTAGTGTATGCGACTGCTAATCTTGAGGTCTCGGGTTCAATCCCCGGGTCGGGCAATGTTATTGGGCTTTTTCATAAAAAGAAAATTTCTCAGTAGCAGCCCGGAGTTTGGAAATGTGCCCGGTAGACGTCAATAGGCTCGCCCCCTATTACGTGGGACTTATACATAGCTGGCGAATCGTGGGTGTGTAATACACCTCTGCCTACCCCTTCGGGGAATACAGGCGTGATGCTATATAACCAGTATGTAAAGCGTTTACAATTTAATTAAAACCTTTTGAGGATAAAATATTGCAGACAAAAGCAATTCTTTGAAAGCAACTAACAACTATTTTTTAGATCGGTGTAAATGGTTTTACAGAAGAAAATAAAAATCTGACCTCTCCTTTGATCTTATCACAAAGTTTTTAATCTATATTTTAACACTTGATATTCTCAGCTACTTTAAAGAACAAATTATTTGTGAAATGTGGAAAAAGAAAACTTTAGTGTGAGCGGGATTCGAAGCTGCGTCCCTTCCAATCTGGGGAAGTTTCCAAGCCATTGCAATGACTAACGGCCATTCCCAATCTCCACATTACATTTGTATTTATGATCGACGCCACCTATCGGATGCATGCAAATGGATGCAAAGAACAGCAGCAAGAGTTAAGGATTTTCAAAGCATTACAACATCTGCCCTGCGCTGCGTAGATCTGCATCGCCTGCGTCAGCATATGCCTAGCCTCCTTGTATCGCGGGGGACTTTTACAAACGTACAATTTCACGGATACAAAAAACATCCAGACTTAGAACAACCATTTGTGGATCACTCAAAGACTTGTCCTTTGTGAGAATCAAACCCACAACATCTGAGGCCGGTATCTAAACCACTTCGCCATCTGCGCAGTCTATTACTCAAATTCAAAAATATTATTTTTTATAGACCTACTAACTAGCCTTTGCCTGCGGCCGAGCCGCAAAAAGCTAGTTTTTAGTTATATCTCCGGTTCTCGATATAGTAGCGGGATAAAATGAACACCAGTTTTTAAGTCTAATCAAGAGCTATCAATTAAAAAAAGTTGCATCAAAATCCGTTCAGTAGTTTTTGCGTGATGCGCGAACAAACAAACAGACAAACAGACAAAAATTCTAAAAAAAATGCGTTGTGTTTAGACACACCTACATAGCCTATTACAATCCTTTTCTTTTTCTCAAATATCTTGAATGTACAGACACAGCTCTCTTACAGCTTTATAATAGTATAGATTATAATAGCACTTAAAATCGTCAATAATACACTAACCATTAGCACGAGCGCCTGAGGCGAGTGCATCCGCAATAACAAAGTGACGATTGCAATCGTCACAAGCGGCCGGATTCCGAAATAAAGCCTTTCATGAGAAGAACCCGGCAAGAAACTCATGGGCCACTTTTTTAAATTGCCAATTTATTACAATTTAATATTTAATCCTTACATCTAAAATGACAATATGACAGTACTGTAGTACATATAACCGATTTAAGGTCATTTATGTACAACAATTTGATGTTACATGCACAAAAATATTTACAGATCATTAACAACAAAAAAAATCATTGAAATAATAAAACATAACAAATGCCTTGTTAACGGTTGTCGACGTGTGCGCGTCATCGATCACGAGATCATAGATCTATAGATCATTGTGTCGAATAACATTAGCGCCATAATGAGATTTATGTACGTTTTTATACGCTTGGATTTTTGCCGCTTCGAATATATTGACAATGCGGGTAAATTAAGATTGAAATATTTAGGTTAAACTCGTTTCACTTTGGAACGTAATTAAAAAAAAAGTAATAGGCAGTTGTGCAAAACTACAGGCAAAAGCAAAAACTATACTAGTGTGATCATGAGATCTCGGGTTCAAACTCGAGTCAAACTAACAAAAAGTTACGTATTGCACGCCTCATAAGCGAAGCGTTGAGGTGGGTACTATTCTCGTTTTACACAGAACAACTGATTTTTCAAATTTAAAATGTCTCTATTTATCGTATATTGCACTTGTAAAACAATATATACACACATATCAAGAAAAAACACTATTTTTGACACTCATGATATTTTTTATGCCATTTTTGTTATTTAAACTAGATAAAAAAGTTCTGTCTTGGACGTCCGTTTGTTATAGGTAATGTATGTTAACACGATAACAACCGATATATTTTACTAATCGAGTGTTTCTTTTTTTTTTAACTTGAGTATGACTACGAATAGAGCCCTATTACTTTTCACGGCCTGATTCGATGTGGTTTAATTGTTATTAAATAAACGAAAAAGCACTGAATATTTACGCTCGACGCGATACTAAAACTAGCGCCTTTCATGAGAACTATTTCTATAGACCAATATAGAAGTATTTCTTAAAATTAGCGCTAGATGGCGTATAAGACATGAAACCCACATTAGTACTTTTTGAAATTAGCGCTCTCTATGTGACTTATTGAAAACTACTTAGTAAGACCAATACATTATTAGTTACTTATGAAATAATCAATTTTATTGTGAAAAATGAAGATTATGAGGCGTGCAGTTTTGGATTTTCCAAAGTATTTGAATTTTCTGTCAATAAATTCTCTTGCTCGGAGTTCGGAAGCTGATGGTGTTTCCTCACATATTTCAGTAAGCACGTAAAGCCGCTGGTCCTTCGCATGATCTGTCTCCGGTTTTATTTGGCTACTTATCTGTTGCCACTGGCTGCCAAAATTAGCTTAGAGATCATCATCATCATTATTAAGAACTAGCCTTTGCCCGCGTGTCCGCCGCATTCAAAGGATAGATTTGAGGTTATATCTCAGGTTCCCCATACAGTAGCGGGATAAAATGTATACCAGTTTTTAAGTCTAATCAAGCTATCAAATAAAAAATTGCATCAAAATCTGTTCTGTAGTTTTGCGTGATGCGCGAACGAACACACAGACAAAAAACTATTTGTTTTTTCTAGCACAGTATTATCTTTATAAAAAAGAACAAAACTAAACAGTCTCGAAAATTTTAAATTCAAATATTTACCACACAAAGTGCGAAAAAGTGAAATCGAAAATAATAGTGACGAGCAGCGATGCAAATACCAACTATTTGGCATGAATCTTAATTGTATTAAACAAAACTGATCGATAATGTTCACAAATACATCCGATTGATAGTGCTAGCATCACCCAAGACATTAAAAAGATTTTTTATAGAAATTCATGGTTCCAAGCAGATGTCACGATGGCTGAATTAACGAGGATGATGCCACGTAATTCAATTTTACACATGCGCGCTTTATTGTTCTTGTTATGCGGGATATATCAAGAGCTTAAATCTGTACTATTATAAAGCTGTAACAGAGCTGTGTCTGTACATTCAAGATATAATGAGAAAAAATGGCTGTAATAGGCTATATAGGCGTGTCTAAACACAAAACAATTTTTTTTAGAATTTTTGTCTGTTTGTTTGTTCGTAAATCACGCAGAAACTACTGGACGGATTTTGATGCAACTTTTTTTATTTGAAAGGCCTTGATTAGACTAAAAAACTGATATACTTTTTATCCCGCTATTATATCGGGAACCTGAGATATAACCGAAAAACTAGAAAAATATTTAAACTAGATTTTTTTAGAATATATTAAAAAAAAACAATTAGACGGATTTTGATGAAACTTTTTTTATTTGAAAAACCTTGATTAGAATTAAGAACTGGTATACATTTTATCCCGCTACTATATCGGTAACTTGACATATAACCGAAAAACTAGCTTTTGGCTGCGGCGAAGCCAAGGCTAGTTTTACATAAAAACTTCAAAACATTCATGAACCTCAAAATTGTTAAACTTATTTATGTAGAGTTGTTTTGTTTCAAAAGTCGTATGGTTTTTGTGGGTTCCTTAGCAATATATTGGACGTATCTTTAATTGCTATCTTCATTAATATGGTCATAAAAGTGCATCCGCTGTAAAATACCTTTTGCAATGTCCCACTACCGTATAATCACCTCAAGCAAATACTTTATATCCATGCTTATATAATTTTGATCTGTAATTTAGCACTTGACATGCTCAGCTACTTTAAAGAACAAATTTGTGAAATAGGTCTCAAAGACGTCCAATACAAATGTGAAGTGTAGATTGGGTGTCTCCATTAGGTGACTGCGATAGTTTAGCGGTCCAGAGTACTTTTCCGGATTAGATGGGATGCAGGTTCGAATTCTACTCGCAGTAAAGCGCTTTTTTCCGCTTTCACAAATAAAGCCAAAAATTGTTTTTGCAATTTTTGTATGAAGTAGGTATACAAACCATTTGTCATAGTTAATAATTAAAAATAATTTAAAAGATTATTTAAGGCTTTTAGTAGCTTCCCATAAGTGCAGCGGTAGTCTAAGTGACTGCTGATCACGAGGTCTCTGGTTCGATCCACGGGCGGGCAGTGTTATTGAGCTATAAGGTAAAAAGAAACATTTTCAGTAGCAGCCCGGAGTTTGGAATGTGCCCGGTAGACGGCAATAGGCTCGCCCCCTATTACATAGGACTTAAACATAGCTGGCGAACCGTTGGTGTGTAATATACCTCTGCCTACCCCTTCGGGAATACAGGTGTAATGCTATGTTATTATTCGTCATTAGCCAGCACGATAAGCTTTAAAATAAGGGTAATCGTGGAATTTGATAAAGGAATAAGGAAGATCTCGCGGACTGACAGAAAAAGAGGCTAGAGTATTAATGTATAAGATAATGTTTTATGGAATCAGGCACAGAGGATCTTGTTTAAAACTTTACATGCAGATAGGTTGGTACAGTTAGATTAGCGACCTATATTTAAAATTATTGGGTATGAATCGCACAAGGGATAAAAAAGTTTTTTATGTGAATTACTCGTTAAGAGTTCATAATGTATTTTTGAAGTGAAAAAAAAGTTCTATAGGAAGGTTTGGATTAGGGAGTAAAATCATGTAAGTCGTCATCGACATGGTCACGTGACGTGTTAACGATAACCCTATATCTGTTCCTATTAGTATAACTTATAGCGCTGCGCCATCTGTACTCAGTGGTGCGTTTTTTTAAGATATTCAAAAATAACAACTGTTTGTTTATAATTTTTAATTTTCACTTCTGTCGGCAGTCCTGATGACTGCTAATTTTTCACACACATTCATGGACACAAAGTACACCCAGACTCAGAACAACTATTTATGGATCACACAAAGAGTATGTGTGGGAATCGAACCCAAAAAAATTGGGCGGGAGGCCGGTATCCAAACGACTCCGCCATCAGTGCAGTCAATCAGCAGCAAATCATGTCTCATAAGTAGGCGATTTGATCCAAAATGTAATGCGAGTGTTAAGGGGCAGATGTCTGAAACCCGTTACCAAAATAATTTCAGACTTAATCAAATTTTGGCGTGCGAATAAATATATCCGTACAAAATAAGCGATAAAGCTCATTCGGAGAACTAATTAGCGTTCAATTATGTACAGTTATGTTTTCAAGTGTCTCGGTAACCTTATTATATGTAGTACCACAGAGTTATAACTTGGGTAGACAGAGCAAACTACTAGTATAAATACATAGATGAGGAAAGATATAATATAGATCCAATATTTAAATCTCTTGTAACGTCTAAAGGATTTTTGAAAATAAAAAACGATTGTCATAATTGAAATTGGAAATCACAATCAAGACCTATGGAACGGGTCGTCTAAATGATTTGACAGTATTTTTTTTCCTATCAAAAAGCAAGGGCAAAAGGCAGTAAATAATTAAAATTACAATAAATAATTTAATTAAATAGTATATAATTTTTAGTCAATAATATACGTTTATATACTAAAAAAACGTTAGAATCACTGCGTCATTTCAAGTTTCCTATACCAGTTTTTGGGTGCAGGTCTTATAAACCAAGAATGAGAAGAGTTTAGGATATTGATGCACTATTACGCCATTATTACCTTATTATTTGATTGCTTTCCAATTCTTTCAAGCGATTCTTAAGTGCCAATTTTATTATATTTGTAATTTTTATTATAGCCGGAAATCTGTTATATGTAATTCTCGTGTCACATTGTTGCTCACGATGAACACCGAAACTATCTAACCGATTTACATGTTTTTTTTAAACGTGTGTTTTACAGGCGTGCCTGAGATAGGATAGTTTTTAACACGTATTTTTTATTAATGAATTTTTAATTCACGAATAATTTTTGGCGGTACGAAGTTCGCCGGGTCAGCTAGTACTGATATGAATTGTAGTTGAATATGTGCATTGAAACAATTTAGTCCACTATATCTGAGAGTTATTTAAACCGCAAAACTAAAATGTTTTCTTTTATTAAGACTCTGTATATTATAACTCTGAGCACTGATAATTGCTAGTATAACGATCCGCGGCCACGCCTAAGTGAGCGCCGTACGTGATCACAATTAAAATGTTGGTTACACAAACAATCTGTTATTCTGGGTCAAATTATTCCGATGATGAATTCACAAATTCCATGTTACTTCAATTATAGTACAATAGTTGTGATTGTACCATTTTTTGACGTTATTATTTCTCTTTAAATTGAATTGAAGTGCCAAGTCTAACATTGCATAAAATAATTGTAAGATCTATAATGTAAAAATCGACATCGGTGTTTAATTCAATAAACAAGGAAATCCGCTCAATTGGTGCCATGATAATATTAAGACCTAATTTGGTACAGCGTTTTAGATTTATATAAATTAAAGAACAAATTAATTATGAAATGTGTAAAAAGAGAATTTTAGTGCGAGCGGGTATTGAACCTGCGTCCCTTCCGATCCGGGGAAGTGCTCTAACTGCTAAGCCATCGCACTGACCAACGGTCATTCCCAATCTCCACATCACATTTATCTTTACGACCCATGCCACCGTCGGATGCATTTTCCATGCATTTATCCAATATAGTAAGTTTAATTTTGCAATTAAAATTCTTACTATTTGCTGGCTCAAGTTTTAAACATTTTTGATCTGTATTTTAGCACTTGACATACCCAACTACTTTTTTCACTTTTTCCACATTTCACTAATAATTTGTTCTTTAAAGTAGCTGAGCATGTCAAGTGCTGTTATATAAATTATCTACAATTATAGACGACTAGCCATTATCGAGAACAAAAAAGGCAAACACTAGTTTTTAGGTAAAATTTAGGTCTCCGATATAGTAGCAGAATAAAATGTATAGTTACTAGTTTTTAAGTCTAATCAATACTTGCAAACAAACAAAATCCTCAAATTTCGTTCAGTAGTTTTTGGTTCATGTGCAAACAAACAGCCGCAGCCAAAAGCTAGTTTTTAGGTTATTTCTCAGGTTCCCGATATGGTAGCGGGATAACATGTATACCAGTTGTAAGTCTACTCAAGAGCTATTAAACAATAAAGTTGCATACAAATCCATTCAGTAGTTTTTGCGTGAGGCGCAAACGAACAAACAGACAAAAAAATCTAACAATCATTGTTTTGTGTTCAGACACTCCTATTTAACCTAATACAGTCATTTTTTTCAAATATCTTAAATGTCAGACACAGTTATGTTACAGCTTTACAATAGTATAGATAGATAACTCCGTTAGAGCTGGTAGCGGTTTTTACGTAAAAATTCTTATGAAAGTTATTAGTAGGTATAAATTCAATTAATAACATGCTGGTTTATATTTAATATCAGTCATAATTATTAATTAAAATTGGCATTATATATATTAAAACTTAACACCGAGCTAAAATACTCATTATTCACTTCCTGTTTAGATTCAATTTGCATTAAAAGCATGTAAACATTGATTAGCTTTTTTATTTATTATACTTTCTAAAGTATGTTATATATTTATCCTCCATGGTTAGGTGAATGTTTTTTTTTTTCAATTTTAGTTTTTAATTCAGAGTTCGTGATAGAGTCTTGTCCGTCCCAGCAAGAATGTGTAGGCTTCACCGAGGAAGCTTGAATTTTTTTTTTAACTACTCTTTTTTTTTGTTTAGGTGGGAAAAAATGTACCTAACCGCACATCCCGTCGTTCGGGGCAACGAACAAGGTAGTGTGGGGCCCTCACCTACTAAAGAAAACCGCCGTGTGCCGTCTCTCCGCCTGTATTGACATTGGAAGGGACGCAGATTCGAATCCCGCTCGCACTAAACTTCTCTTTTTCCACATTCACAAATAATTTGTTTTTTAAAGTAACTGGGCATGTCAAGTGCAGCATACAGATCAAAACAGTACTTTTTTTTAATATGTCTATTATAAAATTATAGATACATTATTATTTTTATGTTTTTATATATTTTTTGACATGCTATAAATTAACACAAAGTGTGAAAATGAGAAATCGAAAATAAAAGTCACATTTTCACGCTTTGTGTTAATCCAATATATAAAATTCTCATGTCACAGCGTTTGTTGCCCTTCTCCTCCGAAACGGCTTGACCGATTCCTATTAAATTTTGTGTGTATATTCAGTAGATTTTAGAATAGGATGTAAACTATTTTTCATACCCCTAACTGATAAGGGTGGTCCAAGCCAAAATTTTATTTTTTATTTTTTGGACCAATTTTTTATTTTATTTTTTTAATGATTCGGCATATAAGTTAGTTATTTTTTTCTACGCTAGAAATTCCCTAAACAATCTCTAGAAATAATTTATATGGCAAAACAACGTTTGCTGAGTCTGCTAGTTAATATAATAAAGTTTTATAATAATACAGATAAACTACTCACCAATAAGTAGAAGTGCAGCTGCCGCCAATATGTGTGACTTCGCCTCCATTTTGTTATATTACACAAACACAATTTTGTCACTACGATTATAACTGAACTTATATTATATTACTCAAATACACTTTGCACTGTAGTCATTCATTCATTGTGTTGGAATACTGAAACAAAAGAAATTTCATATTAGTTACAAGTCGTAAACGCGTTTGTTATTTCTAATAGGAGCTGCTTCACTACTAAAATATATACAAGTAATGTCTTCCAGTTCCAGTGGTCCGCATTACAGGTGAAGAGATGGTCACGGTACACGGCAGATATATATTTAGTGGGTGAGGACCCCACACTACCCTATTCGTTGCTCCGAACGACGGCGTGTGGTACAATTTTTCGTGACTTAACAATAATAACAGATTTTCCGATCCGGGGACGTGCTCTAAGCCACTGAGCTACCGTACAGACCTATTTGGTCATCCCTATTTGGTGATGAAAAAAGACACTTCCCCGGATTGGAAAAGACGCGGGTTCGATTCCTGCTCGTACAAAAAATATCTTTTTCCTTATTCACAAATAATTTGTACTTTAAAAAGTAGCGGAACATGTCAAATGTAGATCAAAGATGTTTAAACGGATATTGTCTTTAAAAACGCCATTTCATTCTAAAATAAGACAAGCGATATAGCGATAATAAAAATAGCGAATAAGCGAATAGTAATGTCGAATCAATATTTTTTAAAACATTTATTTTTGTGGCGTGGCGGCAGTGTAAACGACTTCCGTGCACGAGGTCGATTCCCACTCAGGACAATTATTTGTGTGATGAACACAGAATATTTGTACTGCGTCTGGGTGTATTCTATCTATTATATGTATGTATTTACAAAAAAAAGTAGTATATGTATTATATCCTTAATCTGGTACCCATAGCACTTCTTTTATGTGCTTATTATTATATATTAATAAGCACATAAATTTAACAGTAGTGCGGTTGCTCTTTCAATATGTCACTCGGTCGTTTGCATTAATCTGAGTTTAAGCCACAGTTTATTCTCAGAAGCCTTTTAAATGCCGATTGTATGCATTTTAAATTGAAGTAAAGTATTAACTTGATAAATAACACGTTTTGTAAGCGTCCATGCGCACAAACAACTTGTACAGATACATCCTGTATAGATTTAAACCCAGAAATATGTAAAAACTCCTTCGCGACGACTGTAACACGAATTACAAAATTTATAGTCTTTTAATACCTATAACAACTGGTTTTGAACTGATGGTCGAAATTTGACCATAATCATTATCAAAAAATTTGTAAAACGTAACAATTCATGTTACGTTTTACGCTTTACGCTATTTTTTTTATTGAGGAATGGAAAGTAAGACAATAAAATAAAAATAATAAATATATACTAAAAAAATGTAAGTAGAAGAGCATCGTAGTGCTTAAAAATATATCTTTTTAGGTATATATAAATCTACTGTACGTGTGTGTCACTGAACTCCTAAATGGCTGGACCGATCTTGACGAAATATTTTGTGTACTTATGTTTGTGTAAGTACCGGGAGGTTTTAGATTCACATTTGGACGCGGTAGGTGGCGCCACGATAGGATATCAGGATTTTTTCTTCAATTTATACGTGTAGGTAGCGCCACGACAGTATTTCGGAAAAATAAATATGGCGGTACGAAGTTCGCCTGGTCAGCTAGTAAAACATAAAAATTGGTTGATTAAGATATTTTATTGATTATGTTCATACTTTAAGTTTAACAGTCCCCCGTAACACGAGCTCTCTTCCCAAGCGCTGGGTGTGGTCTCGCCCGATCACCGAAGTTAAGCAACGTCGGGCTTGGTTAGTACTTTGATGGGTGACCACCTGGGAATACCACGTGATGTTGGCTTCTCCACTGAAGTAATGTAATACACTTCCAGTGGCCCGCCAATACAGGCGGAGAGACGTCACACGGCGGATTTATTTTTGTGGGTGAGGGCCACACACTAGGTACCCTATTCGTTGCCCCGAGCGACGGGGTATGCGGTTAGGAACATTTTTTCCTGGTTTAACTGGTCTCCTTTCAGAGTGAGAGAGCAGTACTTTTCTTAATTTCAAGTAAAACCTATATTTTAAGGTTCTAGTGTCATTTGTTTAAATAACCTTAGTTAGTATACATGTGTCTAATACTAATAATTACGGTCTACACAATTCTAGGAATGATTATAAAGTTATTATAAACGAGAATAACCATTAAGCATTATTATAGTCTATAATCATGCGCTTTTCACCGACCTATTTAAATTGTTTGTATACTAATGTGGTGGTATAAACGCTAGGTAACTTTCACCCATGTTAGACATAAGTAATGCCTTGTACTAGGAGAACAGATAAGTATACGAGTTAGATATTAGCACTGTGGAAAGGAATCGTTTTCAATTATTCTAGCGTTACTTATCATGACAGTGGTAAATATATCTTTTTATATAATATATTATGATTATGATGATCTCCAGACCGATTTCGCTCAGCGGCCCGCTCTGTTTGTTTCAGCACATCTCCAAAATTACTAAAAGGATTTGAATGTGATTCACTGGTAACGAGATAGTGCATTGCTTGGATATTTTTTTTTTCAATCCATGACACCCACTGTGCGGCACGCATAGTGAGATCATCATGCTGTCCCAGTGCGAGTCAGCAGACTTAATAAGCCTTCGATAAAATATTTTAGGCATGCTGGTTTCCTAACAATAATCGAACGTAATTTTTTTATTGCCTATGGTGGCAGACCAGCCACGGCCCACCTGATGGGAAATGGTAACCGTCGCTCATAGGCTCAACTACAAGAGTATTGTCAAGCCGCTGCTCACCGTTTCATTTAACATATCAATATATATATGTATATACAATGAAAGAATTAACGGCTATCTCCTGCTACAGCCAAAATGCAACGATGTGCTTCATGGCTGGTCACACGGGAGATGATGGTACCAACCCGTTCGGGCACGATACTAAGTGAGTACTCCCACCTGGTACCCAGCCCTACCACCAGTCATGCAATGGATGATCATTGCTTACTTCCCTTAGTCGCCTCGTACGACAACCGCGGGAAAGAATGGGGTGGTGACACTTGTATTCTTAGTCCGTCACCACACGGATCCTCATTTAAATGTCTACGCATCGCAGACAGATTCGTGGATGTTAGGTTGTATAAATTAAGCGTAGAATGTCAAGGCCTTTGTACCGTTAATGCCAGATATATGTTACGGCATCAGTCATTGACCTCAAAAAGATCACAGATCTTGCGTTGAGCGATTGGACACGTAATATGCAAATTTGTATGTGATTTTTCGGTATTATACTTATTTATCATCACGCCGTCTCCCTTGCGGGGTAGGCAGAGAGAAGAGAGTACTAAAGGGCCCTATTATTGCATGCATCTCTCGCTGCCTCAACATTCATAATTCATACACGCTCGCTGGTTTCGAAGACTCCTGACTCCACCTTTCTTCAATACATGACCTCTCCGTCTCCCCCTTTACCTACATCCTTCCACTTTCAAATTTTTCCTTCGGTATTATGCTCTCCACAAATTACTTTAAATTTAATGGATAATATTGTGGCAGATTTTTCCACACCTGATAGTAATAGGTAACTGCCGCCCACGGAATAAACTTTATTTTATAAGTACTACGTGGGTGGTAAACAAGCACACAGCCCACCCGATGGTAAACAGTTACCGTAGCCTATAGACGCTAGCAGCACCAGAGGCATCACTCGCGTGTCACCACCAAGGAAAAGGGATAGGAAGTGGTTAGGCCTCTGCCTATAGGTGGGATACTAAGGAGAGGATAGGGACCACCATACGCAACACAATGTTAGGAGTACCTTTTTTGTTTTTTTTTATTTAGGTGGGAAAAGCTGTACCTAACCGCCGCGTCGTTCAGGGCAACGAACAGGGTAGTGTGGGGCCATCACCCACTAAAGAAACCCACTGTGTGCCGTCTCCCTTCCTTTATACTGGCGGGCCACCGGAACCATATCACATTCCTTCAGTGGTATGGTAGGAGTCTAGGAGTACCTACCATTTTTTCACAGTGATCTTCTGTGATAGATTGGTACTTCACCGATCGAGCCGGCCCATTCATGCTGGGATAAAGCCCACTAGAAAAATGGCAATTACTAAGAATACTCAAGCCGTCAAGCGGCTGCTCATATTTCGCGGATGTGAAATAAATAATGTACGGCTATCTCTACAACCGATGTCCTTCATGACCGGTCACACGGGAGACGGTGGTACCAACCCACTCGGGCTCGTAAATATTCACAAACATTTCTCATAATACAATGAAGAATAGTATTTTATGTAAGTAGGTATATATTATTGTAAATGTTTAATATTTATAAGCATTGACGACAAAACAAATTAGTGTCAGACACTTAAACCGTACACAATACTAGGAAATCATAAAATCAAACAGGTCGCTACTCAACCTTGAATCCGCGTGACCCCCGACCGGTAAAGCGCATCGAAAGTAGTGCTTCGAACAATACTTGACTTTCTAGCGGTTATGTTCTTCTGGTACAATGAACAGACATTTTATTCGGCTATGTGCATTTTATCTTCATGTACAAATTTTACAAATCATCATTATCTAAACTTTATACTATTGTTAAAGTAAAAATGGCAAAAAATACTAAAGTTAACCGGAACGGCGTCGACATACTAAATAAACCGCCATGCGCCGACTGTCTCTGTCCCTATCAAACCGGCCACGGGTAGGTAACGTTGTTATTCAATTCAATAGACCGCACAGAGAATGCATAACATTTTATTTTTACAGAAACAATCCTACTTAGTGTTATAAATGTAATCTTTTGTATGTTTGGATATTGATACGTTGATACAATACGCTTTTATGTTGTTTAAAGTAATCTTGATTAAAGGGGGAGACAGGAGTCTCCGAAACCGATGAGCGTGTATGAAGAGATTTATGAATGTTAAGGAAGCGAGAGATGTATGAAAGAATAGTGCCTTTTGGCACTCTGTTTTCTCTGCCTACCCTGCAAGGCAGATGGCGTGATGATAACAGTTAATCTTAATTCATATGCCACGCCGCAAGAACAAGTACTACCTATTACGAGTAGTTATTTTATGAATCAAGTAGACACCGTTTTCTTTTATAAACATTATTTGTCTTGAAAACCTCGCGCGTCTATACCGTAAGCTTACAGACATGAATTAATTACATAGACGTATTATGAGATATAGTAGACGAGTCCAAAGGCGCATGTAAGTGATAACGTTCCGTTGATAGAGAAACAACATAATGTTTATAGGTGTAAAGACACCTATAAACAGACAGACAGAGAAAGCTCTGCAAGCATATTTTACATCATTGCGTCTGACTTGTCTGGCTTGAATAATTTGGATAGAAATTAAGAAATGCATAGGTGCAAAAATGGTCAAGGTAGAGCCACGGTCGCATGTTGTTTGTCCATGGTCTCTAGATGAAAAATGTATTTAAAACCCACGCAAAAAAATCTATCGTTGAAGTCGGTTAAAACATAGGCTGCCTTTGTTAATAACTATTCGATTGACAAAATTCATCAAAATCGTAGGAATAGTTTAGGCCCTACGGAGCAACATACGTAAATACAAACATATATACATACATAGACTGCAAAAATCATAACCCTTCCTTTTGCCTTCGCCGTAGTCAAGTAAAAAATGATTACTATTTAATTCTCTAATTGTTCTCTATCGACTGAAAGAATATATTTTGCTCTTCTCGCACGCTCAATGTATATTATATCTCTATGGCGTTAACAATTAATTAAATATTTTATTATTATTTTTAATATTTATACATTGCTGTTTATTGCCGTTTGAGGTTTTTCTTCCCAGTTATAAGCAATCGGTATGTGTTGTATTAGTTTAATGAGCGAGTAATGAATAACAAGAGTCCTGTTTCCCTCGGTACCAGCACAGATATTGTTGTTTTGGATTTTTTGTTAAAATGTGCGGATTGTGCGGGTGTATTTAATCATATTAAGTTACTTTGACGTCAGGGTTGTCAACTGTTGTTTGAGAACCATACACCGTCTTTTTAGATTAAAAATACTAAATGCTGTTAAGATATCCTAACTATGTATTATAAAGCTGTAACAGAGCTGTGTCTGTACATTTAAGATATTTGAGATAAAATTACTGAAATAAGTTATATAGGCGTGTCTAAATACAAAACATTTTTTTTTAGTCTGTCTGTTTGTTCGTTAGCGCATCACGCAAAAACTACGGAACGGATTTTGATGCAACTTTTTTATTTGGTAGCTCTTGATTAGATTTAAAAACTGGTATACATTCTATCCCGCTACTATATCCGGAAAGTTGCATCAAAATCAGTTCAGAAATTTTGGCGTGATGCGCTAACGAACTAACATACAAACAGATAAACAGACAGAAATCTAAAAAAAATGTATTGTGTTCAGACACGCCTATATAGCCTAATACAGACATTTTACATACATAAATGTACAGACACAGCTCAATTACAGCTTTATAGATAATTTCACACAGTTTCAGCGGACCACCAGTAAAGGCGGAGAGACTGCACGCGGTGGGTTTATTTAGTGGGTAAGGGGCTCTTACCCACTAAATAAACCCGCCGTATACACTACCTTGTTCGCTACCCCAAAGGGCGGAGTGTACGGTGTGCGGTTAGATACACTTCTCCGCCTTAACAAAGAAAAGTCAAAAAAGTTTCGTCACGTGTTTTGCTTTCGCCAGGCAGTAATAATTTAATTCTGGATCTTGGACTGAGAATCAAACTCGATGCCACTGTCTCTGCAGTCCTTGGTCTTACCATCAGACTATCACTGCATGATTAGAACACTCCATGAAAATTACAAATGCCTAATTGCAAACTTTCTCAACAAAATACAAACTATATATCGATGTATTCACTCGCTCGATTGAGACCTACTTTAGAGATGAATGGATCAAATTAACTATTTTCAACAACACAATACTAGTTTGTAAAACTATAAATGATATCTTCCAATCTAGAAGCTAGATCTTAGGAGTTAGATATATCATGATTGTGCACCGCTTGGGTAACTCATTATTACCGTTAGAATTCCTCATCATACCACTGAAGTAATGTAACATAGTTCCAGTAGCCAGCCATTACATAGGAGAGACGGAACACGGCGGGTTTATTTAGTGGGTGAGGGCCCCACACTACCCTGTTCAATACCCCGAGCGACTGGGTGTGCGGTTAGGAACATTTTTTCCCGCCTTAAAAAATCTGCCTATCCATTTCCTATCCCTTGGAGATAGATACGCGCGAATGATGCCTCAAGTGTATGGTAACCGCTGACCATCAGGTGGGCCGTATGCTTGTTTACCATCCCACGTAATATAAAACAAAAGATAATTATGTTTGTGTTATTTTTTAAGTGGTAACTACCACTCATGGATATAAGAATACTGTTCACCATTTGCAGATGGTAAATAAATGAATGGATGGGTTCCCGCTACAACCAAAACACACTGAGGTGTCCCACCAAGAAACCGGAAGATGACGGTACTGAGTCGCTCGGGTCCAATAACGAGTGAGTACTCGGAACCGGAAATAGTAAAAATGCTTTTATGTATTTTCGCTATTTCCAGTAATGATTAGTAATAATCTAGCGGTAAGAAGACTAGAATAAAGTATTCAATTCGATTACAGCTGATGTTTTTAGCGTTATAAAATTACTAGACATAAATAAAAAAAATAACGTCTCGCATATGTGAAAACATCGATTTTCTATCTTTCTTCAAATATTGTTCGAATCCTATATAATTCTTTGTAAGCGCCCATTGATTGACGTTATACTTCCTAGTTAGATGCTTTTGTCAACAGATGGCGTTTAAAACAATTAAATAAATTGGCAAACGGCTGGTTTTACACTCACTCCGCATTAGATGTTTTCACATGAAAAGATCGGCAGCCTAACCACTGCGCTGTATGGACAATCATAAATTATTCTATGTTACAAGTACTTATGTTATTTTAAGTTCTTGACATACTATCATCAATTAACTAGAACAAAATTAAGTGAAAATGTAGAATAAAAATGCGAGTGAGCGAGAATTGAGCTCGCGTCTCTTGTCTTAATAAATGAAGCGTATAGACCGGTATTCTAAAAGACATTATAATTTTCTATTTCACATTTTCGTGTTGATATTACTTTTTAATGGAGATATGTAGCTAACGACAACAATGCACATCACCCAAGACTTCCCACGAAGACAAGAGGAAATCATTAGCCTCAAACTCTCGATCCGAAAGATTTTTTACAAAATTACCCAAAAAAATGTACGCTTTATTGTCGAGACTTTTTCATGATCTCCGTAATATATTAAATAAGATTTGCTTAACGGTGGTTGAGCTTTTTACAACATTCAATTGTTGATTCACGTTTTTGCGCCGGAATTTCGTTGATAAGTATGTCAAATTGATACGAATTAGGGTCGCTGGTTAAGTTATATTTTGACTGAGAGCCGTTTACGTAAAATTATTCTTAACTTTTGACTGCAACTAGTACCAGGAGCATAGCCATGCTGCCGAATATCAACTAAGCTTTAAAGATATGGTGAGATAATATATCATCGATTATCTTTAGGGTCACCACCCGTAATCTATACTATTATAAAGCTGTATCAGAGCTGTGTCTGTACATTTAAGATATTTGGGAAAAATTACTGTGGCTATATAGGCGTGTCTAAGCCCAAAACAATTTTTTTTAGAATTTTTGTCTGTTTATCTGTTTGTTCGTTCGCGCATCATGCAAAAACTACTGAACAGATTTTGATGCAAACTATTTTTATTTGTTAGTCTTAGAAACTGGTATACATTTTATCCCGCTACTATATCGGGAACCTGAGATATAGACTAACTAACTTTTGGCCGCGGGCTAAGACTAGTAATATTATGAATGCGTAAGTTTGGTAGCTGTAGCGATCGTTTTGTCTTACGCTGATCTATTGTAAGAGGGCGGTACTTCCCCTTTTCATGCTGGCATAAGCAAGGCTCTTACCACTTTTTATTTGCCACGAAGTAATTATATACTAGCTAGCTCCGCGGTAGCCAATTCCTAGTTATTAGCTTATATATCAAGTTCCTTATATAGTAGCGGGATAAAAGTTATACCTGTTTTTAAGTCTAATCAAGAGCTATCAAATAAAAATAGTTTCATATAAATCGGTTTAGTAGTTTTTGCGTGATGCGTGAACGAATAACCAGAGAAAACTGATAAACAGACAAACAAAATCTAAAAAAAATTATGTGTTCATACACGCTTATATAGCATAATACAGTAATTTTTTCTCAAATATTCGTATCTTTAATGTACAGACACAGCTCTGTTACAGCTTTATAATAAGAAGTAAAAGTAATTCGTTTTATAAACAGGAGTTGAATTAATATTTGATACATTCGGTGATTGATACTGTCTGGGTTATTGCTTACCCAGACGATCGTAACCACAATATTACCACTGAAACTGAAGATTATATGGACGGTAATTGCAGTCCCGAATGAACTCCAGATAAAGATTGCTGCGGTATTATGTTATAAAGGTTTTAAGGCAGGTATTTGCCATTGTAATTATCATAAGAATGAATAAAAATGGATGTGATTTTCGTAATGTGATTACTTACATAATATTATATTATTTGACGGGCACCGTGGCGTTGTCGGTAGTGTAACCGTTATGCACGAGGTCGTGGGTTCGATTCTCACTCATTCCAATTATTTGTGTGACGAACACAGATATTTATATGGGTGTTTTCTGTCTATTATATGTATGCATTTTCAAAATAAAACAGTAATATATTATGTATTATATCCGTAATCTGGTACCCATAGTACAAACGTTAAGCTTAGTTTGGGACCAGAGGACGTTGTGTGAAATGTCCGTGAATTTATTTATTATTATTATTTTATTGCATTGTACGTGTTACTAAAAGTTTATCTACCCATTGTCGCTTTTCTTTGTTTTACGTATGAAGTACATAAGTAAGTAGTGTGCTTGATTACTTAAGGTAGCAAACGAGCTAGGAGCCCACCAAATGATAAGTTGTAACCGTCATCAATTATTTCCTGGGCATAGCCAAGACTCTCCTTATCAGTGCTGTAATTAGCCTTTTATACGCCCTTAAAATATATTCTAATCTCACCTGGTTCTGACAGTAAAATCTAATGTTTATAAAAATAAATCTATCATCTAAAAAACTACATTTTTTTATACTTAATTATGAGTATTTGCACACAGCAGTGTGATACGGATATACCGTATTACGCTATAAATAATTAGTATTATTTGTGGTCCTGATCTGATCATTTTTGCGTCCCCCTGGGGTCTGCGCCCTATGCCTGGGCACCGCTGGCACCGTCCTAATTACGGCACTGCTCCTTATTAGGAGAAAATGCGAGCTTCAACCACGCTTAAAAAGAATATAATTATATGCGTTCTGACATATGCGTTCTGAAAACTCTCTTTGATATTATGCTGTTCTCTTTCTCTTCTTTTCTTCTGCATCACAGCGGTTTTTTAGCAATATGCCCCTGAATATTTGCTCTAAGTTCCACAAGAGTGCTTTCATTAAAATAATGAAGTCACGCTTCACAATAGATTAATTAATTACAATAATTCCTCTCGATGTTACGGCTAAGCTATCTGGTTAGCTATTGTTAACGGGTCTTGGGAGTCAACGGCATTAGTTAACTGATATTCGAGCGGTAAAACTTAAGTTTAGTTTTGCAGTACATGCACCTTGCAACACTACAAAGTTATGGTACTCATTTAAAACTATAACCGATCTAACTGTACTCAATTTAAAACTCGCTTCGCTCGCTAACCGGGGAAGTAGATACCCTAACAAACTACGGCCTAAATTACTCTCACCGACACCCGTGCCCAATAGTGTGACAGAGAAAGACAGAGAAAAAATCCTACTTAGATATTTTTATATATATTTTTAGCATTTGACATGCTTAGCAACATACATTAAACACAAAGTATCTTTTTACTTTGTGTTTAATAAAAATCCTACTGTTGTGGATTGTTCGGTCAGTGAGAGTGCCTGAAACTTCTTATTATTAGCCGGCCGGCCGTATATTTGCTTTTCATCATTGTTATAAAATAATTATTCTATTGCTCTAAAATATTGTGTTGTAAATATCGGAGTTCTAAAATTTGAGGCCCGGCGATCTATTTTAAAATCTTAATATTTTTTTTAAATTAATAACATTTATATTATAGCCTATTTTACAAATATATTTTTCATTACTCATACTCTGAAAGTAGGCCTGAAGTTGCCTGAGGAGCGGGTTGAAAGTAATACTTTTCAGCCCTAGGGAGAATTACTTTCAACTGACAGCTGAGTAATTATAAAAAATAAAACAGTTCTATTTTCTGTACAGCCAGTCAATTACAGCGCGATGTAAAATTGAAATAACATAAAGTTAAGTATTTATTAAAGAATTTGTTTTTATATGACTTTATTTTAATATAGTTAACTAAATATCTTTAAAATAACGAAGATTTATATTTTTTCAATTATTAAAATGAAAAATAATGGCTGAATAGCTGACAGGCCACAGAAAAAAAAATATATCGGCGGGAAAACGGCGATTCCAAATTAATTTTTTTAAAGTCTTGCATTTTTTCTTTAGCTAATTCATGATTTTTATTTTTAGTTTCCTCGTATTCGTAATGAAAACTACAGTGTTTACCTCGGGATAAAGACTTATTTAGTGCCGAGACGGGGTTTGGCGCCCGAGCGTAGCGAGGGCTCCGATAGTTCGAGGGTTGCTTTCATCCCTAGGTTAACAATATACTATTACAATAATACCTATTTAAATAAATTATCGAAATAACAAGCAATACATACATACTACTTCAAAAACCAGACTGCCATGAAAAACACACCGTTAGAATACTAGGGGCTCATGACTTACGAAGATCTTAAATTGAATCTGTTGCAGATTTGAAAAAAATAAACAACTACATAACTAATGGTGTCATAAATATCTATGACAGTCGAATCAGACTCTCAAACACCCTGACACTCGATCCACCCATAATATATCACTAACCCTCTACATTACGGAGATCACGTGGCAGTCTTCTCAAAGAAAAAAATGATGTAATAGCGAGATTGATTCCATTTGAAAGCTGATACCAATTGGAAATAAGATGGGGTGTAAAACCATGAATGGACTACTAGCATCTATTTGGCGAAAATGAATTTCGAAGACCTTACTGCTAGGGACAAATAACCTTAAAGAGATGAGAATTTAAAGAAAATAATGTATAGGCCTCACCCACGAAATAAGCCCGCCGCGTGCCGTCTTACCGCGTGTACTGGTGGACCACAGGAACTTTGTGACATTACTTCAATAGTCCATCGGTGTAGTCCTTGGTTGTACCGCTAATCTTTAAATTCAACTGCCTTGGTGGTACAGCGGTAGTGTGACCGACTGCTGATCATGAGGTCTCAGATTCGATCTCCGGGTCGGGCAATGTTATTGAACTTTTTCATAAAAAGAAAAATTCTCAGTAGAAACCTGGAGTTTGGAAATGTGCCCGGTAGACGGCAATAGGCTCGCCCCCTATTAAGTGGGACTTAAACATCGCTGGCGAATCGTGGGTGCGTAATTCACCTCTGCCTACCCCTTCGGGGAAAACAGGCGTGAAGCATCACGCCGATTGTGAGTTTTAAAACTCAAAGAAAATAATATAATTTTGAAACCGGTTTTTATAATATAACAAATTATATGCTCGTTAAGTAAATGCTTAAATTAAAACAATTTAGACATTTTAAATCTTAAATATTTTATTTTGATTATCACTTTCAACGTATTTTGAATATATTACGTCAACAAATTTCTAATATTATGTGCTAATAATAAATAAATAACTTCTGTGCGTAACTTCGTCCGCGTGGCAGGTACGGCCTGATGGTAAGCGGTTACCATAGCCTATTAGACGCTAGCAACACCACAGACTTCACTCGCACCTCAGCAACATCAAGGTAAGCGAGGGGAGGTGGAGAGAAAAGGTAATAATGAGAATGAGGAGGGTCTGCGCTTTAGGTCTGCGTTACTCTCGCTCACTATACAAAACACAACAGTAAGAGTACCCTACCATCAGAAAAATCTTCTGTGAGAGGATGGTACTTCCTCGGTCAAGACATCGCATTCATGCTAGGAGATACAAGGCTCTACGACTACATCGTGATAAAAAGTTTTTGGAATAAGTACCCTGTCATATCGCTTATGCTGAGAGACATAAATAGCTACAGTTTAAGATTGACATCTAATAATAACATTCAATATTTTTGATCTATATTTTTTAACATTTGGCATGCTCCGCCACTTTTTAAAGTGCAAGTAATGAATTTAAATGAATTCCGATAAATGGTGTTGGTCGTAAAGACAAATGTGATAAGGAGATTGGGATGATCGAAAGATCTGTACGATAGCTCAGTGGCTTAGAGCACTTCCTCGGATTGGAAAAGACGCGGGTTCGTTTCCCGCTCGTACAAAAAATCTCTTTTTCCTTATTCACAAATAATTTGTAATAACATTCAATATCAAATCGATAATTTTAATATAACTTAATATTGTTGTTAATATAACTTTACATTGGACGGGCCTCGTGGCGTAGTCGGTAGTGTAAGCAACTTCCGTGCACGAGATCGTGGGTTAGATTCCCACAAGACAATTATTTGTGTGATGAAAATGTATACCAGTTTCTAAGGCTAATCAAGAGTTTTTATTTAGATATTTTTATATATATTTTAGCATTTGATATGCTTAGCACTATACATTAAACACAAAGTGAAAAATGTGAAATCGAAAATAACAGTCAGGAGCAGGATTTGAACCTGCATCTCCTGGATACCGTCCAGATGCTTTACCAATTAAGCCATCCTGACAATTGCTCCTGACTGCTAATTTCGATAACACATCATACTTCGTCTTTGGGTGACGCCTGCGCCATCTGTCGGAAGTATTTTCATACACTATACCGACCAGGTAAACTTAATTTTACAATTAAGATTTTTACCTAATAATGACGCAAACCCTATAAATAGTTAGATATTTTTATATATATTTTAGCATTTGCTTAGCACTATACATTAAACACAAAGTGAAAAATGTGAAATCGAACACTTACTTCCGACAGATGGCGCAGGCATCACCCAAAGACGTTAAGTATGATGTGTTATCGAAATTAGCAGTCAGGAGCAATTGTCAGGATGGCTGAATTGGTAAAGCATCTGGACGGTATCCAGGAGATGCAGGTTCAAATCCTGCTCCTGACTGTTATTTTCGATTTCACATTTTTCACTTTGTGTTTAATGTATAGTGCTAAGCATGTCAAATGCTAAAATATATATAAAAATATCTAAATATTTATAGGGTTTGCGTCATTATTAGGGAAAAATCTTAATTGTAAAATTAAGTTTACCTGGTCGGTATAGTATATGAAAATACTTCCGACAGATGGCGCAGGCGTCACCCAAAGACGTTAAGTATGATGTGTTATCGAAATTAGCAGTCAGGAGCAATTGTCAGGATGGCTGAATTGGTAAAGCATCTGGACGGTATCCAGGAGATGCAGGTTCAAATCCTGCTCCTGACTGTTATTTTCGATTTCACATTTTTCACTTTGTGTTCAAGAGTTTTTATTTAAAAAGTCGCACCAAATCCTGTTCAGTGGTTTTTGCATGACGCGTGAACAAACAAGCAGACAAACAAACAAAAATCTAAAACAATGTTTTTGTGTTCAGACACGCCTTTATTTTATAGCATATTACAGTATTTTTTTCCAAATATCTTAGATGAACAGACACAGCTCGGTTATAGCTTTATAATAGTAAGGACTTAGGAGAAAATCATTATAATATAAGTAGAATAAATAAATTATCTATGGGATAGATTAGCCATAAACCATTTTATCTGATAATATTCACTAAAGGACTGATACATTAACATTATTTTTTTAACATTACCATTTAAACATTATTTTTTTCAATCAAAAGGAATAGGTATCATCAAAAATATAATATATGTAAGACCATAATTATTGTTTTTATTTATGATTCAGGAGATGCAGGTTCGAATCCTGCTCGTGACTGTTATTTTCGATTTCACATTTTTCACTTTGTGTTTAATGATTTATTATATTACTCGATTTTAACTAAATTAAATATAAATACCTAAAATAACTTAAAAGTATAAATTAAATATAAAATAATATAATATACAATGATGATATTTACAAACGACGTAATTAGTATTCAACTTCATATTACAAAATAATAACGGCCATGTTTTAAATTAGGCACGTAATACTTTTTCCAAATTTAAAGCCCAAAAAACCAACCCAACCTGTTTGAATAAAAACTGAACTTGTAAAAGTGACTTACGAGATACCTTCGTGCCGATTATTAGTGGAAAAAAAAATTGCAGCGTTTGAGTGATTTTTAAATTCACGGTGATTAGTGATAAAAAGAACTGTTTTAATGAACGGTTATAAGGAATATGCCGACTAATAAAAATATCTACTAAGTCAAACTAATGATTTTTTTTGCTTATGGCGGTAGACAAGCCTGGAGCACCCGAAGGTAAGGGGTAAGAACTGCTCATAGACTAAGCAATATCAAGAGCACTATCAAGCTGCTGTCCGCGGAAATAATCAGCTACTGTGATATTTTTTTTTATACTACTTGGGGGGCGAACAAGGTAACTTGGTTAGCGGTTACCGTAGCCTATAGACACTAGCAACACCACAGGTATCACTCGTGCGTCGCCGTCTCCAAGGAAAGGGATAGGAGGTAGATAAAAAGAATAATAAGGAGAGGATAGGTAGGATACTAAGGAGAGGATATGAAGGATAACAAGGAGAGGATAGAGTGGGGGTTTGGGCCTCCGGCGCTCTCACTCACCATACGAAATATAATGGTACCGTTGTTACACGATGATCTTTTGTGAGAGGTTGGTACTTCCCCAATAGAGCCAGAGTTGGATATGGATAAGTCCTGCAACTGCAGGACTTAGTATTTTATTTTACTATCCCGCAGAAATCATCATCATTTTTCCGAGTTTAATGTCACAATAACTTAGTTGGCAAAGCGCTTGGAACGGTAATCCAGGAGACGCAGGTTCGTATCCTGCTCGTAGCTATCATTTTCTATTTCATAGCGTGTTGTATTTAGTAGTTTATAGTACCATATAAACATACAAGTATTTACATTTATAATGTTAGTATGATTTCGCAAACATTACTGGTGGTTTTAGTGAATGCAAAATACTTTGCTCTTGCGTATTGTACTTAGAGCCGTGTGGTCACTGACCTAACTTTGCTTCGGATTGCTATTAGCTGTGAAATTTTGCAAAAAATCTTGTAGTTTTTTTACACTTATTCCATTTGTTCAACTGTTGACATCCACTACTGAACAAATACCCCTCCGGTGCCACAATTAGCGGTCCTTTATCGCCGGCTTCCAACGGGTTCAATATGGCAAGATTTATAGAGTTTGCAACGAATTTTGCTCATATATAAAATGCTATTGGTTCATAGATGATATTTATGGAAGATTTCATGAAAACGCAAAATTTCATGCAAATTGCAGGGTGAGATGCAGATCTTATAGACATTTTTCATTGTTTCTTGTTGGCTAAGGAACCCTAAAAACGGATAAACTTCTTTTATTCAAATTGCTGTATTAAAAAGTTTCGATTTATTCCGATATTTCAAAGCGGGTCGAAACCACGTTCAAAGATTTCATTAAAAAAACATTGTATGCCAAGCTAATAAAAGCGTGTTAAAAAGCTATGTAGTTCTAATGTATAAATAAGTACCAATTCATCAATATTTGACAGCGGTTACGCCTTCACGTATTAAGAATGTCAAATGAAACGAGCGCCGGTCAATTTATTTGTCAAATTCGAACTCAATTCGAGGCTTTCTTATTTAGACACGGTCATACATCCATTATAAGCTTTGTATGAATAATATAATCTAATAATGTTGTTGCCCTATATTTTGTTCTAATTAAGCTAACTAACTAGTTATGCCCGCGACTTCGTCCGCGTATACAAAATTTTAATTCCGCTATCCCACAGTTCCTGGGATATAAATATGATGTGTAAAATTTATCATTATACCAGATTTTGATTAGTCTTAATATGCCATGAATAGCTAATCATTTTCATAATTTTTTTGGTACAAAAATTATTTTATTTCATTGTTTTAATTATCTATTCACCAAATGTCATCCAACTCTGATCAGTCGTTTACGCATGATTTACGGGCAAACGTCTAAACATTGTCCCAAACTTTCACAATTATAATATTAATAGTAGAAATAACTGACATTGCCAATTTTGTATAAACTCTACATATATGCATAGTGCATACAAAACTGAAGCATTTAAAAAACTTTTAAGGAATTCAATGAAATTTCGTAGGTAGAGAAAAAAATATTTTTTTCCGCAGTGTAACAATTTTTTGGCATAGAGAAGTAATACCGGTGTTTTATTTTAGATAAAAGAACGGAGTTGTACGTGGTATGCAGACAAATTAGGGCCCAGTTAAATTCATAGATAATTTTTCCCCAAAAACGATTTTTTTGCGGGACATACCTAAACGTCACTAAATGAAGTCCACAATCCTACGCCACTTACGAAGTTATTAACCAAAAACAGTCAGTGAGAATTCTTCAAAGTGTTCGTGATCAATACGTTCACCGCAATTTTCTTTAACAAGCAAGATCTTCAATGCCTTATTAAGCAATCATTATGACTGTCAGTCTTATTAAGACAAACATACTATTCATCTTATAAGATTATTTTGTCAGCTATTGTAATATGAGTGAAAGCGAAATATCTATTTCTGGAACAGATATTTTTTTCGTTGTTATTTTAACAGTTACTTTCATTTTCGCAGCTCTACGATATGTGAATTAATCGTTTCAAGTGACTTTTTCCTTCTTGATTCGTCGTGACTGACGAATTGATTTAGATCCGATTGAACAACTCGAGTGAAGATGCTGTTTGATAGATATTTAAGTTAAAATAAGATTTTATAATCGATTTTGCTTTGTACTGAATAGCATCGTTTTAAATTTCATTGATCTGAAATGAATTAAATTGAAGTTTGATGTCCTAGTCTACATTCAAACAATTATTCTTTTCTTTGAACGTAGACTTGAATTTTATCAGTATGTAGACTGTTAGCTACGCATCAGTAACATCTAAAGTAGAATAGCTATCATTTGGACCACTGAAAGTATTATTATATTTACAGTAGTGTACGCGACTGCTGATCATGAGTTCTCGGGTTCAATCCCCAGGTCGAGCAGTGTTATTGAGGCTTTTCGTAAAAACAAAAATTCTCAGTAGTAGCCCGAAGTTTGGAAATGTGCTCGGTAGACGGTAATAGGCTCGCCCCCTATTACTTGGGACTTAAACATAGCTGGCGGATCGTGGGTGTGTGATACACCTCTGCCGACCCCTTCGAGGAACACAGGCGTGATACTATGTTTTGTATGTTTGGACCACTGATCTGCCTCTAAGAAAATTCTAATCTTTAGTTAGTCTTTAATTGAATAAACCCTTGTTTTACAGTATGACTAACATTCCTAATATTCATAGCGTTGTGTTCCTTTAAAACATAATCTGAACATAAAGTTTGATAAAATTCACAATTCACTGTTATTTTCAATTTCACATTTTTCACTTTGTGTTTAATTTTATATTGAAGGAAGGCGGAATCAGGAGTCTCCGAAACCGGTGAGCGTGTATGAAAAGAATTATGAATGTTGAGGAAGCGAGAGATGTATGCAAGAATAGAGCCTCTTGGCACTCTGTTCTCTCTGCCTACCCCGCAAGGGAAATGGCGTGATGATAAGTAAGTAAGTAAGTATATTTAGCATATTTAACAAAAAAAGGTATAAGTCGTCTTCAACAATCGAGAAACAAATATTGAGTCTGGAATAAATCTCAATATTGAAATAAAATAAATTTCCAACACAAAGATCCCTTTCAATTACACCAACGCAAAATAAAACGACTTTTATCATTATATTGTGACTCACGAGAATTATCTCTGAGTTTCAACTATAAGTTCTTACGCCAACAATAGATACACAAGATAACAATAACCAGAAGAGCAAGACCTCAGTAATTTCCCTAGTGCTTAGAGATTTAGTTGTCAAAGGCGAGCACGCAAAAGAGTTCCGGGCTCTAACAGATTGGTCAGTTGATATAAATGGTTGGCATTGCGCGTAAGTATTGAAATGCGCTTTAGCATTCGTGAATGCATTGAGCCGCTATGCGTCTGGGATGGATATTAGATTTTTTTTTTATTGCATGTAGTGGCAAACGAGCCTCGGTCCATCTGATGGTAAATGGTAACCGTCGCCCATGGCCGCTGCTCACCAAAACATTTCACAGATATGAAATGAAATATAAACGGCTATCTCCTGCTACAACCAAAACGCAACGATGTGCTTCATGGCCGGTCACACGGGAGATGGTGGTACCAACTCGCTTGGGCCCGATACCAAGTGAGTACTCCCACCCGGTACTCAGCCCTACCACCAGTCATGCAATGGATGACAATTGCATACTACCCTTAGTCGCCTCATACGACACCCGTGGGAAAGAATGGAGTGGTGACACTTGTATTCTTAATCCGTCACCACACGGATAAAAATTGTTAGAAATTAATAGTAAATAGATTTTTAAAGACGAGCTTCTATTTAAATGCTCTAAAAAGAAGAAAATAAACTTTATAATAAACCCATCAATTTAATATATCACATAATTTATATGATAAAATTGTTTGTTATCAGATTTATCTATCTTGTATTATTGTCTTTAAATTCATTACTCTATTGCTATTCAAGCTAAATGTTAATTAATAAGAAATTCAGCTCAATGAGTTTAGGATAAGTGCTTTAAAACTCAGTTGCAAGATTTGACTTTAGGAAACATGGGTACAAACATTGCAAGTTAAAAATTAATAATAATAAAAAAGCTTCTCAAATGCAAGAATTTCTCCTTAAAGTTCTTACATAGTTCTCATGCTAAAAAAGCAAACATGAAAGTTTATCAAAACTTGTATTCTAAAACAATTACTGGCCGCTTTCCATAATTAATGCATAATCCGTTAAAAACTTAGAACAAATTACGCGTAATATCAAATCATAACCAGTTTTCGATAGAAAAGGTTATATTTTAATTAGAGAACTTTTACAAAGTGTCTTTATAATTGATATTTAAAAAAATACATTGCAATGTTTGCGCTAAAAGCGTGCATTCACGGTCTGGTACAACTATTATTGTCTGTACCAGCCGTCATTGTCCACCATTTTATTTTTTATTTTTTGTTCTCGCTATTCTGCGCTGTCATTAAACTTTTTGATATTTTTTTTTAGCTCGTAGATTGCTCTTGGGTTAGGTTTTAGTTGAGATAAATTAATTTACTTCTTTATCTATTTTTATCCGCTCCGCCGCAGACGAAAGCTAGTTTTTAGGTTATATTTTAGTTCCCGATATAGTAGCGGGAGAAAACGTATGCCTACCTTCCAGTTTCTAAATCTAATAACTACCACCTAAGAACTATGACAGTGACAAATACAATCTGTTTGGTAGCTTTTGAGCGATGTACTAATAACATACATACAAACATAAACAGACAAACAGGAAAAGAACAAAAAAAAAAGTTTTTTGGTACACCACTAGAACACAAAATTATTTTAAACTAGTTTTTGCCGGCGACTTCGTTCGCGTGTATTTTACAATATAAACAGATCACTCTACGGCACATTATTTATAGCTATGCAAAAATAACTATACCATGGAAACCATCCATTTGTTTTTCAAAACTTAGTCTATGACCTTTTCTGGGTTACAGACTATATATAAATGCTAAATTTCAGGACAGCTAATTGTATTCGACATTCTTTTCTTTTTTTTTTAATAAGAAGGTTCTAGCAAAAACAAATAAACTAATGCCGATCGTTTTCTATAAACCTTTATAGCAACATTACTTGCTTAATGGCTATTGTGATAGTTAACATAAACTACGAGCACGTAATGATAGGACAGATCAAGCCATTAATAGTGCAATAGCCTTAAAACGATTCAATGGAATAATAGCAGTCACAGTAAACAGTTTAATGTTAATATGTTGCTAAATAAATCTTACTGAGAGATATTTTTACTCAAAGCACGCATAAATTTTACGCAGGTAGATACAACACGACGTGTTTTCTACCTGTTTCACTATCGAATCCAAATAAAAGGCTATGTTTTGGGGACACCTCAACTGTACTAACTAAACGATTCACACGTTTCCTATCACTTATAGAAGTTAACGAATTAACAAATTGCCAACATCATTATGTAGCATGTCATAATATAAATACAAGACAAACAAATAGAATAAATAAAAAATCTTGAATTAACAGTTAACTTGGAAACAGTAAAATCTACTAGATTTTATTTCTTTATTACTCCTTTGCTAAGTGGTATTAATTACGACACATTAAACTGAAAGGCAAATTCAAATCCTAAACCAGGTAAAGAACGGTTGTGTAGTAGGAATGTAACACAGTTCCAGTGGCCCGCCGATAATCTATGAATATATGATATATGATATCCGAAGGCGGAGAGACGGCACATGGCGGGTTTCTTTAGTGGGTGCAGGCCCCACACTACCCTGTTCGTTGCCCCGAGCGACAGGGTGTGCGGTTAGGAACATTTTATCCCGCCTTAACAAAAAAAAAGGTAACCAAGTGGTATTTCCATAAAAAAAATTTCAGCCGGTGACGACTATAGATTAGGTCTATTATTGCACCTAAATAAGTATAGAGTTATAAATAAGTGACTTATGCTTTTGACTACTGCTTAGCTTTTTTAGAGTAAAGACAAGATAGTAAAATATTCATTGACATAGTGACAGCATTTGCAGCGCTTGCTATAGAAGGGAAAACTATTTTTCTTAAACTAAATTACATTCTTTCTACAAGCCTACTAAAAATTTGAAAGTTACAATTTTCCCACAATATTTTAAACACCTACATTTAAATAACCTTAGAATGAGTCAGAAATGAATAATTGAATGCTGAACGTTTAGTTCTATCTTCTAAATTCTCGTGCAAATCTGCATTCAAACATGTTTGGAGTTCCGATTTGAGTACTTAAAATTTTACCAACGCGCTAGTCTGATTTTGGAATCCAGTTAATATTTAGAAATCTTCACATAGAAAGTCATGTACGGCTTCTGCATACATCCTCAGGCTTTTGATATCGTTATTTTGTGTTTCTTCCATTTCACCTGCCCGATTACAAACTTGAAAAGCTACTTTTATTGTTTTATGTAGTCCTAGTATATGGAAAGTAAATAGAGGCAATACTTAGTATTCAAAACTTGTTTTAGATGAGTTGACTAGACTGGTGTAACACAAGGAGCTATTTGGGGCCAAAAAGTAACAAGGTCACTAGCTAATATATTGTACATAGATTATTAGCTCAGTAGTGAAAGATGCTCTTTGCTCAATTAATTAAGCAGATAATTTCATGATCGTACGATAAAAAAATACTCACATTATATTTTGTTATCTGCTGAGAGATCTGCTTTTTTGTTACATGTGGATTTACCTTTAAGCTATTTAGCTTTACCTTTTAGGCCCTTAGCGCACTAAGATTGTACAATTTGGCTGTTTATACTATAGATTTTTTAGTTTACTGGACACTATTAAAACAGCGATGGTTATTTCAAAAAATCTGGGGCTAAAAATACGCAATGAAAATATGGATTCAATCTGATTTATACGACAGTGTATTTTTTTTTCTTAACCTGAAAATATATCTGCTGTGGAATGTTCATCAGCATTATAAAATCGCGTGTATTGCAGCTAGCTTGATATAAAACTTTTATTACATGTGAATAGCGGCACTTGAGCAAATGATACAAAAGTGGTACCTACTATACAGTACTTTACGCTGTAGATTTGTTCGGTTCGATAGTTTTGTTAGAATTCAATTACTGCACAGCAGTGGTGAGGTCACTGCTCTCTATGCACTAGCTTGTTGCGTATTGTATAATCGGTAATGTATTATTTATAATAGCATTGTTTGTTTCTTAATAAGCTTCCGCAAGCTTAGAGATGTACTGTGAATTTATCTCGGCAATTGTTTGCAAAATATACTTGAGTAGATAAAATTAATATTGAACAGATTTTTTTTTAAATTGCCTGGGTAGCAAACAAGCATACGGCGCACCCAATGCCGCACCAATAGGCCACTTCTGGACGTATGCAATATATTATGCATTTCCTGAAAATAGTTTTATTTCCTAGGTCGGTCGACCAATCACGGGTCAAGCGGTTAAGTGATGGTTCATGCATGGTTTTACATTTTAAGTGATATCAGTAGGTACTAGTGAGATAGTTTGGGTTTAAAGAAGAGGGCTTTGCCATTTATGTCATAAAAATATCAGGACAGTCAATCCTTTTTTTTTGTTAAGGCCTCTAAAATGTACCCAACCGTACACCCCGTCGTCCGGAGCAACGAACAGAGTTGTTTGGGGCCCTTACAAATAAACCCACTGTGTTCCGCATCTCCACCTGAATTAACTAAAGAGGAAACAACCAAAATACATGACAAGCCTCGTGGCGTAGTCGGTAGTGTAACCGACTTCCGTGCACGAGGTCGTGGGTTCGATTCCCACTCAGGACAATTATTTGTGTGATGAACACAGGTATTTGTACTGCGTCTGGGTGTTTTCTATCTATGTTATGTATGTATTTCCAAAAAAAAATTAGTATATGTATTATATCCGTATTCTGGTACCCATAGCACAAGCATTAAGCTTAGTTTGGGACCAGAGGACGTTGTGTGAAAATGTCCATGAATATTTATTTATTTTATTTATTTACATCAACATTCTTCAAGGTTTAAATCGAAGAAGACGGATCTGGCAACAAGTAAGAACTCTTACTCTTACTTTACCTAGAGACCGGATGAAGGTTACGGTTTCGGCCAGCTTTGACCAATTTCAGTCCATATACATATATAATATTAGCCATTGCTTTAGTTTCTGCCAGAATTCAATCAAAACTTCGGTCGCACCTAGATTCAGTTTTTGCGAACTGTCAACCGATGATTTGGCTGAAATATTTAGTTTCAGTCAGGTTTCGGCTGAAACTGAGAACGAGGCTAAATCGAGCTCTTCTTAGTTGTATATTTTAATTGCAAGCGAGCATACTACTAACTGAATACAGAGTTCAACAAACTTCTTAATGAGCAATTAAAGATCACAAGATTTTATATCCATTACTAACCAGTTAACTAATCGAGTGGAAAATCGTATAAACAATTTTAAGCGTAAGAAAATACATTACAGATGCCGTTTGCCTCATTAACGAAATAAGAAACGCTTTCTGATAGCTTGTTAACATTTTGATGATACGAGACGAGGAACGTGAATTAGGTATTTTATTGCTGCCGCAACTTTATTCGCGTGGAGTTTAGTTATTTTTTTTTGTGCGGAATCCTAATTATTTTTCCGAAATACCTCGAGTCACTCCTTATAGCTTCAGCTATCTGCCAGTGAAAGTCCCGTCCAAACTGGTCCTGCATTTTATTTGTATACTCTTAAATGTATTTAGTATTGTTAGTTGTTATTTAGACATTACAAACTCTTTAACTTTATTTATTTGTATTGATAGAAATTTTTAAGGAGACGCTGAATACAGCTGACACAAGACCATGGGACCTAGCCAAGTTGCATTCTATGATCGCTAACGCTATAGAAAACTATTAAAATATATGGAAATTTGACATCTCTAACGTTAAGTCACGTGACTTAACGTTATAGATATCGTTAAAGATATCAAATTCCTATACATTTTTATTTCTCGTTTCTTTTTTTTTAATTCTATAGCGTTAGCTATTATAGAATGTTTCTTGGCTAGGCCCACTGATTTGATATAATGTAACAAGATCAGCTTAAAAACTAAAACCATATGTGTTAAATTTGGTATTAAAAAAATAAATCCTAATGTCTCCTCATACAGATGATTTCCTCCAGAGCGAACTGAAATTTTCATGACGTCACATAGCCTATACAAAGCGCCTCATTTACCTTTTTTTATTGAGGCGGCAAAAATGTACCTAACCGCACACCCCGTCGTTTGGGGCAACGAACAGGGTAGAGTGGGGCCCACTAAATAAACCCGCCGTGTGCCGTCTCTCCGCCTGTATTGGCGGGCCACTGGAACCATGTTACATTCCTTCAGAAGTATATCTTATTTGCCTAACTATGGTAAGTAGTTTGAAAAGTATTAGGAATACATGAACATGTATTTACATGCGGGTTAAAATCATAACTCTTCCGTTGGCTTCGCCGTAGTTGGGTAATAACTTACATTTAGGGATGATTACGTCGACCTGGGTTTCAATTTCATATCCGATGCTCATCGTCAGGGTAAGTAGGTATGCATACCACCGAAGGAATGTAACATAGTTCCAGTGGCCCGCCAATAAAGGCGGAGAGACGGCACATGGCGGGTTTCTTTAGTGGGTGAGGGTCCCACACTACCCTGTTCGTTGCCCCAAACGACGGGAAGTGCGGTTAGGTACATTTTTTCCCGCCTAAACAAAAAAAACTACTACTTACGCAAGTATGCATTCATCTGTGAGCTCCCAACTGAAGTCGCGCTACTTGCTTTACTTCAATAATTTCTACACAAAAAGGCATAAATGGCGGTATTGTTGGTTTAATTCCAACACAAGACAATCCTGTCTAACAATCCTCGTGTGTGATACACAATTATAACTGTGTCTGGAAGTGATGTGTCCGTAAAATTAAATATTTTTAATGTATTATTCCCTGGTGCACAGTGTAGTATTTTTTTTAGTAGTTTTAGTCAGTCATAATTATTTGTCATAGTTAAGTGAGTCATGCCTTAGTAAAGTGGTGGCGACTTCACTGGAAGCTTCTATAGAGTTTTGGAGCGAACACGGAAAACGTTACGCCCTAATATTTTACTTGCCAAAACTTATGCATATACACAAATAGTTAATTAGTAAAATGCCACTTTGTCATGCTCCCGCCAAAAACACTAAAAAGACTACTTTTTGAGGCGCTCGTTTGGAGAGACATATGTCTATGGATGGATGTACATTTACTTTGGCTAACAAGTGACCTGTGCCTTTAACAAGTTCAAACCGCCACTTGTAAACAAGCACCAGGGAGAGAACGAAGTCATTATAGGGAAGAGTGGAAGTAGGGTTGTATTCTCTACAAACCATGGAGATATCATGGTTATATGGTTGTATTGTAATTAGTACCAGTTGGGTCTAACAACAAGTAAAATATCACGAGTGCATTTATTGCTTATTAGGTAGCCTAGCTTGCTTGCTTACCGTCAGATAGGCCGTATGCTTGCTTGCTACCCGCCTAGTAAAAAAAAAATAATCTATGAGGAATTTAAATTTAATACTTTAGCTTTTTTGTAAAACCCTATTTCCTCGATATAAAAAAAAGCCTAAGTTAGTAGTCCTTTACAAATTTGGTCCAGCAGTTTTGGAGATTATTTGGAATAAACGGACAGACAGACAAAAAATTTACTAAACTGCATAAATAGACACACAGGCCTCGTGGCGTAGTCGGTAATGTAACCGACTTCCGTGCACGAGGTTCGATTCCCACTCAGGACAATTATTTGTGTGACGAACACAGATATAAATATAATATACTTATATATTTGTGTTCAACTTTTATATTATTACATATAGCATCTGGGTGTTTTCTATCTATTATAAGAGGTGATCCATTTCGAAGTTCCCTACTTTTTTAAAGAAAAAAACAGAAAATTCAAATTTAATGGAGAATGTTTATTATCATTTAAAAGAAAATTCTTTGGCATTTATTTTTTGAAGATTATGTCTATCAAATGTTGGCCGTTGCTACGTCGCAGATGGTCCATCCGTTGAGTCCAATTTTCGATGACTCGTTCGAGCATTTCGACTGGTAACAACAAAGTAATGAGGCCCATTTCTGGCTCAATGGGTATGTAAACAAACAAAATTGCCGCATTTGGAACGAAGAGCAACCTGAAGAGATTCAATAACTGCCACTTCATCCAGAAAAAACAACGGTTTGGTGTGGTTTGTGGGCCGGTGGAATCATCGGTACATATTTCTTTAAAAATGATGCCGGTGCGAACTTAACCGTCAATGGCGACCGTTATCGTGCCTCGATAACCGACTATTTGATGCCTGAAATTGAAGCTCGTGATCTCGGCGACATTTGGTTTCAGCAAGACGGCGCCACTTCCCACACATCGCATCAATCAATGGATTTATTGAGAGAACATTTCGGTGAGCACATAATTTCACGTTTTGGGCCGGTCGATTGGCCACCAATATCGTGTGATATCACACCGTTAGACTTTTTCCTGTAGGGATATGTAAAGTCTAAAGTTTATGCGGACAAACCCGCTTCGATTCAGGCCTTGGAGGAAAACATCACGCGTGTCATTCGCCAGTTACCAGTCGAAATGCTCGAACGAGTCATCGAAAATTGGACTCAACGGATGGACCATCTGCGACGTAGCAACGGCCAATATTTGATAGAAATAATCTTCAAAAAATAAATGCCAAAGAATGTTCTTTCAAATGATAATAAAAAAAGTAGGGAACCTCGGAATGGATCACCTCTTATGTATGTATTTACATAAAAAAGGAATATATATGTATTATATCCGTAATCTGGTATCCATAGCACAAGCGTTTGGGACCAGAGGACGTTGTGTGAAATGTTCGTGCATATTTATTTATTATTAGCATTCATATGCATTAGGTTAAAATCTGATATTCTGAAATTACAAACATACTCTTCAACTTTATTTGTAAATGTAGATATAAATAATAAACGTATTGAAAACGTCTTTAATATTTTGTGGAGTAAAATAAATATTACCAAATTCTCAAAAGTAAAACTCCCAAGTATTCGATCTTAAACAAACCTAATTTTATCGATAAACGATTTCATTTAACTTTATAAATATTGGGAAATGAAAAACATTTCCGATAAACATTTTACCAGCATCAAACTTTGCAAAGTTAAATATAATTATGTATCTATAGAATAAAGTCGACATTCCTGTTTGTCTGTTTATCAAATTACTTCTATTGATTCAGGAATCGGATTTTAAAACGCTTTCCACAAGAGTGAGAGATCAAGAGATTAGTAAGTCTTGTAGTAAAAACTTCTATCGAAAGTCGTCATGACTGCCTATGTTAATTTAAAAAAAGAGTTCTATACACATATATAATTAAACTATTATATAAAAATCAATTGCTGTTTATTAGTCTCGCTAAAACTCAAAAATGAATTAACTGATTTGGATAACTGATTTTGTTGTTTGGTTCGCACTAACACAGGCGTTAAAAAATGTACAAAAACACGCTTTGAATGTGTGGTCTCAGGGGTTTACTAGTAGTCATTGAAGGGTATTGAAAAAGTCCCTTATCAAAGACTTATCCTAGATAAGGAGTAACTTAGGTTTTAGTAGAAAAATAATTAACTCTGCGCAAAAAAAAAGTCCACATGGACGAAAACTGCTGAAGAAGATTATATAATTAAAATAACTATCAACTGATGACTGATACCGTGTGGGGCCGGCTTTAGAATTGTCGCACCCCTCTCTACCCACGGGAGTCGTAAGAACCGACTGAGGGAATACGGGCGGAGTGGGCAGCAGCACTCTCTCGAGTATTAACAACATCCACTGCGATCGCCAACCCGCCTGCCAAGCGTGGCGATTACGGCATTATCCCCCATGACGGGACCGCTCGTCGTGGCGTTCTCTTGGGAAGGCCTATGTCCAGCAGTGGACTTTGAAAGGCTGATGGATCCCCAAGAGAACGCCACAACGAGCGGTCCTGTGCCGACCGCATCCAACGGCTCCCCGCAGCATTGATCAGATCGTCGGTCCATCTAGTGGGGTGCCGTCTTACTCTGCGCCGTCAGATACGTAGTCGCCACTCGAGAACCTTTCTTCCCCAACGGTTGTCGGTTCGTCGAGCCATGTGGCCTGCCCATTGCCACTTCAGCATGGCAACCCAGCGGGCTATGTCGGTCACTCTCCTTCTCCTACGGATCTCCGTATTACGGATTCGATCACGTAGGGAAATACCAAGCATAGCCCGCTCCATGGCCCGCTGAGCGACTTTGAGCCTTGATACGAGGCCAATATTAAGAGACCACGTCTGTTTCATAAAAATTACGTATTTCATTAAAACGAATATATGAATAAATCTTTGTAGGTACCTACGTTACGGTTTGTAGATTTCCGTAGTTATACTCGTATGTGTCTTAGACTGCAGTTTTACCGTTAGAAGGCTTGTCTATCACAGTTATGTACGTGAATTTTATAAATACTTCAATGTTAGCGGAATAATTATAAAGGTTTGGTATTTTTATAACTTGTTACCCTAACTATTATAAAGATATAACAGAACTGTGTATTTAAGATATTCGAGAAAAAAAAATCAGTATTATACTACTAAAATTACTGTATTAGGCGTGTCTGAACACAATACGATATTTTTTAGATTTTATCTGTTTGTTCGTTCGCGCATCACGCAAATAGTTCTAAACAGATTTCGATGTAACTTTTTCATTAGATAGCTCCTGATTAGACTTAAAAACTGGTATACATTTTATCCCTCTTCTATATCGGGAACCTGAGATATAACGAAAAACCCATCTTTTGGCTGCTTGCTTGCTGTCGAAACATATTGTCTTATGCGCGTTTTATTGAGGTTTACCCGCCAAGGAGGTATTTTATATACTATTATAAAGCTGTAACAGAGCTGTGCCTGTACATTTAAGATATTTGAGAAAAAAATTACTAATTAATTATTATATAGCCTATATAGGCGTGTCTAAACACAAAACGGTTTTTTTTAGATTTTTTGTGTGACTGTTTATCTGTTTGTTTGTTCGCACATCACGCAAAAACTACTGAGCGGATTTTGATGAAACTTTTTTTGTTTGATATGTCTTGATTAGACTTAACAACTGGTATTTTATCCCTCTACTATATCGGGAACCTGAGATATAACCAAAAATCAGCTTTTGGCTGCGGCGGAGCCGCGGGCAAAGACTAGTATTACATAAAATTATTGGCAATAAAAAAATTAAAAACAAGATTCAAGATAAAAATACTTTAACTGCAAAACGGATTTCAAAGTAAGAGAAGAATCATTTAAATTGAATTCCATTATAAAAGAATTTCACTACTTGCTCCATATACATTCAATTGATCAATAAGTAGTTGAATTAATTCTTAACGAGCACCAAGAAATTACTTTGCAGTAGGGTTGCCACCTTTCAAAACATTTTGTTTTTATTGCTTAGCATGGCAGATGCTACGATCCCACATGGACTCAGCAGTACTATGAATACTGCCAAGCCTGCACACCATTTCATTTTGAGGATAAATTATCTATCTCCCATACAACCAAACTACGCCGTGGTTTTATGATCGGTCACACGGCTGACCGTAGTACCCACCCGCTCGTGCCTGTAACAAGTGGTACTTACTTTCTTCTTACTTCCTCCTTGGTAATTGACCCTCGATAACAGCTCTCGATAAGGGAAGTATTTAGTTGCCTCACGACATTCATGAGAAAATAAGGAGGTTCTACTTTTACTAATTATTTTGATCCCTCACTGCAAGGAATAATTTTGAAAATTAGCTGATTTGTGGCAAACGAGCCACGGCCCATCTGATAGTAAATGGTAACCGTCGCTCATGGACTCAACAATACCTCTCGGTATTATTGTCAAGCCGCTGCTCACTATTTCATACACAGATATGAAATGAAAGAATTTGTAGCATTTTTTTTGTTTTATTGCATGTATTGTCAGACGAGCTACGATCCATCTGATGGTAAATGGTAACCGTTGCCCATGGACTCGACTATACCGAGAGTATTGTCAAGCCGCTGCGCACCAATTCATTTCACAGATATAGAAATATAAACGGCTATCTCCTGCTACAGCCAAAACGCAACGATGTGCTTCATGGCCGGTCACACGAGAGATGGTGGTACCAACCCGCTCGAGCCGGATACCAAGTGAGTACTCCCACTTGGTACCCAGCCCTACCACCAATCATGCAATAGATGATAATTGCTTACTTCCCTTAGTCGCCTCATACGACACCCGTGGGAAAGAATGGGGTGGTGACACTTGTATTCTTAATCCATCACCACACAGACAAATTATAATTATAGTAAGTGTATAGTTTTTTTTTTTCAGGATATCTTGAGTTAGCGTTCCTCTATAGTGTATATATTCGAGTTAGAGGCAAATGATGATATAGCCCTATATGTAGCCTCGATAGGCTTAGAAAAAAAAATCCAGCTTGTAAGAGATCCAAATTCAAAATGTACAGGAACACTTTCTTCATACCTACTACAAAAGTGGAAAACAAGCATACGGCCTACCTGGTAAACGTTAGTAACACCAGAGGCATCACTCGCAGCCGTTCCGTTTAAGTGCTCTAATTCTGCAATAGCTTAGCAGTTTAAAATAATTTGTTGTAAACTGCTAAGCTTAATAAAGTAGCTGAGCATGTCAAATGCTAAAATATAGATCAAAATGCATACTTTTTGAAGGACTCTATAGCACAAATATCACTATGTAATCTACAAATCTCTTGAGAACTAGAATCTTCTCTACAAGAGATTGAATGCAGGCAGCATTCAATCTCTTTTACTGAATTCGCTGAGTACGCATTGCTGAAAATCAGCGTTGCAATTTTTAAACGACATTGCTGTATGCCGAGCAATGCCCTTTTTTCTACCACTTACAATTGTTCATTTTTTTTATTCTTGTTTGTTATTATAGGCCATATTTGTTTTATTTTTCGTGTCTAGTTATTAGGTTTTACTTACTTATAAGTGGTTTGGAAATAAATATATCTTTCTTTCTTTCTTTCTTTCTTACGCATCAAAAACAATTCCAGATTGCAGGATCTGGCGACATGATTGATTGCATTCTACTTTTCTTAAATCTGACGTTTTACAAAGCATCACGCGTGTATTCCCCGAAGAGGTAGGCAGAGATGTATTACACACCCACGTTTCGTCAGCTATGGTTAAGTCTCACGTAATATGGGGCGAGCCTATTGCCGTCTACCGGGCATATTTCCAAACTCAGAGCTGCTACTGATAATTTTTCTTTTTACGAAAAAGATCAATAACGCTGTCCGACCCGGGGATCGAACCCAAGACCTCATGATCAGCAGTCGCTCACGCTACCGCTGCACCACAGAGGCAGTTACTTTAGTGTTTTACTTTAGGGACTTTTTCATTAAACTTGCATTTATAATTTACATTGCTGATCTCTATCAGCTATGTAGTCTAACCAAAAAATGTGTATTAATTTCACAAGGTAACTGTCATCTATGTCCAAAATTAAAAGGATGATATTATGTGACCTTATCTACTATATAGTCATATTATAAGTCTAATAAACATGTGTGTTGTGAAGAAGCTTTTTATGCTATTGTATTGTAACTAACCAACAGATGGTGCTAATCAATATATTTTACAATAATCGATATTAATATCGTTTGACAACCCTATTCGAGAATGACCCGAAGGCCTCAATGACGCGATTAAGGCCATACATTGTGTTGAACTTAGTCGTCTTGGTCCACCGCATTGTATCGATGATACAAGCTTTCTACCTTTATCGGACACTTCAATCGATGTTATGGTTCACACTTTTAAATTTTGACTCTCAAGACACATTCATTAAAAATATACTTTTACTTTTCATTCTATTTATCGCGGTAATTGTAGAATATTTAGAATTGTAAAAAAAAACCTTCTGACGCTAGAGACACTGACTATAATATATGTGATATATTATATTTCCTAAGATACCGTGTGGTGACGGACTAAGAATACAAGTGTCACCACCCCATCCTTTTCCGCGGGTGTCGTACAAGGTGACTAAGGAAAGTAAGCAGTTATCACCCACTGCATTACTGGTGTGTATTGTATTTTTTTTATTGCTAGTGATGGCAGACGAGCCACTAGTCACCTGGTGGTAAGTGGTAACCGTCGCTAATGGAGTCAACTATACCGAGAGTATTGTGAAGCCGCTGCGCACCATATCATTTCTCAGATATGAAAAGAAAGAATAAACGGCTATCTTCTGCTACAGCCAAAACACACTGACGGGCTTCATGACCGGTCACACAGGAGACGGTGGCACCGACTTGTTCGGGCCTGATAGCAAGTGAGTACTCTCACTTTGTACCCAGCCCTACCACCAGTAATACAATGGGTGATAATTGCTTACTTCCCTTAGTCGCCTTGTACGACACCCGCAGGAATTGATGGGTTTGTGACCCTTGTAATCTTAGTCCGTCACTACACGGACTTTTACATTGAGATAAAATTAATGTGCTGTTGTGCCGTTTTTATAGTATTCTGAACTTTACGCGGACCGTGTCACGGACAGAACATAGCTTGAAATATAAGTGACTATGTAATATGATTAGGCTTATCTATTCCCGGGCTTTCATCCGCCATTTAATTTAAAAAAATAATTTAATCAGTATTTTTATAATAATATCCTAACTAATATAAAGCTGTAATATATCTGTGTCTGTACATTTAAGATCTTTGAAAAAAAAGTCTGTATTGGGCTATATTAGGTGTGTTAAACAGAAAACATTTTGTTTAGATTTTTTGTGTGTTTGTTCGTTCGCACATCACGCAAAAACTACTGAACGGATTTTGATGTCACTTTTTTATTTGATAGCTCTTGATTAGATTTAAAAACTGGTATACATTTTATCCCGCTACTATATCGGGAACCTGAGATATAACCTAAAAACTAGCTCCGGCTCCGCCGCAGCCAAAGGCTAGTTACAAGAATAAGGTTTTCGTTAATCAGAAAGTATTACGACCAAATAGCTTATATTTTTTAGTATAGTTATAACTGTAACGAAAACTTCAATTACTAATCAGTTATGACTTGACCTTTCAAAATCGAATAAAGGGATCATAATCACATGAATGAAGGCCAACAATGTACCAATTGTCATCCAGCTTCATACCGTTACACCAGCGGGCTATAACTACGCCCCAGTCTGTATATTCCACGTTAGTTATTCGACCTAAATGCTTTGAACAATATGGTCAAATTTTTTGCTCTCATCAATTGAATGGGATATCCTTAGAGCCATATAACGGGAGTTTTATTGACTGGCAATATTTGATGCAACGTTGAATGCAAAATTGATGTATCGATCAATTTTATAATCGAAGATAATTGGATAGAGATAGGATTTTATTGTTATAAATTAATATGATTGATATGAATATTGATTGTACATTCTTTTAAATGCGAGATTTACGATGAGTTCAAATGTAAATCAGATTAGTTAAGAAAAAAACTATAGCAAGATATTTCTAAATATTCCAAAAATAGTTTGAAGCATATATGTATTGGTAAATCAATTAGCCAAGCAGTTGCCCGGAGCTACTCATTTCTATTTCACATTCTTTCTTACCTCTCTTATCTTGGGTGATGCCGGTGGGACGGTGATAGATAAAACGCTGGGTCAATTCTTGCTCGTAATTATCATTTTCTATTTCACATTATCACACATCATATTACGTATTGTCATGTAGGTGACTGTTTATAAAATTAAATTAAATCCAGTTGCTCTACGATTTTGTGTAACCGCTTATGTATAGAAAAGTTATTAATTCATACTATAATAAAGCGAGCCCCTAATCATACTTTCGCCTAGTAATGTGAGATGCTTGAACGACAGTTACCATTTACCGTCAGCGAAGCTTCGAGCTTAACTAACGCTATATACAAAAAGGTTTCACGATATATAATAAAATTGTAGAGTCCGGTGTGTTAGTACACTAAAGTTTTGTATCACAAATTGAGAATGGACGATAAATATTTTGACCTGTATCATGGTCAGCTACTTTAGAACCAATTATTTGTGAAAGTGGAAAAAGAGAGCTTTACTGCGAGCAGGATTCGAACCTGCGTCCCATCCAAGGACAATAAAATGATATATGAGTCTTTCAATTCATCCACATAATTATCTAAAATTACTGAACTAATATTAATACGGTTTACGGGTTAATACAACCTTAATGTAGAGCTGCATATAGGCTTTAATTAGTTTAATGTTGATGCCAAAGCAATATCTCATTAAATATATCAACTTTTAATAATAATTATGGTACGGCTGGGTACCAAGTGAGAGTACTCACGAACGGGTCGGTACCATCATCTCCTGTGTGAGAGGTCAGAAAGGAGGTCAGTATGTTTTAGCTGTAGCAGAAGATAGCCATTTATTCTTTCATTTCATATTCATATCTGAGAACTGAAATGGTGCGCAGTGGCTTGACAATACTCTCGTTATAGTTCCAGAGCGACGGTTACCACTTACCATCAGGAGAGCCGTGGCTCGTCTGCTGTCGTAAGCAATAAAAATAATAATAAAAACAGCTGGTTACTAACTTAATTAATTTGCAACTCCCATAATATTTTTATACCCAGTACCTAAATAACGTCATTGAGCTTGCTTACGATTTAAGTACGTTGCGGTGGCACATGCGAACTTTCAGCCATGATAGAGGCTACGCATTCACTCTGATGTTTAGATATATTAGATAGGTATGCTTCTCACCATTAGACTAATTGATCTCAAACGAGTGTTTTAAATACGAAAGTGCATTTGTTTGTTATCACTCAATCGATCATCATGAAATTTAGCATACAAAGTTCCAAGGCTAGTCAAGGACATAAGCTATACTTAAATATTATTATCTATCGATACTATTAAAAAGCTGTAACAGAGCTATGTCTGTACATATAAGACTTTTGTGAAATACCGAATGTGTTAAGCTATTTAGGCGTCTTTGGGCACAAAACATTTTTTTAGGATTTTCGTTTGTTTGTTTATTCGAGATTCACGCAAAAACTACTGAACGGATTTTGATGAAAATTTTTTGATGAAACGTTTCATAGAATTTAATTAGGCTTAAAAACTGGTATACAAGTTATCCTGCTACTATATCGGAAACCTGAGATGTAACCTAAAAACTAGCTTAGCAAAGGTTATATTTATATATTTTTATCCCGAAGAAGTAGACGGTTTAGTTTCTATGGATAGCTATTCTTGCCTGAAAATAATTAATGGGAGACCGAAACTCACCTACCTAGACCAAATCGGTCATGTATTGGAGGATGATGGAGTCAAGAATCTCCGAAACCGGCGAGCGTGTATGAAGAGAATTAAGAATGTTGAGGAAGCGAGAGATGTATGCAAGAATAGAGCCCTTAGGCACTCTGTTCTTTCTGCTTGCCCCGCAAGGAAGATAGCGTGATGTTAAGTAAGTAAGTAATAATAAAAGTGCCTTAAAGTGACATATTTATATTTATAACCCAAATCTAAAGGCCACACAGATGAAATCGCGTCTAGAAACTGGTATCAAATAAGTGTCAAGTTCATGAAACATTTTATAGAAAAGAATTAGCTTATTAACAACACTTAAGAGCTCATTGAATGACTTCAGATTAAACATAACTTTCTATAAATATACATATGTAGGTTATGAGCACGTGTGTACACAGTGGTCACTTGAAATATAGGCCCGTTAAAAGCGATTATACATTTGTATCGTGTACGAATTTATTACTTGTTTGCGTTGAATAAAAATACTTTATCTTGATAGTCTAATGGTGAAACTGATGAATGCTAACACAGATGCATCAGTTCAATTATGTGCAACTCTTTGTATTATTTAAAGCCATTGCCCGCGGCTTCGTCGCAGCCAAAAGATAGTTTTGGGTTATATCTCAAGTTCCCAAGGTAGTAGCGGGATACAATGTATATCAATTGTTAAGTCTAATCAAGAGCTATTAAATAAAAAAAGTTGCATCAAAATCCGTTCAGTAGTTTTTGCGTGATGCGCGAACAAACAAACAGACAGAGACAAAAATTCTAAAAAAAATAGTTTTGTGTTTAAACACGCCTATATAGCCTGTTACTACTCCCGGTTTACACGGCACAACTGATTTTTCAAACTTAAAATGTCTCTATTTATCATATATTGCACTTGAAAAATTAATATCTACACACTCATATAAAGAACAAACACTATTTTTAACACTCACGATATTTTTGATGCCATTTTTGTTATTTAAACTTGTATAAAAACTGTTTGAAAAAAATCTGGCTTGGACGTCCGTGAGTTGTAGGTAATGTATGTTAACACGATAACGACCAAAATACTTAATTAATCGAGTCTTTTTTTTTCGTTTACGAATTATTATGACTAGGAATATAGGCCCTATTACTTTTCACGTTCTGATTCGATGTGGTTTAATTGTTATTAAATAAACAAAAAAATACTGAATATTTACGGCATTTACGCTCGATACGACACTAAAACCAGCGCCTTTCATGAGAACTACCTTTTTACGTACGCATAGCCACCGGTGTATTACTATCGTCAACAGAACGCCGTTTGCCCGGCCGGTACATTGTTTTTTGTTAAAAGAAAGTTCTTACCTTTGCTTGACGAACCGATGATATTTGTCAAGTATAATAACTATTTTATCCATAACAATAATTAAAAACACTAAAAACACGTAAATAATAACACACCAACGTTATAAAAAACCAAAAAAAACATATTTTACATTCTACATTTTTTTTTTGCGTGGCCTTGGCGTCACTTTGTTTTCACTTAGAACAATAAAGTATAAAATTATAAGGCAACCAAGTTAGGAAGATAAATGGTTTAGAGATTTCTTGTTGAACTCATTGATTTTTAAATAAGTCGTATAATATTGTCCTAAGTTGCAATTTTCTATTGATAGATGTCGTTGTTTTAAAGTAAAAGAGATATTGACAAATGCAGCCCTAGATGTCGCTAGTGGCAATTTTAGATGTCGATATCATTGTATTCAGTTGCTGTTGTATATAGAGCCACAATATTGCTTTTTTGTAAGGAAACTAGCGATGTATTTTTGTCTTCTATTGAGTTTAATAAATTATTCAATTTTACATGTTTATATATATGCACTTATGCGGGTGTATATGTAAACTCACGGATAGTTGTTCTTACTAATTGCCAGATGGCACCTTGCAAAATGACAGAGGTAGTCCAATATAGAAGTACTTCTTAAAATTAGCGCTAGATGGCGTATAAGACATGAAACACACATTAATATTTTTTAAAATTAGCGCTATCTATGTGATTTATTGAAAACTACTTAATAACACCAATACATTATTAGCTACTTATCAAATAATCAATTTTATTGTGAAAAATTAAGTTTATGAGGCGTGCAGTTTTGGATTTTCCAAAGTATTTTTTGCTCAAATATCTTAAATGTACAGATACAGCTCTGTTACAGCTTTATAATAGTATAGATAACTGAATTGCCTCGGTGGTGCAGCAGTAGTGTGAGCGACTGTTGATCATGTGGTCTCGGGTTGGATCCTTGGGTCTCGACTTGGATGGTGCGATTGAGATTATTCGTAAAAAGAAAAATTCTCTGTAAAAGCCTGGAGTTTGACTTGAACATGGTTAGCAAACCGTGTGTGTAATACACCTCTGCCTACCCTTTCGGGGATACAGGCGTGATGCTATGTTATAATAAAACATAAAGCACAAGGTATAGGAGGAAAAAAATCTGATGTTTTAATATATATTTAAGCATTTAACATGCTTATCCATATAAATTAACACAAAGTGCGAAAATGTGAAATCGAAAATAACAATCACGAGCAGGATTTGAACCTGCATCTCCTGGAATACGGTGCCAGATGTTTCGCCGATTCAGCATTTTCGCAGTTTAGGTTAATTTATTAAAAATATGATGTGTAATTTTCAACCTTGTTACTGCTCAAAGAAAATAACGCCGGTAACGTGCATGCCTTTAACTTATTATTTTGTTAAATATATTTAGTTAATGACGTACTCCATCGTTCAGAGTAACGAACAGATTACCACTAAAGTAATGTAACATGGTTCCAGTGGCCCGCCAGCACAGGCGAAGGGACGGCACATGGCGGGTTTATTTAGTGGGTGAGAGCCCAAACTACCCTGTTCGTTGCCCCGAACGACTGGGTGTGCGTTTAAGTAAGACATTTGTTCCCGCCTTAACAAAATAAAAAAGCATTAAACACAAAGTGAAAAATGTAAAATCGAAAATAACAGCCACGAGCAAGATTTGAACCTGCATTTCCTGGATATCGTCCAGATACTATGCCAATTCAGCCATCGTGACAATTGCTCCTGACTGCTAATTTCGATAACACATATGAATGTGTTAAGTATGAACTTAACGTCTTTGAGTGACGCCATAGCATTAGCATTAGCAGTCAGGAGCAATTGTCACGATGGCTGAATTGGCAAAGCATCTGGACGGTATCCAGGAGATGCAGGTTCAAATCATGCTCGTGACTGTTATTTTCGATTTCACATTTTTCACTTTGTGTTTAATGTATAGTGCTAAGCATATAAAATGCTAAAAATATATATCAAAACATCGAAATAAAATAAAAAGGCTAGAACAGGTTAGTGCGGGGCCCTCACACACAAAATAAACACGCCTTGTGCTGTCTTTCCACCTATGTTGGCGGGCCTCTGGCAGGCCTCTTATACTGCCGTGGTGGAATGTGTACACTTGTGTGTTTTTCTCTTTGGTGCGAAGTTTTTTCACCATAAAGTAGCAGATGAGCCACAGCCCTCCTGGTAGTAATACTGCCAAGCCAATGCTTACGGAAATTAATGAGTGAAAGTGGTTGATATATCCCTAAATGTCTCCGATTCTGAGACTCAAATATTAATTGATCGTGAAAATTAATTTATTAAGTACATGAATAACTACAGCTGTATGTCGGAAGTTTGTTGCCCATACATGACAAATAATTAAAATCCTTTGAATTAAAAAAATATAGGAACAAGCGACGCGTTAAATAGAGTTTCATTATTCGGACGTTAATTATAATACTAAATTTTTTTCCCAAATTTATATTGCAGTACCCAAACTCTAGAATAATTTATATTCCTAATTTGTGCGTTTCTTTAGTCAAGCGTAAGTTTAAAAAAAAGTAACTTTTATTTTTAGAACAACTTCTGTCACCTATCTGGCAGTTGATGATTTGTATTCTGAATTTAAATAAATATATCTTTTTAAATTTACATATTCTACATGATTGATTAAATTATATTCAAAATTATGTAATAGTTAAACGTATTTTTATGGCATAGTACCTATAAATAATTTACTTTATTAATGGTAGAAAACATACAAGCTATTTACAATTTAATTAATTATCCCATAAAATGTATCAGGTATTCAAATTTTAGTTAAATTAAGACCGTAAAAATAATTAAAAAGAAACTTACTCAAATAAATTCCCAATTCACGTTCACACACAATCACAGCTAAGTTCCAGCAAATTCAAATTTGGTACCAAACGCGATCGTAACTCGTATAGCGTGATGCACATGCAGTCCCTGCCGCGGACGCTTCGCGACTGAGCCCTCTTTTGCTTCACCGCAAGCTAATATATCTTGAATACTAGTTTTCATCGTCTTTCACTGGTTTAGCTTCGACTCGACGGCATCACTTTCTGGGTTAATGAGGAGCCTAACAGAGCCCGTGCTCGCCAGTTTTCTATGTTTTCGAATACGCATTGGGTGCTTGATTTTGATATTCGAACTCTGCGTTGCTATGCTCTCCTGGTGTTTAACAGCTATTTTGTCTTTTTTTAACCCACAAGAAAGAGCTTTTTAACTGTACTTGAATTCATTGAGCTTAGTATTACCCTCCAGGTGGGGATAATATTTCACTGCTCTACATAAACACATTTTCAAAATAATTCAAATTCAAATTAAAAAAGCATCTTTATTTCATAGGCCTATTATGTAGCACTTAAAATCATCAAGAATGCAGTAACAATTAAAACGAACGCCTGAGGTGAGTGCATCCGCAAAAACAAAGGGGCGATTGCAACTGCCACAAGTGGACGTATTCCGTATTAAAACCCTTTATGAGAAGATCCCGGTAAGAAACTCATTGGCCACTTCTTTAATTTGCTAATTTAAATTAATAAAATCACATGAAAAAGTTGCTAAAACCAAGATGACACACACATACACAAATTTTGAAAATAAATTAATGAGGAGCAGCTCAAGCCCATTTTATTTTATCCTTAAGATTATCTGAAACTATGTAACCTTTATAACAAAGTCTAATTTGTATGGCTTTCTTAAACTTATTTAAAGGCATATTTCGGATATTTTCACGAATTTTATTGTAGAAGCCCCAATAAACGATCTATTTCTAAGGCTTCCCTGTGCCCCTGGTATTGCCCAAGTTTGTGGTTTGCAATAAATTATTAATTACTCTTAATATCATAATTTTTGCTGTGACCTTTTTAATTAAATGTCTAGCATGGAATCCGTAAGGAGTCAGGATTTGAATCCGGGCTGGCTTGAAATCGCGAAACTATTTGTCTAAGTAGTTTAACATGAAAAAATATGAAATTCTCTATGATGGTGGAGATCTTGTAGAAGGCTCTATTTGTAATTTTGTAATAATTCCATTTCGCATTAAGATGGCAGAGTTGTTTGACATCTAAGCATTCTTAGTTCGTCATCACATGAATGAAAGTGTGATGTTTAGTCACGTCTTCATAAGTTTTCTCTGGTCCGTAGTTTTTCTCATTACGAGAACATACTTTCCTATGCCTTCCTATAAATAGCATTCCAGTATATAATGTAACTATGCTGTAACTTTTTTTTTTGAGAAATACCGAAGATTTTTTTTATTTCATGTAGTGGCAGACGAGCCACGGTCCATGTGATGGTAAATGGTAACCGTCGCCCATGGACTCAACTATACCGAGAGTATTGGTGAGCAGCGGCTTGTCAAGCGCGCAAGAATTCATTTCACAGATATGAAATGAAATATAAACGGCTATCTCCTGCTACAGCCAAAACGCAACGATGTGCTCCATGGCCGGTCACACGGGAGATGGTGGTATCAACCCGCTCGGGCCCGATACCAATTGAGTAATCCCACTTGGTACCCAGCCCTACCACCAGTCATGCAATGGATGATAATTGCTTACTTCCCTTAGTCACCTCATACGACACCCGTGGGAACGAATTGGGTGGTGACACTTGTATTCTTAGTCCGTCAATACACGGACAAGATTCCTCGTGTCACTGCAACTTTTGTCAACATAATATGCCGAATTTGTGACCTGCGTAGTCTGCGGAGTATCTATAGTGGTAAAGTTTTGTTTCTTCCAGCCTGAATGGGATGGCACAATCGAGGTAATAACATCTGCTCACAGAAATCAGCGTAGATATTCTTATTTTTGTTTCGTATAGTGAGTGGAGGCTCAAACCCTCTCTTCATTCTTTCTCATTTACCTCTCAAAATAAGATGGATTTTAGCCACCATGCTGTGCGGGTTGGCAGAGTTTACAAGCTGGCAGAAAATCTCTTAAGCATGCAATGATAATTGTTAGGCTTTCATATATTCCCCGCACTATTCTGTTCGTTGCCCCGTACAACGGGGTTAGGTAAATTTTTCCCGCCATATCAAAAACAAAGGCTATCAATATATTCTTGTGCCCAAATGTAAAGAAATGAGAGTGGTGCCAATTTGTACCTTCATTTTTATCAAATAACCATTTCAATATTGCGGCTACTTAGCTTTCTGAGACCAGATTTAAAATAAAGTGAGGTTATATAAAAATATACAATTCCCAGGCATGTTTAATTTATATTTTTTAATAATATTCCCATCCATCCATCAGCCTTTTAAAGTCCACTGCTGGACATAGGCCTCCCCAAGAATGGGGGATAGTGCCGTAATCGCCACGCTTGGCAGGCGGGTTGGTGATCGCAGTGGATGTTGTTAATACTCGAAGGAGTGCTGCTGCGCACTCCCTCGGTATTCCCTCAGTCGGCTCATACGGCTCCCATGGGTAGAGAGGGGTAGGACAATTCTAAAGCCGGCCCCACATGGCACCAAATGACATGTCACGTCGTTTAAAATAGTAACTTACGTCTGGGGCTCTATTTTATAACTTTGTCTCCTAATTTTCTTTTATATACTACGTGGGTGGCAAAGAAGCCTACGGCTCACCTGATGGTAAGCGATTACCGTTGTCTATAGATGCCAGTAACACATACACCTCCTGTAGGAAGGATATTAAGGAGAAGTTAGGTTGGTTACTAAGGAGATTATAGAAAATATATTAAGTAAAGAATAGGGAGGGGATTTAGGCCTCCTGGTGGGGGCCGGCCAAGAATAGCTCCACCCCGCCTTTTCCTATGGGAGTCGTAAAAGCCGACTAAGGGATTACCGGAGGACCGGGCAGCAGCGTTCCTCTGTGTACTAAAAACATCCACTGCGATCACCAACCCGCATGCCAAGCGTGGCGATTATGGTAAAACCCCCATTTTGGGGAGGCCTATGTCCAGCAGTGGACGATGAAAGGCTGATGCATGGATTAGGCCTCCGAGCGACGCTCTCACTCACCATATGAAACACAACGGTAGGGTACACTACCGTGCTGATCTTGAGTGAGAGGGTGGTACTTCCCCGATCGAGCCGGCCTCTTTATGCTGGAGTAAGCATGGCTCTAACACTAGAAAACCTATCCTATAATCTTTTCTGGGCTCCAAACTATTAGTATGTACATAATGATGGATTTAGTAGTTACGCCGTAAAAGCGTAACAGACCAACAAACTCACTTTCGCATTTATAATGTTAGTAAGAAGTAAGGATTGAACAAAATTAACCATGAAATCGATTATGTGAATACGGCATTACGAATAAATAATAAACATATTAATTAGTGTCGACAGCGACAGTGTGACTGATTATAATGTCATCTTTCCAGCGTTCTCATGTCTGATCCAGTGATCTGTGTTGTGCGTCATAATGATATCATCATATATCATCACGCCTGTATTCCCCGAAGGGATAGGCAGAGGTGTAATACACATCCACGGCTCGCCAGCTACGTTTAAGTCCCACGTAATAGGGAGCGAGCCTATTGCCGTCTACTGGGCACATTTCCAAACTCCGGACTGCTACTGAAATTTTTTCTTTTTAGGAAAAAGCTCAGTAACCCGACCCGGGGATCGAACCCGACACCTCATGATCAGTAGTCGCTCACACTACCGCTGCACCACAGAGGAAGTTATAATAATACCATTGTGTTTTGTAGTGTTTGAGAGCACCGGAGGCTCAAACCTCTAACCTATCCTTTTCTTAATAGACGGGCCTCGAGGCATAGTCGATAGTGTAACCGACTTCCGTGCACGAGGTCGTGGGTTCGATTCCCACTCAGGACAATTATTTGTGTGATGAACACAGATATTTATTATTTATTTATTTAACCTTCATGCACATTATACGTACAAAGGCGGACTTAATGCTAAAAGCATTCTCTACCAGTCAACCTTTAGGTCATGCAGAAAAAGAAGTAGGTAGGTCAAAAGGGACAAATATATCTATATAAATACGTAAGCGATATATAAATATACGCATTACACACTAAATACATAATATATACTTATAAATATAACACATATATATATATGTATATATATATATGTATATATAAATATAAATAGAGACATATACATACATATATTACAAAAAAAAAAAAAAAAAAAAACGTACCTGTGAGGGTCTAGACTGATTTGTGCTGCGTCTGGGTGTTTTCTATCTTTTATATGTATGTATTTACAAAAAAAAGTAATATATGTATTATATCCGTAATCCGGTACTCATAGCACAAGCATCAAGTTTAGTTAGGGACCAGAGAACGTTGTGTGAAAATGTCCGTGAATATTTATTTATTATTTAATATCCTTCCTAACCGTTGGCTGTGTAGGGCCGACTTTAGAATTGTCCCACCCCTCTCTACCCACGGGAGTCGTAAGAGCCGACTGAGGGAATGCCGGGGGAGTGGGCAGCAGCTCTCCCTCGAGTATTAACAACATCCACTGCGATCACCAACCCGCCTGCCAAGCGTGGCGATTACGGCATTATCCCCCATCACGGGACCGCTCGTTGTGGCGTTCTCTTGGAGAGGCCTATGTCCAGCAGTGGACGTTGAAAGGCTGATGAATGGATGGATGGATCCTTCCTAAGCTCATATCTCTTTCCTTAGAAATAGCGACGCGCGAGTGATGCCTTTGGGTTGGCTAGCGTCTATAGCTACTGTAACCGCTTACCATTAGGTGGGCCATATCGTCGTTCACCACCTACCTAATGTAAAAAAAGGCTACCTTTCATCCCAGAAAAATTATCCCCGTGGGACAAAGTTTTAGATAGCTATAATTAAAGTACCTTAGTGATGTAGGGTAAACTATAGTATTGCTGGCACCCCCTTAGTCATTGACACTTTAGATTTTAATACAAATATTTAGAACTGGTATAGCAAAAAGCATCTGTTTTACTTTTTTCATAATCTGCAATAGTGACATTGCTTGCAGAAAAAAATAGTTATTATAATATTTTAGCTGGCAACACTAAAGAAAATAAATATATGCCGGCGCCATCGCCATACAGAACTGTTAAAACATTACTTCCTAATAAGAGTCATCAATTCACAAGGTAAGTTTAAAAGCTTCTTATTTAATATTTCGAACGACTGTAACATAGATTATTTATTATTTTGCTTAGTTTTTAGCTAATAATATTCAAAATGATCAATAAATTTAATATTAACAAAAAATAATATAATAACAATAAACAATACAAATAATAACCAACTTTTACGTCTTCCTCTTTTCTACTTTTCGCTGTGCCCAACAGGGTCCATAATTGTTACTCTTTTATTTTTAATATAAATTATGTAAATAATGGCTACCAGTGCTTTTTTGACCATTTTTCTGTTATAATCTTACTTTATTAGGTGCCAATGACAATGTGTTAATAAATGTACTTGTGGTGCCAATGAGTGTAATTTTTTTTTTTGTTTTTTTTTCTATTGAAAACTCTAATTAGATTGATTAATGGACTTTTATTTGAAAATATACATACCACAGAACCCTTTACCAATGTTTGCTGACTTTTAAAAACACCTATTAATTTAAAAACCAATATATCCATCGCAAATATGCCTAAAGTGCCAATCATTATACAGTTTACCCTATTTATATTCTGAAGTCGGAGTTGCAGACAATATCTTTTTTTTAAAGCATTTGGTGGCAGATGAGCCACGGCCTACCTAACAGCAAGTGGTAACCGTCGCTTATGGACTCACCAAGAGAGAGTCAAGCCAGTGCTCACCATTTCATTTCATAAATTTATACGAAATGAAAGAATCTAGTAAAATATCTAGTATGTAATATTATTAACTATTTATTGTTTATTTAAAATGTATTAAGCTCAATATTATTACTTTTACAGAACTAATTCAGCCATTTTTGGCATATTTTCTTTTTTTAAATTGTTGCTATGCACTCACATTAATCGATTTATTATCGATAATTTCATTAAACTCAATTTGTATTCGAAAATATATTTTTTAGTGTTCTCAATTTCTTCATTATTAATGTAGTATTTTATATATCTATACTATTATAAAGCTGTAACATAGCTGTGTCAGTACATTTAAGATATTTGAAAAAAAATGTATGTAATGTCTAAGCACAAAACAATTTTTTCTTAGATTTTTTGCCTGTTTTTCTATATATTTGTTTGTGTTTGTTGCACGCCAAAACTACACAACAGATTTATTTTTATTTGATAGCTCTTGATTAGACTTAAAAATTGGTACACATTTTATCCCGCTACTATATCGGAAACCTGGGATAATATAAATTGCGAGCTGTTTCTGCAGCGTTAGTACCGCGTCGGAACTCGTATTCAAAAATCACTCGAATTTTCGAAGTATCCATCTTTCTTGTCTAAGCTGAATAAAAAAAAAACTACTGAAAGTCGATAATCGAATGTTGCACATTTTTTAAAAGAGGAACCTCATAGGTACCATTTGAAAAAAGTTTCACTCAAATATCTCAAATCATGAAGGTTCTATGTCAATTCGAAGTACCTATTACAATAAAACGGCAATTTCATACTTTAACCCCTAATATAATCTAAAAACTAGGCTAAGCTAGGGTAGTTTTGAATGGGCGGCGTGGGCGCGAATATCTGCGCCTAATGCTGCCCTAGCCAAGGCTGCGGGCGGTTGGACCGGGGATTGTCCTCCGCCCGCATAGAGCCTACCGTGAAGGTGCGACGCCCCAGGTGCGTGGGGACGTCGCTCAGGGAGGAAGCCCAATAGGGCTAGCCGCCGCGGGGACCACTGTTGTGAATATACGCGGTACCAGTGGTCTGCCGAGTATGGGCGGGTGACGGTGCATGGTGGGTTTTTAGTGGGTGCGAGCCCCACACTACCCCGCTGTCTCCCCGGGCAGCAGGGTGTGCGGCAGGTACATTTTTGCCCACCTAAAAAAAAAAAGGTTAGTTTTGAATAAATATATAACAATTCTTCAAGCCAACGTCAACTCCTTTATACAGACATAATTTCGAAAAAACTCTCTCGGCCTCGTGATTGATCTCTATATCACCTCTATGGTTCTTGGTTTTACCACCAGATTATCTCTGCCTTACCAATTAAATAAACATAAAAGAAACCATCTCCATCGTGACCTTTTTTATTCTCCGTGGGTGCCAATCAAGCATACCGCCCACCTGCTAATAAGCGGTTACCGTAGCCTATAGACGTTAGCAACACCAGAGGCGTCACTCGTGCATCACAAACTCCAAAGATAAGGATTGAAGATGGAAATTAAATATAATTAGGAGAGGATAAGAAGAGACATATTGATCTATACACTTGACATGCTCAGCTACTCTAGCTCAGCTACTACTAGAGTATTTGTAAAAAATAGTACGGTAGCTCAGTGGATTAGAGCACATCCCCGGATAGGAAGGGACGCAGGTTCGATCCCGTTCGTACTAAAATACTCTTTTTCCTTATTCACAAATTATAATTTGTACTTTAAGAGTAGCTGAGCATGTCATGTGCTAAAATATAGATCAGTGTTTAAATAATCACGCCATCAAATAGTATGAATTTTAATCGCAAAATTACACTTACTACATTGGATGAATACAGGTAAATGCATTGCCGATAGATGGCGTTGGTCGTTACGACAAATGTGATGAGGAAATTCGGTATTTCTAGAAATAGTACGATAGCTCAGTGGATTAGAGCACTTCTCCGGAAAGGAACGGACGCAGGTTCGTTTCCCGCTCGTACTAAAATACTCTTTTTCCTTATTCACAAATTATAATTTGTACTTTGATAAGAAGAGAGTTTAGGCCGCCGGCGCTCTCACTCACCATACGAAACACAATTGTGGGAGTGCCTACCGTTTTTTCACACTGATATTCTGTAACAAGGTGATACCTCACAGATTGTGCCGGCCCATTCGTGCTGAGACAAGCAAGGCTCCAATAGAAGTATATTATGTACTCAAAAATTTAACTGCTTCTGTGGTGCAGCGGTAGTGTAAGCGACTGCTGATCATGAGATCTCGGGTTCGATCCCCCGATCGGCCAGGTATTGAGATTTTTAAAAAATAAGAAAAATTCTCAGTAGCAGCCCGGAGTTTGGAAATGTGCCCGGTAGACGTCAATAGGCTCGCCCCCTATTACGTGGGACTTAAACATAGCTGGCGAGTCGTGGGTGTGTAATACACCTCTGCCTACTCCTTCGGGGAATCCTGTATTTATGCTATGTTTTTTTTTAAATTTCGTAAAATAATAGCTGAACGCTAGTGCAAACCATATTAATATTGATTGTATGGTTTAACAGAAGCATCTGTGGACATATATTGGAAATTCACATCAACCGCGAGATAAGATTTTTGTGATAACCAAAAGTACATTCCTTTTGACGTGATAACGTCTTATAAATCGATTAACGCTGGCAGCACGCACGAAAAAGTGTCACGTTCCAAAAAATGTATGGTGACCGATGCATTGTTTGAAACTTTCAGAAAACATATCGCCCGTAAACCGACTTTACAGACTAGTCTAGTTACCACTGAAGGAATTTAATATGGTTCCGGTGGCCCGCCAGTAAAGGCGGAGAGACAGCACACAGTGGGTTTCTTTAGTGGGTGAGGGCCCCACACTACCCTGTTCGTTGCCCTGAACGACAGAACATTTTTTCCCGCCTTAACAAAAAAAAAGGGTATTTTAGTAGCTATAAGGGAAATATAGAATATATTTAATTTCGTTTCACGCAAGAATCTAAAACATTACACGTTTTCCCTTGTACTATTACAACAGATTTAAGTTAAGCATTTTCTAAACAGTTAACATAATCAGGTTTATCTAATGATCTAAGTGTCTTGTTAGCAAATCACTATACTAACAGAATTGTAATCGGTACTCAGTTTCATTTCCTCTCTAGGGAAAGAAAGATACAGAATGTGATTTGATATTCTTTCTTCTCTGCAATGATAGCGGCTTCTTAGAATGAGAGAGCGTTAAGCCATGGCCAATCACGCTAAGGATTCTTGACATTTCGGTAAAACTCATAGACCAGCATTCTAGCGATCTCTTCCTAAAATACGCGAGGCTTAGAGTAAAGCCTGTCATACCACGCGTGTTTTATTAGAGTGAATAGGATTCAGTCCATAGACTTACCGTAGCTAATAACGAGTGCAATAGGGTATGCTCGACTCAGCGCCGAGTCGAGTAGCCCCGATTTAGCTTCATCGACTCAAGCGAACACACACATAAAAATATCACAATACTCGATAACATAGTTTGGCATCCCTCGTTGTTATCAAAAAGCTTCACGGCTAGTTTAAAAGGACAAGACTGGTACGAGTTCTGGTCACGTCATAAATGGTTAACTTTAGATGAAAGATCATCTTGTGTACCCTTACCTTACCCTTGTCGCATAAACCAATTTGCTTTGGACTTCTTGTTTAATAAGTCGTGTTAATGCATCCATACAAATAGAAACCGTCATGGTTGCTTTACTCAACTTGAAGGTTGCCTTGCCAAAACCTCTTATCAAGTAGCCCTATGTTATCCACATTATTATGAACTGATGAACTGAACTGAACTTTAACTGATTTTACAGCATTTTTGTAAGTTAAAGTAAGTTTCATTTCATATCTGTGAAATGAACTGGTGAGCAGCGGCTTGACAATACTCTCGGTATAGTCGAGTCCATAGGCGACGGTTACTATTTACCATCAGATGGACCGTGGCTCGTCTGCCACTACATGCAATAAAAAAAAGCTACAAATTTCAGAACTTACGAGCGGGATCCAAACCGTCCCTGCGTCTCTTCCAATCCGGGGAAGTGCTCTAGTCTGTTAAACCATCGCAGTGACCAACGACCATGCCAAATCTCCACATCACATTTGTCTTTACGGCTCACGCCACCTATTGGATGCATTTGACGGGCCTTGTAGCATAGTCGGTAGTGTAACCGACTTCCGTGCACGAGTTCCTGCGTATTTGTGTGATGAACACAGATATTTGTACTGCGTCTGAGTGTTTTCTATCTAATATAGGTATGTATTTAAGAAAAAAAGTAATTTATGTATTATATCCGTAATCTGGTACCCATAACACAAGACAACGCTCAAATTAAAACTCTCTTTTTCCACATTCACAAAAAAATTGTTAACTAAAGTAGCTGAGCATGTCAAGTGCTAAAATACAGATCAAAATAACTACAAATATGGCAAAGAAGCATACGATTTGCCTAAATAGTTACTATACGCTATGCTTACTAGCAATAACTAAAGGTCTCACTCTCACGTTGCCAGACTAAGTTAAAGTAAAGAGGAAACAGGAGAAAGTAAGAGACGGACTGAGTTTCCGCGTTCTTAGTCACCGGAGTATGATAACTTTTTTTTATACTATGCGGTTGGTAAACAAGCATAAGGCCCACCACATGGTAAGCGGTTACCGTAGCCTTTAGACGGTAGCCATACCAGAGACATAATTTTATGTTTGAGGTCTCGGGTTCGATCCCCGGGTCGGGCAATGTTATTGAGCTTTTTCCTAACAAGAAAAAATCTCAGTAGCAGCCCGGAGTATGGAAATGTGCCCGGTAGACGTCAATCGGCTCGCCCCCTATTACGTGGGACTTAAACATAGCTGGCGATTCGTGGGTGTATAATATACCTTTGCCTACCCCTTCGGGGAATACAGGCGTGATGCTATGCTATGTTAAAGTCCCCCGTGATAAAAGGATTATTCCTTAGTGCAGGGTGTCGTCTTTTATATATATTTTTTATTATTATTGCTAGTGATGGCAGTCGAACCACGACCCACCTGATGGTAAGTGGTAACTGTCACTCATGGACTCAACTATACCGAGGGTATTGTCAAGCCGCTGCGCACCATTTCATTTCTCCTATATGAAATGGTGCAACAGCTATCTTTTGCTACAGCCAAAACATACTGACGTGCTTCATGACCGGTCACACAGAAGACGATGGTAACGATCCGTTCAGGCCTGATAGCAAGTGAGTACTCCCACTTGGTACCCACCCCTACCACCAGTAATGCAATGGGTGATAATTGCTTACTTTCCTTAGTCGCTATGTATGACACCCGCGGGAAAGGATGCGGCGGTAACAAATGTATTTTTAGTCCGTCACCACACGAATTTATAATATAATTCTTGTAATAGCACAGGCTATTTTGATTTTGTGTGATTAAGCCATATGTCAGTAACAAACAAATGTAGGTATTTAAATGTAACTATGTATATTTATAAGAATGTATTTATTTATAAGAAAATAGGAATAATAAGTTTAGTGTTTGGAGCATTAAATTAATGCTCTATGACCTCTATGTTAGTGTCAAGTAAAGGGCATTGCTGAAAATCAGCGTTGGAATGCCATCCGGCATTGCAACATTTACTGAGCAATGGGCCTTTTTCTGCTTCATAAGACGAAATACCAATCCTGTAAAATTCTGTTTTCAATTTTTACTATAGTTACGAGTATTAGGTATATTCAATTTTATTTTTGTTATAAATATGCAAGCTGAAGTCTTTTGTGGCAAGAAATAAATATTTTCTTTCTTTGTTTCTTTCTTTAATAACATGACACTTCTCTTCTCTTGCTTCTCCTCACCTGCTGAAAGAGCTGAGTAGTTGTTCTTTAGTAAAAGCAATCTTCTTACCACGAGATTATCAATGTGGTTAAGAGTAGTTACTTTAGTTACTTTACAACAATTTGCCGTCCCTCATCACATTGTTTTATCTTTCGCAAACACTTTATTATCAAACCGTTAACCGGGTAACTTCTAATGGGCGGATTGTAAACCATTCTAGCGTGAACGCGTCACCCCTACTACGAGGCTCTTATTATATTTTACCCATAGATATAGTATTTACGTCAGTATATACTATATCTATGATTTTACCTAACCATTAACGAAATCATCGAAACGAATCAAAGCCAATAAAAGTAAAAAAAAAAGTTTACAGTTTTAATTTCATTTCATTTTTTAATCTAATTTCATTTTTTTCTATCTAAGGCACTGGTTTTGTACTCTGCCTAATCAGACATAATTTAGATTATAATATACTCACCACATATTAGTAAGATATTTCTACAGCCGCACTTAGTTTCAGGATCTGTTGTTTTAAAGACAGGTGGGTATCTATACTATTATAAAGCTATATCAAACTATGCCGGTATATTTAAGATATTAAAGAAACAAATAATTTATTAGACAATTTGGGGGTCTCTGAACACAAAACAGTTTTTATAGAATGTTTGTCTGTTTTTTTTTTATCTTACGCAAAAATGTTGAAAAGCTTATTTGTTTAGTAGCACTTGATCATTTTAAAATCTGGTGTACTCTGTATCCCTCAGACTAAGGATGTATTTAGTCTGAGCTTTATCCCGCTACTATATCAGGAACCTGAGATATAACCTAAAAACATTTGGCTGTGGCGACATAGCATAACATCACGCCTGTATTCACCGAAAGGGTAGGCAGAGGTGTATTACACACCCACGATTCGCCAGCTATTTTTAAGTCCCACGTAATAGGGGGCGAGCCTATTGACGTCTACCGGGCACATTTCCAAACTCCGGGCTGCTACTGAGAATTTTCTTTTTAGGAAAAAGCTCAATGACTTGGCCCGACCCTGGTATTGAACCCAAGACCTCATGATTAGCAGTCGCATACACTACCGCTACACCACCGAGGCAGTTACGACGCTACAGACTAAGACAAGTTTGTTATAAACGTCACATGTATTAATACAACAAATAAAATAGCAATCTAAAATATTAATTCTACTTTATCTAATTGATAGACTTGGATTGTATTTGCTATCGTGGCACCACCACCAGCAGCTAGTGGCTCTGTTCTGGTCCTATCAAAGTGCCAACGCGTAGTATTTCTATAACTAAGAAATAATGCCTTCAAAGGCAGCGTTTTTAGAACTCTTTCCTCCCACATACAGGCTCAGTTTAGTTAATTATCTAAAGCAATTTTCTTGCAGTAGATGCCAGCTTAGCTATAGCCATGACCATGTATGATGCATACCACTTACCATCAGATAAGCCGTTAGCTTGTATGACATCCCCAAAGAAGAGATATATTACTCTATTGAGACATTCATAGCATCATGCCTGTACTCCCCGAAGGGGTAGGTAGAGGTGTATTACACAACCACGGTTTGCCAGCTATGTTTAAGCTCCACGTAATAGGGGGTGAGACTATTGCCGTCTACCGGGCACACTTCCAAACTCCGGGCTGCTACTGCGAATTTTTGTTTTTACGGAAAAGCTTTATAACATTGCCTGACCCGGGGATTGAACCCTGATGGTCAGCAGTCGCAAATATTACCGCTGCACCACCGAGGCAGTTAAGACATCGCAATATTTAAAACATAAATATACGAATTAATAACCACGAATGACAAATCGTTGTGTTAAAAAATTGTAGAACATTTTATTAATACTTTATAATATCGGAACGACTTAATTTGAGGTATTATAGGCGAGTAACAGTAATAAGCGTGTCTGTGAGTAAGATTGACATACATGTAATAAAGTTATGTGGTTTAATTAATGAACTTATAACTGGTTTTTATGGGAAAATACCACTTAAAGAGTTTAAATCAAAAATTTATATGCAATTATGAGTATTAAAACTATTTAATTAGAACTGTTAGCTTTTTTAATTTAAATGATTATTTTTGTCGTATAATAAATATCTAATACTATTATAATGCTGTAACACAGCTGTGTCTGTATGTGCACATTAAGATATTTGTGAAAAAATATCTTTATTAGGCTATTTAGACGTCCAGTGGCCGCCAACAGAGGCGGAGAGATGGCACACGGCGGGTTTCTTTAGAGAGTGAAGGCCCCACACTACCCTGTTTGTTGCCGTTGTTGAACGACGGAGTGTGCGGTTAGGAACATTTTTTCCCACCTTAAAAAATGCCTATTTTGACGTATGAACACTAACATTATTTTTAGAATTTTTGTCAATCGCTTACAAAATAATAAATTTATTTATTGATACTTTAAACTAGGCTTAAAAACTGGTATACGATTTATTCCGCTTCTATGATAGCGAAAACCTGAGATAATAACCTTTTCTAGTAGCTCGATCGGGGAAGTACCAACCTCTTACAGAAAATTGGAGTGAAAAAACGATGAGTGCTCCTGCCGTTGTTCCGTATAGTGAGTGAGAGTGCCAGAGGCTCAAACCCCCTTCCTATCTTCTCCTTATTAGCCATTCCATCTTCTCTTTATCACCCTACCTATCCTCTCCTTATTATTCTTCTTTTCTGCCTGCTGTCCCCTTCCTTTGGATAATTATCATAATTTTTCCAAACCAATTTTGATCATAACGGCCGATGCCATCTACGCAAGAGATAATGATAGAAGTCCACGAGTGTATGTAGAAACACTAGTAAACTGTCTTAGTCCAATGGGACGGCATCCTGATACCACTGGAGATAGAACAGACACAAGACCAACCACTTTACCTGATTTGCGTGACACGATGTTGAAACACTGCCAACTTCCTAAGCTCTCTAAAATGTTATGGTGAATTTCTTGAGAAACAACTCACAATTTTTTGCTGGCCATACCTTTTATATCCCGAGACCGCAGCCGCATACTCTACTGCTAGATTATAAGCATATACACAAACCCAATTATATAGTACATCTTTCTTTTTGAAGTTAGTAAAAATGCAATTATTGGAAACCTATTCGATCCCAAAATAAATTAGTACCTTCTTATTACTCTCAATTCTTAAACATAGAAATAGAAATCTTAACACGGAATCCATCTAATATTCTATACTCGCTTGCGGCTATCGAAAGGCAACTGATACTCGTGATAAATATTAATCTTGTTGGTTAAACTTAAACCAATTAAAGTTTACCAAACATTACAAAGTATCGGATACCAGGCGTGCAGATACGAGCGAAGGTCGTAAATAACGTACATGTTAAATGTTGTAAAATGTGTGTGGAAAATAACAGTGTTAAATCACAATCTAAGAATATAGACTGTGGTTAAATAGAGAGAAATTATATATTGCTATTAGTTCATGTTCTCCCGGTAATTGTATTAAAACCTTAACCTTAACCTAGTGGATGTATTTTTATATAACCAGCTGACCCAACAGACGTTGTCCTCGGAGTTTTGGTGGGAACCTGAAAGAATCATGTCGTCGCTCTAGATTTTACAATACTTTTATTAATAAAATTATTTAATGTGTAAAAGTGGTGGCATTTTACTAATTAACTATTATGATATATATTGTATAAATCTTTTTCGGTCTGAAGCACAATTATGATTGACATCTGATGATATTGTTATTAATTGTTGTCTATCCATACAGGATATATGATTTTTTTCCAAAATGGACAAAAAAATATTTGTAATATTGGCTTTCTCAATAATGTTTTAAAAAAATCCTTGAAGCTACCGCATGAGATCATTACTTTTCGCTACCTAATTATTTGCAAGCTATCTGGCCCCGCGGCTTAAGAAATCAGAATAGGTTATGTTGTTATATACTGATCTTCAGCGTAATCCTTCGATATAGCTTAGTGTGTTATCTTACTTTTGGTAACTGGTAGAAATCATCGTCTTTGAACTCCCACATCATTCTATTCAACCTTTGGAGATATTAATCCAGATATATAATAAACAGTCTCAAACCAGAGCGACATTTCACTATCCTACCAGCACGCAAGCTCTACAATCCATGTAATTAGACTGCACCGATCGCAGCAGTCAAACGTTAATACCATACTCTTGTAGAATGCCTCAAAGTGCATTTTGTACAACAAATGCTGTTTCCAAATTAAAAAAACTGCAGAATACCTTCTGGCCTAGAGACAGACGCTTTTTTACAATGTTGCGCAGAGAACACTTGATCCATCCATCCCCTTCCACGTATGAAACACCCCTTGTGCCTCACACAGTAACCAACCTCTTTTACCTACAACTTTCTCGAGAAGGATAACGGATTAAACATTTTATGAAGAAAACGAATTACACATGTAATCAGTACATGCGTTATCCTGCATGTAAAGGTGATATATTTCCATATATTAATATCAATTGAGAATGATTAACACAATGAGGTATCTCATTATCTAAATGAGAATAGACAATCAATGCAAACTATGACCCCAGTTGTTATTTTTTTAAACATAGCATCACGCCTGTATTCCCCAAAGGGTTAGGCAGAGGTGTATTACACACCCACGATTCGCCAGCTATGTTTAAGTCCCACGTAATAGGGGGCGAGCCTATTGACGTCTACCGGGCACATTTCCAAACTCCGGGCTGCTACTGAGAATTTTTCTTTTTAGGAAAAAGCTCCATAACATTGCCCGACCTGGAGATCAAACCCAAGACCTCATGATAAGCAGTCGCATGCACTACCGCTACAACACCGAGGCAGTTATGTTATTTTTTTAATTATATTTATTATTTTAAACACAGTGTGAATGGCTAAGCATGTAAATGCTAAAAAATATATACCTACCTATAAAAATATCTAAACATTATATCTATTAGCTTTTTTTGTATTACATGGGTAGCTAGTTTTTGAAGTGAAAACTTCTATAGGAAGGTTTGAAAAAAAGTTTCATGTAAGTCGTCATCGACATGGTCACGTGACGTGTTAACGATAACACTATATCTGGTCTTATTAGTATAACTTATTTTTATGCTATATGGCTATATCCATCCATCCATCCATCAGCCTTTTAACGTCCACTGCTGGACATAGGCCTCCCCAAGAGAACGCCACAACGAACGGTCCTGTGCCGACCGCATCCAACGGCTCCCCGCAGCTTTGACCAGATCATCGGTCCATCTGGTGGGGGGCCGTCCTACGCTGCGCCGTCCGATACGTGATCGCCACTCGAGAACCTTTCATCCCCAACGGTTATCGGTTCGTCGAGCGATGTGGCCTACCCATTGCCACTTCAGCATGGCAACCCGGCGGGCTATGTCGGTCACTCTCGTTCTCCTACGGATCTCCGTATTACGGATTCGATCACATAGGGAAATACCAAGCATAGCCCGCTCCATGGCCCGCTGAGCGACTTTGAGCCTTGATATGAGGCCAACATTCAGAGACCACGTCTATGTTCCGTATGTCATCACTGGTAACACACACTGGTCGTAGACCTTCGTTTTCAGACACTACGGAATATTGGACGAGAAGATCTTCCTTAGCTTCCCGAACGCTGCCCAGCCGACCACTTTATTAACGGTTTTCCTACACAGCGAGTTAACACAGGGCAAATGGTAATCAATTTGATAGACCCTCATAAGATCGTTCAAAGAACACATTATAGATTAACACCTACTGAAAAAGATATAGTTAGAGAGAAGATTCGGGAATTGTTGGACGCTGGTAATATCTGGGAGAGTTCGTCACCATTCGCGAGCCTCATCTTGCTGGTAAAGAAGAAGGACAATTCAGATCGCATGTGCGTCGATTACCGGGAACTCAATTCTAATACCCGCGCCGTACATTATCCCTTGCCTTTAATGAACGAGCAGATTAATCAGCTCTCAGGGGCTCATTACTTCTCATCTTTAAATATGGCAACTGGATTTCACCAAATTTTGCTCCATCCAGACTCGATTGAGAAGACGGCCTTCGTAACGCCCGAGGGGCAGTATGAGTATCTCTCCATGCCCTTCGGTTTGCGTAATGTGCCGTCTGTTTATCAGAGATGTATCAACAATGCTCTCAAAAACCTAAAACACAGACCCTTAGTGTATATGGATGACGTGCTTTGCCACTCGTCTGATATTCAAGAGGGCTTAAATCACTTAGACGAGGTTTCGAAAGCTCTTTGTCAGGCAGGCTTTTCTTTCAAGTTGCAAAAATTTAAATTCATGAAGTGCAAGGTAAATTATTTAGGGTATGAAATTGAAGCTGGTGAGATTAGACCAAACTCTCTTAAAATTGAGGCATTAGCCACGACACCTCCCCCTAAAACCACAACTCAAGTGCGACAATTCTTTGGTCTCGCTTCATATTTTAGAAAATTTATACCGAACTTTACGAAAATAGTCGGACCTTTGTATCCATTTACAAAATTCAAGGGCAGTGTACAGTGGACGGCATCTCATGAAAAGATACGTCAGACTGTAATTCAGATTCTCACTTCAGAACCTGTGTTAACAATATTTAACCCTGAATTACTGGTTGAGCTTCACTGCGGCGCTAGTTCTGAGGGGTATGGGGCGATTTTGATCCAAAAAAACAATTCCATGCCGCACGTGGTGGCCTTTTTTAGTCGTCGTACGACAAAAGTCGAGTCTCGATATCATTCGTATGAGCTCGAAACGTTGGCTGTCGTTCGTGCGGTTGAGCACTTCCGGCATTATGTGTATGGCCGTAAATTTACCGTCTTTACAGACTGCAATTCCCTAAAGGCCTCAAAGTCTAAATCTGATTTAACTCCTCGAGTCCACCGATATAAACTTATAGTCATAAGATTCACCACACGATCGTTGGGTGGTAAGAAAACTTATCACTTGCGCGTAGCCAAAGCGTGCAGGGGCATTACCAGCAGTCATTCGGGGTAGTGAGAAAGGTAGGATGGGACCCTCATCAATTAAAATAACCTGCCATGTGGTATCCACCTGCATTGGCGGATAATTGAGCTAAAGCTTACCAACTGTTAAGAAACATCAACTGTCTATAAGATAGTGAGATAGGAGCCACATTGTGCAATATCACTAATTGTAGTACCATCAGATGGACAGTATTCTACCACCCGCGTATTGAAAAAAAAATGTGTCCAAGAACTCAAAATGCAAAAATATGAAATCAAAAATACTTTGGAAAATCCAAAACTGCACGCCTCATAATCTTCATATTTCACAATAAAATTGATTATTTGATAAGTAACTAATAATGTATTGGTCTTACTAAGTAGTTTTCAATAAATCACATAGATAGCGCTAATTTCAAAAAGTACTAATGTGGCTTTCATGTCTTATACGCCATCTAGCGCTAATTTTAAGAAGTACTTCTATATTGGTCTACCGCTCAGTCATTTTGCAAGGCGTCATCTGGCAATTTGTAAGAAAAACAATCCATGAGTTTACATATATATACCTGCATAAGTGCATATATATAGACATGTAAAATCTAATAATTTAAGGACGCGGCTGGAGTACATGGAGGCACGTCTGGAGCACTATTTTCCGAATCCATCCTTTTGGGGTTATACTGACAGTTAATTTCAAAATATAGGCGGTTAGTCCTCTCTAGCAATACTTTATTGAACAATTTTGAAATAAAACTACGTTTACGGAATCTATCGCGTTTATTTGATTTTACTACTATCCCGACGTTTCGAATACTTTACAGCATTCATGATCACGGGTGGACTTAGATGATAGACGTCCAAGGCTGATATGTTATTTCAACGGTTTCATCTACCCACAGTATATGATTTTACAAAATTTTTGATTTATTTATTTTAACCCACCCTTTTTTTTTTTTTTGTTTATGCGGGAAAAAAATGTTCCTAACCGCACACCCTGTCGCTCGGGGCAACGAACAGGGTAGTGTGGGGCCCTCACCCACTAAAGAAACCCGCCGTGTGCCGTCTCTCCGCCTTTATTGACAGGCCACTGGAACTATGTTGCATTCCTTCGGTTGTCCGCCGGCGGCTTACCCTTTTGGGTACCCTCATCTGAGCAACGCATCCGCACACGGAGCGTCACACCTTCGCGGGAGGCCTTGCGGGTGGCGGACGTTCCCCGGTCCATCCACCCGCAGCCCCAGCTAGGGCGGCATGAGGCGCAAGTACCTGCGCCTACGCTGCCCCGGTCGCTGGCGGCGGTTCGGGTCAGCGGAAGAATCCTCCTCCCTGGCTCTCTCCGCCGCTTCTTTCCGTGAGATAACCTCCTTGCAGAAGGCAGCGACCGCGGCCCAGTTCCTGTCGCTGCCAAGCATCGCTTTGACGACGCTCGGCAGCGAGAGGTCCCCCCCTATTTCCGCGACGAGCCCAAGCTGGGCACGACTCGAGCGTAATCAGATATTAAGTCTTCTGTTTTTTTTTATATTGATGAGTACTATAGTCAACAGACATCAATAATTATTATTATTTTTAATTAAATAGAGCCCCTCTTCTTCTCTATTGAAATTGGGATGTTTCTTAATTTCAATAGCCTCTCGTATCATTCTAGGGCGATATCGATGTTCTTTTGCGAGGATTTGAGGTTTGTCAAACCTAATGTAATAGCGGGTGTGGCCCTGTGTGTGCTCACAAATTGCAGACTTTGTATAGCGACTGTGCTTCACATCAGCTATGTGTTCTTTGATCCGAGTTGTTAAGGATCTCTTTGTTTGCCCAATGTAGGAGAGACCACAATCACAATCCAGTTTGTATACTCCTGCATGCTGTAAGGGTATATGGCACTTGACTGGTGGTAAAAATTGACTAAGTCTTTTGAGTGGCTTATAGTAGGTTTTAATTCTTTTGAGTGGCTTATAGTAGGTTTTAATTAGTCAATTTTCCTGTGATAGGTCTCACCAAACAGAATACAAGAAGGCACACCACAAGATTGCAAGATACAGTTAGCGCTTATTGTGTAGATAAAACCCACAGTAGTGATTAGTCTTTGCCTTTTGTAAAAAAATTAAAAATTTAAATTTTATTAACTCTCAGTAATTCCGTACAAAATTTAATAATCCATAACAGTTGTTGCCTACTGAGTTTTCTGGCCGGATCTTTCTCAGTCAGGCCGCGTTCCGATCCGGTGGTAGCTTCTTAGTCTTAGCTTTTGGCAAAATCAATATATTTAATAATATAAACTAATAACCAAGATTGTCTTTCTTACTGGTAGTAATTGGTAGTTTGTGGTAGAATTTTTGAGCACTAAATAAAAACAAAAAAAATTTACAATTTAAAGAGGAGTATTATACTCATTTTAATATACTAACTTAAAGTCTCATACATTGTAAGCATAAACATTTGAAGTAGATATTTTTACTGTGTTTCTAAACGAATATTAGGTGGGTTAAAATAAATAAATCAAAAATTTTGTAAAATCATATACTGTGGGTAGATGAAACCTTTGAAATAACATATCAGCCTTGGACGTCTATCATCTAAGTCCACCCGTGATCATGAATGCTGTAAAGTATTCGAAACGTCGGGATAGTAGTAAAATCAAATAAACGCGATAGATTCCGTAAACGTAGTTTTATTTCAAAATTGTTCAATAAAGTATTGCTAGAGAGGACTAACCGCCTATATTTTGAAATTAACTGTCAGTATAACCCCAAAAGGATGGATTCGGAAAATAGTGCTCCAGACGTGCCTCCATGTACTCCAGCCGCGTCCTTAAATTATTAAATTTTACATGTCTATATATATGCACTTATGCAGGTATATATATGTAAACTCATGGATTGTTTTTCTTACAAATTGCCAGATGACGCCTTGCAAAATGACTGAGCGGTAGACCAATATAGAAGTACTTCTTAAAATTAGCGCTAGATGGCGTATAAGACATGAAACCCACATTAGTACTTTTTGAAATTAGCGCTATCTATGTGATTTATTGAAAACTACTTAGTAAGACCAATACATTATTAGTTACTTATCAAATAATCAATTTTATTGTGAAATATGAAGATTATGAGGCGTGCAGTTTTGGATTTTCCAAAGTATTTTTGATTTCATATTTTTGCATTTTGAGTTCTTGGACACATTTTTTTTTCAATACGCGGGTGGTAGAATACTGTCCATCTGATGGTACTACAATTAGTGATATTGCACAATGTGGCTCCTATCTCACTATCTTATAGACAGTTGATGTTTCTTAACAGTTGGTAAGCTTTAGCTCAATTATCCGCCAATGCAGGTGGATACCACATGGCAGGTTATTTTAATTGATGAGGGTCCCATCCTACCTTTCTCACTACCCCGAATGACTGCTGGTAATGCCCCTGCACGCTTTGGCTACGCGCAAGTGATAAGTTTTCTTACCACCCAACGATCGTGTGGTGAATCTTATGACTATAAGTTTATACTAATTACTAGTTAGCGACGTGTGTTTTTTGCGAGTATGCTGAGGAAGAAAAAGTAAAAGAATAATTTTCTTTTTAAACCTGACTTTTATTTATTACACAACACAAAGTAGTTAGCAGTAATCTCTTTTCTTTTTCTTCTGGAACAAAGGCTGAATGTCGTTCACGCCTAAGCCTTTAGTTTCTGGTAGACATATCGCACAATATACAGCCGTTAGGAAACAAATAGCAGCAAAAATGTAGAATATAGGTCCCCACCCTAAGACTTTTAAAAGGGGGTTAGCAGTGAACAGAATGATAAAGTTGCATATCCAGGCCCATTCTAGGATGACCATTGACATTAAACTTTTGACCTGAAATATAATAAGACCAATATTTAAGATGTAAAGGTTGTGTAACCAAAATTGATGGCCCTGGCGGAATTTCAGGATAGCTCAGTTTGTATTCAGAAGGCGCGGGTTCAAACCCCCCTCGTGGCTAGCATTTTTTTCGCAATTACTATTCTGATAGTAATAAATTCAGTTGGTGTTAGTTCAATGAACACCTAGAGGACTCGACTGCTACTACTCTTTCTACCATTATCTATAATCGCAGTTACTTAATGACACCCAATCTCGACTTCACATTTGTTTTAGTAGTCTTTAAAAGTGACTATGTCAAGTCAGATCACACTATAGAACTTTAAGTTTTATAAAGTTATGGCTACATTCTAAATCCCCAAAGTTATTAAGCAAGTAAAATCTTTTCTGGATAACACAAAATATAATTATCCTGTGTTGGAATGGAACCGACATCTATCTGTACCATAACAGCACCTGTTCATCACTACTATTTTTCTGATTAAAAGTCTCTGCACTGCAGCTGGTGTGGTGGTCTATAAGGCGACTAAGTGACGTAAACAGTTATCACCCATTCCTTTACTGGTGGTAGGGTTGGATACCAAGTGGGAGTTGTTACTTGTTATCGGGCCTGTGTGGTACCACCGTCTGCCCTGTGTGCAACCGTGAAGCACAGTGTGTTTAGGTTTTAGTAGAAGAAAGCCTTCATTCATTAATTTCCCATTCGCGAAATGAAATCTTGAGCAGCGTCTTGACTGTATTCTTAGTAAGGGTAAGTCCATAAGCGGCGGTGACCATCGAGGAGAGCGTGGTTCGTCTGGCACCATAAACAAAATGTACTTAGGCTAAGAACAATGCTTGTGTTGATTTAAACCCACAATATCAAGTAAATCAACCATCTGTGCATGTATAAAACTACCAGGCTATCATAAGTATAAAGAAGCTTACCTCAGGTAAAAACAGCTCAGCCATTAGAACATAAGGCACTGTGCCTGCACCTACTGTGGTCATCACAGTAAACGTATAAAGAAATATCGCGGTAGCCCAATTTGGTGCCAAATAGAACTGCATCTGAACTCCTAGTAGAATACAACTTATACCCGAAGCGATAGAGCCGTAAATTATTAAAGGCTAGAAAAAAAATGTTAGTATCTTTTTATTAATAGACTCCATTATGACACTAGTCTTTGACAAAAGCTAGTTTTTAGGTTATATCTCAGATTATCGATACGATCGATACGGTAAAAGCATAAACCATATACCAGTTTTTAAGTGTAATCAAGAGCTATCAAACAAAAGTTTCATCGAAATCGATTCAGTAGTTTTTGCTTGATGTGCAAGCAAACAGGCAAACAGATAAAAATTCTAATTGCACAGACATAACTTTGTTATAGCCTTATAATACATACTAGTAACATACCCTTGAAAAAAATATTCTATAAATATAGTTCCTACTTAAAAAAGTTTTGTACAATAAATTGCGTCAGTGGTCCAGCGGTAGTTAATGTAACTGCGGATCATGAAGCCTCGCGATCGAATCTCAAATCGAGTTAATAAAATATTATTGGGCTTTTATACAATTCGTAATAGCTATTAGAGAAAGGAAATGCTCCGCTGGTTCAGACATGTGGAAAGAATGCCTGACGAGTGACTGGCTAAGAAGATATACTATGCGAAAGTGGAAGGATGTAAATACAGGGGAAAATCTCACCTACCTAAACCAAATCGATCATGTATTGAAGGAAAGTGGTGTCAAACCTTTCTGCAAACCGGCGAGCGTGTATGAAGAGAATTATTAATGTTGAGGAAGCGAGAGATGTATGCAAGAATAGAGCCTCTTGGCACTCTGATCTCTCTGCCTGCCCCGCAAGGGAAACGGCGTGATGATAAGTAAGTAAGTAACTCGGAGTTAGGAAGTTGGCAGTCTTTCTTTTCGGGAAGCACGTAAGTTCCTGCGTCAGATCTCATTATGGTCGTGTCAAAATATCGTCCCATCTGACTATGAGAATGAGGAAGCAGAAAGTGATCCTGTATTTGCGCAAACACTTGTGCTATAGAATATCTCCTGGTGCAGCGATAGTGTGAGCGACTGCTGATCATGAGGCCTCGGGTTCAATCCCTGAGTCGGACGGTGCTATTGAGCTTTTCCGTAAAAAGAGAATCCTCACTAGCAGCCCGGAGTTTGGAATTGTCGCCAGTTGACGACAATAGGCTCGCCCCCCCTATTACGTGGGACTTAAACATAGCCGGCGATACGTGGGTGTAGAATACACCTCTGCATACCCCTTCAGGGATACAGGCGTGATGCCATGTTATGACACTGGTCGCCGTGGCTGTGATCTAAAGATTATCATTCAAGGAATAATGCAATCTAGTAAAAAGATCTCACCCGTCTTCCAAATAAATCTGTCATGTACCCTGAGAAGACTCCCGCAATGACTCCTATCGCCGCCATCATTATGCTGCCCAAAGTAGAAGCTACAGATGGTATAGCTTCTGTAAACAGAACTTCCACGTAGATCATCACAAACGCTATACCTTGAAATGATGCACCTGTCATTATTATGAAGTTCACTAAGAAGGCACGCCGAGTCGATTGAGATTTTCCTGAAGAAATAAAATATGTCATGTTATTTATTTATGTTAAAGTTGGTGTATTAAAACATCCACTGCGATCGCCAACCCCGCCTGCCAAGCGTGGCGAATACGGCACTATCCCCCATTCTTGGGGAGGCCTATGTCCAGCAGTGGACGTTAAAAGGCTGATGGGTGGATGGATGGAAGTTGGTTACTTTTAACCTCAGAGTAACTAAAAAATAAAGACACCGCATTGTCGACTAAAAAGTGAAGACACTTTTTGAAAGTTGTGTGCGTGAAAGGTACCCTGTACCTGATTCTGTTAACATTTAAAAAAAATGTACGCTGTAAATGGCAGAATATTATGGACATTTTAATATTTGTAACACCAATGTAACTATATTCTGACAAATAAATCATTAATATTATTAAATTGGACCGGCACCGGAAAGAAATAATCTCCATAATTTTGATATTTTTTTTAAAGTTTTATGTTTAAAACATAAAGGAAGTTAAATTATAAAGTAAGTTTACAGCAAATAATATAGGGAATATTATGAGAATATCACGTACGTACGAAATCGTCGAGTCATCTGGGGCAATTTTAAATCATAATCTGGTAACACTCGTGGTTTATGACACTTCGTTTTGGCATGGTTTTATATGGCTTCACTGGATTGTTTGTAATCCATCCATCCATCAGCCTTTCATCGTCCATTACTGGACATAGGCCTCCCCAAAATGGGGGTTTTACCATAATTGCCACGCTTGGCAGGCGGGTTGCCGATCGCAGTGGATGTTTTTAGTAAACAGGGGAACGCTGCTGCCCGGTCCCCCGGTAATCCCTTAGCCGGCTTTTACGACACCCATAGGAAGAGACGGGGAGGAGCTATTCTTGGTGCCGGCCCTATACGGCAATTGTTTGTAATGCTCCGTCTATATTTTTAAATTAGTCTGAGCTTTTAAAAGAAGAGGAAAAAATCAATGTTAAGCTGAACTGAATTAAGTGGGCAACTTGACCCAGCATGAATGGGCCAGCGCGGGGGCAGTACTACCTCCTCACAGAAGATCAGCGTAAAACAATAGTAGGTACCTACTGTTGTGTTTCGTATAGTGAGTGAGAGCGCCAGAGGCCTAAGCCTCCTCTCATCCCCTTCATATTGCCTTTCTCTTCATCTGCTATTCGTTGCTTAGGGTTAGTGAATTAGACGACTGAAGGAATGTAATATGGTTCCGGTGGCCCGCCAATAAAGGCGGAGAGGTGTGCGGTTAGGAACATATTTCCCAACTTTAAAAAAAAGGGTAAGTGAATTAAGTATTATGCCCCTGGAATTAATAGAGTCTAGAGGTTACCGCTTACCATCAAGTGGGCTGTATACTTATTTACCACCCTCATATTATAAGAGTTTGGAAATGTGCCCGGTAGACGACAATAGGCCATATAGCCACATGAGCGGACCCGCGGGCAACAGCTAGTCTAGTATAAGGAAAATTAATAGAACACCAAAAAATGATTACTAACTTATGAATTGCCAAAATGATACTTTTTCTGCAGGTTTTAAAGATTTTTCAAGAGTTTCTTCTTCTGGTGACTCTGTGAAAAAAATATTATAAAATTTTAGGTACTACAATTGAATTCTTGCTTAACAGTGATGCTAACTTTGTCAACTTATTTTCGATATCACATTTTCGTACTTTGAGTTCATGGACTATACATGTAAATTAAAAATATATAAAAAAATATACAAAGTACCTCTAGGGCTACGTCATTATTTAGCATGAATCTTAGCTGTAAGAATCTAGATTACATGGTCGGAATAATATGTGAAAATTCATCTGGCAGATGGCGCAGATTTCACCCAAGACATTAAGAAGGAATGTGTCAGAGCAAATCATCTGGGATGAATTTCTAAGAGATGCAGGTTGGCTCGTGACTATTATTTACGATTTCACAATTTCGCACTTTGTGTACATATGAAAAGTCATCTTCACGATTACAAGCAAAAAATAAGATCACAAATACCAGAGTACACTAAATAATGTAATCTATATGAGTCACGATTTAGAATAAATACTTTTTATTATTTGATAAATTGATAAACAAAACAAACATTTCAGGTACCTAGCATAAGTTGTCTTCCTCTTGACGCTCAAAACCATATTTTCATTTTTGTAAATCCAAGTGAAATTAGAGTTTTCTATACGCTCATTTCGACCCACCTCTTCAGGTGGGTCATTTCGAGCTTCGTGTGAGTGAAAATAACGACATCATCGATGACCGTTTCGCTGCGACCCCAGCGACCGCGCTCGTGTAGTGGAACGGCGTTATGGTCGAGTATTGTGAGCGCTATGTAGAACGTGCTGTTAGTAGATTGTTACAGTATTTTTGTTATAGGAGTATATCTGATTCCCGATATAGTAGAGACAACATTTATTCCAGGTTTTAGGTTTAATTAAGAGCTATCAAAGAGAGACGTTCAATCAATATCAGATCAGTTGTATTTGCTTAAATTAATTCTACATCGAAATCTTTTTAAAATGTTTTTAATGTTATCTAATATGTATTTATATGAATTGTTTTTGTTAATTTTGGACTTGGCACCGGCTTCAAACACATCTGTAGGTATCTAGCACGGAAATCGTATCTAAATACCAATTATTTATTGCTTTTTAGTTCCTGGGTGAACATAAAGGCGGTTTTCTTTTTTTTTAAAAACGTTTTAATTTAAGCTCTTTAGTGATTTTTTATCAAATAGGTTAGGGTAGGTCGTACATGACCTGCCCCCGGTCATGGCTCCGCCAGATGACGACTGGGAGGCCGACGACGGGGAGGTACCGCCCGTGACGACGACGGAAATGGGGGCGGCGGCAGCGCGTATGCGAAGAAGCGCCCCCGGGCCGGACGGGGTTCCCACCTGAGTGCTGGCCCTGGTCCTCGACCACCTAGAGCCCCGCCTCAGGGGACTGTTCGACGCTTGCCTGGTGTCCGGACGGTTCTCTGACTACTGGAAGGAGGGGAAGCTCGTGCTCCTGCCGAAGCCGGGACGGTCTCCGAATACAGTCGCGGCCTTCAGGCCCATCGTGTTTCTGGACGAGGCGGGCAAACTTCTCGAGCGGGTAGTCTCTGCCCGCATCGTCCAGCACCTAGGTGCGGTCGGCCCCGACCTGTCCGATGCCCAGTTCGGATTTCGGGCGGGTCGGTCTACGGTCGACGCCATCCTGCGCTTGAAGGCCGCGGCTGCGTAGGCCGTCTCCTCGAGGGAAGTGCTGTTGGCGGTGTCGCTCGACATCGCCAACGCCTTCAATAGTCTGCCTTTCGGCTGCATCAAGGAGGCACTCCGGTACCATGGAGTGCCCCTCTACCTAAGGCGGCTGGCTGGTGGCAGACTACCTTGACGGCCGCAGCGTCCTCTTCGTGGACCGGGAAGGGGACGTTGTAAGGAGGGCTATGTCGTGCGGCGTCCCACAGGGTTCGGTTCTAGGGCCGCTCCTGTGGGACATCGGCTACGACTGGGTCCTCCGTGGCCGGCTCCCCCCCAGGCTGGGCGTAATTTGCTACACAGACGATACGCTCGTCACAGCCCGGGGCGGGACCCTCGAGGAGGTGGCAACGCTGGCCACCTCAGGTACCGCGGAGGTGGCCGTTAGGACGCTCCAGCCGATCTTGGGAGAGTGGGCAGGGCGGCAGCACGGGGTCCTCACCTTCCGGTTGGTGCAGGTTTTGTCGGGGCACGGTTGCTTCGGCAAATACCTGCACACTATCGCTAGGAGGGAGACGACCCCAGGCTGTCACCACTGCGACTGCGGCGAGGTCTCGGCGCAGCACACGCTCGAGTCGTGCCCGGCCTGGGATGTGCAGCGCCGGGAATTCGCTGCAGTCATAGGCGTGGACCTGTCGCTGCCGGCCGTTACGCGCGCTTACTTGCGCCTGATGCCGCCCTAGCCGAGGCTGCGGACGGTGGGGTCGGGGAATACCCTGTCGTCTGCGGAAGCCTACCGCGAAGGTGTCACGCCCACGTGCGCGGGGCGTCGCACAAGAGAGGGTGCCCGAAGGGGCTGCCGCCTGCGGATCGCGGTGAAACGACGCGGTACTCGTGATCCGCCGTAGCAAGTGCGGGTGAGGGCGCACGGTGGGTTTTTAGTGGGTGAGAGCCCCACACTACCCCGTTGTCTCCCCGGGTTGCGGGGTGTGCAGTAGGACATTTTTGCACACCTAAAATAAAAAAAAAATAAAAAAAAAGTCGTATATGATCAGTTTTCGGTTGACGCAGGTACTTACCGGACACGGGTGTTTCGGTAAGTACCTGCATCGTATTGGTAGGGAAGGAGCCCCCGGATGCCACGAGTGTGGCGCCCAAGTTGATGACGTGCGCCAAACTCTGGAGGAATGCCCCTTCTGTGAGGCTGTAATTGCACGGAAGGAGGCCGCGGAGCGGGAACGCGAGGCGTCAGCCCACGCCAACTCGCTCCGCTGGCGGCGACCAGGGGCAGGAGGCGTCGCTACGCTCACCTTCTCCCACCGCCTTGATTACGACAGAGCGTGGCCGATTGGCCATCTGCCTGGGACGTCGGAGTAGAATGTTGAAAGACGACCCTCTAGCGCCCCGCTAACAGGCGTGGAAGGGGCCGCTGTGGTTTTAGTCAGTATTCCGGGCGTAATTAAGATCTGCGCGCCCGGCGAGTCCTACATACCCCTCCGTCTGTCATTGACGGAGGGGATGCGTAAATGCATTTCCAAAGAGAGAATTTAATTTTTCAATATATTTTGTTTCAAATTATCGACGATGGCCCTGTATGAACCAGTCAAATAGAGTATGTATTAAAACAAAGGCAGTCTCGAACTATGCTCATACTTCAACGAATTTTGCTCACTTTGATCGCATAATACGACGTTCTCGGTTCTAAAAACGAATGGAGTCACCTTGTTGAATGTAATGTTTTTATATATATTAAGTAATTAGTTGACATTGTTTTATTTACAAAGTTTTAATATCAATAACATTGTCATTTATATGATTATTTTTATTTTAGTTTTCCTAGGGACCCAATCAGATGATAAAGCTTGCTCTAAATTATTTATGAATATGTATTCTTTTTTTTAATTAAACGGCGAGCGAATTCGAAGGGCGCAACTAGTATTTTATAAGATGATCATTTAAATTGTTGAATTTATGGCTCTTATGCTTCAATAATGAATGTTGAAATGTTGTATTATGTATAAATTATGGTTTCACATACTAATACATTTAAAAGTTTTTGGTGGTCTATATTACGCTAGTGAAGATGAATATACTATATGTAATAAAACCGAGGAGATAATAGGACGAGAACAGCGCATATGTGGTCAAAAAACACAACCAAAGCCTATTTGTGTTCCTTAGTTTTAAAATGTACATTAAATTTAAATATATTTTCTGGTATTGTTACACATTCTCTTCAACAACCTGCTCTTTTTAATCATAAAATTAGTCTTATAAAAGCTATTATAGAAAAATTTATACATGTTAGTTTACATTATATCGCAAAAAAAAAATCAACAGAAAACTGAAATCTAATTCAAAAAGCCGGCTCTACAATAAGCTTCATTTATTTCAAGGAAATTGATTTACTTACTACTGTATTGTCAATGTTTATTATGACGCCATTCATCTAGACTAGAATAGATCTGGGTACTACTAATAATATTAGAATTACTATATTGGGAATAAAAACTAAAATTTATATTTACGAGTTTTATTTTATTTATATATAAATAAATATTCTACCTAAAAGCATATTAATACGATCAGATAAAAGTATAAATATGAGTTTAGAACACATTTATAAATTAAACAAATTTAATAAACTAAGTAAATGTTCATACATGAAAATTATAAAAAAATATTCGTTTCCACTCCGTCCTTGTCCTGCCCGTAGATTTCGATCGTAAAATTTTATTGCTTTTTGCATAATACTTTGTAAATACAACTTTAAACCATACGTGTAAGGTTGAATTTTGGAAAGAATGCATTTATATCATAACTATAACTACTTATGTACAACTGGGGACAGTTTTGGACGTTTCTTTTCTTCGAAACTGTGTATCTATGGTTTAATATCAATGGACTAAACGAAAAAATATCATCAATGTAAACATTTTTTTACATTTTTGTTGATATTTTAAAAACTACTGCACCGATTTTCATAAAACTTTAATGGGACCATTTTGGAATAAACTCCTTTAAAACAAAAAAAGAATTTTACAAATCCGTCAAGATATGAAGGAGTTATGCCATACTTAAAAAAAAATATAAATATCCGAATTGAGAACCTCCTTCTTTTTTGAAGTCGGTTTAAAATTAAAGAAGTAAGGATACCGCAGTATTACGTGCTGTTGCCTTAATTTAAGTAAGAATGTAACTTACCATCTAATTCAGGATTAAGAGCACGTTTTATTACACTCATTTCTTCAGCTACTACTTTGTCAGTAGTTTTTACGTTTCTGAAAAATGCTATTGCCTGCGCTGCTTCCTACATACAAAAAGTAAAATAAATAAATAATACATAAATCACAGCCACACATACATAACCACGCATACACAAATACACACTCACACATCACACGTCACACGCACACGCATGCAAGCATGTCGCTCCATCGCTCACAAGCTCATCAATCTGTATAGCACATATAAAAAAAAAAAATCAATAGCGATGTCATGATTCTCATCGTAAAACACCACCAGGAAGTATACAGCTTATTCTATGTATACCAGTTGTCATGATTCTTGTAGTAGACCACCCCTAAGAACTGTATGCTACTACAATAATAGAAAATTGGAATAAAACCGCTTTAGAGGTTTGGATTCGTACAAAAGAATTTTATTTTTTTGTGGCTCGGATAAATAGCTATCCATTCGATCCAACCATCGTCTTTCCTGTATGAGCCAGCCCCAAAAATATACTACACATAAACAATCATCTCTCTCAACTATGCTGTTGTTGGTAATGGTGGATTTAGGACGCCTGACTATGCCACTGGTGCCACATGTTCATATCACGCTAAAAACTTTCCATCAAGTAAGTTAGTTCGTCTGCTATCGTAATTGCCTCTATTCAGTAATGTAAAAAAACTGCCTCAGTGATCTAGCGGTAGTGCATAAGACTGCTGATCATGGAGTCTCAGATTCGAATCCCATGTTTGGCCAGCAACAAGTTATCGAGTTTCTACTTCAAGAAATTCAGTTGAGTTTTGCACCTGATCTTTCACCGGTCCTATTGGAATCCCCACCCATCGAAAGAAGAGAGTATTGCACTTTACATTAAATACAAAGTGAAAAATGTGAAATCGAAAATAACAGTCACGAGCAGGATTTGAACCTGTATCTCCTGAATTCAGCTGCTGCTGAAATGGCAAACCATCTGGACGGTTTTCACTTTGTGTTTAATGTATAGTGCTAAGCATGTCAAATGCTAAAAATATCTAAGGATTGCACTTGTGTTTACTCGTATACACTCCTGCACTATGTATAACATCTTCTGCTAATTTGGCTGGTGCCTATAAACACTAGTCGCCGTGACCAAAATTGGTCAGGAGAATAAATTATTTGTAAAAATGGAAAAAGGTAATTTAACTGAATTCGAACCTGCGTCCCTTTCAATCTAGGGAAGTGTTCTAGACCGCTAAGCTTTAAAGTAGCCGAGAGCATGTCTAGCGCTAAAATACAGTTCAAAATAAATATGTATCAGGAGACCAAAATATATCACTTACCTTCTCTCTCCCAGATTTCATCAAATAACTTGGTGAATCTTTTAACATAAACAAAAGTCCTAGGCCCAGAACAGACTGAAACAGTCCGACGTACAGCATCACGTTGTAAGTAAGATAACCACCAATTACATACGAAAGCAACATTCCGATTCCATAAGAAACCATGTTAGCGGATGTCATGGTACCCCGAATTGATTCTTGACAGATCTCACTGATGTAAACTGAGGCAACGAGAATAACGGCACTGGCAATGCCTGATATGAAGATACTCGTTAAAACAACCTCAACTCGTCTACTGACAGTCAACAGCACCCAGAATATCTGAAAGGAAAAAAAATCCATCTTGCTGACAAATTCTGATTTTTATTGTAATTTTTATACTGGTGGTAGAGACGTCTACTAAGATGTTTGTATTTTATACTACATGGGTGGAAAACAAGCATACGGTCCTCCGATTGACAAGCGGTTAATGTAGCATACAAACGCTAGCAACACCAGAAGCATCACTCGCACGTTGCTACTTTCAAAGAAAAGGATAGAAGGAACGATAATAAGGAGAAGACAGTGAGGAGGTTTGGGCCACCGGCGCTATCACTTACCATACGGAACATAATGGCAGGAGTACCAACCATTATTTTACGCTAATTTGATGTGGGAAGGTAGTACTTCCTCTATCGAGCTAGTTAATTCATGTTGAAATAAGCAAGGTTCTACCGTTAGCCTAGTGGGAGTACTCACTTGTTGTCGGATCCGGTTGAGTCAGTGCCACCTTCTCCCATGTAACCAAAAGTGAAGCATTTGTAGCAGGGGAGCCCTCTATTAGTGCATTTTTCACGAAATTTAATAGTGAGTAGCTTAGCAGTATTCTTAGTATTATTGAGTTACTAACCGGCTGTTACCTCTTAACATCAGTAAGCCATGGCTCGTCTGTCACCAAAAAAATAATATGCAGATGCATACATCATCTAATAACGATAAACTTACCAACATGCATAAACTGATCAAAATAGAACATTTTTTTCTCCCCAACTTGTCTAGAAGGAACCCTGCCAGTAACGTGCTGATGATTGCTCCAATCGAAGACAAACTCCCAAGTAATGAGATTTCTGTCCCCGTCATAGGTCTATTAAGGGTGGTATTTTCTGACGCAAATAATGTAATTGTTGACGCCGGCCATGTGTATATGACCCCCATGTTGACGCCCAAGGAGCAAACTGAAATAGGCACAAACATTTACTAAAAAAACAGACAACATTTGTTGACACCGATCTACCGTATCACATGGTTGTATTGATGAGATTTTTTATTATTATCGTGCATGCTATTCTGCTATTATCACGTTCTCCTCTATCTGTGGGAGTGCGGCCAAATCCAAAATTAACAAAAAAAATTCATAATAAATACTTAAATAACATTAAAAATATTTTTGACACCGGCATCAAACACATCAGTAGGTGTCTAGCACGGAAATCGTATCTAAATACCAGTTATTTATTGCTTTTTAGTTCCAGGGTGCAATTGAAGGCCGTTTTCTTTTTTTTTTTAAATAAAACCTAGATATAATTAATGAGCTCATTTTACTTTTTACTAGCCAAATTTGGGCCACGGCAACCAATATAAACGAAAAATCGATATACTCGTATATTTATAACATGTCATTTTGTCCGTGTGGTGACGGTCTAAGAATAGAAGTGTCACCACCCCATTCTTTCCCACGGGTGCCGTATGAGGCGACTAAGGGAAGTAAACAATTGTCATCCATTGCGTGACTGGTAGCATGGCTGGTTACCAAGTGGGAGTACTTACTTGGTATCGGGCCCGAGCGGGTTGGTACCACCATCCCACGTGTGACCGGCTATGAAGCACGACGTTGCGTGTTGGCTGTAGCAGGAGAAGCCGTTTATTTTTTCATTTCACCGATATGAAATGAAACTTGACAATACTCTCGGTATAGTTGAGTCCATAAGCGACGGTTACCATTTATCATCATATAGGCCGTGGCTCGTCTGACACTACATGCACAAAAAAATAACATGTACATTGTAATATACTCACTTACGCCGGTACCAATAACTTGGAACAAAATACCCATGGTAACGTTACAATCACTAAATACAAAATTAAAACTGGTGATCTCTCACGTTCTGCAACAGTCAAGGTTGTCTTTAACACTGAATCTTAACGTAATTTTGTTTGAAAATTAATATCTTGTTATCAAAGTGATTATAGTTTTATGATACTAGGCAAACATAAATACGATGAGCGTAAACATTCATAAAGTTAATTTAATTTAATAGAGATCTATAGAAAACTTTGGGCGCAAATCAAATTGCGAAACTATGAGATGAAAAATTGATAATAGAGTTTGGACCTCGCGCTTTCTGAATATCGTTGCAGACAATCTGCCAACTAGTGAAATTCATTTGAGGCCGTAAATGAACAATGTATGTAAATACAATATATTTTATTTTAATACTATTTGGGTGACATAGAGACATACGGTACCTGATGTTAAGCGATTACCGTAGCTTATAAACGCTAACACCAGATGCATCATTCGCTCGTCGCCATCTTTAAGAGAAAGGATAGCCGGTGGATATAGAAGATATTAAGGAGATGAGAGATAAATAGTCCTACTGTTGTGTTTCATATGATGATTGAGAGCGCCGGAGGCCCAAGCGCCATACCCTTTCCTTACTATCCTCTTGCTATATATCCTCTCCATAGTATCCTACTTATCCTTTCTTTAATATCCTTCCTTCCATCCATCCATCAGCCTTTCAACGTCCACTGCTGGACATAGGTCTCCCCAAAATACCGCCACAACGAGCGATCCTGTGCCGACCGCATCCTTTTTGTGTGCTCATCATGGGGGATAATGCCGTAATTGTCACGCTTGCCAGGCGGGTTGGCGATCGCAGTGGATGTTGTTAATACTCGAGGAAGTGCTGCTTACTACTCTTACTTGTATTTTTTTTACTCCCCCGGTTTTCCCTCAGTTGGTTCTTACGACTCCCGTGGTTAGAGAGGGGTGAGACAATTCTAAAGCCAGCCCCACACGGCTATTTATCCTTCCTATCTACATCCAATTCCATTTCTTAGATATGGCGACGCGCGTGTGATGCCTCTGGTGTTTCTAGCGTCTATAGGCTACGGTAACCGCTTACCAGATGGCCTGTATTTTCGTTTGCCACCCATGTAGTAAAAAAAGAAAAAATACTTACAATCAATTTTCTTGAGGTAAAAATGCACGAGTGATGCCTATGGTGTTGCTAGCTGCTGTAGGCTATGATAATCGCTTACATCAAGCGGACCGTTTGCTAAATTGTCATTATAAAAATTGACAATATGCCAATTACCATAGAAAGAAATTCTTACACTTGAAAATCGATGAATAAAAAAACGCGTGACCAATGCATGACTGTATGTGACACCCGTAGACAAAGTATTCGTGAAAGCCTTGTGTGTAATCGAAATACAAGTTTATAGACATAGTTATAAATTTATTATGATATATTCTTTAAACATATTATATGGATGGGAGTTTTAACTTTCTGATACACGATATAATTGACAGCAGACCAGCTAAGAACCACATGATAGTAAGGGGCCATTCATAAACTAAGTACCGTATTTTTTTATAATTTTTAATTTGCACAACTTTTTTTTTATTGCGTGTTGTAGCAGACGAGCCACTCGACTATACCGAGAGTATTGTCAAGCCGCTGCTCACCAATTCATTTCAGATATGAAATTAAATATAAACGGCTATCTCCTGCTACAGCCAAAACGCAACGATGTGCTTCATGGCCGGTCACACGGGAAATGGTGGTACCAACCCGCTCGGGCCCGATACCAAGTGAGTACTCCCGCTATTCCTTCAACATGCTGCTTCATAGTTTTAGTAACAGTAGTTTTTATTATAAGCCTTTTATTCAGATAGTTTACATGTTTATTCTTAATCTAAAATCAATGTAGAAGGTTGTTTATTTATCTGATTGTCTTTTTGACAAAGGCCTCCTCCAACTTCTTCCAATGCTCCCTCGATGTTGCCGCTCTTGACCAAATTTCTCCCGCTATTTCTTTTATTTCGTTCGACCCTCTCTTAAATTGTCTCCCTCGTTTCCTCTTTCTATTTCGGGGATACCAGAACATTATTGATTTAGTCCATTTGTCTGTCCCACGTATTATGTGTCCTGTGCATCTCCATCTGTTCTTCCGTATGGTATATGTTACGTCTATCAGTTTTGTTTTATTCCTGATGGTTTCGTGGTTAATTTTATCTAGGTTTCATAGACCTAACATACTCCTCTCTATTGTTTTTTGACAGACTTCAAATTTATTGATATGTGCTTTAGTGAGAGGCCATGTTTGACATCCGTAGGTTAGTATTGGTAGTATGCATGTATTGAAGAGTTTCCTTTTGAGACAAATGTTTGTTTGTTTGTTTTTCATCAGTTATTTAAAGGACCAATACCTCTTCCATGCGTTTGCAATCCTTATTTCGATTTCCCTGGATGTTGGGTCACTATGCGAGATTGTTTGACCCAGATATATGAGTATTCTTGGACATACTCTATAGGTTTGTTGTGCACCAGTATTTTTATTTGTCATCACCTTTGTTTTGGATGCGTTCATAATCAGCCCTATCTTCCTGCTTTCTGTGTCTAGATCTGTCAACATCTGTTGTAGGTCTTCTCTAGTTTTGGCGAAAATGACTAGATCGTCTGCGAATCTTAGATGTGACAACATTTCACCGTTTATATTTAGACCTTGGTCTTCCCATTCGAGTTTTCTAAATATTTCCTCCAAAACCGCTGAGAATAGTTTTGGAGATAGTGAGTCGCCTTGTCGAACACCTCTCTCTATTCTAATCTCTTTTCCTTCTCTTTCCAGACGTACTTGGGATATGCTGTTTTTGTATATTTCTCTTATTACTCTAATGTACGTTTTGTCGACGCCTTGCTTTTTCAAGGCTAGCCATATTGCTTCATGCTCGATTGAATCGAATGCTTTGCAGTAATTAATAAAGCAGCAATAGAAGGGTGGTTTGTATTCTTTGCTTTACTCAAATATTTGTTTGACAACATGGATGTGATCTAGCGTAGAGTATCCACTTCTAAAAGCGGCTTACTCCCTTGGTCGATTTTCGTCTAGTTTTGTAGTTATGTGGTTTAATAGTAATTTAGCAAATACTTTGTATATATTCGACATAAAACTTATCGGTCTGTAGTTATTGATATCGTTTGCGTCACCCTTTTTGTGGATAAGCGTTATTGTTGACGTTAGCCACTGCTTTGGGATGTGTTCTTTTGTGATAGCCTCATTGAACAAATTCGTTAGGATAGGAATGACGTATTCTTTGCCTGCTATCTATATTTCGTTGCTAATATTGTCTGGACCAGGTGATTTGTCCTGTTTTTGAGTTTCGATTGCTTTTTCAACTTCTATTGGCAGAACTTTAAGTATCGGGTCCTTTTCCTTAAACTTGTTTCCCCAATATTGCATTTTCTTGAGTACAAGTTTCTGTAGAATACAGTTGCCATATTCAGTATATCCGGTCTTCTTGTGGTGCGTCTTCCTAAATTACTTTTTAACGTAAGAATCCATTCCCTATTGTCCATTAGATCTTGTATAGCTTTCTTTGTTCCCCTCGTAACAGTAGTAGCAGTTTGTAAATTTTTTTTATTTTTTTATAAAACCTGCGAATTTCCCCTATCGTTGATAAGGCCATTGTGTGTCTGGAGTTACAAGTTTGTTTATCATTATAATATATTAGTTTTTTTTTTTTAATTATTAAATTCCTTTTCTCATATTATACATTACATTATTTCTTTTCTTACCGTCATTATCTTAACATTCTTTATTCAGTTGTTTCATTTAACTAAAAATTTTTATGTTTCATACCTTATGTTTTATTTCTAGTAATTACATCATTTGCTATTTTGTAGCAAAAGTTTAAAAATACTGGCCTTTCATTGTTGTCTGCCATGATGGTTTTAATAGATATATTCTCTATTTTAGTACCTATTAAACACTCCAAGTTGTACCGCTCAAAGTCATACTTAGGACATTCTACAACTAGATGGGGTATGGTTTCTTCTGCATTTACATCACATATAAATGAGGGGCTCCCCTTGCACCTAAAACGAAAAAGGTACCCTGAGAACCCCCCCAAGTCCCGTGAGTATTTGTGTTAGAAGTTTATCAGTGGGGAGGGTGTTGACTATCTGGTATGCGTCAACAATATCGGGCAGGAAGATTTTAGTGACCCCAGCAACCTCCCCCACCTGATACCTCCGGTTCCACTCCATGGGCGACTCCTTACGGATTCGCTGTCTGATGTATGAAACCGGGCACTTATCATAGTGGGAGCTAATCTTGGTGCGCAATGCCGCCTCTTTGGCCAGATGGTCGGCCCTCTCATTCCCATCCACTCCCGCGTGCGCCTTAACCCAGCAAAGGATCAAGTCCTTGCCTTGCTCATTAAGATGTTTGAGATGCCGGCGTGATTCGTCAGCAAGCGGATGGGTGGAGTTGTTATTAGTGACTGTGTGCAACGCCGCCCTTGAATCGCTTATGATGGCGATCGGGGAATGGCTCAGTCGCTTGGCCTCCTCCACCGCTCGGCATATCGCCAACAATTTAGCCTGGTAGACTGTGCAGTAAGACGGCCGCTTGAGGTTACGGGTCTTGGTCTCGACCTGTCTATCCATAAGGATAGCGCGGCTCCGACCTTCCCCTGAATCTTACTGCCGTCCGTATAAATTTGTACTGCACCGCCCAAGGTTTCCATTAGCTGTGCCTGATTGCTTATAGTTATAAAATTGCGATTTGCGACTAATATGCTCCGCGGGGTGAGGCCTCGCGGTGAAATCCACTGGTTGCTCCAGCTCTCGGTCAGCCGCTATTTCGTCACCCCTTTCCGGGCTAGGTATAGGGAGGCATTTTCCCTAATCCTCGCGTCCAGGGGGAAAATTCCGGCAATAACCAGAGCCGCGTTCAGCGAAACCGTTCGGTACGCCTTTGTGATTCTTTGTGCACATGGTCTTTGGACGGCATCCAGTTGTTTGCGCACCTTGACTTTTGTCATCGCCGGGGCCCATACGCCGGCTGCATAGGATACGATGGGTACAATCGCGGCATTATAGATGGTCTTAATAACCTCAGGGTGGAGACCCCAACTGACCCTGGTAGCTTTCGAAGGCTATTTGTAGACCCCCAATGCCCTCCTACAAATATTTGCAGTATGGGCATTGAAAGTCAACCCACAGTCGATCGTCAGCCCTAGGATTTGAATCTCCTTGGCCATTGCAATTCTGACCCCGCCCATGCTCAATCTTGGTGTAACTTGAGCTTCTTGGTAAGCACCATCGCACTCGTTTTGTGAGGTGCAAACCGCAGCTTATTATCGACACCCCATTCTCAGTTTGTAAATATTAAAATCCACGAAAACAGACAGAGAGAGGTTTTGTTCAATGGAAAGTAGCCAGAATAATCTCGTGCGTGGCAAAGCAAAGGTAAAGCGATAGGAAATAAATGAATGGATAAAAGGGTTTGAGCCTCCACTGCCTCACCAAACGAATCTGGCTACAAAAATGAGCGGGCCACACTAACAGGCAATGGCAATGTGGGCATTAGCATCGCAATAATTACTGCGTTAATACGATAAACTGAGTGACCACACTAAACGCTCAATCTCTTTGATGTACCGCCACTGGATCGCCTAATGTCAAACGGTAATATGAATGCCGTTGTCGAATTCTCGCGATAAGTCATGGCTACACCAACGTTAAACGTCCATCATCGCGATAATTAACGGCGTTTCCCATTAGTGTAGCCCGAGCATAACAACGCCTGTCATTAAATTATACTGATGATCTCCGAGGTATAACTTCTCCGGTAAAGCTGGCCACCATTACATTCGCTATAAATGCCTCACACAACAACATCCAACGTATTTGCTCAATGCTTATTAGATTAGCAATTTTCTCACCGACGAACTCAAATAATCTTAAATTACTTCGTTCATCAAAGAGAACATATTACTAGGCAAACATAATAAACGTAGATATTACACCAGAGCGTGCTGTATAAAGCCTATGTTTAATGTGATGTTACACAATCGTGTAAACTCTTTAAACAGCTGACTTCCTAGTACTCGGTGTTGAGTTTAAAGTTGGTAAAGTATAGTAAGTAGATATGTTGTTTTCTAGATAATTATATATATCAAAAATCAAAAGGAAATTGACAGAATCGTATTTACGAAAAAAATATGTAGTTTTTAGTAATCTAAATACCTACCTATATATTTTTTGTTTTTATTTAAAACACAACACACCCTCCACTAACGAATAATCCTTGTATCGCCGGACTTTACAAACATACAATGTCACGAACACAAACACCACGCAGACTCAGAACAACCATATTATGTGGTTCACACAAAGAGTTGTCCTGTGTGGGAATCTAACCCACAGTACTTAGGCTGGAGGCCGCTATCTAAACCATTTCGCCATCTGTGCTGTATATCAAATTTTAGTTACCACTATTTTTCAGCACGTTAACGTTATTTGAAAAAGTCTGTATAAATAAGTGTTTATTAACAACTTATTTAACTTAACAACTGTACTGAGTTCCATTTTACTCTCAGTATTACATACTCTTTGCTCTCAGGTTTACACATGTCTACACGGCGCGGCCGGACATTACGTAATCCATTACTTGTATTTAATACTAGCCTTTAAAAGCTAGTTTTTTAAGTTATATCTCAGGTTCCCGATATAGTAGCGTGATAAAATGTATACCAGTTTTTAAGTCTTATCAATAGCTATCAAATAAAAAAAGTTGCATCAAATCCATTTAGTAGTTTTTGCGTGATACGCGAATGAACAAACAGGCAAACAGACAAAAATCTAAAAAAATGTTTCGTGTTTAGACAGAAAGAAAGATAAATTTATTATCCCGCTACTATAGCGGGAACCTAAGATATAGCCTAAAACTAGCTCTTGGCTACGGCGACGTCTCAACTAAAATCATGTATGGGAACCTGTCATTGTTATTTATGAACAATTTAGATATGAAATCTATACTCTATATTCTATATTTATTTATTATACATACATACATACAAATAAATAAAATTGAAGTGTCTGTTTGTAATGTCTAAATAACAACTTTTTACTATATGAATACAAGAGTATATACGTTATACGCCGGGTTGCCATGCTGAAGTGGCAATGGGCAGGCCACATCGCTCGACGAACCGACAACCGTTGGGGAAGAAGGGTTCTCGAGTGGCGACCACGTATCGGACGGCGCAGCGTAGGACGGCCCCCCACCAGATGGACCGATGATCTGGTCAAAGTCACGGGGAGCCGTTGGATGCGGTCGGCACAGGACCGCTCGTTGTGGCGTTCTCTTGGGGAGGCCTATGTCCAGCTGTGGACGGCAAAAGGCTGATGGATGGATAGATGGATGGATGGATGGATGGATGGATACGGATTAACTTTTATTTTTTTGCGTATGCGAGAATAAATGTACCTAACCGCACACCCCGTCGTTCGGGGAAACGAACAGGGCAGTGTGGGGCCCTCAACCATTAAATAAACCCGCCGTGTACCGTCTCTCCGCCTTTATTGGCGGGCCACCGGAACCCTATTACATTCCTTGAGCGATAGTATATGCGTTATCTAAAACAAATTACTAATTTTTAAAGTTTTTGTCTGTTTGTCTGTCTATTTGTTCCGGCTAATCTCAGGAACAGTTGGACCGATTTGGACGGGACTTTCCCTAGCAGATAGCTGTTGTTACAAGGAGTTACTTAGGCTACCTTTATTTTGGAAAAATGATTAGAGTTCCGTGCAAAAATACCATGAATTTGTGAATATAGTGTGAAAATAGATTCAAACAAGTATATATGTCGGTTACACATCTACGACTAAACTCCTGAATGGCTGGACCAATTTGGACGAGACTCACAGGACGGGGCGCGCAGGACGGAGCTCACAGGACAGGTATCACTACTGTTAATTCGTAAAAATAATTAGGATTCTGCACTAAAAAAGAAAATAACTAAATTCCACGCAGACGAAGTTGCAGGTAGCAGCTAGTTAGTAATAAAAAAAATTGTCTCTGATTATTTTTTTACTACACTACATCTTGTTTGACGGATATAGTGCTGCCACCTATAGTTAATGCACATTCCACAAAACAAGGTTAATTAAAAAAACATTATACGTTTATACAAAAATTTATTTCAATTACATCTTCTCATTTCTTAAGCCCTGGTAAAAATGCCTTCTGAATATCGTCGTTTGAAAGTCCAGCAGTTTCTGGCAGTGTAAAATAACTGATAATGGTGTTGACTACGCTTATAACTGCAAAGCCGTAGAAAGCTCCATGAATTCCCAAGTAATCTATAATAAATGGAAATACTGCTATGACCAAGAAGTTCATTAACCAAACCAATTCGATGATTAACATTGACGCTAAATTTAGTACCTGTAACAAACAAACTTTTTTTAATAATGGCTACTCGATTTAAGTATTTATCAATTGTTTAATAAGGGTATATTTCTTCTTCACAGGTAAGTTTAATTCACTTTGTAACAAATCGTAGTCATAGTCAAAGTCATTGTCAAGTCAAAGTCACGCCTCAGCAAAGTGGTGGTGACTTTACTGAAGCTTCTGTCAAGTTTTGGAGACAACAAGAAAAAACAAGTTATGCCGCATTACATCACTTGCCAATGATTATGCACATACACAAATAGTTAATAAACAAATGGCCACCACTTTTAGACATTAATACTTAAATAATACAAGAGCGAGAAGGTATGAAAGAGAGTATTGGTGTAAAGATGCGAAAAGGAATAGTCCGATGGTTCGGATATGTGGATAGAATGCCGGACGAGCGACTGGTTAAGAAGATATACAATGCGAAAGTGGAAGAATGTAGGTACAGGGGGAGACCGAGACACACCTATCTAGACCAAATTGGTCATGTATTGAAGAAAGGTGGAGTCACGAGTCTCCGAAAGCGGCGAGCGTGTATGAAGAGAATTTTTAATGTTGAGGAAGCGAGAGATGTATGCAAAAATAGAGCCCTTTGGCACTCTGTTCTCTTTGCCTAACCCGCAAGGGAGATGGCGTGATGATAAGTAAGTATGTAAGTAACACAAGTTTAGCGAAATAATGCAGAGCGACGTCATGATCTTCCTCATGTTCCCGCCAAAACTCAAAACAAAATGTTATACTAAAAATTCTTTCCATTCATCACGTACCTAATGTGGGTAATTTACTGCACAGATGGCGCAGTGGTTACTGACCTCCCTCACAGCGTTCAATTCCCACGTTAAGTCCTTGTCGTGATAGACTAAGAATGTGTCACCAACCCATTCTTTCCCACGGGTGTCGTACAAGGCGACTAAGGGAATTAGGCAATTATCACCCATTATGACAGTACTGGTGGTAGGGCTGCACACAAAGTGGGAGTACTCACGTGCTATTGGGCGAGTGGGTTGGTACCACCATCTCCCATGTGACCGTCCATGAAGTACATCGATGTGTTTTGGCTGTAGCAGGAGATATCCGTTTATCCGTTCATTTCATATCTGTGAAATGATTTGGTGAGCAGCGGCTTGACAAAACTCTTGGTATAGTCAAGTCCATGGGTGACGGTTACCATTTATCATCAGATGGACCGTGGCTCGATACCAAGTGAGTACTCCCACTTGGTACCCAGCACTACCACCAGTCATGCAATGGATGATAATTTCTTACTTCCCTTAGTCGCCTCATACGACACCCGTGGGAAAGAATGGGGTGGTGACACTTGTATTCATAGTCCGTCACACCACGTACAAAATTGTGATGGTATGTTTGTAAAGTCAGATAGAGGTATTATTTTCTTAGCGCTCTAAAAAAACCTCACAATCTAGGGGTCTCTTTATCCCCTAAAGAACCACCCTCTTTTCGCCTGTATTGGCGGATCACTGGAACTGTATTACATTACTGGTTGACCTCCCACTCCTTTCCCTAGGGTTGGTAATATATAATCACTGAAGGAATGTAATATGGTTCCAGTGGCCCGCCAAAAAAGGCGGAGAGACGGCACACGGCGGGTTTCTTTAGTGGGTGAAGGCCCCACACTACCCTGTTCGTTGCACCGAACGACGGGGTGTGTGGTTAGGAACATTTTTTCCCGCCTTAACAAAAAAATGTATGTGATCTATATTAAGGTAGTCGCTAACTATCAGGTGAACCAAAAGCTTCCTTGCCATAAAAAGCGCCGTGCATTTATTTTTGCCTTACTCTGTATTTTATATTTGGCAAATCTATGAGCTACAATTATTGTTTACCATCAGAAGAGCGACTACTAGTATAACATAACATAGCATCACGACTGTATTAAGGGGGTAGGCAGAGGTGTATTACACACCCACGATTCGCCAGCTATGTTTAAGTCCCACGTAATAGGGGGCGAGCCTTTTGCCGTCTACCGGGTACATTTCCAAACTCACACGAACACTAGCATTAAAAAAATATCTCACCTCTGGTATAAATACTTCAGCCAATAGCATATAAGGCACAGAGCCAGCTCCCACCATGAAGAAGAAACAATAAATCATGATGAGCACAACAGTGACCCAGGGTGGGGCCACTTTAAACTGGAGCAGGTAGCCCAGGCCACCTAGACATAGCGCCACTAAAGCCGATGAGCTTATTTGTAAAATCTGAAAATATAGAAGTTTATAGTGTTTTGTCTTGTCACTAATATGAGAGTATGACGTTAAAAGAACGATCCGGAACACTGAATAACTATTTGGAGATTTTAGATCTATATTTTTAGCAATTGACATGCTCCACTACTTTTAAAGTATACATTTTTTGTGAATAAGGAAACAGAGATATTTAGTAGGAGCGGGAACCGAACTCGTGTCTTTTCCAATCCGGGGAAGTGCTCTATGCCACTGAGCTATCCTACTGATCTTTCGATCATCCTAATCTCCTCATCACATTTGTCTTACGACCAACGCCATCTATCGGCAAGCATTACTTGCATTCAATATAGTATTTAAGTAAGTTAATCGCGCCATCAAATAGTATGAATTTTAATTACAAAATTAAACTTACTATATTGGATGCATGTAATGCTTGCCGTTAGATGGCGTTGGTCGTAAGACAAATGTAATGAGGAGATTGGGATGATCGAAAGATCAGTAGGATAGCTCAGTGGCTTAGAGCACTTCCCCGGATTGCATTCCCTCTCCTACTAATTAATCTCTTTTTCCTTATTCACAAATAATTTATACTTTAACGATTTGGAGTTTCTACAATGTTTATTAGTAAGGGGGATAGTAGCTTAAATAACATTCCTTACCAATTACTGTAGTGAAATATAGAGCTAAACCTCTAACTACCTTTGAAACATTTAGATATTTTATATATATTTTTAGCATTTCACATGCTTAGCACTATACATTAAACACAAAGTGAAAAATGTGAAATCGAAAATAACAGTCAGGAGCAGGATTTGAACCTGCATCTTCTGGATACCGTCCAGATGCTTTACCAATTCAGAATTTTTAGATTTCACATTTTTCACTTTGTGTTTAATGTATAGTGCTAAGCATGTCAAATGCTAAAAATATATATAAAATATCTAAATATTTAAAGGGTTTGCGTCATTATTAGGTAAAATCTTAATTGTAAAATTAAGTTTACCTGGTCGGTATAATGTATGAAAATGCTTCCGACAGATGGCGCAGGCGTCACCCAAAGACGTTAAGTATGATGTGTTATCGAAATTAGCAGTCAGGAGCAATTGTCAGGATTGCTGAATTGGTAAAGCATCTGGACGGTATCCAGAAGATGCAGGTTCAAATCCTGCTCCTGACTGTTATTTTCGATTTCACATTTTTCACTTTGTGTTTAATACCTTTGAAACCTAAATGAAAATATGTACAATTATTTGTGTTAAAAAATAGGTATTTATTATTGGCAGAATTTTACTTGTCCCAGCTCTAATGGTCTAGAACTCCCTCACATAAATATCACTGCGAGATAACAATAGATATTTTTTCGGATTTTCTTGAGGATAAAACTAAAAGGGCATGAGCTGCTCCTCATTTATTCATTTTCAAAATTGTTTTATAGGATATAATGTAATTTTAGTTACAAAGATTATATTAATTTGTAATAAATTGGCAATTTAAAAAGTGGCTCATGAGTTTCTTGCCGGATTCTTCTCATGATAGGCTTTACTACGGAATCCGGCCGCTTGTGGCGATTGCAATCGCTACTTTGTTATTGCGGATGCACTCGCCTCAGGCGCTTATGTTAAATATTAGTGTATTATTGACGATTTTAAGTGCTATTTAATAGGCCTAAGAAATAAAGATATTTTTGAATTTGAATTATAATTTGAATATCCTACTGTTGTTAAAGTACATATTATAATTTGTACTTTAAGTAGTAGTACAAATACAGAGCAGCTGAGCATGTCAAGTGCTAAAATATAGATCAAAATCCTACTGTTGTGTTTACTTTTGAGTGATTCAAAAAGAAAACGCGACAATCGGTTAGATAGTTTCGGAGTTCATCGTGAGCAACAACGTGACGCAAGAGTTATATATATAGATATCAAAATATTTAAAGGAAAAGAGTTATGAAAACGACTTACTCTTCTTCCAGTCTTATCAGCTACAATAGTCACTATTAAACAGGCAATAAATTGCAACACAGCAAAGACGATGATGTACAGGTTTGATTCCCTTGGGTCTATCTCAGTAAACACTACACTTGCATAAACTTGGACTACTAACATGCCCATGAATACCTGGAAAAAAGACCATGTAATAATTTAATAAGCCACCAATCATCTGCTAACTGTCTCTGTGGTGCAGCGGTAGTGAAAGCGACTGCTAATCATGAGGTCTCGAGTTCGATTCCCGGGTTGGGCAGTCTATTAGGCTTTTTCGTTAAAAGAAAAAATCTCAGTAGCAGCCCGGAGTTTGGAAATGTTCCCGGTAGACGGCAATAGGCTCGCCGCCTATTACGTGGGACTTAAACATAGCTGGCGAATCGTGGGTGTGTAATACACCTCTACCTACCCCTTCGGGGAATACAGGCGTGATGCTATGTTATCACCTGTCCTCCCTATTCACTCCATTATCAGACTCTGGTCACCGTATAGATATATATCTATATATAACTTATTCTTTAAGACCATTACAAAGAGCTAAAGACTGCCTGACTGACTGACTACCAATACTGTGAATTGGGAAAAAATAACTAGCAATTTTCAAACAGGAAAGAGAAAGAAATTTGCAAAAAATACTGGGCGATCGATTGGTTAAGAAGATATAGAAAACGAAAGTGGAAGGATGTAGGTACAGGGGAAGACCGAGGCTAAACTATCTAGACCAAATGGATCATGTACTCCAAAGAAAGATGGAGTCAAGAGTCTCCGAAACCGTCAAGCGTGTAAGAAGAGAATTATGAATGTTGAGGCAGCGAGAGGCGTATGTAAGAATAGAGTCTCTTCTCACTATGTTCTCTCTGCCTACCCCACATGGGAGATAGCGTGATGGTAAGTAACTAAATAAGTTTTCAAACCCGCTAAACAGATTTTGTTTAATCATTGCCAAGAACGATCTTGATAAAATTACCTTTCAAACAAAATGAAATCTGTTTAACAGTTTAAAAGTTTTGATGCTACACACACAAAACTACCTCTCTGTTAACGTAACCACCCGTTAATAAAATACCATCAGGTGGGCCACATGGTTATTTGCCACCTGCGAAAAAATCAATGCTTACCTGGGTGCTCATGATTGTCGTGACAACTACAAAGGCTCTTCGTGAAGACGGCGATAGAACTGAAATAGTAATTATATTAATTTATAATGCACTGATCTGTTTTTTCAAAAGATTACATAATGTTCCTTTGTCTTGGGGAACATTACAAACATACAGTTAACGAACTTAAAGTATACCAAAATTGATAAAACCAATATTTAATTACATAAAACTAAGTGTTCTTCATCGACTGAATGGTAAAACATCTACTATGTTTTTTTACTAGAATATTTTTTGGATATTCGAACTTCTATTTTTCTAATCCAGAGGAATGCTTTTGATCATTAATTTGACGTAAAAACCTACTTTCAACTGCCAATATCTACCTCATATTGTGTTCTATGAATCCAGGACATCAAGAATGTACTGGCATACATTTTGTTCCAATATAGCTAGCTGAATTATAGTAAATAATGGTGCGATTCTTAATATAATTTTCACAAAATATTGTTCTAGTAAAATAACTGAGCCAATGTTAAAAATCACTAAAAATGATCTAGGGGGTTAGAGTGTACCGAAGGAATGTAACACAGTTGTCAGTGGCCCGCCAATAAAGGCGGAGGACGGCACACAGCGGGTTTCTTTAGTGGGTGAAGGCCCCACACTACCCTGTTCGTTGCCCCAAATGACGGGGTATGCGGTTAGGAACATTTTTTCCCGCCTAAACAAAAAAAAAGATGGTTAGAGTGTAACACACAAAATCGTATCGATATTGAATCGTTTCATTATGATAAGCTAATTATTGCGACACCACGCGTTGGTGTCTCTTCCAATCCAATAAGTTATTCTAATCACGATACGATGTCGATACGATTTTGTGATTCATCTTCCAAGGGGACTAATATTATTATATATTTTTTGTATACTGATTGCCTAGTTATAAATGGTTTTACCCAAGAACTGCAAAGACAGTGGTATCGAGTTCAGTTCTTAGTCCAAAATCCAGACTTCGGCTAGCACCTGTCCTCTGAGAAGTAATAATGCTCAATAAAAGTAAAAATATCACGAGGAAACCTACAAGTCTATCCGTGTGGTGACGGACTAAGAATACAAGTGTCACCACCCCATTTTTTCCCACAGGTGTCGTATGAGGCGACTAAGGGAAGTAAGAAATTATCATCCATTGCATGACTGGTGGGTACCAAGTGGGAGTATCACTTGGTATCGGGCCCGAGCGGGTTGGTACCACCATCTCCCGTGTGACTGGCCATGAAGCTCATCGTTGCGTTTTGGCTGTAGCAGGAGACAGCGGCTTATTCTTTCATTTCATATCGGTGAAATGAAATGTTGAGCAGCGGCTTGACAATACTCTCGGTATAGTTGAGTCCATGAGCGACGGTTACCATTTACCATCAGCTGGGCCGTGGCTCATCATGTAGTGGCCACATGCAAAAAAAAATAAAAAAATTCTTGACGGCTTATGAAGTGTACCAAACCGCCCTGGGCCAGCGTGGTAGACTGCCCCAATCCATCTCACTCTGAGACGAGACTCGTACCTAACTGTAGATAAGAATGAGTTGAAAAAAAATACAAAACATTTACGCTTCTAACGTTCATAAGCGAAGCGTTGAGGTGGGTACTATTCTCGTTTTACGCAGAAAAACTGATTTATAAAACTTAAAATGTCTCTATTTATCATATATTGCACTTGTAAAGCAATATATACCCACACATATCAATTTTGACACTCATGATATTATGCCATTTTTGTTATTTAAACTAGTTAAAAACGGTTTAAAAAAGTTCTGTCTTGGACGTCCGTTTGTTGTAGGTAATGTATGGTAACACGATTCTTTCTTCTTCTTTTTTCTTTTTAACTTGAGCATAACTACGAATAGAGAGCTCTATTGCTTTTCACGGTCTGATTCGATGTGGTTTAATTGTTATTTAAATAAACAAAAAAATAGTGAATATTTACGCTGGATTCGACACTAAAACCAGCGATATCCTTATTCTGTGAGAAGTGTGAGAACTATTCCTATAGACCAATATAGAAGTACTTCTTAAAATTAGTGCTAGATGGCGTATAACACATGAAAACCATGAAATTAGCGCTATCTATGTGATTGATTGAAAACTACTTAGTAAGACCAATACATTATTAGTTACTTATGAAATAATAAATTTTATTGTGAAAAATGAAGAAGTTTTGGATTTTTTGATTTATTATTATACCGGTGACGTAATCGATCCTAAAAGTAAGTTACTGCCAGTATAATAATAAATCTAATAATGTACTCGTACCTATCAAATTCACGATCATTTCGATACCTTATTTGTCTATCTAGGATAAGTAGTTTAGGAGTTATATCGGTACAGGAGAAATTCATAACCGCCATCTTGGCTTCGCCAGTAGTCGAGTAATATCGCCAGCATATTAGATATGTCAAGAATTTACGCCTTAGCCTAATCGTTATCTCTATATTATAGAGATAACCGAGATGTTTTGAATAATCTCACACAACACACTTACACACATTCAACAAGCTATGGATTTAGTTTCATATTATATCTAACTGCTATGCGAGACTTATTTTTCTAACATAAAAGGAGCCTAAGTTACTCCTTATAATATCAGCTAAAGCCTAAAGCGATTTGAATGGGACTTTCCATTCAAATCGCTCCAGCCGTTTCGGAGATTAGCCAGAAAAAACAGTCACACAGACAGACAGTCACACTAGTAAACCAGACAGACATATACATTTTCATGTGCATTCAATAAAAAGCTGTTATTTAGACGATACAATAGACACTTTTTTTATTTATATTTGTAGATAGATAGAAAACAAACATATGTCATACGTCCCTTCCAACCCGGGGAAGTGCTTTAGACCGCTAAGCCATCACAGTCACCGACGGTGACTTCCAATCTCAATTACATAATTGCTTTTAGATGTCTTTACGACACAATTTTCCATGCTACTAGTATCACTGGGGGTGCAATCATATAGAGACATAGCTTTTCTTCAGTTAAAATTGCCATTAAAATACTTACATAACATTTTAAAGGAAGCTATAAGAGTGATTTTCCTAATTTGAATTTCTAGGTCAATTCCATTCCATTTCAATTTTTCTTTTTCATTTTCTTCCTCTTTAGCAGCAGCAGTGTAATCTGTGAAAAGGAAAGTATGTATTTTAGTGTTTTACTTATATTAGTACTAGATCAAAAGTATTTCTATTTAAAACACCTTTTGTATTTTTTTTTTTATTATAGATGTGACGACGAATCTGGTATTCTAACTATTATAAAGCTGTAACAGAGCTGTGTCTGTACATTTAAGATATTTAAGAAAAAAAATACTGTATTAGGCTATATTAGGCGTGTATAAACAAAACACATTGTTTTAGATTTTTTGTCTGTTTGTCTGTTTGTTCATTCGCGCATCGCGAAAAAACGACTGAACGAATTTTGATACAACTTTTTATTTGATACGCTAATATATCGGGAACCTGTGACATAACCTTAATAACTAACTTTTGGGTGCGGTGGAGCCGCGGATAAAGGCTATTGTATTAGAAAAACAAAACAAAAACGAATAAACTTAAATTAGGTATTCAATTGTCATCGGTCCTTGATAAGTGGGCAAAGTTCGTCGACATTTTGAAGTGGGTGAAAATCGTGTTCAACATTTCTTTACAAAGATAAATATATAATACATGCAAAGCTAATATAAAGCGTGTTAATAACATACAATAATTGTAAAGATTTACTAATGTAATGAAGGTAAAATTCATGCTTTAGTTTGTTTGAACAAGCTCATCTTCGGAAATACGATATAAATTTTATAGGATGGATTTTATTTATTACTAGCTTGTGCACGCGTCCCCATATGCATAGAACTCCAAAGTTTATCCACATTACTCGTTATTGGGTAAAAATACTCTATTATTTTGATATTTAAATCCTGCTCGTGACTGTTATTTTCAATTTCACATTCTTACACTTTGTGCTAATATTTTATTAAATAAATAGTCATTGATAAATTTTAATGTATACCACCACGTTACAATTTTACCTTTTATTTTTGTTAAGGCGGGAAAAAATATACCTAACCACACGCCCCGTCATTCGGGGCAACGAACGGGTAGTGTGGAGCCCTCGCCCACTAAATAAACCCATCCATCCATCCATCAGGCTTTCAACGTCCACTGCTGGACATAGGCCTCCCCAAGAGAACGCCACAACGAGCGGTCCCATCATGGGGGATAATGCCGTAATCGCCACGCTTGGCAGGCGAGTTGGCGATCACAGTGGATGTTGTTAATACTCGAGAGAGTGCTGCTGCCCACTCCCCCGGTATACCCTCAGTTGGCTCTTACGACTCCCGTGGGTAGAGAGGGGTGAGACAATTCTAAAGCTGGCTCCGCACGGCCCAAATAAACCCGCCGTGTACTATCTCTTATCACCGCTGTGTGATATTACATTCGTGGTACCACGTTACAATACCTAGGAGCGAAACAGTAAGTACTACCAGCTATAGACTATGCTTATTTAAGGACGTTACCGCTGGATACAAGTATATCTACAGCTATTAGTTACTGCAATATTTACTAACATTATAAATGCAAACGTAAAATTGTTTATTTGTAACACTTCCACGCGATAACTACTGAGCCAATCATCATGCAATTTTACAGGCATGTACTCTGTGTCACCACCCCATTTTTTCCCATGGGTGTTGTACGAAGTGACTGGGAAGTAAGCAGTTATCACCCATTGCATTACTGGTGGTAGGGCCGGGTAACAAGTGCAATTGCTCACTTGCTATCGTTCTCGAGCGTGTTCTACCACCATCTCCCGTGTGACCATGAAGCACATCGGTGAGTTTTAGTTGTAACAGGAGATAGCTGTTAAATCTTTCATTCCAAATCTGAAATGAAATGGTGAGCAGCGGCTTGAGAATACTCCCGGTATAGTTGAGTCCGCCGTATGGGGCCAGCTTTAGAATTATCCCTCCCCTCTCCACCCATGGGAGCCGTAAGAGCTGACTGAGGGAATGCCGGGGGGAGTGGGCAGCAGCACTCCCTCGAGTATACTACGCGGACAGATTCGCGGGTAGAATCTAAAAAACAAGAAAACCCACGTACCAAGCATAGCTATATGTTGTGTAAATGGAGAAATCTGTTGTTTTAACTTATTTAATTCCTCCTCAACTGTCTTAGATGATACAGATACCCCTCGATATCGCGCTATAGACAACGTTGCTTCCTGAAATAAAATAGATACAAAATATATTGGGTTATATTTTAATCCCAGTTTAATTAATAGACTTTATACAATAAACATAACGTTTTTAAATAAAACTTATGTGATGATTGTGCAATCACATATGTATATAAAGAGACCAGTGGGTCAGTCGATCACAGAACGCGATGTAAAGTAATATACGAATATAACCAGTGCTCACTGACTTTGATTATCATCCCCACAAGGAGCACCCACACTGGTGAACCCAACGTGATCGTGAATGTCACTCTGGTGCTGGGTATTCAAATTTTTTTTATTGTCCGGTGTTGGCTGATTGTGATTCCGCGTATTTTAGTAGAAAATCAAGTAAACGCGATAGAATCCGTAAACATAGTTTTATTTCAAAATGTGTAGTAACATTCGCGTAAATATCAGAAACTATTATATAAACGTAACGATTCAGGAGAACAGATTTCTCATTCCATCTATCCATAAGCCTTTCAACGTCCACTGTTGGACATAGGCCTCCCCAAGAAATGAGGGATAATGCCGTAATCGCCACGCTTGGCAGGCGGGTTGGCGATCGCAGTGGATTTTGTTAATACTCGAGGAAGTGCTGCTGTCCACTCCTCCGGTATTCCCTCAGTCGGCTCTTACGACTCCCGTGGTTAGAGAAGGGTGGGACAATTCTAAAGCCGGCCCCACACGGCATATATCATTATAATCATGCAATTTAAATGCAGTGAAAAAACAAAAAAACACCATCGAGAAAATAGTGCAGTGCAAAAAAATATCGTGAAAACAGTGCAAGGAAAAAAACATAAAGTAACAACATAAAAATAGTACAGTTAAAAAAAATCATCGCGAAAACAGTGCAGTTTAAAAACCAAAAAACAACATCTATACATAATAAAATAGACGTCGTGGGACGTCTACCAGATGTGAAACATTGAAATTATATTGTAGAAATAAAATGATCATAACTTGACAAAGTACCTACTCCTCAAGACAAAACAAACGAGTATAAACTCGATAGGGTTTCGTTGTTTAATTACAGAGTTACTGTGGCCACCTTCCAGCTTCATCATCAGGCTTGGATACCGTCTAGAGACAAAGTACTCGTTAAGACGAATCATAAGAGCCCAAACTCAATGGAGTTATGTCGTTTTATAACTTAGTTCCTATGGTCACCTTCCAGCTCCATCATCAGATCCTGGATACTATCTAAAGACAAAGTACTCATCAAGATGAATCAAACGATTCCAAACTCGATGGGATTGCGTCGTTTCATTATAGAGTTACTGTGGCCACCTTACAGCTTCATCATCAGACCCTGGATACCACCTAGAAAAGCGTCCGGGAAGTGTGTCAAATTTAACTTGCAAGATTTGAACGGGACAAGTAAAACAAAAGCGTCGCCACGCTAACAGCCGGTTTTACACCCCCTCCGCATTAGATTTTTCACGTCAATAAAAATGAAGTGTCTGTTTGTAATGTCTAAATAAGAGAATGTATACGAGAGTATATACGCTACCTATAATAAAACACCAATTATAGTGTTTGTCTGTATGTCTGTTTGTTTGTTCCAGCTAATCTCCGGAACGGCTGGACCGATTTGAATGGAGCTAGCAGATAGCTGCTATTACAGGGCGTAACCTAGACTACTTTTATTTAGGAGAAATAATTAGAGATCCGCGTAAAAAAATAAAACCTATGAAATTGTGAATTAATACACGCATTAGTATACAGGAACGTAAAGACGACATTTCGTGTTATAGAAATAAAGATTCAAAACTAACCTTCTCTTTTCTATTTCTGAGTAAATACACAGGAGTCTCGTCCACCACCGTCAGAAGAACAACGCTGGCCACGCTGAGTGTAATATTCACCCAGATGATTGTCTCGTACAGGAAACAACAGCCAAATACATAAGACAAAAGAACACCAGCGCAGTACATCAGCATGGAATCTGGAATATTTCAGTCGTAATTATTATTCCACTAGATTTTGTTCGTCACTTTGTTCGCTTAGACCTTAAAATAAAAATAAAATAAAATGGGTTCATAGAGTCGTAGCATATGCTCGTAATATTCTATCGTGTTTACCAGGCCATAATTTATTTGCATACCATACATTTCCGTAATTTTTCAATCACTTGCAAAAATATTTATCCTACGGAAATCATTAATTTTTCGAGACAAAACAAACAACACAAAAACATAGCATCACGCCTGTATTCCCGAAGGGGTAGGCAGAGGTGTATTACACACCCACTACTCGCCAGTTATATTTAAGTTCCACGTAATAGGGGGCGAGCCTATTGACGTCTACCGGGCACATTTCCAAACTCCGGGCTGTTACTGAGAATTTTTCTTTTTAGGAAAAAGCTCAATAACTTTGCCCCACCCGGTGATCGAACCCGACTCCTAATATGAAATCCAAAAGAAATTGCGTGCAGAATGTAGCAATAAATATATTCACGGACATTTCACACAACGTGGTTCCAAACCACTTAACGCTTGTGCTATGGGTACTAGATTACGGATATAATACATATGTTACTTTTTTTGTAAATACATACATAATATAATAGATAGAAAACACCCAGACGCAGTACAAATATCTGTGTTCATCACACAAATAATTGTCCTGAGAGGGAATCGAACCCACGACCTCATGCACGGAAGTCGGTTACACTACCGACTACGCTACGAAGCCCGTGTATAATATATTTATATAATAATTACATGAGGCCAACGCTCCTCTTATAGCATCCTCAGATACTTCAGCGACTAAAACAGGTGCTAATATAATCGTTCCTCCACCTGCGACACCAGCCAGGAACCTGGCTGCTAAGATCACGTTTATTGACGATGACGTTCCAATAATCGCCCAAGATATCTAGAAGTCAGAAAAAAATATAAATTGTGGTTTATTATAAGATTATACTGTAAACTACAAGGGTGTGCGGTAAAAATTGAGCTTAGTAATCGCAGCACCCAAAATGGTTTCCAAAAAGTCGTGGGTTCTAATCCCAGCTACAGTAATTTTTCACAATTATTTATTTTAATGAATATGCGTGCATTGCAATTGCTTGTAATTAAAATTGTAAACATTTTTGTATATTTTCTTATCGAAATTATCGTAAGTTTGACACATCTATACAAATATATATAATCTATACCTATAAATGGAGAGCTGGTTTTTTGTTCGCTTATACTGCGAAAATTACTGAACCGATAGGAATAATACTTATACCATAAGATGCAACGTGTTTCGGAAAAAGTTTTAGTATATGATATGTTGGTGATTACTTATCCGGAACCTATATCTTTTATAATTTGAAATAATGAATTTTTTTAACGTTTCTTTGGGTCAGCTAGTAATTATTATATCTATCCATCCATCCATCCATCCACCAGCCCTTCAGCGTCCACTGCTGGACATAGGCCTCCCCAAGAGAACGCCACGAGCGATCCCATCATGGAGGATAATGCCGTAATGGCCACGCTTGGCAGGCGGGTTGGCGATCGCAGTGGCTGTTGTTAATACTCGAGGGAGTGCTGCTGCCCACTCCCTCGGTATTCCCTCAGTCGGCTCTTACGACTCCCGTGGGTAGACAGAGGTGGAACAATTCTAAAGCCGGCCCCACACGGCCATTATTATATATTTACTCGTAAATTATATAATGAATAATAATTAAAAAAACATGGTAAACGGTTACCGTAGCCTATAGACGCGAAGGATAATAAGGAGAGGATAGGGAAGGTGCTTGGGCCTTCAGCGCCTTCACTCAACTTACGAAACACAATGGCAGGAGTACCACGTAGGTACTCCTGCCGTTGTTCTTAACTCTAAACGCTTATCTTTTGTGAGAGGATGCCACTTCTCCGATCAAGCTGGCCAATTTATGCTGGGATAAGCACGGCTCTACGACCAGACCTGTCTGTTTTTAATGTCTTAATAATAGATTTTTACTAAATTCACATGTAAGTACAAATATATACGTTATTTATATAACAAAATAGCAATTTTTCAGGTGTTTGTTTGCATTTCTATTTGTTTAGAAACGGCTAGATCTAAAAATTATTTCGATAAAAATAATTTTGTATGTTACTATTCTTATAGCCGGCCAGTCAATGTAATGGAATGTGGAATGGAAAGGACTTCTAACATTAACAGTATGTATTTACCACATACGGAAGGTTTAGTATAATGCCACCGTTTTTCCTGCCATACTTATCAAGTACAGTCCCAGCGATAGCAGTTCCTATGGTGGCTCCTAACGACGGAAGACTGCCAAGAAGAGAAGATTCAGCTTTCGTCATCGGTGAAGAGAGAGGTGTTGTAGAGTTAGAACTATATAATTCTGATGTGTAAGATGGCCAGATTGTTAGAACTCCCATAACGAGGCTCCCAAAACCACCTGGAATAATCAATTCATAAAAATTATATAACTTTTTTTTTTATTGCAGGTGGTGGCAGACGAGCCTCGGCCCATCTGATGGTAAATGGTAACCGTCGCTCATGGACTCAACTATACCCAAAGAATTGTCAAGCCGTTGCTCACCATTTCATTTCACCGATTTGAAATAAAAGAATAAACGGCTATCTCCCGCTACAGCCAAAACGCAATAATGTGCTTCATGGCCGGTCACACGGGAGATGGTGGTACCAACCCGCTCGGGCCCGATACCAAGTCAGTATTCCCACTTGGTATCCAGCCCTACCACCAGCCATGCAATGGATGATAATTGCTTACCTCCCTTAGTCGCCTCATACGACACCTGTGGGAAAGAATGGGGTGGTGACACTCGTATTCTCAGTCCGTCACCACACGGACAAAATATATTTATAACTAGAGTAGTTGCGCCATTTTAATTAAAATATCTAATTATGAAACTAATTATTTGTAAATAGGCGGAAAATTCTCCTTCTTCACATTTTCACAAATAATTTGTTCTTTAAAGTAACTGAGCATGTCAAGTGCTAAAATGCAGATCATAATATGTCTGGTTATTGTGCAATATCTTGGTCAATATGCAAAGATTTTTCTAAAAAAGACCTCTATTTCCAACTAGGAAAAATATGAATAAAAATATTATTTATAATGAGGTTTCTAAATCTATTATAACGCTGTAACAGAGCTATATCTGTAAATTTAAGATATTAATAAAAAAAAAATAAAAAAGAAGAAGTATTTTATTATGATTGTTATTAATGTATTGTGAATTGTTTTTATTTAATTTTGACATTTACTATTTTATTTTGAAGATTTTGATTTTATTTTGACATTAATTTATCTGTAGGTAATAACTAAATATATTTTGTAATTATATTAAACCTGATTGCATGCCGTAAGGTTGATCACAGTGATACCCGCTATTATCTGATTATTAACAACTTATGTACCTGTGTATCGCAATAAATAATAAATAAATAAATAAATATTTGAAAAAACACACGGCTATTTAAGCGTCTCTAAGCACAACATTTTTTTTATAAATTTTGTCTGGCTGTCTGGCATCATGCAAAAACTAATGAACGTATTCTAATGAAGATTACTGTATCGGGAACCTGAGATATAACCTAAAAATTTGGTTCTGACTGCGGCTGAGCTGCGGGCAAAGGCTTATTATATCCAGACTTATTTTGAAACGTATAGCCTGAAACCACACGAAAGGACTATTGGGATGGGTACCAAGTGGTCTCATTCACTTGTTTTTGGGCCCGAGTTGATAGACAAAACCGCTTGGTTTGATGATTGTAAATTTTGGTTGCAGCGAGAGATAACCATTCATTCTTTAATTAGTAAATAAAATGGTAAGCAGTGACTTAGTAGTATTGCTTACCTACTTACTTATCAGCACGCCATCTCCCTTGAGGTGTAGGAAGAGAAAACAGAGAGCCAAAAGGTTCTACTCTTGCATAAATCTCTCGCTTCCTCGACATTCATAATTCTCTTCATACACGCTTGGCGATTTCAAAGACTCCTGACTCCACCTTCCTTCAATACATGACCGATTTGGTCTAGGTAGGTGAGTCTCGGTCTCCCCCTGTAGCAACATCTTTCCACTTTCGCATTGTATATCTTCTAAACCAGGCTCTCGTCCGGCATTCTTTCTACTTGTCCTTCATGGTAGCATTTTCTTTTGCTTATTTATATCAATACTCTCTTTTATACCTACCCGCTCTCTTATGTTATCGTTACGAATGCGGTCAGCCAGCCTCACTCCACAGATTTTCCGCAGAGACCACACTTAGACCGCATAAATTTTACTCAATTTAATTTTTAAATTTAAATTTTAACTTTTTACTATAAACATTTTGTAGTATGAATTTTAATTTCAAAATTAAAACTTACTGCATTGGATGAATGCATGTAAATTGCATTGCCGATAGATGGCGTTGGTCGTTAAGACAAAATGTGATGAGGAAATTCGGTATTTCTAGAAATAGTACGATAGCTCAGTGGATTAGAGCACTTCCCCGGAAAGGAAGGGACGCAGGTTAATTTCCCATTCGTACTAAAATACTCTTTTTCCTTATTCACAAATTATAATTTGTATTTTTACTATAAACTTTACGTATTCTCGTATTGTTAAGTCCATAAGCGTATCACTTTTTACAATAAGGTCCAAATCCAAAATAAAATCCAACATCTTAACATCTTACTTGCAAAGGCAGCGTGGAACTGCCTTAATCTCCCCTTATTCACCATTTTAGTCTCAATTCGCCACCACAATAAGTATTTAGTTCACTTAGTTCCTGATGAACTGCAGTTGCCACAACTGTTTTTCCCAATTATATTACATATACCTATATAGTATAATTAAACAAAGCTTATAAACAAAACGTCACATAAATAATATTTATTATTTGATAACATTGATGGTTTGAATTGTTAGGGCTGGCATTTATTGTAATACACTATTCTACGTCATGCTAAAGCCTTGCCTCTACTCTATCAATGAAATGGATAGACTAAAGAAGTAGTTCGATAGATAAATCTTTATTAAAAATGATTGTATGAAGAACCTTAAAAGTAATTTAACGCTAACAGGCTTTTAATTGGCGGCTTTATCGCTCAAAGCGATCTCTTCCAGAAGTAACACTCTATCAAAGTAGATCCGCGTTAAACCATTAGATGTATGTCCGTGTGGTGACGGACTAAGAATACAAGTGTCACCTTCCCATTCCTTCCCACGGGTGTCGTAAGAGGCGAGTATCGTCAATGCTGCTCACCATTTAGTTTCACCGATATGAAATGAAACAATAAACGGCTATCACGTGCTACAGCCAAAACGCAACGATGTGCTTCATGGCCGGTCACACGGGAGATGGTGGTATCAACCCACTCGGGCCCGATACCAAGTGAGTACTCCCACTTGGTACCCAGCCCTACCACCAGTAATGCAATGGGTGATAATTGCTTACTTCTCTTAGTCGCCTCTTACGACACCCGCGGGAAAGAATGGGGTGGTGACGCTTGTATTCTTAGTCTGTCTTCACACGAACACAACATACGCACGCTTGATTCAGATAAAATATAAAGATTTACACAACAAATATCATAAATATTAAAATAAATAATACTATATTGTTTTAAAGTACTTGTTAAATAATCAGATCCTCCCATGTATGTTTGTAAACTTTTCACAGGTCATAAAACCAATAAAATGTTAAAATTCCTAAATACATATTTGTGGAAAATAGAGACAATTCCATTAAACACAAAGTGAAAAATGCGAAATCGAAAATAACAGTGGCTGAATTGGTAAAGCATCTGGACGGTATCCAGAAGATGCAGGTTCAAATCCTGCTCCTGACTGTTATTTTCGATTTCACATTTTTCACTTTGTGTTTAATGTATAGTGCTAAGCATGTCAAATGCTAAAAATATATATAAAAATATCTAAAAAAAAAAGAGACAATTCCAATTTTCAAGTTCCTATCTTTAAAAAAAAAAAACAATCTCCCGTGTAATCTTGTATCGCGGGGGACTTTAAAAACATAACATTTTACGGACACAAAGTATACCCAGACTCAGAATAATCATTTGTGGATCACACAAAGAGTTGTCCTGTGTGGGAATCGAACCCACAACACGCGGGCGGGAGGCCGACATCTAAACCATTCCGCCATCTGTACAGTCCTTGTTACTTAATAATCAACACTAGTTTTAGAAAAATAATTTGTAATTTTATAAACCAATACCAAGCCGTGTGGGGCCGGCTTTAGAATTATCCCACCCCCCTCCACCCATGGGAGTCGTCAGAACCGACTGAGGGAATACCGGGGGAGTGGGCAGCAGCACTCCTTCGAGTATTAACAACATCCACTGCGATCGCCAACCCGCCTGCCAAGCGTGGCGATTACGGCACTATCCCCCATTCTTGGGGAGGCCTATGTCCAGCAGTGGACTTTCAAAGGCTGATGGATGGATGGATGGATAAACCAATACCACATAACTGTTAAGCTTTCTATATTTTGATCTGTATTTTAGCACTTGACATGCTCAGCTACTTTAAAGTACAAATTATTTGTGAATGTGGAAAAAGAGAACTTTAGTGCAAGCGGGAATCGAACCTGCGTCTCTTCCAATAGCTGAGCATGTCAAGTGTTTAGCACCAAAATGTTCCAAAATACAGATCAAAATGTTTAAAAAATCACGCCATCAAGTAGTATGAATTTTAATTGCAAAATTAACCACGCCACGCCACCTATCGGATGCATTTATATGCACCTATCGGATGCATATAAATGCATCCGATAGGTGGCGTGGGTCGTAAAGACAAATGTGATGTGGAAATTGGGTATGAACTCGGTAATACCAGGATCACAGACTAGCCGATAAAGTTAAAAGTGGTATTTCAGCCCTATTCTACAACACTGCACTTTACTGGTAGACCATAGCTAGAGCCAGTTTGAATAGGCCGGCTCGATCGGGAAGAACCACCCTCTCACAAAAGATCAGTGTGCAACTACGGTAGATACTCCTACTGCTGGATTTCGTATGGTGAGTGAGAGCAGTGAAGGTCCAAACCTCTTCCTTATCCTATCCTTACTATTCTTCCTTTCTACCCCCTATCCCATCCATAGAATTAGTGACGCGCGAGTGCCTGCCTCTGGTGTTGCTAGTGTCTATAGGCTACTGTAACCGCTTACCATCGGTCCTTACGGAGACCCTCCAGCCGGGCTTCGTCTCTAAGGTGGTCGAGGGACTTTTCCCTTCACGGGCGGTGCACACGCCCCTGGTCATGGCTTTGCCAGATGACGACGGGGAGGTACCGCCCGTGACGACGACGGAAATGAGGGCGGTGGCAGCGCGTATGCGGAGAAGCACCGCCCCTGGGCTGGACGGGGTTCCCGCCCAAGTGCTGGCCCTGGTCCTCGAGGATCGAGGAGCTGGGGCTTAGGGTGGCCCTTGGAAAGTCGGAGGCCCTACTCTTCCATGGGCCCCGACGTGGCACATCCGCCAGCGGCCTCGATAACAGTCAATGGCCCCTTGCCGAGCGCAATTTCATCGTGGCGGGAAGATGCCCGCCGCGCCACCATCCTAAAGTGGAGGTCTCGGCTGGAAACACCCCAGGCTGGTCTCTGGATCGTGTGGGCGCTCCAGCCGATTTTGGACGAATGGGCAGGGTGGCAGCACGGGGTCCTCACCTTCCGGTTGGTGCAGGTTTTGTCGGGGCATGGTTGTTTCGGCAAATACCTTCACACGATCGCTAGGAGGGAGACGACCCTAGGCTGTCACCACTGCGACTGCGGCGAGGACTCGGTGCAGCACACGCTCGAGTCGTGCCCGGCCTGGGATGTGCAGCGCCGGGAACTCGCTGCAGTCATAGGCGTGGACCTGTCGCTGCTTGCCATTGCACGAGCGATGGTTGGCAGTGACAGGGCCTGAACCGCGGTCGCCGCCTTCTGCGAGACTGTCATCTCGCGGAAGAAGGCGGCGGAGAGGACCTGGGAGGAATCCTCCGTCAAGGACCCGATTCGCCGCTGGCGCGTGGGGGGCGTGGGCGCGCTTACCTGCGCCTGATGCCTCCGTAGCCGAGGCTGCGGACGGTGGGGCCGGGGAGTACCCTGCCGTCCACGGAAGCCTACCGCGAAGGTGTGACGCCCAAGTGCGCGGGGCGTCGCACAAGAGAGGGTACCCGAAGGGGCTGCCGCCTGCGGATCGCGGTCGAAACGACGTGGTACCCGTGATCCACCGTAGCTAGGGCGGGTGAGGGCGCACGGTGGGTTTTTAGTGGGTGAGAGCCCCACACTACCGCCTATCAAGCCAATACAGTCATGTTTTCTCAAAGATCTTGAATATACAGACCCAGCTCTGTTACAGTTTTATAATACATAGTTAGGATATAGCTAGCTGTTGACAGCAGCTTCGCACGTGTGAAGTCGTGTATTAAAAGATAAATAATTAATAAAAAGTGGTATATTTTCTTTTAATTAAATATCTCTGCTTCACACAATAAAAGAATAATGCAAAATAGTACGGGGTGGGCGGTTAGGTACATTTTTACCCGCCTAAACAAAAAAAAAGGTATGTATTTAACTAAATAATACCAGAATACAAAGGGTGAAAATGTGAAATAGAAAATTATAGCCACGAGCAGGATTTAAATTTGCATCTTCTGGATCCGATACCGTTCGAGAACTTGAACTGAATCGTTCGTGGATTACCGGGTCGGTAGAAGTGGTTCTTAAACTTTTTTGGCGTTGGATCCTTTTTCAAAACAAAATACTTGACGGAGCCCTAAAATAATATAAAACTGGTTTTATGCATATTCTTTATGTAATTTTATACTTTGTGTTTAGAAGTAAATACTTCTATACGCACGCTACACTTGGGGAGTAAGCTGATGAATGCGTGATGTGAGCGTTACGAAAAGTATGATAGTGAAGATAGAAAGAGAGAGAGTTACGTTTCGTATATTATTGTAGGGGCAAGAGAGAGAGGTGCACACATTTTCATTCTCTCTTTCTCATTATTAATATATATTAACATTATTAATAATATATATATTTATTGTTAAGTTTTACTTCAGTCGTGTGATCTAAAGGACAATCGTTTTTTTATGACAGTCAGTATTTTTGCGAGCTCTTGGGGTCCGCGGAGCACACTTTGAGAATGGCTGACCACTTTCTTAAAATAAACGAGTTTTAGGTCACTGGTCATTGCAATTTACGCGGGATATATTATATTTAATGCATTAATTTGTGTATGAACAGCACCTGTTATTTTTACTCTACTTTCTCTAACCCAATCGGTCGTAAATTGTACACAAGCCCACTCACATTTAAGAGAATAAGTATATAACTAAACTTACATTATTATTATTACATTGGGTTTTGCATTTCAATAGCAAACGTTCTTTAAAAAGTTTATACGTATAACCACGACTTCTCCCACGTAAACTGAATATAATTATATCATTCTAGCACAATATAAATAGATAACTAGACCAAATTGGTCATGCATTGAAGGAAGGTAGATTCAGAAGTCTCCGAAATCGGCGAGCGTGTATGAAGAGAATTATGAATGTTGAGGAAGCGAGAGTTTGCAAGAATAGAGCCTTTTGGCACTCTGTTCTCTCTGATTACCCGCAAGGGAGACGGAGTGATGATATAATGTAAAAGCTAGCTTTTAATCAGCTGTTCACCATTTAATTTTACGTATACCTTACTGCACGATAATTATCTCTATATAAAAATAGCTATCCTAAAGAATTCTATTTTCTGTGATGAAAAGCCTGTGTCCTTTTCAGAGACCAGACTCAGAATTCCAGACTATATGTATGCAAAATATCTTGATAATTGGGTCAGTAGTTAACGGGTGAAAGTGTCACAAACATACAAACTCACTTTCGCATTAATAATTTTACTAGATTTTGCTCGCGACTCCGTCCGTGAATATAAATATATCACTCTATGGTACGGTTAATTATCGCTATATAAAAATAGCTACAGCCCCCCCCTCCCCTTTTCCGGGATAAAAAAGCCTATGTCCTTTATGGACTATATGTATGCAAAATTTCATGATTGATTCAGTAGTTACGAAATGAAAGCGTAACTAAAAAAAGCGTAATATTAGTAAAGTAGTAAACGCAAAGAAGTATCATCTAAATATATCTCTAAAGCCCTACAGAAAAATGACCATGTCATAGGAACCCTCCATTTTTATAAACAGAAATCTATGTCCTTCTCTGTACTCCAGGCTATAAATAATCTCTATCTTTAAAGCCCTACAGAAAAATTACCATGTCATAGGAACCCTCTATTTTTATAAACAGAAACCTATGTCCTTCTCTGTACTCCGGGCTATAAATAATCTATATCTCTACAGAAAAATAACCATGTCATAGGAGCCCTCCATTTTTATAAACAGAAACCGGTCCTTCTCTGTACTTCGGGCTATAAATAACCTCTATCTCTAAAGCCCTACAGAAAAATAACCATGTCATACGAGTAGGAGCCCTTCATTTTCATAAACAGAAACCTATGTCCTTCTCTGTACTCCGGGCTATAAATAATCTCTATCTCTAAAGCCCTACAGAAAAATAACCATGTCATAAGAGCCCTTCATTTTCATAAACAGAAACCTATGTCCTTCTCTGTACTCCGGGCTATAAATAATCTCTATCTCTAGAGCCCTACAGAAAAATAACCATGTCACAGGAGCCCTCCATTTTCATAAACAGAAACTTATGTCCTTATCTGTACTCCGGGCTATAAATAATCTATATCTCTACAGAAAAATAACCATGTCATAGGAGCCTTTGTTGTGTAGACTCGTGAATATAACTGCGGCTGTACACACTCGTCGAGACACAACGAGACAGGCCGAGGGCGAGTGTGTACATGGTAGCCTCATCTCGTCTCGGAGCTTTCGCTATGTCTCAGAAGAGTGTCGGTTTTTTGTGCACGAATCAAAGGGTCACGGTGAGACTCGCGATGGAAACGAGACCGCGCCTGTACACAGATACACACTCGTTTGCTTAGTTGCCCACCAACTGCGTTCGCGTAAAGACGTGCTTTCTGCGTGCGACAACGATGCGTTCTAACGCTTTTTAGAAGCCTACCAAAGGCAATCACTATTATGCAATCCTAAGAATGTCAGGCACAAGGATAAGCAACTAGTGATCTGCATGAACACGCGTGGATGCATTTTCTGTGTATTGAACTGTGCGTATTTTCTATACAAACGGAGATACTTACAAGCAACGTTAGAACACGCATTCACGCGCTACGCTGCGTGGTGCGTGGCAGTGTGGTAATCGCCTAACAGCGATAAAAAGCAAAAAGTGTAATAAAAACCAGAAGCCCATATCCCCATCCCTATCCTGTTTTGATTATCTTTCCTATCTTCTCCTTATTATCGTACCTATCCTCTACTTACTATCCCTCCTTTCCACTTCCTATCCATTTCCTTGGAGATAGCAATGTGAAAATGATTCGTCTTATGTTACTAGCGTCTATAGGCTACGGTAACCACTTACCACCAGGTGGGTATGCTTGTTTGCCAACCACGTCAAAATATCAAAAACGGAGGTAAGTATTTAAGAGTTGGTAATTTGATAGATGACACGGTCTGGCAAAATTAAAAAAAACTTAAAAATGACATGAAACTCAGGGCAATGTTATTAGGAAAGAATTTGATAGCATTTAAATTTGTTCAAACTATTAGATAAATAAATAATGTTCCTAATGTTGTTTATCCCTGCAACTTTTTTTTATTGCATGTGGTGACAGACGAGCCACGGTCTATCTAATGGTAAATGGTAACCATCGCCCATGGACTTGACTATACCGAGAGTATTGTCAAGCCGCTGCTCACCAATTCATCTCAAAGATATGAAATGAAATATAAACGCCTATCTCCTGCTACAACCAAATCGCAACGATGTGCTTCATGACCGGTCACACGGGAGATGGTGGTACCAACCCGCTCGGGCCCGATACCAAGTGAGTACTCCCACTTGGTACCCAGCCCTACCACCAGTCATGCAATGGATGATTATTGCTTACTTCCCTTAGTCGCCTCATACGACACCCGTGGAAAAGAATGGGGTGATGGTTCTAATCTAAATGTAAAGAAAATAGTTATGTTCACATTTCCCTATAAAAGAAAATTGACGAAGTTGGAAAATGAATATACTTACACTTTGAATATGACATTGGATAATATAAAAACTCAATGCAATTATGTTATTAGTGACAAAATGCATGTCATTGACATTAACAATTATGTTAATAAGCGTTATCATTATTTGACAGAAGATAGATATTATCTTTGTAAATATTTTAAACAACAGGTAGCTGCTTCGCTATCATATTTTTTTATACATCAGCCAAGAATTTGGCTAACAACTTTGCTTCTATTGAGCAATCTAATGTTGACATTTGTAATTTAAATGATGACATTTATAGTAATAAAAATAATGACATTTCATATACTAATTTAAATTACAATACGAGACAATAGAGATATCCTCTGGCTTAAAAAATAGTTTATCAAGTAATTATAATTTAATAAAGACAAAAGAGACACCCTCTTGCTTTAGTAATAATAAGAAATTAAAGCCAATCAACCTGGTACGTCAGAATATTCAAGGTATCCTTGGTAAAGAATTGGAAATAGAATTATTTATTAATGATTATGTTGTAGATATTCTTTGTATTACAGAACATTGGCTGAAAAATAATCAATACATGTTCAATTTTCCCAATCACCAGGTTGCTTGCTCATTCAACAGAGGCATTAGTATACGGGGTGGTGCCCTAATTATTATAGATAATAAAATGAAATATAAAGTACGTAATGATATAGTCAGCCTCTCTGTTGAACGGGTTATTGAAATTGCTTGTTTTGAGTCTGAGCAGTTCATTGTCGCATATGTTCACCATATGATGATTTTGAAAGACACTTAGAGGACATTTTATTTAAAACCTCTAGTTCAAATAAAACAATTGTGATCTGTGGAGATTTTAATATAAATTTACTTGAATATAGTACTATCACTCAAAAATTTATAACTATTATGAAATCTTATAACATGTACAATGTTTTTTTGGAACCTACTAGGATTACTTCTTTGGGCGCAACTTGTATAGATAATATATTTACTAATGCAAAACCAATCAATAAATCTATCATAAATAAACTAGAATCTGATCATTGTGGACAACTGGTGGTATTTCCTGGAACTAGTAGGGTCCATAAAGAAAAAGTTACCTTTGTTTCAATGAATTCTAGCCGCTTAGAGCTTTTTAAATGTAATCTATCTGAGAAAGTACCGCGGTTGCCTTTTCATGACAACCCTAACGATTTGTATACTGCTTTATTTCAGTTGATCAATAATGAATTCAACAAGAAGTTTAAACCTAAAACTGTAACTATTGGCGCTCGCGCGGGCTTTAGTCAATGGGCAACCTGTGGTATTTATAAAAGCAGACTGAGGTTGTATGAACTTTATAACGAAAAATCATTTAATCATAACCCAATATTTTTAGAATATGTAAAAAAATATTCCAAAACGTTCAAACGAGCCTGTTACTGTGCTAAATCACTATATTTGAAAAATAAAATCAAAGAATCCGGCGATAATATTAAAATGACTTGGAAGGTGATAAACAGTGAAACCGGTCGAGAAACAGTGCGCAAGAGGGACTTTAACTTGAAAATAGATGACAAAAATGTAAGAGCGAATCGAGAAGTGGCAACGGCATTTGAAAATTACTTTACTAATTTTCCTGTTTTAACAACAAAACATATGACGTTGTCTCCTACTGCAGCCGAATCGCTCCTTAGGCAATGTGTTCCGATATGTAATACTTCCTTTAAATTTTCGGATGTCAATGTAAACAGTGTTATAAATAACTTTAAAAGTCTCAATATTAAAAAAACGGCGGATTTATGGGGTATGTCTGTTAAGTTAGTTAACTCAATTATTCATATTATTGCTCCCCAATTGACATCTGTATTTAACGGTTGTTTTGTTAATGGTGTATTCCCCGACCTTCTGAAGTTTAGTAGAGTAATTCCTTTGTTTAAATCTGGTAGTACCTCAGAACTTAATAATTTTCGTCCAATTTCTGTAATACCGACACTAAGTAAAGTATTTGAGAAGCTTATTCTCAAACAAATGATTAATCATTTTGACAATCATAAAATTTTCCATAAAAACCAGTTCGGCTTCACAAAGAATCGCTCTACTACTGATGCAGGTATAGAATTGTTAAAAACCATATTTAGAGCCTGGGAAGATTCGCATGATGCGTTAGGCGTATTTTGCGATTTGTCTAAGGCATTTGACTGTGTACATCATGAAACCCTCATTAAAAAGTTATACCATTACGGAATCAGGAACAGGGCTCTCGAGCTTTTGACTTCTTATTTGAGCAATAGAATTCAAAGGGTCGATGTTAATGGTACGTTATTGCTTGGGTCTGTCATGACAATGGGTGTGCCACAGGGGTCTATTTTAGGTCTATATTAATGACCTACCATACTACGTAGGAGATAATCGAAGTATTGTGTTGTTCGCAGATGATACATCTTTATTATTTAAACTAAAAAGGCAACTGCTTAATTATGACGATGTGAACAACGCACTATCTAAAGTTGTTCATTGGTTCAATACTAATAACCTAGTTTTAAGTGAAAATAAAACTAAATGTATAAAATTTACTACACCCAATGTAAGGCATGTAGAAATCAATGTACAATTGAATGGCGTTAAACTGGACCTTGTGGAGTCCACGGTTTTCCTAGGTATCACTATAGATAACAAACTCCAATGGGGCCCCCATATTAAAAAATTATCAGGTAGGTTAAGCTCAGCGGCATATGCGGTAAAAAAAATTAGATTATTGACTAATGTTGAAACGGCTAGAATATTTAGATATTTTTATATATATTTTTAGCATTTGACATGCTTAGCACTATACATTAAACACAAATCGATTCACATTTCACATTTTTCACTATTCTTAGTCCGTCACCACACGGACAAATGTGATACCTATTTGTGAAAATCTGGCCTCCTCCGTGCTTTTGAAAGACACGTTATGCAGTGGGTGCTGGCTGACGAAATAATAATCCTTTTATCGCAGGGGACTTTGCAAACATACAATTTCACTCGGAACAGCCATTTATGAATCATACAAAGAGTTGTCCTGTGTGGGAATCGAACCCACAACAGTCGGGCCATCTGTGCAGTATTTTTTTCAATTTTATCCCCTTGGTCGGGGAGTAGAGGTCAGGAACCCTGTGTAAAATACTGGTGTATCAGCTAAATTAACAAGACTAAAAGCAGACTCCAGCAAAACGTTGGGATAAGGCTAGGAAGATGAGCTATCGTCCATCCAAACATTAGTATGAGACGTTTATTGTTCCTTTGTAACAAAGTGTGCATCAAAAAAAAACTTTTTTATTTAATAAATGGAGTATAAATTTGAGGTAACATAAAAATAATTGTTAACCATGTCACTAATAAATTAAGTCCATAAACAATTTTCTATTACTGTCACTTCGCGCCTTCTTCAGATATGTATAAATGCCAATTAAATTTAACGATCGTCAGTAAAAACCTCTACAAGATTTTCAAATTAATTTTTCTATATAATATATATTGACTAGCTTACATAGTAATCTGGCACATAAATAATCTCTATACAAAAATAGCTTTCCCACAAACACTCCCTCATTCTTCTGAGATACAAACTAGTCTATCATATCCTTCTCAGTACTGTAAATTATATGTTTGCAATCATGATTATCGTGATCTGAATGCGGGTCACAAACAAAACTCACTTTTACATTTACAATATTAAGTAAGGATATATACACTAAATATTCTACTAATTTGCATCCGTCCCTTTCGAAGTCCTTCTCTTTAATATAATTCAAATATGAAATTTGAAATTTCAAATCTTTAAACATCATTCCTTTTCTTCTTCTTTTTCAAAAACAGAGCTTGAATTGCATCATTCGACAGTCCTTTAGTTTCAGGTTGATAGATTGCACAAAGAAACGCTCCTATAAATCCAATTACACTGAAAGCGTAGAAGACCGGTCCAAAACCAAGATTTTCTACTGCTGGAGTGAAGATTATGACAGTAATGAAGTTTAGACCCCAACCAGCTGACATCACAATACTGCCACAGAGACCTCGCACCTGAAATAGCGTATTTGTGGTGAAGCCCTTAATTCTAAACTAATAAAAAAACTGAAGTTTTAATTTTTTTTAAATGATATGTTCATTTTGATGTTTTTATTTATAATTAATTGAATGAGGTGACACTTGGCGGAAGCCCATTGTATTTACTATAGAATAGATATTTTAGGAGGAAAGCCGAGAGTTATCTTAGGACATACTCAAAATAACCTAAGAATTCGCACTCTCACAGAGAGAGGTGAATGTGATAATAGCAGAGTAGCATGCACGATAATGATAAAAAATCTCAGAACCACAACGTTGCAATATTCCACGAAAATCCGAACACAAATTCGATATGTGTTTCGCCTCTTAACGAGGCACCCTCAGGACGGCTCTGCAACAAATGAGCTTGTATATATTTTTTGTGTTTTTATATATTTTTTAACCATTTGACATGTATAACTAAATAAGTTAACACAAAGTAAAAAGCAGGATCCTGCTCGTGACTGTTATTTGCGGTTTAACATTTTCGCACTTTGTGTTAATGATGTGTTTAATTGTTTTCAAATTATCACTACTCCGTGAAGGAAAATATCTTGAGGAAACCTTTACACCTGAGATTTTTTCGATGATGTTGACAGACTAGTGCCCAATACTGAGTCCAAAAAGGAGGTTAAAAACGGATTTGAAAACATATTTTTAGGCAAAGTTATAGGCATCATATTATGTACATTTTGACGGGCCTCGTAGCGTAGTCGGTAGTGTAACCAACTTCCGTGCACGAGGTCGTGGGTTCGATTCCCACTCAGGATAATTATTTGTGTGATGAACACAGATATTTGTACTGTGTCTGGGTGTTTTCTATCTATTATATTATGTATGTATTTACAAAAAAAAAAGTAGTATATGTATTATATCCGTAATCAATTAGAGACTTTATTTAGGTAAGTACTTCTTAAGACAATACTTGGCATGAGCGATTGGTATCTAAGTTTTAAGTCCAGTTATCAACAGTGTAAGCCCGTAACAGAACACGGTCCCTTAACACAGCAGTCCATTGATATCCCCACTCGCTCTCACTAGCTTTATAAACATACTAGCCTTTGGCCGCGGCTCCGCAGTAGCCAAAAACTAGTTTTTGGACAATATCTCAGGTTCCCGATATAGTAGCGCGATAAAATGTATACCAGTTTTGAAATCTAATCTAGAACTATCAAATAAATAAGTTACATCAATATCCGTCCTCTAGTTTTTGCTTGATGCGCGAACCAACAAACAGATAAAAAAGTCGTGTGGTGACGGACTAAGAATACAAGTGTCACCACCCCATTCTTTCCCACGGGTGACGTATGAGGCGACTAAGGGAAGTAAGCAATTATCATCTATTGCATGACTGGTGGTAGGGCTGGGTACCAAGTGGGAGTACTCACTTGGTATCGGGCCCGAGCGGGTTGGTTCCACCATCTCCCGTGCGACGGGCCATGAAGCACATTGATGCGTTTTGGCTGTAGCAGGAGATAGCCGTTTATTCTTTCATTTCATAACGGTGAAATGAAATGGTGAGCAGCGGCTTGATAATACTCTCGGTATAGTTGAGTCCATGAGCGACGGTTACCATTTACCATCAGATGGGCCGTGGCTCGTCTGCCACTATAGGCAATAAAAAAAATTCTAGAAAGTAATGTTTTGTGTTTAGACACGCCTATATAGCCTATATAGTATTTTTTTTCTCAAATATCTTAAATGTACAGACACAGCTCTGCTACATCTTTATTATAGTTAGAAAGAAGAATATTTACCTCAGGTAAGAACAGCTCTGCAGACAATATATACGGTATAACGGCAACACCCATATTGAATATGAAATTGTAAAGATATATCAGTAACGCCGTGAACCAATGTGGGGCCCAATGGAACTGGATTTGGGTGCCCAAAATAAGCGTGCAGATAGAAGAACCGAAGCAAGTTGATATCATTAGAAACTGCAAAAAAGATATTGATAAATGAGGACACTAATGGTAGATGCTGAATAGTAGGAGTTATCGTTAAATTAACGAACTCGTTTTTTTAACCGTTTACTCACCGTTTTATCTTTACTGCAAAAGAAGTTCAGTTCAAATGTTTTTTTTTTAACGAATGAAACTGACGAATATTAAATCAACGAACTAGTTAAATTATCAAATGAGCTCGCTGTCAACATATTTAAATGTGTAATGTCTATGAATACACAAGTTGAATTCATCAAAGGCGTTAACGAATCTAACGTAAATGCAAACCAGTTAAAAAGTTGACTATTTGCCGTAAACGGTTTCATTTCGTTGATGCAAAAATCTTCAATGACCCATTTTTACTGGATACGCAATAATAGTCTGTGAGTACCACAAGAAGAAAGGAAAGCTTAAAACAAAATCCTATTCCGTTTCGAGTTTACTAAAACAGAATCTTAAGCAAAGAAACTATGCCAGTTTAGCAATAAAAAAAATATACTAGCCTATATAAAGTAGCTTATTGTTAGCAATAGGTATAACTCGCAAGTTGGTAATCCCAGGCATCAGAGCTAAATTGGACGGAAGACAAAAGGGTGGTGAAAAAGAAAGATGACAGGATATGAGGAGAGAGATTGGGAACTCATCATACGGAACGAAACAACAGGAACACCTAAACGGTAATGTTCCTAGAGAAGGTGGTTTCTCAGCCAAACTGTTTCTGCTGAAATTAGCAAAACCAACAAATATTGCATCTTCTTAAGGTGACCAAAACTTACCTTTCTGCCAAAGCGATCGATAGTCAAAGAACATAATAAGGCTGCTACCAGAAAGTCAATAGCTAAATATATGGAGCATGCATTGGAATCCATAGAAGGCACAGCCTCTTTAAACAAGACTTCAGCATATACTTGTATTGCCACGTTACCCATGAGCATCATAGTAGCCATAGCAATCAAAGCTGTGGCTAAAGCTCGCATAGACGATGAGGATTTTTCTGGAACAAAATAAATAATATAAAGAGGCTGGAATTCTTTACTGCAGAACATCATGTAACCCCTATCCTTGCTAATATACTTTGTTTCGCAGTAAAAGATCTTAGCATTAGATTAGCCCGCTATGCTAAAGAAAATCAGATCCAGGTGAAAATTCTCTTCCCAGATTATTGATAATCTAAGCGCCAGGATTTTAGCAGGTACAAATTGCATCGTTTCCTATGTTATACGGGCTTGAGGAAAGGCAAACCTTAAAAAAAATCCCAGAATACACAGATCTTTTTAAATATTATTGGAAAAAGCCATAGATCACGCCTGTATTTCCCGAAGGGGTAGGCAGAGGTGTATTATACACCCACGATTCGCCAGCTATGTTTAAGTCCCACGTAATAGGGGGTGAACCTATCGCCGTATACCGGGCACAATTCCAAACTCCGGAAGATTTTTTCTTTTTACGAAAAAGCTCAATGACATTGCCCGACTCAGGGATCGAACCAGACCTCATGATCAACAGTCGCTTACACTACCGCTGCACCACAGAGGCAGTTAATATTCTTTGACTAGATTAAAGAAGGCCTTCTTTTTATTCCACGTTTCACCTCCTTCGAATAGACTCTGGCAACGGTATCCACTGCTAGATATAGGCTAATTTATGCCAACATTTTCATACTGTCTATTCCAACTACTTTTATTTGGTCATCAGATCATCTAAGGATTTGTCATCACATAAAATTTTCACTGTCTACTTGCCTTCATTTAAAAAAAATGCAGTATCTTTTCATCAATACCACCTGGAAACAATCTCGTCTACGATAGTAGATATACCTACCTGATATGTTCTATTCTACAACTTATATGAAGGTTCTGGAAGGAACTTCCTGCTGCCCCAGCTGTATGATATATTATTTTCTTCTTAAGATGAGGTTTGAGAAGAAGATTTTCTAAAATAGGCGGTAGCTTGGCAGTGCCATGATTAAAGTCGGAAAACAGGAAAACATTGTAATTCACTTAGTTTTTTTATATTTATTTTTTGAGGGCACTAAGAAATAATCCTTGTGTCGTGGGGGACTTTACAAACATATGATATCACGGACAAAAAGTACACCCAGACTCAGAACAACCATTTGTGGATAACACAAAGAGTTATCCTGTGTTGGAATCGACCCCAAAACACTCAGGCCAGTATCCAAACCACTTCGCCATCTGTGACTTGTTATGGTGACCAGCGCACTGCTTATTTTAAACTTAATGGACGACCATGGCGCTCTCTACCCTTCTTTACCGTGTGGGCGTGTCGTGAATAAATCAAGCTAAACTATTTTAGATCTATTTTTTTTTTAGCAATTGACATGCTCTGCTACTTTTTAAAGTATAAATTATTTGTGAATAAGGAAAAATAAATTTTTCTCTGAGAAAATCTCTTTTTCCTTATTCACAAGCTAAACTAATTAATAAAGTTCAATAATTTATAATTAAAAGAAGAAATAAAGAAAAAAGAAGAAAGCGTGGCTGGACTATGTATCTTCTTTGAACCTGAGTGCAAGTATGAAAGAACAGAAGAAAGAAATATACCGGCAACTTAAGAATGACACCAAAGCCTTAGTGAAAGAGAAGCGTATTAGAGCAAATATGATTGCAGAAGAAAGGCTGACCAAAAACTTCGAGAGCAACACCGAACTTTTCTGGAGGGAGGTGAAGAAATCTCGTAGTGGTTGGTCAGCTTTCGGAATGAATAAAATAAGGTCTAAAGGTGGAGACATTCTTACGCAAACACAAGATGTGTTAAGCCGATGGAGTGAATATTTTGGAGATATGTATGCGGATGTTCAGGGTGATGCTGGTGCCACATGTGATCTGACAGATCAGTATTCGGTACCGGCATCCTCTGATGACATTAGTATGGATGAAGTTGAATGGGCGATTAGAAGTTTGAAAAATGGTAAGACAGCGGGTATCGATATGGTGTCTGCTGAGATGATCAAGCTTGGAGGCTCATGTGTCTGGGAATCCTTCCTGATGTTTTATGTTGGAGCTCAGGAAAGGTTCCCAAGAACTGGAGAAGTGCAGTCATCGTGCCCTTATTTAAAAACAACGGTTCACGTTATGACTGTGCAAACTACAGAGCCATAAGCTTTACCAGTTTGGCAGCCAAAGTGTATGGTAAGATTGTTGAAAGGAGAATGAGGATGGTGTCTGATGAATTTTTGTGTGAGGCACAAGGAGGTTTCAGGTGTGGACGAGGATGCATGGATCAAGTGTTTTCTCTGCGCAACAATGTAGAGAAGCATCTGGCTGTAGGCCAGAGGGTTTTCTGCAGTTTTGTGGATTTTGAGAAAGCATTTGACACTGTTGTACGAAAGGAACTTTGGGACATTTTGCCGGAGTATGGTATTAGCGGTAGACTGCTACAAGCGGCGCAGTCCAACTACATAGACTGCAGAGCTTGTGTGCGGCTGGATGATGGAATGTCACCCTGGTTTGACGTCAATATCGGCGTTAAACGTGGCTGCGTTCAATCAGCCAGACTGTTTATCATATAATTATCTGGATAAATGTCTACATAGGTTGAATGAAATGAATGTGGGAGTTCAGATGGGTGACTCAGTGGTTAACTCGCTGCTATATGCAGACGATGCGGTCCTATTAGCGCAGTCTGCGACTGACCTGCAAACCCTAGTCGACGTAATGGCAGATGATTGAAAGAAAAGGGGCCTACGTGTGAATGTGAGAAAAACCAAAGTAATGGTTTTTGAAAGAGAAGAAGCCAAAACAGATGTTAGAGTAGCAATAGGAAATGGTGTGCTAGAACAAGTGGATGAATTTGTATATCTTGGATGTGGATTCAGTCGGGATGGAAGGTACACCACTGATGTAGGAAGAAGAGTGAATGCGGGAAATAGAGTGAATGGAGCATTGGGACAACTTCTCGGCAGCCACCACCTCAGCCAGAAGGCACGTGTCACAATACACAACGCAATGCTTGTCCCAACGTTATTATATGGAAGCGAGAGTTGGGTATGTAAAAAGGAGCATGAGAGCAAAATCAATGCGGTCGAAATGTGATCTCTGCGGAGAATCTGTGGAGTGAGGCTGACTGACCGCATTCGTAACAATGACGTAAGAGAGCGAGTAGGTATGAAAGAGAGTATTGGTGTAAAGATGCGAAAGGGAATGCTCCGATGGTTCGGACATGTGGAAAGAATTCCGGACGAGCGACTGGCTAAGAAGATATACAATGTTAAAGTGGAAGGATGTAGGTACAGGGGGAGACTGAGACTTACCTACCTAGACCAAATTGGTCGTGTATTGAAGGAAGGTGGAGTCAGGAGTCTCCGAAACCGGTGAGCGTGTATGAAGAGAGTTATGAATGTTGAGGAAGCGAGAGATGTATGCAAGAATAGAGCCTCTTGGCACTCTGTTCTCTCTGCCTACCCCGCAAAGTAAATGGCGTGATGATAAGTAAGTAAGTAATTTATAATTTCTACATTCCATGAGTGCCGGTTACTATTTAACCTTCATTTTTGCTACCTCTGAATGAATAAAGCATCATAATAATCATCCCTTCTCTATGACCGTTTGCCCTACCTTCTCATATCCTCTCTATTGTATTAGCTCTCCACCCCTCCCCTCTATGTCATTCATCTTCTTTGCCTCCCAGCCCTTTCCATATTATTGGAAACGCGAATAAGACTCACTTACGAAAATGCCAACTTACTAAGGAATTGCCATTCTGAAAGCTTTTCCTCGGATTCTAGGCTAGGTAAGAGTTCCACAGTAGCGCCAGGATCTGAAAACAGAAATATATTATTATTATATTGGATTGGCCAATTATTAATTTTATTTTATACCAATCTTTACCCACGGCTCCGCAAATGCTGGTTTTTAGGTTATATATCAAGTTTATGTTATAGTAGCGAAATTAAACGTATACCAGTTTTTAAGTTTAAACAAGAGCTATCAAACAAAAAAAAGTTGCATTAAAATCTGTTCAGTAGTAGTCTGTTTTTGCGTGATGTGCGTACAAACAAATAGATAAACAGACAAAAAAATCTAAAAAAATATATTTTGTGTTTAGACACGCCTATATAGCCTAATACAGTCCTTTTGCAGTGCATTTTATCTCGCTACTGTATCGGGAACCTGAGATATAACTTACAAACTAGCTTTTGGCTGTGGCGGAGCCGCGGGTAAAGGCTAGTTGTAAAAAAACTGTTATGTGTTCAGATGCATAATAATAGCCTAATACAGTTTTTTTTTTTTCTCAATTTACTTAAATGTGCAGACATAGCTCTCTTCCAGCTTTATAATAGTACATACATAAGCTTTTTTTGAACTTTATAACCTCACTTAAAATATAAAAAATGTTTGTGTCAAGATATATAATAATATAATATCAGAGGGAGCAAGATTTGAACCAGGATGGTCTTCCCAGTCATTTAGCAAAACCTTTTGACCACTAAGCTACCACAGATTCTCCTCACAAACTTCAATAATGGCTTGTTTAAGATCCGTTTCATATCTATCAAAACGTATTTACAAACATTTCGTTCCTTTAGGTTCCATCCATCAGCCTATCAATGTCCACTGCTGGACATAGGCCTCCCCAAGAAACGGGGGATAGTGCCGTAATCGCCACGCTTGGCAGGCGGGTTGGCGATCGCAGTTGATGTTGTTAATACTCGAGGGAGTGCTGCTGCCCACTCTCCCTGTATTCCCTCAGTCGGTTCTTACGACTCCCGTGGGTAGAAAGGGGTGGGACAATTCTAAAGCCGGCCCCACACGGCAAAGGGTCCTTTAGGTTATTTCAATGCATAGTCATAGACTAGCAATAATAGGGAATAATCACTTCCCGATTATTTTATAAATAAGCAACATCTCGCCAGCCCTACACATATGAAGGCTTATACTTTATCTCATTTTATTATTTGTAAATAAATAACAAGCATATATAATGAAATTATATCACGATAAACACAGTATGGAAATAACGAGAAGATGTTTACAAAAGCTGAAAAGCGGAAGTCGGTTTGCAATTTTACAGTTCCACGTTCCACCTCCGTCAGTAACTAAACATCCATTCATCCATCCATCAGCCTTTCAACGTCCATTTTCTAAAAATCAATTTATTATCGATCCGTGTGGTGACAGACTAAGAATACAAGTGTCACCACCCCATTCTTTCCCACGGGAGTCGTAAGAGGCGACTAAGGGAAGTAAGCAATTATCATCCATTGCATGACTGGTGGTAGGGCTGGGTACCAAGTGGGAGTACTCACTTGGTATCGGGCCCGAGCGGGTTGGTACCACCATCTCCCGTGTGACCGGCCATGAAGCACATTGTTGTGTTTTGGCTGTAGCAGGAGATAGCCGTTTATTCTTTCATTTCATATCTGTGAAATGAAATGGTGAGCAGCGGCTTGACAATACTCTTGGTATAGTTAAGTCCATGAGCGACGGTTACCATTTACCATCAGATGGGCCGCGGCTCGTCTGCCAATATAAGCAATAAAAAAAAATATTAGTCTCCCTGAACTAATATAATTAAAATTGCCCCTAAAGGAACTAAATTGTTAAAAAATTGCCCCTATGTAAACTAAACTATTAAAAACTTGCCCTTAACCGAACTAAATTGTTAGAAAACAATTCGTACCTAATTGTCTGTTGTATATTATTAGACATTTATGATATAACATGACATATCACGTTGTTTTGTTAACATAATACGATAAGATAAACTATGGCTTCATATTCTATACCACATAATACTTTTTATTTACGGGAAAATTTTATCTTTCTAGATGAGCTACATTCTTAAACTTAATTCTATACAAACGAAGCATGTCTGTGGCAGAACTGCCATTATTAATTCTTAAAACAAAGCACTACACTTTTAAGAGTCATTATATTCAATAGGGGGCCAGAACAAGTGGATAAATTTGTATATTTTGGGTGTGGATTCAGTCGGGATGGAAGGCAGACCACTGATTTAGAGAGAAATGCGGGAAATAGAGTTAACGAAGCCTTGGGGCCTTAACCTCTTTTTGGTAACCCCTAGCTCAGCTAGAAGCTTGATTATATTGCAGCGAGAGTTGGGTATGCAGAAAGGAGCATGAGAGTAAAATTAATATGTTCTAAATGCAATCACTCCGGAAAATCTCTGGATTTAGGCTAACTGACCGCATTCGTAACGACGACATAAGAAATCGAGTAAAGATGCGAAAAGGTATATTCCGATGGGTCAGATGCGTGGAAAGAATGCTGCATGAGTGATTTTTGAAGTTATACTTCTTTTGGCGCGATAGAGAAAAATGATGAGAGTGAATTTTTACGATGCGCGCGCACACCGACACCTAAATTCTACATCGTGAAGTTAGTTCTAGGTGGCATGCATGAAAATTGATAACTATGTTCAAGTTGTATATTCTAGTATTTTTATATTTAGAACACGTGTTTCGTAAGAGTACAATTAAACAGTGTGAATAAATAAATATTATTTTGGTGTTTTTATTAAATCAATTTCATATACGACGGTGATACTAATAATTTATTATTTATTAGTATATCTATATCATATTGAATATTAGTGATAAAACTGATTTGAATAAACTGTTTTGAGTGCATTTATAAATTTGAGGTTAATTGTCGGTAAGTATAATCTATTTACATCGTTAATTAAAAATTATTACATTATTATCTAAAAAATATTTTTTTTTTCGTTTTGTTTTATTTCTGGTATATTAACAAATTTTATGCATAAATAAAAAAAATAAAAAATTCCAAACTTGTTTATATTAACCTTAAATGCTGAATGTTTATTTTATGTTTGATCTTAACTATTTGTTAAAATTTGATTTATTGATATTTCTTTTTTTTTTTAATGACGATTTAAATCTATTAATTAATAATGACTCTTCAGTTTCAACAATACGGCATGGCACTACATTGATGGTGTATTCACAAGATACTTATCTACAGTTTCAACGAGACCATTTATATCATATTTTAGCTACCACAAACCTCTTGTTACTCACGTGCCTATTCAGTCACTACGAGAAGAATCTACGAATATTTATATATATTTTTAGCATTTGACATGCTTAGTACTATACATTAAACACAAAGTGAAAAATGTGAAATCGAAAATAACAGTCAGGAACAGGATTTGAACCTGCATCTTCTGGATACCGTCCAGATGCTTTACCAATTCAGCCATCCTGACAATTGCTCCTGACTGCTAATTTCGATAACACATCATACTTAACGTCTTTGGGTGACGCCTGCGCCATCTGTCGGACGTATTTTCATACATTATACCGACCAGGTAAACTTAATTTTACAATTAAGATTTTTACCTAATAATGACGCAAACCCTATAAATATTTATATATATTTTTAGCATTTGACATGCTTAGTACTATACATTAAACACAAAGTGAAAAATGTGAAATTGAAAATAACAGTCAGGAGCAGGATTTGAACCTGCATCTTCTGGATACCGTCCAGATGCTTTACCAATTCAGCCATCCTGACAATTGCTCCTGACTGCTAATTTCGATAACACATCATACTTAACGTCTTTGGGTGACGCCTGCGCCATCTGTCGGACGTATTTTCATACATTATACCGACCAGGTAAACTTAATTTTACAATTAAGATTTTTACCTAATAATGACGCAAACCCTATAAATATTTATATATATTTTTAGCATTTGACATGCTTAGTACTATACATTAAACACAAAGTGAAAAATGTGAAATTGAAAATAACAGTCAGGAGCAGGATTTGAACCTGCATCTTCTGGATACCGTCCAGATGCTTTACCAATTCAGCCATCCTGACAATTGCTCCTGACTGCTAATTTCGATAACACATCATACTTAACGTCTTTGGGTGACCATTAAACACAAAGTGAAACAAAGTTTTCACTTTGTGTTTAATGTATAGTACTAAGCATGTCAAATGCTAAAAATATATATAAATATTTATAGGGTTTGCGTCATTATTAGGTAAAAATCTTAATTGTAAAATTAAGTTTACCTGGTCGGTATAATGTATGAAAATACGTCCGACAGATGGCGCAGGCGTCACCCAAAGACGTTAAGTATGATGTGTTATCAAAATTAGCAGTCAGGAGCAATTGTCAGGATGGCTGAATTGGTAAAGCATCTGGACGGTATCCAGAAGATGCAGGTTCAAATCCTGCTCCTGACTGTTATTTTCGATTTCACATTTTTCACTTTGTGTTTAAAGAATCTACGAATGTAAAATAGTTTATTTGAAATATTTATTAATATATTTGATTCATTGCCTTAATGATAAATGATTGTATATTTTTACTGTTGTCATATTTTTACGTTAATAAAACCTTTTTTATTTAAATAAAATCTTTTTGATTAATTTTAATATTTATCGTTAATCACTACTGCATTTTAGTTATTTTTTTTCCATACGCCAAAGAAGTATAACTTCTAACGCGTGTACATAAGTACACACATTTTAATTTTTTTAAGAAGATATACATTACGAAAGAGGAAGGAGACCAGATACTGGTATTGAAGGAAGGTGGAGTCGGAAGTCTCCGAAACAATCGATTTAGTTTTCTTACAAAAGAATTATAAATGTCGTGAAAGCGAGAGATATATATGCAAGAATAAAGTTTTTGGTACTCTGTTCTCTCTGCCTACCTCGCAAAGGAGTGATGTGATGCTAAGTAAGTAAGTGCTACACTTGTTTTAATCTCCAATGCAAACAGAAGGGCGTATAAGTTTGTCTGTCTGTGGCATCATAAAACATCCAAACGGATCACTTTGTTTCACTTTGACTTGATCGAGAGTGTTCTTAGATGTGATTAAAGAAAATCTGTTCAGGCTTTTGAAGACTATCAGCTCTTTTCTAGTCAATGAGTGGATGTGAGCCTCTTTTACAAGTTTTTCCCCAGCTAGGCTCAATGAAAAGCTATTATACCCGACTGTGACGAAACCCAAATAGAGAGTAATAGTAATTTTATCACATAAAGACGTTTCTGAAGTTCTCTTTTCTCACATCATTGATAAGGTTTTAGAGCTTTAGGTGCGCTCCTGGTCATATAATACCACTAATGGACATCGTTTGCTTAGAGGAACAATGACAGCTTGCTTTGAAACCTTCATCATCTTGCTGGCCTCGTCTTAATTTTATTGGGGTCGACTTCCGATTTGTTCAGATTTCGCTGATAACGAATATTAACGTGAAATGACTATCTACCTGACCTCAAAAAGGCCATCAAGCTTAATACTTGGCTACTGGTCTTACCTGTAGGAAACCATCAAATACGGTTGTAGTAATTATAAGTAGCATTATGATAGCACTTACCACCATTTGCTTCGAGCATCTTCTCCAATCTCGGGTCTAACTGCAGCTTGATCTTCGAGATTTCCACCTCAACCTCCTTTGAATGAACACTAACCTGTCTGTAAAACGATAGCGACTCGGCTGCCTCCTAAAAAAAGTTAAAAACATTGGAACTCAAATGGAAATTTTTAGTACCAATCATCTGAATTAATCCGCGGTAAGTCTCATTTCCATGGAAGCAAAAAGTGGGCAATGATAGGCCATTTATGAGTGGCTAACCGTTAATCTACCACAGACCTTACTCAGAGACTCCAATTGCCACATCTGATATCTTATTACCAGAATTAGAACCACGCCATGTGTCAAAAATGTATTTGCGCATATATTTTTGTACCGATATGGTAAGCTACGTCAGGTAGCCTCCCAAAATAATATGTAATTCAAAGAGTGGCCCACTCTCGTACCTAAGATTTTCTATTTCATATTTTTGCACTTTGCATTCTGTATCCACATTTATAGAGCCGAGTCATCATTTGGATAATAAAATCAGAAATAAATATATACATCTGATATTTTCTACCAGAGGGTATTTGCCCGACAATTATGCAAACATTAAAACTGAACAATAAAGTGCGGCTCTGGGATTTAGATCAAATAAATAACAACTCACCTTTTCTCTTCCTTTTTGAAGCAAATAAACCGGAGACTCTTTCAAGAGTGACACCACTAATACATAGAGGATAGCCAGTGATAGTTGCACGTATATTACTTGGGTATACGTCAGGTAGCCTCCCAAAATGTAAGATATCAGGAGACCGATGAAGTACACTATAACTATAGCGGACATCAGAGCACCACGAATGGAGTCGTGTGATATTTCGGATATAAATATTGAGGTTGTCACTTGACCTGCTGTTCCGCAACCAGCTATAGCCATAGCAACCAAGATAAATGGTATTGAATTGGTGATAGACAATATCGCCCAGGCCACCTGTAAATGCATAGAAAATTAATGGGCTGAACTAGTTATACAAGTGCTACTATCCCATTTATTCCCACGGGAGTCGTACAAGGCCGCTCAGGGAAGTGAGATTTTATCTCTCACTACATTAATGGTGGTAAGGTTGGTTACCAAGTTAGAAAACTCATTTGTTATCAGATCCAAGTGTTTGTCTTCTACTCTCATAATATCAAAAAGTACTCCATCATCACACTTAAGGTTATTTAGGGCTCCTGTATCTATTCTGATTTTGCAAGATGGACGATCTTTTTTGTGGCTGCTTTTTTTTATACATGGCTCATGGGACGTGGATTGAAAATAGCTTATGTGCCACCAAAAAGCATAGAAATAAGTATCTTACCACAAACGGCAGACCAAATATAATTGCCGAACTCTTTCTTCCAAATTTATTGACGCAGTAGCCACAGACTGGAGTTAATACAAATGCGCCAATATTCGTCAAACTGCCCAGCAAGGAGACGTGAAGCGAAGACATTGGCTCTGGTAGAACGGTCTCGTTTGAAACAAAATTCGCCACATTGTAAGATGGCCACGCAAATACCAAGCCAGTGAGACCAGTCAAGGAAGCAACTGAAAAAAATTAAGTGCAAAAAATAATGATGCTGCAGTAGAGTGGTTATCAGCCTTCCAGGACGCTGGCTTTTTTTAAAGTACTAATTATTTGTGAATGAGGTAAAAGGGAACTTTAGTGCGAGCAGGAATCGAACCCGCGTCCCTTCCAATCCGGGGAAGTGCTCTAAGCCACTGAGCTACCGCACCATCCCAATCTCCTCATCACATTTTTTTAAGTACTAGATTGAGCATGCCACTTCATCCGGGCTTCGGAATATTAAATATGTCACTACGACATATTAATTAAGTACCTACATAAAATAGTTCCATTTTCTGTATAAAATGTAATTTATGTTACAAATAATTTGTACCTTAAAAAATAGCGGAGCATGTCAAATGCTAAAAAATATAGATCGAAAAAAGTAATTTATGTCCTTTTCTGGGCTCTAGAGTCTATTATGTGTATAAACAAAAAGTTTTGACTGCACCAACGGCGGAGTGGTTTAGATAACGGCCTCCTGCCCGAGTGTTGTGGGTTCGATCCCCACATAGGACAACTCTTTATGTTACCCACAAATGTTTGTTTTGAGTCTGGGTGTACTTTGTGTCCGTGAAATTATATGTTTGTAAAGTCCCCCGCAATACAAGGATTATTACTTAGTGCAGGTTGTCTTAAAGAAAATGTGATATACAAAATCATATGGACATCGTATCGTCTCATTGTGATTGATAGAAACTTAGAGTATACGTATAGTATGTATACTTACGCAAAAATACCTTAGCCGATCACGGTAATTCCTTAACCAATTACAATGACACGATGCGATAACGATACGATTTTGTGTGTTACATTCTTAACCCCTCTTTATAGTAATTACAAGAACTGCAAAGCGTTGTTACCATAAACATAATTGGGCCAGCTCAACTGGCTACTCTCAGCATTTGTTGATGGATTCGTTTTTACAAACAAAATCATATTCTCTTTTACGCAAAAGATAAGTTCGAAAACTTATACCCGACTACGTAAATACCCTTGAATTGTGCTACTTAAATACTTTCATTTCATACCCAATGAGGAACCTTCTAAATAAATATTATAAACATAGCATCACGCCTGTATCCCCGAAGGTGTAGGCAGAGGTGTATTACACACCCACGGTTCGCCAGCTATGTTTAAGTCACACGTAATAGGGGGCGATCCTATTGCCGTCTACTGGGCACATTTCGAAGCTCCGGGCTGCCACTGAGAATTGTTCTTTTTAGGAATAGTTCAATAGTACTGCCCAACCTGGGGTTCGAACCCGAGACCTCATGATCAGCAGTCTCTCACGCTACCGCTGCACCACCGAGGCAGCTCAATAGGATAAAAATTATACTTAACTTTATGTCCTCCAGAAGGCGCTATACTGAATTAGTGTGACGTCACATGGCCTATAACCAGCGGATAAACAAGACGCTTCTAATGATACATTATCTGTCTAGCTATGATAAGTATATAGCTTAGAAGCGGAAACAGATGTACATTCAACATAAATTAATTAATTAATAATTGTTAAAATCATTGGCTCGCCGTAGTCGGGTAAAAATCAATTTGACTGCAAAGATGGCGCAGTGGCTTAAGTACCGGCCTTCTGCCGGAGTACAACACTCCGGGTTCGATTCCCACACACAGGGCCGGGTTTAAACTTATTACCGCTCCTGGGCACCGGAAAAAATTCGTCCCAATACTGGAACTTTACTTAAACTTATAGTTTATATATTTTATTTTTCATCAACATTTTTTTAAATTCATTGATTGATTAAAATTTTGAAAAATGCAAAATATTCCGAAATTTTTGGAATATTTCAAAAAAAAGTACTAATTAAATTTCTCTAAATCAAAAATATAGAAAAATCGATTATTATTTTTTTAAATCTCCAAGGAAATAAATTAATTAAATCATTTTGAGTTTTACCAATAGTGCCAAAATTATAATTCACAATTAATAATGGATGAATTAAATTTCTTGAATTATAAATTAAACAGAAAATTATCAATTAATAGAATTAATTAATTATATTGAGCAATCTAGATGAGACTAAAAAAAATTGTTTTTAATTTCAAAATTTTGCCGCCCTAAAACATTTGCCGCCCTAAAAAATTTGCCGCCCTGGGCACTTGCCCCGGCTGCCACTAGTGTAAATCCACCGCCACACAGAGAAACTCTTTGTGTGATCCACAAATGGTTGTTCTGAGTCTGGGTGTACTTTGTGTCCGCGAAATTATATATTTGTAAAGTCTTCCGCGGATATTCCTTTATGCAGGGATTATTCCTTTATGCAGAGTGAAATCTTTTAAAAAAAACCTTTCAAATTTAAGACCAATTTTATTAGTCTACTATGCCATAATAAAAAAAAAATAGTAAGCGAAAAATACTAGAACGCCTAACTGAATATTAACAGCAATATTTACCTATATAGATCATAACATAAAATTAGAAGGCGTTTATAAAATAACACGTATTATACTTAATATTAAGTTGTGATGTCTGTAAGTTTGAATGTCGGGGGTAATCTCCAAAACTGCTCATACGATTTCAGCGAACTTTCACAAGTGTGTAATATGTACCAAGTCATATACACCCTTTTTTTTGTTTAGGCGGGAAAAAATGTTCCTAAGCGCACACCCCGTCGTTCGAGGCAAAGAAGAGTAGTGTAGAGCCCTCACCTAATAAAGAAACTAAAGAAGTCATTTACACCATGGCTATACAGGATGTAAATGGCATCGTACCGATAATTGATATCATGGGTTCAGCTACTCTATTCTGAACCCCCAGGTGTTGGACATTTGCATTGGTCTTTTACATGAAAACTGCGATTTCTTTTTCATTTTTTTTAAATTGAATGTGAGATAGCATCATTATACTATTCTATCTAAATTCGATTTTAGGTAATAAACTCGTTAATCACCGATTTTCTCTAGAAACTACAATGGATTGAACCCTTCGTTTTATTTTTAGTCGCGTTATTAATAATTCGATGGCGGCTAAAAATTCCTAACTTAACGTAACCTGTCGTTGTTGATAAAAATGGTGTGGGGCATATTATTACAGTTATTTGCAAGGGCAGCAAGGGGAAGAAGAGGGGCTCTATTTAATTAAAAATTATAATAATTATTGATGTCTGTTGACTATAGTACTCATCAATATAAAAAAAAACAGAAGGCTTAATATCTAATTACGCTCGAGTCATGCCCAGCTTGGGCCAAGCAGCGCCTTGAACTCGTCGCGGAAATAGGGGTGGACCTCTCGCTGCCGAGCGTCGTCAAAGCGATGCTTGGCAGCGACAGGAACTGGGCCGCGGTCGCTGCCTTCTGCAAGGAGGTTATCTCACGGAAAGAAGCGGCGGGGAGAGCCAAGGACGAGGATTCTTCCGCTGACCCGAGCTGCCGCCAGCGACCGGGGCAGCGCAGGCGCAGGTACTTGCGCCTCATGCCGCCCTAGTTGAGGCTGCGAGTGAATGGACCGAGGAACGTCCGCCACCCGCAAGGCCTCCCGAGAAGGTGTGACGCTCTGTGTGCGGATGCGTCGCTCAGTAGAGGGTACCCAAAAGGGTACCCTCTACTGAGCGACCACACTACCCACACTACCCTGCTCGTTGCCCTGAACGACGGGTGCGGTCAGGAATTTTTTTTCCCGCCTTAACAAAAAAAAAGCCTTGATATCTGCCAATTATAGTTAGACTGTGACCATCTACAACATAACTCCAACACTCTTCGAGCATGTTGATAAATTGACAAAAATAATCCTTAGATATTTTTATACATATTTTTAGCATTTGACATGCTTAGCCATATACATTAAACACAAAGTGGACAATGTGATATCGAAAATAACAGTCACTAGCAGGATTTGAACCTGCATCTCCTGGTGACTGTTATTTTCGATTTAACATTTTCCACTTTGTGTTTAAAAAATAATCCTGTTTAAAAATTCCATACTAACTTGAGAATGTCGCCAAGCTCTGCACGATGGCAGCTCTGATAGTCACTTTATCACACGCGTCCATGCTTAATCACGCAGTTTCACTGAATACCAGATACAGTACTGATATAATGAGTTGTTTAAATACACGTGTTATCCTCAGATATATCTTCTGATAATAAGGCTTTATAGTAGCATATTTAGAGCTGCTCTAAACTTCCTTAATAACAATTTTAGTAGCTCTGATTGGTTCACCACTCCACCTTATGTAAGGTTATAATTTTTTTTATATTACATACTAATCGCCTGCCGCACAGCCTCTAACATAAACGCCATGAACTAAGGAATAATCGCTTTATCGCAATACTATACATACATAATTATAATGGACACAAAACCCAGAACACCTATTTGTGGGTTACATAAAGAATTTTCCGACTTGGGAATCAAATCCACAACTGCTTGATCAGTATTTAATTACCCCGCCATCAGTGCAAACATACTCAATAAACATGTCATTTTATAATCAACTAGGTGACCCAGTAAACTTCGTATAACCCACAATTTATTTCATCAGTGATATCAATCCTATTTATTACTTTATTATATTTGGGTCAACCTCGGAATGACTCGGAATGATAAGCTAGTTACTTGTAAACCTTTATTTTGGCAAGTTGTCTCAAAAGTCTTATGAAATCTCGCGTCTGAGTCTCAAGATATTCAAGGTCAAAGGTAAAAAAAAAGTTTTTTTCAAATATCTCGTTTCTTATTATTCTAATGCCATTTGAAATTACTATAAAAATATTTGTAACAAAAGTTATAGAGTATATCTATGCGTCATACCGTGCGCGACTCATATTTCATATCATCATCCCTATAGTTATTAGTTAATCTTTTTAATACAGTATTTTATTCTTTATCTTGTTTATCTTAATCTTATCTCAACCCCGAACAAGCATTAACTGTAAGAAGGGTACTCGTATGTAGGAACCACTAAATAAATGCCACTTCCTCAACACATTCACGATGATGGTTACTATTGAAGGCTATAATCTTAAATTTAATATTTTAGTAATGAGTATTTTTATACGTTTTCCTCTCGTTTTATCGTTCTGTAATTTTCCACATTTATTCTTCTCAAGAACCATACGAATGCTACGAATCCTCCTGAATGTTTAATGAACGGCTTGTGAACTTCCAACCCACCATTAGGCCAGCATGATGGGTCGTGGCTCAATTTCATGTCATTAGTGCCAACCTTAAGAAAATAATAGGGTTTTAATAAAATAAACATCTAAAACTTCGTCTCCTGCTGCTGCTTGCACATAGGCCCACGAGAGCGCTAAAAGAACGGTGCTGCGCCATCTGCATCCAATGGCTGCCTGCGAATATAACCGGGCCATCCGTCCACCTGGTGTGACGCCGTCCTTTGTATAAAATTATAGTTTTTATGTTTATTGAAATAATAAAAGTTAATTATTTCAGTGTTTTTATGACTAAGATATTGTTTTGTATAGATATAATCTAACTCTGGTTCAGCATAGTTATATGACACCTGCAACCCAACTAGGGGCTCGCACCTGGCAACCTCAGTATAAAACCGAAGTCAGATGTTTTATAAATTGTGTACTGGGGATTTTTTAAACAACACATTATTGTGAAAGTGGAAAACGAGAGCTTTACTGCAAGCGGTCTAAAGCACTCCGGGGAGGATTGGAAGGGACGCAGGTTTGAATCCCGCTCGCAGTAAACGTTCTTTTTCCTTTTTTACAGTAATTTGTCGTTTAAAGAAGTTAAGCATGTCAAGTACTAAAATACAGATCAATATCAGGGGTTTTCAAATAAACAGCAACAACGGCATAGTAGAAAGAGTGAGAAGTCGGTTATCTTCATACAAAAGCACCGCGCGGTTTGTATGTGTGCGCCGTAGTATCGTACGCACACTAACAAAATCTCGACCCGTTTCTCAGTACGCAAGTCGGGGCTAACGCCGCACAAGGTTCGCACGTCACGGCTTGTCGGCACCGCTAAATAAATGAAAAATGTGTGCTAGTCGCAGGAGAACTTATTTCTGTGTGTTTGGCTGTCTAAATGTCATGTCATGTCGATTTCTCAGTATTGTAGGTATAGTGACTAAGTATTAATCGTAATAATCGTAAGTAAAAATAATCTGTGTTGTGTCGTCTGGGTTCAGGGTTAGTGAGGTCGGATTTACCTAAAAGATTACAAGTAAAAAATACAACTTCACGGCCCTTGCCAATTTCTAGGCACTGAATTAAAGTTTAGCCAAAAGTGACAAACCTTTTTTTTTGTTAAGGTGGGAAAAAATGTTCCTAACCGCACACCCTATCGTTCGGGGCAACGACCAGGGTAGTGTTGGACCTGCACCCACTAAAGAAACCCGCCGTGTGCCGTCTCTTCGCCTTTATTGGCAGGCCACTGGAACAATGTTACATTCCTTCATGCTTCAGCCGGCGGCTTACCCTTTTGAGTACCCTCTACTGAGCGACGCATCCACACACGGGGCGTCGCACCTTCGTGGGAGGCCTTGCGGGTGGCGGGCGTTCCCCGGTCCATCCACCCGCAGCCTCAGCTAGGGCGGCATGAGGCGCAAGTACCTGCGCCTGCACCGCCCTGGTCGCTGGCGGCGGTTTGGGTCAGCGGAAGAATCCACCTCCCTGGCCCTCTCCGCCGCTTCCTTCCGCGAAATGACCTCCTCGCAGAAGGCAGCGACTGCGGCCCAGTTCCTGTCACTGCCAAGCATCGCTCTGACGACGCTCGGCAGCGAGAGGTCCCCCCCTATTGCCGCGACGAGTTCACGGCGCTGCTCGGCTTGGGCCGACTCAAGCGTGTGCTGCGCCGTGTCCTCGTCGCAGCCGCAATAGTGACAGCCCGGAGTCGCTTCCCTCCTTGCGGCTATGTGCAGATATCTGCCGAAGCAACCATGCCCCGACAGCACCTGCACCAGTCGAAAGGTAAGGACTCCGTGCCGTCGCCCTACTCACTCTTCCAGCATTGCCTGGAGCGCCCTTACGGTACGAAGACCGGCCTGGGGCGCCTCCAGCCACACCCTCCAGCTGGCCATGGCCGCTCGGCGGGCGTCGCCCTGCCATCTCGCCACCACGCTGGGTGGGGGACGTCTACCCCCCTCCCGCTCTTGTGACGCCCACCGAAACACCTCGGTGAGCACCTCCGCCTCAAAGTCCCACGGAGGGGTTCCGGCCAACGCGCAGGCCGCCTCCGTCGACACCGTGCGGTATCCACTTATGACCCTGGATGCGACGACTCTCTGTGGCCTCCACAGAAGAGCCTTGTTCAGTGCGTCCAGGGACTCCACCCACACGGGTGCGCCGTACAGCGCCATCGACCGGACCACCCCCGTGTAAAGCCATCGGCACGCAATGTTGGGTCCGCCCATATTTGGCATGAGCCGTGCAAGGGCGGACGCCGCACCGACAAGCCTCGGGGACAGTTGGCGGAAGTGCTCGCGAAAGTGCCACCGCCCGTCCAGCACCAGGCCCAGATACTTAATCTGGACCTGCACCCCAATTTGGACCCCGTCCACAGTGATCGAGGCGCCAGCAGGTGGCCGACGTCGGGGCCCATGGAAAAGCAGGGCTTCCGACTTGTCCAGGGCCACCCTAAGCCCCAGCGCCCCGATCCTCCTGACCACCTCCGAGGTCCCTAAGGTGGCCAGGAACGCCGCTTCCTCGAAGTTTCCACCCCGAGCCACGACCAGCGTGTCATCCGCATAGCAGATGACCGCAAGCCTGGGGGGGAGCCGACAGCGTAGCACCCAGTCGTAACCGATGTCCCTCAGGAGCGGCCCTAGAACCGAACCCCGTGGGACACCGCACGACATGGGTCTCCTCACAACGTCCCCTATGCGGCTCTCATAGAGAACGCTGCGGCCCTCAAGATAGTCTGCCACTAGCCGCCCCAGATATGCAGGCACCCCGTGATACCGGAGCAGGCGCTCTCAGGGAGGCCCCTGATGCAGCTGATTGGCAGACTGTTGAATGCGTTGGCGATCTCAAGCGACACCGCCAACAGCACTCCACCGGTGGCGACGACCGCCGCGCCCGCGGCCCTCAGGCGCATGATCGCGCCAACCGTCGAACGACCAGCTCGAAAACCAAACTGGTCATCCGACAAGTCGGGTCCGACTCCGCGCAGGTGCTGGACGGTGCGGGCAGCGAGGATTCTCTCCAGCAGCTTACCCGCCTCGTCCAGCAGCACGACGGGCCTGAAGGCCACGACCGAATCCGGCGTTCACCCCGTCTTTGGCAGGAGTACCAGCCTCCCCTCCTTACAGCAGTCAGGGAACCGTCCGGACGCCAGGCACGCGTCGAACAGTCCCCTGAGGTAGGGCTCCAGGTGGTCCAGAGCCAGGGTCAGCACCCAAGCGGGTATCCCGTCCGGCCTGGACGGTCTCTGTGAGGGGGGGGGCCTCAATCCGGATGTACCGATGATCGGACAAGGTCTCAACCTCCTCCAGGACACATCAGTTCCTCACTCGTGCGGCGACGTCGGGGCTAGCGAACGAAAGGCCCATTATCGACCCACCGTCGCCGCAAGCACGTGTTGACGGAGCCTCTGTTTAGCAAACAGAGGCCGCTCACTCTACCACCACCGCTCCACGGGCGCCCACCAAAGGGGACCCCCACGCCGTGGATTTGGCGTGTAAGTCCCCCACGACTAGGACGTGGCTAAGTGCCAGTCGCCGTATCGAGGTTTTTAGGCTGTTAAGGCAGACCCCGAAATAACCAGACTCCGGTTGGGGGAGAAGTACACGCCATACAGCGAAACTCCTCCCCAATCGGCCGGGTCGTATCCCGTGCCTCTGTCTCAATCGACAAGGGCGGGGAACGAAGCGCCGCAGAGCTGACGATTGCACTCAAAGGTTACCCCTAAGTCATCCATCTGATAGTGACCTGGTAAAAGTTGATTAACCTTGCCGATCGTTTTTGTAGTAAATGCCCAACTAGAGCACGACATCGTTACGTCATAATATATGTACTTAACTATAAATGATGCCTCTTTGATAAGACAATTACTTAATGCTTAATAATAAAAATAATAGATATTACTGTTGGCAAACCCCTTGAGTATTATTCTCAACAGAAACTATCATACATCGCCTGACTTCAGCTATTATTTATCTGTGTAAAATTTGAATGATATTATCATAGGAACACGCGCCGTGTGGGCCCGGCCTTAGAATTGACCCACCCCTCTCTACTCATGGGATTCGTAAGAGCCGACTGAGGGAATACAGGGGGAGTGGGCAGCAGCACTCCCCACTCCCTCGAGTATTAGCAACATCCACTGCGATCGCCAACCCGCCTTCCAAGCGTGGCGATTACGGCACTATCCCCCATTTCTTGGGGAGGCCTATGTCCAGCAGTGGACGATGAAAGATGGATGAGAAATGGATGGATATCATAGGAAAATTGTACTGACTGAGGACAAACTAACTTATCATCACGCCATTTCCCTTGCGGGATAGGCAGAGAGAACAGAGTGCCAAGAGGCTCTATTCTTGCATACATCTCTCACTTCCTCAACATTCATAACTCTCTTCATACACGCTCGCCGGTTTCGGAGACTCCTGACTCCACCTTCCTTCAATATATGACCGATTTGGTCTAGGTAGGTGAGTCTTGGTCTCCCCCTGTACCTACATCCTTCCACTTTCGCATTGCATATCTTCTTAACCGGTCGCTCGTCCGGCATTCTTTCCACATGTCCGATTCATCGGAATGCCCTTTCGCATCTTTACACCAATACTCTCTTTTATACCTACTCGCTCTCTTACGACGTTGTTACGAATGCGGTCAGTCAGCCTCACTCCACAGATTCTTCGCAGAGATCGCATTTCGACCGCATTTATTTTACTCTCATGCTCCTTTTTGCAAACCCAACTCTCGCTTCTATATAATACCGTTGGGACAAGCACTGCGTTGTGTATTGCGACACGTGCCCTCTGGCTGAGGTGATGACTGCCAAAAAGTTGTCCCAATGCTCCGTTCACTCTATTTCCCGCATTCACTTTTCTCTCTACATCAGTAGTGTACCTTCCATCCCGACTGAATCCACATAAAAGATATACAAATTCATCCACTTGTTTTAGCACACCATTTCCTATTGCTACTCTAACATCTGTTCTGGCTTCTTCTCTTTCAAAAACCATTATTTTGGTTATGCTCACATTCACACGTAGGTCACTTTTCTTACAATCTTCTGCCATTACGTCGATTAGGGTTTGCAGGTCAGTCGCAGACTGTGCTAATAAGACCGCATCGTCTGCATATAGCAAAGAGTTAACCACTGAGTCGCCCATCTGAACTCCCGCATTCATTTCATTCAACCTTTGTAGACATTTATCCAGATATATGATAAACAGTCTGGCTGATAGAACGCAGCCCTGTTTAACGCTGATATTGACATCAAACCAGGGTGACATTCCATCATCCAGCCGTACACAAGCTCTGCAATCCTTGTAGTTGACTGCACCGCTTGTAGCAGTCTACAGTTAATACCATACTCCGGCAAAATGTCCCAAAGTTCCTTTCGTACAACCGTGTCAAATGCTTTCTCTAAATCCACAAAACTGCAGGAAACCCTCTGATCTACAGCCAGATGCTTCTCCACAATATTGCGCAGAGAAAACACTTGATCCATGCATCGCCTTCCACACATGAAACCTCCTTGTGCATCACACAAAAATTCATCAGACATCATCCTCATTCTCCTTTCAATAATCTTACCATACACTTTGGCTGCCAAAGAAGCTCAAGCTTATGGCTCTGTAGTTTGCACAGTCATAACGTGAACCCTTGTTTTTAAACAAGGGCACGATGACTGCGCTTCTGCAGTCCTTGGGAACCATTCCTGAGCTCCAACATAAATTGAGAAGCATCAGGAAGGATTCCCAGACACATGAGCCTCCAAGCTTGATCATCTCAGCAGACACTATATCAATTCCCGCTGCCTTACCATTTTTCAAACTTCTAATCGCCCATTCAACTTCATCCATACTAATGTCATCAGAGGATGCTGGTTCCGAATGCTGATCTGTTAGACCACATGTTGCACCGGCATCACCCTCAACATTCGCATACATATCTCCAAAATATTCACTCCATCTGCTTAACACATCTTGTGTTTGCGTAAGAATGTCTCCACCTTTAGACCTTATTTTATTTAATCTGTAAGCTGACCAACCACTCCGAGATTTCCAGAAAAGTTTGGTGTTGCTCTCGAAGCTTTTGGTCAGCCTTTCTTCTGCAATCATATTTGCTCTATCACGCTTCTCTTTCACTAAGGTTTTGGTGTCATTCTTACGTTGCCGGTATATTTCTTTTTTTCTGCTCTTTCATACTTGCACTCAGGTTCAAATAAGATACAGAGTCCAGCCACGCTTTTTTCTTTTGGTCTACGGAAGCTGCTACTTCCGTATCTAAACATGCATCTTACCTTTCACTTTCCTATGCTTCTTTGAGCATCCACATACTTCTTTCGCTGTATCTACCATACTATCTTTCAATACTCTCCAGCATTCTTCTATGTCAGATTCCGGCTGACTTGCCATTGTCAGTCGTTCAAGGACACCCTCTGCATACTTTGCTCTTACACTCTCTTCTTGCAACTTTTCAATCTTTATTCTTCCAAGCGCTCCGAAGTGGACACGCTCTCGCCAGTGTCTCCACTTCCTGAACAGACCACTAAATCTCGCAATAACGAGATAGTGGTCCGTGTTGACAGTGGGACCCCTGTAGGCTCTTGTATCCATTTTACTTCGGAGGCGACTGTCTACCAGAATTAAATCTATCATACTTCTCTGTTCATTCCTGCTCCATGTTTACATATGGATGTCCTTATGTTGAAAAAATGTGTTTGACACAATAAGGTTTCTCTCCATATATACATCCGCAATGAGCCTACCTGCATCGTTCACTCTCTTATCACCAAATGAACCAAGCACGTCCTCGAAGTCTGGACGCTTGGACCCGGATGGATTCAAGTCTCCACATACGATCACACGTTCACTAGCTTCTGCCAAATCCAGAACTTCCCTAACATTATCCCAGAACTTCTCAAGATCCGATGCTACCGAAGAGCCTACGGGAGCATAAGCTGCGACCATGAAAACCCTGGTGACACCTAATTTTATTCGGACCCATAGAAGTCTTGAATCGTTCATTCCGTAGTCTTTCACACTTGAGGCCAAGCGAACGGACAGCAACACCTTCTTTTCTTCTTTGTTGGCCCGTTCGCTCTACGGTACACCAGACAACAGAGCTATCCCGCTACCAGGAAGATCACAGGCGTCGCTGCCCTTTCGCTGGGCTCTGTGGAACAGAGACCAGCGTCTGTCCGACATGACGGTTACCAGCTCGTGTAACTTACCTTCCACACCACCTCTTACATTCCACGTGCCTACTCGACACTCTGCTCCCCTCGACTCGCCAAACTGGGCAAGGCGTGATGGGTAGCAGCCCCCATCGCCGCATCTGCCATTGTTCGTACCGACGGGGCGAGTCGGTACGCGTCGCCTCTGGGGCACGCCCTAAACCGCACTAAGGTACGTATTTGAGCCGGATTGCAGCCTGTGGATTACAGGCTGGCAGGGATCGCGACGAGCACGCTCCGGACTATGATCACCTTAGGACAGATCCCGGAAATCCGGGAAATGCCTATTTGCCACCCTTTTTTTTTTATTTAGGCGGGAAAAAATGTACCTAACCGCACACCCCATCGTTCGGGGCAACAAACAGGGTAGTGTGGGGCCTTCACCCACTAAATAAACCCGCCATGTGCCGTCTCTCCGCCTTTATTGGCGTTCACTGGAACTATGTTACATTCCTTCGGTGAGTGTATTAGACACCCACGGTTATGTTTAAGTCCCACGTAATAGAGGGCGAGCCTATTGCCCTCTACCGGGCACATTTCCAAACTCCGGGCATCTATTAAAAATTTTTATTTTAACGAAAAAACTCAATAATGCTGCCCGACCCGGGGATCGAACCCGAGACCTCATGATCAGCAGTCGCTCACACTACCGCTGCACCACAGAGGCAGCTTGACAGGTATATAAAAAAGAGTAGGTCACCTACTAAAGATTCTGGTGACCTGAATGAGGCTGTGGAAATAAACTAAAGCACGATGGATCGTAATCGGAGTGTCCTATGTTCAGTGGACTATCACTTATTGGTTGATTGAGATGACAAACAAAATAACACTCAAAATATTTAATCATATAGATATAACGCAGACGGTACTATCAAGCGTCTTTATAGCCTGGTTTAAATATCTCAGCGTATTTGTGAAGCTTATCTTGGCACTACGCAAATGCTAAATTGTGGAAATCCAAGAGTTTTATTTGCAAAAGCGTAGTTGATGTTTTATGTAATTTTTATTGCGACATTCTGTAATGGGGTCAGTGTACAGCCTGGTGTTGGTCTGGTATTTATTTAAGCATCGTAAGTATCACAAATATGTTGTTGCAGATTTAGCCAGAAAGACCCTTCTGACAATATACTCTGGACTATCACTAAAGCTACGGCGTTTGAAGAGGCCTCAGCTCCGCCTCCTAATGGGATCCATTACTGGACATGCTTTATGGAATAAACACTTATTCACTCTAGGCGTTATAGATAGCCCTCTTTGCAGAGCTTGCATGGAGGCAGACAAAACAGCCGCCCACGTCATTCTTGAATGTCCAGGGGTGGCAGAATACCGGGCACTATACCTCGGCACTCCGAGATCGCTCCCAGAAGTCGTCGGCAACGTTAAGTGCCTGCTTTCTGGTGATGCTGGTTTGGCAAGAGTAGTGCCATCAACCCGTCATGCAAAATAGGCGCACTTACGACGTCGAGTTGCAGAAAAATAATTCCAGCCCGGGTTTACACTACAATATGTTGCAGATTCTCTCTTTCTTTCTTTCTTTTCTTTCTTTATGTAATTCTTGTATCCCAGGGGACAACCCTTTGTAGATCACCTGAACTACTTCGCTATCTGTGCAGTCCAAAAACAATGATTGGTGCTTTGCAGCCAACGGGCTCCTTTGAGTAAGTCAATGATCCACTACATGGTTGCCACACAAGAACCAAACCTTCCCTTAAAGTTGTCAGTTCGTAGAGCGATGAGGTTCTTGCTGTTTCAGCTTGCCAGCCCTATTTTTATTTTGCTTCTTTATTGAGACTGGAAAAAATGTACAGAACCGTACACCCCGTCGTTCGAAACAATGAACACAGTTGGGCCCTCACTCACTCCGTCTGTACAGGACCACTGGAACTGGAAGACATTACTTCAGTGGTCCGCCGGTGGCTTAGCCTTTCGGGTACCTACCCCCCTATAAGCTACCGGGCCCCGGTGCGTTGCACCTTCGTGGAAAGCAATGCGGGAGTCGGACGTTCCTCGGTCCATCCACCTCCGGCCTCATCTAGGGCGGCATGTGGTGCAGGTGCTCTTCATCCTTTTGTTTTGTTAAGACAGGAATAAAATTTACCTAACATTTAAACGAATTTTACACATTTTGAAATAAAACTACATTTACGGAATCTATCGCGTTTACTTGATTTTTATATCAGCTTTGGACATCTACCATCTAAGTCCACCCGTGATTATGAATGCTGTAAAGTATTCGAAACGTAGGGATAGCATAACAATCAAGTAAACGCGATAGATTCCGTAAACGTAGTTTTATTTCAAAATTTACCGAACCATACACCCCATTGTTCGAGGCAACGAACAGGGTAGTATGGCACTCTCACTCACTAAGTAAACTTGCCGTATGCCGTCACTCCGTCTGTACTGGCGGATCACAGAAAATGTGTGACATTACTTTAATAAATCCTTTCTTAGCGGGTGCTTATAATATATTATAATAATACCTTTATTCACATTTTTAAACTTAGCCGTTTTGACTGTGCGTTGATCGTCAGTCAGAACAAGCAATTTTATATTTCTTAAGTTATATCTGAAGTTCCCGATTTTTAGGTTTTATCTCAAGTTATGCCGTGTGGGGCCGGCTTTAGCTGTGTGGGGCCGGCTTTTTTGTCCTACCCCTCTCTACCCACGGGAGTCGTAAAAACCGACTGAGGGAATACCGGGGGAGTGGGCAGCAGCACTCCATCGAGTATTAACAACATCCACTGCGATCGCCAATCCGCCTGCCAAACGTGGCGATTACGGCATTATCCGCCATGACGGGACCGCTCGTTGTGGCGTTCTCTTGGGGCCTAAGTCCAACAGTGGACGTTGAAAGGCTGATGGATGGATGGATGGATGGATCTCAAGTTCCCGATATAGTAGCGGGATAACATGTATCAGTTTTAAGTCTAATCAAGAGCTATCAAATAAAAAAACTTGCATCAAAATCCGTTTAGTAAATTTTGCGTGATGCGCGAACGATGAACAAATAGACAAACAGACAAAAAAATAAAACAAAAATAAACGTTTTGCATTCAGACACGACTATATAGCCTAATAAAGTATTTTTTCTCAAATACTTTAAATATACAGACACAGCTCTGTTACGGCTTTATATTAGTAGTGCAGATGTATAGATAATAAATAAATAAATGTTAGAGATTACAGATTAATATTAAAATATGTCTGAAAAAGTACAACTAATAAATTCCCTGCACGTCAAAATTAGCATAGAAGTAGCAAGTTTATTTTATATCTTATTTTTTAATATTTTTTATTCATGTGCCAAATTATGTGCTTAGGCATAATTCACCTGCATGCCTGGGAGATTTATCCAATGACTTGTGACTTCTCCTCAGTATGATAACGAGAGATCCAAAATGTTATAAATAAACTTAGAGAATAATCAAGGAAAAATAAACAAAACATTATCATTAATTATACTTTATTATCATGAATTCTTAAGTTATATTTACAAAGATATTATTTTTATCTTAAAATGATATATTTCTATAATTATACAAATATACATCTACTATAATAAGAATACTATTTTATTTAACTTATAACAGTGTTATGTTTTGTTCTAACAATATTTTATATAATTAATAATATATTGGTAAGAGTCTTCGTAATTAAATATTCTATTACAGTATTATAATTATTACCTATATATAATTACAAAAGTTTATGATATGAATACTTAAAATAATTACTATAGTTAAAAATCTAAATAATTGACAACTATTTTAATCATTGCTACCATCCGTGGCGACGGTCGTATTAATATTTATAATAGTAAACTATTATCTTCCTTTAGCTTTATTTAAAGACCGCAACAAAATACAAACTGCTTTAATAAATATAAATTAAATATATGCTAAGCTTTAATTTAAATACTGATATGCTAAGCTTTAATTTAAATACTGTATATTCACACCACAGACGAATATGTTTATTACAACCCGCCACGGCATACGGATGTAAGTGGATTTTTTAAGAATTACGACTGTCATGTACATTAATCAAAAGTCTCTTCAAATTTAGCTTTATTAAATTTAGCTGTAAGTTTTGATATAATTTTATTTATAAAAATCTTACAAAAATAATATATATAATCTTAAACAGTATAAACATTTGTTGTGTGGTTTAGAAGAAGAAACGAGAAAAATAAATAATGCGAACAGAAGTTCCGTTTTATACTTTTTATAAATAAGCTATTTAAAGTACTAATTATTTGTTAATGAGGAAAAAGGTAACTTTAGTGCGAGCGGGAATCGAACCCGCGTCCTTTCCAAGCCGCAGAAGTGCTCTAAGCCACTGAGCTACCGCACTGACCTTTCGGCGATGCCAATCTCCTCATCACATTTGTCTTTACGACAAATATAAGAATAAGCTATTTATTTTAATATTAATAATCACCGAGTGTTAAAATTGCGAGTAGTAGGTATCACTACTTATAAAGTACTCTGTGTTTATCAATATTATAATCACAAGCCTTCCATCAACAATATTGTTGATCGAAGTCACAAGCGGAGTTTTTAGCAAATTAACAATGACAATAAAAATTTAGTGTTCTTGCACATAGCTCATGATCATTTTATTATGCGGAATAATATATTAATTTAACACCCCAATAACATATATAATACCTCATAGATTTAGATATTCTTTAATAACAGAAATGCTTAAAAAAATATAGAAATAGATATTCTTTTATAATATTATGCATAAAATCCACAACACTAATTAATACAGTTGGGTTATTTGTACTATTAATTGTGATTAGAATTCGCTTAATATAATTAACTATAAATACTTCAAATGAACAATACTTCATCCAAAGGCTCATTTCGACATCTCTTTACACCAAAGAGATCGTAGACCATAAAAACTTACGAAAACTTGTTTCCTCGTGTTTTTTGCCAGCAGTAAGAGACCAAAAGACTACTCAATAAAGACCCAAAGAGCACTAGCATACCACCCCATAAAGCCGCTGGGGGAGATACGCAAAAACCTGTTGCTTGAGGGAGATCTTCGGCAAAGACTACCCTCAGACCTTTTCCAATAACTGTCGAAGGTTCTGTGTGGTTACCCAAATGAATTATATCTCGCCTCCTCCTCTTTCTTGGCTCAATGCTTCCCGGGTTGGGGCAAACATCACAATCAGTTTTACAAAGTTCAACCTCACATTGAATAATCAAATCCATCTCATCAGGGAATTTGAAAGCGTTAAAGAAGGCGAAAGCTATAATAGACGCTCCTGTATTACCAGTTTCTCTTGTCTTCTGGAAGGCTCCAAAGATTTTTGGCTTTAATACGCAGCCGTTGTCATCGGTTAATGGAACTACATTACGGTTATCAGAATCTCTAGCAACGCATTCTCTAACTAAAATGTCAAAGGCAGCATCACCTGTAACTGTTACAACCAAGGTCATAGTCTCTCCGATCTTAACTAGGCCGTTAGCTTCAGGAGCGAAAGGTCCTCTACCAGTCTGGATGTCTAGTCTAGCCATGGCGGTATCTCCGCTAAAGTTACTAGTAATCTGGTTCAACATGCCGACACTCAGTGAAGACACTAATTGCTTCTTCAGATTACCTTCCCACAAACATCTGACTCTTCTAATATGATCCCAAACTTCTTGAATACCGATGTCATTTTGAAGAACAAGAACATTTTCTAAGTAAGCCTGACCTTCATTTTCGAAATCACTGAAGAATCTAGTTCCACAAGTATTCAAACTAACTGTGAAAGAATATTTCGTTTTACCAGAATTTTCCCTAACATAAACACATTCCGGTTCTTTATAATGATCCTGAGAATAGATAAGCCCATTATATTCCTTATTGAACTCAATGTTGATAGTCATCATTTCTTTACCGCAGTCAACAGTGATCTCATGGACGTGAGGAGGATGACGATCGTCATCTTCACCGAGGGTTGGGTTCTGAGATACATTAGTTTCAGAACCAGAAGAACCAGAAGAGGAAGAACTTGACAAACTCGAACTGGAGCCACCGGACCCGCCTTCTTGTGCTACATAAATTGGCTCAGTAGTTTGATCGGGCTGATTGGGTTGGTAACTGGGTTGAGAAGGTTGGTAATCTGGTTGTGATGGTTGATAGCTTGTTTGGGAAGGTGAAGAAGGTTGGTATCCAGGTTGGGACGGTGAAGATGGCTGGTAATCAGGTTGGGATGGTGAAGATGGTTGATACCCGGGTTGTGACTGTGAAGGTTCATAATTAGGTGAACTTGGTTGGTAGGATGGTGAAGAAGGGTAGGATGGTTGGCTGGGTTGATAACTAGGAGTTGACTGACTGGGTTTATATGATGATTGTGGAGGTAAATATGAAGACTGAGGCGGTTGGTACGAAGGTTGTGATGGAGGAAAAGAAGGAACTGTTGGCTGACTAGGTTTAAATGAGTCAGTAGGTTGGTAACCTGGTTGACTTGGCTGAAACGATGGGCTTGATGGTGATGGTCCTTCACTATATGCAGGTGAGGGTCTCGTACCGGAAGCTGGATAACCGGTAACTGGTGGCAGATAGGTGTTGGAAGGTTCAAAAGGCCTCGGTTTTTCTGGTTTCCCTCCAAAGTACTGGCGAGCTGAAATGTATAAAGACAGACATTAGTATATAATTCAAGGACAATGTTCACAAAGATCCCAAGCTGCAAGTGCATGTGCTAGTGATAGCTTGAAAATAAATGTGAATAGCCAAATTTTATTTCGTAAGTATTACGTTTAGACTCATGTTGATTAATAATTTCCTAAAAATGCCTAGGTTTTGTCTATATATATAAACTTATGTACATGTTTTTCTCATTTCTGCCAAATACACCGGTACATTATAACTGTCTTGTGAATGTATTTATCTTAAATCTATGATGTTAAATCTAATTTAGCACCTTTTCGATTCTTTTGTTGATATAGTCCCTGTATCCAATGCAGTAGATTATTCACCATATCATCCACTTCAGCTTGCTTATCTGGCTGGAGAGATTGATCCGCTGGAAACCATAATCTTGGTCAGCAACCGCCAATTTGGTTACCATCACCGACCAAACTTAACCGGTTAGATTTAATTAATCTCGCTAGACAGTTACTAGATGGTAGATTATTTTATTTTAATATTACATTTTAGTAATGATTTAGAAGAATTTAAGAGAATACAGAATTAGAATACCAGTTTTTGAAAACATGCTATATATAATGCAAATATCGAAGATATCATATACCTAGAGAAGAAGGAGATTGAAGATAACTACAATATAAAATACAAAACTTGTACAATAAAAATAGCTGACTATACTAAAAATAATCCAAACTAACATTATTAGAGAAACACCCACTAATAAAGATAAATTTAGTATTGGTTAATGAAGAAACTACATTATTCGTATGTTTGAACTACATAGCTGAACTTATAATTAAGTAATTAGTAATTTATCTACCAATAATTTTAAACGTAATGAAAGATAACATAAGATAACTCACAAAAGGCATTAGAAGAGAAAGCTAATGAAGACAGAATATTTTCACATATACAGTACACAAACAGTAAAGATGGAACATATAAGCTTGTTCAAATAATACACAGATTTGAAAGATAAAATCGTTAAATTAGAGAGAATAATGCATATCAAATTAAAAGACAAACATCAAAATTGTTTAAACATGCTTGGATTACACAATTATCGTTTGAAATGTAATATAGTGTTATGCAAACATTAACAAAATATTTAGACTATGTTTTCATTGATGTAGAAATAAGATAGGAAGGTAGTTAGTCATATTCTAGGTCCCAGTAAGAGCTAGCATTTGGACTATAGTCTTAATACCATGAACATATCATATATATCACAAAAAACTATTTTTGATGCCCTAAAATTAATACTTAGGTAAACACAAAATTATCTATTTGGTCTTGACGTTACATTAGTTAATGAAAACATAGTCATACATATATTTAGCAATAAGTATGAACAGATATATGAAGAACATACTGAAAATGAAGATAAGACAGGAATCAATTTAAAGCTAGTTACATGGATTAAAAATATACAAGTTGTAATAATATTTAGATATTTTTATATATATTTTTAGCATATGACATGCTTAGCACTATACATTAAACACAAAGTGAAAAATGTCAAATCGAAAATAACATGTCAAATGCTAAAAATATATATAAAAATATCAAAATATTTAAAGGGTGTGCGTCATTATTAGGTAAAATCTTAATTGTAAAATTAAGTTTACCTGGTCGGTATAATGTATGAAAATGCTTCCGGCGGATGGCGCAGGCGTCACCCAAAGATGTTAAGTAGGATGTGTTATCGAAATTAGCAGTCAGGAGCAATTGTCAGGATGGCTGAATTGGTAAAGCATCTGGACGGTATCCAGAAGATGCAGGTTCAAATCCTGCTCCTGACTGTTATTTTCGATACATTTTTCACTTTGTGTTTAAAGTTGTAATAATATTACTGACAATGATAAATCTTAGATCGAGCAAAAAGACATGTCGTTTAGAGATTTCATTTTAAATGAAGACAAAAGAGAACTTGTGTCTATGTGTTGTGGCTATGAAAAGTCTGAACATTAATACTGCTTATAAAACTGAGATTGAAAACCTGCACTTGAGGCTGTTTATAGTATGTTTCTATAATATTATAAGAAATGCTAAATTTTAAATGTATGCTTGTGACGAATTATAGGTAATAATGATTTTTACGTCATGCCTTATGATTGTTTTTACTCTAAAAGTCTAGACATAGCATCACGCCTGTATTCCCACGGTTTGCCAGCTATGTTTAAGTCCCACGTAATAGGGGGCGAGCCTATTGCCGTCTACCGGGCACATTTCGAAACTCCAAGCTGTAACCGAGAATTTTTCTTTTACGAAAAAGCTTAATACCATTGTCCAACGTGGGGATCGAACCCAAGACCTCATGATCAGCAGTCGCACACACTACCACTGCACCACCGAAACAGTTACCTGAATTAAACTAAAATATATTTTTCATTGTGTACAGTAAAAGAGAATCCCATGGAAAAGCCATAGCTTAACTTCATAAAGATTATTATATCAATAATTCTAACAGCGGTGACGTAGTTCGCCTCTTGTTGTGTCTCATTCGCCTTTTTTTTGAGGCGGCAAAAAAATATCTAACCGCAGATCCCGTCGTTCGGGGCCACGAACAGGGTAGTATGGGACCATTAAACAAATCCACCGCGTTCCGTCTCTCCGCCTGTATTGGCAGACCACTGGAACTGTGTGACATTAATTCAGTGTGTCTCATCAGGGTGAAAAGGTGGGCAGCGGAAATCCCTTTTAAGATAATTCATTATCTCTGCCTACCTCTTTGGGAAACAAGAGTGAGTCTATGTATTTATGGCAAAACAGACAACCACATTAATTTCCGAAGCTTAAAAAAGCTTTATATAGTGGTACGATTTTGTCCCATACGTGATTATCTGCGAAGTGTTATGTTAAAATAATAAAACTTTAATGCTATACTAGTCGATGCAGTGTACAATTTTTTTTTAATACCTAGTTCAAATATTTATACACGTATTCGTCAGCATTATAATATGTTGAACTAACTCCTTGTGACTGTACTTTAGCCCCTTAAAAGATTATTTTTAAACTCTAATCTTGTTTTCATTTACGAGCGGGATTTTTTTTCGCATAAAACATATTAATTTTAAAACAGATAACATAAACATTTATTCAAAGGATTATTCGAAGAAGTCAAGATGATAAAATTAAATAAAAACATAGTCTCGCACTTGTTTCTCGAGGTTTAACCGACGCTTCGCCGACTATGCGTAAGTGTCCCACTTAGTTAATAGGGGGCGAGCCTATTGCTGTCAACCAGGCATATTTCCAAAACTCCGGATTGCCACTGAAAATTTTTCTTTTACAAAAAAGCCCAATAACACTGCCCGACCCGGGGATCGAACCCGATCGAACCTCATGATCAGCAGTCGCTCATACTACCGCTGCAATTTCACCGAATTATTCGCATATTACATCTCCGTACTACCAACATACGAAATTAATTAATTAAATATAAAAGTTCAAAATCGTTTAGAAAGTTAACAATGATATCGAAAGTGTAGAATAATCAAGTGATGTCGAAATATTTTATATTTATACTGGAATAACTGGGCGTGAAATATGACTAGCGTGTGAACGATTTGAATTTTATCGCTATCAAATATCGGAATTGCACAGCACTTATTTGTTCTGGAGAGAAATCTTTGTTTTGATGAGTTTTATTGCCAGCAATTATGTACGCACACTCGCACACACTATTGAACGTTGGCTTCTAAATGAAATATAAGTACCTACTATGGCACATTGATCAGATGGAACAGCATAAGATTTCATTTCATATATGTGAGATGAAATGGTGAACAGCGGCTTGTCAATATTCTCGGTATAGTTGAGTCCATGACCGACGGTTACCACTTACCGAGTCGTGGCTCGTTTGCCACAATACGCAATAAAAGAAAACCCAAAAACTACCCAGTGTCGTCATTGTCTAATAAATTTTAATTATAAACAAAAACCAAAAAAAGTATTTTTTATTTACTTTCGATAATTTTATGCTTACTTTAGTTGATCTTATCAGCTCATCATCATAAAATAAAGTCTCCCGCTGCGGCTTTATGATCTGAATCAACTCTAAAACTACCAAACAAATATTCATGCGGTATTCACCAATCCATGGAATGATTAATGAGGAAGATTTAGGTTTGTCAACGGTGGCAAACGAACAGATGCTAAGTGGTAACGGCCGCTCATGGACTTTGGCAGCACAGCGGTACAGCCAAGCCGCCGCCTACCGAAATTCAGATTTCATTAAAGTATTCAGTAAATTAGCTGATGTATAACGAACAAGATTGAAAATGTCAGAAACAATCATATCAACTGGAAGTTTTACTGTACAGAAATGAAAACTATTTTATAATTAAACACAAAGTGAAAAATGTGAAATCGAAAATAACAGTCAGGAGCAGGATTTGAACCTGCATCTTCTGGATACCGTCCAGATGCTTTTCAATTCAGCAATCCTGACAATTGCTCCTGACTGCTAATTTCGATAACACATCATACTTAACGTCTTTGGGTGACGCAGAAGATGCAGGTTCAAATCCTGCTCCTGACTGTTATTTTCGATTTCACATTTTTCACTTTGTGTTTAATGTATAGTGCTAAGCATGTCAAATGCTAAAAATATATATAAATATTTTATAATTTTAAAGTTTTTGTTACACATGACTGGATGATGTTCAAGATAGACAAAAGAAAAATTGTTTCGCCAATAAAAATTATCTTATATATTGTTGTGTTACATACTAAAGCTGGTGTTACAAGTGTTTGAGAAGAGTGTAAGATAAATAAAATAAGTATTAGTAAAGCGTGTATGTGTACACAAAATGTGTATATAATTGCTTGTATTAAAATAGAACACATAACATCAATAGTATGTACATTCAAGTCAAAATCCTTGATCTTCGGTTAAGATCTTTTTTCACTACGTGAGAGGCAAACAAGCCTACGGTCCACCTAATTTTAAGCGGTTGCCGTAGCCTGTAGACGCAAAGCTGTTACCGTAGCCTATAGATGCAAAGCGGTTACCATAGCCTATAGACGCTAGCAACACCAGAGGCATCACTTGCATATCATCTTTTTTTTTTTTTTTTTTATTGCCTTTAGTGGCAGACGAGCCACGGTTCATCTGATGGTAAATGGTAACCTCCGCCCATGGACTCGACTATACCGAGAGTATTGTCAAGCCGCTGCTCACCAATTCATTTCACAGATGAAATGAAATATAAACGGCTATCTCCTGCTACAGCCAAAACGCAACGATGTGCTTCATGGCCGGTCACACGGGAGATGGTGGTACCAACCCGCTCGGGCCGGATACTAAGTGAGTACTCCCACTTGTTACCCAGCCCTACCACCAGTCGTACAATGGATGATAATTGCTTACTTCCCTTAGTCACCTCATACGACACCCGTGGGAAAGAATGGGGTGATGACACTTGTATTCTTAATCCGTCACCACACGGAACAAAGGAGGAAAGGAACATTAGGAAGGATAATAAGGTGAGAATAGGTAGTACATATACTGCGGAGAAGATATGGAGGATAATAAGTAGAGAATATGGAGAGGGTTCGGTTCTCCGGCGCTCTCACTCACCATACAAAACACAACAGTAGAATACTTACCGTTGTTTCACTTGCGTCGAACTTCTGTGAGAGCAAACGGACACAAAGTACACCCAGACAGACCAATAATTTGTGAATCACACAAAAAATGCGTTGGAATCGAACATACAATTCTCAGGAGTGTCGGTAACTATACTACTCAACCATATAAATTCTGCTCGCGACTTCCTATCTATGTGTGGAAGGGTGGTTCTTTGAACACAGCATTTTTTTTATTTTCTGTCTGTTTGTTTGTGCATCACACAAAAACTATAGAAGTGATTTTGATTTAACTTTTTATTTGATACCTCTTTTAATCAAGAAATCTAAGTCAAGTCTTAAAAACTGGTATACGTTTCATCCCGCTTCTATATCGGGAACCTTAGATATGACCAACGAACTAGCTTTATCTGTGGTGGAGCCGCGGGCAGATTAGTTACATACATAATTGTTACGATTTCTATGTGTCACCCCTCGGTAATCCTAAGTAGGTCATCTATTACGCCTGAAAATAACCTATTTTTTGCAGTAACCGTCATGAGACCGTGTGGCCTAATGGATAAGGCGTCGGACTTCGGATCCGAAGATTGCAGGTTCGAGTCCTGTCACGGTCGTTAAGTTTTTCGAAGACGAGATTATTTTAGAAAAATATTTATTTTTAACAATAGTGATGTTACGCATTTTATTTTAATTATTACAAGCATGAAGTGTTTATGTGTCATAGTTTGTTACGGAGCACAGACAAATAAAATGTATTTTATCGATGGTACATTCGTATCAGGAAAATATAATGTATTTTTAGGTATAAACTTTATTTAAAAAAAGGACTTTTATTGATTAAAATAGTCTATACTATTATAAAACTGTAACAGAGCTGTGTCTGTACATTCAAGATATTTGAGGAAAAAATGGCTGTAATAGGCTATATAGGCGTGTCTAAACCCAAAACATTTTTTTTAGAATTTTTGTCTGTTTGTCTATCTGTTTGTCTGTTTGTTTGTTCGCGCATCACGCAGAAACTACTGGACGGATTTTGATGCAACTTTTTTTATTTGAAAGGCCTTGATTAGATTTAAAAACTGGTATACATTTTATCCCGCTACTATATCGGTAACTTGAGATATAACCGAAAAACCTTTTTTTGGCTGCGGCGAAGCCAAGGCAAAGGCTAGTATCTAATATTAATAAAAAAGGTCAACAAGATTCTCAATATTTGAATCGTGTTTTACTATAAAAGAGCACGTTATTTTTTTTATTTTTATAATAATATATTTATCAATCAACCAATTCTTGATTAATAGTGATGTTGTACTTATTGACACAACCTTGCCAATTTTTTATTATTGGGAGCGAATCATGTCAAATCTCAAATATATGTATAAATAAATAACAATTGCACATAAACGTTAAAAAAAGCAATTAAAAAATTATGACTTTTTCTTCTTGCATTTTAATAAGAAAAAAATCATAAATTCCTTGAATGTAATGTAACCATCGATAAAGCTGTACCCAAAATGGTGAAATTGCACATAAAAATTTATATCTGTATTGTGTACGTACCGGTCTTGCGTTTTCTTGTTTCTGTAAAATATATTACGATTAATCTAAATACAATAGACATAATATCTTATTTACAACATTTTACAGTTTATTTACATTAAACTTATATTATTGCATGCAATAGCAATTTTACACCTAGATGCATTTCATAATAAGCATAGCATACATTGTAGTATGTACAAGAATATCAAACATAATTTTAATCTTAACTATTGTCATTCATATAATATAGATATATGTATATTTATGTTTGTATACATATATACAGACTCGCATATTAATGTATACAGTAGACAAATACCAAAAACGAAGGTGTAAATCTTTGCATCTCTGCTTCGAATTTAATGTTTAAACAATTAATTAATTAATAAAGTTATTGTACACAGAGTATCTGTTGAGTACAGATGTCTAAGCTTAGATTAGATCTCAGACTAAGAACGATTAGATACTTTATCTATTATAAGTCTCAAAGCAATAGAAGACAAATCCAAAACCACGAACCTATCATATACATCCTACTTCCATATCCAAAACAGATCTATGAATAGATTTGTTTTTTTAATCTATCCATCTGTCAATTATAATTTTAAATAAAGGAGGTTCGTATAAATATTACAGTATTTTTATTCTTTAAGAAGCAATATGCTACAGATTCTAAACACTATTTATTAACCTACTTCTATTTTATGGCGTCTTGGCGGAATCCTCTTTTAGAGCTGCGTTTTGACGATCCATATTTGTATTTCACAGAGTATAAACCTCCTTAATGGATATATAACGGGCAAGGCTCTAGGTCTAGGCTGAATAGTCGGCATAGGGTATCAATTAAAGTTCTTTCCCTCGCCGTTTCGATACCTTTATATGCTTAATTTTGTTATTACTTAAAGTGGTAGATGATACAGGCAAATATTATGATGATAAACGGTAATTGCTGCTCATGGTTCCCGCAATACCACCACAGACACGCCATAAAGCGCTCCAGACAAGACGGAATAGGGTCACTTGCTTTCTCTTTTTTGAACTTCTATAAGCTCTTATGACACCCCGTGTCATCGTGAAGTGGGATGTGTGTGAGAATAGAGTTTAATAACTATATGTTTTTTAATCTATCACCAAAATGGATGCATTATCTATCACCAATCATATAATTATGGCCTCTTTTCCATGCAATCAAGTAATTCCTCCATGTATTATTTTGATTTATATAGGAAAATCACCGCATTCACCACGCACATATAATTAAAGTGACAAAGTACACAACATCTATAGAACATTTTTTTTTTTATTGCTTGTAGTGGCAGACGAGCCACGGTCCATCTGATGGTAAATGGTAACCGTAGCCCATGGACTCGACTATACCGAGAGTATTGTCAAGCCGCTGCTCACCAATTCATTTCACAGATATGAAATGAAATATAAACAGCTATCTCCTGCTACAGTCAAAACACAACGATGTGCTTCATGGCCGGTTACACGTGAGATGTTGGTACCAACCCGCTCAGGCCCGATACCAAGTGAGTACTTCCACTTGGTACCCAGCCCTACCACCAGTCATGCAATTGATGATAATTGCTTACTTCCCTTAGTCGCCTCAGACGACACCCGCGGAAAAGAATGGGATGGTGACACTTGTATTCTTAGTCCATCACCACACGGACAAAACATATATACGTAGAACATGTTCCTTTACCTATAGGAATTTAACTCACAATACTCGTTACAGGTCAAGTATACCTTACCCGTAAGCTATACCATTTTTTCTCTATATACTATTGTACCACTGTTGAGGAGCTACTATAGTGCGCAAACACCAGAGCATTTTATGTGTCTCACTCTCATTGTCCGACGGAACAGCAGAGATAAGGCAGCGCGGGACCAATAGATTTACGTACTGCATCGGAAAGGCACGGGATTGAAACAACACTAACTGCCTAACTCCGGGGGAAAATCCCAAACATTTTGTTGGTCTGACACACTTTTTTTTTTGTTTATGCGGGAGAAAATTTACCTAACCCCGTCGTTCAGGGCAACGAACAGTGTAGTGTGGTTCTAAATAAATCCGCCGTGTGCTGTCTCTCCGCCTTTATTAGCGGGCCACTAGTACTATGTTACATTGCTTCAGTGGTCGGTCGAACCCGAGACCCTGTAGACCTGCAGTCGCATATACTAACGCTAGATACATACTACAGGTTTCTCCACGAACTTTTCTCTTGACTAGCAGTGATAATTTTTAAACAAATACATAAATAATAGTTACGCTAAGTCAAAACTTTGTGCCGTCCGAGTACCTTCGACTGGTAATAGAACTTGATACCACTGTCTTTCCAGTCCTTGGTTTTACCATTAGGCTATCATATCTTCAAATAACATTTCCAATTTCTGATTAATTTTCCTCAAATCTAGGACATCTTCAAATTGTGGCGCTGTTGTTACACCACACTAGGTCTAATGACAGCCACACTAAATATAGTCAACATAGACGGGCCTCGTGGCGTAGTCGGTAGTGTAACCGACTTCCGTGCACGAGGTCGTCGGTTCAATTCCCACTCAGGACAATTATTTGTGTGATGAACACAGATATTTGTACTGCGTCTGGGTGTTTTCTATCTAATATATGTATGTATTTACAAAAAAAAATTAGTATATGTATTATATCCGTAATCTGGTACCCATAGCACAAGCGTTAAGGTTAGTTTGGGACCAAAGGACGTTGTGTGAAAATGTCCGTGAATATTTATTATTATTTACCTATAGACTTCTCTACAATTTTCTACTACTATTTTAACTTTTGGGAAGTCATTGTAACCACTCTTCCATTGAGCGACTGTAGCAGCAACTCATTCTACCTATTATAGTCTCTAATCTCTATATATAAAAGAAATTGTATGTATGTATACCTAAAACTTGCGAACCGTTAGCCCAATTGATATGAAACTTTTCATACATATAAAAGGTGACATGACTACTACGATGAACAGTTACGTTAGTGCCGGATAGGCAGCGCTGGTGGCAGTGATATTTATCTTTTGAACCATCGGTCTAATAGACATGAAATTTTGTACGTATTAAAAATGGTAGGTAGATTTTTTTGGGTGAATTGAAGTACACCGAGCACCGGGTATTATAGTGTATAATAAACATCGATTACAAAAACAAGTAGCACTTACGGAAACGAGATGAGACGTCAGCGGGGTCTGCGACGACGCTTGCCACTAACGTGCATAGCGCCACCACAGCGCATATGCGCACCATCTGAAACGCAAATTACAAAATTTGTTAAACATGGTAAATAAGGATGCGAAAGGCACTGCAACTTCTCCTTGTATCGATCTTTTAGGAAAGCCTGATATTTTCAAGGGCTTTTACAGTGGCCATTTAAGACTAGACTCGAGATGTAGAACGATGGTGATCTTGATATTATGTTCGCCCTTTTCATTTTATGACTGGCCGAGCGGGGGATCGAACCCGAGACCTCACAGTCGCTCACACTACTGCGGCACCACCGAGGTTATATTTATTTATTTAATGATATAGATTACTAGGCTTTGCCCGTGGATTCGCCGCAGCCAAAAGCTAGTTTTTAGGTTATATTTCTGATGTCTGATGTAGTAGCGGGACAAATCGTATACCATTTTTTAAGTCTAATCAAGAACTATCAAATAAAATTGTTTCACCATAATTCTTTCACCAGACGCACAGACAAAAATCTAAAAAATATTGTTTTATTTTCAGACACGTCTAATTATAATCAAAATTAAATGCAATCATTTTAGATCTATTTCTTTAGCAATTGACATGCTCCGCTACTTTTTAAAGTATAAATTATTTGTGAATAAGGAAAAAGAAATATGTTTTTAAAAGAAATTGCTAAAAAATAGATCTAAAATGTTTAAAAAAATCGCGCCATCACATAGTATGAATTTTAATAGCAAAATTAAACTAACTATATTGGATGCATGTAATGCTTGCCGATAGATGGCGTTGGTCGTAAGAAAAATGTGATTAGGAAATTGGGATGATCGAAAGATCAGTAGAGTAGCTCAGTGGCTTAGAGCACTTCCCTAGATTGGAAAAGACGCGGGTTCGATTCCCGCTCCTACTAAAAATCTCTTTTTTCCTTATTCACAAATAATTTATACATTAAATACAATCATTTTTTCTCAAATATCTTAAATGTATAGACACAGCTCTGTTGCAACTTTATAATAGTTAGGATTTACAAATACATCTGTATTTGCCGAATTTCACAATTTAATTCTATATTTCCTTATCACGACGTAATCAACATCACATCGTAACCTGGATTGTAAATAAAACGAGTCAAGGTTCTAACGTAACTGTAAAACAGATAAATCTCTATTGTATGATAAGCTGGGAATCGAACCGGGGACTACAATGAACAATTACTAGACTTGTAACGTGAGATGCTTACGCAAGATTGACAGTGTTCAGGGAAGGGAAATTTAAAATGAAGAGGCAATTATTTTATTTTAATTTAAACACTATTTTCATCTGCATTCTAAATGGATGGTGGAATGGTTTATATAGCGACCTACCACGTCGAGTGTTGCGGCTTCGATTCCTACACAGAACTATATTTTGTACGATTCGTAAAATGGTTGTTTTAATTCTGTCCTTTAAATTGTATGTTAGTAAAGTCCCTCGCAATATAGTGGTAATCATCCTCCTTCCTGATGTAATTGTTGTTTTCCTAATAATTATTACAAGGCTGTAACAGACCTATGTCTGTACATTTATAATTTTCGGGTTGTATCTCAGGTATAGGTATCCCGATATAGTAGCGGGATAAAAGGTATACCAGTTGTTAAGTCTAATTGATCAAATAGAAAAAGTTGCATCAAAATCCGTTCAGTAGTTTTTGCGTGATGCACGAACAAACAAACAGATAAACAGACAAAAAATCTAAAAAAATGTTTTGTGTTCAGACACGTCTATATAGCCTATTACAGTATTTTTTTCACAAATATCTTAAATGTACAGACACAGCTGCTCTGTTACAACTTTACAATAGTATAGATTTTTGAAAAAATGTATGTACAGTAGAATCCGTTTATTATGACTCCGCCTATATTGGCCAACCGCTAATTATGACGTAATTACACAGCGAAGTTTGGTTTTCATATAAAATTCTTTATAACTAAGTCGGATATAATGACTTCGCTGATAGTGACATGTCGCTTATTGTGACCCATTTTTAATAAATTGCGTCCAGTTATAGTGACCGGCATGATTCCTAACACCTTCGGCAGTGTTCGGGAGAGTCACGTGATACCCGACGACGTTCGGCGCGTGCATGGCTTTTTTGTTTTGAGTCTCGGTGGGTAATTGACTTTGTTTCTTTCTATTAAAATAAATACATACTAACAAAAATAGGAGATTGTTTATTTTCTACAAAATGCTTTGTATGACGTCCGCTTAGTATGACGTGTTTGTTATGTCCCTGCGATGTCATTATAAACGGATTCCACGGTATTAGGCAATTTGGGCGTACCTGAATATAAAACAATTTTTTTTTAAATTTTGTGGGTATGTTTTTATCATGCAAAAACTACTGATTAGTTTTGATGGCACTCGTTTAAGCTTAAAAACTAGTAGACATAATTATACCGTTACTACACCGGGATTCTAAAATCTTTTAAGTTTTGATTGTGGCAAATCCGCTGGCATAAAAAACAAGGGGCGATTCTAAAGCCGGCCCCACACTGCTACATTATTCCGTCCAGGTAAGCTTAATTATTGCAATTATGTGTGTAGTATGAACCTTTTATACCAAATAATGTGGCAGCGCTATAAATATTTTGAAGACACGCTTTGTGTTTATTTATATGGCATATGTCAAATGCTTAAAAAATATGTTAAAACATAAAAAAGCATGTTGTTATTTTTATTTATATTTTAAGTATTTTATCAGGACACAATGTGAAGTGTTATTTATAGATCACCAGCCTTTCGACGTCCACTGCTGGACATAGGCCTCCCCAAATTTGAGGTATAGTGCCGTAATCGCCACGCCTGGCAGGTGGGTTGGCGATCGCAGTGGATGTTGTTAATACTCGAGGGAGTTCTGCTGCCCACTCCCCCCGGTATTCCCTCAGTCGGCTCTTACAACTCCCATGGCTGGACAGGGGTGGGACAATTCTAAAGCCAGCCCCATACGGCCAATATTTAATTTTCATATTTATAGAGCAGTGACATTATTTGGTATGATTTTTAATTGTATAAATAAAACTTACCTTATCGGTACAAAGTATACAAATACATCCGACAGATAGCGCAGGAGTCAAGGAGTAAGAAAGAATATCACAGATAAATTGATAGCTCTGAACATCTGCTGCGATAGTCCATTCGCGAGTCGACTCTCGTAGTTATTATGCTCTTTTTCACATATTCATACAATGAAAAATAGCAGTTTTTGTTCTAAAACATCTTTTGCAAATTTCTCCCATACCATAATAACTTCATATATAATAGTTACATATTATTTACAGTGGAATTTTAACACCGAGCTATTCGAATATGTTACAGTTGTTAGCGGAATTATTGCGTATTATAAAACACTGAATGCTTTCTTTTTTTTAATAAAACCTTTTTACACAACTGCGATATACAAACTTATTATAATACTAGCCTTTGCCAGCGGCTTCGCCGCAGCCAAAAGCTAGTTTTTCGGTTATATCTCAGTTTCCCGATATATCAGCGGGATAAAATGTATACCAGTTTTTAAGTCTAATCAAGGCCTTTCAATTAACAAATGTTGTATCAAAATCAGTTCAGTAGTTTTTGTGTGATGCGCGAACAAACAAACAGACAAACAGATAAACAGACAAACGGACAAAAATTCTAAAAAATATCGTTTTGTGCTTAGACATGCCTACATCTCATTTCGACATCTATACTATTATAAAACTGTAACAGAGCTATGACTGTACATTCAAGATATTTGAGAAAAAATGACTTTAAAGTCATTTTGGCGTATCTAAACACAAAACACAGGGATCGGTCCTAGGGCCGCTTCTGTGGAACATCGGATACGATTGGGTGCTGCGTGGCGCGCTTCCTCGCGGTGTGGCTATAACGTGTTACGCCGACGACACGTTGGTTATGGCGCGGGGAGCCACGCACCAGCATGCCGCCGACTTAGCCTCGGCTGCAGTCGCACAGGTCGTTGACAGAATCCGGCGGCTGTGTTTAGAGGTGGCCTTGCAAAAAACCGAGGCCCTATATTTCCATGGGCCTCGGAAGAGGCTGCCTATAGGGTCCAGCATTTTAGTGGGGGGTGTTCGCATTGGCATCGAGGCCACTATGAAGTATCTTGGCCTAGTCCTCGATAGCCGATGGACCTTCGGACCTCATCTCCGAGGGCTGGTCCCTAAGCTAACACGCATAGCGGCTGCGCTTTCGAGGCTACTCCCGAACTTGGGGAGACCCGACACCTCCTGTAGGAGGCTCTACATGGGAATCGTACGGTCTATGGCGTTATATGGGGCCCCAGTTTGGGCAGGTACCCTGGCGGCCCACAATGCTGCAATTCTGCGGAAACCGCAAAGAGCAATGGCCGTTAGGGTAATCAGAGGATACCGTAAGATCTCTTATGAAGCGGCCTCCTTGCCGGAACTCCACCGTAGGATCTGGAGGCGAAGGCCCCTGCATCACTTTTTTGGTGGCGTGAGGAGGCGCATGAGCAAGGGGTGGATACAGCACCCCGTGAGATAAGGGCACATCGATATGAGCTTTACCGGATCCTGCTGGTGGAGTGGAAGGGGCGACTTGTGCAACAAAGCGCAGGGCACGCCTCTATAGAGGCGGTAAGTCCCGTCATGGACGAGTGGCAGGAGAGACGACATGGTGCTCTCACTTTCCGGCTGACGCAGGTTACTTTCAGGGCGTGGTTGCTTCGGGAAGTATCTGTGCTGCATAGGCCGGGAAGAGACGGCCTGGTGCCATCACTGCGGGGATTGCCCTGAGGACACGGCGCTGCACACGCTGGTGGACTGCTCAGCTTGGGCAGAGCAGCGACGTGAACTCACCGTGGCAGTCAGGGTGGAAAACCACTCGCTCCCGGCCGTGGTAAAGGCCATGGTCCGGAGTGAAAGTGGGTGGGACGCCGCCGTCTCCTTTTGCGAGCAGGTGATGCTTGCAAAGGAGGCGGCAGAGCGTGAGTGGGAGATGACCAGCCGTCTTCCGTCCCGCAGAAGACGCACTGGGCGTCGAAGGGCGCTAGTCGATCTTCGGCCCCCATAAGTGCAGGCCTGAGGGTGATAGGCCTAGGAAAGTCTGTCACCCTAGCAGAAGCAGGCCCGAGACGGCGGCGCACGTGTTCCGCGAGCGCCTCTCGATGAGCGAGGGCTTGGCCCTCCAAAACAGACGGGGTCACCGGGAATGGAGGCCCAGACCTGCTAGAGGTCCACCTCTGAGTTCCTCCAGGAACTTATGCGTAGAGCGTATAACTCACCCCTGGCGAAAGGTAGTCTAAAGGAACACCACGTGGTTTTAGCAGGTAGCCCAGTTCGACTGGGAGACCGGCATAACCCCTCCGTCTTCCCAGCGGTCGGGTATCCATAAACTATTTCCAAGCGTAAAAAAAAGAGGCATCCGATATCAACAAAATTAGAAGTATTTTTTGATCTGTATTTTAGCACATGACATGCTCAGCTACTTTTAAAGAACAAATTATTTATGAAAGTGGAAAAAGAGAGATAGGTGGCGCGAGTCATAAAGACACCTTAAAGCAATTGTGAAGTGGAGATTGGGAGTCATCGTCGGTGACTGTGATGGCTTAGCAGTCTGTCTTTTCGTATGTGTGTATTTGTTTAAAATCATTTGTGACCCAGGGAAGGAAACATATTATAGAGATCTTCTCGACGGCTTTTAAAGTCTGTCAATACGTCCTGGATTGCCTAACGAAATTGGTAGTTCCGATCAAATATCACGATGGCTCATTTAGCTAAGTGTCTGGAACGATTATCCAGGTTCAAATCCTGCTCATAGCTATCATTTTAGAATATTCTGCAATCTTTTATTGTCTAATGTATTCTAAGGCTATCATTAAGCGTTTGTGCAGCATAAATAGTAAACGATCTATTGTTTTTGTTTTTGGGTGTGCTGGTATCTGATGTAATCAAAGTTAAAGTTTGAAGTAGACGGGCGTTTTTTTATGGAACGCGACTTAAGAATGGTTAAACGTCGAGCCATAATTTAAGGACATAACAAAAAAAATATTAGAAGTAGTTCGTTCTTGTCCCTATTTTTCTAAACACATTAATTAAATAGACAAGTCCATCAAGTTTAATCGCCAGTCTGAGGTCAAAACCCAACTGAATTTTTGAAAAATTCTAAGGGAGCCTGAGATTTTCTACCAACCCATACTGCATCAGTTTGGTAGCCTGATTTTGTCTCTTTCTGTGAGAAGAACCATTTCCGCTAGTGGAACAGAAAAGAAGAGAAGAAGTTTTACTGGTGTGCGCTACGAAAACTAATAGAATTATATGAAAACAACCGGCTTATGTCGGCAAATCCTCGTTAAAGCTTGATAAACTAGTAAAACTATAAGCTAAACCCGTGCTCAAGGAAAACTAATGAGACCTAACGGTTAGCTTTCTAGAAGTCAATCAGATACAATTATAAAGAGAGACACATACCTATATACCTTATCAATGTTCTTTGTATTTCTATCAAAGCAAAATATCTACTTACAGGCCTCATATTACTCGTCTACTATCATTCTCATATAATATACAGCCTTTGCCCAGGAAGCGCGCACGGTGGTACCGACCCATTCGGGCCCGATAGCAAGTGAGTACTCCCACTTGGTACCCAGCGCTACCACCAGTACTGCAATGCGTGATAATTGCTTACTTCCCTTAGTCGCCTTGTACGACACACGTGGAAAAGGATGGGGTGGTGACACTTGTATTCTTAGTCCGTCACCACACAGACAAAACCGACCCTTACCTTACCCTAACACCCTGCCCTTATTGTCCTTAATTTCCACCTACTAACCCTTTCCTTGGATTTGGCGAAGCGCAAGTTATGCCTCTGGTTTTGCCAGCGTCGTACAGGCTACAGTTACTCCTTATCATTAGGTGGGCATCCATCCATCCATCCATCAGCCTTTCAACATCTACTGCTGGACACAGGCCTCCCCAAGAGAACGCCACAACGAGCAGTCCCGTCATGGGGGATAATGCTGTAATCGCCACGCTTGGTCGGGTTGGCGGTCGCAGTGGATGTTGTTAATACTCGAGGGAGTGCTGCTGCCCACTCCCCCGGTATTTCCTCAGTCGGCTCTTACGACTCCCGTGGGTAGAGAGGGGTGGAACAATTCTAAAGGTGGGCATACAGACCAGTAACCTGACTACAACCCACGTAGTCTATGAAAAAAAAAATTGACTTTCTTCGTTTATCTGTTTGTTAACGAAAATCTGCTAACTGATTTTGATATTATTTGTTTTATTTTATAGCTGTTTATTAGACGGGTTGTTTTTTATGTCGATATTATGTCCGGAACAATAATTTAAAAAAAAACATAGCATCACACCTGTATTCCTCGAAGGGGTAGGCAGAGGTGTATTACACACCCACGATTCGCCAGCTATGTTTAAGTCCCACGTAATAGGGGGCGAACCTATTGAGGTCTACCGGGCACATTTCCAAACTCCGGGCTGCTACTGAAAATTTTTCTTTTTACGAAAAAGCTTAATAACACTGCCCGACCCGGGAATCAAACCCGAGACCTCATGATCAGCAGTCGCTTACACTAGGTACCGCTGCACCACAGAACCTAGGTGTTGTATAACGTTACCACTGAAGTAGTGTTTTAATTTCTATCTACCTCACACACTATTTTAAGGCGTCCACACGCTCGGCTGGCACACAGCAGACTGTCATTGCACATTTCACACTTTACTGTCACTAGGATCGCCGTTGGCTTACCCAAACCAAGCATGGTATCGTTACAATTTATTAATGTGTCTTATTATATTTTTCCATTTGCAGTTACATATGTTAGTTTGGTTTTAATATACTGTTTTGGTATTTGCAATTTAACAAATATTGTAACTACTATCAACTATTTTATATGTACCTTTTTTAACGTCTTTTCAAATATGTTATAAATATACATACTTGATATATAATAACTATTTTGTTCATCCGTTTCGTCACTAAGGCTTCCATTGAAAATCAGCGTTGCAGTGTAATTTACGTTACACTGCAGCAATATTGCTGAATGGGCGCCTTATTGTCATGTAATTATGTTATGTTTAGCTTTACCTAATATGTAATATTATTCTACTTGAGATTCGTGACAATAAAACTTAGTTTTCTTTTCTTTTCTTTCCTTTTAATATAACATAGTTCCAGTGACCCGCCTACAGATGGAAAGACAGCACATGGTAGGTTTATTGACCCTATACTACCCTGTTGTGCCCCTAACTACGAGGTGTGCGGTTAGGTACATTTTTTCCAGCCTTAACAAAAAAAGTTTTGTATAACATCACAATACTATAATCTTAATAACGAAGATATAAATTAATAAGCGAGGAAGAATGACAAAGTTTGAAGTTATATTTAATTGGTTTAAAAATTATAGGCATTTGTAAATGCAGGACACAGCTATTCAGTAAGAAAAATAAACAAATAATTAAAATTCCCTTCGCAAATTCAAAACGATGCCAATAGCGACCTTTAACCTTTTGACCTGTAACAACACGAAAGCGACCAAAATTCACTGTGCTACCTACTTCCTTTCTAAACACGTGAGGTCAAAGGGGTCAAGTGTCATAATAAGATGACTGTTGCAATTATGTAAGGAGATGTAACTCTTTGTGATACTTGCAGTATTTGCAGCACATATAACTTATGTAATACGGTCGTGTAGACGGGCGTTTTGAACCGCAGCTGTTGTTTTGACGTACAGCGATGTATAAATCACTAGCGTTTGCCCGCGGCTTCGCCGCAGCCAAAAGCTACATATTCGGTAATATCTCAGGTTCCCGATATAGTAGCGGAATAAAATGTAGGTATACCAGTCTTTATGTTTAATCAAGGCCTTTCAAATAAAAAAAGTTGCATCAAAATCCTTCCAGTAGTTTTTATGTGATGCGCGAACAAACAAATAGACAAACAGATAAACAGACAAAAATTCTAAAAAAAATTGTTTTTTGTTTAGACACGTTTATATAGCCTATTACAGTAAGTTTTTTCTCAAATATCTTGAATGTACAGATACAACTCTGTTACAGCCTAATAATAGTATAGATATTGTTACTATATGAAAAGCCGGCTTCGCTCGGGTGAAATGTGACTCATACACAATATTTTACAAAATGTAGGTAGATATATACGTGTGAATCGGCCTTAACGAACTCAAGATGGCATCCGACTACAATTCTAGTTTCATGTTGAGATAACGTGTAACCAATTGATTGTATAATAATCGATCAAACGAAAAGATATAGATTTGTATTTAGCAACAAATCTCTTAGTTGCATGTTTTTTTTTTTTCAATTTTTTTTTCAAAAACGACACTAACAATATAAAAAAGCTATTTAATACATTGAAAGTTTTATTATAACGCATTATCTAGTTAAATAAAATTTATTTAAAACATAAAAAAAAACTAAAATGTTGACTATAGCTAACTTCAGGGTGTCGGTTTTACGTGACGGTGTGCGCGCGCATCGTAAAAATTTACTCTCAAAATTTTTCCATAACGCGCCAAAAGAAGTATAACTTCAAAAAAAAACGATATTCTGGCAACTAATTACCAACAGAAAAGCAACAAATTTTAGTAAGTATTTTTTTTTATCTCTGCCGATTTCACACCGCTAGTTTTCTAGACCTAATAAATTACTCCATCTAAAGTAAACGCCAATGTTCGGACAGGACAACATCTGTCACGTCCGCTAGTCCATACTATTATAAAGCTGTAACAGAACTGTGTCTGTACATTTGAGATATTGAGAAAAAATGTCTGTATTAGGTTATACAGGCGAGTCTGAACACAAATAATATGTTTTTAGATTTTTTGTGCGATTCTTTTTTCGCGCATCACGCAAAAACTACTGAACAGATATTGATGCAATTTTTTTTAATTTGAAAGTTCTTGATTAAACTTAAAAACGAGTAGGTATATATATATTATCGCGCTACTATATTGAGAACCTGAGATATAACTTAAAAACCCCAAAAGCCGCGGGCAAAGGCTTTTCTGCACTCCTTCTTCATTAAAATTTTAACTGTGCCAAATCTCACACTTCCCGGTGCGAGCAAAGTGCTAAAAAAGAGGTAAAAAGATTTTTCTTCACGTATTAATAAAATATATAGATTATTAAACTAGTATTTCAAGCGTCAAACATTATAACCACTTCGAAGGGCATACAAGCAGCGAAGTTCTAAGCTTATCAACCTTGTGTGAGTTATAAAAATAACTAACAATATCTATCATACAATCTGTAATTAAACAACATATTTTTATGAGATTTTGTAATTACAAGATTATATTACACATGTATATTAATAGAATGATTTATTACACATTGAAATATTCGTATCAACGTTAAACAATTGAGTTTACGTGTGAAAATCACACGTTGTATCTAATATTGTAGATTAGGTGCAATATGTATCGTAATTATGTACTTATGAGTATTTGTTAGTAGTTTTCATTAAAGTAGTGATTAAATTGACTGGAAATAAAAACATAGCATAGACCTGTATTTCCTCAAGGGGTAGGCAGAGATGTATTACACACCCACGGTTCGCCAGCTATATTTAAGTCCCACGTAATAGGGGGTGAGTATTTGCCGTCTATCGAGCACATTTCCAAACTCCGAGCTGCTACTGAGAATTTTTCTTTTTACGAAATACTCATAAATACTGCCCGACCCGGGGATCGAATCTGAGACCTCATGATCAGCAATCGCTCACACTATCGCTGTACCACAGAGGCTGTTATATATATTCTCATAGTGAAAGAGAAGACCAGATAAGAAATGAGTATATCAGAGGAAGTTTGAAAATGACTGATAAATTAGGGAGTGGACGGTTAGCGTGGTATGGACATGTGATGCGTCGAGAGGAGATGCATATAACTAGAAGATGTATGGAAATGGCAGTGCAAGGTGGAAGGGGAAGAGTTCGACCGAAAAAGATATGAATGGAGTGTGTGAATGACGATATGGAAGAAAACGGAGTGTGTGTTGAGATGACGGCCGATAAAGGAGAGTGGAAGAGAAAAATTCGCTGTGCCGACCTCACCTGAGTGGGATAAGGTGGAGAAAAAGAAGATAGTGAAAGGGTTTACCCACCACGCTGGCTCAGTGCGGATTGGCAGACTTCACAAGCCATCGACAAATAGTTATTGGTGTTATACCAAACTAACCTCTTTGATTATATCTCAGGTTCCTGATATAGTATCAAGATAAAATATGTAACAGTTTTAAGCTTCAAGTAAGAGTTATAAACAACAGGTGGCAAACAAGCATACGGCCCACCTGATGGTAAGCGGTTACCGTAACCTATAGTCGCTAGTAACACCAGAGGCATCACTCGCGTGTCGTCACGGGATTGATGAACTATTCGGATGACCGAATAGGTCAGTACGATAGCTCAGTGGCTTAGAGCACTTCCCCAGATTGGAAAAGACGCGGGTTCGATTCCCATTCGTACTAAAAATCTCTTTGTCCTTATTCACAAATAATTTGTCCTTTAAAAGTAGCAGAGCATGTCCAATGCTAAAAAATATAGATCTAAAATGTTTAAAAATGGCGCCATCAAAAGTATGAATTTTAATTGCAAAATTAAATCTACTATATTACTTGTGGGTCAAGTATTCTCGGCGGGCCTACAACGCCCTTCGTGTGCAATACAACAACATATTTAGATTGCTGTTGGGACTGCCACGTCGTTGCAGTGCATCAGGGATGTTCGCGGAGGCACACGTAGACGGTTTTCATGCTGTTGTGCGTAAGCGGGTAGCGTCGCTTTTGCAACGGGTGCGTGTCAGTAACAACAGCGTTCTAAAAGTAATTGCTGAGCGCTACGACAGCCCTATATTAAAGCACTGGGTAAGAATAGTGTTAGGAGCTGAGTAGTGATGTAGAATATTTAATCTAATTGTAATTGTCCCATGCTACTAACCTAGTTTGTAAGCAATTGTTAACATAATTATGGATTAGTTGATCTTATGTTGATTGATCTGAAATAAATGATGAAATAATATATTGGATTAATGCATGTAAATGCATTCCGATAGATGGCGTTGGTCGTAAAGACAAATGTGATGAGGAGATTGGGATGACCGATTCACAAATAATTTGTACTTTAAAAAGTAGCGGAGCATGTCAAATGCTAAAAAATATAGATCTAAAAGGGGTTGGAGGTTGAAAGGAAGAATAATAGGGAGAGGATAGAAAGGATACTAAGGAGGGGTTCGGACCTCCGACGCTCGCACTCACCATAGGAAACACAACATAAGGAGTACCTACTGTTGTTTCAATTCAACTTCTGTGAGAGGGCAGTACTTCCCCGATTGGGTCAGCCCATTCATGCTGGGATAAACAAGGCTCTACCACTTACCACTTACCACCAGGTGGGCCGTATGCTTGTTAGCCACCCGCGTAGTATAAGAAATAAACACTTCGTACCATCTTCTGGTAAATGGTGAAAACATGTGAATTGCATAAAATATAATATCATCCATCCATCCATCTATCAGCCCGTAAACGTCCACTGCTGGATATGGACCTCCCCACGAAGGCCGGAGAAATGCCATAATCGCCACGCTTGGCAGGCGGGTTGGCGATCGCAGAATGGTGTTAAACGTTTCCCAGGAGTATGCTGCTGCTTATTCCCCTGGTGCTCCCTTAGTCCCTTAAGGGGTGGTGACATATCGTATTCTTAACCCGTCACCACACAAATATAATATAAAAATAACAAATTAAAATTATGTTGACTAACGTGAGTTGCATACACCAGTTAGATGTATCGTTATAACACGCGAAAGTTTTAATAGTACCATGTATGTACTAAAATCTATAGTTTGTGTTACATAAGTGACGCTTAACTTTATTCAATAAGTTTGATTCATATTTCATTACGTATTATAATCATGTTTTGAATGAAAATCGATGATTGTTATTCGATTGTGAATGTTTATTGATTATACTTGTTACGATTTGATAACTTCCGATTCAACATAAAGTAATCATGTCACCATAAATAATTACAAAGTGTGAGAATGTGAAATTGAAAATAACAGCCACGAGCAAGATTTGAAATGGCTTCTCCTGGAAAATCGTCCCCGTGGGCCCAGCCAAGTTGCATTCTATTAAGTATATAATATTCTTCTCTAACGTTAAGTCACGACTTAGCGTTATAGATATCGTTAAAACAAAAACATAGCATCACGCCTGTATTCCCCGAAGGGGTAGGCAGGGGTTATTACACACCCACGACTCGCCAGCTATGTTTAAGTCCCACGTAATAGGGGGCGAGCCTATTGACGTCTACCGGTCACATTTCCAAACTCCGGGCTGTTACTGAGAATTTTTCTATTTAGGAAGCTCAATAACATTGCCCGACCCGGGGATCGAACCCGAGACCTCATGATTAGCAGTCGCATACACTACCTACACCACCGAGGCAGTCAAGTCAGTATATTGTTGAAGACTTAGATTAATATAGGTTCTTTATCTAAGGTTAAAGATGTCCAATTCCCATACATTTAAATAGTCTTCTATATCAGCGTTAGCGATCATAGAATGCAACTTGGCTAGGCCCACAGATACTTTACTAATTTAGCGATTGTGACAATTGGGACTGCGAATTTCGTTAACACATTCCTTTTTTATGTCTTGAGTGATGGTGACTTATTTGGCTGAGCATTAAATATGTTTTTTTTTATTGCGTATGGTGGCAGACGACCCACGGCCCACCTGATGGTAATGGACTCGACAATATCTAGTATTGTCAAGCCGCTGCTCACCATTTCATTTCACAGTTATAAAATTAAAGATTTCACGGCTATCTACTGCTACAATCAAAAAACACTGACGTGCTTCATGGCCGGTCACACAGGAGATGGTGGTATCAACCGCCCCGGGCCCAATAGCAAGTACTCTCACTTAGTACCCAGTTCTACCACCAGTAATGCAATGAGTGATAATTGCTTACTTCCCTTAGTCGCATTATACGACACCTGCGGGAAAGGATGGGGTGGTGACACTTATATTCTCAGTCCGTCACCACACGGAAAAAAACGTTTGCTGTTTTGTTACGCCTTTATGTTGTAACTATTGAACCAATTAATCTGAACCGAAAACTTTTTAGAATTTATGTTTGTTCGCACATAACACAAAATCTACAAAATTATTTTTTACTAGCCTTTGCCCGCGGCTCCGCTGCAACCAAAAGCTAGTTTTTAGCTTATATCTCAGGTTCCCGATATAGTAGCGGGATAAAATGTATACCAGTTGTTAATTGTAAAATGTATAACAGACGAAAATCTAAAAAAAATCGTTTTGTGTTCAGACACGCCTATATAGAGTAATTCAGAATTTTTTTCTCAAATATCTTAAATGTAGACATAGCTCTGTTACAGCTTTATAATAGCTATATACTTTTTTATCCACCTAAGTCTCGCACCAACCTTCAGCAACAATGCCCTCTTTATCGCATGTATACAACATACAAAGATTACCAGGATCAAATTGACATAGCATTATCATCAACTCAATGAGTCAAAAAAATTGTTTTGTATTCTAATAGCAATTAAAACGATTATCTAATTTATTATTTTATCCCGCTGTGAACCAGCATTTTGTCATAATTTTATGTGTAACAAATAAATGTGCATGCTGTGTTCTCTTTTAAGTAATGTGCCACTTAGCTTTAAGCCACTAAATATGTATACCTTAGAATACTGTATTAGTGTATTCATTGTTAGAGAAACAAATAAATAAATAGTATAGATAGATGAAACTTACTGAACTTTATGTCGTTGGGAACCTGAGATATAACCTAAAAACTAGCTTATAAGCTAATATTTCGTGCCATCCATTCATAGACTAAAAATTGTCCTGAGCATTTTGTGCATTTGTAAATTACAGCTACATAAAGCAAGGACGGGTGACTAGTATAGTATAAATAAACAGTTACCTTCCACTTACCATCAAGAATAATGACCCTCTTAGACTAAAGACGACAATAAAGAGGTCTGATGTAACACTCTTTTGTTAGAACAATCAAAGGATTACAAAATGTGATCACGACGAATACATTAGTCGGCCATTTTAAGTGTCTACTAGCCTTTGCCCGCAGCGCTGCCAAAAGCTAGTTTTAAGGTTATATCTAAGGTTTCCGATCTAGTAGCGGGATCAAACGTATACTAGTTTTTAAGTCTAATCAAGAGCTATCAAACAAAAAAGTTGTATAAAAAATCCTTTCAGTAGCTGTTGCGTGATGTGCGTGACAAACAGACAAACAACAGCATGTGTGAACAAACAAACAGACAAATAGCAGCAATATTCTAAAAATTTGATTTGTGTTGAGAGACGCCTAAATAGTCATTATACTAATACAGTCATTTTACTCATATATATCTTAAATGTACATATTAGCTCTGTTACAGCTTTATAATTATTTACGCGCAAACGTATACCAGTTTTTAAGACTAAACAAGAGCTATCAAATAAAAACAGATGCATCAAAACCTGTTCCGTAATATTTGCGTAATGTGCTAACAAACCAATAGACATAATATTTAAAGTACAAATTATAATTTGTGAATAAGGAAAAAGAGTATTTTAGTACGAGCGGGAAACAAACCTGCGTCCCTTCCTTTCCGGAGAAGTGCTCTAATCCATTGAGCTATCGTACCATTTCTAGAAATACCGAATTTCCTTATCACATTTGTCTTAATGACAAATTAAAATACTCTTTTTCCTTATTCACAAATTATAATTTGTACTTTAAAGAGTAGCTGAGCATGTCAAGTGCTAAAATATAGATCAAAAAAGACATAATATTCTAAAAAAATATTTTGTGTTCAGACACGCCTCGTACATTTTTTTTTCATATATTTTTATATACAGACATAGTTCACAAAACAGCTTTACAATATTAGTTAGGATAACAAAACACTAATACCAGTCTTCAATAACGATTCTAGGGGAACCCTAAAAATTAAAACCAACATCAAATACCGATAGATGGCGTGGATCTTAAAAGACATTCAGTAACAAATGTGAAGTTGAGATTGGAAGTTACTAGTAGATGTCCGTGATAGCTTAGCGGTGCAAAGCGCTTCTCTGGATATAGAGATAGGTTCGCATCCCACTCGCACTGAATCTCTCTTTTTCAAATTTCACAAATAATTAAATGTGTGTATTATTGTGCAAATTGAAAACGATCGATTCTACAAATCGAACTCAGGCTGAAGTTGTTCGGCAAATGCGTTCCAAATGGTTTAACAGCAAAGCGTCGGGCGTTCCCACGGGTGTCGTAAAAGGCGACAGGGAAGTAATTATAACCCATTGCATTACTGGTGGTAGGGCTGGATATCAAGCGAGAGTACTCACTTGCTATCGGGCCCAAACGGGTTGGTACCGCCGTCTCCTCTGTGACCAGTCATGAAGCACGTCAGTGTGTTTTGGCTGTTTCAGAAGACAGCCGTTTATTCTTTCATTTCATATCTGAGAAATGAAATTGTGCGCATCGACTTGACAATACTCTCAGTATAGTTGAGTCCATGGGCGACGGTTACTACTAGCCATCAGGTGGGCCGTGGCTCGCCTGCCGTCTTTAGCAATGAAAAAAAAAGCTACCGTAGACTACATTCGCTATCATCCATCATTATCTTGATGAATAAATCAAGTGTGGTGGAACATTCTAGAGCGTGTACCAGTAGTCCCATGATCTCAATATAAGCTTCAGTAAAGTATTGTTAAGTTGATCTTAGGTTATTTGCTTTCTACGTGGAAATTTACGCGGCAGGCATGCATCTGTTCATTCGTTAGGCATGATTGAAGGACCACTGAAGGAATTTAATATGGTTCCGGTGGCCCGCCAATAAAGGCGGAGAGACGGCACACGGCGGGTTTCTTTAGTGGGTGAGGACCCCACATTACCCTGTTCGTTGCCACGAACGACGGGGTGTGCGGTTAGGTACATTTTCTCCCGCCTAAACAAAAACAAAAAAAAGGCATGACTGAAGGACATTTTATTTGTTAAGCTTTCACGTCGTAGCCACTAAACCAATCTTCATCTATACTATTATAAAGGTGTAACAGAGCTGTGTCTGTACCATTTAAGATATTTGAGAAAAAAATTACTGTAGGATTACCTATATAGCCTATTAAGGCTATATAGGCATGTCTAAACACAAAACAATTTGTTTTTGGAATGTTGAACGAACAAACAGGAAAAGTCCTGTTTGTTCGTTCGCGCATCACGCAAAAACGAACGGATGACAGATGAACGGAATTTGATGCAGATTATTTTATTCGATAGCTCTTGATTATATATATATCGAGAACCAGAGATGTAACCTAAAACTATCTTTTTAACTCCGGCGGAGCTACAGGCAAAGGCTACTACATAATATTACTTTGGTGAGATCTTTGTTCAGAGTTATCGGTACAATGTCATTTATACCTGATATAGTCAGGAGCCCTGGAACATTTTACCCCGCCTCTCTCTCCTCTAAAAAAAACAAGGTTATATCTCAGGTTCCCGTTAGTAGCGGGATAAAATGTATACCATCCGTTTAGTAGTTTTTGTGTGGTGAGCGAACGAACAAACAGATAAACAGACAAAAAATCTAAATAAAATTGTTTTGTGTTTAGACACGCCTATTATTACAGTACATTATATACAGTATTTTTTCACAAATCTCTTAATTTACAGACACAGCTCTGTTACAGCTTTACATATTAGAGAATAAAAAAAATAAATAATTTGCCATAGAATAATGCTTTTATATTATACAGAATCGCAGGCACGATATAGTTTTTTTTTAGACGGGCCTCATGGCGTAGTCGGTTGTGTAACCGACTTCCGTGCACGAGGTCGTGGGTTCGATTCCCACTCAGGACAATTATTTGTGTGATGAACACAGATATTTGTACTGCGTCTGGGTATTTTCTATCTATGATATGTAGGTATTTACAAAAAAAAATAGTATATGTATTATATCCATAATCTGGTACCCATAGCACAAGCATTAAGCTTAGTTTGGGACCAGAGGTAAAAATATATATATATATATATAAACAGCATTCTAAATTAATTAATATACCCATATATTTATTTTATGTCTCACTCAGGTGCAGAACCAACGACTTTACGTGACAGAACTCAAATAAGTTTTTGTTGGGTAGACCATGGAATCGAACCCAATACCTCTTAACCCGCAGCTGAATATTCTACCGCTAGACCACCACTACTTTACACCGCTTATATATTTACTACACTTTACACCGCGATCTCTACCCACGGGAGTCGTAAGAGCCGACTGAGGGAATACCGGGGGAGTGGGCAGAAGCACTTCCTCGAGTATTAAGCCTATTAGCCTGCCAAACGTGGCGATTATGGCATTATCCCTCATGACAGGACCGCTCGTTGTGGTGGTTTCTTGGGGAAGCCTATGTCCAGCAGTGGATGTTGAAAGGCTGATGGATGGATGATGGATGGATGACACCACGATCTTATCCGAAACATCCCTTACGAAATTATGTGGGATTACGGGGCTTATATTACGTAAACTTAGATTATTACATGTACAATATATTTTATATGTGGTCTACCAACAAACGTACATAAAACTCGCAACAATATCGCATTTACTGATCGATATATCATAAATTCGATTGACGCCTTCCGGGTCAACCGCGTGAACAACCATGTTATCTTGATTACATAATAGATACATTTTATGTATTTATTTCATAATGTACGTAATCTTAATATTTGTTTGTAATAATGTATGCAACTTCTAGTTAATAATAGATTCAAATAAATACATAAAATCATTGATTATATTATTCATTTAATAATTCACGGAATGGTTACAATATAAAACATGATGTGTATTCGCTAATGCTTAAATAATATTACCATTTAAAAGAGAGAGTTTAATTTTATTATTATAAAAAAATACGAATTTATTTGTTAGTTTGTATACTCATAGATGTACCAGCAACATATCAGAATCATATCTATGGTTCACCCGATAGTGACGTAGAATGACGATAGGGTAGTTCCTAATTTTACTACTTAATATCATCACGCCATTTCCTTTGCGGGGTAGGCAGAGAGAACAGAGTGCCAAGAGATTCTTGCATACATCTCTCGCTTCATCAACATTTATAATTCTCTTCATACACACTCGCTGGTTTCACCTCACCTTTTCTAGTGGCAGAGACTTGCTCATACCAGCACGAATGGACCGGCTCGATCGGGGAAGTACCACCCTCTCACAAAAGATCAGGGTGTAACAACGGTACCTACCGTTGTGTTTCGTATGGTGAGTGAGAATGCCGGAGGCCTCCCAATCCTCCCCTTATAATTCTTCCTATCCACCTCCAATCCCTTTCCTTCTTAACCAGTCACTCTTCCGGCATTCTTTCCACATGTTCGAATCATCGGAGTATTCTCTTTCGCATATTTTTATTATCAACAATTCTAATAAAAGTATTTTTTTTAGTTTTTATACTATGTAGGTGACAAATAAATATACGGCCCACCTAAATATAAGTATAGTTCTCGTACCTTCAGGGTGAGATTTCAAAGCTTCTGATATAACACCTCATTTTTAAAAGAATGTATCAAAGGTATAGTTGGTTCTTTATGGCTTAAAGGCATTTACAATAATGACGCTTGGCTATCATTAAGCTCTTAATTTCATACTAAAATACGTATACAACGCCTTGAAAGTGTAAACTTGTGAAACAAGTCGTTTACAGCTAGGATGGTGTTCATGGTCAATGCACTATGCAAATAATTGCTTTATTTGCACAAGCGGATGGTGTTATGCAATAAGTATTATGTTTCTTAGAGGACCTTCTTAGTAGCCTCTCTAACGTCAATCAATTTTATTATTGTTTCAAAGTCTCTCTCAATCTTTGGGGGTTTATTTGAGAGTTTTTTTATTATATACTACGTGGATGGCAAACGAGCATATGGCCCACCTGATGGTAAGCGCTTACCACAGCCTATGAACGCTAGCAAAACCAGAGATATCATTTACGCGTCGCCATTTCCAAGGAACGGAATAGGAGGTAGATAGGAAGGATAATAAAGTAAAGGATAGGTAGGATACTAAGGAGAGGATAGGAAGTGGTTTAGACCTCCGGCGCTCTCACTCTTCATACGAAACAACAGTAGGAGTATCAGCCGTATTTTCACGCTGATTTTCTGTAAGAGGATGGTAATTCCTCGATCGAGCTTGCCCATTCGTGCTAGGATAAGCAAGGTTCTACCACTAGCATATAGATGAACCTTACGGTGTCACGTAGTTTGGTAGCAAAGGCAATATTTGTGTTACCTCACAGTTCCTCAGAGCATTCCTCATTGAAGAGTCCATAGAGCACACAGGGCTTTGATCATCAATACCAACTGATCGAAGACACAGGGCGACCATTTTTGTATTAAGACAGAAAAAAATGTACCTAACCGTACACCACATCGTTCAGTATAAAGAACAGGGTAATGTTGGACTCTCGCCAACTAAATAAAGCCGCCGTGTGCCGTCTCTTCGCCTGTACTAGGGGGTCATTCGAACTGGTAGACATCAGTTCAGTGGTCCGCCGACAGCTTACCATTTCGTGTACCCTCTTTGATCGACGGTTCCGGGCACCAGAGCGTACAGTGTACCTAAAGTAGCATTAGTAATAATGCAATGTACCAACCGAAGCGAATATTCGTCTTTAAAACTTCATATGATGAAATTTCTTTAATGATTCTGTTTACAACCCGTCATCAAAGAGCTTTGGGGGCCAACCAAATGTCAAAAGTATATAAAATGGTTAATAATACTCTATACTTGCAACCTTCATAAGTTTAGAGATATGTGCAATATCGTTTGACCTTTTCAGTTAAAATACGCTTACATGATAGATGTTCTGATTTGTACCCCTTTTAGAACATCCCTGCCTCGATGGTGTAGTGGTAGTGTATGCGACTGCTAATCATGAAAAAATGAAAAATTGTAGTAGCAGCCCGGAGTTTAGAAATGTGCCCGGTAAATGTCAATAGGCTCGCCCCCTATTACATGGGACTTAAATATAGCTGGCGAGTCGTGGGTGTGTAATACACCTCTGTCTACCCTTTCGGGGAACACAGGCGTGATGCTATGTTTAGAACATCCAAATGCGATCACTGCGGAAAACCTGTGCAGTTAAGCTGACTGACCACATTCGTAACGACGACGTAAGAGAGCGAGTAGGTATGAAAGTGAATATTAGTGTAAAGATGCGAAAGGGAATGCTCCGATGGTTCGGACATGTGGAAAGAATGCCGGACGTGCGACTGGTTAAGAAGATATACAATGCGAAAGTGGAAGGACGTAGGTACAGGGGGAGACCGAGACTCACCTACCTAGACTAAATCCATTATGTATTGGTAGAGTCAGGAGTCTCCGAAATCGGTGAGTGTATATGAAGAGAATTATGAATGTTGAGAAAGCGAGAGATGTATGCAAGAATAGAGGCTTTTGGCACCCTATTCTCTCTGCCTACCCTCGGAGACGGAGATGGGGCGATGATAAGTACATGTGGAAGAATTTTAAACAATACATTTATAACTGGTTCCTGTCGTGACTTCGTCAGAATGGAAGTTAGGTTTAGATTAAAAGAAACATGAAAAATGTGTAAGTAGGTAATTAAAAAAAACTATATGTCTATGCTATTATAAAGCTGTAACAGAGCAATATCTGTACATTTAAGATATTTGTGGAAAAAAAACATATTAGGCTATTTAAGCTTCTATGAACACAAAACATTTTTTTTTAGAATTTTTGTCTCGTTGTGTGATTCTCGATCACGCAAAAACCACTGAACTATTTTTGACATTTTATCCCACTACTATATCGGGAAACTGAGATATAACCTAAAAGCTAGTACCATCTAGTACAGTATACTAAATAATGCCTTGATAGTCTAATGTAAGCGACTGCTGGTCGTGCGGTCTCACTTTAGAATCCAGGATCGGGCCAGCAACTTAAAAACATTTTCTACAACGACGAAAATCATAGTATTTTCCTCAAACTCAAGTCTCAGAGCTCACTAAAATAACACCGAGAAAATTCAATTTTAATCACATACAATTTGAGCTTATTGCGTGCAACCCAAATAAGAACAATGTGGGTGTACATTGTCGCCGTGATGGTATCTTCCACAAAAACGGTGAGAACGTTCGCTTGTTTCACGACACACATAAATGTCATACAGCTCTATATATTAATGAGTTTGTATGTAAAAAGATCTGTGATACTTTGAGAATAATTCCAAGTATTGTTTACGAGATCAACTATCATATTCGTTATGTAAATGGGGACTAGGCTTATATACTATATTATATTTTTTTTTTTATTTTTTTTAAGCGGTTTATATGCTCGCCTATTTACGAGAACACAAAATACCAAAATATTAAATAGAAAATTATATTTTGATTTTTTATAAATATTTTTTAGCATTGCATAGCCAAATAAATTAACAGAAAGTGTGTAAATGTGAAATCGAAAATAACAGTCACGAGCAGGATTTGAACCTGCATCTCCTGGTATACTGTCCCAGATGCTTTGCCAATTGAGCAATCGTGATAATTGCTTGGGACTGCAAATTTCTATAACACATTCATTCTTAACGTCTTGGGTAACGAAAAATTTTTTACCTTTCCCTATGTAGAAATCGAACCCACAACACTCGGATGGGAAGCCGGTACCTGAACCACTCCGCCATCTCTGCAGTAAAAAAGTTTTAAAGTCCACATAGACTAAGTTAGGTACAGAAGCTAGTTCATTTCTTTTTTTAATTAATTTAAGGCATTGGTTTCGTGGAAACATCAGCCTAACAGAAACTTAAAACCAACGTCGTTATTATCTGATCACAGGTAAGTTTAATTTATCAAACAAGTCACAGGTGTCACAACATGGTGGCAAAACATCTGGACTGTTTCCAGGAGATGCACGTTCAAATCCTGCTCGTGACTGTTATTTTCGATTTCACATTTTCACACTTTGTGTTTAATAAAACAAGTCACATTTTAGTCGTAGTCAAGTCAAAGTCATGCTTCAGTAAGGTTGTGGCCGTTACTGAAAACTTCTGTGGAATTTTAAAGGCGACAAAATAAAAACGTTATACCGCACCAGATCGCTTTTCAACACCTATGCACACACACAAATCGTTAATGAGCAAAATACCACCACTTTCATATATTAATATTTGGAGTAACACAGGTTTTGGGAAACTATATAGAGCGGCGATATGATCTTTTTCATATTCCCGCCAAAACTCTTCTAGTTAATTAATGGCTGCAGAAAAGAATAGCAACACCACGCAAATAATTGTTTTGTGCATTAACGAGATGATAATTTAAAAACAATGAAGGTATTCAAAATAATCGCCAAATATATTCCAACCAATTTTATGTGCATCCTCGTGTAGTTATATAGATTCCAAATCGCACTTTCGACATCGCAATGGTTGAAATTTTCTCGCAAACATGTGCTAATTCATACTTGTACAGACCTTGTATATATTTACAGAAAATATTGACCCTAACATAATTTGTTTACTGTGACTACTATTTTGTAATGTAACCATAGTATTATTTTTTTTTATTTCAGTTGTACAGGGGGAAAAGCGATACCACTGATATAATGTCACAAGGTTCCACCAATACAGGCGGAGAGACGGCACACGGTGGGTTTATTTACTTGGTGAGAGCTTCACATAACCTTTGTTGTCTTTTTTTATTGCTTATGGTGGCAGGCGAGTGACAGCCCGCTTGATGGCAAATGGTAATCGTTGCTCATGGACTCAATCAACTATACAGAGAGTATAAGCAAGCGTAAAGCCGCTGCTCACCATTTCATTTCACATATATGAAATAAACAAATTAACGGCTATCCCCTGCTACAACCAAACACACCAACGTGCTTCATGGCCGGTCACACAGGAGATGGTGGTACCAAACCGCTCGGGCCTAATAGCAAGTGGGCACTCTCACTTGGTACCCAGCCATACCACCAATAATGCAATGGGTGATAATCGCTTACTTTCCTTAGTCGCCTTGTACGACACCCGTGGGAAGAATGGGGTGGTGACATTTGTATTCTTAGTCCGTCACCACACGGACAGAATAGTTCAGTTCACAGTTCGTTGCAAACGACGGAGTGTGTGGTTAGGTACATTTTTCCCCCCTTTATAAAAAAGGGGGGGAAAGCGATCCTCACCAAACTCTAATCTCGATATTATGCAAGGGAAGTAACTCCGCCCATGAGTCAACCTACACAATATGAAAGAATGAAGTAGGCGTTCTACCAAAATTATCTCATATGGGCATCAATGCTGGGATAGTGACCTGCCTTGTCTGCTGTGGATTCGATTCCCACGTAGGACAATCCTTTGTGTGATCAACCAATGGTTGTTCTAAGTCTGGTTGTACTTTATGCCCATTCGATTGTAAGTTTGTAAATTGCACGCGCCACAGGAACTATTCCCAAGTGCAGGGAATTGTTTTTTCATACTACGAGGCTGGCAAACCAGCATACAGCGCACATGATGGTAAGTGTTTCCTATAGCCTATAGAAGCTAGCAACACCAGAGACGTTACTTACGCTCGCCTACTTCGAGAAAGGGAACGTGGGAAAGAATGGGGTGGTGACACCTTGTATTCTTAGTCCGTCACCCATTACTGGTGGTTGCTCATTTGCTATCGGGCCCGGGTTGGTACCGCCATCTCCCGAGTGACATATCATGAAGCACATCGGTGTGTTTTGGTTGTAGCAGGCGACTGTTTATTCTTTTATTTCATATCTGAAATGAAAAGGTGAGCAGCAGCTTGACAATAGTCCTAGGCTATAGTTGAGTCCATGAGTGACGGTTACCATTTACCATCAGGTGGGTCAGTAAAAAGAAAATAACATCTCACCCACTGAGCCATTATGCAGTCAATTATTTTGCCCCTTATTACTTTACAATGTTCTACATTTCTGTTGTTGAAGTTTTATGACACAGTGGAAAGATACCGTGAAATGTTCAAGTAATTTATAACCTACAAAATTAATGTACCCTGCTGTAAATCGTTGAGATTTACTGCTATATAATATGCTACAATTTACGATTAAGCGCATGGTGAAGAGGTTTAAGTGGTAAGTGTCTTCAATTCTCAGTCAAAACAAATTAATCACTGATGACGCGAGAATATTACATATTGAGAAAATTACATTTTTTTTTAATTTGCGGTGTGGTGCGTGCTTTAGAATTGTCCCACCCCTCTCCACCCATGGGAGTCGTAAGAGCCGACTGAGGGAATGCCGGGAAAGTGGGCAGCAGCACTCCTTCGAGTATTAACAACATCCACTGCGATCGCCAACCCGCCTGCCAAGCGTGGCGATTACGGCACTATCCCCCATTCTTGGGGAGGCCTATGTCCAGCAGTGGACTTTAAAAGGCTGATGGATGGATGGATGGAAGAGTTATGTAGTAGAGCCTTACTTATCCCAACAGGAATGGTTTTTCGGTTTGATCGGGAATGTACCACTCTCTCACAAAAGACCAGCGTGAAAAACGATAGGTCCCATTACTGTTACCACCGAAGGAATGTAACATAGTTCCAGTGGCCCGCCAATAAAGGCGGAGAGACGGCACACGGCGGGTTTCTTTAGTGAGTGAAGGCCCCACACTACCCTGTTTGTTACCCTGAACGACGGGGTGTGTGGTTAGGAAAACATATTCCCGCTTTAACAAAAAAAAAAATAGGTACCGCTACTGTTGAGTTTCGTATAGTAAGTGAGAGCGCCGGCGGCCCGAACCCCCTCCCTATCCTCCCCTTATTATCCTTACTATCCTCTCCTTTGTATCTTACCTATCCTCTACTGAATATCTTTCCTAATGACCTCATGTCTCTTTTCTTAGATATGGCCACGCGCGAGTGTTGCCTCTGGTGTTGCTAGTCCATAGGCTACGTTAACCACTTACCATCAGGTGGGCCGTATGCTTGTTAGTAGTTAGTATAAAGAAATCAATTTAAATAAAATTATAGAAGTTTGTAGTTGTCAAAAAGCTATTGGATAGATTTCATTTAAGTTATCTAAGTTTTATTTCTTAGACACTTAGGCCTCATCCAAAAAAAAGATCATTTAAAATTAAGCTAGGTACAAATGTTTTAAGAAACAACGATTTTTATAGGTACTACGTATTCAGTGATGTATGTTTTCTTGCCACAGAGAAGTGAGAAAGAGGAGAAGTCTCTTCTTGGTCTCTAGGCTATCATCGCTCTATATTTATGAAAGCAATCTCGAAAAAGCTTTCTTGCAAATAATGATATTCAGATCGCAATTTCGAGGCGGCCATTAGCCACGGCTTTATCTCGGAATCGAACCCAAGATCTCGTGATCCGCAGTCGCATACTGCACCGCTAGAGCAAAGAGGCAGAGCTAATAGCAAGCTATGATTAGTGGAAAAAAGCGAAACGTCAAACGCCTCAATTAATTGACCAATCAGGAAGGAGCATTTTCAAACGTATTGTATAACAGACTGGTGTCCTCACGATTTCAAAATAACAGCTTATTATTTGAAAAACGAATCGTGACTTGGCAGATTTAGAAAGGGAATAATTGATTAGAAACGGACTTACAAAGACTGCTATATAATATGCTAAAATTTACGATTACACGCATGGTGAAGGGGTTAAGTGGTAAGTGTTGAGGGTTCGATTCTCAGTCAAGACAAATATTTTACTCAAACGATCGGAAAGGGTTAGCAATACATTTTTAATTGATCGTTAGTTAATACATTTTAAAATAAACCATTTGTACATCAGTGTACATTAAACTACTCGAACATACTTTGTTTGATTGGTGTGTTTAACATCAATATTAGATTGAAATGTTTGATATGTCAGCTGTCAGCTAGGAACAGTTTGAATGGCAAAAAGACAAAGACGGTATTTACGATTAACCAGGCAATTTTTAAAATTTTTCTCTGCATAAAAATCTGCTAGACTTCCAGACCAAAACGAATGACGGGCCTCGTGGTGTAGTCGGTAGTGTAACCGACTTCCGTGCATGAGGTCGTGGGTTCGATTCTCACTGAGGACAATTATTTGTGTGATGAAAACAGATATTTGTACTGCGTCTTAGTGTTTTCTTATAATATGTATTATATCCGTAATCTGGTACCCATAGCAGAAGCGTTAATCTTAGTTTAGGACCAGAGGACGTTGTGTGAAATGTCCGTGAATATTAATTTATTTATTTGAATAAAATCAATTAGCGAAATTTGTCCAGTCGTTCTCGAATTTTGCACTTTGCAACACATTTAACGATTCATTTTATTTGTATAATGTGCCAATTTTATTAGTCACACTAGCTGCTACCAGCGATTTTATCCGTGTGGAATTTAGTTGTTTTCTTTTTTGTGCGTAAAATCAACTATCTACCAGTGAAAGTATCGTGCAAATCAGTCCAGCTGTTTTGGAGGTTAAGGAACACAGCCAAAAGGCCAAAATAAACAGCCAGACATACAGATAAAAACTTTAAAATTGGTATTTAAATTACGTAAATACTCTAATATACATTTAGTTAAAAGTTATTTAGACATTACAAACAGACACTTCACTTTTATATATTGCTATAGTTATATAGATCAATTGAATAATTACTGCCTACAAATAAAGCAGTCGCAGTCAGGAATAATCCTTGTATTGCGGGGGACTTTAAAACATACAATTTCACACAAACACACAGGACACAAAGTACACCCAGACTCAGAAAGAAAGAAAGAAAAGAAAGAAAGAAAGAAAATAGTTATTGCAACGAATTATTAAAAGAATATACATATAAATATATTTAGAAAAAAATTAACATTCGTTACAATACGACCCCAACTCAGCAAAAAAACAGGTCAAAGGACCTGCGCTGGTCTTCCGTTGGAGCGAAAGAAGAAAAGAGAAGGCTCAGAACAACCATTTATGGATAACAAAAAGAGTTGTCCTATGTGGGGATCGAACCTACAACATTCGGGCGGGAGGCCAGTACTAGATACTGATACTACATAGATAGATAGGTATATAAAGATTGGTATTGAAATTAGTATTTAATTTTTTTGTTTAGGCGGGAAAAAAAATACGCACACCCCGTCGTTCGGGACAACGAACAGGGTAGTGTGAGGCCCTCACCCACTAAATAAACCCGCCGTGTGCCGTCTCTTCGCCTTTATTGGCGGGCCACCGGATGTAATCATGACTTTGCATAAATCTTACGCGCTTGTTTTAAATTGTCTATAGATAGAGCAATTGTATTCATAAATAACTCTATAGCCACAGGAAAGAGGCATATACAAGAGGAATTACCATAAACAACTCGACAAGGCTTTGACAATCGTGAGTACTGGTGAAATGGAAAGTATCAAAGGTCTTAGGTTATAGAAAGCCCACGAACGGGTCCTAGGTCTAGACTTTAGATATGACTATAGAGAAAATAATTTTATTGGTCACGCATGGGAAGCATATATGTCGATTTTACTAGTAGTTTTTAGGTTATATCTCAAGTTCCCGATATAGTAGCGGGATAAAATGTATACCAGTTATTAAATCTAATCAAGAGCTATGAAATAAAAAAGTTGAATCAAAATCCGTTTCATAGTTATTGCGTGATGCGCGAATGAACAAACAGAAAAACAAACAAATAATCTAAAAATAAATGTTTTATGTTTAGACGCGCCTATATGGGTATGTCTGTGTGGTGACAGATTAAAATACGATGTCACCACCCCTTACTTGCCCGCGAGTGTCGTAAAAACCGTCTAACGGAGCACCAGGGGAATGGGCAGCAGCATACTCCTGGGAAACGTTTAACACCATTTTGCGATCGCCAACCCGCCTGCCAAGCGTGGCGGTTATAGCATTTCCCCCCCTTCGTGGGGAGGCCCATGTCCAGCAGTGGATGTTTATGGGCTGTTGGATGGATGGATGGATATGGGTATATAGGCGTGTAATACAGTATTTTTTTCTCAAATATCATAAATGTACAGACACAGCTCTATTACAGCTTCATAATAGTTAGGGATGGTTAAATCTAAATATTTTTTTATTATTATCGCCCATTTCTTGGGGAGGCCTATGTCCAGCAGTGGACGTTGAAAGGCTGATGGATGGATGGATGGAAGACATTGCACTAAGGAATAATCTTAGTATCACAGGGAACTTTACTAACATACAATTTCATGATTAAAAAGTACATCTAGACTCAGAACAATCATTTGTGGATCGCACAAAGAGTTGTCCTGTGTGGGAATCAAACACACAATTCTCTTTTGGAACGTCGGTATCTAAACAGTCAATATCCATTTTTCCGGGATGACATGTAGCTTATGTAAAGTTTCAATTCAATAGATATGATGCAAAAGCACAACAAATGCACTCTCGCGTTTATGATACTAATATTTTATGGAAGGAGGTTAAGTTAACCTTTTTTGGTAAGGCACGAACAAATGTAAGTACCTAACCGCAGATACCGTCATTCAGGGCAACGAATGGGGTACTGCGGAGCCCTTACCCAATAAATAAACCCGCCTGTGCTCCGCCTAATTTGGTGCACCAGTAGAGCAGGTTAAGCAACCCTAGCCAGGTGTGTTCTTAAATAGGTGATCATTTAGTAATCTCCATGTTTAGAAGATCATATATCGCCATTGGCTCTGCGTGTAATCTCATCAGATTCCTGTCTTATTGACTTATTTATCAGGAAAAGGGAACAAAATCCGTCTGGGCAATGCAACATCGAAGATGAGCTAGCCGTATCCCCAACTTTATTGTGGGCAGCTTCCGATCTCCACCTGGATTTTACTGGTCCACCAGCATTATTTTATTTGACGGGCCTCGTAGCGTAGTCGGTAGTGTAACCAACTTCCGTGCACAAGGTCGTGGGTTCGATTCCCACTCAAAACAATTATTTCTGTGATGAACACAGATATTTGTACTGCGTCTGGGTGTTTTCTATCTATTATATGTATGTATTTACAAAAAAAAGGTAATATATGTATTATAACTGTAATCTGGTACCCATAGTACAAGAGTTAAGCTTAGTTTGGAACCAGAGGACGTTATGTGAAATGTCCGTGAATATTTATTTATTTGTGCATTTTAATATCCTCTGCGTTTGAAATATCAAAAAAAATATATATATATATTGTATCTCAGTAGCAGCTGTTTGGAAATGTGCCCGGTAGACGGCAATAACCTCGCCCTCTATTACGTGGGACTTAAACATAGCTGGCTAACCGTGCGTGGGTGTTTAATACACCTCTGCCTACACCTTCGGGGATTCTAGCGTTATGCTATGTTTATTTATGTTAATGCGTTTGAAATTCATTGATCCTGCGTAAATAGTAAAGATATGACCTTTGCTTGATTGATCTGAGAATCGAACCCCTACCAACGAGTTGCATACTTATGTAATTATACTAACAAGACTATCGAAAACTACAATAGAGTCTTACCACACTATCGATTTAAAGTTTGACATGTGATCACGCAATGATTACATTTAAAAAGATGACCTATTCACAGATGTTTAAAGTATAAATTGCATCAGTGAACAGTTCCTTGAAGCTTTAGTATATCGCTAATCACTTTAGATCTAAACTTTTTGTTCTGATGATTTGACCTAAGATTTTTATCTTTTTTTTTTACATAATACTTGACTGAAGAGATGGTGTAATGCTTTAGAAACCAACTTGTCGTACCGAATATTGCTCGTCTGAGTCCTGCATGGGTAAATATTTTGTACTCACTAAATATTGATCTTAATCGTTGTGACCGTTACTTGTGTCTAATTTTTAGAAGAAGTGGAAAATCATCGAAATTAAAAGAAAAATACGAGAGGAGACAATCCTTCAAAATAAAACTACAACTAGTGTTGTTTATAACATCGACTAGCTGTAGCCCGCGGCTTCGTCTGAGTGGACTTCAGTATTGAGTAAGTATAGTAAATTAGTTCTATTTTCGGGTTAAGAGACATATCCTATATTAATATATACCCAGGTAATAAACTATCTATGCGGCAAATTTCTGTTCTTCTTCAAAAATCCGTTTTGTCGTTTTTGCGTGTTTGACTAACAAACATTCACATTAATAATATTAGTAGAATTTCACACTTATTTTGTATAAACTAGTTTCACCTCGTGCCTTGATTTGCACGGGCTTATGAAATAGGTTCAGGGAGATTTAATTTTTCATTTAAGAAATGCTTCACTAATAAAAAAACATCTATAAAATAGTTTCTATTACATTTTAAAATTAAAATTATCTTTTTAATGAAACGAAACCGCTGGTCGAAAATTAAAAATCGATCTTAATACATAATCCATCCATCAGCCTTTTAACGTCCACTGCTGGACATAGGCCTCCCCAAGAATGGGGGATAGTGCCGTAATCGCCACGCTTGACAGGCGGGTTGGCGATCGCAGTGGATGTTGTTAATACTCGAAGGAGTGCTGCTGCCCACTTCCCCGGAATTCCCTCAGTCGGCTCTTACGACTCCCAAGGGTTGAGAGGGGTGGGACAATTCTAAAGCCGGCCCCACACGGCTAATTACTAGTGAATTTGGAATTGGCTTGTCATGTCATGCCAGTCAGTAAAGTACTCTTACTAATCAATACATCTTGCTTCATACACGAATACTTGCGACACATCTCTCTCGTGTATGTCATTATTAAAATTCAGTAACATCTCAATTATATATATTATGAGGAAATACGCGTGATTGAATATTTATTTCTTAATCATACTATTACTTATTGACTTATGACTGCAAGGCACGAGCTTCTGGTGATTATAATTTGTTAAGTTTTAAACGTTGAAACGATTTTAATTATTTTTATAAAATTTTTGTTGTTTGCTAGTGCTATAGATGAGCAATTCAGAATCGCGTTTCGGGTTCTAGTCCTGGTTAACGCAGAAAACTTCATTAGATTTTCCTTCAAGAAAACCCTCGAAACTGAAGTCGTAGTTAGAATTTACTAATATTGTAAATGTAAAAGTGAGTTTGTTTGTTTATTAGGCTTAGGCGCCGTAAATACTTATACAATTATCATACTTTGCATACAGTCATATAGTCCACAGTATATAAAAGGATACTTTTGTTCCATAAAAATGGACACTTAAGTAATTTATTTATATTATACTAGACTTTCCTCCACTTCTTGTCCGTGAATTTCAGAATTGGGAATATATATATATATATATATATATAAGGTCGTAAGACAAATGTGATGAGGAAATTGGGATGATCGAAAGATCACTAGGATAGCTCAGCGGCTTAGAGCACTTCCCCGGATTGGAAAAGACGCGGATTCGTTTCCCGCTCCTACTAAAAATCTCTTTTTCCTTACTCACAAATAATGTGTACTTTAAAAAGTAGCGGAGCATGTCAACTGCGAAAAAATATAGATCTAAAATGTTTCAGAATTGGGTTCAATAATGTAAACATACTATAGCTAAAATACAAATTATTTGTGAATGAGGAAAAAGAGATCTTTAGTGCGAGCAGGAATCAAACCTGCGTCCCTTCCAATCCGTGGAAGTGCTCTAAGCCACTAACCTACCGCACTGACCTTCGGCCATACCCAATCTCCTCATCACATTTGTCTTTACGACCAACGCCACCTATCAGATGCATTTACATGCATTAATATGAACTCCGCTCGCACTAAAGTTATCTTTTTCCTTATTCACAAATAATTTGTACTTCAAAGTAGCTGAATATGTCAAGTGCTAAAATACAGATCAAAATACTATACCTACTTATGATTAAAAAACAAATATTTTACTAATTGAACCCAAAACGTCTAGATGCTGTTCCTTGCCTACTAATTGTTATATTTCTAAAACCAACTACTCACTTTTAATCTTTTCTCATAAATAGAAAAGCAAAGGTTTTTTTTTTTATATTGGGCTATAAACCTCTTCAGTTTTATTGATTAACATTAATATTGCAAAATGCGCGTGTAATAGCTTACCACCCACAGAGTCACAGAGGACAGTCTATATAATCTATGCTTAATAGATATTATCTTTGGCTCACATAGCAATTAATACACTAATGCAATAGTGATAAAATTTTATTTTAGATCTATTTCTTTTAGCAATTGACATGCTCCGCTACTTTTTAAAGTACTAATTATTTGTGCATAAAGCAAAAGAGATTTTTAGTAGGAGCGGGAATCGAACCACGTATCTTTTCCAATCCGGGGAAGTGCTCTAAACCACTAAGCTATCCTACTGATCTTTCGATCATCCCAAATCAATATTATCAAGTCGTAAGACAAATGTGATTAAGAATTTGGGATGATCGAAAGATCAGTAGGATAGCTTAGTGGTTTAGAGCACTTCCCCGGATTGGAAAAGATGCGTGGTTCGATTCCCGCTCCTACTAAAAATCTCTTTTTCTTTATTCACAAATAATTAGTACTTTAAAATTTTGTTGATTGTTTTCTAAAAAGTACAAATACATGCACTTTTACATCAATGTACTTGTACTAAGACATTAAGAAAGGGATTGATAGTCCCGAGCAAATGCCACAATGGTTGAATTGACAAAGCGTCTGAACTGTTTTTCAAAAAACGCAAGTTCAGATCCTGCTCGTGGCTATTATTTTTGATTTCACATTTTCGCACTTTGTGTTCTAGTAAAGGGCCGAGATTATATATAAAAATATCTAACTATATATACCCGTACTTGCCATTGCCAATTCAAATCTGCCTTTTTTTTTTGCCATTGCCATTTTTTTGAGTAACCAAACGTAGTGCTTAAAAATTAAAAATAATAATATGTATATTGGAATGAATGGGCATCAATGTAGGTATTTTAAAAATAAAAGTTACGTAAAGCTATTTTATGTGGAACACCGTCAATCATTTAAATTCCTTCAGTAATTTCAGAGATGTGCTCTAACAAAAAGACAGACAAACAAAAATCTGTCGTTTTTGTTCTTTAGCTGTTGTGTTTTGTTATCTTTATATTGTCGACTCCTCTCCATTATTATACATTCGTATAATTATATATATATAAATATGTTACAAGACGCAGATTATGAATAATCAACAGTATTTTACAACTTTCAGATAATTTATTTATTTTATTTTAAAACTTTTGCACATACCGAGTACAAGGCGGCCTTAGGCATTCTCTACCAGTGGTTTAATTATTATTAAAAAAATAACGATTATTTAAAAATGTTTGTTTCATTTTCTTATGCAACAATGGAATAAACTACTAGGGTTTAAATTCAACTACATTAAAAAGTAAGTTTATTGATTCAGCATAACACATACATTCACAATCCAAAATATGTTTTACAACTTTAGACCTTACAAACACGGAATACGTTTATGGCGTGTTTTTAAAGTCCCAAGCGACGCAGACAATATTTACTTATTCTTTTAGGGTTTTCTCTTTTTGATTACAAGACTTTATAGAGCAGATTATATTTTAATTCATAAAAGATCTCAGGAGCTAGGTGGATAAATTAAATTAAATGCTTAACAAAAGACATCAACGCGCTCAAAGAAAAGAAACTGATAAAATATAGCACTCACCTTAAATTAGTCTTCTTGGGAAATAAAAAAAACTCCGAAGCAGAAACTAAAAAAAATAAACGATCAATTAATTAAAAATAAAATCACAACACAGTCACTTTCCGGTGCTTAGAAAAAAAAACTCACGTTCGAAATTAACTTAAAAAATTAACCGCCAAAATATTTTAAATATAGAATGCGAATTCGTCCACTCAATGAAGGCGAATGCACGCGTGCGAACCATAGACCACGCTTATAACGTTCTCCCATACATACCCACCATTCCTCAAGGATCCCTCCACATGAGCTTTCACTTTGTAAGCACAGCTCAAGTTCGAATGGCGGTAGTTACCATTTAACATCGACCTCAGCTTCCAAACTTTCACTGAAACATCAGAGTTCAAGTTACATTTGGAATTATCAATAAGAATGATGATTTTCTGGGGGTATTACCACCAAATTAATGAATATTTGACAATTAGAATATATATTACGTCTGCACCAGGCCCCGCTTGCGTAAACAACACAATAAGAATATGCAAGGCTGTTCCTATTCATGAATTAGCAAGAACGATTTCGCAGCTGGCAATAATTTAGAGACATCTTAAATCTTATAGACATGTGCATTGTCTACGCAAAGTTTTTATTGAAATGGTAATTAAAGTGACTTTGTTTTCAAAGCGAATGGTCCGATTAAAAACATAGAGTAGTAGTATTGTGGTTTAAGTAAAAAACTCTCTTGGTCAGTTGTTTTTTTTTCAACTCGTTCCATCCATCCATCCATCTATCAGTCTTTCAACGTCTACTGTTGGACATAGGCCTCCCAAGAAAACGCCACAACGAGCGGTCCCGTCATGTGGGGGATAATGCCGTCCGTAATCACCACGCTTGGCAGGCGGGTTGGCGATCGCAGTAGATGTTGTTAATACTCGAGGGAGTGCTGCTGCCCACTCCCCCGGTATTCTCTCAGTCGGCTTTTACGACTCCCGTGGGTAGAGAAGGGTGGGACAATTCTAAAGCCGGCCCAACACGGCATTTCAACTCCTTATTATTTCACCATTGGGCATGGAGCTCTTTACAGAGTAAAAAGGATTTAGGCCGTAGTTGTACGCTGCTTGGGCTTATTACCCGATCTATCTCAGATGAATGGATTCAATAGAAGTGGTCCGGTCCAAAGGTTGGCTTTCCTACTATTAGCTCCAGTATTTTGTTATCAACAATTGGATATTCAGTGGCCCTTTTGAGAATAAATTGTATTCTTTTATATATATATATTAGCCTTTGCCAGCAGCTCCGTTGTAGCCAAAAGTTACTTTTTAGGTTATATCTCAGGTTCCCGATATAGTAGCGAGATAAAATGTATACCAGTTTTTAAATCTAATCTAGTCCTATCAACCAACGTTAGTAGTAGTTGCATCAAAATCCGTTCAGTTTTTACGTGATTCGCGATCAAACAAACAGACCAATAGAGAAAAATCTAATAAAAATGTTTTATGTTCAGACACCCATATATAGGCCTAATACAGTATTTTCTTCTCTAATATCTTAAATGTACAAACACATCTCTGTTACAGCTTTATAATACTTAGGACAATCTTAAAAAAAATAAAAAACAAAATCTAAAATCTAAAATAATGATCCTGGAAAATAATGGCGCCCCAACCTACCGAATCCATTTGTGGGGATACAATTAAATACGCTAGAAAAGTTTAGCTAAATCAGTCCAGCTGTTTAAGAGGAGTTCAATTACAAAAATATACTGTATATAAACATATATACATATGTGTCCGTGTGGTGATGGACTAAGGATACAAGTGTCACCATCTCATTCTTTCCCACGGGTGTCGTAGGCGACTAACTGCAATAAACAATTGTCACCCATTGCATTACTGGTAGTAGGTCTAGGTACCAAGTGGGAGTACTCACTTGTTATCAGGCCCGAGCGGATTGGTACCACTATCTCTTGTGTGACAGACCATGAAGCACATCGGTGTGTTTTGGTTGTAGCAGGAGATAGCCGTTAATTCTTTCATTCCATATCTGCGAAATAAAATGGTGAGCAGTGGTTTGACAATACTCTCGGTATAGTCCATGAACGACGGTTACAATTTAACATGGTGGGTTACCATTTAACGGTGATCCGTGGTTTGCCTGTCACCATACTTTATTAATGATACTTGTAAATTATTTTCACGATCCTTTACTGGTGGTTGGTTACTAAGTGGGAATACTTACTACTTACTTGTTATACAACCGATGTAACTCAGCCGAAATATCGATGTTAGTCAAGGTGTTCACAGACACTTTAGATGCTATAATCATGACTTACGTTTATTATGAGATCTCATAACCCTCGAAAGTTACCAGTGCGGAACTCATCTCAATAATGGTACAGCTGATGAAAGATGTACTTAAGTGATTAACATCTGCTTTATAAATTTAATTATTAGGATTGCCAGATCAGTGTAAGTAATTTATTTAAGCGCGAAACTGAATTAAGTCTAAGTCGGTTAGGCTAGCTTAACATACTGCTGGAAGGAGGGGAGGCTGGTACTCCTGCCGAAGCCGGGGCGAACGCCGGATTCGGTCGGGGCCTTCAGGCCCATCGTGCTGCTGGACGAGGCGGGTAAGCTGCTGGAGAGAATCCTCGCTGCCCGCATTGTCCAGCACCTGCGCGACGTCGGACCCGACTTGTCGGATGCCCAGTTCGGCTTTCGGGCTGGTCGTTCGACGGTCGGCGCGATTATGCGCCTGAGGGCCGCGTCCGCGGCGGTCGTCGCTGGCGGTGGAGTGCTGTTGGCGGTGTCGCTCGACATCGCCAACGCATTCAATAGTCTGCCATTCAGCTGCATCAGGGAGGCGCTCCAGTATCACGGGGTGCCTGCATACCTGAGGCGGCTGGTGGCGGACTATCTTGAGGGCCGCAGCGTTCTCTATGAGAGCCGCATAGGGGACGTTGTGAGGAGACCCATGTCGTGCGGTGTCCCGCAGGGTTCGGTTCTAGGGCCGCTCCTGTGGGACATCGGTTACGACTGGGTGCTACGATGTCGGCTCCCCCCTGGGCTGGCGGTCATCTGCTATGCGGATGACACGCTGGTCGTGGCCCGGGGCGGAAACTTCGAGCAAGCGGCGTTCCTGGCCACCTTAGGGACCTCGGAGGTGGTCAGGAGGATCGGGGCGCTGGGGCTTAGGGTGGCCCTGGACAAGTCGGAGGCCCTACTTTTCCATGGGCCCCGACGTCGGCCACCTGCTGGCGCCTCAATCACGGTGGACGGGGTCCAAATTGGGGTGAAGGCCCAGATCAAGTATCTGGGCCTGGTGCTGGATGGGCGGTGGCGCTTTCGCGAGCACTTCCGCCAACTGTCCCCGAGGCTAGTCGGCGCAGCGTCCGCCCTTGCACGGCTTCTGCCGAATATGGGCGGACCCAACAATGCGTGCCGACGGCTTTATGCGGGGGTAGTCCGGTCGATGGCGCTGTACGGTGCACCTGTGTGGGCGGAGTGCCTGGACGTGCCGAACAGGGCTCTTCTGTGGAGACCACAAAGAGTCGTCGCGTCCAGGCTCATACGTGGATACCGCACGGTGTCGACGGAAGCGACCTGCGCGTTGGCCGGAACCCCCCCGTGGGACTTGGAGGCGGAGGTGCTCGCCGAAGTGTATCGGCGGACGTCGCAAGAGCGAGAGGTGGGTGGTCGTCCCCCACCCAGGGAGGTGGCCAGGTGGCATGGCGATGCCCGCCGTGCTGCCATGGCCAGATGGAGGACACGGCTGGAAGCGCCCCGAGCCGGTCTCTGGACCGTAGGGGCGCTCCAGCCTGTGCTGGAGGAGTGGGCGGGGCGACGGCACGGAGTCCTTACCTTCCGACTGGTGCAGGTGCTGTCGGGGCATGGTTGCTTCGGCAGATATCTGCACATAGTTGCAAGGAGGGAAGCGACTCCGGGCTGTCACCATTGTGGCTGCGACGAGGACACGGCGCAGCACACGCTCGAGTCGTGCCCGGCTTGGGGCGGGCAGCGCCGTGATCTCGTCGCGGCAATAGGGGGGGACCTCTCGCTGCCGAGCGTCGTTAGAGCGATGCTTGGCAGCGACAGGAATTGGGCCGCGGTCGCTGCCTTCTGCGACGAGGTCATCTCGCGGAAGGAAGCGGCGGAAAGGGCCAGGGAGGCTGATCCTTCCGCAGACCCGAACCGCCGCCAGCGACTGGGGCGGCGCAGGCGTGAGTATTTGCGCCTAATGCCGCCCTAGCTGAGGCTGCGGGTGGTTGGACCGGGGAACGTCCGCCACCCGCAAGGCCTCCCGCGAAGGTGCGATGCTCCGTGTGTGGGTGCGTCGCTCAGTAGAGGGTACCCGAAAGGGTAAGCCGCCGGCGGATCGCCGAAGGAATGTAACATAGTTCCAGTGGCCCGCCAATAAAGGCGGAGAGACGGCACACGGCGGGTTTCTTTAGTGGGTGAGGGCCCCACACTACCCTGTTCGTTGCCCCGAACGACGGGGTGTGCGGTTAGGTACATTTTTTCCCGCCTAAACAAAAAAAAAAAAAAAAAAAAAAGGCTAGCTTAACATTTTTTTGATGACGGGCCTCGCGGTGTAGTTGGTAGTGTAACCGACTTTCTTGTACAAACGTTTAGCTTAGTTTGGGACCAAAGGACGTTGTGTGATATGTCCGTGAATATTTATTTATTTATTTTTTGTTAAGGCGGGAAAAATTTAATTTTGATTTTTTTTGTGGAATTGGGCACCATTGTTAGAGGTAACGAACAGGGTAGTATGGGGCCCTCACCCACTAAATAAACCCGCCGTGTGCCGTCTCTCCCCTGTATTGGCAGACCACTGGCAGTGTGCATTACTTCAGAGGTAAGGCTAGCTTACCCCAATTTTTTCTTTTGTTGAGTTCGACTTTTGATCTGTTTGGTTTTTTTACCTGATACAAGTAAGATGACAACTGGCTACGTTAGAGCGCCTGCTATGCTCCTGCTTAACCTTCCTTCATGCCTTCCGAAGCACAAATAGGTGTCACTTTTCGGTCACCCATCAGATTGCCAGCTGAGCGAAAGTTACTAAACCTTGACAATCGTTCCAACTGCATGTGATGTACAATAGCTTAATACTTTTACTAGACCCCACAGATTCAACTCTGTGCTAAGTTGTTTACAAGCATTCACTATTCAGTAATAGCTTAGAGGCAATATTTTAGACTGTCAAGATGGGTATTGAGTTCGACAGCCTGGTTATCGCTGTGGGGAAGTATTGATTCCAATTAATTATCATGAAATTTTGTAAACAAATACGTCGTCTGGAGCCTAGCAAAGGCTATAGGCTACTTATCAATTCATAGTTACTCCGGAATAGCAATATTTTTACATCCATCCATCCATCCATCAGCCTTTCAACGTCCACTGCTGGACATAGGCCTCTCCAAGAGAACGCCACAACGAGCGGTCCCGTCATGAGGGATAATGCCGTAATCGCCACGCTTGGCAAGCGGGTTGGCGATCGCAGTGGATGTTGTTAATACTCGAGGGAGTGCTGCTGCCCATGCAATTCCCTCAGTCGGCTCTTACGACTCCCATGGGTTGGGACAATTCTAAAGCCAGCCCCACACGACAAAATAAACTCATAAATAAATACACATATAATTTTGAAATATCTTGAAAAGTCTTAGATGTGTGCTTGCGAGGACTGGGGATTGAACTAGAACCTAGCTCTGCAAGGTGTAATTTACTGCCGCTGAAGTAATCTAACACAGTACCAGTGGTCCGTCAACACAGGCGGAGAGACGCCACACGGCGGGTTTCTTTAGTGGGTGAAGGCCCCACACTACCCCGTTCGTTGCCCCGACCGACAGGGTGTGCGGTTAGGTACATTTTTTTCTGCCTAAACAAAAAAAGGGTGTAATTTACTAATGAAGAAAATCTTTTATAATATTGAAGACCCTATATTTTTATTTTATTTTTTTATACTAAATGTGTGTAAGCGGTTACCGTAGCCTATAGACGCTAGCAACACCAACACCAGAGGCATCACTCGCCATCTGATCATCAAGTGATAGGCGGTGGATAGGAAAGATAATAAGGAGAGGATACGTAGGAAACTAACAAGAGGTTAGGAAGGATAATACAGAGAGGAAAGAGAGGGTTTGGTCCTCCTGCACTCTCACTCACCATACGAAACAACGGTAGGAGTAACTATGGTTGTTAAACGCTGATCTTTTGTGAAAGTGTGGTACTTCACCGATCGAGCCCATTTATGCTCGGATAAGTAAGGTTCTACTACTCTTAAACTTGTCTACTGATACCAGTAGATAAGCTTCAAATTTCGGGAGTTTCAAAAGGTTTTATATTTCGCAAATAAAGAGATGTTTTGCCAGACGTGTGAGCAATTGTATATTAACTAGATTAAGACTTATTTCAAGATAGATAAGCGTTTGGTAATTCATAATGTAATCCACGGTAGTTTCCAAACTTTGAATATTCGCTCAAAATATATATTAATTTTTCATAATGAGTTCAGTTAGCATCAAAAAACTCTAGTTGCGTAGTTTTAAAACAACTCTATCTGTGCCTGCAGCCTCGCTTCCGTGGACTGCAGATTTATTTATGGATTTTTTTGAGTTCTAGTACTTTTCTATAGAAAGCTTTTAAATATCACGTTCTAATTTACCGTTATTTAAAATGGACTAATAACATCAGTAAGTGTTACTAAAAACGTTATTAATCCATTTTTGTTGCAATATTGATACCCACGAAGAGCTAGTTTTTTTTTCGGACTATAATATATATATGGCTAATAACATTTCTCAAAATCAGTTTAAACATATTTATGAAAGAATTTTATAAAACGAATGTCTAGTTTCTGAGGTTAACTCGGATATCCAAACCTACAAACATTGTTAAGTAAAACTACGTTTACGGAATCTATGGCGTTTAATTGATTTTCTACTATACCGACGTTTTGAATATTTTGCAGCGTCAGATCACCACCAATAGATTTAGTATAAAATCAAGTAAACCCGACAGATTCCGTAAACATACTTTTCTATACTATCATAAAGATGTAACAAAGCTATTTCTTACATTTAAGATATTTAAGATAAAATGAATACTATTTAGGCGTTTCTGAACACATTCCATTCTTTTTTAGAATGTATGTCTATTTGTCTGTAAAAACGAATGAACTGATTTTGTTGAAACTTTTTTTATTTGATAGCTCTTGATTAGGCGTAAAAACTGGTATAGGTACATTTTATCCCGCTACTATATCGGAAACCTGAGATATAACCTAAAAAAATTATTATGGCTGCGGGTTTTTTCATATTTGTGCCCTATAGAAAGTAGAGGATGCTCTCTTGTGAGTTTGTTTGTATAAGCAGGATAATCTTCGAACCATTGCAGCTATTGAAAAAAATATGTCACTACTCAAAACGTACATTATTCGGGAATACTACTAACTATATACTATTTGGATATTGTTACATTGTGGGGATGTTTTTATAAGTACACCCACCCTCATAACAACCATTTGTGGCTCCCTCGAAATATTGTTCTGTGTGAGAATTGAACCCACAACACTCCTTTATCTGTGCAGTTTACCATGCTTTTTTTTGTTAAGGTGGGAAAATATGTTCCTAACCGCACACCCCGTCGTTCAAGGCAACCAACAGGGTAGTGTGGAGCCCTCACCCACTAAAGAAACCCGCCGCGTGCCGTCTCTCCGCCTTTATTTGGCGGGCCACCGGAACTATATTACATTCCTTCAATGGTACAGTTTACCATCCTGAATACCTCTACTATACTTACAGTCATTCTCAGATATACGACATATTCATTAAATATAACAATATTAAAGTACCAATAATAATTTGTGAATAAGAAAAAGAGTATTTTAGTACAGGCGGGAATCGAACCTGCGCCCCTTCCTATCCGGGGAAGTGCTCTAATCCACTGAGCTACAGTACTATTTTTTAGACATACCCAATCTCCATATCACATTTGTCTTAACGACCAATGCCCTCTATCGGAACGCATTTACATGCATTAATCCAATTTAGTAAGTTTAATTTTGCAATTAAAATTCATACTATTTGATGGCGTGATTTTTTTAAACATTATGATCTTTATTTTAGAACACAATAACAATATTTAGAACACAATAATAAAGAAGACAAATGTGATAAGGAGATTGGGTATGTCTAAAAATAGTACGGTAGCTCAGTGGATTAGAGCACTTCCCCGGATAGGAAGGGGCGCAGATTCGATTCCCGCCTGTACTAAAATACCCTTTTTCCTTATTCACAAATTATAATTTGTACTTTAAGAGTAGCTGAGCAGAGTCAAGTGCTAAAATATAGATCAAAATAACAATAGTTATTAATTAAAAATCATCTACATACATAAAATACATATATTTTTAAATGCATGTATTAACATTACTTAATATATTTAAGAGACTAAGCCGTGAGAATCCAAAGTGATAGTTTCGTTACAGAAGCGTGAGGTTAATACAGTCTAGTATATACAATAACGTGTATTACATAATACGATGAGACTATTTGAGGTTATGTACCAGAATATTCTTGTATTTGATGTTTTGCTTGTCTGTATGTTAGGGTTGTCATGCTGATCCACTGAAGATATGTGAAATAGTCACAAAGATCGTAGTAGACGGCACACAGCGGGTTGTTTCACTGAGAAGTCCACTACCCTGCTCGTTGCCCCGAACAGCAGTTTGTACAGTTTTTTTTTTTAATAAATCTAGCCTAAGTTATAATTGTTATAAGATCAGCTATCTGTCAGTGAAAGTCCCGTCTAAATTGATCCAATTGATTCAAAGATTAGCCGGGAAAAACGGTGAGAGGGACAGATAAAAAGTTTAAAAATTGGTATTTTGATTATAGGTAAAAATCTGTAAATACTTACTACGCTACTAAAAAAAAATTACATATTTAAAATGGTGAATGTTACTAGGACCGTGAAAATTTACATAATTATGGGTTTCTGTGGTACTTTAGTTGAGCACTTAGAAAGCATTTTACGCAAATCCTATCCAAAATGAATTTCACGCTGTAACTACTGAACCAATTACGATTAAATTTTGCATACATGTAGCTGGACTGTACAGAAAACGACATAGGTTACTTTTTATTACGAAGAAATTGATAGTTCATTTTTTAGGTTAGCTATTTTGCAAGAGTTCGTAAGAGAAAAATTTAGTTGGTGTCATACTGTTAGGGTTTTATGTAATGACTAGCCTTTGACGGCTTCGCCGCAGCCAAAAGCTAGTTTTTCGATTATATCTCAGGTTCCCGATATAGTAGCAGGATAAAATATATACCAGTTTTTAATCTAATCAAGGCCTTTCAAATAAAAAAAGTTGCATCAAAATCTGTTCAGTAGTTTTTGCGTGACGCGCGAACAAACAAACAGATAAACAGACAAACAGACAAAAATTCTAAAAAAAAATGTTTTGTGTTTAGACGCGCCTCTAAAGCCTGTTATAGTATTTTTTTCTTAAATATCTTGAATGTACAGACACAACACTCTGTTACAGCTTTATAATAGTACAGAAGGCCACGCGGATAGAGGCGCAGACAGAATCTAGTATTTTAATAAGTGTCACTTCTATCCATCCATCAGCCTTTCTGCGTCCACTGCTGGACATAGGCCTCCCCAAGAGAAAGCCATAACGAATACAGTATTTTTTTCTCAAGTATCTTAAATGTACGGACACAGCTCCGTTAGTGCTTCATAATAGTTAGGATTTATTTGTGATACGTGACAGCCCTATCTCGCCGACCTCATAAATTATGTCACGTATGTTTTCTACTGATTTGAGTATACTTATTAACACCCAGCCATACAGTACAAGCACGCCGGCCTACTAGTTACCTGCAAAAAATGCTTCGTAATTTTGATAAATTTGAATGGCAGTTAGAAATGTTGCTACGCGTAACCTATTTGTAGAAATCTCTATTAACACATAGATGCCGTAATAATATTAAGGTGTATGATTCCCAGACATAGGTAAATATATTATTGGTTCAATAAGTAAGTCTTTCTTTCTAACACATCACACTTTAATAATAAATAAGAAATAAATATTCACGGACATTTCACACAACGTCCTCTGGTCCCAAACTAAGCTTAACGCTTGTGAGATGGGTACCAGATTACGGATGTAACACGTATATTACTTTTTTTTGTAAATACATACATATAATAGATAGAAATTACCCAGACGCAGTACAAATATATGTGTTCATCACGCAATCCTCGTGCACGAAACTCGGTTACACTATCGACTACGCCACGAGTCCCGTCGTTCTGTTCCCTGGAGGTTGACAACTCCAAGTAAAGTAATGTCTACTAGTTCCAGTGTTCCGCCAGCACAAGCGTAGATTATTTACTAGCCTGTTCCTTGCCCCGAACGACAGGGTGTGCGGTCAGGCACATTTATTCCTCCCTCATAAAAATGGATAGACAACTCGTGAAGAAGTCCCTTGGTTTTACTAGTTTCTATAGGCAATTATGATGATGATTTCGAGACCTATTTCGGTCTTGTAGACCAGTGCCAAATACACTAGCAGATTATATCACTAGTGTTATAAGCAGTTGCCGTGTGGGGCCGGCTTTAGAATTGTCCCACCCCTTTCCACCCATGGGAGTCGTAAGAGCCGACTGAGGGAATACCAGGGGAGTGGGCAGCAGCACTCCCTCGAGTATTAACAATATCCACTGCGATCGCCAACCCGCCTACCAAGCGTGGCGATTAAGGCACTATCCCCCATTTGAGCGAAACACATGTTGTGGCGTTCTCTTGGGGAGGCTTATGTCCAGCAGTGGGCGTCGAATGGCTGATGGAGTGGAGGTGTTATAAGGAGTAAGATAGGCTTTTGTTTTGGAAAAAATATTGGGGTTCAGCACAAAAAAGAAAATAACTATAATTCACGTGGACGAAGTCGCGGCAAGCAGCTAGTATAGCAATATAGTAATACCCCAGGATAGTTAAATGAAATGTATCGACACCCTAGTTTGTAAAACTGGTAACGGGGTTTACTATGTAGGGGATAACTCACTTCGTTGTCAGCTCCCCTGCGCTGGTGGTTATCTGCTACGTGGATGACACGCTAGTAACGCCCAGGGTAGTCTGAGGAGGTGACATTCCTGGCCAATATGCAGGAGATTATGTGCGAAAACACAAATACACTCTGCATTCCTTCACTCTCATGGAAGACCGGAGAGAGATCTGGCGCAGGCCCAATTACGTTCTTAAAAAAGAAAAAAGAGAAAGACGGCTCACGGCGGGTTTTTTTAGTGGGTGACGGCCCCACACTACCCTGTTCGTTACCCCGAACGACGGGGGGTGCGGTTAAGTACATTTTTTCTCGCGTTAACAATAAAATAAGATAGCGTAGTCTGGAGATAACAGACTAAGAACATCATTCTGTAGCTGAGAGGTAAAGAATAATAAGTCCACTTTTTTAAATACGTTTTTTAACGGATATCAGTTTATAAAATTGTTATTACCCAAGTAAGCAATTATCACCCATTACATTACTGGTGGTAGGGCTAAGTACCAAGTGAGAGTACTCACTTGCTATCGGACCCGAACGTGTCGGTACCACCGTCTCCTGTGTGACCGGTCATGAAGTACGTCAGTGTGTTTTGGCTGTAACAGAAGATAGCAGTTTATTGTTTCATTTTTGATATCTGAGAAGTGAAATGGTACGCAGCGGCTTGACAATACTCTCAGCATAGTTGAGTTCATGAACGACGGGTACACTTACCATCAAGTGGGCCGTGGCTCGTCTGCCATAATAAGCAATAAAAAATGTTTTGCTTTTTCGATTTATCGAGTTTCAAATCACAACGGCGCCAAAGAAGTTTCACTTCAAAAGACTAGACCTTACATAATTCTGGCTTGAGTTCTCAATTTTTCGTTTTCATAATACAATATGATATATTAATAATATTTGTCACATTACAAAATATACATAACATAGTAGAATTGATTATAATAATATTTATTCAATTTATAATCATGTGTATTTTTGAATATGACCATTTCAACGTGAACTTATAGGTTATGTATGGTATGACAATCTATGCTTCCTGTCTGATACAAAGAATAATATTTTTGATATTTACGTAAATATTGGACATTATGAAATATGTACTACTAGTGGTATAGCCTTGCTTATCCCAACACGAATGGGCCGGCTCGATCGGGGAAGTACCACCCTCTCACATAAGATCAGCGTGTAATAACGGTAGTTACTCCTACCGTTGTTTCGTATGGTGAGTGAGAGCGCCGGAGGCCCAAACCCCCTCCCTATCCTCTCCTTATTATCCTTCCTATCCACCTCCTATCTATTTCCTTGGAGATGGCGACGTGCGAGTGATGGCTATAGTGTTGCTAACGTCTATAGGCTACGGTAACCGCTAACCATCAGTTGGGCCGTATGCTTGTTCGCCGCACAAGGGGTATAAAAAAATATACTAGCAGAAACACGTGATATGGTTCACGTGAATTGCAGAATTGGATATACCCTATCCTTCTTCCTTATTAGTATTATAAACTAGATTAGAATATAAATACTTCATTATCGCTATGTAATATTAGCTATCTTACGGGAACCATTACTTTTTTTGGGATGCAAAGTAGCGAATAAACAAAAAGCTCACTTTCGCATCTTTACTTCTATACTATTATTATTATTACCTCAAACTATGAGTCTTGGTAGCGTTGTGTCTTCCGATATTCCGTTCACTCTATTATACTCTATTCTATCTAATTCATTCTATATTAGTATCAAATTGTTTATAATGTATATAGATAATCAGCATTGGACATAGACGTAATCATACAATATCGTAGGATTTTTTTCGCTACGCTCAAAAGACCAATGAAGCGTTGGAGTGAAAGATCTAAATCAAGTATAAACCGCTGCAAGAGTAACTGAGATTGCGAAACAAAATGCCGTATACCAATGTATATCAGGATCAGGTGGATTCGTATGCACCTATAATATAGGCGATAACTTTCCTATTAGATCTATAAGCGGCGTTATAGTTTCGTTTATCTTCTTTTGCGTTCAGGTCCTGACACCTCCTGGCCTTATTCCAGGCCAAATAGACGAGGGGTGCTAATTTGTCCGGTTTACCTCCTAGTGGTGCACCCCGGGCAACGTCGGCAGTCGCCGGCGGCTAAAATTCCGGACAGGACGGGTCTCCGCGTGTCCCTTTGACTCAGCAGAGGGCATGGCGGATAGACCAGGCGTCGGAGTCGGTGGGGCCAGACTGGCTCACCGGGCTCTGGAGAGGGGGGACAGTGGGGCCACAGCGGCCCCCCCCGTCCCAAATCGTAAACCTGAGCGCGTGCCTGTGGTTACGTCTCGCGGGCATACAGGAACGAGGGTCTTGGCTTAATCGCCCGGACCGCGAGGAAGACAACCTCTATAAAAAATTACCCCGAATCTCAAGCTCTGGCGCGCGGCGAGGAGATGCATGGCTGATGGGTAGTTCAGTCTCGAGCGCGGCCCCAGCCAGGGTACCTGCTGACCCCCTGTGTTGGGTCACAAATGTACGCTTACCCGGGTACAGGGAGCTCTGCCCGGGTGGGCCTCCTTTCTCCCATACTCGTGGGAATCATATGGATTATTCGAAAAATTTAAAAACAAGTTCGACGGAGTCGGGTAATGCACCTGACGCCTCAGCCGTAAGGGGTCCGGCTGTAAATTCGGCCCCTACTAGTGCAGCTGCGCGTAAAACACGCGGCGGCAGAAAGTCCCGCAAGGGCAAAAAGACGTCCAAGGGAGCGTCCCCCCAGTCTTCAAGGGACGGCTCGGTGACGGGCAGCTCGGCCTGCACATCAGCTGCCGAGATGTCTGCTGAGGAGGGTGGCCTTACTGAGGCTGCCGAGAGTCAGCTATCGCAGCCGGCAGAGGTGGTGTCGGAGTCGCGTTTCTGGCGCAAGCGCACCCTGTCTCAGAGGGGCGCTGCCTCGGAGTCCGACCTGAGCTCGGCAGAGATGCCTCCCCCAAAAATACCCGCGGCGGCTAGGGGTCGAGGCATCAGCCGACCAGGGACGCCGATACCGCGTGCCGCCTCAGCAAAAGAGGCCAAGGCGCGAAGCCTACGAAAAGCGGAGACGGTGCAAAACGCAGAGGAGCGCTTGGCGCTCCCAACGGAAAAGCTCCGCCTCCCAGAAGAGGGTCATATGGGGATGGCCCAGGTTGAGGAGAGGGCTCTAAACGGTGTGGCAATAGTCGAGACGGTTGCTGCTGGTTCGCGGAACCTCAAAAGTAGCTTCGCGCGTGGCCTCAAAGACACTGCGCATGAGATCGCGCTGTCGGTCCAGCGTTTGGCGGAACAAAATAAGCGCCTCGAGGCTCAGAACGCTCGTCTGGAGGCGCAGAATCAGTGCCTCGACGAGGCTAACCGCTGCCTCGAGGCGCGGATGGCGGAATTGGGACAGGCTGGGTTGCGGGTTGAGCTTGGGCTCCCTGCCGCTGCCCCGGCTTCGTCCACTGCCCAGTCAGGCGCTGGACCCGAACGGGAGGACGAATCGTTCCGCGTGATCATTGATCGCATTGCTGCGGTCTTTGGTCCGCGGTTCGATGCTCTGGCCGCAAGATTGCCGCCGGAGCCCAGACTCCGGCCGCCGCTTGCGGCTGACAAAAGAGGTGCTGCGGCGTCCTCGGCACCGACAGCTCTGCCGTGCCAGGGGGGGCATGTCTCGTTTGCCACGACGGCGGCCAAACCACCGGCGGCCAAACCACCGGCGGCCAAACCACCAGCGGCCAGCCCTTCGCCTACGGCCCCTGTAGCCCAGGGAAAGGGCCAAAAAAAGGCCAAGAAAAAGGAGAAGGCGGGACAAGCCACGAGGGGTCAGCCCCGAGAGGAGTTCCCGCCTCTGCCTAGCGCCGCTACGCCTCCGCATTCTGCTGCGCCGCGACGAACGGTCGCACCCTCGCGGGCTGCGACGGCCGCGCCCCGGGCTGCCCCCGCCCCTGCTGCTGCTACGTCCTCAGACGGGGACTGGCAGGTGGTTGGGCCCCGGCGATCCCGGGCCAAGGGTCGCGGCGCTGCCTCGGAGCGTGAGGCGGCGCCAATAAATCAGAGAGGGGAAGCCCCGAAGCGAAAAAAGAAGTCGCGGAAGCTAAAGGTTCCGAAGGCAGCTGCGGTGGTGATCACCGTGCTGCCGGAGGGAAGAGAAAAGGGCCTGACTTACGAGGCCGTCTTGAAGCGTGCCCGGCGGGAGATAAACGTCTCCGATCTCGGGGACGTTTCTGCTCGCTCCCGCCAAGCCCGGACAGGTGCTCGTATCTTCGAGTACCTGGGGCCAGAGGGCGCCAAGACGGCCGACGCAATGGCTGCGAGGCTGCTGGGCCTGTTCCCAGAGGAGAGTGGTGTCCGAGTCGCCAGACTCGTGAAGTGCGCTGAACTGCGCATTTCCGGGCTGGACGATTCCGTGACGGCGGAAGAGATCCGGGAGGCAGTCGTCTTGAAAACCGGGTCTCCCAGCAGCGCCGTCCGGGTGGGCACCATTCGCCCAGGTCCAGGTGGTGTGGGTGCCGTCTGGGTCTCGTGCCCTGTCGCGGCGACCAAGGATTTGGTCGCTGCCGGTAGACTTCTGGTGGGCTGGAGCGCCGCGCGGGTAATCGCGCTGGAGCCCCGGCCTGCCAGGTGCTACAAGTGCATGGCGGTCGGTCACACCCGGCCGCTGTGCACAAACTGCTTCGACTGCAGCGGGCTTTGTTTCCGCTGCGGTCAGGCAGGGCACCAGGCGGCTGCTTGTTCTGCCACCCCACACTGCCCCGCGTGCGCGGCGGGCAATCGCCCCGCCAACTACTGTATGGGGCGGGTGGGGTGCAGGCCTCCGGCCAAGTCAGGCCCTAAGAGGGGGGTGGGCAGCCAATCGGCCCCAGCTGCCCAACCCGACGCGGCTGTACCGCTGCAGCGCATGGAGGAGGATATCGTGGTCCAATAACGGATCACGACGCTATCCTCCTCCAGGGGAATCTCGGCCATTCCGCCAGGGCGCAGGACCTCTTCCTGCAATCCATGGCGGAGCGGTCGATCGGTGTTGCCGTAGCTGCGGAGCCCTACATAGTCCCGGATCGCCCCAATTGGGCGGGTAGCGGGGATGGCTCCGTGGCGGTCGTCGGCTCGGCGGCGCCGCATTCCCCGCCCTTGTCACTCAAAGACCAGGGCACGGGATATGTGGCGGCCGAATGGGGAGGGGTCACGCTGTATGGCGTGTACTTCTCCCCTAGTCGTAGTCTGGCGGCTTTCGAGGTCTTCCTGCACAACCTGGAGACCTCGATACGGTGTATAGCACCGAGCCCTGTGCTCGTGCTGGGGGACTTTAACGCCAAATCAACGGCGTGGGGGTCCCCCAGGACGGACCCCTGAGGTGCGGCGGTCCAAGAGTGGGCGGCAGCGGCGGACCTCGTGTTACTCAACCGAGGGTCCGCCCAAACGTGCATGCGGCCCTGGGGCGGGTCGATAGTGGACCTTTCGTTCGCTAGCCCCGGTGTCGCCGCACGCGTAAGGAGCTGGCGAGTCCTGGAGGAGGTCGAGACCCTATCTGACCACAGATACATTCAGATAGAGGTCTCCCGGAACCTTCAAGGCGCCAGCAGGGGTCACGCGGCGGACAGAACTCCCGCTTTTCCGCGATGGGCTGTGGGTAGGCTCGACCGGGACCTGCTAGTGGAGGCGGCCATTTTTCAATCTTGGCTGCCTCCCCCCCTGACGGAAGACGTGGACGCCGAGGCTGGCCGCATTCGCGGCATGCTTACGCAGATTTGCGATGCGGCCAAGAAGGGGGTCTACTGGTGGTCCCAGGAGCTGGCGGACCTCCGTGCGGCCTGTATTCGTGCCCGGAGGTCCTACACCCGCAGCCGCCGTCGCCGAATCCGCGACGAAGAGCGGGAGGGCCGGCTGTATGCGGTGTACAACAGTGCGCGCGCCGCGTTAAAGCTGGCCATCTGTCGCGCCAAAGATGCGAAAAGGCAGGAGATGCTGGAGGGTCTCGAGCGTGACCCCTGGGGACGCCCGTACCGCGCAGCGCTTAACAAGCTCCGCGCCCAGGGCCCCCCCCCTTACGGAGACCCTCCAGCCGGGCTTCCTCTCTGAGGTGGTCGAGGGACTTTTCCCTTCATGGGCGGTACACACGCCCCCGGTCATGGCTCCGCCAGATGATGACCGGGAGGCCGACGACGTGGAGGTACCGCCCGTGACGACGACGGAAATGGGGGCGGCGGTAGCGCGTATGCGGAGAGGCGCCGCCCCCGGGCCGGACGGGGTTCCCGCCCCAGTGCTGGCCCTGGTCCTCGACCACCTTGAGCCCCGCCTTGGGGGACTATTCGGCGCTTGCCTGGTGTCCGGACGGTTCCCTGACTGCTGGAAGGAGGGGAAGCTCGTGCTCCACCCGAAGCCGGGACGGCCTCCGAACACAGTCTCGGCCTTCAGGCCCATCGTGTTGCTGGACGAGGTGGGCAAACTCCTCGAGCGGGTAGTCGCTGCCCGCATCGTCCGGCACCTAGGAGTGGTCGGCCCCGACCTGTCCGACGCCCAGTTTGGATTTCGGGCAGGTCGGTCTACGGTCGGTAAAGCTTTTGGCTTCGGTGAAGCCGTGGGCAAAGGCTAGTATTATTATAAATGTAGTATGTTTGCTTGTTACGATTTCACGACATTTTCTATACATACCTATAGTCTGTAGCACAGAAAAGGACGTAGGGTATTTTTCAAAAGTCTCTGGCAGGATTCAATAACATTATAAACGGCAAACAAGCATGACGCAAATGCTGGGTTCCTTCGAAATGGATATTTTTGTGAGAAGGTGACGTATTTGCATCTCAGGCTAGCTTTAGGCCATGTTTATAATTTATAATTTTCCATAAGCTAGTAGTTCTTACAATAAATGAAAAAGGGTTAAATGACATAGACAGTAGTTATACAGGATAACCTGGAAAAAAGTCTATAGATCCCATGTTTTGGCATAGAGATAACTAATGTACTACTAGAGAGTGAGCTTTTTGTATTATAATGACTCCATTCTGAAGTTTAAATAAATAAATATTCACGGACATTTTTCACACAACGTCCTCTGATCCCAAACTAAGCTTAACGCTTGTGCTATGGGTACCAGATTACGGATATAATACATATACTACTTTTTTTTTTGTAAATACATACATATAATAGATTGAAAACACCCAGATGCAGTACAAATATCTGTGTTCATCACACAAATAATTGTCCTGAGTGGGAATCGAACCCACGACCTCGTGCACGGAAGTCGGTTACACTACCGACTACGCCACGAGGCTCGTCTGAAGTTTACGCGGACGGAATCGCGGGAAGAATCAATTTTTTGTATACTTATAAAAACTTGAAATGGTCGGCCAGTTTAATAAAACAAAAATTATAAACTGCCTCGGTGGTGCAGCGGTAGCGTGAGCGACTGCTGATTATGAGGACTCGGGTTCGATCCCCGCGTCGGGCATAGTTATTGAGCTTTTTCGTAAAAAGAAAAATTTTTAAGTACAGCCCGGAGTTTGGAAATGGGCCCGGTAGACGGCAATAGGCTTGCTCCCTATTACGGGGGACTTAAACATAGCTAGTGAACCGTGCATGTGTAATACTTAATACACCTCTGCCTACCCTTTGAGGATACAGGCGTGAAGCTACGATTATTTGTTTTTTTTTGTTAAAAATTATAAATACTTTGGAGACTCCAAAAGTGCACGCCTCATAATCTCCATTTTTCACAATAAAATTGATTATTTGATAAGTAACTAATAATGTATTGGTCTTACTAAGTAGTTTTCAATATTTCACATAGATAGCGCTAATTTCAAAAAGTACTTATATGGTTCTCATGTCTTATGCGCCATCTAGCGCTAATTTTAAGAAGTACTACTATATTGGTCTATAGAACTAGTTCTCACGAAATAAGGTATAGCACTGGTTTTAGTGTACCATTGTACCATCGAATCGAGCGTAAATATTCACTATTTTTTTGTTTATTTAATAACAATTAAACTACATCGAATCAGACCGTGAAATGTGATAGGGGTCTGTTTGTCATTATATTGAAGCGTAAGAGAAAAAAAAAAAGACTCGATTAGTAAAGCATTTCGGTCGTTATCGTGTTAACATACATTATCGGAACATACCTACAACACATGGACGTCCAAGACAGAACTTTTTTAAACAGTTTATTAACAAAATTGGCATCAAAAATATCATGAGTGTTAAAAATAATGTTTTTTCTTGATATGCGCGTGTATATATTATTTTACAAGTGCAATATATGATAAATAGAGACATTTTAAGTTTGAAAAATCAGTTGTTCTGCGTGAAGCGAGAGAAGTATGATCACACCACTCTCGTGATTATTTTTTCAATATAAAAAAATGTGTTCCAGTAAATGTCTTTGGGATGTCAAGTGTCAAACTTTATGTGCTTTTTATTTAGTAAATGTTTTTACGGAAAAGATACTTACATATCTATATAAATAAAAAATAATCTCCGAAATGTATATGCGCGCATAACTTCCGAAGGACTCTACCAAATTGGATAAAACTTTTTTGTTTGTGTTCCTTATTGTCAAGGCAAAATTTGTGTAATCCGCGCGTCGCGCAGCCCGGCAAGCAGCTCGGGAAGCAGCTCGGCGCGCAGCCCGCCATTTAAAGTAGCAGCCGGGCAGCCACGGGCAGACCATCCACACGCTTGTGCTCGTGATCGTGCCCGTTGAATGTCGCTTTGAATGGAAGCATGTGAACGCACCATAAAAGAAAATTTAAAAAAACATCTAACAGAATAATTTAAGAAATCTCATAATATGAAAAGTGAGTGTGTGAATGAGACAGAAGATCGTGAGTTACTTTCGATAGGTACATCAAAATGTGTCTGGAATTATTGATAACCGGACTGATTTGAATTTACCGAAAGTATTACATTTCCTTAGCAACTGTACACCACCCGTGTGAAAACGAGGAAACACGACTTTCAGAAATCTTGAAAATATTCACGAAAAAAAATAGCAGTACGAAGTTCGCCGGGCCAGCTAGTTTAGATTAAAAAGCAAAATGTTTACTAAAAAATTTAAAGCCATCTCGCAGAATTTGAAGTTCCAGTATGGTGTATGCTATAATTTAACAGCAATAATGCAAGCCTTAAAGATTCACCAGATGGCGTTATAAAATGTAAAATCCCTCTCAAATTCCATCTAAATATAAATTGTTAGAGCTATTTACGAGATATGCAAAATAAATATATAGGTATAGCAATAAGAATTGCATGTTTAAATATATTAGATAATGCTCATAGTATAATGCAAATTCCTCTTTGTCGATTAATGTTAAGAAGAGAGAAGGCCGCTACATAGAAATTTATACATAACAAAACTAACCATTTGAATTAGTCTAAATTGCAGGTCAAACCATCACTGACTTTCTCAATTAAATATTTAAATATGCAAATACACATTAATAATTACAATTAATAACGAAGTTTTTAATATTTAAGTAAAGACGCTGTGCATAAGCTAATATTAAAGGTTATCTAATTGTTTATCTGTTTTCTTTCGTAACGTAATTTTACGTGTACTTCATAATCTATCTATCTATACTATTATAAATGAGCTGCAACAGAGCTGTGTCTATACATTTAAGATATTTGAGAAAAAATGGCTTTAATAGGCTATAATATATATACATGTCTTAAAACAAAACAATTTTTTTAATTTTTGTCTGTTAGTCTGTTTATCTGTTTGTCTGTTTATTTGTTCGCGCATCACGAAAAAACTACTGAACTGATTTTGATGCAACTTTTTTTGTTTGATAATATCCAAAAAAGATATAATCCAAAAAAGTTGCTTTTGGCTGCGGCGGGGCCGCGGGCAAAGGCTAGTACTATTATAAAACTGTAACAGAGCTGTGTCTGTACATTTAAGATATTTGAGAATAAATGACTGTAATAGGCTATATAGGCGTGTCTAAACCCAAAACATTATTTTAGATTTTTTGTCTGTTTGTCTGTTTATTTGTTTGTCTGTTTGTATGTTCGCGCATCACACAAAAACTACAGAACAGATTTTGATGCAACTTTTTTTATTTGAAAGAAGGCCTTTAAAAACTGGTATACATTTTATCCCGCTACTTAATCGGGAACCTGAGATATAACCGAAAAACTACAAAATTATTTAAACTAGAATTTTTATAGAATTTATTTAAAAGGAGTACTAGATGGATTTTGACGCAACTTTTTATTTGAAAGGCCTTGATTGGGCTTAAAAACTAGTAGACATTTTATCCCGCTACTATATCGGGAACCTGAGATATAACCGAAAAACTAGATTTTGGCTGCGGCGAAGCTGCTGGCAAAGGCTAGTAGGCTATATAGGCGTGTATAAACACTAAACAATTTTTTTAAAATTTTTGTCTTTTGTTTGTCTGTTTGTTGTTCTAAGAGTTCTAAGAGTTTTTCTAAACGTTTTTACGGGATTTATACCATGTAAATTTTTACTTACGAGTTTCCGATATTTCGGCACTGTTGCAAGTGCCATGATCACGGAGCAACTGAAGTCCTTGCGGGTGGGAATACTCGTAGTTTTTATTATTCTGCGGTTAGAAATATCTGTCTACCCGCTTTCTCACTCGTTTATGACACGCAACACTATCTATGGAACCACTACCACTGGTCTCACTCACGTATCGAGCTTTTGGTTATATCTCAGGTTCCCAATATAGTAGTGGGATAAAATGTATACCAGTTGTTAAGTCTAATCAAGAGCTATAAACAAAAAAAGTTGTATCAAAATCCATTTAGTAGTTATGGCGTGATGCGCGAACAAACAAACAGATAAACAGACAAACAGACAAAAAATATTAAAAAAAAAATGTTTTGTGTTTAGACACAACTATAAAGCCTAATTCAGTAACTTTTTCTCAAATATCTTAAATGTACAGATACAGCTCAATTACAGCTTTATAATAGTAAAGATACTTATTACTTTTTTTGTAAATACATACATATAATAGATAGAAAACACCCAGACGCAGTACAAATATCTGTGTTCATCACATAAATAATTTTCCTGAGTAGGAATCGTACCCACGACCTCGTGAATGGAAGTCGGTTAAACTACCGACTATGCCACGAGGCCCGTCATATTTTTTATAGCTTATGGTGGCAATCCCAGGTTCACCTGATGAATACCTGTAAGTGGTAAGTGTCGCTCATGGAGTCAACTATACTACGAGTACTATCAAGCTGCTTCTTCCTATTTTATGTCCAAATATGATGCGCGCTGCGATGATGCGTAACGATGCTGCGGAACGGTGTGAGCGTTTCCATCAGAGATGTGGTGCCTCGGTGAGCAGTGCAAGGATGCGTAGGGACCCTGTGAAACGATGGGTGGAGTAATGACTGCTGTTTTGTTTCAATCGAGTCCGTCACTAGCACACATCCCTGGCCACACATCCCTCGCACACATCCCTCGCACAGATCCCTCTCAACACATCCGAAATAGTGAAATTCAAATAAAATATGTATGATCTAGTGTGAACATAATGATTTTAAATAGGTAGTAGTAATGTTTTTATTGTGACGGCGGAAAAAAAATGTGCCTACCTAACCGCACACCCTTGTATCAAGCCCTATTTTTTTTAAAGTCACATCCTGGACCAAGGAATAATCCTTGTATCGCGGGAGACATTACAAACATACAATGTCACAGACACAACGTACACGAACTCAGAACAACCATTAGTGTATCACACAAAGAGTTGTCCTGTGTGGGAAACAGACCCACAACACTCGGACGGGAGACCGGTGTCTAAGCCACTCCACCATCTGTGCAGTCAGTTAATAAGTTACACAAATAAAAATAATGAGGTAAGTAATATTAATCACAGCATCACGCCTGTATTCCCTAAAGGGTTAGGCCGAGGTGTATTATACACCCACGGTTCGCCAGCTATGTTTAAGCCCCACGTAATAGGGGGCGAGCCTATTGCTGACTACCGGGCATATTTCCAAATTCCGGGCTGCTACTGAGAATTTATCTTTTTACGAAAAAGCTGAATAGCGCCGCCCAACATCGGCGGGGATCGAACCCAAGACCTCATGATCAGCAGTCGCTCGTACTACCGCTGCACCACAGAGGCAATTAACATTAATCAAAATCATTTAACAGACTTAGCAGACAGTTCCATTAATACTATTGAAGTAATCTATACTATTACTAGCTGACCCGGCAAACGTTGTTTTGCCATATGAATTATTTCTAGAGTATGGAAATATTATTATATCTTTTTAATCTTTACTTTTAAAATGTATTTAAAAAATTGCGCTCGACAAAACTTGCTATTATGCTGATCCCAAGCGGAGGAGTTTGGCAAAATGGAACCCCATTGAACAGCTATCAAACGGGGTTAACAAATGTTATTAAACATTAGGGGTTGGTAGTAGGAGGGTAAAAATGTAGGATTAAATGTATATTTTAATGCCACACCATAAAAAAATAACCAATAAAAAATTTGACCAAAAAATGAAAAAAAACAAGGCAGTCATAAGGACTGCCGACAGAAAACTTAAAACTATAAACAAACAGTTGTTATTTTTGGATATCCAAATTAATTGTTTGATCTTAAATTAAAACTTGTAAATCAAAATTATTCATTCATTAATTAAAAAATAAAGTACTCGTCAAGACGAATCAAACGATTCCAAACTCGATGGGGTTGCGTCATTTCATTACAGAGTTACTGTGGCCTCTTCTAGCTCCATCATCAGAACCTGGATACTATCTAAAGACAAAGTACTCGTCAAGACGAATCAAACGATTCCAAACTCGATGGGGTTGCGTCATTTCATTATAGAGTTACTGTGGCCTCTTCTAGCTCCATCATCAGACCCTGGATACCATCTAAAGACAAAGTACTCGTCAAGACGAATCAAACGATTCCAAACTCGATGGGGTTGCGTCATTTCATTACAGAGTTACTGTGGCCACCTTCCTGCTCCATCATCAGACCCTGGATATCATCTAGAACTGGAGTACTAGTGAAGACATTTCAAACGAGCCCTAAACGGATGGAGTTGCGCCAATTAATTACAGTTTCACATGGCCACCTTCCAGCTCCATCATCAGACCCTGGATACCATCTAAAGACAAAGTACTTATCAAGACGAATCAAACGAGTCCAAACTCGATTGGGTTGCGTCGTTTCACTATAAGAGTTATTGTGGTCACCTTCCAGCATCATTCTCAGACCCTGGATACCATCTAGAGACAAAGTACTCGTCATGACGAATCATACAAGCCCAAACTCGATGGGATTGCGCCGTTTCAATATAGAGTTCCTAGGTCTACCTTCCAGCAACATCATCAGATCAGCTCCATGTCATCATAATATTGCATTGTCACGCGATATACTTTTGGGTGTAAAATTTCAGCTCAATCGGAAACCGGGAAGTGTGTCAAATTTAATTTCCAATGTACACTACACACTATAGCTGCATCTCGTAACGGTGTCGCGAGTCCAGAGATTTTATCTAAAAATATGCGTACCGCGCTAAAAGTTTTCACTTCAAAAATTTTTTGGGGTTAGCTACCCTTAACACTTAGGGGTATAAAAATAAGATTGAAACCTATCTGAATAAACATTAAATTTCATCAAAATCGGTTAAGCCGTTTCGGAGGAGTATAAACACTAAAACTGTGACACAAGATTTTTATATATTAGACTAGCCTTTGCCCGCGGCTTCGCCGCAGCCAAAAGCTAGTTTTTAGGTTTTATCTCAGGTTGCCGATATAGTAGCGGGATAATGTATACCCCAGTTGTTAAGTCTAATCAAGAGCTACCAAATAAAAAAAGTTGCATCAAAATCCGTTCAGTAGTTTTTGCGTGATGCACGAACAAACAAACAGACAAATAGATAAAAAGACAGACAAAAAACTAAAATAAAAATTTTGTGCTTTGTAGTGATGGGCCGAGTCAGGTAGTACTCGAGTACTGACTTGAGTACCTTGTAGGTACCTCAAGTATGAAATCCGAGTATTTATGTTACTCGAATACTAAACCAAGTTCTTAGAATCGGCAGCTCTCGACTACTTTCGCTTCGCGCCTCGGACCGTACCGAAAGAACATGTTTGTACTTGTTTGTTATTGTTTGAATTTGCGAGTGTTGCGCCTAAGAGCTGCTTTTTTATATGATTTATTGGTGATATACTAAAATAGGGCTAAAACAATAAGTTGTGTTAAAATAGAAAAATTAGACAAATAAAATATAATATACTAGTATATTGCCCGCGGCTTCGCTCGCGTCATAGTAACATCAATTGCGGATAGGATTCCTATTATTAGGTATAAGCCTCGCCACGCTAACAGCCAGTTTTACCCTCCCTGCAAATTAGATGTTTCACATCAAAAATATAGGTTCCGGATAAGTAATTACCAACATATTATATAGGTACTAAAACCTTCTGCGAAACACGCTGCAACTTATGGTATAAGTATTATTCCAATCGGTTCAGTAGTTTTCACAGTATAACCGAGCAATAAAACCGGCTCTCCATTTATTAATATAGATAGATATAGGTACTTTTCTTTTGATGGAAACATCTAATGCATAGGGTGAGACCAGCTGTTAGTCAACAAATTACGCTAAAAACAATTAATTTATTTAATGATTTTTAACTTTTAACGTCTTCTATCGACAAAAATATATAACAAGGTAGCATAAGGTCAATCAATAAACCAAAAACAGTTTTAATTCATCATCACTCACTATTTCTACAAAATAATTTTGTTGTTTTCACATCAGCCAGACGTCCAGAAACGTCTAATTTTTGAAATAGTTTGTTGTGAAAATATGGCCCTTAAAAAGATTTTTTTTTCTTGATTTTCTTCAAGTGAAAAACATTAATATTCCCGCGTCCATTTAATTACTAGAGTACTGGCGTAGTACTCGAGTACTGGTCTGGGACTCGAGTACTCATCTAGTACTCGAGTACTTGCCATTTTATATTTTAATGGCCTTGATTTGACTTAAAAACTAGTAGACATTTTATCCCGCTACTATATCGGGAACCTGAGATATAACCGAAAAACTAGCTTTTGGCTGCGGCGAAGCCATTAGCAAAGGCTGGTAGGTAAATAAAGCTGTAACATAGCTATGTCTGTACATTTAAGATATTTGAGAAAAAAATACTGTATTAGGCTATAGGCGTGTCTAAGCACAAAACTCTGGCACAAAACTTTTTCTTAAAATTTTTTTTTTAGATTTTTTGTCTCTGTTTATCTGTTTGTTTGTTCGTGCATCACGCACAAACTACTGAACGGATTTTGATGCAACTTTTTTATTTGATAGCTCTTGATTAGACTTAAAAACTGGTATACATTTTATCCCGCTACTGCACCGGGAACCTGAGATATAAAAACCAGCTTTTGGCTGCGGCGGAGCCGCAGGCAAAGGCTAGTATTATATATTTTTAAATTTCGCAACATATAACAACTATACACATTCCAAAATAGGAGAAAGTAATCATCAAATAGGCGATTTGTTCCGCTCGTTCCAGCCATACGTTGGTGTTTGCTCGAACTGGTTGTTGGATTTTTATGTATAAACTGCGCTTTATCTATACTATTATAAAACTGTAACAGATCTGTGTCTGTACATTTAAGATATTTGAGAAAAATTTACTTTATTAGACCATAATTAAAGGGGTGTCTAAACACAAAACGATTTTTTTAGATTTTTTGTCTGTTTGTCTGTTTGTTTTTTCGCGTATCACGCAAAACCTACTGAGCGGATTCTGATGCACCTTCTTTTTTATGGTAGCTCTTGATTAGACTTAAAAACTGGTATGCATTTTATCTTGCTACTATATCGGGAACCTGAGTTATAACCTAAAAATTAGCTTTTGGCCGCGGCGTAGCCGCGGGCAAAGGCTAGTAAATCTATATAAATAAAACGATAGGGGTCTGCCGTTGGGCGCATCACAGAAAAACTTCTGGATAAATTTCAATTAAATTTACTAAGCTTTATATCTTAGGCATTTGGTTTCACCACTGAAGGAATGTAATATGGTTCCGGTGGCCCGTCAATAAAGGTGGAGGGATGGCACACAGCGGGTTTCTTTAGTGGGTAGGGGCCCCACACTACACTGTTCGTTGCCCCGAACGACGAGGTGTGCGGTTATGAACATTTCTTCCCGCCTTAATAAAAATAAAACAATAGAAGGCATTTGGCTTTTGTCTAAAAAATATATTGACACATTCTCTTTTTACATATTTCACAAATAATTTGTTCTTTAAAGTAGCTGAGCATGTTTTTTTTAGATTTTTTGTCTGTCTGTTTATCTGTTTGCCTGTTGTTCGCGCATCACACAAAAACTGCTGAACTGATTTTGATGCAACATTTTTTGTTTGAAAGGCCTTGATTAGACTTAAAAACTGGTATACATTTTATCCCGCTACTATACCGGGAACCTGAGATATAACCGAAAAACTAGAAAATTATTTAAACTAGATTTTTTTTTACAATTTATTTGAAATTACTAGATGGATTTTGATGCAATTTTTTTTTTGTTTGAAAGGCCTTGATTTGATTTAATAACTGGTAGCCATTTTATCTCGTTACTAAATCGGGAACCTGAGATATAACCGAAAAACTAGCTTATGAAGCCGCTGGCAAAGGCTAGTTAATTATATTTATATACTTAAAACACAAAGGTCAAAACAATATCAACCAATTGCCTAGCCTCTTTAGATTATGAGGATAGCGAAGGCCTACTTACATTTTGGAATAATTATTACACATAAATTCACCATGTGTATATACAAATAAAATGTTAAATTAATTAAAGTAAATAAAAAAGCTTAACACAATTATTAAAACAAGTGTTTACTTATAGGTAACCTTAAGTTAATATTTCGACAATGCGTCATAGTTTTGGCTGAGCTCTGCCTCCCAAAGTACAGGCTTTTGCCTAGTTTGGGATACAAATTTGGTATTTTTGTGTAAAATATCTGACCTGAAATAAGACTCAACATTGTAAAATAATTGTTGAACAATAAACATTGAATATAATTAATCAAATTCAAAAATATCTTTACTTCATAGGCTTATTATATAGCACTTAAAATCGTCAAGTTACTAATAACTAACACTAGTGCTTGAGGCATGTGCATCCGCAATGTCACGATTGCAATCGCCCCAAGCGGCCGGATTCCGGAGGCTTTTCATGAGAAGAACCTGGCATGAAGCTAATGAGCTACTTTTTTAAATCTAAAATTTCTTACAATTTTTAAATTTATATAAGTACTTAACTAAAGTAGGTGCTCACCAGAACTTACAATATTGTGGAAAAAAATAAAACAATATAATAAAATAAAAAGGGTGCTTATTTTAAAATGAGGATCAGTTCAAAACCATTTTGTTTTATCTTCCAGATTCCAGATTCTTAAACTTACTTAAAGGCATGTTTCGGATATTTTCGGGAGTTTTATTGAAGAAGCGTATACATTGCCCCATTAGTAGCATTTGCGTATCCTTTTGTTATAGGGCCTGAATGGGTCGCTACCATTATCTGCCGCGTGACCGACTATGAAGTGAACTGTGTGTTTTGGTTGTAGCGGGAGGCAGAAGTTCATTCATTCATCTCCAATCCGCGAAATGATATCGTGAGATCAAATCTGGAACAGTATTAAATAAATAAATATTCACGAATATTTTCACACAACGTCCTCTGGTCCTAAACTAAGCTTAACGCTTGTGCTATGGGTACCAGATTACGGACATAATACACTTTTTTTTTGTATATACATACATATAATAGAAAACACCCAGACGCAGTACAAATATCTGTGTTCATCATACAAATAATCGTCCTGAATGAGTCCTGAATCGAACCCACGACCTCGTGCACAGAAGTCGGTCAACTACTAACTATTCTTAGTATTATTGAGTCGATGAACGGCGGTTGCTAGTCACCACCAGGTAAGCCTTGGCTCAGTTGGCATCATAAACTAACTGCCTCGGTGGCCTAACATTTGCGACTTTATAGAGTTTATTCGTCAAGAAATTCTCAATAGCAATTCAGAGTCAGGAAGTAGGTGGCGTTTTACCTCCTTGAAAGAAAGTAAGATTATTGGTTCTATACCTGATCTCTCTCCAGTCATATAGAAATGCCGTTCCATCGGACTACAAGAGCAACGGAATAGAGAGTGCACATCTGGTTGCGCATATACTCACGTAGGTACTATAATAACTCCTGCACAGTTGGCTGTAGTATCTATAGACACAGGCCACACTGATCTAAAATCTATCTGGAGACGAATAATGCCATAAGCCGAAAAAAAAACGCATTACCAAGAGCAGAAGGGAGCGCTTTTTCTTTTTGTTAAAACGGGAAAAATGTACCGGGACAACGAACGGGGTAGTGTGGGGTCCTCACCCGCAAAATAAACCTGCCGTGTGCCGTCTCTGCGCCTGTACTGGCGGACCAGACTGGTACGTCAAAAGCCAGTATTACCACTGTATAAAGTCTGTGGTAATGCCATAGTTTTTGATGTGAAACATCTAATGCGGAGGGGCGGTAAAATCGGCTGTTAGTGTAGCGACGCTTTTATTTTACTTGTCCCGTTCAAATCTTGCAAGTTGTTTTTGACACACTTCCCGGTTACCAATTGAGCTGAAATTTTACACGCATATGTATAACACGTGACCATGCAATATTATGATAACATGGAGCTGATCTGATAATGGAGCTGGAAGGTGGACATAGGAACTCTATAATAAAACGGCGCTACCCTATCAAGTTTGGACTCGTTTGATTTGTCTTGACAAGTACTTTGTTTTTAGAAGGTGTCCAGGGTCTGGTGATGGAGCTTGAAGGTGCCCATAGGAACTCCAATATAAAATGACATAACGCAATCGAGTTTGGACTCGTATGATTCGTCTTGACGAGCACTTTGTCTCTAGATAATATTCAGGGTCCGATGATGTAGCTGGAAGTTAGCCAAGGGTACTCGTGAATTTAACGTCGCAAGCCATCGATTTAGGGCTAGTTTGAGTTATCTTGAATAATACCATAGGCCTAGATGATATCCAGAGCACGATGATGATGATTTATTCCCGTTATTTTACACATATCATAATTTTATACAAGTACACATTGAAAAAGTTATGATCATTTTATTTCTACACAATAATTTCGATGTTTTCACATCTGGTAGACGTCCCGCGACGTCTATTTTCCATTGTATCTACCTCAGAGGGACAGGAGTCTCAGGTCAGAAGGAATAACCGAGCGAAAGCAACAGTAAAAACATCTATTACTATTCGCTAATGTTCTGTGAGGTACTTACCCGACAGAGTGAACTCATTCATGCTGAAATAATCAAGGCTTTGCTACCAAACTCGAGGAAGCAAATTCACAGGATGTTATCATACCTACCCATAAAGACATAGGTACTCCATAGATAATCGCATCCAAGATCACGCAATTTAATGTTGTTTTCGTAGGTAATTAATTTTTGTCACGTTCATAATGACGGATGTCCTGTATGTCTTTAATTTTATAAAAAAAAGTCTCATTATATTATGTGATTGAAGTACTCCTGTTGCGAGACCCTACAACAATGAATACAGTAACCTATCCATCAGCCTTTCATCGTCCACTGCTGGACATAGGCCTCCCCAAGAGAACGCCACAACGAGCGGTCTCGTCATGGTAGATAATGCCGTAATCGCCACGCTTGGCAGGCGGGTTGGCGATCGCAGTGGATGTTGTTATTACTCGAGGAAGTGCTGCTGCCCACTCCCCCGGTATTTCCTCAGTCGGCTCTTACGACTCCCGTGGGTAGAAAGGGGTGGGACAATTCTAAAGCCGGCCCCACACGGCCCAGTACACAGTAACCTACCTGTAATAATCTGAGAAGTTCCAATATCTTATATCTAAATATTTTTATATACTTTTTTAGCATTTGACATGCTTAGGCATATACATTAAACACAAAGTGAAAAATTTTAAATGGAAAATAACAGTCAAAGCAAGGATTTGAACCTGCATCTCCAGGATACCGTCCAGATGCTTTGCCAATTCAGCCATCGTGACAATGGCTCCTGACTGCTAATTTCACTTTGTGTTTAATGAGTAGTTCCAACTTAATTTAATTTCAAAAATATCTTTATTTCATAGGCTTATTATATAGAATCTGTGGAGTGAGGCTGACTGACCGCATTCGTAACGACGACGTAAGAAAGCGAATAGGTATGAAAGAGAGTATTTGTGTAAAGATGCGAAAGGGAATGCTCTGATGGTTCGGACATGTGGAAAGAATGCCGGACAAGCGGCTGGTTAAGAAGATATACAATGCGAAAGTGGAAGTGTGTAGGTACAGGGACAGACCGAGACTCATTTTCATCCATCCATCAGCCTTTTAAAGTCCACTGCTGGACATAGGCCTCTCTAAGAATGGGGGATAGTGCCATAATCGCCACGCTTGGCAGGTGGGTTGGCGATCGCAGTGGAAGTTGTTAATACTCGAAGGAGTGTTGCTGCCCACTCCTCCAGTATTCCCTCAGTCGTCTCTTATGACTCCCATCGGTAGAGGGTGGTGGGACAATTCTAAAGCCGGCCCCACACGGCTGACCCATCTATCTAGACCAAATCGGTCATGTATTGAAAGAAGGCGGAGTCAGCAATATCCGAAACCGGCGAGCGTATATGATGAAAATTATAAATGTTGAGGAAGCGAGAGATGTATACAAGAATAGAGCCTCTTGGAACTCTGTTCTCTCTGCCTATCCCGCAAGGGAAATGGCACGATTATAAGTTAAGTTTTCTTATTATATATAGCACTTAAAAGCGTCAAAGTTTACTAAAAACTAACACGAATGCTTGAAGCAAGTACATCAACAAATAATGTCGCGATTACAATCGCGTAGACTTATGTTAATATGAATTTGATACCTTAGTGAATTATGCTTATGTTTTGGATAATTGGCCGTGTGGGGCCGGCTTTAGAATTGTCTCACTCCTCTCCACCCATGGGAGTTGTAAGAGCCGACTCCCTCAGTCGGCTCTTACAACTCCGGGGGAGTGGGCAGCAGTACTCCCTCGAGTATTAACAACATCCACTGCGATCGCCAACCCGCCTGCCAAGCGTGGCGATTACGGCATTATTCCCCATAATGAGCACACAAAAAAAAAAAAATGGATGCGGTCGGCACAGGACTGTTCGTTGTGGCGTTCTCTTGGGAAGGCCTATGTCCAGCAGTGGACGTTGAAAGGCTAATGGATGGATGAATTATAATTAGCAATAGTATTATATTTTATATTAATTAGTCTCTATAATCGAGTTCGTTTACCGGGGGGATTTTACCGGGGGGAGTGAGCAGCAGCACTCCCTCGAGTATTAACAACATCCACTGCGATCGCCAACCCGCCTGCCAAGCGTGGCGATTACGGCACTATATCCCCAATTTGGGGAGGCCTATGTCCAGCAGTGGACGTCGAAAGGCTGATGGATGGATGGATGATGGATTTGAATAATTTACGCTTCTTATCCTAACTACTCCTTCTCAATGTCAAGCGTCCTGCAGTGAATTCTTTAAGTTTAAAAATCTAAAAATCAAATTATTTGAGAAAGTTAAATAAGAGAGCTTTATTGCGAGTGAGATACATCTAAAAAAAACACGTTTTAACAGCTAACTAAATTAAAAAGTAGAAAATAACAATTACACCAGATGCTTTTTACTATATCTTAATAATGTATATAATATGTGAAGAAAAAACTTTGTACCCCTTTTTTAGCACATTGTGCTCACCGGGAGGTGTGAGATTTAGCACAGTTAAGTTTAAATGGAGAAGGAGTGCAGAAATATAATCAATATTATATAAAAATGTATCTCTATTTACCTTGGCCATCGCCTCATGCGTTAACGGATGGAACAATTTCGCTAATTCTTTTTTTGTTGTGTTTATTATTGTCAGGAGAAGGTTCTTATGCAAGAAAAAATAATCAATATTATATGCAGAAAATTGAAAAATTTCAAGAAACAACTTAGCGTATGTGACATTTCAAATCAAATCTTAGCGCATGTGACAGTTCGCAAATAATTGAATATTCATAGCTAAAACAGGACGTCTGTCGGGTCACTAGTATATGTATATAATATGCATTAGAAATAATATTTTTGTATAACATGTATTAGAAATAAATTACTTCAATAAAAATACATTTTATAAGATTGATTGTGTGTATTATCGAATATTGACTACTGGACGACCACTAGTTCTTATAAACAGCTGCCAACAAACTATTTGTAACATTAAATGACAGGCACTTCACACTTTTTAAATTCAAATGAATTGTTATTTTCTATAATACTTTCTGATATTTACGCGATTGTTACACATTTTGAAATAAAACTACGTTTACGGAATCTATCGCGTTTACTTGATTTTTATACTATCCCGACGTTTCGAATACTTTACGTCCAAGGCTGATATCTATTTCAAAATATTATTTTCTAATTTTTAGTTCGGCTAGCTATTAAAAGCGTTTTTTTTAATACTATCTTTAGTACTAGATAGTACTAAAACTTATAGTTTGCTTTGCGAAATAAGCAGCTGCTTATTTCACGTCCGATGGTCAAAATTCAAGGCTAAAGAAAATTTGAAATTTTTATCATATATTAATTTCATAATCATTTATAACAGACTCGCTTACAACTCGTCAATAGCATTTATTGATAGGCATACGCCCACGCTATCTGTGCAATGTGTCGTCTTTCAAGTTATAATAGTAAATTAAATCAAAATACATAAAAATGCTAATATAAGAATGTTTTGGCTCTGACAAAACAATTTTCGGTCATAAATCTAATTGTCCATGCACACGATGACAAAAGTATCTAATGATTGCAACTAACCACATCTTCTTAAAGTACAGTCGACAACAACTTAATACATAGCATCACGCCTGTATTCCCCGAAGATGTAGGCAGAGGTGTATTACACACGATTAGCCAGTTATGTTTAAGTCGCACGTAATAGGGGGCGAGCCTATTGACGTCTACCGGGCACGTTTCCAAACTCCGGGCTGCTACTGAGATTATTTTTTTACGAAAAATCTCAATAACATTTCCCGACCCGGGGATCGAACCCGAGGACCTCATGATCAGCAGTCGCTTACACTACCGCTGCACCACAATGGCAGTTACAACTTAATTTGAGTATTTTATACTGCACAGATGGTGGAGTGGTTTAGATGACGATCTCATATGCCGAGTGTTATAGGTTCGACACATAGAACAATTCTTTATGTGATCCACAAATGCTTGTTCTAAGTCTGGTGAGTGTTTTATCCATTTAAATTGTATGTTTATAACGTCTAGTGCTGAGAGTTTTCTTAAAAAACGTTTTGCTATTCAAAAAAAAACATAGCATGACGGCTGTATTCCCCATAGGGGTAGGCAGAGGTGTATTATTACACACCCACTATTCGCCAGCTATGTTTAAGTCCCACGTAATAGGGGGCGAGCCTATTGACGTCTACCGGGCACATTTCCAAACTCCGGGCTGCTACTGAGAATTTTTCTTTTTAGGAAAAAGCTCAATAACATTGCCCGACCCAGGATCGAACCCGAGACCTCATGATTAGCAGTCGCATACACAGGCGGGCAGTTGCTATTCAACAGATATTTATTTAACTCAGTTGCTATACTTATTTATTAAATATATTACTGTTCTGTTCTAAGATCACTTGCAATTATAAATTTCACCAGAAACCGAAAATAAGAGAAAAAGAATATAGACAGAACTTAAAAGATAAAAAATAAAATTTCTTAATTATTTTTACATGTGACATAACATTTACAAGGAATCGCGAATATTGTGACGTAGAACACGTGACGTAGGTAGGGAAGGAAATCCAAAAAAGCAGAATTAGCTAGCATCCCCTTTTTTCTTTAAAGCGGGAAATAAAGCACTCAAACGCACACCTCGTCTTTCGGGGCAACGAGCAGGGTAGTGTGGGGCCCTCAACCACAAAACAACTTCTTGTTGACCTGTCAAAACTTCCTTTGATACTCTGTATGGAATGGAATGGAATATTACGTAAAATTAATTGTATAAATAATAACAGTGTTACGTATAATCTAATGGAACATTACACTTCCGATTGGATATTTACATAGTTTAACATTATTATTGATGAGAGTGTTTTATTAATGAATCTCGACAATTTACCCAAGCTTACATCATCAATGGTAACAATTTAATTTAATCTCTTATTTTTGTGAATTGGTCATACTAGGCTAATAGCTATTACCACATTAATACTGTGCTTTATCTAAGTGTTTGACAATGCGATATGCGCATTAAACTGCGCCATTTGTGCATTTATGCGTTTCCTTACTATAGTATGATGATAAAAAAATAAAACATTATGAGGAACTCCTTTTTCAATTGTTTTTTTGAAGTGAAAACTTCTATAGGAAGATTAAACACAAAGTGAAAAATGTGAAATCGAAAATAACAGTCACGAGCAGGATTTGAATCTGCATCTCCTGGATACCGTCCAGATGCTTTGCCAATTCAGCCATCGTGGCAATTGCTCCTGACTGCTAATTTCGATAACACATTCATACTTAACGTCTTTGGGTGACGCCTGCGCCATCTGTCGGAAGTATTTTCATACATTATACCGACCAGGTAAAGATTTTTACCTAATAATGACGCAAACCCTATAAATATTTAGATATTTATATATATATATATATTTAGCATTTGACATGCTTAGCACTATACATTAAACACAAAGTGAAAAATGTGAAATCGAAAATAACAGTCACGAGCAGGATTTGAACCATATGAAAATACTTCTGACAGATGGCGCATGCGTCACCCAAAGGCGTTAAGTATGAATGTGTTATCGAAATTAGCAGTCAGGAGGAATTGTCACGATGGCTGAATTGGCAAAGCATCTGGACGGTATCCAGGAGATGCATGTTCAAATCCTGCTTGTGACTGTTATTTTCGATTTCACATTTTTCACTTTGTGTTTAATCTATAGTGCTAAGCATGTCAAATGCTAAAAATATATATAAGAATATCTAAATATTTCTATAGGAATGTTTGGATAGAGTAAATTCGAGTAAGTCGTCATCGACATGGTCATGTCACTTGTTAACGATAACACTACATCTGTTCCTATTAGTACAACTATTTATAATCCTTGGTTTCACCACTATTATTTTTTTAATAGTAAATATAGCCAATGATGTAACCAAATCACGAAAAATCGACTTTCATAGCTCACGACTCGATTAAAATACTGTCTTCTATTATCTTTTATTATTTTAATATTGTTAAAATATATTTTTTGGTATGCATATAAATTAACACAAAATATGAAATCAAAAATAACAAACGGCAGGATTTGAACCTGCATCTCCTGGAATACCAGATGCAAATACATCCAACAGGTGGCGCGAGCGTCACCCAAGACTTAATTCCGCAAATACACAATACACACAGAAATTTACAGTCCCTAGTAATTGTCGCGATGGATTAATTGGCAAAGCATCTGGGACGGTATTACAGGAGATGCAGTTTCAAGTCCAGCTCGTGACCGTTATTTGGAATATCACATTTTCGCACTTTGTGTTAATTTATGTGATTAACAAATATGTATATAACAATATCAAAGTAATAGAAGAAAGGATGCTTTTAATTTAATAACCCTTCCAAAAACTCTTAACGCTTTTCTTAGCACCTGTACTATTGTAAACTTGTGTATATAATTTGTGCCAAAGGCCACCGGTCACCGGCGAAGGTTCGTCCAACCTCGACTTGCGTTCATCAGTATCCAGTATAAAATATATTGCCAAATATTCTAACGACAACTATACGCCCTTTAAGGAAATAAATGATGCGTTTTTTTTAAGAAATTTAATAGTCTCCGCTCGTGTGTGGCTTTTGTAAAACTTTTTTATTGCGATAGTGTGACGAATGTCCGAACTCCGTCCTTGACATACGTTGCGCGATGACAGATGACAGTTAACAATTCCATTTTTAAATGTTATCTTTTTTTTAATGAATGCTAGAACAATAATATTTTTTTGTTGCATCTCCATTGTTATATGTAGGCAACGGTAATTCAAAAGTTTTTTGACTTATTTTTTTATCTGATTGCATAGATGTTGCTACAACCATCCTAAGCAATTACATATTGTTAATTAGAATGGTAAATTTTAACGACATGTTTTTTTATGGAGACGAAAGATGATCTTAAATAGATGACCGTCCCTCATGGGCCTATTAATCCCAGGTCGCCCAGCTGCTACCGTGAAAAAACATTGTAACTGAAGATAGAATCAGCCATCTTCTACTACAACAGAAACACATTAAAAATGTTCAGTTTAAAGGCTTTATTACAGTGACAAAACTATTAAAGCCACCGGCACAAGGTTCCAGGCCTGTCGCAATACCAAGCGGAGATATTCCATGGAAATGCTTAAATTTTTGACAGTTACTAATTGATTTCTATCTGAGAACAGTAGATAAATGTGATGGAATTTTAATTCTTAGTCAATGTCAGACACGTCTAATGTATAATCCACAAATAATTATTGTGTCTGGATCTACTGTGTCCGTTAATTGTATCTATGTAAGCCCCTCGCATTAGAGCGATTATTCCCTAGCATGCGTGCATGGCGAATGTATTAGAGGAAAAAAAATATTTTTAAAAATAGAATTCTTTGTTTTTTTGAAGTGAAAACTTCTTTTAGCGCGGTACGCATATTTTTAGATGAGATAAAATCTCTGGACTCGCGACGCCGTTACGAGACGCAGCTATAGTGTGTGCATTGGAAATTAAATTTGACACACTTCCCGGTTTCCGATTGAGCTGAAATTTTACACTCATATGTATATCGCGTGACAATGCAATATTATGATGACATGGAGCTGATCTGATGATGGAGCTGGAAGGTGGACCTAGGAACTCTATAATGAAACGGCGCAACCCCATCCAATTTGGGCTTGTATGATTCGTCTTGACGAGTACTTTGTCTCTAGATGGTATCCAGGGTCTGAGGATGAAGCTGGAAGGTGGCCACAGTAACTCTTATAATGTAACGACGCAACCCCATCGAGTTTGGACTCGTTTGATTTGTCTTGATGAGTATTTTGTCTTTAGATAATATCCAGGGTCTGATGATGGAGCAGGAAGGTGGCCACAGTAACTCTGTAATGAAATGACGCAATCCCATCGAGTTTGGAATTGTTTGATTCGTCTTGACGAGTACTTTGTCTTTAGATGGTATCCAGGGTCTGATGATGGAGCTAGAAGGTGGCTATAGGAACTCCGTTATAAAACGACATAACACCATCGAGTTTGGGCTCGTATGATTCGTCTTGACGAGTACTTATATTTGAAGTAACATAAACGGGTCTTTTTTCGCGTATAAATTAGGTGAAATTTCATTTGATATGGAGCTGGAAGGAGGCCACAGTAACTATGTAATGAAACGACCCGAACCCATCAAGTTTATATTCGTTTAGTTCGTCTTAAGGAGTACTTAGTCAAGTTATGATCATTTTATTTTTTTTAATGCCCGAATGATTAATTTTGAATTACAAGTTTTAATTTAAGATCGAACAATTAATTTGGATATCTAAAAATAAAAACTGTTTGTTTATAGTTTTAAGTTTTCACTTCTGTCGGCAGTCCGTAGACTACATGGTTTTTTTTTACCTTAAAAAGAAAGGCATGTTATCTCCTTGGCAGCCTGCGACGGATTTTCAGGCAGGTTTTAAAGGTTATTGACATTAAAATTGAAAACGTAGAAATAATCGATTCGTTCACTTTCACTTCACCTTGATATTGAATCCGTCACTAGCAAATCAAGTTATTTTGCATACAACTAGCGATTACCGAGCTGTGTTGATTACGTGTGATCATCGTAATCGACTTAGTGAAAGCTTTGAGAAGTCTGGCGATTAGCTAGGCTTAACCTGTGTACCGCTAAACCTAGGCGAAGACAAGATAGTGTGAAGCCCTCAGCCACTAAATAAAAGAAACCCGCCGTGTGCCGTCTTTCCGCTTGTATTGGCCGCCATTGGAACTGTGTTACATTACTTCAGTGGTCTACCGGTGGCTCACCCTTTTGGGTGCCCTCGTCCTGCCAACAATAAAATGTCTTCTCTAATCTAAAGCAATTAAAAAGCGTTGCGATTTATTGTATCTAAGTTTATTTTTCTGTAATTAATAAAATGTTTTGTGAGTTTTGTTTAGTTCAGTTATGATGGGGCTGGTTAATACTTCATACTACGAGTATAAGCCTCAAAACAAGTAAAGGAGGAAGGAAAAAGTTTTTAACATGTAGATCGACTAGCATTTGCCCGCAACTTCGTCTGCGTGAGCTTCAGAATTGCACCAATAATATAGTTCACCTGTTTGGAAGCTTTAATACCAAAGATAGATTCAAAAGTTAAACTTAAATGGAAAGGTGTTATACCTTTCCATTTAAGTTGGGTCGTTTCGTAAGTAAATCTAACATTTTGATTTGTATTTTAGCACTTGATTAGCTTAGCTACTTAACTTTAAAGAACAAATTATTTGTCAAAATGTGGAAAAGGAAAACTTCAGTACGAGTGGGAATCAAACCTGCGTCCCTTCCAATCCTTATATGTGGTATGTGTGGATTGGAAATAATTTGTTCTTTAAATCTAACATCTAAATCCTGCCTTGTAAGTTCCGATTAACTTGCAGAACGGAATTCCTACAACACTTATTATCAGGCCAAAAACCCGCAACCTTGATTACGCAAACTCTTCACAAACACACACAATAGAACATTAGTTTACTCTATAATTTATCGATACATACCTACTCGAGAACGTCCACTCTAATCTCGCATGATCGTGTGATAATATAATCGACCTTTATATTTCGTCAATATTTTGCTAAAGGTACTATTCTGTAGGCCGTGTGGGGTCGGCTTTAGAATTGTCCCACCCCTCTCTACCCACGGGAGTCGTAAGAGCCGACTAAGGGAATACCGAGGGAGTGGGCAGCAGCACGCCCTCGAGTATTAACAACATCCACTGCGATCGCCAACCCGCTTGCCAAGCGTGGCGATTACGGCATTACCCCCCATGACCGGACCGCTCGTTGTGGCGTTCTCTTAGGGGAGGCCTATGTCCAGCAGTGGACGTTAAAAGGCTGATGGATGGATGGATGGATGGACTACTCTATATCACACTCTCTCAGGCTAATTCCTATACAGTCATGTAAATTTTATTTCTTTTTAGTGTAATAACAATACTAAAAAATCTTTCACTTATAAAAAATGTATGAATGAATTTTCATTTCTTACTTATTTAGGTACTAATCATCACGCCATCTCCCTTGCAGGGTGGGCAGAGAGAACAAAGTGCCAATAGGCTCGCAGCTCTATTCTTCTGCTACATCTCTCGCATCCTCAACATTCATAATTCTGTTCATACGTGCTCGCCGGTTTCGGAGACTCCTGACTCATTCATTCTTACTAAAGAAAATTAACCTAATGGATGTTAAAATACTTCTATTCTTTACTCTTTATGTGGACTTAGTCGTCAAGTCAGGTTCCTCGATAAATATTGATACACGGCACGGCTAGAACAAGCTGCAACACTGCTGTGGACTGTAGTCTTCAAAAGAAAGATGTCATTGCTCAATATTGCATAGCGGAAATGATCGCTAAGAAATCGCTAAGTAGGTAAAAGAACGTAATACTCCTAAAACAGTATTCGGCTCAAGTATCGTTATGCAAAACTTTGTAATCGTTACTCGGTATGTCACTAAACGAATTTGGGTTTGGGATTAACTAGCTTTGTCCGGTTTTCAACTCTATTGATAGTTCTAATAACTATATACCTATATAAAAAAAATATCGCTGTTTCCCTTAGTCATGTCATAACTTGAGAACAACTTTACCAATTTCATTAATCTTTTTTTTTAGTAAACTTAACTACTTTAACTTTGTGCGTTTGATACTTCACGAGTACCTAATTGAATATTCATATCTACAGTAGCTCGACCATGAGTTTATGCTATAAAGATACGATAGGTAATTAGAGTCGCTAGCGTTTATACGTGTATAGGATAGATTTCGATAGTACTCGTACCATGTCTCGTCACTTACTCAAGTAAGCTCGACAGTAGATTTACGTAGCATGTCGTTATGTTGGTACAGTGTAAACTTACAGCTATCTTCAGGCTTGTTATTGTTCTCCTTTTCTATCTTGGTATAAACGAAAGAGAAAAATGCTAAAGTTCAATTCCGTGCTGTTATCCGACTAAATAGATGGGTCGCTTTTGTTTCAGTGTGTATTCGTAATAGTTAGACTTCGAATTTTGCCTCTTTAATGTAAACAAATGTTAGTGGCTAATGTCAACAAAATATTGCCAAGCCAATCAATCTCACATCTCACTTATATCCCCATTGTATTTATTGTAGCTCGCGATCGATAATGTGCGGTATTGCTGTTGTGAAACTTTTTTGTATTAATATTATGAGAACCAGTGCCTCTCGATTTCAATTACTAGTGGAGTGTATGATGGTGGTCGCCGGCGGGTTGTAACATACCCAACCCAACAATATTTTATTGTGACATCATAACTTACCTTTGATTCCAATGAAACCCTTTTTAAGACTTTATTTCTGTAAACTGAGGTAAAATTGCACAAATAATCTTAAAAAGACTTTTTTGTTAAGCCTGTAAAGTTTTGCAAACGTATTCTCACTAATATTTTCTAATGAACATCCAACTAGAATTCTCATATTAGCTTGAGTTTTTCTTTATTTCTGGCGATTATCTTCATATTCAGCCACCACTAACATATTCCATGCTAAATATGCTCTCTTTCAGGCATTTACACCAAAACTTTGGTAAGTATTATAGATAAACTAAGTCTTTCACCACACAATAATGCAGTGAGTTACGTAACTACAATCGAAACGGTTTTGTTCGATAGCGTAAGACAAATTCATAACTCATGGTACCAAATTTGTATACAAACTATACAAATGCCAAGTCGCTATCGAATTCCTTTCGATAGGTATTTTACGCATCGAAATATTAAGTTACTCATACTACCGAATTTAATTCCCTACGTAACCGCCAGAGGCGCTGTAAGGTTTGTCATACAAATATTTTACGTAGTCGCTAGCGAGTTTACGTGAGCAAAACTCATGGTTGAGCTACAGGACAGGACAACGTCTGTCGAGTCAGCTAGTTTTTATATATTTTTTCAAGCATTGGACATGCTTTGTCATATAAAGTAAGACAAAGTGCGAAAATGTGAAATAGAAAGTAACAGTTACGAATAGGATTTTAACCTGCATCACCTGGAATACAGTCCCAGATGCTTTGCCAATTCAGCGATCGTGATAATTGCTCGAGACTGCGAATTTCGAAAACATTCCTTCTCAAATTCTTAGGTTTCGCACTTTGATAAGTCTTAAAAATCAATGAGTTCAAACTACGGAGATTTAGCAAGGCCTTTGACCTTTTGAAATGATATAATGTTATTTACCCAATAATTTATCACTGCTCGTTGAAGGCCGCGGCTACATCTGCACGGCCTGAAAATTGGATCCATAAAAGCTGAACCCACAACCTTCAACATAAGCAATTGGTATCTATCTGTGCAGTGAGACCTCAAAACTCATCTGCCGTATATTTTACACAAACAGACAAAGATTTACGTTTGTTTCTTAGAGGAGTAAAAATAGACCACCACTTCAGAAGCTGTCTTCCGCTGCCGACTTTCACCCCTGTGGGAACGAAACGTGACGCATGGCGAACCACGCTGCCGCCATTCTGATAATTGTTACTAAACCTCTATTATGTGATACGAGACATTTTATTTAAGACTAGCTGACCCGACAGACGTTGTCCTTGTCTTAGCTATGAATATTCAATTCCTTGCGAACTGTCAAACGCGCTAAGATAAAATTGTTACTTTTTCAAATTTTTAAATTTTCTGCACATTTTTATTATTTTTTCTTTCATAAGAATATTCTCCTGACAATAATAAACACAACAAAAAAAGAATTAATGAAATTGTTCCATCCGTTCACGCGTAATGCGATGACCAAGGGAAATACAGATTCATCTATCTTCTATCTGTAAACATATAATTGCTTGTACCGACTGACTGATGATCAACGCAGAGCCTAAGCCGCTGGGGCCACAAACTTGAAATTTTGGTAGTTGATGCCTTTTTTGTTGTAGAGATCCACTAAGAAAGGATTTTTGAAAATTTCAGCTCTGAGAGGGTAAAATAAGGTATAAACGGTTGTATGGAACTTTGTTATATTCAAAGTAAGAGGCACGAAATTTCAAATACCTGTTTTTGGTTAGAAATAAATGTACATGTACAATGGAATATTAAAAAAATACGCCTAAGATGGTAAATGAGGGGTTGAAAGTTTATATGGACGGTTCATCAATTTTGAAGTAAGAAGCACGAAATTTCAAATACCTGTTTCGGGTTAGAAATAAATGAACACGTATATCAGCGATTTTATATTTTTTAACCCTAAGAGGGTGAATGAGGGGTCGAAATTTTGCATAAAAAGTTTAGTATTTTTAAAATAAAAAGCATGAAATTCAATATTGAAGCATCTTATATAAAGTTTAAGTAACAAACTTTATTAACTAAGTGCAAACCGCGACTTCGTTCACGTGGAATTTAGTTTTTCATTTTTTTGCAATAACCTAATTATTTTTCTAAAATAATAGTATCATAAGCTACTCCTTGTAACATCTGCTATACGCCAGTGAAAGTTTCGTCCAAATTGGTCCAGCCGTTATGGATATTAGCCGAAACAAACAGTCAGGCTAAAACTTTAACATTTTTATTTTGTTACTCTCATATGCTTTTAGTAAAAACCTGTTATTTACTTGTAAACATACAAACTGATATTTCAAAGGAGATGTACCAAATGCCCATACATTCTCGGCCTGGAAAGGACATATATAAAACAATATGTTTTTTGAAGATAAATGACTACCCTATTGCCCTGTGTATTTCTTTTCACACTAAAACTTCTGGATGATGAGATAAAAGACATCTAAGATGGATATAATTTTGAAATTGAAATACCTCAAAATCGAATATTTGATCAAAATAACACCATCATTATAAATAAATAAAATAATATATACATATATAAACAAATAATTAGGCTTAATATCACTAAATATATAACTTACATTCATAAAATCACAATACAATATTCAAGATACACAACTACAACAGAAGATATGACATGATATGACAGATATAAAATGTTTTGCCAATATTTTGAATCATAATTGCTACTCTTGATTAGAAATAATATCAGTTTTCACCAAATAATTATAAAAATATTTTCTTAAATAGTCATATTACTGTTCTCACGAAATTATTTAAGAAATAACTACGTAATAATGTTTTGTAATATAATAGTACCAAAGTTTTTAATGTTGTCAATTCAGCGTAGTGGCAATATCCTATTTGATTGTCAACAGATAACAATAATTCACCAATAACCATTACAATACAGTACAAATTCAAAATAATAGCTTTTTAAACTATAATCTTTTTCTGAAGTTCTATCTAGAAAAGAAAACCACTGACGGATTTTATAAATTATTAGTTTAATTTTAAATATTGGAAACATTATGGCCGCCACAGGCCGTAAATGGTACATGCCCTTTATTTATTTGTATAGATAAGTTTTTTATCGTTAAATTCATAGTTTGCATTATAAATAAGTTTACGCTCGATAGATGGAATTATACACGTTTTCTGATTTGGGCTATTGTTTCGTTATGCCGCTTATAATTAAATTATATGACGAGATAACGTTAAACACACCGTAGGTTATACGTAAGCGACCACTGAAGGAATTTCACACAGTTCCAGTGGTCTGCCAATACAGACGAAGAGACGGCACACAGCGGGTTTATTTAGTAGAAGAGGGCCCACACTACCCTGTTCGTTGCCCCGAACGACGGGGTGTACGGTTAGATACCCGCCTTTACAGAAAAAAGTGTTTCACGTAAGTGTGTAGATACTTCCTTCGACATCCGATTGAAATGCTAAATATAAATCTTTTACTTGCGGGAAGAGATAGTTGCTCATGTAGCCACTCACTGGGACAATTTTTCTATCGTGTCCCATGATGCTGATGGTAATAACTATAATAGTTCTGAATGAATACTTTGTTGATGTGTCAGTATTTCATATATATGGAGGTTTATGTAAGTTAGTAGCAGCTAGACAAATACATCCGATATTGTAAGATATTGTAAGTATATCACAATTATGAGAATTTTTACATAGAAGGGAACCCTGTAAAAAGGCTTCGGTTTAGTTCAATACAAAACCAATCCCAATGACATTTTAATGTATATTTTTTAGTATGAATTTGTTACATCCTATCTTCAATCAGACAGTTCTGATATAGTACACATTTTTAAGGAGTGTCCTACAAAACATCGCACAAGCCACATACAAATGCTACTGGACAGATACAGCTCAAAAAAACGAACACTAAATATAAAAAAACTAGACGTCGCGTGACGTCTAGCAGATGTGAAAACATCGTAATTATTTTGTAGAAATAAAATGATCATAATTTGACAAAGTACTCCTCAAGACGAATCAAACGAGTATAAACTCGATAGGGTTGAGTCGTTTCATTAAAGAGTTACTGTGACTCCATATGGAAGCCCAGTCCTATTAGGTTTGGAATAGGTAAGCCTAGGTAAGTGGTATACCTACACAAATACTACACGCATATACTTTTGATAAACGGTGAAAATTGCGTGATTTGTGAAATATTATTGACTAATGTAGTCATGCACATTTTTATTCCAATCAAACAAAATTGAGATCCGGTTTAAGAAAGTTTGGTACCTGAGTTGGTTTCTATTATCTTTAATTTGAATGGTAGTTCTGTAAGAAAAGTAAAAAAAAAAAGGTAGCGGAGCATGTCAATTGCTAAAAAATATTAGAAAATACCTACTGAGTTCTAACCACCACATAAATTTAGCAAAATAATCAAGAGAACATTGTCATTGGCGGAATTATTAGGATCGCCATAAGTCAATACAAGAAGAAGTAGATCTAAAAAGTTCTGTAAGATTAATAAATTATAGTTTAAAAAAACTAAATAAAACTCGCTTTTTTCAACCATTTTTCTGTCCCACTATTAGGTACGGGTCTCTCGTGGTGAGTGGGAGAAACCATAGTCAACCACGCTGGCCCAAAGCAGGTCAGCAGACTTCACTAGCGGTCGAGAAAATCTCTCAGGCATGCCGGTTTCCTCACGATGTCTTCCTTCAACGAACAGTGGTAAATTTTACAATAACACACATAATTTTGTGTGTGCCGTACGAAGGCTGAACCTTGGACTTGGGATCGAACTAGATACCACTGTCTTTGCAGTCCTTGGTTTTACCGCTAGACTATCACCGTCAAAAAAAAGACGCTTGCTACGCGCTAAAAAATATAAAATAATGTCATAATCTAATTCTACACTATTATAATAAATAATAATAATAAATATTCACGGACATTTTTCACACAACGTCCTCTGGTCCCAAACTAAGCTTAACACTTGTGCTATGGGTACCAGATTACGGATATAATACAAATATTACTTTTTTTTTTGTAAATACATACATATAATAGATAGAACACTCCCAGACGCAGTACAAATATTTGTGTGATAAACACAGTCCTGAGTGGGAATCGAACCCCGACCTCGTGCACGGAAGTCGGTTACACTACCGACTACGCCACGAGGCTCGTCATAAAGTTGTAACAGAGCAGCTGTGTCTGTACATCTAAAATATTTTAGTTCGACTTACATTGTATAATGTTGTACATTTTTTGTCTCATACTTGTAAGCTAAATAAATCTGTTCGTAGTCCATTGAAAAGTTACATTTGGGGTTGCGTTTCTTAGAGGACGCAATTTTATTTTTTTGATGTGTAGGGGGGGTAAGTGTAAAGCTAAAACCAAGTTTGTGGGGTCGCCACCCTTGTCCCACGGCCGCCATCTTGAAAATAGGGGTTGAAACGGTTCTTACGATATATCTCTTAAACTATTTATCTAATAAAAAAAAATTGTTAACATTTTTTGTTGCAAATTAAATTCTCTATAACTTTGGTCCAGTAACTTTTTGTCGTAGAACTATAAATAAAAAAGTTATAAGCGAAAATGTTCAGAAATTCGAGAAAAAAATTTATATTATTCGATATAACTTTTTTTTTATCATTTAACGAAAAAATTATATCAGACCATTTTTGTAGATCGTTTTTTAAGGAACAACTTTTATAGGCAACATTTTTTCATTAAGTCAATAGCTAAGGTTGTACAGCGCTCCGAAGTGAGAAAAATTAATAAATGAAAATGACTTTGATGATGAACCGCCGACATTGACACCCCTTCCTTCTCCAGTTCTCCCACTGATATTTAATTCAGAAAGCCGATCAGATGCTGAGCCGCAGCCTGGTCCATCGAAAAGACTGAGGACGGAGTAGTTCAAATTTAGAAACGTCCTCTAGAAAACGCAAGGTAAGGCCTAAAAAATGTAACATTTCAATGGACTATAGTTCTTTCTTTATATTTGAGAAAAAAATGCTGTATACTGTATTAGGCTATATATACCTACATGCCTGAACATAAAACATTTTTTTTGTCTGTTTGTTTGTTCACGCATCACTCAAAAACTATTGAACAGATTTTGATGCAACTTATTTTATTTGATAGACCTTGATTAGACTTAAAAACTGGTATACATTTTATCCCGCTACTATATCGGAAACCTGAGATACAACCGAAAAACTAGCTTTTGGTTGCGGCGGAGCCGCAAGTAAAGGCTAGTTAATAATAATGATTATAAAAAGCGTGGGTGAGGTTTTTAAACTATAATTTATTTTCTTATGGATCTGAAAACATCTAAAGGGGAGTACGCTAGTTATAGGCTATAGCTTCTGGTTACCGATATAGTAGCGGGATAAAATGTACACCAGTTATTTATCTATCAAACAAAAAAAAATTTAATCCTTTTAGTAATTTTTGTGTGATGCCTGAACTGACAAACAAACACTACTTCTAAAAAACAAATATTTATGTTCAGAGATGCCTGAAAAGTCCAATAGGTAGGTAGGTACCTACATTATTATTATCTCATATGTAATATGTTAAATATACAGACATAGCTCCGTTACATATTTTTAATAGTTTAGATAGAATTCCACGCAGGTAGTTGCGGGCGGAATCTAATACTTTATTTTTATTAAGCCGGGAAAATATGTACCTAAACGCACACCCAGTCGTTCGTGGCACCGAACAGGGTAGTGTGGGGCCCTTACCCACTAAACAAACCCGCCGTGTGCCGTCTCTCCGCCTGTAGTGACTATGTTACATTACTTCGATGGTTACGCAATAAAACCTAGTAAAGGTTAATTTTCGAAAAACTTCACATTGTAATTTGTAAAATTACCAACTTCAACAATAAGTGCTAAGATAGAGTCACTTGAAGACCCGTGCGAATACTTCCCACGGGTCATCAAGTGTTTAAAGCTATAAAAACGCATGTGACGGACTAAAAATTGAAATGTCACCGCCCCATTCCTTCCCGCCAGTGTCGTACGACGACTATGGGAAGAATCGCCGTACCACCTGATGAGTCCAAGTGTCGATCGAAACCATTCGGAGACCAGCTTAAACATTCACAATAAATTATTATCAATATCAGTCCCATCATTTCAGAGGTGTTCAGTAACAAGGATATAGACAGAAGATTTATAAATAAAGAATAAAGGACTTGGCAGGCGTTGACTTGCTCTAACATTAACGACACAACTATATACAGTATTCAATATTCTATGAGAAACTTTAGACACAATATTACAGCGCCACATATCTATCCTAATTGTACCTAAACCTAAACTATCCAGGAACTCATACAAAGGCGCACAAGAAATTTCATCGTAATTGGTCCAACTTTTTCAGAGTTCAAAACAAATGAATTACATATCTATCGATATGACGTAGCCAGATATTTCCGTGTGGTGACGGACTAAGAATACAAGTATGTCGAACCAGGCGACTAAGGGAAGTAAGCAATTAACCATTGCTGGTGGTAGGGCTGGGTACCAAGTGGGAGTACTCATTTGCTATCGGGTCCGAGCGGGTTGGTACCACCGTCTCCCGTGTGACCGGTCAAGAAGCACATCGGTGTGTTTCGGTTGTAGCAGGAGGTAGCCGTTTATTCATTTCATATCTGTGAAAGGAAATGGTGAGCAGCGGCTTGACAATAATCTCGGTATAGTTAAGTCCATAAACAACGGTTACCATTTACCATCAGGGCCGTGGCTCGTCTGCCACGGGGACGGAACAATCAGCGAGTAAGTACGATCGCAAAACGTGTAAATTGTACTTACGTTTCACATCAGTATTTAAAAAAAAAAAAAGCAATCTTTGTTCTTTTATTGTGTACGCGAAAAAAATAATACCTAATCGCATACTCCGTCATGTGGAGCAACGTGCAGGGTAATTTGAGACCCACACAATAACCCGCCGTGTACTGTCTCTCCGTCTATGTAGTAGGACCACCGGGTTGAGACTGATACGTAATACCAACCTACATTATAATTAGGCATAGGTATATTACACAGCACATTATTTTAGTAAGTACAATATATACATACATATACCATACATCAGCCTTTCGAAGTCCACTGCTGGAAATAGGCCTCCCCCAAGAGAATGCCACAACATGTGTTTCGCTCATATGGGGGATATAGTGCCGTAATCGCCACCCTTGGCAGGCGGGTTGGCGATCGCAGTGGATGTTGTTAATACTCGAGGGAGTGCTGCTGCCCACGCCCCGATATTCCCTCAGTCGGCTCTTACGACTCCCATGGGTGGAGAGGGGTGGGACAATGCTAAAGCCGGCCCCACACGGCAAAAGTAAGTACAATATTTAAATCTAAATCCTGTCCGCAATTCATGCGCATGGATTCGAGGATATAAATACGTCACTAACCGGCACACAATAAATTGATCTCTATACAAAAATAGGTATCCCACAGAAACCATAAGTACATTTTCCGGGATAAAACGAAGCCTGTTACCTTATTCTTGGCTCCAGACTATGTGGGCGAAATTTCATAATGAATGGTTCAGTAGTTAGGGCGTGAAAGCGTAACAAACAGCTAAACAAACAAATAAACCCAGTTATATACATATTTATAACTAGCCTTTGCCCGCGGCTCCGTCGCAGCCAAAAGCTAGTTTTTAAGTGATATCTCAGGTTCCCGATATAGTAGCGGGATAAAATGTATACCAGTTGTTCTGTCTAATCAAGAGCTATCAAACAAAAAAGTTGCATTAAAATCCGTTCAGTAGTTTTTGCGTGATGCGCGAACAAACAAACAGATAAACAGACAAAAAATCTAAAAAAAAATTGTTTTGTGTTTAGACACCTATAAAGCCTAATTCAGTCATTTTTTCTCAAATATCTTAAGTGTACAGACACAGCTCTGTTACAGCTTTATGATAGTATAGATTAGTTAGCTTCGATCAACTAAGGTTTACAAAAGCATTTATAATTTACGTGTCGATGTGTTGCAATCATTTTATTAGCAGGCGTTTTTTAATACTACTAAGGAAATGACCTGCCTGATGATGAACGATGGTAAAGAGAACATGAGGTGGACAGTAAGAATAGTAGAGATAAATTGCGAAGAGGATCAAGCCCTCCAGTTCTTAAACTCAATACAGAAAATACAAGAGCAAGGGTACCTAAGTACCTATCATTGCTTCACGCAGATCTGCTGTGATCTATGACAGGGTAGTACTTCCCTGATCGAACCGGCCCATTCATGCTGGGATAATCAAGTCTACCACAGTACACTCTATATAATAAATTTTATATTTTCGTCAGTTATAATCTATACTATTATAAAACTGTAACAGAGCTGTCTGTACATTCAAGATATTTGAGAAAAAATTACTTTAATAGGCTATATAGGCGTGTCTACACAAAACAATTTTTTTAGAATTTTTGTCTGTTTATCTGTATATCTGTTTGTTTGTTCGCGCATCACACAAAAATTACAGAACGGATTTTGATGAAACTTTTTTTATTTGAAAGGCCTTGATTAGTCTAACTGGTATACATTTTATCCCGCTACTATATCGGGAACCTGAGATATAACCGAAAGACTATAAAATTATTTAAACTAGATTTTAGGATATAATATGTGTAAAAAATAAACACCAGTTTCACGTTGGCTAAATTAAAAAGTAGACAAATAAATGGCAAAAAGTTATGTTTCCGCCCGGGATCGAACCGGGGGCCTTCTGCGTGTTAGGCAGATGTGATAACCGCTACACCACGGAAACAGATGTATATAGAGTTAAAATTATTATTCAATAGGTTTACTAACTTAAGTATGGTATTATATATCTTGCGGCTTGTGATTATTTTTTTATCTATACTATTATAAAACTGTGAGGTAGCTATGTCTGTACATTTAAGATATTTGAGAAAAACATGTCTGTAATAGGCTATATAGGCGTGTCTAAACACAAAACAATTTTTTTAGATTTTTTGTCTGTTTGTCTATTATCTGTTTGTTTGTTAACGCATCGCGCAAAAACTACTGAACGGATTTTAATGCAACTTTTTTATTTGATAGCTCTCGATTAGACTTAAAAACTGGTTTACATTTTATACCGCTACTATATCGGGAACCTGAGATACAACTTAAAATCTAGCTTTTGGTTGCGGCGGAGCCGCAAGCAAAGGCTAGTTAATTTATATAGGTACCTAAATAAATAATAATAATAAGTAACTATAACGTAAATAGTATTATTTTTCGTCAGTAAAATAAAATATCTTTCCATTTAAATAATTAATATGACAAATGCATGCCGCTTTACTTTATAACTTTATATAGCCCTCCCTGTGGGCCCTTTTTTTTAGTTAAGGCGGGAAAAAATGTTCTTAACCGCACACCCTATCGTTCGGGGCAACGACCAGGGTAGTGTGGGGCCTGCACCCACTAAAGGAACCCGCCGTGTGCCGTCTCTCCGCCTTTATTGGCGGGCCACTGGAACCATGGACGTATTAAAGGAAAGTCCATGACTGGAACTATGTTACATTCATTAAACACAAAGTGAAAATATAGTGTAGTGCTAAGCATGTCAAATGCTAAAAATATATATAAAAATATCTAAATATGTTACATTCCTTCGATGGTCTCCCTGTGACCCCTGGCGGCCAAAAGGTTGCCGGCCCATGCTATAGACCTATTCCATTAATTCTATACTAGGTATCTATAGTACCTATATTATAAAGCTGTACTTAATTGAGTTGTCTGTACATTTAAGATATTTGAGAAAAAATATCTGTATGTAGACTATATAGGCGTGCCTGAACACAACTCAATTTTTTTTAGATTTATTTGTCTGTTTATCTGTTTGTTCGTTCGCGCATCACGCAAAAACAACTGAACGGATTTTGATGCAACTTTTTATTTGATAGCTCTTAATTAGACTTAAAAACTAATACTTACTTATACATTTTATCCCGATACAAGAGAACCTGAGATATAATCGAAAACCTGGCTTTTGGCTGGGGCGGAGCCGCTGGCAAAGGCTAGTCTTGTTATGTATTATTATAAAACGTAATATTGAAATCAAACGCTTGATTATGTTCCACCTAATATTAAGTGGCAATACAATCTTGGATGGGTGGCAACAAGCAGTAGCTTAGTAACAACCCATCCACTGTACTCACTGTGTAGGTACTCGGACGGGAATACCAACGCTAGTAAAATGTTAAAAACAATAGACTAAATACTAATCATGCTCTTTTTTATTTAAAAGTAACAATGATGTTTTCATTAAAAATACTTAGTTTACAGAATAGCTTTATTTATCTAAAAAATAATAAAATGTAAATAAAAATAGGTTACATACAGTTTAAATCATATAAATTAAAATAACTATGTATATATTTTAAGCTCAATAGATACCTATTAGCATATCAATTTCATGATAACACACCTCAATAGTTGTTCAGTGAGAACTCAAAGGTCTGTCGAGAGAAAACTTACAGAGAAAAAAAGATCTTGTGAGCTTCTTGGTGTTGCTGCAGAGCATCTCACCCGATAATAAAACCAAAGACTTCCTTTCTGGTTATACGTATTACTCTTTGGACCTTCCGATTTGAAGTTTCACATTATGCCACTAGACCTCCTAGACTATCAAGGTAATTTAACTACTCATAAAAAATAAGTACCATAAATGTTATAGAAGTACTGTCAGATTTTTAAAAAATAAAAGGAATGGTCAAAATGAGCGTTTTTCATTACTATAGTAAAGAGTATGGATTTTAATTTAGTCTTATATTACTTTAATAAAATTGTAATAGAGCTGTACATAGAAGATATTTCAGAAAAATTACTGTATGAGGCTAAGTGGGTGTCTGTGAACCCAAAACAATTTTTTTGTAGGTATGTTTTATCCCGTACTGTATTGGGAACCGGAGATACAAATTATCTTTAGGCAAAGACCAGTTTTAATATAAAAAAAATAAGATACCAGATATGGTAAAAAAAATGTGCTGGACTGTCCAGTAAGATTTATTAAAAAATAAAAAGTCTCAGAAATGAGTTTTCAGTTTATAACCTATTTATGCTTTTTTTATATTTTTTTAAAGATATAACTAGAGCTGTTACAATAATTAATTCAAGAAAATAGGAGACTAGATTCTAAAAGCACTAAGTATTGATACAATCAGAAATAGTTTGGTTGGTTTCAATTTATGTGAGATACATGGCGATTATTATAAGCTATTACTATTATAAAATTGTAACAGAGCTGTCTGTACATTTAAGATATTTGAGACAAAATGACTGTATTAGGCTATATAGGCGTGTCTGAATACAAAACAATTTTTTTAGCTTTTTTGTCTTTTTATCTGTTTATTCGTTCGCACATCACGCAAAAACTACTGAACGGGTTTTGGATGCAACTTCTTTTATTTGATAGCTCTTAATTAGATTTAAAAACTGGTATACATTTTATCCCGCTACTATATCGGGAACCTGAGATAAAACCTAAAAACCCGCTTTTGGCTGCAGCGGATCCGCAGGCAAAGGCTAGTTTTTAATAAAGTGATATTATGATATTTAACAATTTACACTGGCTCCACACCAGTATAATACCTTTTAATAGACACTAACTTTCATAAACAGACAATTTTTCATTAATTTTACCCTCTATGTACTGTATTTTAAATACACCTAAGTACTCTGTGCTCCCTTTTCTCTGTACAATTTAAAAAAGAACATATTTAAATGTTGCTTATAAACATAATTATTTAACATAAATAAATTTAACCTTATATTTCAATTAAGTAGTAAATTATACAATATTTTAGGAATACAATTTGTCCATCCTTAAATGAAAATCATTGCTGTAGAGGGTGATCTACCAAAGCTATAAAATTTTGTGTACCTATTTGGTTTGTGTATAGTAGTCCTAATTTATTTAAGTAATTTGAATCACATGTTGTTACTTATTTTTTTAATTAATCTAGGCATGTACAATTCTAGATAATGCCACATAGCTATGTTTTGTGTCCATATCATAGAACCCAACTGGTCCGGCATCACAGTCCGCACAGCTTAGATATTTGCAATTAGCCACTGTGTGTGTAAAACCAATATTTTCAAAAGTATACATGTTTTCCACATGGTAAAACTCTTTTATTGATTCATTTTGAACCTCAGCTTCTTTTCTTGTATCTTGCTGCATTAAAGGTAATTCTTTCTGTAATAAAAATCTTGAGGTTATGTTTTGAATTTCATGAATAATTAAATTAAATAATACTATTTTGTACAACCACCTCAATGCAAATTATAAACAATTACGAAGTATACAAAAACAGTTTCTTTAAGTACTTATATGGATACAGTTCATTTAATCGTTTTAAATTATTATCGACGCATCTGAACTTACAAGACCTGGCTATAATCATTTTAAATGGAAAGTAAACAGATCAAAGAAAATTAAAGAGAAACCCAATTAGCGGGAATAATCACCTCTAAAGTCATATACTTTGCTGCCTTTTTGTCTAACATCTTAGAGCTGCAAAATTTACACTTTATAATCATTTTATTTTTCCCATCTTCGACGTATTCATTAGGCTCATTTTGTAATGGTGTGGCATTGTTATCCTCAGACATGTTTGCCCCAGAAATAACAATCAGTTGACAAACAAAAGTATTTAGAATCTCAATGATAACTAAGTTATTAATTGAAAATGCCCTCACTGGCTCACTTCATCAGAATTTTCTGGTTATACGTATTACTCTTTGATCAGAAGAATCATCAGGCGAGATTTCATTGCAGAAATTCAGTTCAGTTTTTCCGACAGACCGACCGACATTGACAATCGATTGATTGACATTGACATATGACATGACATGACAACGTCATGATGACATTTAATTTTTTTTATTTCATCAGTTTTCTTCATCTTCATAAAATGGAGTTTTGGCGAGATTATGAAGATCATTTCGTCGCTCTGCATTATTTTATTTATACAAAATCCACAGCCTTCGATAACAATATCCCCACTTACATAAGTAACTTAACCACCACGTTAAGTAACTTGGTGAATAATGGATTTATATTATAATTATAGTTAGAGCTTATTAACTAGTCGAGTGAAAACAGAAATTTAGTTTAATTTTGAATTATTGAATTTATTTTCATTACTTTTGAATTCAGCCATCGCTTCATCGCTCCATCCACTCCTACTCTTTCAAAATTCAACGTCATGACAAATGTTTCTGCTCGAATATCTCACAACAGAATGCTAGTCCATGGTTATAATAGCAACTACAGTTGGCAACCATGTAGTTGAAAATAAATAATTGGCCCTAACCAAGGTCACCTCTGTTAGGGCGTTGGTTTATAACCCTGTAGCAGCATTTTTACTATGAATGATTCTGCGGTTAGGCTAATGGTACCGCCAAAGCCTCTAACTAGCAAAAATACTTCAAAAATAGTCAATAATTGGATTTATAGGTTAAGTAAATCTTCCTACGGAGAATTAAAATAAAACTGTAATAATCTTAATAAGTCGGTTAAAATGAGCTCCGGATTTATATCGGAATCTGAAATATTGGAAGCAAGGCGCCAACGGCAAGAAGAATGGGAGAAGGTCCGTACTGAAGATCAACCAAAAGGTAGGAATAAAATTTTTTGAGCGTTGTCATTATTTATTGGTTTTATATTTTTTTAACAAGGTCACGTATGTACTCTAATCTGAAGAAAAAAATATGTGCCTTAGAATTTGTATAGCTAAACGATATAAATATCTAGATTATTTGTAATATACATACTTGTACTTAAAACAGATCAGTGGAAGACTTGTGACATCATTAAAAAATTCTATAAAACTTTCATGTACTATTTACTTGATCAGTATTGTTTGTTTTTAGGTTCTAAGTACTATTATGTAAGCTTACATAAAATTATGAAAACATTTTTATTTGGCGTGCATTCCTTTTATTATACTGTATTTACATAGTATACTATTTGTGTTTGAGAGGGCTGGTGATCCCTCAAAGGTCTGTTTTTCAATCAAATGTTTTATCTGCACCTAGTTGGTCATTAAGTTACCTTTGTATAAGAATATAAATAAAAATTATATCATTTATTTGAATTATGCTCAATGGACCAGTTTTATAGTTATTATATTTTAAGTGAATTAAATTTATAATACATATGCAAATGTCTATAATGCCACGTAATTGCATCACAGAAGTTACAAGAACTAGCCTGGAGAGAAGTAAGCAATTCACCCATTGCATTACTAGTGGTAGATTTTCATACCAAGTTAAAGTACTCGCTTGTTACCGGCCTAAAGTAAGTTAATACCACCATCTTACATGAAGCACCTCAAATATTTTGGTTTTAGTGCAGTACCTTGCCATTCTTTCATTTCTCATATTTACAAATTGTAATGGTAAGCAGTGGCTTGACAGACTGCTTACCATTATCACCATAAGCAATAAAAATAAATATTTTAAATGTTAAAACATGCTTTTAAAAACAAACTTTTATTACAAAATCTTAACTTTTTTTTGTTTTCTTGTTACTGGGGTTGAATAAGACTGCAAAATTGCAGAGGTATAAATTTACTAGAAGTAATTGAAGACTGGTTTGAAATACTTGAAACGGATAACCTACATAGGAACATTTAAAGTTAAAATAAAGCTTGTAATAAAAAACATTTGTAATGGTAAATTATAATTGGATGTGTAATTGTAATTTAGATGCACCGGAGGAACCATATGACAACAGACCTCTTTTCCAACGTTTAGAAGAACAAAGACTCAAGAAAGAGGCTGAATATGAAGAAGCTCATAAACTCAGTATGTATGACTTATTATCTCTTATCTATGTTATGCTCATGGGAAACACAGTTAATTATCATGATGATGGAGATTTAATATTGGAGTTGCCATGACTTACCGCGAGAATTCTACAACGGCATTCACATTGCAGATTGATGTAAAGCGACAGCTCCAGTGGTGGTACGTCAAAGAAATTCAATGTTCAATCAACCTATAAACTAACCTATGGCAGGGTTGCTTATCGTCACAAATTTTTTAACATCTCAAACTTCATTTATTGCAATATTAATCTACTAGTATTTTTGTTGTAGAAAACATGATCCGTGGACTGGATGATGATGAAGTTGGATTTCTGGATCTTGTAGAGAGGACGAAGGCTAAAGCCGCACAACAAATCTCTATGGAAGAGCAAAGAGAGATGCAGGAGTTCAGGTATGCTACTACATCTGACATTGACGATCTGGTCAAAGCTGCGAGAAGGAAGAGGAAGCAGTATGCACAGGACCGCTCATTGTGGCACTCTTTTTGAAATGCTTATATCCAGTAGATATTTAAAAACTGATAGATGGATCCATTAATGAAAATATCACACCAGGAGTGTTATACTACCATTCCTGTTTCTTCCTGTAGCTTTAAACATGTTGATCCGATCACCCTGTGGCACTTCATCCTTTGCTTTACTTGGTACTAAACCACCACCAGCACGGTTTCTTATTTTCTTCTGCAGTGATATAATAACAAGCAGCAGAGAGATGCAGATGTTCAGGTAGAGCCTTTCTCATTCCAGCATCAATGGGCCAGCTTGATTGGGGAAGTACGAGCCTATCACAGATCAGCATGAAACAATGGTAGGTACTCCTATTGTTGTTTTGTATGGTAAGTGAGAGTGCCGGATGCCCAAATTTTATCATCTCATTATTAAACTTTCTCTCCGCCTCGTTATTAAAATTTCAAAAATTATTAAACAGGGAGCGTGTATCCAATTTAGCTGAGAGTGAGGAGATGACGAGGCTGCGAGCTCAAATAGCGCCTGCCCGACCAGCTCAGACCTCTCAGGCGCAGACACAGAAAAACAAACTGGCTGGGGTAATACTTTACATTAATAATACTACAAAAACATGGACCCATCCAATTGTAAACAGTCACATAGCCTATTTTTTTTAAGCCTTTCAATATCTAATGGGGCACGGGTGTCCTCTAATAGTTAGAGGGTACACACCAAGCACACACAAGCCGTCAAGAAAATCTCTCAAGCATCCATGTTCGCTTTTTTATAGCAACCACAAAGATATATTTTTTTAAGACCACCTGGCACTAAGGATTAATCCTCGCTGGGGACATTACAAACATACAATTTGATGGACACAAAGTACACAAAGACTCAGAACAACCATATGTGGTTCACACAAAGTGTTATCCTGTGTGGGAATCGAACCCACAACACTCGGGCAAAGGAAGCCGGTATCTAAACCACTACGCCATCAGTGCAGTTTAGATATAGGCCGCATAATTTTATTTTAAATGTTATTAATAAACGCAGTTTTTGATCTATATTTTTTAGCATTTGACATGTTCAGCTACGTTTAAAGTACAAATTTATTTGTGAACGAGGAAAAATGTTAAAAAATCGCGCCATCAAATAGTATGAATTTTAATTGCAAAATTAAACTTACTATATTGGATTGATGCATGTAAATGCATTCTGATAAATGGCGTTGGTCGTAAAGACAAATGTGATGAGGAAATTGATACGACCTTAAGGTCGGCACGGTAGCTCAGTGGCTTAGAGCAATTCCCCGGATTGGAAGGGACGCGGGTTCGATTCCCGCTCGTACTAAAAATCTCTTTTTCCTCATTCACAAATGAATTTGTACTTTAATAAACGCAGTTTATATTTAAAACTTTATATACCGTCGTGTGAACCTTGGCAGTTAGAATGTCAAACATATAAAAACATGAAAATATCACAACAAACTTTACTTATTACAGGTAGTAGTTAGAAAACGTAAGGCAAGTGAAATGGAAGCTGACAAAAAGATCACCCCAGAGAAGGAATCCCCGCCTGTTAAGATAAATGGGATGGTTTCTAAAAGGTGAGTAACTATTGGCCAAAACCAACTAGACAAGAAATTGTTCAAAGATTACTTACTGACGCCAATTTGAACCAGATGTGGTGCATTACAATTCAACAAAAACAGCCAATTAATTTTTCTAGTTGTAAAGCCTTTCTTATCCCAGCACGAATGGGCCGGCTCGCTAGGGGAAGTACCACCTTCTCACAAAAGATCAGCGTGTAACAACGGTAGTTACGCTAGTTAGTCTTTCGTATGGTGAGTGAAGGCGCCGGATGCCGAAACCCCCCTGTCCTCTCCTTACTATCCTTCTTATCCACCTCCTATTATCCCCCTTAGGAGATAGCGACGCACGAGTGATACCTCTGGAGTTGCTAGCGTCTATAGGCTACGGTAACCGCTTACAATCAGGTGGGCCGAATGCTTGTTCCCCATTCATGTAGTAATCTATTAATATAGTACTTAAAAAAACATATTGTTTGGTTGTTTTTATTACTTACTTATCATTACGCCATTTCACTTGCGGGGTAGGCAGAGAGAACAGTGCCAAGAGGCTCTATTCTTTTATACGTCTCTCGCTTCTTCAACATTCATAACTCTCTTCATACACGCTCGCCGGTTTCGGAGACTCCTGACTCCACCTTCCTTCAATACATGACCGATTTGGTCTAGGTAGGTGAGTCTTGGTCTCCCCCTGTACCTACATTCTTCCAATTTCGTATTGTATATCTTCTTAACCAGTCGCTCGTCCGGCATTCTTTCCACATGTCTGAACCGAGAGCGAGAACCGAGTTCAACCCTTTATTTGTCCCGCACGGGTCTCCTCCAACGATGAGAGGGATTAGGCCATAGTTCACCACGCTGGTCCAGTGTGGATTGGCAGACTTCAAGCCGTCGAGAAAATCTAGGCATGTAGGTTATCTCACAATGTTTGCCTGCACCGAGCAGTGATAAATTGTAAACTATATGTGCACTTGTTCTGGACCTTGACTTAAAATCGAGCTTGACACCACAGTATTTGTAGTTCTTGGTTTAAACCGCCAGTGAAAATTAGATCGACACCGAAATTATTTCTTTAAAAAAATGCGTTGGAATTCCAAACTCTTCGTCTTTTTTTGTGAGTAGACACAGTCTCACTCCAGTATCCCCGAAGGGGTAGGCTGAGGTGTATCACACCCACGATTCGCCAGCTATTACGTTTAAGTTCCACGTAATAGGGGACGAGCCTTTTGCTGTCTACCGAGCACACTTCCATACTCCATACGGATTTTATTATCCGTGTAGTGACGGACTAAGAGTACAAGTGTCACCACCCTATTCTTTCCCACAGGGGAAGTAAGCAATTATCATCCATTGCATGACTGGTGGTAGGGCTGGGTACCAAGTGGGAGCACGCACTTGGTATCGGGCCCGAGCGGGTTGGTACCACCATCTCCCGTGTGACCGGCCATGAAGCACATTGTTGCGTTTTGGCTGTAGCAGGAGATAGCCGTTTATTCTTTCATTTCATATCTGTGAAATGAAATGGTGAGCAGCGGCTTGACAATGCTCTTGGTATAGTTGAGACCATGAGCGACGGTTACTATTTACCATCAGATGGGCCAAGCCCGTCTGCCACTATATGCAATAAAAAAAAACTAAAATGTTCAATAAGACTGTCCGAACCGGGGATCGAACCCGAGACCTCATGATCAGCAGTGGCTCACACTACCGCTCCACCACTGAGGCAGTTCTTTTGTGAGCAGAAACACATTAATAGAAACTTTTTTCATCACACAGTTCAAATCTGCACAATGGCACAGCGGTCGTAACAGCCAGCACGGAGAATTCGGGCGCAATGCAGTGTCTCGGAGTGCTTCCCGGGCTGGGGCACTACGATACTGATTCCACGTCAGACACCGATGATTCAAGCGATTTAGAATCCGTGAGTATTAATCTTTGTGCAGTAATCTTATTAAAAGTGTTATAATTAAACACAAAGTGAAAAATGTGAAATCGAAATTAGAGTGTTATAATTCCTTTATCTATAGCTGTAGGAAAACTATGTCTGTGTACACATTGACCTAATAAAAATGGACATTGGTTCTAGTACAAAATCTACGAAAAAAGTGTCTCGTTGAGTTCTCTGCAATAATTGATTAGCTTATCTAGCTTCTACCAAAGGCAATAGGCCCCACCATGATCACCTTATATGCAGCTTCTAGGGAATATTAATATTTTTACAAATATTTAAAATATAAATAAAATTCTTTCTTTTTAAGCAAAATCATACTTTCAAATGATAAATAATTTCTGAAAATATGACACCAATTCTTTTTTCGCTTTATTTGATTAGCTTTACGTTTTCACAATACAATACGGCGCGAGATTGTATCTCTTTTGTCGTTTTGTACTCTTTTGGTTCGTACACTTTTTTGTGAGAGATGTTGGTAGGTCAATGTCTGTACATTTCAGAAATTTGGAAAAAGTGAATGAAATTCATTTGCCGCTTGAGCCCGGTAACAAGTGAGTACCCCCACTTTTGCCGTGTGGGGCCAGCACCAAGAATAGCTCCACCCCGTCTCTTCCTATGGGAGTCGTAACAGCCGACTAAGGGATTACCGGGGGACCGGGCAGCGGCGTTCCCCTCTGTACTAAAAACATCCACTGCGATCGCCAACCCGCCTGCCAAGCGTGGCGATTATGGTAAAACCCCCCATTTTGTGGAGGCCTATGCCCAGCAATGGACGATGAAAGGCTGATGGATGGATGGATGGACCCCCACTTAGTACCTAACCCTACCACCAGTAGTGCAATGAGTGATAATTGCTCACTTCCCTTAGTTGCTCCATGTGACACCTACGGGAAAAGATGAGATGGTGACAATTATATCCTTATTCAAACACACCAAATGGATAAAATGGCCTATATAATTGAGAAAACTAATTTTAATGATTAGTGTTTGAACAGAAAAAGTTGTTTAAAATAGGTTGCGTGTTTCTTTTTCTTTCTGTTTTAAAAAGACAACACCCAGCACTGAGTTATATCCAATGTGGGAATCGAACCCACAACACTCAGATGGGAGGCTGGTATCTAAACCTAAATAACTTTGATATTTAGTCCTTAAATTCTTTTTTCAGACGGATAAATGCTGCAAACGCGACCTACTGGGCCGGAGGCCTGACGTGGACAAGGCCAGAAAAGACGAAGACAAAAGTTAGACTTACGACTACACTGTGAAACCTTATATAAATAACATTAGCCAGTGAATTGGCAAAATTGTTACACAGGAATACTGTTTTTATGGCAACCCATTTTTTTTTTTTTGTTAAAGCGGGAAAATATTTTCCTAAGCGCACACCCCGTCGTTTGTGGCAACGAACAGGGTAGTGTGGGGCCGTCACCCACTAAAGATACCCGCCGTGTGCCGTCTCTTCGCCTTTATTGGCGGGCCACCGGAACTATATTACATTCCTTCAGTGGTATGGCATCCCTGCCCCAAGTTTTGTGGATAGATAATTAAGTTATATACAGTAGTTTAGGTTATACTATACATACATATTTATAGCAAATTTCGTTGAAATCCGTTTAGTCCTTTAGTATATATGATTTTTTTTATGCAATGTTTATCCTGTGTCTATCTACCCACCTAATTTCGTCCAAATCTGTTCTATTAAACATAGCATCACGCCTGTATTCCCCGAAGGGGTAGGCAGAGGTGTATTAGACACCCACGATTCGCCAGCTATGTTTAAGTCTCACGTAATAGGGGGCGAGCCTATTGCCGTCTACCTATTTCCGAACTCCGGGCAGCTACTGAGAAATTTTCTTCGTTCTGTTACTTAGGAAAATATTGACGGACAACATTTTCACACATTTTTGGTATTTATTAAACTGGGAGTAAGAAAGACCTTATATGGAAAAACATCCTTGTTATTGTCAAAAGTATCAATTCACTGACGGTTCAATATCGTGTGTACGGACCATACCCTAAAAGTTGTATGGAAGTATGTATACAAGTATCGAAGACTATTTGATAGTCTTTTGAGTATAAAATTATTTTATAGAAAACATTTAAGCATTTCTCAGCGTTAAGGCAGCGTCCTTAAAAACGCATTCGGTAGTTTTGTCGTCAATATTTGTTGCAACACTGTGTTCATAAAAAGCCCTTTAACAAGTCCGTTCTTTTTTTGAATTAGGTTGAGCAGTTTCGGGAGTCTCCCGACATACAAACTTAACTCTCCGCCTGTATTGGCGGGCCACTGGAACTATGTTACATTATTTCAGTGGTTTAAAGACAACACCCTGCGCTAAGGAATAATCCTTGTACCGCGGGGAGTGCCCCGTGTTACAAACATACAATTTCACGGACACAGAGTACACCCAGACTCGGAACAACCATTTGTCGATCACACAAAGGGTCGTCCTGTGTGAGAATTGAACTCAGAACACTGGCGGTAGGCAGGTATCCCAACCACTCCGTCTGCATGCTTTACGAGATTTCCTTTCATGAAGTCCAACAACCAGCATCATACCAGAATGGTACTCCGCTTGTCAGAGGCCACCCACAACCCAATGATAGGAAAATTATGGGTTTAATACCACAACTGGTGGGGGAGGTTGTTATAGAAATACTCGCATCTTCTGGCCAATGTTAATGAAAAATATTTCCTTGTTTGTATTTATAATATAGCTGGCTCTTGCAACTGTTTTATATGTTATTTTATGTGATCTAATATAAGTTAATGATAGTACATAATATAATTAAATTTTTTTTTTTTTTATAATATACCTCTGATGCCATGTATTCACCAAATAAATCCTTGATTTTATTTCTAACTAGCTGACCTCGACTGCTGTCTCGGTTGCTTATTATATTAACATCATGAGACACAGGTAGAGAACTCTCCTCTTCTCCACTTCTTCGCGGCAAGAAAACACATCACTGAACACGTAAGGCCTTAATAAACGTTGAATAACCTCAGGGGGGTTAGGCAGAATGTCATATTTCACGTGTCGATCGTATCGTCTCGCTTGTACGATCACCGTGATTGGCTAACGGATTATTGTGACATCACGCGTCGGTTTCTCAAGCAATCACAGTGATCTCGATACGGTCGACACGTGAAAGTGAAATATGACATTCTGCCTCAGGGGGCTGAATAGTTATTCAGTATTTTGTCTTTGTCACTGCTATGACAGTTTCATGTTGAAAGAAAGGAACAAAGCACTGAATTACTATTCGGGGCTTAAACGATGTAGTATTTGGTAGTGCTTATAAAAATCGTCGATTCTTAATACTTAACTAGTTTCACCTACGACAGCGTTTTTGTGAGGAACCATAATTATTATTTTGATCTGTATTTTAACACTTGACATGCTCAGCTACTTTAAAAAACAAATTAGCTTAGCGGTCTAGAGCCCTTCCCCGGATTGGAAGGGACGCAGGTTCGAATACCGCTCGCAGTAAAGGTACTATTATAAAGCACATTTAAGATATTTGAGAAAAATTACTGTATTAGGCTATATAGGCGTGTCTAAACACAAAACAATATTTTTTTGTGTTTGTTCGTTCGGGCATCACGCTGAAACTACTGATGAATGAATGATTTTGATGTTACTTTTTTATTTGATAGTTCTTGATTAGACTTGTATACATTTAGATCCATCCATCCATCCATCAGCCTTTCGACGTCCGCTGCTGGACATAGGCCTCCCCAAGAGAACGCCACAACGTGCGTTTAGTTCATATGGGGGATAGTGCCGTAATCGCCACGCTTGGCAGGCGGGTTGGCGATCGCAGTGGATATTGTTTATACTCGAGGTAGTGCTGCTGCCCACTCCTCCGGTATATCTTCAGTCGGCTCTTACGACTCCCATGGGTGGAGGGGTGGTGGGACAAATCTAAAAAATAGCTTTTGGCTGCGGCGGAGCCGCGGGCAAAGGCTAGTTTATTTATATAGATAGTGACAGCCTATGAGGCTAGATAGATATAAAAAATACAACTATCATAAATATATTAAAATTTAATGGTCATATAAATAGATAAATTACTATTATAAAATTTCACGCCCACTTCCCTCCCACAATGCACCCCCACCCGCCCTTGCTACCTTCTTCCCTCCACCTCAACCAATCTAACCACTAAACTGTCGTTGACAGTACTCGAAATCTATTCCTGCTTTTCATTCACAGTTTGACATGCTCAGCTACTATAAAGGACAAATTATTTTTGAAAGTGGAAAAAGATAACTTTACCCCTTCGATTTCCCCGGATTGGATGGGACGCAGGTTCGAATCCTGCTTGCAGTAAAGTTCCCTTATTCCGCATTCACAAGTAATTTGTTCAATAATGTTGTGCGTTTAAATAATAATAAACAGTCTTCGGGCCGATCTAGAGTAGAGTGGTTCCCGGGTTCGATTCCCGGTTGTTTCAGCGTTCAGCACGCTGTCCCCTGACGACAATCTAACCGTTCTGCGCCGACTTCATCTTTTAACTCTTTCTTTTTTGTCTATTTCTGAAAGAATGTAAAGATATATCACATATTATTATGTACATATGTATTTTCATCACATATTATTATATACCAACGATAAGAAAGCGAGTAGGGAATGCTCCGATGGTTCGGACATGTGGAAAGAATGCCAGACGTGCTACTAGTTCAGAAGATATAGAATGCGAAAGTGCAAGGATGTAGGTACAGGGGGAGACCGAGACTCGCCTACCTAGATCAAATCGGTCATGTATTGAAGGGAAGGTGGAGTCAGGAGTCTCCGATAATCAGTGAGGCTGTTTGAAGAGAATTGCGAATGTCGAGGAAGCGAGAGATGTATGCAAAAATAGAGCCTTTTGGCACTGTTCTCTCTGCCTACCCCGCAAGAAAGATGGCGTGATGATAAGCAGATAACTCATCATCATCATCTCTAGCTTTATCCAAACTGATAATACATGTCACTTTTAGTCGCCTTTTAGATCTGACTGCCAGCCGAGCGAAAATTGCTTAACCTTGCCGATACTTCGAACTGCAAGTGCACAACTAGGCTCTCCTAACTGGACCGTATTGTGCAGAAAAGACCCAACCCACAATCTGGACAAAACGAATGGCTCATTTCTGCACAACACAGTCCAACTATTCCATTCAAAATTCATGTTGATGCAAATTCAGCTCTACTTAGACTACATTAAGTTGATTTTAGAATTATCAGAAAGTTTGAACACACCTTTTAGGATACGGCTGTTTGAGATGAAAGGTCCTGTAATGCAGTTTCATACTATTGCTTTGTGTGAATCTTTTGTCGCACAGAGAACAAGCGAATGGCTTTTCTCCTGTGTGAGTCTGAAAAGAGAAATTTATTTAAGCGACCTCTATTGGCCACACGATGAACTTATAATTCATGAAACGATAGTCAGATACATATTGCAGCTTCTAGCTTAGGCCGGGCAGCCTGTGTGTGTCTGAAAATACAAATTTAAAGAACCATCCATCAGCCTTTCGACGTCCACTGCTGGACATAAGCCTCCCCAAATTGGGGGTATAGTGCCGTAATCGCCACGCTAGGCAGGCGGGTTGGCGATCGCAGTGGATGTTGTTAATACTCGAGGGAGTGCTGCTGCCCACTCCCACGGTATTCCCTCAGTCGGCTCTTACGATAAAGAACAAATTATGGAAAAAGAGAGCTTTATTGCGAACAGGATTTGGATCAACATCCCATCCAATCCGGGGAAGTGTTCTGGGCCCGTAGAATGTAACGACATCTTATCGTCTCGCTTGTAATTAGTAGAGAAACCGACGTGTGATGTCGCAATAATCCCTCGGACAATCACGGTAATCTCTCAACCAATCACAATGACAGGATGTCATGTCGATATGATCGAGTGAGACACATTCTAATCCCCCTGGACCGCTAAGCTGCCGCAGTCACCAACGGTGACTCATCTCCACTTCAGAAACAGATTAAAATACAAATCGATTTTCTATTTGTTAAGCGACATCTACTGGACAATGTGCTGTAAAGGAGAATGCTTAGCAATCCGCATTGGGTAGGCATGGGATGGCCTAGCTGAATTCCTCTTATAGTATATTTAAATATATCAGTGTCATAATAATGCTTTAAAAACAACGGCTCACCAAGAGATGTCGCTTGAGTATTGTAGAAACGTTAAACTGTCTTCCGCAAGTGTCGCACGTGTGAAGCTTCTTCTTGGCGTGCTTGTACCGAGGTGTTCCTAGCTGTTTAGCATGCATGTTCTGATGTGTTGCTATACTGGCTGGCTGGAAATACACAATAGAACATTACTATACTAACACACCCGATAGATGGTGTGGGTAGCACGATAAGTGGAAATTGAGTACGCTGCTACACGAGGAAAACTTCAACAAAACTCCTTTTTGTTAGAGGGTAAAAGGAAAAAAACATCTGCTAACCTCGCTGGGAAGATATAAGATATATGACACCCCACGATTCATCAGCTATGTTTAAGTCTCACGTAATAAGGGCGAGCCTATTGCCGTATACCGGGTACATTTCTACTAAGAATTTTTTCTTTTTACGAAAAATCTCAATAACACTGCCCGACCCGGGTGATCGAACCCACGACCTCATGATCAGCAGTCGCGCACACTAACGCAACACCACCGAGGCAGTGAATCTTATCATTCAGAGCCTTTGCCCGCGGCTTCGCCGCAGCCAAAAGCTAGTTTTTCCGTTATATCTCAAGTTCCCGATATAGTAGCGGGATAAAATGTATACCAGTTTTCAGTCTAATCAAGGCCTTTCAAATAAAAAAGTTGCATAAAAATCCGTTCAGTAGTTTTTGCGTGATGCACGAACAAACAAACAGATAAACAGACAAATGTTCTAAAAAAAGGTTTTATGTTTAGACACGTCTATATAGCCTATTACAATATTTTTTTCTCAAATATCTTGAATGTCTTGACACAGCTCTGTTACAGCTTTATAATAGTATAGATTAGGTTTGCTAACAGTTGATACATTGATACTTATACTAAATATACTACATGACAAGAAGATAATGAAACAAATGTATAACCAATTATGAGCAAACACCACATGCACTTAAAATAACGCTCTAATGAGAAATAAAATCTAAATTTCTTGATATGACATATTCTATTTGATAAATATTTTTTTTTTTATTTTATAACAAAAGCTTTATAGGGTATATCGGATAAGTGACTGCACTGGTTGGTCAATCTACACATACGAAAATATCCCAGAACAGTTTTTCTCAGTGGAGGATAAAGAGGGTTTATTGGGGCTCTAGGATTTCTAGATAGAAGGCTAGTTTCCTAACGTGAGCTAAAAAATACTAGAAAAAAAGTCTTATGAATATACTCACGGCCAAAGACGAGCCACATATCTCACAGATATACCTCTCGTTGGGTGAGTAAAAGGATGTACGCGGATGTGCCTCCAAATGGTGCTTATAACATGCCGTTCGAGACCTGAAGTGCTTGCCACACTGCAGAAAAATATATACAAAGCCCGTCAGTAATTACACTTCTAAAAAAGAAAGTTCTCTATAAATATTATACGTCTATCTGAACCCAATTCGAAAGTCCCCGTGAATTTGTCCGTGTGGTGACGGACTAAGAATACAAGTGTCACCACTCCATCCTTTCCCGCGGGTGTCGTGCAAGGCGACTAAGGGAAGTAAGCAATTATCACCCAATGTATTACTGGTGGTAGGGCTGGGTACCAAGTGAGCGTACTTGCTATTGGGCCTGAACCGGTCGGTACCACCATCTTCTGCGTGTCCAATCATGAAGCACGTTAGTGTTTTGGTTGTAGCAGAAGATAGCCATTTATTTTTTCATTTCATATCTGAGTAATGAAATGGTGCGCAGCGGCTTGACAATACTCTCGTATAGTGGAGTCCATGAGCAACGGTTACTACTTACCATCGGGTGGGCCGTGACTCGTCTGCCATGATTAGCATTAAACAAAATAAATAAATAAATAAATATTCGCGGACGTTTTTTCACACAACGTCCTCTGGTCCCAAACTAAGCTTAACGCTTGTGCTATGGGTACCAGATTACGGATATAATACATATACTACTTTTTTTTTGTAAATACATACATATAATAGATAGAAAACACCCAGACGCAGTACAAATATCTGTGTTCATCACACAAATAATTGTCCTGAGTGGGAATCGAACCCACGACCTCGTGCACGGAAGTCGGTTACACTACCGACTACGTCACGAGGCCCGTCACAAAAATCAAATAAGTGCAGAAACTAGTGAACAGACTACTAGAGTTGCCAATTTGTACCATATTTCCCCAATGAACTAATTTGTCCCATCCGAATTAACACATCTAATGATTCTCATGACTGCACCGGCCCGAGTGTTGTGGGTTCGATTCCTACACAGGACAACTCTGTCTGATCCACAAATGGTTGTTCCGAGTCTGGGTGTACTCTGTATCCGTGAAATTGTATGTATGTAAAGTCCCCCGCCATAAAAGGATTATTCCTTAGTGCAAGGTGTTTGTGTCTTTAAAAGAATCCTATACTGACGCGACTGCTGCTCTAGTCATAAATGTAACTCAGTCAGAAGTGTTATCACACAAATGTAAATCAGCCGGGACATCGGGGTTAGTCAGAATAAAATTAGGGACCGTTAATAAACTACTTCACGCTAAATTCTGCTTGCTTCTGGTACATTCTTTTGCGAAATAATAGTAATATTTCACGTACGGGAAATAAATGAATGGACCTATCCTATCCGTATTCTTTTTTTCTTATTGCGTATGGTGGCAGACGGCCCATCCGATGGTAAATGGTAACCGTCGCTCAAAGACTCGACAAGCCGCTGCTCACCATTTCATTTCACAGTTATGAAATAAAATAATTAACGGCTATCTCCTACTACAACTAAAATGTACCGATGTGCTTCATGGTCGGTCACACGGGAGATGGTGGTACCAACTAGGGATATTGCGAATATTCGCATACGCATCCGCAATTGAAGAGCATCCGCATCTATTTAAACATCTGCATCCGCATCGTCAATAATCGATGCAGATATTCATGCGGATGCAGATGTACCACAAGTCGCGACAAGAAAGCGAATAGGCGAAGCCAGCGACGTCCGCGAGCACTATGCACGTATGTATTGACCAATAGTAAAGAAGATTTCCCTGATGATCCCTGGTTCAGATACCCCCGCTTTTAAAGCTTCTCTTTGCATGATGACTGCAAGTGTAATAGCACCCAAAGATCTATCAGTTGCAATCAAACTGTTTGCTTTACAATAATTATTTGAGCACATCCTTTACGTATTTAGATATTTTTATATATATTTTTAGCATTTGACATGCTTGGCACTATACATTAAACACAAAGTGAAAAAATTTAAATTGTAAAATTAAGTTTACCTGGTCGGTACAATGTATGAAAATACTTCCGACAGATGACGCAGGCGTCACCGAAAGACGTTAAGTATGATGTGTTATCGAAATTAGCAGTCAGGAGCAATTGTCAGGATGGCTGAATTGGTAAAGCATCTGGACGGTATCCAGAAGATGCAGGTTCAAATCCTGCTCCTGACTGTTATTTTCGATTTCACATTTTTCACTTTGTGTTTAACATCCTTTACGTTTCAACAAACCCCGACCGAGCATTATAAGACTTTTGTATTTCTATCTATTATATTATGTATGTAAAAGTATTATATATATTATATCCGTAATGTGGTACACCCATAGCACAAGCGTTAAGCTTAGTTTCTGACCAGAGGACGTTGTGCGAAAATGTCCGTGAATATTTATTTATTATTATTTCAGAATAACGATCTTTGCTGTGTTATTAGCAAACTGTCAAAATCAAGTAATTGTGAGACCATTGTGACACAATTGAAATAGAACTTAGGGCCCAGGTTTCTGTGGGATCGTTAGCGTGAACAGCGTAACGGGCAGATGCTAGTTCTCATAAAATATCCTAAGATCCGCATCCGCATCTGCATCTGCAGATGTTAGCCTTCAAATATCCGCATCCGAATCCGCGGATGGTAAAAAAATATGCATCCGCAACATCCCTGGTACCAAGCCACTCGGGCCCGATAGCTAGTGTGTAGTCCCGCTTGGTATCCAGCCCTATCACCTGTAATGCAATGGGTGATAATTGCTTACTTCCCTTAGTCGTCTCATACGACACCTACTGGGAAAGAATGGGGTGGTAACACTTGTATTCTTAGTCCGTCATCACACGGACGGTTTTTTTCGCTACAATCGAAACACGCGGAGGAACACCTCAATGTGAAACATCACGGCCAGTATAACACATTAGATAACATAGAAAATAAAATTCATATAAAATCTTACCATCCATCCATCCATCAGCTTTTCAACGCCCACTGCTGGACATAGGCCTCCCCAAGAGAACGCTACAACGAGCGGTCCCGTAATGGGGGATAATACCGTAATCGCCACGCTTGGCAGGCGGGTAGGCGATCGCAGTGGATGTTCTTAATACTCGAGGGAGTGCTGCTGCCTACTCCCCCGGTATTCCCTCAGTCGGCTCTTACGACTCCCGTGGGTAGAGAGGGGTGGGACAATTCTGAAGCCGGCCCCACACGGCCCGAAAATCTTACCATAGGATCTGTATTTTAGCACTTAACATGCTCAGCTACTAATTTAAAGATCATAACATTAAAAAAAACACGCCATCAAATAGTATGAATTAATTGCAAAATTTAATGCATGTAAATGCATCCGATAGGTGGCGTATGTCGTAAAGATAAATGTGATGTGGATTTTAGGAATGGCCGTCCGTCAGTGTGATGGCTTAACGATCTAGAGCACTTCCCCGGATTGGAAAGGACGCAGGTTCGAATCCTACTCGCACTAAACTTCTCTTTTTCCACATTCACAAATAATTTGTTCTTTTAAGATCTTACCTGATAACAGGTGGTAGGTTTATTGGGAGTCCGTTCCTTCTTGTATTTACGATTCAAATTTAGGTTGGGGCAATCTGGGACATCATCGTTTTTGTTACTTCTTGGTTCTTTTGTAATCTGATAGAAAATGATTAAGATTTTGTAGAGCAAAAATAAATTAGAAGTGTTTGTTAATATTACCAGGGTGGCCAACAAGGCCGCCGGCGGACCGGTATTGTCCGTTCCAGTGGTCTGCCAACACAGGCGGAGAGACGGCACACGGCAGGTTTATTTAGTGGGTAATTACCCCACACTACCCTGTTCGTTGCCCCGAACGACGGGGTGTGCAGTTAGGTACTATTTTTCCCATCGTAACAAAAAAAAAGGTTGGCAAAAAAGGGTGCAGCCCAGCTGATGTCAAGCAGTCCAAGTCTTATAATCGTTAACAACACTAGCGGCATCACTCGCAAGATGGAGAGGAAGGGTACAATTTTTTTAATATATCGAGCGTTGAGAGCAAGCATATGGCCACCTGCTCCCTTAGAATGAAAAACAACGTTAGACGAACGTTTCGAGTCATTGTGGTTGATCAACAGTCCGACGTGTGATTCCTGGGGGGTTAGGCAGAATCTCATATCTCACATGTCAATCGTATCGTGATCACTGTGATTGGTAGAGAAACCGACGCGTGATGTCGCAATAATCCGTTGGCCAATCACGGTGATCTCTCAACCAATCACAGTGATCACGATAATATCGACATGTGAGATATGAGATTCTGCCTAACCCCGCTGATTAGTCGAGATTTAGAAGCGTGATTCAGACGACCAATTACAATGAAGCGAAACGAAAGTTCGTCTAACGTTTCGTTTTTCATTCTAAGGGGGCTGGTGGTAAGCGGTAACCTTAGTGCTGTAGACGTTAGCAACACACCAGAGGCGGCACTCGCGTGTCATCAACTCCAAGGAAAAGGATGGTGATAATAAAGAAGAGGATGAGGTTTAGGCCTCTAGCGCTCTCACTCATTATATGAAACAAAAGTAGGAGTACCAACCATCGTTTCGCGCTTACCCTCTGTGAGATGGTAGTACTTCCCCGATCGAACAGGCCCATTCATGCTGGGACGAGATTGGACGAGATTAGACGGGATAAGGAAACAGGGTTTGGGTATTCGGTGAGCGAAACTCAACAAGTAGGGTTATACATAGATGTTTCCCGCCAATATTCTGAAAGAGTAGTACTTATCCGATTGATCCGGCTCATTAAGGCATGGGGGTTAGAATACATCTCACTCAATCCTATCGACATCGCATCGTATCATTGTGATTGGTTGAGAGATCACCGTGATTGGCCGAGGGATTATTGCGACATCACGCGTCGTTTTCTGTATCAATCACAAGCGAGACGATACGATGTCGATACGATTTAGTGAGTTACATTCAACGGGCCCAGGTTACTTAGCTTAGTGATAAAACCAAGGACTACAAAGATAGTGATATCGTATTTGATCTACAGACCGAGATCTTCTTGACATTATGATATTTTTCAAAGTGATGGAAATTTAGATGTAAAATCTGATAATTTCTTTCCCGTAGTCCGTACAATATAAAAATGCAACAAACCTTATCGGATACTCCATCTGATGACCCGTCGCTGTAACAATGATTTGTTGTAAGAAAAATAAACATAGCATCACGCCTGTATCCCCGAAGGGGTAGGCAGAGGTGTATTACACACCCACGGTTCGCCAGCTATGTTTAAGTCCCACGTAATAGGGAGCAAAGCCTATTGCCGTCTACCGGGCACATTTACAACCTCCGGGTTGCTACTGAGAATTTTTCTTTTTAAGAAAAAAGCTCAATGACGTTGCCCGACCCTTTTTTTTTTGTTAAGGCGTGAAAAAATGATCCCAACCGCACACCCCGTCGTTCGGGGCAACGAGCAGGGTAGTGTGGGGCCTTCACCCACTAAAGAAACCCGCCGTGTGCCGTCTCTCCGCCTTTATTGACGGGCCACTGGAACTATGTTGCATTCCTTCGGTGGAACATTGCCGGACCCGGGGATCGAACCCGAGACCTCATAATCAGCAGTCGCACGATCGCTGCCCACCGAGGCAGTTGTAAGTACAAGCAATATCGATGGACAACCAGTAGAAGCGAACCATTTTTTGAGTTATCATAATTTTATCATACTTTCTGTAATTTACGAAAATATTACACAACAAGACTCCCCTCATTGTCAATTTAAGACACTCCTCGTTTAAGTAGTGTCGTGATGGACTAGGGCCTGAATCCCTCTCTTTGTGTGAGAGGAGACCCGTGCCCAATAGTCCCACTATTATACAATAATAGGTTAAGAGTCAACTAACTCACCTTTCAATACCAGATGTCGCTATGTTCCTCCTCACCTCCTCATTGCTGTGTAACGCAGAATGGTACAGATGTTCCTGGTAAGCTTTTCTCGTCTCAAAACGTATATCGCATCGCTTGCAGTAAATATTCTCTTTTTCGTCGTCGTCTGGTCTTTCCTAGCATAATTATATTATAATATACAATATGTCAGCTCATAGCACATTATACAAAAATTATATAAGTGCCAGTAACATTTACGCGCGGTTGAAGTAAAACTTTTTTTAATTTAATGGTAAATATTACTAAAAAGTGGACCTAAAATAAATGGAAATTCGAACTACTCTACGGCTTACTTTGACTTTGAAACTGTCAACACTAGTGCTGCCATATTAATAACTTATTTTCCACGAATTACATCGTCAGTGTTTAATAAAATTAACCTATGAAGCTAATTAAAAAGAAATCAATGTTATTTTTGGAGACTATAGATCAATATCTAGTAAACGAGCTATATATATAATATGTAATAAATACCTAGGAATCATCATTTTGATAAGATATTCTTCCCATTATCTACCTTATATTTTTTTCAACTGGTATTAATTTGCTATTTTTCACTTAAAAAGTTCGCACTATGAATATGGTTTTTCGATATAACGACAGGATTTATAACGATTTTATATGACATTTGATCTATAGAGACTTGCATTTTTTCGATAGTGTCGATACGGCTAGCGAATTTTTTCTTTACTTAACGATCGATAGGACATCACATCGATCGTTATGTATGTCGAGACAGCAGCCACTGAACTCTTATACTACCAGTAAGATCATGTTACTACTTTAGTAGTTTTTTTATCAGAACACCACACTCTATCACCACGTTTTTGCACTAATAAATCTTAGCAGCCGTCATCAAAGCAACCGCGCCGTCCATCGGTCGGTGCTTTGAAATACGAACTAGTCACGCAACTGACTCAAGTCAATTCAACTCAAGAGACTAAGTCAGAAGGTTCAAACCTTGAACAAAACTGACCCCACAGCCGCGTGTACTATATACCGTCGAATAGTCAAAGATTTAACTTTTTAGTAAAAATGCTTTATAAATCTCATAAACCATTATTCTGAAAACATTGTTAGATAATTTTTAATGATTTTACATGCAGGTCACCGTTTCGCCCAACGACGATTCCAAATCTCCACTTCGTCGTAAAGACAAATGTGAAGTGGATTTTGAAATCGCTGTTGGGCTGCAATAGCTTAGCGGTCTAGAGCATATCCCCGGATTGGCTAGGACGCAGGTTCGAATCCTGTTTGCAGTAAAGTTCCCTTTTTCCACTTTCACAAATAATTTGTTATTTGAACTTAAGCTCTTGCTTAATGTCAATATTCTGTGAGAGGGTGGTACATCCCCCATTTCTCGTTTCGCTCGTTCATGTTGGTATTAGGAAGCTTATAATACTCACTGATTCAGCGTTAATATGTTTAATTCTTTTGTGCTTTCCGAGCCCCAACGCGCTCACGAACGAAGCGCCGCACAACGTGCACACGTGCTCGCTGCGGTGCATACGTAGGTGCGAATAATATGTCGTCAAGTGTCTGTGAGGAAATAATATTATTTTATTAGTCTCACGCCTTGTTTACACCAAAACCGCCCCCTTAGAGCCATTACGCACTGTCGACTTGCCGCCAGCGACTCGGTCTCTCGGCGACCAAAACATAGACAACTAGGGCCAGGAGACCAAGACGAGCGATCGGCATATATTGCTGTATGTATCAGTACTTTAGAGACACGGTCTTTACGACAGTTGCTCGCAGTGCGAATGCTTCCATTTGAGGCCGTGCTCCTATTGGTTGCTGGCGACTGGCAATCGCTCGTGCGTTGCCCCCGGGTGATCAACAACCAAGTGTGTAAACATCTATTTAAACTATAGTAAGTCAAAGTCGCCACCGACCGAGTCGCCGCCGACTAGTTGACACTGCGTAGAGCCTCTTATCCTCTCCTAATTATCCTTCCTATCCACCTCCTATGCCCTTCCAAAAAGGCGACACGCGAGTGATGCCTCTGGTGTTGCTAGCGTCTTTAGGCTATGGTAACCGCTCACCACCAGGTGGGCCGTATGCTTTTATGTCACCCACATCGTATAAAAGAAACCATTTTATTTGACGCAGTGTCGCTGAATGCACAAGGTAATAAACTATGTATCACAGAGATATTTACTAACATATTACAGTGGAATCCGTTTATAATGACATCGCAGGGACATAACAAACACGTCATACAAAGCATTTTGTAGAAAATAAACAATCTCCTATTTTTGTTAGTATGTATTTATTTTAATAGAAAGAAACAAAATCAATTACCCACCGAGACTCAAAACAAAAAAGCCATGCACGCGCCGAACGTCGTCGGGTATCACGTGACTCTCCCGAACACTGCCGAAGGTGTTAGGAATCATGCCGGTCACTAAGGCCTCGTCACACAGAGGCGGGAAAGCGACCGCGATCCGGGACGGGATTTTGTTGTAATATTCGAATTTGTATGCAACCTGTCACATAGCAACGGGCGCGTTCCTATATCCGACTTAGTTATAAAGAATTTTATATGAAAACCAAACTTCGCTGTGTAATTACCCCATAATAAGCGGTTAGTCAATATAGGCGGAGTCATAATAAACGGATTTTACTGTATATACACGGCACACAAAAATTATAATTGGCCTGTCTCGGCATCGAACCCGACAATACTACGCACGTAAGATTTGTACTTAACAACTACGCCATGTGATACGAATTGCCAATAACGGCAATATACAGTTCCATCCATCCATCCATCAGCCTTTCACCGTCCACTGCTGGACTTAGGCCTCCCCAAGAGGACGCCACAACGAGCGGTCCCGTCATGGGGGATAATGCCGTAATCGCCACGCTTGGCAAGCGGGTTGGCGATCGCAGTGGATGTTGTTAATACTCGAGGGAGTGCTGCTGCCCACCCTCGGTATCCCTCAGTCGGCTCTTACGACTCCTGTGGGTAGAGAGGGGTGGGACAATTCTAAAGCCGGCCCCACACGGCACATATACAGTTGATACCTACTAATTATTTATTGATGACAATTACCTAATCATTTTGATCTATATTTTAGCACTTGACATGCTCAGCTACTCTTAAAGTACAAATTATAAATTGTGAATAAGGAAAAAAGAGTATTTTAGTACAGGAGGGAATCGAACCTGCGTCCCTTCCTATCCGGGGAAGTGCTCTAATCCACTGAGCTACAGTACTATCTTTTAGACAAAGTCTTTTACGACTTTTGTCGTTAAGACAGATGTGATAAGGAGATTGGGTATGTCTGAGCACATTGTGAGGCGTGATGATGACGCTTATCAAACTTACTTGAATTCCTTATCGCAGTGCGCACATTTCCTTATAACACCATTATGATAATCTTCATGGGACAATGCTGTTGTTCTGAAATAATAATAAATAAATATTCACGGACATTTCACACAACGTCCTCTGGTCCCAAACTAAGCTTAACGCTTGTGCTATGGGTACCAGATTACGGATATAATACATATACTACTTTTTTTTTGTAAATACATACATATAATAGATAGAAAACACCCAGACGCAGTACAAATATCTGTCTTCATCACACAAATAATTGTCCTGAGTGGGAATCGAAACCACAACCTCGTGCACGGAAGTCGGTTACACTAACGTCTACGCCACGAGGCCCCGAAATTTTGCTTAGCCATGTAAATTAATACAGTGCAAAATTTTTAATTTGAAATTAATGGCCACTAGCTGGATTTGAACCTGCGTAGCCTCGATAACCTTCTCAGGGGCTTTGCCTACTAAGCCATCGTGACATTTGCTCGCGACTATCTAGCGTCACCAAAGACATTATGAAAGTGTTATCTAATGAAACATATTTATTTTTTAAAATATGATCTTCAGACATGTCTTATGTGACAAATCTTTGCAAGAAATGTCAACACCAAGTGTTCCAATACTCTCCAAGACTGAGTATTACACCGTCGAACTGAAATGCCAAGACCAATTATCATGATCAAGTTTGGGGATATATTTGTTGCTATGGATTTTAGTCAGATTTAAAACAGAGGCTTGGTCCTTTGCCTCATTAAAAACCTCAGTCGCTCGGCGTGCTACGTCGCGGGCTATATCTTTACGTGACCGGGTCAGCACGCTGAACTGAACTGGCACTAGGAATGCTCACCAACTACTTGGGGAAGCAAGGTTCTCGAGCGAGAACCACGTATCGGACGGCCCAGTGCCGACGGCTTCCCACCATGTAGCCACCATCTTTTAAAACAAACGGCTGATGAATGGAATATTATAATAAATAGACTATATAGAAGTTTGGTAGGCTAAATTAACAGTTTTATATCGTCACTAGCCTTTGCCCGCGGCTCCGCCGCAATGAACAGCTAGTTTTTAGGTTATATCTCAGGTCCCCAATATAGTAGCGGAATAAAATGTATACCAGTTTTTAAATCTAATCAAGAGCTATCAAATAAAACATGTTGCATCAAAATCCATTCAGTAGGTTTTGTGTGATGCGCGAACGAACAAACACAAAAAATCTAAAAAAAATTGTTTTGAGTTCAGACACGCCTATATAGTCTAATAAAGTATTTTTTTCTCAAATATCTTACATGTACAGACACAGCTGTTACAGCTTTATAATAGGATAAACTTTATGCATTAACATAGGTAGGTACTCACTCCAGTGGACAGACGAGATCACATCGTAAACACTTGTATTTAGTATAATGCTGACCGATATGCTTACTTAAAAAACATTTCCATTTGAACCTCATGCGGCAGAAATGACACTCTATTGGACCTAGTGACTAAAAAATAATATTAATTAAATAATATGTATTTATATCATTTTTATTGCATATTGTGGCAGACGAGCCACGGCCCACCTGATGGAAAATGGTAACCGTCGCCCATAGACTCAACAATACCCAGAGTATTGTCAAGCCGCTGCTCACCATTTCATTTCACAGATATATATGAAATTAACGAATTAACGGCTATCTCCTGCTACAGCCAAAACACACTGATGTGCTTCATGACCGGTCACACAGGAGATGGTGGCACCAATCCGCTCGGGCCCGATAGCAAGTGAGTAATCCCACTTGGTACTAACCTACCACCAGTAATGCAATGGGTGATAATTGCTTACTTCCCTTAGTCGCCTTGTACGACACCCGCGGGAAAAGGATGGGGTGGTGACACTTGTATTCTTAGTCCGTCACCACACCGACGAAAGTTAGTCAAAACAACCCGTTGTCCTAGGTGAAAGACAAACGCGGTAATACGACGCGACGCAACGCAACGAAAATATCAAATAGAGGTTGTATGTACCTTACTAATGTCATATGTGCGTTTGTTTGATTATTTGTTAAGCTTTTACGCCATTACTACTCGACTGACCATCGTGAAATTTAGCATGATATAGCTCAGAAAACAGAAAAGGACACCGGCTACTTTTTCTTAAAAAACTCTTCTCGAAAATATTGAGTATTTTTTTTAACTTCCCGCTAAGAAAATTAAAAAATATTAAAAGTTGGGAATTTATTGGTTTTGCCTTGTTTTTTCGAAAATCGAGTTTTCAACGGATGTTGACGTTTTGAGGTCCTAGGAAGCTTTCCCGAATGTTACCGCGATGATGTCCGTATGTGTGTGTGTGTGTGTGTGTGTGTGTGTGTGAGTGTGTATGTGTGTGTGTTTGTGTGTGCGTGTGTGTATGTGTGTGTGCGTGTCCGTGTGTGTGTGTGTGTGTGTGTGGCCGAGAAAATCGGTTCAATCATTCAAAAGTTATTGCGATTTGAAAATTCAACGAATAGTGTTTTATTCATTTCTATCAGACAAAAAAAAAGAAAAGAACACAAAGCATAGAACAGTTATATGACACGAAAATAGTATAATTTTCAGAGTAATAAGTGCAATTTTGAGCGCTAAGTATCAAATTAGCGGGAAGTTGCAGGAATGGTCTTTAGGGTCAACCGTTTTTCCGTATCTAAACCACTCCACCATCTGTGCAATTTAGATAGCAATTTTTATATAGTTTATTAGTGTCGTAGAGTGACATATTTATATTATGATGACCACGTATTAATAAGTTATAAAAAAATTGTACATAAGCTTTTTAATTTTTTCTTTTGACGTGATAACCTCTAATCGAGAAAAATTATCGTCCGTAAACCGACTTTACAGACAACCATAAACATAGTTTAATAAAGACCTAATGAATCATTGAGTGTTACGTAACTTTTCTCTGTATCCGTTCTTGTATTTTTTTTATATCGTGGGTTGCCAAGAAGCACACGGCCCTCCTACTGGTAAGCGATAACCGTATCCTATAGACGCTAGCAACAACAGAAGCTTCACTAGCACGTCGCCAACTCCAAATTAAGATAATAAGGCGAAGATAAAGATGGCTTGTGCCTCCGTCGTTCTAACTCACAATACGTAACAAAACAGAGGCAGACGAGTCACGGCCCATATGATGGTAAATTGTAACCGTCGCTCATGGACTCAACTATACCGAGTCTTAGATTAATTATTTATCTAGATGGAGTGTCACTCTTATAAACGTCATAAAAATCGGGCGGGAATTATTATTCAAGTGTGCGTGACAGCTGTCATTACGCTTATACAATTTGTGTTTGTGTGCGTGCGTAATGATACCAGTTTCAGTGGTAGTATTAAATTATGTGAAAATTATATTATCATAGATTCAAGACATTCTTATACTACAAAATTGTTTCGTAGTAACTAGGTATATAGTAAATTATCTCTTTCTATTTACTCTCATAATCTTAATTTATTATAAAAAAATATATACTAAGTGTAATATAACCTCTTCTTTAATGAGAATATTACTATAACCCACAATAATTATAAATTTAAACAATCTTTATCATTAAAATAAATAAAAATTGTAATTAATTCCGAAAATGACGACTGTGCAGCTTTATGGATCTAATGAAAATGCTAATAATTATGTTACGTAATATTTCTATTGCTCTCTATCGTTAAAATATCATTAATTAGAAGCTAGCAAGATTACGTGGGAAATTTAAGTAAAAGACTTATTTAATACGAACTAAAAGACCTATTTAGCCAGTTATTGTATGAAATAATGTTACTAAGCGATGATAAGACATCTTTAGTGCTCATTTTCCGATTTTTGTAGTTTCGGCACACTTTAATTACACACGTTGTCATTTTAAATATTATTACACTATTGCTCCTGGATACGACCTTGTCAAGTGACGTCACGATTGACACTAACAGCATTGGGGTGATAAGTTCACCCCAATTGTTTTTGACGCGTTTACTACGCCGAGGGTCCATCTAGATATATCATTAATCTAAGCCGAGAGTATTGTCAAGCCACTACTCACCATTTCATTCCACAGATATGAAATGAAAGTAAAAACATTACGCTAATCTTAACAAGTAAGTTCTTGATCGACATGTGGGCCTAGCCAAGTTGCATTCTATGATCGCTAACGCTATAGAAAACTATTAAAATGTATGGAAATTTGACAGCTCTAATGTTAATTTACTGCAACTTGGCTAGGCCCTCTGGCCCATTTGTGCTGGGACATGCAAGGCAAAATAAATTATGCGTTAGATTATTGCCATCTTATCCACCACAGTTCCTCCTTGCCGGAGTATCTAAATAAGTGTCTATCAACCCTGATGGTAAATCTTTGTATGCTAGCACAATATCAGGGGCATCATTTCCACACTGGCAACCCCAGCGAAAAGCGTAATAGGCGGAAAAGATTTTATTGTTTCTCAAATTAATTCACCAAAGAAAAAAGTAATGACACATTCCAATACTTTATACTGTACAGTAGATATTCTAAGTGCAACTTCCCTGGTGGGTGTACTCACTTGTTATCAGGGCCGAACCATTAAGATCTCAAAACAACTCTGTGTTAAATTTTCTTTTAATCTGCAAAATAAGAGATGTGATCTGTCCATGAGCGGTGGTTACCACTTATTAGCCGGTGAGCTATTGCTCATCTACTACCTATCATAAACAATAAAAAAATTAAACAGTTTACCTCACTGTGCCTTAACTTCATGTGCCTATTTAAAATATCTTCCTTAGAGAAACCTTTGAGACAATCATTGCATTTGTATTCAGCAGAAATAAACCGTTTGTGTTGTGCCCTAGCTTTAAATTCCTTCATTGCTTCTTCTTCGCTCAAATTAAACTTTAACCAATTATTAGGATCCAATCTAGATCTTTTCCTATTAGCAATTTCAAATCTTTTCACTTTTTTAACTGTCTCACTATCTTTGCTGTTTTGTTTAACATGATTTAAATTTTTCTTTTCAACAACTACATAAGGTACTTTTATTATAGATTGTTCATTATTTTCTAGTATATCTACATCATCAAGTATCTTTTCATTGTCACTGGACAATCTTTCATCATCAGTAAGTGGGTTTTCAACTTGTAATACATTATTTTCTTCAACAGTTTCAAATATTTCATCATAAATATGAATATTTTCTTCCGAAATTTCTTCTAAATCTTTTATTTTTGAATCAATTTCTACTAGTTCTGGCGAAAATGCAGCATCTTTTTCTTCAGCATTATTATCCACAATGTAATTATCATCATTTGATGATTCTGTTATTTTGTTTACTTCTATAGGTGAAGGAGAGGTATGTACATTTGGGATCTGCTTTGATTTTATAATATATGTTTTAACTCTGTGATTTACATTTATTAAGTTAAATGATGACTGAAGGCTCTCTGTGCGTCTGTTTATGCTTTTGATGGAATTCAATGTAATCTGAAATGTTCACTGATATGTTATTTAATATTTTTGGCGGGCCTCGTGGCGTAGTCGGTAGTGTAGCCGACTTCCGTGCACGAGGTCGTGGGTTCGATTCCCACTCAGGACAATTATTTGTGTGATGAACACAGATATTTTTATTGCGTCTGGATGTTTTCTATCTATTAAATGTATGTATTTACAAAAAAAAAGTAATATTATGTATCATATCCATCTGGTACCCATAGCACAAGCGTTAAGCTTAGTTTGGGACCAGAGGACGTTGTGTGAAAATGTCCGTGAATATTTATTATTATTTATTTAAGTCCATTACAATATCCTTAAAAGTTAATCTCAAAGGCAAAAAACTGCCTCTGTGGTGCAGCGGTAGTTTGTGTGACTGTTGATCATGAGGTCTCGGGTTCGATCGCTGGGTCCGGCAGTGTTATCGAGCTTTTTCGTATGAAGAAAAATTCTCAGTAGCAGCGTGGAGTTTAGAAATGTGCCCAGGAGACGGCAATAGGTTCACCTCCTATTAGTGGGACTTAAATATAGCTGGCGAACTTCGGGGAATACAGGTGTGATGCTATGTTTTTTTTATATTTTCCAAGTCATTAATCACAATGAATCATGCACAAGGTAACAAAGGGGAAGTGGGTCTAGCTTTTGTTAGGTAATATTCACAGTTTTTCTTTGTTGATCCCTCATGGCTAAGGGTCACAGCCAGTGAAAATTGAACAAGATCAAGGCCTAGATGAGAAGCCCTCTGTAGGGAACCAAATGTTTACTCGGTCGTGTCAGACCATCTTGTGGTAATTTATCTTTAGGTGCATTTCAACTTAATTTGCTCCAATATCATGTTTTGTTTAAGATGGTATATTTACAGCGAGGTAGCAAAATTTGCAACACGGCATGAACAGATGGTCTTAAAAACAAAATATTGCTTGACGTAATTTATGAACTGCCCCTCTGACAAGTATGGTAAAACAACTCAGTTTAATGGAATAGCCAAGACGTAACAGTAGTATATGTGCACTATAGAAAAGACATATGTTTAATATACTTACAGGACCTTTCTGCATAAGCTCTTCCAATATTTTTTGACCTTTATAACACTTCTCTTTAAACTTGTGAAACTTATGGAGCAATGCAGCACATTCGTAACAAAAATGTTGAGGTAAATGATCTTTAGTGTTGATCTGAGGATGTTATACATATTTAATTAACAAATATATCAATAGATTTCAATAGAATACACAACCTATTTAAATATCCATTTCTACACATTACTACTATTAGTTATTAATTTATAGTAATCTCTATTGAAATTGTTCAAATGCTTTTTACACAGGCATATGTTGCAGCACTAACAATTTTACAGTTTTGGATTATTAATAATCACAACAAAAACAGGCTCTAACTTATAACTATTTTTCTTAAAATTTAACGATGGTAGATGATATTTCCCATAAATTATGACATCACCTTGATTATTCCCAACTGGCTTGGAAATAGTAATATCAACAGTACTAATAAATATTTAACTATAGTCCATACAAATTACGGAGTGTGCATCACAAGAAAAAATAATCCTTATTATTTAACAATGAAATTCCATTTTAGCAAAAACTATATTTAACATGATTATTTATTCATAAACACTACTCTGTCCAAAGACTACTATTGTATACTAGAGAAATCTGTCCACTATATACGTAACACACCAACTCAGTGCTCAACATCCATTTCTGCATTCATCTCAAGGTTTGAATTGCCAAGTAATAACTAACACTCATCCATGGTTTGTAACACCTCAGGAAATTACTCCTACTGTTGTTTCATAAGGTGAGTGAGAGCGGAGGAAGCCTAAAGCCCTTGCTCAGCAGATGGTGAAAGAGGATGAGCCTTAAAATCCATATTCTCTACCTCCCATCCCTTTTTTGGGCGTTGGTGACGCCTATGTGATGCCTCTGGTATTGTTAGCTACGGTAACCGCTTAACATCAGGTAGGCTGCATGCTTGTTTGCCTCCCTCATAATAAACGAAATGTATGTGAAGTTACAATATGAAAATATTTTCCTTCTTCTATTAGATAAAATTACCTTGCATATGTTTAAGATGATATTGAAATTGGTTTTTAATTTATAAAATTAAAGGAACAAAGTAAAGAAAATACAGAAACAAAACAGTACTTAAACTATTATACTTAATATATATTTATTTTATTATATATATACTTATTTTGTTATACTAATATTCGGTAAATAAGTATATAAAATAAGTAGTCGTACAAAATTTTTCTGTAGGCCAGAAATAAAAGCAAATGTTTTTAAATTAACTTTGTACTAAATTTCTTACTTTTGAGGCCATAATCTCTTCGTAATAGTTTTTAAGTTCATAACGATCGTATTCGAAAAGTTTCACGCCACTAACGAGACATATACGACAGACTCTTGGTACATGCATCATTTTCCATTATTAATACTCCATAAGTACGAGAATTTATCTTATCTTATCTTCTTGTTTAATGGCTCTTGTTGTGGCAGTGTGAGCACAATTTCGCCAATATCGAGTATTAATTTAAGGTAGACCGTCAAACGAAGGAAATTTGTTCGGTGAAAGAGAAATAAACGGTGAAAAATGAGTCCAACACGACGGATTACCATGAGATATACACTGAAACAAAAAATACAACTCTAACTACATGACATAAAACTACTTATAGGAATACAATATAAACAAAACCAAAACTATTTTTTTTTTAAACTAAATACCCTTTACCTCTATAATATGTACATACATTTACAATTTAATCTTATTAACTTTTATGAATTTACAAAGTGTTTTAATAAATGGAGTAAATACAAGAGACAAAAGAAGTTTAAAAGATGTAGGACGAGAGATTTCGGTTGGTAAAATATTATATAAAGAACAGTTTAATTTAGGGCAACAAAAGAATATATGGTTTATATTTCCTTGAGCCAGACCACATTCGCAAATGGAATTATCTCTAATCCTAAGTTTAGCAAGGAATACCGGAGTGCAAGAATGGTTTAAACGTAACCGACAGATGGTAGAGGTGGTAGCCTTATCAGCCTTTTTGAATTTAGAAAACCAAGGTTTGTGGGGAATCTCAGGTTGAATATCACCATAAAATTTCCCTTTAACGTTTTTAGAAATATGCCATTGTTCAGTCCAATCCTGAAATAGGACTGATTTCAGGGAGGCACAGATGTCATATGAATATACATGAAAATGATCAAGGGAACCTACAACTGCTGCAGACTTGGCACACGAATCAGCTGACTCATTACCTAGGATACCCATATGACCAGGAATCCAAGCCAAAATAATATTAATACCAAGTTTATGACATTGGAACAATTCATCTTTTATTTGAAAAATAATTGGAAATTTTGATTTAGACCTGAAAGGATTAGATAATATTGCTTGTAGACAACTTTTAGAATCTGAAAATATTAATGAATTATTTAAATTATGTGATTTCACAAATTTAATTGCTTCTAAAATTGCTATTGACTCTCCAGTAAATACTGATGAAGCAGATGGACATTTGTACTTTAGCATGATTCTTGTGAAAGGTATCCAAACTGCTACACCTACTGCATTATCTGAAGATTTAGATGCATCAGTGTACAAAGTGTACCAGTTCTCAAATTCCCTTTGAATTTTTTGTTGGAAAACCTTATTGGCCTCAATTGTATCTTTATCAATGCCAAAATTCAAAATAATGTTGGGCTGGAAAATCAATGTGTCATAATCAAGAGAATATAATGGTAGACTGGGATTTTGGTAAACTGGATTGGCAAGATTGTTAGATAAACAATAACTGCGGAGAATACAAGGGAAAAGGTGAGATGATTGTGTGTTATGAGAGTTATAAAGTTCAGACAACTGTCTCAATTTAGGGATAAGGGGATGATCAGACCATTGAGTTAATTTAAAAAAAAATCTGTTGGCAAGGTATTGCCTACGTAGTGAAAGAGGAGGTTCAACACACTCTACTTGCATCGCATTAATAGGTGAAGACTTCATAGCCCCTAATATTATACGTAAACATTTGGCTTGAATTTTGTCAAGTCTCTTAAGAACGGATTTATTACAAGGGTCTAAGATAAAAGAGGCATAATCCATATGGCTACGGATTATGGCATTATATAATAATTTCTGAGTAAAAGGATGAGCGCCCCACCATACCCCAGAAAGAGAACGGAGGATATTAATGTTCTTTTCACATTTCTGTATAACATAATCAAAATGAGAAATACCAGATAATTTTGAATCAAGCCATAATCCTAAAAATTTTACTTTGATCTCTTGAGGTATCACATTCTCATTAACTCTAACTGTGATATTAGGAATAATCCGTTTTTTAGTAAATATCACTACTTTACTTTTAGAAGTTGATATAGAGAGACCATGCTCTAGGAGCCAGTCAGATAAGTACCTTAGAGCAGAGTTTAATTGGATTTCTGCTTCTTCTATAGATTTAACTGAAGTATAAAGAGCTATATCGTCCGCATATTGCAAAATTTGACAAAAAGATAGAACTGTAGACTCTAAATCACTGGTGTAAATACTATATAATAAAGGACTTAATACAGAACCTTGCGGTAAACCTTTCCAAACAAATCTGGGTGGAAGGAAAGAATTTTGATGTTTGATTGAAATGGATCTTTCCATAAAAAGATTACATATAAAACGTGTCAACTTTGTGGGAATATCCAAATGTAGGAGTTTATTTTTAAGCACAGGCAATAATACATTATCATATGCTGATGCAATGTCAATAAAAACTCCAACTAAATACTGTTTTTTTAAAAATGATATATGAATATCAGTAGATAGTATACTAAGACTATCTACTGTACTCATACCTTTCCTAAATCCAAATTGTGATTTTGCTAATAATTTTTTGTTTTCTACCAACCATTCTAAACGATGCTTGACCATATGTTCAGAGATTTTGGATAATACAGAAGAAAGGGCTATGGGTCTGTAACTATTAAAATCTGATGCATTGCATCCAGGTTTGAGCAGGGGGATAACAATTTGATTTTTCATGTCCTGAGGAATTATACCATTTTCAAAACAGATGTTAATGAGGTCTAGATAATATTTCTTTGTATTTGGGGAAGCATTTTTTAAAAAAGAATAGGGAATTCCATCCATCCCGGGTGAGGAGTCTATTAAACCCTCTAAAGCGAGACTGAGCTCGGAAAAAGAAAAAGGTGATTCAAAATAATTAAAAGAGGGAAGGGAACATGGAAAAGAGGGAAATACATTTAAATTTGGAACAAAAGGAGGCGCCAACTTATCTGCAAATGCCTCGAGCCATACGGAGGGATCATTGGAAGAGATATTGTTATTTTTAAAGGATCCTCTAAATTAAACACAAAGTGAAAAATGTGAAATCGAAAATAATTAATTTAATCCTCTAAATTTTTTAATATGATCCCATACTAAAGATGATGGAGTTTTCGGAGACAATTGTTCACAAAAATGTATCCAACCTTGTTTCTTTTTCTTTTTGAGAAGTCTAGAAGTTTGTGCAGCAATTTTTTTATATTCCAAAAAATTTTCTGTTGTCATATTCAAATTGTAACGTCTTTCAGCTGCTTTCCTATTCTTAACAACTTGCGAACATTCAGGATCCCACCATGGAGGGGAAATTTTGAATTTAGATTTTTTTTTCGACTGAATAGTCTGATCAGCACTTGAAGTAATTGAATAAACAAATTTAGAATAAATATCAACAATATTACTGGAAAATACCGGAGGAAGGGATACTACTTTACTGTCAAGTGAAGATGCATAAGATGACCAGTCTGCATTTTTTAAACGGTATTTAAAAGAAGGATTAAAATCAAAAATTGGAGTAGATCTATTACAGATGTTGATAAGGATAGGAAAGTGGTCACTACCATAAGTGTGATCCAAGACGTTCCAAGACAGAGTGGAAGCAAGAGAAGGGCTACATGCGGTAAGATCCACTACACTTTGGGGGTTTTGAGATGGAAATACCCTCCGAGTAGGAGACCCGTTATTAATAATACATAAATCAGCTTCATCAAAAATTTCTAGTAACAGACGTGCAAAAGAATCGTCATGGCTAGAACCCCATGAGGTGTGATGAGCGTTAAAATCACCCATCAAAATAACAGGAGGAGGAACAGATGATATTATGTACAAAATGTCTGAAATTAAGGATGAATGAGGGTGAGGGATGTATAATGATATAAATGAGATGTTAAAAATATTTACAGCGACAACATTAATGTCAGGAGAAACAGAAGGAAGATGAATTTGTGAGAAGGGAAGGTAACGCCTTACAAGTAAGGCGCTACCGGCATAGCCATCTGCCCTATCATCCCGAAGACAGGAGTAACCTGAAACCCCAAAATGGGAATTAGGAACTAACCATGTCTCCGAGATGGCAATGACAGATGGTTGAAATTTACTAATTAAAAAAAGAAGCTCATGCTTCTTATGTCTGATGCTTTTTATGTTCCATTGCAGGATGGGAACTTGATCCATTATTGGAAGTTAGGGAAATGATTTGGGAAAGTTGTTGGGCAACGTGGGACGGTATGTTTGAATTTGATTTTCCTAACAAGTCAAATATCATATTAATCAGAATTTCCAGGAGATTGACATCCTGGAGAACCGGTGGAGAATTGGAAGAGGGAACAGGAGATATAGCACAACCATTTGGCATAGCTGAAGGAGGGTTAGCAACAAGAGCCTGATGGGATGCTCTATCGTATGTTTTTCCCAGAGGCGTATGGGGGCGGGGAGTAGAGAACACAGTTTTCTTGTATGATGAAATGGGAGTGTGAGTGGATGGTTGTCTAAGTACTGATGGATGATGAGGGCTATTAATGATAGCAGAAGTTTGTGCAACTTCTGCATATGATTTACTGGATTTAGGTATTGATTGGGATGCCTCTTGGTATGATATTTTTTCTTTTGCCATTAATAATTTAATGGACTTCTGCCTACTTTGCTCGGGACAGTCCCTGCTATTAGCATAGTGAAGTCCCGAACAATGCAGACAAGAAGCTTCCGCCTCAATAACACTGCAAGAATCTCCTGCATGCGGCTGAGCACAACGGTAGCAACGAGGCTGGGATCGGCAAAGGCCTTTAACATGACCAAATCTACAGCAGTTATAGCATTGGATTGTCGGGAATTGATATAAATCAACAGGAAGGCTGGTGTGAAAACAATAAATTTTGCTGGGGAGAACTTGACCTTGGAATGTTAGGACAACTGTTTGTGTAGGGGACCAAGTTACCTTACCATCTGCGTTAATTTTTCTGTTGAGTCTGCGGGCCTTGAGAACAGGACCACATCCATTCGGCAAAATGATAGATTCCACAAATTCATCCATGGACATATCAACAGGGACCTGACGTACTACACCCATCTTGGTGATATTGTATGTGGGGATTACGGGAACAAATTTAGAAATTTCTAAAATTTTATTATCTAAAAATTTATTTGCATCATCTGCTGTTTTAAATTCAACTGAGATTTTACCTCTACCAACTTTTTTAATACCATCTGTGCAGATATTTTTTATTTTATTACGTGACAGAAATTGGCCAAACTTGATTGGGCGAATAGCTGTTCCAGCGATTGGGTCTGGTTCAGCCCGGGTAATATGAACAATATAAGGACCACTATCGAAATTTGTGTAACATTTGACCCCCACAACTAGTCTGGGATGGGTATAAATATTTTGGATTGAAGCTACTGCTAGGTCTTTGTCAATAATAGTTTTTTTTTTAAGCGACTCACATTGTTGACTCGCCTGACTATCAATTAATCGGCGTTTAAGTCCGGGAACTAGAACTTGCTCAGGTGATGAAGTACCAGGACAGGGATCTGGAGGGTCCGGAGGATCAGGAGGTTCAGGCTCCTGAGTATCCGACCAAATTTCCTTCTCCATCATATAAAAGCTAAATTTACACCAAAGAAAAACGCAAAACAAATGAATGAAAGAACAATGAAACAAATAACTTACCAGTAGGTACAATATCTACATTTGAGCACAAATGATTACACTACAAATGAATATCTATCCACAAGTGATAATGCAATGAAAAATTTCGATAATTTAGAACAGAATTAAACAGAAATTATTAAAATTTGAACCGACACAGATTAAGAAGTCGAAAGTAAGTGTACGAGAATTTAATTCAATTCAATTCAATTCAATTCTTGATTAATGGCGTTGTTAGACTTATAGACACAACTTTGCCAATGTCTCGTGTAAAATACGAATAGACCGTCAAACGAAGGAGATTGTTCGGTAGATAAAGGTAAAAGGGCCGGTGATTATGAATCTAACTACTGTAATGAGTAGACCAACACTGAAACAAACAATATGATATTAAGCATCTACAAAATATATACACAAATAGTGCTTAAATTACTTTTACTCTAAATTGAGAACTAGTTGTTCTCAATAAAAAAATAAAAAATAATAATAATAATTACTCTGAGCTATATAAAATATAATATTTACAATCGAATCTTATTTACTTTTATGAATTTGTAAATAGTATGAAGGAATGGAGTGAATACAAGGGTGAGTAACGATTTAAATGATACAGGACGAGGAATTTCGGGTGGTAAAACGTCATATAAAGAGAAAATTAGTTTGGGGCAGCAGAAAAATAAATGGTCCACATTACCTTCGGCCAGTCCACATTCGCAAATGGAACTATCCCTAATCCTGAATTTGGCCAAAAATACAGGTGTACAAGAGTGGTTCAATCTCAGTCGACATAAAGTAGAAACGGCGGTTTTATCCATATTTTTGAATTTTGAAAACCAGGGTTTATGGGGAATCTCAGGTTGAATATCGCCGTAAAATTTACCTTTTAAGGTCTTAGAGACCATCCATACTTTATTCCAGTCTTGAAATAAAACCAATTTCAAACTTGAGCGAATGTCTTGAGAGTAAATTTGAAAATGTTCAAGGGACCCCATATGAGTGGCAGATTTAGCGCATAAATCAGCAGATTCATTGCCTGTGATACCAGTGTGACCAGGTATCCAAGCCAACACAATATTAATACCAAGTCTATTACATTGATAAAGTTCATCTCTTATTCTAAATATAATAGGAGATCTGATTTTTGTTCGAAAGGGGTTAGACAAAATAGATTGAAGGCAACTTTTAGAGTCCGAAAATATGATTGAATTATTTAAATTGTGTGATTTTACAAATAAAATTGCTTCTAAGATGGCTACTGACTCTCCAGTGAATACTGAATAGCTAGAGGGACATTTGAACATTAAGGAGATTTTGGTACAGGGAATCCACACGGCCGCACCTACAGAACAATTAGACAGTTTGGAAGCATCTGTAAACAATGTATACCAGTTTTTATAATCACTATAAATTTTGTTCTTAAAAATATTATTGGCTTCAATAGTGCTCTTATCAATATCAAAGTCGAGCATTATCTTTGGTTGGAAAACTAACACATTGTAGTCTGTATAGTATAATGGCAGTGTAGGTTTCTGAAATAAAGGGTTAGGGAGTTGGGTAAATAAACGATATGAATGGAGAATGCAAGGGAGATGATCAGGCAGCTGGTGATAAAGGGAATTATAAAGTGAGAACAGCTGGCTTAATTTGGGAAGAAGAGGATGGTTGCTATTCTGGGCTATTTTAAAAAAAAAATTATTAGAAAGATATTGTCTACGCAATGAGAGAGGAGGTTCAACACACTCAACTTGCATTGCGTTTATTGGTGATGATTTCATAGCACCTAGTATAATACGTAAGCACTTGGATTGAATTTTGTCTAATTTTGTAATTGCAGATTTGTTACACGGGTCTAAAAAATAAGAGCAATAATCCATATGACTACGGATTATTGCTTGATATAAGATCTTTTGAGTAAACGGGTGAGCACCCCACCAGACTCCAGAAAGAGAGCGAAGAATGTTGATATTTTTCTCACATTTCCGAACCAGATATTCAACGTGAGCTATACCTGATAATCTGGAATCTAACCATACACCTAAAAATTTTACTTTGCTGTCTTGGGGAATTACCTCCCCATTAACACTAATTGAAACAGTGGGAATTACTTTTTTTTTTGTAAATATTACTAAATTGCTTTTTGAAGCTGAGAGTGATAACCCATGATCCTGGAGCCAATCGGTTAAGTAGTTAAGGGCTGAATTTAAGCGACTTGATGCTTCATCTAGGTGTTTAACAGATACATATAGAGCAATATCATCAGCATATTGTAGAATTTCACAAAAAGATTGAACTGTAAGCTCTAAATCACTGGTGTATAAACTGTATAAAAGAGGGCTTAAAACAGACCCTTGTGGCAAACCCTTCCAGATAGTTCTAGGGGAGGAGAATGAATTTTGATGTTTTATGGATATTGTTCTTTCCATAAATAAATTGCATATAAAATAGATTAACTTTATAGGAATTTTGAGACGAATTAATTTATTTTTAAGTACTGCAAGTAATACATTGTCGTATGCGGATTGAATATCTAGAAAAACTCCTACTAGATATTCCTTTTTTGCATAGGAAATGCGTATATCAGTAGTTAATATGCTAAGACTATCTGCTGTGCTCATAGCTTTTCTAAATCCAAACTGAGAATTTGCTAGTAAATTTTTGTTTTCAACAAACCATTCAAGGCGGTGTTTCACCATATGTTCTGCAATTTTGGCTAAAACGGAAGAAAGGGCTATTGGTCTGTAGCTATTTGAGTCAGATGCAATTTTTCCAGGTTTAAGAAGTGGAATAACTACTTGATGTTTCATGGCTTGGGGAATTGATCCAGATTCAAAAAAGTTGTTAATTAGATTGAGATATGCTTTTTTACTTGTTTCTGTGGCATTTTTTAAGAAAGAGTATGGAATTCCATCTGCACCAGGAGAGGAATCTATTAAGCCCTCAAGTGCGAAATTAAGCTCATTGAATGTGAAAGGAGAGTCAAATGAATCAGAGGAAGACAGAAAATTTGGAATAGAAGGGAACAAATCTTTATTAGGGACATATGAGGGAGACATTTTGTCAATAAATGCCTCAAGCCAGGAGGAAGTATCATTACTAGATATGTTGTTTCTATTGTAGGATCCTCTAAATCGTTTTAATTGTTGCCAAACTATTGCAGATGGGGTCCCCGGAGACATTTGCTCACAAAACTGAACCCAACCCAACCTCTTTTTCTTTTTCAAAAGTTTTGTGGTTTGTGCGGCTGTTTTCTTATAAATAATAAAATTATTGACTGTCATATTGGCATTGTATCGCTTTTCTGCCTCTTTTCTATCTTTAACTGCTTTTGAGCACTCTGCATCCCACCAGGGGTTAGAAATTTTGGATTTAGATGATTTTTTTAATGGGAAAACCTCATCAGCAACCGAGATAATACACTCTACAAATTTAGAATATAACACGGAAAAATTTTGTATATCCGAAAAAGGAAGGTTTCTTAATTTGTTTTCTAAAGATGTAGCATATAACTTCCAATTTGCATTGTTTAATCTGTATTTAAAAGAAGGACAAAAGTTTACTGGTGGGATAATCCTATTAGAGATAGTCATATAAATAGGGAAGTGGTCACTTCCATATGTGTGATCCAAGAGACACCAGGACAAAATAGAAGCCAGCGAAGGAGAACAAATGGAAAGGTCAACTGCACTTCTAGGGTCCTGTGAAGGAAGGACCCTACGTGTTGGGGATCCGTTGTTTACAACACATAAATTTGCTTCATCAAAAATTTCTAAAAGGGAGAGGCCAAAGGAGTCATCACGACTCGAGCCCCATGAGGAGTGATGAGCATTAAAATCCCCCATTAATATAATAGGAGGCGGAACTGATGAAATGATGTACAAAATATCTGATACTAAAGATGAATGTGGATGGGAAATGTACAATGATATAAAGGATATATTAAACATACTTACAGCAATGACATTAATGTCAGGAGAGACAGGTGGAAGATGAATTTGTGAAAATGAAAATGAACGCCTCACAAGCAAGGCACATCCAGCATATCCATCTGCCCTATCATCCCTAAGACATGAGTAACCCGGTACGCAGAAACGAGAACCAGGCACTAGCCATGTCTCCGAGATGGCAATGACAGATGGCTGGAATTGATTTATTAAATGTACAATCTCATGCTTTTTATGACGTAGGCTTTTCGCGTTCCACTGAAGGATAGGTACCTGATCCATGATTTTTTAAAGAAATAATTTGTGTAAGTTTTTGGGCAACGTGGGACGGTATGTTTGTATTTGATTTAGCTAGTAAATTAAATAACATGTTAAAAAGAATTTCCAGGATATTATCATCCTGGAGAACCGGTGAAGAATTGGAAGAGTCGGAAATGGATGATAACGCCCAACCATTTGGAATGGTTGAAGCTGGGTTACTGACAATAGCCTGATGAGAGGACTTATCAAAGGATTTACCCAGAGGAGCATGAGTACGGGGAGCGGTGTATACAGTTTTCCTATAAGAGGAACTCGATGGTTGATTACTGGATAATGATTGTGAGTATGAAGGGTGATTATTAATAATTGCAGAGCTTTGTGTAACTTCTGCGAATGGTTTCACTGATTTTGGATATGATCGTGATGCTTCCTGGTATGATATACTGTCTTTTGACATAAGAAGTTTAATGGAACTCTGCCTGCCTTGCTCAGGGCAATCCCTGCTATTTGCAAAGTGCTGACCCGAACAGTGCAAGCAAGAAGCTTCCGCCTCAATTATACCACAGGAGTCTCCCGCATGTGGTTGAGCACAGCGATAACATCTACGCCCAGACCTGCATTGACCCTTCACATGTCCAAATCTACAGCAGTTGTGACATTGAATAGTAGGAAACTGATAAAGCTCTACAGGAAGGGATGTATGAAAACTAAAAATTTTGTTTGGAAGCAACTGGCCTTGGAATGTCAGAACTACTGTCTGGGTAGGGATCCAAGTTACTTTACCATCAGTGCTGGTCTTTCTATTTAGTCTGCGGGCCTTGAGAATAGGACCACAACCATTAGGGAGTACAACAGACTCAACAAATTCATCCATGGAAAGATCGACTGGAACATAACGGACTATACCCATCTTTGTAATATTGTATGTAGGAACAACAGCAACAAATTTAGCAAGCTCCAGAATTTTACTGTCTAAAAAGTTATTGGCGTCAACCGCCGTTTTAAATTCGATTGAGATTTTATTTCTACCAACTTTCTTGATGCCATCTGTGCAGATGTTCTTAATTTTATTTCGAAAAAGGAACTGACCAAACTTAATTGGACGTATGGTAGTTCCAACGACAGGGTCTGGCTCAGTTCGAGTTACGTGGACGATAAATGGACCATTGTCAGAATTTGTGTATGATTTCACACCTACTACTAATCTAGGATGTACAAATAAATTTTGTATCGATGCTACAGCAAGCTCCTGGTCTCTTATTATTTTTTTAGGGTTATCAAATTTGTCACTTGTCTGTCCTTCATTAAAACGGCGTTTAGTCCCTGGGATTTGACTGGGTGATGAAGCACCAGATCGTGGGTCAGGAGGATCTGGAGGATCAGGAGGCTCAGGGTCCTGCGGATCTAACCATATCTCCTTTTCCATCTTTTAGGCCACCACGAAAGTTACAAGGAAAAAGAAAAAAAACAAATGAAATTTGAACAAAAGAATGAATTGTGAAATTAAATACAACTTACCTATTATTTATAACATCTACACTATATATAATGAATTCTACACAAATATGACGATGATTTAAGACCAATTTTAAAAATTTTGAGCAAAAATTATTAAATAAACGAAATCTCACTAATACGTGTGACAGCTATCCAAATTCAATCGAGAATTTAATTAATTAACGAAAATTCAAACTCCACTTCTCCACTTAAGTCACAGACTACTATAACCTAAGTTGACAATTGACATTGACATTTGACACAAACAAAATGTACATTGACATCAGGTGTGTTCCGATATACACTGGAGCAGTGTGATGTGTGACGTCAATGTAGTATACTGCGAAGTCGTTCCTTTAAAGATAGCTCTATACTGGTTACTGTTTATAACGGAATTTTAGTCCAGTATACTGATCTGTCATTACTTTCATTTCGTACAAAGTATTGATTTCACACTGCAATAAACACAATTTCTTTATATTATCCATGTTTCGTTATCTTTGAATAACAATATTCAATAATAATTCTCAATAGTTCAAATTGTTATATTTCTGGACGCTGTTGATCACAATCAAACCACTGAGAGCACCTTAACTCGAAAACGCCAGTGCTCACAGTACCAAAATGGCGACGATTCATGACGTCATATATTTCCCTAGCACGCTGCGGCTGTATACTGTCAGTCTATAACGGAACGATTTTTCTCCAGTAAGAGCACTGGACAGTGCTCTCAGTATTTTTCGGAACACAGCCATTATTTTTATTTATTTACTTTTTTTTGAATTTTTAGGCTTTGGTATGTGAGAACCATCAGCCTAAAATAATCTTAAAACCAACATCGTTATTTTCTGGCTACTTATCAAAAAGTCGTATGTAGTCGAATTAAAAGTCATATATTAGATAATTAGTAATAGTGGTCAAAATCATGCCCAGTAAAGTTACGACCTAAATGTAAGCTTCTATGGCGGCTGCTACAGCCAAAACGCAACGATGTGCTTCATGGCCGGTCACACTGGAGATGGTGGTACCAACCCACTCAGACTCAATACCAAGTGAGTACACCCACTCGGTACCCAGCCCTACTACCAGTCATGCAATGGATGATAATTGCTTACTTCCCTTAGTCGCCTCATACGACACCCGTGGGAAAGAATGGGGTGGTGACAATTGTATTCGTAGTCCGTCACCATACGGAAAAAGGAATCCATCCATCAGCCTTTCAACGTCCACTGCTGGACATGGGCCTCCCCAAGAGAACGCCACAACGAGCGGTCCCGTCATAGGGGATAATGCCGTAATCGCCACGGTTAGCAGGCGGGTTGGCGATCGCAGTGGATGTTGTTAATACTCGAGGGAGTGTTGCTGCCCACTCACCCGGTATTCCTTCAGTCGTAAGAGCCGACGACTCCCGTGGTTAGAGGGGTGGGACAATTCTAAAGCCGGCCACACACGGCCCAACAAAAAGGAATAGTAGGATGAAACCCATTGGAAAAGTAAGAAAATATAACAAAAATAAAAGTAAAATAATTTAAAATTGTATAAATTATTTGTTAATAAGGAAAAGGAGATTATTTTGTACGAGCGGGAATCGAATCCGCGTCTTTTCCAATCTGGGGAAGTGCTCTTAGCCACTGAGCTATCGTACAGATCTTTCGATCATCCCATCTCCTTACCACATTTGTCTTTACGACCAACGCCATCTATCGGAATGCATTTACATGCATTAAACCAATTGAATGGCGTCGAACTGGACCTTGTGGTGTCCACGGTTAGGTATCACTATAGATAACAAACTCCAATGGGGCCCTCATATTAAAAAAATGTCAGGTAGGCTTAGCTCAGCGGCATATGGGGTAAAAACAAATTAGATTATTGACTGATGTTGAAACGGCTAGAATAGTTTATTTCAGTTACTTTCATAGCATTATGTCCTATGGCATACTGCTATGGGGATGCTCCGCCGATTTAAATTCTATATTTGTACTTCAGAAAAGGGCCGTTCGTGCAATCTATAATCTGGGCCCGAGTTTCCCTTAGACAGAAATTCAAAGAAATAAATATTCTAACTGTTGTCTCTCAATTTATATATGAAAATCTGTTGTATGTCAAGAAAAACATCAGAACAGAAACTTTGATAAGTATAGCGACGTTCATCACATTAATACTGGGAACAAAGGCAATCTTGTTGCACACAGTACCCGTCTCCACAGAATTAGTAGATCTTTCATGGGGCAATGTATATGCTTCTACAATTAAAATTCCTGAAAATGTCCGAAACATGCCACTACACAAGTTTAAGCAAGCCATAAAAATTGGACTCTAATCAAGGTTATTACACTGTTTCGGATTATCTTGAGGATAAAACTAAATGGGCTTGAGGTCATTCATTAATTTTCAAAATTGTTTTATATGATATAATCTCATTTTAGTTATAAAGATTATGTGTAATAAATTGGCAATTTAAAAAAGTGGCCCATGAGTTTCTTGCCGGGTTCTTCTCATGAAAGGCTTTACAGAATCCGGCCGCTTGTGGCGATTGCAATCGCGACTTTATTATTGCGGATGCACTCGCCTCAGGCGCTCGTGTTAATTATTAGTGTATTATTGACGATTTTAAGTGCTATTTAATAGGCCTATGAAATAAAGATATTTTTGAATTTGAATTTTGATGTTGAATTTTTGGGCATTTAAACATTAATGAGATTGTAGTGAAAGGGATCCACACCGCAGCACCAACAGAATTATTAGATAATTTGGAAGCATCTGTAAACAAAGTATACCAGTTTTTATAATTCCTGTTTTCCTTAAATATATTATTGGCTTCTATAGTGTCTTTATCAATACCAAAATGGAGGATTATTTTTGGTTGGAAGACTAGGACATTATAATTTGTTTTTGTTGTACAATATAAAGGTAGAGGTGTTTGAAATAAAGGGCTAGGAAGTTGATTAAATAAGCGATATGAATGAAGAACACAGGGAAGATGATCATCTAGATGAGAATTATTGTAAAGTGTAAGTAATTGGCTTAATTTAGGAAGGAGAAGGTGGTAGTAGAATAGCAATATTCTAAGCTATTATGAAGAAAATACTATTACAAAGGTATTGTCGTCGCAATGAGAGAGGGGGTTCAACACACTCAACCTGCATTGCATTAATTAGGGAAGATTTCATAGCACCCAGAATAATACGCAGACATTTATATTGAATTTTGTCTATTTTTTTAAAGCAGATGGATGAGCACCCCAACAAACTCCAGAAAGGGAGCGTAGAATATTAATATTCTTCTCACATTTCTGGGCTATGTAATCAAAGTGAGGCACTCCTGATAATCTCGAATCAAGCCATAATCCCAAAAATCTTTACTTTAGTGTGTTGAGGAATGGTTTCCCCATTAAAATTAATGGGAATAGTGGGCATGATTCTTTTAATTGATCGATAAATTATTATTTTGCCAGATTGTAATCGTTAAGTTATTTAAAAGTTAAAAAACAAATTATTTGTGAAAATGGAAAAAGAGAACTTTGCTGCGAGCAGCGTGGGTTCTAAAGACATCTAAAACAAACGTGAAATTGAAGTTGGATGTCACCATTAGGTAACTGCGATAGTTTAGCGGTCCAGAGCACTTCCCCGGATTGCATGGGCTGCAGGTTCGAATCCTGCTCGCAGTAAAGCTATTTTTCCACTTTCACAAATAATTTGTTCTTTAAAGTAGCTTAGCATGTCAAGTATTCCCCTCCGTGGGACTTGGAGGCGGAGGTGCTCGCCGAGGTGTATCGGCGGGCGTCGCAAGAGCGGGAAGGGGGAGTAGGAGGTTATCTCGCGCAAGGAAGCGGCGGAGGGCCAGGGAGGCTGATCCCTCCGCAGACCCGAACCGCCGCCAGTGACTGGAGCGGCGCAGGCTTGAGTATTTGCGCCTAATGCCGCCCTAGAAGAGGCTGCGGGTGGATGGACCGGGGAACGTCTACCACCCGCAAGGCCTCCCGCGAAGGTGCAACGCTCCATGTTGCATGCGTCGCTCAGTAGAGGGTACCCGAAAGGGTAGGCCGCCGGCGGACCACTGAAGTAATGTAACATAGTTCCAGTGGCTCGCCATTATAGGCGGAGAGAGCAGAAGCACACGGCGGGTTTATTTAGTGGGTGAGGGACCCACACTACTCTGTTCGCTGGCCCGAACGACGGGGTGTACGGTTAGGAATGTTTCTTGCCGCCTTAACAAAAAAAAAGCATGTCAAGTATTAAAATACAGACGAAAATGTTAAAAAAGACGTGCCATTGATTTGTATGAATTTTAATTACAAATATAAACTTACGATATTGGAATAAAATATATATACATAAATGCATCCAATAGGTGGCGTGGGTCTTAGACATCTAGAAAAATGTGAAGTGAATATTGGGTGTCACCAGTGCCGGATTAAGGTAACTTGATGCCCTAAGCAATCTTCCCCTGTGGGCCTCCCTATCCTTAAATGAACTACAAAGAATTAATAAAAAAAATGTTAATACGTATCGCAGGTAGAATATGTATGTCCTCCTGCCCTTATCCCATGCTAGGTGGGGGTCGGCACTACATGATTTCACACGTTATCCTAAGATTCGGCTATATTTTTACGACCGGCCGCCTATCTGACGTCAACTCACCTCGGGAACATCTTGAATGCTTGGTTTTTTCTCGGTCGTCTCTGGTGCTCCCCTAGATGGGATGCCCTGATCAATTGCTTAAATAGCTTATCGGCTAATCCAGAACTGGGTGTCACCATTATGTGACTGCGATAGCGGTCCAGAGCACTTCCGCGGATTGGATGGGACGTAGGTTCGAATCCTGTTCGCAGTAAAGTTCCCTTTACCACTTTCACATTTAATTTGTTCTAAGTAGGCCAGCATGTCAAGTACTAAAATACAGATCAAAATTATTTTACTCTTCTCAATTCCTAGATTGTTAAGGTATGAAAATAACAGTCACGAGCAGGATCAAATGCTAAAAAATATATAAAAATATCAAAATATATTGTTAAAGGTAATTTAATTTTTCTATATTTTAAGCCATATTTCACCGCCTTTAGTTTATATTTATGTATTCAAGTATCACATAGGATACGCTCGGTTCCTGTGGAACAACTTCAACTCTCATATGTATAGTCTCATGCATATTAGTGGTAAAAAGAAGCTTCAAAAAGTTTCCGTTCTTTAGAAGTTCGTTACTCAATCTTTATAACTCATTCTCTTTTGTCTATTTCTGAAAGAAAGAAAGTGTTATAATAAATCACATATTATTATGTACTTAACTATTCAATTAAAATTAAAAAATTATGTTGATGCAAATCCAGCTCTACTTGACTAAGTATAAGTTGATATTAGAACTATCAGAAAATTTGAGCCTTGTTAACACACCTTTTAGGATACGGCTGTTTTAGATGAAAGGTCCTGTAATGCAGTTTCATACTATTGCTTTGTGTGAATCTTTTGTCGCACAGAGAACAAGCGAATGGCTTTTCTCCTGTATGAGTCTGTAAAGAGAAATTTATTTAAACGATATCTATTGGACAACAACGAACTTGTAAGTCATGAATAATAAAATAGTCGCAGCGTCTAGGTTGGGCCGGGCATACCTATTGAAAGGATAGAGGATAGCACCCAGTCATTACCCACTGGAATCCGCAGCCGAAAAGACCAAGGGGAAGGCCGAGAAAGAAGTAATTTATCGGGGAAGACTTAAAAGTCAACCAATCTTCATTGGTATAGCCTGAATTTCTTTTAACAGACAGGACTCTTACCCTACAGTGCGACAATAATGCTTTAAGAACAACGGCTCACCAAGAGATGTCGCTTCAGTATTGCAGTATATTCAAACTGTCTCCCGCAAGTTTCGCACGTGTGAAGCTTCTTGGCACGCCTGTGCGGAGGTGTTCCTAGCTTCTTAGCGTGCATGTTCTGATGTGATGCTATACTGACTGGCTGAAAATATATTGCTATAACATTACAGAACGTTATTATACTAAGACACCCGATAGATGGCGGGGGTAACACGATAAGTGGAAAAGAAATTCATTGTTCCTGTACATTGCTACACAGTGAAAACTTAAATAAACTTTTTTTATTTGGGGGCAAAAAGGTCACACATTTTCACCTCGCTGGGACGAAAACGGGGCAATGACGGACACATCAACGAAAGCATCGTGAGCCAGCGCTCCCCGTGCTAGCACTGATTTAGCTGGTTAAATTGAAACAAAATATACCTACTGGCCACAGGCGTTGTATCTGACCGATATAATATGCTTATTTTTTTTTGTTACTTTAAATAATATCTTTACTAATATTTTATAGCAGTGAAAAAAAGCCTATTTTTTAAGGCGGGTAAAAATGTACCTAACCACACACCTCATCGTTCGGGGCAACGGGGCAACGGTACGGGGTAGTGTGGGGCTCTCATCCACTAAATACATAAACCCTTCGTGTGCCGTCTCTCCGCCTTTATTGGCGTGTCACTGGAACTATGTTACATTGCTTCAGTGGTATAGCAGTGATAGCTTAGTAGTAAAACCATGGACTGCATAGTAAATGGTATCGAATTCGATCCCAAGTCTAAAGTCACGGTACACACCCCAGACTATTTGAGATTTTTGGAGAAAATTAGTATTTGTTTAAAAATTATTTATTAGATGAAGGAAAACATCGCAAGAAAACCTGCATGTGTGAGGGATTTTCTCGATGACTTGAGAAGTCTGCTAACCCGCACTAGGCCGCGAGGTCCAAGGAGACCCGTGCTCAATATACTAACGAGTTGAAAAGTATATAAATGCGAAAGTAAGTTTATTTACCAAGCAGATGTCACGACGACTTCAACGGTTAACAGGACGAGCAAGTTTTAATACTGCTCGTGACTATAATTTTCGATTTCACATTTTCGCACTTTATAATGCTAAACACGCGGCATCCCCTTTCGTTAACGTGGGCGCGCTGGCGGCACGTGCTTTTGCCAGAGACTAAAAAAATCTTATGAATATACTCACGGCTAAAGACATGCCGCATATCTCACAGATATACCTCTCGTTTGGTGAGAAAAAGGATGTACGCGGATGTGCCTCCAAATGATGCTTAAGACAATCCGATTGAGTCTTGAAATATTTACCACACTGCCAAAAAATATATACAGCACCCGTCAGCAATTACGATTATAAAATAAAGTTCTTTCAGAACCCAATGTTTAAACTATTTATAAAGTGTAGACGTATTCAAGTGCAAAAACTAGCAAGTTTCACTAGTAATTGAAATTTAACTGGCGTGCAATTGCCCATCTGTACCTTTGCCCCAAGCACTTATTAGCCACAAACAAATTCACCATATCTAACAATTCCTATACGCGCATAAGTTATGAAAATATTTTTTATTGCTTTGATTGAAATTTAACTGGCATGCGATTGTCCATCTGTACCATATTTGCCCCATGTACTTATTAGCCCCAAACAAATTCACCATATCTAACGATTCCTATACTCGAATAAGTTATAAAATTATGTTTTATTGCTTTATAGACGGCTGATAAGACTGATGCTCTAGTAACGAGTGTTGTCACACAAATGTAACTCAGTCGAATCATCAAGATTAGTCAAAACAAAATTAGGGCCCTGTGCCGTCTGGGTGTACTTTGTGTCCCTGAAATTGTACGTTTGCAAAGTCCTCCGCGATACTATCTTTAAAAAAATATGACTATCTCCTGCTACAACCAAAAAAAATCAGATAAAATTAGTATCTAACATCTTACCTGATAACATGTGGTAGGTTTCATATATGGTCGTTCCTTTAAGTATTTACGTTTCAAATTTAGGTTGGGGCAATCTGGGCCATCATCATTTTTATTACTGCTCGGTTCTTTTGTAATCTGATGGAAAAAAATATACTTGTATATATTAAACACAAAGTGAAAAATGTGAAATCGAAAATAACAGTCACAAGCAGGATAAAAAAAATATAGAGAAAAAATAATTAGCAGTGTTTTTTATTACAAGGGTAGCAAACAATCCGGCTCATCTGATGGTAAGCAGTCACCATGATCTATAAGAAGTCGTTAAAAACATTACTAACATCACACGCGCATTATGCCTACCCCAGTAACGAGATAGGAGAAGAGGCTACTATTTGTTGTATGAGGGTGGCCACCTGATGGTAAGCGGTTGCCGTAGCCTATAGCCGCTAGCCACACCAGAGGCATCACTCACGCGTGGCCAACTCCAAGGAAAGGGATAGGAGGTGGAAGGATAATAAAGAAGAGGATGAGAAGGAAAAAAAGGAATGGAGGGGTTAGGTTAGGCCTCCAACGCTATCACTCAACTTACAACAACAGTTGGAACACCTGCCATTACCAGTAACCAGGATAAGATTATAGGAAATGGAAAAATGGGGTTTGGGACTACGGCGCTCTCTTCGATGCGAGAAACGCTACAAGTGGGTATTTAATGTTGCCTCCCGCCGATATTCTGAAAGGGTGGTATACTAGTTGAACCGGCTTATTAAGATACAGGTTTCTTCCATCCATCCATCAGCCTTTTGACGTCCACTGCTGGACATAGGCCTCCCCAAGAGAACGCCACAACGAGCGGTCCTGTGCCGACCGCATCCAACGGCTCCCCGCGACTTTGACCAGATCATCGGTCCATCTGGTCCAAAGGTTACTTAGCCTACAGATAATAGCAAGGACTACAAAGTCCGAGAGATAAACACCTCTTGACATTCCGAGATTTTTAAAATGATGTGTGTATGTATGTTTACAAAGTCACTGCTAGATGAAGGAAAATGTCTAAGCAACTTAGGTCTCTAGTTCGATCCCCGGGTCGTCAGTGATATCGAGCTTTTTCGTAAAAAGAAAAATTCTCAGTAGCAGCCCGGAGTTTGAAAATGTGCCCAATAGACGGCAATAGGTTCGCACCCTATTACGTGGGACTTAAACATAGCTGGCGAACCGTGTGTGTGTAATACACCTCTGCCTACCCCTTCGGGGAATACAGGCGTGATGCTATGTTTGTAAAATGCTGAGATGGTTTTCTCTCCCGAAGTCCGTGACTACAAAGTAAAAAAATGCAACAAACCTTATCTGATACTCCTTTTGATGTCTCGTTGCTGTAACAATGATTTCTTATAAGTACAGGCGATACCGATGGACGACCGGTAGAAGCGAAACATTTTTTTTTCGCTAATATAATTTATACTTTCTGTTATTTACGCGAGTACTAAACATAATTATTAATTGTGGGTAGATGAAGCTGTTGTAACAATTGATCGACCACGTGACTTCCAACGTCTTAGTCCAACTGTGAACATGAAACGACGGGATAGCAATAAGTCTTATTTCATAATAATTTTATCAGTTTTATTCCGCAGCTTTTAGCTCCGTCGCGGGTATTTTTAGGTTGTATTTCCGATTCAGACAAAAATATACATATAATAATGAAATTGTAACCACGACTGTACATTGTAGATATTGAGATTTTTTTTTTTATTGCTTGCTGTGGCAGACGAGCCACGGCCCATCTGATGGTAAATGGTAACCGTCGCTCATGGACTCAACTATACCGAGAGTATTGTCAAGCCGCTGCTCACCATTTCATTTCACAGATATGAAATGAAAGAATAAACGGCTATCTCCTGCTACAGCCAAAACGCAACGATGTGCTTCTTGGCCGGTCACACGGGAGATGGTGTTAACAACCCGCTCGGGCCCGATACCAAGTGGTACTCCCAATTAGTACCCAGCCCTACCACCAGTCATGCAATGGATGATAATTGCTTACTTCCCTTAGTCGCCTCATACGATACCAGTGGGAAAGAATGGAGCGGTGACACTTGTATTCTTCCGAGGCTCTCCGGCTTCGATAGAAGTACCAGCCTCCCCTCTTCCCAGAAGTCAGGGAATCGTTTGGACGCAAGACACGCGTCGAACATCTTTCTGAGCCGCAGGTGGAAAAATCCCTCTCAGTGAGAGAGGAGACCCGTGCCCTATAGTGGGACAGTCAACTCACCTTTCAATACCAGATGTCACTAATTTCCTTTGCCCCTCAACATCACTGTGTAACGCAGAATGGAACAGATGTTCCTCGTAAGCTTGCCGCGTCTCAAAACTTATATCGCATTGCTTACAGTAAGTATTGCTTTCTTCGTCTTTGTCCGGTCTTTCCTAACATAATACACAATACGTCAGTCCATGGAAAATTATATAATAATCTTTATTTTGATAATTTTATGTATTTTTGGGCATTCTACGCATGTCAGGCTTAGCCATATAAATTAACACAAAGTGCGAAAATTTGAAAACGAAAAATACAGTCACGAGCAGCATTTGAACCTGCATCGCCTAGAATAAAGCATCTGGATCTGGACGGTATCCAGGAGGTGTAGGTTCAAATCCTGCTCGTGACTCTTATTTTAGATTTCACATTTTCGCATTTTGTGTAAATTAATAAATAAATAAATATTAACGGACATTTTCACACATCGTCATCTGGTCCCAATCTAACCTTAACGCTTGTGCTATGTGTACCAGATTACGGATATAATACATATATTACTTTTTTTTTGTAAATACATACATATAAAGGTTAGAAAACATCCAGACGCAGTACAAATATTTGTGTTCATCACACCAATAATTGTCCTGAGTGGGAAACGAACCCATGACCTTGTGCACGGAAGTGGGTTACACTAAGCTACGAGGCCCGTCAATATAAATTAACTCAACGTGCGAAAATGTGAAATCAAAAATAACAGTCACGAGCAGCATTTGAACACGCATCTCCTGGAATAAAGCATCTAGGATCAATCAAATCAAATACACTATATTGCACATTATACACCAAACAATAAAAAATAAGTACAAATGAAACAATGTACAATTTGGCGGTCTTATTGCATGCTGCAATTTCTTCCAGACAACCTGGCATGGACAGGTAAAAGTAAAATAATTTAAACGGGCACTTGTGGTGTCCATGTCACAACAGGAAGAGGAATGGATGGTATTTAAGGAGAAGCAGGTTCAAATCCTGCTCAAGACTGTTATTTTCGAATACACATTTTCGCACTTTGTGTTAATTTATATGGTTATAAAATCTTAATTGTAAAATTAAGTCGAAATAATGTATGCAGATATTTCCGACATATGGCGCAGGCGTCACCCAAGAAATTAAGAATAAATGTGTTCGAAATTCGAAATTCGCAGTCCCGAGCAATTGTCACGATAGCTGAATTGGCAAAGCATCTGGGACGGTATTCCAGGAGATGCGGGTTCAAACAACGAGCAGGAGCTCGTGACTCGTTATATTCATAATATTAAAATAGGTAACACTACTACGATACCTACCTCAAGACACCTTGTAAGGGACATTGGGAACGCCCCAAAAGTTGTAGACCTGACCCTATATGATGGGGGGGAAAGGAAAAAAGGGAATGAGTGAGGTAAAAGGTGTCGAGGTAATATATATACAGATTAGGATGAAGAGGTGGGAATAAGCGGAGGCTTATTCTGATGTTCTGTGAGAGAATGCTACATCCCCAATGAAGCCGGTTCATTTATGTTAGTATTAAGAAGCGTGTGATACTCACGGATTCAGGGTTAATATGTTTAACCCTCTTGTGTATTTTAAGTCCCAACGCGCTCACGAACGAAACGCCACACAACGTGCACACGTGCTCGCTGCGATGCATACGTAGATGCGTGTAATACGTCGTCATGTGTCTATCAAATAATAATATTATTTTTAGTCTTGGTTATTAGACGCAGTGTTGGTGATAAATTATGTTTATTTTAAAAAACCTTACTCCTGCAGTCTGTAATAAACCCTGTATCGCGGTGAACTTATAAACAATATAACGAACACAAACTACACCCGCAACAATCATTTGTTGATCACACGTATAATACTAATTGTCCTGTGCGGGTATCAAACCCACAGTTTAGTATCTATTATCAAATGGATTGCACACCAACTGACATTAGATACGAATTATTTATGCCTGCTATAACATAGTTTGCCATGTGGGCTTTAGAATTGTCACACCCCCCTCCACCCATGGGAGTCGTAAGAGCCGACTGAGGGAATACCGGGGGAGTGGGCAGCAGCACTCCTTGGAGTATTAACAACATCCACTACGATCGCCAAACCGCCTGCCAAGCGTGGCGATTCCGGCACTATCCCCCATTCTTAGGAAGGCCTATGTCCAACAGTGGACGTTAAAAGGCTGATGGATGGATGGATGGATAACATAGTTACAAATTATTTATTTAATAATATGATTATACAATTTACTAGCCTTTGCCCGCGGCTTCGCCGCAAAAGCTAGTTTTCAGGCTATATCTCAGGTTCCCGATATAGTAGCGGGATAAAATGTTTACCAGTTTTTAAACTAATCAAGAGCTACCAAATAAAAAAAGTTGCATCAAAATCCGTTCAGTAGGTTTTGCGTGACTCGCTAACAAACAAACAGACAAAAATTCTAAAGAAAATCGTTTTGTGTTTAGACACGCCTTTAGAGCCTATTACAGTATGTTTTTCTCAAATATCTTAAATGTACAGACACAGCTCTGTTACAGATTTATAATAGTATAGATTAAAAGCTGGCGGCTATCAAAACTATGAATCATACAATAAAAAAAAGATACCTGCAAGTGATCTCTTATTACTGAATTAGTCTATGAATTCCATTTGCGAAACAAGATCATGTTGTTAATATAGGACGTTAAAATACCTATAGCTATGAGTACATTACCACAAACCACAAACTAAGATTACACTTTCCTACACTCATTTAATTTAGTGTTGCTTCGACGCGCGTACAGCCCGCAACGTCCACGACGTATCAACATGCCTAATAATACCAAAATCTGTTTTGAAAAACTCATTGTGTCTCTCTTTTTCTCTCGTTCTTTGTGTTGTCTATTCCATCCCATCCATCCATCAGCCTTTCAACGTCCACTGCTGAACATAGGCCTCCCCAAGGGAACGCCACAACGAGCGGTCCCGTCATGGGGGATAATGCCGTAATCGCCACGTTTGGCAGGCGGGTTGGCGATCGCAGTTGATGTTGTTAATACTCGAGGGAGTGCTGCTGCCCACTGCCCCGGTATTCCCTCAGTCGGCTCTTACGACTCCCGTGGGTAGAGAGGGGTGGGACAATTCTAAAGCCGGCTCCACACGGCACGTTGTCTATTATATACGGGTAATTCGAAATGAACCTAGATTTAATATAGAGAAATGAATGCTACCTACATTTAAGTAAGACTATATACGGGTACAACTTTTGCCTCGATTTCTAAACACAATGATGTATCCTTAATATATAGATCAATGGGGACCACTCGAATTGTTTGAGATTACTGTAGGGCTCGTGATCAACCCCTGCGCTTGAGGTAGAGATAAGAGCCCATTATGAGGCGTGATGATGACGCTTGTCAAACTTACTTGAATTCCTTATCGCAGTGCGCACATTTCCTTATAACACCATTATGATAATCTTCATGGTACAATGCTGTTGTTCTGAAATAATGAAACGTATGTTACTATAAAGCTATATTTGAGAAAAAATACTGTATTAGGCATTGACCTACCAACAAATGGACGCCATGTCCGCGCTCAAAGTGGCCGAACCAAAAGAGAAACAAAACATCAAAAGAGAAACAATCACGCACCAGTCTTCGTTTGGTCGACTGACTTGTTATGCTTATTGAACGTATAGTTTCAATATACCGTACCGTTCTATGAAGACATGTAAAAACTACTGGGAAAAAATAATATTTTCAGTAAGTAGAATATTGTTTTATCATTTGCAAGTATTATTATGCTTAAAAAAAATAATTTTGAGTATTTGTAAAAATATAATATTCACTAGAAGCTGCATAAGATGGTGCGGCCTATTGGTAGAAGCTACATAAGCTAATAAAATTATTGCAAAGAAAACTCAACACTATTCCCATCCATCCATCCATCAGCCTTTGAACGTCCACTGCTGAACATAGGCCTCCCCAAGAGAACGCCACAACGAGCGGTCCCGTCGTGGAGGATAATGCCGTAATCGCCACGCTTGGCAGGCGGGTTGGCGATCGCAGTGGATGTAGTTAATACTCGAGGGAATGCTGCTGCCCACTCCCCCGGCAGCTATCGGCTCTTACGACTCCCGTAGGTAGAGATGGGTGGGACAATTCTAAAGCCGGCCCCACACGGCCAACACTATTACGAGTATAATGGTATAAAGTTTCAAATTAGAATGTTGAAGTTTGTATGTATTAATATAGACCGTCTATTGACTGTAGTCTATTGACTAGAGACACTTTTTTGTGAATTTTGTACTAGACCCGACATCCATATTTATTAGGTCAATATATAGGAACACTACACCTAATAAATGGTCTATAGAGAAGTTAGATTGCCTATATTTAGAACTCGAGGATTAATAACTAAGTCCTCAAAAACTTTATCCAATAACATACATACTCACTCATGTGGACAGACGAGATCACATCGTAAGCATTTGTACTTAGTATAATGCTGGTTGATATGCTTTCTTAATAACGAATCCCATTTGAACCTCGTGCGACAGAAACGACACTCTATTGGACCGACTGACTGAAAAATAATATTAATTATACAATCTTTATACATATATAATATGCGGCTCCGCTGCAGTCAAAAGCTAGTTTATAGGTTTTATCTCCCCATATAGTAGCAAAATAAAATGTATACCACTTTTTAAGTCAAATCAAGAGCTATTAAATAAAAACGTTGCATCAAAATCCGTTCAGTGGATTTGCGCGATGTGTGAACAATAACAGATAAATAAATATAAGAAAAATTGTTTTGTGTTCAGACACGCCTATGTAGCCTTATATTTTTTTGATTGTTTATGGTAGCCGACGAGCCACGGTCCACCTGATGGTAAATGGTAACTCTCGCTCATGGACTCAACTATACCGAGAGTATTGTCAAGCCACTACTCACCATTTCATTTCACAGATATGAAATCCAAGAATAAACGGCATCTTTTGTTACAATGTTACAACCAAAATACATAGATGTGCTTCATGGCCGGTCACACGGGAGATTGTGGTACCAAGCCACTCGGGCCCGATAGCAAGTGAGTACTCCCACTTGGTACCCAGCCCTACCACTAGTAATGAAATGGATGATAATTGCTTACTTCCCTTAGTCGCCTCATACGACACCCGTGGGAAATAATGGGGTGACATTTGTATTCTCGTAAACTCATCTGAGTGACGAGCCTCGTAGAATAGTCGGTAGTGTAACCGACTTCCGTGCAAGGGATCGTGGGTCGGGACCACAGTTTTCGGTGTAAGTGACCATGAAACATCTCGGTTAGTCTTGGTTTTGTAGCAAGAGATAGCCGTTCTTTCATATTCTCCATCCATTAGCAAAATTCTAAGAATACTGCCAAATCACCGATTATTATTGCTGAGTCTATGAGCAGAAGTTACCAATTACTAGCAGGGTAGTTGCTTATCAACTACTATAAGCAATAAAAAATAAAAAAGTTTACCTCATTATGCCTTAATTTAATGTGTCTATTTAAAATATCTTCCTTAGTGAAACCTTTGAGACAATCTTTGCATTTGTATTTAGCTGAAATATACCCTTTGTGTTGTGCCCTAGCTTTAAATTCCTTTATTGCCTCTTCTTCGCTCAAATTAAACTTTAACCAATTATTAGGATCCAATTCAGTCTTTTTCTTATTAGTAATTTTAAATATTTTCGCTTTCTTAACTGTCTCACCATCATTAGTGTTTTGTTCCTTTTCACTGTATTTTGAACGTACTGTCATCTTTTCAACAACTACATAAGGTTCTTTTACTAAAGGTTGATCATCATTTTCTGAAAAATCTACGTCATCAAGTATCTTTTCATCATCACTGGACAATCTGTCATTTTCATTATCAGTAAGTGGGTTATGAACTTTTTCTGTTTGCGATATCTTTTCTTCAACTATTTCAAATAAATCATCATAAACATTAATATTTTCTTCAGAAATTTCTTGTGCATCTTCTATTTTTATATCAACCTCTGTTAGTTCAGACGAGGATTCTATTTCTTCTTTTACACCAGGATTATTGGCAATGCAAACATCACCTTTTGAAGATTCTGTTACTATCTCCACTTCTATATGTAAAGTAATAACATCTGTTGTTACGTTAAATGATGACTGAAGGCTTTCTGTGTGTCTGTTTATGTTTCTGATGGAATTTAATGTAATCTAAAATGTTAAGGGGCAGTCTCAAAATCAATGTAAAGCTATTAACATGTAACTTATTCCTTCTGCAATTATAAATGTTGAAGTATGTGAAGATGTTTGAATGTTTTCAGATATTTGTCCATTAACCACGTCTAATCTTGTGAATGGGAAAAAAGGCATCTAAAATAAATGTGATGTGGAGATTGGGTGTCAACATTAGGTGCCTGCGATAGCTTAGCGATCCAGAAGCGTTTCCCCAGTTTAGAACGGACACATGTTAGAATCCCACTCACAGTAAATCTCTCTTTTAAAAATAAAAATTACGCCTTAATAGAAAGTTGAACTAAAAAGTACAAAATATATTATAATAAATAATGATTATTAAAAAGTGTGTGGTGCTAAATATCAAATGTTAGAATTAGTTCATTAGTAGCTGTTTACATAATTTATTAAAATATATTATAAATGATTATATTAGTAAAAAGCACCCCAAGCATTTTTACAATTAAAATGTTTTTTTAGTTTTTTAAACTATAATTTGTTCTCTTTTTTAGTCTCAAAATAGCATTAAAAGTACTTCAAAAACACTGACCGGTTCTGTGGTTGTCTTTCGCAATAATTCATACTACTACTAATAATAATTTTCAATGGCATATGTACAAAATGTTTACTTTTCAAGTACAATTGATAACATTTTTGATATATTTTTCAGCATTTTACATGCTCTACTACTTTTTAAAGTACAAATTATCTGTGAATAAGAAAAAAAAGATAATTTTAGTACGAGCGGGAATCAAACTCGCGTCTATTCCAATCCGGGGAAGTGCTCTAAGCCACTGAGCTATCGTACTGAACATTTGTCTTTACGACCAACGCCATCTATCGGAATGCATTTACATGCATTAATCCAATATAGTAAGTTTAATTTTGCAATTAAAATTTTGAAATAAAACTACGTTTACGGAATCTATTGCGTTTACTTGATTTTTTATACTATCCCGACGTTTCGAATACTTTACAGCATTCATGATCACGGGTGGACTTAGATGGTAGATGTCCAAAGCCTATATGTTGTTTCAACGGTTACCCACAGTAATATGATTTTACAAATTTTTGGTTTATTTATTTCAACCCACATAATATTCGTTTAGAAACACAATTAAAAATATCTACTCTAAGATTTATGCTTACAATGTATGAGATTTAAAGCTAGTGTAATAAAATTAGTATAATACTCCTTTGTTTTAAAATTTTTGTTTATATTTAGTGCTTAAAAATTCTACCACAAACTATCAATAAAAATTTTTAAGTAATCAAAAAAACTACTATTAATAAGACAATATTGATTATTAGTTTCTATTATTAAATATATTGATTTTAATAGAAGCTAACACTAAAAAGCTACCACCGGATCGGAACGCGGCCTGACTGAGAAAGATCCGGCCAGAAAACTCAGTAGGCAACAACTTGGTATGGATTATTAAATTTATATTAAATCTCATACATTGTAAGCATAAATCTTAGAGTAGATATTTTTAATTGTGTTTCTAAACGAATATTATGTGGGTTGAAACAAATAAACCAAAAATTTGTAAAATCATATTACCGTGGGTAGATGAAACCGTTGAAACAACATATCAGCTTTGGACATCTACCATCTAAGTCCACCCATGATCATGAATGCTGTAAAGTATAAATCAAGTAAACGCGATAGATTCCGTAAACGTAGTTTTATTTTAAAATGTGTAAAATTCGCGTAAATGTTAGAAAGTATTTGCAATTAAAATTCTTACTATATGATGCCGGATTTTTTAAACATTTTTGATCTATATTTTTTAGCATTTTACATGCTCCGCCACGTTGCGCCATCAAATAGTATGAATTTTAATTGCAAAATTAAACTTTCTATATTGGATTAATGCATGTAAATGCATTTCGATAGGTGGCGTTGGTCGTAAAGACAAATGTGATGAGGAGATTGGGATGACCGAATAGGTCAGTGGCTTAGAGCACTTCCCCAGATTGGAAAAGACGCCGATTTGATTCTCGCTCGTACTAAAAATCTCTTTTCTTATTCACAAATAATTTGTACAATTGATGAGTTGGTTGACTATAACTTGCAAAGTTCTGAAACCTACTTAGCTGTGATCGTTTTTGTTTTAACTTTGTTACATATGTACACTATTAGTTGATGGGTTCCTTCAACAAATCTAGTATTATTACTGACCGCAACAGTTTAAAATCCTATAATGTACACAATACTTTTTAACATTTTAGTTTATCAATTTGTTGGCGGCACTAATATCTATGTATATCGAAATAAAATTACAGATTTTAATATAAAGAATATTTGAGCAAAGCTGCGGAAAGGTGTCTAATGCTTTGAAATGGCTGAAAATCACGTTCAAAGATTCCATTATAAAACAAAAACATCACGGCTGTATTCCCCGAAAGGGTGTGCAATGGTGTATTACGAGCCTATTGCCATCTACCGTGCACATTTGTAAGCTCCGAGCTGCTACTAAGAATTTTTCTTTTTACGAAAAAGCTCAATAACCTTGCCCGACCCGGCGATCGAAGAACCTTAGACCTCACGATCAGCAGTCGCATACACTAGCGGTGCACCACCGAGGCAGTTCCGTTATATAGATAGATACAGCCAAAGCTAATAAAAGCTTATTTAAAACTACATAATCATGTTTAATATACTCACAGAACCTTTCTGCATTAGCTCTTTCAGTATTTTTTGACCTCTGTAACACTTCTCTTTAAACTTGTGAAACTTATGGAGCAATGCGGCACATTCGTAACAAAAATGACGAGGTAAATATTCTTTATCGTTGATCTGAGAATTACCATGTTATAATATATTTTTAAAATTAAAATAAACGTCGCCACGCTAGCAGCCGTTTTAGATGTTTCACATCAAAAATATAGGTTCCGGATAAGAAATCACCAACATATCATATACTAAAACCTTCTCAGAAACACGCCGCATCTTATGGTATAAGTATTAAGCAGACGGTTCAGTAGTTTTCGCAGTATAACCGATCAAAAAACCGGCTCTCCATTTATTAGTATAGATTAACAAAAATGTCAATAGAATTAGAATACATCATGATTATACCCATTTTTTTATGTATTTATTTACAAGTTTATCACTGCTCGATGATGAAAAAGGAGGGTAAACCTGCTTGCTGGCTTGGCTTGTAAACTACACTTTGCCAGCATCATGAACTACAGCCTAAACTTCTACCTCAAATACAACAAGTTTTTAAAGTCCTAATTGTCTCAGCATGAACGGACCAGATCAACTCGGAAGTACACTCACTCACTCAGAATATTAGCGTGGAACAATGGTAGATACACCTACTGATGTATTTCAAATACCGAGTAAGAGCACCAGAAGCTTAAGCCTCCCGACCTTTCCACCTCCGATCCCTTTCCTTGTAATTAGCGACACGCAAGTGATGCTTCTGGTGTTGCTAGCTACGGTAGGCTAGGCTTTATTAACCGTTTACTATCAGAGGCATCAGGCAGCCCATAGGCTTGTTTGCCACACCCATAGTAGAAAACATGTAGAAGTGAGTTTTAAATTTAATATAATTTCGAGTTTTAGTGTTGCCGAAAATTTATAGTTTTACAATCGATAGTAAAACGCCAAAATCATCTACTCAATTGATAGCCGATTGATAGAATCGATAGTATCGTAAATATAAATGCTTCTGTTAGAGCAATACTATCGATAAACCGCAATACTATCGTTAGTATCGGCTCTTGGAAAGGAATTTAATGGCGATCGTATCGATGCTATCGATAGCATTGCTCCTCAATATCGCATTAACAATTGATACTGTCGATAGTTTTGTACAATCGATACTAACCTTTATTTCAGTAGCATCGTTTACAATATGCAGGCATAATAGCAGAGTACAATTTGTTATCAATAACCAACTTTAACGAGCGGCAACACTACTTATAGCTACTAATATGAGAAATTCAATAATAGGTGTTTATTTTATAGAATTAAAGACACAGTAAAAAATACAGAAAACAACAAGAAACTACATGTACTTACTTATTTAAAGTTCTTAAGTAGTTGTAACTACTTCTAAACGGCATTTATTTGACAAAATTGCCAATAATTTCTTAACTTTGTAATAAAACATACTTACTTTTAACGCCATAATCTCTTCGTAATATTTTTTAAGTTCATAGCGATCGTATTCGAAGAGTTTCACGTCACTAGCAAGACATATACGACAGGCTTTGGGTATATGCATTTTTTTCAATTAGATAATACTAATAGTTATGTAGGAGTTTCTTTTTTCATAATTAACTCATATGGTAAACAATGCGTGTTTGTTGTTTTTGTCAGTTGTACTTGAAATCTTGATTGATGGCATTGTTAGACTTATAGACATTACTTTGCCAATGTCCCCTGGAAATTCGGATATAGGTACCATCAAACGAAGGGGATTGTTTGGTGAAAAATCAAAAGAGCTAGTGATTAAAGAGTTTAACTACTGTGATGACCAGGTACACTGAAACAAAAAAACTAACTAGTATGTATGTATGTATGAACAAACTAACTAGTTTGCCACTAAATTTGTTTTCATATCGCTCGAGTGATTTGACATAACTGCCAGGTAGTGGAAGAGGTATATAAGCAAGGTACACAAGTAAGCTTCGCTCATTTGTTGCTGAGCGGTCCTGAGGATGCCTCATTTAGACGCGAAACACGTGTCAAATTTGTGCTCGGATTTTTGCGGAATATTGCACATTGTGGTTCTGAGAGTCCAGCCGTATTGCATGGTTGTGTCGCGTTGGTGAGTTTTTTTTTATCACTATACAAACAATACCAAGTCTATTGCATTGAAGAAGTTCATCTCAAATCTAAAGGAAATAGGAGATCTAAGTTTATATCGAAAGGCGTTAGATAGAGAGCAAAGAATGTTGATATTTTTCTCACATTTCTGAACCACATATTCAACATGTGCTATACCTGATAACCTGGCATCTAAGCATACATCTAAAATTTTAGCTTTGCTTTTTTGGGGAATCGGAAACAAAAAGTAGGAATAATTTTTTTTTGTAAATATTACTAATTTTGTGTCTGAGTAATAAACCATGATCCAGAAGCCAATCAGATAAGTAGTCAAGGGCCGCATTTAAGCAAGTTGATGCTTCATCCAGATACTTAACATAAAGAGCAATATCATCAACATATTGTAAATTTGAAAAAAGAATGGACTTCTAAATCACTGGTGTATAAACTATACAAAAGAGGACTTAAAACAGACCCTTGTGGCAAACCCTTCCAGAGAGTTCTGGGGGGATAGAATGAATTTTGATGTTTAATAGATATAGTTCTTGCCATAAATAAATTACATATAAAATGAATTAACCTCTTAGGGATATTGAGAAGAGTTGGTTTATTTTTTAGTACAGGTAGTAAATACATTGTCATATGCTGATTTGATGTCTAGGAAAACCCCAACTACATATTCCTTTTTTACATATACAATTTAGTCAATATGCTTAAGCTATTTGCCATGCTCATACCTTTTCTAAAACCAAACTGAGATATTCTGCACCAACCACTGGTAATGGTGTTTAACCATGTGCTCTGCAATTTTAGCTAAAATGGATGAAAGAGCTATTGGTCTATGGTGAATATGAAAGGGCTATTGGTGTGAGCTATGAGTCAGATGAAATCTTTCCAGGTTTAATAACTATTTGATGTTTCATGGCTTGGGGAATTGTACCAGATTCAAAAAAGTTGATAATTAATTCAAGATATATTATTTTACTTATTTCAGTAGCATTTTTGTTAGAAAAGAGTATGGAATTCCATCTGTACCAGGAGAGGAATCCTCTGCCCTCAAGAGCAAGATTGAGTTCATTGAATGAAAAAGGAGAGTCACATTAATTTGAAGAAGAAAGAGAATTTGGTATGGTGGCAAATGAGTCTTTTGTGGGACCATATGAGGGAGATGTTTATCAATAAATGACTCAAGCCAGGAGGAAGTATCATTGCTAGATATGTTATTCATTTTTTAGGATCCTCTAAAGCATTTAATTACTGCTAAAGCAGATGGGATCCCAGGTGAAATCTGTTCACAAAAGTTCTTTTCTAAAAGTCTAGTAGCTTGAGCAGTTCTTTTATAAATAATAATATTATTATCAGTCATATTGGCATTATAACACTTCCTGTCCTTTATGGCTTTTAACATTCTGTATCCCACCATGGACCAGAAACTTCGTTTTTTTTTTTCAATTGGATAATCTCATCAACAGTCAAAATAATACACTCTACAAATTTTGAATATAACACAAGAAACTTTTGTATGTCCAAAACAGAAAAATGTCTTAATTTGTTTTCTAAAGTAGTGCTTTACAGATCCCAATTTGCATTGTTTTAATTATATTTTAAGAAAGGGCAAAATGGAAAGAATTATGGATTCAACAAACTCATCCGTATCCAAAACTAAAAAAAAATACTTGTCCGTAGACATGTCAATTGGGACATGGTGGACTATACCCATCGTGGTGATATTATAAATAGAGATAACTACTACAAATTTTGCAATTTCCAAAATTTTGTTGCCTAAAAATTTATTGGCATCATCCGCTGTTTTAAATTCAATAGAAATTTTGTTTCTCCCTACTTTTAAATGCCATCTGAACAAACATTCTTTACTTTAGTTTTAAAAAGGAACTGCCCGTACTTTATGGGACGGAAAATTGATCCAGCAATTGGGTCTAGCTCAGAATGGGTAAGGTGGACAATAAATAGACCGCTATCTGTATTAGAATAAGAATTAATACCCACCAATATTATAGTGTAAATAGACGTTCTGAATAGAGGCTAATATCGTTTTTTGGCGGATGAGTTACAAGTCTGCCCATTTTCTTATAGCAGCTTTTAGTCCCGGTTTAAAAAACTGTACTTACTAGGGGACGTCGCATCAGAACGAGGATCAGGAGGGTCAGGAGGATCAGGATCTTGTGGATCTAACCATATTTCCTTTTCTATGATATAAAATTAGGAAGACTTCAGAGAAAAAAACAAATAAAGAGTCAAACAAATGAATAAACTGTGAACGTAAAACTTACCTATGCGCAACTACCATAAAACATCTACACTATAAATATATTCAATTCTACATTAATACAGATATAGAATGAAAAATTTAGGCCACAATTTAACCGAAATTATTATTAGAGATCAAAATCAAAACTCTCATCTGTTACGCACGAGTGACAACTAATCTATATACACTAATCTATCTTATCTTCTTGTTTAATGGCTCTTGTTGTGGCAGTGTGAGCACAATTTCGCCAATATCGAGTATTAATTTAAGGTAGACCGTCAAACGAAGGAAATTTGTTCGGTGAAAGAGAAATAAACGGTGAAAAATGAGACACTAATCTATAACTCTTGAGTAATATTGTTCTGTGCAACTAATTGGCATATTTTTTTTTTTTTTTTATTTGTTTAAGGCATTGGAAAAACCATCAGCCTAACAGTAACTTATAAACATCGTTATTCATCACACGTAAGTTTAGTTCATAAAACAAGTCATAATCGAAGTCAGTCATATAAATTTGTCTGTCAAGTCAAATTCCCACTCCAGTAAGACGATGGCAACCTTACTGAAGCTTCTATGGAGTTTTGGAGACAACAGGAAAAAACACGTTATGTCGCACTACATCACTTGCCAACACTTATGCACATACACAAATAGTTAATAAGTAAAAGGCCACCACTTTTACACATTAATACTTGAAATAACACAAGTTTAGGAAAATAATGCAGAGGGACGACATGATCTTCTTCGTGTTCCCGCCAAAACTCCCTAATTGACATAAAGTATTCTGCACAGACTACTATGTATTCTGATGATTATAACTTTGTTGACTAAAAATGTACTACCTGTTTTAGCCGGATAAAAGAATGACAGGACAAAGAAATTGCAGTTAAGATTATATTTTGCTTAAAATGTATTAGAACGTAATATTAGCGTATATAACGTGATTAATAAAGGTTTTATTTACGTCAATACAAAAACAAGCTTACGTACCTCAGACTAAATACTACTAGACAGAGCGAAGAAAATTTTTTGACATGTATGAGCGAGAACATAAGATACAATTTACTGGTGCTAAAAACAAACAAAGTCATAGATTTTTGTCTTTGTCGCCGTGGCCAGTTTTTGGTATATGTCACGATGTCAAAATCCTTTGTCTGTCACGATTCAACTGACATAATCGAACATTGTATAAAAATTCGGGATTTACAGATAGATGGAATATCTGGGACTGTCAAGAAATCATAGTTACGTTTGAAAATAAGAATTGAATAAATATCTTATATTTTTTCAAGTGGAGGTTGATGGTTGGTGGAGTGAAGGTCGCATGTCTTTTGGATTATTGGTGAAATAATTTACATAATTACTGTTATGTTATCAATATACCAAATATTATTGTTTTGATAGTTTGATATTCCGTAAGCCTTTATTGCGTTTCAACGCAATGGACGCTGAACCACCGGATCCCGGAGGTGGAGTATCGGAGATATATTCCCACGCTAGGTCTCCCCATGTTATTCCCCATTCGATGTCCGACTCTAATAGCATGGAATTTGAGGATGCGCTTAGTTCTAGCCTAGCTAGTAGAAAACGTAGTAAATCGAATAAAGACCTGTCGACTCACCCTCCAACTAAAAAAAATATTTCCGATCCATCACAAGCTACTCCATCTATACAAGATACATACTCCGTCCCGGAATATGAGAAAAACAAATTAGTTTATTCGGATTCTGACGAAGCACCCTTTTTAATACACGTTAGCAGATTCTCAGACGATCCTTCATCTGGTATTTCCCTTTATCCAATCAAATTCGGTCATTTTCTATTCCAAAATAATATTAAAAATGTGGTTCGTGGTGGAGTTAAACGCATCGGTAGAAACAGAGTTTCAATTGAGTTTTTAAGTTACCTCGATGCCAATGGATTTCTAGCTCACCCTGCTTTTTGTTTTGCAAAATATGAAGCAGTAATTCCATCATATAACGTCACTCGCATGGGTATTGTTAGAGAGGTCCCTGTAGATTGGCCTCTTGAGAAATTTGTATCTTCCATAGAGGTTCCCTCTGGTTTTGGTAGTGTAGTGAGAGCTCGCAGACTTAATAGACGAGTTATGAACGAAGGTATCTCTAACTGGACCCCTACTCAAACAATAGTGTTAACGTTTCAAGGTCAAAAGCTTCCAGCTCATATATACAGTTTTTACACATCTATGCCTGTAGAGACTTACGTACTTCCATCCATCCAGTGTTCTAAATGTTGTCGATTCGGTCATGTTACCACCCAATGTAGATCCAATTCTCGCTGTTTCGTTTGTGCACAGAATCACGAAGGTGCAACATGCTCCAAGAGCTTACCCACTTGCCTCTTTTGTTCTGGTGATCACCAGGCAAAAGACCCTCGCTGCCCCGAACACGCTCGTCAAAAGTCCATTAAGCTTGTAATGTCACAGGAAAACCTCTCTTATTGGGAAGCCTCTGCTAGGTTCCCGCAAGTCAGAAAGACTTTTGCAGATACTACTAGAGCTTCTTTATCACCCTCATCCAATAACCGCCATTACCAAGTATCATCCCAACCTAATACTAGATTATCTACATTACTTGGCTCTCCTACTATTTCTCACAGAAAAACTATTTTAATTCCCCAGCATTCCCCCTCCCCAGCATCAAGCCCAGGTTTTGACAGATCTGCCCATCAGGCGATTGTTAGATCTCCAACTTTCTCTCTCCCTAATGGAAACGCTATTCCAGATACACCTAAAGAAAACTTGTTTGAGCTGCTCTTAGCCACTATAAGAAATATAATTTTAAAATTTAATGACTCTGAATTACCAACTAGTGCTCGCGAGAAACTTACTCAGCTAATGTCTATTGTTAATAATGTTCCCAGTGATCCTTCAATGGAATTGCCGGAGCATTCGGAATAAAAAATCAGATCTTATATATATGATAAATAAATATAAACCAGTTATTCTTGCCATTCAGCAGACATAGCTTAGACCTGGTTCCCATTTTAGGGTCCCGGGTTTCTCATGTTTGCGGGATGACAGGAGTGACGGTCACGCTGGCTCTTCTATTTTTGTATCAAGGTCAATAATATTTTCCCAAATCTCTCTTCCTTCCCATTCTGACACTTTTCATATTGTTGCTATTAGAGCCTTCAACATATGATTCATATCAATATATATTCCTATACCAGATATTCACGTATTAAATAACTTGTTTAGTATAGTTTCTTCTATTCCCCCTCCAGTAGTGATCCTGGGAGATTTCAACATACACCACTCATCTTGGGGATCACATTATTGTGATACACTCTCCCATACCTTCCTTAACACTATTGATAGTTTAAATCTTTGTATTTTAAATGATGGATCTCCTACTCGACGAACTTCACCCTCTCAGAATCTCAACAGTGCGGTGGACCTGACTATCTGTTCCCCTGACATTTCGCCTTCCATATCCAAACAAAGCTCTGATCCTACAAGTTACCGCCCTATAGCCTTATCTTGCACCCTTGCAAAAATATTAGAACATCTTATTAAGAATCGTTTGGAATGGTTCCTAGAAAACAGGAATATACTACCAAGAAGCCAGTTTGGTTTTAGAAGGGGACTAAGTACCATGGATAGCCTAGGCACACTTACTACAGATATCCGTATAGCTTTTTCTAAAAATAAATATTTGGTTGGAGTGTTCCTTGATATTGCATCAGCTAATGATAATGTCCTCCTTCCTATTCTTAGACAGAAAATGCTTCAGCTGAGTATCCCTATGAAGATCGTCAATTTTATATCAAATTATTTTTCGGCAAGGTCTATTATAATTAATTTACAAAATTCATCACTTCCTCCAACAGTTTTAAAAGGTCTACCACAAGGCTCCGTGCTTAGTCCTCTTTTATACAACATATATACTTATGATTTAGAATTATCCGTGAACTGCTTTTGCAATATTCTCCAATATGCCGATGACCTTGCTTTGTATGTTGCATCGGCTGATATAACAGAGGGTTCCTTCCGCCTTAACACTGCTATTTCATATTTATAAGGATGGTTATCTGATCATGGATTATCTATATCTATCCCCAAAGTAACATGGTAATCTTCACTCGGCACAGGTTGGTACCCAATATCACAATCAAATATGAAAATCAAATTTTTCCAACCAAAAACTATGTTAATTTTTTAGGCATAATCCTTGATTCTAAATTAACTGGTACTCATCATGTTAACCACATCATTAAGAAATGTGAAAAAAATATTCATATCCTTCGCGCTTTATCTGGGGCATGGTGGGATTCGCACCCATACTCCCAGAAACTTTTATATAATGCTTTTATCCGTAGTCACTTGGATTATGGGTCATTCCTCCTGGAGCCATGTAAAAAATCTGCTTTGGTTACTTTGGACAAATTGCAATCTAAATGCCTTCTCATCATTATTGGCGCTATGAAGTCTTCACCTATCAATGCCCTACAAATGGAATGCGTGGATACTCCACTAAAATTAAGAAGACAGTATCTCTCTGATCGCTTTCTTTTCAAAGTTTTTCAATGCTCTTCCCACCCTCTCATCTCCAAATCACATCTGTTTTCAGATTTTATATTATCTAAAGATTATTGGGCTCTCAAAGATCCTCCTTGTTTATACACCAGCCTAATCTCACTTCGCCGTCTTCCCTGTCTTGTCTTCCAATGCAGGTTGAACCCCCTTTTCAACACAGCTTATGAGGCCCTAATCTATAAGCCGAATATTATGCTTGATTTGGGCATCAGCAAAGATACTCCTGGTTCAGATATGCTTTTGAAATCAGCAATTAACAACAAGTGGAAGGACTGGCTTGTTATGTACAGTGACGGTTCTAAGTCAATTGGCCAAAGCTATGTTGCTGCTGCAGTTTGGATTCCAAAGTTCAAAATTATCCTCAGCTTCAAGTGCCCTCGTCAATGCTCAGTCTTCACTGGCGAATGCGTTGCCATTCTGGAGGCTTTGATATATGTAGAGTCCCATAACCTCAATAAAACAGTCTTATTTACAGATTCTTTAAGCTGCCTAACAGCTATTAGAGCTAATGCATACCAGGCCAAATCCAGAACTCCTACAATCCTGAAAATAAAGGAGATTCTGTACCGCTGTCACACTAAAGACATTCTAATTCACCTCGCATGGATACCCGGACACAGTGGTATTGAAGGTAACGAGATGGCAGATCATCTTGCCAAAGAGGCTTGCCACATAGGATGTATGTCGAACAGTCCAGTCTTCTCACAAGACCTATTACCCTTAGCTGGTTTGATGTTACGCTCTAGTTGGGATAGATCTTGGAAACAGTCGAGCTTAATAAAAGGCAAACATTACAGGTCAATTCAGGAAGACATTCCATTAAAACCATGGTTTTTTAAATTTCGAAACATAAATAAGAAAGCCACGTCCGTCATTTGCCGACTTCGTCTCGGTCACTCATGCTCACCTGTCCACTTAGCGAAGATCAGGGTTAGAGATTCCTCGCTGTGCGAATGTGGTTTGGATGAAGGTAGTCCAGAAAATATATTTTTTAGCTGCCCCAACACCCCATCTTCCTTATACGATCTTCTGCCTCCTTCTTTTCCTCGCCCTTCAGACTTAAAATCACTTCTTTCCTGTGTATATATCCCATTTACTTACTTAATTTGTAATTTTATTATAAACAACAATATTAAACTATGATAATAATAATTACTTATCTAATCAACATATTATTATACTTATTGATTTTTTTTTTGTTTTTTTTTTTCTTCTTGCTTTAGGTAACTCAACAGATTTCAGCCTTATCTCTACATTTATTTTTACAAAGCTTTCCAATCGTTATATTAGAAAATACCTACTGAGTTCTGACCATCACATAAATTTAGCAAAATAATCAAGAGAACATTGTCATTGGCGGAATTATCAGGATCGCCACAAGTCAATACAAGAACAAGATTTACAGATATTTACGTGTTATTCACTGTTGTGAGACAAAGACTACGTGATAGTAGTGCTTGTAAAATATTGTACTAGGCTACAAAAGCTACAGCTTGATTGTTTTTGAAGGTTTTATGGTAATATAAAATGGGCTTTTTTACTCGAAATTAATAATTGATACTAAGATACACTCGCAAAATTAAGTTTTCTAGCTAAATTTCTATTACTGAGAATTGTTTCGGTGTTGCCTTATTTCGAATTTAATTTGCCCAGTTTTCACTTTACTAATAAATTTATATGCAATTTATGAGATGATGATAAAAAGTTACCATTTTAGGTTTTCCTCTAATCCAGATGCGAGATTGAAATGGGTGGATGCTACAGTAAATCGAGCCAACCCACGAAATACCTAAAATATGTTTCACGATATTTTGTTGATGTTTCATTATACATAATATTATGAAAATAATAACGTTGGGAGCAAAATCATTGCCAGTGAATATGTCCATGTAAGTATAGCCTTAGACCGCTGTACTTATAATCTAGAATTGAGAGAAACTGATTTGCTCTAAGTTCTTATTCAATTAATTAAATCAGAGCTGGAAGGATGATAATTCTTTTGACCCAGAAAAGAAAGAAAAGATAATTTAAGTGTATTCTTGTGTACTATTATTTTATTAAATATAACTTATTATTATTTATCAGATGGGATATCGAACAGGACGGCAATTTATAGAGCAACAAGCATTGCATGCATCAAGATTCAAAGTCTTGATATTTCCCTACGTGATCAAATTCTTATTACGGAGATCCGTAGAACGTGAATATCCGACATAGCCCGCCGGGTTTGCATTCTGAAGTGGCAATGGGCAAACCATATCGCTCGACAAATTGACAACCGTTGGGGAAAAAGGTTCTCGAGTGGCGACCACTTATCGGACAGCGCAGCATAATATGGCCTCCCACCAGATGGACCAAATATATGGTCAAAGCTGCAGGGAGCCGTTGGATGCAGTCAGCACAAGCCCGCTAGTTCTGGTGTTCTCTTGCTGAGGCCAATCTACAGCAGTGGACGTTTAAAGACTGATGGTTCGATGAATAGATGGGGTTGTAGATTGACTTTTAAATAATTATTTTAATAAACGTTGTGATTTTTAATAAAATATTGGTTACCAAGAGTTTCTTGTTTACGACCAAGTTACAGACCTCATTATAACTATCGTTTAATTTGCCCAAATATGTACAAATTAGAATTTTTGAATAAGGAAAAAGAGTATTTTAGTACGAGCGGGAATCGAACCTGCGTCCCTTCCTTTCCGGGGAAGTGCTCTAATCCATTGAGCTATCGTACCATTTCTAGAAATACCAAATTTCCTCATCACATTTGTCTTAACGACCAACACCATCTATCGGCAATGCATTTACATGCATTCATCCAATGTAGTAAGTTTAATTTTGCAATTAAAATTCATACTATTTGATGGCGTGATTTTTCAAACATTTTGATCTATATTTTAGCACTTGACATGATCAGCTACTCTTAAAGTACAAATTATAATTTGTGAATAAGGAAAAAGAGTATTTTAGTACGAGCGGGAATCGAACCTGCATCCCTTCCTTTCCGGGGAAGTGCTCTAATCCATTGAGCTGTCGTACCATTTCTAGAAATACCGAATTTCCTCATCACATTTGTCTTAACGACCAACGCCATCTATCGGCAATGCATTTACATGCATTCATCCAATGTAGTAAGTTTAATTTTGCAATTAAAATTCATACTATTTGATGGCGTGATTTTTCAAACATTTTGATCTATATTTTAGCACTTGACATGCTCAGCTACTCTTAAAGTACAAATTATAATTTGTGAATAAGGAAAAAAAGTATTTTAGTACAAGCGGGAACACAGCCATCATTATTGTACGTGTTTGACGGGACGCCACACGGTAGGTTCCTGTGCGCATATTGTAGTATCAATTGTCTGATATTTAGGATATACGCCACCAACACCAGAGGTATATCACTCGTACGTCTCTTGCTCTAAGGATAGGTGATAGAATAGGAAGATAGATAAAGGGGAATGTAAGGATAGTGAGAGGAAAGGGGTTTTCTCGTTGGAACGAAATAGAAACGCTAAATACGTTTCTAAAGTGTACTGTAGTTTTCGGTTTTATTGGTAATCTTTATTTCGATTTCAGCGATACAATAATAAACACTAAAAAAAATATTTAATAGGTACTTATTTAAAACTTTTACACCTTGGGTATGCCATGTCTGTCCCAGCCTTTGAGTTCATTAGTAGCATTAGCCGCCACAAATTTAATTAATTCATATAATTGTAGACGTTTCTAAAAATAAACAGTGGCTTATGAATTATATTATCGTAAATGATTAACAATATATCTAGATAGACACTCGGAGTTGTGACCGCGTCCTAAATAATGGAGGTGAACTGTTCCCGTGACATCCCCGCCATTGTTCTACCAGTCTAAGAAGCATACAGTCAGTCCTCGCCTTTGATGTTGACGAAAAAGCCGAATCCGTCTAGTCTAGACATTTGTCATTACGAATAAAAGTTAGCACTTTTTGTGTATTGGTTGTAATATTGGCAGGAAATAAAAACATATATTAATAAATCTATATTTTATACATAGCATCAAGCCTGTATTCCCCGAAGAGGTAGGCAGAGCTGTATTACACACCCACAGTTCACCTGATATGTTTAAGTCCCACGTAATAGGGGGCGATCCTATTGAAGTCTATTGGGCACATTTCCAAACTCCGGGCTGCTACTGAGAATTTTCTTTTTACGAAAAAGCTCAATAACATGTCCGACCCGGGGATTGAACCTGAGACCTCATGATAAGCAGTCGCTTACACTACCGCTGCACCACAGGGGTAGTTCTTTTTTTATTACACTTTTAAACAAATTAAGTAGAGTTAATTAAAATGACATTGCTCAACTGCCACACATTGTTGGCCTAAAAACCAACAGCCACAAAAAAAATGTTTTTCTGTATAATGACTACATTCGATCGAAATTAAATTATAGTCACGGACTTCCAAAAACTGCATAATAACCAAATTAACCCATTTTGAGGTTAAAATTTGCTTTAAATACTACATAGCATGGCGGTGTACGCTCTACGCATGATTTCCTCCACCCCAGGCAGGTCTGGGCCTCCAGTGCTAGTAGAACCGTCTAGGTTGCAGGGCCTAGCCTTCCCTCATCAAGAGGCGCTCGCGGAACTCGTACGCCATCATTTCGGGCCTGCTTCTGCTAGGGTGGCGGACTGATCATCATCAGGCCCTGGATATCATCTAGGACTGGTGTACTTGTCATAACGAATCAAATGATTCCAAACTTCCAGATTGCGGCGTTTTATAGCAGAGTGCCCATTGCCATCTTCCACCTCCATTATTAGGCCCTGGATACTATCTAGAGACAAAGTACTCGTCAAGAGGAATCAAACGCGTCCAAACTCGATGGAGTTGCATCATTTCATTACAGAGTTACTGTGATCACCTTCCAGCTCCATCATCAGACCCTGGATACCATCTAGATACCAAGTACTCTTCAAGACCAATCATACGAGCTTAATCTCGATGGGGTTATGTCGCTTTATAACGGAGTTCTTATAGCCAACTTCCTTGGATACCATCAAGTACTCATCAAGACGAATCAACTGAGTCCAAACTTGATGAGGTTGCGCCGTTTCATTATAGAATTTCTGTGGCCACTTTCTAACTCCATCATCAGATCAGCTTTATGTCATCTTAATATTGCATAGTCACGCAATATACATTATGCGTGTAAAATTTCAGCTCAATCAGAAACCGGAAAGTGTGTCAAATTTAACTTGCAAAATTTGACCGGGACAAGTTATATAAAAGCATGAATATTAGCCTTAAAAACATGAATGATATAAATAGAGATGTATATGTAGCCCATATTTATAAAAAACGTACGCGGCGGACATTATGCACTTTTTCTAAAAAAAATATGTAAGTATTTTTATATTATAATATTTTATTTCGATAGCTCTGACAATTAGCTCCCGATCGACTGACCGTAGAAGTTTGGCCGTTCGGGAGCGCCCCGCCCGCGTCTCACCCCGCACCGCACCTCACGATTGCTCTGTCTAGACGTCTTCGATGGCCGCCTGTATCATTGACTTATTAAACATATTATGTGTACCTCACTGGCCTGTATGGTTCTTCGACTTTGGTTCTACGCAAGTATATTCGTTGCCTTACGGTATGGATTGTAAAACTGTGGTAGTCTATAGACTACACTGCGGTAACGGTAACCAATCATCATTAGTTGGATCGTATTATGCTTGTTTGCCAACACATACCACTATCGTAATATTTAAAAAAAAACATGTTTTATTCGCAGTCTCTACATAATTTTAAAGTTATAAATATCTGTTAAATTACGCTTAATAATGGGAACTTACAGTATATCGTATAGGTCTCTTTTTGCCGTCAGCAAATTTCCAATAGATTGTAGGGTAGCCTGTAACTTTATATCGAGGGTCTGGCCAATCGTTAGCAGTGGCGTCAATCTTGATTATATCAACAGATTCATTTTTCATCTATGTGGTGGTAAATAATAACATAATTAGTCTAAAATTTAAGAAAATCAAATACTTAAATTTAAAAACAAAGTTAGTAAACTTAAAGATTAGATCAAATTCTATGACAGAGTTAAAGTGCTATTGCATATCGTCGGTTTAGAGGTAAAACTCATTTAATACTTAATTCAAGTTAATGAGCAAATTACAGAGTTACAAGCAATTTCAAATAATTTTAGCAATAGATTAGGTAGGTACATGATAGGTACTCATATTTCTTAGGTACAATCCTATTGAGATTAATTCTGTTTTTAGATTACAAGGTTGCTGTAATAATTGCTTTGTTTGTTTATAATTAGACATTTAAAATATAAAAACTAAGTACACTATAAAATATGTTTCAATGAGTTTTACCTATTTTAACTTCTGCTTATATACCTAAGTCAAATAATAAACCCTCATTCCTTAAGTAAGTAAACGACATCAGTCTTTATATTAATATTAAATTTTACACAAATATTATCCCCCTCCTAGGGCGATAGTTCAGGTGGTGGTTGGACCTCATCAGCACTTCATTACCCGCCCTTGAATGTCAGGGACAAGTGCACAGAAAATCTCGCAGCCGATTGGGTGAGCGGCGTTACCACGATTCAGAGCGGGGGGCCATTTTTGTTCGGGGGGTTCGACGTCTCCTCAGTGAACTTTAGTGTACCACAGGGTAGTGTTCTTGGCCCTACACTCTTCATCATATATATCAATGTCCTGTGCTCATTGACACTACCGGCAGCAAAAATGTTCACATATGCGGATGATACTGCTATCGTTTTCCACGCAGACTCTTGGCCTAACGTTCATGAGAAGGCAGAATATGGTCTTAAAATTGTCGTCAATTGGTTGAAAAGAAATCTGTACCTTAACATCGAGAAAACTCATGCTGTTTGCTTTAGTGTATCTAAACGAACCAGTCCCAGGGTGCCACTTATTGTAAAACTTCACTCCTGTTCTGATCCCAGTAAATGTGACTGTCCAGTGATTAAAAACACAAACACTATCAAATATTTAGGTGTCTACCTTGACAATCATCTGATGTGGACTAAGCATATCGAGTCATTACGAATTAGGGTTAGAAAACTCTCATACGTGTTCAAACGTCTGGCTAAATTATCAATGCACAAATTAATTAAAATTATAATATCTGGCTTTGTGCAAGTCGGTTTTGGGGTACTGTATTATTTCCTGGGGGGGCAGCAGCAAAGATTAATCTACTTAAAGTGGAAAGAGCACAACGAGTTCTCTTGAAATGTGCCCTTCAACTTCCGTATAAATATTCAACTGACCTTCTGTACCAGGAGTCTCAAGTACTTAGACTGAGGCAGTTGTATGTTATGTCTATTGCTATACGTTTCCACAGGACTAGCCTTTTTACATGTAATATACCATTACGTACTAATCGACTACCTCAGGGGGACACGATTAGATGTTATAAATCTATTGGCCAGAAGTCATTCCTGTTTATGGGACCTTATATCTACAATAAGCTAGAAAGAACTCTAAAAATAGCAAAACTACCGAAAAAACATGCAAAAGCAAGATTTTTTTCATGGCTAATAGGTTTGGATTACACAAGCCCTGAAGAATTACTGAAAATACCCAAATAGCACGTAACACGTTCGCGGACGCTCGTGCTGATTTTGCAATGCCACTTTTACACTTAATTTTGTATGGAATGCTATAGTCGCACCATCACTGGTAAAACACATTACCATATTTTCGGCACCTCCGCTCCTGGGCATTTGCCGACCGACTGAACGAATCGCCTTACAACTGTCACTGCTATGACAGGTGCGTCAATGTGCGTGCGCATACAATAAGGACGAGTAGTGACCTAGTGACACGTTTGGTGTCAAATGACATATTGTATGACACCTAGCGATTTGAAAAATTCTGCCTGGGGACGACACTTAATGATAATATATACTGTGACAGTATAGAAAATAGTCTGCTGCACACACACACACACACACACACACACACACACACACACACACACACACACACACATAAATTATGTTAAATCAAATATGTATGTATGTCTCTAATACTGCCAAGCTTTTTGGATTGTTAAGAGACTAGATCCCACGACACAGGGCATCCTAGTGTGGGGTCTAGTGTTATATTTAAATATTATGATTCTATTATTGGCATAATAAAGACTTATTATTATTGTCATTGGTTGATTGATTACCGTGATTGGGTAAGCAATTATTGCAACATCACGCGTCTATGTTATGTTGTATTGGTAAAGAACCAATCACAAATAAGACTATACGATGTCGATACGATTTTGTGAACCACATTCTAAGGGCAGCCCCCTTACTTTGTTTGACAATGAATTCTGAATCACATTATTTTGTAGATAGATTTGAACCAAATGTTTATGGTGTTTCCTTTTGCAGCAGCTGCCCCCTATTTCTGCAGATCTGAAGCCACGGTGGAACTCGAGTAAGTACGAAGGTGGCAAACAAGCATACTGATCACCCTATGATAAATGGTAACCGTAACCTATAGACGGTAGTAACACTAAAGAAATAGGAGGTGGAATAAAAAAGGAATAATGAAAGGAGAGGATAAGGAGGGAACAAGGCTTCAATTATAGCTAAATTAGGATTTGAGGTTCATACATAACGCTAGATAAGACCAAAATGGCCAGTTCGCCAGAATATAAAACTCGTATGTAAAGACCTAATAAGTAAATCTATAGAATTTGCTATTTTTATTTTGAAGTATAGGATGATGAATAATTATATATATTTTTTAAATAACCTTATCACCGAGCTTTTCCCAAGTAGGCTGAAAATTGCGACAATGTTTGCACCAGGGTGCATAGAACTCTATGATGGCATCGTGGCTGCTATCAGATACAACCTCTTTAAAATTGGCACCAACTGCTACTTTTATTGGACCGTCATTTTTTGTTGGCATTGGTTGGGATACAATACCGAGGTTCATGATCATTTTAAATGGCACAAGGCTTCCAATCCTGCAAGAAAATTGTCTAGTTAAATAAGCACCTATAGCATAATGCATACATTTGCAGGGATATAATTACGGTGTAACAGTGTTGATAGAGTTCCCTAAGCCAAAGCAGTCTGTTACGCTGGCTCAAGGCGGCCCCTAGACCTACAATAACATTGTACAATACATTTTATTGTACAATAAGATTGAAAGGCGCTTTGAATTCAAACAATCAATTATATCGCACAATAATACGAACTGCGCAATGTTTTCGTGTTCAGTCAGAGAATAGTAGACTGAAAAATATTCAAAACTGGCCCTACACGATGCCATGGAAAAATATGGTGCAATAAAAATTAAACTCGCTCAAACTTTCGTTCAATCATTGCGCAATCTTCAAAATTAATGGTTAATATAACGGTCAATAATATTGCACAATTCGTAATATTGCTCAATATAATTGATCGAATAGGGGCCGCCTAATTGTGCTTATATGCAATGAATAATACAGGTTGGATAAAACATTTAGTAAAATTAAATGTTTTATTCAAGATTTTTTTTAAAAGTAACGCCTTGCACTCATGAGTAGTCCTTGTATTGCAGGAGACTTTACAAACAAACAATTTCACAGACACAAACAACAATCATTCGGAAACTCAGAACAACCATTTGTGGATCACACAAAGAGTTGTTCTGTATGGGATTCGAACACACAACACTCGGGTGGGAGACCGGTGTCTTAACCAATCCGCCATCTGTGCAGACAGATATTTGATCATTTCGAAATACTATTTAAAATTAAATACAAAGTGAAAAATGTGAAATCGAAAATAACAGTCACGAGCAGTATTTGAACTTGCATTTCCTGGAAACCGTCCAGATGCTTTGCCAATTCAGCAATATAATGTATGAAAATACTTCCGAAAGATGGTGCAGGCGTCACCCAAAGACGTTAAGTATGAATGTGTTATCGAGATTAGCAGGCAGGAGCAAGTGTCACGATGGCTGAATTGGCAAAGCATCTAGGCGGTATCCAGGAGATGCAGATTCAAATCCTGCTCGTGACTGTTATTTTCGATTTCACATTTTTCACTTTGTGTTTAATGTATAGTGCTAAGCATGTCAAATGCTAAAAATATATTTAAAAATATCTAAATACTATTTAAAATTTGGTGACTGTCTTTCTATTGGGTTGTCAACGAGCAATTGATGCTTCTGGACATCTGGTGTTATATGTCTATAGCTACAACAGTCGCCGCTTGCCATCAGGGGTATTATAACTGTTATAATGATTTCATGACACGCTAGTAGTATAAAAACTTCGATCATCAATACCAACAAGATACAGCGTCACGAACAAAATCAAGCTAAAAACTGTCCGTGTGAATATATAAGTACTTATACAGCTACGTCTGTTTACTAACGAACTGAGAAAAAGGTTTTAAAATAGTTTTAAGTTCAACCTAATTACAATCATGGCACTTAATAATAAAGTCACAAATCTTTAAAATTTTCTCTTACATTTAGGATCATTTGTCACAAAAAAACGAGCAAAGCAATAATTTACTACTGCCACATAAAAGTGAAAAGACAAATAACATTTACTGTGAAATCAGGCTTATGAATGAACAAATAAAGTACTTTGTGAACTAAACAAATAAGAGCTCGATTCTTAAGTGCCCTGTTATTTACCGAGACGTATTTTTTGGGCCAACGCGATATCTATGCATTGTTGATCGAAGATAAAAATAATGCATCCATTACCAAAACGATTACCGGAATACTAAAGAATTTTAATCACCTGGCGGTTAGTTCCTCTTTTATAGCAACAATGTTTGTACCAAAACCCAATACTCCTACATACCATGACTGCAATTTATTATCACACATACTGTATAGTAAATTATGTAGTCCCTTGTTGCCATTTTATAAACGGTACCTATAGTCCGTAAAGTAGGAGTAGTTCCCAATGGAAAACATGTTCTACTGAAATTCACTTATGAAGCATCAGAAATTTTAAATTAAATAATTGCCGTGATAATTCATGATCTCGAATATGTTCATTGATCCAAATAAAATGTTTATTGTGATATATAAGTACCTAGCAAATAAAGTGTTATATGCTCTTTGCTTTGCCATAGATAAATAACTATACTAGCAAACACTAGCCACAGAGTACTTTTTAATAGCGTACCTCTCGGACCAATAATACACTAGTAGTATACTTACTCTATGGCGTACCTAGCTTAGAGTATAAGTCTCGAAAAAAAAGCTACCAACAAAATAGAAATTGAACCTCGATATTAGTCGCGCATGTTGGTACGCTCGTCACCTCTGATCACTGTTTCGATCCCCGGGTCGGGCAATGTTATTGAGCTTTTCCTAAAAAGAAAAATTCTCAGTAGCAGCCGGAGTTTGGAAATATTCCCGGTAGACGTCAATAGGCTCGCCCCCTATTACGTGGGACTCAAACATAGCTGGCGAGTCGTGGGCGTGTAATACACCTCTGCCTACCCCTTCGGTGAATACAGGCGTGATGCTATGTTTTTTATGTTTATGTTTATTCTTCTTTAGTATATACCAAAGAGTAGGTAGTACGTATAGTATAACTCTTTAGTTATAATTATATTTTATATTCTACCGCATTCTACCGATTAGTACTTAACTAATCTTAGACATAATACATCTAGACAGAGCGAAGAAAATTCCTTGACATGTATGAGTGAGAACACAAGATACAATTTACTGGTGCAAAAAACAGACAAAGTCATAGATTTTGTCTTGTCGCCGTGGCCAGTTTTTGGTGTTTGTCACGATGTCAAAATGCTTTGTCTGTCACGATTCAACTGACATATTCGAACATTTGTATAAAAAATCGGGTTTTACATATATTTACGTGATCAGTGTTTTGAGAAAAAGACTACGTGATAATAGTGCTTGTAAAATAGTTTACTATGCTACAAAAGCTACAGCGAGCGAAAAAATACCGGTATAACATTTCTTTCATATGTAGTAGAAAATGAAACAATTTAATGATTGAATGCTATAAAGTGATATAAAATGGGCTTTTTACTTGAAATTAATAATTGCTACTAAGATACACTCGCAAAACACGTTTTTTAGCTAAATTTCTATCACAAGAATTGTTTCGGTGTTGCCTTATTGCGAATTTAATTTGCCCAGTTTTCACTTTACTAATAAATTTATATGTAATTTATGAGATGATGATAAAAAGAACCATTTAAGGTTTTCCTCTAATCCAGATGCGAGATCGAAATAGGTGGATGCTACGGGAAAACAAGGCAACCCACGAAAGACCTAAAATATGTTTCACGATATTTTGTTGATGTTTCAATAGACAATAAGAAAATAGTAACGTTGGGAGCAAAATCATTGCCAGTGAATATGTTCATGTAAGTATAGCTTATAAAGTCTTTGTACTTCAACTTTATAAGTAAATCTCAATTCTAGATTATGACTACCGCTGTAGTCAAATAAGTAAAGAATTATCATTCTTCCAACACTGATTTAATTAATTGAATAAGTACTTTTTTTTTATTGCATTTATTGGCAGAGGAGCCACGGCTCATCTGATGGTAAATGTCAACCGTCGCTCATGGACTCAACTATACTGAGAGTATTGTGAAGCCGCTGCTCACCATTTCATTTCACCAATATGAAATGAAAGAATAAACGGCTACCTCCTGCTACGACCAAAACGCAACCAAGTACTTCATGGCCGGTCCCACGGGAGAGAGAGTACTACAAGTGGTGAAGTTAGCAATATGACGAATACCTGCACCTTACGGAGGAAAATCAACTCAACGTAAATAAATAGCAGATGCGAAACAAATTGTAAAATATTTTTCAAAATCAACCGACACGAAAATTTTTAAAAATTAACACGTGCAGCGCCGCCATTTGCAATGTCAGTGTTATCATAAAAAATCTAAATCCTTACATCTTTTAAAAGGTTTTGAGTGAAAAAAATATTTTTCTAATAATTTTGCAGGATAGAGTATTTGTAGATGTTACTTATATACATGGTATATTATTTTTAAGTATCTTTTGGGGATGCCAATAAAAATAAACAAAAATAATATATTTATGATTTAATCAAGTTTCTACTATTAAAATATTTATTTATAGTGTAGTAACACTGAAAAATTTATTTTTTTTCCTAACTGGTTCTTAGATGGCGCTGTTTATAGAAAATAAGGATGCTCTCGAAATGTTCCTAGTTTCTATTTCTGTGTCTGTAGCTCTGTACCAGTGTTGCCAGGTACTCTGCTTTTACCAGCTTTCACTGTATACTGTATTACAAATATACAGTGTATGAAAAAAAAAAATTGGTTGCCTGTAAAGTCGGTATACGGGCGAAAGTTTTACGTGACAACGACTTTGAGTGGTAAAATAATTTTAATGTGAATATTCATTCATATAGTAGGAAGAAGGATGAAATAATAGTAACAATTTAAAACATTTATTTATACAAAGAATTATATTTAAAACATTAATTTATACAAAGAATCTCGCACTGAATTTCATATTAACAAAATTTTATTTCTTCGTCTCTCTCGCTCTTAGGCGGGCTAACCATGCCCGAGTGGAAGGGACGCGTGCCTCTCACTCGCTCTCATTGTGAGCGCATAACGTGAGCGGAGCGTAACGCAGTTTCTTGAAGTGTCACCCGGCAAACCAATTTATAAGACGTTGTCACGTCAACACTGTAATTATTTAGATATTTTTATATATATTTTTAGCATTTGACATGCTTAGCACTATACATTAAACACAAAGTGAAAAATAATAATTTTAATGTTAAAAGCATAATATTTTTATATATAACTGCGTAAAAAGTAAAGCAATATACTCTAGAGCAGCTAACTTGTAAATATTAGCTGTAAATCGTAAAATCTACAGGGCCGTTTATTTCCATTGAATGGTGTTGACGTGACTTTATCCTTTTTAATAAATAGACTCATAGATATTTAAGTTGATGTTTACAAGACATTTTATTTCTTTTGCTCCTAAATCAGATCAAATTTATAGAATCTAAAACTCAACTTGACTTGTAAAATACCTGCAGTAATTTTGGAAGCACTTTTCACTATATTATTTGCATTTAATAAATTAGTGAATCGTTCATTAAAATGTGGCCGCTGTTAGTGGTTATCAACAATTCTCTTAATCAACAGCACGAGATCAAATTTGATTAAAATACTTTTGTACAGGGTGCCTATCATTATAAATTTCTTCTGTAACTATTAGTTTAAAAAAATACATTTAATAATGGAGGTACTCATGTTATTTTTCTAATCAAAATCTTACTCAGTCGTTAATATGAAAATTTATTTCATGTTTATTAGCCAGTATAGCTACTTTGATGGTCTACCAAATTCAAACGCAGTGCGATGTGAAAATTATCGTAATAAACAAAAAAGAAATCTCTTAATTACAAATACAGTCAAGAGCAATACAATTTATCCTTCTCCAAGTGACACAGATAGTAATTAACTTACTTTTTCTTTAAATATGTATTTAAATTTATCTACTGTAAAAGCGCTGTATTTAAGTTAGCGATTTACTGTATTTTTATACTTAACTACTGTATTTTTATATGCTAAACACTGTAAAATTACACATCTGACCTGGCAACACTGCTCTTTACCAAGTTTCTGAATTTCTGATTCCTTCTTAGCACAGAACAATATTACTCAAGAGTAAATTCTAACGTCGTTTGAATGTATATTGGTTTTAAAATTATATAAATAACTTTTATAGTCTTAGAATTTAAGGTGTAGGAGAGAAAATTAGCTGAATAAATATCTTAGACAATTTCCATATTTTTAAGGAACTGATAAAAGTCAATCATCCCTAGTCTTAAAAAAAACAAATCTTCTAAACAGTAGACATGTTTAAAGGATGTTCAGAATAAACAAGCATGCGATTATTAGCATGAATGTCTATTCTGTCCCTTTCTTTTGTAGAGCGTTGTCTCTGTTGAATTCATTTTGACCAAAGCTGGCATTGGCTAGTTTTAATGCTGACTCCCTGTGCTTCTTAGTCTGTGTGTATATTGTTTATTTACAGAAAATTATGTATTTATATTGAATTGAATGTATTTGATTAATTCTGTAATAAACTCATATTACTGAAAATACCCTCACAATATGTCTGAAAAGAAAATATGTAGGATTTGTCTTCAGACGGAGGCTAAAATGTACCACTTCAATGTTTGTCAGCTGAAGTATTATTATGAAGAAATAATAGCTTTACAAGTGGGTACCTTTTCATTAGAAATAGTCAAATAATTTTTGTATGTATTGTTATTGTTTGCATATATTTACTATAATTTTGTCAACCGATTTTGAAGATTCTTTTATCTATACTTATACTTACATATAATATTATTATAACAAACCCATGTACAATGTATTATGTACAGAACATTGCAGATATTGAAGAAACATTTATATGAGGGCCTTTATTAGAGCAGCAGAAACCAAAACAATCATTATTAGAATTTCTGTCTGTATGTTTGTTTGTGCATCAGCAAAAACTACTGTACGGACTTTGATGGAATTTTTTTTGATTGATTGCTCATGATTAGTCTTAAGATCTGGTATACATTTTATCTCACTACTATATGGGGAACCCGAGATATGACCTAAAAAACAAACAGTATTTGAATGGATTTTGATTAAACTTTTTTATTGATTGCTCTTGATTAGATTTAAAATCTGGTATATGCCTATAAAGTTGTGGGCAAAAGTTAGTTACTAAATAAAGCGAATTAAAAGATTCAAACAAAAAAACTAAATTCTGTTTCAAACAAGTACTTTTTTAAATCTTGATGTTGTGACTATTGTCCTCATAAAGGATGATCATGATTGATAGATTTTTTTAATTGGCTCCGCCGGCAGGCTGGCTGTGGTTTATCTGATGGTTTGGGATAACAGTTGCTCATGGACTCGATAATAACAGAGCTGTGTCTGTACATTTAAAATATTTGAGAAAAAATGACTGAATTAGGCTGTATGACGTGTCTGAACATAAAACAATTTTTTTTAGATTTTTTGTCTGTTTGTTTGTTCGTGCATCACGCAAAAACTATTGAACGGATTTGGATGCTATTTTGCTATTTGATAGATCTTGATTAGATAGATCTTAACAACTGGTATACATTTTATCCCGCTACTATATCGGGAACCTGAGATACAACCCAAAAACAGCTTTTAGTTGCGGTGGAGCCGCAAGTAAAGGCTAGTGTCATCTATGTTTTTTGGAGTTATTTTCATGTACAAGTTATTAAAAATATAGTTTGAATGGAGTTATACTTATAAATTAGACATAGTGTACATCCAAAATTGAAAAAAAATATTTACTTAAAAATTTAATATTCAAGCTAATTGTTAATTGAATTAACAATAAAATACTAATAATAATTATCAGTAGTAATAAGTTGTTAAATTTCTGGAGCTGTTGATTACGTATCAAAGCACTGAGAGCACCTTACCTTGAATATGCTAGTGCTCACAGTACAAAAATGGCGACGATTTATGGCGTCATATATTACCCAAGGATACTGTGGCAGTATACTGTCAGTCCATTATGGAACAAATTTCTCACCAGTAAGAGCACTACCCAATGCTCCCATCGGAACATACCCTTATACAAAATGAAATTGTTAAGTAAAAAGAGATGTTGTAGAGAGCAAATTTTTACTTAATTAATTATATGATTAAACAGGTGAATGAAGCAGATGGCCTGCCGCAGTACTTCTGTTATGAATGCGCGAGAATGCTTCATAAATTCCATAAGTTTAAGGAGAAGTGCTACACTGGACAAAAAATACTCAAAGAGATGTTGTGGAGGGGACCGGTATGCCCACAGACCACTTTACATAAAAATATTTTTTTGTGTCAATACATCTTTATATACTTGGGTTCCTTTTTTTACAATTTAAACTAAAATCACGATCAAGTCATCAAGGATCGTCAATCACTCATCAAGGATCGTCCCTGGCCCTCTCCCCCGCTTCCTTCTGCAAGATAACCTCCTTGGTTCCTTCGTCGAAAATCGTATATAGTACTGGTCCAAGCACTGACCCCTCAGGCACTCCAGCCAATATCTCGTGAAGTGCCCGTGTACACTTGTCCTCTTTGACTTGGAAAAGCCTGTCCGTGAGGTAGGAATCCAATATTCCGTAGAAGGAATTTCCTAGAAGTGTCTTAATCTTATTTATTTTATTTATTTATTTATGGAAATTAATGCATAACATTACAGTGTAAACCAATTCGTTATACATAATAGATATAAGAACAATTGAAAAAAAAAAAACAAAAAGAATATATAAACAGTAAATTATTTAAATTACCTTCTATCCATCACCTCACAATAACCCAGACATGTCCGACTTATATCAATCCATCTTGCAGCAAACAGATCACACTCAGGTGCTGTAGCCAAGAGTGCATTTAACATAGTCAGTGCACGTATAAAAGGAGAGTTGGCATGTGACACTGTACGGGCAGGAGGCCCTATGCACCTGTTCTACAGTTGAGTGTTCTTGTCTGAATCCAAACTGATGATCTGCCCCTGATCCTCCTGACAATTTTTTTTCAAATCATGTGCAAGGTCCAATGGCTAACAAATACAAAAACTTAAATTTTTACGTAATCACACTTTTGGCTCAATAAAGGCGCTTATCAGTATTTCGCACGACGGCGCAGTACATGCTCATCGCTGTTTAAAAGTGCTTATTTATGAACTATATGCTATCCCCAAATCATTTCATAGTAAATATTAGACTCCATTTAAGACAGCTTCCCTATTTTATGTTATCACGTTAGCTGGTCGTATCTGAACTAGAGCAGCCTTTTTGGCAGACTGATGACTTGCAAAGGCGAATAAGTCATTAACTTTTGGTATAAATATGTTTAAACACAAAGTGAAAAATGTGAAATCGAAAATAACAGTCAGGAGAAGGATTTGAACCTGCATCTTCTGGATACCATCCAGATGCTTTACCAATTCAGGCTGAATTGGTAAAGCATTCAGGCTGAATTGGTAAAGGTTCAAATGTATAGTGCTAAGCATGTCAAATGCTAAAAATATATATAAAAATATCTAAATATAAATATGTTTTTTTTTAATACTATGTAGGTGGCACACTATCTTACGGCCCATCTGATGGTAACTAATTACCGTAGCCTATAGATGCTAGCTACACCAGAGGCAACACTCGCGCGTCGCCATCGCCAAGGAAAGGTGTAGGTGAAGAGGGAACGATAACAAGGATAGGTTAGGAAGGATTCTAAGGAGAGGATAGGTAGGATAATAAGGAGAGGATAGGGAATTTGTTTCGGGGAAACAATGGTAGGAATACCTAAGTTGTTTTATGCTAATTTTCTGCGAGAGGGTGGTACTTAACCTATTGAGCCGGCCCCATCATGCTGGGCTAAGCAAGGCTCTGCTAACTACTATTAAATAAAAATTGATACTATTTTTTTCCATCAGTAAATTCTTTGTAGTTATACTGAATGTACGGACTGTAGCTGGTAGCTGCCTTTTTCTCGACTAAATGCCATGGACAAAATGTGGGCTGCCATGGACAAAATGTAGGTTGCTATGGACAAAATGTGGGCTGGCTCTTAACATTTTTATAGATACCACTCGGGAATAAAGTGAGAATTTAGAAAATACTTTAATAATAAGTTAGAATAATAAAGAGACCGATATCCAAAATGCTTTTGTTTTTTTAGATAACTTATGAATCTGTATACAAAATTGACCGCAAAGGTGAAAATATCAAATCTCATTTGTCTATAAATGATGTACACAGTATCAGTATTTCTGTTAGAAAACAAATAAAACATAAACTTAATATAAACAGTGACATTGTTGCAAAAGAAGAACCAGATTATTATAGTGAAGCATCCTTAACAGACAGAGAAGGTGAGTCAAATGAGTCAGTTGATGAAGAAAAGATTTCATTCATTTATAAAGATGATATCAATGCCTCTAATAAAAAGGAAATTGTAAGTTATAATCAAACCGTAAAATTAAAAGATAATGAGGTTGATACTAGTGAACCTTCTAATAAAAGAAGAATTAAGAATAACCATGAAGTGATACTTATTAATGAAGTACTTGAAAAAGAAAATAGTGCTAGTGACAATGCAAAGATAAAATTTGATGTTGATGAAAATGATACTGCCTGCAGTCCTGTGGTTTATGCTGAAGCTATAAATGTATCGAAAGTGGAATATAAAAAAATGAGTAAAAAGGATCGTAAAAGAACAAGCAATGATTGGAAAATAAAAAAGATTGAACAGAATACGAAAGATTGGAAAATTACTGTTTTAAATGAAGAAGAAGCATTAAAAGAATTTAGAGCAAAAGCAGAAGATAAAAAATATTTAGCTGCAGCATTTAAATGTACTGATTGCTTTAGAGGTTTTTCCAAAAAAGATATGCTAAACAGACATGTCCAATTGAGACATATTGAGGTAACTTTTTCATATAATACTTGGTCATTTGCATAAATTGGGGTACCCAGATTGATAACTTTTACAAAGCCCAGCCCATGTATGCAAGGGGCACAAGAATGCTCCTTGTGGTGCTCTCTTGAAGAGGTCTCTATTCACTAGTATGCATGGATGAGCCAATTTTAACATTAATTAGGGATAAGACAATATTATCTTCTTAATTAAGGTTAATAGGCCATATCACTGCTTGTTTAATAACTGTTTTAGAGTAATAGATAAATTGTTTATAAGGCGTGTAAAGCTGACCCAGTGCTTTGTCAATAAAAGAGACTTCCCCGGACTAGAGCACTTCTCCGGATTACATGGGATGCAGGTTCGAATCCTGCTTGCAGTAAAGTTCCCTTTTTTCACTTTCACATATAATTTGGTCTGCGCTAAAATACAGATCAAAATATTTAAATAATCGCGCTTTCAAATAGTAAGAATTTTAGTTGCACAATTAAACTTACCTATATTAGAATAATGTATGTAAATGCATCCGATAGGTGGTGTGGGTTGTAAAGATATCTAAAACAAATGTGGAGTGTGGAGTGGAGACCGGATTGGATGGGACGCAGGTTCGAAACCTGCTTGTAGTAAAGTTCCCTTTATCCACTTAAACAAATTAATTTGTAAACTAAATTGCTTATAAATAGCCAGATGTCATTAGGGTACATGATACCTGCCTAAGAAAGCTGAGCTACAAAATAATGCAAACAAACCATAGTAAATGAAGTAGTAACTCAAGATTTGTGTAGTATGAAATGGTAAAGCTCATCACAGATAAGCCACCACCCACCTGATAGTAAGTGCTAGTCGCTTTCCATGGAGATAGAAATATCATAAATTGCTGCATTATGCTGAAGAGAAGAATAAATAGGATCAGCTTAATCAAACATTTTTTTTTCAGCAACTTGGCAAATATGAGTGTCGATTTTGCCGATACCGTTATCGATTAGAATGTTTTCTAAACAAACATAACAAACAACACTATACTCGGTATGAGTGTTTAAAATGTAATCTCCTTTGTCACTTAGAGTGAGTACCTACCTACAATGTATTTTATTATTTTTCAGTTTTATGTTTTAAGGTTTTGTGGCAATGATATTTTTTGTTTTATTGTATTGCACTGACCGCGCATTCTTACACATTTGGTGTTTGCAAGCATCAGTAACGGGTTGATCTCTTGGTTTTCTTTTTAAATTAGCACTAGTAAGTCTTAATTTGTAGAAGAAAACATGTTTTACAAGTTTAACACTATTATACTATTATTAATTGCGGCTTCGACATTCATATTAGGGACTTCCTTTAACTTTTTGTTAACCACCGATCATGATACTAGTGTCAAAATCTATCTTGCAATACCTACCAAAACTATATTTACACTAGAAAAACCAAGACCAATGCTACTACCGTGAATCTATCACTACCAACTAAATAAAGCAAGATCAAGATTCGGCTTTTATTTTTTTTTGGGTTAGGCGGGAAAATTTACCTACTACCGCACACCCCGTCGTTCGGGACAACGAACAGCGTAGTGTGGGGCTCTCATCCACTAAATAAACTCGCCGTCTGCCATCTCCGCCTTTATTGATGCGCCACGGGAAGTATGTTAGATTGCTTCAGTGGTACCAAGATTCGCCTTGGGTCTTTTTGTCCATCGGTAGATAATACTTATATTTACCAGGAGCAAGTCTTTCTCCACTGTGAAAGTGAATCATAACACTCGTTAGGCGGGGAATAGAGCCACAAACTCCAAAAATACATTAAATAATTTACATCATCGTGCAAGTAAATTTTGAACTTTGAGGATTCTATGTTGCCATTCTGTTGGCCTTTCTGCTACTGTGGCTAGACTTTACCATACATTACTTGTTATGTTTCAGAAATACGGCGATTTTGCACGAAGCATACCACAGCGGAATCACTAGGAAATGTACTTATTGTGATGAGGAATTCAGGTGAGTAGTTTATGGTAATTATTATTTCGGTTCATTTGCTTTCGGTGGCAAAGGAGTTAGCTACTTTATTTTAAGTGTTATCCTCTCATGGACTTAGAAATACCAGGGTACATTGTCTGCGGTCCTGCGCCGACTGCATCCAACGGCTCCCAGTGGCGTTGACCAGATGGTTGTTTCTTCTGGTGGGGAGCCGTCCTACGCTGCGCCGTCTGATACGTGGTCGCCACTCTAAAACCTTTATTCCGCAACTGTTGTCGGTTCGTCGAGCGATGTGGCCGGCCTATTGCCACTGCTGCATGCCAACTCAGTGGGCTATATCGGTCACTCCTGTTCTCCTATGGATCTCCGTTACAGAATTATGCTTGTAGGAAAATACCGAGCATAGCTCCATAGCATGCTGAGCGACTTTGAGCCTTGCTACAAGGCCAACATTATGTTGAATAATAACTGCATGTCAATTTTCAGACATGCTTCTACGTATTATACGCACTTACGTACGCACCGCAGTGAGCACGTGTGCACGTTGTGCGGCGTTTCGTTCGTGAGTCAGCTCGGCTTGAAACAGCACAAACATATCAAACATTGTATTATTGAAATAGTAAGTTATTACAATAATCTTTTTTATGGGAGGTTGAAGCTAAAATGTTCTATACATTAATATATATAATAATAACATAACTGCCTCTGTTGTGCAGTGGTAGTGTGAGCGACTGCTGATCATGAGGTCTCGGGTTCGATCCCCGGGTCGGGCAGCGTTATTGAGCTTTTTCGTAAAAAGAAAATCTACTCATTCTTAATAGCAGCTTGGAGTTTGGAAATGTGCCCGGTAGACCGCAATAGGCTCGCCCTCTATTACGTGCGACATAAACATAGCTGGCGAACCATGGGTGTGTAATACACCTACCCCTACGGAGATACAGGCGTGATGCTATGTTTTATGTTTTTTTTTATGCTACATGGGATGCAGTTACGGTAACTTATGGACGTTAGAAACAGAGGCATCACTCGCGCGTCACCAACTCCAAGCGATGGAAGGTGCAGAGAAAGGGTTATTAGGAGAGGATGAAGAAGAGATTTAGTCATCCGGCGCTTTCGTTCACTTCTCCAAAAGGGTAGTAGTTCTCCAGTCGAATCATAAAATTCATTTTGTCAGGAAAGTCCAGACGACGACGAGGAAGTAAATACTTACTGCAAGCGATGCGATATACGGTTTGAGACGAGGAAAGCTTACGAGGAACATCTGTTCCATTCTGCGTTACACAGCGACGAATGGAAGGAAGCGACATCTGATGTTGAAAGGTGAGTTTCCAGAACGATTTGGAATATAGAACAAATGAAAATCTGTTTAAAATTACACTCGTAGTAATGTAAAACATATTATTCCTTAAAATACTATAAACTATATCCTTTTTTTTTGTTTATGCGGGAAATAATGTACCTAACCGCACACCCCGTAATTCGGCAACGAACAGGGTAGTGTGGGTTCCTCAACCACTAAAGAAACCCGCCGTGTGCCGTCTCTCCGCCTGTGTTGACGGCCCACTGGTACTATATTGCATTGCTGCAGTGGTCCGCCAGCGGCTTACCCTTTCGGGTACCCTCTACTGTGCGACGCATCCGCACACAGAGCGTCACACATTCGCAGTAGACCTTGCGGGTGGCGGACGTTCTCCAGTTCATCCACCCGCAGCCTCGGCTGGACTATTTATTTAATTAGTAAAGGACATGGTTAAATAAAGTATGGACATTGCTCTAGCTATGAATAAACATTGTACCTAGTAATATGTAAATGAAAATTAGTACAGACATACATAGGCTCACGCCTTTTTCCTAGAGGGGCAAGCAGAGACAACAGATTCCACTTGCCACAATCCTTGCTCACCTTTTTTGCCTCATTCACTGTCATTATATTCCTCATACATGCACGTCGATTAAGGGTACTTCTGACCTGACCTTTCTCGAGAACTTCTCCGATTTGGTCAGAGAACGTTCGACGAGGTCTACCCATCCCAACTGCGCCATTCACACTCGCCATATAAATCTTTTCTGCAATCCTCCTTTCATCCATCCTCTCCACGTGCCCAAACCTTAACATTCCTTATGTTAGTATTTATTATTTCCTTATATTGAAAGTTAGTAGAAACTCCTACGTCAATACATACACAAACTCATTAAAAGAGCTTTATTATTATTAAATTAAATGTGGATGAAGACACAGGGCACATCTAGTATTGAAATAAAATAACCACAATGCAATTTATTCATTTAATATAAAATGTACTTACATTAATTTATTATGGAGCAAGTGATAAATAGACATTATATATATTATATATAATTGCGGCTATATATGTGCCGCTTCTTTCCAGACATCTCCAATCATTTCTAGAAATCCAATAAAAGAAGTCGTAGAACGTTTTGAGATGTATTTCAATACAATTATAAATAATGTAATCATTCTGTAATACACTTTATACTAGGAGAATAATAAAACCGTAATAATTCATTAATGGATATTCAAATTTGAGAAGCTAGTGAGAAATTTCTTTACATGCTTAGAGCAGTCGTTTAGCCATGTCCTTGAGAAAAAGCAAGTTCCCAAATAGAAAATCTATAGTCACACGAGCTGTGGTTCCTCGTCATATTAGATGAGATAATAGTATGTGCGTAAATAAGTTATTAGTAAATCGTAAAAAGCATACATGCACAGGAACAGCGCTCGTGCTCATACAGATACGCGCATACACATATAAACACACATGCACACACACGCACATGCGGCAGCAGGCAAGGAATTATGACTTTAATTTTGTCAAATAATATTAGAATAGTTTTGGCTCAATGTTATAGTAACAGCCCTTACCGGGTCCGCAGCGAAATTCTACGAACAAAACATTGTTTTGCTAAAATGTTAGTAAAATATGTATAGCAAACAGGCCGTCCACAGTGATTTTTGAGTATGTAATATGTACCTACAGCAAGTTTTTCAACAACTATCAAAAATTGAAAATTGAAGACAGGTTTGCTATAAAAATATTTTTACAAAAATACAAAGTATTTTCTTTATTACAATCCATTATCGCTAGTACAACCTGTACGACATAAACATACACACTATTTAAAACGATTTCATGACACGTGTCTCTGGCGAGCTCATACACGAAATTAATAATATTACCTCTCCGGGCTCCGCACAGGCGAACGCGGGGCAGTTATCCTTTTGAATTGGTAAACTTGTTAGTCGGCTTTTGGAATAAAACAGTTAGGCCACGCCCCCAATAACCTTGTTTATATCATGTTATTGTGTTAGAAAACACGATAACATGGCGCTGCGGACCCGGCTTTACTAATATCATTTACTCTTGAATTGATGACGTAAATATTTAAGCGATCATCAGAAAATTTGGCATACACATAGTTTTAAGTAGGTAGGTATATAGAAGAACAGGCATTTTTTGTGTAAATTATTTTGATGCCACAAAAGGTATTTAGATTAGAGGTGTCTAGCTATTATTATTTAAGTAGGTTCTTGGAAGTGAATTCGAATTTGTGAAAATTAAATAAGATTTTTATGTTCCATTCTACGTCACAGTGATGGGGAAAAGAAAAGGAATATAGAATCTGTTATTAAAAGGTGAGTTCATTGAATATCAAGTTTATCAATATCATTTCTATATCACAACCTGTTAATGTCTCACTGTTAAGCAGAATAGCTATGGATCACCTGATGGTAAACGGTTACCGTAGTAGACTATAGACGCTAGCAACACTAGAGGCATCACTCGCGCGCCATCATCTCCAAGGAAAGGGATAGGAGGTGGATAGGAAGTGTGTTAATAAGAAGATAGGATACTAAGGAGAGGATAGGAAGGATAATAAGTAGGAGAGCGGTTTTGGACCTCCGGTGCTCTCACTCACCATACGAAACTCAACGGTAGGAGTACTTACCTATTGTTGTTTCACTCTGATGTCGTGAGAGGGTGATACTTCCCTGATCGAGCCGGTCTATTCAAGCTGGGATAAGCAAGGGTCTACCACTAGAAAGATAATTTTACTAGAATTATTGTTTTTGGGGTAATTAAACCTTAGTTATATTTGTATCTATTAAAAAGCCAATCGCAGTAAACTGCTGGGTATCCATCCATCCATCAGCCTTTGAAAGTCCACTGCTGGACATAGGCCTCCCCAAGAATGGGAGATAGTGCCGTAATCGCAACCCTTGACGGGCGGGTTGGCGATCGCAGTGGATGTTGTTAATACTCGAAGGAGTGCTGCTGCCCACTCCCCCGGTATTCCGTCAGTCGGCTCTTACGACTCCCATGGGTGGAGAGGGGTGGGACAATTCTAAAGCCGGCCCCACACGGTAGAACTGCTGGGTATAGCCCTTGTTAATTGACGTCACAACGTACGGTACTCCGCGTGCCGCATCTAGTCTATTCCCAATGCCTTGTTTAGAGCTTTCTACTTTATGTTTACGTTGTCATGGTATCCACTCTAGAACCTTTCTGCATCAGCGAAATTCGGTTCTTATGCTGTACAGATTCTTTTTTTTATTGCCAACGGTGGCATACGAGCAAACGGTCCACCCGATAGCAAGTGGCTACCGCCGCTCATGGACTTCGGCAACACCAGGGGCACAGCCAAGGCGCCGCCTACCGTGAGTAAAGTGCTCTTCTCAAACGTCGTTTAAAGAGGGACAAGTCGTAACGTTAGGGAAACACCGTAGCAGGAAGTTAATTCCAGATCTTACACGTACGTGGTAGAAAGGAACGCTGAAAACGATCCGTCTTGGACGAGATAGTCTCCAGTCGGTATGGATAATACGGCGTCTCATGATCCCGTGGTAAGACGTTGGTACCACCTCAACAGTTCCTCAGAGCACTCCCCATTGAAGTCGACTGAGCACACAGAGATCCCTAAAGTCTCCGCTGCCCCAACGACTCCAGTTTATCCGTGAGATTTGGTATTGGTATTTTGGTGCTTATTATAAATTTTATAAAGCAGATACTTGTTATGATTATAATATGAATTTTACTCTACTTTGGTGGTAAGCGTCCCATTCTTTTTTTATTGTAACAGACTAGTCACCACACCACTTGATGGTAAGCAGTAACCGCTACTCATGGAACTTTAGAGCATAAGACTAAAAAAACAATTTGTAAAAAAACATGTTTCAATTCTGCTGGTCGTCCCGCGATGTAATTTTTCTGTACAATGAATTTCTGTTACAGCACCGAGTCATCAGAACAGGTGTCCGCTAGTAAGAAAATACTTGGAAAGAAGGAACAGGCCAAGGTTTGTTATACTTTATTACATGATCACAGACACTTTCTGATCAGTATTAGTGTCTCAACAGCCAGGGCCGTTTTTGACCCTATGGAGGCCCGTACTTTTGTAAAGACGGGAAAAAATGTACTTATCTTTTTTATTGTTTGTAGTGGCAGACGAGCCACGGCCCATCTGATGGTAAATGGTAACCGTCGCACATGGACTCAACTATACCGAGAGTATTGTCAAGCCACTGCTCACCATTTCATTTCACAGATATGAAATGAAAGAATAAACGGCTATCTCCAGCTATAGCCAAAACGCAACGATGTGCTTCATGGCCGGTCACATGGGAGATGGTGGCACCAACCCGCTCGGGCCCGATACCAAGTGAGTACTCCCATTTGGTACCCAGCCCCACCACCAGTTTTGCAATGGATGATAATTGCTTACTTTCACTTAGTCGCCTCATACGACACCCGTGGGAAGGATTGGGGTGGTGACAATTGTTTTCTTAGTCCGTCACCAAACGGAACAAATGGCACACCTCGTCATGCGGGGCAACGGACAGGGTAGTGTGGGGCCTTCAATAACTAAAGAACAATCCATAATTAAAGATCGCATTCTTAAAAGAAATTACGACCCCCAGTAATGGGGACTACGACTCACGGAGGAGGACAGAGTTTTATCCATCCATCTATCCATCAGCCTTTCAACGTCCACTGCTGGTCATAGACCTCCCCAAGAGAACGCCACAGCAAACGGTCCTGTGCCGCTTGCATCCAACGACTGCCTGTGACTTTGACCTGGTCATCGGTCCACCTGATGGGAGGCCGTCCTCCACTGCGCCGTCCGTTACGCGGTTGCCACTCGAGAAATTTTCAAACTGAAAACATCTTCCAATGCAGTGGTGAAGAGTTTCGGGGATATGACGTCTCTCTGTCTAACACCTTTCTGCAGTTGGATCGGTTTTGTGCTCTTGTCCTGATCTCTGACAGACATAGTGGCGTTTCTATACAAACACTTCAACACTTCGATGTATCGATAGTCAATTTGGCACCGCTGAAGGGACTGCAGCACCGCCCAAGTTTCGATCGAATCGAAGGCTTTCTCGTAGTCCAAAAACGCTAGACACAGGGGCCGATTATACTCCTCGGTCTTTTGTGTAATCTGGCGCAGCATATGTATGTGGTCTACGGTACTATAGCCTTTTCGGAAACCGGCTTGTTCGGGAGGCTGGAAGTCGTCGTGCCTGCGCGTGAGTCGATTTGTAATGACCTTCGAGAACAACTTATAGACATGGCTCAAGAGCGAGGTGGGTCTGTAATTCTTCAAGAGGGTTCTGTCACCTTTCTTGAAGAACAGCACCACCACGCTCCTGGTCGTCCTGGAACGTCGCCCCCGAGAACGACAGTATTGAATAGCCTCTGGAGGGCTTTCAGGACCGGTTTTCCGCCTGCCCTCAGAAGCTCTATAGTAATTCCGTCGTCTCCCAGTGCCTTTCCGTCCTTTAGTTGTTTGAGAGCCATTCTGATCTCGTATAGGCTGACGTCCGGGATATCTTCGGTATATTGCCGAGTTAGCTTAGATCTGGGCTCATGAACCAAGCTGACAACAGGGTTCTGGGATCTGTATAACTGTCCATAGAACTTGTGGACCTCTCTTAATATCTTCATATCTTTGGAAGAAACAACAGTTCCATCATTGGTCTTCAGCTTGGTCAGCTGACCCAAAAAAGCTTTGGGCTTTTTCCAACAGACAGATCTCTTGCGAACACTTTGGTTCCGTTCTATCGCCTCTTTAATACGCAAGGTATTAAATCAGCGAATGTCTCGTCGCATAGACGATCTGCCTGTTTAGTCGCCTCTGATTGGACCAATCAGCCGAACACTGCACCTTCATTTCTGTCCGTCTCGCCATGAGCTTAAGAGTTGGTCCGAAAGCTTTTGAGTCCTATTGACGCGACTGGTCTTAAAAAAGGTCGACCCGACCGCTTGGACAGTTTCCACGAACCTGTTGTTCATATCGCTCACTGAATCGCACTCGTCTAGGCATTGAAAGCTATTTTGTAGTTCGAGCTGAAAGTTTTTGGGGTTCTGGTATTGAGCAGGTGTTGGTAGGAGCGTAGACTTCAACAAGCGTGACCTCTCGACTTTCATATTTAGATTCAATATGCCTCTAACTAAGCGGTGATCACTCCCAGTTTTAATCCTGTTGATCACTGAGACATCATCGAATATGTGTCGTTTGTCCGTTAAGATGAAGTCGATCTCATTTTTCACTGAACCATCAGGGCTAATCCAGGTCCATTTTCGCTGGGGCTGTTTCCTGAAGAAGGAATTCATCATAAAGAGGCCTTCCTTCTCCAGAAAATCAGACAGCATCTGGCCCCTGTGGTTCCTCTGCCCAAATACATATTGCCCCACCTTCAGCTCATCGTCTCTCCTTATGCCTAGTTTTGCGTTGAAATCTCCCATAACCACCGTGCAGTGACTTTAAGACGCGTAAATGGCTTTCGAGATGTCCTCGTAAAGGGCCTTCACTTCGTCGTCGGAATGTGTCGAGGTCGGTGGGTAAACCTGTATGACCCTCAGCGAATACCTTTTGGTTATTCTGAGTATTAGGTACGCTACCCTACTCGACACACTCTCAATCTTCTCCACGTTACCTATGAGAGACTTGCGAACGATAAACCCGATACCACCCTGGGACTGGTGGCCGCCCTCCTGATGGAAGAGCAAGTTTCCGGACTGGAGGATTATCGTGCCCTCACCCTGTCTTCTCACTTCTGATAATCCTACAACGTCCCATCGGATCTTGCTCAGTTCCTCTTCCAGCACGGTGATCCTCTCGTCAGTTCTCAGTGTCCTGACGTTGTGTGCGTTACCAGGGCCAGAAATCGTTTATGGTAGCCGGATCGCGACCGGAGATTCTTAGCACCTCCTGCTCCGTCGTTACCGAGCCCGCTACCGTTAGGCCACGGAAAAGCGGAGTTGCCGTGACTGGGGGCCGATGTGTGTATGTGTGTGTTAGCACTCATTACCATAATCGCCACGCTTGGCAGGCGGGTTGGAGATCGCAGTGGATGTTTTTAGTATACAGGGGAACGCTGCTGCCCGGTCCCCCGGTAATCCCTTTGTTGGCTTTTATGACTCCCATAGGAAGAGACGGGGTGGAGCTATTCTTGGCGCCGGCCCCGCATGGCCGAAAATATATTTTAACGAAAATCATTTTTTTTTCTTTTAGATTACAAAAGAGCTGAGTAGGAACAAAAACGTTGATGACCCTTTTGGCCCTCTTACGAAATTGAATCGCAGACTCAAGAGAGAACGGCGGCTTCGCACTAAACCTACTACTTGTTATCAGGCAAGATGTTGTCATATATATTTTTTTTATTGAGCCTACTTTTAAGTTCACTTTTTTTTATAATTTATGTGATGAGCCTATAGAGGCTAGCAACACTAAACTGTCAACTAAAGGAAAAAGATCACACCACCTAACTTACCTGTTTCCAATTTTCAAGTATTCTGTGAGTCTGTCATTCATGCTGGAAGACTCTATCGTAACAATATTATCATAACAATGATATTATAATAATATATTCTAATAGAGAACAAATTATTTGTGCATGTGGAAAAAGAGAAGTTTAGTGCGAGCGGGATTCGAACCTGCGTCCCTTCCAATCCGGGGAAGTGCTCTAGATCGCTAAGCATCGCACTGACCTATGGCCATTCCCAATCTTCCCCGGATTTAAAGGGACGCAGGATCGAATCCCGCTCGCACTAAACTTCTCTTTTTCCACATTCACAAATAATTTGTTCTTTATAATAGCTGAGCATGTCAAGTGCTAAAATACATATCAAAAATCTAATAAATATATAATATTCGTAATTTTATTCTGACTAACCTCGACATGTCGACTCAGTTGCCTTAGCTGTTGGTCAGGACTGTTCACCCATCCGCCGGCGGGCCACTGAAGTAATCCAACACAGTACCAGTGGTCCGTCAACATAGGCGGAGACCCTGTTCGTTACCCCAAACGACGGGGTGTGCGGTACATATTTCCCGCCTAAACAAAAAAAAAGTAGTGTTCACCCATGACTACGACATCAGTCGGATCGTTAATTAAAATAAAGTTATTTTCATGGCTGCGATTCACAAATACGCCCATTAGATGTGTTGAATTTGGCTGGAGCAGTGGACCCAACCAAGCTCATGGGACAATTTTGTACAATTGCAAGGCAATCGCATGCGTGCGTGTCACCTTCTGTTTATTTGACAAGCTTTTAGTCCAAAACTTTGACCGCGCGATTACCACAATTGTGTGCAGAGAGAAATGAAAAATTTATACGAGAACTTTCTCTCTATTAGAAGTATACATACTGATGGGTGTTTGTCTGCACGTTATATTGACGGGCCTCGTGGCGTAGTCGGTAGTGTAGTGTTATTTAATGTTAAACTGAAATAACATACAAACCATGTTTTAAAGTTATTGTTAAGGATTAAACACAAAGTGAAAAATGTGAAATCGAAAATTTGTGTTTAATGTATAGTGCTAAGCATGTCAAATGCTAAAAATATATATAAATATTTATTGTTAAGGATTTATGTAATTACTTAGAATTATTAAAACAGTGATTATAATTTAGGCATAAGTAGATGAATTTAATCAATTTAAGTTGTAAGTCAAGCGAGTGTATTACAACGTGACGTCAAATCGTACGACTCGCCCCACCCGGCACGGAGGGGCGAGTCGTACGATTTGACTGCTAGCCCTTTATAAGCGCACACGCTTTTAAAGAGCTAGCGAAGCCGGGCGGGGACACTTTTTGCATTGAGACCTCAAGTAGAAAACGTGGTCTGAGTTATCAACTGTTGTTTCCTTTTGTTTATAAATTATTTATTAAATTATTAATATTAAATTGTTAAAAATAAAATAATTGTATGAGTAAATTGTAATGATTTTATAAAATCTAAATAATAATAATATTTGTTTACCAAAATATAGTTCAATTGATTTTTAATAAAATAAAATTGTACCTATTCACATTGCCATACAAAATCCATAGTTATTTTGGAACTAAGATCAGTCACGTCTATTAAGAAATAAGGTAGTATGGAGGAAAATAATGACAGTCGATGACTCCCAGGGAGCCAGCGACTCTGGCATTTTTAAAAATTTTGATAACAGAACAAATCCGATATATATAATTCTACTGTACGTGTGTATGTCACTGAACTCCTCCTAAACGGCTGGACCGATTTCAATGATTTTTTTGTATGAGTTTGGGTGGTGCCCTGGATGGCTTAGATTAAAATTTGGACCCGGTAGGTGGCGCCACAATAGGAATTTAGGACTTTTTCTTCTATTTATCTATGAATGTTTGAGTAAGTACCGGGATGGTTTACATTCACATTTGGACCCGTTAGGTAGCGCCACAATAGGATTTCAGGACTTTTTCTTCTATTTATCTGTGAATGTTTGAGTAAGTACCGGGATGGTTTAGATTCACATTTGGACCCGGTAAATGGCGCCACGATAGGAATTCAGGATTTATTTCTTCAATTTTTTCTAATGTAAAGAAATATACCTACCTAATGAATCCAAGCGAAACGCCAATGTTTGGACAGGACAACGTCTGTTGGGTCCACTAGTTTATTTATATGTATATATTTTTTTGCAGTGTGGCAAACACTTTGAGACTCAAGCAGCATGTTTGAAACATCATACGGAGGCACATCCGCGTACATCCTTTTTTCCACCGAACGAGAGGTATATCTGTGAGATATGTGGCTCGTCTCTGGCCGTGAGTACATAAAGTTTTTTTTTTTTCAGCCCATATATTGTTCACAAACCTACTACTGCCTTACCAATAGAAGTTGTATAACCTCTGAATAGTTATTGTGTTTTGTCTTTGTCACTAATATGACAGTTTAACGTTGCAAGAACGGAACAAAACAATAAACTGAATAAATATTCGGAGCTTATAAAATGTTTATCGGTAAGGGGGGCTAGGGAATAGGTAGAGTAGTTGTGGCCAGTGCTTAGATGTGCTTACAAAAAAGAAACAAACCACCGATCACGTGTCGGTGTGTCGGTCTCTCGACCAAAATCAATGCTCCTTCATGATGTCAATCAAATGATTATTTCGTTTATTGATTTCACGTTGTACAGGGGCCGGTATAGTTTATTTTGAATTACCACCATAGTGAATAACAACTCGGTGTACCGAGTACGGGCCGCACAGTGGCTTGTTTAGTTGATAGGTCCCCCCTTTTTTTTTCGGGATAAATTAATAATTCTATAGATGGTTTAGGTAATAATTTATATAACTATATGGTAGGACTCGTCCAAAACTGTTCAGCCTTTTTGCGTGATTGAGTATCAACATCCAAACACCTCAGCCTATGCATTACAACCTTTTATATTGTCAATAATAATAAGATTCATCTTCGCTTCAGTTATTAAAAAAAAAATGTAACTTTTATGTAATTTTTAATTTTTATTAACTTTTAAATAATGATTTGTCCTAGTATCTTTATATATTTTTATTTAATTTTTTGTTTAGTTATTTTTATTTATTTAGTATTTTTTATGTTTTGTTTACGGGCTGTCAACTGAAAACCAAGGCTGGACTGTAGCTTGTCCAGATTATGCTGAGATGGCGATCCTTTCCAGCGGGGACACTTCACTTGTGTACATTATCATGTAATTATTTATACTATTTTAATTTGTCCCCCTGTGAATAAAGCAGTATTTTCTTTCTTTCTCATTGCCCCGCTGGCTTCCCAAGACAAACAGGCGTGTTAGGTACATTTTTCCCGCCAAAAAAAGTTGATTTAAAAAACGAATTATTTGTTAAAGTGTAAAAAGAGAGCTTTACTGCAAGCAGGATTCGAACCAATGTCCCATTCAATCCGGGGAAGTTCTCTGGATCGCTAATCTATCGCAGTTACCTAATAGTGATACCCAATCTCCACTTCACGTTTGTTTTAGATGTCTAAAACCCGCGCCACCTATCGGATGCCTTTACATAAGTTTTATTCCAATATAGTAAGTTTAATTTTGCAATTAAAATTCATAATAAACTACAATACCATGGCATGACTTTTTAAATATTTATCAGATAATATTTTGATCTGTATTTTAGCAATTGACATGCTCAGCTACTTTAAAAAACAAATTATTTATTTGTGAATGTGGAAAAAGAGAACTTTACTGTGAGCGGGATTCAAACCTGCGTCTCTTTAGCTGAGCACGTTAAGTGCTAAAATACAGGTCAAAATAAGCTTAATTAAATTTTCCTTGTGTAGTACTGTAGGAGCATTCAATTTCTAGTCAATTTACTAATTTTAGTAGAAAAAACTCATTTTATTAAATACCACAACTATCCACGAAGGTAATAGGAATTCCCAGTAGTTTGAATATTTTCAGTTAGTTTAAATTTTACAACTTAATCCCTGTTACGTTACTAGCGCATTACCCGCAATCGCTCGCGTCATAGTGATAAAGCAATTTTGGATTGGATTTGCGTAAAATCAAAGAAACGGTATCAAAGAAACACATGTAATTTTTAACAGTCCTAGCCCCAGGAGTTTGGGATGTGCGTTTATATGTCAATAAGTCAAAACGAGGCGTGTCACCGTCACACATGGCTAACATGTTCAAAATAACACTCTGACTAAGTAGAGTTGTTGTGTATTTACTGGCTCACGTATACAGTTTACAAAAATAGCAAAGGATTTAAAAGATCAAGATGGATTATAAAGCGGAAATGTGGTGACAATAGTTCGCTCTCGTGTCGTCGATTGAATCCTCGCGGTACCGACCGTCCGCCTTTATATTTTATATCTCCACGAAAGGCAATAATAAAACAAAATAAGTCATTGGCCTGCACGTGCGTTTGCACCTGCGCGCACGTGTGGTTGTTTGTCTCGATGCGCCCACTGTTAACATTATGACGCTCTCAGACATATTTAAATATAAAAAAATGTGTATTTTCAGCCAGGCAGTATAGTAGCACATCAGAACATGCACACTAGAGAAAAGCTTCACCCGTGTAGCACATGCGGTAAACAGTTCTACACTATGGTTGGACTGAAGCGACACCTGGTGGTGAGTTGTTGTTTTAAAGCATTACTGCCACATTGTTGGGTAGAAGTCTCCTATCAAGGTAAGAAAGACTATTTCCAACGCCGGCTCAATGCAAATCGGCAGACTTCAGAGTCAAGCTTTAAGAATTAAGTTTGATGTTGGCTAAGTTAATTATTCTTATCACCAATAGATGTCACTTAAATAAATTTCTCTTTTCAGACCCATACAGGAGAAAAGCGATTCGCTTGTACTCTGTGCGACAAAAGATTCACACAAAGCAATAGTATGAAACTGCATCACAGGACCTTTCATCTCAAACAGCCGTATCCTAAAAGGTATGTTAATATATCAGTGTATATACAGGATGTTTCACAACCCCTATAACACATCGTAACCAGTATCGAATAGGGATTACGAAAATCTAAATTTTTCTTTTTTCTTTGAGTATGAAAATAATATTATATTTAAGTTAACTAAAATGTTACTTACCACTGAAAGTGTTTTCGCCACGCCCTCCTACCTACGTCGATTTTTTTACATAAGAGACAGGACCGTACGTAGGTAACTATGCTATTATTACGTCTACACGTTCATCGAATCTTAAATCTTGTTCGATGTGACCACCACCGACATCGATGCATTTTCGACACCGTTATAAAAAATTTGCTCTAACTCCTTCTAGGACTGCACTATCATTTTTTAAAGAATTAAAGGCTGCAAACATCCTGGCTCGCATCTCACCCTCCGAATACGCGCTCTTTTATGGGACCACACAAAAAAAATCCAAAGGTGTAAGGTCAGGTGAGCGAGGTGGCCAAGCAACTGGTCCTCCACGTCCAATCCAACGTGCACCATACTCTGCATGAAGGTATTCCTTCACGGCGAGAGAAAAGTGTGAAGGAGCCCCGTCGTATTGGAACCACATGTCCCGGACTAACGCGAGACTTAAACTGTCCAGTTCCTCACTTAATTCACTGCGCAGAAAAGCTAAATAGTTGGGCCCGTTCATAGTGTCTCGTAAAACACTGGTCCTAATATTTTATTATTTATAATACCGGCCCACACATTAATGCGCCATCGCTTCTGAAAGTAGCTCGGTTTTAGGGCGTGAGGATTTTCAGTGGACCACACATGCTTCCAAGGAAAATCTTTTCATTTCAATTTTATTGTTCATTCAATCTTAAGTGTGAACTTAAATTTAGCAGTAGGTACTTTAGGACTCGTCAACGTTCGAATATCGGCATTTGTCAAAGCAAAGTAGTCCTTCAAATTAAAATAGTAATTTAGCGACAATATTTAAAGTATGTTTTCCTATACATATATATGTTGCATGTTTTAGCATAGTAATTTTCAAAATTCAATAGTTTAACAATTTATTACCAAAATTGTAGAGGCCTGCGAACAAAAACAAATATTTTTTATTGTAACTTGTGTTGTACGAATTATGACGTTATAATATTAACTGAAACATGGTTAAATGTAAGTGTACTAAGTGGAGAGTTATTTGATAATCGATCGATTTCAGGTATATAGAAGGGACAGGGAAACAACTGGCTATCAATGCAGCAAGGATGGGGGAGGAGTATTAATCGCGGTTAACAAAAAATATAATTCTACACGTATGGATCGTTGGCAAAGTAATAATGAAGATCTATGGGTGATTATTGATATATCCACATCCCATATATCGCATCAAATAGCTCTCTGTGCAATTTACATACCACCTCCTGTAAGTCTCACACCCCTAGAAAGTTTTATCGAGCATTGCAATATAGTTCTAGATACAACAAACATGCCCATTTGTATAGTTGGAGATTTTAACTTAAGTCAAATAGACTGGAGCTCCAATACATTAAACGTCTCTTTGCCGAAAACATGTGAAACTTTTTTAGATTTTATGAATATAAGTCAGTTGGTACAGCACAATTTTGTAATAAACGATTTTAGGCGTATTTTGGACCTCGTCCACAGTCCCAAAATCTTTGGTGAATGAGTCTAACTGTCCCCTTACTGTTATTGATAAACATCATCCTCCTCTTGAAATTACCATGTCACCACTATTTGAACGAACTAGACTGGAGTAAACTGTTAAAACGAGTTAGTGACGTGAATGACATGCTAATAATATTTTACACTTGGACGAAGTTATTAAAAAATATGTGCCTTCACGAAAACCGAAGAAAAGTCGTTATCCACCGTGGTTTAACAAAACTATAATTACAACCCTGAAGGAAAAAAATAGACTTAAGAGTGCGTTTCAATAAATACAAAAATCCTCTAGATAAAATTGGATTGAAATTGATTTCGAAGCGTTGTGAGAAATTAGCTATGAATTTATACAATGAATACATTATCCAAATAGAAAAAGATATTAAAGATAAACCTAAACTTTTCTGCGGCTATATTAAAGCCAAGCGTGGTGGATCAAATTCCTACCCCTTAACTATGGCTGACGGACATTCACATCATCAAATGCATCAGAAATTTGTGAACTGTTCGCTAACACTTTTCAACCGCGTACACATCTGACTGTGATAGTAATATTAATATTAATTGTAATTCTGAATTCTTTCACAATCTTCAGAATTATAGCCAGAGTCTAACCAGTCCTATAATTGATCGCGACTGCCTGCTCAAAACATTACAATCGGTAAATGTTGGTAAAGGACCCGGTCCAGATGGCACTCCACTGGTCTTCATCTCCTCCTGTGCATCTGCACTTGTATCCCCATTATTATTAATTTTCAATAAATCGCTAGTATCAGGAGCCTTTCCGTCAGAGTGGAAAAGGGCTAAGGTAGTTCCAGTGCACAAGTCGGATAAAAAGGATGTAGTAATCTCAATCTTATCCACATTTGCGAAGATATTTGAATCTATTATTTGTCCATATGTTTAACAGCACTTTAAAATGCACATTAGTATCTATCAACATGGCTTCGTACCGTCCAGATCTACCGCAACCAATTTAGTGACATTCGTAGAATCCCTTATTCAGGCTGTAGACGCGGGTAAGCGACTTGATGTGGTATATACAGACTTTAGTAAGGCATTTGACAAAATGTCTCACTCCTTTTTATTGAAAAAAATGTCAGCCTACGGCATTACTGGGTCCTTATTAGAATGGTTTAAATCATACTTACATAAACGTGAGTTTTTCGTCGTAGTAAACGGTTTTCGATCTGCAACGCATAATATAACTTCAGGTGCCCACCAGGGGTCAGACCTAGCCCCAATCTTATTTAATATGTTTATGTAATGACCTTGCGCTATGTTTTCGTTTTTCTAAGCCTTACTTATATGCGGATGACCTAAAATTTTCACGAAAAATTGAGTCTCTCGAAGACAGAGATCTCTTGCAAGATACCTTAACCGAGTGATTATATGGTGTAATAAAATGCAGTTGAATTCCAAAAAGTGCTTTCATGTAAAGTTTACAAGGAAAAATAATTATATTGGCAGTGCATAGTTCATTAACGACCACAAAGTCCAAGAGGTAGAAACAATCCGGGACCTAGGAGTACTGTTTGATAGGAAAGTGAGCTTTATACCTCATATAGACAATATTATAAAGAAGACATCAAGAATGTTAGGTTTCATAATTCGAAATACTAAAGAGTTTCGCAAAAGCAGCACAAAAATTATGTTGTACAACAGTCATGTGCGGAGTGTGTTTGAGTACTGCAGCGTGGTATGGAGACCGCACTATGCCACTCATATGCTACGGATAGAACGAGTACAAAAGCGATTCATGTGGCACTTAGCATTTCGTGAAGGGAAATCTAATTACCTACCCTCCTACATATCACGGCTACGTAACTACAAAGTACAGCATATGTCCACCCGCAGAGAAGTCACTGACGCTTTATTCTTATATAAATTGTTATGTAACAAAATGGACTGCCCTGATTTATTGAGTTTAATCAGGTTTCGTGTCCCCGCAAGGTATCCCAGGAAGGCCATTACGCCGTTGTGTCCACCATTGCGTCGCTCTGTGCTTGGTGCTAACTCGCCGGTGCCAAGGTTCTGTAGAATCCTCAATGGCTGCAGTGATTTGGTAGATGTTTGTCATGTCAGTCTAAGTAAATATGTTAAAGTTGTTATAAATAACGCAAATACTCCAATATAACCGACCTTTGATTCATATATTTTTATAGTTTTGTTTTAGTTTATCCTTAAAATATTCTCTCAAAATTTAAGTATATTTTACCTATTGTTCACTCAATAATTACCTGCTTGTTATAGGAAATGGATATATTTTTTAAGATTATACATACATTTATTAGCTGTTTATTGTGCATGCGGTATTAGCCAGAAAGTGGTTGTTACACTTATGTATGTTTTAAAGCATATAAGCTTTTATAATTGTAGAGTGTAAATAACCGTTGGTAACCAAAAAAAAAAAAATATTTAAATAAATACCATAGCTACCGTGTTCGGTTCGGTATCGGTATTTCATTTCATTTCAGTCAGTCACTGTAGAATACAACAACTGTACCTACAAAGTACACATTATTTGTGAATGTGGAAAAACAGGAGTTTAGTGCGAGCGGGATTTGAACCTGCGTCCCTTCCAATCCGGGGAAGCGCTCTAAGCCACTGAGCTATTGCACTGACCTTCGGCCATACCACATTTCTACATCACATTTGTCTTTACGACCCACGCCACCTATCGGACGCAGGTTCGCTTTCCGCTCGCACTAAAGTTCTCTTTTTCCACATTCACAAATAATTTGTACTTTAAAGTAGCTGAGCTTGTCAAGTGCTAAAATACAGATCAAAAGTGTACCTACAGTTGGCAATAGTGGTTAAGATACCGACCTCCCGTGCGAGTGTTACTGGGTTCGCGTTCGAATCTCACACAGGAAAACAAATTTGGTAAAGATTTGACGAAGAGCAAAAGACTTCTCTCGTCACATTAGCGCATCACTCTCGTTATCACTGATCACCAATAGGATTTATATATGGACATATAATTAATTGAATGAGGCGACACTTGGCGGAAGTCCATTGTTACTATTATAGAATGGATTTTAGGAGGAGAGCTCACCACTCACCCACGGATTGTCAATCCCGGTTATCTTTGGACAGAATAACCTAAGATTGCCAATCCGCACTCTCACAGATAGAGGAGAATGTGATAATAGCAAAGTAGCATGCACGACAATGACAAAAAACTCACCAACGCGACACAACCATGCGATACGGTAGAACTCTCAGAACCACAATATTGCAATATTCCGCAAAAAATCCGAACATAAATTCGACACGTGTTTCACCTCTAAACGAGGCATTCTCAAGAACGCTCGGCAATAAATGAGCGAAGCTTACTCGTGCAACTTGCTTTTATACCCCTTCCACTATACAACAGTTATGACGTATCGCTCGAACGATATGAAAACAAGTTTAGTAGTGGGGAACTACAGCTAGTTTGTTCATTCAACAACATGTTACTACTGACTTTAATTATTTCTAATTGTTCTAAAACGGACAGTCTAATATTTTTATCACAAATATGCAAGGGCTCGAATGTATGACTATTATCTAATGAATGGTTACAATCTAATAAATGTTTCGCAAAATGTGACTTTTCAGGGTAATTATGCCTATACGCAGCTATATGTTCTTTATAACGAGTCTCAAAATTACGGCCCGTTTGCCCTATATAAACATTATTACATATTTGACATTGCAATTTATATACACCAGACTTTTTACATTTATCAATACTATCTTTACCGTTACAAAGATTTTTAAGCGAAAAGTTAGGCCTAAACGCGGGATAGATACCGTGAACCCTCAGTGTCTTTGCTAACCTGTCTGATATGCCACCAAAGTAAGACAAAGTACATGTAAAATTGGTTTTTTCTACTGCAACAGGATACAAAAGTTGTTTTACTATGCTGGACTGTTTTCTTTTAACCAATTTGTCGATCAAGAGCCTATTATATCCGTTTGATTGGGCTATATTATAAATTATATTTAATTCCTTATTGTATGCTACCTTATCCAACGGAACATTAAAAAGACGGTGAATCATGCTATGAAAAGCGGCCAATTTATGCTGCCAAGGATGACAGGACGAGGCGGGTATAACCGTATCTGTATATGTCGGTTTACGATAAATTTCGAACTTATGTTTGTTACCCATGCGATAAATGGAAAGGTCAAGAAAATGCAAGCAACGATCCTGTTCTATTTCTAGTTTAAATTTTATTCCTGTATGCGCAGTATTTAATTCATTAACGAAATGATTAAGTTGTCTAACGGTTCCTGTCCACACTAACAATATATCGTCTACATACCGGTAATAATATAATAATTTGTTATTATTTACTATGTGCTGACATTCAAAATGATCCATGAATATGTCTGCCATTAAAGGACTTAAAGGTGACCCCATTGCTAAACCATCATTTTGAATATAATACTCTTTATTAAATTAAAAGTAATTTTGTTTCATTTTTAATTTACCGTATCGCATGGTTGTGTCGCTTTGGTGAGTTTTTGTCATTGTCGTGCATGCTACTTTGCTATTATCACATTCTCCTCTATCTGTGAGAGTGCGGATTGGCAATCTTAGGTTATTCTGTCCAAAGATAACCGGGATTGACAATCCGTGGGTGAGTGGTGGGCTCTCCTCCTAAAATCCATTCTATAATAGTAACATGGACATATAAAAATATTCGGATATAGTCTCGCTAACACAACTTTGTGTCGCTAAGAGTCGGCCAGTTCGCTGTACGTACATGTCTACACGCACACATTCACACGTTAGTCAGCCATTTCCCGAGTAAACGTTATCAAAGTCGGTACGTCTACGCTGCAAAAAAATATTAAAATACAGCATTTCTTGTATGGTGAAATGGTGTAAAAACCGTAGTGACCGAAAGAAAAAAAAATCCAGAAGTCACATTTCATAGGTAAACGAATAATTTAATCACTTAGTTCCCTATTTTATACATTAAAATTAATATTAATTCACTGGAACAAAATAATTCAGTATTGCTAATGTTCACTAGTGCAAATTACCCGAAATATGGGAGTTTTATAGTTATATATTTATTACTTTTTTATACTCTGATTTTTTATTTTGTAGAGTAAAATGAATTTATTATTGTAGTGGCATTTACAAAATCTAAATTAAAGTAATCATACCTATTGTAATATGTTTTAACGTAATAAAATTGCATTTGCTAGTGTTATTTATGTTCATAAGAAAATCGCATTTAACGAAAGCGACATAAAATAAGGTGGTAGATGCCCACCGTATGTCTATTTGTCTGCTTATTAACATTTTAGTCAAAATGGAAAAAAATAAAAGAGAACTTTCTTACACTATTTATTAATGTGAACCATCTTATGCGGAGGGAAGGTAAAATCGGCTGTTAGCGTGGCGACGCTTTTATTCCGTTCAAATCTTGCAAGTTAAATGTAACTTCCCGGTTTCCCATTGAACTAAAATTTTACACGCATGTGTATATCACGTGACAATGCAATATTATGATGACATGGAGCTGATCTGATGATGGAGCTAAAAGGACGCACCCCTATCGAGTTTGGGCATTCGTCTTGCCGAGTACTTTGTGTCTAGATGGTATCCAGGGTCTGACGATGGAGCTGGAAGGTGGCTACAGTAACTCTGTAATGAAACTACGCAACTCTATGGAGTTTATACTCGTTTGATTCGTCTTGAGGAGTACTTTGTCAAGTCATGATCATTTTGTTTCTACAAAGTAATTTATTTGAGAATCTGAGTGTTACATTTACTAAGAATATTTTTGTTACAATGAATAAGGTGAACCAGTAGCATCATTTTATTTCGTTAGTTTATAACATACTCGATATATCTCAACTACCATTGCAGTGTCAACAACTTTAGCCCGTCAGTAAATAATTCTTTAATTTCCGCCATTTTAAAACTTTTGTTATTTCTTGCGACATGCCTCTTTACCTGTGTCCATACACATTCGCCGGAACAGAACATAAAATAAGCCTAATTAAAAATATAGTGGAAAAATATTTAACAATTCGATTTCACCACATTTCAAAATTAGAGGGAATTACAAGAACCTCTCAAAGTAAAAGACAACACTCAGCTTATGGGATGTTAGACATTAGGTACTTATAATAAAAAAGTAAACAAACATCTTTTTCTTTTACCATATACCTACAGTAGTCACAACGGATCTTTGTGTCTCTGAAGTTGGCTGCAAGACGCTGCGTACTAGCCATTTTTGTGTCGCAAGGCATGTGCGTCTTCTACAGTTTGCATTAATCGAAAAATGTTCGATTATAATTTAACAATTGTAATCGATAATTATATAATTCATCGATCGTAAGATGTGAACTCTTCTAAATCTAGATTAAAGCTTATTCACTGAAATCGCTCGTCTACCTACTTTTTATTGAATATAAAAAAAAATAGAACCTTAAACACAAAGTGAAAAATGTGAAATCGAAAATAACAGTCAGGAGCAGGATTTGAACCTGCATCTTCTGGATACCGTCCAGATGCTTTACCAATTCAGCCATCCTGACAATTGCTCCTGACTGCTAATTTCGATAACACATCATACTTAACGTCTTTGGGTGACGCCTGCGCCATCTGTCGGACGTATTTTCATACATTATACCGACCAGGTAAACTTACAATTGCTCCTGACAGGATGGCTGAATTGGTAAAGCATCTGGACGGTATCCAGAAGATGCAGGTTCAAATCCTGCTCCTGACTGTTATTTTCGATTTCACATTTTTCACTTTGTGTTTAATGTATAGTGCTAAGCATGTCAAATGCTAAAAATATATATAAATATTTATAGGGTTTGCGTCATTATTAGGTAAAAATCTTAATTGTAAAATTAAGTTTACCTGGTCGGTATAATGTATGAAAATACGTCCGACAGATGGCGCAGGCGTCACCCAAAGACGTTAAGTATGATGTGTTATCGAAATTAGCAGTCAGGAGCAATTGTCAGGATGGCTGAATTGGTAAAGCATCTGGACGGTATCCAGAAGATGCAGGTTCAAATCCTGCTCCTGACTGTTATTTTCGATTTCACATTTTTCACTTTGTGTTTAATGTATAGTGCTAAGCATGTCAAATGCTAAAAATATATATAAATATATAAATAAAAATAGAACCTAAATACTTAAAGTAATAAATAACATTTGAATTGGTCAGCACTTATCGTATGATTCTGTCAAAATTCTCACTTCGTGCTGTGTGCCTAACTTCAGAGACGCAAAGATTTGTTGTGACTACTTGTGACTAATATACTCTTTCTTCATACAGATTTGTGCAGTAAGTTTTAAATAAATAAATACAGTAAAACAGTGTTTTTTAGTTACTATTAACCTTTTCAAATAGTACGGTATATTTTATATACATTTCCAATAAATCTGCCAATCTGTATTTGTTAAAGGGTAAATTTGGCTAACATGATATCCCTAAATTCACTTACACATAAATAGCCGCCGCCATTACCTTGCTTCAATTCTATCTTAGCGAGACGCTGTCCGTTTTTTATATGTCCATGGATTTATAGTTAAATTAAAGACGGCGCGAGAGATGATTATGTAATCTAAGGTTTTCAGTTTTTACCGCTGCAGGGTAAGTCATTAACAAAAATATTGAATAGTTGATTAAATAATTCATTGGCGGGAGACCAATAGACTCGACGAACGTTGCCGCGTACGAGCCTAGTGGCAGTGGCGTACGCGGCAATCGGCATGGACACGGATAGGTTCCGACCTGCTGTTTTACGCCCGTATATAGGTACCTACCTAAATGTTTTGTAAACTCTACGACTAGGTCAACGCTCTTTAATGAATGATAACTTATTTGTGCCTAGACATTACGTAGTAATCGGGATCGTAAACATTTGGCTAATAAAATGGATTTTTAAAATATGATTTTAAAGTTTCATAACTTTTTACTTATGTTGTATTTTCTTTTTCCAACACTAGTAATGGCTTCCTTATATGGACCTGAATATGCCTGAAACGGCTGGTAATATTAGAGTTACTCCCTGTATATGATCTCAATACCAAACACTGAGCCGCTCTCTACCGCGAAAATTTGGCTTTTGTACTGGTAATCGATGGGGAAAAAGGTTCTTGAGTGGCGACCACGTACCGGTAATCGATGGGGGAAAAGTGGCGACCACAGACAGCGCAGCCTACAGCACATGAACCGTTTGATGCATTCAGCACAGGGTTTCTTGTTGTAGCGCTCTCTCGAGGAGGCCTATGTCCAGCAGTGGTCGAAAAACGAAAAGTCTATTATAGAAACATTGAAAGGCTCAAAAGTTCTTATAGTTCTAATATCAACTTAATGTATAGGCATATAGAGCTGAAATTTGACGATACACATGTTTTTTTCAGAAATAGACAAAAAAAGAAAGAGCTGAAAGAGTCGGTGGGCTTAGAACAATTAAATAGCGAAGAGTCGTCAGTGGACAGCTTGCCGGACGCCGAGCCCCGGAAACAACCCGGCATCGAGCCCGGGAACCACGCTGCTCTAGATCGACCTGAAGACACAATGCATTATTTGACGCTTACATGAACCGAATAAATAAAACAAAAAAAAACAAAATCTCCAATGAGTTATACTTACAATACGATAGTCTGTCAGTATTTCTTCTTGTTTAATGGCTCTTGTTGTGTGTCAGTATTTCTCTGAATTTTCTGTTATGTTTGCGACGTTGACAACGTACCGGGTTTCTGTCAAAAACAAAGTAATATAATTAAATTTAATAATAATAATAAAATAATAATAATAAAGATTCATCCGTGTGACGGATTAAGAATACAAGTGTCACCACCCCATTCTTTCCCACGGGTGTCTAAAGGAAGTAAGCAGTTATCACCCATTCAGGTGGTGATGCTGAGTACCAAGTGAAAGCACTCAGTTGCTATCGGGCCCGAGCGGGTTGGCCACTACCGTCTCCTGTGTGACCGGCCAGCACATAGGTGTGTTTTGGTTGTAGCAGGAGATAGCCGTCAATTTTTTCATTTCATATAATATATGTGAAATGAAACGGTGCGCAGCGGCTTGACAATATGACAATGAGTCCATGAGCGACGATTACCACTTACCATCAGGTGGGCCGTGGCTTATCTGCCAACATAAATAACAAAAAAAAATCAAAGATAAACGGAAATGTGGGAGAAAATGCCCACCACCACCTACAGACCAATCCTAGCCAGAACCCCTAATCTGGACCCAAATTAATGCAGGTATTTGTATCAATAAACACTAGTACATTCCCCGCGGCTTCGTTCGCGTAGTATTGTTGATCAAAAATCAATTTCGGATAGGATTCCTATTATGAAGTATAAGCGTCACCACAACAACAACTGCTGCTAACAGCTGTTTTTCTCTTGCCTCCTCCCTCCGCATTAGATGTTTCACATAAAAAATATAGGTTCCGGATAAGTAATCACCAACATATCATTACTAAAACCTTCTCCGAAACACGCTGCATCTTATGGAATAAGTATTATTCCGATCGATTCAGTAGCTTACGCAGTAGTAGCAGTATAACAAAAAAACCGGATCTCCATTTAGTAGAATATATTATTTAAATTATAACAAATAGAATGTAAAAAATAGATTAGCACCCACATCATCGGATCACGAGATCTCAGGTTAGATTTCCGATCCAGGCCAACAAACAAATTAAGTTTTTCCATCAACAATTAGAGGGGGGAGGTGTTTCATCTGAAGCCGCGTCAGATCTTTCTCCAGCCGTGCCGTGCTATGGTACTATAAGACTGAACAAACAGAGAGTTTATATTTGTCACAATCACGGTGATGTCTCAACCAATCACAGTGATCACGATACGATGTCGATTGTTAGATATGAGATTCCGTCTAAACCCCCAGTGTCGACATTATGAGGGATAAAACACTACCATGCTCATGCATGAGCGGCAACTACACTTACCATCGTGAAAAAGGAAGTAAAACTTATATATAAGTATATATCTATAGTATTATATCTATACATATAAAGCTGTAACAGAGCTGTGTTTGTACATTTAAGATATTTTGAGAGAAAATACCTGTATTAGGCTATATAGGCGTCTAAACATAAAACATTTTTTAGATTTTTTGTCTGTTTGGTCGTTCGCCCATCACGCAAACTACTGAACGGATTTTGATGCAACTTTTTTTATTTTGTAGTTCTTAAACTTTTATACATTTTATGCCGCTACTATATCGGGAATCTGAGATATAACCTAAAAACTAGCTTTTGGCTGCGGCGGAGCTACGGGCAAAAGCTAGTAGTCTATACTATTATAAAACTGAAACATAGCTATGTCTGTATATATAAGATATTCTGTAATAGGCTAAATAGGCGTGTCTAAACACAAAACGATTTATTTTAGATATTTTGTCTGTTTGTTTGTTCGCGCATCACGTGAGTACTGAACGGATTTTGATGCAACTTTTTTTATTTGGTTGCTCTCGATTAGACTTAACAACTGGTATACATTTTATCCCGCTACTATATCGGAAACCTGAGATATAGCCTAAAAACTAGTTTTTGGCTACGGCGAAGCCGCGGGCAAAGGCTAGTATTAATATAAATTTTGTAAAAATACTCACAGACTCAGCGTTAATATGTTTAATCCTCTTGTGTATTCTAAGTCCCCTCGCGCTCACGAACGAAGCGCCGCACAACGTGCACACGTGCTCGCTGCGGTGCGTACGTAGGTGCGTGTAGTACGTCGTCATGTGTCTATGAGATAATAATATTATTATTTAAATAAATAGTCTCATGCTTTTATCTACAAAGAGTTAAGCAAATATGTAAGAAACCTACAAATACTCTTGCCCGTTTTTACAATTTTTTTGTTTCTTAGTGCCAGTAGTGTTTGTGTGCAGCGGCTTGACAATACTCTGGGTATAGTTGAGTCCATGAGCAACAGTTACCACTTACCATCAGGTGGGCCGTAACTCATCTGCCATCAATAGCAAAAAAAGTAGAAGACATTAAAGTGGCATGATTTATTTCAGTAGTAACACGGTGTATTATTTTAGGCCTGTCATTATTTAAGACCTATTTTTTTTTAGATTTCATTATTTTAGGCCATCACATTACTTTAGGTGTCTTATTTTTTATTTTTAAAGACAACACCCTGCACTAATTAATAATCCTTGTATAGCAGGGACTTTACAATTTTTTTGTAAATTACAAACATACAATTTTACAAAAACATTTGTGGATCACACAAAGAGTTGCCCTGCGTGGAAATCGAACCCACAACACTCGGTCGGGGCGCCGGTATCTAAACCACTCGGCCATCTGTGCAGTCATGTTAGTCATATTATTTTGGGCTTGTCACCCTGTTACTTGTAGACTTAGTTATTTGAGGAATACCATTAATTTAGACCTATCGTTATTTTAGGCCTCACATTATAATTATGGTGCTGCTGAGTGCCTCTGTAGGTGGATTGTCGCAGCTGCTTGACATTTGCGAAAAATAAGCTAAGCAACAAGGTTTGAATTATAATGTAGTAATGATATCATAGAGCCTTGCGTATCCCAACATAAACGGGCCGGCTCGATCGGGGAAGTACCACCCTCTCACGTAAGATCAGCGTGTAATAACGGCACCTACCGTTGTGTTTCGTATGATGAGTGAGAGTGCCGGAGGCCCAAACACTCTCCCTATCTTCTCCTTATTAAACACCATTATGATAATCTTCGTGAAAAAATGCTGTTGTTCTGTAATAGTAAAATGTAGATTATGACTACCGCTGTAGTCATAATCTAGAATTCAGATAAACTGATTTGCGCTAAGTTCTTATTTAATTAATTAAATCAACGCTGGAAGGATGATAATTCTTTACTCCCAAAAAATAAAGAAAAGATAATCTAATTGTATTCTTGTGTACTATTATGTTATTAAATAGAACTCATTATTATTTAACTTTACTTTGTCCGTGTGGTGACGGATTAAGAATACAAGTGTCACCACCCCATTCTTTCCCACGGGTGTCTTATGAGGCGACTAAGGGAAGTAAGCAATTATCATCCATTGCGCGACTGGTGGTAGGGCTGCGTACCAAGTGGGAGTACTCACTTGGTATCCGGCCCGAGCGGGTTGGTACCACCATCTCCCGTGTGACTGGCCATGAAGCACATCGTTGCGTTTTGGCTGTAGCAAGAGATACCCGTTTATATTTCATTTCATCTGTTAAATGAATTGGTGAGCAGCGGCTTGACAATACTCTCGGTATAGTCGAGTCCATGGGCGACAGTTACCATTTACCATCAGATGGACCGTGGCTCGTCTGCCACTACATGCAATAAAAAAAATATATATTTACCAGATGAGATATCGAACAGAACGGCAATTTATGGAGCAGCAATACTTATTTTGCGTCAAGGCTCAGTCTTGATATTTCCCTACGTGATCGAATTCTTATTACGGAGATCCGTAGAATGTGAATATCCGTCATAGCCCGCCGGGTTTGCATGCTGAAGTGGCAATGGGCAGGCCATATCACTCGACGAACTGAACCGTCGGGAAAAAAGGTTCTCGAGTGGCGACCACGTATCGGACAGCGCAGCGTAATATGGCCTCCCACCAGATGCACCAAATATTTGGTCAAAGCTGCAGGGAGCCGTTGGATGCAGTCAACATAAGCCCGCTAGTTCTGGTGCTCTCTTGGGGAGGCCAATGTCGAGCAGTGGACGTTTAAAGACTGATGGTTGGATGAATAGAAGGGGTGGTAGATTTACTTTTAAATAATTTATTAAGAATAATTTTTATATTGAAAATCACAACGTTATCACGTTGTGATTTACGAATATTCTTACAAAGAGTCTTAACGACCAAGTTACAGACCTCATTCTAACTATAGTTTAATTTGCCCAAATATGGTTAAATATTTGTCAACCTGGCAACATTTAAAAAAAATATTGCTGTTTCAAGTGCGGCCACGCCCGCGCCCTGTACTATATTACCCTAATCCTGCCACATTATATGTTGTAATATTAATAGACTCCGCCTCTGTTCGCTGATCTTGCCTATGCGGGAGGAGAGAAGAGGACAAAATTCCTCCTTCCTATAGAGGAAGAAGATGGCGGATATAGGTCAGCCATATATGTCAGTAGTCTCCGAAACCGGCGAGCGTGCATGAAGAGAGTCATGAATGTTGAGGAAGCGAGAGATGTATGCAAGAATAGAACCTCTTGGCACTCTGTTATCTCTGCCTACCCCGCAAGGGAAATGGCGTGATGATAAGTAAGTAAGTATATGTCAGTATATAACTGCGTATTTAGTAAATAATTGTTAATGGGGAAAATGTATCATAACCTGGTATCACTGTTTTTGCATGTAATTTATATCTGTTCCTTACGGGTGTACGCGTATGTCATATATCTATTACTATCCTTTATCTAAGTATCTAGTGTCTCTAGTAGTCTGTGAGTACGAGCTAATTCAATTCAATTCTTCATTCTGGCGGTCCCGATGATTTCGCCAAAGTCAGGTTTTTTTTTTTTTTTTTTTTAAATTTTTATTGAATTGATAAATATATTTTTTTTTTTCTTTAAACTTTGGCTTTGTGAAAGATCATGAATAAATCGAAAATGTAGACGTAGAAAAGAAGATCATAATTTAATGTTACTGTTGATAATAAAATCGCTGAGTGTATGTATAAACGGAGAGTCAACATAACGTAAAAGAGATTTGAAGTCAGAAGGAAGAGGAATAGATGAAGGAAGAAGATCATAAAGAGAATGAGAATTATTGGGGCAGTTAAAAAAAATATGGTCGGGTGTTCCTTCGTCCAGTCCACATTCGCACAATGATGAATCTCTAACCCGTATTTTGGCCAGATGAACAGGAGTACATGAATGTCCAAGGCGTAAGCGACAAATTACTGAAGTAGCTCGTTTAGTAATTTTATGATATTTTGAAAACCATGGTTTTGTCGGAATTACTTCTTGAATCGATTTATAATATTTTCCTTTTATGTAAGAAGACTCGATCCAAGATCTGTTCCAACTGATATATAGATTATTTTTAGCTAATGACATGAGGTCTAGTGAATATGTCGTGAATTCTGATAAACAACCGGTATGAGCGGCTTGTTTTGCGCAATGATCTACTACTTCGTTACCATCAATGCCATTGTGTCCTGGAATCCAAGCAAGATATATTAGGCATCTAAAAAGAGCCTGTTTTATTTTAAGAATAATTGGTGTTCGCGATTTTGAACGAAATGAATTAGACCTAATGGAACTCAAAGAACTAAGGGAGTCTGTGAAAATAATTGTTTTATGAATGTTGTGTGATTCAGCATATAAAATAGCCTGAAGAATAGCTATAGATTCTCCGGTAAATACAGAACATTCAACGGGACACTTAAAACTAAGAATGATTTTATATTTAGGTATCCAAACTGCAACGCCAACATAACTTTCATTGGAAATTTTGGACGCATCAGTGTACATAGCTAAATAATCGCTCCAGTTCTGTTCAATAGTCCATCTAAAATACTGTTTTGCGTCCACCATGTTTTTCGACATACCTAAATCAACGATATTTGGTTGGTAAATAAGCGATTCATATGAAGTTCCGAAGAGAGGATTCAATCTGCATTGAAAAACTGGGCAAGGTATTCGAAGAAGTGAGATAAAGCTTTTAAATATGCAGGGGGATTCTTTACGAGCCCAGTAATCGCAAGAAGAAATAAATTCAGATAGTTGGTGTAATTTTGGAATAATAGGATACGTTGAAATTTGAAGGGCCTTAAAAATAAATCGGTCAGACAGATATTGCCTTCTTAGCCTAAGGGGAGGGTCTACACATTCCACTTGTAGAGCGTTAATTGGGGTAGATTTCATTGCGCCAATTATAATACGTAGACATTTAGATTGTATTTTATTTAAAGAATTTAATGCAGATTTATTACACGGCTCTAAAAGGAATGATCCGTAATCTAAATGACTTCGAATAAGGGCATTATAAATAAGCTTCTGACAGAATGGATGAGAACCCCACCATGCTCCCGACAAAGCTCGAAGTATATTTATGTTTTTTTCACACTTTGTAATTATGTGATTGATATGATGGCTACCAGTTAATTTAGAATCTAGAATGATACCTAAAAATTTTACCTTATTAATAACCGGAAAAATTTGACCATCAAAAGAAATCTCAATATCTGGTGTTATCCTACGCCGCGAAAAAACAACTACATTACTTTTTGGCACTGATATTGATAATCCATGGTTGTGTAACCAATCTTGCAGATATGATATAGCAGAATTAAGACGATTGGTTGCCGCAGAAATATTATCTGCAGTTACATATAACGCTAGATCGTCTGCATATTGAAGTACCTCACAAAAGCAATTTACAGAAAGGTCTAAATCATATGTGTAAATATTATATAAGAGAGGACTAAGCACTGAACCTTGTGGCAACCCTCTAGATACAATTCTAGGAGGATATGATAAATTTTGTACATTGATTATAATGGACCTAATCGAAAAGTAATTTGAGATATAGTTAACTATTCTACCTGGAATGCCTAGTCGAAGCATTTTCTGCCTAAGTATAGGCAGGAATACATTGTCATAGGCTGAAGCAATATCGAGGAAAACTCCAACCAGATAATTATTTTTAGAAAAAGCTATCCGTATATCTGTGACGAGAATGCTCAGACTATCTATTGTACTTAATCCTCTTCTAAAACCAAATTGGCTTTTAGGCAGCGTACCTCTACTTTCCAAAAACCACTCTAAACGATTTTTAATTAAGTGTTCTAATATTTTTGCCAGAGTACAAGATAAGGCTATTGGCCGGTATGCTGTAGGCGTGGGTCATATCGCTTTTTCTGAGAATCGTATCTGAATCAGATTTCGATTTGCAATATCAGATTTCAAAATCTTATATTTTAATATCTAGATATTTTACGTTCGCGTATCCATCATACGAGTAGATACAGATTTCAGAAATCAAATCCGATGCGCATCTTTAAATAGGATACGACAATATCATAGATTTCAATACAATTCGGTATTGTAGATATACTCGTACTTATATAATAGATGTTTAATTCGGTATTTATTTATCGCTAGCTGACCCGGCAAACGTTGTTTTGCCATATAAATTATATCTAGAGTATTTTTAGGGAATTTCTAGCGTAGAAATAAATAACTAACTCATTGTAAGTGTGTGAGGATGTGGACCTACCTACATATTAATTAAAAAATCCATTAAAATAATCCCCAACGTCCATAATACACAAATCTTTCTAAATTTAGAACGCGAAGGAAATTAAAAGAAATGAAACTTTCTTACGCAACTATTCGGACACAATTAAACAATAAGTACCTAATAAAACTATTACGTGCATAATGGTCCATAAGTACCAAAATTCGCTCAAGTTCAAGGCTAAATAATTAAAATTTTAGACATCGTTGATATCATGATTAGTACTTAACAGAAAGTAAGCTCTATTTGCATAGAATTAAGATTTAAAATTATTTATTTATAATATTTATATCAAATCTGTTCAAAAATCTGATATTGTGATATTACTGTACCACTCTAACTAGTGTAATATTTGTATCTCACGCGCTTTGTCGCACGCATGTGGCCGATGCGTATCGTATCGCGTAGGTACAGACGAGTGAGCGAGTATTCAGTGCATCGCAAATCTGATATTGTAATATTGCTGTACCGCTCTAACTAGTGTAATATTTGTATCTTACGCGCTTTGTCGCACGAATGTGGCCGATGCGTATCGTATCGCGTATGTACAGACGAGTGAGCGAGTATTCAGTACATCGCAAATCTGATATTGTAATACTTAGATTTCGAAAGAGGCCAGTAAGCGATTTTTAGATATTGTACCAATATCAGATTTCGTATCTATATACGATTTGTATCGCCCACTTTTAGTATGCTGTAGGATCTGAAGCTGCTTTACCAGGTTTTAAAATGGGGATCACTATATATGATTTCCACTCTTCAGGAGGAATCCCAGAAATAAATATATTGTTAAGAATTTGTAAAATGATATCTTTAGTATTAGGCCTACTGTTGACTACAAAAGAATACAGAATTCTATCTATTCCCGGGGAGGAATCATGTAAGTTTTCTAAAACCATATTAAATTCCTGTTTTGTAAATGGTGAATCAAATGTGTTCGTGACCTGAGGGTTATTAGTAAATATACAAGATTCCTCAAAAGACATAACTGTGTCTGGAGCCAATTTTTGTGCAAATTGTTCAATCCATTCTGAGGAAGTACGAGCTAGTTTTCTCGTTGGTTTGAAAGAGAAACCGCCAAAAGCGATAGGTCATGTATCTGTCACATACAACTTTTTTTTTAAATTTATTTCATGACCATGGATACTAGTCCTTCAGTCGAAAAAATAAAAATGTTTACAAAAATTCTTATTACAAAACATAAAATCTAACTACTTCTTTTTACAATATTAGTCATATTATTTCTACTGTATTTATAATATAATTTAAAATAGGTTTAAAAAAAGTTCTTATCGATAACAAATCTTGGATACGGCGGGAGATACTGACTGATATTTGTTGCGCAATGTCACTAATGTCACTAACGAGTAATAGCCGTTGTAGTTTAAAATATTCACATTCAAACACTATATGATTAATATCTGCGTTTGGTTTGTGACAATAGGTACCTACAATTGTTTTCTCTAACAATTCCAAGTCTCTGAAGGTGGGCAGGAACTAGACAGTGTCACATACAACGTCAACGCTATGCTACCAGATTAATAATTACGATTCTGCTCATATTAATAATTAAGGCTCTTTTTTATTAAAATAAACCATATTAGAGTAGAAATACTGAAATTATAATTACTGTAAGCAATTCAAAATTTACTATCAGAGCATATTTGATAAGTAAATGATTGGTATTTTTTTTTAAATGCTGTCGTCTGTTATTATTTACCCTAAATATTTTTTTTTAAAAACGGCAAGGAAAATGTGACGTCATTATGACGTAGTTGCTGCAATCTGTCAACGATTTGAGCAGGCCTGTATTATTGGGCCAGGCTTTTTAAGTTCTTAGAGTTTTGCCGGGAACACAAAGAAGATCATGTCGTCGCTCTGCATTATTTTCATAAACTTGTGTTATTTCAAGTAATAATGTGTAAAAGTGGTGGCCTTTTGCTTATTAACTATTTGTGTATGTGCATAAGTGTGCAAACGATGTAATGCGACATAACGTGTTTTTGCTGTTGTTCCCAAAACTTCATAGAAGCTTCAGTAAGGTCGCCATAGTTTTACTGGAGCGTGACTTTGACTTGACTGACTTTAAATGACTGACTTCAACTGCGATTTGTGTGATAAATTAATCTTACCTGTGATCAGAGAATAATGATGTTTATAAGTTACTGTCAGGCTGATGACTGTGCCAATGCCTTAACACAAATTAAAAAAAAATATTAAGTAGTCTGACAAAACAAACAGACAGACAGAACAAAACTTTTAGTCTTAGAATGATGTGCTAAATATTTCATAAGCTTTTATCTAAATTATATATACTTTTTTTATTGCTTGTGGTGGCAGACGAGCCACGGCCCTCTGATGGTAAATGGTAACCGTCGCTCATGGACTCAACTATACCCAGAGTATTGTTAAGCCGCTGCTCACTATTTTATTTCACCGATTCGAAATGAAAGAAAAATGGCTATCTCCTGCTACAGCCAAAACGCAACGATGTGCTTCATGGCCAGTCACACGGGAGATGGTGGTACCAATCCGCTCGGGCGCGCTACCAAGTGACTACTCCCACTTGGTACCTAGCCCTACCACCATTCATGCAATGGATGATAATTGCATACTTCCCTTAGTCGCCTCATACGACACCCGTGGGAATGAATGTGGTGGTGACACTTGTATTCTTAGTCTGTCACCACATGGAAAAATATCATAAATGTACAGACACAGCTATGTTACAGTTTTATAATAGTACTAGTAGACCCATGACGTTGTCCTGTCCGAACATTGACGTTTCGTTTGGATGGAGCATTTATTTTAGCTATTAAGGATTATTTTTTGGTGTGGGAAATTTTGATCTTAGGTAGGTCCTAAAAACCTATCGTGGCGCCACCTACCGGGTCTAAATGTGAATCTATACCATCCCGGTACTTACACAAAAAATTTCGTCAAGATCGTTCCAGCTGTTTAGGAGGAGTTCAGTGACATATACACGTACAATAGAATTATATATATGTATAAAGATAGATGTGATGTGATGTGTTTGAATAAATTAAATAAAATAAAAATTGTGTTTTCTTTTACTACCTAAAATTAATTATTACCGATTGAATCGCGTTAGACTCCCGGGAGTCTTACACGTGCCAAGCGATACAGTGCCAAGGCCACGCGAGGCCGCGCGATGTCAAGCGCCGTAACGGGTAGACTTTTTATGAAAAAAATTATAAAAAAAAACTACTTACCCATTGTTAAAAAATCCATGTTTATTGTCAAGTATAATAACTATTTTATGCACTAAAACACTTAAAAACACTATCCACTAATTATTATAATAACACTGGCGTTATAAAACGAAAAATTTCCACAAATTTTAATTTTATTTCATTTTTCCTTTGAAAACTCGACTTTATTACAGCACGGTTCGCCGCTTTCGCCTACGCGATGCTGACCTCTATTGCAAACCCGTGAGTTTCTTTCTGTATGTTGAGGGGTTCGCATGCCTACTATAGGCGAATATGTCGGGCTGTCAATTTTATGTGATAACTTTTTGCACTATATTCTCAGCGAATAAATATCTTATCTTATCTTTCTATATTGGAATAAATGAATAATATGTAAATGCATCCGATAGGTAGTGTGGGTTGTAAAGATATCAAAAACAAATGTGGAGTGGAGACTGGATTGGATGGGATGCAAGTTCGAAACCTGCTTGTAGTAAAGTTCCCTTTATCCACTTAAACAAATAAGTAGTGATATTAGTGGCTACAATAATATATTTTGTGGATAAAAAGACCAATACATTAACCAAGTATTTTTAGAAAACTGTCGTAAAGAAAAAAAAATACCAAAATAAAAAAAATACACCTGTCAAAAATGTCTAGAGTTGATGTTGATGTCATGAGTTCGACTGATAAGTCTAGATTTTTTGTAGGAGAGCGAAGAGTATATACTGAAGAAAATGAAAAAAATAAATATTAATGCAAATAAATTTACTATTAATTTGCTTTTAGTTTTTATTTTTGATGACATTTGTGATGTGGGACATTGCTACGGATGGTAAAAATATTGAGCGAGTGCCTTTAAGTGTAATTTTGTCCGTGTGGTGACGGACTAAGAATACAAGTGTCACCACCCCATTCTTTCCCACGGGTGTCGTATGAAGCGACTAAGTATGCAATTATCATCCATTGCATGACTGGTGGTAGGGCTGGGTACCAAGTGGGAGTACTCAGTTGGTATCGGGCCCGAGTGGATTGGTACCACTATCTCCCGTGTGACCAGCCATGAAGCAGATCGTTGCGTTTTGGCTGTAGCAGGAGATAGCCGTTTATTCTTTCATTTTATATCGGTGAAATGAAATGGTGAGCAGGGGCTTGACAATACTCTCGGAATAGTTGACTCCATGAGCGACGGTTACCATTTACCATCAGATGGGCCGTGGCTCGTCTGCCATGACATGCAATAAAAAAAAATATTCAAAAATGTGTGAAACATGGGCACAGCACTAATTTCTTAAGAAAGAATAAGAAAAACTTTTTTCGAGTTATACGACAACAGAATCGAAGATCCTTGATATGTTCATGATAAACAGCTTGTTTTTTACACTTACCTATCTTCATCCAGGGGTAATTCAGCCAAAAATCATCGTTTTCACCTAACTTTCGGCCGGATCGATAACCACAATATTCATACCTTTTGTAATGCATGTTGGTACTTTTCACCGCAATAACAGAACAAAATACGCCAACAAATCACATAAATAAAACGATGTAATCTTTAAACAAACTTAAAAGCCGTAATTTCATAAATTTTCATCTTTAGATTTGACAAAAAGAGAAAGAGATTTTGGTTGTCATAAATGTATACCTATTGTTGACCTAAAGGTGTTAGTAACCAGGTCATAAAATTACACAAAAAAAAAAGTGCTTATTGAATGTTCTCTGTGGACTTTGGCTTTTATTGACTGAGATAGTAGTCTGTGGGGAGGTGGAAAAAAGGCGGGAATCCAGTAGGCGCGTCTTTTGAATTAAATAATATTATTTAAATTTTAATTGCTTAACATTAGCTGTTTTTAATTAATTATAAGCGCCTGGGTTGTTTTATAATTAGTTATAATTCGATATGAATGAATCAAGTGGCGGTAAGGATTTAAAAAGAAAATTACTATCTTCCGACAACGAAACTGCACCATTGAATAAGATGTCTCTCAAATTTATTTCAACTAAAAGGGGCCTGTTTAAAGATTGTCATCATATTTACACCGAGGAAAGACAAGAATATCCCATTTTGCTATCAATTGATGCTGGTGATGAAAGATGCAAGGTAGATATTTTTAAAGTAAATTTTATATTGAAGAACAAAGTCTCCGGTATCAGTTTTGTGAAACAAACCAGCAATTACTTCATAAAAATTTATTTTAAAACAAAAACAGATGCTAACAGCTTTATCTTAAACAAGTCTTTATTACAACAAAATAAGTGGATTGCCAAAATTCCATTTGACCATATAGAATCTCAAGGCATCATAACTGTTCCAATTGATATTTCTGAAGAAGATCTCCTTCGTAACCTGGAAGCTCGCTGCGAAGTAATAGGTGTCAAACGTTTCCAAAAGAAGCTTCAAGACGGCACATTCCTCCCCCTTAGAACTGTCCTGATAACTTTCTTGTCTACGTCAAGACCCGACCACGTGACCTACGACAACATTTGGTTCGACGTTCGTGAATACGTAAGGCCACTTTTACAATGCTTTAATTGTTATAAATTCAATCATGGCAGTGGAAGTTGCAAAAACGCCCAGATTTGCTCCATCTGTTCACAAAACCATAACTATAAAGATTGTCCTAATAAAACTAATGTTAAATGCTCCAATTGTAGTGGCTCCCATGTAGCTATATCTAATTCATGTCCTGTTAAGTCTGCGAAATTATCTGACATTAAAAACAAAATCTTAGGAAATATGACTTATGCAACTGTTACTGGGAAAAACATTAAAACAAATTTTCCTCCCTTACCGAATACAATTAGTAATGTTATTAAGCATAACAGACCTACACCACTAACGGGGCCTTCTCCCCAGAAAAGAGCCACCATCTCAGAGATAATTAATTCAGATATTGTATTAAATAGTATTACAAAAACTATAATAGACATTTTACAAAGAAAGGAAGAGGAGGGTTTTACTGTTTCGTCCAGAGTAATAAAAGAGTCCTTAATAGCTAACTTTAAGTAACATTTATGTTTTATTCACAACTTAATATATTACATTGGAATGCTCGAAGTATCTACTCCAAACTAGATCAATTTATCAACTACATTAATTCTCTTGACCTGGATATAGATATAATCTTACTAAATGAGACTTGGCTAAATCATACAAAATCATTTAAACTTAAAGGCTACAATATAGTTAGAGCGGATTCGGAACGACCTCATGGTGGAGTACTTGTTGCTGTTAAAAATAAATACTCAGTAGATGTTGTTAGAACTGTATCTTCATATACATTTCAAAATATATTAATAACACTGCATCTTAGCACTCTCTCTATTGATATATTATGCGTTTACTGTCCACCTGGAAGATTTAAATTAGACTTGTTACGTAATGCTTTCTCTAAAATCAAATCCCGTAATTATATTATTATTGGTGATTTTAATGCCCACCACACCTCTTGGGGCTCAAACAGAAACGATAAAAGAGGTAATTTATTACAGGAGTTTATGGAAAACCACAATACTGTGTGCGTTAACGATCATAACCCCACTACTTTAGCACCCTTTGGTAAAAATGCCAGTGTTTTAGATTTAGTTTTTGTATCAACTCCATTAAATTCTAGCTGCAAATTTTCCGTATCAGATGATCCTTTGAGCAGTGATCACTACCCTGTTCAATTAAGTCTGATATATCCTAATCAAAATCACAAGCTAAACAAAAATCGTAATCAATTTAATTCGTGTGTTACACCTCCTATTAATTACAATAAAATTGACTGGAGTAAATTCCAAGAAGAATGTAATAACATATTTTCAAAATTTCACCTCACAGGTGATACTTTATTCGATTACAATAAGTTCATTAAGAATATAGAATTAATTCTAGTATTATCTACCACAAAAAGGACTGTTTCTGCTTTTAATTATAAAAGGGTAGAGAAAAAATCTGTATGGTGGAATGATATATGTAAAAGAGCAGTTTTTGAGGCCCGGATTGCATTAGATTCGTATAAAAGATTTCCTAATTATGAAAACTACATAATATATAAAAAACTTGATGCCAAGAAAAAGCTTATTATTCTGGAACAAAAGCGTCTAAGTTGGAGTACTCTTTGCTCCACATTTAACAGGTGTACACCAGCTAAAATTATTTGGAATCATATTCGCAAATTTAAGTTTTCTAAAAATATACTAGGTAACATTTATTATTTACAAGACAGTGACAATGCTCGAAATTATTTAGATAAAATATGCCCTTTGAAACAGTTCAGTACTTTAAACTTAAAAAAATATTTTGACAGTACTGGACATAATTCAGCAAAATGGTTACTAGAGGCTTTCAATATAACTGAATTTACTACCGCTCTAGAAAATAAAAAAAACACAACTCCTGGCCCTGATGGGTATTCTTATATTTTGATAAAACATCTTACAGATAATTCTAAGCAATTGCTATTAGAAATTTTCAACCAATTGTGGGTTTCTAAAAAAATTCCTGATAGTTGGAAAGAACAACATGTAGTTCCTATTCCAAAACCTAATAAGAATCCTAGAAATCTAGATTCATATAGACCTATTTCACTGACTTCATGTTTTTCAAAATTATTTGAAACTATGTTAAAATCCAGATTAGAATGGTATGTAGAAAAAAATGTAATAATACCAGATAATCAGTTTGGTTTTCGCAAAGGGAAAAGCACTATAGATAGTTCAAGTTGCCTGATTGGTGACATTTACAATGGTTTCCATGATTATAAGCATACCATAGCTGTTTTCTTTGATATAAAAGGAGCTTTTGACAACATAGATCATGGATTCTTAATCAAGAGTCTGTATAAACTTGGGTTGCCGGGAATGTTACTTGAATGGCTATTCAATTTCCTCCATGAACGCAAAGTAAAACTGAAAGTAAAAAATCAGATTTATGGTCCAAATATATCTTACAAGGGTAGTCCACAAGGTTCTGTAATTTCACCATTAATTTTTATTTTAAGTTTAGTTTCTTTAATGAAAAATATACCTACATCTGTTAAGTACATATTATATGCTGATGATTTAGTAGTATACAGTCAGGATTCCAATATTAAAAAAGCAGAATCAGTAATGAATAGTTGTTTAAAAGTTTTACACACTACTCTCAGCTCTAAATTAAAGTTAGATATTAATACAAATAAAAGTCTTGTGGTTGCTTTTTCTAGAAATGGTGAATTTAAGCCTAGATTACTATACAACAATGTAATTTTACAAGTGAATAGTTGCTATAAATACCTAGGTATTATTCTGGATTATAGATTATCTTGGGTAGAACATATAAATTATATAAGTAGCAGAGCTGAACTTACATTAAATATCATGAGGTCTTTAACAGGGCTGAAATGGGGCTCGGATCCCAAAGTTTTAAAACAATTATACATAGCTACAGTGCGCAGCTATTTTGACTATGGTTGCATGTTTTACTACAATGCAGCTACTCATTTACTTAAAAAATTGGATCTTATTCAAAACAGAGCACTACGTATAATCTTGGGTGCCATGTCCTCATCTCCAATTAACTCTTTAGAAGTTGAAGCTGGCATTGTCCCTTTAACAGTTAGACGTTCATATATTACTGACAAATACTGCCTTAAACTAGTGAGCAGAGACAATGAAGTTGTTTCAAGATGGTTGGAAAACTTCACTTTCCCTGATTATAACCACAGTTCATTACGGGTAACATCATCTCTAAGTGAATCAATTTCTTTTCTAAACTATGAATTTCAAGACATCATATTTTGGTCAAAAACTCTCCCATGTTACTCTCTCAGATATTGTGATACTATCAAGGAAATTCATATCATTATACACAAATATACACATAAATTTGATTTTCTAGAATTCTTACAAACCAAAAGCAATTTTACTGCTATATATACAGATGGATCTAAAACTTCAAATAGGACTAGTTTTGCTTTTTATATTCCTTGTTTAAAGTTAAGCAGAGCATATTGTTGTCATAATTTATTTTCTGTATTTTCAGCTGAAGCTCTCGCAATTATACATGCTCTAGAATATGTTATATGTAATTATAAATTAATGAATGATAAATACTTAATATTAACAGACTCTATGAGTGTATTGCAAGCACTCAAAAACAAAACTATATCAGCTTCTCACAATTATTTATTATACAAAATAAGACATTATGTCAGCATTCTGAGCGACATAGAAATTACAATAGAATTTGCTTGGGTTCCAGGTCACTCTGGAATCATGGGCAACGAATTCGTTGATAGTTTCACGAAGTCTCAAAACTGCTCTTCTTGCACTTGCAAGGTTCCATTTACTGATCTAGTCCCATTCCTGAAACAGATTGTGATGAAGCGTTGGAATATGCTTTTAAGTCATAGTAGGATTACTAAGGGCAAATGGTTAGAAGAGATTGAACCTACCCCGTCTCTTAAGACATGGTTTGAAAAGGACTCTAAATTCCATGGTAGACATTATATAGTTACTATGTCTAGATTGCGTATAGGCCACTTCAGAGTTCCTTCTCATTTGTTTAAAATTAATGTTATTCGTGATGCATCATGCACATATTGTAATAATTGCGATTTTTGTGACCCACATCACATTTTTTATAATTGTAATAAGTTCAATTTAGATAGGTTATTATTATTTTGTCAATGCCTAGACATTGTAAACCACGTTTCGAATTCTGTACAAAATTTACTAAAATTTCCATCATTATATAATTCAATTTATAATTTTGTTATAAATACGATAGAAACTATTTAGTTTTTAGTTTGCTGTTAGACAATATTTTTTTTTTATTTGTATCGTTTTTGTCCAATAATTTTTATGTTAATTTTGTAAATAGTTTTTAAGATCCGTTTAGGCTGATGGCACTGCCAAAGCCTATAATAAAAAAATTAAAAAAAAAAAATTAATTTTATTGACTGACATCTGTCATAGCCAGTACGCGTTAAACAACACAGAACAATATTACTCAAGAGAACATTATTTTTTGCTTCCGTCTATAGAATAGATAATAAACGTAGTGTTATATGGTCTAAATGGTCTTTGATAGATAGGGTAGAAGAAGCTCGCCAAGCTCGGGTATAGCATAGATAATTCACTTATATACCTGAAAGGGTAGAGTTTATCATAAACATAAACTGTTTATGTTCCTTGAGTACTTTGAGTAGAAGTTTCGTGTGCCTGTAGGGGAGTGCACCATCTGTATTCCTCTTATTAGAAGAGAAGATGGATATACCAAAAGCTTGCCTTATATGTCTGGTTAATGGGGTAAAACTCTTCCAATACGATCAGTATAAACTTAAAAACTATTACGAAGAAATTATGACCTCAAAAGTAAGTAATTATTAATAATTAGTAAAATATTTTTATTCATAAACTTACTAATGTTATTATTTCTGGCGAATATAACAGTTTTTTTATATGAGGTATACATGCACAAATAAATTATAGGTCTTTTTTTGTGTCTATTATTTTTATGTTTAATAAATAAATACCTTTAATATATTACGAGGTAAATACTACGAGGTATTTGTAAGTAATTTGAAGAAAGAAAGTAAACAGCTTTTTTTTGAAATCTCACATACATGATTCGTTCTAATGTTATCTTTTTAAATACAATCTTCCATTATGGAATAGTCCTTGTATCGCAGGAGACTTTACAGACATAAAACTTCACGGACTCAAAGTACACCCAGACTCAGAACAACCATTTGTGGATCCCACAAAGAGTGGTCCTGTGTGGGAATCGAACCCACAACACTCGTGTGGGAGGCCGGTACCTATCTAAACCACTCCACCATTTGTTATTTAAATAAAAAACATATATAATAACTTGTGGATGTGTGAGTTAGAAGTATACTGCCTATGAGCTAGAGCATCTATACTCCAGCGCTGATATTCTGTTAAGGCCATGAAAATTTCCTCTGAGTTTACAACCCATGTTATTTTTTATTTGTATTATGTAGTAAGTGTCTAAGCATAAAGGTTGCAAGACAAAATAGAAAATAAAAAAACAAATAGAGAAATATACTTGTATATAAATAGTGGGAATATCATATGCATATATATTGTGGATATGGTAATGATTATGGATAATATAATTAAATATAATTTGTGCTTTCGTTAAACCAAAGCTCCATTGTTAAGTAGGTAATAAAGATTGGATATCCTTGAGATACCATCAATCTATCCATCCATCAGCCTAACATCCACTGCTGGACATAGGCCCAAGAGAGTGCCACAGCAAGTAGTCTTTAAAATTTAATAAATCATGTTATTAAAACTATCTAAAGTTGTTTGTTATGATTGTTTATGTTAAGTTATAGAAAAAACAATTGGCTTTGATATTATAAATCAGCATTAACCTATAATAAAATTGATAGTGCTGCATCCGTATGCCTGTGTGTATCCATATAATAAATAAATAAAAAATAGAAAAGCCTTTATTATTCCATTGGCATGAATAGTAATGAGTGTGAATAATATCAGTCTTTGGGGGTTTGCTATGGTCTTTGTATAACCATCTTCTCATCTAATCTAATAATTTAATCTTGACATTAATAAATATTTCTTAGATTGTCAAAATACTATAATTCAAAATCTCAACAGTTTCGTTTGACCTACATTTCAGTAAGGAGATTGAGTGGGAAATACTATTATTCCCACAAGTCTTTTAAGTATTCCCTATGAAACCCTCTACGGGAGAAGGTCTCCTCCAGAGGTTTCCGCTTTTTTTGCTAGTATGGGCCAATATCGCGTTCCGATGTCTCTATCTCGTCCTTCCACCTTTCCTTTGGTCTCACTCTACTTCTGTGCCCATGGGGTCCTCTCCATATAGTCACGGTCTTCTTCCACCTGTTGTCAGTGTAGCGTGCCACGTGACCCGCCCACATCTATTTCAGACCTTGTGCGAAGGACAAGGCATCTATCACGCCAGTCTGCTTTCTTATTGCCCTGTGCCTGACTCTATCTTTTAGTTTTATTTTCAGTGAGCAGCATTCTAAGGCTCTTTGACATGATGTTAGCTTTCTATTGGTTGTTGAATCAAATACCCATGTGTGACATCCATATGTGAGACAGGGTAAGAGGCATGAATCCATAACTTTCTTTTTTAATTTTAAGTCCATGTTAGACTTCATAACTTCTTTATATCCCCAGAACTTTTTCAATGTGGTTGATATATTGTTTAGCCTGTTTATTTCTTCTATGTTGTTACTTTTGCGAAAAGATACCTGTTTGCCTAAGTAGATATATAATTCATCAATGTAATCTATGATGTTATTATTTATTTGAATTGCGAGTTCTGTGGGGGTTAGACGTGACCTTCGTTTTTGAAATGTTAATTTCCAGGCCATTGCTTGTACTTGCGTTATCAAGCTCTGACATCGTAGACTGCTGGCTTTCTGAGAACAGCACAATGTCGTCTGGGAAGCATAGATGGTGAAGACGCTCGTTGCCGATTCTTAATCCCTTTTTGTCCCAAGATAGATTTTTCATAGCGTTTTGGAGGACCAATATGAATAATTTAGGTGACAGGGGATCGCCCTGTCTAACTCCTCTTTTTATTTCTATTTTTTGCCCTGAACTTTCTAGTTTGACTTTGCTAGCAGTTTTCGTATATGTGTTTAACGATTCTGATATATTTACTGTTTATATTTTGGTCGTAGAGAGCTTTCCAGATGCTTTGGTGAGATATGTAGTATCAAATGCCTTTTTGTAGTTGATGAAATCGAGATATAATGGCCTGTGAAATTCATAATATTTTTCGATTATTTGTTCTAGTACTTGTGTGTGGTCAATGGTGCTGAACGATTTTCTAAACCCTGCTTGCTCTCTTGGTTGATGTTTTTCAATGTCGTTATTAATTCTCTCTAGTAGGCAGCTAGCAAAGAGTTTATACAGACATGCCATTATACTTATGGATCTGTAATTCTCTACGTCTGTTGGATCTACTTTAGTAATGCGTTCCTCACTCATGAGTTGCCTCATTCGAGGTACTCGTGAGAGCAAATTGAAAGAGTTACTCGTGTTTCAGTAATTAACCACCTCATTCGCTCATCGCTCCTGGAGTGTAGTGCGAGACTGTGGTCGACCCGATGGCCGAACTCGCAAATCTCGCAATGCAAGTTTCGCTACGCAACGTCGTATTCGTATGACTCGTATGTGAGGCGAGTAATGGATGAGGATTTGAGGATGATGAATTGACGATTTTGGCGATGTACGAATTGACAATAATATAAGATAAATGAGTGAGGGCAAGGCGCGATTTTACGAATAGATTTTATACTATTTATTATTGTATGATATTGATCCTATGTATGTGTTACCAAATAACTTTGACATGAATTTAAACTTGCTTCTCGTGGCATCACCCGCGTGTTGCAAATAAATATATTATTGCATAATAATATAGTTATTTGCAACAGGCGGGTGATGCTAGTGTGTGCGTGTAATATTTTGTAAGATTAAAAATGAAAAAAATGTTGGACAATGGATGGAATGTAAACAAATCACATATTTGCTTGTAAAAAATAATCATGCGAACTTTGTTGCCATCTAATTAGTTGCGCCTATCTGTAACGATATGTCCTGCTTTTGAGAATACTCTTTCGGAAGGAGTTGACGTGGCTGGTATACAAAACTTTCTGACAACGTCATAAAGCCGCGGATACGTGTGTCTTTTTGTTTACCACCATAATACCGGATCGCAGCTTTTTCTGTCCATAAGAGATTCATCGAAATATTTGTCTACCTCTATAATTGCAGCTGCGGTTGGATTTTGTTTTTTTACTGCCTCTACTAGATGAAATTGTTGAAACAACATATCAACTTTGGACATCTACCATCTAAGTCCACCCGTGATCATGAATATAAAGTATTCGAAACGTCGGGATAGTATAAAAATCAAGTAATCGCGATAGATTCCGTAAACGTAGTTTTATTTCAAAATGCCTCTACTACTTTTAAATCAAAGTAATCGTGTATGCATGGCATCTCGATAGTATTTAGTGTATTGACTTGTACAATATTTTCTGTAGTTTGAGTCATTTCCATTGATGTAATAGTTTTAGATGCTATATTGGATAGATATTTTTTGACATTATCAATACTTATTTTCTTATCTTCAGGGAAACCGTAAGTTTTAAAGCGTGGATCTAAAAGTATACTGACCGCAAATAATTTATTATCCTCCACGTTTTTAAACCGTGACGACATTTCGACAATAAACCGCGTTGTCATTTCTATAACACTCTGGGGAATATCTCCTTGTAGTACAAACGCCTCGCACTTTTGTCTTAGCAAATTTGCCAGAACTATGATTTGTGATATAGTTACATGTTTTCTGCACTCATGATTTCGGTAATGGATTTAAAATGCCGTAATACTCGTATATCGCAACTTTTTGATAAAATCTGTATGTTATCGGGAGTCAAATTTGGTGTGCTGGGGTAATCGGTAGCAATAGTAGATATCACACTTTTTTATCTAATATTCTCTCGAACATGTCGAAAGTTGAATTCCATCGTGTTATGACATCTTGTTTCTTCCCTTAATTGTTTTTCTCCTAATTGTTTTTGTGTAGCTGTTAGGCGCTCACTAGCTAAGATGCTCCTGCGGAAAAGTTGGACAATAGTTTTTACTTTATTTTGTATGTCCTTTACTTCTGATAAACCAGCTTGCACAATCAGGTTCAACTTATGAGCAAAACACGGTACTTGTTTCCATTTTAATAGTGATATAGCAGCTTGGACATTATTAGCATTGTCACTTGTGACTGATACTTCTTTATCAAATATGTTCCATTCTATACAAATATGTTTTATTAATTCAGCCAAGTTTTGTGCTGTATGGCGCTGTGCGTCTGGAATACATCTTTTCTTACAATGTTATAATATTTTAGTAATATGGCATTTGATAATATCTTTCGTTTTGGAACAATATACGAAGGAGACAATTCTTGTTAAAATGCTTTGAATCAATCACTATCAGCGATTGTAAAAGGCAAATAATTTTTAACAATCACTTTTTTGTTTTGGAAATTATCCATTAATTTTATTATTTTTTGAAATTAGAGGATGACGATTAGTAACGGCAGTTGCTGGTACTAATTGCGTTGAACTACCAGGGCAGGCTGAAGACGAAGATGGCTCACCTTGAGATGTTGATAGGTTAGCAGATGAAGAATGTGTAGGCATACTAATAATATTGGTATTCGTATCTAAAGCCATGCGGTCTTCTTGAATCCCAGCTAGTACAAGAGGATGGGCCGATTATAAATGTCTTGTCAAATTATAGGGGCCTGCACCTTTGTGCAACAAAATTTTCATGCATATTGTACATTTCAATCTCCCAAGTCTATAAAAAACTCCCAGGTTTTCGATTTTTTAGCTATTGGAGCCATAATGACGCTAAGTAGGTATAATAAAAAAAATACCAACACCCAAATAAGTTCACCGCCAAGACCAAACCAAGCAATTATTAAGTATAATAAAAAAAAATAAAAAAAAAGGTAAATTAAAAATCAAATCATGAATTTGAAAGTAATAAAAGATATGTACCTATTCATTTCGTGATCATTATATTTTTCACATAAAAAAATATTATTTATGAACTTATATATATGACGGCGTTTACGTCAAACGTCAGCTTGACAGGACTCTCAATGTCAACCTAGCGAAGTGTCATGGTCGATGGTAGTGGGGGCGGTCGTCTTGAACGCACTTTTGAACGAGACGGCGCCTGCGCACCATGCTTGTGACAATTCGCTCTGGACCTTGCCATCCCGCTTTTTCAAGATTTAATTAAGTTGATTTCGTGTAGTAGTAATCGCTAATTACCTAAATTATGCCGTGATTTCTGTGAATGCGGATTAAAATACGTCGATAGTAATCTGAAATCATCTCATTCTATTTTCGCGCCCACTTACACACATTAGAAGAAGATGAGTCCTGGTGAAGGGGCTCCAGGCCATCCGGGCTCTTCGTTATATAAATTTGGTAATTGAGTGTCATATTTTGTTTATTTTGGCGCTAAACCACTGTCTGAAAAAAAATTATCTGTGTGATAGAGATGACTAATATGCATACCGTATCTAAGCATACCTTTTTTTGTTTAGGCGGGAAAAATGTACCTAACCGCACACCCCGTCGCCTGGGGCAAACGAACAGGGCAGTGTGGGGCCCTTACACACTAAAGAATCCCGCATCTAAACATACCTACCGCACTTGGCGCGCTCAGTTAGTAATTTCAGATTAATTCAGATAATAGCGATAGGCTGCGGCGGAGCCGCGGACAAAGGCTAGTTTTTAGGTTATATCTCAGGTTCCCGATATAATAGCGGGATAGAATATATACCAGTTATTCAGTCTAACCAAGAGCTATGAAATAAAAAAGTTTCATAAAAATCCGTGTAGTAGTCATTGAGGTATATGTATATATAAGTAATGGAAATTACCTCACACCCCGTAAGATGTAATAGATCTAGACATATTTTTAGAAGATATGCCTTTTGGGTGGCCGAAAATCCTCTGCCCGGAGCCAACTGGAATTTTCCAAAATGCATTAATTGCCACGGCCATAAAAACTAACACCTGGTTCGCTATTTCAGCACCGTCCATAGCCAAGTCATTACCAAAGTTTACAAAACCATAATGCCTCTGGCCTACCCATTCGGTGTGCTCACGGATACTCATTTCATCAAATGTGAGACTTAATTTCAAATCAGGCTTCTTTTTTTATCTCTTTAATGGTGTTAAAAGATACAAATTATTTGTGAATAAAGAAAAAGAGATTTTTAGTAGGGGCGGGAATCGAACCACGCATCTTTTCCAATCCGGGGAAGTGCTCTAAGCCACTGAGCTACCCTACTGACCTTTCGATCATCCCAAATTCTTAATCACATTTGTCTTACGACTAACGCCATCTACCGGCAAGCATTACATGCATCCAGTTTAATTTTGCAATTAAAATTCATACTATTTGATTCACACTGGTCGTAGACCTTCGTTTTCAGACACTGCGGAATATTGGACGAGAAGATCTTCCTTAGCTTCCCGAAATCTTAACTATTTTCCTCTAATTATAGAATCTTTAGGGAATCTGTCAAAAAATATACTTGTCGATAAAGTCTAGCCCTAGTGTATATGTAAGTAAAAACTTTTCTACTAAAATCTTGCAAATATGTAACAAAGTGACATATTTTTATGTAAAATATACCTAAACAGTAACAATGGCATTGAAATTAATCCGTAACTAAAACAGAAAATATTTGTAATTATGACCTAAAATAAAAGCATTTAAAGTGTGATAATATCCTGAGAACTTACCTATGAAACGTGCAATTATCAGGATTGTTTGCATAATTTACATCACAGGCACTCACGGAACAAACAACCATTGTACTTATTAGTTATAATCATATAATAAACAAGATTTATAACACAAATAAATCAAAAAACCGCGAAGCTAATTTCAAGCAAGAAGACTATAGAGTATCTGTCATTCAAATGGGTTACAATGACATTAGATTTGCTTTCCTCTTCCATCTTGCTATGTTGCCATATAAGATTTTCTTCTCGCTCACTCGCTTTGGTGATCTATACGTCACTATTATCTATGATTTAGACATGTTTTAATTGTGGTTTCAATCTTTTTATAGTATGTATGGCGTCTAGAATTTCGTTTGCTTTTTCAGAGAGGTCGGGTTCGGCGTTTTTTAAGTTAGTGATATATTCTGATCGGTCTTCAATTGTTTATAGTTGGTTTCTCGGCTTTTAGTTTAACTGTACCTCTTCGTAACTTATAGTCTGTTGGGAAACCGTGAAAGAACGTGGAGAATTTGATAAGATAAAATCAATCATTTTTAGGGTTCCGTAGCCAAATGGCAAAAAACGGAACCCTTATGGATTCGTCATGTCTGTCTGTCCGTCCGTATGTCACAGCCACTTTTTTTCCGAAACTATAAGAACTATGCTGTTGAACTTGGTAAGTAGATGTATTCTGTGAACCGCATTAAGATTTTCACACAAAAATAGAAAAAAAAAATTTTTTTGGGGTTTATCTCCACAGAACAGATGGTTCTCTCTATACTTAGAACTGAAACTCATATTTTTTTTTATCAAACCCAAACGTGTGGATTATCAATGGATAAGGTCTTCAAAAATGATATTGAGGTTTCTAATATAGTTCTTTTTCTAAGCTGAATAATTTGCGCGAGAGACACTTCCAAAGTGGTAAAATGTGCCCCCCCCCCTGTAACTTCTAAAATAAAATAATGATACAACTAAAAAAATATATGATGTACATTACAATGTAAACTTCCACCGAAAATTGGTTTAAACGAGATCTAGTAAGTAGTTATTTTTAATACGTCATAAATCGTAAACCGCAATTTACCATGCATACACTATTATTAAAACATCGATCAAAGGTACAACGAACTGCTACGGAACCCTTCATAGGCGAGTCCGATTCGCACTTGTTGTAATTTTTCGTCTTCTTGTCGGGAGACAGCCATGTCCATTTTTTATTTTTGTTTTTCTTAAATAACGTGGTAATTATAGTAACTTACTTTCGTATGCGTATTGAAGTAGTCTTTCCTCGTTAGTTCCTGGTTCCATATCCAAATTTCCCAGTTATAAGCGATTCTTCATTTTTTAGTTCGCCAATTTTTGCATTGTAGTCTCCCATGCTTATCACATTTTTTTCTGCTAAATCATGGGCTAGTTGAACGTCATGGTAAAAATTGTCGATCTCATCGTTGCTGGCGCTTTCTGTTGGAGCATAAACTTGTATAAGAGTAAATAGTAATCTTTAAAAATTAATTGTAGTGAGCATACTCTCTCCGATATTCCTGTGTAGCTTTTTATGTTGTGTTTTAACTCTGTTTTTTATTAAAAATCCCACGCTGTATTGGCTTGGAGTTTGACCTGTAGTATACAAGATATGATCTTTATCTTCTGTAATTTTTGTTCCTAAATTATGTGTGTGTATTAAACACAAAGTGAAAAATGTGAAATCGAAAATAACAGTCAGAAGCAGGATTTGAACCTGCATCTCCTGGACACCGTCCAGATGCTTTACCAATTCAGCCATCCTGACAATTGCTCCTGACTGCTAATTTCGATAACACATTCATACTTAACGTCTTTGGGTGACGCCTGCACCATCTGTCGGAAGTATTTTCATACATTATACCGACCAGGTAAACTTAATTTTACAATTAAGATTTTACCTAATAATGACGCAAACCCTATAAATATTTAGATATTTTTATATATATTTTTAGCATTTGACATGCTTAGCACTATACATTAAACACAAAGTGAAAAATGTGAAATCGCATGCTGAATCGATGGCTGAATTGGTAAAGCATCTGGACGGTGTCCAGGAGATGCAGGTTCAAATCCTGCTCCTGACTGTTATTTTCGATTTCACATTTTCACTTTGTGTTTAATGTATAGTGCTAAGCATGTCAAATGCTAAAAATATATATAAAAATATCTAAATATGTGTGTGTATCCATATGCCTGTGTATAAATGTTGTGTAAAGAATACAAGGGTAGCCATATGGATGCCTGCTTGATCGGTCAAGCATTTCAAATGGGAATGATTCCCAAATCAAAATCTAAGTATAGCCCACTATTCTATTTTAATTCAATATTTGTATATTAAATTGCCGTGTGGGGCCGGCTTTAGAATTGTCCCACCCCTTCTCCACCCATGGGAGTCGTAAGAGCCGACTGAGGGAATACCGGGGGAGTGGGCAGCAGCACTCCCTCGAGTATTAACAACATCCACTACGATCGCCAACCCGCCTGCCAAGCGTGGCGAATACGGCACTATCCCCCATATGAGCGAAACAGCACAGCACCGCTCGTTGTGGCGTTCTCTTGGGGAGGCCTGTCCAGCAGTGGGCGTCGAAAGGCTGATGGATGGATGGATGATATTAAACAACTAACCAACAAACCAACCAACCAACAACCAACCAACCCAACAACCCAACCAACCCGCCTGCCAAGCGTGGCGTTTACGGCATTATCCAACTTGGGGAGGGCTATGTCCAGCAGTGGACGTTGAAAGGCTGATGGATGGATGATTGGTATATTAAAAAATGTGCAACATTTCCAGATCAACAATAAAGTACATTTACCTCACCATTTTTGTTATGAATGTGCAGCATTACTCCATAAGTTTCACAAGTTTAAAGAGAAGTGTTACAGAGGTCAGAAAATACTGGAAGAGCTAATGCATAAAGGGCCTGTAAGTATATTAATCATAAGTTATAATCTCAAATTACAGTACCTATGATGTATAGGAACTAATCACTTATTATTATTTAAAATAATTTCTTTCTTTCTCTTTTAATGCATATATTCACTAATAATAGGTCTGACTGTCTCTACCACTGAAGGAATGTAATATGGTTCCAACGGCCCGAACAAAGGCGGATAGACGGCACATGGTGGGTTTATTTAGTGGGTGAGGGCCCCACACTACCCGGTTTGCTGCCCCGAACGACGGGGTGTGCGGTTAGGTAGATATTTTCCCGCTTACAAAAAAAAAGGTCTGACTGTCTAAAAAATTTATTTACTTTTATCACACTTGTCAGAGAGGCAGTTCTTAAATTGTGTCACACATTTTTTTTAATATTACGCCCTGCACTATGGAATAATCCTTGTATCGCGGGGGACTTTACAAACATACAATTTCACGGACACAAAGTACACCCAGACTTAGAACAACCATTTGTGGATCACACAAAGAGTTATCCTGTGTGGGAATCGAACTCACAACACTATCTAAACCACTTGGCCATCTGTGCAGTCAATTCTGCTTTATACAGGTTAGCCATGCTGCATCGCAAATTTTGTGACCCTCCCTGTATATATGACATTAAAATAATTACAACTCCCTTCCTTTTTCTTGCCATTTCTATTTATTCTTTGAGAATATGTTAGTGTCCTTGTAACCTAAACACAATCCTTGTATTTTTTTTATTATCAACGTGAGTGGCAAACAAGCTTACGACACACGTGATAGTAAGCGGTTACCGTAGCCTATAGACGCTAGCTACACCAGAGACATCACTCGCGCGTCGCCCTTTCTATGTAAAGGGATAGGAAGTATATTAAGGAGAGGATGGGTAGGATACTAAGGAGAGAGTAGAGAGAGGGTTCGGGGCTCCGGCACTCTCACTCACCATACGAAACAAAATGGTAGGTACCACTACTGTTTGTTCACACTGATATTTTGTGAGAGGGTGGTACTTCTCCAATTGTGCTGGCCTATTCCTGCTGGGATAAGTAAGACCACTAGGAACTACCACTAGGAATAGCCAAAATAATCCATTAAGGATTGAAGAATGCATGTCACGAATCTTTTTCCGCAAACTTGGATTAATTTAACACTAGCTGACCCGGAGAATCACGAACGGCCTAATAACTAATTATTAGCTGGAGTAGATTCAGTTATTTTTATCTAAAAAATGGTTTCATGCAAAATGTATGAGAAAAATAATTTTCTTCATAATATTTTATAGTTATTCAACTATTCTGAGCAGTGATGTCAAACAAATCAAATCATAAAAATCGGTTCCGCCGTTCTTGAGTTATAAATTGTGCATCTAACCCGTCTTTATTTTATATTATGTAGATTAATAATGGGCAATTATTTTTGGTGGTTCTATCATTCTAATCAGTAATAGAACACATTTCCGTTATTTGTTAAATCCGATTTTTTATTTCTTTTATTCGTTTCTGCATTTTGATGGTCCTAAGCCCATGAAAGTATGAAGGAAAAATTGGAACTACTCTTATAAGTAACTTCAGGTACTTTAACTTAAAAAGGTTAGTTCGAACCTGATAAAATTAGCGGTCAGTAACCCGCATAGATACCTACGCGTCGGAGCATTGAACGAGCGCCGACGTAGGTATATCTAAAGAAGTGCGTCCGTCGTGTGACCATAAAAGATTCAAAAGTAAACATCTTTCGTTAGCGATAACTTTATTTTTTAGTACTAAACAAATCAAAATCAAAAATTTGCTTGACTTTATTTTCTCAAAATTTGTGCACTATTTAAAAAATTACCCTGTATACAGCGTGTAATAGACAGCAAGGCAAAAAATAAACAAACCCGCTTTTCTATAGGTATATTATACGATGTAAACTGAAATTTATCATAGAAACGAATATTTAAGGATTTATGGTTAATTAATTTTATTTACGCTACGCAATGGATAGCTAACAATTTATCGAATAGGATGGCCGCGTGCGGCGTATGCCGTCCCGCTGTGACGCGCGCGAAGTCGAGCTCATGCGCTATACCCACATATACCGCTAAAGTATCTAACTACCTAAACTCGTGCGTCTGTGGCGTAGCGGGTAGCGGTTTGTGCATGCGACTGCTGATGACGAGGTCTGCGATTCGATTCCCGAGCCGGGCAAAGTGTTGTTGGGTTTTTTCGTAGAGCATTTCTCATTAGCAGCGCGGTGTTTGGTAATGTGCTCAATAGACGTTAGGCTCGCCCATATTAGGATGTAGGTACTTAAACATTGGCAAATCGTGGCTTAGTAAAACACTTCTGCCTACCCCCTGGGGGATACAGGCGTGAAATTTAAGTTATGTAAACTCAAGCTGAGCAGAACCAATCTTCGGGTATTAACACTATTAACTTTGCTGAACTGATCACTAAATTAGGTACAAATAAAATCATTTTAATTAACACCACAAGTAAAAACAAGCACATTTCTAACTGATCTACCCGCTAAGAATTACCTATCGAATATTTCGTTTGGTTATCTAAATAGCTATTTAGATCTAATTGTTGATTTGTTTCTTACCTACCTAAATTTTAACCTACTTAGGTATGTGTGCACTTGTGCAGCGACAAGCAAACCTATTTTATAAAATCACGGATTACTTAGGAACATAGTTACATACGAGTAAAAACAATAAGTAATAACTAAAACACTTATGTGAAGTAAAACTTAAATACAAAATGTTACCTTATGATGATCTTCTTATAAGATGCGGCTCGATTTGGGCACCTCCAATTTGCTCACAAATCTGTGCACGACGTAATGTTTCCTCGTGAAGGCGAGGCATCATGGTGGGATCTGCTTCAATGTCACTATTTAGTTTAACAAAGGCGTCCCTCAAGCGTTGACGCATTTCAGCTGCGATATCGCACTCTGTCACACTTTGTTTTTTATGTTGCCCCATAAAAAAAAGTCCAGTGGTGTTAAGTCAGGCGAACGCGCTGGCCACGCATGAGAGCCAAATCGGCCTATCCACCTTTCAGGGAACATCCCATTTAAATAATCGCGCACTGGGCGAACGACGTGGGGTGGCGTACCGTTGGAACCAAATTCTGGGAAATCGGGCAAGTGAAACATCGTCGTCAATAAGATCCCATTCTTGTTCTAAATCAACACGCAACTCATGTAGACTGCTAGCTAGGTCTTGCTGTAAAAATTGTAAATTGCTTTGCCCATTCATGCGCTCTGGTAAAAAGTAGAGACCTAAAATTCTATTCCGATAAATCCCTGCCCATACGTTTACAGACCAACGCGTTTGATGTCCGGTTTGTTGGTATGCATGCGGATTGTTTCGTGCCCAAATGTGTGTATTTCGGCGATTCCACATACCGTTTCTAGTAAATGTGGATTCGTCAGTCCAAATCACATACGATACTAAGTTGGGGTTTAGCCGCTGCTGACTCGCCAACCATCTGCAATAAGCAACACGGCGGCCATGATCACCGGGCACGAGCGCATGTACTTTGTGAATGCGATATGGTCGTTGGCGGTCCCTTCGCAGAACTTTATATACAGTCCAGTGCGAAACCCGTGTTCCATGACGTCGCAAAAGTTTGGCAGTAGTGCGCGTGCCCAGACGTGGATTACGTGCAACAGTGTCCAATATCCTCTGTTCTACGCGGATATTAATCGGCCTGCCAGCACCTTCTTGTTGAGGTACAATGGGAACATTATCCAAAACCCGTTGATAAGCTTGAGTAATCACCCGACTGTTCACTGGATGGCGGTTATTTGGGTAGCGCTGAACGTAAATACGTAAAGCTAGAGAAGCATTTCCTCTGGCTTCGCCGTAAGCCATCAACATTTGTCCGTATTCACGAGCAATGAACAGCTGATTCCCTGCCCGGCTCATGCTAATGAAAAAGTTAAATAGAATCCACAAATTAAAACACTAACACTGGTCTGTTATCACTCAAAATAGTTCTCAACCACAAAACACGTAGGTAATTAAGTCACGATCGAGGCACATCATGTCAAGTTCCGTAGAGAGATGCGGCCGAACTGACCAAATTTAAGTGCCTACATCTTCATTGCGAATTGTACGAGTATGTATCGATAGTGACGTCAATGAGAAATGATAAAAAAAACTATCGATTACAAACTGCAAGGCGTTGGGTAATTGGCTATTATTTACTGTCAATCCTTATTTATTAATTGTAATTAACTGCCTCAGTGGTGTAGCGGTAGTGTATGCGACTGCTAATCATGAGGTCTCGGGTTCGATCCCCGGGTCGGGCAATGTTATTGAGCTTTTTCCTAAAAAGAAAAATTCTCGGTAGCAGCCCGGAGTTTGGAAATGTGCCCGGTAGACGTCAATAGGCTTGCCCCCTATTACGTGGGCCTTGAACATAGCTGGCGAATCGTGGGTGTGTAAATACACCTCTGCCTACCCCTTCGGGGAAAGCAGGCATGATCCTATGATGCTATGCTATGTGTAATTATTTATGGTCTTATTCATAACAAAATGCTTATCGAAGGTATAAACCTATATTAGTTAAAACGTCTTTTAAGCCTATCAAACGTTCGATAAAAATCTTTATTCATAATCGTTTGATAAACCTCCGATAACTAAAATGTCTTTAATGTACATAATGTTGCAATTTCGTAGAAAAAATGGTCAAATGTGAATAGTAGAAAAATATTTTCATAAGTTTCATTAGTTTTCATTAGTTTATACTTGTCATTGTCAAACGTTTTAATTTTTGATTGTGTCACATTAACAAAAATAATAAAATTATTAAATAAACAACAGCGAAATTGTGCTCACACTGCCACAATAAAAACCATTGAACAAGAAGATAAGAAGATACATAAACAACTAACAAGAAGATAAAATTATTACGATTTATTATTTAAAATTATATTAAAATGAATGATAATATTAAAAGCTGCAGGTCTTTGCGAACTAAATTTAACCGCACACCCCGTCGTTCGGGGCAACGAACAGGGTAGTGTGGGGCCCGCACCCACTAAAGAAACCCGCCGTGTGCCGTCTCTCCGCCCGTGTTGACGGACCACTGGTACTGTGTTGGATTACTTCAGTGGCCCGCCGGCGGCTTACCCTTTCGGGTACCCTCTACTGAGCGACAAAGGTGCGACGCATCCGCACACGGAGCGCCGCACCTTCGCGGGAAGCCTTGCGGATGACGGCGGACGTTCTCCAGTCCATCCACCCACAGCCTCAGCTAGGGCGGCATGAGCCGCAAATACTCGCGCCTGCGCCGCCCCAGTCGCTTTCGGCGGTTTGGGTCAGCGGAAGAATCCTCCCTGGCCCTCTCCGCCGCTTCCTTTCGCGAGATAATCTCCTCGCAGAAGGCACTGTTGCCGTGACGAGTTCACAGCGCTGCCCAGGGTGCCCCAACGCGGAGGTATCCCGACCCGCACCCCGGAATTTCTCATCCCCTAAAGAAAAAGGATTGCCTCTTTGCCGATACACTTTTCTGCACCGATTGATGACATGATTTTCAATCACCGCAATACTTTGCAGGGTTTGAAAAGCTTGCATATTTAAGAAAATTAACGTAAAATCGTAAACGTAAACTTCTTATAACAATAAAAATGAGATTATGCGTGTCGGATGTACCTATTAGAAATCAATGTCAATACACAATAAATTGTCCATCATAATCAGCTGACCAAAATCAGCCATGTTTTTTTGCTAATATACGCTTATCGAAGGTTTATAGTAGGCTACTAGCTTGTATAAATCAAAGAGAATATATCGGAGAGTTAATGAACGTTTTAGCGTTATCGAACGATTATGACTAACACTTTTTGACAATCTACTTTTAGCGAGCTTTTAAACCTCCGATAAGTTATTATGAATAAGACCATTAATAGTTACTAAAATATATCTTTTAAGTAATAAATAATAATAATTTCGTAAAACTAGTAGAAAAGTTAATTTATAATTTTATTTGAAAATTTCAAAACAACATCTGGACTATGAACTCCTGTGTCACGTTACGGGCGACTTTACAAACATAATTTTAATAGTAATACAACTCCCAGTTCCAACTTAGGCCGTGTGGGGCCGGCTTTAAAGTTGTCCCATCCCTCTCTACCCACGGGAGTTGTAAGAGCCGACTGAGGGAATACCGGGGGAGTGGGCAGCAACACTCCCTCGAGTATTAACAACATCCACTGCGATCGCCAACCCACCTGCCAAGCGTGGCGATTACGGCATTATCCCCCATGACGGGACCGCTCGTTGTGGCGTTCTCTTGGGGAGGCCTATGTCCAGCATTGGACGTTGAAAGGCTGGATGGGTGGATGGATGTATGGAATACAACTCCAATATTATTTTAATGAAACGCATCTACGCTTTTATAATTACCTACATCATAGTTAAAGTCTGTCGTAAGTCGTCACACTTTTCGATATCGATAATTAATCAATCTTGGAACCGCCCTAGGTGTTAGGTATCAAAAATCACAAGGTTTGTCGGTGTCGGCATCAAAGAGTAGGTAAGTCGGCATATGCTTTGACACACCGCCCGCCGCTGTACGGCGGCCGCTATGTAGTTCATACCTACCTAGCTGCGAGTTGCGAATGTTGCGATTACGATGACAACGACCGTTCGAGCTACCTACTTGCGAAAAGCTGAGTGTGAAAATTTTTGAATAATGAATTACATCGCTGTTTTTTGAAAATATGTGGTTGTTATTGATATTAATGAGTAATATTAAATATTTGTGCATTAATTAGTTATTTGAAACAGAAAAATAAGGAAATTAAAAAAAAAATTGAATTTTCCGTTGGAAATTTCCGTTTATTTTCAACTCCGAATAATGGTCTGAATCTCCTATTTCAGTATTTGTCATACCGTTACTTACACCGTGTATTATAGCTACGTGTGTGATGGGAATAATTAAAATAAATCGTATCTTTGAACATTTTAGATTACATTGAATTCAATCAGAAGCATAGACAGATGCACAGAAAATCTCCAGTCACCATTTAAAATATTAACTGTTAATCACAGAGTAAGAACATACATCACAAAATCAAAGCAGGCTACAAAAGTACAAATACCTCCTTCATCTATAGAAGTAGACATAGAAACAGAATCTTCAAATGGTGATGATTGCAATAAGGATAAGTCTGATGAAAAAGAAGAATTAGCATCCTTACCAGAACAAGTAGAAGTTGATACAAAAGTAGAGGATGTAGAAGTATCTGATAAAAATATCAATGTGTGTGATGAAAGGTTCGAAATACTCGAAGAAAAGATATGGCCAATAGACAATTTACTACAAGAAAAACCACTTACTGATAATGAAACATCGTCCAGTGATGATGAAAATATATTTGATGATGTAGACGTACCAGAAAATGATGACGAACCTATAGTTATTGAACAGAAAGAAATACGTTCAAAGGATAGTGAAAAGAAAAACAAAAGAAAAAATGATGAGACAGTTAAGAAAGCAAAAAGATTTGAAATTATTAATAAGAAAAGGACTGACTTGGATCCTAACAATTGGTTGAAGATTAATTTGAGTGAAGAGGAGGCAGTAGAGGAGTTTAGAGCTAGAGCACAACACAAACCGTTTATTTCTGCTAAGTACAAATGCAATGATTGTATCAAAGGTTTTTCTAAGGAAGATATGTTAAATAGGCATATTAAGTTGAGGCATGGTGAGGTAAGTTTTTTAGCGGCCGTTGCGCCGCACTTCCACCGCTGGTTAAATCGAAGGCACGGCAACCTCAGTTTTCGGTTGACGCAGGTGCTTACCGGACACGGGTGTTTCGGTAAGTACCTGCATCGTATTGGTAGGGAAGGAGCCCCCGGATGCCACGAGTGTGGCGCACAAGTAGATGACGTGCGCCACACTCTGGAGGAATGCCCCGCCTGGGGGTCCCAGCGCCGCGCCCTGTCGGTGGCAATTGGAGGAGACCTGTCGCTGCCGGCCGTAGTTAACCAAATGCTCGGCGGCGACGGGTTCTGGTCGGCCGTTGCCTCCTTTTGTGAGGCAGTGATTGCACGGAAGGAGGCCGCGGAGCGGGAACGCGAGGCATCAGCCCACGCTGACTCGCTCCGCCGGCGGCGGCCAGGGGGAAGGCGGCGTCGCTACGCTCACCTCCTCCCACCGCCTTGATGACGACAGGGTGTGGCCAGTAGGCCATGCGCCTGGGGCGTCAGAGTAGAATGTCGAAAGACGACCCTCTGGCGCCCCGCTAATAGGCGTGGAAGGGGCCGCTGTGGTTTTAGTGGGTATTCCGGGTGCAAATAAGATCCATGTGCCCGGCGAGCCCTACATACCCCCTGTTTCGCACCAGGGGGATGCGTAAAAGCATTTCCACAGCGATAACAAAAAAAAAAAAAAAATGGTGAGGTAAGTTTATTAAAAAATGTCTAGGTAGCTTTGTATTTAGTAGCAGATTTAATGAATCGGAGGGTGGTGTAACCTGCAGGCATAAGATATTAGTAGAGGGTACCTGAAAAGGTAAGCCGCCGGCAGAACACTGAAGTAATGTAATATAGTTCCTGTGGCCCGCCAATAAAGGCGGAGAGACGGCACACGGCGGGTTTATTTAGTAGGTGAGGGCCCCACACTACCCTGTTCGTTGCCCCGAACGATGGGGTATGTGGTTAGGAACATTTTTTCCCGCCTTAATAAAAAAAAGGGTTGTTACCTATACCTTATCTACTTACTCGTATTAGACCACTTCGGTCTGTAGTAGTAAACTTACTTAAAAAGTTCGATTGGGTGGGTACACTATGCTTATTTGCCACCCGCATAGTATTAAAAATACTGTCCATTTTTCTTGGGTTAAAAGTACTCTGTCCTTTACTCGACTAAACTATATGTATAAAAAATTGTGCTGATACGGCATGAAAGTGGCGTGGCGATTACGGCACTATCACGCCATATGAGCGCACAGGACCGCTCCTTGTGGATGATGATGATGGATGGATGGCATGAAAGTATTAAAAACATAAGGATTATTTAATTTACATTATTTTTCAGTCAGTCGGTCATTTTTCAGTCAGTCGGTCCAATAGAGTGTCGTTTCTGCCACATGAGGTTCAAACAGCAATGTATTTTAACGGCGCATATGAGGCAGCATTATACTAAGTTCAAGTGTTTACGATGTGATCTCGTCTGCCCACTCGAGTGAGTGTTAATGTTATTTTATAACGTTTTTGACGACATAAAGTTCAGGTGGTGTAGCGGTAGTGTATGCGACTGCTAATCATGAGGTCTCGGGTTCGATCCCCGGGTCGGGCAACGTTGTTGATTTTTTTCGTAAAAAGAAATTTCTCAGTAGCAGACCGGAGTTTGGTAACGTGCCCGGTAAACGGCAATAGGCTCGCCCCCTATTACGTGGGACCTAAACATAGCTGGCGAATCGTGGGTGTGTAAAATACACCTCTGCCTACCCCTTCGGGGAATATAGGCGTGATGCTATGTATTTTTATCACAATCCTGTAAACTAGCAACAGTATTTTTTATTACAATCCTGTAACCTAGCAACTGTATTTTTATTATAATCCTGTAACCTAGCAACGGTATTTTTATCCGAGTGTTGCTTACTTATGCATTTTGGTTAACAAATATTTTATATGCATATTGGTTTACTAATTTTTTAGAAAAACATTTATATACTTCGCCTTTAAAGGAAAATCAAAATGGTGGTAGCAAGATGGCATATCAAACCTTAATTTTGATACCTACACAGTATTAAGGGAGATACATTTATGTGTTATCAAACTAATAAAAATCTTAGACATATCGATTTTGCATTTTTTAAAATTAAAACATAACATACCATCACGTCTGTTTCCTCGAAAGGGTAGGCAGAGGTGTCTATACTCACCCACGGTTCGCCAGCTATGTTTAAGTCCCACGTAAGAGGGTGTGTTTACTGCCGTTTACCGGGCACATTTCCAAACTCCGGGCTGCTACTGTTTTACGAAATAGCTCAATAACATTGCTTGACCCGGGAATCGAACCTGAGACCTCATGATCAGCAGTCAGTCAGTTTTTTTAATTAAGTTTCTTTTATTGTGACCACAGCTCATGGAACGGTATTCCATTCGCGTCTATTTTATCAGAAAGTATTAAATACATTGTACTATTTCAGATCAACAGCATTATTTCACGAAGATTATCATAATGGTGTTATAAGGAAATGTACACACTGCAATAAAGAATTCAAGTAAGTTTGAAAATGGCAGTGTGGTAGTGGTGTATTCTAATCTTGAAATAATGCTTAATAATTCAATTTCAATTAATTTATTCAAAATTCATCACATGAACCGATTATAGCTAATATATTTTAAAATGGAAAGGGATTGGAGGTGGATAGGATGAATAATAAGGAGAGGACAGGGAGGATAATGAGAGGATAATAAGGAGAAGATAGGGAGGGGGTTTGGGCTTCCGGCATTCACTCATCATACGAAACACAACGGTAGGTGCCGTTATTACACGCTGATCTTATGTGAGAGTATGGTACTTCCCCGATCGAGCCGGCCCGTTTATGTTGGGATAAACAAGGTTCTATCATATCATTACTACATTATAATTCAAACCTTGTTGCTTAGCTTATTTTTCGCTAATGTCAAGCAGCTGCGACAATCCACCTACAGAGGCACTCAGCAACACCATATAAAGTGAAGCTTAAAATAACGATAGGTATAAATTAATGGTACCTATTCCTAAAATAACAATAAGTCTAAAGTACAAGGGTGACAGGCTCAAAATAATAAAACTCCTAAAGTAACATGGTGACAAGCCCAAAATAATATGACTAACATGACTGCACAGATGGCGGAGTGGTTTAGATACCGGCGTCGCGCCTGAGTGTTGTGGGTTCGATTACCACGCAGGACAACTCTTTGTTTGATCCATAAATGGTTGTTTCGGGTCTGGGTGTACTGTGTCTGTAAAATTGTATGTTTGTAATTTACAAAAAATTGTAAAGTCCCTGCTATACAAGGATTATTCCTTCCTCCGTAACTGTCGCTCATGGACTCAACTATACCCAGAGCATTGTCAAGCCGCTGCACACAAACACTACTGGCACTAAGAAACAAAAATTTTGTAAAAACGCAAGAAAATTTTTAGGTTTCTTACATATTTGCTTACCCCTTTGTAGATAAAAGCATGAGACTATTTATATAGATAATAATATTATTATATCATAGACACAAGACGACGTACTACACGCACCTACGTACGCACCGCAGCGAGCACGTGTGCACGTTGTGCGGCGCTTCGTTCGTGAGCGCGAGGGGACTTAGAATACACAAGATGATTAAACATATTAACGCTGAGTCTGTGAGTATTTTTACAAAATTTATATTAATACTAGCCTTTGCCCGCGGCTTCGTCGCAGCCAAAAGCTAATTTTTAGGCTTTATCTCAGGTTTCCGTTATAGTATCGGGATAAAATGTATACCAGTTTTTAAGTCTAATCAAGAGCTACCAAATAAAAAAAAGTTGCATCAAAATCCGTTCAATAGTTTTTGCGAGATGCGCGAACAAACAAACATACAAAAAATCTAAAAAAAATAGTTTTCTGTTTAGATACGGCTATATAGCCTAATAAAGTATTTTTTCTCAAATATATTAAATGTACAGACACAGCTATGTTACAGCTTTATAATAGTATGTGTCCTTATCCACGCTATTTCCTGTCCACCTTCTGTTTAGCTAGGTAAATTAATACAAAGTGCTAAAATCTGAAATCGAAAATAAAAGTAACGAGCAGGTTTTTTTTTTTTTGCACATTTTTGCACTTTGTCTTAATCTATATGGCTAGGCATGAAATGAATTAAATGCTTAAAAAATATCAAAATGTTTCGCTGAAGTAATGTCGCACAGTTCCGTCAGTACAGGCGGAGAGACGGCACACAGCGGGTGTATTTAGTGGGCGAGGGCCCTACACTACTTACCCAGTTCGTTGCCCCGAATGACGGGGTGTGCGGTTAAAAACATTTTTTCCCGCATAACAAAAAAAAGGGCAGTGGCTTACCACTAGGTTTATTTGACAGTCACAACAAATACAAAACGTGCTTACACTTATACGTGACCGTAAATAAATGCGTGCGAGTTGGTTTTGAATGATACGTGAACGTAAATAAATGCGTGCGAGTTGGTTTTGAACGATACGTGAACGTAAATAAATGCGTGCGAGTTGGTTTTGAATGATACGTGAACGTAAATAAATGCGTGCGAGTTGGTTTTGAATAATACGTGAACGTAAATAAATGCGTGTGAGTTGGTTTTGAATGATACGTGAACGTAAATAAATGCGTGCGAGTTGGTTTTGAATAATACGTGAACGTAAATAAATGCGTGCGAGTTGGTTTTGAATAATACGTGAACGTAAATAAATGCGTGTGAGTTGGTTTTGAATGATACGTGAACGTAAATAAATGCGTGTGAGTTGGTTTTGAATGATACGTGAACGTAAATAAATGCGTGCGAGTTGGTTTTGAATAATACGTGAACGTAAATAAATGCGTGCGAGTTGGTTTTGAATAATACGTGAACGTAAATAAATGCGTGCGAGTTGGTTTTGAATGATACGTGAACGTAAATAAATGCGTGCGGGTTGGTTTTGAATGATATTAAAAATATCGTACTTCTGAATCTCCTTTTTACGCACAGTGGGAGGCGAAGTCGGTTATAGTAGTCACAACGGATCTTTGTGTCTCTGAAGTTAGGCACAAGGCAACAAACAAAGTGGGGATTGTGCCGGGATAATACATGCTGACCAATTCAAATGTTATTACTCGATTAACAAAACAATCGAATGAGATATTTATGTTTTCATTTCTAATTAGATACAACGATATTAGAAACAATTGTTTAGGTTGTATTTATTATTTTTATATTCAATAAAAAGTATACGAGCAATTTAAGTGAATAAGCTTTAATCTAGATATAAGAGTATATCTAGATTAAAGCTTATATAATATTTTAGTATGATCGATAAATAATATGATTATCGATTACGATTGTTAAATATTGTTAAATTATATCGAACGTTTTTCGATTAATGTAAACTGTAGAAAACGCACATCCCTCGCGACACATAAATAGCTACTGCGCAGCGTCTTGCAGCCAACTTCAGAGACACATAGATCTGTTGTGACTACTGTAATTTGGCATTAGAGTAAGTTCGTACTCAAAAGCGCGACTTCTAATCATGTAAGAAAGAAGATAGAAGAAGTGCATTACTATGTGTATTTCTAGAAAGCAGCTGAAAGTTCAGAAGCTGGTGAAGAGTGTAAGAAATGCAACATCAAGTTCGAGACGAGGAAGGCTTACGAGGAGCACTTTATACAATCCGCTATGCACGACGACGGTGTTGAGTAAGTTACTTACTTATATACTTATATAATACTACTAGCTTTTGCCCGTGGCTTCGCCGCAGCCAACAGCTAGTTGTTAGGTTATATCTCAGATTCCCGATATAGTAGCGCCATAACATGTATGGGGATACTGCCGTATTCGCCAAGCGTGGCGATTACGGCACTATCCCCCATATGAGCGATAGCGCAGGACCGTTCGTTGTGGCGTTCTCTTGGGGAGGCCTATGTCCAGCATTGGACGTTGAAAGGCTTATGGATGGATGGATAAAATGTATACAAGTTTTTAAGTCTAATCAAGAACTACAAAATAAAAAAAGATGCATAAAAATCCGTTCAGTAGTTTTTGCCTGATGCGCAAACGAACAAACAGACAAAAAATCGAAAAAAAATGTTTTATGTTTAGACGCCTATATAGCCTAATACAGTATTTTTTTTCTCAAATATCTTAAATGTACAAACACAGCTCTGTTACAGCTTTATATGTATAGATATAATACTATAGATATATACTTATATATAAGTTTTACTTCTTTTTTCATGATGGTAAGTGTAATTGCCGCTCATGCATGAGCATGGTAGTGTTTTATCCCTCATAATGTCGACACTGGGGGTTTAGACGGAATCTCATATCTAACAATCGACATCGTATCGTGATCACTGTGATTGGTTGAGACATCACCGTGATTGGCCAACGGATTATTGCGACATCACGCGTCGGTTTCTCTACCAATCACAAGCGAGACGATGACCCTGGTATCTCAAATATTTGAAAGTCACCAGCGTATGTAATATTTAAAAAATAGCAATTAACCAAATATAAACTCTCTGTTCGTTCAGTATTATAGTACCATAGCACGTCGCGGCCGGAGAAAGATCAGACGGGGCTTTAGATGAAACTCCCTTTAATTCTTGATGGAATAACTTAATTTTTTTGTTGTTTTGGATCGGGAATCGAACCTGAGATCTCGTGATCCAATGATATGGTTGCTAATCTATTTTTTGTGATGATTACTTATCCGGAACCTATATTTTTTATGTGAAACATCTAATGCGGAGGGAGGAGGCAAGAGAAAACCAGCTGTTAGCAGCAGTTGTTGTTGTGGTGACGCTTATACTTCATAATAGGAATCCTATCCGAAATTGATTTTTCATCGAAAATACTACGCGAGCGAAGCCGCGGTGAATGTACTAGTGTTTATTGATACAAATACCTGCATTAATTTGGGTCCAGATTAGGGGTTCTGGCTAGGATTGGTCTGTAGGTGGTGGTGGGCATTTTCTCCCACATTTCCGTTTATCTTTGAAAGAATTGACGGCTATCTCCTGCTACAACCAAAACACACCTATGTGCTGGCCGGTCACACAGGAGACGGTAGTGGCCAACCCGCTCGGGCCCGATAGTAAGTGAGTACTTTTGGTACTCAGCATCACGACCTGTAATGCAATGGGTGATAACTGCTTACTTCCCGTAGACACCCGTGGGAAAGAATGGGGTGGTGACACTTGTATTCTTAATCCTTCACACGGATGAATCTTTGAATTTATATTTCTTTATGTTTTTGACAGAGACCCGGTACGTTGTCAAAGTCGCAAACAAAACAGAAAATTCAGAAAAATACCGACAGACTGTCGTATTGTAAGTATAACTCAACGGAATTTTTTTTTTTGTTTTTTTTTTATTCGGACGGCGCTGTCTGATGGCCTCCCGCCAGGTAGACCGATGACCTGGTCAAAGTCGCTGGCAGTCGTTGGATACAGGCGGCACAGGACTGTTCGCTGTGGCGTTCGCTTTGGAAGAACTGTTCAGTAGTGGACGATGAAAGGCTGATGGATAGATGTATGGATGTTATTTATTCGGAAACACAAATGTGAGACCAACGACATTTTACACAGAATACATAAATACTTTGGAAAATCCAAAAGTGCACGCCTCATAATCTTCATTTTTCACAATAAAATTGATTATTTGATAAGTAACTAATAATGTATTGGTCGTACTAAGTAGTTTTCAATAAATCACATATATAGCGCTAATTTCAAAAAGTACATTCTCATGTCTTATACGCCATCTAGCGCTAATTTTAAGAAGTATTACTATATTGGTCTATAGAAGTAGTTCTCACGAAATAAGGTATAGGCGCTGGTTTTAGTGTCGAGTCGAGCGTAAATATTCACTATTTTTTTTGTTTATTTAATAACAATTAAACCACATCGAATCAGATCGTGAAAAGTGATAGGGCTTTATTCGTAATTATACTGAATCGTAAAATAAAAAAAAACTCGATTAGTAAAGTATTTCGGTCGTTATCGTGTTAACATACATTATCCGAACATACCTACAACACACGGACGTCCAAGACAGAACTTTTTTTAAACAGTTTTTTAACTAGTTTAAATATCAAAAATGGCATCAAAAATATCATGAGTGTTAAGAATGTGATTTTAAAATAGTGTTTTTTCTTGATACGTGTGTGTATATATTATGTTACAAGTACAATATATGATAAATAGAGGGACATTTTAAGTTTGAAAAATCAGTTGTTTAGCGTGAAACGAGAGTAAAACCCACCTCAACGCTTCGCTTATGAGCGTGCAATAATCATTCATGCGTGCACTACACTAATAAATACTGCAATGGTTACAAACCTAGTATCAAATAGTTTAAATGATGAAATACATTAAATATTAATAATTTAAAGTTAAATATTGTCCAATTAAAGTACAAATTATTTGTGAATATGGAAAAAGAGATTTTTGTACAAGCGGGAAACGAACCCGCGTCTTTTCCAATCCGGGGAAGTGCTCTAAGCCACTAAGCTAACGTACAGATCTTTCGATCATCCCAATCTGCTTATCACATTTGTCTTTACGACCAACGCCATCTATCGGAATGCATTTACATGCATTAAACCAATATAGTAAGTTTAATTTTATTATTAAATTTGTACTAATTGATGGCGCGATTATTTTAACAATTTTGAACTATAGTTTTTAGGATTTGACATGCTCCGCCACTTTTTAAAGTACAAATTATTTGTGAATAAGGAAAAAGAGATTTTTTGTACGAGCGGGAAACGAACCCACGTCTGTTCCAATCCAGGGAAGTGGTCTAAGCTACTTCTAAGATCTTTCGTTCATCCGAATCTCCTTATCACATTTATCTTTATTTACGACCAACATCTCTATATATAAATCAAAAATTTATCAATTATTTAAGAAGTACAGATTTTGTTCGGCTTGTGAGACCGTGCAATCCGCTTTGGGCTGCAATAATAGAAGATTGAACTGGCAGTGTAGTGGTTTAGATACCGACCTCCAGAGCGTTGTTGGTTCGATTGCCACACTGGTGACGATCTAACGGACTAATGCCCGGTTCTTATATTCAACGAATCGTCATTGTATAACAGCTACCAGAAGTTTTCAAGATACCGATACCGAGGCTTCACAGGTGTCTCACAACATTATTATCATGTCTAGCAGTAACGAACAAGCTGATATCTGTGAGCAGATAATCACATAAAACAAAAAAAAAATATCTCACCCTTTTAACAAGTGCTGGCATATGGGGCACTACCCTAAATCTTGGACGAAAGCAGTGGTGGTGGCGCTGCGCAAACCCGGTAGGAAGGATTATACCAACCCACGATCATATAGACCGATAGGCCTCCTGCCCATAATGGGTAAAATACTGGAGAAATTAATGGTGAAAAGGTTAACGTGGCAATTGGCCCCCCGAATCAGCCATCGCCAGTATGGCTTTATGCCCCAACGCAGTATGGAGGACGCCCTCTATGATCTGGTGGCGCACGTGAAAGGCGAACTTGCCAATAAGAATGATGGTGTCCCTAGACATAGAGGGCGCCTTCGACAATGCATGGTGGCCAGCCATCAGAGCTAGATTGGTAGATGATAGATGAGTGCTGTCCATGGGGGATCAGAAAACTATGCCGATATGCCGGCTGCAAACATTCAAGGGTAACGAATAAGGGTTGCGTGCAGGGCTCATTTGGAGGTCCCATACTGTAGAATCTTTGTGCACAAAGAATCACAATGGCGTACCGAACGGTTTCGCTGAACGCAGCTCTGGTTATTGCCGGAATTCTCCCCCTGGACTTGAGGATTAGAGAAAATGCCTCTCTATACCTAGCCCGAAAAGGGGGGACGTATTTAATACCGGCTGACCGAGAGCTGGAGCAACCAGTGACTTTGCCGCGAGGCCTCACCCCGCGGAGCATATTAGTCGCAATTTCATTACTGTAAACAATCGGACAGAGCTAATGGTAGTGGAGGAAGCCAAGCGGCTGAGCCATTCCCCGATCGCCATCATAAGCGACTCAAGGGCGGCGCTGCACAGTCACGAATAACAACTCTACCCATACACTTGCTGACGAATCACGCCGGAATCTCAAAAATCACGCGGGCGTGGATAGGAGTGAGAGGGCCGCCCATCTGGCCAAAGAGGTGGCATTGCGCACCAAGATTAACCCCCACTATGATAAGTGCCCGGTTTTATACACCAGACAGCGAATCCGTAAGGAGTCGCTCATGGAGTGGAACCGGAGGTATCAGGGGGGGGAGGTTGCGGGGGTCACTAAAATCTTCCTGCCTGATATTGTTGACGCATACCGGATAGTCAACACCCTCCCCACTGATAAACTTCTAACACAAATACTCACGGGACAGGGGGGGTTCTCGGGATACCTATTTCGTAATACAAAAAAAAACCATACCCCACCTAGTTGTGGAATGTCCTAAGTATGATTTTGAGAGCCTGTTTAATAGGCATTAACATAGAGAAAGAAACTATTAAAACTATCATGGCAGACGACAACAAAAGGCCAGTATTTTTAAACTTTTGCTATAAAATAGCAAATGACGTAATAAATAGAAATAAGACTTAAGGTAAGCAAATTGAAAAGACTTTTTAATTTATAACAATTGTAAAAAGAATATTAAAATAACAAGATAAATGAAGCTAAGAAAAGAAATAATGCAATAAATATGAAAATTGGATTAAGTGTAACAATTGTAAAAATAATGTTAAAATAACAACATAAATAAAGCTAAGAAAAGAAATAATTCAATAAATATAAAAATTTGAATTTTTAATAATTAAGGTATAAAATATAGTAAAATGTGAATAGAACAATATAAACTTTATGACAAATAAGAACGATGAATATAGTAAGCTGTTATAATTTAAGATCTAAAGAAAATGTGTCCCTCTGACTCAGCAGAGGGCACAGTGGATAGACCAGGCGTTGGAGTCGGCGGGCCCATATCGGCTGCCTGGGCTCTGGAGCCCCTCACGGGGCTCGACAGCGGGGCCACAGCGCTTCCCCCCCGTCCCAAATCGTAAATCTGATTGAGTGTCCGTGGCTTCGTCTCACGACCCATAGGAACGAGAGTCTTGGCTTAATCGCCCGGACCGCGAGGAAGACAACCTCTATAAAAAATTATGAATGGCTGATGGGTAGTTCAGTCTCGAGCGCGGCCCCAGCCAGGGTCCTGCGGATCCTGTGTTGGGTTACAAATGTACGCTTACCCGTATAGGGAGCTCTGCCCGGGTGGACCTCCTTTCTCCCGTACTCGTGGGAACAAAATGGAAAAATGTTCAGAAAACTTTAAAAACATGGAGTCGGGTGCAATACACAACTCAGCTGAAAGGGGTCCGGCTATAAATAGGGCCCCCACCAGTGCCGCCACGTGCAAAACGCGTGGCGGTCGTAAGTCCCGCAAGGGAAGAAGAGCGACCGAATTGCGGCGGCTGAACCGCGATCTAGAGAGAGAGGGCCCGCTATACGAGGCGTATCAACGCGTGCGCCGAGTTTAAGCTGGCCATCTGTCGCTCCAAAGAGGCGAAGAGGCAGAAGATCCTGGAGAGTCTCAACCGTGAGCCCTGGGGACGCCCGTACCGTGCGGCGCTGAACAAGCTTCGCACTCAGAGAATTACGAAGACGCTTCAGCCGGGCTTCCTCACCGAGGCGTTCGAGGGTCTTTTCCCACAGCGGGCGATGCACACGCCTCCCGTCATGGCTCCGCCAGATGACGACCGGGAGGCCGATGAGGAGTTTTCCGCCCGTCTCCGAGAAGGAAATGGGGGCGGTGGTGTCGCGTATGCGGAAGAACACCGCCCCCGGACCGGATGAGGTTTCCGCCCGAGTTCTGGCCCTGATCCTCGGCCATCTGTAGCCCCGCCTCAGGACTGGACTGTTCGACGCGAGCCTGGCGTGCGGGCGGTTTCCTGACTGTTGGAAGGAGGGGAAGCTCGTGCTCCGGCCGAAACCAGGACGGTTCCCGGATTCGGTCGCGGCCTTTAGGCCCATCGCGCTGCTGGATGATGCGGGTAAGCTACTCGAGAGGATTATGCCGTCCATATCGCCCGGCACCTTGTGGAGGTGGGCCCCGATCTGTCGGACGCTCAGTTTGGTTTTCATTCGGGGCGTTCGACGGTTGACGCCATCCTGCGTGGCCACGGCCACGGAGGCCGTCGCTCAACGAGGGGTGCTGTTAGCGGTGTCGTCGGACATCGCCAACGCATTTAACAGTCTGCCTTTCGGCTGCATCAGGGAGGCACTTCGATTCCACGGGGTGCCCGCCTACATGAGGCAGCTGGTGGCGGACTACCTCAAAGGCCGCAGTCTCCTCTTCGTAAGCCGGGAAGCAAGCGCTGTGAGGAGACCCATGTTGTGCAGTGTCCCACAGAGATCTGTCCTGGGGCTGCTCCTGTGGGACATCGGGTACGACTGGGTCCTACGTGGCCGGTTTCACCCCGGGCTGGGCGTAATTTGTTACGCCGATGATATCCTCGTCACGGCCCGGAGAGGGAAATTCGAGGAGGCGGCGCGACTGGCCACCTCGGGTACCGCGGAGGGAGGCGCTGGGGCTTAGGGTGGCCCTCAACAAGTCAGGGGCCCTAATATTTCACGGGCCCCGACGCGGTCCACCCGCCAGCGCCTCGATTACGGTAAATGGTGTGGTAGGAGGCTCCCTACTGCCACCACAGCGACAGCAGCGAGGACTCGGCGCAGCACACGCTCGAGCCGTGCCCGGCCTGGGCTGAGCAGCGCCGGGATCTCGCTGCAGTCATCTGAGAGGACCTGTCGCTGCCGGCTGTCATCCGATCGATGGTCGGCGACGATACGTACTGGACCGCGGTCGCCACCTTCTGCGAGAATGTTATCTTGCGGAAGGAGGTGGCGGAGAGGGCCAGGGAAGCTGATCTCTCCTCTCACCATCCAAAATATAAAACATGGAGAAAGTTTATTAAAAAATAAATCAGAACCCCCCTACATACTGTAGGTATAAAGCATTGATACTGATAAAAAAATAGTTACATAATATATGACGGCCCCCTAAGGGAGGCGGTGAGATGCTATAACAACATACAAACAGAATAATTATATGACAACATTTAAACAAAAAACAGTTGCATAATATATGGCTGCCCCCTAAGAGTGACGTCTAGATGATAAGTAACATCTAACGAAAAACTGTTTTAAAATGCCTGTCTGCCCCATAAGGGCGACAGCGTGAAGATATATAACATTTAACAAAAAATTGTTTAAAAAATGCCTGTCTGCGCCCCATAAGGGAGACGGCGTGATGATGTATAACATTTATGAAAAACTGTTTTAAAAGTGCCTGTCTGCCCCATAAGGGAGGGAGACAGCGTGATGTTAAGTAGCAAGTAGCAAAAAGCAATATTCTTAAATTATATACTGTATGCGAACTATTATATTTTACAGGTAGAAGCGAATAAAATTCTAAAGGCAGTTGTATGTTACAATCTTAAATAATTAGTTTGACAAATTTGGAATAAAATTATATGATATGACAACTATGTTATGAGTATTACTAGGCATTTTGCAAAACATTTAAAAGTATAGATATTATAATAAGAATTCTATTGGAGGAGTTTCGGTCAACTAAATTAGTGTAAAAATTTAGATATGTAAAACAAAAATTATCTAACGTAATAAAATGACGAGTAGTAACAATAAAAAATATATGTGCCAAAGGGTGAAATATTCCTCCATAAGAATTTTTAAAACACACACGACATTGTGCAGCAGACGTGGGCTATTTTTAAAGGTTAATTTGGAATTGTAAAAGAAATGTACGTTACCTTTTATTCGGGTGTTATTTATAAATTTTGGGGCACGGTATATTTAGGACACGACGCTCGCTTCAGCTCAGTTATGGAGGGAAAGTACAGTGTCAAAACTTTTAGGAATTCAACATTTTTTAAACTTTTAATAAAGTTTAAAAAAAGTGGTGGCGTTAACAAATTAAAAATTCAGAATTATATGGTGGGTACGAAATATTGTGTAGTACTAAATAAATAGATAATAATCTCTGTACGAACAGTATGATGTTTTTTGACAATTATATACCTTCGAAACAAATGATTCGTGGGTATGTATTATAAAATACGTCTAATCATCTCGTTAGAACAAACTTTATAGAACAGTTACTTACACGTAAAATATACTTCTCAAATATGATTATACTAATAAATCTCGTTAGAACGAATTTTATAGAACAGTTACACGTAAAAATCTACTTTTCAAATATGGTTATACCAATAAAGTAAACGAAAGAAAATGAGTCCTGCAATAGAAATGATTATAAAACGTACCTTTGGAGTTTTCTAGTCACACACTTTTACGTTCAAATGCCTATGTTTTTTATAGATAATTATATTTTTTCAGTGTGGCAAACATTTTGCAACGCGCAAAGCTTGGCGCAAACACCATTTGGCAGAACATCCAAGAATGTCTTTCTTCGCGCCCAATGAGAGACAGATCTGTAAGATATGTGGCATATCTTTAGCTGTGAGTAAACGTTTCTTATTGCTGTAGTAAGCCAGGGCCCGTAGAATGTAACTCACTAAATCATATCGTCATCGTATCGCCTCGCTTGTGATTAGTAGAGAAACCGACGTGTGATATCGCATTAAACCCTCGGCCAATCACGGTGATCTCTCAACCAATCACAATGATACGACGCGATGTCGATACGATTTAGTGAGATACGTTCTAACCCCCCAGTAGTTGCATTACCAAATTAGTTTAGGGTTTCACCACCTGGGCTTCAAAAAAGAGTGAGGATACTGTCCTGTGCTGACCTTTTTTTTTTTTTTTGTTAACGCATGTATAATGTATCTAACCGTACACCCCCGTCGTTCGGAGCCACGAACATGGTAGTGTAGGGACTTCACCCTCCAAATAAACCCGCAGTGTGTCGTCTCTTCGCCTGTATTGGCGGGCCCCTGGAACTATGTTACATTACTTCAGTGGTCTGCCGGCGGCGTCCTGTACAGACCTATCTTTGACACTTCACTTGACACTTGTATTATTTATCCGTGTGGTGATGGACTAGAAATATAAGTGTCATCACCCCATTCTTTCCTACGGGTGTCGTCGTCGTCGTCGACTAAGGGAAGTAAGCACTGATAGCCGTTTATTCTTTCATTTCATATCTGCGAAATGAAATGGTGAGCAGCGGCTTGACAATACTCTCGGTATAGTCGAGTCCATATGCGACGGTTACCCTTTACCATCAGGTCTGCCACCATATTTAATAAAAAGAAAACAATTGTGTGTACTTATGTACACGCGTTAGAAGTCTTATTATTCTTTATTTAAATATCACAAAAAAACTAAAATGTTGACTATAGCTAACTTCAGGGTATCGGTTTTTCGTGACGGTGTGCGCGCGCATAGTAAAAATTTACTCTCATCATTTTTCCCTAACGCGCAAAAAGAAGTATAATTTCAAAAAAATATATCTACAACAATACTAGAGCCTGCGCGCGACTTCGTCCGCGTAGAATGTGGCACACTAATGATCTATATGCAAAAAGTGCTACCCCACGGGATCTACCCATTTTCCAGGATGAAAAGTAGCTATGTCCTTTTCTGTGTTCTAAATTATATGTATTTTAAATTTCATGATGATCGGTCCAGTAGTGATAGCGTGAAAACGTAACAAACGAATAAACATACAAACGCACTTTCGCATTTATATTAGTAAGGATAATAAAGGTAAAGTTTGTTTATGTAAACGCGCTAATATCTGTAACTGCACAGATGACGGAGTTGTTTAGGTACCGGCCTCCTGCCCGAGTGTTGTGGGTTCGATTCCCACACAGGACAACTCTGTGTGATCCACAAATGGTTTTTCTGAGTCTGGGTGTACCTTGTGTCCGTGAAATTATATATTTGTAAAGTCCCCCGCGTACAAGGATGTTATTCCTTAGTGCAAGGTGATGTCTTAAAAAAAAATCTATTAGCTGGATATAATTTTATTGCATTTCATATGGTTAGGCAGCTGGGTGCCAAAATTTCTATATGATCTGTTCGTGTGGCAGACATGATTAATATCTAGATATTTTTATCATTTTACATGCTTAGCACTATACATTAAACAAAGTGAAAAATGTGAAATCGAAAATAACAGTCACGAGCAGGATTTGAACCTGCATCTCCTGGATACCGTCCAGATGCTTTGCCAATTCAGCCATCGTGATAATTGCTCCTGACTGCTAATTTCGATAACACATTCATACTTAACGTCTTTGGGTGACGCCTACGCCATCTGTCGGAAGTATTTTCATATATTATACCGACCATGTAAACTTAATTTTACAATTAAGATTTTACCTAATAATGACGCAAACCCTATAAATATTTAGATATTTTTATATATATTTTTAGCATTTTACATGCTTAGCACTATACATTAAAATACCAAAACTGCCAATAAATTTCCAAATTGTGGAGGCAGAAGAACAACACACATGACATTTTCAAGAATACATTTTCAAGAATATGGCGACGTTTGGCGTTGCGTATCATCTGATTACACCGGTTTCTTGCGACCTTAAAAGCCAGCCAATTTTGATCACTGCGTATTTTTTTTGTATTTACGAAATGCTTTTCCTCATGGCTGCCCGTATGTCACTGGACAACCATGCTGCTGGTGGACGTTTTAATTTCACTCTCCTTACGAGCGCGTGAGAACCAAAAAGTTTATTGATAGTATTATGAGATGGTGTACTTTATCGTCTACTGAGGAGGATGTTTCTAAATGATTCCAGTTTATTTCCGAGGCATCTTTGCAGAGAGCTTCAATTTTCATCCGACCAAAACAACGCATATAGTTCAGGTTTTAGGTGGCTTAAGTAAGTAAGAAAGGAAAATTAAGTTGTGGTGAGATAAGCCAGGAGCAGGAAATTGGCCATGAGAGGAAACTAAGGAAGGAGCAGAGGTTAAAATCAGATCCAGCCATGTATCATGTCAATTTGAGTTGTGATGTTTGGCTTGTAAGGGTAGGACTTCTAAGTTAGCGGAGTCTATTACTTGAAGGAGTTTTCGGGATCGAGGTGAATGAGTAGAAAGGAGATTGGTGTTGAAATCGCCCTTGATAACATGATATGAATATCACGTCAGTTAGGCTCTCATGTGACGGTTGGTTTGGATGATATTAATAAGCAAATCACCACTACTGTTCCCTTTGATCTCCAAACCAAGTGTGACACTGTGAGTTGTCTGGCTCGGCTGCCTCAGCCTAATACTGAATCGTTTAATTTTTCTGCAGTGTCAATGTCCGAGATCAAAAAGATACTCCTATCCATAAAAATCCAATGCAATTGGCTATGATAAAATCAGCCGACGCACGATCATTACCATCCTGGATTTCATTCTCCCAGCTATCTCCCACGTTATCAACTATTCTCTTGACTCCGGATCATTCTCATCCCAATGGCGTAAAGCCTATGTCATTCCCTTGCCGAAAATTCCTAATCCCTCACTACCCATTCATTTCCGTCCTATATCCATACTTCCTTTTCTCTCCAGGTGCTTGAGGCCCGTGTTCACAAACAGCTCTCTAACTTTGTACTTAGGAATAATCTTTTAAGCCCCTTTCAGTCGGGTTTTAGACCAGGCCACAGCACCGTTTCAGCTCTCTTCAAAGTTACTGGCGATATTAGAGCTGACATGGAGGACACTAAAGTCACTGTGCTTGTCCTACTTGATTTCTCTAATGCCTTTAATATCGTCAATCACGATATCCTACTATCGATCCTTTCCCATCATAAGAACTCGGTCAAAGCACTGGAATGTTTCTCATCTTATTTTCGGGAGCGTCAGTAGTCAGTTCGCGATGACGAGTCTATATCAGATTGGCGTGTTCTCGATGCTGGCGTTCCTCAAGGCGGCATTCTCTCTCCCTTACTATTTTCTTTGTTTATTAACCTTTTATCCCAACATCTTCAGTATTCGTATCATCTGTATGGTGATGACCTGCAGCTGTACTCTCAGGCACGTATCGAAGACGTTCCTTCTGTTATTGGTAGGTTGAATAGCGATCTGGAGTACGTAAGTGACTGGTCTACCAGGTACGGGTTGGTAGTAAACCCGAGCAAAAGTCAGGCCATCATTGTGGGTAGTCGGCGTATAACTTGTAAATTAGATATTGGATCGCTTTCTCCGATTATTTTAAATGGAGCGGTGATACCTGTTAGCTCTACTGTCAAAGACCTTGACCTACACATAGACTCTACGTTTAATTGGAGAAGTCAGGTCACATGCGTAAGTAGGCAAGTTATCGGAGCACTTCGCACACTATATCGGCTGAAAATCTTTCTGCCAATAAAGACCAAAACTTCACTTGTGCAATCCTTAATTCTTCATTTGACATGGTGATATGAGTTATTTGGACCTGAATGCAGATCTCCTTAACAAACTTGACCGCCTTCTCGATAACTGCATTCGATTCATATTCAATCTTCGCAAGTATGACCATGTCTGCTTATCGTTCCCGTCTCAAATTATTGCCTATTCGTCAGCGCGAAATTTGCGAGCTCATTACTCTACTCTATACTAACTTCACCTACTTCACCTTCCTACTTGAAATCTTACTTTCAATACTTGGGGTCCAGTCATAATAAGGATTTACGTTCCTCCAATAATCTACTTCTTCGTTGTCCGTCCCATTCTACTAATTTTATTAACTCTTCCTGTCCAATCTGTTCTTCTATGGAATGCGCTCCCTCGATATCAGGATGTCCACGAATTGTCAAGGGTTTAAGTTAAAAGTCTGGCACCACATTATGAGGAAATTAGAGGAATCTTCTGTTCGTCTCTGATTATTACATAATATTTATTTTTAGTATGTATGTATATATATTATTGTATTATATAGTATGTAGTATATATATATTATATATTACTTCATTATGTTAATCATATAATATGTATTTACAGTTAGTACTATTCATTTTTTACCTTTACTGGATTATGTATACCTATTATCAATTTCATAACATGTTATGTTAGGAATATTCTCCACTCTTGTTATTTCCTGAAAATGCATCTACCTTTCGTAGTCTCTGCATCACCCTTGGTTGACTGGTAGAGGATGTCTCAGGCATTAAGTCCGCCATTGTAATTTTTATTGCATAAAGTTTAATAAAATAACATATAAATAAAACCAAAGGAACACGGTCTGAGGTCTTAAAATTAAAAATGTATTTAAAATATAGATGGCGCTCTTCTAAAAAAATATACTATTACTTATTTTTCAGCCCGACAGTAGTATGTCCAGTCATCTCAATACGCACACAAGGAAGAAGATCTATGCGTGTGATACTTGTGGAAAGCAGTTCAACAGTAAAGGTGGCATGATGAAGCATCAATTGGTAAGGTTCAATTATATACAAAATAGTTATATTACACATATACATACGTACACAGACTCCGTTTCTCGGAAAGGTAGACCGATGCAACGAAAGTGGCAAACCAATATACTGCCCGCTCGATTGTAAGCGGTTACCATAGGCCTGTAGACGCACTAGTAGCATAATAATTCGCGCGTTGCCAACCCTAGGGAAAGGAATGGGAAGTGGAGATGAAAGATGATGGAAAGGAGATGAGAAGATGGAAAGTAAGGATAATAAGCAGATGATGAGGAGGTGTTTTAGGAGTTTTTAACAGCCGATCCTACCTATATCTTTACTTCACGCGGAACTTCCGTGTAAGGTTGGTACTTCTTTGGTCGAGCTCGCCCATTCTTGCTGGTTAAAGCAAGGCTCTGCCATTACTGCTTGCCTCTACTGCTGCCCACTTTTTGATTTTGGGGGAACGAGATGTGAAGAGTGGTGAACCACGTCGCTGCGTATTTTCATAGCGATACAGTCTATATTGCTGCATTATTCACCTTTCTTCTTGATACGAAATGTGCCTAAACTCGTTTTTAAATATCACTCAGTTAAAAAATATCGAAGTGCTGCCTTATGAAGTTTAACTTGTGCACAGATGGCGGAGTGATTTAGATACCGGCGATCCGCCTGAGTGTTGTGGGTTCGATTCTCACACACGACACCTCTTTGTGTGTTCCACGAATGGTTGTTCGGTGTACTTTGTGTGCGTGAAATTGTATGTTGGTAAAGTCCCCCGCGATACAAGGATTATTTGCAGGGTGATGATGTAATTATAAAAAAATCTTACGTCTAGTGATTTAAATGTTTTTTTTTCTAGGCGCACTCAAGTGAGAAGCCCGTACCTTGCACGCTATGTGATAAACGATTCAAAGAGATAACTAGTATGCGGCTACACTACCGTACTTTTCATCTTAAGGAGCCGTACCCCAAGAGGTACCTAAGTGACATTTAAGCGCCGTTATTATTTGACTACCTAATACATATATTGTTTTTTTTTTGTAAATACATCTAATAGGAATCTCGGAAACGGCTCCAACGATTTTCATGAAATTTTGTGTGCAGGGGGTTTCGGGGGCGATAAATCGATCTAGCTAGGTTTCATTTTTAGAAAACATCGTTTTAGTTGGGTTTTCAGGCAATGAAAAACTGCTACAATATTATTAGAATACGAAGGTAAATTTCGCCACCATCTACAAGGTTATAATAGCTCAGGTGGGAAATCGGGCGGTCCCAAAACCAGAAGACCCTGGTTCGAGTCCAGATGTCTCCAGTTAGATATATTCAGCCCTTTTTTTCAAGTTCTTTCGTTTGTGAGAAAAACCACTACCAAAAATAAAAATACCGAGCAAAGCTTCGTCGTCCAGGTACTACATATAATAGATAGAAAATACCCAGACGCAGTACAAATATATGTGTTCATCACACAAATAATTGTCCTGAGTGGGAATCGATCCCAAGACCTCGTGCACGGAAGTCGGTTACACTACCGACTACGCCACGAGGCCCGTCAAAGTATCATCACCTATTTAGATATTATTATGTCAAATTCTATTGGGGACTTCTCTGTGTAACCTGTGGGCCTAGCCAAGATGCATTCTATGATCGCTAACGCTATAGAAAAGTATTAAAATATATGGGATTTTTTTTTTGTTGAAAGATGTTTAACGATATCTATAACGCTAAGTCACGTGGCTTAACGTTAGAGATGTCAAATTGCTATACATTTTAATAGTTTTCGATAGCGTTAGTGGTCATAGAATGCAACTTGGCTAGGCCCACTGAATATTGCGTCCGATCAGAAACCAAATTTAACGAAAAATAAATTTAATTGGGTCTTGGTTCGTAAAGACATCTAAAACAGATGTGGAGATTTGGAGTCGCCGTTGGGTAACTGCGATAGCTTAGCGGTGCAGAGCACTTACCGAATTGCATGGAACGCAGATCCGAATCCTGCTCGCACTAAAGGTCTCCTTTTTCACTTTCACAAATAATTTGTGCATAAAGAAACTGACCACTGCGTTTACAATGTGCTTTGTGCGCGCGTTGGAGCGGCACACTGTGAGCCTCGGGTTCGAGTCCCGCTCGCAGTCATATTTTTCTTATTAACATATAAAATAACGAGATATTTTCTTCATGACAATGTGAAAAAGCCAGCCCCTTTTAGATTTACTCTTGCGGTTTGTTTATAATATATTGTATTTTATCTTCTAGGAATCGAAAGAAGAAAACAGAATAAATATCAAAATTAGACGACTACCCACAAGAAGGATTGGATGAAAATTTAGCGATCGATAGATGGCGCTGATTGTTTTCAAATTGATTTTAAATGAACGGTCTCTACTGAAGAGTCTAGTCTGTTTGATGGTTAACGTGAAGACTCACCACCTCGTTCAGGAGAAGTGGGAATATAATTTTAAAAGTATACTATTATTGGACCTCACTATCTGAATTTTGAATAAAAATCTGACTGATTTCGTTTTGTTGTCGCCAATTCTCTCTAGTTGTTAAAGGAGGTCAAATAAGCAGTCGCTACGAGTAAATAGTAGTGACCGAATAAAATGGAGCAGTTTGGAAGCCGATCTTAATGATATTTGGGATAAGCCTGGGAACATACCACTGTATTTTTTTTTTAAATGCAAGCAGTTTATGCGTCCACTTTCTGTTCTATGAATCCAAACCTTGTGTAGAGATCTACATCAGTGAGGAAAATAAATACTATGTAAACATATTTGAATGATTTTGGCGATTATTTAATTTTGTTTGCATTTCGAGGGACATGTATTGTTTTCGAGGGTCATTACAAATTGGCTCGTGCACAGGCTCGACTTCCAGCTGCCCGAATAAGCTGGTTTTCTACGTGGTAAAATCCGCAACACGGAAATCTACAGGAAAAGTAGCGTCACTGACATAGGCCGCGAGGTTGGAACGCTGAAGCGGCAATGGGCCGGCCATATCGCTTGAACCGACAACATTTATGAAAGTTTCTCGTGTGGCAACCACGTATCGGACGGTATAGTGTAGGATGGCCTCCTACCAGGTGAACCGATGACCTGGTCAGGGCGCGCTCTTGGGGAGAGCCCTGTCCAGCAGTGGGCGACAGAAGGCTGATAGATAGATGCATAGTTGGTGGGACACTTTCAGACTTAAATCTTGAAATTCGTTGGTCCCAGAATTATTTGTAAACTAGTGGTTCTGGGAGAAGTCCTGTCCTGTGACGTTGGGTTACCCAATATGGTTTGGAGTGAAAGGTGAATGCCCATTACGCGTACAAAAAAAAAGTGCCTGACACAATGTTTTTTTTTTTATTGCATTTTTAGTGGCAGACGAGCCACGGTCCATCTGATGGTAAATGGTAACCGTCGCCCATGGACTCGACTATACCGAGAGTATTGTCAAGCCGCTGCTCACCAATTCATTTCACAGATGAAATGAAATATAAACGGCTATCTCCTGCTACAGCCAAAACGCAACGATGTGCTTCATGGCCGGTCACACGGGAGATGGTAGTACCAACCCGCTCGGGCCGGATACCACGTGAGTACTCCCACTTGGTACCCAGCCCTACCACCAAAACGTACTACAAATCATCGGAAACCCATTATAAAATCAATAATTATCAAAAAACTAGGTAGAAGCTAGTTCCAAACTATTTTAAAAACAGGTTAAGTTATGTCAAGTATTAATATGCAATAATAAAACAACAATAGGTAAACATTTTTGTTGTTTCATTATTCATTATTAAAAATAACTAATATCGGCTGTGTTCCGAAATACAGTGCAAGCACTATCCAGTGCTCTTATTGGAGAAAAATCGTTCCGTTATAGACTGACAGTTAGAGATGTGTATCTCAGGAGTGATTGATACAAAAGATGTATAATCCTTTCAAAATGCGTAATCAATCTTTAAATCTTTGGTTTCGAAAATACATCTTTAACTCACTAGCTCACTACGTTAGGATCGAATAGATGGAATGATGGACGTAGATTTAGAATGAGACAACAGATAAAGGATATTGTGAATTGAAAAGAGATAGCATAAGTTGTAGGCACGCACAAACGCACTCATGAAATACAATGACGGTAGGTACACAGAAACTTAGACTCTGTCGTTTAAGTAAAAAGCTCAAAACCAGTTGCGGCTTGAGGGAATGAGAGAATAACTACATGAATCAATAGATATTTGCATCACTTATGATCAACTGAATGAATAACGTCATTCGTAACCAAATATTTAAAAGAGTTAAAGATTTAAAAGAGTGATTTAAATCTTTCGAAGAAAAAGATTTATAAATCCCTGATCTCATTGATGATTTAGTTTGCGCATCTCTGCTGACAGTATACTGCCGCAGTATGCTAGGAAAATATATGACGTCATAAATCATCGCCATTTTTGTACTGTGAGCACTGGCGTTTTCGAAGTAAGGTGCTCTCAGTGGTTTGATCACGTGATCAACAGCGTCCAGAAATGTAACAACTTGCACTAAATATTGAAAATTATTATTATTATTGAATATTATTATTCAAAGATACCGAAACATGGAAAATGTAAAGAAATTGTGTTTATTGCAGTGTAAAACCAATACTTTGTATGAAATGAAAGTAATGACAGATCAGTATACTGGACTGCGTTCCGTTATATACAGTAACCAGTATAGCTAACTATAAACTATAAAGGAACGACTTCGCAGTATACTAAATTGACGTCACACATCAGTGCTCCAGTGTATATCGGAACACACCTTTCATCATCAATAAACTGTGCAGGAGGATGGATATTGGATTGGTAATATGTGAAACTGTCATAAAGGCAAAGGACACGTGTTTCATAGATACACGATACGTTTTCTATTTAGAAAATAATTTGATTTTAATTGATATTGACGCATAATTATATTATTTTAATTAGATGTACGGTACGTATAGGTTGAATTATATTAAAATAATGATAACTGCGGACTAATTCTATACTACTCCAAAAAACAAAAGAATTAATTAGACGGATATCAAGTTCAATATTTTATTGGTATTGGATATTTTTGCCCTAGGAAATAAACTTGAGGATTATTTCATTATACATATTATATTCTAAATAGAATTAAGGACTATTAATAATTTACTGTCCATTTCAGGCATTTTTTAGGCATTACCTTTATAATTACGTGTTGTGTAAAAATAATAAAAAAGACTATTGTTCAATTGTGAATAAATCATCAAGGGATAAAAAAAACATTAATAACGGTTCAGTCCTTTAGGAGGATTTAGTGACTAAAACATGTACAGAAAATGTATTAGATATAAGTAAGTATTATTTAAGGGTACCTATTTATAATATAGATTAGATTGTGACTTTTAGTAATTTGATTTATTGTAACAGTGGGCATTAATTGTCTGCATGATTATGTAATATATGATAATGTAGCCAGTTAATGAATTTAGAGGTACCACGACGTGAATCAAACTGGCTTCTTAGTGACAAACACTGACCTCTACATATACCATTAGTGACTGATTTTTTTGGCTAATTGTTTGAAATACATTAGGAACATTTTATAGATATACTAGCTGCTACCCGTGACCTCGCCCGTGCGGAATTTTCTTTTTTTTGTGCGTATATAATATATATATATATTAGCCTTGATGGCTAAGGCTAGAGCATAGACTAGTAAATGGTAACATAACTGTGATAAATATTGTAAAACAATTTATAGATCGCGCAAATTGCACTTTGGGTTCTGAAAAATTATAACATTTTACAAAAAATAATGAATTGTTTTCTAGCAGAGAATTTTGGCAGTCCTTTGCAATATTTTAGTTCAAGAAAAAGCCGTACTTCGACCAAACGCGTCTTTAGCGGCGCATCGAATGCGATAAATTCTTATATTATTATTTGTATGATGGTATGATAGTAGTAGGTAGCCAGTCCAAATTGTAGAGATCAGTGGCGAAGACCCACCAATACGCTTAAAAAAAAATTTGAACAATACGCCTATTATAAGACTAAAATCAACTATGTATAAATATGTACAGTACAAAAAATATTTAAGGATTAACCTAAATTAATATATTATTTCTACGTAAGATTTTTTTTATTTTCAATCTATCTTTTAGATCCCAGCTGTGGATGTAGATTTAAACTAAAAAGAAAAAACAAATTATTTGTGAAAGTGGAAAAAGAGCTCGTTGGTTCGAACCTGCGTACCTTCTAATCCTGGGAAGTGCTCTAGCTGAGAATAAAGTGCTAAAATACAGATAAACATATTAGAAAAGACAATCTCTTATTTTACAAATATCATTATTAATTATAGTTTTATTTACTTTCTTTTTACTTTCGCTGTTGGTAAGAGCGCCAGAAGTGGCCCAACCAACGTGTCGCAGCTAACGAAAGTATTTTCTGTAAATAATTTTTTATTAAAAGAATCCATCCATCCATCAGCCTTTTAACGTCCACTGCTGGACATAGGCCTCCCCAAGAATGGGGGATAATGCCGTAATCGCCACGCTTGGCAGGCGGGTTGGCGATCGCAGTGGATGTTGTTAATACTCGAAGGAGTGCTGCTGCCCACTCCCCCGATATTCCCTTAGTCGGCTCTTACGACTCCCATGGGTAGAGAGGGGTGGTACAATTCTAAAGCCGGCCCTACACGGCTAGATGCTGAGGCTGGATTAAAAGAATAAAGACTAAATATTTTTTTAATGTTGATTGTTTTGTAATTAAGTACTCACCTACTTATTTTATTTGTAAACTCGTTATTTTAATTCTATTATTGTTGAGCACTACAGAACCTTGGTATTTTTTTATTAAATAATAAAATACTTTCCAATATACATAAATTACCAGTTTTTGTCCGCGCCTCCGCCTGAGACAAAGCTAGTAGTAGTAGTTATTAAGTTTTATCTCAGGTTATCAATATAGTACTTAGGTAGCGGGATGAAATGTGTACCAATTTTTTAAGTATAATCTAGAGCTATTAAACAAAAAAAGGTGCATCATCATCATATAGGTTTTGCATAATTTTTGAACAAACAGACAAAAATTCTAAAAAAAATGTATTCAGACTCGCCTAAATACCTAGTCTAATATAATAATATCTTCTACCTTCGATGTATAGAAACAGCTCTTATACAGATTTAGTTATTAGGGGAGGATGAGTGACAACCGCCAACGGCGTTGTGGTTTTGGTTCGTTTAAAACAACGTTAATTAGTCGTTATGTCTAAAAAAAAACTGAATACTGCGCTAATTAACTAAAATATAACTACGCAAAAAAAAATGCTATGTTATATAACTTACTCCAAATAAAAATGCTCAAATCATCATCAAAAATGCTCCAATGCAGTGTAGGTAATTATTTCAACGATTAGGCCTAGTTTCACTACTGCTTTGCTTATATTTTTACTGTGCCTCGGGTCTCCAAGGCCACTCCCAGAAGTCGTCGGCAACGTCAAGGGTCTGCTAGGCTTTCTGGCGATGCTGGGTTGGCAGTGCCATCAACCCGTCACGCAAAATAGGCGCAGTGACGACGTCGAGTTGCAGAAAAATAAGTCCGCGTTTACCATAAGTACTAACAATTCATGTACTTCACGTAGTAGTGTATTATTTTCAAAGAAATTAAATAAAATTAAAAAAAACATAAAATCATAAAAATTTTAAACTATTAGTGAAATTTCTGTTTTGGGTTCTACTTTCTTTGAAAAATATTCCAATTTAAACAAGGCTCAACTACGTTTTTCCTAAATTTAATGTTTTTTTAGCTCCGGTAACCCCTAATAAGAAATAAAATAAACATTTCTAAAAATTTTAAATAGGTAGGTAATATTTATAGCCAAACGAAACCCATGATTCAATGGACATCAAAATCCGAGGGGGTCGGGCCAATGACCGCGTGATTTGAAGTGGAATGCAGAAAGACAAACTTTCCTAAAAAACAATTGCATAGATTGGTCTGCCCTTGGAAAATCAGAGGTATGGACGGACTCTTCGATGTTTATCGTTTTGAGGATGATTCTGACTATCAGTCCAAAAAGCAGACACGAACATATGATTTAGCAGACTTTTTTTTTACACTTTTGAAGCGCTGTCTATTCAAAACAGCGCTACCATGCTGCCGTTCGATTACTAAAAGCAGCTAAAAAGGTGCGAATTGTTTTCCCTAGAAATTGTTAAGACTTACAGTAATTTTTAAAACCCGAAAATATGTATCAATCTTTAAGCTTTCATTGTATATAAAGTACAGAATGATAAGATCAATATCTTTTTTAAAATTTAAACTTTCGTGTTTTAGTCATGTATATTTTTTCAAAAATGTGTCCATCTACAATACTAAAAAACGACTGGGTGAAGTGTAACTATCTTTTAGATGTGTTATTTTTAGTAATTTTCAGAGTATTGTTTTAAGTATATGTATTAGTTAAAAGGCATTTCAAAGCTAAATAACCGCTAAATCACTTAATCTCTTTCTTGAATTGTAAAATAACCTTTAAGTTTAATCACAATACATCTGAAAAAGTCTTTGAAGTTAGTTAACTGTTTAAATCATCGTATTGAAACATTTAAATTGAACATACTTCTGAACTTATAAGAGTTTTTCAGTAAACAATTTATACAAACCGTTTTTAGTGTAGGAAACATCCTTCCGAGTTTCAGTCATTTAAAACAAATAAAGGTTAAGTAAAACTTTTCTTTGAATTGGCAAGATTTTAAACTGAATAAACTGATGATTTCAAACAAAATATATTTTTAATATTTTCCTTACAATTTATAAAAAAATAAAAAAAAACAATCCTTTCAAAACAAATACACTCATGGACAATTTATTTAGCGGAACACTTTATTAATCGAAAAAAAAAAGACTAAAATAATTATACAAAAAACTTCTCAGTATTAATTTCATTTAAAAATAAAAAAAAAGAATTACTTCGATAGTCTTTTGCTTCCGATTTCATTTGTTTTTGTTTTTTTTTTGCTTTTATTTGTTATTTTCGCTAGCCTATTAGAATAATTTAGTTGAAGTGTGCGTACATATTAGAACATTTCATAAAATTCTGTTTTTTCTCATTGACCTACCCACAAATATACCTCGTGTCAGTGCTCAAGTGTCCGAATCAAAAGAAAAACAAAACACAGTTATATAGATGCAATCGCGCATCAGTCTTTGCAAAGAAAACAACACTATTATATTATAATGGTTCAAATTAGAATGTTGTAGCTTGTATGTATTAATATGTACCCACGTTTTATAGGTTGACTAGAGACACTTTTTTCAAGAATTTTGCGCTATCCATCCATCCATCAGCCCTTCATCGTCCACTACTGGACATAGGCCTCCCCAAAATGGGGGTTTTACCATAATTGCCACGCTTGGCAGGCGGGTTGGCGATCGCAGTTGATGTTTTTAATACACAGGGGAACGCTGCTGCTTTAGGACTCCCATAGGAAGAGACGGGGTGGAGCTATTCTTGGTGCCGGCCCCACACGGCTGAGCAGTTTTAAAGAAGTGGCTCAAACATTGAGTTTCCAAATCTGTCGTTTTTAGAATTGTTAGACGCTATCGGTAAACTAGAGAGCAGTACGAGAGACGCGCGGGGCAAGGTCGAGTGACGATCGATTTACGGTGAGCAGTGTTCTGAGAAATCGCAATTTGACTTCTTGAGGTAAGATCTACGCTCCAGGCCGTTCGACATGTGACAGTTAGCACTAAAACCGTAAGAAGAAGAATTAACGAAGCTGAAATAAAGTCGTACTTGCCAGCTAACTTTGCTCGCTCATACCAAAACTGGAATGATGATGACTTGGGGAAAATATTGTTCACTGACGGGTTTTGTCTAAAGCCAGATTAGACTGAGACAATGGTTAAAGTTTGGATACGATCCGGAGAAAGATCCGCTCAGTTTAACAATGTCTGAAGAAAGTCAAAATGGTATGGGGTGGTATTTGCATAGGGGCACGTATGGAGTTGCACATCGTAGAAAATGGATCCCTGACTGCAGCTCGGTACGTAAATGACATCTTAGAACGATGACGACGAGGTTGTCATGCCCTTTCACCTATACGCCAGAGAGAATTTTCAAAAAATGCAGGACATTGCGCGGCTCTACACTGCAGCGATAGTTATAGTATCTTCGAAAGGTCGAAATTGACGTTTTGCTGTTGCAAGCACGCTCGCTATACTTATACTCCATCGAACATGTTTTGGATAAACTCAGAAAATAAATAAAACAGCGGAATCCAGCACCAACAAAACATCTCTGAGATCTCAAAACTCTTCTTCAAGAAGAGTGGCATCGAATACCACAAGATTTCATTGATAACTTAAGATGACACCCAGCTCTGAGGAGTAATCCTGGTATCGCGGGGGACTTTATAATTTCCCGAGAAACATACAATTTCACGGATAAACTACACCCAGACTCAGAACAACCATTTGTGGATCACGAAAAGAGTCTTCCTGTGTGGGAATCAAACACAGCACTGGCGGAAGGCCGGTATCTAAACCATTCATCAAAACATCATTTTTGAGATTTCTGTTTATTAATTCTGTGTTTTTTAGTAAGGTAACTTTTTTTAAATGGTTAAATTAATAAAGTTACTCTACACTTTCATACAAAAATTTGTTTGTTCCGATCTGTCTCTTTTTTGTTCTAGTCCTGGAATTATGTCCATGAGTGTAGTTAACTTCTCTCAGAACAAATTATACTTCTAAAGTTAGAGATCACGAGTGTGATTGTGTGATGTAAAATTAAAATCTACTAATTATATCAAGCAGGAGGCAATTATATCAAGAATCAAAATCTATCATAATATCTAAAAAAATACACTAGAAATTTAAAATTTAATTAACCTCGGTAACTTATTTTTATGAAGTCAGTTAAAAAGCCTCAAGCTTCATTCAAACTGAGGTGAATCCCGCGCGAGACGCGGGACGCGAATCGCTCGATCCGATTGTGGGGAGTACGGCTGGCGCCTCGAGAACTCGAGGCGCTCCGGTTGGAGCTTCGCCGGTACCTACTGGCGGACTGGAGTGCACGGCTCGTGCAACCGAGCGCAGGGCACGCCGTGATCGAGGCGGTAAGTCCCATCATGGAAAAATGGCTGGAGAGGCGACATGGCGTCCTTTTATACCGGCTGACACAGGTGCTGATCGCACACGGTTGCTTCGGAAAGTACCTGTGCCGAATAGGCAGGGAAGAGTCGGCCCGGTGCCATCACTGCGGAGGTTGCCTTAAGGACACGGCGCTGCATACGTTGGTGGAGTGCCCAGCGTGGGCAACGCAGTGCCGTGATCTGATCATGGCAACAGATGTGGGAATGCTCTCGCTACCGACCTTGGTCCTGCCCATGGTCCGGAGTAAGAGGGCATGGGAGTCCGCCGCCTTATTTTGCGAGGAGGTGATGTACGCCAAAGAGGCGGCGGAAAGGGAACGGGAGGCTACCACCAACCTCCCGACCCGCAGAAGACGCACCGGGCGCCGAAGGGCGCTGAACGATCTCCGGCCCCCATGAGCGCTGGCCTGAGGGCAATGGACGTAGGGCCGTCCGTTGCCCTAGCAGAAGCAGGCCCGAGAAGGCGGCGCGCCCGTGTTCCTTGCGCGCCTCTCATAGTCCCTCCTAGCTAGTTCCTCCAAAACAGGCGGGGCCGCCTAGTAATGGAGCAAGGCGGCCAAGACCTGCCCGGGGGGGAATGAGGAATACGATGAGTGTGACCCTCCTGCCTACGTCGGTATACGGCGTGGCATTGCACTAGGCATTTCCACTTGCCAATCGCCGCGTCCGGAGTCCAACATAATCTTCCCGTCTGCCCCGGCGGGGGGATACCTATAAAAGGTTCCTGACAATAAAAATAAATATGGTGGCAGACGCGGTCCTTATTGTTTTTTATGGTACTATCATCGATATTAATCATGTCTGCCACACGAACAGATCATATAGATGGCACCCAGCTCCCTAACCAATAATTAACAACGTGCAAATTATACCCGTGGTGTTGCTAGTATCAATAGTTTTAGTAATGATTACTTTGTGATCAATAGGCTACTTAGCCGCTAACATCAGGATGTATGAAGGGTGTAACCTAGTTATCATCGAAGGAATGTAACATAGTTCCAGTGGCCCGCCAATAAAGGCGGAGAGACGGCACACGGCGGGTTTCTTTAGTGTGTACAGGCCCCACACTACCCTGTTCGCTGCCCCGAACGACGGGGTGTGCGGTTACGAACATTTTTTCCCGCCTAAGCAAAAAAAAAGGGTGTAAACTAGCTGCTTGTATCAGGAAGGCCGTATATTTGATTGCACGCTAAAAAATAAATTATACCCGTGGTGTTGCTAGTATCAATAGGCTACTTAGCCGCTTATATCAGGATTTATGAAGGGTGTAAACTAGCTGCTTGTATCAGGAGGGCCGTATATTTGATTGCACCCTAAAAAATAACTTATACCCGTGGTATTGCTAGTATCAATAGGCTACTTAGCCGCTTACATCAGGATGTATGAAGATTGTGTACTAGCTGCTTGTATCAGGAGGGCCGTATATTTGATTGCACACTAAAAAATAACTTATACCCGTGGTATTGCTAGTATCAATAGGCTACTTAGCCGCTTTCATCAGGATGTATGAAGATTATGTACTAGCTGCTTATATCAGGAGGGCCGTATATTTGATTGCACCCTAAAAAATAACTTATACCCGTGGTATTGCTAGTATCAATAGGCTACTTAGCCGCTTACATCAGGATGTATGAAGATTGTGTACTAGCTGCTTGTATCAGGAGGGCCGTATATTTGATTGCACCCTAAAAATAACATACCCGTGGTATTGCTAGTATCAATAGGCTACTTAGCCGCTTACATCAGGATGTATGAAGATTGTGTACTAGCTGCTTGTATCAGGAGGGCCGTATATTTGATTGCACCCTAAAAATAACTTATACCCGTGGTATTGCTAGTATCAATAGGCTACTTAGCCGCTTACATCAGGATTTATGAAGATTGTGTACTAGCTGCTTGTATCAGGAGGGCCGTATATTTGATTGCACCCTATAAAATAACTTATACCCGTGGTATTGCTAGTATCAATAGGCTACTTAGCCGCTTACATCAGGATTTATGAAGATTGTGTACTAGCTGTATGTATCAGGAGGGCCGTATATTTGATTGCACCCTAAACAATAAATCTGCAATCATGTCTTTAACTTATAGCAACGAGGTTTCCATACCATTTTTTTTTGTTAAAAAAATGTATCTAACCACACATGTTGTTCTAGGCATCGATCAGGGTAGTGTGGGGCTCTCACCCACTAAGTAAACCCGCCGTGTGCTGTCTCTCTGCCTATATTGGCGGACCACTGGAACTGGAAGACATTACTTCAGTAGTACGTTGTCTCTATCTTTGTTGGAAACATAACCATAATTATGAAATTCAAAAAAAATATTTTTTTGATGTGAAACATCTATTGCGGAGGGAGAGTAAAATCGACTGTTAGCGTGGAGGCGCTTTTATTGTAGGTACTTGTCCCGTTAAAATCTTGCAAGTTAAATTTGACACACTTCCCAGTTTCCGATTGAGTTGAAATTTTACACACATGTGTATATCACGTGACAATGCAATATTATGATGACATGCAGCTGATCTGATGATGGAGCTGGAAAGTGGACATAGGAACTCTATAATGAAACGGCACAACCCCATCGAGTTTGGGCTCGTATGATTCATCCAGGGGCTGATGATGAAGCTGGAAGGTGGCCACAGTAACTCTATAATGAAATGACGCAACCCCGTCGAGTTTGGACACGTTTCATTCGTCTTGATGAGTACCTTGTCTTTAGATGGTATCCAGGGTCTGATGATGGTACCACTGAAGGAATGTAATATAGTTCCGGTGGCCCGCCAATAAAGGCGGAGAGATGGCACACGGCGGGTTTCTTTAGTGGGTGAGGGCCCCACACTACCCTGTTCGTTGCCCCGAACGACGGGGTGTGCGGTTAGGAACATTTTTTCCCGCCTTAACAAAAAAAAAAAAAAAAAGGGTCTGATGATGGAGCTGGAAGGTGGCGATGCGAAACTCTGTAATTAAATGGCGCAACTCCATTCAGTTAGGGCTCGTTTGAAATGTCCTGCCTAGAACTTCAGTCAAAGATGATATCCAGGGTCTGATGATGGAGCTGGAAGGTGGCCACAGTAACTCTGTAATGAAACGACGCCACCCCATCGAGTTAGGAATCATTTGATTCGTCTTGACGAGTACTTTGTCTTTAGATGGTATCCAGAGTCTGACGATGGAGCTAGAAGGTGGCCATAGGAACTCCGTTATAAAACGACATAACCCATCGAGTTTGGGCTCGTATGATTTGTCTTGACGAGTACTTTATCTCTAGATGGTATCCAGGGTCTGACGATGGAGCTGAAAGGTGGCCACAGTAACCCTGTAATGAAACTACGCAACCCTATCGAGTTTATACTCGTTTGATTCGTCTTGAGGAATACTTTGTCAAGTTATGATCATTTTATTTCTACAAAGTAATTTCGATGTTTTCACATCTGTTAGACGTCCCGCGACGTCTATTTTTTATTTTATTTCTATTGCATGTAGTGGCAGACGAGCCACGGTCCATCTGATGGTAAATGGAAACCGTAGCCCATGGACTCGACTATACCGAGAGTATTGTCGAGCCACTGCTCACCAATTCATTTCATATATAAACGGCTATCTCCTGCTACAGCCAAAACGCAACGATGTGCTCCATGGCCGGTCACACGGGAGATGGTGGTACCAACCCGCTCGGGCCCGATACCAAGTGAGTACTCCCACTTGGTACCCAGCCCTACCATCAGTCATGCAATGGAAGATAATTGCTTACTTCCCTTAGTCGCAGCTCATACGACACCCGTGGGAAAGAACGGAGTGGTGACACTTGTATTCTTAGTCCGTCACCACACGGATCGTCGTAAACTTGCATTTTGGACCGTGTTAACAAAACAAAAAGGACCGCTTGTTGTGGCCTTCTCTTAGGGAGAGCTATTATGTACAGCAGTCATGGACATCGAATGACTGATGGATGGAATAAAATATGATTTTAAACTTGTTTTTATTTATCGTAATACCCCACTTTCAAATCTTTTTCTCCTGATGTCATCACATCACAAACTGTGTTTGGACTTAGAATGAACGTCTATACTCAGGATTAAATTATTATTTATTTCTTTATGCTTTTTACAGCCAAAATCTATACATATAATCAAGGACTTTTTTAAAAAAAGAACGGACTGAGTCTTGCTAACAAAAGATTGTGTCACTTAGAGTCGGCCAGTTCGCTGTACGTACATGCCGACACGCAACATTCACACCTAAGTCGGCCATTGCGCAAGTAAACGTTATCACAGTCAGTACGTCTACGCTGCAAAAAAATATCAAAATATAGCATATCTTGTGTGGTGAAATGGTGAAAAAGCGTAGTGACAGAAAGAAAAAAATCCAGGAGTCACGTTTCATAGGTAAATGAATAATTTAATCACTTAGTTCCCGATTTTAAACATTAAAATTTATATGAATTCACCAGAACAAAATAATTCATCACAATGCCAGTATTGCTCATATTCGCTAGTGGAAATTACCCGAAATATGGGAATTTTATAGTTGATATTTATGAGGTACTATTTGTTTAGGTTAAATTACTATACTTTGATTTTTTATTTTGTAGACTAAAATGATATTTGATTGCCATGTATCATTAATAGTGTTGTTGTAGTCTGAGTTATCGAAAAAACATAATTAATTGATTTTTTTTTATTATAATAAATTTTCTGATGGTTTATTAATTTGAATTTGCGTTGATCAGTAGTATAAGTAGCATGAATTTATTATTGTAGCATTTACAAAATCTAAATTAAAGAACCTATTTTAATATGTTTTCTATACTATTATAAAGCTGTAACATAGCTGTGTCTGTACATTTAAGATATTTTAGAAAAAATGACTGTAATAGACTATATAAGCGTATCTAAACACAAAACGATTTTTTAAATTTTTTTGCCTGTTTATCTGTTTGTTTGTTCGCGCATCACGCAAAAACTGCTGAAAGGATTTTGATGCAACTTTTTATTTGATAGCTCTTGATTACACTTAACAACTGGTATACATTTTTACTACTTTATCGGGAAGCTGAGATATAACCCAAAAACTAACTTTTGGCTACGGCGGAGCTGCGAGGAAAGGCTAGTAACGTAATAAAATTGCATTTGCGAGTGTTATTTATGTTCATAAGAAAATCGCATTTAACGAAAGCGACTTAAAATAAGGTGATAGATGCCCACCGTAGATGCCTATTTGTCTGCTTATTATCATTTTAGCCAAAATGGAAAAAATAAAAGCCGAACTTTCTTAATCACAATTTATTTCTGAAATATTACTTTCAGAATCTACATTTACTAAGAATCTTTCTGTTACATTATCAATAAAGTGAACGAGTAGCATCATTTTATTTCGTTACTTTAAGTATAATAACATACTCGACATATCTCAACTACCATTGCAGTGTCAACAACTTTAGCCCTCAGTAAATAATTCTTTAATTTCAGCCATTTTAAAACATTTGTTATTTCTTGCGACACGCCCCTTTACCTGTGCCCATACTAGTTATATGGGATTTGATTTACAGTGCTAAGGAAGTCTTTTGAGATGTTGACACCATACTCAACAGTGAACTCCTCAACTACATTTTCTGATAATAAGTATTTTCTTTTGTACTGATTTACAGTAATTCTGCTTTAATCAGTGTATTCATTTATTAATTGTTTACATTCTTTGAATTTAGCCACTTTTGAACTGGGCCTTACGCATGTAGTGGCAATTTTATTCTACCTCATGGGAGTGGTAAAAAGCGTTATCTAATACCAAAACCAAATCATTAAAATTACCTCTAGCCACTCTTCAAAGTATTCTATTTAAATAATAATATATTTGCTTACAATTAGAAACTGTAGCGGCCCATATAGATAACATAAAACTGTTTAAAACAGTAAGCTTTGTGTATTCCGCTCACCTCAAAAAAGAGAAATAGTTTCCTAGAATTATGTGAACCCCATCTGCGCTAGAACAATAACTCTACCGATTACAACTGCATCGGATTACTCGGAAACACATTAACTGTCAAAGCAGTAAAGACACCTTGGCCACTGTAGTCCCGACAAACATGCAAGTTAATCCCGTTTTATTGACATAATTATGTTATCCTTTATTACCCATTATGTGCCGATGATTTATTTTAAGTTTTAAATAAATACAGTAAAATTGTGTTTTTTGCACTATTAACCTTTTCAAATAGTACGGTATATTTCATATACATTTCCAATAAATTTATCTGCCATCCTGTTTTTTTTAATATGTATAGTAAAAAGGGTAAATTTTCCGCCATTTTTAGAGTTCAGAGACAGACTTTAGTAAATTTGTGGTTATTTCTTCTCCTCCTGTTTACAGCTCAATGTATATACCTGAAAAGTGTGAAAAGTACTACTTTACTCAGTTTACTTTTTGATTACTGCTAAAAAGTAAAAAGTCTTAAAACCAAAGAGTACCTATATATTATATATTAGTCTTGTGCCTGCTCGGTCATTTAAAAGAGCGCTCTGTACTATTTCATTTCGGACAGTGAACTAATTCATTCTATTAGTTCTATTCGGTCATCGGATTCGCTCGGTCAGGCAATCGGTCATCATTCATGATCGTGTTAATAACCACAGTGTATCAGTCAGAGTATATTAAAATGTCAAGATGGTCTTATGAATCTAAACCTTAAACACTGATAAAACATTTACCACACCTAACTTTATCATCGAAAGTCTATGGACTATCCTTTATATATATTATACTTTACTTTTTGCTAGGGTGGGAAAAAATATACCTAGCGGCAGACCCCGTCGTTCGGGGCAACGAACAGGGTAGTGTGGGTGCTGGGGCTCTCACCCACTAAATAAACCCACCATGTATCGTCTCGGCGGACCACTGGAACTGTGTGACAATATGGTTAATTACAAAGCTTGGCGCTTCCCATAACCATAGCATGCAAAAATAAACTTACTTACTTATCATCACGCCATTTCCCTTGCGGGGTAGGCAGAGAGAACAGAGTGCCAAGAGGCTCTATTCTTGCCTACGTCTCTCGCTTCCTCAACATTCATAACTCTCTTCATACACGCTCGCCGGTATCGGAGACTTCTGACTCCACCTTCCTGCAATACGTGACCAATTTGGTCTAGGTAGGTAAGTCTCAGTCCTACATCCTTCCACTTTCGCATTGTATATCTTCGTAGCCAGTCGCTCGTCCAGCATTCTTTCCACATGTCCGAACCATCGGAGCATTCCCTTTCGCATCTTTACACCAATACTCTCTTTCATACCTACTCGCTCTCTTACACCATTGTTACGAATGCGGTCAGTCAGCCTTACTCCACAGATTCTCCGCAGAGATCGCATTTCGACCGCTCTCATGCTCCTTTTTACATACCCAACTCTCGCTTCCATATAATAATGTTGGGACAAGCACTGCGTTGTGTATTGCGACACGTGCCTTCTGGCTGAGGTGATGGCTGCCGAGAAGTTGTCCCAATGCTCCGTTCACTCTATTTCCCGCATTCACTCTTCTTTCTAGATCAGTGGTGTACCTTCCATCCCGACTGAATCCACATCCAAGATATACAAATTCATCCACTTGTTCTAGCACACCATTTCCTATTGCTCTAACATCTGTTCTGGCTTCTTCTGCAAAAATAAAAACCGTCTAAAACCACAATGTTTACCTATAAAAAAAGAATAAGATGTACAAACACTAAACAATGAATTAATAAATTATTATTATAACTTAATAACCTCAACTTTCTCGAAACGAACTATCAAAAGCGCGAAAGTACCTAACTCTTCGTCTTCTCCGGTAATGTACTTATTTACTCATATTACTCAGTCACTGGCTCTGTCGCTCGCGTTCGGTTCGTTAGGAATGATGAAACGATAGAGCTAATAGAATAGACCGATTAACAGTTAGCGTTCGGAAACGTTTCTTTTAAAAGACGTAAAGACTAACATTGGGACCTCGGACCAATAGTAGTATACTCAGTCTATGATTGGGACACACTAATTAGTCTGTGACTAACATGGATGTTGGTGAAATTGCGACCTGTCAGCAGAAGCCACTAGAAAAGAATTGAATTGAATTTCTGCTTCTAAACTTCCAAGGAGAATTACTGCTTCTGTGTATTCTGTATAGTATCGAATGAAGAAGATGGATATACCGAAAGCTTGTCGTATATGTCTCGTTACTGGGGTAAAACTCTTCCAATACGATCGGTATAAACTTAAAAACTATTACGAAGAAATTATGGCCTCAAAAGTAAGAAATTGTATTTTAAGTATAATATTTTTATTCATAAACTTACTACTAATGCTATTATTTCCGGCGTATAGAACAGTTTTTTTTATGTGAGGTATACAAGCACAAATAATTTATAAGTCTTTTTTTGTGTCTATTATTTTTATGTTTTATAAATAAATACCTATAATATATTACAACGTAAATACTATGAGTTAAGTAATTTGAAGCAAGAAAGTAAACAGCTTTGTTTTGAAATCTCACATACATGATTAGTTTAATGTTATTTTTTGAAATACAACCCTGCACTAAGGAGTAATCCTTGTATTGCCGGGGACTACAAAAATACAATTTCACGGACACAAAGTACATCCAGACTCAGAACAACCATTTGTGGATTACACAAAGAGTGGTCCTGTATGGGAATCAAACCCACAACACTCGTACATATCTAAACCACTCCACCATTTGTTATTTAAATAAAAAACATATACAATAACTTGTGGATGTGTGAGTTAGAAGTATACTGCCTATGAGCTGCAGCATCTATGCTCCAGCCCTGATATTCCGATAAGGCCATGAAAATGTTATATAAACCTATGTTATTCTTTATTTGTATTGCATAGTAAAAAGACCATAAAGGTTTCAAGACATAATATAAAATAATAAAAAAATAATAAGAGTATTATATATAAATAGTGGGAATATCATATGCATATATATTGTAGATATGGTAATGATTATGGATAATATAATTTGTGCTGCCGGTAAACCAAGGCTTTGTTGCTAAGTAATAAAGATTGGGTATCCTTGAGATACCATTCATCAGCCTAACATCCACTGCTGGACATAGGCCCAAGAGAGTGCCACAGCAAGTGGCCTTTAAAATTTAATAAATCATGTTATTAACTATCTAAAGTTTGTTTGTTATGATTGTTTATGTTAAGTTATAGAAAAAATAATTGGCTTTGATATTAAAAATCAGTATTAATCAATAAGAATAAAATTGATAGTGCTGCATCCATATGCCTTTGTGTATCTGTATGCCTGTGTGTATCCATATACCTGTGCATAAATGTGTAAACAATACAAGGGTAGCCATTTGGATGCCTGCTTGATCGGTCAAGAATTTCAAATGGGAATGATTCCCAAATCAAAGTCTATAGCCCACTATTCTATTTTTATTCAATATTGGTATATTAAAAAATGGGCAACATTTCCAGATCAACAATAAAGTACATTTACCTCACCATTTTTGTTATGAATGTGCAGCATTACTCCATAAGTTTCACAAGTTTAAAGAGAAGTGTTATAGAGGTAAAAAAATACTGGAAGAGCTAATGCATAAAGGGCCTGTAAGTATATTAATCATAAATCATAATCTCTAATTGCAGTATAGATTGCGTCATCTAAGTTGAACCAAAATGGTGGTTGTACTCGCAAGAACAATTAGGCACAAAAAATTTGGCTTACAATTACCTGCGAAATTTAAAACTGAACTTATTATTTTTTTTTATATTCGACGTGAGTGGTTAACAAACATACGGCCCACCTGATAATAAGCGGTTACCGTAGCTTATGGACGCTAACACCACCAGAGACACCACTCGCGTGCCACCCTCTAAGTAAAGGGATAGGAAGTGTATTCAGGAGAGGATAGGTAAGATACTAAGGAGAGAATAATGAGGGGGTTCGGGGCTCCGGCACTCACTCACCATACGAAACAAAAAGGGAGGTACCACTACTGTTTGTTTATGCTGATATTTTGAAAGAGAGGATGGTACTTCTCCGATTGAGCGGGCACATTCATGCTGAGACAAGCAAGGCCACTAGGAACTACCACTAGGAACGGCCTTAATGGATTGAAGAATGCGTGTCATGGATCTTTTTCCGCAATCCATCCATCAGCCTTTCGAAGTCCACTGCTGGACATAGGCCTCCCCAAGAGAACGCCACAACATGTGTTTCGCTCATATGGGGGATAGTGCCGTAATCGACACGCTTGGCAGGCGGGTTGGCGATCGCAGTGGATGTTGTTAATACTCGAGGGAGTACTGCTGCCCACTCCCCCGGTATTCCCTCAGTTGGCTCTTACGACCCCCATGGGTGGAGAGGGGTGGGACAATTCTAAAGCCGGCCCCACACGGAAACTTGGATTTATTTAACAGTAACTGAACCGGTGAACCTTGTGCGGCCTAATAAGCTGAATTATTAGCTGGAGTAAATTCAGTTATTTTTGTCTCAAAAATGGTTTCATACAAAATGTATTAGAAAAATAATTTTCTTCATACTATTTTATAGTTATTCTACTATTCCGAACAGAGATGTCAAACAAATTATTACTTTTTTTGTAAATACATATAGTAGATGGAAAACACCCAGACGCAGTACAAATATCTGTTCATCACACAAATAATTGTCCTGAGTGGTAATCGAACAAACCTCGTGCACGGAAGTCGGTTACACTACCGACTATGCTACGCGGCCTGCAGATTCGTTATTATGTTGTTGGCATAAAACATTGATTTTTAATTTATCCTCTAAAGCCTGACGGTCACACTTAGCCATAATATATATCTACATAAATCATAGCAAGGCATATTACTTTCGAGTGACCGTACATGCAGCTATAATATAAATATATTTATAACGTCACTAATTTGTACCGTAATTTATATTACAGTATGGTATATTCTCATACAGGGTATTTTGTTAACCAGTGCGTAAATTTTTTTGGTGGGCCTATATCAGTAATAGAACACATTTCCACTAATTGTTAAATCCGTTTTTTATTTTTTTTTATTCGATTTGAAATCAGTAAAATATGGACACCAATCTTACGAGCAGCTCGAAGCCTTATTTTCTGCATTTTGATAGTCCTAAGCTCATGAAAGTATGTAGGAAAAATTTGAATTACTCTTACAAATAACTTCGGGTCACGACCTTAACTTAAAAAGTTTAGATTGAACTTGATAAAATTAGCGGTCAATACCTAACCCGCATAGCTAGATACCTACGCGTCGGCGCATTGAACGAGCGCTGACGTAGGTGTCTACAAAAGTGCGTCCGTCGTGTGATCATAAAAGTTTCAAAAGGAAACATCTTTCGTTAGGGATAATTTTATTTTTTAGTACTAAGACATATCAAAATCAAAAATTTGCTTTAGTTTATTTTCTCAAAATTTGCGCACTGGTTAAAAAAATACTCTGTATATTATAACTACGTGTGTGATGGGAATAATTAAAAAAAATCGTATCTTTAAACATTTTAGATTACATTGAATTCAATTAAAAACATAGACAGACGCACAGAAAATCTCCAGTCATCATTTAAAATATTAACTGTTAATCACAGAGTAAGAACATACATCACAAAATCAAAACAGACTACAAAAGTACAAATACCTCCTTCATCTATAGAAGTAGACACAGAAACAGAATCTTCAAATGGTGATGATTGCAATAAGGATAAGTCTGATGAAAAAGAAGAATTAGCATCCTTACCAGAACAAGTAGAAGTTGATACAAAAGTAGAGGATGTAGAAGTATCTGATAAAAATATTGACGTGTGTGATGAAAGGTTTGATATACTCGAAGAAAAGATATGGCCAACAGACAATTTACTACAAGAAAAACCACTTAATGATAATGAAACATCGTCCAGCGATGATGAAAATATATTTAATGATGTAGACATACCAGAAAATGATGACAAACCTACAAAAAAAGAACCGCATATAATTGTTGAAGAGAAAGAAATACGTTCAAAGGGTAGTGAAAAGAAAAACAAAAGAAAAAATGGCGAGACAGTTAAAAAAGCAAAAAGATTTGAAATTACTAATAAGAAAAGGACTGACTTGGATCCTAACAATTGGTTGAAGATTAATTTGAGTGAAGAGGAGGCAGTAGAGGAGTTTAGAGCTAGAGCACAACACAAACCGTTTATTTCTGCTAAGTACAAGTGCAATGATTGTATCAAAGGTTTTTCTAAGGAAGATATGTTAAATAGGCATATTAAGTTGAGGCATGGTGAGGTAAGTTTATTAAAAAAATATCTGGGTAGCTTTGTATGTAGTAGCAGATTTAATGAATTGAAGGGTGGTGTAACCTGCAGGCATAAGAGTATTAAATAATACGAGAATAGAATTGAAACCCTTGCCCCATTTGAACGTGGAGTTGCGGAGAACAGCCCGCCGAACCAATACCAATACCAACCCTTGCCCCAGACGCCTTCAAGGTCACGATAATAGCCATTTGTATGCCTCACGTTTAACTTAAAATTCAGTGAAGGCTTACTTTGCGGCACGTTCGCACACGTTGTTGCTGACAGATTGTGAAAACATTCAAAAGGTTCACCCGCTAGAATATTTATAAAGAAAACTTGCTGTGTTCTATTTTCTCTGCACTTTTGCATAAAATTTAGTCTTTCAAAATAAATAAGAAAATAAATATTCACGGACATTTTTCACGCAACGTTCTTTGGTCCCAAACTAAGCTTAACGCTTGTGCTATGGGTACCAGATTACGGATATAGTACATATATTACCTACTTTTTTTTGTAAATTCATACTCGTACATATAATAGATAGAAAACACCCAGACGCAGTACAAATATCTATGTTCGTCACACAAATAATTGTCCTGAGTGGGAATCGAACCCATGACCTCGTGCACGGAAGTCGGTTACACTACCGACTACGCCACGAGGCCCGTCTAAAAATGGATGTTAGAAGTCATTTCACTTTTAGATATTCAATGCTTTTCTTATAAAATGGAATAAAGTATGATTTTACACTAAGTAAATCAAAGTTTTTAAGTAAGTTTACTACTACAGACCGAAGTGGTCTAATATGAGTAAGCAAATAAGGTATAGGTGACTACCCTGGCGAATTCTACAGGGCGATAATTGGGAATTGGAGGCTAGAGGGGAAGTTTGTGCGCATGCATAAACAAGATTCACTTATATTCTCGTATTATTTATTATTCCTATGCTGCAGGTCTGCACCAATGGGAAAGTGCACTACTTCTCGGAATATCAATAATAATGCCTCTGGTGTTACTAACATCTATATCATCTATGCTGGTTTGCCACCCACATAGTATTAAAAATACTGTTCATTTTTCTTGGATTAAAAGTAGTCTGTCCTTTATTCGACTCAAGACTATGCATAAAAAATTACGCTGATATGGCATGAAAGCATTAAAAACGGAAGGATTTTTTAATTTACATTATTTTTCAGTCAGTTGGTCCAATAGAGTGTCGTTTCTGCCACATGAGGTTCAAGTGGCAATGTTTTTTAAGGAAGCATATGAGGCAGCATTATACTAAGTACAAGTGTTTACGATGTGATCTCGTCTGCCCACTCGAGTGAGTATGAATGTTATTTTATAACATTTTTGACGACATTAAGTTCTTGGTCCATGAGTTTTAAGTACTGTGGTAAACTAGCAAAGGTATTTTAATCACAATCCTGTAACCTAGCAACGATATTTTTATTACAATCCTGTAAACTAGTAATGGTATTTTTATCACAATCCTGTAACCTACCTAGCAACGGTATTTTTATCACAATCCTGTTAACTAGCAACGGTATTTTAATCACAATCCTGTAACCTAGCAACTGTTTTTTATCACAATCCTGTAAACTAGCAACGGTATTTTTATCCGAGTGTTTTAACATTTTTTTTATATGCATATTGATTTACAATTTTTTTTAGAAAAGCATTTCTATTTTACGCTATTAAAGGAAAACTAAATGGTTGTAGCAAGATGACATATCAAACCTTAATTTTGATACCTACACAGTATTAAGGGAGATACATTTATGTATTATCAAACTAATAAAAATCTTAGACATATAGAATTTCAAACTTTCATGGTCACTTATAATTCTAAACGTTTTTACGGGATTTATACCATGTATATCATATCAGTCACTCAGTATTTAGGAAACCAACTCACACAGACCGCTATTTGCACGCTGACTCGCATCACCACCCTCGACACCTAAACTCTGTAGTGACGTCTCTCACCAACCGCGCATATAATTTGTGTGACAAGGAACATGTCACGGATGAACTACAACATGTAAGCGCAGTTCTACGGAGGAATGGTTATAAAGGACAGCTCCCTCCACCACGACAAAAAACGAAGGCAAGACCCATTCAGGTAGAACGACAGCCGGCTTATTTACCATATGTTAAAGGAGTGACAGATAAGGTCGCAAATATTTTAAATAAGTATTCAGTAAAAACGATTTTCACTCCTTTAAAAAAGATTTCCCAGCTATTGCGCACACCGAAAGATTATTTCCCATTGGAAAGACCAGGCGTGTACAAAGTGGACTGTAGCTGTGGAAGTTCATACATTGGCCAAACTAAGCGTACTGTAGCATGTCGAATGAAAGAACACATCAGGGCTTATAAAAACAATGACCCAGGAAAATCGGCGATAGCACAACACCTTTTGGAGGCAGGAACGAGTCACTACATCGAGAATTTACATAATCCTCAGATACTTTCGACAGAACGCCACTATATACCCAGACTGGTGAGAGAAGCCATTGAAATCACGAAATACAAAAATTTCAACCGTGAAGATGGTTTTCAATTATCTAGCACCTGGCGTCCCGTGATTCGTCTATGTACAAAGAAGAAGAAAAACACCTCAAAAACCAGGGTCGACACCGTAAGTGTTGTGTGTCGTGATCGAGCTCGATACGTGAGTGAGATCAGTGGTAGTGGTTCCATAGATAGTGTTGCGTGTCATAAACGAGTGAGAAAGCGGGTAGACCGATATTTCTAACCGCAGAATAATAAAAACTATTCCCACCCGCAAGGACTTCAGTTGTTCCGTGATCATGGCGCTTGCAACAGTGCCGAAATATCGGAAACTCGTAAGTAAAAATTTACATGGTATAAATCCCGTAAAAACGTTTAGAATCTTAGACATATCGGATTTTGCATTTTTTTATTTAAAACAACATACCACCACGCTTGTTTCCCCGAAGGGGTAGGCAGAGGTGTATATACACAGCGACGGTTCGCCAGCTATGTTTCTCACGTAATAGGGGGCGAGCCTATTGTCGTCTACCGGGCACATTTCCAAACTCGGGGCTGCTACTGTTTTACTAAATAGCTCAATAATTTCATTTCATTGCCCGACCCGGGAATCGAACCCGAGAATCCTACCCGAGACCTCATGATCAGCAGTCAGTAGTTTTTTAATTAAGTTTCTTTTATTGTGACCACAGCTCATGGAATGGTATTCCATTCATCTATTTTATCAGAAAGTATTAAATACATTTTACTAAAAGTTTTTAGTACGAGCGGGAATCTTACATCGGGAATCGTATGGGCTCGTATTAAAAATCTCTTTTTCCTTCTTCACAAATCATTTTTACTTTAAAAGTAGCGGAGCATGTTAAATGCTAAAAAAATATAGATCTAAAATGTTTCAAAAATCGCGCTATCAAATAGTATGAAGTTTAATTGCGAAATTAAACTTACTATATTGGATTAATGCATGTAAATGCTTTCCGATAAATGGAGTTGGTCGTAAAGACAAATGTTATAAGGAGATTGGAATGACCGAATAGGTCAGTATGATAGCTCAGTGGCTTAGAGCACTTCCCCGGTTTGGAAAAGACGCGGGTTCGTTTCCCGCTCGTACAAAAAATCTTTATTTCCTTATTCACGAATAATTTGTACTTTAAAAGTAGCGGAGCATGTCAAATGCTAAAAAATTATAGATCTAAAATGCTTAAAAAATCGTGCCATCAAATAGTATGAATTTTAATTGCAAAATTAAACTTAACTATATTGGATTAATGCATGTAAATGCATTCCGATAGATGGCGTTGGTTGTAAAGACAAATGTGATAAGGAGATTGGGATGACTGAATAGGTCAGTACGATAGCTAAGTGGCTTAGAGCACTTCCCCGGATTGGAAAAGACGCGGGTTCGTTTCCCGTTCGTACTAAAAATCTCTTTTTCCTTATTCACGAATAATTTGTACTTAAAAAGTAGCGGAGCATGTCAAATACTAAAAAAATATAGATCTAAAATGTTTCAAAAATCGCGCTATCAAATAGTATGAAGTTTAATTGCGAAATTAAACTTACTATATTGGATTAATGCATGTAAATGCATTCCGATAGATGGCGTTGGTCGTAAAGAAAAATGTGATAAGGAGATTGGGATGACCGAATAGGTCAGTACGATAGCTCAGTGGCTTAGAGCACTTCCCCGGATTGGAAAAGACGCGGGTTCGGTTCCCGCTCGTACTAAAAATCTCTTTTCCCTTATTCACAAATAACTTGTACTGTAAAAATGTCAAATGCTAAAAAATATAGATCTAAAATACATTTTACTATTTCAGAACAACAGCATTATTTCACGAAGATTATCATAATGGTGTGATAAGAAAATGTGCACACTGCAATGAAGAATTCAAGTAAGTTTGAATATGATGGTGCGGTAATAGTGTATTCTACACTCGAAATATTGCTTAATAATTCAATTTCAATTAATTTATTCAAACTTCATCACATTGACTGATTACAGCTAGTAAATTTTAAAATGGAAAGGTATTGGAGGTTTATAGGAAAAATAATAATGAGAGGATAGGTAGGATACTCGTGTGCCGTGTGGAGCCGGCTTTAGAATTTTCCCACCTCTCTCTACCCACGGGAGTCGTAAGAGCCGACTGAGGGAATAGCGAGGGAGTGAGCAGCAGCACTCCCTCGATTATGAACAACATCCACTGCGATCGCCAACCGCCTGCCAAGCGTGGCGATTACGGCATTATCCCTCATGACGGGACCGCTCGTTGTGGCGTTCTCTTGGGGAGGCCTATGTCCAGCAGTGGACGTTTAAAGGCTAATAGATGGAGGTAGGATACTAAGCCACTGAAGAAATTTAACATAGTTCCAGTGGAGAGACGCCATTTCCCTTGCGGGGTAGGCAGAGAGAACAGAGTGCCAAGAGGCATACATCTCTCGCTTCCTCAACATTCATAACTTTCTTCATACACGCTCGCCGGTTTCGGAGACTCCTGACTCCACCTTCCTTCAATACATGACCGATTAGGTCTAGGTAGGTGAGTCTCGGTCTCCCCCTGTACCTACATCCTTCCACTTTCGCATTGTATATCTTCTTAACTAGTCGTTCTTTCCACATGTCCGAACCATCGGAGCATTCCGTTTCGCATCTTTACACCAATACTCTCTTTCATACCTACTCGCTCTCTTACGTCGTCGTTACGAATGCGGTCAGTCAGCCTCACTCCACAGATTCTCCGCAGAGATCGCATTTCGACCGCATTGATTTTACTCTCATGCTCCTTTTTGCATACCCAACTCTCGCTTCCATACAATAACGTTGGGACAAGCACTGCGTTATGTATTGCGACACGTGCCCTCTGGCTGAGGTGGTGGCTGCCGAGAAGTTGTCCCAATGTTCCGTTCACTATATTTCCCGCATTCATTCTTCTCTCTACATCAGTGGTGTACCTTCCATCCCGACTGAATCCACATCCAAGATATACAAATTCTTCCACTTGTTCTAGCACACCATTTCCTATTGCTACTCTAACATCTGTTCTGGCTTCTTCTCTTTCAAAAACTGTTATTTTGGTTTTGCTCACATTCACACGTAGGCCCCGTTTCTTACAATCTTCTGCCATTACGTCGACTAGGGTTTGCAGGTCAGTCGCGGACTGCGCTAATAAAACCGCATCGTCTGCATATAGCAGACAGTTAACCACTGAGTCGCCCATCTGAACTCCCACATTCATTTCTTTCAACCTTTGTAGACATTTATCCAGATATATGATAAACAGTCTGGCTGATAGAACGCAGCTCTGTTTAACACCGATATTGACATCAAACCAGGGCGACATTCCATCATCCAGCCGCACACAAGCTCTGCAATCCATGTAGTTGGACTGCACCGCTTGTAGCAGTCTACCGTTAATACCATACTCCAGCAAAATGTTCCAAAGTTCCTTCCGTACAACCGAGTCAAATGCTTTCTCCAAATCCACAAAACTGCAGAAAACCCTCTGGCCTACAGCCAGATGCTTCTCCACAATGTTGCGCAGAGAAAACACTTGATCCATGCATCCCCTTCCACAACTGAAACCTCCTTGTGCCTCACACAAAAATTCATCAGACACCATCCTCATTCTCATTTCAATAATCTTACCCTACACTTTGGCTGCCAAACTGGTCAAGCTTATGGCTCTGTAGTTTGCACAGTCATAACGTGAACCTCTTTTTTAAATAAGGGCACGATGACTGCGCTTCTCCAGTCCTTGGGAACCATTCCTGAGCTCCAACATAAATTAAGAAGCATCAGGAAGGATTCCCAGAGACATGAGCCTCCAAGCTTGATCCTCTCAGCAGACACCATATCAATACCCGCTGCCTTACCATTTTTCAAAGTTCTAATCGCCCATTCAACTTCATCCATACTAATGTCATCAGAACATGCCGGTACTGAATGCTGATCTGTTAGACCACATGTGGCACCGGCATCACCCTGAACATCCGCATACATGTCTCCAAAATATTCATTCCATCGGCTTAACACATCTTGTGTTTGCGTAAGAATGTCTCCACCTTTAGACCTTATTTTATTCATTCTGAAAGCTGACCAACCACTCCGAGATTTCTTCACCGCCCTCCAGAAAAGTTTGGTGTTACTCTCGAAGATTTTGGTCAGCCTTTCTTCTGCAATCATATTTGCTCTATCACGCTTCTCTTTCACTAAGGCCTTGGTGTCATTCTTACGTTGCCGGTATATTTCTTTCTTCTGTTCTTTAATACTTGCACTCAGGTTCAAAGAAGATACATAGTCCAGCCACGCTTTCTGCTATTGGTCTACGGAAGCTGCTACTTTCGTATTCCACCATGCATCACCTTTCACTTTCCTATGCTTCTTTGAGCATCCACATACTTCTTTCGCTGTATCTACCATACTATCTTTTAATACTCCAGCATTCTTCAATGTCAGATTCCGGCTGACTTGCTATTGTCAGCCGCTCACGGACACCCTCTACATACTTTGCTCTTACACTTTCTTCTTGCAACTTTTCAATCTTTATTCTTTCAAGCCCTCCGAAGTGGACACGCTCTCGCCAGTGTCTCCACTTTCTGAACAGATCACTAAATCTCGCAATAACGAGATGGTGGTCCGTGTCGACAGTGGGACCCCTGTAGGCTCTTGTATCCAGAATTTTACTTCGGAGGCGACTGTCTACCAGAATTAAATCTATCATACTTCTCTGTTTATTCCTTCTCCATGTATACATATATGGATGTCCTTATGTTGAAAAAAAAAATATGTTTTTGACACAATAAGGTTTCTCTCCATACATACATCCGCAATGAGCCTACCTTTCGGACCCATAGAAGTCTGGGATCGAACATTCCGTAGTCTTTCACACCTGAGGCCAAGCGAGCGGACAGCAACACCCCCACTCCCATGCTGGCTCGATCGCTCTGCGGTACACCAGACCACAGAGCTATCCCGCCACCAGGAAGATCGCAGGCGTCGCTGCCCTTTCGCTTGGTCTCTGTTACACAGAGCACAGCAAGCCGTCTGTCCGCATGACGGTTACCAGCTCGTGTAACTTACCTTCCACACCACCTCTTACATTCCACGTGCCTACTCGACACTGCTCCCCTCGACTCGCCAAACTGGGCAAGGCGTGATGGGTGGCGGCCCCCATCGCCGCATCTGCCGTTGTTCGTACCGACGGGGGGGCGCCCTAACCCGCACTACGGTACGCATTCGAGCCGGATTGCAGCCTGTGGATTGCAGGCTGGCAGGAATCGCGACGAGCACGCTCCGGACTATGATCACCCAAACTTCAATAAAAAAATAAGACTCCTAAAGTAACGTGATGAGGGGCCCAAAATAATGAGAGATATAAAAAAATAATAGGTTTTAAATAATGATATGCCTAAAATAATACACCGTGTTACTACTGAAATAAAGCATGCCGCTTCAATGTCTTCTACTGGCTCTAATAATTTTTGTTTCTTAAAAATTTCGTAAGAACAAAGCATTGCTTACCCCTTTGTAGATAAAAGCGTGAGAGAAACTATATATAAACTAGCCTTTGCCCGCGGCTCCGCAGCAGCCAAAAGCTAGTTTTTAGATTATATCTCAGGTTCCCGTTATAATAGCGGGTTAAAATATAAATGTATATGTTGTCCGTGTGGTGACGGACCAAGAATACAAGTGTCACCACCCCATTCTTTCCCACGGGTGTCGTATGAGATGAGACTAAGTGAAGTATGCAATTATCATCCATTGCATGACTGGTGGTAGGGTTGGGTACCAAGTGAGAGTACTCACTTGGTATCAGGCCCGAGCGGGTTGGTACCACCATCTCCCGAGTGACCGGCCATGAAGCACATCGTTGCGTTTTGGCTGTAGCAGGAGATAGCCGTTTATTCTTTCATTTCATATCGGTGAAATGAAATGGTGAGCAGTGGCTTGACAATACTCTCGGTATAGTCGATTTCATGATCGACGGTTACCATTTACCATCAGATGGGCCGTGGCTCGTCTGGCACTAAATGCAATAAAAAAAAATAACACCAGTTTTGAAGAAGATCAAGAGCTATCAAATAAAAAAAGTTGTATCAAGTAGTTTCTACGTAATGCGCGAACGAACAAACAGATAAACAAACATACAAAAAATCTAAAAATTGTCGTTTTGTGTTCAGACACAAAAAAAAATATCTTAAATGTACAGTTTTATAATAGTATAGATAATAATGTTATTGTCTCATAGACATATGACGACGTACTACACGCACCTACGCACGCACCGCAGCGAGCACGTGTGCACGTTGTGCGGCGCTTCGTTCGTGAGCGCGATGGGACTTAGAATACACAAGAGGATTAAACATATTAACGCTGAATCTGTGAGTATTTTTACAAAATTTATATTAACAAAATGTAGACACATACTTTGTCCTCATCTACGCTTTTTCCTGTCCGTCCACCTTCTCTCTAGGTAAATTAAAACAAAGTGCTAAAATGTGAAATCGAAAATAAAAGTAACGAGCAGGTATTTTTTTCCACATTTTCGCACTTAATTTATATGGCTAGGCATGAAATGAATTCCTCCTTAACAAAAAAAAAGGCATGTTATTCTTTAAATGCTTAAAATATATCAAAATGTTTCACTGAAGTAATGTCGCACAGTTCCCGTGGTCCGTCAGTACAGGCGAAGAGACGGCACATGGCGGGTTTATTTAGTGAGTGAGGGCCCTACACTACCCTGTTCGTTGCCCCGAATGTCGGGGTGTGCGGTTAGGTACATAAAAAAAGAGGTTTATTCGACAGCTACAACAAAGACAATGCGTGCTTACACGTATACGTGGACGTTTTATTTATTTATTTTTACGCACAGTGGGATGCAAAGTCAGTTATAGTATTAAACACAAAGTGAAAAATGTGAAATCGAAAATAACAGTCAGGAGCAGGATTTGAACCTGCATCTCCTGGATACCGTCCAGATGCTTTACCAATTCAGCCATCCTGACAATTGCTCCTGACTGCTAATTTCGATAACACATTCATACTTAACGTCTTTGGGTGACGCCTGCACCATTTGTCGGAAGTATTTTCATACATTATTTTCGATTTCACATTTTTCACTTTGTGTTTAATGTATAGTGCTAAGCATGTCAAATGCTAAAAATATATATAAAAATATCTAAATATCAGTTATAGTAGTTAAAACGGATCTTTGTGTCTCTGAAGTTAGGCACAGAGCAACAAGTGGATAATACGCGCTGACTAATTTAAATGTTATTACTCGATTAACAATACAATCGAATGAGATCATAATGTTTTCATATGTAGTTGTTTAGGTTCTATTTATTATTTTTATATTCAATAAAAAGTATACTTGCGATTTGAGTGAATAAGCTTTAATCTAGATATAAAAGAGTCCACATCTTTTACTATGACCGATAAATAATATGATTATCGATTACAATTGTTTAATATTGTTAAATTATATCGAACATTTTTCGATAAATTTAAACTGTAGGAGACGCACATCCCTCGCGACACAAAAATAGCTACTGCGCAACGTCTTGCAGCCAACTACAGAGACACAAAGATCCGTTGTGACTACTGTATTTTGGCATTAGAGTAAGGTCGTACTAAAAGCGGGACTTCTAATCCTGTAAGAAAGAAGATAGAAGAAGTGAATTACTATGTATTTTGCTTTAGTTAGTTGTCTTTTAAAATTTGTTATTTCTAGAAAGCAGCTGAAAGTTCAGAAGCTGGTGAAGAGTGTAAGAAATGCAACATCAAGTTCGAGACGAGGAAGGCTTACGAAGAGCACTTTATACAATCCGCTATGCACGACGACGGTGTTGAGTAAGTTACTTACTTATATACTTATATAATACTACTAGCTTTAGCCCGTGGCTCCGCCGCAGCCGAAAGCTCGTTTTTAGGTTATATCTCAGATTCCTGATTTAGTAGCGGGATAAAATGTATACCAGTTTTTAATTCTAATCAAGAACTACAAAGTTTTTGCGTGATGCGCGAACGAAAAAACAGACAAAAAATCTAAAAAAATAAATGTTATTTTTAGACGCCTATATAGCCTAATACAGTCATTTTTTCTTCACTATCTTAAATGTACATACACAGCTCTGTTACAGCTTTATATGTATAGATATAATACTATAGATATATACTTATATATAAGTTTTACTTCTTTTTTCATGATAGTAAGTGTAATTGCCGCTCATGCATGAGCATGGTAGTGTTTTATCCCTCAAAATGTCGACACTGGGGGGTTAGACGGAATCTCATATCTCACAATCGACATCGTATCGTCTCGCTTGTGATTGGTAGAGAAACCGACGCGTGATGTCGCAATAATTCGTTGGCCAATCACAGTGATGTCTCAACCAATCACAGTGATCACGATATAATGTTGATTGTGAGATATGAGATTCCGTCTAACCCCCCCTGGTATCTCAAATATTTGAAAGTCACCAGCCTATGTAATATTTAAAAAATAGCATACGTGATAACTGCTTACTTCCCTTAGACACTCGTGGGAAAGAATGGGGTGGTGACACTTGTATTCTTACTCCGTCACACGGATGAATCTTTGAATTTATATTTCTTTATGTTTTTGACAGAGACCTGGTACGTTGTCAACGTCGCAAACATAACAGAAAATTTAGGAAAATACCGACAGACTGTCATATTGTAAGTATAACCATAGTAAAAGGAATCAAGTACGGTAACTCAGACCCCGGGCGCGCGATAATTACCTACGCACGGCAGGGCGGGTCACTGTTACTTTATGCAATCGTCATCAATGCAGAGCTAGTTTTTATATACAAAATTAAAATAAATTAACTTGAAACTTAGGCAGAAGGATCCATAATACAAACTTTCTTAATTATGTGTTTTATGGCTAGAATGGAAGCTGGGTATATTTTATTTTCAATAATATCATGTTTTTGTGTCGTGATTTGAGGTTCATCCAAATACAATACAGTATTCTCTTTTCCGATGTGTAGCCATTTAATAAATACCTCAATATTTTACATAATGATTAACAGAAACTTATTACGCCTTTTTTGCAGTTTCTGAGAAAATTTTCCGTAGTAATGTATATTTTTTATACCATCAGAAAGTAGAGATTTCAACGAACAAAAAGCAAACCGATTTTTTTTCAAAAAAATTGACGAGAATTTTCGATTGAAAATAAGGGTGATTTTTCGATATTTAATCCAAATAAACGCAATAAATAAATAAGTTGCATTAAAAAAAATACAATGTGTTTGAGATATAAAAAGGTAAGTATTCACAAAATTTCGTGAAATAATATGTTTTCTTGTGGTTAAAAGTAAAAAACAGAAAGTCGGTTTTTTGGAGTTTTCGCATCAATTTTGAGGTTATGCGAAAAAAGTGTTAATACAAGAGTTGTAGATCTTTTTATTATCTTTGCCGTTTAACTTTTTTCGATAGGACCTCAGACTAAATACATCTAGACAGAGCGAAGAAAATTTTTTGGCATGTATGATGAATAAGATACAATTTACGGGTGCTAAAAACAGACAGTCATAGATTTTTGTCTTTGTCGCCGTGGCCAGTTTTTGGTATATGTCACGATGTCAAAATGCTTTGGCTGTCACGATTCAACTGACATAATCGAACATTTGTATAAAAATTCGGGATTTACAGATATTTACGCAATATTTACCTGTTATTCAGTGTTGTGAGACAAAGACTACGTGATAATAGTACTTGTAAAATAGTGTACTAGGCTACAAAAGCTACAGCGAGCGAAAAAATACCGGTATAACATTTCATTCGTATGTAGTAGAAAATTATATATTTTTACTTGATTTTTTTTCTTTTTTATTTGATTGTTTTTGAAGGTTTTATGGTGATATAAAATGGACTTTTTTACTTCGAAATTAATAATTGTTGATTAGATACACTCGCAAAACACGTTTTCTAGCTAAATTTCTATTATTGAGAATTGTTTCGGTGTTGCCTTATTCAGAATTTAATTTGCCCAGTTTTCACTTTACTAATAAATTTATATGTAATTTATGAGATGATGATAAAAAGTTACCATTTTAGGTTTTCCTCTAATCCAGATGCGAGATTGAAATGGGTGGATGCTACGGGCAAACGAGCCAACCCACGAAATACCTAAAATATGTTTCACGATATTTTGTTGGTTTCGGTGTTGCCTTATTCAGAATTTAATTTGCCCAGTTTTCACTTTACTAATAAATTTATATGTAATTTATGAGATGATGATAAAAAGTTACCATTTTAGGTTTTCCTCTAATCCAGATGCGAGATTGAAATGGGTGGATGCTACGGGCAAACGAGCCAACCCACGAAATACCTAAAATATGTTTCACGATATTTTGTTGATGTTTCATTATACATATTATGAAAATAATAACGTTGGGAGTAAAATCATTGCCAGTGAATATGTCCATGTAAGTATAGTCAGTCTTTGTAACTTCAGCTTTTTAAGTTATTCTCAATTCTAGATTATGACTACCGCTGTAGTCATAATTTAGAATTGAGAGAAACTGATTTGCCCTAAGTTCTTATTCAATTAATTAAATCAGCGCTGGAAGGATGATAATTCTTTTGACCCAGAAGAGAAAGAAAAGATAATTTAAGTGTATTCCTTGTGTACTATTATTTTATTAAATATAACTTATTATTATTTACCAGATGGGATATCGAACAGGACGGCAATTTATGGAGCAACAAGCATTGCATGCATCAAGATTCAAGGTCTTGGTATTTCCTTACGTGATCAAATTCTTATTACGGAGATCCGTAGAACGTGAATATCCGACATAGCCCGCCGGGTTTGCATTCTGAAGAGGCAATGGGCAACCAATATCGCTCGACAAACTGACAACCGTTGGGGAAAAAGGTTCTCGAGTGGCGACCACCTATCGGACAGCCCAGCGTAATATGGCCTCCCACCAGATGGACCAAATATATGGTCAAAGCTGCAGGGAGCCGTTGGATGCAGTCAGCACAAGCCCGCTAGTTCTGGTGCTCTCTTGGGGAGGCCAATGTCCAGCAGTGGACGTTCAAAGACTGATGGTTGGATGAATAGAAGGGGTGGTAGATTTACTTTTAAATAATCATTTTGATAAACTTGGCGATTTTCAATAAAATACTTGTTACGAAGAGTTTCTTATTTACGACCAAGTTACAGGCCTTATTCTAGCTATCGTTTAATTTTCCCAAATATGGTTAAATATTTGTCACCCTGGCAACATTAAAAAAAATATTGCTGTTTCAAGTGCGGCCACGCTGTGGCTCTGTCTATTAGGTTCTTAGTCTGAGGATAGGACTCTTGGTTTTGCCGGAAATCGTGATAAACCGTTTTTCACCTCATCGCCCGTAAATTATTTTTCCTTTTATTTTTGTTATATTTTCTTACTTTTCCAATGGGTATCATCCTGTTCTATTTTTTGTTCACTTTTTATCATTTTCAAAGGCACTTGCCTATTTCTCGACCGTGGATGTCGTTAAGGCCTACGCTACACTTTGGCGGAAATTCCGACGCCGAACTTCCGTTGCGGTAAATCCGTTAAACATTGCAGCCAACAAGAAAGAAGAAGACAGCGTAAATATTGGGTTCATCCCACAAATACTTATCGATTAGAAATTGGGCAGTTTCATACCTTGTATCAATCCATCCATCCATCCATCAGCCTTTCAACGTCCACTGCTGGACGTTGAAAGGCTAACATCTATGGACGTTCGGGCGCGGAAGATCGGCGTCGGAATTTTCGTCAAGTGTAGCGTAGGTCTAAGAGATTTATTAAATTCGTATCCGCGAAATATAATGGTAAGCAACCGGTGCCGCAGTGTTGTTAGTCTTGTTGAGTCCATGAGTGGCAGTTACCACGCGGTGGGCATTGGTTCGTCTACCATTAGCAATAATAAAAAAAGTAATTATTAATGTATTTTAAACCAATTATTACGAATCGCACGACGTTAAGAATGAATGCGTTATCGAAATTTGCAGTTCCAAGCAATTGTCACGATGGCTGAATTGGCAAAGTATCTGGGACGGTATACCAGGAGATGCAGGTTCAAATCCTGCTCGGGACTGTTATTTTTGACGTCACATTTTCACACTTCGTGTTAATTTATATGGCTAAACATATCAAATGCGAAAAAAATATAAAAATGAGCTGTCACAGGACGTCTCGCCGATGTGCAAACATCGATTTTCTTTAATTCTTCAAATATTGTTTGAGTCTTATATAATTCTTGGCTAACGCCCTCTCGTTATCCATAGACGAATTAAAACGGCTATTGGTTTATTGATTGACGTTATACTTCCTAGTTAGATGCTTTTTTCAAAAGATGGCCTTAAAAATAATAACAGCCGGTTTTGCCCTCCCTCCGTAATAGTTGTTTTCACATCAAAACAAACATTTTCAAGATTATTAAGACCTGTAATTTTTCACTAAACTCAAAGCCAAAGTAGTTACCAAGGGCTTCAGGAGAAATAAAACTATAAAGTTTACAGGCCGAATAATACGATGGCCTTTCCGTTTGGTAACTCCAATCAATACACTGCTTTATAAGGCAAAAAATTACGTAAATAATACATATATTATATTATGTTATTTCAACCATTATTATTATATAATATAAAAATGAATCTCTATTTCCTTTGGTCATCGCATCACGCCTGAACGGATGGAACAATTTCGATAATTATTTTGTTGTTGTGTTTATTATTGTTAGGAGAAGATTCTTATGAAAGAAAATAATAATAAATAGGGCAGAAAATTTAAGAATTTCAAAAAACAACAATCTTATCTTAGCATGTTTCACAGTTCGCAAGTAATTGAATATTCATAACTAAGACAAGACAACGTCTGTCTGGTCAGCTAGTTTCTTATAAGTAACATAAAAATACTTTCATATGCATTTAGTAAAAAGCAACTAAACTACTTGATTAAGAAGATATACAATGCGCAAGTGGAAGTATGTATGTACATCAAATTGGTTATGCATTGAAGGAAAGTGGCGTCAGGAGTTTCCGAAACCGGCGAGCGTGTATGAAGAGATTTATGAATGTTGAGGAAGCGAGACATGTATGCAAGAGTGTCTTGGCACTCTGTTCTCTCTGCCTACTAAGGGAAATGGCATGATGATAAGTAGTAGTCGTATAATGCTGTTATTTTGACATTACAAACAGACACTTCGCTTTTAATCATTTTTTTATAGATAATTATATTTTTTCAGTGTGGCAAACATTTTGCAACGCAATTAGCTTGCCGCAAACACCATTTGGCAGAACATCCAAGAATGTCTTTCTTTGCGCCCAACGAGAGACAGATCTGTGAGATATGTGGCATATCTTTAGCTGTGAGTAAACGTTTTTTATTGCTTTAGTAGGCCAGGGCCCGTAAAATGTAACTCACTAAATCGTATCGACATCGTATCGCCTCGCTTGTGGTAGAGAAACCAACGCGTCATGTCGCATTAATCCCTCGGACGATCACGATGATCTCTCAACCAATCACAATGACACGATGCGATGTCGATACGATTTAGGGCCGATTGTTCAATCCTCAGATAAAGAAATAGGTAGCATTTATTCAACGAATAGCAAAAATAATATTTTTTCAATAGTCAGATAGGCTTTATTTGAGGAATAAGTCAACTACCTGATGAATAACTTTATCTGTCCCTTTGACGGCCAGATAACTAGTTATTCGAGGGATAGTTAAATTCGGAATTGCCAATTGGGTGTTTAACCGAGAACTGCAACAGTCATTTTCGCCGTGTGGGGCCGGCTTTAGAATTGTCCCACCCCTCTACCCACGGGAGTCGTAAGAGCCGACTGAGGGAATAGCAGGGGAGTGGGCTGCAGCACTCGAGTATTAACAACATCCACTGCGATCGCCAACCCGCCTGCCAAGCGTGGCGATTACAGCACTATGCCTCATTTCTTGGGGAGGCCTATGTCCAGCAGTGGACGTTGAAAGGCTGATGGATGGATGAATGGAACAGTCATTTTATTTTCTAAAGTTTGTTTGTACTTCTCTCTCACAAGTAATTGAATTTCGGCCGGATTAAAATTCGCCGACCGTTCTCGTTTTTTTGATTCATCGGGAATATTTTTTCCTCTTTGTACCTTATTATTATATTAACATAACTAGCTGTTAACCGCGACTTCGTCCGCGAGGAATTTCATAAAAATAAATAAAGCAACCCTTGAAATGACAAACAAATTAAAAAAAAAAGTAGGTATCCCATGTTACTTCTAATATCTTTAAGAATATATGTACAAAGTTTCATGATGATCGGTTTAGTAGTTTTCGCGTGAAAGCGTAACAAACAAACTTACATTCACATTTATAATATTAGTATGATATGATAATATGGATTACAATAAAGTGTAAATTAAGAAAAAATCTAAAAAAGTGTAAATTAAGAAAAAATAAAAATTTTAGACAGAATCACACTTTAACGTTCTTGTTAATTTCTTTTGTTACAAATTTCGCTTTCACAGTAAATATTAACAGCGATGCTTCCAATGTATAGATTTCCATTGACTAAAATCACACGAGCAAAACAACCAATAGACCTAAGCTCGAATTTAATTTTTGTCTGTCCTGCTCTACCGCTTGTTAATGCGATCATGTTGTTTCATCTTCCTGGAGTTAGCGTTGTTTAAGTCGAAATAATCAGTCGGATAATTATTGATTAGTTAAATAACAATTGAAAAACCGATTATTCGCCAGATAAATAGTCGAATAACTTTATTCGCCAGGTAGTTACCAGACATTTTATCTGAAGATTGAACAATCGGCCCTTAATGGCCCACATTCTGACTCAGCTGCATTACCAAATTAGAGTTTCACCCCCGGGGCTTAAAAAAAGTGAGGATACTGTCCTGTGCAGATCTTTTTTTTATACCTAACCGTACACCCCATCGTTCGGAGCCACGAACAGGGTAGTGTGGGGCCCTCACCCACTAAATAAAGCCAGCATGTGCTGTCTCTCCGCCGGTGGTGTCCAGTACAGACCTATCTTTGACACTTCACCTGAAGTGTCATCAGCCCATCGTTTCCTACGGGTGTCGTACGAGGCGACTAAGGGTAGTAAGCAGTTATCACCCATTGCATTGCTGGTGGTAGGGCTGAGTACCAAGTGGTAGTACTCACTTGTTATCGGGCCGAAGCGGGTTGGACCCACCATCATCCGTGTGACCGGCCATGAAGCACATAGGTGTATTTTGGTTGTAGCAGGAAATAGCGGCCGCTTGACAATACTCTTGGTATAGTTCAGTCCATGAGCGACGGTTACCATTTAAGGGGGCTGCCCTTAGAATGAAAAACGAAACGTTAGACGAACTTTCGTTTCGAGTCATTAATTGATCAACAGTCCGACGCATGATTCCTGATTAGTCGAGATTTCGACGCGTAATTCAGGCGACCAATCACAATGAAGTGGAACGAAAGTTCGTGTAACGTTTCGTTTTTCATTCTAAAGGAGGGTGGGCTGTGGCTCGTCTGCTACCATAAGCAATAAAAAATTATATATCTACAACAATACTAAAGTCTGCGCGCGACTTCTTCCGCGTAGAATGTGGCACACTAATGATCTCTATGCAAAAAGTGCTACCCCACAGAATCTACCTATTTTCCAGGATGAAAAGTAGTTATGTCCTTTTATGTGTTCTAAATTATATGTATTTTAAATTTCATGATGATCGGTCCAGTAGTTATAGCGTGAAAACGTAACAAACGAATAAACATACAAACGCACTTTCGCATTTATATTACTAAGGATAATAAAGGTAAAGTTTGTTTATGTAAACGCGCTAATATCTGTAACTGCACAGATGGCGGAGTAGTTTAGGTACCAGCCTCCCGTCCGAGTGTTGTGGGTTCGATTCCCACACAGAACAACTCTGTGTGATTCGCAAATGGTCGTTCTGAGTCTGGGTGTACTTTGTGTCCGTGAAATTATATGTTTGTAAAGTCCCCCACACTACTAGGATATTGTTACTTAGTGCAGGTCTTTAAAAAAAAAACCTATTAGTTGAAATAAAACTACGTTTACGGAATCTATCGCGTTTACTTGATTTTACTTCTATCCCGACGTTTCGAATACTTTACAGCATTCATGATCACGGGTGGACTTAGATGATAGACGTCCAAGGTTGATATGCCTATATCCATATCAACCTTGGACGTCTATCATCTATATCCATAGTTTTATTTCAAAATGTGTAACATTCGCGTAAATATCAGAAAACCTATTAGTTGAATTTAATTTTTTTATTGCTTTTTATAGAACAGCTTTTGAGGAAGGCTATAGGCTATTTAACATATCGCTAAGACACTTAAAGACGAAGGAAAATAAAATATAAATAAAACCAAAGTAATACCATCTGACGTCTTACATTTGAAAGTGGATTTGAAATATAGACGACGCTTTTCTAAAAAAAATACTAACATTTATAAAAAAAATACTAACGGCCGTGTGGGGCCGGCTTTAGAATTGTCCCATCCCTCCACCGATGGGAGTCGTAAGAGCCGACTGAGGGAATACCGGAGGGAGTGGGCAGCAGCACTTCCTCGAGTAACGTATTAACAACATCCACTGCGATCGCCAACCCGCCTGCCAAGCGTGGCGATTACGGCACTATACCCCTAATTTTGGGGACGCCTATGTCCAGCAGTGGACGTCGAAAGACTGATGGATGGATGGATGGAATTATTTTTCAGCCCGGCAGTGTGTCCAGTCATCTCAATACGCACACAAGGGAGAAGATGTATGCGTGTGATACTTGTGGAAAGCAGTTCAACAGTAAAGGTGGCATGATGACGCATCAATTGGTAAGGTTCAATTATATACAAAATAGTTATATTACACATATACATACATACACAGACTCCGTTTCTCGGAAAGGTAGGCCGATGCAACGAAAGCGGCAAACCAGTATACTGCCCCTTCGATTGTAAGCGGTTACCGTAGCTAGCGTCTAGGCTAGCTACACTAGTAGCATCACTCGCGCGTTGCCAACCCTAGGGAAAGGGATAGGAAGTGAAGATGAAAGATGATGGAAAGGAGATTCTTAGTCCGTCCCCATTCTTTCCCGCGGGTGTCCTACAAGGCGACTAAGGGAAGTAAGCAATTATCACCCATTACAATTTTGAAATGAATGATAAGAGGCAGGTGATGAGGTGTTTTGGCCTCCGGCACTTTCACTTCCCATACGACACAACAGCAGAACCTACCTATACCTTTACTTCATGCCGAACTTCCGTGTGAGAGTGGTACTTCTTTGGTGGAGCCGGCCCATTCTAGATATTTAAAGCAAGGCTCTGCCACTGCTGCTTGGCCCTACTGTTGCACACTTTTTGATTTCGGGGGAACGAGATGTGACGAGTGGTGAACCACGTCGCCGCGTATTTTTATAGCCATAGAGTCTATATTGCTGTGATAAATTTTTTCTTCATTATTCACCTTTCTTCACGTTACGAAATGTGCCTAAACTCGTTTTTAAATATCACTCTCAGTTAAAAATTATGGAAGTGCTAACTTATGAAGTTTAACTTGTGCAGAGGTGGCAGAGTGATTTAGATACCGGAGTTCCGCCTGAGTTTTGTGAGTTCGAACTCTGTGTGATCCACGATTGGTTGTTTGGTGTACTTTGTGGTGAAATTGTATGTTGGTAAAGTCACAAGGACTACTCCTTAGTGCAGGGTGATGATGTCTTTATAAAAAATAAAAAAAAAATACTTGGACTAGTGATTTAATTTTAAAGTACAAATTATTATTTGTGAATTCCTCATTCACAAACAATAATTTGTACTTTAAAGTAGCTCAGCATCTCAAGGGCTAAAAATACAGATCAATATGATTTAATTTTTTTTCTAGACGCACACAAGTGAGAAGCCCGTACCTTGCACGCTATGTGATAAACGATTCAAACAGATTAGTAGTATGCGGCTACACTACCGTACTTTCCATCTTAAGGAGCCGTACCCCAAGAGGTAAGTGACATTTAAGTACCGTCACCTATTTGGATATTATTATGTCCAATAATATTGGGGGAATATTGTGTAACATGTGGGCCTAGCCTAGTTGCATTCTATGATAGCTAACGCTATAGAAAACTATTCAAATATATGTTTTTTTGTTAAATATGTTCAAAGATATCTATAACGCTAAGTCACGTGGCTTAACGTTAGAGATGTCAAATTGCCATACATTTTAATAGTTTTCGATAGCGTTAGTGATCATAGAATGCAACTTGGCTAGGCCCACTGAATATGGCGTCCGATCAAGGGGGTTAGGCAGAATCTCATATCTCACATGTCGATCGTATCGTGATCACTGTGATTGGTTGAGAAACCAACGCGTGATGTTGCAATAATTCGTTGGCCAATCACGGTGATCTCTCTAAATGTAACCTTGGTGGCTTGGGTCGTAAATACATCTAAAACAGATTTGGAGTCGCTGTTTAGTGACTGCGATAGCTTAGCGGTCCAGAGCACTTCCCGAATTGTATGGAACGCAGATCCGAATCGTGCTCGCACTAAAGCTATCTTTTTCCACTTTCACAAATAATTTGTGCATAAAGAAACTGACCACTGCGTTTACAATGTGCTTTGTGTTAAAGCGTTGGAGCGGTACTCTGTGAGTCTCGGATTCGGGTCCCGCTCGCAGTAATATTTTTCTAATTAACATAAAACAGCGAGATATTTTCTTCATAACAATGTGAAAAAGCCAGCCCCTTTTAGATTTCTTACACTTGCGATTTGTTTATAATATATTTTATTTTATCTTTTAGGAATCGAAAGAAGAAAACGGAAGAAATATCAAAATTAGACGACTACCCACAAGAAGGATCGGATGAAAATTTAGCGATCGATAGATGGCGCTGATTGTTTTTAAAGTGATTTTAAATGAACGGTCTCTACTGAAGAGTCAGTCTGTTTGATGGTTAACGACGACTCACCACCTCGTTCAGGAAAAGTGGGAATAGGATTTTAAAAGTGTACTATTAGACCTCACTGTCTGAATTTTGAATAAAAATCTGACTCTAATTTTGTTCTGTGGTCGCCAGTTCTCTTTAGTTGTTAAAGGTCATATAGGCCGTCGCTCCGAGTAAATAGTGGTGACCAGATAAAACTGAACATATTGGAAGCCGTTCTCAATGACATATCGCTGGTGATCGCCAAAAACTGGACAGATTGAAGCCGATCTTAATGATATATGACTGGTGATCGCCTATAACTGAACAGATTGGAAGCCGATCTTAATAACATAGGATAATAATAGGATAAGCCTGGGAACAAACCTCTGTATTATTTTGTAAAATGCAAGCAGTTTATGCATCCACTTTCTGTTCTATGAATCCAAACCTTGTGTAGAGATCTTCATCAGTGAGGAAAATAAATACTATGAAAACATATAACCGGTTTTTGCGATTGTCTAATTTTATTCGCATGTTTGAGGGACATTGTGTTGTTTTCGAGGGTCAATACAAATTGGCTCGCACACAGGCTGACTTCCAGCCGCCGCAACAGCCTCTCTAAAACCCGCAACACGGAAATCCACAGGAGAACTAGCGTGACTGACATAGCCCGCGGGGTTGGAATGTTGAAGCGACATCGCTCGACGAAACCGACAACAGTTGGGGAGAGAGTTTTTCGTCTGGCGACCACATATCGGACGGAGTAGTATAGAATTACCTCTTACCAGGTTTACCGATGACCTGGTCAGGGTGTAGGCGTCACGTCACTATTCATTGTGGCGCTCATGGGAGGGCTATCTCCAGCAGTGGACAACAGAAGGCTGATAGATAGACATAGATAGATAGAGATAGTTTGTGGGACACTTTCAGACTTAATACTTTTATTAAGACCTTTTATATAGCACTTAAAATTCGTCATAAATACACTATAATTAACACGAGCGCATGAGGCGAGTGCATCCGCAACAACAAAGTGGCGATTGCAATCGCCCCAAGCGGCCGGATTGAGAAGAACCCGGCAAGAAAGACATAGGCCACTTTTTTAAATTACCAATTAATTACAGTGTTATATAATTCTTATAAATAAACATAACAAGAATAAGGAGCAGCTCAAGACCATTTTGTTTTATCCTCAAGATAATCCGAAACCGTGTAATATGTAGTTACGTGTTGTGTAAAAAGTCAATAAGCATAGAAAAAACTATTCTATAATTGTGAATAAATCATCAAGGGACAAAAAAATCATTAATATCGGTCCAGTCCTTAAGGAGTTAGCGACTAAAACATGTACAGAAAATATATAGGTCTAAGTTTTATGTAAGGGTACCTATTTATAATATAGATTAGTATAGTAGTTTTATTTATTGTGACAGGGTGGGCATTTGTCTGCATGATTCTAATGTAGCCGGTTAATGAATTTAGAGGTACCACGACGAGAATCAAACTGGCTTCTTAGTGACAAACACTGACCTCTACATATACCATTAGTGACTGATTGTTTTGGCTAATTGTTTTAACTACATTGGGACCATTTTATAGATATACTAGCTGCTACGCGCGACTTCGTCGAATGAATCATCTTCATGAAATTTAATTATTTTCTTTTTTTGTGCGTCGCTTAAATATTTATTTGCCTTGATAGTTAAGGCCAGAAGATAGACTAGTAAATGTTAACATAACTGTGTTATGTTCTGTAAGACAATTATAGATAATAAGTTTGTTTATTTTAAATAGTTTTTGCACTGTGGTTTCTGAAAAATTATAATATTTTACAAAAAATAATGAATTGTTTTCTAGCAGAGAATTTTGGCAGCCATTTGCAATATTCTAGTTCAGGAAAAATCCGTACTCCAATTGCGTCTTTTGCGGCGCATCGTATGCGATAAATTCTTAATTATTTGTATGATGGTAGTCGGTCAAGGTATTAGAGATCAGTGGTGAAGACCCACCAGTACGCTTAAAAAAATTATACAATATGCCTTTTTTATACTTTACAAAAAATATATTTAAGGATTAAGCTAAATTAAAATATTATTTCCACTTAAGCATTTTTTTTTAATTATCAATCCATCTTTTAGATATTTAATATACCAGCTATGGGTGTAGATTCAAAAATTAAATGTGACAGTGGAAAAAGATGGCTTTACTGCGAGCGAGATTCGAACCTGCGTCAGTAAACAAAGTACTAATGTCGGGTCATCGGGTTCGAGCTGACCACCGTCTCCAGTGCCATGAAGCACATCGGTGTGTTTTGATTTTAGCGGAGGATTGTTGTTGATTCTGAAATGTATAATATTCATGAAGTGAAACCGTGAGCCGTGTGGGGCCGGCTTTAGAATTGTCCCATCCCTCTTCACCCATGGGAGCCGTAAGAGCCGACTGAGGGAATACCGGGGAGTGGGCAGCAGCACTCCCTCGAGTATTAACAACATCCGCTGCGATCGTCAACCCGCCTGCCAAGCGTGGCGATTACGGCACTATCCCCCATATGAGCTCAGGACCACTCATTGTGGCGTTCTCTTGGGGAGGCCTATGTCCAGCAGTGGACGTCGAAAGGCGTATGGATGGATGGAAACTGTGAGCAATGGCTTGATAGTTGAGTACTTATAAACTTGTAAGTCAAGGACTACAAAGACTGGTGTCGAGGTCGTTACCCAGTCCGAGGTCCAGACCTCGCGTGGCACTAATCTCGGACTTATTGAAATTTTTCTAAATTATGTTGGTACTACGTAGGTATTATATACACTACCACTGCCTCGGTGGTGTAGCAGTAGTGTGAGCGACTGTTGATCACGAGGTCTCAGCTTCGATCCCCGGTGGCAATGTAATTGAGCTTTTTCGTGAAAAGATAAATTCACAGAGCCCGGAGTTTCGAAATCTGCCCGGTAGACGGCAATAGGCTCGCCCCTATTACATAGGACTGAAAAAAGCTGGTGAATCGTTGGTGTGTAAGATGCCTCTTCCTACCCCTTCGGGGAATACAGGCGTGATGCTATGTTTTATGTTGGTACTAGATTCTGTCTGCGTAGTATCATCATTTTGAGTATGGTCGGGAACAATGAGTTAAGGGTGAGGAGGGAACTCGCACTAGTCTCTTATCTCTTTATGATTTTGAGAGGCAAATTAGCGGAGACCTATTAGGGCAAATAAGGTTGTCTATCCCGGACGGGTATGTGTGGAGACGCCGCCGACCGCAAAACTGATGGATCTGCCGCGTGCGCATACTAATCTACAGAACGTGGCTCCGCTGACTCGTGCTCTGCGGCAACTTCATAGTCACAGAAATAGATTTATTCCATTGTACTCCAAGTGAATTCACAAACACAGCCACTAGGATTTTTTATTGCAATTATGGTGGCAGAGGAGCCACGGACCACCTGATGGTAAGTGGTAACCGTCACTCATAGACTCAACTATACCGAGAGTATTGTCAAGCCGTTGCTCACCATTTCATTTCACAAATATATATATGAAATAAAATAATTGACGGCTATCTCCTGCTACAACCAAAACACACCGATGTGCTTCATGGCCGGTCACACGGGAGATGGTGGTACCAACCCGCAAGGGCTCAATAGCAAGTGAGTACTCCCACTTGGTACTCAGCCCTACCACCAGTAATGCAATGGGTGATAATTGCTTATTTCCCTTAGTCGCCTCGTATGACACCCGTGGGAAAGAATGGGGTGGTGACACTTGTATTCTTAGTCCGTCGACGTGTAAACGACACCAGCCGTGATCACGAGTGACTACGGCATATATCATAAGTATGGTATCTTTGACGGTAAGCAGTCACCGTAGCTTATAAACGTGTGTCAATAGCATTACCTGAGGCAATGGCGCTCTCAATCACCCAAGGAATCATTACTTACCATTGATTTACTTTGATAGAATATCACCAACAACAGCTTCGCTACAGGACGTGACGTGTAATAAAACTATCGGTATAATACATGCCAACGATATTCTGTACCAACGATACTTAGTTGCGCTTCAGGACGTGACGTGTAATGAAATTATCTAAAAGGAAACGACGATTTAGCAATAGTGGTAGTGCTTAGCTTATCCCAGTATGAATGGGTGGGCGAGATCAGAGAAGTACCACCCCCTCACAAAAGATCAGCGGCAGGCACTCCTACCGTTGTGTTGCGTATGATGAGTGAGAGCACCGGAATACCAAATATCCAGCCTATCCTCTGATTATCCTTCTTATCCACCTATTCCTTTTCATAGAAATGGTGGCGCGAGAGTGTTGCCTCTGGTGATGCTAGCGTCTATAGGCTACGGTAACCACTTACTCCCAGGTGGATCGTGTGCTTGTTTGCCACTCACTTAGTACAAAAAAATACAGGTTAAATCTTAACACCAACCACATTATATATTATAGAGTTATAGTTTTTCAAAAAGGCTGCAGATAGGTACCTATTAGTAAATTGCCCCCGAGTGAGACGAGGGTCCATTATGATGTTAGTAAATTATAGATTAAAAAAACAAAAACGCGCTCTATTAAGTAGTTAAAGTTAGTAAGTTTAGTTAGTAAACTAAAATGTAGAAAAAAATCTACGAGTATACTATTATAAAGCTTTAACCGAGTTGTGTCTGTACATTATTTTAAGCTATTTGAGAAAAAATGTCTGTAATAGGCTATATGTGTCTAAACCCAAAACAATTATTTTATATACTTTTATTACTTTTAGTATTATAATAAAACTAATAATATAATAAGTTTTTGGGTTATATCTCAGGTCCCTGATATAGTAGCGGGATAAAATGTATACCAGTTTTTAAGCCTAATCGAGATCTATTAAATAAAAAAAGTTGCATTAAAATCCGTTCAGTAGTTTTTACGTGATACGCGAACAAACAAACAGACAAAAAATCTAAAAAAAATAGTTTTGTGCCTATACATATAACCTATTACAGTAATTTTTTCTCAAATATCTTAAATAAACAGACACAGCTCTGTTATAGCTTTATAATAGTATAGATAGATTAATATATTGTTAAAGCTCAAAATAGATATACTAAAACAATACTTTAGAATACCAAATTCAATTCAACCCCCTATTATGTTCTAGACATTTCGTTACATCTCCCTAACGACATCTTCTGTTCTAATATTTACAACTTTATTGCTTACCTAGTAGAGTTGAATACTGATTGACAACAGGAAAATATTACTGAAAATTGCTATATAAAATCCCTCGCCGCAGTAAAAGCTTTTTGAAAATAATTCAGTTATAGGAATTACTTTAATAACAGTCTGATAGGGATAGGAAAAGATTGGCTAAAGGTTTTGTTTTGAGACGTTTAGTATTTTTTTTTCAGCCGCTTAGGTACTATTAGACGCGGGTTTCTTCTTAGAGTGAGAGGGCTTTAGACCGTAGTAGACCACGGTGGCCTATTGTGGGTTGGCAGACTTCACAAACCGTCGAGAAAATCTGGCATGCAGGTTTCCTCACGATGTCACGATAATTTGCAAACAAATACACCAATCATTTCGCAGAATCTCAAAAAGTGAGACGTGTTCGGTGGGACTGGGCATCGAACTCTATATCACTGTCATTGCATTCCTAGGTTTAGTATTAACATGATACTATGTGGACATTTCGCCATCAAAGTCTCCAGACATGCTGTCTTGCTAAGGTAAGACTGTATAAAAAATTGTTGCATTTTTGATCTGTATTTTAGCACTTGACGAAAAAGAAAGAGCAAATTATTTGTGAAATGTGGAAAATGAGAACTTTTAGTGCGAGCGGGAATCGAACCTGCGTCTCTTCCAATCCAGGATATTGGTTCAATGCATGTAAATGCATATGATTGGTGGCGTGGGTCGTAAAGACAAATGTGATGTGGAGATTGGGAATGACCGTTGGTCAGTGCGATTGCTTAGCGGTCAGTGAACTTCCCTGGTGCATGGCATATTGTGTTACCTATATGCTAATGTGGACTAACCTAAACATGGGTGATATTGCTTTAGCGAAGTCCTTTTCTCTCAGTATCTATACCCAAGATTATTACACAGATATTATCATACCTGTGCAAGTACAAAAGTGAATCTTTAGTTCGGTATTTCAGGGTAGTTCTGAGGCACTGAAGGAATGTTATATGGTTCCAGTGGCCCGCTATCAAAGGTGGAGAGACGGCACACGGCGGGTTTATTTTGTGGGTGAGGGCCCCACACTACCCTGTTCGTTACCCTGAACGATGGGGTGTAAAGTTACCTACCACCGTCTTCGTGTGACGGAGTGTGCGAATAGGTGCAAATTTTCCCGCCTCAACAAAAAAAAATGGGCGTAGGAGAGGGCCGCTTTGCTCACGGTCCTTACCTGACCATGTTATAGATCTACACCTTTTTTTAAGGCGGGAATAATGTACCTAACCGCACACCTCGACGTTCGGGGCAACGAATAGGGTAGTGTGGGGCCTTAACCCATTAAATAAACCCGCCATGGGCCGTCTCTCCGGCTATATTGGTGGGCCACTGGTCTATACCAGATCTATATCTACAACTAAACTTTGCAGCTGTTATAAGAAGGAATGAGTATAAAGTTTGAGGTGACGTATACTGAAATATTACGTTAGAGGGATGTTTAACCGTCATCGTTAAATCATTGAAGACAGTCCAAAACAAATTAAACGAATTAGAATGCGTGAAATTAGTTTTATTTCAGTACACCGCAGACTCCCACGGGTGTCGTGAGAGGCGACTGACGAAAGTAATGAGATTACGTGACTCATGAGAAGGAAAACGTAACTATACTGATAGTAGGGCTTGATAATGTGAGAGAATTTTGCGTTATTGTATCCATATATATAACTTACCCGTCTCAAGTTATAGGTACTCAAGCACCGCTTCCTCCTGTACATCCTTTTTTTTTTGTGAAGGCGGGAAAAATGTTCCTAACCGCAAACCCCGTCGTTCGGGGCAACGAACAGGGTAGTGTGGGGCCTTCACCCACTAAAGAAACCCGCCGTGTGCCGTCTCTCCGCCTTTATTGGCGGGCCACTGGAACTATGTTACATTCCATCGGTGGTCCTCTTGTACATCTATACTATTATAAAGCTGCAACATAGCGATGTACATTTAAGATATTTGAGAAAAAAATACTGTAATAGGCTATATAGGCGTGTCTAAACACAAAACAATTATTTTTAGAATTTTTGTCTGTATATCTGTTTGTCTGTTTGTTTGTTCGCGCATCACACAAAAACTACTAAACGGATTTTGATGCAACTTTTTTTATTTGAAAGGCCTTGATTAGACTTAAAAACTGGTATAAATTTTATCTCGCTATTATATCGGGAATTATTTAAACTAGATTTTTTTTTAGAATTTATTTAAATGAACTACTAGATCGCACTAGATCACTGTGTGGGGCCGGCTTTAGAATTGTCCCATCCCTCTCCACCCAAGGGAGTCGTAAGAGCCGACTGAGGAAATAACGGGGGAGTGGGGAGCAGCACTCCTTCGAGTATTAACAACACCCACTGCAATCGCCAACCCACCTGCCAAGCGTGGCGATTACGGCACTATCCTCCATTCTTGGGGAGGCCTATGTCCAGCAGTGGACTTTAAAAGGCTGATGGATGGATGGATGGATGGAACTACTAGATGGATTTTGATGCAACTTTTTTTATTTGAAAGGCCTTGATTTGACTTCAAAACTGGTAGACATTTTATCCCGCTGCTATATTGGGAACCTGAGATATAACCGAGAAACTAGCTTTTGACTTCGGCGAAGCCACTGGCAAAGGCTAGTCTTAACTATTATAAATCTGTAATAGAGCTAGATTTGTACATTTAATATATTTAAGAAAAAAATGAATGTGTTAAGCTATTTTTTAGGCGTCTCTGAAATAAAAACATGTTTTCTAGGTCCAGAGTATGTCTGTTTGTTCGTTCTCGCATCACGTAAACACTACCGAACGGAGTTTATTGCAATTTTTTTTCTTTCATAACTCATGATTAGACTTTAAAAACTGGTATATATTTTATACCGCTAATATATCGGGAACTTGAGATATAACCTAAAAAAAGGAGGACAAAGGCAAGTTTATTATATTTTCATAGTTTTCTCTCGCTGAAAAGAGCTCTTTCATTTGAGCTTTGGCTCACTTAAATTGAATTATGATTTAGATGCTGCAAAGTTAGGTGTGAACTTAAAAATTGTGCTGCATGTCACTTGACAATACTTTGCACTGGCGGGTCGCTAGGATATAATTACTTAGGACTACTAAAGTAATATGACACAGTTCCAGTGGTCCCTCAACACAGGCGGAGAGACGGCACACGGCGGGTTTATTTTGTGGGTGAGGGCCCCACACTACCCTGTTCGTTACCCTGAACGATGGGGTGTAAAGTTACCTACCACCGTCTTCGTTTCAAACAGCAGATAGCTAATCATGATTTGCTTAGCGGTTGGTACTCGCAGTAGACAGCCGCTTGGCTGTGCTGTGCTCGTGGTATTATTGAGTCCATGAGTGGTAATTACTGTCAGCGCTTACCACCAGGTATACCGCGATTCGTTTGTATATCCAATCAATATAATTTAGTGCTGACTAAATTTTCCTGCGGCATATGTAATTCTATATTAGCTTCAAAGAACATTAAAGTAGAATTGGCATATGTCATCACCACACACTTCCACCACAAGTAATAAATGTGTAGTAGTTCAAGTTTGATACTTCATAAACCTGTCATGAACAATCTCATGCTGTGCAGGTCCATGGAGTAACAGCGGAAATTGAATTTTTAACTAAGAACGCTTTGGTCTCTTTGACAAGTAACTTGAAAGAAGTCATTTAATTAAAGTATTACCTGACAAATTGTTGAGTTTTGGCGGGAACATAAATGAATCTTAACATGACACTTATTCGTGCGTGCAACCGGCGTTCATCGATTTATAAGACGTTAACTTATCACGTCAAAAATAATAGGATAGATAAGTGCAAAAGCTAATGAAGATGTCTAGATGTTCATCTGTCAATAACACGTCCATTGAAATGTTACATTTTTTAGGCCTTACCTTGCGTTTTTTAGAGGACGCAATTTCTATTTTTTTAATGTATAGGGGGGGTCAGCGTAAAGCTAAAATCAAGTTTGTGGGGTCGCCACCCTTGTCCCACGGCCGTCATCTTGAAAATAGGGGTTGAAACGGTTTTTACGATATATCTCTTAAACTATTTATATGATAAAAAAAATTTGTTCACATTTTTTGTTGCAAATTAAATTCTCTATAACTTTGGTCCAGTAACTTTTTGTCGTAGAACTATAAATAAAAAAGTTATAAGCGAAAATGTTCAGAAATTCGAGAAAAATATTTATATTTTTCGATATAACGTTTTTTTTATCATTAAACGAAAAAATTATATCAGACCATTTTTGTAGATCGTTTTTTAAGGAACAACTTTTATAGGCAACATTTTTTCATTAAGTCAATAGCTAAGTTTTTACAGCGCTCCGAAGTGAGAAAAATTAATAAATGAAAATTACTGATGATGAACCGCTGACATTGACACCCCTTCCTTCTCCAGTTCTCCCACTGATATTTAATTCAGAAAGCCGATCAGATGCTGAGCCGCAGCCTGGTCCATCGAAAAGACTGAGGACGGAGTAGTTCAAATTTAGAAAATCACCGTGGATTAGGCCTGTTGGGGATACCACGTAAAAAAAAACGCGCCTCCAGACTCTACCTCGTGGGTGGTGGGGAAAAGAGTCAATAATTCATTATTAATAATATTGCAAAATTACTAATTAAAAGAATTATAACAACAAAATAAAAAAAAAATAAAAAAGCTGGTGACACATTATTAACCCACGTATAATATATGTATAGTTAAAGAGTACTGCAAAATAGTACTCACTTCGGAGCGCTGTAAAACTTAGCTATTGACTTAATGAAAAAATGTTGCCTATAAAAGTTATTCCTTAAAAAACAATCTATAAAAATGGTCTGATATATTTTTTTCGTTAAATGATAAAAAAAAGTTATATCGAAAAATATAAATTTTTTTCTCGAATTTCTGAACATTTTCGCTTATAACTTTTTTATTTATAGTTCTACGACAAAGAGTTACTGGACCAAAGTTATAGAGAATTTAATTTGCAACAAAAAATGTTAACAAATTTTTTTTATTAGATAAATAGTTTAAGAGATATATCGTAAAAACCGTTTCAACCCCTATTTTCAAGATGGCGGCCGTGGGACAAGGGTGGCGACCCCACAAACTTGGTTTTAGCTTTACATTTACCCCCCCTACACATCAAAAAAATAAAATTGCGTCCTCTAAGAAACGCAACCCCAAATGTAACTTTTCAATGGACTATTAAACGACTGAACGGATTTATATTTTAGGTAGGTATTTTAGTCACTCCGCTGAGCTGCTATGGCCAGTTGGAGGGCGCGGCTGGAGACGGCCCGGGCCGGTCTCTGGACCGTAAGGGCGCTCCAGCCTGTGCTGGAAGAGTGGGAGTCCAAACGGAGGCAAACTGGGTAGTGTGGCCCTCACCCACTAAACAAACCATGTCACTCCGCCGTGTTGGCGGGCCACTGGTACTATGTTGCATTACTTCAGTGATAGGTAGTTGGTACCACTTTTTTTTTGTTTAGGCGGGAGAAAATGTACCTAAACGCACACCCCATCGTTCGGGGCAACGAACAGGGTAGTGTGGGGCCCTCACCCACTAAAGAAGCTCGCCGTGTGCCGTCTCTCCGCCTTTATTGGCGGGCCACCGAAACCATATTACATTCCTTCAGTGGTCCGCCGGCGGCTTACCCTTTCAGGTACCCTCAAATGAGCGATGCGTCCGCACACGGAGCGTCGCGCCTTCGCGGGAGGCCTTGCGGGTAGCGGGCGTTCCCTGGTCCATCCACCTGCAGCCTCAGCTAGGGCGGCATTAGGCGCAAATACTCACGCCTGCACCGCCCCAGTCGCTGGCGGCGGTTCGGGTCTGCGGCAGGATCAGCTTCCCTGGCCCTCGCCGCCGCTTCCTTCCGCGTCGGTAGTTGGTACCTACCAGTTTGGGTCTGTAGTCGCTTCGTATCAAGCTCTACTCTCACGTTGTCGAGACACTCAAGGCAACCAATAGCAAAAGTAGGCCTATCTGGACATAGGCCTCCCCAAGTGTGTTGAAAGTGGACGTTGAAAGGCTGATGGATGGATGAATGGAAGTATACAAAAACGTACTTTTTAGATGATAGATTTATTTTTACAAATATTACATTTAATTGTCAGAATCAGGTAAGATGGAACCTTGTTTTAAGGGTGCAGTTATAGAAGCTCTGACCGGGTACATAAAAGGCAAGTTACAACACTGCCTGAGGAGTGTAATTACTTGTAATTAGTAACTTGCATTAACTTTTAACCTTTACTAAATTTTCCATTGCCACACAGCCGAGCCGTTCCAGTGACAGGGTGGGTAAAACATATTATGCCTATTTAATATATTGTCACCTAACCCCCCGCCCTGGGAGACACCTTATTAATATTACCTTAAATTATTCCATATTTTACTGTCTGCGTGGGTATTAGACCGTCTCGGGTTCGAATCCCGGGTCGAGCGAGCAATGTTATTGGGTTTGGTGAAATAAAAATAAGTTTTCGGAATATTGAGTTTACTTGATTTTCTACTATCCAGCCGTTTCGAATACTTTACAGCATTCGTGGACACGGGTGGATTTCCTTCAAGAATTGTATTAATTTTTATTTTTCAAAAGACAACAACGTGCACTAACAAGCAAGTAATCCTTGTATCGCGGGGGACTTCACATACGATTTCACGGACACAAAGTACACCCAGACTTAGAACAAGCATTTGTGGATCATACAAAGAGTTGTCCTGTGTGGGAATCGAACCCACTACACTCGGACGGGAGGCTGGTATCTAAACCACTCCGCTATCTGTGCAGTCATTCTCAATAGCAATTCGGAGTCGTAACTTCCTAAAACTTCCTAAAGTTGGTGGTGTTACCCATCTCGTGCCTCTGAAAGCACGTAAAGCCGTTTGCTATTTTGTGAGACTTTAGTCAGCACTAGGCTATTATCCTAGCCTCATGATTTTATGCAGAGATTTTGTCAAATATGCATGGAAACGCTTACCGCTTCTACATACGTATACCTCACAAAATTTGTTAATTTTTTTGTTCTCACTAAAGCGTATTGGCGAACTTGGCATTGAATAGTACAAGCCATCTACCCTTACTAATATTATAAATGCGAAAGTGAGTTTCTTTGTTTCTTTGTTTGATAGTTTTTATGCTTTGACGCTGTAACTACTGAGCCATTTATCATGATTTTATTCTTTGCACACATATAGTCTGAAGCGCAGAAAAGAACGTAGGCTACTTTAGTGTGCGGTGGATAGAGTGACGTATTTATCTGCTGAAGTTCACACAAACTGAGTCGTGGGCAGAATTTAGTAAGTACATCTATATTAATATATAAAGCTGAAGAGTTTGTATGCTTGAACGCGCTAATCTCAGAAACTACTGGTCCGAACAGAAAAAATCTTTCAGTGTTAGATAGACCATTTATCGAGGAAGGCTATATGCTATATATCATCACGCTAAGGCCAATAGGAGCGGAGCACCAATGAAGAATGTTTCAAAATTGGGTTTTTTTTCCTTTTGAGCCCAAAGTAACTATTCCACGCGGACGAAGTCGTGGACAGAAGCTAGTATATTATAAAGAATTGTTGAATGTTTTTCTCCTAAGGTCTTTTTAAGGATTTGACAGATCTGACAACTTACTTACTTGTCAACACGCCATCTCCCTTGCGGGGTAGGCAGGGAAAACAAAGTGCCTCAAGACTCTATTCTTGCATACATCTCTCGCTTCCTCAATATTCATACACGCTCGGCGGTTTCGGAGACTCCTGACTCCACTTTCCTTCAATACATGACCGATTTGTTCTTAGTAAGTGAGTCCGAGTCTCCCTCTGTTCCTACATCCTTCTGCTTTCGCATTGTATATCTTCTTAACATATCGCTCGTCCGGCATTCTTTCCACATATCCGAACCACTGGAGCATTCCCTTTCACATCTTTACACGAATACTCTCTTTCATACCTTTTTTTTTGTTAAGGCGGGAATAAATGTTCCTAACCGCACACCCTATCGTTCGAGGCAACGATCAGGGTATTGTGGGGCCTGCACCCACTAAAGAAACCCGCCAACTCTTTTTCATACCTACTCGCTCTCTTACGTCGTCGTTACGAATGCGGTCAGTCAGCCTTACTCCACAGATCTTCTGCGGAGATCGCATTTCGACCGCATTGATTTTACTCTCATTCTTCTTTTTGTATACCTAACTCTCGCTTTCATATAATAATGTTGGAGCAAGAACTGCCTTTTGTATGTTTTTTTTATTGCTTTTAGTGGCAGAAGTGCCACAACATTTGATGGTAGATAGTAACCGTCGCTCATGGACTCAACTATACCGAGAGCACTGTCAAGCCGCTGCTCACCATTTGATTTCACAAATATGAAATGAAAGATTATACGGCTATCTCCTGCTACAGTCAAAACGCAACGATGTGCTTCATGGCCGGTCACGTGGGAGATGGTGATACCAACCCGCTCGGGCCCGATACCATACCCTACCACCAGTCATGCAATGGATGATAATTGCTTACTTCCCTTATCGCCTCATACGACACCCGTGAGAAAGAATGGGGTGGTGACACTTGTATTCTTAGTCCGTCACCACGCGGACTAATAAATGTGCGACACGTGCCCTCTGGCTGAGGTGATAACTGCCGAGAAGTTGTCCCAACGCTCCGTTCACTCTATTTCCCGTATTTAATCTTCTCTCTATATTAGTGGTGTAATCTTCCATCCCGTCTGAATCTACATCGAAGACATACGTATTTATCCACTTGTTCTAGCATACTATTCCATCCATCTATCCATCAGCCTTTCAATCGTCCACTGCTGGACATAGGCCTCCCCAAGATGGGGGTTTTACCATAATCGCCACGCTTGGCAGGTGGGTTGGCGATCGCAGTGGATGTTTTTATTACACAGGGGAACGCTGCTGACCGGTCCCCCGGTAATCCCTTAGTCACTTTTACGACTCCCATAGGAAGAGACAGGGTGGAGCTATTCTTGGTGCCGGCCCCACACGGCTTAGCATACTATTGCCTATTGCTATTCTAACAGATCTGACAAGTCTTCGAGAAAATCTCGCAGGTGTGCAGCTTTCCTCACGATGTGTTCCATCACCGAGCAGTGATAATTTTTAAACAAACTCATATCTAACACAAAGATTAATACACCAAAAATGGCAAATAGTCTGCCTAAAACAATACAGTTTAGCTACAAACATACATGATTGATGACCAGACTAATTTATTTACCACAAATACACTCTCATCGTATCGTCTTACTAACCAATCAGTGCTTTAATTACACTATGATTAGTTGTTCTAGTGGATAATCGAGTGTTTGTACTGTTTATTTAAATAAATATGATGCCAGTGAAATCCTAATACAAGTACCTAAACAAGTCAGTCAACCCAAAAAATATAGAATTAAATTTAAATTATACAAAGTAATCCATCCATCCACCAGCCTTTCGACGTCCACTGCTGGACATGGGCCTCCCCAAGACAACGCCGCAATATGTGTTTCGCTCATATGAGGGATAGTGCCGTAATCGCCACGCTTGGCAGGCGGGTTGGCGATCGCAGTGGATGTTCTTAATACTTGAGGGAATGCTGCTGCCCACTTCCCCGGTATTCCTTCAGTCGGCTCTTACGACTCCCATGGGTGGAGAGGGGAACAAAATAATAATAACTTTAAATTACACAAAACAGCTTGATACAACAATAGATGGATCAACACACAACAAAGTAAGGCTTATAATTTAATATATAAAATGTTGGTGTCACAGTGTTTGTCGCCATTCTCCTCCGAAACAGCTTGACCGATTCTCATAAAATTTTGTGTGTATATTCATAAGGTAACGCCTAAACAAAGAAAAAAAAGGGTCCATTCATCATCCATCCATCGGCCTTTTAACGTCCACTGCTGTACATAGGCCTCCCCAAGAATGGGGGATAGTGCCGTAGTCGCCACGCTTGGCAGGTCTTACGACTCCCATGGGTGGAAAGCGGTGGGACAATTCTAAAGCCGGCCCCACACGCCAAAAAAAAGGGTAAGTACAGTGTGTGAAATCTTATTTGATACTTATATTTGACGGGCCTCGTGGCGTAGTCGGTAGTGTAACCGATTTCCGTGCACGAGGTCGTGGGTTCGATTCCCACTCAGGACAATTATTTGTGTAATGAACACAGATATTTGTACTGCGTCTGGGTGTTTTCTATCTATTATTTATGTATGTATTTACAAAAAAAAAGTAATATATATATATTATATCCGTAATCTGGTACCCATAGCTTGTGCTTAACGCTTGTGCGTTAAGCTTAGTTTGGGACCAGAGGACGTTGTGTGAAATGTCTGAGAATATTATTATTATTACTTCTGTGTCAAATGGTATGGAAGAAATGATTACTTTATATTCTACATAAGGTAGGTATATGTTTATACTTTTTTTTTATATACCACATTAGTGGCGAACAAGCGTACGGCCCATCTGATGGTAAGCGGTTATCGTAGCCTATAGACGCTAGCAACACCAGAGGCATCACTCGCGCGTCGTTATCTCTAAGGAAAGGATTAGGAGGTGGATAGGAAGAATGATAAGTAGAGGGGTAAGTAGGATACTAAGGAGAGGATAGGAAGGATAAAAAGGAGAGGATAGCGAGGGGGTTTTGGCCTCCGGCGCTCTCACTCACCATACGAAACAACGTTGGGTACCGTTGTTACACGCTGATCTTATGTGAGAGGGTGGTACTTCCCCGATAAAGCTGGACGATTCGTGCTGGTATTAGCAAGGCTACCCACTACCATTAGAAATATATAGTTTAAAAGGTTCTATCACTAGAAATCTATTGTTCAATTTATTTGTACAGTTTCCTCTGCAACCCTTAAAAAACAGGGAGAATATTCTTGATCTTCTTTTTTTGTTTGTTTCTAATAAACATAATTTAGAATCTGTAGGGTCTTTCAACAAGAACTTTGTTTTTTAAAGTACAAATTATAATTTGTGAATAAGGAAAAAGAGTATTTTAGTACGAGCGGGAATCGAACCTGCGTCCCTTCCTATCCGGGGAAGTGATCTAATCCACTGAGCTACCGTACCTACTATTTTTATCAATACTCAATCTCCTCATCACATTTGTCTTAACGACCAACGCCATCTATCGGCATATCATCTATTGGTTTAATTCATGTAAATGCGTTCAAATGTCGATTATTTCATCAGTAATTTTTAATCATTTTTTGACAAAATGGTGGGTTTATTTCGTTAATCACTTCACGAATTTTGAGTTTTAAGGCTGCAATCGATTCGATTGGCTTCGTATAGACTCTGCTTTTAACATAACTCCACAAAAAAATAATCCAGCAGTAGCAGTTAAATCACATGTTCAAGCTGGTCACTTAACAGTTGAATTTCGTGAAATTATGCGATCGGCAAATTTAGTTTGTAATAAATTCATTGTTTCGGTGGCTGTAACCGTGGTCGTGGTGGACATTTATCAGATATTATTTGTCATTAATAATTGCCAAACCTTACTTATTGTAATACAATAAAAATTTTAATCATTATCATATAAATTTATTGTTTTATTTTGATTTAAAAAACAAAGTTCTTGTTGAAATACCCTATATTATTATGATCTGTATTTTAGCACTTGACATGCTCAGATACTAAAGAAAAAATTATTTGTGAAAGTGAAAAAATTGAGGTTTATTCCACTTTAACAAATAGTTTGTTTGTGTACCCACCGAACATACCCGATTTTTGTTAAGACTGAAATAAATGTACCTAACCGCACACCCCGTCGTTCGGGGCAACGACCTGGGTAGTGTGAAGAGTACCTCACCCACTAAATAAACCCGGCGTGTGCCATCTCTCTGCCTGTATTGGCAGACCACTGGAACTGGTACACATTACTACGGTTTTCATAGACTTAAAAATGCGCACGTCAGGAGCTTACTCGTGGATGTAGAGTTACTGTGGTAACTCTATCAGTCACCTTCGTGGTAGAATGAACTTGGCTGTTGTTTCATGACTAAGTCCTTAAAAAGTACACAGAAAAAAAAACAAAAAAATAGATGCATAATCTTTGTTTTAGTATACTGAAACATTTTTTCTCCACCATTTCATATTTGTTATGAAACAAAATGTAGGACTTATTCAAACAATTGGCGTCCGTCCAAATGGGCTCTTAGTTATTGTCATAATAAGTTTATCTTAAGTTTTCTTTAACTGTTCTGTTTGTATACTCGTGTCCCTAAATAGTATAAATAAAGTCACTGTCCTTCAATGTCAGGACCCGATCACCACTCGTTTACTTCTCGCGTCACTGAACTCACACGAGAACCTATTTCTGTCTCGTCTTTTCTCCAGGAATACGATGCGGGCGTTAACCGTGTATTATTATAATTTTTGCTATTCTATTTTACTGGCCATATATCCATCAGCTTAAATCAAATGTTCAAGTTATAATATATATTTTATAATAACAGACGAGCTACGGCCCACCTGATGGTAAGTAACCGTGGCTCATGGACTCAACTATACCGATAGTATTGTCAAGCCGCTGCGCAGCATTTCATTTCTTAGATATGAAATAAATTATTAACGGCTATCTTCTGCTACAGCCAGAACAGAGTGACATACTTCATAACCGGTCACACAGGAGACGGTGGTACCATAGTATAGTTGACCCGTTCGAGCCCGATAGCAAGTGAGTACTTTCACTTGGTACCTAGCACTACCACCAGTAAAATTACATTGATCAGACAGATTACATCAATTTAATAAAAGAAGTCTCTTATTTTTGAGTACTTTGAAATTCTCAAACTTGATTGGTATGGGGGCGGGTCGGTACCACTGTCTCCCGTATGACAAGTCATGAAATACCTGTGTATGTTTTGGTTGTAGCGGGAGATAGCCGTTAAGTCTTTTAATTGATATCCGCGAAATTAAATGGTGAGCAGCGGTTTGACTGCTGACAGTTGACAGTTGTACTTTTCCTGTTAAGTTAATGAGCGACGGTTGCTAACATTAGGTGGGCCGTGTCACCGTGGTCTCCGCTAGGATTAGTATTGTTCTGTGGCCATGGTGCGTCTGCTTTATAGGGTTATAAAAAAGGAAACTTATTTTCGTTATTATAATATTATAATAGTATTATCAGAGTATGAAAACATTGAAACCGTAAGTAGTAGGTACTCTATCACTGAAGTAATGTAACATAGTTCTAGTGGCCCGTCAATACAGGCGGAGAGACGGCACACGGCGGGTTTATTTAGTGGGTGAGGTACTCTTCTAACTACTATAAAACTGTCTGTGCATTTTTTTTATTGCATATAGCGGGCGACGAGCTACGGCTCATCTGATGGTAAATGGTAACCGTCGCCCATGGACTCAACTATACCGAGAGTATTGTCAAGCCGCTGCTCACCAATTAACTTCACAGATATGAAATGAAATATAAACGGCTATCTCCTGCTACAGCCAAAACGCAACGATCGGACCACGAGATGTCGTAGTAGGATTCATCCACACTATCTGAAAACGATCCGTCCATGACTTCGTTTCGAGCGCTCTTTTCTACCACACTTGTAAGCTTTGGAATAAACTTCCTGCTGCGGTGTTTCACCTGCGCCACGACATGTTCTTTAAACGAGGTTTGAGAAAAGTACTTTACTCACAGTAGGCGAAGGCTTGGCTGGCCTCTGGTGTTGCCAAAGTCCATGAGCTGCAGTTGCCACTACCCATCAGGTGGGTCGTTTGCCACCGTTGGCAATAAAAATATAAACTCGTATTAGGCTATATAGGCGTCTCCGAACAATATCTCCATTTTTTTTAGAATTGTTTTCAATTTGTCTATTTGTTTGTTCGAATATCACGCAAAAACTACTATACGAATTGATGCAACTTTTTTGTTAGATAGCTCAGGCTTACTCATCCACACCATCTGAAAACGATCCGTCCATGACTTCGTGTCGAGCGCTCTTTTCTACCACACACGTGTAAGCTTTGGAATGAACTTCCTGCTGCGGTGTTTCACCTGCACCTCGACATGTTCTTTAAACGAGGTTTGAGAAAAGTACTTTACTCACAGTAGGCGAAGGCTTGGCTGGCCTCTGGTGTTGCCAAAGTCCATGAGCTGCAGTTGCCACTACCCATCAGGTGGGCCGTTTGCCACCGTTGGCAATAAAAATATAAACTCGTATTAGGCATATAGGCGTCTCCGAACAATATCTCCAATTTTTTTAGAATTGTTGTCAGTTTGTCTATTTGTTTGTTCGAATATCACGCAAAAACTACTGTACGAATTGATGCAACTTTTTTGTTAGATAGCTCAGGACTAAAATTAAAAATTAGTAAATCCTTTTATCCCGCTGCTACGTCGGGGACCTGAGAAATAACTTAAAAAATAGCTTTAGTTTGCGGCGGAGTTGCAGGCAAAAGCTGGTAATAATATAAGGCTTGTTGGTAAAAATAAAACAGAGATTATTTTTGCTTCGTTTTACCTATCTATTTTCGGACAAGGGAGTAGTTTTTACAAAGATTCAAACATTGACCAGTTCGTATTTTATTACATAAATCGTCGAGCGAGGATCTAAGCTGAGCTTTGGACAAAAATTACTAATATTTACAACTACGTGTTACTTACAACTACAACCGCGCGGCCATCAGATTTGGGTCAATCCTTGCTAATTATTATTATCGCATTTGTTTCTTAATTATAATTCCTCGGGTGGGCCCCGGTGGCATAGTCGGTAGTGTAACCGATTTCCGTGCTCGAGGTCGTTGGTTCGATTCCCACTCAGGACAATTATTTGTATGATGAACACATAAATTTTGTACTGCGTCTGGGTATTTTCTATCTACAATATTTATGTATTTAGAAAAAAAGTGATATATGTATTATATCCGTAATCTGGTACCCATAGCACAAGCTTATTTGGGACCAGATTAAAAAAAAATAAGTAAAAAATTTACAAGTCGTAACTCCTGAACTGATTGTCATGAAATTGCAACCACAGCCCGCAACCCAGCAGAAAGGTCATAGGCTACTATTTATCTAGGTACTCCTAAAGTTGTGTTTCGTAAGGTGAGTGAGAGCGCTGAAAGCCCAACCCCCCTCCCTGTCCCCTCCTTATTATCCTTTGTTTCGTCTACTTAGTATCATACCTAACCTCTCCTTAATTTCCTTCCTATTCCTTTAGATGGCGCGTGAGTGATGCCTCTGGTGTTGCTAGCGCTTATAAACTACGGTAACCGCTTACCATCAGGTGGGCTGGTTGCTTGTTTGCCGCCCACGTAGTATAAAAGAATCTGTTATATGAACATGTGGATTCTCATTGAAAACGTCACACAGTTATTTTGGGGGGTGAGGTCTTGCTTGTTGCATTGAACGACAGGGTGTGCAGCTATAGGTACATATTTTCCCGCTTGGATATTTCTCCTCTATGAGAATGAAATCAACAAAACTAGTATGGAAGCTACCACGTTAATACATTTATAACAAAATGCCTCTCAAGCAGAATTTTCGTTTAGGTGTTTATTTTTTGTAGACGATAAAGCCTAATGTACTACGAACGAGCCAACTCGTCATTAATTCTAAGGGCGTAAAATATTGCTGGGTTTATGGTTATAAATGAAACCTTTATTTTATTGTTATAAATATTATTATAGTTCTTATAACCACGTTATAGTACAGTTATTAAACGTAGCATCACGCCTGCATTCCACAAAGGGGTAGGCAGTGGTGTATTACACACTCACGCCAGCTATGTTTAAGTCCAACGTAATAGGGCGACCTATTGCCGTCTACGGGGCACATTTCCGAATTCCGGGCTGCTACTGAGAATATTTATTTTTACGAAAAGTTCCAGAACCCGAGACCTCATGATCAGGAGTAGCTCACACTACCGCTGCACTACAGAGGCAGTTGATTTTGGCCGAAGAAGATCCTGAATTGAAAAGTCAACCGGGCAAGTAAATTTTTTTACATGATGTTGTTTCTTAAGTTTAATTTCAAGTTTTCGGGCTAAACCACGCATTGCGCTTTCCGCCATCTTGAAAATAAGGGTGCATTTTTGTTTCCGTAGTAACTTGGCTCCTAGTCATCCTACGGGGAAGTTGTCTGGGCATTTTTTGTTCACATTTTTATTCTTTTTATGACTTTTTCACCTGTCATTATCTCGAGATGTCGGTTCACTTTTCTATTTGGTCTACTCGTGACCATGGCTGGTGCAACTCAGCTGAAATGTCGTGGTTAGTCAACATAATAATATTTTGAGAAGTTTAATGAGCGTATATTATATGACGGGCCCCGTGGCGTAGTCGGTAGTGTAACAGACTTCCGTGCACGAGGTCGTGGGTTCGATTCCCACTCAGGACAATTATTTGTGTGATGATCACAGATATTTGTAATCCGTCTGGGTGTTTTCTATCTATTATATGTATGTATTTACAAGAAAAAAAGAAGGTATATATGTATTATATCAGTAATCTGGTACCCATAGCACAAGCGTTAAGTTTTGGGACCAAAGGACGTTGTGTGAAATGTCTGTGAATATTTATTTATTTATAGACCTGTTAATATTATATGATGCTATTTTGCTCTACAATTGGCATACTTATTATTGTGTTTAAACTGGTAAAAGTAAATTCAGTAGAGAATGTTATTAGTTCTGTACAGTTGAAATAACGATAATACAAGTTAAATAACACTGAAACAATTACAGAATGTTTGATAAGCGCGCTGTAAACAATTTTTACCAGTAAATACACAGATGGCGGAGTGGTTTAGATACCGGCCTCCCTCGCCCGAGTGTTGTGGGTTCGATCCCCACACAGGACAACTCGTTGTGTGATCAACAAATGGTTGTTTAGTCTGGATGTACTTTGTGTCCTTAAAATTGTAGTCATGATACAAGGATTATTCCTTAGTGCAGGGTGTTATCTTTAAAAAACAAATTGGAGGTAAGTTATTTTGTAATTGTATATACATACTGTCCGCGAATCCGCCTGTGTGGATCTCAGAATATAGTTTTTATTTTCGTGTAAAAAAGTAGCCTATGTTCTTTTTGTTCTGGGTTCCGAACTATTCGAGTATGTATGGGAAACTGGGGACACTTAATCCCCCACTCTGGTATCTTAACTATTATAAAGCTGTAACAGAGCAAGCCGTGTCTGTACATTTAAGATATTGATTACTATAAATTGAGATAAAAATATGCTATCTTGTTGGACCAAAATGCACACAGAGTACAAAATTTAATTAAAACCTGTTCATTAGTATCGGAGTTCATCGCGGACAAACAACGTGATACGATTTTTTTATATACAAAAAATAGTATCACCAAAAATAAGTTTGTCTCCCGCGTAAACGCACGAGTATGATAGGCCGTTTCATACATACTCTGTGTTCTTGTTCTTGCCTACATTTTTAAAATACCTAAACTATACAAAAAGTTGGGCACTTCGTAGTAGACGTATACTAAATAAATAAATATTCACGGACATTTCATACAACGTCCTCTGGTCCCAAACTAAGCTTAACGCTTGTACTATGGGTACCAGATTACGGATATAATACAAATATTAAACACAAAGTGAAAAATGTGAAATCGAAAATAACAGTCAGGAGCAGGATTTGAACCTGCATCTCCTGGATTCCGTCCAGATGCTTTACCAATTCAGCCATCCTGACAATTACTCCTGACTGCTAATTTCGATAACACATTCATACTTAACGTCTTTGGGTGACGCCTGCACCATCTGTCGGAAGTATTTTCATACATTATACCGACCAGGTAAACTTAATTTTACAATTAAGATTTTACCTAATAATGACGCAAACCCTATAAATATTTAGATATTCTTATATATATTTTTAGCATTTGACATGCTTAGCACTATACATTAAACACAAAGTGAAAAATGTGAAATCGAAAATAACAGTCAGGAGCAGGATTTGAACCTGCATCTCCTGGATTCCGTCCAGATGCTTTACCAATTCAGCCATCCTGACAATTACTCCTGACTGCTAATTTCGATAACACATTCATACTTAACGTCTTTGGGTGACGCCTGCACCATCTGTCGGAAGTATTTTCATACATTATACCGACCAGGTAAACTTAATTTTACAATTAAGATTTTACCTAATAATGACGCAAACCCTATAAATATTTAGATATTCTTATATATATTTTTAGCATTTGACATGCTTAGCACTATACATTAAACACAAAGTGAAAAATGTGAAATCGAAAATAACAGTCAGGAGCAGGATTTGAACCTGCATCTCCTGGATTCCGTCCAGATGCTTTACCAATTCAGCCATCCTGACAATTACTCCTGACTGCTAATTTCGATAACACATTCATACTTAACGTCTTTGGGTGACGCCTGCACCATCTGTCGGAAGTATTTTCATACATTATACCGACCAGGTAAACTTAATTTTACAATTAAGATTTTACCTAATAATGACGCAAACCCTATAAATATTTAGATATTCTTATATATATTTTTAGCATTTGACATGCTTAGCACTATACATTAAACACAAAGTGAAAAATGTGAAATCGAAAATAACAGTCAGGAGCAGGATTTGAACCTGCATCTCCTGGATTCCGTCCAGATGCTTTACCAATTCAGCCATCCTGACAATTACTCCTGACTGCTAATTTCGATAACACATTCATACTTAACGTCTTTGGGTGACGCCTGCACCATCTGTCGGAAGTATTTTCATACATAAGTTTACCTGGTCGGTATAATGTATGAAAATACTTCCGACAGATGGTGCAGGCGTCACCCAAAGACGTTAAGTATGAATGTGTTATCGAAATTAGCAGTCAGGAGTAATTGTCAGGATGGCTGAATTGGTAAAGCATCTGGACGGAATCCAGGAGATGCAGGTTCAAATCCTGCTCCTGACTGTTATTTTCGATTTCACATTTTTCACTTTGTGTTTAATGTATAGTGCTAAGCATGTCAAATGCTAAAAATATATATAAGAATATCTAAATATTTATAGGGTTTGCGTCATTATTAGGTAAAATCTTAATTGTAAAATTAAGTTTACCTGGTCGGTATAATGTATGAAAATACTTCCGACAGATGGTGCAGGCGTCACCCAAAGACGTTAAGTATGAATGTGTTATCGAAATTAGCAGTCAGGAGTAATTGTCAGGATGGCTGAATTGGTAAAGCATCTGGACGGAATCCAGGAGATGCAGGTTCAAATCCTGCTCCTGACTGTTATTTTCGATTTCACATTTTTCACTTTGTGTTTAATGTATAGTGCTAAGCATGTCAAATGCTAAAAATATATATAAGAATATCTAAATACAAATATTACTTTGTTTTTGTGAATACATACATATAATAGATAGAAAACACACAGACGCAGTACAAATAACTGTGTTCATCACACAAATAATTGTCCTGGCTGGGAATCGAACCAACGATCTCGTGCAAGGAAGTCGGTTACACTACCCACTACTATGTCTCTTTTAAGGATCATGCATCCCCAGTTTCCCCTATATACTAAAGGAGATTGCCTATTTTCTCTCTATATTTGGGACTATTTGTACTGTCATCTCCCTTACTTTCAACAAGATGCGACAATTGCGTTTTTTGAGATTTTGAGTATTGGTTGAGCAGTTGCGGCGTGTAAGCGTAACAAACCAATGCATTTTGCATTTATAATATTAGTAAGAATTAGTAACTAGCTATTAGGTTCGTGTGGTGACGGACTAAGAATACAAGTGTCACCACCCCATTCTTTCCCACGGGTGTCGTATGAGGTGGCTAAGGGAAGTAAGCAATGATCACCCATTGTATTACTGGTGGCAGGGCTGGATACCAAGTGGCAGTATTTACTTGGTATCGGGCCCGAGCGGGTTGGTACCACCATCTCCCGTGTGACCGGCCATGAAGCACATCGTTGCGTTTTGGCTGTAGCAGGAGATAGCCGTTTATATATCATTTCATATCTGTGAAATGAAGTGGTGAGCAGCGGCTTGACAGTACTCTCGGTATAGTCGAGTCCATGGGCAACGGTTACAATTTACCATGAGATGGACCGTGGCTAGTCTGCCACTGCATGCAATTAAAAAAAAAAGTTGGTTCTAATTCCTTTTTTGTTAAGGCGGAGAAAAATGTACCTAACCGCACAGCCAGTCGTTCGGGGCAACGAACATGTTATTGTGGGGCCTTCATCCACTAAATAAACCCACCGTGTGCCGTCTCTCCGCCTGTATTGGTAGATCAGTCGACATTACTTCAGTAGTATCACATAAAATCAAAGATCTGTTAGTAGCTGTACCTATTTTTTTGTTTGTTAAGGCGGCAAAAAATGTTCCAAACCGCACACCCTATCCGTTTGGGGCAACGACCAGGGTAGTGTGGGGCCTGCACCCACTAAAGAAACCCGCCGTGTGCCGTCTCTCCGCCTTTATTGGCGGGCCACTGGAACCATGCTACATTCCTTCGGTGGTTTAGTAGCTGTACCTAAGAAACGTATTTGTTTACCTACTTAGGTAATGAATATTTGGATATAATGACGTTGAGTGGGTAGCGTGGGAAAGCACACCTTGACTTGTCGAAACTTACAACTGATGACGTCACGTTTGGAAACACTGACCAACATGATCAATTATCACTTTTTTTTGTTAAGGGATAACGTGTAGCTCCTCTTGACATGTATCTATGCCACCTAGGGGGCGCCACCCTGCTTAGGAACTCGTGCAATAGAGGATTAGTTCGAACACAATCCAACGCTATTGCCTTCTCGGATCTTGTGTAATAAATCAAATAGATGAGAGCAATTTGTTTGTCGAGTTAGTATAATATAGGCAACTGTATCGAGCAAAATGAAATTAATGGACGGGACTCAACCGTTTAGCTTGCTAGTAAAATTCGAGTCAAAACCAACGTTATTATAATAATTACGTGTGAAAAAGAGAGCAGCTGCTCTCTCTTGCTCTCAAACTGTTTGAGAGCAGTTCGGAATAAAAACAAAATGGTCACACATGTTCAATATGGGTTGAGAAACGAGTATGTAGGTACATACGAAACTTAGATATTTTATCTTTTAAAAAAAAGAAGACAGTGCATCGTCAATTAAAAAGTGAAGCCACTTTTTTGAAGGTAGAAAAAACCCTATAATTTGGGTACATTGTTAAAAGTTCTATGTCCAAAACATTAGGAATAGTTAAAGTATTAAGTAGGTAGACAACAAATTATATCTGGAATACATGGCGCTTATTACGTACTCATAAACGTACGTAGGAAATCATCGAGTTATTTAGGGTAATTTTAAGTCATATTCTTCCTTCAATACATAACCGATTTGGTCTATAGGTAGGTGAGTATCGGTCTCCCCTTGTACCTACATCCTTCCACTTTCGCATTGTATATCTTCTTAACCATTCGCTCGTCCGGCATTCTTACCACATGTCCAAACCATCGGAGCATTCCCTTTCGCATTGAAAATTACAGAAATGTATAAGGTTAATGAAGTATTCCAATGACGCACATAGTTTACATGGTGATCAAAATCCGTTTCAGAACAACAACAATAATGTCACTGGGGATAGCTTTGTTTGTGTACGTGAGCGCGTGTAATTACTAGTTGGGAATTGTTATTCATGGCTTCATTACATTGTTCGTAATCATTTGTGTCTTAAATTTTGAAAACTTCTATAGGAAGGATTGGGTAGGGGACATGGTGACGTGACGTGTAAACGATAACACAGAGTGCCGATAGATGTCGAAAATCCGATAAATGTAAACAATTTTGATTTAATTTAAGATCAAACAATTAATTTGGATATCCAAACATAACCTTCTTCTTGTTTAATGACCAAACATAACAATTGTTTGTTTATAGTTTAAAGTTTTCACTTCTGTCAGCAGTCCTCATGACTGCTTTGAAATTTTTTTTAGTTACGAATTAAACGGCACCTGAAGTTTTGTTTCGGGTCTATGCAGTAAGTATTTTTTAAATGTGGAAACACAAAACACGTTTTTACTTAAGTTTGGTCTTCGTGTACATCAAATAAACGCGTGTCTCACATAGTACTGCTAGAGGCCGACTAAAGCCAATTGCGAGCCGGCGCCCATTATAGAGTCTTCACAAATGCGCTTACTCTGGACCCGTCCATAAATTTAAATTTCTTGAAGGTAAAACTCAATAACATTTTGTTGGGTTCACCTGGGATTCGAACCCAAGACCTCATGATTCGCAGTCGTAGACATTTTCGCTAGACTACCAAGGTAGTTGGTACACAGATATAGTCTGCATAAATACGTATAATATTTTTCATCCCGATAAGGGGTTCTTTAGGAACTTACATAGATGACTTGAGGGATTCAATCTTTCAAGTCCAAAGAACGCAATTCGCGAGCAGATGCTAGTTTTTTTTTTTAGAAAATGACAACAGACTCGCTAAGGAATAATGCTTGTGTCGCAGGGGACTTTAAAAACATACAATTTTACGGGCACAAAGTACACCCAGACTTAGAACAACCATTTGTGGATCACACAAATAGTTGTCCTGTGTGGAAATCGAACCCATAACACTTGTGCAGAGGAAGCCGGTATCTTAACCATTCCGTCATCTGTGCAGTAGTACGTAAGAAACTATTTAAGTTTGAGTTTGGTTTATAAATACACAGGATAGCACTAAGTTAAAGTAAAATTTCGATTATGCAATTTCTGTTGTACTAATTCTAGCTTAATAACTGACCTCCATTAGAGAATTACATCAAGTTCTTAAGCGAGTAGATAATAGGCCAGCTCTTTTGTCTGAAGCTATTCAAACTAAACTATGCGAAGTTAGTCTATGGTGCCATTGCTCGCAGGAGAACTGTCTTGAAAATGCACCGTTTGAGTTGATTGTAAGAACAGCTATAGCTTAGGTACTAATTGACTAAACTTAATATATTGGATTAATGCATGTAAAAGCATCCGATAGGTGGCGTGAGTCCTAAAGACAAATGTGATGCGGAGATTGGGAATGACCGTTGGTCAGTGCGATGGCTTAGCGGTTAGAGTACTTCCCCGGATTGGAAGGGACGCAGGTTCAATTCCCGCTCGCACTAAAGTTCTCTGCTTCTACATTTTCACAAATAATTTGTTCTTTAAAGTGGCTGAGCATGTCTAGTGCTAAAATGCAAATCAAAATACTAATTAATTATTAATTATCAGTTTATTTAATACTACACGCGTGGTAAGCGTGCATACAGCTCACCTGATAGTTACTGTATATACACGCTAGAAACACTATAGGCATCAATCGCGCAAAGGATAAATAAAAGAGGATAATCAGGGAGTTTGGCTCTCCGGCGCTCTCATTTACTATATGAAACACAACAATAGGAGAACCTTTTTATTTGTTAAGGCGTAAAAATGTTCCTAAATACACACACCCCGTCGTTCGGAGCAACAAACACGGTAGTGTGGGGCCTTTACCCACTAAAAAAACCTGCCGTCTCTCCGCCTTTATTGACGGCCACTGCAACTATGTTACATTCCTTCGGTGGAACAATAGGAATACCGTTGTTTTGTTAATGCTCTGTGAGAGGGTGGTACTTCCCTGATCGTGCTGGCCCATTCATACTGGTACAAGCAAGGGTCTACCACTAGTACTAGTAAAATAATTCTGTGCCTCCTGGGAAAGGTGATACAAGTCGAAAATCAACACATTATAGAAGGACAAAAACAAGATTTTAAAAAATCTAGTTTGCGATCTAAGTGAGCTAGGTTAAACTTGAATACCACTGAAGGAATGTAATATAGTTCCGGTAGTCCACCAATAAAGGCGGAGAGACTGCACACGGCTGGTTTCTTTAGTGGGTGAGGGCCCCACACTACCCTGTTCGTTACCCCGAACGACGGGGTGTGCGGTTAGATACATTTCCCGCCTTAACAAAAAAAAAAGGTTAAACTTGACTACTTTCTTTTGTAGACAAAATCATTCACTTTTACAGTGCATTTTTTATGTCGTAAATATTATATGTAGTTTTAAAATAATTCTTGAAAAACCTTTGAGTTGTTGTTGTAACTTTTTCATTTCTAATACATGCTAAAATTCTGTGATAAATGATACAAGTACAGTTAAATTATGTTGCACTTATAAGTTGTTTTCGTGTAAATTAATATACATGAAGTAAAAATAGTCACATATTTTATATATTTTTAATTTAATACGCTGTAAAATTTAAATGCATTCCAAAAGATTGCCCAAGGAAAACTGACTTTTCAGAATTTTTTTTTTTTTAATTTATTACTGCCTCATTGTGAGGCATCTCTCATGCTTTTTTTTTTGTTAAGGCGGGAAAATATTAATCTTATATTTTTTTTTTTTAAGGCAGGACAACGAACAGGTTGACCACTGAAGGAATGTAATATGGTTCCGGTGGCCCGCCAATAAAGGCGGAGAGACGGCACACGGCGGGTTTCTTTAGTGGGTGAGGGCCCCACACTACCCTGTTCCTGCGTTGGGTGTGCGGTTAAGAAAATGTTTTCCCGTCTTAACAAAAAAAAAGGACAACGAACAGGGTAGTGTAGAGCCCTCACCCACTAAATAAAGCCGCCGCGTGCCATCTCTCTGCCTGTATTGGCAGCCCACATTTAACGAACGAACCCACACTCGCATTTATAATATTAGTAGTCGCTAACTCCGAGAAAAGGGATGGGAGATGGAGTGAAAGGATAATTAGGGAAGTTGAACAGTAGGTATATCTCCCGTTATTTGGTTGATGTTTTGTGAGAGGGTATCCACCACCTACGCATGTCGTGATACCTCAACAACGCGACTCTCGGTTTTTCAACAGAGTATTGTGCCTTTGTCAAACAGTACAATAGCGTTTAATCTGTTACATCAATCACAACCTTTGATTCCATTTCAATGAATGAAGATTGGAAGGTTAGGGGTCAAATTGTGATTGTATTTTTTAATATAACTAGATTAAGGAGATAACGTCCGTTGCGATAAAGACATTATTTTCTAATTAACTGAAAATGTATTACCGTCTTCACACTTCACAACTTCAGATTCTGTAAAAGTTGTATCGCGTTTTAGTATTTTTATTTTTCGAGTTTTTTTAAATTTTTTTTTTATCATGTTGGTAGGACTGGTTACGAAGTGGGAGTATTCACTTGTTTTAGGGCCCTAGCGAGTCAGTACCGTGTGACCGACCAAGAAGCACCTCAATGTGTTTTATTCGTGGTGGGAATTAGCCGTTCATTCTTTTATATCATATCTGCGAAATAAAATTCTAAACAGTGGTTTGACAGTAATTTTAGTATAGTTTAGTCTGAGCGCCGTTAATCACTTACCATTAAATAAATAAATAAATATTCACGGACATTTCACACAACGTCCTCTGGTCCCAAACTAAGCATGACTGTCTGATATGGCTACCAGATTACGGATATAATACATATGTTGCTTTTTTTTTGTAAATACATACATATAATAGATAGAAAACACCCAGACGCAGTACAAATATCTGTGTTCATCACATAAATAATTGTACTGAGTGGGAATCGAACCCACGACCTCATGCACGGAAGTCGGTTCCACTACCGGCTACGCCACGAGGCTCGCCCGAGGTACGGTGGACTGTGAGACTTCTACAACTCTAATAAATAAAAATTAAATTTCTAATATCACAACGTTTCCAATAGGTTCTTTACACCATCCATGGTCGTAGAGATAAAATAATGCGATAGATTCTTAAAGTAATTTTACTTTAAAGAACAAACTATTTGTGAAAATGTGGAAAAAGATAACTAGTGCGAGCGGGAACGAGCAGGTTCAATTCCCTGAGGTATCTGAGCATGTCAAGTGCTAAAATACAAATCAAAAATGTAATTTTACTTGATAAAGAATTATTACCGTATTTATAAAATACCAATAATAAACACGTTAAGCACTTTGAAATAACTGTATTTTTTAAATAAAGTCTAAATTACTTTTTGATTAGGAGATTTTTATTCGTCGAAGTTATGACTTGGTATAATTTGAGAAGGTATTGTGGATATTAAAAATTAAATTTTTGTGACCAATTTGAGTCTGGTACAAAACGAAACCGTATAAGAGCATTCCCCTTTCAGTCGATACTGGCTTGTGGGGCTATAGAGACCTTTTTTTTTTTACCACCGAAGGAATGTAACAAAGTTCCAGTGGCCCGCCTATAAAGGCGGAGAGACGGCACACGGCGGGTTTCTTTAGTGGGTGAAGGCCCCACACTACTCTGTCTGTTCGTTGCCCCGAACGACGGGGTGTGTGGTTAGGAACATTATTTCCCGCCTTAACAAAAAAAAAAGATTATAGGGACCTATAGGATCTATCAACAAGAACCTGTGTGACTGCACAGATGGTAGAGTGGCTTCGATACTTTCGTCTATGTTGTAAGAATATGATTATCACCAACTGGAGGCGACTAATGGCCGGTTTATGAGGTACATTTAACTGTAGTTTATCTGTCCGATAGCGCTATCGGTTCGATAAGTCATGAAAATGCGTTTCTGAGTAGCGCGTCCTGAGATAAACTTAGCTTAAACTAGCGATAACTTGACTGACAAACATGTGCCGTTTATTGGTTCTATAACTATTTGTAGTCTCACTCTTGAACAAAATACCACAGTTTTAAGATATTGCATATTATTTTTCGAATAATTTGCTAGTCAAAAGTAAAAAATGTATCAATGTATTCAAGTAGAAAGTAAAAAATGTATCAATGTATTCACATACCTAAAAACAACTAATTAACATTATCTTTAATTATAAATACATTAAGATTAATATTTAAACTTAGAAAATAATTACGCTCCAAATAAAATCATTATTGTCAATTAATACTAATGATATATTTAATTTTACGTACGATTTTTTACAATCACCATCTATTGGCAAATAGCGAAACTGCTTATCTATTTCATAGTTATTGAAACGTCAATTACGTATTCAGAAACTCGGTAACAGTTATCCTAAGTATAAACTACAGATAACTTTATCGAATCAATAGCTATTGACACTTACTGGGAACCTCAGAAACCGGGCATAAATGAAGTCAACAGTATTATTGTAAAAACGGTTAAATATTGTTTTTTTTCGATTTCGGATTCGAATTTTAAATAAAAAATATTTTCAGCCTTATTATATTAGTAGGCATAGATATTTATGAAACAGAATACGTTTGTCATAAACAGCCTAAGTATTCTCATTTACAATAAAGCGCTCGCGAACGAGTAATTACTTACTTGACAGTGTTTGTGTAATCGTTCTCTAAGAAGATTGTAGTGAGGTAATGAGCGTAGATACAATTATTTGTTTATGGGAATAATGGTAGCTGAGAAATTTTAATGTAATCTTGATTACATACATATATGCTATGTCCACAGAGTAATAAAGGTTTAATGTTTATGCGCACTAACTCTACAGAATAGGTAAATATAGGTACAGTTCTGCTGGATAAAAACCTCTTCATATTTACAGATTCATTTCACGGCCCTACCACCAGTAGTGCAATGGGTGATAAATGCTGACTTCCCATAGTCGCCTTCACTCGACACTTGTATTATTGATCTATATTTTAGCACTTGATATGCTCAGCTACTTTAAAGAACAAATTATTTGTGAATGTGGAAAAAGAACTTTAGTGCGAGCGCGATCCAGCCCCGATTTGACACTTGTACCTATTTTTAATCCGTCACCACACACATTGCTTTTTTATAAAGTGATAACTATTAGTCACATCAAATATCATATTATAATGTATATTAGTAAAAACTTGATGAAAGCTTAAAATAATTGTATGATACAACCTAAAATATTTTTATGGTGCAATATAACCTAATTTGATGAACTTTATTAGCCCTTTTCTCGAGAATCCGGCAAAGTAGAGATATTGTCCGTGTGGTGACGGACTAAGAATACAAGTGTCACCACCATATTCTTTCCCATGGATGTCATATGAGGCGACTAAGGGAAGTAAGCAATTATCATCCATTGCATGACTGGTGGCAGGCCTGGGTACCAAGTGGGAGTACCATAGATATAGCAACGTATAGATCACCAAAGCGTGTGAGCGAGAAGAAAATCTTATACGGCAACATAGCAAGATGGAAGAGGAAAGCAAATCAGATGTCATTTTACACCATTTGAATGACAGGTCGTCTACAGTCTTCTAGCTTTAAATTAGCTTCGCGGTTTTTTGATTTATTTGTGTTATAAATCTTGTTTATTATATGATTATAACTATTAAATACAATGGTTGTTTGTTCCGTGAGTGCCTGTGATGTAAATCATGCAATCAATCCTGATAATTGCACGTTTCACAGGTAAGTTCTCAGGATGTTATCACAACTTAAATGCCTTTATTTTAGGTCATAATTACTGATATTTTCTGTTTCAGTTACAAATTAATTTCAATTTTACGTAAAAATATGTCGCATTGTTACATATTTGCAAGATTTTAGTAGAAAAGTTTTTAGGTACATATACACTAGGGCTTGACTTTATCGACAAGGTATATTGTCGATATTTATCCTAAATGCTTGGAACATTTTCTCCTAACACATTAATGGAAAAAATGCAATAAAAGTTCTACAGCAGATATTGTCCGTCAAGTCGATTTAGTTAATTTAAAAATTATAAGTAGGTTTATGTTGCTAAAAATTGAGTGCATAATACCCTTATAAAATGCACAATATCGTTGTCTGACGTTGCTGGTGAAATAAATAAAAACGAATTAATTATGTTTGTTTTAATTTATTATGTCTGTTTTGTTTCATTCGTTGAAGATGATTACTTGAATGAGCGAGTTCGTTAAAGAAACTGATATGTTTTATCATTTTATCGATAGTCAGTCTAACTCTTAAACTTACATCACTATCCAACGCACACATTAACAAATCAAAATTGGTTACGCGTTATCGAGCTGTCAGGTGATCCATACCTTATACTATATCTATGGGGAGTACTCACTTGGTATCGGGTCTGAGCGGGTTGGTACCACCATCTCCCGTTTGACCGGCCATGAAGCACATCGTTGCGTTTGGCTGTAGCAGGAGATAGCCGTTTATTCTGTCACTTCGTATCTGTGAAATGAAATGGTGAGCAGGGGCTTGATAATGCTCTCGGAATAGTAGAGTCCATGAGCAACGGTTACCATTTACCATCAGATGAGCCGCGGCTCGTCTGCCACTACATGTAATAAAAAAAAATGTAATTGTATATATATCGCGTGATATTTGTAATTGTATGTATACTTTAAACACTATAAATTAAGGTAAGTTTCATTAATGTACAACGTGATACAATATGAAACAAAAGCCCATACTTTTATGGGCAACCTCCTTTTTTGTCATAAATCACGATTTGAATTTTATCGTTTCACGATCGAGCCTTGGGTATAGAAATGGCGATCCATGGAGAGGATTTTCGTGTCGTGAAACGCTATCCAATGATTTGTATCAGTTCAAGTATATGCTCCGCAATCGCTGACTTGCCGGGTTGACCATTATTGCGATATGCTCTTTCAATCTCTCGGTGATATATCGCTTCGTTTATTCGATATAAGAACTCCGGCAGCTGCAATAAATTTTGTAAAAATATTACGAACACCTACTTCATCACTTCACATTTTACTACGCGAGTGGCAATCAGGATATGGCCTGATAAGCGGTTAAGGAAAGGACAAGGAGGGGGATTGAGCCTCCGGCTTTCTAACTCGCCATATGAAAGACGACGATAGGGGTACCTGCCGTTTTTTTCACATTGATCTCACTCACAACAAAACAAACAACTCAGCCGAAACGGCGAGGTTTAGTCAAAATAATAGTTAGTATTAGTTTCAGCATAGATAATATTTGACCACGCGTTCCATTATTGGACATATTTTTTCTATTTTCTCTTTCTTAGTGAAGTAAAGCAATATGTTAAGTAGCCTATAGATTTTTTAAAGTATTTATCTATTAAATACAAACTCTTCACATTTATTACAAATACTACTCTGTCAAGAAAAAACCGGGAAAAGATCAATAATACACAAAATTTTTCTTATTCATCCAAATTTATTTTATCACCTTCAAAGTATGCTCCTTCAGAAATGATAGACTTACGCCAACGAATAATCCAATCATCAAAACATTTTTTAAACGCTGTTTCCGGAATTGAGTTCAGTTCTCGCCGCGAATTCTCCTTTATGTCTTCTACCGATTGAAAACGGGTGCCACGAAGTGGTAATTAAACTTTAGGTAAAAGAAAGAAGTCAGCTGGAGCCATATCTGGTGAATATAGTGGTTGCTCGATGGTATTTGTTGAGTGTTTGGACAAAAAATCATTCACAATGATGGCCTTGTGCGAAGGCGCATTATCGTGGTGCAAAATCCAAGGATTTTCTTTGCACAAATCTGGCCTTTTTCGTCGAATTTGCTCTCTTAAACGCCGCATAACGCTCAAATAATATTCTTTACTTACCGTTTGACCTTCTGGCAAGAACTCCGAGTGCACAACACCGTGATAGTCAAAGAAAACAGTTAACATGACTTTGACTTTTGATCGACTTTGGCGTGATTTTTTCGGTTTCGGTTCAGTTGGAAGTGCCACTCCGAAGCTTGTTGACTAGTTTGCATGCCAAACTCGTAAACCCACGTCTCGTCACCAGTAACAATGCGTTTCATGAATGTTGGGTCGGAATTGAATCGTTCTAGCATGTCCTCAGCGACTCTCATGCGATTGAGTTTTTGGAGAAAATTCAGGTCTTTTGGGACTAGCCGAGCGGAAACATGTTTCATACCCAAGTGATTATTTAAAATGGTACGGATCGACCCGTGAGACACAGAAAGTTCGGCGGCTATCTCTCTCAAAGTTGAATGAGGATTTTCAGTCACTATTTCCTTCGCTTTTGCAATGTTAACTTCAGTTGCAGACGTTGATGGCCTACAAGAGTGAGGCAAATCTTCCATCACACCTCGACCGCTTTTAAACGCTTTGTATCACTGATAAGCACGTGTTTTTTTTTGATAAAGTCGATTCACCGTAAGCCTTCTGTAACATTTTCAGTGACTCCGAACGAAATTCCATTGGCGATGCAAAATTTAAGACAAACTCTTTGTTCGATGTTTTTGTCCATTATGAAATTCGCAATACACACTAGATATGATATAACTAAAAACAGCACTGTATTTAATATAAATAACAGATACAACTCAAACTCCGCGTCAAAATGGATTACAGTTGTGCTAATCTAATAACAACAAAAAAAAAAAAAATTTGAATTTGGAATCAAAAATCAAATCATCCATGGCCCAATAATATTAGACCTGCTCAAATCGCGAAGTGACATACAAAATTTTGCCGTGCATACGTCATCAACAAGGCAGCATTGGCTCTCAAATTTTTTTCCTCACAATTTACCCACAAATCCTTTAAAGCTTAGAAGTCTGAAATAAAAAAGTATTACTGTCTATAAAAGCTAAAATATTATTAAACTAGACTCTAACCACAACTTCGTCCGGGTGGTTTCAGAATATAAATATGTCGCACTACTGCACTTTAATTAGCTTTATGCAAAAATAGCTAACCTGAAGAAATCATTCATTTTGCCGGGATGAAATGTAGCCTGTGTCCTTTTCTGAGCTCTAGTACTCTGGGGTTTAGTAGTTACGCCGTGAAAGCGTAACAAAAAAACTAACAATTAAAGTCACTATCACATTTATATTATAGCAAGGATTAAAAATTTGAAGATGAGTCGCGAGTTATATACGTGACTTAGATTAGAAAAATGGTGGAATTTTTATTTGGCGTACAAAATTATAAAAAGATATTTAAATATGCTCCAATTTATCGCCATGAGCTGGTTGGATATTATAATACCTCTCTGAAGAGGCACTTTATAAATTAGCCTCTAGCCTGTTTTCAAATTTTCTATTTAAACCATAGATTATATACATAAACAATAGAGCGTACGTATCGCTTCGGTTCAGTTGTGCCAATCGTAAGCAAATTTGTTATAGGTACTTAACTATGGTATAGCGTTTTTATAGTGACGTTCCATGCGTGACCTAATTTCTGCAAATATATCGAGTATTTGCCGGGAATATACTTAAGTTAGGAATTAATTAATTATATGTTCAATATTCTAAGAAATAGCGAAGCGGTAACACCAAGGACTGCAAAGACAGTTTTATCGAGTTCAATCTCCAGCCCGAGGTTTTGTGAGGCATACTCCTCTGACTTTCCGAAGTTATGTGTGTATTTGTTTACTTATTTGGCTCAGTGAGAGAAAACATCGTGAGGACCTGCACGCCTAAGATTTACTCCACGGCTACGTGCTTGTGAAGTCTGCTAACCTGCACTAGGCCAGCATGGTGAACTACGGCCTAAATTGCTCTCAATCTGAGTAAATAGGGTTGGAAAAATAAATTTGTCGGTTTGCTATGATAGGTATAATTAATACTTGCAAAAAATTTAAAAAAGGTAGGTATCATTTATTAAATTTTAAAATTATTAACCTTGACTTTCTTCTGAATTAACAAACTCAGATCATAGATAGACCATTATTGCCCCATTAAACAGCGTTAATTATTATATTATATTTATATAAGTACAGTGTAAACTCTTTATAACGAAACTCAAGGGACTGAGCATTTTTTGTCGTTATAGAGAGTTATCGTTATATGGAGTGAACAAAAAAACAACCAAATTAACAAGAATTTTTAATATGTATGTCTTAGATAATAAATGCTTATAAATTATTGTTTACACATATAGTCTGATAACTTTGTCTGACGTTTTTTGCTATGCCAGTACTTGTTTTGTATTATTTTATGTATTCTATTCATATCTAGATATGTGGTGGAATCGTCTTGATTAAACAACAAAAATTTTTCTACCAACTTAGCGGCATCTAGGGCTTGTTGAATTGTTGGTGGTGATTCGGCTTTGTCCACTTGATCATCTTCTTCATCTTGATTATCGGGTGTTTCCTGACTTTTTGACACTAAATCAAGGCAAGTTTAGGTCCCGCAAGGGAGGCGGAAAGAGGAAGGAAGGAGCTTCGGCGACGGACAGCTCGGCAGCTAATTCGGCTTGTGAAATGTCCGCTGCTGAAGAAGGTGATTGTGCCCTTAGGGCAAATACTAGAAGGGCGGGCAGCTCAACATCCTTGGCTGCTATGGACATCGGTGCAGGGCAGAAGGAGGTGGACCACCCGTCTCGAAAGCGCACCATGTCCCGGGATGGCGGGGCGCCAGAGTTGGAGGGCTGCTCTGCCGAGACGCCTGCCCCGAAAGCGCAGTATAGCGCTAGGGGTCGAGGCATCAGTCGACCTGTGGCACCTCCTCTGCGTGCCCTATCTGCCAGCAGGGCAGAGGCCTTAGGCCTTAAAAGACTGGAGGCGAAGCAGAACGCCGAGGAGCGCCTGGCGCTTCTAACGGAAAAGCTCCGCCTCCCAGATGAGGGCCATATAGGGACGGGCCAGGTCGAGGAGAGGGCCCTAAATAGTGTGGCCATAGTAGAGACAGTCGCTGCTGGTTCGCGGAACCTGAAGGGGAACTTCGTGCGTGGCCTCAAAGGCACCGCGCACGAAATCACGCTTTCTATTCAGCGCTTGGCGGAGCAGAATAATCGCCTTGAGGCTCAGAACGCTCGCCTTGAGGCGCAAAATCAGCGTCTCGACGAGGTTAACCGCTGCCTCGAAGCACGAATGGCGGAATTGGAGCAGGGACAGGCCGGGTTACGGGTTGAGCTTAGGCTCCCCGCGACTACACCAGCTCTGTCCACCGCCCAGTCAAGCGTTGGACCGGAGCTGGAGGATGAAACAGTCCGAGCGATTATTGACCGCATTGCTGCGGTCTTTGGTCCGCGGATGGATGCTTTGGCTGCGAGACTGCCGCCGGAACCGCGCCTGCGGCCGCCACTAGCGGCTGATAAGAGAAGTGGCGCAACGCCCTCAGCACCGGCACCGTTGCCATGCCAGGAAGGACAAGTATCCTTTGCTGCGGCGGCGGCCAAGTCTTTGGCGAAGAAAGCTCAGCTTCTGTGGTTGAAACAACGACCCAGAAAAAGAAGACAAAGAAAAAGAGTCAGGCAGGGCAAGTCTCGAGGGGTCAGCCCCGAGAGGAGTTCCCGCCTCTGCCAAGCGCCAACGTGCCTCTGCGTTCTGCTGCGTCGCGACAAACGGTTGCATCCTCACAGGCCGCGGTGGTAACACCCCGAGCTCCTGCCCCTACCCCTGCCACTGCTACGTCCTCAGACGAGGACTGGCAGGTGGTTGGGCCCCGGCGATCCCGGACCAAGGGTCGCGGCGCTGCCGTGGAGCGCGAGGCGGCGCCCATATCCCAGAGGGGGGAGGCTCCAAAGGCGTCCCGGAATAAAAAGAAGAGGTCGCGCTAATTAAAGGTGCCCAAGGCAGCAGCGTTGGTGATCACCGTGCTGCCTGAGGGAAAGGAAAAGGGCCTGACGTACGAGGCCGTCTTGAAGCGTGCCCGGCGGGAGATAAACGTCTCCGATCTCGGGGACGTCTCCGCTCGCTCCCGCCAAGCCCGGACAGGTGCTCGGATTTTAGAGTAACTGGGGCCAGAGGGCGCCAAGATGGCCGACGGGATGGCCGCGAGGCTGCTGGGCCTGTTCCCGGCTGAGAGTGGTGTCCGGGTCGCCAGACCCGTGAAGTGACCCAGGTCCAGGTGGAGTGGGTGCCGTCTGGGTAGCGTGCCCTGTCGCGGCGGCCAAAGGTTTGGTCGCCACAGGTAGACTTCTGGTGGGCTGGAGCGCCGCGCGGGTAACCGCGTTGAAGCCCCGGCCTGCCAGGTGCTACAAGTGCATGGCGGTCGGTCACACCCGGCCGCTGTGCACCAATTGCTTCGACTGCAGCGGGCTTTGCTTCCGCTGCAGTCAGGCAGGGCACCAGGCGGCGACCTGTACTGCCACCCCACACTGCCCCGCATGTGCGGCGGGCAACCGCCGCGACGGAAGGGGGTCTACTGGTGGTCCCCGGAGCTGGTGGTCCTCCGTGCGGCCTGTATTTGTGCCCGGAGGTCCTACACCCGCAGCCGACGTCACCGAATCCGCAACGAAGAGCGGGAGGGCTGGTTGTATGCGGCGTACAACAGTGCGCGTGCCGCGTTTAAGCTGGCCCATGGAAGAGTAGGGCTTCCGACTTTTCAAGGGCCAACGGCGTCCGCCCTCGGGTGACTGATGCCGAATTTGGGCGGACCGAGTCTCGCGTGTCGACGACTCTACGCGGGGGTAGTACGGTCAATCGCACTGTACGGCGCGCCCGTGTGGGCAGAGTCCCTGGCCGCTCGCAATAGGGCCCTTCTGTGGTGTCCACAGAGGGTCGTAGCGGTCAGGGCAATACGCGGGTACCGCACGGTCTCGTGCGATGCAGCCTGCGCGTTGGCCGGAAACCCTCGTGGGATCTGGAGGCGGAAGTGCTCGCCGACTTTTATCGGCGGGCGTCGACGGCGCCGGCAGGGGGCAGTTGCCCCTCGCCAAGCGCAATCTCAGCGTGGCAGGAAGATGCCCGCCGCGCCACCGTCCTTAAGCGGAGGTCTCGGCTGGAGTCGCCCCAGGCTGGTCTCTATAGGCCTCCCCAATAATATATAGATAGTGCCGTAATCGCCACGCTTGGCAGGCGGGTTGCCGATCGCAGTGGATATTGTTAATACTGGAAGGAATGCTGCTGCCCACTCCCCCGCCATTCCCTCATTCCCTCAGTCGGTTCTTACGACTCCCATGGGTGGAGAGGGGTGGGACGATCCTAAAGCCGGCCTCACACGGCAAGATGCGGGCAAAGCCTAGTAATTATATAAAAACAACAAAATAGATTCAAGACCTTATTTGCAAAAAAAGGTAGGCTGGGGTAATGTATAAAATATGTATTTCATTACTGACTTGCGTGATATGTCGAAAACAATCTCAGAAAATATAACGATACGAATACAATGTGATGAATATTCATTATTAAAATAGCTATTGTGTAGTAGCTACTAAAAGAATAATTCGCGTGTATGCAGTACTTGTAGCGTGCTTAAAATTAAGTACAGTTATTACGTAATCAGTAAAACGAGACATTTATTCGATAAAACATCAAACCCTCTTCTATCTATATATTATTACTAGCCTTTGCCCACGGCTTCGCCGCAGCCAAAACCTAGATTTTCGATTATATCTCAGGTTCCCGATATAGTAGCGGGAATACCAGTTTTTAAGTCTACGCGGCTTCCCCGCAGCCAAAGGCTAGTTTAATATATTCTACATCTACCTCCCCCTCCCACCTTTTCGTTTTTGTTAAGGCGGGAAAAAATGTACCTAACCACACACTCCGTCGTTCGGGGCATCGAAGAGGGTAGTGTGGGGCCCTTCACCCACTAAATAAACCCGCCGTGTGCCGTTTCTCCGCCTTTGTTGGCGGGCCACTGGAACTATGTTACATTACTTCAAAGGTATCTCCACCTCCCACCTAACATACTCTACCTACTCATTATTCATCATGATTCCTTTCCACCTTCCCATTAAAAGTATAAAGGAAGGGATAAGAGGATTGATTTGGGCCGTGTGGGGCCGGCGTCAAGAATAGCTCCACCCCGTCTCTTCCTATGGGAGTCGTAAAAGCCGACTAAGGGATTACCGGGGGACCGGGAAGCAGCGTTCCCCTGTGTACTAAAAACATCCACTGCGATCGCCAACCCGCCTGCCAAGAGTGGCGATAATGGCACTATCCCCCATTTCTTGGGGAGGCCTATGTCCAGCAGTGGGCGTTGAAGGGCTGATGGATGGATGGATGGAAGAGGATTGATGGTACAGGTTGTTGTGACATAATGTCCAGGGTCTGGAACTAAGAAAATGTTTGCAGTTCAGCATTTTGCCTGGAACGCCCCTACGCTACGGTCCAAAGACCGCCCGGCGCGGCGTCTCCAGTTGCGCCTTCAAAAGATTGCAAACTACCTGACGCTGGTATTCCGCTGCAACTACTGGATTATTAGCATGTACACCACCCACATGATTAAAGTTCCATCCATCCATCAATCAGCCTTTTAACGTCCACTGCTGGACATAGGCCTCACCAAGAATGGGGGATAATGCCGTAATCGCCACGCTTGGCACGCGAGTTGGCGATTGCAGTGGATGTTATTAATACTCGAAGGAGTGCTGCTGCCCACTCCTCCGGTATTCCCTCAGTCGGCTCTTACGACTCCTATGGGTGGAGAGGGGTGGGACAATTCTAAAGCCAGCCCCCACACGGCTGATTAAAGTTATGACCATAATAATGTATGTAGTAAAGATAGGCTGTATTGTGCGTGAGTTATTTTATTAAATGAGTCGCTATAACAAAGGAAAACATATAATTGTGCTAATAAAGAAAGTAATCAAGCGAATGTATCACGATTGAGGGAGACGGCTATAAACGTATTGTTGTCGTCTCATTTACGTAACGGGTGAAGCCAGAGACTATAGAAATCGTATACTACAGAGTTTATACTCTCTCCGCCGTTTATTCTGATTTTTAAAATATAATTTTTATTGTTTTAAGTTTTAACATACTTGGTGACAGAAACATAGCATCACGCCTGTGTTCCTCGAAGGGGTAGGCAGAGGTGTATTACATACCCACGACTCGCCAGCTATGTTTAAGTCCCACGTAATAGGGGGCGAGCCTATTGACGTCTACCGGGCACATTTCCAAACTCTGTGCTGCTACTGAGAATTTTTCTTTTTAGGAAAAAGCTCAATAACATTGCCCAACCCGGGGATCGAACCCGAGACCTCATGATTAGCAGTCGCATACACTACCACTACACCACCGAGGCATTTAAAAAGTAATAAGTTAGTGACAGGAACAATACGCTTACAATGCTTTGGTGGAAGTACAGTGTGGTTGTCATAAAAAAGTCACATAATGCCAGTACGATTCTCCAAAATCTATTTAAATAGAATACTGACAAACTGGCTACTTTCAGAAAGGGTATTGAAGATTGCTTTCAACATATCAGCGGGCTTAGCCAAGTTGCATTCTATGATCGCTAACACTATAGAAAACTATTTAAATGTATGGGAATTTGATATTTAGATATTTTTATATATTCTCTTTGTGTTTAATGGAATTTGATATCTTTAACGATATCTATAACGCTGAGTCACGTGACCTCTCAAAGGAGATCAGTGTGAAACAGCGGCAGGTATTCCTATGTTTGGGTTTCGTATGGTGAGTGACAGTGCCGGAAGCTTAAACTCCTTTCTAACCCTCTCCTTGTTATACTTTTTATTGTTAAGGCGGGAAGAAATTTACCTAATCGCACAGCCCGTCGTTCGAAGCAACGAACAGGGTAGTGTGTGGCGCCCACTAAATAAACATGTGTGCCGTCTCTCCGCCTGTATTGGTGGACCACTGGTACTGTGTTACGTACGGATGTGAGACGTGGAAGGTTACTAAGGACATCTCGCACCGGCTCCTGGTCTCTATCAACTGCTGTCTTCGCCGTATTCTTGGTGTTTACTGACCCGAGAAAATCTCCAATATAGAACTGTGGGAACGCTGCAATGAGACCCTGATCGACCAGCAGATCAAACGCCGCAAGTGGAACTGGATCGGCCACATGCTCCGAAGGGACCCTAATCACATACCGAGGCAAGCCCTGGACTGGAATCTCCAAGGAAAGCGTAAGTGTGGCCGCCCAAAGCAAACCTGGCGTTGGACGATCATCGCAGAGGCGAAGAACATAGGGAAGAATTGGAGCGAATTAAAGCGCGAAGCTCAAGACCGGATGGGATGGCGGCACATTGTGGAAGCCCTCTGTCCCATCTAGGGGACACAGGAATATAAGTCAAGCAAAGTAAGACTGGTACTGTATTACATTACTTCAGGCTGTCTCCTTATTATCCTTCCTCTATACGACGCATTGCTAGCGGCTATAAGCTGCGACAACCACTTACCATCAGCTGGACCGTTTGATTGTTTGCCACCCTCGCAGAATAAAACGAACTTTGATTTTCAGCCCGGTAGACGTCAATAGGCTCGCCCCCTATTACGTGGGACTTAGACATAGCTGGCGAGTCGTGGGTGTGTAATACACCTCTGCCTACCTCTTCGGGGAATACAGGCGTGGTGCTGTTTGTTTATGTTTGTTGATTTTCAGATAGACAATCAGGAATCACAAGATGGATCATCACCAATTGTGCATCGCACAAAACTTTGACTTTAAAGGTACTTGTTAATGAACGATACTTTGTCATTCTGTTCAGCAGATGCCAATAAATATATTATCTAATATTATTTTATTCATGGTTGAGTTTTATACAGCTTGTTGACAGAAGTAGAAAACCTTAATGAAATTCATTGGGTTTAATATTATTTAAAATTAATTTCGGAATTCAATTGTTTTCTTCGTATTGGCATTTTTATTTTGGGAAGGTACAATTGAATTTGTATTATAAGTCCGAACTATAATAGGTATATTAAATGTGAAAGGGATTCTGAAGACCTTTTTATTATGGATACACTCGTTCATTCAACTCGTTCATGCAAATGACGGAGTGGTTTCGATACCAGCCTCCCACTCGAGTGTTGTGGGTTGATTCCCACACAGGACAACTCTTTGTGTGATCCACAATTGGTTGGTCTGAGTCTCGGTGTACTTTGTGTCCGTGAAATTGTATGTTTGTAAAGTCCCTAGCGATATCAGTACAAGGATTATTCCTTAAATAATTGTAAAATTAAGTTTACCTGGTCGGTATAATGTATGAAAATACTTCCGACAGATGGCGCAGGCGTCACCCAAAGACGTTAAGTATGAATGTGTTATCGAAATTAGCAGCAATTGTCACGATGGCTGAATTGGCAAAGCATCTAGACGGTATCCAGGAGATGCAGGTTCAAATCCTGCTTGTGACTGTTATTTTCTATTTCATATTTTTTACTTTGTGTTTAAAGAAAAGAGTATCATACCATCTGGTACTGTCAAGTACGTTTAAAATTTTTAAATCAATGTTCCAAAGTTTTTAATAAACAACTCTTCAAGTTAGGAATTACAGCATCAGACTGGGCCTGAGGGACCGGGTGGCAGCGGTACCTACGCCCTGGCTAATACATTATAATCTAATACATTATAAGCTCAGTAAGCTTCTGTTGATTCGCACATAGAAACTGAGCTAATCACTCAATCTTGTGCTGTAATCATCCATCCATCCATCCATCCATCAGCCTTTTAAAGTCCACTGCTGGACATAAGCCTCCCCAAGAATGGGGGATAGTGCCGTAATCGCCACGCTTGGCAGGCGGGTTGGCGATCGCAGTGGATATTGTTAATACGCGAAGGAGTGCTGCTGCCCACTCCTTCGGTATTCCCTCAGTCGGCTTTTACGACTCCCATGGGTGGAGAGGGGTGGGACAATTCTAAAGCCGGCCCCACACGGCACATGTGCTGTAATACTTATCTAAATATGAATTAAATATTTGATAGGCTGTAAGCTATAGCGTAAAACTAGCTATAGGGCTCTGGCAAACTCTACCTCGATTGTATGGCCAGTCCGAGAAATAAGTTCTTTCCGTGTGGTGACGGACTGAGAAAACAAGTGTCACCACCCCATTCTTTCCCACGGGTGTCGTACGAGGCGACTAAGGGAAGTAAGCAATTATCATCCATTGCATGACTGGTGGTAGGGCTGGGTACCAAGTGGGAGTTCTCACTTGGTATCGGGCCCGAGCGGGTTGGTACCACCATCTTCCGTGTGACCGGCCATGAAGCACATCGTTGCGTTTTGGCTGTAGCAGGAGATAGTCGTTTATTCTTTAATTTCATAGCGGTGAAATGAAAGTGGTAGGGTGAGCAGCGTCGGGGTGCGGGTCGGGATACCTCCGCGCTGGTGCCCCCGGGCAACGTCGGCACTCTAGTGCTGGCGGGGAACGGGTCTCCGCGTGTCCCTCTGATTAGCAGAGGGCACAGTGGATAGGCCGTACGTCCGCCGTGGAGGGTCGGCGGGGTCACAGTGACCCCCCGTCCCCGGAGGCGGGGCTTTCAGCCCGAGTAGTGACGGGCTCACTGCGAGCAGTGCGCCGTACGTCTGCCGTGGAGGGCCAGCGGGGCCATAGTGCCCCCCCCGGCCCTGGGAGACAGAGACGGGGATTTTAGCCCGAGGGGCGACGGGCTCGCTGTTTGCTTTGCGAGCGGTGGGCACGGTCTGATGCAGACCACCGTTCGGCCCGACCCGTAATCCTGAACGAATAGGACCGGGAATCTTCGGACTGCGGGGAAGAAAACCCCTATAAAACATTACCCCAATCGAATCCCGTGCTCTGCCGCCCGGCCAGGGGATGCATGGCTGAGGGGAGCTCAGTCGCGAGGGTGGCCCGTCGAAGGATGTAAAACTTGAAAAAGGTGAAGAACAAAAAGACTACAAGTCCCCAGGAGGGTCCCAGGTGCAACGCACCTGGGTATCCCTCACGGAGCCGAGTGTCAAAACCGGATCTGTCAGCTCCGTGTATATGGGGGGAGTACTCGACACCATGGTTGAAAAAAAGACGGAGAAAGTAAGGAATAGGAGGACCCGTGGGAGGAAACCCACACCCGCGGGAAGTCCTACCGCAGGAAGCGGATCAACTGCCACGTCAGGGATGGAGACGGACGGCGGTGACGGTGGTGTAGCGGCCGTAAGCGCACTCGCCCCGAACCCATCGGGATCTCAGCCAGGGATGGCTGGCTCGTTGGAACAGCCCTCTCAACTCCGGAAGCGCTCAATTGCGCTAGAAGGGGATGCGTCGAAGTCGGAGGGCAGCTCCACTGAGATGCCTCCGCCGGAGAGGCCGGAAAGGCCAGCAAAAAGAGGCCGAGGCGCCAGCAGGCGCACAGTGCAACGCGCCTTGTCCAAGGTGGACGAGGCTGTAATTAAACATCTGGGAGCGAGGCTCTCGATGGAGGAGCGGCTGACCTTCCTCACATCGAGGCTAGAAGAAGAGCCTCTGGAGTGGGACAATCTGTTGTCGGCAGACCAGATTGCCCAGAAGGTCTCCGATGCCCTGGCATCATAAAAACGATTTACGGTGGCAGATGGGTCGCGGGACCTTCAGGGCTCTTTCTCCGGTGCCCTCAAGAAGGCCACTTACTCCGCGACCGTGGCCGCGTCGCCCAAGGGGCAAGGCAAAGCCTCCAAAGCGAAGGCGGCGCAGAAGGCTGGGCAGCACCCTAAGGGCCAGTCCAGAGAGGAGTGTCCTCCTCTTCCGTGTTCTGGCTAGCACTCGCGGGCCCCAGCAGCCAATCCTCTGGATCCACGTATCCCACCTCCCGCGCCAACCGGCCCGGCACCCTCTGATGAGGGCTGGCGTGTAGTAAGCGGGGGGAGGAAGAAATCCCGGGGCAAGAGGGAAAAAGGAGCCGCGACTGGGGCTGCTGCCAAAGCTGCGAATCCTGCTGCGCCAGGGAGCAAGCCCGGCCCCTAGAAGCCGCGCAAGCTTCAAGCGCCAAAAACGGCAGCGGTGGTGGCAGACTCAAAAAAGGGAGGGACCAGCCAATCGGCCCAGGCGTCCCCCCCCCCTAGCGTGGCTTTGCCACCATCGCAGGTGGAGGAGGATATGGTTACGGCTTAAAATTCAATCGTGACACTATCCTCCTTCAGGCGAATCTCAACCACGCCACCGGGGCGCAGGTTTACTCCTGCAAACCATGGTGGAGCGGTTGATTGGTGTAGCAATAGCCGCGGAGTCTTATTGTGTTCCTGACCGCCCTCATTGGGCGGGCAGCTACGATGGCTCCGTGGCAATCGTCAGCTCTACGGCGCTTCGTTCCCCGCCCTTGCTAATCAGGGGCACGGGATATGTCGCGGCCGACTGTGGGGGAGTTACGCTGTATGGCGTATACATCTCCCCTAACCAGAAGCTGGCTGATTTCGGGGTCTGGCTTAACAGCCTAGAGACCACGATACGGCGACTGGCACCTAGCCACGTTCTGGTCGTAGGGGACTTCAACGCCGAATCCACGGCGTGGGGGTCCCCTGCGACGAACGCCCGTGGAGCGGTGGTGGTAGAGTGGGCGGCGTCGACGGGCCTCTGTCTGCTTAACAGAGGCTCCGTCAACACGTGCGTCCGGCAACGGGGCGGGTCGATAGTGGACCTTTCGTTCGCTAGCCCCGACGTCGCAGCGCGAGTGAGGAACTGGTGTATCCTGGAGGAGGTTGAGACCTTGTTCGATCATCAGTACATCCGGATTGAGGTCGCGTGCGATTACGCAGGTGTGCGACGTCCTCCTCCGAGGAAGGGGCTCTACTGGTGGTCCCAGGAGCTGGCGGACCTCCGTGCGGCGTACATTCGCGCCCGGAGGTCCTACACCCGCAGTCGGCGGCGCAATTGCGATGGGAAGCGGGGGGGCCAGTTTTGTACGAGGCGTACCGCACTTCGCGGGCCGCGTTAATGTTGGTCATCTGCCGCGCCAAAACGGAGAAAAAGCAGGAGATGCTGGACGGTCTTAACCGTGAACCCTGGGGTCGCCCGTATCGTACGGCGCTGAACAAGCTCTGCACTCAGGCCTCCCCCCTCACAGAGACCCTTCAGCCCAGCCTCCTCACCGAGGTGGTCGAGGGCCTATTCCCACGACGGGAGGAACACACGCCCCCGGTCATGGCACAACCAGGTAGCGACCGGAAGGCTGACCTCAGTGTACCGCCCGTCACTGTGTCGGAAATGGGGGCGGCTGTTTCGCGGATACGATCCAAGAACCCCGCCCCCGGTCCGGACGGGATACCCGCCCGGGTGCTGGCTCTGGCTCTGGACCACCTGGAGCCCTGCCTCAGGGGATGTCCGGACGGTTCCCTGACTGCTGAAAGGAGGGGACGCTGGTACTCCTTCCGAACCCGGGGCGAACGCTGGATTCGGTCGGGGCCTTCAGGCCCATCGTGCTGCTGGACGAGGCGGGTAAGCTGTTGGAGAGAATTCTCGCTGCCCGCATCGTCCAGCACCTGCGCGACGTCGGACCCGACTTGTCGGACGCCCAGTTTGGTTTTCGAGCTGGTCGTTCGACGGTCGGCGCGATTATGCACCTGAGAGCCACGGCTGCGGCAGTCGTCGCTGGCGGTGAAGTGCTGTTGGCGGTGTCGATTGACATCGCCAACGCATTCAACAGTCTGCCATTCAGCTGCATCAGGGAGGCGCTCCGGTATCACAGGGTGCCTGCATACCTGAGGCGGCTAGTGGTAGACTATCTTGAGGGCCGCAGCGTTCTTTATGAGAGCCGCATAGGGGACGTTGTGAGGAGACCTATGTCGTGCGGTGTCCCGCAGGGTTCGGTTCTTGGGCCACTCCTGTGGGACACCGGTTACGACTGGGTGCTACGCTGTCGGCTCCCCCCGGGCTTGTGGTCATCTGCTATGTGGATGACACGCTGGTCGTGGCCTGGGGTGGAAACTTCGAGGAAGCGGCGTTCCTGGCCACCTTAGGGACCTCGGAGGTGGTCAGGAGGATCGGGGCGCTGGGGCTTAGGGTGGCCCTGGACAAGTCGGAGGCCCTGCTTTTCCATGGGCCCCGACGTCGGCCACCTGCTAGCACCACGATCACTGTGGACGGGGTCCAAATTGGGGTGCAGGCCCAGATTAAGTATCTGGGCCTGGTGCTGGACGGGCGGTGGCGCTTTCGCGAGCACTTCCATCTACTGTCCCCGAGGCTCGTCGGTGCGGCGTCTGCCCTTGCACGGCTCATGCCGAATATGGGCGGACCCAACAATGCGTGCCGACGGCTTTACGCGGGGGTGGTCCGGTCGATGGCGCTGTACGGCGAACCCATGTGGGCGGAGTCTCTGGTCGCACTGAACAGGGCTCTTCTGTGGAGGCCACAGAGAGTCATCGCATGCAGGGTCTTACCAGGATACTGCACGGTGTCGACGGAGGCAGCCTGCGCGTTGGCCGGAATCCCTCCGTGGGACTTGGAGGTGGAGGTGAGGTGTATCAGCGGGCGTCGCGAGAGCGGGAGGGGCCGGACGCCCCCTACTCAGCGAGGTGGCCAGGAGGCAGGGTGACGCCCGCCGAGCTACCATGGTCAGATGGAGGGCACGGTTGTAGGCGCCCCGGACCGGTCTGTGGACTGTAGGGGCGCTCCAGCCAGTGCTGGAGGAGTGGGCGGGGTGACGGCACTGAGTCCTTACCTTCCGACTGGTGCAGGTGCTGTCGGGGCACGGTTGCTTCGGCAGATATCTGCACATAGCTGCAAGGAGGGAAGCGACTCCGGGCTTTCACCACTGCGGCTGTGACGAGGACACGGCGCGGCACACGCTCGAGTCTTGCCCGGCTTGGGCCGAGCAGCGCCGTGAACTCGTCGCGGAAATAGGGGGAGACCTCTCGCTGCCGAGCGTCGTCAGAGCGATGCTTGGCAGCGACAGGAATTGGGCCGCGGTCGCTGCCTTCTGCGAGGAGGTTATCTCGCGGAAGGAAGCGGCGGAGAGGGCTAGGGAGGAGAATTCTTCCGCTGATCCAAGCCGCCGTCAGCGACCGGGGCGGCGCAGGCGCCGATCTTTGCGCCTCATGCCGCCCTAGCTGAGGCTGCGGGTGGATGGACTCGGGAACGTCCACCACAAAATGATGAATGGCTGAATTGGTAAAGCATCTGGACGGTATCCAGAAGATGCAGGTTCAAATCCTGCTCCTGACTGTTATTTTCGATTTCACATTTTTCACTTTGTGTTTAATGTATAGTGCTAAGCATGTCAAATGCTACAAATATATATAAATATTTATAGGGTTTGCGTCATTATTAGGTAAAAATCTTAATTGTAAAATTAAGTTTACCTGGTCGGTATAATGTATGAAAATACGTCCGACAGATGGCGCAGGCGTCACCCAAAGACGTTAAGTATGATGTGTTATCGAAATTAGCAGTCAGGAGCAATTGTCAGGATGGCTGAATTGGTAAAGCATCTGGACGGTATCCAGAAGATGCAGGTTCAAATCCTGCTCCTGACTGTTATTTTCGATTTCACATTTTTCACTTTGTGTTTAAAACATGGGAGACTATCAAATCGACCAAACTAATAACATAAAAGTAACCCCAGCTGAACTTCTTCAGATTTCAGACACGCCCCAACTCTCTGTTGACACTGTTAATAATTTTTTTTCAAGTATCGGGGAATCTTACGCTAATCAAATACTTACAGAACAGAAGAAAATGATTGGCAACTTCTGCTCTGGGACGAGCATTTCTTCACCTATTTAATCCATAATGGGACTTAACAGTAATTGTGTGACAGGATGGGATGGCATTTCTAATAAGCTATTGAAAATTTGTAGGATTCATATAGTACCGGTTTTAACCCACATTTTTAATCTATGTATAGAGACAGGAGTTTTTGCACAAGCTTTTAAGATTTCCATAGTTCATCCAATTCACAAGGGAGGGGCTAGAGACTGTATTAATAATTACCGCACCATATCGCTTTTGTCAGCTCCATCTAAAATTTTAGAAAAAGTCATGTATTCACGTTTATGTCCTTTTTAGATAAAGAGAACCTGATAGCCCCCAACCAATATGGTTTTCAAGCCGGCACATCTACTTCTGATGCCGTTACATGGATTAGTAACGTTATTGCTCAAAACTTGGACAATAAACAAAAATGTACTGGTATATTCCTAGATATTGCCAAAGCGTTTGACACAGTCTCTGCTCCTCTACTTTTTGATAAGATGGAGAGAAAAGGTATTCGTGGAAACGTTTTGAGGCTTTTTCAAAGTTATCTCACCCACAGAATCCAAAGAGTTCGAATAGGAGATATAACAAGTTCTGATACCGATGTTCTCTTCGGCGTGCCCCAAGGAAGTGTTCTCGGTCCTGGCCTCTTCTTGGTGTATATAAACGACCTTTGTAAATTAAAACTAAAGAATTGTAACATTTTTACATTTGCGGATGATACTGCTTTAGTCTTTTATGGTAGAACTTGGGAAGAAGTTAACTCCATTGCCAAACGTGGTTTGAATGTGGTTATGCTATGGCTGCAACAAAATCTTCTTAAACTAAACTTAATTAAGACCAAATTTATTACTTTTAGCATAACACGCAATGTTATTCCTAATAATAATTTCAACATTCAAGTTCATTCATGTAGTCAACTTTACCCTGTTGCATCATGTAAGTGTCCTGCCTTAGAACGAGTTAGTACTATAAAGTATCTTGGTGTTCACCTTGACCAAACTCTAACATGGATACTCCAAATTGAAGCTATAACGGGAAGAATCCGCAAACTTATTTATATTTTTAAAAAGCTACGACATGTCGTTGATCCCATATTACTAAAGACCATTTACTATGCATTAGGACAATCGATATTAGCTTACTGCATATGGTCGTGGGGAGGAGCCAGAAAATCTCATCTAATTAAGGTTGAACGAGCACAACGCGCTTTGCTGAAAGTTATCACTTTCAAGCCCTTTAGATTCCCCACTAGCCAACTATACAAGGTCTGTGATGTGATGACTGCGAGGAAACTATTCATTTCCGATATAATTTAATCCCAACATTCGAAACTTTTTTATGATTCTAAACGACCATTAACGAGACGTAACGATAACATATGCCCTAGAACTTCTTACAAAACTGCTTTTGCCCCTAAATTTCATTGTCTTCTCAGCCCTTTTTTATATAATAAAATTAATAAGTTACTTAATTTACACCACCTTAATAACAAAAACTGCAAAACTACATTAATAAACTGGCTAAAATTAAAATCTTATGACGAAATAGAGAGTTTATTCTTAATAATAAAATAGCATAAGCATACTCGTACGTATTTAATTATAAAATAATATTCATACATAATTTAAAGTAACATATTTTTATCTATTACATATATAATTTAAATACACAAGAGATCTACAAGATAATATTTTATGTACTTCTTTTCTAATTTTTTATGTGCTGGATACGATAATATAACAGATATAAATAAAATACTACATATATAACATAGGCATATATAACACAACTTCATAGGCACTAATACTCATTCAATATTTCCACACTAAAAATAATATTTACAAGTGGTACATGTTTGTAAAATAGTGTCGTAGTCTATACTGAAGTTCTAGTATCTGAAATACAAGCTAGGCCTAGTTCAGATACTAGCGCAATCATTATGTGGTACACTATAAATAGCTATAAGTATAACATTTTTAAACATTAAGCAACAATGTTAAACACAAGCAGTTCACAGTTTATGTAGTTGACGTATTACAATAGCTTGCATTAATGTGTTCGACAGTGCGAGCAAATAAACAAATTGTTGTTGTTGTTAAATTGTCTTTCCATAGCTAAGAGCAAAAAAGTTTTTGATAGATAGTGGTAGCTGAGAAGTCAGTGGCCTGTTTGATGGTAAGTGAATCACTACTTATATGCTGGACCAGGATTATCCATAAAGCCGTTATGGGCCGCCCTGAAAACCCTATACATCCATCCATCAGCATCTTGACGTCCACTGCTCGTCGTAGACCTCTTCGAGAGACCACCACAACGAGTAGTCGGAGCGCCATATATACATATTTTTTTAATTTTTTTTATTGCATTTAGTGGCAGACGAGCCATGGTCCATCTGATGGTAAATGGTAACCGTCGCCCATGGACTCGACTATACCGAGAGTATTATAAAACCGCTGCTCACCAATTCATTTCACAGATGAAATGAAATATAAACGGCTATCTCCTGCTACAGCCAAAATGCAACGGTGTGCTTCATGGCCGGTCACACGGGAGATGGTGGTACCAACCCGCTCGGGCCGGATACAAAGTGAGTACCCCCACTTGGTACCAGCCCTACCACCAGTCATGCAATGGATGATAATTGCTTACTTCCCTTAGTCGCCTCATACGACACCCGTGGGAAAGAATGGGGTGGTGACACTTGTATTCTTAATCCGTCACCACATGGATAATTCTTGAAAACATGTGTTGTCACTGACTTTTTAAACAACTGGGCTGAGTTTGATAATATTTTCAGTGTGTGTTTGAGTTAGATTCACAATGGAACTCACTAGGCGACGCTGTAATAGTATTCAAGTATATTTATTTAAATGAAAATTTTGTTAAAGTACAAATTATTTGTGAAAAAGGAAAAAGAGCGGGAAACGAACTCGTATCTTTTCCAATCCGGGGAAGTGCTCTAAGCCACTGAGCAATCGTACTGACCTATTCGGTCATCCCAATCTCCTCATCACATTTGTCTTTACGACCAACGCCATCTATCAGAACGCATTTCCATGCATTAATCTAATATAGTAAGTTTAATTTTACATCAAACACAAAGTCAAAAATGTGAAATCGAAAATAACAGTCAGGAGCAGGATTTGAACCTGCATCTTCTGGATACCATCCAGATGCTTTACCAATTAAAAATTGAAAATACTTCCGACAGATGGCGCAGGCGTCACCCAAAGACGTTAAGTATGATGTGTTATCGAAATTAGCAGTCAGGAGCAATTGTCAGGATTGCTGAATTGGTAAAGCATCTGGACGGTATCCAGAAGATGCAGGCTCAAATTCTGCTCATGACTGTTATTTTCGATTTCACATTTTTCACTTCGTGTTTAATGTATAGTAAGTTTAATTTTACAATTAAAATTCTTACTATTTGATGGCACGATTTTTTAAACATTTGATCTGATCACCACTGTTCTTATACGAAGTAAAATATGGAATACTTTATGGAGCCTCTATTAGCAGACATGTCAAGGTTTATGTAGGACAACTTTGTTTTGTTTACTAATATTTTATAATTTTATTTTCTTCTTGCCTGAACTCATCGCTTTTGCAAATTGGCTACTCTGGTCTTTCTAGTGTAAACCCGGTCTGGCCCATGGGCCTTGACAACCCTAGGAACTCATTCCAGCCGCTGCCCAAAAAGACGCAATAGGAGTTCTCTTTTTAAATATCGTTTGAAGTAGGACGTGTACTTGCAATCGGGAAATATCACAGCGGGGATCTCCGAAGCATACATTGTCTAGGGATGTATACAGCAGCTTGGTGATTAGTCAATATAACATTTCCTTTGAAATTTCCCGGTATGGTGCTTTCTTTCTTTTGTCAGTGTTTTTTTTTCATAAAAACAGACATAAACAGAGAACAATAGGTGGAACACAAAAGTTTTGAACACCGGTGCTTTTGTAACAGACCATAGACCGTTGAATATTTAGATAGAACATATCTATTAGGTAGTTCCCCTACCTGCAAACAGCTGCTTGCTTGATGAGGGTCTCAATACTATCCGGCTAAAGGACATTGTAAAACAGATGATGAAATGAGCATTCATATAATAAGAGAAAAAATTTACCTCTTTGTCAACTGTTCTCGCATTAATAGAGCAACCCCTCTAGCGAAGTTACATAAACGTTGTAGAATAGAATGGAATAGTCAATGTATACGATTAACAGTCGGTTACGCTTGCGTTGTCGTAGCCTTCCAATCTTATACATTGATTATTTTATTCTATTCTACTAGCGCTTTTTTCTCATCTACGAAGTATAATGGTCAACAGCAGATTCTCAGTACTCTTAGCATTGTTGAATCCTAATAAGCAAAAAATATTTAGCGTGAGCTGTGACTTGTCTGCTATCATAAAATAATAAAAAAATGTCAGTTGTATAATTTAATGGTGCGTGAAAAAGTTAGTTCATCTTAAAGGCGCTGATTTTAAACCCAACATTTATCATTATATTTGTCATTTCACACGTTATAATTAGTTCTAAAATATATTTTTGGCATTGCTTGATTGACAAAAAGGGAAGGTTTCTATACCATCTTAACTCTCATTGAACTTATTTTTATGATTTTACAAACCAAAAAAAAACATACATTTAAAGTAATATAAACGGGTCTTTTTCGCGTATAGATTAGGTGAAATTATTAACTACCTTTTACACGACGTTTCAACTGCGTTGCAGCAGCCGTGGTCACAGGACAACTGAGAGACGAGCTACTTTATTTTTCCTCGACAGTTTGTAGGGTAGATTGATCTACACCGATGTTTGTTCGACACACAACACTCACTATATCGCGAGACGAATCTGAAGATATATTAGGTAGTTTGAAGATGCAATGCAAGATTCGTCTATATACATGATATAGTGAGTGTTGTGTGTCGGATAAACATCATCTCTCCAATTGTCCCGTGACCACGGCTGCTGCAACGCAGTTGAAACGTCGGGTAAAAGGTTGTTAATAATTTCACCTAATTTATACGCGAAAAAAGACCCGTTTATGTTACTTTAAATATGTGTACAATTCGTGAATCTTTAAAAGTTACTAAAAAAGGATAGACGGAAACATAGGAGGAAAAAAAACATACATGACTTTATTTTATTATTACTTTTGTAAGTTGTGCATGTAAAAAGCAAAAAAACATAAACTCTATAATATTTTGATCTGTATTTTAGCACTTGATATGCACAGCTACTTTAACCATTTTTTTTTGTAAAAGTGGAAAAGGAGAGCCTATAGAGATTGAGTGTCACCATTAGGTGACTGCGATAGCTTGGAGGCCAGAGCAATATCCTAGATTGGATGGGACGCAAGTTCGTATCCTACTCGCAGTAAAGCTCTGTTTTTCCACTTTTAAATATAATTTATTCTATAAACTCTGCAGTTTAAAATAGCCGTTAAACTGGATCACATAGTTGTTTAAGTAATTGTTAATCCTTGTTGGTTTGTTAAACACTTAAGTGTAACTTTGTGAAAATGGATACTTCTTTAACCAAATTCTCTAAAGAAATGTCACTGATCAAATCAGCGTGTCGTAGCTGGATGACTTCATCCAGATTGATTAGCGGTAAGACGAGTATACCAAAAGTACGGGAGGATCTCATCGTTGATAACGGCGTGGTATTACAAAAAAATATTTATATTAATCAAGTAACCACCGTGATGATACAATACAATAAAAATGTTACAACACTATGATAATAGTATTTTTGCAATAATAACTATAAACATCAAATTTTATTATTATATTGATAAAAAGATTTGCCGTCACGGGATGTCTCGTAGATGTGAGAACATCGATTTTCTTTCTTTGTTCAGATATTGTTCAAGTCGTATATAATTCTTGGAAAGCGCCCTCTCGTTATCCATAGACAAAGGCCAAGACTTTTAATCTTGTTACTGCTTGTGATGTTAAGAAGAGCATAATGTCGATCACATCCAATGCAGTTGGATCTGATTGCATCAGCCGTAATATAATCCTTCCTATCCTGGATGAAGTGCTTCCAATTATTTGCCATATCCTGAATTTTTCCCTAACCAGCGACGTCTTTCCATCTACGTGGAAAGATGCCCAGATTACTCCTTTACCCAAGAAACATAATCCTAGATTGTTAACCGATTACCGTCCTATATCCATATTGCCTTTCCTCTCCAAAATCCTTGGAACGCCTTATCCACAACCAGCTAAGTGATTTCCTTTGCAAAAATAATCTCCTCAACCCTCTACAGTCCGGTTTCCGTCCAGGTCATAGTACCACGACAGCTCTCGTCAATGTTACGGATGACATCAGATCGGGTATGGAATGTGGTAAGCTGACTGTATTAGCTTTGCTAGACTTCAGCAATGCATTTAACACAGTAGATTTCGAGATATTGCTCTGTCTACTTTGCTCTCTTAACATATCTCCAACAGTAATGGATTGGTTTCGTAGTTACCTGTGTGGCCGCAGACAACGTATTCATATTGAAAATACCTACTCCTTCTGGTGTAATACAACTGTCGGTGTGCCCCAGGGTGGCGTTTTATCCCCGCTACTTTTCGCAATTTTTATTAATTCCATCTCAAATAACCTACTTTCTTCCTACCACCTTTTTGCAGATGATCTACAAATTTACATACAGGCACCATTAACACAACTACCGAAAGCCATGGAACTGCTTAATGATGATTTGGACAAAATTAGTGCGTGGAGTAAATCTCACGGCCTTACTGTGAATCCTTCAAAAACACAGGTGACAATTGTGGGCAGCTCTAGATTGATCTCAAGAATTGCTTGGGCACAGTTACCCCAGGTCATTTTTGAAGGTGTGAAGATTCCTATTAGTGATAGGGTTAAGAACTTGGGTCTAACAATTGACTCCAATTTTACTTGGGATCCGCAACTTCAAGAGGTTAGTCGAAAATTGTTTGCATCTGCAGGGTCGCTTAAGAGACTACGCAATTTTCTCCCTACATCCACCAAAATTACGCTTGCTACTTCATTGCTTCTGCCTATTCTTGACTACGCTGATGCCAGCTATCCGGATCTCGCCGTAAACCAACTAGATAAACTTGAGCGCCTCCAAAATTTCTGTATAAGATTCATATTTGGACTTCGCAAGTATGATCATGTTTCACAATTTCGATCTCAGCTCAAGTGGTTACCAATACGACTTCGCCGGGATACTCATATTCTCTCGTTACTATATAATGTACTGTTTAACCCTTCATCTCCTTCCTATCTCAAAGGTCGTTTTGAATACCTTCATGACACACATAGCAGATGTTTAAGGTCATCGGAAAATATGAAGTTAAAAATGCCTTTACATTCTACGAACTTTTTTGGCAAATCTTTCACTATCACTGCTATTAGTCTGTGGAATGCTCTGCCAGTGGAAATAAGGCGAGCAGAGACCCTAACTAAATTTAAAATAATGGTCAAAAATTACTATTTGAGCTTGCAACCATGAATTTTAATATACCATCAAGCTATGATCTCATCCTCACTGAATGTGTATTTTCTTTTTCTTTTTTTATAAATATTAATGTATTGTTTGTGTAATAATTATATGTATGTATATAGGTGTAGTTTATTTGTACAGAGGTTTATGTATTTGCATGTAAGTGTATGTATTATATTTATCATATTTTATTTATATATATAAATATATATATTTTTTTTCTTGTCTATATAGGTACCAACACCTACAACTACCATTATCCAATTAAAAGTTGTGTCCATCCAAAGGTTGCCTGGAAGAAATTACTATTAGTAATAAGGCCGCCCATTGTACCACTTATGGGTTTTAACATTTCTTTTTTTTCTTTCTTCTCATTGTACCTTAAAATTTTATAACATATGGTGTACAATAAAGTATAAATAAATAAATAAATAAATAAAGGAAGCGGTCGAATCTGGGCCTAAACGTTACACAAATAAAAAGTTCATCAATATTTCTTTCTATATTTTTTATTGTGCATTGCGAAATATTCAATAGTAAAAATATGGGATAATAAATAAAATAATAATTAAAAAGATCAATGATTTCCTTCATTTCCAGTTTTATAATGTTGCCAAATGAAATAAGTTAATCGATTTGTCGAATAACATTTTTAAAATGATTTTATATTTTTTATAGTGATAACCTTATTTTTAGTATATAAAGAAGTTCGGAACATATGTACTTTACTTTAAAAGTACATAATAGTAGCTTTATTTAAGGCAATTATATTTCAGTTTAAAAAAAAAGTTGTAAAACATTAATCTCAAAATCAATCAGAAAAATCGATAATCGCATTTTTTTAAACAGGCAATAAAGTGAATATTGTCAAAATGTCATGTCAAACGTCAAGTGATACACTTCGTTTAGCTTGACCTTGCTCTAGTGGATAATTCTGTTATTTTGGTGTGAGTTTAAAATGAAAACGTGAAAAAAATTCTGACGGTTATTGCTTTGACGAACCACCCATGCATTTCTCTACGGATTTTGATAACTTGCCTACTTACCTGACAGCCTGATCTACCGGAATATAGAATTTCAAACTTTCATGGTCACTTATAATTCTAAACGTTTTTACGGGATTTATACCATGTAAATTTTTACTTACGAGTTTCCGATATTTCGGCACTGTTGCAAGCACCATGATCACGGAACAACTGAAGTCCTTGCGGGTGGGAATAGTTTTTATTATTCTGCGGTTAGAAATATCGGTCTACCCGCTTTCTCACTCGTTTATGACACGCAACACTATCTATGGAACCACTACCACTGGTCTCACTCACGTATCGAGCTCGATCACGACACACAACACTTACGGTGTCGACCCTGGTTTTTGAGGTGTTTTTCTTCTTCTTTGTACATAGACGAATCACGGGACGCCAGGTGCTAGATAATTGAAAACCATCTTCACGGTTGAAATTTTTGTATTTCGTGATTTCAATGGCTTCTCTCACCAATCTGGGTATATAGTGGCGTTCTGTCGAAAGTATCTGAGGATTATGTAAATTCTCGATGTAGTGACTCGTTCCTGCCTCCAAAAGGTGTTGTGCTAGATATAGATATATAGAAAATCGGCGATAGCATATAGATTGCAGGCAGATAGATTGGTGAGAGAAGCCATTGAAATCACGAAATACAAAAATTTCAACCGTGAAGATGGTTTTCAATTATCTAGCACCTGGCGTCCCGTGATTCGTCTATGTACAAAGAAGAAGAAAAACACCTCAAAAACCAGGGTCGACACCGTAAGTGTTGTGTGTCGTGATCGAGCTCGATACGTGAGTGAGACCAGTGGTAGTGGTTCCATAGATAGTGTTGCGTGTCATAAACGAGTGGGAAAGCGGGTAGACCGATATTTCTAACCGCAGAATAATAAAAACTATTCCCACCCGCAAGGACTTCAGTTGTTCCGTGATCATGGCGCTTGCAACAGTGCCGAAATATCGGAAACTCGTAAGTAAAAATTTACATGGTATAAATCCCGTAAAAACGTTTAGAATGATCTACCGGATTTCAAATTTATTTATTCATACAATTTAAATACCTACTAGGTACGTACCTACCTCTTCTTTTATTTCTAATAACTTAGGTGTTATTATTAAGTAGGTACAATGCAGTTGTTTCGTATCCTATGTGTATAAAAAGTACAATGTGAGAGTTCATTGTGATGAAAATGACGTTGTTTATATGCCTAAAGATATTATTTTTATGAACTATATTTAAAAAAATATTGCAATATTATAAAAATTGCAATATTATATTCATAAACTTTTTAGTGTTTTAGAAATGGTATTAGTTTTTTAAATCAAATTATGCAGGAATCAACACTGTAACGTCAAGCCCAACTTTCTATGAATTTTCGCCCGCTTCCTTTATACTGTTATTGGTTTATTGATTGACATTATACTTCCTAATTAGATGCTTTTGTCAAGATGGCGTTAAAATCATATAAATAAATTAACCCGTCAACAGCCGGTTTTACCTTCCCACCGCATTAGATGTTTTCACATCAAATAGTTTTGATTTAATTTTAATATTTCTTGGGTGACAAACAATATAAAATTAAACGTTATATAAACTGTACTCCTCTATTAAGGCATAGGGCTATGGCTTACAGATTAGTCCCACCGAGTTCTCTACATCGGCTGCAGTACGGATATGTCATCGATCATATTGCTGTAAGAATATCGTTGTATGTAGAAAAAATATTGGTGCCGGGCGCACGGCCGTTGATTATACATTAAATTTGTGATTTGTATCTTGTAGCATTTTCATGACATGCTTAGTTATATTACTATTAATGAAAAATATTTGGGAAAATAATGTCAGTAAGCGTCATTTAAACTTGCGTCTTAACTCTAATTTAAACCATTTAAGAAAGGCTCCTTCAATCATTACAAAATTTTAACGTAAATGTAGCCCGCTTAATCGAATTTTCACGAAATGCTTCACATTGTTGACTGACTTGTGAAACATACAAAATTTAAAAAAATACTAACTATTGATTGATTTGAAAATAATACGGGCCTCGTGGCGTAGTCGGTAGTGTAACCAACTTTCATGCACGAGGTCATGGGTTCGATTCCCACTCAGGACAATTATTTGCGTGATGAACATAGATATGTACTGCGTCTGGGTGTTTTCTATCTATTATATGTATGTATTTATAAAGAAAAAGGAATATATGTATTATATCCGTAATCTGGTAACCCATAGCACAAGCGTTAAGCTTAGTAAGGAACCAAAAAAAATAAAAAAATGTTTGGGGATTATTAGAGCAAATTTACGTCATGTGATTCTTAAGGAGCATTATTTGGGAGGGACTTAAGTATGCAACCAACAGATAAAAATTATTAGGTATTATTATTTGTGGAATACATACTTGTATGAGCATTGAAGTCATAACTCATGCTATGGAAGGTCATGTCTTGTCGTCACGTCAGTTTTTTATTGAGTACATTTAAAAAAAAAATATTTTTCAATAGATTATTTATTTTTATTGTTTAGTCTACAATTTTTTCTCACAATGCATAGCTGTCCCAGGTACAATCTTCTCGTAGAATACCTCACGCTCCAGTTGCGTTGGCTATCAGACTTCACAAAAAACATAGTCTCACACATGTATCCGCGAAGGGGTAGGCAGAAGTGTATTACGCGCCTACGGTTCGCCAACTATGTTTAAAATGTAAAGCGTAATAGGGGGCGAGCCTATTGCCGTCTACCGGGCGTATTTCCAAACTCCGGGCTGCTACTGAGAATTTTTCTTTATACGAAAAAACTTAATAACACTGCCCGACCCGGGTATCGAATCCGGGACCTCACAGCAGTTGCTCAAGCAACCACTGCACCACCGAGGCAGTCAGCAGCAGACTTTACAAACTACTTAGAAAATCTCTCATTGTTGCAGGTTTCCTTATGATATATTAATTCACTAATATTGATTAAAAAAAAAAAAAACAACAATGAATTATTAGAGGTCATCCATCAGCCTTTCAACGTCCACTGCTGGACATAGGCCTCCCCAAGAGAACGCCACAACGAGCGGTACCATCATGGGGGATAATGCCGTAATCGCCACGCTTGGCAGGCGGGTTGGCGATCGCAGTGGATGTTGTTAATACTCGAGGGAGTGCTGCTGCCCACTCCCTCGGTATTCCCTCAGTCGGCTCTTACAACTCCCGCGGGTAGAGAGGGGTGGGACAATTCTAAAGCCGGCCCCACACGGCCAATTTATTAGATATTAGGCTAGATTTATTAGGCCAATATATTAGAGATACGGCGTCTTGATCTCAAAGCGAGTATCAATTTCGATACCATTGTCTTTGTAGTTCTTGGGTTTATTGTAATGTTGTCTAGAACGAATAGTACTTAAAATTTAATATTCACTTCCATAATGTTATTTTTTCTGCGGCAGTGACCTTGTTTCGAGCTCATAAGCCGGCATTCTTAAATATGATGTTCAGCTTTTAGTCCCTGTTTTTACGTATTATTGCTCAAGTTATAAAGAATAATTTGCATGACAGCAATAAAGTACTTTCCTATCTGCACTTAAGTAATTTTGTCGTTTCTTGTGGATGAACAGCATTCTGTCAAATGCTCATTAACATAATATTATTAGACGACGTCGTTAGACTGAACAAAGACTCATTTTGGATCCGCATCTTAAAACACAAGAAAATAAAGCCTTTAAACCGTGTTGTGGTCCTTATAGAAACTCTAAAACTCTTCTCTTCAATATTTAAAGTTTTTTTTTTTTCTCAGATATTTCACACTACGCCCTTTGGTTCCAAATTTGGGGGTGTGAGAGGAACAGGGTGTAATGTTCCTCATCCCCCATTGCAAAGGGAGGATACTCCGACCAAACGGGTGGACCAACGGGGTGGATCTGGTGGGCTAGCAACCAACCCACTACACTCCGCCATCAGTGCTGTCATGCCGTGATATTCAATAGTCTATGTCTCACTAATTATTGTACCTGTAACTGAGAATGTTCAGTTTGCATAGCGATCAACGAGATATCCGAGGGGCTTTCATTACGGTACAGTAACACGCCAGTCAACAAAAAAAGAAATAGCTTTATAAAACGAACATAAAAGCATATATCTTGCGGCAAGCAGCCTTGCCGCAAGATAACAATTTCTCTTCCCTTATAAAATAATATTACATTGGATATAGTTGTATAGTTAACAAAACGCCAGACTGAGCTACATATTTGAAGACCTTTCAACGCACATTTGAACAAATATTGTAAGGTTATTTGGCACATGTATTTGGCGAATATGTTGCGTTGGCACTTGCTTAGACAGTAGTAGTAGATTTCGTGGACGCAAAATGCTTTACTATAATGCATGTCATTATTATAATTGGTAAAAAGAGGGAGGTCGATCCTTCCGCTGACCCGAACTCCCGCCAGCGACTGAGGTGGCGCAAACGTGAGTACGTAGGTCTGAATGATGCCGCCTTTTTTTTTTGTTAGGGCGGGAAAAAATTTACCTAACCGCACACCCCGTCGTTCCAGGCAACAAACAGGGTAGTTTGGGGCTTTCACCCACTAAATAAACCTGCGGACCTTCGACGGTCCACCATCCACCCGCAACCTCAGCTAGGTCAGGTCAAATATAGTTCCAGTGGCCCGCTAATACAGGCGAAGAGACAGCGCACCGCGGGCTTATTTAGTGTGTGAGGACCCGCGCTTCCCTGTTCGTTACCCCGAACGACGGGGTGTGCTGTTGGGCATATTTTTTCCCGCTATAACAAAAAAATAGCTGATCATCTGTGAGAGGGTGACACTTCCTCGATCGGGCCGGCCCATTCATGCTAGGACAAGCAATGCTTGTTACGCCGTCACATTGTAATTATTGAATCAATCATCACGAAAATTAACACATAAATTATGGTCCATAGTTTAGGAAAAGTCATAAGTTATATATCCCGGCAAAATTAAAGGTTCTTGTGGGTTAGCTAACTTTATATTGAGATAATTAATGTGTTGTAGTGTGCCGTAATTATATTCTGAAGTCCATGGGGAACTGTGAACTGGGTAATGTTGTGAACAGAGTCTAGGTTGTTTTATTTGTTTTTATTTATAAAAAAAACTAGACTCGAATATTCGTATAAACTTTGTAATTATTGGTGTATCAGCAGCTCAGTGTGGCGCCGGCTTTATTCTATTAGCTAAAACACCACACCGCTATAAAATAACCGAGTAATCCTCTCCTCAATCAACGTTTATACTTGTGAGACGATAAAGTTATCTCCTACGTGTTTCACATGCCCTGGTACCGGGTGATACTAATTCCGTAGTAAATATATATTAGTAGCTGTTACCGCAGTGCCGCTTATAAGGAGTACATATTTCTTACTCTACTCGCAGTCAGTACTCCCATGAGCTGGAGGGAAGCGGGATTGCAAATAATATTAATTATACATATATACTAGTCGAATCTGTGGGTTTGACTCTGGTTATTATATGCTTAAGCGCCACGTGCAATGGTTACTGGTAACTGGTTGATAGTAGGCATTTACAGTTTGACACTTTCGATTTCGGTGGGTGGCCGAACTCTATTATTTTTCTACTCTTTCTCTATCCCACTATTGGGTATGGATCTCCTCTCATGTGAGAGATATTAGGCAATACTCCACTACGATGACCCAGAGCGGGTCGGCAGGCTTCACAAACCATGACCACTGAAGGAATGTTATATGGTATCGGTGGCCCGCCAACAAAGGCGAAGAGACGGCGCGCGGCGGCTTTATTTAGTGGGTGAGGGCCCCACACTACCCTGTTGGTTGCCCCGAACGACGGGGTGTGCGGTTAGGTTAAAAAAGAACTGCTACAATAGGCTATATATTATTATAACCTTTCCAATAAAACTCCTAGTGACTTATTGAAATTTATTTAATGATCTTACTTTTCTACATTGGTGGCGAACAAGTATACGGCCCTTTTTTTTTTGCATGGTAAATGGTAACCGTCGCTCATGGACTCAACTATACCAAGAGTATTGTCAAGCCGCTGCTCACCATTTCATTTCACTGATATGAAATGAAAGAATAAACGGCTATCTCCTGCTACAACCAAAACGCAACGTGGCGTAATCGGTAGTGTAACCGACTTCCGTGCACGAGGTCGTGGGTTCGATTCCCACATAGGACAATTATTTGTGTGATGAACACAGATATTTGTACTTCGTCTGGGTGTTTTCTATCTATTATATGTATGTATTTAGAAAAAAAAAGAAAGTAGTATATGTATTATATCCATAATCTGGTACCCATAGCACAAGCGTTAAGCGTAGTTTGGGACCAGAGGACGTTATATGAAAATGTCCGTTAATATTTATTTATTTATCTACTATAAGTAAAAAATAAACGGCAATTTTAGACTTTAACCTCTAATATTATTTGTATATTATGTGGAATAAAACATTAAACACAAAGTGAAAAATGTAAAATCGAAACAGCAGTCAGGAGCAATTGTCACGATGGCTGAATTGGCAAAGCATCTGGACGGTATCCAGGAGATGCAGGTTCAAATCCTGCTCGTGACTGTTATTTTCGATTTCACATTTTTCACTTTGAGTTTAATGTATAGTGCTAAACATGTAAAATGCTAAAAATAAATATAAAAATATCTAAATATTTATAAGGTTTGCGTCATTATTAGGCAAAATCTTAATTGTAAAATTAAGTTTACCTGGTCGGTATAGCCGTGTGGGACCGGCTTTAGAATTGTCCCACCCCTCTCCACCCATGGGAGTCGTAAGAGCCGACTCAGGGAATACCGGGGGAGTGGGCAGCAGCACTCCTTCGAGTATTAACAACATCCACTGCGATCGCCAACCCGCCTGCCAAGCGTGGCGATTACGGCACTATCCCCCATTCTTGGGGAGGCCTATGTCCAGCAGTGGACGTTAAAAGGCTGATGGATGGATGGATGGATGGTCGGTATAATGTATGAAAATACTTCCGACAGATGGCGCAGACGTCACCCAAAGACGTTAAGTATGAATGTGTTATCGAAATTAGCAGTCAGGAGCATTTGTCACGATGGCTGAATTGGCAAAGCATCTGGACGGTATCCAGGAGATGCAGGTTCAAATCCTGCTCGTGACTGTTATTTTCGATTTCACATTTTTCACTTTGTGTTTAATGTATAGTGCTAAGCATGTAAAATGCTAAAAATATATATAAAAATATCTAAATATGGAATAAAACATTTTGTTTATTTCCATACATACATGATCACAGGCTTTTTCTCATACAAAATCATATAAATTAACATACAAATTATTATTTGTCAACAGCGTGTCATGCCCTACAAGATATACACAGGAGATCTCCATTATCAAGAGACACGTAGGCTGTCAATATTGCGTGTGAACCAATACAAATGGGATCTTTAAATATATACGCTGTAATAATATATTTTGACGGGCCTCGTGGCGTAGTCGGTAGTGTAACCGACTTACGTGCACGAGTTCGTGGGTTCGATTCCCACTCAGGACAATTATTTGTGTGATGAACACAGATTTGTACTGCATCTGGGTGTTTTCTATCTATTATATGTAGGTATTTACAAAAAAAAGTAATATATGTATTATATCCGTAATCTGGTACTCCTAGCACAAGCGTTAAGCTTAGTTTGGGATCGGAGGACGTTGTGTGAAAAATTTCCGTGAATATTTATTTATTTATCATTATTTTAATTTTGGAGTATATTCCTTGAGAATCGATTTTTAGTTACTAATCGACCCGTGCGGAATTCCGCATCCATTAAAATACCTCTTCTTAGATGAATTTAAATTTTAAATAGAGACGCGGTACTTTTTTAGACCTTATTTTTCTTTTTTAAATCAAGCGTTATCTAAAAGTAAGGCGTTGCGTTCCTCTGCACAACGTAAGTACCTCGCGCACCTTTCAAATTAAAAAATGGCCGACTAATTTTAAAATACTTTATATGTTACTTTATCGCACTAAAATGGAAAATTGCTATACTGAAAACGTTGTTAGATATATTACTGTTGTAGTCTCAATATATTTTTCTAATTATACCTATATATCCATACACAATTCTTTAGTTTTAAAAATTTTTTTGTTTATTTCTAAAATATGCATAAAACCTGCGATAAAACTATGCTTTAAGTTGGAACAAATCACACGTTTAAAAAGGCATTAAGATCGGATAAGTCGTTTTGGAGTTCATCGCGGACCAAGACCGTGACATGAGATTTTTTTAATATATAAAATACTTTATCATATCTACCTAAAGATTATCGCTAATAGTCAACTATTTAATTACTGCTATCCCTGGTTCCAAGACATTTTATTTAGGTTATAAACTTGCAGTTGAGGTACTGATATTATCAAAATAGTGTAATGTGTAAGCGGACGGGGAGCACTATATAGTACATTGTTACCCCAGGGATGAAAGCAATCTCGAACTATTGGAGCCCTCGCTACGCTCGGGCGCCAAACCCCGTCTTGGGAATAAATAAGTCTTTATCCCGAGGTAAACAATATGCTTTTCATTACGAATACGAGGAAACTAAAAATAAAAATCTTGAATTAGCTAAGAAAAAATGGGAGTCTAAAAAATTGAATTTGGAACCGCCGTTTTCCCGCCGATTTTCTTTTTTTTTTCTGTGACCTGTCAGCTATTCAGCCATTATTTTTCATTTTAATCATTCATTCATAAAAAATATAAATCTTCGTTATTTTAAAGATATAGTTGCAACTATATTAAAATAAAGTTATATAAAAAACAAATTCCTTAATAAATAGGTACTTAACTTTATGTTATTTCATTTTACATCGCGCTGTTATTGACTGGCTGTACAGAAAATAAAACTGTTTTTTTTATAATTACTCAGCTGTCAGTTAAAAGTAATTCTCCCTGGGGCTGAAAAGTATTACTTTCAACCCGCTCCGCAGGCAACTTCAGGCCTACTTTCAGAGTATAAGTAATGAAAATCTTATTTTTTACGTCGGGGATCGTTGATTAATCAAATGAGAGTGCAGGGATAGGATTTTGTAAGTATCACGTACAGTGAGATATTTCATATTTCGTAGCAATTATTAAACTTTGATGTCCAAGCATTAATCTCGTGGGACTACTGCCAATCAAAATGCTGACGATTCGCAGCACAATTTATGTAATAATATAAAATATGCACATTGCCACCTGCACGCACCTCTTTCATTAAAAGGTCTGCTGTCTACCTCGGTCCTTTGATCTATAATGAAATAAACGCAACATGTGCAGTCCATGGCTTATATCTCACTTTCATTGCAAAAAGACTGTTAAGAACTTTTTATTACAACTATATTATGACAAAAATGAATCATTCCTAACCTAAATACCTACAAACACACACCCACTCACAGACAAACACACAGCCACACACACACATACAGCCACACACACACATACAGCCACACACACACAGCCACATATCGATACGAGGAAATGTTTTGTTTATTGCTTTTTCTCTATTTGTTTGTCCTGCACTGTAAAAACAATACGTACAATAATGCTAATATTACGATAGGGGATCGGCACTATCTTCCTTAACACATGCTACTCTGAAGCCTATTTAGGAGGGCAGTAGTCCACCCATTATTACTGTACATACTGTATTGTCACTTAAATTAAATTATCTGGCCTAACCAGTTGTAAACTTACAATCTCATTTCTGAATAAAATTATTATTATATAAAAAAATATTAATTTTACTACCTATGATGATGCTAATTTAAGAACGTAAACCTACTGTAGGGAACATTTGCTTATTGTTATGGTCACTGTTTACATTTTAGTAAAAATCATAATGTTAAAGACAATAGGTTTTCTCTACGATAGTTCGTTAGTATATACAGAAGGGTTTTCAAAACCATTGAGCAAACTTTGTCATCATGAATGATAAAGATAAAATTATCGCGTACAATTTTTAAAAAACGAAGCAAGTTGAGATTTAATTTCTAGAACACTTAGTACGATTTATGCCACATTAATTGATGCAATGATTTCACGATATTGTTCTCTAGATATTCAACAGTCGTTTTTCCACGCAATCTGACGTATAGCTATACTTGGAATAGCTATTCGCGAATAGCGACTACCCGGTAAAATGAAGTTCTTCTTCTGTCCGCTTGCGGGACGGTGTATAGCTTAACTCTCAACTCTTATTTGTCGTATTATAGCGTGGGAAAGTAGCTGTCAGTTAGTTGCAGTTTAAAAGTTTCAAATTAAAATGACAGGACAAAAAAGATGACGCCATTTTTTTATTCTTGGATTAACTCCTTATTCGATTCTTATCGGTGGTATAGTGACTATTCCCGAATAGGCTCGCTATTCTTCGAATTGTTGTTGGTAAAACGTAAAATTGATTTATTCTCGAGTAGGTAAGTACCGATTTATTCTAGGAATAAAAGTTACTCTTGTTTGGTCGAATCCGCCCTTAGACACTTTTACTATTCTGAGTTTATGCTAATTGTCTAGGGGAGACAAGCGGCATAAATGCTATAAGAATAGAATAGACTAATCAATGTATGAGACTCTCACACATAGATTATTCTATTCTATTTCTATTCTACAACGTTTAGGGGACCTGCACAGACCACTGAAGTAATATAACATAGTGCCGGTGGCCCGCCAATAAAGGCGGAGAGACGGCACACGGTGGGTTTATTTAGTGCGTGAGGGCTCCACACTACCCTGTTCGTTGCCCTAAATGACGGGGTGTGCGGTTACATACATTCCCGCGTTAAAAAAAGGGGGCTGCACGCATCAATATACCTAATCGTTCCTAAGAAGTAAGCTTCATTCGGGCGTTGTAGCAAAAAACACAATTAATTCCCTCTTAATTCCGATATAAGCGGGGCAGTTTTATACTTATATTTGTGTAGGTGGTATTTGTGTGTTTGTCTTTAGCATTATAGCTTCTAAGCGGCTGAATCGATTTTGATTTAGTTTTTATTGTGTGGAAGGTAACTTGATCGGCCCTAATTCTTCTACTTCCAAACCAAAAAAGGAACAGCAATGACGTATAAAAACAAGATAATATTCTTTCCGTGGTAAAACGTAATCAAAATACATTCTCTTGATAGTTAAACGGTATTTAAAATAAAAACACCATCGCTGTTACAAAGGCGTTAACGATCCATAGTTTGAAATTGCAATCTATTGCTTTGCAATGTAAAATGTTCCCGTTATAAGAAAATACGGTTTACCTCTGAGCCGTGCTTTGAAATTATAATTTAAATTGGTTATCAAGATGAGAGCGCTTCGAAAATTGTCGCCTCCATAGCTTAGGTGACACGAGAATGTAGAGTGAAAATAGCGGGTAGATTGTTGAAATCAGCTTTCACCTACTCAAAAAATGAGGTCTTAGGAAGAACGAAAACGAAAAACGATAAAGAACAAATTATTTGTCAATGCGAAAAGAGAGAACTTTACTGCGAGTGGGATTCGAACCTGCGTCCCTTCGAATCCGAGGAAGTGCTCTAGACCGCTAAGCCATCGCAGTGACCGACGTCCATTCCCAATCTCCACATTACATTTGTCTTTACAACCCCTTTTAAAAAACAAATAATTTCGCAAAGAATTTGTTCTTTAAAGTAGCTGAGCATGGCAAGTGCTAAAATACAGATCGAACTAAGAAAGAAAATACTTTTATTTACAGAGTCTCGACACACAAATAATTTTTCTCGAGACAAAAATAATGCCTACAGAATGCTTTAAATTAACTGACAGTTGCATGTCGTGATGGTCTAAATGAGGGACCTCACTCAATGTATTTATCGTGCTGCAATGTATTTAAAGGTAATTAGAACGCAGCCCTGGTTTTCAATGAGAACCTCACACGTTCACGGACGCGAAAATAAATAATTATTACATACATTACATAACTACAATACACATATACCTGTATATACACGCATATACAAAAACTTATGTGTGTACATACGTGTGTGTGTAAGGCACAGCTGCCTACCTCCACAAGCAAGACACACCAAGGTACTTTACGGTTGATCCATCCATGATCCATCCATCAGCCTTTCGAAGTCCACTGCTGGACATAGGCCTCCCCAAGAGAACGCCACAACATGTGTTTCGCTCATATGGGGGATAGTGCCGTAATCACCACGCTTGGCAGGCGGGTTGGCGATCGCAGTGGATGTTGTTAATACTCGAGGGAGTGCTGCTGCCCACTCCCCTGATATTCTCTCTGTCGGCTCTTACGACTCCCATGGGTGGAGAGGGGTGGGGACAATTCTAAAGCCGGCCCCACACGGCAAAAAAAATAAAGATCGGGAGTGGAGGGGGGTGGAGTGGGGCTGACTGACCGCATTCGTAACAACGACGTAAGAGAGCGAGTAGGTGTGAAAGAGAGTATTGGTGTAAAGATGCGAAAGGGAATGCTCCGAGGGTTTGGACATGTGGAAAGAATGCCGGCCGTGCGACTGGTTAGAAAGATATACAATGCGAAAGTAGAAGGATGTAAGTACAGGGTGAGATTGAGACTCACCTACCTAGACCAACTCGGTCATGTTTTGAAGGAAGGTGGAGTCAGGAATCTCCAAAACTGGCGAGCATGTATAAAGAGAATTATGAATGTAGAGGAGGTGAGAGATGTATGCAAGAATAGAGCTCTCTGTTCTCTGTGCCTTCTTCGTAAGGGGGATGACATGATGATAAGTAAGTATATAAGTAATAATATTAAGAATTTCTAACAAAAAATAATAGAATATATGTGCAGCGTCACCATCCATTTAGAGTGAACTCAGTGTTAAATACTTAGATATTTAAAAAAAAGTAGACGTCGCGGGACGTCTAGCAGATGTGAAAACATCGAAATTATTTTGCAGAAATAAAATGATCATAACTTGACAAAGTACTCCTCAACACAACGAATCAAACGAGTATAAACTCGATAGGATTGCGTAGTTTTAATGACAGAATTACTGTGACTTTTCCAGCTCTATCGTCAGACCCTGGATACCATCTAGACACAAAGGACTCGGCAAGACGAATCATACGAGCCCAAACTCGATGGGGTTGCGCCGTTTTATGATAGTGTTCCTATGTTCACCTTCCAGTTCCATTATCAGATCAGCTCCATGTCATCATAATATTGCATTGTCACGTGATATACACATGTGTGTAAAATTTCAGCTCAATTGGAAACCGGGAAGTGTGACAAATTTAACTTGCAAGATTTGAATGGGACTAGTAGGTACAATAAAAGCGTCGCCACGCCAACAGCCGATTTTACTCTCCCTCCGCATTAGATGTTACACATCAAAAAATATATATAAACGTTATATACCAATATTGGGTATGAATCCCCGTTAGAAAGGAAGGGAAAGGGGATTGTCCGTGTGGTGACGGACTAAGAACACTAGTGTCACCACCCGATCCTTTCCCGCGGGTGTCGTACAAGGCGACTAAGGGAAGTAAGCAATTATCACCCGTTGCATTACTGGTGGTAGGGCTGGGTACCAAGTGAGAGTACTAACATGCTATCGGGCCCGAACGGGTCGGTACCACCGTCTCCTGTGTGACTGGTCATGAAGCACGTCAGTGTGTTTGGGCTGTAGCAGATGATAGCCGTTTATTCTTTCATTACATATCTGAGAAATTAAATGGTGTGCAGCGGCTTGACAATACCCTCGGAATAGTTGAGTCCATGAGCGATAGTTACCACTTACCATCAAGTGGGCCGTGGCTCGCCTGCCATCATAAGCAATAAAAAAAATTGTCTTGACATCACTTAGGCAGGTGAGCATAGAATTTTATTTCAAGTATAATTTTATTTCATAATTCGAGTTTTAGGACACTCTTAGAATGAAATGATACTGCCAAACGCCTAACCTCAAAGCGTAGTAACAGAGAATTGCTACGCTTGTAGCCATTGCTACAATTGTAGCAACCACTACGAAGTAGCAACAATATACTGCGTAACTTCAACGTTTTTCTACGTCCATGTCTATTAACTTTATGGTTCGTAATTTTCAGTTTAGTTTGTACTCTTTATTTAATTTACTTTTTAAACACAAAGTGAAAAATGTGAAATCGAAAATAACAGTCACGAGTAGGATTCAAACCTGCATCTCCTGGATACCGTCCAGATGCTTTGCTAATTCAGCCATCGTGACCCTTGCTCCTGACTGCTAATTTCGATAACACATTCATACTTAACGTCTTTGGGTGAAGCCTGCAACATCTGTCGGAAGTATTTTCATACATTATACCGAGCAGGTAAACTTAATTTTACAATTAAGATTTTACCTAATAATGACGCAAACCCTATAAATATTTAGATATTTTTATACATATTTTTAGCATTTGACATGCTTAGCAACATACATTAAACACAAAGTGAAAAATGTGAAATCGAAAATAACAGTCACGAGCAGGATTCGAACCTGCATCTCCTGGATACCATCCAGATGCTTTGCCAATTCAGCCATCGTGACCCTTGCTCCTGACTGCTAATTTCGATAACACATTCATACTTAACGTCTTTGGGTGACGCCTGCACCATCTGTCGGAAGTATTTTCATACATTATACCGACCAGGTAAACTTAATTTTACAATGAAGATTTTACCTAATAATGACGAAACCCTATAAATATTTAGATATTTTTATATATATTTTTAGCATTTGACATGCTTAGCAACATACATTAAACACAAAGTGAAAAATGTGAAATCGAAAATAACAGTTACGAGCAGGATTCGAACCTGCATCTCCTGGATACACACGGATCCGGATACGTTTTATTTAGCCCACATCTTTGCTATTATTTCGAATTAGAACTTCTACGAATCCTCAGTTTTTGTTTAATTAAAATAGTGATACTAAACACACTAGATAAGGTTGTTAAAAGATTATAATATTCAGTTTTCATTATTTTAGAGGGACGTGTATTTTTAGTGTAACTTTTTTATACTATTGTTGAGTACAACATAAGGAGTTGAGTAATAGAGGCGAAGTTGTTCACAAATCACTTTAATTAAATACGAATTTACAGTATTTAATAAACTTAAGTATTTTTACGAACTTTATGAGGAGCTTAGGCATAGCGTGCTGACCACTTTGTGAATTTTGGGTGAATCCGTGGTGCGTCAGTGGCGTGGTGCCGTGCTCGACCCGACCCCCGCAGCCTGCGCACCGCTTCCGTCCCGGGAACACGATGCGATGCTCGACGCTGAGCCAATCAGTGTCGACAACCATTAGGATGGCTATGATGCTTGCTAGCTATCGTAATATAAAAATCCTAATAGTATAAATATTAATGGCATAAAAAAGTATGGTCCGCCTGATGGCAAGTACACACCAGTAAGTATAGACGCCAGTAACACAAGGGGCGCGTGATTATTTATAGAAATTGGGATATTATGAGGATAAGGAAAGTTTTTAAGCCTCCGGCACAACATAAATATTGCCGTTACCTGTTCATAAATTACACCTCGCTAAATTTTTCTTTTTTCGACCCCTAACCTTGTCATCACACTGCGTCACAATGTTTGGGATCCTTCAATAAATATTATATTACGAAATCTAGACCCCACCACCATTTCTTACCTTTATTTTTGTTAAGTCAGGAAAATATAATAAAGCATTTCTATTCGTAATCTTAATGTATACGCTTGCAAATCTGAACTTTTTAAATTTCTTAAGTCATGTAATTATAACACTACTAAAGAATTACTAAAAGCCACTTGACAATATTTGGCATTATTATTCACACAAATGCACGTGCACGTATTCAGACACGCACACACACACACACAAACATACACGCGCACACACACAACACACACACACACAACACACACACACACACACATATACACTCATACACACACACACACACACATACATACACACTCATACACACACACACACACACACACATACACGCGCACACACACAACACACACATACATACACACACATACATACACACTCATACACACACACGCACACACAACACATACACACAAATCACTTAAAAGTATACACATAAAGACTCAGAAACTCTCACCTGCTTAAAATTGTACACTTATAAAGACCAGCATTATAAAATACATACGATTATAAATTATTGCCTCCATATATTTACATGCATAAACATTTAGTAAGCTAATTTATAAACAAAAATGTATTATTCAATCAATTATCTGCGAAGTTAATGTATACTACTCGTATTTAATCCTACTTACAGTCTAGCTGCGAAAATGTTATACTTTTACTTACAATGTTTTACATATTATCTATTATAAAACTGATGTTTTCTGTGTGTTATGTATCTAATTGTTTTAATAAGAAGAGGACTATCATACCATAGGACAGTTTTTACTTGTACGGTGGATAGTGCAAATATAAAATACATAAACTATGTAAGTACATATATTTTGTCAGCAACAAGGTCATGTAGCATTATCATATTTATAGCAGTTTTGTATTCTTTTGTGTTCTTTTATTTTGAAATAAACTTATTATTATTATTATATGTACCTAACCACATACCCGACTAAATAAACTCGCCTTGTGCCGTCTCTTCGCCTGTACTGTTGGACCACTTGAATTGTGTGACATTACTTCAGTGGTCATCTCCATTTCTTACCATGCGTACGATCTATTTTTTTTATAAAGATCTGCACTAGAGTATGATCCTTGGCTTCCAGAGAGCTTTGCAATTAACGGACACAAAGTACACCTAGATTCTGAACTACCATTCATGGGTCACCCAAAGAATTGTCTTGTGTGGGAATCGAAGCCATAACGCTGGCATAGGAGGTCGGTAACTAAGCCATTTAAATAAACAGCGTACTATTTGCTTAAGGTCCCCGGTCTCGGTGCCTGCCTCTGCGGTGCAGTGGTACCTGGTGTGAGCCACAGCTAAATGAAAGAAGAAGAAAGAAAGAAAGAAAGATAATGATTTTATAATGTGAGGTCTCAGGTTCGATCCCGATTCGGGCAGTGTTACTGTAATTTTTCGTAATAAGAAAAATTCCCAGTAGCAGCCCAGAATTTGGTAATATGCCCGGTAGACGGCAATAGGCTCGCCTCCCTTTAACGTGGGACTTAAACATAATTTGCGAATAATGTTATAATTAAACTTGTTTTATAAAATATCACACAATGAAAATTTCAAAGACGTTATTTTAGGCAGTTTACTCTTGACAGATGTCAATTTGTATGTAAATGTGTTTAATGGCGTAATGTTTGTTTTACGCAAAGTCCCCTGTATACTTGGTGCAGCGTGATTTTTTTTTATATCGACGCATAAATGAACACAAAGTAAGAAAATGTGAAATTGAAAATAATAGCCATGAGCATGATTCGAAACTGCATCGCCTGGTAAATGGTCCCAGACGTTTTGGTAATTTATCCATCTGGACATAAAAATATACATATATCAACATATCGACCCATAGTAAGCCCTAGTGTGTTTCGCTCAGTGAGTGGAAGTGCAAGGAGCTCAAACCTCATCTTCATCCCTTGTATATTAGTTTCCCCCTCTCGCTCTCCAACTCTTTATTCGCTATTATCTTTCCTTTTCATCTTCCATCCCTTTCTATGGGGTTGGCAATGCGTTAGCGATTCCGTTTTTTTTATGTAGCAAACGAGCCATGGTCCATCTGATGGTAAATGGTAACCGCCGCTCAGACTCAACTATACCGAGAGTATTGTCAAGCCGCTGCTCACCATTTAATTTCACGGATATGAAATTAAAGAATAAACGGCTATATCCTGCTACAGCCAAAACGCAACGATGTGCCAAGTAAGCATTCCGACTTGGTATCCAGCCCTACCACCAGTCATGAAATGGATGATTATTGCCTACTTCCCTTAGTCGCTCATACGAGACCCGTGGGAAAGAATGGGATGGTGACACTTGTATTCTTAGTCCATCACCACACGGCCTCCGGCATTATTAGCCTCTACAGACTACGGTAGCCGCTAGTTATGATAGACCATAGACGCTTAATACCAGTGACATCAATCACGCGTTGCTAATGTCTATCACTCTCTCTTTCTTTTTATCCAACTCCTTTTCTATGGGTTTCCCCTTCCTTCTCCTTCCAAGTGATGCCTATGGTATTGTTAGCGTCTTTAGATACAGTAATAGCTAGTTGCGATGGAATGTAGATGCTAGTAGCAGCAGAGGCATTACTCACGCATTGCGTTTCTAAACAGAAGGGATAGAATGTGCAGAGGAATAAGATAGAGGATAGGATCGGTTCTTAAATTAGAAAGAAAGAAAGAACAGAATATCTGTAGATAGACACAAAATGGTATACAAAAACTAATACTAAGATTCTAAATGAAGTCTTAACTAACTAAAGTCCTAACTGCATTGCTAGGCTCGGTAAGGTTCTGTGTGGCTAACAGGCTAAAGCTCAGCTTATAGCTGCAATAAATTACACCACTGATTTTTAGCTATAGCCTTAGGTTAGTAGCAAAATTTCTGTCACAGGACACAAAACACCAATAATTACGAAACACTGGTTTAGCGTTGAATCAGCAGTATTATAATGCGTAGCTTTGTAGGAAAAAAGAATTCCTGTGTGATGTACAAAAATACGCTTCGCCAAGTTCATACAGTTCGGACATAATATGCATATTTATATCGTGTCTGTCGTTGAACTAAGTAAAACTTTAGGCAAATTTCAAGATTTTGGAAGTGTTTTACATATTTATTATTGTTGTTTTAATTTTACCATTGCACTTTACTAGGTAGTCTTATTAGAAACTAGCCTTTGCCCGCGTAGTTTTTAGGTTATGTCTCAGGTTCTCGTTATAGTAGTGGGATAAAACTACTAAAAAGAAAAATTGGATCGAAATCCATTAAGTAGTTCTTATGTGATATGCGAACAAACAATCAGACAAATGGTCAAAAATCCTAAAAAAAAATGTTTTGTGTTCAGGGACGTATAAATAGCCTAACACAGTAATTGTTACTAAGTATTTTAAACATACAGATATAGCTTTGTTGTAAGGGAGCTTATAGTAGTATAGATTAGCCTTTGCCCACGGCGGTACCGACTCTCTTGGGCCCTACAACAAGTTGGAACTTCCTTTTGGTTCCCAACTATACAACCAAATAATACAATGGGTGGTGGCTGTTATTTCACTCAGTCGCTTTTTACGTCGCCCACTGAAAAGAGTGGGGTGGTGACACTTGTATTCTTAGGCCATCACCGTATTGATTATTCCCTGGTGCAGGATATTTTGTTTTTAAAAGAAAAACATAACAGTCATGAATATTTTTGTTCTTTTTATACATTTTGTAATTTAAATGTAAAAATACTTTGTAAATAAGATAAAATAAAAAAAAATGTATATTAAAAAAAATAATCCATCCATCCATCCATCCATCGGCCTTTCGAAGTCCACTGCTGGACATAGGCCTCCCCAAGAGAACGCCACAACATGTGTTTCGCTCATATGGGGGATAGTGCCGTAATCGCCACACTTGGCAGGCGGGTTGGCGATCGCAGTGGATGTTGTTAATACTCGAAGGAGTGCTGCTGCCCACTCCCCCGATATTCCCTCAGTTGGCTCTTACGACTCCCATGGGGGGAGAGGGGTGGGAAAATTCCAAAGCCGGCCCCACACGGCAAAAAAAATAAAGAACATGAATATTATTCACCAAATTTTACCCGCGACTTTGTCCTCGTGAAATTCAGAATATTATATACGGCACCTACTTTATGGAACATTAATTATCTCTATCCAAAAATACTGTACGTAAACTGATATATTTTACGGGGACTTGCATTATGTGCTTTTTGGGCTTAAGACTATATATATGTAAAATTGCATGATGATAGGTTCAGTAGTAAGGGCGTGAAAGCGTAGTAAGGGCGTGAAAGCGTAGTAACGCTTAACAAACAAACTCACTTTCGCATTTATAATATTAGTAAGGATTGAAAAAGAATAACACTAAGTACTTACGTTATATTTCTAGTTATTTATTTCTCCATTTCTCTATATATAGTTCACACGAATGAGCACAAGCAGAATATAGTAATGAGCACAAGCAGAATATAGTAATGAGCACAAGCGGGATGTAGTAATGAGCATAAACACGATGTAGTAACGAATATAATAACATAATTACTCACAAGACTAAAATAAAAAATAAGTAGCATAAATTTTAATATAATTATTATAACAAAGTCAAGACATTATTTCCGCGACATATCCGTTAAGCTTATTATAGTTGGCTGACCACAGATACCGTTCTAAGAAAAACACTGTCTTTGCTAAAAAATATTTTAATGATAGTATATAAACTGTTTCACTAGAGCTCGACTATTATGACCGCCTTGATTGAAAAGATCACCCCCTTTTGACTGGCAAACTGTATCCGCCCTTGGTATGAAATGTGTTATTAAAAGCTCGATGTTGTATTGAGTTACATAAAGGATAACATAAAACAACATGCCATTGTTTTTAAGACAATACATATTTTTTTTAAATTGGGAACGTTCAGTGCTTTGCCAATTTAAAAAAATTTTATGGTCAAAAAAAAAACATAGCATCACGCCTGTATTCCCCGAAGGGGTAGGCAGCGGTGTATTACACACCCACGACTCGCCAGCTATGTTTAAGTCCCACGTAATAGGGGACGAGTCTATTACGTCTACCGGGTACATTTCCAAAATCCGGGCTACTACTGAGAATTTTTCTTTTTTTTTTACGAAAAATCTCAATAACACTGCCTGACCCAGGGATCGAACCCGAGACCTCATGATCAGCAGTCGCTTACACTACCGCTGCACCACAGAGGCAGTAATAATAGTAGTATTGTATAGTCGGTGCAGTCATATTAAATTGGACTCAAAAAAGCTCTGTGGTAAATTTTAATTAAAACTTTTAAGTCTTCTCAAACAACTTGAAGAACCTAAATTTGCTTTAAGTAACCTTCCGTGAAAAACTTTATGGTCTACTAATCAATAAGATATTTAAAAAGTTTTAGAATGTAACTTGTAAAGCCGGTACTAAAATACACTAAGTGTAAATTTAACTCATATTTTTGGTTACTTATAATTAAGTTTAAAATCATTACGGCCTTTGACGGGCCTCGTGGTGTAGTCGGTGGTGTGACCGACTTCCGTGCACGAGGGTCTTCTTCTCCTTCTGGGTTCGATTCCCACTCAGGACAAATATTTGTGTGATGAACATAGATATTTATACTAAAATATTCTAAAAGAGTAGGAAATTTACTAAATTAAAGTCTTGTCTCCCGGAACTGTAAGACCAATATTTATAATTTTCCCAAAGGGGTGAAAATACGGCCGAAAACGGGTACTCTGGCTTGTGCAAGCTACGCCTACTTCGGTCAATTTAACGATATAATTTATTTATACATAAATATAAAAATTAAGAAAAAAACAGGCACTTACTCTATACATAAATGAACAATAATCCGTAGGCAAAAATAAATATATAATTAACAATTTTTTGCTGCTTTATGATGGATAACTGGAACTGTAATCATTATTAAACTATAAATCTGAGATTTTTTCCTTCTATGGAAATATTCTTGGAAGGCTACCAAGAATAGCTCCATACTTACCCGTTGAAAAAATAAAGAGAAAAATATGTTTCAGTTGCTTATTAACAATTTACGTAATTAAAAAAATAACAACCTTAATTATTAATCATTGAGAATATTTTTTAATATTTTTAACGATTCGTTTTTAAATAGATTTCTCCGCGACTCGATTACAATACATTTAACTGCGTTACTAAGAAAAAATAATTATAATGTTTATGTCGGTACTACAATATAAATCTGTGAGCTCTGTAATTTCTTTTTTTGTGATAAATAGATTATGGGCTTAAATAATGTTAGTGTGAATTATGAATGTATATCCGCCAGTCTGGGGTCACTTTTGTGAAACTGCGTGCTTACTTTAATTACGTTTCACAGTATATTGAAAAAAAAAATCATGCTAAATAAAGAATACGCTACTGGCCAAGGAGCTAGACTTGTATTTCTTCAAACATCCTAGAGATTTTAGTTAAATGCACCCGTGCGAAGCGAGGGTGGGTCACTAGTGTATAAATATATGATACTTGTGTCCGATAATTGAGTTACTCATTCCTAAGTAAACAGGCCGGAAGGAGTATATAAACTAATTAATTTACGACTGCAAGTAATTTACCCGACCTAGAATGAGCTGCTTTGTTTGCGTACGGCATATGAATTCAAATGAGATAGGACAGTCTTATTATATATTTTAATCTATATACCAGGCTACGCAGAAAGTATTACGAAAAAAAGTTTTATCGTTTATAATATACAAAAAATCTCTTTTTCCTTATTCGCAAATAATTTGTACTTTAAAAAGTGGCGGAGCATGTCAAATGCTAAAAAATATAGATCAAAAATGTTTAAAAAATCGCGCCATCAAATAGTATGAATTTTAATTGCAAAATTAAACTTACTATATCGGTTTAATGCATGTAAATGCTTCCGATAGATGGCGTTGGTCGTAAAGACAAATGTGATAAGGAGATTGGGATGGTCGAAAGACCTGTACTATAGCTCAGTGGCTTAGAGCACTTCCCCGGATTGGAAAAGAGGCGGGTTCGATTCCCGCTAGTACAAAAAATCTCTTTTTCCTTATTCGCAAATAATTTGTACTGATACTTATTTCTTATACTTAAAACAAAAACTTACTTTAAACACACTACACTCAAGAGAATCGTTTAGGATATGTGTGATGGATTTTCTTTTTTAATGTTCTAGCTGTAAGTATTTTTATAAATATGATTCATTGCAAAAAGTAGCGTGCCTTTGCATGCCTTTACTAATCTTGGTCGAATAATACAACAGTTAAGTTACTTTGTGAGCTTAGCATTCTTTGTCACAACAGATATTGGTGCAATAAAAGGAAACCTTTGCGTTGTGAGTCATATAATGAAACTAAATCAAATATTCTGTGCTCAGCTTATCCGCCTCAAATGTTTACTTTGGATATATAGATTAATTAATTCAATGTGACACATTTAATACAGACCAGTTTAAATAGTATAATTATGAATAAAAATTACTATGAGCCTAAGTCTCTAAAATATTATATTACTATATTTAGATATTTTTATATATATTTTTAGCACTTGACATGCTTAGCACTATACATTAAACACAAAGTGAAACATGTGAAATCGAAAATAACAGTCACGAGCAGGATTTGAACCTGCATCTCCTGGATACCGTCCAGATGCTTTGCCAATTCAGCCATCGTGACAATTGCTCCTGACTGCTAATTTCGATAACACATTCATACTTAACGTCTTTGGGTGACGCCTGCACCATCTGTCGGGAGTATTTTCGATTTCACATTTTTCACTTTGTGTTTAATGTATAGTGCTAAGCATGTCAAGTGCTAAAAATATATATATAAAATATCTAAACATTTATAGGGTTTGCGTCATTATTAGGTAAAAATCTTAATTGTAAAATTATGTTTACCTGGTCGGTATAATATATGAAAATACTCCCGACAGATGGTGCAGGCGTCACCCAAAGACGTTAAGTATGAATGTGTTATCGAAATTAGCAGTCAGGAGCAATTGTCACGATGGCTGAATTGGCAAAGCATCTGGACGGTATCCAGGAGATGCAGGTTCAAATCCTGTTCGTGACTGTTATTTTCGATTTCACATTTTTCACTTTGTGTTTAATTATATTACTATGTTGCCTTTGAGACTGCAGAGATTTGAGATCCCAGGATATATCGGAATTGAGGTAACGCAAAGACAGACCAACTTGCTAAATCAGCATCTTCGAGTGGGACATACTATGAAATATCTCCTTATTACAGCGAAGTAATCCCTAGATACAAAAGGAAATGCTGTATGTGTATAAAACCATACAGTGCTCAATCTTTCGTAGCTCCTGGTCCGGAGATGTCATAATTAAGAGGAATTATTTAAAAATTGTTTTTACACTCCGTTCCGGTTATTATCCATCGGCAAAGCATGCATTTCTGTTAAAAAAATGCACCTCACCCAAATGTGAGATATGTGATGTGGTGGACGACGTGCATCATTTGTTAGTGGAGTGTGATAGGAACAGGAGTCATAGGGAACCGTTGCTGAGAGAGTTGAGGAGGATTAGAAGCAATGTGGGTACTTTCCAATCCATTCTGGCAGAACCCGCCTCAGTTGCTGCATGAAGGGTATATAAGATGGTGGTTGCTTCTCAGCAGCTCCTCCCTGCTGCTTAGATTAGATTACTCGTAGGTTAAGATTGTTATAAGTTAAGAGTACAATAGGACTGGCATATCCATGTTGGATAAAAGTCCTGAAACTAAATAAAGAATAAAAAATATCTACATTTTATTTATCACAATATCCGATGTGAAATCGCTACAATACATTGTACTCCGTGTGTTGAACATATAAAATAAAATCTTTTTTAAATAGTTACGTTAAAATTTTGTGAGAGTTTATTATCTCTAAACTCTCGCCTAATTTTGTATTCACAATATTAATCAGGATAATAAGTGATCGATATTAATGTATTAATCAATTAGGGATTTATTTAGATAGTGGTAAGATGATGCCATGAGTGGTCACGCGATGGCTACATCTATAGGTTATTTATCTAAGACCTCCACATTTTTAATTTGGCTCGCGACCAAATTAAATTATCGTGTCTCATTTAAAAATGGATCGCGTCGAGAACATTTTCGTGCCATGATTTTCTACGATTTTAAACCCATTTGATCGACTTCAAACGAACCGAATTTATAACTTACCAGTTTTTAGGTCATATCTCAGGTTCCCGATATAGTAGCGGAATAAAATGTCTATCAGTTTTTAAGTCTAATCGAGAGCTATCAAATAAAAAATAGCATCAAAATCCGTTTAATAGTTTTTGCATGATGCGCAAACGAACAAACAGACAAAAGTTTCATAAAGGATCAAGTAATAAATAATCTAGATATTAATATTATAATATTTTTTGGTTTATTTAATTTTTCAATCAAAACTGTGCTTCAATTAATTTTAGAATAGAATAACAAATTAACCCATTGAAGTATCGATTGCTTCGTAATTCGTAATAAAAGGAAAAACTATGTGATGGGTATCATAATTAGAGTTTTTCCTTAAGATACGAAGTATAGAATACGAATATGATACGAAGTATAGAATACGAATACGATACGAAGTATAGAATACGAATACGATACGAAGTATAGAGTACTATCTGTTAGCTGGTTGTAACCATTCTCACGGTATGTCACACAACTGAACTCAGTGGTGGTTTTCCATGCTTACTACGTAATATTATAAATGTATTTATGTATATGTTCATATATGTCTGGATATGTTTATATATTAGTATTTGTTGATATCTTAAATGTAATATATTTTTATTATATATAATTTATTTCTGTACAAAATATTATTAATTTTTTCAATTATTTTTAGAAGAACATTTTTCAGTAGCACCTACCACAATATATCTCAGCTCCACCCTGGGTTGACTGGAAGAGAATGCCTTAGGCATTAAGTCCGCCTTGTACACTTGTGCAGAAGTTGTAAAATAAAAAAAAATATAAATGCAAATGTACATCTGTTTTTGATTATTTGTGACGTTTTAACGATTATCATGACATTTTGTATAAAATATCAGTATTTTGATTTGTGTTTTAGTCCTTGATAGGCTCAACAACTTTTAAACAGCAAATTATTTGCTAAAGTGGTAAAATAGAGCTTTACTACAAGCAGGATTTGAACCTGCGTCCTATCCAGTCAGGGGAAGTGTTATAGACCGCTTCATATTTGTTTTATACATCTTTAATTAAGGGGGTCTACTTTGGATGAATTTTAATTGTAAAATTAAACTTACTATATTGGAATAAAATGTATGTAAATATATCCGATAGGCGGCGTGGGTTTATTTGACGCGTGTGGCAAAAAAACATACGGCCCACCTGATGGTAGGCGGTTATTATAGCCTATAAACGCCAGCAACACCAGAGGCATTACTCACGCGCAAGACATTAAGAACGAAAGTGTTATCGAAATTCGTAGTCCTGAGCAGACGTCACGATGGCTGAATTGGCAAATTATTTATTTATTTATTTATGTACACACAGAGATCTTAACCACAATACAAGAACGGATCTTATCTGTGATTTCGAGGAGAAGCACGTTCAAATTATGATTCACATTATTGCATTTTGTGTTGTCACACTAAAATTTCAAAAATCGAATGCGCCTGGATTCCCGGGATACAGTTCTCTTAATATGTCAGAATATACGTTACCACATACGAGACGGGATACCATCTTGTAAAATTACACATTCAGTAAAGATGAGGGCGGATCCTCTGGGAATTCGTAACAGAACTGCTTTAACCAACATACATCCTACATATTAATAATATTCCCTTTTAGAAAATTCTTTGAACATACTCGATTTTACGTCGTATCTTTACAAGAGTGAAGTTGCGTTTTCACAATAGTTAATGGTTCATTTTGTCTGCCTTGTTGATCTATTGGTATAAATATGAAAACTTTAACCACGTGGCGTCGGAGTTTGTATCTCAGGAGAGGTCAAAAAGTGTAATGTTTTTTAATGTTTAATAATAATTATAATTCTTTAATAAATTAAATATTGATAACATTTATTTCATGCATAACAACTTTTGAATTATATAACATCTAAATTAATTTATTCTTAAAGTATCGTCTTCCGATAGACATTAAAAGGATGTCACTTAGAAAATGATGAATACGAGTAATATCTGTAATGGCTTAGCGGTATAGCATATTAAAAGGTATAACTACCTGCAATTCCGTCAGCATGGGATTTAAGTAGCTTCATTTATGGCATGGAATTATATTTGCTTTCCATTCATCCATCCATCAGCCTTTCATCGTTCACTGCTAGACATAGGCCTCCCCAAAATGGGGGTTTTACCATAATCGCCATGCTTTGCAGGCGGGTTGGCGATCGCAGTGGATGTTTTTAGTACGCAGGGGAACGCTGCTGCCCGGTCCCCCGGTAATCCCTTAGTCGGCTTTTACGACTGCCATAGGAAGAGACAGGGTGGAGCTGTTCTTGGTGCCGGCCCCACACGGCAATACTATTTGTTACTTCTTATAACATTAGATATCTGCAAGTGACTGAGAGAGTGATTTCAAAGATTAGCCGCAACAAATAGTCATATAAATAGCCAGACAAAATTTTGAAAACTGTTTTGTTTTTAAACATATTTGATCTATATTTTTTAACATTTGACATGCTCAGCTACTTTTAAAGTACAAATTATTTGTGAATGAGGAATCGAACTCGCGTCCCTTCCAATCCGGGGAAGTGCTCTAACCGTTTACCCATCGCACTGAGCAACGGTCATACCCAATCTCCACATTACATTTGTCTTTACAACCCACGCCACCTACCGGATGGATTTACATGCATGTTATGTTATTTAAAGTAGCTGAGCATGTCAAGTGCTAAAATACAGATAAAAAGTGTAGAAAAAACTACTTATTGGTACAGCGTATAGGCCACTATGTTTGGATACATATATATATTTATCGATGCTGTGACTGATAGTGTTACGCCCTGAAGTTGCAGGGATGGCCTTTAGGGTCAACCGTTTTCTAGATTTTTTTTATACTATATGAGTGGCAATTAAGCATACGGTCCACCTGATAGTAAGCAGTTACCGTAGCCTACAGATGCTAGCAACACCAGAGGCAGCACTCTCGCTTTGCCACCTCCAAGGAAAGGGATACTAAGTATAATAAGGAAAGGGATAGGTAGAATACTAAGGGGACGACAGGAAGGGTAACAAGGAGAGGTAGGAAGGGGGTTCGGGCCTCCGGCACTCTCACTCACCATAAGAAACACAACGGTAGATTAGATACTACTAGTGTTGTTACACGCTGATCTTTTGCGAGAGTGTGGTACTAATGTGCCCGGTAAACGTCAATAGGCTCGCCCCCTATAACTTTTGAATGAATGTACTGATTTTCTCGTAGTTTACGGCATTCAACACAGCTTTTTGAGCTCTTTGAAGAATCATAAAGCTCGAACTGGTTAGACTGACAATTTCATAGAAATTCTGAAAAAGAAATTTTTTCTCACAAACGAATCAACCGATTTTGACCAGACTGGCAGCGATTGACGTGGTTTTTTTGATGTTAAGAGCTGATTAGTTTTTAGAATCGATCGGTAAAACTGTTTAAAAGTTATTAAAAAAAAACACATTTGAAAAATTTTTATTCAAAATCTAAGTTTGGTCAAGTCCTTTCGAATGACGCCAACCCCGATGAAATCGGTCACGCCGTTCAACAGTTACGAGAGGTTTACATACCACACATTGCCATGCACACACACACACACACATACATACAGACATACGGACATCATCGCGGAAACATTCGGGGAAGCTTCCGAAGACCTCAAAACATCAACATCCGTTGAAAACACGATTTTCGAAAAACGCGGCCGCTTGGAGTTAGGAGGTTTCGGCGGAGATACTCTCCGCGACACGGTTGCGACAGATTGACCCGACACGTTCCGCATGCATTTTAATCGTATCCTTGCGCAAGTCCCTAAACAGACTACTAGTGTAATTTGCATTGCTCTGCATTAATTGCAAATTACAAATTCAAATTCAAATTCAAATTATTTATTGCTTTCCATAATGTGATATTATACGAGTATACAGGTAGTAGGCATGAGATTGTAGATACAATTATGGACCCTGTCGGGCACAGCGACGTAGTTCCGCAGGAGAGAGGATGAGGACATATTTTAATTTGTACTTAATTTTATTATAATTTAGTATTAATAAACAAATTTAATTATTGTTTGCGATTGATATCATGATTTATGAAATTTAAATTGTTTATGTTAAAATATCAATTTATCAACTTATCAACCCGTCAACTTGTAAGCTCATCAACCCTTCAACTCATCAACCTATCAAATTGTTAAATTGTCAAATTACTAAATTGTCAAATTTTTAAACTATTAAATAATCAAATTGTCTAAATGACAAATTGTCAAATTGCTTAATTGTAAAATTCTTGAAATATTTAAATTATTGAATTTTTTAATTATTAAATGATTATATTATTAAATTATTATTCTATTAAATTATTGTATTATTAAATTATTATGCTAATAAATTGTTATATTATTAAGTTATTAGATAAATTATTATATTATTATTATATATTGCACTACCTATTTTAAATGTTATCCAATTAATGTTTGTATAAATAGTAATTTTCTATAAATATTATATTTAGTATTATAATGTTATTGTCAGTACTTTATTTATCGTTCAAGTAATCTTTTATGCTGTAGTAGGTTTTACTTAGTAGAAATAATTTTAACTTGTTAGTGAAAGTGTTTAATTCAATGTCATTCTTAATAAACTCCGGTAACCTATTGTATATTTTTATAGACATGGCAAAGGGACCAGATGAGTGCATCGTTAGCCGGGAAGTTGGTAGATTTAATCTTTGTTTATGTCTAAGTGCAATTTTAGTTTGTATATCTTCTCCTTTAGTATAGAACTCAGGGTTTTTACGGATAAATTTACATATATTAAATATATAGATGCAGGGCAACGTTAGGATTTTGAGTTCTTTAAAATGTGGTTTGTAACTGTCGGTTTCTTCAATGTTTGCTAAAATTCGTATTAATTTTTTCTGTAGGGTGAAAAGTGTAGATGCGTCTGTACTATTACCCTATAGCATTACCCCATATGTGAGCCACGAGTAGGCGTATGCATAGTAAGTGACTAGAGCAGTATTGAGATTTGTAGTTTTTTTAATTTCACGTGAAAACGTGGCAAATTTTGAAATGTTTGCCCTCATTTTTAATAAATGTGATTTCCAACTAATATGAGAGTCTATATCAATACCCAATAGTGTGAACTTATTTACAACATCTAATTTAGTGTTGTTAAAGGCAAAGTGTATGTTTATCGGTTTTTTTTGGAAGGGGTGGAACGGTATTAATTTTATTTTATGGAAATTAATCTCTAAATTATGTGCAGTCATCCAATTTGTTACAGAATTAAGTATGGAATTTAATTTATCATTTAAGTTGTTGTTGTTTACACATGGAGTTAATATAGATATATCGTCCGCGAACAAAACATATGGTTCCGAAATATTATTAGGAAGATCATTAATATACAGAAGGAAAAGGAGACATCCTAATACACTTCCCTGAGGGATAGAGGCGTTAATTAACTTGCAATCCGAACGGATTCGTTCAATTTCATTTGTTAAGTTAAGTTATTACAAAATTCTATTTCAACTAGTTGTTCTCTATCATGTAAGTAAGATGTAAACCATTCGTGGCATTTCCCGCGGATCCCTACACTATAAAGTTTATTTAGTTAAAATATCAAATCTGACTCTATCATAGGCTTTTGTCATGTCAAGCATTATGCATACTGCATATTTTTTTAAATTAATAATGTTAAGGGCCTATTGGATATATTTATAAACCGCCAAAATTGTCGATCGGTTCTTGCGGAATCCATATTAGCAGTCGTTAAATATTTTAAATTTTTCACAAAAAGCATATACACGATCATGCATAGCTTTTTCAAATATTTTAGAGGCTGTTGGCAAAAGAGCGATAGGGCGATAATTATTTGGGTCGTTTTTTTTTATCTTTTTTATGTAACGGTTTTATTAATAATTTTTTTAATTGACTCGGAAAGATGCCTTCTTCAAAATATTGGTTGATTAGTTTATAAAATGCAAGCGTTAATTCATCTGCGCATTGTCTTAATAGGGTAGGCGGCAGTTTGTCTATTCCATGGCTGGTTTTATTTTTTAAGTTCCTAATTATTGTATTTACTTCACGGGGGTCTACTGGACTAAGAAAGAAGGACTTCCCCGTATTAGACTTATTAGGGGGTAGACTTCTTCTGGATTGGTTCGTGATATCTTCCTCAATGGAAGCGAAAAAGTCATTGAAAGTATTGGCTACCTCCTTGGGTTGTGACTTTAGGCTATTTTTTATTTGCAGATTAATGTTATCTTTTTCCCTCTTTACTTTTTTGTTAGTTTTCTCATTTATAATGGCCCACATTGTTTTTACTTTATTGTGTGCGGTCATCATTTTTTTGTGAAGTGAATTTTTTTGCTGTCGTGACAGTTTTCTTTAATATTTTTTCATATTTTTTATAATGTTCTGTTAACACTGAGTTTTTTGTTTTTGTAACTAGTATTTTCAATAATTACATTTAATTTTGAGCATTTATTATTGATAAGTTTTAAGATATTTTTTAACTGTTTGTAAAATGCTTCTTCCTCTCTTCTGTTCCAATACATAGTTATTATTAATAAATTTTCTTTAGGTAATTCTGTGGCGCATAGTTCTATAATATATTCCAAAGACATATCTGTAATATAATTTCTCTCTAAGTATTCCATATGTTCTTGAAGTAGGATGCCGACCCCACCGCCAGTTCGTGTGCTGCGACAATACGAAGAAGTGAACTTATATCCATTAAATTTAATATAGTCCAACTTATCTTGTGTTAGCCAGGTTTCCGACATACAGCAATTTGTATTATAAGTTGACTTTTGAGCAAGAAAAGTTTCTAGAATGTCCTATTTATTGTTAAGACTTTGGACATTTTGGAACAATACTTTAAATGGTAGGTCTCTGTTTACGAAATGTATTGGTCTCACTTGTTTGTGTTATATCTTTATTGCATAGTTGGTGTGGTTGGTCTGTTGGCGTCAAATTAGTTTTTTCCTGGTGAATTATTTCTGTATGTTGGTGTTTGTTATTGCTATTTATATATCTAGGTTTTCCGTCTATATATAGTTGTCTGTTTCTTATAATCGCATGAGAACCCTTTTTTCTGGCGGCAATCATTTCATCTCGCATCTGTGCTCTTTCTTTTTGCACGTTTTTGTCTAAGAATTCTGATATAGCTAAGCCAGTTCATTGAAAACAGTTGCCGTTATTGATAATATATTTAGCCATTCTTTTACTTAATAACTCTATTACTAGCGGTCGGTCCTTTACGCCGCTGCTTCTTCCTATTCTATACATGTCTTCTATGTAACCTAATAAGTCTACATGAGCAATTTCCCGAAACAGTTCTACCAATCTATTGTGTAGTTCGCTTTCAGGTTCCATAAAGTAGTCTGCAAAGCCGTAGAGTACTATTTTTTTTACAATAACTTTCAATGATACCAGGTGGCTGAAACGTCTGTGTTGTTATTTTTTTTATTTCTCTCTTTAGGTTTTCATTGTTTAACTGAAGCTTTTCGATCTGAGTGTTTATATGTATTATTTCTTGTTTTCTTTGATCATTCTGGATGGTAAGAGTTTTTGTTTTTGTGTTCGTATCCTGTCTTAATTCAGTGATAACTTTATTTATTTCAGTTTGTATTGTGTGCTGTAATTCTTCTATGATAGATTTATTATTTTCTTTTAGACGCATTATAATTATTTCGCTCAAACTTTGTAGGGTTACTTCAGCGTCTATTGTGTCTCCTAATCTACTTAGTTCTTCGGAGGTCGATGTATCATTATGTAGGTTAGTTATTCTTGTCCTCATAGTCACATTACTTTGCTCTGTGGGTGCAGTTGGATCCACTAATTGCGTGAAGTTTGTGGCTCCATGGGCACGTATTGGAGTATCTATATTTCCTGTCTTTGGTATTTTACAAATGCATGCCTGACACTTCCATGTCTTTTTTTGTTCCAATGTCATGGTTTAAGTGAAATAATCTTTAGTTATATCGGCGCACTCCAGATCATATCTGCACTTACATATCATACAGGTTAAATTTTCCCTTAATGGCAATTTTTGATGACAATCGGCACATAAAGAAGTAGATGTTGGCGCCATTTGATTTATATCTTATTCAAGAGTATAATAAAGAAAACAGTTGATCTTGTATTTCAACAAATAATTCACCTAATTTTCAATTAAAACATTAATCAGAACCTTTATACCGTACCGTACCGTTATCTGCATACTATGAAAACATTATATCGGTCTACTCAACGCCTGGATAATGGTCCGCCTCTAATGTATAACCAAAGAAAAATCAAAACACTATAGTAAAGTCTCTTATAGACAGTTGTTAACTTTTTTCTGCGCACCCTCACTTTGTACCTATGATTCGTTTTTATCCTAACAAAGTTTTGGATTTTTCTTCTTTATTTTGCAATGTCCTGCTTATATAACATTAAATCAAATGTCTTTCATATCACTTCACATTAACAAGCACTCTAAACGAAAGAATCGCAACTTTTTCCTACTTTTTAAATACACCATACACTAAATTATTAGAACCGTTTAAGACAATGGACCAAATAAGAAATGACTAGGTACAATAGGAGCTCTGAAAATTTAAGTGTATGTAAGCTAGCCTATGTTCACGAAATCAAGTTGAATATTTAAATATGGCACGCAATTTAACATCAAGAGCACAAGGAATTTTCGCTTCGACATAAGCTTCATTCAGGGACATATTTCTATAAATTCCCCTGGTATCAAAGACTACACCAGCTCCAGTATATTTTACCGTTAAACACTTTAATGATCCACTGTATAGAGTAGACCATGCCTATAGGTAAGAAAACAATGAAAATTTATTAGGTTTTTTATACATATTTAAAGCACTGCCGAGCATGTCAAGGCCGTTTACTAGATCACAATGTACGAAATTATGAAATACACGGTGCACATATAAATTTAATCTGAAATACTATATATAAATAAATACTGCACAGGAATTTAATATATATACATCCATCCATCCATCCATCAGCCTTTCATGGTCCACTGCTGGACGTAGGCCTCCCCAAAATGGGGGTTTTGCCATAATCGTCAGGCGGGTTGGCGATCGCAGTGGATGTTTTTAGTACACAGGGGAACGCTGCTCCCCGGTCCCCCGGTAATCCCTTAGTCGGCTTATACGACTCCCATAGGAAGAGATGGGGAGGAGCTATTCCCGGTACCGGCCCCACACAGCAAATATATATAGTTGACCACAATCCTGAACTTAGCCATAACTCATTTATAGCTTGCCAAATTTTAATAAAAAAGCACAAGGAAAAAAAAAAGCCTAGGAATATTGTTTATCGAATTCTTAATAAAATAGTCCCCCAAAATTTTGAAAAAGATCGGAATTGAATTTCATGGGACTCTATATGTACATGTAACGATATTTATTTAATAGTGAATACTTTAAATAAAAGACAAAAAGTAATACAGTTACTTAATTGCCCCAATTGCACATCATAATGTGCAATTGGGGCAATTAAGTCAACTCAGAGCTGCGCTTTGACGCTCACATTAACATTATTGTGAAATATTGTTTTTTTTACCTTAGTATTGAATTAAAAAAAAAGACTAGTCGACAGCCTGTCACTAGTTAAATTTATCTATTGCGACATTGTTTACGATTCATGTCCTTTTTTGTCACGCACGGAAAAGTTGATACAACGCGTACAAAATGCGCGCTCAAGATTTTGTTTTTCCATACCGTGTCGTAATCATGTCACGCCACATATTAACGACGCCAATATGTTAAAAATTAAAAGCAGAAGATATCTTCATCTTGAAACGTTATTGTTCGATATACAAATGGCGTAAGTATTTGGTACCGCGTATAGGCCATCATGTCCAACCAGCACCAATGCATACGCAGTAATCTATACTATTATAAAGCTGTAACATAGGTATGTCTGTACATTTAAGATATTTGAGTACTGTATTAGGCTTTATCCCATCCATCCATCCATCAGCCTTATAACGTCCACTGCTGGACATAGGCCTCCCCAAGAGAACGCCACAACGAGCGGTCCTGTCATTGGGGTTAATGCCATAACCGTCACGCTTGGCAGGCGGGTTGGCGATCGCAGTGGATGTTGTTAATACTCAAGGGAGTGCTGCTGCCCACTCCCCCGGTATTCCTTCAGCCGGCTCTTACGACTCCCGGGGGTAGAGGGGTGGGACAATTCTAAAGCCGGCCCCACACGGCAAGGCTTTATAGGCTTGTCTAAACATAAAACGATTTTGTAAAGATTTTGTGTCTATTTGTCTTTTTATCAGTTTGTCTGTTTGTTCATTCGCGCATCACGCAAAAACTACTAAACGGATTTTAATGCAATTTTTTTATTTGATAGCTCTTGATTAGACTTAAAAACTGGTATACATTTTATCCTGCTACTATATCGGGTACCGGAGCGAACCCAAGAACTAGCTTTTGACTGCGGCTATAACTATTTAATATGTATAATAACTATTTAATATTTCCTTACATACCTCTTTACATGTCCCCGACGATGCTTAGTGTATAACAAATTTGGCAGTGTTAGAGCCTTGCTTGTATCAGCATGAATGAGCTACCACACAGACACCACAGCATGAATGGTTCCACAACCGAGAAAGAAGGTCACCCTCTCATAGAAAATTACCTTGAAACAATGGTAGGTACTTAATATCGTGTGTCAGCTCGTCAGATATCTAAACCTCCTTATGCTCTGTCCATACTATCCCTTTCATTGGGGTGGGCAACGAGCTGGTGATGGCTCTCGTGTTGCTAGCATCTATAGACTACGGTAACCGCTTTTTGTTGATCATTAAGTAAAAAAAAGTGCTAGGTGGTACTAACACATCTCTATGCTCTGGTATCGTGTTTGATTCTGGTGTCGTACAATATACGCTGCTGTAGTGACGGTCAGTGATAGGTTTACATACGGTATCTGTAATATAGGTAACCGTATAGTATATAGAGGGGCCTCGTGGCGTAGTCGGTAGTGTAACAGACTTACGTGCACTAGGTCGTGGGTTCGATTCCCACTCAGGACAATTATTTGTGTGATGAACACAGATATTTGTACTGCGTCTGGATGTTTTCAATCTATTATATTATTATGAATGTATTTTCAAAACAAAGTAATATATGTATTATATCCGTAATATGGTACCCATAGCATAAGTGTTAAGCTTGGTTTGGAACCAGAGGACGTTGTGTGAGATGTCCGTGAATATTTATTTATTTATTAACATACTACTAGCCTTTGCCTGCGGTTCCGCCAGCCAAAAGTTAATTTTTAGGTTATATCTCAGGTTCCCGATATAATAGCGGGATATTTTTGCGTGATGCGCGAACCAACAAACAGACAAATAGACAATAATTCTAAACAAAATTGTTTTGTGTTTAGACACGCCTATATACAGTTTTTTTTTCCCAAATATCTTATAGGTACAGACACAGCACTTATCTGTTACAGCTTTATAAAAGTATAGAATATTTATTTATTAACATAATATTATGTACCTGGGTCGCCAAACTTCACTTGGTCTTATATTTTTGTGTTTGTTCGAAGAAGATATTAATTTAGACAAACATAATCCGTCGCGAGCATCGGCTTACCACAAATAAAGCGTTGTTATTTATTTTCGTGAGGCTCTTACTCATTTTATTTTTCAACCTCCGCTAAAGAATGGTCTGATGAATCCTTCTTTACAAAGAATATTTATTTAGGTGACGTCATATATAGATAAACGAATAGCCGCACCTTATATGCACCAATGAGGCTTGCAAATGTCTGTTGTTTAGTGAATCTATACTATTACGCCTTTGCCCGTGGCTTCGCCGCAGCCAATAGCTAGTCTTTCGGTTATATCTCAGGTTCCCGATATAGTAGCGGGATAAAATCTATACCAATTCTTATCCTAACGAACGTTCCACACGCTCCCGCCAACTCACAGCGCCACTGTCCGCGCCACGCGCGCAGCTCGCTCCGCCGCATACGACTTACCAGACCAAGTAGCAACCGTCTTTTTCAAGGAGAACTTTTGTGTTTGTTTTTTCGTTCGTAGTAAGTACGTACGTGAATTCAATTGCAAATCTATTTATATATAACGAATAACAAGAAATTGGCCCCTTCTGGGTAAAGCGTTTATTGTGTTTATTGGTTTCCCGGCTGAAACTTCACGGTGTCAACGAAGCCGGGTGAGGCGAGGACCCGATTCGCCAGCTCTACCCCTTCAGGGTAGCGCATTATCGCACGGGGCTAGACAATCAGGCCTTGGGGATCTCCTAGTCTGACCTAGCCATCGCCCCCCTCCCACCCTACCTTACCTTAAATCCATTCCTCTGGTGTTAGTTTGGGTGTGCCGTGCCCATACCACCTCGGCACCGAGGCTGTTAGGAACCCTTCGCACATTGAGATAGGCGGAGGGATATTTTTTTATTTTTTATTTCCGAACATTACTTGTTCGGGCTGTGGTCCGGGGTCACAGCTTTTCTATGACTATTTGGAAAATTCATCCATTTATCTATTTAGAAAAAAAAATACCGGATTTGTTTGTTATACCATATTTTGTTATTAAAGGTTTTATTATATAGTTTTTGGTTTTGTATATTTTGATATTATGTTGTTATTATTTGTGGTTATGTTTCTTACACTTGTCATGGGACATTTGCACTATCTGTTAAGCAGCTAGCTAGCTAGGTCTAAACTCTCACTTAGGAATAAGGTCAGACTCTACACTGCCTGCATACGTCCTGTTATGGCGTACGCCAGTGTAGTATTTTCACACGCCAAGGCACACAGGATCCATAGATTACAAACACTACAGAATAGTTTCATGCGCAGAGCTACGGGTGCACCGTGGTTCATACGCAATGTCGACCTCCACATAGACTTGCAATTGCCTACCATCAAGCAATTTATGAAACGGTGTTCACGTAGTTTCTTTGACTCCACCATTACTCACGCCAACCCTCTAGTGGTTGAGTCGGAGTATATACAACCCCTCTAATATATCGCGCGTACGCAGACCGCGAAATAGCCTCGACGAAGTCGACGACGACATAACTCACGCTCAGATCAGAGCATACACAGCTCGCGCAGCTAATACAAGTAATTAACCACGGTTTCGTCCCCGCCAAAAAAGACGTGACGAAAGACTTGTCGCGGTCAAATCATAAACGTGGGAAATCCCACTTTGCCAGCAACAGGCCGAGCCGAGGTCCTTACCCCACAGGGGGTGCCTTCGGGTAGCGTTGCTTAAATGTTGGGTTGAGAGCCCTCTGCGCTCACCAATTGTCCGGGTAAGGTTGTCATAGCCATCAGAGGCTAACAACTAACGTCACACAAAAAAAAACATTATATTTTAGGTATACCTATTTATGACTTATTTTATTAAGATTCCAGCATGCTGCTTAGGCGCAGGCATAAGCTTGTTTTATGGTTATATGTTGCAGTTGTTAAGTCTAACTGAGATCTATCAAATATAAAAAGTTGCATCAAAATCCGTTCAGTAGTTTTTGTGTGATGCGCCTATATAGCCTATTACAGTAATTTTTTCTCAAATATCTTAAAAGTACAGACACAGCTCTGTTACAGTTTTATAATAGTATAGACTAGCCTTTGCCAGCGGCTTCGCCGCAGCTAAAAGCTAGTTTTTCGGTTATATCTCAGGTTCCCGATATAGTAGCGGGATAAAATGTCGACCAGTTTTTAAATTAAATCAAGGCCTTTCAAATAAAAAAAGTTGCATTAAAATCCATCTAGTAGTTCTTTTAACCTTCAAGCAGTCGCGCGACGTTGAATCGATGCCTTCTATATACTTTTGGCCGTAAACAAAATATCGGGCGACAGCTTGAAGGTTCAATAAATTAAAAAAAAAAAAAGAAACTAGTTTAAATAATTTTCTAGTTTTTCGGTTATATCTCAGGTTCCCGATATAGTAGTAGCGGGATAAAACGTATACCAGTTTTTAAGTCTAATCAAGGCCTTTCACATAAATAAAGTTGCATCAAAATCCGTTCAGTAGCTTTTGTGTGATGCGCGAACAAACAAACAGACAAAGCGTTACAGCTTTACCTATAGATATAGGTAAAGCTGTAACAGAGCTATGTCTGTACATCTTCTATCTATACTATTATAAACTGTAACAGAGCTAGATATTTTTATATATATTTTTAGCATTTGACATGCTTAGCAACATACATTAAACACAAAGTGAAAAATGTGAAATCGAATATAACAGTCACGAGCAGGATTCGAACCTGCATCTCCTGGATACCGTCAAGATGCTTTGCCAATTCAGCAATCGTGACCCTTGCTCCTGACTGCTAATCTCGATAACACATTCATACTTAACGTCTTTGGGTGACGCCTGCACCATCTGTCGGAAGTATTTTCATACATTATACCGACCAGGTAAACTTAATTTTACAATTAAGATTTTACCTAATAATGACGCAAACCCTATAAATATTTAGATATTTTTATATATATTTTTAGCATTTGACATGCTTAGCAACATACATTAAACACAAAGTGAAAAATATGAAATCGAAAATAACAGTCACGAGCAGGATTCGAACCTGCATCTCCTGGATACCGTCCAGATGCTTTGCCAATTCAGCAATCGTGACCCTTACTCCTGACTGCTAATCTCGATAACACATTCATACTTAACGTCTTTGGGTGACGCCTGCACCATCTGTCGGAAGTATTTTCATACATTATACCGACCAGGTAAACTTAATTTTACAATTAAGATTTTACCTAATAATGACGCAAACCCTATAAATATTTAGATATTTTTATATATATTTTTAGCATTTGACATGCTTAGCAACATACATTAAACACAAAGTGAAAAATGTGAAATCGAATTCAGCTGAATTGGCAAAGCATCTGGACGGTATCCAGGAGATGCAGGTTCGAATCCTGCTCGTGAATGTTATTTTCGATTTCACATTTTTCACTTTGTGTTTAATATATTTTGTCTGTTTGTCTGTTTATCTGTTTGTTTGTCGATATAGTAGATCCATTAGTGTTAGTAACGATTCACTTGAGAAACTATGTTAGTAAGTACTAGCATTATTCCACTAACGAATTATTCTTTTGAATAATGTTGCTGCTGCTGCACAAATCTGCTAACCGTTGACGTAAACTTTTTCTGCCACAAAGCTGCTAGCTATCCGTGCGTGCATGTGCTTGCATATTAACTGCACTGTAGCAGCGCGCAAAAGCGTCCTGGAGGCGTTTTTATGTGCATTGACCCATAGTGTACTCGAGTAATTTGAACTATCTCCCACAATTATGTACTAAGAATGTTATTACCACGCGAACGCAAATACATTGCTACTATCTCTTTAGGGAAGGAGGATGAGTCTACCAAAAATCTAACATACGTAATTATAGGTAATAAGTTTCAAATCAACTACGTAATTGCAAGTAAAATATTTATTGATAATTATAATATTTACAGATAAAACTTACATTTAAAAGTACAATAATTAAATCTAAAGTTACTTTAGATATAAGATTATATACAATACACAAAGTAATGGACCTAGGATGCTTCCTTGCGGTACACCCCATTTCTTTAATTGTTATTTTTTGCAATCAATTGTTGTTCCAATATTGGGCACGGTTCTACTTTCACAAGGAGGGAGAAATAGGCTTGGTCTTTTACGCTGGCCTTACACTGGTTGGCAGACGGTATGTAAACCTATAGTTATGTTACAAACGGTCTCTGAGCAATGTTTTCTGTATCTTGAATTCATTCAGTTTCATCTTTAGCAATTCTCAATTTATTTTAATTTAGGTCCTTTTATTCTATATTATGTTATTAGGAGGTAGTCATGTAGTGCTTCGTTACATAAAGTAGATAGTATTAATTTGAAATTATATTCCGGCACCCCATATAGGTCGCGAACTTATATGACCTAGATAGTCAGTGCCACCATCTAGATGTACCTAGCCTTTTAATAAGTTATTTTGGAGGTCAGCTGCTGATATATTAGTTGATCAGTTAAAACCAAACGGATCGACAGCTGATCTTAATAAAGTTCGAAATAAGGTTAGGAAGATGATGGTGACAGATGACTTATGACCGATAACAGATACAGATTAAGTTAACTTATTTATAACATAAAAAATAAACTTATTTGCTAAACAGTTTTACGGTAACATTTAGTTAAAACTTAAGGTTTTAATATTACCACTTCATACTTAATATAAAGTGAAATTACAATATAATTGAAAATATTTACAATAAAAATGCAGTTCTCTAGTTTTCTTTGGTACACATTACACAAACATTTGGTACATATTAAGTAATTATACACATTACCCACACTTTAGAGTAATGTTCTAGAACATTTTTGATTATATTTGCTAATCGCTCATGACTTCATGTCGTGCGCTCATAATCAAGTCCAGAGAGAAATATTTATTTTTATGTAATGGTATAAAAAATCGTCCATCATATCACTTTTGCTGTAATACAAATCAATTTTGCCCGTGTGGACGGACTAAGAATACAAGTATCACCACCCAATTCTTTCCCACGAGTGTCGTAAGAGCCGACTAATGGAAGTAAGCAATTATCATCCATTGCATTACTGGTAGTAGGGCTGGTACCAAGTGGGAGTACTCACTTGGTATCGGACCCTCGGTTGGTAACACCCTCTCCCGTGTGACCCCGTGACCATGGTTGTAGCAGATAGCCGTTAATTCTTTCATTTCATATAAATCTGTGAATTGAAATGGTGAGTGGCGGTTTGACAATACTCTCGGTATAGTTGAGTCCATAAGCGACGGTTACCATTTACCATTAGTAGGCCGAAGACAGTCTGCCACAACACAATAAAAAAAAATTGCATTAGCTTGCTTTGTGAGCAAACACAAGTGCACACTGTTCTCTCACTCTTATAGTCCGATGGGACGGTATTCCGACAAGACCAGAGAGAGATCAGCCCCAAGACCAACGGCTTTCCAAGCTTTCAGAGGCACACCGTCAACTTCTGAACTGCTAAAATAACCAATAACAATCCGCAGTCGCTTACACTACCGCTAGATCATCTATCAGCCTTTCAACGTCTATTGATGGGTATGGGCCTCCCCAAGAGAACGCCATAACGAGCGGTCCTGTGCCGATCGCATTCAACGGCTCCTCTCGGCTTTGACCAGGTCCTACGCTGCGCTGTCATACATGGTCACCACTCAAGAACCTTTTTTCCCCAACGGTTGTAGGTTTGTCGAGTGATGTGGCCTGCCTATTGCTACTTCAGCATGTCAACTCAGCGGGCTATGTCAGTCACTCCTGTTCTCCTTCAGATTTCCGTATTATGAATTCGATCTCGTGGGGAAATACCGAGCCTGCTCCATGGCACGCTGAGTGACTTTGAGCCTTGACCAGGACCGGTACTGAAATGACATGGACATTAGATGGTGCCAAGCTCCTCTAGCGATTGTGGCATGTATACGATGTCGTCGAAATATCGAAGGTGAGTGATGTATTCGCCATTGATGTTGACGCCGAATCCGGTCCAGTCCAAGAGCTTGAAGACATCTTCCAGTGCAGTGTTAAAGAGTTTCGGGGACATATAGTCTCCCTGTCTAGCACCTCTCTGCAGTTGGATCGGTTTCGTACTCTTGTCCAAAACGTGGACTGACATGGTGGCGTTTCTATACAAGTACTTCAGCACTTCTATGTCCCGACAGTCGATGTGGCACCGCTGAAAAGGTACCGCTATACCACCAAGGCAGTTTTAATCTATTATATAACATACAACCTACATAGTAGATTAAGTTGAAGCCCCTTCACATCCTCTGTTTATACTACATCTCCATCTCGTCATTCTACCTGTCCACCTCATACTTCCTTTTCATCTCCTATCCTTTTGCCCGAAGTGGTCAATGCGCGAAATATTCCCCTGAAGTAGCTCGCATCTAGATGATCCCTTACTATCAGGTGGACCATATGCTTACCTTACCTTCGCAATATAAAATTTACACCCATTGACGAGAAGTGCGCAATAATCTGTAGCAGAGCTGTATCTGTACATTAAAGATATTCGAGAATAAATGATTCTATGAGCTGTGTGTGTCTCTGAGATGAAAACATATTTAGAATGTTTGTTTGTTAATATGTTTATTCGCACATTACGCAAAAACTTCTGGAGAGATTTTCATAAAAATAGCTTTTGATTAGACTTAAAAACTGTACGTTTTATCCAGCTACTATGTCGTTAAACCGAGACAATCTAAAAACTAGCTTTTGATGGCGGAGTTGCGGACAAAACCTAGTAAGATAATATATAATGATATAATGTAAAGTAAATAAGAAAATAATTAGTCGACAACATATGACGTCATAGGTAAAATAGATATAAATGAATACGGGAAATAGGATATCCTGTTTGGTTCATTGCTTCTAGAGATTCTGCTGAAATGAGCTTTCGGAGTATTTATTTATTATATCGTGATTTTATTTCTCGTGTATTTCTGTGTGTATTCTGTTTGTCTCTAAGTAAATTTTAAGGCGTAAAAATGTATATGGACAGAACATCTGGCAAAAGGATTTGACGAAAAGTAAGAGAATAATCTTATCTTACATATCACGATGATTTATTCCCGTGGTGGCACTATTAATTGAAATGAAAAGGTGAACCATTTACACTCACACAATTTACTAGTACACAGATAACATAAGAAATTACAATTACTGAAATTAAATTAAATTCAGATATAAATTAAGATTACTTAATTAGATTTCGATGGTACTTTAATCGAGACAAATACAACGGATTTTTTTGTAATAAGAATGTACAGAAGAAATACGTAAAATGCAATTTAGATTTTATTTAGAAAGCAATGAATGCTTAACGGTAAAACCAAGCACTGCAAAGACATTGGGTTATTGAGAGATATACCGAGTTCGAATCTCAGTCCCAGGTCCAGATCTCGCATGGCAAAAACCAATGAGTTTTTAAAATTTTTGAAATTATGTGCAAATACATTGCTTGGTGAAGAAACATAGTGAGGAAATCTGCATGCCTGATTTTTTTCCTGGACGACCTGTGAAGTTTCGTAACAAGCCTGGTCAACTAAGGTGAAGTCCCTTTCAGACCTATGCCCAATGGTGGGGTGATAGAAGCATTACAGAGTTATGGTAGAGAACGCTCAGTGATTGGGACAAGATTAGTGAAAAGCTTCATTATTCACATGGACAAATACGATTCAAAAACAATACATTATAGTTTAATAAAACTGCCTCGGTGCGGTGGTGCAGCGGTAGTGTGTGCAACTGCTTATTATGGAGTCTCGAAACCCCGACCGTCCCCGATCCTGAACCGTCGGGCAATGTTATTGAGCTTTTTCGTAAAAAGAAAAATTCTCAGTAGCAGCTCGGAGTTTGGAAATGTGCCCGGTAGACGGCAACAGGCTCGCCCTCTATTACGTGGGACTTAATATAGCTGGCGAATCGTGGGTGTGTAATACAATAATGCTTATCCCTTCGGATCCCCGGGTCGGGCAATGTTATTGAGCTTTTTCTTCATTGAAAAATTCTCAGTAGCAGCTTGGAGTTTGGAAATGTGCCTGGTAGACGCCAATAGGCTCGCTCTATTACGTGGGACTTAAACATAGCTGGCGAACCGTGGGTGTGTAATATAATAATGCTTACCCCTTCGGGGATACAGGCGTGATACTATGTGTACATTATAGTCTATAGCAGCGTGTTGAAACGTATGAACAATAGTAGTACATACACATAGACATTTAAAACGTTCAATATCAAAGTACATTTAACCACATACTTAATATGGAATAGGCGTATTATCAAAATAACACATTCACTTATAAACTAAAAACAATTTGCAGAATATAAGTAAATGAATAGTATTGAAGCGTTTGTTCATAATGCCAATAACAGATTTTTGCTTAGTGCAAATGAATCATGAAAATAAAAATAATTTGTGGAAACGTGTATGTTTGCTTCTTACCTCCAATATACTAAGCTGTTGGACATATTTTAATTATCTATAGCATCTTAGGCTACTTTTATTTTAGAAAAATAATTACGATCTGCACAATAAACGTTAATTCCATAAAGTAGAAGTTACAAGTAGCAGCTATTCTTTAATAAACATTAACCTTCTTATTCTTAATATGACTGTTCAAGCTACGATTAAATTTAAATTTGAAACTATTTTTGAATTCATCATCTCTTAAATCTTTACATTCATCGATATTCCTGTAATCAGCATTATCGCTGTGTCTCTCATCTATCTTTCCATCCATAAAACAATCGAAATGTGGCTTACAATGAATACTATTAGTACTTCTAGCGATATATGTTTCAATGCCATCTCTATTACGTATATCAGAAAGAATATTGTTGCTCAGTTGTCAATCTCTGCAAACGTCTGTAGCAAGAGTGAATCTAGTAGCTGATTCACTAATAGAATCATCTCTCACCTTTGGTCGTCGATTACCATTCACGTGTTCAATGAACGAGGTGTTAGTATTTCTGATGTAATCCCTATGAATGTTATGATTGGAGGGCGATAGGTGTGTTAGTCTGTAGCTTGCGCAGGAATCATTGCGACGAACTACAGTCCTGGTTGTGCCAGCTCTGGAACTGCCGATTGGTGCAAAAGAGGTGCCATTCTGCTCTGGAGAAGGTGCGGGTAGACAGCAACAAAAACATTTGAAGTACGATCGGTGGAATTCTCTCCTGAATTTACCTGCAACAATAACTTGGAATTAAATTTCTGCTGAGTAAGATTTACTATATAAATTATCATTGTTTTTATCATTGAATTTTAAAGTACAAATAATAATAAATAAATAAATATTCACGGACATTTTCACACAACGTCCCCTGGTCCCAAACTAAGCTTAACGCTTGTGCTATGGGTACCAGATTACGGATATAATACATATAATACTTTTTTTTTGTAAATACATACATATAATAGATAACAAACACCCAGACGCAGTACAATTATCTGTGTTCATCACACAAATAATTGTCCTGAGTGGGAATCGAACCCACGACCTCGTGCACGGAAGTCGGTTACACTACCGACTAAGCCACGAGCCCCGTCAAATAAAATAAAGAAATGAAGCAAAATAAAAACACTTCGATAGAAACATAAGTTAAAATATTATTAATGCTGAATATGCGTCTTTCCAAAACACAGATAGAGTAATACATTAAATATTTATAGCATCAGAAATATTAAAGTTTAACCGGATCATGCGAGTACTCAAGCGAGAGTTTAATCCAAGCTTAACTATGAGTTACTGTTGGTAAGTAGCTATAAGCTTATTTTACATACATCCTAAGTTTAGCAAAAATAAAGTATTTGTTAGATGTATTACATACTAGGCTTTACTAGTTTTCAGGTTATCTATATCTCAGGTTCACAGTAGCGGGATAAAACGTATACTAGTTTAAGCAAGAGTTATTAAACAGAAATGGTTCATCAAAATCCGTCAAGTAGTATTTACGTGATGAACAAAAAGACCGACACAAATTCTAAAAAACTGTTATGGGCTTAGACACGCTCCAACAGCCAAGTATAATAATTTAATTCTCAAATGTCTTTAATGTGCAGACATAGCTCTGTTAAAATTTTATAATAGTATCGATATATAAATATATATTACGCAGGTATTTGAATCACCCAAATTGATGCTAGTAAATTAACGCGGTATCTTAGCAACAGATTGTTTACCGTAATCCTGTAACCTAGCAACGCTATGTTTACTTTTATTATTATTTTTACTTTATCTATTTTGTTTTAAAACTCAAGAGATGCATGTAGATTGGCGGAAATAATAATATTTAAAATGTCGTATCAAAATAAAAGAAATGTAGAAATCCATACTTCCTTACTTATATGATAAATGCGAAAGTATGGTTGTTTGTTTGTAATGCTTTCACGTTGTAGCTACTGAATCAATCATAATGAAATATTCATATAATCTGGCACCTAGAAAAGGACATAGGTTACTTTTTATCCCAGAAAAATAAATGGTTTCTGTTGGACAGTTAGTTGTGCCGTGAGGGGCCGGCTTTAGAATTGTTCCACCCGCCTCCGCCCATGGGAGTCGTAAGAGCCGACTGAGGGAATACCGTGGGAGTGGGCAGCAGCACTCCTTCGAGTATTAACAACATCTACTGCGATCGCCAACCCGCCTGCCAAGTGTGGCGATTACGACACTATCCCCCATTCATGGGGAGGCCTATGTCCAGCAGTGGACTTTAAAAGGCTGATGGATGGATGGATGGAGTTAGTTTTTCATAGAGATAACTAATGTGCGTCACTATACGACGTATCCATATTCTAAAGTCGAAGGCCGAAGGCGCGGGCGGAATCTCGTTTATAATATTATTAAGGATCGATGAAGTACTTGGCTTTAACACAGTCAAGGTCAAGAAATCTTCGTATATTAGCTACATTTTGAAGTAACTTTCTAATAGTTGAAATCATTTTAGTAGCTTCGACAACGGACAACCTGTTTGTCAGTCAAACAGGCAAAATATCTAAAAAAATCGTTTTGTGTTTAGATACGCCTATATAGCCTAATAGAGTCACTTTTCTCAAATATCTTAAATGTACAGACATATTTCTATTACAGCTTTATAACAGTATAAATACATTTTACAATAATATATATAAAGTGCAACTTTGACCCACTAGTCTCAGCCAAGGCGTGCTATGCTTATTACCGGAGATCTTAATCTCACGGACGGACTGGAGTCGTTAGAGTGGCACTGATACTTTGGATTCCAGTGCGTACTCTATGGACTCTTTAATGTGCAGAGATTTGAGGAGTTGGTGTTGCCAATAGAAATTCATGGACATAATAAATATTCATAAACATTTTTCACACAACGTCCTCTGATCCCAAACCAAGCTCAACGCTTGTACTATGGGTACCAGATTACGGATATAATACATATATTATTTTTTTTTGTAAATACATACATATAATAGATAGAAAACACCCAGGCGCAGTACAAATATCTGTGTTCATCACACAAATAATTGTCCTGAGTGGGAATCGAACCCACGACCTCGTGCACGAAAGTCGGTTACACTGCTGACTACGCCACGAAGCCCGGCTATGAATGGATGTTACCACTATAAGTGGATCACTTGCATTTGCATAAAAACAATACATACCTATTAAAAACAATATAATAAATCTTACCGAGTGTTGCGGGTTTGACTCCTGCACAGGACAATTCTTTATATGATCCATCCATCCATCCATCCATCAGCCTTTCATCGTCCACTGCTGGACATAGGCCTCTCCTAATTGGGGGTTTTACCATAATCGCCACGCTTGGCAGGCGGGTTGGCGATCGCAGTGGATGTTTTTAGTACACAGGGGAACGCTGCTGCCCGCTCCCCCAGTGATCCCTTAGTCGGCTTTTACGACTCCCATAGGAAGAGACGGGGTGGAGCTATTCTTGGTGCCGGCCCACACGCCAAATTATATGATCCACAAATGGCGATTCTAAGTCTGGGTATACTTTGTTACTGTTAAACTTTATTTTTGTGAAGTCCACCAACGATATAATAATTATTCCTTAGTGCAGGGTATTATTTATAAAAATATATGTCCGTATGGTGACGGCCTAAGAATACGAGTGTCACCACCCCATTTCTTCCCACGGGTGTAGTACGAGGCGACTAAGGGAAGTAAGCAATTATCACCCATTGCATTACTGGGTACCAAGTGGGAGTGCTCACTTGCTTTCGGGCCCTAGCGGGTTGGTACCACCGTCTCCCGTGCGACCGGCCATGAAGCATATCTGTGTGTTTTGGCTATAGCAGTAGATAGCCGTTTATTCTATCATTTCATATCTGTGAAATGAAAAGGTGATCAGCCGCTTTCCAATACTCCCGGTATAGTTGAGTCCACGGTTGACGGAAACTTTTTTCCTTGAGTGTTTTGGTGGGAACATGAAGGAAATACGTCGTCGTTTCACGTTATTTTCCAAAACTTATATTATTTCAATTAAATGTTTGTGTATGTACATAAGTGTTGGCAAGTAATGTAGTGCGGTTTAACGTGTCTTTTTGGTGTTGCCTGCAAAACTCCATAGAAGCTTTTAGTAAAGCCATCACTTTGGTTAGGCATAACTTTATCTTGACTATGACTAATTTCGACTGTGATTAAGGAAAGTCCAATGACAATACAATAACTCAAATCGAGAAGTCATTTTGATCTGTAATTTAAAGTTTTAACATGCTCAGCTACTTTAAAGAATGAATGAAAGTGGAAAAAGAGAGCTTTGTTGCGATTTGTGCCTGCGTCCCTTCCAATCCAGGGAAGTGCTCTAGACCGCTAAGCCATCGCAGTCACCGACGGTGACGTCCAATCTCCACTTCATAATTGCTTTTGGATGTGTTTCTACGACTTAATATTTATTATTATGAAATAAAAATACCTACGTTTACGGAATCTATCTCGTTTACTTGAATTTCTAATAGTACGTCTCGTAGACGTCCATGGCTAATATCAGCCTTGGACATCTAACATCTAAGTTCACCCGTAATCATGAATGCTGTAATGTATTCGAAACGTCGGGATAGTAGGAAATCAAAAAACGCGATAGATTCCGTAAACGTAGTTTTATTGCATAATGTGAAACATTCACATAAATATCAGGAATTAATAATTAATTATTAAAAAAATACTTTTTTCCTATATTTGACTTAGTTAAATACTCGTAAAGAATTTTTTTTCGCTCATATACAAATCGTGTAACTGGAAAAAACAATTGAAAATAATACAAGCGTAGCGTATTTTTGTGAAATGTTTGTGACACGTTGAATTAGGAGCTTGTTGTTTGTTTCTTGTAGCGATAGACTAATGCAGCATTTTACCAGCTATCTTTGATTACTTTTACTTAGAATTCTTATCAGATTTAGCTTTAGAACGCGTTGTCGTAGGCGAACGACAAACGCGGTAAAACGACGCGACGCGTCGCGATACGAGAATATCAAATAAACGTTGTATGTACTTATGATCTACGTTCTCGCCTAATTTGTAAGCGACGAAGCGTGGACTTGTTTTTTTACAACACGCGACGCAGTGTGAACTGACAACTTGATGACGTGCATTTACATTGCATGCCCATGGTTAAACCATTAATGAACTGAGATTGCCGCGTTTGTCTCTCACGAATGGCCACGAATTAGGACACACGTCACGTAACGTATTGGTCGCAATACGTTACGTCGCGTCGCGTCCCTACGTGTCGCGTACCGTCGCTCACCTGGGACAACGGGTGAAGCTCCAGTCTATTCGACACTAGTTAGAATACCAATATTTCCGTCATGATTTCGATACATACTCATATTGATACTTTGTTTCAGGGAGAGGAAGGAGTGCAATATTTTCAGGGTCCATTTTACATGCATAGACATTCTAAACTACATAATTATATACATAAATTTTACAAAGGTAACGTATAATTGCAGTTGTTAAAGGTTCAAATTATTTGTGAATGAGGAAAAAGAGAACTTTAGTGCGAGCGGGAATCGAACTTGCGTCCCTTCCAATCCGGGGAAATGCTCTAAGCCACTGAGCTACTGCACTGACCTTTCAGCGATACTCAATCTCCTCATCACATTTGTCTTTAAATTTGCCATCAAATAGTATGAATTTTAATTGCAAAATTAAACTTACTATATTGGATGAATGCGTGTAAATGCATCCGATAGGTGGCGTTGATCGTAAACACAAATGTGATGAGGAGATTGGGTATGGTCGAACTCCCTCGTCCCTTCCCCGGATTGGAAGGGACGCAGGTTCGATTCCCGCTCGCACTAAAGTTCCTCTTTTTCCTCATTCACAAATATTTTGTACTTTAAAGTAGCTGAGCATATCAAGTGCTAAAAATACAGAACAAAAATGTCGTTACAGGTTGCCAAGTTTTTACTTAAAAATCTGACTCCAGTCTTGTTCTAAAGTGGTCATTTGTTTTTAGAATTTGACATGCTGCTTTAATGCATGTAAATGCTTCCGATAGATGGCGTTGGTCGTAAAGACAAAATGTGATAAGTAGATTGGGATGATCGAAAGATCTGTACTATAGCTCTGTGGTTCAGAGCACTTCCCTGGATTGGAAAAGGCGCGGGTTCGATTCCCGCTAGTACAAAAAATCTCTTTTTCCTTATTCACAAATAATTTGTACTTTAATAAATAATTATTAATTTTGTAATTGTTTCATTTTAATAAGAACCCCTCTGTAGGGTAAAGGCCTCCTCCATTTTTTTCCATTGCTTTCTGACAGAAAATTACTAACAGAAAATTTGTAAAAATCTTGTCAAAATTAAAAAAGGTATCCGTGAGCGGGAACACGCGATTTGTTGAAAGCCAGGTAAGCTACCGGAGCTCGTACCCGCAGAGATCAATTTCAATATCACATGGTTCCTATAGTCGTATTGATAATCCCGCTCACAGATTAGGGTTAAATAGTAAATAAATTAGTCAAAAGCAGTTTTTCATTATTTTTCACAACGTTAATTTAATTTTTTTAAATGGGTTTGTTGAATTTTAAATGGAGTGCGAGATTATTGCGTTATATAAAATGTGCTGTGCTGAATCGGGGAACGAAAATCTATTTACTGACCTGAAAAGCCTGGAAAGCCTGAAATCAAAATTTTACGGTGACATATACTAATACAAGAAACTACTTAAAAAAAAGATATGCAGTATATTTTTATGCTGGCGACTTTATTTAACAAAATTTTTACAAGTACCAGTTGTCGCTAAGGATGTTATATATAATTTTATTACGAGTAGCTTAGTGTAAAAAAAATTGAACTGTATTCCGTAAGTGACGCCATTATGGAAATAAATAAATATAAATATTCACGGACATTTTTCACACAACGTCCTCTGGTCCCAAACTAAGCTTAACGCGCTATGGGTACCAGATTACGGATATAATACATATTATATTACTTTTTTTTTTTGTAAATACATACATATAATAGATAGAAAACACCCAGGCGCAGTACAAATATCTGTGTTCATCACACAAATATTTGTCCTGAGTGGGAATCGAACCCACCTCATGCACGGAAGTCGGTTACACTACCGCCACGAGGCCCACTATATATAATATAACAGTTTTAAAATAAAAACATATAAAGTTTAGAATGATAGGATGATAGAAGCCAGTATCTGATGTTTAAAAACCTGACCAAATACTCGTATTACAATGTTTTATTGTATAATAATTTATTAATATAAATGAAATTAATATCGTGACTATATTTTATTAATTCGTTGCAACTTGGTATTCAGCGGTGGCTACCCCTTGAACCAAGTGGGTTGCCACCACCTTAGTAGTGGTGTTACTGAAGGAAGAAGGCTTCTTCTACCATTGCAATAGTTCGATATTAAGCAGGCAGTGTCTCTGGCAAATGCGAGAATTATATGCCTACTGTCAGTAAAAAGTAATGCCCGTAATTGGTATTTAGGTTATATCTCAGGTTCCTGATGTATAATCCATCCATCAGCCAACGTCAACGTCCACTGCTGGACATAGGCCTCCCCAAGAATGAGGAATAGTGCCGTAATCGCCTCGCTTGGCAGGCGGGTTGGCGATCGCAGTGGATATTGTTAATACTCGAAGGAGTGCTGCTGCCCACTCCCCCGGTATTCCTTCAGTCGGTTCTTACGACTCGCATGGGTGGAGAGGGGTGGGACAATTCTAAAGCCGGCCCCACACGGCAAAGCCGGCCCCACACGGCAATCCTTATGTATAGTGGAAGGATGAAATGTATATCAGTTTTTAAGTCTAAGACCTGTCAAAACTATTGGTAGAGCTTTGCTTATCTCAGCATGAATTGTCTGGCTCGATCGGGGAAATACCACCCTCTCACGGAAGATCAGCGTAAAACCACGATACGTACTCTTATCGTATGGTGAGTTTGAGCGCCGGAGGCCCAAACCTCCTCCCTATCCTATACTTATTATCTTTACTAACCCCTCTTTAGTATCCTACCTGTCCTCTCCTTATTACCTACCTATCCACCACCCATGGCTAAGCGCGAGTCATGCCTCTGGTGTTGCTAGCGTCTATAGGCTACGGTAACCGCTCACCATCATGCTGTTGACTGTATTGCATGGCTGTCATTCAAGTAGTATAAAAAAAAAACAACAGAATAGTTTTGTGTTCAGTGACGTAGAATTATCCTAATATTTTTTTTTTCAAATATCTTAAACGTACAGACATATCTCTGTTACAGCTTTATAATAGTATAGATTTGCATTCAAACCACTTGGCGAGATACTGCAAGCTTAACTGTGCCTTATAACTTCATCGCTAACCGCACGTTTAAAGACTTACTAAGACATTTGATTCACAAATGTAAGTTTAATCCTATTCGTAATTTATGGTTTACCCACATTGAGATTAAAGCAGTTTGTCAAGTGTCTACCGAAATTAGTATCGAATTGTTACTCGCAACACGTTCTCTATTTAGAGGTTCTATAATATAACGTAAGTAATGTTATTATTACTATTATTAGTAACGATTAATTTTATCATCTTATTGATATACTCGCTATTTGATTTGTGAGCTACATACACGAGTACATCCATTATATTTTAACCAGATTTTTTTCTCTTTTTTGGTCTATAAAGTCAATTAGGCATAGCCACGGAGTACAGAAAATAGCCCACAGATTATCGTTTTAAAAATATTCCAAGTGTTTATCCTGACTATCATATTTTATCTGTATACTAAATTTCGTACAAATTAGTTTAGCTGTTAAGTCATTTTCCAAAAATAGCCGTTCTACGAAAACTATTATTTATTCGAGAATAATAGTTATAGTTCTGTATGCTAAGCCTATTTCTCATCCATCTACATACCAAATTTCATATAATTCCACTCAGTCGTTTAGGCGTGATTGTGAAACATCTTGTTGTTTTTATATAAAACTCAAATTTATAACAAATGAGTTTTTACATGATATCTTTTTTGATAGACTTTTTAATTTAAATTGTTCTTCTCCTAGTACACCGATGCCCATCCTGACACGAATATTTAAACAGATCCGACAGCTTTAAGTGCTTTGAAAGGTACGGGAATAAAACACCGCCAACAAAATAATTCAAAGCTGCTGCTAAGAATTTTACGACCTACGATGTCAACCAAAGACCTCATCATCTGCAGGCAATTACCTCAAAGATTAAAAAGAAGGAAAAAAAACTTTATTTACACTTTAGTAATAGTAGCGCCATATAATACAGACGATTAGTTTAAAATTCCTCTAAGCTTTTTAGTTCAAAGACTCTAGTGAATGTGACTTGAATTATTAAATTTTCTTTAGAGTTACACGGGAGTGACTGAGCTGCAGTTGTACTAAAATATTCAGCAGACAAACTCTCGTACTATCACAGATTTAAGTAGACAGACGTATTAAAGTTTAATGCCACGGTAACAAGCAATCTGAGTATAATTATGATTTCGACGCAAATTACTGCATTTTTTTTTATAAAGAACCATTTGACAGACTATGTAGTACATAATGAAAAAAAAAATCGGTTGGTTACCACCAGTAGTAGTGCAACCTTATAGGTTGCTAGGCATACCACTGACGTAATCCAATACAGTACCAGTGGTCCGTCAACACAGGCGGAGGGACCGCACACGGCGGGTTTATTTAATGGGTGAGGGCCTCACACTACGCTGTTCATTGCCTCGAACGACGGGATGCGCGTTAGGTACATTTTTTCCCGCCTAAACAAAAATAAAGGTTGCCAGGCAGAAAAAAGGTTTTTTTTTCATTGCTATATATATTATTTACTCTAATTGTGCTGAAAATTATTTATTATTATGCTAAAAATATTCGATTATAATTTTGTCCCTGATAATATAATTTTAATATTTATACGAAATAGGGAGAATGTGAGCAAGAGACAGTAATATTGCAATATAGTAAGAAACTTTCTAATCTAAATGTAAAGAAAATAGCAATGTTCACATTTCCCTATAAAAGAAAATTGATGAAGTTGGAAAATGAATATACTTACAGTTTGAATATGACATTCCATCCATCCATCAGCCTTTTAACGTCCACTGCTGGACATAGGCCTCCCCAAGAGAACGCCACAACGAGCGGTCCCGTCATGGGGTATAATGCCGTAATCGCCACGCTTGGCAGGCGGGTTGGCGATCGCAGTGGATGTTTTTAATACTTGAGGGAGTGCTGCTGCCCACTCCGGTATTCCCTCAGTCGGCTCTTACGACTCACGTGGGTAGAGAGGGGTGGGACAATTCTAAAGCCGGCCCACACGGCCAGGCCGGGAATATGACATTGGATAATACAAAAACTCAATGCAATTATGTTATAAGTGACAAAATGCATGTCATTGACATTAACAATTATGTTAATAAGCGTTATTATTATCTGACAGAAGATAGATATTATCTTTGTAAATATTTTAAACAACAGGTAGCTGTAATTATAATACCGACAGTAACTCACGTTTAGGATCGATTACGTCGACCCGGGTTTCGAGCATATCCGATGCTCATCATCAGGACGAGTGCGCAGTGGCGTCTGCGAGCTCCCGGCGTGCACTGCGGAGCGCATGGCGCGCGGCTCGACTCGACAGCGGTGCAGTTTGCGGTGGGGGGCTCGCTTGTGGAGCGTGCCCGGCACCGACGATGTCGGCCGGAGATGGTCGATCGTGTCCGGGAGTAGATGGATGTATTTTTGCTTCTTCCCTCACTATATTATTGTCCCTCGTATGTTTACATACCACACTGACTGTGTCGTCCTCCAAGTCCATGTTCACTTTTTGTTTCGAGGTAGCATTAAGGGCCGGTAACCAAGCTGACGAGAGCCTCCACCCACCATCTCTGTTAAATGTTTGATGACGGTTGATCTCTATAGCCTCAAGTACTTTGCGAGGAACGTAAAACTTTTCTCGAGCTAATAGGGAAGCTTTGTCAAACCTTATATAATGCTTTATGTCACAGAGATGTGCATGTTCTGCTACAGCTGATTGGTTGGTATCCATATTCTTTATGCTCCTGACGTGCTCAGTTAGTCTTGTGGCGATATTGCGTCGAGTCTCTCCTACACAACTCTTGCCACAATCGCATGGGATTCGGTAAACACTCGGTATGCCGAGGTGGTCTTTATCTTTCGGAGAACGTAACATTTGTCTTATTCGACCAGGGGGACGAAAGAACGTTTTTATATCGTACTTACGCTTTAAGAAGTAAGCTATTTTGTCGGTTACTCATAAAAGGTAGATAGCTTGGAGAACGTTCTACATTTATCGGTCGGCTATGTTCACTCGGCTCTGCCCACCGGTAGCATTGGCGCCAATTATACCCGTTGTCCTCTAGTACAACCCTTACGTGCTCAAGCTCTTTCTTTATAAATTGAGGGTCACATAGTCTAAGAGCTCGGTTTATTAAGGACCTCGGTACTGAGGACAAGTGCGCAGGATGATGATGTGACGTTGCATGAAGATATCGATCCGTGTACGCAGACTTTCGATGAATCTTATGTGTCATACTACCATCCGAATCCCGGATAACACATACATTTAAGAACGGCAGCATCCCTTCCTTCTCTTCTTCCACGGTGGTACTGATCTTCGGATGTATATAATTAAGGTGTTCCGTGAACTCCGCTATGCCTTCCCTGTCCACTATAGAGAAGATGTCATCCACATACCTCCACCAACAACGCGGTTTAACTCTTGCGGTATTTAGTGCCTGGGATTCAAAGCATTCATGAAAATATTTGCCACTACTGGAGCTATAGGTGAACCCATCGCCACACCGTCCAGCTGTAGGTAATATTCGCCTCTCCACATGAAGTATCCACTCGTCAGACACACCTCTATCCACTCCAGGTACTCCGTTGGTAAAGCAGAGTCCCGTATCAAAGTACCTAGGACTTGTAATGTTTCCTTTACGGGTACATTGGTGAACAGAGAAGTGACGTCGAAGCTTACCATTGATTCAGTGGGTTCGATTCTTACATCCCTTAACAGTTGGACGAAATGTGTAGAATCCTTTACGAAACTATTGTTCTGACCTGTGCACTGTAATAATACTGAGGCCAGATGTTTAGAGAGTTTGTAAGTGGGCGAGTCTATTTGGCTCACGATGGGACGCAATGGCCAACTTGGCTTATGGATTTTAGGCAGACCATATATTTTCGGACATGTTGGGTTTTGTGGTCATAGCATCATATTACCTACAGCTGGACGGTGTGGCGATGGGTTCACCTATAGCTCCAGTAGTGGCAAATATTTTCATGGAATGCTTTGAATCCCAGGCACTATATACCGCAAGAGTTAAACCGCGTTATTGGTGGAGGTATGTGGATGACATCTTCTCTATAGTGTACAGGGAAGGCATAGCGGAGTTCACGGACACCTTAATAATATACATCCGAAGATCAGTATCGCCGTGGAAAAAGAGAAGGAAGGGATACTGCCGTTCTTAAATGTATGTGTTATCCGGGATTCAGATGGTAGTCTGACACATAAGATTCATCGAAAGTCTACGCACACGGATCGATATCTTCATGCAACGTCACATCATCATCCTGCGCACTTGTCCTCAGTACCGAGGTCCTTAATAAACCGAGCTCTTAGACTATGTGACCCTCAATTTATAAAGAAAGAGCTTGAGCACGTAAGGGTTGTACTAGAGGACAACGGGTATAATTGGCGCCAATGCTGCCGGTGGGCAGAGCCGAGTGAACGTAGCCGACCGATAAATGTAGAACGTTCTCCAAGCTATCTACCTTTTGTTAGATGAGTAACCGAAAAAATAGCTTACTTCTTAAAGCATAAGTACGATATAAAAACGTTCTTTCGTCTCCATGGTCGAATAAGACAAATGTTACGTTCTCCGAAAGATAAAGACCACCTCGGCATACCGAGTGTTTACCGAATCCCATGCGATTGTGGCAAGAGTTATGTAGGAGAGACTCGACGCAATATCGCCACAAGACTAACTGAGCACGTCAGGAGCATAAAGAATATGGATACCAACCAATCAGCTGTAGCAGAACATGCACATCTCTGTGACATAAAGCATTATATAAGGTTTGACAAAGCTTCCCTATTAGCTCGAGAAAAGTTTTACGTTCCTCGCAAAGTACGTGAGGCTATAGAGATCAACCGTCATCAAACATTTAACAGAGATGGTGGGTGGAGGCTCTCGTCAGCTTAGTTACCGGCCCTTAATGCTACCTCGAAACAAAAAGTGAACATGGACTTGGAGGGCGACACAGTCAGTGTGGTATGTAAACATACGAGGGACAATAATATAGTGAGGGACGAAGCAAAAACACATCCTTCCACTCCCGGACACGATCGACCATCTCCGGCCGACATCGTCAGTGCCGGGCACGCTCCACCAGCGAGCCCCCCAACGCAAACTGCACCGCTTTCGAGTCAAGCCGCGCGCCATGCGCTCCGCAGTGCACGCCGGGAGCTCGCAGACTCCGCTGCGCACTCGTCCTGATGATGAGCATCGGATATGCTCGAAACCCGAGTCGACGTTATCGATCCTAAACGTGAGTTACTGTCGGTATTATAATTAATCTAACAGGTAGCTGCTTCGCTATCATATTTTTTTTATACATCAGCCAAGAACTTGGCTAACAACTTTGCTTTTATTGATCAATCTGATGTTGACATTTGTAATTTAAATGGTGACATTTATAGTTATAAAAATAATGATATTTCATGTACTAATTTAAACTACAATATGAGACAATAGATATATCCTCTTACTTTAAAAATAGTTTATCAACCAATTATAATCTAATAAAGACAAAAGAGACATTCTCTTGCTCTAGTAATAGTATATTGTGTAATAATAATAAATGAAAGCCAATAAACCTGGTACATCAAAATATTCAAGGTATGTTTGGTAAAGAATTGGAAATTGAATTATTTATTAATGATTGTGATGTAGATATTCTGTTTTATTACAGAACATTGGCTCAAAAACAATTAATTCATTTTCAATTTTTCTGTAAATAATAATTTTTCTGGAACCTACTAGGATTACTTCTTTGAGCGCAACTTGTATAGATAATATATTTATAAATGCAAAACCAATCAATAAATCTATCATAAATAAACTGGAATCTGATCACTGTGGACAACTTGTGGTATTTCCTGGAACTAGTAGGGTCCATAAAGATAAAGTTACCTTTGTTCCAATGAACTCTAGCCACTTAGAGCTTTTTAAATGTAATCTATCTGAAAAAGTACCGCGGTTGCCTTTTCATGACAACCCTAACGATTTATTGCTCTTTTCCAGTTGATCAGTATTGAATTCAGCAAGAATTTTAAACCTAAAACTGTAAATATTGGCGCTCGCGCGGGCTTTAGTGAATGGGCTACCTGTGGTATTTATACAAGTAGACTAAGGTTATATGAACTTTATAATGAAAAAACCTTTAATCACAACCCAATATTTTTGGAATATGTAAAAACATATTCCAAAACATTCACACGAGGCTGTTCCTATGCTAAATCACTATATATGAAAAATAAAATCAAAAAATCCGGCGATATTATTAAAATGACCTGGAAGGTTATAAACAGTGAAACTGGTAGAGAAACAGTGCGCAAGAGGGACTTTTAATTCTTTTTATTTTAAATGTCTTAATATTAAAAAAATATTTTAAAAGTCTTAATATTAAAAAAACTGCGGGTTTATGGGGTATGTCTGTTAAGTTAGTTAACTCAATTATTCATATTATTGCTCCCCAATTGGCATCTGTGTTTAACGGTTGTTTTGCTAATGGTGTATTCCCCGACATTCTGAAGTTTAGTAGAATAATTCCTTTGTTTAAATCTGGTAGTACCTCAGGCCTTAATAATTTTCGTCCAATTTCTGTACTACCGACACTAAGTGAAGTATTTGAGAAGCTTATTCTCAAACAAATGGTTGATCATTTTGACAATCATAAAATTTTTCATAAAAACCAGTTCGGCTTCACAAAGAATCTCTCTACTACTGATGCAGGTCTAGAATTGGTAAAAACCATATTTAAAGCTTGGGAAGATTCGCACCACGCGTTAGGCGTATTTTGCGATTTGTCTAAAGCATTTGACTGTGTACATCATGAAACCCTTATTAAAAAGTTATATCATTACGGAATCGGGAACAGGGCTCTCGAGCCTTTGACTTCTTATTTAAGCAATAGAATTCAAAGGGTCGATGTTAATGGCACGTTATCACTTGGGTCTGTCATGACAATGGGTATGCCGCAGGGGTCCATTTTGGGGCCATTTCTGTTCCTAGTTTATATTAATGACCTAACATACTACGTAGGAGATAATCGAAATATTGTGTTGTTCGCAGATGATACATCTTTATTTTTTAAAATAAGAAGGCAACTACTTAATTATGACGAAGTGAACAACGCACTATCTAAAGATGTTCATTGGTTCAATACTAATAACCTAGTTTTAAGTGAAAATAAAACGAAATATATAAAATTTACTACACCCAATGTAAGGCATGTAGAAACCAATGTACAATTGAATGGCGTCGAACTGGACCTTGTGGAGTCCACGGTTTTCCTAGGTATCACTATAGATAAAAAACTCTAATGGCCCGCATATTAAAAAAATGTCAGGTAGGCTTAGCTCAGCGGCATATGCGGTAAAAAAAAATACATTATTGACTGATGTTGAAACGGCTAAAATAGTTTATTTCAGTTACTTTCATAGTATTATGTCCTATGGCATACTGCTATGGGGATGCTCCGCCGATATAAATTCTATATTTGTACTTCAGAAAAGGACCGTTCGTGCATTCTATAATCTGGACCCGAGAGTTTCCCTTAGACAGAAATTTAAAGAAATAAATATTCCAACTGTTGTGTCTCAATTTATATATGAAAATCTGTTGTATGTCAAGAAAAGCATCAGAAGCTTTGATAAGTATAGTGACGTTCATCACATTAATACAAGGAACAAAGGCAATCTTGTTGCTCACAGTACTCGTCTCCACAGAATTAGTAGATCTTTTATGGGGCAATGTATATGCTTCCACAATAAAATTCCTGAAAATGTCCGAAACATGCCAGTTTAAGAAAGCCATAAAAATTAGACTTTGTAATCAAGGTTATAACACTGTTTCGGATTATCTTGAGGATAAAACTAAATGGGCTTGAGCTGCTCCTCATTCATTAATTTTCAAAATTGTTTTATAAGATATAATGTAATTTTAGTTATAAAGTTTATATTAAATTGTAATAAATAGGCAATTTAAAAAAGTGGCCCATGTGTTTCTTGCCGGGTTCTTCTCACGAAAAGCTTTACTACGGAATCCGGCCGCTTGTGGAGATTGCAATCGCCACTTTGTTATTGCGGATGCACTCGCCTCAGGCGCTCGTGTTAATTATTTTAATTATTAGTGTATTATTCACGATTTTAAGTGCTAATAGGCCTATGAAATAAAGATATTTTTGAATTTGAATTTGACTCATTGTGTTTTTCAACTTTAATAGTGGCCGTGCTTATTCAGCATGAATGGGCCAGCTTGATCAGGGAAGTCCTCCCAGAGAAGTCCAGCCTCTCATAGAAGATCAGCGTGAAACAACGGTAGTTACTCCTATTGTTGTATTTCGTTTCGAGTGAGAGCATCGGAGGCCCATTCCTCTCCTTATCCTTCCTCTCCACGTCTTATACCAGTCTTAGGAGTTGGTGACGTGTGAGTGTATGTATTTAGGCTACGGTAACCACTAACCATCAGGTGGGACGTGTGCTTGCTTGCCACCCACGTAGTATAAAAAAAAAATTGCGTGTAACCTTTACGCGCTGTTGAAGTAAAACTTTAAGTAATATGGTGGATATTACCATAGTAAAAGGAAATAAGTAAATTGTCTTCATACAAACGAACCAAGCGCGGTTTGCATGTGTGCATTCCAGTACCTATGAATCGCCGCACGCACACAATAACAAAATTTAAAACTGCTAAAGGTGCGTCCGGCAAGACTGCGCCGTCGTTTCGTACGCATTGCCATGCGCCCGGATTCGTTGACCGCTGCTACCGCTCGGAATTTATTTATTCAAGCTCAAAGATGGCTACATATCGGAAAACAAACAATATGTATTGTATTTGGATGACATATCCATCCATCCATCCATCAGCCTTTCAATGTCTACTGCTGGACAAAGGCTTCCCCAAGAGAACGCCACAGCGAGCGGTCCCGTCATGGGGGATAATGTCATAATCGCCACGCTCGGCAGGCGAGTGTGCGATCACAGTGGATGCCGTTAATACTCGAGGGAGTGCTGTTGCCCACTCCCCCGATATTCCCTTAGTTGGCTCTTACGACTCTCGTGGGTAGAGAGGGGTGGGACAATTCTAAAGCCGGCCCCACACGGCCCCACGGATGACATATAGACGAGATCTTCTCAAATCACAACAGTAAAAACATTATATTATTGAAAAAAAAATATAAAAATATACTCGGCTCCCGTTCTATGCGTAAGAACATAAAGAGACTTTATATTAGGATCCCTGATACAAAGTTAGGTACTGCCTAAGTTTTAAGATATTTTTTTAAATTTTGTATATGAAAACTAGCTCTGTATTTATGACGATTGAATAAACTAAAAGTGACGAGCCCTGCGTGCGTAGGTAATTATTGCGTGCATGGGCTCTGAGACAACGTACTTGCTTTTGGTGTTTTCTTGTTTTTCGATATTACTAAAAAGATTAATCATAAAATAAATGGAATTTCACACTTTGTATTTTCATACTACCAGTAGGATCATATTACCAACGACTTAATTGCAATTAAATGAGTGTGTGTAACCTTTACGCGAATGGCACCACACAAAAAAAATCATAAAATGGTGGAACTTGACACTTTCTTTTTTGTTAAAGCTGGAAAAAATGTTCCTAATCGCACACCCCGTCGTTCAGGGCAACGAACAGGGTAGTGTGGGGCCTTCACCCACTAAAGAAACCCGCCGTGTGCCGTCTCTCCGCCTTTATTGGCAGGCCACTGGAAGTATGTTACATTCATTTAGATATTTTTGTATATATTTTTAGCATTTGACATGCTTAGCACTATACATTAAACACAAAATGAAAAATGTGAATTTCACATTTTTCACTTTGTGTTTAATATGTTACATTCCTTCGGTGGAAGTGGAACGTGAAACGGTCATTCCTATCAAGGCGACATATATATCGTATATATCATAGATATAGTATATACTGACGATATCTATGATATATATCTCTTGTCATTCGTGTGATGACTGACTGCTTAAAATAATTGACATTAAACTTCATTGCTTCATATAAATAACGGCACGTTTGATTTAAGTCGATTATTTTAATGATTCTTTGTAATCTGTGGTAATTTAATATCGAAGTAGAAGTATTTTTGTCAATACCGGCGTACCGTTCGAGTGTCGTGGGTTCGATTCCCACACAGGACATCTCTTTGTATGCTCCACAAATGGTTGTTCTGGATACTTTGTGTCCGTGAAATTGTATATTGGTAAAGTCACGCTATAAAAGGATTATTCCTTAGCGCAGGGTTTAGTATTAAAAAAAAAATAACAAATAAATTTTTATCGCGTTTACTTGATTTTACTACTATCCTGACGTTTCGAATACTTTACAGCATTCATGATCACTGGTGCACTTAGATGATTGACGTCCAGGGTAGCCTTGGAAATCAAGTAAACGTAGTTTTATTTCAAAATGTTTAACATTTGCGTAAATATTAGAAAGTATTATAACAAATAAAGTTACGATTGTAGTCGAATTTATTTTGAAAATGGGTAGAGGGAACGCGAAACACCGAATGAATTCGTAAGTGTCATGGATATGGTAGTTGACAATCTGCCGAGCTAGTGAGACACGTGCAAATCCATTGGCTCTAAATCCATTTACATCCTTGTGTTTTATGTTATTTTAATATTTTAAAATAGTGATCATTAGATACAATATCTACATATAACGCTAAGTTACGTGACTTAATGTTAAAAATGTCAAATTTCCATATATATTTTAATAGTTTTCTATAGCGTTAGTAGGGCCACTGGATAGAAAGACATGACACTCAAAGATAATATAACTATAAGTGTTGTTGTTTTTAAATGTAGTCAAGTAGATTCTGCCCGCAACTTCATCAGAGTGGACTTCAGAATATAATATAACTACGTCACTCGGCATATTAATTATCTCTTTGCAATAATAGCTATCGCATAGGAGTTGTAAATTTTTCTGCAATAAAATATAGCCTGTTACGTTGTATACATAATTACGATACGACTCCGTATTTTAAAAAACGCGTGCATGAACAACTCGTATTTCATTCGCACAATATGGCGGCGTCGTGGCGTTGTCGGTAGTTGTAACCGACTTTCATGCACGAGGTCGTGGATTCGATTCCCACTCAGGATAATTATTTGTGTGATGAACACAGATATTTGTACTGCATCTGAGTGTTTTCTATCTATTATATGTACCTATGTATTTATAAAAAAAAAGTAATATATGTATCATATCCGTAATCTGGTACCCATAGCACAAGCGTTAAGTTTAGTTTGGGACTAGAGGACATTGTGTGAAATGTCCGTGAATATTTATTTATTATTTATAATACTCAATTACTCGTCCGCTTGCTCGACTGCATTACCTAAAATGGTATCGTAGATGGCTAAATTACTAAATATGGTATTGTAGGCGATACCGGATGCTAAGAAGCTGCTGTTCTCGTAGTTTCGATGAGGTCGGGCCAATGAGAGCGATCCTTTCAGCGTGCGAACGAAGAACGATTGATTAACGGGGTTCGAGCGGCATTAATATGCATTCATTTTGCGTTACAACGGAGTCGAGCTAACATTGCTTAATCAAGTGTACATTATACACTTGTATTAAAACACTGTACGTTCCAAAATTTCATAAAAGCGGCGATTAGCGTTTTGGTGTTTAATAGTGTTACTTCAAGGAAACCCCAGAGAACAGCTTTGCGAGCCGTTGGTGTACCGTACATACCGCGCTTGAACAAATAAAAAAGAGCTCCTGGGGTCCTGCTCAATTTTGAAGATCCTGTTCAAGTTTGGAGCTTCCAGTTTTGAGTTCCTGCTTTAAGCGGGGACTGCACGTTCCTGTTGGATTACGCCGGCCTGCAGAACGGTGCCTTCGGGATAGGTCTTCGCTTTCTAACTCCGAGCCAACGCTGCGCGTAAGCCGGAGCCTAAGTTGAGTGTCCGCTAGGTGACAATACGGATATCCTGAGTTACGAACCTGCCCCCTGAGTTCTCATCTCTATTTTAAACATTAGTTAATTAAAACTAACTAACTTATCATCACGCCATTTCCCTTGCGGGGTAGGCAGAGAGAACAGGGTGCCAAGAGGCTCTATTCTTGCATACATCTCTCGCTTCCTCAACATTCATAACTCTCTTCATACACGCTCGCCGGTTTCGGAGACTCCTGACTCCACCTTCCTTCAATACATGACCGATTTGGTCTAGGTAGGTTCTCGGTCTCACCCTGTACCTACATCCTGCCACTTTCGAATTGTATATCTTCTTAACCAGTCGCTCGTCCGGCATTCTTTCCACATGTCCGACCCATCGGAGCGTTCCCTTTCGCATCTTTACACCTATACTCTCTTTCATACCTACTCGCTCTCTTACGTCGTTGTTACGAATGCGGTCAGTCAGCCTCACTCCACAGATTCTCCGCAGATATCGCATTTCGACCGCATTGATTTTACTCTCATACTCCTTTTTGCATACCCAGCTCTCCTTCCATATAATAACGTTGGGACAAGCACTGCGTTGCGTATTGCGACACTACCTTCTGGCTGAGGTGGTGGCTGCCGAGAAGTTGTCCCAATGCTCCGTTCACTCTATTTCCCGCATTCACTCTTCTCTCTACATCAGTGGTGTACCTTCCATCCTGACTGAATCCACATCCAAGATATACAAATTCATCCACTTGTTCTAGCACACCATTTCCTATTGCTACTCTAACATCTGTTCTGGCTTCTTCTCTTTCAAAAACCATCATTTTGGTTTTGCTCAAATTCATTTTTGTTAATTATTTATATTAAACTAGTATATATTCCCCGCTGCTTCGCTCGCGTCATAGTATTGTCGATGAAAAATCAATGTTGGATAGGATTCCTATTATTAGATATAAGCGTCGCCATGCTAACAGCCGGATTTACCCTCCCTCCGCATTAGATGTTTCACATCAAAAATATAGGTTTCGGATAAGTAATTACCAACATATCATATACAAAAACCTTCTCCGAAACACGCTGCACCTTATGATATAAGTATTATTCTGATCGGTTGAGTAGTTTTTCCAGTATAACCGAACAAAAAAACCGGCTCTCCATTTATTAGTATAGGTTTATTCAATTTAAAAAATAGTGATGTAATTAATTATTTATTTTTATTAAACTGTACATTTTTTTATCTTTATTTATCCCATAGCTTGACTTCTACGTAACAAGCCTATAGTATGTCCTTTTCCAGACTATATCTATACAATTTTGATATGCGACAGTGTAATTAATAAACAAACTCACTCACCTTTATATTTGTAAGGATGATGTGCAGTGATAGTTTTTTTATTGCTAATGATGGCAAACGAGCCACGGCTCCGTTATGGTAAGCGGTAACTGTGGCTCATGGAATCAACTATACCAAGAGTATTATCAAGCCGCTGCGCACCATTTCATTTCTCAGATATGAAATGAAAGAATAAACTTCTATCTTCTGCTACAGTCAAAACACACTAACGTGCTTGATGACCGGTTACACAGGAGACAGTGGTACTGACCCGTTCGGATCCGATAGCAATTGAGTACTTCCACTTGGTGCCCAGCCCTACCCCCAGTAAAAGTTTAGAGGTAAAACTAGGAACTGTAAAAAGCCTGCATGTAGGTAAGCCTGAGATGTTCTCAAGCGCTTGGAAAATCTTCCAACCTACACTGGGCAGTCGTGGAGGACTGTTAGCATGAACCTTCTCACTTCAAGAGAAGCTTTTTGCTCTGCAAGACTCTATCTACAACATTTTGCAATCTGGTTTTGGTGCTAAAAATATACACTACAAATTTATAATAAAGAATTATTCTTTACTAGCCTTTGACCGCAGCTTCGCCGCACCCTACAACCTAGTTTTTCGGTTATATCTCAGGTTTCCACTATAGTAGCGGGATAAAATGTATACCAGTTTTTAAATCTAATCAAGGCCTTTCAAATAAAAAAAGTTGCTTCAAAATCCGTTTCGTAGTTTTTGCGTGATGCGCAAACAAACAGCCAAAAATTCTAAAAAAAATCGTTTCATGTTTAGATACGCTTATAGAGCCTATTATTACAGCAATTCTTTCTCAAATATCTTGAATGTACAGACACAGATCTACAGCTTTATAATAGTATAGATTATAATGATTATAATCAAATAAATTAATGGTGTAAGTATTGAACATAGCATAGCATCACGCCTGTATTCCCCGAAAGGGTAAGTAGAGGTGTATTATACACCCACGATTCGCCAGCTATGTTTAAGTCCCACGTAATAGGGGCGAGGCTTTTGCCGTCTACCGGGCACATTTCCAAACTCTGGGCTGCTACTGAGAATTTTTCTTTTTAGGAAATAGCTCAATAATACCGCCCGACTCGGGATCTCATGATGAGCAATCGCTCACACTACCGCTGCACCACAGAGGCAGTAAAAAAAGTTAAGAGTTTGTTAAGTTGGTGTATTGAAATGTACATTAATTGTAATTACTTGCTTATCATCTTATTAAGATATTTTTTTGGCACAGTTATATAAAGTTTTATCACACTTCGACTGACATAGATAACTATAAACAAATTCAACGCATTTTATAAAATAACTAGCCTCTGCCCGCGGCTTCGCCGCAGCCAAATGTTAGTTTTTCGGTTATATCTCAGGTTTCCAATATAGTAGCGGGATAAAATTTATACCAGATTTTAAGTCTAATCAAAGCCTTTCAAATAAAAAAAAGTTTCATCAAAATTCGTTCAGTAGTTTTTTTCGTGATGCGCAAACAAACAAACAGATAAACAGACAAACAGACAAAAAATCTAAAAAAATGTTTAGGTTTAGACACGCCTGTATAGCCTATTACAGTATTTTTGTCTCAAATATCTTGAATGTACAGACAAAGTTGTGTTACTATTTTACAGAAAAATAGAAAAACAACACTATATCTCTACCTCACCGATCCCGACTACGGCAATCTTAAGGTATTACCCTTTTAAATAAAAATTACATGATATCTATACATTCTTATTTATATGGTATAAATGAACACAAAGTGCAAAAATGTGAAAACGAAAATAACAGCCACAACAGGAATTGAATCTGAATCTCCTAGAATTCCCTCCCAGATGCTTTCTTAACTCAGCTAAGTACTCCAAAAGATGCAGGTTCAAATTCTGCTCGTGACTCTTACTTTCGATTTCACAATTTGTGTTTGTAAAAAACAATTCCTAAAATTGATCCACAATTGACAAAATATCGGTGAATACACATAAAAGGAAAGAACTAGGGACCTCCTTTATTGAGGTCGGTAAAGAAGCAAAAAAATAATGAAAGGCAAGATAGTGAAAATATATACGTACCGCTCATGAAGTTGTAAATGAGAGGGTTCACAGCGGAGTTGGCGTAGCACATGACATGGCTGATGAGAGCAATGCAGGTCATCACATCACTTTGCTGGACGTCGTAAGCGACCCTGTGTATGACAAAGATAAAAATAATATGATTAATTTTCTACTTGTGTTGAGAACAATGTCTTTAATAATAGTGGACAAAAATGTAATATTAATAATTTGTTGCGCCATCTATCTGCGCTATGCGGGGGTGATCTAACTATGTTCCTGTACGTGTAGAAAAGACAGACAGTGATCTTTTCAATATTGTTGCTTTTAATGTAATCATATTGCACACTAGTAATACACGGCAAAATAGTTGCCGTAACGCACAGTAAGGTAAGTATTTTTATTCAGTGCGGTACGCAAATATATTCCTGTACCCCCCATCCCCACGCCTCACTGCATGAGTCCGCGCGGCACCTCAGTTTGTGTTAGTGCTGGCCGTAAGTAAGACATACGTAAAGCGTTCGACTTGATTTGAGGAATTAAAAGTGAAGGTGCAAAAGCAAGAAAGTTGTTCTTTGTAGTAGTAGCTCGGATGTGACATCTAATTCTAAAAAACTAGTTTGGAAATCACAAGTCCGTCATCAAGAAGGAAAATATAAGTAATTGAAAGCGTTTTGATAAACAAAGGGAGTGATAAGGCTTGTGGTTCAGGGTTAAATAGATACAAGGAATCGAACTCAGTTTTTGTAAGTCCATCAACAAAAAATGTATTGAAGGAAGGTGTAGTCAGGAGTCTCCGAAACCGGCGAGCGTGTATGAAGAGAGTTATGAATGTTGAGGAAGCGAGAGATGTAAGAGCCTCTTGGCACTCTGTTCTCTCTGCCTACCCCGCAAGGGAAATGGCGTGATGATAAGTAAGTAAGTAAGTATTAAATTTGTAAACTGAAAGTTGTTCAGTGTGATAACTACCTACTATAGTCGGAATTATAATTCGATTCCACATTTGACATTAGCTACTGTCATTTTGTAAAATAATGATACCACATATTAATAGTGTAGTGATGAACACAAAAATCGATAATCAATCGCGATTTATGTTTATGTAATCATAATATTGGTATGCCAATTAAAGACTAAATTATTGATTTTTATTTAAATAAATACATAATTATTCATTATAATTATTTATTAATTAGTAACCGCTGCTTTATTTTATAAAAAGTTGATATTTTTGTTTTTTATATTAAAAACAAAACTTGTAATTAAAGAGCCTAGATAGTTTTCTGTATTGGCAACCCGTGCGCGCTCGTGCAGCTATCGCCATTTTGTTTATCTTGTCATTCAGCTTCATTCTCCCAGTCTAACTGCACGAATATCTTGTTTCATTGCGAATCGATATTTTGTTGGGTTTTTGTTAAAGTTTTGTTACGTTGTGTTTGTTGTTACGTTTATAGTTTTTTGTGAACTTTGAGAGAATCTATTTGTTTTGGTTTTTTATATATATTTTTATTATATAATTTTAAATTTGTTGCACGGTCACGCAAGAGCACACTTATTGATCGAAATGATATATATTATCAAGATGAAACTTGGGTTAACGCAGGTAAGGCTAACATTTTGAATTTATATACATTTTACATTAAGTTTAATAGTAATATTGAATGTTCATGTACTATATTTATTTTTAGGTCATACTGTAAAAAAAACTTGGGTGGACAAGAAAGTCACATCATCTCGGCAAGCGTTTTTGGAGGGACTGACCACTGGATTAAAAAATCCATCTGAAAAAGGCAAACGTCTCATAATTAGCCATATAGGTAGTGAAGAAGGCTTCCTGGAAGAGGGGCTCATGATTTTTGAAGCAAGGAAAAATTGTGAAGATTACCATGATGAGATGAATGCAGTTTGCTTTGAGGAGTGGTTCGCTGGAGTCTTACCAAAATTAAGACCAAACTCAATTGTGGTGATGGATAATGCACTTTACCACTCCCGAAAATTGGATACGGCACCAAAAATGAGCTGGAAAAAAGCTGCAATTCAAGACTGGCTTTTAAATAAAAATATTAATTACGAACCAGATATGGTTAAAGCTACGCTTTTAGAACTGATTCCACATAACGAGTCTTTTAATAAGTACGCTGTAGACGAAATGGCAGCACAACATGGGATCACGGTTTTAAGACTGCCCCCTTACCATTGCGAGCTGAACCCTATCGAATTGATATGGGCGCAGGTAAAGGGGAATGTAGCTCAAAATAATAAAACCATCAAATTGACAGACGTGAGAAATTTATTTGAGGAAGGCATTCAAAAATTTAGTAAAGATTAGTAAAGAGGAAAAAATGAGTAGGCTAGATATGTTAATTGACAATATCACAGACACATTTATAATAAATGTTACAGAAAGTGACAGCGATAGCGATAGCGATGACGGCGACGATTTATAAAATAAAATATTACCATAATACATCTATTTGTTTTATTTCTCATGTTCCTTCATGATTACATTTTTTTATTTATTTCACACACAATTATTAAAGAAAACTCTCAGATCCTTAATAAAATTAATCGTTATAACTAAATTATCCGTTCAGAAATATTTAATTTCCTGATATACTTAGTTTCTATTAAAGTAGTAGTTGTTTAGATATACTACTATAAACGAGAGGAATCGATCGGGAAATATTCCATTTCCGTATCGAATATTTTCGCAACGTCACTATTTAGTACACGTCATAACGTTGCAACACTGAAATTGTCAAATCTGGAATCGAATTAAAATTCCGACTATAGTACCTCTTAGAACATAGTCCATCCATCCATCCATCAGCCTTTCGAAGTCCACTGCTGGACATAGGCCTCCCCAAGAGAACGCCACAACATGTGTTTCGCTCATACCTATGGGGGATAGTGCCGTAATCGCCACGCTTGGCAGGCGGGATGGCGATCGCAGTGGATGTTGTTAATATTCGAGGGAGTGCTGCTGCCCACTCCCCTGGTATTCCTTCAGTCGGCTCTTACGACTCCCATTACCATTCTAAAGCCGGTTCCACACGGCGGAACATAGAAGGCCGATGAAACCATACCTAGAGTTTTAAATTTACTTTATTTCGTCATATTAAAGTTCCTAATGTTGTGTGATCTCATCATAGGTTCTAAAATAATTTTGTAAATTTTATTTTTTGTTGATTATTGTGTTTGTACTAAGTAGGTAAATATGACTACTTTTTATTTTTAATCTAAAAAGATTAAAAATAAAAAGTAGGCGTCAGTCTTACAAGTATTGCCTGTTTAAAAAAATATTTACAACACAACACATACAACACATAGAATCACGCCTGTATTCCCCGAAGGGGTAGGCAGAGGTGTATTACACACCCACGACTCGCCAGCTATGTTTGAGTCCCACGTAATAGGGGGCGAGCCTATTGACGTCTACCGGGCACATTTCCAAACTCCGGGTTGCTACTGAGAATTTTTCTTTTTAGGAAAAAGCTCAATAGCTTTTTGCCCGACCCGGGGGAACCCGAGACCTCATGATTAGCAGCCTCATTATACACTACCGCTACACCATCGAGGCAGTTAAAAAAATATTTATATATTTTATAATAACGATGTTGACTAATTAAGAAGTTATGTTATGTTGAATTGTTGATTCATAGAATGTTAATTAAATTTTAATATTGTGTCTTTAATAAAGAATGTATTTAAAGTATCGATTGTCATTTTAAAAGTAGACCCCATCCCTAGCATTTTTTTAATTCTATGCTATACGGCAAGAATATTGCCGTGAATGACTGATTTTGAAAACTACCTTTATCTTTAAAAATATAGTACAGAACCTCGAGCTACCGCAGCTAGGTATATACGAAGATGTAGTCTATCGATTCGAATTAAACTTACTATATTGGATGCATGTAATGCTTGCCGATAGATGGCGTTGGTCGTAAGACAAATGTGATTATCGAAAGAGCAGTAGGATAGCTCAGTGGATCAGAGTACTTCCCCGGAAAGGACGCAGGTTCGATTCCCGCTCGCACTAAAGTTCTCTTTTTCCTCATTCACAAATAATAATTTGTACTTTAAAGTAGCTGAGATGTCAAGTGCTACCTCAATCGGAACGCATTTACATGCATTAATCCAATACACTTCCCCGGATTGTCTAAGGTCAGTGCGATAGCTCAGTGGCTTAGAGCACTTCCCCGGATTGGAAGAGACGCAGGTTCGATTCCCGCTAGCACTAAAGTTCTCTTTTTTCTCATTCACAAATAATAATTTGTACTTTAAAGTTCCAGTGTTCTGCCTATAGGAACTATGCATTCTCCGCAATAAAAAGTTGCCTATGTTGCAAAACAAAACAAACGCACATACATATCTTTACTAATATTATAAACGCGAAAGTGCCTTTCTTTGTTACTTTTTCACACCACATTTAGAAAATATTCAGAGTCCAGAAAAGGACATAGGGTACTTTTTATCCCTTTTTATTTAAAACTGGCCTACGTTTGCGGCTCCGCCGCAACCAAAAGCTAGTTTTTATGTTGTATCTCAAGTTCCCGATATAGTAGCGGGATAAAATGTATACCAGTTTTTAAGTCTAATTGAAACCTATGAAATAAAAAAAGTAACATCAAAATCCGTTTGGTAGTTTTTGCGTGATGCACGAACAAATAAACAGATAAACAGACAAACAGACAAAAGATCTAAAAAATATCATTTTGTGTTTAGACACGCCTATATAGCCTATTAGTCATTTTTTCTCAAATATCTTAAATGTACAGACATAGCTTTGTTATAGCTTTATAATAGTATAAGATAAGATGTACAGTTTTTTACGGGAGAGCTTTTTTTAGGGCGAGTTAAGCGAGCCCTAGTACTATTCCACAATCTATGCATATTGTGGTAGACTTTACTGAGAAGCTATCACACTTTCAGATCTATCATAAAACATAGTATTTTATACACATATAAATATAACAATTTTTATTAATTAGAATTTTATTGTATTCCTAACGCCATCCATCCATCCATCAGCCAACGTCCACTACTGGCCTCCCCAAGAATGGAGGCTAGTGCCGTAATCGCCACGCTTGGCATTATTGGGTTGGCGATCGCAGTGAATGTTGTTAATACTCGAAGGAGTGCTGCTGCCCACTCCCCTAATATACTCTCAGTCGGCTCTTACGACTCCCATGGGTGGAGAGTGGTGGAACAATTCTAAAGCCGGCCCCACACAGTATTCCTAACGCCATCTGTCGAAAATTATAAATTAAGTAGAAAACTTCGCGAGCCCTCACAAAGCTCAGCTTCTTGCTAGTGTAAAGTAATGGTGAATGTGCCATAGAGTGACATATTTATATTCCCGAAGTCTACGCGATTGAAACCGCGTGCAGAATCTAGTATATAATATAATTACGGAACGTGCTTCCATTGCATACGAATCAAGTGTGGTGTTGAATGTGTTTCTGTTCATTTAATTTATGACTACCCGCTAATTGAAATAATATATTTACAAGTCATGGATATTAGTTATGCGTGCATAATTACGTCATCAACCTTGAAAGATTCAGCTGTTTAGTTATTTATGTTACAAATAAATAAAGGTATACGAGGTTTTTTGATATTTAGGTCGGAAATATCATCCATCCATCCATCAGCCTTTCAACGTCCACTGCTGGACATAGGCCTCCCCAAGAGAACGCCACAACGAGCGGTCCCGTCACGGGGGATAATGCCGTAATCGCCACGCTTGGCAGGGTTGGCGATCGCAGTGGATGTTGTCAATACACGAGGGAGTGCTGCTGCCCACTCCCTCGGTATTGCCTCAGTCAGCTCTTACGACTCCCGTGGGTAGAGAGGGGTGGGACAATTCTAAAGCCGGCCCCACACGGTTGGAAATATAATACCTACTCTTCAAATTCAGGTTATACTCGTAGTTTGGTTCCTTCACAAAAACAGAGAAGTTTTGGCAGTTTTTCATATTAAAATGACACGTATTGCTTAGTGGTAGAGCCGTGTTCATCCCAGCATGAATGGGCCGACTAGATAGGGAAATTACCACCCCTTCATAAAAGAACAGTGTAAAACAACGGTAGGTACTCCTTGGTTACTACCCCCCTACCTACCCACTACCCTGTTTGTTACCCCGAACGACGGGGTGTGCGGTTAGGTAAATTTTTTCCCGCCTAAACAAAAAAAAAGGTACACCTTGGCTTTTTTTCTTTTTTTTTTTATTGCATGTATTGGCAGACGAGCCACGGCCCATATGATGGTAAATGGTAGCCGTCGCTCATGGACTCAACTATACCGAGAGTATTGTCAAACCGCTGCTCACAATTTCATTTCACAGATATGAAATGAAAGAATAAACGGCATCTCCTGCTACAGCCAAAACGCAACGATGTGCTTCATGGCCGGTCACACGGGAGATGATGGTACCAACCCGCTCGGGCCCGATACCAAGTGAGTACTCCCACTTGGTACCCAGCCCTACCACCAGTCATGCAATGGATGATAATTGCTTACTGCCCTTAGTCGCCCCGTACGACACGATGAGTGAGAGCGATGGAGTCCCAAACCCCCTTCCTATCCTCTCCTTAGTATTATAACTATCCTCACCTTAATATCCTTCTTATTTTCTCCTTATTATTCTTTCTATCCATCTATCCCTTTCCATGGAGGTGACAATGCGAGAGTGATGCCTCTGTTGTTGCCAGCGTCTATAGGCTACGGTAACCGTTTACCATCAGGTGGGCCGTATGCTTATTTGCAACCCACGTAATACAAAAAAATAGAGTTGTTTACTGGTTGGTGCCAAGTAGGAGTACTCACTCGCTATCGAACCCGTGTGATCGTTTTGGTTGTAGCAGGAGATCGTAGTAAAAAAGAATTTCTTACACAGAATATCTGTGTAAGGCTTAGATTAATAATATGTCTAGATGGACACTCGGAGTTGCGACCGCGTCAAAAATAATAGGAGTGAACTTTTCATCCCTATGCTGTTAGTGTTAATCGTGATGTCACTTGACACGGTGGTATCCAGGGGGGTTAGACGAAATCTCATATCTCATAATCGACATCGTATCGTGATCACTGTGATTAGTTGAGAGATCAGCATGATCGGCCAACGGATTATTGCGACATCACGCGTCGGTTTCTCTACCAATCACAAGCGAGTCGATACGATGACGATTGTGAAATATGAGATTCCTCCTGGTTGGGGGGTTCCCCAGGAACGAAAATATGTCATCAAAAATGTCAACTTTTGTAATTAAAGTATGCTGAAACTACAAAAATCATCAATCAAAAAGAGCACTAAAGATTAAAATATAAACATATTATTGATTTTGGGTGATCATAGTCCGGAGCGTGCTCGTCGCGATACCTGCCAGCCTGCAATCCACAGGCAGCAATCCGGCTCGAATGCGTACCGCAGTGCGGGTTAGGGCGTGCCCCAGAGGCGACGCGTACCAACCCGCCCCCGTCCTTACGAACAACGGCAGATGTGGCGATGTGGGCCGCCACCCATCACGCCTTGCCCAGTTTGGCGAGTCGAGGGAAGCAGAGTGTCGAGTAGGCACGTGGAATGTAAGAGGTGGAGTGGAAGGTTAGTTATACGAGCTGGTAACCATGTCGGACAGACAGCTTGATGTGCTCTGTGTAACAGAGATCAAGCGAAAGGGCAGTGACACCTGTGATCTTTCTGGTGGAGGGATAGTTCTGTGGTCTGGTGTACCGCAGAGCGATGGGGCCAGTATGGGAGTGGGGGTGTTGCTGTCCGCTCGCTTGGCCTCAGGTGTGAAAGATTACGGAATGTTTGATCCCAGACTTTTATGGGTCCGACTAAAACTAGGTGTCACCAGGGTCTTCATGTTCGCAGCTTATGCTCCCGTAATCTCTTCGGTGGCATCGGATCTAGAGAATTTCTGGGATAATGTTAGGCAAGTTCTGGATTTGGCAGAAGCTAGTGAACGTGTGATAGTATGCGGAGACTTGAATGGATGGGTTGGAACCAAGCGTCCAGACTTCGAGGACGTGCTTGGTTCATTTGGTGATAAGAGAGTGAACGATGCAGGTAGGTTCATTGCGGATGTATGTATGGAGAGAAACCTTATTGTGTCAAACACATTTTTTCAACATAAGGACATCCATATGTATACATGGAGAAAGAATGAACAGAGAAGTATGATAGATCTAATTCTGGTAGACAGTCGCCTCCGAAGTAAAATTCTGGATACAAGAGCCTACAGGGGTCCCACTGTCAACACGGACCACTATCTCGTTATTGCGAGATTTAGTGGTCTGTTCAGAGAGTGGAGACTGGCGAGAGCGTGTCTCCACTTTCTGAACAGACCACTGGTGAGAGCGGCTTGAAAGAATAAAGATTGAAAAGTTGCAAGAAGAGAGTGTAAGAGCAAAGTATATAGAGGGTGTTCGTGAACGGCTGACAATGGCAAGTCAGCCGGAATCTGACATGGAAGAATGCTGGAGAGTATTGAAAGAAAGTATGGTAGATACAGCGAAAGAAGTATGTGGATGCTCAAAGAAGCATAGGAACGTGAAAGGTGATGCATGATGGGATACGGAAGTAGCAGCTTCCGTAGACCAAAAGAAGAAAGCGTGGGTGGACTATGTATCTTCTTTGAACCCGAGTGCAAGTATGAAAGAACAGAAGAAAGAAATATACTAGCAACGTAAGAATGACACCAAAGCCTTAGTGAAAGAGAAGCGTGATAGAGCAAATATGATTGCAGAAGAAAGGCTGACCAAAAACTTTGAGAGCAACACCAAACTTTTCTGGAGGGAGGTGAAGAAATCTCGTAGTGGTTGGTCAGCTTTCAGAATGAATAAAATAAGGTGTAAAGGTGGAGACATTCTTACGCAAACACAAGATGTGTTAAGCCGATGGAGTGAATATTTTGCAGATATGTATGCGGATGTTCAGGGTGATGCCGATGCCACATGTGGTCTAACAGATCAGCAATCGGTACCGGCATTCTTTAATGACATTAGTATGGATGAAGTTGAATGGGCGATTAGAAGTTTGAAAAATGGTAAGGCAGCGGGTATTGATATGGTGTCTGCTGAGATGATCAAGCTTGGAGGCTCATGTGTCTGGGAATTCTTCCTGATGATTCTCAATTTATGTTGGAGCACAGGAATGGTTCCCAAGAGCTGGAGAAGCGCAGTCATCGTGCCCTTGTTTAAAAAAAAAGGGTTCACGTTATGACTGTGCAAACTACAGAGCCATAAGCTTGACCAGTTTGGCAGCCAAAGTGTATGGTAAGCTTATTGAAAGGAGAATGAGGTTGGTGTCTGATGAATTTTTGTGTGAGGCACAAGGAGGTTTCAGGTGTGAAAGGGGATGCATGGATCAAGTGTTTTCTCTGCGCAACATTGTGGAGAAGCATCTGGCTGTAGGCCAGAGGGGTTACTGCAGTTTTGTGGATTTGGAGAAAGCATTTGACACGGTTGTACGAAAGGAACTTTGGGACATTTTGCCGGAATATGGTATTAACGGTAGACTGCTACAAGCGGTGCAGTCCAACTACATGGACTGCAGAGCTTGTGTGCGGCTGGATGATGGAATGTCGCCCTGGTTTGATTTCAATATCGGCGTTAAACAGGGCTGCGTTCTATCAGCCAGACTGTTTATCATATATCTGGATAAATGTCTACAAAGGTTGAATTAAATGAATGTGAGAGTTAAGATGGGCGACTCAGTGGTTAGGTCTCTGCTATATGCAGACGATGCGGTTTTATTAGCGCAGTCCGCGGCTGACCTGAAAACTCTAGTCGACGTAAGTGCAGAAGATTGTAAGAAAAGGGGTCTACGTGTGAATGTGGTCAAAACCAAAATAATGGTTTTTGAAAGAGAAGAAGCCAGAATAGATGTTAGAGTAGCAATAGGAAATGGTGTGCTAGAACAAGTGGATGAATTCGTATATCTTGGATGTGGATTCAGTCGGGATGGAAGGTACACCACTAGAGAGAAGAGAGAATGCGGGAAATAGAGTGAACGGATCATTGGGAAAACTTCTCGGCAGTCATCACCTCAGCCAGAGGGCACGTGTCACAATACATAACGTAGTGCTTGTCCCAACGTTATTATATGGAAGCGAGAGTTGGGTATGCAAAAAGGAGCATGAGAGTAAAATCAATGCGGTCGAAATGCAATGTCTACGGAGAATATGTGGAGTGAGGCTGCCTGACCGCATTCGTAACGACGACGTAAGAGAGTGAGTAGGTATGAAAGAGAGTATTGGTGTAAAGATGCGAAAGGGAATGCTCCGATGGTTCGGACATGTGGAAAGAATGTCAGTCGAGCGACTGGTTAAGAAGATATACAATGCGAAAGTGGAAGGATGTAGGTACAGGAGGAGACCGAGACTCACCTACCTAGACTAAATCGGTCATGTATTGAAGGAAGGTGGAGTCAGGAGTCTCCGAAACCGGCGAGCGTGTATGAAGAGAGTTATGAATGTTGAGGAAGCGAGAGATGTATGCAAGAATAGAACCTCTTGGCACTCTTCTCTCTCTGCCTTCCCCGCAAGGGAAATGGCGTGATGATAAGTAAGTAAGTAAGTATTGATCTAAAAAGGTTTAAGGTAATTATTATATTTAACTAGCTAATATGCGCGACTTCGTCCGCGTGGAATTAAGTTATTTTCGTTTTTGTGTGGACCCTACCTATTTTTCCAAAATAAAAGTAGATAACCTAATTTAATTTTTATAACATCAACTATCTGTCAGTGAAAGTCGCGTTTAAATCAGTACAGGTGTTCCGGAGATTAGCCTGAACAAATAAACAGATAAAAACTTTAAAAATTTATATTTTGTTATAGTTAACGTAAATACTATCATATGCATTCAGTAAAAAGATGTTATTTAGCTCAGTTACAGCTTTATGATAGTATAGATAAAGGTGTTTTAGAGTAAAATTTTATTGTTCAAGTTCTCTAACAAGCAGCTGTAAAACTAAAAAATAAAAGACACGACACAAATGAATCATTAAAACAATTCTTTTGTATTTAAAGCAGTAAGCACAGGCCCTGTACAAATTAGAGACGGATATATTTCAGACACCTGGTATCCACTTATATGCATACTTCTACATCAAATTTGCTACTAAAACAGTGTTTGTAAAATAAAAGCAGCTGGTCTTTGTTGAAGCCTGGGTTTACTGAGACAATTCAACTTATTGGGTCATTGTGAGAATCTTTTTATGGCGTTAAAAGTGTAGTTATGAAAGATAGTACCACTGAAATAATGTGACATATTTTTGATCTATATTTTTTTAGCACTCTCCGACACTTTTTAAAGTACAAATTATTTGTGAATATGGAAAAAGAGTTTTTTTTTCTTTTTTTTTTTTGTAGTCAAGACAAATTTTATGAGCAGATTGGTATGATCGAAAGATCTGTACTATAGCTCAGTGGCTTAGAGCACTTCCCCGGATTGGAAAAAACGCGGGTCGCTTCCCGCTAGTACAAACAATCTCTTTTTCCTTATTCACAAATAATTTGTAATGTGACGCAGTTCCAGTGGTCCGCCAATACAGGTTACTCAGTATATATAAGTCACTGTATGCTACAGGCAGAGAGACGGCACACGGCGGGTTTATTTAGTAGGCGAGGGCCACGCTACTCTGTTCGTTATCCCGAACGACGGGTTGTGAGGTTAGGAACATATTTACCCACCTTAACCAAAAAAGTTTTTACCCTGCTCGCAGTAAAACTCAAATTTTCTACTTTCACAAATAATTTATGCTTTTTACGTTTAGGCGGGCAAAAATGTACCTAACCGTACACCCCGTCTTTCAAGGCAATAAACAGGGTAGCGTAGGGCCCGCACCGACTAAAGAAACCCGCCGTGTACCGTCTCTCCACCTGTGTTGACGGACCACTGGTACTGTGTTGGATTACTTCAGTGGCCATTGTAAGATACCTAGTCCATTTCTCTATTCGTAACGAAACTCCTTAACAATAAACACAAATATGTGAAAGATGAAAACGATTTTACTGGTGGTAGCGTTGAATACAAGTGGGAGTATTTACTTGTCAGACCAGATCAGTTCGGTACCTTTCCCGTGTAATCTATAGGAGCCCAGTATGGTATAATATATAGAACCCGGTATCTAAACCGCTCCGCCTACTGTGCCACCCAAGTTGCTGAACTTTGCGGATCTGCTTGCAAAAGTAAAAATTGAACGATTGATGCATGCTGATTGAAAATCGCTTACCTTAACACGGACAGAAGATGCACCGGAAAGTAGCATACAGCAAACATGATAACTACAGCTACTAACATCTTGGCCGCCTTCCTTCTAGAACGAAGCTGACCTTCTGTTGAAGCGTTGGTATGAATTGATGGTGTGGTTCGACGATTGACCGCTAGCCCTAAGAACAGCGATTTTCGTTGATTATCTGTTAAAACACATAATATTTTCAATAAGATACTTGAAGTTAAATAGTCATAGTAGACGCTGTTTTATTTAAAAATCAACACCTTACAGCTACGTAAGTAAGGTATAATCCTTGGATTGCGGGGGACTTTACAAACGTACAATTTCACGGATACAAAGTAAATTAAGAGTCAGAGAGTTAGAATGTATCTCACTCAATTTTATCGAAATCGCATCGTGTCATTGTGATTGGTTGAGAGATCACCGTGATTGGCCGAGGGATTATTGCAACATCACGCGTCGGTTTCGCCACCAATCACAAGCGAGACGATACGATGTCGATACGATTTATTGAGTTACATTCTACGGGCCCTAAACAACCATTTATGTATCACACAAAGAGTTGTCCTGTGTAGGAATTGAACCCACAACACTCGGGCGAGAGGTCGGTATCTGAGGCACTGTGCCATCAAGCTTGGCTTGAATGGGCCAGCTCAACCGGGGTTGTGCCACCCATTTACAAGAGATCAGTGGTTTTGTATTTAGATTTAATTTGAGTAAGTATGTTTACCACTATGCCATCGATATGTACTCGTATCGATATGTCATCGTGTGTTTTGTATGATGAGTGAGAGCGCCGAAGGCTAAAACCTTCAAATCTTCTCCTTAGTATCCTACCAATCCTCCTTATTATCCTTCTATCCACCGCCTAGTCCTTTTGGAGATGGTGACGTGCGGGTGATGCTTCTGATGTTGCTAGCGTCTATAGGCTACGGTAACCGCATACCATCAGGTGGCCGTGTGCGTGTTTGCCACCCACGTAGTATAAAAAAAAGTATCCTGGATTACTGTTCCCGATGTTCTGCCAACTAAGCTATTATGAAATTTGCTCGGGACCTTCTTATTAGTTACTTAATGAAAATCTTTAACAAATTTGATCTATATTTTTAGCACTTGATATGCTCAGCTACTTTTAGAGAACAAATTTTTATTTGTGAATGAGGAAAAAGAGAACGCGCGGGAATCGAATCTGCGTCCCTTTCTATCCAGGGGAGTGCTCTAATCCACTGAGCTACCATACTACCTTGCAGTCATACTCAATTACAAATAAAATATAGATCAGTGTTTCAAAAAATCAGGCCATCAAATAGTATGAATTTTAATTGCAAAATTAAACTTACTATATTGGATTAATGCATATCCGATAGATGGAGTTGGTCGTTAAGACAAATGTGATGAGGAAATTGGGTATGGCAGCAAGGTAGTACGGTAGCTCAGTGGATTAGAGCACTTCCCCTGATAGGAAGAGACGCAGGTTAGATTCCCGCTCGTACTAAAGTTCTCTTTTTCCACATTCACAAATAATAATTTGTACTCTTTAACAATTGATTAAATTGCCCGGTAGACGGCAATAGGCTCGCTCCCTGTTACGTGGGACTTAAACATAGCTAGCGAACCGTGGGTCTGTAATATACCTCTGAAGGGGTCTTCGGGGTATACAGGCGTGATGCTATGTATTGACAGCAGTGGATTTACACTAGAGGCAGTCGGGGCGAGAGCCTAGGGCGGCAAATTTTTTAGGGCGGCAAACTTTTGAGTGAAAAAAAATTTTTTTAGTCTTATCAAGATTTCTTAATATAAATAATTAATTCTATTTATTAATAATTTTCTGTTCAATTCATCCATTATTTGTGAATTATAATTTTGGTAAAAATTAATAATCAAAATGATTTAATCAATTTATTTGAAATAATATAATTATGAGTCACCCTTAGTGCCAAATTCATAATTGTTAGAAAAAAAATATATATTTATGTTTTTGGAATATATAGCATATATTAAAGTTTCTGCAATAAATTAGTTATTTTAATTTTGAAAAATAAAATATATAAACTATAAGTTTAATGAAATTTCAAAATTGGGGAGGATTTTTTTCCGGTGCCCAGGAGCGGCATTAAGTTTAAATCCGGCCCTGTGTATTGAATTGCATACTTACAGTTGTTATGTCCTTGAGTTGTAGAGCATAATGTGTGTGATTCTGTATGCCCAGGTATATTATCAGATCTCCAAAGAACTCTCACTATCTGACAATATGCAATCATCATCAATAATAATGGAAATCTGGAATAACATTACAAATGTTAAAATCCTTACTCCTTAATAACATTATAAATGCGAATGGACTCATAGCGCAGTCGGTACTGTAACCGACTTCCATGCACGAGGTCGTGGGTTCGATTCCCACTAAGGACAATTATTTGTGAGATGAAGACAGATATTTGTACTGCGTCTGGCTGTTTTCTATCTATTATATGTATTTATAAAAAAGTTACTTTTATATCCGTAATCTGGTACCCATAACACAAGCGGTAAGCTTAGTTTGGGACCAGAGGACGTTGTTTGAAACGTCCGTGAATATTTAAAAAAAAATAAGTGGTAGCTGTTTATTCTTTTGTTATGCTTTCACGCTGTAACTACTGATCCAATTATCATGAAATGCATACATTATAGTCTGCAGCCTAGAAAAGTACATAGGCTACATTTTATCCCGTTAAAAAGAAGGATTCCCGTGGGATAGGCATTTTTACATAAAGATTATTAATGTGTCATATATTTATTTATATTTAGAATTGCAAAATCTTGTTTATAATAATTACTTTTATATCCATAATCTGGTACCCATAGCACAAGCATTAAGCTTAGTTTGGGACCAGAGGACGTTGTGTGAAAAATGTCCGTCCGTGAATATCTATTTATTTTAAAAATAAAAATAGCATACATTACATCTTCTATACTATTATAAAGCTGTAACAGAGTTGTATCTGTACATTTAAGATATAATACTTTCTGATATTTACGCGAATGTTACACATTTTGAAATAAAACTACGTTTACGGAATCTATCGCGTTTACTTGATTTTACTACTATCCCGACGTTTCGAATACTTTACAGCATTCATAATCACGGATGGACTTAGATGATAGACGTCCAAGGCTGATAATATGTCATTTCATCATATCAGCCTTGGATATTTGAGAAACTATACAAGCGTGTCTAAGCACGAAGAAACGATTTTTTTATATTTAGATATTTTTATATATATTTTTAGCATTTCACTTTGTGTTAATGATTTTTTTATATTTTTTGACTATTTGTCAGTTTGTTCGTCCGCGCATCACGCAAAAACTACTGAACGGATTTTGATGCAACTTTTTTTATTTGATAGCTCTCGATTAGACTAAAAAACTGGTATACATTTTATCCCGCTACTATATCGGGATCCTGATACATAACCTAAAAATTGTCTTTTAGCTACGGCGGAGCCGCGGGCAAAGGCTAGTAATCTATATACCTATTATTATAAAGCTGTAACAAATCTGTGTCTGTACATTTAAGATATTTGAGAGTTTCACATAATCCGATACGCTTTGCTTTAAAGTCTTGCGGGGGTTTAGATTTCGGATTCATAAATATATTATTTATCCTTAAAGCGATGGACTAAGAATACAAATGTAATCACCCCATTCTTGTCCATTGGTCAATAATTTTATGATGTGGTAGCCTTGCTTGTTCCCAGCATGAATGGGCTGGCTCGATCGGGGACGTACCTCCCTCTTACAGAAGATCACCTTAAATAGCGGTAGGTAGTCCTACTGATGTGTTTTGTATGGTGAGTTAGAGTACCGGAGGCTCAAACCCCCTCCTTATTATCTTCCTATCCACCTTCTATTTCTTTCCTTAGAGTTGCTAACGTGCGAGTGATGCCTCTGGTGTCGCTAGCGTCTATAGCTGGTTACCATCAGATGGATCGTATGCTTATTTGCTACAATCATAAAAAGTAGTAGAGTCCATTGTAAACCTGTCATGTTTCGCGCATTGAAAAAATAAAAAAAAATTCGTTAAATCGTTAAACTTTCGTGGGAATCATCATTTATGAGAATTCACTTTTTCGTCATTTTCTTACTACTCAATCTTGCGGATCAACGCTTGATGTTCGACGAGACATTTCTCTTTAAAATTCTTAATATTAAATTATATTTTAGAAAAGATATCTCTTAGAGTAGGTACTCTATTACGACCCCCGATGCAAAATAGTTCGTCTAGTGTAAAATTTTCTCTGTGCGATTTTTTCTAACTTCATTATTTTTGTATATCTATATAAAATATTAGGCTGTTCTACTACTACATGTCGCGTTACTTATGCCATTTTTTAATTATGAAACAATAAACTATTTGAGCTTTTTAAATTTATACATATCCTGTTTTAAATTCGAAGAAGTTATAAGCAAAATATTTCGTCTAATTGTTAATCGATGCAAAAGAGTTCGTCTATCGGTGAGTTAAATAAGATTATTCCTGCTTTGTACAATTATGTTGCATAATGTAAATTTATAAAAGTAATTCTGTATCATTTGTCAAGTGAGACAGTATAAATTCTGAAAATTTCAGTTTTTTTCATTAGTTTTCAAATAACAATGGGTCATGGCAAACCCGTGTGTGAAGAACTTCGAAAGCGAATAGTTTGTGGGGTCGATGCTGGCAAATCAAGTTACCAAATATCTAAAGACTTGATATTTCCCAGGTCTACAGTCCAATCTATCAAAACAGCACTATAAAAAGAATAGAACGACTTCTTGTTTGAAGAAAACTGGTCGACCACATATCACAAGTGCAGTAGAAAACAGAATCCTAAAGAAAATTATCAAAAATAATCGTCGTGCTCGAGCTGAAGTACTCACGGTTCAATGGAAGGACATGATTCACAAAGACGCAGATGATACTTACAAAAGAGTCCTAAAAAGAATGGGTTACGGATTTTACACCGCTAAGGAGAAACCACTGTTGACTGCTGTACCAAAGAAAAAGAGGTTGAAGTTTGCTCGTGATCATTTAAATTGGACTTCCGATCAGTGTCGTAGTATCATGAACAAAAATGAGGCATTTCATACAGATTGTCTCAAACGCAAAGTGAAGTTTCCGGCGTCTCTTATGATATGGAGTTGCATGTCTGTACAAGGTGTTGGTGGTATGCAGTTTGTGGATGGTTCTATCAATGCTGCAAGGTATCATATCTTTTAGAAGAGAATTTACTGCTATTTTGCGTGAGTTACAAGGGTAGACGAATACTTTTGCGTTATGTTTTTTAGAATAATTTTTTAAAAGTTTTGTGTTATGTAAAGTCATGAAAGAATTTCAGTTATGTTAAAATAAACTTTAAAATGTTCCTCAAATTGTGGTTTACTTTTTATTAAACGTTCTTAATTATTTTGCCAATATGTATTTACTTTCTATATTTTACGCTTTGCACTACTTTTCATACTAGACGAACTATTTTGCATCGAGGCTCGTATTGTATAATGACTGTTGAAGTTATACTTCTAATGTGACTTGCAAAAGGTTGCGTTAAACGTTTAACACTACCATGGAGGGGGTATGAAAGCACTTAAACTCTTAACATCGACTTGTAAGAAATTTCAAAATTTTACTAACGCCATCTAGTGACATTAGACATAATTACTTTATCGAACAAGGCATTTAAAAACATAACAGTGACAAGTTTTGCAGTTACGAATTTAATTATTACTTTATTTATTAATGTTGCCAAAGAAGTATAACTTCTCACGCGCGTACATAAGTACTCGCATTTCTATTATATACCTTTTTTTATTTGTTTCCTGAATAAATAAATAAATAAAAAGTAATAAATTACTTACGTGTAAAGAAACAATGCTTTTATAATGTGCCATTTAAGGTCGCTGTCCACAGACCACGTGGAAGTACACTGCATGAAGTATTGGACATTGAAGCGCAGTTGCATTTTACTCTGTACTTGCAGAACTACGAATTCTGGTACATCTGTTGAAGAGTTTTAATGATATTTTGGTATTTTTATATATTTTTTAAACATTTCACAGTCTAAGCCGTATAAATTAAGACAAAGAGCAAAAATGTGAAATCGAAAATAACAGTCACGAGCAGGATTTAAACCTGCATCTCCTGGAACACTGTCCCGGATGCTTTGCCAATGCAGCCATCGTGACAATTGCTTGGGACTGCGAACCGGCATCAACCAAGACATTAACGAAGATTTTCGATAACACATTTCGTATTATCGAAACTCGCAGTCACGAATAATTGACACGATAGCTGAATCGGCAAATTATGTGGGACGGAACTTCAGGAGACGCAGGTTTAAATCCTGCTCGCGACTTATTTTTTATAGTACTTTTTTACTTTCGCGTTTTATATTTATTATAACATCACAGACAAATTTATATAAATTTGGCTGGTCTGCCACTACATGCAATAAAAAAAAACACATTTTACGGCGGCTGTACACACTCCTGTATTTGTCTCGCGAACCTCTCGTCCACTCTCGTTCGTGGAAGTTCGACACGAGAGCACTCCATTTTACACACTCGTATCAATTGAACTTCGGATGCCCACCGCGATGGACGTGGAAAAAGCAATTGCGGCGTTTTTTTTTTTATTAGTTATTGTAATTTTTTAATCATTTACCATAAAAAAAATATATTAAACCATGGCGAAAAAGAACTTTTTAACTATTCAACAGGAATATATATTATATTTTTTTTAATCTTCCACGGGGATATCAAAATCGTTGCTTATCCGCAACCAAGCGTCGTGTAATAGTTGCTTATTCTTGTGCCTGACATTCTTCGGATTCCATAATAGTGATTGCCTTTGGTAGGCTTCTAAAAAGCGTTAGAACACATCGTTGTCACACGCAGAAAGCACGTCTTTACGCGAACGCAGTTGGCGGGCAACTAAGCAAACAAGTGTGTACAGGCGCGGTCTTGTTTTTATCGCGAGACTCACCGAGACCCTTTGATTCGTGCATAAAACACCGACATTCTTCTGAGACATAGCGAGAGCCCCGAGACGGGACGAGGCTACCATGTACACACTCGCCCTCGGCCTGTCTCGTTGTGTGTCAACGAATGTGTACAGCCGTAGTAACGGTCCTATACGCGCATACGCGCATTAAACTTCAGAAAATACTATTATTTTTTGACTAACCTTGACTATCGAGATACTTTCACACAGTATAACTAACAAATACCTGCTCTCATCAGTCAACTTGTGGTCACGGCTGGTGCAACTCAGCTGAAACGCGGAGATTAGTCCAAAATAATAATATTTTGAGAAGTTTAATGCGCGTCTAGACCCTATTGCCGTCTACCGGGCACACTTCCAAACTTCGCGCTGCTGCTGAGAATTTTTCTTTTTCCGAAAAAGCTCAATAGCACTGCCCGACCCGGGGATCGAACCCGAGACCTCATGATCAGCAGTCACACACATTACCGCTGTACCACAGAGGCAGTTACAATTTTTCAGCCTTAAAAAAGAAATACCAGGCTCCCTAGTCTCGCAAAATTCCATTCCCTGTTCAAATTTATGCACAAATTCCAAAAAGGAAAGTCTGGCAATTAAATATTTTGTTTAGAGTATGGCACTGGTTAATAATAGAGGCAGTGTCTCTTTAGTTACGGATGAAATGTACGTAGTGGCTCCACATTTATCTAACACAAAGACATTTTTTTTGCACTAAAAGATAACTAAGGCAGTAAACTTATAGGACAATATCACTTTTTTTTTGTTAAGGTGGGAAAAATGTAACCGGTGGACTAATGTAACATAGTTGCTTGCTAACACAGGCGAAGCACACACTGGGTTTATATAGTGGGTGAGGGCCACACACTACCCTGTTTCTTGCCCCGAACGACGGGGTGTGTGGTTAGGAAGATTTTTTCCTGCCTTAACAAAAAAAAAATCTGGGAAAAAATGTACCTAAACGCACTCTATGGTTCGGGGCAACAAACAAGAAAAACTTCCATGGAATAAAATGGTATTTAGTTGACAGTACTTTTAGTATAGTTGACTCGCCGAGTGACGGTTAACCACTTACCATCGGGTGGGCTGTGGCTTGCTTACCATCATAAGCAATAAACAAAGGAAATACTTACTAAACAGAAGAGACAGTAACCAAATGACGAGTATAGCTGTTTTAGCGCGTCCTGTGGTAGACTTGAACTTGAGCGGGAAGCATATCGCGTACCAGCGGTCCACCGAGATGAACGTCAGCGTCAACACCGACACCGTCACTGATACTGACTGGGAACAAAGAAAATAAACTCCTGTATAATTATTATTCTATCTACATTGAACACAAAGTGATAAATGTGAAATCGAAAATAACAGTCACGAGCAGGATGTGAACCTGCATCTCCTGGTTATTTTCGATTTCACATTTTTCACTTTGTGTTTAATGTATATAGTGCTAAGCATGTCAAATGCTAAAAATATATATAAAAAAATCAAAAATCATTCTATCTCTTAGCCTAGTTTAAAGGAGGTATCTTCATACATAGGTATTAATAGAAAGAAAAAAAATACATTTATTTGGCGGAAATAAAAAGTATTAAAAATAATTATAACGTGATCATTTATAATTATACTAAAAAACAATAATATTTTATATGTATATAAATAAAAATGAATGTGCCTGGTAGACGGCAATAGGCTCGCCCCCTATTACGTGGGACTTAAACATAACTGGCGAACCGTGGGTGTGTAATACACCTCTACCTACCCCTTCGGGTATGAAGGTAGTGCTATGTCATAAAAATGAATTTACCGGAAGCGTTTCATTCTTAGTCCGCAATTTTGGACACCACCCGTGTGAAGTCGAGGCGGACATAGATAGTAAACCACATGCTTTTAGGTTTTGGAAGAAATCAGCTAGTTTTTATATATTTTTAAGCATTTGACATGCTTAGCCATATAAATGCACACACAGTTTGAATATGTGAGATCGTAAATAACAGCCATGAGTAGAATTTGGACCTGCATCTCCTGGAATTTATGATGTTTTGTTAATTTAGCCACTGTGATAATTGCTCGGGACGGCAATTTTATTTTAAAAGGCAACTCCCCTTTACTAATGAATATCTAATCCTTGTATAACATACAATTTCACGGACACAAAGTACATTCAGACTTAGAACAACTATTTGTGGATCACACAAAGAATTGTCCTGCGTGGGAATCGAACCCACAACACTCGAAGGAAGGCCGGTATCCATATCACTCCGCCATCTATGCAATAAAATCAATAGGACAATAGTCACAAATAGTCAATTTCGATAGCACATTTGGTGACGCCCACGCCATCTATCGGATGTATTTGCATAATTTTAACATTACTAACATAATGTCCGAACCATTGGAGCATTCCCTTTCGCCTCTTTACACCAATACTCTATTTAATACCTACTCGCTCTAACAATAATTATCTCTGCGCTAAAGTAACTATCCCATAGGAACCGTATCCTTTTCCGGTCTCGGTTTCAGAATACACATACAGGCAATAAAAAAAGAACTGTATTCAGATATTTTTATATACTTTTTTAGCATTTGACACGCTTCAGCCATATATAGACAAACACAAAGTGTGAAAATGTGAAATCGAAAATAACAGTCACGAACAAGATTTGAACCTGCATCTCCTGGATATCGTCCAGATGCTTTGCCAATTCAGCCATCGTGACAATTGCTCCTGACCGCTAATTTCGATAACACATTCATTCTTAACGTCTTGGGTGACGCCTTGTAATTAGTGTGAATTAGTAGGGATTCATTCAGAAACCTAGCAGCTTACATGACATATTGTATTATTACAAACTAAGTGAGAAGTAGTTTTGTCCATTGGTAGGACCTGTCGACCTTGTCGAGTAGGCACGTAGAATGTAAGAGGTGGAGAGGAAGGTTAGTTACACGAGCTGGTAACCGTCATGTCGGACAGACAGCTTGATGTGCTCTGTGTAACAGAGACCAAGCGAAAGGGCAGTGATCTTCCTGGTGGAAGGATAGCTCTGTGGTCTGGTGTACCGCAGAGCGATCGGACCAGTATGGGAGTGGAGGTGTTGCTGTCCGCTCGCTTGGTCTCAGGTGTGAAAGACTACGGAATGTTTGATCCCAGACTTTTATGGGTCCGAATAAAACTAGGTGTCACCAGGGTCTTAATGGTAGCAGCTTATGCTCCCGTAGGCTCTTCGGTGGCATCGGATCTAGAGAAGTTCTGGGATAATGTTAGGGAAGTTCTGGATTTGGCAGAAGCTAGTAAACGTGTGAAGGTATGCGGAGACTTGAATGGATGGGTTGGAACCAAGCGTCCAGACTTCGAGGACGTGCTTGGTTCATTTGGTGATAAGAGAGTGAACGATGCAGATAGGCTCATTTCGGATGTATGTATGGAGAGAAACCTTATTGTGTCAAACACATTTTTTCAACATAAGGACATCCATATGTATACATGGAGAAGGAATTAACAGAGAAGTATGATAGATCTAATTCTGGTAGACAGTCGCCTCCGAAGTAAACTTCTGGATACAAAAGCCTACAGGGGTCCCACTGTCGACACGGACCACTATCTCGTTATTGCGAGATTTAGTGGTCTGTTCAGAAAGTGGAGACACTGGCGAGAGCGCGTCCACTTCGGAGAGCTTGAAAGAATAAAGATTGAAAAGTTGCAAGAAGAGAGTGTAAGAGCAAAGTATGCAGAGGGTGTCCGTGAACGGCTGACAATGGCAAGTCATCCGGAATCTGACATGGAAGAATGCTGGAGAGTATTGAAAGAAAGTATGGTAGATACAGCGAAAGAAGTATGTGGATGCTCAAAGAAGCATAGGAAAGTGAAAGGTGATACATGGTGGGATACGGAAGTAGCAGCTTCCGTAGACCAAAAGAAGAAAGCGTGGCTGGACTATGTATCTTCTTTGAACTCGAGTGCAAGTATGAAAGAACAGAAGAAAGAAATATACCGGCAACGTAAGAATGACACCAAAGTCTTAGTGAAAGAGAAGCGTGATAGAGCGAGCAGTAACAACAGCGTTCTAAAAGTAATTGCTGAGCGCTACGACAGCCCTATATTAAAGCACTGGGTAAGAATAGTGTTAGGAGCTGAATAGTGATGTAGAATTTTTATTTCATCTAATTGTAATTGTCCCATTAGTAGCATGGTTTTACCTAGTTTGTAAGGTATTGGTACTAACATAATTATGGATTAATTGATCTTATGTTGATTGATCTGAAATAAATGATTTATTATTATTATAGAGCAAATATGATTGCAGAAGAAAGGCTAACCAAAAACTTCGAGAGTAACACCAAACTTTTCTGGAGGGAGGTGAAGAAATCTCGGAGAGGTTGGTCAGCTTTCAGAATGAATAAAATAAGGTCTAGAGGTGGAGACATTCTTACGCAAACACAAGATGTGTTAAGCCGATGGAATGAATATTTTGGAGATATGTATGCGGATGTTCAGGGTGATGCCGGTGCCACATGTGGTCTAACAGATCAGCATTAGGTACCGGCATCCTCTGATGACATTAGTTTGGATGAAGTTGAATGGACGATTAGAAGTTTGAAAAATGGTAAGGCAGCGGGTATTGATATGATGTCTGCTGAGATGATCAACCTTGGAGGCTCATGTGTCTGGGAATTCTTCCTAATGCTTCTCAATTTATATGGGAGCTCAGGAATGGTTCCCAAGGACTGGAGAAGCGCAGTCATCGTGCCCTTGTTTAAAAACAAGGGTTCACGTTATGACTGTGCAAACTACAGAGCCATAAGCTTGACCGGTTTAGCAGCCAAAGTGTATGGTAAGATTATTGAAAGGAGAATGAGGATGGTGTCTGATGAATTTTTTTGTGAGGCACAAGGAGGTTTTAGGTATGGAAGGGGATGCATAGATCAAGTGTTTTTTTTTGCGTAACATTGTGGAGAAGCATCTGGCTGTAGGCCAGAGGGTTTTCTGCAGTTTTGTGGATATGGAGAAAGCATTTGACACGGTTGTACGAAAGGAACTTTGGGACATTTTGCCGGAATATGGTATTAACGGTAGACTGCTACAAGCGGTGCAGTCCAACTAAATGGACTGCAGAGCTTGTGTGCGGCTCGATGTTGAATGTCACCCTGGTTTGATGTCAATATCGGCGTTAAACAGGGCTGCGTTCTATCAGCCAGACTGTTTATCATATATCTGGATAAATGTCTACAAAGGTTGAATGAAATTAATGTGGGAGTTCAGATGGGCGACTCAGTGGTTAGGTCTCTGCTATATGCAGACGATGCGGTTTTATTAGCGCAGTCCGCGGCTAACCTGCAAACCCTAGTCCACGTAATGGCAGAAGATTTTAAGAAAAGGGGCCTATGTGTGGACTGACCGCATTCGTAACGATGACGTAAGAGAGCGAGTAGGTTTGAAAGAGAGTATTGGTGTAAAGATGCGAAAGGGAATGCTCCGATGGTTCGGACATGTGGAAAGAATGCCGGACGAGCGACTGGTTAAGAATATATACAATGCGAAAGTGGAAGGATGTAGGTACAGGGGGAGACCGAGACTCACCTAGCTAGACCAAATCGGTCATGTATTGAAGGAAGGTGGTGTCAGGAGTCTCCGAAACCGGCGAGCGTGTATGAAGAGAGTTATGAATGTTGAGGAAGCGAGAGATGTATGCAAGAATAGAACCTCTTGGCACTCTGTTGTATCTGCCTACCCCGCAAGGGAAATGGCGTGATGATAAGTAAGTAAGGTAGGACCTTGCTTATCCTAGCATGAATGGGCCGGCTTGATCGGGGAAGTACCACCGTCACACAAAAGACCAGCGTGTAACAACGGTAGTTAATCTTACCGTCGTGTCGTATGGTGAGTGACGGTGCCGGAGGCCCAAACCCCCTCGTTATCCTCTCCTTAGTATCTTACCTATCCTCTCCTTATTATCCAGCTTTTTTTTTGTTAAGGCGGGAAAAATTTTCCTAACCGTACACCACCCTATCCATCTCCTATCCCTTTCCTTGGAGATGGCGATGCACGAGTGATGCCTCTGGTGTAGCTAAGGTCTCTATGCTAAGGTAACTGCTTACGATCAGGTGGCTGGTATGCTTGTTCGCTACTCACGTAGTATAAAAAAAAAGTAATCACTGTACAATTATCAAAATAACTAGATTCGCCCATCCACGTGGACTTGAGAATAAAATGTCAAAGCACACTAAGAAAATAAATTAGTATCATAAAGGTTCTATTCGTTTTTCTAGTAGGTACAAAAAGTAGCATGTCATTATCTGGGCGGTGGACTATGTGTAGGTATTCAAAATAATACTTAATAGTTATAAAATTACGTCGTGAATGTAATGAAAACTAATATTATAGACTTTGTCCACAGCTATGCCGCAGATAAACGTGCACAATTTTTTTTGGTGGTTTTATATCAGTAATAGAACACAATTCCATTAATTGTTAAATCCATATTTTTAATTTTTATATCAGACTTGAAATCAGTATAAATATGGACACCAATCTTACGAGCAGCTCGAAGCCTTATTTTCTGCATTTTGATGGTCCTAAGCTCATGAAAGTATGAAGAAAAAATTGGAACTACTCTTACAAATAACTTCAGGTCACGACCTTAACTTAAAAAGTTTAGTTCGAACCCGATAAAATTTGCGGTCTACCCGCATAGATACCTACGCGTCGGCACATTGAACGAGCGCCGACGTAGGTATATATAAAAGTGCGTCCGTCATGTGACCATAAAAGTTTCAAAAGTAAATATCTTTCGTTAGCGATAACTTTTTTTTTAGTACTAAGACATATCAAAATAAAAAATACGTGTTTATTAAAATTTGCTTAATTTTATTTTCTCAAAATTTGCGCACTGGTTAAAAAATTACCCTGTATATAGATTTTTTTACAGACGTAGCTCTGTTACAACTTTATAATAGTATACATGCGAAAGTGAATTTGTTTATTTTGATATTTTTATATATTTTTTTAAGCATTTGACATGGCATATAAATTAACACAAAGTGTGAAAATGTCCCAGTTCCAGGAGATGCAGGTTCAAATCCTGCTCGTGACTGTTATATCACATTTTCACACTTTGTGTTTATTTGTTTGTTAGTAACGTTTTCACGCCGTAACAAAAAGAAAAACAAAAGCTACTTAACCAATGATCATGAAATTTGCATTGATATAGTCCGGAGCCCTGAAAAAGACATATACTTTTATTATCCCAGAAAATAGACGGTTCCTGTAGGAAACCTGTTTTAATTACTTAGAGAAAATTAGTGTGCCGCAGAGTACCGTATTTATATTCTCAAGTCCATACGGATGAACGGACAGGATCTATAATAATATTCTATAATTATAAAGCTGTAACAGAGCTATGTCTGTACATTTAAGATATTTTTGAAAACATGACTGTATCGCCGTGTCTAAACACAAAACGATTTTTTTTAGATTTTTTGTCTGTTTATCTGTTTGTTCGATCGCACATCACGCAAAAACTACAGAACGGATTTTGATGCAACTTTTTTATTTGATAGCTCTCGATTAGACTTAAAAACTGGCATATACATTTTATTCCACTACTATATCGGGAACCTGAGATATAACCTAAAAATTAACTTTTGGCTGCGGCGGAGCCACGGGCAAAGGCTAGTATTCTCTAAAGTTAAAATGTATGTTTAATTCTGTATCGCGTCGACCACAGCCTCGATGTCTACAGAGTCAGTCTGCTACACCACAGACATAACAAACTCATTCATCAAAAAATCCTCTTTAAAGTTTGACGAATAAAGTTCTATACCATTTTATGTTCAGCGAGTTATTTATTTACATCTACATTTGTTAGCGTCGATTTAGAACCTCTCAGAATATCTAATATATCAGAAATTCTGAGTTCTTTTACTTGTAATTGTATTATCTAATAGCCTTTGCCCTTGTTTTTAGGTTGTATCTCAGGTTCCCGATATAGTGCAGGATAAAATGTATACTAATAAAAAAGTTGCATCAAAATGTGTTTAATGGTTTTTGCGTGATGTGCGAACGAATAAAAAAACAAACAGATAATCACGAAATTAACAGCTGCCGTAGAGCAAAATAAGATAAGGTGACTGGACTATGTTTCGTCTTTGAATCTGAGTGTCAGAATGACCAGACAAAAGAAAGAAATATATCGCCAAAGTAAGAATGCCACCAAAGCCTTAGCGAAAGAGAAGTGTGCCAGAGCAAATATAATTGCAGAAGATAGGCTGACAAAAAACTCTTCTGATGGGAGGTGAATAAATCTCGAAGTGATTGGTCAGCCTTTAGAATGAAAAATTATTTTTAAATTAAATAAAAACCGCCTTCGTAAGTAAGACACACAGGAACTAAAAAGCAAAAAATAATTGATATTTACATACGATTTCCGTGCTAGACACCTACTGATGTGTTGGAAGCCAGTTTCTAAGATAAAACACAATGTGTAATTCAATAGTCTCGATGCTCAATCATGGATGATACCGATTAATATTTGTCCTATCCCACCCTATCTTGCTAATCATCCCCTCTTCGAGTAGGGTGGTTTGTGTGCTCTGATATTTCAATCTAGTATATATACATATAGGATTTCAGATTAATGGGGACCATCAAAATTGAGACGTCATTGAGAGCTAATTATTTTAAACTATATACTGCCCGCTACCCCGTCCGCGTTGTCTACAATATAATATTATTTACGTCACTCAAAAAACAATAATTATCTTTATGCAAATATAGCTATGGCCGTGTGGGGCCGGCTTTAATTGGCCCACCCCTTTCTACCCACGGGAGTCGTAAGAGCCGACTGAGGGAATACCGGGGGAGTGGGCAGCAGCACACCCTCGAGTATTAACAACATCCACTGCGATCGCCAACCCACATGTCAAGCGTGGCGATTACGGCATTATCTGCCATGATGGGATCACTCGTGGCGTTTTCATGGGGAGGCCTGTGTCTAGCAATGGACGTTGAAAGGCTGACGGATGGATGGATGGATGGTATGTAGATAAAATCGGTTTATTTTATAACTCAAAAATGACTGGACCTAGTTTTATAATCTTTATTTGTTGGATTTGTCTCCGCTCGGAATAGTAGAATAAAGAACAATTACGCCGTGCTTATCCCAGCACGAATGGGCCAGCTCATCGGGAAAGCAATACCCACTTGCAGAAGATCCGCGGGAACAACGCTACGTACTCTTACCATTGTGTTTTGAGTGAGTGCGCTGGAGGCTCATATCCTACCTATCCTCTCCTTAGTATCCTACCTATCCTCCTGTCTATCCACCTCCTATCTCTTTCCTTGGAGGTGGCAATGGTGTTGTTAGTGTCGATAGGCTACGGTAAAAATTACCATCAGATATGGGCCGCATGCTTGTTTGCCACCCACACAGTATAAAAAGCGTTTGCAATAACAATACATATGAATCATATTTTGGTTCTCCAACCGTCCGATTATTATGTTTCGTAAAAATTAATCAAAAAGACGATAAAAATAAATAAAATTTTCGTTAAGTTTCTTTGGATCATAATTTAAAGTTTTGAGAGTCTCAGACGACAGTAGATTTAGTACTGTAATAAAAAAATAACTTGTAATATTTGTAATAACTCAATGTTTCTTCTATCCAAGATTTAAAATATTCAAAGCAAGATTTTTTTAGGGTGAGTACTTGCAAACGAATTTATCAAATTCGAATACGTTTTCTTTTTACTATTATAAAGATTTAACAGAGCTATGGCTTTAAATTTAAGATATTTGAGAAAAAATAAAGTATTAAGATATTTAGGCGTCTTTGTCTTTTGTCTGTTTGTTTGTTCGCACATCGCACAACAACTCCTGAACAGATTTTCTCTCTTTTTAACTCTTGGTTAGACTTAATTCTAACTATTTATAAAGCTGTAACAGAACTGTTTCTGTACATTTAAGATATTTGCGAAGAAAATGTGGCGTCTCTGAACACGAAACAATTTTTTTAGAAAGTTTGGCCGTTTGTTTTGGCAGCACGAATTTAATTAAATATGCTTGACATGAGAATTTCTTTTTTGGAACTTTTTTGACTTTGATACATCTTTTTTTATTTGCTAGCTCTTGTGAAGACGTGGGCAAAGGCTGTAACTAGTATACGTCTTATCCCGCTACTATATCTGGCAACTGAGATATAATTAAAATACATACTAGCTTTTGCCTGCGATGGAGCCGCGGGCAGAGGCCAGTTTATAATATTAGTAAACATTCGTAGATGTTGAATATAAAGTTTATACAATATCTTTCATTCAACGTTTTAAAACTTGTTTACTCAACGCTGTTTGCTACTAACTAGAATCATCATCGTCACTTCACTTCAATTTATTTCTGTTATTTGCACCTGCGTTCTTTCAACATAAAAAGCTTTGCGGAAAACATGAGGTTGCGTAAACATTTTGTTTATCTATTTAGAAATTCTCTTGTCTAACATATTTCGGTTTCGAACGAATGAAAACATCGACGGAAATTTCAACAACTACTACTTAGTACCTATTATAATAGAGATCTCTCTGAGTGACTGGTTAAGAAGATATACAATGCGAAAGTGGAAGGACGTAGGTGCAGAGGGACACCGAGACTCACCTACCTAGACCAAATCGGTCATGTATTGAAGGAAGGTGGAGTCAGAAGTCTCCGAATCGAGCGAGCGTGCATGAAGAGAATTATTAATATCGAGGTAGCGAGAGATGTATGCAAGAATAGAGCCTATTGGAACAGAATAGATAATAGTCCTACGGACAGAAACATCACTTCCATCATAACTTGTCCAGTCTCTTTATAATAGCCTAAAAAATATAATAATAATACCAATTGTTCGCAGCGAGAAGAAATGTACCTTATGGTAATAGAAATACAGTTGAGATTGTTTTGCCCGTCATTCAACGAATGCGCTAGGGTTGCACCTATGATGATGTTACTTACTTACTCATCATCACGCTATCTTCCTTGCCTATCATCTGCCTATCCCGGCAGAGAGAACAGAGTGTCAAAAGGCTCTATTCTTGCATACATCTCTCGCTTCCTCAACATTCGTAATTCTCTTCATGATTATACACTCGCCGTTTTCGGAAACTCCTGACTCCACCGACAGCAGCAAAGCTGTCGTTTAGAAAACTTAAAAAAACATTTTTCTGCTCTATTTGATTATTTTTTATTTGATTATTTCTCTATAAATTTGATTATTTTTTAATTCATTAATTCTCTATAAATTTGATTATTTTTTAATTAATTAATTCTCTATAAATTTGATTATTTTATTATAAATTTGATTATTTAAAATGTTAAATGTTATTTCCAAGTCGGATTATTTTTTTATACATAGATTTTTTTTGTTGTTCATATGTTTGAGTGTAAGCTCTGAATTTTCGATTATTAAATTTTATCTCGAAATACCCTAAATCGCGTAAACAATTATATTTTAATCAACACTACAAGCGCGAGCGCTTAGGCGGGCGTGCGACTGCCTTCTGTCGGTTGTACCGTGGGCGATACGGGAAGTGGTAGGCATTTAACTCGGGGCCTTGAGCAACTGATGTACGCCTGCTCTTGGTACCCTCTCTGCCTACCCCGCAAGGGAAATGGCATGATGATAAGTAGTAGCAGTATCTCCAGACTGATTTTGGTCACAGCGCAAATAACGCAGGAGATATTATAGTACACAAGTGTATGTGCAAACGAGTGCACTCTGTTCCCTCACCCTTCATAGTTCGTGACTTCATTTCGATACGACAAAAGAGACGACCCCTATTTTAGCAGCGGTTAATATTTATCATCAGTAGTAGCTATCTGTGTGGGGCCAGCACCAAGAATTGCTCCACCCCGTCTCTTCCTATGGGGGTCGTAAAAGCCGACTATGGGGTTACCGGGGGACCAGACAGCAGCGTTCCCTTGTGTACTAAAAACATCCACTGCGATCGCCAACCCACCTGCCAAGCGTGGTGATTAAGGTAAAACTCCCATTTTGGGGAGGCCTATGTCCAGCAGTGGACGGTGAAAGGCTGATGGATGGATGGAGTAGCTATCTGGTAGCTATATACATAATATCTAATGGTAGAGCGTTGTATATCCCAGAATGAATGGGCTGGCTCGATCGGTGAAGTAATCCTCTCCTTATTGTTTCCTAACATCTCTTCAGTATCCTACATCTCATCTAATTATATTTCCTATTCACGTCTTATCTCTTTCATTATCGACACACGAGTGATACCTCTGGTGTTGCTAGCGTCTACAGGCTACGGTAACCGCTTACTATCAGATTATTTATTAGAAAGTGAAAAATCACCAATAAAAAAAAAACATAGCATCACCCCTGTATTCCACGAAGCAGAGGTGTATTACGCAGCTATGTTTGAGTCCCACGTAATAGGGGTGAGCCTATTGCCGTTTACCAGGCATATCTCCAAACTCCGGGCTGCCAATGAGAATTTTTCTTTTTATGAAAAAGCTCAATAACACTGCCCGACCAGCAGTGCAGTGGTGCAGCGTTAGTGTCAGCACACTAACGCTGCACCACCGAGGCAGTCAATAAGCAATAAAAATTGTGAAATAAATCTTACCTGAAAATATAATACAATCCTGCACATCGCTGTCCCGAAGAACCACGTCTCTGTGACGTCCCACAATACAGTTGGCGGCAAACATATCAGGATCACCATAAAATCTGCCACAGCCAAGTTTACTATAAAATAGTTCGTCACTGTTCGCATCGAATGGTTCCTGTACACCGCTATACACACCAAAGCATTCCCTATAAGTCCAATCACAAATACTATAGCATGCGTTGCAATCAAAACCCATTCGTAAGGCTGTGGAAATATGTAATCATTTAGCATGTCCGTGTATTCTTCTCTAGACATGTTACAAAATTCCGGATCACCTACGCAAGGTTCTTCAGTAAAACTTTCATTATAATCTATAGTTTCTTCTGTCAGTTCACCGAATACTTTATCATTACTATCTTCAACTATATGTTTCAGATCTTTGATGAGCGTTTCATTTGTAATTAGTTGATCTAATTTAAGTAAAATGTCAGTTTTATTGGCTGTTACTCTTGGTTCAGATGTTAAATTTTCAGTGCTATCTATTGTTGAATTTGTAATATTGTGATCTATATTATTATCTATGGTACATAAAATTTGTTTGCATAGAAGCAACATGATGACCGTCGAGAACATTAATTTTGAATCCATCTTCTCAGTTTCAAGTGCTCATATTGTTGAGTTGATTGATCATCTTACTTTCTGTCGGCTCTTTCCATCTGCGGAAGAAAATTTGGTTTTAGATAAATTGAGCAATCTCATATTTTAATAATAGCTGCGTATTGGCCAACGTAATTTGGACTGTTTGTTAAAGAAAGTATTAATGCTTAAATTGTTATCCAAGTGATTAAAAAAGTTAATAGGCTGTTTGAATGGAATGTTTGGATGTTTGTCATCTTTTTTTTTTGTAAAAAGTTTATCACGTGTACTCCTTTGCCGATATATGATAAACTCTGAGAACTCAATTTAAGTCAGCGTTGCGTACCACGATTTCAACATCTGTTAATTTGAGAGGAGACTCACACCACACAAAGAATAGTAATCTAATGAGTTATAAAATAAATCCAGCTCAGTCTTTGAATATTAATTAAAACTTAGAATAATAACACTCAGAATGATAGTTTCATTTATAATTCCACTCAAATTTGAAGCAACTTAACGATAAATGTGTGCGTAAACGTCACGTTATATTACCATTTTTCCGTGTAGTGATGGACTAAGAATACAAGTGTCATCACCCCATCCTTTCCCACGGGTATCGTACAAGGCGACTAAGGGAAGTAAGCAATAATCTACTGGTACTACTACTGGTGTTAGGGTTGGGTAGCAAGTGAAAGTACCTACTTACTTGCTATCAAGCCCGAACGGGTCGGTGCCACCAACTCCTGTGAATGAAGAGGAGAATGAAGCAAGTCAGTGTGTTTTGGCTGTAGCAGAAGATAGCCGTTTATTCTTTCATTTCATATCAGAAAAATGAAATGGCGCACCGTAGCTTGACAATACCCTCGGTATAGTTGAGTCTATGAGCAACGGTTACCACTTACCATTAGGTGGGCCGTTGCTCATCTGCCATCATAAGCAAGTAATACCATAGTAAGTATATACCATAGTTATATACCATACCAAGTAATACCAAGTAGTGCCATCATAAGGTAGTCAACTTTTCTTTGTCACCGAAATGCTCGGAACATATTTTTGTGTATCTAGTTGGTTTCCAACATTCTTCGCTTCAATTAAGTCGGATTTGTTGTATCCATCGCGCAGCAATAATCGGATTTGATAGAAATCTAAAAACGAATGCAATTAAATAGATATTTTTTGATTCAGGGTAAATATTTTTTCTAAAGCTGGCAATATTTTGATTACAATTTAGTTTTCTGTATAAATGAATGTTTTACTGAAAATTATTAATTATCAAAGAGTACTTACGAGTGAAATGTATTCTTTCTATCATTATTGTGGTTATGAGACGCGTTGTGACATCCTTTCACGGTGCAGTAAGTCATTTTTAAATAAAATTATGCGAGATGTTTACAATGACACTTTATCATGGACACTGACAGAAGGAGCAACGCAGTTAGCCTTTTAAGGCTAACTTGAAAGTGCTTCACTCCGTTTGGACCTACTCGGATTCTAAGCGTTATTATTCTAAGAATTAAAACATGACTACGTGCAATTTGAATAACAATTAAATTACTTTAATCTCCTTTATTTCGAAATGCGTGCGTTCTTGTTCCAAGTTGTACGAGGACGCGTTGCCGAGCTGTAAATTGGAGTAAGTCACTCAAATAAAGCTTTGCGAAATGAAAATGTGAATGAAGTCACATTTGATTTTACATAATAACTAGCTCACCCGGCGTACTTCGTACAGTCATTTTTTATTGTGAATATTTTGCAATGACAATTATTAAAGTACTAATCTTAAATAGTGTTTGGAAGTAGAAGTGTGAAAATTTAGGGTTGTATCTATTTTTTAATGCCGAATCTAAGAAGTTTAAATCCAAAGAGTAAAATAATATATACGGAATTTTAAATCTTATTCTCAGACTTAATGAATATACTCACAAAATTTCATAAGAATCGGTTAAGCCGTTTCGGGGCAGAATGGCGACAAACACTATGGCGAAAATTTTATACATTAAATTATAATTATTTTGTCATCGGTTATATTGCCTTCCACAAATATTTGTGTGTGGGAACTAACAACAGCGTTCAATGACTTTTTGCTTTTTATAATCATGAACAATCAGCGAACGGAACGGATGTATAATGTATTCATTTTGATAATATGTTTTAAGCATTTGACGTGCTTTGCCATATAAATAAACACAAACTGGGAAAATATGAAATCGAAAATAATAGTCACGGGCAGGATTTGAGCCTGTATCTCGGGGAAAACCGTCCCAGATGCTTTGCCAATTTAGCCACACAACGTTTGATAAAAAAAAACTAAAAGGCTGGCCAGTTTTCAAAATATTCGCCGTAAAAAATAAAAAAATATTATGGCCTACATAATCCCTTCATATCACCTTTGAACTTTACAACTGTACAAAAAGGTTTATAGACGCTATAACAATTAACATTTTATGACGACAATATGAGACGTGCAGCTTTGGTATACCCATATCCTTCATGAGTACAAATGGTGTTTTAAATACGAGAGAGAAACTATACAAGTTTTTTAACTACGCTATGCAGTGGTTTAGATGCTGAACTCATTAGTACAACTGATAACACTCAACATATCTCACTACACAGGGCTGCTTTTTTCCGTTGCTTCTTTCTTTACAATGACCTAATTAAATTTAATTAAAAGTTTAATGTACAAATTATTTGTGAATGTAGAAAAAGAGAACTTTAGTGTGAGTGGGAATCGATCCTGCGTCCCTTCCAATGCATGGAATTTTAATTGCAAAATGAAACTTTCTATATTGGATTAACGCATGTAAATGCATCCGATAGGTGGCGTTGGTCGTTAGACAAATGTGGTAAAGAGATTGGGTATTTCTAACAAATAGTACGGTAGCTCAGTGGATTAGAGCACTTCCCCGGATAGGAAGTGACGCAGGTTCGATCCCCGCTCATACTAAAATACTTTTTTTCCTTATTCACAAATTATAATTTGTACGTTAAGAGTAGCTAATCATGTCAAGTGCTAAAATATAGATCAAAATATCCATGCTTACGATAAATTCCGTAATTTTTTTTCTAACACGAGATAGACTGACAAACACGCGGCGCAACTGATAACAAGTGGTTACCATAGTATATATACGCTATTAACAGCGCCATCACTCGCAAAATACATATCAAAATGTTTAAAAGTTTAATAACAAGATATGATGCAATACATGAAACTTTACTGGGACGGTTATTTTTCAATACGGCCCACTTGCGCATTCAGAGTTAATGTGTATAACTCTGAGCGAACTGCTAACACAAGGCTAAATAATTATTTTTGCTTGCACTGCTAAGAGTTAACACTATACCATGCGTAAAATAATTAACTATTAAACCCGCCAAAGTTGGAGGGTTATATGTCTATCTCTGGGTTTATAACGTCAAAATTGTGAGACTATGCTAGTTCGTGTTTTGTATTTAAAAAACAACAACAGAATAATATTGCATCGTTTATTTTTATTGTCCTGATGAGTGACTTTTAGGTTTCTGATGATGTGTTCATGGGTGTTCAGGCCCCCTGCACAACGGGATATGCTTATTATGTGTCTTCGAAATCTTATGTCAATCCCATACATTGATTATTAGAATAATTCTTCTATCCTTCTGTTTTATTCTGTTCTACACGCATTTATGCCACTTCTCTATATATAGTAAATCATCTATGATGCCACTTATCTCCAGGACCGGGCCCAGTTCAGGATAGCACCAGCAGTACCTTATTTATTTTCAATAACATGTTTACCTATATTTGGTTATCATATCACAAAGAAGTAAATTGCTCCCACTTGTTAAAATAGGGTCACATATATAAGATTTCCTTCACATTTCACAAAATAATACTTAGGCAGAATCTCATATCTCACATGTCGATCGTATCGTGATCACTGTGATTGGTTGACAGATTACCGTGATTGGTCAACGGATTATTGTGACATCATGTGTCGGTTTCTCAACCAATCACAGTGATCTCGATACGGTCGACACGTGAAATATGACATTCTGCCTAACCCCCCTGATATATTGTCACAAAATACACTCGAGATAGTAAACAAACAATAATTTGACATAATAACATATCGCCATTCAATATAAACTACCAAAAACACATGACGTCAATTCAAATCTGACATTAAACAAAGACTTATGCAAGTGACTGTTGTGTGAGAGAGAGGCTGGTTGTAAGCGGAATGAGGTTAGTAAAACCTGCGTGATTTTTCTTACGTGCAAGAGAAATTTTGAATTATAGATAGTTATTTGTGTAACCTAAACTAGTAAACCCAAAGGTATTTCATTATCTCAAAATTTCCGCGCAAGTGGGCCTTAAAGTATCAGAAGCGGACAAAAACAACAAATTAGGAAGTAATTTCAATTGTGATAACCTTGGTATTTGTCCAAAGTATTCCGTGACATTGACAATCATACGTACAAAGGTACACACAATACCTTTATTAAAAAATTCTGGCAGGAAAATTTTGTGCTGAAAAAGAAAAAACAATTGCGTTAAAAGCATCCGTTATGCTTTTAATTTTCCTCTGTGATATTTCAGAAAGCAATTTTAATGGAACTATCGAACAACACACGATATTGTTTGTGTAATATGAGCACTTCCGGCGTTCATCATTTCGGATTGCCTACGCATCGCCTACACAATTGAGCAGCACATTTTTATAAAATACAAATTCATAATGTCAATTTTTTTATTCTTACGAATAAGTCAACGGGCACTTTTTTTGCGTTGGGTGGTACACGAGCCACGGCCCATATGATCGTAAATGGTAAACATCGCTTATGGACTCAAGTATACCGAGATTACCTATTTTCAAGCCGCTGCTCACCATTTCACTTCACAGATATGAAATGAAAGAATTAACGGCTATCTCTTGCTACAACTAAAAACACCGATGTGCTTCATGGCCGGTCACACGGGAGGTGGTGGTACTAACCCACTTGGGCCCGATAGCCAGTGAGCCAGTGGCCCGATAGCCCCTACCACCAGTAATGCAATGGATGATAATTGCTTACTTCCCTTAGTCGCCTTGTTCGACATCCGCGGGAAAGAATGGAGTAGTGACACTTGTATTCTTAGTCCGTTACCACACGCATAAAAGAAGAGAAAGTAAGAACGTTAAACCTTTTTGCAGATTTTCTTAACTTTTTTTTCACGACGCCCGAGAACGTATATTTTTTTCATCGGCACAGATGCGTAATGATTTATATTGGGGTTTAAATACAGGACAATTATTTTAATATTTAGATTTAATAGTGGTACATCCTTGCTTGTTCCAGAATGAATGGCCCGGCTCGATCGGGCTAGTTTACGCAGATCACCTTTTTTTTTAATTCTTTATTAGAGCCATACACCATTTAGGTTAAGTCTTGTATAAACAAAAAAAATAAACATAATATAATTGAACACAAGTTAAACATAAAACAAACTCATAACTCGTCGCTATTATCACATTTAAAATCTGATACAAAAACCTTATGCAGAGAAAAGAACAATTCATACCTAATATGACCCGTATCTTGCAACAGTTCTACTCTATCCGGCTCACAGATCAGCTTAAAACTACAATTCATGGCTTCGTAGCGTTAGATAGTGTAACCGACTTCCATGCATAAGGTCGTGGGTTCGATTCCCACTCGGGACTATTATTTATGTTATGGACACAGATATTTGTACGGCGTCTGAGTGTTGTCTATTATAATATGTATGTATTTACAAAAAAAAAGTAATATTATAGTACAATTTATTTGTGAATAAGGAAAAAGAGATTTTTTGTACGAGCGGAAATCGAACCCGCATCTTTTCCAATCCGGGGAAGTGCTCTAAGCTACTGAACTATCGTACAGATCTCTCGATCAACCCAATCTTCTTATCACATTTGTCTTTACGACCAACGCCATCTATCGGAAAGCATTTACATACATTAAACCAATATAGTAATATTTAGATATTTTTTATATATATTTTTAGGATTTGACATGCTTAGCAACATACATTAAACACAAAGTGAAAAATGTGAAATCAAAAATAACAGTCACGAGCAGGATTCGAACCTGCATCACCTGGATACCGTCCAGATGCTTTGCCAAATCAGCCATCGTGACCCTTGCTCCTGACTGCTAATCTCGATAACACATTCATACTTAACGTCTTTGGGTGACGCCTGCACCATCTGTCGGAAGTATTTTCATACATTATACCGACCAGGTAAACTTAATTTTACAATTAAGATTTTACCTAATAATGACGCAAACCCTATAAATATTTAGATATTTTTATATATATTTTTAGCATTTGACATGCTTAGCAACATACATTAAACACAAAGTGAAAAATGTGAAATCGAAAATAAGAGTCACGAGCAGGATTCGAACCTGCATCTCCTGGATACCGTCCAGATGCTTTGCCAATTCAGCCATCGTGACCCTTGCTCCTGACTGCTAATCTCGATAACACATTCATCCTTAACGTCTTTGGGTGACGCCTGCACCATCTGTCGGAAGTATTTTAGATCAGCCTCCCTGGCCCTCTCCAACGCTTCCTTCCGCGAGATGACCTCGTCGCAGAAGGCAGCGACTGCGGCCAAAATTCTGTCGCTGCCAAGCATCGCTCTAACGACGCTCGGCAGTGATAGGTCCCCCCCTATTGCCGCGACGAGTTCACGGCGCTGCGCTGCCCGCCCCAAGCCGGCACGACTCGAGCGTGTGCTGCGCCGTGTCCGCGTCGCAGCCGCAATGGTGACAGCCCGGAGTCGCTTCCCTCCTTGCGACTATGTGCAGATGTCTGCCGAAGCAACCGTGCCCCGACAGCACCTGCACCAGCCGGAAGGTAAGGACTCCGTGCTGTCGCCCCGCTCACTCCTCCAGCACAGGCTGGAGCGCCCCTACAGTCCAGAGACCGGCTTAGGGTGCTTCCAGCCATGTCCTCCATCTGGCCATGGCAGCTCCGCGGGCATCGCCCTGCCACCTGGCCACCTCCCTGGGTGGGGGAGGACCTCCCACCTCACGCTCTTGCGACGCCCGCTGATACACTTCGGCGAGCACCTCCGCCTCCAAGTCCCACGGGGGGGTTCCAGCCAGCGCGCAGGCCGCTTCCTTCGACACCGTGCGGTATCCGCTTATGAGCCTGGACGCGACGACTCTTTGTGGTCTCTACAGAAGAGCCCTGTTCGGCGCGTCCAGGCCCACACAGGTGCACCGTACAGCGCCATCGACCGGACTACCCCTGCATAAAGCCGTTGGCACGCATTGTTGGGTCCGCCCATATTCGGCAAAAGCCGTGCAAGGGCGGACACTGCGCCGATGAGCCTCGGGGACAGTTGGCGGAAGTGCTCACAAAAGCACCACCACCCATCCAGCACCAGGCCCAGACGCTTGATCTGGGCCTTCACCCCAATTTGGACTTCGTACTGAGGCGCCAGCAGGTGGCCGACGTCGGGGCCCATGGAAAAGTAGGGCCTCCGACTTGTCCTGGCCACCCTAAGCCCCAGCGCCCCGATCCTCCTGACCACCTCCGAGGTCCCTAAGGTGGCCAGGAAGGCCGCTTCCTCGAAGTTTCCGCCTCGGGCCACGATCAGCGTGTCATCCGCATAGCAGATGACCGCCAGCCCGGGGGGGAGCCGACAGCGTAGCACCCAGTCGTATCCGATGTCCCCCAGGAGCGGCCCTAGAACCGAACCCTGTGGGACACCACACGACATGGGTCTCCTCACAACATCCCCTATGCGACTCTCATAGAGAACGCTGCGGCCCTCGAGATAGTCCGCCACCAGCCGCCTCAGGTATGCAGGCACCCCGTGATACTGGAGCGCCTCCCTGATGCAGCTGAATGGCAGACTATTGAATGCGTTGGCGATGGCGAGCGACACCGCCAACAGTACTCCACTGCCGGCGACGACCGCCGCGTCCGCGTCCCTCAGGCGCATAATCGTGCCGACCGTCAAACGACCAGCCCAAAAGCCAAACTGGGCATCCGACAAATCGGGTCCGACATCGCGCAGATGCTGGACGATGCGGGCAGCGAGGATTCTCTCCAGCAGCTTACCCGCCTCGTCCAGCAGCACGATGGGCCTGAAGGCCCTGACCGAATCCGGCGTTCGCCCCGGCTTCGGCAGGAGTACCAGCCTCCCCTCCTTCCAGCAGCCAGGAAACCGTCCGGACGCCAGGCACGTGTCAAACAGTCCCCTGAGGCGGGGCTCCAGGTGGTCCAGAGCCAGGGCAAGTACCCAGGCGGGTATCCCATCCGGGCCGGGGGCGGTGTTCTTGGAACGAATCCGCGAAACAGTTGCCCCCATTTCTGACGCGGTGACGGGCGGTACACTGAGGTCGGCCTCCCGGTCGCTACCCTCCAGGACACACCAGCTCCTCACTTGTGCTGCGACGTCGGGGCTAGCGAACGAAAGGTCCACTATCGACCCGCCCCGTTGCTGCAGGCACGTGTTGACGGAGCCTCTATTTAGCAAACAGAGGCCCATCGACGCCGCCCACTCTACCACCGCCGCTCCACGGGCGTCCGTGGCAGGGGTCCCCCACGCCGTGTATTTGGCGTTGAAGTCCCCCACGATCAGGACGTGGCTAGGTGCCAGTCGCCGCATCGAGGTCTCTAGGCTGTTAAGCCAGACCTGGAAACCAGCCAGACTCCGGTTGCGGGAGAAGTATACGCCATACAGCGTAACTCCCTCCTAGTCGGTCGCGACGTATCCCGTACCCCTGTCTCTGATCGACAAGAGCGGGGAACGAAGCGCCGCAGAGCTGACGATTGCCACGGAGCCATCGCGGCTGCCCGCCCAATGAGGGCAGTCAGGAACGCAATAAGGCTCCGCAGCTACGGCTACACCAATCAACTGCTCCACCATGGTTTGCAGGAGAAGATCCTGCGCCCTGGCGGAGTGGTTGAGATTCGCCTGAAGGAGGAAAGTGTCACGGTTGAATTTTAAGCCGTAACCATATCCTCCTCCACCCGAGACCTCAGCCATGCATCCCCTGGCCGGGCGGCAGAACACGGGATTGGGGTAATTTTTTATAGGGGTTTTCTTCCCCGCGGTCCAAAGACCCCCGATCCTGTCCATTCAGGATTACGGGTCGGGCCGAGCGGTGGACTGCATTAGACCATGCCCACCGCTCGCGAAGCAAGCGATGAGCCCGTCGCCTCTAAAGCTCAAAAGCCACTTCTCCGGGGACGGGGGGGTCACTCTGACCCCGCCGTCATCCTCCCAGGGCCGGGGGGGCCATTATGACCCCACCGGCCCTCCGCGGCAGACGGATTCAGCCGCCGGCACTAGTGTGCCGACGTTGCCTGGGGTGCACCAACGCGGAGGTATCCCGACCCGCATCCCAGGCTATCAGTACCTAGACATTATCAATGCTTTGAAATGTCAAATTAATTATATTAACCCATACAATGCACAACCCTTAGTAATAAGATTATTTTAATCATATTATATTTTGTATTAGTTCAGCCAAGAGTAGCACATAGTTTCAATATCAGAGAAGTGATGTATTAAAATATATTGAATATATTAGTGACTCATCCCAGTTTCGCATTTTTTTTTTTTAATTCTCCACGGGTGGCGCAACAAGCACGATGGAAGCACCTGATGGTAAGTAGTTACCGTAGCCTATAGACGCTAGCAACACCAGAGGCATCACTCGCACGTCGCCATCTCCAAGGAAAGGGATAGGAAGTGGATAGGAAGGATAATAGGGAGATAATAGATAGGATACTAAGAAAACGTACTTGCTTCCGCCTTAACAAAAAAAACTAGACGTCGCGGGACGTCTACCAGATGTGAAAACATCGAAATTATTTTGTAAAAATAAAATTATCATAACTTGACAAAGTACTCGTCAAGACGAATCAAACGATTCCAAAATCGATGGGGTTACGTCTTATCATTACAGAGTTACTGTGGCTACCTCCTAGCTCCATCATCAGACCCCGGATATCATCTACGACTGAAGTACTAGTCAAGACATTTCAAATGTGCCCTAACTCGATGGAGTTGCGCCATTTAATTACAGAGTTTCGCATGGCCACCTTCCAGCTCCAGCATTAGACCCTGGATACCTAAAGACAAAGTAATCAAGATGAATCAAAAGTGTCCAAACTCGACGGGGTTGCGCCGTTTCATTATATAGTTACTGTGGCCACCTTTCAGCTTCATCATCAGCCCCTGGAGAGACCATCTAGAGGCAAAGTACTGGTCAAGACGAATCATACAAACCCAAATTCGATGGGGTTGCGCCGTTTCATTATATAGTTCCTATGTCCACCTTCCAGTTCCATCATCAGATCAGCTCCGTGTCATCATAATATTAAATTGTCACGCGATATACAGATGCGTGTAAAATTTCAGCTCAATCGGAAACCGGGAAGTGTGTCAAATCTAACTTGCAAAATTTTAACGGACACAAGTAAAATAAAAGCGTCGCCACGCTAACAGCCGATTTTACCCTCCCTCCGCATTAGATGTTTCACATCAAAAAGGATACTAAGGAGAGGATAGGGAGGGAGGTTTGGTTCTCCAGCGCTTTCACTCACCATACGAAATACAACAGTACGCGTAACTACCGTTATTACACGCTGATCTTTTTGAGAGGGTGGTACTTCCCCTAGCGAGCCGGCCCATTCGTGCTGGGATAAGCAAGTCTCTACTAATAATTTCATAATAGGTAGGTACATATATATTTTAAGCACTTCACATGCTCAGCCTTTTCTACGAGACTAAGTGCGAAAATGTGAAATTGAAAAAGATAATGCGTTTGTTTACATTGTTCTAATCTAAACATAATTATAATTAAGTACAATTTTGTTTAAATTTTTTAAATCCATATGATTTCCCACGAGTATGGTAGAAAAGAGGTCCACCCGGGCAGAGCTCCCATTACCCGGGCAAGCGTACATTTGTAACCCAACACAGGGGGTCTGGAGGTACCCTGGCTGGGGCCGCGCTCGGGACTGAACTACCCATCAGCCATTCAACTCCTCGCCGCACGCCAGAGCTTGAGATTCGGGGTAATTTTTTTAGAGGTTGTCTTCCTCGTGGTCCGGGCGATTAAGCCAAGACCCTCGTTCCTGTATGCCCGCGAGACGTAACCACAGACACGCGCTCAGGTTTACGATTTGGGACGTGGGTGGCCGCTGTGGCCCCGCTGTCCCCCATCTCCAGAGCCCGGTGAGCCAGTCTGGCCCCACCGACTCCGACGCCTGGTCTATCCGCCGTGCCCTCTGCTGAGTCAGAGGGACACGCGGAGGCCCGTCCGTTTACGTAAACGTTTTAGGTAAACCGGACGAATAAGTACCCCTCATAGGTGCAACCCTAGCGCACTCGTTGAATTTCGCGGTTGCCCGAGGATCATGCGGCGGGCAAAACAATCTCAACTGTATTTCTGTGGACATAAGGTACATTTCTTCTCGCTACGAACAATTGGTATTATTATTAAGATTTTGTAGGCTATTATAGAGAGATTTTGTACAAGTTTTAATGGAAGTGATGTTTCTGTCCGTAGGACTAGTATCTATTCTGTGCCCATACTACATCGTTATCTCCCCAGACAGCGGGGTGTGCGATAGTTATATATTTCCGGCACACCAAATTTTCACTATATACTTATCTTGCATAGACGAGAGATAAATCGTAAGACAATATTTGGAACAAAGTTTTTAACTTATAACTCAAACTTAGAATTGAACATGAGAAAAGCTTTTAACAATAACAACGAGTTTAAGTGAAGTAGAAAACGTCTGTCAGAAACAAAAATGAGAAAAGCATTAATATGATATAACGTCAAAAGTAAATAAAATTGAACTGTCCGCTTGTAATATAAAATATAACGAATTTCTTATAACTTATATTTATTTAAAGCATAATATTCTTAGCTATTTACCAGACTAAATCCCAATAGACGGTAAAAATGTAAATTAGAAACTGATTACTGCGACTACTATCTACAGTAACTTAGTTGATAAAGCGTATAGTTCGAGTTTTCCGAAGTTGTATGTTTGAACTCCACTAATATCGTATTTTTTTATATTCTCCTAATAATTTATTATGGTTATTTATACATAATGAATTTCTTATTCTAATTCGTTTTTTATTGCTTATGGTGCAGTGTCACAGACTATCTAATCGTAAATGGTAACACCACTCAAGCTGTTCATTATTATATTTCGTTAATTGGAAATAAATTAATAAACGGCTCTTCCGTTATAAACGAAACACAAGCTTCAAGGTGACACTGCAGAGAGTGGGACTGACCCGTCCAGCGGCGCTCGGGTCCAGTAACAAATTAGTACACCTACATGATACCCAGCTATAAGACCAGATTAATAGCTTTACTTATAATGAAGTTTTTAAAGACTCCAACGTCAAGTGTTTAAATGAGGAACTGGGTCCGTAAAACAAATTATCCAACCCCATTGTGTTAATATTAACAACTGGCGAAAAATTTAATTTTATTCTTAACGACTTTCATTATAATTTGTTATTCATAATAAACACTGAACTTTTGTCACAAAAACTCAAGCATTCTTTTGTGCTAAGAAAATTTATTATAAACCAAGATCCCAAGGCCATCAAACTGTAAACAAAAGCTGTTGAAACCGATCCCTGAGTACCTATCATAAAAAATAAAACATAAAATTACGTTATGAGTACATACAGTGACATAAATTATTAACAACAAGTAGCTTCTGCTTAGGACTTTGTTTGCATGGACTTCCTAAATTGCTTTCATAAAGCATATAAATAAATCCTATGGGAATACTATTCACTACACTATTGTTCTCTCACTCATCACTCAGGCGTGAAATATAGACAAATATCCAAATATCCTCCGAAATTGTCGCATTTATAATAAACCAATACATAAAAATCAGTACAAAGAGACTTTAAGCACAGTGAGTAATAGTTTTGTGTAATATATATTCAGTCAAGAAAGTATTGGGAATGGATGATTTGTTCTGGTTCCAAAATCATTTTTTTTTATTGCATGTTGTTGCAGACGAACCACGGTCCATCTAATGGTAAATGGTAACCGTCGCCCATGGACTCGACTATACTGAGAGTATTGTCAAGCCGCTGCTCACCAATTCATTTCACAGATGAAATGAAATATAAACGGCTATCTCTTGCTACAGCCAAAACGCAACAATGTGCTTCATGGCCGGTCACACGGGAGATGGTGGTACCAACCCGCTCGGGCCGGATACCAAGTGAGTACTTACACTTGGTACCCAGCCCTAATTATTGAAAATACAGTGCTGTTTTTAGTTATATCATATATAGTGTGTATTGCGAATTTCATAATGGACAAAAACATCGGACAAAGAGTTTGTATTAAATTTTGCATCGCCAATGGAATTTTGTGTTCGGAGTCGATGAAAATTTTACAGAAGGCTTACGGTGAATCGACTTTATCAAAAACACATGCTTATGAGTGGTATAAAGTGTTTAAAAGCGGTTGAGATGTGATGGAAGATTTGCCTCGCTCTGGTAGGCCATCAACGTCTGCAACTGAAGTTAACATTGCAAAAGTGAAGGAAATAGGGACTGAAAATCCTCATTCGACTTTGAGAGTGATAGCCACCGAACTTTCTGTGTCTCACGAGTCGATCCCTACCATTTTAAATAATCACTTGGGTATGAAACATGTTTCCACTCTGCTAGTCCCAAAAGACTTGAATTTTCTCCAAAAACTCAATCGCATGAGAGTCGCTGAGGATATGCTAGAACGTGTCAATTCCGACCCAAGATTCATGAAACGGATTGTTACTGGTGACGAGACGTGGGTTTACGAGTTTGACATGCAAACTAGTCAACAAGCTTTGGAGTGGCGACTTCCAACTGAACCAAAACTGAAAAAACCACGCCAAAGTCGATTAAAAGTCAAATTCATGTTGACTGTTTTCTTTGACTATCGCGGTTTTGTGCACTCGGAATTCTTGCCAGAAGGTCAAACGGTAGATAAAGAATATTATTTGAGCGTTATGCGGCGTTTAAGACAGCAAATTCGACGAAAAAGGCCAGATTTGTGGAAAGAAAATTCTTGGATTTTGCACCACGATAATGCGCCTTCGCACAACGCCATCATTGTGAATGAATTTTTGTCCAAACACTGAACAAATACCATCGAGTAACCACCATATTCACCAGATATGGCTCCAGCAGACTTCTTTCTTTTTCCTAAACTCAAATTACCACTTCGTGGCACCCGTTTTCAATCGGTAGAAGATATAAAGGAGAATTCGCGGCGAGAACTGAACTCAATTGCGGAAAAAGCGTTTAAAAAATGTTTTGATGATTGGAATATTCGTTGGTGTAAGTCTATCGTTTCTGAAGGATCATATTTTGAAGGTGATAAAATAAATTTGGATGAATAACAAAAAAATTGTGTATTATTGATCTTTTCCCGGTACTTTCTTGACAGAGTAGTACAGCTTATCAGTTTAAGCTAGCAGATCTGTGATCAAAATCTATACTAACATTATTCTAAATTTTTAGATCTATATTTTAGCACTTGACATGATTAGCTACTTTAAAGAACTTTACGGTGAGAGAGCTCTTTTTCAACTTTAACAAATAATTTGTTCTTTTACATTACTCTCTTCCGTACTTTTTGTTATTAAGGGAATAAGTAGGGTTTAGTGAACTCGGGAGCTCGGTATATTAGGGCTGAGAAATAGCAAATGTTTTTTGACGCACAAAAACTACACAAGGACTTAAGTAATTTGTTAAGCGACACGGTCTGGGCGGGCCCAAGTAAACTCATTTGAATAAAGTGGTATGTGTCCTAAACTTAGAGGTTCGTTATTAGAGGCTTTAACTTGCAAACGGCTCAAGACTATGATTAGTTGAATGAATTTACAAAGTTTATAATAGTTTCGCTGGGAGTAATTGTGATAAGTGTTTGTAAAGCGATTATGTATATCAGTGTTTATTAATATACAAGAGTTAATTTTAATGTAAGTTTATTGTAGTGCTTAAGTTGGTAGACGAGCTGGTGGACCATCTGTTAAACGCCATTCTTGGACTTAAAAACTTACCTGCAGCAGGAAAATCTTCACAGACTTCTAAAAACATACTTTTTAAACGATATAGCTTCCACGCAAAATATATAAACCCTTCTGTGGCGTCGAATGATATGACGATCATGGTATTATATTTAACCAACTTCTCGGAGGATTCCCCTTGGACGATACCGAGCTTATCTTTTTGTATTTCCCTATCTGTAAAATTAATCCATAGAAAGAACAATAATATAAATTACACAACCCCATTTTTTACTGTGGTTGTCGTGTCGACTATGAAAAGTAAGCAGGTATCACTAATTGTTGTCGTGTCGACTATGAAAAGTAAGCAGGTATCACTAATTGTTATCGTGTCGACTATGAAAAGTAAGCAGGTATCGCTGTCTTTATTAGTAGTGGTAAGGATTTTTAATTTGGTTACCGGACCCGAGTGGGTCGAAACAACCAGTTGCCATATGACCAAGCGTAAAGCATCCACCTCAGCCATCACCCAGCCGTTTATTGTTGAGTCCACGGACTGCAATTACCACTTATCATCAGGCGTAAACAACAAGCAATAAAAAGAGTACATGTTAGTGTCAATCCAGCTTTCGATTTATTTTTTTAACCTAAAATAGGCATCCACAAAATGCTACAGCTAAATTTTAATGGCATACTTTATATTATAATAATAGGTACCTAAACAACATTCATTATAAAGTACAAATTATTTGTGAATAAGGTAAAAGAGATTTTTTGTACTAGCGGGAATCGAACCCGCGTCTTTTCCAATCCGGGGAAGTGCTCTAAACCACTGAGCTATAGTACAGATTTTTCGATCATCCCAATCTCCTTATCACATTTGTCTTAACGACCAACGCCATCTATCGGAAACAAGACAAGTGAGCACCCCCACTTGGCACCCAGCCGTACCACCAGTAATGCAATGGGTGATAATTGCTTACTTCCCTTAGTCGCCTTATACGACACCCGTGGGAAAAAATAGGGTGGTGACACTTGTATTCTTAGTCCGTCACCACACGGACACCTATGTTGTAGATCTTTATTTATTACGACGTCCTTGGGGCGTGTTTAGAATGGAGGGTACAATAATGATTTTGTGGTCATACAATACACATAAATGCGGATAATATTAAGACAATAAAGTTTATTTAACGGTTATGACTTCCACCCGCCCCCTGTTCAAATAACGTACTTTTATTTGTAGAACTACTATTGATTGTTTGAGAACAGAGAGCGAATATGCAGACAGCATCGTAAAATATTACGGTTTAATAATGTTCCGTCTCGCCTGGTGGCGCTAAAATAGGTTGAGGTATTAATATTCTAATTTAAAAGATTAAGTCCGCCTTGCACATAAACGAATTTAGTTAATCTATTTTAAATTTAATTTGTTAAACGTGCCGCTATAATTTATAGTAAATATTCTTGACGGGCCTCGTGGCGTAGTCGGTAGTGTAAACGACTTCCGTGCACGAGTTCGATTCCCACTGAGGACAATTATTTGTGTGATGAACACAGATATTTGTACTGCGTCTGGGTGTTTTCTATCTATTCTATGTATGTATTTACAAAAAAAAAGTAATATATATTATGTATTATATCCGTAATCTGGTACCCATAGCACAAGCGTTAAGCTTAATTGGGACCAGAGGAGAGAGGACGTTGTGTGAAATGTCTGTGAATATTTATATTTATTTGTTTATTCTTAGTTTTCTATTGTACTAGATGTTTTAAGTCTTTTATGTATTGCTAGCCGAAAAGGAAAGCATGTGATTCCCATCTGATGGGAAGAAGTAACTGATGCTCATGGATGAAGGTATACCAGGAGCACAGTCAAGACACTACCTACCTTAAGTATTCTTTTTTTATTGCTTATGATGGCAGACGAGCTACGGCCCACCTGATGGTAAGTGGTAACCGTCGCTCATGAACTCAACTATACCGAGAGTACAATCAAGCCGTTGCGCATCATTTCATTTCTCAGATATGAAAAACGAAAGAATAAGCGGCTATCTTCTGCTACAGTCAAAACACACTAACGTGCTTCATGACCGGTCACACAGGAGACGATGTTATACCGACCCGTTCAGACCCGATAGCAAGTGAGTACTATCACTTAGTACCCAACTCTACAACCAGTAATGCAATTGATGATAATTGCTTACTTCCCTTAGTCGCCTTGTACGACACCCGCGGGATGGGATGGGAAGGATGGGGTGGTGACACTTGTATTCTTAGTCCGTCTCTACACGGGTTCTTGTCAAACTTCGTTTAAAGAAAACATGTTTTACTAGTCGCAGAGCCTTGATTGTCCTAGCACGAATGTGCCAACTCGATCAGCGAAGTGCCTCCCCACACAAGATCAACGGGAAATAACGGTTGTTACTCCTACTGTTGTGTCGTATGGTGAGTGAGAGCGCTGAAGGACCAAAACCCCTCTTTATCCTCCCCTTATTATCTTTTCTTTCCACCTGTTACCCATGTCCTTGGAGTTGGCGACGCCCAAGTAATGCCTCCAATGTTGCTTGAGTTTATAGGCTTACTAACCGCTTGCCGGCGGACCATTGAAGGAATGTAACATAGTTCCAGTGGTTTATTGGCGATAAAGGCGGAGAGACGGCATACGGCGGGTTTATTTAGTGGATGAGGGCCCAACACTACCCTGTTCGTTTCCCCGAACGACGGGGTGTGCGGTTAGGAACATTTTTTTCCGCCTTAATAAAAAAAAGGAGAAGTAGCCGCCTATTATCAGGTTGACCTCACAATAAGCGGTTACCATAGCCTATGATGTTGTTTGCCATCCAAGTAGTATAAGAAATGTATATTTTTTACTGCACAAGTGGCGGAGTGGTTTTATATACCTCCCGCCCGAGTGTTGTGGGTTCGATTCCTACACAGGACAACTCTTTGTGGGATCCACAAATGGTTGTTCTGAGTCTGGGTGTACTTTGTGTCCGTGAAATGGTATGTTTGTAAAGTCACCCACGATATGGAAGGATTATTCCTTAGTGCAGGATCTTGTCTTTTTTTAGAAAAAATAAATTATTTTGAGACGTATAAATATTATTTAGATATTTTTATATATATTTTTAGCATTTGACATGCCTAGCACTATACATTAAACACAAAGTGAAAAATGTGAAATCGAAAATAACAGTCACGAGCAGGATTTGAACCTGCATCTACTGGATACCGTCCAGATGCTTTGCCAATTCAGCCATCGTGACAATTGCTCCTGACTGCTTATTTCGATAACACATTCATACTTAATGTACTGTTATTTTCGATTTTACATTTTTCACTTTGTGTTTAATGTATAAATATTAGTTATATACTCGTAAATGAAAAGAAAGTACGAAAATGTGAAATAGAAAACTTCACCCAAGACATTAAGAAAAAGTGTGTTATCGATATTCAGTCCTGAAGACGATTAGCAAAGCATGTGGGACGGTTTTCCAGGAGATGCGGGTTGAAACCCTGCTCGTGACTGTTATTTTGGATATCAATTATAGAAGCCTTTTACCTTTTTTAAAACGACTCGGGTATTGGTAAGTATCCTTTGCCATAAAAAGATATCGTCCGGCGGCTTATAAGCCGATCGTAGTTGGAATGAGGTAGAATATATTAATTTAATTCGCCTTAGATGAGGGTTTTGCCTTTCTGACCCCTTTCCTGTCAATTTATGATCACAATTTATTAATATCCAATTTTAGAGTATGTTTAGTTATAATGTTATTTTATTGTTGGAAGTAAATTTTAATTAGTTAGGAGCCATTAAATGCGGCTACTCTGCCAGCAATAGATATATCTTTTTATAGCTCTGGTACCCATTTTAATTAGTAACAAAACTGTAATCAACTTAAAATCTAATCAAGCACTAGCAATTAAAAAACTAACTCGTTTCAATACGTGAAAAAAATGTAAGAAACGTCTCTAAAAAGGAGAAGGTTCTCCATTCGATATACATATTTTATATTATATACTTTTTCAAATATTATGCTCAATATACAAACATAACTCTGTTATAGTTTTAAAGTAGTACCACTTTTTTAGTTAAATCTAAGTTTCGTTTAAGTAGGTAGTGATATACAATATTTATCAGCTTTTAAGTCTAACCAAGAGTCCCGACGTTTCGAATACTTCATGATCACAGGTCTCCATCCGTCTATCCACGATGTCGGGATAGTAGAAAATCAAGTAAACGCGATAGATTCTGTAAAGTTAGTTTTATGACATTTGCGTAAATACCAGGAAGTATTATAATAATCAAAAGCTTTAAAAAATAGTTTAATCAAATAAACGGACTGGAATTCTGTCTAAATAAAATTTAACATGAGAATATTTTTTAAGGTACAAATTATTTGTGAATGAGGAAAAAGAGAACTTTAGTGCGAGCGGGAATCGAACCTACATCCCTTCCAATCCAGTGAAATGCTCTAAGCCACTGAGCTACCGCAATGACCTAGTAGTAGCTGACCATGTCAAATGCCAAAATATAGATCAAAAATAAGAATATTTTTCCGTGATCTGTGGTAAAAATTACTTTAGAGCTTCTTTAGAGTCACTTGTTGTCTATGCTCTCCCTCTATTGGCCACCATCTTTGTAACGCGTCATCGTCTAATAAATCCATTAATTGTGTTTAAGTGTTTATATTATTCTTTTCTGCCAATTCTAAAAAAAAAGTTTTTGCGTTCAGCGACGCCTAATTAGAAGCAATTTTTTATTCAATCTCTTGAATGTACAGACAGCTCATCTACAATTTTATAATATTTTAAGCATTAAGTTTTATAACTGCCTCGGTGGTGCAGCGGTAGTGTGTGCGACTGCTGATCATGAGTTCTCGGGTTCGATCCCCGGGTCAAGCAATATTATTGAGCTTTTTCGTAAAATAAAAGTAGAAATTGTAATTGCTTGTGGTGGTAGACGAACCACCACGCCCACCTGATTGTAAGTGGTAACTGCCACTCATGGACTTAACTATACTAAGAATAGGCTGTTAAGTCTCTTCAACGATTTATTCAATATTTCATATGAAGCTAGCCTTTGTCTGTGGCTCCGCCGCAGCCAAAAGCTGGTTTTTAGGCTATATCTCAGGTTCCCGATATAGTAGCGGGATAAAATGTATACCAGTTTTTAAGTCTAATCAGGAGCTATCAAATAAAAAATCATCATCATCAATATATTTATCTATCAAATCTATCTCTATCTATCTATACTATTTTAAAGCTGTAATAGAGCTGTATCTGTGCATTTAAGACATTTGAGAAAAAATAACAAAAAAAAATTTTTTTTACAATTTTTGCCTGTTTGTCTGTTTGTTCATTCGCGCATCACGCAAAAACTTCTGAACTGATTATGATGCAACTTTTTATTTGATAGCTATTTATTACACTTAAAAACTGATATACATTTTAACCCGCTATTATATCGGGAACCATTTATATCATATCTCAATATGACCAAAAACTAGCATATATTTTTACTTTTATTGGTAAATAAATAAATATTTGGCGGGCCTCGTGGCGTAGTCGGTAGTGTAACCGACTTCCGTGCATGAGGTCGTAAGTTCGATTTCCACTCAGGACAGTTATTTGTGTGATGAACACAGATATTTGTACTGCATCTGGGTTTTCTATCTATTATATGCAAGTATTTACAATAAAAAGAGTAGTTTATGTATTATATCCGTAATCTGTTACCCATAGCACAAGCGTGGTATTGATCCGCTTCTCAATAACTAACCGCAAAGCGACACGCAAAAACTACTAAAAATGTATTCTAGACAAAGCTAATAAGAAGCACATAAAATATCTCGCATAAAGTTAACGTTGACATAAAACAAAAATAATAGCTGCTTTAACACATATTTCATGGCCCCATCGATAAATATAGGGTTGGGCACACACGGTATTTTTACAGCTAATAAAGGAAGTGACGTTATAACCGGAGGAAATTTGCTACGCTTGATGTTACTCGTCATTTGGAGTTATCTACAATGTATCGAAATCACCTAGATCAGCGTTTCTCAAAGAATGCTTCGTGGAACCCTGGGCCTCCATATCAATTCTATAGAAGCTATATAGGCCGCAATTCAAATTCCAAAGTATCTTAATTTCATAGGCTTATTATGAAGCACTTAAAATCGTCAAAATTACTAATAACTGACATGAGTGCCTGAGGCAAATATATCCACGATGTCTTCTTTTTCTTCTTTATGGCGATCCCATATCCACGATGTCGCGATTGCAATCGTCACAAGCGGCCGGATAGGTACAATACAAACATACTTAAGGAAAATATTCTGTCCGTCTGGTGGTGGACTAAGAATACAAGTGTTACCACCCTATTTATTTCTTGCGGATATCCCAAGCAATTATAACCCATTGCACTACTTTTGGTAAGGTTGGTACTTGTTGTCTGCCCCAGGTGGATCGATCTCACCGCCGCCGATCCTGAAATATCGTGAAATAAAATTGTGAGCAACGGCTTGGCAGTATTCTTAGTATTGCTATGTCCATGAGCAACGGTTACCACTTACTATCAGGGGGCCCTTGACTTGTTTGGAATCAATAAAAAAAATTTAACCAACGGGGTATAATAGTATAATTTCTCTCCTGCCAATACATAAAAACAGCAATGATTTGATGAATTAACTGTCATACGTGGCGAGACCAATTTTTCTATTAGGTAAATTGAGTGCGTAAGGCAGATTATTTTAAAGCCCCATCAAGTATTTCGTTTTTCAAAAGGGTCCTGTCGGTGTGTAAAAGTTTGAGAAACGCTGATGAGTCTATTATATTATCTAAATTGTCTATACTATTATACTATACTATTACTATTATCAAAATGTAACTGTGTACTGTGTATTATAAAACTATTACTATTATAAAACTGTAACAGAGCGGTGTCTGTACACTTAAGATATTTGAGAAAAAATGACTGTAATAGACTATATAGGCGTGTCTAAACATAAAACAATTTTTTTTAGATTTTTGTCTGTTTGCCTGTTTGTCTGTTTGTTTGTTCGCGCATCATACAAAAACTACTGAACGGATTTTAATGCATTTTTTTTATCTGAAAGGCCTTGATTTGACTTAAAATCTGGCATACGTTTTATCTCGCTACTATATTGGGAACCTGAGATATAACCGAAAAGCTAGAACATTATTTCAACTAGAATTTTTTAGAACTTTTTTAAAAGAACTACTAGATGGATTTTGATGCAACTTTTTTTATTTGAAAGGCCTTGATTTGACTTCAAAACTGGTAGACATTTTATCCCGCTACTATATCGGACACCTGAGATATAACCGAAAAACTAGCTTTTGGTTGCGGCGAAGCCGCTGGAAAAGGCTAGTAGGCTATATAGGCGTGTCTAAACACAAAATATTTTTTAAAATTGTTGCCTGATTGTTTGTTCGCGCATCTCGCAAAATCTCGCGCATTCTCCAAATATCTCTACACTCATATAGCCCCTACGTAATGTGTATCAAAATATACAACAAAATACCAAACTGGCTGAAACGAGCTGTATCTGGACATTAAAGAAATCAAATAGGATTAAAAAAAAATGTCTGTAATAGGCAATTTAGCTGTCTCTGCACCTCAAAGCTCTTATTTAGCATCATAACGTTTTATTAGTACATGGCAACACGCCTGTATGTAGGGAGTGCTACTGCACACTCCCCCGGTATTCCCTTAGTCGGCTCTTACGACTTCCGTGGGTAGAGAGGGGTGGGACAATTCTAAAGCCAGCCTTAAACGGCAAACTTGTAACAAGTATACCAGTCTCAAAATACCTGTTTGTAAGTGAAGCAAATCTTTGCCTTGGAATCAAACCTCTAATAAACAGCATGTAAGAGTAGTCGAACTAAGGAATAATCCTTGTATCGCAGGGGTCTTCACAAACATATAATTTGACGGACACAAAGTACACCCGGCCTCAGAACAAACATTTGTCGATCACACAAAGAGTTGTCCTGTGTGAGAATAGAACTCACAACACTCGGACGGGAGACCGGTATCTAAACCACTCCACCATCTTTACAGTTAGGTGTTACTCATGCATTTTTGCAATGAAATTCATCTTTTCACTTTATAATCGGTCGTAGTTTTATTTCAATCAAATATAACCCTGCATTTTGATTGACACTACCCATTAATTCCTTTCCGGTCGCAGTAATTTCCGAGCGATTTATTAACAGCTTGTCAGAACACAAAGTGTAAAATGTGTAATAGGAAATAATAGATACGAGCGGGAATCGAACCCACGTTTTCTGGATAACCGTTCCAGACGCGCAGTCCACTGAGCGGTCGTAGCATTTACTCATAATTTTGTACTTCCTCACCCCACCACCATGCCACCATTCTTTATTTATTAATATTTTTTCTTTAATTTCACCACAAACTACCTTTCCATCCATCCATCCACCAGCCTTTCAACGTCCACTGCTGGACATAGGCCTCCCCAAAAGAACGCCACAACGAGCGGTCCCATCATGGGGGATAATGCCGTAATCGCCACGCTTGGCAGGCGGGTTGGCGATCGCAGTGGATGTTGTTAATACTCGAGAGAGTGCTGCTGCCCACTCTCCCGGTATTCCCTCAGTCGGCTCTTACGACTCCCGTGGGTAGAGAGGGGTGGGACAATTCTAAAGCCGGCCCCACACGGCGCAAAACTACTTTTGCTACAATTTAATGTGTTGGTTTGTTCAACATTCATTCAAAGTTTTATTCTTTATACTATATTTCATACACACTTACTTACGTATCATCACGTCATCTCCCTTGCAGTGTAGGCAGAGGGAACAGAATGCCAATGCTCTATTTTTGTATACATCTCTCGCTTCCTCAACATTCATAATTCTCTTCATACACGCTCGCCAGTTTTGGAGTCGCCTGAGTCCACCTTCCTTCAATACATGACCGATTTGATGATTGGTGTAGGTAGGTGAGTCTCGGTCTCCCCCTGTACCTACATTCTTCCACTTTTGCATTAAGATAAACAGTCGCTCGTCCGGCATTCTTTCCACATGTTCGAACCATCGGAACATACCTACTCGCTCTCTTACGACACCGTTACATTTAAAATAACACACACACACACACACATTTAAAATACACTCGATTCCTGAATTTATATGCACAACGACCTTTCTTAAGGATATACCATTTAATTTTCAACCACTGAAGTAATGTAACATAGGTCCAGAGGCCCGCCAACACAGGCGGAGAGACGGCACACGACGTGTTTATTTAGTGAGTGAGGGCCCCACACTACCCTGCTCGTTGCCCCGAACGACAGGGTGTGTGGTTAGGTTAGGTTAGTTAGACTCATGAGTGCAGATATCGGTCTGTTATAATTTTATTATAGCTTAGAGATATTTGTTGGTACTTCGTTAGCTATTTATAAATATTTGTTGTCTACATACGTTCGTCTCCAGAGTATAAATTATAAATCTACATTAAATCTCAATCAGCTGTACATTTCGTTACTTTTACTCAATCATGAATTTCTTCCAATTCATTAATTTTCACATCGATACATACTCAGAGTGGAGATTTTCATAATCGGGATTATTTTAAATGACTGTAAATAACGTGAAGTTTTATTTACAAGTATTTGTGGATAAATAATTATTTATGTAGTGGTAGAACCTTGCTTATCCCAGCATGGCTCGATCCTTGAAGTACCATCCTCGACGATGAAAGGCTGATGGATGGATGGAAGGATTTGGTGCACAATAAAGTGTATTCTCTTCTAAATGTAATCGTGATAAACTTACCAGGGGAATAATCAATGCATTGCCTTTTAACACAACAATGGTGGCAAAGAAGGGTATAGTTGTAGCTTCTCTGGTGGTGGTCAACGGTAAGTAGTCTAACCATGTTAGAACCACTAGACCGTATCCTAGTTGAAAGGGATAGAAGGTGGAATACTTGTTGATAGTTTTAGTTTTACTTATTTATCATCACGACATCTCCGTTACGAGGTAGGCAGAGAGAACAGAGTGCCAAAAAGCTTTTTCTTGCATACATCTCTAGCTTCCTTTACATTGATAATTCTCTCTCTTAGTTTTAATTTTTAATATTGTTTTTATTGTACAATAACGTGTATAAGCTTTTTCATTACTCATACTCTGAAAAAAGGCCTGAAGTTGCCTGAGAAGCGGGTTGAAAGTAATACTTTTCAGCCCTAGGGAGAATTACTTTCAACTGACAGCTAAGTAATTATAAAAAATAAAACAGTTCTATTTTCTGTACAATCAGTCAATTACAGCGCGATGTAATAAAATTAAAATAATATAAAGTTAAGTATTTATTAAAGAAATTGTTTTTTATATGACTTTATTTTAATATAGTTGCAACTAAATATATTTAAAATAACGAAGATTTATATTTTTTCAATGATAAAAATGAAAAATAATGGCTGAATAGCTGACAGGCCACAGAAAAAAAAAACAATACCGGTGGGAAAACGGCGATTCCAAATTAAATTTTTTAAAGTCTCCCATTTTATCTTTAGCTAATTCATGATTTTTATTTTTAGTTTCCTCGTATTCGTAATGAAAAGCACAGTGTTTACCTCGGGATAAATACTTATTTAGTGCCGACACGAGGCTTCAATAGTTCGAGGGACTTTCATCCCTAGGTTAACAATGTACTAATCCTATTGTGTTCCATTTTAAGTCAATAAATCATTATAATTATTACACAAAGAAACAGCTTTGAATAAACAATACAACAAAATAATGATTAAAAAAAATAAAAAGGTAGATAAGTATTGTTTGTGGAATTTATATTGGTTCCTCGGTGAATTCAGACTTTGACATGATCTCGATATTCAGAAGATTCCTATCGCAATTCAGGCAAAAGAATTTCCACATAGTGTCTTGTTTTTACTTGTAAACCTACACCTTTATGTCTAGTTCTTAGTATCTGTGGTTTAGTGAAACCTAAACCTATATGACGGCCCTCAATAGTACATTCTTAGAACTTGGAATTTTTATCACATTTTCGTACTTGGTACCGCAACATCTGATTTCTTTACATTATTATATGATTTGAATATTTAATAAACGTTTAGCTTTTTGAAGTGAAAACTTCTTTGGCACGTTGATCACTTTTTGGGTGAACAAAAATCATGGAACTTGCGTCATCGTCACCGAACGCTCCAATAGAAGTGAAAACTAAGTAACTTATGGATTGTATCGTCGAGCTATTAGATTACCCATATTAAAAGTGAAGTGTTAATGACCAAAATTTGGTCGTTAACACTTTACAAACCAAAAATAATTCAAAAATAATAATCTAATAGCTCGACGATACAATTCACAAGTTACTTAGCTTTCACTTCTATCGGCAGTCCCCAAAGGCTGTCCCGCATGTTTTTAATTTGTTTTCTAAATAAGTATTCCAAAAAAACACATAAACAAAGGGCCGAGCTAATACGATATAAATTCACACCTTATATTGTTATCGATATCCGACATCGCGACAACAAGCGTGATGGCAACTCCATCACGCTTGTTGTCGCGATGTCGCAAGTATGGACACAAGACGACGTGCTTAGAATAGGGACTACACTCACGCTCCGTCACTTTACAGGTATTTTTTTTATTGATAACACTAGCCGACGGGCTGTGGCCCTAATCATAGAATTAGCGAAGCTCGCCGCCCGCGCGCGCCGGGCGCAGGCAGCGAGCTTCGTTAATTCTATGGCCCTGATGGTGAGTGGTAAATTCTGCTCATGTATTATACAAAAACAACTGTTCCCGCGAAGAAGACTTATAAGCTGTTTCCAGAAGAAAGAATCTCACGACTAAAGCTTTTTTTTTTGTTATTGCTAATGATGGCAGATGAGCCATGGCCCACCTGATGGTAAGTGGTAACCGTCGCTCATGGACTCAACTATACCGAGAGAATTATCAAGCCGCTGCGCACCATTTCATTTCTCAGATATGAAATGAATGAATAAACTGCTATCTTCTGCTACAGCCAAAACATATTGACATGCTTCATGACCGGTCACACATGAGACGGTGGTATTGACCCGTTCGGACCCGGATAGCAAGTGAGTACTTTCACTTGGTACCCAGCCCTACCACCAATAATGTAATTGGTGATAATTGCTTACTTCCTTTAGTGGCCTTGTACGACACCCGCGTGAAAGGATGGGGTGGTGACACTTGTATTCTAAGTCCGACACCTAGAGAGACTAGAATTAGTCCGCTTAGGATCTACAGAAAATTCTATTTTTGACGATGTGGCACTGCTCGGTGGTGTAGCGGTATTGTGAGCTGATCATGAGGTCTCGGGTTCAATCCCCGGGTTGGGCAGTGTTATTGAGTTTTTCCGTAAAAAGAAAAAACTATATGGATGTCTGTAAAATCGGTTTACGGACAATGATTTTACGTGATAACGTCATACTCGTATATGTTATATGAGTTTCACAAATGTTAGCGACATAAAAGGGTTGAAAATGAAGAAATTAGGTTTGTACTTTTAAACAATGTAATACTGATAGAAATCGAATGGTACATATAAAAAGATACGATCGCACGTGCTGCTATACAATAATAGAGATACGCGTGTACGCAGCCGGCCCCCTTCCTCCCGCAGAAGCTCTTCAGCCCGCGGCTCTCTTGTGGGCGCGAACATCAAATTATGCATCGGTCGCCAAAGATTTTTCGGAAGACTTCGGTGAGACGTTTTCATGCGTGCAGCCGGCTTTAGAATTGTCCCACCCCTCTCCACCCATGGGAGTCGTAAGAGCTGACAGAGAGAATACCGGGAGAGTGGGCAGCAGCACTCCATCGAGTATTAACAACATCCACTGCGATCGACAACCCGCCTGCCAAGCGTGGCGATTACGGCACTATCCCGCATATGAGCGAAACACATGTTGTGGCGTTGTCTTGGGGAGGCCTATATCCAGCAGTGGACGTCGAAAAGCTGATGGATGGATGGATAAACATAGCTGGCGAACCTTGGCTGTGTAATACACCTCTGCCTACCCCTTCGAGAAATACAAACGTAATGCTATGCTATGTTTTACAATGTGGCAAAGGATTTACGCTTCTCTCCCACCAGTTTCAAATAAGATGTTACGTAACACCCACCAACGCAATTCCATTCTCATCATCTACTACGGAAAACTAAGCGTGGTTCTTTTCATGGCTATTATGGAGCACTTTTTTGGCATATGACTCTAACGTTCCGGCATTCAATCTTCAAACTTTCCAGAAAATGTATATTTGAATCGCAAAACAAATGAATGAAGGAATAAAATTTTAAATCTGTGTGACTGGCACGAGTAAGTGCGTCAGGGTCGACTTAACTCGTCACGCGAGATGATTCGGCTATGTTGCGTTGTCGTAGTGTATTAAGTACGCATGACTTGTGAAGGGATTGTGTCACGCGCGACAGGGGAATCTTTTCTTTGAAAATATAAGATTTTTATTCACACACCACTAATCTCACTGCTTATTTTCTCTGTTATTTAAGACATTACTGCTGCACTTGAGGATATTTCCTGTTTCTCGGAGGATTCTTAACTTTTTTCATACTACATGGGTGGCGAACATGGATACGGCCTACCTGATGGTAAGCGGTTATAGTAGCCTATAAATGCTAGCAAACCAGAGGCATGTTTCGCGCGTCGCCATCTCTGAGGAAAAGGATCACGATGGCTGAATTGGCAAAGCATTTGGACGGTATCCAGGAGATGCAGGTTCAAGTCCTGCTCGTGACTGTTATTTTCGATTTCACATTTTTCACTTTGTGTTTAATGTATAGTGCTAAGCATGTCAAATGCAAAAAATGTATATAAAAATATCTAAATATTTATAGTGTTTGCGTCATTATTAGGTAAAAATCTTAATTGTAAAATTAAGTTTACCTGGTCTGTACAATGTATGAAAATACTTCCGACAGATGGCGCAGGCATCACCCAAAGACGTTAAGTATGAATGTGTTATCAAAATTAGCAGTCAGGAGCAATTGTCACGATGGCTGAATTGGCAAAGCACCTGGACGGTATCCAGGAGATGCAGGTTCAAGTCCTGCTCGTGACTGTTATTTTCAATTTCACATTTTTCACTTTGTGTTTAATCATATGTATAGTTATTTACAAACTATCAGTGATCAGTGAAGGAAAACATGGTGACAAAATCTGCTTGCCTGCTAAGTATATTTTCTTGGCAGCTGGAGAAGTACACATTATCTGTGAATGTGGAAAAAGAGAAGTTTAGTGCGAGTGGGAATCGAACCTGGGTCCCTTCTATACCGCCAAGCAGCATTTCCCCGGATTGAAAGGGACACAGGTTCGATTCCCGCTCGCACTAAACATCTCTTCTTCCGCATTCACAAATAATGTGTTCTTTAAAGTAGCTGAAGCAGTTCTAAAATTCAGATCAAAAAGCTGGAGAAATGTCTACTTGCATCTCAATGAAACGAAACGAACTCAATTATAGAGACTAATTAATATAAAATATAATACTATTGCATATTATAATTCGTGGGTTAAGAACAAGAACAGCGTAACGTCAAAAATTCAAAAAAAAATTTTTTGGCCAAAGAGAGTTTTTAATCCCCATATTTTTTGTGCCAAAAAACTGGGACGTTTTAGTGTGTAGATTGCTTAGTACAAAAATAACATATCAAATAAAAATGATTTTTGTTTACTGCCAAAATGAAGTGTTGCTACTAACAATAATCTTGACATTATTTTGTCAAAAAAGTTACGAGCACAACGATCGAAAGTTGATTTACAGAGCGAATAGGACACCGAAGATGCCTTGAATGTAATCGCTCAAATAACGTATCTTGTCATACGTTTTTAACGCAGAAATATTGATTATGTAGCCTATGATTTTAAGGCATTTTTAACGGAAGTTCCGTTGCATTCCACACATTATTAAATTTATGTAACAGCCATAATGACGCAAGTCAACCATTTTTTGAAAAATAAAATTTATTAAAATAATAACGTTTTTTGATTGACGAAAAAGTTACACTATTCTGTAGCCGATAAATAAAGCTTTATTATAAGTAAAAATCAGATATCTAACTACTATAGATTTTGTCATAAAAGAGTTATAAGATAACAGCAGGTAAATTTGAATTGTTTTTCGGCTCTCCAGTGAAGTTGTCATTTTGCCCTTACGCTTCTCTAGTTCTTAACACACGAATTAGTAAAATAATAATAATATTATAATTAAAGAAGGGTTTGAAAGTGAAAGACGTGTGGGGCCGGCTTTAGAATTGTCCCACCTCTTCTCCACCCATGGGAGTCGTAAGAGCCGATTGAGGGAATACTGTAGGAGTGGGCAGCAGCATTCCCTCGAGTATTAACAACATCTACTGCGATCGCCAACCCGCCTGCCAAGCGTGGCGATTACGGCACTATCCCCCATAAGAGCGAAACAGCACAAGACCGCTCGTTGTGGCATTCTCTTGGGGAGGCCTATGTCCAGCAGTGGATGTCAAAAGGGTGATGGATGGATGGATGGATTGAAAGTGAAAGTTAATTCAGGAGTACAGTTAAAGAGGTAAGTTGTTTTTATTTTTTGACGCTAGCAAGGCGATGTCGTGTGGAATGCCAATACTTTTTATCAGTCAGATTAATCTAATCTACATTTTCTTTATTTGAAAATGCTCGCTTTTATTTATTTTTATTACTCAAGACATTTTTATTCATAACAACATTTGTTATAATGAATTGTACAAATTGTTAATTGTTATACTAGATAGCATAGATATTTATATAAGTAATGACTTTCCATGATCGAGTGTTTTGAGTTTATGAAGAACTTTTATATTTTTGGGAACCATAGAATATTTTTCTTGATTGGGTATACACTGTATAATATACAGAATGTAATTTATTTTTGTAAAGTACATTACCTTGCAGATATTTTTGATGCTAGCAACACCAGAGGCATCACTCGCACGTTGCCTGTCCCCTTGAAGAAAAAGTAGGCGGATAGTAAGGTTAATACGGAGCAGACGAGCAGTGAATGAGGGCCTTCGGAACTCTCATTTACCGTACAAAACAGAACAGTAGAATTAGATACCTTTTTTGTTAGGGCGCAAAAAATTTTCCTTACCGCACACCGGGGTAACGAACAGGGTAGTATAAGGGCCTCATCCACTAAATAAACCGTATGCCGTCTCTCAACCTATACTAACGGACCACTGAAACTGAAAGAAATCACTTCAGTGGTCCACTGGAGAAGAACATACCTAGCGCTAGGTTGCTTCTCGTCTATTTTCTCTCACAAGTACTTCCTCGGTCAAGCCAGCACATTCTTTGTTTGAGAGGCAAGTCTCTATCACTGTGTGTGTGTGTATCTAAAATATCGTTTCCCTATTACCCCTTAATTGGGCGTGTGGGGTGTCATACATCCCAACGCAAGTTTCCGGGCTAATAACTTCTTAAAATATTAATTTAGCGCTCTGGTCTTCTAGGTAACGTCGTAAGCACGTTTAAAGTTTACAATTTAGTCGCGAATGAGGTTAGATAGTGAATGGTTGGGCTTGGAAAGTATGCTTGGGGCGCACGACACTACAGGGGACTGTTTGCGTGGACTAAGTTCCGGGTATGTAAATAATTGTTAGCTTTGTCATTTATGGTCTAATACACGAAAACAAAGACTGAATGGATAAATTATTTGTGAAAACGGAAAAAGAGAGTTTTACTGCAAGAAGGTTTCGAACCTGCGTTCCATTCAATCCACGGAAGTGTTCTGGAACGCTAAGCTATCGCAGTCACCTAATAGTGACACCCAATCTCCACTTCACATTTCTTTTAAATGTCTTTAAAACTGAATGCTATAAGTGTTATAAACATGTATGTAATGATCATATGATTGTAATCTGCCACAATTGTAACGTTCTACGTTAACTACATAGTATGAATCTAAACTAGTATCTATAAAATTTATTGCTTATTGCTTAAAACATTTTAAAAAGGAGTTCAAATGGTGACTAATATGCAATTTAAATACAATTTAATTAAAGTCTAATGTTGCATTGAAATAAAATACTAAAATTCTCAATGTTGCATTGAGAATTTTAGTATTTTATTTCAGTAAACTAGTTGTGGGGTGCTACACACCCCACGTGACCACTTATACTGCTTTTAAGCAGCGCCCAATTAAGGGTTAAGAATATACTAAGCCATAGGTATAGAATATATTTCTGCACATAAATCGGTTTAACTGTATTATGACGGCTACAAACATCAAAAGGTAAACAAACAAAAGAAATATATTTCTTCGACGAGAACTCACAAAGACATCTTGAAATGTTTTTAAGATTTTTAATCTTTCGTTTTTTCTCTTTTCTCAGACGCCAAAAGCGGTGGCTTTCAGTCAGATTTGTGTTTTATGTAGCGTTATATTCACAGAATGATAATAATATTAATATATAACGTTTGCAAACATATTTTTATGGTGTACATTTTAAGTGTACGGTGGTTTATCTTATGTTTAAATACTATTAATAGGTGTTATAAATGGGAGTATTTATATATTTAGACTTTTGAATGTATGTAATTTAGTTATGCGAAACGGTACACTCGTTTTGGGTGAAGTTTACTATAGCCGATCGCGTTTAAATCCCACAAGTGCAACTTGCTATACAAAAATATAATTACAGAGATTTTCTATTGCCATAAAATTGACAGAAATAGTCCTTATATTTATTTTTAGCCGAATTTATAAAGAGTTTGTTTATTTATTCGAGATATATGTGGTACTTACATCGATTCCTACGAAGTTTTTTTTTTATACATCGTGGGTGGCAAACAAGCATATATGTGTCATGACTCACCTGATGGTAAGCGTACCTATACTGTAATAAAACCACTTACGGTACTTACCGCGTTTACCTACCTACTTACTTCATTTTCTTGATAGCATATTTTACAGTATTCATGGTCATAGGTGGACTTAGATGTTAAATATCCAATGATCGATCAATCGTTAAGATGGTTTCATCTACTCGCAATTATATCGCGGTAGTGTGAGCGACTGCTGATCATGAGGTCTCGGGTTTGATCCCCAGGTCGGGCAGTGTCATTAAGCTTTTTCGTAAAAAGAAAAATTCTCAGTAGCAGCCTGAAGTTTGGAAATGTGCCCGGTAGACGGTAATAGGCTTGCTCCCTATTACGTGGTACTTAAACATAGCTGGTGAACCGTGGGTGTGTAATACATCTCTACTCTACTCCCCAGGGAATACAGGCGTCATCTATTAAACACAAAGTGAAAAATGTGAAATCGAAAATAACAGTCACGAGCAGGATTTGAACCTGCATCTCCTGGATACCGTCCAGATTTCCCAATTCAGCCATCGTGACCCTTGCTCCTGACTGCTAATTTCGATAACACATTCATACTTAACGTCTTTGGGTGACGCCTGCACCATCTGTCGGAAGTATTTTCATACATTATACCGACCAGGTAAACTTAATTTTACAATTAAGATTTTACCTAATAATGACGCAAACCCTATAAATATTTAGATATTTTTATATATATTTTTAGCATTTGACTTGCTTAGCAACATACATTAAACACAAAGTGAAAAATGTGAAATCGAAAATAACAGTCACGAGCAGGATTTGATCCTGCATCTCCTGGATACCGTCCAGATGCTTTGCCAATTCAGCCATCGTGACCCTTGCTCGGCGTCATGCCGTCGTATGCAATTATAATGAACCCTATAAATATTTAGATATTTTTATATATATTTTTAGCATTTGACTTGCTTAGCAACATACATTAAACACAAAGTGAAAAATGTGAAATCGAAAATAACAGTCACGAGCAGGATTTGATCCTGCATCTCCTGGATACCGTCCAGATGCTTTGCCAATTCAGCCATCGTGACCCTTGCTCGGCGTCATGCCGTCGTATGCAATTATAATGACTTTATACTGGTTACCGTCGGTAAGTTTATGCATTTGCAGTCAGTTGCTATTGTTTTGTTTAGATTAATCCCGGCTATAAATATAGTACCTAACTTTTTTTTGTTAAGGCGGGAAAAAATGTTCCTAACCGCAGACCCCGTCGTTCGGGGCAACGAACAGGGTAGTGTGGGGCCCTCACCCACTAAATAAACCCGCCGTGTGCCGTCTCTACGCCTGTAGCATAGAGTAACTTATATAAACTGAGTAGCCTGTATTGGCGGACCACTGGAACTGTGTCACATTATTTCAGTGGTAAATATATTACCTACCTAGATAAACAAATTCAGCTTTGTCCTTCGGGAATAGGACATAAAAAAATGTAGAATATCCATTTCTCTTCTATAACAACATAACTAAGAAATCAAATCATATTATAATCGTGCAAATTTTTCAGTCTTCGCTAAACAACGACAGTACTGCCGATTACGCAATGACTCATAGCGCTTGTTTCCAACGTGCTGAGCACGTGAACGCAGATTAAATTCCTTTATAAGTATGTACTTACGATTACAGTGTACTTTCAATATTTTGTATTTTGCGAGAGGCGTCTTAGTTCAATGGCAAAAATATACAACTGTTTTCGTGAAGTTTCTATGATATACTCAACCTTTTTTATGGGGACACAAAGGCGTTATAGTTATGGCGAGTGAGTCACAACATATTTTATTGTGTTAATATAAAAGCTATAAATGTATTTTAAACTTGATGCTTTAGTAACACATAAGTATGCGTGTCGCACGTCATACCACTTGAGGCCTACTCAAGCCAATTGAGCGCCGGCGGAACACAGGAAAAATGCACTTCCTCTGGGACATTCACTTTTTTTTGCAGCCTGGGAATTATTATCAATTTGTTCTGCATCTTGTTGCTGGACAGATGGGAATAAAAAAAATAAGGCTATCTCTGACCCGCTTGGCTCGGGTGTGTTCTCCTACTTGATACCACACCTTACCCACCAGTAATGCAATATTGTGGGCAGTTAATTTACGGTAGACGTGTAATTTTTGGCTTTAATGCAAAAGAGTGTATTTGGTACAGCACCTAAAGTATTTAATAAAATACCTATTGTAATAAAAAAATGCCTCAAATTAGTTTTAAAAACACTTTACATACTCTGTTAAGTAATAAATACGTCTTACGTTACTCACTGAATGAATATTTTAGTAATAAATTATTGTGACACTTTTTTATTATTATTATTTAATATTTATTGACATGGGTTTTATGTTAATTTAATTATTCATTAATTATTCAATTGTATATCATGTTTAATTTTTATTAATTAATTATATTAATCTTCAAATAATTAATTAAATTTAATATTCCTAGTGACAAGACATAGTGAACTATCCACTATTTAAGATCTATATTTTACCTATGCTGTACAAATAAATAAATTCTGATTCTGAAACCATTAGAAAGACAAGACGAAGATTATAGAAATCACTGTGCCCTTATTCTATTTCATTTTCTCCCAGGTTAACTCGTTATACCACTGAAGCAATGTAACATAGTTCCAGTGGCCCGCCAATAAAGGCGGAGAGACAGCACATGGCGGTAAACCCGCCAGTTTTAGTGGGTGAGGGCCCGACACAACCGGGCAACGAACAATTGTCCCGAACGATGGGGTGTGCGGTCAGGAAATTTTTTTCCCGCCTTACCAAAAAAAAAAAGTTTATTTCCTTATGTTTCTAACGAGGTTAAATGAAGCAGGTCACTATCAATATGGCCACACATGGCTAACTGTGCAAAATAACACTCGGGATAAGTAGAATTACTGTGTGTTTACTGTTTACTCGCTTATGTAAACGATATAACAATAATAACAAAGGATTCAAAAGATCAAGATGGATTACAAAGCGGAAACGAAAACACAGTAATTCTACATCCGAGTGTTATTTTGAACTGTTAGCCTTGAGCGACCACCCTAATAGCGACATGGTATAGTATTCACAACGAATCTTTGTATCTCTGAAGTTAGGCACAGAACGCAAAGTGGGGATTTTGACAGAATTATACGATAAGTATTCCGTGTGGGGCCGGCTTTAGAATTGTCCCTCTCCTCTCCACCCATGGGAGTCATAAGAGCCGACTGAGGGTATACCGGGGGAGTGGGCAAACATCAAATCAAATCTATTTAGATTTGATAGAGCAGCAGCTCTGTTCGAGTATTAACAACATCCACTGCAATCGCCAACCCGCCTGCCAAGCGTGGCGATTATGGCACTATCCCCCATTCTTCGGGAGGCCTATGTCCAGCAGTGGACGTTAAAAGGCTGATAGATGGATGATACGATAAGTGCTGTGCGACACAAAAATGGCTACTGCTCAGCGTCTTGCAGCCAACTTCAGAGATACAAAAATCTGTGGTGACTACTATATATTTATTTCATTTTAATGTCGCTTTTTCTTTTCATGGAGTTTCAAATATTGTGTAACAGCTGTGAATTATCGACCATGTTTCGTTTGCAGAAGAAAATTGCCGTTTTAATTTTCACTCGACTCAAACGTAGCGGCAGCATTGACAAGTACATGAGCAGTGATTATCACATACCATCAGATAGCTTGTCTGTTGCTACAAGCAATAAAAACATTTTGATTGTAGTGCTAAAGAAGTTCATTTCAAAGAATATTTTTTAAACTATACTAAACGTTGACTGATTGAAAGCAAATTATTATGCTTTAAAATCTTTTGTCGGCAACATATTAGTTTCTTCAATTTGTATACAGCCAGTCACTCAATAGGCCGTCAAGAGTTGTGTACTTTAGCGGTTTCACCTGTAAACACCTGCCGCTCAAAGTGAAATATACCGTAGATATTATAAGTGTAGACGTAGTGATTCAATATGAGAGTAAAATCAAAGCGGTCGAAATGCGATCTCTGCGAAAAATCTGTGGAGTTAAGCTGACTGACCACATAAGAGAGCGAGTAGGTGGAGACCAAGACTGACCTAGACAATGAATCGGTCATGTATTGAAGGAAGGTAGAGTCCTGACTCTACCTTCCTTCCCTACTCTTGACTCCCTTCCTAACTCCTGAGTCTCCGAAACAGTTGAGCGTGTATGAAGAGAATTATGAATTTTGAGGAAGCGCGCAGAGTATGTATGCAGAGAATAGAACCTTTTGACCACTTTATTCTCTCTGTCTACCCCGCAAGGGAGATGGCGTGATAATAAGTAAGTAATTATGGATTCAGTGTGTACTAACTTTTTTCTGTTAAGGCGGGAAAAAAATGTGTTGTAAATGTGCCTAATTGCACACTCCAGCCTTCGGAGCAACGAACAGGGTAGTATATATGGGATCCTCAGTGTTCCCGCCAAAAGGCGGGACGAATGAATGATTGAGTGACGTATGTACAGCGCCACCATTCATACAAAGACGGTTGAACTTTCGAGTTGAAATTCGTGTCACGTACGGGTCGGAGATACTTTGGTCTCCCGATAAATAATTATAATTCAGCCCTAGTGTCCGCGCTAAACCTATAAAAGTATTTAGTGTTTGTTGTATGTAACTATCGCCCTAGTGTCGTGTCCATCAAGTGTAAATACGCTCATAGACATCTGTGTTAGGCAATACCGGACATTGAACTCAACCCCCTGGCCAGGGTATCGCGTGTGCCTGTGTGTCTTACACCCCCATTCAGCTCAAGAAAATTGGTGATACCGTTTGCCATCAACTCAGCGCACGTCAATGTTGTAGGCAGCTCTGGTGAACCGCAGGAAAGTCAGGCGAGTTCTCCAGCCTATCCTTCTTGTCACCCCAGAGCGCCACAATACTCAGCTACTAAATAAAACCGCCGTGTGTCGTCTCCTTGTCTGTATTGAGACCATTGGAAGAGTGTGGACTTTCTGAGATTTTATTTTTGGTAATGATAGCGTAATGGTACTAAAAGCTGCAAAGACAACGGTATCGAGCTTGACCCCAGTCCAAGGTCTTCGCATGGCACACGACTATAACTTCCCAAAATTTCTCAAAATGATGCGTGTATTTGATAACAGACTTTCACTGCTCGGTGAAAGAAAACATCTTGACGAAACCTGCAAGCCTGAGAAATTTAGTCGAGGGCTTGTGAAGTCTGTCAACACACTGGGCCTCTCACTTTAAGAGGACACCCATGAGCAACAGCGGGACAGTACGGAGTTAAAAAACAAATGCTGCTTGCTACAATATGGATGGCACTAACTAGTTTATTTATAAAGAGGGACGTTACTATTGTACTTTTTACCTATATAATTATAATTTCTTAAAGGTGTTTTAAGCTACGCGTCCATTTATCCGCGCCGTACGCAACGCAGGCAGGCGTTTTTGTTCGCTCTGTATGAATTTGTTTAGCACTGCGTTCACTGTTCTGCAAGCACGCGCCGCAGTCAGGCATATATTAGCTATCTCGTAAAATGCGGATGACGTCATCCGCATTTTTCGCTTAGGTTCACCTAGGGTTGTCGTTGTTCTGATTTCCAGATGTTTTTTTTTAAATTTATTTATCGCAATGACATAGTACATATTGTAAGCTTCAATGTACTCGCCAAACTTTAACGTTTATTGGCAAGACGCGCCCATAAACTTAATAATTAGTTTATAATCTAGGCCATGGGTCGGCTACCTTTTGGCCTTCAAGGGACACAGGGGGACTATATAAAGGATAGCGGGCCGCAATTGTCATATTATTTTAAATTTAAAGATGTGTGCCGTCTCTACGCCTTACGGCAGCCACTGGAACTACGTTACATTCCTTCAGTGGTGGGATTTTTAGGCCTGAAGTAAACAAGTTGAAATATTCTTTAAAAAATTGGCAATATTTTTCTAATATAAAATTCAAAAATCTAGTTTATTTTGCAATCTAGAAACCGAAAAAATTGATGAAAGAAATCGATTACTTTAGTCGATTTACAATAGAATGAATGCTTATTTGGATTGATAAATAAAATTAAAACTAAATATTTAGTTTCATTATTAATCATTTATTCAAAAGAATGAATTAATAAAAAAATTATATTCGAGGAAAAATAATATAGAACATTTTTATATCACTATATCGATTGATATACTAAATTGATACACAAGTGAAATCCTCTTTTTTAAACGCTACCACAGCAACACTACATTTGGCAGTTTAATTTTATCTTTTCAAGCTTTATTAACGTTATTTATTATACTGTTTTGCTTATTTTATTGACCCTTGCTTCGTTACTGGACTCTGAGAACTTGCCTACACAATGGTCCTGGCCTTGTTATTTTAGAATAATCTATCTACTTGACGACGGTTCTTTTACTTGAAATTCAAAGAATCTTGTGCCCAGCAGTGGGATAGTTTATTAAATAAGACTCTTAGTGTTATTTGAGTACATACTTACCTTAAATGCTTACTTAATTATTTGGTAAATGTACCTAATAAAGTTACTACCTTTTATACACTACGTGGGTAGCAAGCAAGCATATGGCGCAGCTGATCTGCGGTCCATCTGGTAAGCGGTTACCGTGGCCTACAAACGCTAGCAACACCAGTCATTGCTCGCGCGTCGCCATTTCCAAGAAAAGGAGTAGGAGGTGCAGAGGAAGGATAATAGGAAGAGTATTCTCTTAAAGGATACTGAAGAGAGGTTAGGAAGGATAATTAGGAGGAGGATCAAGGAGAGGATAGGGAGGGGGTTTGTGCCTCCAGCGCTGTCACTGACCTAGCGAAACGAACGATATATATTATATAACTACTTTAAATGTATGGCTTTTAAATGTTTTGATGAAACTTAGTGGGTGTAGTTCGATACTTAACCTCACTTTTATATAATCTTCTATATCTCGGTTCCTAGATTGCCAAATGTAACAAAATTTTATATTATGAAATGTTTCGATGTAAACTTCCAAATGGTGCAACTTTCATCTTGTTACCACCTAGGGCCAAAAATGTATGGAAGCGTTTCCGTCTCCATTGAAATTTAAAAAAGTGGCTCATGAGTTTCTTGCCTGGCTCTTCAACGCAATCCGTCCGCTTGTGGCATTTGTAATCTTGATATTGCGGATCCAGTTGCCGCAAGCTCTCGTGTTAGTTATTAGTAACTTTGATGATTTTAAATGCTACCTATATATTAAGCCTATGAAATAAAGGTATTTTTTAATTTAAATTTATGGAGATTAATGACCTCGAGCGGGTTCAACTGGCGCGTTTCTATAACTTAAGTACAGAAACCGAGCGAGAGAGAAATTAAAAAGTAATCTGATTTGATATCAAGTACTGTTCATACTTCTCACTCCATCAACATATATTCCATACGCTTTCGACATCTCGCGACAAGAAATTAAACTAAACGTAACGCCATATCTTTTTCTATCGGTCGCGATTTGTTAAGTTTAAATAATTGTACCCGCACCCCCTCTCCTTGAGCTATGTACATTTTACTTAACCGACATTACATGCAATTTTGATTGTGAACTTAACGCATCTTTTATTTCTCAACCAACAATATCTTCGAAACTCATCATCACCTTTCATCCATCATCTTGGGTTCATCAACCCCTCACCGCTGCCGCTACATTTTGGTCCTTCGAGCCGGATAATTGAACAAAGTCGACGAGCGACCTGTGGATCGTGGATCTTTGCACGCGGCGGTTTGAGAAGAAAACGCAAATATCGCATATATTCGGACGAGTTTCGAAGAAATAAGCTGCCAAACGAACCAACGGAGGCCAAGCGCACTGGAATTGAAGTTCGTTGGCGTTTCATCGAAAATTACACGCAAATCGGTGGGGCCAATCTTTCTCTTTTCCATCACCTCCTGTTCTCTTGGTGCTATATTGTGCCTGTGCTTTCAATTTCAGTGAATTGCTGCATCGTATTCTCGGAATATCGCAATTTCCAGTCTTACAAATCTGGTGACGTTGCTAGCATCAGTGTGGTCTGATTGGATCATAAAACCGTGAGTACTCCTCTTTTCACTGACCACCAAAATGCCTATTGAATCCGCTAAATATAATAAAAATAATCAGAGTATCCCAGGTATCCGTAGGCTCACCTAGGATCTTAAGTGCACGTACATTTTTTAGAAATGTGTCAATTAATGTTCTGATCAAAGAAGGTGACTCTTTAGTTAATGCGGGTACAGTAAACAAAGCTTTTACGTGATTGTGGACTAAAAGTCTGCAATTATTATATCGGTTGAGCAACAACTCCCATGCAACCTGATAGTTATTAGACGAAAATTCTATGGAATGTATGACTAGTTCGGCATTACCTTTTAGGGACGATTTGAGATAGTGGAACTTTTGAATGTTAGAAATGTCTTTAGAATTATGAACGAGTGAGGTAAATGAGTCTCTGAACTCCAGCCATTGCTCATACGATCCATCAAACGTAGGCATAGATATGGTAGGTAGTTTAATATTAGTATGACTATGACATGACTTGGAGCAATCGGTAACCTCATCAGCATTGAGCATAAATTCGGCACGAGATATTAAACTATAATAATTATCTTCAAATAGTTCTCGCTGATTTAACTGTTCACCTAACTCACTATCGGAAACCCTTTCCTCTATTTTAGTTTGAATGTCGTTAAATTCAGAAAATAAACTAGAACATCCTTGAATTCTTAACTTTAAATCAATGCGTTTTTGATTGGGAAAATGTTGATCATCCTTTATAGACTCTAAATAATTATTAAATTTGGTAAGCCTGCCCTTAATTATACCACGTTTCCTAACCAAATCACGAACTACCTCACTACTTTCTACACCTAGCAAAATGGGAGATTTATCCCGTGATTTAGCGGATTCAATAGGCATTTTGGTGGTCAGTGAAAAGAGGAGTACTCACGGTTTTATGATCCAATCAGACCACACTGATGCTAGCAACGTCACCAGATTTGTAAGACTGGAAATTGCGATATTCCGAGAATACGATGCAGCAATTCACTGAAATTGAAAGCACAGGCACAATATAGCACCAAGAGAACAGGAGGTGATGGAAAAGAGAAAGATTGGCCCCACCGATTTGCATGCAATTTTGATTGTGAACTTAACGCATCTTTTATTTCTCAACCAACAATATCTTCGAAACTCATCATCACCTTTCATCCATCATCTTGGGTTCATCAACCCCTCACCGCTGCCGCTACATTTTGGGCCTTCTTCGCCAAATAATTGAACAAAGTCGACGAGCGACCTGTGGATCGTGGATCTTTGCACGCGGCGGTTTGAGAAGAAAACGCAAATATCGCATATATTCGGACGAGTTTCGAAGAAATAAGCTGCCAAACGAACCAACGGAGGCCAAGCGCACTGGAATTGAAGTTCGTTGGCGTTTCATCGAAAATTACACGCAAATCGGTGGGGCCAATCTTTCTCTTTTCCATCACCTCCTGTTCTCTTGGTGCTATATTGTGCCTGTGCTTTCAATTTCAGTGAATTGCTGCATCGTATTCTCGGAATATCGCAATTTCCAGTCTTACAAATCTGGTGACGTTGCTAGCATCAGTGTGGTCTGATTGGATCATAAAACCGTGAGTACTCCTCTTTTCACTGACCACCAAAATGCCTATTGAATCCGCTAAATCACGGGATAAATCTCCCATTTTGCTAGGTGTAGAAAGTAGTGAGGTAGTTCGTGATTTGGTTAGGAAACGTGGTATAATTAAGGGCAGGCTTACCAAATTTAATAATTATTTAGAGTCTATAAAGGATGATCAACATTTTCCCAATCAAAAACGCATTGATTTAAAGTTAAGAATTCAAGGATGTTCTAGTTTATTTTCTGAATTTAACGACATTCAAACTAAAATAGAGGAAAGGGTTTCCGATAGTGAGTTAGGTGAACAGTTAAATCAGCGAGAACTATTTGAAGATAATTATTATAGTTTAATATCTCGTGCCGAATTTATGCTCAATGCTGATGAGGTTACCGATTGCTCCAAGTCATGTCATAGTCATACTAATATTAAACTACCTACCATATCTATGCCTACGTTTGATGGATCGTATGAGCAATGGCTGGAGTTCAGAGACTCATTTACCTCACTCGTTCATAATTCTAAAGACATTTCTAACATTCAAAAGTTCCACTATCTCAAATCGTCCCTAAAAGGTAATGCCGAACTAGTCATACATTCCATAGAATTTTCGTCTAATAACTATCAGGTTGCATGGGAGTTGTTGCTCAACCGATATAATAATTGCAGACTTTTAGTCCACAATCACGTAAAAGCTTTGTTTACTGTACCCGCATTAACTAAAGAGTCACCTTCTTTGATCAGAACATTAATTGACACATTTCTAAAAAATGTACGTGCACTTAAGATCCTAGGTGAGCCTACGGATACCTGGGATACTCTGATTATTTTTATTATAGTGTCGAAGCTAGACAAAGTTACTGAAAGGGAATGGGAGACTCATAAATGCACATTGTTCCCTAACCCGATTGATAACAATCCCACGCGATTAACTGTGGAAGATTTAATTAATTTTCTTCGTAACCGAGCGGACATGCTGGAGGCATTGCAGCGTTCATATTGTAAAGACGCACAAAACACTAATAATCAAAAACAACACACAAAATCTCGCAACATATCACACTGCAATGTATCCAGCGGGCCGAGTAAAACGAACGATAAACAACAACGCGGTAAGTTATCATGTGTAAAATGCAATGCAAATCACCCACTGTATACGTGCAAAAAGTTTATCGATAGTGATTTAGATTTAAAGCTTAAACTTGTACGCGAGCACAACTTATGTGAGAATTGTTTACAATCGGGACACTCGGTAAGCAACTGTAGGTATGGGCCGTGTAGACGTTGTAGTCAAAAACATAACTCATTACTACATAATGATAACGCAAATAGTTCAGTCGCATGCCATTCTACAACAAACACTGAGGTGTTGAGTGCGAATGCGAGTGATGCGCTTGCACCTCTCCCCGCGGCCGTACCAACCTCCTCGGGATCCGCCCTTCCTATCCAGGTAAACAAGGCACACATGCAAACACAGTCTACTAGATCTATAGGTGTGCAATCCGTGTTATTGTCAACAGCTATAATTGAGGTAGCCGATGTAAACGGTACATATCATAAAGCGCGTGCGCTCCTTGATAATGGAAGCCAGCGCTGTTTCATCTCTAAATCGCTATGTCAATTATTAAAAGTACCATTATTACAGTCCACAAACGAAGTTCGAGGCGTAGGTGATTCGGTAGTACATTGTTTGCAAGCTTGTAACATCGATATCAAATCCTACACCAATAATTCATTTTCTACGCGCATTTATTGTTATGTTCTATCTAAGATCACGGCTTCGATGCCTGCTGTATGTAAACTAAGCGCGCAAGTCTATATTCCAGACAACATACGGCTGGCCGATCCGGAATTTTTAGAATATAAAACCATCGACATTTTAATTGGCGCAGATAGGTTCTGGGATCTGTTAGAAGACGGAAAGATTCGTTTGTCTAGTGGTCCATATCTACAAAACACAAAACTAGGCTGGATTATTTCCGGACCTATTATTAATTATTCACGCAAAAATACGCCGATTCATTGTAATATTATTAATTCATTAGATACGCAACTTCGACTGTTCTGGGAGATTGAGGAGCTGCCTAAGGTCAGAGACGCGCAGACTGAGGAAGAACGTGCATGCGAGGATCATTTTATTCGCACCACTACACGCAATAGTGAGGGACGATTCTGCGTGCACATTCCACTTCGTCAGTCACCTGACACTTTGGGAGATTCTTATACCCAGGCAGAACGTCGATTTTTTGCATTAGAAAAACGATTGCAACGTTCGCCAGAATATAATCGTCTTTATGTTAATTTTATGCAAGAGTACATTAGTCTAGGCCATATGACACAGGTAGATTCTTTTCAATCCCCGTGCTATTTTATGCCGCATCATGGCGTGTTCCGCGAGCTCAGCACCACCACCAAGTTGCGCGTGGTATTTGATGCAAGCGCACCATCGAGCTCCGGTAAGTCACTTAATGATTTGCAACTAGTTGGCCCTCCTATACAGGGTGATCTCGTTGCCATTCTTCTCCGCTTTAGGCAGCACAAGTACGTAGCATGCGCAGACGTGGAGAAGATGTACCGGCAATGCTTAGTAGATGAGGGTCAGCGTAGCTTGCAAATGATTCTGTGGCGTAATCATCCGTCAAAGCCGTTAGGTATTTATAAATTAAATACTGTGACGTACGGAACGGCTTCCGCGCCTTTTCTTAGTGTTAGGTGCCTAAAACAATTAGCGTCTGAATCTCCTAATCCTGATGTTTCTCGGGCCATAAACGAGGACTTTTACGTTGACGACTACATTACGGGTTTAGATGATAAAATTAAATTATTAGATTTATGTGATGAAACCCAGAAAACGTTACAATCAGGCTGTTTTCCACTCAGAAAATGGATATTTAATTTTAAACGCGATGATGACAGTCATTGTTTTAGTCAATTTAAACCATTAAGTTTAGATCAAAATGTTAGTTCTAAAACCTTAGGTATAAGCTGGCACAATGCAAACGACAACTTTTATTTTAATTCACATATTAATATTGATAAAAACAAACCAATTACTAAGAGGTCTATTTTATCAAGCATTTCGCAAATTTTTGACCCTCTCGGCTTGTTAAGTCCCGTCATAATTGTAGTCAAAGTACTTTTACAACAATTATGGTTATTAAAACTAGGTTGGGATGACAATGTACATGATAGCACGGCGCGCGCGTGGAACCAGTTTGTTATATCATTGCAAGCGCTGAACACAGTACGTATTCCACGCCATGTTATAGGTACGCAGCCTATGTATATCGAACTGCATGTTTTTAGCGATGCCTCTCAGTCGGCGTACGGCGCGTGCATTTATGTTCGCACAGTTAACACTGATCTAACGGTATCGGTTAGATTACTATTTTCAAAAACAAAGGTCGCGCCTTTGAAACCCGTAAGTATCCCACGTCTTGAACTTTGTGGGGGGTTATTAGGAGCTCGTCTGTATGACAAGGTACGTAACTCATTACGCTGTAAGTTTAATAACGTCGTATTTTGGACCGATTCCACGATAGTCTTAGGCTGGCTCCACATGAAGCCGAACCAACTTAAAACGTTTGTCCAAAATAGAGTTGCGGAAATACATGATCTGACACCTGAGGTTCTGTGGCGTCACGTCAGTGGTGAAAATAATCCCGCTGACCTAGCATCACGGGGTGTTCGTTTAGAAGAACTTCCATCTTCTACCTTGTGGTGGGAGGGTCCTGAATTCCTTCGCAACCCTAATTTTTCAATAGACGATCACAGAAGTTCAGACTCATTCAAACATCGCGAGTTACCTGAGATTAAGTCATGCGTCACAGCGGTCATAGCTAAAGATTATAGTGAATTGTCTTTATACCCGTTCCATCGGTTTTCCCAATTTAAGCGTATTAGGCGTGCAGCTGCCTTTATGTTGCGTTTCATTCATAATAGTCGATACAAAACAAATAAGCGTACAGGCGGCCTTAGTGTGGATGAGTTAGACTACGCTAATAAAACATTAACCCGATTATGCCAAATCGAATCTTATCCGACTGAATATAAGGCGTTGTCTGATATTAAAAATAAAGGTTGTTTATTTAAATTAAATTTATTCCTAGATGACTACAAATTAATGCGCGTGGGTGGCCGTTTAGTTAATTCCAATGAATTCATTTACGGTAAAAAACATCCTATTTTAATTTCAAGTAAACATTATTTTGCTACTTTATTATTTCGCCATGAGCACACTCAGCTTCTCCACGCTGCTCCACAGGCATTACTTTTTCATTTACGCGAATCATGGTGGCCTGTGGGAGGCAGGAACTTAGCTCGCCAGGTAGTACACAGTTGTGTTACCTGTACACGCATTAGAGGTAAGACGCTTACTCCTATGATGGGTAACTTACCTAGAGAAAGAGTTACACCTAGTCTTCCATTTGTTAGGTGTGGGGTGGACTATGCTGGGCCAGTGCTCATTCTGAACCGCAAGGGTAGGGGAGCTAGACTTATTAAAGGCTACATCTGTTTATTTGTTTGCTTCGTGACACGCGCGATACACTTGGAACTAGTCAGTGACCTCTCCAGTGAAGCATACTTATTAACATTAAAAAGATTCATTTCACGCCGCGGTAAACCTGCAGAGATTTATTCGGATAACGGTCGCAACTTCGTGGGACTTATGAAGGAATTTTCAAAATTTTTAAATGCTTGTAGTTTAGATATTTTAGAATTCGCAACTAGTGAAGATATTAAATTTCATTTTATTCCCCCTTATTCCCCGCATTTTGGTGGTCTGTGGGAGGCGGGAGTAAAGTCGAGTAAATACCATATCCGTCGTGTGATAGGGAACGCGCACCTTACGTTTGAAGAGTACAGCACAGTACTGGCTCAAATAGAAGCCGTATTAAATTCCCGACCTCTGTCCCCTCTTTCTTCCGATCCACAGGACTTTTCCCCGCTCACTCCAGGTCATTTCTTAATTGGCCGACCACTAACTGCCCCAGCCTGCGATGACCTGCGTGATGTTCCAGCGAGTCGTCTCCAGCGGTACCAGAGGGTGGAACAACTTCGCCAACATTTTTGGAACCGATGGGCGAAGGAATACATCTCAGAGCTGCAGGTACGGACAAAGTGGACGACGAATAAGGACGAGATCAAGCCAAACTCCTTAGTGGTTATTAAGGATAATAACCTCCCACCGTTGAAGTGGCATTTGGGTCGTGTCCTTCGCACGATCCCAGGAAAGGAGTGCATATCCCGGGTGGCCGATATACAGACGTCATCGGGCGTAGTGAGGCGCGCATTCGCCAAGATTTGTCCTCTTCTCCAAGATGTGGTCGACACTGATACACCGGCAGAAGACCTTTGAAAGCCACTGCTTCCAAGGCCGGGGGCATGTTCATACTTCTCACTCCATCAACATATATTCCATACGCTTTCGACATCTCGCGACAAGAAATTAAACTAAACGTAACGCCATATCTTTTTCTATCGGTCGCGATTTGTTAAGTTTAAATAATTGTACCCGCACCCCCTCTCCTTGAGCTATGTACATTTTACTTAACCGACATTACATGCAATTTTGATTGTGAACTTAACGCATCTTTTATTTCTCAACCAACAATATCTTCGAAACTCATCATCACCTTTCATCCATCATCTTGGGTTCATCAACCCCTCACCGCTGCCGCTACAAGTACTTAATTCGTGTTGTTCATATTATAATTTTTAAAAATAGCTATAAAATAAAGCAAATAAAAAGAAGTATCGATTTTGTAAGATCGTCTTTTTAAACTCTATTTTTTTTGGGTATCCAACCGTATTTAATAATTTATACATAAATCAAATCGCCAACCCTAAACCATACAAACTAGACGTATACCATCTAGTGTTGCCATTGACGTGACAATTGCCGTATTATACGGTATTTGGTGCCATTTGAAAAAAACACGGTACAAGGCATTATAATCGTCAATCAGGGGACCCTCACAAAACGCATTAAGTCGCGGGATACAGCTACTCAATAACGTAATTTAATACAACCTATAGCACCATTGGACTTCACACTTTAGTTGATTATTGAATTCACATCGCTAGTATGATAAGTTAATAATGGACATGGCACTATAGGAGAATTCTCCGGAAGATTAGATGTCCTTCAATCGCTCGTTTTTGTTATTTCATACGTACTTACAATATTCATTCTACTGTTACGAGACTTATAAGCATGAACGAAAATAGCGAAAGAAGATTGTAATATAATATGCAGAGGAAAAACAGTGACACCTAACAGCCTACTATCTACCCCTAAAATCTGACTGTTAATCTGAAATATTTTTATGAATTTTGTATGGATATTACATATTTGTATTTTATATCCTTCTCATATATTTATATTTAATATCCTTTAATCACTATAACTATAAGAACAACATCTAATTGTGTGTTTAAGTCTACATTGTGATTGAATTTGTGTGAGATACGGCAATTTGTCAGGTTTTACCACAAAACACGACAACCAATTTTTAATTAATGGCAACCTCATCAGCAAAACTTTGACATCAGCAAAATGCGGAAGCAATGGACGCACCCTTTCGACAAATGCGTTCAATGCGATGCGTACGGTGCGTACGTGCGGACTAATGGACGTCCACCATTAATGGGTAAAAAGAAAATATATTACAAGAAAAAAAAAAAATCTTTTTTAAAAGACAACAGCCTGTACTACAGAATAACCTTATATCATAGGAGACTTTACAAACATACAACTTCACGGACGCAAAAGTACACCCAGACTTAGAACAACCATTATTGGATAATAATAAATAGTAAATATTTTTCACACAACGTCCTATGGTCCCAAACTAAGCTTAATGCTTGTGCTATGGGTACCAGATTACGGATATAATACATGATATATTACTTTTTTTTTGTAAATACATTTAGTCAAGAAAGTATTGGGAATGGATGATTTGTTTATGGTTCCAAATTCAAATTTTTGTTTTTTTTTGTTTTTGTTAGATTGGTACAACTGTGGAGTTTTGGCGGGAACACGAAGAAGATCATGTCGTCGCTCTGCATTATTTTCCTAAACTTGTGTTATTTCAAGTATTAATGTGTAAAAGTGGTGGTCTTTTGCTTATTAACCATTTGTGTATGTGCATAAGTGTTGGCAAGTGATGTAATGTGACATAACGTGTTTTTTCCTGTTGTCTCCAAAACTCCATAGAAGCTTCAGTAAGATCGCCATCGTCTTACTGGAGTGGGACTTTGACTTGACTGACTTATTTTATATGACTAACTTCGACTATGACTTGTTTTATGAACTAAACTTACGTGTGATGAGAGAATAACGATGTTTATAAGTTACTGTTAGGCTGATGGTTCTTCCAATGCCTTAAACAAACAAAAAAAAAAAAAAAAAAAAAAATGGTACAACTGTTATCCATTTTGGCGCGGCGTTTGAGTTGCATCAATGCGCCTTCGCACAAGGCCATCATTGTGAATGAATTTTTGTTCAAACACTAAACAAATACCATCGATCAACCACCATATTCACCAGATATGGCTCCAGCAGACTTTCTTTTTCCTAAACTCAAATTACCAATTCGTGGCACCCGTTTTCAATCGGTAGAAGACAAAAAGAAGAATTCGCGGCGAGAACTGAACAGCATTTAAAAAATGTTTTGATGATTGGATTATTCTTTGGCGTAAGTCTATCGTTTCTGAAGGAGCATACTTTGAAGGTGATAAAATAAATTTGGATGACTAACAAAAATTTTGTGTATCTTTTCCCAGTACTTTCTTGACAGAGTAGTACATACATATAATTGGAGATTAAACGAACTTACCAAGCGAAGTTCTATCACAATTATACGAAGCACCTCGTCCGAAGAGATAAGTATCCTGAAATAAATGTATTATTCACAACATGTAGTACCGCATAGGTGTCACCGTTCAAGCTTTGTAGTTGAAAGTAGGTAGTAAAAACACATTTTTAGTCTCTGGTCACACTTGTCAACCTCTTCGCCTCGGCCGGCCATCTTGTCATTTAGTTTGGAGCTATGTAAACTCATGTGATATTACCGAATAGTGATGCGGGTAACATAGCTGCTCTATGGGGCTTGGGAGGGTAATGGATACTTATCTCTTCGGACGAGGTGCTTCGTATAATTGTGATAGAACTTCGCTTGGTAAGTTCGTTTACTCACCAATTACACTTGCACCTCGTCCGAAGAGGTAAGTATCCTGAAATAAATGTATTATTCACAACATGTAGTTGTTGAGAGTTATTTTCGGGAATATCATAATGAGATATTGGTAAATAAATGAAGGTAAATTAGATTGCAATCATGGTCTTTTATTTATCGATATAAACACAAATGTTATTGTACTTCTCTCAGGATTATAATGAGCTATAAATAATCAGTAGGAAATCACAATTTTTATATAGAGTCACTTGTGTATTGTAAAGTAATAATAATTATTATTATTGGGGTTTAATAAACGTGATTTAATTGCAGTCTAAGACTACTCTGGCTAATATAGTCTGATCATCATCGGTCAATACTCTGTGATAGAATCTACCGAATGCCGTAGAGCTACCGCTCCACCCTCCGGTTTTTCGGATTGCGTCGATATTGACGCCCAGTTGGTAAGCTCTAGAGGTAGAGGCGTGGCGAGTGCTGTGTGCTGTGAATGTGTTGACATCAATTCCACTGTCTTTTAGGGTTGCTTTGATCCATCGGCTGATGGTTTGTGTGGTCACAACGTTATGGGGTTTTTTAGAAACTAGAAAGAGATTATCTTTTTTACGAAGAGGGGCAGTCTGACTAACGTAGGATAATATTACGATTGTTGTTAGTGCAGAAACTATGCCAGCGTTTTAGGCATACATCATATTGTTTGATGGAATTGTCACTTAGTGATGTAAGCATGATGTCAATGGATGATGGCGGCATACTTCGTCTCAGCAGCTCCGCCCGCACAAGATTCCGGCAGCCAGGGTAAGGTTGTCGTGAATTTTCCCTTTGCTTGAAAGGGAGATAATAGCGTTTTCGTTAGGTTTAAAGATTATAAGCTCAGATGTACTCGTAAGGAGTTGTCTGAATAATGGGTACCATGGCTGTGTTGGCCAGATAGGTACGACTACAATTCCCTTAGCCTGATCGGTTATAATTTTTCGGAGAGTTTTTAGGATAATCGAGAACGGTGGGAACGCATAAAAGAAAAACGGTGACCAGTTCATAGTAAAAGCGTCGAAAGTGATCGCGTCTGGATCTTTTTGCCACGATATATACGTGTCACATTTCTTGTTAATGCGGTTGGCGAAAAGATCAATTTCAGTGGGGCCAAACTTATTTGTTATAGTCTCGAACGCACTATCCTTTAGTTCCCACTCTATGTCAGGATGCAAGAGTTTGGACGCCGCGTCGGCCAGATTATTATCTTTTGACCTAATGTATGCGGCAATTACGATTATTCTTCGTTGTTCGCACCACTGCCAAATGGTCTTTGATATTTCTGTGAGATGCGGATATTGTATACCGCCCATTCGATTAATATAGCTGATGGCTGTAGAGCTGTCTATGCGTATTAAAATTTGGCAGTCAGTATAATCTTTAGCGGATATTTTTAGTGCGATGAACGCCGCTAGGAGTTCTAATTGGTCGATGTGGAATTTGCGTTCCCTGTTGGACCACGGGCCACTAGCAGTTTTCTTCCCACAGGCGGCATCCCACCCAGTTGTTGAGGCATCAGAATATAGCTTAATGCTGTAGTTCTCATCTCTTATTCGTTTTACGGAGTAGGGGATGGTTTGCTGCCACCATTCCAGGTCTGGGCGCAGTGAGGAAGGAATTTGCATCCACTGGTCATAGTTATCGTGGCCTTGTAGGCTTAAAAATTTGCATCGTTTTAATCCCTTTGTATATAGCCATCCGTATTCAATAGCGGGGCAAATGGAGACCAGTAGTCCGATGAGTTGTGCAAGATCTCTGATTTTGCATTTTTGTAATGTCATAAACTTTTTGATTTCGCTTATAATGCGATCACGTTTGTCATGAGGTAACTGAACGTTAAACTCATGTGTGTTAATTAGGTAGCCGAGGTATTTACATGTGGAAGAAGGGGTCAGGCGCTTTTATTTAGATTTATAACAAAGCCTGAACTAGTAAGGAATCGCTTTGTTATGTCTATGTTATTCAGGCAGTTTTCGTGCGAATTACGTATCAGGCATCGATGTATATTGTGGATGTATATCCAGCTGATCTTAGCAGCTTCACTACAGGTTTCATGATTTTTGTGAAAATGTACGAACTGTACGTAGGTCTTCTAGTTTGAAGTGGCTTGGTGGAATGGTTCGCATATTGATATTGCCCCAATCTTGAGAAGATTGTGTATGGTTTCCTCGAATTGACAAAGCTCTTTGGGGGAGTAGCTAGGCGTTGTAGGAACAGAGTGTTGTACTACAGGAGCAGAGAAACATAGTTTATAGCCATGAATCCATGATAAAATAGTTTTATCATTAGTGATGCGTAACCAATGGGGTTATAGAATTTTGATAAGCGGCCTGCGTACTTTACCTCGTCTAGCGACGATAGTTGGTTCTTTTCTGCAGCCGTGATGACGTCTTCGATGATCTCGTGGGCTGATTCTGGTGAGGGGTAGGCCAATTCTTTTGTGTTGTTACCGGCGGTTTCCGGGTAGGAGCCGCCGGTGCTTTCAAGTTTATATTAACCTTAGACGTCGACGGTTGAGGCTTTTTCTGGTTATTGTTGTAAGAGCTTTTTATTTCAGCGCTAGATTTGGACACTGATTTTGCGGTTTTGAGCGTGTTCTCGCCGAACAAGAACTTATCAATTTTTGTATTTTTTATCTGGGATTTCACGTCACTTTTGAGTGCTGACGTGCTAAACATTCTCCTTGTGACAGAGTCAGAATGTTGAATGTCACATAGCAGTTTGTTTGTGTCCATTAGTTTTCTTAAGAGCTCATTGTTTTTGTCTTGAGATCCTAGTAGTTATGACGTAGCCACGGCTAAGCAGGAGATAGCAGAAGCCAAAACTTTTTGTTTAGACTCTAGGGCCTTGTCCCTATTGACCAGTACCTCAGACAATGTAGCCTTTATTTTGGCATTCAGTGTAGGTGCGCCAAGAATCAGAAGTCGCGATGTGCTGTAGTCTGCTAGCCAGCTCTTTGTGAATTGTCGGTCCAAATTGGACTGCGGTAGATGGGGCGTCCCCAAGGATGTCTAAAGTTTCTTTGTCTAGACTGATGTCCTCGACTGTATTACCTGCTACCTCGGGCGAGGTTTTTTCTAGGTTAGTTATGGCTGGGTCAAAGATCACCTCTCTGTTTGCCAGAGTTGGGGACATGACGGAGAGTCCCGTTAAGAGTGGTTGGTTTGTGGAACATAGTTGTATGTTTCAGACTCTGTGACGAGTTCTTCCGATAGAATGATATCTGAAAGGGTTTATTGTTATATGTAGGTGTGGTGAAAATAAAATAGCTGTAGGATAGTTTGATTTTTGTAGATGTTTCTATTATTATTTATGTCGTAGGTAGTTGTACAGTGGAACAGCCCAATGGCATGTCCGATCGTACGGTACCTTGTTGGCTCCCTCGGTGGTGCACGTGCATCTTGGTATGCGTGCCATTAGGTAGAAAAAAAACAAATAATAATAAAGGGTTTAGATTTGTTTTTCGGAATGTAGTGAGGCAGTTCCAAAGAGCAGCTCGAGTACATTCTTTTACAGAATAGGTAAGCAAATACGGTGAGGCAGTCCAAAGATCAGCTCGAATGTATTTGTTTTAGTATAGTTAGCCACATTAGAAATGTAGGCAGATATTACGATATAATGGAATGCGGTGAGACTGTCCAATGATCAGCTCGATTGCATTTAGCGCACAGGCACATTGTATCGGTAGTAGACACACAGCAAAGCGAAACATAAGTGTGCTTAGGTACATACCTTCTGCTATATTTTGTTCCTCTTCGCTTGAAGATGGTTCTTGTTGTTTACGAGCGCGTTTTATTTTCATTTTTAACTTTTTAAGTTGATCACTAATGTAGTCGATCTCTTTATTATTATGCTTGCGTTTTGGCATAATGATGTATTTAAGTGTGACGAATAGTGTTGAACGGATGCGCACTTAAAATGCGAATAACAAGATGGCCAGCCTAGGCGAAGAGGTTGACAAGTGTGACCAGAGACTAAAAAATGTGTTTTTACTACCTACTTTCAACTACAGTGCTTGAGCGGTGACACCTATGCGGTACTACATGTTGTGAATAATACATTTATTTCAGGATACTTATCTCGAGGATGAGGTGCAAATATAATAGATAGAAACCACCCAGACGCCGTACAAATATCGTTCGTCACACAACTATTTATCCTGAGTGGGAATCGAACCCACGACCTCGTGCACGGAAGTCGGTTACACTACCGACTACGTTACGAGGCCCGTCGAATCACACGAAGAGTTGTGTTTATTCCTGTTTGGGCACCGAACCCACAACACTTGGGCGAAAAAAAAAAAAAAAAACCACTCCGCCATCTGTGCAGAATACCTATCTATCTACTTCAACTAAGTAATATTTTATTCAAAATGATTATAAATATCGACACTTCCTACACAATCCATCCAGCCTTTTAACGTCCACTGCTGGACATAGGCCTCCCCAAGAATGGGGGATAGTGCCGTAATCGCCAGGCTTGGCAGGCGGGTTGGCGATCGCAGTGGATGTCGTTAATACTCGAAGGAGTGCTGCTGCCCACTCACCCGATGTTCCCTCAGTCTGCTCTTACGACTCCCATGGATGGAGACAAACTTACACTTCCTCCACAAACTTTCAAAAATGATTTCTTCCCTTTAAAATAGTCAAAAACCTTGAACCACTTTATTATTTATTTATGATGACTAGATACAATTCATTCGGTTAATTATAATTATTTATTTATACGCAGTAACTGTACTTCAAGTTTACAAGTTTCTATTTGCTACAACAAAGACATTTAACACAGATTTCCCCCTTTAATTTCCCCCTTTTCAATATAGACACAGTCGTTTTGGATGGGCGTTGATAGTAAGTCAGCCCCCTGAGGCAGAATGTCATATTTCACGTGTCGACCGTATCGAGATCACTGTGATTGGTCGAGAAACTGACACATGATGTCATAATAATCTGTTGACCAATCACGGTAATCTGTCAACCAATCACAGTCATCTCGATACGGTCGACACGTCACATATGAGATTCTGCCTAACCCCCCAGGATAGCAATTGCATAATGTATATATATATATATTATTATATTAGATCGATCTGTACGGAAAATCTGTGTAATTAAGCTGACTAACCGCATTCGTAACGACGACGTAAGAGAGCGAATAGGTCTGAAAGAGAGTGTTGGTGTAAAGATGCGAAAGGGAATGCTCTGATGGTTCGGACACGTGGAAATAATACCACACGAGCTATTGGTTAAGATATACAATGCGAAAGTAAAAGTATATGGGTACAGGGGGAGACCTAGACTCACCTACCTTTTCATTTTTTTTGTTTAGTTGGGAAAAAATGTACCTAACCGCACACCCCGTCGTTTGGGGCAACGAACAGGGTAGTGTGGGGCCTTCACCCACTAAAGAAACCCGCCGTGTGCCGTCTTTCCGCCTGTGTTGACGGGCCACTGGTACTGTGTTGGATTACTTCAGTGGTCCGCTGGCGGTTTACCCATTCGGGTACCCTCTACTGAGCGACGCATCCGTACACGGAGCGTCGCACCTTCGCGGGAAGCCTTACGGGTGGCGAAGTTCTCCGGTCCATCCACCCGCAGCCTCGTCAGCGGAAGAATCCTCCTCCCTGGCCCTTTCCGCCGCTTCCTTCCGCGAGATGATCTCCTCGCAGAAGGCAGCGACCGCGGCCCAATTCCTGTCGCTGCCGAGCGTCGTCGGAGCGATGATGTCGTCAGAGGTCTCCCCCTATTGCCGCGACGAGTTCACGGCGCTGCTCGGCCCATGCCGAGCACGGCTCGAGCGTGTGCCGCGCCGTATCCTCGTCACAGCCGCAATGGTGATAGCCCGGAGTAGCTTCCCTCCTTGCGACTATGTGCAGATATCTGCTGAAGCAACCGTGCCCCGACAGCACCTGCACCAGTCGGAAGGTAAGGACTCCATGCTGTCGCCCCGCCCACTACTCCAGCACAGGCTGGAGCGCCCTTACGGTCCAGAGACCGGTCCGGGGCGTCTCCATCCGCGCCCTGAAACTAGCCATGGCAGCTCGGCAGGCGTCGTCCTGCCACCTGCCACCTCGTTGGGCAAGAGACGACCGTCCCTCGCCCGCTCTTGTGACGCCCGCCAATACACCTCGGCGAGCACCTCCGCCTCCAAGTCCCACGGGGGGGTTCCAGCCAATGCGCAGACCGCCTCGGTAGACACCGTGCAGTATCCGCGTATGAGCCTGGACACAACAACTCTTTGTGATCTCCACAGAAGAGCCCTGTTCGGCGCGTCCAGGGACTCCGCCACACAGGTGCGCTATACAGCGCCATCGACCGGACCACCTCTGCGTAAAGCCATCGGCACGCATTGTTGGGTCCGCCCATATTCGACATGAGCCGTGCAAGGGCGGACGCCGCGCCGACGAGCCTCGGGGACAGTTGGCTGAAGTGCTCGCGAAAGCGTCACCGCCCGTCCAGCACCAGGCCCAGATACTTGATCTGGGCCTTCACCTCAATTTGGACCCCATCTACCGTGATCGAGGCACCAGCAGGTGGCCGACGTCGGGGCCCATAGAAAAGTAGGGCCTCCGACTTATCCAAGGTCACCCTAAGTCCCAGCGCCCCGATCCTCCTGACCACCTGCAAGGTCCCTAAGGTGGCCAGGAACGCCGCTTCCTCGAAGTTTCCACCCCGGGCCACGACCAGCGTATCATCTGCATAGCAGATGACCGCCAGCCCGGGGGGGGGGAACCGACAGCGTAGCACCCGGAGCGGAGCTTGTTCAGCGGAGACTCATCTACCTAGATCAAATCGGTCATGTATTGAAGGAAGGTGGAGTTAGGAGTTTCCGAAACCGGCGAGCGTGTTTGAAGAGAACTATTAATCTTAAGGAAGAGAGAGATAGATGCAAGAATAACCTTTTTTTTCAGTCTGTTCTTACAGACTACTTCGAAGAGGAAATAATCCGTTACGACTTTAGTATTGTTGTCGAGTTGATAGTAGTAATGTTATGGTTTAGATTTTAATTAACTACAGTAAACATACGATAAATATAGACCTATATTTACGACGTCACGTAACACACATAAATCAAGATCGTGGTTTAACAGACGTCTTGCATTACTGCCAAGGAAACCAAGATAAGCGATTCGACACACCGATACTATATACTTCATGCAAACACTTCATAGTCGTAATAAACTAATAAACTAGCGAGGCTTTAATATTACAGTGTGTAACACCGCACTTATAGAACAGTCGGTGTGAGTAAATTAATTAAAATTATACACGAAACGTAAAATAATAAATCTGTTTTCTTATGTATATTAAAGGTCTGAATTTTTGGAATGATGAATCTGAAATTAGCATTGAATATTCAGATAGTAAGGTTGATTTTGATTCGTATTTTACAGTACTTACACTGTTTCTCTTATGAAAATTTCCAGTGATATTTGTAGCATACGCGATAGGAAATAAGATATTATTTATGGCATCGTAATATAAAGAGATTTGTATGGAAATTGTAATAGTATGGATCATTCTTGATATGTTTATTATTGTTGGATTGGATGAAAATATTCTAGTGTTTATATAACTTAAATAGTGTGAATAGGAATTTATGGATAGGCCTAAGGGCATTTGTATGCCATAAATCATATTGTTATAATATGTTTAACGTTCACGTCTAAATGCTTCTAAGCTTTGACAGTGGTATTGAATGAGATTTCTCATTTGGATCTGAAATATGTTTCGTAATAGCATGTATCGGTCTGTAGAGGAAAATTACCGACTGTATCCTCTTTTGCTGTGTGTACGATAGCGTGTTTTTACAGTTATGAGATAGTAACCGAGATCTATGACTGAGGACTCTGGAGATATATTAAGTTTAATCACCAAGCATGAGGTAAATAGTTTGCAATAGATAACACGAGAAAACCGTATTCTTCTCTTAATAATTCTTTCATCCCTACTATTTTTATTTTTTTATATCATGTAGTGGCAGACGAGCCACGGCCCATCAGATGGTAAATGGTAACCGTCGCTCATGGACTCAACTATACCGAGAGTATTGTCAAGCCGCTGCTCACCATTTCATTTCACCGATATGAAATGAAACAATAAACGGCTATCTCTACAGTTAAAACGCAACGATGTGCTTCATGGCCGGTCACACGGGAGATGGGTCGGGTCCCATAACTATTCCCACTTGGTACCCAACCCTACTACTAGTTATGTAATTGCCTCGTAAGACACCCGTGAGGAATAATGGGGTGGTGACATTTGTATTGCTTGTACGTCACCACCCGGACACGAATACAAAGTTCAGGATTACTATGTCCTTCTGGTGTTAAGCAAATATTTTATTGGTAAATAGCTTGTGGCTGAAGCTAGGAATCTCTATTTCAAAATAAAACTATATTTACGGATAATTTACAGCATTCATGGACACGGGTAAATCATCAGAAAGTATTATACGAGTATTCTGGCAATCTCTATTTCAAATACGTCAATCTCTGGCAAAAAAAAAACAATCTCTAAAAGCCATAAAGCACCTCAGTGTGTTTTCTCTGTGGTGCGAGATAGCCCTGTATTCTTTTATATCATATCTGCGTAATGAAATGGTGAGCAGCGACTTGACAGTACTTAGGATAATTGAGGCCAGGAACAGGAGTTACCACTTACCATCAGGTGGGCTGTGGCTCATCAGCGTCCATAAGCACTAAAAGTATTTTTGATCTATTTTTTTAAGCATTTGACATGCTCAGCTACTTTTTTAAAGTACAAATTATATGCGGATGAAGAAAAAGAGATTTTTTCCCCGCTCGTACTAAAAATCTCTTTTTCCTCATTCACAAATAATTTGTACACTAAAAGTATATTTTTTATAGTATGATAATTTAACCATTTTGAAGAAACATTTTGTTGTATGTACTTGCTACTCAGCAATAAACATTTTATTGCCATAAGACGTTGTTTTAAGAAATTGTTTTAACTCTGTGTTTTAAGATAATTTTACCGGCGAAGTAAAAGTACTTACTGAGTATATTCGGCGGTAAAATTTGGCGTAAACTAGAGACCACAATATGGAAGAAAATTTCTTGGGTGTTAAGAAATTACGCGATAAACTAAATTCATATAATATAATAATATCACACAGTCTTCTATAGCTACCTTAAAGCTCTGCGATATCCTATTATAAAGCTGTAACAGAGCTATGTCTGTACATCCTTACTTCCTTGTAGTATTACTTACTTACTTATCTATTGCCACGCCATCTCCCTTGCGGGATAGGCAGAGAGAACAGATTACCAAAAGGCTCTATTCTTGCATACATCTCTCGCTTCTTCAACATTCATAATTCTCTTCATACACGCTCGCCGGTTTCGGAGACTTCTGACTTCACCTTTCTTCAATACATGACCGATTTGGTCAAGGTAGGTGAGTGTCGGTCTCCCCCTGTACATATATCCTCCTAATTTCGCATTATATATCTTCTTTACCAGTCGCTCGTCCGGCATTATTTCCACATTTGCAAACCATCGGAGCATTCCCTTTCGCATTTTTACACCAATACTCTCTTTCATTCGCATATGGACCGCATTAATTTTACTCACTATATATCACTTATAGTATTATAAATGTGAAAGTGAGTTTGTTTGTTTGTTTTCAAGCAGTGTCTAATGACCGAACATCACGAAATTTTGCGTACATATTATACGGAGTCCAGAAAAGAATACTATATTAATATTAAATGCAGAGAGAAAAAATAGGTCAAATGTATATTAAAACCAGCTTATTGCGGCAATTGGCAATTGGATGTTCCTCTAAAAGTCGCAACAAACCTTCCAGAAAATTATTTTCTCAAATAATTCTGGTACTCGAAATAATAAAAACGATACTAGATTGGTAGTAGCTATGGTCTCGTTATTTTAAATGACGTCAGCGACACACCGCTGCCACATTGTTACACTGTGTATTCACATAACAATCTCATGGCCTGGCATCGCGTGTATATCGCGTCGTTTTCGCATTGAATAATAAAACAACAATCACATTTCAGTATACATTTTCACATTTCTTTATTGGAATTTTTCTTTAAATGTGTATATGAATTATTTCTTAGTGCTTATGGAAGTTATTATGGCTCATAAGTGGATTATATATAAAGACTAGACTTTGCCCGCGGCTCCGCTGCAGCCTAGAGATACTTTTTAGGTTATATCTCAGGTAACCGATATAAGAGCGGGATAAAATGTATACCAGTTTTTAAGTGTAATCAAGAGCTATCAATTAAAATAAGATGCATCAATATCCGTTCAGTAGTTTTTGCTTAATGCGCGAACGAAAAAACAGATAAACAGATAAACACACCAAAAATCTAAAAAATATAGTTTTGTGTTTAGACACGCCTTTAATACAGTATTTTTTCTCGAATATCTTAAATGTACAAACATAGCTCTGTTACAGCTTAATAATAGACTATCATTTGCCCGCGGCTCCGCCGCAGCATAAAGCTAGTTTTTAGGCTATATGTCAGGTTGCCGATATAGTAGCGGGATAAAATGTATAACAGTTGTTAAGTCTAATCAAGAGCAATCAAACAAAAAAAAATGCATAAAAATCCGTGCAGTAGTTTTTGCATGATGCGTGAAGAAACAAACAGACAGACAGATAGACAAACAGACAAACAGGCAAAAAAATTTAAAAACAATCGTTGTGTGTTTAGACATGCCTATATAGCCTAATTCAGTCATTTTTTCTCAAATATCTTAAATGTACAAACATGGCTCTGTTACAGCTTTATAATTATTATAATAGATAAGAGGAAAAATGTTAAAGCGTGGCAACAATTGGGTGCTTTTTTAAACTCTGAACGTTATTCAGAGCACGCGGGCTTAAACCCTGCTCTTGACTATAGTTATCTATTTCAGATCTTTCTACCCTACGTGGGTGGCAAACAAGCATACGGCCAGCCTGATGGTAAGTGGTTACCGTAGCCTATAAACGCTAGTAACACGAGAGGCATCACTCGCACGTTGCCATCTCCAAACAAAGGAATAAGGCAAAGAATTATAAAGACAGGATAAGAATGATAATAAGGACAGAGTTTAAGCCTCCGGCGCTCCCAGTCACCATGGGAATACAACGGTAGGAGTGCCTACTCTTGTCTCACTCTGATCTATTATAAGAGGGCAGTATTTCCTTGGTCGATCTGGCCCGTTCATACTACAAAGTTTTTACTTACACTGGATTATGATAAAACTGAAAACATAAATAAGGTATCGGTAGCCACCCAAACATACACTTACACACACGCACACATACACACTCATACACACACACACACACACACACCCACACACACACACACACACACACACACACCCACACACACACACACACACACACACACACACAGCAAATTATTTATTATTATTTTTTTTTATTATAGATATATCTTTTCAAAGTATAAATTATTTGTGAATAAGGAAAAAGAGATTTTTTATACGAGCAGGAATCGAATCCGCTTGTTTTCCAATCCGGGGAAGTGCTCTAAGAACTATCCACTGAGCTATCGTACAGATCTTTTGATCATCCCAATCTCCTTATCACATTTGTCTTTACGACCTTTTTTAAAAAGTGGCGGAGCATGTCAGGTGCTAAAAAATATATATCAAAGATATATCTTTGTTATTTTTTAAGTTAAAATTGTAATGTTATAAGGATTCATGCATAATTTAGATTAGAATAATTGTAATTGTCCGTGCAATGGGGGCCTGGTTATCCATAACAAAGGTTTTGTCTAGCTTGGAAACCAGTCTCCTAACGTATGTATTATTATTATTGTGTATGTCTTTCTCTTTTACATTGTATGTTGTATTTGGGAGATAACAATAAACATTATATTATACTAAGAAGCAAGGATCTCTACCATTAGAAAAAAATGTGTGTTCAATAAAAAAACATGCGGGGCAGTCTTTGGGAACTGCCGCTAGAAGTGAAAACTAAGTAAGACTTTTACTCCGTGTGGTGACGGACTAAGAATACAAGTGTCACCATCCCATTCTTTCCCACGGGTGTCGTATGAGGCGACTAAGGGAAGTAAGCAATTATCATCCATTGCCTGACTGGTGGTAGGGCTGCATACCAAGTGGGAGTTCTCACTTGGTATCAGGCTCGAGCGGGTTGGTACCACCATCTCCCGTGTGACCGGCCATGAAGCACATCGTTGCGTTTTGGCTGTAGCAGAAGATAGCCGTTTATTCTTTCATTTCATATCGGTGAAATGAAATGGTGAGTAGCGGCATGACAATACTCTCGGTATAGTTTAGCGACTATGAGCGACGGATACCATTTGCCATCAGATGGGCCATGGCTCGTCTGCCATTACAGGCAATAAACAAAATTTGGGAATTGTATCGTTGGTTTGGAAGTGTTAATTGGTCATTAACACTTCTTACTGACAAACCAATCATAATTCAAAAATAATAATTTAATAGCTTGACGATATAATTCACAAGTGACTTAGTATTCACTTCTATCGCTCGTTCGGTGACGATGACGCGAGTTCCATGATTTTTGTTCACCGAAAAGCGCTCAACGCGCCTCAAGAAGTTTTCACTTCAAAAACACATCCCAATAAAGAAAAATTGTGCGGCCGCGATACGGATGTGATACGGTGGTCATGCAATTGTTATGTGAATACCTACACAGCGTTTCGATGCGGCACCGGTGTGGCTTTAGCGTAATGTACACGTAAGCGTTAATATTAAATGTGAAGCTATAAGTAAAAAATATACTAAAGTCTCTCCATTGCTAAGGGGTATATAAAAAAGTTTGTAAATTTAAAGAACAAATTATTTGTGTATAAAGTGGGAAAAGAGAGTTTTACTGCGAGCGTGATTCGAAACTGTGTCTATTCCAATCCAGTGAAGTGCTCTAGACCGCTAAGTCACCGCAGTCATCGACGGTGTGACGCCCAATCAAATCTCCACAATTTCTTTGGGATGTCTTTACGGTTTCACCGTTCACTCTCACCACATGCAGGTTCAAATCTCGCTCGCAGTAAAGATCTCTTTTTCCATTTTCACAAATAATTTGTTGTTACTAAGATGTCGTAGAGAATATATTCCTATTCTAAAGCCCATGCCATGCCAGCCATATGCCGTGTGGGGCCGGCTTTCGAATTGTCCCACCCCTCTCTACTCACAAGAGTCGTAAGAGCTGACTGAGAGAATACCGGGGGAGTGGGCAGCAGCACTCCCTCGAGTGTTAACAACATACACTGCGATCGCCAACCCGCCTGCCAAGCGTGGCGATTGCAGCATTATCCCCCATGACGGGACCGCGCGTTGTGGCGTTCTCTTGGGGAGGCCTATGTCCAGCAGTGGACGTTGAAAGGCTGATGGATGGATGTATGGATTCTGAAGCCCACATGGACGGAGTCGCACGTACAATTTAGTAAAATATAATTGCAACATAATTTTTGTTGTGATCAAAATTAAACCCACACAACGGCACAAACATACGAACTACTCGTATACGATAACAGTTTTGTAATTAATTTCTGTTTCCTATATCGGATTTTATTCAATGTAATCCACTCTGTGGTTTTATGGTACGTATAGGTACTGTGTATGTTAAATACGTCCTTTTGAGTAGTTTCGTGTGATGATTTTTTTTATTGCATATAGTGGCAGACGAGCCACGGGCCATCTTATGGTAAATGGTAACCGTTGCTCATGGACTCAACTATACCGAGAGTATTGTCAAGCCGCTGCTCACCATTTCATTTCACCGATATGAAATGAAAGAATAAACGGCTATCTTCTGCTACAGCCAAAACGCAATGATGTGCTTCATGGCCGGTCACACGGGAGATGGTGGTACCAACCCGCTCGGGACCGCTGCCAAGTGAGTACTCTCACTTAGTAACCAGCCCTACCACCAGTCATGCAATGGATGATAACTGCTTACTTCCCTTAGTCGCCTCATACGACACCCGTGGGAAAGAATGGGGTGGTGACACTTGTATTCTTATTCCGTCACCACATGGATAATGGATGGACTAAAAATACAAGTGTCACCACCCAAAATACAAGTGTCACCACCCATAGAAATACTCACTGTCGGGTAGGGGCGGGTCGGTTCTCATCATTCATGTGACCGACCATGATGTGTTTTGTGGTTATAGCGATAGATAGCCGTCTATTGATTAATTTATCATCTAAGAATTGAAGTGGTGCGCAACGGATTGGCAGTATTCTATATAGTTGAGTCTAGGAGTGGTATTAACCATTTTCTATCAGGAGACTCAGAGGCTTGTCTGCGTCTACGTAATCAATAAAGCTGTCATATGGCGGATCAATTATTAACGAACGCGTCGCTGTCTCCATTGAAAAAGATAGGAGGTGGATAATAAGAAGAGAATAGAGAGGGGGTTTGGGCCTCCAACGCTCTCTCTCAACATACGAAACACAAACAGTACTTCTACCTTTATTTCGCGTTGTTGATTTTTGTGAGAAGGTGGTACTTCCCTAACCGTGCCGGCCCATTCATGCTGGGATAAGCTCTACCAGTATAAAACTTCCCGTGAGATAGATATTTATCAACGACGTAAGAGAGCGAGTAGGTATGAAAGAGAGTATTGGTGTAAAGATGCGAAAGGGAATGCTCCGATGGTTCGGACATTTGGAAATAATGCCGGACGAGCGACTGTTTAATATAAAATGCGAAAGTGGAAGGATGTAGGTACAGGGGGAGACTGAGAATCACCTACCTAGACCAAATCAGTCATGTATTGAAGGAAGGTGGGGTCAGGAGTCTCCGAAACCGGCGAGCGTGTATGAAGAGAGTTATGAATGTTGAGGAAGCGAGAGATGTATGCAAGAATAGAGCCTCTTGGCACTCTGTTCTCTCTGCCTACCCCGCAAGGGAAATGGCGTGATGATAAGTTAGTTAAATATTGAAATGAAATAAAAGTACTTTCACGGTATTTCGTTAGTTCTAGAAGTTCCACTTACCACAGACTAGATAACAAACCCAATACTCTGTATTTAATCGGATTATGCGATTTCATTTCCCATAACTGTATAGTTATCGATCAGACTATCCTTTCCTACTATCAAACGAGAAATATGAAAGTGCGTTGCTATGTTGGGGCAAATGGGTGTTTCAAGCTATAATTACTCAACTGAGCATAATTGACATTTACTATATAAGTTATATTACTATAAATGTACACAATATGTGATGTGAAATCTAAAATAACAGTCACAACGGATTTGTGTCCGTGTGGTGACGGACTAAGAATACAATTGTCACCACCCCATTATTTCCCACGGGTGTCGTATGGAGCGACTAAAGGAAGTAAGCCATTATCATTCATTGTATTACGGGTGGTAGGGCTGGGTACCAAGTGTGAGTACTCACTTGGTATCGGGCCCGACCGGGTTGGTTATCACCATCTCCCGTGTGACCGGCCATGAAGCATATCGTTGCGTTTTGGCTGTAGCAGGAGATAGCCGTTTATTCTTTAATTTCATATCTGTGAAGTATGGATGTCCTTATGTTGAAAAAATGTGTTTGACACAATAAGGTTTCTCTCCATACATACATCCGCAATGAGCCTACCTGCATCATTCACTCTCTTATCACCAAATGAACCAAGCACGTCCTCGAAGTCTGGACGCTTGGTCCCATCCATCCATTCAAGTCTCCGCATACGCATACGATCACGCGTTCACTAGCTTCTGCCAAATCCAGAATTTCCCTAACATTATCCCAGAACTTCTCTAGATCCGATGCCACCGAAGAGCCTACGGGAGCATAAGCCGCGACCATGAAGACCCTGGTGACACCTAGTTTTATTCGGACCCATAGAAGTCTGGGATCAAACATTCCGTAGTCTTTCACACCTGAGGCCAAGCGAGCGGACAGCAACAACCCCACTCCCATGCTGACCCGATCGCTCTGCGGTACACCAGCTAACCCGCCACCAGGAAGATCACAGGCGTCCCTACCCTTTCGCTTGGTCTCTGTTACATAGAGAAGGCTAAATTTAGTCCCGATAAATGGTCAGTTTCTATGGTAATCAGCTATTTATAGTAGAGTTACGTATTTCTATTATCCACACAAATAGAATGGTCATAGATATTTCAAAGTACACGAGAATGATGCATATTTATTCTAAAAGCTATCCAGAAGGAATCACCCATAAGCTAATGGCTCATTGGTTCAAAATCAATACTTGATCACTTGAGTTAATGACTACCCATATCAAACCCTTTGACGTTTTAATCAAATTCCAAATATCACGTCATTCGTGTATGCAAGACGTCACCGACATTAATATGCTCGAAAATTCATACATCGTAATTTCTTTATTCACCGAGTCTTGTTGCGCTATAGATGTTTCTGCAGCTTATGGCTTCTTAGAGTAGAAGAGCCCAGATTGATATCATAGTACTTTTCGTCCGTGTGGTGACGGACTAAGAATACAAGTGTCACCACCCCATTCTTTCCCACGGGTGTCGTATGAGGCGACTAAGGGAACTAAGCAATTATCATCCATTGCATGACTAGTGGTAGGGCTGGGTACTAAGTGGGAGTACCACTTGGTATCGGACCCGAGCGGGTTGGTACCACCCTCTCCCGTGTGACTGGCCATGAAGCACATCGTTGCGGTTTGGCTGTAGCAGGAGATAGCCGTTTATTCTTTCATTTTATATCTGTGAAATGAAATGGTGAGCAGCGGCTTGACAATACTCTCGGTATAGTTGAGTCCATGAGCGACGGTTACCATTTACCATCAGATGGGCCGTGGCTCGTATGCCACTGCAAGTAATAAAAAAAAAAACTTTTATCTGTGCAAGGGTAGGCGCGGATGTAATGTATCTACGTTTCGTCTATGTAACCGAGGCCCAAAGTAATACGGAGAATGGAACTAGGATTAAGTCCGATAAATGGCTATTATACTGGATAATAGCCATCTATCGGACGCAGTTCTAAGAATTTCCAAAAAGTTAATACTTTTTGTCCGATCCGGAATAGGTACTTACGTCAAAAGTCACACGGTAGTGAAGAAACATGCCACCCTAATTTTTTTATAAAATATCTTAATTTTATGAAATAAAATTGAATTATAAAACTAAAATACTTTCTTGGAATCACGTGGCTTTTACTTTTGCATAAAGTGGGAGTCACGCCATGGGCGCCACGGCCCACCTAACCGGCGGATGCTCATGACTCAACTATTCTAAAAGAAAACAAAAAATAAACTGTCGGCGACTCATCAATTCATTTCGTGGATTTAAAATGAAAGAATGATCGGCTATTTCCCGCTACAACCTAAACAAAAATTAATAATACTAATTCTAAATTTAAAGCTGTTTAGCGATGACCACAGAGTACATGTGTGTATAGGGAATTAGATTCGCTTCATAAAGATTATATTTCTGAGGTAGCGTTCTACTAAACTTGGCAATTTAAGAATTCGATGTTTTTCTTACGATTTACGAATCCTGGTTATTAAAAGCAGTTGATAATGATAATATAAGTATACTATCGCTAAAATGACCAAAACTCTAAGTTTTATATTTTCCTTCTAGGTGAAATTTAAAAAAGTTCGTCAACACAGCAATCAAAATAATTGCAAATATAATTTTGGTTCAATTAAAAAAGTCAAGGTTGACATGGTTTAACCTTGTTAAATATTGATGTGTACCATTTTTTATTGAGCAATTATCTTAACAGCATAAAAGAACATTATTGGTCACGTACATTGAATAAATTAGCAGCACAAAATCTGGCACATGAAGAACCAGGCTCGATTCCTGGTTATCAACTTCAAATTTATAGTACACAGATTGGTCTTTTAAAATGTAATTTTGTGTATATATTGCGTTTTTTTTTATTGCATTTATTGGCAGACCAGACGAGCCACTATCCATCTGATGGTAAATGGTAACCGTCGCCCATGGACTCTAATAAACCGAGAGTATTGTCAAGCCATTGACATGCCGTGTGGGGCCGGCACCAAGAATAGCTTCACCCCGTCTCTTCCTATGGGAGTCGTAAAAGCCGACTAAGGGATTACCGGGGGACCGGGCAGCAGCGTTCCCCTGTGTACTAAAAACATCCACTGCGATCGCCAACCCGCCTGCCAAGCGTGGCGATTATGGTAAAACCTCCATTTTGGGGAGGCCTATGTCCAGCAGTGGATGATGAAAAGCTGATGGATGGATGGATGGGATTGTCAAGCCGCTGCTCACCAATTTATTTCACAGATATGAAATGAAATATAAACGGCTATCTCCTGCTACAGTCAAAACGCAACGATGTGCTTCATGGCCGGTCACACGGGAGATGGTGGTACCAACCCGCTCGGGCCCGATACCAAGTGAGTACTCCCACTTGGTACCCAGCCCTACCACCAGTCATGCAATTGACGATAATTGCTTACTTCTCTTAGTCGCCTCATACGACACCCGTGGGAAAGAATGGGGTTGTGACACTTGTAGAGAGGGGATGATATGATATTTACAAGCTATAAATATCATATCAAATAATATTTATTTATTTACATACCTCCACTTACAGCTATTATTTCAGGTTAATACCTATTACAATAGAGTAGTATCGTTTATGTTAATGTACAAGTACTAACATAAAAAAATGGCTAAGGAATCAATTATTATTAATTAATTTATAATTAATTGCTGCCAGCCACAGCACAAGCAACTTCTGTAAATTCATTCAGTGAACAGCAGAACACATATGTACGTGGAGAAAAAAGTATTCCTTGGTAGTTAATTTGATACCTCGGTCTCCGGCTTGCGTGATCAATACTTAAACCATATGACCATCCATCCATCAGCCTTTCAACGTCCACTGCTGGACATAGGCCTCCCGAAGAGAACGCCACAACGAGCGGTCCCGTCATGGGGGATAATTCCGTAATTGCCACGCTTGGCAGGCGGGTTGGCGATCGCAGTCAATGTTGTTAATACTCGAGGGAGTGCTGCTGCCCACTCCCCCGGATCCCTCAGTCGGCTCTTACAACTCCCGTGGTTAGAGAGGGGTGGGACAATAAAACCGGCCCCACACGGCCATTTAAAAGCTTAATGTAGTATAAATCTGGTATTACGGCTTCGGTTTTGATGTGGAGATTTACAGGTTGCGATTAAAGCGTGCTTCAGATTGTAGTGGCTCACTTGATTGCTCTGGATAAAACGTTTTTTAAAAGCTTTAGATATTGGTAAGAGCATGATATAAAATCTTTTGCGTTATTTAAGTTTTAAATACTGGAGTGACATTTCAAATAGGTATTTGAAATGTCACTCCAGTATTTAAAACAGGTGTTTCTGGTTAAAAATAAATGTACATGTCCATCCATTCATCCATCAGCCTTTCATCGTCCACTGCTGTATGTCCAGCATGGCCTCCCCAAAATGGGGGTTTTACCATAATCGCCACGCTTGGCAGGTGGATTGGCGATCGCAGTGGATGTTTTTAGTACACAGGGGAACGCTGCTGCCCGGTCCCCCGGTAATCCCTTAGTTGGCTTTTACGACTCCCTTAGGAAGAGACGGGGTGGAGCTATTCTTGGTGCCGGCCCCACACGGCTTACAAAAAAAAATACGCCTCTTTTTTTTGTAAGGTGGGAAAAAATATGCCTAACCGCACACCCCGTCGTTCGGGGCAACGAACAGGGCAGTGTGGGGCCTTCACCCACTAAAAAAACCCGCCGTGTGCCATCTCTCCGCCTTTATTGGCGGGCCACTGGAACTATGTTACATTCCTTTGGTGGTCAAGAGAAAAAAAAAATTAAAAATAAATGAATACGTATTTCAGCGATTTTATATTTTTTACCCCTAAGTGTTGAAATTTTCTTTTTAAAGAAACAGCATGAAATTCAATATTGAAGCATCTTATATAAAGTTTAAGTAACAAACTTTATAGACTAAGTGCAAGCCGCGACTTCATTCACGTCGAATTTAGTTTTATTTTTTTCTTCGCGCAAGGTTTACAAATAAAAAAATACAAAAAAAAACCGGAAAAAAACAGCACAAAAAACGAATACTAAATATAAAAAAGAGCTCACAGCGCTGCAGTAATTAATTTATCAACAAAACCATCTACAGGTACATAGAATAGCTGTAATTATAAATAAATTATAAATAAATATTCGCGGACATTTCACACAACGTCCTCTGGTCCCAAACTAAGCTTAACGCTTGTGCTATGGGTACCAGATTACGGATATAATACATATATTACTTTTTTTTGTAAATACATACATATAATAGATAGAAATCACCCAGACGCAGTACAAATCTGTGTTCATCACACAAATAATTGTCCTGAGTGGGAATCAAACCCACGACCTCGTGCACGGAAGTCGGTTACACTACCGACTACGCTACGAGGCCCGTCCGTTACCTGAATAACCACCCAGATGTTCAAAAAATGACTTCACTTTTTAGTTGACAATGGGGTGTCTTTAGTTTTTACTTAGTCTAAGCTCACAACATACCACAGCAATAATACACACATATACCACGACAGACGCTAACTGTTCGAGTTAGTCACTATTCCATAATTATAAATCATTTCGCACTAAACGTACTGATCGATTTCAAAGTCGCGCTAAACGCAAACATCAACTAAGAAATACCCCGTAAATAACATCAAAGAAATACCAAACAAATGTCTAGTTTTTTATCGTATGCTTGAAGACATACTCATTTCAAAATGTTTGGAATACAACGTCTTCATAATCTCAGATTCGATAAACTTTGAAAATTGATTGGTGCAAATGTTTTCACAATGAGGTAATACACAGAGTATTATAGTAAAGTTGACAGATATTATGCGCTTTATTTTGTTAGAGCAATAATTTCATTTTGTTATCTATACTATTATAAAGCTGTAACAGAGCTGTGTCTGTACATTTAAGATATTTGAGAAAAAATGACTGTAATAAGCTATATAGGCGTGTATAAACACAAAACTACTTTTTTTTAGAATTTTTGTCTGTTTGTTTGTTTGCGCATCACGCAACAACTACTGAACGGATTTTGATACAACTTATTTTATTTGAGAGCTCTTGATTAGACTTAACAACTGGTACCTATAAATTTTATCTCGCTACTATATCGGGAACTTTAGATATAACCTAAAAACTAGCTTTTGGCTGTCGCGGAGCCGCGGGCAAAAGCTAGTATTTATATATTTTTGAGCATTTGACATGCTTAGCAATATAAATATATAAACACCCGAGATATTAAAAAGGAATGTGTTATCGAAATTCACAGTTCCGAGCTATTGTCACGATGCCGATGGCTGAATCGGTAAAGCATCTGGGACGGTATTCCAGGAGATGCAGGTTTAAATCCTGCTCGTGATTGTTATTTTCGATCTAACATTTTTGCACTTTGTGTGACAACCAATAATTTTATTTAAAGCGCGATTTTAGTTAATTTGTATTGTTAATCTGAATGATTACGTCTAACTTTGTAGTTCGTTTTATTGCTTATGATGACAGAAGAACCATGGCTCACTCTGCACTCTATGGTCAGTGACAGTTACTATCGCTAAAAGACTCAGTAATATTAAGGACTAGGCTTTGCCCGCGGCTTCGCCGCAGCCAAAAGCTAGTTTTTTGGTTATATCTCATTTACCAGTTGTTAAGTATAATCAAGAGCTATCAAATAAAAAATGTTGCTTCAAAATCCGTCCAGTAGTTTTTGCGTGATGCGCGAACAAACAAACAGATAAACAGACAAACAGACAAAAAATCTAAAAAATAATCTTTTTGTGTATAGACACGCCTATATAGCCTTACAGTCATTTTTTCTCAAATATCTTAAATGTACAGACACAGCTCTGTTACAGCTTTATAATAGTAATAGATAATAATAGACTAGAATCTGCCTGCATCGTCCGCACAATCAAAATTTAAAAATTCTATTGAAGGAGACCCTTCATTTTACATGATTCATAGTAGCCTCCTCTTCTGGACAGGAGTCCAGTCCAGAGTCAGGAGACTATATATGAATGAAATGTCTATGAAATTTCAGCAGTACCAGTGTGAAAGCAAAACCAACAATATCAATTTTATACTGCCATGGCGCTGGTCAACATTTTATGTTGCAGATAGGAAACGAATAAATGGATACCTATCTCCCTATCTCCCGTAAGGTTACATGGAAGATGGTGACATTGACTTACTCAGGCCCGGCCAAAAGTGAGTACTTTTACTTGATACCGAACTCAACCACTAGTAATGCGATGGGCTGGCTGGAACTAACTAACTTATCATCACGCCATTTCCCTCGCGGGGTAGGCAGAGAGAACAGAGTGGCAAGAGGCTCTATTCTTGCATACATCTCTCGCTTCCTCAACATTCATAATTCTCTTCATACACGCTCGCTGGTTTCAGAAACCCCTGACTCCGCCTTCCTTCAATACATGACCGATATGGTCTAGGTAGGTGAGTCTCGGTCTCCCCTTGTATCTACATCCTTCCACTTGATGCTCGATAGATCGGTGAGATCAAACAACTAAGCAATTTTCACCCGGCCAGCAGTCAGATAGGGACCAAATGTGACAACTATTTGAAACACCAACTTTTCCTCAAACTTCTGAAGGCCTGTTAATCAAATAAATGGATCCAGAATTTCAAATAAAACCCTAGCAGCTGTTAGATACATGCTGTCAGAATTCTGATTAAAAATCAGACCTAGATCTTGTTCTGATATCGTCAGTTGACCTACAATTTAGCGACAGAGCCTCTTATTGACAAAGTAAGAAATAGTGTAATACGAGAATGCTGTGGTGTGAAAGAAGATTTAATGACAATAATAGAGAAAGGAATGCTAAGGCGGTTCGGACACGTAGAAAGGATGGGTTAAAGAAGATTATTGAAACAGATACAGAAGGCGACTGTGAATGGGCAAGTTTGTCGAGGTCGACCTAGACGAACGTACTTTGATCAGATCGGAGAAGCTCTTAAAAAAGGCCAGGTTAAGTGTACTCGTAACCAATGAGCATGCATGAAAGCACTGATGAAAGTAGATGAAGTGAAATATGTGTCAGTATCGTAGCAAGTGGAGAGAAGTAGTCTCTGTCTACCCGTACGGGAAAAAGGCGTGACAATATGTATGTATGTACGAGCCTCTTATTCAAATTATGGGCACTGCCAAGCCATTGCCCATAAACGATGTCATTAGTAAAAAAAATATGACTATATAGCTATATGATAGGACAGTATATAATATTTATTTATTTACTCTTCATCCCTTATGGGTATCTTACAGGTTAAATGAAAAACCCAATGCCGGGTCATTTTACAAATTATAACTGAAAAAAATAACTAAATTTAACTGTAACTACATTTACAAATTACAACAAACATGTAATAAATTATTTGCGAATTCACTATAACAAGTGCCAAAAATGTCAACGTTTTCGTGTACTATATTTAATATTTTCAATGCGCGATTGATAGGACTTTTTGCTAGTAGGTTAGTCCTAGCAGATGGTACCAACAACAACGGCGGATGCCGCCTCCTCCATACATACCGATCCGGAACGTAACTTTGTAATCTAACTAAAAAATCTGGGTTATGTACATATCCACGCAAAAGTTTATAAATATATAGGTATAGCAAGCGTAAAATCCCGTCGCACATCCAATTTGTTATAACCCACCATACCCAACACAAACAGTGTTGGATACATCAGAGGATAAAATGGATATACTCCATATAACTTTAAATACCGCTCTAACATCAATGAATACTTCACTTCTTGGGGGGCCCATATTACTGCACTATATTCCAGATGATTCATTACTAGTGCGTCATATAAAACTTTTACCGTTTTAATATTAGTGAAACTCCGCGACTGTCTTAATAGAAAACCTAAGTTCCTGAAAGCTTTTTTACATATAGTGACAATGTGTTCACGAAACGTAAGATCAGCTACGAGGTTTACACCTAAATCGCGTACCTGTGTAACTCGTTGAATCGGTGTACTATCCAGTGTATACTCAAAAGTTATAGGGGAACGTGAGCGTGTAAAAGTTATAGAAGAGCATTTGGCTATATTGAAGCTTAAGTTTTTGGTGTTGCTCCATTGAACTACTCTATTTATATCATCCTGTAAGCGTTCACAATCAGATGTATCCCGAACCACAAGAAACAACTTAAGGTCATCTGCGAATAGTAAGCAGGAGCTGTGTCTCACAACCTCTGGTAAATCATTTATCATCAACAAAAATTCTAGTGGTCCCAAATTACTACCCTGACTCACTCCTGAATTCGTGTCATAAAGTTTTGACTCACACCCATTATAGTCAACATATTGCTGTCTGTCGCTCATATAACTAATAAAAAAATTAAGTAAATGAGCAGTGCATGCTACATCAGCAAGTTTCTTTAACAATATGTCATTATCGACGGTATCAAAAGCTTTTTTGAAGTCAAAATATACACTGTCAATCTGAATACCCGCATCTACTGCCGGCACAAATATGGACATAAAATTAAGCAGATTAGTGACAGTACTACGGTTAAAAAAGTAGTAAAGTACTGGTCTAAAACCATGTTGTGCGTCCGTCAATATCCCCTCCACTTGATTTTGTACACTACGCTGAATTACAGACTCAAATACCTTAGTAGGTGAAGATAGTACGGCCACTGGTCTATAACCACTGAAATCAGAGCCTGCCTTACCTTTAGGAACTGGAACGACTCTCGTAATCTTCCACTTGCTTGGGAATTTTCCAAATTTTAAAGATTTATTAAAGATATGTTGAAGAGGTTTTGCAAATACCTTCTTACAATCCCTGAGAAGTAAAGGTGGTATACCGTCTGGACCAGTAGAATATTTAGGTTTAAGGCGTGCAAGCGCATTACTTATTTCTGTCATCGTTATAGTTTGCAAGTGTACGCTGGAGCTAGTCACAGAGCTCTCTGCCATCGCTGTATTGACGTCTAATAGCGGTTTTTCCTACCTATATACTGAGTTAAAAAACTCTGCAAATAACTCTGTACACTCCCTATCAGAAAGATGCTGCCTATCGTTAGTTATAATTTGCTTGGTTTCATTATTCCTTTTTGACCTAATATACTGCCAGAATAATTTTGGGTCTTTTTCAAACTGACACTGGATTTTATTTATATAGAGTTTATGAGCAATTACTATGTCCTTTTTAATGCGTGTTCGATACTCTGAAAACTTTTTATATAAATTAACATTTTTAGTTTTTTTATATTTCTTGTGAAACTGGGCTTTTATTTTAATGTTTTTAATTATGTTGCTATTATACCATTCAGGATATTTATAAATTAAATTAGTTTTATTGCGCTCTTTTCTAATATATTATTTATATTAGCGTAGAAATAGTTAATTATATCCCCTAAATCCTGCATCTCATACATAGGACTCCAGTCCATAGAACCAAATCTAGAATATAAGGACTGAAAATCCGCTTTATAAAAATTCCACATAGGTCTAATGCCACCTGAGTCTGTATCCAAGTTGAGCGAGTTAGGGGTGCACGCAGGGGAAGCGGCGTTGGTGCTGATTCTGATTGCTAGAGGAGGATGGTATGCGTCTACGGACACTAGGCCTTCACCCGCTGCCTCTACAGTAACTCTACTACCTAAACCCGCACTCAACACTAAATCTAGCTGACGACCTGAACAATTTGGTATATTATTGCTTTGAGTGAATTCGCAAAAGGATGTAAAATATTCATAATAATTACTTATATTAATAGAACATGAATGCAGATTAAAATCGCCTATTACAATTATTCGCCTATATTTATCACATAAACCTTCTATAGTTTTAAATAAAATCATATAATCATTATCCAAACTACCTGGTGGAATGTAAACTACACAAATTAAAAACAAAAAATTACTATTTAAATGAACTGTCGCACTAACCATTTCAAAGACACAACTGTCTATAGAAATGTCCATCTTAATAGATACACGTTGCAGTTCAAAACTGTGTGTGAAGACTAAAAGTGTGCCACCATGTTTCCTTCCGTCCACTCGATCACAGCGTAATATTTGATACCCGTGTGGTACTATTTCAGCGTCTTGTATAGAATGACTGCAACCAGTATCAGTAATAGCATAGAGATCCAAATGAAATGTGTCTATACTATTTCTAAACTCATCCAGCTTCGTTCGCCAACCTCAAACATTTTGGTAAAATAAATCTATTTTATTGTACTTGGGATTTATTTTTGATTGGTTTTCGAAACCAAATCCACTCGTTGAATTCTGCATTTATCGGCCACATTTCTGCCTGGTTTAGTTTGTCAAATATTACTGACGGTACACCTACAATAAATGATGAGTAGTCTCTTTCTATCTTATGTTCGTAGTTAGTAGTAGTATCTTAAGTAGTTTGTGGATATAAACGCCACACGTGCATGTATTTTTTGCGTTTCATGGCTTCTAATGAATTCAAACTCGTATTCTTACCAAGTTTGAAATTTTTAGGATGGCGACGAGACGACTTCTTGTGTTGCACTACTTGCCATTGATCATCATCATCGTTAATTACATCATGCGGTGTTTCCTGGGTTACCGGTGATGGTATACTTGTGCACTGAATTGTTCTAGACATTACTGGTTCGAATAGTTTAGGGGAAACAATTTTATTCAATGTTTGCTGTTTTTGCATTGGTTGTGTGTTTTTAGTCCTAACAGTAGCTGTTGTAGTAAGGGAGCTATCATTTTGCTCAACTAACTTATTTCTAATAAATTGGTTTGTTACTTCTTGAATTTTACTGTAATGATTAGTACAAACTTTTTCTTCAAAAACCGCTATAACTTTGATCAAGTTATTTAAATGGTTTTCGTTTCAGAAAATTGTTGTTGTAAACAGACTATAGCATGTGCTTGACTATCCAAACGAGATAGAATTTCCTCCTTTATTTCGCGTAATTCTACGAGAAGTTCAGAACCCGTATTCATTGTAGGTGTAAATTTAGTTTGATTGCCACGTTTGAGAGTATTCACCCCACTAAAGGGCGTAACAGGGATATTTGTTCGTATTGGAGTATCTAAGTCCTCACTTTCACAATTAGACGAAATACCCCCTAGACATTCTAATGCATCCTTAAATTCCATTTTATTTTCGTAAATTATAACGATGATTAACAATCCTTTTATTGAATGAGTATTGATTGACTGTGAGAGAGGAAAAAATATAATGATGATATTTGGTCACTGCAGGTTTAATGTTGAAAAACGGCAGGATACATACACTGGATACTATTTGGCAATGAAAATGTACTCTAAATTATATTACTTTTATTAATTTATCATAGTATTTAATGTATTCAGATGCAGTACATTATCTGTCACTTCTTTCTTCAATGTAAATTATATGTTTAGTAAGGTTTCTCAGCTGTATTTAAATTGCTGTAAAATGATATCGCAGGAGTATTTGGTAAAATATAATGCACTGTTAAGAATTTTAACTACCTTAGACCATTATTCAAATTTTAATTAACGTTTAAACGCGAAGCCAATATAACTTGTCATATGTCTATCTGATATAAATGATATGCCTTTATATAATATATCATAATAATAATATGCCTTTATGTAGCTAAATCAACCACCGGTAGACATTTAATTTGGAGGCTTATTGACCACAAAGCCTTGGATGACGTAAACAGCGTTACTGCGAATTTATGGATGTATGTAATATTGTAATTTTAATCCAATTCTGCAGGCTGTACTACCGCATGTGATGCTTGTGAAATACATGAAGCTCTGGAATTTGATACCGCGCCTTTTGGAGATTACATACATTACAATTTAAAAAAGTTTTGGAGAACCTTTAGAAGACTTTTTTCGTCTGGACTTAATAATAATAGTAAATATTATATATTTAAACATGTCACTTTACGGAAAATTAATTATCTTTTTTGATCTATATTTTTTAGCATTTGACATGCTCTGCTACTTTTTAAGTACAAATTATTTGTGAATAAGAAAAAAGAGATTTTTAGTACGAGCGGGAATCAAACCCGCGTCTTTTCCAATCCAGGGAAGTGCTCTAAGCCACTGAGCTGTCGTACTGACCTATTCAGTCATCCCAATTTCCTCATCAAATTTGTCTTTACGGCCAACGCCATCTATCGGAATGCATTTACAATTAATTATCTGTATGCAAAAGTTATAATTGAAACCATTTTCCGGGATATAAAGTAAGGTTACTTTTCTTGGATTCGGACATGTAGGTACAGTTTATTCGTATGTATGCAACATTTCAAAACCACCAGTGTAATGGTTGCAGCGTCAAAGCTTAACAAACAATCTTACTCTTACGTTTATAGTATTATATAGATCAAACGAGCTTCTTGAAGTGAAGTTCGATCATTATACAATTATCAAGGTAGCCATTTTAATAATGCCTGAAGGCTAAAATGACTACCTTGTTAATTGTATCTTCGAATGAAGCGACGAAATATAATTAGTAAGGACAACATCATATGAACATCATTATAGAAGATTTACATCTTCTGCGAACACTATAAGTTACATAAGTTAACTTTAAACTAGATTTTAGTTGAAAATTGTATAGGTAGTGCTAAAAATTGATGATTACTCTTATCAAGTGAGATACTTTTGTACTGATGTACACAGTATTAGGTACGAGACGCCTTACTTAGCTATTCAAAAATACTGCCAGCAGCTTTGCCGCAGCCAAAAGCTAGTCTTTAAGTTATATCTCTGGTTCCCGATATAGTAACGGGATCAAACGTATACCAATTTTTAAGTCTAATTAAGAGCTATCAAATAAAAAAGTTGAATCAAAATCCGTTCCGTAGTTTTTGCGTGATGCGTGAATGAACAAACAGACAAAAAGATAAACAGACAGAAAATCTAAATATAAAGTGTTTTGTGTTTAGATACGCCTATATAGCCTAATAGTCATTTTTTTTATAAATACTTATATGTACAGACACAGCTCTGTTACAGTTTTATAATATTTAGGATAGATATCGTGTAAACGTGTGGAATATTCAATTTTCTAGATAACAAATATCCTATGTTAATCTAGTATCTTTTTATCTTCAAATGATTATCCAAATCTGACTTAGGTATTTAGGTGTAATCCACGCAAAAACATCCACACATTAAAATATCCAACCATCTAAACACCTTTACAAACTTTAGCATTCGTTAATAAAATAGAATTTGCAGATAAGTATCTCTGTCCACCGAAGGGCACCATTTTAAGGACTCGTATCAGCGCATGTTTTTGTTTGTATGTCACGCACAAGTGACTAATCTGGTTGACCGTCGTGGCATTTTAATTAAAAGATCAGAAATTATTGCTTATCTCGTCAAAAATTAAGTTGTAGTAATAAATGTCTATACACTTTGCATCCACATATTTCCTCTCATTAAACTTATATATCCTAGACCGCTAAGCCATCACAGCGGCCGACGGCCATTCCATGATGATGTTGATATTATTTTATACTACTAGCAGACCTTCTGCGGTTTCCGAGCCTCAGTCACAATTTTAAAGGTCCTGAATTACGTAAGTAAGTTTATTTCATATGTATGAATGTAATATTCGCGTGAACATCATAAAGTATTATGACTTTTACTGTGTTGTTTAAGTACCTATATTTCCTAGTCATCAGAAAGTCTCGTCACGAATGTAATAAGCCAGTTGATGTTTAGAACATTTATTTATACCTGTTTCTAAATGAAGCAGGCCGATGGTTTTATCATAAATTTGCTAGTCTGTAGACGTCTAAAACAGGATTAGAGACTGTTCAATAACTTTGTTATCTATTAATCGTTGCGGTGTCTTTCACGCCAGTCAACATCTGACAGAACTTCTGTTTATTTATATAAGAAACAGGGAATTCAGTATGTTATATATTATGTAGTAACATTAAACACAAAGTGAAAAATGTGAAATCGAAAATAACAGTCACGAGTCGGATTTGAACCTGCATCTCCTGGATACCGTCCAGATGCTTTTGCCAATTCAGCCATCGTGACCCTTGCTCCTGACTGCTAATTTCGATAACACATTCATACTTAACGTCTTTGGGTGACGCCTGCACCATCTGTCGGAAGTATTTTCATACATTATACCGACCAGGTAAACTTAATTTTACAATTAAGATTTTACCTAATAATGGCGCAAACCCTATAAATATTTAGATATTTTTATATATATTTTTAACATTGTTACGACTGTTCCTGGTTGCGGCTGCCCTACGGGTTCTGGTTCCAGCGCCGGTTGCGCCAGCTTCACCCGCTTACCGGCATATATCTGCGCACGCCGAAGGATGAGGGCCTGCCCTTCGGCCCAATTACAGCCTCCCCCGCAGTTGAGTACCCGTAGGTGACGGTCTTGGGGACAACCTCCTGAGCTGCGAACCACCCCCTGATATCTCATTGCTCTCTTCTCTTTTCTAAATTAGTTTCAGAATCATTATATTTTTAAACAATTAATTAATTTTGTTATATATTTTTTTTTAAATAAATTGTAAATTTTAAATCTTGCTTTTATTTAATTGTTAGGGTTTTCCCCGTAACACTATACACATTATTACAAAAATAAGTAATTTTTTTGCAATTTTAAACGCATACTATTTGATGGCGCGATTTTCAGAGCACTTCCGGATTGGACGGGTCGCAGGATCGAATCCTGCTCGCAGTAAAGCTCTATTTGTCCACCTTCACAAATAAATTGGTGCGCAAGCAATCGTCACGATGACTGAATTGGTAGATGCTTTACAAATTCAGTCATCGTGGGACGGTATTCCAGAAGATGCAGGTTCAAAACCTGCTCGTGACTGTTATATTCGATGTCATATCTTTGCACTTTATGTAAACCATGTTAACTGTTTCAGCTCATCTATGATTAAAGTACAAATTATTATTTGTGAATGAGGAAAAGAGAACTTTTGTGCAAGCAGGAATCGAACCTGCGTCCCGTTTAATCCAGGGAAGTGCGTTCCGATAGGTGACGTTGGTCGTTAAGACAAATGTGATGAGGCCATAGGGTATGGCCGAAAGGTAGTGCGGTAGCTCAATGGATTAGAGCACTTCCCCGGATTGGAAGGGACGCAGGTTCGATTCCCGCTCGCACCAAAGTTCTCTTTTTCCTCATTCACAAATAATGATTTATACCTTAAAGTAGCTGTCAAGTGCTAAAAATATAGATCAAAAATTATCTATGATTAAATTATTTTGCCGTGTGGGGCCGGCATCGAGAATAGCTCCACCCCGTCTCTTCCTATGGGAGTCGTAAAAGCCGACTAAGGGATTACCGGGGGACCGGGCAGCAGCGTTCCCCTGTGTACTAAAAACATCCACTGCGATCGCCAACCCGCCTGCCAAGCGTGGCGATTATGGCAATACCCCCCCCTAGGGGAGGTCTATGTCCAACAGTGGACGATGAAAGGCTGATGGATGAAATTATTTTGATGGTGGAAAACAAGCGTAAATATCAGTTCAACAACATTTCCAACATGGCTTTTTCTTATAATAGAAAGTAATATTATATTCTTTTTTTTATTAATATTACATTATTTTCCTGGGCTGTCATAACGAGTGACTAAAAAGGTTGAAATTAAGCAGATTACTTCTTCAAGGTACTCATAACAAAATACATTGCTTGGCAGGCCTTAAACGTACGAGACGAGTGGGCCAGTTCGACCGGAAATCACATTCTTACACAATATTAGTGTTGCTTACATCAGTCTATAGGGTACGGTAATCGCGTACTATTGATATTGTCTAGTAATAGAGCCTTTATATATATTATAGGGCGGGCCTCGGAATGGGGAGAAAAGAACTTGGTTCAATTCAACCCTACAAAGACACAGGTATGCGCAATCACTGCAAAGAAGGACGCATTTGTCGTGACGCCCCAGTTCCAAGGGGTAAGTCTAGAGTATTGGGATCCTCGGCATCGACGTATCCAGCAAAGTCCAGTTCGGGAGTCATTTGGAGGACAAAGTCAAATTGGCGAGCAAGAAACTGGGCGTCCTGAACAGAGCCAAGTGGTACCTCACCCCGAGGCAGCGACTTGTGCTGTATAAAGCACAAGTCCGCCCTCATGTGGAGTACTGCTCACATCTCTGGGCAGGCGCACCAAAATACCAGCTCACCCACTTGACTCCCTGCAAAGGCGTGCTGTTGTTATTGTCGATGATCCTAATCTCACGGATGAGCTGGAGTCGTTAGGGCGGGGGAGAGACTTTGGGGCTCTCTGTGTGCTCTATCAATTCTTCAACGGGGAGTGCTCTGAGGAACTGTTTGAGGTGGTATCAACATCGCCATTTTACCACCGGACCACGACACGCCGTACTAGGGTTCAGCTATACCACCTGGAGACGATCTCGTCCAAGACGGTTCGTTTTCAGCGTTCTTTTCTACCACGTACGTGTAAGCTCTGGAATGAACTTCCTGCTGCGGTGTTTCCCCAGCGTTACGACTTGTCCCTCTTTAAACGAGGTTTGAGAAGAACACATTACTCACGGTAGGCGGCGGCTTGGCTGTGCCCTTGGTGTTGCCAAAGTCCATGAATGGCGGTTACCACTTACCATCAGGTGGGCCGTCTGCTCGTCTGCCACGGTTAGCAATAAAAAAAAGTACTCCTACCGTTGTGTTTCGTATGGTGAGTGAGAGCACCGGAGGCCAAATCCCCATCCCTATCCTCTCCTTATTATTCTTCCTATGCTCTGCTTAGTATACTACCTCCATCAGCCTTTTGAAGTCCACTGCTGGACATAGGCCTCCCCAGGAATGGGGGATAGTGCCGTAATCGCCACGCTTGGCAGGCGGGTTGGCGATCGTAGTGGATGTTGTTAAAACTCGAGAGAGTGCTGCTGCCCCGGTGTTTCCTCAGTCGGTTCTTACGACTCCCGTGGGTGGAGAGGCGTGGGATAATTCTAAAGCCGGCCCTATACGGCAATTACTTAGTTAGGCTGCCTGAAATTATTTTACTTATAACTTTAAAATCGTATAGACACTTATTCTTCAAGCCAAACACTCTCAACTCAAATTACTTTATATTTTATACCAACCTTTTCATTGAATCTCCAAATTGATTTTAAAATATATTTTTTGTGATAACTATTTTTAGTTCGCAGATATCTCTAATTTTCACTTTCGCAAATTTTGTGTTCAAATATTTGCTTAAAACTTATCCAAGGTTATTAAATACTTTTAGTAATTAGTATTTAAGACTAACACTTTTAGTTCAAGTGCCTAAACCTCCTACGATGTTACACAATCTTGGTTAATTTATTTACCTCTTGAATCGCCGACTACTTGTGTTAACTTTGATATAATAATTTCTTAAAGAACAAATTATTTGTGAATTTGGAAAAGGATAACTTTACTGAGAACTGGATTTGAAACTGCGTCCCTTCCAATCCGGGGAAGCGCTCTAGCGCTAAGCCATCGCAGTGACCGACAGCCATTCCCAATCTCAACATCACATTTGTCTTTGCGACCCAACAAAACAAAATAATTAGAAAGAGAATTAGTAGAAGGGACGCTGGTTCAAATCCCGCTCGCAGTAAAGTACTCTTTTTTTTAATCACACACAGCGGGTTTGTTTCGTATGGGAGTGCCCCATTCGTTGCCCCAAACGACGGGGTGTGCGGTTAGGTACATTTTTCCCGCCTTAACAAAAAAAGGGCGTCACTTTATTCCAGAAACAGAACAATAAATATTTTAATGGTTTTGAAATTTAGTCCTTTATAATAGTAACTCCAGAATCAAACATCATGAAATTTTACATACATACAGCCTTGAGCCCGGTAGTTCATTCTGGAATAATATATTATGGTTCATATGGGTGGAAAAAAATATATTTTTTTTCCCTATAAAATAGCTATTGTCACAAAACTATGGCTAAATTATGTGCTGTAGAATGACATATTTATATTCTGAAGATTACGCGAAAGAAATCGCGGGCGAAGTCTTGTTATTTAATAAAAAAGGGCATTAAAATCCATTCAATAGTTTTTGCGTGATGCGTGTACAAACAAAGAGACAAAAATAGCTTGAGCCGTCACGGGACGTCTCGGAGATGTGAAAACATCGATTTTCTTTATTTCTTCAAATATTGTTTGAGTCTTATATAATTCTTGGTAAGCGAACTCTCGTTATCCATAGACAAATTAAAACTGTTATTGGTTTATTGATTGACGTTAGATATTTTTGTCAACAGATGGCGTTAAAAACAATTATTAAATAAATTGGCGTGGCGACGTCGCCATGCTAACAGCCGGTTTTACCTTCATTAGATGTTATTACATCAAAAATATGTATATCAAACTACGAATGCCTGTATCTTACAATACTTTTACTCCATTTTGCTAGAACTACTCAAGGTTACTGACAGTATTGCGATATGTTTGAGAAGGTCGGTGCAGCTATGCACGAGCATAACAATATTTGCACACTATTACTGTGAAAACCTTCTTTAGAAAATAAAGGATTGTGTGTATGACATGTGACTGAGTGCTTACATCATTAAAATAGATCTTATTTGTGTCCTTCGGCAAAGGTGTAGCCAATCGACAATTCTGTTTGAGGATTGTGCGAGCTATATCAGAAATAGCAGTGCCCTGTGAGATACATTCCTTGCACTATACTTTGATAAAAATATTTTAGTAATATAATATTCGTCCGTGTGGTGACGGACTAAGAATACAAGTGTCACCACTCGATTCTTTCCTACGGGTGTCGTATGAGGCGACTAAGGGAAGTAAGCAATTATCTCCCATTGCATTACTGGTGGTAGGGCTGGGTACCAAGTGGGAGTACTCACTTGCTATTGAGCCCAAGCGGGTTGGTACCACCATCTCCCGTGTGACCGACCATGAAGGAAAATTGCAAAATTAAGTTTATCTGGTCGGAATATCTAATCTATCATAATTTATGCAAATACTTCCGACAGATGGCGCAGGCGTCACCCAAGACATTAAGAATGAATGTGTTACCGAAATTCTCATTCTCGAGCAATTATCACGATGGTTGAAATGGCAAAGCATCTGGGACGGTATTCCAGAAGATGCAGGTCCAAATCCTGCTATTGATTGTTATTTTCGATTTCAATTGTTCGTATTTTGTATCAGTTTATGTTACTAAATAAGAAAATAGGTGCTGACTGTGACCATGAATACACTAAGATGCTATGAGTCAACAAACCAAGTGACGTATATTGATTCAACTATAGCGAGGTTGACTATGTAAGATTAAGTATACAGAAGAATAATAAGATCTCGGGTTGGTGGAATATTTATTTGTTTCAACAACAACATCATTATCACCACTGGTTACCTACCCCGGCTGTACACACTCGTATTTGTCTCGCGAACCTCTCGTCCGCTCTCGTCGAGGGGAGGCTCGACACGAGAACGCACCATGTACACACTCGTTGTATCAATTGAACTTTGGATGCCCGTCGCGATGGATGTGGAAAAAACTGCGTTTTTTTTTATTAGTTATTGTAATTTTTTAATCATTTACCATAAAAAATAATATTAAACCACGGCGAAAAAAAAACTTGCTAAATCTTCAACGGGAATATATTATTTTTTAACTCTTCAACGGGGATGTCAAATTCGTTGCTTATCCGCAACCAAGCGAAGCGTCCTGTAATAGTTGCTTATCCTTGTGCCTGGCATTGTTAGAATTCCATAATAGTGCTTGCCTTTGGTAGGCTTCTAAACGGCGTTAGACCACATCGTTGTCGCACACAGTAAGCACGTCTTTACGCGAACTCAGTTGGCGAGCAATAAACGAACGAGTGTGTACAGGCGCGCTCTCGTGTTCATCGCGAGACTACCCGAGATCCTTTGACTCGTGCACAAAAAACCGCCATGCTTCCGAGACATAGCGAGAGCCGCGAGACGAGACGAGGGTACCATGTACACATTCGTCCTCGGCCTGTCTTGTTGTGCTTCGATGAGTGTGTACAGCCGGCTATACAATAGCGTGGTCCTTATTTATTGTAACATATACACAGCGTATTTTTTGCGAATTCGGTTACTGAACACGTAACACGTAAAATATGAAAAGTATCCACGCTATCCTTTTGGGCGTAGCGGTGATTTTTCAATAGATTTTTTTTAAAGCAATAGCATAGTAGAAAGAGTGGGAAGTAAGTTATCTTCATAGAAACGCACCGCGCGCGGCTTGTATGTGGGCGCCATAGTATCGTACTGTTATAAGGATTCAGCCGAAGGCCTTTTTAAAAAAACAGAATTAAAAATGGAATTATTTATTAGATGAATTACAATAAAAACTGGGCTCGATTTGGGGCAAGTGTCACGCGCGCGGACGATGGATACGAACTGATCTGCTCTATATGGGTAATTATAAAGAAAGCTCAAAAGTCCTGACTAGGTGAATTAGAATAGGGTTCCTTAGTACTTTTATATACGAGGACCATTTATAACAGCGCCTTTTTTTTTTTTTTTTTTTGTTAAGGCGGGAAAAAATGTTCCTAACCGCACACCGTTCGGGGCAACGAACAGGGTAGTGTGGGGCCTTCACCCACTAAAGAAACCCGCCGTGTGCCGTCTCTCCGCCTTTCTTGGCGGGCCACTGGAACTATGTCACATTCCTTCGGTGGTATTTATAACAGCCCCGGGGCCAAGAGTAAACTTACCCCAAAAGGGTTAAGTTTATGAGAAAGATGTACGGAGTTTTGGTAATGGTATACTAGGCGAATCGGCGGTGACTTCTGAATTTTCTTCGATTTTATTTATATTTAATTAGTTTTAAATTTTAAAAGACGGTGGTGACACGTGCCTGATTTTACAATTTTATAAAATACAACTAAAATGAAGATTATAATTACAATAGAAATGATAATGGTTGTATAGAAATAATATTCACCGTATAAAACAATGTGCGGCTTTTCATTAATTGTATCTAGACTTTTTATATTGTTACTTATCTCTGTATGTTGTTGTGAAGTGATAGAGTCAAGGTTAATATTAGACAATTTCAAGAAAGGCAATATGGTATTATGTAAAGTTATAGAATTACAGCAAGAGTCGTTTATAAGATTGAAATTAATTTGAATTGGTTGAAATTTAATTATTTTTGAATATTTTGGTATTAACCTCGAGTCTTTGTAAAATGCTATACAATGTATGGGGAGGTTTAAGATGCCTGTACCTGCTATTATTATTTCTGTTCTAGTTGAATCTTGACAATCTATGGAGAGCTTATTTATAAGGGTCAGTAATCACAAATAATCACCTTTTGTTGGACAGTGGTTGCCAAATGTCTAGATGACCTCCGAGAAATTTAGTTTTACAAATATCGGGTACAGAATTTAAAGCTCTTGAAATGATTTCCGATTCGCAGGTCGGGGTTGTAGAACTTGAATAGGCATCTAAATTTTCATTAATGTAATTTAAATTATATATTACCTTACAAGTAATTAGACTATTCAACTTAAAATAATGGTTTCTATTTCTAGTGATGGCGATGTATTTAGTAGATGGAATAATTGTACCATATGTATTGTTAGTAATGGCTACAGGGTAAGGGACGCTATGATAAAAATGATATTTTTTTGAATCGACAAGTGGTATTTTTAAAACAAATACAATTTTATTGTAATCATAATAGGTAGCGATTTCAGACACATTCATTAGCGTATAAATACTATCTAGTGATAAACTTATGGGGAATTGGTGATAATCAGCCAAAAATCGGTAATTGTCAACAAGTTCGGTAAACAATTGTTTCGGTGTTATTATAGACGGATATAAAATATTTGATTTGCTGAACATAATTGCATTAATAATATCTTCTGACTTAAATGATAGTGTTAGCAAACTGCTCTCTAAGACATTTAATATTTCATTTAGTTTTGACCTTTGTAATAGGCTGTCTGAAAGTAATATCGAATTTTGTTGTGCAATCATTAGAGTATCAATTGCACTATTTAGCTGTTGTTCATTGATACTAATTTTCACTTTGTGTTTAATGATACTAATTTTATTTAGGGTGTCCCTAAAAGACGAAATGGTTGTAGTAGTGACAAGAATATTTTGTTGCTGTAGCGAATAGCGTCGTCTTCATCCATTGTACCAAACAGATGTTTAGACAAGGTACCGACACCGCTAAACAAGGCCGACCTTTTAGATCTAATTTCAATTAAGTGTGATATTGATTCGAAGTCGCGAATTATGTCATTATATCTTATTGATAACGGTTGATTTAAGTTTAAACATTCAACATCACTGTAGAGAGCATTTTGCCTACATAGAAATTTCGAGCTGCCTATCACACCGTTCAGGTTTATAATGTGTGGTTGTATGTACGAAATATCTACGGGGATTATTACGCTAAGATATCCGTCTACTATTTTGAGTGACCCGATGGGGTCAAAATGTATACCAGATGTATTCATTGAGGGTTCAATGAATGTTTCGTGTGCAGAAGACAAGGAACTGCAAAGGAATAATATCTAATAACTAATTTTTATATGATTATCTTAAACTAATTATAATATATGTATATGCTAACTAACAGTAGTTATCTTTTAATATTTATTTAGTTTATGTACTAATTTCCTTCTTAATTTTATTTAATATAATAGTGTAAATATATGATTAAAATTTAATTGTATATATCTTTAAAATTAGATTGTATATATGATTAAAATTAGTTTGTATATAATATTAAAATTAAATTGTAATAAACTAGGCGTTGTAGCGACGAGCTAATTTTATTTCGTCAAAATGATGAATTACGTGGCGTCTATTTATCAGTAAGGTTAGACTATTCCTACCATTTAATTTGATTACTTTATAAGGGCCTTTCCAGATGGGTGAAAGAGCCTTCCGCATTCTGAGATGGTTTTTTAAGTAGACATAGTCGCCAACATGATAATTTATTGGGCGAGTATGGAGGTCGTAGTGAGCCTTGGAAGACTCTTTAGATTTTTGTATGCGTTTAATAGCATGGTCTCTAGTGATTTTTAGGCGATGTTGTAACATTCTGATGTAGTCATGGTAAGTTGCATTTGAAGCTGGTTCATAAATAGAATTTGGCAGGATAGGTTTGTGACCGAAAATCAACTCATATGGGGTATAGTTAGTTGTAGAATGAATTGCTGTGTTATATGCCAACATAGCCGTATATACGTATCGTGGCCAGTTGTCTTGGTTTTCGGATACGTATGATTTTAAATACTCTTTTAGAGTGGAGTGGCTTCTTTCTAATGCACCTTGTGTTTGTGGGTGATAAGGAGAGGACCACAGCTGCTTGATTTTTAAAAACTTACATGTTTCTTTAAACATTTCTGAACTAAAATTCGCACCCTGATCAGTAAGGATTGTTTTAGGAATGCCAAATAAGGAGATGAAATGGATAAGGCAGTCACTGGTTTCTTCAGCGGTAGTACTGCGAATGGGATATGCTACTGAGTATTTAGTAAGATCGTCTTGGAGAGTGAAGATGTATTTAACTTTGGCTGTACTGAATTCGGGTAGAGGACCAATTATATCAAGGGACAATCTTTCAAAGGGAGCTGTCGAGGTTGTTGTTATTTGCATTGGAGCACGATTAATTTTCCTAAGTGCTTTATTTGTTTGGCATTGATTACAGTTTTTAACATAGTTTTCTATTTCGTTACGAATGTTTTTCCAATAGTACTGTTCGCGGATTTTATTGTACATTTTTGAATTTGAATTTGAATTTGAATTTGAATTCAACAAAGAGATGATTACGAAGATTTTTTAACGATTCAAAAATTTCGTTGTAAGTACAGGTATCGAAATGGTGTACTTTAGTAAAGAAAAAGTTATAACTTTTATCGTTAAGTGGAAGAGTTTTGTACGAGAGTAAAGTTTTTTCTTAGTTTATGAATGATTCGGAGTCTGACGAGTTTGATAGAACTTCTAGAACGTAAGGGTGATTCGTCGAGATCGAGAGATGTAGGTATAACTATGATTTTACTTTGACTTTTTAATAAACTATCATTGTGTTCAATTATAGCAGTATTGTAACGCGTAGTCAAGGGAATTTTCAAGAATTTCGTGTAAGTATCATCAAAGTCAGGTAAGACATGGCTTGGGGAATTTATTTCAGGGTTTGGATAGCGCAAAACTGGAGTTTCTTTACTTGTTGAAGGTTCAGGTTCATTTTGATTTTCAGGGTTAAGATTAACATTTTCAGGTACAAGTTGCGGATCAGGTGTAGCATCAGGTAAGTTTACTGGACTCGGAGGGTTCAAGGGACAGACATCAGTAGCTCCGGCATCGAATGGACTTATATCTAATGGGTCTAAGTCTATTACTTCAGAGTCAGGTAAGATTTCAGGATACACGGGATTAACAGGATAGCGAGAAAGAGCGTCAGCAGCCGAGTTAAGTTTCCCTTTTCTATATATTCAAACTCCTGGAGTTGAAGGCGCCAACGTTGTAGTTTACTGCTTGGATCAGTATGGTTAAATAGCCCCCCCGGGCTGGGCGTAATTTGCTACGCAGACGATACGCTCGTCACAGCCCGGGGCGGGACCCTCGAGGAGGCGGCAACGCTGGCCACCTCAGGAACCGCGGAGGTGGTCAGGCGGATCGAGGCGCTGGGGCTTAGGGTGGCCCTTGAAAAGTCGGAGGCCCTACTCTTCCATGGGCCCCGACGCGGCCCACCCGCCGGCGCCTCGATAACGGTCAACGGTGTGGGCTTTCCAATCCAGGCCCACATCAAGTACCTGGGCCTGGTATTGGATGGACGGTGGCACTTTGACGAGCACTTCCGCCGTCTTGCGCCAAAGCTCGTCGGCACGGCGTCCGCCCTCGGGCGACTGATGCCGAATTTGGGCGGACCGAGTCTCGCGTGTCGACGACTCTACGCGGGGGTAGTACGGTCAATGGCACTGTACGGCGCGCCCGTGTGGGCGGAGTCCCTGGCCGCTCGCAATAGGGCCCTTCTGTGGCGTCCACAGAGGGTCGTAGCGGTCAGGGCAATACGCGGGTACCGCACGGTCTCGTGCGATGCAGCCTGCGCGTTGGCCGGAACCCCCCCGTGGGATCTGGAGGCGGAAGTGCTCGCCGACGTTTATCGGCGGGCGTCGACGGCGCGGGCGGGGGGCAGCCGCCCCTCGCCAAGCGCAATCTCTGCGTGGCGGGAAGATGCCCGCCGCGCCACCGTCCTAAAGTGGAGGTCTCGGCTGGAGACGCCCCGGGCTGGTCTCTGGACCGTGGGGGCGCTCCGGCCGATCTTGGAAGAATGGGCGGGGCGGCAGCACGGGGTCCTCACCTTCCGGTTGGTGCAGGTTTTGTCGGGGCACGGTTGCTTCGGCAAATACCTGCACACGATCGCTAGGAGGGAGACGACCCCAGGCTGTCACCACTGCGACTGCGGCGAGGACTCGGCGCAGCACACGCTCGAGTCGTGCCCGGCCTGGGATGTGCAGCGCCGGGAACTCGCTGCAGTCATAGGCGTGGACCTGTCGCTGCCGGCCGTTGCGCGAGCGATGGTTGGCAGTGACAGGGCCTGGAGCGCGGTCGCCGCCTTCTGCGAGGCTGTCATCTCGCGGAAGGAGGCGGCGGAGAGGGCCCGGGAGGAATCCTCCTTCGTGGACCCGATTCGCCGCCGGCGCGCGGGGCGGCGTGCGCGCGCTTACCTGCGCCTGATGCCGCCCTAGCCGAGGCTGCGGACGGTGGGGTCGGGGAGTACCCTGCCGTCCGCGGAAGCCTACCGCGAAGGTGTGACGCCCAAGTGCGCGGGGCGTCGCACAAGAGAGGGTGCCCGAAGGGGCTGCCGCCTGCGGATCGCGGAGAAACGACGCGGTTCCCGTGATCCGCCGTAGCAAGGGCGGGTGAGGGCGCACGGTGGGTTTTTAGTGGGTGAGAGCCCCACACTACCCCGTTGTCTCCCCGGGCAGCGGGGTGTGCGGTAGGACATTTTTGCCCACCTAAAATAAAAAAAAAAAAAAAAAAAGTATGGTTAAATAGCCACTTTAAAGGACGATGATCTGTTACAATAGTAAATTTGCGGCCAAACAGATATGGTTTAAAACCCCAAACTATAGTTAACAACTCTTTTTCAGTCGTACTATAATTAGTTTCGCATTTATTTAGCGTTCTGGAAGTATAGGAAACGGGATGATCTTTGCCTATTGGACCTTGAGAGAGAATAGCGGATACTGCGTAGTTTGAGGCATCGCAGGTAAGGTTATCTTAAATCTGGGTAGATAAGGACTGGAGCAGTGATTAGTTTGTTTTTTAGGTTTTCAAACACGAGTTGCTGCTCGTTGGACCAATTGAAGGGGATATCTTTTTTCAGTAAGTTTGTGAGTGGTTTAGATAATTTAGAAAATTTGGAAATGAAACGTCTGTAGTAGGATATCAGGTCTAAAAATGACTTAATATCTTTAGGGCATTTTGGTACAGGAAATTCTTGGACGGATTTAATTTTGTTTGGATCAGATTTAAGACTGTTTTCGGTAATGATGTGCCCTAAGTAACCAACCTCCTTTCTTAGAAACTCATATTTGTCTGGTTGTAGTTTTAGATTGAAACAGCGGAGTTTTTGGAATACAGCCGTTAGATTTTGGATATGAGACGCCAAATCGAAGGAGTAGATAACGATATTATCTAGATATCGAAGCATATTTCCCCTTGAACACCAGTGAGAACATTGTTCATAAGACGTTGAAAAGTGAAAGGTGCGTTTTTGAAACCGAATGGCATTCGGGTAAATTCAAAGTGACCCTGGGGAACACTAAAGGCAGTTTTGCAAGCATCGTTGGGGGTCATTTTTATCTGATGGAACCCGAAAGCGAGATCGAGAGTTGAGAAATACTTAGAGTTACCTAGCTGATCCAGAATTTCGACTATGTTAGGAATAGGGTAAGTTTCACCGATAGTATTGTCATTCAATTTTCTGTAATCTATTACGATGCGCCATTTCTTTTGGCCAGAGGCATCGATTTTCTTCGGAACTATCCATATTGGAGAAGACCAGGGAGATAAGGAAGGCTGGATAATCTTTTGATCGAGCATTTTTTTAATTTGTGTATTTACTTCTTGCTTATGTATTTCAGGGAATCTGTAGGATTTGACATTAATGGGTTGATCAGAAGACGTTCGGATTTCATGTTGGATAGCATCGGTTGAGGTAAGTAAGTCTTCAGGTAGATGAAATATATCAGAGTATTTAGAACATATGTCATAAAGGGATTCTGTTTCTTCGGAATTCAAATGTGAAACGCGGAGTAGTTTAAGGACTTCATTAGTTCTTTCTAAACATGACTTATTAGTACCACATGGCTGGCAAGATTAATAATCGACTGGATACAAGGTAAGTCGAAGGTTAGAATTTATGATAGCGGGTTTTTCAGAATTATTTAAGACAGTAAGGTTCACGCGATTATTATTTTTTACTTTAACTAAGCTAATAGCGATGTATAGTGTATCACTAACGTGCTGATCAAGAATGAGATCTTCTCTTAGTCCGGGATTTATAACTGAGCATTCTACGGTTACTTCGGATCGAGGAGGAATTTGGTAAGTAGAATCAGTAAAATTAAGTTTTATTTTTTTCTAGGTAAAGAATTTGGCGATTGTAGTCAATAGAGTATTGAAAGCGGGTAAGTAAATCTGTCCCTATTATTCCATCATAAGGTAAGTCTATCTTATCTACTATGTGAAAAGTGAAAGGAATTGCTTCTTTACCAAATATAAGTTTAATATCAAAATTACCGAGAGTGGGTACAGGGTCTTCGGTACTATCTATACCCTTTAATTTAATTATATTGTTCCTGAGTGGTATATGCGAAAATGATTGGATGGATGTTTTCTTTATAAGGCATACGGAGGCTCCAGTGTCAACAAGAAGAGTAAGTGGTTTGGAGGATACGGATGTTGAAATGAGAACATGAGGTAAGGATACTTTACTAGAAATACAAGATAGTTCATATATTTTACTCTCGTTTTCTCTTGGAATTAGCTTTTCAAGGGCTTTGTGTTTTTGTTTGGATTCGGGATGAGCTTGGACACTTGCTTGGGGCTGGTTACCCGTGTAGTCCTTGGGAATTTAACAATGGACACTTGTTTGGGGCTGGCTACCCATGTGGTCCTTGGAAATTGAAATTTGGACACTTGCTTGAGGCTGGTTACCCGTGTGGTCCTTGGTAATTGAATTTTGGACATTTGCTTGGGGCTGGTTACCTGTGTGGTCCTTGAGAATTGAACTATGGACACTTTTTTGGGGCTGGCTACCCGTGTGGTCTTGGATATCGAAGAGGTGCCATTATCATTTGGGGGTTTTGCCTGAAATCGTTGTTTGGGTCTCACGAGACACCTCCGTGAGCCCACTAGTCGTTTAAATTTTGGCTAAGTTCGTCTTGTGGGTAATCAGTGCTAGTTGATGGTTGTGGTTCAGATTCATCATAGTTGTAACCGTCGTCGACTAGACAGTTTACGCGACTGGAATTAGGTTTATTATTGCCTTGATTTGGGCGATGCTGGGAATACGAAGGCTGAGGTATTTTGAACCGATTGTTATTGTATTCACGTTTCCTACAGGTCTCGATTGTATGCCCTTGGGTTTTGCAGTAACGATAGTATTGACCTTGGTGGTTTTGGTTGTAAGGTCTTGGAATTTGGGGCCTAGCACTTCCGTTGAGGTTGGTAGGTTTGGATGCTTGGTAGGGTCTTGGAGGTGGACGTTGTGGTATGGAAGAGTGGAATTTAGTACGTTTGTTAAATAAGTTTAATATTTTTTCTTCGGAAATTGCTAAATTGATAGCGTCGTTAAGGTTTGATGGGTTCTTACCCCGGACTAAATTAGAGAGTTCAGGCTTAAGGCCAAGTAAAAACGTATGGAGGGCCAAGTCTTCCATGGCTGCTATGCGACCACTAAGCTCCGACTTCTTTTTGTTGGATAGCGTTACTTCAGTTAATAATTTTGAAAGGCAAGTTTCTAGACGTTATGCAAATTGGCTAACGGGTTCAATAATATTCTGTCGGAATTCTTGGAAATCAGTTCATAAGTGCGCGTAAAGCTTTCTTTCTGCAAATTGAGTCTTTAAAAAGTCACATAACTGGTCCCAACTATCGAATTCTTTTATTGAACAGGCTATCTCGGCTTTTCCCTCTAGTTGTGACAATATACATTTAAATATTATTGATTGTTGTGGCCCTGGCGCCAATTTTAGCATTGCTGCAGTTAGAAAGAAACGAATTTAGTTTTTCACGTGTTCCGTCAAACGGTTTAATAAATTTAAATATTGTGGCAATGGGTACGCCATCCACCTTCTCAGATTTAAATTGAGATTCCTTAAGAGACATCACTAAAAGAAATTAAGACACACAAAAAAAAAAAACAAATTAAATGAACAGTGAAGCTATACGGTGTAATAGGCAGCCACCCAAGTAACTTAATACTCGGACAGCGTCGAGTAGTTTGAGCAGTAATTTCTAAGAATTGATCCGTGAGACTATAATGTTGGAACAATAATGGTTACTTATAGATAATATTATAATTAAAACGATTATTAAAAAGTCTTAAATTCATCAAACATGGATTTTCAGATTACGAATGATTCACTTCAATTACGCACTTGAATGTTTCGGCTAATATAGAACTGCACTTTCACTGTTAATTGGAAAATAAATTAACTTACAGGATCGCGCAGCAACAGAGGTACAGGAACATGACCAGTTCACCTTATTTTCTTTACAGGAAGCACCACACGCCTCGGGGATCCGCAGAACCACAGGAAATCTTCAGTATAACAGGTAAGTTTTAACGATTCTTCTTTTCTTTTCAGGAACGTGACAACAACTTTCTTTGTGTTAGTAGGTAATTATTTTTCAGGATGCAGATTTATTTCGGGGTAGAGACACAATATTCATCAGGATAACACGAAAGCTTTCAGCACGAAATAGTTCTTCAAAATTGGAATAGAGATGGATATGAGTTCGATGCACTTTTTGACACTCGCGGAAAGATCCCTTTTCAGCATTCACAAATTAATGAGCCCGAACGGAGACGTCCCAAGGATACCTTCACCATCGGTATCCCACCGCTGCCACCAAATTGTTATCGAGATTCGGCCGGAGGCCTTTTTAAAAAAACAGAATTAAAAATGGAATTATTTATTAGATGAATTACAATAAAAACTGGGCTCGATTTGGGGCAAGTGTCACGCGCGCGGACGATGGATACGAACTGATCTGCTCTATATGGGTAATTATAAAGAAAGCTCAAAAGTGCTGACTACGTGAATTAGAATAGGTTTCCTTAGTACTTTTATATACCAGGACCATTTATAACAGTACGCACACTCTAACAAAATCTCGACCCGTTTCTCAGTGTGCCAGTCGGGGCTAACGCCGCACAAGTTTCGCGCGTCAAGGCTTTTAGGCACCGCTAAATAAATGAAAAATGTGTGATAATCGCAGGAGAACTTATTGCTGTGTGTTTGGCTGTCTAAATAATTCATCGATTCCCGAGTTGTTTCTGTTCAGATTACCTACTGAACAGGAAAGGTAAGGAAGTCACTTATAATACCTATAATTTTTATGATGATGATGAGTGAGATACCTACTTATTTTTTTGTTGTATTAAGTAGTGTTTTATCAGACAGACGAAGTAGGCACGCTTACTTGCCCAATATAATATATTACCTAGGTATTTTTGATCTGTCAAATTGATGCGCCGCTATTGCTTTGTTTACGTTTAGTCATGTCGATTTCTCAATATTGTAGGTATAGTGACTAAGTAATAATCGTAAATAAAAATTGTAAGTTAAAATAATCTGTGTTGTGTCGTCTGGGTTCAGGGTTAGTGAGGTCGGTTTTACCTAAACAGTTATAAGTAAAAAATACAACTTCCCGGCCCTTGCCAATTTCTAGGCACTGAATTAAAATTTAGCTAAAAGTGACAACCCTCAAACAAGCAAGTATGGTAGGTAATTATATCGCGGAATGGGCCGGAGATAGCCTACTTCCCCACTTTTTCTACTATGGCAATAGCATTGAGACTCAGACAAATAAAAAAAATATAGACGGATCATTACGATTCAATTCAGGGAAGCCAAACAACCTGCAAAACTAGTAATTACACACGCACATAAATACAAACAAAACCATGTCAAAATGAAGTGTTGTAAACCACGAGTGTTACCAGAGTATGATTTAAAATTACCCCAAATGACTCGACGATTTCGTATGTATGTTACGTACATGAATACGTCGTCAGGGCCGTAATATTCCCTATGTGATTTGCTGTAAACTTACTTTATACTTTTGCTTCCGTTATGTTTTAAACATGACGGAAACCCAAATTATAGAGATTTTTTCAAAAAGTGGTTTCACTTTTTAGTTGGCAATGCGATGGGTTTTTTTTTTTAACGTAATAACATCTTATAAATTGATGAACACCGGCTGCACGCTCGAAAAAGTCTCACGTTCCAAAAAATTTATGGTGACCGATGCATTGTTTGTGAAACTCTCAGAAAACATATATGACGTTTATTTAGATATTTTTATATATATTTTTAGCATTTGACGTGCTTAGCACTATACATTAAACACAAAGTGAAAAATGTGAAATCGAAAATAACAGTCACGAGGCGTCACCCAAAGACGTTAAGTATGAATGTGTTATCGAAATTAGCATTCAGAAGCAATTGTCACGATTGCTGAATTGGCAAAGCATCTGGACGGTATCCAGGAGATGCAGGTTTAAATCCTGCTCGTGACTGTTATTTTCGATTTCACATTTTTCACTTTGTGTTTAATATATATGACGTTATCACGTAAAATTATCGTCCGTGACCGACTTTACAGACAACCATACTAATTTTCTTTGTTAGTCTCTGAGTATTGAGGTCACCAGTTGTTGTTGTGTATATTAGTTATGTTGTGGTACTCATACTGGTGATGAAAACCAAACTGATTGGAAGCCAACCCCAATAAATTTGGACTTAGGTTAGAAATATGATGATAAAATAGTTGTGATATAAGGGACAGTTCAGAGCCACTGGATGTACAGAATAGCAGGATTCATTCAATCATTCACATCACAAAGTTTGGATTGCATCAAAACCGATTTAGATACGAGCATAACGGAAGAAGTCAATCTGTACTACTGTACTTCACTTAAAACAAATCAACATGTATTGTTCACTAATCAAGGTCCAATCTTGAACAACACAATTGCTGTCAAGCATTTCATGGTTGAATATTGTTTTCTTATTTATTCATGTAAGATTAATTTGATTGAATGTAGTTTAGAGTAGATACTTTAGGAATGTTGTTCGTTTGTATCTGCAGTAAATTTTGATTGCCGGTGATACTAGAGCCACAGTTTACCTAATGGTAAACAGGAATAGCTACTTGAATACTTTAGAGTAATGTTTACTGCTATATAACTAGTATACCTATATCATACGAAATAATAAACACATAAATAGGTATTCTAACTGCGGTACGATGGGCCGAATGTGGTTTTAATCGAACTTCGACCGAATATTCAGTAAACATACAACATTTGGCCGAAATTCGGCCATACTTCGGTCTGTACTTTCTCGGAAGTAACATATCGTATTCTGTGCTTATTTTTTTATGAAAGACAACATTGTAAAACAATAAAAAAAGTTAGATTGAGGTAATCACTAGTATGGATATTTTTAGGAGGAGAACCCACCACTCACCATTCTATAATAGTAACAATGGACTTCCGCCAAGTGTCGCCTCATTCAATTAATTATCTTGAACCACTAGTATTTGAAATTATTGTGTTTATTGATTCATAGGCAACTAACTAACAACTTCGGCCGAATACCGAAGTTTGGTTCAAGCCACCGAAATTTGGCTAAGCCGAATGTAAAATAAATTTCGGCCCATCCCTTGACGATTACGAAAATAATTTACCCAGTCCCAGATGCTTTGCCAATCGAGCAACCGTGACAATTGCTCGGGACTGCGAATTTCGATAACATAGTCATTCATTCTTAACGTCTTGGGTGATGGCTGCGCCAAATGCCGGCAAGTATTTACATACAATATCCACCAGATCAACTTAATTTTACATTTAAGATTTTTACCTAATAATGACGCAGCCCTATAAAAAAAAGCATCTGGAACGGTATTCCAGGAGATGCAGGTTCAAATCCTGCTTGTGACTGTTATTTTTGATCTCAAATTTTCACACTTTGTGTTAATTTACATTCAGTCAAGAAAGTATTGGGAATGGATGACTTGTTTATGGTTCCAAATTCAAATTTTTGTCTTTTTTGTTGCTGTTAGATTGGTACAACTGTTATCCATTTTGGCGCGGAGTTTGAGTTGCATCTATTAATTATATTGAAAATACAGTGCTGTTTTTAGTTATATCATATATAGTGTGTATTGCGAATTTCATAATGGACAAAAACATCGAACAAAGATTTTGTCTTAAATTTTGCATCGCCAATGGAATTTCGTGTTCGGAGTCACTGAAAATGTTACAGAAGGCTTACGGTGAATCGACTTTATCAAAAACACATGCTTATGAGTGGTATAAAGCGTTTAAAAGCGGTTGAGATGTGATGGAAGATTTGCCTCGCTCTGGTAGGCCATCAGCGTCTGCAACTGAAGTTAACATTGCAAAAGTGAAGGAAATAGGGACTGAAAATCCTCATTCAACTTTGAGAGAGATAGCCACCGAACTTTCTGTGTCTCACGAGTCGATCCCTACCATTTTAAATAATCACTTGGGTATGAAACATGTATCCGCTCGGCTAGTCCCAAAAGACCTGAATTTTCTTCAAAAACTCAATCGCATGAGAGTCGCTGAGGACATGCTAGAACGAGTCAATTCCGACCCAACATTCATGAAATGCATTGTTACTGGTAACGAGACGATGTTTACGAGTTTGACATGTAAACTAGACAACAAGCTTCGGAGTGGCGACTTCCAACTGAACCGAAATCGAAAAAACCACGCCAAAGTCGATCTAAAGTCAAAGTCATGTTGACTGTTTTCTTTGACTATCGCGGTGTTGTGCACTCGGAATTCTTGCCAGACGGTCAAACGGTAAATAAAGAATATTATTTGAGCATTATGCGGCGTTTAAGAGAGCAAATACGACGAAAAAGGCCAGATTTGTGGAAAAAAAATTCTTGGATTTTGCACCATGATAATGCGCCTTCGCACAAGGCCCTCATTGTGAATGAATTTTTGTCCAAACACTTAACACATACCATCGAGCAACCACCATATTCACCAGATATGGCTCCAGCCAACTTCTTTCTTTTTCCTAAACTCAAATTACCACTTCGTGGCACCCGTTTCCAATTTCTAGAAGACATAAAGGAGAATTCGCGGCGAGAACTGAACTCAATTCCAGAAACAGCGTTTAAAAATGTTTTGATGATTGGATTATTCGTTGGCGTAAGTCTATCGTTTCTGAAGGAGCACAATTTGAAGGTGATAAATTAAATTTGGATGAATAACAAATTTTTTGTGTATTATTGATCTTTTTTCGGTACTTTCTTGACAGAGTAGTATATGACTAAGCATGTCAAATGCTAAAAAAATATATAAATACATCAAATTACGATTAAGTGTTTTTTTTTTCTAATTTTTTAAAATAATTTTTCGATTTTCTATATTTTTTTATATTGCATGTAGGGGCCAACGAGTCACGGCCCATCTGATGGTAAATGGTAACCGTCGCTCATGGACACAAATATACCGAAAGTATTGTCACGCCGCTGCTCACCATTTCATTTCACCGATATGAAATAAAAGAATAAACGGCTATCTCCTGCTACAGCCAAAACGCAACGATGTGCGTTATGGCCGGTAACACGCGAGATTGTGGTACCAACCCGCTCGGGCCCGATACCAAGTGAGTATTCCCACTTGGTACCAAGCCCTAACACCAGTCATGCAATGGATGATAGTTGCTTACTTCCCTCAGTCGCCTCATACGACACCCGTGGTATATACATTTATATAGAATGGGACAGCTAAATATTAAAAATTCGTTGTTTTTTTTTCATAAACTTTTGTATTACATAGCGTAAGGGACTTGCGGTGTGGGGCCGGCTTTAGAATTGTCCCACCCCTCTCCACCCATGGGAGTCGTAAGAGCCGATTAAGGGAATACCGGGGGAGTGGGCAGCAGCACTCCCTCGAGTATTAACAACATTCACTGCGATCGCCAACCCACCTGCCAAGCGTGGCGATTACGGTATTATCCCCCATATGAGCGAATCACATGTTGTGGCGTTCTCTTGGGGAGGCCTATGTCCAGCAGTGGACTTCGAAAGGCTGATGGATGGATGGAAGGGACTTGTATACCAATCACTTCATAGGCCGCGTTCCCACTATATCCTGAGGACAGATAGTCGTGTAGTATAAAGCATCGTAGCTTGTTTATGTAAATGGAGGTGTTCACATATAGGACGACACGTTTAACTGTCGTCAACGACTTCTTTTTGCTGTGACGACAGAGTAACGAAACAATGGGAATGCCTAGCACGACAGTCGTAAAGCGATACCAAAAGGTAACGATCTAATCGTGACGGAAAAACGTGTGTGGTCGACGCCACAATGACGACAACCCATCCATCCATTTATGAGCCTTTCAACGTCCACTGCTGTACATCGTCCGCCCCAAGAGAACGCCACAACGAACGGTCTTGCGCCGACCGCATCCAACGGCTCCCCGCGGCTTTGACTTTCGGCCCATCTGTTGAGGGGCCATTCTACGCTGCGCCGTCCGATACGTGGTCTCTACTCGAGAACCTTTTCTAATCATCAACGGCCGTCAGTTCATCGAGCTATGTGGCCTGCCCATTGCCACTTCAGTATGCTAACCCAACAGTCGTTATACATATAGGTAAGCCATGCACAACAAAGAATGGATTCATGGCATTAGCCAGCAGTAGGTATCACGCTTATTAAACATGTTTAGTAAATAGAAGTCGACTCAATCATAGCATAAAATTACAGTCGCATTAGAGCTCGTGAAATAACGATTATCGAACATTCGATTTCCGAAGAGAAATATAATATTGTTTATAATTTGTTGGATAGACATCACTAAAAACGCTTGAATTGTTAAAAAATAATAATATGTTTAAAATATCACGATTTGAGCGCGCGGAATCTATTACTTTTACGAAATCTATTGTGTATTTAGATATTTTTATATATATTTTTAGCATTTGACATGTTTAGCAACATACATTAAACACAAAGTGAAAAATGTGAAGTCGAAAATAACAGTCACGAGCAGGATTCGAACCTGCATCTCCTGGATACCGTCCAGATGCTTTGCCAATTCAGCCACTGCTGACTGCTAATTTCGATAACACATTCATACTTAACGTCTTGGGTGACGCCTGCACCATCTGTCGGAAGTGTTTTCATACATTATACCGACCAGGTTAACTTAATTTTACAATTAAGATTTTACCTAATAATGACGCGAACCCTATAAATATTTAGATATTTTTATATATATTTTTAGCATTTGACATGCTTAGCAACATACATTAAACACAAAGTGAAAAATGTGAAATCGAAAATAACAGTACGAGCAGGATTCCAACCTGCATCTCCTGGATACCGTCATGCTTTGCCAATTCAGCCATCGTGACCCTTGCTCCAGACTGCTAATTTCGATAACACATTCATACTTAACTTCTTTGGGTGACGCCTGCACCATCTGTCGGAAGTATTTTCATACATTATACCGACCAGGTAAACTTAATTTTACAATTAAGATTTTACCTAATAATGACGCAAGCCCTATAAATATTTAGATATTTTTATATATATTTTTAGCATTAAGTGATAAGGGAGGACCCCAAAACTAAATTTTAAATTTTTTGGACAACATTTTTTATGTTCATTTTTTTTATTATTTTCTACTGCTAACCCCTATTTTTTAATAGCGATATTAGTACTTTAATAATTTTCATTCCAAAATATTCACGAAAAATTATGGTGGTACGAAGTTCGCCGGGTGAACTTGTAATAATATAGAAAATGAATCCCGATTTCCCCTGGTCACACCATAGATATAGTAACGTATATACTATATCTATGGGTCATACCATAACTTGAGAACGACTTTAACGATTTCCATTCATCTTTTTTTGAGTTTTCTTATACTTTGTAGAAAATTCCGCACAAAATCAACAAACTTAATGACTATTTCAACTTCACACATTTGACAGTTCGCAAGTAATTGAATATTTATAGCTAATACAAGACAACGTCTATCGAATCATCTTTATATTTAGATTATAACAAAATAAATGCCACAGCGAAATAAAGTCAGTATAAACAGTTGGTTTTGATTACGTCTAATATTAACATAACCATCAGAAAATACTTAATATTTAACTATCCCATTTGCTGTTAGAGTTAATGTTGCAATATCGTGTGTAGAAAGATTTACAAGTAAATCAACATAATACATTACGTGACTAATAATATTTTAACACGGGCTCGCTAGTGGGATCGTTCAACTTCAATATAAATTTGACATTGTATCTCTTTGTGATAATGTCATAGAACTAACACGTTCTTACTTTAAAATTGTGTGGATGGAACTAGAAAAGAATATTTTAATGAAAGTAAAAAAGTGCACAGATTAATGTAATTAATACGAACCATATTCCTGATAGGTACTAACTTACTAGTTTTTAAGTTTCTGGTTATACGTATTACTCTTTCTTTTAAGGATATATCTCGGGATAGTATATAGAAGCGGGATATTTTTTTTTAATTGTTTTTTATCTTATCTATTGGGCGTGGGTCTCTTCATGGTAAGAGGGATTAGGCCATCGTACACCACGCTGGCCTAATGCCGGTCTGCCAGCCTTCACAAGCCGTCGAGTAAATCTCTCAGGCATGCAACTTTCCTCACGACGTTTTTTTTTAAAGCGTTGGTGGCAGACTAGCTACGGCCCATCTGATGGTAAATGGTGACCGTCGCCATACCGGGAGCATTTTCACGTCCCTGCTCACCATTTCATTTCAGATATGAAATGAAAAAAATAATAGCACACTGGAGATAATGTAACCAATCCGCTCGGGCCCGATAGCAAGTGATCACTCCCATTTTTTATCTAGAATGGAATGGGGTGGTGACACTTGTATTCTTAGTCCGTCACCACACGAAACGAGCTTCACCAAGCAGTTAAAAATTGTAAACAAATACATACATAATTTCGAAAAATCTCGAAAGGTCAGAGGCGTGTGCCATACGAAGTCTGAAACCTGGACTGGGGATCGAACCGATACCACTGATTATGGAGTCCTTGGATTTACCTCTAGGCTATCACTGCTAGCACATTAGCTAGATGATATTAATGTTGTTGCCTTTTGTGTATAAGTATTATATACATGTGGTGACAGACTAAGAATACAAGTGTCACCACCCCATTTTTTTCCACGGGTGTCGTATGAGGCGACCAAGGGAAGTAAGCAAATATCATCCATTGCATGACTGGTGGTAGGGCTGGGTACCAAGTGGGTGTACTCACTGGGTATCGGGCCCGAGCAGGTTGGTACCACCATCTCCCGTATAACCGGCCATGAAGCATATCGTTGCGTTTTGGCTGTAGCAGGAGATAGCCGTTTATTCTTTCATTTCATATCTGTGAAATGAAATGGTGAGCAGCGGTTTGACAATACTTTCGGTATGGTCGAGTCCATGAGCTACGGTTACCATTTACCATCAGATGGGCCGTGGCTCGTCTGCCACTACAAGCAATAAAATATATATATATATCGGGAATATGATGAAGTCGCTGCCTACCAATTACTATTTATTAGATTCTGTCATATCCGTTACCTCTAAATGCCAATAAATATAATGATTCTACGGTACATCGATTGTCTATATACAAAAAATGCTGTCCCACAAGAAATGCCCTATTTTTCAGGTGAGAAGTAGCCTGCCCTTTTCTAGTTTCTCGGTGTCTATATGTATACTAAAATTGACGATGGTCGGTTAAGTAGTTATTACATGAAAGCGTACAATCAAAATAATGCAATTTCTATTCTATGCTCTTTTTTATGCCGGGGAAGTTTTGGCGGGAACACAAAGGAGATCGTGTCGTCTGCATTATTTTCCTAAACTTATGTTATTTCAAGTATTAATGTGTAAAAGTGGTGGCCTTTTGCTTATTAACTATTTGTGTATGTGCATAAGTGATGACAAGTGATGTAATGCGATATAACGTGTTTTTTCCTGTTGTTTCCAAAACTCCTTAGAAGCATCAGTAAGGTCGCCATTGTTTTACTGGAGTGGGACTTTTAATTAATTTTATATGACTGACTTCAACTACGACTTGTTTGATGAATTAAATTTACCTGTGATCAGAAAATAACGATGTTAATAAGTTTCTGTTAGGCTGATGGTTCTGCCAATGCCTTAAACAAATATAAAAAAAAATCCGGCTACTATATCGGGATCCCGAGATATAACCTAAAAACTAGTTAGCATCAGGAATATGGTTCAGTGGCTGTTCACCGATAATCTATCACATACAATGTTGTGTTAAAAATAATATCTGACTCAAACTCACGTCTTATTCAAATCCGGGGGGAACGCTTTAGCCGCTTTGCAACTGTTGCAATAAAAATAAATAAGCTGTTTCCACGTATAGCGATAAGACGCTGTATCGAAATCGTTTTATAGATATTATTATATTTCCACAAAAAAATACGTTTTTGTAAATGGTTATTTTCAAATGCAAATGCGATCGAGGGAAGTGTGGAGTATTCAATAACCAGATGGCACTAGAAAAGTAATATTATGTAGTATTAGTAAGTACCTATATACTCATCTAATCTAATGATCATTTGACATCTGGCCCGAATGGATCGGTATCACCGTCTCCTGTGTGACTAGTCATGCAGTACGTCAGTGTGTTTTGGCTGTAGCAGAAGATAGCCGTTTGTTCTTTCATTTCATGTCTGAGGAATGAAATTATGTGCAGCGGCTTGACAATACTCTTGCTATAGTTGAGTCCATGAGTGAGAGTTACCATTTACCATCAGGTGGGCCGTGGCTTGACCGCCACCATTAGCAATAAAAAAAACTTAACGGATTTCCGTAAATCATTGGTTCGTTTTCATTACCATTTTCTTTTGTTTTTTTTTGTTTAGACGGGAAAAAATGTGCCTATCTGCACACCCCATCGTGCAGGGATACGAGCAAGGTAGCCCCACGCTCGCACCCACTAAAGAAACCCACCGTGTGCCGTCTCTCCGCCTGTGTTGACGGACCACTGGTACTGTGTTGGATTACTTCAGTGGCTCGTTTTAATTACCTAGTATCCAAGCTTAAAAACTAAATATTATTACTGTTAACTCAATTAATACCATAAGTTGAATACTCATATATGTGTGCAATAGTTTTTGAGTTAATTGCTAAACTATAAACTTCTATTAAGGCCCAATGAAGAAACCAACATGCAAAGACACGTTTAACGGAGACGATGACGTTATTTACGATACGATATAAAACGACATCATATACCTATTAGGTATATGTATAGGTATAGTTTGCTGAAGTTTGTGAGTGACTGCATATTTTTGTTATTTTCTTGCGGGGTTTTTGCTTGACGGATAATAGTGAAATCTCTTTTTGACGTGATAATGTCTTATAAATCGATGAACGCCAGCTGCACGCACGACAGTCTCACGTTCTGAAAAATGTATGGCGACCGATGCATAGTTTGTGAAACTGTCAGAAAACATAAAAAAAATATATAGTCCATAAACCAACTTTACAGACAACCATAATTATAGTGTTTTTGCACGCCTCATAGGCGAAGCGTTGAGGTGTGTACTAATCTTGTTTCTCGGAGAAAAACGGATTTTTCTAACTTAAAATGTCTCTATTTATCATATATTGCACTTGTAAAATAATATATACCCACATGTCAAGGAAAAACACTATTTTTAACACCCATGATATTTTTGATGCCATTTTTGTTATTTAAACTAGTTAAAAAACTGTTTGAAAAAGTTCTGTCTTGGACGTCCGTTTGTTGTAGGTAATATATGCTAGCACGATAACGACCAAAATACTATACTAATCGAGTCTTTTTTTTCTTTTACGAATTATTATGATTACGAATAGAGCCCTATCACTTTTCACGGTCTGATTCGATGTGGTTTAATTGTTATTAAATAAACAAAAAAATTGTGAATATTTACGCTCGACTCGACACTAAAACCAGTGCTACGCACATTATTTCGTGAGAACTACTTGAACTTTCTATAGACCAATATAGAAATACTTCTTAAAATTAGCGCTAGATGACGTATAAGACATAAAAACCTCATTAGTAATTTTTGAAATTAGTGCTATCTATGTGATTTATTGAAAACTACTTAGTAAGTCCAATACATTATTAGCTACTTATCAAATAATCAATTTTATTGTGAAAAATGAAGATTATGAGGCGTGCATTTTTGTATTTTTCGAAGTATTTTTCACTACGTAGGTGGCAAATAAACATACGGCCCATGATAGTATGTGGTTACCGTAGCCTATAGACACTAACAACGCCAGAGGCATCAATCACGCGTCGCCATCTCAAAGAAAAAGGTATAGGAGATGGATCATAAGGAGAGGATAGGGAGAGGGTTTGGGACTCCGGCGCTCTCGCTCACCATACACAATACAATGGTAAGAGTACCTACCGTCGTTTTACGCTGATTTTTTGTAAGAGGGTGGAAGGCGGCCCTGATCGAGCCGGCCCGTTCATGCTGGAATAAGCAAGGCTCTACTACTAGAAACTCTCGTCTTACCAGATTGGGGTGGTGGACAGACTTTGGGTCTCTTTGTGTGATCTATCAACACTTCAATGGTCTCTGAACTGTTTGAGGTGGTACAATATTTTTACCACCGAACCACTTGTAGTTGTGTACATACCACCTAGAAACGATCTCGTTGGAAATGGTTCGTATTAGGATTAACTATTTTCTACCACGTACGTGTAAGCTCTGACACGAACTTCTTGCTGAGATGTTTCTACGGCGCTTATTGTAAAAGCATAACATTGCTATATAATTAATAGCTGCTTCGCATATTACTAAGATACATACCACTAAGATTTATTATCGGTACATAAATAACTACGCATCTAAGCCTAATCGTTAACAAAATAATCAGAGCCTGTAGTTGATCCCCTAAGATATAACTAATCCACATAAATCTTTACATGAATTGTGACACACGAACGACTTATATCGATATGAACTAACTAATTGGTAAGGATTAGGTGGGGTTCTTATTACGTGCGGTACTACAGCTTAAGATATATTATATTATATGTGTATGTGAAAGGGACATCAAATTCAATATTTTTGATGCTGTCATACTTCCTAGATGTTTAGATGTTTTTTATTTTGATTTCTTTTTTAAGACAACTCGCTGTACTAAGAAATAATCCTTGTATCGCGGGGGACTTCATAAACATACAATTTCACGGAAACAAACTACTCAGAACAACCATTTGTGGATCACACGAAGAGTTGTCCTGTATGGGAATCAATCCCACAACACTAGGACGGGAGGACGGCATCTAAACCACTCCCTCCATCACGCCGTTTGTCCGTCAATCAGGCTTAAATAACTAAACGAATGTCGATTAAATAGTAGGTATATAGGTGAAATAATGAATTAACACATAGGATTCTTTTTTAATTTTTTTTATTGCATGTAATGGCAGACGACCCAAGGCCCATCTGATGGTAAATAGTAACCGTCGCTCATGGACTCAACTATACCGAGAGTATTGTCATGCCGCTGCGCACTATTTATAAACGGCTATCTCCTGCTGCAGCCAAAACGCAACGATGTGCTTCATGGCTCACACGGGAGATGGTGGTACCAACACGCTCGGGCCCGAAACCAAGTGATTACTCACACTTTTCTGCCGTGTGGGGCCGGCTTTAGAATTGTCCCTATCCTCTCCACCCATGGGAGTCGTAAGAGCCGACTGAGGGAAAATCGAGGGGAGTGGGCAGCAGCACTCCCTCGAGTATTAACAACATCCACTGCGATCGCAAACCCGTCTGCCAAGCGTAGCGATTACGGCACTATTCCCCCTAAAAGCGAAACACATGTTGTGGCGTTGTCTTGGGGAGGCCTATGTCCAGCAGTGGACGTCGAAAGGCTGATGGATGGATGGATGGAGACAAATATAAATACGATATTTATAACAAAACATCTAAATTTAACCATTACGGGATTTTAGGTGGTATTGCTTTTTTCAGGCCATTACTGTCCCACTATTGGGTACGGGTCTCTCCTCTCATGATAAGAGGGATTTGTGAACTAGTCTACCAAGTTAGCCCAAACATATTAAGCTGCTTCATGGTCGGTCATATGGGAGACGGTGGCACCGACCCGCTCGGCTCAGATATCAAGTGAGTACTCCCACTTTGTACCCAACCCTTCATGGAATAATGCCATGGGTCAATTTTAAGCTGTTAATCGAGGACAATCAGAAGTACCACCTTCTCATAGACAATCAGCATGAAACAACAGTAGGTACTTCTACTGTTGTATTTCGCATGGTGAGTGAGAGCGCCGGAAGCCCAAACCCTCTACTTATCCTCTCCTAATTATTATCTTTCATCTTCACTTTCTTTTTCTATCCATATCTTTGGATACAGCGATGCGCGAGTGATGCATTTGGTGTTCCTAGCATCTAAAAGCTTATGTAACGTTGTCTGATAGCTACTCGATTAATATAAAATGAATTTCAATAAGTGATGATTGCTTACTTCCCTTAGAGGTTGCAGACTCATACGATACCTTTGGTGTATTCAAATTTTTCCATGTACTCCATGTTTTATACGGGCCAAAATATCAATGTATTCTTCCATCTAGTAATGATAAATCTAATAGTTGACTTGGATAAATCTAATATGGATCTTGTGTAGCCTCGAAATTAGACTGGGATAAAACTTGTTGGTATTGTTGGCAGTGTTCGGTTTTGCCTAAGGCCTCATACATACGAGTGCCAATTTGCCTTCGATTTAACCAAATATGCAGCCATCGACACTGGTCGGCGCTAGCTATCGGCTCGTCGGCGGCTGCTGCTGACGTTGTAAAATAGTAGCTGTCAATATGTTAGACAGCCGAGGTTTAGTAGCAACTGCCACCACAGACACTAGTCGGTACTAAACCGATGGCTAGCGCCGACCAGTCTGTACAACTGCAGTGGTTCTGTCGATGGCAAAGTGCCGCTCGTGTGTATGAGGCCATAGGCTACTTCTGAAATTTAATTTGAAGAAAATTGAATAAAATTTTCTAGTGAGAACCTATATCACATCAGTAAAGCACGCAAATGCGTCAATTCTAATTAAATTCAACCAACTTCCTGCTTCTGATTCGTTTCACATATTACACCCAAGTTAATACCACAAACTTCAACTAGATGTCGCCCTACATAACTTGTCAAGTATAAAGGGGAGGAGATTAAATAAGTTTACCGCCGGTATGGTTTACCGAGATATGTCACAGATGGTTTAACTTATTAATTTATTAAAATAATATAACTCAGTCAACTAGGTACCTATACTTATTCAATAAGCATGGAGTGTGTTGGTCTTGTCTGTTCTGCGCTAATCTCTGAAAAATTGTACGAAAAAGGTTTTCGAGAATTACGGCCTTAACCCAGTGGCACCATATACAGTTGCACGCCTCATAAGCGAAGCGTTGAGGTGTGTACTATTCTCGCTTCACGCATAAAACTGATTTTTCTAAATTAAAATGTATCTATTTATCATATATTGCACTTGTAAAATAATATATACACACACATATCAAGAAAAATTTACCGAATCCGAATCCGAATCTCCTTACCATATTTATCTTAACGACCAACGCCATCTATCGGAAACGTATTTTGCGGAACGGATGATCGAAAGATCTGTACTATGGCTCAATGGCTTAGAGCACTTCCCCGGATTGGAAAAGACGCGGGTTCGATTCCCGCTAGTACAAAAAAATTTTTTCCTTATTCACAAATAATTTGCACTTTAAAAAGTGGCGGAGCATGTCAAATGCTAAGAAATATAGATCAAAAATGTTTAAAAAATCGCACCATTAAATAGTATGAATTTTAATTGCAAAATTAAACTTACTATATTGGATAATTGCATGTAAATGCGTTTCCGATAGATGGCGTTGATCGTTAAGACAAATGTGATAAGGAGATTCGGATGATCGAAAGATCTGTACTGTAGCTCAATGGCTTAGAGCACTTTCCCGGATTGGAAAAGACGCGGGTTCGATTCCCGCTAGTACAAAAAATCTCTTTTTCCTTATTCACAAATAATTTGCACTTTAAAAAGTGGCGGAGCATGTCAAATGCTAAGAAATATAGATCAAAAATGCTCATTAGTACTTTTTGAAATTAGCGCTATCTATGTGATTTACTGAAAACTACTTAGTAAGACCAATACATTATTAGTTACTTATCAAATAATCAACTATATTGTGAAAAATGAAGATTATGAGGCGTGCACTTTTGGATTTTCCATAGTATTTTTATCTGCATTTTAGCACTCGACATGCTCTACTTTAAACTACAAATTATTTGTAAATGAGGAAAAAGAGAACTTTAGTGCGTGTGGGAATCGAACCTGCGTCCCTTCCTATCCGGGGAAGTGCTCTAAGCTGCTGAGCTATCGCACTGACCTTAGGCCATATCCAATCTCTTTATCACATTTGTCTTTACGACCAACGCCACCTATCGACATGCATTGATCCAATATAGTAAGTTTAATTTTGCAATTTAAATTCATACTATTTGATGGCGCGATTTTTAAAACATTTTTATCTGCATTTTAGCACTCGACATGCTCAGCTACTTTTAAGTACAAATCCATCCATCCATCCATTAGCTTTTCGACGTCCACTGCTGGACATAGGCCTCCCCAAATTGGGGGTATACTGCCGTAATCGCCACGCTTGGCAGGCGGGTTGGCGATCGCAGTAGATGTTGTTAATTAATTAAAATTTTAATTGCAAAATTAAACTTACTATATTGGATTAATGCATGCAAATGCATTCCGATATATGGCGTTCATGGTCATATGGTCGTATAGATCCAAGACATTAAGTATGAATGTGTTATCGAAATTAGCAGGCATGAGCAATTGTTACGATGGCTGAATTGGTAAAGCATCTGGACGGTATCCAGGAGATCCAGGTTCAAATCCTGCTCGTGATTGTCACTTTCGATTTCACATTTTCATAATATGTGTTGATCCTATGAGGTTCCGGTTTTCCTTTTGAGGTATGGAACCCTAAAAATATATAATAAAATTATATTTATATATTGTAAATATACTGAATAAGGCCAATTATTAATTTAGAGTATATTATTACGAGTTTTGTAGTCTCACAAGGCCTATTTGTATCGTCGTTGATCGGAACAGTAATGCTCAAAATTATTACAAAATATACAAACAGTTACATCGTATCCAACAAATGGCTCCTTCCAGAGAAACTATACCCCACGAGCTATTTATTAAACTTTAAGATACTATGATTAGATGACACGTGCCAATACTTCTTTTTTACCATATTACACGCTGGGAGCTCGCAGACGCCGCTGCGCACTCGTCTTGATCATGAGCATCGGATATGCTTAAAACCCGGGGCGACGTAATCGATTCTAAACGCGAGTTACTTGCCGGTATAACAGATCTAACATAATATCATCAATAGCCATGATGTCTGTTTTTCAAAATCTATTCTATGATATTTAAAAGTATCTAATAACTGAAAAATATATCATACTAGCTGTTTCCCGCGGCTTCGCTCGCGCAAATAAATTAATATTGAAATAGGAACGATTTTGTTAAAAAATACTGTCTCTAAATGAAATTAAACTATTAGATTTAAAGATTTAAAGCATTTATTTTTGTTACACAACATTAGTAAGAAATAAGAAAAAATAAACAGAGATAAAATATTAACCCTTTTCTTGACAATGTATTTCTGTAGATACATTATGTTTATTATGGGAATATTTAGATAACTTCTTTGTTTTCAAATGTACGTTTATTATTTTAAAGTTGGCAAGACTAGGTGAGCTGTCAAATTTATTTTATTTCCAACCGACGCCATGCTCCCGCGCATGCAGGTAAGAAAAATGCAAAAAATAATGTTTTTTATCCTTATTTCAAGCATGTGTTCGTAAAAGTATAAACTATAATTGTTTTCCTACTAAATTAATCAATTTGGAGTATAAATATTATCCAGTGGATGGTTTTATTCACTTTTGTAAATGGATGTATCTCGTCGTGCACACTGCCAGCTTCTCTAATAAGTAAAACAGAATCGTCGTGTATCTATATGTGCGCACTACCAAGTCCATAAACGGTTCATTACGCGAACAAAAGCTTAGCTTATTCTCTGTTATTTTTAGGTAAAAAAGCTGCATGTGCTTTCGAGAGCTAGAAATATACTTGATTTAATGCCAAAACTCAATCAATCACCAAATGATGAAGAAATTCGGAGTCTGATTGTGAATTTGACAATATTACTTACTCTTCGTAAGCATGTCAGTAATAAATCTTTACCAGATTCTTCGCTTTCTTCTTCGCTTGAAAATCTTACATCTATCTTACTCTTTACATACTTTCTGACGATGAATGTATTCTTGCCATAACAAATTCTTGCCATTTGGGGCCTCTCCTCGTCTATTCCTCTGTAGGGACCTTGTAAGTGCGAATGAGGTTAGTCATGTCAGCAGTTTAGCGTGCAATCGAGAAGTATGTTAGGCGCTCGACCAGTTACTGCGCACTGGCCAGCCCGTAAACTTGTGTGTTAGATTTGGGGTATTTAATTAATAATTTACTGAATAAATTAGTTGGTTTTTTGGGACTTATTGGTTTTCTTTATTCGCGTAGGGCCAGGTGCAGTAGCTCACAGTGCAATTAGGATCCCCACGCTCACTACAGTCAGGAGAACACGCACATTATATTCCACGTCACATACGTAGGTTATTAGGAACTAGGTTGTGACGTGAGGCATCTTACAGTATAATCACACAGAGAGACTGCGGGTTATAGGCAGAGATAGTACGCACCCCACAGTTAGAGAGCACACGTACAGTGGTGACCCGCGTTTTTAAGTGAGGCTGTTTAGAGTGCGTGGATTGCTAGGATAGTTGCACTGGTTAGATTAAGGAGGAATTTAATTAATAATTTACTGAATAAATTAGTTGGTTTTTTGGGACTTATTGGTTTTCTTTATTCGCGTAGGGCCAGGTGTAGTAGCTCACAGTGCAATTAGGATCCCCACGCTCACTACAGTCAGGAGAACACGCACATTACATTCCACGTCACATACGTAGGTTATTAGGAACTAGGTTGTGACGTGAGGCATCTTACAGTATAATCACACAGAGAGACTGCGGGTTATAGGCAGAGATAGTACGCACCCCACAGTTAGAGAGCACACGTACAGTGGTGACCCACGTTTTTAAGTGAGGCTGTTTAGAGTGCGTGGATTGCTAGGATAGTTGCACTGGTTAGATTAAGGAGGAATTTAATTAATAATTTACTGAATAAATTAGTTGGTTTTTTGGGACTTATTGGTTTTCTTTATTCGCGTAGGGCCAGGTGCAGTAGCTCACAGTGCAATTAGGATCCCCACGCTCACTACAGTCAGGAGAACACGCACATTACATTCCACGTCACATACGTAGGTTATTAGGAACTAGGTTGTGACGTGAGGCATCTTACAGTATAATCACACATAGAGACTGCGGGGTATAGGCAGAGATAGTATGCACCTCACAGTTAGACAGCACGCGTACACCCACGTACCCTTACCAACCACCTACTTGAATTTTAGTCAAACCAAAAGACCTAGGACTAACCGAATAGTGCCTAAAACACCTGGGCCATCACCATCAATAGTGTTAGCCTTTCCGTCACCATCCAGTATAAAGAATACGCGTTATAAGCCAACCTGCGCCTATACAAAGGATGCGATTAAATTTCTATTTGGTTTACATGAAATTTTAACACAAGGCTGAAATACACTTTAAAGAGTTACTAACTATGGACAGCATTATAACGCATAGTGAAAAGGCTAGTGAAAAGCCTGGAGCTAATTCATACTATAAATATAAAATGGGAACATTCTTATTGGGTACAATTAGATCCAATCGATTGGGAGGTGCGGAACAGAAGCTTTATCGGACAAAAACAAAAAAGGGCAATACTCAGACTCTCGAGTTGTGAGTGGCAAAAATAAAGTTCCCATCATTCCCATCAGCATCATAAAAGGCACGATAGTAAAGTTGTCACTGTCGCTAGCATCTATGTATCTCAGACGCCAGTTGGAGTATTACAACGCTTTAAAAAGGAAAGAAAACGTAAAACCGGTTGTCCGCTGTTCTGAAACCTTCAAACACTAAAACGCGCACCACGGGAGGTTGCAGACATTTTAGTTGGCCTCTATAGACCACAACTGAAAAGTCATACTTGTTACTTGCCAATATTTTCAACATCCTGGATATGTACGTAAATAATAGCTGAATTTTATAGCGCAGACATATTGCCGGAAATTATTTCAAGCAACTGAACTTGAAGAAGTTGCGTTATCATATAATACAAGGGCTATTTAATTCTGGGGGAGAGACAGCATTAAATAAATCTGCTTTTGTCCCACCAGCACCAAAGAAAATGATCAAAAAAACTTGTACTGCAAGATGTAAGATTTGATGAATATAACCATTTTCCAACATTTCGGCCCAAGGGTATATGCAAACTTAGCATAAAAGATTAGAACACAGTCATGAAATGCGGTATGAGACTTACTGTCAGAAAGAAATAATGTTTTTCATTTAAGGAAATTGATCTCATTTTATCATATTCGTTTGAAAAGTTTTTCTATTTTTGGTATTTTTTGTTATGTTTGAAGAAAAAGATGTTTGATGTTAAAACATTTTATATTTTAATAAAAGTTACTAATTATTGATTAAAAAGGCATTTTTATTTATTTTTTTTCTACTAAATTATGTAACAGTAAAGTCATAGCTAACCTGGCAACGTATCTTTCGAGATACATTGAAATCATTATGTGTTGTTATGGATTGTTGGCAATGTATCCCACAGGATACATGTGTTTTTTTTTAAAACTACCCTAATGGAATTTTTATTTTCATTTTTTTAGGCATCTTTGGGTCATAAGTATTAAGTCATATAAATATCATATTGATATTCAAAAATTTTTTTCTCTGTCAAGTTAAGGGTTAAAAGTGTAACAAAGGTAGCCAGCTCAGTTTTTGTTGTGCTAAGTGTACAACACTGATTTTCAGCTGGCCCCCCAACATTAAATTAAACATAAAAATGTACTTTATTGACGCGTAGGCACTCATGTAACACACAAAAAAAGTTATATAAATTAACTGAAAAAAATGAAACTTTTACTTCCATGTAATATACTTATATTGATTTTTTGTTGATTAAGAAGTTCTTTACGTAAATATCTTTTTAAAGTCAATAGGGACATTAGTACCTATTCATCAAATTTTTAGGTTGAATTACTATAATAAGTACCTCTTTGTAAACGACGTTTGAAGTTTTTTTCTGATATTTACGCGAATGTTACACATTTTGAAATAAAACTACGTTTACGGAATCTATCGCGTTTACTTGATTTTACTACTATCCCGACGTTTCGAAATCGTCTATGTCCACCCGTGATCATGAATGCTGTAAAGTATTCGAAACGTCGGGATAGTAGTAAAATCAAGTAAACTCGATAGATTCCGTAAACGTAGTTTTATTTCAAGACGTTTGAAGTGTTTCCTTTTGCATCTAAAACTCACTCTGGAGCATGCAACATAATTCTCTCTCTGTGAAAAGCAGTCTTTATTTCAATCGATGCCAGTCATTTTCAGTGACTGGCCTAGGGACTTGTTAATTGTTATAGCAAAGCATAAATTAAGAGGGATCTGTATTCTTTTATGTTATTTTAATTTGTTAAGGATACACTGATTGAATTAAACGGTATTCGTGGAATGAAAACATTTTCTTCACCACGTTCGGTAATTACTGTGGCTCCTACGACGTTTTTATAAAGAGCTTTGATTTGTAACTTTGCTCCTTTGCACAATTTAGGCGACTAAGATTTCTTAATAACATTACTGGTGATCCAAATTTAAGAGTTTCTAGTGAGAAACACAGTCACTAACTATATACCAGGCGCTACTTTTTAAAATTAAAGGGCGTTACAATTTACGTATTCCTAACTCATTGTGCTCTAAAAAAAGGATTTATCATTTTCGTAAAGTATTTTGATCTGTATTTTAGCATTTGACATGCTTAGCTATAGGTACTTTTAATAACAAATTATTAATTGAAAGTGGAAAAAGAGGACGATTCGAACCTGCGTCCCTTCCAATCTGGGGAAGTACTTTAGAGGGCTAAGCCATCGCAATCACCGATGGCAACATCCAATTTTCACTTCCTAAATGCTTTTAGATGCCTAAACGTTTCGTAAAGTAGGTACCCTAGAATCATACATTCATACCAGAAAATGCTGTATCCTTCCACGCGCTTCGCCGTTTCGATCATCTTTCTGAATAATTCTCTTCGTACCTTCAAACGGTTGCTTTGTGAACATCCGTGTGGTTATTCAGGTTATTAATTACAGCTATTCTGTATACCTGTAGATGGTTTTATTGATAATTAATTACTGCAGCTCTGTAAACTCCTTTTTTATATTTAGTATTAGTTTTTTTTGAGCTGTATTTTTCCAGTAGCATTTGTTAATCTTGTGCGAAGTTTTGTAGGATTCTCCTTAAAAATATAAGAGATGTCTAATTGAATATAGGATGGAATAGATGCATAATAAGGCAAATATACATCAAAATGTCATTGGGATTGGTTTTGTATTGAAAAATGGTCACTGAAAATAACTGGCATTGATTTAAGTAAGGACTGCTTTTCACACGGAGAGATTTAATGTTGCATGCTTCAGAGTGAGTTTTATAAGCAAAAGGAAACACTGTAAACGTCGCGCGTCGTTTATAAAGAGGTACTTACTACAGTAATTAAACCTAAAATTTTGATGAATATTAATAGTTTAATTTCATTTAGAGACAGTTTTTTAACTAAGTCATTCCTATTTCAATATTCATTTATTTGTGCGGGCGAAGCCGCGAAAAACAGCTAGTAATTAAATAAACAAGAAATCGTGTAAGCAAATCAATTTGCAGGGCATAATAATGAATTTGCAGCGGAAAATATCAGTATTCGCATGCGTGTGGCACAGTCGTCTAGGTACCCGTTCTTTCGGGTAAGCATGCTTAGGCATATTTCCCCACGTAGGGGTACGGTGCGGTGTAGACCACAACGTACCACGCCGAGTTTCCAAAAAAATAAGTTTCAAGTTTCTAGCTCTAAAAATGATAATACTTCCATACAACTTTTCATACCCCCTTTCAATCCCTTAGAACCCTTTTTTCGCATTAAAAAGTAGCCTATGTCCTTTCTCAGGCTCTAGACTCTCTGTGTGCCAAATTTAATTTAAATCAGTTTAGTAGTTTTGGCGTGAAAGCACGACGGTCAGACAGACAGATAAACAGTGTTACTTTCGCATTTATAATATTAGTAAGGAAGTAAGAATTTCTGTAAAAATAATGGTTTTTTATGCAATAAAATGAAAAAGCTTTAAATTGTAAAACTCACGTCAAAACACACGCCAATGTCATCGTTTGTCATGACGTCACGTCTTAGTACGGCAACAGTAAACCTTAGATTCAAAGAAAATGTAAGACACTACTTTACAATGATGTTTACTAAGGCGTGACGTCATTCACTCTGATTGGTGTTTAAGCTATCATGACGGATTGTTGTATTTTGTAGGTTTATTTTATCAAATATATTATTAATCTCGCCATTAAAATAAGAATGAATATATTTTTCGAAATCCTAGAATCCTATTTCATTAGATCACTTCAATATTTTGGCAATACTTAATTACTGTCATCAAGCCTATTTCCCAATTTCCCGTGGTTCTACCGCAGATAAGGACCAGTTTTTAGGTTCGAATTTGACCCGTCACCTAACTGATACCGATCGTGCGATAAAATAAAATATTTGCCTATTTCTATATACTTTGTTCAATTTGCAATATAATTTGCAGGAGCCTTGATCTTTAACATGTTTCCCTGCCACTTCAATAAGCTGTAGATATCTATCTGCCCCATAGCTCACACACGTCATTCGAGTTGCATTATTCTAAAATAGCTGCAATATACTTAGCAATGCACTTATTTAAATAACTGCAGTGCATTGAATGTACACACAACATGCAACTTGTTTTTTTTCCTTCAATTCATTGTTGAACTCTCATCTCTGAAGGGACATTTCACACAACGTCCTCTGGTCCCAAACTAAGCTTAACGCTTTGCTATTATTTAGAGTACCAGATCACGGATATAATGCATATATTACTTTTTTTATAAATACATACATATAATAGATAGAAAACACCCAGATGCAGTACAGATATCTGTGTTCATCACGCAAATAATTGTCCTAAGTGGGAATCGAATTCACGAACTTGTGCACGGAAGTCGGTTAAGCTACCAACTACGCCACGAGGCCCGTCAAATGAATGAATGGGATGGATTCGATTCAATTCCATCACGCCTGCCTTTCCTTATACTGCGCGAGTTGCAAACAAACATACCCACCTAATGGGAAGCGGTTACCGTAGCCTATAGACGCTAGCGACGGCAGGCATCACTTGCCAGTCGCCAACTTCAGGATATGAAATAGAGAGGAAGAATATTAAGGAAAGGATGAAGATGGTTTTGGCGTCTCGCGCTCTCACTTACCATACGAAACACAACTGTAGAATTACCACCGTATTTTCACGCTAATCTCCGAGATCGATCCATCCCATTCATGCTGGGACAAGCAAGGCTCTAACACTATAGCTTGTTGACTGACTTCAAAAGTCAACGAGAAAATCTATCAGTGGAATGTGGCTCTGATCTCTCTCATTTTAAGAGGATTTTAATCCGTGTGGTGACGGACTAAGAATACAAGTGGCACCACACCATTCTTTCCTACGGGTGTCGTATGAGGCGACTAAAAACATAGCATCACGACTGTATTCCCCGAAGGGGTAGCCAGAAGTGTATTACACACCCACGGTTCGCCAGCTACGTTTAGGTCCCACAGAATAGGGGGCGAGCCTATTGCCGTCTACCGAGTACATTTCCAAACTCCAGGCCGATTCTTTTTACGAAAAAGCTCAATAACACTGCCAGACCTGGGGATCGAACCCGCGACCTCATAATCAGCAGTCGCTTACACTACTGCTGCACCACAGAGGCAGTTAAGCGAAGTAAGCAATTATTATCCATTACATGACAGGTGGTGGGGCTGGGTACCAAGTGAGAGTACTCACTTGGTATGGGGACCGAGCGGGTCGGTACCACCATCTCCCGTGTGATCGGCCATGAAGCACATCGTTGCGTCTTGGGTGTAGCAGAAGATAGCCGTTTATTCTTTAATTTCATATCGGTGAAATGAAATGGTGAGCAGCAACTTGATCTCAGTATAGTTGAGTCCATGAGCGACGGTTACCAACAGATGGGCCGTGGCAGGTCTGCCACAAAATGCAACAAAAAAAAATCTGGGAAACGGTTGACGCTAAAGGCCATCCCTGCACTTCCCGCTAATTTGATACTTAAGCGCATTGAGCTTAAGTATCAAATTAGCGGAAAGCACATATCACGTTTTTGAGCTCGAAAAGCTCAAAAATATAGTTTCCGTGTCAATTTCAGCTCTCCGAGTCTGTTAGAGATTTAATAAAACTCTAAAATTTACAAATCGCAATAACTTTTGAATAAATGCACCGATTTTCTCGTAGTTTACGGCATTCCACGCAGATTTTGAGGTCTTTTAAGATTCTCGCTAGCTTTAGCTCGAACTGGTCACACTGAAAATTTCATACAAATTCTGAAACAAACATTTTTTTAAATTATTTTCAACGAGAAAAAAAATGATTCGTTTTTGGAATCGATTGATAAACCCGTTTAAAAGCTATTAAAAAAAACACATTTAAAAAAAAAATAGCTTTAAAAGATAAAAAAGATCCATGCTCATGAGGGAAGCAGTAATGAGCTAACAAAAATAGAACTCCTTTGTAACATTAGAAGATACAAAACGCGTCTTCTCTCTATCCAGTGATTGTTGACATTTTGTCACTAGGTACTAAGAGATTTATATTTTCCCGCTCGCACTAAAGTTCTCTTTTTCTTAATTCACAAATAATTTGTACTTTAAAAGTAACTGAGCATGTCAAATGCTAAAAAATATAGATCAAAAATGTTTAAAAAATCGCGCCATCAAATAGTATGAATTTTAATTGCAATATTAAACTAACTACATTGGATTAATGCATGTAAATGCACTCCGATAGATGGCGTTGGTCGTAAATATAAATGTAATGAGGAGATTGGAATGACTGAAAGGTCGGTGCGGTAGCTCAGTGGCTTAGAGCTCTTCCCCGGATTGGAAGGGACGCGGGTTCGATTCCCGCTGGCAATAAAGTTATCTTTTTCCTCATTCACAAATAATTTGTACTTTAAAAGTAGCTGAGAATGTCAAATGCTAAAAAATATAGATCCAAAATGATTTATATTTTTCACAGCATGCAGTCTAGCGCAATAATTTACCATTTTTATTTGAATTTATTTTTTTTGTGTCTGAAAACGAAGGTCTACGACCAGTGTGTGTTACCAGTGAGGATATACGGAACAAAGACGTGGTCTCTGAATGTTGGCCTCGTACCAAGGCTCAAAGTCGCTCTGCGGGCCATGGAGCGGGTTACGTGATCGTAATACGGAGATCGATCGCCAACCCGCCTGCCAAGCATGGCGATTACGGCACTATCTCCCATTCTTGGGGAGGCCTATGTCCAGCAGTGGACGTTAAAAGGCTGATGGATGGATGGATGAATACGGAGATCCATAGGCGAACGAGAGTGACCGACATAGCCCGCCGGGTTGCCATGCTGAAGTGGCAATGGGCAGGCAACATCGCTCGACGAACCGGCAACCGCTAGGGAAGAAAGGTTCTCGAGTGGCGACCACGTATCGGACGGCGCAGCGTAAGACGGCCCCCCACCAGATGGACCGACTATCTGGTCAAAGCTGCGGGGAGCCGTTGGATCCGGTCGGCACAGGACCGCTAGTTGTGGCGTTCGCTTTGGGAGGCCTAGGTCCAGCAGTGGATGTTGAAAGGCTGATGGATGGATGGATGGATTTGATTTTCGAATTCAACGTCCAAACAATATCAGAAAGGATCAGGGGGGTTAGAATGTATCTCACTCACTCATATCGACATGATATCGTGTCATTGTGATTGTTTGAGAGATCACCGTGATTGGTCGAGGTATACCACCGAACCGACGCGTGATGTCACAAGAATCCCTCGGCCAATCACGGTGACCTCTCAACCAATCACAATGACACGATGCGATCTCAATACGATTTAATGAGATACATTCTAACCCCTCCGATTGGTTTTAGTCAAACCCTTACAAATATTTGTATTTGTATATCAACAATTTTGCATAAAATTTAAAATACAACAATGGGTTTGAAAGTTGAAGCAATAAAATAAAGGTACATATTCTTTTATTAGCACTTAAGTATAGTCGCCCAACAGTAAAGGAGTTTGTATTTGGAACACGTAACCAGCTTAATAAGCAGAATAGCTTCTCGATAGTTACTTGCGATTATTTCGAATTCGAAATTCGAAACCTTGAACAATTATTTTTCCATATATTTCATTTGTATTTTAGCACTGTATTTTGCTTCTTCTCTCACTCTTTGTATTTCAGTATTTTATTGTTATTCTGTATTTTTGTTCAGCTACTTAAAATAACAAATTATTTGTGAAAGTGTAAAAATAGAGCTTTACTGCGAGCAGGACTCGAACCTGCGTCCCATCTAATCCAAGGATATCTGGAATAAAATGTATGTAAATGCCTCCGATAGGTAGCGTGGGTCGTAAAGACATCTGAAACAAATGTGAAGTGGAGTTGTGTGTCACCATTAGGTGACTGCGATAGCTTAGCGGTCCAGCAGTCAAGCTCTCTTTTTCTACTATCACAAATAATTGTTCTGTTATTTTTTTTTAAAACCTAAGTTAGCAGATGAGCCACAGCACACTATCTGATTGGTTAGTTTTACCATGAGGTAGGATACCTACAACACTAACAAGAATACTGCCAAACTACTGGTCATCATTTAGTTTCGCGTTTGCGATCTTAATGAATAAATAGTTATCTGATGCAAAACACTGAGGTGTTTCACGCTCAAACACAAGGCAACCGGTAGTACTGACCCACTCAGGGCTGAAGTAGGACTTCTGGAACGACAACTTGATAATTGAAAGTGAAATTCCTAAGACGCGTCTCGTTTGGGCTTTTATACTCTGTGATAATAACCCATCATATTATACATCGCCGTGTAGGGCTGGCACCAAGAATAGCTCCACCCCGTCTCTTCCTATGGAAGTCATTAAAGCCGACTAAGGGATTACCGGGGGACCGGCTAGCAGCGTTTCCCTGTGTACTAAAAACATCCACTGCAATCGCCAACCCGCCTGCCAAGCGTGGCGATTACGGCACTATCCCCCATTCTTGGGGAGGCCTATGTCCAGCAGTGGACTTTAAAAGGCTGATGGATGGATGGATGGATGAAACAAACAAATCGTGGGTTCATCGTTTTAATTGCTATGAGAATGTAAAACTATTTTTTTGGTTGATTGAGTTGATGATAATGCTATGTTAATTTGATCCTTTTTTTTGTTAAGGTGGGAAAAAATATAGGTACCTAACCGCACACCCCGTCGTTCGGGGCAACAAACAGTGGGGCTCTCTCCCACTAAATAAATCCGCCGTGTGCCGTCTCTCCTCCTATATTGGCGGGCCACTGGAACTATTTTACATTACTTAAGTGGTATGTTAATTTGATCCTGGTAATCTTTGTATATTGTATACATGCGATAAAGAAGGCAAATTACTTAAAGTAAATATTTATTATAATGTCACGCCCTTCAAAGTTATCAGCTCTTAGTTACCTTTGTCTGTGTACTACATATAATATGACAAGCAAGTATTAATATTATTGATATGTGTACTGATTAGCCCAAACAATATAGATAAGCATCAAATTTTGGTCAGGAAATTCATCTAGCGATAACGTGAAATAATATTGTGGTATTTGATGAAATTGCAGCTGCAATGTACAAAACAGCAAATGTACCTTGCTATAGTCAGAGAGCTGGTGAGACATTTTGATAGATTTAAAATTATTACCATAAAAACCTATTAGTACAAGTTTTTGGGTTATATCTCAGGTTCCCAATATAGTAGCGGGATAAAATGAATACCAGTTTTTAAGTCTAATCAAGAGCTATCAAATAAAAAAGTTACATCTAAATCCGTTTATTAGTTTTTGCGCGAATAACAAACAGATAAACAGACAAACAGACAAAAATTCTAAAAGAAATAGTTTTGTGTTCAGACACGCCTATACAGCCTAATACAGTAATTTTTTCTCAAATATCTTAAATGTACACATACAGCTCTGTTGCAGCTTTATAATAGTAAAAAATGTAATTAATAGGCTAAACTAAAATATTTACAACAAGCCCTTTGGATGGCTTGAATCTATATCACTGTGTGTATTTTCTACATAAATTATATATCCATCCATCCATCAGCCTTTTAACGTCCACTGCTGGACATAAGTGTCCCCAAGAATGGGGGGATAGTGTCGTAATCGCCACGCTTAGCAGGCGGGTTGGCGATCGCAGTAGATGTTGTTAATACTCGAAGGAGTGCTGATGCCTACTCCACCGGTATCCCCCCTCAGTCGGGTCTTACGACTCCCATGTGTGGAGAGGGGTGGGACAATTCTAAAGCCAACCCCATACGGCCAAACGGCACGGTTAAAATATATATACATAAATTTTAGTAGAGTGTAAATTAAACACAAAGTGAAAAAACCACCCAAACACCCAAAGACGTTAAGTATGGGGCGTCACCCAAAGACGTTAAGTATGATGTGTTATCGAAATTAGCAGTCAGGAGCAATTGTCAGGATGGCTGAATTGGTAAAGCATCTGGACGGTATCCAGAAGATGCAGGTTCAAATCCTGCTCCTGACTGTTATTTTCGATTTCACATTTTTCACTTTGTGTTTAATGTATAGTGCTAAGCATGTCAAATGCTACAAATATATATAGAGTGTAAATTATCTATTTTTTTAACAATTATGTCACTAAGGAAAGCCGCGTGGAGAAATGGCGCTCAGCGGATATTTAAGTGCGTAGGGGGTCTCACATTAACCCCCAACAACATGACATTGTGCTCTTGGACTATACATTTTGGTTTCAAATGTCAAGTATGGAAATGTTCTAATATCACCCACGCATCAAACGTTCATCGGACATCAAAGCTCTCACGCCGATTTAGAGATAACAATTAAAACAAAAACCCAAATTAACGATAAGCTCGCGAGCCTTACTTCTTTACATACGGACGGTTCCAGCTTAATCGAGAAAGTATTATCCACTCACAGATCTGTTGCGTTGCTGTGAGTCCTGTGTCCTATGATTCTGTTTTGTCTGATGTCTGAATACACATGTTTTTATTATCCTGTCCACCGCATAGATCTTTTCCTTTTTTTTTTGTTAAGACATATATCTTTCCCTAGAAATTACCTGTTGTTCTAATTCTAAAGTCCATGCAAGAGTGCCATTACGTATGTAGATCAATAGTTCAGTAACAAGTCACTTAGATTACATTGAATGTGCAGTCGTATTTGTAAGTGACCTGATTCCGAAGTCAAAAATAAAACCATATTCAGACGACATTGCTCAGAGTATCTATACTATAATAAATATATGCTTACAAACTGTTTCTTTGGTACTGATATTTATATTTATAACAGTCACAAGCAGGATTTGAACCTGCATCTCCGTCAATACTGTCCCAGACGCTTTGCCAATGCAGCCATCGTGACAATTGCACGGGACTGCGAATTTCGTTAACACATTTTTCTTGACGTCTGGGGTGACGCCTGCGCACCACTACATTGGCTCACCTTATGGTAAGCGGTTACCATAGCCTATATACGCTAGACATCACTCACGCGTTGCCGTTTCTAAGGAATGAGGTCGGGGATTGGGAGGAAGTAGAATAAAGAGAGTATAGGAACGATGACAAACAGAGGATAGAAAGGATAAGGAGAGGAGAGGATAGGGAGAAGGTTTGAGCCTCCAGCACCAGCACACAACAACAGTAGGAGTAGGTACCTATAGTTGTTTTACGCCGATCTTTGCGAGAGAGTGGTACTTCCTGATCGAGCCAGTCCGTCCGTGTGGTAACGGACTAAGAATACAAGTGTCACCACCCCATCATTTGCCGCGGGTGTCGTATAAAGAAGTAAGCATTTCAAGTGGCTAGTCTGCCATCATTAACAATAAAAAAAGGTATCTACAGTAATTGTTTTACGCCGATCTTCTGCGAGAGAGTGGTATTTCCCCGATCGAATAAAAAAATCTATATGGTTGTCTGTAAGGTCGGTTTACGGACGATAATTTTACGTGATAACGTCATATATGTCAATAGATGCGTCACAAGCAGAACGCTTAAGCCGATCGTGCCTCTCTATCGCTTGTTCCGCGCTCTCGCTTGCACGCTCGGCTCAGGCAGAACGTGACATTCAGTCATGCTTTTGTGTGCGTGCAGCCGGCGCTCATCGATTTATAAGACGTTATCACGTCAATAGCTTAAACTTCGTAAGTGTCATATATTTCCCAACAATAATGGCGCATTTGTCGTATTGCGTACAAAAATAGCAAAGTAGTGAACTAACAGCTATTCCTGACTTAATTTGTAAGATTTGTTCTGAATTTAGAATCGCAATTCGGTTCTGTGTGTACCTTATACTCACACTAGTTTTGTTGAAAACATTGTTGGAACGGAGTTCGTTATCGTTCTGGCTGAGGGGCTAGACCGAAAAAAGGGTAACAATGAAAAATTATATCAAAAATCATTCAACTTTTTGTAGTGATTTTTGAAGCAATTCTCATCACCTAGGAAAAAAAACTCGAGTCAGCTTGCTGTCAATTTTGAAAATATGCAGAAATATTTAGATTTTTTATCGTTTTTATATATTTATCTATACTATTATAAAACTGTAACAGATCTGTGTCTGTACATTCAAGATTTTTGAGAAAAAATTGCTGTAATAGGCTATATAGGCGTGTTTAGACCCAAAACATTTTTTTTAGAATTTTTGTCTGTTTGTCTGTTTATCTGTTTGTTTGTTCGCACATCACGCAAAAACTACTGGACGGATTTTGATGCAACTTTTTTATTTGAACAAGCTTGATTAGATTTAAAAACTGGTATACATTTTATCTCGCTACTACATCGGGAACCTGAGATATGACCAAAAAACAGGCTTTTGGCTGCGGCGAAGCCGCGGCGCAATGGCTATAGTAATCTATACTATTATAAAGCTGTAAAAGGGCTGTGTCTGTACATTTAAGATATCTAAACACAAAACAATTATTTTTAGATTTTTGTCTGTTTGTTCGTTCGCGAATCACGCAAAAACTACTCAACGGACTTTGAAATAAAAAAATATAATGCATTTTTATTCTAGAAAAGAGGGTATTAAAATGGTAATCATCCCTAAAAAGTCGAAAACATTGATAATGATTTTTTTCTTCTTTTATAGTAGGGCAAGAGAACACGGTACCACTGAAGTGTTATGACACATCCAGTGGTCAGCCAGTACAAGCGCAAAGAAGGCGGGTTTATTTAGTAGCTGAGGACCCCACACTACCCTCTTCGTTGCCCCGAACAATGGGGACTACGGTTAGGTACATTTTTTCTCGCCTTAATAAAACATAAAGGACAGAACACGGTGATGATTGGAAATTATGTTTGCTAACGGTAGTAGACAAACCATCACCCACTGATAAAATTACAAAAATATTCAAATGTTTTTATTCAGTAACTAAACATAGGTACAATTTAATGACTGTGTTTGGTGGCCTCCTATGTATAAATATGAAATACCTGTGCTAGGAGACTTCAAAAATATTGATATTAAAAAACCAGCACCAGTAAAATAATAACATTTTCAACCATTTCACTTAGGAAAGCTGTTAAATTGGAACGGACAGAAATCAAATTAAATGTTTATTGTTTCCTAAGCTTGTTCGCAATCATTTTATATAGCTACTTGACAATAAGCTACATTTTTGACCTTGAACTTTTAATTTGCTTTCGACTTTCCAAAAGTTTCGAAAATAGGCTTCTAATAATATTGAGTGAGACTAACGATTAATCATAATAGTTTGGTGCGGAGCCATCCATCAATCTTGCACGGAAGCTATTGACGGGCATCATGTTCTCAAATTTATAGACCAACGCTAAGGTTTACGAGAATAGAATGGGTTCGCTGTAGTCGACATATTAGGGTTTTGTTGATGATCTATTGCAATCAAGGAAAAATTTTGTGTGCCAAATCAATCAATGTGAAAAATCTTTATTAAAGAAACTTCCTTTATGAATGAATACAAAGTGCGACAATATGAAATTGAAAATAATTGTCACGAGCAAGATTTAAACCTGCATCTCCTGGAAAAGCATCTCAGCCGCTTTGCCAATTCAGCACATCTGTGCTGGACTACGAATTTTGATAACACATACTTTCTTAATGTCTTAGGTAATACCATAAAAGGAAAACTTTATAAGTGCAACGTGTATGTGTGTCTGCCTGTAGTATGTCTATATATATACCTAACTTGATCTAGACTGTTCATAGCTATGATAAAAAAAATCTATGAAGCCGTTGGAAGAAAAAGAGTTTCTTAAAGTGAAAACTTCTTTAGACGCGTTGAGCTATTTTGGGTGAACAAAAATCATGGAACTCGCGACATCGTCACCGAACGTTCCGATCTTCTTTAGACGCGTTGAGTACTTTTTGGGTGAACAAAAATCATGGAACTCGCGACATCGTCACCGAACGTTCCGATCTTCTTTAGACGCGTTGAGTACTTTTTGGGTGAACAAAAATCATGGAACTCGCGTCATCGTCACCGAACGCTCCGATAGAAGTGAAAACTAAGTAACTTGTGAATTGTATCGTCGAGCTATTAGATTATTATTTTTGAATAATTTTTGTTTGTAAATAAGAAGTGTTAATGACCAATTAATTGGTGAATTATGTGTTTGTGTACCCGTACCGTAACGCAATTAAATAAACTTGATTTGACTTGAACTACGTAAATATGTTTTTACTGATTGTAAAAATGGCTAGTATAAATAAAATCACATATCATTTCGTAAAGATATAGAAAAACGAGGGTGCAATTGTATTGCTCATGCTTTGAACGGAACCTTCAATTATTTCCAATTTTAGCGATACGGCCGAAACTCCAAATTAAATTCCGGCCCGACCCTTTCATGTAATAAACTGATATGATGGTTCACCATTCTAGTTAACTAAAATAGGTTCAAATAATTTGGTACATATGTATGTGTTAGTGAGGAGGAATAACTGGTCTTTGTGATATAATGTAGTAAGAAGTCATAGTATCACATAAATCTCAATTCTGGCCACTCTAGTCAATTTCCCAGGCAGAGTTCCCAAAGGAGACTGGCGTTTCCTTGGAGCGTTCGGCCTCGTCACCTAAGCGGATAATTTGAATGTTTCCTGATAGCATTATTAAAAAAAAACGGTTACGTATGGTTGTCACTTTTTTCTCATTGGCTTGGGAAATACCTACATTACACCTTGCAATGTAAATAATAAAGGAACTAATCTGGTTTTAGGTACAAAGTAAATTGATAAAAGTAGAACCGTTTATGTTGATGATTTGCAAATATCGATTTTTCGCAATATAATCGCATCATTGCCAATTATTTTTCTGCACTCAGACATGTTTTCTGGAAATGGTACTGAAGAAAATAATTATGAGTAAAGATGTACTTTTTGTGTCAATTTTATTTCTGTAGGGGCCGAAAACCGCCCCACACTACCCTCTTCGTTGCCCCGAACGACGAGTTGTGCGGTTAGGAACATTTTTCCCGACTTAACAAAAGAAAAAGGGCCCGAAAACCGCCACTTTTTTCCTTCCTTTCTGCTAAGAGTGTTTATTAGTATTTTTAAATGTATTTCCTGTTTAAGCAATAACTTTTGTTTAATATACAAAATAGAAAGCTTCTAAGGACATCCTTACCATCAAATTCCATTATCAACTCGACAAGATCACCAAAATTACTCAAACAATTTTCCGTTTAAAAATGTTTTTGTTTACTGTTAAATAAATGGCCGAGGTCGATCAGCTTGAAGGCTTTTAAATCATCCTAAAGGTTTTATACAACAGCGGTAATACGAGCTTCTTTCATGTCTAAAGATAAGAGCTTCGAAAACTGAGCTTAGAGGATTTTCAACCATTTAGTCTTTTCAAAGTGAAATCCAATCATACCCTTCGTGGTAATTCAAAAACCAATAGTCAAAAGAATATCTCTATATTAATCAAAATCCTAATTGAATGAGTTTTATAAGGCTTTGGGTAATGTAAGATATTCGGATTATTTTAAATATAATGCCGCTAGCGTAGTTATATTTATACAAGCAGTTGCACTATTATGCCCGCAGTAGCCTTGTTTTTGACTGCATTAAACAAAGCCATAACATAGACCATATTCCTAATAGAAAAATACATTTTTTCCGTGTGGTGACGGACTCAGAATACAAGTGTCACCACCTCATTCTTTCCCGCGGGTGTCGTACAAGGCGACTAAAGGAAGTAAGCAATTATCATCCATTGCATTACTGGTGGTAGGGTTAGGTGACAAGCGGGAGTGTTTACTTGATATCGCGCCCGAGCGGGTTAGTACCACTATCTCCCTTGTTTCCAGCCATGAAACCATCATGAAACATCGGTGTGTTTTGGTTATAGAAGGAGATAGCCGTAAATACTTTATTTCATATCTGGGAAATGAAATGGTGAGCAGCAGTGATCCAAATCTATAAAACAATAAGCTTTCAATAAAAAAAACACGACACTTAATTATTCCGATCTGTACTATATATAAATCAGGAACGATAATAACGAACCGAGCTATGACTGTACATCTAAGATACGAGTATTTGTTAAAAAAAATTGTGTATTAGGCTTTTGGCTGGCGTCTCTGAACTCAAAACATATTTAAACACAAAGTGGAAAATGTGAAATCGAAAATAAGGCTAAGCATGTCAAATGCTAAAAATATATATAAAAATAACAAAACATATATTTTTGATTTTTTGTGTGTTGCTTGATCGCAAATCGCCCAAAAACTACTAAACGGATTATGAAGAAACTCTTTTGCCTGATTAGACTTAAAAACTGGTATACATTTTATTCTGCTATTATATCAGGACCCTGAAATATCACGTAAAAGCAATACATTATCCATGTAAAAGTTTGTATATTCGGATGACTACACAAATGTCGGAGTGGTTTAGATATTGGCCTGAGTGTTGTCGGTGGTTCTAATCCCACACATAATAACTCATTGTGTGATCCTGAAATGGTTGTTCTGAGTCTGGGTGTACCTTGTGTCTTGTGTGTATTTGTAAAGTCACTTGCTTACCTACATTATCAAAGAGTTACATTTTGCAATTTTTTAATGTCCCCAGGATGTTGGGCTGTGCGTTGATATATCAGTCAGTCAGTTGTTTTTTTTATAGATAATATCTTAGGTACTTACAGCACAAGAGAATTTTGAACATGGAGATTATATTGAAATTCATTTGGGATCAACATATTATGGCTTTTATTTAGCTTGAAGTTTCCATTGTTAGTTGCATTCGCCGATGAACGCTCAGCGAAGTGAAAATGTTTTGCGTCTCTCTGATGCATTCACTTGCGGGAATTTGAGTGCAACGCATTCGGCCGTTAGTCAAGTTAAAATTTATGGTTTCAGCGGCAGAGGGAAATTTATCAAACTTAGAGATTTAAACTATGTATTGCATACAATATATATCTTATTTACTTACTTACTTATCATCACGCCTCTCCCTTGCTGGGTAGTCAAAGAGAACAGAGTGCCAAAAGGCACTATTCTTGCATCTCTCGCTTGCTCAACATTCATAATTTTCTTCATACACACTCGGAGACCCCTAACTCCACCTTCCTTTAATACATGACGGATTTGGTCTAGGTAAGGGAGTCTCGGTCTCCTCCTATACCAAAATCCTTCCACTTTCGCATTGTATATTTTCTTAACCAATTGTTTGTCCGGTATCTATCCACATGTCTGAGTAATTCCTTTTCGCATCTTTCACACCTATTTTCTCTCTCTTGTTTTTATTTGTAGAAGTAGTTTCTATTGATTTTACTACCTTACTAATATTATCAATGTGGAAATAAGTTTGTTTGTCATTTATTTGTTTCCACTTGACGCCGTATCTACTTAATCGATCCTATATAAAATTGGCCCACATTCTTTTTTATACTACGTGGTGGCAAACCGTACCGTAGCCTATAGACGCTAGTAACACCAGATGCATCAATCACGCGTCGTTATCTCCAAGGAAAGGGATGGAAGGTGGAGGAAAGGATGATAAGGAGAGGATAGGAAGCATACCAAGGAGAGGACAGGAAGGACAATAAAGAGAGGATATGAAGCATAATAAGGGTGGAATAGGGAGGGGGTTTTGGCCACCGGCGCTGTCACTCACCATATATAAAACACAACGGTAGTCACGCTGATCTGAGGGGAGGGTGGTACTTCCCCTATCGAGCCGGCTCATTCATACTGATATATGCAAGGCCCTACTACTACTAAAATTACACATTTAATTTGAAACATAAACATATAGGGCCTGTGCCTACGGCACATCAGTATTGATTGTAACAATATAATAAACAGACGTGTCAAGACCGTGTTTGATTCAATAACTAGATACGCGAGAGACAACGTATATACGAGCGCCACAGTGGTGACCCCAAGCTAAAGAAGAACACGTATTCTTGAAAATGAATAATTCGGGTCAACAGTCAACATCAGCGTCAACTACAAGAGAGGGAGAAGTAGCGGTTGTTTCGGTATCATCAAGAATTCCCGAGTTTTGGAGCGACCAGCCAAGGTTGTGGTACGTCCAATGTGATGAGGCCAGATACAATATGGTTGTTATCAAATTAGATAAAGATGTCGTGCAACAATTTAGCGACATCCTGTTTAAGCCGCCAGAGGTAAAAAAAATCGAGACGTTAAAAGAGCGTTTATTGAGAATATTCGAAGAATCCGAAATGCGTCAATTTCAGAAATTGCTCAGTGGAATGGAGTTGGGAGACCAGAAACCTTTGCAACTACTGCGCAGAATGAGAGACTTAGCTCGAGGAAAAATGCCTGACGAAACACTTCGATTGATGTGGCAAGGTCACCTGCCTTCTTCAGTACGGGGAGTGTTAGCGGTTAGTGAAGTGAAAGATTTAGAACATCTGGCAGCTATCGCAGACAAGGTCATGGAGACCGTACTGCCTTTGCAAGTGGCAGAAGTGCAATCCAAGCCAAGCTCCAGTTCGGACAATTCATTCATATTAGCGGGAATTGCTAAATTGAGCTTAAAAATTAGAGAAATGGAAAAGGAAAGAAATTATAACAGAAATTTCAACCGCAATCGAACCCGATCTCGCTCAGTGTCGCGAGGACAGGGATATGATACGACGTTCGCCGAGTAGCCCAGACTGGCTTGGTAAATATCATTTTAAATTTAGACATAGAGCTAAGAAATGTATAGAACCGTGTGCTTGGAGAAACCCCGGAGGTACAGAAGGTCAGGAAAACTAACGGAGGTGCTTTCGCAGGCGGAGATATGCACCATCACACCTATTCACCGCCTATGTGTTTCGGATTATTATAGTGGACTTAGATTTTTAGTGGACACTGGTTCGAATATATCGGTACTACCTATGAATAAAAATAGACTTGTTAGTGTAAATTGTGAGGACTATAAATTATATGCGGCTAATGGTACGGAGATAAGAACTTATGGTGTTAAGACTTTAAATCTATACTTTAAACTTCGACGTGCGTTTCGGTGGTCATTCGTGTTGACAGATGTCAAGCAACCCATCCTTGGTGCTGACTTCCTGTCCCATTATAAGTTGTTGGTGGATGTAAAAAATAGAAAACTTATTGATTCAGCGACTACTCTACAGGCTATCGCATCTGTGGCAGTGTAAGATGATCCTACGATTACGACAATCGACTATAAAAACAATTACAGTAGTATATTGGCGGAATTCCCTAATATTACAAAGCCGATGAATTTCAAAGATTCTCCGTTTCATTCTACCGTACATTATATAGAAACTACAGGCCCGGCTGTGTACGTCCGACCAAGACTATTGCCACCGGATAAGTACAAAAAGTTCAAGGCGGAATTCCAACGTATGCAGGAATTAGGTATATGTAGACGCTCCAGAAGTAATTGGGCGAGTCCTTTACACGTGGTTATGAAAAAGAACGGGGAGATTTGACCATGCGGCGATTATAGGCAGCTCAACGCAATCACGAAACCGGATCGTTACCCTATACCACGTATACAAGACTGTACTTATTTGTTGCATGGACAAACAGTATTCTCGAAAATTGACATGCAACGTTCATACCACAACATTAAAATTTATAAGAAGAATATTCCAAAGACTGCTATAGCTTGCCCTTTTGGTTTATTTGAATTTTTGAGATTAGGATTTGGTTTCAAAAACGCTGCAGCCACGTTTCAACGATTTCTCTGCGAAGAAGTATTATGTAACCTAGATTATATATTTATATATATAGATGACGTCATTATAGCCTCGTCATCCGAGTCTAGCCATAAGGAGCACGTTCGAGAAGTTTTAAAACGCCTTAATGCATATGGCATTACGATAAACATGGCCAAATGTGAATTCGGGAAATCAGAGTTGAATTTTCTCGGGTATCATATATCAAAGGATGGTTTCAAACCATTAGAAGAGCAAGTTAAAGTCATATCTGAGTTCCCAAAACCAAAAACTGTAGGGAAGTTACGTCGTTTACTTGGCATGTTAAATTTTTATAGGCGCTATATACCTAAAGCAGCTGAAACTCTCGCTAAACTGAATATATTTTTGCACAATGCCAAGAAGAAAGACAAGCGCCTAGTTCCTTGGACTGACGAAGCTGTCAACGCTTTCGAACAATGCAAACAACAACTTAAAAACGCCATTACCCTGTCATTTCCTTCAGCGAACGCGCCAATAGCTCTAATGACCGACTGCTCTAACACCTGTGCAGGCGCGGTACTCCAACAAAGAGACGGTGACAGTTGGAAGCCCTTAGGTTTTTTTTCAACAAAACTAAGTGATACTCAGCAACGATACTCTACGTACGAACGATAGTTATTAGCAATTTATATGGCAATAAAACATTTTCGACCACTCATCGAAGGTCGATCTTTCACGGTGTACACAAACCATAAACCGATTGTTTACTCGCTATAGAAAAATTCCATAAGCAAAAATGATACACCGCGGCGTATACGACATTTGGATTTTATTATGCAGTTTTGTACCGAAATAAAGCACATTTCTGGCGAGGAGAACGTTGTTGCCGATTGTTTTTCACGAATATCGGCAATAGACCAATTATCTCATATAGATTATGAAAACTTGGCAGAAGCGCAAAGTAAAGATACAGAGCTAAGCAATCTCATGAAATCTAATACATTGACATTTAAGAAGCTGTTTATACCTAATTGTAAGATACCTATCTATTGTGACGTGTCGACCAACAGAACACGACCATATTTGCCGAAAGAATTTCGTGTATCGGCTTTCAGCGCAGTACATGACGTAAGTCATACTGATATTCGTACAACTCGTAAGATGATGCAAGATCGCTATATATGGCAGGGAATGAACAAAGACATCATACAATAGACTAGAACTTGTGGAAATTGTCAAAAATCAAAAATTCATAGACATACAATATCACCTCATGGACATTTTGTTCACAGCGACCGATTTGAGCATCTGCACATGGATGTAGTTGGTTCATTGACATACTGCAGCGGTTACCGTTACATAGTAGTGGTGGACCAAGGTACTAGTTGGCTTGAGGCCTATCCTGTAAAAGATATAACCGCGGAGTCTATTGCGGATATCATATACACCGGATGGATTGCGAGATTTGGAACACCACTGTATTTAACAACCGACCAAGGGTCAAATTTTTTATCAAATTTGTTTACACAATTATACAACAGAATGGGTATCAAGAAATTTAAAACCACTGCCTATCATCCACAGTCAAATGGGCTCGTGGAGGTGGGCGTGTGTCGCGCAAGAACAGAGCAATGGGTATCAGAGTTACAATCCGTTTTACTCGGATTAAGAACAAGTATGAGAGATGATACACAAATTAGTGCGGCAGAGATGGTGTATGGAGAGCCTATTAGACTGCCAGGAGATTTCTTTGAGCCTTTACAGCAAGGAGCCTCCGATAATGTCATGTTTTTACAAGAATTGTGCAGGAAAATAGCAAATTTAGCTTCAGTGCCGAAAAAAGAAAGTTGTCAGCAAAAACTGTTTATACACCCAGAGCTGAAGGACTGCACGCATGTATTTATAAGGTCACAAAACCTTTAGTACAACCTTACACGGGACCTTTTAAAGTCATTAGTAAGACGGATAAATATTATAAAATAATGCAACAGGATACGGAGAAAATAGTTAGTATAGACAGAATAAAGCCAGCGTTTATACTTAACAACAGCGGAGAATGCAAGCCCGCCCCATATATGGAAAGAACGAAACTAAACAATGAGACTAGAGTGTCAAGATTCAGGCGAATAATCAAACCTGTCGTTCGTTTCACAGTGTGAACACCGCTTTAGTCCTCCTAGAACGTACGTATTTAAAATGGGAAAGCAAGAAAGTAAACAGCAAGAAGAGCAAATTATTATTGCCCAAAATGGTGCGGGTAATGGTGCCGCGGCAACCGCGACCGAGGTGTCAGATAGTAGGCATGAATGATACCTAATTTTCATCATAGCGTGTTTATTAGCTGCGATAGTATATTTGGCATGAGCACACTACAAAATCAGGTACGCTTGTTATATGAGACGAGAATTGCAAGATCTACCAATGGGGGAGATGCGCAAGGCCGAGCCTTGCCCTAACTGCATCCCGCCCCCACCGCATCCAAGAATAGTTATATAGTCTACATATAAAGTGATATAACGAATAATAATATAACCAGTGAACAGTGCGCGAACTCGGACTTAGTGACATAACCAATAATCGTAGATATAATCAGTGAAAAGTGCGCGACATTACAGAAGTATTTACAGTAGAAATTTAGTTTTTAGAATATATTTTGTGTATTATTATTATATAGCTTTTTTATAAATAAGGGGGATGTACTGTTCCTACGGCACATCAGTATTAATTCTAACAATATAATAAACAGACGTGTCAAGACCGTGTTTGATTCAATACCTAGATACGCGAGAGGCAACGTATATACGAGCGCCACAGACCTTACTAATAAACGTTGTATAAACTCTGAATAGTTATTCAGTATTTTGTCTTTGTCACTATTATGACAGTTTGACGTTGAAAGAAAGGAACAAAGCACTGAATTACTATTTGGAGCTTAAACAATGTTTATTAGTAAGAGGGATAGTCTGAAGTGCGAAAGAAGGACATAATTGCCTGTTTATCCCAAAAATGGAGGGTTCCTGTGGGTTATTACTGTTACAATTTCTACAGCTTTTTTTTTGTGACAAAACATTGCGCTAAGAAGTAATTCTTGTATGACAAGGGTGTTTCATCCATCCATCAGCCTTTCAATGTCCACTGCTGGACATAGGCCTCCCCAAGAGAACGCCACAACGAGCGGTCCTGTACCGACCGCATCCAACGACTCCCCGCAGCTTTGACCAGATCGTCGGTCCATCTGGTGGGGGACCGTCCTACGCTGCGCCGTCCAATACGTGGTCGCCACTCGAGAACCTTTCATCCCCAACGGTTGTCGGTTCGTCGAGCGACGTGGCCTGCCCTTTGCCACTTCAGAATGGCAAAGCGGGGTGTTTACAAACATACAATTTAACGGACATTAAGTATAAACAGAGTCAGAAAAATCATTTGTATCAAGAATTTTATTGTCATGGTATCGAACCCAAAACACTCGCCACAGGAGGTCGGTACCTAAACTACTCTGTCATCTTCGTAAAGATTATTTGACATAATTATCGCCAGCGGGCCACTGAAGTAATCCAGCACCAGTGGTCCGTCAACACAAGCGTAGAGATGGAACACGGCGGGTTTCTTTAGTGGGCGAGGGCCCCACACTACCCCGTTCGTTGCCTTAAACGACGGGTTACGTACATTTTTTCCCGCCTAAAAAAATAAAATAAAAAGGGTTTAATCTTCTATACTATTATAAAGCTGTAACAGAGCTGTGTCTGTACATTTAAGATATTTAAGAAAGATGACTGTAATAGACTATAATATAGGCGTGTCTAAACACAAACGTTTTTTTTTAGATTGTTTGTCTGTTTATCTGTTTGTCTGTAGCTTTTCGCTGCAGTGGAGCCGCGGGCAAAGGCTAGTTTTAAATAAAAAAAGAGGTGAGTAGTACCTAAGTGAATATTCCTTTCAAAGTACACAATATGTATTCTAAGTACATTGAACATTATGTTTTTATCTAGATTTATACCCGCGATAAACACTTAGCTTTTTACTTAAAGTATTCCAAATTTTTATGGAGATAAACGTAAGGTTTATCTTAACGACCAATGCAATAAAGACACACGGGCGAATAATTCGAACGTGTCTGCCTCTCAAGCATTTATGCTCGTATCTTTTGACAAATAATAGAGTAAAAGACGTTAAGAATAAATGTGTTATAGAAATTTGCAGTCCCGAGTAATTGTCACGATGGTTGAATTGGTGAAGCATCTGGGACGGTATTCCAGGAGACGCAAGTTCAAATCCTGCTCGTGAGTGTTATTTTCGATGTCATATTTTCATACTTTGTTTTAATAGAGTAAAAGTCATTAATGCATAATGAATCACAATTTTTGTTCCGCACTTTACAATTTGCTAATCAAGATCCACTGACAACATTTTTAGAATTCTTAGGATAAGTAATAGTCTCCATTTGGTTATTTGAGTAATGCCTTTGAAATAGTTTTCAATTGAGATTAAGTATCTCATTTATATTCTGCCAATATGACTGTGACTTTTTTTTTGTTAAGGCGGGAAAAAATGTACCTAACCGCACACCCCGTTGTTCGGGGCAACGAACAAGGTAGTGTGGGGCCCTCACCCACTAAATAAACCCGCCGTGTGCCGTCTCTCCGACTATATTGGCGGGCCACTGGAACCATATTACATTCCTTCTGTGGTAATATGACTGTGACCTGACGCTATAAAGATATTACAATATGTACTTCTTAATTTAGTAGAATTATTTATTTTGTCATAACGTTTTAGTTTCGCATTAGAGCATTACAAATAAATCACATTTTAACAGAACCATGATATTGTAGTTATAAAAAATATTTTTTTTTTTGTATTCTGGAAGTCACTAGGTTATTATTAGGTTAGTATTTAAAATAAAAAGTATCATAATATTAAAGATTACATAACTTAACCTTTTGCGTTCAATGAATAAAACTTCACAGTAATTAAGAATAAGTAATGGCTTGTTTTAATAGGGGCGGGTCAGAGCTTCACCCGAGAGTGGCACACAAACCACTCTCGGGTGAAGCTGACCCCATGGTTAAATGAATTTAGATCATGGTTCAATACAGTAATATATTGCGGCAAATGCCTTCTCAAAATCTCTAAGGTTCCGTGTGGTGACGGACTAAGAATACAAGTGTCACTACTCTATTATTTTCTTACGGGTGTCGTATGAGGCGACTAAGGGAAGTAAGCAAGTATCATCCATTGCATGACTGGCGGTAGGGCTAGGTACCAAGTGGGAGTACTCACTTGGTATCGGGCCTGAGCGGGTTGGTTCCACCATCTCACGTGTGAACGGCCATGAAGCACATCGTTGCGTTTTGGCTGTAGCAGGAGATAGCCGTTTATTCTTTCATTTCATATCTGTGAAATTAAATGGTGAGTAGCGACTACACATTACTCTCGGTATAGATGATTCCAAGAGTGACGGTTACCATTTACCATCATATGGACAGTGGCTCATCTGCCACTAAACGCAAAAAAAAAAAAATACTTATTACGCATGTGGTAAACAAGTATACGGTCTAAATGTTGGTAAGCGGTTACTGTAGTTTATAGACGCTAGCAACACCAGAGGCATCACTCGCTCGTCGTTAGTCTCAAGGGGACGAACAGGAAGTGCAGAGGGGGCTGGCCTCCTGTGCCCTCTATAGGAAAATAGTAGGGGTAGGTTTTTTGATCTTCTGTGAGAGGGTGGTACTTCTCCGATCAAGCCGGCTAATTGATAAGCAGGACTGAGCAGAACTGTACATTGGTAAACAATATACACATATTTCAGAAAGTTTTCGATAAGTCACACGTGTGTGGCCATGCTTCGGATTGTGGAAAGAGTTTGATAGGGAGCTTTGGAGTCTCCTGTTTTACGACTAAGGTATAATTACTGTATTTAATTGGAACATTACTGCAATCTGCATTGCGGTGAGCTTCTATCTCTGCATGTGCTAAGAAAAAAAATGTAGAGATGTATGTATTTAACTATATTGGAATAAAATGTTTGCAAGTACATCCGATAGGTGGCGTGGGTCTTAAAGATATCTAACACAAATGTGAAGAGGAGATTGGGTGTTACCATTACGTGACTGTAGTGCCAGAAGACTCCCGGATTGGATAGGACACAGATTCAAATCCGGCTCGCAATAAAGCTGTCGTTTTCCACAAATAATTTGTTCTTTAAACTAGCTGAGCATGTCAAATTCTAAAATACAGATCACAATATCTATAACTTGTTATTTATGAAGTACCTGCATTATCGTGTACTATATTATATTGGTAGCTGATAACACTACTATTATGTATCATAAACACGTAATCGATTCTAGTCATTTTAATAGTGTGTTCATTTTAGGATCCTACACTTGAGGACCCTCGAGGATGTGGGTATGACTCATAACGTGGTACAAAACCTAATCTGGTATGCTCTAAGGCTTAAAAAAATGAAGCAAAAAAAAACCAAATTTAGTATTTTTATTTTCCATGATTGCAGACAAGCTAGCGGCTATCTGTTGGTTGCGATAATTGGTATCCAAAAGCCTTTTTAAAAAAAATTACATACCATAGCGCTGGGGAAATACCGAAGTACTTCCAGAGAACGCCATTTTTAATAATACTATCTAAATCAGCAGTCGGAACATAAGTAATCTTATAACGAGAACAGCCGAAAAAGATATCGCAATGTTTTATCGTAATTTCTAGCAATATACATGAATGTTATAGGAAACTATTCCAACAACATAGACTAAGTATATATACTATAGACTCGCTACTATTTTAATACTAAGGATGAAGAAAAGGATGCATGATCTTAGCAAGAGTGAGCGAGACACATGTATAAGTTTTGTATCCTTTTCGCGTATGCGTTATTTTTTAATAAGGTGGTCCACCGTCCCCATCATCGGTATGTAAGCTTGTTTTTGTATTTACGTAAAAAAAACATTTATTAATCACGTTGTATACGCTAATGTTACACGTTCTAATACATATTAAGCAAAATATAGGCATAACTACAATTTATTTTGTCCTTCAATTTCTTGTATCCGGCTAAAACAGGTAGTATATTTATAGTCTACAAAGTTATGATCATAGTTATCTTCTAAAATTATTCCGGTTATCATATGTCCAAACTATTGCTATCCCGATACTGCATACACTGAGAACGTGTCTATAATATCCTCTGACTACGTCCAACAAGAAATAAAAGAGTCAGCCCATTTGCACCGAAAGACACTTAAGCTTGAATAATTCAAGGTCAATTCAGTTGTAAAATATTGGTATGTTACCAAATGTTAGACCCTAAAACATTTTTGATCTGTATTTTAGCATTTTTACCCTAAAACATTTTTGATCTGTATTTTGACATGCTCAAGCTACTTTAAATAACAAATTATTTGTGAAATGTAGAAAAAGAGAACTTTTAGTGCGAGCGGGAATCGAACCTGCGTCCCTTGCAATCCGGGAAAGTGCTTGTGGGCCGTAAAGACATAATGAGATGTGGAGATTGGCTATGGCCGTTGGTCAGTGCAATTTCTTAGCGGTTAGAGCACTCCCCGGGACGCAGGTTAAAAGTTATATTTTTCCACATTTCACAAATAATTTTTTATTCACTTATATTTACAACAAAATGTATGGTATAAACTTTCAAAAACCAGTGTTATTTCGAACGAAACAACTAAAACAATGTGATTAAGGAGTCTCTAGACATCCATTTCTAATCGTTATTGGCTAGATGTTACATTTAAATGCCATTTGTTGGCAGTAGAACTGTGTCATTGAACTAGTTACTACGCTCGAAAACTAAGTTTAATTTGGCAGGATTATTCAGCATTAGGTACAAAATACTTTACATAAAATACAAAAGGAATGACTTAGATTTTCTTTTATGCTACGTGGGTTGCAAATATGCATACGGCCCACTTGATGGTAAGCGGTTACCGTAGCCTATAGATCCTAGCAACACCAGAGGCACTCGCACGTCACTATATCCAAGAAAAATGATAGGAGGTGAACAAAACGGCAGGAGTAACTACAGTTGAGAGGGTGGTGGTTCCCCGATCGAGCCGGCCCATTCATGTTGTGGTAAGCAAGGCTCTATCACTAGAGAATTGAAAATAGATTTGTACCGTCATCAATCACCTCTATGTATTTCAGTTGTATGCTATTTTTGTTATAATTCTGTAATAGAGCAGTCGTTAAATGTGCTAGGTGACCTGAAACCCTGGTATCGCCGAATCCATGAGCGGTGGAAGATACAGATACCATTATAGCTCGACTGCCACCGTTGGCATTTAAAAGCAGCTGTGTTTATAATGAATAAAAACAAGGTTGTCATGATATATGTAATAGACTTCTAAGTAGTATATATTCTATATTCTACCTATTCTCTCCTTATTATCCACCTCCTAACCCTTACCATGGAGATGGCGACGCGCGAGTGATGCCTCTGATGTTGCTGGCGTCTATAGGCTACGATAGCCGCTTACCATCAGGTGGGCCGTGTGCTTGTTCGCCATCCATATAGTATAAAAAAAGTATGTAAAACACTATTATATGCCTAATCTTCCAGTGATCACTTCGTAACACATTTAAAGTGTTTGGATTGTGAGTCAAAATGTAGTTATGATGTAGTAATATTGCATTCGGAAATATAGTAAACTGTTTACTCTTATCTACGTTTATATCATTCAATCATCCAGCTTTATGTCGTTCAGGATATAGGTATTCATGATAAAGATCTTGCCATCATCACATCCAATCTTTAATAATCCATTTTTTTTCTATATTTTGGCGGGAAATAAGCTGCGACAGTAAATTAACTGCGTTTTTGTTCTAACCGCTTCACCCGTATATTTTCATCCCAAAATAATACCCTTAATGTTAGCTATAAATACAGATGTACTAATCATTATTAAATTTAATTTAAATAGTACTGAAGATGTTTAATACATTTTTTAAAGCACTGGGGAATTATAAAGTAGATATTTTGATCTATATATTTTAACAATTGCCATGCTCAGCTACTTTAAAGAACAAAAAATTTGTGAAAGTGGTAAAAGAACGCTCATAGCATAACGTATTCCCCGAAGAGGTAGGCAGAGGTGTATTACACATTCACGGTTCGCCAGCTATGTTTAAGTCCCACGTAATAGGGGGCGAGCCTATTGCCGTCTACCAGGCACATTTCCAAACTCCGGGTTGTTACTGAGAATTTTCTTTTTACGAAAAAGCTCAATAACACTGCTCGATCCGGGGATCAAACGTGAGACCTCATGATCAGCAGTCACTTATACTACCGCTGCATCAAAGAGGCAGGAGAGAAAGAGAGCTCTCTTTTTATACTTTCGCAAATAATTTGTTCTGTAAAGTAGATATTGGTAACATCTTATAGGCTACATTAAGCGTTTATCATTAGGCAGATTGTGTGCTTGTTTGCAAAGCTTTTTATAGTTGGTGTCAAATGAGCGATGGCCCACCTGACGATAAGACCTACTTATTTACTCGACAATATCAAGAATGCTGCCAAGCAGCTGCTCACTATTTCAAGAACGGCTATCTCCGGCTACAACCAAAACACTCAGGTGTTGTATGGTCAGCATATGACCAAGTCTATCTATGAAAAAATGAGAATATTTTCTTGTTTTTCAGTAGTCTGGTTTTAGTTTTTGAGCTTAACTTTTATTTCATTTAAGGGGTTATAATTTCTTGATAACGTATTTACAGATAAGCTTTCCATTTTTTTGTGGAGGTATTATTGTTTTACATATACCTACCTATTTAAAATATCAAGGCAAATATAGTATTAGTAATTGTCAGGACACTTTAATAGCTGCGGTAGTTCCCCTTCGTTACCGTGTACAAAATCACACAACCGGTATTTATTAAACACAAAGTGAAAAATGTGAAATCGAAAATAACAGTCAGGAGCAGGATTTGAACCTGCATCTTCTGGATACCGTCCAGATGCTTTACCAATTCAGCCATCCTGACAATTGCTCCTGACTGCTAATTTCGATAACACATCATACTTAACGTCTTTGGGTGACGCCTGCGCCATCTGTCAGAAGTATTTTCATACATTATACCGACCAGGTAAACTTAATTTTACAATTAAGATTTTACCTAATAATGACGCAAACCCTTTAAATATTTAGATATTTTTATATATATTTTTAGCATTTGACATGCTTAGCACTATGCATTAAACACAAAGTGAAAAATGTGAAATCGAAAATAACAGTCAGGAGCAGGATTTGAACCTGCATCTTCTGGATACCGTCCAGATGCTTTACCAATTCAGCCATCCTGACAATTGCTCCTGACTGCTAATTTCGATAACACATCATACTTAACGTCTTTGGGTGACGCCTGCGCCATCTGTCAGAAGTATTTTCATACATTATACCGACCAGGTAAACTTAATTTTACAATTAAGATTTTACCTAATAATGACGCAAACCCTTTAAATATTTAGATATTTTTATATATATTTTTAGCATTTGACATGCTTAGCACTATACATTAAGCACAAAGTGAAAAATGTGAAATCGAAAATAACAGTCAGGAGCAGGATTTGAACCTGCATCTTCTGGATACCGTCCAGATGCTTTACCAATTCAGCCATCCTGACAATTGCTCCTGACTGCTAATTTCGATAACACATCATACTTAACGTCTTTGGGTGACGCCTGCGCCATCTGTCAGAAGTATTTTCATACATTATACCGACCAGGTAAACTTAATTTTACAATTAAGATTTTACCTAATAATGACGCAAACCCTTTAAATATTTAGATATTTTTATATATATTTTTAGCATTTGACATGCTTAGCACTATGCATTAAACACAAAGTGAAAAATGTGAAATCGAAAATAACAGTCAGGAGCAGGATTTGAACCTGCATCTTCTGGATACCGTCCAGATGCTTTACCAATTCAGCCATCCTGACAATTGCTCCTGACTGCTAATTTCGATAACACATCATACTTAACGTCTTTGGGTGACGCCTGCGCCATCTGTCAGAAGTATTTTCATACATTATACCGACCAGGTAAACTTAATTTTACAATTAAGATTTTACCTAATAATGACGCAAACCCTTTAAATATTTAGATATTTTTATATATATTTTTAGCATTTGACATGCTTAGCACTATGCATTAAACACAAAGTAAAAAATGTGAAATCGAAAATAACTATAAATTAAGTTTACCTGGTCGGTATAATGTATGAAAATACTTCTGACAGATGGCGCAGGCGTCACCCAAAGACGTTAAGTATGATGTGTTATCGAAATTAGCAGTCAGGAGCAATTGTCAGGATGGCTGAATTGGTAAAGCATCTGGACGGTATCCAGAAGATGCAGGTTCAAATCCTGCTCCTGACTGTTATTTTCGATTTCACATTTTTCACTTTGTGTTTAATGCATAGTGCTAAGCATGTCAAATGCTAAAAATATATATAAAAATATCTAAATATTTAAAGGGTTTGCGTCATTATTAGGTAAAATCTTAATTGTAAAATTAAGTTTACCTGGTCGGTATAATGTATGAAAATACTTCTGACAGATGGCGCAGGCGTCACCCAAAGACGTTAAGTATGATGTGTTATCGAAATTAGCAGTCAGGAGCAATTGTCAGAATGGCTGAATTGGTAAAGCATCTGGACGGTATCCAGAAGATGCAGGTTCAAATCCTGCTCCTGACTGTTATTTTCGATTTCACATTTTTCACTTTGTGTTTAATGCATAGTGCTAAGCATGTCAAATGCTAAAAATATATATATATAAAAATATCTAAATATTTAAAGGGTTTGCGTCATTATTAGGTAAAATCTTAATTGTAAAATTAAATTTACCTGGTCGGTATAATGTATGAAAATACTTCTGACAGATGGCGCAGGCGTCACCCAAAGACGTTAAGTATGATGTGTTATCGAAATTAGCAGTCAGGAGCAATTGTCAGGATGGCTGAATTGGTAAAGCATCTGGACGGTATCCAGAAGATGCATGTTCAAATCCTGCTCCTGACTGTTATTTTCGATTTCACATTTTTCACTTTGTGTTTAATGCATAGTGCTAAGCATGTCAAATGCTAAATATATATATAAAAATATCTAAATATTTAAAGGGTTTGCGTCATTATTAGGTAAAATCTTAATTGTAAAATTAAGTTTACCTGGTCGGTATAATGTATGAAAATACTTCTGACAGATGGCGCAGGCGTCACCCAAAGACGTTAAGTATGATGTGTTATCGAAATTAGCAGTCAGGAGCAATTGTCAGGATGGCTGAATTGGTAAAGCATCTGGACGGTATCCAGAAGATGCAGGTTCAAATCCTGCTCCTGACTGTTATTTTCGATTTCACATTTTTCACTTTGTGTTTAATGCATAGTGCTAAGCATGTCAAATGCTAAAAATATATATAAAAATATCTAAACCGGTATTTACTCTTAAATACTCCTATAAATTAGTAGTATTAACAACATCCCCTGCAATCGCCAACCCGCCTGCCAAGCGTGGCGATTACGGCATTATCCCCCATGACGGGACCACTCGTTGCGGCATTCTCTTGGGGAGGCCTATGTCCAGCAGTGGACGTTGAAAGGCTGATAGAAGGATGGATGGACCCCTAAAAAATTTTGTTAATGTCTTTGTGAAAACATTATTTAACAGACTACTCGTCCCGCTTGGGGCAGTCGACACAACAAGCTTCACTTAATAACTTTTCACGCCATGTCGTACTCTCACGACGACTAACATGGACTCCTCATTTAGTGTTGTAACCAATAAATCAGAACATCAGTAAAAAAAAAATCTAAGATGTAGGGCTTTTGAGAGCTCCCTGCGATCTTACGGTGGAAATGACAACTCAAATTACTGAAGTTCCGGTAGTAAAAGAAAAGATTGAAACAAGATTTTAATTTGAATATTTTATTTTGGTTATGAATAATCTTAGTTGACAATGTTCAAAAACGTAGTCGGAGGCATCTGCTCACTCTGAGATTTTGTTGCTCTAGGTTACGAACCAAAAAATATTATTTAAAATTATTCATTTCTTCATTCACAGCTAACCCAGCGCAGTAAGTTATACTAATAAGAACAGATATAATGCCAGTTATCGTTAACACGTCACGTGACCGTGTCAATGACGACTTACATGAATTTACTCCCTATCCAAACCTTCTTATAGTTTTTACTTCAAAAATCTACGTGGGAGTAACCGCAATTTCGGTTAGTGTTAAATATTGGTTTACAAAATACATACTTGCTCTCTATACGATACGCGTTGTTGTTATAAGCTAATACGTATTCAATATGTGACCCTTTAAGTAGGTCCTTTAGCTTTTTATTTGTTAGGGCGCCTTCAACTCGACTTCTCGACTAAAGTGAGTATCGATTAGATAAAAGAGAAAAAGAGATAATTCGATGACTGAGCACTTGAAGTGCTTGCACTTTATATCAATCGGTAGTTGTAATTGGTATATTCTCAAATATATTTCAAGTAAGGTGTTAAGATAATATTATTTTTAGTGGCGAACTTCGTGCCGCCTCAGAATCAATAAAATGGTGTTTTAGCTTAACTGAAATGTATGAGAAAACTACATATTTTTCAAAAGATTTTTTCACGATATTTTATGCAATGTTTTAATGTTTTATCTATATTTTAGCACTTGACATGCTCAGCTACTCTTAAGGTACAAATTATAATTTGTGAATAAGGAAAAAGAGTATTTTAGTAGAGGCGGGAAAAATACTCTTTTTCCTTATTCACAAATTATAATTTGTATTTTAAGAGTAGCTGAGCATGTCAAGTGCTAAAATGTAGATCAAAATGTTTAAAAAAATCACGCCATCAAATAGTATGAATTTTAATTGCAAAATTAAACTTACTATATTGGATTAATGCATGTAAATGCGTTCCGATAGAGGGCGTTGGTCGTTAAGACAAATGTGATAAGGAGATTGGGTATGTCTAAAAGATAGTACTGTAGCTCAGTGGATTAGAGCACTTCCCCGGATAGGAAGGGATGCAGGTTCGTTTCCCGCCTGTACTAAAATACTATTTTTCCTTATTCACAAATTATAATTTGTATTTTAATGTTTTAATGGTTGGTTATTATGCTATTCCGGGTGAACACTCATCCAACAAAACAAAGATCTTAAAAATCAGTCCAGACATTCATTGAGTTATAAATATGATTTCACTAACCTAACTTTATTTTATACTAGCCTTTGCCCGCGGCTCCCCTTCAGCCAAAAGTTAGTTTTTTTCGGTATAGTAGCGGGATTAAATGTATACCAGTTTTTAATTCTAATCAAGAGCTATAAAATAAAAAAGTTGCATAAAAATTTGTCTAGCAGTTTTTGCGTAATTCGTGACCAAACAAACAGAACCTGCCTCCCTTCCAATCCAGGTAAGTGCTCTTACCGCTAAGCTTTTCCCACATTTTCACAAATAATTTGTTCTTTAAGGTAGCTGAACATTTCACGTGCTAAAATACAGATCAAACTAGCACAGTATTTTTTTAGGTAATACAGCGGTTATTTAAATCATAGTCACATTTTATTTATTAGTGAAATTATATGAATGATGAAGTATAGTGTACTCCGCGAAACAGGACCTCACGAGAGATATAAGGCTGCACATCAACAACAGTCGTAATTAACAAAGTAACAAACTAAATGTACAAACTTCAGAACGTGAACATTACCCCTGCTTCATTATAAAAAAATATTCATGTATACAAAATGAAGTCTGTAAGTTAATTTCATCCTTAAATATATAGAAAAAGTCTTATGACGCTGAAGTACGTGAGAAGAAAATCATCCTAATGGAAGTAGCAATTAGCTAAGTGATTCGGTTGGGTGGACGTCCAAAACTTAATATGAAGATATTTAGCTATCTAACAGTGTAATACTTAATTACTTAGATTGACTGTAGATGGTAGTGGCCTACCAACAGAGTGTGGTTCGAGTATATAATTGACTTGAAAATTCTTATTTTTACTTAAGTAGCGGGATAAAATGTATACCAGTTTTTAAGTCTAATTAAGAGCTAACCAATAAAAAGTTCGTCTAGTAGTTTTTGCGTGAGGCGCGAACGAAGAAACAGACAAAAAATCTAAAAAAAAAGTTTTGTGTTTAGACACGCCTATATAGCCTATTACAGTATTTTTTTCTCAAATATCTTAAATATACCGACACAGCTCTGTTACAGTTTTATAATAGTACAAATTATTTGTGAATAAAGAAAAAGAGATTTTTAGTAGGAGCGGGAAATGAACCCGCATCTTTTCCAATTCGGGGAAGTGCTCTAAGCCACTAAGCTATCCTACTGATCTTTCGATCATCCCAATTTCTTAATCACTTTGTCATACCACTGAAAATAAAATCTCTTTTTCTTTATTCACAAATAATTTGTACTTTAAAAAGTAGCGGGAAATAGATCTAAAAAGTTTTATAATAGTTAGGCTTATGTTGTGGGTACTTGCTTATCCCAGCATGAATGGGCCGGCTCGATCGGGGAAGTACCACCCTCTCATAGACGATGTGCCAGTGATGTGGTGGATGTGAGTGGGTTCAATTCCCACTCAGGACAACTATTTGTGTGATGAACACAGATATTTATACTGCGTCTGGGTGTTTCTATCTATTATATGTATGTATTTAAGAAAAAAAAATTAATATATGTATTATATCCGCAATCTGGTACCCATAGCACAAGCATTAAGCTTAGTTTGGGACCAGAGGACGTTGTGTGAAAATGCCCTTGAATATTTTTATATTAACCTATATTTTAATTAATAAATAATTATAATGACAGACAGTCCCTTAAAACTTTTATTTTGTTATGGTTACCCAATACATAATTATATTATTAAAAATTCAATACATTCATTAAAAAACAAATGCTATATAGACATTACAAACAGACACTTCAATTTTAATGTATAGATGTATAGACAATCTAATACTTATTCTTAACGTGTAAAGTATAGTTAAATAGATCTTCAACTATAACAAAGTTTTGCAATAACTTTTTGTTAGATTTGGACCTCTAAAGTTGTTAAAAAAGTCCCTCTTCAATATAACTTTATAAATTCAAAATGAATATTTCTGAAGTGTTAAAAACTGAAAAAAGTCTTAACAATCAAATCTGTTTCAACAAAAGAAGTAGGTATAAATTTTTAGATATGATTATTTAAATAAAGAATATTTATAAAATAACACTAGATGCTACTCACGACTCCGTCCTCGTAGAATTTAACTTTGCTGCTGTTTCTGCACGGAATTTATTTTCTGATAAAGAATTATTATTTGCTAGTGAAAGTACTGTTAAAATCGGTCTAGCAATTCCTTAGATTAGCCGGAGCAAATAGACAGATCGGAAAAGAAATTGGTATTAGGTATATTTTATATGTCGTGCATTATTTGTAGTAATTGTAAGAACATGAATAGTCAAGTGTATTTTATATGTATAGATTTATTATGAAAACTGATTATTGGCTATAGTTTAGACCAAATCCATCCAGCTACCTATCAAGCATTAAATATTGCATAAGACAAATTTTGATACATTGAAATCTTTATTTTGTGACCCATACTGTCCTCAAACCTTTAACTGCCTCGATCCCCGGGTCGGGCAATGTTATTGAGCTTTTTCTTAAAAAGATAAATTCTCAGTAGCAGCCCGGAGTTTGGAAATGTGCCCGGTAGACGTCAATAGGCTCGCCCCCTATTACGTGGGACTTAAACATAGCTGGCGAGTCGTGGGTGTGTAATACACCTCTGCCTAACCCTTCGGGGAATACAGGCGTGATCCTATGTGTTGTTGCATATTGTCCCAGTATTGGGCACGGTTCTCATCTATGTGTGAGTGTCGTAAGCTACCACGTTGGTACAGTGCGGTAGGCTTATCAATCCACCGAGGAATTCTCTCAGGCATGCTTGTTTGTAGAGGGTACCGGAAAGGGTAAGCCTCCGGCGAACCACTGACGCAATGTAACATAGTTCCAGTGGCCCACCAATAAAGGCGGAGAGACGGCACACGGCGAATTTATTTAGTGGGTGAGGGCCCTACACTACCCTTTTCGTTGCCCCGAACTACGGGGTGTGTGGTTAGGTACATTTTATCCCGCCTAAACAAAAAAAAATGCATGTTGGTTTTCTCACGGTGTGGGTCTCTTTGCCGAATAGTAATAATTTGTAAACACATAATTTAATCTCGAAAAATCTTGGAAAGTCAGAAATGTGTGCCGTGACCCTGGATTGGGGTTCAAACTCGATACCATTGTCTTTGCAGTCCTAGGTTTTGCCACTGGGCTATTATCGTTATCTATACAATTATCGAGCTGTAACAGAACTGTCTGTATATTTAAGATATTTGAGAAAAAAAATGACTGTTTTAGGCTGTATAAGTGTCTGAAAACAAAAAAAAAATATTTCAGATTTTTCATCTGTTTGTTCTTTCGCGCATCATGCAAAAACTACAATAATCATGGAACTCGCGTCATCGTTACCGAATTCTCCGTCCGATAGAAGTGAAAACTAAGTAACGTGTGAATTGTATCGTCGAGCTTCTAGATTCTTATTTTTGAATTATTTTTGGTTTGTAAATAAGTGTTGATGACCAATTTATTGGTTCTGTAGTTTTCACTTCTATCGGCAGTCCCCAGACTGCCACATGTTTATTTTTAATACTTTATTATTATTATCACTTTTCTTATAAAATACGTACAGCTTTTTTTTATTGCATGTAGTGGCAGACGAGCCACGACCCATCTGATGTTAAATGGTAACCGTCGCTCATGGACTCAACTATACCGAGAGTATTGTCAAGCCACTGCTCACCATTTCATTTCACAGATATGAAATGAAAGAATAAACAGCTATCTCTTGCTACAGCCAAAATACAACGATGTGCTTCATGGCCGGTCGCACGGGAGATGGTGGTACCAACCCGCTCGGGCCCGATACCAAGTGAGTACTCCCACTTAGTACCCAGCCCTTTTATTGTTATGGCGAGAAAAAATGTTCCTAACCGCACACCCCGTCGTTCGGGGCAACGAATAGGGTAGTGTGGGACTCTCACCCACTAAAAAAACCCGCCGTGCGCCGTCTCTCCGCCTTTATTGGCGGGCCACCGGAACCATATTACATTCCTTCAGTGGTCCGCCGGCGGCTTACCCTTTCGGGTACCCTCAACTGATCTACGCATCCGCACACGGACCGTCGCACCTTCGTGGGAGGCATTGCGGGTGGCGGACGTTCCCCGGTCCATTCACCCACAGCCTCAGCTAGGGCGGCATTAGGCGTAAATACTCACGTCTGCGCCGCCCCAGTCGCTGGCTGCGGTTCGGGTCTGCGGAAGGATCAGCCTCCCTGGCCCTCTCCGCCGCTTCCTTCCGCGAGATGAGCTCCTCGCAGAAGGCTGCGACCACGGCCTAATTCCTATCGCTGCCAAGCATCGCTCTGACGACGCTTGGCAGCGAGAGGTCCCCCCTATTGCCGCGACGAGTTCACGGCGCTGCTCGGCCCAAGCCGGGCACGACTCGCCGTGTCCTCGTCGCAGCCGCAATGGTGACAGCCTGGAGTCGCTTCCGTCCTTGCGACAATGTGCAGATATCTGCCGAAGCAACCGTGCCCCGACAGCACCTGCACCAGTCGGAAGGTAATGCTGGAGGGCCACTACGGTCCGAAGACCGGCCCGGGGCACCTCCAGCCATGCCCTCCAGCTGGCTATGGCAGCTCGGCGGGCGTCCCTGCCATCTGGCTTAGTACCCAGCCCTACCACCAGTCATGCAATGAATGATAATTGCTTATTTCCCTTAGTCGCCTCATACACCCGTGGGATAGAATGGGGTGGTGACACATGTATTCTTAGTCCGTCACCACACGGATTAATAGGTGATGAAAAAAAATCTGTTTTGCTAAATAAGTAAGTATATCAACGAATAAATAATATATACACAATATTGTGAAAAAATTGTACCAGGGTTCCGTATAACTCTCCCTTTTCATCATAGTCAAATTACATACACAAACCACATAATATATATAAAACTAGATTTTGCACGCAGTTTTGTTGTAGTTAAAACCTAGTTTATAGGTTATATATCTGACTTACCCGGTATAGTAGCTGGACAAAACCTACACCAGTTTTTAAGTCTAATCAAGACCTATCAAAGAAAAAAAGATCCATTGAAACCCGTTCAGTAGTCAGCGTAATGTGTGACAAACAAACAGACAAGAAAAACAGACACGAGATTCGTAAATAGCCCTTACGCAGTCATTTGCTCTCAAATTCTTAAATTTACAGACATAGCTCTGTTGTAGTTTTTTAATAGTAGAGACATTAATGCGGTGGTCAGTTACGTATTTCTAATGTCTGAGTTAATTTTGAATTTTACGCGGACAAAGTTAAGGTCAGAACCTAGTATTATTATACAGTTTATCTTTCTTACTACGGAACCCTAGACAGTACGTGGCCTCACGTACTTGGGCGGTCTCTTTATTGGATAAGCTTTGGATCTATGTAGTATGAAAAACCTTTTATTCTACTCGTGGAGCATTTGGCTTCGAACACGATTATACTTTTCATCCTGTTATGCTTACCCAAAAGTGAAGATCAAATTGTTTTAATAATTCAACAGACCTATATTATATAATATAATATCTTTTAATCCCATTGTATTCGTAATGTGTGTGTGATATAATGTATTGTAAGGGATGACCAAATTGTATTCTATTATAATAATATAAAACTGTATTCATCTTTAATAAATGTGCAGTCGTTAATCTAAACTCGTGTGTTTCACTTGTCACGTTACGCCATCCCTACAGTATCTATAGTTACACAGTGGTCTCAGGTAAATGTTATGAGGTTGATTCCCATGCACATACTTGTAGATTTTTCCAAAAAAATTAATTAATCTGTGTCTTTGGTGTGATACCCGCACTGCTCAACAGCCACTAGGCTGCTCTAGTTTTCTTTGTGTCTGTAAATTGTTTTCTTGTAATATCTTCCGTGATAATTATATTGATTATTTCTTAGTAAAACTTATTATTTAAACTTAAAAATTACGTAAACTATTTGGAAATGTACTTATAAACTACTTTCCACCCCAAAAACCTAGGAACCAGAAGATTAAATATACTTAATTAATTTCTTGATAATTAAATTGCGATAATTATTACCAAAATACTTGGTGTTAACAAGAAACAAAAATATATATAAATCCCCCTACCCTCCGACTGCCTAACGCCATTCCATCCATCCATCCATCAGCCTTTCAACGTCCAATGCTGGACATAGGCCTCCTCAAGAGAACGCCACAACGAGCGGTCCCATCATGGGGAATAATGCCATAATCACCATGCTTGGCAGGCGAGTTGGCGATCGCAGTGGATGTTGTTAATACTCGAGGGAGTGCTGCTGCCCAATCCCCCGGTATTCCCTCAGTCGACTCTTACGACTCCCGTGGGTAGAGAGGGGTGGGACAATTCTAAAGCCGGCCCCACACGGCCATTATTAAGCCTCGATCACCGTCTACCTACATTATATAGCCCTAGTAGTGTATGCAACTGTGGATCATGAAGTTTGAATCAAAGATCGGGCAAACAAAAAATTATTGTTTTTTTCCGATAAGGAATTCTTAACAACAAAGAAGTTGATTTTAATTGTGTCTGTCTACAGACACACGTTAAACTTATAACAGAAGGACTATTTGCGAAAGTTAATAATGATTCTTAACTAACCACTGAAGGAATGTAATATGGTTCCGGTGGCCGGCCAATAAAGGCGGAGAGACGGCGCACGGCGTGTTTCTTTAGTATATGAGGGCCCCACACTACCCTGTTTGTTGCCCCGAACGACGGGCTGTGCGTTTAAGAACATTTTTTCTCGCCATAACAAAAGAAAGGTCTTTTGTTTTTATACTACAAAACCAGAAACATAGTGGGTGGCAAACAAGCATACGGCCCACCTGATGGTAAGCGGTTAGCTTAGCATATAGGCACTCATCAATCACTCACGCGTCGCCATCTCCAAGGAAAGTTATAGGAAGTGGATAGAAAGTATATTAAGGAGAGGATAGGTAGGATACTAAGGAGAGGTCAGGAAGGATAAAAAGGAGAAGATAGGAAGGGGGTTTAGGCCTCCGGCACTCGCACTCACCATATGAAACACAACGGTAGGTACTACTACTATTGGTACACGCTGATCTTTTGTGAGAGTAGTACTTCCTCGATCGAGCTGGCCCATTTATGCTGGGATAAACAAATCTCTACCAGTTATTCAGAACTAAAACTTAGAACAATCGTGGACATAATGCATAGATGCAGACCAAGTTTCACCACTGCGATGTTACTTTTCAATTTATATAACAAACTATGATGATAAATCGATTCCCAAAATAGTATTATATTATAAAATATCCGAACTTTCACTGAGAGAACTTGAGAAACTTTCATTGAGAGAACACGGAGCTGTTTTTATTCCGTGCCCGTCGCGGCGCTAGCTACAAAATGGCCGCTCTGATTTAGCTATAAATTGTTAACAATATTTCCTTAAAAACTATACTCTAGTTATTTTATCAAAGTTATTATTGTTTTAAAATGACTTTATTAAAGATCTCTTAACCAAATAATAACACCAAAGCTGTTGGATATGATTCTATTTCTACAATTTTTTTGAAAAAATGTGCGCCTGTCTTGGCCCCAATATTGGCACATTTAATCAATGAATCATTTACGCAAGGTTCATTCCCAGAGGAACTCAAATATTCTGTTGTAAAACCATTGCATAAAAAAGGTGACAAAAGGGAACCCAACATTATATACCCATTCTTTAAAAAAATTTTGAGAAGGTTTTCTATGCGAGGCTTGTTTGAGTCGTTGATCAATTATGTTTGACTGTACGCTCGATAGATGGCGTTGTGCCGGTTTTCTAGATCACGATATGGTTCTGTTCACACGGGCCGTATATAAGGTCAACAGAATGTTGGTATTTTATGTCGATTACGGTCGATATCTTACACGCAATAAATATATATTTACATATATATTGAGTTTCCTTGCGCTAACACCTCGGCCGAGGTCCCGGGTCTAATATGTATTAAACAAGGCTCATAAATTTTCTAAACGAAAATAATATTACTAAGCACGAACAGAATGGATTCCAACGTAGAGATGTGCCAACTAGAGATGCGCAAACTAAATCACCTATGAGATCAGGGATTTATAAATCTTTTTCTTCGAAAGATTTAAATCACTCTTTTAAATCTTTGGTTACGAATGACGTTATTCATTCGGTTGATCATAAGTGATGCAAATATCTATTGATTCATGTAGTTATTCTCTCATTCCCTCAAGTCGCAACTGGTTTTGAGCTTTTTACTTGAAAGACAGAGAGTCTAAGTTTCTGTGTACCTATCGTCATTGTATTTCAAGAGTGCGTTTGTGCGTGCCTACAACTTATGTTATCTCTTTTCAATTCACAATATCCTTTATCTATTGTCTCATTCTAAATCTACGTCCATCATTCCATCTATTCAATCCTAACGTAGTGAGCTAGTGAGTTAAAGATGTATTTTCGAAACCAAAGATTTAAAGATTGATTACGCATTTTGAAAGGATTATACATCTTTTGTATCAATCACTCCTGAGTTACACATCTCTAGTGCCAACTCGTAATAAACACAACTCGATTTAACTCGAGTTTAAATTCTCGTGACGCGAATTGAACTCGAGTTACGTGACTCGGGTTAAATGGATGAAACTGAGTGATGAATGATTTGTTTTATTTGTACCAATTTAATTAACTAACCTCCAAAGACTCCAAACTGTATTTAAAAAAAAAACATGCGGGGCAGTCTTTGTGGTGTGGACTACCGATAGAAGTGAAAACTAAATAACCTGTGAATTTTACCGAACAATTCTGGTCATTAACACTTCTTTATTAAACCAAAAATAATTCAAAAATAATAATCTAATAGCTCGACTATACAATTCACAAGTTACTTAGTTTTCACTTCTATCAGAGCGTTCCATGACGATGACGCGTTTTCCATGATATTTGTTCACCCAAAAAGTAATCAACGTGCCTAAAGAAGATCGGAGCATTCGGTGACTATGACGCGAGTTCCATGATTTATGTTCACCCAAAAAGTACTCAACGCGCCTAAAGAAGTTTTCATTTCAAAAATTTAAACAAATTCATAATAAACTAGACGACCCGTGCAAAATGCCGTATCGATTTGCTGACGATGAAGTTGAAGTCTAATTTAAATTATTCGTTTTTACGAAGGCAACATTTGGGTGCCTCTTTTTAATATGGTTTAACAATGTTGTCGTATTTCCAATATATTTGAATAAATGCGAACACTGTTTACACTTAACACGTCCACTAACTGACGATTCAAATACATCGCGTACAAACGATTTCCTTTTAACCGGCACCACGAAGTTAACCTCAAATCAGTCAAATCTGCAACAAATCTAGTTTGTGATCTGCAATACTGTCATATTTGATTGACTATGAATATATTCACAAATGATCCGCCAACTTCACGCTTCACGCCATTGCGCACTACAAACAAACGATCGCGTATATTCATTCATTAATTTGCCGCGTCAAACCAATTCGAGTTAGAAGAAATCAACTCGAGTTAGTTCGAGTTAAGCCTAAATCGAGTTAACTCGAGTTAGTAAATCGAGTTGACACATCTATATTCCAACGTAACAAGTCGACTTGTTTAGCGGCTTATAATTTAATAAAAAGTGTAACGGGTTATTTAGACAAAAATATTCCAGTGGTAGTCGTATATTTTGATATTACTAAGGCCTTTGATTGTGTAAATCATGATACTCTGCTCAATAAATGCGAGACTTATGGAATTAGAGGTACCGCTTTAAGTTAAGTTGGTTGGATTAACCAATATCTAAGAAATCGCCAAACAGCGCTTATTGCTTATCGTGGATATGTAGTCTATTCTAATATATGGACTTATAATTTGGAGTAACTCAACAGATATTAATAAAGCATTCGATGCTCAGAAAAAGTGTCTCAGAGCGATTTGTGGAGTGGACCCACTTACATCATGTAGACCATTATTTAAAAATCTAAATATATTAACATTCACTTGTATGTATATCTTAGAAGTTTCAGTGTTTGTCAAGAAACACAGTATATATTTTAATTATAAGGGTGAAAATGTGCGTTATGGATGTAGCGATCCTACTAAACTTGCAATACCTTTTTGTAGGACGACATTGAATAAAAGTAGTAGTTTACCATATGTCTATAACAATATTTAACAAATTGCCTAGAGATTTAAGGGAGCTTTTAATTGAAAATATTATAATGAATAGTCATATATATTTTTTTATTTTTTTATTTTCATGTCTTTTATAGGCAGAATATGGCAAGAAACTATGTAATACTGCTATATGTTATCTGGTTGTACCTATATTCTTTGCAAATAAATTATTCTTTCTTTCTTTCTTTAAATATTCTAAATTAATTATTGCGAAAATAGAAAAAGTTAATTTTGAAGCAGGGTTTTAAATTTAATTTAACTTTACTTTATTAATACTATGAATGTCTAACAAAAAATAGGCGTGAAAAATTTGTAGCTACTACTGCTGTCGTACTTCGTACGGTGAGTTACAGCGTAGAAAGCCTGGCTCCCTCTTCATCTACTTCTTATTATCATTCCTATCTCCTGGAGTTGAAGACGCGCAAGTGACACTTCTTGTGTTACTAGCGTGTAGGTAACAAATTTAACATTGGTTGGCCACCCTTGCAGATAAAAAAAACATCTTATTATTTCTTTTATCTCCTGTTCCATTTCTCTTATTTTTATGATTTTAGAATATTTTACTGAGTGAGAATTCTTTGTTTTAAACTGTTGTGAGGCAACTCAGCGTATGTCGGTTGCGTTGTTTGTCCTTGAGTTTCCTTAAGTCCAGTTCAATCCAAAAGCAGTTCACTTTAACTACCAAATGCGTATTAATTTGACATCATTAGTAATAAAAAATAAACCTCATTGCGACTGCGATTACCAGAACCATCTCTAGTTAAGTATATTTTGAACTTTATTTGAAAGCGCTCGGTAGGAAATCGCGCCGTGTGTTTTCACACTTAAGCGTCGAACGTTGAAAACAAAACAGTTTTAAAGCTCTGACGTGCCACATTAGCGACGATTTTCTTATTACTTTCCGATAAGTTAGGATATCCCGAATTTAAATTGTTGGAAACAAGAAACTTATTAATAAAAGTTCTTTATTGTTTTATGACCTAGAATGTTTTTTATCCTGTCAAAGATTCCTATCCAGAAATTGGATAGTAGGTATCCAATTTCTGGATAAGAATTTTTATTGAAATAGTATTTTCCCGGATTGAAAGGGATGCAGGTTCGAATCCTGCTCACAATAAATCTTTCCATTTCCACTTTTACATTTGTTCTTCAAAATATATTTTTTTATTTCTGAACCTAAAAAAACAATAGACGTCGCGGGACGTCTACCAGATGTGAAACATCGAAATTATTTTGTAGGAATAATGAGTAGAAATAAAATGATCATAACTTTTTCAATGAGTGCTTGCATAAAATTATGACATGTGTAAAATAGCGGAAATGGACATAAATCATCATCATCAGGCCCTGGAAATCATCTAGGATCAAAGTACTCTTCAAGACGAAACAAACAATTCCAAACTCGATAAGGTTGAGTCGTTTCATTACAGAGTTACTGTGGCCAACTTCTAGCTCTATTATCAGACCCTGGAGACCATCTAGAGACAAAGTACTCGGCAAGACGAATCATACGAGCCCAAACTCGAAGGGGTTATGTCGTTTTATATTGGAGTTCCTGTGGCCACCTTCTAGCTCCATCACCAGACCCTAGATACCATCTAAAGCCAAAGTACTCGTCAAGACGAGTCCAAACTCGAAAGTGTTGCGCCGTTTCATTATGAAGTTCCTATATCCACCTTCTAGCTCCATCATCAGATCATCTCCATGTCATCATAATATTGTATTATTACGCAATATACATATGCTCGTAAAATTTCAGATTTGAACGGAGCAAGTAAAAAAGCGTCGCCACGCTAACAGCCGATTTTACCCTCACTCCGCATTAAATGTTTCACATCAAAAATAACTGCGATTAATCATCGTTAATATTTTTATATTATACATAAATAAATAAATATTTGACCAGATCGGAGACGTTCTTAAGAAGGGCCAGGTTAAGAGTACTCGTAACCAACGAGCTGCATGAAAGCGCTGATGAAAGTTATAGATGAAGCGAAAGATGTGTGTCAGGATCATAGCAAGTGGAGAGAAGTGGTCTCTGCGGAAAAAAAGGCGTGACAATATGTATGTATGTATGTACATAAATAAATACACTATATTACATTCAACATTATATATCGTAACCTTCAGTGGTTTTTAACCATTGCGTGTGGTGGTTTGGATGGCCTATAAAGACTAACAGCTTTATAAAAGTTTGGAAATTACTAGTATTGGTGTAAAGATGCGAAAAGGAATGCTCCGATGGTTCGAACATGTGGAAAGAATGCTGGACGTGCAACTGGTTAAGAAGATATACATTGCGAAAGTGGAAGGATGTAGATACAGGGGGAGACCTACTTAAACCAAATCGGTCATGTATTGAAGGAAGGTGGAGTCAAGAGTCTCCAAAACCGGCGAGCGTGTATAAAGATAACTATGAATATTGAGGAAGCGAGAGATGTATGCAAGAATAGAGCCTTTTGGCATTCTGTTCTCTCTGCGTACCCCGCAAGGGAGATGGCGTGAAAATAATTAAGTAAGTAAGTAAATTACTCCTGCTGTTGCGTTTCGATCGGAGAGTGAGAGCACCAAAAGCGTTCTTAATTCTTGCTCTGCACCTCCTATCTCCTTTCCTGGGATTAGCAATGCACATGTGATGCTATATTAATACCGTCTTTAGATTTAGCTACGCCAAATCTAATATTTGCCATTAAGTGTATCTTATGCTTGTTTCCATCCATCAATCCATCAGCCTTTTACGTCCACTGCTAGACATAGGCCTCCCCAAGAATGGAGGGATAGTGCCGTAATCGCCACGCTTGGCAGGCGGGTTGGCGATCGCAGTGGATGTTGTTAATACTCGAGGGAGTGCTGCTGCCCACTCCTCCGGTATTCCCTCAGTCAGCTCTTACGACTCCCGTGGGTTGAGAGGGGTGGGATAATGTACGTACGCAGTACATATACCTCAATGCCTGGGGGATTTGAATGTATCTCACTAAATCGTATCGAAATCGCATCGTGTCATTGTCATTGGTTGAGAGAGATCACCGTGATTGGCTGAGGCATTATTGTGACATCACGCGTCTCTACGAATCACAGTATAAAACGATACGATGTCGATACGATTTTGTGAATCACATTCTAAGGAGGCTGGTTTACATTCGCTGGAATACTCACATTCTTTTCCTTTTTTACATTATATCTTTAAATTATCCTACGCCTTCTTAAGCCACGTTTCGATTTCTCAAAAGACATTTGGAAATGCTGACATAATCTGATACTTTGACACGCATTTCACTAAATTTCCGAACAAATTCTTTTTTATAAATGCCGTCCACTGTGGAATGCTTTGACCCTGGAAATACTTTGTGCAAGATTATTGGCTGTCTTTACAGCGTTATCAAAAAAATGCTTAGGCATTATAAGAAGATTTACTTAGGACAATAACATGAATGACATTTAAAAGATAAAATATTTGGAAGTGAAATAAGAGAGTTTTACTGCGAGCAGGATTGGAATCTGGTTTAGATTCGGAGTCGCCGTTAGGTGACTGCGATAGCTTAGCGGTCCAGAACACTTCACAGATAATTTATTCTTTAAAGTAGCTGAGCATGTCAAGTGCTAAATACAGATCAAGTGTGAAAATGTGAAATAGCATTGTAAAAGCTAGTGTTGCATAAAATACATCTAGACCATACGTTAATTTTTGATAATCCTACAGGAACTTAAGTTACCTTATACCGAAGGAATATAACATAGTTCCAGTGCCCCGCCAATAAATGCGGAGAGACGGCACACGGCGGGTTCCTTTAGTGGGTGAAGGCCCCACACTACCCTGTTCGTTGCCCCGAACGATGAGGTGTGCGGTTAGGATCATTGTTTGCCGTGTGGGACCGACTTTAGAATTGTCCCACCCTTCTCCACCCATGGGAGTCGTAAGAGCCGACTGAGGGAATACCGGGGGAGTGGGATGCAGAACTTCTCCGAGTATTAACAACATCCACTGCGATCGCCAACCCGCTTGCCAAGCGTGGCGATTACGGCACTATCCCCCATTCTTGGGGAGGCCTATGTCCAGCAGTGGACTTTAAAAGGCTGATAGATGGATGGATGGAACAAAAAAAAGGTATAAAAGCATCCTGTAGGTGTAATCCAGTTAATAAGCTATCTGTACGCCAGTTACATGGTTACAGTTCAGGTATTTTTGCATGATTCAGTAACAATTTTTCTAGTGGTAGAAACTTGCTTATCCTAGCAGGAATGAGCCGGCTTGATCGGGGAAATACCACCCTCACACTAAAGATTAATCTGAAACAATAGTAATAGTACTCCTACCGTTGTGTGTGTGGTGAGTGAGAGTGCAGGAGGCCCACATCCTGTCTCTATCTTCTCCTTATTATCTTTCATATTTTCTTCTTAGTATGTTACCTATTATGATTATTAACACGTTTCTAATCAAGAATGAACATGTCAGCAAATATGTATGTATACAGCATGTAACCTTTTCTGTAAATATAATTTTTTGATACATAATAATGAATAGAATCTGATATCTGCTCCCACTACATATTTGTTCTCAAATTTTTGTACTGCATTGTGTAAGGCGGATGAGAAACCTACGTAAATATCCTGGCAGGTCTTGTGAAGTGACTTTTGAAGATTTTCAGTCCGAATTGGGCCACAACTTATAAGTACACAGATGGCGGAGTGGTTAAGATACCGGCCTCCCGCTCGAGTAACGTTGGTTCGATTCTTGCACAGGAAAACTCTTTGTGTGATCCACAAATGGTTGTTCTGAGTCTGGGTGTATTTTTTTATCTCCGTTAAATTATATGTTCGTAAAGTTCCCCGCGATACGAGGACTATTCCTTAGTGCTGCGTGTAATTTTTTTTGTCGCTAATGATGCCAGACGAGCCACGGCCCACCTGTTGGTAAGTGGTAACCGTCGCTCATGGACTCAACTATACCAAGAGTATTTTCATTTCATTTTTTAGATATGAAATGAAAGAATAATACCTTCTGCTACAGCCAAAATACACTGACGTGCTTCATGACCGGTCACACAGAAGACGGTGGTACCGACCCGTTTGGGCCCGATATCAAGTCAGTACTCTCACTCGGTACCCAGCCCTACCACCAGTAATGCAATGGGTGATAATTGCTTACTTCCCTTAGTCGCCTTGTACGACACTCGTGGGAAAGGATGGGGTGATGACACTTATTCTTAGTCCGTAACCACACGGGTATTAATTATATAATATAGAAAATAAAATGAAAATTATTTCATGGTAAACTGGCTTGCCATTGTACTTATACCTTTATACGGTATATCCTATTAACTAGAAAGGTAACTAGGTCACGAGTCTTGGTAAACACGTTGATGTCACAGAATGTCTCTAGAGAAGGATAAAATTAATAGATACAACATTTCTTAGTTCTTCTTAGCAACTTTTATGATGCTCTTAGGAAGAAATAAAATAGTTAAAGTTTCTAGACAATTAATGTTAATATTAGTTTTAAAGACAACACTCTGCACTATGGAATAATCCTTGTATCGTGGGAGAACTTTACAAACATACATTTTCGTGGATACAAAACGACGGGTCCTACGTATACTGATACAATCAACAAAACGACGAAAACTGTATTTGCACCATTAGCTTTAAACCTATATTTTATACCCTATAAAATTCATATTAAAGTATCAATTAGTTTCGAAGATACAAACTTGTAATCTGGTGCAAGTGACCGGTGCAAGTTGCTTCCACTAATGTGGTTGCGATCCAAGACGCACGCGAGTCCATGTGACCTTTATGCGTGCAGCACAGAACATTTTTAATCTAGGAGGCGTGCGGCGACGTTACCGCGCGGATGTGCTACGTTGGTATAAAGGCAATGAGTTTAGTTTCATTCATTATTAAATTTTAATTAAATATTGCTTTAAAAGACTGATTGAATAATTAATATTTACCATCTAAATAATTCAATCGATGATTACCTAATTACTTACCTGATTACTACCTAAGTTAAGAATAATTATGTTTCTTTTTTATATATGTTTTCTCTAAAATAGTAATACATGTATACTGATATAAGTGCTTTATGAAGTTATTTCAAACTGATTGTGAGGGAGTGGTAGGTACTTCTTCGATCGAGATGAGAGACAAATCTCTACTACTGCTGAATCTTCCAAATATCGAAGGCAAGGTAACTCTTTGAAACGAGCAATAAGCTTTTACAAACATTACATTATAATCTTGTGAAATAAAGTTGCTTGTATATATCCATCCATCCATCAGCCTTTTAACGTCTACTGCTGGACATAGGCCTCCCCAAGAATGAGGGATAGCGCCGTAGTTGCCACGCTTGGCAGGCGGGTTGGCGATCGCAGTGAATGTTGTTAATACTCGAAGGAGTGCTGCTGCCCACTCCCCCGGAATTCCCTCTGTCGGCTCTTACGACTCCCATGGGTGGAGAGGGGTGGGACAATTCTAAAGCCGGCCCCACACGGCTGTATATATAAAGAGCAGTTAATATAGAGCTTACTCTTTATACAAAATGGTGTAAAACACCTAATAACAAAATGAAATTACATCGTTGATGAAACAAAGTATTAAAATTAAGTTTAACAGCTTGTGGTGTTGTAAGACTGTAATTATACAAGCAAGAAATAGCCGACTACGGCGTTTTGTGAGAGGAAAATATGATGTTGAAATAAAACTGTGAAAATCTGTTTCCATTTATTCAGATAGTAATTTGGGCTTGATTTTTTGCAACAAGCGTGGTCCATCTGATGGTAAGCGTTTACAATGCTATCGGCTAAGGGTAATACTTGAAAAGGAAGAACGATAGCGATGAATAATTATGAAGCATGATATACAAGGGGAAGATTTGGTTCATTGGTTCTCCGGCGCATTTACTCACCGATCAATAATGCACTAGATCAGGGGTCGGCAACCTTTTGAGTCGGAAATTTTGTAAATTTTTGTCGGAAGAGTCAAAAATTTACAAAATTTCAACGCTTTTAAAGAGCCCCTATAATTTTTCTTGCCAACTATAAATAGTACTAAGGTGCATAAATAAAGTTTTTTGATAAAAAAAACTAATTTATTTATTCATAAAAAAATATTTATTATTACAAGTAGCTGAGAGATAGAAATGGTGTTCTGATCCTCGTTAATCGATTCCGAACGATTTTTCAATGTTTTTTTTAATGAAATAAATAATATTTGCGTATGGAACTAAAAAGCCGCAGCTTCACATCCAAAGAGCCACCACATATGGCTCTCGAGCTGCAGGTTGCCGACCCTTGCCTTAGATGGTCCCCCCTTTTCTCATTCTTCGAGGAATCCTGTCACTGACAATTCATAAGATATATGAAAAATGAAATTTAAAAAAAATGGAGTGAAATTCCTTAAAAACTCGTCATGGTTATAACTAAATAGGCACAGTACATTCGCGTAAATATTCTCAAAAGCCTAATTAAACAGCGCCTGATACGTAAATTTACAAAGCACATATTTAAGATTTTTTAAGTTCTTTTTTTTTTATTGCATTTAGTGGCAGACGAGCCACGGCACATATGATGGTAAATGGTAACCGTCGCCCATGGAGTCAACTATACCGACAGTATTGTCAAGCCGCTGCTCACCATTTCATTTCACCGATATGAAATGAAAGAATAAACGGCTATCTCCTGCTACAGCCAAAACGCAATGATGTGCTTCATGGCCGGTCACACAGGAGATAGTGGTACCATCCCGCTCGGGCCCGATACCAAGTGAGTACTCCCGCTTGGTACCCAGCCCTACCACCAGTCACGCAAAGGGTGATAAGTGCTTACTTCCCTTAGTCGCCTCATACGACATCCGTGGGAAAGAATGGGGTGGTGACACTTGTATTCTTAGTCCGTCACCACACGGACAAAAAAAAGTTTTATTAATATTATATGCTTATTTTTTTTAATTCAAGGGAAAATATATTATCAAAACCATTTTGATCAAAGATTAATTTTGATAAAGATATTTCAAAGCTATACAAAACACTTTTGAGAAATGACGTAATACATAAAAATTATAAGAGAGTTTTTAAAGTTGTGAATGTGGAAAAAGAGAGTTTTACTGCGAGCAGATTTGAACCTGCGGGCTATCCAATCCGGGGAAGTGCTCTTCACCGCTAAGCTATCACGGTTGATGTATAGACTTTGCTCTATTAAAGTTTTATAAAAGTAGGTATAAATACCTTAACAATAATACCCATATGTTATCCTATAGCTGTGTACGTGTTTGTGGAGTATGGTACCCCACAGCAACCCTGAGACAAACACGTATATCTAAATTCAGATAACTTATTTACTTACTATACACGAGACAAACACCTATATCTAAATTTGGATAACTTATTACATATTCCTTTGCTTACTATATACTCGTATAATCCACTTTAACAACTTTGCTTTTAATAACAATTCGTAATCTAAAACAGATTGTGTTTTGTTTCGGGTTAAATAGCACAATGATGGTACCTTAAAGTTTAATAAATCAACTATGTTAAACCGCTAATATAATATTAATAAACCAATTTCAAGGTAGACTAACCACAATTTTATTTTAAAGGAAAATTTACATCATAGATAAAAGGAATTAGGACGCAAAATGCTCACTTTTAGTGGTTCAAGTCGAAAAGTGGCTCAGATCAAAAACACCTTTTTAGGGTTCCGTAGCCAAATGGCAAAAAACGGAACCCTTATGGATTCGTCATGTCTGTCTGTCTGTCTGTCTGTCCGTCTGTATGTCACAGCCACTTTTTCCGAAACTATAAGAACTATACTGTTGAAACTTGGTAAGTAGATGTATTCTGTGAACCGCATTAAGATTTTCATACAAAATAGAAAAAAAAAACGATACATTTTGGGGGTTCCCCATACTTACAACTGAAACTTAAATTTTTTTTCATTAATCCCATACGTGTAGGGTATCTATGGATAGGTCTTCAAAAATGATATTGAGGATTCTAATATTATTTTTTTCTTAGCTGAATAATTTGCGCAAGAGACACTTCCAAAGTGATAAAATGTGTGTCCCTGTAACTTCTAAAATAAGAGAATGATAAAACTAAAAAATATATATGATGTACATTACAATTTAAACTTCCACCGAAAATTAGTTTGAACGAGATCTAGTAAGTAGTTTTTTTAATACGTCATAAATCTTAAACCGTAATTTACCTTTCATACACTATTATTAAAACATCGATCAAAGTTACAACAAACTACAAGAACTTTTATATTATGTTACTTGCTGCTACGGAACCCTTCATGGGCGAGTCCGACTCGCACTTGTTGTAATGTTATATATTATGTGGGTACAAACTAACACACATCCGTGTAGTCACGGACTAAGTATACAAGTGTCACCACCCCATGCTTTCCCACGAGTGTCGTACGAGGCGAGTAAGGGAAGTAAGCAATTATCACCCATTGCATTACTGGTGGTAGGGCTGGGTACCAAGTGGGAGTACTCACTTACTATCGGGCCCGAATGGGTTGGTATCACCATCTCCCGTATGACCGGCCATGAAGCACATTAGCGTGTTTTGGTTGTAGCAGGAGATAGCCGTTTATTCTTTCATTTCATATCTGTGAAATCGTGAGCAGCAACTTGACAATAGTCCCGGTATAGTTGAGTCCATGAGTAACGGTTACCATTTACCGATAGGTTGAGCCGTGGCTTGTCTGCCACCGTACGCAATAAAAAAAAGTACTGTAGCCACCAGAGGTGCTTTAAACGTACGCATACGAAATATTGCAATAGTAGTACCAACCGTTGTTTTACCCTGATTTTGTGTGAAAGGTTGGTACTTCCCTATACCTATATACTCATTTTGCTTCGTTTTTAGTTAAAAAAACTGGTTTATGTATTTATCTCGGAAATCGGCGTTTGAAATAGAACTAAAAAACTAGCAAAGTAATTTTAGGCTGAGAAGTGTTATAACTAAATATATAATTGGTAGTTTTATTATACTATCAGGTTCAAATCGGAAACTTGTCGCCTACGTTTAGCATTAAGAAACTATAATATTATTGCGCAGAAGAAGATACAGGTGTTTATATTTTCTAATGAGTAACTAATATATTATGGACAGTCAAGGTAAAAGTGAATAGGAAACATTTTGATATTTTTATATGCATTTTTAAATACCTGACATGCTCTGCGATATTGATTATCACAAAGTGCGAACATGTATAAATTATTTTTAAATAAAACCGCCTTCAACAGTCACTCAGGAACTAAAAAGCAAAAAATAATTGTTATTTACTTACGATTTCCGTGCTAGACACCTGTGTTTGAAGTCGGTGCCAAAAATCATAGTATATGGAAAGAAGTAAGTTATCTTCATACAAACGAACCGAGCGCGGTTTCCATGTGTGCGTGCCAGTACCTACGAGTCGTTGTCGCAAACAATAACAAAATTTAAAACTGCTAAAGGTGCGTCCGTCACGGCTGCGCCGTCGTTTCGTACTGTTATACGAGATTCGGCTTCAGAGTTTTTAAAAAAAAAACTATTTAATTACACATACTAATATTTATTCAATTTAAACTTAAAATAACTTTCACAATAATATAACATAGTAACTAATATAACATAGAGAAATAGTAGGATTCGCGGGTAACTTAGTAGCTACGTAAAGCGAGTATCGAGATTGAAGTCTGACTGACTGCCCTCTGGGATGGGCTTCTTATATATTATAATATACTGCTGACACATCAGGGGGTTTGTGATGGTCAGCCTGTCTACTAACGAGGGGTGTATATAACAACCCCCCGCAGAAGACGGAAGTTCGGGAAAAGGCGAACTTCAGGAGATAATTTTAGTTAAACAATTTCCCTCAGCCTTGGCTGTGGGTTTGGAGAGGTTGCGACGGTGTCATTTTCAATATCGGTACTCTTTGGATTTAGCATTGGTATATTAAAATTAGTCTTATATCTAGAAGACAATTTCCAAAGCTTAAAAATAATAAAAGTGATTATAATTGAATATATTAATGAAGAAAATACAACGTAATGTGTCCCATATTTTATGACTATCGGCTCTTCGTCTATGATTTTATTTAATTCTGAAAGCAATCTGGAATTTTGGCTATTCGTAGTTAATTCAGTTAAGTCTATATTTTGGAGTAAAATGGGGGTCACAGTACTTAAACTATTCGACTTAGAATCTAATTTACAACATGAATCATTTATAATATTAAAATCTAGGTTTGGCGTGGAAATGCTTATGTTTAATGGGTCAAAGGATGATATGAGTCTTGTGCTCTTGGTGTACACTATGCACTGGTTCGTGAGGTTTAATATACCGACACCGGACACTACTGTTTCCCGTAATTCGGAGTCACTGCAGTCAATCGTTATTATAGTTGGGCGCGATTGCACGAAAATCCACTGATTGTTCACTAGGGGTTTCCAAATGTCTAAGTCGCCAACTATTGTTTTAGTTTCGCATTGCACTGGGATAACACTGATAGTTTTGGTCAATAGTTCACTCTCACACGTAGGGTTGCTTTCCGAGAGTAGTACCATAGATACAGCGCACAGATAGAACTCAGAGTTTATCATCTTACATTTATCTAGGTTATCTAAATTACAAAACTTAACTTATCCTTAGAAATAGCGGTATATGAACTAGAAGGTAATATTAGGCTAAAAGTATTAACATTAATTGTCCCATGGGGTGTAGGCAGAGCCAAGTTATGGTACAGGTTGAATTCGTCGTTAGAGGCTAGAGGTATTTGTAAGACAAATACTAATTTATTATTGAAATAGTAAGTTGCTACACTAGATATACTTAGTATTAAATGAATATTATCTAAACTTATAGATACAGGGATTTCGGAGTCTCGAGGTAGGTGTCGATGGTTATCGGTGAGTTCTTGGAACAGCTGACTTGGAGTCAGTATGTTAGGATGCAGGATGTTTTGGCTAGACAGCAAAATAGCGTTAGTCAGATCTTCTAATTGGAATGACAATGTAAGTAACGAACTTTCGAGGCTAGTTAATATGGAATGGACTTTAGTTTCTGTGATTAAATTATTTGAAATTTCTGTGATATTATTTATTTGTTTTACTATTGAGTTTAATGCTTTATTTAGAGTTTCTTCGTTTATTTTTAATTTATTTATAGTTTGTTTATATGATTCTAATGTCAATGTAGTTACTAGTATATTTTCTTTCATTAGTTGCGCGATCTTTTTCGCGTTGTTCTGAACAGATTGTAAGGCGGAATCGTATTTTATTGCATCATCTTCGTCGAGTGTGCCGAACACGTGTTTAAATACGGTACCTATTCCACCAAACCATGCGGTTCGTTTGCTACGTTTAGAAATTAGATGAGAAATAGATTCGTATTCTCTTTGGACATCCTTATACTTAACAGTTAACGGGGATAATATGCTTCCACAGTGGTAATCAGAAGACTGTTGACACGCAAATCTCGCTGTGCCCAGGACTTCTTTAATGTTTAGGAGCTGTGAGTTTATATAGGAAATGTCTACATAACTAACAACATTCAGTTGACCGCTGATGATTTTAAGTTTTCCTAAAGCTTCGAAGAAGATACCGGGGCTGTTAGGGTATGGCTTGAAGAAATCTGGTCGGGCGTGTGTTGGAGAGCTGTAAATAGATGTGGATTGTCGTTATCTAATTGATTTCTGCGGGTTTAATTTCATCAAAGTGGTGAGTGACATGTTGTCTGTTTATGAGGAGTGTGACTGTGTGGTTGTTGTGGATTTGTATTATTTTGTATGGGCCCTTCCAAATCGGGGACAGAGCTTTTCTTAGTCGTAGGTGATTTTTTAGATACACGTAATCGCCAACTTTATATTTCGGTGGTTGTTTGGCTCGCGAATCATAGTATGATTTGGAGGATTCCTTGGATTGTAGGATGTTTGTCGTGACTGTCTGAGTTTGTGTTGCAACATTTTAGCGTAATCTGAGTAGGTTGTATTAGGTTCATTTTCATATAAGGAGTTGGGTATGAATGGTTTATGCCCAAATAAGAGTTCATACGGAGTGAACTTGGTTGTAGAGTGTATAGTAGTATTGTATTTAAGTATGGCACTGTAGACATATTTAGGCCAATTGTCTTGGTTCTCATTGGTGAATGATTTTAAGTACTCCTTAAGTGTAGAGTGACTACGTTCTAAGGCTCCTTGAGTTTGTGGATGGTAAGGAGATGCCATGGGCAACTATGGAGTTGTTTGATTTTCAGGAATTGACAAGTACTCTTGAATAGTTCAGATGTAAAGTTGGTGCCTTGATCCGTTAAAATTGATTTGGGAATTCCAAATAGGGAAATGAAATGGACCAATCAATCACTTGTTTCTTCAGCTGTTGTGCTGCGTATTGGTTAGGCTACAGAATATTTGGTAAGATCGTCTTGTAGTGTAAGAATGTACTTAAGTTTAGCGGTGCTGGATTCTGGTAACGGTCCCACAATGTCTAGAGCGACGCGTTGGAATGGTGCCGTGGATGTTGTTGTTATTTCCATGGGGGCCCTATTGAGTTTTCGACGCCTTATTTTCTTGGCATAATTTGCATTTCTTGACGTAGTTTTCTATATCTGTTCTCATGCCTTTCCAGTAAAATTGTTCGTGAATTCAGTTGTACATACGTGTTGATCCCAGATGTCCTGCTATGGGAATATCATGGTTCTCTCGCATAATTTTCTGTCTTTCGCTCAATGTCGGGTAGATTATTTGATTTAAATAGACATGTATATTGAATTTGGTATTGTGAAAGAGATATGTAAATAATATTATAGATTTTAGTGTAAGCGTGTTTATCGAAAGGGTTTCTAAAATCTGATATAGCAATATCTGTAGGTTGTTCGTGTTACATGATTTAATTTCTTACGTTTTTCAGGGCGTTGTATATTGCGGTATAGTTTGATTCATCGAAATAGTGTACTCTGGTGAAAATAAGATAATGGTTTTATTTTCATGGCTTATTTTCAGGAATGAGTATAGTTCTTTTTCAGAATCGACGATTTTATCTTTGTTTACAGCGCTTGTAAGTATTTCTGATATGTAAGGGTTTGATTCGTCTAGGTCTATTGATGTGGGGATTATGACTATTTTGTGTGGAGTTTTTGCGAGGTGTTCGTTGTGTTCTTTCAACAAAGTATTTGTAAGAGTTGCCTTATTTGTAGTTTTTTTCAAAAACCTAGAATAGTCGTCGTTATTTATGTTTGATTCTGGTTGTGTCACTGTTTCTGTAGGCGAAGGAATTTGAAGATTCTCGTAGTCAATATTTAGATCTTCGCTTCTAGGGCTTAGTTCCAGTGGTCCTAAGTCAAAAGAGGTTGGAGAATTGATAAGCAGTTCATCCTGCACAGGTAAGTTATCCGGTATATTCGGAATCGTTTCAGGGTTGGTATCGTCGTTAATGTTTTGATGTAGAAGTTCTTCGTTGTTGTATGAGAAGGGTATAGGAGAAGGTAAGTCTACGAGAGGGTCTTCCAATGGGTCATTGTATTCGGCATTGAGATCAGGTGATGGCGGCTCTTCATTGGATATAGCGTTCACAGGGAATCGTGATAGTGCATCGGCGTTGGTGTTGATTTTGCCCTTCTTATGAATGATGTCGTACTCGAATTCTTCTAGTTTGAGACACCACCTTACCAATCTTGAGCCTGGGTCTTTGCAGTTAAACAGCCATTGCAATGGTTTGTGGTCGGTAACTATTGTGAATCGACGTCCATAAAGATAGGGGCCAAAGGCTTTGGTTCCGAAGACTGTAGCGAGGCACTATTTCTCTGTTCCACTGTAATTGCACTCTGCCTTGTTGAGAGTATGAGAGGCGTAAGCAATGGAGCGATCTTTTCCTGTTTGCCCCTGAGATAAAATAGCCGATATCGCATAGTTTGACGCATCGCATGTTAGTATAAATGGTTTCGTGAAGTCTGGGTAAGCTAGCACAGGCGATATAGTAAGTTTATTCTTTAGGCTTTCGAAACCTAGTTGTTCGTTATTCCAAACGAAGGGTACGTCCTTTTTTAGAAGAGACGTAAGAGGCTTTGCTAATTTAGAGAAGTATGGTATGAACCGTCTGTAGTACGAGACGAGGCCGAGAAAAGATTTTATGTCTTTAGGGCATTTAGGGATTGGAAATTCAGTAACAGCTCGTAATTTATCCAGGTTAGCCTTAACTCCATCGCGATTTATAACATGGCCGAGATATGCGACCTCCTTGCTTAGAAATTCACACTTATCTGGTTGTAGTTTTAAATTATAGTTTCCGAGTCTGTTGAAAACGGAAATTAGGTTTTGTATGTGGCTTGACAGGTCTGGCGAGTGCACTACGATATCATCAATACAAAACATCTTGATCCTTGTAGGCCAGATAGACAGGTGTTCATCATTTTTTGGAAGGTAAAGGTGCGTCTTCTTGCGACATTGGAGTTTGGTGGAATCCTGAGGCTAAATCCAGTGTTGTGAAGTATTGACTTTTCCCTAGTTGATCTAGAATCTCTGTTATTTGAGGAATAGGATATGTTTCGCCTATGGTGATATCATTGAGTTTTCTGTAGTTGATTACGACTCTCCATTTACGTTCTCCGGACGCGTCTTGCTTTTTAGGGACGACCCAGATGGGTGAGGACCACGGTGAGCTCGAAGGTGTTATGATTTTTTGTTCCAGCATCTTGTCTATTTGTTTCTGGACTTCTTGTTTATGACATTCAGGGAATCTATATGATTTGGTTTGGATAGGCACTTGTGTGTTTGTATAGTAGCAGTGGTGTAAGTGAGTTGATCCCCGGGTAAGTGGAAAATATCAGAATAGTTAGTGCAGACTTGTAGTAAAGCGTCCTTCTCTTCGTCGTTCAGATATGAGATTCGGAGGTATTTGATTACTTCCTTGGTTCTAGGGTGTTGTTGGAGGTGGGAGAATCATAGAACGTACAGGATTGAACATCTATTGGTTCCAGTGAAAGTTTAAGATTGGAATGGAGTTCTACGGGTTTTTCCGATGTATTAACTACCGTGATATTAATTCGGTTATTTTCTTTCACTTTCACGATACAGTTAGCCACTAACAGCGATTCGGAGATGTGTTGATCTAAAATTGCACCTATTTAAATTTCGGGATTAGCAAAAGTGCATTCTATGACTGCTTCTGTGCGGGAAAAAATAGTATAATGTGGTTCGGAAAAATTTAGTTTGATGGTGTCGTTATCCATACGTAAAACGCCTTTGTAGTAATCAACTTGACATCCAAATTTTTTCAGGAAGTCATTACCTATAATTCCATCGTAAATTAAACTAATATCTTCGTCATCTACTTCATGGAATTCGTGTTTACACGGTTTCGAAGGATTTTGGAAGACTGGCATGTAAAAACTACCTAGGGTTGATGTTACATCGTCGCCGGAGTCAATGCCTTTAAGGGTTATTATTACATTACTTAGTTTTGGGACCTTGGACATAGAATCTAGTTTCATAAGGCATACACAGGAGCCATTGCCTACTAAGAAAGACGGCGGGTGATCGGAGACAGGGGTTTGTATCATGATATATGTTAAGTATCTCTTTTCTGTATTATTATTTATTTCATAAATTTTCATTTCATTATTATTACTTTTTTTATGTTCCAGGTTCAGTGAAGGATTAACGGTGGCGGTTGGAGATCGAGACAAGGTAGGGTTTGGCACGGATTTTGGTTGATTAGTATGATTTAGTAGGTTCAATGGCTTGTTAGATTTAGTAAGTGAATCAGTGGGTTTTTGATTCGGAGGACATGGTAGACTCAGAGGGGTCAGTGGGTTTGGAGATATTAATTGATTCGGAAGATTCAGTGGATTCAAAAAATCAGATTGATTCAGAGGATTCAGTGGATACAGTGGATACAGAGAATTAGATTAATTCAGAGTATTCAGTGGATACAGAGAATTAGATTGATTCAGAGGATACAGAGAATTAGATTGATGCAGAGGATTTGGAGGCTTTGAAGGATACAGTGGATACAGGGGATTCAGCGGTTTCTTTGATTTCAGAGGATGCAGAGGATTCGGAGTATTTTTAGTACTTAAAGATGCAGTTGACACAGTGATTTTTGTGGTATCGTCTTTGATTTTGTAAGAATAATTTATATTCGTTTAAATGACCGTTATCTATAATTTTTATTCGTTTAAATGACCGTTATCAACTTCATCGACACCCTGGTCATATTCGTATGGTTGAGTAACAGTAAAAGTCCTCCGGGGTGCGTTTGAATTAATATTTTGAGGAGGATTGTTGGGACGCCCATAAGACGTCGAGGGATTACCTTGGTTTTTGTTAAACACAAAGTGAAAAATGTGAAATCGAAAATAACAGTCAGGAGCAGGATTTGAACCTGCATCTTCTGGATACCGTCCAGATGCTTTACCAATTCAGCCATCCTGACAATTGCTCCTGACTGCTAATTTCGATAACACATCATACTTAACGTCTTTGGGTGACGCCTGCGCCATCTGTCGGACGTATTTTCATACATTATACCGACCAGGTAAACTTAATTTTACAATTAAGATTTTACCTAATAATGACGCAAACCCTTTAAATATTTAGATATTTTTTATATATATTTTTAGCATTTGACATGCTTAGCACTATACATTAAACACAAAGTGAAAAATGTGAAATCGAAAATAACAGTCAGGAGCAGGATTTGAACCTGCATCTTCTGGATACCGTCCAGATGCTTTACCAATTCAGCCATCCTGACAATTGCTCCTGACTGCTAATTTCGATAACACATCATACTTAACGTCTTTGGGTGACGCCTGCGCCATCTGTCGGAAGTATTTTCATACATTATAACGACCAGGTAAACTTAATTTTACAATTAAGATTTTACCTAATAATGACGCAAACCCTTTAAATATTTAGATATTTTTTATATATATTTTTAGCATTTGACATGCTTAGCACTATACATTAAACACAAAGTGAAAAATGTGAAATCGAAAATAACAGTCAGGAGCAGGATTTGAACCTGCATCTTCTGGATACCGTCCAGATGCTTTACCAATTCAGCCATCCTGACAATTGCTCCTGACTGCTAATTTCGATAACACATCATACTTAACGTCTTTGGGTGACGCCTGCGCCATCTGTCGGACGTATTTTCATACATTATACCGACCAGGTAAACTTAATTTTACAATTAAGATTTTACCTAATAATGACGCAAACCCTTTAAATATTTAGATATTTTTTATATATATTTTTAGCATTTGACATGCTTAGCACTATACATTAAACACAAAGTGAAATAATGTATGAAAATACGTCCGACAGATGGCGCAGGCGTCACCCAAAGACGTTAAGTACGATGTGTTATCGAAATTAGCAGTCAGGAGCAATTGTCAGGATGGCTGAATTGGTAAAGCATCTGGACGGTATCCAGAAGATGCAGGTTCAAATCCTGCTCCTGACTGTTATTTTCGATTTCACATTTTTCACTTTGTGTTTAATGTATAGTGCTAAGCATGTCAAATGCTAAAAATATATATAAAAAATATCTAAATATTTAAAGGGTTTGCGTCATTATTAGGTAAAATCTTAATTGTAAAATTAAGTTTACCTGGTCGGTATAATGTATGAAAATACGTCCGACAGATGGCGCAGGCGTCACCCAAAGACGTTAAGTATGATGTGTTATCGAAATTAGCAGTCAGGAGCAATTGTCAGGATGGCTGAATTGGTAAAGCATCTGGACGGTATCCAGAAGATGCAGGTTCAAATCCTGCTCCTGACTGTTATTTTCGATTTCACATTTTTCACTTTGTGTTTAATGTATAGTGCTAAGCATGTCAAATGCTAAAAATATATATAAAAAATATCTAAATATTTAAAGGGTTTGCGTCATTATTAGGTAAAATCTTAATTGTAAAATTAAGTTTACCTGGTCGGTATAATGTATGAAAATACGTCCGACAGATGGCGCAGGCGTCACCCAAAGACGTTAAGTATGATGTGTTATCGAAATTAGCAGTCAGGAGCAATTGTCAGGATGGCTGAATTGGTAAAGCATCTGGACGGTATCCAGAAGATGCAGGTTCAAATCCTGCTCCTGACTGTTATTTTCGATTTCACATTTTTCACTTTGTGTTTAATGTATAGTGCTAAGCATGTCAAATGCTAAAAATATATATAAAAAATATCTAAATATTTAAAGGGTTTGCGTCATTATTAGGTAAAATCTTAATTGTAAAATTAAGTTTACCTGGTCGGTATAATGTATGAAAATACGTCCGACAGATGGCGCAGGCGTCACCCAAAGACGTTAAGTATGATGTGTTATCGAAATTAGCAGTCAGGAGCAATTGTCAGGATGGCTGAATTGGTAAAGCATCTGGACGGTATCCAGAAGATGCAGGTTCAAATCCTGCTCCTGACTGTTATTTTCGATTTCACATTTTTCACTTTGTGTTTAATGTATAGTGCTAAGCATGTCAAATGCTAAAAATATATATAAAAAATATCTAAATATTGGTTTTTGTTGTTATTATTATTTTATTTATTGCCTTTTGCGGCTGTATTCTATGGTGTGCGCTATGTTCTTACAATAGCGACAACTTAATTCAGTTGTATTGATGTTTCTAGGAGCATCATTGCGGAAGCCTTGTGGGACTGGTGGTCTATGTGAGAAGGGTTGGAATTCGCGACGAGGTGGAAATCTAGTTCTGTCGGAGTAACCGGTATGTGGTTGAATCGTTCTTTTGTGTATGCCAGGGAGTAGCTTCTCTTCTGCAACCGCAAAATTGACTGCAGCGTTTAGAGAATCGGGGTTGCGGCACCTAACTACTTGTGACAATCGAGGTTGCAGGCCCACTATAAAGGTGTGGAGGGCGAGGTCTTTCATAGCCGCAACTCGACCGGCTATTTTCGTTTTCTTTTTTGTGGGAATTGAGATTTTTATTTCAGTGAGAAGTTTTGCTAGACACATTTCGATTCTGAGTGCAAATTGATTTACGCCTTCTATAGAACTTCTATGGAATCTATAAACTGATCGAAAGATTCAGCTACAGCGTCCGGGCCGAGTCACGAGCATGATTATAAACAAGTATAGTGTTACAATTACAGGTTACACGAATAATATTATCTTATAATTAGTAAGTAAAAGTATCTTATAGTTATTGGTACACAAAATACAGAAATATTAGAAAAAATAGTATGCAGTAATATAGTGAATATGTACTAGTAGTACTCTGAGTTCTTTTGCACTTTGGTACTTTCAATAATGGTATAGAACGTTTCGACTCACAGTAGCAGCATCAGTCCGGTCAGCGAGACGGTGGTAGAAGTCAGCATCGTGATGATCAAGCCTTGGCTTCGTTCGATATGAGCGCGAATATTATTAAGTATTAGCGAAATTTGCAGTCCCGAGCAATTGTCATGATAGCTGCATCGGCAATGCATCTGGGACGGTATTTCAGATTCGTGACTGTTATTTTCTACTTCACGTTTTCGCACTTTGTGTTATTATCTAATTACTTACTTATCATGACGCTATCTTCCTTGCGTAGGTAGAGAGAACAAAATTTAGTGTTAATGAATTGGTAAAAATTTTACTAATCAGTTTTCACCACTTAATGATGTTTTTAACATAATAAAGGTGACGAATGCGCGCTATGCACAACTGAAGTTAAATGAATACTCGCGAGTCATGCCCAAGTAAAGTGATAAGAGGTGGGAACGAAAGATTACTTTCCCAGATGAGATGGATGGTGGAATTAACGAGGCTCTACTACCAATATGGGATATAGTCAAGCGCGCATTATAGTAATAATTAATAATTTAACATAAAAACCGACATCAAAAAACTCCGGCACCCGTCAACAAATCAGTACCATATTTGTATCGAACCCCTTGGTAATCAATAAATAATTACGCAGATTTGTTTTTGAATCAATCACGCACAAATCGGCGTACAAAAATACATCAAAAATACGAGACAAAAAAAATTAACCTTCTCCTTTTTTGAAGATTTAAAAAAAATGCCTAGAGCTTTGCAGATAAACGAAGGACTCCCAAAACAAAGGTTATCGTGCTTTAATCAAAAACATTCGTCTGATTTTTATAACTCCGCGCGATAATGTCGACGATGCCAAAATTTTACAGAAATTTATGGCGTTAGTAAAACTGTTTACTTTGATACGTAATGTCTTTGCTCGTAGAATCAACAATGTGAAAACATTTTAAACTATTTTGATCCGTATTTTAGCACTTGACATGCTTAGGTACTTTAAAGTAGAAAATATTTGTAAAAATGTGGAAAAAGAGAATTTTACTGAGCGGGATTTGGACCTGTGTCCCTTCCGATCCCGAGAAGTACTCTAGACTGCTAGTGACCAACAGCAATAGCAATACGTATATGCAAAATTAAACTTACTATATTGGAATCCATCCATCCATCCATCCATCAGCCTTTCAACGTCCACTGCTGGACATAGGCCTCCCCAAGAGAACGCCACAACGAGCGTTCAGAGACCACGTCTCTGTTCCATATTGGAATAATGCATGTAAATGCATGCGATAAGTGGCGTGGATCATAAAGACAAATGTGATGTGGAGATTGGGTATGGCCGTCGCTCACTGCGATGGCTTGGCAGTCTAGAGCACATCCCCGGATTGTAAGAGACGCAAGTTCCAATTCCGCTCACAGTAAAATTCTCTTTTTCCACATTTCCACAAATATATTTTTCTCTTGAGGTTCAAGTTTCAATTTTATTACGGTACAAATTATTTGTGAATAAGGAAAAAGAGATTTATTGTACGAGCGGGAAACGAACCCGCGTCTTGTCCAATCCGGGGAAGTTCTCTAAGCCACTGAGCTATCGTACAGACCTATTTAGTCATCCCAATTTCCTCATCACATTTGTCTTACAACCAAAAAAAAAAATCTCTTTTTCCTTATTCACAAATAATTTGTACTTTCAAAAGTAGCGGAGCATGTCAAATGCTAAAAAATATAGATCAGAAATATTTTATTACGTATAAAAGCGTGCACTGTTTTGTAAGATTCTGTTATAAAGAAAATAAAAATATTTTTTGTTGTTTTATTTCTTTCTGATCTCCAGCATTAATAAGATTTGAACTTGATCATCCCCTTATAGAGTATCATCCGTTTAGTGAGAGCGCCGAAGGCAAACAATTTCCTCCCTTCCCCTAAGGTTGTTTTGCGAGTACCTCTTGTATGGATATCATTTACTATAGGCTACGGCTTCTTCATATCAAGCGAGTCGCATTAAGCATGTTTGCCTCGTGTTGGGGAATAAATGCACAGTTTTTTTAAAACAGCATCCTGTACTAACAAATAATCTCGATCCCCGGGTCGGGCAGTGTTATTGAGCTTTTTCGTAAAAAGAAAAATTCTCAGTAGAAACTCGGAGTTTGGAAATGTGGCCGGTAGACGACAATTGGCTCGCCCTCTATTGCGTGGGACTTAAACATAGCTGGCGCGTTCCGTGGGTGTGTAACACACCTCTGACTACCCCTTCGGGAAATACAGGCGTGATGCAATGTTTTTTTTTCCTTACAAATTATCACAGAAAAGGAAGACATCGTAAGGAAGCCTGCATGCCGGAGACATTTTCTCGACGGTTTGTGAAGTTGCCAACTACCATTGGACTAGCTTCATTACGGCCTAAAGACACTCACTCCAACTATAGGACAGTAATGAATTGAGAAAAAAAAACACAAAGCGCTGTAAGTAGTGTCTTTTGAAGTATAAATAATAAGAGAAAAAAAATATTATTACATTTTTATAAATGGCAACACACAATTATAGATTTGTTGACGGTAGTTCTTACTTACTTACTTATCATCACGCCATTTCCCTTGCCTACCCCAGGTAGAGAGAACAGAGTGCCAAGAGGTTCTATTCTTGCATACATCTCTCGCTACCTCAACATTCATAACTCTCTTCATACACGCTCGCTGGTTTCGGAGACACCTGATTCCACCTTCCTTCAATACATGACCGATTTGTTCTAGGTAGGTGAGTCTCGGTCTCCCCTGTACCTAACTCCTTCCACTTTTGCATTGTATATCTTCTTAACCAGTCGCTCGTCCGGCATTCTTTCCACATGTCCGAACCATCGGAGCATTCCCTTTCGCATCTTTACACCAATACTCTCTTTCATACCTACTCGCTCTCTTACGTCGTCGTTACGAATGCGGTCAGTCAGCCTCACTCCACAGATTCTCTGCAGGGATCGCATTTCGACCGCATTGATTTTACTCACATGCTCCTTTTTGCATACCCAACTCTCGCTTCCATACAATAACGTTGGGACAAGTACTGCGTAGTGTATTGCGACACGTGCCTTCTAGCTGAGGTGATGACTGCCGAGAAGTTGTCCCAATTCTCCGTTCACTCTATTTCCCGCATTCACTCTTCTCTCTAAATCAGTGGTGTACCTTCCATCCCGACTGAATACACATCCAAGATATACAAATTCATTCACTTATTCTAGCACACCATTTCCTATTGCTACTCTAACGTCTGTTCTGGCTTCTTCTCTTTCAAAAAACATTATTTTGGTTTTACTCACATTCACACGTAGGCCCCTTTTCTTACAATCTTCTGCCATTACGTAGACTAGGGTTTGCAGGTCAGCCGGGGACTGCGCTAATAGGACCGCATCGTCTGCATATAGCAGCGAGTTAACCACTGAGTGGCCCATCTGAACTCCCACATTTATTTCATTCAACCTTTGTAGACATTTATCCAGATATATGATAAACAGTCTGGCTGATAGAACGCAGCCCTGTTTAACGCCGATATTGACGTCAAACCAGGGTGACATTCCATCATCCAGCCGCACACAAGCTCTGCAGTCCATGTAGTTGGACTGCACCGCTTGTAGCAGCCTACCGTTAATACCATACTCCGGCAAAATGTCCCAAAGTTTCTTTCGTACAACAGTGTCAAATGCTTTCTCCAAATCCACAAACTGCAGAAAACCCTCTGGCCTACAGCCAGATGCTTCTCCACAATGTTGCGCAGAGAAAACACTTGATCCATGCATACCCTTCCACACCTGTAACCTCCTTGTGCCTCACACAAAAATTCATCAGACACCATCCTCATTCTTCTTTCAATAATCTTACCATACACTTTGGCTGCCAAACTGGTCAAGCTTATGGCTCTGTGGTTTGCACAGTCATAACGTGAACCCTTGTTTTTAAACAAGGGCACGATGACTGCGCTTCTCCAGTCCTTGGGAACCCTTCCTGAGCTCCAACATAAATTGAGAAGCTTCAGGAAGAATTCCCAGACACATGAGCCTCCAAGCTTGATCATCTCAGCAGACACCATATGAATACCCGCTGCCTTACCATTTTTCAAACTTCTAATCGCCCATTCAAATTCATCCATACTAATGTCATCAGAGTATGCCGGTACCGAATGCTGATCTGTTAGACCACATGTGGCACCGGCATCACCCTGAACATCCGCATACATATCTCCAAAATATTCACTCCATCGGCTTAGCACATCTTGTGTTTGCGTAAGAATGTCCTTTAGACCTTATTTTATTCATTCTGAAAGCTGACCAACCACTCCGAGATTTCTTCACCTGCCTCCAGAAAAGTTTGGTGTTGCTCTCGAAGTTTTTGGTCAGCCTTTCTTCTGCAATCATATTTGCTCTATCACGCTTCCCTTTCACCAAGGCTTTGGTGTCATTCTTACGTTGCCGGTATATTTCTTTCTTCTGTTCTTTCATACTTGCACTCAGGTTCAAATAAGTTACATAGTCCAGCCACGCTTTCTTCTTTTGGTCTACGGAAGCTGCTACTTCCGTATCCCACCATGCATCACCTTTCACTTTCCTATGCTTCTTTGAGCATCCACATACTTCTTTTGTTGTATCTACCATACTTTCTTTCAATACTCTCCAGCATTCTTCCATGTCAGATTCCGGTTCACGGACACCCTCTGCATACTTTGCTCTTACATTCTCTTCTTGCAACTTTTCAATCTTTATTCTTTTAAGCCCTCCGAAATGGACACGCTCTCGCCAGTGTCTCAGCTTTCTGAACAGACCACTAAATCTCGCAATAACGAGATAGTGGTCCGTGTCGACAGTGGGACCCCTGTAGGCTCTTGTATCCAGAATTTTACTTCGGAGGCGACTGTCTACCAGAATTGGACCTATCATACTTCTTTGTTCATTCCTTCTCCATGTATACATATGGATGTCCTTATGTTGAAAAAATGTGTTTGACACAATAAGGTTTCTCTCCATACATACATCCGCAATGAGCCTACCTGCATCGTTCACTCTCTTATCACCAAATAAACCAAGCACGTCCTCGAAGTCTGGACGCTTGATCCCAACCCATCCATTCAAGTCTCCGCATACGATCACGCGTTCACTAGCTTCTGCCAAATCCAGAACTTCCCTAACATTATCCCAGAACTTCTCTAGATCCGATGCCACCGAAGAGCCTACGGGAGCATAAGCTGCAACCATGAAGACCCTGGTGACACCTAGTTTTATTCGGACCCATAAAAGTCTGGGATCAAACATTCCGTAGTCTTTCACAACTGAGGCCAAGCGAGCGGATAGCAACACCCCCACTCCCATACTGGTCCGATCGCTCTGCGGTACATCAGACCACAGAGCTATTCCTCCACCAGGAAGAACACAGGTGTCACTGGCCTTTCGCTTGGTCTCTGTTACACAGAGCACATCAAACTGTCTGTCCGACATGACGGTTACCAGCTCGTGTAACTTACCTTCCACACCACCTCTTACATTCCACGTGCCTACTCGATACTCTGCTCCCCTCGACTTGTCAAACTGGGCAAGGCGTGATGGGTGGCGGCCCCCATCGCCGCATCTGCCATTGTTCGTACCGACGGGGGTGGTTTGGTACGCGTCGCCTCTGGGGCACGCCCTTACCCGCACTGCTTACGCATTCGAGCCGGATTGCAGCCTGTGGACTGCAGGCTGGCAGGGATCGCGACGAGCACGCTCCGGACTATGATCACCCTAACTCTCGAACTCCTACTTTGACATCAAGAAATGCTATTCTGCTGTTTTTCTCCATTTTATATATGAATTTTGCCATGCACGTTGTTCAGGTGTGTGACATATTCTTTTACAACCTCTTTATCGCCTTTTATAGCAGATTTCATCAACGTATCGTTTCCAAAGTAAAATTAGGCGAGTAAATCAGGAGAATCTCTCTCCACAGATACCATTGACGGAGCCCCATTATAGCCCAGATTGGTGAGAGAAGCTATCGAAATCACTAAATACAATAACGTTAACCGTGAAGATGGCTTTCAATGATCGACAATCTGGCGTCAAGTTATCCGTCTATGCTTAAATAAAAATCATCCTAAAATCTAAGCTTGTTATCGTGAGTGTTGTGTGTCATGATCTCGATACGATAGTGAGACTCAGTGGTAGTGGTTAAAGTAATACTAATGTGAAACATAAGCGAATGAGAGAGGAGGAGCAGGTAGTCCGATGAAATATAAAAATTATTCCACTCGCCAGTATTCTAGTGGCTTTGTGATCATGGCGCTTGCAACAGTGACGAAATATCGGGAACTCGTTAGTAAAATATATGCTAGAAATCCCGTCTACAAATTTAAAATTCTTGACCATTTTCTTACGAATATAAATCAAAATTTGGACCAAAACGTCATATCAAACATATTGATAGTCGGCGATTTTAATTTAGGATCAATTCCTTGGAGCTTTACAAATAATAATTAACCTATCTTAGATTGTTCGAGCAGTACGTACTCTACAATGCTTTTGGACTTTATTGTTTTCCATGATCTTACGCAATATAATCACGTTAGAAACAACAAACATAGAATATTAGATTTGGTTTTAAGTAACATCAAAATTATAGACCTTATTCATGAAACTAAGGCTCTGTCTGTCGTGAATTCTTTACATCCTCCATTGTAATTTCGCACAACTTTTAACTTTGACGAAATTCTCTCACACAATAATAATGAACGTTTTTGTTTTCACAAGGCTGATTACAATAAAATCATGATGCATTTGAACGAAGTGCGATGGGTTCGGGAATTTGAGAACTGCAATACTGCAGATGAGATGCTATCTATATTCTACCGTCATATCCGAGAAGCAATTCGCAAATTTGTCCCTAAATCCGCGACGAAGTCAAAAAAGTTCCCTGTATGGTTTATACAAGATCTAATAAATCGTTTACGTGAAAAACTTAAATATCGAAATATGTTTCGTAAATTTAATAAAACGCTTGATAAATTGTGTTTCGAGTTACTCAGAAAGCGTACTGAACATTTAATGACTATTTGTTACAATAATTACATCACCCGATTAGAACATAACCTCAAATCGAATCCGAAGCTATTTTGGACATTTATTAAAAATAAAAAGAATGGTCATAGCCACTACTACCCAGCTCTTATGTCTCTTGACGATAATACAGCTACAAAAGGGGTTGATATTTGTAACCTCTTTGCTAAAAACTTCTTTGCCGCCTACCAAAATGGTTTATAAGACACCTCGCCTGTTTCTAACTATAATTTTGCTATGTTGACGAATAACTAACTTCTTTGCCGCCTATTAAAATGGTTTATAAGACACCTCGCCTGTTTCTAACTATAATTTTGCTATGTTGACGACAATCAAGTTCTTAAAGTGTTAAAAAGACTGGATCATCATAAGGGTGCCGGCTCTGATGGAATTCCCACCGTTTTGTAGCTAAAGCTGCTTCAGCCCTGGCTTTACCTTTGTGTCTCATATACAATAAATCGCTTAACTCTGGTAGATTTCCTTTGGATTGGAAAAATGCATTGGTAGTTCCGTTACTCAAGAACGGTGATTGCGGAATGATTAACAATTATAGACCAGTAACTATCTTACCAGTCTTTGCTAAAGTCTTTGAGCAATTACTACATCCAATCATGACATGGCAATTTAAGCAACTATTAAGCTCTCGTCAGCATGGCTTCACGAAGGCCCAGTCTACTGCTACAAATCTTTTTTCTTTTGTCAACGATGTGTCTCTTGAACTAGATAACTGCTCGTCTGTGGATGCAATCTACACTGATTTCAGCAAGGTATTTGATCGCGTTAATCACCAAGTTTTATTGTACAAGCTTTCCAGTATTGGTATATCTGAACCCTTGCTCAGTTGGTGCGGATCATATCTGTCAGACAGAAAATCTTTTGTTGTGCTAAATGGTTATAGATCCGACCCATTTTTAGCTCACTCAGGTTTTCCTCAAGGTTCCCATCTGGGACCTTTATTCTTCAATATCTTCGTAAATGATATTGGCAGTTGCTTCCTTCATTCAAACTTTTATCTTTTTGCCGACGATCTAAAGATTTTCAAAGTTGTCGATACGCTTTCCCACTCGTATCTCTTGCAGGAGGACTTGGATCGTTTAATAGCATGGTGTGATGTGAATGGTATGATTTTGAATGCAACCAAGTGTTTTTTGATTAGATTTACGAGGAAAAAACAAAGTGTTAGTCATAAATATAATATTAAAAAAGATTATTTATTTGAAGTTGATTGTATCAAGGATCTAGGAGTTTTACTCGATAGTAAGCTACGATTTAATAGGCACATAGACACCATATGCTCTAAAGCTTTCAAAAGTCTCGGTTTCATGATACGCAATTGTAAAGATTTCAAAAATCCCAACACAAGGATTCTTTTATACAGTTCCATTGTGAGAAGTACCTTGGAATATTGTAGTGTTGCCTGGAATCCTTTCTATGACATATATGTAAAAAGACTCGAAAGTGTTCAAAAGAGATTCTTATGGAACTTACTTTACTCTTGTAATATGGGTAAAAACAAAAATATCACTTTTTACAATGATAGGCTTTCTCAATTCAAGTTGTGCTCACTCTCGGATCGAAGACATATATGTTTAATATGATGTTCCTATATATAAGCTTGCAAACGGTTTGCTAGATACACCTAAATTACTACTAAAATTACATTTTTCAGTGCCTTCTAAGCTTCCTAGAATTTCTAGGTATAACTTATTTTCAGGCTCTCGGTTCAAGTCAAATCTTGGCCAGAATCCGCTTAATTGGAGAATATAATACAATTTCAAAGGTTAAAGAACTCGATTTATTCTGTAACAGCACTGTAGAATTTAGAAAAAAAAAACTTTTTATATCATAATGAATCTATGTATAATGAATTTGCATGATTACAATTATTTAATTTTATGTTATATTATTTTTTACCCTAAAAGGAATGTTACAATGTTACAATTCTCATTTTAATTATTATTTAATTTATATTATTATTTTATTACTACATACTTTATTTGACTTTTCTACTAATTTGAAATGTAATTTATTTATTAATTTTTAGTTGAATTGTGATTAAATTTTATATATCTGCTGTTTTCGCATATAAGTGCTTGTTGTCTTCGCTTATAATTATATTGGCACTCAGACTTAAGATTCTAATATTGTAAATAAATAAACTGTAACAGGGTACTCTATGTTAGCGATCCAAATAAATAAATAAAATTATTAGTGACCATAGCAGTTTGAAATAATATATTTGGCATCATACAGCCTACATATTTTAATATTTTCCAAAAGAATATAATCAGTCACTCGGAATGATTCTGATGCTTATTCCAGCATGAATGGCCCGGCTCGATTGGGGAAGTACCACCCTCACAAAAGATCAACGTGAACAGTAGTGGTACCTACCTTTGTGTTTAGTATGATAAGTGAGAGTGCCGGAGACACGAACCCCCTTCCTATCTTCTTCTTAGTATCCTACCTATCCTCTCCTTAATATACTTCCTATCCACCTGCTATCCTTTTCCTTGGAGATGGCGACGCGCAAGTGATGTCTCTGGTGTTGCTAGCGTCTATAGGCTACGGTAACCGCTTACCATCAGGTGGGCTGTGTGCTTGTTTGCCACCCACGTAGTATGAAAAAGGCGTTTATTTGTGGTGGAATAAAGAAACTGCCTCGGTGGTGTAGCGGTAGTGTATGCGACTGCTAATCATGAGGTCTCGGGTTCGATCCCCGGGTCGGGCAGTGTTATTGAGCTTTTTCCTAAAAATAAAAATTCTCAGTAACAGCCCGGAGTTTGGAAATGTGCCCGGTAGACGTCAATGGCTCGCCCCCTATTACGTGGGACTTAAACATAGCTGACGAGTCGTGGGTGTGTAATACACCTCTGCCTACTCCTTCGGGGAATACAGGCGTGATACTATGTTTGTTTATGTTATGTGTCAATAATATATAATGCTAATAATATTTAAAATAAATAATAATATTTAAAATTTAAACAATAAATTTAATATTATCAAAAAATAATATATAGCAATCCATCCATCCATCCATCAGCCTTTCACCGTCCACTGCTGGACATAGGCCTCCCCAAAATGGGGGTTTTATTTACCATAATCGTCACGCTTGGCAGGTGGGTTGGCGATCGCAGTGGATGGTTTTAGTACACAGGGGAGCGCTGCTGCCCGGTCCCCCGGTAATCCCTTAGTCGGCTTTTACGACCCCCATAGGAAGATACGATTTAGATAGCAATAAATAATACAAATAATTACCAAACATACCTTTTACGTCTTCCTCTTTTCTACTTTTCGCTGTGCCCAACAGGGTCCATAATAGGCATGATGACTGTTTTTCAAAATCTATTCTGTGATATTCAAAAGTATCTAATAAATGAAAAATATATTATATTTCTGTAAAAATAATAAGTTTTTTTATGCAATAAAATGAAATTTTAATTTTTTTCAAACTCACGTCAAAACGCTCGTCGATGTCATTCGTTTGTCATGACGTCACGCCTCGGTACGGCAACAGTAAACATTAGAGTCAAAGAGAATGTATGTACAATGACGTTTACTAAGGCGTGACGTCATCCGCCCTCATTGCTGTTTATTCTGTTTAAGCTATCATGGCGGGTTGTTGTATTTTGTAGGTTTATTTTATAAAATTTATTATTAACCTCGCCATTAAAATAAGAATGAATTAATTTTTCGAAATCATTGAATCCTAATTTGTGTGTGAAGTGATCTAATACTTCAATATTTTGACGATACTTGATTACTGTCATCGAGCCTATTGTTATTCTTTTATCTTTATGTTACCACCTACTATGTACATTGTGGAATGCGAAAATATATGAATACTAGCTGTTTCCCGCGGCTTCGCTCGCGTAAATAAATGAATACGAGTATAGGTTACTGCAAAAAAATGAAAAACTATGTTCCACGTGAATGAAGTCGCGGGTTGCACTTAGTTAACAAAGTTTGTTACTTAAACTTTATATAAGATAGCTGTTACCCGCGACTTCGTCCGTGAGTAATTTCATAAAAATAAATAAAGCGACCCTTAAAATTGTCGGTAATACAGTGCAACGGTATTACAGTACTCGGGGTTGGAACTTCATTACTGAAATGCTAGATGGCGTTGAAGTTGCTAGATTTTGAGATTTTGTGACAAACAATTTTTTTTTTGCGTATTTTTTTTAATAAATAGTATCCTATGTTACTTCTAATATCTCCGAGAATATGTGTACAAAGTTTCATGATGATCGGTTAAGTAGTTTTCACGTGAAAGCGTAACAAACGAACTTACATTCACATTTATAATATTATAAAGTATGATGAACCTATTGTTACCGACTTTTAAGTCTTGAGACACACACAGTTAAAAAGTAGCGTAGTGGCAAAAGTAAGGACTGCAAAGACAGTGGTATCTTAAATCCTTTGTTACTGCTTATTTCCTATATAAGAATATCCAGAAAAGCAGCATTCTGCTTACGTAAATAGAACTTACTTCTTTTTATCTGTTCAATGTGGATTGGACAATATCACACCTCTTTTATTGCCTATCGTAGCAGACGAGCCACGGCCCACCTAATGGTAAATGGTAACCGTCACTCATGGGCTCAATTGTACCGAGAGCATTGTCAAGCTGCTGCTAACCATTTCATTTCTCAGATATGAAATGAAAGGATCAACGGCTATCTTCTGCTAAAACCAAAACACACTGATGTGCTTTATGCTCATACAGGAGATGGTACCAACCCCTTCGGGCGCGATAGCAAGTGAGTACTCTCACTTGGTACCCAGTCAAACCACCAGTAATGCAATGGGTGATAATTGCTTACTACCCTTAGTCACCTTGTACGACACCCGTGGGAAGGAATGGGGTGGTACTTTTAGAAAGACACTCCATAATTAATGTAGATAGCGGTAATGGAAAGTAGGCATTTACTGCAAATTCACTTAGAATGAATATCATGTTCAGTTAATTTGGTTAACAATAATGTTAAACAGTTTTTAGTGCAAGCGGGTCAAAGAAACTTTAAATTTTCGTACGTGGGTTCAGAACGGATGAAAACTTTCTCCGAGGGTAAGTCTTATGACAGAAGTTTGTATACTTTACCCTTACAAAGTGAAGTCGATCAGTTTATGCAATAAGAAGTTTGTAAGAGGGATTTATTCATAAGATATTCTTAGCGTTAGGCAGAGGGACAATAAATGTATGTATTCAATCGGTGCTCGGAACATTTTTTGGTACAAAAATTCGCTGAGCCATTGAGATTCTACTGACTATGTAGTGACGAAAATATGGATTAGTTTTTTTTCACAATCTTTGGATTTCTCTAACATCAAATGCATAGATCAGAAAAATCCTTGTATTATCCACAAATATGTAGTTGAATCTGGGTGTACTTTGTAAAAGTTAAATTGTATATTATACTAGCCTTTGCCCGCGGCTCCACCGCAGCCAAAAGCTAGTTTTTAGGTTATATCTCAGGTTCCCGATTTAAAATAACGGGATAAAATATATCTGGTATATAAGTTAAGATTAACCTAACCTAAGATAAACTTAAGTGTTAAGATTAATCAAGAGCTATCAAATAAAAAAGTTGTATTAAAAACCGTTCAGTAGTTTTTGCGTGATTCGCGAACAAACAAACAGATAAACAGACAAACTGACAAAAAATCTAAAAAAAAATCGTTTTGTGTTTAGACACGCCTATATAGCCTAATGCAGTATTTTTTTTCTCAAATATCTTAAATGTACAGACATAGCTGTTAGAGTTTTATAATAGTATAGATATAGATAGATTACTGAAGCCCGAATATTGGTTCCATCCATCCATCAACCTTTTGACGTCCACTACTGGACATAGGCCTCCTCAAGAATGGGGGATAGTGCCGTAATCGCCACGCTTGGCAGGCGGGTTGGCGATCGCAGTGGATGTTGTTAATACTCGAAGGAGTGCTGCTGTGTGAATATTGGTTAATCTTAGGATTTACCAACACGAATCGGTAAATGTAAGAATATATACAAGAGGAACGCGTTTAACAATATATCTTATAGGTATCCATAATATGGATACCTATATTATATAAGGGTAATACTCTCCTCATTATATCATCAATTTAGTAGTTAAAATAATTGAATTAAAAGTTTGAATTTTAAAACGTTGATCACAGAACGGTTCGGACTTTTACTGTTAAGTATAAATATAATATTTCACGGACATTTCGCATAACGTCCTCTGCTCCCAAACTAAGCTTCACGCTTGTGCTATGGGTACTAGATTACAGATATGTTTATTACATATGACTACTTTTTTTTTGTAAATACATACATAATATAATAGATAGAAACACCCAGACGAAGTATAAATATGTGTTCATAATTGTCGTTGGAATCGTACCCACAACCTCGTGCACGGAAGTCGGTTACACTACCGAATACGCCACGAAGCCCGATTACTGTAGTTCGGGATTTTACAGTAACATAAACCGGCTACTTTAGAATAAGACCAGCGTTAGAGTTTTTATACAGCATTGACAACCTATAAGCTGCCAGGATGTTATATGACAGTTGGGACCAACTGCTAACGTGCCTTCCGAAGGACGAGGAGTTCGGGTATCAAATAGATAAGACTTTTTGGTTACCCATCTGCTACCAGCCTAGCAAAAGTTGCTCAACCTTGCCGATTATCCGAGCTGCAAGTGCACAACTAGGTTACAACCTCTTACCCACTTGTAGAATAAATAAAATACGCTCATAGGAATTCTTTAATCGGTCACCACACTGACTAGGCTGTAGTATTTATGTTACCCAAGATAGTGTGTTACTATCTAGGGTAACAAAAAATAGTATGTACTAAAAGAAAAGCTTGCTCGTATCTCTTAACAAGGAACAATACTCTTGGGGCCGAATAGGGCGCTGACCGTTTATATTGCCTATAAGGTTACGAAGTTAGAACATTCGTGGCCTGCAACAAAATATTGTAATTTCAGTAGAATTGTTATCAGAACAAAACACACTCACTAAAATTTTTTGGAATGAATATGAAAAAAATACTATAAATTACAAATTATTTGTTAAAATATGGAAAAACAAAATTTTACTGCGAGTGTGATTCGAACCTGCGTCCCTTCCAATCCGGGGAAGTGCTCTAGACCGCTAAACCATCGCAGCAGTGACTGACAGCCATACCCAATCTCACATCACATTTGTGTTTACGACCCACTCCCCCCCATTAGAAGGGACAGCTGCAAATCACACTCGCAGTAAAAAAAAAAACTTTTAACATTTTCACAAATAATTTGTTCTTTGAAGTAGCTGATCATGTCAAATGCTAAAATATACCTAGATCAAAAAAATAACTTTATTGTTTCTCAAAATCTCAGTTAGCATACATGCATTTTTTCATTCGAATAAACCAATTTTGATAACATTTATGTTTTTCATACTCTTCGACAGCCTCTTCTGGTGATGAAAATCAATGATCGCGTAGCTGGTTTTTAATTTTTGGAAATAACAAGCCACGTGACCAGTTTTATTACAAAAAAAATTAATTAATTTCGCCTCATCTTGAAAGATTCGTACCTCGATTATTTCGTTTTTTGGGATCGTAGCAATGAATCCGTGTTTCGTCACCTATTACTACTATGTCCCATACTAAATTTGAGGCAACTTTTTTGAATCTGGTAAGCATTGCATTGCATGCATTGGTGCCACCAAGTGACCGTTTCTTGAACCTTAGTCAAATTGTGTGGGATCGACCGAGAGCACAGCTTTTTCACACCCAAATGTTTCTGTAGGATTTATCGTATTCGACTTATGTCTATACCTAAAGATGTCCGAATCTCATGGTAGGTCACATGCCTGCTTGGTTCGAACATACGACGCAAAGCATCGAAATTTTTTATGTTCACAGCGGTGAACGCATGAAAAATACGAAATTCGTCTCTAAGATGGACATCACCGCGTTTTTATTCAGCAAACCAGCTATAAATAGTGGTTAATTGACAAAAACAGTTTGCCGTTTATGCTGAGCTCTCAAATTACACTTTAAAATCATCATATATATTATCATGAAAATTTCTAAAATTACACCACAATGTAAATAAACAAATGACAGTCAGATGAAACAAACTGTATTCTACATCCAGAGTTCATTTTTCGAATGTTGTAATTATTTTTAAATATAGTAAATGTAAGTGGTCAGTTCCTGTATTAGAAAAGGGGTAGAATTAATTATCACGAGACGATGGCAGTCCATTCTAAACGATACGAAATCTAAGGCAATCCATTCCAAATACAAGAAACTAAATGAAATTAGGTAGATAGATAGAAGAAACTCTGGATAAACATATTGGACATTTTACTGAAAATGTGCGTAGTTCCCATAGTATAGCTATTGTGCATGCTTAAAAATTTACTGTATTTGAACGAAATCTATTTTATAGATAGAATATTGTGCCTTGGATAAACACACAGAATATTTTATATTGCAATAAGGAGTTCCCGTTAAAATCTTTTATTTTTTTATTTTTTTCTGAAGCTTGGTTAACGTATTTGTTAAAATAGTTTAGTATAGTTACTAATTATGTTGTTATTTTTACATCTATTTTAAGAACTTGAAAGGCTTTCCCATTTTCCAGAACACTAATTCCGACAAAAAAATAAGAAAATTATAGCGACGAATGGGATTTGAACCCTTTTCCTTAGGATTACTATTTCAGACGCTCAACCAACTGAGTTATAGTTGAGTTGGCTCGGGGCCATCAGTCTCCGTAACATTTTTTTTACCATCTTGTTACATTCGGCATCTGTCGGGTACATTTGCTTACATTGCTCCAACCAGGTAAGCTTGTATTTACATAATTCTTGAATCTTGATCGTAATAAGAATCAGTCCAAAGGCTGACAAGGCCCTGTAAATATATTTTTAAGTTAAATTTTATATAATACTAGCTGACCCGACCGAACATCGTACTGCCATATCTTTTTTTCGTGAATATTTCGCAATTATATAAAAAAAAATTACGTCATAAAAACTATCCTATATTAGGCACTCCAACAAAATACACATAAAAAAATTGACATCGCGGGACGGATGCAGATGTGAAAACATCGAAATTACTTTGTAGAAATATAATAATCATAATTTGACAAAGTCAAGACTAATCAAACCAGTATAAACTCAATAGGGTTGCGTAGTTTCATTACAGGGTTACTGTGGCCACCTTCCAGCTCCATCGTCAGACCCTGGATACCATCTAGAGACAAAGTTCTCGTCAAGACGAATCAAATGATTCCAAACTCGATGGGGTTGCGTCGTTTCATTACGGAGTTACTGTGGTCACCTTCCAGCTCCATCTTCAGACCCTGGATATCATCTATGACTGCAGTTCTAGTCAGGACATTTCAAACGAGCCCTAACTATATGGAGTTGTGTCATTTCATTATAGAGTTACTGTGGCCGCCATCCAGCTTCATCATCAGCCCCTGTATACCATCTAGACACAAAGTTCTCAGCAAGACGAATCATACGAGCCCAAACTCGATGAGGTTGCGCCGTTTCATTATAGAGTTCCTATGTCCACCTTCCAGCTCCATCATCAGATCAGCTCCATGTCATCATAATATTGCATTGTCACGTGATATACACATGCGTGTAAAATTTCAGCTCAATCGGAAACCGGGAAGTTTGTCAAATTTAACTTGCAAGATTTGAACGGGATAAGTACCTACAGTACAAAGCGTCACCACGCTAACAGCCGATTTTACCCTCCCTCCGCATTAGATGTTTTATATCAAAAAAAAAGTGAAATTCGGTTAGATAGTTTCGGAGTTCATCGTGAGCAACAACATGACATGAGAATTATGTATAATAGATTATGTTCACTTGCTATTTTATAGGTACACATATAAAAAGTTTAGGAATTAATAGGTTTTACAGACCTAAGTAAAAATCCATTATAGTACATCTAACGGGTCTATACGCGCATTAACTAAGTACCTACTCAAAATACTATTATTTTCACTAACCTCGACGTTTTGGCGGAGTTATTGTTGTGGTTACGAGTAATATTTATAAAACGCGAAAGTTTAAAAAAAATAAACATCGTTTTATTACATTCAGACATTTATTTTTCGGCACGCTCCGTTTTGGAGTGCTAATCTGGCAATATCTGGCCTTTGGGTAATGAGTCGCGGGCTCTGGGCACTTGCCTAGACTGCTTAGGGCGGATTCGACCAAACAAAAATAAATTTTATTCCTAGAATAAATTGCTACTTATTCGAGAATAATTTTTTTTACGTTTTACCAACAACAATTCGAAGGATAGCGAGCCTATTCGGGAATAGTCACTATACCACTGATAAGAATCGAATAAGGAGTTAATCCAAGAATAAAAAAATGGCATCATCTTTTTTGTACTGTCATTTTAATTCGAAACTTTTAAACTATATAGTGACAGCTACTTCCCCACGCTATAATACGACAAATAAGAATTGAGATGAGTTAAGCTATACACCGTCCCGTTTGTAGAACAACTTCTTTTTGCCGGGTATTCGCTGTTCGCGAATAGCTATTCCGAGTATAGCTATACGTCAGAATGCGTGGAAAAACGACTGTTGACGTGAAATAGATTATTCTCGGTATAGTTATTCTTGTATATATTCGAGCTTGGTCGAATCGGCCCTTAGTGTGATAAAATGGGCCTAATCACTTATAGAGGAATTAAATTGAATACGGTGATAAATCTTATCTACACGATGATGATTGAAAACCTCTGACTAACAACCTCTTTTCTCATAGATCGTAATAAGAGTTCAAGGGACATCCATCCATCCATCCTTCCATCAGCCTTTTAACGTCCACTGCTGGACATAGGCCTCCCCAAGAATGGAGGATAGTGCCGTAATCGCCACGCTTGGTAGGCGGGTTGGCGATCGCAGTGGATGTTGTTAATACTCGAAGGAGTGCTGCTGCCCACTCCTCCGGTATTCCCTCAGTCGGCTCTTACGACTCCCATGGGTGGAGAGGGGTGGAAAAATTCTAAAGCCGGCCCCACACGGCAAAGCCGGCCCCACACGGCAATACGGACATAGCAAATTATATTGCATGAAGTTTCCGTTGGGTATGAAAAAGGAGTATGAGATTTAAATCAATGCGGTCGAATCTGTGGAGTGAGGCTGACTGACCGCATTCGTAACGACGAGGTCAGAGAGCGAGTAGGTATGAAAGAGAGTATTGGTGTAAAGATGCGAAAGGGAATGCTCCGATGGTTCGACAATGTGGAAAAAATGCCGGATGAGCGACTGGTTAAGAAGATACACAAGGCGAATGTGAAAGGTTGTACTCGTAGGTACCGGGGGAGACCGAGACTCACCTACCTACATCAATCACCAAATCGGTCATGTATCGACGGTGGAGTCAGGAGTCTCCGAAACCGACGAGCGTGTATGAAGAGAATTATGAATGTTGACGAAGCGAGAGATGTATGGAAGAATAGAGCCTTTTGGCACTCTTTTCTCTCTGCCTACTCCGCAAGGGAAATGGCGTAGTGATAAGTTACTTAGTTAAGTTTCCGTTACGCGACCGCTTATTGGTACTGCCAGTAATAGTGGTAATTTGTCACTGAACTTCTCCAAAATGGCTGGACTGATTTTAATGTTTTTTGTGTATCTATGAATGAACATTTTATCCGTGTGGTGACGGATTAAGAATACAAGTCTCACCACCCCATTCTTTCCCACAGGTGTCGTATGAGGCGACTAAGGGATGTAAGCAATTATCATCTATTGCACGAATGGTGGTAGGGCTGGGTACCAAGTGGAAGTACCTACTCACTTGGTATCCGGCCCGAGCGGGTTTGGTACCACCATCTCCCGTGTGACCGGCCATGTAGCACATTGTTGCGTTTTGGCCGTAGCAGGAGATAGCCGTTTATATTTCATTTCATCTGCGAAATGAATTGGTGAGCAGCGGCTTGACAATACTCTCGGTATAGACGAGTCCATGGGCGACGGTTACCATTTACCATCAGATGGACCGTGGCTCGTCTGCCATTACATGCAATAAAAAAAAATGAATCTTTGTTTAGTTTAGATATATGATTGGACTCGGGTAGGTGGCGTTACGATCATAATTTATTCTGGTTCGATTTATCAACGTATATCGGAACATACCTACTAAAAACCGTAAAATTACATCCGAAACCTACACCGCCGCCATTATCAGAAATATTAATATCGAACACAATTTGCGGAAGCTCCTAATATTAGGCAAGCCTACGTTCGAGCTGGGTAGTATCAACGGGGTAGCGATTATTTGAATAGATTGTAGTTAGCACCATAATTGTAGACAATCTACTATAATTTTGGATATACAAATAATAACTATCTATCTAAATAAAACCATTGAGGTCAGCCGTTGGGCGTGCATCACGGAAAATCTCCTAGATAGATTTAAATTATGTTTTCGAGGTTCATATTTAGACACATGGCTCACAGTTAAAAATATTGCAATATTTTCATTTAATTTAAAGTTAATAAGATTTAAAAAACAATAATTTTTATAAACAATGCTGTGCCAGTAAGTTTTAGCCTGTTGTTAATATTACATTAATTTTGAGTAATTTTCATAAAAATAATTCATAGGTTGCAGTTAAATTACTTTTGAGTAATTTCCATAAAAATAATTCATAGGTTGCAGTATTTTCATAGTTCTTCGATTAAAAACAAGCAAATCTCAACTTGACAAGCAAAATATTAACTAAATATAATTAGTTATTCCAATCGTTGTGGTATCAATTATTGCTATTCTGTAAAATTGCGTTATTCTGGAGTAGGTAATAAATATAATATAAACTAAAAAAGTAAAATTATAGCTAAATATGAAAATTGACTTGTTTCCGTGATACGAGTCAGTACTCGTGTCAGTGACACGAAATATATATTAATTAGCCTTGTTTTTAGGTTATATCTCAGGTTCCCGATATAGGTTACTACCTACTGCGGGATAAAATGTATTCCAGTCTTTAAGTCTAATCAAGAGCTAGCAAATAAATAATTTGCATCAAAATATTTTCAGTAGTTTAGGCGCAAACAAACAAACAGAACAAACAATCTAAAAAAAATGTTTTGCGTTCAGCCATATACTTATATAGCCTAATACAATTTTTTTTTCTCTAGTATCTTAAATGTACTGTCCCACCCCTCTCCAACCATGGGAGTCGTAAGAGCCGACTGAGGGAATACCGAGGGAGTGGGTAGCAGCACTCCTTCGAGTATTAACAACATCCACTGCGATCCCCAACCCGCCTGCCAAGCGTGGCGATTACGGCGCTATTCTTCATTCTTGGGGAGGCCTATGTCTAGCAGTGGACGTTAAAAGGCTGATGGATGGATGGATGATCTTAAATGTACATGCACAGCTCTGTTACAGTTTTATTTAATAGTTCTACTACGCGGGTGGCAAACAAGTATACGCCCACCTGGTGGCGGCAACCGTAGCTTATAGATACTAGCAGCACTTTTATTTACTTTTTTTTATTTAGGCGAGAAAAAATGTACCTAACCGCACACCCCGTCATTCGGGGCATCGAACAGGGTAGTGTGGGGCCCTCACCCACTAAAGAAACCCGCCGTGTGCCGTCTCTCCGCCTTTATTGGCGGGCCACCGGAATCATATTACATTCCATCAGTGGTAGATACTAGCAGCCCTAGAAGCACCACTCGCGCGTCACTAACTCCACGGAAAATTATAGAAGGTGAAAATGAAGGATAAAAATGAGAGAATAAAGAGAGGATTTTTTTTTATTGCATATAGTGGCAGATGAGCCACGGCCCATCTGATGGTAAATGGTAACCGTCGCTCATGGACTTAACTATACCGAGAGTATTGTCAAGCCGCTGCTCATCCTTTCATTTCACCGATATGAAATGAAAGAATAAACGGCTTTCTCCTGCTACAGCCAAATGGTGAGTACTCTCACTTGGTACCCAGGCCTACCACCAGTCATGCAATGGATGATAATTGCTTACTCCCTTTAGTCACCTCATACGACACCCGTGGGAAAGATTGGGGTGGTGACACTTGTATTCTTAGTCCGTCACCACACGGACGTTTGGGCCTACAGTAGTCTCACACACCATTATGAAACACAATAGTAGGAGTATCTACTGTTGGTTAACGCTGGTCTTCTGTCCATCTGTCCATCCATCCATCCATCAGCCTTTCGACATCCACTGCTGGACATAGGCCTCCCCAAAAGAACGCTACAACGAGTAGTCCTCTGCTGTTTCGCTCATATGGGGGATACTGCCGTAATCGCTACGCTTGGCAGGCGGGTTCGCGATCGCAATACTCGAGGGAGTGCTGCTGCCCACTCCCCCGATATTCCCTCAGTCGGCTCTTACGACTCCCATGGGTGGAGAAGAGGTGGGACAATTCTAAAGCCGGCCCCACACAGCCCACATCTTTTGTAATAGGGTGGTACTTCCACGATTGACCCGGCCCATTAATACTGGGACAAGAGCAAGACTGTACCAATAGAAATGAGTAATAATTACCTATAAGATTTAAAGAATTGCTTGTTTAATAAAATTATTAGACATAGTCCATTATGAAATCGCAGTGATTAAAAATTGTGATTCAAATTTACAATCAGAATGAAACGTTTAGTTTAGTTAGATATAAATTTATGTGAAAGTAGAAAAAGATAAATTTCCCATGAGCAGGATTTGAACTGACGTCTTTCCCTATCCGGGTGGCCGCTCAGCTATAGTAGCCTGCTAAATCTCCCAATTTGCACCTTACAATAGGTAATAAACGTAACGGCAGCTTTAAAAAATCCAATAGGTACCTACTTGTTGAAGGAAATATGTTTTTATAGTACTGCAAGTATCGCGTACCATTAGGTACTAAATAATATACCTAGCTAGATAGAGATTAATATACCTACTCTGTATAAATTTTTGACACAAAAATGCACTGAAATGTCACTTGGCCAGATAAACGCATATTAATCAAAAATCCTGTAAAGCCTATGTAACAAACATACTGTATTTTTATGTAAAAGTTTAACAATAATATCGCTTAAAATATTTGTGTTTCTTTTTCGTAGTAAAAAAACTGCCTGAAAATATTGAAAAGTAATATTTTTTCCTTATTCACAAATAATTTGTACTTTAAAAAGTGGCGGAGCATGTCAAATGCTAAAAAATATAGATCAAAAAAGTAATATCATACTCATGAGCTACGCTAATTTGTTTTTGATATTTTTTTATAGTATTGAATTGATAATTATTAATAAAGAATAATAAAATTATAGATACAGGTATATATAAATTTTAATATGGGTATTAGCTTTATATCAGAAGTTCTACGAACGGATTGGAAGTTGACTCCGATTAAGCTTGGAATAAGGCGAGGCTGATAAATATGTGTCCACCGTCTAAAATATAAAATAAAAATGTCACAAGTACTTATTACTAAAGATACATACTACCTAAAAACAAGTTTTAGTTTAAATTAAGAAAAGAATTAATATGTCATTATTTTCTTAATTTAAACGAAGAAATCAGAAACAAATTACAAGATTTCCAGAGGCCTTATGAGTTATAAATAAAGCGATTAATACAATAATAAACATGAACTATTTCACAGAGTGATTTGAAACGTCAATACAATGCCAACTATGATTTACTTACGTTTCATATAATTTCTGGCATCGGTTCAACGATTTCTTAATGAACCGAAAACTTTAATAACCACACTATTAGTTATTAAAACAAACAAACCACTTCATATATTCACAAAACACTAGTATTTTTTTTTAATGAAATCGTGAAAGAAATCATTGATCTCCATTAATTTAAATACCTATTTGTTTTTTCTTATTTCTACAGCACTGTCACAAAAATAACATCAAACAAAAATAATATTCGAATTTAGAATTTTTGAAATTTGCTTAGGTTTATTTTTTATAGTTATTTGTCTGAAATTATAATAACTTTATACATTTATAATTATAAAAAAAAAATATATCAGTGTTCGTATTTCGAAAGTTAGCAACGCTCGCGCGTCCCGTCGAGGCATGTACGGCGTTTGAATAGCGCGAAACGACTGAGTTCGCTTACTTCGCTTATGTTCCTCAGATTACAGATTTCAAACGCTGCTGGCTGCAGTACGTTTTTAATTATTTCCCGCCGTAACTCTGTCTAGATGCAATATTGCGACCTGTGTCGGATTACCTAGTATAAATCCTTAGCCATTGTTAATCTTAAAAAAAAAGCTACCTCATTTTTAGGGATGTGAACGTAAATAATTTCTTTTCAACTTAACTTCGTTAATATTTTATTTTTAAACTGAAATTTCTTTAATGTTTACTGCAGTAGTAGTAATTTACAGCGGTAGTTCTTAGATAATATCTCAGGTTCCCGATATATTAGCGGGAGACGTACCTATACCAGTAACGTATACCAGTTTTTTAAGAGCTGCATCGAAATGCATTCAATAGTTTTAGCATGATGTGTAAACAAACAGACAAAAAATATAAAAAAAATTTTTTGTGTTCAGATAGCTATTTTTCTTAAATATCTTATATATACACACAGCTCTGTTACAAACTTACCTAAGTATGAATGTGTTATCGAAATTAGCAGTCAGGAGCAATTGTCACGATGGCTGAACGGGCAAAGCATTTGGATGGTATCCAGAAGATGTAGGTTCAAATCCTGCTCGTGAATGTTATTTTCGATGTCACATTTTCACATTTTGTGTTTAATGTATATGGTTAAACGTGTCAAATGCTAAAAATATATATTATGCCTTAAATTAGCCTTTAATTTTTCCACCGTGTGGTGACAGATTAAGATACAAGTGTCACCACCCCATTCTTTCCCACGGGTGTCGTATGAGGCGACTAAGGGAAGTAAGCAATTATCATCTATTGCACGACTGGTGGTAGGGCTGGGTACCAAGTGGAAGTACCTACTCACTTGGTATCCGGCCCGAGCGGGTTGGTACCACCATCTCCCGTGTGACCGGCCATGTAGCATATTGTTGCGTTTTGGCTGTAGCAGGAGATAGCCGTTTATATTTCATTTCATCTGTGAAATGAATTGGCCTGTCAATACTCTCGGTATATTCGGGTCCATGGGCGACGGTTACCATTTACCATCAGATGGACCGTGGCTCGTCTGCCACTACATGCAATAAAAAAAAATAGTTTTCTAACTATCTACTCTTATGTAACTGAATCTTTGAACGTGATTTTCACCCACTAGAAAACTACGAATTAAATTGAAACTTTGCGCACTCAAGTATCAAGGGATGATGATAATACAATAATTTAAGAAGTTTGTCTGTTTTTTTTTTACAAACCTGTATTATCGTCAAACCTACGATAAAGGCGAAATAGGGTATTTTAATTAGAAGTACTTTTGTCTAATAAAGACGAAAATAAACTATAGTATTTGTGTAAAAAAATGTGCCTTCTAGTTTTAGTTTCATTGCAATTTGTGGATGTTAAAAAAAAGTTTAAAAACGTCGTGGCGTAGTTGTCAGTGTAACGTGCGCGAGGTCGTGGGGTCGATTCCCACCCAGGACAATTATTTATGTGATTAACACAAATATTTGTACCTACTGCGTCTGGGTGTTTTCTATCTATTTTATGTATGTATTTACATTACATACAAAAAAAAAAAGTAATATATGTATTATATCCGTAATCTATATCCGTAATCCCATAGCACAAGCGTTAAGCTTAGTTTGGGACCAGAGGTTGTGTGAAAATGACCGTAAATATTTATTTAGAATTTATTTATTAATATTGTAAGAAGCGTGGAAAAGAGTACTCTCATTTGATACCAAACCATCAGTAATATCCACCCCATCCATCCATCAGCCTTTTAACGTCCACTGCTGGACATAGGCCTCCCCAAGAATGGGGGATAGTGCCGTAATCACCACGCTTGGCAGGCGGGTTGGCTATCGCAGTGGATGTTGTTAATACTCGAAGGAGTGCTGCTGCCCACTCCCCCGGTATTCCCTCAGTCGGCTCTTACGACTCCCATGGGTGGAGAGGGGTGGGACAATTCTAAAGCCGGCCCCACACGGCTCAGTAATATAATTGGTAATAATTGCTCTTTTTGTTAAAGAATGGGACACTGATACTTGTATTCTTAGTCTGTCACCCCACGGAAGATTCTGCTTTGATTTAATCTGATACCGTATCTACTCGATATAAATCAAGATTAGGTTATAAAAACGAAGATGTATTCAAACACTGACTTCATTTCAGAGTAAGATTTTCCAATCTTAAACTAATAAGAGTTTAAAGTTATTTCATAATTAAACCTCAAATCTAATTAAGATCTTGAAAGGCTTTTAGAGGTACTAGTTTAAGTGCAATATTAAGAGTTTGAGCAAATCATTTCAAAATCAACAATTATAGAAAAAGGAACAAAAATATTTGAAAAATTAATGGAATTAGAAGAGTAGATAAATGGTTATAAATGCCTTTTTATACAATGTCGCAGTTGGATTACTTAAGTAGCTTTTTACGTAACCGCTAGCTGTTTTATAAAACGGTATTTTTATACAGCTATTCAAAATCCAGATGATTGTCGTTTAACAAAACTGCTACCCATATTTTGACGTTTTGCAGAATAGCTTTCCTGGAATCATAATAAGCGTTTTGAGTAAAGTAATAAGAAATAAAAATTAAGAAATAAAAAGTCCAACATTAATTTCTATATTTATTTTTTATTAGGATTATTGGTTGTTAAAATTATTTATTAGTTAATGAGTTACAAATGTAATAAAGTATTATTGCATGACTGAAACACAAGCGGAATTATTTAGAACTAAAATTTATAATCAAACATTTAATTCCACGCTGTTTTACAAAACCGCTATTCAAAGCCACTGCATTAAAATGTAAAACTATTATGTTATTCTACGTGTTGTTTTATTTTAAAAAGTTCTGTAATTATATTTAGATATTTTTATATATATTTTTAGCATTTGACATGCTTAGCAACATACATTAAACACAAAGTGAAAAATATGAAATCGAAAATAACAGTCATGAGCAGGATTCGAACCTGCATCTCCTGGATACCGTCCAGATGCTTTGCTAATTCTGCCATCGTAACCCTTGCTCCTGACTGCTAATTTCGATAACACATTCATACTTAACGTCTTTGGGTGACGCCTGCACCATCTGTCGGAAGTATTTTCATACATTATACCGACCAGGTAAACTTAATTTTACAATTAAGATTTTACCTAATAATGACGCAAACCCTATAAATATTTAGATATTTTTATATATATTTTTAGCATTTGACATGCTTAGCAACATACATTAAACACAAAGTGAAAACTGTGAAAACGAAAATAACAGTCACGAGCAGGATTCGAACCTGCATCTCCTGGATACTGATACTGGAAGTATTTAATGTATAGTGCTAAGCATGTCAAAAGCTAAAAATATATATAAAATATCTGAATATTTATAGGGTTTGCGTCATTATTAAGTAAAATCCTAATTGTAAAATTAAGTTTACCTGGTCGGTATAATGTATGAAAATACTTGAAGCACATCGTTGCGTTTTGGCTGTAGCAGGAGATAGCTTTTATTCTTTCATTTCATATCGGTCCAGCAACTTGTTGCTGATGGACAATCCTGGCTACTTGGTTATGTCTATGCAAATAATCGCCGTGTGCAAGACGAGTGCAGCCGGAAACAATATGCCTGAGAGATTCTTATTATTATTATTATTACTAAAGTAAACTGAGGCTTAACTTTGACTTAACTATGAGTATAATAATTTATCTGCATTTTAGCATTTGACATACTCAATTACTATAAAGAACAAAATAATTTATGAAAATTTAAAAAATTGCGCCTTCAAATAGTATGAATTTTAATTGCAAAATCAAACTTATTATATTGGAATGTGTGTAAATGCATCCAATAGCTGGCGTGAAAACATCTAAAAAAGCAATAAAATTGTGGAGATTGGGTCTAGCCGTCGGCTGCTGCGATGGATTAGCGGTTCGAATCCCGCTCGCAGTAAAGCTTTCTTTTTCCACTTTCACAATAGTTTGTTCTGACTGCTTTTATATGACTTTGACTTAGATGGTTTGTTGTCTTATGAAGTTTCAGTTCAATATTTAGATATTTTTATATATATTTTTAGCATTTGACAGGCAGGCACTATACATTAAACACAAAGTGAAAAATGTGAAATCGACAGAAACAGTCACGAGCAGGATTTGAACCTGCATCTCCTGGATACCGTCCAGATGCTTTGCCAATTCAGCCATCGTGACAATTGCTCCTGATTACTAATTTCGATATCACATTCATACTTAACGTCTTTAACAAGCTCGAGCTCTTTAATATAATTTTGTGGAAGTAGAAGTGCCGTGCTATAGATATATGCCCAACCCAGTTCTCGAAAATGACCGTGCCACGTTGTACTGGGATCGGTCTATCATTACTGACAGGACTATTGCTGCTAATAATCCTGATATAGTGGTGATAGACCGATCAGAGTGCCGTGCACTTATTGTCGATGTCACTATTCCACATGACGTGAATCTCGTGAAAGCTGAAAAAGAAAAACAAATTAAATATTTGGATTTGGCTCACGAGATTATCGACATGTGGAATGTTGGCTCGACAATTATTGTCCCGATAGTCTTATCAGTCAATGGGCTGATCGCCAAGAGTCTCGACCAACATCTAAAGAGACTCTCGTTAGATACCTGGATCAAGGGCTTGATGCAGAAGGCAGTGCTCCTCGACACGGCACGCATTGTGAGGAGGTTCCTGTCTCTGGAGCCCTAACTACCGGCAGCTTGGTCCCTGCACCCGATGTCGGTGGCCTACTATTTTATTCATTTTCAAATTTATTATTTCATTTTTAACTACCTCGGTGGTGTAGCGGTAGTGTATGCAACTGCTAATCATGAGGTCTCGCGTTCGATCCCCGGGTCGGGCAAAGTTATTGAGCTTTTTCCTAAAAATAAAAATTCTCAGTATCAGTCCGGAGTTTGGAAATGTGCCCGGTAGACGTCAATAGGCTCGCCCCCTATTACGTGGGACTTAAACATAGCTGGCGAGTCGTGGGTGTGTAATACACCCCTGCCTACCCCTTCGGGGAATACAGGCGCTGTTTTTTTTTAATATTTAGCTGATTGTATTTTTGTTTGTATTTTTTGTTTGTATGAGTGTTTGTATATTTTTAAAATATCTTCAAAAATGTGTAAAATATGTTGTAAAATAAATATGGAGAATAATAATAATGTTTATTGTTATCTCCCAAATACAACATACAATGAAAAAAAGAAAGACATACACAATAATAATAAATTGGAAAATCCAAAAGAGCACGCCTCATAATCTTAATTTTTCACAATAAAATTGATTATTTGATAAGTAATACTCGTGCAGATAAAGAATGGGATTATAAATGGCGGCACATTGAGCCTGTTCTGTCAGCATACTACGGCGTAACTATAAACAATAGTTCACGCAACATGAATACCGTTATTTCTTTGCTGTCTACTGTTAGATGTGATAGACGGCGATAGTGTGTGAGCGAGAAGTAAATAGCGGCGACGCCATTTATAATCCCATTCTTTATCTGTAACTAATAATGTATTGTAACTAATAATGTATTGGTCTTACTAAGTAGTTTTGAATAAATCACAAAGATAGATAGATAATTTCACACTACTGTGGTTTTCATATCTTATACGCCATCAAGCGCTAATTTTAAGAAGTACTTATATATTGGTCTATAGAAATAGTTCTCACGAAATAAGGATAGCAATGGTTTTAGTGTCGCGTCAAGCGTAAATATTCACTATTTTTTGTTTATTTAATAACAATTAAACCACATCGAATCAGACCGTGAAAAGTGATAGGGCTCTATTCGTAGTTGTACTCTATCATAAAATAAAAAAAAATACTCGATTAGTAAAGTACTTCGTTCGTTATCGTGTTAACATACATTACCTACAACAAACGGACATCCAAGACAGAACTTTTTTAAACAGTTTTTTAACTAGTTTAAATAACAAAAATGGCATCAAAAATATCATGAGTGTCAAAAATAGTGTTTTTTCTTGATATGTGTGTGTACATATTATTTTACAAGTGCAATATATGATAAATAGAGACATTTTAAGTTTGAAAAATCAGTTGTTCTACGTGAAACGATAGTAATACACATCTCAACGCTTCGCTTATGAGGCGTGCAAAAGTGGTGGCGACTTTAATGGAAGCTTCTATGGAGTTTTGGATGAAACAGGAAAAAAACACGTTATGCCGCATAAAATCACTGCTTACGTTACACTGCAAAGACCGCGTGAGTGATGTCTCTTGTGTTGCTAGTGTCTATAGGCTACGGTATGCGCTTACCATCATGTGGGCTCTCTGCTTGTTTGCCGCCAACGTAATATAAAAGATAATTTTATAAATATTATAGTTTTTCGTAGTCTGTTACTCAATCAGGCAAAACGGCTGAAGGTCTTTTGGATGAAATTCATACGTCATATCGTTTAAATAACATTTTCTAACTTAGCATTGAAACCAAGGACTGCAAAGTTAGTGGTATCGATTCTTCAATCTTACCTGTATATTTCTTGACATGATAAGGAAATCTGTAACCTTTTTTCCCTTTTTTTTTTAAGGCGGGAAAAAATGTACCTAGCCGCACACACCGTCGTTGCCCAAAAGGTTACTTCTCATCACAACTACAAATACTTTTGATCCCAGTATTAGAAAGGCGAATGAAGTTGCGGGCTGAGGCTAATGTGTGAATAATTTAATCTTTATGGAACTCAAATGGTTATTAGTACCATTAGAATGCTTAATACCCGTTATCCCAGCACGTAAACTCCATATATCTTGCGCATCTGTTAAATTCAATTTTTATTTCCAAGGGAGTACTTTTATCTGGAAAATTATATCTATTATTTTAATTTTAACCGACGAAAAAAACGGAGGAGGTGCTCATTTCGACACGTATATATTTTATTATGTTGGACCACGCATAACTTTTTACAGAGTAGACCAATTTTTTTCTTTTTTTAACGGCTGGATTGATGGACCACTTCCCCGGATAGGAAGGGACGCAGGTTCGATTCCCACTCGTACTAAAATACTCTTTTTCCTTATTCACAAATTATAATTTGTACTTTAAGAGTAGCTGAGCATGTCAAGTGCTAAAACATATATCAAAAAGGAAGAAAAGATGTTAAATACATTAACAGCGCCATCTGGCGATAGGTGGCACCAAACCTTCTAGAATACATAACGATATTGTTATTATATTATTCGAATTTATATAATGTTCTAGAAGGCTCTTGCTGCCACCGGACGCTGGGGGCGCTCTACAAACGATATATAAAATTTGACATATACGAAATTTGACGTTTTGGTTGTTGATACGCTACCTCAGATAATAAACACACGTCTCTTCTCTTCTTAGACCCACCGAAAAATTTCTACAAAAAACCTTTATTTGTTTTGTTTTTACAATTTTCATACGATGACAGAGTGTTAAGTAAAATCATATATGCAAGGAAAAAAAACAAAATGGTGTTGGACTGAACTAGCCGACATGAGACACGTCGGCGGTTGATTTTCAGTCTACTTGGACTGAAAATCGTGTTTTGTTATACTACATTTTAAATTCCTCTGTGATCTATGTAGTCTATGTGATTGCGAATAATGAGATCTCAGGTTCGATTCTCTGGTCGAGCCAACAAGAAGTTGTTGAGTTTTTCTGCCAGGAAATTCTCATCCCAGTACCTCAGAAAGCCTATAAGGCCATTACCGTCTTGCGCCTGGTTTCTCTCCGGTCATGTCGGAATACCGTCCCATAGGACTATAAGAGTTTGTCCGTGTGGTGATGGACTAAGAATACAAGTATCACCATCCCTTAGTTCCCACGGGAGTCGTATGAGGCGATGCAAATAAGCAATTATCAACCATTGCATTACTGGTGGTAGGGCCGGATACCAAGTGGGAGTACTCACTTGCTGTGGGGCTGCGCACATTAGTGTGATTTGATTGTTGTATGAGATATCCGTTTATTCTTTCATTTCATATCTGAGAAATGAAATAGTGCGCAACGGCTTGACAATGCTCCCGGTATAGTTGAGTCCATGAGCGACAGTTACCACTTAGCATCAGGTGGGCCGTGGCTCATCTGCCATCAAAAGCAATAAAAAAAAAATATCAAATCTGAAGCTAACCCCAATATGCTTGGGATAAGGTTGCGAAGAGGACGATAATGATCATTATATAAAATTCGCAAAGAAAACTGTTGCATTAATAATTTTACTAAAACATAACGCACCTTTAATAAAAAAAAAGAAATAACTCAAAATTTTAATTTTGTGGGAAAACGCATTTAAAGTTTTACGTGTTTACACAGACCACTTCAATTTGTCGTTACAAAAAAAGTAAATGGTTTAGGTCATATCTAAAAGATGGGATAGATACAGTAATTAATAAGCTATTCATTTGTCATCAAAAATATATTTTTTATAATAGGATGGTTTTTAAATAGTTATTTTTTTAAAGTTCGTAGTTATTTCACTATTCAATAAAATATGTGATTAAATAATTTAGATCCAGATGGAGTAATTGTGAATGTTGCAGTTTTATATTACAATCATCTGACAAGTGAGTGAATTATTTAGTTTTTGTACAGTATTAACCTAAGAAGTATAACAATGTCAGAAAAATAATCAGAATTATTTCATGTTAATATTAATGACCAAATTAAGGGTTGTGTTGTATTTAATAAAACAAATCATTTTTCTTTGTTCTATTGATCCGTGTTTAATATCAAAATGATATATATTTGCATTAGAATATAGAACCTTGATATATAAAACAAATAAAACTCCTTGAATCTAAAAAACCAGCAAGAATGTATACCTGCTTACATAATTATAAAACAAAGTCCCCGCCTCGTCTGCCTGTATAACCGGGATAATCTCATAAAGTAGCAAACGGATTTTCATGCGGTTTTCACTAAATAGAGTAATTTCACAGGAAAGTTTTAATATATAATTAATTAAGATTTTGTGCAATATATCTTAATTATTACGGTTATAAAAGAAACGTCAATTGCCGCATATATAACGGATCGTAAATTGAGAACGGCTACACCGAATTCGCTGATTTTTGTTTTGATTTATTCCTGATCTTCAATGAGACGTGAAAATGCGTTTTAGACAAGTTTTTCTAGTTATGGTCCGGAAAACTGGAAAATATGAATGGTGTTTTAGTTTGATAATTTCAATACAAATTGTTACTTTTAGTTTGACTGCTTTCACTTATTTATATATAGCAACAACAAATTTCGCATTAAAATATTTATATTTCAGTGTATTCCCGACGTGATACAATATTAATTTGGTGTTTATAAATAGATTACCTACGTTTACGTCTAACTAGATTTAACTATCAGTTTTACTTCCATCCATCAGTCTTTCATCGTCCACTGTTGGATATAGGCCTCCCCAAGGGAACGCCACAGCGTACGGTTGTGCCGCCTGCATGGCACGCTGAGCGACTTTGAGCCTTGATATAAGGCCAACATTTAGAGACCATGACTCTATTCCGTAAGTCATCACCGGTAACACACACTGGTCGTAGACCTTCATCTTCAGACATTGTAGATTATTGGACAAGAAGATCTTCCTCAGCTTCTCGAACGCTGCCCATCAGTTTTACACGTATATCTAAAAAGCAACCGCGCAGCTGTACTACCCTGTTAACCGTCTATCAGAATTTTTGGACTGGACATCACGATGAACAGTTGAAATTCTGGCACAAATTCCATAAATTTAGAAATCTGCAAAATATAATGAACGACTGACGGTAATAGTTTTTATACTAAAGAAGTGATCTCTATCTTAAGAAATCGTTTCTAACGATTACCATAATATCGTGATGTGAGTACCTAATCCAGCAGGGACTTAAAGTGCTCATGAAATTCATTTGATGCATCTTATTTATAGAGAAGTGCGCTGTTAGATTCTCGGTCGAATAACAGAAGTGGTCAACCTCATGTGTAGGTATATTCTACTGTGGATGAAAAAAGTTCGTATAAATTGACGCCATTGTCTGCAAAGAATTTCTTAACCGATAGTGTGGCGATTACAACCGGGAATTGCCATGCAAGATCGATACCATTCTTTGCGCAGAATATCCTAATCCCATAACATCCATATTTGTATAAAGTATAAATGACGAACGAAGTTATAATATTCTTCATATTGCTTACAGACGTTGTGGCGATTGTAACAGGTAATCAACGTCCAAGATGTGTACGTTATCTGTGTGCTTTATAAAACATCACGATTACAAGTAAACGGTTATCCCTCTATCATGTATAGATGGGAAATAACTTCTGCAGAGTATAACAGAAGAAAATAAGGTATTACTGTTAAACACTAATACTGAAAAATAAAATAAAGTGTTACTGTTGTCTGTTTTTGTATAGGAAATTTAGAGCGCATGTTCTCCACTGCAATTTTGCCAAGTCCCACAAATAATTTGTACCTAAGTAGGTACCTATATCAAGAAAGGCAGCCATATAATTGATTTTGTAAATAAAGGCTCTCTACCAGCGATAAAGTTTTGCAATCTTATATAGCACAATTATGTCAAGAGCAAAGAGAAGGAAACTCATTGTGGTTAATTTAGCTGCATATGAAAAATGGACAACTAGTTTATTTTAGGGCAGCAAAGGCAGAGCAAAGGATAGAACGACCACAAGCGTCAGCGCTGACAAGCTTTTTTGTAACATGCACAAGTAATCTATTTGTTAGAACACTGCTTTACTCGGCGATGCCACGATATCCTACATAGCACACATTGTCGTCACAAAAAATATGTAGCGTCAGAAACACGGAAATCCTTTTTTTTTTCAATATGAATGTGAAAGTTATATTTATCGAATGTATTTATATTTTTGATTTGATCAATGATAAATATTTACTATTATTATACCCATGTTTCGCCAGCTATGTTAGGCCCCACGATAAAGAGGAGACTGTTATTTACGCCCTCGAAGCTATTCTAAAACCAAGACACAGGTTATTATTTATAATTGCTCGCGAATGTTACACATTTTGAAATACGTTATTTCAAAATATATTATGGTGATATAATGTTTTGTTCAATTACTAAACCTAATATTTCCGTGCCCTAGATAAAAATATAAAATCTCGAAAGAAAGTAATTATTAATAAACCAGTAATTTAAACAATATTTTAAATAGTTCGACAGTAACATTTTATTGATTAGTAAATAAAAATTATATAAATAAAAATGGTAGACATGCAATGAATTTAAAAGTAAATAGAATCAACTCCAAAGTCTAAAACATTAATAATAAAAATATAGGACAAAAGCGACACAATTCTTGTTAAACTTCAATAATCTGTTAAACATTTAAAAGTAAACTGTAATAAGATGAAATGATAAGTAACAACATACAAAATAATTTCCAGTAAACCAAACTGTTACGAAACAAATACATTTTTTTTCTATTACAGTGGAATAAGTCTAAATGATAGCACTTTTTGAATAAATAACAAAAATGAATAATACTTGGCTGTTAGTGGTACACCAAGTTATTTTGTTTTATTTCACTTTTGTTTCAATTATCAACGATCTAAGCCTAAACAGAGCCAGCGCATCACTGAATCGATCACTCTACCAGTATCGACTTGTCAGGCCGCATTTATAATAAAGAGATGGGTATGATTTTATTTAGCTCACCTTTTTAGTACTGCAATGGCTGTTGTACTGAACGTATTCTCCTTGCTACGTTATTTCACTTTATGATAAAATCTCGTTTAACATGAATTTTGAGTTATTTCTTTTTTTTATTAAAAGGTGCGATAAGTATAGATAATAAGTATATTCAACACAAAGTGAAAAATGTGAAAATCGAAAATAACAGTCAGGAGCAGGATTTGAACCTGCATCTTCTGGATACCGTCCAGATGCTTTACCAATTCAGCCATCCTGACAAAGTTAAAGGGTTTGCGTCATTATTAGGTAAAATCTTAATTGTAAAATTAAGTTTACCTGGTCGTTATAATGTATGAAAATACTTCCAACAGATGGCGCAGGCGTCACCCAAAGACGTTAAGTATGATGTGTTATCGAAATTAGCAGTCAGGAGCAATTGTCAGGATGGCTGAATTGGTAAAGCATCTGGACGGTATCCAGAAGATGCAGGTTCAAATCCTGCTCCTGACTGTTATTTTCGATTTTCACATTTTTCACTTTGTGTTTAATGTATAGTGCTAAGCATGTCAAATGCTAAAAATATATATAAAAATATCTAAATATGATAATAAGTATATTATTATAAGGCAATTTTCGGTAAGGTACTTAGTTGTACCGGGACTCACAGACTTATTTATTTTATGCATGCGTTCATAACAGTAACTGATGTCACGCGCCATTATGTCGTTTTTTTGTTGTCTGTTTAATATTTTATAATATTTTTGCCTACCACTTCAGACGCTTTCAGGGACCATATGGGTTAAGAGCCGCTGGTTTAACTTATAGCGTATTGAAAAAAGAAAACAATTTTCAAATAAAGGAAAGGAATGCTATTTTTGTGTTCGATGTTCTAAGAACTGTTTGTGATACGCGTGGGATGCTAGCCACCTGCTGCCTATCGTATTCTTGACAGCTTCCTTGAACATATTGATGAAATCTTTGTAAGTGGCATCAATTTGTTTTGCTATTGCAACCATTAAAATCCTATAGGCGCGCATTATGTTCAATGTAGTTCTTCTGAAGAGATATGGGATAGCATTTCCTTCAAACGGATATAATGTAAATAAAAGGACAATGCCCATTTTCTCTATATCCTTGGGCCTATAAAAGTACAGCTATGAAATTGGTGTCATTTATTGGAAATATACATCCATCATCATCATCATTATCATCCATCCATCAGCCTTTTAAAGTCGACTGCTGGACATAGGCCTCCCCAAGAATGGGGGATAGTGCCGTAATCGCCACGCTTGGCAGGCGGGTTGGCGATCGCAGCGGATGTTGTTAATACTCGAAGGAGTGCTGCTGCCCACTCCCTCGGTATTCCCTCTGTCGGCTCTTACGACTCCCATGGGTGGAGAGGGATGAGACAATTCTAAAGCCCCACACAGCATAATTAGAAATATACACTAGATAAATATTAATCTCACTTACTTTCAAGTAAATAGACGATTGCGTTTCTAAAGCGAGGTATCCACTGGCAAGTAACTTCCGCAATTTCTTGCAGAAGTCAATTGACAATTGTTTCCACTGACTACAATTTCTCTATACGCAAGTCGCTTGCAGAAGTATGTAGAAGTTAACTTGCTGCAAGATCTTGCTGAACCGTTTCCACACAAATTGCATTTAAATTGACGGATGTCGCTTAGGTTAGAAAAGAGAGGAGTATTTTTGATTTAAACATGTTTTGAATCTGAGACCATGCCTTTAAAGCCGTAGTTATTAGCAAGAGTTATCATAAAACGTATTTTTCTCAATGTTGCCATTGTAAATTGGATTTTTTTTCGTGTTTTTGTTTTATGATAAAATAAAAATATTTTAGCTGTATAAAATTTGACTGTAACGTTTTACCTTTTTAGACCCAAAATTGGGCGTTCTCCTTTAAGATCAAAGCGGATAGACTCCTTGCTTTAATATAAATAATATTGATACCTATATATAAAAATATCTCATCTCCCAAGCCTTATTACAATCTTAATGATGATCTCCGATCTGTTTAATTTTAGCTGATCCATTATTATTTATAAGAAGCGACTGCCTTTCTGACCCATACGACCCACCTCAGGGGACAATTGGATGTGAAACGCATTGAAGATATTTAGCAGCAATCATTTTAATTATGGAAACTGCCTCTGTGGTGCAAGTGCAACAGTAGTATGAGCGACTGCCGATCATGACGTCTCGGGATCAATCCCCGTGTCGGGCAGTATTATTGAGCATTTTTGTAAAAGAAAAATCTCAGTAGCAGCCTGGAATTTGGAAATGTGCCCGGTAGATAGGAATAGGTTCGCCCCCTATTACGTGGGACTTAAACATAGCTGGCGAGTCGTGGGTGTGTAATACACCTCTGCCTACCCCTTCGGGGAATACAGGCGTGATGCTACGTTTAAACATAGCTGGTGATCCGTGGGTGTGTAATACACCACTGCCTACCCCTTCAGGGAATACAGGCGTAATGCTATGCATACATTCCAATGCATTGGAGAGGTAGTTCACAATCCATCACGTCTGGTTTCCCCGGGAGTAATAAGTGGGCATTGGAATGCCTTTTTATGACTAGTGGCAATCCGCTGCCTCAATACCTTTCTATCTTTTAAAAACGCGTGATTCTATGTACATATTCAGTAGAGTCCGTGCGCCTCTGCGTCATATAACTAAAAACTATAATGATTATTTCATAGATTTAGATTTATTTTCAATATCAGCTAGTAAATTTAGAAGTGCTTTAAATGAAAAGATCAGTAAATATACACATTAATCTTGTTGGCTTTAAATGTACTCGTATGTAAATCTGTTATTAATTAATTCATTTGCCGCTCTAACATAATCAGTGTCCCTAATTTCCTAAGGGATCTTCGCTAGCTAGGTTCTGACACTACTCACCCGTGACTGGAACTCTTTTTTGCTATCGTTAAATAACACACCAGGATATCGCAGCACATATTTAATCAATACTCTATTAAACATTTATACCCGATTAAGTAATCGAAACCATAGTTCGCATTTAAACCGACGAGGGCCATCTATCGGCATAAAACAAACACAAATTAACATAAACTGTCTTAACATTCCGGCCCACTAAGGACAACAGTCCTTAACAGTACTAAGTAAAATAATATTACTAAAACATAAGCAAAAAAAACCTAAGGTGAGGCAACATAAAACATAAAAAACAAATAATATTCCAAGAGTAAGTAGACTAAATTAAACATTACTATCCTTAATAGGGAGCACACAAATTTTGGATACAGGTCGTTTTATAAATGAGTTTTTGCAACGTAATGTCACTACTCTAGTTAAATTATCGACGCCAGGGTGTTTTTTAACTATTTTACCCATTAACCATCTGGCGGGTGGTAAATCTGGCTCCTTAACTAAGACGATATCACCTATCACTGGTTCCGGTGTTAATTTATTCCACTTATATCTGTGCATCAAACCTGACACATATTCTTGGGACCAACGCTTCCAGAAATGTTGTACCATACGCTGACAAAGTTGCCATCTCCTCAATGAGCTGAGTGTAACTTGTTCATAGTTACGCTCAGGAGGCAAAATTAAAGGTTCTCCCACTAAAAAATGGCCTGGTGTCAGCGGTAGGGTTTCCTCCTGATCTTCTATATAGGTTATTGGTCTCGAATTAAGACAAGCCTCAATTTGAGCCAATACTGTAGAGATTTCCTCGAACGTAAGGGTTGAATTACTGATTATCCGTCTCAGGTGATGTTTCGTTGACTTTACCCCTGCTTCCCATAAACCTCCAAAATTAGGTGCGAGAGGTGGTATAAAATGCCACTGGGTTCCATTAGTACCAAGCCAATCCGATATTTCATTTAAAAAACCAGATTTTTCTTGATCGAACAATTCCTTTAATTCACGTGCCGCTCCCACAAAATTGGTACCATTATCGCTGTACAAGTTGCTGCAGTGACCCCTTCTTGCCACGAATCTTTTAAAAGCTGACAAAAATCCTTGCGACGTTAAGTCACTTACTGCCTCCAAATGGATTGCCTTAGTTGACATACAAACAAAAAGACATATGTAACCCTTATAGGATTTATTTCCTCGACCCTTTGAAACCCTAATGTTAATGGGGCCAGCATAGTCCACTCCACTAAATAAAAAGGCTCTAGTTGCTGTAATTCTTTCCGCTGGCAATTGTCCCATTAATTGATTTTTATTCTGAACTCGATACCGAGCGCACGTAACACATTTTCTATAATAAGCTTTCACTAAGTTTTTGGCTCCAAGTATCCAGAACCGAGAACGAACGTAATGAAGCATAAGTTGTGGGCCCCCATGCAGCGTTTTGTTATGCGCGTCGACTACAAGAAGTTTAGCTAGATGTGATTCATGAGCAATTATAATAGGATGCTTTCTATTTTCATTTATCTGAGCCTGTTGTAACCGCCCACCGACTCGAAGAATGCCTGACTCCAAATATGGATTCAAAGAGGTAAGTTTAGACTTTGGTTTTACATTTTTTCCATTACTAATATCCTGTATTTCCTGTTTGAAATATGTGTTTTGACATCTTTTTATCATTATATCTAATGCCTCATGAATTTCTTCCCTCAGAAGATTAATATGACTTGGTATTTTATTCCTTTCTTTTTTCAGGAATCTTCTACAATATGCCACTACACGCAGTAACCTTGTCAATGATGAAAATTTCGACCATATATCTACTTCCTCTTCAACAGCAACGTGAACTGATTTAATCTTTTCTTCTAGGTTGGTAACCAAGTTCTTCGGGTTCGTGTACAGAATATCTTCATCTTTTAGCCATTTCGGTCCGTTTAACCATAGTTGGTGATTACATATATCCGAGGGGTTGATACCACGTGAGGCTGCATCCGCCGGATTATGTTCCGACTTTACATAAGACCACTGATTTCTATCCAAATGGGAAACAATCGTCGATACTCGGTTTCCAATGAATGTCTTCCACTTGCAAGGATGGCTACTTAACCAAGCTAATACCACCTCGGAGTCTGTCCACGCATGCCAATGTGTTTTAGGTATTTCCAAAACTGTACCAACCTCAACAAGAAGTTTTGTTAAAAGTACTGCACCACACAGCTCCAATCTTGGTATCGATATTTGTCTAATAGGAGCTACTTTCGTCTTGGCCGATAATAAACTGATCTTCACATTACATTCGTTATCCAATACTCGCAGGTATACTACGGCGCCATAAGCTACATTAGACGCATCACAGAATCCATGAAGTTCTACCAAACGGTCGTCACCTCTACACTTCGTCCATCGGTTTAGTTGAAAGTTAGTGAGTTGCGTCAAATCCGCGCGATAGCCCATCCATTCAGTAAGTAGATTTGGTGGCAATTCTTCATCCCAACCTATCCCAGATAACCATATGCTTTGAATAAATATTTTTGCTCTTATTATACCCGGAGCTAACCATCCTAGTGGATCATATAAACGAGATATATCGGATATAACCTTGCGTTTTGTTACAGGTACAGACACGGCGGGTAATTCAATGGCGTATTCAAACCGGTCTTCTATTCGGTTCCAGGTAAGTCCAAGTATTTTATTTTTACCTTCAACCCTTTCTTCCAGCCTTTTAAGTTCTTCTCTCCCTTTAACTTTTTCATTTTTGCTATGTATCCTATTCATTACTGTCTCATTGTTGCTTTTCCATTTTTGTAATTGAAATCCACCTTTATTTAATAATTCACTTAATTGATCATATATGTTAATAGCTTCATTTACCTCATCGCACCCAGACATAAAATCATCCATGTAAAAATCTCTTTTCACTCTTTCAGCAACCAGAGGATATTTGCTTCCTTCATCAGTAGCTAGTTGTAATAACGTTTTTACTGCTAAGTATGGAGCTGAAGACGTGCCAAATGTTACCCTTAATAATTTATATTCAGTAATTTCCTTTTCAGATGAATCACGCCACAGAATCCGTTGAAAATCAGCGTCTTCTTCATTTACACATATTTGCCGATACATTTTAACAATGTCAGCTGAAAGACAGATTTTGTATTTCCTCCAACGCATTATTATATGACGTAGTTCGGATTGTAATGTAGGCCCAACCATCAAATCATCATTTAACGATACCGTTTTTACCTTTACAGGATGCATCGAAGACTACCCGTACTTTAGTGGTAGTCTTGTCTTCTCTTATTACGGCGTGGTATGGTAAGTAAACTCCTTGTTTATTATCTTTGCTGCTAACTTGTCGCATGTGATTGAGTTCCAAATACTCCTCAAAGGTTCTCTTAAATTCTTTGCTTAATTGCTTGTTATTTACTAATTTCCGTTCCAGAGACATGAATCTTTTCAGTGCTATTTCTCGTGACTGACCCAGGCTAGCCGGCTTTTCGTCTCTAAAAGGTAATCTCACTATATAACGACCACTTTCGTCGCGGATTGTCGTTTCGGCGTATATATCCTCACAGCGTTGCTCTTCTTCCGACAGGAGTTTTTCATGTATCTGTGATTCGTTTTCCATTTCCCAGAATGCCTTCAAAATATCATCCGCTTGGACATGCATGCTAACCAATTTTGTTGAATAATTTTGATCATTGTTTATTCCAGTTAAAATCCACCCGAATATTGTTTCCTGCGCCAGCAGTGATCCGGATGGGCATTTATGGAAACCTTTCTGCAATATGTTACCATAAACATCCGATCCCAATAACATATCAATTCTGCTGGGGGAATGGAACCCTGGATCTGCTAGTTTTATACTATTCAACACTGCCCAAGATTCTATAAAAATTTCCCTAGGCGGTAATAACCCAGTTAATTTGTCTAATACAAAAGCTGTAACGTTAACTTTGCAGTCTGGATAGTGCAATGAATGAAGACAAACGTCCGTTTTCGATTTAGAAACCACCTTAATTTCATTGCCTAATCCCGAAAAACTACCTGTGACTGCTGTGCCCTTTAATCCAAGTAACTGAACAGCTGCTCGTGTAATAAACGAAATGTGAGACCCTTGATCTATTAAAACGCGAAGAGGTATGATCCCTCTCCCTGAAAAAACATTAACGATTGCCGTTGGTAGCAAAGAAATATGTTTCGTTCCCTTTGAAACATGTGATGTGCCCGTGGTAACCTCTTCGGATACTTGGTGTGATGCTACAGGTTCCAGTGGTAAGTTTGTCTGCACATTATTGGAATGCAGTAGTGAGTGATGTCGTCTTTTACAAATTTGACAGGAAGTTGTGTTACGACAATTCTTTACACTATGATTATTTGCTAAACAGTTATAACATAATCTATTTTCTTTTACAAATGTACGTTTTGTGTTGTTATCTAATTTAATAAATTCTTTACACGAACTTATTTTATGATTTCCCTTACAGTAGGAGCAAGTTATTTGAGCTAAATGAAAATTGTTATTGAAAGGTTTGGAATATGACTTATCTTTATAAATTTCTATACCCTTAGTATCTAAAAATTCTAACGAATGAAATCTATTCTGTAAGAAATTGTGAAACTGTTTAATATCCGGTAATAAATTACAACTAAATGTTATTTCACTAACTTTAGCTTCCCATTGTTTCCTTGTTTCATTATCAAATTTCTGTGACACAATATAAATAATGATAGCATCCCAAGAAGTTGTATCAATTCCCAAACCTTGTAATCCTTGTAACATGTCGGTAGTATTGTCCAATAATTGCTTAAGCTTAGTTGCAGATTCAACAGTTATATTTCGCTGTGCGAAGAATCGTGCGAATATATTATTAACCAAAAATTGTTTGTTATTAAACCTATTCTCCAATATACTCCAACACTGTTGATAATTATCATTAGATATAGGAATGTGTCGTAGCAACTGCTCCGCTTCTCCAAACAAATGCCTCTTCAAATAGTGCAACTTTTGAACGTTATCAATTTTCTCATTGTTATGTATTAGGGACAAAAACAAATCTCTAAAAGTAATCCATTCCGTATAACGGCCAGAAAACGTTGGTATCGTTATTTTTGGTAATTTAATAGCAGTATTGAATTCGTCCGTTTTTTCGCTAGAACTGTTACCCTTTTCTGTATCTCTTTTAATATTTTCTAGTAAATCAGTCAATTCCGATACAAAATCCAAATAAAATTCTTCCACTTCATTGTAAATATCTCTTTGAAAATAACTTGACCCTTCTGTTTCTTTACATTTTATAATTCCAGAATGATTGTGCGTGAATTCCTTCCATTTACTTTTAATATTATCAATCCTGTTTCCTATATAAAACTTAGTGATCCTCTCTTTAGGGCTCTTTTTGAAGTTAACCCTTGCCTTTTGTAGCTGTTGTCGTATGTCTTCCTGAATTCTTATAAGTTCCATTATAAGCCCATGCCCTTGCGCACGTTCTAAGTGTTTAACAAGTCTTTTAAGTACTGACGACTTGGTAATAATTTTTCTAAGTGTTTTACACTTTTGATCAATCTATATGAAATCGGGCATAGGTTCCCCGTAGTATCACTTTTATGAGATTTATACCAAGTCCCTATGCTAAGATTACGCCGCACAACAATTTTACAAGTCTCATTAATCTTCTAAATCCCTATTCTAATAAATGTTCAAAGTACTCACAGTTTTTTAGGATCCACACACTACACACAATACCAATTTGTCACTTGCCCCGCTTTGCTCGGTAGACGACGACAAATCTTCCAGACTGCCAGTGATGCTGATGCTGCTTGCCAATCTAGACTCCACCGTGATGTCGTCGCTGCCCGAACTTGCAATGTCACGCCAAATCTTGCAATCCGAATCGAAGGACCATGTCCCTAATTTCCTAAGGGATCTTCGCTAGCTAGGTTCTGACACTGCTCACCCGTGACTGGAACTCTTTTTTGCTATCGTTAAATAACACACCAGGATATCGCAGCACATATTTAATCAATACTCTATTAAACATTTATACCCGATTAAGTAATCGAAACCATAGTTCGCATTTAAACCGACGAGGGCCATCTATCGGCATAAAACAAACACAAATTAACATAAACTGTCTTAACAATCAGTTTTGACATTAAAATATACATTTTTTTAATGTTAAATGTTAATATTAGGTATATTTCCTTCAATCAGTTCATAATTACTATATTATTGTTAAATACGTGGATAATGTTGTGGATTACACATATGAATAAGTTTTCTTACCTATTGTCAATATTCTCAGTTAATTGTAAATGTGTAACTGCCACTGGAACTGTGGTACATTCCTTCAGTGGTCCGCCGACGGCTTACCCTTTCCTGAGTACCCTCTACTGAGCGACGCACCCGCAAACGGAGCATCGCACCTTCGCGGGAGGCGGACGTTCCCCGGTCCATCCTCCCGCAGCCTCAGCTAGGGTGGCATTAGGCGCAAATACTCACGCCTGTGCCATCCCAGTCGCTGGCGGCGGTTCGGGTCTGCGGAAGGATCAGCCTCACTGGCCCTCTCCGCCGCTTCCTTCCGCGAGATGACCTCGTCGCAAAAGGCAGCGACCGCGGCCCAATTCCTGTCGCTGCCAAGCATCGCTCTAACGACGCTTGGCAGCGAGAAGTCCCCCCCTATTGCCGCTACGAGTTCACGGTGCTGCCCGCCCCAAGCCGGGCACGACTCGAGCGTGTGCCGCGCCGTGTCCTCGTCACAGCCGCAGTGGTGACAGCCCGGAGTCGCTTCCCTCCTTGCGACTATGTGCAGATATCTGACGAAGCAACAGGGCCCCGACAGCACCTGCACCAGTCGGAAGGTAAGGACTCCATGCCGTCGCCCCGCCCACTCCTCCAGCACAGGCTGGAGCGCCTCTACGGTCCAGAGACCGGCTCGGGGCGCTTCCAGCCGTGCCCTACATCTGGCCCTGGCAGCTCGGCGGGCATCGCCCTGCCACCTGGCCACCTCCCTGGGTGGGGGACGACCACCCACCTCTCGCTCTTGCGACGTTCGCCGATACACTTCGGTGAGCACCTCCGCCTCCAAGTCCCACGGGGGGGTTCCGGCTAACGCACAGGCCGCTTCCGTCAACACCGTGCGGTATCCGCGTAAGAGCCTGGACGCGACGACTCTTTGTGGTCTCCACAGAAGAGCCCTGTTCGGCGCGTCCAGGCACTCCGCCCACACAGGTGCACCGTACAGTGCCATCGACCGGACTACCCCCGCATAAAGCCGTCGGCACGCATTGTTGGGTCCGCCCATATTCGGCATGAGCCGTGCAAGGGCGGACGCTGCGCCGACGAGCCTCGGGGACAGTTGGCGGAAGTGCTCGCGAAAGCGCCACCGCCCATCCAGCACCAGGCCCAGATACTTGATCTGGGCCTCATCTATGTAATATACCTACTAGTAGAAATTTGTTATCTAGTATGAAAATAAAGTAATGAAGTTTAATAATACAATATACTTGCTAACAGCTACATGTATTCTTTTACGTATGAGCAATAGGAATAAATGAACTAAAACTATATTATACCGTCAGTGTCTACAAGAATGTATGTGAACTTTACGATTTATACTTCAGAATATACGCGGTGTGGAGAAATTTGTTTATATCCAATAAACATTATTTTAGATATGTTATGTCTATTAGTGCGTGGCAATTTCTAATCTTCTATCTTATCTTAATTTTACAATTAAGATTTTTACCAAATATTGATGTAACTCTATAAATAATATTTTGATATTTTTATATATAGGTATTTTTAGCATTTGACATGCTTAGCCATATAGTTTAACACAATGTGTATTGTCGATTTCACATTTTCACACTTTGTGTTAATTTATATGGTTAAGCATGTCAAATGCTAAAAATACCTATATATAAAAATATCAAAACAAATTATTTGTGAATGTGGAAAAAGAGAAGTTTAGTGCGAGCGGGATTCGAACCTGCCTCTCTTCAAATCCGGGGAAGTGCTCTAGACGTCTAGACCTCTAAGCCATCACACTTTTGTACTTTAAAGTAGCTGAGCATGTCAAGTACTAAAATACAGATCATAAAAATGGCTATGATCACGATGTCTAAAATTGAATAAAGGTTTTAAATAAATACATTTTGTGTGAGCGTGCTTCAATATTAAGTCTGCTGTGAAATATCGCAGACACGCGGGTAAAAGCTTTTTCAAATAGCGTCAAGAATATTCAATATAATACATACGACATTTTTAAAAATCCGAAAACCATATTTTTAAAAAGAATTTACATTTAATTTCAATACAAGATAGGTAGGTATTCATAGTATACAGTAGGATTAAAATTTATGGTAAATTTATTTCCGAAGTGATATTATTGTTTATTACATAACCCAAAAGTTTCCCACTAATTGGCAGTCTCTTAGTAAGATTTGGGCTTTAATTACAGCACAACCCGCCAAAAAAGTCTTTTATTCAGGTATTTCACCAGAGATATCCTTCAATTCAGGTTTACTCACGATGTTTTTCTTTATTCGCCAGCAACAATATATGAACACACAAAATTTTGAAAATTCTGAGATGTGAGGCTAATTAGGTCGCTACAACAGACTGAGAAACAAACTCAATACTTCTCTCACTGAACTTTTATTGCTTATAAAAACAGACGATGGTCAACCTGATAGTAGGTTGCAACCGCCGCTCATGGACTCAACTATACTAAGAGTACCGTCAAGCTACTGCTCAACATTTTATTACGTAGATGAGACCTTCCTCCAAAATCAAGACAGGGACCAAACTATATATATGTGTTATACGGTTAGTCATACGAGAGATGGTGGGTGGTACTGACCCGCTCGGGCCCAATAACGAATGAGTACTCCCACTTGGTACCCAACCATAGCATCAGTAATGTATTTCCAGTTGGGAAATTATCCTCTAGCTAAAGATCAAAGTTTAGTTTAGTTTTAAATATAAAGTCTGTGGTGAGTATGCTTATCTAATAATTATATAACATTAGATAAAAGGTGTTTAATATTTAAATACTCTATATAATATTGGCTGCATTTCGGTATGTACTAGAAGAAACATTTACGACGAAAAAGAGAAATAAATATAAACATTAAATAGAATTAACTGCCGCTCCACCCATGGGAGTCGTAAGAGCCGACTGAGTGCATACCGGGGGAGTGGGCAGCAGCACTCCCTCGAGTATTGACAACGTCCACTGCGATCGCCAACCCGCTGGCCAAGCGTGGCGATTACGGCACTATCCCCCATATGAGCGAAACACAAGTTGTGGCGTTCTCTTGGGGAGGCCTATGTTCATCAGTGGACATCGAAAGGCTGATAGATGTATGGATGAACTGCCTAAAAAAATCGGTAGGTATTAGAATTAAAAAAGACACATTTTTTTATATACTTAAACATACCATAGCATTACGCCTGTATTCCCCGAAGGGGTAGGCAGAGGTGTATTACACACCCACTATTCGCCAGCTTTTTTTAAGTCCCACGTAATAGGGGGCGAGCCTATTGCTGTGTACCGGGCACATTTTCAAACCGGGCTGCTACTGAGAATTTTTCTTTTTACGGAAATGCTCAATAATACTGTCCGTTACCTATATAATTAACTAATGAAATTAACACCTTTCTATAATTAACTAATAAAATTAACAGAATTAGATCAATTCTTTTTATTTATCTTTGTAGTCTTAGGATAAAAAACCTACACATCTTTCATAAGGGAGATATCCAATTTCCATATACACCATTATTAATGACCTCAGCTACGCCTTCGGCAACAAACTTCACGCACATAGGGATTCAGCCATTTTCTAACCTCTACAAACAATGTACCATTGTTTTCGTTTGGCATTTGAAAGGACACATTATAACACGAACGTAAGGTTTCACAATGAATACAAAAAGCGAAAATGTGAAATCGAAACAAAAATTATATTTTCGTACTTTGTGCTCATTATATTGCTATCAAATGCTTAAGAATATATAAAAATAATAAAAGTTTTCACAATACCAACAAAAGATCGGAAAATAGATAATTAATAATGATTGTACACGATTTAATATTACACCCTTTTGACGCCAAGTAAGCACCACAGCGGACCTTGCATCTAACGGCAGCTTTGACCACATCTTCGGCTCATTAATAAAAAAAAAAAAATAAAAAAGAAAATATAAAACATAACAAAAAATATATTTATAACTAATGATAATATTAATCCATCCATCCATCCATCAGCCTTTAAAGTCCACTGCTGGACATAGGCCTCCCCAATAATGGAGGAGTAGTGCTGTAATCGCCACGCTTAGCAGGTGGGTTGGCGATCGCAGTGAATGTTGTTAATATTAATGCCATCAATAAATATATAAATATTATTTGAAAAATAAAAATGTGACTACGTAAATATCACTAACTTCTCCAATTGTCATCTATCATTTACACGTAATGCTTATTGCCTAAATGCTACCGGGCGCAAAAAACTGAATACTACAATCCATATTATTGTACTAGCTTACAACTTAAATAATGCAATGCATATTATTTTGTACTAATCTGTAAATTGAATAATACAATCCATATTATTGTAGGTACTAGCCTACAACTTAAATAGTACAATGCATATTATTGTACTAATCTATAAATTGAATACTACAATCCATATTATTGTACTAGCCTTTTTTTTGTTAAGGCGGGAAAAAATGTTTTATTATACTAGCCTGCGAATTCCTCTCTAGCATCCTTTCTATTTAGCTTTTCACATCTTTATCCTCCTATTTATCATCCCTTTATCTAATGCTATCCCTATTTATTATCCCTATATAATATCCCTTTACCTGAAGTTGAGAAAGGAGCCTCTGGTTTTGCTAGCATCTATAGGCAGCGGTAGCCACTAACGTTTAAAAAATAAAGGAGATTGAAACGCTTCCATACATTTTTGGACTCGAGTGTTAATAAGATGAAAGTTGCACCGGTTGAAAGCTCTAAACATCTAAACATTTCATAATCTAAAATTTAGCAAGATTTGGCATTCTAGGAGCCGAGATATGGAAGATTATATAAAAGTGAGGTTAAGTATCAAAGTACACCCACTAAGTGTTATCATAACATTTATAAGCCCAGAAACACGTTATTTATAAACTCGCAGGATGTATAATACTATAGAGATGATAGATAAGATATCTTAAGTAGATAAGTAAATAGATCTACTTCGCGATTGATAGGTAGTTAGGTTCTAGTGCTAAAACCTTGCTTATCCTAGCATAAATGGCTTGATCGGGGAAGTAGCGACCTCTCACAGATCAGCGTGAAAGAACGGTAGACAATCCTGCAGTTGTATATCGTATGGTGAGTTAGAGTGCCAAAGCCTCCTACTTCGGGAGACCTCCTGCCCCTTTCCATCGAGATGGCGACGCGCGGACGATGCCTCTGGTGTTGCGAACGTCTATAGGCTTCGGTAACCACTTACCATCAGATGGGCCGTATGCTCGTTTGCCACCCACGTAGTATAAAAATGGTAGTTAGGTACCTTCTATGGTACATTTGCCAAATAATTAGGCAGGTATTTAAGATATCATTATTTACTCAAATCACTTTAAGAGCTTTATATAATAAACTTTCCTACTGCTGGACACCTGCTGGACACTCTGCCGTGTGGGGCCGGCTTTAGAATTGTTCCACCCCTCTCCACCCATGGGAGTCGTATGAGCCGACTGAGGGAATACTGGGGGAGTGGGCAGCAGCATTCCCTTGAGTATTAACAACATCCACTGCGATCGCCAACCCGCCTGCCAAGCGTGGCGATTACGGTACTATCTCCCATATGAGCGAGACACATGTTGTGGCGTTCTCTTGGGGAGGCCTATGTCCAGCAGTGGACTTCGAAAGGATAATGGATGGACTACTGGACACCAGGTTCTTTGAAATTGAAGTAAAGAACCTAAAAAAAAAGGTACTGAATTAATTTGAATAAAATCTTATGATAAATATTGTAACCAATTTGGTAACAATCACTTTATGTGCAGTTTTGTTTTTTATGACATTTTTTTCAGAATTTATACGATAACCTTTTTACTTTGTAGTTTGTGTATTCATAATAAGTACAATAACGTTATAGTTCATTTCCATTTTAAATATGACACCAAGGTTTTTAAAAATTGAAACTGAATGTAAAACTCTTTTGATGTAATATGTGATTAAATGAACGAGATATCTATACGAGCTTTGGAGTATCATAATTCCTAAATCATTAACAAAACAGCTTATTTTTAGACTTTAATAATATATCCCGCTTAATCAGATATTTACTATTTTACGTGCTCCAGATAAAGTGCAGCGTAGAATGAATTCCCATCAGGTGTAACGGATCTGTTCAAAGCTCCAGGGAGATGTTGTATGCAGGTGGTATACAACCACTTATTCAGCATTGTATGACGAAAAGCCAATATCTATCGGTTTCATCGAGGTGCATGCAGATACATGAGATATTGAGACATACTTGTAGTTAAGGCATACTTTCTCTGTTTAAAAAGCTATTAAGAAAGAAGAAGAAAGAAATAAAGAAGAAACAGAAATATTTATTGTGTACATTTACACGGGAGTACAAAATCAAAAAATAAATAATAAAAAAATAAATAAAACTTATTAAAAACTAAAACAACCAAGAAAAAAACAAAAATTGATTAATCAAATATTGTTCTGCGTGACTTTTGTAATACAAAAAGGAATAAATTCAACTTTTGCCGTTTTGTCGTATGACATCACAGCTGCTGATTTTCGAATGTTAAGATAGCTGATAAATAAGATAGATAGTTATGTTTTTCGATTGTATAGATAGCTGATAAATAAGATAGATAACTATCCTCACCTGTACTGGAGTGTAGTCTGTATATTAGTCAGTTCACACTTGGTATTGGCACAAAGGCACGTAAGCTTCAGTTCGTCGCCCGAGTGCTTGTTTGTTCTATCTACCAATTTTTTCGAAAATTAACTTTAAATGCAGCATTCTTAAGATTTTTAAATTTCTTTTCTGCTGGTTAAGGAAGATTTAAAACTTTTATCTCTTAACACAACAAAAAAATAATTTAAATTATATTAGTGACACTGAACCGGAATTAAAATTTTGTGCTTATTTGTACTATGTCCAGTGTTTGTTTTAAATCCTACATCGTAATAGTCGTTGAGTGCTTGAGTGTTCTATGTCCACTAAATCGACCAATCACAGCCCGCGGCACCATATTGTCCGCCATTTTATTTGATTTGTCACTTGGGCGGGAGACATAAAGAATCACCGCGCTGCAGCATAAAATAAATAAAAATATATATAAATTATAGTGTTTTGGTGCTTAAATTGTACAAGACATTGATAAATCATATCTAGAACAAATTATAAAAATGAACATGAGCAGACACAGCCGCAAATTGAGCAGTAACTAATTTGTTACGAATTTGCAACAGGTTGTTACTTTTTAATGGCTTTAAACATTCTCCAAGCTAAGCCCTAGAGGGCGTTCATAAAAGTAGCATAGTATGTATGGTCCTAGACGCACAAGGACGCGGGATTATTCCTGGTTTGTTAAGCTTAGAAACTGTCCTATTTCTTTAACTGTGGTGGTTATTGTATTTTTTTCGTCAAAATCCATGTTATTTTAGGAGTACATTTGAAAGACTACTATGCTAATGATGCTACCTAATACCGACAATCTTAAAAAAAGATATCTCTTCTAAAATATAGTTTGTGTTAGAAATCCAATCTTGGTAAATACATTTTTTTTTTTTTATATTTCTCCATAAAAGAAAACTAAAACGATTAGTAAACCTATTATAGAGTGTTTGTCTTCTTTCAAACTCAAATCATATTTCGTAAGAAATTGTAATAAAACCATCCTGTATATCGCAATAGCAACATAGAACAAACAAGCACGCAAAAATGTAACAGTCACTTTGTCCTATCTCTAATGAGATAATGTTCTAAGTCCACATTCATAATTATATTTATGCATGTTTCATATTCATATTATTTATTTGCATCCATAATGGTATAAGCTTAGATGGTAAACATACAGGATATAATATAGTATGTACATCATGGACCCTGGTAGGGCACAGCAAATATAGGTATAATTATTAAAATTTTACATTAGTACAGTAGTACACATAATTTTACTGTTATTTATTAATTATAGTTAATTATTAATCTTATTATAAAAGTTATTAAGTCATAAATAGTTAAATAAATAAATAGTCACTTTAAATTATTAGAATTTCAATTATAAAACATTCACATAATATACATATCAACATTAGAATTGTTTGTATTTTTAATAATATTGTGTGTCTCCGAATATACCTAATGTCAATGTCTGCGAGTGAATATATGTACTTTTTAACGTTAATTAAACTATATTGTATTATCATTTAAATATTCATTTATTGTGTAGTATGCCTTTTCATATAAAAAGTCTATTATCCGTCCTATAAATCTTTTATCGTTTTTTTTTCATTTTTGATGGAATTTGGTAGTTTATTATATATTTTTATAGACATTACATATGTGCTATTAGCATGTAGCGCAGTACGGGAACCAGGCAAGATTAGCTTGTTTTTATGTCTAAGAGAGCGGTTTTTATATTGATCTCCACGAGTAATAAAAAATATTATATTTCCTAACAAATTTGCATATTTCGAAAACATAGATACATGGTAATGTTAGTATTTTATATTTTATAAATAAGGGTTTACAGCTGTCTGTTTGGTCTGAGTTGGCAAGAATACGAATCAATTTCTTTTGTTGAATAAGAAGTGTAGGTGCATCAGTACTGTTACCCCACATTATAATACCGTAGCTAAACCACGCATATGCGTAGGCATAGTAAATGGTAAGGGCTGTTTGTAGATCTGTAGTTTTTTTTATTTCACGGAGCGCATAACTAAATCTTGATATTTTTGATCTGATGCTATGGATATGTGTTTTCCAGGATAGGTGTATGTCTATAGCAAGACCTAAAAAGGTGAAATCGCTTACTACCTCAATTTCTCTATCGCTTACCTTATATTGTACTTCTAGAGGTGATTTTTGATATGGGTGAAAGGTAATAATTTTAGTTTTTTCATAAATTATTTTCAAGTTATGCATTTCCATCCATTTTAATGTTTTATTTATTATTTGGTCCAACTGACTATTAATGTCATTACTTTTTTGGTATGAGGTGAGTATAGATATATCGTCTGCCAAAAGTATACATGGTTCTTCCATAATCTTAAGTAGATCGTTGATATAAATAATGAACAATAGACACCCTATGACACTGCCCTGAGGAATTGATGCATTTGTTATCTTCCTGTCAGATCTTACTCGTGTTATTAGTCGATGATCATAGTCAAAGTAGTCCATTTCCACATATTGCTCCCTATCTTTTAGGTATGATTCGAACCATTTAAGTGAAGTACCGCGAATCCCTATGCCATATAATTTGTTCAATAAAATTTTAAACTGCACTGTATCATAAGCTTTTGTCATATCTAAGAGTAATCCTATTGCATATTTTTTGTCATTTAGAATGTTACACACTTCTTGCATATATTTATAAACGGCTAGTGTAGTTGAGCGCTGTTTACGAAAACCATTTTGGGACTCGTCAAAAATTTTAAATCTTTCACAGAAAGTGTATACTCTGTCGCACATTTCCTTTTCGTAAATTTTTGAGATCATCGGTAGTACCACAGAACCATTGTTTGCAAAAAATACTTTAATAAGCTTTTACGGAAAATATATTTTTTAAGTGGTAGAGCCTTGCTTATTCCCTGTCCCTCTCACAGAAGATCAGCATATTTTTTTTTAGGCGGGAAAAAATGTCCCTAACTACACACCCCGTCGTTCGGGGCAACAAACAGGGTAGTGTGGGGCCTTCACCCACTTTAGAAACCCGCCGTGTGCTGTCTCTCCGCCTTTATTGGCGAGCCACCGGAACCATATTACATTCCTTTAGTGGTGTATTACTTATAGCCTAGATGCTACCGGGCGCAAAAAAACTGAATACTACCATCCATATTATTGAAGTAGTCTACAACGCAAATAGTACAATGCATATTATTGTACTAGCCTACACCTTAAATAGTACAATGAATATTATTGTACTAGCCTACAACTTAATCCCAGCTGGCTCACTCGGGGATGTACCTTGTCCCTCTCGCAGAAGATCAGCATTATTTATTTTAGGCGGGAAAAAATGTCCCTAACCACACACCCCGTCGTTCGGGGCAACAAACTGGGTAGTGTGGGGCCTTCACACACTTTAGAAACCCGCTGTGTGCTGTCTCTCCGCCTTTATTGGCGGGCCACCGGAACCATATTACATTCGTTTAGTGGTGTATTACTTATCGCCTAGATGCTACCGGGCGCAAAAAACTGAAAACTACCATCCATATTATTGAAGTAGTCTACAACTCAAATAGTACAATGCATATTATTGTACTAGCCTACACCCTAAATAGTACAATGAATATTATTGTACTAGCCTACAACTTAATCCCAGCTGGCTCACTCGGGGATGTACCTTGTCCCTCTCACAGAAGATCAGCATAATTTTTTTTAGGCGGGAAGAAATGTACCTAACCACACACCCCGTTCGGGTTTTCGGGCAACGAGCAACGTAGTGTGGGGCCTGCACTCACTAAAGAAACCCGTTGACGGACCACTGGTACTGTGTTGGATTACTTCAAAGGCACGGAAGTTACTACGGCTGCTGTGATTCGTATGTTGAATAAGAGCGCCGGAGGCCGGAACCCCCTTCATATTATTGTACATATCCTTTCCTTAGTATCCATACTATCTCTTCTTATTATACTTCCCACTTTTTCCTAGGAGATGGCGACGTGCGACTGATGTCCCTGGTGTCACTAGCATCTATAGGCTACAGTAATCGCCTACCATCAGGTGGGCCGTATGCTTGTTTGTCGATGACGGTATCGATTGTTGCCGAATAGGTTCCCCCTGGAAGAGGCGACCGCCACCTCGTTAACGCTCATTTTTAAATGCAACCTAATCTTTAAACATTGTCATTTTGTCAATGTCACTGTCAAAACTTCTTGTTTGTTTTGTGATACTCTTTGTTGTGTAAGGAGGATTAAGTTTTATTTAAATTGTCTTACATGTTAACGTTAATTTAATAAAGCTGTAAAATGTTTAGAAGGCAATTGAATAGCAAATTTAGATGTTTATGATCCCATATACTAATCCATTATTAAGATTATTCATAATCTTATGGATAATCTTAATAATGGATTAGCACAAAGAAAACCAGATCCCTTCTTTGGCTATCAAACAGGCAATTAAATTCAACTATTGTATTCACCTTTTTTTTTTTTGATTTTATTTTAGGTAGGCAAAAATGTCTTACTGCACACCCCGCTGCCGGACAGACAACGGGGTAGTGTGGGGCTCTCACCCACTAAAAACCCACCGTGCGCCCTCACCCGCCCTTGCTACGGCGGACTACGGGTACCGCGTCATTTCACCACGATCCGCAGGTGGCAGCGCCTTCGGGCACCCTCCCTTGTGCGACGCCCCGCGCACTTGGGTGTCACACCTTCGCGGTAGGCTTCCGCGGACGGCAGGGTACTCCCCGACCCCACCGTCCGCAGCCTCGGCTAGGGCGGCATCAGGCGCAGGTAAGCGCGCGCACGCCGCACCGCGCACCGGCGGCGAATCGGGTCCGCGACGGAGGATTCCTCCCAGGCCCTCTCCGCCCTCGCCTTCCGCGAGATGACAGCCTCGCAGAAGGCGGCGACCGCGGTCCAGGCCCTGTCACTGCCAACCATCGCTTGCGCAACGGCTGTTGGCGATGTCAAGCGACACCGCCAACAGCACTTCCCTCGAGGTGACGGCCTCCGCAGCCGCGGCCTTCAAGCGCAGGATGGCGTCGACCGTAGACCGACCCACCCCAAATCCGAACTGGGCATCGGACAGGTCGGGGCCGACCGCACCTAGGTGCCGGACGATGCGGGCAGCGACTACCCGCTCGAGAAGTTTGCCGCCTCATCCAGCAACACGATGGGCCTGAAGGCCGTGACTGTATTCGGAGACCGTCCCGGCTTTGGCAGGAGCGCGAGCTTCCCCTCCTTCCAGCAGTCAGGGAACCGTCCGGACACCAGGCAAGCGTCGAACAGTCCCCTGAGGCGGGGCTCTAGGTGGTCGAGGACCAGGGCCAGCACTCGGGCGGGAACCCCGTCCGGCCCGGGAGCGGCGCTTCTCCTCATACGCGCTGCCGACTGTTGTCTTCACCTGAACTGACTAGCAAAATTCATTTTAATGACACATGCTAGTTATTTATAATTCGAAATGTATTTTTTTAATTCGAATTTTATAATTATGTTACATAGTCGAAAATTTAAAACAATAAAAAAACATAGCATCACGCCTGTATTTCCCAAAGGGGTAGGCAGAGGTGTATTACACACCCACGACTCGCCAGCTATGTTTAAGTCCCACGTAATAGGGGGCGAGCCTATTAACGTCTACCGGGCACATTTCCATTTTTACATATACATATTATTAGGAATATGATGGTCACTGACAGCCTTCACAAACCAAAACAACAATATCTGAAACCACACAAATACCCTCAGTTTTGTTACGGATTAGTCCTTCAAACTGATTATACTTGATGTCTCTCTCTTACAACGCAGCCGACTTAAAGTCATTTGGTTGAACGATTTTTTCTTGTGAGATATCACTTCTGTTTAGAACGCTTCGCTGATCACATTAGTTTTCCACATGTTGCTGTAGTAGCTTAGCTCAAAAAGTGATATACTACAACGAGATCTATCATCAGTGTGGTGATGGGCTAAGAATACAAGTGTCACTACCCCAAATTCAAATTCATTATTTCCCACGTGTGTCGTACAAGGCGACTAAGGGAAATAAGCAATTATCACCCATTGCATTACTGGTGGTAGGGCTGAGTACTAAGTGGGCGTATACACTTGCTATCAGGACCAAGCGGGTTGATCATCTCCCATTTGACCGGCCATGAAGCACATCGGTGTGTTTTGGTTGTAGCAGGAGATAGCCGTATATTCTTTAATTTCATATTTCTGAAATTAAATGGTGAGCAGCAGCTTGGTAATACTCTCGGTATAGTTGATTCCATGAGCGACGGTTTCCATTTACCATCAGGTGGGCCGTGGCTCCTCTGCCACCATACGCAATAATAAAACATTAAAACCAGGAATTGGAACTTATGCTCTTATTACCAAACAATATTGTTAAGATTATTTTTTTAATTTTGCTGATTGCTTTTTATTTATGTACATAAAAGTATTTAGGAAATTTAGTATTTTAGAAAATAACAAAAACGTAAAATAAAATAGATCAAACAAAAAAAAAATATTAATAATTTTATTAATATGTCTATACTATTATAAAACTGTAACATAGCTAAGTCTGTACATTTAAGATATTTGAGAAAAAATGACTGTAATAGGCTATATAGGCGTGTCTAAACACAAAACGATTTTTTTTAGATTTTTTGTCTGTTTGCCTGTTTATCTGCTTGTCTGTTTGTTTGTTCGCGCATCACACAAAAACTACTGAATGGAATTTGATGCAACTTTTTTATTTGAAAGGCCTTGATTTGACTTAATAACTGGTATACATTTTATCCCGCTACTATATCGGGAACCTGAGATATAACCAAAAAACTAGAAAATTATTTAAACAAGATTTTTTAAATATTTATTTAAAAGAACTACTAGATGGATTTTGATGCAACTTTTTTATTTGAAAGGCCTTGATTTGACTTAAAAACTGGTATACATTTTATCCCGCTACTATATCGGGAACCTGAGATATAACCGAAAAACTAGAAAATTATTTAAACAAGATTTTTTAAATATTTATTTATAAGAACTACTAGATGGATTTTGATGCAACTTTTTTATTTGAAAGGCCTTGATTTGACTTAAAAACTGGTACACATTTTATCCCGCTACTATATCGGGAACCTGAGATATAACCGATAAACTAGCTTTTGGTTGCGGTGAAGCCGCTGGCAAAGGCTAGTTAGATAATAAAATAAAAAAAAAGTGTGTGTGTACTTATGTATACGCATTAGAAGTTATACTTCTTTGGCGTAACAAGATAAGAATCTTTTCAAAAATTGTATCTTTCACCTTATTCTACGTTTGTAGAAAAAACGACACTACCAATAGAATAAAGGTACATTGAAAGTTTTATTATAACGCATTATCTAGAATAAAGTTTATTTAAATATCACAAAAAAAATGTTAACTATAGCTAACTTCAGGGTGTCCAACTTTAGGGTGTCGGTTTGTGGTGACGGTGTGCGCGCGCATCGTAAAAATTTATTCTCATCATCTTTCCCTAACGCGCCAAAAGAAGTATACCTTCAAAAAGCTTATTAATATAGTTAATTTTGATTAATCAATTCTCATCATTAAATTCTATTGCTGAAACTATTGGCTTGTGGTAACTAAATAAGATCAACGACTATAGCACTTCCGTTATATGTTTTTCTTACGGTTTTAGTCCCACATTTTTTTCAGTCCGGTCGCGCAGCAAAAGCCCTATATCCTCCAAGCCTGCCGTTAGGAACTTAGTTCCAATATTAAAGGTACATTTATTATGTTTTAAATAACGGACGGTGTGTTTTGGTCTAAGGATTTTTTGATTGCGCTTTAAAGAGCTCATTAAATTAGTTGAGATGAAGGAAAGCTAGGTGTGAACACTCAGCTCGACAAATTGTGTTGCATAACAGGTTACAATGTTTCGTTACGAGGGATACTAGTATATCACTGAAGGAATGTAATATGGTTCCGGTGGCCCGCCAATAAAGGCGGAGAGACGGCACACGGCGGGTTTCTTTAGTGGGTGAAGGCTCCACACTACCCTGTTCGTTGCCCCCAATGATGGGGTGTGCGGTTAGGCACATATTTTCTCGCTTAAACAAAAAAAAATGGATCCTAGTATACTCGTATCCTAACCATTATAAAGCTGTAATAGAGCTGTGTCTGTACATTTAAGATATTTGAGAAAAAATGTCTATATCAGAAACCTGAAATATAACCTTAAAAACTAGCTTTTGACTATGGTGGAGCCGCGATCAAAGTGTGATAATTGCATATTTATGTAAAGCTACTTTTAAGTATATTTATTTCTTACGTTTCATTTTGTATGAGAGTAGGTAAGTATAGTATAACTGCGCCTGTGGTGCAGCGGTAGTGCGGGGTTTGATCCCCGGGTCGGGCAGTATTATTAAACTTTTTGGTAAGGCAGGGGTGGAGAGACGGCGCACGGCGGGTTTTTTTTTTTTTTTTTTTGCCTAAGGTGCCCCACCCTACCACCGAAGGAATGTGACATAGTTCCAGTGGCCCGCCAAGAAAGGCGGAGAGACGGCACACGGCGGGTTTCTTTAGTAGGGGAAGGCCTTTTTATTGGTAATGATGGCAGAATGGCCACTGGAATAATATTACCTAAATCCTCTTTTCTAATATTACCTAAATCCTTCTTTCCTAAATAGATTATAAATAACAGGCCTGAAATAAAGAAAACATTTATTTTAAAATTCAAAGATCTGAACCTCGAACAGTCAAGTTCGAAGAAAAAGCTATATAATATACTGGAACATGGACGTTGCAGAGAGACTCTAGATACTGGACTCGGACGTGGTCCTATTAAGATAGCTGTCAAAGCTCAGAATTGTCTTAAAGTTTCTTGAAAAGTTGTCATGACTATTCTGAAGATTGTCTTGAAGTTTGATTCTTCACTTGAAGATATTTCAAGTGTGATCACAACGACATATTACTGTTGGACCTCAAGGTCTGGTCCTAAGACCGGGTCTGGCCTTCCAGGACGGAAGGGATTATATAGAATACTAAAAAAAGTGAACCTTCGTACAATAACGTCTTATGAGGTATCTAAGTGATGCTGTGAATAAAATCTCGAGGTTAAGACATTAATAACTCTAACTAAACTTGGTTCATACAAAATTTCTGTTGTTCCTAATTAACGTGTTTTTTTTTATATTTATTAAAATTTGTTTCAATCTGATTTCTTATTTATCTGAACCTCTTATTTAACTGCCTCGGTGGTGTAGTGGTAGTGTATTCGACTGCTAATCATGAGGTCTCGGGTTCGATCCCCGGGTCGGGAAATGTTATTGAGCTTTTTCCTAAAAACAAAGGTTCTCAGTAGCAGCCTGGAGTTTGAAAATGTGCCCGGTAGACGTCAATAGGCCCCTATTACGTGGGACTTAAAAATAGCTGGCGAGTCGTGAGTGTGTAATACACATCTGCTTACCCCTTCGGGGAATTCAGGCGTGATGCTTTGTTTTGTTTTATGCTGATTTCTTATTTACTTTCTTAAGACCCCTAGGCACGTCCTAAATAATTTTGGCGTGACGGCTTCACCGTTACGCTACAGTTTGGCGCCCAACGTGGGGTTTAAAACTTATAAAAAACTTGCCTTAAGAGACTATTGGACTGGAATGTTTAAAGACATAGCAAGATTCTGTTCTTCGTGTGAAACTTGCCTTGCCTATAAACATTCAAATCACTCACCTTATGGTCCTATGGGTGAACCTAAAATTTGTTCTAGACCTTTTCAAAACATCTCTTTAGATTTTATGGGTCCCTTTCCTATAACAAGACAACGTAATCAATTCATCTTAGTAATTTGTTGTTCTTTTGTTATTCTTGACTTGTTCCTTTTCTAAATACTGCCTAATTTTTCCAATCAAAAAAGATACTATATCTAATATTATTCAACATTGTGTCTGTAGGTAGTACACGGTGTTCCTCAAACCATCATTATGGATGACGGATCACAGTTTCAATAAAATGATTTCAAAATCTTTTTATATAAATACAAAGTTCCTTTTGTTTTCTATTCGCCTCATTATTGTCCTCAAATGAACCCTACTGAGCGCTATAATAGAATTATCATATATATATATATATAGCTCAATTAGTCGGTGATGAACATAGATCTTGGGATAAACTTCTACCAAAAATTCAACTTGCATTAAATTGTTCCGTTAATGCCGCTACTGGCTATTCTCCATCCTTCCTTGTCTTTGGTCGTGAAATCATTCCTTGCGGTTCATATTACACTAATTGTAATAATATTGAGGAACTAATTTTTCTCCCTTGAGATGTTTATACAAATAATCTTGGTTTGTTAACTAATATTTTTAATATAGTACAAGTAGCTTTACATGCAGCTCACGTTAAGATCGCTAAACATTATAATACTAGACATATCTTCAAAGAATTCAATATCGGCGATATCATATGGTGAAAAAACTATGTTAATAGTAATGCTGGAACTTATTTTAGTGCTAAATTGGCTCCTAGATACATCAAATGTACATTGGTCGATAAACTTTCACCTTTAGTATTAGTATTACAAGATCCTAACGGCTCTAGAGGTAGATGGCACGTTAAAGATGTAAAATTTTAACTTGTTCGGATTAACTCAACTAAATTTATGAAGTAATTAAGTATATTCATGTATTTTTTTTTTGTTTTTGTCTATCGTTTCTTTTTTTTACCTATCTGATTGTAATTAATTAATAATTTAATTAACCCTTCTTGTACTTACTTATAACTTATTCATAGTAACATACTTAAGTTAATAGAATTTTCTGATGTAAATATTTTTTTATTATCTATAAATAAATATTTTTTTTATTCGTGTTTGTGAACCAGGAAAATTTTCTAAGAGATTTTTTTTCCGGGGTTGTTGGGGAACTGTAATAATATTTTAAACACAAAGTGTAATAATAATTACCTAAATTCTCTTTTATAATATTACCTAAATCCTTCTTTTCTAAATCCTTACTATGCTTACTAATATTATAAATGCGAAAGTAACTCTGTCTATCTGTCGCGCTTTCACGCCAAAACTACTGAACCGATTTAACTCACTTCACTTTTTAATGTGAAAAAAGGTTTGTAAGGGACTGAAAGGGGGGATGAAAACTTGTATAGAAATATCATCATTTTTAGAGCTAGAAGCTTGTAACTTATTTTTTTGGAAGCTCGGCGTGGTACGGTGCGATGTAGGTGGGTAAATATGCCTAAGTATGCTTACCCGAACGAACGGGCAGACACGTGAGGGCAGACGACTGTGGCACACGCATGCGAAAACTGATTTTTTCCGCTGCAAATTCCTTATTATTCACTGCAAATTGATTACTATTTGATAGTTGCAGACGAGCCACGGCCCATCTGATTGTAAATGGTAACCGTCGCTCATGGACTCAACTATACCACGAGCATTATCAAGCCGTTGCTCACCATTTCATTTCACAGATATGAAATGAAAGAATAAACGGCTATATCCTGCTACAGCCAAATCGCAACGATGTGCTTCATGGCCGGTCACACGGGAGATGGTGGTACCAACCCGCTTGGGCCCGATACCAAGTGAGTACTCCCACTTGGAACCCAGCCCTACCACCAGTCATGCAATGGATGATAATTGCTGTAATGCAGTAATGTATGCGACTACTAATCATGAGGTCCCCGGGTCGGGCAATTCTCAGTAGCAGCCCGGAGTTTGGAATGTGCCCGGTAGACGTAAATAGGCTTGCCTCCTATTACGTGGGACTTAAACATAGCTGGCGAATCGTAGGTGTGTAATACACCTCTGCCTGCCCCTTTGGGGAATACAGGCGTGATGCTATGTACCTATAAACGGCTGCTTTGTGAACATCCGGGTGGTTATTCAGGTAATTATTTATTTATTATTTATTCTCCTTAAAAATATAAGAGATGTCTGCTTGAAGATAGGATGGAACAGATCCATAATAAAGCAAATATACATCAAAATGTCATTGGGACATATTGAACTAAGCCGAAGCTTTTTTTACGTGTACGGTCACTGAAAATGACTGGCATTGATTTAAGTAAGGACTGCTTTTCACATGGACAGATTTATGTACCATACTCCAAAATGAGTTTTAGACGCAAAAAGAAACACTGCAAACGTCGTTTTTATTCTCCGTGTGGTGACGGATTAAGAATACAAGTGTCACCACCCCATTCTTTCCCACGGGTGTCGTATGAGGCGACTAAGGGAAGTAAGCAATTATCCATTACACGACTGGTGGTAGGGCTGGGTACCAAGTGGGAGTATTCACTGGGTATCTGGCCCGAGCGGGTTGGTACCACCATCTCCCGTGTTTAATTCATACTATATATCAAATAGTATGAATATTAATTGCAAAATTAAACTTACAAAATTGGATTAATGCATGTAAGTGGTGGCGTGGGTCGTAAATACAAATGTGATGTGTAGATTGGGAATGTCTATTGGTCAGTGCGAGTGGCTTAGCGGTTAGAACCCATCCCTGGATTGGAAGAGAGCAAGGTTCGATTCTCGCTCGCACTAAAGTTCTCTTGTCCATATTTCACAAGTAATTTTACTTAAAAACACCTTGTTTTTCTTCATCTTCTTGGAATCAAATCAATATCTATTAAATAAAACCTGCCTGAATCAGTCCAAAGTCACGTGACGTGAAACAGAAACCAGAGAGCATGACGTCACATTTCGTTATTTTTTTAGATTAAGATAATTTCTTAGTAATTTCTTAAAATTTCCTCGTTTCCTCTTTGATATACAGGATATGTCCGAAGTAAACAGTTTCAACAGGTAAATATTTTCCCGAAAATTGGCTGTTTTTCACCGGCAAATTACTTCATAACAAACGTTAAGGCCGAGTTCCAGAGGACGTGACGATAAATTTATTATCCGAGAACTATCGTCTCTAGCTGTTCCCATATAGCGACTGTCTGTGGTCAATGTGTCGTCGAAATTTTTGACCGTTGAACCTTTCCCGTTGGATTGTGACTATATTTTTTTTCGTGGCTACGATAGATGGTTGCAGCAATGACATACGATTTGCCGTGACATTTTTTTATCATTTTACGACTGTCGTGTTAGCCGCTCCCGTTGTCTCGGCAATCTATTGTCACAACAAAAATGAGTCGTAGATGACAGTTAATCGTGCCGTTCTTTATGTGAACCGCTATTTAAATATACAAGACCCGACACTTTAAACCATTGATGTATTAAACTACATGAATAATATATTCTGTCATCACGACATATTATAAACACGGCCTAACGCATATTTATAATAATAATATTGACTTTGCTGCATCTATTTGCTGGCTTGTAGCCAGTGCTGTAGTTCAGCGGTCTTTTCGGAGAAACTGAAGGTTTTATCTTTGCAATAATGGATGAAGTGGTGATGACGAATAACTACCGGAAATATATTCTGAAAGATGGTACAGTTGACATCTGTCGGGCATGTCAACGACCTGGAGAATCACTCAGGGATATTGTTTCTGGTTGTACTCCACTTGCCAACGGTGATTATTTGCATAGACATAACCAAGTAGCAAGGATTGTTCATCAGCAACTTGCTCTTAAATATAATCTAGTGGAAGCAGAAATGCCATACTATAAATATGTGCCCGACCCAGTTCTCGAAAATGACCGTGCCACGTTGCACTGGGATATCTATCATTACTGACAGGGCTATTATTGCTAATAAGCCTGATATAGTGATGGTGGACCAATCAGAGCGCCGTGCACTAATTGTCGATGTCACTGTTCTGCATGACGAGAATCTCGTGGAAGCCGAAAAAGAAAAACAAATGAAATATTTGGATTTAGCTCACGAGTTTACCGATATGTGGAATGTTAATTTGACAATTATTGTTTCCGATAGTCATCATATATCGGTTAATGGACTGATCGCCAAGGGTCTCCATCAACACCTATTAGGTATTCTTTCATTTCATATCTGTGAAATGAAATGGTGAGCAGCGGCTTGCCAATACTCTCGGTATAGTTGAGTCCATGAGCGACGGTTACCATTTACCATCAGATGGGCCGTGGCTCGTCTGCTACAACAAGCAATAAAAAAGAAATACCAAAAGAGACTCTCGTCGCCAGCTCGATTAAGGGCTTGATGCAAAAGGCAGTACTCCTCGACACGGCACGTATTGTGAGGAGGTTATTTTCTCTGGAGCCCTAACCACCAGCAGCTTGGTCCCTTTTATTTTTTTTAAGGCGGGCAAAAATGTTCCTAACCACACACCCCGTCGTTCGGGGCAACGAACAGGGTAGTGTGGGACCCTCATCCACTAAACTAATCCACCGTGTGCCGTCTCTCCAGCTGTATTGGCGGGCCACCGGATCTATGTTACATTCCTTCAGTGGTAGCAGCTTGGTCCCTGCACCCGACGTCGGTGGCCCACTATTTTATACATTTTTAAATTAATTATAGTCTTTAGATATTTTTATATATATTTTTAGCATTTGACATGCTTAGCACTATACATTAAACACAAAGTGAAAAATGTGAAATCGAAAATAACAGTCAGGAGCAGGATTCGAACCTGCATCTTCTGGATACCGTCCAGATGCTTTACCAATTCAGCCATCCTGACAATTGCTCCTGACTGCTAATTTCGATAACACATCATACTTAACGTCTGTGGGTGACGCCTGCGCCATTTGTCGGAAGTATTTTCATACATTATACAGACCAGGTAAACTTAATTTTACAATTAAGATTTTACCTAATAATGACGCAAACCCTTTAAATATTTAGATATTTTTATATATATTTTTAGCATTTGACATGCTTAGCACTATACATTAAACACAAAGTGAAAAATGTGAAATCGAAAATAACAGTCAGGAGCAGGATTCGAACCTGCATCTTCTGGATACCGTCCAGATGCTTTACCAATTCAGCCATCCTGACAATTGCTCCTGACTGCTAATTTCGATAACACATCATACTTAACGTCTGTGGGTGACGCCTGCGCCATTTGTCGGAAGTATTTTCATACATTATACAGACCAGGTAAACTTAATTTTACAATTAAGATTTTACCTAATAATGACGCAAACCCTTTAAATATTTAGATATTTTTATATATATTTTTAGCATTTGACATGCTTAGCACTATACATTAAACACAAAGTGAAAAATGTGAAATCGAAAATAACAGTCAGGAGCAGGATTCGAACCTGCATCTTCTGGATACCGTCCAGATGCTTTACCAATTCAGCCATCCTGACAATTGCTCCTGACTGCTAATTTCGATAACACATCATACTTAACGTCTGTGGGTGACGCCTGCGCCATTTGTCGGAAGTATTTTCATACATTATACAGACCAGGTAAACTTAATTTTACAATTAAGATTTTACCTAATAATGACGCAAACCCTTTAAATATTTAGATATTTTTATATATATTTTTAGCATTTGACATGCTTAGCACTATACATTAAACACAAAGTGAAAAATGTGAAATCGAAAATAACAGTCAGGAGCAGGATTCGAACCTGCATCTTCTGGATACCGTCCAGATGCTTTACCAATTCAGCCATCCTGACAATTGCTCCTGACTGCTAATTTCGATAACACATCATACTTAACGTCTGTGGGTGACGCCTGCGCCATTTGTCGGAAGTATTTTCATACATTATACAGACCAGGTAAACTTAATTTTACAATTAAGATTTTACCTAATAATGACGCAAACCCTTTAAATATTTAGATATTTTTATATATATTTTTAGCATTTGACATGCTTAGCACTATACATTAAACACAAAGTGAAAAATGTGAAATCGAAAATACCAGTCAGGAGCAGGATTCGAACCTGCATCTTCTGGATACCGTCCAGATGCTTTACCAATTCAGCCATCCTGACAATTGCTCCTGACTGCTAATTTCGATAACACATCATACTTAACGTCTGTGGGTGACGCCTGCGCCATTTGTCGGAAGTATTTTCATACATTATACAGACCAGGTAAACTTAATTTTACAATTAAGATTTTACCTAATAATGACGCAAACCCTTTAAATATTTAGATATTTTTATATATATTTTTAGCATTTGACATGCTTAGCACTATACATTAAACACAAAGTGAAAAATGTGAAATCGAAAATAACAGTCAGGAGCAGGATTCGAACCTGCATCTTCTGGATACCGTCCAGATGCTTTACCAATTCAGCCATCCTGACAATTGCTCCTGACTGCTAATTTCGATAACACATCATACTTAACGTCTGTGGGTGACGCCTGCGCCATTTGTCGGAAGTATTTTCATACATTATACAGACCAGGTAAACTTAATTTTACAATTAAGATTTTACCTAATAATGACGCAAACCCTTTAAATATTTAGATATTTTTATATATATTTTTAGCATTTGACATGCTTATCACTATACATTAAACACAAAGTGAAAAATGTGAAATCGAAAATAACAGTCAGGAGCAGGATTCGAACCTGCATCTTCTGGATACCGTCCAGATGCTTTACCAATTCAGCCATCCTGACAATTGCTCCTGACTGCTAATTTCGATAACACATCATACTTAACGTCTGTGGGTGACGCCTGCGCCATTTGTCGGAAGTATTTTCATACATTATACAGACCAGGTAAACTTAATTTTACAATTAAGATTTTACCTAATAATGACGCAAACCCTTTAAATATTTAGATATTTTTATATATATTTTTAGCATTTGACATGCTTAGCACTATACATTAAACACAAAGTGAAAAATGTGAAATCGAAAATAACAGTCAGGAGCAGGATTCGAACCTGCATCTTCTGGATACCGTCCAGATGCTTTACCAATTCAGCCATCCTGACAATTGCTCCTGACTGCTAATTTCGATAACACATCATACTTAACGTCTGTGGGTGACGCCTGCGCCATTTGTCGGAAGTATTTTCATACATTATACAGACCAGGTAAACTTAATTTTACAATTAAGATTTTACCTAATAATGACGCAAACCCTTTAAATATTTAGATATTTTTATATATATTTTTAGCATTTGACATGCTTAGCACTATACATTAAACACAAAGTGAAAAATGTGAAATCGAAAATAACAGTCAGGAGCAGGATTCGAACCTGCATCTTCTGGATACCGTCCAGATGCTTTACCAATTCAGCCATCCTGACAATTGCTCCTGACTGCTAATTTCGATAACACATCATACTTAACGTCTGTGGGTGACGCCTGCGCCATTTGTCGGAAGTATTTTCATACATTATACAGACCAGGTAAACTTAATTTTACAATTAAGATTTTACCTAATAATGACGCAAACCCTTTAAATATTTAGATATTTTTATATATATTTTTAGCATTTGACATGCTTAGCACTATACATTAAACACAAAGTGAAAAATGTGAAATCGAAAATAACAGTCAGGAGCAGGATTCGAACCTGCATCTTCTGGATACCGTCCAGATGCTTTACCAATTCAGCCATCCTGACAATTGCTCCTGACTGCTAATTTCGATAACACATCATACTTAACGTCTGTGGGTGACGCCTGCGCCGCCTGTCGGCGCAGGCGTCAGGAGCAATTGTCAGGATGGCTGAATTGGTAAAGCATCTGGACGGTATCCAGAAGATGCAGGTTCGAATCCTGCTCCTGACTGTTATTTTCGATTTCACATTTTTCACTTTGTGTTTAATGTATAGTGCTAAGCATGTCAAATGCTAAAAATATATATAAAAATATCTAAATATTTAAAGGGTTTGCGTCATTATTAGGTAAAATCTTAATTGTAAAATTAAGTTTACCTGGTCTGTATAATGTATGAAAATACTTCCGACAAATGGCGCAGGCGTCACCCACAGACGTTAAGTATGATGTGTTATCGAAATTAGCAGTCAGGAGCAATTGTCAGGATGGCTGAATTGGTAAAGCATCTGGACGGTATCCAGAAGATGCAGGTTCGAATCCTGCTCCTGACTGTTATTTTCGATTTCACATTTTTCACTTTGTGTTTATTGTATAGTGCTAAGCATGTCAAATGCTAAAAATATATATAAAAATATCTAAATATTTAAAGGGTTTGCGTCATTATTAGGTAAAATCTTAATTGTAAAATTAAGTTTACCTGGTCTGTATAATGTATGAAAATACTTCCGACAAATGGCGCAGGCGTCACCCACAGACGTTAAGTATGATGTGTTATCGAAATTAGCAGTCAGGAGCAATTGTCAGGATGGCTGAATTGGTAAAGCATCTGGACGGTATCCAGAAGATGCAGGTTCGAATCCTGCTCCTGACTGTTATTTTCGATTTCACATTTTTCACTTTGTGTTTAATGTATAGTGCTAAGCATGTCAAATGCTAAAAATATATATAAAAATATCTAAATATTTAAAGGGTTTGCGTCATTATTAGGTAAAATCTTAATTGTAAAATTAAGTTTACCTGGTCTGTATAATGTATGAAAATACTTCCGACAAATGGCGCAGGCGTCACCCACAGACGTTAAGTATGATGTGTTATCGAAATTAGCAGTCAGGAGCAATTGTCAGGATGGCTGAATTGGTAAAGCATCTGGACGGTATCCAGAAGATGCAGGTTCGAATCCTGCTCCTGACTGTTATTTTCGATTTCACATTTTTCACTTTGTGTTTAATGTATAGTGCTAAGCATGTCAAATGCTAAAAATATATATAAAAATATCTAAATATTTAAAGGGTTTGCGTCATTATTAGGTAAAATCTTAATTGTAAAATTAAGTTTACCTGGTCTGTATAATGTATGAAAATACTTCCGACAAATGGCGCAGGCGTCACCCACAGACGTTAAGTATGATGTGTTATCGAAATTAGCAGTCAGGAGCAATTGTCAGGATGGCTGAATTGGTAAAGCATCTGGACGGTATCCAGAAGATGCAGGTTCGAATCCTGCTCCTGACTGTTATTTTCGATTTCACATTTTTCACTTTGTGTTTAATGTATAGTGCTAAGCATGTCAAATGCTAAAAATATATATAAAAATATCTAAATATTTAAAGGGTTTGCGTCATTATTAGGTAAAATCTTAATTGTAAAATTAAGTTTACCTGGTCTGTATAATGTATGAAAATACTTCCGACAAATGGCGCAGGCGTCACCCACAGACGTTAAGTATGATGTGTTATCGAAATTAGCAGTCAGGAGCAATTGTCAGGATGGCTGAATTGGTAAAGCATCTGGACGGTATCCAGAAGATGCAGGTTCGAATCCTGCTCCTGACTGTTATTTTCGATTTCACATTTTTCACTTTGTGTTTAATGTATAGTGCTAAGCATGTCAAATGCTAAAAATATATATAAAAATATCTAAATATTTAAAGGGTTTGCGTCATTATTAGGTAAAATCTTAATTGTAAAATTAAGTTTACCTGGTCTGTATAATGTATGAAAATACTTCCGACAAATGGCGCAGGCGTCACCCACAGACGTTAAGTATGATGTGTTATCGAAATTAGCAGTCAGGAGCAATTGTCAGGATGGCTGAATTGGTAAAGCATCTGGACGGTATCCAGAAGATGCAGGTTCGAATCCTGCTCCTGACTGTTATTTTCGATTTCACATTTTTCACTTTGTGTTTAATGTATAGTGCTAAGCATGTCAAATGCTAAAAATATATATAAAAATATCTAAATATTTAAAGGGTTTGCGTCATTATTAGGTAAAATCTTAATTGTAAAATTAAGTTTACCTGGTCTGTATAATGTATGAAAATACTTCCGACAAATGGCGCAGGCGTCACCCACAGACGTTAAGTATGATGTGTTATCGAAATTAGCAGTCAGGAGCAATTGTCAGGATGGCTGAATTGGTAAAGCATCTGGACGGTATCCAGAAGATGCAGGTTCGAATCCTGCTCCTGACTGTTATTTTCGATTTCACATTTTTCACTTTGTGTTTAATGTATAGTGCTAAGCATGTCAAATGCTAAAAATATATATAAAAATATCTAAATATTTAAAGGGTTTGCGTCATTATTAGGTAAAATCTTAATTGTAAAATTAAGTTTACCTGGTCTGTATAATGTATGAAAATACTTCCGACAAATGGCGCAGGCGTCACCCACAGACGTTAAGTATGATGTGTTATCGAAATTAGCAGTCAGGAGCAATTGTCAGGATGGCTGAATTGGTAAAGCATCTGGACGGTATCCAGAAGATGCAGGTTCGAATCCTGCTCCTGACTGTTATTTTCGATTTCACATTTTTCACTTTGTGTTTATTGTATAGTGCTAAGCATGTCAAATGCTAAAAATATATATAAAAATATCTAAATATTTAAAGGGTTTGCGTCATTATTAGGTAAAATCTTAATTGTAAAATTAAGTTTACCTGGTCTGTATAATGTATGAAAATACTTCCGACAAATGGCGCAGGCGTCACCCACAGACGTTAAGTATGATGTGTTATCGAAATTAGCAGTCAGGAGCAATTGTCAGGATGGCTGAATTGGTAAAGCATCTGGACGGTATCCAGAAGATGCAGGTTCGAATCCTGCTCCTGACTGTTATTTCCGATTTCACATTTTTCACTTTGTGTTTAATGTATAGTGCTAAGCATGTCAAATGCTAAAAATATATATAAAAATATCTAAATATTTAAAGGGTTTGCGTCATTATTAGGTAAAATCTTAATTGTAAAATTAAGTTTACCTGGTCTGTATAATGTATGAAAATACTTCCGACAAATGGCGCAGGCGTCACCCACAGACGTTAAGTATGATGTGTTATCGAAATTAGCAGTCAGGAGCAATTGTCAGGATGGCTGAATTGGTAAAGCATCTGGACGGTATCCAGAAGATGCAGGTTCGAATCCTGCTCCTGACTGTTATTTTCGATTTCACATTTTTCACTTTGTGTTTAATGTATAGTGCTAAGCATGTCAAATGCTAAAAATATATATAAAAATATCTAAATATTTAAAGGGTTTGCGTCATTATTAGGTAAAATCTTAATTGTAAAATTAAGTTTACCTGGTCTGTATAATGTATGAAAATACTTCCGACAAATGGCGCAGGCGTCACCCACAGACGTTAAGTATGATGTGTTATCGAAATTAGCAGTCAGGAGCAATTGTCAGGATGGCTGAATTGGTAAAGCATCTGGACGGTATCCAGAAGATGCAGGTTCGAATCCTGCTCCTGACTGTTATTTTCGATTTCACATTTTTCACTTTGTGTTTAATGTATAGTGCTAAGCATGTCAAATGCTAAAAATATATATAAAAATATCTAAATATTTAAAGGGTTTGCGTCATTATTAGGTAAAATCTTAATTGTAAAATTAAGTTTACCTGGTCTGTATAATGTATGAAAATACTTCCGACAAATGGCGCAGGCGTCACCCACAGACGTTAAGTATGATGTGTTATCGAAATTAGCAGTCAGGAGCAATTGTCAGGATGGCTGAATTGGTAAAGCATCTGGACGGTATCCAGAAGATGCAGGTTCGAATCCTGCTCCTGACTGTTATTTTCGATTTCACATTTTTCACTTTGTGTTTAATGTATAGTGCTAAGCATGTCAAATGCTAAAAATATATATAAAAATATCTAAATATTTAAAGGGTTTGCGTCATTATTAGGTAAAATCTTAATTGTAAAATTAAGTTTACCTGGTCTGTATAATGTATGAAAATACTTCCGACAAATGGCGCAGGCGTCACCCACAGACGTTAAGTATGATGTGTTATCGAAATTAGCAGTCAGGAGCAATTGTCAGGATGGCTGAATTGGTAAAGCATCTGGACGGTATCCAGAAGATGCAGGTTCGAATCCTGCTCCTGACTGTTATTTTCGATTTCACATTTTTCACTTTGTGTTTAATGTATAGTGCTAAGCATGTCAAATGCTAAAAATATATATAAAAATATCTAAATATTTAAAGGGTTTGCGTCATTATTAGGTAAAATCTTAATTGTAAAATTAAGTTTACCTGGTCTGTATAATGTATGAAAATACTTCCGACAAATGGCGCAGGCGTCACCCACAGACGTTAAGTATGATGTGTTATCGAAATTAGCAGTCAGGAGCAATTGTCAGGATGGCTGAATTGGTAAAGCATCTGGACGGTATCCAGAAGATGCAGGTTCGAATCCTGCTCCTGACTGTTATTTTCGATTTCACATTTTTCACTTTGTGTTTAATGTATAGTGCTAAGCATGTCAAATGCTAAAAATATATATAAAAATATCTAAATATTTAAAGGGTTTGCGTCATTATTAGGTAAAATCTTAATTGTAAAATTAAGTTTACCTGGTCTGTATAATGTATGAAAATACTTCCGACAAATGGCGCAGGCGTCACCCACAGACGTTAAGTATGATGTGTTATCGAAATTAGCAGTCAGGAGCAATTGTCAGGATGGCTGAATTGGTAAAGCATCTGGACGGTATCCAGAAGATGCAGGTTCGAATCCTGCTCCTGACTGTTATTTTCGATTTCACATTTTTCACTTTGTGTTTATTGTATAGTGCTAAGCATGTCAAATGCTAAAAATATATATAAAAATATCTAAATATTTAAAGGGTTTGCGTCATTATTAGGTAAAATCTTAATTGTAAAATTAAGTTTACCTGGTCTGTATAATGTATGAAAATACTTCCGACAAATGGCGCAGGCGTCACCCACAGACGTTAAGTATGATGTGTTATCGAAATTAGCAGTCAGGAGCAATTGTCAGGATGGCTGAATTGGTAAAGCATCTGGACGGTATCCAGAAGATGCAGGTTCGAATCCTGCTCCTGACTGTTATTTCCGATTTCACATTTTTCACTTTGTGTTTAATGTATAGTGCTAAGCATGTCAAATGCTAAAAATATATATAAAAATATCTAAATATTTAAAGGGTTTGCGTCATTATTAGGTAAAATCTTAATTGTAAAATTAAGTTTACCTGGTCTGTATAATGTATGAAAATACTTCCGACAAATGGCGCAGGCGTCACCCACAGACGTTAAGTATGATGTGTTATCGAAATTAGCAGTCAGGAGCAATTGTCAGGATGGCTGAATTGGTAAAGCATCTGGACGGTATCCAGAAGATGCAGGTTCGAATCCTGCTCCTGACTGTTATTTTCGATTTCACATTTTTCACTTTGTGTTTAATGTATAGTGCTAAGCATGTCAAATGCTAAAAATATATATAAAAATATCTAAATATTTAAAGGGTTTGCGTCATTATTAGGTAAAATCTTAATTGTAAAATTAAGTTTACCTGGTCTGTATAATGTATGAAAATACTTCCGACAAATGGCGCAGGCGTCACCCACAGACGTTAAGTATGATGTGTTATCGAAATTAGCAGTCAGGAGCAATTGTCAGGATGGCTGAATTGGTAAAGCATCTGGACGGTATCCAGAAGATGCAGGTTCGAATCCTGCTCCTGACTGTTATTTTCGATTTCACATTTTTCACTTTGTGTTTAATGTATAGTGCTAAGCATGTCAAATGCTAAAAATATATATAAAAATATCTAAATATTTAAAGGGTTTGCGTCATTATTAGGTAAAATCTTAATTGTAAAATTAAGTTTACCTGGTCTGTATAATGTATGAAAATACTTCCGACAAATGGCGCAGGCGTCACCCACAGACGTTAAGTATGATGTGTTATCGAAATTAGCAGTCAGGAGCAATTGTCAGGATGGCTGAATTGGTAAAGCATCTGGACGGTATCCAGAAGATGCAGGTTCGAATCCTGCTCCTGACTGTTATTTTCGATTTCACATTTTTCACTTTGTGTTTAATGTATAGTGCTAAGCATGTCAAATGCTAAAAATATATATAAAAATATCTAAATATTTAAAGGGTTTGCGTCATTATTAGGTAAAATCTTAATTGTAAAATTAAGTTTACCTGGTCTGTATAATGTATGAAAATACTTCCGACAAATGGCGCAGGCGTCACCCACAGACGTTAAGTATGATGTGTTATCGAAATTAGCAGTCAGGAGCAATTGTCAGGATGGCTGAATTGGTAAAGCATCTGGACGGTATCCAGAAGATGCAGGTTCGAATCCTGCTCCTGACTGTTATTTTCGATTTCACATTTTTCACTTTGTGTTTAATGTATAGTGCTAAGCATGTCAAATGCTAAAAATATATATAAAAATATCTAAATATTTAAAGGGTTTGCGTCATTATTAGGTAAAATCTTAATTGTAAAATTAAGTTTACCTGGTCTGTATAATGTATGAAAATACTTCCGACAAATGGCGCAGGCGTCACCCACAGACGTTAAGTATGATGTGTTATCGAAATTAGCAGTCAGGAGCAATTGTCAGGATGGCTGAATTGGTAAAGCATCTGGACGGTATCCAGAAGATGCAGGTTCGAATCCTGCTCCTGACTGTTATTTTCGATTTCACATTTTTCACTTTGTGTTTAATTAATTATAGTCTGTTGTGTTTATTTTTGTTTGAGTTTTATAGTAGCCGTGTGGGGCTGGCTTTAGAATTGTCCCACCCCTCTCTACCCACGCGAGTCGTAAGAGCCGACTGAGGGAATACCGGGGGAGTGGGCAGCAGCACTCCCTCGAGTATTAACAACATCCACTGCCATCGCCAACCCGCCTGCCAAGCTCGGCGATTACGGCATTATCCCCCATGACGGGACTGCTCATTGTGGCGTTCACTTGGGGAGGCCTATGTCCAGCAGTGGACGATGAAAGGCTGATGGATGGATGGATTTATAGTAGCTCGTGTGAGCTTGTGTATTTTTATATTGTATTTAAAAATGTATAAAATATGTAAGAAAATAAATAAAGAGAATAATAATAATATTCTTTATTGAAATTATAAGTACCAGTATAATATTGTTGGAATACCTGACATCTGTTCTGTTGCGGGTGACATAATCTCAGTATATTGTCTTTAATTCAGAAAAATTAAGCGACCATGTAAATAATATACTAATAATTGTTATTTTTCCAGTCAATAATAAATTACAGTATTTATAATGATAGAAAAAATGTGTAAAAATTTAGATTATATTTGGTATTTCAACTAATTGTTTTATTTAATTTTAGATTGTGGACGAACACGATTCGATGGGCTACATCCAACTTCATTGAGATGCTTTGTGTACAGTTAATTGGAGGATTTTTCCAAAGCGTATCTTCCGTGTGGTGACGGACTAAGAATACAAGTGTCACCACCCATTATTTCTCACGGGTGTAGAACGAGGCGACTAAGTAGTCAATTATATTTATCAGCCATTTATCACTGGTGGCAGGGCTGGGTACGAAGTGGGAGTACTCACTTGGTATCGAGCCCGAGCGGGTTGGTACCATCATCTCCCGTGTGATCGGCCATGAAGCAATTCGTTGTATTTTGGTTGTAGCAGGCCTTTTCTCCTTTAATTTGAAAAATGAAAATGGTGAGCAGTGGCTTGATAATACTTCCGGTATAGTTGAGTTCATGAGCGATGGTTACCATTTATCATCAGATGGGCCGTGGCTAGTCTGCCATCATACACAATAAAAAAATAGCATAAAGTTCATAATAACAATTTTTCGCCCACTGTGATTGTGGGTAATGGATAGGTACAATATAGAGTGCCACGATTGTGCTGATTCTACAGAATGCTGTGTTGTTGTATTCAGCATGTGTGTATTACCAACACGCCTGTATCCCCGAAAGGGTAGGCAGAGGTGTATAAACCCACGGTTCGCCAACTATGCTAAGGTCGGCGACTTAAACATAGCTGGCGAATCGTGGGTATGTAATACACCTCTGCCTACCCTTTTGAGGATACAGGCGTGATGCTATGTGTGTAAATAACACTGCGTGACCCAAGGATCGTACCCGAGAACTCATAATCAGTAGTATACGACCACTGTACCATAGCGGCAGTTTAGATGATTTTTACGCTTTCCATCCATCCATCAGCCTTTTAACGTCCACTGCTGGACATAGGCCTCACCAAGAATGGGGGATAGTGGCGTGGGCGCCACGCTTGGCAGGCGGGTTGGCGATCGCAGTGGATGTTGTTAATACTCGAAGGAGTGCTGCTGCCCACTTACCCGGATTTCCCTCAGTCGGCTCTTACGACTCCCAAGGGTTGAGAGGGGTGGGACAATTCTAAAGCCGGCCCCACACGGCTATTTTTACGCTTTAATAATATTAAAATAATATATTACAAATATTTTCGCATATATTAGTTAGGCACCAAAATACACTTTCCTAAAAATAGTCAATATACGAATTCTAAAGGAGGTCAGACGACTTTATAAGTTACTATTCCTTGGTTTTTATAACTCTTACTTAGCAAAAGCCTTTCTGATAGCGTTGCCTCGCACTTCTCATACTAACGAGACGGCTGGCGGCTTCAATTTTCCAGGATCGTTAGATAGCGGTTCAATTAGACGCGATGACTTTGATATTCGGTTCCGTGGCAATAAGTCTGTGCGGATCTTTTGATTTATATCTTCCGAGTCTCATTGTCTATTGATATCAATAGATTTCAATACAGATAGCCCTGAAAATCAAGTCTGAATCAAATAGGGAAGAGAAACTTTTCCAATGACGTTTTGGTATTTTTAGCCGACTTCAGAAAAAGGAGAAGGTTCTCAATTCGGATGTTTATATTTAGATATTTTTTTTTTTTTTATATATATTTTTAGCATTTGACATGCTTAGCACTATATGAAAATACTTCCGACAGATGGCGCAGACGTCACCCAAAGACGTTAAGTATGATGTGTTATCGAAATTAGCAGTCAGGAGCAATTGTCAGGATTGCTGAATTGGTAAAGCATCTGGACGGAATCCAGAAGATGCAGGTTCAAATCCTGCTCCTGACTGTTATTTTCGATTTCACATTTTTCACTTTGTGTTTAATCGGATGTTTATTTTTTTTTTGTGTATGTTCGGGCATAACTCGGTCATATATTGACGGATTTGCAAAATTCTTTTTTTGTTTGCAAGGGGTTTATTCCGAAATAGTCCCATTTAAATTTTATCAAAATTGGTGCAGTGGTTTTTAAAAAATCAACAAATATCTAAAAAATTTATACATCGATGATATTTTTTCGTTTAGTCTGATTTTTTTTTCATTTAGGGTGGCCACCTAATCTAACCTGATGTGTTTGAAGCCGGCACCATTCAAGGTGATTGCTGAGAAAAAAAAATGCTACGTGAGTGAAGAACAAGCATACGGCCCTGATGGTAAGCGGTTACCGTAGCCTATAGACGCTAGCAACACCAGAGACATCACTCGCACGTCGCTATCTCCAAGAAAGGGATAGGAGGTGGATAGGGTGGATAATAAGAAGAGGATAGTTAGGATACTAAGGAGAGGATAGGAATGATAATGAGGAGAAATCATTTAGAAAGCCATCCCATACAAGACGTATCAAAAAAAAATTACTTCAAAAGGTTTTTCATTTTCCCATTTTTTAGGGTTCCGTACATGAAGGGTCTAAACGGGACCCTATTACTAAGGTTTTGCTGTCTGTCTGTCTGTCCGTCCGTCTGTCACCAGGCTGTATCTCGAGAACAGCGATAGCTAGACAGTTGAAATTTTCAAAAATGATGTATTTCTGTTGCCGCTATAACAACAAATACTAAAAACAAAAAAATAAAAATATTGAAGGGGGGCTCCCATATAACGTCTGTCTGTCGGTCCGTCTGTCACCAGGCTGTATCTCTAGAACGGCGATAGCTAGACAGTTGAAATATTCACAAATGATGTATTTCTGTTGCCGCTATAACAACAAATACTAAAAAAAAAAACAATATTTAAGGGGGGCTCCCACACAACAAACGTGTTTTTTTTGCCCTTTTTTGCTCGCTATTGATAACGGCAACAGGAAGACGCTTGAAATATTCACAGAATATTTAGTTATATATTAACTTTAAAAACAAATAATTAAATGAAAATAAAATTAATATATAAGGGGGGCTCCCATACAACAAACGTGATTACAATAGTGTCATGTTTTTTACCTAGTCAATGGTACGGAACGCACGATGGGCGTGCGCGAGTGCAACTCGCACTTGGCCGGTTTTTTATAGTTATTCTGCTATTCAATTTTTGATTTAATGGCGTTTTTACACTTATTAGATAAGACACAACTTTGCCAAAGTCGCGTAGAGATTATCCTGCTATTTGGGGTAGAGACAAATCAAACAAATCAAAGATTATAAAAATTACATTAGAAAAAGTAAAGTACAAATTTTTTGTGAAAATTTTGAAAAGAAAAACATTTAATGCGAGCGGAAACCGAACCTGCGTCCCTTCCAATCCGGGGGAGAGCTCTAACCGCTAAGTCATCGCATAAAATATAAATAATATAACATCATCCATCCCTAGATTGGAAGGAACGCAGGTTCGATTCCCTCTGGCACTAAAAGTAACCACTTTCCACATTTTCACAAAAAAAAAAATGTACTTTATAGTAAAAAATGTTTAGTAAAAAATAATAATAAAGTAGGTTTCAGTGGCCAGAAAAATACACATAGATTACCAATCTTTTAGGGCCAGCCTGTAAAAGTCACCTTGTGAAATTAATTATGAAACTTTCCTTGCGACACGAAAACTCTACATATGTCAAAGGTATGTACTTAACTAGCCTGAGTATTTAACATAGCATGCTGAATAACCTCTTTTTATTTGACAATATGTCACACGAAATGGCCACTGTATACAGCTACTTCATATGAAACTGACACGCTTTGAGTATCAAGAATACATTGCCATTTATGGCGTTTTTTTAAGTACCTCGATGATATCGGTCATGAGTTAAAATTCCAGGTCAAACCAACAAAAAACAATTGGGTTACTTTGACTGTCTAACTGTCTCGGAGATGCAGTAGTAGTGTGTGCGAATGCTGATCATGTGGTCTTGGATTCAATCCCCGGGTCGGGCAATCTAGAGTTTAGTCGTAAAAACAAAAATTCTCAGTAGCAGCCCGTAGTTTGGAAAGGTGCCCGGTAGACGGCAATAGGCTCGCCCCCTATTATGTGGGACTTAAACATAGCTGGTGAACCATGGGTATGTAATACACCTCTGCCTACCCTTTTGGGGATACAGGCGTTATGCTATTCTATGTTTGTCAGAGAAATTCTCAATCACAGCTAGGAGTTAGAAAGATAACGGTGTTTTACCCTAGGGCTTCGGAAAAAAAAGGTAAAGTTATTGGTCCTGGAACTGTTCTCTCTACAGTCGTGTTGAAATGTCGTCCCATCGGACTAAGAAAGAAAGAAAAAGCTTTTATTTTAGACAGGCATACACATATATGAAAAAAAGAGGGTAAAAATAAACAAACATTGATGGTATTACAAAAAAAATAATAACAAAAAGAAAAAAAAAAAAAACTCCGTCCCTAAAAACTTAGATCTACCCTGTGGACGTCACAAAGCCCATTCAAAAATGGATATTGCTTAGCTTAATGCTGCAGCGCAATGAGCATAATAGTTCTAATTTTCAGCAATACCCAATGATAATTAAAATATAACAATAAGAGATAAAATAAATACAATACATAAATAAGTAATTAATTGTAATAACAATAATAATACTTAATAATTACACGAATATATTAAGAGAGAACGGGAACAGAGGGTGCACGTGTACAGACACTCGTACACTGAAAAGACAAACGTATACTTCCCTCACTACTTTTTTTTTTTTGTTATGGCGGGAAAAAATGTTCCTAACCGCACACCCCGTCGTTCGGGGCAACGAACAGGGTAGTGTGGGGCCCTCACCCACTAAAGAAACCCGCCGTGTGCCATCTCCCCGCCTTTATTGGCGGGCCACCGGAACTATATTACATTCCTTCAACTTCCTTCACTACCTGCGTGACTGGGAAAAACAGGTTGGGAGAAAATAGCCACAATACGTCACATATCGTCAGTTATACGAGCACTATACTAGCGTATTACCTGCGGCATTTTAGTGCTCGCCTACAGTATCAAAGAAACCCACATGTAAATTTTCACGGCCCTTCTCCTAGGAGTTTTGGGCTGTGCGTATGCGGATATGTCACTCAATCAGTCAAATTATTCTTTTATATATACAGAGATATAGATAGATAGATGTATATTTTAACGACCATGGGTTTTATTATCTACTAATGTACAGTAAAATACTGCTTTGTCATATTTTATAGGTTAGAACTCACGCTACTTACGAAAATGTTGTCTTAAATATTTTATGGCAAAACCTCACAGTAACAAACCATGAACTTGCGGGCTATCTCGGGAACCCCCTACCACCTTAACGGACGGTGTCACATAAATTTGTGAGCACGCAGCATCTCTTTATTAAGATATAAAATATTTATTCTGTGTTTAGATATCCAGGCTATAACTTATATGTATAACAAATTTCATTCAAATGCATGCAGTCGTTAGCTCTATATGCTAAGAATAGTTATTATTCCTTTGATCTGTATTTTAGGACTTGACATGCTCAGCTACTTTAGAACAAATTATTAGTGTTTTTTTGTGCAGACGAGCCACGGCCCATCTGATGGTAAATGGTAACTATCGCTCATAGACTCAACTATACCAAGAGTATTGTCAAGCCGCTGCTCACCATTTCATTTCACCGTAATGAAATGAAAGAATAAACGGCTATTTCCTGCTACAGCCAAATCGCAACGACGTGTTTCATGGCCAGTCACACGGGAGACGGTGGTACCAACCCGCTCGGGCCCAATACCAAGTGTGTACTCCCACTTGGTACCCAGCCCTACCACCAGTCATGCAATGGATGATAATTGCTTACTTCCCTTAGTCGCCTCATACGACACCCGTGGGAAAGAATGGGGTGGTGACACTTGTATTCTTAGTCCGTCACCACACGGACAAAATGTGGAAAAAGAGAATTTTAGTGCCGACCGCTTAGCAAGGTCTAGAGCACTTCCCCGGATTGGAAGGGACGCAGGTACGAATCCCGCTAGCACTAAAATCTCTTTCTCCTTCATAAATACTCCTCTACGTACGGGCGGAGGTGTTATGCCGGATTAGCATTGGTGTACCTGCTAAAAGGCCGCGGTATTCCTTCAGACTACGTCTATTCAGAGGCAGGGCATTGACTCTGCTTATGAGTTCCTCCACCTCTGATAGGTCTGGGCCTCTAATTCCTACGATAGACTGTACTAAACCCGTAGCCCTCAGGCCAGCGCTCATGGGCGCTGGAGATTGTTAAGCGTCCTTTGACGCCCAGTGCAGTCTTCTGCAGGACGGGAGATTACAAAACGAAACGAATTTCATCCAAATTCATTTGATTTTTGATGTGATTGATAGACAAATATTTGAACATCCAAATATCGTAATTTTACGTATATTATTAGTTGTCTGCACTGTTGCAGTCTTAAGTATATTTAGCGGTGACCACTGTAATAATGTAAGTAATACTGCTCCAGTGGTCCGCCAATAAAGTTGGAGAGACGGCATACGCCGAGTTTATTTAGTGGGTGAAGGCCCCACACTACCCTGTTTGTAGCCCCGAAAAATGGGGTGTGCGGTTAGGTAAATATACCACTGTAACAAAAAAAGGCTTAAAATATATAAAAAGATATAATAATTTTGAAATCTCTTCTACCTCTTGCTCCTTCTTGCATTTCCCTTTCCCGTCCTTAATAACAACCTACTAACCATCAGTCGCACCGTATGAGTAAGATTGATGACTCTTGTAGTATCAAAAAAAGAACGTGCCAACCAGAAATCTCTGTGTAACCTTATAACCAACCTTATTTTTTGTTAAGGAGGGATAAAATGCACTTAACCGTGCTCTCCATCGTTCGGGGCAACGAACAGGGTAGTGTGGGGCCCTCACCCACTAAATAAGCCCGCCATGTGCCATCTCTCCACCTATGTTGGCGGGCCATTGAAACTATGTTGCATCACTTCAGTGGTAACCTTTTGACCTACTTACCGTTACCGTCACTGCTACCGTTTCTAGAAATCACAATAAAAAATAACATTATAAGATTCATAAGTCGCTGCTTGCTGACACATGTGATTCAAGAAGAAAAACATATTCAGAATGCCGGGAGCGTATTATACTCGACTATGAATAATAATGTATGTAAGATTATTCGGCCTATCCGAATAGCGATTTGCAGGGAAATATTACACAATAAACATATTCTTTATTAGAGTAATATTCGCTAACAAAAATAACATTATTATCTAATGGCTAAATATAAATCAATCTGGTTATTTCTGTTAACCCAGTTAGGGTTGTTATTGATTGGCTTCAATTTCATATATTGCGACAGCCATCTTACGCACCATAGATTCAAAGATGACATAGTGCTATTTGGAGAATAACCCACTACAAGAATTAGAAATAATGATAACAGAACAACTACCTATGTATCATCCGTGTGGTGACGGACTAAGAACAAAAGTGTCACCACCCTATTCTTTCCCAAGAGTATGTAAAATATGAGCAGACTAAGGCAAGTAAGAAATTATTACCTTATTGCATTACTGGTGGTAGGGCTGGGTACCAAGTAGGAGTACTTACTTGCTATGCTATCGAGCCTGAGCGGGTTGGTATCACCATCTCCCATGTAACCAGCCATGAAGCACATCAGTGTGAAAAACCAATGTCGCTACTAAAGCATTCAACGCCCTTTTGTACATAGTAAATCAAACGACACTGGAATATGTTGAATGTTACATGTACTCTTACTTGGGTAAGCAAATATATTTTAGCAATTCTCGACATAAGAATGAAATCGATAGATGAATAAATCTGACATAGAAAAAGATTTTAGCTTTAAAGAAATACTAAAATCTAAACTTTCAATAAAATTTTGATATTTTTATCGGTCTGAATAATAATTCAAATGCGTTAAACAGATGGCGCAGGCAATTAATCAAAGATTTGCAAAAATTGTCACGTTGGATAATTTGGCAAACCATCTGACGGTATGCCTCTGTGGTACAGTGGTAGTGTGAGCGACTGCTGATCATGAGATCTCGGGTTCGATCCCCGGGTCGGGCGGAATAAAGAAAAATTCTCAGTAGCAGCCCGGAGTTTGGAAATGTGCCCGGTAGACGGCAATAGGCTCGCTCCCTATTACATGGGACTTAAACATAACTGGCGAACCGTGGATGTGTAATACACCTCTGCCTACCCCTTCGGGGAATACAGGCGTTTTTTTTTTCTGACGGTATTCCAGACGATGCATGTTTATATCCTGAGCGTGATTGTTATTTGTGTTTCAATAACATTAACAAGAGAAGTGAGATCTAAATGGGTGTCAAGTTCAATGGCTAAATAGACTCAACAACACTAAGAATACTGTTAGCGTTTCATTTAAAGGATGGTAAATTAAAGGATGGATGAGTATAACGCACCTTGGTGCTTCATGGTTTGTCACACGGTAGACGGAGGAACCCACTCGTTAGGACCAGAAAAAAAAAAGATCTTGGTAATCAACATCATGATGATCCAATGGGTACCTGCTCACTTCCCTTTTTTAGAGGGGCATAAATGTCCTGCCTCACATTCCGCTGCCCTGGGAGATAATAGGACAATGTGGGGCTCTCACCCACTAAAAGCTCACCGTGCGCGCTCACCCGCCCTTGCTACTGCAGATCACGAGTACCGCGTTGTATCGACCACGATCTACAGGCGGCAGCACCACACTACCCTATTCGTTGCCCGGAACGACGTGGTGTGTTTTTCTTATTGCGTATTGTGGCAGATAAACCACTGCCTACCTGAAGGTAAATTGTAACCGTCGCTCATGGACTAAACTATACTGGGGGTATTGTCAAGCCGCTACCGCTGCTCACCATTTCATTTCACAGATATGAAATGAAAGAATAAACGGCTATCTCCTGCTACAACCAAAACACACTAATATGCTTCATGGCCGGTCATACGGTGGTACCAACCTGTACGGGCCCGATAGTAAGAGAGTACTTCCACTAAGTACCCAGCCCTACCACCAGTAATGCAATGGGTGATAATTGCTTACTTCCCATTGGTCGCTCCGTACGACACCTGTGGGAAAGAGTGGGATGGTGACACTTGTATTCTTAGTCCGTTCCCACACGGACCAAAAATACAAGTGTCACCACAGTGCGGTTAGGTACATTTTTTACACCTTAACAAAAAAAGTAAAGAAAACTAAAAAAAGGTGGCAATAGGTGAAGGTAGGCTTTCCTTAGTAACGAGTTACGTACGAAATATGCGGGAATTAATAGGTTAGTGATATGTGTACTCTCGTTTTAAAATATTGTTTTAAATATTTGCATACCCCATTTTATTTTATTATACATTATTTTTGTATTTTTAACCGACTTCAAAAAAAGAAGGAGGTTCTCAATTCGCCGGAATATTTTTTTTTTTATATATGTTCACAGATTACTCAAAGACGCCTGGACCGATTTGCAAAATATTTTTTTTGTTTGATAGGGTATACTTCCCAGATGGTCCCATAGTTATCAGGTAAGGATCTGATTATGGTATCCTTGAGAAATTGGTGGAATTCTTAAAATTTTATAGGCAATGTTAACGTTTTTCCGTTGTCTGATTTTTTTTCGTTTAGGGAGGCCTCCCCATCGTGTACGACCTACTCTATTTTTTTATAAAATAATAAAAAATCGCTAAAAAGCACAAAATAAAACATTAAAAAAAAAAGAAAACCGCCTTCTAATGCACTTAGGAACTAAAAAGCAATAAATAATTGGTATTTAAATACGATTTCCGTGCTAGACACATACTGATGTGTATGAAGCCGGTGCCAAGTCCAAAAGTATCAAAAACAATTCATAATAAATACCTACTTAGATAACATTAAAACAATTTTGGCACCGGCTTCAAACACATCAGTAGGTGTCTAGCACGGAAATCGTATCTAAATACCAATTATTTATTGCTTTTTAGTTCCTGGGTGCATTAAAAGGCGATTTTCTTTTTTTTTTTTAATATTTTATTTTTCATATTTATATTCTTGGTTAGCACCTAAACTAGTATATAAATTTAAACATTGTAAGAAATTTCTAGATTTAAAAAAGTGGTTCATGAGTTTTTTTCTGAGTTCTTCTAATGAAAAGCCTTACTACAGCATACCAGTCGCTTGTGGCGTTTTCAATCGCGACATTGCGGATGCACTTGCCTCAAGCGCTCGTGCTAGTTATTAGTAACTCTGACGATTTCAATAAGCCTAAGAAGTAAAGATATTTTTAAACTTGAATTTGTATTCTTAGTCCGTTATTACACGGATAAAACCATCTAACTTATCCGCAATGAAAGAAGCCTAATTAATTTAGTTTCAATCTAATTAAATCACAGATACGCCCTAACTAGCTTTTGGTATAAGCTTAGCTCATAGTGTAATTGTAGTCCTAATCGTTGAACACATGTTAGACGTGAGAAATAATTACTCACGTACGTTACGAATCACGTATAAGTTTTCTCAAATAACTCAATTGCTCCAATTTGGTAATAGTTTTGAAACTAACTTTCTAATTGATGGACGACGACCGTGTGATTTTTTTATGTTATCACGACCCATCGGAAATTTAAGACAAATATATTACTGTGAGCAGAGGCTTGATAGTACTCTTAGTGTAGTTGAGTCCAAGAGAGGCTACCACTTACCATCAGATGGCCCGTAGATGATGCGGGACCGTGCAATAAAAAAAATTATTCATTTTGTATGTACAATACCGAATATCTTCCTACGTATTATAAAGCTGTAACAGAGCTGTGTCTGTAAATTTAAGATATTTGATGAAAAATTACTGTATTAGACTATATAGGTGAGCTTGAAGACATAACAATTTTATTTCGATTATTTGTCGGTTTGTCTGTTTGTTTGTTCGTACATCACGTAAAAACTATTCAGCAGATATTGATGCAACTTTTTTTATTTGATAACTCTTCATTAAACCTAAAACAGAAACGTTAAACTGTCTTTTTTGGTTGGCACCGACCCCTAAAATAAAATGATTGTAAATTGTAAATAGGTATGTATGTAAATAGCAATAATTTCCTTGATTATCCTAATTCTCTTTGCTTTGAAGTAAATTAAAATATTATTTTCTATATTATACCTATATACCTAGTCATAGAGTCGGGTTTTGTTTTATTTCCAAAAAATAATTTTATTTTGAAATTTTTAATTAGGAGTTAATTTTATTTACATATAATATGGGCTGGCCTATTATACGCACCACTGAAGGAATGTAACATAGTTTCGGTGGTCCGCCAACACAGACGGAGAGACGGCATACGGAGGGTTTATTTAGTGGGTGAGAGCCCCACACTACCCTATTTGTTGCCTCGAAAGACGGGGTGTGCGGTTAGGTAAATATTTTCCCGCCTTAACAAACAAAAAATAAGACCTATTATAAGCGGTGCTCTAATGAGACAGCGTCGTTTGGATGAAAGTAGTGAAAATCGTTTAAAGAAAATAGGGAGATAAATGCGGTAAAATTTAAAACGAGGGTGACGTGCAGCGAGCCTATAAAATTTCTCATTGACAAATTTATCAAGGCTTAATGAAAGTCCAGAAAATCTTGCACAATGACTTAGTTTGATTCTCGAACGTTTATGAAACCAAACCGAAGAGCAACGTTCTCATCGACCTGGCTTAATTTACGCCCATTTATCAAACGAGAGGTAAATTTCTTTTAGAATAGGTATTAATGTAAAATTATCACCACGGCTCTTTACAAATGCATCTTCTTTGTTCTTGTCTAAAGTTTCTGTGATGAAAGTTAAAACAGACATTAAAAGTCCTCATCAAAACTTTTGCTGAAGCAAACCATAAACCAAACCGTCGTCTGTGTATATATTTTTATTTTGTTGAATTTTTCAAAAAAACACTTACTCTTTTTTTATAAAATTTATATGAGACTACCTCTGAAGGATAACCTACCAAACAAAAAAGAATAATCAAAATCAATCTATAATTGGCGGAATAATCGCGTAACAAACATTGAAAAAAAAAACAGCCGCAATGAGAACCTTTTTTTTATTGCTACTCGTAAGTAGCCTTTGCATGCAGCTCCGCCGCAGCCACAAGCGATTTTTTAGGTTGTATCTCAGGTTTCCGATATAGTAGCGGGCTAAAATATATACCAATTTTTAAATCTAATCGAGATCTATCAAATAAAAACAAGTTGCATCAAAATCTGTTTAGTAGTTTTTGCGTGATGCGCGAGCAAACAAACAGACAAACAGATAAATTGACAAACAGACAAAAATTCTAAAAAAAATTGTTTTGTTTTAATACAGTAATTTTTCTCAAATATCTTAGATTTACAGACACAGCTCTTTATAATAGTATAGATGGCAGACGAGCCATGGCTCACCTGATGGTAAGTGGTAACCGTCGCTTATGGACTCATACCAAGAGTATTGCCAAGCCGCTGCTCACCATTTCATTTCTCAGATATGAAATGAAAAAATAAACGGCTATCTTCTGCTACAGCCAAAACACACTGACGTGCTACATGATCGGTCACGCAGGAGACGGTGGTACCGACCCGTTCTGGCCCGATAGCAAGTGAGTACTCTCACTTTGTACCCAGCTCTACCACCAGTAATGCAATGGGTGATAATTGCTTACTTCCCTTAGTCGCCTTGGGTGGTGACGGCACACGGCGGGTTTTTTTAGTGGGTGAGGGCCCCACACTACCCTGTTCATTGCCCCAACCGACGGGGTGTGCAGTTAGGAACATTCTTCCCGCTTATACAAAAAAATATGTACGTGGCATCAACGGACTACTGAAGTAATGTTTACCAGTTCCAGTGGTCCGCTAGTACAGGCGGAGAGACGGCATACAGCGGGTTAGTGGCTGAGACGACGGGGTTTACGATTAGATACATTATTTCCTTATCAAAAAAAGGTGATGTGGCGTATTATGATCATGGTTATCACCTGAAAAAATTACAATATTTTTTTGTTTACACTTTTAAGAGCGTGATATTTCTATAGTCGGGTTTTAGATTTAAACTTAGGGACTTTTTTTATTTGAATATGCCACGTTTCGTTCCATTAGTTGTCATTAATATTAATTAAGCCATATCGGTACTATGTAACTTGTTCTAACAAAAACCACTACCTTACTATATTAATTAGCCAAAGTGTGGCTTTATCTCTTAATTGTATGTTTAAAAAGCTCTCACTCATAGCCAATAAGTACAACAAATTAATTCCAATATGTTTCTTAGCATTTTTACTATGAAATACTATTTAAAAAGAAAAACATTAAATAAGTTCTTATGTAGTGAAAATCTAGACTATGTAGATGCCTGAAAGGAAACATATCACTTTAATATACTTTTAACTCAATTTTATAAAATCGACATAGAAGTAAAAAGTTTGCAATTTTAGATCGCTTCCGATCTAATCCAAACTTTTTCTGCTAATTTATTATTTAATTACTTAACTTTCAGCATTGGAAGGAATTATTCGAGTAAAGTGATAATTACCAGTGAACAATATTGAGAAACTTATTTGCTACAAGAGCAGTTAAAGAGTTTTTATTCTTAAAAGTAATCATACTCCTTGACACAGATATTATTTAAGAAACTTTTAGCTGAATAAGAAAATCTGAAAGCCTGTATTCAGAACACGAAATTCGCAGCTCGTATATAATATTGCGCCTTACAAATTCGTAAACAAAGACCGCGTTAGAGCGCTTAGTTGCAGCTTAATAGGCTTACACGGGCCAAATATACCGAGCAAATTTATTTAAAGTTTTTCTACGTATTAAACTACCAACAAATCGTACATTTAATTTCCTTTACTACAAGAAATAGTGTTCTTTTTAGTCTTTATTAGTTTTCATGTACTTGAAAATTGCTTAGGACGAACTCTCAAAAACTCTCGCCCATAAAGGCAACGCCTGCTTAACAAAACAATTACACTCAAACGTTACGAGCTCATAAAGGTTCCCAAGCTGAAAATATTTGTATTTACTGTTTAAATGAAAACTAAGCTACACAGGGCTCAAATATTTTTTTATTTTTATTGTTAATGGATTTGAAAATAGTCCAAATAATAGCCAAATACTTGTGGACAGAAAAGCCGTTTAGAAAGTCTCTTATTAAGTAACTTTTTTTTTTATTGCAAGTAGTGGCAGACGAGCCACAGTCGATCTGATGTTAAATGGTAACCGTCGCCGATGGACTCGACTAAAACGAGAGTATTGTCAAGCCGCTGCTCACCAATTCATTTCACAGATGAAATATAAACGGCTATCTCCTGCTACAGCCAAAACGCAACGATGTGCTTCATGGCCGGTCGCACGGGAGATGGTGGTACCAACCCGCTCGGCCCGGATACCAAGAGAGTACTCCCACTTGGTACCCAGCCCTACCACCAGTCATGCAATGGATGATAATTGCTTACTTTCCTTAGTCGCCTCATACGACACCCGTGGGAAAGAATGGGGTGGCGACACTTGTATTCTTAATCCGTCACCACACAGACAACATTTAACTTACCATGTTTCTTTTATACTGGTAATTATATGCACATAATATTGTATGTCATGCATCTGATCCTCGGAATGAGGGTTAACTTTGTCATAGCAGTTTTTTGTTTAACTACCACGCTACTCAAGTACCCCATCATATTATGAATTCTTTTTTATTATTTACTAAAAATACCCACGACTTTCTACTACCTCGTTACCGCTACCCAACATTTTCAAACTGTTTTTAACTTCCCGCTAAGAAAATTGAAAATTTTCAAAAGTTTGGTAGTAGTATTGGTTTTACCCCGTTTTCAGAAAATCGACTTTTCAGCGGATGTTGACGTTTTGAGGTCCTAGGAAGCTTCCCCGAATGTTTCCGCGATGATGTCTGTATGTCTGTATGTGTGTGTGTGTGTGTGTGTGTGTGGCCGCATGTAAACCTCTCGTAACTATTGAACGGCTTGACCGATTTCATCGGAGTTTGCATCACTCGAAAGGACTTGACCAAACTTAGATTTTAAATACAATTAGGACCGATTCGAACCGGTAGATCTTGAGAAATCTCAAAAAAACTACAATTATTTTCTTTTAAATTTGTTTTTTTTGGAATAACTTTTAAACGGTTTTATCGATCGATTCCATTTAGTTTTCTAAACAGTTCTTAACGTCAAAAAACTACGTTGATAACCGCCAGTCCGGTCAAAATCGGTTGATTCGTTCGTGAGATATCGTTGTTGAAAAAAATTGTTTTTTTTTTTAGAATTTCTATGAAATTTTCAGTTTGACCAGTTCGAGCTTTAAGATTCTTCAAAAAACTCAAAAAGCTGCGTTGACTGCCGTAAACTACGAGAAAATCGGTTAATTTATTCAAAAGTTATTCCATCCATTAACCTTTCAACGTCCACTGCTGGACATAGGCCTCCCCAAGAAATGAGGGATAGTGCCGTAATCGCCACGCTTAGCAGGCGGAATGGCGAACGCAGTGGATGTTGTTAATACACGAGGGAGTGCTGCTGCCCACTCCCCCGGTATCTTCTCAGTCGGCTCTTACGACTACTGTGGGTATAGAGGGGTGGGACAATTCTAAAGCCGGTAAGTCAAAAGCTATTGTGATTTGAAAATTCAACGAATAATGTTTAATTAAATCTCTATCAGACTCTCGAAGAGCTCAAAAGCATAGAACAGTTATCTCTTTGACCCACGGATTGTCAATCCCGGTTATCTTTGGACAGAATAACCTAAGATTGCCAATCCGCACTCTCACAGATAGAGGATAATGTGATAATAGCAATGTAGCATGCACGATAATGACAAAAAACTCACCAACGCGACACAACCATGCGACATGGCAGGACTCTCAAAAACACAATATTGCAATATTCCGTAAAAATCCGAACACAAATTCGACACGTGATTCGCCTCTAAGCGAGGCATTCTCAAGAACGCTCGGCAGCAAACAACTTGACAATGCGTGGGTGAGTGGTGGACTCTCCTCCTAAAATATCCATTGTATAATAATAACAATGGACTTCCGCCAAGTATCGCCTCATTCAATCAATTAATAACTTTTTTATTTGTTAGCTCTCGACTAGACTTAAATACTGGTAAGTATGCATTTTATCCCGCTTCTGTATCGGGAACCTAAGATATAACCTAAAAGCTAGCTTATGGCTGCGGCGGAGCCGCGGGCAAAGGCTAGTCTTTATATAAACTCGAAAAACAGTGAGTGTCTCTATGGTGAGAGACTATTGTTTCGTTATAAACAAAAAAAAAAAAATATTGTTCGTGAATGTTATTGACATTTCCAAGAGGTCACCGCACAAAAATGAAAAACCAACTCAAATATTTGCACCCCATTTTATGATTTTATGTCGCAATGACCCTTAGCTGGGTACTCATAACAAAGGTCAGCGTGTCATGTCGCTTATGGCAAATTAATGAATGGACAGCTATCTCGCGCTATGATCAAAACACACAATACATACACACATAGTATATACATAATACACACATAATATATACACCGGAGGGCTTTACGGTCGTTATACGGCAGACGACGGTAACGAGCTGCGCGGGCCCGAGTAGGTACTGTGACTTGATACCAACCATGCCACCAGTATAACAATGGGCAACTCTCTCTTTACTTAGTACGACACCAGTGGGATATAAATGAAACTGAGTCTCCTGGATGCCTGTTCCAGACGCTTTGCTAATCAAGCTATACATTCCGTGTGGTGACGGATTAAGAATACAAGTGTCACCACCCCATTCTTTCCCACGGGTGTCGTATGAGGCGACTAAGGGAAGTAAGAAAGAAAGAAAGAAAACTAAATTTTATTGTTACGAATCTCAAATATAACAATATTACATATTAGATGAAGCTAAAACATAACATAATTACGTGACAATAAGGCGCCCATTCAGCAATATTGCTGCAGTGTAACGTAAATTACACTGTAACGCTGATTTTCAATGGGAGCCTTAGTGAAGAAACGGATGAACAAAATAGTTATTACACATCAAGTATGTATATTTATAACATATTTGAAAAGACGTTAAAAAGGTACATATAAAATAGTTGATAGTAGTTACAATATTTGTTTAATTGCAAATACCAAAACAGTATATTAAAACCAAACTAACATATGCAACTAAACATGGAAAAATATAATACGACACATTAATAATTGTGCATAAGTAAGCAATTATCATCCATTGCGTGACTGGTAGTAGGGCTGGGTACCAAGTGGGAGTACTTACTTGGTATCCGGCCCAAGCAATTGGGCACCACCATCTCCCGTGTGACCGGCCATGAAGCACATCGTTGCGTTTTGGCTGTAGCAGGAGATAGCCGTTTATATTTCATTTCATCTGTGAAATGAATTGGTGAGCAGCGGCTTGACAATATTCTCGGTATAGTCGAGTCCATTGGCGACGGTTACCATTTACCGTCAGATGGACCGTGGCTCGTTTGCAATACATATGCAATAAAAAAAAAAATTTGCTCGGGACTATCAACTTCGATACCTAGCAATATGTCATGGGGACATCTAAGTATCAGCGGTGACCACTGAAGTACTGTAACACAGTTCCAGTGGCCGTTTAATACAGGCGGAGAGACGGCACACTGCGGGTCATGGACGTGTAAGGAACGGACAGCGCCTCGCTAAGACAAAATTGAAGATACGTAAAGGCGGCGGCTATCTATGTGTGAATGAATTTAGAGTTGCCATGTTAGCCAAATTTACCCTTTTTATTATACATATTAAAAAAAAACAAGGTTGGCAGATAAATTTATTGGAAATGTATATGAAATATACCGTACTATTTGAAAAGGTTAATAGTGCAAAAAACACAATTTTACTGTATTTATTTAAAACTTAAAATAAATCACTTCTCAAGTGCGCTGTTATTTACTGAAATCGATTTTTTCTCAAATATCAATGTACAGACACTGCTCTGTCACAGCTTTATAAATATTATATTTTTGCACTCATTCTCCATTTAAAATTATAGTTTAAAAAACTAAAATAATACGCTTTAAATAACTAGTTGAACTAAAAAGTAGTAAATAATATTACAATAAAATAAATAATGATTGTAAAAAAGCGTGGGGTGCTTTATATATGGGTGGACTATTTGTAACATTTGATTATGCACTTCACGCTTTTTTACTATAATTATTTATTGTATTAATATTTACTACTTTTTAGTTTAACTAGCTATTTAAAGCGTGTTATTTTAGTTTTTCAAAATATAAGTTATTTTCTTCTTTTTAGTCACAAAATAGTATTTAAAAGAAATAAAACCTACTTATGCCGTGATAATTTGCCTTTAAACTTCAACGGACGGACATGGCTAAACTATAAGGGTTCTTTATTGGCTACGGAACCCTAAAAACCGATAAACTCGATAACTCAAATTATTGCACTGTCATCGGTCCTTGATAAGTGTGCAAAGTTTCAAAACAATCCGACGTTTTGAAGTGGTTGAAAATCACATTCAAAGATTCTGTAGCGTGTTTTTTAAAGTTTTATAAATTAACAAATCTTATTTTGCAAATTGAAAATTAGAATAATTTTATCAAATTGGTGTCTTGTCATCAGTCCTCGATAAATCTAGAAAGTTTGTATGAAATCTGGCCGTTTAAAGTGGGTCACAATCGCGCCCAAAGGAGTCGGTTACAAACATACAAACAAACATACAGGTGAAGCTAATAAAAAGCGTGTAAAAAAGGGATCAATATTTTTTCTTCACGTATTAATATATATATTACTTCGACTGAACGCGAAGGTACGTTTAATTATTACAATAAATAGTCATCATACCAAATGTTGACGCAGCCCTATAATATTTTAAAATTAAAAAAGAATATCCTTTACATTATTAATTAAAAGCCTTTATGTATTCCTAATAGTACATATTCCAGCTAAAAATCTATTTATAAAGTAACTACTGCGTATTATCAACAGTACCTGTCCCATTAAAAATATTCGCTTTAAATTGAGCTCCAAAAATATTACACACACTACCCGGATAAAATTACCCGCTTAATTAAGGTCACGTGTACCCTTTCTAAGCCAACGAGCAAACATAAAAAAATGCTGTAATTAATCACGTGTGTTTGTTAAATTAAATCCTGTATAATATAAATGATGGAGACCTCAGTGATTGATATAAAAAAAAATAAAAAAAGGATTTTAAAATATCTGTGGTGTTTGATATATCATGTAAGCCAGTGGGTCTAGCCAAGTTAAATTTAATGATCGTTAACGCTAATAAAAAACTATTAAAATGTATGGAAATTTGACATCTCTAACGTTAAGTCACGTGACTTAGCGTTATGGATATTGTTAAAGAGTTAGATAAATATAGGTTCTTTATCTATGGTTTAATATGTCAAATTCCCATACATTTAAATAGTTTTCTATCAGCGTTAGCGATCATAGAATGCAACTTGGCTAGGCCAACAGATTTTCATAAAATGTATAAAAATCTTTTGGTTATTTTTGATCTATATTTTAGCACTTGATATCATCAGCTACTTTAAAGAACACATTATTTATGAAAGCTCTCTTTTTCCACTTTAAAAAAAATAATTTATATTAAAGGGGTTTTTTATATTACATTGGTGGCAGACAAGCATACCAAGCAAGACAAGCAACCTAATGTGAGCGGCTACTGTAGCCTATAGACGCTAGCAAGACGAGATGTATCACTCGCGCGTCGCACTTTCCAAGGAAAGGGATAGGAGGTGGATAGGAAGGGTAACAAGGAGAGGATAGGGAGGGAGTTTTGGCTCTCAATCACCATACAAAACACAACGGTAGGCATAACTACCGTTTTTACACGATGATCTTTTGTGAGAGGGTGGTACTTCCCCGATCGAGCCAGCCCATTCGTGCTGGGATAAGCAAGGATCTACCATTAGAAAAGGTTATAAACAAGCTAACTATGGGGCAATACCGTAGCCGGATACTAGCTTTATTGTTCATGTGCTGCCAAATCCAGGGAAAGGGGCAGGAGATCAACAGTAAGAATAAAAGAGACGGAAGAAGCAGGGGATTGGACTGCAGCCTCACTCACTGTACAAAATAACAATAAAATTGCGTTTTGCATGTTTGTCTGGGCTATTAACACCTATAGAACTCAGCTCATAAAACAGTACCAACGCATGAGATAGAAATTCACTCATTTAATTGTGCACACGGGACTGAAGAGGGCCATGAAATTAGAGGAATGAACGTCTTGATTACACTAATAAAAATGATGAATCTTATCACTAGATAGCGTTGCGTTATGCATTTAGTTTTCTCGGTTACAACGCAAGTGACATTATAATAAATCTTTACTAATATGTTCTTGTTTAATGGCTTTTGTTTCTTTACTAATATTATAAAAGTGAGTTTGCCAGTAATGTCAGAGAATTCCTTGAAGAAATAAGTTAAAAATTTAAAAGACACTTTATTTCATACTTAATCATCACACCTCTGCTCTAAGTTAGAATGGCAGTTGGATATTCGAAAGCTTCAGATAATGTAGAAAAATAGTACAAGTATGTTATAAGTTAAAAACACATTCCATGAAGTCACCCATCCAATAAAAATAACTAAATCAAAATCTGGCAGTTAGTTATGATGCCACAGAGACATACGCAGATATTACACACACTACACTTATAATAAAAAACCTTATGTGCAACCGTAATAGTTTTATGTTTTCTTATAATGGCAAACGCCTCAGCTTACCAGAATGATGGTAGATGGTATCTGCCATTAATAGACTTAACTATACTAAGAGTACAGTCAAACCACTGCTCACAATTAAATTTCGCAGATTTCAAATGAAAGAATAAACGGCTATCGCCCACTACAACCAAAATTGTCTGCAGTGCTTGGGTTTGGATGAGAGACGGTGGTACCAAGTCGCTCGGGCCCGATAACAAGTGAGTACTCCCACTTAATCCTACCACGTGTAAAGTTTCGAGAAAAAATAATAGAATAAATATTATTATATGCTATTTCTCGCCATTTTCATGGCCGTAAGCTCTTTGAAACCGTCTTTGTAATGTAATAAAATTGTTACGAAGCGCTTATTACTTCAGAAATGTCATCCCTTTTAGTATCAATAAATGCTAAAATTACGAAGTATCAAATCCAATCTTTTGGCTTTTAGGTGGTTAAGGTCGCTCATGCTAGATCCAGAGCCAGAGCTCAGTCAAACCGCTGGCTGCCACGATCACCACCTACCACCTACGCTTATTGGGACCGTCTTCTGCAACCAAATCATCGAAGTGTTTTACGGTGACGGAGCCAAGAATACAATTGTCACATACTATATCTTTACCGCGGATGTCGTACGAGGCGACTAAGGAAAGTAAGTAATTATTTTGATCTGTATTTTAGTACTTGACATGCTCAGCTACTTTAAAGAACCAAATTATTTGTGAAATGTGAAAAAAGAGAACTTTAGTGCGAGTGGGCATCGAACCTGCGTCTCTTCCAATCCGGGGAAGTGCTCTACCGTTAAGCCAAGAGATCTCATCATTGATCAATTAATGATCTTTTGGTGGTACTTCCCCGATCGAGCCGGCCCATTTGAAATTTTCTGTTGTTTTACGATAACAAACAGCGAGAATGGGATGCTTCGCTGGTTGCTATCATTCTGAAATCAGCAAACCCGTTATTTTTTTGTTAAGGCGGGTAAATGCACCTAATCGAAACCCCTTGGTTCGGGGCAACAAACAGGGTAATGTGGGGCCCTCGCCCACTAAATAATCCCCGCCTGTGTTGGTGGGCCATTGGAACTATGTTACATTACTTCAGTGAAATCAGCAAGCCCTGAGAAGCGAATATAAATTCCAATCTATTCCATCACCGTGTATTCACTGAAATCCAGCTTGTTGGATATCTATCCTGCAAAACCTGTTTTATAGTCACCATTAACGAGTCTCACAGTATTTATTGAGCCGTTAACAGTTTATAGCGTTTTTGGGTCGAGCTTTTAACGGGTACGTCAATAAAATTCCACTTATGTTTGGAGCAAACCTTTGAACCAATCCAGGACTTAAATAGCTACTCAAATCAGGTTTTTCATGTTTTCGCTTGATGAGCTGTAAGTCCGTGTGACGGATTAAGAATACAAGTGTCACCACGCCATCCTTCCCCGCGGGTGTCGTACAAGTCGACTAAGTAAACAATTGTAGCGGTGCGTAGCGGAAGCAGTGGTTATAGCAGAAAGAAAGAGTAGACTCCACAGCAGAATAGAAACAGTTTATTTACACGCACAAGAGTATATATAGAAGGAGTGGCAAGTATACAGAAAGTAGAAACGAGTACACAGACGACAGATCACAGAATAGAATAGCGAAAGCAAGTTTTATAATACGCGAGGCTTAATAGGTAAGCGCGGACTAGGAACATGCGTGGCGATCGCGTCGAGTAGCTATTACCGACTGACTGGAGCTGCGCCGGCGCTCGCCAATCGATACATGAATCTATACAATGGGCGGCGGCCGGCGAACCCGTTTGAATTCACTATATATAAACTACGGTTTGCATGTCCGCCTATACTTTTACACTGATATATAATATTAAAATTGTTTATACACTTTTACATTTAACATTATATAAGTACGTATATTAAAATTGTTTATATACACTTATTATAACTTACAACCGTAACCAAGTTGGGACGCACACCATATCACCCCCCCCGAGAGACCGTCACTACGGGCGATAATAGTCGGGGAAATGTACTTTACGTCCGGAACGCGTCGTTCTGACATTATTTCCTCCGGTTTCAGGTGGCTTGGTGAGTGGTGGTAGTTTTTGTGGTATGTTTGTGTTTGTGTGTTCTTGAGTGTAGGTTTTTGTATGAATGTTAATGTCTGAATGTGTGTCGTGTAATACGTAGGCTGGTTTAAGCCGGTCTATTGAGACTGTGACAGCATTGCTATTTATTAAAAGTTTGAAGACTTTGTCACCCCGCTCCAGTACCTTATGTGGTCCGGTATAGGCGGGTTTTAGGGAACCAGACGTATCATCTCTCAGCAATACATGGCTAGTCGAGCCTAAGTCCTTAAAAATAAATGTTGTCTTGCTACTGTGACGTGTTGCTGGTGTGGGTTGCAAACGCTTTGCGAACATCCTTAAGCGCACTACGTAATCGGACATGTCAACTGTGTCGTCGATTGTGGACTGAAATAGTTCACCAGGCAACCTAAGCGTTTCACCGTACAGTAGTTCGGCTGGTGTGGTACCTAGGTCTTCCTTGAAGGCATTCCTGATACCCAAAAGCACTAAGGGCAACGACTCGACCCAGCTATCTTTCGTGTGACAGACGATAGCAGCCTTCAGCTGTCTGTGGAAACGTTCCACGAGACCATTACAGGCTGGATGGTATGCCGTGGTACGCCTGTGACGGAAACCCACTATTTCAGACAAATGTTTGAACAAACTCGATTCAAATTGTCTGCCACGGTCCGTTACGATGTCCTTAGGACATCCAAAACGTGCAATCCAGCCGGATACTAGGGCTTTGGCCACGGTCTCAGCTGTGATATCTGCTATGGGTATTACCTCGGGCCAACGTGTAAAACGGTCGACGGCTGTGAGGCAGTATCGATATCCTTGTGACAGTGGCAAAGGTCCTATGAGATCAATGTGGATGAACATAAACCTGGCCCTAGGCACCTGGAAGGTTCCGAAGGGAGACGAGACATGCCGAGTTATTTTTGAGCGCTGACAAGGTAAGCAACAGCGACTCCATTCCCTGCAGTCTCTTTTTAATCCTGGCCAAACAAATCTCTCAGACACCAGTTTTACGGTGGCGTTTGCACCAGGATGGCTGAGTGAATGCAGGTTTTCAAAAACTTGGCGACGGTGTTCCTTCGGGACGTATGGTCGGGATGACTTACTACTCTCCTCGCAGTACAGTTCAGTGTCTGTTCCTGACAATTTCACTTTAGTCAGACGTAGCGACGTGTTGCTGTTTAGTAGCTGCTCTAATTCGGGATCGTTAATTTGGGACTCGGCTAGTACGCTTAAGTCCAAAGGCTTTACGACCTCCTCGATCCGCGAGAGAGTATCAGCTACTATGTTGTCTTTTCCTGAGATATGTCTAATATCAGTCGTAAACTGAGAGATATAATCAAAGTGTCTGAACTGTCGCGGTGAGCAGTTTTCCTTCCGTGAGTGGAATGCGAAACAAAGTGGCTTGTGATCTGTGTAGACCACAAAGTTCCGCGCCTCGACCATATGTCTGAAGTGCTTTATCGCTTCATAGATCGCGAGCAGCTCCCTGTCATATGGGGAATATTTTCTCTGTGATGGGCTGAGCTTTTGGGAATAAAAAGCTAGGGGCTGCCACGGTTCTCCGTGCTTGCATTGCTGAAGAACTGCGCCCATCGCTGAGTCTGATGCATCCGTCACGAGTGCAAGTTTGGCTTCGCAGTCGGGATGAGCCAGCATTGCGGCCTGGGACAGGCTTTGTTTGCAGGTATTAAACGCTGCCATCTCCTCGGAAGTAAAATGCACCGGGTGTGAGCCCTTTACAGAACCAGTGAGCAGAGTATTCAACGGTGCTTGGTATTTCGCAGCATCTGGTATGAATCGCCTATAGAAGTTGACCATGCCCAAGAATCGCCGAAGTTCACGCACCGTTTTAGGTACGGGGAAGTTCGTTATGGCCTCAACCTTTTCAGGTAAAGGCTTAGTTCCACTGGCTGATATGCGGTACCCCAGAAAAGTTACCTCACTGGCACCGAAGACACACTTCGCTGGGTTTATCACCATGCCATACTCTTGCAGTCGAGTGAACAGCTGACGTAGGTGCTGCTCGTGGTCTACTCTAGATGGAGAGTATATTAAAAAATCATCTAGGTATGAGTAGCAGAAATCGAGCCCGCGTACCATTTCATCAACAAAGCGTTGAAAAGTCTGGCCGGCATTACGAAGCCCAAACGTCATGTAAGGGAATTCGTATAAGCCGAATGGTGTGGTGATGGCCGTCTTGGGAATATCAGCAGGACTAACAGGAATTTGATTATACGCCTTTGTTAAGTCAATGGTGCTAAACACGGAACAGCCAGACAGGTTATGCGCAAAATCATGTATGTGCCGAATGGGGTATTTGTCCGGCACGGTCCTGGCGTTTAACATGCGATAGTCGCCACAGGGACGCCATCCGTCTTTTTTAGATGCCAGGTGTAGTGGTGAAGCCCATGGGGACTTTGAGGGTCTGGCAGTGCCCTCCTTAAGCATCGTGTCAAACTCCTTTTTCGCAATTCTCAATTTATCAGGGGCCAACCTACGTGGTGTGCATGAAACCGGTGGTCCAGGTGTAGTATGTATGTGGTGGACTGTATTGTGTGATAATTTGCGGTGTATGCCAGGTGGACGAACGACGTCGGGATATTCCATTAGTATCTGATGGTATTTTGACTCACCAAAAATTACCTTCACCGAAGGGATAATGTCAGAACGTCGGGCAGGTGAAGCTGGGGTCACGAGCGTTGTATTGTTGTCAACCAAACGTTTGTTCCTGCAATCAACAACAAGGTTAAAAAATGACAAAAAATCTACGCCTATTATCGCCTTAGTAACATCGGCTACAATAAATGCCCAAGAGAAATCACGGCGTAACCCTAGGTTTAGACACAGTGTAGTATAACCGTACGTATTTATCGGTGTACCGTTAGCCGCGCACAATTGGAAGTGGCTTGTTTTCTCACGTCGTCCTTGCAACGCTGATCGAGGGAAGACACAGAGGTCGCTGCCTGTGTCGACCAGGAACTGCACCTTAGTTTGACGATCGGTGACAAATAGGCGACCTGTACTTGGGCAATCATTAGCCGCCATCACTGATTGCCCCGTGCGTTTCCCGTAATATTAAAGTCACAGGGACGGATACACTTACGCGCACGCTCACCAAACTTCTCGTGATACCAACACTGTGGAAAACGTTTGTAGCTCGCTTGTGACCGCGTAGACGCTGACCGGTTATTACGTGTGTGACTGCCGGAACGTCCTCGTGATCGGGACAGTCTCTCCACCTTCTCCGTGAGCTTTTCCAGTTGCTTGGATAGAGCGGTGATCTCAGGGTTCGAACACGATGCGCTCGAAGCAATCGCGGATGTGGATGCTCTGGATGGTACGACGATTTCGCAGATCCTATCAGCTAGCTCCGTCAGATCCTCCATGCTGGCCTTTGTTTGCGAAGCGATGATGGCCTGCGTACCGCTGGGAAGACGACTTGTCCATATTGTTCGAAGGAATTCCTCGGGAACGCCCGGTCCAGCCAGGTTGCTTAAGTGACGGTAGAATTGCGAGGGCTTTCTATCACCGAGTTCCTCATCAATCAACAGTTGTTTCACCTTCTTCTCTCTTGATGCAGATAGGCGTTTAATAAGCTCGCTTTTCAGCTTGTCATATTTATTTGTGGCTGGTGGGTAAGTAATGACATCTTCCACTTCACCCGCGTATTGTGGATCTAGATTGCCAATCACGTAGTAGAATTTTGTTTCATCCGTTCTAATGTTGGATAAAGCAAACTGTGCTTCCATTTGCGAAAACCACAGGTTCGGCTTCTCTGGATAAAATGGGGGTACACGTATACCAACTCGAAAAGTTTCTGCAGGCATCCCGATGTCGTCTTTGGGGGTAATACCGGTGTCCTCATTTGTCTTCATGTTCTATCGGGGTCACCAATGTAGCGGTGCGTAGCGGAAGCAGTGGTTATAGCAGAAAGAAAGAGTAGACTCCACAGCAGAATAGAAACAGTTTATTTACACGCACAAGAGTATATATAGAAGGAGTGGCAAGTATACAGAAAGTAGAAACGAGTACACAGACGACAGATCACAGAATAGAATAGCGAAAGCAAGTTTTATAATACGCGAGGCTTAATAGGTAAGCGCGGACTAGGAACATGCGTGGCGATCGCGTCGAGTAGCTATTACCGACTGACTGGAGCTGCGCCGGCGCTCGCCAATCGATACATGAATCTATACAATGGGCGGCGGCCGGCGAACCCGTTTGAATTCACTATATATAAACTACGGTTTGCATGTCCGCCTATACTTTTACACTGATATATAATATTAAAATTGTTTATACACTTTTACATTTAACATTATATAAGTACGTATATTAAAATTGTTTATATACACTTATTATAACTTACAACCGTAACCAAGTTGGGACGCACACCATACAATTATCACCTATTGCATTACTGGTGATAGGGCTGGGTACCAAGTGGGACTACTCACTTGATATCGGGCCCGAACGGGTCGGTACCTCCGTTTCCTGTGTGACCGGACATGAAACACGTCAGTGTGTTTTGACTGTAGCAGAAGATAGCCGTTTATTCTTTCGATTCACATCTGAGAAATGAAATGGTGCGCAGCGACTTGACTATACTTTCGGTATAATTGAGTCCATGAGCGACGGTTACCACTTACTATCAGGTGGGCCGTGGCTCATCTGCCATCATTAACAATAAGAAAAGCTTCATTGATTATATGTGCCTGCTTAAGCGGTGTTTGCTAGCAATGGTTACTTACACATTAGCTACAAAGGAAACAAGAAGTGCTTTTAAGCTAATGTGAAGTGAGAATCATAATTCATCAATTAAAACTTCTGCGCTAGATGGCGTATAAAACATGAGAAGGTACTTTTTGAAATTAGCGCTATCTATGTGATTTATTGAAAACTACTTAGTAAGACCAATACATTATTAGTTACTTATCAAATAATCAATTTTATTGTGAAAAATGAAGATTATGAGGCGTGCACTTTTGGATTTTCCAAAGTATTTTATTTTGTTTTATTTGTATTAGATAATGTTGCATATGCAAGTTTGGTATGGCTTTCTACAACAGGGAGAGGTTCACTTCCTAAATGGAAGCAGACCTAACGCTATTTCTCAGGAAAGTTTGGTTCTTTTCGATGGACGGTTAACAGCCAATGATTAACACACAATACATACCACAAGACTGCTAACTTGCGACCTGCTGTGCCATATCCACTCCATTCAATGTTGAGTCGTGGTTTTGCTGCACTCGAGGTGATTCACACAGCACAGAAAAGTTCGTTTTAACGGTGAAACTCAGATCAAATATATTTGAAGTTAGACGTTGCGTTCGCGGTCGACGGTTGGTCGGGTCTCGATGTTGTCTTTTCCTTCCGCTAGGGCGCGCTCTTGTTACTCGACCAATATGATTGCTTGACATCATCAAAGTATGACGTTTCATTGGTGCATTAACGCATTTACGCATCGAGTAATGAACCAATTAAGGAACCGAATTTTAAATTTCGTTTATGAGAACGAAACCGATAATATTATTTAATAGACCACCTCAGTGCACTAATCTTGTTACCACTTTTATTATTCTACTATGTTTTTTTTGTAGTAATTACTTTGATTTTTGTTTTATGTTGCACACTTTATCATTCAAGTACCATTGTTATCTTATAAATACACATCGAACGTCGACAGGGCATTGCTGAAAATCAGCGTTGCTGTGATCACATGCAAGCCCACTGAGTTGTTGCACGTCACATGAAAAGCGCGGTCACAAGCGACTAAGAGCAAAACAAGGCATACTACGCGATTTATGCCTTGTTTTGCCGGTGCCGTTTTCGAGCAACGACCGTCTATCTACCTAACATTTTTTTTTAAGTCGGGAAATAATGTTCCTATACGCACACCCGTCTTCTTTTCTTTTAAAGTTATACTTTTAATGCGACTTGCAAAAGGTTGTATTAAACGTTTAACGCTACCATGGAGAGGGTATGAAAGCACCTAAACTCTTAACATCGACTTATAAGAAATTTCAAAATTTTACTAACGTCATCTAGTGACATTAGACATAACTATTTTATCGAACAAGGAAACGTAACTGTGACAAGTTTTGCAGTTACAAATTTTAATAATTACTTTATTTATTAATGGTGCCAAAGAAGTATAACGTCTCACGCGCGTACACGCATTTTTTTTTCTTGTTAGTTGATATAAGGCAATTGTTTTATTTTTAGTGTTTATTTCCTAATTTTTACTAATTGTATGTGGTATGAAAACAAATTTATCTTTCTTTCTTCTACCTTGGCAGTCCCTCGGGTCTCGTTGGCAGCAGTAATAGTCGTAGATTATCGTTTTATAATTACCTACTCTATATTTACGTGGATTTAAATCGCTCATTAAATTGATATATGTTAGCAATTGAATTGCACTATTAAGGTTCTAAATAAGCTTTTTCTTCCATTCAAATGAGATTTACGATAGTCATCTCTTCGTTAATAGCCTTAATGTAATCAGCTGAAGCAATTACTGCACACAATATAATTAAAAACCAAATGGCGGTTGATACTTGAAAGTTGAGTGCTCTTATATCAACATAAATTATATTAGAGTCTTCACTTTGAAACCGGGATGCTAAAATGCCTTTTAATATTAAATCAGTACTGTCTAAAAAAAATCTTGATTATTTATTTGTTATCCTAATAATGTTATATAGGTGTAAGTTTGTTTTTGTTTTGATACTTACTTTTTATTTATCAAAATTGACTAAAGTGATTTAGATGAAATTTTAGCCACTAACCTCCATATATACAAGTACGCTGGACTTATGATACCCTATTAAATAACAGTTTTATATTGTGCCTATTTGAAGCGCCCCCAATGCGTGGGAAGAGTACCAAATCTGACGTAACTTGCAAATGGCCGCTGTCTCATTTGGATTGTCTCCCGTGTTTTCAGTATTTTTGGAGGTTTAACGCGATTAAGCTTCTTTGTTGTGTCGTATTAATTTAGGTGATACATAAATAAGTGGTGGTCATTCATAGGTAAACCATAAAAGAGTGTGTGCTATGTACATACCACGGGCAAAGCCAGGCGGACGTCTAGTATTAGTATAAACAACCCGTCGGAAATATCTGTATCTGTCGAAAATGTCTTTTATCGATGTATATTATCTCATTGTCCCATCTCTATATAGATATATATTATCACATATATATATTAGTTCCGTTCCCACCCACTTCTGCGATCAGCGCCAAAATGTCAAAAATCAAATCGTCACATTATGGCCCGGCTAATCATAGGTCCAGCGTGCTTGTATATATGTAGGTCAGTGATTATAGCCTAGATTGATGATGATAAAAACTGAAATAAATTTTAAATTAAAAGGTGGGGGAAACCGCACTGTTTAGCTAGTTTAAAATATAAGTATGACGACAGATTTTACTAGATAAAATCTATTTATATACATCTTTAACCGAGATAATATTACGAGCGATAAACATTTCAATGCGATGCGTAACTCGCAAATATTCAAATTAAATGTTCATAAAAACCTCTTCAACTCGTACTAAGTACAGTATTCACTTCATGTATGACTATGAAAATGGATACAGCTTCATGGAAATCGAGAAAATGGAATGCAGTGGTTATGTGTTCTTATCTAGCACGCGCATGTCTGATGTAATTTTTTTAAACTACATTTGTGGTAAACATGCATACGGTCCACCTGATAGTAAACGGTTACCATAGCCTATAGAAGCTAGCAACAGCATAGGCATCACTCGCGCGTCACTATCTCCAAGGAAAAGGATAGGAAGTGGATCACACGGATGATAAGAAGAGGCCTATCCTCTTTTTTATATTCATGGACATTTTCACACAACGTCCTCTGGTCCAAAACTAAGCTTAACGCTTGTGCTATGGGTACCAGATTACGGATATAATACATATATTACTTCTTTTTTTGTAGATACATACATATAATAGATAAACAACACCCAGACGCAGTACAAATATCTGTGTTCATCACACAAATATTTGTTCTGAGTAGAATCGAACCCACGGCCTCGTGCACTGAAGTCGGTTACACTACCGACTACACCACGGGGCCCGCTCATATATACTAAGGAGGATGAAGCAAAAATAAATACTTTGAAAAATCCAAAACTGCACGCCTCATAATCTTCATTTTTCACAATAAAATTGATTATTTCATAAGTAACTAATAATGTCTTGGTCTTACGAAGTAGTTTTCAATAAATCACATATAATAGATAAACAACACCCAGACGCAGTACAAATATCTGTGTTCATCACACAAATAATTGTCCTGAGTGGGAATTGAACCCACGACCTCATGCACTGAAGTTGGTTACACTACCGACTACGCGACGAGGCCCGTCAAATACAAGTGTCACAATCCCATCTTTTCCCGCAGGTATCGTACAAGGCGACTAAGAGAAGTAGCAATAAGCAATTATCACCCATTGCATCACTGGTGGTAGAGCTGGGTATTAAGTGAGAGTAGGTACTCACTTGCTATCGTGCCCGAACTGCTCGGTACCACTATTTCCTATATGACCGGTCATGAAGAACGTCAGTGTGTTTTGGCTGTAGCAGAAGATAACCGTTTATTCTTTCATTTCATATCAGAGAAATGAAATGGTGAGCAGCGGCTTGACAATACTCTCGGTATAGTTGAGTCCATGAGTGACGGTTACGACTTACCACCAGGTGAGCCGTCGCTCATCTGCCATCATTAGCAATAAAAAAAATAAAAAAAATAGAGTATCTCATCAAGAATATTTTTTGATGTATATATAATTCAGAATAAATGATCCCTCTCTACCCACGTGAGTCGTAAGAGCCGACTGAGGTAATACCGGGTGAGTGGGCAGTAGCACTCCCTCGAGTATTAACAACACCTACTGCGATCGCCAACCCGACTGCCAAGCGTTGCGATTACGGCATTATCCCTCATGACGGGACCGCTCGTTGTGGCTCTTGGGGAGGCCTATGTCCAGCAGTGGACGTTGAAAGGCTGATGGATGGATGGATAGATGGACGATAATTCAGATTTGTGTAAATTCACTGAAATGTGACTACGATTGTTGAGGAAGGTATAAAAAATCATACCGGCTGTGAGCTTTGTTACTATAAATCAATTCATATTTAAGTTGCTCATCTGATGTTTGACAATGTATCAGTACACAGACAGCTGCTTCTAAAATTAGTAATGATTACCTGTCTTAGGAAGCAAATATAAAAAAACATTATATATAAGCCTTTTCATCCATACTCGTTCATTTCACGCACGCGCTAGCCCTATTGTTGGTGAAAAAAGCAATTTATCATTGTTAACAGCTTACATCACCCTTCAACGCATTTCGGTCGGCACTATCCTATTGTATGCTCATGGATCTTTAAGCACATATAAATATATGATTGGGTGTTCAATCAGTGTAAAGATATATTTAATATCTACTGACGTTTAAATGTTCTCTGTTCTCTCTGCATACCCCGCGAGGGACATAGCGTGTTGATAAGTAGGTAAGTTTACATATTGGCACATCTCACGAAGACTATCAAAAATCATAATGTGGCGTGTCTAAACTCAAAACAAGATTTTTTTTTAATTTTCTGCTTGTCTGTTTTTATTTTTTATTTTATAGCAATTAACTAGAATTAAAAACTTTTTATCCCGCTGCTATATCGGGAACCTGAGATATAACCTAAAATCTAGCTTTAGGCTGCGGCGAAGCTGCGGGCAAAGGCTAGTTAATTAGTTATTTAATAAAATAACTATCCTATCTTAGGTAAATCGGTTAGATAGTTTCGGAGATCATTGTCAGCTACAACGTGACACGAGAATTATATGTAATAGATAAAAAAACATAGCATTACGCCTGTATTACCCAAAGGGGTAGGCAGAGGTGTATTACATACCCACGATTCGCCAGCTATGTTTAAGTCCCACGTAATAGAGGGCGAGCCTATTACCGTCAACCGAGCATATTTTTACGAAAAAGCTCAATAACACTGCCCGACCCGGGGATCGAACACAAGACCTCGTGATCAACAGATACTTACACTACCGCTGCACCACAGAGGCAGTCAATACTAATATATAATATATTATATAACGTATAGTATGTTTGTGTTTCTCTTTTTCTTTATTGTAATTATATATTATGTATGGCACGTACCTTTTTATTATTGTTATATTTTTTTCTTCTTTTTTCGACAACTACTTAAAACCTACGCATATTCCTGTGTACGTGTGCCAAATAAAAAGTATTTTCTTTCTTCTATACTATTATAAAGCTGTAACAGAGCTGTGTCTGTACATTTAATATATTTGATAAAATATTACTGATTTAGGCTATACTATAGGCGTGTCTAAACACAAAACGATTTTTTTTTAGATATTTTGTCTTTTTGTTTGTTCGCGCATCACGCAAAAACTACTGAACGGATTTTGATGCATTGTTTTTGTTTGATAGCTCTTGATTAGACTTAACAACTGGTATACATTTTATCCCGCTACTATATCGGGAACCTGAGATATTGTCTAAAAACTAGCTTTTGGCTGCGGCGTAGCTTCGGGCAAAGGCTAGTCTTTCTATATATTTAAAAATTTAACGTAGAATAATTTTATTTTAAGTGGGTTACAAATAAGCGTACATACCTTATGGTAAGCGGTTATTGAGCATCCATAACAGTCTATACTGCTGTAACAGAGCTGTGTCTGTACATTGAAGATATTTGAGAAAAAAAGACTTCTTGATTTGTCCAAACACAAAACATATTTTTTTAGATTTTTGTTCGTTTGTCTGTTTATTCGTTCGCACATCACGCAAATACTTCTAAACGGATTTTATAGGATATATATTATTATTAGGAGAGGATAAGGAGGGGATAGGAGCCTCCAGTACTCTCGGCAACGGCAGCTGCACCATTCTTTATTTTTTTTTGTTAAGTTGGTAAAAAATTTGTCTAACCGAACACCCGTCGTTCGGAGCAACGAACAGGCTTTTTTGACTATACCGAGAGTATTGTCAAGCCGCTGCTCACCATTTCATTTCACCGATATGAAATTAAAGAATAAACGGCTATCTTCTGCTACAGCCAAAACGCAATGATGTGCTTCATGGCCGGTCACACGGGAGATGGTGGTACCAACCCGCTCGGGCCCGATACCAAGTGAGTACTCTCACTTGATACCCAGCCATACTACCAGTCATGCAGTGGCTGACAATTGCTTACTTCCCTTAGTCGCCTCATACGACACCCGTGGGAAAGAATGGGGTGGTGACACTTGTATTCTTAGTCCGTCACCACACGTACAAAGGTTAGTGTGGGACAACGGTAGCTGTACCTAGAGTTGTCTCATGATGTTCTTTTTAAGAGGGTGGTAAGTACTTCCCCAATTGAGATGGCCCATTCATCCTGGGTTAAGCAAGGTCACTAAATAAATGGATAAAGACATTTATAGGTATACAAATAAATAAAATTTTTAATAAACACACAGATTTTTTTATCCCTGTAAGTAATTCCTCTGGGATAAGATTAAATGTTTTAACCTTTGTTTCTGTCCCGCTATTGGGCACGGGTGTTCTGTATGGAGGCCATAGCCCATCACGCAGGCAGACTTCACAAGCCATCGAGAAAATTTCTCCGGCATGCGGGTTTCCTCACAATGTTTTCCTTCACCGAGCAGAGATATATTGTAAACAAATATACAAATTTTAAAAAAATCTTGAAAATTCAGATGTATGTGCCATGCGAGGTCTGAACCTTGGAATGGGTTTTTTTTTTATTGCATGTTATGTCAGACGAGCCACGGCCCATCTGATGGTAAATGGTAACCGTCGCTCATGGACTCAACTATACCGAAAGTATTGTCAAGCCGCTGCTCACCATTTCATTTCACAAATATGAAATGAAAGAATAAAAGAATAAATGGCTATCTCCTGCTACAGCCAAAACGTAACGATGTGCTTCATGGCCGGTCACACTACCCGTGGATTTATCTGTGTGGACTTCAAAAGTTTGAACACTTTTGAAGTCCACACAGATAAATCCACGGGTAAAAGCTAGTAGGACATCAAATAATCTCTAAAATATTTTGATCTATATAGATGGCGTTGGTCGTTATGACCGTACTAAAGTTCTCATTGTCCTCATTCAAAAATAATAATTTGTACTTTAAAAGTAGCTGAGCATGTCAAGTGCTAAAATATAATCAAAATGTTTAAAAAATCATGCCATCAAATAGTATGAATTTTAATTGTAAAATTAAACTTGCTATATTGGATTAATGCATGTAAATGCGTTCCGATAGATGGCGTTGGTCGTTAAGACAAATGTGATGAGGAAATTGGGTATGACCGAAAGGTAGTACGGTAGCTCAGTGGATTAGAGCACTTCCCCGGATTGGTAGGGACGCACGTTCGATTCCCGCGTACTAAAGTTCTCTTTTTCCTCATTCACAAATAATAATATGTACTTTAAAAGTAGCTCTAAAATAGGAAAAGAATACTGCCTTTTATTTAATTAAGATGGGAAAAAATGTAACTAACCGCACACCCCGTCGTCCGGGGAACGAACAGGTTAGTGTGAGGCCCTAACTCACTAAATAAGCAAACCGTATGCCGTCTCTCTGCCTGTACTGGCGGACTACTGGAAATAGTATACTTGTGTGTTAAAAAAAATACTACCTACAGATATAAATACAAGTGTCACCACCCCATCACCCTATCTTTCACACGGGTGTCGTACAAGGCGACTACGGGAAGTTTTTTTTTTAGAATTTTTGTCTGGTTGTCTAATAATATAATAATATTAATATTTATTTATTAATTTCTTAAGCTCTAAAATTACTTTTTATACTTGCCAAACTAAATCGTTTAACGGCGAAGTGAGTAATTATCACTCATTGTGTTTACCGAGTGGGAGTACTCACTTGCTATCGGGCCCGAGCGGGTTGATACCACCATCTCCTGTGTGACCGGTCATGAAGCATATCGTTGCGTTTTCTATGTAGCAGGAGAGAGCCGTTAATTCTTTAATTTTCGTATCTGTGAAATGAAATGGTGAGCAGCGGCTTGATAATAGTCTCGGTATATTTAAGTCCATGAGCAACGGTTACCATTTACCATCAGGAGGCTGTGGCTCGTCTGCCAACATACGCAAGGAAACAAAATGTATTCCTCACATGGGTGTTGGGGAGTCTGGGTGTACGCTGTAGCTTAGTCCGTTGCATGGTTGTTTGTTTTGTTTAAAAAAAATAATATATATATCGAACATTGAGCCAAGCACACAAAAACCTTTTGTTAATTACTTGCAAAACATATTTACTTGTTGCGCCCGACCACCCAAAGTCGGTACATTGTCGACCCAATACATCAACTATTGCACGCCTCATAAGCGAAGCGTTGAGGTGGGTATTAATCTCGCTTCACGCAGAACAACTGATTTTTCGAACTCAAAATGTCTCTATTTATCATATATTGCACTTGTAAAATAATATATGCACACACATATCAAGAAAAAACTCAATTTTTAACACTCATGATATTTTTGATGACATTTTTGTTATTTAAACTAGTTAAAAAACTGTTTAAAAAAGTTCCGTCTTAGACGTCCGTGTGTTGTAGGTATGTTCGGATAATGTATGTTGAAATAATAATTTAATATATTTTTTGTTCGTTATGTTAACACGATAACGACCGAAAGACTAATCGAGTGTTTTTTTCATTTACGATTCAGTATAATTACGAATAGAGCCCTATCACTTTTCACGGTCTGATTCGATGTGGTTTAATTGTTATTAAGTAAACAAAAAAATAGTGTACGCTCGACTCGATAGTAAAACCAGTGCTATCCTTATTTCGTGAGAACTACTTCTATAGACCAATATAGAAGTACTTCTTAAAATTAGCGCTAGATAAGACATGAAAACCACAGTACTTTTTGAAATTAGCGCTATCTATGTGATTTATTGAAAACTACTTAGTAATAATAATTATTAGTTACTTATCAAATAATCAATATTATTGTGACAAATGAAGATTACGAGGCGTGCACTTTTGGATTTTCCAAAGTACTCGTATTTACTTGTTGCGCCCGACCACCCAAAGAAAAAAAAAAAAAAAAAAAAGGTACATTGTCGACCCGATACATCAACTATTTAGTTTTTGTATTGAGGCTTAAAGTGGCGTACCTAATCGTTATTCGACCTGGGTATCATTCTACTTAAAATGGTACTATGGTACTGACTCCACCGCAGCCAAAAGCATTAGATTATATCTCAGGTTCCCAATATAGTAGCGGGATAAAATGTATACCAGTTTGTAAGTGTCTTCAGGAGCTATAAAAAAAAACATCAAAATGCGTTCGACAGTATTTTTTTAAGCCACAAAAATTCTAAAAAACAATGTTTTGTGTGCAGACACTTGTAAGCCTAATAAAGTATTTTTCCTCAAATATTTTAAATATTATACAGACATAGCTAGGTTACAGCTTTATAATAGTATAGGTTGATTCAATTATAGTCTCCAGAGGTACATTCAAAGTCAGCCAAGTACTTCTTAAAATAAAGAAAACAAGACTCAATCAAGTTAAAAAGCTTTTAATTATTTTAACACTCAATCTTAGTTAGTATAAAAATGTAAATGAGATACTTAATATCTCAATATTGTCTACATTTTTACGGTAAGTGTAACATTGATTGTAGGTTTGGGCACCACGAGTACTCCCAGTTATTATCAGGCTTGAGAGGGTCGGTATCACCATATTTCATGACCAAGCGCGAGGAGATAGCCCTCTATTAAAAAAATGGTCATCAGTGCCTTGCAATAATCTTAATATTCCTGACTACATGAGTGGTGTTTGCCACCTACCATCAGATGGCGTGTAGCTCGTCTACAACAATTCACAATAAAAGTAAATGTATCATTGATGTATAAAAAAGAGAAGATCCACAATTAGGCACTAGAAGTGTCCACTATAAATGAGTGCAGATTACGCTTTCCTGCACTCATTTCGTTTAGTGTTGTTTCGGCGCGCGAGTAGCCGTAACGCCTGCAACGTATCAAAATGTCTATTAATAAATTCTCTTTTCAAAAACTGATTGACATCTCTTTTTCTCTAGTTCTTTGTGTCAGTACACTCACGCACGAAGTAAAAAGTTATTACTCCTTTATAAAACTAATGCGATACGAATGATATACATTTAAGTAAGATTAATAATGATATTGGCCGTGTGGGGCCGGCTTTAGAATTGTCCCACCCCTCTCTACCCACGGGAGTCGTAAGAGCCGACTGAGGGAATACCGGGGTAGTGGGCAGCAGCACTCCCTCGAGCATTAACAACATCCACTGCGATCACCAACCCGCCTGCCAAGCGTGGCGATTACGGCATTATCCCCCATGATGAGACCGCTCGTTGTGGCGTTCTCTTGGGGAGGCCTATGTCCAGCATTGGACATTGAAAGGCTGATGGATGGAATAATGCTAATAAGACGTTGTAAAAAGATGTTTTTTTTTTTCATAAGGATGTTTTTTAGTCCTATTAGCAAAGGTACAATTAGTACCACCGTCTGTCGTCGTTTTCCGTTCCCCTAATAACTTTTGCCACGATTTCTATACCTACACAATGGTGTATCTCCTTAATTTATAGATCAATGAATATAATAATACACGCACATAATTTTTTGCACACAAAACTCTTAACGGTCTTTCACATTGAATATTCAGTGTTACCAGCCCTATTGATATTCAAACAGTGCCTCTCTAAATTAAAGTCCAAATTTTAATTAAAACTTCAGTGAATATGCTGATTCGGAATAATTTATGATGAGAATTCTTTCTCTTGGGAATCCAATATGGTTCAAATACACTGTCCGCCTGTGACCGGGAAAATATACCATGTTAATAGCATTTTATAATTATTTCAGCTTCTATTCAAATTATAGCGCTGGCATAAAGCGCTAAAACTGCTAAAATTTATAGATCAGCTTCAGTTCAAAAGTGTTGTATTCTAATGTAAAACTAAACTGAAATTTATACGATATAAACTTTAGAATGTCATTCGTAACGAAGACGTAAGAGAGCGTTTAAGTATGAAAGAGAGTATTGGTTTAAAGATGCGAAAGGGAACGCTCCGATGGTTCGGACATGTAGAAAGAATGCCGGACGTCTGACTAGCTAAGAAGCTATACAATCTAAAAGTGCAAGGACGTAGGACATGCATAATCGCTAATTGTAAGTATAAAATGAATCAGGTTTGCCGTATTTTTTTTTATAAAAAGACAACACCCTGCTCTAATGAATAATCCTGGTATCGCGGGGGCTTTACACACATAAAATTCAACGTACACAAATTACACCCAGTCTCCGAATAATCATAATGTGGATTACACAAAGAATTGTTCTGTGTGGGAATCGCACCCACAATACTCAAGCGGGTATTCAGTATCTAAATCACTCTAAAACTAACATTGAAAACGTATCCGTACAGATAAAACTATCCTCTTGTTGTAATAACTACGAATTGTCAAATTATCAATTAAGTTAAAATTTTTCAATTACATATAGGTAGCTGTGTTTCTGTAAAAGCTCGAAAAATAAAGATATATGTAGAAAATAAAGGTAAGGCTCGGAATATGGTGTCAATTATAGACCCCTCGAAGTAAAGCGCCTTTTTCTTAATCTTTTTAATTCAGACAGGCATAGGTCAAAGAGATTTTTAATTCAATATACTTGTTCAAAAAGTAAGATTACCTGAATGATTAATGTCTGACAGTAATGAGTGATTTCGTTTAAAAGTTCAAAAGTTCATTTCCGTTGTTCAATTCAGAGAGGCGAGTAATAAAGAAATTGTTTCTCGACTTGCCTTTTTACGAACTTTTATCAAACTTGTTATGTATATATATTTTTCTGTATGTTTAGGTTAAACCTTGCAGACCACTGAAGTAATGTAATATAGTTCACAGGCGGAGAGACAGCACACGGTGGGTTTATTTAGTGGGTGAAGGCCCCACACTACCCTGTTTGTTGCCCCGAACGACGGGGTGTGCGGTTAGGTGCATATTTTACAACTGAATTTGTAACATATTATCCTCAACATTAAATTATAATGTTACATACATTATTATATAATCGAATGACAATTCAATATATTTTTTATTCTATTTTACACAATATTTATTATCATTTCGCGTACCTATTAATTTTTTTAAAGGTGAGACACACCTTTTCTTTATTGAGGCGAGAAAAAATGTATCTAACCGCACACTCTATCGTTCGGGGTAACGATCAGGGTAGTAAGGGGCCCTCACCCACTAAATAAACCCGCCATGTGCCGTCTCCCCTCCTGTATTGGTACACGGCGGGTTTATTTATTGGGTGGGGGCACTACCCGCACTAAGGAATTATACTTGTATTGCGGGGATTTTGGGGGACTTTATAGAAATACAGTTTCATGGACACAAAGTACACCCAGACTCAGAACAAATATTTGTGCATTAAGCACAAAGTGTAAAAAGTGAAATCGAAAATAACAGTCACGAGCAGGATTTGAACCTGCATCTCCTGGATACCGTCCAGATGCTTTGCTTTTAATTTTACAATAAAGATTTTTACCATAAAAATCTTAATTGTAAAATTAAGTTTACTTGGTCGGTATAATGTATGTAAATACTTCCGACAGATGGCGCAGGCGTCACCCAGGAAGTTAAGTATGAATGTGTTGTCGGAGTCGGCAGTCGAGAGCAGTTGTCACAATGGCTGAATTGGGAAAGCATCTGGACGGTATCCAGGAGATGCAGGTTCAAATCCTGATCGTGACTGTTATTTTCGATTTCATATTTTCCAATTTGTATTTAATGTATATAGCTAAGTATGTCAAATGCTAAAAATATTATATAAAAAATTCTTAATAATTGTTTGTGGATTTACACAAGGAGTTATCCTGTGAAAATCGAACCGATTATACTCGGGTAGGAGGCCGGTATCTAAACCACTCCGCCACCTTTGCAGTCAATTTATTATTTCACTTACATATATAATGGTAATTTTAAATTAATATAGTAAAAGAAAATCAGGACCAGATCGAACCGATAACCTTTCGGAAATATGGGACTTGACTCCTCGTGTTTTGCCCCTTTCCCACAAAATTGCATACAGTGGCAGACGAGCCACGGCCCATCTGATGGTAAATGGTAACCGTTGCTCATAGACTCAACTATATCGAGAGTATTGTCAAGCCGCTGCTCACCATTTCATTTCAACGATATGAAATAAAAGAATAAATGGCTATCTCCTGCTACAGCCAAAACGCAACAATGTGCTTCATGGCCGGTCACACAAGAGATGTTGGTACCAACCAGCTCGGGCCCGACCAAGTGATTACTCCCACTTGGTACCCAGCCCTACCACCAGTCATGCAATGGATGATAATTGCTTACTTCCCTTAATCGCCTCATACGACACCCGTGGGAAAGAATAGGGTGGTGACACTTGTATTCTTAGTCAGTCACCACACGGATTTGACAAGATTAACTTACCATAGGCGGTGGCTTGACTGTACCCCTGATGGCTAAAGCCCATGATGATGCATCGGTTACCAATTATCATCAGCTGGGGCCGCTTGCCAGAATTCCACCATTGCAATCAGAAAAAAAATGCATAATCCTGGTGATTACTATTGACTTAAACCATTTGTAATAGATTTTTAGAAAATAAAACTATGTCCAAAAATTTTATGTGATGGTCTATGTCCAAAAATTTTATGTGATGGGTTGTAATAAAGTCAATATTGGATTGCAACCAAACTATGCCGTAAAATTAACATAATACTGACATTATAACGAGAACTTTTTCATTCAGAACATTAGTAAGATTGTGCAAAGTTTTAAGCCACGACTTGTGTACGATAACAACAAAAGTTAAACAAGTTGTTTATATTAACGTTCCATAGAAATCTTAAACTAGATATTAGAAGTGAACTGCTTAAATTATTCACTGATATTCAATTGGGTACTGCGACTGATCGAGTTTATTTGCTAAAAGTATCATTGCAAAATAAACCGTAAAATACGGTTTGTTTTACTTAAACATTTAAGCTTAAACACGTAGCAAATAGATTAACTTTTAGTCATTCAGTATGTGTTATAGTACTTGTATCCATGCTCACGGAATATCTAAAGTGTTTGGTACGTGGCCCGATTATTGATTATTTTTTTACTAAAAGCTGTTGAAATTTAGACGCCTATATCCCCACTTTTCCCCCACTCCTTATTATCCTTTATCTCCACCTCCTATACCTAACTAACTTGCCATCAGGTGGGTTGCATATTTGTTTGACAATCTTGTTGTAAAAATTCTGGAAAACGGTTGACCCTAAAGGCCATCCCTGCTACTTCTCACTAATTTGATACTTAGGCGCTCAAAATTACACTTATTACTCTTCGAGCTTAAAGATATATTTTTTGTGTCATTTTGAGCTCTCTGAGCTCAAAGAGATCACTGTAGAAAAAAAAAGCATAGAGCTTTTGAGCTCTTCGAGCTCAAAATTCTGATAGAGACTTAATCAAACACTATTCCTTGAATTTTCAAATCGCAATTACTTTTTAATGCATCAACCGATTTTCTCGTAGTTTACGGCATTCAACGCAACTTTTTGAGCTTTTGGAAGAATCTTAAAGTTCGAACTGGTCATTCGGAAAATTTCGTAGAAATTCTGAAAAAGCATATTTTTTCATTTTTTTTCGACAACGATATCTCACGAACGAATCAACCGATTTTGACCGGACTAGCGGTGATCGACGTGTTTTTTTTTATGTTAAGAGCTGATTAGTTTTTGGAATCTATCGGTAAAAAATTTTTGTAGTGTTTGTGAGATTTCTCAAGATCTACTGGTTAGAATCGGCCTTAATTGTATTCAAAATCTAAGTTTGGTCAAGTCCTTTCGGATGACGCCAATTCCGATAAAATTGGTCAAGCCGTTCAAAAGTTATGAGAGGTTTACATACGGCCACACACACACACACACACACACACACACACACACACACACACACACACACACATACACATACATACACATCATCGCGGAAACATTCGGGGAAGCTTCCTAGGACCTCAAAACGTCAACGTCCGTTGAAAACTCGATTTTCTAAAAACCGGGTAAAACCAATAACTTCCCAACTTTTGAAAATTTTCAATTTTCTTAACGCGATATTAAAAAAAAAACTGAAGCACATAATAATAGGTGAACGTGTTTAGATTAAATGAGGTCTGCAGACAAATTAACACAAAGTTCGAAAATGTGAAATCCAAAATAACAGTCACGAGCATGATTTAAACCTGCATCTCCTGGAATACCGTCCCAGATGCTTTGCCAATTCAGCCATCGTGACAATTGCTTGAGACTGCGACACATTTTCGCACTTGTGTTAATTTCTATGGATAAACATGTCAAATGATTATAGATCTATTTTTTTAGAAATTGACATGCTCCACAAATTTTTAATATATAAATTATTTGTGAATAAGGATAAAGAGATTTTTAGTAGGAGCGGGAATCGAACCCGCATCTTTTCCAATCCGGGGAAGTGCTCTAAGCCACTGAGCTATCCTACTGATCTTTCAATCATCCCAATTTCCTGTTTGGTCAAAACAAATCGCGCCATCAAATGGTATGAATTTTAATTGGAAAATTAAAGTTACTATATACAACAACAACAACAAATTATTTTTATATGGGCCCGTATTTAAAAAAATACCATTTCTACTGAACTTCATAATTTCTATGAATTTCCTTACTCAGTGAAATTATATTCAGTCATAAACATACGTAGATATATACACAAAGTTCATAACAATATGGAGACTGCTTGGAATTTTGTCTGAAGGAAGTATTTACCCTTCTCACATGTCAAATACCATAGACCCTGCTAAAATATGCTCTGAGATTTATAAACAGATGTAATAACAAAATAAATATAAGCATAAAAAGGGTAGGTGTACTTTGTTAGAAGACGGATTAATGCCTTGATGCCTTGATGATGAGGTGGACAATGAACTTTTTTCATTATCAACATCTCAATTTTTCGTTGACAATGGCAATTATTTGCCGTGTGGGGCCTTCATTAGAATTGTCCCATCCCTTTCCATCCATGGGAGTCATAAGAGCCGACTGAGGGAATATCGCCTAGGCCTCCCCAAGAATGGGGGGATAGTGCCGTAATCGCCACGCTTGGCAGGCCGGTTGGCGATCACAGTGGATTTTGTTAATACTCGAAGGAGTGCTGCTGCCCACTTCCCCGGTATTCCTTCAGTCGGCTCTTACGACTTCCATGGGTGGAGAGGGGTGGGACAATTTTAAAGCCGGTCCCACACGACTTTAAAACTTTGCTACGCCCAAATATTGATTGGATTACTTTTTTTATGGGTGGTATAATACGGTCCATCTGATGATAAATGGTTGGCGTAGCCTATAGAAGCTAATCATCTCCAAGGAAAGGATAATATAGGATAATATGGAGAGAATAGGGAGGGCGTTTGAGTCTTCGACGCTCTCACTCACCATACAAAACACAATAGTAGGTTAACGTACTGTTTTTTACGCTTTTCTATAAAAAGCTTTGATTTGTAACTTTGTTCCATTACCTCCATATATGTTAAATACTGACATATCAACAAAGTATTCATCGGAACTATTATGGTTAATACCATCAGCATCATGGAACATGATAGAAAAATCATCCCAGTGAGTGGCTACATGAGCACCTATCTCTTCCCGCACCTCTCTAGGCAAGACTTCAGTGTCATATAAAAGATAGTATTGCCCTCTACTGGCAAGCTCCATCACTAATGCAAAAAAATATATTTAAAGGAAAAGATATAAATAAGGAAACGATTTATTTTTGGATGACATTTCAATCGGAGGCCGAAGGAGGTACAAACTTATATACAACACTTTATTTGGAAAGGCGGGTATCTAAACGCGCACTCCGTCGTTTGGGGCAAAGAACAGGATAGGGCCCTCATCCACTAAATAAACCCCCCGTGTGCCGTCTCTCCGTCTGTATTGACAGACCACTGGAACTATGTGACATTCCTTCAGTGGTCGCTTTCGTACAACCTACGGTGTGTTTATCGTTATCTCGTGATAAATTATAAGCGGCATAACGAAACAATTGCCTGAATCAGAAAACGCGCATAATGCCATCTATCAAGCGTAAACTTATTTATCATGCAACTATGAATTTAAGCAATAAAAAACTTATCTATACAAATAAATAAATTTGAAATGTCTGTTTGTAATGTTTAAATAACAGTTTTTTACTAAAAGCATATACTTACTTATCATCACGCATTTCCCTTGCGGGGTAGGCAGAGAGAACGAGTGCCACGAGGCTCTATTCTTGCATACGTCTCTCGCTTCCTCAACATTCATAACTCTCTTCATACACGCTCGCCGGTTTCGGAGACTCCTGACTCCACCTTACTTCAATATATGACCGATTTGGTCTAGGTAGGTGAGTCTCCCCCTGTACCTACATCCTTCCCATTTCGCATTGTATATCTTCTTAACCAGTCGCTTGCCCGGCATTCTTTCCACATGTCCGAACCAACGGAGCATTCCCTTTCGCATCTTTACACCAATACTCTCTTTCATACCTACTCGCTCTCTTACGTTGTTGTTACGAATGCGGTCAGTCAGCCTCACTCCACAGATTCTCCGCAAAGATCGCATTTCGACCGCATTGATTTTGCTCTCATGCTCCTTTTTGCATACCCAACTCTCGCTTCCGTATAATAACGTTGGGACAAGCACTGCGTTGTGTATTGCGACACGTTTCTTCTGGCTGAGGTGATGACTGCCGAGAAGTTGTCCCAATGCTCCGTTCACTCTATTTCCCGCATTCACTCTTCTCTCTACATCAGTGTTGTACCTTCCATCCCGACTGAATCCACATCCAAGATATAAAAAATTCATCCACTTGTTCTAGCACACCATTTCCTATTGCTACTCTAACATCTGTTTTAGCTTCTTTTCTTTCAAAAAACATTATTTTGGTTTTGCTCACATTCCCACGTAGGCCCTTTTTCTGCCATTACGTCGACTAGGGTTTACAGGTCAGTCGCAGACTGCGCTAATAGCAGAGAGTTAACCACTGAGTCGCCCATCTAAACTCCCACATTCATATTTAGATATTTTTATATATATTTTTGCATTTGACATGCTTAACAATATACATTAAACACAAAGTGAAAAATGTGAAATCGAAAATAACAGTCCGGAGCAGGATTTGAACCTGCATCTTCTGGATTCCGTCCAGATGCTTTACCTATTCAGCCATCCTGACACTTGCTCCTGACTGCTAATTTCGATAACACATCATACTTAACGTGTTTGGGTGACGCCTGCGCCGTCTGTCGGACGTATTTTCATACATTATACCGACCAGGTAAACTTAATTTTACAATTAAGATTTTACCTAATAATGACGCAAACCCTTTAAATATTTAGATATTTTTATATATATTTTTGCATTTGACATGCTTAGCACTATACATTAAACACAAAGTGAAAAATGTGAAATCGAAAATAACAGTCAGGAGCAGGATTTGAACCTGCATCTTCTGGATTCCGTCCAGATGCTTTACCAATTCAGCCATCCTGACCCTTGCTCCTGACTGCTAATTTCGATAACACATCATACTTAACGTCTTTGGGTGACGCCTGCGCCGTCTGTCGGACGTATTTTCATACATTTTCCCACATTCATTTTATTCAACCTTTGTAGACATTTATCCAAACAAAAAACACATAGCATCACGCCTGTATTCCCCGAAGGGGTAGGCAGAGGTGTATTACACACCCACGACTCGCCAGCTATGTTTGAGTCCCACGTAATAGGGGGCGAGCCTATTGAAGTCTACCGGGCACATTTCCAAACTCCAGGCTGCTACTGAGAATTCTTCTTTTTAGGAAAAAGCTCAATAACATTGCCCGACCGATGGATCGAACTCGAGACCTCATGATTAGCAGTCGCATACACTACCGCTACACCACCGAGGCAGTTAAATATTATCAGATATATGATAAATAGTCTGGCTGATAGAACGCAGCCCTGTTTATCGCTGATATTGACACCAAACCAGGGTGACATTCCATCATCCAGCCGCACACAAGCTCTGCAGTCCATGTAGTTGGACTGCACCGCTTGCAGCAGTCTATCGTTAATACCATACTCTGGCAAAATGTCCCAAAGTTTCTTTCGTACAACAGTGTCAAATACTTTCTCCAAATCCACAAAACTGCAGAAAACCCTCTGGCCTACAGCCAGATGCTTCTCCACAATGTTGCGCAGAGAAAACACTTGATCCATGCATCCTCTTCCACACCTGAAACCTCCTTGTGCCTCACACAAAAATCCTCATTCTACTTTCAATAATCTTACCATACACTTTGGCTGCCAAATTGGCCATGCTTATGGCGCTGTAGTTTGCACAGTCATAACGTGAACCCTTGTTTTTAAACAAGGGCACGATGACTTCGCCAGTCCTTGGGAACCATTCCTGAGCTCCAACATAAATTGAGAAGCATCAGGAAGGATTCCTAGACACGTGAGCCTCCAAGCTTGATCATCTCAGCAGGCACTATATCAATACCCGCTGCCTTACCATTTTTCAAACTTCTAATCTCCCATTCAACTTCATCCATACTAATATCATCAGAGGATACCGGTACCGAATGCTGTTCTGTTAGACCACATGTGGCACCAGCATCACCCTGAAAATCCGCATACATATCTCCAAAATATTCACTCCATCGGCTTAACACATTTTGTGTTTGCGTAAGAATGTAATGAACCTTTAGACCTTATTTTATTCATTCTGAAAGCTGACCAACCACTCCGGGATTTCTTCACCTCCCTCCAGAAAAGTTTGGTGTTCTCGAAGTTTTTGGTCAGCCTTTCTTCTGCAATCGTATTTCTATCACGCTTCTCTTTCACTAAGGCTTTGATGTCATTCTTACGTTGCCGGTATATTCATTTCTTCTGTTCTTTCATACTTACACTCAGGTTCAAAGAAGATACATAGTCCAGCCACGCTTTCTTATTTTGGTCCACGCAAGCTGCTACTTCCGTATCCCACCATGCATCACCTTTCACTTTCCTATGCTTCTTTGAGCATCCACATACTTCTTTCACTGTATCTACCATACCATCTTTCAATACTCTCCAGCATTCTTCTATAACAGATTCCGGCTGACTTGCCATTGTCAGCCGTTCAAAGACACCCTCTGCATACTTTGTTCTTACACTCCCTTCTTGCAAATTTTCAATCTTTATTCTTTCAATTTTTTCCCGCCTTAACAAAAACAACAGGTTACCACCAATACTAAATATGCCCGATAATTATATCTATCACCACAACCTATCAGACTTTTCCAGAATGAAACTCAGGATTAATCCAGGCACAGGAATGTTTTTTAAATTTTCTAGAGGGAAATCCTTGCTTGTCCTTCCATAAATTGGCTTGATCGGGGAACTACTACCCTCACAAAAAAGATCAGGGTAAAACAATGATAGTTATCCTTACCGTTGTGTTTCGTGTGGTGAGTGGGAGCACGGGAGGCTCAAACCCACATCTTATCCTCTTCTTATTATCCCACTATCTTCTTCTTAGTATCCTACCTATCCTCTCCTATCTATCTATCCACCTCCTGTCCCTTTCCTTAGAGATGGTGACGCGCTAGTGATGTCTCTGGCGTTGTTAGCGTCTATAGGCTACGATAACGGTTTGCCATCAGGTGGGCTGTATGCTTGTTTGCTACCAACGTAATACAAAAAATGAAACTTCCTAATGTGGGAATTGGACGCTACTCGTTGCTAATGCTCGCGCTGGCCTGTAACAGGTATACTACGCGCATGCGTTCGAGTGCCACGCATTCACTCTCGCTCTGTCTCTTTCTATTCCTCCTCCCCAGGAGCGTTGAACTTTTAACGCAACAGTGCTTTCATACCTCCCTCCATGGTAGCGTTAAACATTTAACGCAACCTTGTTGGAAGTCGCGTTAGACGTTTCACTTCAAAAAGAGGACAACATTTAAGAATATATCTGCATTAAATACAAAGTGAAAATCTGCATGTAAACATATAATTAAAAGTATTACGTATGTTATAAAACGAACGAAAACATTCGTTTAAAATTAGTATTCGTTACCTTTAAATTCTAAATTATACAATTAGAATTAACCGAATCGTAATAATACTGTTCGCACAGTACTCATTTTAATTTTAATTATTTCTTCAAAGGCTCATTTCGTTTGATATCAAGAAAACGAATTCAGCCATAAATAACTAATTGTAAACGTTACAAACAAAATTATTGTAAATTGTTTTTATGGGGTTTTTACCACAAATAAAATAAATATTAAATAAATATTCACGGACATTTAACATAACGTCCTCGGTCTCGTCCCAAACTAAGCTTAACGCTTGTGCTATGGGTACTAAATTACGGATAATATAACACATAAATATTACTTTCTTTTTTTGTAAATACATACATAAGATAGAAAACACCCAGACACAGTACAAATATCTGTGTTCATCACACAGTTAATGGTCCTGAATGGGAATCAAACCCATGACCTCGTGCACGGAAGTCGGTTACACTACCGGCTACGCCGTAACTAGGAGTCATATAGTTTTAGAGATGAGATAACCATACAAAAAAACATCGGTTTACACGAAGAATAACAAGAAGATAAAGGTAAGAGTGTGATACTTCTCCGATCGAGCCGGCCCATTTATGCTGGGATAAATATGGTTCTACTACTAAAATGATTCTTCTTTTCGAGATATTAAGTAGCCTACAAAACATACTTAAAACAACACAAAAAAAATGATTATAAGTATGCACCATTTTACGATGATCGGCTCAGTACTAACTGCGTGAAAGTATAATAAACAAACAAACACACTTTCGCATTTATAATAATACAGTAGATGGTAGAGACTTGCTTATCCCAGCACGAATGGGCCGGCTTGATCGGGGAGGTACCACCCTCTCACAAAAGATCAGCGTGTTACAACGGTAGTTACGCTTGCCGTTGTGTTTCGTATAATGAATGAGAGCGCCGGAGGCCCAAACCCCCTCACTATCCTCTCTTTATATATCCTTCATATCCTTTCTTTAGTACCCTGTCTTTCTTTTTGGTATAGGCGGGAAAAAAATGTACCCCGTTGTTCGGGGAAACGAACAGGGTAGTGTGGGGCCCTCACCCACTAAAGAAACCCGCCGTGTGCCGTCTCTCCGCCGTTATTTGCGGGCCACTGGAACCATATTACATTCCTTCAGTGGTCTCTATTTAGTATCCTATCTATCGTCACCTTATCATCCTTCCTATCCATCTCCTATTCCGTTTCTTGGCGATGGCGCGGATGATACCATGCTTTTGCGTTTATAGGCTACGGTAACCGCTTACTATACCCTTACCAGGTGGTCCGTAAGCTTGTTGGCTGTCCATGTAGTATAAAAAAAATAACAGTAAGGATTAATTGCTTATTTACTGACATCTGTCTAAGGCAACAAATACAGTACAAGCTTCAGATGTAAAATTAAGCATCACAATGAGCGTCTCGAGTTTACGTTCATACATTATTCTAGTCACGTTTTATGACTAAGTATCGGCCTAGGGCACTTTTTGTTACGTGAGCTGAATTGTACGTAGATTTGTATTTTGTTGTTACAAGAAAGAAAGGAAGAATATCGGAATTAATTATTATGTTTTTATCTTGAAGACCAACTTGATCAAACAATTGGTAGAAATAATGTATTAACATGATATCTGTTTATCTATACTATTAGAAAACTCTAATAGAGCTATGTCAGTGCATTTAAGATATCCATCCATCCCATGTGCCTTTCGACGTCCACTGCTGGACATAAGCCTCCCCAAGAGAACGCCACAGCATGTGTTTCGCTCATATGGGGGATAGTACCGTAATCATCACGCTTGGCAGGCGGGTTGGCGATCGCAGTGGATGTTGTTAATACTCGAGGGAATGCTGCTGCCCACTCCCCCGGTATTCCCTCGGTTGGCTCTTACGACTCCCATGGATGGAGAGGGGTGGGACAATTCTAAAGCCGGCTCCACACTGCAGTTTAAGATATATTGTTTTGTAAATGGTTACGCCTGTTGGCTTAAATTGCATAAGTATAATTATATACCTAAGTGTTTAAAATGCATAACGTTACGCGCGCACGCATGGAACTCGGTGCATATTATGATAACTTTTTTCTATGAATCTCCATGACCAACGAACTCTTATGGTGTTACAGTAAACCTCGAGGACTCCTCTATGATATCCAGTATCCCTAGTACGAGTTTACAAATTATAGAAACGATGATAGTTTTGGTTAGCTCGATGATCTATATAGTTTTAGATGTAATCGGTAGTACGAGTTAAAGTTATTGAATGTAGTCTACACGATATCGACCTAAGGCTAGGTTGATCTTAGCATCAGGCGGATCGAGGCGCTGGGGCTTAGGGTGGCCCTTGAAAAGTCGGAGGCCCTACTCTTCCATGGGCCCCGACGCGGCCCACCCGCCGGCGCCTCGATAACGGTCAACGGTGTGGGCTTTCCAATCCAGGCCCACATCAAGTATCTGGGCCTGGTATTGGATGGACGGTGGCACTTTGACGAGCACTTCCGCCGTCTTGCGCCAAAGCTCGTCGGCACGGCGTCCGCCCTCGGGCGACTGATGCCGAATTTGGGCGGACCGAGTCTCGCGTGTCGACGACTCTACGCGGGGGTAGTACGGTCAATGGCACTGTACGGCGCGCCCGTGTGGGCGGAGTCCCTGGCCGCTCGCAATAGGGCCCTTCTGTGGCGTCCACAGAGGGTCGTAGCGGTCAGGGCAATACGCGGGTACCGCACGGTCTCGTGCGATGCAGCCTGCGCGTTGGCCGGAACCCCCCCGTGGGATCTGGAGGCGGAAGTGCTCGCCGACGTTTATCGGCGGGCGTCGACGGCGCGGGCGGGGGGCAGCCGCCCCTCCCCAAGCGCAATCTCAACGTGGCGGGAAGATGCCCGCCGCGCCACCGTCCTAAAGTGGAGGTCTCGGCTGGAGACGCCCCGGGCTGGTCTCTGGACCGTGGGGGCGCTCCAGCCGATCTTGGAAGAATGGGCAGGGCGGCAGCACGGGGTCCTCACCTTCCGGTTGGTGCAGGTTTTGTCGGGGCACGGTTGCTTTGGCAAATACCTGCACACGATCGCTAGGAGGGAGACGACCCCAGGCTGTCACCACTGCGACTGCGGCGAGGACTCGGCGCAGCACACGCTCGAGTCGTGCCCGGCCTGGGATGTGCAGCGCCGGGAACTCGCTGCAGTAATAGGCGTGGACCTGTCGCTGCCGGCCGTTGCGCGAGCGATGGTTGGCAGTGACAGGGCCTGGACCGCGGTCGCCGCCTTCTGCGAGGCTGTCATCTCGCGGAAGGAGGCGGCGGAGAGGGCCCGGGAGGAATCCTCCTTCGCGGACCCGATTCGCCGCCGGCGCGCGGGGCGGCGTGCGCGCGCTTACCTGCGCCTGATGCCGCCCTAGCCGAGGCTGCGGACGGTGGGGTCGGGGAGTACCCTGCCGTCCGCGGAAGCCTACCGCGAAGGTGTGACGCCCAAGTGCGCGGGGCGTCGCACAAGAGAGGGTGCCCGAAGGGGCTGCCGCCTGCGGATCGCGGAGAAACGACGCGGTTCCCGTGATCCGCCGTAGCAAGGGCGGGTGAGGGCGCACGGTGGGTTTTTAGTGGGTGAGAGCCCCACACTACCCCGTTGTCTCCCCGGGCAGCGGGGTGTGCGGTAGGACATTTTTGCCCACCTAAAATAAAAAAAAAAAAAAAAAAAGGTTGATCTTAGCACGATTGAACGAACTTCGTTTTAATATCTTCATCTCTTTTACACACCGGCAAACTAAAAGAGACAAATGTAGTTGTTGACATTGACGTTTTATATCTATAACGACAAATACAAAATATTACAAATCGGAAATTTGTTTGTTTTCAAAATTGAAATTTACACAAATATTAATTTTGTGCGATGGCGAGAACCAGCCCATCGCAATTTGAAGTGATGGTGGATTTTATTTAGAGGTACGTAACAATCTTTTCTAAAAATGGTCACAAAGACGTCTTAGAATTTGTGTTGAATACATACGAACTTTTTTTCAGGAATGGGGACCTTAATAAGCCCTCCGATGGTCCTAGCGGCAGGCTAAGGGCCATCGATAAGTGGCAAGAGCTCACTAATGCTCTCAACTTGGATACAACAACCTTCCGTAAACCCTGGAGTCACCCACACCAATCCCAGAGTTCGTCCAAGTCCAAGTTGAGAGTTAGTTTCTTTTACTATTTTTTTATCAATCTGTGTTTTTAACATAGTTGAGCTAATAAAGGAGTTAGTAACATAAACTACAAGCTAAGTTTCTAGATTGTAATAATTCATTAATCTATTTTATTAATTTATTCCCAAGTATATGTTGTTTTTAGGTTTTGTTTATCGTCCGTGTGGCATAATGGTTAAGGCACCTACATCTCTAATACGAGCATGCAGTTTCGAAGTTTTGAGAATCATATGAACTTTCTAAGTGTATCTTAGACACCACTGACTAAGGCTGAAGAAAAACATCGTGAGAAAACCTGGGCTAAAAAAATGACTGAAATCGCCATCCCACATTGAGCAAGCATGGTGATCAATGCTCATTCCGTCTCTATATGAGAAGAGACCTTTACGCAACCGAGGGATAGATAATGGGCTAAAGATGATGATGATGATATGTTGTTTTTTAGGTATTGAAGACTGGAACAGGCCTGGTGAAGGTGGACAATCTAGCCAGCCATTTGAAACAGAAATGGTTCCTAATATCACTTCCCCCACACCGAGAACCTGAGGCTGCCAGAAGTTGAGCTCCAGTAGCAGACTCAGTGGCAAACTCTGTTTGCCAAATTAATTGAATTGATAATTTCTAATAAAATAAAATAAGTAAATATTTTTTGTGTTTAGTACTTATCCACAACCTCTAGCTTCAGGCAGTCACCACTTGGCTATGAGGCAATTAAACTGCCACCGCACTACTACTTTTAGCATGCTACTGCATAGGAGAAGAAATTTTTATGTAATGCATTTACAATTATTGTTAACTAGGTGTGTGTTATAGTTAAAGACCAATAATAAAACTTTAGAAAACATTTAATGTAATGAAAATAGAAAACTATTTCATATATATTTTTCAATTTAAGCTCACAACCACAGGCAGGCAATCTACCACTGGCTTGGAAAGATCTTCTGAGAAGAGACTATAAAAACTCAGCAAGGATGGCCATCATCATAAATCTTTCATCAGAAACCTAGAATAAAAAATCATTTCTTATTATACAAAACAAAAAAGTATATAAGTATGTCGCTTTTCACTCTTACTAGGGGTGCTGGTAGTCCCCATTTGCATAGAATAACAATGCACTTAGAACCTAAAATCATAAAATGATTTTTGATCTATATTTTTTAGCATTTGACATGCTCCGCTACTTTTTAAGGTACAAACCTTAACATAAAATGATTTTATTACCTACTTACATAAAAATTAAAGAAGTACTAAGATATGAACCTAGGTTCTTACTCAATATTAGTAGCAACATAATTAAAATTGTAAATGAAAGATCTTTAAACAGTGGATATTTGGATAAACATATATTATCGGTTATTATGGTACCTATAACATACATAATCATATGTAAGTACATACGATATAACTTATCCAATGCGCGAATACGTGATGTGAAATAAAACTTACCTTGGTCTCCACTGAGATTCATTGTGAACTCTTGAGATTTGTAGTTTCTCTTAGGGTATCATAGAGATACACAAATCCCTCCTTGGATAGCCGATATCGTTGCACAAAATGAGTGTCGGAGATACGGCTAGGCACGTTTAATCTCCGCCTTTGTAGGAGCTCCTATCACTCCTCATCATTCTCAGCCTCCTCAGCTAACCTCCACGCAAGACATCGTCTCGCCAACATTATATTTTGGATTAAAAACAAAGATGCTTGCAAGCTCTCACCAAGATTTACATAGCGAGTACCAAAACTATAAAACTTTACTAACAACGACTTGTCAAAGTCGGACTCATACTGCCAAAATACAATAATAAGATCGAAAACTATCATCGAATTCGTTAACTATGATTGTATTGGGCTCGTACTACCAATTTTAATTCCACTACGTTTCCGCTAGGGGCACTGCACGTAAATGTATGGAATGACTCGAAACTACATATCATATTCGAAAACTATCAAAAACTCGTACTAGGGGTACTGATAGCTGGTGATTACATCGAAGCCCTAAGGAGCGTGTCTACTGCTGGTGCAGGGTGAGTTGCGATCCGAGCTTCCTTATTCGTCGTTGAATATTACTTGCATTTAATTTTGTCTTTTGCCAAAGTCGTGTTCTAGTCAGCATAATAACCATACCTTTATAAAATACAGTTCACTAGCTTATCCAGTAATGATTGGTTCCGTAGTAATATCGTGAAAGTGTAAGAAATAAATTAACAAACAAACTCAATTTAGTATTTATAATATTAGTAAGGATTACAAAAAAATACATTAATGAAAACATTATCATAATAAATTATTTATATTAGTGTTATGTTAAAAAATAATATTAAATTAATTTATACATTCAGACGTGTTATAACAATAACAGCTTACAATTTTATGAATATTCACTAACAGAGTATTATGAAGGATGCTATGTAGCGATATAAAGACAACGACTTTCAATATTACACAAAGAAATGAATACATTCGACACGCCATTTGTCCTCTGCACGAGACCTATTCGGCAATGTTTTCTTATCGCTTCCTCTCTTTCATTCAACACTCTCGAGGAGCGTGTTTTGTTAAACCTAAACCCAACGCTAAGATTGTAGATCTTTCATCATATGGTTTGTTATCGTTCTAAATATCTATTTAACAATGGCTTTCCATTAAATATTCCGTGATTCAAGCAATTATCTTAAATCTAGGACTGCTTAAGACAGGTACGTAGCAAGTACTGAGCCAAATCTGCCAGCAAATGTTGCCTTTATATTAAATCGTAAATACTTACTAACTTATTTATCATCACGCCATTTCCCTTGCGGGGTAGGCAGAGAGAACCAAAGAGGCTCTATTCTTGCATACATCTCTCGCTTCCTCAACATTCATAATTCTCTTCATACACGCTCGCCGGTTTTGGAGACTCCTGACTCCACCTTCCTTCAATACATGACCGATTTGGTCTAGGTAGGTAAGTCTCGGTCTCTCCCTGTACCTACATCCTTCCACTTTCGCATTGTATATCTTCTTAGCCAGTCGCTCGTCCGGCATTCTTTCCACATGTCCGAACCATCGGAGCATTCCCTTTCGCATCTTTACACCAATACTCTCTTTAACACCTACTCGCTCTCTTACGTCGTTGTTACGAATGCGGTCAGTCAGCCTCACTCCACAGATTCTCCGCAGAGATCGCATTTCGACCGCATTGATTTTACTCTCATACTACTTTTTGCATACCCAGCTCTCGCTTCCATATAATAACGTTGGGACAAGCACTGCATTGTGTATTGCGACACGTGCCCACTGGCTGAGGTGATGACTGCCGAGAAGTTGTCCCAATGCTCCGTTCACTCTATTTCCCGCATTTACTCTTCTCTCTACATCAGTGGTGTACCTTCCATCCCGACTGAATCCACATCCAAGATATACAAATTCATCCACTTGTTCTAGCACACCATTTCCTATTGCTACTCTAACATCTTTTATGGCTTCTTCTCTTTCAAAAACCATTATTTTGGTTTTGCTTACATTCACACGTCACACAAGGCCCCTTTAATATGCTAACTAATAGTATTCATTAGTCACGTCAATTTCTTTTCCTTAAGAAAGTATCATGTATCTGAGCATTGGAAAGTCCTTTGGTTTCGGGTACAACGAAATAAGCAAAAATAGCGTTTGTCAGACCTACGGCTCCAAAAATGTAGAAGGATCCGTGAATACCAAAGGCACTGTTCATATATGGAAACACAGCAAGGATCAAAAAGTTGAGCAGCCAGACCAATTCAACAATAATCATCGATGCTAAGTTTTGAACCTGAAAAATATCAAGATTTATTTTGTTAATTGTAAAAAACATCACAGACTTTAAAAATAATTATAAAAAAAATAATAGACTAGCAACGAGTTTAGTAAGAAGAAGTTTACATTATAATATCGAGATTTGAATAAAATTCTTGTTATTTAATAGTTGCAGAAATTAGCAATATAATTATGGCGGAGTACACGTTTACTAAAATCGTAAATTATAATAATAACCCTACTTTTCTGACGACCCGAGGCAGAGAGGTTTGTGTTTGATTTCACAGAACCGCGAAAGAAGGTGGAACATGACTGTATGCAAGTTTGGGATGAAAATTTACTTATGCTTGCTTTCTGGGCTCTAAGCTATATGTATGCAAATAGTGAAGGATAACATAAGTGATAGCGCGAAAACGTGCGGAAATTCTGCTGGAACTGGAATTTATAACAATAAGTAAGTATTTGTGTTGACTAAAGTCAGATATTTGGGAAGTTAAAATATTAAGAGTTATGTGCGTTTAAAAACGTAGGTATTTTATTGTATATTATTTTTTGATCTGTATTTAGCACTGGACATGCTCAGATACTTTTAAAGAACAAATTATTTTTCCACAATTCACAAATAAATAATAATAAATATTTATTCACGGACATTTTCACACAACATCCTCTGGTCCCAAACTAAGCATAACGCTTGTGCTATGGGTACCAGATTACGGATATAATACATATATTACTTTTTTTGTAAGTACACATAATAGATCGAAAACACCCAGATGCATTAAAAATATCTGTGTTCATCACACAATTATTTGTCCTGAGTGGGAATCGAACCCTCGTGCACGGAAGTCGGTTACACTACCGACTACGCCTACGGGCCGTAGGGCCCGTAGGCGTAGTCTATAATAATTTGTTCTTTATATTTCTTTTATTTTTTTTTAAACTAGAATGTTTAAGTATTATAATTTGGAGATTTAATTATTTATGAATATGTAAATAGTACTTAAAATCGTGTCTTACTTACCTCAGGAATAAAAACTTCCGCTAGAAGTACATACGGAATTGTACCAGCTCCGAATGTAAAGAAAAAGCAGTACGCAAATATTACAAATACTGAGACTAACGGGGGAGCAATCTTTGTCTGCAATAGGCAGCCAAGTGTAGTCATACATGCAAACACTAATACTGAAGACGTGATTAACAGGACCTGAAAGAATAGGAAAATATGTAGTTTTTTTAATTTTTCTAGTGCATATGCTTGTGTTGATGTTCTGGCTCGATCAAGGAAGTACCACCCACTCAGAAGATCAGTGTGTTTCGTATGGCGAGTGAGAGTGCCGACGGCCTAGCCTACTCCTGATCATCTCCCTGTTATCCTCCTTATCCTCTCTTTATTATACTTTCTTTTCTATCCTTAATAGCCTTCCTATCCTGTTCTTATTTTTTTTTTGTGTTTCCGTGTGGTGACGGACTAAGAATATAAGTGTCACCACCCCATTCTTTACCAAGGGTGTCTATTGAGGCGACTAAACTGGCTGGGTACCGAGTGAGAGTACTCACTTGGTATTGCACCCGAGTGGGTTGGTACCACTATCTCCAGTGTGACCGACCATGAAGCACATCGTTGCGTTTTGGCTGTAGCAGGAGATAGACGCGTTTATTCTTTTATTTCATATTGATGAAATGAAACGATGAGCAGCGGCTTGACAATATTCTCAGTATAGTTGAGTCCACGAGCGACGGTTACCATTTATCATCAGATGAGCCGTGGCTCGTCTGCCGCTACAAGCAATAAAAAAAAATCATTCCTCCCTTCCACCTGCCATCCCTTTACCTAGAGATGGCAACGCGTGAGTGATACCTCTGGTGTCGCTAGCGTCTATAAGCTAAGATAACCATCTGGCTTAATACTAGGTGGGCCGTATGCTTGTTTGCCACCCACGTAGTATTAAAAATAACTATAGTTTTCTTTAACACTCACGAAAGAAAATCAGACCATAGTGAGTAATGTCTTTTTTTGAAAGAAAGAAAGAAAGAAAAATAATTTATTGTCTCATTCATATTAGAGGACGCGCTTATGCTAATATGAACAGTAAAAATATCATTAAATAAATCTACAGCACTAAAAACTAAAACTATCAGATAAATAAAAGAAAAAAAGAAATGCAAGGGTGCTAACAAATATATTGGTTTTATCTATAATAAAAAAAAATTAAAAGATAGTGGTCCTCTAACAATGAGTGAGCACACGGAACGCTACTCGGTTTGCTGTGAGTGACGCTTTAATCACGGCACCACAACACTGGTATTCTGTAGCGCCCGAAGTTTACCCCGTTCCATCATTCATCTCACATATAACTGACCACGGTATCAATTCCCTATCTACAATAAAATGATTCTTCAGTATATCCTTTATAGGCCGGTACTGAATAATCTTGGGCATTAGCTTGTCCTTTTTAATCATTGTGCTGCATGTTAAAAATGCGTGGTACCCGAGTTCACGAATATGTTCGACAACTACGCTACACACTTTCATGTTATTGTCTGTGCAAATGGCATCTACAAGTGAGCTACTATCCCCGATAAAGTGGGTTGCTAAAGGAACAACTTGTTTAAGATTTAAGTAACTAAGGAATTCTTGAGTTTGCTTATACATTGAGCTGTTTATTTTAAGCATGTCTACGTTAAAGTCACCCAAATGTATTAAATGCTCATATGGTGCTAAACTAAATATAGTCTCAGTTAGCCAATCAAGGAATTTAGAGAGCGTAAACCAAGGAGGTATGCTGTGCCCACATGTACTGTTTTACCATTTATTTTTATCTTTAACCAAAGCTGCTCCAAATCGGAATGTTCAGGATGTGGTTGTACTCGCGTTGTTACCCCATTTTATATATAAAAAGCAACTCCACCGCCTCTACCTTCCCGAACTTTAACTGGTCTAGGTATATGTTTTAGTCGATACCCTGGTATAGAAGGTGCTCCTGCCCAGCCCTCAACCATGTCTCATTTATAGCCATGACGGTCCATTGCTATCCGGAATTTATCCTGATTTGTTCTCAGTGATCCAGCATTCAGTAATCCTAACTTTATAAATTTATTATTGACCATTGTAAAAAGCATAGTTTATATTTATGGTTATAATGTGGCATTTTATAAGCAGTCTTTGGCAGAAAAATCTTATGCTAGAATAATTTAATTTATTAGTTTTGTAATTAAACTGAAATATTATTGTATGTAATATGCATGCAATGTGTAAATATGAACTGAAATTATAATCTGTAACATAATTGGTTACTTTATTTAATTTTATCAGTAATATAGTATAGTGTAAATATGAGTATGGAAGTGACTAATGTGGAAAGTTAAAACAGTTGGCAACACTTATACTATTGCTATACCATAGTACTAACAGGTTAGCAAAGTATGTCGTTGTTTGAACCAGAGTGTAAAAAAATATTTCATAAATGGCATATGTACAATAAAAGTATGTATATATCTTAAAACTGAATAATACATTAATCTGAAGACACGTAAATACGCCGTATGTCATTCTCGACTCGTTTCCTATGTGTTCTGTCTCCCGGTTTACTCCTAGCAAGGATACGACCGCGGTTTGACCAAACGAACTACAATCCATGCTGACTCGCAGCTTCCCGTGCTGTACGAGAAAGCAGTCTATTTGTCTTAGTGAGATGTTCATGTTTTTCCATTTTCCATCGCATTTTGTGTTGTTATATTTCTATGTTATTTATTTCCATCCATCCATCAGCCTTTTAAAGTCCACTGCTGGACATAGGCCTCCCCAAGAATGGGGGCTAGTGCTGTAATTGCCACGCTTGGCAGGCGGGTTGGCGATCGCAGTGAATGTTGTTAATACTTGAAGGAGTGCTGCTGCCCACTCCCTCGGTATTCCCTCAGTCGGTTCTTACGACTCCCATGGGTGGAGAGGGGTGGGATAATTCTAAAGCCGGCCCCACACGGCGAAGGCGAATGTTATTTATTTACTTTGCATAATTTTCACGCAAAATGTCTATAACTTCTTTTAACATAGTGTTTTTCATCACACTATCGTAGTTAGTCTTTCTTCTTATACCACATAGCAACTCTTCTTATTTACTCTATTTAAAAAAAATAAATATATATGTTATCTAATACTTTCTGATATTAACGCGAATGTCACATTTTGAAATAAAACTACGTTTACGGAATCTATCGCGTTTACTTGATTTTACTACTATCCCGACGTTTCGAATACTTTACAGCATTCATGATCACGGGTGGACTTAGATGATAGACGTCCAAGGCTGATATGTTATTTCAACGGTTTCGTCTACCCACAGTATATGATTTTACAAAATTTTTGGTTTATTTATTTTAACCCACCTAATATTCGTTTAGAAACAGTGAAACTATCTACTTCAAAATTTTTTATGCTTACAATGTATGAGACTTTAAGTTAGTATATTAAAATGAGTATAACACTCCTCTTTAAATTGTAAAATTGTTGTTTTTATTTAGTGCTCAAAAAGTCTACCACAAACTACCAATTACTACCAGTAAGAAGACAATCTTGGTTATTAGTTTATATTATTAAATATATTGATTTTGCCAAAAGCTAAGACTAAGAAGCTACCACCGGATCGGAACGCGGCCTGACTGAGAAAGATCCGGCCAGAAAACTCAGTAGGCAAAAAAAAAAACCATAACAGTTGTTGCCATCATATACTGTGGGTAGATGAAACCGTTGAAATAACATATCAGCCTTGGACGTCTATCCTCTAAGTCCACCCGTGATCATGAATGCTGTAAAGTATTCGAAACGTCGGGATAGTAGTAAAATCAAGTAAACACGATAGATTCCGTAAACGTAGTTTTATTTCAAAATATATGTTATCTTTAAAAAAAAAACCCTGATCTAATGATCCTTGTATCGCGGGGGATTTTACAAACACACAATGTCACGGACACCAATCGGAATCCTAATAATAATAACTAATATAAGTGCATCGGTGGTGTAGCGGTAGTGTATGTGACTGCTAATCATGAGGTCTCGGGTTTGATCGCTGGGTCGGGCAATGTTATTGAGCTATTTCCTAAAAAGAAAAATTCTTAGTAGCAGCCCGGAGCTTGGAAATGTGCCCGGTAGACGTCAATAGGCTCGCCCCCTATTAAGTGGGATTTAAACATAGCTGGCGAATCGTGGGTGTGTAATACACCTCTGCCTACCCCTTCGGGGAATACAGGCGTGATGCTATGTATGTATGTACAAATCGGAATCGAGTCCATAACCCTCCGCTATCTGTGCAGTTCAGTGCAATCAAGTTATTAAATCTTATCATACCACATCTACAAAATAAAATATCTCTTATCAATAAATATGAAGTAGTACACTTTTACAACTTACTCTTCTCCCAGCCTTATCAGTAACAATAGCTGAGACTGCAGCTCCGGAAAACAAAACGACTGCAAAAATTATCGTGTACAAATCTGCTTTACTTGGATCGGTTTGCATGAACACTGACTTAGCGTACACCTGAACTGGAACGTTGCCCATTAAGACCTGGAAAATAAGATTCTTTTATTCCTAAAACTGTCAAACTAATCCCGGCTAATATTAGAAATGAGAAAATAATACCATTGAACCCTAAAACAACTTTTAAATAAAAAAAAAGAATGTTTATTGTGACGACAGTAAAATGCAAATAAATTGGACAATCTCTGTTACAACGTCATATTTGTTCAAATATTTACAGTGAGATGATAAATCTAATTTTGAGCCTACCTGTTTCAGATAAATTTATGGTTATTTATAAGTAAATATGTTAAGCAGGCATATTTAACCCAAAATGTTTTTAATACAGCAAATTCATTTTAATTGTTTACCAATAGGCATTCATAATTGTGGAAATAACCTGACGAGGTCTGCATAGTGCCTTAAGGCTCTAAAGCCTTGACAAATTAATGATGAAAATAATATATAAAGATTACATGAACTTTGTGACTCGTTACAAAACTACACAAGCATATAGCTATGAAAAAAAAAAACCTGCACTGATCGTCCGCTGGGCCTTTTTTCGATAAGAAAATATATGTAATTCTAATTTTAAAGACAAATAAAAAAAAACAATAAAACATTGATTAATGAATTTTATAAATCCCAAAGAATAAGGGTTTGTGTACTTCAATTGTGTAATGAAAGACATTGTATACACCTTTAAAGTAACTACAATCGCTATAAATTTGGCCACAAGGCTTTTTGTATATAGCCGAAGTCTAAGTTGCAAAAGCACGTGTTCAGCTCATAGTGTGTTCTGAAATTATCATTAACAACATATTATCATTAACACATATTTAATACTGTTTATTTAATTAACTGTTTTCATTTTAGAAGGATTAAGATAATTACCTGCATAGATATGACAGCTGTAACTGTAGCAAAGGCTCTTCTAGATGCAGGTTCTAAAACTAAAATACGTATAACTTTTAAAACTCCAAAATTAATAACTAGTATTAGTAAAGAAGAAAAATTAAACAATGTGATTGCTGATGTATATCTAATTAGATTCCAAACTATTAATTAAATATGAATTCACGAGCAAGGACATCGAGAAAAAAATGGACGGTCATGGCATATACGATCTACTAATGTGCAGGAATAGCCTTACACCGATCACACAAAAATAATACAAATACATTGAGCTGAGGGTGTTTATGACAACTGTACTAATTTTAGACCTATTTGAGGATATAGCTGAGAACATTGTGGTAATCTGAATAATATAGAATGTACTTATTTGTTAGTCGAATGATATCAAGCAGAATACATTAAAGATAATATGGATACAGACTTTAATTGTACATAATATAACAGACGACAATAATCATTTTAGATGATGTAATAGATACAGATAAAATAACTACATCGGATAATAACCACAATTGAGTATTAAAAATTGAATTATTCCATACTAAATTATCTCTTGGTGATACTATTAAGTATGAAATTTTGTTTAACAACCCGTTACTGTCTCACAGTTAGGCATGGATTTCCTCTCAGAGTGAGGAGGATTTAGGCAGTAGTCCACAATACTGGCCCAGTTTTGTTCCGTGTGAAGTCTGCTAGACTTCACCCGGCGTCTTAAAGATCTTTGCGTGCAAGTTTGTTCACATTTATTTTTTAACAAGCAGTAATAATTCGTAAATTCTTTGGAAAATCCAAAACTGCACGCCTCATAATCTTCATTTTTCACAATTAAGTTGATTATTTGATAAGTAACTAATAATGTATTGGTTTTACTAAGTAGTTTTCAATAAATCACATAGATAGCGCTAATTTCAAAAAGTACTAATGTGGGTTTCCTGTATTATACGCCATCTAGCGCAAATTTTAAGAATTACTTCTATATTGGTCTACTTCTCAGTTCCGGGCCGCGCGCCCGCCAAGGCCACGCAAAAAAAAGGGCCCCCAGGCCGCTAAAAATATTCCCGCTTAAAATTTTGTCAATGTCTTTAATTTTATTAGTCTGTATTGTAGGTTATAGTTAAAATTACTCAAGCCAATATAAACTGTATTCTTGTTAAAACAAGTTGTAAAATCCCTTGCGCTCGGCCGTCAAAATGAACCGAAACGTCATTACGTCAAGGTTGACATTTCAGTGTCGTAAAAATTGTGGAATGTAAAATATGTTTTTTTCGTGTTTTATAACGTTGGTGTGTTATTATTTACATGTGTTTAGTGTTTTTAATTATTGTTATGGATAAAATAGTTAATATACTTGACAAATATCATCAGTTCGTCAAGCAAAGGTAAGAACTTTCTTTTAACAAAAAACAATGTACCGGCCGGGCGAACGGCGTTCTGTTGACGATTCACGATAGTAAAACCACCGGTGGCTAAGTGGCTATGCGTAGGTACGTAAAAAGGTAGTTCTCATGAAAGGCGCTGGTTTTAGTGTCGCGTCGAGCGTAAATATTCAGTATTTTTTGTTTATTTAATAACAATTAAACCACGTCGAATCAGAACGTGAAAAGTAATAGGGCTCTATTCTTAATCATAATAATTCGTAAACGAAAAAAAAGACCCAATTAGTAAAGTATTATGGTTGTTATCGTGTTAACATACATTACCTACAAGTCACGGACGTCCAAGCCAGATTTTTTTGAAACAGTTTTTTAACTAGTTTAAATAACAAAAATGGCATCAAAAATATTATAAGTTAAACACAAAGTGAAAAATGTGAAATCGAAAATAACAGTCAGGAGCAGGATATGAACCTGCATCTTCTGGATACCGTCCAGATGCTTTACCAATTCAGCCATCCTGACAATTACTCCTGACTGCTAATTTCGATAACACATCATACTTAACGTCTTTGGGTGACGCCCTGATCCCCGATCCTGCTCCTGACTGTTATTTTCGATTTCACATTTTTCACTTTGTGTTTAATGTATAGTGCTAAGCATGTCAAATGCTAAAAATATGTATAAAAATATCTAAATAATATCATAAGTGTTAAAAATAGTGTTTGTTCTTATATGTGTGTGTAGATATTATTTTACAAGTGCAATATATGATAAATAGAGACGTTTTAAGTTTGAAAAATCAGTTGTTCCGTGTAAAACGGGAGTAGAACACACCTCAACGCTTTGCTTATGAGGCGTGCAATAAATACAGACACGACTTACGAAAATTGGAACTAGTCAGTGATGTATGCCTTGCGTGGCCGGAATCTTAGACTTGAACTTGATACCACTGTCGTCAAAATTCTTGGTTTTACCACTAGGCCATATCATGAGTAATAAGTTACCAACAATTTTAGTATTGCTTGTCTATTTACTCTGTAGGTCAACATGTTCAACAGAGGATCTCAAACTGTGAATAGCTAACTTAACCAATACAACGACTACACTACTGATTATACTTTGGACTTTGGAACCATTGCAACTCATTTAGTAATAAATCAACGTAACGCATTTAGTACAGAACCTGACAATTAATCTCATTCGTTTTGTACTTGTGTAAGGATTACTTCAGTATTAGTTATTGTAAATTTACATTCCTCACATATACTTTTATGTTTACTATTATCAACGTTTGCAATCAATATATTTTATATTGTCTTATCAACTTTTGTGCTACTAAATAACAAATTAAAGTGTGATTGTAATTAGGACATTGATGTTTTATCTGTTCATGTGTAATGAATTAAGAAGTAGCACATGTCGTGATATATCCTGGCCTCATAATAATCAATCAAAATAATTTTGTTTTAAAAATCCAAGCAAGATTAGATACTACACAGATTTAGGCGTGTATTGGGATAATATTTATTAAACTTAATGAAAACATTAATAATTTATTTTGCCCACACACTAATAGAAATTAGTAGAAAAATATATTTTTTGCTACAAACCTCATAAAGCAATGGCTAAAACAAGAGATAGAAGAAATATAGAGGAAAAATAATGTGGGAATAATTAAAAAATGAATTACTCGTTAAAGACTTACATAATAACTTGAATGTAGACATTGATTGTGGTTTTACTATTGACGTTTCATCAACTTGAAGTTTTTCCTTTTCGGGTTCTTCATATTTTTTATCGGCATCAAGTGCATCTATAATCATTTCTGTTCTATTGAACTTTATTGCAATCATAATAATATTTAGAACATGGTCATAAAATGTTATCTTATCTACTTTTAATATCTTTCTATTCTATATTTAAAAAAAAATATCGTGGATACATGATACAACTAAAGTCTAAAATGGTATAATTATCAAAATAAAAAAAATAATTACCTGCCATTGAAACGAGCTCCGTAGATGGTATCATTTGTTGTTTTAATTTGGTGAGTTCATCAAATACCACTATTGATGAAACTGGAACTCCACGATATTTAGCAATAGATAGTTTTGCTGCCTAGTTTGAAAAATACTAAATGAGTACAAACAGACAAGATTTCGCTATCTATCAAAGATAAGAAACATTTTAAAACATTAATTATAATAATAACATTCTTAATCTGCTCTAAGTAAATTATTGTAATTATTTGGTTAAAGTTCAAAGATAATTAGTTTTATATTTTTTAAATTAATTGATCTTTTTTAAATAAAATTAAAAGTCCAGCTAAAATCACCTACCTCTTCTTGGTTTTGCCTCAAAAGATAAACGGGGCTTTCCGTCACTAACATGAGAAGAATAACTCCGGCAACACTAACAAGTAAGTTTATCCAGATTATTGTTCTATAAGTGAAACACCAGCCTATAATGTAGGACACCAGGATACCAGCACTGTAGAGAAACATTGAGGCTAAAACAAAATATTTAATTAAATCACGCTTACAATATTCGCAAGTGTATATATTCTCGAGTTTCATAATTATCATTATACTCGTATATTGAAATTTGAATATGAAAGTGACATTAAATATTAACTCACATGAAGCTAACGTTCCTCTTATAGAATCTTCAGCTACTTCTGATGTAAAGATAGGAGCATACACTAAAGATGCTCCTCCAGAAATGCCACCTAAAAACCTTGCTGCTAGTACTAATTTAATTGAAGTTGTGCTGCTTACCACTGTCCATGAGATCTGATAAATATTCAACATATCCAATATTATTTAAACAACTTTATCGATTTACCATCGCTACAATCTTTACTTAGAAGTTAATTTGTTTCAGTGCAGTATATTTTTCCCTTCTGTTTAATTGTGTGAGATCTCTTCATTAACGTCATTTCTGTCCATGTCGTGTTTCAAATAATCTATGCATGTTTAGCCAGTTAGCTTTTGGCATATAATACCTTTGATATTTTGTGTTTCCATATATTACTTTCGTTATATTACTGTCACCCTCTCACTGCACGAAATTCATAATTACTACTTCAATAGATGATGTCAATAGTTGTTCAACTATTAAAGCTAAAATGCTAAATTCGAATAACTATTAGCTAATATTCTAATAACTATTAGCTATATATTCGAATATATATTAGCTTATAGAACATCGTAGGTAAGTAATAATGATGTCCAGACTGTAATTTCGGTAACGTTGGACAGTATCAACAGACACTAGCCATGTACGCAGAACATATTTTATTATAGTGCACGAATGAAAAACAAACATAAATGCAACCTCTCTTTTCTCACTGTCATAGTCTGATGGGACGGCATTCACATGACCGGAAAGGAATTATTATTGCATTAATTATAATAATAATTATTATTATCATTGCATTAGTGATGGTAGGATTACCCAATCCAGAGGCAGAGTAATATCCACCAAGCAAGAGTACTTCTTTAGTGGGTCAATACCACCATCTTCCGCATGAACCACTGTGAAACATATCGGTGTGTTTCTTTTGTAGGGGGAGATAGCCATCCATTCAACATTTCATCCGCGACATAAAATTATGAGCAACGGCTTGGCAATAATATTATTTAGGCACCACTTACGTTCAGGTGCGCCGTGGCAGTTACTGCTTACGATCAGGTGCGCTGTGGCTCATCTGATGAAGTACTTAAAGATTAAAATTAACACCAGATGCTTTATCTCACCAGGACTGGCAAAGACAATATAACTCCACCGTTTCGTCTTCCAAAATTATTAATAAATATCCCAGTGATAGCAACTCCAAACATAGCTCCTAGTGAAGGCAAGCTTCCTAGTAAAGCTTCTTCAGCCTTTGTCATAGGAGCAGACATTGGTGTTGCACTTGAAACATATAACTCTGTTGTATATGAAGTCCATGAGTTGAGGAAACTAATCACAAATGAACCGAATCCACCTGAAACGAATAATAAATGCTACACGTATATTCAAGGAGAAATCTAGATAATTGGTAATATTTTAGAAATTTTTATATATATTTTTAGCATTTGACATGATTAGCCATATACATTAAACACAAAGTGGAAAATGTGAAACCGAAAAATAACAGTCACGAGCAGGATTTGAACCTGCATCTCCGATCTCCGATAGATATTAAGATTTTTTATACAATTTATTCTAAAGTAAAAACATATGCCTTACAACGAAAATTCACACACCAAACACATCTGTGTTTAATGCAATAGTATACTTAGTAGCTGAAATCTATTACTCCATCAAAACGAAACGCCAATGCTCGGACAGGGCAACGTCTATCAGGACCATTAAATAAAGTTATTAAAATTTTAAGATACAACAATGTATATAATTACTACGTGTTGCAGAGGGGACGCCTCTTCTACGTCTGCCTCATTCATGATGTTAATTTAATAAGCAACGAAGTCGAAGTCGCGGTTATCACCTATTTGGCAATAACAATTATTTACAAAATCACAACAAACTGAAAGACTTTTAATGAATATCGAAAGCCCTATTGTTACAAAATTCAATGAACAAAATCACTTTCACAGAATATGAAAACAGTGACCCATGATCATAAATTCTGTAAGGTATTCAAAAACGTGGGACATTAGAGCATCTATTAATGGTGGTAGATTCCGTAAAAGTGATTATATTTTGAATGTTCAATGGTTCCAACATACTATCAAGTACATCTTCGTTCTTTTGCCATCGTTGGTATTGATAAAAAAACACCGAGTACAGTAGTCACAACGGATTTGTGTCCCTGAAGTTGGCTGCAAGACGCTGCGCAGTAGACATTTTTGTGACGCAAGGCATGTGCATCTTTTATAGTTTACATTAATCGAAAAATGTTCCATTATAATTTAACAATTGTAATCGATATTTATATAATTTATCGATCATACTAAAATATGTGGACTCTTCTAAATCTAGATTAAAGCTTATTCACTCAAATCGCTGGTATACTTTTTATTGAATATAAAAAAATAGTCTCTAAATACTTAGATATGAAAATATTATGATCTCATTCGATTTTTTTGTTAATCGAGTAATAACAATTGAATTGGTCAGCACTTATCGTATGATTTTGTCAAAATTCCCACGACGCGACCTGTGCCTAACTTCAGAGACAAAAAGATTCGTTGTGACTACTATATCACTATTTAAGTCAGAGATAAAGACGCTGGCTTATTCCAGCATTGTATAGTTCACTAAATTGCAAATTTCAATTTTCGCTCCATCTCCTATCCTATTCCATGGAGATGGCGACGCGTGAGTGGTGTTGCTAGCGTCTAATAGGCTACTGTAATCGCTTACGAATAGGTGTGCCGTATGCTTGTTTTCCACCCATGTAGTATAAAAGAAAGTTAGTAGTTTTGGTAAAAATGTATCAGTTAAACACAACACTCTGCCGAAAAACTATTGTACGTTTAGAAGCCTACATACTTGTAAGATAATTTGTATATGTAATTTAAAGATGTAAACAAATCCTATTATAAAGCTGTAACAGAGCTGTGACTATACATTTAAGATATTTGAGAAAAATTTACTGTAATGGCGTGTCTAAACACAAAACATTTTTTTTTTAATTTTTGTGCAGTTGTCTGTTTATCCATTTGTCTGTTTGTTCGTTCGCAAATCACGCAAAAACTACTGAATGGATTTCGATGGCACTATTTCAGTTTTATAGCTCTTCATTAGACTTAAAAAGTGGTATACATTTTTTTAACCCGCTTCTATATCGGAAACCTGAGTTATAACCTAAAAACTAGGCTGTGGCGGAGCCACGCGCAAAGGCTAGTAAACAAATAAATTTAATTAAGCATAATAATTATACAGATAATAATCACACAATTTCCACAACTCGTATAACTTATCTTAACTTTATGACATATTCTTACTTGCTAGAGCCGTGTGAAACTGACGAAATCTTCCAATATTCATCTTGAGATTCAACTAAAGCCACTACCGACAACACATCAATGCTATACTAAATTAATTGACCGTTTCCACAATTAGTATGTTGGATAAACGTATTATATTATCTCTTGATAACAAAAACGACCGACTTTATCAGTTCGTAATAGAGTATTGTAGTTAATGGGATCTGTATGTGTACAGAGTTTTAGTAACTGTTATTCTCTCACAATAACGGTAAAGTTAGGTAGTAAGTTTTATATTAGTATACTTTAATTAACTTGACCTTTGCTATGGCAACATTCAAATTAACTTTCCATCACAACCAGAGGCCGTATTTAATTGAAATTTTACAATTACATCTATTAACGGGCCTCGGGGCGTAGTCGGTAGTGTAACCGCTTACCATCAGGTGGGTCGTATGTTAGTTTGCCACGCGCGAAGTATAGAAAAAATTTGAACCAATAAAGTACAAATTATTTGTGAATGAGAAAAAAGAGAACCTTTTTGCCAGCGGGAATCGAAACCGTCTTTACGACCAAACCGGCCATAACGACAAATGTGATGAGGAGATTGGGATGGCCGAAAGGTCAGTGCGGTAGCTCAGTGGCTTAGAGCACATCCCCGGATTGGAAGGGACGCGGGTTCGATTCCCACTTGCACTAAAAATCTCTTTTTCCTCATTCACAAATAATTTGTACTTTAAAAAGTAGCTGAGCATGTTAAATGCTAAAAAATATAGATCAAAAATTACCCATAAAGTGTCTATTTTTGCATAGATAGATAATGTGTCGTATAGTGTCATATTCATTTATTACCAATTCAATTCTGAAATTTACGTAGATGAATTCATGGCAAAATCTAGTACTTACAATAATGTTACAACTAACTGAGCTCAAAATAATTAAAAATGCTAAAACTTTTTGAACTAATTTTAAACTTCTAAAAACAAAACCAGCTAGACAGCATCATAATTGTTCCAAAATTTTAATTAACAAATTAATACTATATCTGTCTATTCTGTCTGAGTCCACCAGTGACCATCGGCTGTAAAGTATTCAAAAGTCGGGATATTACGAAAAACAAGTAAACGCGTTATTTTTAGTAAAATAACGTTTTATTTGGTAAAATTTATACAAATAATGTTTACTCATTTATATATATTTGTAGCATTTGACATGCTTAGCACTATACATTAAACACAAAGTGAAAAATGTGAAATCGAAAATAACAGTCAGGAGCAGGATTTGAACCTGCATCTTCTGGATACCGTCCAGATGCTTTACCAATTCAGCCATCCTGACAATTGCTCCTGACTGCTAATTTCGATAACACATCATACTTAACGTCTTTGGGTGACGCCTGCGTTACGTTAAGTATGATGTGTTATCGAAATTAGCAGTCAGGAGCAATTGTCAGGATGGCTGAATTGGTAAAGCATCTGGACGGTATCCAGAAGATGCAGGTTCAAATCCTGCTCCTGACTGTTATTTTCGATTTCACATTTTTCACTTTGTGTTTAATGTATAGTGCTAAGCATGTCAAATGCTACAAATATATATAAATATTTATAGGGTTTGCGTCATTATTAGGTAAAAATCTTAATTGTAAAATTAAGTTTACCTGGTCGGTATAATGTATGAAAATACGTCCGACAGATGGCGCAGGCGTCACCCAAAGACGTTAAGTATGATGTGTTATCGAAATTAGCAGTCAGGAGCAATTGTCAGGATGGCTGAATTGGTAAAGCATCTGGACGGTATCCAGAAGATGCAGGTTCAAATCCTGCTCCTGACTGTTATTTTCGATTTCACATTTTTCACTTTGTGTTTAATGTTTACTCAGTATCGAATTCAAATATCTAATCGAAATCGAGTCTATAGAAACACGTTATCCGTAAAATAATTGCAGAGATTAAAATGATAGACACGTAATCTCTTTATTTTAACAGAGAACTAGAAGATAATCTAAATACATAATTATATATATATACCTATATATAAATCAATTGCTCGTTAGTTTCGCTAAAACTCAAAAATGACTTGATTGAGTTGAATAATTGTTTTTTCGCTCTAATACAGGGGTGGTTCAAAAGATTTGTCCGTGCAGTGACGGATTAAGAATACAAGTGTCACCACCCCATCCTTTCCCGCGGGTGTCATACAAGCCGACTAAGGGAAGTAAGCAATTATCAACCATTGCATTACTGGTGGTAGGGCTGGATACCAAGTGAGAGTACTCACTTGGTATCGGGCCCGAGCGTGTTGGTACAACCATTTCCTGTGTGACCAGCATACGAAGCATATCGTTGCGTTTTGGCTGTAGCAGGAGATAGCCGTTTATTCTTTCATTTCACACCTGACAAATGAAATGGTGAAAGCGGCTTGACTATACTTTCGGTATAGTTGAGTTCATGAGCGACGGTTACCACTTACCATCAGGTAGGCAGGCCGTGGCTCGTCTGCCATCACAAGCAATAAAAAAAATTACACATAATGTATTTTGGTATTATTATTTGAAATTAGAAAGCCCGAGTACTCTCCTCTCCCCTCTCTATCGTGCTTATGCCTGTTATCGTGTTATTTCCTTTGAGTTGATATCTAGCGAATATTGTAATACTTACAATTAAGTGGAGCATATATATCATTCTGCTATATTATTGAGGACATAAGAAAGTTGTTATATGAAAGTGGGTTGAAAAGAGAGTTTGTTTTCTAGACCACGTTAATATATACAGATGTTGTTTTCAACTTAATTACGATTTAAAACAAACATTTTATACAACAGAGACTTAACAAATAATCTCCCTATTGTTTCGACGAAAATAAATTGCCATACAAGTTGAAGGACACCTGTTACACCGTACCACGAATCTTAACTAATATTGTAAATTAGCTTCTGCCTGCAATTTTTTTGATTTCCGCGGTATGATAACTCAATTCGATGTCCGCGTGGACCTAATAATACTTCACTACACAGCACAAGGAGGCGGCATTCCTGCCCTCCTAGGGACCTCGGAGGTACTCAGGAGGATCTACTACTGGGACTTTTTTTTAAATATTTTTTTTACCCAAGAGTTTAAACTTTGTTTAAAAAATTAATTATGCTAATTTTCCAAAATAAATAAACTTGCATTTCAAAAAAAAAAAGAATTACAATAACTAGTTTTATTATTTACTATCTATCAGAATAGTTAGTGTATAATATTAAAACAACTAAAACCTGATGAATTTCATATATTTCTAGTCGTAGTGTTCAATAAAGTAAAATAAAGCAAAACAATAATTGTTTTTTTTTTTTAATACTTATCTTAGGTACTACTTATTATAGATTTTATTTCGTATTTTTTTCGGAATGGCCATAAGTTCTACTATAAACCATTTCAAGGTTATCCATTAATCACCGGACATATCCTGTATATTATATATTTGGTATTTTTATATTGTGGTTTCCTGTATTTATTGTACTTTACAGTTTATTTTGATATTTTATTCTATCTTATAGCTAGTTACATATATTTTTTTAGTTTTTATTTCTTTATACAGCCTCTTTAGTAATTTTTATACAGAATTCCAGGAATTTGTCTTCCTTATTATTGTCCTCCAATATCTGACTTGCGTTTTCAGTACTTACTTTGACTTGTATTTCATTTTCAAGACTATATCTAAATCTACCCTGAAAGTATTGGGGACACTCGAATATTAAATGCATTGTGCTTTCTGGTGTTCCTGGGTGGCGCTGGGGCTTAGGGTGGCTCTGGATAAATCATCATGAAATGAGCGTCGTCAAAGCGATGTTCGGCAGCGACAGGAATTGGACTACGGTTGCGGTCTTCTGCGAGATGACATCCTCGCAGAAGGAAGTGGTACAGAGGTCCAGGGAGGAAGATCGTTCCGCTATCCCGAACTTTTGCCAGCGGCTGGAGTGGTTCAGGCGTAAAAACCTGTGCATGATGCCGCTCTAGTTGGATATGCAGGTGGATGAACCGGAGAACGTCCGGCATCAGCAATATCTCCCGCGAAGGTTGCGCTATAGTGACTATGCCGTTAGTAGTTTTTTAAATGGAAACTTCTAGAGGCACATTTGGCAAATTTCAAATGATAAATCTTTGAGTTTACTACACTGACATGCTTTGCGTGCGAAATTCTTGACACCGCCATTCCCAATACAAGTACTTACAATGTCATCTATCAAAAAAAAATAGTACTAAATACTGTCCGTCCATAATACAAATTAAATAAGTTACAAAAATTAAATAGCCAGTACATATGATACCTATTATGATCTATAAAATCTATTATCACTTAGGCAGATTTTAACTAAATGCATTGTATAAAATGCATAAAATTGCCCAGACGTGTAGAAATGGTTATAATTATTATAATTGTATAAAATATACAGTTTCTGTATAAAATCTCACATCCTACGGTTTCGGTGTAAAAGATTCCCACACGAAATTGAAGGCGAACTCCGAAGATCTCAGAACAAAACAAATGATAGCTCTAAAATGTATCTGAAAACATTGCCTATTTAAATTTAAATACAAAGATAATTGTTACATTTTACTCTTAGAAGAGATAAATTTTAGAAACATTTTTGATTCATATAAAATAGTACATTGTTCACCGTGTTAAAGTTTAAAGGTTACCGATAAAGGTGCTTTTTTAAATATATCCTAGTTACGGAATTGGACTTTCTCTCAAATGTAACATAAACATAGCATCACACCTGTATCCCGGAAGGGGTAGGCAGAGGTGTATTACACACCCACAGTTCGCCAGTTATGTTTAAGTCCCACGTAATAGGGGGCGAGCCTATTACCGTCTACCGGGCACATTTCCAAACTCCGGGCTGCTAATGAGAATTTTTTTTTTATGATAAAGATAACATTGTTCGGGGATCGGACCCGAGACCTCATGGTCAGCAGTCGCACACACTACCACTGCACCACCGAGGCAGTTTATACTATACATAATAGTTTATATTATAGCTTTAAGGGAAAACTTCAACTGCCTCGGTGGTCTAGCGCTAGTGTCTACTCAGATTACGAGTGTAGAGTTCGGGCCAATAAAATGTTATTGAGTTTTTCGTCAAGAAATTTCAATAACAGCCCGTTTATTAGGATAAAATTAGCACCCTCGTGGGTAATCTCGGTGAACAATGTAACTACCTACAATTTTTATAGCCTAATTCAAAATAGGTGGGAATATATCTTGATGGTAGTCACTATCATCCATTTGCATACTATTAGCGTAGTGGTTAAACTTTTTTATACTATTGGTGGCACACAAGCATACGACCCACCTTATTGTGGTTACCGTAGCCTAGATGCTAGCAACACCAGGGGTATAACTTACACATCGCCATCTCCAAAGCAATAGGGATAGAGGGTGGATAGTAAGGAAAGGATAGGTAGGATACTAAGGAGAAGATAGGAAGGCAAATAAAGAGGGGATAAGGAAAGTTTTGGGCCTCTAGTGCCCTCATTCACTCCAGTGCACTCACCATACGAAATACAGCGGTAGAAGTACCTACAATTGTTTCACGCAGATTTTCTGTGAGAAGGAGGTACTTTTGTGATCGAAACCGGCCTATTTGTGCTAGGATAAACAAGGTTCTGCCATCAGTTTACAATGGACAAAGGCATTCATGCTGCAATAAGGAAGGCTCTACCATCAGCTTACGATGGACAAAGGCTTGACTGTGCTTCACTTATTGCTGCGTCTATGAAAAAAAAAATCTACGTGCAGGATCCTGCTCGTGATTATTATTTTAGATTTTCACATTTTTCACTTTGTGTTTAATGTATAGTGCTAAACACGTCAAATGCTAAAAATATATATAAAAATATCTAACTACTAATCTAAATATTTATTTAATATATTTTAATAAACTATTACGTACGATATTTGTAAATTAATTGTATTATGGTCTGTTGTGCGCATTGGTTTATACTGTTAGCACAGCAAGCAACTGGATTAAATAAATAAATACATTTATGCCAGAATGAAGACTCACGCTTATAAGTGTGACTGAAAAACTTGCACACAAAAAACTCCAAAGAAAAAAGAACTACATTTTATTAATAAATAGCCATAAATTTATAAAATGGTTATCCATTTTGCAAGGTCATAATGTAGGTCGATCTGATAGCTGACCGCCATCACGCGAGCATTTTTAACGAATTAGGGCGCGTGCAAACAAAATACTTGCTTGTGTTTGTATTTAATGTTTAAATAACAGATGGCAGCAGAACAATTACAACGTACTGTTGCTATTTATATATATAATATATTTTTTATCCGTGTGGTGACGGACTAGAATACAAGTGTCACCACACCATCCTTTCCCGGAGGCGACTAAGGAAGTAAGCAATTATCACCCATTGTATTAGTACCAAGTGAGAGTACTCACGGGCCTGAATTGGTCGGTAGCACCGTCTCCCTTGTGACCGGTCATGAAGCACGTCAGTGTGTTTTGCCTGTAGCAGAAAATAGCCGTTTATTCTTTAATTTCATATCTGAGAAATGAAATGGTACAGGGCGGCTTGACAATACTCTTGGTATAGTTGAATCGATGAGCGACGGTTAGAACTTATCATCAGATGGGCTGTGGCTTGTCTGCCATCATTAGTATTAAAAAAAATTAAACGAATATATTAAAAAAGTATCTAAATAAAACAGATTCACTTATAGCAGATTAAATTAGAAGTTAGTTCCAAGTATTATAATAACTATGTACCATATCCACTGCGTCCATTTTAAAATGATCCATCCATCCATCCATCAGCCTTTCGACGTCGACTGCTGGACATAGGCCTCCCCACGAGAACGCCACAAGATGTGTTTCGCTCATATGGGGGATAGTGCCGTAATCGCCACGCTTGGCAGGCGGGTTGGCGATCGCAGAGGATGTTGTTAATACTCGAGGGAGTGCTGCTACTCATTCCCCCGGTATTCCCTCTTCTTCTTTTCTAAAGCCAGCCCCACTCGGCCAATAAAACTTAACTTAAATAAAAAATTATAAAATATTTAATTTGTTGTACCTAAGTGATTAGATTTATTTTTTCAGTTAGGTACCTATTAATTTTTAAATTGTCTTCTTTTCTGAGGAAGTACAACCTTTTTTATAGGTTTGATCTTTACTAATATTATAATTTGTGTATGTTTTTGTAACGCTATCACTAATTATACTATTAATTACTAATTATACTATTAATAAATATAGTTTTTATCCCTAAAAAATTGGTGTTTCGAAAAAAAGGTACTAATCTCTTCTTCGTTGCCAATATTGAAGCATTTATTTTATTTGGAAAGGGTTTATCTTTCCAGAACATCCCTCAGGAAAGCAGGTTTGCAACAATGTTTTCTTTCACGGGGCATAATAATTTACGTGGTTTAATCCTCTACTTCAGATTAGGAATTGGACTCGATGTCATTGCAGTCCTTTTTTTTGTTAGGGCAGGAAAAAAATTTCCTAACCGCGCACCCTGTCGTTCGGGGCAACGAACAGGGTAGTGTGGGCCTTCACCCACTAAAGTAACCCACCGTGTGCCGTCTCTCCGCCTTTATTGGCGGGCCACTGGAACTATGTTATATTCCTTCGGTGGTCCGTGTCATTGCAGTCCTAGCCGCTAGCGCTGTACATATAAATAATATTAATAAGTAGCCCTCTATGGCTGGCTCATTGTAAACATTTCCTAAATAGCCGTACCCCTTTTCTTGGTAACATCAATCACTGGAAAGTTCACGCAAACTTTAGTTGAAACGATAAAGTGACTTGTTACTTGTCTGAGATTGACGCCTTTACAACTTTGCGTTAACTTTTGGCGATAAAGAGATAAAATTATTGTTAACGATGTAAAAGGTTAACTTGAGCGTTTCTGGATAAAACTAGTAGATTTTAATTTTTTTGTGGAGTTGATTTTAAAGCTGGCCATATCTGTAGAAGGACCAACGGCACTAAAGCAACAACCTCCTTGAACGTATAAAGCAAAGGGTAGCCCCCCGGTTCGATGGACCAATAACCTGCAAAAGTCAGCTGATTTTTACTTGAGTTGAGATGACCAATAAAACAAATATTTGTTATTTAAAAATTTTGTTCTTCTATTTGAAGAATTAAAAATAGTTTATGAAGCTATATAAAAATTACAATGTTCGAAAAAATAATTGCTCCACTGTTATAATGATTCCATAGAGTGTTCATAGAGCTATGATATTCGATGTAAATTAGAGTGTTTATATGTATGCTTAAATCAAAGCTACCTATAGATCATGCATAATTTCATTATTATTTTAAACAAGATATTACATGCCCACTGACATCTAGAATCGCCGCGTAAGTTGATTTTTTGTCAATTTAGAGTATGACATCACTTTCACTGGTTTTCCGAGTGTTACCATGAATTAAAGCAAAATCTAACTACAAACGTAAATGTTATTTATTATTTTAGCATAATAAATGTTTGATTACGGCTCCTGTATAAGTGAGAACATAACATTAAATATTAATATGACCTTTTTTAGAAAAGCACGTAATATTATATCACAGTTCAGTTTTAATTTTGTGTCATTAGATGATAATGATTTGATTATTTATGCTTGGTTCTTAAAAGTTGCAATGTGATATTAAATTACCTACAGCCTTTTTTTTATTTTATTTTTTTTTATTTTAGGTGGGCAAAAATGTCCTACCGCACACCCCGCTGCCCGGGGAGACAACGGGGTAGTGTGGGGCTCTCACCCACTAAAAACCCACCGTGCGCCTCCACCCGCCCTTGCTACGGCGGATCACGGGTACCGCGTCGTTACGACCGCGATCCGCAGGCGGCAACCCCTTCGGGCACCCTCTCTTGAGCGACGCCTCGCGCACTTGGGCGTCGCACCTTCGCGGTAGGCTTCCTCAATATTCCTACAGCCTTCCTCAATATTACTTTATGAACTGCAAAAGACTTTTTCAAATACGACTGGTCTTGGGTCTTTTATATGTATTGTATATACACTATTGCATGATTCTAATTATGAATTATCGATGTCTATCGCTATTATTGTATAATTATTTTCCCCCTGTTTTTTTTTGTTTAGGCGGGAAAGAATGTACCTTACCGCACACCCGTCATTCAGGGCAACGAACAGGGTAGTGTGCCTTCACCCACTAAAGAAACCCGTTGTGTGCCGTCTCTCCGCCTGTGTTGACGGACCATTGGTACTGTGTTGGATTACTTCAGTGATCCGCCGGCGATAATTATTTTCCCCTGACATGGTAGAGCCCCATTTATATTCTATGTAAATCTGGCTAACATAAAATGATATAGTTTCGTTTAGGGAAATAACGAAATTCGTTTAATTAAACACTCTAAATTAACTAGTTATCTTTTAATGAAAGTGATCAGCGAACTATAACAGTTTTATCTTTGTAATTACTGACCGAATCTATTCTGTAGTGGTTAAAGGGATATTTAATAAATCCTTACTATCGCTACTATTGCACTGCTCTGTTACAGATTTATAATACTATTTTAAATCTGTAACAGAGCAGTGTCTGACATTTAAGATTATTTAAGAGAAAATGTCTGTATTAGACTATATGTATAGGCGTCCATCCATCCATCCATCCATCAGCCTTTCTACGTCCACTGCTGGACACAGGCCTCCCCAAATTGGGGGTATAGTGTCGTAATCGCCACGCTTGGCCGGCGGGTTGGCTATCGCAGTGGATATTGTTAATACTCGAGGGAGTGCTGCTGCCCACTCCCCTCGATATTCCCTCAGTCGGCTCCTATGACTCCCATGGGTGGAGAGGGGTGGAACAATTCTAAAGCCTGCCCCACACGGCCATATATGTATAGACGTGTCTGAACATAAAACTATTTTTTTTAGATTTTTTGTCTGTTTGACTGTTTATCTATTTGTTCGTTCGCAAATCACGGAAAAACTACTGAACAGATTTTGATATATTTTTTTATTTGGTAGCTCTTGATTTGACTTAAAAACTGTTATACATTTTAACCCGCTACTATATTGGGAACCTGAGATATAACCTAAAAACTAGCTTTTGGCTGCGGCGGAGACGTGGGCAAAGGCTAGAAGGCAAAATATTATATAAACATTTTAGATCTATTTCTTTTAGCAATTGACATGCTCCGCTACTTTTTAAAGTACAAATTATTTGTGAATAAAGAAAAAGAGATTTTTAGTAGGGGATAAGAATTTGGGATGATCAAAAGGTCAGTAGGGTAGCTCAGTGGCTTAGAGCACTTCCCCGGATTGGAAAAGATGCGTGGTTCGATTCCCGCCTAAAAATCTCTTTTTCTTTATTCACAAATAATTTGTACTATTACATAAACGTTTAATTGTTTCACTTTCACGGCATAATTACTTAACCGTTCATCATAAAATTTTGTATATAATTAAACCATCACCCAAAAAAGGACTTAGGCAGCTTTTTATTCCGGTGAAATGGATGGTTCCTATGGGATAATAAGTTTTGCATAGAGATAATTGATGTGTCATAAAGTGACATATTTATATTCTGAAGAACACGCAAGTCTCTAGAAAGAATCTAGTTTTATAGGAATTAAAATTTCTTTCGCATCATCTATCACGTCTACTTGATTTTCAACCGACTTCCAAAAGAAAGGTTCTCAATTCGACTATGTTTTTTTTTGTATCTTAGTTGTGCGGTTGTTGCGTCAATTATGAATTGATTTAAATTATTCTTTTTTTTTTGTTTGGTAGGAGGTATCACTGAAGGAATGTAATATGGTTCCAGTGGCCCGCCAATAAAGGCGGAGAGACGGCACACGGCGGGTTTCTTTAGTGGGTGAGGGCCCCACACTACCTTGTTCGTTGCCCCGAACGATGGGATGTGCGGTTAGGAAATTTTTTTCCGCCTTATTAAAAAAAAAAGGTTCTACTTCAGAGGGTGTCACATTTAAATTTTATCAAAATCGGCCCAAGTGGTTTTTAAAAAATAAACAAAAACCTAAATTATTTACATTGACGATATTTTTTGGTTTACTTCGCAACCTTTCTGTGTCATTGGAGCAGTGCGTTTAGATAGCGTACTACAACAAATAAAAAAATCAATATTATATAAAACCTATTTCTTTCTCTACTGCGCTTTAGGCGCTCATCTTTGTCATTTTCATATTCCTGTGCTCGACGCTTTCTCATTCGAGATGCATCCCAAATAAGGCCTCCCTATCATGTACCATCTACATAACCTACGCCCCGTACCCATTTTATAAAAAAACACTAAAAAGCAAAAATAAATTATTTTAAATTAAAAAGAAAACCGCCTTCAAAAGACACCCAGGAACTAAAAAGCAAAAAATAATTGCTATTTACATACAATTGCCGTGCTAGACACCTACTGTGTTTGACTTTGTGTTTAACATCTGGCCATCTTAAAAGAATCATGGTCACGCGTGAGTTCATGTGATGATGGCCAAGCCACCACGCTGCCTTGATGCGGTTTGGAAAACTTCACAAATATATTTTTAAGTTTTTTTTTGTTTAAAATTAATTCTCTACTCAGTAAAACGAACTATCTTAAGGAAACTTACAAAGCCTATAAGATTTTTTCGACATCTCTAGCAGTCTGCTAACACTGGGTCATCGTGGTAGACTCCGGCCTTAAATCAGTCTCATTAGAGTAACAGTAAATCCGTGCGACAGGTTCGATTGTCACATAGGACCATCGTTTGTGTGATAGACAAATAATTGTTTTGAGTCTGGTTGTACTTTATTTCCGTTAAATTGTATGTTTGTAAAGTCCCTCCTCGATACAAGAATTATTCCTTAGCACAGGATGTAGTGTTAAAAAAATTACAGATGACCAATAATAGAGCCTCAGTGGTGCAGCGGTAGTGTAAGCGACTGCTGAGATCTCGAGATCGAGTGTTATTGAGGTTTTTCGTAAAAAGAAAAATTCTCAGTAGCAGCCCGGAGTTTGGAAATGTGCCTGGTAGACGGCAATAGGCTCGCCCCCTATTACGTGGGACTTAAATATAGCTGGCAAATCGTGGGTGTGTAATACATCTCTGCCTACCCCTTCGGGGAATACAGGCGTGGTGCTATTTAACCGATAATAGATTAAAGGAAAGAAACGTTTCATTCTTCTGCACTGTCTTATCTATACTATTATAAAGTTGTAACAGAGCTGTCTGTACATTTAAGATATTTGAGAATAAATGACTGTATTAGGCTATATAGACGTGTCTGTACACAAAACATTTTTTTTTAGATTTTTGTCTGTTTGTCTGTTTGTTTGTTCACACATCATGCAAAAACTACTGAACGGATTTTGAGGTAGCTTTTTCTATTTGATAGAACTCGATTAGATTTCCGCTACTATATCGGGAACCTGAGACACAGCCTAAAAACTAGCTTTTGGTTGCGGCGAAGCCGCAAGCAATGACTAGTAAATAGATAAAGCTATAGTTATGGCTTCACAAAACACCGAGCGGGGCAGACCGGCGTCATGACGCGCTGAGTGATGATAAGTATGACAAGAATGTGAATAGTATGTGTAAAGATGTCAGAATGTCAGGCATAAAGAGTTATGTGTATTTCAATAAGATATTATGTGCATGTTTATAGATTAAGTAGCTTGTACATTATTTTGATATGTATTTTTGCACGTACCATGCTCAGTTGCTTTAAAGAACTCAACTTATTTAAAAAAAAATTACGCCATCGATTAATATGCATTTTAATTGCAAAATTAAACTTTGAATAAAATGTATGTAAATGCATCCGATAGGAGGCGTGGGTCTTAAAGACGTCTAAAACAAATGTGAGTTAGAGATTGGGTGTCACTATTAGGTGACTGCGATAGGTTAGCGGTCCAGAGCACTTCCCTGGATTGGATAGGATGAAAATTCGAATCCTGTTCGCAGTAAAGCTTTATTTTTTCACTATCTGAAATAATTTGTTCGTTCTTATAATCTGTCCAAACGTACGTATGCAGTTATGATGTACATAATGTAGTATATGTATACTAAAAACGGTATTACAGAAGGGTAGGGGGATATAGCGGATTGCTAATTGTTATAAAACGGCCTTCCACCTCCCACTGTACTTATTCTACGATTTTCGTATATCCTAACTATTATAAAGCTGTAACAGAGCTGTATCTGTACATTTAAGATATTTGAGAAAAAATTACTGTATTAGGCTATATAGACTGTTTCTAAACACAAAACGATTTTTTTAAGAATTTTTGTCTGTTTATCTGTTTGTTCGTTCGCACATTACGCAACAACTACTGAACGGATTTTGATACATTTTTTTATTTGATAGCTCTTGATTATACCTAAAAACTGGTAACCATTTGATCCCGCTACTATATAGGTAACGTGAGATGCAAGCATAACCTAAAAACTACTTTTGGCTGCGACAGAGTCGCGGGCGGGGAGTCTGAGGCGAATAAGGGAAGTAAGCAATTATCATCCATTGCATAACTGATGGTAGGGCTGGGTACCGAGTGGGAGTACTCACTTGGTATCGGGCCCGAACGAGTTCATACCACCACAGAACAGATAAGAGAGGTCTCTTATTCTGTTCTGTGGATACCACCATCTCTCGTGTGGGCTTTGGCTGTAGCAGGAGATAGCTATTTATTCTTTCATTTCATATCGGTGAAATGAAATTGTTCGCAGTGCGACTTGACAACACTCTCGGTATAGTTGAATCCATGAGCGACGGTTACCATTTACCATTAGATGGGCCGTGGCTCGTATGCCAACTATATGCAATAAAAAAAAAAATTGGCTAGTACAAAATATTTTTGTTGATAATCAACTGTCTACCTAGATAAGCAATGACCCTGATGGAAGATGGTCACACTTGGAGGTCCAGCAGCCAAACAGCTGCTTTCCGTAAACGTCCAAGATGCACTTTTTTGTTGGATAGCTCTTGATTAGACTTAACAACTGGTATACATTTTATCCCGCTACTATATCGGGAAACTGTGATAACCTAAAAACTAGCTTTTGGCTGCGGCGGAGTCGCGGGCAAAGGCTAGTCATATATACACAAGCTTGTTCTTCTCGCTATAAAATAATTTAGACTTTTTCCAAAGGTTATTTTGGTCGGTCCTGTAGTAAAGCATTCCCGAGATTTTATCTTATTACAGCTACCCATTGATTTACGTTTTCGACAAATACTTTTGGACGAAAACCAACTTTTATTGGGACTTAAGTGAAATCTTTAGTAGCCCATAAACTTAGTATTTTCACTTAGCGAGTGAAAACTGAACTTAATACCAGTTGAGCGATTTTCACGAACATTTATTTATTTGGAATGTGTATTTGAGAGTTACGCGTTGCTCTGAAGTGTTTAGTACTCATTACGTTATCATGGTTATAGTATATATAAAGAGATAGTAATAAAATTTGACATATTATTCGTATATATCTAAATAGTATAAAGGGAAATTATGTATGTATGTGTGTGTATTTTAAACGACGGGTAGCTGATTCGCTATCATATTTTTTTATACATCAGCCAAGAATTTGGCTAACAACCTTGCTTTTATTGAGCAATGTACTGACATTTGTAATTTTTTAATTCTGACATTTCTAATAATAAAAATAGTAACATTTCATCTTTTAATTTAAATTACAATATGAGACAATAGAGACATCCTCTTGCTTTACAAATAGTATGATATGTAATAATAAATTAAATGATAATTTTACTAAGACAAAAGAGACATCTTCTTGCTCTAGTAATAATAGTAACAAAAAAAACCAATCAACCTGGTACACCAAAATATTCAAGGTATGTTTGGCAAAGAACTGGAAATTTAATTATTTATAAATAATTGTTATATAGATATATTTTGTATTACCGAACACTGGCAAATTCTGAATTTTCCTAACCACCAGGTTGCCAGCTGGTTCAACAGAATCAATACTATACGTGGCGGCTCTCTAATAATTATAAATAATGAAATTAAATTTAAAGTACGTGAGGATATTGTGAGCCTCTCTGTTGAACGGGTTATTGAAATTGCTTGTATTGAGTCTGAGCAGTTCATTGTTGCAAGCGTTTATATAATAGACCTCCATGTTCACCATATGATGATTTTGAAAGACACCTGGAGGATATTTTGTTTAAAACCTCAGGTTCAAATAAAACAATTGTTCAATCAATCAGCCTATTGCAGTCCACTACTAGACATAGGCCTCTCCTAACACGCGCCATTGCACACGGTCCTCCACCTTCCGCATCCAGTCTGTCCCAGCGACCTTTTTGAGGTCGTCGGTCCACCTAGCTGGGTGCCGTCCTACCTTACGCTTGCCAAGTCGCGGTCTCCACTCTAGGACACGCTTGCTCTATCGGCCGTCGGTCCTTCTGCAGATGTGACCAGCCCATTGCCACTTCAGCTTACTGAGCCTGCGAGCTATGTCGGTACCTTTGGTACTTTTTCGGATTACCTCATTACGAATTTTATCCTTCAAAGAGTCGCCGAGCATAGCCCGCTGCGCGACTTTCAATTTGTGGATTAGTCCCATTGTGAGTGTCCACGTCTCGGCCCCGTAAGTCATGACAGGTAGGACGCACTGGTTGAAGACTTTAGTCTTCAGGCATTGCGGTAAAGGCGAAGAGAAGACGTGGCGTAGTTTGCCAAATGCTGCCCAACCCAATTGGATCCTGCGGTTGATTTCTTTCTCGAAGTTGTTTCTACCAAATTAGACAACTTGTCCAAGGTAGACTATACTCCTGAACAACTTCGAGCATCGAACCATCGACGTAGATCGGTCCCGGCGCGACATGTTCATTAAACATGATCTTGGTTTTATCCAAGTTCGTGCCGAGGCCGACGTCTCTAGAGGCTCCATTTAGGCTATGCAGCATTCCGCTTAACTGTTGCAGTGACTCCGCAATGATAACTATATCATCGGCAAATCGAAGGTGTGAGATGTATTCGCCGTTGATGTTAATTCCCCGCCCAGTCCAGTCCAGTGTCTTGAAGACGTCTTCGAGTACATTGGTGAAGAGCTTGGGGGATATTACATCCCCCTGTCTCACCCCTCGACGCAGCTCGATCGGGTTGGTCTTTTGGTCTTGGAGCTGAACGGTCATTGTGGCGGTATCATATAGACATCTCAGCACCTCGATATAGCGCCTATCGATGCGACACCGCCGCAGAGTATCCAAAACGAGTCGAAGGCTTTCTCGTAGTCCACGAAAGTCATACACAGCGGCTGATTATAGTCTTCGGTCTTCTGTACAATCTGCTGAACAGTATGGATATGGTCTACGGTGCTGTAGCCTTTTCGAAACCCGGCTTATTCCGGAGGCTGGAACTCGTCAAGTCTTCTGGCGAGGCGGTTTGTGAGTACCCTCGAGAACAACTTGTAAACGTGGCTCAGGAGTGAGATGGGTCTGTAGTTCTCCAGCGAGGTTTTGTCACCTTTTTTGAAGAACAGAACCACCGCACTTCCACTCCACGCCTGGGGTGTTAAGCCCTGGTGGACGACGGAATTAAAGAGGCTCGCTAGCTCTTTTAGGATTGGAGTCCCACCTGCTTTTAGGAGCTCAGTGGTGATTTCGTCATCACCTGGCGACTTATTGTTTTTGAGCTGCTCGAGAGCCACTCTGGCCTCGTCCTGGTTGACATCAGGGATGTTTTCAGTGTAATGGCGTGTCAGCGCTGGGTCTTGTGGGTTTAGTCATCCGTGATGAGTACAGGTTTTTGTAAAAACTCTCAATTTCCTCGAGTATTTCGAGGGGGTCACGGTTTTGCCATCCGCAGTATTAAGTTTCGTCAGATAGGGTCTACCTACCTGGCGAGCGAAAACTTTGTTGCCTCTGTTCTGCTTAATCGCAGCCGCGATGGCTCGGGTGTTGGAACATCGGAGGTCACGTCGCACCAGCTTCCGGATTTTCCAGTTGAGGTTTCTCCCATCCGGCGAAGACGCCTGCATGGATGACATTTGCCGTCTCTGCCTCATAAGTTCGAGAGTCTCGAGTGAGAGTTTAGACCCTCTGTTACTGCTTTTTCCGGGAAAAACCCTTCGAGACACATTCAGTAGCGTTTTGACCACTGTGTCGGTTTTCTCGTCAACGTTGCCTTCGGTTTCCAGCAGGTCGAAACGATTTTGAAGCTCCAGTTGGAACTTTTCGGACCCCATAGCTGTTGAAGGCGCAGTAGGTCTGAGAGTAGACCCCACCATGCGACGCCTTTTGGCCCTGAAGTCTATATTTAGAACGCCTCGAATAAGTCGGTGATCGCTGCCGGTATTAAACCTGTTGATCACGGAGACATCTCTAAATACAGATCTCCTGTCAGTCATGATGAAGTCTATCTCGTTCCTCGTCCCAGTGTCGGGGCTTCGCCATGTCCACTTTCTGTGAGGCTTCTTCTTAAAGAAAGAATTCATCAAGAAGAGCCCCTGTGACTCCAGAAAATTGACCAGCATCTGCCCCCTGTGGTTTCGGCGCCCCACGCCGTGGAGTCCGATTTTCGTTTCGCCGCGTTCTTGTACTCCCACTTTGGCATTGAAGTCCCCCATAACAACGCTGTAGTGAGCCTTGGTGGTACCATGTAATGCCTTGGCTATGTCTTCATACATGGCTTCGGCTACGTCGTCGCAGTGTGTCGAGGTCGGCGCATATACCTGTATCACCTTTAGGGTGTACCTGTTAGTGATTTTAATTATGAGGTACGCTACCCGTGTTGATACACTGCTAACTTCTACAACGTTGCTAGTGAAAGTTTTGTTGACCAGGAAACCGACACCGCCCTGAGAGGGCCGATCACCTTCCCTAAAGTAGAATAAGTGGCCTGACTCAAGGGTTATCGTGTCCATACCCTGTCTTCGGACTTCGGATAACCCCAATATGTGCCAGTTTATGCGACCTAGTTCTACCTCGAGTTCAGTGAGGTGTTGGTTCAGCCGTAGAGAGCGTCCATTGTACGTAGCCAGGGTCAGGTGTTTTTGGTAGCCTTTTGTCGTAGAGATTTTTCGCACCCCCTGTTCCGCTGTTACCGCGACCGCTACCGTGGCAGCGTTCTGCGGGACTACCGGGAACTGTTGGCCTTTGTTTTAGGTGCCTTGTCATGTTAAGAGGTTTTGGCCTACTATACCACGCTGGCCAGACGGGTTGGTATAGGGTTTGTTTAGAATTTTCCTATTCTAGTCGTTGATTGGATGACGTTTCTACCATTTGGTGGACTCTTACCACCAGCTTAGCAAAAGTAAGGCTATTGGGGCATTCTAAGTTTTTCTTTCGCTTCCTGCCCAGTGAGGAAGCCAAAACACAAACAATTGTTAAATGTGGAGATTTTAATATAAATTTACTAGAAAACAGTAGTACCACTCAAAAATTCATAACTTTAATGAAGTCTTATAATTTGTTCAATGTTTTTCTGGATTCTACTAGGATTACCTCTTCGAGCGCAACTTTATAGATAATATATTTACGAATACAAAACCTGTTGATAAATCTATCATAAACAAAATAGAATTCAGATTCTAATGCAATGGTCAGCCATTGCGGACAACTTGTAGTATTCCCTAGAACTAGCAGGTTTCAAAAAGAAAATATTATCTTTGTTCCAATGAACGCTAGCCGCTTAGAGCTATTTAAATGTAATCTGTCCAGAAAAGTACCACAGTTGCCTTTTCACGACAACCCTAACAACTTATATACTTCTTTATTCAATTTGATCAGTGATGAATTTGATAACATCTTTAAACCTAAAACTATAACTATTGGCGCTCGAGTGGGCTTTAGTGAATGGGCTACCAGTGGTATTTATAAAAGTAGACTGAGGTTATATGAACTTTATAACGAAAAATCTTATAACCATAACCCATTATTTTTAGAATATGTAAAGAAATACTCCAAAATATTCAAACGAATTTGAGAAATAAAATCAAACAATCCGGAGATATTATTATAACAACTTGGAAAGTGATAAACAGTAAGACCGGTAGGGAAACTGTACATAATAGAGACTATAATTTAAAAATAAGTAATACATATGTAGGAGGGAATCGAGAAGTGGCAACTGCATTTCAAAATTATTTTACAAATATCCCTGTTTTGAAAACCAAACATCTGACGTTGTTCTCTACTTCAGCCGAATCGCTCCTTAAGCAATGTGTTCCGAAATGTAACACTTCCTTTGAATTTTCGTATGTCAATGTGAAGGATGTTTTAAATGCTTTTAGAAATCTTAATATTAAGAAAACGGCAGGTTTATGGGGTATGTCTGTCAAGTTGGTTAGCTTTATAATAAATATTATTGCTCCACAATTGGCGTCCGTGTTTAATGGCTGTATTGCTAAGGGTATATTCCCTGATCTTATGAAACTTAGTAGAGTGATTCCTTTGTTTAAATCGGGTAGTACCTCAGATCTTAACATTTTTCGTCCAATTTATGTGCTACCAACATTAAGTAAAGTATTTGAAAAGCTTAGGCTCAAACAGATGATAAACTATTTTGATATCCATAAAATCTTTCATAAAAACCAGTTTGGGTTCACAAAGAATCGCTCTACTACTGATGTGGGTATAGAATTGCTAAAAACTATTTTCAAGGCCTGGGAAGATTCGCACGATGCGTTAGGTGTATTTTGCGATTTATCGAAGGCATTTGACTATGTACAACATGAAACCCTCATCAAAAAACTTAACCACTATGGAATCAGGAACAAGGCTCTCGACCTTTTGACTTCTTATTTGAGCAATAGAATTCAAAGGGTCGATGTTAACGGCAGTCTATCACTGGGGTCTGTCATGACGATGGGTGTGCCACAGGGTTCCAGTTTGGGGCCATTTTTGTTTCTCGTTCATATTAATGACTTGCCCTATTACGTAGGGGACAGTCACAATATTGTATTGTTCGCAGATGATACGTCATTATTATTCAAAATTAGAAGACAATTACTTAATTATGATAATGTGAACAATGCACTTTCTAAAGTTGTTCATTGGTTTAATGCCAACAATCTAGTTTTAAATGAGACTAAAACCAAATGTATTAAGTTCACAACACCAAATGTGAGAGTGATTGAAACCAATGTGCAATTAAATGGCGTAGAGCTGGACCTTGTGGAGTCTACTGTTTTCCTGGGCATTACTATACACAACAAACTCCAATGGGACCCCCATATTAAAAAATTGTCAAGTAGGCTTAGCTCAGCAGCATATGCGGTAAGAAAAATTAGATTATTGACAGATGTAGAAACGGCTAGAATTGTTTATTTCAGTTATTTTCATAGTATTATGTCATATGGCATACTGCTATGGGGATACTCCGCAGATTTAAATTCTATATTTGTGATCCAGAAAAGGGCTATACGTGCAATTTATAAATTAGGCCCAAGAGTTTCCCTTAGAGAGAAATTCAAAGAAATAAACATTCTAACTGTTGTGTCACAATATATATATGAAAATGTGTTATATGTCAAGAAAAATATTGATAACTTTGATAAGTACAGTGACGTTCATCATATTAATACTAGGAACAAAGGCAATCTTATTGCACACAGTACTCGTCTCCACAGAATTAGTAGATCCTTCATGGGGCAATGTATACGCTTCTTCAATAAAATTCCCGAAAATATCCGAAACATGCCTTTAAATAAGTTTAAGAAAACAGTAAAAACCAGACTAATTAGTAAAGGTTATTATACAATTTCGGATTATCTGGAAGATAAAACAAAATGGCTTTGAACTGCTCCTCATTTTAATATAAATAAGCACATATTTTATTTTATTTGATTATATTGTTTTCTCCACAATATTGTGTGTTCTGGTGAGCACCTACTTTAGTTAAGTTATGAATTTAAATATTGTAAGAAAATTAAGATTTAATAAAGTGGCTCATGAGTTTCTTGCCGGGTTCTTCTCATGAAAAGCCTTACTACCGAATCCGGCCGCTTGTGGCGATTGCAATTGCGACATTGTGGATGCACTTGCCTCAAGCGCTCGTGTTAGTTATTAGTAATTAACTTTGACGATTTTAAATGCTATTATAATAAGCCTATGAAACAAAGTTATTTTTGAATTTTAATTTGTCGACGCATTCTTCTTCTAATGGGGTAGAGAGAGAGCATGAATGGGCCGGCTCGATCGGGGAAGTACCATGCTCATCAGAAGATCAGCGTAACACAACAAGCGCGGGCAGCCCAAACCACCTCCCTTTTTTTTAGTTAAGGCTTGAAAAAATGTTACTAACCGCAGACCCTGTCGTTCGGGTAGTGTCCGACTTCTGTGCACGAGGTCGTGTGTTCGATTCCCACTCAGGAAAATCATTTGTGTGATAAACACAGATATATATATACGGCGTCAGGGTATTTCTATCTATTAATGTATGTATTTATAAAAAAAAAATATAATGTATTATATCCGTAATCTAGTACACATAGCACAAGCGTTAAGCTTAGTTTGGGACCTTCTCTGGTCCCTGGGACCTCATCTGGTCGTTGTGTGAAATGTCCGTGAATATTTATTTATTATTTATGTGTTCTTTAATCTGTGTTCTTTTCGATCTGTTTATTTGTTTAATGTAGAAAAAACGACAGTCACAATCCGGCTTCTATACTCTTATATCCTGTAAGGACACATATCACTTCACTGATCGTAAAAATTAGTCTAATTATTTTGACTTAAAATTATTTAAAAAAATATTTAACCGACTTCAAAACCACAAATACTTTGGAAAATTCTAAAGTGCACGCCTCATATTCTTCATTTTTCACAATAAAATTGATAATTTGATAAGTTACTAATAATGTATTGGTTTTACTAAGTAGTTTTCAATAAATCACATAGATAGCGCTAATTTCAAAAAGTACTAATTTGATTCTGTTGTCTTATACGCCATCTAGCGCTAATTTTAAGAAGTATTACTATATTGATATATGGAAGTAGTTCTCACGAAATAAGGTATAGCGCTGGTTTTAGTGCACCACTGTACATCAAGTCGAGCGTAAATATTCACTATTTTTTTGTTTATTTGATAACAATTATACCACATCGAATCAGACCGTGTAAAGTGATAGGGCTCTATTTGTAATTATACTGAAACGTAAGAGAGAAAAAGACTCGATTAGTAAAATATTTCAGTCGTTATCGTGTTAACATACATTACACACGGACGTCCAAGACAGAACTTTTTTAAACAGTGTTTGCTAGTTTAAATAACAAAAATGCCATCAAAATATCATGAGTGTTAAAAATTGTGTTTTTCTTGATATGTGTGTGTATATATGTATTATTTTACAAGTAAATTTACAAATTAGGCAATATTTTAGGTTTGAAAAATCAGTTGTTCTGTGTGAGACGAGAGTAGTACCCACCTCAACGCTTCGCTTATGAGGCGTGCAATAGGTACACAAAAGCGAAAAATTAATTAATATAATTATTATAAGCGCAACCCACTCATTCATTTGAAGTCGGTGCCAGCCAATTCTAATAGGTAGTAGATAGACACTACCTACAAGTAGGTATCTACCTACTTACTACATAGGTACATAGAATTTTTTTACCTATTTGTGCCCTTTTGTGTACCTATTTATGGTTTTGAAGTCGGTTATTTTTTTTAACCATTTATATATAAGGAGCTCGTAATCCATTTACAAAATTTCGTGTCTTTGCCTTTCACCGTTAAGGAGTTCCACTATCCACCTCCTGACTCCATCATCAGATCAGCTCAATAGTACCAGATTATTGCATTGTTACTAAACTTACATAAGTAAAAATTTCAGCTCAATCGGACACCGGGAAGTGGGTCAAAATTGATTTCTAACATTTTATTACATTGTTAGTTAGTTTTTCTTCTATTTCCTTGAGATTCCATCTATAGATCCTGACTTGATGACAATGGGACCACCTCGGGAGTAAACCCTTTCAAACTAAAAAATATTTTTTTTAATCGGTTCTCAATAAAATTGGCGAAAATATCGATGAACATACACAAAAAAATACATACAGACAAACATATCTCCTTTTTGAAAGTCAATTAAAATAGTTTTAATCACAGCTCCTTTGAGAATGTAGCGTATCTTACCAGTGACTCCTTCCAATCTTTAACAGAACCACAAAGAGGCGCTCAAATGTAGGTAGTTTCGTGTGTCATTTTTCAAAATAATTTTTGTTTTTTTTTTTAAGTTCAGGCGTGATTGTTTCTCCTACCATGTCGTTTGATGTAACGCGAAAGGTAGTGTGGAGCTCGGCTACTTAAGTAACCCGCTGTATGCTATCTCTTCATCTATATTGGTGGATCACTACAACTGTGAACTTAAATAAAGAGAGAAAGACAACTTTTAATTGTCAGTATAAATGGGTTAGTATGATGAACATAAAATAGATAATAATAAATAACTACTGCTGGGATGCTATTTACGACCACTGAAGCAATGTAACATAGTTCCAGTGGCCCGCCAATATCGTTACCCTGAACGACAGGGTGTGCAGTTAGGTACATTTTTACAAAAAATGAAACAAATAATAGAAGAAAGGATGCTATTTACGAGGACGTAAGCATTTGTCTGTGAATGGGTCATTCTACCGAGTGGTAAAAAAATAAAATACTTTTTAAACTTTACAAAATCAGATTCGAGGGGTGATCCAAAAGTAATGATAATGAAAATAAAAGACGGTAATTAAAGTTAAAATAATAATTTATTTTTCTACATAGTCTCCTAACAAATCAATACATTTAGTCCATCTTTTTTCTACACCCAGGATTCCCTTTGAAAAAAATTCCTTTTCTTGACCCTCCCAAAACGCCTCAACAGCGGCCATAACTTCGCTATTGTCTTCAAATTTCTTGCCTCGGAGGTGTTCCTTGAGCCGAGGAAAGAGGTAAAAGTCACTAGGAGTTAGATCTGGCGAATAGGGAGGGTGTTCGACCAGTTCGAATCCCGTTTCTTGAATGGCAGCCATCGCAACTGCGGCTTTGTGAGCCGGTGCGTTGTCTTGGTGAAACAGCACTCCAGCTCGCAGTTTGCCGCGTCTTTTTTCCTTAATGGCCTCCCGTAATCTTCTTATTTGGTCTGCGTAGTAAGAGCCCGTAATAGTGGCTCCCTTTTCCAAATATTCCACCAAAATTATTCCTTTAGCGTCCCAAAAAACAGACGCCATAACCTTTCCCGCCGAACTTGAGACTTTGAATTTCTTTGACGTCGGTGAGGAGGCTCGCTTCCAAGTCATCGATTGTTTTTTTGTTTCAGGATCAAAATGGTGGATCCAGGTCTCGTCCATAGTCACAAAACGCAACAAAAAATTTTCTTTATCTGCTTGGAACTTTTCGAGATTGACCCTCGAAATGTCAACTCGTTTTTTCTTTTGCTCGTCGGTTAACATTCTGGGAACCCAACGCGCAGAGACCTTTTTCATATGCAACTCGTTCGAAATGATTCTTTGAACGCTTCCATATGAGATCCCTGTGACCTCAGCTACATGCCTGATGGTCACTCTTCGATCTGCCAACACAACATCTTCGACTTTTTTCACGTTGTCTTCTGTGAGGGACGTGGATGGGCGTCCTTCGCGATGTTCATCTTCAGTGGATGTTCTGCCCAGCTTAAACTCCTTGGCCCAGCGTGCAACTGTAGAATATGGAGGAGCAGAGTCCCCCAATGTTTCCACCAAGTCACAGTGTATGTCTTTTGTAGACATTTTTTTCAAACAGAGGTACTTGATCACAGCTCTAATTTCGTTTTTCTCCATGTTGATGTTATCTCTTCGACAGTTCGTATTCAAATGAATGTATCTCCCGGAAATCCTGACCTATTTATATGATTTTTTTAGGCTGACGTAGTGAGTGTATAGGCTAGCGAAAAACATTTTTTTTGGATTTTTATGTGGACCTGAAGTAACCAATTATCATTACTTTTGGATCACCCCTTGTATAAAGGGATATTAACTCATAAAAAAATATATTCAGAGATCAGTCATAACAATTTTACGAAATAATTGCACCTTTTGATTTTACCACGTCGATAGGAGTGATTTTAATTTCAACATAAGTGACAAAAAGATTCAGAAAACTAATGAATTTAGAGAATGAAATAAAAGTAATCAACAGAAGAAACTTCTTTTGGTGAATAATTCTTAATTATGTCTAATGCAAATAGTAAAACACAATAAAACTTATTTTAGAATGTTAACAATTTTTTTCACAGAAGTGACGTTATCGTAATATTCCTGTCGAATGTAATAAGCCAATAAAAATTTACACTTAAGGAAAAGGAACATTACAAAATATTTTCTTCATCCGATGAGGTCTTATTTGATGGTCTTTTTGTGTATCTAAACTTTTAATATCAATTACATTTTCCCTAAAAGGTATCTGCTTCCTGCTCTTAAAAATCTCTAGGTCGTCAGATGAACTATCCGATCCATGCTTTCTATGAAAATCGATAGAGGTACGTGAGGTTGTTAGTATTGGGTACTTGTATATCTCATACATTGAATGTTGGGATTGCGGCTGTAAATAAGTTGATGTCCTCAAAACTGGTATGGAATCAGTTTGTTGTTCTTTGTAAGTTAAGTAAATAAGCGCGTCACCCAAAGACGTTAAGTATGATGTGTTATCAAAATCAGCAGTCAGGAGCAATTGTCAGGATGGCTGAATTGGTAAATCATCTGGACGATATCCAGAAGATGCAGGTTCAAATCCTGCTCCTCACTGTTATTTTCGATTTCACATTTTTCACTTTGTGTTTAATAAATAAGCCCAATTTCATGATGTGAGCAAATTTGGTGTGTTTCAACAAACATTGCAGCTAAATCTTCTGGCATGCAAGATATCAGGATTAATCTTAATCCACGGAAGTTGATGAATTCCTAGAGTGCCATTAAATGGTCTTGTAGTACCTATTCAGTATATTAGAGATATTATCAACGTGAGTGTCGTCAATTGGCAAAATAAGAATACCCTTACATTTCTCTTGTAAATAATTTATCAACGCTTCAAATTCTTCTAGGATATCTCCACTGATTATCAAAAATGCATCAGCTGTTCTTTTAACGCATCATTCAATGTCATCAGGAGCCCCCTTTCCATGTACGGTTTCACTAGAGTGCCATATAATATTAACAACACCAAGTTCTCTGCTTATAATATTTTGTGTTTTTTTTTATTATTTCTTATGATGGCAGACGAGTCACGACCCACCTGATGGTAAGTGGTAACCGTCGCCCATGTACTCAACTATACGAAGAGTATTGCCAAGCTGCTGCGTACCATTTCATTTCTCAGATATGAAATAAAAGAATAAACGGCTATCTTCTGATACAGCTGAAACACACTGACTTGCTTCATGACCGGTCACACAGGAGACGGTGGTACCGACCCGTTCGCGCCCGATAGCAAGTGAGTATTCTCACTTAGTACCCAGCCCTACCACGAGTGATGCAATGGATGATAATTGCTTACTTTCCTTAATCGTCTTATGCGATACCCGCGGTAAAGGATGTGGTGGTGACACTTGTATTCTTAGTCTTCTTTATCTTGTTACTAAAGAAACTCGCCGTGTGCCATCTCTCTACCTTTATTGGCGGGCCACCGGAACTATATTACATTCCTCCGTCACCCTACGGATAAAAAAACACATATTTTTCTCTATATTGCGATGAAGGACCAACACTTTGCACGCTATATTCTTTGATTGATTTTCTTTTATCAGCTTCTTTCTTTTGTTGTACCTCTCTCTGTTTTTTTGACGTCTTACTTCCAGTTGAGCCTCAGTCATTTTTTCTCGTATCTTCCGTATTCATGCCTTCTTTTGCTCCCTTAAACGATCTTTTTTTTCTTTTTCCATTCGCTTTTTACCCGCCATACCTGCAAATAATCGCTTGTGTACAAGTCACATCTGTCGATATAGGTAATTAAAATGCGACATAGTGCATAGAACCATCAAATCATAATAATAAACAGCAATTTACGTAGTTAGGTTATGTTGTGAGTGTATATATCTTATAATAATTAGATATTTTTATATATATTTTTAGCATTTGACATGCTTAGCACTATACATTAAACACAAAGTGAAAAATGTGAAATCGAAAATAACAGTCAGGAGCAGGATATGAACCTGCATCTTCTGGATACCGTCCAGATGCTTTACCAATTCAGCCATCCTGACAATTGCTCCCGACTGCTAATTTCGATAACACATCATACTTAACGTCTTTGGGTGACGCCTGCGCCATCTGTCGGACGTATTTTCATACATTATACCGACCAGGTAAACTTAATTTTACAATTAAGATTTTACCTAATAATGACGCAAACCCTTTAAATATTTAGATATTTTTATATATATTTTTAGCATTTGACATGCTTAGCACTATACATTAAACACAAAGTGAAAAATGTGAAATCGAAAATAACAGTCAGGAGCAGGATTCACTTTGTGTTTAATCTTATAATAAGTTAAATGTAATAAGCATAGCAAGCATACTATCACTTTTGTCGAAAAACATCTACTCATAAATAATAGATAAACTATATCGACAGAAGTGAGTTCTACAGAAGTGACTTTTAACATTAGAACACTAAACCTGCACAAATTTTGAGGTAATGAGAACTAAATTTACTTGACGTTACTAATAAACCAGCTAATTAATCACGCCATAAGGAAATTATATTTATAAATCACTTACTTATTTTGTTTATTTAAGTACAGAGGTGACGATTCAACTTTGACACCGTTGTAGAACGCTGTTTTAAAATATTTTTTCTCCAAACTGCATGTACTTGGTGAAATATGGCTAACACTAATGCTGACACAATATGGTAAAGGGTTGCCCGGAGATAGAAAATAGGGTGCCAACTTAAAAAATAAAATATTACTATTTGTGCAGTTTATTTCTACACGAGTGATTATTTTTTACGAACATTGTAGAATATTTAATAAAGTTTATAATATCGTAATAATATTTATTAAATATTGCGGATGCTTGTTTGCCACTTGTGCTTTATTAATAAATTAATTTAATTATTACATAAATTATTTCTAAATATTTTTAAATGACACCTAATTCTGTAACCTGCGTTACGAACATTCGACAGGACGTGAGCAATCACGTACTGTACCTTTAAAAAACAAGCAAAATTATTAAATTATTAATAAGACGTCTGTGTAAGCAGTTAGATAATATCTTAAAGTTAAAAATAAAAGTATTAGAAATAGATAAAAATTGAGCATATTTAACAAATTTTAAGCGAACGTAATTTTAGAGTTTCGGTAGAATGACCCGAATATTTATTTATTTATTTAGTGACAATAATGACTTCTTTCAGCGCTAATGTTGCAGTACAGTGATGATTTTCAATGGTGGCGTAAAAAAAAAGTTTGTGTGTACACGCTTTAGAAGTTATACTTCTTTACTGTAACGTCGTTTTACGTTTTATGTTTCGCCTTATTCTACGTTTGTAGAAAAAACGACCCTAACAATAGATAAAAGGTATTTAATACATTGAAAGTTTTATTATAACGCATTATCTATTTAAATAATATTTATTTAAATATCACATAAAAACTAAAATGTTGACTATAGCTAACTTCAGGGTGTCTATCTTCAGGGTGTCAGTTTTTCGTGACGGTGTGCGCGCGTGATAGATTATTTGAAATATTTTGTTTAAATATTTTAAAAAATATCCAATTTAGTACACTTAAATATGTGTGTGTCTCATATTTTGTAAGTACCTACTAATCCTGCCAACAGTACCGATAGCAAACTGTTATGAATTTGACTAGATTTTACACTATTGTTATTTATAGGTTACATTTTACATTAAGTTACAATAATAAGATTAATTTTAGGCTTATTTACATGTTTAAATATAAAGATAAAAAAAAATTTATTTAATAAAACATTATTAGCAAAAACTAGTAGCTCAAATACAAAATTTTCTAAAAAACATGTGGCCGCCCGACTTGTTTGTTCACTGTTATAAAAGAAGACGTGTCAGACGGATCGAATCACTTCTCGATCGTCCGCCAAACGGAACGGAGCTCCGAGTTTACGCTACCACATAAAAGCTGAGTAAATATGAAATTCTTATTATTTTACTTTTATTGATTAGATTAAACAAACAATTCTGGTCTGATATTTCTATTTTTTTTTACGTATTTTATAAAGAAATTAGGAATTAAACAAAAATCAAATATCTTACGAAATATTTTTTTAATTACCCTATAAATATAACCTAATTATAAGATATGTATGTGGGTGGCATGGTAGTATATATGTATGTGTATATATATACATATAAATGAATTAATGGTTTATTTTTATATTTATTTACTGAATATATATACATAGATAAATTACGTATTAATATAAAATAAATTCATTTTCAGAAGTGGGATACGGACAAATGACTAATATATTACTTAAATGTTTTCAGAAATTGTGAGCGAGGTTTCATAATGGATACTACTGTTATTGAAAGCCTACTGAAGACAATCCAAACTGCGTTGACGGATAAACGCCGAGGTGACGAGGTGCCTTTTGATCCAGAGAAAAACGAAAATGGTGCTGATAGCTGGTGTCGCGCCATCAACTCTATTGCTGTGGACATGGGATGGAGTGATATTACAACAGTTGCTAAGGCAGGTTGCTAAAAGGTTCTGCATTATTATGGTATGAGACTTGAGATCCTGAAGAGGGTAGAACATGGAAACTTTTTAAAACGACTTTGACCGACTTATACCCTGAAAAACGTAATCATTCTGAGAAACTATCCAGAGCAGTATTATTGACGTCCGAAAACACGGACTCTTACTGTGAATACCCAAGAGATAAATTAAGATTATTTAAGCAGACTAAAATAGCGTTTACCGAAGTACAGTTAGTAGAGCTTATCGGTGGGGGCATACTTGACACTACGGTTAAAATGGCAGCACACAACAGTCGTGTTAACACTACTGCCGAATTAATATAATTATTTACTACGTACGCCAAAGTTCCTAGAAAAAGACCACTAGATCACAAGTCTGACTCTTTAACCACTTCTAACAGTCTTAAACGACCTAAAATTGAAGATAAACGTTGTTTTCTTTGTAATAAACTTGGTCATACCCGTGCTCAATGTTTTCACAACCCAAATCGCGAAACCAATCAGTCAAAAGCTTCTACCTCTTCTTCAACTTATCATCATGTGCAATGTACATACTGTAAAAAGATAGGGCATGCTGAAAATGTATGTTTCTTTAAGCAACGAGCTAATAACTCAAAAAATAACAATACAACAGATAATAAAAAAGACGTGAACTGTTTTGCTATGGTTGACAAACTCAAACTAACAAAGGTTGATATTAAAGATGTAACTTTGGACGCTCTTATCAACACTGGTGCTACGTGTAGTATCATTAAGGATTCCATAGCTAAACGACTGGACTGTAAGCTAGATCCCCATTACACCACGCTTGGTGGAATTGGAAATGGTATCCTGCATATTTTTGGTAAAATCACTGTACCTGTAAAGTTTAATGAAATCTGTATCGAAATAGAATTTAATGTAGCTAGAGATAGTGAATTTCATTATGATTGTTTGTTAGGTCGTAATATTGTACAATATTCAGATATTTCCGTTATTATGGATTCCATAGGTTATAGGGTGACACGTAGAGTGACTCCATCGTTGACTGAAGTTGTTAACTATACAGAGACTAATACCGATGAGTTAGAACTACTGGATAACTTGGTTAATCATTTAGATATTGGCCTTCAGACTAAAATAAAATCAATTTTTGAATTTTTTCCATCCATATTACCCTCTGAACACAACATTGGGACTGTAAAAACGGGTACATTGCAGCTGCGTCTAAGACGAGACGAAATAATACATTATAGACCCTACAGACTAGCACCCGTTGAACGAGAAAAAGTTAATGAAATCTGCAAAGATCTTTTAAATAAAAATATAATCAGAGAAAGTGATTCCCCCTATGCTAGCCCTATTTTACTTGTAAAAAAGAAAGACGAAACTGACCGTATGTGCGTTGATTTCAGAGCTCTCAACAAAATTATTGAAAAGGAAAGATACCCTCTCCCTTTGATTGAGGACAACTTGATAGATTGGGTAACTCTAAATATTACATCTCGATAGATATGAAAAGTAGATTTCACCAAATTCCTGTGTCAGAAGACTCCATTAAATACACTGCTTTCGTTACTCTAGATAATCATTACGAATTTGTAAAAATGCCTTTCGGAATATGTAATGGTCCATCTGTCTTTCAAAGGGCAATCAGCAGAGCTGTTCAGCACTTAAATTTTTTATTAGTATATATAGATGATCTGTTGATTCCTTGTAAGACTGAAACTGAAGGTTTACAATATTTAGAAGTCACTCTAGATGCCCTTAGTAAAGCTGGATTCACTATAAATTTAAAGAAATGCAAATTTTTTGTAAATGAAATAGAGTATTTGGGTCGTAATGTCTCTGAAGAAGGAATAAGACCAAGTCAACTCCCACATCTATCAAGGAGGTACGACAATTTATGGGATTAGCCAGTTATTTTCGTAGGTTTATACCAAAATTCACTTCAAAAACCGCTTGTATAAAGAAATTAACAAAGAAAGACCAAAAATGGGAATGGGACGAGGATCAAGAAAAAGCTAAAGAATACGTTATAAGACACCTAATATCAAAACCCCTTTTAACTGTATTTGATCCAAATTTACCGACTGAATTACACACAGACGCCAGTTCCATAGGTTACGGAGCCATCTTACTACAAAAAATAAATAATCAGAATAGAGTGGTAGCATATTTTAGCAAACGTACTACCCCTACTGAATCCAAATATTGTTCATACGATTTAGAAACATTAGCTATTTACAATGCCCTTAGACATTTTAGAGTATATTTGTTGGGAATTAATTTTACTATAGTGACAGACTGCAATTCTATCAAATCTACTATGACAAAAAAAGATTTGTCTCCCCGTGTAGCTAGATGGTGGACCTTTATGCAAGACTTCCAGTTCCAAATTTCATATAAAAAGGGAACGTTTGTCCAACACGTTCATTACTAAAGTCGTAACCCAGTAACTGTAAAACCTTTGGTTAATATTATTGAAAACTTGAATTCTGATCCACCGTCATGGTTAAGACTTGCTCAGCAAAATGATCAAGAAACTTATTAAACCTAGTTCAAATTGGCGACATTGACGCCAATCAATATATTATTATTAACGACCTATTACATTACAAAACTGACTCTGACGATGTACCAAAATTATTTGTTCCAAAGGGATATAGGCTGAGTATGCTACGACTGTATCATGACGAGAATTGCCACGTAGGTTACAATAAAACTCTTAATAAACTAAAAGAATATTATTGGTTCCCTAGCATTGCAGCTTTTATAAAAAAATATATCTCTCATTGTCTGATTTGCACTTCTCGGAAAGGTCATTCGGGACCTAAACAAGGCCTTCTCCACCCTCTAGTGAAAGCTATTCCCTTTCATACGTTTCATCTTGATTCTACCGGACCATTCCGACAGTCCGAAGATATCCATCTTATATCCATAAACACATTTTGTTAATTGTTGATGGTTTCACAAAATTTTGTATGCTAAAACCACTTAAGACTTAGGAGGACAGGAATTAGCATTTGTTTTACGCGAGACAATAAAACTATTTGGAACCCCTTCCCTGATAGTTACAGACAGAGGAACAAATTTTTCTTCACATAATGTACAGTCACTATTCAGAGAATTGCAAATTCAACACCATATGATATCTACCGGTATACCTCGCAGTAACGGTCAAGTTGAACGTTATGTAGCGACGGTTATGAATATGCTAACTACAACAATTAACAATACTGCAGAATGGCCAAACACACTTTGGAATGTACAGCAATCCCTTAATACCACCACACAGAAAACTACAGGATTTTCTCCTGTTAGACTGTTGATCGGTAGAGAAGGAAACATACCCCCCATACAAGCTCGCTTAGATGACGTGACAGATGTATCTAGTCAACCCCATATTAATGTATATACGGACCGTGACTTAGCGCGACAAAGACTTGATGAAAGCGCTACAAAATTCAAAGGTCGTTTTGACAATACTAGACGAAATAATAAGAATTATTCTACTGGTGACACTGTTTACGTTAGCCAGGACCATAGACGTCATGACAAACTTTCCCCTAAATTTAAAGGCCCGTATAAAATAATAGAAGTGCTAGAAAATGACAGATTTAGGCTAAGAGGTCAGAATAATATTAGGGATATTACAGTAGCCAAGGAGAAATTACGAGCCTGGCCAGGCGAATGGCTAGAACAAAATATTTCTTTTGAAGAATCTTTGTAAATCTGATCCGTGATAGATTATAAGGTGTTATGGTTATAATTTATTAGTGATAATTTTCCATGTGAAAATAAGATTAATGAACTGATAGAGATGTATTTATATTGTCTACAAACATTTTTTTTATTTTTCAATTGTGATAATATATATTATTATGATAAAATAAAGCATGTTATAAAGGTACTCCGTATTTTACGAAAGGAATACATACACATATTTATGGTTTTTACCGCTGGTCGGCTTCTGATCAGATATTAACCTGAATATCATACTGCGGCGGGTGATAGGGTTGATATGTCATGGTCAGAGGTCACAAATAAATTCCGCTGGTCGATCTTTGCCCTGATACTTCACTGAAATTCACACTGCAGCGGGTGATAGGTGCTTGTATGCCGAGGCCAAAGATCAAAAACATAATACTGCTGGTTAATTAAAGATTAGCAGCAGGTGCTAAACAAAGAGAGAATATTTTAAACTAATATATAAGAGTACTTCGAGAGCGAAGTACAAGTCAGTCTGGCCGTGATAGATTATTTGATATTTTGTTTAAATATTTAAAAAAATATCCAATTTAGTACACTTAAATATGTGTGTGTCTCATATTTTGTAAGTACCTACTAATCCTGCCAACAGTACCGATAGTAAACTATTATGAATTGGACTAGATTTTACACTATTGTTATTTATAGGTTACATTTTACATTAAGTTACTATAATAAGATTAATTTTAGGCTTATTTACATGTTTAAATATAAAGATAAAGAAAAAATGATTTAACATTATTAGCAAAAACTAGCAGCTCAAATATAAAATTTTCTAAAAAACACGTGGCCGCCCGACTTGTTTGTTCACTGTTATAAAAGGAGACGTGTCAGACGGATCGGGTCACTTCTCGATCGTCCGCCGAACCAAACGGAGCTCCGAGTTTACGCTACCACATAAAGCTGAGTAAATATTAAATTCTTATTATTTTACTTTTATTGATTAGATTATGTAAACTATTCTGGTCTGATATTTCTATTTTTTTTACGTATTTTATAAAGAAATTAGGAATTAAACAAAAATCAAATATCTTTCGAAATATTTTTTTAATTACCCTATAAATATAACTTAATTATAAGATATGTATAAGGGTTGTATGGTAGTATATATGTATGTGTATATATACATATAAACAAACATACATATATAAAATATGTGATTTCAATAAATACATATAAATGAATTAATGGTTTATTTTTATATTTATTTACTGAATATATATACCTAGATAAATTACGTATTAATATAAAATAAATTCATTTCGCGCATCGCAAACATTTACTCTCATCATTTTTCCCTAACGCGCCAAAACAAGTATAACTTCAATAAATATGGAATAAATCCAGCTCTATCAATGTAATATTATAACAGTTAGTACTTGATGTTGGATCCAAATTCGCGAAACACCGTCTTACTTAAAGTCAGTGATCAGAAATCTTGGAGTGTTTCCGTCTGTCGGGAAAAATAATCCCATTTCTCTCATAAGCCGTTAAGATCCCTTATAGATAAGAAATAGTGAACTAAAATCCCTTTCGACTATGATAATTATGAATTATATGATCGTAGTTAGTCTCACCGTCGGCAATAAAACTCAACTTTAGATTAATGATAAGAGAAAGTTAATCTTAACAAAATTTCTGTATTACGCCAACGTCATTTAAATGATGTCTCGATACCATAAATAACTTTTATAATAAAATATAAGATTGCGACATTTATTACTGTGAGAAATAAATTACACCAAGAAGTAGATTTGATGAGTTTTTTACAAGTAATATAACTTTAAATTATTTAATCTCGCCTCCGTTTGATATGCTACGAAATATTATCACGATCAACGTTAAATTGAGTTTTTTTCAGAACTTATTTCTATTGCAATATTGTGACTGAGTTGCCACTGAAAATTACTATGATTTTATTACGCTGGCATTTAAGCATGATATTTTTATTCAATATCTCTTTTTCCTTCTTTTAAAGAAACGCCTTTGCCCACGGCTCCACCGCAGTCAAAAGCTAGTTTTTAGATTATATCTCAGGTTCCCGATATAGTAGTGGGATAGAATGTATACCAGTTTTTAAGTCTAATAAGATCTATCAAATAAAAAAGGTGGCATGAAAATCCATTCAGTCGTTGGTGTGATGTGCGAACGAACAAACAGACAAATCTAAAAGTTGTTTTGTGTTCAGACACGCCTATAGAGCTTCATACAGTAATTTTTTTCTCAAGTACAGACAGCTCTGTTACAGCTTTATAGTACCAGTTTTTACTTCGGTCACTCACATGCGAATGTTTGCACGCATGTGAAGGGCCGTCAGACACTCATTCGCAAACTTAGCGGCTATGCAAATGGGCTTGCATACTCAATTTGCGAACCCGTTTGCGCTTCCCCCTACACTAGTTTACGAATGTCTGAGTCTTGCTTGTGATTTTGTGAATCATGGACAATGAAGATGATTATATTAGTGCGGTTGGACTGTTTTTGTTTTTTTTTTCTATAAGCGGCCATTAGAGAATTTATCTTCTTTTTTAATTCGTCAATAGAACATTGAAGAGAAAAAGAATTTTTAATTCTTTCCCAGGCGTCATTAACGGCCATTCTGTTTTTATGGGATTTCTTTTGGGGATTCCAAATGGTCGATTCTTTTTGCAGGAGTTCAATGAACTCCATCACCTTGGTGTGGTTCCAATCCATGATGAAGTACACAGTAGACGTCTCACGTCACGAACTATGAAAATGGCGAATCAGCGGCAATCGTGGGCGAAACGTCATACGAATGTGTGGGACACTACGCGAAGGATTGCGGTTCGCACGCTTTGATGTCCATTAAAAAACTGACACAGCTTGGAAAACCGCGAATGCAGCGAAAACTTTGCATAATCATTTGCAAATGTCATCCTTCACTTGTGGGTTTGCATACTCGTGTGAATGTCAGTGACCGGTTTTAGGCTATATCTCAGGTTCCCGATATAGTAGCGGGATAAAATGTACCAGTTGTTAAGTCTAATCAAGAGCTATCGAACAAAAAAGTTGCATCAAAATCCGTTCAGTAGTTTAACAGACAAACAGATAAACAGACAAACATCGTTTGGTGTTCAGACACGCCTATATAGCCTAAATCAGTAATTTTTTCTGAAATATCTTAAATGTATAGACATAGCTCTATTACAGTTTTATAATACTCGTAGTATAGATAGAAGATATAAAGAAAATATTTTATAACACCATATTGTTACGATATAACCGATCAAATTACTAAATAAATTATAAAGTTGCATACTCAATTGGCCGTGTGGGGCCGGCTTTAGAATTGTCCTACCTCTCTCCACCCATGGGAGTCGTAAGAGCTGACTGAGGGAATATCGGGGGAGTGGGCAGCAGCACTCCCTCGAGTATTAACAACATCAACTGCGATCGCCAACCCGCCTGCCAAGCGTGGCGATTACGGCACTATCCCCCATATGAGCGAAACGCATATTGTGGCGTTCTCTTAGAGGAGGCTTATATGTCCAGTAGTGGACGTCGAAAGGCTGATGGATGGATACTCAATTGATACCGGATACGATATCCGCAAATTTGAAATACGCGCGGTTGCCTAGGTCCCCTACCCAGTTAGATTATCGTCAATAGGTCGCATGATGAGTACGCCAGGGTTCGAGAACGTTCTATGGCTGCTCCAATCGCAAGCGTATGGATAGGAAAAGTTCTAGAACAAAAAATTATCCACCAATGAGCAGGCCGGACGTAATGCGCAAGAGGGAGACGGCAATAATAATCTTAGAAGGGGGTACTATCAGAATGAAAATATAAGAGATGACAGCGGGTAGAATCTTTTTTCTGACTCTGAATTATCGTGTGTGTCAAGGCAGATAACACTGCGTAAATTACTATAGTAATTAATATATATAAATAATTTTTTTGCCTAGGGCATTTGAAAGTAGTGTAGTGTGTGACTAGGAAGCCCCAAAGGTACGTTTTATAATCCATTCTATTGTAGGACTCATTTTCTTTCGTTTTAATTTATTGGTATAACCATATTTGAAAAGTAGATTTTTACGTGTAACTGTTCTATAAAGTTTGTTCTAACGAGATGATTAGACGTATTGTATTATATATAATCATTTGTTTTAAAGGTATATAATTATCATAAAACATCATACTGTTCGTACAGAGATTATTAACTATTTATTTAGTACTACACAATATTTCGTACCCACCATATAATTCTTAATTTTTAATAGGTTAACGCCACCAGGTCATAAAGTTTAAAAAAGTAGAATTCCTAAAAGTTTTGACACTGTACTTTCCCTGCAGAACTGAGCTGTAGCGAGCGTCGTGTCTTAAATATACCGCGCCCCCCCCCATTAATAAGTAACACCCGAATAAAAGGTAACGTACATTTCTTTTACAATTCCAAATTAACTTTACCATTCTATTTAAATAAAAACGATATACCAAAACCTAGGATTTACTGAAGAGTCATTTTACTACTACTATTACTGAACTTCATTGTAAGATATAACGAGAACTTCTTATTTACTTAAAATTACACCTTTTTAAGTTTAGAATGTGGCCACTTGTTATGAACGTATAAAATACGTTTGAAATATTAAAAGAAATTGATAAATTAAATAAAAAAACATAATTATTTGTTGAAAAAAAATACAAATTAATACAGCGTATTTCTTCCTCGTGCCAAAGCATGAGGAGGAAGCACGCTGTATTACAAAGTTTAGTTATTTAATTATTATATTACCGATTACAAATTTTAGTTAGGATTAAAGTTTCTAATCGCCTAGGCATGCTGATAGTAATGTTGTTGAGCTTTTCTTGAGGTAAACTCTGCCATTCTTCAACATGGCGATACTCGGTTCACACTCATTGACTGGAGCTGGGATTCTTGAACACAAATCCCAGATATCCTCTATAGGGTTCATATCGGGGCATTTTGCTGGCCACTCCATCACTGTGATGTTCACTTTATTAAGGTACGCTTGAGTTGAGCGAGCGGTACGTGGCATGTGGCCGAGCATTATCTTGCATCAATATGAAGCCATCACCGATAAAGGGGAAACGGTACCATATTTTCTCCCAAAACGTTTTTCATGTAACGATCTGCAGTAAGTTATCCTCCATCAATCATCATTAAGTCACCAGAACCCCAAGAGCTTTCAGCTTGAACTACTCAATCGCTTCCAATGTCTAGATGAGTGTAAATCAGCGAACGATATGAACAGCAGGTTCGTACAAACTGTCCACGCGGTCGGGTCGACTTACTTCAAGGCCCGTCGCGTTAGTAGGACCCGTAAACTCTCGGACCATACTCTCAAACTCATGGAGAGGAGAAAAGAAATGATAGTCCAGTCCTCAGCCGATTGGTCCTGCCTAAGGCGGTTAAACAGATAGATCTCCAATGCTGTGTGGCACGATATACGCCAATTTAATACTACCCGTATTAAAGAGGCGATAGAGCGGAATCAAGGCTTAAAAGTGTTCGCAAGAGATCTGTCTGTTGGCCAAAGTCAGTTGACTAAACTGAGGACCAACAACGGTACTGTCATTTCTTCTCGAGATGAGATCTTGGCAGAGGTCCAGCAGTTCTATGGACAGTTGTACAGATCCCCTGCTGTTGGCTTGGTCCAAGACCCCAGATCCAAGCTAACTCGGCACTTTACCGAAGATATCCCGGACGTCAGCCTTTACGAGATCAGAATGACTCTCAAACAACTAAAGAACGGAAAGGCACCGGGAGACAACGGAATCACCACAGAGCTTCTGAGAGCAGGCGGAAAGCCGGTCTTAAAAGCTCTTCAGAGGCTGTTCAATTTCGTCGTTCTCGGGGGCGACGTTCCAGAGTCGTGGACCAGAAGCGTGGTGGTACTGTTCTTCAAGAAAGGTGACAGAACCCACATGAAGAACTATAGACCCATCTCTCTCTTGAGCCACGTCTATAAGTTGTTTTCGAGGGTCATTACAAATCTACTCACGCGTAAACTTGACGACTTCCAGCCTCCCGAACAAGCCGGTTTCCAAAAAGGCTTATAGTACCATAGACCACATCCACACGCTACGCCAGATTATACAGAAAACCGAGGAATACAATAAGGCCTCTGTGTCTGGCGTTTGTGGACTATGAGAAAGCCTTCGATTCGATCGAAACTTGGGCGGTGCTGCAGTCCCTTCAGCGGTGCCAAATTGACAATCGGTACATCAAAGTGCTGAAGTGCCACCATGTCAGTCCGTGTTCAGGACAGGAGTACGAAACCGATCCAACTGCTGAGAGGTTTTAGACAGGGAGACGTTATGTCCCCGAAACTCTTCACCGCTGCATTGGAAGATGTCTTCAAGCTCTTGGGCTGGACCGGATTCGGCATCAACATCAATGGCAAATACATCACTCAGCTTCGATTTGCCGATGACATCGTAGTCATGCCAGAATCGCTGGAGGACCTTGGCACCATGCTCGATGATCTCAGCAGGGTTTCCCGACTAGTGGGTCTCAAAATGAACATGGACAAGACGAAAGTCATGTCTAATGTCCATGTCATTTCAGCACCGGTCCTAGTCGGGAGTGCGCTTCTTGAAGTTGTCGACCATTATGTCTACCTGGGACAAACAGTCCAGTTAGGTAGGTACAACTTCAAGAAAGAGGTCAATCGACGAATCCAACTCGGCTGGGCAGCGTTCGGGAAGCTAAGGAAGATCTTCTCGTCCAATATTCTGCAGTGTCTGAAAACGAAGGTCTACGACCAGTGTGTGTTACCAGTGATGACATACGGAACAGAGACGTGGTCTCTGAATGTTGGCCTCATATCAAGGCTCAAAGTCGCTCAGCAGGCCATGGAGCGGGCTATGCTTGGTATTTCCCTACGTGATCGAATCCGTAATACGGAGATCCGTAGGAGAACGAGAGTGACCGACATAGCCCGCCGGATTGCCATGCTGAAGTGGCAATGGGCAGGCCACATCACTCGACAAACCGATAACCGTTGGGGACGAAAGGTTCTCGAGTAGCGACCACGTATCGAACGGCAACGGCCCCCCACCAGATGGACCAACGATCTGGTCAAAGCTGCGGGGAGCCGTTGGATGCGGTTGGCACAGACCACTCGTTGTGGTGTTCTCTTGGGGAGGCCTATGTCCAGCAGTGGGCGATGAAAGGCTGATGGATGGATGGATGGAACTACGCTCACTTACTGCCACACCTGGAACTTCTTTAAGCTCATTTCTAGCTTGGACAACCGTTATACGTTACATAGGGTTTCTGCGGATGAGAAGCTGAACGAAACGGTCATTTCTGCTCATAGTACGCCGTCTTCTGCCCTGTCCTGGACTTCTCACAAAAGAACTTGTCACCATATACCGTTTGATACTGCGTTAATCTGTGGAAACAGTTCTACCAAGAATTCTAAAAATCTTTTTGAAGCGTTGTCCATTTCTGCGTATCTGATGAGCCCTCACAGTATCAGTTGAGGCCAAATCAAGCATAAAAGGCCTTAATTTTCAAAATTGTTCAATAAATATGAAAAAACAATTGAAATTTAAAATGTCACCAAATTTTACAATTATTTTAATTATCAAAATAACTTGTCAGTAGGTACTGTGCAACTATAAACAAAATAGAAAGCTATATAATAAACAGTGTCTTTCAATTGTTATATTATAATAATGAGGACTAAAATACATAAAATTTCTTATACGTAATATTATTTTTGAAATGATTATTGAAGACTTATAGTTTTCTTTTAAGAGTTGCTGTGCTGTGCAGTTATATGATGACTTACGATTATTGTGATTTAACATATCTGACATAAAATAATTCGCCACTTTATTATATATTTTTTGTACTACCTAAGCATAAAATGTCCCTCAAACAATTTAATTTTTATCGTGAAAGTGGCTTATTTAGGTATATAACAAGATTTTAAATATAATTTCAGAATTGGATAGACTCAAATAATAAAATGTCTTTTTAAAAATCTATGGTTTCAGTCATATATAGTCAACTAGCAACTGTTTAAAATAAATAAAAAAAATATATATTGGTAATAATTTTTATTTACTTTTTTAGTTTAGATCGTGTACATAAATAAGTGGAGTATGATATAAAATTAAAATACTACGATTTTTTTTTAATATATATTCGCTTTCTTGCTAAATTTATCAAAATAATTATGTTACGCAAACTTTATTCGACGTTTTCCAAAAAACTACTTTTTCTAGTTAGGTCTCTATAATTCTAAAGGTGCGAAATATCCGCTATAAATGAGTGCAGATTACGCTTTCACATTTTGCACTCATTTCGTTTAGTGTTGTTTCAACGCGCGAGCAGCCTCAACGACCGCAACGTTTCAAATATGCCTAATAATACTATTAAAAATTTGGAAAATCCAAAAGTACACGCCTCATAATCTTCATTTTTTACAATAAAGTTGATTATTTGATAAGTAACTAATAGTGTAAGTAGTTTTCAATAAGTCACATAGATAGCGCTAATTTCAGAAAGTACCTTCCCATGTCTTATAAACTATCTAGCGCTAATTTTAAGAAGTACTTCTACATTGGTCTATAGAAATAGTTCTCATGAAATAAAGATAGCACTGATTTTAGTGTCATGTCGAGCGTAAATATTCACTATTTTTTTGTTTATTTAATAACAATTAAACCACATCGAATCAGACCGTGAAAAGTGATAGGGCTCTATTCGTAATCATAATAATTCGTAAACGATCTCGATTTACAAATCGTAAGTATTTTGGTCTTACAACATACAACATAACATACATTACCTACAACAAACGGACGTCCAAGACATAACTTTTTTAAATAGTTTTTTAACTAGTTTAAATAACAACAAAAATGGCACAAAAAATATCATGAGCGTAAAAAATTGAGTTTTTTCTTAATATGTGTGTGTATATATTATTTTAGAAGTGCAATATATGATAAATAGAGACATCTTAAGTTTAAAAATCATTTTTTCTACGTAAAACGAGAGCTGTACCCACCTCAACGCTTCGCGTATGACGCTTCGCGCAATGTTTCGCGTATGAGGTGTGCAAAATCTTTTAAAAAACTTATTGACTGTCTCTTTTTCTTTCGTTCTTTCTGAATAGTGTCACTACACTCACGGACGCAGTTAATTGTTGCTACTATTTTATAAAATTAATAATGCGATATGAATGCTATACAATCAATTTCTAAACACAATTGTGTATCCTTAATTTATAGATCAATGTTTATAAAAAAAAACGGAGTGCGTATAATTATGGGAGGGCAGAAAACGACATTTTAAACTGGTACTGAACTCACGGTCCGCCTTGTAGGAGTTTCCTACAAAGGAAAATTGTTTTCGGGAACATAAATAGCTGTTCTGAGTCTGAGTTAATTTGTGTCCGTTATTTCTATATTGGCAAAGTCTTTCAAAATACGACGTTGAGTTGTCGTACAAATGTTGTAAAAACCTAAAGTAATATAAATTATACGTGGTTATTCCTGTTGGGTATTGAGAGTACTTCATATGTGTCAGTGCTAGCATCCATCTGGAATACTCGTCTACACGATTTATTTGCAGAATATCTTCAAACACACCTTCATTATCATTTTTGGACGTTGTAAACAAAAACCTAGCTAGCCGTTCACTGGGGATTTCAAGGGTAAAATACTCAGAAACGAAACAAGATTGGATTTCGAGGATGTACCCCAGCTTATAGTAATTTCATTGGAAACTATGCTATTGTAAAGTAGTTCTTTTTTTAGATTTTATGTAATACTTTATCGATGATTTCAACTTTGGGTTTTTGTCAGTTACATCATCGTTTGACCCGCTCTTTAAAACAGCAAAATATTCTGATTGAAATTTACTAAACCGTAATACATTCCAGGAGTCTTGGAAACGCAGAGCCCTACTGTCTCATGTTTTCAGTCAATTCAATTTTCGGAAAAACGCCATAGATATTTTTCTAGAACAAATACAGTGATTTCAACAAACAATTGATTCACTCGCACGGGACAGAACTATGCCAAGTTTTGTTTTACATAAATGTTTAATTTATGAGCACAAATGCCTTAGTTGTTCTTAAGTTGCTTTGTCAGAAATCCACCAATATAAGTTCAAAAACTAGACTTGAAAATATATGCTTACTGACAGCTGAACACCCGTAAGTCTAAACTATTCTAATTTTCTTTCTCACTAGAATCTTGCTACTTTTCAAGTTTCTGTTTAATATTCTCTTTTACAGTCAAATTGTTACACCTTTTCTTCCCAATTTTCATTTCTCACTATTTTTGTCCATCCCAACGTTGTCTAGAAGAAATCGCAGCTAGCGATAAGACCACCGTTGGCCGTGTGGGGCCGGCTTTAGAATTGTCCCACCCTTCTCTACCCACGGGAGTCGTAAGAGCCGACTGAGGGTATACCGGGAGAGTGTGCAGCAACACTCCCTCGAGTATTAACAACATCAACTACGATCACCAACCTGCCTGCTAAGCGTGGCGATTACGGCATTATCCCCCATGACGGGACCGCTCGTTGTGGCGTTCTCTTGGGCAGGCCTATGTCTAGCAGTGGACGTTGAAAGGCTGATGGATGGATAGATGGATAAGACCGTCCTTTGTACATTAACTTAAGTAACTTTCAATAAAGAGTATTGTTATGTTATATTATTCTTGGTCTGTATTTTAATACTTGACATGCTCAGCTACTTTAAAGTATAAATTATTTGTGAATGAGGAAAAATAGAACTTTAGTGCTAGCGGGAATCGAACCTGCGTCCCTTCCAATCCGGGGAAGTGCTCTAAGCCGCTCACTACTATTCAATATAATTTACACATTCATCCCCTCTTGAGCTATCACACTGACCTGGTATTTACTTCCACTGCACATCCTCCCCCAGCGAGAGACGGTATAGAACGGGCGCTATACCAAATTTAGTATGACGTCACATAGCCTATTCTAACCAGAGCCTAATTATTATTTTATTTGTCTGGTTATGATGAATATTTTAGAAGTTATACGGGAACATATGAACACACAGACATACTAACATACAGTTTAAAATCATAGCCCTCTCTTTAGCTTTCGGCACAACCGGATAAAAATGTAAATTAAGTACCATAAAAATTTCGTATATAAACAAACATTTATGGGTAATTAGTATAGAATGGCTGTGAATAGTAGGGACAGCGAACGGTAAGCATTAGTAGTAAATAGTAATGAATGGTAGTAAATAGTAGAGAATGGCACTGATCAGTGGAAAATTGTAGTAAATAATGGAGATTGGTAGTGAATAGTAGAGAATGGTAGTGAAGAAGCGAATAGTAGAGAGAGATAGCGAATAGTAGAGGATGGTAGTAAAAAGTAGATAGTGACATTAAATAGTAGAAAATGGTATTAAATAGTAGAAAGGTATTAGGAAATGATAGTCAAGACTAAAGAATTTTGTGAATAGTAGAGAAAAGTAACGGAGAATTATAGTGAATAGAAGAAAATGGTAGTAGAGAATAGTAGCGAATGGTAGAGATTAATAGTAGATAGTAGAATATGGCAGTGAATAGTAGCGAATAGTAGAGAATGGTATGGTGGTAGAATGCTGGAGAACGGTAGCGATTAATAGAGAATGTTAGTGGATATTAGAAAATATTAATGAATAGTAGACAATTGTATTGAATAATAGTGAATGGTAGTTAATAGTTGAGAAAATCAGAGAATGGTAAATAATGGTAGCGAATAGTAGGAAATAGTAGTGAATAAAAATCAATAGTATTAAATGATAGAGAATGACACCATTTTAAAAAGACAGAGAAGCAATGTCCAATACGTCAGACGAAATAGGCATTTAAATGCAGTATTTTTGATATGCATGAATGTACGAGATGCAATCATTTTTCAATCAAATATTTTCGTGTGTTTTATAGAACGATATGATGTTTAAATGCAAAGTTAAATAGAGGTTTTATTAGTGAATTCTGTATTATCATTCCATTTATATAGACTTTTACCGACATATTATTTTGTCTTTAGTCGTGAACGTCTTTATGATATAAAATATTTTAAAACCACTAAGTATGACAAATTTTTATCTTGATAAATAAATATGCATGGATATTTTTCTCACAACGTCCTCTGGTCCCAAACTAAGCTTAACGCTTGTACTATGGGTACCAGATTACGGATATAATATACTACTTTTTTTTGTAAATATATAATAGATTGGCCGTGTGTGGCCGGCTTTAGATTGTTCCACTCCTCTCTATCCACGGCAGCAGCACTCCCTCGAGTATTAACAACATCCACTGCGATCGACAAGCCGCCTGCCAAGCGTGGCGATTACGGCATTATCCCCCATGACGGGACCGATCGTTAAGGCGTTCTCTTGGGGAGGCCTATGTCCAGCAGTGGACGTTGAAAGGCTGATGGATGGATGGATGGAATAGATAGAAAACACCCAGACGCAGTACAAATATCTGTGTTCATCACTTTCCAAAACTGTTCCAAAAAGGCACCCAATACGCTGATCAATATCTATCTTGGATTATTTATCTTCTTAACATCAATTGCTGTACGTTAATCTTGCTAAAATCCAAAATCGGCTTTGAATTCTTTTTGTTTTGTTCCGTGTGGTGACAGACCAAGAATACAAGTATCACCACTCCATTCTTTCCCACGGGTGTCGTATGAGGCGACTAAGGGAAGTAAGCAATTATCATCCATTGCATGACTGGTGGTAGGGCTGGGTACTAAGTGGGAGTACTCACTTGGTACCGGGCCCGAGCGGGTAGGTATCACCATCTCCCGTGTGACAGGCCATGAAGCACAACGTTCCGTTTTGACTGTAGCAGGAGATAACCGTTTATTATTTCATTTCACATCTGTGAAATAAAATTTTTAGCACCGGCTTGACAATACTCTCGGTATGGTTGAATCCATGAGCGACGGTTGCCATTTACCATCATATGGGCCGTGGCTCGTCTGCCACTACAAGCAATAAAAAAAAATAAGCTATAATACAGGGTTGGTTAAAAAGAAAAAAAATAAAACAATTGAAGAGTTGTAATATTGAAAATTGGTAATTTTCTTTAACTACACCTGTATGGATACACTGTATGGACCTTTATTTTTCCTTAAAAAGATTTGGATGGGAATAGACTCTTTGAATCACGTTCAATAGACGACATGCGGACCTGCTTTTTATTTAACAGACACCAGAATCAATCAATTATTTTTTGTTATTTTTAGACTTGGCACCGACTTCAAACACATCAGTAGGTGTCTAGCACGGAAATCGTATGTAAATACTAAATTATTTTTTGGTTTTTTGTTCAAGATGTCTTTCGAAGGCGGTTTTTTTTTAATTTAGATATAATTTATTTTTTTGCTATTTAGTGGTATTTATAAAATAGGTGCGTAGGTTAGAGTAGATGGTACATGATGGAGAGGCCTTCCTCGAAGCACAGGAGTCTGAAAATGATAAATATGAGCGCCTAAAGCGCAGTAGAGAAAGAAAAAAACACCAAAAGTGCACGCTTCGTAATGTTAATTTTTCACAATAAAATTGATTATTTGATAAGTAAATAATAACGTATTGGTCTTACTAAGTAGTTAAATCACATAGATAGCGCTAATTTCAAAAAGTACTAATGTGGTTCTCATGTAAAATGTGCCCGGTAGACGTGAATAGGCTCGCCCCCTATTACGTGGGACTTAAACATAGCTGGCGAACCGTGGGTGTGTAATACACTTCTGCCTACCCCTTCGGGCATACAGGCGTGATGCTATGTCAACTAAACGCACTGCTCCAATGAGCCAGAGAGTCTGTTGAGAATATCATCGATGTAAGTCCAGAAGCAAGTATTTAGAATATTGTTGTTTTTTTAATAACCACTGAACCGATTTTGATAAAATTTAAATAAAGCTACCTCTGATATAAAACCTACCAAATAAAAAAAGAATCATTGAAATCGATTCATAATTGGCGGAATAATCGCGTAACAAACACACAAAAAAAACATACAGCCGAATTGAGAACCTCCTCCTTTTTGGAAGTCGGTTTAAAAGGAATGTCATTTTTTAGAATTCATTTGATCCGGGTTTTTTATAATAATTGGGTGGCAAACAAGCATAGGTACCTACCTGATGGTAAGCGGTTACTGTAGCCTATAGACTCTAGCAACACCATCTACAAGAAATGGGATCGGCGGTGGAGAGAAAAGATAATAAAGAAAGGATAAGAAGGATAATATGGGGGCATATGGAGGGGCTTGGGCCTTCCAGCGCTCTCACTCACTATACGTAACAACGGTAGGAGTGCCTGCCGTTAATGATGATTATTATAATATTTTTTTAAATATAATTATATTGATATTAAAGTATAAATTATTTGTGATTAAGGAAAAAGAGATTTTTAGTAGGAGCGGGAATTGAACCCGCGTCTTTTCCATTCCAGGGAAGTGCCCTAAGCCACTGAGCTATCCTACCGATCTTTCGATCATCCCAATCTCCTCATCACATTTGTCTTACGACCAACGCCATCTATCGGCTCTCTATCTAATCGGTTCGATTTCCGCTCCTACTAAAAATATATTTTTCCTTAATCACAAATAATTTATACTTTAAAAAGTAGCGGAGCATGTCAAATGCTAAAAAATATAGATCTAAAATATATTGATATTGTTTTTATGTTCCAATAATTGTATTTTGTTTAATTATTAATTCTTTATATTATATTATTTTGTATGTCCTAGGCACAAGACTTATTATAATTATTTAACATATATTTTGTACCTATGATTTTAAGAATAAATAAATTCCGACTGATTCTTTTAATTTTACGTTAATATGTAGAAGGATATCCTATCTGGATTCCAAAACACATAATATAACTATAGATATTTTACTGAAAATTATGTTCGTGCAAGGCAGCTTAGAACTTCTTTTACATAAAGTAGTTATACTAATCTTTGCCAAACACTCAAATGCACTCAATGGGTTGAATTTATTCCTAAAGTAGGTACAACTCTTCGAGTCTTCAGAGCCTTTCACAGAGCTTGAGCATCGATACCTCTGTAAACTTTCCTTTTATTCCCAAAGGCTTAACATCGCCAATAGGCCCGGTATATACTTTAAAAGCGTGAAAATGACAATTTTATTCTATTTAATCTCGCTCACTTTGCAGCTCTATTTGCAATATTCTAGTAGCCTTACTTACCCCAGCATGTCACAGTAGTACCACCGTCTCACAGAAAATCGACGTACAGCAATGGTAGATACGCCTATTGCAGTGTTTCGTATGGTAAGTAAAAGCGTCAAAGGCTCAAACCTTATCTATGGAGATACACACAGTCATGTGAGACAGGGTGCACGGTGGCTTGTTTAGTAGGTGAGGGCTTTGCACTATTCCGCTGTCTCCTTGTAAAGTATTGCGGTTAGGGATATTTTTTGTCTAAAATCTTGTTATTTGTTTTCATTATTAGGCAGTGATATTATTTATTCTGACACTACATTAAATATTAAAATTACTGATGTGTATCAATGGAAGCATCTGGGATTTTATGTATAAGGATCGTAGGGAGCAGTCAACTAGACTTGAATTGACAACTAAAGTATGAATAAAATATCGTAGTGACGTGTCGTGTACATAGTTACAGACTGTTTTTTTTAATCAAATACGTGACAGACAGACAGTATTATCTTTAAGTGTAACTGGTGAAAGGGCTTACCATGTTATAAGGACGAATAGGTACCGCTCTTTTCGTATAATAACCGTCAATGTGTTTCACTAAAAGCGGTACTAAAGTAATAATTCATATATTATGTATATGTATAATCTATTACTATTACAAAGCTGCAATAGAGATGTGTCTGTACATTTAAGATATAGGCGTGTCTGAACAAAAAACTTTTTTTTAGATTTTTTTCTGGTTATCTGTTTGTTTTTTTTTTTATATATATTTTTTTTGCGCATCACGCAAAAACTACAAAACGGATTTTGATGAGCAACTTCTTTTATTCGATAGCTCTCAATTATAATTAAAACCGGTATTCATTTTATCCCGATATTATATCGGGAACCTGAGATACAACCTAAACTAGCTTTTGGCTGCGGCGGAGCCGCGGGCAAAGGCTAGTAATATTATAAAGCTGGAACAAAGCTGTACATTTAAGATATTTGAAAAAATATATGGTTGTCTGTAAAGTCGATTTACGGACGATAATTATTTTACGTGATAACGTCATATATGTTTTCTGAGAGTTTCACAAACAATGCATCTGTCGCCATACATTTTTCGGAACGTGATACTTTTTCGTGCGTGCGGCCGGCGTTTATCGATTTATAAGACGTTATCATGTCAAAAAAAAATTAGGCTATTTATGTAAGATAAGATAATGTTTAATTAGATAAGATAAGCTACATTATGCTATATTTAGGTGTCTCTACACATAAAATATAATTCATTATTGTATTTTTGTCTTATCTCTTTACTCTCTATTTTTATATATTTTTTAACTGCCTCTGTGGACAGCGGTAGTGTTAGCGACTGTTGAGCATGAGGTCTCGGGTTCCATCCCGGGGTCAGACAGTGTTATTGGGATTTTCGTAAAAAGAAAAAGTCTCAGTAGCAGCCCGGAGTTTGGAAATGTGCCCAATAGACAGCAATATGCTCACCCCCTATTACGTTGGACTTAAACATAGCTGGAGAATCGTGGGTGTGTAATACACCTCTGCCTACCCCTTCGGGGAATACAGGCATGATGCTATGCATACATTTGACACGCTGGGCTTGGCTTGGTATATAAAACACACCGTTATTATTTATCTCTGAACCTAGTTCTGAAATCCGCTCAGATAAATATCTCGTCGGGTAATCATCACAATAAATTAACCCTTTACTAATTTGGCTTAGATTATTTTGAAAGAATCTTTTGCTACTTTGCACAACTTTTAATGAACCAAAACTTCCGTGTGGTGACGGACTAAGAATACAAATGTCACCACCCCATTCTTTCCCACGGGTGTCGTATGAGGCGACTAAGCTAAGTAAGCAATTATTATCCATTGCATGACTGGTGGTAGGCCGGTACCAAGTGGGAGTACTCACTTGGTAGTGGGCCCGAGCGGGTTGGTACCACCATCTCCCGTCTTACCGGCCATGAAGCACATCGTTGCGTTTTGGCTGTAGCAGGATAAATCCGCTTATCCTTTCATTTCATATCGGTGTATGGTAAGCAGTGGCCTGACAATACTCTCAGTATAGTTATATATGTATATCTATTATGGTTACCATTTACCATCGGATGGGCCGTGGTTCGTCTGCCATAATATGCAATAAAAAAAAATCAAAAAATACTTGTAATGTTGTAAGTTTAATCTCACAGCGCAGTTTTTATTTTGCGTTTTGTAAACAGAAATGCCAGTATGTTCAAAAGTTTGACAATTATTTAGATTGGTATATTGGAAACAAAGTTATACGGGTTCATATATTACCCTAGCTTCTCGAATCAATTTTAATGGTACCTTTTGCGTTTGAATACATTCCCGGTCAAAGGATCTTTAGAAAGTTCTACATGAAACTGGAATTTCTTCATTAGTATCTACTAGTTTATTGAAAATCAACGTATTATTAATGTAATAATATAGCTTGGTGGCGATTTCAAGGACTGTAAATGACTGGCATCAATTTTAATCCCCAGGTCTGGATCTCGCGTACCACTGAAGTAAAGTAACATAGTTCTAGTGGCCCGCTAATACCGGCAGAGAGACGGCACATGGCGGGTTTATTTAGGAGGTGAGGGCCCCAAACCCTTTTTATTGGCCTGAACGACGAAGTGTGCGGTTAGGATAGTCTTTCCCCCTTTCCACAAAAATAAATTTTTGAATCTCGCGTTATGAACACGTATTTGACTTTACGAAATTATATGTGTATTTGTTTACAAAAAAACTGCTTCTGTGGTGCAGCGGTTGTGTTAGCGACTGTTGATCATGAGGTCTCGGAATCGATCCCCCGGTCAAGCAGTGTTATTGAGCTTTTTCGTAAAAAGAAAAATCCTCAGTAGCAGCCTCGAGTTTGGAAATGTGCCCGATAGACGTTAAGGCTCACACCCTATTACGTGGGACTTAAACATAATAAATAAATAGGAATAGGAAATGGGGTGCACAAGTGGATGAATTTGTTTATCTTGGATGTGGATTCAGTCGGGATGGAAGGTACACCACTGATGTAGAGAGAAGTGTGAATGCGGGAAATGGAGTGAACGGAGCATTGGGACAACTTCTCGGCAGCCACCACCTCAGCCAGAAGGCACGTGTCGCAATACACAACGCAGTACTTGTCCCAACGTTATTATATGGAAGCGAGAGTTTGGTATGTAAAAAGGAGCATGAGAGTAAAATCAATGCGGTCGAAATGCGATCTCTGCGGAGAATCTGTGGAGTGAGGCTGACTGACCGCATTCGTAACAATGACGTAAGAGAGCGAGTAGGTATGAAAGAGAGTATTGGTGTAAAGATGCGAAAGGGAATGCTCCGATGATTCGGACATGTGGAAAGAATGCCGGACGAGCGACTGGCTAAGAAGATATACAATGCGAAAATGGAAGTATGTAGGTACAGGGGGAGACCGAGACTTACCTACCTAGACCTAATTGGTCATGTATTGAAGGAAGGTGGAGTCGGGAGTCTCCGAAACCGGCGAGCGTGTATGAAGAGAGTTATGAATGTTGAGGAAGCGAGAGATGTATGCAAGTATAGAGCCTCTTGGCACTCTGTTCCCTCTGCCTACCCCGCAAGGGAAATGGCGTGATGATAAGTTAGTTTAAACATAGCTGGCGAACCATAGGTGTGTAATACACCTCTGCCTAACCCTTCGGGGAATACAGGCGTGATAAACACATAGCATCACGCCTTTATTCCCCGAAGAGGTAGAGAGAGGTGTATTACACACCCACGACTCGCCAGCTATGTTTAAGTCCCACGTAATAGGGGGTGAGCCTATTGACGTCTACCGGGCACGTTTCCAAACTCCGGGCTGTTACTGAGAATTTTTCTTTTTAGGAAAAAGCTCAATTGCCCGACCCGGGGATTGAACCCGAGACCTCATGATTAGCAGTCGCATACACTACCGCTACACCACCGAGGCAGTTTACCATTTACCGTCAGGTAGGCCGTGGCTCGTCGATAGGGAGGCGGTTTGAGCCTCCGGTGCTCTCACTCGCCATATCAAACAAAACAGTAGGAGTGCTTACAAGATGTGATGTGTTACAAATGTTAAAATATTTGTTTATAAAATTATTATCACTTCCCCGTGACCACTTAGATTGTGACTCGTGGCTCAGCCGCTGCTCACCATTTCATTTCAGAAGTTTCTGGACGTACGTGCGTAGCACTTTGTATCGACTGAAAAACTTTCTTCCTATTAGGAATAAAACTTCACTTGTAATCTTTAATCCACCCTTTAATTGAATATGGCGTTGTGCGTTATTTTGACCTGAATGCAGATCTCCTTAACAAACTTCACTGCCTTTTCAATAACTTTTAATCTTCACAAGTATGACCATGTATCTGCTTATCATTCTCGTCCTAAACTCTTACCTATCCATTAGCGCAAACATAAATACTTTGGAAAATCCAAAACTGCACGCCTCATAATCTTCATTTTTCACAATTAAGTTATTTGATAAGTAACTAATAATGTATTGGTTTTACTAAGTAGTTTTCAATAAATCACATAGATAGCGCTAATTTCAAAAAGTACTAATGTGGGTTTCATGTCTTATACGCCATCTAGCGATAATTTTAAGAAGTACTTCTATATTGCAAGGCGCCATCTGGCTATTAGTAAGAACAACAATCCATGAGTTTACATATATACCTGCATAAGTGCATATAATATAATTATATAAACATGTAAAATTGAATAATTTATTAAACTGTAAACAAAAACAATTTAAGAAAACAAAAAGACATCGCTAGTTTCCTTACAAAAAAAGCAATATTGTGGTTCTATATATACAACAGCAACTGAATACATATAAAATTGCCACTTGCGACATCTAGGGCTGCATTTGTCAATATCTCTTTTACTTTTAAACAGCGACATCTACCAATAGAAAATTGCAACTTTGGACAGTATTATACGACTTATTTAAAAATCAATGAGTTCAACAAGAAATCTCTAAACCATTTATCTTTCTAACTTGGTTGCCTTATAATTTTATACTTTGTTCTAAGTCAAAACACCGTGACGCCAAGGCCACGCAAAAAAAATTGTGGAATGCAAAATATGTATTTTTCGTGTTTTATAACGTTGGTGTGTTATTATTTACGTGTGTTTAGTGTTTTTAATTATTGTTATGGATAAAATAGTTATTATACTTGACAAATATCATCAGTTCGTCAAGCAAAGGTAAGAACTTTCTTTTAACAAAAAACAATGTACCGGCCGGGCGAACGGCCTTAGGTTGACGATAGTAAAACCACCGGTGGCTCTGGCTATGCGTACGTAAAAAGTTCTCATGAAAGGCGCTGGTTTTAGTGTCGCGTCGAGTGTAAATGCCGTAAACATTCAGTATTTTTTTGTTTATTTAATAACAATTAAACCACATTGAATCAGAACGTGAAAAGTAATAGGGCTCTATTCCTAGTCATAATAATTCGTAAAAGGAAAAAAAAAGACTCGATTAATTAAGTATTTTGGTCGTTATCGTGTTAACATACATTACCCACAACTCATGGACGTCCAAGCCAGATTTGTTTTAAACAGTTTTTTAACTAGTTTAAACATGGACTTAATAAAAAGAATGGACTGAGTCTTGCTAACAAAAGATTGTGTCACTCAGAGTCGGCCAGTTCGCTGTACGTACATGCCGACACGCACACATTCACACGTTAGTCGGCCATTGGGCGGCCAAACGTTAACACAGCCGGTACGTCTACGCTAAAAAAAAATATTAAAATACAGCATGTCTTGTGTGGTGAAATGGTGTAAAAATCGTAGTGACCGAAAGGAAAAAAATCCAGGAGTCACGTTTCATAGGTAAACGAATAATTTATTCACTTATTTCCCTATTTTATACAATAAAATTCACACTAATTCACTAGAACAAAATAATCCAGTATTGCTAATATTCACTAGTGCAAATTACCCGAATTATGAGAGTTTTATAGTTTATATTCATTAGGTTCTATATTTATAACTTTTTTAAACTCTGATTTTTTATTTTGTAAAAATGATATTTGATTGCCACGTATCGTTAATAGTGTTGTTGTACTCTGCGTTATCGAAACACATTAATATTTTTTTATTATAATAAATTTTCTGATGGTTACAAATTAATAATTTGAATTTGCGCTGATCAGTAGTATAAGTAGCATGAATTTATTATTGTAGTGGGATTTACAAAATCTAAATTAAAGTAATCATATCTATTTTAATATGTTAAACACAAAGTGAAAAATGTGAAATCGAAAATAACAGTCAGGAGCAGGATTTGAACCTGCATCTTCTGGATACCGTCCAGATGCTTTACCAATTCAGCCATCCTGACAATTGCTCCTGACTGCTAATTTCGATAACACATCATACTTAACGTCTTTGGGTGACGCCTGCGCCATCTGTCGGACGTATTTTCATACATTATACCGACCAGGTAAACTTAATTTTACAATTAAGATTTTTACCTAATAATGACGCAAACCCTATAAATATTTATATATATTTGTAGCATTTGACATGCTTAGCACTATACATTAAACACAAAGTGAAAAATGTGAAATCGAAAATAACAGTCAGGAGCAGGATTTGAACCTGCATCTTCTGGATACCGTCCAGATGCTTTACCAATTCAGCCATCCTGACAATTGCTCCTGACTGCTAATTTCGATAACACATCATACTTAACGTCTTTGGGTGACGCCTGCGCCATCTGTCGGACGTATTTTCATACATTATACCGACCAGGTAAACTTAATTTTACAATTAAGATTTTTACCTAATAATGACGCAAACCCTATAAATATTTATATATATTTGTAGCATTTGACATGCTCAGCACTATACATTAAACACAAAGTGAAAAATGTGAAATCGAAAATAACAGTCAGGAGCAGGATTTGAACCTGCATCTTCTGGATACCGTCCAGATGCTTTACCAATTCAGCCATCCTGACAATTGCTCCTGACTGCTAATTTCGATAACACATCATACTTAACGTCTTTGGGTGACGCCTGCGCCATCTGTCGGACGTATTTTCATACATTATACCGACCAGGTAAACTTAATTTTACAATTAAGATTTTTACCTAATAATGACGCAAACCCTATAAATATTTATATATATTTGTAGCATTTGACATGCTTAGCACTATACATTAAACACAAAGTGAAAAATGTGAAATCTAAAATAACAGTCAGGAGCAGGATTTGAACCTGCATCTTCTGGATACCGTCCAGATGCTTTACCAATTCAGCCATCCTGACAATTGCTCCTGACTGCTAATTTCGATAACACATCATACTTAACGTCTTTGGGTGACGCCTGCGCCATCTGTCGGACGTATTTTCATACATTATACCGACCAGGTAAACTTAATTTTACAATTAAGATTTTTACCTAATAATGACGCAAACCCTATAAATATTTATATATATTTGTAGCATTTGACATGCTTAGCACTATACATTAAACACAAAGTGAAAAATGTGAAATCGAAAATAACATCTGGACGGTATCCAGAAGATGCAGGTTCAAATCCTGCTCCTGACTGTTATTTTCGATTTCACATTTTTCACTTTGTGTTTAATGTATAGTGCTAAGCATGTCAAATGCTACAAATATATATAAATATTTATAGGGTTTGCGTCATTATTAGGTAAAAATCTTAATTGTAAAATTAAGTTTACCTGGTCGGTATAATGTATGAAAATACGTCCGACAGATGGCGCAGGCGTCACCCAAAGACGTTAAGTATGATGTGTTATCGAAATTAGCAGTCAGGAGCAATTGTCAGGATGGCTGAATTGGTAAAGCATCTGGACGGTATCCAGAAGATGCAGGTTCAAATCCTGCTCCTGACTGTTATTTTCGATTTCACATTTTTCACTTTGTGTTTAATGTATAGTGCTAAGCATGTCAAATGCTACAAATATATATAAATATTTATAGGGTTTGCGTCATTATTAGGTAAAAATCTTAATTGTAAAATTAAGTTTACCTGGTCGGTATAATGTATGAAAATACGTCCGACAGATGGCGCAGGCGTCACCCAAAGACGTTAAGTATGATGTGTTATCGAAATTAGCAGTCAGGAGCAATTGTCAGGATGGCTGAATTGGTAAAGCATCTGGACGGTATCCAGAAGATGCAGGTTCAAATCCTGCTCCTGACTGTTATTTTCGATTTCACATTTTTCACTTTGTGTTTAATGTATAGTGCTAAGCATGTCAAATGCTACAAATATATATAAATATTTATAGGGTTTGCGTCATTATTAGGTAAAAATCTTAATTGTAAAATTAAGTTTACCTGGTCGGTATAATGTATGAAAATACGTCCGACAGATGGCGCAGGCGTCACCCAAAGACGTTAAGTATGATGTGTTATCGAAATTAGCAGTCAGGAGCAATTGTCAGGATGGCTGAATTGGTAAAGCATCTGGACGGTATCCAGAAGATGCAGGTTCAAATCCTGCTCCTGACTGTTATTTTCGATTTCACATTTTTCACTTTGTGTTTAATGTATAGTGCTAAGCATGTCAAATGCTACAAATATATATAAATATTTTAATATGTTTTAACGTAATAAAATTGCATTTGCGAGTGTTATTTATGTTCATGAGAAAATCGCATTTAACGAAAGCGACATAAAATAAGGTGATAGATGCCCACCGTATATGCTTATTTGTCTACTTATTATAATTTTAGGCAAAATGGAAAAAATAAAAGCTAAAGTTTTCACTATTTATTTCTGAATTATTATTTTCAGAATCTGAGTCTGTTACATTTACTAAGAATCTTTTTGTTATAATCATTAATGTGAACGAGTAGCATCATTTTATTTCGTTAGTTTATAACATACTCGATATATCTCAACTACCATCGCAGTGTTAACAACTTCAGCTCCGCGGTAAATAATTTTTTAATTTCGGCCATTTTAAAACTTGTTATTTCTTGCGACATGCCCCTTTACCTGTGTCCATACTAGTTCTATGGGATTTAATTTACAGTGTTAAGGAAGTCTTTTGAGATGTTGACACCGTACTCGACAGCTAACTCATCAACTACATTTTTTGATAATAAGTATTTACAGTAATTCTGCTTTTATCACTGTATTAATTTATTAATTGCATTACATTTAGCCACTTTTTTATTAAGCCATTCTTGAACTGGCGTTACGCCGCCACCCTGTAGTGGCAATTTTTTTCTACCTTATGGGAGTGGTAAGGGGTGTTATCTAATATCAAAACAAAATCGTCAAAATTACCTTTACCCACTCCTCAAAAATATTCTATTTTAATAATAATATATCTGTTTACAATTAGAAACTGTAGCGGCCCCTATAAATAACATAAAACAGTTTAAAACAATGAGCTTTGTGCATTCCGCTCACCTGAAAAAGAACAATAGTTGCCTAGGATTCTGTGAACCCCACCTGCGCTAGAACAATAACTCTAGCGATTACAACTGCGTCGGATTCCTCGGAAACACATTCATTGTTGAAAACGCAGTAAAGACATCTCAGCTATTGTTGTCCCGATAAACATGCAAGTTAATCCCTTATTATCGATATAATTTTGTTATCCTTTATTACCCATTATCTGCCGACTATGATTACACACAAAGGTGAAAATACTGCACCAATTAGTAATTTGTTATCTTTATGTGAATGTGTCTATTTTTTTAAATAATTTACACTGTGTACTAAAAATGAGTTCTGTACGTCTATAATAATGAAAATTGCTAAGATGTTTTATCTGTAAAACTAGATTAAAGCTTATTCACTGAAATCGCTCGTATACTTTTTATTGAATATAAAAAAAAATAGAACCTAAATACTTAGATATGAAAACATTATGATCTCATTCGATTGTTTTGTTAATCGTAATAACATTTGAATTGGTCAGCACTTATCGTATGATTCTGTCAAAATTCCCACTTCGCTTCGCGCTCTGTGCCTAACTTCAGAGGCGCAAAGATTCGTTGTGACTACTTGTGACTACTATACTATTTTCTTCATACAGATTTATGCAGTAAGTTTTAAATAAATAAATACAGCAAAACAATGTGTTTTTGGCTACTATTAACCTTTTCAAATAGGACGGTATATTTTATATACATTTCCAATAAATTTGTCTGCCAACCTGTATTTGTTAGTGGGAAAATTTGGCTAACATGGTAACCCTAAATTCACTCACACATAGATAGCCGCCGCCATTACGTATCCTCAATTCTGCTTAGCGAGGCGATGTCCGTTTATTCATACGTCCATGAGTTTAAATAACAAAAATGGCATCATAAATATCATGAGTGTTAAAAATAGTGTTTGTTCTTTATATGAGTGTGTAGATATTATTTTACAAGTGCAATATATGATAAATAGAGACATTTTAAGTTTGAAAAATCAGCTGTGCCGTGTCAACCGGGAGTAGAACACACCTCAAAGCTTCGCTTATGAGGCGTGCAATATGCAAGCATTCAAATTAATATAAATACTATTCCAATCTTTCCTACTGATGTCGTACGAGGCGACTAAGGGATTTAGGTAAACAATTATAACCCATTGCATTACTGGTTGCGTTTATTCTTTCATTTCATATCTGTGAAATGCAATGGTGAGCAGTGGCTTGAAAATACTCCCGGTATAGTTATAGTTGAGTCCATGAGCGACGGTTACCATTTACCATCAGGTAGGCCGTGGCTCGCCGATAGGGAGGCGGTTTGAGCCTCCGGCGCTCTCACTCGCCATATAAACACAACAGTAGGAGTGCTTACAGATGTTTCAAGCCAATCTTCTGTAGAGAAAATGGTGATTCTCCGATCAAGCCGGTCCATTCAAGCTGGGGTAACCAAGGCTACCACTAAAATACACTTGAAATAAAAGGTTTATAAGTTATCTTACATACATTAAACCAGACGTTGTGTTATTCATGGAATGTTTGTGTTTGAGTATAGAATTTCCATATTTGGATTAGGCTTGTCACGAGGGATTCCCTAAACTCATTTTATATGTACGTAAACATACTTTAATTTATATATTAAACACAAAGTGAAAAATGTGGAAATCGAAAATAACAGTCACGAGCAGGATTCGAACCTGCATCTCCTGGATACCGTCCAGATGCTTTGCCAGTTCAGCCATCATGACCCTTGCTCCTGACTTCTAATCTCGATAGCACATTCATACTTAACGTCTTTGGGTGACGCCTGCATCATCTGTCGGAAGTATTTTCATACATTATACCGACCAGGTAAACTTAATTTTGCAATTGAGATTTTACCTAATAATGACGCAAACCCTATAAATATTTAGATATTTTTATATTTATTTTTAGCATTTGACATGCTTAGCAACATACATTAAACACAAAGTGAAAAATGTGAAAACGAAAAGAACAGTTACGAGCAGGATTCGAACCTGCATCTCCTGGATACCGTCCAGATGCTTTGCCAATACATTTATAATGTATGAAAATACTTCCGACAGATGGTGCAGGCGTCACCCAAAGACGTTAAGTATGAATGTGTTATCGAGATTAGCAGTCAGGAGCAAGGGTCACGATTGCTGAATTGGCAAATCATCTGGACGGTATCTATGAGATGCAGGTTCGAATCCTGTTCGTGACTGTTATTTTCGATTTCACATTTTTCACTTTGTGTTTAATGTATGTTGCTAAGTATGTCAAATGCTAAAAATATATATAAAAATATCTAAATATTTAATTTATATTTTAAAACTTGCTTGATTTTGTTTCCGGCATTTTACAGTAATATGATCTTTACTAATATTATAAATGCGAAAGTGTTATTGTTTGTTTGTTTTAGAGGTTATCTTTTGCCCGCGGCTCCACCACAGCCAAAAGCTACTTTTTAGGCTATATTTTAGATTCCGGGTCGCGGGATAAAATGTATACCAGTTTTTAAGTCTAATCAAGAGCTATCAAATAAAAAAGTTGCATCAAAATCTGTTCAGAAAATTTTGAGTGATGCACGAACGAAGAAACACACAAAGATTCTAAAAAAATTGTTTTGTGTTCAGAATTGCCTATATAGTCTAATACAGTCGTTATTTCTCAAACATCCTTATATACAGACAGCTATGTTACAGCTTCATTTAAATTTAGGATGTGAAAGTGTCATTGTTCGTTTGTCTTAGGAGTGATTGGCGGATAAACAAACATCCAAACATTATTACAATCTTTCATATTTATAATATTAGTAGGTGATTTATTATATACGTATTTTTTAATGTATATGCCTAAGCATGTCAAATTCTAAAAAAGTATATAAAAATATCTAGATATTTCTAGGGCTGCGTCATTATTTGGTAAAAATCTTAATTGTAAAATTAAGTTTACCTGGTTGGTATAATGTATGAAAATACTTCCGACAGATGGCGCAGGTGTCACCCAAAACGTTGGGAATGAATGTGTTATCGAAATTAGCAGTCAGTATCAATTGTCACGATGGCTGAATTGGCAAAGCGTCTGGACGGTATCCAGGAAATGCAGGTCCAAAGCCTGCTCGTGGCTGTTATTTTCGATTTCACATTTTTCACTTTGTGTTTAACTTCCTATAGAAGTTTTCAGTTCAAAAACATTCGTAAAGATGAGCTCTTAACAACATAAATGATAAGAATGTTAATATTCCTTATCAAGAGATAATTGATATGCATGTTTCACTTACATAATATTGTTTAAGAACTGTTTTATCAGTAGTTGCTTTGGTGCGTGGGGGTAAAAACGATCTTTATTATCAACATGAATATTGGAACACTTCGGCAATTCCACACGGCTTTCGCGAGTAAGTTTATCAATATTTTTTTTTTACGAACACGAGCCGTGGTCCAGCTGATGGTAAGTAGTAACCGTCGCTCATGGACTGAACTATACCGAGAGTATTGTCAAGCTGGTCCTCGCGATTACATTTTATAGATATGAAGTGAAAGAATGAACGGCTATCTCCTGCTGCAATCAAAACACACCTATGTCCTTCATGGCCGGTCACTCGGGAGATGGTGGCCCGATACCAAGTGAGTACTCCCACTTGGTAGACAGCCCTACCACCAGTAATGCAATGGATGGTAATTGCTTACCTCCCTCAGTCGCCTCATACGACACCCGTGGGAAAGAATGGGGAGGTGACACATGTATTCATAGTCCGTCACCACAGGGCCTGCCTTATGGTAAGTGGTTATCATAGCCTAGACGCTAGCAACACCAGAGTCATCGGTCCGCTGTCTATCCCAGGGTCTTTTTACCCCTTGGTGGTAAGGATGGTTGGTATAGAGGAGATGAGGCAAGAATATAAGTGTCCTAACGCACCTAATTAAATGTTACTAATGGTTACTATACGCTGATATTCTGTGACTGTACCTATGTCAGTGTGGTTAGGCGGAATCTCATATCTCAAAATCGACATTGTATCGTAATCACTGTGATTGGTTGAGAGATCACCGTGATTGGCCAACGGATTATTGCGTCGGTTTCTCTACCAATCACAAGCGAGACGATACGATGTCGATTGTGAGATATGAGATTCCGTCTCACCCCCCAGGGGGGTTAGGCAGAATCTCATACCTCACATGTCGATCGTATCGTCTCGCTTGTACGATCACCGTGATTGGCCAACGGATTATTGTGACATCTCGCGTCGGTTTCTCAACCAATCACAGTGATCTCGATACGGTCGACACGTGAAATATGACATTCTGCCTCAGGGGGCACGAGTGTTTTTTTTCGACCCATGTGAGACAGCCCACAGTGTGCTTGACAAATGTTACAAATAGATCATTGGTAACTATTTATAAGATTAAACATTTTAGATCAATATTTTTTAGCAAATGACATGCTCCGCTACTTTTTAAATTATAAATTATTTGTGAGTAAGGAAAAAGAGATTTTTAGTAGGAGCGGGAATCGAACCCGCGTATTTTCCAATCCGGGGAAGTGCTCTAGGCCACTGAGCTATCCTACCGATCTTTCGATCATCCCAATCTCCTCATCACATTTGTCTCACGACTATACACGACATATATTACTAAGATTTATTATGTATGTTTTCTTTATACAACGTGGGTAGCAAACAAGCGTACGGCCCACCATGGTTACCGTAGCCTATAGACGCGTAGCAACACCAGAAGCATCGCGGTTCGCCATATATCTGAGGAAAGGGATAGGAGGGTATATAGAAAGCATATTAAGGACAAGATAGGTAGAATACCAAGGCGAGGATAGGAAGGATAATAAGGAGAAGATAGTGAGGTTTGGGCCTCCGGCGTTCTCAGTCACCATACGAAATACAACGGTAGGTGCACATACCGTTGTATTACACTGATTTTTTGTGAGAGGGTGTTACTTCCCCGATCAACCCTGAACATGCTGGGATAAACAAGACTACCACTAGCATTTAAAATATACTTATTGAAGAGCATCCCAAGATTTTTTACAATCATTATTTATACGGGCCACGTGGTGTAGTGGTGTAGTGTAACCGACTTCCGTGCACGAGGTCGTGGGTTCGATTCTTCCCACTCAGGACAATTATTTGTGTGATGAACACAGATATTAATTGTACTGCGTCTGGGTGTTTTCTATCTATATATATATAGATATTAAAAAAAGTTGTATATGTATTATATCCCTAATCTAGTAGGTACCCAAAGCACAAGCGTTAAGCTTAGTTTGGTACCAGAGGAAGCTTGTGTGAAATGTCCGTGAATATTTATTTATTTATTTTATTATGTTTTTTACTATAAAGTTCAAACTATTATAGCTTCTAGCTATCATAGTGTACATATTTAATTTTTTAAAACTATATATTTTGTTGTAATTTTCAGAACAGTATCAAAATTACTTTAATTTAAATACCTTCAACGAGATAGATAGATTTAATGATTTGTTTTTTTTAACGAGAATTTGTCCGTGTGCTGACGGACTAAGAATACAAGTGTCCCCACCCCATTCTTTTCCACGGGTGTCATATGACAATACTCTCGGTATAGTCGAGTCCATGGGTGACGGTTACCATTTACCATCAGATGGACCGTGGCTCGTCTGCCACAACATGCAATAAATAAATAAATAAAAGAGATGCAGCCGAAGCTAATAAAATCGTGTTAAAATTCCCGTGTAACCGTCAATCTGTCTGTTCATCACGGAAGTTAAATTCCTGTAGTTTAGGTATTTTTGCATAGAGAAATGTCTCGTAGAATTACGTTGTTTGATTGATCCAATTCTGAGGTCCATGCGTACGAATTCGTTGTTAGCAACCAGTGGCTACATACACGTTCGAATACAGTTCTAACTATTACAAAGCTGTAACAGAGCTGTGTCTGTACATTTAATGAAAATTACAGCATTAGGCGGTTAGGCGTGTCTTGAACACAATATTTTTTAGATTTTTTGCCTATCTGTTTGTTCGTTCGCGCATCACGTAACGGATTTTTATGCAACTTTTTCTTTTGATAGCTCTTGATTAAACTAAAAAACAGGTATACATTTTTATCACGCTACTATATCGGGAACTTGAGATAATTAACCTTAAAAGCTTTTTTGGCCGCGGCAGCGCTGCGGGCAAGGCTAGTACTTTAAACGGAGACCGTCCATACACCAAATTATATACCATTACACCAAACGTCTGTAATGTAATTCACAATAATTGAAGTATTATAAAAAGGTTGGTTGATTCATAAAATTGTAACTTTAAAAATAAAATAAAAGACTATTTTATAATAGAAAAGTCGTTAAAAGTGGCGAGTAATTGAGAGTAATATAAATTCAATGGTCTGGACAGATTGGTTTTAGGTCACATTAGCGAATATTTATGACCACTTTACCAATGGACTATATATTTTTAACAGGCTTCTACGAGAATCGGCTTTACCTATATCTATGTACTTTTCATAGGATTATATGTATATATAACACACACTAGCAGTAGTATTATGAATAGAAGGCCTGACTGTTATTTTCGATTTCACATTTTTCACTTTGTGTTTAATGCATAGTGCTAAGCATGTCAAATGCTAAAAATATGTATAAAAATATCTAAATATTTATAGGGTTTGCGTCATTATTAGGTAAAATCTTAATTGTAAAATTAAGTTTACCTGGTCGGTATAATGTATGAAAATACTTCCGACAGATGGTGCAGGCGTCACCCAAAGACGTTAAGTATGAATGTGTTATCGAAATTAGCAGTCAGGAGCAATTGTCAGGATGGCTGAATTGGTAAAGCATCTGGACGGTATCCAGGAGATACAGGTTCAAATCCTGCTCCTGACTGTTATTTTCGATTTCACATTTTTCACTTTGTGTTTAATGCATAGTGCTAAGCATGTCAAATGCTAAAAATATATATAAAAATATCTAAATAAGTCTGAAGAATGATAATTTTGGTAAGCCATCTGATTGCCAGTCGAGTGAAATTAAGATAACTTTGCTGATCGCTTGAACTGCAAGTGCATAACTAGACTACAAAGTACTCTGTCTCGTCTGTCACAGATGAGCTACGGCCCACTTGATGGTAAGTGGTAACCGTCACTCATGGACTCAACTATACTGAGAGTATTATCGAGCCGCTGAGCACCATTTCATTTCTCAGATATGAAATTAAAGAATAAACGGCTATCTCCTGCTATAGTCAAAACACACTGACGTGCTTCATGACCTGTGGCACAGGAAACGGTGGTACCGACCCGTTCGGACCTGATAGCAAGTGTACTTTGACAGTACTCTCACTTGGTGGATGGCCGTGTGGCCCGGCTTTAGAATTATCCCACCCCTCTCTGCCCACGGGAGTCGTAAGAGCCGACTGAGGGAATACCGGGAGAGTGGGCAGCAGCACTCCCCCTAGTATTAACAACATCTACTGCGATAGCCAACCCGCCTGCCAAGCGTGGCGATTATGGTATTATTCCCCATTCTTGGGGAGGCCTATGTCCAGCAGTGGACGCTGAAAGACTGATGGATGGACTCTCACTTGGTAACCAGCCCTACCACCAGTAATGCAATGGGTGATAATTGCTTACTTCCTTTAGTAGCCTTGTACGACATCCGCGGGAATGGATGGGTGGTGACACTTGTATTCTTAGTCTGTCACCACTCACAGGACGACCTAAAAACAGAAATACACCTTAATGTATTTTTTTACTACATGAGTGGCAAACATGCATACGGCCCACCGGATGGTAAGCGGTTACCATAGCCTACAGACGCTAGCAACACCAAAGACATCACTCGCACGTAGCCATATACAAGAGAAGGGTTAAGAGGAAAGGAAGGATAACACGAAGATGATAAGTAGGATACTAAGGAGATGATAGAAATGATGATAAGATAAGGATCGGGAGGAAGTCTCTATCACTTACCATAAGAAACACAACGGCAGGAGTATCTACCGCTGTTTCACGTTGATCTTTTGTGAGAGGGTGGTACTTCCCTGATCACGCCAGCCCTCATGCTGGGATAAACAAGAATCTACCACTAGATAATTCCTTCCTTCTAAAATAAAAACAGAAATATCAAAATCATCTTACAATACCGAAGACTTCACTTGACTTGACTTCTCTGGTTTTAGGCTTTAGCGTCCCAAAGGCAGACGCAATTCCGCCAAATACCGAAGATATAGGTGTCTTGTGCATTTTTGAAGTCTGACAAATATTTTATTTTTCTTCTTTTTATTTTTATATTACGGCAATCAGCCTAAGCTATTGTTGCTAGTGTCATGTTTCCTGTTGCATTAAGTAAGTTTAGTAAAATAATTAGTCACAGTCAAATTCATACATAGTTAGTCATAGTCTAGTCAAGTCAGTCATGCCCATAGATTTACCATATAGATAGATCGGCGATGCAAAAGAGTAAGAACATAGTAAACGCGTATGTTAGAGCGAGATAGATAGACGAGACCACTTTCATACACGTTATGGACCTGTATGAACCTGACATTAATCGTCAACGATACCAATATCGCATATTTTAGGAAAATTGCAGAAATTATCTTATAATTCTGTATTAATTTTATAATTCTGTATTTTTTTTGTTTTTTTATTGCTGGAAGACGCGCTAGCAGTGTTCAAGAAGGCCGTGGAAGAGGTGTCTGCGGCGGACTGGAAAAAAATAATTCAAATATTGTTTCAGACGCATGAAACTTGTATAGAGGCTGGTGGAGAGTTCTTTGAAACAATTTAATTAAAATATTGTGTCCATAGAAATGAGTTTTTAGTTTCTCAAAAGTTTCTGAATGTCCCATGTATTAATAAAACATGTTTTATTTTAGTTTTATTTCTATTCCCTCGAATATAAAATTTATTTGAATTCACTTTACACCTCGCGACACTAAAACAACACAATATGTGTCGATAGTAGCGTTTAGTGAACGTCTCAGCACTATTTGAAGTGCACACATGCACATAACACGCACAATGGTATGTGTCAGTTGGTCTCATCATAATTACTCTATAGCCAATCAATCTATATGCTAAATCTATGGTCATGCCTCAGCAAAGTGGTAGCGACTTTAGTGGAAACTTCTTGGAGTTTTGGAGGCAACACGAAAGCACGAATAATATATCACAAAACTGTATTATTGCCAATATATATGCACATAAACAAATAGCTAATTAACCAATGTTGCAATGCCAATACTTTTACCCATTAAATACTTAAAATAACACAAGTTTTGGAAAATGATATAGAGCGACGAATTGTTTCTTTCATGTTCTGACCAAAACTCCATTGTAATTTGAAAGTGTATTGTAGCTTCACTTTTTGTTATTACAGGTGGTCTTGGTTCGTTTATTAGAAGTATGTTCATATCATGGCCTTCATACACCTCGGAAATATATCGTTCTAATTCTACAACACCATTGTCCACTCCAATGACCGACGCTGAAGAAGCTTTATTAGGCAGCTTACCCTCATTAGGGGCTATGCTTGGTGTGGCTATTACTGGAGTACTGATAAACCATTTGGGAAGACGAAATGGTGGTGTCTTACTATATTTACCAGTTTTGGTAAGAGTTCTTGCTAATATTGTAAATGTGAAAGTGTTTGTGTGTTATCTCATGACGTCGTAACTATTTCTTGTTATTCTACTTCGTCCGGAGTGCGCAAGCTATGATTTATCCTGGAAAAATGGAGGATACCTGTCTGATGACTTTTTTGTTTTAAGATTTATTTTATGATAAGATAAGAAAGAAGAAGCGGGCTAGCTCATAAGCCAGTTGAGTTAATATTTTTAATATTTTTTTTGGATAACCCATTAGATGCCATACTGTGGTCAAATATTAGATAGAGATATTAACCTTTGGAAACAGAAAAGCTACTTAGTTTTTTATAGTGTTTTTTATCATCGGATAATGACATTTTGTAAACAAATATATGCACATTATTTAAAATTCAAAAATGGCTGCTTTCAATGTATTGATCTTGGATTGCAGATCAAACTTATTATGTCTATCTTAACGTTCCTCATCTTTACCACTAGGCTATATCAGCAGTAAAATGTATATAATCGTAATTTGATATTATAAAATATAAAACACATTCCCAACAGTAATGGTATAATGTATAAATACATTACCATGAGTGCTTTCTTGGGTATTTACGTAGTTAAGTTACTTGGAACAGATTTTTAGGAATGTATATAATAGGGTACGCATGCTCCTATCTATATCCTGACTAACAACACATTAGTGTCTCTCTATTATTTTTCATGGATATCATATGAGGCGAAGAAGGGAAGTAAATAGTTATCCATGCCACTATCAGCAATAAAAGACGAAGATGATTTATATTAAAATAAATTTATGTAAATAACGATGTATTACAACTCACTTATCTCATTCATTCTTTCAGATATCGTGGGCAATTATAAACTTTACGACTTCAATGAAATTGGTATTAGCAGCAAGATTCTTAGCAGGTATATCAGGAGGGAGTGCTTTAGTGTTAGCTCCTATATTTACTTCGGAAATAGCTCAAGATTCCATTAGAGGAACGTTAGCTTCATGTAAGTTCATTATAACGCAGGTTGCTGAAATGGCAATGTAGCAAGTCACATCACTCATCAAAGCAATAACTGTTGGAGAAGAAAGATTTTCAAGTGGCGACCACTTATTAATGACCACTTAATAAAGACTAGACCTCTTACCAGGCCTACCGATGGTCTAATCGAAGCAACAGAGTATCGTTGGATGCTGGCGGCACAGATGTTTTTGTTGTGGTGCTCTCTTAGGAATGCTTATGTCTAGCTATGGATGATGATAAATAGATGGATAGTTGAAATCAATTTATTATTTTACGAAATGCTAACTACGCTAAACGATACTGGTTCAATCCTTCTCATGCCTATCATTTTCGAACTACAATTTTTACCCTTTTTCCAGTAGATATTCAAGCATGTCAAGTGCTTAAAATATGTATAACGATATATGACTAACTCTGCTAACATAAAAAAATCGCAGGCTTAAATCAAGTCACCACTGAAGGAATGTAATATGGTTCCAGTGGCCCGCCAATAAAGGTGGAGAGCACGCGGCGGGTTTATTTAGCGTATGAGGGCCCCACACTACTCTGTTCGTTGCCACGAATGACGAAGTGTGCGATTAGGTACATTCTTTCCCGCCTAAACAAAAAAAAAGGGCTTAAATCAAGTCAACTGAAGTAATCTAACACAGTTCCAGTGGCCCGCCATTACATAAAGGACAGAAGGCACACGGCGGGATTATTTAGTGGGTGAGGGCAATCATGCATAAATTGGCAAGCATCTGGGACGGTATTCCAGGAGATGCAGGTTCAAATCCAGCTCGTGACTGTTATTTTCGATTTCACCTTTTCACACTTTGTGTTATTTTTTTACTTTAATCAAGTAAGAAACAAAATATTTGTTTTAGCATCCATGTTCCTCTTCTGTGCTGGTATTCTGGTATCTTACGTTATTGGCTGGTGTATGACTTACAAAGCCATCGTCTGGACGAACCTGTTTTTGAGTGCAGCTAGCATTATTCTTCTTGCTTTAGTCACTGAAAGCCCAGTATATTTGTTAAGAAAAGGTAGAGAAAAGGTTTGTATTTTTTATAGCATTAGAGTACACTGCTATTATGAGAACTATATGACTTAGTTGTTTATGTACCTAGGTCATGTACCATAAGTTGTAAGTTTGAGTCCCGGGGAAATTCTTTATGTGCTAACCAGCACATGTTTTGAGTTTTGGATGTCCTTCAGACCTTTATAAAGTTCACGTCATAAAGCCCCTCATCCATCACTTGATCTCACGTAACTCAAATGGAAATTCTATTTGAGTTACGAGGGCAAAACAGTGAAAGAAAGAAAAGTGCAATAATTGGTATTCTCCATATCCCCATGACCCCAATATAATTGCAATTGAGTTGTATAGGCTAGTAGTAATCCAATCAAAAACATAAATGTGAAATGGGAACCTAGTTCAATATTATGATATATGCCTTGGTTGATGATTTCATCGACAAAATAAGTGAGATCTAAACGGGTGCCAAGTTCAATGGTCAGTCCTGAAATGTATTTATAACAACATAAAATATTTTATAACAACTTAAAATATAATTTTTTCTTAGAACTTAGGATAATATATTGAAGCCAAAGGTCTGACTTGGCTAGTTTTCATATACTAATCGGTCTTCACCTTAAAATTTACTTAAAGACCGGCTGTCATCAATTTTGATTGGTGATTCTTACATACATTATTACAGGCACTATAAGTAAATGTTCCTAATAGAATCAATTAATTGAAAAACTATAATAAAATTACAAAAATTTACTAGTTTCTAATATATTCCTTTGTATTCACCCTATACCTATCTGGATGCCAAATTTGAACTTTCTAGGTCATCTCGAACTGGGTTATTAGAGTTTTGATCTAACGGTCAGTCAGTGATAAAAATGACGATTTTTGGAAGTTAGTATATCTAAATAACCGTTTGATGTGTGTTTGCACATAGCACACATATCTCGCAAGTCTCAATATATTAGCTAAATTATCCTTTAGGATATGCGATGAATAAATTTTCTTTTAACACCCTTCTTCCAGGAAGCTGCACAAGCAATTGCTAAGTATCGAGGACTGTCAATTTCATCTAAGGTAGTATTGAAGGAACTTACTAACTTAAGGCAGCAGATGAGTGCATCTGGGCCTATTATTACCAAAACAGGTTGGTGTCTTAATACATTGGCAATATATCAGCATTATCCTACTAATATTATAAATGTGAAATTTGTAGGTTTGAAAATTTCGGATCGAACCGAGATCTGCTGTAGAATTGGCGGGCGAGAATCCCTAAATTCACCATTATTACTGGACTGGCCTTCAGACATAGTCTTACGAAAACTTCAAGAGTTATTTTGAAAACCAATTTATTAAGTCAAACTAATAACAACTACTCAAACTAGTTCATAAACAATTATAACTATGATTCCGGCGTGGTGGTGGTGGTTCGAGAACCTTGGTTAAACTGACCCCTATCGCATGGCGCGCCGCTTTATAAAGCCAGTGATTGGTTCATACGATGACGTTGTGTTGCACGTGCGCGTTTTTGTAAGCAACTTCATTATTCAACGTGGATATATTTATTAATCAATTACTTTAAAACTGCAGAACAGCTTTTGATTAAATTTGTCACATAGAGAAATGTTTGGCTCCTGTGGGGATTTAAGCATAAAAAAAATAAAGTGCCATATAGTGACTTAAGTACAAAATTATTTAAAAAACAATATGTACAATAATTACAAATAAGCTAATTCTAGGCATCGAAGAATTCCTCCGCGTCACCGTCATCGGGTAACGTGCCCAGAAGGCTGGCAGCATTGCCGCATTGTATGGCAATGCTTATTCTTTGTGTAAAGTAAAGACCAGCCCTCTGGTCACGCGAAAAGTCGACGAGTTTACTTGATATTTCACCATATAGTGAAAGTGCATTAGGACCCTATGACCCAAGCGTCTCAACCCCAAACGGTTCAAAAACATAATAAGATTATGATATTTGCGCCCTTTGAGTGTCTCTGCTAAAGCAGCAGTAGCACTGGCACAAACCGCGTTACTTGGAAGATGCGATGGTGCTAGGTTGTCTACGCATGTGTCAGACCAGAGACCTACCCAACTTCCAAGGTAGAACTGACATACCATCTGGTCTTTATCCATCGTCACGTACCAAGCCGTTAGGTTCAAGCACAGCTGATACGCCGGCGGCGACAAGAGCACGATGAATTATGTCATTAAGATGAGCGTGTCGCGGTACGGCGGTTTACGACCTGATTATATAGACAGATTTTGTGGTCCATATAGAAAAAGTTGCGGGAAGCAGCTACTTTCTTTTTAAATAAACTGTTCTAGAAAATTATACGACTTAAGGTATTTAGCTCTAAACGTTTTAGCCACTAAAGTATCTTAGATAACACTAGTTGTTATATATTTGTAGGTACTTACCATTCTTACCGTCTATTGGGATACACCCACAATGGTGTATTCTTGAATACATTTACAGGGGCATTATTGAGGTAAGGCAATTACGATTTATAACAATTGATGACGCAATCGTGAAAAAAATATAATCGATCGTTCAGGTTATAAGTTCAGATTAACTAAAAAATAAAAATACCGAATTGACAATAAAAAAATGAAGCCAAATTTTAAAAGATGTGTGCGTGAAAGTGTTGTCATCGGAAAGAAATCTCTATAATCAAGGTGATTTTTTTTAATAGTTTTATTTTAAAACATAAAGGAAGTAAAAGTATAAAGTAAGTTTACAGCAAATCATATAGGGAATATTATAGCGCTGACGACGTGTTCATGTACGTAACGTACATACGAAATCGTCAAGTCATTTGGGGAAATTTTAAATCATACTCTGGTACATTAAACACCAAGTGAAAAATGTGAAATTGAAAATAACAGTCACGAGCAGGATTTGAACCTGCATCTCCTGGATACCGTCCAGATGCTTAGCCAATTCAGCCATCGTGACAATTGCTCCTGACTGCTAATTTCGATAACACATTCATACCTAACGCCTTTGGGTGACGCCTGCGCCATCTGTCGGAAGTATTTTCATACATAATACCGACTAGATAAACTTAATTTTACAATTAAGATTTTACCTAATAATGACGCAAACCCTATAAATATTTAGATATTTTTATATATATTTCTAGCATTTTACATGCTTAGCACTATACATTAAACACAAAGTGAAAAATGTGAAATCGAAAATAACAGTCACGAGCAGGATTATTTAGGATGTTATTTTCGATTTCACATTTTTCACTTTGTGTTTAATGTATAGTGCTAAGCATGTAAAATGCTAAAAATATATATAAAAATATCTAAATATCATACTCTGGTAACACTCTTTGTATATGACACTTCGTTTTGGCATTATTTTGTTTGTATTTATGTGCATGAGCGTGTGTAATTACAAGTTTAGCATGGTTTTATATGGCTTCACTGGATTGTTCGCAATGCTCCGGCTATATTTTTTAATTAGTCTGAGGTAATAACTCATTTTCATTTAAGATCAATGATTCATTCAGCTAACATTTTTAAGTATTTCTCAGAAACTGATGCCAAAACTGGAGATGATGAGAAAGTACAATTGCAAATGGAAGATGATCTAGTAAAAACACAGACACCATCACCACTTCGGCTATTATGTAAGTCCTTATTATACTCGATGTTAGATCATGTCTTTTTTGCGACTTTTTTTTATATATTTTCTGATGGATGACAAGGGTCTCGTTCTAATTTAAATCGGCCAGCTCAACTAGAGAAACACCTGCGTCCATCTTACAGAATATTATACGTTCGTGGCCAAAATCCCCAATAAATCTCTATTCTTTTTATGTTAACGCGTACCACTGAAATAAAGTCACATAGTTCCAGTGGTCCGCCAATACACGCGAAGAGAGAATACATGGCGGATAAATTTAGTGAGTGAGGGCTCCAAACTACCCTGGTTGTTACCCCGAAAAATGGGGTGTTCGGTATATTTTTTTAGCCTGCACAAAAAATAAATAATAAAGCGAGAGTTACCCGTGGTGTTCCTAGTATTTAGTTATATTAAATAAGCTACAGTAAATAAATTGTAATTTTATGATGTTTGTATACAATTTTACTAAACACAACAAACGCGTCTTGGCAATAATATTAAGCATTTTAGTTGTATTGAATGTACCGAGATAATATTGGAACGAATAAAAATTACTTATTCTATTATTATAAAATAGCCTTTGCTTGCGGCTCCGCCGTAGACCTAAGCTGATTTTAGTTTGTATATCAAGTTTCCTATATAATAGCGGGATAAAACGAATACGAAAAATCTTACTACTTTTAAATATAAAAAAAAAATCGTCAATATCCGTTCAGTTTTTAACAGATGTGCTAAAAAAAATATAAATAGGCAATTGTTTTGTATTCAGACATGCTTAAATAGCCTAATACAGGCATTTTTCTAATATGTTCAAACAAACATAGCTCTGTTACATTTTTATTATAGGAGGACTAATTAGAAAAGGTGATTCAATTATACAGGAAGCATTAATGAGCATCCTGTCTTAGAAATTTACTTTGCCGTTTTCCTCCCCCGGGTGTGATAAGAATAAACAAATAATGAGAAGGTTAGAGACAATTGTAGGTACTTACGGACCGTAAATAAGTAATAAGACGCAATTTTAGCACCTATTAAACAGTGGCTTTTGTTAACCTTTGGTCTAAGCTCGTTAAAATGATGACATCGTTAAATCAAAACAACGAAAGATATGTGTGCTTTATTTGATTATTAATGCCTAAGGTGAAAGAAGAGCCACGATCCACCTAATGGTAAATGCTAACCGCCGCTGATGGATTTAGAAAATCTGGCAATACTTTTCTTTTTTGTTAAGGTGCTATTATATGAAATATACCATTCCAAACACCTCGTCATTTGGGACATCGAATAGGGTATTGTGGGGATCTCACCTACTAAATAAACTCGCTTTGTGCCGTTTTTGAAATTGTGTAATTTTACTTAAGTGAGTTTACTTGAAAGCTTGAAAATCGTTCTTTGTAAACATTGCCTATTATAAACAATCACTATGTATTTAGCAAAATTTTTTACAAAAGAAATATGTTTTCAGTCTTAAAGCACGCTTCCAGAAAGGCTTTTATAGTTGTTGCGACGGTGACACTTATTCAGGTATTATACATAATTATGTCATATTTAACTAGATATTGTATCCATTAAAATTAATTACTACGTACACACACACAGAGAGTATCACGCCTGTATTCCCCGAAAGGGTAGGCAGAGGTGTATTACACACCCACGACTCGCCAGCTATATTTCAGTCCCACGTAATAGGGGGCGAGGCTGTTGACGTCTGCCGGGCACATTCTCTGCAAGACCTGAGGTCTGCGAGACCTCATGATCAGCAGTCGCATACACTACCGCTACACCACCGAGGCATTTACTACTAATTACTACTTTACTTACAAATGCGCGATTTTTAACAATTAACTCTTTTTTTAGAACAAGTTAACATAAAATAACAATTATATTCAGTATCCAAAATAAATTACTAGTAAGGCCAAACAATTTAGTTCGGTCACTGTGACTTCTAGAATTTTTAATGAATGCATTTCTCATTTTTCATTCTTAATTGACTTACGTGATAATTGCATTTAAGGAACTTTCATTGCAGTGGTCAACTCATAACACGTGGTGATGAATACTTGATGAGGGCAGGACCTCTTGTAATGATATTCTGTTTGGCAGGCTTATGTCCACCTTGTCCCACTTCTCAGCTTAAATATTACAATTAAGATTCATACCAAATAATGCCGCAGCCTTACTAATATTTTCATATTTGTATACATATTTTATGTACTTGATATACTCGGCCTACTTACCAGAAAAAACGAAGTCTCCAATGCTAACCTCACTTGGATTAAAAGATTTGAAGAGTACCAAGAACGGTATTTCAACAAATTAACATGATTTTCAGGTATTAATGGGCAACGTTCCAGTCCAAGTGTACGCGAAGTCAGTATTCATTCAAACGGACCCAACTAAAGCAGATATGTATACGATTTTGTTTGCGATCTTAATGTTCGCTGGAGCTGCAGTGTCAGCTGCTATTACCGATAAAGCTGGCAGAAGAGTAAGTTTAAGTACCTTAGTCTCAACACAATAAATTGGGGGTGAGCACAATGCTATGCCGTGTGGGGCCGGCACCAAGAATAGCTACACCCCGTCTCTCCCTATGGGAGTCGTAAAAGCCGACTAAGGGATTACCGGGGGACTGGGCAGCAGCGTTCCCCTGTGTACTAAAAACAACCACTGCGATCGCCAACCCGCCTGCCAAGCCTGGCGATTATGGTAAAACTCCCATTTTGGGGAGGCCTATGTCCTGCATGAAAGGCTGATGGATGGATGGATGGTTGGAAATTTCTGTGCATTGTATTATGCACAGTCTCAGAGATTGAGAACTAGTAAGAATATTCTATTGGAGAACTCCAATTGTTTTTTTACAAACATTTAAACCTGCTGTTTAAATGTATATGGTGGAAAATTGTTAGATCCTCTGATAAGTATCTCTAAGAAATTATGGAACTCTCAATGTGTCTGTTTAAATATTGTGGTTCTTTTTTAATGGTTACTCGGATTTAACTTTTTTTTCATTTCCAAAATTTGTAGATTCTCTCCGAACTGGTTTCATTATAGCTTTAATGTGTTTCTTTTACTTTAACCCATTCGCTGTCCGTTTGTAGACACAATAGAAATTCAATTGTTATGTATCATATATGCATCCATGGGACAGGGAACCAGTTAAGCTTTGGAGGTACACGGAAACTTTTGTAAAACCATAAAATCGGCATTAATAAAGTATATTTATTAATTATAGGTATTATTTTAAGAAGGATATATAATATTTAGATATTTTTATATATATTTTTAGCATTTGACATGCTTAGCAACATACATTAAACACAAAGTGAAAAATATGAAATCGAAAATAACAGTCACGAGCAGGATTCGAACCTGCATCTCCTGGATACCGTCCAGATGCTTTGCCAATTCAGCAATCGTGACCCTTGCTCCTGACTGCTGAATTGGCAAAGCATCTGGACGGTATCCAGGAGATGCAGGTTCGAATCCTGCTCGTGACTGTTATTTTCGATTTCACATTTTTCACTTTGTGTTTAGGATATATAATATTTTACACTATTATTTTTATTTTTTAGATTTTACTGATCAGTTCATCAGCACTGGTGTTCGTATCTCTGATAGTTCTTGGATATCTCCTACAATATAAGGTGGCCTCTCCGTTAGTCAGCGTTATTGTGATACTAGCCTATAGCTTCTTCTTTATGTTCGGGGCTGGTACTGTTCCATTTGTACTGCTGGCTGAAGCCTTTATTCCCGAAGTAAGTAATCGTTCGCTGGCTTATTTCTGTGACTTTATCTTCCTTGGAAGAGTATTTTACTATCCTAGAGGAAATATTTAGGTTAGTTAAAAAAATCTGTTCAGCATTATAATATCTCCTAAATAAATTATTTTCTGTTCACGCCCTATCATTACATTATTTATTTAAAAAAAATCTTAGGTATGAAGGATTCCTTACAAAGTCCTTCTCCAGCAATGATACTTTGTGAAAAAAAACACAATTATTTCTGGAAGTCTGAGTGTTCTGTGTGAGATCTCAAGCGTAGACCAAGGATCAACCTCAACACCAGTGTTTCTGCAGTCCTTAGTTCATTAGGCGAAGCTGCTTTAAAAATTAAGCTTCGTGATGAAATAACTTCAGTAAAAATTATTTACAGGTACAAGGATTGGCATCCATGATTATCAACGAGTTGTTTTGGTTGTTGAACTTTTTCATTCTGGCAGTCTTCCCCTACATGAACAGTACTTTTGGGATTCACGGCACTTTCTACATCTTCGGCATCGTAGGGCTGGCGAATGCTGTTTTCACGTATTTATATTTACCTGAAACTAACGGACTTTCCAATACCCAAATTCAGGATGCATTTTCAAGAAAAAATAATTAATGTTATTTTTATTAAATATTTACAATGTTTGTTAACATGAATATTTCAATTTCGGTCAGTTTTATGACTTATATTTATTTCTAATGGCATCAGACTCGATACCGTCCACCTGAAAGTAAGTGATAATTAATGTTCATGGACCTAACAATACAAGAGGCCTTTCCAAGTTCCTGTCTATCGTTAAGACCTAATACTAACGTTAATAAAGGTAGACAATAACGATAGAATAGATTTTGTTTCTCTACAATCGAAATACGTACAGTGAGCCTAGACAAGTTGCATTCTATTCCATACATTTTAATAGTTTTCTATAGCGTTAGCGATCATAGAATGCAACTTCGCTAGGCCAACTGGTTCTTCAAGACTATCGAAAACAAAAAAGTCAACAAGTGACATGGAAAATGTAAGGAAAGTATACTCGTATATGCATTTATCTTTGAACATTTTTTTTTATAAATATAACATCATATAGCAGCAAGCCTGTATCCCTGAAGGGGTAGGCAGAGTTGTATTACACACCTACGGTTCGCCAACTATGTTGAAGTCCCACGTAATAGGGGGCGAGCCTATTGCTGTCTACCGGGCGCATTTCCAAACTCCGGGCTGCTACTGAGAATTTTTCTTTTTACGAAAATGCTCAGTAAAACTGCCTGACCCGGCGATCAAACCCGAGACCTCATGATCAGCAGTCGCTCACACTACCGCTGCACCACAGATGCAGTATTTTTTATATACATAATGCAATTTTAAAGTTGTTTAATCCAAATAAAAGTGTTTTTTAAAGACAACACTCTGTGCTAGGTAAGAGCACTAATAAGACAAATGCAGAGGACTTTACAATTTCACATTTGGACAAAAAGAGTCAGAAAAACTATTTGTGACCTTTTGTGACACAAATAATTGCCCTGCGTGAAAATCTAACACACAACTCTACTCGTGTGTCAACTATATCTAATTTGTGCAGTAACTACCTCAGTATAGTGTTAAGCATATAAATAAATAAATAAGAACCTGACCCGGTTTTTTAGTTTTTTATCTTTAGTTCCTTCCTTAGCCTTTTATACACTTCTACAAAAGATTACTCTTGTACCTTAATTACGAGGAAGGGCCCAACGGGCGGGGGGGCCTTTACGGACAGAAAATGTAACAATTAATTGCTGGTCTCGGGATGTCTGCTAAACAGAAAATCTCTCAAGTTTCCTCCTAATGTTTCAAAAAGTAGATTTTTTATTTATTTCAAAAAATATAATTTCCCAAAAAGATCTTACAAAGATTTTAAGAATGCATTGGCACTCGTACTAGGAAAACCTGTGTCACGAATACCGTAAAAATCTTACAAAGTCTGGATCTTAAACTGGAGATTATAGTCACCCCTATTTTTGCAGTCCATTGTTTTACTATTAGGCTATTACTCCTTTTTATTGCATTTATGTCATTTCAATAGTGCAGGTGCATATTGTTATATTTTTTTTAAATTTGACCTGCTTATCTATCCTCTAAATAAAAACAAAAGGCGAAAATGTGTAGATACCTAATCTAAAAACAACAGTCATGATCAGGATTCAAACCTGCATATCCTGGAAAACCTTCCCAGCTGCTATTTTTTTTTATTGCGTGTAGCGGCGGACGAGCCACGGCCCATCTGGTGGTAAATGGTAACCGTCGCCTATGGACTCAACCATACCGAGAGTACTGTCAAGCTGCTGCTCACCATTACATTTCACCGATATGAAATAATAATAATAATAACTTTATTTCAATAAAAGAGTACATAAAATACCATCCAAACTAGTACAATTCTTTCGATAGCATCGTCGTTGCCCATATCGATATCTCACTCTCGCACTAGGAATTAACCTGTATTACAAGTAGTATGATTCGTAATGGGCACAACGTTACAATTCTTTATAAGGCACTGTATACAGGAGTGGTGTTTTGGAGATACGGAATCCCAAACTAGGCAAGCCTGTTTATATAGGGATCAGTAAATTATATGACAAAATATTGCCATATCTGTGTGTGTGTGTGTGTGTGTGTGTGTGTGTGTGTGTGTGTGTGTGTGTGTGTGTGTGTGTGTGTGTGTGTTAGAGTGTCTGTCTGTGTGTTTCTGTGCAGTTGGGTCTTTTTAGGTATTGTGTTTGCGCTCGCGCGCGCGTGTGTGTATGTGTGTGTGTGTGTGTGGTGCGTTTATGCATGTGCTGTGGTGCGTACATGTTCTTGTGATTGTATATACGTAAGCTAGTAGGAGACATTTAATTTTAATCAATTTTAAGCGTGAAACACGCATTCAATCACAGTTTAACTTTAGTTCTGTATTTGTGTAGTCTAATTTTTGTAACCATCTTTTGAGTGTCATTTTACATTAAAATTTATTTAAAGCGTAAATGTTTATTGCTTTATTAATTTTGTTATATAATAAACCACTAATGATTTGGTTACGACGCTGAGCAAGCGTAGTTCTGTGCCGTATTATGGGACATACTTTATCTGACCGTCTTTTATTCTCATATATTTTAGGTTCGAATGTAAGCGTTGAATGTTTTTTTTTTGTATCGTCTGATATATAAATAATTGTCTTTTTTTTCTTTCTATGTCTTACAGTCAAAACTGGCCTCTCAACATATAATTGTGTAGTTGGAAAACGGGGTGGCCTTTTGCACATAACTTTTAGAACAGCTCTTTGTGCACGTTCCAAAGGCAGTAATATGGTTTTGGCTGCCCCACCCCAAGATGTTATGCAATATGATAATAATAATTGTCCCAGTGCATAATATGTCGTAAAAGAGTATCCATGTTAGCAGAATTACAGAGTAATTTAAATAAATATATGAGTTTTCTTATGCGGTTAACCAGGTTGTTTATATGACGTTGCCATTTTAAGGATTGATCTATATCGATTCCGAGGTATTTAACTTCAGTAGCACGGTTTATTGGGATACAGTCACAGTTTAACCCGAGACCTCATGATCAGCAGTCGCTTATACTATTCTTATACTACAAAGGCAGAGGAAAATCAATACTGTGCCAATACATTCATTGATTTTAAAAATTCCAATGATAATGGAATTAATTGTCCTATTGCTGTAATCTCAGGTAGCATATGAATACACAATATTGACTAAGAAAAGAGCGGCAATTTATTTTAAATTATTCACCCATAGTAGCAATTACAACAAAAAAATCTTTGTTTAAGCTGAGGTATATATGAATCATGATAACAAAGGCTTTATAGATATATCAGCTAAACCAATAAATTCGATTCAATTAAAAAGCTATAAAAAGGCACGTCTCGTGATCACAAAGCCCACATATATCACACTGCTATCTGCAAATATAAAAATCTAAATACATAAGATAAGACTGTTCGTCTTCGTTATCAGCGAATAAAATACACAACCAATATTTATTTAGCAAAATACAACATACTCGTATTTCCCGAAAACGAACTACTTATTAAATAATTCAATGTGAAGTTAGTCGAAGCCATTTTTGTTGTTATATGTGAATTACTACTTTAAAAATGAATATTGGAAGGTTACGTCAGTTTCATACGGCTTTTGGATGTAAGGTTATTTTGGAAATATTTTAAATGTTGTGCTCATAATTTATTGTTTGAGTTGTGGAAACGAAATTCTAAAACATAAACTTTAATTCAAGACTACTAGTATTTTTTTATCCGTGTAGTGATGGACTAAGAATACAAGTGTCACCACCCCATTATTTCCCACGGGTGTCGTACGAGGCGACTAAGGGAAGTAAGCAATCTTCACCCATTGCATTACTGGTGGTAGGACTGGATATCAAGTGAAGGTACTCACTTGTTATCAGGCCCGAACGGGTCGGTACTACCGTCTCCTTTGTGACCGGTCATGAAGCATGTCAGTTTGTTTTGGCTGTAGCAGAAGATAACCGTTTATTCTTTCATTTCATATCTGAGAAATGAAATAGTATGCAGCGGCTTGACTATACTCTCGGTATAGTTGAGGCCATGAGCTTACGGTTACCACTTACCATCAGGTGGGCCGTGGCTCGTCTGCCATCATTAGCAATTAAAAAAAATGTGTTCTGATTAACAATGTCATGCAAAAATTAAAACAAATCGACGCCTTTCAAAACCAGATGAAAGAAGACAAGATAATGGTGCTTTGAAATATCTTTTCGGATCTATCAAATTAAGAAGTATCTTACAGTGGCGAACCTTACCACCAGTGTAGTACCAAAATGTTCGAGTTTCCCTTTTCTAAAGTTGTTTTATCTGTTTATGGTGCTTGTACGAAATCTGCAGGGTTTAGTGAGACCGTTTAATTTTCTTATACACAAGTCTAAAATCACAAAGAATATTCTCTTTTGAGTTTAATAGTGATTCTTTATGGTTAGCAGCGGTATATCTTTGCTCCTGATATTTCTAAATCTATGGCATTTATCATCTAGCATCCTGTAGTCTATATTTTATCTGCTAATGTTAGTAACAAGAAGAGAAGAGAAGACCCTAAAGATATTTTGTATTGGTAAAGCCTTACTTCTCCCAGCATGAATAGACTATCTCGAACGTTGGTAGAAACTTCTACTATTGTGTTTTGTATAGTAAATGAGATCGCCGGAGACCAAATCCCCTCCTCATCTTTGATTTCCACCTTCTTCCTCTTTCCTTGGAATTGGTGAAGTGCAAGTGAAGCCTCTGATGTTGCTAGCATCTATCAGGTAACCGCTTACTATGAGGACCATGTGCTTGTTTGCCACCCTCGTAGTATAAAAATAAATATTTTCAGGTGGCTTCGGTTCTTTCGCCATGAGCTTACTTAACGCATGGCCTTCTTATACCTTAGAAATATATCGCTCAAATGCAACGACACCATTGTCTTCAACGACAACAAAAGCAGAAGAAGCACTTGTAGGAAGCTTACCATCACTAGGAGCTATGTTTGGAGTTGCCATTACTGGATTTCTAATTAATCACCTGGGCAGGCGGAATGGAAGCGTTATTCTATCTTTGCCCATTTTGGTAAGTAGACAAAAATCTGTAACTATTCTGCTGGTCAAATTGTCAAGTACCCAATAGATACCTTCTGGTGCTCAACGGTACTCGTATAGAAGTAGTCCCTCTATATTTTGGTTTGGAAGTATTCCGACGAAAAGTGGAGCATGACTGCGTCAGTTAATTTGATGCATTTTCCAGCCTATCACTACCTGGAAATATCCAGCTCTTAAGTTTCTACCGTTTTGGTGTCTGAAGCACAAAATTATTTAACTATTACGTAACTAATACTACTACTACTTATCATCACGCCATTTCAATTGCGGAGTAGGCAGAGAGGACAGAGTGCCCAAAGGCTCTCTTCTTGTATACATCTCTTTTTCTTAACATTCATAATTTGTCTTTAAAGACTTTACGTAACTAAATTTAATTACCTGGGACTGCATGCTTTACTTATATCTAGTAGAAACATTGAAATATTAAAAGCTAGTTTTAATAAAATAATGCACATAAACCGTGTTTTTTTATCTGTCCTCTCCATTATTTATAATAAAGAAATAATTGAACATGCTAATATTTTTTAGGTATCATGGGCACTTGTTAGCATAACAACATCAATAAATTTAGTACTGGTAGCAAGATTTTTGGGTGGTATATCTGGAGGAGCTGCTTTAATGTTAACTCCCATTTTTACTTCAGAGGTAGCTGAAGATTCGATCAGAGGAACTTTAGCTTCATGTAAGTATGTATTTATTATTTTCAAACATTTTATTTCTATCTAACAGCCTTTCATAGTTCACTGCTGGACATAGGTCTCCCCAAGAGAACGCCACATCGAACGGTCCTTTGCCATCTGCATCCAACGACTGAATGCGACTTTGACCAGGTCATGTGTTTGGCTATTTAATTCTAAACCAAATTATTTGTTGTAGGAAAAGATTCCCGCCAGTGAGTCTCAAAATCGTACCTTATGGATCACTGATTTTGTATCGGTTTCGTTCTGTCATGAACTCACTGCAACTGTAACCTGCAGTAATCAATTTCTATACCACATTCATCCAACTGGTTTGCATAGGGTTTAGATTCGAGTTTTACTTCTCTTTTATTGACTTTTTTCATTTTACTTTATCCAATATAATATAAGTGATGAATATGTATATTCATTCTTATATGAAAAACAAGCATGCATTTTAGTCCAGTAATCCAAGCAAAATTTATTATGTTTTTTTATTATTGCGTTTGGTGGCAGATGAGCCACTGCCCATCTGATGGTAAATGTTAACCGTCGCCCATGGACTTAACTATACCGAGAGTATTGTCAAGCCGCTGCTCACCATTTAATTTCACAGATATGAAATGAAAGAATTAATGGCTATCTCCTTCTACAACCAAAACACACTAATGTGCTTCATGGCCAGTCACATGGGAGATTGTGGTACCAACCCGCTCGGGCCCGATAACATGTGAGCACTCCCACTTGGCACCCAGCCCTACCACCTGTGATGCAATGGGTCATAATTGCTTGCTTCCCTTAGTCACTTCATACGACACCCGTGGGAAAGAATAGGGTGGTTACTTGTATTCTTAGTCCGTCATTACACGGATTCATGGACGTCTATGCATTTAGTATTTGTTTATGTCCATCCATCCATCAATCAGCCTTTCAACGTCCACTACTGGACATAGGCCTCCCCAAGAGAATGCCACAACGAGCGGTCCCATCATGGGGGATAATATCGTAATCGCCACGCTTGGCAGGCGGGTTGGCGATCGCATTGGATGTTGTTAATACTCGAGGGAGTGCTGCTGCCCACTCCCACGGTATTCCCTCAGTCGGCTCTTACGACTCCCGTGAGTAGAGAGGGCTGGGACAATTCTAAAGCCGGCCCCACACGGCCAAGTAGGCCGCTACCTACCTTGTTTGTGTAGTAGTGCAATACCCGCGGCTTTGCTTGCGTCATATAGTAATAAATCCGTTTATCCGGTTTTGTGTAAATCCCTTTTTAGTGCTTATCCACAGAATCAAAGAAGCCCATAATACAATTTTCACGGTCCTAGCCCCACGAGTTTGGGATGTGCGTTCATATGTCAATCAGTTATCTTCTAAACTATAATAAATCTGTAATAGAGCTTTGTCTGTACATTTAAGATATTTGAGAAAAAAATACTGTAATAGGCTATATAGGCGTGTCTAAACGCAAAACATTTTTTTTTTTATTTTATGTCTGTTTGTCTGTTTATCTGTTTGTTTGTTCGCGCATCACGCAAAAACTACTGAACGGATTTAGATGCAACTTTTTTTATTTGATAGATCTCGATTAGACTTAAGAACTGGTATACATTTTATCACGCTACTATAACGGGAACCAGAGATATTACAAAAAAAATAATTTTCAAGTTACCGTTCTAAGATGTTTTGCTATACCTACCTAGGTATTGGTACTTATACTGGAACAACCCTTTCTTATAAGCTATTGCTTATAAGAAAGGGTTGTTCTAGTCTTACTTACTTAGGTTATTATTCCAAATACGTACTTAAAACAGCGGTTCAATAGAAAAAAGAACAAACTGCCCTAAAATCACGTTAATTGCCTAAGTAGTGACATTGTATTCCATTTAGATCAGATTTACATAAATAACGTAGCCTATTTACATGAAATCGTGAGTTAATAAAATCTCCTGAATGGCTAGACTGATTTGGACGGGACTTCTACTAGCAGATAGCTTGCACGTTGTTATAAGGAGTAACTTAGGTTTTTTTTATTGCATTTAGTGCCACGGCCCATCTGCTGGTAAATGGTAACCGACGCTCATGGACTCAACTATACTGAGAGTATTGTCAAGCTGCTGCTCACCATTTCATTTCATTTCACAGATATGAAATTAAAGAATAAACACCTCCCGCCACAGCCAAAACGCAAGGATGTGCTTCATGGCCGGTCACACGGGAGGTGGTGGTACCAACCTGTTCGGGCCTGATACCAAGTGAGTGCTCCCACTTGGTATCCAGCCCTACCACCAGTCATGCAATGGATGATAATTGCTTACTTCCCTTAGTCGCCACGCGAGTGCGCATGTCGTATGCGACACCCGTGGGAAAGAATGGGGGTGGTGACACTTGTATTCTTAGTCCGTCACCACACGGAGATTACTTTAATTTAGGAAAAATAATTAGGGTTCCGCGCAAAAAAACAAAAACCCGTGAGATTTGAAATTGTGAATGAATACCGATTCAAATAGATACCAACCAGCTCCTGTCTGTAGTTTCATCTACGTGGCCTGCAGGCAATAAATGACATATTTTTTTTAGAAACAAACATATATGTTAGTTATACGCAGGTATTACCGATACACTTACAAATCCTACCTACTTACTGATAGGTAAATAGGTAGTCCGTCGCCGTGCGCTTAATGCGTGCGTTAATTGAAGAGCTAAAAAGAATTTTAGAAAACTTAATCCTTCATTTCACCGTCTTCGAGGAGGAATTTCGAGCAACTGTTTTTTAAATAGATACCTACAAAGAACACACCTTTTTTGTTAAGGCGAGAAAAAATGTACCTAACCGCTAACCCCGTCGTTCGGGCCAGCGCACAGGGTAGTGTGAGGCCCCACTAAAGAAACCCGCCGTATGCCATCTCTTCGCCTGAACTGCAAACACACCTGCCAAACTTATTAGACCAGTGGTTTAGGTTGTGCGTTGATATATCATTCGGTAAGGTAAATTTTTTTCAGTAAGGTAAATTTTAATTTTATGAATACAGATACAAGGTAAATATACCTATACACCTATACTAATCAATAATTCATTTGGATTTGTAGGTGTATCTGTAATACCTATGTATAACTAACATAATATACAATGTTTGTTTCTGAGAAAATATATCACTTCAGAGTTGCGCAGAGGGCCATGGAGAGAGCCTTGCTCAGGGCTTTGCGCGACTGAAGTATAAATGTGTGGATTAGCCGGAAAACACACGTGAGAGATGTGGTGGAAACCATCACGCAGCAAAATTGGATATGAGTCATATTGCTCGGACGAGCACAGATAGATGGGCATGGGAAGCACTAGAGTGGACGCCGTGGATGAACACCAGACAACGTGGTTGCCCACCTAAGCGATGGGTAGACTGCATGCCGTGCCTGGATAAATCAAGCAGCAGACAGAGCGTCCTGGAAGAAATTGGGAGCGGCCCATGTGCAGTTATGCACCCAGGAGAGGCTGATAACGATGATGAATTAATTTACTAGCTGTTACCCGCGACACTTTCCGAGGGACATTTAGATTTTTCGCGGTATTCTAATTTATTTTCCAAAATGAAAGTAGCCTAAGTTATTTTTTCTAACATCAGCTATCTGCTGGGTCTCCTCTCATGGTGAGAGGGAGTCCACCACGCTGGCCCAATGCGGGTTGGCAGACTTCACAAGTCAACGAGAAAGTTTCTGAGGTATGAAAGTTTCCTCACGATATTTTCCGTCACCGAGCTGTCATAAATTGTAAACAAACACACATATAATATTGCAAAATCTCGAAAAGTCAGAGTTGTGTGCGGTGAGGTCTCAACCTTGGACTCGGGATTGAAATCGATACCACTGTCTTTGCAGTTCTTAGTTTTACTGCTAGGCTATCACTGCTATTATATTTTTACATGCGGGTAGTAAAAAGTTGTTATTTAAACATTATAAACAGAGACTTAATTTTTATTTATTTGCTTAAATTAATTATTTAACGTAGGTAACTAAAGTAGTGTATAAATATATAATATCCAATGCAGAGGATATATGGGTAACCCTAACGTAAAAAACCGTTAACCCTAAATCTACATATAAAATGCATATTGGAGTGGTGTATATTTGCAATGAAAATTCTGGTAATACTATGTCAGAACAACTTACAAATTTCGTAGATAATATGACTAAAATTTATATGGATGATTCATTGGATAAAATAATTATATTTGGTGATTTTAATATACCGCTAATAACATGGACTTTAGATATTAGCGATGGAGTTTCTCTCATCTCCACCAACTTACAAGGCTCATCTAATTTAGAACTATTTGATAGCCTTAGTATGTGTAATCTTTACCAGTACAATTCATTTGTAAATGACGCTCATGGTCACCTTTTAGATTTATTTTTTCAAACACTGAAGTTATTGTTAACGCATGTGATAATCCTCTTGTTCCAGAAGATAGCCACCATCGTTCTGTTGTAACCACTGCTGAATTTTTCCAATTACATACTATCAAACCACGTTCTTACACTAAATATTTATATAATGATGGTGACTTCATTTCCCTCCAAGCAGAGCTCAATGCTATTAACTGGCATTCGGAACTAGGAAACGGATGTATTGAGGAAGCGGTTTCTTTTCTTTATAATACCCTCCACAGTTTGTGTGATACTTATATCCCCACTAAAGTGGTTACACCATCCCGTAAGTACCCACCATGGTACAAACAGCCTTTGATTAAATTATTGCGCGAAAAAGCTAAATACCATAAAAAGTATAAAGCCTATGGTAATACACATGACCTTAACTCGTTCATTTTGTTACGAGCTAGGGCACGTATTTTAGAAGATGAAATGTATAGCAATTATATTATTAGTATTGAAAAATGCATAAAAAATAACCCTCGTGCATTTTGGTCATTAGTTAAAACTAAAAATCAATCAAACACTTATCCGTCTATTCTGGAATATGATAATCGTTCACCTGACCAAGTTGATGAGATATGTAATCTATTCGGAGAATATTTTCATTCCAATTTTCTCAGAAATTCCCAGTCCAGTGTTCAGGATAATTTGATTATGAAACTCTCGCTGATATAAGTTCTGTTGAGGTTCTAGAAGATAATGTATACAAATTGATAAAATCCTTAGATCTTACAAAATCAGCGGGCCCTGATAACATACCTGCCATTTTTATAGTCAATTGTGCTAAAAGTCTTACTCTTCCATTATCTATACTTTATCGCCGCTCTCTTACGGAAGGTATTGTCCCTCGTGTCTGGAAGTCTGCTTTTATTACTCCCATTCCTAAAAAAGAGTCTAAAAATAAGATCGAGAACTACAGACCAATTACTAAACTATGCTTATTTGCAAAGGTTCTTGAAAAATAGTTTACTCTCAACTTTATCCTGTACTTAAGCACAGTCTCTCATTTAATCAACATGTTTTTTTAAGAGGTAGATCAACTACAACCAATCTTCTTCTATGTACTGAGTTTCTGTCACATCATATGCCAAAACTCTCACAAGTTGATATTATATACACTGATTATTCAAAATGCTTTGACCGAATTGACCATTTTATACTTCTTGAAAAGCTTCAGCGCATTGGTATTAGAGGTAACTTATTCAGATGGTTTTCTTCATATATCCAAAACAGGTGCCAAACTCTAGTTTTAGGTGGCTACTCTTCGTTTCCAATGGATATTCCTTCCGGCGTTCCACAAGGATCGTTATTAGGACCTTTGCTTTTTACCATATTTATTAATGACATATCTTGTATTTTTTTATTCTCAACAATAATTTTATATGCTGACGACATGCAAATATTACACCAAATGAATAGTGTAGACGATGCCATTCTTATTCACAAATAATTTGTACTTTAAAAAGTGGCAGAGCATGTCAAATGCTAAGAAATATAGATCAAAAATGTTTAAAAAATCGCGCCATCAAATAGTTTGAATTTTAATTGCAAAATTAAACTTACTGTATACCTAATGGATAATTGCATGTAAATGCGTTTCCGATAGATGGCGTTGGTCGTTAAGACAAATGTGATAAGGAGATTCGGATGATCGAAAGATCTGTACTATAGCTCAGTGGTTTAGAGCATTTCCCCAGATTGGAAAAGACGCGGGTTCGTTTCCCGCTAGTACAAAAAATCTCTTTTTCCTTATTCACAAATAATTTGTACTTTAAAAAGTGGCAGAGCATGTCAAATGCTAAGAAATATAGATCAAAAAAGCTAATACTATTATAAAACTGTAACAGAGCTGTGTCTGTACGTTCAAGATTTTTGAGAAAAAATGGCTGTAATGTGCTATATAGGCGCGTCTAAACCCAAAACAATTTTTTTAGAATTTTTTTTCTGTTTGTCTGTTTATCTGCTTGTTTGTTTGCGCATCACGCAGAAACTACTGAACGTATTTTGATGCAACTTTTTTTATTTGAAAGACCTTGATTATACTTAAAAACTGTTATACATTTTATCCCGATACTATATCGGAAACTTGAGATATGAACGAAAAACTAGCTTTTGGCTGCGGCGAAGCCGCTGTGCAAAGGCTAGTTGTTTTATATATCCATAATACTGTTTTCAGCATCAATGTTTTTGTACTGCACTGGAATTTTGGTTGCTTATGCCATGGGCTGGACTTTGAGCTACAGAACTATTATATGGATAAATCTAATAGTCTGTTTGACAAGCACTATCATGCTCACACTTGTAACGGAAAGTCCTTTATACTTCTTGAGGCGGAACAGAGAAGAGGTTAGTATTCCCTAAGCTATTTATTGTACGCTGAATAATCTACCGATTTCTAGGGAGTTTAAACATTGTTAAGTTAACAATTACTTGTCTAAAGAGGAGCTATCAATGATTTCCGCTTGCGTTAATATAAAATATAAAAATTTACAGTGAAAAAAAAGCCGATACTAATAAAACAGTAGAATTTTTATATTCAAATCCAAATTATTTTATTTTTATACTTTATATTGGTTATTATTTTATACTACGAGTGTGGCAAGTAAACATACGACCCACCTGATGGTAAGCGGTTCCCTATCTTATAGACGCTAGCATCACCATAAATATGCAACAGGCGCGCGTCGCAGCTCAAAGGAAAGGGATACGAGGTGAAGATTAAGGATAATAAGGAGAGGATAAGGATGGGGATTTGCCATGTGGGGTCGACTTTAGAATTGTTCAACCTCTCTCTACCCGGGAGTTGTAAGAGCCAACTGAGGAAATACCGGGGGAGTGTGCAGCAGCACTTCCTCGAGTATTAACAACATCCACTGCGATCGTCAACCCGCCTGCCAAGCGTGGCGATTACGGCATTATTCCCCATGACGGGACCGCTCGTTGTGGCGTTCTCTTGGGGAGGCCTACGTCCAGCGGTGGACGTTGAAAGGCTGATGGATGGAAGGATGGGGTTTTGGCTTATATAAAAGGAAATTAGAGAACATATTTAAGGAAATTAGTAATAATATGGCTGTCTTATTTTGAATTTCACACTTTTCACTAAGGCTCCACTAACATAATGTTTCATCGTTATGTGCCAGGACGCAAAACTATCAATATCCAAGTACCGTGGAGTGCCACTTTCATCCAAAGTAGTATTGGAAGAACTAAGCAAAATGAAACAACTTATAACACCTTCTGTCGAGCTTGTTTCTATAACAGGTAAATTAAGAATAGTATTGGTACAATTTAGAGTGAACATCATTTCAGTTGAAGTGATAATAGAATTAGAAAACCACTTGATTCGATTCAGTTGAATTGTTGTTGTTGAGTTTTAGTTGAGTGTCAGTGTTATAGAAGCTTCTTAGTTAAATTCCACGTACCAAGTACTGCCAGAAGTCTAAGCCAAAATAGAGGGGAATAGAACTGATGTTTAGTATTATTTTCAAATTAATTTTATAGTAAGAAGTCTACTTCTCTTACACTTTAGTGTAACTAGTAGACACTAGTGAATAAATTTAATATCTACGTTATAGAGTAACTTCATATCGTGAATCAGTTTATATAGAAAATAAGGGTGATAAAATAAAAAATAAGAATGCACAGATAGACTGGCTGTTGTTTTGGTTGGCTATAGAGTACCTGATGAAAACAGAATAATACGATATCTCAAGAAAATCTCTGAAGCATTTTTCACATTCTTGATGTCGATTTTTCTACATCTGAGACCCGTGTAAAAATCATTTGTAGTACCTATAATCCTGAGCTAGTCTATATCCTACCTGATGATGACTGATGACATAGTCTAGGACAGTAAATCACACTGACTCATAGAAAGTCGTATTATTCATTTAGTCACCGAAACCGGCGAGCGTGTATGAAGAGAGTTATGAATGTTGAGGAAGCGAGAGATGTATGCAAGAATAGAACCTCTTGGCACTCTGTTCTCTCTGCCTACCCCGCAAGGGAAATGGCGTGATGATAAGTAAGTATTATTCATTTCATAATTTCTATCTAATTTATAAAATTCTTGGCCGTGTGGGGCCGGCTTTAGAGTTTTCCCACCCTTCTCCACCCATGGGAGTCGTAAGAGCCGACTGGGAAATACCGGGGGAGTGGGCAGCAGCACTCCCTCGAGTATTAACAACATCCACTGCGATCGCCAACCCGTCTGCCAAGCATGGCGATTACGGCACTATCCCCCCATATGAGCGCACAGGACCGCTCCTTGTGGCGTTCTTGGGAAGGCCTATGTCCAGCAGTGGACGTCGAAAGGCTGATGGATGGATGGATATAAAATTCTCGTGTCACAGTGTTTGCCGCCATTCTCCTCTGAAACCACTTGACCGATTCTTATGAAATTTTGTGTGTATATTCAGTAGGTCTGAGGATCGGATGTAAACTATTTTTCATACCCCTAAGTGATAAGGGTGGTCTATCTCAAAATTTTAATTTTTATTTTTTGTACCACATTTTTTACTTTAATGTTTTTATGATTCGGTATAATTTTAAAGTTATTTTTTCTACGCTAGATATTCCTTAAAAATCTCTAGAAATAATTCATATGGCAAAGCAACCTTATTTGTTTGCCGGGTCAGCTACTGAAATAAAATATATTCATGTTAATAGATGCAGAAGCGAACATAAAATCTGAAGAGATGGACAAAGAAAAAGTACCATTAGAAGAAAGCACACCAGTGAAATCTCAAAATACATCAACGTTTAAATTATTATGTAAGTTATGAGAATTAAGAATAATTATCATCACATAACTTATAAGCCTTTATAGCTGCATAAGCTCGAGAAATTTAAATAAACAGAAAATACCAATGCAATATACGGAAATTTTGAAACCAAAACATGAAGTATGGCAGATTAACTTTTTTTAGCATTGAGGTAACCCAACTCTTACCCAATATACGTAATAACGTTTCACATGGTTTATGGGTTGTAAAAAAGTTATTTCTGTCGCCCATGTTGTCTAATATCTTTAAAGAAAAATTTATGTACTCGTATATAGTATAAGCGGTGGCAGAATATACATTGTGTGATGGTTGCCGTGTGAGGCCGGCTTTGCCGGCTTTAGAATTGTCTCACACCTCTCCACCCATGGGAGTCGTAAGAGCCGACTGAGGGAATACCGGAGGAGTGGGCAGCAGCACTCTTTCGAGTATTAACAAAATTCACTGCGTTCGCCAACCTGCCTGCCAAGCGTGGCGATTACGGCACTATCCCCCATTCTTGGGGAGGCCTATGTCCAGCAGTGGACGTTAAGAGGCTGATGGATGGATGGATGGATGGATGGTTGTGTGATTTATTTTATATGTGTAGGTATCTTATTTTTAATGATGACATGTCATTATTGGAATAAGACAAATTTTGTATTTGGCAACAGATTTTATGATATTGAAAAAAGCAATACGTTATAGTCAACAAGTCTTTATATACCGAAAAAATGTGAAATTACCCATTTAATGGTTTTATTTTTTGGTAAAGTTTTTTTATTTTCGCTTAATTTGGTATATCTTAAAAGTGATCTTACCCATGAATACAATTAGTTTTTGCCAATACTCAATCTACACTGTACTGTGCCACTGTTGGGCAAGGGTATCCACTCTCACACCTAGTGCGAGTTGACTACTTATGCTCAAAAATAATTGATTCATCTTTTTTACAGACTACAATAAAGCAAAACAGTAAAAATTCTTCATAATCATTTTTTTAAATAAACGAATACAAATGAATAAATCTATCTCTCTGTCTGTAAACAGGTAATAATTTTTTTTTATTTCGTTTAAAAAAAATATTTGTTTCAGTCATGGAGCCAGCTTCTCGGAGGGCATTTTTTGTGCTTGCGTCTGTCATATCTTTGCAGGTAATACACAGTAAATAAGATCAGTTACCTACTGTTTCCATTCTAGGGACCGACCAAGTGGTGTCTACAAACCTCAAATGACGTAGCCTCATGAATCTATCGTGGCTAACGGTGAAAAGCTTATCAGTTATCATCTATAACCGAGTGATCAGTAGCCATACTTTAAAGAGAGAACTGACGATGAGAATAATAAGAACCATAATTTACGATTTCTGACATTTGACGCAACATTTTTAAAACTTCTTTAGACGCGTTGAGCACTTTTTGGCTGAACACAAATCATGGAACTCACGTCATCATCACCGAACGCTCCAATCTTCTTTAGGTGCGTTGAGTACTTTTTGGTTGAACAAAAACATGGAACTCGCGTCATCGTCACCGAACGCTCCGATAGAAGTGAAAACTAAGTAACTTGTGAATTGTATCGTCGAGCTATTAGATTATTATTTTTGGTTGGTAAAGAAGTGTTAATGACCAATTTTGGTAGCTCGACGATACAATTCACAAGTTAATTAATTTTCACTTCTATCGGCAGTCCCCAAAGACTGCCCTGCATGTTTTTTTTTACATTGTATTCATTATAACACGCTTTGGTCGGTAGTCTGGATATGAGAGACAAATTTAATAAAATTAGAGCTCAATAAATTACATTAACATATAAAGTAGATTTAAAATCAAGTTTATAATTTAATTTTAGTCTGGAAAAATACATTCCATATTAAAATATTAACATCGATATTGTAAGAGATAAGGCAACACTGTTCATGGTAATTTGCACAAAGATTTCAAACTGTTAATGCCTTGAGATATATGTCACATTGTGATTTGTTATTTTCGTATCATTATTAGATAATTACTATCTAGCACGGGGCTATCTTAGGTTATGTATGCTTTTGTGGGTGTGAAGTGTAAATGGCTCTGGCACTCTCACTTCGCTCCTACGGTAAAGATGCTCTACTTTACCCTGGCATAATTTAGCACGTGCTTAGATATGACAAGGCACTACTAGAGCAACCAATAATCTCCCATATATGCATGTTGCCTCGCGATCTCCCATCCCATGTAATACCTACTTATCATTGCTAATATTATAAATGTAAACGTGAGTTTGTATGTTACCGCTTGACTGAAGTAGTTACGTACTTCGATTGAGAGCCATTAGAACTTTTTGATCTATATTTTTTGCACTTGACATGCTCAGCTACCTTAAAGTACAAATTATCTCTTTTTCCTCATTCACAAATAATAATTTGTACTTTAAGGTAGCTGAGCATGTCAAGTGCTAAAAATATAGATCAAAATGTTTAAAAACTCACGCCATCAAATCGTATGAATTTTAATTGCAAAGTAAACTTACTATATTGGATTAATGCATGTAAGTTCGTTCCGATAGATGGCGTTGGTCGTTAAGACTAATTTGATGAGGAGATTGGATATGGCCGAAAGGTGGTGCGGTAACTCAGTGAATTAGAGCACTTCCCCGGATTGGAGGGTCGCAGGTCGATTCCCACGCGCACTAAAGATATCTTTTCCTCATACACAAATAATAATTTGTACCACCAGAACTTACTTATTTTCTGACTATCAAAATTTATGTTACCAAGAAGTGTGTAGTTACTATTATGTATACAAGATAATGCGAATAATACATAAAAAAACTAATACTTTTATTTGTAATAGTTTTATTTTAAACACCTAATTCTAAATTGATTGTTGATTTAAGCTAACTAGCACGTAAGTAAGGTCTGAAGTTTGGTATCTTGGACTAATAATCACAAAAGTATTTTGTTCAGGTATTTATGGGAAACGTTCCAGTGCAAGTTTACGCGAAGACAGTATTTACTGAAGCAGACCCGAGCAAGGCAGATTTATACACGATTTTGTTTGCTGTAGTACTATTCTCTGGATCAGCAGTTTCAGCTATGATAACTGATAAAGCTGGTAGACGAGTAAGTATTTCTAAAATATGGAATATTATTGCATTACAAAGTATGTTTATTTTAATACTACGACACGAAATCGTATTTACATTTATGCTATAGAGATTTATTTAATAAGATAACGGGACTATTTACACACGTACATATGAAAGCAATAAAATTACTAAAAACACGAATTATTTTTGAAGCATATTTGTAGCGGCTGATAGGAAGCAGAAACCATGTAACCAACTACATACTTAGCAATACCAGAAGTAATAGCTAAACTATTATCTATCAAGATATCACATTCACTGTGAATAGGATCAGACATCAACTCCTATATATGTATTTAAAAAAATAATTTTGGATTTTTATTGGCATGCACTATGCCCGTTTGGATTCTGCAACAGGTTAAGTGTTATTTGACATCACACTCTCTACCAATGGGGCTTTTTTTGCGAGATTTTTTTCATTTAGAGTAGTGCCTTCTTCATTTAGTCAGATAGCACAGCATTCACGAGAAAAAAATTCATAATGACATGTTATTCTTGGTTTCTCATCATACGGATCATCTAAAGAATACACAATTATTTTCTTGCATGCAATTGTAACCTTCCAACACATTGCTCGGGAAGACTTTACTTAGACCACTATATTTTATGTACTTATTTAAATAATATAAATGAGTAATTATTGCTTCAAGTAAAATAATAATAATAATAATAATCTTTATTGAGAAAAATAAACAAAAACATTGGTTTAACATACTTTTTGCCTCCTGAATGAGGCGAACCTGTGACAAATAATATAAGTGTACATTCCAGGTAATTTCGTAATTTTGAGAGTAGCTAATTAATGTAGGTATTTGGATCGATTATCTACTGTTCACTTATGTCATATGCAGTAAAGAGATAAGTAGTTTAAAACTAAGTTACATGATGATCTTCGAGATCACTAATTTAATATCTGCATGAAAATGTAGTCTAAATATTATCAGTCTATATATGATTTGATCTCATTATTCATATTAGGCCGTGTGAGGCCGGCTTTAGAATTGTGCCACCCCTATCCATCCATGGGAGTCGCTTGCCAAGCGTGGCGATTACGGCACTATCCCCCCATTCTTGGGGAGGCCTATGTCCAGCAGTGGACGTTAAAAGGCTGATGGATGGATAGATCTCATTATTCATTGTCTCTTTTATCTTTCAGATTCTGATAATAAGCTCATCAGCCCTTGTGTTTATTTTTTTGATTATTTTGGGCTACTTACTTCAATCAAGGGCTGCTCCTCCAACAGTCACCGTGATTATAATATTTGTGTACTGTTTTTGTTTTATATACGGAGCTGGTACTATTCCTTATGTACTGATAGCAGAAGTATTTATTCCAGAGGTAAGACTGTATTATTTACAAATATTAATTTGACGACGCATGTGTCTTATTTACAATGCAAATAAATATTTAGCGTCTATACAACTACATTGTCTAGTTTTGTTGCGATATATAATACCTTGTTTTAATTGGGAATGAGTCACAGTAATAATTCCTATTTACCCTACTTCTACAAGTGCGCTAGTAGATTATATTTCAACATAGCATGAAACTAGGTGGTGATATAATTATTAATCTGTTACTACAATCATAGTCTTATTATAAAGTACTGTAGGCAGGGCTTGACCACTGGTGTTATCTACATCTACTAATTTTATCATTTACCATCAGATGAGACAATTTAGGACATCTATGCCAAAAATAAATAACTATTTAGATATTTTTATATATATATTTTAGCATTTGACATGCTTAGCCATAATTATACATTAAACACAGGTAAAAATGTGAAGTCGAAAATAACAGTCACGAGCAGGATTCGAACCTGCATCTCCTGGATACCGTCCAGATGCTTTGCCAATTCAGCCATAGTGGCAATTGCTCCTGGACACCGTCCAGATTCTTTGCCAATTCATGGGTGACAATTTCAAATCCTGCTCGTGACTGTTATTTTCGATTTCACATTTTCACACTTTGTCTTTAATGTATATGGCTAAGCATGTAAAATGCTAAAAATATAGATAAAAATATCTGAATACTTACAGGGTTGCGTCATTTATTAGGTAAAAATCTTAATTGTAAAATTAAGTTTACCTGGTCGGTATAATGTATGAAAATACTTCCGACAGATGGCGCAGGCGTCACCCAAGCCGTTATGTATGAATGTGTTATCAAAATTAGCAGTCAGGAGCAATTGTCACGGTGGCTGAATTGGCAAAGCATCTGGACGGTGTCCATCAAATCTTGCTCGTGGCTGTTATTTTCGGTTTCACATTTCATGGTCTCTATTAATAACCCTTCTCTTCATTTCAGGTTCAAAATTTAGCTTCAATGATCATCATCGAGCTGGTTTGGCTGCTAAACTTTGTGATACTTGGCATCTTCCCTTACATGAACAGCGCTTTCGGCATCCATGGCTCCTTTTATATATTCGGAACAGTCGGGCTGGCCAATGCTATTTTTGCATACATCAATGTACCTGAAACTAAAGGGTTGTCAAATACTCAAATTCAAGAGATCTTTTTGTCACGGAAGAGAAATTAAAATTTTATCAACATTTAGTAAATTTTCTGTATTAAGAGTTGAGATACAGTAAATGTCCATCTTGCAATGTGACCATAAAATACTCACAAAATAAAGTATTAGATCTTACTTGTGAAATTAGAGTTTTGTCAAATTGGCCACTTTGATCTCAAATATCTAGCGTTTGGTAAGGAATTCCAAATTCAAATTTGTATCAAATTTAGGCTTGTGTATTCTGTTTTTTAATTTAGTGATTCGTTTCACTTTTTTTTTCACGCTACTTGATTTTTCTTTGACATCGTTCTGTTCACAATATGGAAAACTTAAAATATCGGGTTATTTACAAATACAAGTTCCACCAAAACAGCTTAAAGAATTAATGATGTATATATAGGCAAGCTAACGCAAAAGAAAACATGGTACGTTTTTGATTCCTACGTTTTCGTTTTGGAAATTTTGAACTACAAACAAACCCCGTGGACTGGAGACCCTAGTTAATAATGAAGAATTAAAAGTGATCATCGAAGCGTATCCATACCAAACCACGTCAGAGTTATCGGCAGGATTCGGTCCGAGTGATAAAACAATTTTAATTCACTAGAACTGGAAAACTGAAAAAGCTCGTAAAATGGGTACCACATGAATTGAGTGACGCAAAACAAAAGCGAAAGTTATCTCAGATAAAGGTACAGGTAAGTGTCTAGTGTTATCCACTACAGCTTCCTAAGATCTGGCCAGATGAATACGGCAGATCTGTATTATCAACAATTGCAAACCATGATGGAAAAGCTAGCCGTTCAACAACCGAGACTGTTCAATTGCTGTAACCCACTGCTGCTTCAGGACAACGCTAGATCACACACTGCACAACAGACGGTCGCTAAATCAAAGGAGCTGCTGTTGGAATGTCTCCGACACTCACCGTACTCCTCGGACTCCAACAGATTACTACTTTTTCCAGAATTTGGAGAACTTCTTGCAAGGAATAAATTCCAATGAGGCTGTCAAAACTGCCTTTAGAGTTTTTATTTTATTGATTCTCGCTCTCACAATTTTTTCAGCAAAGGAATTAATGAACTAGGTACTGGCGAAAGTGCGTAAATAACAATGACAAAACTTTGATTGATTAATTAAAATAAAACCATTTAAAAAAAAACTATTTTGCTTTTTTGATATATACCTGTTAACGCGAATATGCGGCGTCGCGGGATCGCGTCAGCGCGTCTTTTCCTTTTCCTTTTCAAGATTGTCATTTTGTATCACGCAACATGTATGTTGTGTGTGTCGGGTTTTTATATAAATCCTTTTTTCGTTAAGAAATATGTCGGGCAAACATGTAAATTCATTAAAACTTTAAAGATCTAATGGGACTTGTCTTTATTATAAATAAAATTTTACCTCAACACGGCGTATACAATACTTAATTCCAATTTCACATGTAAGGACCTTTTATAATAACAAAGTAAATATTAAATTTATGACAAGTGGTTTAGTTGCAGATTAAATTTGAACCACTTTATATTTCTATATTTCTAGAAGGTTGGTTTCAATCTAATCAGATTGAAACCAACTTCAGAATCCTGAATACCTATACATATTAATAAAGTAATAATTATAAATGCATAATAATTATTATGTTTAGTTGAAAGTTTGTCCCTGTAGTACGCTCAAACGAATACGATTATATTACATTTTTCAAAGCTTTAAAGGTAAAAAAAATTATAAAAGCTTATTTTTGTAAAAATTATTGAAAGTGAATATTTTTATTTATCATCTTAAAGGTTTTTCGAATCGATGCACACGCTTTACAAATATCTACCAAAGAGAATTACAGAATCCCTTTCCTTGCTCATTTTTATAACAGAATAAATAAATCCTTGTTCTTAAGTAAGGATTTTTTATTTTTTTATTGATGATCTGGTCAAGGCTGCGGAAATATTATATTAAATTCAGTTCTGCAGTTGACATTAAAAGGCTGATGGATAGATAGTGACAGATGAGGACATACTACTTTGAAATTAAGTCGGGTTAGTTATACCATTTGTAACTCAAGAAAACCTTTTTTTTTGGAACGAAGTTCCTTATCGCGTTGTGAAAAAATAATTGCTAGACGGAAAAAATTCTCACGAAAAGTTGTAACGACACTTAGTGCCCAGCGTAATAACAACCGATCAGGGACGTCAGTTTGAATCGGAGCTATTCAAACGTCTCCTAAACTTATGCGCAACAAAAAGTCCTCACAACTAGTTACCACCCATGCGCGAATGGCATGGTAGAACAACTTCATCGGCAGCTCAAGGCATCACTCATGTGCCATGCTGACACTTGGACGAGAGCACTGCCACTTGTTCTCCTAGGTATGAGAACGGCGCTCAAAGAAGACCTAAAAGCATCTTCGGCCGAGCTCGTTTATGGGGAAACCTGGCGAAAAGTTTGCCTGGTGAATTTATAGTGTCACCACAAACACCGAAAAGCCAAAGCGAAATGGCAGATTTTATCACGGAGCTCAAAGGCCATATGGAAGCTTTACTTCCCATAGCCGCTTCACATCACGTGGAACAGTTGTCTTTTGTTTTCAAGGACTTAGCGACGGCAACACATGTCCTACTCCGTGGCGATACAATAAAACGATCACTTCAACCCCCATACTCTGGTCCACATCAAATTCTGAAACGGCTGGCAAAACGCTGACTTTACTTATAAAGGGGAAAGAAACTACTGTCAGCGTAGATCGTGTAAAACCTGCACATATGGATTCTGATTTACTATCAGAAAGCAACTCATCGGCTACATCGCGAGCGCCAACTCCAGTGTCAGTTGCAACCCCTCATTTGCCTGCTCCAATTACCACCATGGCTGGCAGGAGAGTAAAGTTTAGGGATGTCCTAGACTTATAATTATGATTTTTTTTTCTTCTTTCTTTAATTTAACTTTTCTTTCTCCGTGGGGGGGTGATGTGGCGTCCCACGAAGGTTTATAGTGAGTGAAGGACCTTCGTGTACCGCTGATTTACTTTTATATTTTTATATACTCTTTGATGGTCAGATTAGAATATTAGACAGAGAGATAGAAAAAGGGAAACTAAAAGAATGTTGTACAAATAGATAATTATATATTATTATAAGATTGCATAATGAGTATTGTGGCCTAATATAATGTATATTATATTGAAGTAGAGATACTGGATTTAAATGAGTCTGATTTGTATTATCATAGCGGCCATTGCCAAATATATAGACGGAGTCCCTTGGTCGCTAAAAACAGTTCAGCGTATTCCATAGGTATGTTGTTCTCTGATAGTTTCTTAGATACAATTCTGCAATCTTCCACAGGTAGGCAGGTAAAAAGTGACTGGACATCAAAACTCACCATAGTTTCATTGTGTCCTTGGAGCTGTGAGAGAACTTTTGCCGGTAACTGAGCGACTTTATAAGTTGTTGAGTCGATCTGGCTTACAATAGGTCGTAGTGGAGCGTTCGGTTTGTGTATCTTAGGCAACCCATACAATTTAGGTGGTTTTGCACAAGGTGGTACCAGGGTTTCTACATCTAGATTCAATGCTTTGGAGTGCTGCTTGAGTAACTTTTTCATATTATTTAGTGTACAGTTGGTCGGGTCAATGTTAACCTTTTCATAAGTAGACTCATCCGATAAAAGGTGTTCAATTTTGGCATTATAATCTGACGTATCCATCACCACAGTAGCGTTACCCTTATCTGCGCGCAGGATGACGATGTCTGGTCTGTTGCGTAGGTTCTTCAACGCCAAATATTGTGATTTGGACAAATTTGGTTTCGGCCGTTTACTTCTACGTAACAGTGAAGATAAGTCTTGGCGAATAGCCTCCATGTCGTCCGGTTTCATATCATTTTGGGCCAGCACGTCCTCAACAGCACAGATAATTTCCTCATAGGGGATTTGGTTTGGCGCTACAGCAAAATTTAAACCATTATTTAGTACCTGAAATGAAGATTCATCTAACGATTGTTTTGACAAATTTATGACAGCTAGATTTGGATCTGCGTAGGAGTCTATGGTTGACGGGCGCGTTCCGTTTCCACAGTTGCCAAGTTGCGTTCCAGTAAAATCATTTGATTTTTGCAACAGTTTTTCAAATTTGATAAGGTGTTTATTTTTGCATTCATTATACTTATGTGTTTCGCGCTTGTTTAAGTTTTCGATGCAATTTTTGAAATCAGCTGTTGTCAAAACAATCTTAATTTTATTAGATATTGTCTCAATCTGTGTGTATAAAAATCAAGTATACCCGATAGATTCGATCTGTGTGCATAAAAATCAAGTAAACGCGATAGATTCCGTAAACGTAGTTGTATTTCAAAATTTGTGAAATTTGCGTAAATGTTAGAAAGTATTAAATAATTGTACTTAGTTTATTAAAAAGCTCGTGGTAATCTTTTTCTACTTCTACAAAATTATATTCTAGATTGTAGCCGAATAATAGAATAAAAAACGTATTACTGACATTTTACTGTAAATTACACAATTTCACATAAAAAATAAAATAATAAAATAAATATTATATTAATAAATATTGTATAGAAACTAATATGCTATAATATTTATTACAAGTCTTTGCCCGCGGCTGTATTAGGCTATTTAGGCGTCTTTAAATACAAAACTTTTTTTTTTTTAGTTTTTATCTTCTGTTTTGGATGATTGCCGACACACAGATCTCTAACGACCGGCGATTCCCAACTGCAAATAATGTGGTTTATACTGGACAGAATTTAACGTATTTTTTACGCGTGACGAGCCTCATGGCGTAATCGGTAGTGTAACCGACTTCCGTGCACGAGGTCGTGGGTTCGATTCCCACTAAGGACAATTATTTGTGTGATGAACACAGATATTTGTACTGCGTCTGGGTGTTTTCTATATATTATATGTAGGTGTTTACAAAAAAAAAGGAATAAATGTATTATATGCGTAATCTGGTACTCTCATAGCACAAGCGTTAAGCTTAGTTTGGGACCAGAGGACGTGAAATGTCCGTGAATATTTATTTATTTACTGATCTGTTTTTTACTGATTTGTTTCTTTTTTCACAAGGAAATCCTTTTTTTGGATACTCCCTGCCGGGCGGGCAGAGAGGTTATGCCGGTGCCCTAATTTTCACAATCGGTACACCCTTTTTTTTGTGAAGGCGGGAAAAAATGTTCCTAACTGCACACCCCGTCCTTCAGGGCAACGAACAGGGTAGTGTGGGACCCTCAGCCACTAAAGAAACCCGCCTTGTGCCGTCTCTTCGCCTTTGTTGGCGGGCCACTGGAACTATGTTACATTCCTTCGGTGGTACAATCGGTACACCTGCTAAAATCCCGCGGTGTTCTTTCTAGACTTCCTGAGACCAGGGGCGAGGTATACGCATGATTTCCTCCACCCCTGGTGTTAACAAGCCCCACCACCAATAATACAATGAGTAATCATTGCTTATTTTTCTAAGTAACCTCGTACGACACGGGGACACATGGAGAATGCATTGTTCAGAATAAGCTGGTAAATAATTTTTCATTACTCATACTCTGAAAGTAGGCCTGAAGTTGCCTGAGAAGTGGGTTGAAAGTAATACTTTTCAGCCCTAGGGAGAATTACTTTCAACTGACAGCTGAGTAATTATAAAAAAAACAGTTCTATTTTCAGTCAATTACAACGCGATGTAAAATTGAAATAACATAAAGTATTATTAAAGAATTTGTTTTTTATATGACTTTATTTTAATATAGTTGCAACTTTATCTTTAAAATAACGAAGATTTATATTTTTTCAATGATTAAAATGAAAAATAATGGCTGTATAGCTGACAGGCCACAGAAAAGAAAACAAAATCGGCGGGCAAACGGCGATTCCAAATTCAATTTTTTAAAGTCTCCCATTTTTTCTTAGCTAATTCATGGTTTTTATTTTTAGTTTCCTCGTATTCGTAATGAAAAGCAAAACACTATGTTTACCTCGGGATAAAGACTTATTAAGTCCCAAGACGGGGTTTGGCGCCCGAGCGTAGCGAGGGCTCTAATAGTTCGAGGGAATAAGTTGCTTTCATCCCTAGGGTAACAATGTACTATATATGACAAAACAGGTCCAAAAAGCCTTGCTCAGTCTCATCCCAGCATGAATGAGCCGGTTCAATCTGACAAGTACCATCGTCTTACAGATCAGCTAAAACAACAGTGGTTACTCTTACCATTTTGTTTCGTATGGTGAGTGAGAGTACCGGAGACCCAAGCTCCCTCCCTATCCTCTCTTTATTATCAAATTCAAATTCAAAAATATCTTTATTTTATAGGCCTATTATATAGCACTTAAAATCGTCAAGAATACATTAATAATTAACATGAGCGCCTGCGGCGAGTGCATCCGCAATAACAAAGTGGCGATTACAATCGCCACATGCGGCTGGATTCTGTAGTAAAGCCTTTCATGAGAAGAACCTGGCAAGAATCTCATGGGCCACTTTTTTAAAATGCCAAATTATTACATTTTAATATAATTCTTTTAACATTTGTTTGTTATATAATTCTTATAACGTATAAATTTTGTCTGTGTGGTGACGGACTAAGAATACAAGTGTTACCACCCCATTCTTTCCCACGGGTGTCGTATGAAGCGACTTAGGGAAGTAAGCAATTATCATCCATTGCATGACTGGTGGTAGGGCTGGATACTAAGTGGGAGTACTCACTAACCTGCTCGATGGTGGCACCAACCCACTCGGGCCCGAGTGGGTTGGTACCACCATCTCCGCGTGACCGACCATGAAGGACATCGTTGCGTTTTGGCTGTAGCAGGAGATAGCCGTTTATTCTTTTATTTCATATCGATGAAATGAAATAGTGATTACTTATCCGGAACTTATATTTTTGATGTGAAACATCTAATGCGGAAGGAGGGTAAAACCGGCTGTTAGCGTGGCGACGCTTATACCTAATAATAGGAATCCTATCCGAAATTGATTTTTCATCGACAATACTATGACCCGAGCCAAGTTACGGGGAATGTACTAGTTTTCTCAAATAGGTAGTAAATCTAATAAGGCGTGAAATGCAGTTTATCGTAACTGCAGTTCACGCCTTTATCGAGATCATTATGAACGAATTGTAAAAATTATATATACACTGTGATATATTACATACTTATTTTATTATTTTTATTATGATTATTCAGTATAGCAAGTTAAACCCTCTGTAAGCATGGTACGAAATTATTACACCAGCAATCACACGGGCCTCATATATTGCACTTGTAAGAAAAAACACTATTTTTAACACTCATGATATTTTTGATGCCATTTTTGTTATTTAAACTACCTAGTTAAAAAACTGTTTAAAAAAGTTCTGTCTTGGACATCCGTGTGTTGTAGGTATGTTCGGATAATGTATGTTAACATGATAACGACTGAAATACTTTACTAATTGAGTATGTTTTTTTACGATTTAGTATAATCGTACGAATAGAGCCCTATCACTTTTCACGGTCTGATTCAATGTGGTTTAATTGTTATTAAATAAACAAAAAAATAGTGAATATTTACGCGTGACTCGACACTAAAACCAGCGCTATCCTTATTTCGGGAGAACTACTTCTATATACCAATATAGAAGTACTTCTTAAAATTAGCGCTAGATGGCGTATAAGAGATGAAAACCACAGTAATTTTTGAAATTAGCGCTATTTATGTGATTTATTGAAAACTACTTAGTAAGACCAATACATTATTAGTTACTTATCAAATAACCAATTTTATTGTGAAAAATGAAGATTATGAGGCGTGCACTTTTGGATTTTCCAATTTTTTTTGTTTCTCTCCTATTAGCCGCCGGAGGCCCAAACCCTCTCCTTATCCTCCCCTTATTATTTTTCTTCTCCACCGTCTATCCCTTCCTTGCACGCATGAGGGATGTTTCTAATGCTGCTAACGTCTATAAGCTACGGTGACAGCATACCATCCAGTGGGCAGTATAATTATTTGCCACCCGTATGGTATAAAAAAATGATATCACGTCAAAAATAAATGAAGAAAAAAATTGGTTAGGGTTTTGCATACTATTTTGTGTAAAATTTAAAGTACTCGTATGTGGCTTAGAATTGTCCCACCCCTCTCTACTCACGGGAGTCGTAAGAGCCGACTGAGGGCCTACCGGGGGAGTGGGCAGTTGTAATTATTGTTATTGTGTATTTACCATATAATTGTTAATTATCGTCATCTGTGACGCCATCGTAAACCTACGCACCAACGGAAGATCAGCGCAGGTTTATTTAATCCGCATCATGCTGAGTTGGTGGCGTTTTGTGACGAAACTATTTCATAATTTATTTAGTTTATAAAAACCTTATTTTGTTTCTTTTTTTCTGTGTTGTTTCGTCGCAAATAAACATTTTTTTCTTTCTTTCTTTCTTTCACTCCCTCGAGTATTAACAACATCCACTGCGATCGCCAACCCGCCTGCCAATCATGGCGATTACGGCATTATCCCCCATTTATTTGGGGAGGCCTATATCCAGCAGTGGACGTTGAAAGGCTGATGGATGGATGGATGATGTGGTTTTTATCTGCGTTTGAACATTCACGTGATGGTTCCTAAGGGGTCAAGGAGCAGGAAACTGTTCTAACTCCAGCTATCGAGAAGTGAGGCATCCTTGCATAAAGTATCAACCGTGAAATATACTGCAAATATAAAACCATCCGGGTCTACAAGACACATCCATAAATACTGCAGGGTTAAAACAAAGCTATTGTTTATTTATTTTGGCATAACCAATAGATTTTAACACATCTCCATGGTATAGTATAAATAAGCCATATCATCATACCATCTTATCATACCATATTATTTGTGTAAACTTAGGTTTCAAGAACTATCGATACATATAGCAATATATTTGAAAATGAAACTACTAATTTTTATTGGTTTGTTACTATGTTTCATAGTAAGTATCTGAATCTTTATCCTTTATATAATATTTTATTAAATTGATAATTATGTTTTCAATAAATAAGAAATACATAAATTCACCACTTACTCGACGGGTCACGTAGTGTTCACTAGTGGTAGTGTAACAGATTTCCGTGCACGAGGTCGTGGGTTCGATTCCCACTCAGGACAATTATTTGTGTGAACACATATATTTGTACTGCATCTGAGTATTTTCTATCTATTATACTATGTATGTATTTACAAAAAAAAAGTAATATAATGTATTATATCCGTAATCTGGTACCTAGCACAAGCGTTAAGCTTAGTTTGGGACCAGATGACGTTGTGTGAAATGTCCGTGAATATTATACCTATATATTTACAAACACAAAGTGTGAAAATGTGAAATCGTAAATAACAGTCACGAGTTTGAACCTGTATCTCCTGGATACTGTCCAGATGCTTTTCCAATTCAGCCATCGTGACAAATTGCTCCTGACTGCTAATTTCGATAACAAATTCATACTTAACGTCTTGGGTGACGTATTTACATACATTATCCATCCATCAGCCTTTCAACGTCCACTGCTGGACATAGGCCTCCCCAAATTGGGGGTATAGTGCCGTAATCACCACGCTTGGCAGGCGGGTTGGCGATCGCAGTGGATGTTGTTAATACCTTACTCGAGGAAGTGCTGCTGCCCACTCCCCCCAGGATTCGCTCAGTCGGCTCTTACGACTCCCATGGATGGAGAGGGGTGGGACAATTCTAAAGCCGGCCCCACACGGCCTTTACATACATTATACAGACCCTTAATTTTACAATTGAGATTTTTACCAAATAATGACGCAGCCCTAGAAATATTTAGATATTTTTATATACTTTCACATTTTCACACTTTGTGTTTGTTTATATGGCTAAAGCATGTCAAAGGCTAAAAAAGTATATAAAAATATCTAAATTATATATATATTTTATTATTTACATACACTAGTCTCTAAAACTAATGAGTTGTTACTTACCAGCTATATATGTCCCAAGTGGTTATAAGGCCACCATTGATCTCTCTTTTTATGCTATCAAAGTCATCGTCTCCCACGTTCTCTTACCACCTTTGAGACTATGTCAGTTTGTTTATGGTAACTAATAGTGATTGATAACCGACTAGAATCAACCACAACATTTGCGAGAAGTGGAAAAGGATCGACTAGCTTCTTCTGCAATTTGAATACATTTTTGATCTGTATTTTAGCATTTGACATGCTCAGCTACTTTAAAGAACAATTTTTTTATGAAATGAAAAAGAGAACTTCAGTGCAAGCAGGGATCGAACAGAAACGGAGTGAATCGGTCAATGTGATGGCTTAGCTGTTAGAGCACTTCCCCGGATTGGAAGAGATACAAGTTTGATTCCCGCTCGCACTAAAGTTATCTTTTTTCACATTTCACAAATAATTCGTACATGAAAATACTTTACAGCTGCTATAAATAAGTGCAATTACCTGTTGGGGTCTAATATGCGTCCAACGGCTGCTTATCACCTGGACCAGGTCCTCGGTCTACCGCCTCTGATACGTGGTTGCCATTTGAGAATTTTTCCTTCGCATCGGTTGTTGGTGAATCGAGCAATGTGTCCTGGGGGGTTAGGCAGAATCTCATGTGTCACATGTCGATCATATCGTGATCACTGTGATTGGTTGAGAGATCACCGTGACTGGCCAACAGATTATTGCAACATCACGCGTTGGTTTCTCAACCAATCACAGTGATCACGATACGATCGACATGTAAGATTATGTGATTGTGCCTAACCCCCCAGCACACGTCAGTTTTCATACATTGTTCACTTTGTTCATTTTTCCATTTATGAATTTTAAAGAAAACAAGAAAAAGCAACATTAAACTTTACAAGATAATTAAATACGCTGCTCCGTCAAAGATAAATACTAATTTCTATGTTATATATCTTGTTTTCGATATAGTAGCGGAACAAAACATTACACTAGATATTCCTTCGATCAATAATGAAATAGATATCGCGTTGGACCAAAAAATCCATCTCGGTAAATAAGAGGGCACATGAGAAGTGAGCTCTTATTTTGTGCACTGCAAAAAGTACTTTATTTGTTGCTAGTTATCCTTGATTTCACAGTAAACGTTATTTGTCTTTTCATTTTTAAGTGGCAGTAATAAATTATTGCTTTGCTCATTTTTAGTGATGAATGATCGTAAATGTAAGATAATGTTTTAAAGATTTGTGACTTTATTACTTAGTGCCATGATTGTAATTAGGTTGAACTTAAAATTGTTTTAAAACCTTTGTCTCAGTTCGTTGGTAAACAGATCTAGCTGTATAAATATATATTCACACGGACAGTTTTTAGCTTGATTTTTTTCGTGATACTGTATCTTGTTGGTATTGATGATCGAAGAGTTTATCAAAATCTATGAAACAAAAAAAGTTGTATCAAAATCAGTTTTTGTTACTGCGTGATGTGCAAACAAACAAACAGATAAAAATCTAAAAAATAATGTTTTGTGTTTAGACACGTCTATATAGCCTATTACAGCATTTTTTTCTCAAATATATTAAGTACAGACACAGCTCTGTTACATTTTTATAATAGAATAAATTGTCTCTTTTCAGACCTTTATTGAATCTTCTGTCTTGAAAAGTTCGGGGTTATGCACCGAGCCTCAATGCGACGGTACGGGGCTACCTTCTCGTAGATTGGTCTTACATGACGATAATGTTTATTAACTTACACTCTCGGCTCCTTAAGACGTTAAGTAAATTTTCAGATATTGAAATCGAAACTTTAATATATATATATATATAATACAAAAGTTCAAATGTACAAACAAATACATAAAATACATAAAATTTTGTTTTTGAAATAAGAATATAATACTACTCGTATATATAAATATGTTTTCTTGAACTACATTCCACTGCCAAGAAAGATCTCTACTGCAAATAACAGTGTGAAACATACTCCGTGTGGTGATGGACTAAGAATACAAGTGTCACCACCCTATGTTTTCACACGGGTGCGGGTTGAGGCCACTAAGGGAAATAAGCAAATATTACTGGTGGTAGGGCTGGGTAATTGCTTACTTCTCTTAGTCGCCTCGTACGATACCCGTGGTAAAGAATGGGGTGGTGACACTTGTATTCTTAGTCCATCACCACACGGAGTATGTTTCACACTGTTATTTGCAGTAGAGAGCCTAGCGGTGAAACCAAAGACAGTGATATCGAGTCTGATACCCAGTCCGTACATCTGATTTTTCGAAATTTTCGAAATCATGTATATTTGTTGACAAATTATCACTGCTCTGTGAAGGTGAACATCGTAAGGATATCTGCAGGCCTGAAAGATTTTCATATATATTAAGCTGATGATAAGCGGTTATCGTAGTCTATAGACGCAATACAAGAGGCATAATTTGCGCGTCGCCAACTCCAAGAAAAGAGACAAGAGGGGGAGAGGTTAGTAAAGGGGTTTGGTTCTCCAGCGCTCTCACTCACCATACGAAACACAACAACAAGAGTACTTATTATTTTTTCAGTGATAGAGCCTTACTTATCCCAGCATAAATGGGCCGGCTCGATTGGGGCAAGTACTCTTTCACAGAATGTCAACACATCAGTGTGAAGCAACGGTAGGAACTCCTACCCTACCCCCTACCCTCTTTCCTAATCTCTCCTTATTAGCCTTCCTGACATCTTTTTATTATCCTTCCTATCATCTCTTTATTATCCTTCCTATCATCTCTTTATTATCCTTCCTATCATCTCTTTATTATCCTTTCTATCATCTCTTTATTATCCTTCCTATCATCTCTTTATTATTCTTCCTATCATCTCTTTATTATCCTTCCTATCATCTCTTTATTATCCTTCCTATCATCTCTTTATTATCCTTCCTATCATCTCTTTATTATCCTTCCTATCATCTCTTTATTATCCTTCCTATCATCTCTTTATTATCTTTTCTATCATCTCTTTATTATCCTTCCTATCATCTCTTTATTATCTTTTCTATCATCTCTTTATTATCCTTCCTATCATCTCTTTATTATCCTTCCTATCATCTCTTTATTATCCTTCCTATCATCTCTTTATTATTCTTCCTATCATCTCTTTATTATCCTTCCTATCATCTCTTTATTATCCTTCCTATCATCTCTTTATTATCCTTCCTATCATCTCTTTATTATCTTTTCTATCATCTCTTTATTATCCTTCCTATCATCTCTTTATTATCTTTTCTATCATCTCTTTATTATCCTTCCTATCCCCTACTTAGTATCTTTCTTATCCTGCTCTTAGTATTCTTCCTCTTTGCCTTCTATTTGCAGTCACGTCTAATAATAACAAGAGCGTTTCATTTGGCGAAAGTTCAACGCTCGACTGCCAGTGAAAGAGACAGGTTACACCTAGGTGACTAAGGGAAGTAAGCAATTATCATCCATCGCATGACTGGTGGTAGGGATACCAAGTGGGAGTACTCACTTGGTATCGGGCCCGAGCGACTTGGTACCACCATCTCCCGTGTGACCGGCCATGAAGCACATCGTTACGTTTTGGCTGTAGCAGGAGATATCCGTTTATTCTTTAATTTCATATCGGTCAAATGAAATGGTGAGCAGTGGCTTGACAATACTCTCGGTATAGTTGAGTCTATAATGGATGTGTCTTCTTAAACAAATGCTGTCTGTTTTGGAAACACATAATTATAATAAAATCGTTTTGCATTAAATAATCCATCCATCCATCCATCAGCCTATCAACGTCCACTGATGGACATAGGCCTCCCCAAGAAATGGCGGGTTGGCGATCGCAGTAGATGTTGCTAATACTCAATGGAGTGCTGCTGCCCACTCCCTCGGTATTCCCTCAGTCGGCTTTTACGACTCCCGTGGGTAGAGAGGGGTGGGAAAATTCTAAAGCCGGCCCCACACGGCTTTGCATTAAAACAAAACGGTTATTATGTGTGTGGAAAAACAAATTATAATATTTGCTTGCATGCAGACGTCACTATATCACCCGCTGTGGCACACATATGCCATGCGCAGTAGGGGATGAGGCTGGATAGGTGGACAATAAATAAAAACACTAAACCAATTATGGTTATTTGGAATTTAATTTCAAATAACGTTAAAGCATTTGACTAATTCTATTCATTTACTTTTCCTTGAACTAAAAGCATCTTGAATCTGTGAATGTGATAGTCCCTTCGTTTCTGGTATAAGAAAATATGAAATGATGGCGTTCGTCAATCCCATAGTACCGAAGATGTAAAAGGTTCCGTGGATGCCAAAAGTGCTGTTCAGAAATGGAAAGATCGCTATGATTGCGAAATTCAGGAACCAGACCCATTCGATAATAATTAGTGATGCTAAATCCTGGACCTATAAAACAAAATATATGATAGACTTATAGTCTAAAGAGAAATGATTTTATGAACTAGAAACTTCTTTAGTCAGGCTTGGCGAATTTTATATGCATAACATGTTATGCTTTCGCGTCACCAACTTGCTGTGCGCGCGAAATTCTTAACACTGCCGTTCAGAATACATGTACGAAGCCATCTTTTTTTTATTGCTTATGATAGCAGATTAGCCACGGCCCACCTGATGGTAAGTGGTAACCGTCGCTCATGGACTCAACTATTCCGAGAATATTAGTCAAGCCGCTGCGCACCATTTCATTTCTTAGATGTGAAATGAAAGAATAAACGGCTATCTTCTGCTACAGCTAAAACACACTGACGTGCTTCATGGCCGTTCACACAAGAGATGGTGGTACCGACCCGTTCGGGCCCGATAGCAAGTGAGTACTCTCATTTATTACCTAGCTCTACCACCAGTAATGCAATGGGTGTTAATTGCTTACTTCCCTTAGTCGCCTTATACGACACCCGTGGAAAGGATGGTGTGGTGACACTTGTATTCTTAGTCCGTCACCACACGGATAAAATCTATTGAAATAATTCGTACTAAATACTGTGCGTCTTATATGTTACAAATATTATATATCCATCACATATTATTATGAGATCTATTTGATACATAAAAACTATTATGACTTAGGAATGTTTTTTTTCTTTTAAGATTTCACTGCTGTCGGCAGCCCTCATGATTAATTTTTTATCACTGGTAAACTCTAGAATTTGTCCAATTTTAATAATTCTAATACTATTAATAAAATGCATATTTCCAAATTAATATAGGGCACGTGCAGAACAAGTTATGTAAACGAAAGGCTAAACCATGTGGTATATTAGTGGTACGCACTTATCTTTTTTTATAGCCCTTATTACATCCTCAATAGGTATTACCTATTGGGCATGAGTCTTCCAAAATAGGAGAATTTCTGAGAGCTTATCTGTGCGCACCCTCAAAAAAACCATGCTGCGCTCTCTTCTCTATATACTTGGTAGGCAACTGGTACTGTGCTGTTATTCTTAGAAGCAGAAGATAGGTAACCTACTGTTACCCATGCAGGAGACAATATCACTAAGAAACCAGAGAAACTCGAAACAAAAATGTGTGTGTATATTTCACTTGCGCTAGATATATTTAGACAGAACCCTGCACTAAGGAATTATCCTTGTATCACGGAGGACTTAACAAACATACCATTTTATGGACACAGAGTACACTCAGACTCAGAACAACCATTTCTGGATCACACACCTAAAACACTCCGGCGGGAGGCCGATATCTAAAGCTCTCCGCCATCTCAGCAGTCAATTTAAGACATTATGGTATATACAAAATGAAATAATGAACATTAAAAAAATATTTAAAAGTAGGTTAAATACTTACTTCAGGTAGGAAAATCTCAGCAAGCAATACATAAGGGATGGTGCCAGCTCCAAATATATAGAAGAAGCAGTATGAGAAAATCAATAACACAATAACAATTGAAGAACCAGCTTTGAACTGCACCAAGTATCCGATGGCAGTCATACAGATAAATACTAGTACCGATGAAGATATAATCAGGAACTGCAAAAAAGTGCACATAATTTTATCTTACTTACTTATCATAACGCCATCTCCCTTGCAGAGTAGGCAGAGAGAACAGTGCCAAGAGGCTCTATTCTTGCATACATCTCTCGCTTCCTCAACATTCAGATATTTCTTCATACAAGCTCGCCGGTTTCGGAACTTCTGACGCCACCTTCCTTCAATGCATGACCGATTTGGTCTAAATAGGTGAGTCTCGGTCTCCCCCTGTACCTACATCCTTCCACTTTCGCATTGTATATCTTCTTAACTAGTCGCACGTCCGGCATTCTTTCCACATGTCTGAACCTTCAGAGCATTCCGTTTGACATCTTTACACCAATACTCTCTTTCATACCTACTCCCTTTCTTACGTCGTCGTTAATTTTTATCTCATTATTTTTTTACTTGCAAAGTAATGGTATACCGCTATCAAGCTTAAATACCTCGCTAAAGATTTTCGAGACAGAAACATTTAGATCGATGCTCGATAAGGACTCAACGATTCGATCTTTGATTTTACCATTTTTGTAATAGCTCGCTTTCTTGTATGTCTATAAGGGTGGAATTTTGTAATTTATTTTAAACTAACTTCTCGATGAGCTAGATACTTGAAATTTGGTCCATAGCTCAGAAGTGGATGACAATGCAAGAAAATGTGAAAAAGGAAGAAGAAAACAATAATAAAAAATGTACCTACCATGTTTTTTAACGGTCTATTTTATACTTTTAGTCCGTTATAAAAACATGGTACATTTTTTTTTATGTTAGTGTTTATTTATAATTATCTGCGTATTTGATCAACACTATCCTCAAATGAAAAATATTGTAAAGAATCTTACATGTTTATAATAAATCTTCACCATGGCTTGCCAGTTTTCGCCCCTTATCAATCTATCACACCAGGTCCTGCCCTATGCTTAGAGTTGTCAACGCACGAGTCACGCCTTTGGTTTTACTGGCGTCTGAAGACTACGTTAACCACTTACCATCAGGAGGGGCATATGCTTGTTTGCCACCTTCGTAGAATAAAAAAAAAACAAAAAAGTATGTTTACCAATTCCATGAACTGACCTGCCTCTGTGGTGTGTGGTAGTGTAAGCGACTGCTGATCATGAGGTCTTGGGTTCGATCCTCGGGTCAAAGGTGATATTGAGCTTTTTCGTAAAAAGAAAAATTCTCAGTAGCGGCCCGGAGTTTGAAAATGTGCCCAGTAGACGGCAATAGGCTCGCCCCCTATTACGTGGGACTTACGCATAGCTGGCGAATGGGATAATGGGAATACAGGCGTGATGGTATATTTATAATAAAAACATACTAACTTTTCTTCCAGCTTTGTCTGTAAGTACAGCAGTGAACACAGATCCACAAAATAGAATCGCTGCGTATACGATTGTGTAAATATCAGCTTTGCTTGGACTCGTCTGTAGGAAGACTGTCTTAGCGTACACTTGCATTGGAACACTGCCCATAAATACCTGTAAATATTTGGATTTATTTATATTGTAATTTACAGATCAATTGAAGTCAATCTGACAGTATGAAGAAAATGCTGCTTATCTACTTTTTATTATACGACCTGGATGGCAAACAAGCGTACAGCCCACCTGATGGAAAGCAGTAACCATAGTCTACAGACGCTAGCAACACCAGAGGCATCACTCGCGCGTCACCACACCATATGGATAGGTGGTGGATAGGAAGTATATTAAGGAGTGGATAGGAAGGGTAACAAGGAGATAATAAGGAGGGCCTGCGGCACTCTCACTCTCCATAAACACAACAGTAGGTACCATTACTATTGGTTCACGCTTATCTTTTGTGTGGAGGGATGTACTTCCCTGATCGACCCGACCCTTTCATGCTGGGATAAGCAAGGATATGGGATAATAATGGAGTATTATGAATGCAAAAGAAAAATGTAAAAAGTAGTTTTGATTATCTAAGCAGGATAGTGCTTTTCTATATTTTTTTATATAGAAAAACATTGTATAGTATTTGGGGATTTGGACAAGAGTTCAAGGAACGGAAACTGTAAGGGTATGAATGTGTGAGAGAGATAAAAAGAAATAAAGAAACTGATACTGGACTAGAATGAAGTATTCAACAGATTTAGCGGTACAATAAAATAAGCAACAAGTTCAACATCCCATCTGGTAAATATGGCGACTATGCCAAATTAGGATACTAAGCCTAATTACCCTCATATTACAGATGCATAGGCATAAAGATCACTTAGTTTTAAATGCAAATGTTACCTGAACAGTAATCACCATCATTAATACTATAAACGCCCATCTTGAAGTAGGATGTAAAACTGAAATTAAATATGAAATTATTAAAAAAACATTAGATTACGAGTAAAATCCGAGAGCGAATTTCCTATGGGAGCTTAAGTAAACCCTAATATTGCTAAGTCTGGTACTACAGAAAAGAAAATTCAATAATGCGAGACATATATAGTAATAAGTATTACTGCAGTTTATACTAATACTATAAATGCAAACAGAAGCCAAAACCCTCCTTATCCTGTCCTTAGTGATGCCACGCGTGAGTGATGCGTCTGGTGTTGCTAGCGTCTATAGGCTACGGTTATAGTTTATCATCAGGTAGACTGCATACTTTGTTTGCCACCCTCGTAGTATTGAACAACTCAACCTTGAAATAACCTTGAGTCTCTTTTCTGTAGTTCAACTTTAAAACTCACTTTATAGCATAAGCTCACAGGATCCCTTCATTTTTGTAATGTCCTTTTCTGGGCTGCCGACGAAATATATGCCAAATATTGCCATAAGCGGTTCAGAAAGCATAATAAATGAACTCACTTTCCCATTATTAACTGTATTAAGGATTTTCGAAGAACTATTTCAATTTTCACAAATTAACCACGTTGTAAACTTGGACTTAATTCAAAATATAAGAGTGTTTTCAAATACTACAAGCAAATAAACTCCTTTTGTTTATGCAAACTTAATTATCATAAATGATAATGATAAGATTATCATGCCAAGAAAATACAAATATAAATTTCATTAACCCCTGAAGCAGTGACAGTATAGTGGCGAGAATTGTCAAATCAGAGATATCAAGTTCGAAGCCGATACTTTACAAAACAAGAAAGAAGATCTTTTGGTTTTTCAAAATTACTTATCTTCTTAAATTATCACGAAGTAAACGAAAAATATCAATAATGTTTACTTGCTTGCGAAATCTACCAACGCACATTGGGCCAGATGGGAAAAGGCCAAATTGCGAAGGTATTCTTTCTTATGCATTCTATTATTTGAGTGAAAACATAAAACAACAACGGCAAAGCCGGCCCCACACGGCAAAAAAATGTGGTCTACAGTGACGTATTTATATTCTTATTTCCACGCAGGCAAAGATGCGGGCAAATTCTAGTATAAAATAAACCCAAAAGCGAAATTAGAGAAGTAATACTTGTGTCCTTCTTACAATATGAATTCATATAAATAACTTACATAGTAATTTGAGTGCAGAAGTAGACTGTGCCTTTTCTAGCTCCATCTCTTCAAGATTCAATATTTTCTTTTCTACGTCTTGGACGTTGGAATGTATATCTGCGGCAGATGAAAACAATATTATTTGTTTCATGTCTTGACGGATTATTTTTAAAATACAACATACGTATATAAAATAATCCATTTCTTAGGTTCAGGTAGTGTAAATCGGTTAATCGGGTCACACTGGTACCGACCAGTGTCGTCCGTGTGATCGATCATAACGTACCTCTTTGTTAAACACAAAGTGAAAAATGTGAAATCGAAAATAACAGTCAGGAGCAGGATTTGAACCTGCATCTTCTGGATACCGTCCAGATGCTTTTACCAATTCAGCCATCCTGACAATTGCTCCTGACTGCTAATTTCGATAACACATCATACTTAACGTCTTTGGGTGACGCCTGCGCCATCTGTCGGACGTATTTTCATACATTATACCGACCAGGTAAACTTAATTTTACAATTAAGATTTTACCTAATAATGACGCAAACCCTTTAAATATTTTAGATATTTTTATATATATTTTTAGCATTTGACATGCTTAGCACTATACATTAAACACAAAGTGAAAAATGTGAAATCGAAAATAACAGTCAGGAGCAGGATTTGAACCTGCATCTTCTGGATACCGTCCAGATGCTTTTACCAATTCAGCCATCCTGACAATTGCTCCTGACTGCTAATTTCGATAACACATCATACTTAACGTCTTTGGGTGACGCCTGCGCCATCTGTCGGACGTATTTTCATACATTATACCGACCAGGTAAACTTAATTTTACAATTAAGATTTTACCTAATAATGACGCAAACCCTTTAAATATTTTAGATATTTTTATATATATTTTTAGCATTTGACATGCTTAGCACTATACATTAAACACAAAGTGAAAAATGTGAAATCGAAAATAACAGTCAACACGCCTGCGCCATCTGTCGGCGTCACCCAAAGACGTTAAGTATGATGTGTTATCGAAATTAGCAGTCAGGAGCAATTGTCAGGATGGCTGAATTGGTAAAAGCATCTGGACGGTATCCAGAAGATGCAGGTTCAAATCCTGCTCCTGACTGTTATTTTCAATTTCACATTTTTCACTTTGTGTTTAATGTATAGTGCTAAGCATGTCAAATGCTAAAAATATATATAAAAATATCTAAAATATTTAAAGGGTTTGCGTCATTATTAGGTAAAATCTTAATTGTAAAATTAAGTTTACCTGGTCGGTATAATGTATGAAAATACGTCCGACAGATGGCGCAGGCGTCACCCAAAGACGTTAAGTATGATGTGTTATCGAAATTAGCAGTCAGGAGCAATTGTCAGGATGGCTGAATTGGTAAAAGCATCTGGACGGTATCCAGAAGATGCAGGTTCAAATCCTGCTCCTGACTGTTATTTTCGATTTCACATTTTTCACTTTGTGTTTAATGTATAGTGCTAAGCATGTCAAATGCTAAAAATATATATAAAAATATCTAAAATATCTAAAGGGTTTGCGTCATTATTAGGTAAAATCTTAATTGTAAAATTAAGTTTACCTGGTCGGTATAATGTATGAAAATACGTCCGACAGATGGCGCAGGCGTCACCCAAAGACGTTAAGTATGATGTGTTATCGAAATTAGCAGTCAGGAGCAATTGTCAGGATGGCTGAATTGGTAAAAGCATCTGGACGGTATCCAGAAGATGCAGGTTCAAATCCTGCTCCTGACTGTTATTTTCGATTTCACATTTTTCACTTTGTGTTTAATGTATAGTGCTAAGCATGTCAAATGCTAAAAATATATATAAAAATATCTAAAATAGTACCTCTTTGTATTTTGTTTGTAGCAGGAAATACCCGTATATTCTTTCAATTCACATCCGTGAAATGAAATAGTAAGCAGTGGCTTGAATGTACACACTTACCATCCCAGCCATAGCACATCTGCCACCACAAATAATAACAAAAAAAATTGCATCGCAATTCTTCCAAAAAATATTATAGTTAGTCGTACACTTTTGGTTGATATGGGTTAAACTATTTTTTTTTGAAGAACAAAATTAAATTATTTGTGACAGTGGAAAAAGTTATCTTTTTTGCTCTGGATTGCTAAGCTATCGCAGTATTGGTCCAGAGCACTTCCCCGGTAGGGATAGGGTGCAGGTTCAAATCCTGCTTGGAGTAATAATTTCTTAGAACACTTTCACAAATTATTTGTTCTTTAAAGTAGTTGAGCATGTCAAATACTAAAATACAGATCTCAGTATTTATTTTTTTCTTGTTTTTAATATCTAAACTTAAGTTTTCATAAGTTTTACCCTATATAACTAACTTACAAAAGTGACATTTAAATTTTGGATAAGAATAAATATATATCCACTGCAATTAGCGTCAACAGCAACCACTACACAATTAAAATCAGTATATTATTCATGGCTGGAGACGAAGATCAGTACATTATTAATGGCCGGAGAAGGCTGAAAATCTAACTCACTACACTTAAATAGATCGGTAAACTTTCAAACGTCCTAAAAAATAATACCTGTCACAGGTAACAATTCCACCGCCATCACCATTTCTTGCTTCAATTTGGCCAGCTCATCTGTCACTGCTATTGATGAAACTGGCAACCCTCGATATTTAGCAATAGAGAGCTTCGCATCCTGAAATAGTTCATACAAAAACAAACTTCAATATCATCTTTCTTCAAAGCTTGCGATAAGCCGTATCACAGGCTTTGTTGGGGTCGACTTCTTATCTCTTCAGTTTTAGGATGATCTGGCAGTATTTCTACGGAGCAACTGCCTATGTAATCTCTATAACCTAACTAAAAGGACAACGGGTGACCAAAGACTTTTAAACTTTCGCGATTTGTACAGATCATACACAAATACTACTATTCGGGCCTTTAATCGCGTATGTATACTGACGTTAAATACCTTTATTTCCCGGCGTTTCGACCGTATTGTAAAGACCGTGGTCACGGGTTCATTGTCAACTGGTGACTTTAGAATAAGGCCGAAGTCAGATTTTTATTTAGGTCTCTGACAGCCTGTAACGGCAACCAGAAAATTATTTGATAGCGGGGACCTTAATGTATCTTTTGAAACACGGAGGAGGACAATTAGTGTACACAAATAGGTTGCACTTTGATCACTTTACTGGTGTCGGTGAAAGTTGTTGAAAAAGGCTAGTGCATAGCCAAGCCGATCGATCTTCTCATAATATAAATAAGCTTATTACATACTAGCCTGCGGCTCCGCCACAGCCAAAAGCTAGTTATATATTTAGGATATATCTCATGTTTCCTATATAGTAGCGGGATAAAAACTATACCAGTTTTTTAAGTTTGATCAAGAGCTATCAGATAAAAGTTGGATCAAAATCCAGTCAGTAATTTTTGTGTGATGCGAACAAACAAACAGACAAATAATCTAATACGGAGACAAATAATTTAAATTACTGTTTTGTGTTCAGACACGCCTATATGTCTCACTCAATATAGCATTTTTTTCTCAAATATATTAAATGTACAGGCACAGCTCTGTTACAGCTTTATAATAGTTAGGAATTATTCATTCTATTTTTGTTCTTATTTCTTCGCTTGATAATGTCTATGATACTCTTGCTAAGAACTATTGCCACGTTTCCTGTTTAAGGTTGATATCAATTCCAACCTTCTTCATAATGGCAATATGTCTTTACCTTAGGTTATATTTAAATGATATAGGTAAACAGGAGTTTGTCCTAACCTTGAGTAGTACTCACTAGAATGACCTTTGCTATTTTTGCATATTTATCTACAAATATACGTTTAAAGATTAAATAGTAAATCAAAATGAAACTATTTCAAAGCTTTGTACATGCTTGGATCTTTTTCCAATCTTATCTTCTAAGTCTTAATATGATAAATATGAAAGTGCATTTGTTAAGCTTTCATAATAAAACTACTCGACTGATTCCCATAATATTTTGCATAAGTACATCTTTTCTAAAATCCAAAAAAGGACAAAGGTTTCTTTTTTATCCCTGTAAAATGAGAGAGTTCCTTTTGGAATAGCAATTTTTGCATAAAGGTCATTAATTGTGTGTCTATCAATTGTACATTTATAAGGTCTTCGCAATTCAGAGATTGTTCCCTAGTGCAGTGTGTTAAATAAAAAAGTGCATCAATTTATGGACTGTGTATGAATTGCTTTACACTAAAATAATAGAGCAATATAAATTCTTACAAATACCTTAGTGATGTAAAGTCAGATAAGTAATTGATATAAAATACTAACCTCTTCCCTTTGCTGTCTTAACAAATAAACAGGACTCTCAGTGACAAGAGCAAGGAGGACCAAACCAATGACACTTAAAAGAAGATTTAGCCATATAATAGTTCTATATGTCATAAAGAAACCAGTAATATAGGAGAGAAGTATTCCACCGCAGTATAAATAAACGGATGCTGAAATAAAAATGAGGCATTATCAGTAATTTCATAAAGTGTAACATTCGCTTAAATATCATTAAACTTATAGACATTGGTGCTTATTTTATAACCTTCATTGACTAATGTTCGATTCATTATATAGGCATATTAAAAAATTAAAGTCTACACTATCTCTACTGGCACTACAAAATAAGTTAGCTGAAAACTTTGCAGTATGTTGTACCATTTTTGTTTTTGTTTATGTGGTCCAAAATGCAAGTTTACGGCCCTAAAGTATCAACAGGACCAAGGGGGATACCCCTCTGACAACAGGCTCGATGGCACACATGCTCCACTCTTGTGTCGAACTCATGAGCTACAATAACGACAAAACATGACTACAACGCCTTCTTTCGTCTTAATAGGGTGCCAGAGGATTGTCCAGAGACATTCCACTCCAAAACCCCGATGGTCAGCCTTTCGGCCCCAACTGGAGTATGCCCTGCCTATTTGCCTACCCTGACCCTATTTATAATATTCCTATATCAGAAGAATTATGATGGAATCTTACCTGAAGCTAATAGCCCTCTAATAGAATCTTCCGCTACTTCAGAGACAAAAATAGGTGATAGTACTGAAGAAGCGCCTCCAGAAAATCCACCTATGAACCTGGCTACTAATACCAGTTTCATCGACGTTGTTAAGCTTACAATAGCCCATGATATCTGAAAAAGACTAATTTTCACACTCTTTTTTGCGAAAGTTAATGCATTAAAAACTACTGCACCTCATTTCAGTGCATTTTACAAAAATAATACAATGCAAAGCAAATAGGAAATGTATATTCCACAAGTCTATAAGAATGTCTACAGGCGTTCTTTGTGATCTTAAATAATATTGTATTGCTTGTTGCTGATTCATCATTAAAAAGTTGAGCATAAGAGTGGTAGTTATTATGAAAAATAGCAATTCATGTATATGTGCAAGTCCTCGACTGGACCACAGCAAACTAAAAAATTGTGACATTTATTTCATACAGATTTACACTAAACGGCTGCTCGTACTCATTTGATCATAATCTTTCGATTGTTCTACTTTCATAGTTCATTAGACACTTTATTTAAAAAAAAATGTGGGGCAGTCTTTGGGGACTGCCGATAGAAGTAAAAACTAAGTAACTTGTGAATTGAATCGTCGAGCTACCAAAAGTAGTAGACTTCTTTACAAACCCAAAATAATTCGAAAACAATAATCTAATAGCTCGATGATACAATTCACAAGTTACTTAGTTTTTACTTCTATCGGAGCTTTCGGTGACGATGACGCGAGTTCCATGATTTTTGTTCACTCAAAAAGTACTCAACGCGCCTAAAGAAGATCGGAGCGTTTGGTGACGATGACGCGAGTTCCATGATTATTGTTCACCCAAAAAGTAATCAATGCGCCTAAAGAAGTTTTCACTTCAAAAAAAATGACCTTATAATTTAATAACTTACCACAATCGGTAAAGATATCACAATTCCACCGTTTCGCCTTCCTAAGTAATTCATCAGTAAGCCTGCAAATGAAGTTCCCAGCATAGCACCTAAAGAGGGCAGACTACCCAATAAAGCTTCATCAGTTTTGGTCATGTGGGATGAAAGTGGTGTGTCATTTGAAAAGTAGACTTCTGTAGTGTATGAAGGCCAAGCGTTCATTAATCCCATTAAAAAACCAGGAAAACTAGCTGCAATAAAATTCAATATTTTAATATCCTCTGGAATGATTAAAGAGATTTAAAAAAAATACATTTATTTATTTATTACATGATGAGATAAATATATACTCGTTTTTAACTGTAATAAAGAGCTAACAAATAAAAAAAGTCTATAAAAATCCGTTAATTACAATTTGCGTGAAGCCCGAACCATCAAACCTACAAACTTCTGTCTGTTTGTTTGGCTAATCTCCGAAATGACTGGACCGATTTGAACAAGACTTTCACTGGCAGATGTTATAAGGAGAGATCCCTTCCAAAGCTTGCAGTGAATAAATTTGCAAGTAAATGTAATCCTATAAGCAACTAATAAAATGATCCAAGTCCAATTTTTCCAGGCACCTACGAGTATATTTTATACAATTCGTGTGACAAATGTTTGAGAGGACTTTGAAAACAAAGAAATAACTAATATGCCAGAAATGGAACAATACGTTGTAGACAATATGTTTTAGGGATATTGGCACAACTACATTCTTATTAGAACTTCATACGTGCAAAATTAGAACAGATTGTGTCCAATATGTTCAGCTTAGTGAGTTCTTAAGAGAAAATTTACAGCAGCTTATGGCGAAAATAATCTCAAGAAACTTAAGTAATTTTATATTTCGATTATTTTTTTCAAAAGTGTGCGACTGCTGCTCATGATGTCTCAGGTTCAATCCCCGGGTGTGTGAATGTTATTAAGCTTTTTCGTAAAAAGAATTTTTTTTAGTAGCAGCCCAGAGTTTGGGAATGTACCCGGTAGACAGCAATAGGCTCGCCCCCCATTACGTGTGACCTAAACATACCCGTGCGAATCGTGGATATTTAATTCACCTTTGCCTACCCCTTCGGGGAATACAGGCATGATGCTATGTTTTTCACAACATTACTGTACAGTCTTCATTTATATTAAGACATATTTAGGTCATTGTGCATCAAGCTGAGCCTGACAGTTTAGTGCACTTCATAATAATTAGAAAAATCTATCAGGCATTTTTGCACGCCTCATAAGCTAAGCGTTGAGGTGTTCACGCAGAAAAACTGATTTTTCTAACTTAAAATCGATTCAGGCCTTGGAGCAAAACATCACGCGTGTCATTCGACAGTTACCAGTCGAAATACTCGAACGAGTTATCGAAAATTGGACTCAACGGATGGACCATCTGCGACGTAGCAACGGCCAACATTTGATAGACATAATCTTCTAAAAATAAATGCCAAAGAATGTTCTTTCAAATGATAATAAACATTCTCCATTAAATTTGAATTCACTGTTTTTTTCTTAAAAAAAGTAGGGAACCTCGAAATGGATCACCTCTTACATTATTAGTTACAAAGAAATTAAAAAAGTTAGATTTTCCAAAGTATTTTTTTATTGCGTATGGTGGCAGACGAGCCACGGCTCACCCAATGGTAAATGGTAACCGTCGCTCATGGACTTAACTATATCGAGAGTATTGCCAAACCTCTGCTTTCACAGATATGAAATCAAAGAATTAACGGCCTGCTTCAACCAAAATGATACCGATGTGCTTCATGGCCGGTCACACTAGGGGAGGCATGGACATTTTTTATTGCATTATGGCGATAGACTAGAACACAACTGAAAGTAAATTTTAACCACTGGTTGTGGTTTCCATTATACTAAGAATACTCTTAAGCTGCTCGTGACAATTTCATTTCTTGGATTTGAAATTAAAGTATGAATAGCTTCTTTATGTTAGTAAGTAATCACCGTCGCTCATGAACTCAACAATATTACAAATAAAAATACTGCCTGGCCGCTGCTTAGCACTTCATTTCAAGGATGGAAGACTGAACGGTTATCCTTTTTTTATCTTTGTAATAAATATCTTTATTAAAACGTTGAGTACAAAATATAAACCAAATCAAATGCTTGCTCAAGAAAAAATATGCGTAGAAAGAGATAGACGTGGGTAGCGACGTTGTTTTTGGTAGTATTTATAGAGACATTTAAACTTTAACCTAATCGAATGGTTGGTAAACCAGAAATCTGGCACTGCTGGTATGGCTAACAATTGAAATATAACAAGAAATCTTACATGCAATGGCAGTGTGGAGTTGACGAAATTTTCCTATTAACATTTTGATCAGCACATGTACCACATTCACGAACAAAATGATTACTGATACATTCGAACAAACTGTACAGTTATGATATAACCAAATTAGATTAAATAGTCAGAGTAAACAATTATCTTTTGATACGAGATATTACTTATCATTTACATTAGGCTGGAACGTCATCCGGTCTGTGCGTTATATTGTTCTCACATTGCGTCGTCACCATCCTTATGCCTTTGATGATGGAACCTTTTTTACACACACGCTTCACGCAATCTATTCCTCTACTTAGTTCCAGTATAAGTGGAACTTCTTTTAATAGGTAAAATATACCAGTCTCAGGCCTTCCCTCTTCCACCAGAAATGGGTTCGCTCAGCCATGGAAGTACCTCTCTCTCCACAGAAGATTAGCGTGAAGCAGTGGTAGGTACTCCTACTGATATGATGTATGATGAATGAGTGCTACAAATACTCAAATTTGAATTAAAAAATTGGTTGCCTGTAAAGTCGGTATACGGGCGAAAGTTTTACGTGACAACGACTTTGAGTGGTAAAATAATTTTAATGTGAATATTCATTCGTATAGTAGGAAGAAGGATGAAATAATAGTAACAATTTAAAACATTTATTTATACAAAGAATTATATTTAAAACATTAATTTATACAAAGAATCTCGCACTGAATTTCATATTAACAAAATTTTATTTCTTCGTCTCTCTCGCTCTTAGGCGGGCTAACCATGCCCGAGTGGAAGGGACGCGTGCCTCTCACTCGCTCTCATTGTGAGCGCATAACGTGAGCGGAGCGTAACGCAGTTTCTTGAAGTGTCACCCGGCAACCAATTTATAAGACGTTGTCACGTCAAAAAAAGAAGGCAAAAAATGAAGTCAAGACGCCGTTAACAAAGTAAATGGGTGAACAAATGTGGGTCAAGTAAGAGAGTTTGTATAACAAAGGATCTTGAAATGAGAGGGAATGCAAGTATTCAAATGAATGAGACACTATACTCCTTTGTGAGTAGACGGAAAATAAAGGCTCGAGAATAATGTGGTGTGAAAGAAAATGTAGTGACTAAGGTTGAAAAAGGAATATAAAGATTGTTTGGATATGTAGAGAGATTTGATGAAAGAAATATAGTTGGGAGGGAAAGGTCTCATCGAACGTTATCTGAACAGATTGCAGACGTTCTTAAGAAAGGAAAAGTTAGGGGTGCCTTAAATTGACGTACATGTATTGAGCAATGTAATGAGAGTGAATGAGGCAAAAGAGGTGACAAGTTTCGTAGTAAGTGGAAATCTGTTGCCAAACTCATCTGTGGTTGTCTTTTTCTATTATCAATATTATAATCAATTGAATGAGCTTACACTTAATGGAAATCTATTGTTATTAATATAGAATAGATATTTTAGGAGGAGAATTCACCATACACTCACAAATTGTTAATCTCGGCTATGTTAGCCCACACACAATATAATAAATAGCCAATGAGTGTCAATCCGCACTTCTCACTAAGCACGGAGAATGTAATAATAAATGCAAAATAGCATTCACAACAATTAAAAATATCACCAGATACGATACGACCGTGTGTTGTGACAGGAACTCCAAAACAAAGTGGCTAATTCGTTGCCGATTGGTTTTGAAGATGCCTTCTGGAGAGATGAAACACGTCTAATTTGTATTAGAAAAATACAAGCAGGATTCAACTTGCGTCTTTCTCTATCTGGGATGTTAATCGTCGATGTTAATGGTACGTTATCGCTTGGGTCTGTCATGACAATGGGTGTGCCACAGGGGTCCATTTTGAGGCCATTTCTATTTCTAGTCTATATTAATGACCTACCATACTACGTAGGAGATAATCGAAGTATTGCGTTGTTCGCAGATGATACATCTTTATTATTTAAACTGAGAAGGCAACTGCTTAATTATGACGATGTGAACAACGCACTATCTAAAGTTGTTCATTGGTTCAATACTAATAACCTAGTTTTAAGTGAAAATAAAACTAAATGTATAAAATTTACTACACCCAATGTAAGGCATGTAAAAACCAATGTACAATTGAATGGCGTTGAACTGGAGCTTGCGGAGTCCACGGTTTTCCTAGGTATCAGTATAGATAACAAACTCCAGTGGGGCCCCCATATAAAAAAATTGTCTGGTAGGTTAAGCTCAGCGGCATAATTATGCGGTAAAAAAAATTTGATTATTGACTGATGTTGAAACGGCTAGAATAGTTTATTTCAGTTATTTTCATAGTATTATATCCTATGGCATATTCCTATGGCATACTGCTATGGGGATGTTCCGCCGATTTAAATTCCTTATTTGTACTTCAGAAAAGGGCTGTTCGCACAATCTATTATCTGGGCCCGAGAGTTTCCCTTGGACAGAAATTCAAGGAAATAAATATTCTAACTGTTGTGTCTCAATTTATATACGAAAATCTGTTGTATGTCAAGAAAAACATCGAAAGCTTTGATAAGTATAGCGATGTTCATCACATTAATACCAGGAACAAAGGCAATCTTATTGCACACAGTACTCGTCTCCACAGAATTAGTAGATCTTTTATGGGGCAATGTATATGCTTTTACAATAAGATTCCTGAAAATGTCCGAAACATGCCACTAAATAAGTTTAAGAAAGCCATAAAAATTAGACTTTGTAATCAAGGTTATTACACTGTTTCGGATTATCTTGAGGACAAAACAAAATGGGATTGAGCTGCTCCTCATTCATTAATTTTCAAAATTGTTTTGTATGATATAATGTCATTTTAGTTATAAAGATTATATTAAATTGTAATAAATTGGCAATTTAAAAAAGTGGCCCATGAGTTTCTTGCCGGGTTCTTCTCATGGAAGGTTTTACTTCGGAATCCGGCCGCTTGTGGCGATTGCAATCGCCACTTTGTTATTGCGGATGCACTCGCCTCAGGCGCTTGTGTTAATTATTATGTCAAGAATACTCTTGACAATTTTAAGTGCTATTTAATAGGCCTATGATATAAAGATATATTTGAATTTGAATAAGATATTGTAGAAACCTACTTGGAACTATATTCATATAAGCCGTATCATGCTCGTAGAAAAAAAAATCTCCTTTTCTACTTTCACACAATATTAAATTTGTTCTATCGTAATAAGGTTTTATCTTAAGCACAAAGTGGAAAATGTGAAATCGAAAATAACAGCCACGAGCAGGCACCGAACCTGCATCTCCCGGACACCACCCAGATGCTTTGCCAATTCAGCCATCGCGACAACCGCTTCCGAATGCTAACCTCGACAACACATTCATACCCAACGTCCCGATGACGCCCGCGCCATCCGTCAAAAGTATTTACATACATTATACCAACCACGTAAACTTAATTTTACAATTAAGATTTTTACCTAATAATGACGCAGCCCTATAAATATTTAGAAATTTCTATATTATATATTTTTAGCATTTGACATGCTTAGCCATATACATTAAAGACAAAGTGGAAAATATGAAATTGAAAATAACAGCCACGAGCAGGACCCGAACCTGCATCTCCCGGACTCCCGGTTTTTTTTCGATTTCACATTTTCCACTTTGTGTTTAATGCATATGGCTAAGCATGTCAAACTATATATAGAAATTTCTAAAGGTTTTATCTGTTTTTAAAAAACTGATAGTCTTCTGCGAGGGTGTTAAAAATACACGCATTGTTACACGTGGAATAATACACGGAACAGTTGATTAAATTATACAATAGTATTATACATAGCCTTGTCGTAAATATTGTTCCAAGAAAAATATTTTTTTATTGCATTAGTATTTATTACTATAGTAGGAATTACATTAGTATAACAGCTTTAAAAATATAGAATTCATTCAAAAAGATCTCTATTGGCCTTAATATTATACAATCCTTTTTACTTTGAGGTCAGTTATCAATTGAAACACACACTTTCTTCCTGGCAAAATTCTTCGCTGATAATCTTATGGATTGCTTTAGGGACTTTATAATTATTATCATGGCGATTAGAGCATGCCATATTCCCTGCAACTGATAATCCAGTGGATCATATACTGATAATCCAGTGGATTAAGTTTGGGACTAGATGATGGCCAGTGTTCAGCTCTGATGAAGTCAGAAACGTTCTTTTCCAACCACGCTTGTGTGGATTGAGCTTTATGACCCGATGCTGAGTCTTGCTAAAAGTGCCAATCTTGGTTTTGGAACATTGTATTGCTAAGAGGCTTAACCCTCTTGCAAGAATCATATCTTGATAGACATGTACCGATATATTGATACCTTTTTAACGAAAATATAGCTCAGTCACACCTTGATAGCTAATATCTCATCAAACCATCACTGAAGTCCGATAATGCCCATGTTGTACTCTGCTGACTAATTGAGTAGCTTTTACAGAGCTTTGAGCATATACTCGGTCATTCTGCTTCTTAAAATGTTGCTCGATAGTAAAAAAATCTCGTTCTAGTTAATAATTCATTTCTATTACCTACCTTTGCGTACCGCTTAAGAGGTAGTTTTGATTTGACCACCTTATTCATTTTTAAATTATCGGTTAAGTAATTACTAGTGCGTCTCTTATAAGATGAGAGTCCTATGTCATCTTTTAAAATTCACGACATGGGTCTAATTACTATATTCATCTCCCGCGACAAAACCTTTTGTTTTCGGACAGGTCTTCAAATACTTTGCTTTGATTGCCTTTTTAGTACAAATACTAGATCTAGGCCAGATCATTTTCTATCACCAACAGAGGACTTTTCATTGTACCTTCGAATAGCCCAGTACACAAACGTTCAACTTGCGGATGGAAAGTTTTAAAAATTACATTTGGCTTCAAATCTACTTCGTGCAAACAGAAATAAACACACAAGCAGCTCAAAGAGAACTTAACACATGGAGTTGACATTTCAATAGCACAATAATATTTAATACAGATTGGCGCGAAAATAAGAAAACACAGGTTCCAAATTCAAATATAATATTCTTTTTAATTGTAACAGTATTTATGGCTAGAGTATGTACTCATATATACAAGTATACAATATACAGATCTTGATTAAATAACACAATAGTATACAAAGGATTACGTCAATGTCACAATAACAATAAATAATAGTTTAACTCAAACAATCAATGTGATGAAGTTTTCCACATTTCAAGATAATGTCTTCGCAAATTCAGCAAACGTAAATCTATTATTAGCGCTTTGGTTAATTTTAAACATTATTGATAACAGTTGTAAATAAATAAACGCTGATAATAGTAAATGCTGTACATACATTCCGCTGTACTAGTTAAACCTTCACTCTTAATTAAAACGAACAATGAGAAAATATTTAATAGGAAATTATAAATAATAGCTGGGAGAGAACTTGCACCTTCTGGAGAGCTAGTCCAGATCCGCTCCCATTGAGCTATCGTAGCGGTTACTCGCAACTACCAATTTCAATCTCAATTTTTTTCTTACCGTCTCTGATGACGCCCACTTCATCTGTCGGATGTATTTGCGTATATTGGTCCGACAAGGTAAGCAAAATTATTACAATTAGGAATCATGGCGTAATTATAATGACATTAAACCATATCCTCGTCACCCATCTATCGTCTTTCCTCTAAATATCCCCATCTCTTATTTACAGTTCTTTTTCGTTACTCCATAAATCCCAAACTACCATTCTTACCAACTAATATCAAACATTCTTCACCTTCCATCAATTTCTGTAGACCTGGTAAAGTGAGGGATGCTATAGAAGAGGCTAATTAAGACTGAAATCCACTATATTTTCCTGAAGCCACATATAGTATACATAAATATATATATTCTCTGCTAGTCCAAATGAACAAAATTATTTCTTCCCTTGTGATAAATATCATTACTTCCTTAGTCACCCGACATTAATTTAATATGAGATACGCAGAAATGAATGATAGTGTTGACAATGTGTAGGTACTTTTGTCACCAGGCGAGTGTATGTTACTAATCTTTGATCAACGAGGTTTATTGCAACATCTCTTTTAGATTATGTGAAGTGAAATATGTGAATATATATTACGTGAAGGATCCCATTTATTAGAAAAAAAAACATTGTGAAAATAAAAAATGATAATGGATTAGTAGAATTCGAATCCACAGTAAATATGGCTTCATCGCTAAGCTATCCCAGGTAGTACCCGCGATGATCACACACAAGAAAAAATATATGTTTGCAATAATAATACATTACCAGCCTTTGCCTGCGGCTTCGCCGTTGCCAAAAGCTAGTTTATAGGTTTTATCTCAGGTTGCCGATTATAGTAGCGGGATAAAATGTATACCAGGTTGTTAAGTCTAATCAAGAACTACCAAATAAAAAAATTGTATCAAAATCCGTTAAGTAGTTTTTGCGTGATGCGCAAACAAACAAACAGATAAACAGACAGCCAAAATTTCTAAAAAATTTTTTTGTGTTTAGATACGCCTATGTAGCCTATAACCGATACTTTTTCTCAAATATCTTAAATGTACAGACACAGCTCTGTTACAGCTTTATAATAGCAGGTACTAGCATTTGCTTGCGGCTCCGCCGCAACCAAAACCTAGTCTTTAGTTGCTTAACAAACAAAGAAAGTTGCATCAAAATCCGTTCAGTAGCTTTTGCGTGATGCGCGAACAAACAAACAGATAAACTGACAAAAAAAAAGAATTGTTTTGTGTTCAGACACGTGTGTATAGCCTAATACAGTATTTTTTTCTCAAATATCTTAAATGTACAGACAACTTTATAATAGTATAGACTAGCCTTTGGTTGCGGCGGAGTTTTTAGGTTGTATCTCAGGTTCCCGATATAGTAGCGGGATAAAATGTATATCAGTTGTTAAGTCTAATCGAGATCTATTAAATAGAAAAAGTTGCATTAAAATCCGTTCAGTACTCTGTTACAACTTTATAATAGTTTAAATTAGAAAATCAAAAAAGGTAAGCAAATAAATTATTATTAGGCGTTTTTTTTTTAAATTACGTGTGTGGCAAACACGCATACGGCCTACCTGATGATAAGACCGTAGCCTATTTACAAGCAACACCAGATGCATTACTCACGCGTCGCCATCTCCACGGACTTGTATTTGAGGAGGAAAGGAAGGATAATAAAGAGAGGATATCATGCATAATAAGGCGAGGATATGGGAAGGGTGTTATGCTTCCAGTACTCTTGCTTCCCATACAAAATACAATGACAGGAGTTTCTAAGGTTGTTTCACACTGATCTTCTGTAAGAGGATGGTACTTCCTCTATCCAGCCAGCCTTTTCTTGTAGGGATAAACTAGGTTCTACCACTAGGATGCAGTCAGCACATGACCGGTCGAAGTGGCGTTCTTTTGAGGCCAACGTCCGGTAGTAGACATTAAAAAGGTGGATGGATTTACAAAAAGGAATTGATACAGGTTTTTTTTTAATTGCGTATAGTGGCAGTAGAGCCACGGCCCACCTGATGGTAAATGCTAACCGTCGGTCATGGACTCAAATATACTCAGAGTATTGTAAAGCCGCTGCTCACCATTTCATTTCACGTCTATGAAATTAAGGAATTAACGGCTATCTCCTGATACAACCAAAACACACCGATGTGTTTCATGGCCGATTACACAGGAGAAGGTGGTAAAACCAACCCGCTCAGGTCCAGTAGCAAGTGAGTACTCCCACTAGGGGTGATAATTGCTTACTTCCCTTAGTTGCCTCGTACGACACCCGTGGGAAAGAATGGGGTGGTAACACTTGTATTCTTAGTCGTCACTATACAGTGTAAATTGTTGTCAATATTCTTTGGTTTTTATTAGCAAGAGTAGAAAAAAAACAGAAAGTTGACATGATATTATGTATCAAACATCTAGGTGATAGTTTTTTTATTTTCAGCCTGTATATAATAAATTTTAGATCCATATAAATCTGAAGCAAGACTGGGTGCTAAGATAGGAAATACAGTACTCTTACCCTGACTCAATACAACCCTAACAACTCTCAGTGTCGCTGACATACGTTCTTGACAAATGTTGACGCAATCAACGTGTATTGTAAACGCTGAGTCCGTCTAAGGTTGGAACGCATTTACAACAGGGACTCAATACGTTTTAAATTTGGAAAAATCTTGTTGTGCGATGCATTTGAAACCGCCATTTTTATATTCAAATTTTAATTAAGTCTAGTGGTAGACCAGTAGCATTCATTATTTTAAACTATAATTTTTATTGTAATGTTTTTTTCTACTTTTTAGTTTAAATAGCTGTTAAAGCGAGTTATTTTAATAGTTTAAACTGTTATTCGTTTTCTTCTTCTTTAGTCTCAAAACAGCATCAAAAGTACGTTTATTAGATACCCTATTTGTTTATCTATTGTAGGTGAGGCAATAGTGCCGGTTCTTAATAAAATGTGAAAAGTTTAAATTTAATCCAGTGTTTTGAAGTGGGTAAAAATGAATCTCCAAAAAGTTATGGTTTCTAAATCACTTGTAGTTTTTACCTACAAGAAAATAACAGTATAGTGAACAGTATAAAGATTATTTTTTAATTTTTAAATAGATATATTATATCTAGTAACGGGTTGAAAAAAGGTTTGACACGTGATGACATACTTTTTCTTTACAATATCTATGTTACACGAGCAAGATCACGCAGGCAACCAACACTGAAATAAACCGTCCATTTTCAATTTATTTTTACTGCAAACATTATGTGGAATCTTTTCGTCCCGAAGTAAGGGTCGCTAGGTCAGCTATAAATGTGATGGATGTTCGAAAAAGAATGTGTTTACATTTGTTGCCTTTGGCATTTTTTATTATAGAACGGAGTTAGATCCCGCCATTTAGCATTGAGGATGGTTGAATGTGATTGGGCATCACCTATTAGTATTCTTTGACGTTTCTCTGCATTAATGCCCGGTTCCTATAATAATAAAACGGATCATTTTGCTTACAAATGGTAGAATATTCTACCAGGTGTAAGTATATTCTGTTCCTATAAAATACCAGTCGTAAGTCAATTAGCTGACAGTTTGTAACTAACGTCTTTAGTATATACTCTTTGAACTAACATGGGAGGGTTTTCACTTACGATCTGCAACAATAATCTATGGAAATCAAGATTTATGGTGTTTCTATAAAAAAAAACAACCGATAGTTATGTTGTCAAATGTACCAACCGTAGGTGATGTGTTTACCGGCCGATTTCGGACGGTTTTGAGAAGTCATGTGTTGGTATGTGCTTATTGAGGCTTACAAACGGAAAATATATCGAACTCTGAGATTGAAATGGAGACTGGATTTACTCTCAGATGTCAGAGCGATTTTGATTTTGAAAAAAATCAAACTCGATCATTAATAAGTACTGCGTTGTACGTTGTATTATTACTTCCATGATCTTTACATAAGAGCCATAGATTATAGAAAAGAGAATCCTGTGGCTATGGTTGTTGTCATAATTATGATTGTTGTTCAAATTGACAGTAGTATTTAGCTTGTTAGCGTTTCGTTTAGAAGTAGGCATTAAATAGTAATAATGTTTAACATAAATTATTAAAGTCTAAATTATGCTATTTAATTGTTATTAAACTATAATTTAATTATTTGTAATAAAGTTCTGTTTATAAATAACTACATTTATTTTTAAAACCCTGTTTTTTCTGAACATCATGTGAAACGATTGATGTAATAATGAAACGCAAAGATGTTCATCGGTATTCTTCACACAGTTGCTCATTACTGCTAGACGTGATATTTATGTTGTGAAACACCTGTGAAGCCTCGGTATCGGTAACTTGAAAACTTCTGGTAGCTGTTATACAATAACGATTCGTTGAACCGGGCATAAGTTGGTAACAAATCAATCGGTATAAGTTGGCACCCTGTGTACCACTGAAGGAATGTAATATGGTTCCAGTGGCCCGCCATTACAGGCGTAGAGACGGCACACGACGGGTTTATTTAGTGGGTGAGGGCCCCACATTACCCTGTTCATTGCCCCAAACGACGGGGTCTGCGGTAAGGTATATTTTTCTTCTTCGTCGTCTGCGGTTAGGTATATTTCACTTTCTCTTCTAAATGTGTGATCTTATACAGTCCAATTGCCAACCATAATTTATATTATCCATTACAGAGCCCACTCTATTAGCAGCTCTCATAATCTCTGCCATATCCCATTTTTTTATTGAGAGCAGCTTCCAATTTTTAGGTTTTGAGATCTACCAGTATTTACATGGAGTGCCTGCCTATCTAACCTCCGTGAGACAACTAAGGTGACAACTTTTTGAAGTGAAAACTTCTATAGGAAAATAAGGAATGTAATATGGTTCCGGTGGCCCGCCAATAAGGGCGGAGAGACGGCACACGGCGGGTTTCTTTAGTGGGCGAAGGGCCCACACTACCCTGTGAGGCTATGTATGTATGCATTGAAAGAAGACCACCTTTATGTAATTAACTTTGCCGCTTGAATCCAGTGTATTACTTAACAATGAAATCTGAAATCATACGTACTGGCACCACAACTTGAACATTTAATGGCTATTAGGACTGAAACCCTCATTTAACACGTACGCCGATCGTTTCATAATATCGCATTAGTAGAACTGTGAACAGAATTGAATGTATTTGAACTGGTTATTTCCACGTAGAACACCATTCCGTTACAAAACGGTTTGTTAAAAAATACGCGTGTTCTACTCCCGGTTTACACGGCACAACTGATTTTTCAAACTTAAAATGTCTCTATTTATCATATTATATTGCACTTGTAAAATAATATCTACACACACATAATATAAAGAACAAACACTATTTTTAACACTCATGACATTTTTGATGCCATTTTTGTTATTTAAACTAGTTAAAAAACTGTTTGGAAAAAATCTGGCTTGGACGTCCGTGAGTTGGTAATGTATGTTAACACGATAAGGACCAAAATACTTTACTAATCGAGTCTTTTTTTCGTTTACGAATTATTATGATTTGGAATAGAGCCCTATTACTTTTCACGGTCTGATTCGATGTGGCTTAATTGTTATTAAATAAACAAAAAAATACTGAATATTTACGGCATTTACGCTTGACGCGACACTAAAATCAGCGCCTTTCATGAGAACTAACTACCTTTTTACGTACGCATAACCACCGGTGGTTTTACTATCGTCAACAGAACGCCGTTCGCCCGGCCGGTACATTGTTTTTTGTTAAAAGAAAGTTCTTACCTTTGCTTGACGAACTGATGATATTTGTTAAGTATAATAACTATTTTATCCATAACAATAATTAAAAACACGTAAATAATAACACACCAACGTTATAAAACACGAAAAAAACATATTTTACATTCCACAATTTTTTTTGCGTGGCCTTGGCGTCACGGTGTTTTCACTTAGAACAAAGTATAAAATTATAAGGCAACCAAGTTAGGAAGATAAATGGTTTAGAGATTTCTTGTTGAACTCATTGATTTTTAAATAAGTCGTATAATGTTGTCCAAAGTTGCAATTTTCTATTGCTAGATGTCGCTGTTTTAAAGTAAAAGAGATATTGACAAATGCAGCCCTAGATGTCGCTAGTGGTAATTTTAGATGTCAATATCATTGTATTCAGTTGTTGTTGTATATATAGACTATATAGAGCCACAATTTTGCTTTTTTTGTAAGGAAACTAGCGATGTCTTTTTGTTTTCTTAAATTGTTTTTGTTTACAGTTTAATAAATTATTCAATTTTACATGTTTATATTATGCACTTATGCAGGTATATGTATAAACTCATGGATTGTTGTTCTAACTAATTGCCAGATGGCGCCTTGCATAATGACAGAGGTAGACCAATATAGAAGTACTTCTTAAAATTAGTGCTAGATGGCGTGTAAGACATGAAACTCAGATTAGTACTTTTTGAAATTAACGCTATCTATGTGATTTATTGAAAACTACTTAGTAAGACCAATACATTATTAGTAACTCAAATAATCAATTTTATTGTGAAAAATGAAGATATGAGGCGTGCAGTTTTGGATTTTCCAAAGTATTTATGATGTCTGGACACTAAAAACCAACTGTGGGTACGTAACGTAACGTTAAAATTGTCGAAGATATCTGAAAAAATAACTCCGAAATAGTAGCTAGTAAAATAGAATAAAACAATCAATGTATGAGATTGACATAAAGCTACGACAACTTAAGCGTAACCAACTGTCAATCCCATACATTGATTTTTCTATTCTACAACATTTACTTTCGCTTACTTTCTCCAAACCACGTAGTGAGTTAAGAAACGCTTCATACTGTCGTTTAAGTATTTTCAAGTCGGTGTTTATAATATAAAATATTCACGGACTTTTCACACAACGCCCTCTGGTCCCAAACTAAGCTTAACGCTTGTGCTATGGGTACCAGATTACGGATATAATACATTATAATTACTTTTCTTTTTTTTTCCAAATGCATACATATAATAGATAGAAAACATGTATGTTTATATAGTCCCCCGCGATACAAGGATTATTCCTTAGTGCAGGGTGTTGTCTTTACCACTGAAGGAATGTAATATGGTTCCGGCGCCAATAAAGGCGGAGAGACGGCACACGGCGGGTTTCTTTAGTGGGTGAGGCCTCCACACTATCCTGTTCGTTACCCCGAACGACGGAGGAACATTTTTTCCAACCTTAACAAAAAAAAGGTGATGTCTTTAAAAAAAAATAGACGAAGTCACTAGCTGAAGCAAGGATTACGCAAGCAGCTTTTATTCCATAATTATGTTGCATTTTCTACCTTATCTTACTGGTATGAGTCATTCCTGTGCTTCAAGTTTCATTTTAATGAACTTCATTAAGAGTTAGTCATCGGATACGCTTGCTAACGTCAATTTCCAACATTAGTGACTAAGCTACGATTTAAAATTTTAAAGTTCTAGTAAAAAACATAATAATTTTTAATTTAAACTTTCTATGACATATAATAGTATGACATATAATACGCCAACTGTAACTCTGTGTAAGAAATTTTCTGTGATGTTAACTACATAACATATAAAAAACATAGCAGCCCGCCTATATTCCCCGAAGGGGTGGGCAGAGGTGTATAACACACCCACAGTTCGCCAGCTATGTTTAAATCTCACGTAATATAGGGCGAGCCTATTGCCGTCTACCGGGCACATTTCCAAACTCCGGGCTACTGCTGCGAATTTTTCTTTTTACGAAAAAGCTCAATAACAATGCCTGACCCGGAGATCGCACCCAAGACCTCATGATCAGCAGTCGCTTACACTACCGCTGCTCCACAGAGGCAGTTATGTTTTATGTATTTTTTTAACTGCCTCTGATGGTACTTGATGGTAAGTGTTAACCGTCACTCATGGACTCAACTATACCGAGAGTATTGTCAAGCCGCTGCACCTCATTTTATTTCTAAGATATGAAATTAAAGAATAGGCTATTTTCTGGTACAGCCAAAACACACTGACTTGCTTCATGACCGGTTACGCAGGAGACGGTGGTACCGACCCGTTCGGGCCCGATAGTAAGTAAGTACTCTCACTTGGTACCCAGCCCTACCACCAGTAATTTTACTTTTATTTATTTATACATAATTATAAACTTATTTCTAAGATATACAAAGATAATACAAACTAAACGTATCCTAATATAATAAAAATAAATGTTAATAAAAAATCACTTGAATGAACCTTAGAACAAGAGAACAAGCTCATTCAAGTGACATTCTACAATCGGTAACGTGCCCAAAATACTAGCGGCATTACCTCGCTGGATAGCAAGTCTAATCCTTTGGCCAAGGTAAAAACCAGCATTTTGGTCACGTGTAGCCTCTACAAGCTTCCCCGCTAAATCTTTATAGATTTCGAAAGCACCGGGTCCCCAGGGGCCCGTGGTCTCTACTCCGAATGGCACAAATAAGCAACCTCTGTCATGGTTAGAATATTTGCGCCGTTTGTGTGATTCAGCCGTCATAGCACCACCACCAGCACTCCGAGAAGTCTCTGGAAGATGAGACGATGCCAAAGTATCCACACAGGTGGCACCCCACACTAATGGCCCCATCTTCCAGGGAATAAGTGTCATTCCGTCTGGCCTTTTACCATCGTCCCGTACAAGACTGGATGGCTCCAAGGTTGCCGGGATATTTGCGGTTCCAAAAGCTCGACGGATGACATCGTTTAAAGTGCCATGACGAGCTAAACGGCCAGCGCTTCTGATACATGATAGCCCGTGGTGACCCAAGCTATCTACACTATCGCCGCATATGCATCGGTGTGGAACGATGCATGGAGCACCGATACGTAGTGAAATGGCTATAAGGAATGTTCTGTTGTCTAACAGCGTGCCTAATGCATTTGATGGTAGAGCTTTTAACCAAAGACCAGACTCCCAACGAGAAACAGCTAGGAGACGAGCACGCTCTGTGAGGCCACTGCACGTTTGCAAAAGATTATTCCGTACCAGCTCACATAGTGGCTCGTCCCACTGCTTCTGTGAGGACGGGTCCCTGGGTAGGCAACCATCTGGGCAAGCTATTCTCCAGGCATCCATAGCTTCAGTTAGGTAAGAAATTTCAATATTGCCTAAACTAGGTGTTAATATTAGATTTACCAATGTTTGAACTGAAGATAAGAATGCCGGCAAGGATATACTAGAAATTTTGCGTATCCCAAGACCTCCAAACCTAATTGGTAGTGAAGACTGGGCCCAAGATCGATTGTATAAAGAAACGTTAATAATGGAAGTGTTAATAAGAAGTTAATTATAAACTATTTTTTATCAAATCCTTAAAATATTCTCTCTTGTAGTGAAATATGCCCAAGCGTGACACATTATAAGATTTTACTCTCAATTCTCATTCATTTGTTAACTATAAATTTGCTGCCTAAGAATTTCCATTTCAAAAACTATCTTTTATTTGGCAACTTATTAATCTCCCGCCTCCTTTTAACAAATCATGACTCTCTCACTGTTCGCCATGGGGGAAGAATAAGAAAAATTTGGGATATAATTCACCAAGACAGCCCATTAATCCAGAGGTGTGCGCGCCTGAGGAATATTACTAAACACATTTCCGATTGATTCTGAAATCTTGACTAGGTACATTCCACTGTGATATTACGTTAAAATACAGCTTCTCCGCTGGCTTAGTAAACATTTTGAACTGTATTGCTCTCAGATAGAAATAAAAATGATTGTATATTTACAGAGCGCACTGAAATATCTAATCTTCACATACAACTTCATGTTAACATGTATTTTTTTATTACTGGTATTATTGATAAATGGCAATACTTATTTGATCTATATTTTTTAGCATGTGACATCCTCCGCCACTTTTTAAAGTACAAATAGGTTGTAAAGACAATTGTGATGAGGAAATTGGGATGACCGAATAGGTCAGTACGATAGCTCAGTGGCTTAGAGCACTTCCCCGGATTGGAAAAGACGCGGGTTCGATTCCCGCTCGTACTAAAAATCTATTTTTCCTTATTCACAAATAATTTGTTCATATTGATTTTAGCACTTGACATGCTCAGCTACTCTTAAAGTACAAATTATAATTTATAATTTGTACTTTATAAATGGCAATACTCAATAAGGAAGTAAGCTACTCTAAGATGCTAGGATAAGAGTATGGTGACCACTGAAGGAATGTAATATGGTTCCGATGGCCCGCCAATAAAGGCGGAGAGACGGCACACGGCGGGTTTCTTTAGTGGGTGAGGGCCCCACACTACCCTGTTCGTTGCCCTGAACGACGGGGTGTGCGGTTAGGAACATTTTTCCTTCGCCTTAACAAAAAAACAAAAAAAGGATAATGGTATGTGTCATGTCAAGTTGTAATAAAATAAAAACAGTTTAAATTGCTCGTTGACGGGTCTCATGGCGTAGTCGGTAATGTAACCGACTTCCGTCACGAGGTCGTGGGTTCGATTCCCACTCAGGACAATTATTTGTGTGATGAACACAGATATTTGTACTGCATCTGGGTGTTTTCTATCTATTATATGTATTTACAAAAAAAGGTAATATTATGTATTACATCCGTAATCTGGTACCCACAGAACAAGCGTTAAACTTAGTTTGGGACCAGAGGACATTGTGTGATATGTCCGTGAATATTATTATATTATATTTATTATAAACAAAGAACCCAACATTCTTCAAAAGCTTCATCTGTATAGTGTGGTGAGATCTCTTCACTTCGATCATCTAATAACAAAAAAATATTGTTATTTTTCTGCACAAAATGTTTATAAAACTGCGTGATAATACAACGTAATGGACGATTCGCGTGGAACAATAATTTAGTAAAAGCGTTAGTGTAATAACGAGAGAACTCAACTTTTGTATTGAATAAAATATTGAATATTGATATATATGTTTATTTCAACTCTTTTTATGTCATACTATTGGACACGTGTCTCCTCTCACGGTGAGAGGGATTAGGTAATAGTCCACCATGCTGGCCCAATGCGGGTTGGCAGACTTCACAAGTTTCTTCTTTCAAGTCTTTCACAGACCATCGGGTATATCGTGGCTAATATGCCCTGTAATTATTTGTTTTTTATACCACATGGATAGCAAACAAGCATATGGTCACCCTGATGGTAAGCAGTTATAGTAGCCTATAAATAAATAAATCAATAAATAAATATTCACGGTATTTTCACACAACGTCCTCTGGTCCCTTTTTTTTTTTTTTTTTTTTTATTTTAGGTGGGCAAAAATGTCCTACCGCACACCCCGCTGCCCGGGGAGACAACGGGGTGAATGGGGCTCTCACCCACTAAAAACCCACCGTGCGCCTCCACCCGCCCTGCTATGGCGGATCACGGGTACCGCGTCGTTACGACCGCGATCCGCAGGCGGCAGCCCCTACGGGCACCCTCTCTTGAGCGACGCCTCGCGCACTTGGGCGTCGCACCTTCGCGGTAGGCTTCCGCGGACGGCAGGGTACTCCCCGACCCCACCGTCCGCAGCCTCGGCTAGGGCGGCATCAGGCGCAAGTAAGCGCGCGCACGCCGCCCCTCGCGCCGGCGGCGAATCGGGTCCGCGAAGGAGGATTCCTCACGGGCCCTCTCCGCCACCTCCTTCCGCGAGATGACAGCCTCGCAGAAGGCGGCGACCGCGGTCCAAGCGGCGACCGCGGTCCAGGCGGCGACCGCGGTCCAACGTCCTCTGGTCCCAAACTAAGCTTAATGCTTTTGCTATGGGTACCAGATTACGGATACAATACATATACTACTTTTTTTTTTTTTTTTTGTAAATACATACATATAATAGATAGAAAACACCCAGACGCAGTACATATTTCTGTGTCCATCACACAAGTAATTATCCTGAGTGGGATCGAATCGAACCCACGACCTCGTGCACAGAAGTCAGTTACACTACCCGCTACGCCACGAGGCCCGTCGTCGAGGCACGGAGCCTATAGACGCTAGCAAGACCAGAGGCATCACTCGCGCGTCACCATCTCTAAGGAAAGGTATCCCTTAGGTGGAGAGGAAGGACAATAAGGCTCTCCTTATCCTCCCTCCCTATCCTCTGATAGGATGGATATGAAAGGGATTCGGGCTTCTCCGGCGCATTCACTCACCATACGAAACACAACGGCCGGAGTATCTACCGTTGTTCCATGCCGATATTCTGTGAGAGGGTGGTACTTCCCTAATAGCGTTGGCCATTCATGCTGGGATATGGAACCCCCAAAATGTATTGTTCTTTTTTTCAATTTTTGTGTGGAAATCTTAATGCGGTTCACAGAATACATCTGCTTACCAAGTTTCAACAGCATAGTTCTTATAGTTTCGGAAAAATGTGGCTATGACATACGGATGGACAGACATGACGAATCCATAAGCGTTCCGTTTTTTGCCATTTGGCTACGGAACTCTGTCAAAAACATGCGTTCGTATGCCTTCCTTAAATGCAAAAATACTACGAACAACCAAAATAATACTTCAAGCGTCACATTTAATTCATAAGCAGTGTGCTTATATCATTCTAATTATTTCAATAAATACCGTTAAGTAATCTACCATTTTGTTTTTATTCCAAACTGTCAAACAGTTCGAGAGCAATAGATAAATACAAGCTCTCGTTTTCTCACGAAGTTATATACTATGTATATTCACTATCTGTTTTTTAACAAATAATAAAATTATAGTATACATAAAATGTGCGCTGTTTTTGACTGTAATTTTACTAGGAAGCTAAACGGCTGTTGACTGTCTATTCATTTTATTTTGGTCGAAAAAAAAAATTTGCGTTGACTTTTTCACTTGCAAGCTTCCGTCATTATTCTGAACACTAACTGGCTTAATAAACGTTGTATTCAGTGTTTTATCTTTGTCACTAATAAGACAGTTTGTTGTTGAAAGAACGGAATAAAATATTGACTCTCTAACTATTAGGAGCTTATACAATGTTTATAAGTATAAGTAAGGGTAATTAAGGTCTCACCAAACAATGCAATTATTGTCATAGCGCAGGGTACAGGGTTGGTTTAGGAGACTAGATCTTACCGCTGAAGGAATGTAATATGGTTCCGGTTTTAGCAACTTCAATAACATTAACCCTACAATGGATCAAGGGACACAGTAGCTCCAGAGGCAATGATGCAGCAGATGAGCTGGCTAGAAGAGGTTATGATATGGCTGCTGTCAGACCGGAACCCATCATAGCTTTGCCCTTTGCCAAGCTGCGGACTCTGGTAAAGGAAAGAACTAGGGACCATCATCAACTCTATTGGTCGAGTCACGGTGAGTGTAGACAGGCCAAGGAAGCATTACCGCTGTTAGACAGCCGAATCACTAAACAGTTACTTCGGCTAACTAAGCAGCAACTGCGGATAGTCACGACAGCTATCACTGGTCACGGATCCTTTAACAAACATTAATTTGTTTTAGGAATCACAGACAGCCCACTTTGCAGAGCGTGCCTGCAAGAGGAGGAGACGGCGGTCCATGTGTTGCAGCAATGTGCGCAGGTCGCCACATACAGGACCAAATACTTCGGGAGCTCAAGTTCTCTCCGGGAGATCACCAGCAACACCAAGGGGCTGTTGGCATTCTTCCAGGAGCTGGGGTGGATCGAGTGAAGGTTTCACACCCACCCACACGCAAAACATGCGCTCAGACGTGGAGTTGCGGAGAACAGCCCGCCGAACCAATACCAATACCAAAATATGGTTCCGGTGGCCCGCCAATAAAGGCGCAGAGACGGCACACGGTGGATTTCTTTAGTGGGTGAAGACCTACTACCCTGTTCGTTGCCCCGAACGACGGGGTGTGCGGTTAGGAACATTTTTTCCCGACTTATCAAAAAAAAATTCTTTCATAAGAGTTAGGTTTGAAATGATTCCAATGTCATCATTCTGCCCTCAAACGCTAAACGGCGGAGTAACCCAACCCACCTTTTTTTTCTCTTACCACAACGTACTATGATGACATATCAATCACATTCTACCAACTTATTGGTTTATTATTGCTTTTGCGTACTTCAATCTCATATAACTCAATCTGTATCAATGTCATTACGTATTTTGGGCGATAAAACGAATCTACTTGCTGTCGGCAATAAAAATAAATATACATTTTGGTATTATTGAGTTCATAGCACTTGAAATTCGTCAGCGGCAATGTTGGAGACGCTGGAAGCGAATCTGGCGCCTCAAATGCTCTGCCGAAAACTGTCAAGTACTCTCGAGGACATTCTGCATTGTACGCACGAATTGAATTGATGATCTTAAGAACTTCTTAATTGGTATTTCCCATCCGGAAATCAGATTTCATTTTGTTAATAATTAATATCCGAGCGAGGTTACCTTGTAATTCTATTCGAAACTAATTTGTCTTATTAGATACCAAATAGATTCAGCATCGTATTCAAAAATAACGCTATTATTTCTGAGAATTTATTCAAGTTTTGGATAGAGATAATTTTATAACTTATAAATTTCGTTCACATGGATAATATGTCACACTTAGAATGAGGAGAGTACGAGGAAAGATGGGTTTCTGGCACTCTCACTCATCAGCCTGGCCTGAGTTGCTTTACATCGGTCTTCTGTTAGATCGTGGTATTTTGCCGATTGAGCCGATTCATTTATGGTGAGAGAAGTAAAACTCAATAATCAATCAAATAGTAACATTTTGCATAATAAAGGCGTGAGTCTGTGACAGCACAGATGACGGGGTGGCTTAGATACCGGCCTCTCGCCCGACTGTTGTTGGTTCGATCCCCGCACAGGACAACACTTTTCGTGGTGCTCTCTGAGTGTACTTTATGTCCATGAAATTGTATGTTTGTAAAGTCCCCCGCGATACAAGGATTATTCCTTAGTGCCAGGTGTAGTGTTTGTAAAAAAGCAGTCATGAGGACTGCGCACAGAAGTGAAAACTTAAAATAAAAAGAGATAAATAAACTTGCACCACTGAGTATATTATATATATATATATCTACAATCACAGCTGGCCCAGCGCAATAAATTATATTAATAGGAACAAATATAGTGTTATCGTTAACACATCAAATGACCATGTCGATGACGACTTACATGAATTTACTCTCTCTAACCTAACCTAACCTAACCTAACCTTCCTATAGAAGTTTTCACTTCAAAAACTCTGGAAAGTATTGTCAGAAATAAAAAAAACGTTATCATTCCAATAAATTATGATATTACATACAAACGTTATAATAAATCAGTACTCATATCCATAAAAATCAAAAAAGGTTTCAAATTATAATCACGCTGGTAATGCCGGCCTTTTCAGCTGTCTTTCGATCTGTTTTATGGTTTTTTGTCTCGTTTTAGGTACTACAAATAACGTGTACACTACACCATATAAGTTTATACAAGCAAATATATAAAACATCGTGTAAATACCGACATACTCTTCCTGATATTTGAACGTGTGTACATGAATTAATTTAATGATTTGCGAATACGCGTAGATTATCCCGAGGAATTTTGATCTTATCTGTAAAGAACAAAATAGATTTAAAAGTCTTAGGCCTCACAGTGTTAATAATTCTAATCATAAATAAGCCAACCCAATCAGGGGCCTGTTCTCTGAATATTGACACAAAGTATCTAATTATAATAGTAATAATAAATATTCACGGACATTTCACACAATGTCCTCTGGTCCCAAACTAAGCTTATCGCTTGTGCTATGGGTACCAGATTACGGATATAATACATAATATATATATTTTTTTGGTAAATATATATCTACATATAATATATCGAAAACACTTAGATGCAGTAAAAATGTCTGTGTTCGTCACACAAATAATTGTCCTGAGTGGGAATCAAACCCACGACCTCGTGCACAGAAGTCTGTTACACTACCGACTACGCCATGTGGTCCGTGGTTAATCTATTAGATACTGTTGGATTTCGTTCGTTGATGAAGAGCACCACAGCCTATAAAACTCTTTTTTCAAAAGCCACTACTGACTCCACTGTTGGATTTGGGTCTCTTCTCATAGTATGAGGCATTTAGGCCACTATACTGACCCAGTGTAAGTGAGCAGATTAGCTGAAGAAAATACCTCAGATTTGCAGGTTTCTTCGCGATGTTTTCCTATACCAAACAGTGATAATTTGTCAAAACAGATAATTTTGAAATTCCCAACCATTCCCACTAATATTTTATTACTATTGACAAGGCAATGAACTAATAAAATATTATAGCAATAATGAAATTTGAAAGGAATCTCGCACCTCATAATGGTTTAGTAATAGATTGATGATGAGAACACAATATGATACGACACAGCATCACAAATCTCCGAACTGAAATACTTGGACAAAGTTAATTTTCCAACTCGTTGGTTCTGAATTACTTTGTGTTACAGTACGACAAGATTCAAAGGTGCCATAAACTTATTTTGTAAATCCGATTTCACTAAAATATGACAAGAAAGTTTGAAAGAAATGAGACTAGATCATAATACAACAGAAGTGGAACTCCAACCAGCCGCCCACGCTGACCGCCCACGCTGATAATTTATAAGACTTAAAGGAGCTATTATTTCTAGGCACTAAGTCTTCCAAATATGTTCTATTACTATAAATCTATTAAATTTCTGCGATATGGTACCAATGGCTATGATTAAAAATTACGATTACGATTGCGAAATGCAAAACGACGTAACTATAAAATTGTTCATTAGCAAAAAAGTTATTTCAAGCAATAGTGGAGTTATTGCTCTTGCGCCGTTACTGCTAAACTCTCAAGTTCATTTGGGTGAAGTAAGCTGATGACACCTTTGAGTTATGTCGCACTTTAATAAATTTTATAAATCTCATTTCAGAAGGAAAAAGAGAGATGCTGTCGTAACATTTTATTGCTCATCCCGTTTCTGAATCGAAATTTCTTATACTGCATTTGGAGTGATGATATTGGCAGCTGAGCAGCGCTGCAGTATAACAAGATCCACTGTTTCCCGTTAATCATCATGTATGGTGTAATTAAATGACCATACATCAAGAAGATGATAGACTCTAGCCGGATAAGACCCATATTCAGAGACGTGGTAATGCCGCCCTCGAACGTGTTCGGGATTGGGGTGTCGCTAACAAGTTGAGGTTTGCACCACAAAAAACTCGAGCTATGGTTGTAACTAACAAACTTAAATACGACACCCCAAGACTGAGCATGGGTGGGGTCGACATTGTCATGTCTAACGAAATAAAAATATTGAGACTAACAATTGATAGTGGTCTAACTTTTAACTCCCATTTGGCAAATGGGTGTAGTAAAGCCCTGGGGATTTACAAGAAGATATCATCAGCCGCTAGGGCAACCTGGGGCCTCCATCCGGAGATTATAAAAACCATCTACAAAGCCTCCGTAGAGCCCGTAATAACATATGCAGCAAGTGTATGGGCTCCGGCGACTAAAAAGGTTACAGTGCAGAAAAACTTAAATGCTGTGCAAAGACTTCTTGCCCAAAGAATCGCGAGGGCATATAAAACTGTTTCCCTTAATGCGTCTCTGGTGTCGGCCGGGATACTCCCTCTGGATATCCGTATACGAGAAAATGCAGCACTGTATGAGGCCAGGAGGGGAGTCTCCCGGCTAATACCGGGTGGAAGAGAAATGGAACCGCACCCCTCAGTACACATGCAACTACAAGCAACGCCTTTGAACAGTCGGGAAGATATCGCAGCTAAGGTGGACGGTGCAGTCAAAATATACACGGACGGCAGTAAAATTGAGGGCGAGGTGGGAGCATCACTGTCCTTATGGGTTGGTGATGCCGAAACCTTATCGCGCAAATTTAAACTGTCGTCCTACTGCACCGTCTACCAGGCTGAATTGCTTGCTATATGCCAAGCAGCAAAAACTGCGAGTCAAGGTAAGGATGCTCGGTATGCCATCTTAAGTGACTCCCGAGCTGCGTTGGCAACGATAGTTAATAACGATTCCCTACACCCACTAGCTTGCGAGGCAAGATCACACATTCGGGAGGGTTTTGCTCGGGGCAAAGAAATCTCCCTATTCTGGGTTAAAGGATATTTTTCTCCTAATTGTTTTGACTAAATACAAGTAAATTTGAGAAGTACGTGTGTAATCTTAAGAAGCTGTAACAAAGCTATGTCTGTACATTTAAGATATTTGAGAAAAAAATATTATATAAGGCTATGTAGGCGGGTCTGTACTAAAAATAATTCTTTTTAGATTTTTTATCTGACTGTTCGTACGCGCATCACGCAAAAACAACTAAACGGATTTTGATGCAACTTATTTTTGATAGCTCTCGATTAGACTTAAAAATAGGTAAGTACCTATACATTTTATCCCGCTACTATATCGAGAACCTGAGATATAATTTAAAAACTAGCTTTTGGGTGGGCAGGCAAAAGCTAGTATTTTATGAAATTAAGGAGACAATACTAGATCATATATCTCAGAAACACGTACAGTGGGAAGCACTATATATGCCATCATAGATGCGTGTTTAAAACTATAAACAGTAAAAGAATAAACCTTACCTCCATATTGTAGATCTCTACCGTGAGAATGATAGGCAGACCCCAAGCAATACCATAACCAAAAACAAGTATCCCTAATGCCACAACCGGTACTATATGATATGATACTGGTACTGTTAAATCAACTTGAGTGTATACTGCTAACACTGCCGTGGAGACAGTCATGATGGTATACCCAAGTGTCAGGAGATACTGGAATATAAAAGTAAAAATATTATAAAGTCACACCAATAAACAATTCAGAGGAAAAACCATTGTACCAGAGCAGTACATAATGTTTCCGACCCTTTTGACGTGATAACGTCTTATAAATCGATGAACGCCGGCAGCGCGAACTAAAAAGTCTCACGTGCGGGAGGGAGGCGGCCGGCCGACAATACATTCTTCGCCCGTAAGCGTCTCGGGCAACATGTGTTTTTTTTTATTGCATGTAGTGGCAGACGAGCCACGGTCCGTCTGATTGTAAATGGTAACAGTCGCTCATGGACTCAACCATACCGAGAGTATTGTTAAGTGGCTGCTCACCATTTCATTTCTCAGATATCTATGAAATGAAAGAATAAACGGCCAAAACGCATCGATGTGTTTCATGGTCGGTCACACGGGAGATGGTGGTACCAACCCGCTCAGGCCCGATACCAAGTGAGTACTCCCATTTTGTACCCAGCCCTACCACACCAGTCATGCAGTGGATGATAAGTGCTTACTTCCCTTATTCGCCTCATACGACACCCATGGGAAAGAATGGGTTCGTGATACTTGTATTCTTAGTCCGTCACCACACGGACATGTGTATCCCAATTATTGTATAGTAGCACGCGCGATCGTACCTTTTTATATATACCATTAGATTTCTATCAGTATTACATTTTGTGAAACTCTCAGAAAACATATATGACGTCATCACGTAAAATTATCATCCGTAAACCGACTTTACAGACCACTTATTTAGATTTTTTTTGGGCACGGGCCTCCTCTCGTGGTGAAAGGGGTGAGGCCATAGTCCACCACGTTGGCCCAGTCTGGGTTGGAAGACTTCACAAGCTGTCCAGAAAACCTCTCAGATATGCAAGTTTGTTCACGATGTTTTCTTTCACTAGGCAGTGATAATTTGTACACAAATAAACAAATAGTGGTAGTGTGAGCGACTGCTGATCATGAGGGGGGATCTCGGGTTCGATCACCGGGACGGGTGGTTCTATTGAGCTTTCTCGTAAAAAGAAAAATTCTCAATAGCAGCCCGGAGTTAGGAAATATGCCCAGTAGAGGGCAATAGGCTCGTCTCCTATTACGTGGGCATTAAACATAGCATATAAACAAGCAAAGTACACGAGTAAGTTTCGCTCATTTGTTGCCAAGCGTTCTTGAGAATGCCTTGTTTAGAGGCGAAACACGTGTCGAATTTGTGTTTGAATTTTTGCGGAATATTGCAATATTGTGTTCCTGAGAGTCCTGCCGTGTCGCATGGTTGAGTCGCATTGGTTAGTTTTTTGTCATTATAATGCATTCTACTTTTCTATTATCATATCCATTATATAATAACAAATAATTCGAAATCTGGAAGATTCAGAGGCCTGTGAGGGGCCAGATATACTGACTGTCTGTGTAGTTTTACCGCTAGCCTAAATCAACTTTACTATACTATACATACTTATATGCCTAATATTATAAATGTGCATGTAAGTTTGTTTGTTACGCTTTCATACGAAAACTACTCAACTGATCATCATGAAACTTTGTACACATATTCTTAGAGGTATTAGAAGAAACATTGGACTTTTTATTAAAAAAAACTTATTTTTTACGAAAGATAAAAAAATTGTTTGTCATTACAAGGGTTGCTTTATTTCCATCCATCCAACAGCCATTTAACGTTCACTGCTGGACATAGGCCTCCCTAAAAGGGGTATAATGCCGTAATCGCCACGCTTGGCAGGTGGGTTGGCGATCGCAGTGGAAGTTGTTAATACTCGAGGGAGTGCTGCTGCCCACTCCCCCGTTATTCCCTCAGTTGGCTCTTACGACTCCCGGGGGTAGAGAGGGGTGGGACAATTCTAAAGCCGGCCCCATGCTTTATTTATTTTCATGAAATTCCTCGTGGACGAAGTCGCGGGTAATAATCTAGTACTACTATATACGTATGTTCATAGAACATTGATGAAACACTGTTAACTATTAGAGCAACGAAGGAGTCCATAGATATAACTATTGTTGGGAACTATTTGTTTTCTTTGGATCAAAGGTGAATACATAAATCATTGCTACCTGATTGCTACAGCCTAGAGACATCATTATGTCTAAAGGACTTTACATAAATATGTTGTGAAAGTAACGTGATTGAACATTCCAAAATATATACATATCTTCCATATGTTGGACTACAAATATGATGTATTGTGCTGTATCCATCGTAAAATTTACTAGCTGAATCAGGCAGACTATATTGTTATGAAACAAATAAAACAATTTATTGGCTTCCCGTGTATACACAAAATGTTTGCCGTTTTGAGGCGTCCGCCATCTTGGCGCTTTAACCATTTTGACATTTTATTAGCATATCATCATATATCCTGTTAGTGATTGTTTTCGTTCGACGCATTTGTTATTGATCTAATTTAATATTTAACGTAGACTAAATCGGACAGATATGGGGTTTATATAAAAAAAGATGTTAAACAACGCTTTCAAATTGGTAGCGGAATTAAAATATACGCATATATTTTTTTTACGAAAACCTTTAGTTAATTAATTCAATGAGGCGACACTTTGCGGAAGTCTATTGTTATTATTATATGTTAATGATAATTATCATTTGTTGCCGGGTCCTAAGGATGCCTCGTTTAAAGGTGAAATACGTGTCAAATTTGTGTTCGGATTTTTACGGAATATTGCAACGTTGTGGTTCTGAGAGTCCTGCCGTATCGCATGGTTGTATCGCATTGGTGAGATTTTTTGTCATTATCGTGCAAGCTGTTCTGCTATTATCACATTCTCCTCTATCTGTGAGAGTGCGGATTGGCAATCTTAGGTTATTTTGTGTGTACAAAGATAACTGGGATTAACAATCCGTGGGTGAGTATCGGGCTCTCTTCCTAAAATATCCATTCTTAAATAATAAAACCTTTAGTATTTAAGGAAGCTTTGTTTATATTTTGATCAAATAAAGACGGTCAGTTACAATATAAATTTCAGTTACAATATAAATTTCATTTAAAATATATACGTACCTTTTTATCTATGAAAGTAATAGATATCAGGCAACACACGCTACCTCCCAACAGAGAGAATAACACCAATAGACCTTCTGGATCTGTTGACATATTCAACTGGACCAAGGCTTTTTGCTTATCCAGAAATATAACACTTCCGCATAAGATATTTACGGTGTACAATACAAATCCAATCTTGATTGCATCCAGCCAGATCTTTGTTCTATCTGTCAAAGATACCATGAATAAAAATGTGTAAAATTACACAATATATGAGTCCAATTTAATTGATGTGATTGCAGTACATAATTTTGATTATAAGCTTCGTTCTAGTGCAAGCAATATCACGGCCATCACAAGTTCGTGTGAATGAGTAATCAAAATTTTAATTGGAAATGGTGGCAGACGCGCCACGGCCCACCTGATTGTAAATGGAAACCATCACTCATGAACTCAACTATACCGAAAGTATTGTCAAGCCGCTGCTCACCATTTCATTTCACAGATATGAAATAAAAGAATAAACGGCTACAACCAACACACTGATGTGTTTCATGGCCAGTCACACAGGAGATGGTGGTACCAACCCGTTGGACCCGATAGCAAGTGAGTACTCCCATTTCCCATTTTGCCTCACCACCAAGAATGCAGTGGGCAATAATTAATAATTGCTTACTTCCCTTAGTCTCCTCGTACGACACCCGTGGTAAAGGATGGGGTGGTGACACTTTTATTTTTAGTCCGTCACCACACAGACATGATGAAATATACTAATATCTAATGGATTTCTCAATTGAAGTTTGCGCGATGTCTTCTGCGACCAATAGATGATGTATAAGAGGCGTCACTACAATAAACAGAAATGCAATAATGGACCAGGATCGAATAATTATCAGTATTTTTCGTACTTGTAACGTAAAAATAGAATGATATTATCTTAAAGTTAGATCAGATGTCAGAATATTGAGGGGACCCTCTTAGGTACTTACTCCTATTGTCATATATATGAAAATTAAAAGTCCATGTATAACTTTAAACACGAGACTGCTTTGGCAGTCAGTATTACCCTCTAGACGATCGATTATTAGGAAATAATTTAATACTTTAAGTAAAATTAGGTTGTTCAAAATAATTATTGTGTAGAATCTGATATTGAAACAAATCAAAAAGCTTGGAAAACATCAAATAGCAAAGTGTTTCTCTAAACATTGTGTTTACTTACACACGTTACCAACAGATAGGTTTCCCTTTGATTTCGCCTGATTACTTTCATCTTTGAGATTGGATATCTCTTTTGATATATTAGGATCGTTTTCCTTCAATAGTCTGAGCTTTGATAGGTTGCTACGGGCACACTGTAAATAAATAGATGTTTATATCTTAATGAAAGAAAGGAGCGAAAGGTCGAGTTTACTTATACTAATTAATTACCTTTCAAAACTCTTGAGGTGAGACTAACGCTCCCATTAATACTGGACGGGCTGGGACAGTGACGCAACGTACCAGTTAATTAACAGCAAGATTTGAACCTGCATCTCATGGAATACCGTCCCAGATGCTTTGCTAATTGAGCCATCCTGACAATTGCTCGGGACTGTGAATTTGGATAACACATTCCTTCTTAATGTCTTAGGTGACGCTTGCGGCATAATTAAGCCATCCAGTCGGAATAATGTATGCAAATATGACAAAAAAATTTAAAAGTATCAAAATATAATATATATTCTAGAATAAAAAGTATAAAAAATTGAAATATAAAATTATACCCGTGAGTAAACCGCGCATCCCGGAACACTGGTCCAGGTGCTCAGTCAGTGAGCTATCGTAGCAATTAACTTGGAGTTACCAAATTCCATATCACATATTCTAAATAAATAAAACCTTAATTAATATACCAAATATTTACATTATTCAGATCAGAAGAAACCAGTGTTCTAATAAATCGCATTTATGAGCTTTGAAAATAAACATCTTTACATTTGACACGCAAATGATTAATTATCTTTTCATTCACTTATGGTCGACAAGAGCACCACAACTAATATAAGCACCATCTTAAACGCACAAATGTGTAGGACGTCGCAGAAGTCGGAGCTGACTACTGCTGTAAAAAAAAACCAGCACTCACCTCATACTTTCCTTTCATCACTAAGTAAACAGGACTTTCCACCATCAATACCATCGATAATAGTTGCGTCCCTACCAACGCCACCAGTAAATACAGACTTGCTTCCACCGTCATTACCAGGCTCATTATATACCCTAGCGTGGTCATTACCATCATTATTGCCATACAAAAGCTGTTGTAAACAGAAACTTCTCTGATGTAAATTGGTAAGATGGTAAAGAGACCACCTGTTGATATTCCAACTAGAACATGCAGTATAATTTCCGTGGTGTATAAGTTGTATTTGTTCAATAAAAAGTGAGGTATCAATGTGGCCTGCAAATAAAAATAACGATAATTATAATAGCATTTATGCTCTTTTTTCTGATACTGTAGGCAAGACGAAGAGGTCCAGAGCTCCCCGATGCTTGGGACCCCTTGTTACTGCTCGATCTGCATCCAATAACCGATACTATCGAAATATAAAAGTACGAAGAGGGATCAAAAAGTAGTGAGAATGAGATAGAATATAATGACTATTGATAACTTAATAATTTATTTTTCTACATAGTCTCCGAGTCTCTCTACACACCGACTCCAGCGATTTTCAAAGGCTTCAATCCCTTTCAAAAAAAAATTTTGTCTTGGTCCTGCAAAAAGCTCTCCACGGCATCCATCACCTCGTTATCGTCTTCGTACCTATTTCCCCTTAAGTATTCTTTCAATTTGGGGAACAGATAAAAATTGTTAGGCGCCAGATCTTGTAAATAAGAGGGGTGGTCAATCAATTCGAAGCCAGCTTGCTGAATGGCAGCCATCGCAACTGCCGACCTGTGCGCGGGTGCGTTGTTGTGATGAAACAGCACGCCCCTTCGAAGTTTCCCTCTCCTTTTCTCTTTGATGGCATTCCTCAACTTGGGAACTAAAGCTGCATAATATTGGCCTGTAATAGTGGTTCTACGCTCTAGGTAATCAATCAACAATATCCCTTCTGAGTCCCAAAATATTGAGGCCATAACCTTGCCAGCCGATGCCACGGCACCAAACTTTTTCGGGGTCGGTGATGATGGTCGTTTCCATGCGAAGATTGCTGTTTTGTCTCGGGATCAAAATGATGGGGCCATGTTTCGTCCATTGTTACGAAACGAGACAAGTTTTCAGAATCTTCTTGAAACTTGTCCAACAATATCTTCGAAATGTCAAGTCGATTTTGTTTCTGACTGTCGGTTAACATTTTCGGCACCCATCTTGCGAAGACTTTTCTCATATTCAAAGACTGTTTCAATATGGATTGAATACTTCCATATGAAATGCCCGTTTCTTGAATTAAGTATCGGATGGTAACTCTTCGATCGCCCAATACAATTTTCTCGACTTTCGCAACATTTTCTTGGGTGACTGACGTCGATGGACAGCCGCAACGATGTTCGTCTTCCGTGCTCGTTCTCCCTTCTCGAAATTGAGAAGCCCACCTTGCAACAGTGGAATACGGCGGAGCAGACTCTCCTAATGTTGCCTCCAAATCACAATTAATCTCTTGCGTCGTTAACTTTTATAAACAGTGGTATTTAATAACGGCTCGTACTTCGTTTTTCTCCATATTCCAGAACACGTTCCGACACGAAGCAAACAAATGACTACATTCAGAAAAAAACAAAGGAGAATCGAAGATTTTTTTTTTATTATTATTACAAATATGTATCTAAGCTATGCCTGCCAGCATTATTTTTTTCTTACCAAGGAGTATATCGTTCTCACTACTTTTTGATCACTCCTCGTATTTTCTGTTATCTACTTATCCATTAGCTTTTGTGTGCTTGTGTCATAAAACAAAGCTGAACAGAAATATCTTTGTAGTCCTTGCTTTTACTAATGGACTGCTGCAGTCCTTGGTTTTACCACAAGGCTCAATGCATTTGCCCTAATTGTATTAAAATCACGACAACCAATATTTACAGCGGCTAGAGGCGTCAAAATTGATGACTAATTGTATATTGGAGTCCAGTACTAAACTATGACTATATAAGCCATACCCCATAATTCTATTCTGTTTTTCCCTAATCATCAGTTGGGCGCTTTCTGCCTTACATGTACGAATTACTAGTTTCTTATTACTCTAGCTATCGTTTGTCTTTCCACCTATATCTCATCTTTCCATAAACTGTTAGTATCCAGTTTTCAATTGGATTTGCTCGCTTCAAGAAAAACTGTTCGTAACTCGGTATATTCCACACTAAGTGATTTAGAATTTATGGCCTACCCCTACCCTGACATATAAATAATAACACATTGAATCGTGTCAACGGTGGTTCTCCAATTATGAAGTCTTTTGCCCAAAAGTATTAAGAAATGGGATGACGTGTAAGAAGTGGGAGGAAGCTAAATCAATGGGATGTTAAACACAAAGTGAAAAGCAATGGTGTGAAGTGCAATGGGATGTATTCTAATAAACCATATCTTACTCACACCTTGCACGATGCTAATGGCAAACATTCCCATCTTTCTTCCAAACTTGTCTATTATGTAGCAGTATATTGGTGCAGCTAGTCCTGAAAATACAATCAGTGCTGTGGTAGACCATTCTACAATATCAGAGCTGGTGAAGTGCCCACTGTGAACTGACACTGTCAAGTTGCAGGTCTCAACGCCATGTGTGAAGAATGGTATGTTAACTGAAATGTAAAAATAGATTCATTATATAACTTGGAGGAGAATTTGACAGAATTTTTAAAGAGAATATCTCATTGATTACAAGGTTGCAACTTTGAACTAAAGATTCGCGTCAAATACTGGGTCACCTATTTAGTTATAGTAATACGTAGTCTGAAAGTTGTAAAACGTTAAAGCTTGTGAGCTCATGGCTTTTGCTGTGTCATCTACCAGGGTGTCGCGCGTCTATGTGGCATCAGTAAGTGACACACAGAAGAGAAAGACAAATATGGCCCACAAAGTTGACTAAAACTAAATACATAAATACATACTTAAAAAAATATTCTTGGAATACTCAAATATTTGTCCTGGGCTGTTAGATAATCTTTTTATGGTAGGTTGGTCGGTCGGTCGCCCAAACCGCATTGGCGAAGCCTGGTAGATTATAGCCTAATACCTATGACCATGAGAGGAGACCCGTGCCCAATAGTGGGACAGAAAAAGGAATGAAAAAAAATGGTCGGTTGATATCCATTACATGACTTAGGTTACTTTTTATTCTATTCCATTGGCATTCCAATAAATATCATCAATATCTACTACTACGAACAATGGGCCTCGTGGCGTAGTCGGTAGTGTAACCGACTTCCATGCACGAGGTCGTGGGGATTCCAACTCAAAACAATTATTTGTGTGTTGAACACAGATATTTGTACTGCGTCTGGGTGTTTTCTATCTAATATATTTATGTATTTACAAAAATATAAGTAATATTTATATTATATTCGTAATCTGGTATGCATAGCACAAACGTTAAGCTTAGTTTGAGACCAGAGGACGCTGTGTGAAATGTCTGTGAATATTTATTTATTATTATTTATTAAGAACCAGATATACAGTAGCTTCTATACAGCAATGAAAAATAGATCTAATTATACATACAGATAACGTTAAATAAATAAACGTATACAATTTCCTTACAAAACACAAAATAAAATATGCAAAGGCGGTCTTCACAAACTGTTTCACATTTAAAACGTTGTTTTCACATTGACATCACGAACCACTTGCTCTGCATAATTTCCGTGGCGTGGACCGGCTCGTTCCATTTATCAACTTTGTGGTAATGTAGGAATATTTACTTACATTTTAAAACGGTGACGTTTAATACTTGTTTTTAAATCCTCAACTATACTATTTATGCGAAAGTGATTTTTTTTGTTTGTATGTAACGTTTTTATTGCACGCCTCATAAGCGAAGCGTTGAGGTGGGTACTACTCTCGTTTTACACAGAATAACTGATTTTTAAAATTTTAAAATGTGTCTATTTTTCGTATATTGTACTCGTAAAATAATATATACACACATATCAAGAAAAAACAATATTTTTAACACTCATGATATTTTTGATGGCATTTTTGTTATTTAAACTAGTTAAAAAACTGTTTAAAAAAGTTCTGTCTTGGACGCCCGTGTGCTGTAGGTAATGTATGTTAACACGTGTATGTGACCGAAATACTTTACTAATCGAGTCTTTTTTTCTTTTAAACTTCAGTATAATTACGAACAGAGCCCTATTTCTTTTCACGGTCTGATTCGATATCGTTAAATTGTTTTACTAATTAGCGAATCATCATGAAATTGCATACATATAGCCTTTCTTTTTAGTTAAGGCGGAAAAAATGTACTCGACTACAAACTCCGTCGTTCGAGGCAACGAAGAGGGAATTGTGGGGCTCTCACCCACTAAATAAACCCGCCGTGTGCCGTTTCTTCACCTGTATTAGCACACACTTTAGTGTTACATAGCCTAGAGTCCAGAAAAGTACATAGGCTACTTTTCATCCAGGAAAAATTAATGGTTCCCGTGGGATTGTTATTACGTAGAGATAATTAATGTACCGTAGAGTGTATTTGCTATACTGCATAACATGAGCCTCGAGCAAAGCCCTGAGTGGAGCCTTGCTTATCCCAGCATGAATATCCGGCGCTCGATCGGGAAAGTACCACACTCTCACAAAAGATAAGCTATTCGTACGGTGAGTGAGAGTGCCGGAGGCCCATACCCCCTCCACTATACTCTCCTTATTAATCTTTTTATCCTTTCCTTAGTATCCTACCTATCCACCTATTCCTTACCTTGGAGATGGCGACGTGCGAGTGATGCCTCTGGTGTTGCTAGCGTCTATAGGCTAACCGATAACCGCATACGATCAGGTGGGCTGTATGCTTATTTGCACGTAGTATAAAAAATAAAACATTAATTCAAGGTTGCGCGAACAGAGTACCTTAATTGGGCCAATGTTCGCTACTCAATTGTGTCCAATTGTACCAATTTTGTAAATTATTGTGTGAGTTTGACTACAGACGTGTTTAAAAAGGATAATAAATGTCGATATTTATGGAATTATTACACGTTATGAAATGATACAAGAGACGCGTTCTGTTGGCTTTGATAGCGACCCACGAAGAGCTCGTACATTTCTCTACGTAATCTTCATTACGAAATAATTATACTATTCTTATTTGGAAAATTCCCATACCCACAGAACGATATTTTGTGTCTAAACACAAAACGATATTTTGTGTCTAAACACAAAACGATATTTTTCAGATTTTTTGTGTTTGTTTGTTCACGCATCACGCAAAAACTACTGAACGGATTTTGATGCAACTTTTTTGTTTGATAGCTCTTGATAAGACTTAACAACTGGTATACATTTTATCCCGCTACTATATCAGAACCCTTTTTTTTTTGTTTAGGCGGTAAAAAATGTTCCTAACCACACACCCCGTCGCTTGGGGCAACGAACAGGGTAGTGGCCTTCACCCACTAAATAAACCCGCCGTGTGCCATCTCTCCGCCTTTATTGGCGGGCCACTGGAGCTATGTTTACATTTCTTCGATGGTACTATATCAGAACCCTAGAGATATTACCTAAAAACTAGCTTTTGGCTGCGGCGGAGTTGCGGGAAAAGGCTAGGAAATATTAAATTTAAACCTGCATCAGTCGGAGCAGGCAAAAAAAAACACTGAACGAATTTTGATGAAACTCATTTGTTTCTCAATTAAATTTAAAACCTGAGTACCAGAGATATAATCAAAAAACTAGTTTTTGCGTGCGCTGGACCCAAAGACAAAGGCTAATTAAATGTAGTTTTAGTTAAGGCTAGTGTGGTAAGTGATTTTACAAAACTACCTTATGTACCATACGTAGTCGCTTGTGAAATATTATATTTATAACCTCGTCCCGGTAATTGCCATGTACTTGAAGTGTTCTAGGGTATTCTTTTTTAATTTTTTAGCTACTTGCAAGTGTCAAGGTTTAACCTTTTCACTAAATATTTGTAGATTTTTATAAATTTTTTGTGTTGATAAATGTATATAAGTACTAGCTGACCCGGCAAACGTTGTTTTTCCATATGAATTATTTCTAAAGTATGAAAATATAATTATATCTTTTTAATCTTTACTTTTAAAATCTTTTTGAAAAAATGCACACTATAAAAAATCCAAAAAAAAAACAGCAAATGAAAAACTTTTTTGGGGCAAGCTACCTTTAACGCTTAGGGGTATAAAAATAAGTTATAAACCTTTTCTCATACCTACTGAATATACATAGAAAATTTCATCAAAATCGGTCAAGCCGTTTCGAAGGAGTATAAATACTAAAACTGTGGCACGAGAATTTTATATATTAGATATAAAATTCAATTGCTTCTCCTTACATTAAACAAAAAGTAAAAAATGTGAAATCGAAAATAACAGTCACGAGCAGGTTTCGAACCTGCATCTCGTGGATACCGTCCAGATGCTTTGCCAATTCAGCCATCGTGACCCTTGCTCCCGACTGCTAATTTCGATAACACATTCATACTTAACGTCTTTGGGTGACGCCTGCACCATCTGTCGGAAGTATGTTCATACATTATACCGACCAGGTAAACTTAATTTTACAATTAAGATTTTATCTAATAATGACGCTAACCCTATATATTTTTGGCATTTGACATGCTTAGCAACATACATTAAACACAAAGTGAAAAATGTGAAATCGAAAATAACAGTCACGAGCAGGATTCGAACCTGCATCTCCTGGATACCGTCCAGATGCTTTGCCAATTCAGCTATCGTGACCCTTATTCCAGACTGCTAATTTCGATAACACATTCATACTTAACGTCTTTGGGTGACGCTTGCACCATCTGTCGGAAGTATTTTCATACATTATACCGACCAGGTAAACTTAATTTTACAATTAAGATTTTATCTAATAATGACGCTAACCCTATATATTTTTGGCATTTGACATGCTTAGCAACATACATTAAACACAAAGTGAAAAATGTGAAATCGAAAATAACAGTCACGAGCAGGATTCGAACCTGCATCTCCTGGATACCGTCCAGATGCTTTGCCAATTCAGCCATCGTGACCCTGGCTCCCGACTGCTAATTTCGATAACACATTCATACTTAACGTCTTTGGGTGACGCCTGCACCATCTGTCGGAAGTATTTTCATGCTTCTCCTTAGTCTCGCTAAAACTCAAAACACCCTATAAAAAAACGAAAAAAAATTCAAACTTCAATATTGGTAGCTTTGTATGGTATTTGACTAATAGACGACAAAATGACAGCTACTTTCATTCTAAGCGATTGCCTGTCTGACCTCTGCGACCCAACTAAGGATACAATATGGACAACCTTATAACAAGATCGTAGTCAGATTTTTTATTCAGTACTGACATCTTGTAACGACTGGCGGAATGTTATTTGACAGTTGGGACCCACTGCTTAATTAACGTGCCTTCCGAAGCACGGAGGAGGTCCGTTATCCTCAAATAGGTGTCCCTTTTTGGTTACCCATCTGACTTCCAGCCGATCAAAAGCTGGCTCAACCTTGCCAGCTGTTTGAACTGCAAGCTCGCAGCTAGGCTTTAACCTCTTCTGCATAGCAGAATGCTTATTGTAGATAGTGTTCTATAAAAAATAAATTGTTAGAAATCAATTTCATTAATAGAGTGGCATAGAGTTCAATATACATTAAAAAGAAAGTTATTTTTCCAAAATGACAAAAAGCTCTTTTGCAAAGATTTTCACCGCTATTATCATTTTGTTACATGGCAATATACGAGTATACGGGTCTACTATTTAATACTGACAGAATATTTCAGCTGAACAATTTGGTAGAAATGGTCTCGGTTATACGGCGCTATCATGATCGGGCTTAAAAAAGGACCCCGAATATCTTTGTATCTTCAGCAACGTGTACATAGTATCTTGTTATTATACTTTTTTTTATTAAGGCGGGAAAAGATGTTTCTTACTTTTTTTTTGTTTACGCGGGAAAAATGTTCCTAACCGCACACCCCGTCGTTTGGGGCAACGAACAGGATAGTGGGGCCCTCACCCGCTAAAGAAACCCGCTGTGTGCCGTCTCTCCGCCTATATTGGCGGGCCACTGGAACTATGTTACATTCTTTCGATGTTAGGGAAAAGACGTACCTAACCGCACACCCCATTGTTCGGGGTAACGGACAGGGTAGTTTAGGGCCATTAAATAAACTCGCCATGTACTGTCTCTCTCCATATAATGGCGGACCATTGGAATTGTGTGACATTACTTCAATGGTATAGCTACTGCCTCTTTCATTTTGAAGTGAAACTTCTTTAGAATCGTTGTGATTTGATTCTCGATGAAACGAAAATGCGTCACGATAAAGAAACAAACACATAAATGTATAGGATTAACAATCAGTTGCAGGAAAGTCCATTAAAGTTATTTTAATTTTAACTATGAAATATTTTTTTGTCACAAAAAGTATTCCTTGGCAGTTGATTTGAAACCTCGGTCTCCGGCTTGCGTGATCAAAACATAAACCATATGACCACGGTGTAAATAATAATATTAAGTTTGAAAAAGTGATATGCATTCAATAATAAACTAATATCTCTCTATTGATATGTTCTAATAATATAATTTATCGTTGCAGAAAACAAAATTTAAATAAATTTTAATGCTCCATTTAAATTTAATTAATGATTGGTCATGTAAAGATTGGTAAAAAATAATAAACCTTACATTTATCCTAATACATATTATACATATAGATTATCAGGATACTCTATATCCATCTCAATCTCTCGTAGGCTACTTTTCAGAAGTTTCACTTCTGCCGTGTGTGAATGTGTGCAACATATGGGTTTTTTTTGTTAAGACGGGAAAAAATGTACCTAGCCGCACATCCCGTCGCTTGGGGCAACAAATTGGGTAGTGTAGAGCCCTCACCCATTAAATAAACTCGCCGTGTGCCGTCTCTCCGCCTGTACTAGCGGACCAATGAAACTGTGTGACATTACTTGTGATTTAGTCATACCTCTGATAATACTTAGTGACCTTTGCCATTTACCATGAGCTGAGGTCGAAACCCGTGTGCTGCCAAACACATACATAGGCAAAAAAGTGACAAAGACCATTATATCCCGCGCTCGTCCTATACACAACGTCAGGATGGGTCGTCCCATGTCAGGAGCCGCGGTTTCTTCAATTTACATGTAACATCGTTGCCTTTGTGACAAACGATGGCTATTCGCGTACCAAATAGAGGTCCTTTTTAGTGATGAGGGAAACTGGTCTAGCTTTTAGAATGTCGCGCATAAATTTGGTTTGTATTATATTGTAGGATACATTTAAATTATGATCTGTCATACTGTTTTGCGTATTTATTTTATTAAGGGATATAATGAAAACAAAGAAAATCTGTAGGAATTTGGGGAACTAAAATATTTTTGTACACGTTCTTTTGATGCGTCTCTTATGTAAGCATAAAAACATAGCATCACGCCTGTATTATCTGAAGGGGTAGGCAGAGGTACAAAAAATAAGATAAAATCTTCCGTTAAAATACAATTGTAAAATTAAACTTGCTATATTGGATTAATACATGTAAATGCATTCCGACAGATGGCGTTGGTCGTAAAGACAAATGTGATGAGGAGATTGGGATGACCGAAACATTAGTGCGGTTGCTCAGTGGCTTAGAGCACTTACCCGGACTGGAAGAAGAACTGGATTTGTACTTTAAACGTAGCTGAGCATGTCAAATGCTAAAAAATATAGATCAAAAAATCTTCTGTTTATAATGCGACCATGTAATTAAATAAAATTACAATTAAATAATTATGACCCAATGATATTTTACACTTCTATATACAATATCATTGTTATGACCGTAACTATTGTAATGCCTACAATATTATTAGTTATTTCATATTGAAGTGAAACTTCTTTAGAATCGTTGTGATTTCAAACCGGATGCAACGGAAAAAACGACAGGTAAGAGACACAAATACAAAAATGTGTAGGATGAAGCCAGAAAAGAATGAGACAGAAATATACATACTATTTTTTTGTAAATACATACATATAATAGATATAGAAGGGATAAAACAGAAAGGATAGGAAGGATAATAAAGAGAGTATAGAAGGGATTAAAAAGATGGGATAGGAAGGATAATAACGAGAGTATAGAAGAGATAAAACAGATAGGATAGGAAGGATAATAACGAGAGTATAGAAGGGATAAAACAGATGGGATAGGAAGGATATGCAGAAAACAAAAATTAAATGAATTTTAATGCTCCATTAAATTTAATTAATGAGAGTTCATTTTAAGCTTGGTAAAAAATAAAAAACTAGACGTCGCGGGATGTCTACCAGATGTGAAAACATCGAAATTATTTTGTAGAAATACAATGATCGTAACTTGACAAGACGAATCAAACGAGTATAAATTCGATAGGGTTGCGTCGTTTCATTGCAGTGACGGGCCTCGTGGCGTAGTGGGTAGTGTAACCGACTTCCGTGCACGAAGTCGTGAGTTCGATTCCCACTCAGGACAATTATTTGTGTGATGAATACAGATATTTGTACTGCGTCTGAGTGTTTTCTATCTATTATACCTATGTAACTATGTATTTCCAAAAAAAAAGTAGTATATGTATTATATCCGTAATCTGGTACCCATAGCACAAGCGTTAAGCTTAGTTTGGGACCAGAGGACTTTGTGTGAAAAATGTCCGTGAATATTTATTTATTATTTACAGAGTTACTATGACCACCTTCCAGCTCCATCGTGAGACCCAAGATACCCTCTAGAGATAAACTACTCGTCAAGAAAAATCATTCGAGCCCAAACTCGATGGAGTTATGTCATTCTATAACGGAGGTCATATGGCCGCCTTCTAGCTCCATCATCAGACCCTGGATACCATCTAAAGACAAAGTACTCGTCAAGGCGAAACAAACGATTCCAAACTCGATGGGGTTGCGTCGTTTTATTATAGAGTTACTGTGGCCACCTTCCAGCTCCATCATCAGACCCTGGATACCATCTAGAGGCAAAGTACTCATCAAGACGAATCATACGAGCCCAAACTCGAAGGGGTTGTACGGTTCATTATACGAGTTCCTATGTCCACCTTCCAGCTCCATCATCAGATCAGATCCATGTCATCATAATATTGCATTGTCACGCGATATGCGTGTTAAATTTCAGCTCAATCGGAAACCGGGAAATGTGTTAAATTTAACTTGCAAGAATTGAACGGGACAAGTAAAATAAAAGCGTTGCCACGCTAACAACCGATTTTACCCTCCCCCCGCATTAGATGTTTCACATCAATAAACCTTACATTTATCCTAATACTCCTGATACTATATATCCATCTCAATCTGTCGTAGGCTACTTTTCAGAAGTTTCACTTCTGCCGTGTGTGAATTGCACACATATGAAGTTTTTTTTTTATTGAAATGTCAAATTGTCCTTACTGTCAATATTTTTCTTATATTTCTGTTATTGTCAATATGTCAATGTCGTCAATATATTAAAGATCTCTCACAGTCTTCTATCTCATTCACTCACTTACTTTCCATATTATGATTTTTTATTTTAAACTGTTTTATTTTTTTAAATTTTATTTTATACAAAACCTTGTCTACTGGAAATAACGAGCACAACAAAAAAAATATTAAACACAAAGTGTGAAAATGTGGAATCGAAAATAACAGTCACGAGCAGGATTTTAAATTTCATATTTTCACACTGTGTTTAATGTTTATGGCTAAGCATGTCAAATGCTAAAAATATTTATAAAATTATCTAAATAAAAAAATAATTATCCAATTTGGTGCAGACGTTCGGAAGTTATGCGCGTACATACATTTCGGTGATTCATTTTGATTTATATAGATATTATAAAGAAGAAAGATTTGCATTTTTGTATGTATACAAATTACATAGGCAATATTTATTACAAGATAGATATTTATTACTCTAAATAGTAATTTGAAAAATATAACTAATTATATTATTTTCATAAAGATACATTTACTCTACGTTTATCCCAATATGTTTAAAAAATAAATACTAGCCGTACGAAGTCGGGACGGGCCGCTAGTATTTTATATACATAGCTTTATTAAAAATATAACTAATCTAAGTGCCAGTGTAAACAGTAATTAAATGTATTACATGGTTCAGAATGAAGAAGAATAAGAGAAACGGATAGACTGATCAGGGGGGTTAGGCAGAATCTCATATCTCACATGTCGATTGGATCGTGATCACTGTGATTGGTTGAGAGATCACCGTGATTGGCCAACGGATTATTGCGACATCACGCGTCGGTTTCTCAACCAATCACAGTGATCACGATACGATCGACATGTGAGATATGAGATTCTGCCTAACCCCCCAGGTCTTGACATCCCTAATCAAGGGAGTTAGGCAGAATCTCATATCTCACATGTCGATCGTATTGTGATCACTGTGATTGGTTGAGAGATCACCATGATTGGCCAACGGATTATTGCAACATCACACATCGATTTCTCAATCAATCACAGTGATCACGTTACGATCGACTTGTGAGATATGAGATTCTGCCTAACCTGTCTGGAGGGTTAGACGGAATCTCATATCTCAATCGACATCGTATCGTCTCGCTTGTGATTGGTAGAGAAACTGACGCGTGATGTCGCAATAATCCGTTGGCCAATCTCGGTGGTCTCTCAACCAATCACTGTGATCACGATACGATGTTGATTGTGAGATATGAGATCCCGTCTAAGCCCCCAGGGCGTTAGGCAGAATCTCATACCTCACATGTGTACGATCGACTTGTGAGATATGAAATTTTGCCTAACCCCCCTGACTTCTAACTCGTTTACATTAACAATTAATGCTTTTATAGATACCAGAAACACCAGAGGCGCCACTCGCGCCATCTCCTACAAAAGGGATGGGAAGTGGAGAAGAGGAATAATAAGAAGATGGGAAGGACTATAAATAAAGGATGAAAAGGATAATAAAGAGAGGATAACGAGAGTTTTGAGCCTCCGGCGCTCCCACTTCCTATATGAAACAAAACTATAGAAATACCTGCCTATGTTCCACGTTGATCTATTTTGATTGGGTGATACTTCACCGATCGAGCCGGTCCATTCTTGTTAATAAGCAAGCTACTAAAGATTAGAACTCAAATTAAATACTCACATATCAACGCCATGAAAACTTCTCTCCATAGACAACCTTTGGATTGACTGTTATTAGTCTGTGGTACATTTTCTTTAGTTATAGTATATACCATGTTGACCGGCGAAATACTTTTAAATTCTCCTTTTATAAAGAATTTCAACACCAAAACATCCAAATACAAGAATGTAGTAAATTATTAGAAATATAACAAAAACAATTATCACAATAAGTTATTGTTGTTCCATATAAATATTGCCATTAAAATTCCTTTACTCAGAATTGATCGCAATAGAATACAAATAAAATTATTTCTACTCTATCTTAAAAACACTTCAACGAATTTGTTATATGGCAGAAAAAACACGCAAATAATTAACATAGCATCACGCCTGTATTCCCCGAAAAAAATAATTCTCCATACTTATTTACAATCTCGAAAATGATTTGAGAATGTATTTCTTTCTCATTTCAAATCAACGAATTTAATATGAATTTCAAAAATAGAACATTCTAGAAACAAATTAAGTCTGACACTGTCTGTTAAATTTGTCTACTATTTATACGTGCATGCCGTTATCTTTATATTTGTAGATAAGAAAAAACTAGACCTGCACAGATAGTGCTACTTAAGTAGGTTCAATGTGTTATATTGAACTTGCAAACTCTGGACCTTGAGGAAGCCGTATTAAACGGCTTTTATTAACCAATCCATTTTAATTCCAAACTTGTTTATAGTCTAGGATCCGACTGTAAGATTTCCTTCTGTTTAGTGCAATGAAATAATTGATAATAGTTCGTGTGTTGATGAATTTAGAATACAAGTGTCACTGTATTTACCGATGAGAAATTCCATAGGAACTATCCATTTTTCCAGGATGAGTCCATGTCCTTTTGTAGTCACAGCGCGAAAGCATAACAAATACATCAATTCGACGGGCCTCGTGGCGTAGTTGGTAGTGTAACCGACTTCTGTGCACGAGGTCGTGGGTTCGATTCCCACTCAAGACAATTATTTGTATGATGAACACTGATATTTGTACTGCGTCTGGGTGTTTTTTAGCTATTATACGAGTATGTATGTATTTAAAAAAAAAGTAATATATGTATTATATCCGTAATCTGGTATCTATGCACAAGCGTTAAGCTTAATTTAGGACCAGAGGACGTTAAAAAAAACTCACATTCGTGTTTATTATATCAGCAAGGATATCCTTTTTTTTTGTTGAGGTGGGAAAAAATATACGTAACCGCACACCCCCTCTTTCGAGGCAACGAACAGGGTAGTGTGGCGCTCTCACCCACTTAATAAACCCGCTGTGCGCCGTCTCTCCGCCTAAATTGGCAGGCCACTGGAACTGTGTTACATTACTTAGTGGTAGCAAGGATATTCTGCTACGATAGTATATAAATATGTCGGTAGTTAAATGTAATCAATTAAAATTGAATGATAAATAGAGTGTAAATTGTTGTAAACAAACTATGAAACCTAATGTAAACAAAGACTCATATTAAAGCTTACTTTCAAGTTAAACTTTTTCGTAAAACTCGTTGGAGGATATTAAAAACAGTTTATATTAAAATACATGACGTAACTATTCATACGAGTTTTCATAACATTTCTGGAATAATATTTTAACTAAAAGTAGTGCAATTAAAAGACACTTTAAAACACCAATATGCACGAGCCTTAACACTATATTTATATTCAAAACAACAATTTCAACGTACACTATAAAATTTTAATTTCTTCGTAAATAAAAATATATATTTGTATTTGTTCAGTTTTAACTGATACGTGACGATTGACGCGTTAGACTGAAGGCAGCCGAATGCTACATGAATACAATACTTATATATTTGATTATAGACTGCTAACGTGTCCGCGACTTCGAAATGGGTTCCGTATCTATATATATAAAAATCAATTGCTGTTCTTTAGTCATGCTAAAACTCAAAACTAGCTTGACCGATCTCAATAATTGTAGTTTTGTTTTGTTCGCTGTAATACGTGGGTGGTTTAAATGTAAAAAAAAGGAGAACCCTATAAAAAAAGCAAAAAGTTATTGAAATTTTCAATATTAGTAACTTTGGCTAACTAATGACAAAATGACAGCTACTGTCATTTTTTCTAATTCATTTCCCCGTTTACCCGTGTTTTACCCGTGTAGTGACAGACTAAAAATACAAGTGTAACCCCATTCTTTCCCATGGGTGTCGTATGAGGCGACGAAGGGAAGTAAGCAATTATCATCCATTGCATGACTGGTGATAGGGTTGGGTACCAAGTGGGAGTACTTGGTATCGGGCCCGAGCGTGTTGGTACCACCATCTCCCGTGTGACCAGCCATGAAGCATATCGTTGCGTTTTGGCTGTAGCAGGAGATAGCCGTTTATATTTCATTTCATATCTGTGTAATGAATTGGTGAGCAGCGGCTTGACAATGCTCTTGGTGAGCAGCGGCTTGACAATACTATTGGTATACGGGCGACGGTTACCATTTACCATCAGATGGACGTCTGCCACTACATTCAATAAAAAAAAATAAAAATAATTCATTTTATAACCTACTAGCCGTTGCTTGCGGCTCCGCCGCAACCAAAAGCTAGTTTTTAGGTTTTATCTAAGGTTCCCGATATAGTAGCGGGATAAAATGTATACCAGTTGTTAAGTTTAATCGAGATCTATCAAATAGAAAAAGATGCATCAAAATCCGTTCAATAGTTTTTGCGTGACGCGCGAACAAACAAACAGACAAACAAATAAACAGCCAAAAAATCTAAAAAAATATGTTTTGTGTTCAGACACGTCTATATAGCCTATTACAGCTATTATTTTTTTTCAAATATCTTGAATGTACAGACACAGCTCTATTTCAGCTTTATAATAGTATATAGATAGATAAAAATGCATATCTTAGGTGATGCATATTTATTAGGATTGATAAAATAAATTGTATCGGATCATCTAGTAGGTAATAAATACCTCACTTTGCGGTACAAATTAGATTTTTCGTAACTGTTATCCCCACAGATTTTTTTTCGAGATTATACAGTAACCAACAATAATAGTAAATACAACATCTCTCACTAAAGAATAATATTTGTATCGCTGAGACTTAATACGTACAATTTAACAGACACAAAGAATTTTTTTTTTGTTATGGTGAGAAAAAATATCACTAATCGCACACCTCGTCGTTCGGGGCAACGAACAGGGTAGTGTGGTGTCCTCACGTACCAAATAAACCCGCTGTGTGCTGTCTCCCCCCTTCCTCATCTTCCATTGTTTTCTTATTATTCTTCCTATCAAAATATTGGAGTTGGCGACGTGCGAGTGATGCCTCTGGTGTTGCTAGCCTCTATAAGCTACGGTAATCGCTTACCATCAGGTGGACTATAATTATGCTTGCTTTGTAAGTATAAATAAAAAAAAAATTACATCTACCATGTATGGGTCCACGTAAGGGGTTGACCCTTAGAATGACAAACGCAACGTTAGACGAACTTTTGTTTCGCTTGATTGCACGCACACGTCAGTATCTCGAACAGCCTTGACTATTAACTACCACAATAAAGCGAAACGAATGCTTGACTAACGTTAGGGTTCCGTACCCAAAGGGCTTACATATTGGATTAATGCATATAAATGCTTCCGATGGTTGCGTTGGTCGTTAAGACAAATGTGGTAAGGAGATTGGGTATTTCTAACAAATAGTACGGTAGCTCAGTGGATTAGGGTACTTCCCCGGATAGGAAGGGACGCAGGTTCGATTCCTGCTCGTACTAAAATACTCTTTTTCCTTATTCACAAATTACAATATAAAAGGAACTAGATGGGTATTTCAAACCAGCAAGATACACCGACGTATTCTGTTAAATAAATTGCTCAATGAAACATCTTGACTCTTCTATTATAACAACCGTAATCAATCTAATAGAAATGAATGCGACGACATATTGCTTGCATCCTTTTCTTAATATATTATTACTACTAGCTGATATACGTGACCCCGAATGCGTGGAATTTAGCTATGTTTTATTGGTTTTCGCGTGGAACCCTAATTTTATTCTAGAAATATCTACACTATTATAAAACTGTAAAATATTTGAAAAATGAATGAGTGTATTACGCTATTTAGGCCTCTTTGAACACAAAACAAGATTAATTACTTACTAATAATATTGTAAACTAGCCTTTGCCAGCGGCTCCGCCGCAGCCAAAAGCTGGTTTTTTGGTTATATCCCAGGTTCCCGATATAGTAATGGGATAAAATGTAAACCAGTTGTTAAGTCTAATCAAGAGCTACCAAAAAAAAAGTAGCATCAAAATCCGTTCAGTAGTTTTTGCGTGATGGGCGAACAAATAAACAGACAAACATAAAAAATCTAAAAAAAATCGTTTGGTGTTCAGACACGCCTATATAGCCTAAATCAGCAATTTTTGTCAAATATATTAAATGTACAGACACAGCTCTGTTACAGCTTTATAATAGTATAGATAGATGTAAAAGTAAGTTTGTTTTTTTACTAAAGTGGTTTTCAGGTTAGTGACATACCGGGTGTCAAATCTAATCAAGAGCGATCAAACAACAAAATCAGACACACAAAAATTCCAAAAAAGAAGTTTTTTGTTTATAGTATAATTTTTTTATTGTTTATTTATTGAGACATGAAAAGTTACAACTTTCAGGCATGTATTTTTTTTATAAATCTTAAACAAGGATCTGCCCACGACTCCGCGCGAATTTTAGAATAACATAATATATAAGTAATTAATTCTATCTCTATATTAAAACTAGCTCAACATGGCGGTAAAGTTCTTTTTTCGTGAATATTTTGCAATGAAAATTATGAAAGTAGGTACTGATATCGCTATTAAATAAATAATAATAATAATATGGGTTGGCAGTAGAGGGGTGAAAATGTAGGGTTGTATGTACTTTTTAATGCCGAATCATAAAAAAATAAAATAAAAAAAATTGTCCAAAAAATTAATAATAAATTTTTGGCATTATCACTTACGGGTATGATAATAGTTTACATCCTATTCTCAGACCTACTGAGCATACACACAAAATTTCATAAGAATCGGTCAAGCCGTTTCGGAAGAGAATAGCGACAAACACTGTGACACGATAATTTTATACACAATTAGATAGCACCACCACGGGAACTATTAATTTTTTCGAGATAAAAATATCTTATGTCCTTTTCTGAGCTCCTGGTTATATATCATGATGATTGGCTCAGTAGTTCAGTAGTTTATAAGCAACAAACAAACTCACTTTTGCCTTTATAATATTAGTAGATAAATATGTACTGACATAACTCTATTACAGCTTTATAATACAGCATAGAAGAATAAGATGAATGGTTCTAATTTCTCAGAGCCTTCATGACTACAATGTCTGATAAATGTATTTGGAAGAGAGAAATAGAGATCAGTAGACCAATGCCATTAGTAGATATGTTTTCGATATTTTGATGTGTATTTTAAGCACTTAATATGCTCGGCTAAAAGATATTAAGAAAAAAATGTCGTAATTCATAGTTGGCTAAGCATCTCGGTTTTGCAGGAGATGCAGGTTCAACTCCTGCTCGAGATTATTATTTATATATTTTTTTTAAACTGCCTATAGTTGCATAAAACACTAATTAAGTAATATCACACAGTTCTAATGATCTGCCAATATAGGCGGAGAGACGGCACCATCCATCCAGCCATCCATCAGCCTTTCGACGTCCACTGCTGGACACAGGCCGCCCCAAGGGAACGCCACAACAAGCGGTCCTGTGCTGTTTCGCTCATATGGGGGATAGTGCCGCAATCGTCATGCTTGGCAGGCAGGTTGGCGATCGCAGTGGATGTTGTTAATACTGGAGGGAGTGCTGCTGCCCACTCCGTCAGTATTCCCTCAGTCGGCTCTTACGACTCACATGGGTGGAGAAGGGGAGAGACGGTACACGGCAGGTTTATTTAGTGGGTGAGGGCTCCACAATACCCTGTTCGTTGCCTGACGGAGTGCGCGGTTAGGTTCATTTTTTCCCGTCTTAACAAAAAAAGGGGTTGCAAACAAGCATACGGCCCGCCTGATGGTAACACCTATCGTAGCCTATAGACAGATACACGGAAAGTGATATAAGGTGGCACCCCATTCTTTTCTGCCGGTGTCGTACGAAGCGACTAAGGGAAGTAAGCAATTATCACCCATTGCATTACCGGTGGTAGGGCTGGGTACCAAGTGAGAGTCACTTGTTATCTGGCCTGACCAAACCGGTACTGCCATCTTCCGTGTGACTGTCCGTAAACTGACCTCGTTGTCTATCAATTGAAGCGTGAAAATGCCGTCCATCCATTGTTTTCCACCCACGAAATGATATGGTGAATAGCAACGTTTTTTTTATAATACGTGGGTAGCAAACAAGCATGCGACCCTCCTGATGGTAAGCAGTTAACTTAGCATATAGATAATAGCAACACCAGATGCATTACCCACGCGTCGCCATTTTAAAGAAAGGTATAGGAAGGAAATTAAGGAGAGGAAACGTAGAATATTAGGGAGAGGATAGGAAGGATGATAAGGAGAAGATAGGGAGGGGCTTTGGGCCGCCGGCGCTCTCACTCACCATACCTACCATTCCACCGGCGGACCACTGAAGTAATGCAACATAGTTCCAGTGGCCCGCCAACACAAGTGGAGAGACGGCACACGGCGGGTTTCTTTAGTGGGTGAGGGCCCCACACTATCTTGTTCGTTACTCTCAACAGCGGGGTGTGCGGTTAAGGACATTTTTTCCCGCCTAAACAAAAAAAAGGGTATCTACCGTTGTTTTGCGCTGCTATTCTGTAAGAGGGTGGTAGTTCCCCGATTGAGCCAGCCCATTGGTGCTGGGATAAGCAAGGCCCTACCACTAAGCTGTATTCTTAGTGTAGTTGCGTCTACGAGTGGCATATACCACTTACCATCAAATGCCTTCTCTAGTCTCCTCGACTTGTTCTTGCTTACCTTTTGTTTCAAAGTTTGGTATTTTTTTAGGGCCGTAGTCTATCACACTTGCCCAGTGCGGGTTGGCAGACTTCACAAGCCGTCGAGAAAATCTCTCATGCATGCAAGTTTACTCCCAACATTTTGCTTCACCGAGAAATAATACACAACACAATATTAATGTCGAAAAACTTCCAATAGTCAAATGTGTGCCGCGCGAAGATTTTGGTTCGAACTCAATACAACTGTCTTTGCAGTATTTGATTTAACCACTAAGCTATCACTGCAATGTTTTGATAGTAATTAATGACATTGCACAATTTAACTAAATTTTATAATTCACGAGCGAGAATTTTACTTTAACAAATTTTATAGGCTTAAAGTTGAGTAAATTGTATACAAAAAGTATGTTCATATCTCGTCACGTCTTTAACATGAGGCACATTACAATAAACATATTAAGATTGTCTCGTTACGTGAGTAAACAATAGTGCTTAATAAAAGACATGCCTAATGTTAACTAAATTAGTCACCTTTGTATTGAAAAGATAAAAATATTATGCGTCACGCCTCTTGAAGGAAGGAGGAGTCAGGAGTCACCGAAACCGGTGAGCGTGTTTAAAGAGAATTATGAATGTTGAGGAAGCGAGAGATGTATAGCATCACGCCTGTATTCCCCGAAGGGGTAGGCAGAGGTGTATTACACACCCACGACTCGCCAGCTATGTTTAAGTCCCACGTAATAGGGGGCGAGCCTATTGACGTCTACCGGGCACATTTCTAAACTCCGGGCTGCTACTGAAAATTTTTCTTTTTAGGAAAAAGCTCAATGACATTGCCTGACCCGGGGATCGAACCCGAGACCTCATGTTTAGCAGTCGCATGCACTACCGCTACACCACCGAGGCAGTTGAGATAGATAGCACCAGAGATGTATGCAAGAATATCGTCTTTTAGCACTCTGTTCTCTCTGTCTACCCCTTAAGCCATATGGTGTAATGATAAATGGGCTATCTAACAAGTTTACCCAAATATGTTAGTGACGAAAGTAACAAAAATAAATTTAAGAAAAAATTAAAAAGATACCTGATGCAAAACTTACCTTAAGTTAGTTATATGTATTATATATTTTTATTGGATTTGTTGTACACTTCATAGCATAAATATAGGTAGTTAGGATAATTTACTATAATATATTAATAAAAAGCTTAATCCCACAGTCAAACTGTATTTGCAGTTTAATGGGGCTTTGTACTATATCATAAGTTAAAACTGTAATTGCTTTTTAATAATAATAATAATAAAAAATATACTCTGGCAACACTGAAACGGAGAGTTGTGTTCGCAAACAGACTTTGTCGATAAATATGATAATGCAGCTCCCGTATAATTATGATAACAAGATCCAGAGCAAAAACAGCACGCCTACTACCTCCGGACTCGTCGCACAGCTCCACGTCGCAGCCACCGGTGACCGCATCAACGGAACCGGTCACACCGCACGCGTTGAACTCGAGCTCCAGCGACGAGTACTTCTCACCACCGACGTCGCCGCCACCTGTATATCGGCGCGAGAAAGCCAGGATAGTTTAGGACCTCGAGGCCCACCGGCCTCAGACAAGGTCCCCACTGCCGGTGGTAATGTGCGGCGCATGAAATGGACTAGACCAATTAATGAAAAAGTCATGCGCGCATATTTCGGGGCTACAGGGGAGGCACTAATCTCACCGCGTACCGTGACCGCATGCTGCTTCTGTTTCAGGCTCTTGAACCGGCTATCAACGTCTCGGCTCAACGACTATCGGACCAAGTACGGGCCATTCAACGATGTTATATGTTGGAAGACACCGTGCTTGATATCACCATTCCGCATGACGAGAATCTCGTGAAGGCCGAAAAAGATAAACAGATGAAGTATCTGGACTTGGCGCACGAGATTGTTGACATGTGGAATGTGGATTCGGCTATCATTGTACCGATAGTTGTTAGAGTTAACGGACTGATAGCCAAGAGCCTCGATCAACATCTCAAGAGGCTCGCGATAGGTGGCTGGGTTAAGGGGCTGATAAAGAAGGCGGTACTTCTGGACACGGCACGCATCGTGAGGAAGTTCCTGTCTCTGGAACCCTAACCACTGACAGTTTGGTCCTTGTACTCGCTGCCGGTGGGTTTACGCACTTTTTATATTTTTAAATATTTTGTTATTTTTTATAATATATTTTATATTTAAAAATGTATAAGGTGGAAAAATAATTATAAATAAAAAAAAACACTGAAAGAATTTTTCGAATCGGACCAGTAATTCCTGAGATTAGCGCGTTCAAGCACACAAACTTTTCAGCTTTATATATTAATATAGATTTACTAGTATATGGTACACATTTTTATGCCTTATAGGAGATTAAGGGAGAAAATCTGAAATTTAAAACAACATTGCGCTGCAAGCTAAAGAGATATCTGTTCACAACGGATCAAGATAAACGTAAGTCCTCTTGTAAAACAAATCACCCTTGTAGCGTAGAATTTCGTTGGCGTCTCTTTGTGCAACCTAATAATACTGCAAAATCTGAAAAAGAATAGGTACAGAATATATACAGATGTTTATATATTCTTTGAGAGATCTCAAAGATAATCTATTCTATATCTATATATATATATACTATTATAAAGCTGTAACAGAGCTGTGTCTGTACATTTAAGATATTTGAGAAAAAATTACTGTATAGGCTATATATAGGCATGTCTAAACACAAAACAATTTTTTTTAGATTTTGCTGTTTGTTCGCGCATCACACAAAAACTACTGAACGGATTTTGATGAAACTTTTTTATTTGAAAGGCCTTGATTTGACTTAAAAACTGGTAGACATTTTATCCCGCTACTATAACGGGAACCTGAGATACAGCCGGAAAACTAGCTTTTGGCTGCGGCGAAATAACACTTTTTTTACTCAATATGGCAGTTTTTTGGCAAAATTAACACAAAGTGGGAAAAATGTGAAATCGGAAATAACAGTCACGAGTAGGATTTGAACCTGCATCTCCTGGATACCATCCAGATGCTTTGCCAATTCTGCCATCGTGACAGTGAGGTAGAATGGGATGGTGACAGTTACATTCTTAGTCTGTCACTACACGGACAAATGACATAATCTATATAGGCAAAATATTACCTACGCTTACGAAGTCGTGGGCAATATCTACTTTAAAATATTTGTAGAATGAAGCTGATTTTCATGAAAATTCAATATATTTTTGACCTTTATTTAAACCGGGTTTTTTCAATGAAAACTCGTAATTCTCAATAAACAGCGCCCGTAATCAACAGACTCGACCAAGGTCCTAAATCAACACGTCGTACAAAGGTGGCGTCGGAAAGGTATGCTAATGACAGTAACTGTGTTACATGCATTTAATTATCTAGATGAGGCGTATGTTTTGCGTTCATTGTGGACAGTATAAAGATCAAGGTTACTATATTACTAGTCTTTGCCCGGGGCTGCGCCGCAGCCAAAACCTAGTTTTTAGGTTATACCTTGGGTTCCCGATATAGTAGCGGAATAAAATATATACCAGTTTTTAAGTGTACTCAAAAGCTATCAAATGAAAAAGTTGCATCAAAATCCGTTCAGTAGTTTTTGCGTGATACACTAACGAAAATACAGTATAATCTATTACTTTTATAAAGCTGTAACAGAGCTGTGTCTATACATTTAAAATATTTGAGAAAAAATTATGTGTATCTAAACACAAAACATTTTTGGTGTGAAACATCTAATGTGGAGGAAGGGTAAAATCGGCTGTTAGCGTGGCGACGCTTTTATTGTACTTGTCTCGTTCAAATCTTGCAAGTTAAATTTGACACACTTCCCGGTTTCCGATTGAGCTAAAATTTTACACGCATGTGTATATCACGTGACAATACAATATTATGATGACATGGAGCTGATCTAATGATGGAGCTGGAAGGTGGATATAGGAACTCTATAATGAAATAACGCAACCCCGTCGAGTTTCGACACGTTTGATTCGTCTTGATGAGTACTTTGTCTTTAGATGGTATCCAGAATTTGATGATGGAGCTGGAAGGTGGCCATGTGAAACTCCGTAATTAAATGGCGCAACTCCATTGAGTTAGGGCTCGTTTGAAATGTCCTGACTAAAACTTCAGTCATAGATGATATCCAGGGGATAATGGAGCTGGAATGTGACCAGAGAAACTCTGTAATGAAACGACGCAACCCCATCGAGTTTGGAATCATTTGATTCGTCTTGACAATTACTTGTATTTAGATGGTATACAGGGTCTGATGATGGAGCTAGAAGATGGCCATAGGAACTCCGTTGTAAAATTACATAACTCCATCGAGTTTGGGCTCGTATGATTTGTCTTGACGAGTACTTTGTCTCTAGATGGTATCCAGGGTCTGACAATGGAGCTGGAAGGAGGCCACAGTAATTCTGTAATGAAACTACGCAACCCTATCGAGTTTATACTTGTTTGACTCGTCTTGAGGAGTACTTTGTTAAGTTATGATTTCTACAAAATAATTTCGATGTTTTCATATCTGCTAGACGTCCCGCAATGTCTAGTTTTTTTTTTAGAATTTTTGTCCGTTTGTTTGTTCGCGAATCACGCAAAAAATACTGAACGGATTTTGATGCAACTTTTCTTTTTGATAGCTCTTGATTAGACTTAAAAGCTGGTATACATTTTATCCCGCTACTATATCGGAAACCTGAGATATAACCTAAAAAAATATTTTAGGAAAGGTAGATCCTGGGCCAGCTTAATAGGGGAAATACTACCCAGTCACAGAAGATCAGCGTATAACAATGGTAGATACTCCTATACTCCTACCGTTGTTTCGCATGGTAATGTGGGGCCCTCAACCACTAAAGAAACTCGCCGTGTGCCGTCTCTCCGCCTTTATTGGTGGGCCACTGGAACCATATTACATTCCTTCAGTGGTAGCTAGATACTGCTGCTGTGATTGATCACATGTATGGTAATAAGATTGTATCACCTAAACAAAGTTACAAGTCAAGACCCACGCTAAATAAGAAAAATTTAATATGTAAGATACGAAATGTCAAAACATACTTATTATTGACGCAGTGCTTGACATGTGTAGGGAATATTGCATACATAAATTGAAAGCGAATAGACACATCCACTTTGCTCTCTTGAATAAGAAATTTTAATACGACTTCAAGTTCTCAACAAATGTCTGGAGAGCGATAAATCTTTATCTGATACAGCTGAAAATGTTTGGTAACACATTCACATTCTGACGCGTTCTAATTAAAAATGTACTACATCATATAGGGTGAAATAACATCTGCCTTTCTATACAATTATAAAGCTGTAACAGAGCCGTGTCTGTACATGTATATTTGAGAAAAAATGACTTTATTAGGCTATTACATAAGCATGTCATACACAAAACAATGTTTTTAGATTTTTTGTCGGTTTATCTGTTTGTCTGTTTTTCGTTCCCGCATCACGAAAAAACTGTTCAATGGATTTTGATGCAACTTTTTAATTTGATAGCTCTTGATTAGACTTAAGAACTGCTATACATTTTATACCGCTACCATATCGGGAAACCGAGATATAACCTAAAAACTAGCTTTTGGCTGAGACGGAGCCGCGGGCAAAGGCTAGTTTACTAATAAATGAATGAATGCTGCACGTAAAACGAACCAGAGTAGGTTATAAAACTAACAACCATTCTTGGTTTTCAGAAAAACTGATTTCTCAGGGCAACGCTAACTAACCTAAAAAGAGTAAACATGGATTGTTTACGAATTTTCCAGAAGCGCCTTTTCGTATATTTCTTTATTTTTAATTATTTTACGTATGTAAGCTCATGCAGAGCTTCAGTAAAATGTTTTTCATACTTTGTGGTATTACGCAAATACACAAACACATTTCTTTAACGGAATCTGTTGCATTAAAATTGTTTTTGATGTGAAAACATCAATTGCGGAGGGAGGCTAAAACTGGCTGTTGCGGTGGCGACGCCGCCGCATCAATTTATTTAATTGTTTTAACGCCATCTGTCGATATCTAACTAGAAACTATAATATCAATCAATAAACCAATACCAGTTTTAATTCGTCTATGGATAACGAGAGGGCGCTTACCAAGAATTAAATAAGACTTGAACAATATTTAAAGAAAGAAAGATCAACGATGTTTTCACATCTACAAGACGTCCCACGACGGATTTTTTTTTTGTTATCATAACACCTTGCGTTAAGGAATAAGTAATCTTTGTATTGTTGTCCTGTGTGAGAATCGAACCCACAACACCTCGCAAGGGAGTTACTATCGAAACCACTCCGCTATGTGTGTTGTCTCATTATAATGCAATGATTTAATAACAGTTCGAATACGTAAAGCATGCATGGTAACGAAATATAGCATGTGTATGGCAATTAAACATACGGACCTGGTGGTAAGCAGTTACCGTCGCCTGCCACTTGATTTAGCGTGAGTAGACCTGCATGCCTTGAGAAATTGTTTTGGAAGTTTTTGAAGCCAGAAAGAAGCCAAAGAAGCAACTAGCAAATCTGACAATGGTCAGAATTCCACCTTCTCTTCAAAGGAAAGCCATACCATAGGTAAGGTTTTATAAAAACAGTTTAATCTCTCTATTATAAAGCTGTAATAGAGCTGTGTCTGAACATTTAAGATATTTTAGAAAAAAATACTGTAAGTATTAGGCTATATAGGCGTGTCTGAACACAAAACATATTTGTTATATTTTTCTTTGTTTATCTGGTTATCTGTTTGTTTGTTCGCGCATCACGCAAAAACTACTGAACGGATTTTGATGTAACTTTTTTATTTTATAGCTTAGACTTAAAAACTGGTATACATTTTATCCCGCTACTATATCGGGAACTTAAGATATAACCTTTTTTATTTTTTCGGAAAAAATGTTCCTAACCGCACGCCTTGTCGTTCGGGGCAACGAACAGGGTAGTGTGGAGCCCTGACCCACTAAATAAACCCGCCGTGTGCCGTCTCTCCGCCTGTATTGGCGGGCCACTGGAACAATGTTATATTACTTCAGTGATCGGGAACCTAAGATAACTAATCTAAAAACTAGTACTTTTGATTGTGGCGGAGCCGCGGGCAAAGGCTAGTATTTGCATAAAATTAAATAATTCCACTTTGGCACAATCTGCCCGGAACTGTGCCAAATGCAATCAAATTTAATTTGAACCCGAATTTACTATATTTCAATTCGCAGATTAAAACCTTCAGTTATTTCAATATGTGGTATTATTACGGTTGTTTATTGTTTTGCTAGTTGTATTCTTAATCTGTCACCGGAACTACTATACAATAATGTAAGTACACAAGACTTGATAGTTAGCTGAAACGCGCGATTCCACTAAAATGTCAGTACATATCACAAGATAGTTCGCCGAAACGCACGATATTGCCACGAACACATGCTCGAAAGCGGAGAAAGATAACATTTCACTCCAACCTCTTGTGTAACACTTTTTAGAGAAAACGACTTTCTTTTCTATACACATAATGGTTTTTTTTGGTATAATGATCTTTCGAAGCTGTTGCTTACATTTGTCTGGCAACAGAGACGTATGATTGCTAAGACCTTTTTTTTCCCTTCGCATTAGGGCACGGTTGATGTTTTCTTTATCAAGATAATCTGTGAGCGTTCATATTTTGTCATACAATATTGTTTTTATTAAGTTAAAACTTTATTAAAAGGGAAAGGGGCGGCTAATTTGGACGCTCTCACTCACATAACAACGAAATGTAATAAATTATAATTTAAAAAGCTAAAATAATATGCTTAAAACTTAAAAAAAATAATCATTATTAATCATAATGATTGTACAAAAGTGTGGAGTGCTTGACATCAAATTGTTTATTAAGATTATAGTAGAAAGCATCCCATAAATAATTTGTTTTCTTCTTTTTTAGTCTCAAAACAGCATAAAAATTTATATTTAAAAGACCCTATTTCTTTTTTATCATAGCCATAACGATAGTACCTTTTTGAAATAAAAAAAAACATACGAATAATGGACAAACTTCTCAAATTATTGTATTATCATCAGTCCTTGATAAGTGCAAAGTTTCAATGTAATCCAACATTTTGAAGTAAGTCGAAATCACGTTCAAAGGCTCCGTTACATACATACACATATATGAGTAGATACAGGCGAGGCTAATAAAACATAACGTAACATAGCATCACGTCTGTATACCCCGAAGTACGTCTTCCTCCCCTCCCGATTCGCCTCCGCTGACCCAAACCGCCGCCAGCGACTGGGGCGGCGCAGACGTGAGTATTTAGGCCTCATGCCGCCCTAGCCGAGGCTGCGGGTGGATGGACTGAGGAACGTCGGCCACCCGCGAAAGTAGGACGCTCCGTGTGCAGATGCGCCGCTCAGTAGAGGGTTTCCGAAAGGGTAAGATGCCGACGGATCACTGAAGTAATCCAACGCAGTACCAGTGGTCCGTCAACACAGTGGAGCGTCACACTGCCCTGTTCGTTGGCCGAACGACGAGTGTGCTGTTAAAGTACATTTTTTCCCGCCTAAACAAAAAAAGGCCCCGATTCGCCAGCTATGTTTATGTAGGTAATAGGGGGCGAGCCTATTGCCATCTACCGGGCACATTTCCAAACTCCGGGCTGCTACTGAGAATTTTTATTTTTACGAAAAAGCTCAATAGCACTGCCTTACCCGGGGATCGAACCCGAGACCTCATGATCAGCAGTCGCTCATACTTCCACAGCACCACAGAGGCAGTTAGCAGGCTAATAAAAATGCGTGAAAAATAGAATTTTACATTGTTCATAATGGCAGAAGAGCCACAGCACACCTGGTGGTAAGTGGTAACCGCCGCTCATGGACTCAATAACACTAAGAATACCACTAACACCATCCATCCATCCATCAGCCTTTCAACGTCCACTGCTGGACATAGGCTTCCCAAAGAGAACGTCACAATTATTCGCCGGTATTCCCTCAGTTGGCTCTTACGACTCCCGTGGGTAGAGAGGGTGGGACAATTCTAAAGCCGGCCCCACACGTCCAACCACTAACACCACTGCCCACCATTTCAATTCGTAGATAGGAAAAGAAATATTTATCGCTACATTCTGTGACAGATTGGTAATTCAATTAATTTATCAGTAGATTGTGTGTGTAATGTATTTTGGGAAAACGCAGGAACAACGCGTGGTAAATATTTGTTAATAACTGCTACGCTTACTCAACCAATTTGTTATAGTTGCTTTACTTAGTATACTAGCATTACTACTCGGCTTTGTTTGATTAAAAATACAAATTAGTTTTTTTTTTTTATTCTTACTACGTGGGTGGCAAACAAGCATACGCGGCCACACCTGATGGTAAACTATCACCGTAGCTTATAGACGCTAGCTACACTAAACGCATCATTCGCGCGTCACCATCTCCAAAGAAAGGGATAGGAGGTGGATAGGTACAATACTAAACCACTGAAGGAATGTAATATGGTTCTGGTGGCCCGTCAATAAAGGCGGAGAGACGTTTTATTTTTATTTTATTACGTTGATGTAGCCTATGTTGATATTTTTTAGTCGCTCGTGACTGCACAGATGGTTTAATGGTAGATACTGATCTCATATTATTAAACGGCTATCTCCTGCTACAGCTAAAACGCAACGATGTGCTTCATGGCCGGTCACACAGGAGATGGTGGTACCAACCCGCTCGGGTCCGATAGCAAGTGAGTACTCCCACTTGGTACCCAGCCCTACCACCAGTCATGCAATGGATGATAATTGCTTACTTCCCTTAGCCGCCTCATAGGACATCCGTGGGAAAGAATGGGGTGGTGACACTTGTATTCTTAGTCCGACACCACACGGACAAAATTATTTCACGGCGGTTCTTTGCTGTGATACACAATTTATTTTGACGAGTCTGTGCTTAATGTTTTTTAAAAATATTATACACTAGCTGACCCGGTTGATGAGTTCACAAATTGTGACCCTTCCATCAGCCTTTCAAAGTCCACTGCTGGATATAGGCCTCCCCAAGAGAACGCCACAACGAGCGGTCCCGTCATGGGGGATAATGCCGTAATCGCCACGCTTGGCAGGCGGGTTGGCGATCGCAGTGATGTTGTTAGTACTCAAGAGAGTGCTGCTGCCCACTCCCCCGGTATTACCTCAGTCGGCTCTTACGACTCCCGTGGGTAGAGAGGGGTGGGACAATTCTAAAGCCGGCCCCACACGGCCAAATTGTGGGTAATCAACAGAATTTGTTAAGCTTTATTTTTTTTTGTATTAAGTTGGTGATTTTACTATCAATTATTGTCTAATAAATGGGAATATAATTTATTGAGTAATCTGTGTACACACTAATTGATTTTTGGCAACTTATTCCGATATTCGTAATGATAGTTTTGTTCAAAACCATTTATGACATGTTTGTTTGATTTTAAATGATTTACTTTGTGAAATAGCCATAACGATAAATATTCTTGTATTATTTGATGACTTTATAATAGATTTATCATATTTTAGTGTTTTGGTATCAAGTAAACACGTGAGTCGTCAAGTGAAGACGTGTGTTTAGTGCTACGCTACCAGTGTTCTCTCAACCGCTCGTACGCGCTTTGTTGCTCGCTCCGGCATCCGTAGTGTACGCCGCGAATGTCGGGCAAGTAGCTTCAGTGCCACCACCAACCCAGTTGTGTTTGCGTCGCGGTAGACTCGACCCCGAGTGCCGCCGCGGGTCATGAGGGGGCACCACCCTCCCCCCGAGTCCGAGGAAACGACGAACGTCGGGGCCAGACACCAGAGCGGTGACTACCACTGCCCCCACCTCTGCTGCCTCCACCGCCGCACCCGCCTCGGCCTCTACAGCCTCAGCCGCGCATGTGGCCCAGGGTGTGGAGGAGCGCCCGCTACCCGCCCCTGGTAGTGGAGCTGCTCCCAAACTGGGCTCACCACACGCGCGAGCTCAAGAAGATGCTCGCCCGCGCCGCCAACGCCCGGCCGTACGGGAGGGGGATTCATTTCTCCCCCCGCGACGAGGAAGAATTCCGTCAGGTACAGCGCTGCCTGACGGACCTAGAGAAGAGGGAAGACATCTCTTGGTTCTCCTACACTCCTCCGGCGGAGAGGAGCCTAAAGGTGGCAATCCGCGGGCTCCCCAGCAACGCCACGCCGGAGGAGGTCCTAGACGAGCTCCGTAACCTCGGGTTCGAGCCTGAATATGTGCGCAATATTCGGGCTCGCGGCGGCTGCCCGGGGTGCATCCTGCTGGCAATACTTAAGAAGACTGCAGACACCACCTCGAGGATATACGAAGTGAGCGAAATGCTCGGTATCCCCGGGGTCAAAATAGAGTTGAGTTGGACCTCCCTGTTATATCAGGGCCCGCTGAGTCGCCATTTGCCGATGGCAGACTCGCGGTTCTGCAAGCTGCCGTTAAGGCGCTGTAGGACGTGTTTACCGCACTCGGCGACGACGAACTCGACGCCGCCAAGTTGGAACGGTTGGTGCGTCATGGCGTGGTCGACGTTATGGCTTCCTACACCGGCAAACCTGCGACCCACCAGACAGCCGCTACAACTTAGCCCTGCCGTGCCTCACAGCGCGGACTCACGGGACGGGCTCAGCCCCGGTCCCTGGTATACTTGTTCGCCCCGCCCCGCGGCCCCCGCGCCCGCAGCACTTACGCATATTTTGCGGAGAAATATGCGTATTGTGTTCTGGCTTGGCTGGTCGCAGGGTGGGGTAGATCTCCTGGGCTCCATAGTCCACCACTACATTACCTGAGGACATCGGATTGTCCCCCACCGTCGTAAGCCACCGCCGCTGTCGCTGGTCGCTCGGAGCTGGACCTCCCCCGAGCCTACCGGGGGTCTCATCTGGCTCGGGCTGACCGCCGCGGCGGTGTAAAAAACGATGGGGGCCGCCGTACGTCCGATCCAAGGACCGAGTCCATTTCTGGACCTGCGATAGCAACCACAGTCAGGAGGCATAGCGCTTCGAAACTGTCTCCACGCGCCCCAGCCGGGGTGAAGTGATGGTCACGAGTTCGATAGCCAGTCGTCGTAAGGGTTTGTTCGATTAAATAGCGAGTAATACTCTTTAGTTTGGGTGGCTTATGCCACTGTACGAACTGCAACCGTGAAGGTTTGTTCGATTAAATAGCGAGTAATACTCTTCGCTTTGGGTGGCTTACGCCACTGTACGAACTGCAACCGTGAAGGTTTGTTCGATTAAATAGCGAGTAATACTCTTCGCTTTGGGTGGCTTACGCCACTGTACGAACTGCAACCGTGAAGGTTTGTTCGATTAAATAGCGAGTAATACTCTTCGCTTTGGGTGGCTTACGCCACTGTACGAACTGCAACCGTGAAGGTTTGTTCGATTAAATAGCGAGTAATACTCTTCGCTTTGGGTGGCTTACGCCACTGTACGAACTGCAACCGTGAAGGTTTGTTCGATTAAATAGCGAGTAATACTCTTCGCTTTGGGTGGCTTACGCCACTGTACGAACTGCAACCGTGAAGGTTTGTTCGATTAAATAGCGAGTAATACTCTTTAGTTTTGGTGGCTTATGCCACTGTACGAACTGCAACCGTGAAGGTTTGTTCGATTAAATAGCGAGTAATACTCTTCGCTTTGGGTGGCTTACGCCACTGTACGAACTGCAACCGTGAAGGTTTGTTCGATTAAATAGCGAGTAATACTCTTCGCTTTGGGTGGCTTACGCCACTGTACGAACTGCAACCGTGAAGGTTTGTTCGATTAAATAGCGAGTAATACTCTTTAGTTTTGGTGGCTTATGCCACTGTACGAACTGCAACCGTGAAGGTTTGTTCGATTAAATAGCGAGTAATACTCTTCGCTTTGGGTGGCTTACGCCACTGTACGAACTGCAACCGTGAAGGTTTGTTCGATTAAATAGCGAGTAATACTCTTCGCTTTGGGTGGCTTACGCCACTGTACGAACTGCAACCGTGAAGGTTTGTTCGATTAAATAGCGAGTAATACTCTTTAGTTTGGGTGGCTTACGCCACTGTACGAACTGCAACCGTGAAGGTTTGTTCGATTAAATAGCGAGTAATACTCTTTAGTTTTGGTGGCTTATGCCACTGTACGAACTGCAACCGTGAAGGTTTGTTCGATTAAATAGCGAGTAATACTCTTCGCTTTGGGTGGCTTACGCCACTGTACGAACTGCAACCGTGAAGGTTTGTTCGATTAAATAGCGAGTAATACTCTTCGCTTTGGGTGGCTTACGCCACTGTACGAACTGCAACCGTGAAGGTTTGTTCGATTAAATAGCGAGTAATACTCTTTAGTTTGGGTGGCTTACGCCACTGTACGAACTGCAACCGTGAAGGTTTGTTCGATTAAATAGCGAGTAATACTCTTCGCTTTGGGTGGCTTACGCCGCTGTACGAACTGCAACCGTGAAGGTTTGTTCGATTAAATAGCGAGTAATAAATACTCTTTACTTTGGGTGGCTTACGCCACTGTACGAACTGTAACCGTGAAGGTTTGTTCGACTAACTGTATTGATTTGAATTAATATTTGTATTGTGTTTTGTTTCATTATAGTGTGTAAATAATAGTTTTTATTAAACTTGTAGTAATTGTTTATACAGTCCAGTCTTGTCTTGTCAGTCTTGTCTTATCCCAATAAAATGGGAACTTCAAATCCTGACGAGATCCTCTCAGCTCCCCTGATCCTACATGTATATGAAAAATTGCGCTCGATGAAACATTCCTCCAAGCGGCATCCTGCTTCCAAGCGGAGGAGTTTGGCAAAACGGAACCCCATTGAGGAGCTATCGACCGGGGTTAAAATATACAAAAAGTTATTAAAAAGTAGGGGTTGGTGGTAGGAGGGTAAAAATTTATGACTAAGTGTATTTTTTAATGCCACACCATAAAAATAACCAAAAAAAACTGTCAAAAAAATTAAAAAAATTTTTTTGGGTAGAGCTTCCCTTTTTACACTTAGGGGTAAAAAAATTAATAATAAACCTATTCTCATACTTACTGAATATACATATAAAATTTCATCAAAATCGGTCAAGCCGTTTCGGAGGAGTATAAACACTAAAACTGATACAAGAATTTTATATATTAGATATAAAATTATTCATAAAAACTATACATAGAATCGCGGCGGTCCGCACTCACACTTAAGGTTCCATAGGAAAACCAGCGCAATACTCTAGTGTATGATTGAAGTGGTCTTCTATTATCTCTATTTTAATTTTTTATTCTGTATTATATAGCTTTAAATTATGTTATTGTAGAAAATAAAATACAGTGAAAGAAGTATGTGGATGCTCAAAGAAGCAAAGGAAAGTGAAAGGTAATGCATGGTGGGATACGGAAGTAGCAGCTTCCGTAGACCAAAAGATCTTCTTTGGTTAACTGTCTGCTATATGCAGACGATGCGGTTTTATTAGCGCAGTCCGCGACTGACCTGCAAACCCTCGTCGACGTAATGGCAGAAGATTGTAAGAAAAGGGACCTACGTGTGAATGCGAGCAAAACCAAAATAATGGTTTTTGAAAGAGAAGAAGCCAGAACAGATGTTAGAGTAGCAATAGGAAATGGTGTACTAGAACAAGTGGATGAATTTGTATATCTTGGATGTGGATTCAGTCGGGATGGAAGGTACTCCACTGATGTAGAGAGAAGAGTGAATGCGGGAAATAGAGTGAACGGAGCATTGGGACAACTTCTCGGCAGTCAGCACCTCAGCCAGAGGGCACGTGTCGCAATACACAACGCAGTGCTTGTCCCAACGTTATTATATGGAAACGAGAGTTGGGTATGCAAAAAGGAGCATGAGAGTAAATTAATGCGGTCGAAATGCGATCTCTGCGGAGAATCTGTGGAGTGAGGCTGACTGACCGCATTCGTAACGACGACGTAAGAAAGCGAGTAGGTATAAAAGAGAGTATTGGTGTAAAGATGCGAAAGGGAATGCTCCGATGGTTCGGACATGTGGAAAAAATGCCGGACGAGCGACTAGTTAAGAAGATATACAATGCGAAAGTGGAAGGATGTAGGTACAGGGGGAGACCGAGACTCACCTACCTAGACCAAATCGGTCATGTATTGAAGGAAGGTGGAGTCAGGAGGCTCCGAAACCGGCGAGCGTGTATGAAGAGAGTTATGAATATTAAGGAAGCGAGAGATGTATGCAAGAATAGAGCCTCTTGGCACTCTGTTCTCTCTGCCTGCAAGGGAAATGGCGTGATGATAAGTAAGTAAGTAGAAAATAAAATAAATGTTTTTCTTTCTTTCTTTCTATAAACCGAAACGTAAACAAACCATGCTTTCACGAACCCAAACCCTGTTAGTTACCTGGTGTAAGATAATACAGTTACTCTGAGAAACTAGTTACGTTCGGACAGCGCAATCAACTAAACCCTGTGGCAATATCGCGGATATAAAGTCCCTTTTTCTTTTTGAGTCGGAAAGAAATGTATCTAAATGTCGACAGTAGCTGTGATAACGTAGCGATAAATCCAAGGATTGCAAAGACAATAAATAAATAAATAATAAATAAATATTCACGGATATTTTTACACAACGTCCTCTGGTCCCAAACTAAGCTTAACCCTTGAGTGGCCATCCCGTTAAAAGTAAGAATAATACCCGGAAATATAAAAAAAAAGGCCGGTGCTCGGGATACGTGAAATATGACCCCGCGGGCGCGGGTGTGCGGGTGTGTGCGGTGCCGTGTGGGGCCGGCACCATGAATAGCTCCACCCCGTCTCCTCCTATGGGAGTCGTAAAAGCCGACTAAGGGATTACCGGGGGAGCGGGCAGCAGCGTTACCCTGTGTACTAAAAACATACACTGCGATCGCCAACCCGCCTGCCAAGCGTGGCGATTATGGTAAAACCTCCATTTTGGGGAGGCCTATGCCCAGCAGTGGATGATGAAAGGCTGATGGATGGGCGCGGGTGGCTTTTTGTTCTATTTTTGTTTATTTATCTTTTATTTTTTTTATAATTATTAGGGAAACTGGCTATAAACAAATAATTAAACCACTTATCTTAGTTCTGTAAAAGGTATCGGCTTTGTGAATGTTTTCTTTATTTTATATATTTTTTTTATTTTTACATAAAATAAACAAAAGACCACGTAAATACACACTTTGTCCACAGGAGTGACCAAATTGCATTTTTTTTTTATTTCATAAAAAATATTTTATAAGGAATTTTATATCTATTATATCAAAAATTAGTTCTAACACATAAGCAGAGTCTATATATCATATTTCAATCTTAATGTTTTATGTTACAATCAAAAAATAAAATAATGTGTTGAATCTGGAACATTTTTTTTGTACGAAAACAGGATGTTATAAAAACAAAAGAATGAAATACGGCTGCATGTAATACCGACATACCGCCGTATTTTATATTTGTGCTATTGGTACCAGATTACGGATATAATACATATATTACTTTTTTTTGTAAATACATACATACTCGTATAATAGATAGAAAACACCCAGATGCAGTACAAATATTTGTGTTCATCACACAAATAACTGTCCTGAGTGGGAATCGAACGCATGACCTCATACACGGAAGTCAGTTATACCTAATGTGACCATTCATCTTTAGTGAAAGAGCGGGACACTTACGGAATCAAAAAAAATAATTCATCTAATTATTATGCGAAAGTAGAAGCATGCAGGTACAGGGGGCGACCGAGACTAACCTCTTTTTTGTTTTGGCGGGAAAAAATGTACCTAACCGCATACCCCGTCGTTCGGGGCAATTAACAGGGCAGTGTGGAGCCCTCACCCACTAAATAAACCCGCCGTGTGCCGTCTCTCCGGTTCGGACATGTGGAAAAAATGCCGGACGAGCGACTAGTTAAGAAGATATACAATGCGAAAGTGGAAGGATGTAGGTACAGGGGGAGACCGAGACTCACCTACCTAGACCAAATCGGTCATGTATTAAAGGAAGTTGGAGTCAGGGGTCTCCGAAACCGGCGAGCGTGTATTAAGAGAATTATAAATGTTGAGGAAGCGAGAGATGTTTGCAAGAATAGAGCCTTTTCGCACTGTTCTTTCTGCTTACATAGCAAGGGAAATGGCGTGATGATAAGTATAGTTTTGTCTGTTTGCAAAAACGGGATGATTTTGCTCTGGGTGGGGACGACGGGACAGACAGCCTGAAATCGGGACTGTCCCGCTCAAAACGGGACGTATGGTCACGTTAGTTATACTACCGACTACGCCACGAGGCCCGTCAACAATACCACTGAAGTAATATACAATAGTTCCAGTGGCCCACCAATAAAAGCGGAGAGACGGCATACGACGGGTTTATTTAGTGGGTGAGGGCCCCACACTATCTACGTTGCCCTAAACGACGGGGTGTGCGGTTACATATATTTGTTTCCTGCTTATACAAAAAAAGGTACTACATAGACAATGGTATGGAGTACGATCCGGAGTTCAAGGGTCAGGCCTCGTATGGCACACACCTCAGACTTTTCGAGATTTGTTTAAGAGCCTCGTGGCGTAGTCGGTGCACGAGATCGTGGGTTCGATTCCCACTCAGTGCAATTATTTGTGTGATGAACACAGATATTTGTACTGCGTGTGGGTGTTTTCTATATATTATATGTATGTACCTATTTACAAAAAAAGAAGTAGTATATATGTAATATCCGTAATCTGGTACCCATAGCACAAGCGTTAAGCTTAATTTGGGACCAGAGGACGTTGTGTGAAAAATTTCCGTGAATATTTATTTATTATTTATTTATTTATTAATTATCACTGCCCGGTGAAGGAAAATATCTAGAAGAAACCTGCATGTCTGAGAGATTTTATCCACGGTTTGTGAAGTCTCCCAACCGGCACTGGTTCAGAGTGGTAGACTATGGCCTAATTCCTCCACCATAAGAGGAGACCCGTGCCCCAGAATAATGGGACATAGAAAGAGTTAGAAAAAAACTCAGAACCTGTCGTTCGAAGCAACGAAAAGCTAGTGTGGGACCTATATTGGCAGACCAGAACTGGAACTATTGAAAATCACTTGAGTGATCAAAAACAAAATTCCTAAAAATTAAAAAAAAATGTTTTTAACGAATTCCATCTTATAGTGATTGAAGAAAAGAAAGAAGAATAAAATAAGTCGTATCCATCTGTGCTCTATAGGATATTCACATATTAATAGCATCACGCCTCTATTCCCCGAAGGGGTAGGCAGAGGTGTATTACACACCCACGATTCGCCAGCTATGTTTAAGTCCCACGTAATACTTTTAACTATATTCCGCAAGCCTATTGACCTCTACCGGGCACATTTCCAAACTCCGGGCTGCTACTGAGAATTTTTCTTTTTGGAAAAAGCTCAATAACATTGCCCGACCCTTTTTTTTTGTTTGTTATGGCGGGAAAAAATGTTCCTAGCCGCACACCCCGTCGTTCGGGGCAACGAACAGGGTAGTGTGGGGCCCTCACCCACTAAAGAAACCCGCCGTGTGCCGTCTCTCCGCCTTTGTTAGCGGGCCACTGGAACTATGTTACATTCCTTCGGTGGTCCGCCGGCGGCTTACCCTTTCGGGTACCCTCTACTGAGCGACGCATCCGCACATGGAGCGTCGCACCTTCGCGGGAGGCCTTGCGGGTGGCGGACGTTCCCCGGTCCATCCACCCGCAGCCTCAGCTAGGGCGGCATGAGGTGCAAGTATCTGCGCCTGCGCCGCCCCGGTCGCTGGCGGCGGTTTGGGTCAGCGGAAGAATCCTCCTCCCTAGCCCTCTCCGCCGCTTCCTTCCGCGAGATAACCTCCTCGCAGAAGGCAGCGACCGCGGCCCAATTCCTGTCACTGCCAAGCATCGCTCTGACGACGCTCGGCAGCGAGAGGTCCCTCCCTATTTCCGCGACGAGTTCACGGCGCTGCTCGGCCCAAGCCGGGCACGACTCGAGCGTGTGCCGCGCCGTGTCCTCGTCACAGCCGCAGTGGTGACAGCCCGGAGTCGCTTCCCTCCTTGCGACTATGTGCAGATATCTGCCGAAGCAACCATGCCCCGACAGCATCTGCACGAGTCGGAAGGTAAGGACTCCATGCCGTCGCCCCGCCCACTCCTCCAGCACAGGCTGGAGCGCCCCTACAGTCCAAAGACCGGCCCGGGGCGCCTCCAACCGTGCCCTCCATCTCGCCATGGCAGCTCGGCGGGCGTCGCCCTGCCACCTGGCCACCTCTCTGGGTAGGGGGCTTCCGCCCCCCTCCCGCTCTTGTGACGCCCGCCGATACACTTCAGCGAGCACCTCCGCCTCCAAGTCCCACGGGGGGATTCCGGCCAACGCGCAGGCCGCCTCCGTCGACACCGTGCGGTATCCACGTATGACCCTGGACGCAACGACTCTCTGTGGTCTCCACAGAAGAGCCCTGTTCAGTGCGTCCAGGGACCCCGCCCACACGGGTGCGCCGTACAGCGCCATAGACCGGACCACCCCCGCGTAAAGCCGTCGGCACGCATTGTTGGGTCCGCCCATATTCGGCATGAGCCGTGCAAGGGCGGACGCTGCGCCGATTAGCCTCGGGGACAGTTGGCGGAAGTGCTCGCGAAAGCGCCACCGCCCGTCCAGCACCAGGCCCAGATACTTAATCTGGGCCTGCACCCCAATCTGGACCCCGTCCACTGTGATTGGGGCGCCAGCAGGTGGCCGACGTCGGGGCCCATGGAAAAGTAGGGCCTCCGACTTGTCCAGGGCCACCCTAAGCCCCAGCGCCCCGATCCTCCTGACCACCTCCGAGGTCCCTAAGGTGGCTAGGAACGCCGCTTCCTCGAAGTTTCCACCCCGGGCCACGACCAGCGTGTCATCCGCATAGCAGATGACCGCCAGCCCGGGGGGGAGCCGACAGCGCAACACCCAGTCGTAACCGATGTCCCACAGGAGCGGCCCCAGGACCGAACCCTGTGGGACACCGCACGACATGGGTCTCCTCACAACGTCCCCTATGCGGCTCTCATAGACGACGCTGCGGCCCTCTAGATAGTCCGCCACCAGCCGCCTCAGGTATACAGGCACCCCGTGATATCGGAGCGCCTCCCTGATGCAGCTGAATGGCAGACTATTAAATGCGTTGGCGATGTCAAGCGACACCGCCAACAGCATTTCTCCGCCGTTGACGACCGCCGCGGCCACGGCCCTCAGACGCATGATCGCGCTGACTGTCGAACGACCAGCTCGAAAACCGAACTGGGCGTCCGACAAGTCGGGCCCGACGTCGCGCAGGTGCTGGACAATGCGGGCAGCGAGGATTCTCTCCAGCATCTTACCCGCCTCATCCAGCAGCACGATGGGCCTGAAGGCCCCGACCGAATCCGGCGTTCGTCCCGGCTTCGGCAGGAGTACCAGCCTCCCCTCCTTCCAGCAGTCAGGGAACCGTCCGGACACCAGGCACGCGTCGAACAGTCCCCTGAGGCGAGGCTCCAGGTGGTCCAGAGCCAGGGCCAGAGCCCGGGCAGGTATCCCGTCCGGGCCGGGGGCGGTGTTCTTGGAACGAATTCGCGCAACAGCCGCCCCCATTTCCGACGCAGTGACGGGTGGTACACTTAAGTCAGCCTCCCGGTCGCTATCTGGCGGTGCCATGACCGGGGGCGCGTGCTCCACCCGTCGTGGGAATAAGCCCTCGACCACCTCGGTGAGGAGGCCGGGCTGAAGGGTCTCTGTGAGGGGAGGGCCCTGGGTGCGGAGCTTGTTCAGCGCCGCACGGTACGGGCGACCCCAGGGGTCACGATTGAGACCGTCCAGCATCTCCTGCCTTTTCTCTGTTTTGGCGCGACAGATGGCCAGCTTGAACTCGGCCCGCGAAGTGCGGTATGCCTCGTATAGCCGGTCCTCCCGCTCCCCATCGCGGTTGCGCCGCCGACTGCGGGTGTAGGACCTCCGGGCACGAATGCACGCTGCACGGAGGTCCGCCAGCTCCTGGGACCACCAGTAGAGCCCTTTCCTCGGAGGAGGACGTCGCACACGGGGCATGGCCGAGTCGCACACCTGCGTGACCGCAGCGTGAAATCGGTAAGCCTCAACGTCTACCTCCTCAGTCCGGGCCGGTGAGGACAGCCACGATTGAACGATGGCTGCCTCCGCCAGTAGGTCCCTATCCAGCCTACCCACAGCCCACCGCGGGAACGCGGAAGTTCTGCGCGCCGCGTGACCCCTACTGGGGCCCTGGAGGGACCGGGAGACCTCAATCCGGATATACCGATGGTCGGACAAGGTCTCAACCTCCTCCAGAACATACCAGTTCCCCACACGTGCTGCGACGTCAGGGCTAGCGAACGAAAGGTCCACTATCGACCCGCCCCGTCGCCGCACGCACGTGTTGACGGAGCCTCTGTTTAATAAACAGAGGCCCGTCGACGCCGCCCACTCAACAACCGCCGCCCCGCGAGCATTGGTCGCAGGGGACCCCCACGCCGTGGATTTGGCGTTGAAGTCCCCCACAACCAGGACGCGGCTAGGTGCCAAGCGCCGCAACGAGGTCTCTAGGCTGTTAAGCCAGACCCCGAAATCAGCCAGACTCCGATTGGGGGAGAAGTACACGCCGTACAGCGTAACTCCCCCCCAGTCGACCGCGACGTATCCGGTACCCCTGTCTCTGATCGACAAGGGCGGGGAACGAAGCGCCGTGGAGCTGATGATTGCCACGGAGCCATCGCAGCTGCCCGCCCAGTTAGGGCGGTCAGGAACGCAATAAGGCTCCGCAGCTACGGCTACACCAATCAACCGCTCCACCATGGTTTGCAGGAGAAGATCCTGCGCCCTGGCGGAGTGGTTGAGATTCGCCTGGAGGAGGACAGCGTTACGGTTGAACGTTAAGCCGTAACCATATCCTCCTCCACCCGGGACGGCGGCGAAGCCGCGCTAGGGGGGACAGCCGGGGCCGATTGGCTGTTCCCCCCCTTTTTTGGCCCTGTGGTGGCTGGAGGTCTACACCCCTCCCGCCCCATGTAGTGCTTCGCAGGTCTATTGCCTGCAGCACACGCGGGGCAGTGAGGGGGGGCGGTGCAAGTTGCCGCCTTATGCCCTGCCTGACCGCAGCGGAAACAAAGACCGCCGCAATCAAAGCAGTTAGTGCACGTCGGTCGGGTGTGTCCAACCGCCATGCACTTATAGCACCTCGCAGGTCGGGGCTCCAGCACGGCGACCCGCGCGGAACTCCAGCCCACGAGGAGCCTGCCTGCGTCAGCCAAGATTTTAGCCGACGCGACAGGGCAACTCACCCAGACGGTACCCACACCGCCGGGCCCGGTCCTAATGGAGCCCACTCTGACGGCATCCGAGCATCCGGTTTTCGAGGCAATAGCCTCCCGGACGTCCTCAGCCGTCACCGAGTCGTCCAGACCGGAAATGCGCAGTTCAGCGCACTTCACCGGTCTGGCAATGCGGACTCCACTGCCTTCACCGAACAGACCTCGCAGCCTCGTGGCTATCGTGTCGGCCATTTTGGGACCCTCCACGCCAGGGAACTCGAGGATTCGAGCCCCTGTCCGGGCTTGGCGGGTCCGAGCGGCAACGCCTCCGAGGTCGGAGACGTCGATTTCCGCCCGGGCCTTCCTCAAAATGGCCTGGTAGCTCAGGCCTGCTTCCGCCTCCGGCAGCATGGTGATCACCACCGCTGCCGTTTTCGGCGTCTGAAGCTTGCGCTTACGCGGCCTCTTTTTGGAGCCGGGCTTGTCCCCCGGCACGGCTATAGGCTCCTGGGCTTGGGCAGCAGCCCCAGCCGCAGATCCCCTCTTCTTTTTACCCCGGGACTTCTTCCTCCCGCCGTCCACAGTCTGCCAGCCCTCGTCAGAGGGTGCAGGGCCGGACGTGGCGGGTGGTGGGACTTGAGAATCCCGGGATATGTTTGCTTGGGCCCGAGAGGGCTGGTCAGCACGCGGAAGGGGAGGGAACTGCTCCTTGGGCTGGCCTTTGGAGCGTTGCCCAGCCTTCTGCGCCGTCTTAGGCCTGCTTGCCTTGGCGGCTTTGCCCTGCCCCTTGGGCGGCGTAGCAGACGCAGCCGCGGAATAAGTGCCCACGCGGCCACCCTGGCAGGGAAGCGGCGTTGGGGCTGAAGGCGGCGCGGCCTTCTTGTCCGCGGCCAGAGCTGGACGGAGTCTTGGCTCCGGCGGCACCCTAGCGCTCAAGGAGTCGATGCGCGGGTCATAGATGGCACTAATGCGATCGATGACTTGGCGCATCTGCTCCTCTGTAAGGAGACCAGGGGCGGGAGGCCCCAAGCCCGCCGTTGAGGCAGAGGTTTCCGGCCCGGCCTTGGCGAGGCTTGGCTTGACTCGCCGGCCGGTGAGCTCCTTACGGGGCTCTGCCACCTCCGCTTCGAGGCACCTGCAGCGGCAGGGCGCCTCCAGCTTCCCAGTCTCCCCCGGCACCGAGTACCGCCGGAGAGACTCCATCGCTCCATAGGCTACTTTCGTAGCGCTATTGAGGGCCTCCGCGAGGCTGCCCCGAAGGCTCCGCGACCCATTAGCCACCGTTAGAACGACGGCCAGGGCATCCGAAACCTTCTGGGCAATCTGGTCCACCGTGGGCGGACCATCCGTCTCCGGAGGATCTTCACGGAGCTTCGATGTGAGGAGGGTTACCTTCTCCTCCACCGAAAGCCCCACTCCCAAACCCTGCAGTATGGCCTCATCCGCTAGGGTTGAGGCTCAGGTTGCCATACGCCTGGTAGCGCCTCGGCCCCTCTTGGCCGACCTTCCCGGCCTTCCCGGCGGGGGCATCTCTGTAGAGCTGCCCTCCGACTCAGATGACGCGCTCCTCTTCTCCGAAATCGGGCGCTTCCGGAGACGCGCTGGCTGCTCGACCGATGCAGCTGGCTGCTTCGTCGACTCGGCTGGTTGATCTTTCGGTGTGGCCGGGCCCTGCTTAGGCTTCGAAGGCTTCGGCACGCAGGCGCTCGGCACTTTGGCAGACGTGTTGCCACCGTCGGACGAATCCATGTCAGCGGTAGAGCCGCCACCCATGGCAGCACTACCCGCAGGTGTGGGTTTCTTCCCACGGGTCTTCCCCTTCTTCTTCCTCCTCCCTTCCATCTCCTTATCTTCGGCGTTGGTTGCCCCCCTCCGATACGCGGGGCTGACAGGGCCGGTCTTGGTACTCGGCCCTGTGAGGGATTCTCCGGACGCGTTGCGTCCGGTACCCTCCGGAGGTATACTGGTGTTTTTAACGTCCGCCATATTTAAGTTTTGAGTCCTTCGACTATAGGGTGCCACCCTCGCGACTGGATACCCTCCAGCCATTCATCCCTCGCCGGGCGGCAGAGCTTAGATTGGGGTAATTTTTTATAGGGGTTTTCTTCCCCGCGGTCTGAAGACCCCCGGTCCTGTCCGTTCAGGATTACGGGTCGGGCCGAACGGTGGTCTGCATCAGACCGTGCCCACCGCTTGCAAAGCAAGCAGTGAGCCCGTCGCCCCTCAGGCTGAAAAGCCCCGTCTCCGTCTCCCAGGGCCGGGAGGGCCACTATGGCCCCGCTAGCCCTCCACGGCAGACGTTCGGCCCACTGCAAGCAGTGAGCCCGTCGCCACTTGGGCTGAAAGCCCCGCCTCCGGGGACGGGGGGGGTCACTTTGACCCCGCTGTCCCCACCCCAGGGTCGGGGGGGCCACTGTGGTCCCGCCGACCCTCCACGGCGGACGTATGGCCTATCCACTGTGCCCTCTGCTAATCAGAGGGACACGCGGAGACCCGTCCCCTGCCGGGATTCAGCCGCCGGCACTTGAGTGCCGGCGTTGCCCGGGGTGCACCAACGCGGAGGTATCCCGACCCGCACCCCAACATTGCCCGACCCGGGGATCGAACCCGAGACCTCATGATTAGCAGTCGCATACACTACCGCAACACCACCGAGGCAGTTAAAAAACTAGTTATTTATTACACTGAAATATCCGTGTTGGCAATTCATGATTTCACGAATCGCCAAGAAAATCTGTAAGATATGCATATTTGCATATCCGTGTGGTGACGGACTAAGAATACAAGTGTCACGACCCCATTTTTTCCCACGACTATCGTACGAGGCGACTAAGGGAAGTAAGCAATTATCACCCATTGTATTACTGTTGGTAAGGTTGGGTACCAAGTGAGAGTACTCACTTGCTATCGGGCCCGAACGGGTTGGTACCTCCATCTCCCGTGTTACCGGCCATGAAGCACATCCGTGTCAGACAGGAGCTGGCTATTAATTCTTACATTTAAGATATTTGAGAAAAGATGAATGTATTAGGCTATATAGGTGCATCTGAACACAAAACATTTTTTGTCTGTTCGTTCGCGCATCACACAAAAACTACTGAACGGATTTTGATGCATCTTTATTTGATAGCTCTTAATTATACTTAAAATTTGATGTAGGTACATTTTATCCCGCTATTATTTTGGTAACTGAGATATAACCTAAAAACTAGATTTTGCCCACGGCGGGCAAGGAATACTGGTATTCTGATATACCCAAGTCTCATAATGTGCACCAGTAGTTACAATTTTTTTTTTATAATTATAGTTAAAACAATTATGGCGAAACAATGTATTAATGTTTTGTTAGTAAACAATTTAGTTACACTGTAGTTTAATTAGTAGTATACTACAAAAGGAGCATGTGCGTAACGAATTTTCAGCTCGTGTAAAAACGTTATCCTTGTATACTTTATTAAGTATTGGTTATATTGATTGCTGTCTCGGTGATCTAGCGATAGTGTATGCGACTGCAGATCATAAGGTCTCAGGTTCTAATCCTGGGTCAAATCATCAAAAAATATTGGGCTTCAAGAAATTCTGGGTAGAAGTTAAGAAGCTGGAACACTTATGGCTTATTATATACCTTATTATGCTTAGATCCGTAGCTAACTTCTGCAGCTATCTGATTTATTTTAATTAAACCTTATTTAAAAACATACGACGTAAAAGTATAGGTTGCCATAATATGTTTTACCAATTATTAAGTCCAACCAAATGAAATTGCGAACGGAATATAGTTAAAAGTTAGTACTTTATCCATAGCACTTACTAGAATCGGTATAAAGACGCGAAAAGGAATGGTTAGAGAGCTGAATGGCAAAATTTCTATATGATCTGTTCGTGTGGCAGACATATTAATATCAATTTCAATTAATACCATAAAAAGCATTAAGGACCGCGTCTGCCACCATAACAGGCCTGCGTTATCAATTGAAAGCACTTTAAAAATGAAAAAAAGACGGTATGCAAAATTATTTGTTCGTCTCTGCCACTTGAACTGATGGTCAGAAACACCTTCAAAACGAGGCACATCGAAGCGGCAGACGTCCAGCCCTCTGGCTTATTAAGTAATTAATTTTTAAACCATTTTTTATGATTTAAAAAAATGTATATGAATTGTTCGCTTGACAGACCTGAATTGTTCGATTAATGACGATATAAAGAACCACAGAAAAATAGTCTGCCACCATGATAGCGCTGCGTTATCAATCGACAGCGCTTTAAAAGTGTAGAAAAAAAATGTCTGTTAAATCATTTGTTCGTATTTGCCTTTTGGACTGATGATCAGAATCAAGACAGTAAACATCGAAGAGGCAGACGTCCAGACCTCTGATTTTCCAAGGGCAGAGCATTTTTATATAATTTTTTTTCGAAAGTTTTGTCTTTCTTTCTTATAGAGAAGAGAGTGACAACGATATAATTCCCCAGGTAGTTGGCGTTTACCTATGGGGCATTCTGCGTCAAATCACGCGGTCATTGGCCTGATCCCTCGGATTTTGATGTCCAATAACCGTGGGTTTCGTTTGGCTCCAAATATTATTTCAAATGTTTAGAAATGTTTATTTTATTTTTATTAGAGGTTGTCCGAGCTAAAAAAACATTAAATTGAGGAAAAACATAAAAAGGAGCCTTTTTTAAATTAATTAAATTTTTTCACAGATAATAGTTCGATAATGGACCAAACGTCCGTGTGGGGCCGGCTTTAGAATTGTCCCACCCCTCTCTACCCACGGGAGTCGTAAGAACCGACTAAGGGAATACCAGGGGAGTGGGCAGCAGCACTCCCTCGAGTATTAACAACATCCAATGTGATCGCCAACCCGCCTGCCAAGCGTGGCGATTACGGCATTATCCCCCATGACGGGACCGCTGGGTATCCGCCGTTTTGGTAACAAAATAACAAGTGATGCTCACAATATTTTAGGATGTAACTCTCAAAATAATCACATAGAGTGCAGGTTAGTTCAATGGCGACCACGACCGACTGTGTTCACGTTCTTGCCAATCAAATACCTCGTAGGACGTCTGTCCTCTTTTAAATTGACTAACTGCTATCTGTCAGCCGTCACCTACCGCCTGACGTCTGTCATCGCATCACAACTAAATACTTATAATTTGAAGACATTTATAAGATATTGAAGGTAAGTGACAAGCAATAATAAAATTACATTACCTAGTCTAGTAGACGTCAATAGGCTCGACCCCTATTACGTGGGACTTAAACATAGCTTGCGAGTCGTGGATGGGTAATACACCTTTGGCTACCCCTTCGGAAATACAGGCGCAATGCTGTTTTTTTGAAAAAAACCTTTTTGAATTTTTAATTGATTAAAATTTTATTTCCTTTCATAAAAGACAGAAAATAATATACTATTACGTGAACTCTTAGTAATAACAATAATAAACCGTAATAACCGCTTTAGCTTAATTCCTGAAAAAAACTTAAAAAAATCGTACATAAAAAAAATCAGCGACCTAGACGTCTGCCAACTTTTTTTTTCTATTCTGGGAGTCCTAATGAATCGAATGGACGCAACGAGAACGACGAACAAATGATTTAGTATAGCTTTTTTTTTTACATTTTTGCACCTACGTCCCGTGTTAAAACAGAGCCCTGCAAATCTGCCTCTTCGATGTTTATAGTTTTGAGGATGATTTTGACCATCAGTCCAAGAGGCAGACGCGAACAAATGATTTAGTATCACTTTTTTTTTACATTTTTGAAGCGCTGTAACTTGAAAACGCAGGGACATACGACTTTCATTTACAGGACCAAATCGTTTTGTATTGGCATAAACTTTCATCCCTATTAATATGAAAGACGAACAAATCATATACCAAAATGGCACTCAGCTCCCTAACCAGAATGCTCAGATGGTTCAGACATGTGGAAAGAATGCCGGACGAGTGATTGATTAAAAAAATATACAGAACGAAAGTGGAAAGATGTAGGGACAGGGGAAGACCGAGAATGACCTACCTAGACCAAATCGGTCATGTATTGAAGGAAGATGGAGTCAGGGGTCTCCGAAACCGCCGAGCGTGTGTGAAGAGAATTTTGAATGTTGAGTAAGCGAGAGATGTATGCAAGAATAGAGGTTTTTGGCACTCTGTTCTCTCTGCCTAGCTCACAAGGGAGATGGCGTAAATATAAATTAGTAATGAAATACTTACCAGGATAACAGAGCCTGTATGTGTTCAACATTTAAATATAGAAACTTTCACATTTGTAATATTAGTAGGATTATATTAATGAAGCCTTTTCTTTTGTTAAGGCGAGAAAAATGTTCCTAACCGCACACCCCGTCATTCGATGCAACGAACAGGGTAGTGTGGGGCCCTCACCCACTAATTAAACCGGCCTTGTGCCATCTCTCCGCCTTTATTGGCGGGCCACTGGAACTATGTTACATTCCTTCAGTGGTAATATTAATGAAGCCTGTCAGATTTGGTTTTGAAAAACAAAACTAATGTGAAAGGGATTTATTTAATCTCAACCTTTTTCCCTTTAGGTCGGATATAATCAACTTATCTGACCCATTCATAGAAGTACCTATTATTCTCGATTTCAGCAACGTTTCTTAAAATGAAGAACCATGATCTTATTTCCTGTAAGTCTAAATGAAGTTATTGTAGCAGAAAGGATTTTATATTTCAGGGTGAAACGTCGGGGTGTGCGGTTAGGAACATTTTTTCCCGCCTTAACAAAAAAAAAAAAGGAACCACCGTTAGGAATGTAACATAGTTCCAGTGGCCGCCAATAAAGGCGGAGAGATGGCACACGGCGGGTTTCTTTAGTAGGTGAAGGCCCCACACTACCCTGTTTGTTGCCCCGAACGACGGGGTGTGCGGTTAGGAAAATTTGTTCCCGCCTTAACAAAAAAAAAAAGGGTGAAACATCGGAGCCACCGTAGGAATGTAACATAGTTCCAGTGGCTGCCAGTAAAGGCGGTGAGACGGCACACGGCGGGTTTCTTTAGTGGGTGAAGGCCCCACACTACCCTGTTCGTTGCCATGAACGACAGGGTGTGCGGTTAGGAACATTTTTTCCCGCCTTAACAAGCAAAAACGAGGGTTAAGCATTGGAAGGTGCTCCCTATCATTGTCTTTTATATGAGAGCGCTGGAGGCTCCAACCTCCTCCCTATTCTCTCCTTATTAAACTTTCTTCATTTTTTTTATTCTTTTTTTTTTGTTATGGCAGGAAAAACTGTTCCTAACCACACCGCACACCCTATCGTTCGGGGTAACGAACAGGGTGGTGTTGGGCTTTCACCCACTTAAGAAACCCGCCGTGTGCCGTCTGTCCGCCTTTATTGGCGGGCCACTGGAACTATGTTACATTCCTTCGGTGGTTCTCCTTATTATCCATCATAAATATGTACCTCCTATACCTTTTCTTGGAGATAGTGACATGCGAGTGATGGTTCTATTGTTGCTAGCTACGGTAACCGCTTACCTTCAGGTGGATCGATGCTTGTTTTGCTACCCAAGTAGTGAAAAAGCTTCTAATGTAAAGAAACTGTAACCTGCCTTGGTGGTGTATAGACAGGTGGTGTACACAGCACTCGCTGATCGTGGTCTCGGATTCGATTCCTGGGTCGGTGGGTCAATAATTGACAATTGGATGAAAACTGAAAGTAAAATTTCAAGTACGCGTCATGTTTAGCAAGATTTTTAGTAAGTATCATAAATTGGTAAATATTTAATAAATATCAAAACATAGGATCACGCCTGTGTTCCCTGAAGGGGTAGGCAGAGGTGTATTACACACCCACGATTCGCCAGCTATGTTTAAGTCCCACGTAATAGGGGGCGAGCCAATTGACGTCTACCGGGCACATTTCCAAACTCCGGGCTGCTACTGAGAATTTTTCATATTAGAAAAAAGTTCAATAACATTGCCCGACTCGGGGATCGAACCCGAGACCTCATGATTAGCAGAGTTTAATGTTTTTCTATAACTTAGATGTAGTATGACTTACTTTGATTTTTTATATTGCATGGGTGGCATACAAGCATACGGCCCACCTGATGGTAAGCGGTTACCGTAGCCTATAGACGCTAGCAACACCAGACGCATCACTCGCACGTCACCAGCTCCAAGGACAGGGATAGAAGGTGAATAGGCAGGATACTAAGGAGAAGATAGGAAGGATAACAAGTAAAGGACAGGGAGGGGGTTCGGGCCTCCGGCACTCTCACTCACTATATGAAATGTAAAAGTAGGTACCACTACTGTTGGTTCACGCCGCTCTTCTGTGAGAGGGTGGTACTTAACTGCTCGAGCTGGCCTATTCATGCTGGGATAAGCAAGGTCACTTTCATCTACCTCTTTCGTCTTCCTCAGTCGTTTACTACTGTGTTATTATTTCATGATGACGTAGGTATCTCTATTACCGACCTATACTACTACTTGCTTACGATTTTCAGCGTTTATTTATTGAAGTGAAACTTCTAATGTAACTTCCAACAAGGTTGCGTTATTTATTTAACAAAATCCACATTATCGAGGGATAACAATATCCCCACCTACATAAGTAACTTAAGGTCAATAATGGATTTACATTATATAGTTAGAGCTTATAAACTAATCGAGTGAAAACAAAAACTTTATTTAATTTTTGAAGTGACATCCAACAAGGTTGCGTTAACTGTTTAACGCTACCATGGAGGGAGTATGAAAGCACTGTTGCATTAAACGTTCAACGCTCCTGGGGAGAGGGAATAGAAAGAGACAGCGCGAGAGTGTTCACTTCCACCGCGCGGAGGAACTCCACGCTTTTTTAATTTTTAATTATAATGTAATTTATTTTTATTGACCCGTGTGGGACGGCTTTAGAATTGTCCCACCCCTCTCCACCCATGGGAGTCGTAAGAGCCGACTGAGGGAATGCCGGGGGAGTGGGCAGCAGCACTCCTTCGAGTATTAACAACATCTACTACGATCGCCAACCCGCCTGCCAATCGTGGCGATTTCGGCACTATTCATGGGGAGGCCTATGTCAAGCAGTTGTCTTTAAAAGGCTGATGGATGATGGATGGACGGCAGTTTATTATTATGTGGTGTGCCAGATACAGTAGGTATAAAGTATGTATGCCTAAGTGTGCCTATATGTATGTGTGAGAGTGATAACTTCCCACTTGTATGTGTTACGGGAACTTTGGACTATGCTAGTTTGTGTCACAGCTTACAGTCAAGTATCTCCAACAATTTATATTCGTATTTGCACAGTCAACCAAAATAGCTTCAAATTCTTTCAAGATCGAAACAGCCACTTGAAAGAATCCTAGATATTCCAATAACGGTTTTGTTTTTAGCTACGAACTTTGAGACGCAAATACTAGAACATATTGCTAAAAAATAAAATTAGGCAATTCCTTGTCTATGTAAATGTATACTAATATTATAAAGAGGTAAAGTTTGTGAGGTTGTAGGGGGTAATCTCTTAGGAACATTTTTACCCGCCAAAAAAAAAAAAAATGTGTAATCTCTGGATCTATTGAAGTTATTTTGAAAATTTTTTTACCAATGGAAATCCACGTTATTTATGAGTGTCATATTAACCGCAAAAATGAAAACACCATTTCGTGGTAATCGGATTTGCAATGTAACTCGGAGAAAAAACGGTCGAACGAAAACGTTTCTTACGAACGCTGCCTTAAAGATGAGAGATATATGATTGAGTTCTAGAGAAAAGTTGTAGAGCTTGATAATGCCTACAAAAATGTCAGCGACAGCACTGTCTCACTTTTATATTTAAGTCACAAAAAGTAGACTTTTATATTAAAAAAATAATTTTATATTGTGTAGGTCATGTTTATTGGTCATATTATCAACAGTTATGAATTTTTATCAAAATAAGTAAATTTATCGTCTCAAGTGTTTAAAACGAAAGACTTTTCCCTTAATGCATATAATTTGGACGAATGGTTTAAAGAGATAATATTGAGTGATATTTCTATTAGACGGGTTTTTTTTAATGTTTACCGCCCAACGAAGTGGGCACGGGTCAGCTTGTAATAAATAAAAGAAGATATATTTTTGATAAATCTTAGGTAACTAGTAGTAATAACATTTGGAATAAATTGCTCCAAAATTATGAATGTGAATCCAATGCAATATGTTTAGGTCAAAATTTATTCGAAGACTCTGCCCGCGACTTCGTGGATTTTAAAATACTTTGGAAAATCCAAAAGTGCACGCCTCATAATCATCATTTTTCACAATAAAATTGATTATTGGATAAGTACCTAATAATGTATTGGTCTTACTAAGTAGTTTTCAATAAATCACATTTATAGCGCTAATTTCAAAAAGTACTGTGGTTTTCATGTCTTATACGCCATCTAGCGCTAATTTTAAGAAGTACTTCTATATTAGTCTATAGAAATAGTTCTTACGAAATACCAAATCAATCCACCAAGTCAATCCATCCATCCATGCCTTTCAACGTCCACTGCTGGATATAGGCCTCCCCAAGAGAACGCCACAACAAGCCGTCCCGTCAGGGGGGATAATGCCGTAATCGCCACGCTTGGCAGGCAGGTTTGCGATCGCAGTGGATTAACGTCAATATTTGATTGAAATGTTTGAATTGTCAGCTAGGAACAGTTTAAATTGGGCAAAGAAAATGTGGTTTTCACGTTAATCGGGGCAAGTTTTCATCTTCTCATCATAAGATTCCTTGGACTCCTACGTATATTTGAAAAACATAATCGACTGAATTAGTACAGCTTTTCTTGAGTTTTGCTCTTAGCATCACATTTAGTGATTCATTTTTATTTATAAGATTGCATCGAACTTTGACATCACCCGATAGCTGCGCTATATTTCATAAATGATATATATTACCCTCGTATCTATGATAAAGAGAAGACGCACAAATGATAAAACCCCTAGATTATTCTTTAACGCGCGTGTTTAGACCCCGGGCATAGATATCACCATTGTATAACATAGCCTGTGGAACAAGCTATAAGATGTAGGTAAATTTTAAAGAACAAATTATTTGTGAATGAAAAAAAGGAGCTTTACTACGAGGTTTTAATCCTTAACAAAACAATTTTTACCTCTACAACTGGTCGGTTGAGATTTAATCCATCTATCCATCCATCAGCCTTTTAAAGTCCACTGCTGGACATAGGCCTCCTCAAGAATGGGGGATATTGCCGTAATCGCCACGCTTGGCAGGCATGTTGGCGATCGGAGCGAATTTTCTTAATATTCGAAGGAGTGCTGCTGCCCACTCGCTCGGTATTCCCTCAGTCGGCTCTTACGACTCCCATGGGTGGAGAGGGGTGGGACAATTCTAAAGCCGGCCCCACACGGTCTGAGATGTAATAGCAGCTTCAAATGCCACCTAAGACACTGGTGCCAGAAGTCTGGTAAAGCTACTACCAAAATGGAGAAGCAGCTGATGTGCCAGAGTTGAAAGAACCTGAAAAATAAATAATATTTCAAATATTTTCTGAAAAACAAGGTTTCTCCACGGATATGATAGGAGGTGTCCTTAGACCTTTTGTACGCCTCATAAGCAAAGCATTGAGATGAGTACTACTGTCACTCCCCAAAAAACAATTGATTTTTAAAACTTAAAATGTCTCTATTTATCATATATTACACTTGTAAAATAATATAACATATACACACATATATCAAGAAAAAACACTATTTTTAAAACTCATGATATTTTGATGCCATTTTTGTTATTTGAACTAGATATAAAACTCTTTAAAAAGTTCTGTCTTAGACGTCCGTGTGTCTTATGTTAACAAACACAGGATCCGCACGATCCTGTGTTTGTCAACACAATAACGACCGAAATACTTTACTAATCGAGTTTTTTTTCTCTTACGCTTCAGCATAATTAGGAATATAACCCTATCACTTTTCACGGTCTGACTCAATGTGGTTTAATTTTTATTAAATAAACAAAAAAAAATGGTTTGAATATGTATGGTCAATTCGATCATACACTAACACCGGCGCTATCAACCTTACTTAGTGAGAACTACTTCTATAAAACTAATACAGTACTTCTTAAAATTAGCGCCATCTTATGAGAATCACATTAGTACTTTTTGAAATTAGCGCTATCTATGTGATTTATTGAAAACTACTTAGTAAGACCAATGAATTATTAGTTACTTACTTATTCAATGAAAAATGAAATTATGAGGAGTGGCCTTTTGGATTTTCCAAATTCTTTGTTTATTTTTTTGTTAAGGTGGGAAAATATATACTTAACCGCAAAATCCGTCGTTCGAGGCAACGAACAGGATAGAGTGGAGCCCTCACCCACTAAATAAGCCCGCCGTGTGCTGTCTCTCCGCCTGTATTGGCGGACCACTGTAGCTGTATTATATTACATTACCTACTTCAGTGGTAGGTATACTTAGACCTTCTGTGGCAATATAGTGGTTACGTTACGCCATCACAATTATTGACCCCTGCATTGTCGTTATATAACCCCTTCTCCTTATTATAAAGTCACTACTTATCACCTTGTTACCAACTATAATGTTCAAATAATACTTTCTGATATTTACGCGAATGTATCAGCCTTGGATGACCATCTAAGTCCACCCGAGATCATGAATGCTGTAAAGTATTCGAAACGTCGGGATAGTAGAATTTTTATTTTTTTTTATTGAATGTAGTGGCAGACGAGCCACGGCCCATCTGATGGTAAATGGTAACCATCGCTCATGGACTCAAATATATCGAGAGTATTGTTAAGCCGCTGCTCACCATTTCATTTCACCTGCTACAGCCAAAACGCAACGATGTGCTTCATGGCCGATCCCACGGGAGATGGTGTTACCAACCCGCTCGGGCTCGATAACAAGTGAGTACTCCCACTTGGTACCCAGCCCTACCACCAGTCATGCAATGGATGATAACTGCTTACTTCCCTTTGTCACCTCATAAGACACCCGTGGGAAAGAATGGAGTGGTGACACTTGTATTCTTAGTCCGTCACCACACGGACAAAATAGAAAATCAAGCCTAAACGCAATAGATTCCGTAAACGTTATTTTATTTCAAAATATAATTGTCAAACATTTTTAATTAAAGACTCGCCGCGTTATCTCCATTAAAAATCGCTATTATATCTATCTATACTAGTAATTGGAGAGCCAGTTTTTTTGTTCGGTTATACTGCGAAAACTACTAAACCAATCGGTATATGACTTATACCATAAGATGCAGCATGTTTCGGAGAAGGTTTTGGTATATGATATGTTGGTGATTACTTATCCGGAACCTATATTTTTGATGTGAAACATCTAATGCGGAGAGAGGGTAAAACCGGCTGTTAGCGTGGCGATGCTTATTTTACTTGTAATATTATGAAAAACCAAAAGCTTATAAATTAAACGGTATCCCAAACTCGTTTGAGACTAACACCGCTATCATTTATCTGCCTGTACGGTGCCAAGACTTACATTTCACACCCAGGAAAACTTATTTGTGCCCCTCAGAGGTTTAACAGCAAAATTAAATGTAAAGAGAACATTCGTTTGTTGTTTTTATTGCCTTAATAGTTTGTGAATCTACGAAAAATGGATGTTGATATGAATCCTTTATCTATATCTATACTATTATAAAGCTGTACATTCAAGATATTTGAGAAAAAAATACTAAATTTGGCTATATAGGCGTGTCTAAACACAAAACGATTTTTTTTAGATATTTTGTCTGTTTACCTGTTTGTCTGTTTATTTGTTCGCGCATCACGCAAAAACTACTGAACGGATTTTGATGCATTTTTTTTGTTTGATAGCTCTTGATTAGACTTAACAACTGGTATACATTTTATTTACCGTGTGGGGCCGGCTTTAGAATTGTCGCACCCTTCTCCACCCATGGGAGTCGTAAGAGCCGACTGAGGGAATACCGGGGGAGTGGGCACTCCTTCGAGTATTAACAACATCCACTGCAATCGCCAACCCGCCTGCCAAGCGTGGCGATTACGGTACTATCCCCTATTCTTGGCGAGGCCTATGTCCAGCAATGGACGTTAAAAGGCTGATGGATGGATGGATGAATGGATACATTTTATCCCGCTGCTATATCGGGAACCTGAGATATTACCTAAAAACTAGCTTTTGGTTGCGGCGGAGCCGCGGGCAAAGGCTGGGGATGGGACCTTGTCAAAGTAAATCAATAATTACATTTCTCAAGTAGCATTACCAAAAAATATTAATTATTTCTACGATCTACATAATTATAATGAAAATACAGAAAAAAAAGTTTCATGGTTGTAATCCTTTTTATAATAATGTAGGTATATACATCAAAAAAGTTTGAGATCACTAGCAAAAATGCTGTATTTTTTAAAGGACAATGGCGACCTCCCATAAATTAAATTAGTTGACAAAAATTGTTGCGTGTTTGTTCAAAAAAATATGCGTATTGAATAACTGTAATTTTCTGAGCCTAGGGGTGTAAAAATGTTTGTCTAAGAAGGCCTAGGTTTTTAGTTATTACGATAAGAATATTTAATTTTGTAGGTTAAGTTCTAACATATTACAAAATCGGATTTCCGTTATATTTCTATTTTATGATAGTACATGTGTCATAAACGTTGCCCGATTTTATATGACTGATTGCAACTACGACTTGTTTCATGAATTAAAGTTACCTGTGATGACGATGTTTATAAGTTACTGTTAGGCTGATGGTTCTGCCAATGCCTTAAACAAATAATAAAAATTATGGCTGGCAACGCAAAAAAAATTAATATATATATAGCCGCCGATATAATGTGAATATATATATATATATATATATATATATATATATATATATATATATAGCCCATAGCCGTCTCTATCTAACATAGAGACGGCTATGATGATACTCAACTTAGACTAAGAATAATATAGACAAGCTATCAGCCTCAGACTAAGAACTAGACAGAGCGAAGAAAATTCTTTGACATGTGTGAGCGAGAACATAAGATACAATTTACTGGTGCAAAAAACAGACAAAGTCATATATTTTTGGCTTTGTCGCCGTGCCCAGTTTTTGGTATAAGTCACGATGTCAAAATGCTTTGTCTGTCACGATTCAACTGACATAATCGAACATTTGTATAAAAATTCATGTTTTACATATTATTCAGTGTCATTACGTGTTATTCAGTGTTTTAAGACAAAGACTACGTGATAATAGTGCTTGTAAAATAGTGTACTAGGCTACAAAAGCTACAGCGAGCGAAAAAATACCGGTACAACATTTCATTCGTAAGTAGTCGAAAATGAAATAAATTAATGATTGAATGCTATAAAGTGATATAAAATGGTTTTTTTTTACTCGAAATTAATAATTGTTACAAATATACACTTGCAAAACCCGTTTTATAGTTAAATTTCTATTACTGAGAATTGTTTCGGTGTTGCCTTATTGCGAATTTAATTTGCCCAGTTTTCACTTTACTAAAATTTATATGTAATTTTTGAGATGATGATAAATATTTGCTATTTTAGGTTTCCCTCTAATTCAGATGCGAGATCGAAATGGGTGTATGCTACGGGAAAACAAGGCCAACCACGAAATACCCAAAATATGTTCCACGACATTTTGTTGATGTTTCATTATACATAATAAGAAAATAGTAACGTTGGGAGCAAAATCATTGCCAGTGAATATGTTCATGTAAGTATAGCTTTTAAAGTCTTTGTACTTCAAAAACATAGCATCACGCCTGTATTCCCCGAAGAGGTAGGCAGAGGTGTATTACACATCCACGACTCGCCAGCTACGTATAAGTTCCACGTAATAGGGGGCGAGCCTATTGACGTATACCGGGCACATCTACAAACTACGGGCTCGCTACTGAGATTTTTTTTTTGTTTTGGAAAATCTCAATAACAATGTTCGACGCGGGGTTCGAACCCGAGACCTCATTATCAGCAGTTGCTTACACTACCACTGCACCACAGAGGCATTTGTAACTTCATCTTTGTAAGTAAATCTCAATTCTAGATTATGACTGTAGTCATAATCTAGAATTCAGAGAGGATTTGCTCTAAGTTCTTATTCAATTACTTCCTCCTCCTCGATCCTTTCACCCTATAAAAGAAAAGTGCTTACTTGATATCTTTTTTACAAAACAAATAATTTTATTGAAACTAAAATATTAACTATTTTTCATTATTTTACAAAGAAAAATTTGATTTGAAAATTTTAATGCAATTATTGTGACTAAGAAATAAATGAAAGAAAACAACGAAATAAGAAACATTATTAAGAATTTATTACGGAATTGTTTTTATTTAGTACAAGATACCTGCTCCCCTAGCTCGAACATAAGCAGCAATCCTTCTGGGCATGCTGAGAATCAAGTTTAAGCACAAAGTGAAAAACTGCGAATCAATTTATTCAGGACTTCTTGCGGTAACCTGTCCCATTCTTCAATAGCAGCTTCTCTGATCTCTGGCACTATCTGGGGAGGTGGCAGACGGTTCCAAACAGCTCGCTTTAGAGCTTCGCAAGCGTGCTCGATCGGGTTCAAGTCAGGCGAACCGGCAGGCCCGTCTAACCTGGAAATGTTGTGATCACGGAGAGCAGCATTGACTAGTTGAGCTCGATGTGCGGGTGCATTATCATCAACCAATATGAATTGGTGGCCATGATTTATTCTAAATGGTCTGATGATTCTTTCGATAACAACATTTTGGTGCAAAGCTGCAGTCATTGATTCCGCTCCAAAAGGACACTGATTTCCCGCCTTGTTGAACAGTACCACTGGCAGTTCTTTGTCTCTCTGCATCCCCACTTTTTCTCCAGACACGGCCACGTCGGTTGTTTGGATGAGTGCTTATTCTTGTTTCGTCAACGAAGAAGCAATTTTGCCAAATGTATTCATCGTCATTTTGGCGAGCCTAGCCCACTGCAATCTGCGTTGCTGTTGTTGCTGTGAGTTCATAGGTGCTCGCCAGGATATCGTTGCTCGTAATCCAGCCTGGTGTAAGCAATTCCTGATGGTCTGAGTGCTTACTTCTAGTCCAGTGGCAGCTCGCAACTCAGCTCTTATTTTAGTAGCATTGTATGTTGGGTCGCGGGCAGTCAGCAGTCTGATGTAACGTTTCTGGGCAGCAGTAAGAACAGTTGGGCGACCACTGCGAGGTTGATCAGCAAAATTATCTATGCCGCTATATCTCCGCAACGTGTTCACGATACAGGATTGGGATACAGCAACTCGGCGAGCTTTTCTCTCATAGAATATCCTTTTTCCCCAAAGTAACAATTCTTGCTCGTAAAGCTCCAGGCAATCCTTTCGGCATCTTTCCAAATCAACTTTTTACACGAAAAATGGAAAAAAATATGGTTGAATCTTGTTAGTCAGATTTCTGAATAAGCGTAATTAAAGATTGGATTTCTTTTTATAGGGAACCGTGCGAATATATAAAGGAAAATAAAGAAGTATTACTTAACAGGGCAATTTGATAGTGAGAGCTTTTTCTCTTCCTGGCCTTAAGAGTAGTGTCCGTGTGGTGACAGACTAAGAATACAAGTGTCACTACCCCATCTTTCCCGCGGGTGTCGTACAAGGCGACTAAGGGAAATAAGCAATTATCACCCATTGCATTACTGGTGGTAGGGCTGGGTACCAAGTGAGAGTACTCACTTGCTATCAGACCCGAACAGGTCGGTACCACCGTCTCCTGTGTCATGAAAATCATGAATTTTTTTTTTTTAATTCCCTTGGAGAGGCTATTTTTACATAACAATAATTAATGTGCCTAAGACTTATGCGCTTATAATTCAATTCCACTTGGGCATAGCCGCGGGCAGAATCTAGTTTGCAATAAACAATCTAGTTGACACGTTCAGGCATCTTTGAAATATGCTAGAAGCCACGTGACTCAGATATAAATCAGTTGAATAACCACAATATTCGAGCATTAAAAGAACAAAATTTAATTATGTTTTCTCCATAACAGGAACGTGTACAAAAATCATGTTTAATTTATCCTTAACAAAAGCACGACTGCACCTTCACGTGGCTCAATTTCAAAAAACACTTTGTCATCAATATAGAAACGTAACATAGCATTACGCCTATATTCCCCGAAGGGGTAGGTAGAGGTGTATTACACACCACTGAAACATAGTACTAGTGGTCCGTCAACACAGGCAGGGAATGTGGCATACACAGCGGGTTTCTTTAGTGAGTGAGGGCTCCACACTACCCTGTTCGTTACCCCAAACGACGAGGTGTGCAGTTAGGTACATGTTTTCCCGCTTTAGTTGTATTACACACCCACGGTTCAACAGCTATGTTTAAGTCTCACTTAATAGGGAGCGAGGCACATTTCTGGGCTGCTACTGAGAATTTTTCTATTTACGAAAAACTCAATATATATGTGTGTGTGTGTGTATATATACCTATGTCCATCCATCCATCCATCAGCCTTTCACCGTCCACTGTTGGACTTAGGCCTCCCCAAGAGGACGCCACAACGAGCGGTCCCGTCATGGGGGATAATGCCGTAATCGCCACGCTTGGCAGGCGGGTTGGTGATCGCAGTAGATATTGTTAATACTCGAGGGAGTGCTGCTGCCCACTCCCCCGGTATCCCTCAGTCGGCTCTTACGACTCCCGTGGGTAGAGAGGGGTGGGACAATTCTAAAGCCGGCCCCACACGGCATATACCTATGTAGGATGACGGAAATGAACAACACTTAATATTAATTTTGAAACCTAATTCCTTAATCCCGCACACGTACACCATCTTATGTTCTCCGCCATTCCTCCCCTCGTCACACACCGTACCTCCCTGTCATCGTCGTTCCGCTTCCCACATATATATTTTTTTATTAAACACAAAGTGAAAAATGTGAAATCTTAAAATAACAGTCACGAGCAGGATTGGAACCTGCATCTCCTGGATACCGTCCAGATGCTTTGCCAATTCAGCCATCGTGACAACTGCTCCTGACTGCTAATTTCGATAACACATTCATACTTTACGTCTCGTCACCTGATGGTTAGTGGTAACCGTCGCTCATGGATTCAACTATACCGAGAGTATTGTCAAGCCGCTACACACCATTTCATTGCACAGATTTACCTATATGAAATGAAAGAATAAACAGCTATCTTCTGCTATAGCCAAAACACACTGGTGTACTTTATGACCGGTCACACAGCAGACGGTGGTACCGACCCGTTCGAGCCCGATAGCAAAGCCAGTATTCCCACTTGGTACCCAGCCCTACCACCAGTAATGCAAAGGGTGACAATTGCTTACTTCCCTTAGTCCCCTCTTCCCCCTTCTTAGTCCGTGTTTAGGCTGTACCAGAAGATAGCTGTTTATTCTTTCATTTCATATAGGTAAATCTGTGCAATGAAATGGTGTGTAGCGGCTAGGTAGCCGTTTATTTTTTCAAATTTCATATTTGACTTCTCAAAAAATAACTGAAATGGCACGCAGCGGCTTGAAAATACTCTCTGTATAGTTGAGTTCATGAGCGACGGTTACCACCATCAGGTGGGCCGTAGTTCGTCTGCCATCATAAGCAATAAAAAAATAAAAATAAAGCCATCATACGGAATAAGATATCGGAACAAATGCCATAGTAATATTTTTATTACCAATTCTGTCCATCACTCCAGAGGAAACATTTTCACCAATACCTCATGAATAAATTTATTTTAAAAACGAAATTACGAAGCCATTATAAAGTCGAAATAATGCAACATCAATTTATACAAACTGGAGGGTCGGCAGAACTCGGCCTTTGATAAACTAGTCTTCGTGACAATTCACTTAGCGGACGCCTTACAGCTATGATTAAGGTGTAATCTGAGTTTGAATTACAAGATTGCTGAGGCAATGAATATTTTATAAAAATAATGAATTTGAAAGAGGCCTGGATATGATCCATGATTGTGGATCTTTTTTTTTTAAACTACGTGTGTGGCAAATACAACAGCAACAACAGCATACGGCCCACCCGATGGTTATTTTATTTGTTTTCGTATTGTGACAGACGTGCCACGGCCCATCTGATGGTAAATGGTAACCGTCACTCATAGACTCAACTATACCAAGACTATTGTCAAGCCACTGCTCGCTATTTCATTTTACAGATATAAAATGAAAGCCGTGTGGGGCCGGCTTTAGAATTGTCCCACCCCTCTCCACCCATGGGAATCGTAAGAGCCGACTGAGGGAATACCGGGGGAGTGGGCAGCAGCACTTCCTCGAGTATTAATAACATCCACTGCGATTACCAACCCGCCTGCCAAGCGTGGCGATTACGGCAATATCCCCCAAAAAAATGAGTACCCAACAAAAAACGGCCCTCAGTCACGGCAGCTCCGCGATTCCGTGGCCTAACGGTAGCGGGCCCGGTAACGGCGGAGCAGGCGGTGCGAAGAATCTCCGGTCGCGGATAGGCTACCATAAACAACGACCTCTGGCCCTGGTTACGCACAACGTTCGGACACTTCGGACCGACGAGAGAATCACCGAGCTGGAAGAGGAATTGAGCAAGATCGGGAGGGCGACCACCAGTCCCAAGGGGGTGTCGGGTTTATCGTTCGCAGGTCTCTCGCAGGCAACGTGGAGAGGATTGAAAGTGTGTCGAGTAGGGTAGCGTACCTTATACTCAGAATAACCAAACGGTATTCGTTGAAGGTCATACAGGTTTACGCACCGACCTCGACACACTCCGATGACGAGGTGGAAGCCCTATATGAGGACATCTCGAAGGCCATCCACTTGTCTAAAATCTATTTCACGGTGGTTATGGGAAACTTTAATGCGAAACTAGGCAAAAGGACAGACGATGAGCTGAAGGTGGGGCACTATGGATTTGGGCTAGGGAACCACAGGGGCCAGATGCTGGCTGATTTTCTGGAGAAGGAAGGCCTCTTCATGATGAATTCCTTCTTCAGGAAGCAGCCCCAGCGAAAATGGACCTAGATTAGCCCTGATGGTTCAGTGAAAAACGAGATTGACTTCATCCTGTCGGACAAACGACACATATTCAATGATGTTTCAGTGATCAGCAGGATTAAAACTGGGAGTGATCACCGACTAGTCAGGGCCATCTTGAATATTAGAACAAAAGTCGAGAGGTCGCGATTGATGAAGTCTACGCTCCGACCAACACCTGCCCAATACCAGAACCCCGAGAGCTTTCAGCTCGAACTACAAAATCGCTTCCAATGTCTAGATGAGTGTGAATCAGCGAGCGATATGAACAGCAGGTTCGTGCAAACTGTCCACGCGGTCGGGTCGACTTACTTCAAGGCCCGTCGCGTTAGTAGGAATCGTAAACTCTCAGACCATACTCTCAATTTCATGGAGAGGAGAAAAGAAATGATAGTCAAGTCCTCAGCCGATTGGTCTATGTCCAGCAGTGGACGTTGAAAGGCTGATGGATGGATGATGGATGAAAATGAAATAATAAACGGCTATCTTCAGCTGCAGCAAAACACACCGACGCGGTATATGGCCAGTCACACGGGAGATGGTGGTACCAATCCGCTAAGGCCTGATAGCAAGTAAGTACTCCCACTTGGTACCCAGCCTTACTACCAGAAATGGAATGGATGATAATTACTCACTTCCCTTAGTCGCCTCATACGACATCCGTGGGAAAGAATGGGGTAGTGACAATTGTATTTGAAGTCCGCCACCACACGGAAAATGTGCGGTGGTACGCGGTTACCATAGCCTGTAGTCTCTAGCATATACCACATAATATTTAGAGATACTACATAATTATCGTACAAACACGGTAGCAGCAATGTGTATTTTTTTATGGAATATATCACGGGTACTTTACTTAAATATAATGTCACGGTCATATAGTACACCCAGCCTCAGAACAACCATTTGTGGATCACGCAAAGAGTTGTCCAGTGTGGGAATCGAACCCACAACATTTAGGAGGGAAGCCGGTAAACTCCGTATTCCAATATCCGTATTAGCAAAATGTATATTAGCGAACTAGCCTTTGCCCGCGGCTCCGCCGCAGACTAATCCTAGTTTTTAGGTGATATCTCAGGTTTCCGATATAGTAACGGGATAAAATGTATACCAGTTTTTAAGTTTACTGAAACTTTTCTTTTCATAGTACAAATAAAAAATTTGCATTTAGTGAAAATTTTGACCAAAACTTGCACTTATTACGTCGCGGAAATATAATTTCGTTGTGAAAACGCTAATAAGCAACATGAAAGCATCCGCTCCGTTAGTGATATTAGAATAAATATACACAATCTAAATGTCCTTTGAAAATTTAAAACGGTTCTGGAATACGTACAAAGAATACTATCTATTATCTAAACGTTTCTGCGAGTTTTATAGTACCCATGAGTAGAGATAAGAGTTTACAAAGCTTAACTATATAAAGGCTTATAAACGCTTTCCCAAAATAGATCCGAAAATATATCCGACAGATGTGTGCTTCACCCAAGATTAAGAAGGAATGTGTTATTGTCCTGAGCAAATGTCACGATAGCTCAGTTGCCCAAAAATTCTGAAAGGTATTCTGAAGGTACGGGTTCAAAACGGTCTCGTGGCAATTTTTGAATTTGATATTTTTGCCACAAAGTGTAAAAATGGGGGGTGTGGAATACACCTCTGCCTACCCCTTCAGGGAATACAGGCGTGATGCTGTGTTGTAAAAATTATAGTTTAAAAAACTAAAATAACACGCTTTAAATAGCTAGTTGAACTAAAAAGTAGTAAATAATTTATAAATGAAGACGTTATACTTTCATATGCATTTTGTAAAAAGCTTTTGTTTAGACATTACAAACAGACATTTCATTTTATTTAATTGATATTTATAATAATTATGCAGAAAAGCGGTAAAACAAAAGACTGCAAAAAGTTCGAATTAGTCTGAGGTCCATGCCTCGCACGGGACACACCTCCTTTTCAGAATTACGTTCGTATTTGTTTACAAATTATCACTGCCCAGTGAAAGAAAACATCGTAACCTGCACACATAAAATATTTTCTCGATGGCTTGTGAAGTCTGGCAACCCTTACTGGGACAACTTAGACTGACTGGGCTACAGGTTTACTCAATTTATTTTTCTTTACCTCGCAAGAACATCAAAACATCGTTAGCTCACTCTTTTCCATTATTAGAAGTGGAAAACACTAATGCTTACAAAAAATTATTGCAAATTACTAAAGTAACATTTAATTTGTAAACAATTTCCTTTCTTTCGTAATGCCTTATCGAATGTTGTGGCCACACTTAGGGCTCGTTCATCATTGAGCGGTAATATTTATGAATATTATACCGTGTTAACGTCAGAATGACTGAGACTCAAATCATGCACCAAACCTCTCGCCCTTAGCTTTAACAGGTTAATATATAACTGTTGTTGTAAGAAACTGTTGATGAAAATATCATTGTCAAAGGAACAAATCATCATAGTCTCCCAAGCCTTATTCCAAATTACTTGGGATTGGCGACTGCCTATAAGACCTCCACAACCCAATTAACGGGGTAACTGACGACCTGAGAACGAGACCAAAGTCACATCTCACTCATCTATATTTAGAAATCCGACAAACTTTTTTTTTAAGTTGGCAAAAGTTTCCTATCGCACAGTCGGCAGCAGCCCGGAAAGACACCCATTGTCTTAGTGTGGAGCTCTCAAGAAATCCGACAACCTGCAACAACTGCCAGGATGTTATTTAATAGACAGGACTCATGGCTTAGTGGTGCATCCTAAGCACGAAGTCAGGTGATCGCAAATAGGCATCACTTTTTGTTATCCATCTGATACCAGCCAAGCCAGTTTTATAACTTTGCCGGTCATAAAAATAACAGGAATAAAATATAAACTGAAATTAATTATGAACACAGCTTTATCTTCTGTAATATCAACAAAACATCGATTCCAGTTATACATTTGTTGAAAGATCTGAAAGCGTTCACTAACAACTCCTTGTAACTTCATTTGTCCTGAAGGAGTTACCTCGGAAGAAAAAATATTGCTTTGAATAGGGTTTGTCTACATTTAAAAAAGAATAGCTGTGCCAAATTTCGAGTCTATTGGGTAAATAATTTTGGAGATATCGCCATGAGTAAGCGATTGAGTGAGTACTGCTTCATTTATAATGTATATTAAAATTATTATCTATAATGGCCAAAGCCAATGGTGGCAGACGAGCAAGCCACCTGTTGGTAAGCAATAGCTGCAACTTTTTTTTATTGCCTATAGTGGTAGACGTATGATGGCTCACCTGATAGTAAATGGACTCAACTATACCGAGAGTATTGTCAAGCCGCTGCTCACCATTTCATTTCACAGATATAAAATACCGGTGCCACCTCAAACATATCCTCACAGCACTCCGCATTATAAGGTCGATACAGGACACAGAGAGACTTTGCTCTCTCCGCCTCTCCAACTACTGATGAAAGAACGTTCAGATGTTCGCCGCAAAGTGAATCATCTCGATATCCTTGTTTTTAGGTTAACAATTGATTTGGAGCTATTCAACTTAACTCCGGTTTACTGAACCGTATTTGAAGGTTATTTGGAATATCGCACAGCACCTGTTGAATATGTTAACAAAATTATTTATATTTGTATTACTAAAAAATACTAGATGTATAGAAAATATAATAAAATCAGAAGAACTAAATAAGAATGAATTTTACGAGCATACTATGGTGACAGACAGCAATGTGTACCCGTATGTCGTCGCTATATTGAAAAAGTCAACGTATTTAAGTGCGGGCGCTTTGATTGATGAGAACTGGGTGCTGACAGCTGCAGATGCGCTGTTTTTGTAAGTACAAAATGTCACTCATATCTTTAGTATCACATTTAAGGCATAAAATCAGAGTATCAGAGAACTAAAACCACTACTTTAGCTCAATTGGAGTTTGTAGGCTACGACGCTATTGAGAAATTCATTCAGGAAATGATTTCGTATTTTTTACGTAGTCAGTTTAGATACGCATGTCATTGTGATCTTTACTAATATTATAAAATTGAGGAGTATATTTACAAAAGAACTTATTTCACATTTCAGAAAAATCTTTTTAAAGTGCATTTCGGTCCTAAGTCCACATTCTCAATTATTTTCATTACCACTTTATTGTTTATAAGATCTTATTTCCTTCGGAAATTTACAAAGATTTAACAAGACGGACTAAGAATACAAGTGTCACCACCCCATCCTATCCCGCGGGTGTTGTATAAGGCGACTAATGAGGTAAGCAATTATCACCATTTGCACATTGCATTACTGGTGGTAGGGCTCAGTACTAAGTGAGAGTACTCACTTGCTGCCGGGCTCGAACAGGTCGGTACCACCTTCTCCTGTGTGACCGGTCATGAAGCACATCAATGTATTTTGGGCTTTAGCACTAGATAGCTTTCCTATTCTTTCATTTCATATCTGAGAAATGAAATGGTGCGCAACGGCTTCACAATACTCTCGCTATAGTTGAGTTCATAAGTGATGGTTATCATTTACCTTCAGATGGGCCATGACTCGTCTTCCATCATTAGCAATAAAAAAAAGATTTTATTCCGCGTCAAAGATAGTCCATTATCACGTATTGTATACCTGTTTGGGGGGGAACATACAAATCTGTATTATTAAAATTAGAAAGAACTCAACGTATGATATTAAAGGTTATGCATTTCAAGTGTAGGGATTTTCTGACAACATAACTTTATGTAGAAGCCGGAGTTTTGACGGTGCGACAACTTTTCATACTCCGTATCGTACTGCGCAAACACTCCACACTATACTTGGACTCTGACAAACTGAAAAGACGCAAAGGCTTTCCCGTATGTGACCCAGTACTATGTCGTTCCCATTTTGCCAGTCGGCAGTTTGTGTATAACAGAGTCCATAAACCCAATCCATTTATGATCTCGATAAACGTAAAGTTAAAATTAAACTAACCAAATGGTTGCAGAAATTAACTTATGAACAAACCGAAAATCTTATTACTATTATCTCCTAATTATAGATAAACTTTATTATTTTGTACTGTTTCTATGACAGTGTACAGCATGTTGTTAGACACTATATCTAGAAATTCATTGCCTTCTAAAACTCCTGGCCTAGTTTAGGAGGCAACAGTTCATTTTTTAAGACACTGTACCCTTATACATAGACCCTTCTGTTTCTTAATGTACTTATAATATTTTAGAAAGCGTGCAATAAATATTATTATTATTCACTTATTATTATAGTTATATATTATCATTGTTTTTGTCCGTTAATCCCCCGAATCATAGGAAATAAGACCTTCTAAAAAGCGTCTTCATAAATTCCCAAATGTGTTTGTTGTTACGCTTTTACACCATAACCGATCATCATGAAATTTTGCATAGATATCGCCCAAAACCCAAAAAAAAGATAGGCTTTTAATCCTGCAACAATTGGTCCCCTCACAACAAATGAATGGTGTACTTTACTTACATAGTAAGCGACTGTTTCTTCTAATTTTTAGGGTGAGAGAATCATCAAGAGTTCTTAGAGTGCGTCTAGGCAGTATTAACTATAAGAAAGGAGGCATCCTTTTGCCTATTAAATACTTTGAAATCCATCCTTACTTTGATGACAAAAGCCCCATTTATGACGTGGCTCTTGTTAGATTACCAAATGCACAAAGATTTACTCCTACCTTGAAAGCTATTATGCTGCAATATCAGAGAAAAGACATTGACGCAACGCACTTCATTGTCACATCTTGGCCATTTCCAATGGTAAGTTATTCTTCGTTGTGTATCAAGAATATATCGGACTTAGTATCAGGAGGATTGACGATTTGGTAAAAGCCGTAAGAAACTGCTGGATGAATGTGACACGGGACCTCTCATTATGATGCTCTTTTAGACAGACCAATGTCCAACAGCGGACCTTTACCTTGTTTCACTGCCTTTGAAAACTTGTAATTGTCTTCTTACAAGCATTGAAACATAGTGAAACTCTATTAAATCTATACTATTATAAAGCTGTAACAGAGCTTTGTCTATACATTTAAGACATTTGAGAAAAAAATCTTTATTAGGCTATAAAAGCCTGACTGAACACAAAATTATTTTTTTAGATTTTTTATCTGTTTGTCTGTTTATCTATTTGTCCGTTTGTTCGTTCGTGCATCACACTAAAACTACTGAACGGATATTGATGAAGTTTTTTTGATTTAATAGCTTTTGGTTGGACTTAATAACTGGTATACATGTTATCCCGCTACTATATCGGGAACCTAAGATATATCATAAAAACTAGCTTTTGGCTGCGGCGGAGCAGGCTAGTGTCATGCAAATTATCAGTAGTAACTAATAGTAATAAAGTTAACGGTGTTTGATGCCTGGGAAAGTGCGTAAAGCCCTTGTTTCTGTGCCCAATGTCTCTCCGATCGTGTCGGAATGCCCTCCCCTGGAACTAAAGGGTAAGAACAGAGTGTACTCGTGTTTGAGCCCTCACTTATTCTCTATAATAATTGCATTTGTCAATGGAGATTATCGATAAAGAAGAAGATTGGATACTTAATACATTTTTAAAAACTGTTTAACAGAGTTACTCCGATGAATCTCCACAAGTGAAGTCTATGGATTTGATAAAAAGACAGCGGCTGCTATCAGTGACGCACCTACATCCATCAGATACTGAAGAATGTACTGAAGAGCTAAAACCATTGGATGTCAACGATACCCAGGGTTTGTTGTGCCTAGATACCGGTGCCGTGATGGACCCTTGTGTGGTAAGTAGTTCTTTCAATTAGGTTAGAAGTATTTTTTTAAATAATGTCTACACGGTTTGAGTATTTGTAAATGACTTATTTAGGATCAATAATATTGTATATTGTTTAGGGTATATTTCTTCTTCACCAGAAAGTTTAACTCATCAAACAAGTCGAAGTCAAAGTCATATAAAATTAGTCATAGTTAAGTTAAAGTTTCATCTATCCATCCATCAGCCTTTTAAAGTCCACTGCTGGACATAGGCCTCCCCAAGAATGGGGGATAGTGCGGTAATCGCCACGCTTGGCAGGCGGGCTGGCGATCACAGTGGATGTTGTTAATACTCGAAGGAGTGCTGTTGCCCACTCCTCCGGTATTCCCTCAGTCGGCTCTTACGACTCCCATGGGTGGAGAGGAGTGAGACAATTCTAAAGCCGGCCCCACACGGCAGGAAGTTAAAGTTACACCTCATCAAAACGATGGTGACTTTACTGAAGCTTCTACAGAGTTTCGGAGGTAACACGAAAAATCATGTTATGCCACATTACTTACCAACACTTATGCAGATATACAAAGTTACACAGTCACACAGTTAATCAGCAAAAGGCCACCACTATTAGACATGAATACCTGAAATAACACAAGTTTAGGAAAATAATGCGGAGCGACGACATGATATTCGTCATTTAGATATTTTTATATATATTTTTAGCATTTGACATGCTTAGCAACATACATTAAACACAAAGTGAAAAATGTGAAATCGAAAATAACAGTCACGAGCAGGATTCGAACCTGCATCTCCTGGATACCGTCCAGATGCTTTGCCAATTCAGCCATCGTGACCCTTGCTCCTGACTGCTAATTTCGATAACACATTCATACTCAACGTCTTTGGGTGACGCCTGCACCATCTGTCGGTATTTTCATACATTATACCGACCAGGTAAACTTAATTTTACAATTAAGATTTTACCTAATAATGACGCAAGCCCTATAAATATTTAGATATTTTTATATATATTTTTAGCATTTGACATGCTTAGCAACATACATTAAACACAAAGTGAAAAATATGAAATCGAAAATAACAGTCACGAGCAGGATCCGAACCTGCATCTCCTGGATACCGTCCAGATGCTTTGCCAATTCAGCCATCGTGACCCTTGCTCCCGACTGCTAATTTCGATAACACATTCATACTCAACGTCTTTGGGTGACGCCTTCACCATCTGTCGGAAGTATTTTGCATACATTATACCGACCAGCTAAACTTAATTTTACAATTAAGATTTTACCTAATAATGACGCAAACCCTATAAATATTTTGATATTTTTATATATATTTTTAGCATTTGACATGCTTAGCAACATACATTAAACACAAAGTGAAAAATGTGAAATCGAAAATAACAGTCACGAGCAGGATTCGAACCTGCATCTCCTGGATACCGTCCAGATGCTTTGCCAATTCAGCTATCGTGACCCTTGCTCAGTTTACCTGGTCGGTATAATGTATGAAAATACTTCCGACAGATGGTGCAGGCGTCACCCAAAGACGTTGAGTATGAATGTGTTACCGAAATTAGCAGCTAGGAGCAAGTGTCACGATGGCTGAATTGGCAAAGCATCTGGACGGTATCCAGGAGATGCAGGTTCGAATCCTGCTCGTGACTGTTATTTCCGATTTCACATTTTTCACTTTGTGTTTAATGATATTCGTCATGTTACCGCCAAAACTCCAGATTAGGAGTTTAACATTAGCATCGGCGTTTTTATGATAATGAATCAAAGTTGTAATATTTTTTTTATATTTACAGAGAGATGTTGGAGCCCCCGTAGTTCTGAACAACGTTTTATGGGGTATCGTCTCCTCTTGGAAACCTAGCAACTGTGAAAATGATCTAGCAGGATCAACCTTTGTGAATTTAGTATCTGCTCCAAACATTTTAACTTGGATATTTGCTACAGTAGCTGGACAACCTTGGGAGAATTAATTAGATTGAATGATCATCAGCATATTCATCTATAAAACAACTGTTCATCATTTATTGGTGGAGAACAGCAGATAACCTCCCAAAAGACATCGTTACGATGAACCAGTTCTTTATAGTTGACGTCCAAAGACTTTCAGCTGCTGTTCACACACCCTACAAGCCTTCAATAACATTGAACAATACTTTTCTTATGCAATAATACTGAATAAGTTAAACTCACACGTTGAATAATAGTTACACAATATAAATTTACGTGAATATCTTCGCAGGAATAATGATCATGACGAATACTTCAAACATTAAATTGAAAAATATTGCCAAATTATCCATCCATCCATCCATCAGCCTTTCAACGTCCACTGCTGGACATAGGCCTCCCCAAGAGAAGAGAACCACAACGAGCGGTGCCGTCATGGGGGATAATGCCGTAATCACCACGCTTGGCAGGCGGGTTGGCGATCGCAGTTGATGTTGTTAATAATCGAGGGAGTGCTGCTGCCCAGTCCTCCGGTATTCCCTCAGTCGGCTCTTACGACTCCCGTGGGTAGAGAGGGGTAGGACAATTCTAAAGCCGGCCCCACACGGCCGGGCCAAATTATTAATCCTACATAATTCAATAAACATGATTCATCATCTCCCTAGCCTGATTTACCAGTATGTACATGGATTGACTACCTATCTGACCTCCACGGCCCAACTATGAGGACAACTATTGACCTTAGAACAAGACCGAAGTCAGATTTTTTAATTCAGGACTCTAACAACCTTTGACGAATCCTAGGATGTTGTTTAACAGCTGGGACCCAATGCTTGATATGCCTTCCGAAGTATGGAGGAGGTCAGTTGTCTACAAATAGGTGTCACTTTTTGGTCAGTCATCTGATTGCCAGCTGAGTGAAAGTTGCTCAAGCTTGCTGATGGTTCAAACAAGGTGCAAGTGCACAGTCGGGGTAGCATGTCAAAGACGACCCTCCGGCACCCCGCTAATAGCGTGGAAGGGGCTGCTGTGATTTTAGTGAGTACTCATCCGTCTGTCACTGGCAGAGTGGATGCGTAAATGAATTTCCATAGCGTTAACAAAAAAAAGGTGCTGATGATGACAATGAATGCACAATAACAGTTAAGCTTCTGTTCAATGATTGCTCAAACTTCCAATACTACCTCTGTATTTAATTTCATTGAATAACCTTCCACTCCACTCTGGCTATTCTGATGCTGCTGCTGCATCACCAGGGACCCTCAAACGACGGAAATATTATATTTGAAGGTAGGTAATTATAATTTTTAACCGTTTGGGGTCAAACCGCTTAGTTCTTAGTGCCCGAACGCTTGCAAACTTTATAAAGAAATTGCGATTAAACTAATTAATGCTTCACGGTGACCAGTAGGCCGGCCTTTACTTGGCACAAAGGATTAGCGTTGCCATTTAACGTGTGGTAATACTGCCAGCCTTCTTGCCAGTAGTCAACGATGCAGATGAATTTAAAGATGCATTTTTATATTGTTTCGTTTCTTTTCACTTTATTTTCTTTTCTTTTTTTTAATCTTTGTATTAGAACAAGTGTGTAAATAAACATTGTTTAACACAAATAAAACTCAAAATAAAAATATTTTAATCATCAATATTTATGATCCTGGCTAGCTCAGTCAGTGATTATAACAATCTTTAGTCCCCGAAAGTTGTTAATTGCTATTACATATTAATTTATACATACATTGTAATCAAGGTAAGTAAAACATTTTTTATCTGTACTTTAGCACTTGACATACTCAGCTAATTTAAATAACAAATTATTTGCGAAATATGGAAAAAGTGAAGTGTTCTAACCGCTAAGCACTTCCCCCGGATATGAAGGGACGAAGGTTTTAGCTCGCACTAAAAGTTTTTTTTCCACATTTCACAAATAGTTTGTTATTTAAACAAATATTTATTAGTCTAGATTTGGAACTTTTAAAATATATGTACTTATTATACCAATGACAAAACAATAATTTTATAGGTTCAACCTATTGGCCTGACCTGGGCCAGTAGGGTAAAAAAATGCTTTAATATACTGAGATATTAGATTTAAAACTATAATAATGTCAATCAATAAACCAATAACAGTTTAAGTAAATCGATGTTTTCGCATCTGCGAGACGTCCCGTGATGGCTCATTTTTTGTTTTGTTTGCTCTAATATAGGGTTGGTTTAAAAGTAAAAAAAAGGAATACCCCATAAATAGTAGAAATATTGGAAAATTCAATACATATTGGTAACTTTGTATGAGTTTTTGGCTAACAGGCGACAAAACGACAGCTACTGTGATTCTTTCTAATTCATTTGCATCCACAGATAACTCAACCTAGAGCTGTCTGTGTTTGCACCAAAAGCATAACCTATCAAAATCCATATATTGGACGATGCAGATTGCTTATGATTGATAACACCAGAATAATAATAATAATAATTAATCTGGCTCCTGACTATGAAATTTTGGTTTCTCCTATGTTACAAATAAATAAAAAAATATCTGTTCCGATCAAAGTTTGCTTTTGTAGAAACTAAAACAATTTTACGGAGTTTAAAAAAAAATACTAATTTTTATATTTTCTCTGTAATTTTATTTAAAATTACAATAAGTTTTTATTGAACATAAAAGTCTTTTTTATACAAGAATTATGACAAATAGAAAATAACAAAAAAAACTCGTACTAAATCATTAATCACAAAGTGAAAGTCGTACTAAATCATTGAAGTCTGAAGCTGATGAAATGTGGTCCAAAACTCTGCGATTTTATCATATACGCTACCGTCGGTGTTAGTAAGAGATGTATTGGATTCTGTTAAACTTTGCGACAATTGAATTATAAGTATATCTCGTTCTGAACGAGATGGAACGGGAAAATTTCACCATGAGGTATTGGAGAAGACGTCTAAGGAAGACCAAAATAAAAATCTTTTCAGCATTTTCACCAGATCGACGCTTACTTGGATTAACGATACAAAAATAACAATCTTTGACATGATCACCAGGTTCCCTCCAAAGTCTTGGCACTGCAAATTTCATGTATCGTTTTTCTCCTCGATACCAGGCTAGAAATAACAAACACAACTAGTGTAATATGAGTTTTTTGTGTAAAACAATAAGAAATACTCAAATAAAATATTTACATGTTCGACATTTTTACAAATTTAGAATTGCGTTTCTTACCTTCTAAAGTATTTTTGCAATTAATGTTTGAGGTTATAATAAGTCTAATAGGCTTCGCAAAGTTTCAAATTCGTTGCTAAAGCAATTTTTTTGTTTCTTACTTTAATAAATTCATCGCAAATAAAACAGAATGAATAACATCCTGTTTACATTGCCTTGGTGCCATTTTATCACTAAATACGATATAAAAGTCGGTTGTTATAACTGTAATAGACTGATTTTTAATAGTAATAGACAAGTGAACACTCACTAGTGTCGTTCAGAAATAATGCACAATTTGCAATTAAGATAATCAAAGTGCTACCTATTGCTCATAAAAATCAATTAAAATCTTCAAAACGTACTTATCAACATAAATCAGACAAAAGCAAAATTTATGAGTTAAAAATTGTTTTTTTTTTATTGCATGTAGTGGCAGACGTGCCACGGTCTATCTGATGGTAAATGGTAACCGTCGCCCATGGAATCGACTATACCGAGAGTATTGTCAAGCCGCTGCTCACCAATTCATTACACAGATGAAATGAAATATAAACGGCTATCTTCTGCTACAGCCAAAACGCAACGATGTTCTTCATGGCCGGTCACACGGGAGATGGTGGTACCAACCCGCTCGGGCCGGATACCAAGTGAGTACTCCCACTTGGTAACCAGCCCTACCACCAGTCATGCAATGGATGATAATTGCTTACTTCCCTTAGTCGCCTCATACGACACCCGTGGGAAAGAATGGGGTGGTGACATTTGTATTCTTAATCCGTCACCACACGGACAATATCTGAGTGTTTTTGGATTTTTAGAATCAGAATGCAAGCATTAGAACAGAAAAATTATTTTGTTGATCTATGTAATCGCTGGTAAGATAAATTACCGATACATACGAAGTTCACTGAGTCATCTAGTTTTTATATACTTTAATAAACAGTTGCGTTAATCAAAATATTTAGAGATTTCTTTCAATAAATGGATACCTTGTGAATTCGGAGCGGGTTGCCAAGTAGGCACATTATGCCTTTATCAAACCTCGAATATTCTGTGATCATATATTTAATACTTAATTAAGTCTTTATACCCTCGTTTAACAACTTCTTCTGTGTAAACAAAGGCATTGTATTCCATGGTGGCTAAGCTTGCTCTCCTTTGTGCTACATATAATAAGGGATCAACAATGTGAAGGGTACATTGTCCAAAGACAACATTAGAGATTAGGTACAATATATGAAGTCACGAACTATCTTATTTATAAAAGAAAGAATAAAAAGATTAGGAATGAAAATATTGGGATAACATTTAGAATGGGTCTCGTGGCATAGTTGGTAGTGTAAAGTGTAACTGACTTCTGTGCATGAGGTCGTATGTTCGATTCCCACTCAGGACAATTATTTGTGTGATGAACACAGATATTTGTACTGCGTTTGGGTGTTTTCTATCTATTATATGTATGTATATACAAAAAAAGGTAATATGGTATATATGTACTATCCGTAATCTGGTACCCATAGCACAAGCGTTAAGCTTAGTTTGAGACCAGAGGACGTTGTGTGAAATGTCCGCGAATATTTATTACTAGTCTTTGCCCGCGGCTCCGCCGCAGCCAAAAGCTAGTTATTTGGTTATATCTCAGGTTCCCGATACAGTAGCGGGATAAAATGTATACCAGTTGTTAAGTCTAATCAAGAGCTATCAAACAAAAAAGTTGCATGAGAATCCGTTAAGTAGTTTTGTTTTTTGACACTCCTATAGTCTATTACAATATTTTTTTCTCAAATATCTTAAATGTAAAGACACAGCTCTGTTACAGCTTCATATAGATTATTATTTGCTGAGTGAGCTCGTAAGTAACAGCCATTTTTATTTTTGTTATATCAGAAAAGGTGTATGTGACAAATTCCGTAAACTTTATTTTATTTTTAATAATATTGTAAGCACAGCACTAGCATACGGCTCACCTATTGGTAAGCGGTTACTGTAGCCTGCAGACGCTAATAACACCAGAGGCATCAATTATGCACCGCTACAAGGAAAGAAGTCGAATGTGTGTGATGTGAAAAGATAATAAGGAGAGGATGAGCAGGGAGTCTTAGGCCTCCAGTGCTACTCACCTACGAAACAGTAGTAGCAGGTACCTAGTACCTACAGTTGTATCACGTTAATCTTCTCATAGAGGATAGTACTTCTTTGGTGAAACCCATTCATGCTGGGATAAGCAAGGCTACCACACAAATGATTTGTCCTTGTTTATAAAACTGTGGAGTTTTTAATTCCATCCATCCATCCATCAGCCTTTCATCGTCCACTGCTGGACATAGGCCTCCCTAAAATGGGAGTTTCACCAAAATCGCTACGCTTGGCAGGCGGGTTGGCGATCGCAGTGGATGTTTTTAGTACACAGGGGAACGCCGCTGCCTGGTCCCCCGGTAATCCCTTAGTCGGCCTTTACGACTTCTATAGGAAGAGACGGGGTGGAGCTATCCTTAGTGCCAGCCCCACACGGCAACGTTTTTTTTTTGAATTAGTTATTGATAAAATTTTGTTTGTATAAATGTGGTGGTCTCTGAATATACATAATGGTAATAACTAAAAGGTTATATCGCTCACGATACGGATTAAATAAATATTACAATAATCATTATTTTATGGTGTAGAGAAATACTTACTTACCATCACGCCATCTCCCTTGGGGGAGTGTCAAAAGGCTCTATTCTTGCATACATCTCTTGCATCCCCAACATTCATAATTCTATTCATATACGCTCGCCGGTTTCGGAGACTCCTGACTCCACCTTTCAATGCATGACCGATTTGGTCTAGGTAGGTGAGTCTCGGTCTGCCCTACATCCTTCCATTTTCGCATTGTATATCTTCTTAACCAGTCACCTATACTATTATAAAGCTATAAACAGAGCTGTGTCTGTACATCTAAGATACTTGAGAAAAAATGACTGTATTAGGCTATATACGCGTGTCTGAACACAAAACAATTTTTTTTAGATTTTTTGTTGTTTGTGTGTTTATCTGTTTGTTTGTTCGCGCATCATGCAAAAACTACTGAATGGATTTTTGATACAACTTTTTTTATTTGATAAATCTCGATTAGACTTAACAACGGACTTTGTGGCGTAGTCGGTAGTGACTTCCGTGCACGAGGTCGTGGGTTCGATTCCCACTCAGGACAATTATTTGTGTGATGAACACAGATATTTGTACTTCGTCTGGGTGTTTTCTACCTATTGTATGTATGTATTTACAAAAAAAAAGTAATATATGTATTATATCCGTAATATGGTACCCAAAGCACAAGCGTTAAGCTTAATTTGGGACCAGAGGGCGTTGTGTGAAAATGTCTGTGAATATTTATTTTTATTTTTTTATTTAACTGGTATAAATTTTATCCCGCTACTATATTGGGCACCTGAGGTAAAAACTAGCTGTTGATTGCGGCGGAGCCGCAAGCAAAGGCTAGTTAATTTTATTTTCCTTTTGCATGCCCAACTCTCGCTTCCATATAACATTGTGACAAACACTGCGTTGTGTATAGCGACACGCCTCTTCTGGCTGAGGTGACGACTACCGAGAAGATGTTTCCGTTCACTCTATTTCCCGCATTTACTCCTCTCTATATCAGTAGTATAGCTTCCATCCCAACTGAATCCAGACCCAAGATATACAAATTCATCCACTTACATTTTTCATTTTTTTCACTGAGAAATCATGTTGAAATAATACAAATTTTAATGCTTGTAGATACTTATTTGAAACAACAGTTCTACCACTGAAGTAATGCCTGCAGTGGCCTGCCGATACAGGCGGAAAGACGGAACACGGTAGATTTATTCAGTGATTGAGGGCCTTACACTACCTTGTTCGTTACACAACTAATCACCTTTTTTGTTAAGGCGGGAAAATGTGGTAAGCCATATTTTTCCCGCCTTAACAAAAAAAAGTGATTAGTTGTAAGAATGATAAGTTTATAGATAGGTACCTGTACTCCTTAACAGATTGATGACTTGACTTTAAAATTAGAACAATTTAGAGCGTGGCACGCGGATTGTAATCAAGGCGAAATACTGAAATTTAAGAGGCTATAAAGTGAATGAAAACGAAATTACTCAGCAAAACGTTAAAGCTAAAAGATCGTAATCATTCTGATAAAAGAATTTGTTCATTCTGTGTCATTGAACGTGATTTATTATTATTATATGCAATAAAGTTTAGGATATTTATCTAGCTTTAACAATTTGTCAAGCTTTCGAAAAAACTGTCATTGTAAAATTGATGCTGTTGAATTATTACTATCCTTAGTAAAATTAGAAAATAGCCTTTGGCCGCGGCTCTGCCACAAGCAATAGCTAGTTTTTAGGTTATATCCCAGGTTTCCAATATAACAGTAGGATAAAGCGTTCATTATTTCTTCCATCCATCCATCAGCCTTTCGAAGTCCACTGCTGGACATAGGCCTCCCCAAGAGAACGCCACAACATGTGTTTCGCTCATATGGGGGATAGTGCCATAATCGCCACGCTTGGCAGGCGGGTTGGCGATCGCAGTGGATGTTGTTAATACTCGAGGGAGTGCTGCTACCCACTCCCCCGGTATTCCCTCAGTCGGCTCCTACGACTCCCATGGGTGGAGAGGGGTGGGACAATTCTAAAGCCGGACCCACACGGCGATTATTTCTTAAGTACGACGGCATTATTTCTTAAGTATAATCAAATGCTATCAAACAAAAAAAATTCTCACAATCTGTTCAGTAGTTTGTGTGTGTATCCAGACAAAAAATAAAAAATAAACATTAGCTTAGGCACAGCCCTGGTACAGCTTAATAATAGTACTAGCCCGGCTAGCTAGGCGGCACCGCCGCTGCCAGAAGCTAGTTTTTGGGTTATATCTCAAGATCCCGATATAGTAGCGGGATAAAGCGTACATTATTTCTTTAAGTATAATCAACTACTACTATAATAAGTATAATCAATTACTAATATCAAAGAAAAAACTTAACAAAACTATTGAACGGATTATGATGCAACTTTTTTATTTGGTAGCTCTTGATTAGACTTAAAAATTGGTAAATATTTTATCCCGCTACTATATTGGGAACCAGATATATAACCTAAAAAATCGCTTTGGGCTGCGGCAGAACCGCAGGCCAAAGCTAATAATATCATAAATGTGAAAGTTTGGAAGTTTGGTGACGGACTAAGAATACAAGTGTCACCACCCCGTTCTTTCCCACGGGTGTCGTATGAGGCGACTAAGGGAAGTAAGCAATTATTATTAATTGCATGACTGGTGGTAGGGCTGGATACCAAATGGGAGTACTCACTTGGTATCGTGCCCGAGCGGGTTAGTACCATCATCTCCCGTGTGACCGGCCACATCGTTGCGTTTTGGCTGTAGCAGGAGATAGCCGTTTATTCTTTCATTTCATACCGGGGAAATGAAATGGTGAGTAGCGGCTTGACTATAGTCGAGTCCATGAGCGACGGTTACCATTTACCATCAGATGTGCCATGGCCGACAAGCAATAATAAAATAAAAGTTTGGCACAAAATTATCAAAAAATGGCTGGACAGGTTTGTATGAAATTTGGCACATACGAGTTGATAGCTTATTACGTTATTATTTTTATTTTTACCTGACATAGGGATTCATGAATGAGGAAAAAAAGAACTTTAGTGCGAGCGGAACTCTACTATTCGACTAAAGTTCTCTTTTCCTCATTAACAAATAATAATTTGTACTTTAAAGTGGCTGAGCATGTCAAGTGCTAAAATACAGAACAAAAATACATAGGATTCTTGTTACTCCAGAAAAATGTTAGATAATTGTGGGATTTTCAAAAATAAGCTAGAGTATACGTCCGCTTGAAATAATTCTTTAGATTTATCTAGTTTTGGTCTATAAGTACGTAGTGATTTCAAAAAGTTTTTATAAAACTATTTTTTTTCAAAACTAGTACCGAGTTTTTTGATCCCGTCTCAGCCAGGAATATATTACCCTCTCACAGAATTTTGACTCATAAATACGAGTATTCCTACTGCGGTGAAAGCTTCGGGGTATGAGAGCGTTAGAGACCCAAACTGCCCAAACCCTCTGTGAATCCTTATCGTGCCCTCTATAAAATTTTATCCTACCATCACGCTTTCCCTGCGGTTTCCAACGCACAATTCATTCCTCGGATATAGCTAAAGTCTATAGGCTATGGTAAGCGCTTATAGACGGGCTGTGTGTTAGTTTGACTCCTAAAGCAAATATCCTGGTTTACGAAGACCATAGATTTAGGGTAATTCGTAAGAGGGATGTAGAGGAAAGTTGACAGAGGTGATGAAAAGATGGATAAAAAATTAACACGCACTCATCAAGCGTAACTTTTTATGCGTATTTTTTTATGTTTTTTTTTTGTTAATGTGGAAAAATATGTCCCTAAACATACACCCCATCGATCGGGGCGATGAACAGGGTAATGTGAGGCCCGCACCCACTAAATAAACCCACCGTGTGCCGTCTCTCCGGCTGTATTGGTGGACCACTGGTACTGTGTTACATTACTTCAAAGGATGAATGATGAAGGAGAGGAGGAGTCTAAGAATACCTACCACTGATTTCTGGTAAAATTAGCAAGGTACCACCAACAGCCTAAAATTATCTTACCTTATCTCAGAATACAAAAACAAATTATTTATGTAATCGAACCCCACATACATATATATTAGATTAACTAATCTACAAATGTTTCCCGCATGCTATGTTAAACAAGAGATAAGAATAATGAGTGTTGTATCTCAGTGAAAGGTTCCCTCAGGCTACAGTTCTATCTAAAAGAGAAAGCAAAATAAATTGGTCGTATCTTTCTTGTAATACAAAATAGATAAACACTGAAAGATAATTATCTAATCTTTACTATTATAAAGCTGTAACAGAGCTGGTCTGTACATTTAAGATATTTGAGAAGAAATAAATGTTTTAGGCTATGTAGGCGTCTATGAACACAGAAAATTTTTTTTAAATTTTAGTCTCTGTTTTTTTTGTCTGTTCGAGCTTCACGCAAAAACTACCTGGCTGGATTTTGATATAACTTCTCTGTTTGCGTTCGATTACGTTTAAAAACTTTTGTTTTTTTTTATTTATTTATGTAGTGACATCTATCTCGCCACATACAAACTAAAAACTGACGTATCCTACATCGCGATATTAAAGTTATCCGAGCGATTGAACATTAACAAGAACCCGACTACAACTATCGGGCAGTAACCCAACAGACGCAACACCCTATCTGTCTGATCCAAAGAGTAATACGTATGTCTGGTCGGAGGATCCTGCCTTTTCAATGGTGGATGAGGAACTTTACACCCTGTTCCTTTTCACGCCCAAATTTATTTAAGCCTTTGGCAGAAACGTCAGCTTAACAGAAACTTAAAATCGACATCGTTATTCTCTGATCACAGGTAAGTTTAAATTCATAAAACAAGTCGTAGTCAGACTCAAAGTTTCAAAAAATAAATTATTAGTCATAGTCAAGTTAAAGTCATGCCTCAGTAAAGCGGTGGCGAATTTACTGAAGCTTCTATGGAGTTTTGGAAGCAACATGAAAAAACAATTTATGCCGCACTACATCACTTGCCAACACTTAAGTACATACACAAATAGTTAATAAGCAAAAGGCCACCAATTTCACTTGAAATAATACCAGTTTGAAAAATAATGCAAAACGATCACAGCCGCGGGCAAAGGCTAGTGTATTATATGTTGCCTTGATTATTCTAACATAAATGGGCTGGCTCAATCGAAGAAATACCACCCTCTCATAGAACATCTATCTGAAAAAACTACAGATTTCCTACTGTTGTTTTTCGCATGGCGAGTGAGAACGCTGTAAGCCCGAAGCCCCTCCATAACCCTATTATTCTTCTCCTTCTCCTACCCTATTCCTTGCAGCTGGTAACGTGCCAGTACAGTTTAGAAATAAGGTGTTGATTGCCACCAGTGTAGTATAAAAAAAAATTCAAAGCAGTTTAAGACTGCCGGCAGAAGTGAAAACTTAAAACTATAAACAAACAGTTGTTATTTTTAGATATCCAAATTAATTGTTCGATCTTAAATTAAATCTTGTAAATCAAAATCATTCATTCAGGCATTAAAAAAAACTAGACGTCACGGGACGTCTACCAGATGTGAATACATCGAAATTATTTTGTAGAAATAAAATGATCATAACTTGACAAAGTACTCCTCAAGACGAATCAAACGAGTATAAGCTCGATAGGGTTGCGTCGTTTCATTACAGAGTTACTGTGACCACCATCCAGCTCCATCGCCAAATCCTGGATACCATCTAGAAACAAAGTACTCGTCAAGGCAAATCATACGAGCCCAAACTCGATGGAGTTATGTCATTTTATAACGGGTTTCCTATGGCCACCTACTAGCTTCATCATCAGACTCTGGATACCATTTAAAGACAAAGTACTCGTTAAGACGAATCAAACGATTACAAACTCGATGGGGTTGCGTCTTTTCATTACAGAGTTACTGTTGCCACCTTCCAGCTCCATCATCAGACCCTGGATACCATCTAGGACTGAAGTACTAGCCAAGACATTTCAAACGTGCCCTAACTCGATGGAGTTGCGCCATTTAATTACAGAGTTTCACATGGCCACCTTCCAGCTCCATCATCAGACCCTGGGTACCATCTAGAGACAAAGCACTCATCAAGATGAATCAAACGTGTCCAAACTCTATGGGGTTACGTCGTTTTATTATAGAGTTGCTGTGGCCACCTTCCCGCTTCATCATCAGCCCCTGGATACCATCTAGAGGCAAAGTACTCGTCAAGACGAATCATATGAGCCCAAATTCGATGGGGTTGCGCCCTTTCATTCAAGTGTTCTTATGTCCACCTTCCAGATCCATCATCAGATCAGCTCCATGTCATAATAATATTGCATTGTCACGCGATATAAAAATTTGTGTAAAATTTCAGCTCAATTCCGATTGAGCTGAATTTTTTTTTTTTTAACCGGGAAGTGTTTCAAATCTAACTTGCAAGATTTGAACGGGACAAGTAAAATAAGAGCGCCTCCACGCTAACAGCCGATTTTACCCTCACTCCGCATTAAATGTTTCACATCAAAAAAATAAAATGATCATAACTTGACAAAGTAGGTACTCCTAAAGACGAATTAAACGAATATAAACTTGATGGGTTCGGGACATTTCATTACATAGTTACTGTGGTCTCCTTCCAGCTCCATATCAGACCCTGGATACCATCTAGAGACAAAATACTCGTCATATGAGCCCAAATTCGATGGTGTTATGTCGTTTTACAAGACATTTCAAACGTGCCCTAACTCGATGGAGTTGCGCCATTTAATTACAGAGTTTCACATGGCCACCTTCCAGCTCCATCATCAGACCCTGGGTACCATCTAAAGACCAAGTACTCATCAAGACGAATCAAACGAGTCCAAACTCGATGAGGTTGCGTCGTTTCATTATAAGAGTTACTGTGGCCACCTTCCAGCTTCATCCTCAGACCCTGTATACCATCTAGAGACAAAGTACTCGTCAAGACGAATCATACAAGCCCAAACTCGATGGGCGCCTTTTCATTATAGAGTTCCTAGGTCCACCTTTCAGCTCCATCATCAGATCAGCTTCATGTCATAATAATATTTCATTGTCACGCGATATACATATGGGTGTTAAATTTCAGCTCAATTGGAAACCGGGAAGTGTGTCAAATTTAATTTCCAATGCACACACTATAGCTGCATCTCGTATCGGTGTCGCGAGGCCAGAGATTTTATCTCATCTAAAAATATGCGTACCGCGCTAAAAGAAGTTTTCACTTCAAAATATAGGTAATTTATTATAGTTTATCCTATCTATACAGAGGTGTCTGTACATTTAGGTTATTTGAGAAAAAATATTGTAATAAATAGGCTATATAGACGTGTCTAAACACAAAACAATTTTTAAGTTCCCGCTAAGAAAATTGAAAATTTTCAAAAGTTTGGAAATTATCGGTTTCATCCGGTTCGAAAATCGAGTTTTCAACGGATGTTGACGTTTTGAGGTCCTAGGAAGCTTCCCCGAATGTTTCCGCGATGATGTCTGTATGTCTGTATGTATGTGTGAGTGTGTGTGTACTTTTAAACGGCTTAACCGATTTCATCAGGGTTGGCGTCATTCGAAAGGACTTGATCAAACTTAGATTTTGAATACAATTAGGACCGATTCGAACCGGTAGATCTTGAGAAATCTCAAAAGAATACAAAAAAAATGTTTTTTCAAATGTGTTTTTATTGGAAAAACTTTTAAAAGGTATTATCGATCGATACCAAAAACTAGTCAGCTCTTAACATCAAAAAACCACGTCGATCGCCGCCAGACCGGTCACAATCGGTTGATTCGTTCGTGAGATATCATTGCCGGAAAAAAAAAATTAAAAAATGTTTTTTTTTTTAGAATTTCTACGCAATTTTCAGTCTGACCAGTTCGAGCTTTAAAGATTCTTTAAAGAACTCATAAATCTGCGTTGAATGCCGTAAACTACGAGAAAATCGGTTCATTTACTCAACAGTTATTGCGATTTGAAAATTCAACGAATAGTGTTTACTAAATCTCTATTCAGACTTTTGAGCTCGTAGAGCTCAAAAGCATAGAACAGATATCTCTTTGAGCTCGGAGAGCTCAAAATGACACGAAAATTATACTTTTGAGATCTTCGAGTAATAAGTGGAATCTTGAGCGCTTAAGTATCAAATTAGCGGGAAGTTGCAGGGACGGCCGTTTTCCAGATTTTTTTTAGAATTTTTGTGTTTGTCGGTTTGTTTGGTTGCGCATCACGCAAAAACTACTGAACGGATTTTAATGCAACTTTTTTTATTTGAAAGCCTTTGATTAGACTTAAAAACTGGTAACACTTTATCCCGCTACTATATCGGGAACCTGAGATATAACCGAAAAACTAGCTTTTGGCTACGGCGAAGCTGCGGGCTAGTCAATATACAAATTTAAAAACATGCCAAAAAAGATAATTATACACATTTTTTAAAGCAATTTAGGATGAGGCATAGGCACGTACCGCTCCCACGTCTTCCTGTATTATGGCCAAAACGTAATAGGACTTAACGTGTTTAGATGCACGTAGACTCAAGTAGTTCTCATTACCCCCAGACTCTGATTCCACCATGATCCCCTAAATATCTCTAGCTGAATCCACTCAATATTATAAAAGAAAACCTGCACTTTGGACTTTGTTAAAAACTAATTATTACCTATATTAATCAAGGGTTTGCTTATAATGTCAATAACAAGCAATAATTTCAATATCAACATAGACTAAGGGCCGGTTGTTTCAGCTCTTTCAGCTATACTTGACGCACACGTAAACGTCAAAAATGGAGTGAACCATTGTCAAACAAAAAAAGCATTGTTTCACGAAATGAGGTCCTTAAGGTACGTTAAATAATAACGATTACGGTAATAGATGTCCCGCCCACTGGTTAACTTCACTTTCGGTGCGTCTAGCCATAGATATAGTATATACTGTCAGCATATAGGTACTATATGGATAGGTCTAACAAACAGTAGGTACAAATTATAATTTGTGAATAAGGAAAAAGAGTATTTTAGTACAGGCGGGAATCGAGCATAGGAAGGGAAGCAGGTTCGATTCCCGCCTGTACTAAAATACTCTTTTTCCTTATTCACAAATTATAATTTGTACTTTAAGAGTAGCTGAGCATGTCAAGTGCTAAAATATAGATCAAAATGTTTATCAATAACCCGAGTCACTCGATGAATAATATGGCACACTGTTGATTTCTGCAAACCTGACATATGCCCAACACTCATAAGCGATCCTGAACCATAACATTGTAGAGTAGCAAGTACCTGATCTATAGGTAGGCTAGGTTTTACTGCCAAGGTTCTGAAATATTGTAGACAAATAAATTTTAAATCAAGGTATTCTTATGAGAAATTCTACTTTTCTGTAACAAATTTTATATCGTCTTCGATACGACGTGTCAACAATAGAGCTACTACCTTTATTAGGTACACGATAGTCTCATGATACCTTGCAATTAATGAATTCCAACATATGAATTCCAGCTCATCCCAAAAATTTAGGTTGTTAACAGGTGTTTTAAAAACATTTTTCTTCCTTTCTACATTGTTTGTATTATCGCCAGATGAACAACTATCGTAGAATAAAGACGAATACAATAGAAACTCCATAATGTTGTAGGTACCTACTGTTTGTTAGACGCATCCGTAATAGTACCTATATGCTGACAGTAAGTATGACTATGGCTAGACGCACCGAAATTGACGTTAACCAGTGGGCGGGACATGTGTTACCGTAATCGTTATTATTTAACGTACGTTAAAGATCTCATTTCGTGAAACAACGCTTTTTTTGGTTTGACGATGGTTAACTCCATTATTGACGTTTACGTGTGCGTCAAGTATAGCTGAATCAACCGGCCCTAAGTACTTACGCGTGATCTGTCAAAAACAGTGCACTGAAAAACCTAACAGCCAAAAAATCACGCTGTATAGTTATAATATCAATGTTTTGCAGCGCCATCATTGGCATATAACAATAATCAAATCTACTGCATACTTTCAAAACTCAAACAGTCTTCTACAGCAGGTAATGAAAGTGAATAGTTCCCAAACTCTGTAATAGATGGCGTACCTATTCTAGTCTCAAAAGCTAAACATAGTCTTTGTAGAGTTATTTTTTTACATTACACTATGTACAGCATAATGGAAAAAAGAGATCTCAAACTGTGTAATAGATGGCGCCACTTTATTCTATTCTAGTCTCATTTTTTATACCTATTGTTATTTAGGGATGGCTATTTACAAATTAGTTATTAAGCCAGAATCCATTGCATCATTTTTGTTATTCATGTATATACTACGGGTATGTATAAAAGCTATATTCAATTCAGACTCCAGGATCCAAAAATAGATACTAAAAACAACTTTGACTCCCTTTGTTGGTGTAATCTAAACGCGCTAGATTTGAATCGAGGTCAGGCAATAAATTATATAAGACATATCATATTATTATATTGCTGAAAATCACCATACGATTTCACCCATCTTAGCGTCACTGCTCCAGCCCCAAGTCGCTAGCGTTATATTATCTAGCCTATGCTTCCTCTGGATAATACAAGCAGCACAGGCCTTACGCCACAAAATTACAAATAGATTGTTTTTTGGATTCGCTAGAGCTTGAAAAGCTTCCTTGCGCCCAGACCCATTTTTGAGTGGATATATTTATACGCTCTGCCGTGTGGGGCTGGCTTTAGAATTGTCCCACCCCTCTCCACCCATGCAAGTCGTAAGAGCTGACTGAGGGAATACCGGAGGAGTGGGCAGTAGCACTCCTTCGAGTATTAACAACATCCACTGCGATCGCCAACCCGCCTGCCAAGCGTGGCGATTACGGCACTCTCCCCCATTCTTGGGGAGGTCTATGTCCAGCAGTGGACGTTAAAAGGCTCATGGATGGATGGATGATTTATACGCTGTTTTATTTGGTGTAATCGACAAATTACTTAATAATAGATTTGCCTTTGCCGGTAGCGCCACCAGAAGCTAGTTATTGGTTTATAATTATCTCAAGATTCTCGAAATACTTACCAGTTTTTTTTTAGGTCAGTTATCAAGAGCTATAAAAAAAAGATTCATAATAATCCAGTTAAATGTTTTTGCGTTATGCATGGACAAACAAACAGACAAACAATAAATTCTACAAAAAAATATTTTGTGTTCATAGAACTGCATGTTTATCTGTCGTTACGACATAGTGGGAAGGCGGAGGCCTAAACCCGCTCCCTATCCTCTCCTTATTATCCCCCCTATCCACCGCCTATCCCTTCCCTTGGAGATAGCGACTTGCGAGTGATATCTCTGGTGCTACTAGCGTCTTACAGGCTACGATAACCACTTACCATCAGGTGGGTTGGATGTTTGTATGCCACCAGCTCAGTTTAAAAAAACACCAAATCAATATTTTTTTTTACTGTCCGTGTGGTGACGGACTAAGAATACAAGTGTCACCACCCCATTCTTTCCCAAGGGTGTCGTATGAGGCGACTAAGGAAAGTAAGCAATTATCATCCATTGCATGATAGGTGATAGGGCTGGGTACCAAGTGGGAGTACTCATTTGGTATTGGGCCCAAGCGAGTTGGTACCATAATCTCCCGTGTGACCGGTAATGACGCACATCGTTGCGTTTTGGTTGTAGCTGGAGATAGCCGTTTATTCTTTCATTTCCTATCGGTGGTGAAATGAAATGGTGAGCAGCGGCTTGACATTACTCGGTATAGTTGAGTCCATGAGCGACGGTTACCATTTACCATCAGATGGGCCGTGGCTCGTCTGCCACTACATGCAATAAAAAAAAATTACTTACAAAAATCAACTTAAATCCATACTTCGGAGGGATTATGTTCAATGTTGTGGGATCTTAGGAAAAGGACTTTTTTACCTAATTAATCAAATTTTTACTAAATTACTTATATAATATTTTCGTATTATAATTAGTTGCATAATTTAATTAATTAATTTATAAATTATTTTAGAATATATTACAAACACAAACACAACATAACATAGCATCACGCCTGTATTCCCCGAAAGGGTAGGCAGAGGTGTATTACACACCCACGACTCGCCAGCTATGTTTAGGGCCCACGTAATAGAGGGCGAGCCTATTGACGTCTACCGGGCACATTTCCAAACTCCGGGCTGCTACTGAGAATTTTTCTTTTTAGGAAAAAGCTCAAAAACATTGCCCGATCCGGGGATCGAACCCGAGACCTCATGTTTAGCAGTCGCATACACTACCGCTACACCACCGAGGCAGTTAAGTTATAATATATTCATTTGTCATAATCTGCTTATTATTATAATTCGCTACATCACAAATAAATCTCGTGACATGTATATGCACATACTTACCTACTTTATAATTATCACTGTGTAATTAATACCGAAAGCATATTACAAATATTGATCCTTACTGTTAAAGTTGGGTTCTTCCATAGATAATTTGAATTGTTTTTTTCGATTGTTTCATCAAAAACACTGCAATGACAGCGCGTCGTTACCGTGAGCTTCACATGACGCTTGCAACGGTCACGGTAACGACTGCGGTTTTTCGCGTTCCACTTATTTATGAGCGTTTCGATCGTAAACCTAAGTGGAACGGGAATGGGTTGTTGTTTTCTAAATCACTTCGATCCAACTGTTTGCACGAACTTTCGTTTCCAGTCATTGTGACTGATCCTAATGATCAGACGCGTGATTCCTGGTAAGTCGAGTTTTCAACGCGTGATTCAGGCAACCAATCACAATGAAGCGAAACGAAAGTTCGTCTAACGTTTCGTTTTTCATTCTAAGGTCACTTAGTAGTTTTGTGCTGTTAGCATCTGACGGCTTTAAGCAGTTTTGGCCATTTTTTTTCTTAAGATAAAAATAATTTTGTATTCGAGTAGGTATCCTAAATTTACTTAATTTGTACTTACATTAATAGGAAATAGAAAAATAACTACGACTAATAAAATAAACTAAATAACTTAATAATATACAAATCTTTTTACTACTATGTATAAAATCTACCAGAGAGCCGAATTTACTTTTTTAATTTAGCAGCATGATATTAGAACAACACTACAATTTTTTTTTTATTAATGTTTTGGAGGAAATCATGTCGCCACTCAGCATTATTTTCCGAAACTTGTGACATTTCAAGTATTCAGTAAAAGTAATGGCAATTCGCTCAATAACGATTTGTGTATATGCATAAATGTTTCCAAATGATACAGTACGACGTAACGCGTTTTTTCGCGTTGTCTCCAAAACTCCATATAAGATTTCAGTAAAGTCGACACCACTTTACTTAGCATGACTTTAAATTTACTAAAACTACCACTTTGACTTCGACTACGACCTGTTCAATGAATTAAACTTACTTGACACTGGCAACAACAGCTTCGACTCATTCGCATAATCACAATAGGAGATTTTTTTTATAAAAATAATTTTAAAAGGCTATATAAAAGGTATACAAATAATGATATTTACAGCTGACATCTATAGAACAACACACGTCACTAGCAATATTTTCTTTTTCTTAATACAATTTTAGCTGGCAAAGATAATGTAGAAAATAAGCGGAGCTGCTCTTAATTCAAGATTCAATTAAAAATATTTATGTTAGTACATATTTATCTTTATAAGCACTATGAATAAAGGTAGTGCTGCACACATTTCTTCCTTGCGCTTTGGCATCGAAAGTCACCAGTTCACAGGGGCGTTTTTTAGATATCGTCGACCGCGTCAATGTGGTGAATTGATCGAGGTTGGAAGAGGAAGAACAGCAGAATGCGCGGCGAAACTCTCGCCGGAATTTACCTGAAAAAAACATTAAAATTTCATTTTTAAATGTAGAACAAAGAGCTTCAAAAAGGATTTTATACGGAAGTTCGTATTTTTATTTAAATATTATACACCCGTGTCATATCAACAAGCACACGGCCCGCATAAGTTTATTTTTTTGACCTAATAACGTCTTATAAATCTATGAACGCTGGCTGCACGCACGAAAAAGTGTAACGTTCCGAAAAATGTATGGCGACCGATGCATTGTTTGTGAAACTCTCAGAAAACATATAGACGGTGCCTATAGACGCTAGCAACACCAGAGGTATCACTCGCGCGTCGCCATCTCCAAGAGAAGGGATAGGAGATTGATAGGGTGGATAGTAATTAGAGGATAGGAAGGATAATAAGGAGAGAATAGGGAGGGGGTTTGGGCCTCCGGCGCTCTCACTCACCATACGAAACACCGCGTTAAGATTAACTACCGTTGTTACACGCTGATCTTTTGTGAGAGGGTGGTACTTCCCCGATCAAGCCAGCCCATTTGTGCTGGGATAAGCAAGGTTCTACCACTAAAAAAGTTAAACATGATGGTATGTGGCTACCGTAGCGTTTCGACACCACACCAGTACCATATACCATAGGCACCACTAACGTATTATCAATCCCAGCGAAAGAAATGAGAAGACAGAGATGTAGAATGTCAGATAGATGGAGATGCAAGTGTCACCATCCTATTCTTTCCCACGGGTGTAGTATGAGGCGAATAAGGGAGGTAAGCAATTATCATCCATGGCTGTAGCGGGAGAGGGCTGTTTATTCTTTCATTTCAAATCGGTGAATTGAAATGGTGAGCAGCGGCTTAACAATAATCTGGGTATAGTTGAGTCCATGAGCGACGGTTACCATTTACCATCAGATGGGCCGTGGCTCGTCTGCCACCACATGCAAAAAAAAAAAAAAACTAACACTGAATAAAACGCACGTTTCTACAAGCCGATAATTATTTTGTGAATGGTAATTCCGCGGTCAAAGCAAACCTTTAATACTGAAATCAAAATTTTAATTTAATATTTTGACATTTTTATATATTTTTTTTAGCATTTGACATGCTTAGCCGTATAAATTAACAATCTGTAAATACAATGACAGTGAATACAAGTGTGACCACCCCATCCTTTTCCGCAAGTGTCGTACAAGGCGACTAAGGGAAGTAAGCAATTATCACGCATTGTATTATTGGTGGTAGGGCTGGGTACCAAGTGAGAGTGCTCACTTGCAATCGGTCCCGAACGGGTTCCTACCACCGTCTACTGTGTGACCGGTCATGAAGCACGTCGTTGCGTTTTGGCTGTAGCAGGAGATAGCCGTTTATTCTTTCATTTCATATCTGTGAAATGAATTGATGAGCAGGGGCTTGACAATACTATCGGTATAGTCGAATCCATGGGCGACGGTTACCATTTATCATCAGATGGGCCAAGGCTCATCTGCCACTGCATGCAATAAATAAAGGCAATTAAAACTTGTTAAGGACGAAACCATGTAATGGTCAAGTAAGTACCTATAGTGTTTGTGATCACTTTAACAGGTTCCCTATCATTTACGCGAATTTTACACATTTTGAAATAAAACTACGTTTACGGAATCTATCGCGTTTACTTGATTTTTATACTATCCCGACGTTTCGAATACTTTACAGCATTCACGATCACGGGTGGACTTAGATGGTAGATGTCCAAAGCTGATATCATTTAGAGCACTTCCCCGGATTGGAAAAGATGCGGGTTCGTTTCCCACTCCTACTAAAAATTTCTTTTTCTTTATTCACAAATAATTTGTACTTTAAAAAGTAGCACTGTTATCTAGGCCCAAGGGAGTCTAAGGAAGGATTTGATATATTATACATTAATAAACGTTACAGATTGTGGTGGGCCCATTCCTCATATAAAGTTAAATTGACTCCTTTCGAGGTAAATAAAACAAATGTTTTTGTATTACTACCGGTCACCTCATTTCAAGCACGATTCGTCTTCGTTACAGACAAATGTCAGGAATTGAGTGACATTTTGGCGATGACAAATGATCACTACAATAACTATGTCCAGAATTACACAATCAAATTACCTCTTGTACAGACATTTTTATATTTACCAGAATATTAACTATTATAAAGCTTTAAACACAAAGTGAAAAATGTGACATCGAAAATAACAGTCACGAGCAGGATTCGAACCTGCATCTCCTGGATACCGTCCAGATGCTTTGCCAATTCAGCCATCGTGACAATTGCTCCTGACTGCTAATCTCGATACCACATTCATACTTAACGTCTTTGGGTGACGCCTGCGCCATCTGTCGGAAGTATTTTCATACATTATACCGACCAGGTAAAAATTTTACAATTAAGATTTTACCTAATAATGACGTAAACCCTATAAATATTTAGATATTTTATATATATATATTAGCATTTGACATGCTTAGCACTATACATTAAACACAAAGTGAATCCTGCTTCTGACTGTTATTTTCGATTTCACATTTTTCACTTTGTGTATTGTATAGTGCTAAGCATGTCAAATGCTAAAAATATATATAAAACTATCTAAATATTATAAAGCTGTAACAATTACATTATAAAGCTGTAAAAAGTACATTTAAGATATTTAAGAAAATAAATTATATTTTAAAAAACTAAAATAACACGCTTAAATAGCTAGTTGAACTAAAAAGTAGTAAATAATATTACAATAAATAATGATTGTGAAAAAGCATGGGGTGCATTTTTTTTTCAAATGGTAACTATACAGGTGAACTATTTGTAACATTTGATTATGCACGTCACGCTTTTTTACAATAATTATTTATTATTAATATTATCTAGTTTTTTAAACTATAATTTTATTTCTACTTTTTAGTCTCAAAATAGTATAAACAGTACTGTTAGGTATTTAAAATAAATAAAACCTACTTATGCCGTGATAATTTGCCTTTAAACTTCATCGGACGGACATGGCTAAACTATAATGGTTCTTTATTGGCTACGGAACCCTAAAAACCGATAAACTCGATAACTCAAATTATTGCACTGTCATCGGTCTTTGATAAGTGTGCAAAGTTTCAAATCAATCCGACGTTTTGAAGTGGTTGAAAATCACGTTCGAAGATTCCGTAGCGTGTTTTTTAAAGTTATATAAATTAAGAAATCTTATTTTGCAAATTGAATAATGGAATAATCTTATCAAATTAGTGTATTGTCATCGGTCCTCGATAAATCTACAAAGAAAATCGCGCCCAAAGTTACTAACATAAAAACAAACATTTTTTTTTATTGCATGTAGTGGCAGACTAGCCACGGTCCATCTGATGGTAAATGGTAACCGTCGCCCATGGACTCGACTATACCAAGAGTATTGTCAAGCCGCTGCTCATCAATTCATTTCACAGATATGAAATGAAATATAAACGGCTATCTCCTGCTACAGCCAAAACGCAACGATGTGCTTCATGGCCGGTCACACGGGAGATGGTGGTACCAACCCGCTCGGGCCCGATACCAAGTGAATACTCCCACTTTGTACCCAGCCCTACCACCAGTCATGCAATGGATGATAATTGCTTACTTCCCTTAGTCGCCTCATACAACACCAGTAGGAAAGAATGGGGTGGTGACACTTGTATTCTTAGTCCGTCACCACACGGACAAAAACATACAGGTGAAGCTAATAAAAATTGTGTAAAAAAGCGTGTAAAAATGTCTATATTAGTAGTTATATAGCATAGGCGTGTCTGAACACTCCATTGAAACAATGTAACATAGTTCCAGAGGCCCGCCAATAAAGGGGGAGATACGGCACAAGGTGGGTTTCTTTAGTGGGTGAGGGCCCCACACTACACTGTTCGTTACCCCGAACGACGGTGTGTGTGGTTAGGTACCTAAATTTTTTTCGGCCTAACAAAAAAAGAGACACAAAATATATCTTTCTCATTGAGATTTTTTGTGCCACTCGGGGCAGAGAAATCCCAATTTCTGCCTGTTTCAAATTGGCATTCTATGACAGTAACATTATTTTGCTTTATTTTTGTTTTCAAAGATAGGTCAAAAAAAAGGATGATAATATTCTTATTGGATCATCACATCAGTAAAAAGTACTTAACTACTTACCACTCATGAAGTTGTATATAAGCGGATTAATCGCAGAGTTCGCGTAGCACATTACATGTGAGATCAGAGCGAGACAGGTGACGACATCCGTCTGCTCCATATCCAAGGTGTATCTGTGGGAAAATAAATAAATAATAATAAATAAATATTCGCGGAAATTTCACACAACGTCCTTCCGTCCGTCCCAAACTAAGCTTAACGCTTATGCTATTGGTTGGATTACGGATATAATACATTATATTACTTTTTTCTGGAAATACCTACATATAATAGAAAAAAACTAGACGTCGCGGGACGTCTAGCAGATGTGAAAACATCGAAATTATTTTGTAGAAATAAAATGATCATAACTTGACAAAGGAGTACTTTGTTTTGACAAGACGAATCAAACGAATATAAACTCGATAGGGTTGCGTAGTTTTATTACAGAGTTACTGTGGCCACTTTTCAGCTCCATCGTCACACCCTGGATACCATCTAGAGATAAAGTACTCGTCAAAACAAATCATACGAGCCCAAACTCGATGGAGTAATGTCGTTTTATAACGGAGTTCCTATGGCCACCTTCTAGCTCCATCATCAGATCAGCTCCATGTCATCATAATATTGCATTGTCACATGATATACACATGCGTGTAAAGTTTCAGCTCAATCGGAAACCGGGAAGTGTGTCATATTTAGCTTGCAAGATTTCAACGGGACAATAAAAGCGTCGCCACACTAACTACTGATTTTACCCTCCCTCTGCTTTAGATGTTTCACATCAATAGATAGAAAACACCCAGACACAGTACAAATATCTGTGTTCGTCACCCAAATAATTGTCCTGAGTGGGAATTAAACCCAGGACCTCGTGCACGGAAGTCGGTTACACTACCATATACGCCACGAGGCCGAAGCTGGTATTATGTTTCAAATTCATGGAATTATCGATTACCTATTAGCTAAAGTCTATATTTAGTAAGAACACACCTCAGATATTTGATGATACCGTACTTTGTTGACTAAAATAGCTGCTGTTTGATATTAGTCATTATTGAAAGATTATCAGACAGTATGACCACAAGTTATAGAGCAAATAGTTGCTTAGTTAAGAAAAGTTTCTTTGATAAATATACTCGTAATAGTGTTAAAATAACGATTGCGAATTTAGTATCGAATTCGATCCCTACTCCACGATCCATATCTCTACAGCATATATCTTTTTTTTTATTGCTTATGAAGGCAGACAAGCCACGGCCCACGTGATGGTAAGTGGAAACCGTCGCTCATGGAATCAACTACATCGAGAGTATTGTCAAGCCACTGCGCACCATTTCATTTCTCAGATATGAAAAATGAAAGAATAAACGGCTATCTTCTGCTACAGACAAAACGCACTGACATGCTTTATGACCGGTCACACAGGAGACGGTGGTACTGAACCGTTCGGACCCGATAGCAAGTGAGTACTCTCACTTGGTACCCAGCCCTACCACCAGTAATGCAATGGGTGATAATTGATTACTTCCCTTAGTCGCTTTTTACGACACCTGCGGGAAAGAATGGGGTGTTGACACTCGTATTCTTAGTCCGTCACCACACGGACATCAACATATCTTTGACTATTGGAATATATTCAAAATAATGAGCGTATTCGTTATTATCACTGCTCGGTGAAGAAAGACATCGTGGCGAAACCTATACATGAGATTTTCTCGACAGCTTGTGAAGTTTGCCAACTAACTAATTTATCATCACGCCATTTCTCTTGTGGGTTAGGCAGAGAGAACATTGCCAACAGGCTCTATTATTGCATACATCTCTCGCTTCCTCAACGTTCATAATTTTCTTCATACACGCTCGCCGGTTTCGTAGACTCCTGACTCCACCTTCCTTCAATACAAGATTTGATCTAAGGTAAGTGAGTCTCGGTCTTCATCTGTACCTACATCCTTCCACTTTCGCATTGTATATCTTCTTGACCAGTTGCTCGACCGGCTTTCTTTCCACATGTCCGAACCATCGGAGCATTCCCTTTAGCATCTTTACACCAATACTATCTTTCATACCTACTCGCTCTCTTACGTCGTCATTACGAATGCGGTCAGTCAGCCTCACTCTGCAGATACTGAGAGATTGCATTTCGACCGCATTGATTTTACTCTGCTAACTAGCTAATATGTTTAATAAAGGATTCTTCATTCAACGACATTTGTGTGCGACAAATCTTACAATGACCCCCCAGATATTCCTGTAACCACCCATAAAGTAGGCTATTTATAGAATTAGTATTAAGGATCACACGTTTGAAATCGCCTGATTAATTTTATTCCCTTAGTTAAATGTACATAAATGGTGTTGTATTTAAATACCAAACCTTTATTATTTTTTTTTTAAGCGGGAAAAACCTTACGTATCCCCCTCGTTCGGGGCAACGAACAGAGTAGTATGGGACCCTCACCTACTAAATAAACCCGCCGCGTGCCGTCTCTCCGCTACCATCAGATGATGAGATAACAATGATGCTATCCTACCTATCCTCTCCTTATTATTGTTTCTTGGTGAGGGCCCCAAACTGCCCTCAACATTACCCCGAGTGGTGTGCGGTTTGGTACATTATTTCCCACCTTAACAAAAAAATTAGACGTCTCGGGACGTCTGCCTGATGTGAAAACCTCGAAATTATTTAATAGAAATAACCATAACTTTTTCAATGTAGGCATATATGCTTGTATGAAATTATGACATGTTAAACTTAGTGTTTTATTGATTGACGTTATGCTTCCTAGTTACATACTTTTGTCAAAAGATGGCGATAAAAACAGATAAATTGGCGTGGCGACGACGCCTCGCTAACAGACGATTTTACCCTACCTCCTACGCATTAGATGTTTTCACATCATAAAGGGAGGATAGTAATGAGAGAATAGGGAGGGGGTTCGGGCTTTCGGTGCTCTCACTCGCCATATATAACACTACGATAGGAGCACCTATCGTTGTTACATGCTGATATTCTGTGAGAATGTTGTACTTACCCTGTACCCCGAAAATTTATGCTGGGATCAACAAGGATCTACCATGCGTAACACTTTTCAAAATTGCCTGGCAATTTCAGATTACCGCGTTCAATTAAATAAAATACAAAATTAGGATCCTTACTATAAGCTTTATTATATTAGAATGTTTTTCCATTCTCGAAAGCTTTATTTTTGAAAACACTCTGGATTTTAAATGTTATTTTAGTCTTTGTTTACTTGTTAAGGAAATTGCTTATAAATTTCAAATTTTAACTTTACTCTTGTTGCTCGATAAAGATTTCCTCTTCACATTTACACATTACTCTTTCGCTTGCTATTAATAGAATTATTGCCCAGTAACATTTACGTTATATAAGCACTGAACATATTTTCAAGTTTGCGTGCTTAAATAACGTAATCTAGAAAAGGACATCTAAGTTGTATCTCGAGTAAAGTAATTGTTAATGTGAGATATAATATTTAATGCGAATGATACGTCATTATAAAATGATGACGTAAAATCTGTAAATATGTTTTCATATATTTTTTGCTAGAGGTAGACTAGACTAGAACCTTGCTTGTACCATCATAAAAGGGCCATCGGGGCAGTACCACTCTCTCACAGAAGATTGAAATGTTTTGGAAAATCCAAAAGTGCACGGCTCATAATCTTCTTTTTTCACAATAAAATTGATTATTTGATAAGTAACTAATAATGTATTGGTCTTACTTGGTAGTTTGTAATAAATCATATAGATAGCGCTAATTTCAAAAAGTAGGTACTAATATGGTTCTCATGTCTTAAACGCCATCTAGCGCTAATTTTAAGAAGTACTACTATATTGTTCTTTAGAAATAGTTCTCACGAAATAAGGTATAGCGCTGGTTTTAATATACCACTACCACTGTACCACCGAAACCAGCGTAAATATTCACTATTTTTTTTGTTTATTTAATAACAATTAAAGCAAATCGAATCAGACCGTGAAAAGTGATAGGACTAGAGCATTCGTAATTACTGAAGCGTAAGAGAAAAAAAAAAGACTCAATTAGTAAAGTATTTCGGTCGTTATCGTGTTAACATAATATCCAACATACCTACAGACACACGGACGTCCAAGACAGAAAGAACTTTTTTAAACAGTTTTTTAATTAGTTTAAATAACAAAAATGGCATCAAAAATATCATGAGTGTTAAAAATAGTGTTTTTTCTTGATATGTATATATTATTTTACATATACACACATATATTATTTTACAAGTGCAATATATGATAAATAGAGACATTTTAAGTTTGAAAAATCAGTTAATGATGAAAATATGTAAATGTAATTAATACTGTTTTCACTTCTGCCGGCAGTCCCGGAGTGAAACCCCTTGTTTTAGGATAGATAACTAAAGCGATTATTGTAGAGCTTCTCTATAAACAACATTTGACGTTAAATTATTTTCAGGTAACAAAATATACTGATGGTCGGGAGCCCCGACCCGTGATAGCGCAACGTAAAGTTGCCCATACGTAAAACATTCTTTTCGTAAATCAATTCCTAAATGAGAGTAGTACCCACCTCAACGCTTCGCTTATGAGGCATGCAATAACGGTAGATACTCCTACTGTTGTGTTTCACATAGGGAGTGAGAGTGCCGGAAACCTAATCGTTATTATCCTTCCTCTCCAAATCATATCTCTGTCCTTTGAGTGGGCAACGCGCAATGGTGTCTCATGTGTTTTCAACATCTATAGGCTACGGTTACCGCTTACCATCAGGTTGGCTGTATACTTGTTTGCCACCTGCGTAGTATATTAAAATTTACCCGATTCGGTTCACGCAGGATTTAATAAATTGTAAAGAAATTAAAAAAATAACCAAACAAAAGCAAAGCATAATCAAAATAAATAATTTTGTTAATAATTTTGTTAATAATTTTGTTAATAATTTTGTTAACTAGTTTTTGCGTGATAAGGGAACTCAAAAATGGATACATACACAAAAATTCTACAAAAAGTAATTTTTGTCCGTGTGGTGACGGACTAAGAATACAAGTGTCACCACCCCATTCTCCCCCATCCCATCCCATCCATCTCCCGTGTGACCGGCCATGAAGCACATCAATGCGTTTTGGCAGTAGCGGGAGATAGCCGTATATTCTTTCATTTCAAATCGTTGAAATGAAATGGTGAGCAGCGGCTTGACAATACTCTGGGTATAGTTGAGTCCATGAGCGACGTTTACCATTTACCATCAGATGGGCCGTGGCTCATCTGCCACCACATGCAATAAAAATAAATAAAAAAAAATTGTTTTATGTCCATAACTTTGAATATGGAATGTATTTTATAATGCGATCTCCACGGATAGAAAGGGCTTTACATAAAATTGAAGTCCATTTAAACGCCCTCGCGGGGAATAGCCAGTAATTTGGTAAAAAAATAATAGAGTACTTACCTAAGTACAGAGAGCAAATGTACTGGGAAGTAGCAGACAGCGAACATGATGACCACGGCCACCAGCATCTTAGCTGCCTTCCGTCTGGAACGCAGTTGAGCTGAAAATGGAATAAAGACACTTTATGTTGTAACTATTTTCACTTATTTGTCATCACCTGAACTCCAGCAGGCTATCAAAATAAAATCTTTTTTTTTTGTTAAGGCGAGACAAAATGTACCTAACCGCACACCCCGTCGTTTGGGACAACAAACAGGGTAGTGTGGGGCCTCACTCACTAAATAAACCTGACGTGTGCTGTCTCTCCGCCTGTATTGGCAGGCCACTAGAAAATTATCCTGGCAGTCATTACAGGTTATTTATTACAGGTCTGAATATAGATGGGACACTAAGAAAGTTTTTCAAAAGTTTTTGGAGAAAAACTACTTATTTTCTCGATTATCATATGGAATGGTATGGAAATTCTTAGAGTGAAATCAATAAGTACGTCAAACCACCACATTGCTTACAGAATAATGTCAGAGAGTTACTTAGAGAGAGTACAATACTAATTTCACCACTCCATTGCTTAAAGAGGGCAACAGAACCATGTCACCACCCCATTTCATAAACATAATTATTGATGTATAATCTATTTTCCCATCCATCCATCCATCCATCAGCCTTTCATCGTCCACTGCTGGACACAGGCCTCCCCAAAATGGGGGTTTTACCATAATCGCCACGCTTGGCAGGCGGGTTGGCGATCGCAGTGGATGTTTTTAGTACACAGGGGAACGCTGCTGCCTGGTCCCCCGGTAATTCCTTAGTCGGCTTTTACGACTCCCATAGGAAGAGACGGGGTGGAGCTATTCTTGGTGCCGGCCCCACACGGCCGAATCTATTTTACTGAATTAAAACGAAAAATGTGGCTAATAAAAAAGTGTAATTTTGGTTATATAGCAATAATTTCATTGGCACTAATAATATTTAAGAATTGTTTTAGTATATACATACATAGCATCACGCCTGTATCCCTGGAGGGGTAGGCAGAGGTTTATTATACACTCACGGTTCCGGGTTCTGCCGTGTGGGACCGGCTTTAGAATTATCCCACCCCTCTCCACCCATGGGAGTCGTAAGAGCCGACTGAGGGAATACCGGGGGAGTGGGCAGCAGCACTCCCTCGAACATTAACAACATCTACTGCGATCGAGCGATTACGGCACTATCCTCCATATGAGCGAAACACATGTTGTGATGTTCTCTTGGGGAGGCTTATGTCCAGCAGTGGACTTCAAAAGGCTGATGGATGGATGGATGATTCTGAGTTCACCAGCTATGTTTAAGTCCCACGTAATTTTGCCGTTGTAAGCCTAATGCCTTCTACCGGGCACATTTCCAAACTCCAGGCTGAGAATTTTTCTTTTTACGAAAAAGCTCAATAACACTGCCCAACCCGGTGTTCGAACCCGAGACCTCATGATCAGCAGTCGCACACACTACCGTTGTCTAAATTGTTGTTTACAGAGAATATTTAAGGGTTAATTTGGTTTATTTTGTTAATTTTTACATTTGTTTTATTATTCACGGAGCCTCGCTATGTTTTATTGTATCTCAGGGAGTGTCCTATTGTACATCAGACCTAGGGATCTGATTCGATTTGACTGATTAGTAGCTCAATAACTCATGTTAATGATAGTAAAAGCATTCCTGGTGTTTTTTTTTTAAATATCTCTCAGACCCGACAGACGTTGTCCTGTCTTGGCTATGAATATTCGATTACTTGCGAACTGCCAAACGCATGAAGTTAAGATAGTCGTTAAGCTTTCGTCGAAATAATACCTTCCGTGTGCTATCTCTCCGCCTGTACTGCCGGACCACTAGAATTGCGTGACGTTACTTCAGTGGTATGAAAGCCCATCTTCTTTCGATAATCTATTATAAAGCGGTAACAGAGCTGTGTCTGTACATTTAAGATATTCGAGATAAATGGCTCTTTGGGCGTCTCGGAACACAAAACAATATTTTTTTTAGAATTTTTGTCTGTTTATTTGTTCGGGCATCATGCAACGCTATTGAAGGGATTTTAAGTAATTTTTCTTTTGATATATCTGGATTATACGTATAACTACATTTTATCCCGCTACTATATCGTGAACCTGAGATGTAACCTAAAAACTAGCTTTTGTCTATGGCCAAGCCGCTAGGAATAAAACTATTTTCAAACCAATTACTGTTCTACTATTAAAAATATACTATTTTTAGCGTAAGAGGGATTAGATTTATCTAAATGCGAGTAGGCAGACTTCACAAGCCGTCGAAGAAATCTCTTATGCAAGCAGGTTTCCTCACGATTTTTTCCATCACCAGTGATAATTTGTAAACAAATATACACATATTTTTACAAAAAATCTGGAATAACCCAGAATTATGAGTATGTGCCGGACGCGGACCTAGGACTGAAGATCGAACTCGATACCACAGTCTTTGCAATCTTTGTGGTTACTACTAGGCTATTACTGTATAAGATACATTATAGAAAACTTTACTTACTTACTTCTCATCACACCATCACACATGTCCGAAACATCTGAGATATATATTAGGTATATATATATCCCCTTTCGCATCTTTACACCAATACTCTCTTTTATACCTACTCGCTTTCTTGCGTCGTTGTTACGAATGCAGTCAGTCAGCGTAACTGCACAGATTTTCCTCAGAGATCGCATTTCGACCGCATTGATTTTACTCTCATGCATACCCTACTCTCGCTTCCATATAATAATGTAAGGACAAGCTCTGCGTTACGTAATGTGAGACGTGCTTTCTGGCTGAGATTATGGCTGCCGAGAATTTGCCCCAACGCTCCGTTCACTCTATTTCCCGCATTTACTCTTCTCTCTACATCAGTGGTGTACCTTCCATCCCGACTGAATCCATATCCAAGATATAGGTCCATTTGTTCTAACTTTATTTACGTACATAATAAATAAACAAGTATGGTCAGCAAATAACTACATTTTAATACTATGACCTGTAAAAGCACATAAAAGCAAAGCCCATTAACACGTGATTCACGTCAACCTCTCAACGTGACTAGTAATATAACACTTTCGGGTTTTATAACAAACGTGAGATTTTCCCTCGTTATTTTCCTTTTAACCTCAACAAAGACCAAGTTCATACTAAATTATAATCTCTTTCAGGATAAAACTACAAAAAAGAACTAGTTCTATTATGTAATCACCACAGGGAGAAATCTTGTTTTTAAAACTAGTGCGTTGATTACCTCCGTGGTACCGATATATCTAAAGAGTAGATATTTTTTTAAGTGTTAATTTTGAGCTATTAGAACAAAAAAAAATCAAAATCGGTTTAACAGTTTTTTAACGGTTTGAGTACACCTAAGAGCTACAAACTATTATTAAGAATGGTAATCATTAATATGCGAACGTTAGTTTAGCGGTAAAACCAAAGACGATGACGATGGTAAGTGGTTACCGTAGCCTATAGACGCTAGCAACACCAGAGGCATCACTAGCACGTCACCGATTCCAAGGAGGTAAGGTTGTTGGAGAGGTTTGGAAGGATACTAAGGAGAGGATAGAGAGGGGGTTAAAAGTTATTTATTTATTAAAAGTTAATTATTTAACACGTTAAGCTCTGGGACTACCACTCGTATTTGAATAATATTTTGGCTTTAGGCCAAGTAAATGGAAAAGTGACAAATAAAATTAAAGTATGTGGCAGAGGGGTTGATTTACGGGTCGAAAACCGGCCATTACAATAACTTTATAACAAAAATAATCATTCGACGTTTATTAATATGAGACCAACTACAAGGTATGACAGGTGTACACATAACTCAGTGAAATCATACTTTCTTAATAATCCATAACAGTTGTTGCCTACTGAGTTTTCTGGCCGGATCTTTCTCAGTCAGGCCGCGTTCCGATCTGGTGGTAGCTTCTTAGTCTTAGCTTTTGGCAAAATCAATATATTTAATAATATAAACTAATAACCAAGATTGTCTTCTTACTGGTAGTAATTGGTAGTTTGTGGTAGAATTTTTGAGCACTAAATAAAAACAAAAATTTTACAATTTAAAGAGGAGTATTATACTCATTTTGATATACTAACTTAAAGTCTCATACATTGTAAGCATAAACATTTGAAGTAGATATTTTCACTGTGTTTCTAAACGAATATTAGGTGGGTTAAAATAAATAAACCAAAAATATACTGTGGGTAGATGAAACTGTTGAAATAACATATCAGCCTTGGACGTCTGTCATCTAAGTCCACCCGTGATCATGAATGCTGTAAAGTATTCGAAACGTCGGGATAGTAGTAAAATCAAGTAAACGCGATAGATTCCGTAAACGTAGTTTTATTTCAAAATCAGTGAAATCAGTGAGTTAATACGCAATTATTCCCTATTTTTCTACCCTTATGGTTAGAATTTTTGTTCAAATTTTTTTAGGACCAACTTTGAAATATTACATTAAAAAAAGAATTATCAATATTGGTTCACTTTATAAAAAGTTATGCGAGGTCTTACATAAAAAATATACGTGTTTTAAGAACCTCCTCCGTTTTTTTCGTCGGTTAAAAAAGAGCAGATATGTGTATGCATATTTCCAACGAGATAATATTAACCATTTTGCGTGGTTTAGTAAGTAAGTAAGTAAGATAATTACAAAGCAAATTTCACGTGGAGGAAGTATTAGGTTGAGCTAGTCATTTAGGAGATTAGAAGGTGGTAGAAAAGAAGTAGAAAGTCACCGAACAAAATCTACCATTATTTTTAGTCGATTAACAACTGGTATTTCTGCGATCAAGCCGGCCCATTCATGCTGGACTTGCTGGCGTGGATCTTTGACCACTATCAATGTATCTATTACAATCTCATTCAACAAAATGCGATGAGTATTTTAGGCACTACGGTGGTGACGTATGTACATGTTTACACCCCTAATTTATTAACACAAAGTATGAAAATGTGAAATCGTAAATAACAGTCACGATCAGGATTTCAACCTGCATCTCCTGGAATACCGTCCCAGATGCTTTGCCAATCGTGACAATTGCTCGGGACTGCGAATTTTGATAACACATTAATTCTTAACATCTTGGGTATCGCCTTCCCTATGTGGTATACATATGGACGGTATTCTAGGAGACACAGATTCAAATCCTGCTCGTGACGTTATATTCGATTTCAACTTTGCACACTTTGTGTTAATCTATATGGTTAAGCATGTCCAATGCTAAAAAGATAATATATATAAAATTATCAAAATACTGCTAATTTATTTTTATTTGGCTTCGCCGAAGTCGGTTAAGCAACAGCTATTATTTTTACTAAAAACAACATCAGTCATCAACAAATTATAACGTTGAATAGCTATTACATATTAGAAGTCTCCTTGTGCTTCGCAGTAGCACCTTCAGCCTGTCTTCATAAATCATTTCTACTGTTATGTTTTCAACAAAATATTATGTTTTCGACAAAATATGACTGCTATTATTTTCCCACTGATTATTTTTGAAGAAGTACGCACGCAGTGTTGAGTAATATAAATGATTTATTACAGTACATATGTTGTTTAAATTTTTACACTTGTAATGATATATCACTATCTCCCTAGCCTAATGCCATTTTTTTTTTTTTTGTTGGGGTCTGTTCGGTTTTTGTTAATACAACAGAATTTACACGGAACCACTTACCGATCTGACCTCCACGACCGAACTAAGGGGACAACTGAAGCCCTTAAAACAAGACATAGCATACATAAACATAGCATCACGCCTGTATTCCCCGAAGGGGTAGGCAGAGGTGTATTACACACCCACGGTTCACCAGCTATGTTTATGTCCCACGTAATAGGAGGCGAGCCTATTGACGTCTACCGGGCACATTTTCAAACTCTGGGCTGCTACTGAGATTTTTCTTGAACAAGACCGGAGTCAGATTTTTTATTGGGACTGAAAAAGTTACATTTGAAATGATTATACACAAATATTTACGTATCGGGTCTTAATCGCGTATATAATGTTGAGGTTAGAGTCAACCCGTGACCATGGCCGATGCAATTCGGTCGAAACGTTAGAAAATTAAGGTATTCAACCTCAACATTATATACGCAATTAATACCCGATACGTAAATATTTGTGTATAATGTGTACAAATCGCGAAAGTTTAAAAGTTTTTGTTTAAAATGATATTTATTCAACGAAAATTGTTTACGTAATTATTATTCGTTTAGACAGTGGATGAGACTGTTAAAATGGCTGAATATTTTAGATCCATTTACGCGGTCGAAATCATGAGTTCAATTCTCATATTGTGTATCAATCTCGTGCTTTGTGAGAAAGAAGAATAATTTACAGTGCTTGTTAGTATCAAGTGAAGGACAGGATATTGCTTTGTTTTTAATGCTTATTGTGACAGACGAGCCACGGCCCACCTGATAGTAAGTGGTAACCGTCGCTCATGGACTCAACTATACCGACAGTATTGTCAAGCCGCTGCGCACCATTTCATTTCTCAGATATGAAATGAATAAATAAACGGCTATATTCTGCTACAGCCAAAACACACTGACGTGCTTCATGACCTGTCGCACAGGAGACGGTGGTACCGACCCGTTCTGGCCAGATAGCAAGTGAGTACTCTCACTTAGTACCCAGCCCTACCACCAGTAATGCAATTGGTGATAATTGCTTACTTCCTTAGTCGCCTTATACGACACCCGTGGGAAAGGATGGGGTGGTGACACTTGTATTCTTAGTCCGTCACAATACGGACTAAATTTGCTGAGCAATGGGCCGTTTTCTGCTTCATAAGACGAAATAACAATCCTGGAAAATTCCGCGTCTACATTTTACTAGAGTTATTATGTATTTTAAATTTTATTGAAGTGAAACTTCTTTATCGGGGTTGGAAAAAAATTTAGTGTAACATTTTTTCGTTACGCGTCATATTTTTTTTAAGAATATTTTAAGTTGACGTCTTTTGTGCCAAGAAATAAATTTTCTTTCTTTCTTTCGCGATCCACAACTAGTTGTTCTGAGTCTGGGTGTACGTTGTGTGCATCAATTATTGCATGTTTATAAATTCCCCGCTGATAGAGGAATTATTCCATAGTAAGTATGTCTTTAGAAAAAAAGTGGTTTAAAAATTTAAGCGAACTTGTGGGATCGAAACATTGAAACTTACGACATGACCAATTCACCTATGCAAAGTTGCTTAACTTGCAGTGGAGAGAGCTACATTTGGTTGTTCTAAAGTTAAAATTGTCTTAAAGAAGATATATGAGATGTGAAAATTGAAGTTTACTAAAACTGTCATGGCTTTTTCTTTGTTTTGCTTAGGCGGGAAAAATGTACCTAACCGCAAAGCTCTGTCATAGCCTAATGGTCAAACTCTAAATAAATATTCACGGGCATTTCACACAACGTCCTCTGGTCCCAAACTAAGCGTAACGCTTGCGCTATGGGTACCAGATTACGGATACAATACATAATAAATTACTTTTTTTTTTAAATAAATACATAAAATAGATAGACAACACCCAGACGCAGTACAAATATCTGTGTTCATCACACAAATAATTGTCCTGAGTGGGAATCGAACCCACGACCTCGTGCACGGAAGTCGGTTACACTACCGATTACGCCACGAGGCAAAAATTGTTTCCTTTATATTTAGATATTCTTACTCTGTTCGGCTGAAGCCAGCTTCATGGTCTCGGCTTGCCCTGGTATCTTCTCTGACCGCCACAAAACCTTCACTATCTGAACGTACGCGACGGTCATAAGCAGAAGTGGTAGTCTGGAATAAAAAAAAAATTATTACCTTATGATTATAGCAATGAATAGTTTCTGCTCGCGATTCCATCTGCATACATAAGTCACTCTAATGCCCATAAATTATCTCTATGAAAAATAGCTAACCAATAGGAACGTGTATGTTTTTCGGGATGAAAACTAGTCCGTTTTAATTCAATTAAAATTTCAGAGAAGTTTCATCCAAATCTGTTCAGCCATTATTGCGTGATTAGGTAACAAACATTTAAATAGGTATATAAATTTAAACATTTCTTATATTACTAGCCATTGCAAGTGGGTCCGCCGCAGCCTAAAGGTAATTTTTAGGTTATATCTCAGGTTTCCGATATTGTAGCAGGCTAAGATGTATACGAGTTTTTAAATCTAACCAAAAGCTCTCAAACAAAACAGTTTCATCAAAATCCGTTCTGTAGATTTTGCGTGATGCGCGAACGAATAAACAGATAAATAGACAAAAACACAAAAAAAAAATCTAAAAAAAATGTTTTACACGTCTACAGCATAGGCGTGTCTAAAAACCAAATAATATTACAGTAATTTTTTCTCCATCCATCCATCCATCAGCCTTTCGACGTCCACTGCTGGACATAGGCCTCCCCAAGAAAACGCCACAACGAGCGGTCTTGTGCTGTTTCGCTCATATGAGGGATAGTGCCGTAATCGCCACGCTTGGCAGGCGGGTTGGCGATCGCAGTGGATGTTGTTAATACTCGAGGAGTGCTGCTGCCCACTCCCCCGGTATTCCCTCAGTCGGCTCTTACGACTCCCATGGGTGGAGATGGGGTGGGACAATTCTAAGGCCGGCCACACACGGCATTTTTTCTGAGATATCTTAAATGAACAAACACAGCTCTGTTACAGCTTCATAATAGTATAGAGTATAGATTACATATAGAACGGTATATACCTGCCTACTCCGTATATTGAAAGTTCAAAGCTCGCTCAGTAATCATTTTTCTGTTACCAAACAAAATTTCCAAAAAAATTTTGTGTTTTTCACTTGGTTTATCCTCTTTTCGGAGAATAAGATGGCATTGAAAAGAAAAATGTCGATGCATATTTTATTTTGCCTGTTAAGTTATAACGCCAGCCATATTTTATGAAAACAATTAATTACACTCAATTAATTTTATGAGCTGTTAGAATTTTAATTTGGACGTTGATGAAAAACGTATTCATAAAAATTGTCGCTTCAATCATAAAATGTTTGGTTGAGAAATTGGACGTTTCTCAAAAAAATCTTACCTAAAATACAAGTTTGTTTACAAGCATTTCTTGATCTGTATTTTAGTATTTGACATGCTCAGATACTTTAAAGAACAAATTATTATGGAAGTGGAGAAAGAGAGCTTTACTGTGAGCGAGATTCGAATCTGCGTCCCTTCAGATCCGAGGAAGTGTTCTAGACCGCTAAGCCATCGCAGTAGCCGACGGCTATACCCAATCTCCACTTCACAATTGCTTTATAGATGTGTTACCACTTCTACAATAATTTGTTCTATAAACAATCCTTTCTAATATGACTACACATATTACATACATAAACGTTATTATTTATTTGTTTCTTTATTGTTTAATTACTAACATGGTTTTTAAGATATTTAGGTATAACTAACAAAATTAATAGATGTCTGAATTACAAAAATATTATTATTATGACAAATGTTAGAATGGTAGAAATCCGATAGGTGGCGTGAGTCGTAAAGACAAATGTAATGTGGAGATTGGGAATGGCCGTCGGTCAGTGCAATAGCTTAGCGGTCTATAGCACTTCCCCGGATTGGAAGGGACGTAGGTTCGAATCCCGGTTGCACTAAATTTCTCTTATTCCACATTCACAAATAGTTTGTTCTTTAATGGTAGAATGGTTTAGATACCTATCACAAGTGTCGAGTGTAATGGGTTCGATTACACAGAATATTTTTTCATGTGATTCGCAAATGATTGTTCTGAGTCTGCAGGCACTTTGTGTCCATCAGTTGTGTGTCTGTTATGTCCCCCGCGATACCTACACAGAGTATTCTCTAGAGCAGGACCTCTTAAAAATCATGACAAAATCCAGTATAAGCCTTTATCCACTAGGCTAGTAATCAAATTTTACTTCACTTCCATACTGCCTATAATGAAACTTTTGAATAATAAATATCATACACTAGATTTCATCCGCAACTCTGTCAGAGTGTGTCGTCGGAGTGCATATAAAATACATCAAGCCATACACACTAATTATTTCTATGTAAAAACAGCTATCCCATTGGAACCATTCATTATTTTGAAATGAATTAAATCTACCACCGCTACGGATATCAATGCAGTATTTTACATATACTCACGAGTATATGAATACAACTTTGATGATGTGCCACACGATTTCGCTTTGAGCCGACCACGTCGCGACACATTGCGTCAAATACTCCAGTTCGAAGCGAAGGGGCACCAGCTTCTCTGTCTTCAGGACAACGAGGTCTGGTGAATCTGCGACAAAACAAAAAAGTATAAGGCTGGATAACGAGCATACATATTCACCGTAGACTATAAACGATATCAACATCCAAGACATCACCGGGGTTTTCACCCTGGGGCATAAGATTCGATGTAGTAGGAATAGAATGTGGTGAAGTTATTTTTCTGCCGTGTGGGGCCGGCTTTAAAATTGTCCCACCCTTTTCCACCTATGGGAGTCGTAAGAGCCGACTGAGGGAATACCGAGGGAGTGGGCAGCAGTCCTTCGAGTATTAACAACATCCACTGCGATCGCCAACCCGCCTGCCAAGCGTGGCGATTACGGTACTATCCCCCATTCTTGGGGAGGCCTATGTCCAGCAGTGGACTTTAAAAGGCTGATGGATGGATATACATTGCCCCATGAAAGATCTACTAATTCTTTGGAGACGATTACTGTGTGCAATATACTTACTTACTTGATTTTTTATAATCTCGATTTTTCGTCCACGCATGACAATGAATATAATATATTCAAAACGCGATAGATTTCGTAAATGTAGGTTTGTTTCCAAACGCGGCGGTAGAGCTTTGCTTATCCTAGCATGAATAGACCAGTTCAATCACGGAAGTACCACCCTCTCACAGAAGATCAGCGCAAAAGAACGGTCGGTTTGTATCTACTCCTATCATTGTGTTTCGTATACTGCAAGCGCTGGAAGCCTAAGCCCCTTCCCTATACTCTCCATAATATCCTTCCTATCCACGTATGCCTTTCTTTGGAGAAGGCGATGCGCGAGTGATGCCTCTGGTGTTGCTAGCGTCTATAGGCTACGGTAATCGCTTACCATCAGGTGGGTCGTATACCTGTTTACCACCTACATGGTAAAAAATAATCTATAATATTCACGTAAATATCAGAAAGTAATTATTATAGTGTACCAAAATATTAAGTAGACTAATCTTTATATTAACGTTCATAAATACCGAATGATAACACAACTCAATAAATATTTGATGTAAACGGACAATTGAGGAGGCATCGTGGGTGTTAAATAATGATATAACCACCCGCATAGTGAGATTAGTTTTATCACAGATGGTTTAGGGACTTAAAACACTACTTCGTATTGAATATTGTAGGCTTTGACTTCTAAAACAGTATTTTTTTTTACATACTAGAACATAATCGCATTTCATAAATTAAAGCCTTCCTTATCCTAGCATGAATGGGCCGGCTCGATCAGTACCACCTTCTCACAAAATGTCAAGAAGTAATTAATACGAAACTAGTGATGTAAAATGAGTAATAAAATTCTCAATATCAGCTCGAAGTTGGCGGCGGTATTTCAACCCTTTTTATGATTTTTTTGTTTAGGCGGGAAACAATGTACCTAACCGCACACCCCATCGTTCGGGGCAACAAACAGGGTAGTGTGAGGCCCTCACCCGCTAAAGAAACCCGCCTTGTGCCGCCTCTCCGCCTGTGTTGACGGAACACTGGTATTACTTATGTTAGATTACTTCAGTGGTCCGCCGGCGGCTGCGGTATTTTAACCATATGCCTTGGAAACACAACCTCCTCATCTATCTCAGATCGCATTGGAATGCAGTGTCATTAGACTGGTTATGAGAGTGAGTAAACAGAGAATGCACTAGTATCTTTTGCTCACATTTGTGCACTATAATATCTCCAGTATACAATGCTAGTGTATGTTGATACGGTCACCGTGATCTAAATTACAGTCTGGATATCATTTGTTTTTATAATATATGTGGCAAACAATCATGCAGCCCACCTGATGGTAAGCGGTTACCGTAGCCTATAGACGCTAGCAACACCAGAGGCATCACTCCCGCGTCATCATTTCCATGTAAAGCGATAGGAAGTGGATGGGACTAAGAAGAGGATAGGGAGGGGTTTGGGCCTTCGGCACTCTCACTCACCATACGAAACACAACGGTAGGAGTACTTACCGTTATTTCAATCTGATCTTTTGTGAGAGGATACTTTCCCAGTTGAGCCGGCCCATATTCATGCTGGGATAAGCTAAGCTCTACCCCTAGAAAATGTATATCTAAACAAAACAAAAGATGGCGGATGTTTCACAATTTCATTTCACCGATATGAAATGAAAGAATAAACGGCTATCTCCTGAACATAGCATCACGCCTGTATTCCCCGAAGGGGTAGGCAGAGGTGTATTACACGCCCACGACTCGCCAGCTATGTTAGGTCCCACGTAATAGGGGGCGAGCCTATTGACGTCTACCGGGCACATTTCCAAACTCCGGGCTATTACTGAGAATTTTTCTTTTTAGGAAAAAGCTTAATAACATTGCCCGACCCGGGGATCGAACCCGAGACCTCATGATTAGCAGTTGCATACACTACCGCTACACCACCGAGACAGTTTCTATATCTAAATCTCCTGCTACAGCCAAAACGCAACGATGTGCTTCATGGGTGGTCACACGGGAGATGGTGGTACCAACCCGCTCGAGCCCGATACCAAGTGAGTACACCCACTTGGTACCCAGCCCTACCACCAGTTATGTAGTGGATGATAACTGCTTATTTCCCTTAGTCGCCTCATACGACACCCTTGGGAAAGAATGGGGTAGTGACGCTTGTATTCTTAGTCCGTCACCACAAAAGAAAGATTTGTTGTGGGTTTGATTCCCACACAGGACAACTCTTTGTGTGATCCACAAATGGTTGTTCTGAGTCTGGGTGTACTTTGTGTTCGTGATATTGTATGTTTGTAAAGTCGCCCGCGATACAAGGATCATTCCTTAGTACTGTCTTTAAAAAATATACCTATATATTTGTATTTTTTGTTCAATATTTTTTCCCTGCTTATTACGGTGATTTGCCGTGTGGGGCTGGCTTTAGAATTGTCCTACCCCTCTCCACCCATGGGAGTCGTAAGAGCTGACTGAAGGAATACTGGGGGAGTGGGCAGTAGTACTCCCTCGAGTATTAACAACATCCACTGCGATCGCCAACCCGCCCGCCAAGCATGGCGATTACGACACTTACGAGATCGTGTGGCACATATGGGGGACATATGAGCGAAACACATGTTGTGGCGTTTTCTTGGGGAGGCTCATGTCCAGCAATAGACGTTGAAAGGCTGATGGATGGATTACGGTGATGGATCACGCCAAAGAGTTGGAATTACGGAATAAAGAAACAATACTTACTGAATATCAGAGACACGGTCCAAATGATGAGTATTGCGCTTTTAGCGCGTCCTGTGGTAGACTTGAACTTGAGCGGGTAGCATATCGCGTACCAGCGGTCCACCGAGATGAACGTCAGCGTCAGCACTGACACCGTCACTGATACCGACTGGGAACAATTATCAAACAATTAGCTGTTTAATTATCGTAATAATAGTAACTGCAGCAGTAGTGTGAGCGACTGCTGATTATGAGGTCTTGGGTTCAATCCCCCGGGCGGGCGGTGCTATTGAGCTTTTTCGTAAAAAGGAAAAATTCTTAGCCGCAGCCCGGAGTTGTGAAATGTGCGCGGTAGACGGCAATAGCCTCGCCCCCTATTACGTGGGACTTAAACATAGTTGGCGAACCGTGGGTGTGTAATACACGTCTGCCTACCCCTTCGGGGATACAGGCGTGATGCTATTTTTTTTTAATAATACTACCAAGGTGCTGCTCACCTTTCATTTTGCGCATAGGATAGATATAAACGAACGGACGGCTACAACCAATAACACACCGAGGTTTTTCATAGTCTATGCATGTTGAGTGAAAGCGCCGGAAGCCAAAACTCCCTCCCTATCCTCTCCTTCTTTCTTCATATCCACCACATATCCGTTTCCTTGGCGATGGCGACGCGCGAGTGACGCCTCTGGTGTTGCTAGCGTCTATAGGCTACGGTAGCCGCTAACCATCAACTGGGCCGTATGCTGATTTGCCACCCACGTAGTAAAAAAAATAATATCCATCCATCCATCAGCCTTTGAACGTCCACTGCTGGACATAGGCCTCCCCAAGAGAACGCCACAACGAGCGGTCCCATCATGGGGGATAATGCCGTAATCACCACGCTTGGCAGGCGGGTTGGCGATCGCAGTGGATGTTGTTAATACTTGAGAGAGTGCTGCTGCCCACTCCCTCGGTATTCCCTCAGTCGGCTCTTACGACTCCCGTGGGTAGAGAGGGGTAGGAAAATTCTAAAGCCAGCCCCACACGGCCAAAAAATAATATGAATATAAATATTCTCGCACATTTTCCATACAACGTCCTCTGGTCCAAAACTAAGTTTAACGTTTGTGCTATGGGTACCAGCTTAGAACCAGGAGATGGACATAGGATACTATTTTTGATGTGAAACATCTAATGCGGAGGGAGGGTAAAGTCGGCTGTTAGCGTGGCGACGCTTTTATTTTACTTGTCCCGTTCAAATCTTGTAAGTTAAATATGACACACTTTCCGGTTTCCTATTGAGCTGAAATTTTACACGCATATGTATATCACGTGACAATGCAATATTATGATGACATGGAGCTGATCTGATGATGGAGCTGGAAGGTGGACATAGGAACTCTGTAATGAAACGACGCAACCCCATCGAGTTTATACTCGTTTGATTCATCTTGAAAAGTACTCCACTTTGTCAAGTTACGATCATTTTATTTCTACAAAATAATTTCGATGTTTCACATCTGGTAGACGTCCCACCACGTCTAGTTTTTTTTTTCTTTTTTTCCCGGTTCCGTAGAACGTGACATAAAACGTGGTATAACAAAACGCAACTGACATGTGCGTGGGCCAACGTCATTTGAGTCACTACGGACTGTTAATGGTACAATATTCCCAACATATCGTGCTGCATGTGAACAAAAATTAGTTAAACAAATATATTTAGCACTTGGTCAATCTATGTTACAGTACTGTATAACAGTCTGGGGAGGAGTACACAAAAGAAATCTAAAACCCTTAGAAGTAGCCCAGAGAGCTGTACTCAAGGTTAGTACATTCCGACCGTATCTCTACTCAACATACAGCTTGTATCAATCCTGTAATGTGCTCACTGTACGTCAGCTATTTATATTATACACAGTTTTAAGACAACACTCAAAGGAATATTTTGATAAGTTCAAGCAAACTAATAGACGTAAAAATAAAATCTATATGCCAAAATTTAGCCATGCATACGTTAATAATTACTTTATATTCTTAGGTCCCTACCTCTATACTAAAATAAATAAATCTTTACATATATATCCCTTAAATAAAGTAGAGTGTAAAAATAAATTATACAAATATCTTCACGACCTTAGCTATGAAGATACTGAAAACATTCTAAATATACCCACATAATTACTTTACTCATCCTCTCACACAATACACAAAGAGAGGTCTTTACCACGTAACCTTACTGCTTTATTCTATGTTATAAAGATGTAGCAAGAATATGCTTATAAGTTAATTTCCAGTACAATTTTGTTTAATACTTTTGATGGAAGTAGCACTGTTGTCTGAAACACAGATATTCATATCTATCTCAGACACATGTGTTTATAACCATTATGTGTTACTGTCATTTGTTAAAATGTATTGCTGTTCCATGATCATGTAACCTGTTTTTGAGATATATAAACATTATTATTATTATTATTATGACGTCCTCTGGTCCCAAACTAAGCTTAACGCTTGTGCTATGGGTACCAGCTTAGAACCAGGAGATGGACATAGGATACTATTTTTTCTTTTTTTTTTCGTTTTTTCCCGGTTCCGTAGAACGTGACATAAAATGAGGTATAACAAAACGCAACTGACATGTGCGTGGGCCAACGTCATTTGAGTCACTACGGACTATTAATGGTACAATATTCCCAACATATCGTGCTGCATGTGAAGAACTCAATTTACTAGAAAACGATACCCTGAAGCAATTATATAATTTCGACATGCTTTCCATGGAACCCATCTAGCCTGTGGCACAAATACAAGGATAATATGTCAGAAGACATATTCAATTTCGTGTCAGATCAAGAAATCCCGATCTTGAGATGAATGAGGAAATACATAATCGGGCTTTGCTCTTGATCTAAGACACGTGTTACCTCATGTGAGGTAGCTTATTAGTTAGGTTAGGAATGCCAACCTCAAATAGTGAAATGAATGACGCATTTAATTGAGAATTGGAACGGGAACGTGAATATGATCATCAGGAATTAGATTTAGTAATTCAAACGAATGTACCCCTGTTGAATCCCCAACAAAAGGAAGTTTAAGATACATTAATGAAGGAAATTGATGATGGAAATGGTGGTTTATATATTATTCTGGATGCCCCTGGTGGAACTGGTAAGACATCCCTCATGTCAGTATGTCAGTTTTAGCCACTGTGCGTGCGAGATCCAACATTGCGGTTGCAGTTGTTTCTTCTGGAATAGCAGCCACATTGTTAGAAGGATGCCGTACGGCTCATTCAGCATTAAAATTACCGTTAAATCTTCAAACTATTGAAGAACCAACATGTAATATTGCAAAACACTCCGCAATGACCAAAGTTTTATCAGCACCGAAAATCATCATCTGGGACGACACCACAATAGCGCTTAAACGTGCATTGGAAGCACTTAACCGAATATTGAAAGATCTACGTAATGACTCGAGATGATGGGGGATAGTGCCGTAATCGCCACGCTTGGCAGGTGGGTTGGCAATCGCAGTGGATGTTGTTAATACTCGAAAGAGTGCTGCTGCCCACTCCCACGGTATTCCCTCAGTCGGCTCTTACGACTCCCATGGGTGTAGAGGGATGTAACAATTCTAAAGCCAGCCCCACACGGCTATATAAAGATTTAGATGACTTAAACTACATAATTCAGAATGAAATCATTGATACACTGCATTCATTAAAATCTATTGACTGTGTAACAAATAAAGATGAAGCCATCAACTATCCAATGGAATTAAACTCCTTGGATGTGCCTGGCTTACCACTGCACAATTTACGACTAAAGGTTGGCTCCATAGATATCATGCTTCGAAACATAAACCAACCAAAGCTGTGCAACGGAACGCGTTTGGTGGTAAGTAAATTGATGAACAGTGTGATTTACGCCACGATACTCAAAAGAAAATTCTATATGCCGTTTGATATGCCGTTTGAGTTTAAACGACTTCAATTTCCGATCCGTCTTGCATTTGCCATGACCATACCACCAACAAATCACAAGTCCAATCCTTGAAAATTTGTGATCTGAATCTAGAAAATCCATGTTTTTCCCATGGTCAATTATATAATTATATGTGCCATGTTCACGGGTCGGAAGACCATCTGCGTTATTTGTTCTTGCGCCTGATAATAAAACGAAAAATGTCGTCTATCACAAGGTGCTTCACTGAAGAGTGCAACCTCTGCATCAAAATACATGGCCAATAAAGAATCTTTAAAATACTTGATTTTTTTTATTTATATTTATTATCCTAATAAAAATAAAATCCAAAATCTGCTCATTTATTGCCCCTAAGGCGGAACAAAGTTCGCCGGTTCAGCTAGTAATAGATAAAAAACACCCAGACGCAGTACAAATTCTGTATCACATAAATAATTGTCCTGAGTGGAAATCGAACTACCGACTAGGCCACGAGGCCTGTCAAAATATATATCTGTAATTTAAGTGTCTACGTCACTTTAATTATCTCTATACAGAAATAGCTATCTCATTCAATCAAAATATTTTTTTCGAATAAAAATTATAATTTTCAGATAATAAAACTATCTGTGTGCCAAATATCATACAAAGCTGTTTTGCTGTATTTGCGTGATTTAATAACAAACATCGAACTTTCACATTTATTATATTAGTAGGATATAAATATGTATTACGTAGGAGGAAGGACATTGGGTCAATAGGTATGTACAAGCATTAGTGGGCGTCATAAGGGTTTGATGCGAGCACAAAACAAGGTATTTAGCATATCAGGGTTAATATTTTACAATAAACTTGGTCAGTACTGAACAGTTAACAGTTTTAAATAATTACTTCCAAGCAGCGGGTTCGCGACACCGATCTTAAATCGTTCTCACTAGCATTTAATCACCATATTTTGCTATAAACCTCCTTGGTCAATAAAATCGATAAAAAAAACACTGAATACCACAAGTTCAACATGATTTTCGAAAATCTACGTTAAGATTGCGCCTCGATCCCACTCCATGCTTGGTCTCTGCTCTGAATGGACATAATTTACAGTAAAGTTTTAATTTTAAACATAAATATTTAGAAAATGTTAAATAAATCCAATTAGATAACTCAAGATTAGAATTTAACAAACCATTTTTAATGACAAACAATATCTCGCGTCAAACAATCGTTAATCAACTGACTGAGTTTCTGACTAAATCCTTTGGCGTACAATATAGAGACTTTTATTAATTAAACTCACCCCTCCGAAACACATGAAAAAAATTTTTTATGAAAGTTTGTCTGATAGTTAATTAAATTTCAATATACATTTTATCTACTATGCGGGGAACCTGATATACTTATATATATGACCGCCCCCCCCCCTTCAGCTCCGCCGCAGACAGTTTTTAATCTAAATGATCTCAGAATATTCAATATCGGCCATAACAAGAATCTTAACATTTTAATCTTAATATTTTAATAAAAATATCTGAGAAAAAGAAGTGTTTGAATCCTCTTTAGGTTAGTAGATTTCAAAAATATTTCAATATTAATTTATATTTATTGCAACATTGTAGTCCCAGGACTCTTAATATCAAAGCGATTTAAGCCCTAGTCCCCCACTACCAATGCGGGTTTTTTTTAAACTACGAGGGTAGCATACTAGCATACGCCCACCTATTGTTAAGCGTCTATCGTGGCCTTTAGACGCTAGCGAAACGCTAGTTGTGGTGCACAACACATTACTCACGCGTCGGCAACTCAAGGAAAGAGATAGGAGATGGGGGGGCAGGATAATAAGAACAGAGTACGTATAGGCCTACGGCGCTCTCACTCATGATAAAAAACACAACAGTAAATACCTACGCCAGTCTTCTGCAAGAGGATTATGCTTCCCCAGACGAGTGGCGAGTTCCACTAGCACAAGCAGTTCTACCATAGTTTTTAAAGCTCTCAACAAAATATCTCATTTTTCTGAACTAAATAGAATACATTAAATGTTGATGCTCTAAAGCCATTCGTGATTCAGCATCCTGTTATTACAATTTCGTACAAAATGAGGTTACTAAAATTGAAAACGATGTCTTGACAAACAGACATTCTAGGTCAAATTATTTGAAAACAACTAATTTCAAAACAACTAATTTCCAAACGTTGCTGCGTAGTTAATAAATCTAGTACATTCTGACATTTATGCGAATGTTACACATTATGAAAAAAAAACACTCCATTTACGGAATCTAGGGCGTTTACTTGATTTTTTACTATTCCGACATTGCGAATACTTTACAACATTCGTGCATTAAGATATTAGACGTCCAATGGTCAATGAATTGCTCCACCCAAAATTAGTAACTTTTTTGATAATTAATAAAATTATCGCTCGTTAAAAGGTAACCAAAAACAATTAAAGACATAAATGGATGAAGGTGTTATATGTCGCAAAATTCTTATTTCGAGAAAATTAAAGTTAAAGTTGCGCATAAACATTTTAAAATAATTATCAAAATCTTTGTCATTGTGTGTATTTACCCAAAAAGGGTGTTTATCGGCGTGAATCGTTTAATATTTTTATATTATGAGAGAAATTAAAGAATGGTCAGGCGGATCGAGGCGCTGGGGCTTAGGGTGGCCCTTGAAAAGTCGGAGGCCCTACTCTTCCATGGGCCCCGACGTGGCCCACCCGCCGGCGCCTCGATAACGGTCAACGGTGTGGGCTTTCCAATCCAGGCCCACATCAAGTACCTGGGCCTGGTATTGGATGGACGGTGGCACTTTGACGAGCACTTCCGCCGTCTTGCGCCAAAGCTCGTCGGCACGGCGTCCGCCCTCGGGCGACTGATGCCGAATTTGGGCGGACCGAGTCTCTCGAGGCGAAAGTGCTCGCCGACGTTTATTGGCGGGCGTCGACGGCGCGGGCGGGGGGCAGCCGCCCCTCGCCAAGCGCAATCTCAGCGTGGCGGGAAGATGCCCGCCGCGCCACCGTCCTAAAGTGGAGGCCTCGGCTGGAGACGCCCCGGGCTGGTCTCTGGACTGTGGGGGCGCTCCAGCCGATCTTGGAAGAATGGGCAGGGCGGCAGCACGGGGTCCTCACCTTCCGGTTGGTGCAGGTTTTGTCGGGGCACGGTTGCTTCGGCAAATACCTGCACACAATCGCTAGGAGGGAGACGACCCCAGGCTGTCACCACTGCGACTGCGGCGAGGACTCGGCGCAGCACACGCTCGAGTCGTGCCCGGCCTGGGATGTGCAGCGCCGGGAACTCGCTGCAGTCATAGGCGTGGACCTGTCGCTGCCGGCCGTTGCGCGAGCGATGGTTGGCAGTGACAGGGCCTGGACCGCGGTCGCCGCCTTCTGCGAGGCTGTCATCTCGCGGAAGGAGGCGGCGGAGAGGGCCCGGGAGGAATCCTCCTTCGCGGACCCGATTCGCCGCCGGCGCGCGGGGCGGCGTGCGCGCGCTTACCTGCGCCTGATGCCGCCCTAGCCGAGGCTGCGGACGGTGGGGTCGGGGAGTACCCTGCCGTCCGCGGAAGCCTACCGCGAAGGTGTGACGTCCAAGTGCGCGGGGCGTCGCACAAGAGAGGGTGCCCGAAGGGGCTGCCGCCTGCGGATCGCGGAGAAACGACGCGGTTCCCGTGATCCGCCGTAGCAAGGGCGGGTGAGGGCGCACGGTGGGTTTTTAGTGGGTGAGAGCCCCAAACTACCCCGTTGTCTCCCCGGCCAGCGGGGTGTGCGGTAGGACATTTTCGCCCACCTAAAAAAAAAAAAAAAAAAAGTTATTTCTTAAAATTACATATCACTAATTAATTACAACAGTAACACTAACAAACAATATCAGTCTCTTAATGCTATAGCGTGAATAATATTTTTTGTTAGCCCATCTTTAGCTAACATAGCGGTCGCCCGCGGCTCCGTCCGCGTGGATGTCTGTTACCGCCGCAAAAAGCCTTCCCAGGAAAGACACGGTCAGCAAAATGATTCCCAGGTCAATTCACAGACACCGACACTAGCATCGACGACGCAGTCATTATCCGCAGGCTGCATAGATTGTCTTTATGAGGATGTTAAAGTTGTTAATGATGAAAATATTTAAATGTAATTAATACTAAGTTTTCACTTCTGCCGGCAGTCCCGGAGTGAAACCCGTTGTTTTACGATAGATAACTAAAGCGATTATTGTAGAGCTTCTCTATAAACAACATTTGACTTTTAATTATTTTCAGGTAACAAAATATACTGAAGGTCGGGAGCCCCGACCCGTGATAGGGCAAAAAAGTTGCCCATGCGTAAAACATTCTTTTCGTAAATCAATTCCTACTAATTTGAATGTTTGGCCCTGGGATTTGTTTATCGTTAGTGCGAAAGAAATTTTTACTGGAAATTGGAGCCTTTTGAAGGGTATAGGCAAATCAGTAGGAATCATGGGTATTCTTGGTATATGAGCTAATTCACCAGCTGCAGGGCCGGAGATAATCTTCGCTACTATTAAATTATCTTTTAGCTCCTTTATAAGAAGTCTCGTGCCATTACACATGTTGGGGGGGCTTTAAATTTCTGAGAAACATTATCGGCGTGCAAACTTTTAACGACAGTTCATGAGGTGGTAGCCCAGCGGGGTTCAGAGAATTTAAAAATTCCTGGGGGTAGTGCACTGCGTCCTCGATGTTAGTGACGGTGTCTATGGATTTATAGCACTTTACTTCACCCGGTACTTTCTGCATAATTAAATTGTTTATTTCGTTGACTGTTTCATTCCTGGGAGAAACTATTGCTCTACAACACAGCCAACGAAAATCATTTTGATGTAAGTTTTCGATGTCAGGATATATAGCATCTATCAGACTATCTAAATTATTGACTATTTGGCCTAGAGACTCATCCAAAGTAACTGCATAATCGGTGCCCAAATTTAAAGATGGAAAAATTCCTTCTCCAAGTTTCAGCAGCTGTTGTGGAAAATTGCTATGCGTATTTCCATGTAGATGAGCTCTCATATTGGTGCGCAAATTCAAATGTTGAACAGATGTCCAAAGTTGAGACGATTTTAAACATGCCTTCATAATATCTGCTCGCGTATCTCTGTTGACGACTGGAAGCGTTTGTCGGAAATCTCCAGCAAATACAAAAGTGATACCACCCATGACATTAGCAGAGCTTCGGAGGTCTTTTAAAGTACGGTCTACGGCCTCCACATGAGCTCTATGACTCATGGTGCATTCATCCCATATTACCAACGACGCGTCTTGCAGTAACTTACCAAGAGGCCCATTTTTCCGAATAGAGCACGTAGACCGTTGATTGATACGGATAGCGGGAGTTTTAACGTAGAGTGAGCAGTTTTTCCTTCTTTCAAGAGAGTTGCAGCAATTCCTGACGAAGCAACTGCAATCGCTATCTTCCCTGATTGCCGTATCTTAGCAAGTATCAAATTTGCGAGAAAAGTTTTCCGGTGCCTCCTGGTACGTCTAAAAAAATAATCTCCGCATGTTATTGTTCACGCTATCCACAATAGTCTCATAAGCATGTCTTTGATCTGGTACTAATTTTGGCGCATTGTCATTTACAAACGCTGTTAAATCATTTCTGTTATATCGTTGTACCATTGTATCAATAGTATTATTCTGGGTACGAACGGGAAAAGGTAATCCAAAATCACTTAAATTTTTGTCGTTTAATTCTAGTAGTTTGTTTTCTATTTCAATTAAACCTTCATTATAAATGACTTCAGTGAAGGGTAAAGTGATATCCTGATTTTGTTGTCTGATACGATGTCTAATATCTTCACAGAACTGATCTTTGAAAGTATCCCATAACTTCAATGGTTCCGATGGTTGGCAAAATAAAAGTATGACTACGAACAACTCCCTTAGTTTTTTTGGACAATGTGATAACGAAGCTTCGCTTAAAGTGTTACCCCAATGGTCATCGTTTTCAAGTAAACCTCGGTCACGGCAAGTTGCTTTATACGTCTCTTTGACAATACCGTTTACAGTTTTAAGGTATGCAAATGAGGTCGGACCGCGTACAGCGTGCAGTAGAATCCTAAGATAAAAACACTCTGATTGTGATGGATGTATCCCGTAGACTCTAACTAAAGCGGCATCATTTTTTAACTCCGGATGTCCAACTACATCTTCACCACGCCTCCTTCTAGTGAATTTATTATTTGCCCATGTACTCGTATAGTATTGCGGGACTTCATGATACAGAAGAGTTTTCGCGAATTCATCTTTATTGCAGAGAGCAAAAAATGCCAGTAATGTGGTATTGCGTGGGTTTTGGACAACTTGATGAGCTGTCCCTGGTGTAAAATACACCCTTTGACCGTTATCTAGATGAACGACCAAATGCACTACAGTAGGATTCCGGTCGTGAATGGGAAATGCAAATAAACGCCAGACAGCTTCAGATGTGCTTATGTACCTGCCATTTAAATAGTTTTAGACCTCATCGTGTGGGTTTCTAAGGCTAAAAGTTGCTTGATCTGAACCTTTATTTATATACTTACATATATATTTAATGGCTTGGACATAGTGGCAATACTCCACGTTTATATGAGCGTTAAAAGTCTTACATAGTAGCGGGGAGTATGGAACAATCCACCTATTATCTATCGTCACCATGTTGCCCCTGATTTGTAGCGTAGTGCTCCGACCGCCATTTCCTGTATTGCGCCTACGATAAACTGGATACCCATCCTCTCCGGTCTGGGTATCGTTCATGAAACGGCGAGGGTATTTTTTTGTGCACACACCGTTCTTCATGCATGGTGCAGCTAAATTATGTTCTCCGCAGGGTCCATGTACCATATTTTTAGTTATAATATCGTGTAGTACCGGATCAATTTCTTGATCGGGTAGCTCCGCAACTATGACACTGTCGATCTCATCTGGTTGTATTTTAGTTTCTAGCCAGAACAACAAATGACAATTTGGTAAACCGCGCTTTTGCCACTCCACACTTGCCATATAACATTTTACTTTACCGAATAACTGTTCTTTGACAAATAATTTGATGAATATTTCATCTTTTTAATAAAATACACGTGAAATTATGTCATGACGGTCGAAACACCGTTGTCCTGGTAGCAGCTCCGCCTTAATATCAGGCCATTCGGGGTTACGTGTAAAAGTGACAAATAAGTCAGGTCTACTATAATTTCGGGCGTACGTCATCGCGTCCTGCGTTTTCTCTTACATGAAACGCGGAGAACCCGTAAATGACGATGGCAATATGACATGTTGACCAATATTTGATGGATCAACATTTGCGTCATGACTTAAGGCATCTCTGAGATGAATGTAGTCATCAGCCCTCAGTCTTTGTTGATTCCGAGAAATATAATTTAATCTTTCCGATATCATTTTCGCCATCATGTCAACACAATATTGACTAAATAAGTTTCTGTAATAATGTAACAGATTAAAAGAGTTAGTTCTAAACATTAATCTAAATGCATAAAATTGCATACACGAAACAGTTTTCTTACGCGCAGAACCCTGCTGAGGGATAGTCAAATAATAACCGTCTTCTCCTGTCACAAACATTATAGGATACTGTAGTGGATCATAGGACCGATGTAGCTCAGAAACTCTTTTGAGCTGTCCGTCTCTACCATGTAAGACTATATCCCTGGGACCCTTGTCTTCATCGACCAAGAGAACGGCTACCTCGTTTACAGTAGGAGCATTATATCTGCCTCTGTGTGCTGTCTGTGGAGTGCGATCTGAATGAATAATTAACTTTAAATTGTCTGAGGAGTTGAGTTCTAAGTTATGTTTAAAACTTCGTATATACACGTTATGATTATTCAGAGCGGTCTGTAATTCGCGAATTAAATCCATTTTTAAGGTTGGTGCGATGCTTGATCGTAACGATAACTGGTCTGCATCCGAAATAAAATATATTTGCAAGAACTGTGGGTTTTGGCCTGATGGTGGTAAAAGGCTACTAATGAGATGATACACCTGTCCTTCAATTTTAAAAGTGGGCATAAAATTACCTTCCCTGATTTCTTTTTCGCCAAAAGAAGTCACATGAAAAAGACTATTGTATTTACGTATATTTGTTAAAAAATTACCAGATAATGGATGGTTATTAGTTAAAAGATTTTTTATTAGTTGTGGCGGCTCCTGAAGGTTAGGAAGACAAACTTTACTTGAAGCACAGCACATACCATTAGGTTCGTCCGCCCATTTCTTGGCAGAGCAGTTAGAGCAGATCTTATTCATGACTCCGATTTGGACGGACGCTTGTTGTGCATAATCAACCTGCGGATCACATCTGAAAACCAGTCTGTTGCTGCTAGCTAAAATTCGATTGCGAACTCTATTTTTGGACAACTGCTGTCTCTCTACCTGAGCTCTAAGTCGCTGCAAACGCTCGACACTCGACTCTCTTTCGCGCAACTGAGAGGTCCTTATACTTTGTTCATGAAGACGTTGGGAACGCTCCAGCCTCGACTCTCGTGCACGTAACTCAGAGGTTCTCAGATTTTGTTGTGCAAGGCGTTACGAACGTTCGACACTCGACTCTTGTGCGCGTACCTGAGAGTTTCTCTGATTTTGTTCAGCAAGGCGTTGTGAACGTTCAGGTAAAGATTCTCCCATACGACGTGTTCTTGCTGCCCGTGCTTGAGAACTATGTTTAGAAAGTTGACACCTGGCTTTCTTAGGCATTTTCAAATGTTTAAGAAAATGCTAATAGCGTGTAATATTCTAGCTCTGAAAAGAACTGTTGCTTAGCCCTGAAAAGAATTGATGTTTAGCCCTGAAAAGAACTGTTGGTTAGCCCTGAAAAGAACTGTTGGTTACCCCTGAAAAAAACTGTTGGTTACCCCTGAAAAAAACTGTTGGTTAGCCCTGAAAAGAACTGTTGATTAGCTCTGAGAAGAACTGTTGTTTAGCTCTGAGAAGAACTTTTGCGTAGGTGTAGTTTTAAGAAAGAAATCTAAAAAAATCGCACGAAAATTATTAGACTTCGCGCACGACCGCTGCGTAGAGAGCCGACCTCGCGTCTGAGCCGCGCGGGTACCTTACTCATAGATCTAAACTCCCCTCCCGCATGCGCACCCCCGCCTTGGTGACGCTCACTTCGCAAAGGGCCCTGCAGCAGAAATCGTAATATTTTAATTTCGCCATAACTTCAAAACCAAATGTCCAATTTTAATCATTCACAGACCAAATATTATCTACATAAACTGTACTTAATGATGAAATAATTTATTTTGATAAGGATTAATAGTATGAGTAAAATAAATGCGTTTAAATGTAGTCCAAAAAAAATTCAAGATTTTTAAATAAAAAAAATGTTGTTTGGGCCTCACTCGACATAGATAGTATGCCGCGGACTTTTTGTAGATATTTATAAGATCTACAATTAATTAGAACAACTTTTAACTTTTACAACTTTTATCGTTCTATCTTTTATAGTTTAGGCAGCGTACGCAAAATAAGTAACTTTTCTGATTGATTTTTTACACCTTTTGTCCGAAAAAACCCAAATTTCTTACGGAACCTATTTTTTTACAAAATAAAATTTAGCCCTTGTTACTCGTAGATAATGTAGCTTTTGAATGGTGAAAGAATTTTTAAAAACGGTCCATTAGTTTTTGAGCCTATTCATTACAACCAAACAAATAAAGTTTTCCTCTTTATAATATTATTATATTAGTGTAGATGTTTGTTACTGGTTAAGATGATAAGAATATCTTACCTGGAAGTACAGCAATATCTTGCATAACGCTGTTCCAAAGAACCAGGTTTCTGTCACATCCCAAAGCACCGTTGGAGGCAAACAAAATAATATCACCATAAAATCTGCTGCAGCCAGATTCACTATAAAATAATTTGTCACCGTCCTCATAGAATGATTTCTATATACTGCTACACACACTAATGCATTCCCGACCAATCCTATTATAAATACTAGTGTGTGAGTGCCAATAAGTACCCATTCATAAGTATTTGGGTATATATAGTCATTTAGCATTTTGAAATACTCTTCTTTTGACATATTACAGTATTCTTTTGAGCCTACGCAATCTTCTGTTATATTAACAGCCATATTAGCTTTTACTTCTTCTTTTGTAATATTTTCTGGTCCGTAATCTTCTGCTATTCTTTTATATCTCTTTGCATAATCCTTGTCTATATCATTTGAGTTGAGTTCATTTGTTTTATCATGGTTTCTAGCGGTGCAATTATTTATTGAGAACAAAAGAACTACGCTTGAAGTGACTAACAATGTATTTGTAAACATCATGATGTGTTTTCGGTTTCTTTGACGTCCCTTTCGTTCAACTGGTCACTGTAACAATAACAAATAACAAAGCATTAGTAATTTCTACTTTAATACCAATGTTAATCCCTGTTCAACTGAAAACAATTATAATTGTAGTCGCCTAAATATTATTATTTTGTGTTATCGAGAAAATTTGTGTATTATTTTACGTAGATAATTTGTAATTGAAATGACCCAGTTTTGCAAATATTCTTCGGTTAAGCTTTATTCATAACTTTGTTATATACATCTCAATATCTGTAGTCGGTAGTATACATTTGTATCTTTTTATTATAAAGAATACTCCTTCGTTGGAAGTAAAATTCTCAGTAGAAGCCCGGAGTATGCAAATATGCGCGGTAGACGGTAATAGGCTCGACCCTTTTACGGGCATTTACTTTTTTTTTGACGGGCCTCGTGGCGTAGTTGGTAGTGTAACCGACTTCAGTACACGAGGTCGTGGCTTGGATTCCCGCTCAGGACAGTTATTTGTGTGATGAACACAAATTTGTACTGCGTCTGGGTGTTTTCTATCTATTATAATACTACTCTGTCAAGAAAGTACCGGGAATGGATGATTTGTTTATGGTTCTAAATTCATATTTTTGTTTTTTTTGTTGTTGTTAGATTGGCACAACTCTTATCTATTTTGGCGCGGAGTTTGAGTTGCATCTGTTATTTATACAGTGCAGTTTTTAGTTATATCATATCTACTGTGTATTGCGAATTTCATAATGGACAAAAACATCGAACAAAGAGTTTGTCTTAAATTTTGCATCGCCCTTAGATAAAAAACATATTTATCTAAGGCATCGCCAATGGAATTTCGTGTTCGGAGTCACTGAAAATTACAGAAGGCTTACGGTAAATCGACTTTATCAAAAACACGTGCTTATGAGTGGTACAAAGCGTTTAAAAGCGGTCGAGATATGATGGAAGGTTTGCCTCGCTCTGGTAGGCCATCAACGTCTGCAACTGAAGTTAATATTGCAAAAGTGAAGGAAATAGTGACTGAAAATCCTCATTCAACTTTGAGAGAGATAGCCGCTGATTTTTCTATAGCTCACGAGTCGATCCGTATCATTTAAATAATCACTTGGGTATGAAATATGTTTCCGCTCGGCTAGTCCCAAAAGACCTGAATTTTCTCCAAAAACTCAATCGCATGAGAGTCGCTGAGGACATGCTAGAACGAACCAATTCCGACCCAACATTCATGAAACGCATTGTTATTGGTGACGAGACGTGGGCTTACGAGTTTGACATGCAAACTAGTCAACAAGCTTCGGAGTGGCGACTTCCAACTGAACCGAAACCGAAAAAACCACGCCAAAGTCGATCAAAAGTCAAAGTCCAGAAAACAGTCAACATGACTGTTTTCTTTGACTATCGCGGTGTTGTGCACTTGGAATTCTTGCCAGAAGGTGAAACTGTAAATAAAGAATATTATTTGAGCCTTATGCGGCGTTTAAGAGAGCAAATTCGACGAAAAAGGCCAGATTTGTGAAAAGAAAATTCTTGGTTTTTGCACCACGATAATGCGCCTTCGCACAAGGCCATCATTGTGAATGAATTTTTGTCCAAACACTCAACAAATACCATCGAGCAACCACCATATTCACCAGATATGGCTCCAGCCGACTCCTTTATTTTTCCTAAACTCAAATTACCACTACGTGGCACCCATTTTCAATCGGTAGAACACATAAAGGAGAATTCGCGGCGAGAACTGAACTCAATTCCGGAAACAGCGTTTAAAAAATGTTATGATGATTGAATTATTCGTTGGCGTAAGTCTATGTTTCTGAAGGAGCATACTTTGAAGGTGATAAAATAAATTTGAATATAAGGATGAATAACAAAAATTATATCCGTAATCTGATACCCATAGCACAAGCGTTAAGCTTAGTTTGGTACCAGAGGAGGTCGTGTGAAAATGTCCGTGAATATTTATTTATTTTAACTCGTGACTTATACATAGTTATTTATTTATTTATAGTTGGCGAAACGTGGGTGTATAATTGACACCTCTGTCCTGAGGGGACCTCTCATAGTTTTTTTTTTTATTGCATGTAGTGGCTGGCAGACGAGCCACGGCCCATCTGATGATAAATCGTAACCGTTGCTCATGGACTCAACAATACCGAGAGTGTTGTTAAGCCGCTGCTCACCATTTCATTTCACCGGTATGAAATGAAAGAATAAACAGCTATCTCCTGCTACAGCCAAAACGCAACGTGCTTCATGGCCGTTCACACGGGAGATGGTGGTACCAACCTGCTCGGGCCCGATACCAAGTGAGTACTTCCACTTAGTACCCAGCCCCAGCACCAGTCATGCATTGGATAATAATTGCTTACTTCCCTTAGTCGCCTCATACGACACCCGTGGGAAAGAATGGGGTGGTGACACTTGTATTCTTAGTCCGTTGCCACACGGACAACAATAGTAGTAGTTTGTAAGAACTGCTGCCAAAACCTCCGGAGAGTGATCACACACAGTACAAACGGATTTACGTAGTTTCCGAGGCACGAGGATAAAACATCGACAACTTTCTAAGTCAGATTTAAGGGATTTTACAAAATTACGTCGCCATTTAGTTTAAAACCATATATCTTCTATTACAAATGAACGTTAATAATAAAAAGTTACAAAAGTTCGACGTACGATTGTTATTATTTTGTCTATCCAATTATAATTACTCTTATTGGGAAAAGCCAATAAATCAAATTATGAAATATTTACGTGGATGTGTTTTTGGACTCGCCACCTGCGGGAGTAGTAGAAATATTTTTTTCTATAAAGTAGCTGAGCATGTTAAGTGCTAAATACAGATCAAAATGAGGTTTAATTGCAAAATTAAAGATACTATATTGGAATAATGTATGTAAATGCATCATACAGGGACCTAAGGTAATAACTTATCTGCGTGTTATATTATGGATTAACTATTTTTGCATGATAAATGATGTGGCATTGATTGACGTACTTATTTATGATATTGACTCAACTGTATACTGTTACTGTAAACAGATTATAACGCTAATCTCAATAAAACAGAAAATTTGAACTTATAGGCTTTTATCAGTCAACCCTCGTTTAATCTATACGATAACGATATCTAGAGATCAATACAGCCGAAAAGTAATATAATTAGATTATCCTATCTCTATGATAAAGATAAGTGCTAATATATTGGCTGTTATTGGACAATATAAAGTCTTTGTATGAAGGTGTACATGTTTTAGTAACAATCATAGTACTGTGGGCATAGCCAAGTTGAATTCTATGAGCGCTAACGCTATAGGAAACTATTAAAATTTATGGGCATTTGATATTTTTAACTATATCTATGTATAGGCCGTGTGGGGCTGGCGAGGCTTTGCGGGGCCGGCTTTAGAATTGTCCCACCCCTATCTACCTACGGGAGTCGTAAGAGCCGACTGAGGGAATACCGGAGGAGAGAGCAGCAGCAGCACTCCCTCGAGTATTAAAAACATCCACTGCGATCGCCAACCCGCCTGCCAAGCGTGGCGATTACGGCATTATCCCCCATGACGGGACCGCTCGTTGTGGCGTTCTCTTGGGGAGGCCTATGTCCAGCAGTGGACGTTGAAAGGCTGATGGATGGATGGATGGAACTATATGTAATAGGTTAATAAACAATATTCCACTAACTTTAAAAAATCAACTAACTGTTAAAAACATAAATTATAAATTAAAAAGTATGTACTTAAATAAATTGTGAAATACCAAGTATGTTTTTAAGTAACAGTCTGTATGTTATGTACTATACGTGTGACTGGATTGTGGCGGGCGCTCAGTAAATTTAAATCTACCTACATTATCAATCATCAGTATTATCACTTATTATATTTTATTTTGTAAACATACCCACAGTATGTACTATACGGAATGACGCATCAAACACAAACCTAATTAGGTTTTTATTATGTATAATGAATTGAAACCACTGTAATAAAACTGAATAAAATAATTTTAAAAAAAAAGTATATACCTAAGTCACGTGACTTTTCCATACATTTTAATAGTTTTCTATAGCGTTAGCAATCGTAGAATCGGGACGTAACTAGGGCGGTGCCAGTGGTGCCAGGCACAGGGCGCAGACCCTGGAGGGGTGCAAAAATGACCAGCCTCCTTAGAATTAAAAACAAAACGTTAGACGAACTTTCGTTTCGCTTCATTGTGATTGGTCGCCTGAATCACGCGTCGAAATCTCAACTAATCAGTGGGCCTAGCCAAGTTGCATTCTATGATCGCTAGCGGTAATAGAAAACTATTTAAATGTATTGGAATTTGACATCTTTAACCATAGATAAAGAACCTATATTTATCTAAGTCTTTAACAATATCTATAACGTTAAGTCATGACTTAACGTTAGAGATGTCAAAGGAGATAGAAACGCTTCCATACTCAGACTTCCATACATTTTTGGGCTCGGGTGTTAACAAGATGAAAGATGCACCATTTGAAAGCTTACATCTAAACATTTCATAATCTAAAATTTAGCGAGATTTGGCATTCTAGGAGCCGAGATATGGAAGATTATATAAAAGTGAGGTTAAGTATCAAAGTACACCTACTAAGTGTTAGCAATTAATAACATTTAAAAGCCCAGAAACACGTTATTTATAAACTCGAAGGATGTATAAATACTATAGAGATGATAGATAAGATAACTTAAATAGATTAGTAAATAGATCTAGGGGGTTAGGCAGACACTCATATCTCACATGTCGATCGTATCGTGATCACTGTGACTGGTTGAGAGATCACCATGATTGGCCAACGGATTATTGCGATATCACGCGTCGGTTTATCAACCAATCACAGTGCTCACCGATCGACATGTGAGATGTGAGACTCTGCCTAACCTCCCTACTTCGCGTTTGTAGTTAAGTTCTGGTGCTAGAACCTTGCTTATCCCAGCACGAATGGCTTGATCGGGGAAGTAGCGACCTCTCACAGATCAGCGTGAAACAACGGTAGGTAATCCTACAGTTGTATATCGTATAGTGAGTGAGAGCGCCAGAGCCTCCTACTCCTTTCCATCGAGATGGCGACGCGTGGACGATGCCTCTGGTCTGGTGTTGCGAACGTCTATAGGCTTCCGTTACCACTTACCATCAGATGTATGCTCGTTTGCTACCCACGTAGTATAAAAATGGTAGTTAGGTACCTTCTAAGGTACATTTGCCAAATAATTAGGTAGGTATTTAAGATATCGTTATTTACTCAAAAGCGTCTTATATAATACCTAAACATTCTCACGCCGGACACAAGCTTTGAAGTAAAGAACCAATTATTATTTTATTTATTTAAATAACAAATATGTAGTATGTATGTAACACCAATACAATAACAAATATGTAGCTACCTATAGGTACTTTACATATACATATTTATAGACCTTACATATATAGGTGAGCAGCAGACAAGCAGGTTCACCGTTTGTGTCTCGCCTATGTGTTTTTCTAATGAAGTGAAATAAAAATGACAATTATATAACTACATAGGTAGTATAGATACATAATACTTACGTTCTCATTAGAAAATAAAGGTAAGCAGGTAAATAAACAATACATGTACTCGATTGATTAGAGCATAATTATAATAAGTACCATTCTATATGGTGGAACTATGAGGATATATTTGATTATTTCAAAGAAAACACATTTTTTTATACAGGTATATTTTTAATCCTCTTCGATTATTGAGTTGAGGTGTAGTTGTAGGCATGCGTTGAGGTGTAGAGACTGGTTGAGGCACAACTTCAAGCAATTCTTATTTCCCGTGGAGTATTATTTTACAGTCGGTGAGTGATATGTTGTGAAGCCAATGAACGTCCACACCGGATACAAACACTGGAGTGACCTGCAGCTCTTTGACCTATGCGTCGTCTTCCTAAGACTACTTCTTGCAAGTCCCAGCAGGCCGGACATAAATGGTCATTGCTGTTTACCTAAAACACAAGAAATATTTTATAAATCAATAATAAAAAGGCCACAAGTCAGGTCTAGGAGTTGTGATGTGCCAAGAGAAGAACACTGAGATTTGACGGCTTATTCAATGAGATTGATAAATAAATAAACATTTAGTACTTACAGGTTGAGGTGCACATCATTCATGGATCACAGACAGCATTGCTTGGCCATGTAAAACTAGGTTATTTAATTATTTATCTAAGCCAATTTATCTTATCTTATCTTATCTTCTTGTTTAATGGCTCTTGTTTAAGCCAATTTAAGCAATAGATAGAAGTTGAACTGTCAAGTGTAGTCATAGTCGTAGATTGTAGTGTTGCCGTATAGCGTTCAGAAAGGAGGTTCCACTAGTGCATCGATAGATTATGTCAATCGATATGTTAACATAAAAAAATGTTCTGGGTATATTATTTTTCCGGGAATAATATCTTTATATTAATTTATTCTTTCGAAGACTTTATTAATAATGAATGTAAACATTTATTTTCATTTTTATTTTTCAATACAAATGACCACTTATTCGATTGTATTGATTAAAGTAATCGATTTCTATAATTATTTCCTTTTTTAATGTATATTTCGCATTCCAGAATGAAAAATAAGCTAGCTTTTTGTATTTTACATTAGAAAAATATGGCAAATTTTATAAAGAATATTTCAACTTATTAACTTCAGGCCCAAAAATCCCATTCTCCTTTCCATACATTTAAATAGTTTTCTATGAGCGTTAGCGATCATAGAATGCAAGGCTAGGACCCCAGGAATCACGCGTCGGACTGTCGATCAATCATAATGACTTGAAACGAAATTTCGTCTAACGTTTCGTTTTTAGGGTTCCGTACCCGAAGGGTCAAAACGGGACCCTATTACTAAGACTTCGCTGTCCGTCCGTCTGTCTCCAGGCTGTATCTCAAGAACGGCGATAGCTAGACAGTTGAAATTTTCACAATTGATATATTTCTGAGGTCGCTATAACAACAAATACTAAAAATAAAAAAATAAAAATATTTAAGGGGGGCTACCATACAACGGCTTGTCTGTCCGTCCGTCTGTCTCCAGGCTGTATCTCAAGAACGCCGATAGCTAGACAGTTGAAATTTTCACAAATGATGTATTTCTGTTGCCGCTATAACAACAAATACTAAAAACAAAAAAAAACAATATTTAAGGGGGGCTCCCATACAACAAACGTGATTTTTTTGCCCTTTTTTGCTCGCTATTGATAACGGCAACAAGTAGAAGTTACAATAGTGTAATGTTGTTTACCTAGTCAATGGTACGGAACCCTTCGTGCGCGAGTCCGACTCGCACTTGGCCGGTTTTTTCAATCTAAGGGGGCTGACCACAAACAATACCTATTATTTATAGCGTAATCACACTGCTGTGTGCAAACACTCATTATTAAGTATAAAAAACGTAGTTTTTAGATGATAGATTTATTTATATAAACAATAGACTTTATTGTCAGAACCAGATAAGATTAGAACACTTTTAGGGCGCAGTTATAGAAGCTCGCACCGGGCGCATAAAAGGCTAATTACAGCACTGCGTAGAATGCAACTTGGCTAGACCCACAGGTACATTTACAGCTTTTTATGACTCAAGATAAAAGCTATACTTGATCAAGTAAACGCGATAGATTCCGTAAACGAAGTTTTATTTCAAAATGTGAAACATTCGCGTAAATATCAGAAAGTATTAGCTATAGGTTAATGGAGAATATCATTTTTGTGTTAAAGCTTTTATATGAGGCTCGTCTATAATAGACGGGGCAGTATAAACCAACCTCCCCTCCCTCTCCGCCTCTGTGACTGCTGATCATGAGGTCTCGGGTTCGATCCCCGAGTCGGGCAATGTTATTGAGCTTTTTCGTAAATAATTCTCAGTAGCAGCCCGGAGCTTGGAAATGTGCCCGGTAGGCGGCAATAGGCATGCCCCTTTTTACGTAGGATTTAAACATAGCTGGTGAACCGTGGGTGTGTAATACACCTCTGCCTACCCCTTAGGGCAATACAGGCGTGATGCTATGTTTTTTTAAACTAAATGGTTGTGCAAATGGCTTAATTTTTTTGCGGTACTATAAGCGACTACTGATCATCATCATCAGGTCTCGGGTTCGATCCCCGGGACGGGCAATGTTATTAAGATTTTTCGTAAAAAATATTTTTTTGTAGCAGTCCGGAATTTGGAAATGTGCCCGGTAGGCGGCAATAGGCTCCCCTATTACGTGGGACTTAAACATAGCTGGCTAATCGTGGGTGTGTAATACACGTCTGCCTACCTCTTCGGGGAATACAGACGTCAAGCTATGTTTTTGTGACTTATAAATTACAAACAGACACCTCAACTTTATTTTTTTAGATAACAAATTGAGTTATGAAAAAAAAAAGTATTTGTAATAAAAATATTATGCTAGTGATGTGTAAATAAGTTCAAAAATCCTATTTTTCTTTTTTATAATTTGCGATCTTGAAATGTCGGAGTTAATGGCTCGGTGGCTAATTAAAATACGCTAAATCCTCATTTTTTATATAAAATAGCATTAACCCAAGTTTTGAAAATGAAACATTGACATAAAATAATTAAGCGTCCTTTCACTTGCTTTGTATACAAAACACTGTGACGACGTCATTACCCTAATAAACAATTAAAATATTTTCAAGGGTAAGCACGTTGACTTGTGAAACCTACAAAGCGCAAGGTTAAAAGGGTTCACAAAATCTTAAGGGAACGAAAATAATATTGAGTAGGTAGATGCTCCCTGCGAGTTTGTGGGAGTGTATCTTTGAATCAGGTCAATCCTAACTATTATAAAGCTGTAACAGAGCTGTGTTTGTATATTTATGATATTAAACTACTTGTAAGTATTAGGCTGTATAGGCGTGTATGAACACTAAACACATTTTTTTAGATTTTTGTCTGTTTGTTCGCGCATCACGCAAAAACTACTGAACGAATTTTGATGCAACTTTTTTATTTCATAGCTCTTGATTAGAATTAAAAACTGGTATACATTTATTCCGCTACTAAATCGGGAACTTGAGATACTTACTTACTTACTTATCATCACGCTTTCTTCAATACATGACCGATTTGGTCTAGGTAGGTGAGTCTCGGTCTCCCCCTGTACCTTCGTCTTTCCACTTTCGCATTGTATATCTTCTTAACCAGTCGCTCGTCTGGCATTCTTTCCACATGTCCGACCATCGGAGCATTCCCTTTCACATCTTTACACCAATACTCTATTTCATACCTACTCGCTCTCTTACGTCATTATTACGAATGCGGTCAGTCCGCCTCACTCCACAGATTCTCCGCAGAGATCGCATTTCAACCGCATTGACTTTACAGGGGGAGACCGAGACTTACCTACCTATACCAAATTGGTCATGTATTGAAGGAAGGTAGAGTCAGGAGTCTCCGAAACCGGCGAGCGTGTATGAAGAGAGTTATGAATGTTGAGGAAGCGAGAGATGTATGCAAGAATAGCCTGTTCTCTCTGCCAACCCCGCAAGGGAAATGGCGTGATGATAAGTAAGTAAGTAAGTATGTTCGTGCTTGTACTTGGCCGCCATTCACACTTAGCGCAAATCGCTCAGGGATACTCGAACAGTCTTGCCTTCGATCGTTGATCGAAGAGTCTCGCGGATATTCGAACCGTCTCGCGGATGTTCGATAAGCTCGTGCTTAAAACCAGTGGGCATATGGGATTCGAAGAGTATAGTTGAAATATCCATCCATCAATCCATCAGCCTTTAAACGTCCACTGCTGGACATAGGCCTCCCCAAGAGAACGCTACAACGAGCGGTCCCGTCATGGGGGATAATGCCGTAATCACCACGCTTGGCAGGCGGTTTGGCGATCGCAGTGGATGTTGTTTATACTCGAGGGAGTCCTGCTGCCCACTCCTCCGGTATTTCCTCAGTCGACTCTTACGACTCCCGTGGGTAGAGAGGGGTGGGACAATTCTAAAGCCGGCGCCACACGGCCGACAGTTGAAATATATATTCTGATAAAAAATGTTTACTGGAATTTGGCAGTTATTGTTCTAGCAGAAGGAGAAGAAAAGTGGGAGCAAGTAAATGTATGATCGAGCAGAAGCACATGCGCGTGCACATGCTTGCGTAGACGTGGAGATGACGTTTGAACACGCGCAACTGTCTTATTGGATTAGATTTTTATGTTGCATAAAATTTTTAGCTTTTTTTAAATGGAATAAGGTTGATATTTAATTACCACTAAAAAGTGCTCGAGCATTTTTCCGCCGATCTGAATTTACCCTTAGAATAATAAAGCATGTCAATACGACCAGTGTCAATGAACACAGAAGCTATTCGAGAACAGCTCACAAATATCTGCGCAAATACAAGTGCACTCTATATTCTGTCACTCTTGGCGTCCTGACACTGACCGGAGTGAGATCAGAAATGGTACCAATGACTACGTGTCCAAGGCACGGAGTGAAACACCGCTAACTTTATAACAACGAACTGTTAATTATTGAGAATTTCTCTCTAAATAATTTGTTGCTGGCTCACCCAGGTATTCAAACCCTAGACGTGATGATCCGCAATTGCATACAGCCCCAACGAGACAGTTAAGAATAATAATCAAAGTAAACAGTGGGAAAAATATATTTATTAAATAATACATCACAATTCAATGTTATCAATCGAATCCTTATGCAATTGATTATTCAGTAAACTTTTGGGTGAAAACCGCGTTCTATATAAATTAGTGGTTAATTATAAGCCCCCCAGGCACTGTTATCTCGGTCGGTACGTGACCGGTAAACGTGATGCGCGAAGGTTAAATACAAAATACGTAACGTCATTAAGAAGGGATGTGTTACCGAAATTTGCAACACCGAGTAATTGTCACGATGGCAGATTTGGTAAAGCATCTGGGACGGTATTCCAGGGGATGTAGATTGAAATCCTTGTTGTAACTGTTATTTTCGTATTCACATTTTCGCACTTTAAAAAATATAGATAATAAAATATAGATCAATAATGTATGAGATTAGTTTCTACTCGGCAATGAAAAAAAAATACACATTTTACGCTATGTTTTATGTCTAGACCATTTTTTTTTTGTTTAGGCGGGAAAAAATGTACCTAACCGCACACCCCGTCGTTCGGGGCAACGAACAGGGTAGTGTAGGGCCCTCACCCACAAAAGAAACCCGCCGTGTGCCGTCTCTCCACCTTTATTGGCGGGCCACTGGAACTATGTTACATTCCTTCGGTGGTTTCAGGTACCCTCTGCAGAGCGACGCACCCACACCCGGGGCGTCGCACCTTCGCGGGGGGTCGGTATACCTAGGTAAGGTACCTTACCTTTTGGGATATAAATAATAATGGAACCAATCTGATTAAAGATACGATGTAGGTTACATCATTGTGATGAAAGTAAAATGGATTGAATCGATGTTTTGCAATAACTTTTCTCCACTCAGACAAGTTTTTTGGAAATAGTACCAACTGAAGTAAATAATAGTTAAGAGTAAAATGTACTTTTTTATTTCTGTAGGAGTTCAGGCCGAAAACGACCAGTCTCCTGTTTAGTTTTTTATTTGTTTATGTAATTACCTAGTATTTCTTTTATCTTTCTTTCTTTCTATTTTATAAAAAATAATGGTATAATTCATTCTAGACATTGCAGCTAAATAAAATTTGCTTCGATTTGAAATATCATGTGCGAAATTTGTTTAATATTACACGGGTGGCAAACAGGCGTACGGCTCACCTGATTGTAAGCGGTTACCGTAGAAACGAGAGGCATAACTCGCGCGTCACCGACTCCGAAGAAAGGAGTAGGAGTTAGAAAGAAAAGGCTTTGGGCCTCCTTATGCTCTCTCTCTCTATCTCGCTCACCATACGAAATACAATATAGGATTACCTACTGTTATTTCTTGCTGATCTTTTACGAGAAGGTGGTACTTCCCCCGAAGGAATGTAACATAGTTCCAGTGGCCCGCCAATAAAGGCGGAGAGACGGCACACGGCGGGTTTCTTTAGTGGGTGCAGGCCCCACACTACCCTGTTCGTTGCCCCGAACGACGGGGTGTGCGGTTAGGATTTTTTTTCCTCCTTAACAAAAAAAAAAGGTGGTCCATCCGCGAACGCGCTAGCCTAATATTACAAATATTAAAATTTAAAATGTGATTTATGATCGTTATTATTTATGATCGTTATTATTAGGTATAGCATATTAATCGTTACGAACGAAAATTCAAGAAACATCATAATAATTTTATGAATATTAAGAAATTTTATAGATATTTTTAGCATTTGGCATGCTCAGCCACATACATAAGACACAAAGTGGAAAATGTGAAATCGAAAATAACAGTCACGAGCAGGATTTGAACCTGCATCTCCTGGATACCGTCCAGATGCTTTGCCAATTAAAACATTAGCAGTCCCGAGTAATTGTCACGATTGCTGAATTGGCAAAGCATCTGGGACGGTATTCCAGGAGATGCAGTTTCAAATCCTATGTGCACCCGTATGGGGGTGTCTCTGGCCACCTGTCGTAGTGGTCAGAGCAATACGCGGCTACCGTCGTGCGAGGCTGCGTGCGCAGTGCCCCCTCCCCCATTTATTAGTAGTATAATTTTACATTGCATTTGTAAACTAGCTATGCCTTGAGGTTTCACCCACACTTATGAAATCACGGCACGTTCTCATCGTATATTTTCATTTCACATTACCATATTTATTCGAGCTCTGACACAGTGTTGCATTTCATTAATTTTTCAATATCTCTTGTCTTAACTTATTCGTCAAAATAACATGCTTTAGATATCAAATGTTATCTTCATAATATTATTATTAAACACAAAGTGGAAAATCTGAAATTGAAAATAACAGGCGTCACCCAAGACATTAAGAATGAATACGTTATCGAAATTCACAGTCCCGAGCATTTGTCACGATGGCTGAATTGGCAAAGCATCTGGGACGGTATTCCAGGAGATGCAGTTTCAAATCCTACTTGTGACAATATGCGCACATAATCCGTGTGGTGACGGACTAAGAATATAAGTGTCACCACCCCATTCTTTCCCACGGGTGTCGTACGAGGTGACTAAGGTAAGTAAGCAGTTATCACCCATTGCATTACTGGTGGTAGAGTTGGGTAGAGTGGGAGTGCTCACTTGCTATCGGGCCCGAGCGGATTAGTACCGCCATCTCCCGTGTGACCGGCCAAGAAACACATCTGTGTGTTTTGGTTGTAGCACGAGGTAGCCGTTATTTCTTTCATTTTATGCCTGTGAAATTAAATGGTGAGCAGCGGCTTGACATAATACTCTTAGTATAGTTGAGTCTATGAGACACGGTTACCATTTACCATCAGATAGGCCGTGTTTCGTCTGCCACCAAACGTAATAGAAAAAAACGGGAGTGCTTTAGACCACACGACTGAAGTAAAACTTAACAATAAATAAGTGTATTATTAATAAGGTTTATATCAATTAAAACAATAAATATATATATATATTATTTATTAATGTTAATATCTATTAATAATGAGAAAGAGAGAAAGAAAATGTGTGCTCGCACCTCTCTTTCCTGTCCCTACAATTCCCATACGTACGTATAAACGTGACTCTCTCTCTTTCTATCTTCACTAACTTATATCTCCCTCTCAACTTTCCGTTCGCCTGACCCAATCACTACTTTTCGTAACGCTTACGTCACGCATTCACCAGTTTACTCCCCAAGACACAAATAAGAATTTACTTCAAAAAACTCTGTCGGAAATACACCGACCAGGTAAACTTAATTTTACAATTAAGATTTTTACCTAATAAGTTAAGTATGAATGTGTTATCGAAATTAGCAGTAGAGAACAGTTGTCACGATGGCTGAATTGGCAAAGCACCTGGACGGTATCCAGGAGATGCAGGTTCTAATCCTGCTGGCGACTGTTATTTTCGATTTCACATTTTCCACTTTATGTTTAATTATAATATTATTTAATAGTTTGCACGTCTGTGTTTCATTGTACATCGTAGCGTATTGGGGTATGTTTAAATACTTAAATTTTGCTCGTTTTAGGAAACAGTATAAGTACCTAACAGCTAACAACATTTCAATTAACTATTCCACGTGAGTCCGATATTACTTTGGCGTCATTTAAATAAATTCTTGCTTTATAGCCAGAGAGTTGTTGTTTATTTATAAGCATATTTCAGGCTGGGCAATTAGATGAAAAAAAGATTACAAGCGGGTTGTGAAGATACGATTTCTGCGAAATAATTACCAAAATACAAAATTTTGAGGTTTTCAATCTATAAAAATAATGATTATCGGCGTAATGTAGGTAAAATAATAAAAAAGTAAGTGCCGAGGCCAAATCCTCTTCCTATGCTCTGCTTAGTATCCATCCTATCTTCTCCTTATTATCCTTCCTGTCCACCTCCTATCCATTTCCTTGGAGATGGCGACGTGCAATTGATGTCTCTAGTGTTGTTATAGTCTAAATGGTAACCGCTTACCATCATACTTACAAGTCGCGGCTGAAGAAGTTTTACTTCAAAAAATAACAGGCAGTAATGACACAAAATAAATAGGTATCTACAGAACGCAAGCTACAAACAACGCACACTCGAGCAACGCACACATTGACACGATATTTCGGTACGGTTAGGTACAATGCGAGAACCAATGAAGCAATGTAACATAGTTCCAGTAGCCCGACAATAAAGGCGGAGAGACGTCACGTGGCGGGTTTATTTAGTGAGTGAGAGCCTCACAATATCGTGTTCGTTGCCCTGAACGATGAGGTGCGCGGTTAGGAACATTTTTTCCCGCCTAAATAAAAAATAATGATGGTTTTCAACTCACGCGGAATTATAAATAATTTTCTATTGTTAATTTTGTTCTTAAAGGTTGTTTTTATTAGCTTCATCTGTATGTTTGTAACCGACTCCTTTGTGCGCGATTTTGACACACTTTAAACGGCCAGATTTCGTTCAAACTTTGTAGGTTTATCGAGGACCGATGACAATACACTAATTTGATAAAATTATTCGGTATTTATCGGGTTTTAGGGTTCTGTAGTAGAAATTGCTGCGCTGTGCCGCGCAGTTGCGCTAACTCAGTTCACTGCGATGGGTGTTTTAACTCACTTCTTAAAAATGAGTTGGCGCATAGCCCAGAACCGGGAAATTCAAATATCATTGTTATAAACTGCAAAAGCGTGAAATGTAAATGGAGTTATACCTTTTTTTCGGGAAAAAATGTTTCATTTTGTTGCGCCATGGCGCAGTTAACTGCGCCTCAGTTACTGAGTTAACGCAAGGATTTTTGCTGAGTTACCCATGTCTATTCCGTAGCCAATAAAGAACCCTTAAAGCTCAGACCTTATAGTTTAGCCATGTCCGTCCGTCCGATGAAGTTTAAAGGCAAATTGGCACGGCATAAGTAGGTTTTATTTCTTTTAAATAACAGTACTTTTGATACTATATTGAGACTAAAAAGAAGAAAATAAATTATAGTTTAAGAAACTAAAATAACACGCTTTAAATAGCGAGTTGAACTAAAAAGTAGAAAATAATAATCATTGGATCGATGACCTGGTCAAAGTCGCAGGCTTTCGTTGGATGCAGGCGGCACAGGACCGTTCGCTGTGGCGTTCCCTTGGGGAGGCCTATGTCCAGCAGTGGACGATGAAAGGCTGATGGATGGATGGATGGAAATAATCATTGTAAAAAAGCGTGAGGTGCATAATCAAATGTTACTAATAGTTCACATATATAGTAAAAAAAGCACCCCACGCTTTTTTACAATCATTATTTATTGTAATATTATTTACTACTTTTTAGTTCAACTAGCTATTTAAAGCGTGTTATTTTAGTTTTTTAAACTATAATTTATTTTATATATATACTACGTGGGTTAGCCTAAAGACGCTAGCAACACCAGAGACATCACTCGTGTGTCGCCATCTCCAGGGAAAGTGATAGGAGGTGGAGGGGAAGGATATATATATATTTTATTGCTTATGGTGGCAGACGAGCCCATCTGTTGGTAAATGGTAACCGTCATTCATGGACTCAACTATACCGGGATTATTGTCAAGCCGCTGCTCACCATTTCATTTCACAGATATGAAAGAATAAACGGCTATCTTCTGCTACAATCAAAACACACCGATGTGCTTCATGGCCGGTCACACGGGAGATGGTGGTACGAACCCGCTCTGGCAGCCCTACCACCAGTAATGCAATGGGTGATAATTGCTTATTTCCCTTAGTCGCCTCGTACGACGCCCGTGGTAAAGAATGGGGTGGTGATATAGTATTGGCACGGTGTCTTCGACAGGTATCATATACACATAGCAGCAAAGAGAGAGGTGACCTGGTGAAGCGGCGAAAATGGCCAGGGAGGTAAGTCGTTTCTTTTTTACTGACAGCACCCAGCACTAAGGAATAATCCTTGTATCGCGGGGGACTTTACAAACATACAATTTAACAGACACAGAGTACATCCAGACTCAGAACAACCATTTGTGAATCACACAAAAAGTTGTCCTGTGTGGGAATCGAACCCAGAACACTCGGACGGGAAGCCGGTATCTAAACTACTCCGTCATCTGCTTCGTTTCGCTTCGTTCGTTTCCTTGGAATGGGTGACTCGCATGATGCATCTGTTGTTGCTAACGTCTACGGGCTTGTTAGACCCTTATAAAATAAATTAAAGGTCTTGTCTAGCCAAAACAGTATCAACACTCCCAAAATATAACCTAATTAATGGCGCCATTAAAACAAATGGATCATAAAATCGCCGTAAAACTGGTGATAAACTTGCAACAGGTTATTCATTATTATAATTACATAATGGATATCACTTTTGCACTTAAACACTCGACTACTAAAAATAATTTGACAAGGAACAAAGGTAAGTTCAAGTTGATCTGAGAAAATTACTTTGAATGGGTCAATCAATTTAAACGTGATTTTGGCGGAATTCAAACGTTTATTAGGGGCTTGTTATGTACTGTATCCACATAAATCATTCACAATAATCATCATTTAATTTTGGTGCATGCAAGTTTGAGATGAATGATGCGGCAACTATATATTTATCACAATCTATAACTTAACAACGGTATTTTTCTCTGTATTTTAGCACTTGACATGCTCAGATACTTTAAAGAACAAATTATTTGTGAATATGGAAAAATAGAGCTTTATTGCGAACGGGATTCGAACCTCGTTCGTCTCTTCTAGGGCCTCGTGGCGTAGTCGGTAGCGTAACCGACTTCCGTGCACGAGGTAGTGGATTAGATTCCCACTCAGGACAATTATTTGTGTGATGAACACAGATATTTGTACTACGTCTGGGTGTTTTCTATCTATTATATGTATGTATTTACAAAAAAAAAAGTAATATTTGTATTATATCCGTAATCTGGTACCCATAGCACAAGCGTTAAGCTTAGTTTGGGACCAGAGACGTTGTGTGAAATGTCTGTGAATATTTATTTACTAATTTTTTTATTACTACAAGAAGAATAACATTCTATATATATATATATATCGTTTATTTTGATACATTTGGGGCGGACATTACAAAGATAATGTACTAAGATTAAGTTTGATTGGCAGACTGATAATGATATTTGACAAAGCGCGCTTCTAAGTTTTTGGAACAATATGCATGTGACCACAAATAGGTACTATCCCTAAGAAAATGATATGAAGTTCGCCGGGTCAGCTAGTGAAAAAATAAAACTCAGGTTTCGAAGGAGCAAAATAAGGTATCCAATTTAAAAACAATTCTATGTACTTATGTACACGCGTTAGAAGTTATAATAAAGAATAATAAGAATATTATTATTTATTTAAATATCACTAAAAAACTAAAATGTTGACTATAGCTAACTTCAGGGTGTCTAAGTTCAGGGTGTCGATTTTTCGTGACGGTGTGCGCGTGCGCTACGTAAAAATTTACCCTCGTCGTATCATTTACCAATTTAAAAATATACATTATTATTTAATCAGACGAATCAGTGGTGCATTCAAAAAATCTATATTGACAGACGGTTTGGGAGACTTCTTTGGCTCTCTCAACGTGGTTCCAAAACTATTAATTCCAATTTCAGCCATTATGCCGTAATAATAATCTGTAAATCGATTTAATTTCTTTATAATAGGTTAAACTTGAAAATTTCCAAGTCAATAACCTCGCAGACTTGAATCGCTTAACCCCCTTAACCCCATCCAAATGTTGACCCTTTAATAGCTTACTTCACCCGGCCTTAACAATTAATTATGAATTCTGATGCAGATCATCTTTAACTTCAGTTGGAATATTATTTTAATGCTAAGGCTGTACCACGGGCTGTACACATACCTACTGTAATTTAGCGAGCTGATAAAAAGATAAATACTTTGGAAAATCCAAAAGTGCACGCCTCATAATCTTCATTTTAAACAATATAATTGATTATTTGATAAGTAACTAATAATGTATTGACCTTACTAAGTAGTTTTTAATAAATTACATAGATAGCGCTAATTTCAAAAAGTACTAATGTGGTTCTCATGTCTTATACGCCATCTAATTTTAAGAAGCACTACTGTATTGGTCTATAGAAGTAGTTCTCACGAAATAAGGTTTAGCGCTGGTTTTAGTGCCGAGTCAAGCGTAAATATTCACAATTTTTTTGTTTATTTAATAACAATTAAACCACATCGAATCAGACCGTGAAAAGTGATAGGGCTCTATTCGTAATTATATTGAAGCGTAAGAGAGAGAAAAAGACTCGATTAGTAAAGTGATTCGGCCGTTATCTTGTTAACATACATTATCCAAACATACCTACAACAAACGGACGTCCAAGACAGAACTTTTTTAAACAGCTTTTTAACTAGTTTAAATACCTAACAAAAATGGCATCAAAAATATCATGTGTTAAAAATAGTGTTTTCCTTGATATGTGTGTGTGTATATTATTTAACTAGTGCAATATATGACGCTAGCTGTTTTAGGCTTGAAAAATCAGTTGTTCTGTGTGAAACGAGAGTAGTACCCACCTCACCCCCCCCCCGCTTCGCGATGAGGCGTGCAAAAAATATCCGTACTAACATAATAATACGAAAGTGAGTTTTCTTATTAATTTGTTTGTAAGCGTATATTCTTCATAGGCATTTATAATTTGAATCCAGAAAAGAAGGTAGACTTTTCATTCTGGAAAAATTTATGAATTTCGAAGTGATAGAGCCTTGCTTATCCATGCATGAATGGGCCGGCTCGATCGGGGAAGAATCACTCTTCCAAAAAATATCAGCGTGAACCAACAGTAACAGTACCTATTGTTTTGTTTCCTATGGTGAGTGAGAGTGCCGGAGGCTTGAACCCCCTTGTTCCTGTTCTCTCCTTAGTATCCTACCTATGCTTTCCTTATTATTCTTCCTATCCACCTCCTATCCCTTTCCTTGGAGATGGCGACGTGCGAGTGATGCCTCTGGTGTTGCTAGCGTCTATAAACTACGGTAACCGCTTACCATCAGGTAGGCCGTATGCTTATTTGCCACCCATGTAGTATAAAAGAAATGTTTGAAGTCCATTCAGAGTCGTGGGGAGAATCTATTTGAAAGTACCGAGTTGAACCCTGAATTGTATTATGAATTTACTGAAATAGCTCTAGTAGCTATAGTTTTTAATAGTATAAGTTGATTCGAATTAAATCTTAAATTCATAAAAGTTTGTCCGAGTAATCGTTCCCTTACGTCTTCTCCATTCGATTTATTTAATCGAACGTTACAAAATCGCTTCACTGCACTTTACACCCTTAAGATTGTTGTTCGTATCTCTTTTATTGTTATGTTTAGACCTAAACTTAACCGAATGGAAGAGATCGCGATTGCGTATTCTTCCAGCTGTGGAAAGGTTCACTCGTAAACATGATACCATGATAACTTTGGGGGATGAATGATTAATTTAATGATATCTTAGAGTACGGATATTATACAAATACTTGAAAATGTTGTAAATGATACATATTATCGCCGAATGACGCCATGAACCGTGCTTACATGAAATTGACAGAAACAAATTACTAGATACCACGCACGCACGATCATTCAACAGTGGTTCGTGACGCAATTGACCGTTTCTGCGGGAAATTTAAAAAAAGATTTTGGTTTATCAATTGTCCTGCAACTTTTTTTATTGTTTTTATCACGGGTTTGTCTACAAAAACATTATGAATGCAAATTCTTTCTGTGATTCCTAAATAGTTGTTCTGAATCTGGGTGTATTTGCGTATTTGTAACCTCCCGGGAATATATACAGGGATTAAAACTAGTGAAGGGAATAATTTTCAAAAAATGCTGCAAGTCTATATTATGCTGGTCGACACTTATTGGACAAGCGTAGAAAAAATCTTTACAATTCCTAGATAGTAGTATAGCAACATTGATATTATTGGTCATAAACTTACTCCAGGAAATAAGGTAGTTTATTACGTATTTCGTACACCCTAATGGCTTTTAACGTGAAATAAGTACTAAAGATAAGTGCACCCTAAAATGTGAGACAAATAATATAATCTACAATAAACTGGAATCTCAAGATGCAATTACGTTTATTAATTTGAGGAAACAAGGCCAGTAGAATGTAACTCGATAAATCGTATCGACATTGCATCGTGGCATTGTCATTGGTTGAGAGATTTTGAAAGATCATCGTGATTGGTTGAGCGATTATTGTTACATCACGCGTCTCTACCAATCACTAATAAGACGATACGATGTCGATACGATTTTGTGAATCACATACTAAGGAGGCTTTTTCTGAATAGACTTCCTATTCAAAGATGTTTCATCTTTTATTATTTAAAGTCCTCTTTTTTTTTTGTTACGGCGGGAAATGTAACGCATACTGCGTCGTTTAGGGGGCAATGAACAGAGGGGGGCTTAACCACTAAATAAACCCACCGTGTGCCGTCTCTCCGCCTGTATTGGCATTGGCAGACTTTTTTTTTTGTTAAGCCGGGAAAAATGTTTTTAACCGCACACCCTGTCATTCGGGGCAACGAAGGGTAGTGTGGGGCCTTCACCCACTAAAGAAAACCGCCGTGTCATCTCTCCGCGTTTATTGGCGGGCCACTGGAACTATGTTACATTCCTTCGGTGGTGGCATTGGCAGACTACTGGAACTATGTGATATTACTTCAGTGGTGTTATTTTAAGGCTGGCTATCAAAAATCACAATTTCACAATTTATTCAACACAGATTGTTGAATAAATTGTGTTGTTATGTACTGCGTACAATGAAATGGAACCAGCAAACCTTGGAGTTTGTTTTTAAATGTATCATATCGCGTAAATGGCGCAAGCTCCTAGACTATGTTTTGTTTTCAGTAATATAATGTGGTTTCTGTTATCTCATATCTTGGCGTGTTTATTTCGCATTATAGAATTAATTTTCTTGTATTATTTTACCGTTCTTCGGGAGATACTGATGCCTTAAGTAGGTTTCTGAAAAGAAACCTGTGACACAGGTCACCAGGAGCCAGAATGTATTTTACATACCTACATACATAGCATCACGCCTGTGCATGAAGGGGTAGGCAGAGGTGTATTACACACTCACGATTCGCCGGCTATGTTTAAGTCCCACGTAATAGGGGGAGAGCCTATTGCCGTGTACCGAGCACATTTCCAAACTCCTGGCTTCTACTGAGATTTTTTCTTTTTAAGAAAAGCTCAATAACACTGCCCGACCCGGGGATCGAACCCGAGACAAATGTTATAATAGTTGTTTGTTTATTACATATTATGTTGGCAAACGAGCCTCAACCCATCTGATGGTAAGTGGTAACATCCGCTCATCAACTTAGCAATACTAAGTTGCTCATTATTTAATTTCACGTACGGGAAATTAATAATTGGACGGAAATCGCCTGCCGTTACCAAAAGAGGTGAGGTGTTGCCCAGTAGGTCATACGAAACGGTGATGGGATCAACGCATTCGGGCTAGATAATTAGAGAGTACTCCCACGTAGTATTTAACCTTACTACCAATAATGCAATGTGTGATAACGGCGATGTTTACTGACATCATTTCACAGCAGATGGCGTATTATCGACATGGCCATTGGAAACTGTTATCTCCATACAATTTGTAACCTGTGATTTGGTAAATTTTAATTTCCTCGTAATGTGCCCCTGTGTGCTGTACCAAATTGTAATAACCCCGATGTAAAGATTCAACTTTAAAAAAAAGTGGAAGATATCGCACAACATAGCGTCTTTAAATACTTTAATCTCACAGGTACATTCCATTTTAACAATATCGCTGTTCAACCGGATTACTTAAACATAAAAAAATAAAAAACAATTCTCAGGCAAACAAAGCAACTACAATTTGACAGTGGCCATCTCGCCGATAGCGCATCTGCGCTCAGCTTTGCCCGTGGATCATCATTGCTTACTTTCCTTAGTCACATTACACCGGAATGAGTGGGGTGGTGACACCTGTATTCTTAGTCCATCACGTGCATCCGACATCTTTAATTACAGAATATAATAATTGGTATTTAATTGTAACAAAATAATAAATGAAAATTAAGCAATAAATTTAGAAAGACCGCAGTAAAGTGTTTAATTACTTACAACCTAAATTTTATTCAGAGCTCTCTCTACAGAATGAAAATAATTAATTTAACACTAATTGCAACTACAATACTTTTGCCTAGTCTCTGTTACTTAAATCGGAATCTTGAACGGTGACAACGTATTTATCTATATATTTACTAGCCTTTCATCGTCCACTGCTGGACATAGGCCTCCTCAAAATAGCGCCACAGCGATCAATCTTGTACCGCTTGCATCCAACGGCTGCCTGCGACTTTGAGTAAGTCATCAGTCCACCTGGTGGGACCCGACCTTCTCTGCACCATCTGATATGCGATCGCCGCTCGAGAACCTTTCTATTTGAATTGTCGGTTTTGGTTATCGGTTCGTCGAGCGATGCCTCTTCAGCGTGCAAACCGGGCGGGCTATGTCAGTCACTCCAATAATAATTCGCCTACAGATTTCCGTGTCCTGGATTTTATCGCGTAGAGAAATACCTACCTTAGCTCTTTCTATGATACCCTATGCGACTTTGATCTTGTTGAGGAAGCCAACATTCAATTAAGGACCACGCCTTTGTTACGTATGTCATCACTGGTAAGACACATTGGTCGTGGACCTTCCTTTTATTCTTATTATGGATCCAAAATTGGTCCCATAAAAAGTTTGAACAAAAATTCTAACCTTAAGGGTAGAAAAATAGGGGATGATTGCGTATTCCATCCATCCATCCATCCATCAGCCTTTTAAAGTCCACTGCTGGACATAGGCCTCCCCAAGAATGGGGGATAGTGCATAATCGCCACGCTTGGCAGGCGAGTTGGCGATCGCAGTGGATGTTGTTAATACTCAAAGAAGTGCTGCTGCCCACTCCCTCGGTATTCCCTCAGTCGGCTCTTACGACTCCCATGGGTGGAGAGGGATGGGACATTTCTAAAGCCGACCCCACACGGCAAAACGGATTGCGTATTCACTCACTGATTTTACTGAGTTATGTGTACACCTCATCTTGTAGTTGGTCGATCATCGGTTGAATGTTTTTCTTAAAAAGTTATTAGACACAATGACATGGGCGTTATACATGACTTACGTCATGTCCAAGTTAATTTTTAGGTTCAGTAATCGGTAACCCTGCTGAGGCCATTGAGCATGGTACCAAGGTCCTCCGCGATTCTATCATGACTACAATATCGTCAGCAAATCGAAAGTGTATATGTATTCGTCATTGATGTTGATGATAAATCCGATCCAGCCCAAGAGCTTGAAAACTATAAAAAATCTTTCAATGCAGTGGTGAAGAGTTTTGAGGACACAACGTCTCTCGGTCCATCACCTCTCTGCAGTTGGATCAGCTTTGTATTTTTATCCTGAACTCGTACTGACATGGTGGCGTTTCTACAAAACACTACAACATTTCGAAAAATTCGCAGCGTTGAAGGGACTGCAGCACCGCCCAAGTTTCGATCGAATCGAAGGCTTTATCATACTCTATAAACGCTAGGCATAGAGGCCGTTTATACTTCTCGGTCATCTATATAACCTAGCGCAGCATATGGGTGTGGTATAATATGGTAATATAGCCTTTTTGAAAATCGGTTTGTTCGGGAGGCTGGAAGTCAACGAACGGTAGAAAAAACCTGCGCGCCTATCGATTTGTATTAACTCACGAAAATAACTAATAGACGTGGCTCAAGAGCGAGATGGGCCTATAATTTCTCAAGTGGAATCTGTCACTTTTCTTGAAAAAGAACACACCACGCTCCTATTAAAACTCTCGAAAATATGTAATATAAGTGGCTCAAGAGCGAGATTGGCCTATAATTTTTCAAGTGGGATCTGTCACTTTTCTTGAAAAAGAACACAACCATGCTCTTCAACGTCAAACATCAACATCTAGGCATTAAAAGCGATTTGGTTGCCCCCTGTGGTTCCTCTGTCCACATCCATATTGCTCCACTTTCAGCTCATCCTCTTTCCTTTTGCCCAGTTTCGTGTCGAAATCTCCTATGACCACTGTGACGCGACTTTTTTTTCTAGATGTCCGTCATCGGAATGTGTCGAGTTTAGTGGTTAGACCTGTATGACCTTCAGAAATTACTGTCTGGTTATTCTGAGTATAAGTTACGCTGACCTTGTCGACACACTCTCAATCCTCTCCACGTTGCCTATGAGAGACTTGCGAACGATAAACCCCAAACCACCTTAGGACTGATGGTCACCCTTCCGATTGAAGAGCAAGTTTCCGGATACATCAGATCTTGCTCAATTTCTCTTCCAGCTCGGTGATCCTCTCGTCAGTATTAAGTCTCTGAACTTTGTGCGTTACCCAGGATAGATGTCATAGTCGGATTGCGACTCAATAAATTTTTACTGGCTGGACCCGAGAATCGAACCCGAGGCCTTGTGGTCCATTGTTGCATAGACTATCGCTAGACCACCATGGCATTCAGACTGATGTCAACTGTTTGATAAAGAGATTGACAAATATTAACTGTGTTGCGACTAAGTGTTAATTAGTTAACAAATTGCTTCCGAGAGTTAAATTTAATTATTATTTTTTTTTTATTTAATTCTTTTTTGTTATACTTAAGTACAATTGTTACAAGCTTAATGCTTATAATTTATATGACAGCACAGATGGCGGAGTGGTTTAGATACCGGCCTCCCACACGAGTGTTGTTGGTTCGATTTCCTCACAGGACAACTCTCTGTGTGATCCCCAAATGTTTGTACTAAGCCTGGGTGTACTTTGTGTAGCGAGATAAAATGTATACCAGTTTTAATTCTTAATAAGAACTATCAAATATAACAGATTTATTAAAATCCATTCATTAGTTTTTGTTTGATGCGTGAAAATAAGCCTAATAATATTTTTTCCCCAAATATCTTTAATGTACAGACATAGCTCTATTACAGTATAATAATACTAGTATAGATATGATATCATATATTTTAGCCGCTTCTAGACGCTAGCAACATCAGAGCATCACTTGGAGATGATTTACAAGGGAAATGGAGATCTATCCAACGTCCTCACTCACTGAAGAAAACGCAACAGCAGGTATACTTGATGTAGAGATAGAGATATAGAGCATATATCTATATTCTGTGAGGTTAGCCTTTTGATGCCAGGCAAACAAAAAAGGTCATATATTGAAGGAAGGTGGAATCAGGAGTCTCCGAAACCAGCGGGTATGAAGAGAATTATTAATGTTGAGGAAGCGAGAGCTATATGCAAATCTTTTGGCATTCTTTTTTCCCCTTCCTCTCTTTTCTCGCTAACCCCGCAAGAGACAGGGGGTGATGATAAGCAAGTAAGCAAGACAAGCAAAAATAGAATGTGTACGTTGCATTTTAGAATTTCATCCATCCATCCATCAGCCTTTTAACATCCACTGCTGGACATAGGCCTCCCCAAGAATGGGGGATAGTGCCGTAATCGCCACGCTTGGCAGGCGGGTTGGCGATCGCAGTGGATGTTATTAATACTCGAAGGAGTGCTCCTGCCCACTCCCATGATATTCCCTCAGTCGGCTCTTACGACTCCCATGGGTGGAGAGGGATGGGAAAATTCTAAAGCCGGGCATCACACGGCAAGAAAAAACGTTGAAAATTTCTTTATTAAGGCACCGGAACAATAAAGTAGTATTGTTTTCGAAGAATACTTTGTTCTCTTTGAGTATGTTAAAAGCTGTACATTTCTTTAGTGATCGCATAGAATGAAAATAGCGTAAGCCTTTTATTTGTATTTCCTTAACATTTTGTGTAATACTAGTGCATTAACAGTGACTTCGCTCGCGTGATAGTGATAAAGAAATCTAATATATAAAATTCTCGTGTCACAGTATTTATCGCCATTCTCCTCCGAAACGGCTTGACCGTTCCCCCGTGTACTAAAAACATCCACTACGATCGCCAACCCGCCTGCCAAGCGTGGCGATTATGGTAAAACCCCCATTTTGGGGAGGCCTAAGTCCAGCAGTGGACGATGAAAGGCTGATGGGTGGATGGATTGGCATTAATAAATACATACAACCCTAAATTTTCTCCCTTCTACTGCTAATCCCTTTTTTAAAAAAGCGATATTTGGTACTTCAATAATTCTCATTCAAAATATTCACGAAAAAAAAAATATGTCGGTACGAAGTTCGCTAGGTGAGCTAGTTTTGTATAAAAAGGTATTTAATACGCGTTAAGTCCCGTAATAACATTTTATATATATTATTCTTTTAAGGTAATCTATTAAAATATAGTGTGCTATTTTCTAGTAATGTGTAACGTAAAAATAGTTAGTCCTAATTCCTACTAACATTATAAATGTGAAAGTTTTTGAAAATGTTTGGATGTTTGTCCTTCAATGAATAAACAGATGAGAGGATTGGATAATTTTTATTTTTTCTTTATTTATAGAGCTATTTCGCATTTGCGAAAATGTCGCTCCGTAAGTTTTCACAAATATTACAAGCTTAAAAATAAATATTACATACAAACTTAACTAATATAGTTGTCTCCTCCTATCTAAACCAAATTTAACCATTTCTATCAACGCCATTGATTGCCGTGTAAATGGAAGCGATTAATAGGTGTTACATTATCCAATAGAATATTTGTTTCTATTAAATAAGGCTCCTCTTAGTACCTCGTTCAGGGCACATTCCATTAATATATGGTAAACATCTTCGTCTTGGTTACATGTGTTGCGAACTGGTGTACTTACTTTTTTCATCAAATAAGCAAACGTGTTTAACGGTATGTGTCCTGAACGAAGTCTCATCATCAATGTTAAGTCCTGTCTACCTAAATTATTATTATCTATCCAAGAAATGTCAGGTGGTTGTGGCTGTACGGTCTTGTACCAAATTCCCTTCTCTCTAGATCTAAGGTCAAGGTATTCCCGCCACAATTTATAACACATTTTTAATTATATAAAAACAATCCGTGTAGTATGGGTTAAGAAGGAGATCAATACCTTCGCTACAAGCGTGTTTTGACAGCATATCCACCCTTTCTTTGCCCGCTATACCTATATGAGATGGAATCCACTGTAAAATGACCTGTCTTGGTCGTGCGGTTAGTCCTAATATTGATTTTAAAATCGTATAGGCAATCGAGGTGCCTCGAAAAGTCGAGGTGCACCGAGCCAAATGTTACAATGCGCTTTTTGAGTCCGTCACGATCATAAACTTGTCATAGTCAAATCCACGTATGACAGGGCTTCTGAGATGGCAATTAGCTCTGCGTACATAATAGATTAATTACAGTTCACTTTGAATTTAGCCCCAACTTGATTTGTTTCGTCAAAAAAAGCTGAACCAATAAAAACTGTATTACCTTTATTTTCTTTGGACCTATATAAAATATTGTATATCTTATAAAATTCTGGATATTTCGATAGAGTCTCAGAGCATAGATTATATAACTCTGATGTATTATACTCACGTATGGATTTAGATATTTTTTTTATAAATTTAATTACACCAGATAAATCTATATAGGAAACTCATGTTTGTAGTAAAAACATTTCTAATTGTGTACTGCAATCTATCTGTAACTTATTTAATTGTTCGTATAATACTATAAGTACCTAGTGTTTTTTTATTATAACGCCAGCGGTTAGTGATTTGTAGATTGTGTAACTTTTCTATTAAGGGTAATATGTTGTTTTTAAAAGATTTTATTTTTAGTACATATTTTCCGGCCAAATAATTCCTACGAATTGCTAAAGGTTGAAGGGACAGTTCAGATTCCATAACATGAATGGAAGTCGATCTAATAAAACTACCAATGACACGCATAGCTTGGTTCTGGATTATATCTAGTTTATGTAAGGTGGTCTTGCAATAATCATCATAAAGAAAACTAGCATAATCTATTCTACTTCGTATGATAGATATGTATAATCTCCTTAAGTATTTCTGATGTACACCCCATCCTGGGCCTGATAAAATTTTAAATACATTAAGATACTTGACAACTTTCTGACAGATATAATCAATGTGCTTCTTCCATCTCAGAGACTTATCTAACCATAAACCTAGGTACTTAACTGAATCTACAATTTCTAACGGTATATTATTAATTTTTATTTCGAATGGGGAATCCAAAGGTAAAGATTTTTTACGTCTCTTAATTACGCATACTTTGCTCTTAGTAGCAGAAATTTCCAAACCAACTTCATCTAGTAAATTTGTAAATCTGTTTAGTGCCATTTGAAGATCTGTCTTTGTAGTATTCATATTTACTTCACTAGTGAAAAAAACAAAATCATCAGCATACTGTGATATGCATACCTTATCCCAACTCTGTCTACAGAGGTAAATTGTTGCGACATTAAATAACAGTGGCGATAAGGGATCGCCCTGGGCTAATCCTTGTCCGGTATACTCTTATATCCATGTCGTCACCTAACCATGTTTCATTTAATACAGCGATGTGAACCTTTTCTTGTGACAGTATTTGTTCGAAAGAAATTAATTTATTCTTCAAACTCTGGCAATTCCATTGGATTATGTTTAACCTATATATTCGTTGATTGTTCCTATCCATCAAATGTCCTAAAAAGCGATTTTTAAAACGTCTAAATTGTGCCATTTCTTCATTATAACCGATAAAAGCCACTCAAACCCAGTTTTTGCCACTAATATGAACTTTTCTATCCACGAACCATTTGCTCTAAAACATATGTCCTTCAATTTCTTCAATAACTTATAGAATGAATTATCTTCTACTTCCTTTCTTGTGTAATTTTCCGATATTACTTCCTTTTCATGTTGTTCTGACTCTTCTCCACAATTTGAACTTGAGCAACAACATTCCCAATCAAACATAAAATTATTGTTAATCTGTTGATCATGAATTTGAATATTTTCCGACTTCCTCTTGCTTTTCTTTTTTCCTTTTTTACTCGTATTGGCCGTAGGTTTCGTTTTCTCTAGGGCGTTTTTGGGTTTATTTTTCTCTTCTTCCATCTTGCCAGCAGTCACAGAAGCGTAAGATGTTTTAGAAGAGGTGGCATGTGCTGTTGTGTCTTCCACAGATATAAAATTTTCATTATATTGTCTATATTTCGTGCTATCTTTTTCAGTCAAGTTAATAGTATTCACATCTATGGGTGGTGGTGACTGATCAGGCACGTACAGTGTTGTAGCCTTCAGGTAGATACAATTAAAGTCCGCCATAATCTGTCTGATCTTTTTCTCTTTTACATAAGCTGGACACGCCCTATTAAGAGCCATATGAGTTTTAAATCTAGTTAATTCAAAGTTTTCGTGCTCTTTTCCACATTTGGGACATACCGGCTTTTTGCTACGACACATTTTTCTTAAGTGACCGAACTTCCAACTGTGAGAGCACTGTGTAACTGGGAATACATATGGTTCAATTGGAACTCGCACGCTATGGATTTTGACATATTCAGGGAGTGATGCTCCTTTGAAGCATAATCTAACGGATTCACTTTCTGTCCAATCTGATGTATTGCCTATTCGTTTGGTCAGTCGTCTTACAGACATTATCTCGATATCTGCCTTTATACTATTTAAAATTTCTTCACTGCTCAGGCCCAGTTCTACATTTCGTATAACACCGTAGGATACACCCACTTCTGACGAGCGATTAATTCTCCAGCCCATTGTTTTAGCTCTTGACAGGATATAAATTCCAAAATATTTTGTTCGTTCTCGAAATGTATTTTTACTTTAAATGGGTTAATGTATTTAATTTCAGATATTTCGGTTATTTTATTTTGTTTAAGTAAACGGGCAAACGCAAATTGTTTTGGCAACTGTTCGCTGCTTGTAACATATACCTCCATGTTTTTGTTCAATATTTGTTGTTCTGGTAGGCTACGGGCATATCTCTTTCCATTTTTTCCAACCAAACACCATTCTTCCTCTTCATTTAGCTCACGCCCACGTTTACGTGAATTTTGTCCACTCGTTTCTAATCCCACAGAATGTATCGAATTCTGCAACAACGTTATCTCTTCATTCAAGTAATTAAAATTATGAACTTCCATATCAATTTGTTCTGCGCTTTCCGCCATTGCAACTAAGGTGCACTATCGTGTGTGCCTACTTGCACGATCGCGTATTGCGGCACGCGGCCGCTCACAGTTTTCTATACGTATTCACAAACGTGCTTACTCGGTGACAATCGCGGCCGAACTCTGGATAAAATTTGGCAGGGAGATAAGAAGACGACGAAACATAGAGGATATATTTATCTCAAAAAAAATATAGTACCTACATTTTTTGTAAATTCCTGTGGAATATATATTATATGCCTAAACTACAGAGTGCACAACATTTTGAAGTTCACGGAGATGAAATCACGAGCAGTTACAATATGTTCATAACCATTTTATCCAAATCCTGAGCTTTCTACTCAAAGTAATAGTAGTGTTCAATTACAGGCTTTATGTGGATGGGCAGTTCAAGCTGATAAGGATATCTGCAGGTTTCCGTACGATGTTTTTCTTTATCTAGCTGTCATAATTTATTGCCAATATTCTTAAGTTTTTACAGTCTTTCCCGCAGGTGTCATACGAGGCACACAGGGAAGTAAGCAGTTATCACCCATTGCATTACCAGCAGATTTAGGTAGCAAGTGGGAGCTCGCTCTCTCTTCTCATAAGCGAAATGTAATCATAAGCACCGGCTTGACAGTATTCTTATCGATAGTATTGTTGAGTATAAGAGCGACTTTTACTACTTACCATCAGGTGTGCCGTGGTTCATCTACTATTACAAGCAATAAAAAAAACTATGAGCACATTTTGTTTTAATACTACCTCTTTTAATTTATCTTAAAATACAACGTCATATTTAAACGTTGATGCAACTAATGCATTGCGATTTAAAATAGTTGCTCTTGAGTTTCTTGCCGCGTTCTTCTCCTGAAAAGACTTACTACGCAATCGGGCCGCTTGTAGCGATTGCAATCGCGACATCGCAGATGCACTTGCCTTAAGCGCTGGTGTTAGTTATTGGTAACTGGCGATTTTAAGTGCTATAATAATAAGCTCATGAAATAAAGATATTTTTGAATTTGAATTTGACTTTAAACACAAAGTGAAATATAAACACAAAGTAAAATAACAGCCACGAGCTCGTGGCTGTTATTTTCGATTTCACATTTTTCACTTTGCTCGTGGCTGTTATTTTCGATTTCACATTTTTCACTTTGTGTTTAATGTATGTTGCTAAGCATGTCAAATGCTAAAAATATATATAAAAATATCTAAATATTGAATTTGACTTATTCTTCGCAGATAAAATTGGGCGGTACTCGCTTAATCTGTGTGATTGCCAGTTTGTAACGACTTCACGCTAATTCTTTAAAATTTATTTAGTAAATAACAAATTATTTCTAAAAGTAGAAAAACTGTAGGTAATTTGCTGAGAACGGGACTCAAACCTGCGTCCCTTCCGCTCCGGGAAAGTGCTCTAGAACGCTAATCCATCGCAGTGACCGACGGCCATTCCAAATCTCCTCATCACATTTGTCTTTATGACACACGCCACAGCTATCGGATGCATTATTATACATGCATTATTCCAATACAGTCAGTTTGATTTTGCAATTAAAATTCATACTGTTTGATGGCGCGATTTTTTCAAATATTTTGGTCTGTATTTTATGACTTGGCATGCTCAGCTACTTTAAAAAACAAATTATTTGTGAATGAGGAAAAAGATAACTTTACTGCGTGCGGGATTCAAACCTGCGGCCCTTCCAATCCGGGGAAGTGCTCTAGACCGCTAAGCACTGTTGGCCCACAGTAGAAAGATTGCATCAAGATAAATAACATAGGTGGATTTTACTCTTTTTATACAGAGTAGGCGGGTGCAGTTAGACCACTGACGTCATGTAACGTAGTTCCAGTGGCCCGCCAATACAGGCTAAGAGACGGCACACGGCGGGTTTATTTAGTGGGTGAAGGCTTCACACTACCCTCTTCGTTGCCCCAAACGACGGGGTGTGCGCTTAGACACATTTTTTTCTGCCTTAACAAAAAAAAAAGGCGGGTGAAGTTAGTAATAAATATTTCTAGCAAAAATGTAAACCATTCGAAGCAAGATATAGGCGTTCTATTTCAGATGTTTCGCAATGACTCACGCCGGTAAATCAACTTAAGCGACCGACCAATTTGTCTGTTTGTATACAAGTTTTATTAATAGCCGTATTTGTATTTCTTGTGCATACTTTACTGTGTATATTCAATGAAGATATATTTCTTGTATTTAACGTAGACTGTTGAATAAGTACTTGCGAATGGTGTTAACTGCGTCTAGTGATTTATGATTATAATTTTCTTACGTTTTTGCTTATGCTTAAATAACGGGGACTGCACAGGACTGTATATTATATATCCGAACTATTATAAAGCTGTAACAGAGCTTTATCTGTACATAAAGATATTTGGAAAATAATACTCTATTACGCTATATGTAAAAGCGTGTCAGGGCCCGTAGAATGCAACTCACTAAATCGTATCGACATCGTATCGTCTCGCTTGTGATTGGTAAAGAAACCGACGCATAATGTCACAATAATCCCTCAACTAATCACAACGACATGATGCAATGTCGATCCGATTGATAAGATACATTCTAAGCCCTCTTTTTTTTACGCGTGGATACCCATTCGCCGGGCAGACGGAAGCGTTATGCTGGAGTTCCAGTAGAACAGGTCTACCAGCTAGAACCACGTGGTGTTCCTTAAGACGTCTTTTAGCCAGGGATGAGGTATATGGTATATGCTCTACGCATGAGTTCCTCCACCCCTAGCAGGAATCGGCCTCAATTTGTTTTGGAGGACCAAGCCCCCTTTTTTTTTATTGTCAGGTAACCTTTTATAGGTATACCCCCGCCGGGGCAGAGTAGGCGGCCCCGCCTGTTTTGGAGGGACTAGCCCTCCCTCCTATGAGAGGCGCGCGCGGAACACGGGCGCAGTGCCTTCTCGGGCCTGTTTCTGCTAGGGCAACGGATGGCCCTACGTCCATTGCCCTCAGGCCAGCGCTCATGGGGGCCCGAGATCGTTCAGCGCCCTTCGGTGCCCGGTGCGTCTTCTGCGGGAAGGGCGACTGCAGGACCTCTCCCATTCGCACTCTGCCGTCATCTTTGCATACATCACCTCCTCGCAAAAGAAGAGGGCGGCGTTCCATCCACTCTCGCTCCGAAGCATGATCTGGACTATGGCCAAGAGCGAGAGGACATTCTAAACCCCCTGAACACAAAACAATTTTTTTTAGATTGTTTATGAAGAAAGAAAGCTATTGAACAAATGATGCAACTTTTTTTTTAAGACTACACCGACTACTAAGGAATGATCCTTGTATCGCGGCGACTTTACAAACATACAATTTCATGGACACAAAGTACATCCAGACTCAGAACAACCATTTTCAGATCACACAAAGAGTTGTCCTGTCTGGGAATCGAACCCACAACACTCGGGCCGGTATCCGGCATCTGTGCAGTGTAACTCCAGCCTGATTTCGATCATGGCTTCCTTCCCACTGTCATAGTTGTTTTTCCTTGTTTCTATACTATGTGGGTGCCAAACAAGCATACGGCCCACCTGGTGTTAAGCGGTTACCGTAGTTTAAAGACACTAGCAACATCAGAGGCATCGCTCGCGTCTCACCATCTCGAAGGAAAGGTATAGGAAGTGGATAGGAAAAATTATAAAGTTAGGTTAGGTAGGATAATAAGGAGAGGATTGGAAGAGGGATTGAGGTTCCAGTACTCTCACTCACCATACGAAACAACATATTACACCGATCTCCCGTAAGAGGATGGTACTTCCCCGATCGAGCCGGATCTTTCATGCTGGTATAAGCAAGGCTCTACCATTAGAATGGCATTCTTACACGACCAGAGAGAGATGGGGCGCTGGACCAACGGCTTCATGTCCTTCTTTTTTTTTATCCCGAGCCATAATAATCCTAGACCAAATTGGTCATGTATCGAAGGAAGGTGGAGTCAGGAGTCTCCGAAACCGGCGAGCGTGTATGAAGAGAGTTATGAATGTTGAGGAAGCGAGAGATGTATGCAAGAATAGAGCCTCTTGGCACTCTGTTCTCTCTGCCTACCCCGCAAGGGAAATGGCGTGATGATAAGTAAGTATAATAATCAGCAGCCGGTACACTTTCGCAAGACCACCGAGACACGCTTTCGAATGTACAATAGGTTCCTTTGACGTAATAAAGTATCATGTTATACTCTCTCTGGTCAAGGATACTTTAACCTCCTTGCTTGGCCGGCAATGACGGTGAAGTAACGGGTAAGCGACCCTGGCCTCCTGAGCTACTACGAGTACTAACTCTACCTGCTACTTCCGAGTTAATAGTACACCCAATAATTATTTCAACTCCCAAAACAAATCCTATTAATGAAGCAGATATACAAGGCGACTGTAAATGGGCAAGTTGGTAGAGGTCGGCCTTTTTTTTTGTTTGTTAAGGCGGGAAAAAATGTTCCTAAGCGCCCACCCCGTCGTTCGGGACAACAAACAGGGTAGTGTGGGGCCTTCACCCACTAAAGCAACCCGCCGTGTGCCGTCTCTCCGCCTATATTGGCGGGCCACCGGAACTGGTCGAAGACGTTCATAAGAGTAGTACTCGTAACCAACGAGCATGCATGAAAGCGCTGATAAAAGTAGATGAAGCGAAAGATGTGTGTCAGATCGTAGCAAGTGGCCTACCCCAACCCCGGTAAAAAGGCGTGACAATATGTATGTATACTCTTTAGTAATATCATGAACATAGTGAATTAGTCTTTATATTTTGTTGTGGGTCTAGGAAAACAGTGATGTCAGACGCACTTACAAGATATCAACACAAGAATAGCTACGCTAAAATATTTGGTTACACTAATCAGAGCAAGTATCAAGTTTTTTCTGCAAACAATCGCCATACAAATAAAATCACTGGTCTCGTGCTAATAATGTTTGCGTGTTTGTAGTAATTTTGGTACACCATGCCTTATGTTTGCATATATATTCTAACAAAAAACTAAAAACTCTCCGCGCTTTATATGTTTATGGAGAAAGAACAACGTTTTTTTAGTACCGAGATTAATAAACAATATTCCACTAACTTTAAAAAATCAACTGGCCGTTAAAAATTTTAAATCTAAATAAAAAATATGTATATTTATATATATTTTTAGCATTTGACATGCTTAGCACTATACATTAAACACAAAGTGAAAAATGTGAAATCGAAAATAACAGTCACGAGCAGGATTTGATCCTGCATCTCCTGGATACCGTCCAGATGCTTTGCCAATTCAGCCATCGTGACATTGCTCCTGACTGCTCCTGCTGCACATTTTTTCCCGCCATACCAAAAAAAAAATGTACGTTATGTACCAACATACTTGTGACTGGATTGTGACGGGCGCTCAGTAAAATTAAATCTACCTAAATTAATCATAAGTACTATCACTTATTATATATTATTTCGTAAACATACCCACAGTACATAACGGAATGACACATCAAAAATAAAATTGAATGAAATAAATAAAAAAAATTTTGGAACGAAGTTCCACGCGGCTTACGGGTAGTGCGATTTAGTAGAATTTAGTAGAAGTAAGCTGTGTGTGTGTATTAGTGTGTGTGTCTAGCCTATTACAAGCAAATGAGCAAGTGAGTGCGCAGCCGGGTGCGCAACTCTTTCTCTTTCTCTCTGTCCCTGTCTCTTTTTTCTTTTTTATATTTTTTTTATTCTAATTCTTTCTAATATTTATTTATGTTACACATTTTGAAATAAAACTACATCTATCGCGTTTATTGATTATACCGTATAATTACTTTATATTATACGGTATATAAGCCGTGTGGGGCCGGCTTTAGAATTGTCCCACCCCTCTCCACCCATGGGAGTCATAAGAGCCGTCTAAGGGAATACCGGGGGAGTGGGCAGCAGCACTCTCTCGAGTATTAACAACATCCACTGCGATCACCAACCCGCCTGCCAAGCGTGGCGATTACGGCACTATCCCGCATTCCTTGGGGAGGCCTAGGTATGTCCAGCAGTGGACGTCGACAGGCTGATGGATGGATGGATACGGTATATGAATATGATTATTTTTTATCTTGTATATAATTTTTTATGAATAAAATATTTTTCCTGAAAAATTAATGAAACTTTCTGATGTAATTCGTTCCTTTAGATTATTTGCCTTCAAAAACTAATATAAAGTAAAAATTGAAATATACAGATTTCATTTCGAATTACATTCGCAGTTGAAGAAAAAACGTAAGGGACATCGTTCCTGACAGAGGTCCCCCGACCGCACAATTTCTTTTTTTTTACTGCAAGGGTGGCAAACGGCCATCACGAGCAAGCCCATCTTATGCTGCGTGGTTACCGCAGCCCCCAAAAACTAAAGTTATCACTCGCGCATCGCCAATCAACCAAAAGGGATAGGAGGTTCAGAAGCAGGATAATAAGGAGAGAATCGGACTCTCATTCACCATACAAAAAAAAACATGCGGGGCAGTTTTTGGGGACTGCCGATAGATGTGAAAACTTAGTAACTTGTGAATTGTATCGTTGAGTTATTAGATTATTATTTTTCAATTATGTTTGGTTTGTAAAGAAGTGTTTACTTCTTTACAAACCAAATATAATTTATAACACTTCTTTACACTAATATATTAACACTACTTTACAATTAACAATTCACAAGTTACTTATTTAGATATTTTTATATATATTTTTAGCATTTGACATGCTTAGCAACATACATTAAACACAAATTGAAAAATGTGAAATCGAAAATAACAGTCACGAGCAGGATTCGAACCTCGGAGGGTTCCTTGACGATGACGCGAGTTCCATGATTTTTGTTCACCCAAAAAGTGTTTAACGCGCCTAAAGAAGTTTTCACTTCAAGAATATATATTCACAAACATTTCACACAAAGTCCTCTGGTCCCATACTAAGATTAAGGCTTATGCTATGGGTACCAGATTACGGATATAATACATATATAAGTCTTTTTTTTGTAAATACATACATATAACAGATAGAAAACACCCAGACGTAGTACAAATATCTGTGTTCATCACACAAATAATTGTCCTGAGTGGGAACCGAACCCACGACCTCGTGCAGAGAAGTCGGTTACACTATGGACTACGCCACGAGGCCCGTCAAAAGATAGCAGTAGAAGTACTTACAATTTTACCACGGTGATCATCTGTGAGAGGGTAGTACTTCCTAGGCCGAGCTGGGTCATTCGTGCTGCAAACGTGCAAGCAAGCCTCTACTTCATAAAATATAGATTACCTGAGGACCGCACAGCTCCCATTGAATGAAAAACGAAACGTTAGACGAACTTTTGTTTCACTTCATTGTGATTGGTCACCTGAATCACGCGTCGTAATCTCGACTAATCAGGAATCACGCTTCGGGCTGTTGATCAATCACAATGACTTGAAACGAAAGTTCGTCTAACGTTTCGTTTTTCATTCTATGGGGGAGATCGATTTCTCTTATCGAACCCGTAACTCATAAGAAAGCTCTAGAAAATGTTGCTACTGAAATCACTGCTCCATCCGTGATTTATTGTTATTTTCTGCATTACTTTTTTAACCTTTTTTTTTGTTTTTTTTTTGTTAAGGCGGGAATTTTTTTTTCTAACTGCACACCCTGTCGTTCGTGACGACGAACAGGGTAGTATGGGACCCTCACCCACTAAAGAAACCCGCCGTGTGCCGTCTCTCCGCCTTTATTGTCGGGCTACCGGAACCATATTACATTCCTTCAGTGGTACTTTTTTAACCCTAAACGTTTTTACAGTTGTAGTTTGATCGTCAGTTTATTAGTACAACACGAAAAAAGTATTGAACGGATTGTGATGACACTGTTTATATTGAAAGCTCTTGATTACACTGAAAAACTAGCATACGTATTATTCCACTACTATATCGGGAACCCGTGACATGATCTAAAAGCTTTCATCTGCGCGGAACTGCTTGCATAGCCTATTCGGATTATAAAAACAAAAGTTGTTTTTTAAACGACGCAGTTTCGGGACAAATGTGTTTTTCATCAAATTACTATGCAAAGATATACAAAGATAAACAACTACCAAATTAACTTGAACACCAAACTTGTTTGCCAATTTATCTTTTTAAACAATTTGCTTTTAATCGTTCATCCCAATAAACAACAAACATATCGAATTACAACCACGTCACCGCACCTTAATCTACCAACCTTTTTATTTTGAGCTGGGCAAAAATATACCTACGTACCGAAGGTATATTACCCCCCTACCCGGGGAGACACGGGGTAGTGTAGGGCTCTCACTCACTAAAAACCCACCGTGCGCCCTCGGCCACCCTTGCTACGGCGGATCACGGGTACCGCGTCGTTTCACCGCGATCCGCAGGCGGCAGCCCCTTCGGGCACCCTCTCTTGAGTGACGCCCCGCGCACTTGGGCGTCACACCTTCGCGGTAGGCTTCCACGGACGGCAGGGTACTCCCCGACCCCGCCGTCCGCAGCCTCGCCTAGGGCGGCATCAGGTGCAGGTAAGCGCAATCTTCTAACCTAATCTACACTCCAGTCTTTCCCACGGACATCATACGAGAATCTGTTATCACCCATTGCATTACTGGTTAAGAGCCAAACAGAAGTGACTGTGTGGTGTGGACTAAGAATACAAGTGTCTCCACCACATCCTGTCCCGCGGGTGTCGTACAAGGCGACTAAGGGAAGTAAGCAATTATCACCCACTGCATTACTGGTGGTACGGCTGGGTACCAAGTGAGAGTACTCACTTGCTATCGGCCCCAACGGGTCGGTACCACCGTCTCCTGTGTGACCGGTCATGAAGCACGTCAGTGTGTTTTGTCTGTAGCAGAAGATAGCCCTTTATTCTTTCATTTCATATCTGAGAAATCAAATGGTGCGCAGCGGCTTGACAATACTCTGGGTATAGTTGAGTCCATGAGCGATGGTTACCACTTAACATCAGGTGGGCCATGGCCCGTCTGCCATCATTAGCAATTAAAAAAAAACTAGACGTCGCCGGACGTCTAGCAGATGTGAAACATCGAAATTATTTTGTAGTAATAAAATGATCATAACTTGACAAAGTAAGTACTCCTCAAGACGAATCAAACGAGTATAAACTCAATAGGGTTGCGTATTTTCATTACAGACTTACTGTGGCCGCCTTCCAGCTCCATCATCAGACCCTGAATACCATCTAGAGATAAAGTACTCGTCAAGACAAATCATACGAGCCCAAACTCGATGGAGTTATGTCGTTTTATAACGGAGTTCCTATGGCTACCTTCTAGCTCCCTCACCAGACCCTGGATACCATATAAAGACAAAGTACTCGTCAAGACGTATCAAATGATTCCAAACTCGATGGTGTTGCGTCGTTTCATTACAGAGTTACTGTGGTCACCTTCCAGCTCCATCATCAGACCCTGGATATCATCTATGACTGAAGTTCTAGTCAGGACATTTCAAACGAGCCCTAATTAGATGGAGTTGCGCAATTTAATTACAGAGTTTCGCATGGCCACCTTACAGCTCCATCATCAGACCCTGGATACCATCTAAAGACAAAGTACTCAGCAAGACGAACCAAACGTGTCCAAATTCGACAGGGTTGCGTCATTTCATTGTAGAGTTACTATGGCCACCTTCCAGCTTCATCATCATCCCCTGGATACCATCTAGACACAAATTACCCGGCAAGACGAATCATACGAGCCCAAACTCGATGGGGTTGCACCGTTTCATTATAGATTTCCTATGTCCACCTTCTAGCTCCGTCATCAAATCAGCTCCATGTCATCATAATATCGCATTGTCACGTGATATCCACATGCGTGTAAAATTTCAGCTCAATCGGAAACTGGGAAGTGTGTCAAATTTAACTTGCAAGATTTGAACGGAACTAGTAGGAACAATAAAAGCGTCGCCACGCTAACAACCGATTTTAGCCTACCTCCGCATTAAATGTTTCACATCAAAAACTCACTTTTTATTAGGCTCGAGCAGGTAGGTGGCACTGTCTACTTTGTGACCGACTATAAGCTGTGTTTTGGTTATAGTGGGAGATAGTCGTTAATCTATTAATTTCGCATCTGTGAAATGAAATGTTAAGTAGCAGCTTGACAGTATTTGACAATATTTATTATTGTTGCGACGGTAAGCATCGTTTACCACATACTATCAAGTAGACTGTGGCTCGTCTGCCAACAAAACAATAAGAAGAGCTTGCTGCTTTCAGAATGTATGAATTGACGGGATAGTTTTAATTTCACCGTAGACCTAAGTTTGCAATCTGCGCAGACGAATTCGCAGGCAAGTGCTAGTCTTATTATTATAGAGATTAATGCGGGGAATTAAGAAAAACAAACCGTTCAAAAATATATTTTAGGTCAGCGCTAATGAAGTATAAAAGCTCTGTGAGAAATATAAGCAAATATGATATATGTTTGAATTACTCGAGGGCGAATGAGCCCATTTATTTGTACCACGGAACAACAATTGTTTGAAAGATGCCCACGCGCCAGATACCAACAACAAAAAAGGTGAAAATGTGTTTACCGAGAGATCAGCGGCAAGTAACGTAATGGACATTGACGATTTAATAATAACACAAGGCACATTGATGATAATTTCTATACAAAAATAGCTTTGTCCATGTGGTGACGGACTAAGAATACAAGTGTCACCTTCCCATTCTTTCCCATGGATGTCATACGAGGCGACCAATTAAGCAATTATCACCGAATTCATGACCGGTGGTAGGGCTGGATACCGAATGGGAGTGCTCACTTGCTATTGGGCCCAAGCAAGTTGGTAACACCATATCCCGTGTGACCGACCATAAAGCACATCGGTGTGTTTTGGTTGTAGCAGTAGATAGCCGTTAATTTTTTAATTTCATATCTGAGAAATGAAATGGTGGCAGCGGCTTAACGATATTCCCGGTATAGTTGAGTCCATGAGCGACGGTTACCATTTACTATCAGATGGGCCTTGACTCGTCTGCCACAAAACGCATTAAGATCTACCCACAATAATAAATGATGTTGAAAATAACTTACACAATATTAACTCAGAATAGATAACAAATAATATTTAATTTCAAATTATTATTCTAATTATTCTAATCAAATCTAACTAACAGGATTAGAAACTCCTTAATCCTGTTTAGTGTATATAATTAAAGAGAATTTGTAAACCGCAGCCATGTTTTGAGTAAAGGTTAATAGTATTACTAGGCTTACAGTAAATACATTTTACAATTTCTAGATTAAGGGTCATGATTTCAATCGTCGTGAATCAACTAACTACTACCACAGAATAAATACTAGTCCTACGGACAGAAACCTCACTTCCTTAAAACTTGTCCAAAATCTCTCTATAATAGCCTACAAAATCTTAATAATAATACTAATTGTTCGTAGCGAGAAGAAATGTACCTTATGAACACAGAAATACAGTTGTGATTGTTTTGCCCGCCGCATGATCCTCGGGCAACCGCGACATTCAACGAATGGGCTAGGGTTGCACCTATGATGATTTTACTTACTTACTTATCATCACACTATCTCCCTTGGGTGGGTAGGCAGAGAGAACAGAGTGGCAAAAGGCTCTATTCTCGCATATATCTTTCGCATCCTCAACATTCATAATTCTCTTCGTACACTCTCCGGTTTCCGCTCGCCGGTTTCGGAGACTCCTGACTCCACCGACAGCAACAAAGCTGTTTATAAAACTTAAAAAAATATTTTTCTAGTAGATTCTATTTGATTACTTTTTAAGTCATTTTAAAGTTATTTTCAAATCGGATAATTTTTTTATAAATTGTTTTTTTTTGTTGATCATATACGTTTAGAGTTTTAGCTCTGAATTTTCGTTAATTAAATTTTACTGTCGAAATACCCAAAACGGCGTAAATAAATTTTATTTTAATCAATACTACAAGCGCGAGCGCTTAGGCGCGCGTGTGACATTTCCTGTTTATAATAAGGTACTCTGTGGTGACAGTCTTCTGTCGGTTGTACCGTGGTCGGTACGCGAAGCGGTAGGCATATAACTCGGGGCCTTGAGCGAGTGATGTAGGCCTGCTACTATGTACTAACAAAATTAACGTGGAGACGAGTAACACTGATATTGTTTATGGTGAATTTTTCATATAAAAATACCTACTACTTTTCGGGTTTTAATAGTGAATATATCTTGAGGTTAAATACTTATATTTCCCGACGTTTCGACCATATTGCATCAGCTATGGTGACGGGTTGACAGGTGTGCAGACCCGAAAACTAGATAGTATTTATAGACAATTTTTATTTACTACTAGATGACCCAGTGAACTTCGTATATATATAACCCGTTATCCTAGATGAGCTTCGCGACGCGACGCGATACGATGGGCTGGCTTCGAAGATCGGCGGAGGTTGGAGTCACTCTTGTCGTTGATCGGATTGGTATGCTGGGTCTGAGGGTCTCGGTGTCCAAAACCGAGGACCAACCCTCCTCATTCATGGGCCTCGCCGAGGTCCCCTCTGAGGATCACGCCTTGTTATGCAAGTGGTTGCCGTGCCTGTGCAGGCCCAGATGATATAGCAATACTATGACGATATATCTGGACCTGCACCTCGACAGCAAGTGGAGTTTCGGGCCCCTCTTTGCCCAGCTCGCCCCTAGGATCGTCAATACTGCCGCGGCCTTGGGTAAGCTTCTGCCGAACACTGAAAGTCCAAGGTCATCCTGCCGCCGACTCTATAGCGGTATTCTGCGGTCTATGGCATTGCATGGTGCCCCAACCTGGGCGGACGCCCTTACTACTCCAAATAAGGCCCTCCTGCGACGTCCGCAGAGGACCATAGCGGTGAGGGCCATAAGGTACCGTACGGTGTCCAGGGCCGCAGCCACGCTGCTGGCAGGCGACCCGCCTTGGCCTGTTGGCAGAGGTCTACTGGCTCCGTGCCGTAGCGCGGGCCGCGGGCGAGAAAGGTAGTCTGGGCGGAGCTCGTGAAGCGGCCCGCAGGGCGATGATCCAACGGTGGAGGAAACAACTGGAGTCCCTCGGAGCATAACGGGAACTGTAGAAGCGGTTGGGCCGCACCTCCACCGCTGGCTAAATCGAAGGTACGGCAGCCTTAGCTTTAGGATGACGCAGGTGCTTACTGGGCACGGGTGCTTTGGTAAGTCCATCCATCCATTCATCAGCCTTTTAACGTCCACTGCTGGATATAGGCCTCCCCAAGAATGGGGGAAAGTGCCGTAATCGCCACGCTTGGCATGCGGGTTGGCGATCGCAGTGGATGTTGTTAATACTTGAAGGAGTCCTGCTGCCCACTCCCCCGGTATTCCCTCAGTCGGTTCGTATGACTCCCATGGGTCGAGAGGGGTGGGATAATTCTAAAGCCGGCCCCACTTCGGTAAGTACCTGCATCAAATTGGCAGAGAGGGGGCCCCCAGATGCCATGAGTGTGGCGCGCAATTCGACGACGTCCACCACACTCTGGAGGAATGCTACGCCTGGGGACCCCAGCGCCGCGCCCTATCGGCGGTTATTGGAGGAGACCTGTCGCTGCCAGCTGTAGTCTCGCAAATTCTGGGCAGTGGTAGGCTCTGGGGTCATCCATAGCCTTCTTCTGTGAGGCCGTAATTTCGCTGAAGGAGGCCGCGGAGCGGAAGCGTGAGGCATCGACCCACGCCAACTTGCTCCACCGACGACGGCCGGGCGGGAGGAGGAGTCGCTACGCCCACCTCCTGCCTCCGTCTTGATGATGACAGGGCATGGCCAGCCGGCCATCCACCCGGGGCGTTGGAGTAGAATGTCACTAGACGACCCTCCGGCGCCCCGCTAATAGGCGAGGAAGGGGCCACTGTGGTTTTAGTGGGTATTCTGGATTGGAGATTCCGATTATGATCTGAGCGCCCGACGAGTCCCACATATCCTCCTGTCTATCCCAGGCGGGTTGCATGCGTAAATGCATTTCCACAGCGACAAGAAAAAAAAGGTGCTTGTATTATAGGATGATTGCTTTGACTGCTATATAATAGGCGTATGAAATAAAGGTATTTATAAATTTAAAAAATCCTAAGTTAAATGCATAAATGTCCAGCTTTAAACGACAATAACTTAATGAATAATGATGATAATAAAATCTTTATTTTTCAATAAATTGCTACAACTAGTATTCATTATGATATGAGTGTTTATAAACAATGTGTAATCGACATCCTACGCGTGATCATAAAATATAAAAATTCTTTCGCAATTGCTTCCTTCTTGCGAAATAGTGGGTGGTTATGAAAAGATAATTCACAATTTGCAAAACGCAACAAATACCGAACATTATTATTGTTTCAGATCTCAACATCTTTATCGCGTAATACTTTCTGATGTTTACGTAGAAATTGCGAAAAGAAATAGGTCAGCCGCAAATTTACGTTTGATCATGGATACTGTCATTGAAACTTTGGGATCGTTTCAATCTGTAAAGCAGCCTGTTTTGGACATTGAGTCTCTTCCAATTTCCGAAACAAATCTCACTTTTTTGATTCAAAATACAACTACGGAAACATTACATCGCGACATTGAGTTAAGTTTCCGGCTCTCCGAACTAATTTTGTTTATTTTTTTTATACTACATTAATGGCGAACAAGCATACGGCCCACCTGATGGTAAGCGGTTACCGTAGCTTATAGGCGCTAGCAACATCAGAGGCATCACTCGCACGTCGCAATTTCATCTTATGTGAGAGGGTGATACTTCCCCGATCGAGCCATCCCATTCGTGATGGGATAAGCAAGGCTCTGACACTACTTTACTAAAATAACAACATTTTATTTATACCCTAAACATTTTTACAAAATAAAATTATTCCAAGTTCCTTATAACATCAGCAGCAGCGGCCAGTGAGTGTCTTTTTTTTACTCTGACAACACTGCACTAAGGTATGTCCTTGTATCGCGGGGGACTTTACAAACATACAATTTCACGGACACAAAGTACATCCTGACTCAGAACAAGCATTTGTGGATCACACAACGTGTCCTGTGCGGGAATCGAACCACTCACTCGACAGTTGACACTCGGGCGGGAGGCCGATATCTAAACAATCTGTGCAGACATACATATAGGAACGTTCATATTATGCATTTAGTAAAAAAAACTGGTATTTAGACATAACAAACAGACGCTTCAATTTTATTTATAACTTTTGCACAATACAAGAGTGCAAGGTGGACTTAGTAAGTACCTTAAGCATTCTCTTCACGTCGACCCAGGCTGGAGCAGAGATATATTTTGGGAGGTGCTACCAAAATACGCTTACATACCAAAATAATAAAATGTGCCGTGTGGGGCTGGCTTTAGAATTGTCCCACCCCCACGGGAGTCGTAAGAGCCGACTGAGGGAATGCTGGGGGAGTGGGCAGCAGCACTCCCTCGAGCATTAACAACATCCACTGCGATCGCCAATCCGCCTGCCAAGCGTGGCGATTACGGCATTGTCCCCCAGGACGGGACCGCTCGTTGTGGCGTTCTCTTGGGGAGGCCTATGTCCAGCAGTGGACGATGAAAGGCTGATGGATGGATGAAATAATAATATTGCGTACAGTATACCTACATATATGATAAAGCTGTAACAGAGCTGTAGCTGCTGTGTGTGTGTGTGTGTGATAGCCGTGTGGGGCCGGCTTTAGAATCGTCCCACCCCTCTCTATCCATGGGAGTCGTAAGAGCCGACTGAGGGAATACCGAGGGAGTGGGCAGCAGCACTCCCTTGAGTATTAACAACATCCACTGCGATCGCCAACCCGACTGGCGATTACGGCACTATTCCCCCATATGAGCGCACAGGACCGCTCATTGTGGCGTTCTCTTGGGGAGGCCTATGTCCAGCAGTGGACGTCAAAAGGCTGATGGATGGATGGATGGATGGATGGAACAGAGCTGTGTCCGTACATTTAAGATAAGTATTTGAGAAAAAATTACTGTTATAGGCTATAGGTATAGGCGTAAACACTAATCAATTTTTTTTAGAATTATTGTCTGTGTGTCTGTTTGTTTATTCGCGCATCACGCAAAACTTTTAAACAGATTTTGATGAAACTTTTTTATTTGGTAGATTTTGATTAGCTTTTGGCTGCGGCGGAACCGCCGGCAAAGACTGGTCAATATATAAAATTTATATACACACATACTTATATATATATATATATATATATATATATAGGTAAGGTACATATACATAAATGATTTCATGGGGTAAGTGATAGCGCCAGAGGTCCCAATCCCAGTACGAATGAGCCGGCTCTATAGAATAACATATACCACATCAAAATGTCTGTAACGGCAAGTACAACTTAAACTGCTTAAGCCTTAGATTTGAAACCACATATGACGCTCGAAAGTTTAAATAAGATTACACATTCTCTTCGATCAACAATGCAATAGATATCGCCTTGGCCCAAAAAAACCGTCTCGGTAAATAACAGCGCACTTGAGTAGTGAGCTCTTATTTTGTTTAGTTCGAAAAGTACTTTATTTAGCAACAAATAAGCTTGATTTCACGTAAATGTTGTTTGTCTTTTCACTTTTAAGTGGTAGTAGTAAATTATTACTTAGCTCTTTTTTTATGACGAATGGTCGTAAATGTAAGCTAATATTTTAAAGATTCGTGACTTTATTTCTAAGTGCCATTATTGTAATTAGGTTGAACTTAAAACTGTTTTAAAACCTTTGTTTCAGTTTGTTAGTAACAGATGTAGCTGTATAAGTATATATTCACACCGACAGTTTTTAGCTTAATTTTGTTCGTGACACTGTATCTTGTTGATATTGATGATCGAAGCACATTATCGACAAACATAAATCGTCTAATCAAATTCATTACACAAAACAAATTGAGTTAAATTCGATTAAAGTTGCGGTGTTTACGTGGGTTTGAAAACGACTTATTTATTATTGAATCTCTTGCTTTTACAAATAGTCGACAGCTATATGTGAAGGTGTGAAATTCTCATTTCAATTAATAATGGCCATCTGGATAACGGTAAGTACCAGTACACATCTAATTATCAACACATTCCATAATTATACCACGTAAACTCAAAGCCATTTGAAAGAAAGAAAGCAAGAAAGAGCCTATTTATTGCAACGATAAAAAATACTGATTTTACGCATTATGTATTAAGATAAAAAAATACTTTGGAAAATCCAAAAGTGCATGCCTCATAATCTCTTCAATTTTCACAATAAAATTGATTATTTGATAAGTAACTAATAATGTATTGGTCTTACTAAGTAGTTTTCAATAAATCACATAGATAGCGCTAATTTCAAAAAGTACTGTGGTTTTCATATCTTATACGCCATATAGCGCTAATTTTAAGAAGTACTTCTATATTGGAAATAGTTCTCACGAAATACGGATAGCGCTGGTTTTAGTGTCGAATCGACCGTAAATATTTACTATTTTTTGGTTTATTTAAAAATCGCGCCATCAAATAGTGAATTTTAATTGCAAAATTAAACTTACTATATTGGATGCATGTAATGCTTGCCGATAGATGGCGTTGGTCGTAAGACAAATGTGATTATGAATTTGGGATGATCGAAAGATCAGTAGGATAGCTTAGTGATTTAGAGCACTTCCCCGGATTGGAAAAGATGCGGGTTCGATTCCCGCTCCTGCTAAAAATCTCTTTTTCTTTATTCACAAATAATTTGTACTTAATTTAATAACAATTAAACCACGTCGAATCAGACCGTGAAAAGTGATAGGGTTCTATACGTAGTTATACTGAATCTTAAAAGAAAAAAAAATACTCGATTAGTAAAGTATTTCGGTCGTTATCATGTTAACAAACATACAGGATCACATACAGACACACGGACGTCCAAGACAGAACTTTTATAAAACAGTTTTTTAACTAGTTTAAATAACAAAAATGGCATCAAAAATATAATGAGTGTTAAAAATAGTGTTTTTTTCTTGATATAATTATATGTGTGTATATATTATTTTATAAGTGCAATATATGATAAATAGAGACATTTTAAGTTTGAAAAATCAGTTGTTCTTCGCGAAGTGACAGTAGTACCACTAGTAGTAAAAAAAAACACCTTTCTGCAGTTGGATCGGTTTTATGCTCTTGTCCTAAACTCGGACAGACATAGTGGCATTTTTATACTGTAAACACTTTAACCCTTCGATTTATCGATAGTCAATTTGGCACCTCTGAAGGGACTGCAGCACCGCCCAAGTTTCGATCGCTAGACACAGAGGCCGATTATACTCCTCGATCTTCTGTATATTTTGTATAATCTCCCGATGCCTTTCCGTCCTTTAGTTGTTTGAGAGCCATTCCGATCTCTTACAGGCTGACGTCCGGGATATCTTCGGTATAGTGCCGAGTTAGCTTGGATCTGGGCTCATGGACCAAGCTGATAACAGGGTTCTGGGATCTGTATAACTGTCCATAGAACTTATGGACCTCTCTCAATACTTCATCTTTAGAAGAAACAACAGTGCCATAATTGGTCTTCAGCTTGGTCAGCTGGCTTTTCCCAACAGACAGATCTCTTGCAAACATGACTAGCTATAAAAGCTCTTATTGGGTCACCTGACTATGGTCTAGTTCTATGGACCTTGTAACAAACCCAGGCGAGTTCTAAAGATTATCATTCAGCTGATCTCATTCTACTGCTGGAGTTTTAAAATCCACAATGTCCGAGTTTTGGCGACCGTATCCTATTCAAAAGCGTAGCGTATGTCCTTTTCTCTAGACCGGATTGCATGTTTTTTTTTTTTATAAAAGGAAGCGGGCGAACCTGGGCATAAATGTTACACAAATGAAAAGTTCATCAATATTTCTTTCTATATTTTTTATTGTCAATTGCGAAATATTCAATCGTAATAATATGGGATAATAAATAAAATGATGATAATTTAAAAAGATTAATGATTTCCTTTATTTCCAGTTTTATAATGTTGCCAAATGAAATAAGTTAATCGTTTTGTCGAATAACATTTTAAAATGATTTTATATTTTTATTTTTAGTAGCTATATAAAGAAGTTCAGAACATACTTTACTTTAAAAGCATATAATAGTGCTTTATTTAAGGCAATAGTAGCTTTATTTATATTTAAGTTTAAAAAAGTTGTTAAACATTGATCTCAAAATCGATCAGAAAAATCGATAATCGCATTTTTTTTAAACAGGCAATAAAGTGAATAATGTCAAAATGTCATGTCAAACGTCAAGTGATTCCATTCACTTCGTTTAGCTTGACCTTGCTCTAGTGGATAATTCTGTAATTTTATTTATTTATTTATTCTGACGGTTATTGCTTTGACGAACGACCCATGCATTTCTCTACGGATTTTGATAACTTGCCTACTTACCTGACAACCTGATCTACCGGATTTCGGATTTATTTATTCACACTATTTAAATACCTACTAGGTACGTACCTACCTCTTCTTTTATTTCTAATAACTTAGGTGTTATTATTAAGTAGGTACAATGCATTTGTTTGGTATCCTGTGTATATAAAAACTACAATGTAAGAGTTCATTGTAATGAAAATAACGTTGTTAATTTGCCTAAAGATAAGTATATATTTTTAAGACATATATTTTTTTTACAATATTATATTCATAAACTTTTTAGTTTTTTAGAAATGGTATTAATTTATAAATCAAATTATGCAGGAATCAACACTGTAACGTCAGGCCCAACTTTCTATAAATTTTCGCCCGCTTCCTTTAAATGATACCATTTTGGAATAAACCCCTTTCTTTGAAGTTTCCTTCTCCTTTTTTTGAAGTCGATTGAAAAGGGGTTGAACAAAATTCAGGAGCTGAATTCGTTTACTAAACAACAAATTTCCCAACCACAGCAAAGCCACAAAGAGGAATATATGAACATTTAGTCGACTATTTTAGAGATCAAAGACTGATAAAATTATCAAAGTTGTTTCAAAGTCAACAACATGTAAGCGATGATACAAGGATTATAATGAAAGTTATTTCTCATGAACAATTAACTTGAAATTCGTTAACCAGGAAAACAACACAGTTCACTCTCTGAACTTTCTAAACATAGCATCACGCCTGTATTCCCCGAAGGGGTAGGCAGAGGTGTATTACACATCCACGATTCGCCAGCTATGTTTAAGTCCCACGTAATAGAGGGCGAGCCAGTTGTCGTCTACCGGGCACATTTCCAAACTCCGGGTTGCTACTGAGAATTTTTCTTTTTCCGAAAAAGCTCTATAACCCTGCCCGACCCGGGATCGAACCCGAGACCTCATGATCAGCAGTCGCTCACACTATCGCTGCACCACTGAGGCAGTCTGAACTTTCTACAGTGTTTAAATTTATTTCCGCGAAATGAAATGGTGACCAGTGACTTGACAGTGTTCTTGGTATTGCTGAGTCCAAAAACGGCAGCTACCACTAACCAGGTGGGCCGTGGGCCGCAAAAAACGGGCGAGATAATAATCTTACTGGTTGAACCCGCAACTTCATTGAACTAGAATTTGGTTTGCTTTATAAAAAAACTTGGTTAATTTACATTTAATGACAATTATAAGGAACGTGTAAGTGAGTTCCGTTTGTTGTTCAGGCTGTAAATTTCGATTAGAGAAAGTATTCTCTAATCTAAATTTACAGCGTGAAGAGAGAATCAAAGCCTATTTAAAAAATTAATTAGCGTCATAATATGCCTTAGAAGTAAATATAAGTATGACAAACAGACAGAGATACTTCCGCATATACATATATAATATACTAGCATTTGCCCGCGGCTCCGCAGCAGCCAAAAGCTAGTTTTTAGGTTATATCTCGGGTTCCTGATATAGTAGCGGGATAACATTTATACCAGTTTTTAAGTCTAATCAAGAACTATCAAATAAAAAAATTGCATCAAAATCCGTTTAGTACTTTTTGCGTGATATGCGAACGAACAAACAACAAGCAAACAGACAAAAAATGTAAAAAATATTGTTTTGCGCTCAGACACCCCTATATAGCCTAACACAGACATTTTTTCTGAAATATCTTAAATGTACAGACACAGCTCCGTTATAGCTTCGTAATAGTAATAGATAAGAAAAAATCAGAGGTGCATACAATACCTTAAAGGCTATGGAAACCGCTTACCATCAGATAGCGGACCGTTATTTATTATGCTTTTATAACAAAAAAAAATCATCTCATATACTCAAAAAATATTCCTTGGCAAAAGCCATCTTGGAGTGTCAATTAACAAAATCCACAGACACGCTTGATCGATTGTTTTGAAAGTTAAGGGACATTTTGTGGCGTATAGATAGATAGCAGTTAAATATTATCACGCTAAACTAGGTCAGCAAAAAAACAAATTGTTATTATAAAAACAAAGACAAGAAAACATAAATTCAGCTACCATTAGTTTAAAAGCTATTTAAATTATAATTGACTATTAATTCAAATGAATACATTTTCTTGTTGAGAGTGCCTCAGGCCAAATCCCTCTTCTCGTAAAGTCTCCCTTTCACAAGCTTACAGTGCAATATGGCCTATAGGCTTTTTATGTAGTAGTCGCTTACCATCAGACGAACTGTATACCTGTTAGCCACAACTATTATATACTTATGCCGTGTGGGGCTGGTTTTAGAATTGTCCCACCCCTCTCTGACCACGGGAGTTGTAAGAGCCGACTGAGGGAATACCGGGTGAGTGGGCAGCAGCACTCCCTCGAGTATTAACAACATCCACTGCGATCGTCAACCCGCCTGCCAAGCGTGGCGATTACGGTACTATCCCCCATAATGAGCACGCAACAAAAAATAGGACCGATGACCTGGTCAAAGCCGCGGGGAGCCGTTGGATGCGGTCGGCACAGGACCGCTCGTTGTGGCGCTCTCTTGGGGAGGCCTATGTCCAGCAGTGGACGTCGAAAGGCTGATGGATGGATGGATGGATTATATACTGACCTCATGTACAAAGTTTTTTATAGGTTCAATTACTACACAGGACCATTCGGATGTTGAGTGCATTCAAATAAATTTATTATTTTAACGTATGGTGGTAGGTTCCAAAAAAAAAAAACATTTTTGTGGTTTGTATTTTAGCAATTTAAAAAAAGCATGTCACTTTACTACTTTAAGAACAAATGATTTGTGAAAGAGGAAAATACAAATCCCAAAGATATTTAAAAAATGGCGCTATAGTTTAGTATTTATCTCAATAAAATTGTAATAAATAGGCGTACAAGATCGGAATAAAATGTATGCATCCGATAGGTGGCGTGGGTCTTATAGAAGTCAAAAAACAACGACATAATCGATCCTAAACGCGAGTTACTCGCCGGTATATATATCTCAATAGTATAATATGTCTCAATCTCACGACAGTTTCAACTTCCTTACTTACTTATCATCACGCCATTTCCCTTATGGGGTAGGCAGTGAGAACAGCGTGCCGCTTGGCGCTATTTTTGCATACATCGCTCTCTTCCTCAACATTCATAATTCTCTAAGCACAAACATTATCTACTAAATAAATAAATTTAAGATGAAGAAACATCTTAAGAAAACTTACACATCTGAGAGATTTTCTTGATCGTTTTTGAAGTGAGCCATCCTGCTCTGGGCTGGACTGTGGTCTCAATGCCTCTCACATCATCAATTTTGCTGTTCGTTAGTCTCACAAGTTTTTGTATATCTATTTGTTCCAGCTAATCTCCGGAAAGGCTGGACTGATTTTTTCACTAGTGGATAGCGCTTGTTATAAGGAGTAACTTAGACTAATTTTATTTTGGAAAAATAATTATAGTTCAGCGAAAAAAATAAAACCCATGAAATTGTGAATGAATACCACTCCGGAACGGCTGTACCGATTTGGACGGGACTTTCACTAGCAGATTGGTGTTGTTATGAGGAGTAACTTAGGCTACTATTATTTTGGAAAAATAATAAGGGTACCGCGGAAAAAATGCCATAAATTTTTTTAATGAATACCAATTCAAATTATGTATATACTCGTACCTACGTCGAATACACATCCACGGCTAATCTCCTGAATGGCTGGACCGATTTGGCCGGGACTCACGGAACGGAAATCACCCCTTTTATTTTGGAAAAATAACTAGGATTCTGTGATAAAAAAGAAAATAGCTAAATTCCACGCGGACGCGGCGGTTGTGGGTAGCAGATAGTGATTGCTTATCTCTGACAACATAAATTGACCGGATCATTTAGTTGTAAAAATAAAAATTCAAGTAAAGTTTTCACGATATTTATAATAAACGATATTGCGTCGCCATTTCAAATTTATCGCTTGCTATTTCATGAATCTAACATCCAAATTGTGATCGTCAAACTTGATACGACAGTTGACATTTTAATGGCTTCCCGTCAAAAATACTCGCTGCAAAAACGTAGAATCGTCCAGTCGGGAAAACAATATTACTTTGTGATTTTCTTATGATCAGATTATATTTACGCTTAACAAACCTAATTTCACAAACAGGCAAACATAACATTTATTTCGCCAATACTTTCCTGACTTATTGAATTGTTATTTTATTTTATTTTATTTATAGAAGTTACCTTCTATAGCTTAGCCTACAAATATAAAACAAAACAAATAATAAAAAAGAATAAATAGTAAACACAATATAACAACTATTTACAACATTTTAATCTATATTCTTTAGACATGCTCAGCTACTTTTTAAAGTACAACTTATTAGTGAGTAAGGAAAAAGAGATTTTTAGGACGAACGGGAATCGAACCCGCGTCCCTTCCAATCCGGGGAAGTGCTCTAAGCCACTGAGCTATCGTACCGACCTTTTGACGGGCCTCGTGGCGTAGTCGGTAGTGTAACCGACTTCCGTGCACGAGGTCGTGGGTTCGATTCCCACTCAGGACAATAAATTATTTGTGTGATTATCACAGATATTTGTACTGCGTCTGGGTGTTTTCTAACTATTATATGTTTGTATTTACAAAAAAAAAGTAGTATAATGTATTGTATCCGTAACCTGGTACCCATAGCACAAACGTTAAGCTTAGTTTGGGACCAGAGGACGTTGTGTGAAGTGTCCTTAAATATTTTTTTTATTGTTTTTTTTTTGGCCATCTCTATCTCCTCATCACATTTCTCTATACGTTGGTCGTTATACAGTGTGCTTTAAGTGCATGGCGGTCGGACACACCCGGCCAACGTGCACTAACTGCTTTGATTGCAGCGGTCTTTGCTTCCGCTGCGGTCAGGCAGGGCACCGGGCGGCAACCTGCACCGCTGCCCCTCACTGCCCCGCGTGCGCTGCAGGCAACAGGCCTGCCAAGCACTGCATGGGGCGGGAGGGATGCAGACCCCTGACGACAGGCCCAAAAAAGGGGGGGACCAGCCTGTCTGCTTAACAGAGGCTCCGTCAACACATGCGTGCGGCGACGGGGTGGGTCGATAGTGGACCTTTCGTTCGCTAGCCCCGACGTCGCAGCGCGAGTGAGGAACTGGTGTGTCCTGGAGGAGGTTGAGACCTTGTCCGATCATCGGTACATCCGGATCGAGGTCTCCCGGTCCCTTCAGGGCCCCAGTAGGGGTCACGCGGTGCGCAGAACTCCCGTGTTCCCGCGGTGGGTTGTGGGCAGGCTAGATAGGGACCTACCGGCGGAGGCAGCCATCGTCCAATCGTGGCTGTCCTCACCGGCCTGACCGAGGGGGTGGACGTTGAGGCTGGCCGATTTCGCGCTGCGATTACGCAGGTGTGCGACTCGGCCATGCCCCGTGTGCGACGTCCTCCTCCAAGGAAGGGGCTCTACTGGTGGTCTCAGGAGCTGGCGGACCTCCGTGCGGCGTGCTTTCGTGCCCGGAGGTCCTACACCCGCAGTCGGCGGCGCAACCGCGATGAGGAGCGGGAAGGCCAGCTGTACGAGGCGTACCGCACTTCGCGAGCCGCGTTCAAGTTGGCCATCTGCCGCGCCAAAACGGAGAAAAGGCAGGAGATGCTGGACGGTCTCAACCGTGACCCCTGGGGTCGCCCGTATCGTGCGGCTCTGAACAAGCTCCGCACTCAGGGCCCCCCCCTCACAGAGACCCTTCAGCCCAGTCTCCTCACCGAGGTGGTCGAAGGCCTATTCCCACAACGCGCGGAGCACACGCCCCCGGTCATGGCACAGCCAGTTAGCGACCGGGAGGCCGACCTCAGTGTGCCACCCGTCACCGCGTTGGAAATGGGGGCGGCTGTTTCGCGGATTCGTTCCAAGAACACCGCCCCCGGCCCGGATGGGATAACCGCCCGGGTGCTGGCCCTGGCTCTGGACCACCTGGAACCCCGCCTCAGGGGACTGTTTGACGCGTGCCTGGTGTCCGGACGGTTCTCTGACTGCTGGAAGGAGGGGAGGCTGGTACTCCTGCCGAAGCCGGGGTGAACGCCGGATTCGGTCGGGGCCGACTTGTCGGACGCCCAGTTTGGTTTTCGAGCTGGTCGTTCGACGGTCGGCGCGATCATGCGCCTGAGGGCCGCAGCCGCGGCGGTCGTCGCCGGCTGTGGAGTGCTGTTGGCGGTGTCGCTTGACATCGCCAACGCATTCAACAGTCTGCCATTCAGCTGCATCGGATGTAGCATCTATGCGGATGACACGCTGGTCGTGGCCCGGGGTGGAAACTTCGAGGAAGCGGCGTTCCTGGGCACCTTAGGAACCTCGGAGATGGTCAGGAGGATCGGGGCGCTGGGGCTTAGGGTGGCCCTGGACAAGTCGGAGGCCCTGCTTTTCCATGGGCCCCGACGTCGGCCACCTGCTGGCGCCTCGATCACTGTGGACGGGGTCCAAATTGGGGTGCAGGCCCAGATAAAGTATCTGGGTCTAGTGCTGGACGGGCGGTGGCGCTTTCGCGAGCACTTCCGTCAACTGTCCCCAAGGCTCGTCCCCTTGCAATATAAAAGTACTTCTTAAAATTAGCGCTAGATGGCGTATAAGACATGAAACCCACATTAGTACTTGAAATTAGCGCTATCTATGTGATTTATTGAAAACTACTTAGTAAGACCAATACATTATTAGTTACTTATCAAATAATCAATTTTATTATGAAAAATTAAGATTATGAGGCGTGCAGTTTTGGATTTTCCAAAGTATTTTTTCATTTCATATCAGTGAAATGAAATGGTGATCAGCAGCTTGACAATACTCTCGGTATAGTTGAATCCATGAGCGACGGTTACCATTTACCATCAGATGGGCCGTGGCTCGTCTGCCACCACATGCAATATAAATCTTATTATTCCTCCTCTCCACTACTATGCCCTCTCTTTACCCCCCAAAAAGGAGGTTGCGACGCGCGAGTGTATCTGAGATAACCGCTTGCTATTAGGTGGGCCATATACCTGTTACGCACGTACTACCCGTACACATAAAGAATGGGATTGAAAATGGCGTCACTTCTATTGACCTCTCACTCGCACACTGTCGCTATCTTTACTCACACATGCCGTTACGGACAACAACAAAAACAGTCCAAGTTATCGTTATTAGCGGATTGTCATTATAGATTCCGTGTATGCTGACTGTACCATCATAACAAGCCGCCATTTCTAATCCTATTCTTTATCTGTACGGCTAGTAGTATAAAACAGACTAGTTTAGGCCTTTGGCTTCGTCTGTGTAAATTTCAAATTTCAAATCCATCAATTATTATGCCCCTGTGGTATCCCATCCAATAACTAATTTTTCCTCTGGGATATTTTTTTCAACTCATACTATACGGTACTGTCACACTGTTGGACTCGGACCCGCTCAGAATTACCGTAGCCCACGGTGCTGGCCCAGTGCGAGTTGGCACATCCTCTGAGATAATAATAATAATAAGTTTAATTTGCACCATTCAAAATTTACGTATAGTTTAGGAATACACAAATGGCTGATTTATATAGAGTGAGTATGATTTTTGATTTATAACTAATGCCTAAGCTAGGATAAATGAATATTATGTATTATAGGCATCAGTAACTACAAGCTAATTCAACAGACACGAAATCGCAGACACAAGCTACTTTTTATATATTACGTGGGTGGCAAACAAGCATACGGCCCACCTGATGGTAAGCGGTTACCTACAGACAGTTGCCTACAGACGCTAGCAACACCAGAGGCATCACTCGTGCTTTGTCAACTACAAGGAAAGGGATAAGAGGTGGAGATGAAGGAGGATAGGGAGGGGGGGGTCGGTCCTTCGGCGCTCTCACTCACCATACGCAACACAACGGTAATAAAAACCTACCATTGTTTCACGTCGATAAAAGCTAGTCTTCTCTACCTATTTGGACTGTTGCATAGATGATAACAGACTGCGGTAGACCTAGTAAAGCTGGTGTGAAAGCACACAGTAGTTAAAAAATATTTGGAAAATCCAAAAGTGCACGCCTCATAATCTTCATTTTTCACAATAAAATTGATTATTTGATAAGTAACTAATGATGTATTGGTCTTACTAAGTGGTTTTCATTAAATCACATCCATCCATCAGCCTTTCATCGTCCACTGCTCGACGTAGGCCTTCCCAAAATGGGGGATTTTATTATTGCATGTATGTATCTCAATGGCTTAGAGCACTCCCCCCGATTGGAAAAGACGCGGGTTCGATTCCCGCTAGTACAAAAAAATCTCTTTTTCCTTATTCACAAATAATTTGCACTTTAAAAAGTACTACTATATTTAGATATTTTTATATATATTTTTAGCATATGACATGCTTAGCACTATACATTACACACAAAGTGAAAAATGTGAAATCGAAAATAACAGTCAGGAGCAGGCTTTGAACCTGCATCTTCTGGATACCGTTCAGATGCTTTTACCAATTCAGCCATCCTGACAATTGCTCCTGACTGCTAATTTCGATAACATCATACTTAACGTCTTTGGGTGACGCCTGCGCCATCTGTCGGAAGTATTTTCATACATTATACCGACCAGGTAAACTTAATTTTACAATTAAGATTTTACCTAATAATGACGCAAACCCTTTAAATATTTAGAAATTTGTATATATATTTTTAGCATTAGACATGCTTAGCACTATACATTAAACACAAAGTGAAAAATGTGAAATCGAAAATAACAGTCAGGAGCAGGATTTGAACCTGCATCTTCTGGATACCGTCCAGATGCTTTTACCAATTCAGCCATCCTGACAATTGCTCCTGACTGCTAATTTCGATAACACATCATACTTAACGTCTTTGGGTGACGCCTGCGCCATCTCTCGGAAGTATTTTCATACATTATACCGACCAGGTAAATTTAATTTTACAATTAAGATTTTACCTAATAATGACGCAAACCCTTTAAATATTTAGATATTTTTATATATATTTTTAGCATTTGACATGCTTAGCACTATACATTAAACACAAAGTTAAAAATGTGAAATCGAAAATAACAGTCAGGAGCAGAATTTGAACCTGCATCTTCTGGATACCGTCCAGATGCTTTTACCAATTCAGCCATCCTGACAATTGCTCCTGACTGCTAATTTCGATAACACATCATACTTAACGTCTTTGGGTGACGCCTGCGCCATCTGTCGGAAGTATTTTCATACATTATACCGACTTTTTTTCACTATTTTTTACACACTAATGTATGAAAATACTTCCGACAGATGGCGCAGGTGTCAGCCAAAGACGTTAAGTATGATGTGTTATCGAAATTAGCAGTCAGGAGCAATTGTCAGGATGGCTGAATTGGTAAAAGCATCTGGACGGTATCCAGAAGAAGCAGGTTCAAATCCTGCTCCTGACTGTTATTTTCGATTTCACATTTTTCACTTCGTGTTTAATGTATAGTGCTAAGCATGTGAAATGCTAAAAATATATATAAAAATATCTAAATATTTAAAGGGTTTGCGTCATTATTAGGTAAAGTCTTAATTGTAAAATTAAGTTTACCTGGTCGGTATAATATATGAAAATACTTCCGACAGATGGCGCAGGCGTCACCCAAAGACGTTAAGTATGATGTGTTATCGAAATTAACAGTCAGGAGCAATTGTCAGGATGGCTGAATTGGTAAAAGCATCTGGACGGTATCCAGAAGATGCAGGTTCAAATCCTGCTCCTGACTGTTATTTTCGATTTCACATTTTTCACTTTGTGTTTCATACTACTATATTGGTTCTATAGAAGTAATTCTCACTAAATAAGGTAGATAGCGCTGGTTTTAGTGTAACACTGTACCATCGAATTGACCGTAAATATTCACTATTTTTTTGTTTATTTAATAACAATTAAACCACATCGAATCAGACCGTGAAAAGTGATAGGGTTCTATTCCTAATTATACTGAAGCGTAAGAGAAAAAAAAAACTCGATTAGTAAAGTATTTCGGTCGTTATCGTGTTAACATACATTATCCGAACATACGTACAGACACGGACGTCCAAGACAGAACTTTTTTAAACAGTTTTTTATCTAGTTTAAATAACAAAAATGGCATCAAAAATATCATGAGTGTTAAAAATAGTGTTTTTTCTTGATATGTGTGTATGTATATATTATTTTACAAGTGCAATATATGATAAATAGACATTTTAAGTTTGAAAAATCTGTTGTTCTGCGTGAAACGACAGTATTACCCACACTAACGCTTCGCTTATGAGGCATGCAATATTAGATAACATTACAAAACATTTTATTACATAGAATTTTTTTTAACATCAGTAACATATATTATTACCTAATTTTAGATGTTTTGATCTGTATTTTAGCTGTTGACATGCAAATAGCTAATATTTTAAAGAATAAATTATTTGTGAATGTGAAAAAAGAGAAGTTTAGTGAGCAGGGTCTGCTTGTGACTGTTATTTTCGATTTCACATTTTCATACTTTGTTTTAAAAATCAAAATGTTAAAAAGCATTTAAGTTTAGTTCTGAAAAAAATAACTCACGCATATTAATTATCCATATGTTAAGCTTATTACATTGTTATAGACATGTAGGTAGTTATATACAAAAGCTTGTCATTTACGCCTCAACAGCAAATTGCTGGCAACTATCATTTACGTAAACGACAGATTAATTAATATCATACTAATTACATTATTCTCTCTCTGCTAATATTATACAACAACAATATCTTTTATGAATTTGTTCTTCGAATTCAAAATGACATCATTACTAATTCTTACTGACCAGAGGCGTTGTGTGAAAATGTCCAGGAATATTTATTTATTTATTTATTATTACTAATATTATAAATGCGAAAATACGTTTGTTTGTAACTCTTTCACGTCATTCTACTAAATTGATCATCATGTACTTGTCATTTACTATACATAATAGATCGCAATACGGAAAAGGAAATAGGCTACTTTTTATCCCAAAAAAATAAGCCATCACGGGACGTGTCGCAGATGTAAAAACATCTATTTTCTTCCTTTCTCAAATATTGCTCTAGTCTCAGACTATAAGTTCTTAGTCTGACGTTCTAGTCTTATATAATTCTTGGGTTGAGCCCTCTCGTTATTCATAGACGAATTAAAATTGTTATTGGTGTAAAAATTGACATTACACTTCCCAGTTAGATGCTTTTCTCAACAGATGGCTTAAAACAATTAAATAAATTGGTGTGGCGACGGCGCCAACCGCCGGTTTCACCCTCCCTCCGCATTAGATGTTTTCACATAAAAAAAATATAGTACCTGTGTGAAAGAAATTTTTACGTAGAGATTTTTGCGTTTACAAAGTTGCGGTTATAGTCTAGATATATACGTGAAAATGAGTTTTTTATTTGTTGCGTCTTTACGCCGTAACTACTTGATCAATATATAACATTTTACATTTACGAGTATAAATAGGTACTCTGCGGCACACAAAAGGACATTGTGTTTTTTTTTTTTCATTCATTTTATCCCGGAAAAAAAGGACGCTTCATGTAGAATAGCTATTATATATTTTATTTCGACTGTGGTGACGTATTTCTATTTATACTCAAATTCTATTGATCCAATACTGAGGTACATTAGACGAAATCGTGGACAAAAGCTATTATAGTCTAATACTATTGTAAAGTTGTATCAGAGCTATGTCTGTACATTTAAGATATTTGAGAAAAAAATACTGTATGAGGCTATATAGACGTGTCTGAACACAAAACAGTTTTTTTTAGATTTTTTGTCTGTTTGTCTGTTTATCTGTTTTTTTTGTTCGCGCATCTCGCAAAAACTACTGAACGGATTTTGATGCAACTTTTTTATTTGAAAGGTCTTGATTAGACTTAAAAATTGGTATACATTTTATCCCGCTACTATATCGGGAACCTGAGATATAACCGAAAAACTAGAAAATTATTTAAACTAGATATTTTTTAGAATTTATTTAAAAAACATTACTAGACGGATTTTGATGCAACTTTTCTTGTTTGAAAGGCCTTGATTATACTTAAAAACAGGTATACATTTTATTCCGCTACTATATCGGAAATCTGGGATATAACCGAAAATCTAGCATTTAGCTGCGGCGAAGACGCGGGTAAAGACTAGTAGTTATATAAAATTACTACAGAGGCACTTACGTTATTTCAATTTAAAAATAATTTCGTAATTTACCTTACATTGAAACAAAATGCGGTCTCTATCGATCAAATCTGACAAAGACTCAAAAGATCTTCCCTTTTTAATAAATTGTTTACATGATTCTCTTTACGCTCGCCTTGCAACTGCTTCAGTGGTGCAGTGGTAGTGTAAGTAGCGGTAGTTGATCATGAGGTCTCAGGTTCGATCCTCGGGTCGGGCAAAGTTATTGAGCTTTTTTGTAAAAAGGAAAAGGCAATAGACTCCCCTTATTATGCGGGACAACATCAAACATAGTTGGCGAACCATGGGTATGTTATACACCTCTGCCTACAAAAAAACAGGCGTAAAACTATATTTACACAATTATTATCTTATAGCAAAGATGAAAACAGAAAAACTTTTGAGGTAAAAAGGTACGCTTTTCAGACTTGCAGCCATTAAGTGTGTGTTTTTTAACAATCTTGTTCCTGTGTTTTCTGTAGTCTGCCAATCCACACTGAGTCCACGTGGTTAACAATTGGCTATAATCCTTCTTCACACTATATGAATCATAATATTAATTGATTAATTTGTTCATTAATTTCTTTACACTCTGAATCATAATATTGATATTTACTAACTTTATTAAGTAAGCGATTATTGTAGCCTATAAAGAAAGAAACACCAGAGAAAAAAAAAGTGCATGGAGTCCCTCCGCCGCGGAAGAAGTGAATCTTCGTAATGAGGAAATGAAAATAGGAAGGGGTAGAAATTGATTTTTACATTTGATCTATATTTTAGCACTTGACATGCTCAGCTACTCTTAAAGTACAAATTGCAATTTGTGAATAAGGAAAAAGAGTATTTTAGTACAGGCGGGAATCGAACCTGCGTCCCTTCCTATCCGGGGAAGTGCTCTAATCTACTGAGCTACAGTACTATCTTTTAGACATACCCAATCTCCTTATCACATTTTTCTTAACGACCAACGCCCTCTATCGGAACACATTTACATGCATTAATCCAATATAGTAAGTTTAATTTTGCAATTAAAATTCATACTATTTGATAGCGTGATTTTTTAAACATTTTGATCTATATTTTAGCACTTGACATGCTCAGCTACTCTTAAAGTACAAATTATATTTTGTGAATAAGGAAAAAGAGTATTTTAGTACAGGCGGGAATCGAACATGTCTAAAAGATAGTACTGTAGCTCAGTGGATTAGAGCACTTCCCCGGATAGGAAGGGACGCCGGTTCGATTCCCGCCTGTACTAAAATACTCTTTTTCCTTATTCAAAAATTATAATTTGTACTTTAATTGATTTTTAGTTAAATCATATTAACTCTTTAAGACAAACTTTATTAACATTGCTTACAATTCACAATTGATCGCATCTTTTAATTATGATTTTCGAGTGGAGATATATCCAAAAAAAAAGTATAGGTATACTACGCGCATGCGGAGTGCCACGCATTCACTCTCGCTCTATCTCTTTCTGTTCCCCCTCCCCAGGAGCGTTAAACATTTAAAGCAACATTGCTTTCATACCCCCTCCATGGTAGCGTTAAACGTGTAACGCAACCTTGTCGGAAGTCGCATTGGGAGTTTCACTTCAAAAAGAAAGGGATAGGAGGTGGATAGGAAGAAAAAAAGGCGAATATAGGTAGGATACCTACTAAGGAGTTGATAAGAAGGATAATAAAGAGAGAATAGGGAGGGAGTTTGGGCTTCCGGCTCTCTCACTTATACGAAAGACGAAGGTAGGGAGTACCTAGGTACCGTTATTGCACGCTGATCTTTTGTGAGAGTGTGGTACTTTTCCAATTGAGCCGCCCCATTCTCTACCCACGGGAGTCGTAAGAGCCGACTAAGGGAATGCCGGGGGAGTGGGCAGCAGCACTCCCTCGAGTATCACACATACAACATCAACTGCGATCGTCAACCCGCCTGCCAAGTGTGGTGATTACGGCATTATCCCCCATGACGGGAACGCTCGTTGTGGCGTTCTCTTGGGGAGGCCTATGTCCAGCAGTGCAATGTTGGAACAAGCACAAGAATGCAGCTCCCAAACTTATTTTTTGCAGAAGGTTAAATAATGTTATCTAAGTTTATGTACATCTGTCATCAAAATATACTCACGTGACCTGTCAAACCTTTATCAATCATTGTTATATTGCAGGTAGATATAGAAGTGCCCTGATTGGAATAATACGTATCCTTGCGTAATGCTTTAAATGTGAGTGATTTTGTTTGTTATATGTTATACTGATTATTGTGAAATTTAGTTAGTTTTATAGTACAGAGTATATTAAGGCCCTCATTGAAAATCAGTGTAGCAGTGCATCTTGACTGCGGCACTGCGACATCTTAGTTGAATGGGGGCCTTATTGAAACTTTAAATTAAGGTCATCACATATAAGTTTATTTTTTGGCTATCAAATTGTACAAAGTGTTATAATGCAGAAAAATTGGGGATTTCTGTGAGATGGTTATGACGGGAATTGAACCCATGATCCGCAGACATATACACTACTATATATATATATATATATTATTCCGATAAAAGTTAAAAGACATTTCTGGGTGGAGCCGCGGTCGAAGCTAGTAGTAGGTATGTACTATATTTGTAGTGTAAGTATGTAAGACAGTAGTATTGAGTTCCTCAGTCTGTGGTCTACACCCTCTTTTTTTGTTAAGGCGGGAAAATGTACAAAATGTTTGGGGCAACACACAGGGCTATGTTCGTCGAGCCATGTGACTTAATTATGCATTGCTATTTCATAAAAACCCGGTGAGCTATGTCGGTCACATCCGTAATACGGAGATTTGCTTCTCATACGGATCTCCGTGTTACGCATTTGATCACGTAGAGAAATACCTAACATAGGTCATCAATGGTTCTCTGAGCGACTTTGAGCCTTGATACAAGACCAACTTTCAGAGAACATGTTTCTCTCACTGGTCAAACTTAAAGATTATTTAAAATCTGAAAAAAATCTGACTCCGAATTTGTTCTAAGATATTTTTATATATATTTTTAGCATTTGACATGCTTAGCACTGTACATTAAACACAAATTGAAAAATGTGAAATCGTAAATAACAGTCACGAGCATCGAAAATAACAGTCAGATGTAGGTTCAAATACTGCTCGTGACTGTTATTTTCGATTTCACATTTTTCACTTTGTGTTCAATGTACTATAGTGCTAAGCATGTCAAATGCTAAAAATAACTAAATATTTATAGGGTTTGCGTCATTATTAGGTAAAATCTTAATTGTAAAATTAAGTTTACCTGGTTGGTATAATGTATGAAAATTCTGCCGACAGATGGCGCAGGCGTCACCCAAAGACTTGTATGAATGTATTATCGAAATTAGCAGTCAGGAGCAATTGTCACGATGGCTGAATTGGCAAAGCATCTGGACGGTATCCAGGAGATGCAGGTTCAAATCCTGCTCGTGACTGTTATTTTCGATTTCACATTTTTCACTTTGAGATAATTATTCAAAGATATTCAGTTGTCTCACCAGCTCAGTTGTGGAGGTCAGATGGACAGTCCAATTACTTAACATATATTTATTTTTTTGAAGTGAAAACTTCTTTTAGCGCAGTACGCATATTTTTAGATGAGATAAAATCTCTGGACTCGCAACACTGTTACGAGACGCAGCTATAGTGTGTGCATTGGAAATTAAATTTGACACACTTTCCGGTTTCCGATTGAGCTGAAATTTTATACCCATATGTATATCGCGTGTCAATGCAATATTATGATGACATGGAGCTGATCTGATGATGGAGCTGGAAGGTGGACCTAGGAACTCTATAATGAAATGGCGCAACCCCGTCGAGTTTGGGCTTGTATGATTAGTCTTGACGAGGACTTTGTCTCTAGATGGTATTCAGGGTCTGAGGATGAAGCTGGAAGGTGGCCACAGTAACTCTCATAATGAAACGACGCAACCCCATCGAGTTTGAACTCGTTTGATTCATCTTGACGATTACTTTGTCTTTAGATGGTAACCAGGGTCTGATGATGGAGCTGGCCACCTTGTTATAAAACGATATAACACCATCGAGTTTGGTCTCGTATGATTCGTCTTGACGAGTACTTTGTCTCTAGATGGTATCCAGGGTCTAATAAGGAGCTGGAAGGAGGCCACAGTAACTATGTAATGAAACGACCCGAACCCATCAAGTTTATATTCGTTTAATTCGTCTTAAGGAGTACTTTGTCAAGTTAGGATCTTTTTATTTCTACAAAATAATTTCCATGTTTTCACATCTGGCAGACATCCGGCGACGTCTAGTTTTTTTTATTTTTAAAGACCACATCCTGTACTAACCACGACTCAGCACAACCATTTGTGGATCACACAAAAAAAATGTTCTGTGTGGAAATCAAACCCACATCGTTAGGGTGGAAGGCCGGTATTTAAACCACTCCACCATCTGTGCAGTCCGTATAAATACTGGTGATCAGAAAAAAAATTAAACATACTAGAAGCCCATCTGAATAAACTTTGTGGTAAGGCTGCTTACCGGGAAGACATGAGTAGTAGTGCCCTTCTTAGACCTCGTTCAAAGAAGTATTGGATGTAAGTAGGCGTAAATTGTGATGATACCTACTATCTAATTTATTGGTATATTTATACTAATAGGCATTTTAAATATATTCTTAAAAACATTTATTTCGTAAAGTCTAAAACATATAAATCTCCTTTAATCTATACTATTATAAAACTGTAACAGATCTGTGTCCGTCATTCAAGATTTTTGAGAAAAAATGGCTGTAATAGGCTATAAGGCGTGTCTAAACCCAAAACAATTTCTTTTAGAATTTTTGTCTGTTTGTCTGTTTGTTTGTTCGCGCATCACGCAAAAGCTACTGGACGGATTTTGATGCAACTTTTTTTATTTGAAAGGCCTTGATTAGACTTAAAAACTGGTATACATTTTATCCCGCTATTATATCGAGAATCTGAGATATAAGCGAAAAACTAGAAAATTATATAAATTAGATTTTTTTAAGAATTTATTTAAAAAATACTACTAGACGGATTTTGATGAAACTTTTTTATTTGTAAGACTTTGATTAGATTAAACATAAAGTGAAAAATGTGAAATCGAAAATAACAGTCAGGAGCAGGATTTTCGATTTCACATTTTTCACTTTGTGTTTAATGTATAGTGCTAAGCATGTCAAATGCTAAAAATATATATAAAAATATCTAAACTTTGATTAGACTTAAAAACTGGTGTACATTTTATCCCGCTACTATATCGGGAACTTGAGATATAACCGAAAAACTAGCTTTTGGCTGCGGCGAAGCCGCGGCGCAAAGGCTAGTTACCTATATAATTGTGATATCGAATTTATTGCTATATTTATACTAATAGGCATTTTAATAGTCTTAAAAAAAATATTATTTTGTAAACTCTAAAACATATAAATCTAGTAGTAGAGACTTTCTTATCCCAACACAAATGGGCCAGCTCGATCGGGGAAGTACCATCCTCTCACAAAAGATCAGCGTGCGTGACCTAACTGTAGTGGTACACAATGGTAGGTTTGTGTTTCGTATGGTGAGTGAGAGTGCCGGAGGCCCATACCCCGTCCCTATCATCTCCTTGTTATTCTTCCTATTCTTTCTTTAGTATTCTACCTATCCGCTCCTTAATACCTTTACTTCCTATCCACCTCCTATCCCTTTCCTTGGAGATGGCGACGCGCGAGTGATACGTCTGATGTTGCTAGCGTCTATAGGCTACGGTAACCACTTACCATCAGGTGGGCCGTACGCTTGTTTACTGGCAGTATTTGGGGACTGCCGGTAGAAGTGAAAATTAAGTAACTTGTGAATTATTGTATCGTCAAGCTATTAGATTATTATTTTTGAATTATTTTTGGTTTGTAAAGAAGTGTTAATGACCAGAATATTGTCATTAACACTTCTTTTACTTACTTTTCGCAATTCTATCGGAGCGTGCGATGACGATGACGCGAGTTCCATTATTTTTGTTCACCCAAAAAGTATTCAATGCGCCTAAAGAAAATCGGAGCGTTCGGTGACGAAGACGCGAGTTCTATGATTTTTTTTCACCCAAAAAGTGCTCAACGCGCGTAAAGAAGTTTTCACTTCAAAAACACCCTGATCATGCTAAATTTAAAATTAACGCATGAGCTTAAAAAAGTGAAGACAAATTATTACTTATACCGTTTTATTTTTTAATAAAACGTAGATATATTGGTCATTGAATACGAACTCATTTTGATTCAATAATCCTTTAAGCAATTCCTATTTAGAAATGTATATCGGTTGGCGAGTAAATAGTGCTTTTTTCTGCTCAATGAACTGTTATAATTGGTTAATCAGTTTTCAAGCAGGCAAAAATCATTATTTAAAAATCTTATCTTGGATACAATATTGCTAAAAACCTAAATAATATTTTAAAAACTTACCAAAAGGTTGAAATCAAACGGAACACTTCACACACTATTCTCACTTATATATTTAAAATATGATAATATGAAGAAATAGATGCTTAATAGTATACATATTTGAAAAAAAATTACAAGTTTAAATAAGGTTTGTTTTTTTTTCAAATTTCCCGCGAAATTATTTATCATGCACCAAGGCAACCACTTCATACAGCCGCCCAAAACGAACTGCCAGCCTGCTAGCACCGATTACTGGCTTTCAGTAGCTTACACGCTGAAGTTTTTGTTTAACCGAGAATGTTTATTGAAAGCTCTTAAACCTTAGTTTGTATACGAGTATTTTAACCTATTAATATTTATTTTTTATGATATGTTGATACATTAAACAGGTGTATAGTTTTCGTACTACGTAGGTTACTCAGAAGCAATCCCCTTGTGTTTTTTTTTTGTAACAATACCTCGAAATGTAAGTATAAATGATTTAAATTTTCTTAATTTGTGTCATCGTGCGTCGTATATATAACATCGTGCTGTTGTGTGTCATTCTGAGTATAATAATCAATTATCACCCATTGCACCCATATATAATATACATACTTACTTGTCATCACGCCATCTCCTTTTGCAAGGTAGGCAGAGAGAACAGAGTGCCAAAAGGCTCTTGCATACACCTCTCGCTTCCTCAACATTCATAATTCTATTTATACATGCTCGCCGGTTTTGGAGACTCCTGACTCCACCTTCAATACATGACCGATTTGGTCTAGATAGGTGAATCTCGGTCTTCCCCTGTACCTACATCGTTCCACTTTCGCATTGTAATATCTTCTTAACCAGTCGCTCGTCTGGCATTCTTTCAACATGTCCGAACCATCGGAGCATTCCCTTACGTATCTTTACACCAATACTCTCTTTCATACCTACTCGCTCTCTGACCTAGTCGTTACGAATGCGATCAGTCAGCTTCACTCCAAAGAGTCTCCGCAGAGATCGCATTTCGACCGCAATAAATTAAATTATGGAAAAATAGATATAAAGAAGAAACATAATTATATAGTTGGGTACTACGTACTTGCTCTGAAGCCGATTAGTTTTTTTTATGTAAATTGTACAGATGAGATATAATTTTTTTTCTTAAATACTAGTAGAAAAAGACCTTTCTTTGTGATATTTTTTAGAGGCGATGTTCAACCGCTAACAAAAAGTGCCGTATCTATTTTTAGTATTTTTAAGGTGGCGTATAGCATCACATCATTTGACATTTGAAAGATTTTACATAGGTATCCGAAGGACATATCATTATAAAATATTTTTATCTCTGTCTCTTATTTAAGAGCTATGCTCTTGTCGGTGGACCTTCTTCCATTCGTCTCGCTTTTCAGCAAGCGCTTTGACTTCTTGATGCGACATGACATTAGCTTTTTCTTTTATTTGATCCATGTAGGTCCTTCCAGGTCTTCCACGTCCTCTTCTTGCCTCTATTTTGCCTTCAATTATGTTTTTTATAAAAGAGTCATGTCGTAATAAGTGTCCTAACATCTTTCCCCTTCTGTTTAATATTTTTATACTACGAGCTATTACAATAATAGCATATGGCCTACTTAATGGTGAGCGGTTACCGAAGCTTATAGACGCTAGTAGCACCGGAGAAATCACTCACGCATCGCCAACTCCAAGGAGACTGGATAAGAGCTAGAGAGGGAGGATAATAAGAAGGGGAAAGAAAGAAAGAAAGAAAATCTTTATTGGCATATAACCCATTACATAGTCCTTACAGATATGAATACATAAAACCAACCCACAGGTTATGGTGCCAAAAGGACGAACAGCTCAGCATTATGTTAGGGTAAACATAGCCGTGTGGGCCGGCTTTAGAATTGGCCCACCTCTCTCCACCCATGGGAGTCGTAAGAGCCGACTGAGGGAATAGCGGGGGGAGTGGGCAGCAGCACTCCCTCGAGTATTAACAACATCAACTGCGATCGCCAACCCGCCTGCCAAGCATGGCGATTACGGCATTATCCCCCATGACGGGACCGCTCATTGTGGCGTTCTCTTGGGGAGGCCTACGTCCAGCAGTGGACGTCGAAAGGCTGATGGATGGATGGAAACTTATCCCTAACGCTGGTTTTCAGCTGCAACCCAAAGGATATCATGGTGTCATACGCGCGAATTAGATAACACATACATTATTTTAAACACACGTCAGACATAGAATGGAGGATAAGTAGTCCAGGCCTATGGCGCTCTAACTTACCATATAAAACACAACAGTAGGAGTACCTACTGTTGTCGTCTATTGTCTATGTATACATACTATAAAACTGTAACAAAACTATGTCTGCACCTGAAAATTTTTATATTGCCTCTTTTTAGTGGTAGCCTTGCTTATAACCTAGCATGAATGGGCGGGTTCGATCGGGGAAGTACCACCCTCTTACAGAAGAAGACCAAATCTCGTGTTTATCCTCCATCTTATCTTCTCCTTATTATCTTATCTATCCACTTCCTACCCATTCTCTTGGAGTTAGCGATAAAAAACTTCATGGTTGTCTATAAAGTCGGTTTACGGCAATAATATAGAATTTCAAATTTTCATGGTCACTTATCATTGTAAACGTTTTGCACACGCCATGATCACGGAGCAACAGTTGCTCCGTGATCATGGCGCTTGCAACAGTGCCGAAATATCGGAAACTCGTAAGTAAAAATGTACATGGTATAAATCCCGTAAAAACATTTACGGCAATATTAATACGTGATAATGTCATATATGTTTTCTGAGAGTACAAAATGTAATACTGATAGAAATCGAATGGTAGATACATATAAAAAGGTACGATCACGCGTGCTGCTATATAATAATCGAGATACGCGTGTTGCCCGGGACGCGTTCGGGCGAAGAATGTGATATCGATGGGACACTCTAATTAGTCTGTGGAAGTCGATATGTTGTATGTTTTTTGGCATGATGCCAAAACGACTCAACCGATTTTAATACATTTTATTTGTTATCAGATAGCTCTCAGATAAAAACTGATATATTATTCCGCTACTATGTCAGGAAATTGAGATAAAACCAAAAAGTTCCGGTAGTAGTGCCTACGGCGGAGCCGCGAGCAGATACTATTTGGCAATTGAAAGCTCAAAAGGTCGAACTTAACAGGTATAATTTTACTAATGAATATTTCTCTAATTTCAAGAAAGTTGAGAGATATACGTTGTTTAATTTAATACATTATTTTAATTAATAATCTTTTCTATCGACGAATTTAAGAGACTCGATAACAAAACATTGAATTGCTTTATTTAGAAATAAATTTAATTAGGATATATTAGCACTTGGCTTTTCTTAATTAAGCAACAAGGACGTCATTGTTTTTTGTTTACTTTTTAAATGTATCTAACATTGAAAGTCTTACAGTAGCAAAATGACTAATAGGTACTCAAACCACTTTTATAACAACTCTGAAGAAAAAGAACTTTGTATTACGTTCCATATTTAAATTAAAAATAAAACATGGCTGAAACAGCAATGAAATCGTAAGTAAAAAAAATATTATAGCGCTCATTTTTAGATTTTTAGTTGAAACTAGTCTTTGTAAAGCATTAGCTAGTTTTAAGGATATATCTTGGGTTCCTGATATAGTAGTGGGATAAAATATATACCAGTTTTTATGACTAATCAATGGCTATCAAATAAAATAAGTTTAATTAAAATCCGTTTCGTGATGGGTAAACAAATAAACAGACAGACTAAAAAGCTAACCTTTTTCTTTTGTTATGTTTCATATGGTGAGTGAGAGCGCTGGAGGCTCGAATACTCTCCCATCCTCTCCTTATTATCCTTCCTCCTTTTCCTTTATTTAGAGATGGCGACGTGCGAGTGATGCCTCTGATTCGCGTGTATAGGCTACGGTAACCGCTTACCATCAGGTGGGACGTGTGCTTGTTAGCCATCTATGGTGCATAAAAAAGCCTTTTTTTGTTTAGGCTGGGAAAAATTTACCTAACCGCACACCCCATCGTTCGGGGCAACGAACAGGGTAGTGTGGGGCCCTCGCCCACTAAAGAAACCCGCCGTGTGCCGTCTCTCCGCCTTTATTGGCGAGCCACTGGAACTATGTTACATTCCTTCGGTGGTAACGGTGTATAAAAAATCCCACTATATCTATAGTCTGTTTAGGTTGTCAATGGAAAAGATAGGATTTAATCAAAATTAAATTTAAACTAAAAAAAAATTTCCAAAGAGTGGCGCGGTTATTATTTGAGGCCTTGAGACTGCCTATTGACTAGAATTTGTCCTTATATTCCACTTTCTAAAGAAAATTTGCGTTAATATTTATACTAATTTAATTTTATAAACTATCAGTTTTACCTCAGCTCTGTTTTTGACGATATAGACATAACAAAGCTTATTGATTAAATAAAATCTTTATATTTTATGCAACTTTATACGATGGAGTTTTAGACGAGTCAGGGTCCAACTTACAGACCTACAACTGAAGTAACGTAACATAGTTCCAATCCGCAAAATTCCGCCAATATAGGTGGAGAGACGGCAGACGGTGGGCTCATTTAGTGGGTGAGGGCCGCACACTGCCCTGTTCGTTGTCCCTAACGACGGGGTGTGCGGTTGGGTACATTTTTTTCCCGCCACAACAAATAAAACGGTCCAACTGACATTCATTGACATGACAACTACCTATTTTGATATTTTTACATCTTTTTTGAGTATATGACATGCTTAGCGTGAAAATAAAGCTTACCTTGTCGGAATAATGTATGCAAACACTTCCGACAGATGGCGCAGGCGTCACCCAAGACATTAAGAAGTGTTATAGAAATTCACAGTCCCGAGCAATTGTCAAGAATTAGCAAAGCATCTGGGACGGTATTCCAGGAGATGCAGTTTCAAATCCTGTTCGTGACTGTTATTTTCGATTTCACATTTGTCTAAAATTTCGTATTTTATATCTACTAACAATAATACGAGTACGTGAAGTGAACTATGATTGGAATTTGGTATTCCTTTATGGAAATTACGTCAGAGAATGACGACACAATTTGAATTGATGTAATCAATCACTGAGATGAGTCGCGATAGGGTTGCCAAACATATTTTGAAAAAACCCTTTTTGTTTCGTTTTTTATATATTTATAAAGGTACCCTACTAATATTATTGATGTAACGGCACGTTTGATTTAAATCGACTATTTTAATGATTCTTAATAATCTATGGTAAATTAATATCCAGTAGAAGTATTTTGTCAAGCATCGATTACAGCCGAATTTATTTTTAGAGCGGGTAACTCCGAATGGGTTTATAAGTGTCATGGCGACGGTAGTTGACACATTAGTTGACAAGCTGCCGAGCTAGTAAGACGTGCAAATGAATTAGCTCTAAATTAATTTACATACTTGTGTTTTACGTTATTGTGTTATTTTAAAATTGTGATTAAATGAAAAGGAGATTTGTGCTATCAACTGGCAGTATTATTTTTAAATTACGCCCACGATGTGTGACCCCTATCAAGAGAGAATAGAACAGTCTACATCCGGGAGATCTCAGTCGCTCGTCAATCCGAGATATATTTAAAAAAGGTTCCCTATTAATATTATTGATGTAAACTTTCCCATGTGAAGACTAAGAACAATCCTTTTACGTGTGAAGATTTTAGAACTTTATTTTTATGATGTATGTCCGTCAATCACCTAAAGAACTAAACAGTTGTGTATTAAATTAAATATAGTATCTAGATAGTCACTGTATTGACATATAGGATACTATTTTATCCCGAAAAAATGTATATTATTTACACATTTTTTGGCATATAGACGTAGTAACCGTCCGAACATTGTGCGTTCCAAAGCCAGTGTTCGTCGTTTTCGGTAGCTGAAGATTGTTCGCACCCAACTGCTTCACAACTTGTTATTAATAATAATGTTTGCCGTATGGGGCCGGCTTTAGAATTGTCCCACCCCTCTCCACCCATGGTAGTCGTAAGAGCCGACTGAGGGAATAGCAGCAGCACTCCTTCGAGTATTAACAACATCCACTGCGATCGCCAACCCGCCTACCAAGCGTGGCGAATTTCCAGCAGTGGACGTTAAAAGGCTGATGGATGGATGAATACTCGACCGCACACTCAGTTGGATTATACGAAACCCACGGGTTGAGATGGGGTGATTATATTCTCATAACTTCGTAGCTAAATATTTTATTGGTCACCTCTTTTATGCTACACCTGCTCATCATCGTTTAACATGATTTATGTTATTTCGTTTAAGCCTAATATGAAATAGTCTTAGAATTGTAGGTACCATGAAATTTAAAAGAATTCGACAACGGAGACTCCGTAAATTCGACTAATAGTTCTTTAGAAAATGCTCTAGAACTTAGCAGGCGTAATAAAAAAACTCTTCAGCTTTATTACATTAGTATAAAACTTGAATTATTATTAAGATTCTAAATATCGTGGCAACCCTGTAACTCTATTTGAGATCAAACATCCGTTTGGGTCGGATAACGTATTATCTAACCTGTTGTATTTCGAAATTAACTGACCATTGGTAATTTTTGTTACTGTAGGACAGTTCTGGTTGGTGGTGGCGGCTGGTGAAGGAAGAAAACGGCGATCTTCTTCTTTTTAAGGAACTATTAACCAAACTTACTACGTTAAGGTTGTAGGGGAGGATAGCTGATAGGAATACGCCACTCCTCGTGGGCGTAGTCGTTATCTACACAGTAGTCAAAGGTTCGGATGTGCCCCTGGTACTATTCAGTTCCTGAGCGGCGATTACCACTTATTGTCAGATGGGTTCCTGTACAGCTTTTATCAATATAACAGAACTAGTAATCATTTAATTTCCTAATGGTCTTATCACTAGGCTCTGTGTTCAACAAACTTCTAGGATAATAGGAAGAACAGATACAGTAAAATGAAAACAATGCGCCTGCAGCACCATACACGTGATGGAAGTGTAACATCTATATATTTTCTGGACAGCAGCAGTGGTTGCTGCGATGCAGCTAGCACCACTGCACCGCCGTGCTGTCGTCGCGATGACTTAAATAAAGATAGAGACAAAGTCCACATATCTATAGTCTTCATAGAGATAAAGTCGCCCATGGACTCGACTATACCGAGAGTATTGTCAAGCCGCTGCTCACCAATTCATTTCACTGATATGAAATGAAATATAATCGACTATCTCCTGCTACAGCCAAAACGCAACGATGTGCTTCATGGCCGGTCACACGGGAGATGGTGATACCAACCCGCTCGGGCCCGATACCAAGTAAGTACTCCCACTTGGGACCAAGCCCTACCACCAGTCATGCAATTGATGAATAATTGCTTACTTCCCTTAGTCGCTTCATACGACACCCGCGGAAAAGAATGGGATGGTGACACTATTCTTAATTCGTCACCACACGGACAAAAGATAGTTAGGTTGTGAAGATAGTTTTTTTTTAATTATATTAAGAATAAAATAAAATATTTTTATTATTTATTTGTGTGCTAAAATTTGTCTTCATTAAATCTTTCTTCTCGCTCGTGTAACGAAATGTGCTTAAACGTTACCTGTCCTTAAATGCAATCTCAGTTATCGTCCTAAGAAGCATATATTATGAACATAACTCTGTTCAAATATTTACTAAGCCTTGTTAAATTACTGTAGCAAAATGTAACAATGTGATTACCTAAATATTATTTTATTACTAGATTACTTAGCGTTTTGCCGTGTGGGGCCGGCTTTAGAATTGTCCCACCCCTCTCTACCCACGGGAGTCGTAAGAGCCGACTGAGGGAATACCAGGGGAGTGGGCAGCAGCACTCCCTGGAGTATTAACAACATCCACTGCGATCGCCAACCCGCCTGCCAAGCGTGGCGATTACGGCATTATCCCCCATTCTTGGGGAGGCCTATGTCTAGCAGTGGACATTAAAATGCTGATGGCTGGATGGATGAAAATTACTAAGACTGCACAGATGGCGGAGTGGTTTTCTGGACTCCTGCCTGCGTGTTGTGGGTGTGATTCCCATACAGGACAACTCTTTGTGTGATCCACATATGGTTCTGAATCTGGGTTTTGTGTTCGTGAAATTGTATGTTTGCGAAGTCCCCTGCGATACAAGGATACTCTAGTACGGGGTCTACTTTTATAAAAGAGAAACCTGCTCGTGGACTTGGCCCTCGTGGAGTTCAGAATATAAATACAGCACATAATGTTCTATAACACATAGCATCATGCCTGTATTCCCCGAAGGGGTAGGCAGAGGTGTATTACACACCTACGGGTCGCTAGCTATCTTTAAGTTCCACCTAATAGGGGGCGAGCCTATTGCTGTCTACCGGGCACATTTCCAAACTCCGGACTGCTACTGAGAATTTTTCTTTTATGAAAAAGCTCAATAACATTGCCCGACCCGGGGATCAAACCCGAGACTTCATGATCAGCAGTCGCTCACACTACATACACAAAACACAAAGATACAGCCATTTTGCTGCCAACATATATGCCAAAACCTACTAAAGCTATGTGTTTTGATCTATATTTTAGCACTTGACATGCTCAGCTACTCTTAAAGTACAAATTGTAATTTGTGAATAAGGAAAAAAGTATTTTAGTACGAGCGGGAATCAAACCTGCGTCCCTTCCTATCCGGGGAAGTGCTCTAATCCACTGAGCTACCGTACTATTTTTAGAAATACCCAATCTCCTCATCACATTTGTCTTAACGACCAACGCCATCTATCAGAATGCGTTTACATGCGTTAATCCAATATAGTAAGTTTAATTTCCGTGTGTGTTCCGAGCCGTGTGGGGCCGGCTTTAGAATTGTCCCACCCCTCTCTACCCATGGGAGTCGTAAGAGCCGACTGATGGAATACTGGGGGAGTGGGCAGCAGCACTCCCTCGAGTATTAACAACATCCACTGCGATCGCCAACCCGCCTGCCAAGCGAGGCGATTACGGCACTATCCCCCATGACGGGACCGCTCGTTGTAGCGTCTTGGGGAGGCCTATGTCCAGTAGTGGACGTTGAAAGGCTTATGGATGGAAGTTTAATTTTGCAATTAAAATTCATACTATTTGATGGCGTGATTTTTTAAATATTTTGATCTATATTTAAGAGTAGCTGAGTATGTCAAGTGCTAAAATATAGATCAAAATGTTTAAAAAATCAAGTGATGTGTGAAAAGCCAAAGAAAAAAGATACTGAATATTTTAAACACTATTCTATTGTTCTAATAGCTGTCGCTGTTGCAAATTACTCCTTCGTAGCAATTGATGTTGGAGGATACGAAAGCAACTGTGATTCAAATTTTGGCAATAGGCTTGAACGTGGGCAATTAAATGTTCCAAACTTTACCAAATGAAGATAATTGGATCGAATTCCCTTAAATTTTTGTTGGCAATGAGGCTTTTGCACTTTCAGAGAACATCATGAGACCTTATCCTGAAATCTGACATTGACAGAAAGGGTTTTTTAATTATCGTCTATCAAGAGCAAGAATGAGGGTAGAATGCACGTTGGGAATATTCGTAATTTCATTACACTTACTGTGACAGAGCGAATCAGTGATTGAGTGACCCCTCCAGTTTTTAGGCAAAACTTTCTAGAAGATAATGTTTTATGTTCGCATTTTTTAGAAAATGAAAATTGTTCAATTATAATAATAATATAATAATATTCACGGACATTTCACACAACGTCCTCTGGTCCCAAACTAAGCTTAACGCTTGCGCTATGGGTACCAGATTACGGATATAATACATATATTACTTTTTTTTTGTAAATACATACATATACCTAATAGATAGAAAACATTCAAATGCAGTACAAATATCTGTGTTCATCACATAAATAATTATCCTGAGTAGTAATCGAACCCACGACCTCATGCACGGAAGTCTGTTACACTACCGACTACGCCACGAGGCCCATCCAGATGTCCGTCCGTTGATGACAAAGTTACTTAATATGGGAGAGAAGAATAAATTCAATTACTTGTTTTTACTGGGCTATTGCCAAAGGTAGAAGGTTTTAAGAGTACCTATTAAAGGAACTCGACAATTGTTATCTTCAGTAATATTATAAATACGAAAGTGCGTCTGATTGTTTGTTTAAAAAGAAATATTCTCAGTAGCATCCCAGATTTTGGAAATGTGCCCGGTAAACGGTACATTTTATAAGTCGAGACTACGAAATAAAATTAAGTTTCTGTCTTTCTTCCTATCTGCTCGAACTCAGGGTTCGAATCCCGCTCGCAATAAAGTTCTCTTTTTCCACATTCACAGAATTTGTACTTTATAGTAGCTGAGCATGTCAAGTGCTAAAATACAGATCAAAATGTTGAAACACTATTTTATTTATGACAATGTCAGAATAATATGATCATAGGATTATCTCAACTTATTATACATTAGAATAGCCTTTTAATAACTAAATATGTATCACTTTTCCTATGTGTTAACGCCTGATAAAATAGTAATGCGAAACAGCGTTATTTCTTAATCACTTTTTTGTTGTACGGCGTTTAGCTTTTAGAATAAATTAAGTTAATCACCATCACAGTAACCTAACACTCTAAGGCCTTTGTCACGAAGTCAGCGGGAGCGGGACGGCGGTGGCGATAGCGCGGGGAGCGGTGCTTTCCAATGCATACATTTATATGAAACTGGCCTCGAAGACAGCGGCGCGGGGAGCGAGCGGCGTACGAGCGGTGCGTACCAATCTAGTGGCGCCCGCGCGACTGCTTTGACCTCACTCTGTTGTAGGAATTTACATCTTATTTTGCCCACAATAAATAAAACTTTAGGAAGAAATTACTATCAAAAAGATGTTGTCCTCACTGTTTAGACATTTCGTTCGCGAACAAAGATACTAATTTTTCGTAACACAACACTGCGGTGCTCTAGCACCGTGCATTCTGCCCGCCATCGCCCCGCTCCCGCTGACTTCGGACCGAGGCCTTAAAGGTAATTTTAAGTACGAAACATATTTAATAAGGTAAGTACAAGTACTAAGTATATTTTTTTGCGTTGTGAGCGACTTGTTTACGCTCCGGTCGAGTTAAAATTATAATTAACCATACGTAAATGTATTGTTAGCAGATATCTAAAACTTATATCTTTGTATATACATACTATATACTCGCTAAACATTCCAATGAAAATGATTTGCTTTTCTATTCTTAGCTTTCCCAAAGAACGAATGAACAAAATACTGAAATCACCTTTGATGTCATATAATTAATAAGCGTGACACAAAAGAATGCCTCGGAAGTAGATTTTAATTTAAATCGAGTATTAAAGTTGTCGAAATCCAGTTTAACAATCCTAGAAGTTAATAACTTTTTAACAGAAAAATTCAAAATTTATTAATATGAAACCAACTACAAGGTATGAGAGGTGTACCTACACATAACTCAGTGAAATCAGTGAGTGAATACACAATCATCCCCTATTTTCTACCCTTAGGGTTAGAATTTTTGTTCAAAATTTTTATGAAACCAACTTCGGAAAAAAAATATCAAAATTGGTTTACTCTGTAAAAAGTTATACGTGGTCTAACATAAAAGGATATACATGTTGAATTGAGAAACCTCCTGCGTTTATTTCGTTGCTGAAAAAAGAAATAAAGTCTATAAAAATGCTATTTCGCAGTATAAATTGGCGCAAGGAACCAGCTGAAATAACTAGTATCTAATACCGCAGCATTTTTTAAACCTATATTTGCGTTAATTTATACAGTAAACCCATAAAAGATTAGTAATTTCGATTAAAAGTTAATCCTTGTATTATTTTAATGCAAGTAATTACAAAGAGAATGCGGGAAAAACACAAATTTCAACAGTAGTGTTACTTATACGCACAGGGTCCAAAATGTATGAATCTTGCGTGTGAACCAATTACAAAGAGAATGCGGGAATAACACAAATTTCAACAGTGGTGTTACTTATACGCACAGGGTCCAAAATGTATGAATCTTGCATATGAACCAATTACAAAGAGAATGCGGGAAAAACACAAATTTCAACAGTAGTGTTACTTATACGCACAGGGTCCAAAATGTATGAATCTTGCATATGAACCAATTACAAAGAGAATGCGGGAAAAACACAAATTTCAACAGTAGTGGTACTTAGACGCACAGGGTCCAAAATCTATGAATCTTGCGTGTGAACCAGCTGCTAACGCAAACACTAATCGAATATTTTAAAATGTATGCACATAAAACGACCTTTCTTGTGGTTTAACTATGAAATCTTAAATTATTGATGAAATAAGATACCTTGTACAAAATAAATAGCTATTACATCGCTAATAAATGTCATTTTATTTTAGAATCCCTCGGAATAAGGTACATTTGTCTTCCTCCATCCATCCATCAGCCTTTCATCGTCCACTGCTGGACATAGGCTTCCCCAAGAGAATGCCACAGCGAACGGTCCTGTGCAGCCTGCATCCAACGAATGCCTGCGACTTTGCCCAGGTCATCAATCCACCTGGTGGGAGGCCATCCTACACTGCACCGTCCAATACGCGGTCGCCACTCGAGAACCTTTCTTCCCCAACGGTTGTCGGTACGTCGAGCGATATGGCCTGCCCATTGCCACTTCAGCATGCTGACCCGGCGGGCTATGTCCGTTACTCCCGTTCTCCTACGGATTTCCGTATTACGGATCTTATCACGTAGAGAGATCCCAAGCATAGCCCGCTCCAAAGCACGCTGAGTGACTTTGAGCCTTGATATAAGGCCAACATTTAGAGACCACGCCTCTGTTCCGTAAGTCATCACTGGTAACACACACTGGTCGTAGACCTTCGTCTTCAGACACTGTGGAATAGTGAACAAGAAGATCTTCCTCAGCTTCCCGAACGCTGCCCACCGTTGTACCGAGTAATTTAATAAATTACTATGTACATGGAAAGAAAATTAATAATTGAACTAAATGTAATATAGAAAATTTTCACTTCAGCAAATATTGATATTGAACTTAGTGATAAGGTTTTAATTGATTAAATACAAGCCACGAAAACATTCACAAGTCATACCGTTCTACATCTTTATCATTTAATTACGTATAAAAGGCAAAAAATTAAATTTTTGATAAATAGATTTACCAGATGACGGCCAATTCTTACGTGAATCATCAATACCATAGCTTATCAAACTAGACAACCATGCAACTGTTGACCAACAGACAGCCTTTTTAACTGAGATAAAATTTTGGATACTTAAAATGAGAATCAATATAAGTGATGCAGATAATTTTTTGGACAGAGATTTTCAAAGAATTTTGCTACCATTACGATGTACTCAGCATATGTTTTTCTTATCCAAATACTCAATACAATGCAACTGTATCAGGCCCAATAGATTACCTTATAATATTATTTCATTCTTTGGCATGACTGTGTTCATGGCTTTCAACGTTTATAATATCACAGTAAGAAACTACAATTATTTGAACATTAATGAATACACAAATGCATACGTTATTATAAACGGTTTCATGTATGTCCCAGCTATTATTATTTCTTACGTTTTAAATATCAAAAATTCTAAAAAGCATGTAGAATTAATTTTAACCATTCAAAAAGCCTTTAGAATCATTAAATACAAAAACTACAAGAAGTTCATCATTTCTAATTGGATATTTGTTTTACGGCATTCGGGAATTTATTTGGTCTTTGTGTTTTTAAAAGCAGACTTGTCAATAGCTGCATATTTTTTTTCTTTGGCTTACTTTGATGTCCTTATGTCTTACGCGATTTGTGTCAACGAGCTTCTAGTAAATGGAATGGTCACCTGGCGGTCTGAACTAAAATATCAGCTCCAAAGATATTTAGAGTTAAACGAAACGGAAGAAAATATTTTGCAAGAACTATTTCAAGCCTATAGTTGTTTCATGGAGGCGTTTACATTATATAAAAACGTGTTTCAAAAACCGGTATGTAGTGATTAAATTTGGATTTTAATTACATAGTTTATTTTGCTTAAGCACTTTGAGATTCTTTTACTTTTGTCTTTATTGTTACATAATTTCAGATATTTTGGCATGCAACAGACACCTTTCTTCACACGCTACTATACGTGCAAATGTCATTGGAGCTTTTTAAAGCCGGCTCTTTGACAGATAACGTCGCAGTAAGTATTCTAACTTGAGTATTAAATAAATGGACTTGTATGACTTCAATTCTGGTTAATCCAAAAAGCAGCTTCATTAGAATGAGTGCGTTTGAGATTGTCAAAATTGAAGTAGAAACTAAAAATAACTACATCATCCGTCACCTTCTACCTTGATAATTCTAGTGATTAAACGTCATTATCTCTGACTTAATCTGAATCAAAATACACCAAAGTATGTTACAGATTGATGGTCTAGCTATAATTTGTAACTAACAAACCGCTGAACTGACTAAAACAAAATTAATTTAGTTATTGTTTAAAGGAGCATTGTTTGAGTGTGTTTAGTTGTTAATGAAAATCTACTCAGCCTTTTTAAGAACGGATGTGAGCTTCATTGAGCTTGATTAAGCTTAAATTTAATATTGTATTACTTCATAGCAACCTAGAAATCATGTTGTAATATTACCTGGAATTTGCAAGACATCATATTTGGGCTCGTAGCATTATGAAATAATATTTTACAGATGTAGGGTCCAATGATGGAGTAGGGAAATGCGGGGTTGAAAAGTCGGGGCGTTTACTGAATTTTAAATTCACTAAATTCTGCCTGCGTACCGTCTGGAATAATATCAGAATATAAATACATCACTATACGGCACATTTTCTCTGTGTAAAAATAGCTATATCACGGAAACCATCCATTTTTCCAGGTTAAAAAGTAACCTATGTCCTTTTCTGGGCTCCAGATAAATTCCAATCATTTGCATACATCTATACCTACTATTATAAAGTTGTAACAGAGCTGTGTCTGTATATTTCAGATATTTAAGAAAAAAAATACTGTAATAGGCTATATAGGCGTGTCTAAGCACAAAACAATTTTTTTTAGATTTTTTGTCTGTTTATCTGTTTGTCTGTTTGTTTGTTCGCGCATCACACAAAAACTACAGAACAGATTTTGATGCAACTTTTTTTATTTGAAAGGCCTTGATTTGGCTTGAAACTGGTAGACATTTTATCCCGCTACTATATCGGGAACCTGAGATATAACCGAAAAACTAACTTTTGACTGCGGCGAAGCCGCTGGCAAAGGCTAGTATAATATATTTGCATATATATAATGTATTTGCATACATATAATGTATTTGCATATATACATGTATGCAAATAATTGAATTGAATAATGGTTCAGTAATTATGAAGTGAAAGCATAACACACAAATAAACATACATACCCAATTTCGTATTTAAAATGTTAGTAAGGATTCATTTGTGTTTGTCCAATGCATGTAGTAAAAATAAATATAGACTTGAAAACGAAATTTATTATACTTGGTGAACAGACCCACAATATACCTAATGTGTCTCTGTCTCTTTTATTCCCATTGCAGGCGTCTAAAAGAAGTGAGCACATAAGTTTACTGTCAGAGAAGCAAAACTCTAAATAAAACCGCCGTGCTAAGGTTTGGCATCAAGTTCGTGGAAGACACCATCATCTTTCTTATAAAGCACCATACCAGTGAATCTTCTAAATGTGGTTTGGTTGTAAGAGAAGATAGCTTATACTACTTCTATGTCTCTCAACAATGGAAGTGAATTATCACAGTAGACCGTAGCTTGGTTGTGTTTCTAATATTAGGTACTTATGTGAGCTATGATTGTATTTGTGGCGAGGTAATTTTCGTTATATTTTATCTTTTGGTCTTCTTCTTCTTAGACTTACTCCAAACATTGTTCCAATCAGCTTCAGATCTGTTCATTATTAGCAGAATACCAGTATTTTCATGTGCGGCCTGACTGACCTAACTAAAGACCTCAGAGCAAGTTCGGAATCGATTACGGTTCTTACAATTTATAATGACTACCAGCATGTTCTTTAACAGCTGGGATACACTTAACATGCCTTCCGAAATACGGTGGTCAAGTGTTCACAAATAGGTCTTACTTTTTGGTCGCCCATCCCATTATCAATCGGTTGTAAGTAGTTCGAGGGGCGAGTGTACAATTATGCAATTTTTTTCTGTCTTTTGGTATGAAATTTGGCTTATATTTCTACTGATTTACAGCTTCAACAACTTTTTATATCAGTGAGTGTGGTTGGAATCTTTTGGTACAGCAAGAACATGTATTTAATCTTCCTATTTACCAGAAATTGTGAAAAGCTATATATAACTATTGAACAAGTAGAAGCCACCTGCTGTGCTTTGGCAAAGGATCACCAAAATAATGGTAAAAATAATTACAACACAATTCAGATTACCATTAGCAAGTAAAAATATAAAGATAATAATAATAATAAATATTCACGGACATTTTTTACACAACGTCCTCTGGTCCCAAACTAAGCTTAACGCTTGTACCAGATTACGGATATAATACATATATTACTTTTTTTTGTAAATAAATATATATAATAGATAGAAAACACCCAGACGCAGTACAAGTATCTGTGGTCATCACACAAATAATTGTCCTGAGTGGCAATCGAACCCACGACCACGGAACACGGAAGTCGGTTACACACAAACTATGTTTGATAACCTGTTGTTATGAGATACTGTTTGAAATTAGAAAAATATTAATTCGCATACAATAGAGAAACTCATTATGCTATACTCGGTATTTGCCTTCGTGGTCGAATTCGTAATACGAGATCAGTAGGAGAACAGGAGTGACAGACTTAGCCCGGCGGATTGGCATGCTGAAGTGGCAATGGTCTACATCACTCGACGACACCGACAACCGTTGCGTAAAAAGTTTTCGAGTGGCGACCACATATCGGACGGCACAGCGTAAGAGGGCTTCGCACCAGATAAACCGACAATCTAGTCAAAATCGTGGGGAGACGTTGGATGCAGTCGGCGCATGACCGCTCGTTGTGGCATTCTCTTAGGGAGGTCTATGTCCAGTAGCGAACGTTGAAAGGCTTTCTTGCAAAGATAATAGAGCCGCAAAACTAATCATTTAGTTCTTTGTTAAACTACAAATTTGGCAAACTAACATAATGGCCTGCCTGGTGGCAAGGAGTTGCCGTAGTCAATAGACGTTAGCAATACTAAGTATATCATTCGCGATTTACCTAATCCAGGGAAAGTATAGGGAAATGAAGGAGACGATGGCAGAGAGGAGAAATAATAAGAATTAGGATGTGAAGAGTAAGAATAAAGAATAAGAATTGAAAGCATAGTGGATAGAGAAAAATCAAATAATTTCTGAACCAGGTTTTTTCTAATATTAAAACTTTGTTTTTCAGGACCAGGAAAGATGCTTCTTAAGAACATACAAAGGCTTAACCGCTCGGTATTTTGCAAAATGAGCGCCTTCCAATTATTTATTGTTGATGGATCTCTCCCAAATAAGCTGTTTTGTCTTATTGTTAACTACATTATTGTGTTGCTACAATTCGCATTTCTGTAGTAAAATATTTTTTACAAACTTGCTACTGTCTGAAGATACAACCTTTTGAAGGCACTCTAGTCCCACCATTAGCTATGGGATTTTTTTTCTCGGATTGAAAGACAAGCTGTATCACCTTCTATTTAATTGTGATGACAATAATATAATCTATGATTATGTTCTTCGTCATCATTGTAAAAACATTTGTACATGAAACTATTGATTTTTTGAAGTGTAAACTTCTTTAGGCGCGTTGTGCACTTTTTGGGTGAACAAAAGTCATGGAACTCGCGTCATCGTCACCAAACGCTTTAGTCACGTGACGTGTTAACGAGATATATATATTAAACACAAAGTGAAAAATGTGAAATCGAAAATAACAGTCAGGAGCAGGATTTGAACCTGCATCTTCTGGATACCGTCCAGATGCTTTACCAATTCAGCCATCCTGACAATTGCTCCTGACTGCTAATTTCGATAACACATCATACTTAACGTCTTTGGGTGACGCCTGCGCCATTTGTCGGAAGTATTTTCATACATTATACCGACCAGGTAAACTTAATTTTACAATTAAGATTTTACCTAATAATGACGCAAACCCTTTAAATATTTAGATATTTTTATATATATTTTTAGCATTTGACATGCTTAGCACTATACATTAAACACAAAGTGAAAAATGTGAAATCGAAAATAACAGTCAGGAGCAGGATTTGAACCTGCATCTTCTGGATACCGTCCAGATGCTTTACCAATTCAGCCATCCTGACAATTGCTCCTGACTGCTAATTTCGATAACACATCATACTTAACGTCTTTGGGTGACGCCTGCGCCATTTGTCGGAAGTATTTTCATACATTATACCGACCAGGTAAACTTAATTTTACAATTAAGATTTTACCTAATAATGACGCAAACCCTTTAAATATTTAGATATTTTTATATATATTTTTAGCATTTGACATGCTTAGCACTATACATTAAACACAAAGTGAAAAATTTGAAATCGAAAATAACAGTCAGGAGCAGGATTTGAACCTGCATCTTCTGGATACCGTCCAGATGCTTTACCAATTCAGCCATCCTGACAATTGCTCCTGACTGCTAATTTCGATAACACATCATACTTAACGTCTTTGGGTGACGCCTGCGCCATTTGTCGGAAGTATTTTCATACATTATACCGACCAGGTAAACTTAATTTTACAATTAAGATTTTACCTAATAATGACGCAAACCCTTTAAATATTTAGATATTGCTATATGCTTTACCAATTCATTTTCTGGACGGTATCCAGAAGATGCAGGTTCAAATCCTGCTCCTGACTGTTATTTTCGATTTCACATTTTTCACTTTGTGTTTAATGTATAGTGCTAAGCATGTCAAATGCTAAAAATATATATAAAAATATCTAAATATTTAAAGGGTTTGCGTCATTATTAGGTAAAATCTTAATTGTAAAATTAAGTTTACCTGGTCGGTATAATGTATGAAAATACTTCCGACAAATGGCGCAGGCGTCACCCAAAGACGTTAAGTATGATGTGTTATCGAAATTAGCAGTCAGGAGCAATTGTCAGGATGGCTGAATTGGTAAAGCATCTGGACGGTATCCAGAAGATGCAGGTTCAAATCCTGCTCCTGACTGTTATTTTCGATTTCACATTTTTCACTTTGTGTTTAATGTATAGTGCTAAGCATGTCAAATGCTAAAAATATATATAAAAATATCTAAATATTTAAAGGGTTTGCGTCATTATTAGGTAAAATCTTAATTGTAAAATTAAGTTTACCTGGTCGGTATAATGTATGAAAATACTTCCGACAAATGGCGCAGGCGTCACCCAAAGACGTTAAGTATGATGTGTTATCGAAATTAGCAGTCAGGAGCAATTGTCAGGATGGCTGAATTGGTAAAGCATCTGGACGGTATCCAGAAGATGCAGGTTCAAATCCTGCTCCTGACTGTTATTTTCGATTTCACATTTTTCACTTTGTGTTTAATGTATAGTGCTAAGCATGTCAAATGCTAAAAATATATATAAAAATATCTAAATATTTAAAGGGTTTGCGTCATTATTAGGTAAAATCTTAATTGTAAAATTAAGTTTACCTGGTCGGTATAATGTATGAAAATACTTCCGACAAATGGCGCAGGCGTCACCCAAAGACGTTAAGTATGATGTGTTATCGAAATTAGCAGTCAGGAGCAATTGTCAGGATGGCTGAATTGGTAAAGCATCTGGACGGTATCCAGAAGATGCAGGTTCAAATCCTGCTCCTGACTGTTATTTTCGATTTCACATTTTTCACTTTGTGTTTAATGTATAGTGCTAAGCATGTCAAATGCTAAAAATATATATAAAAATATCTAAATATTTAAAGGGTTTGCGTCATTATTAGGTAAAATCTTAATTGTAAAATTAAGTTTACCTGGTCGGTATAATGTATGAAAATACTTCCGACAAATGGCGCAGGCGTCACCCAAAGACGTTAAGTATGATGTGTTATCGAAATTAGCAGTCAGGAGCAATTGTCAGGATGGCTGAATTGGTAAAGCATCTGGACGGTATCCAGAAGATGCAGGTTCAAATCCTGCTCCTGACTGTTATTTTCGATTTCACATTTTTCACTTTGTGTTTAATGTATAGTGCTAAGCATGTCAAATGCTAAAAATATATATAAAAATATCTAAATAGAGATATATATATATATATATATATATATATATATATATAATATATATCTGTTCATATTAGTAAAATTTATTGCGCTGGGCCAGCTTTGAATGAAGAAATAAATAATTCAAATATTTTTTTTTTATGAATGAATGAATAATTTTGATTTACAAGTTTTAATTTAAGAGCAAAGAATGAATTTGGATATCCAAAAATAACAACTGTTTGTTTATAGTTTTAAGTTTTCACTTCCGTCAGCAGACCTCATGACTATTTTTAATTTTTTGTTGGTGAATACTTTTGATTTTCAATTCCAATATTTACTCCAAGAATCTGGTAAATGACATAGCTAGTTTACGGGTAGATATTGAGAGAGACATGTGCTTGCTTTGGACACAACTTTCAGATTGTACTTAAAGAATGCGGCCTAATTCTGTATTTTGAACTTTGACATATAAAAGCATCTTTGTGTTTTATTTAAGAATAAAAATATTTTTTTATTGGTGTTCATTATAATTTAGTTTTATCCCTCTCGTGAACGAGTCTCTCGCAAATGCATGGAATTTAGGTAATCCATCAAGCAGGATGACAGACTTCTCCAACCGCTGAGAAAATTTCTCAGGCATGTAGTTTTCCTCGTGAATCGTTATTTTCTATTAAAATTGCCGCGGTTGTTTGAATAGTGGGCCTAGCCAAGTTGCATTCTATGATCGCTAACGCTAACAGAAAACTAATTAAATGTATGGGAATTTGACGTCTTTAACCATAGATAAAGAACCTATATTTATCTAAGTCTTTAACAATATCTATAACGCTAAGTCACGTGACTTAAAGTTAGAGATGTCAAATTTACATACACTTGAATAGTTTTTTGATCTATATTTTAGCACTTGACATGCTCAGCTACTCTTAAAGTACAAATTATAATTTGTGAATAAGGAAAAAGAGTATTTTAGTACAGGTGGGAATCGAACCTGCGTCCCTTCCTATCCGGGTAAGTTCTCTAATCCACTGAGTTACAATACTATCTTTTAGAAAGAAAGAAAAAAAGAAAGAAAGAAAATATTTATTACGACGAAACAGAAAACAGCATATAAAATAAAGGCAGAACAAAAAAAAAGAAATAAGTATAAATGTAGCAATTACTGTTCGTCATAAAACGGCACCAACTCAGTATATTGCAGATTATAATTAAATAACCTGCACTGGTCTTCCGTTTGTTTTAAAGGTATTTAAACTTCTCAGATTCCTTAACGGAGGTGGTATATTATTCCAGCATTTCGTTGCTGCATATCGGAAACTACCTCTAAATGTGACGGAACGGTGACATCGCATGGAAAGCTGTTTTCCGCACTGCCGTGGCCCATGGGATCTTTTTGTTGATGTCCAGGCTAGTTTATTATACAGATAGCTTGGTGCCTTATTTTTCAAAATTCCAAAGAGAAGGCACGCTAAATGGAGTTTTCGTCTGTGCTTCATTTTTAAAATGTTATGCTTATTTAAAAAGGGTGTAACATGAGCCCTTAACGGAATATTAAAGCAGAAACGGGCACAAGCATTTTGTACACGTTGTATAATTTTTTGGGTTCTGGCTAGCCAGCGTGGCCCAATAACTGTGTCCATTTAATTTAATTTCGATAGAATTAATGACTCTACCAATTGAATACGTAGGCTCTCCTGTATGTAAGGCCTCATTTTATATAAAATTTTCAGCTTATAAAAACAATTTTTCACTTACTTAGCTACGTGCTTTTCATAACGCAATCCGCTGTCCATGTGTAACCCCAAATTTCTTGCTTCATATACACGCTTTATAGGCCGGCCTAAAATTGCGACATCTGCTACTATACTGACATTAGCAAGTTGCTAATTACTACCAAATAGTAAATATTTTGTTTTGTCAGGATTCATTTGTAGACAGTTGTTAGCTGACCAAGTAGCAATATTTGATAAATCTTCATTCATTTTAAAAATTGCGTTGTCAATATCTGATGATTTAAATCAAATATATAATTGTATATCGTCTGCATAAATATGGAATCTACAGTGCTTAAGTTGCGCTTTTATATCAGCAGTGTATATAATAAAAAGAATAGGTCCCAGGATCGATCCCTGCGGAATTCCTCTGGTAACCGCCACCTTATCAGATACCAGAGAGGCTCCATTGTTACAATTAAGCTTAACACATTGAAAACGATTACTTAAGTAACTGTTAAACCACTTTAACGCCTTAGAGTCAAAACCATAGTAATTCAATTTGGATAATAAGAGATCTTGGTTTATTGAGTCAAACGCCCTTGAAAAATCTAGTAGCACAAGCAAAGTGCACAGGCTATTATCTTGAGAACATAGAATGTCATCAGTTACATCAAGCATAGCCGTTACTGTGCCACGACCTTTCCTGAATCCCGATTGAGTTTCTGGTAATAATATGTCGTGAGATTCAAGGTAAACAACTAGCTGATTGCACACTGCCCTCTCCACTATTTTTGACAAACATGGTAGGGTGCTTATAGGTCTTAACTCCTTAACATCTGTGGGATTTGGAAGTTTTGGCAAAGGGCGGACCATTGCTGTTTTCCAAGAGTCAGGGAATTTCGATGTGGTAATTGACAAATTAACAAAATCTTTTATGGTATCAATGGTATAAGGAAAAGTCATGCTAATCATATCTAGATTTATCAGGTCACAGCCTTCAGCCTTTGATTTCAAGCTCTTTATTATTTTATATATACAGTCCAGACTAACCTCTTCTAAATGGAAGTTGCTATCACTGAATTTGTGGTATTCAAAGAATGTTAGTTGGGAAATGCTCACACGTTCACATCCTTGCACATTTAAAAAATGCTTATTTATTATATTAGGGTCACCAAAACAAGACGGCAATTCCATGGTATTCTTAGGTAGTAATGTTGATTTTAAATTTTTCCATAATAAATGTGGGTTATTTATTTTATTATTTATATTATGTTTAAAATAAGCAGCCTTTTCATAAAAAAGTGCCTTGTTCACAACTGATTTTAGACTCTTATAATATTCTTTTTTTGTGTCACACTTATTCCTGTTAAAGTCTACAGAGGCCTTATCACGTAATCTCATCATTAATCATATGGTATCTGTTATCCATGGATAAGAACGCTCTTTAAAAGTGATTATTTCTAGAGGTGCATGAAAATCAAATAGAGTTATGATAATATTGTTTAATACATTTACCATTTCATCAACATCACCGATCGCAAATATGAGGTCCCATCTAATTGATTGCAAGTCCACACTAAATGCTTCCATTTTAATTCTGTTTTTGGGTCTACTTATTATAGTGTATGGTAAGTGTTTTTCACGTTTAATATAAAATTCACAGAGCCTATAGAGGGCGTTGGTCGTTAAGACAAATGTGATAAGGAGATTGGGTATGTCTAAAAGATAATACTGTAGCTCAGTGGATTAGAGCACATCCCCGGATAGGAAGGGACGCAGTTTCGATTCCCGCCTGTACTAAAATACTCTTTTTCCTTATTCACAAATTATAATTTGTACATTATTTGAATAGTTAGCGTTAGCGATCATAGAATGCAACTTGGCTAGACCCGCTGACTACCTAATAGACTTTGAGCCGTTGATGGATGGACCTGAAACAAAAGTCAATTATGCTAATCAACTTGCCTATGCTTTTGCAGCAGCCATTTAATTATTATATTGTAGATAGGAAATACATTCAGTCAAGAAAGTATTGGGAATAGATAATTTGTTTATGGTTCCAAATTGAATTTTTTGTTTTTTTGTTGTTGTTAGATTGACACAACTGTTATACATTTTGGCGCAGAGTTTGAGTTGCATCTGTTATTTATATTAAATACAGTGCTGTTTTTAGTTATATCATATCTGGTGTGTATTGAAATCTGATTCGAATTTCATAATGGACAAAAACATCGAACAAAGAGTTTGTCTTAAATTTCGCATCGCCAACGGAATTTCGTGTTCGGGGTCACTGAAAATATTACAGAAGGCTTACGGTGAATCGACTTTATCAAAAACACGTGCGTTTAAAAGCGGTCGAGATGTGATGGAAGATTTGCCTCGCTCTGGTAGGCCATCAACGTCTGCAACTGAAGTTAACATTGCAAAAGTGAAGGAAATAGTTACTGAAAATCCTCGTTCAACTTTGAGAGAGATAGCCGCTGAACTTTCTGTGTCTCATGAATCGATCCGTACCATTTTAAATAATCACTTGGTTATGAAACATGTTTCCGCTCGGCTAGCCCCAAAAGACCTGAATTTTCTCCATTTACTCAATCGCATGAGAGTCGCTGAGAACATGCTAGAACGAGTCAATTCCGACTCAACATTCATGAAATGCATTGTTACTGGTGACGAGACGTGGTTTTACGAGTTTGACATGCAAACTAGTCAACAAGCTTCGGAGTGGCGCTTCCAACTGAACCGAAACCGAAAAAACCACGCCAAAGTCGATCAAAAGTCAAAGCCCAGAAAACAGTCAACATGACTGTTTTCTTTGACTATCGCGGTGTTGTGCACTCGGAATTCTTGCCAGAAGGTCAAACGGTAAATAAAGAATATTATTTGAGCGTTATGCGGCGTTTAAGAGAGCAAATTCGACGAAAAAGACCAGATTTGTGCAAAGAAAATCCTTGGATTTTGCACCACGATAATGAGCCTTCGCACAAGGCCATCATTGTGAATGAATTTTTGTCCAAACACTCAGCAAATACCATCGAGCTACCACTATATTCACCAAATATGGCTCCAGCTGACTTCTTTCTTTTACCTAAAGTTTAATTACCACTTCGTGGCACCCGTTTTCAATCGGTAGAAGACATAAAGGAGAATTCGCGGCGAGAACTGAACTCAATTCCGGAAACAGCGTTTAAAAAATGTTTTGATGATTGGATTATTCGTTGGCGTAAGTCTATCATTTCTGAAGGAGCATACTTTGAAGATGATAAAATAAATTTGGATGAATAACAAAATTTTTGTGTATTATTGATCTTTTCCCGGTACTTTCTTGACATAGGAGTAGAACTTATCTTTAATGAACGTCAAGGACCTGGGTTATATTATTAATTTTTGGTTTAACCGTTCAACATAATAAGGATTATGGTATTACTGCCTCGGTGGTGTAGCGGTAGTGTATGCGACTGCTAATCATGAGGTCTCGGGTTCGATCCCCGGGTCGGGCAATGTTATTAAGCATTTTCCTAAAAAGAAAAATGGTCAGTAGCGCCCGGAGTTTGGAAATGTGCCCGGTAGACGTCAATAGGCTCGCCCCCTATTACGTGGGACTCAAACATAGCTGGCGAGTCGTGGGTATGTAGTACACCTCTGCCTACCCCTTCGGGGAATACAGGCGTGATGCTATGTTGTAGTGGTATTATAAAAGTATAAACAAAAGTCTTTCTGTCTGTATAAATGCCTCGGTGGTGCAATGGTAGTGTGTGAAACTGCTGATCTTGAGGTCTCAGGTTCGATCCCCGGGTTGGGCAGTGTTATTCAAATTAAATTCAAATTCAAAAATATCTTTATTTCATAGGCCTATTAAGTAGCACTTAAAATCGTCAATAATACACTTTTAATTAAAATAATTAACACGAGCGCCTGAGGCGAGTGCAACCGCAATAACAAAGTGGCGATTGCAATCGCCACAAGAGGCCGGATTCCGTAGTAAAGCCTTTCATGAGAAGAACCCGGCAAGAAACTCATGGGCCACTTTTTTAAATTGCCAATTTATTACAATTTAACATAATCTTTATAACTAAAATTACATTATATCGTATAAAACAATTTTGAAAATTAATGAATGAGGAGCAGCTCAAGGCCATTTAGTTTTATCCTCAAGATAATCCGAAACAGTGTAATAACCTTGATTACAAAGTCTAATTTTTATGGCTTTCTTAAACTTATTTAGTGGCATGTTTCGGACATTTTCAGGAATTTTATTGTAGAAGCATATACATTGCCCCATGAAAGATCTACTGATTCTGTGGAGACGAGTACTGTGAGCAACAAGATTGCCTTTGTTCCTTGTATTAATGTGATGAACGTCGCTATACTTATCAAAGCTTCTGATGTTTTTCTTGACATACAACAGATTTTCATATATAAATTGAGACACGACAGTTAGAATATTTATTTCTTTAAATTTCTATCTAAGGGAAACTCTCGGGCCCAGATTATAGATTGCACGAACGGCCCTTTTCTGAAGTACAAATATAGAATTTAAATCGGCGGAGCATCCCCATAGCAGTATGCCATAGGACATAATACTATGAAACTAACTGAAATAAACTATTCTAGCCGTTTCAACATCAGTAATCTAATTTTTTTTACCGCATATGCCGCTGAGCTAAGCCTACCTGACAATTTTTTAATATGGGGGCCCCATTGGAGTTTGTTATCTATAGTGATACCTAGGAAAACCGTGGACTCCACAAGGTCCAGTTCGACGCCATTCAATTGTACATTGGTTTCTACATGCCTTACATTGGGTGTAGTAAATTTTATACATTTAGTTTTATTTTCACTTAAAACTAGGTTATTAGTATTGAACCAATGAACAACTTTAGACAGTGTGTTGTTCACATCTTCATAATTAAGTTGTTGCCTTCTTATTTTAAATAATAAAGATGTATCATCTGCGAACAACACAATATTTCGATGATCTCCTACGTAGTATGGTAGGTCATTAATATAGACTAAGAACATAAATGGTCCCAACATGGACCCCTGCGACACACCCATTGTCATAACAGACCCATGTGATAACGTGCCGTTAATTAAGCTTTTTCATAAAAACAAAAACTCTCAGTAGCAGCCCAGAGTTTGTAAATGTGCCTGGTAGACGGCAATAGACTCGCCACCCATTACGTGGGAATTAAACATAGCTATTGAACCGTGCTTGTTATCTAGTAGGTACGTCCTTGGTCAGAGAGGGTGAGGACAGCCACGTTGACATCATGGCTGCCTCCACTAGCAGGCCCCAATTCAGCCTACCCACAGTCAGTGGTAAAGCGGAAGCTCTGCCCGCAGCTTGACCCCTACAGGGGCCCCGAAATGACCGGGAAACTCCCATCCGTTTATAGTCCTGAAAACGACGTCAAACTATTTTTTTCTCAGAAGACTAGGGCACACTGGGAGATTATGTCAGACTCCGGACGAGACGATTGGCATATGGAGATATCTGGTGCAATGCCATGCCGTATATTGACTAAAACCTTACAGTGTTCCTGTAGACTAGGTAGTCTAGGTAGCCCAGAGAGGAGGGTGACATTCATCGTATTTTTCATTCCTCCCCAGGCAAGGCTTGGCCGCCTTATGACTTTACTAGACAGGCCCGCCTGTTTTGGAGGGTCCTAGCCCTCCCACCTTTGAGAGGTGCGCATGGAACACAAGCGCGCCACCGACTCAAGCCTGCTTCTGCTAGGCCAGCGCTCATGGGGACTGAAGATCGTTCAGTGCCCTTCGACACTCGGCGCGTCTTCTGCGGGATGAGAAGCTGACAGTCGCCTCCCTTTTACTTTCCGCCGCCTCTTTGACGTACATCACTTCCTCGCAAAATGAGGGTATGAACTTCCAAGCACTATTGCTCCGGACCATGGACAGGACAAAGGTCGGTAGCGAGAGCACTCCCACGTCTGTTGCTGCGATCAGATCACGGCGCTGCGTTGTCCACGCTGGGTACTCCACCAAAGTATGCAGCTCCGTGTCCTTCGGGCAACTCCCGTGTATGTAACACCAGGCTGATTCCTCCCGTCCTATTCGATACAACTACTTCCCAAAACAACCATGTCCGGTCAGCACCTGCGTCAGCCAGTACGAAAGGGCGCCATGACACCTTTCCAGTCATTCTTATATGATGGGACTTACCGCCGCTGTCGCGGCGTGCCCTAAAAGGACGTCAGTCTTTTTTTTTAGTTAACGCTGTGGAAAGGCATTTACGCATTGTCCCCGCTGGTAACAGACAGAGGGTTATGTAAGACTCACAGGGCGCTCCGGTCTTGGTTGCGCCTGGAATACCCAATAAAACCACAGCGGCCCCTTCCACGCCTATTAGCGAGGTGCCGGATGGTCATCATTTGACATTCTTCTCCGGCGCCCCAGGTGGAAGGCCTACTGGCAACGCCCTGTCGTCATTAAGGTGGTAGGAGGAGGCAGGCGTAACGACGTGTCCCCTCCCCCGTTGGCCACCGGTGACGTGGGTTGACTTAAGCTGACGCCTCGCGTTCCCACTCCGTGGCCTTCTTCAGTAAAGTCGGTCTCACAGAAGAAGGCCATAGAGGACCAGCACCTACCACTGCCAAGCATCTGGGAGTTTACAGCTGACAGGTCTCTTCCAATCACCACCGACAGGGCGCAGCGCTGGGGCCCCAGGCGAGGCATTCCAGAGTGTGACGCGCGTCATCGAATTGCAGACCACACTCGTGGATTCCGGCGGCCCCTTCTACTAACTAACCTGCCCCTTCCTTGAACCTTCCTTGAACCTTCTATTAACTATCCTGTCATATCAAATTGATAGAAAAGAGTCATGGATTACTATTTTAGCGCTCATTCTCTTGTCTCGGTAGGGGATGCAGAGGCCGTAGTCCTAATTTCTTCGCTTACTATACACAGTCACACAGGCTTGCTCACAACAATTTATTTGCCATTTGTTTATTTTTTTTTACTACTGATGATTATGTATGTTCATGCCACTAAATTTCATTTTCAATTGTATATAATTGTTATTATAAGTTGTCTAAAAGTTAAGTTAATTATTACTTAAACCAAAACAAATGATGTGACCAAATAATAGTGAAATGTATAAATCTGTTTAAACTTATTGTAGTCTGTGCTTATTATATAGATTAGAGATTAGACCAAATACTATATTTTTCTTTGCACAGATTAGTTAGAGATCACAGATTATATAGGTAGTTGTATCTTGTAAGTTCTTTACGGATCTTCTTGTTTAATGTCTTTTCTTTATGTTGAATTTGACACATTTGACATCATTATGCGTCATTTCTCTTTTTTACGATTTTATCTTTCTTGAAAATTATAACCCGGTAACTTAGGTTTTTTTTTTAAATTTATTTTTAATATTATATAATTGTGTAATTGTAAATATTTTCTCGTACTGCTCTTTGTCCTTTGGCGAATATAATGTCAAGCGTCGCCGGGATAGGATATTGCTGAAAATCAGCGTTGTGATGTCATCACATGACATCACAGCACAAGCTGAGCAATGTGCCTTTTTCTGCCGCACTTGACTTGACGCACACAATGAATGTGTTTATTTATTATTGTTAATAGTTTTTTTTCTTTAGTTTTTTTTTGTAAGTTTTTATTATTTCCTTTTTACTTTATTGTACTTGTAATACTACGTCTTTTATGCGGCGCGAAATAAAGCTTTCTTTCTTTCTTCTTTCCTTCCAATACGATGCAGGTACTTCCCGAAGCACCCGTATCCGGTAAGCGTCAACATGTAGCTAAGACTGCTGTGCCTTCAATTTAAAAAGCGATAGAGTTGAGATGCAACTGCCTCTGCAGTCTCCCGTCCTACTCTGGGGGACTCCAGTTCTTCCTTCCACCACCAGATCGCCCTTCAGGCTGCTACGTAAGCTCGGCCCAGGTTCCTTACGGAGACTTCCTCGCCCAAACGACGTCAAACTAATTCAACATGATTAAGTCGCAGGAAAAAGCTAGCAACAGATGATGAATATTGTAATGACTTACAATGTTTGATTAACTTCACTTGAAACTCAATATTTTATTTGGATAATGGTGTACCCCTAATAAATATAGGTATTTAATTAATTAATAAGATGGATTCGAAGAACACAATTAATGTAAAAGTTTGTAATTGAGGAGCTCTGAGTGTACTATTCGGTAATGTTTAATGAGGGGAAGGAGCCCCAATATTTAGTGTAATCCGAAATAGTGACCTCAGGACTCTGAGCTGCTTTAAATTATAGCACCCATTACCAGCATATTTTAAAGTTAAAACAATCTGAATATACGTATGTTTCCAAGAAAACAAAGTGTATCAAAACTCTTTATCAAAATGCCACCAGAAATTCTACTCAACAACGTCCTAAGAAAAGAGTTTCAAGCAATGTTTTACCCTCTATATATTTTCCAACTCATATTTTTATCATCAAAATACACGATAAAAGATAACTTTATCACGCCTGATGGAGTCAGAAAACGGATGATAATGTGTATTATTATGATGATTTTATTAGGAATTACCGCGCACCGTATACTTTATGGAAACTCTGAAGATACGATACAAATGCTTAGAAATGATGTGACAAGACTTCTGGCATGCATTACATTTACTTCTTACTACATTGGAGTAGCTTTTACTTTTATCTCAAATATAATGTACAACGATAGTCATGTTATAATGATTCTAAAACTGCATATGATTGATGCAAATACACGCCTCAATAAAATAATTAAACGTAGATTTTTAATTTGGAACTGGTTATATAATATTATAAATGTAGTGTTTGCGAGTGGAATTTTAAGCTTCTTAACGTATATATATATTATTTATAGTTCTTATAACTTATTGGAATTATACACTGATTTAGTGATTAATTTAGTATTAGATATAAATATGATATACGCTATACGGATTGTTATTTTGTTAAGGAACTATTTAATTGAATGGAATAATATGACGTTGGAGATAATCGATGGAGAACATGAGCGTCAAGTTCATTTCAAAATGATGAATGTCTACCAAAATATTGTAGAGGCGTATGCTGCATATAAAAAGACATTTCAAGTACTGGTATGATCTTTTTTAATATATTTAGAAATATAATATGTGGAAGTGGTGGTGTATTGAAGGAAGGTGGAGTCAGGAGTCTCCGAAACCGGCTAGCGTGCATGAAGAGAGTTATGAATGTTGAGGAAGCGAGAGATGTATGCAAGAATAGAACCTCTTGGCACTCTATTCTCTCTGCCTACCCCGCAAGGGAAATGGCGTGATGATAAGTAAGTTAGTAAGTATAATATGTAATATGCATTGACTCAAAGTACATACAGCCCAAACACACTCATGTAAGTTATTATTTATTTAAAATAAAAGAATGTATTTTATGGATTTTTTTAATTGGAGAATTATTCAAGATTTTTTTGGGTAACCACTTAAACCACCTGTACCCCTGTGACATCGACGCTTCAGACAGCAATTGCCCAAGTGAAGAGTAGAAAGGGTTACTCTATTCTCCCAGGGGCTGGGTTAAAGGACGTGTATGTCTCCACACCCAATGACAAATAGAAGTAATTAAGGTGCCGTAAAGTGAATATTAATATTATAATCAATTTTAAAATCCACGCAGACGACTTAGTGGGCGAAACCTTGTTATGGAAAAATAACTTCTATCTCCTAACTATCTATCTCCTAACTGAATATCCAATCCAATCTTCTAACCGAAAATTCCATTTGCCCGTAACCACGAATGTGGTATTTCAAAAAGTTATTTCAAACGTATAGTACAAAATCAATTTATACGCGATGTATCCCGTAAAAGTAGTTTTATTTCTTTATAATTGTTAGTTCATTCGCTTGTTTCCAGATACTAGCACACTGCATAAATAACTTGATCAGGTCTGTATGTGCTGCCCAAATACAACTCAATATGCTAAAGATTTCACACGCGGAACCAAGCCTCTCTGACTATGTAAGTATGGACACAAAGGCCATAGCTGCTTCATTATATGGTCAAACATTAGTTAGTGATCATAGCGGAAATTTTTTACATTATCCACTGTTAGGGGCGCTGATTTGGTTTTATTTTTGTGATACATCATGGTATAAAGAACAATTATGCTAATAAAAAAAAACACTAATTGAAGACAGAACTGAAGTAAAATTAATGTCTTCAATTTTTATTGAACCTGTATGATGGAAACTCTCCGCCGGCGGGCCACTGAAGTTATCCAACACAATACCAGTGGTTCGTCAACACAGGCGGAGAGGCGGCACACGGCGGGTTTCTTTAGTGGGTGAGGGCCCCACGCTACCCTGTTCGTTGCCCCGAACGATGGGGTATGTGGTTAGGTACATTTTACCCGCCAAAATAAAAAAAAGTTATTATGGAAACTCTAACGATACAAACAAGCGTGGATTGACATATCATCAGACGTTGACGATAAACCGATATAGAATTGACTACCATCGCGACATCAGGAAAAACACATTTGTCCGTGTGGTGACGGACTAAGAATGCCAGTGTCACCACCCCATTTTTTCCCACGGGTCGACTAGGGGAAGTAAGCAATTATCATCCATTACTGGTGGTAGGGCTGGGTACCAAGTGGGAGTACTCACTTGGTATCGGGCCCGAGCGGGTTGGTACCACCATATCCCGTGTGACCGGCCATGAAACACATAGTTACGTTTTGGCTGTAGCAGGTGATAGCCGTTTATTCTTTCATCTCATATCGGTAAAACGAATGAGCAGCGGCTTGACAATACTCTCGGTATAGTTGAGTCCATGAGCGATGGTTACCATTTACCATCAGATGGCCGTGGCTCGTCTGCCACAACAAGCAATAAAAAAAATGAAGATATGTTTTTCCTGTTGTCTTTCCAGCTGTTCAAAACGGAGATAGCGGTAGTAGTTACTAGATTAGGCCCAGCTATATACGTGAACGATGCCTGTGTTCGGAGGTCTGTATTCTGTACCATGAGAAAATAATATCAGAACTGAATGAGTTCACTACTCGTGTTTTCGACCTTTGAGAAACTTAGTATTACTATATAAATAATATATTATCGCAGTAATTTATTATTTTATATTTAAATTTAAGGCAAACTTCCTATTAGTAATACTGCCGTCACTGCTATGGACTTTGAAGGATACAATTTTGGAGGTCATACTTTGTATTTGCAGCGAGAAATTTTACGCAACTGTTGAAGATGCTGAAACAGCGTGTATTCTCCGATACATAGATGCGAATTACAAAGGTTGCATTGTTATGTATTTATAGTATTAAGGTCAATTTGTTCCCGTAGGCAAGCAGTTTATTTCTACCGTGATTAATGTATTTTCTTCTTTTAAAATTGTACAAATAACTTTTCTTGGTTATGTATAACAGTTTATTTATCAACATATTTTACTAGTGGTGGCAGACGAGCAACTGTTCACCTGATGGTAAGTGGTAGCCACTGCTCATGGACTCAGTAATACCAAGAATACTCCCAAGCCACTGCTCTCTCTGTCATATCACGAATGAGAAATTAATGTATAAACGGATCTCTCCCGCTATAACTTAAACAGACCGAAGTGTTTTGGGATCGGGCACAGAGAGTCGGGCTAGGGAACCAGTGAATACTCCCACTTGGTACCTAACCTTACCACCAATAAGGCAATGGGTGATAATGGCCTATTTCCCTTAGACACCTTATATGAGACCCGCGAGAAAAATGGGGTGGTGACACTTGTATTCTTAGTCCGCTACCACACGGGATTCTTTTGCCTTGTGTCTATCAACCCACACTGGACCAATATGGTGGATTACGGCTCAAATCCTTCTCACTCTGAGCGCTAACCTGAGTCCAGCAGAGGGAGCGTAATGGATTGCAAAAAATACATGCGGTAATAACTTTGGTATTTTGATACTTTTACATATTTTGGAGAATTTGACATGTATAGCCGTAAAAATTAACACAAAGTGTGAAAATGTAAAATCCAAAATAACAGTCACAAGCAGGATTTGAACCTGTGTCTCCTGGGATCAGCCCAGATATTTTGCCAATTCAGCCATAAATGTGTTTCCGAAATTCGCAGTCCCGAGCAATTGTCATGATGGCTGAATTGCCAAAGCATCTGCGACTGTATTCCAGGAGATGTAGGTTCAAATCTTGCTCGTGACTGTTATTTTCAATTTTACATTTTCAGACCTTGCGTTAATTTAGCTTTGGTAGTTCTTTGTCTTAGATTAAACTTTATTATTAATATAAATAAAAAATATTTTCAGTGACAATTTGGATGCCAATAATTAACTTGAATCGGCAGACATTCAGCAAAATCAGTGTATGCAATTTATTTTTCGTAGATGCGGTATTACCAATCCATTTAGTAACACTACTAACAAACTATGTGATTGTATTACTTCAGTTTCATATTCAATAAAAATATAATGTCCTTTGCTGTTCTTATTTGTTTCACCACTTTCTACTTTACATCGTCTTTTTCTATCCTTGCTTTACATCGCACTCTCATCCAGACCCAATACTTCCAAATTGTCACACTCAATCTATCTTTTTTCCCTGTCTTTTTTACAGGTCTATCCACAATTACCTTTGTTGGCCCCAAATTATGATAATATTTTTAAACTGACTTCAAAATAAAATGGAGGAGGAGGAACGAGAAGGTGGTTGTTTTTGTTTAATGTTTGTTACCTCAGATTCTCCATCTAAGATCTCTCTCAGATCTTCAAAGCGAATTGGAAAATACTTTTCTTTATATATTTAATCTCTTTTAAATTACATTTTAATATAGTATACACTTCATGAAAACCTTGGAAGGTCTGTGTTCTGGTCTGTGTGTGATGTGTCCTTCCTCTTAGAAAATTACACTATGTCAAAAAAATTTTATGAGTAATACATTATGACGGGCCTCGTGGCGTAGTCGGTAGTGTAAAACCGACTTCCGTTCATGAGGTCGTGGGTTCGATTCCCACTCATAACAAATATTTGTCTGATGAACACAGATATTTGTACTGCGTCTGGGTGTTTTCTATCTATTATATGTATCTACGTATTTACAAAAAAAAGTAATATATGTATTATATCCGTAATCTGGTACCCATAGCACAAGCGTTAAACTTAGTTTGGAACCAGAGGACGTTGTGTGAAAATGTCCGTGAATATTTATTTATTATTATTATTATATGGACGGTATGAAGATAATAATGGAGGTAGCTAAACAGTTGACTGAGATTAAACACAAAGTGAAAAATGTGAAATCGAAAATAACAGTCACGAGCAGGATTTGAACCTGCATCTCCTGGATACCGTCTAGATGCTTTGTCAATTCAGCCATCGTGACAATTACTCCTGACTGTTAATTTCGATAACACATTCATACTTAACGTCTTTGGGTGACGTCTGCGCCATCTGTCGGCAGTATTTTCATACATTGTACCGACCAGGTAAACTTAATTTTACAATTAAGATTTTTACCTAATAATGACGCAAACGTTACGTTACGTTAATTCTGCCGGGGTTTCATACTTTAATAGTGATGCCGGCTGCTTAACTTTACTTCAACACTAATCATAACAATTATCATAACTACTACGTGCGTACGTAAGTTTACCTTCAAAAGTCTTTTAGCGTAATCAAACTGTAATAATATTATTCGTAGTATGTGTACTAAATAACACGTTATTGTTTGATAAATTACTGTTGTATCAATTAAACAAATTGCTTATGTTTGAGCATAGTTGAAAAATTAATTGTATTATACAATATTTCAGTAACTATATAATAAAATTTGATGATACTGCACACGTGTATGTTGCTTGGAATAGTGACAGTATAAAAATGCCACAAAATTCTCGTAATCGTTTAATAGTTGCACCAATAGCAGTAATTATATCTAATAATAAAAAGAAAAATTGTATCTTAAATACCGATACAAAAAGGTTGTTTATCCCCCTGTTTGTGATGCAAATAGTGTTTTTATCACCATTATATATGATTCGAAATAATATTATCACTGTGATCAAAAAAAAGTTCTATATTGCCCTGATCTTGTTTCACTTAGCTGTATTTACTTTATGTTGTTATAATACGGCAAATTATGATTCAGAAAATCAAGATGAAATTATTGACATAATGTCTTTTTTTTCTTTTTACTTTTTTTATACAAACTATACTATTTTACTTATCGCTACAGTTATTTTGTGTATCATCTATGGAGAAGACCACATCGAGTTAATATTATCAATGCAGTTCATCCATGAAGGTATCAGCTTAAATGAAAAACAAATCAACAGTTTTGTTATTGGAAATTGGATCTCAAATCTAACCTGTGTTTTCGGTAATATGTTTGTGTTGGGTAGTATCTACGTATCTTTGGAATATTACGATGCTCTAGACATTTTTTTCAATGTTTTGATCATCAGTTTCGACATTAACATGATATACGCTATCCGGATCCTAACATTTTTGACAAAATATCTCAATGAATGGATAAAAAATATTGAAGTGATCAAAAATACTGAATTAGGTGACTCTTCCGAGAGAGTGTTTGATATCTATCAAAATATTTTGAAATGCTACAAGTTACATGCAAAATTATTTCATATCTTGGTAAGACCTGCTGTTTATATTCGGTTTGCTGTAAATAGTAATAGATGCAGCGATGTGTCTATATCTATGAGTTCTGGTTTCCATTAACAATCAGGAGAGATGTTCGCTCGTCTACTAACATTTACATTTCGCTAGAAATTGCAATATTTTCAATTATTTATATAGGCGTCATAAAAACATTTTGTTGGCGCATAAATTACATAAATACAAAAATCAAGAAATCAAATTGAAGTTCAATAATTTTTCTGAATATCAAGATCCCTGAAAGTGGTATTTGCACTTTCGAAAGTAAATAAATTATTAAAAAAACCGCTTTCAAAATAGACACCTAGGAACTAAAAAGCAAAAAATAGTGGGTATTTACATACGATTTCCGTGTTAGACACTTACTGATCTGTTTGAAGTAGAACCTACCAAACAAAAAAAGAATTTTTGAAAACAAATTCATAATTGGCAGAATAATCACGTAACAAACATACAAAAAAAACCTGAATTGAGAATCTCCTCCTTTTCGAAGTCTGTTGAAAAACCCATAAAAGATATGCTTTAATTGTTTTTGCATTATGTTGTAGATAGCCTTATACGTTGCGAATGCATTTTGTCTAGCGTTGCTGAACATAATATTTCTGCTGCTGTATACTCAAATTTATGTGGGCGTGGACAGCTACGTAAGTACTCTAAATTTATTTTTGTCATCACATCGATTTCGCAAGTACTTTTACTACTATATACTATATATTGATTTTGTATCTTTATGGACACACATCTACCCATCTAATAAACAATTTTAATTAGTTAACTTCAGTTGAAATTTTATTATTTAAGTACTTCGCTTGTACAACGATGTAATGAGTATTAAATATACTTACTAGGTATGTCTCCATATGGATATTACTCCTCGATCTAGATTAGCTGTTGTGTTTGCAAATGTTGCGAAGTTTAAATATTCTTCCCGTAATAAGGAACTGTGTTATACCTTTTTGTTCTCCTTCTTAGCGGTATTTCAGCTTGGTTTCATTTCCTTAATCTACTGACATTTTTTTCTGTTATTAGGTAATAGGTGAACCAGAATGAAGCGTCGAATACTCAATCTCCTTAGTGTCTCAGTAGCCACACTATCATTCTAAATTTGTCAATGTAATCAATGCTCAATCTATTTTTCTTTTTGTTTTAGTTTCATTTTTGGGTCATCTCAATTGAAAACATTTTGTGGATAGTCAAAAACATATCCATAATAGTGTTCATGAGCATCAGCTGTGAAAGTTTCTGTTCAGCTTTTAGAGAAGCAGAAACGGTGTGCGTCCTCCAATTAGCTGACGTGGATTGTACGTGTAGGTATTATTGTAGCGTTTGATCCATTTCTTATTATTTACTTGAGATACTAGTTAAACCAAGGACACAGTCAAATGGCTTCAAAATACACAAGGTCTTCCACAATCGACTAGTCGTGCTTCTTAGCAAAAGTCGAAGTTTTCATAGTAATAAGAGTTTTCTGAAGAAATAATTTATGACACAGAAGGTTTGTTTCTTCAAAAATCAGCCTAAAACTTACCACTTTGGTTTTCATTTCCGGTTGTTGAATCACCTTAACATTAGACTTACAAGTCTCCTAGATCATAGTAAAGTGGGTTTTCGATATATAACTTCGAATCAGACATCAGTCCTAAGCATGTATGCGCTAAGTTTTACTATAGCCAAGCGCTCACCGAGAGCGTACATAATTTATATATTTTTTGTAAGTAATAATAGTAATAATTGTTCACTCCAGATGCTCAGAAAAGGCTCTACAAGAAAGTAATGCGTTTAAATCGTCATGGATTTCATAAAATACGTGCATGCAGTTTGTTTTACGTGGATGCGATGCTGCCATTAAGGCTGAGTGAGCTGGCAGCTCATTACATAATTGTTTTACTACAATTTGCATTTCTATAAATAAATAAATAATTCTACAAATATTTCGTTTCCATTATTTGCTAAAAACAGAACCTTTCAGATGTGAATAAGACTCTTTTGATATATCCTTAGTTATTATCTTATGACACTAGAAGCCCTCCATCGGCTATGGTGGTTTCCATATTTAAAATAGGAATTCTTGGACTAAAATAAAAAAAGAAACCAAAAAGCCACAAACATATATAACGTTATTTCTCTAAATTCTTACCTTTTCATTTTAAGTTGGAGAAGTCTCCAAACTCTAAGACTGGGTTAACATAAACATTATACCTACAGGTCACTCATTTTCGACTTAAAGATAATTATCAAGTTATGGCAAATTCGCTGGAGGACTTTTTTTTTTGCTGGAGGACTTTTATGGCTTTAGTAGGGCTTCCCGACTACAATAATCTGATCCTGGTTTAAAGTATCCTGGTTTAAAGTTTTAAGTATTAAAATTGAATATTGGGGAAAATTTAAAATCTACTGAAAATTGTAATATATTTTTCATTACTCATACTCTGAAAGTAGGCCTGAAGTTGCCTGAGGAGCGGGTTGAAAGTAATACTTTTTAGCCCTTGGGAGAGTTACTTTCAACTGACAGCTATTATAAAAAATAAAACAGTTATATTTTCTGTACAGCCAGTCAATTACAGCGCGATGTAAAATTGAAATAACATAAAGTTAAGTATTTATTAAAGAATTTGTTTTTTATATGACTTTATTTTAATATAGTTGCAACTAAATATCTTTAAAATAACGAAGATTTATATTTTTTCAATGATTAAAATGAAAAATAATGGCTGAATAGCTGACAGGCCACAGAAAAAAAACAATATCGGCGGGAAAACGGCGATTCCAAATTAAATTTTTTAAAGACTCCCATTTTTTCTTTAGCTAATTCATGATTTTTGTTTTTAGTTTCCGCGTATTCACTAATAAAAAGCACAGTGTTTACCTCGGGATAAAGACTTATTTAGTCCCTCGAACTATTGAAGCCCTCGCTACGCTCGAGCGCCAAACCCCGTCTCGGCACTAAATAAGTTGCTTTCATCCCTAGGTTAACAATGTACTATTAAATCCTTTATCAAGCTTAAGTTATTTTATCACAATCTGGAGACATAAACATGCATAATTAGCACATTAAAAAAAATACAAAAAATCTTTTAAAATATGTTTATATTTCAAAATGAAGTAACGAGACCTTCTTTTTTACTTAATCGAATGAAAAAGCAAGTTTCTTGGAAAAAAATTACTAATTTATACTGCGTATTTCCACCTCGTGCTAACGTTTGTAATCAGGCACGCTGAGAATGATGTTATCGAGCGTCTTTGCAGTGCTGTGCAGTGTGCGTCTGATAGTAAAACACTTATATACCTTATGTATGTTAGCAGTAGATGCAAATAGAAACTAGGTAGAACTGTTTAAAAGTATTTATTAATTATATTTTATTATTTAGGTATATAAGGATAATAATCATTTGGGTGATCATAGTCCCGAGCGTGCTCGTCGCGATCCCTGCCAGCCAGTAATCCACAGGCTGCAATCCGGCTCGAATGTGTACTGCAGTGCAGGTTAGGGCGTGCCCCAGAGGTGACGCGTACCGACCCACCCCCGTCGGTACGAACATTTGCAGATGCGGCAATGGGGGCCGCCACCCATCACGCCTTGCCCAGTGTGGCGAGTCAAGGGGAGCAGAGTATCGAGTAGGCACGTGAAATGTAAGAGGTGGTGTGGGAGGTACGTTACACGAGCTGGTAACCGTCATGTCGGACAGACAGCTTGATGTGCTCTGTGTAACAGAGACCAAGCGAAAAGTTAGCGACGCCTGTGATGTTCCTGGTGACGGCATAGCTCTGTGGTATCGGGCCAGCATGGGAGTGGGGGTGTTGCTATCCGCTCGCTTGGCCTCAGGTGAGAAAGACTACGGAATATTCGATCCCAGACTTCTATGGGTCCGAATAAAACTAGGTGTCACCAGAGTCAAGGTGAATCAGGTGGCATCGGATCTAGAGAAGTTCTGGGATAATGTTAGGGAAGTTCTGGATTTGGCAGAAGCTAGTGAACGCGTGGTCGTATGCGGAGACTTGAATGGATGGGTTGGGACCAAGCGTCCAGACTTCGAGGACGTGCTTGGTTCATTTGGTGATAAGAGAGTGAACGATGCAGGTAGGCTCATTGCGGATGTATGTATGGAAAGAAACCTTATTGTGTCGAACACATTTTTTCAACATAAGGACATCCATATGTATACATGGAGAAGGAATGAACAGAGAAGTATGATAGATTTAATTCTGGTAGACAGTCGCCTCCGAAGTAAAATTCTGGATACAAGAGCCTACAGGGGTCCCACTGTCGATACAGACCACTATCTTATTATTGCGAGATTCAATGGTCTGTTCAGAAAGTGGAGACACTGGCGAGAGCGTGTCCACTTCGGGGGGCTTGAAAGAATAAAGATTGAAAAGTTGCAAGATGAGAGTGTAAGTGCAAAGTATGCAGAGGGTGTCCGTGAACGGCTGACAATGGCAAGTCAGCATGGATCTAACATAGAAGAATGCTGGAGAGTATTGAAAGATAGTATGGTAGATACAGCGAAAGAAGTATGTGGATGCTCAAAGAAGCATAGGAAAGTGAAAGGTGATGCATGGTGGGATACGGAAGTAGCAGCTTCCGTAGATCAAAAGAAGAAAGCGTGGCTGGAATATGTATCTTCTTTGAACCTGAGTGCAGGTATGAAAGAACAGAAGAAAGATATATACCGGCAACGTAAGAATGACACCAAGGCCTTAGTGAAAGAGAAGCGTGATAGAGCAAATATGATTGCAGAAGAAAGGCTGACCAAAAACTTCGAAAGCAACACCAAACTTTTCTGGAGGGAGGTGAAGAAATCTCGGAGTGATTGGTCAGCTTACAGAATCTTAATTAATGCTTAAGTATCAAATTAGCGGGAAGTTGCAGGGATGGTTTTTAGGGTCAACCGTTTTCCAGATTTTTTTTTACTTATCTGATGGGCTGCCATAGACGCACGTCTCTACATAGAAGGCATATATACGGTACAGGTAGTCAGCAGGATGCAAGGTATCCTCCCTTGTGTTAATTTACCGCGCTCGAGTAAATCCCAAAATCCCTTCTGGGGCTCCCCTACTAATAGCTGCAGGAGAAGCTAATAAAAGCATTATAACATTGAGTAAGTGGTCACTAAAATGTATAAAATAAATAATTAAAATTATAAACCACACGCCTGCCATGTAAAAAGAAAAAAACAAGTTGTATTGTAGCCAGGTTACCTCTTACATTATAATTTTTTGTAAATAAATATTTACGGACATTTTTTCACACAACGTCCTCAGGTCCCAAACTAAGCTTAACGCTTGTGCTATGGGTACCAGATTATGGATAAAATACATATACTACTTTTTTTTTACAGATAGAAAACACCCAGACGCAGTACAAATATCTGTGTTCATCACACAAATAATTGTCCTGAATGGGAATCGAACCCTCGTGCACGGAAGTCGGTTACACTACCAACTACGCCACGAGGCCCGTCAAAACGAAAGTCATTAAATCGTAAAGTGTTCCACAGAACCACAGTACGGTCCTCCACTACTACAATACAACTTGCTTTTTTTTACTCTTTACTATGCAGTCGTGTTTTAATTTTTTTTATTATGTATTTTTATTTAAACATGTTGACTATAGAACACAAGTAAGACATTACATTTGTTAAAGAGCTTTTAAACATGTTGACTATAAAATACAAGTGAGACATTACATTTGTTAAAGAGTTTTTAAACATGTTGACTATAGAACACAAGTGAGACATTACATTTGTTAAAGAGTTTTTAAACATGTTGACTATAGAACACAAGTGAGACATTACATTTGTTAAAGAGTTTTTAAACATGTTGACTATAGAACACAAGTGAGACATTACATTTGTTAAAGAGTTTTTAAACATGTTGACTATAGAACACAAGTGAGACATTACATTTGTTAAAGAGTTTTTAAACATGTTGACTATAGAACACAAGTGAGACATTACATTTGTTAAAGAGTTTTTAAACATGTTGACTATAGAACACAAGTGAGACATTACATTTGTTAAAGAGTATTGTTATAATATTAAAATAGCCCTAGCCTTTGCCCGGGGCTTCTTCGCAGCTAAAATCTAGATTTTTGGTTATATCTCAGGTTCCCGATATAGTAGTGGGATAAAATGTATATAGTAAATAATAAAAGTTGCATCAAAATCCGTTCAGTAGTATTTGCGTGATGCCCGTACGAACAATCAGACAAACAGATAAACAGACAGACAAAAATCTAAAAAAAATTGTTTTGTGTTCAGACACGCCTATTATATAGCCTATTACAGTATTTTTTTCTCAAATATCTTAAATGTACAGACACAACTCTGTTACAGCTTTATAATAGTATAGATTAAACAGATATTTATAAGTTTTTAAGTTGAATTATTTATTTTATTAATATTTATTTATTTATCTTACTGACAACTATTATTACAGGGTATATACCCTAATACAATAGTGTAGCTTACTATAATATATAAATTTACATTTTTACTTAAATATATATGTTACTTATATATTTATGTACTTACATTACTTCTATTATTACTATGTACTAGCATTTGCCCCCGGGCTCCGCCGCAGCCAAAAATTAGTTTTTAGGTCATATCTCAGGTTCCCGATATGAATATATAATTCCATCCATCAGCCGTCAACGTCCACTGCTGGACATAGGCCTCCCCAAGAGAACGCCACAACGAGCGGTCCTGTGCCGATCGCATCCTTTTTTTTTGTATGCTCATTAACGGGGATAATGCCGTAATCGCCACGCTTGGCAGGCGGGTTGGCGATCGCAGTAGATGTTGTTAATACTCGAGGGAGTACTGCTGCCCAATCCTCTGGTATTCCCTCAGTCGGCTCTTACGACTCTCGTTACAATTCAAAAGCCGGCTTCACACTAATATATAATTAGTTTCTAGATATTTACAAAAAAGCAAACTGCAACAAAACGACGATATAATTGGTGAGCAGGGACAGCATGGTGAGCAGTAGCATCAATCCCATGTAGAACAAGCCGCACACGCGCATCTTTGTGAAAGAGCTTCGTGTTAGCTGTAGCACCTTCTTGTACATACGCCTTTGACTCTCTGCAACGTGTTTATTTTTACACTAAGAAACGTGTTTTCGCATCGTTACTCGGCTACACCTCTATAGTTCATCAATAATTTCGCAATCTGTCTGTTTGTCACAACCCGTGCTTATGTTTGAATAACAATGTACTCAATATTCTGAGTTGTATTTGGAAGATGTGCTATTGGCTGTCCAGCTTGTTAGCTAAATACTTTATAAAAGCTTAAAAATACATTAGGTACCTATATAAAATTCCAATCTACAAAAAGAAAATTAATAATATAATAAGGGTTCGTATGTATATCAGGATAAAAGTACTTCTGATATGCGTATACTGTTGCATGTATAGTAAATTATTAGGTACCTGTAATGGTCGAACAACCTAAGTTCTGTATACAATTGCTCTTAATAGTCACAACGACATCATATATTTTTTCGTACTGTACGCAAAGATATATTACTTGCCACCAATCTCTGAAGATCCACATAACGGCAAACACCGTAATATTTTCGAATTGTATCTGAAAATACATAATTTACATATTCTAATATCTTCGCTTTCATAGCCAAAGTTGTTCTGAAAATCTAATATTATAACTAAAATCCTTCTATTTCGAAGGAACTAGAGGAAGAAGACATTTCTATAAGGGAAGAAACGTCTGAAGGACCTATTTATAACATGCTCTGTATTAGCGTAGCCTACGTAACGGAATCTTTGAACGTACTTCAAAACGTCTTAAATTGGAACTTTGTAGACTTATCAAGGGTTCGGACAATACGATGTAATATAATCAATTTTTCAGATTTTTTAAATTGCAAAGCACTTTCGTCACACCTACGCTAATAAAAGAAATAAGGTATTTTAAATATAAGTGCTTTTGATGCTGTTTTGAGAATATAAATAAGAAAATAAATTTTACTCTTATAAAACTAGCTTAGAACGTATCAATTTATTAGAACATAATAAAAAAAATGTTTACATTGGAAGAAACTTGAAGGACTTAATAAAATTAAAGGTGCAAACAAGCTCAAAAATATAAATTTTACCCCATGACTCGACTTGGAAGGCGATTTGAATATTTCTATCAATATTTCCAAGTAGACCAAAGCGCGTGTGAACATATTGATTATGTGAAACAAGATCTGGAAGATTTAATTTGTCAGTATTATATTGCAAATAAATACCTTTCCTTATTCACAAATTATAATTTGTACTTTAAGAGTAGCTGAGCATGTCAAGTGCTAAAATATAGATCAAAAATAAATACATGTCAACATTTATGGTGAGCACTTTAAATATAGACAATTCTAAACACGATATTAATATAATAATAGATTTAGAACAAGCTTGAGGTAAATTTAAACAAAATATCTTGCTTTTAAAGGTACAATTGATGTGACAAAAAATGATTATGATGAGCCTTTGAGCAAATTAAACAAATAACGAACACATGAGATTTAGTTTTCTTAGTTAAGGTTTATTTGGCTATTATCAGAAAGTAATCTTACCACTGCTTGAAAATTTTTATTGCAAAGCATGTAAGCATCTACGATATTCTGATAAATATTGAAAATTTCAGCGTAACGATCATCTTCATTAATTACCAAAATGCTTTTCCACTCTTCGAAAAATATTCTTGTCAAAACTATGATTCGAAGTGCATAAATGAAATTTATTTCAAAAGTCATCAAAAAAATATCGGTGATAATGTCGATTAAGGAATAACTCGTGTTTAAGCTATAAAAATATAACAATATAGCCATATTCCAAAATATTGCAATAAGATACGTGGACCAAGTCACAATTAGATAACTAAAAAGCATTTTACGTATATTGAGACTTTTGTAAATATATTGAAATTTCAGTATCAATATTATGTTTTTATTACTATCGATTATGTTGAGAATGCAAAATATGATTAAAAAAGAACTGCATAACAATAGATAGAAACTTGAGAACGCGAAAATAATGTAGTTATTATAAGCATCGAAAGCTCCTACAACAAATAAAGTACGATACACAGAGAATACGATCAATATCAAAGACACAGTAAATGAAAAAATAGTAAGTCCTATACGATTAGGAACTATAAAATTGTCAAGGATCTCATATTTTGGTAAAAAAAATACGCCCAGAATTAAATTTTGAGGATAAAACAACTTTTGAATATCATTATCTAAAATATTATTAAGCAGACATTCCAATGGAATATTTATTTTTGATTGTATAATCATTGTTAGTTTATTAGAATGTGTACAGTTTCGTCTTTACACCGAAACAAAGTGCGTCGTGGAGTCAGATCAATAAAATAACATTAATTTAATAACCTTATCTACTTACTAACTTTAATATAAATTTTTAATTCTCATATTGATGTGATATTTACTGCTAAGTACATTTTAATTTTTAAACATTTATTATCTATGCTAATAAATGCATTTGACATGCTCCGCTACTTTTTAAGTACAAATTATTTGTGAATAAGGAAGGAGGAGAGTCGGAGAAGTTCTATCGCAAAGGCATAAATGACCTTCCTGTTAGATGGCAGCAATGTATAGATAATAATGGTAGATATTTTGATTAAATAAATATGTTAAAATTCTCTTTACAATTTTGTAGAGTCAAAGTTAAAGGAAGGTGATAATATAAGGGGAGCATCAAGGCTTCTTTTTAGCAGTGATGTAGGTGCGCCTTGCTCTTCGTACACTTAACAGTCTGAAGAGTAAGCATCCAGCGCCGTCTGATGGCCTTTCTTTCCCGGATCCTCCTAATCTTTCTTCAGATCATCTGATTACAACTTCCAAGGATATATTTGGAGCAGTTAGCTCTTTTATAAATGGTTCAGCTGGCGGCTTCGATAGCCTGACAACACAACGTTTAAAAGATCTTGTCTGTCCAACCACCGGAGAATCTGGGGTTTCTCTTCTGAAGGAGTTAACTGCTTTAATTAATCTTATGCTTTCCGGAAATGTAAACGAGTGCATCATTGACATTTTATACGGTGCCACTTTATGCGCTGATGGTGGCATTCGTGCCATTGCCGTAGGCAGGTAACAAATTATTCGGCAGCTAAATTCTAAATTTAATGTCTGCTATCTAGATGATGGGACTCTTGGAGGTCAAGTAGACAATGTTTTCCAAGATTTGGTAGTATTAAAAAAAGAATGTCAAGCGATTGGCTTAGAATTAAATTCCTCAAAATGTGAACTATTTTTTAATGATAATATAGACAAAATTTCTGCTTTCGCTAAATTTAACTCTTTGACTGCAAATATCAAAATTATAGAAAGAAGCTCTTTTCGCCTCCTTGGGTCCCTTATTTTAGAAGATGCCTGTGAATCTTTTATAGAGGAAAAGATTAAAAAATTTGACGAGGTTTCGGACCGCCTTCTAAAAATTAATATCCATTTGGCTTTTACCATTATTCGTTATTGCCTTTTTGTCCCAAAATTTACACATATTTTAAGATCTTCTCATTTCTATAAACATCTGGCACTTTTAGAAAAAAATATGAAATCTTAAAATCAACCACAAGTAAAATTCTAAACATAAAATTGAATGACCGAGCTTGGCTCCAAGCATCCTTACCGGTTCGTTTGGGTGGGCTCGGTATTCGCAAACCATCCGATTTAAGTTTACCGGCCTTCCTGTCTTCAGTCCATAGCACAGAAGATTTAATTAGGAAAATCTTATCTTCCACACTAGTTAATTCTGAAGTGTTATGTAAGACTGATGACGTGGATGCCTGGAAAATGGCATGTCCAAACACTGACCTACCAATAAAGCCGCTTTCTCAGAGACAATGGGATGAGCCGTTATGCGGGATCATTAGAAAAAATCTTATAAATACTTCTATTGGTGCTGCTGAGCGTGCTTGTCTGTTGGCTGTGGGGAATTGGGAGTCAGGTATTTGGGTTCAAGCACTTCCGTCGTCCAACACAGGTACCATGATGGCCGACACAACTTTGCAAATTGCAGCTTCCTTGCAGCTGTCTCCGTTTTCGAGCCCCGTGTGTTACTCCGCATCACTGTCTCTGCGGGGAGGCCGTTGATGGTCTCGGACACCATGGCTTAACATGCAGCAAAAGTGCAGGCAGAATACCACGCCATGCCAGTTTAAATGAGATAATCCGTCGTGCTCTTATTGCCGGCGGTATACCAGCCGTACGTGAACCTAATGGTTTGGTACGCGACGATGGGAAGAGACCAGACGGTATGACTCTGATGCCTTGGAAGATGGCCTTGGTAGGCCTTTGGTGTGGGACACCACCTGCGTCGACACCCTTGCTCCATCATATCTACCAAGCACCGCTGGTTGTCCTGGTGCTGCTGCTGCATCATCGGAGACCCTCAAACCGCGGAAATATATTAACCTTGAGGGTAATTATATTTTCGAACCGTTTGGGGTCGAAACGTCATGGGGCCCGAACGCTAGCAAATTTTATAAAGAAATTGTAAGTCGTCTAATCGACGCTTCACGTGATCAGAAGGCTGGCCTTTACCTAGCACAAAAAATTAGCATTGCCATTCAACGTGGCAATGCTGCCAGCCTTCTGGGCACTTTGCCGGTAGCCAGTGATGCGGATGAATTCTATGATGCATAATATTAACTTCTTTCTTTTCTTTTTTGTGCCTTTTTTCTTTTAAACTTTGTAGTAGTATCTAAGAGTGTAAATATACAGTTAATATTAACAAATAAATGTTAAATAAAAAAAAAGCTAATTTCAATTTTTCAGTACAAATTGGCAATTTCATACTTTAACCCCTAATATTTCATCTACCTTTTTACGAGTAAGCCTTTGAATAGATATCTAGAAATACGTGTAAGCCTCTGAATAGTTTTTAATAGAGACGAGGTCTGAATAAGTACAAAGTAATCCAACTTTAAAAAATCGCTCGCACTAAAGTTCTCTTTCTCCTTATTCACAAATAATAATTTGTTCTTTAAAGTAGCTGAGCACGTCAAGTCAATTACATACGAATTCCGTGCTAGACATTTTTTTAACTTACCGCTAAAAAAATTTAAAATTTTCAAATTTGGGAAGTTATTGGTTTTACCCCGTTTTTCGAAAATTGAGTTTTTAACGGATGTTGGCGTTTTGAGGTCCTAGGAAGCTTCCCCGAATGTTTCCGCGATGATGATGTTTCTTTTTTGAGGGGAGAAATACAATTGCGTATCATAGGGCTATGGTATTTTGCGCTCCGTATGTCGGGCTCGGGCTGGTAGCTACCTATACCGACTAAAAAACCACCTCATATTCTCTGCCTTCTTACTCCCCATGGGGTCACCGTTCGGTATTTCATCACGGGGGAAGGATGTAGCTGCTCAGCCGCTATTTACTCTTGCTGTTTGGCTACCACTCAATCTAGCTCTCTCTTGGGTGCGTAGCTCTCTTAGCACTTCCGTCGCGTAGGTGTTAGTTGCATTCCATGCCTCCTTCGTCTTCAGCATTACAGAAGTTACGTTTTCAGGTTGGATTCTACATTGTAACGTAGTCTCCCACTTCTCCTGTACTCCTTTGAACCGGGAGCACATGAAGAATACATGCTCCGCGTCTTCAATGATGCCAGTGCAGATGGGGCATTCTGGGGAATCATCGTGCTTGAACCGATGGAGGTATTCTCGGAAGCACCCATGTCCTGAGAGCATCTGCGTGAGGTAATAGGTAGTCTCTCCGTGTTTGCGGTTTATCCACTTTTCTATATCGCGTATAAGCCGGTGGGTCCATCTCCCTTTAGTTGAGGCGTGTACCTGCCATTAATGTAGACTCTTTTTCCTCTCTTCACTCCTCATTTCAGCTGGTGTTGAGTCGGAGTTTACTTTCCGGATGTAGTAAAAAGACTTACGTTCCTCAGCTAGTATTTCTACTGGCAGCATACCAGCAATTACGCACAATGCCTCTTCGGAAACTGTGTGGAACGCCGCAGCTACACGAAGTGCACTGAGTCTGTAGACAGACGCAATTTGACGCCAGGTTTCTAGGTTGGCGAGTGCCACTGACCAAGCAGCTCCGTACATTAGCACTGATGTGACCACGGATGTCAACAATAGTCTCCTTTTCTGCTTGGGTCCTCCAACGTTAGGCATTAACCGAGCCAAGATAACAGCCACTCCGTTGCTTTAGTTGCAACACATTCCACGTGTTTCTTGAAGTTAAGACGCGTATCTATCATCACTCCAAGGTAACGTATGAATGGTTGCGTCGTAAGTGTATGCTGTCCAACTGCCAGAATCATTGTCTCAACCTGTTTCCTGCTGGTAATAAGTACCGCTTCGGTTTTATGTTCTGCAAGCTTCAGTCCAACTTGCTCCATCCAGTTACGAATTACTGCGTACGTTTGGTCGAATGCCCAATTGATTTCCTCAATGTACTTGGCAACGATCACTACCGCCACGTCGTCCGTGAATGCTACAAGACGTGCTTCGCTTGGTAAGGCTTGTTTCAATAATGCGTCGTACATAATATTCCATAGTAGGGGACCCAGCACTGACCTTTGTGGTACTCCTCCAGTCACTTTGTATTGTTTGGGCCCGATATCAGTGTACTTAAGGACTCGATCTGTAAAGTAGCTCGCTACTATGTTCCGCAAGTAGACCAGTACATGTAATGTGGTAAGGGCTTTCATAATTACATCCCATCTGGCCGAGTTGAAAGCATTTTTGATATCCAGTGCTGCGACCAAGCAATACTTTTTTGAACCTCCCTTCCATCTGCTTCCAGATATTGCTTGTTTTGCAGTATTAACCCCTAGGTCAATAGCATCTACCGTAGATCGGCCTTTGCGGAATCCATACTGGTTATTAGCCAGTTGCGGTTCAACAATAGCCTCAATGCGTCTGTGGACAATACGCTCCAGTACCTTGCCAGCGCTATCAAGCATGCATAGTGGGCGGTATGATGATGGTTCACTATTTGGTTTATTCTCTTTACGGAGAAGTACCAACCTTTGTAACTTCCATCTTCTTGGAAAGGTACCTTCTCGGAGACAGGTGTTATACGTGTCTAGGAAAAGGTCCGGAGCTGTTTTAATGGCGGCTTTTAACGCAATGTTTGGAATACCATCCAATCCAGGAGCTTTACTGTTTACAATTCTCAAGGAAGTTTCTAGAAGTTCATCTTGAATGATAGATGGTATTTGATCGGCTCTATTCTCCTCTGAGATGTAATTTTGCTCTATTTGCTGGGGGAGGAGAACCGTGACTATATACTTTAACAGCTCAGGGTCTAACGGCGAGCACGGTGGTTGCCTCTTTAGTCACAGCATGACAGTTTTGTACGGCCTTCCCCACGGGTCTCTTTCAACTTCCTCTAATAGATCGCTCCAAAACTTGCTCTTGCTGTCCCGAATGGCATTTTTGAGCATTAAGCGTACTTCTTTGTAGCGATCTTTCATTTTATTGGAATAGCAGGAAGGCTTCTTCCGGGCGCGCTGGGCTAGTCTTTTTGCTCGGATGCACTGTGTACGCAGCGTGGCTATTGTGTCATTCCACCAGTAGACTGGTGGGAGTCTATTTGGGCAGCGTTTCCTTAACATAGTGGCATCACAAGCTGACAGAATTCTCTTCATGATAACGGCAGATTTCTCGTAAGCATTGCATCTCTGTTCTATGGGCTTGGTCTCCAGAGCAGACTGAAAAGTTTCGAGATCAAACACACTGGTCTTCCACCCGATGGTGTTACTTTTCTTGGTTAGCACCTTAGGTAACGTAGTGGACACTTCCCAATAGATAGCTTGATGGTCACTAGCCATGCAAATTTCGGTGACTTTCCAACTGCTGTTATCTTTTGCAAGGTTTGAGCTTATAAAAGTCAGACCCACTATGCAACTCCCATCTCCTTTTGTAAATGTTGCTTTATTTCCGGTGTTAAGTAGCACTAGGTCCAGAGACGCCATTACTTCGCCAACCCTCTGGCGTTAGTCAGCTTACTACCCCAGTCAGTTGCCCATGCATTGAAGTCTCCTGCGATTGCCACAGGATGGTGATTTCTTACATCGACTGCAAGTTTTTCCAAAAAGTCAATATACTCGTCCAATGTGAGACTAGGTGGAGCATACAAGCTGTAGAAATGTATGTCTTCTAACCTGACTCTCACGAATCCCGTGCCTGGACCAACTTCCTGATAAGTCCGCAGGCTAACGATCCATGCCACACATTTACCACTAGTGTGTGTGTGTGTGTGTGTGTGTGTGTGTGTGTGTGTGTGTGTGTGTGTGTGTGTGGGCCGTATGTAAACCTCTCATAACTTTGAACAGCTTGACCGATTTCATCAGGGTTGACGTAATTCGAAAGGACTTGACCAAACTTAGATTTTGAATACAATTAGGACCGATTCGAACAGGTAGATCTTGAGAAATCTCAAAAAAACTACATTTTTTTTTTCAAATGTATTTTTTTTTTAATAAATTTTAACGGTTTACAGATCGATTCTAAAAACTAATCAGCTCTTAACATCAAAACAACTACCTCGATCGCTGCCAGTCCGGTCAAAATCGGTTGATTCGTTCGTGAGGTATCAGTCGAAAAAAAAATGAAAAAAAATTTTTTTTGTGAATTTCTATGAAATTTTCAGTCTGACCAGTTCGATCTTTAAGATTCTTCAAAGAGCTCAAAAAGCTGCGTTGAATGCCGTAAACTACGAGAAAATCGGTACATTCATTCAAAAGTTATTACGATTTGAAAATTCAACGAATAGTGTTTTATTAAATCTCTATCAGACTTGCTTTTGCTTTTTGACTTTTAGTTATCTCTTTGAGCTCGGAGAGCTCAAAATGACACGAAAATTATACCTTAATTATAGAATTATACGTAGGTAAGTCGTTTTTGAGCTCAAAGCTCTCAAATTATTATTTGTGAATAAGGAAAAAGAGAACACTAGTACGAGCGGGAATCGAACCTGCGTCCCTTCCTATCCGGGGAAGTGCTCTAATCCACTGAGCTATCGTACTACCTGGTGGTCATACCCTATTTCCTCATCACACTTGTCTTAACGACCAACGTCATCTATCGGAACGCATTTAAATGCATTAACCTAATATAGTAAGTTTAATTTTGCAATTAATATTCATAAGTACTATTTAAAAATCTTAATGATTTTTGGTTGGTTGGTTGTTTTACCGCTAGGCTATATATATATATAAAAATCTCGCAGTCAGAGGTGTACGTGGTCTGAACCTTGGATTAGGGATCGAACTTGATACCACTGTCTTTGTAGTCGTTTTACCGCTAGGCTATATATATATATATATATATATATATATATATATATATATATATATATATATATATATATACACTGACTGCGAGATTTTTCGAAATTATGTGTGTAGGTATTTATCAACAAATTATCACTCCTCGGTGAAGAAAAACATCTTGAGAAAACCTGCTTGCCTGAGAGGTTTACTCGACGGCTTGTGAAGTATGCCAACTTGCATTATACCAGCGTGGTGGACTATGGCCTAATCCCTCTCATAGTGAGCTTAAAAAAGGGGTAAAAGGACATAAAAAAAACTATATGGTTGTCGTGTAAAGTCGGTTTACGGACAATAATTTTACGTGATAACGTCATATTCATTATGCAGCGACAAAAAGAATAGAACAATATTGCTCCGCCTCTCAGGAAATGCACTTCCATAGCCTCTTTTAAAAATCACATCAAAGCGCTTCTGTTAGACCATCAAAGAGATACTACAAACCTGAGAGCAATGACTACCGCAATATAACGTTTTTTTATTAGATAGTATAAATTTTATAAATTTTAAATACTTTATATTTTTATCACAGACTTAATACCTTTACACATCGAGATAGTAACACACACACACACACACACACAACACACGCACTTCACAACTTAATAGTTAAGAACTAGTACCTAAAACTATTCTTTATCTCTGTATTTTTTGAGTATTACCGTTCTTGTGCGTATATCTCCCTGTGGTTGCAGCAGAATACCAGCGTCAGGTGGTTTGCAATTTTTGCTTCTGCTTGGCACTATGCTGAGCTGTTAACCATTTGGCCATTGCCTTTTTAAAATGTTTTAATTATTTTATTTGTCCTTTTTTAATCAATGAACTAATAAACGATTTTTCTTTCTTCTTTCTTTCTTTCATAATATATGTTTTCTGAAAGTTTCACAAACAATGCATTGTTCGCCGTGTTCATTTCGCCGTTCGGAACGTGACACTATTTCATGCGTGCGGCCGGCGTTCTTTCATTTATAAGACGAAAAAGGGATTATTACTTGCATATATAAAGAAGTAACTAACTAACTAACTTATCATCACTCCATTTCCCTTGCGGTGTAGGCAGAGAGAACAGAATGCCAAGAGGTCATATTCTTGCATACATCTCTCGCTTCCTCAACATTCATAACTCTCTTCATACACGCTCGCCGGACTCCTGACTCCACCTTCCTTCAATACATGACCGATTTGGTCTAGGTAGGTGAGTCTCAGTCTCCCTCTGTACCTACATCCTTCCACTTTCGCATTGTATATCTTCTTAACCAGTCGCTCGTCCGCCATTCTTTCCACATGGCCGAACCATCGGGTATAAAGAAGTATCTGGAAATAATTGTTTACATGTAATAAATATGACCCCCCGTTGAGTTAATTCATGCATTTATTGATAGTAATTATTTTACAGTAATGACTTTAAACAGACTCGTGATTTTATTCAATATCTAAGACGAAGATAATGTTTGATTGAATGCTACTAAGGTTATCTATGCCACCTCTGTCTACGCGTCAGTCCATTTTAATTTCGTGTTTTGTCAATGTGGTGACCGACTAAGATCACCACCCCATTCTTACCTACGAAATACGTACTGTACGAAATGACTAAGGGAAGTAAGCAGTGTTCACCTATTGTATTACTGGTGGTAGGGTTAAACACTAACCACTGAAGTAATGTAACAGAATTCCAGTTGTCCGCGAATACAGGTGGAGAGACGGCAAACGGCGGGTTTATTTAGTGGGTAAGGGCCCCACACACTATGTTCGTTTTGTTAACCCACCTAAACAAAAAATGTTGAAGTGCCAAATGGAGTACTCACTTGTTATAGCACCTAAGCGAATCGGTACTGCTGTCTGTCGTTGTTGCTTTAATCCATAATAGAGAGCCAAATAACTCAGATATTCGACTTACAATTCATACTAAACTAAATAAGAATGGTAAAAAGCGTACTCAGACACAAAGTTGACCAAATCGGTCGTGTATTAAAGTAGGGTGGAGTCAGGAGTCTCCGAAACCGGCGAGCGTGTATGAAGAGTTATGAATGTTGAGGAAGCGAGAGATGTATGCAAGAATAGAGCCTCTTGGCACTTTGTTCCCTCTGCATAGTTATAGAGTCTTTGTTGCCCTCATGGAGTAGTTCAATTAATCCTAAAACACCAGAACTGAATTCATGTGGAGAAAAAAGATAATTATGTGTAAGAAGTTTTATTAAAAGACGTGCAATAAGAAAGTCCTTACATATTACCACTCTAAGAAGGCTGAAGAAGCAGCCTTCTTAGAGTGGTAATATTATAGTTTGAAAACGTCCTTTAGACGATAACACACGCCCGGAAAACATTGTAGAAATAATAGATAATAAATGTGCCCGGTAGACGTCAATAGGCTCGCCCCCTATTACGTAGGACTTTAACATAGCTGGCGAGTCGTGAATATGTAATACACCTCTGCCTACCCCTTCGGGGAACACAGGCGTGATGCTATGTTTTTAAGTTAGAGGAAAAATATTGAACGTGTTCAACAGATTGGGTGCCTATATTGTGGGCTGTAATATTGATCGCTTAAGGGTAAGTTTCACAACGATGGAAGTGAGCGATGTGTTCTTTCATTACCTAAACGAGGAGAAACTGTGGCCCTAGTCAAGTTGCATTCTATGAACGCCAACGCTATAGAAAACTATTAAAATGTATGAAAATTTTACATCTCTAACGTTAAGTCACGTGACTTAGCGTTATAGATATCGTTAAAGATATCAAATTCCCATACATTTTAATAGTTTACTTTAATAGCGTTAGCGATCATAGAATGCAGCTTGGCTAGAGCCACTGATCTTGTTTAGTTTTGGTACATATCAATTGAAAATCAAAAAATCATACGTGTCAAAGCATTACATCACAACATGTCTTAGGTTTAATAAACTGGCTACTGAAATAACGTAACACAGTTCCAGTGGTCCGCCAAAATAGGCGGAGAGTTGGTACACGGCGGATTTATATAGTGGGTGCGGGCCCCACACTACCCTTTTCGTTGCCCCGATCGACGGGGTGAACGGTTATGTACATCTTTCCCGCCTTAACAAAAAAAATACTAATAAAGCTACTAAGTATATGAGGGCAACCTAAACAGACAGAGAGAAAGAGTAGTACTTCTTCTTCTTTTTTGATTATGGAAATCAGAATTAACCATGAATGCCAGTGCCATGTTAAATGTTGCATCAAGTAAGTTTAGTAAAAATAAGTCGTCAAGCAAGTCACACTCATAGTAATACAAAGTTTGTCATAGTCTAGTCAAGTCAGTCATGACTCACCAAAGTCGTGGTGATTTTACTGGAAGACTATGGCGTTTTCGAGGCAACACGAAAAACGCCGCATTATATAACTTGCCAACACTTATGCACATATAGAAATAGTTAATTAGTAAAATGCCACAAGTTTTGAAATATAATGTAGTAGAGCAACGTTATGATTTTTTCATGTTCCCGCCAAAAATCCAGACATAGATTATAAGGCCACAGATATTTTGTATTTTTTTGACACGATTACCCATTCTTTTTTCTAAGAGAAAATCTTCAAGCACAGTAGACGACTATTGCTTAACTGTGTAATAAAAAAATCTTAGAAGAAGCCAGAACATATGTTAGAATAGCAACCGGAAATGGTGTGCTAGAACAAGTGGATGAATTTGTATATGATGTGGATTCAGTCGGGATAGAAGGTACACCACTGATGTAGAGAGAAGAGTGAATGCGGGAAATAGAGTGAACGGATCATTGGGACAACTTCTCGGCAGTCATCACCTCAGCCAGCACGTGTCGCAATACACAACGCAGTGCTTGTCCCAACGTTATTATATGGAAGCAAGAGTTGGGTATGCAAAAAGGAGGATGAGAGTAAAATCAATGCGGTCGAAATGCGGTCTCTGCGGAGAATCTGTGGAGTGAGGCTGACTGACCGCATTCGTAACAACGACGTAAGAGAGCGAGTAGGTATGAAAGAGAGTATTGGTGTAAAGATGCGAAAGGGAATGCTCCGATGGTTCGGACATGTGGAAAGAATGTCGGACGGGCAACTGGTTAAGAAGATATACAATGCGAAAGTGGAAGGATGTAGTTACAGGGGGAGACCAAGACTCAACTACCTAGACCAAATTGGTCATGTATTGAAGGAAGGTGGAGTCAGGAGTCTCCGAAACCGGCGAGCGTGTATGAAGAGAGTTATGAATGTTAAGGAAGCGAGAGATTTATGCAAGAATAGAGCTTCTTGGCACTCTGTTCTCTCTGTCTACCCCGCAAGGCAAATGGCGTGATGATAAGTAAGTTAGTTATTGCATTAAAAAACACGTTGTGCATTAAAAAAACTATCCTGTGCTTAGATACGTAATGTCGAAAGAACACTTTTTTTTGTTTAAATAATGGCTACTCAGTTTGAGTATTTGCCAATGACTTATTTAGGGTATATTTCTTCTTCACAGGTAAGTTTAATTCATAAATCGAAGTCAAAGTCATATAAAATTAGTCATAGTCACGACAAAGTCACGCTACAGCATAGCGGTAGCGACTTAACTGAAGCTTTTATGGAGTTTTGGAGGCAACATGAAAAAACATGTTTTGCCGCATTATCACTTACCAACACTTAAGCACATACACAAATTGTTAATTAGCTAAAGGCCACCACTTTTACACATTAATACTTAAAATAACATAAGTTTAAGAAAATAATACGAGCGACGACACGATCTTCTTAATTTTCCCGCCAAAACTAGAAAGAACAACGGTCGTATAAAGTATAGACTAGAGAATGATATCAGTCAATCATTGCGCAAACGCAGCCGCGACGTCTCACAGCGCTACAAAAATATTGAATGCGTTCGAAATTTAAAATTAATTTCAATATAAATTCAATATATCATTCGGTATATAATTCATTGAATTCAAATAATCTGTGATTTTGTTTTATTATTTAACGATAACTTGTATTTAACTATTAAATTGTGGTCTATCAAACATTAATTAATACAAAATTTGATGGACGTTCCTGGATAGTGAATTAGTGTTTCATTTTTAATCAATATGGTGAATAAATTATATAGAGTTAACTCGACTAGAGAGATGAAAGCAGGACGCAAACACAATCAGATTTTAATGTCAATTATTGGTGAGTAAATTATTTAATAATTATAATTTGCCAGCTTCAACCTGCCAGTTAAACTGCGTTTTGCTTTTTTAACTGCCTCTGTGGTGCAGCGGTAGTGTAAGCTACTGCTGATAATGAGCTTTCGGGCTCGATTCCCGGGTCGGGCCCGTGATGATAATTTGTACTTTAAAAGTAGCTGAGCATGTCAAGTTCTAAAAATATAGATCAAAATGTTTAAAAAATCACGCCATCAAATAGTATGAATTTTAATTGCAAAATTAAACTTACTATATTGGATAATTGCATGTAAATGCATTTCCGATAGATGGCGTTGGTCGTTAAGACAAATGTGATGAGTAAATTGGGTACGACCGCAAGGGAGTACAATAGCGAAATGAAGAAATATACGAGTGTGCCCGCTACAACCAAAACAGCTTCTCACCCACTAAGTAAACCCGCCATTTGCCGTCTCTACGCCTATACTGGTAGACCACTGGAACTATGTGACATTACTCCAGTGGTACTTTGATACTGACCTGCTCGGTACAAATAACAAATGAATACTGGTATCCAACCAACAGTAATGCAATGTGTGACAATTGCTTACTGCCATTAGCCGCATCGTCACAAAAATAGGGTGGTGACACTTGTCTTAACCCGGCACCACACGTACATAGTTTCAAAAATACAGAGACAAATTATCATTTGCATAACAATTGTGCGTTATATTTGTGCAGAATCCATCCATCCATCCATCAGCCTTTCAACGTCCACTGCTGGACATAGGCCTCCCCAAGAGAACGCCACAACGAGCGGTCCCGTCATGGGGGATAATGCCGTAATTGCCACGCTTGGCAGGCGGGTTGGCGATCGCAGTGGATGTTTTTAATACTCGAGGGAGTGCTGCTGCCCACTCCCTCGGTATTCCCTCATTCGGCTCTTACGGCTCCCGTGGGTAGAGAGGGGTGGGACAATTCTAAAGCCGGCCCCACACGGTGCAGATACAGGTCATGTATATTCCATACACTTTTTTGCATGATAGATAATGCCGAATTACCTGATTCTACGCATTGGAATGTATGCAGTGATAGTCTAGCGATAAAGCAAGGACTGCAAAGACAGTGGTAACGAATTTGATTCCCACAATAAGGTTCAGGCGTACGGCACAAATTTTTTTTTTTTATTAAACACAAAGTGAAAAATGTTAAATCGAAAATAACAGTCACGAGCAGGATTCGAACCTACATCTCCTGGATACCGTCCAGATGCTTTGCCAATTCAGCCATCGTGACCCTTGCTCCCGACTGCTAATCTCGATAACACATTCATACTTAACGTCTTTGGGTGACGCCTGCACCATCTGTCGGAAGTATTTTCATACATTATACCGACCAGGGTAAACTTAATTTTACAATTAAGATTTTACCTAATAATGACGCAAACCCTATAAATATTGGATATTTTTATATATATTTTTAGCATTTGACATGCTTAGCAACATACATTAAACACAAAGTGAAAAATGTGAAACCGTCCAGATGCTATCCAGGAGATGCAGGTTCGAATCCTGCTCGTGACTGTTATTTTCGATTTCACATTTTTCACTTTGTACATTAAATGTATGTTGCTAAGCATGTCAAATGCTAAAAATATATATACAAATATCAAATATATTTTTTTTTGCTTTTTTGTGTTTTTTTTTAATAAGATACAAGTACATGCGTAGGTTAGAGTAGGTGGTGTAGGTTAGAGTATGATGGAGAGGCCTTCCTCGGGGCGCATCTCAGAGAAAGTGTCGAGCACAGGAGTCTGGAAATGACATGAAAGAAATAGAGCACAGCGAGAGTCTTCCGAAGACCATGAAGGTTGGCGTATCCATATACATATAATATGGGTACGCCAACTAAACGCACTGCTCCAATGAGATAGAGAGGTTTCGAAGTAAACGGAAAAATATCATCGATGTATACAATTTTTTAGATTTTTGTTGATATTTTAAAAACCACTCAACCGATTTTGATACAATTTTAATGGTACCACCTCTGAAGTAGAACCTTTTTTTTTTTGTTGAGGCGGGGAAAAAATTTCCTAACCGCACACCCTATCGTTCGGGGCAACGATCAGGGTAGTGTGGGGCCTGCACCCAATAATGAAACCCGCCGTGTGCCGTCTCACCGCCTTTATTGGCGGGCCACTGAAACTATGTTACATTCCTTCGGTGGTTCTGAAGTAGAAACTACCAAACAAAAAAAATATTATTGAAATAATTCATAATTGGCGGAATAATCGCGTAACAAACATACAAAAAAAAACATACTGACGAATTGAAAACCTCTTCATTTTAGAACTCGGTTAAAAATACATTGACTGTTAAAACGGTCTAGCCGTTTCAGCAATTACGGAAGATACAGACAGACAAAAATTTTAAAATTAGTTATCTATTTTATTTGTTATTTTATATAGATGGAATGTTATGTTATGTTCATTCTGTTATAGGGAATGTGTATACCTTCATATACATTTAGCTTTTAGACATTACAAACAGACACTTCCATTTAATTTTATTTATTTCCATTTTTTTTAATTAAAATCTATACTTATAGGTAAATTGCTAGCTTATAAGTATATATTTTAATTTGTCAAATAATTTATTGTGAACTTAACTGCCTCGGTGGTGTAGCGGTAGTGTATGCGACTGCAAATCATGAGGTCTCGGGTTCGATCCCCGGGTCGGGCAATGTTATTGAGCTTTTTCCTAAAAGGAAAAATTCTCAGTAGCAGCCCGGAGTTTGGAAATGTGCCCGGTAGACGTCAATAGGCTCGCCCCCTATTACGTGGGACTTAAGCATGGCTGGCGGAGTCATGGGTGTGTAATACACCTCTGCCTACCCCTTTGGGGAAAACAGGCGTGATGCTATATTTGTTGTTTTATTGTGAAATAACACATAACAAGGTATTGAAATAAATTATTGTGAAAATATGAAAAAAGATTGCTAGGGCAGGGCTGTGTCATTCATACTCTAAACTTTTGACGATCTGTTCCTAATATTTTTGATTAATTAGATAAATGTCTACTTCACATCACTATGTATACAACCCTTATAATTAAACATATATACCAACATACTCCCACGTGTGCACTTAAACTTTGCTTTACCCACTCCCGTCACGAGGATGTTGTGAGGAAAAATAACGACTCTTACGAGCCCTCGTAATTTGTAAACAAACATCTTGCATTATATTATCGTCATCCATCAGCCTTTTAAAGTCCACTGCTGGACATATGCCTCCCCAAGAATGGGGGATAGTGCCGTAATCGCCACGCTTGGCAGGCGGGTTGGCGATCGCAGTGAATGTTGTTAATACTCGAAGGAGCGCTGCTGCCCACTCCCTCGGCGTTCCCTCAGTCGGCTCTTACTTAAATAATTAAAATAAATTATTTACATACATACATATTGTCACGCCTTTTTCCTGTAGAAGTAGGCAGAGATTACTTCTCTCCACTTGCTACAATCCTGACATACATCTTTCGCTTCATCTACTTCCATCAGCGTTTTCATGCATGCTCGTCGGTTACGAGTACTCTTGACCTGGCCTTCCTGAGCGTCTCCGATCTGGTCAAAAAAAAAAATATTATTTAAAAAAAGTAACGATAACTATAAGCGGAAAATGAACTCGTATATACTAGATCACCGTTCCACTCAACCAAATTATTTTCTTATCAGTAGATATACAAAAGTTTTTGCCAATTTAATTTACATCATGCTCTGGCTAGCATCATAAGTCACTTTAAAATAAGTAAAAGAGAGTTATTTCTTCATAAAGCCAAAAAATATATCAATTACACCCGTACAAAGCGAGAGTGCGTCTCTAGTATCATATATGTCCATCCATCCATCCATCCATCAGCCTTTCATCGTCCACTGCTGGACATAGGCCTCCCCCAAGAGAACGCCACAACGAGTGGTCCCGTCATGGGGGATAATGCCGTAATCGCCACGCTTGGTAGGCGGGTTGGCGATCGCAGTGGATGTTATCTAGTAAAGTCCAGTTCGGGAGTCATTTGGAGGACAAAGCCAAATTGGCGAGCAAGAAACTGGGCGTCCTGAACAGAGCCAAGCGGTACTTCGCACCGAGGCAGCGACTTGTGCTGTATAAAGCACAAGTCCGCCCTCACGTGGAGTACTGTTCACATCTCTGGGCAGGCGCACCAAAATACCAGCTTGACCCACTTGACTCCCTGCAAAGACGCGCTGTTCGAATTGTCGATGATTCCAATCTCACGGATGAGCTGGAGTTGTTGGAGCGGCGGAGAGACTTTGGGGCTCTCTGTGTGCTCTATCGACTCTTCAACGGGGAGTGCTCTGAGAAACTGTTTGAGGTGGTATCAACATCGCCATTTTACCACCGGACCACGACACGCCGTACTAGGGTTCATCCATACCACCTGGAAACGATCTCGTCCAAGACGGTTCGTTTTCAGCGTTCTTTTCTACCACGTACGTGTAAGATCTGGAATGAACTTCCTGCTGCGGTGTTTCCCCAGCGTTACGACTTGTTGCTCTTTAAACGAGGTTTGTGAAGAGTACTTTACTCACGGTAGGCAGCGACTTGGCTGTGCCCCTGGTGTTGCCATAGTCCATGGGTGGCGGTTACTACTTACCATCAGGTAGGCCGTTTGCTCGTCTGCCACCGTTGGCAATAAAAAAACAATGTTAATACTCGGGGGAGTGCTGCTGCCCACTCGTCCGGTATTCCCTCAGTCAGCTCTTACGATTCCCGTGGGTAGAGGGGGGTGGGACAATTCTAAAGCCGGCTCCACACGGTCATATATGTATCATATATATAATAGCAACATAAATTGTTGCACTTAAAATCAATCGATACACATTCAATCCTATAGATTCTATAAATAGGACGTCTAAGAATAAAGTTAATATAGAATGGATACGCTCAAAATATTTAAAAGCAATGTCTTTCTCAGTGTAACTTTTTCTTTTCGCTTACTTCTTCTAAAAATGTGACTGTGCCTATGTGTTAATAATATATATGGCCTAAGCATGTCAAATGCTCTAAAAATATATAAAAATCAGCATTTGCTCGCGGCTCCGCTGCAGCCAAAAGTATTTTTTTAGGTTATATTTCAGGTTTCCGATATAGTAGCGGAATAAAATGTATACTAGTTTTTAAGTGTGTGTCAAAATCTATCAAATAAATTTTTTTTTATCAAAATCCGTTTGGTAACATTACTAAACGGATTTTGATACAATTTTTTCGCAAACACTGCGTGATGCGTAAACGAACAGACAAAATAATCTAAAAAAAAAATTGTTTTGTGTTCAGTCATGCCTATAGATACAGCCATTTTTTTCTCAGATATCTGAAATTTCAACAGACACTGCTCTGTTTCAGTTTTATAATAATTAGGATATAGGTAAAGAAAATATATTAGGAATGAGTGTGTTATCGAAATTCGTAGTCCCGAGCAATCGTCATGATGGCTGAATTATTAAAGCATTTGGACGGTATCTAGGAGGGATTAAATTCAGACTGTTATTTTGGGAGTGATCTCTTCTGTCCCAGGTCGACTGGCAGAGAATGCCTTACTCTATGATTCGTGCTCAAAAAGATGTTTTAATAAGAAAAACAATAAGCTCATTATTTTGTATCTTTAAGGGAAAATCACTCAATATCGCGAACAAATTCGACATGAAAACATTTTCGTACATCACTTTACAAACATAACATTATGTATAATGGTGCCAAATTATTTGGATACGTGCGGTAATGCGTGTCTGCATTTGATATTTATATCTGGTATGATGAGTATGAAAACATCACAGCACATTAGTTACACTTCCTTTTGAAAAGATAATAGTCTGAAAATCTATTGTTTTTTAGTTCCGACAATAATTAATCAACAGATATTTTGATCTATATGTTAGCACAGCAGCATATCAAATGCTCAATTACTTTAAAGAACATATTCATACTTTATGTCACAATCCAGAACAAAACTTGTTTGTTAATTGTGTAGATACTATTGCTTTTTTTGATTGTAATGTGTTTTGTGCATTTAAATAAATAAATATTCGCAAATCGCCGTCAGTGAGTGCGATGGCTTAGTGGTCTAGAGCACTTCCCCGGATTGGCAGAGACGCAGGTTCGAATCTCGCTCGCAGTAAAGGTCTCTTTTTCCACTTTCATAAATAATTTGTTCTTTAATTAAGAGATGTTGTAGACGCGTCTGGTCAGCTGCTGGTACCAACGATAGGTTAAATATCACGATGGGCTTCTACCAGGGTTCGGCTGTAAGTCTCTACCTTTTTTGCTTGTTATGGATGCTCTATCTTCAGAAATGCAGGAGGAAGTACCCACTACCTCTTTGCCGATGACATGGTTCTTGTTGGTGAAGTCGGATTCAAAGTACAGAGCAAACTAGAGAAGTGAATGAAATGGCCGTCCTTCCACCCTGATGGATTGGTGATGGACTTCTGATTCCTTGAGTTAGGATTCAAGCAATACCAGAAGTCTAAAAAATATTCTCCTTTCTTCCCTTAAAGAACAATCTAGTAACAGTAAATAAAAATACTTTAGAAAATCCAAAAGTGCACGCCTCATAATCTTCATTTTTCACAATATTATTGATTATTTGATAAGTAACTAATAATGTATTGGTCTTACTAAGTAGTTTTCAATAAATCACATAGATAGCGCTAGTTTCAAAAAGTACTAATGTGGTTCTCATGATCTCATGTCTTATACGACATCTAGCGCTAATTTTAAGAAGTACTACTATATTGGTCTATAGAAGTAGTTCTCACGAAATAAGGTATAGCGCCGGTTTTATAGTGTAGTATACCATCGAATCGAGCGTAAATATTCACTATTTTTTTGTTTATTTAATAAACAATTAAACCACATCGAATCAGACCGTGAAAAGTGATAGGGCTCTATTCGTAATTATACTGAAGCGTAAGAGAAAAAAAATGCTCGATTAGTAAAGTATTTCGGTCGTTATCGTGTTAACATACATTATCCGAACATACCTACAACACACGGACGTACAAGACAGAACTTTTTTAAACACTTTTTTAACTAATTTAAATAACAAAAATTGCATCAAAAATCATGAGTGTTAAAAATAGTGTTTTTTCTTGATATGTGTGTGTATAATTATATTATTTTACAAGTGCAATATATGATAAATAGAGACATTTTAAGTTTGAAAAATCAGTTGTTCTGTGTGAAGCGAAAGTAATACCCACCTCAACGCTTCGCTTATGAGGCGTGTAATAAATCTAATAACTGTCGAAATCGATGTGATTGATTGCATTTGTAACGACGACCTAAGAGAGCGAGTAGGTATGAAGAATGCGAAAGTAAAAGGGTGTAGATACAGGGGGAGACCGAGACTCACCTATCTATACCAAATGTATTGAAGGAAGGTGGAGTCAGGAGTCTCTGAAACCGGCGAGCGTGTACGAAGAGAACTATGAATGTTGAGAAAGCGAGAGATGTATGCAAGAATAGAGCCTTTTGGCACTCTCTCTGCCTACTCCGCAAGGGAGATGGCGTGATGATAAGTAAGTAGTAACTGCACACTCAAAATCGTCGCTCTTGGTATATACATCTATGGATTCACTTACCTTTCCATCCATCCATCCATCAGCCTTTCAACGTCCACTGCTGTCATAGGCCTCCCCAAGAGAACGCCACAACGAGCGTTCCCGTCATGGGGGATAATTGGCAGGCGAGTTGGCGATCGCAGTGGATGTTGTTAATACTCGAGGGAGTGCTACTGCCCACTCCCCCGGTATTCCCTCAGTCGGCTCTTACGACTCCCATGGGTAGAGAGGGGTGGAACAATTCTAAAGCCGGATTTTTTTATATATATTTTTAGCATTTGACATGTGTTAAATTCTAAAGCCGGCCCCACACGGCCTACCTACCTTTATTACTTCTCTAAAAATACATCGCATAGATATCTGAAAATGCTTTACTCGTTTTCTTTGCAGTGTGCATGCCTATCGTATGCTACGGGACAGCTATGGGTTGGATATCTCCGAACAAGGCGCTCCTAATGAGTGACTCTTCACCATCGGGTATACCATCGTCAGAGGAGGACATCTCGTGGATGGCTTCCATCATGTTCATCTTCGCTCCAGTAGCAGTATTCGTGTATGGAGTAGCGGCTGATAAGTTCGGACGGAAGAAGGCTTTGTTATGTGCGTCAATGCCTATAGCTGTACGTTACAAGAACTTGTCTAACATAAGAACCACTTTCCAGAATTACTAAGATCATGACTTGAAGTATTTATGCCGTAGTCCATAATGCATACCTAGTGCGGGTTGGCAGTCTTCACAAGTCGTTAGGAAAATATCTCAGGCATGCAGGTTTCCTCACAATATTTTTCTGCACCGAGCAATGATAATTCACACACATAATTTTGAAGAATCTCAGCGAGTCATTTGCATGCCGTGTGATCTCGGGACTGGAGATAACGGCGATATTTGATACACCCAATATGCCTTGGTTCTGCCACTAGGCTATCACTGCGGATTAGGAGCATCCTTCCATCAGCCTTTTAACGTCCCCTTCTGGACTGGGAGGACTATTCCTCCCCAAGAGAACGCCACAACGAGCGGTTCCGTCATGGGGGATAGTACCGTAATCGCCACGCTTGGCAGGCGGGTTGGCGATCGCAGTGGATGTTGTTAATACTCGAGGGAGTGCTGCTGCCCACTCAGTCGGCTCTTACGACTCCCATAGGTAGAGAGGGGTGGGACAATTCTAAAGCCGGCCCCACACGGCCGATGGATTAGGAGCATAAACACGTATTATATTTTTAGTCAATTTTATAGCTCTTTTCTAAAACAAAAGGTAGTTTTAATAGCTTTCTAACGAGAATATGACGAGCACAATTAGTAGCAAGAATTCTCAATGATGGTCCAAGAAGGTTTTAATCTAGAAAAATGGAGTGTCCACAATATATGATAACTTTTTTAGTTGTGGCAAAGAGTTTGACACATTATCATAAGTGTTAATCAGTGCTTAGAGGTTCGCGTACGGCGAAACCCCATCTGTAAGCTCAGTAGAGTTATGGATATATCTGCTCTATTGATGATGATCTCCTGACTATAATTTCGATCACGACAGCTATAGGAGTGTGATCGCATACACATGTGCACTCTCTGTTCTTTCATTCTCATAGTACGAAGTGATGGAATTCTGACACGACCTGAGATCAGGCGAAGCGCTCTCCGAATTGAAACACCGACAACTTGCTAGAAAAGCTGTATAACTTTTTGTTGCCTAGACCATCGAGGCAGCTCTACAACCTTGCATCTATAAGACATTGAGATAGTCCATGACAAGTTTAAAAGAACAAGACAGTAGCACTTTACTTTCATGGCAGATGAAGGGACCCTAATTTTCTCACATGGTGCCATGATAAAACTTGGACTAAATTATAGACCTGCAGCAGCCTAGCTTATCCCATCATGAAAGGGCCGGCGCGATCGGGGAAGTACCACCATTTCACAAACGATCAACGTGAAACAACGTTAGGTACCCTTTTATATATTTTTTGTTTAGGAGGGAAAATTGTTCCTAACCGTACACCCCGTCGTTCGGGGCAACAAACAGGGTAATGTGGGGCCTGCACCCGTTAAAGAAACCCGCCGTGTACCGTCTCTCCGCCTTTATTGGCGGGCCACTGGAACTATGTTACATTCCCTCGATGGTCCGCCGGCGGCACGTTAGGTTCCCCTACCATTGTGTTTCGTATGGTGAGTGAGAGCGCTGGAGGCCCAAAAGCCCTATTCACTCCTTATTATCCTTCCTATCCTCCCCTTAATATGCTATCTATCCTCTCCTTAATATCGTTCCTCTGGTGATGCTAGCATCTATAGGATACGGTAACCACTTACCATCAGGTGGGCTGTATGTTTGTTTGCCACACTCGTAGTATAAAAAAACCTGATCTAACATGATCAAACAACAGCATTTCTAAGTTAATGGTTTTCTTAACAGCTCGGCTGGGCAGTGAAGCTGATATGTACACATCCTATTGCTCTGATAGGAGCTCGCGCTCTGATCGGTTTTGGCTCAGGAGGAGCTTACGTCGTATGCCCAATGTACGTGAAAGAAATCAGCGAAGATAGCATAAGAGGCATGACGGGAACTTTCTTTATATTCTCTCAGGTTAGTAAAATGAAATAAATATTCACGGACACTTCACACAACGTCCTCTGGTCCCAAACTAAGCTTAACGCTTGTGATATGGGTACCAGATTACGGATCATCGAAAATTGGACTCAACGGATGGACCATCTGCGACGTAGCAATGGCAAACATTTGATAGACATAATCTTCAAAAAATAAATGCCAAAGAATGTTCATTCAAATGATAATAAACATTCTCCATTAAACACAAAGTGAAAAATGTGAAATCGAAAATAACAGTCAGGAGCAGGATTTGAACCTGCATCTCCTGGATACCGTCCAGATGCTTTGCCAATTCAGCCATCCTGACAATTGCTCCTGACTGCTAATTTCGATAACACATCATACTTAACGTCTTTGGGTGACGCCTGCGCCATCTGTCGGAAGTATTTTCATACATTATACCGACCAGGTAAACTTAATTTTACAATTACGAGTAAGATTTTACCTAATAATGACGCAAACCCTATAAACATTTAGATATTTTTATATATATTTTTAGCATTTGACATGAGATGCAGGTTCAAATCCTGCTCCTGACTGTTATTTTCGATTTCACATTTTTCACTTTCTGTTTAATGTATAGTGCTAAGCATGTCAAATGCTAAAAATATATATAAAAATATATAAATATTCTCCATTAAATTAGAATTTTCTGTTTTTTTCTTTAAAAAAGTAGGGAACCTCGAAATGGATCACCTCTTATAATAGATAGGAAACACCCAGACGTAGTACAAATATTTGTGTTCATCACACAAATAATTGTCCTGAGTGGGAATCGAACCCACGACCTCGTGCATGGAAGTCGGATACACTACCGACTACACTACGAGGTCCGTAAAGAAGGCCGAGGAATGATATTGAGAGTAATATCTATGCTAGCTTAGTGAGTATAGCTTTTGGAACCATCCATCCATCCATTTTTTGCCTTTCAATGTCCACTGCTTAGGCCTCCAACAGAGTGCCACAACGAGCGGTCTTGTCCTGACTGCAGCGGTATTGTGCTGACTGCGAGGATTTGTAATGGATATCTAGAAATCGTGGATCCAATGCATCCTTTTGTAATCCTATAACTGTTATAAAGCTGTAACAGAGCTGTGTCTGACATTTAAGAAATTTTTTAATTGCAAAATTAAACTTATATATATTATTTTTGATTAGTGCACGTAAATGCATTCCGATGGATGGCGTTGGTCGTAAAGACAAATGTGATCAGGAAATTGGTATGACCGAATAGGTCAGTACGATAGCTCACTTCCCCGGATTGGAAAAGACGCGGGTTCGATTCCCGCACTAAAAATCTCTTTTTCCTTATTCACAAATAATATGTACTTTAAAAAAGTAGCGAAGCATGTCAAACGCTAAAAAATATAGATCAAAAATACTTTATTAGACTTTATAGGCGTGTCGGAACACAAGACATTTTTTTTAGATTTTTTTTTCTGTTTGCCTGTTTGTTTGTTCACACAACTTTTTTTATTTGATAGCTCTTGATTAGACTTAAAAACTGGTATACATTTTATCCCGCTACTATATCGGGAACTTGAGATATAAATTAAAGACTAGCTGTTGTCTGCGGCGAAGCCACGGGCAGAGGCTTTACTATCTTAATTGAAATCAAATTAAAATGCATCGTGTCATTTCAACGCAGTCATCTTGAGAAAGTTTCATGTAAACTCAATACGGACTAAGATTACAAGTGTCACCACCGCAATCTTCAAGGCGATTAAGGGAAGTAAGCAATTATCACCCATTGCATTATTGGTGCCAAGTGGGAGTACTCACTTGTTATCTGACCCGAGCGGTTCGGTACCACCATTTTTCGTGTGACCAGCTATGAAACACCTGAGTGTATTTTGGTTGCAGCTGGAGAGCTGGAGAGAGACAGCGATACATTTATTTTCGATACGTGAAATGCCACTGTGAGCAGCGGCTGTACAGTATTTTACTATTGCTTGAGCGGCCCTTAACACATACCATGAGGGTCAGCAGGTATCAGGCTGTGACTCTTCTGTCACTACATCATCCATCATCCATCCATCAGCCTTTCGAAGTCCATTGGTGGACATAGGTCTCCCCAAGAGAACGCCACAACATGTGTTTCGCTCATACGAGGGATAGTGCCGTAATCACCACGCTTGGCAGGCGAGTTGGCGATCGCAGTGGATGTTGTTAATACTTGAGGGAGTGCCGCTGCCCACTCCCCAGTATTCCCTCAGTCGGCTCTTACGACTCCCATGGGTGGAGAGGGAAGGATTGCTCTCACTACATACAATAATAAAAATACAAAAATTTTATCGTACTTTCACAGACCGCAGGCAATCTCCTAATATTTATCCTCGGAGATTTACTAGACTTTAATATAGTACTATGGATACTGCTGGCAATTCCTCTGGTCCATTTTTGCATTTTATTGCGGTTGCCGGAGACACCTTCTTTCTTGATCAAGCGTGGCAGAAACGAGGTGAGGGTTTTTATATGTCTATCCTAATTAACTACTATAAAGCTGTACTTAACAGAGCTGTGCCTCTATATTTAAAATATTTAAGAAAAAAATAGTTTATTAGGCTATTTAAGCATGTTTGAACACAAAACATTCTTTTGGTCTGTTTGACTAACTACTAAACGGATTTTGAAGCAACTTTTTTATTTGCTCGCTCTTGATTAGACTTAAAAACTGGTAAGTATACATTTTATCCCGCTACTATATCGGGAACCTTAGATATAATCTTAAAAAAAAGCTTTTGGCTGCGGCGGAGCCGCAGGCGCAGGCTAGTACTTGTAATATTATAAAGCTGTAACAGTGCTGTGCTGTGCTGTCTGTACATTTAAAATATTTGAGAAAAACTTAATGTATTTGGCTATATAGACGTCTAAGCACAAAACAATTATTTTTCAATATTTATGTTTGTCTGTTTGATTGTTTGGGCTTCACGCAAAACCTGCTGAACCTTGATGAAAGTATTTTAGTTTGATAGCTCTTTATTAGACTTAAAACTGCTATTTACATTTTATCCCGCTAGTACTATATCGGAAACTAGAGATATAACCTAAAAATTTACATTTGGCTGCAGCGGCTAGCTTAAAAAGCCAATATAAAGACTCTCGCGAGTAACTACATCAAGTAAACTCCATAGACACCGAATATAAGCCGATCATTTACGTTTTGTTTCAAAAAATATAGCCGCGTTACCATCATGTGGGCCGTATACTCGTTTGTTACCCTCGTAGTATAAATAATTTATAATTTATTATAAGAGATCTAACTCTCCAGATCATGATGCATTATATTGCTTCAGGAAACCGCCAAAGTACTGGCTTGGTTGCGCTCCTTGCCTGTGAACGACAGTACCATCACTGAAGAAGTAGACAAGCTGATTATTGAACAAACTACCAGCAAACCTAAGTTCTCTCCTAAATTACTGTGTGAGTGATTTACCATAATTACCTAGGTTCGAAAAATCGTCCGATTGAGACTGACATAGAGTAGTAAGCTATGTGATTATATTGAAGTGAAAATAATTAGTATATCATTCAAAAAGGTATGTTTGGATAGTGACTTTTAAAGATTCGCGAATTGTACACATAATTTAAAGTAATATAAACGGGACTTTTTTGCGTATAAATTAGGTCCAAACTACTACTACCTTTAGCCCGACGTTTCAACGGCGTTGCAGCAATCGTGGTCACGGGACGACTGTAAAATATACCTATTTTTTACGCGAAAAAAGGCCCGTTTATGTTACTTTAAATATGTTCGGATAGTTTTAAGTTTATTTTGGTAAGGCGGGAAAATTGTTCCTAACCGCACACCCCGTCGTTCTGGGCAACGAATAGGGTAGTGTGGGGCCCTCACCAACTAAAGAAACCCGCCGTGTGCAGTCTCTCCGCCTTTATTGGCGGGCCACCGGAACTATATTAGGTACATTCCTTCAGTGGTGGGTTATTCAAACCTAAGGTAAAGATAAATATAAATGTTGTGTTGTGCATAGAGAATAATGCGGATGAAATTAACCCTGAACATCCTACAGAAGAGACTGATCCAAAATGAGTCGAGAGCTCTCTATTGCAGTCAAAGGCAGATGCGAGAATATTAGGATTCTTAGCATCGACATTTCTAGCAAATTCCAGTACCACGCTGGATTAGTATTGGTTGGCAGTCTTCACAAGCCGTCTATAAAACCTCTCAGGCATGCACGTTCCCGCACAATGTTTTCCTTTAGCAAGCAGTGATAAATTGTAAATAAGTACACAGCTACACTCATAATTTTGAAAAATATCGAAAATTCAAGAGGTATGTGCCTTACGAGGTCTGGACCTTGGACTGAGGATCGAATTCGATACCATCTTTGCAGTTTTTGGTTTTACCGCTAGATTATTAAAACATGTATTGGATATCTACCTATAGTGAAATATAAAAGTAAACAAAATAATTAATATTCTTCATAATGACGCACATAATATTATTGAAAATGAAATAAATAAGATCTATCAATTGTGATTATTTGAACAGCTGACATTAGCTAGCCATTATGGAAGCGAAATGGAAGAGATTCCAAACAAACAATACAATAAGATCAATTGATGACGACCGAAAATGTCCTTGATACTTGACCATTATCATCATTTTCAATTCAGCCATTCGTCTAATTAACTAGCGACAGTTTGCATATGTCAAAAGTTAAAAGAGTCAATTGGAGACACCACGAAGTTAATCAATTCGTGTCAAACTCCTCTATGTTTATAAGTTCCTAGTACTTTTGTTTTTGTTAGTCATGGCCGGCGACGGTTTGGCTGAAGCCCGATGCTAGTCTATTATTGGCAATTACACTTTACCATCAGCCGTTGGTTCAGCTACCACCTTTGGCACTAGGGTATCCAAACGTTTTGTTTAAATACTCAAACAAATAAAAATATTTATCCAGGGGCGTTAGGCAGAATCTCATGTCTCACATGTCGATCACACTCACAGAGATCACCGTGATTGGCCCACGGATTATTGCGACATCACGCGTCGGTTTCTCAACCAATCACAGTGATCACGATACAATCGACATGTGAGATATGAGATTCTGCCCAACCCCCCAGGGGGGTTAGAATGCATCTCACTAAATCGTATCGACATAGCATCGTGTCATTGTGATTGGTTGAAAGATCACTGGCGGAGGGATTATTGAGACATCACGCATCGATTTCTCTACCAATCACAAGCGAGACGATACGATGTCGATACGAGTTAGTGAATCCACGAGCGCTGGAAATGCTTCTAGAAAGAATGAATGTATTCAGCGGATTATTTTTTGCAGGGAATCTAAATTTGTTGTATAAGTATGTACCTACCCTAGGGCTGTAACTAACGTTTAATCATTAGAAATAGAAGGTACTAAGGTGCCCGTCAATTATAACCTCACCAATAAATATTAATCATGCTACGAAACTGTTGCTAACTAAAATATAGTTTCAAATTTAAGCTCCAGAGATTTATTGTTTTGTTTTCGTGGCTTGTTATTTCTTACCTTGTTTTTCTTAAGTTATTGTTTTTCGGATAAGGCGGTGTGGTCGCTAAGCCACAAAGCCTTGCACTTTCTATGATTAAATAATAAAAAAAACTTTAAGCTTCAGACGGAAATGACCAATCAAATAGACAAATCCAAATGTCTTTGTGATTCGTATTTTTAGGAATTTACATACTTAGTGTTATCTTTGTTTCTATCCAGATGAAACAAACCAAAGAACTCCTTTCTATAGCCCAAAAACTGCTTTGTTCCACAGTTGCCAGTAAAATTACAAAAAAGGCCTTCTGGGTGGTTCTCAACGTAAACTTGGTCAGGGAGTTCTGTGGCTGCATAGCTGTCTTGGTGTACGCCAGCCACATATTCAAAGAGGCGGGTAAGGATCCTGACACCAGCATCGCCTTGTCGCCAAACAAGCAATCAATACTCTTAGCTGCTGTGCAAATAGTTGGTTCGTTTATGGCGTGTCAGCTCGTTGATCGAGCGGGAAGAAAGGTAAAAAAATTTTGCGTCTACAAAAACGCTATTTAAATATTATTGTGTAGATAGTGATAGAGCCTTGCTTATCCCAACATGAACAGGCTGGCTCGATCGGGCAAGTACCACCCTCTCACATAGGATCAGCATGAACCAACAGTAGTGGTAGGTACCTACCGTTGTTTCGTACGGTGAATGAGAATGCTGAAGGCCCGAGCCCCCTCCCTATCCTCTCCTTATTATCCTTCCTATCCTCTCTTTTGTATCCTACCTCTTATCCACCTCCTATCCCTTATCTTGGAGATGGCGACGCGCGAGCGATGCCTCTGGTGTTGCTAGCGTCTATAGGCTGTGGTTGCCGCTTACCATCAGGTGGGCCGTATGCTAGTTTGCCACCCACTTATTATGAAAAAAAACAATTGTGTGTACTTATGTACACGCGTTAGAAGTTATACTTAGCTAACTTCAGGGTGTCTAACTTCAGGGTGTCGGTTTTTCGTGAATGTGTGCGCGCGCATCGTAAAAATTTACTCTCATCCTTTTTCCCTAACGCGCCAAAGGAATTATAACTTCAAAAAAAATTAGTTCAGCACAACTGGACTGTCGTAGGTCCAAAATATTAAGTTTACCTTGGCTTAAACAACAGTTTACGTGAATCGCACGCGACTCAAAACGCAAATCGCGTGGTTAGGCGGCTTTTGAGCTCTGGATTTGTACCAAGTAGGTTGGCTGTAGTTTTTCATCATTATATACATGTATTTTGAATTATATTTCCAGCCCATCCTAATTGTGACGAGCGCAGTAGCTGGGTTTAGCATGTGTCTGTTGGGTGTGTGGTTCTACCTGCAGAGCATCCACGTATTTATGCCTGGCTGGGTGCCCATAGTGTCCTTATGTATCTGCATCTTCGCCGATGCGTCTGGATTGCAGCCGCTGCCTTTTGTTATAATGACCGAGATGTTTAACTTCCAGGTTAGTTGCATATAATTATTCTAAATATGACCAAACTCTGCTCTTATAGACTCACTCTGGCTTTGAATTGCAACTCTTCCGTAGTGTATATCGCACCCATTAAATAAAACAAGTTGATTGAGTATTTAAGAATTCAATGGACATCAATCTGTTATCTAAAAATCAAAGTTTGTTTAGAGAATAAATAATTTGTGAATGTCGAAAAAGAGGGCTTTACTGCGAGCAGAATTTGGACGTGCATCCCTTAAAATCTGGGGAACTACTTTAGGCCGCTAAGCTATCGCAGTCACAGTAATGGTGATACCCAATCTCCACTTCACATTTGTTTTAGAACCCCGACCAGTGAGTCGTAAAGACATCTATCGGATGCATTTACATACATTTTATTCCAATAACAGCCTCGGTAGTGTAGCGGTAGCGTATGCGACTGCTAATCATGAGGTCTCGGGTTCGATCCCCAGGTCAGGCAATATTATCGAGCTTTTTCCTAAAAACAAAAATTCTCAGTAGCAGCCCGAAGCTTGGAAATGTGCCCGGTAGACGTCAATAGGCTCACCCCCTATTACGTGGGACTTAAACAGCTGGCGAATCGTGGGTGTGTAATACACCGTTGCCTACCTCTTCGGGGAATACAGGCGTGATGCTGTTTTTTTTTTTTGTTTTATTCCAATATAGTACGTTTAATTTTGCTTGTTCGTATCTTGCACTACCTTATTTTGCCGGCGGCCCACATAGACATAGTCTCTGTATCTAACTTAGTTTTATGTAAAAATAATAGTAATATTTGTTATTTAATGTTGTCCTAAACATGATAGACATACAAATCTGTCAAAAGAATGCAGCTTGTATGTATTTTTTCTTACAAATATAGCAGAAAATTAAGATGAATATGATGAAGATTTGCCTTAACATTACGTCTATCCCTAACCAGCGTGCTTGTTTTTTTAGACCGCTAATATATTGTAGACAGCTACTTGCAACTCACAATCTCCAACTCGCATTCCTCTTGCTCGTAAAATACTTATCATTTTCCACTTTTACAAAAAAACATTTTCAAGGATTTAGATCTGACCTGACTGCACAGGTGGCGGATTAGTTTAGATACCAGACTCCCACTGAGTGTTACGGATTCGATTCCTACATAGGACAACTCTGCGTGATCCTTTGTATATATTTGATGCCATGCTTCTTATGAGTAGGACATCCAACATTTTTGTCTCGCTTCTCATAAAGCAGTCCAGCTAAAACATCCAAATATGTTATCTTCCGCAGCTCCGAGGAACAGTTGCAACTATAATCACGGCAACTTCCCTTGGCACTGACTTCGCACTCCTCAAACTCTTTGCACCACTTAACGCCTGGATTGGGTACCACTCAACTTTTTGGATATTCAGCGTCATCTGTCTCTTCAACGTGTTCTACTTAATCTTCTGGGTCCCAGAAACGAAAATGAGAGGCCTTGAAGATATATACGCGGAGTTAGAAGGGAATAAAAGAAAAAAGAAGAAAAAGGATGAACCGATGGATGAAACTGTACGGGTTTAAGCTAATTATGTACCTTAGTATAGTACCTACCTATTAAGTGTTATTTTACTTTATAGTCCGTAGCAATATTTCAAAATGGCGGCTGTTTTTATAAATTTCCCCAAAAGGTATGCCCAAAAGTAATATCGCTAGAAATTAAGCTGTGTCAAAAGTTTAAGATATGGATAATTTCTGTTTTTATTTATACTGATTTGGCAAAGCAAAATGGAGTCTCATATTTGTCGGGTTTAACAAAACAAATATTAAGAGTATGTTTTGTACTTATCGTAAATATATGTTTTAAGTATTTGCTATGGTAATACCATTTGACGGTTAATATAATACAATCGATTTGCTAGATTGCATATCGATTATTAAATATTTTATACTTATACTTAATTGGCAACACAAAATGTCTTTGCGATATTACACATAATAGTATGATTTGAATTATCATCAATGTAAAAATATTATATAAGTAGTCTTAGTCAGTTGGGCATTCCCTTTTAAACAGATTCAGAAGAATTTCAGATAGTTAAGGTATAAGGCCGAGACTGCAGCCGCTGGCGGCATGCAACCTGCGGCTGCAATCGGCCGCATTGTTGCGTGCGGTCACGGCTTTTTCTATTCCGAGACGGACTGCAGATCGCACATTTCGCGACTGTAAGCCTTAGCAGTTTCAGTAACTGCATGCGCGACACTTTTAGGAGCCCTGCAGTCCGCGTTCCCACTGGTGCTGTGGTCGTACGCTGCAGTGCGCGCAGCTTTTTTTTTCTAATGATGCCAGACGAGCCACGGCCCACCCGATGGCAAGTGGCAACCGTCGCTCATGGACTCAACCATACCGAGACTATATTGTCAAGCCGCTGTGCACGATTTAATTAAGAAGATAGCCGTTTATTCTTTCATTTCCATTTCATATCTTCTGCTACAGCCAAAACACTGACGTGCTTCATGGCCGGTCACACAGGAGACGGGCAAGTGAGTACTCTCACTTGGTACCCAGCCCTCCCACCAGTAATGCAATAGCGATAAAGGATGGGGTGGTGACACTTATATTCTTAGTCCGTCATCACACGGATAACTTGGAATCATTTTCATAGAAACGAGTAGTGTGGCCTGCAACTTGTGGTTGCAGTCCGTCTTGAACTTATACCTTTAGACTAGAACATAGCTTTAAATAAAATGTAATTTCGAAATGTTTGATATGTACAATGATTATGATTTAGCATTATTAATTAGTTAGTACTTAGATTTTTTAATTTGGTAAGATAGTAACGGATGTTTACAATCTGTGAATTATTATTATTTGAAATTAAAAGTACCTCTATACAGGTGGATGTACAGCTCTCGAAATAAAGAACACAATATTAATGTTATAAGTTGACCTCTCATTTTACCCGGTTGATGTTAATGCATGATATGATGATGATATATTTATGTTATAGTGGTAATATAAAACAGAAACCATAATCAGACCTCTACCGAGGAGTCGTAAGAGTCGACTGAGGGAATACCGGGGGAGTGGGCAGCAGCACTCCCTCGAGTATTAACAACATCCACTGCGATCGCCAACCCGCCTGCCAAGCGTGGCGATTACGGCATTATCCCCCATGATGAGACCGCTCGTTGTGGCGTTCTCTTGGGGAGGCCTATATCCAACAGTGGACGTTGAAAGGCTGATGGATGGATGAATCAGATCTCCATACCACATATAAAACGGGTATCACTTGAAGAATAAAAACTATTTTCTTGTCGCATCTGGGACAGGAGATACAGGTTCAAATCCTGCTTGTGACTGTTATTTTCGATTTCACACTGTGTTGATTTATATGGCTAAGCATGTTAAATGCTAAAAAAATATATAAATAATATACCACCACTTGTGTTGATTTAAAAAATAAATAAAACAAAAATATATGTTTTAGAAGATTTACTTATCATAATAAATAACCAGTATAGTTTACAAAAAGCGGTTTTTTTACAATTTAGCCCTCAATTTTTTATAAAAATATCTATCGGAACACAATGTTTATTGCTAGATTTTTATTTACTTTTTTATATTTTTTCTTAAGATTACTTGAATATAATTTCGCCTTATTTCTGCGACAAGTCAGAAAAGTCAACATTAACAAAAAACAAAGTTTATTTTTTTTGATATTTATTTAAACCTATTTTGATTTCTCGCAAACATTGGTGCAATTTATTTTACTTATAAAAAAAGACTAGTTACGTACATCGTTTATAGCTATATTTTATACATAAAATAAACAAGAGGCGTGGCATCGCACATTAGAACGTAACTACTGCATAGACCTTAAGAACTTCACAAACCATGAATAATCAATAGGTAGGTTAATTTAACCTTATTATAAACCAGAATTCTACCAGCATGGACTTCAGAATCAGATAATCATATCGTGTATACGTTACCCCCGTAACAAAATAGCAATTTTTACAAGTATTTGTCTGTCTGTTTGGTCCGTCTAAACTCCTGGACGGCTCGACCGATTTGGATGGGATTTTATATAGCTGTATTCATGATGATGATGTCATAAGGAGTAACATAGATCACTTTTAATTTGGAAAAATAATTAGGGTTCCGCACAAAAGAACTAAAATCCACGCGGAGGAAGTCGCAGGTAGCAGCTAGTTAAAAATGGTAATAAAATAAATAAGATTTAATTCAATAATCTTGAACAGAATTCTTCTTAACCATGAATTCAAAGTTCGCCGGGCGAACATTTCAATTCGTAAATTTATCTATTTGGCCAGACTTCAACCGCTCGCCGTGGCGAAAAAGCCGCCCGCCAAAAACCCTTTGAGCGTTAATTTATGGTCATCTGAACACGCGTCAAATGTTACGTCCTAATGCGATACTATCTATTAAAAGTGGTAAACTAAATAATTATAGGTAAGGAACGCCGTTGTCCCACTACGTCAGTTTAAATAAGAACTTAAAAAATCGTCCAAGCCGAGATGATATTTCTTTTTTAAATATAAAATTCGTTTAGCCATTTTCAATAGTATTAAAGTCTGCGCTTTCGTAAGACAAGTTCTACTTATATTTAGCGTGGTCTAAAGTATTTCACTTGAAAGAACAACAAACTCAACTGAAATTAAATATCATAATAGTATTGTCAATGCCCACAATGGCTTAACTGACTAAAATAAAAACATAGACAGGAATATTTAGAGTATATTCACGAATACAGTATTATGGCTATGACGAAGAAAGTGTTGAAATCATAAATACGAGATTAGAAATGGTATTGCGCTAATTTACAGTCAAAACCACGTTATGTATAATCGATCAAAGTTAGTAATATATCTAATTGAAAACTTTAATGATGAACGTTGATTCTGCAACGTGTATTTGACAAATAATCAAGATGTTTAGGCAAACATCGGCAACAAATTTACAAGGTTCAAGCACTTCTATTCTCTATTTTTACGATTTTTACGCACACTACGTTCTATAACCAAAGGGTTTGCACCCCTACAAATTTCGTTAAAATTCCACGAACAATGAAGCAGTACATCTTACAACTTTATTGAGAACATTATCAATTTTCATTCATTAACAATAGTCAGAACTGTGCCAAGCTTGTTCCCGTACATATGTATATACACGACATACAAACAAACGTTTATATTAGACGATACGATCCCGATACGACTGTATAGCGATATTTTCAATCATTTACTTTGAGTATGGAAACTGTATATATTCCACGTGATAAATTATGTTTAACTTAGTATATCATTGCTGATGGTGACATACGAACTACAGCCCACCTTCACCACTTCATATCGCTGATGAAAAATAAGGAATCTCCCTCTACAACCAAAAACACCGGTTTTTCACGGTCAGCCACACGAGAGACACCGAAATACCGCAGATATCGTAAACATTTACCAATACGCTAAGAGAAATGGAATTAAGATCGGTTACCTTTCGCTAAAACCGAAACACTCCGAAATGTTTCATGAAAAATATCGTCTAATATAAAATATACTACACAATTAAACACAAAATAAATATCTGTATATTCCCTTAACATTAAATAATTAACACGAAGATATGACGGTTCATTTAGAGTTGATTCTTATTGTTATATACTCTGTTAGGTTGTAAAAATAATATTATTTTTATATTTCATTTACATAATAGTGGTATTGTATTTACATTGAATCAAATTTCAATTATGTAATGTTAGAAGATTATAGATACTGACCTTTTTAAGCCCATCCACCACTGGGACACACACCTTAGGGTTCAGAAAATATAATTTACCGTGACATAATTTATGAACGGCCCCTAAGACTTTCGGAACCCATATTACACACCAAGGGACTCCCAAGTTTAATTGACACATGCTCGTTGGCACAGTGAGCAAATCATAACCGCTAAACTCGAATTCGATTCCTGGGTTAATTGGTATCAATGAGATCATCAGAAATTACTCAGTAACAAGACAGTGTGATTACAAAGAACAAATTATTTGTGAATAAGGAAAAAGAGATTTTTTGTACTAGCGGGAATCGAACCCGCGTCTTTTCCAATCCGGGGAAGTGCTCTAAGCCACTGAGCTATAGTACAGATTGGTTTAATGCATGTAAATGCTTTCCGATAGATGGCGTTGGTCGTAAAGACAAATGTGATGAGGAGATTGGGATGATCGAAAGATCTGTACTATAGCTCAGTGGCTTAGAGCACTTCCCCAGATCGGAAAAGACGCGGGTTCGATTCCCGCTAGTACGAAACTCTCTTTTTCCTTATTCACAAATAATTTGTACTCTAATATACATAACATACATGGTGGCCAGAACATACAACATACCCTACTTCCATAATTCAAAACAAAATCTGTGTACATAATATTATTCAAATACAGTAAAAATTAATTATCACACACATGATGAGATAAGTAATCTGTGAAATGTCGACAGAACATTACTTATTACTAGTAATTACGTATTACCTACACAAATAAATGGACAGGAATTTTGATTCTGAAATTCATTTGAGTCGCACCACTACAGCAGTATTATATATCGATTATAATAAACGTTTTATTATAAATTATTATCTTTACAACCACACAGAATTCTAACACAGCCAAGGTAGTGAAATTCTAAAATTTAGACATCTGACGGTCACACTTAAAAAACTTTTCTAGAACATCCTATAAGTTTTAAATAGAGTACGCAAATGTCACCACACCAGGGGCTAGTGACAGATGGGCCACCTGATTGTTAGAACGGGTTTTGAAGTTAGTAATACCGGAGACAAATCCAAGCCGGCCTTAAAAATCCACCTTTTTATGCATGACTAAAGTGGTATCGGTTCGAACCCTATTTTTATAGATCATTAGTCACTCAAGGTCACCCAATCGCAAGGGTGCACTTTACTAATTAAGAAAATCTAAGATCTTTGATAAACTATAATTCTATTCACATTATTTTGATTGGCTTTAGTCAATGTGAACGCCAAATTGATTTTTCGTAAATTGCCTATAAAACATTGCACTTCTTTATTTGAAAAGTTAAATCAGGACACATAAGGTATGTGTCCTGATGAAAAAATATCTATATAAGAATGTCAAATGTTTCAAAATCATTTCAAAGTGTTTCAGGGTCATTCTCAGTGATCAATCTCCCCAGTGTTAGAGCGTCTTCAAAGTAATATAATAATTAGCCATACAAGTAGTGCTTTAAACTAATTATTATGGTGATTGAAATAGTTATCATACTTCACAATAAACAAGGATTCTTCAACAAAGGTTAAGTTTTCGTTATTGCACAACAATTTCCGGCATGGCGTTCCATGCGCTTGCGCAATTTAGTCGGCGATTTCTTCGGAAGGCCACTGGTGGCCGCATACAATCTCCTTAATTGGGAATTCATTCTCTCTATTAAGCAACTAACAGACAATTACTATTTTTTTTTTCATTATTCGTCAATCGATTTAATTTATTTATATTACGCTTGATTAATATTTTAATACATCTTTTTTAAATTTAAAGCTATTTAATGTTGGACAATTATCCTATGCGAACCTAACACATAGGCACATAGGGATAGGTATATCATCTAAAGCGTTTTCGTGTTTTTGCGATAACTTCCTACAAAAATATGACAAGAGATTTGAAAAATAATCGCCACAAGTCTTATTGCGATTTATTTTAGGTTCAGTAACACATGTACCGCTAACTACTAGTTAAATTTTGATTATTAGGATTGGCCCTGTAGACTGATACGGGTATTTAAAGAACTAAAATAGGTAAACAAAAATGAACCGTCACGGGACTTCTCCCAGATGTGAAAACATTGATTTTTTTCTTTCTTCAAATATTGTTTGTCTTATATAATTCTCAGTTAGCGCCCTTTCGTTATCCATACACGAATTAAAACTGTTATTGGTTTATTGACTAACATTATACTATTCCAGTTAGATGCTTTTGCCAACAGATGGCGTTAAAACCAATTATAAACAGCCGCTTTTACCCTCCCTCCGCACCAGTCTTCGCATCAAAAATAATTTTAGAAATAAGTATACGAAACACACATTTATGAATTTTATATAACAGGTCTTTAAGCTTCAGTAATATTAAATTGTCCAGAAACAAATTATATAAATAAAAAAAACGATTGTGAAAATCTTCGTTTGCTATTTGCATTTTTATAGTTCCATAAATTGCCGTATGTCAAACGCTGCCTAAGTGGCGCTTCGAATAATAAAAACATATTAACCTGCAGTGTCTTCACAAAAAAGCGTATTTCTAATTCCGAAAAAACTTCTCTTTTATGCATTTGGGTCCTAGATCCACATTTTCAAAGATTTTTTTGTTCTGTTGGTTAAACCGCTTATTTCCTCTACAAAATTATCTACAAAAACGGCTTTCTGTTCTGGTACAAAGAAACTTACAGTAGACACAACGTATCTTTGTATCTCTGAAGTTGGCTGCATGACGCTGCGCAGTAACTATTTTTGTGTCGCAAGGGGTGTGCGTCTTCTACAGTTTACATTAATTGAAAAAAATCGATATAATTTAACAATTGTAAAATATTATCATATTATTTATCGATTGTACTAAAAGATGTGGACTCTTCTATATCTAGATTCAAGCATATAGCTCTCAATACTTTTTATTTACTAAACAGTTAGATATGAAAACATAGTGATCTCATTCGATTGTTTTGTTAATCGAGAGAATAACATTTGAATTCGTCAGCACTAATCGTTTGACCGGCACAACCCTCACTTCTTGCTCTGTACCTAACTTCAGAGACAGAAAGATCCATTGTGACTACCTCCATACTTCTCTTTTATTATGTTCAATCGATTTAAACATTCTTGGCGAAATAAGCCCTTTTCCCAGACTCTCCAAATTTGTAGGAGGGTATTCCACAGACTTATATAGTAGTCAGAGAAGCACAATATCGAAAAATCGTATCAACTCTTGCCTTAAAGACGCAAATGTTATATACCTAAGGAAATATTTCTCTAGTTCTTTCTAAAACTACGACGCATTTTTTTAACCATAGTCAAACTATATTGTCATATACTAGAATAACATTAGTCCTAAAATCGAAACCATATTTACATTTACATAAGATCTCAAATCGAACAACAACTTAAGGCTGAACATTATTGGATACTACTTTATAGAATATTATATAAAGCCTAGCCAGGATTATAAAGATTTTACATCGATTTCAAGTAACGATTTAAAATTTCTGATCTATCCCTAGGTAATTATTGTATTTGTCTAATGCTCGAAGCTTAATCTCGTATTGAATAACCTTGGTTTCGAATTGAACGTTAAACTCTATATATTCGATTTTTTTTTTTATACACGATTAGATCTCATACTCGAATATAGAACTTCTCAAATTAGTGACCAGATTCTAGAATTTTTTACCCTATTTTCGAATTTAGAGCTTTTTTCCTCGAATTCTCAATTTAATTTATGTACAAGGCGTATGTATAAGCGTGACCGTCAGATTAAAACAAAAAGAATTATCTCTTGCTATAGTACTTTGCCTGATAGCATTCGTACAGCCTGATCCTTACCAGTCAGGCATCTGTTGCTATACTTTCTTGAACAACCTTTTCTTCTGGTTGTGGCTCCTCCTTTTTATCCTCTTTCAAATCTTCTGTCTTCTCCTCTCTGCTCTCTGACGGTTTGGAGTCCGTTGATATAGAGCTGGATGTTAAACTGTCCGATTGGGAAGACTCTTTGCTTGGCGGTTCCTGGGAACTACGGTTCTCTGGCTGTTTTTCTTTTGAATCTGTAAAAGGTATATCTAATATATAAAATTCTCGTGTCACAGTGTTTGTCGCCGTTCTCCTCTGAAACAGTTTGAGCGATTCTTATGAAATTTTGTGTGTATATTCAGTAGGTCTGTTCTAATAGGATGTAAACAATTTTTCATACCCCCGAGTGATAAGGGTGGTAAACCCCCAACTTTTTTTTTATTTTGTGGACAAAATTTTTCATTTTTTTTTATGATTCGGCATTAAAAAATACATACAGCCCTAAATTTTCACCCTTCTACTGCCAACCCCTTTTGTACGAAGTTCGCCAGGTGAGCTAGTATACTTTAAAAAAACATTTTTAAAACTATAATAATTTCTAAAATACTATGTACGCAAATAATTCATACTCAAACTATATTTAACATACACGAAATTCTTGACACCGATAACAATATTGGTACGGTGAATCCATTGAAGATCGCATTTTTTTGAGGACAGGAATTATGTATCTAACCGCAAACCCCGTCGTTCGGAGCTCGGGACAGGGTAGTGTGGGACCCTCGCTCGCTAAATAATCCTGCCGTGTGCCGTTTCTCCGCCTATATTAGTGGGCCACTGGAACAGTGTTATATTACTTCAGTAGTCATCCATTAAAGATCCCTAACGGGCACTCCAATGCTTACAACTGGATTATTAACATAACAATACCGTTATCAATGTCTAGACTGCCAGCTGTCCCAGAGGGGTTAGAATGTCTCTGAATCTTACTAATCGTATCGACATTGCATCATGTCATTGTGATTGGTTGAGATAACACCGTGATTGGCCGAGGAATTATTGCACATCACGCGTCCGTTTCTCTACCAATCACAAGCGAGACGATACGATGTCGATACGATTTAGTGAGTTACATTCTACGGGCCCAAGTCTAGATCTAATGCTTTAAACGTGGTCTATCTTTTAAAACAACGTTTTTACGTATCAACATCAGAGACTATCTACCATGACATATAATATTACTAACGTATAATAGAAAAGTGGGAAAAAACTGAACATGGGACTCCTCTATCCCGTAGACAATCATCTTCTTTTATAAATCTTGTTACTTCTAATGTTTTCTGGAGTTCAGCCACGCTCGCAATGATAACTTCGCCCAGAATAAATCTTTAGGTGCAAAAAAGGAATTAGAGTTTTGCTTATTAATCCTTACCTTTATAAATGTGAGTTTATTTGCTAACTCTTGACGTCGAAACTGCTTAACCATTCCTCACGAAATTTGGCTCTTACCTATCTCCTACCAGTTTCATACGGTGAGTGAGGGCACCGAAGGCTCAGACCCCCTCCCTTATCATCCTACCTATCCTCTCCTTATCATTTTTCCTATCCACCTCCTTATCCATCTCTTTGGAGAAGACTAAGCGCGTGCACCCATAGGCTACGGTAACCGCTTACCATCAGGTGGGCTGTATCCTTATTTGCCATCCACTAAGTATACTAGTCAAACGTAGATAGACTACTACTATCTACCTATCACAGAAAAATTGAGGGTACATCTGGGATGGCTATTTTTATGCCAATGGCAGGCGCTCGCGTTAATTATTAATGTAATAGTCCTATGAAATAAAGATATTTTTGTATTTGAATTTGAATGACGTATTTCAATACTAATAGTGGGGCAATATGGATTTGGGCAGAGGAACCACAGGGGCCAGATGCTGTCTGATTTTCTGGAGAAGGAAGGCCTCTTTATGATGAATTCCTTCTTCAGGAAACAGCCCCAGCGAAAATGGACCTGGATTAGCCCTGATGGTTCAGTGAAAAATGAGATCGACTTCATCTTAACGGACAAACGACAGATATTCAATGATGTCTCAGTGATCAGCAGGATTAAAACTGGGAGTGATCACCGCTTAGTTAGAGGCATATTGAATCTAAATATGAAAGTCGAGAGGTCACGCTTGATGAGGTCTACGCTCCGACCAACACGTGCTCAATACCAGAACCCCGAAAACTTTCAGCTCGAACTACAAAATCGCTTTCAATGCCTAGACGAGTGCGATTCAGTGAACGATATGAACAACAGGTTCGTGGAAACTGTCCAAGCGGTCGGGTCGACCCTTTTTAAGACCAGTCGCGTCAATAGGACTCAAAAGCTTTCGGACCAAACTCTTAAGCTCATAGCGACACGGACAGAAATGACGGTGCAGTCTTCGGCTGATTGGTCCAATCAGAGGCGACTAAACAGACAGATCTCCAAGTCTATGCGACGAGACATTCGCCGATTTAATACCTTGCGTATTAAAGAGGCGATAGAGCGGAACCAAGGTTCCAAAGTGTTCGCAAGAGATCTGTCTGTTGGGAAAAGCCAGTTGACCAAGCTGAAGACCAATGATGGTACTGTTGTTTCTTCCAAAGATGAGTTATTAAGAGAGGTCCACGAGTTCTATGGACAGTTATACAGATCCCAGAACCCTGTTGTCAGCTTGGTCCATGAGCCCAGATCCAAGCTAACTCGGCACTATACCGAAGATATCCCGGACGTCAGCCTGTACGAGATCAGAATGGCTCTCAAACAACTAAAGGACGGAAGGGCACCTGGAGACGACGGAATTACTATAGAGCTTCTGAGGGCAGGCGGAAAGCCGGTCCTCAAAGCCCTTCAGAGGCTATTCAATTCCGTCGTTCTCGGGGGCGACGTTCCAGAATCGTGGACCAGGAGCTTGGTGGTGCTGTTCTTCAAGAAAGGTGACAGAACCCTCTTGAAGAATTGCAGACCCATCTCGCTCTTGAGCCATGTCTATAAGTTGTTCTCGAGGGTCATTACAAATCGACTCACGCGCAGGCTTGACGACTTCCAGCCTCCCGAACAAGCCGGTTTCCGAAAAGGCTATAGTACCGTAGACCACATACATACGCTGCGCCAGATTATACAGAAGACCGAGGAGTATAATCGGCCTTTGTGTCTAGCGTTTGTGGACTACGAGAAAGCCTTCGATTCGATCGAAACTTGGGCGGTGCTGCAATCCCTTCAGCGGTGCCAAATTGACTATCGATACATCGAAGTGTTGAAGTGTTTGTATAGAAACGCCACTATGTCTGTCAGAGTTCAGGACAAGAGCACAAAACCGATCCAACTGCAGAAAGGTGTTAGACAGGGAGACGTCATGTCCCCGAAACTCTTCACCACTGCATTGGAAGATGTTTTCGAGCTCTTGGACTGGACCGGATTAGGCATCAACATAAATGGCGAATACATCACTCACCTTCGATTTGCAGATGATATCGTGGTCATGGCAGAATCGCTGGAGGACCTTGGTACCATGCTCAACGACCTCAGCCGTGTCTCCCGACTAGTGGGTCTAAAAATGAACATGGACAAGACGAAAGTCATGTCTAATATCCATGTCATTTCAGCACCGGTTCTGGTCGGGAGCTCGCTTCTCGAAGTTGTCGATCACTATGTATACCTGGGACAAACTGTCCAGTTAGGTAGGCACAACTTCGAGAAAGAGGTCGATCGACGAATCCAGCTCGGCTGGGCAGCGTTCGGGAAGCTGAGGGAGATCTTCTTGTCCAATATTCCGCAGTGTCTGAAGACGAAGGTCTACGACCAGTGTGTGTTACCAGTGATGACTTACGGCACAGAGGCGTGGTCTCTGAATGTTGGCCTTATGTCGAGACTTAAAGTCGCTCAGCGTGCTATGGAGCGGGCTATGCTTGGGATCTCTCTACGTGATAAGATCCGTAATACGGAAATCCGTAGGAGAACGGGAGTGACCGACATAGCCCGCCGGGTCGGCATGCTGAAGTGGCAATGGGCAGGCCACATCGCTCGACGAACCGACAACCGTTGGGGAAGAAAGGTTCTCGAGTGGCGACCGCGTAACGGACGGCGCAGTGTAGGACGGCCTCCCACCAGGTGGACCGATGACCTGGTCAAAGTCGCAGGCAGCCGTTGGATGCAGGCGGCACAGGACCGTTCACTGTGGCGTTCTCTTGGGGAGGCCTATGTCCAGCAGTGGACGATAAAAGGCTGATGGATGGATGGATGACGTATTTAGTTTAAAGTAGGTTGCTCATGCACGCAGCCTATTCAGAAAGATTTTTAGGTTCCTTTAGTTTTGGATGTGGGGAATAATAGACAATCGCTTCTAGCACGTGATTGGTAAGTAAGTTAGTCAGTCTCCACGATGTGTCGATGTTCATTTAGCTTCCAATGAAGTGGCCATTTTGTATTTCCCGCCAAAAATGCGTAAATTTTCTCTCACTATGCCACAATCTTGCCAAGTTTGGCCGACATAATGCAGGAGATTGCAATAACATAATTCAATAAAAAGCATGGATCTTTTCTTATAGAAAGCTATGCTGTTTGGTGGTAGAACTTTACAATAAAAACAAAATTGAAGTGTCCGTAACATACCAATTTGTCAGTCTGTCTGTTTATTTTGGATAATCTCCGTTACGGCTGGACCGATTTAGATGGAATTTCGCTGGCAGATAGCTGATGTTATAAGGGAGTAGCTGAGGCTTTACTATCTTAACTTTTATTTTGGAAAAATAATTAGGATTACGCGCAAAAAAATAACTAAGAAATACTTACGCGGACGAAGTCGCGGGTAGCAGCTAGTGTTAAATAAACCTCAAGGCATATTTGTTTCCTATGGTTAAATGACACATTGCTAAAATTCCAAGATCTTCCTTTCATTACAGGGGAAACCCAGTCTCAACAGTAGCGACAGTATTGAACGAAACTATAAAAATCAAGTCTCAACAGCGGATGTAAAGGGGTTAAGATAAAGGTGATCTTACCAGCTCCGTGTGCTGGCCAAGGTTTCCGAACGAACATGTTCTCGACGATCCTGTCTATGTTGTCTTTCTCAGAGGAGTTTGCTGCCCTGTGAACAATAACAATTGGTTTGGGGTAGGAATATTATGACTGATGTTAGTGGAAACCGACGAGCGTGTATGAAGAGAATTATGAATGATGGGGAGCCTATAATTCGAATTTTTACTGTCTGGGCACGGGCCTCCTTTCAAAGTGAGAAAAAGAAAGAAAGAAAGCCACCTAGAAAATCCCTCAGGCATGCAGGTTCCCTCAAAATGTTTTTTCATTCATCGAGCAGTCGTAATTTGTAAACAAATACATATTCGAAAAATCTCGAAGTCAGAAGTGTGTGCCCAGACCTTGGACTGGAGATCGAACTCGATACCAGTCTTTGCCATCCTTACCACTAAGCTATCACTGCGATATCTTGAAGGGTTCCTTCGCCATAATTTCGACGAGCCTCGTGGCGTAGTCGGTAGTGTAACGAACTTCCGTGCACACGAGGTCGTGGGTTCGATTCCCACTCAGGACTATTATTTGTGTGATGAACACAGATATTTGTACTGCGTCTGAATGTTTTCTATCTACATATTATATGTATGTATTTACAAAAAAAAAGTAATATATGTATTATATCCGTAATCTGGTACCCATAGCACAAGCATTAAGCTTAGTTTGGGGCCAGAGGACGTTGTAAAAAATATATATATATTATATAACTTATACGCCAAGGAGTATGACATGGTTAATGAACTGTCATCGTGTGTACTGCGTACCTCTCGGAGTGGTGCGGACTGACGATGGGTATGGCGGCCGTGGGACGCCGCTGGGGCCGCGGCTGGGGTGGGGGAGGCTCCTGTTCTGCGCAGTTGTAGTACGTGACGCCGCCCGCCTGTGTCGCCTGCACATGTATACCATTTTTTTAATTACTATCTACGCCAACCTGTATACCTAATTATATTTTCAAATTTAGTAAGAAAAATCTCTAACATGTCTCACCGCGAGCATATTTTTTTTTTATTGTGTTGATGGTAGTAATTGATAATTGTCGCTCATAGAACTCAACTATACCGAGAGTATTGTTAGGCCGCTACTCACCATTTTATTTCATAGAAATGAAAGAATAAACAGCTATCTCCTGCTACAAGTAAAACACACCGATGTGCTATATGGCCGGTCACACGGGATACGGTGGTACCGACCCGCTAAGAAAAGATAACAAGTAATCGCTGCCACTTGGTACCCCTTCCACCAGTATTACTCACTGTTACCACAGAATAGATACTAGTCCTACGGACAGAAACATCACTTCCATTAAAACTTGTCCAAAATCTCTCTATAATAGCCTACAAAATCTTAATAATAATACCAATTGTTTGTAGCGAGAATAAATGTACCTTATATAGTTTAAAGTAGGTTGCTCATGCACGCAGCCTATTCAAAAAGATTTTTAGGTTCCTTTAGTTTTGGATGTAGGGAATAATAGATATAATAGCCTACAAAATCTTAATAATAATACCAATTGTTCGTAGCGAGAAGAAAAGTACCTTATGTACACAGAAATACGGTTGAGATTGTTTTGCCCGCCGCGTGCTGCTCGGGCAACGGCGTCATTCAACGAATGCGCTAGGGTTGTACCTATGATGATTTTACTTACTTATCATCACGCTATCTCCCTTGCGGGGTAGGCAGAGATAACAGAGTGACAAAAGGCTCTATTCTTGCATACATTTCTCGCCTCCTCAACCTTCATACACTCTCCGGTTTCCGCTCGCCGGTTTCGGAGACTCCTGACTCCACCGACAGCAACAAAGCTGTCGTTTATAAAACTTAAACATTTATTTTTCTAGTAGATTCTATTTGATTATTTTTTATATAATTTTAAATGTTATTTTCAAGTCGGATTATTTTTTATAAATTGTTATTTTTTTTTGTTGATCATAGCGCGAGCGCTTAGGCGCGCATGCGACAGTCTTATGTCGATTGTACCGTGGTCGGTACGCGAAGCGGTAGGCATTTAACTCAGGGCCTTGAGCAAGTGATGTACGCCTGCTGTTACTTCCCTTAGGTGCCTCGTACGACATCCTTAAGAAACAATAGGCTGATGATGGACATATATAGTCCTGTTTTGCTGTAGAGTAAGCAACGGAGCGGTCGAAAGCGGTCGCTAGAGCAAGGGGTACGTACGTAGTTGTGATGCGGGTAGATCTGGTGCTGGTAGGGCGCGTGAGGCGGGTGCGGCGTGTGGGGCGCGTGGGGCGCGAGGGGCGCTGTGGGGAACATGGCGCCGCTGAACACCGCGCCGCTGCCGCTCTGCTGCGGCACCTGCAACACGCGCGTGTCACGTCACACTGTACAGGCAGGCTATACTTCATATTCAGTATAACTTATTGTGACAGAGAGCAGGGGTCGAAAAACAATTGTGTTCAATCACAATGAATCCCAGTGGTTAAGCCTTGCATATGGCCAGCTATGGCGGAAGTACCATACCCTCACTGAAGATCAGCGTAAAACTAACCCTACCGTAGTATTTCGTAAGGTGAGTGAAAGCGCCGGGGACCAAAACCACCTCCCTATCCTCTCCTTATTATCCTTCTTATCGTGTCATTATTATCCTTGCTATCCTCTCCTTCCACCTCCTATCCCGTTCTTTGAAGATGACGATACGCGAATGACGCCTCTGGTGTTGCTAACGTCTATAGGCTACGGTAACTGCTTACCATCAGGTAGGCCATGTGTTTGTTTGCCACCCACAGGCTGTCATCTCGCCAAAGGAAACGGTGGAAAGGGCCAGGGAGGTAGATCCCTTTGCTGACCTTAATAACCGCCAACGCCTGGGACGGCACAGGCACGAGTCCATCCATCCATCAGCCTTTTAACGTCCACTGCTGGACATAGGCATCCCCAAGAATGAGGGATAATGTCGTAATCGCCACACTTGGCAGGCGGGTGGCAATCGCAGTGGATGTTGTTAATACTCGAGGAAGTGCTGCTGCCCACTCCTCCGGTATTCCCTCAGTCGGCTCTTACGACTCCCATGGGTGGAGAGGGGTGGGACAATTCTAAAGCCAGCCCCACACGGCACGAGTACCTACGCCGTATACGTCCTAGCTGAGGCTGCGTATGGATAGACTGAAGTACGTCCGCCACCCGAGGCCTCCCGCGAAGGTGCGGCGCTCAGTAGAGGAGACCAAAGGGTATGTCGCTGGCAGACCACTGAAGTAATGACAATTCCAGTGGCCCGCTAATAAAGACGGAGAGACAGCACACGGCGGGTTATCTAGTGGGTGACGGGGTGTGGAGTTAGATACATTTTTCCCGTATTAACCAAAAAAGGAAGTAGGTAAGCAGAGCTGTAATAAATTTCGTCTATATTACTTTGTTCTACCAAATAGCAATCGGAAACTGCTGTCTACCAGTGCCCGCGTTGCTCGACCCCACTTTTTGCACGACCGAGAATTCTAAATTCACGGTTAGTTGTAAATCTATCCAAGCCAGTAGCCCAATGAGGCAAATTAGTGTATTTAAAATAATTCACCTGCATATACTGTGCTGGCATCATAGCGGGCGGTGCATAAGCTTGTGATGGTTGTAGCTGACCTAAAATTTAAAAGATATATAGATTTATAGTGTGGCAATTATATTTTTTTAACATGCATTTCAGGTTAGAGATTATCATCGAAATGTTTTGTAAGAAAAGCACATAAACTCACACCTGTTTCCTCGAAGCATAGGCAGAGACTACAAATTTTCAAATACTACCACGACTGCTTTGAGGTTGAGGATACATTTAAGTTGACATTGCGACAGTATTTCACAAATTTTGTCCGAAAACGGCGAAATCTTTGTCTCCCACCCCCTGAGCATCCGTCTCACTCATACTTCCTTCGTTAATTCTTTATACATGTCTAAACGATCACAACATACTCGTCTTACCCAGTTTGTGGTGTTTTTTCTCTGGAAGAGTGCTTTAGATTTTCAGGGGGTGTTGGGACTCGGATATCAGATATAGAGGTTTCTCAGTTATCCAGACTATACTATATATTATATTTAGATCTGTATTTTAGTATTTGACGTGTAGAGCTATTTAAAAGAACGTAACGTTGTATTTTACTGCGAGCAGGGTTTGAACCTGCGTCCCATCAAATCTAGGGCAGTGCTCTGGACCACTAAGCCTCCCTGCACTACTACACTAAGCCCGTCTGGTAGTAAAGACGTCTAAAATAAATGTGAACTGGAGATTTGCAGTCACCGTTTGCAGTCACCGTTTGCAGTCACCGTTTGCGACCCACAGTCGCACTTCGGTGTCGGTATTTGCTCTGTACTATCTATACTAATAAATGGAGAGCCGGTTTTTTTGTTCGGTTATACTGCGAAAACTACTGAACCGATAGGAATAATACTTACTTATACTATAATATGCAGCGTGATTCGGAGAATGTTTTAGTATATGATATAATACTTTCTAACATTTACGCGAATATCATTTTGAAATAAAACGTACGTTACGGAATCTATCGCGTTTACTTGATTTTTAAGCTATCCCGACGTCTCGAATACTTTACAGGATTCATGATCACGGGTGGACTTACCTATGGTAGATGTCCAAAGCTGATATGTTGTTTCAACGGTTTCATCTACCCACAGTAATATGATTTCGATATTCGTTTAGAAACACAATTAAAAATATCTACTCTAAGTTTTATGCTTACAATGTATGAGATTTTAAGCTAGTATAATAAAATAAGTATAATACTCCTTTAAGTTTTAAAATTTTGTTTATATTTAGTGCTTAAAAGTTCTACCACAAACTACCAATTAAAATTTTTAAGTAATCAAAAACTACCATTAAGAAGACAATATTGATTATTAGTTTCTATTATTAAATATATTGATTTTAATAGAAGCTAAGACTAAAAAGCTACCACCGGATCGGAACGCGGCCTGACAGAAATATATATATGATATGTTGGTGATTACTTATACAGAACCTATATTTTTGATGTGAAACATCTAACGCGGAGGGAGGGTAAAACCGGCTGTTAGCGTGGCGACGTTTATACCTAATAATAGGAATCCTGTCCGAAATTGACTGTGACGCGAGCGAAGCCGCGGGGAATGTACTAGTATATAATAACATGTATAATATTCACCTATGTTATGTGGCTGAGGCAAATTGTGAATTGAATGATGCGGATGAGGGACGGCTGCTAATTGCTGTTGTTCCATAATGCCTAATCTGACCTGGAAACAAAAAAAACAATCCTCACGTTTTTATCTTGAATACTATATAAAAAACGGGTTCTTAAGAGTAGGACATATTATAATTCTGATCTAGTTATACTTTAGTAGTAAATTACCAACCTGTGGAGTGTGTTGTGCTGGAGGCTGGAGTGGTGGGTGCGCGTGCTGTGGGGGGGAGGACGCGTGAGCGCCACCGCGAACTTGCTGACGATTAAACAATATATATGAGCTCATACAACGCCTATTATCAATATTTTAATCAGGTATTTAAAGAGATAATGGGCCATACATAAATTACGTGATGCCAAATTCTGCTTTTATCCACCACTTCATCACAATTTATGTGACCCCTGTAAATATTACATCACAAAATCAAGACCCGGCTCCTCGTTAATTTACTTAACATTGCGATATTAATAAACGTAAGTAAGCTGCTACCATCGTTACTTTTAGACTTGGTGCACTTATCATACATTTTATTTCACCACGCGAAATCCTGAGCCCTAATAAAAAAAAATTACTTGACATTTCTTTTTGTTAAGGCAGAAAAAAATGTTCCTAATCGTACACCCCGTCGTTCGGGGCGACGAACAGGGTAATGTGGGGGCCCTCACCCACTAAATAAACCCGCCGTGTATCGTCTATCCGCTTTTATTGGAGGCCCCTAGAACTATGTTACATTCCTTCAGTGGTTTTAAAGAGTACCCTGCCTGGATCACTCAGAGTTGTCCTGTGTGGGAATCGAACCCACAACACTCGGGCGGGAGGCCGGTATCTAAACCACAATTTGTTGAGCTTTCTGCTATGTGGGGCCAGCACCAAAAATAGCTCCACCCCGCCTCTTCCTATGGGAGTCGTAAAAGCCGACTGAGGGATTACCGGGAGACCGGGCAGCAGCGTTCCCCTGTGTACTAAAAACATCCACTGCGATCGCCAACCCGCCTGCCAAGCGTGGCGATTATGGTAAAACTCCCCATTTTGGGGAGGCCTATGTCCAGCAGTGGACGATGAAAGGCTGATGGATGGATGGATGGATGGAGCTTTCAAAGTAAATGTCATCGTAATGTATAATTAAAGCTAAATTTTATATATTTTACTGTGAAAAAAAATTAATAAAATTTTATGGAATTCCCTGTTTGAGATGACTAGCTCCGACTAGAAATGGGCTATTATATAATTTCTAGTGCCCAGTTCACACATTCTAAGATTTTACCTTGCTATATTATGTTGTGAGATATATACCTGGTGTATTACGTGCTGTGGATGTTGCCCCGCTGCCGGTGGTGGGTGCCCCGACCCAGCCACAAAATCTCCCGGAGTTGCTGCTGCAAAGGAAAATAATATTTTTACCAACCTTGGACTAACTAAAAAATAAAGACACCGCAAAAGTGAAGCCACTTATTGAAAGATGTGTGCGTGAAGTATTCAGTTGTCAATTTTTTTTAATTGTTTTATTTAAACATAAAGGAAGTAAAAGTATAAAGTTCACAGCAAATCATATTGAATATTAGGGCTACTGCTAAAGCCAAAACGCAACTATTTGCTTAATGGCCGGTCACACGGGAGATGGTGGTACCAACACGCTCGGGCCCGATACTAAGTGAGTACTCCCATTTGGTACCCAGCCCTACCACCAGTCATGAAATGGAAGATAATTGCTTACTTCCCTTAGTCGCCTCATACGACACCCGTGGGAAAGAATAGGGTGGTGACACTTGTATTCTTAGTCCGTCACCACACGGTTTACTTTTGAACTACTCAAATATAGTGGAAAAAATAACATTTTCAGTAAGTATGCTATTGTTTTATCATTTGCACTTGTATATAAAGCAATACTTTATTGCTTTATTTAAACAAAGAATTTGTTTGAAATTTTGAATATTTGTATTAATCATGAACACTTAATATTCACTAGAAGTTGCGTAAGGTGGTCATGGTGCGGCCTATTGGTAGAAGCTACATAAGCTAATAAATTATTGCAAAGAAAACTCAACACTATTATAAACAAGGTTTCAAATTAGAATAATATTGAAGTTTGAATATATTAATATAGACTCTCTATTGACTGTAGTTTATTGACTAGAGACACTATTTTGATGAATTTGGTACTAGACCCAATGTCCATTTTTATTAGGTCAACGATCAGAATAGTTATTTACGAAATAATAAAAAAATTACCAGCATGATATCTATGTTGTTGTTGTTGTTGTGGTTGTTGCTGCTGTTGTTGTTGTTGCTTTTGCTGCGGTTGCTGTTGCTGTGTGGGTTGTGGCTGTTGTTGAGATTGTTGTTGTGGCTGGGGTGTGTAGGGCTCGGCTAAAGGCCTCTGGCGTAAGCTGCTGTATCGCTTGCTGCCGCCACCTACACAAGAAAAATATTAATGATTATTTTATGAGTAAACAATTCTCATACAAAATATTAGGGGTGAAGATTACTTTTTACTTTAATATTAGTTGCTTGGCTATTACAACAGTAGATCCCCGATAATTGTGTTATTTATGCTTGAGCTGCAATTAACACCATTCTATAAATACTAATTACTCCCTTTCCTGAGTCAGTTTGTTGTTGTTGCATGACCCGTGTCTATGATAAAGGTTTGTTGGACTGTAAAATCGTTTATATCCATACATCCATCCATCAGCCTTTCGACGCCTACTGTTGGACATAGGCCTCCCCAAAAGGAGGGATAGTGCCGTAATCGCCACGCTTGACAGGCGGGTTGGCGATGGCAGTTGATGTTGTTAATACTCGAGGGAGTGCTGCTGCCCACTCCCCCGGTATTGCCTCAGTCGGCTCTTACGACTCCCACGGGTGGAGAGAGATGGGACAATTCTAAAGCCGGTCCCACACGGCAGAATCGTTTATAATGGAGGTTATTTAATAAATATGTTACTTACCAGCGGCAGGTTGCTGTTGCTGGGACTGCTGTTGCGACTGTTGCTGTTTTGGTTGCATCTGTGACGCCGGGGTCTGGGACTGCGGCTTATTTAGAGCTGGAGTTGTTTGCAGATGAGGCTGTAAATGAAATATAATAAAATGAATTTTGAGCGGCAAATTTCTCTCTTATAACACATAAGCGCATGCAGTACGAGGCGGAGAGGAAGGACAATAAGGAGAGGATAGGGCCTCCCTATGAGAGAGAACGCAGGAAGCCCAAACCCACTGGCCTCCGGCGCTCTCACACACCATACGAATCACAACGGCAGGAGTACCTTGCACGTCGATCTTCCGTTAGACCCATTCATGTTGGGATAAGCAAGGCTTTTTCACTAAAGAAATCAGATAATAAATTATTGCATATTTGCATAGCTGTATTGAATATTTTATTTTTTTTATTTTGGGTTTTAACTATCTACCTGAGCATTCGTGAGAGGTTTCTTCTTCCCCTGATCAGTGGGCACCGGTCTTTGTTGAGCAACCGTCGCATTCACCTTGCGTTGGGGCTGACCTTGACTGAAAATTATAATGTGTCTTTTATATCTATAATAAAATTAAGGCTTATCTATCCGCGTTTATATATAAAAAGTTTTTTTTTTTTTCATATATGTTCCTGCCCGCGACTCTGTCCGCGTGAGCTTCAGAATATAAATGCTGTATTTACTCTTCGCCACATTGGTTATTTCTATATAAAAATAGGTCTCCCACAATAACCATCCATTTTTCTGAGATGAAGACTAGCCTATCATATGTCAAACTATATTTACGCAAAATTTCCCGATGATTGGTTCTGTAAAATAGAGTGGGGACATTGTAATCTATCTGTGATCACACGCTAATACAATCCCATAATCCTCCTAGCCATCCTCAAATCTTCATATACATACATAGACTCAAGCCTGGTTCCCAAGAGGGTAGGCCAGAGACAAAGGATTTCTATTTGCTATAATCCTTGTCACCTCTTTTACCTCATTTACTTTCATTATATATGGCTAGCACATCGACTAAGGTTACTCCTGATCTGGCCTCTCTGGAGGACATCTCCAATTTGTTCAGAGAATGTTTCTCACAACTGGCACCATTAACACTCACCACATATAAATTTTTTGACATCCTTCTATCATCCACAAACCATCTAAATATGCCCAAATCATCGTATCTATAATATTAAATACCATAAAGTGATTCAAGGTACAGGTACCTCACTGAACTCAAAAACCTCACTTGTTATTAGTATTAGTTGTGATGGTCAGGTTTTCCAGCGCTGGTAGCTTCTCCTTGGCCTTAGGTGAGGCCTTGATGGCCACACGGCCAGTACCAGCTTTCGGCACCGGTTTCTTGTTAGTTTTAATTGACGCGTTGCGACGTAAAGAGCCGTTTTCAACTGGTTCACCCACTGACGGCTGCGATTTGGATCGGGGACGCTGCGCACGGGGTTTACTGTAAAATATAAACTAACATTAGATCTGTGTTGACACATTCATGTTTTTGTCATCCATCCATCAGCCTTTTACCGTCCACTGCTGGGCATAGGCCTCCCCAAGAGGGGGGGATAGTGCCGTAATCGCCACGCTTGGCAGGCGGGTTGGCGATCGCAGTGGATGTTATTAATACTCGAAGGGGTGCTGCTGCCTGCTCCCCCGGCATTCCCTCAGTCAGCTCTTACGACTCCCATGGGTGGAGAGGGGTGGGACTATTCTAAAGCCGGTGCCACACGGCAACGGTGTTTTTGTATATACGGCCATTTACACTAATTATAATTTCATTAAAATTTAATAGTCATTTCTGAACTTGTAAATATAACTTTCATAAACATATCTTTTTAAAAATTAATTACATAAAATCATTTGAGTGTTTTAATTAATACAAATTATCACGTGACCATGAACATATGACGTCATGGTCCGGACGGAAGGCTAGAGTACAGACACACTGGCAGAAACAAAAGACCATGCACGACCCTTATTTAGCGGTTCGTGACGTAATTGAGCGATTTAGCGGGAAATTTAAATATTTCACTTTTTTCTACAACATTATTATTTAATTTATCCACTAGTTCTTTTGTGTTCGATATAATTGTCTATGAAACGTAAGCATAGCTTAAAAAAAATTCAAAATCCGAATTGTGTTTTTGATGAGTACAGAACAAAAAAGTATGTAATAGAATAGAATTATCGACAAAATAGCCTCAAAAAAATTCACATTATACACAATTTTCAAATGAAGAACAGAAACACTATTTTAATTATATTTAAAACTGTTATAACTAAGAACATACACTTGTTTTTTGGTGGCATCTAACTCGGGGAAATCTTCAGGGTTTGGCGGCTTCCTAGGGGTGAGTTGAGCAGCTGACTGCCGCCGGTAGGCCTCTTCGTCTTCCCAGGTTCGAGTGTACTTGTTGGGGCCGCGGCTAGAATTTAATTACATAAGTTGCATATATTATGCTTCACTGAACAATACCAATATATATATATATATATATAGCCATCGCCACCCTATTCTTTCCAGAGAATTTTTGGCGGGACGTCACGGCGAGCCATTGAAATCTTGCCACATACTCCAGTAAACTTATTAATATACTGAAAATTACAGAAATGTAGGCTATGTAAGGCTAATAAAGTATTCCACTGACCTATATAGTTTACATGGTGACGAAAAAATCCGCTCCAGCTACAACAACAACACGGGTGTCGTAAAATGCGAATAAGGTAAGTAAACAAAAATGCGACTAAGGTAAGTAAACAAAAATGCGACTAAGGTAAGTAAAGTGGACTCGATTCCCACTCGGGACAATTATTTGTGTGATGAACACATATTTGTACTGCATCTGGGTGTTTTCTACCTATTATATGTAAGTATTTACAAAAAAACAGTAGTATATGTATTATATCCGTAATCTGGTACCCATAGCACAAGCGTTAAGCTTAGTTTGGGACCAGAGGACATTGTGTGAAAAATGTCCGTGAATATTTATTTATTGTTAAACAGTTATCACCCATTGCATTACTGGTGTTAGGTTTGGGTACTAAGTGGGCATACCATCTGGTATCGGGCCCGAGCGGGTCAAGCCGTATGCCGTGTGACCGATCGTGAAACACCGCTGTGATGGTTGTAGCGAAAGATAGCTGTCCATTCCTTCATTTCTCATCCGTGAAACCGCAATAGTGAGCAGCGACTTGGAGCAGCAATATTCTTAGAATTCTAGAGTCCATAAGCAGGCAATATCACTTACCATCAGATGGATCATGGCTCGTCTGCCATTATAAGCAATAAAAATAGGGAATATACTTGGACTTTATAGAGATAACAGGTTCTATGCCCATACTATATTAGTGGTCTTCATTGGAAGAAGTTAACGAATACTTCAAGCTGCAACTATCAAATCCGCTTATATAAAATCAACCAAGATAAAAATAATATACAATATAAATTGTCAACGTTATGTCAAAATATACCAACTTGCTGAATGGTAATACCACATCCTGATCAATTTGGTGTCAATGACTCATTTTTCAACCGACTTCCAAAAAGGAGGAGGTTCTCAATTCGGCTGTTTTTTTTTGTTTTTTTGTGTGTTTGTTACGCGATTATTCCGCCAATTATGAATCGATTTCAATGATTCTTTTTTTGTTTGGTAGGTTCTACATCCGAGGTGCTCCCTTTAAAATTTTATAAAAATCGGTCCAGCGGTTTTTAAAAAAACAACAAAAATCTAAAAAATTGCATCTGGACATACATCGATGATATTTTCGGCCGATTCTCTGGCTCATTGGAGCAGTGCGTTTAGTTGGCATAGCATCACGCCTGTATGCCCGAAGGGATGATAGGCAGAGGTGTATTACATACCCACGGTTCACCAGCTATGTTTAAGTCCCACGTAATAGGCGGCGAGCCTATTGCCGTTCATTGCCTAGAATTTTACTTGTTACGAAAAAGCTCAACAACACTGCCCGACCCGGGGATCGAAGCCGAGACCTCATGATCAGCAATCGCACACACTACCCCGCTGCACCACCGAGGCAGTTTTTTTTTTTATTGCTTGTAGTGGCAGACGAGCCACTGCCCATCTGATGTTAAATGGTAACCGTCGCTCATGGACTCAACTATACAGAGAGTATTTTCAAGCCGCTGCTCACCATTTCATTTCACCAATATGAAATGAAAGAATAAACGGCTATCTCATGCTGCAGCCAAAACGCAACGATGTGCTTCATGGCCGGTCGTGAGATGGTGGTACCAACCCGCTCGGGCCCGATACCAAGTGAGTACTCCCTCTCGGTAGCGGGCCCTGCCACCAGTCATGCAATGGATGATAATTGCTTACTTCCCTTAATCGCCTCATACGACACCCGTGGGAAAGAATGGGGTGGTAACACTTGTATTCTTAGTCCGTTACCACACGGAAAGAGAGAGTTTAGTTGGCGTACCCATATTATATGTATATGGGTACGTCAATCTTTCTTCACGGTCTTCGGACTCTCGCTGTTTTCTATTTCTTTCTCTACTGTGCTTTAGGAGCTCATATTTATCATTTTCAGACTCCTGTGCCCCAAGGCAGGCACAGTCTAAACATAACAAAACCATACTTATACTCATATAATAACAAAAACAATAAGTAGGTATATATACCTACTTATAATAACATTAACATCATCTAGGCACCGACTTCAAACACATCAGTAGGTGTCTAGCACTGAAATTGTATGTAAATACTAAATTATTTTTTGGTTTTTAGTTTAAGGTGTCTTTTGAAGGCGGTTTCTTTTTTATTTAAAAATAATTTTTCGACAATTTATAGGTTGGTACATTTTGACATAACAAAGCCCAGACGAGGGTGCTGGTGATTTTTGTTCATGTTATTGAAATATAATATAAAACATCGTATTGTCTATTATGTATGGCATCATAGACTGCGTAGAACGGGTACCAACTAAGCAGTATTTTAGTAACAACTCCCATAGATAATATAAGATTTAAAAAAAAATACACACGTCACTATAATCTTTTAAAAAAAAGCTACATAATTCATTTAAACACCATGCAATTTAAAAACAAAGGCGCAAATAATTTTCTATTGAAATTACATTCTATAAGATGGTGCAAAATTTATACAAATTAGTTTATATTTTAAATATAAACTCTATAAGCAAGAAAAAAATAAATTCATGTAAGTACTATAACCTGTTGTCTTAGGTGAGCGACAAACGCGTCAAAACTACGCGACGCGAAGCGACACGAAAATATCAAATAGAGGGTGTATGGCCTACATTGTCGCCTAATTTGAATGCGACGCAAAACGGTTAAAGTATAAGCCGCAATACGTCGCATCGTGTAGCATCGCGACGCGTCGCTCACCTAGGATGACAGGTTAGCATCTTTTTTTAAACTAACCGCCAATTTCTGAACCTTCCAATGGATGCATGATAGAAATGTTCATTAATGTAAATATTAAGTAACATGTTCTAATGGTATAGGAGCTCGGAGTTAAATTTTGGAAGTGTTTCACCCCCGTGCCTCAGAAAGCACGTGAAGCCGTTGGTCCTGCCCTGTGGGCCTAGCCAAGTTGCATTCTATGATCGCTAACGCTATAGAAAACTATTAAAATGTATGGAATTACACATCTCTAACGTTAAGTCACGTGACTTAGCGTTATAGATATCGTTTAAAGATGTCAAATTCCCATACATTTTAATAGTTTTCTATAGCGTTAGCGATCATAGAACGCAACTTGGCTAGGCCCATTGATCTCTCTCCGATCGTATTGGAATGCAGTCACATCGGACTACAAGAGTGAGGAAACCGACAGTACATTTATGTTGACACGCACACTTACACGCTACTAGCGTCTGTTAACAGAATCGATATGGAGTTAATCATCACATCGAAACCATACAATATCGAGTAGATTTGTGCCAGAATACGCCAAACTGCCCCATTAGAATGAAAAACGAAACGTTAGACAAACTTTCGTTTCGCTTCATTGTGATTGGTCGCCTGAATCACGCGTCAAAATCTCACAATGACTTCGTTCGTTTCGTTTTTCATTCTAAGAGGGCTGGTATTCTTCGCCATCTTAAAACCGAACGGCCACTTATTAAATCATATTGGAGGGGTTAAAGGAATATATAAAAAATCGAGTTTATATTTACCCGTATCGTCTGTTCCGTCTGGCGTGAGGAGGCGCGTCTTCGTTTCTTATGTCATAACCATATATTGCCACCAACTCTTCACGCGATTTAGGCACCTATGAGATAAAAGTAATGCCATTAAACAGTAGTCAGTGGTAGAGCCTTGCTTATCTCAGTATAAATGGAACCGCTCGATCGGGGAACTACCACCCTCTCACAAGATATCAGCGTAAATCAACAGTAGTGGTACCGTTGTGTTTCGTATGGTGAGTGAGAGCACCGGAGGCCCAAACCCCCTCCCTATGCTCTCCTTTTTATCCTTCCTATCCTTTCCTTAATATAATGCTTATCCACCTTCTATCAGTTTCCTTGGAGATGGTGAGGCGCGAGTGATACCTCTGGTGTTGCTAGCGTCTATAGGCCACGGTAACCGCTTACCACCAGGTGAGCCGTATACTTGTTTGCCCCCCACGTAGTATGTAGTATTAAAATAAAAACAAACACACGTAACTTCTAACATCTCTCCGCTTACTTTGGGGGTTAAAAAAGATAAGTGCTGAGGCACCGAATATTTTTTATACGAAGTATACGAACCTGTTCGTTCTCATTGTACTTGTCATGTGACCATTTATTGACGATGTCAGATTTGCGCGGCGGGCGGCGTCTCTCTGCGACTGGCTCTCCACTCTCCTTCTTCTCTGAAGCTGTTTCTGAGGTCGTATTGTTTGATTCTTCTCCGCTGTAGAAATTACTCGTTAAACATCTTGATGAATAAATTTCCTCGTCCTTAAACTATACGTCATCTCGGGCAGCCCATAACGGGAGGGAAAGGGACCGCTATTAGTTTTTTGTGGATACTGGCCGCCCCGGAAAAAAAACAACTTTTTACGTTATTTCTCAAGTTTCAGATAAAGCATCGGGATAAAACCTACGAGTCTAATTAAGAAAAAGTTTCATCAAAATCCGTTCAGTAGTTATTTCCCTATTTGCGAAAAAACAAAACGACAAAAATTTTGAAAAAAAAAAATCGCAATCATCCTTTTTTGGCCCAAAATTGATTTTGTGTTTAGAATTGCCCAAAGTTTAAATTTTCCGGTAGGACTATTTTATTTTATCCTTATATATATTATGTAGTGTATGTATGCCGTATTTATATGCCTTGTCACAGACTAGGTGACAGAGATTAGGGCCCGTAGAATGTAACTCACTAAATCGTATCGACATCGTATCGTCTCGCTTGTGATTGGTAGAAAAACCAACGCGTGATGTCGCCCTCGGACAATCACGGTAATCTCTCAACCAATCACAATGACACGATGTCATGTCGATATGATCGCGTGAGATACATTCTAACCCCCTAGACCATTTTATGTTTTGACACTTTATATTATATGTTGGCCGTGTGGGGCCGACTTTAGAATTGTCCCACCCCTCTCCAACCATGGAAGTCGTAAGAGTCGACTGAGAGAATACCAGAGGAGTGGGCAGCAGAGCACTCCTTCGTAAGTATTAACAACATCCACTGCGATCGCCAACCCGCCTGCCAAGCGTGGCGATTACGGCACTATCCCCCATTCTTGGGGAGGCCTATGTCCAGCAGTGGACGTTAAAAGGCTGATGGATGGATTATTACATTTATTATGTAAAGTGTTTTGGTGTTGTAATTTATTGCCATCTGATGCTAATCTCGTGTTATTGCGAGCGGTGGCACTTTCCAGCAATCAACCTGATGGCAAGTGGTAATTTTTCTCATAGCATTTATTTTGGTTTGCATTTTATGAACATTTAAGTACCCTTTTATGTTTAGACGGGAAAAAATGTACCTAACTGCACACCCCGTCGTTCGGAGCAACGAACAGGGTAGTGTGGGGCCCTCACCCACTAAAGAAACCCACTGTTGGCGGGCCACTGATACTATTTTCCATTACTTCAATGGTAACATTTAAGTACCCTGGGATCCAACTCATTTACCACAAATAATAATTTGTCCATCGTAATGTACTTTCACTGCGTTAGATGAAAGCGTATACAAATTAAAATTAGAAAGTATGCTTTTAAAAAACTGCTTTAATTATGGAGATTTTATGAATGTAAATTTAATTTGAATATTTATATGCAATTAAAAGTTTTATGAAACAAGTCATTTATACTGTAGATTCAACGTAAATATATAGACGGTTGGTTTATAACTACATGGCAGGAAATTTCGATGCGTGTGTGACTGTGTGTTTGACAAACTCCACCGCAGATCATAGCAAAGGTATATCTTGAAATAAAACTACGTTTACGGAATCTATCGCGTTTACTTGATTTTCTACCATCCCGACGTTTCGAATACTTTACAGCATTCATGATTATGGATGGACCTAGATGGTAGACGTCCAAGGCTGATAATTTTTAGAAACAAAAAAAAATTAATTGGTATTTTGTGGTAGAATATTTGAGCACTAAATAAAAACAAAAATTTTACAATTTAAAGAGGAGTATTATACTCATTTTAATATACTAGCTTAGTCTCATACATTGTAAGCATAAAATTTAAAGTAAATATTTTAATTGTTTCTAAACGTATATTAGGTGGGTTAAAATAAATAAACTAAAATTTTTTTAAAACCATATAACTGTCATGAATGCTGTAAAGTATTCGAAACGTCGGGATAGTAGAAAATCAAGTAAACGCGATAGATTCCGTAAACGTAGTTTTATTTCAAAATGTTTAACATTCGCGTAAATATCAGAAAGGTATATCTTGTCTCAAAACATTACCGAACACGTTTGGCACATCTATATCCAAAATCTATAAAATAAAAGCACAAGCACATATGGCGGAGTGGTTTAGATAGCGGCCTCCTGCCCGAGTGTTGTGGGTTCGATTCCCAGACAAGACAACGCTTTGTGTGATCCACAAATGGTTGTTCTGAGTCAGGGTGTACTTTGTTTCCGTGAAATTGTATGTTTGTAAAGTCGCCCGCGACACAAGGCCCATTCTCTACTCACTTTCTCATCTATATGAGCTGTAACGGAGCTGTGTCTGTACATTTAAGATAGGTATTTGAGAAAAAAGGACTGTAATAGGTGGTTATATAGGCGTGTCTAAATACAATACATTTCTTTTTAGAATTTTTGTCTGTCTGTTTGTTCCCGCATCACGCAAAAACAAGTGTAGCAAAATTTTTTTATTTGATAGCTCTCGATTAGACTTAAAAACTGGTATAAGTACATTTTATCCCGCTACTATATCGGGAACCTGAGATATAACCGAAAAGCTAGCTTTTGGCTACGAGCGTTTTTTGTCCGTGTGGTAACGGACTAAGAATACAAGTGTCACCACCCCATTCTTTCCCACGGGTGTCGTATGTAAGCAATTATTATTACCCATTGCATGACTGGTGGTAGGGCTCGGTACCAAGTGGTAGTACTCACTTGGTATCGGGCCTGAGCGGGTTGGTACCACCATCTCCCGTGTGACTGGCCATGAAGCACATCGTTGCGTTTGGCTGTAGCAGGAGATAGCCGTTTATATTTTATTTCATATCTGTGCAAATTGGTGAAATGCATTGGTGAGCAGCGGCTTGACAATACTCTCGGTATAGTCGAGTCCATGGGCGACGGTTACCATTTACCATCAGATGGACCGTGGCTCGTCTGCCACTACATGCAATAAAAAAAAAAGCGAAGCCACGGGCAAAGGCTAGTAGGTTATATATGCGTGTCTAGACACGAAACAATTTTTTTTATAATTTTTGTCTGTTTGTTTGTTCGCGGATCACGCGAAAACTACTGAACGGATTTTGATGCAACTTTTTTTATTTGATAGCTCTTGATAAGACTTTACAACTGGTATACATTTTATGCCGCTACTATATCAGGAACCTGAGATATAACCTAAAACTAGCTATTGGCTGCGGCGAAGCCGCGGGCATAGTTTATAATATTACTAAAGATTCAACTGAGTTTGTTCGTTTGCAATGTTTTAGTAGTCTGAAGCCCAGAAACTGATTTTTATCCCAGAAAAATAAAAGGCTCATGTAGCTATTACATAGAGATAATTCAAGTGCAGTAGAGCGATGTATTTTAGTTTTCAAATACGATGAAGTCGCGGTCGGACTTTAGAAAAATAATATATGAAATAGGGTGATGACACCATGAATCCTTAGTACACCACCCCATTGAAAATAATAAGAATTACGTAATTGAAACGCTTGTGCGTGTCTCACTGTAGCGGTAATGACCGAACTGCGCAGTGAGCCGTGTTTAGAAAGTAGCTAGCTAATACATATGAAATCCCCCAAGGTTCGACAATTTTAGAGTGCTTCAGGAATTCTTTGTTTTATTGCGATATTCGTTTTTTTATAACAAATAACAACACTTCCACAACAATAAAAATATATATTTAATTTCGACAGCACAACTTTGTAAATCGGTATTAGAAGTTCTTAAAATAAAAACCTGTTTTTTAGTTGTGACTAGGAAAAACTCAACTATCTTTGGGAATTTTCGCGTTATATAAATGGCTGTCGTGAAATGTCATTCTATAGACCACTCTTTAGCCTTTAAGGAAACGAGATGTATGTAGGTAGCGAGTCACATCTCTATAATATTTTATATTATTGCTTATAGTAACGTCCCACCCGATGGTATTGGTAACCGCTCAGGAACGCGACGCCACTAAGAATACTGCCAAGCTAAACAGCCATCTTATTTCGCAGTTGCGAAATTAATATTACAGTTACCTCTCGCTACAATCACTCAACGAATTTGTTCACAATTTATCACTGCTCGGTGAAGGAAACATCGTGAGGAAACCTGCAATGCTGTTCTCGACGGCTTGTGAAGTCTACCAACCCGCACTAGGCCAGCGTGGAGGACTATGGCCTAATCCCTCTCACCATTACAGGAGACCCGTGCCCAATAGTGAATGAAATAACAATGGTAATATCAACTACATATTATGATAAATCGTCCGTCGCCAGTGACGGGATGGGTTCTTTGGAACTAAGTGCGTACAGCGGATCTTTTTGTTTTAAGGCTCCGTCAAATATTCAGTTTTCCAAAAAGGTTTAATAAACAACTATATATTATATCCGTGTGGTGACGGACTACGAATACAAGTGTCACCACCCCATTCTTTCCCACGGGTGTCGTATGAGGCGACTAAGTGAAGTACGTAAGCAATTGTTTATTGTTGTTGTGTATTTTTATTTGGTGAATTTATTAAAGCCCCTTGCATTACTGGTGGTAGGGCTGGGTATCAAGTGGGAGTACTCACTTGCTATCGGGCCCAAGCGGGTTGGTATCACCATCTCCTGTGTGACCGGCCATAAAGCATGTGCTTGGTAAGCGATGTGTTTTGGTTGTAGCAGAAGATAATCGTTTCTGGCAGGCGACCCGCCTTGGCCTCTCCAGGCTGAGGCACTGGCAGAGGTCTACTGGCTTCGTGCTGCGGCGCGAGCCGGGGGTGAGGAAATCTCCGAAAGGAGTCTGGGCAGAGCGCGTGAAGCGGCTCGAAGGACGTTGATCCGGCGGTGGAGGGGGGAGCTGGAGTCTCCCGGAGCAGGACGGGAGACTTTAGAGGCGGTTGCACCGCACCTCCACCGCTGGTTAAATCGAAGGTACGGCAACCTCAGTTTTCGGTTGACGCAGGTACTTACCGGACACGGGTGTTTCGGTAAGTACCTGCATCGTATTGATAGGGAAGGAGCCCCCGGATGCCACGAGTGTGGCGCCCAAGTTGATGACGTGCGCCACACTCTGGAGGAATGCCCCGCCTGGGGGCCCCAGCGCCACGCCCTGTCGATGGCAATTGGAAGAGACCTGTCGCTGTCGGCCGTAGTAAGCCGAATGCTTGACGGTGACGGGTTCTGGTCGGCCGTTGCCTCCTTCTGTGAGGCTGTAATTGCACGGAAGGAGGCCGCGGAGCGGGAACGTGAGGCGTTGGCCCACGCCGACTCGCTCCGCCGGCGGCGACCGGGGGGCAGGAGGCGTCGCTACGCTCACCTTCTCCCACCGCCTTGATTACGACAGGACGTGGCCGGTTGGCCATATGCCTGGGGCGTCGGAGTAGAATGTCGAAAGACGACCCTCTGGCGCCCCGCTAACAGGCGTGGAAGGGGCCGCTGTGGTTTTAGTCGGTATTCCGGGCGCAATTAAGATCTGAGCACCCGGCGAGTCCTACATACCCCTTCGTTTGTCACTGACGGAGGGGATGCGTAAATGCATTTCCACAGCGACAACAAAAAAAAAAAAAAAAAAAAAGAAAAGAAGATAATCGTTTATTCGTTAATTTTATATATGTGAAATGAATTGGTACGCAGCGGCTTGATAATACTCTCTGTATATTGGAGTCCATGAGCGACGGTTACCATCTACCATCAGGTGGGCCGTGGATCGTGCTACCACAAGCAATAAAAAAAACTTATTTCACAAACAGAAAGAGTAACCATTGAAATATCCAGTGGATAATTAAAATTGCTTTTTGATCAATTACGATTAGGTTTAAATGGACTACACAAATGGCGTAGTAGATTATAAACCGACTCCCGTGCAGTAGGATTGCGGGTTAGACACCCACACCAGACAATCCTTTGTATTCACCACAAATATTTGTTCTGAGTCTGGATGTAAATATACTCTGTCTCATTTAATTGTAGTGTCTAATTTAGTTGCAAGGCAATCTTAAAAAAATGGATACAAGTTGACTGGACAAAAATTACGAACACTCTAAATCGAGGGCGCACGGCAGTGGCACACATTTTCTACCTAAGAACCCTACACAAATACCTAGTTCTGAATTTTCCACCATATCACTGACTGTTAAATCCGCCATTAACAGGTGTACCAATAAAATACAAACAGACAAAAAAACCGTTAGCAGATTGACTTATTTATCTCCAGCAAAAGTTCGTTAAACCGTTAGTTCTGTTATTCAGTACGCAAATGGGTCAAGATCACTACAAGGGTGCCATTATGTAACGTGAGATATTCAAAGGGAAAAAGATTAAGGGCTGATAATAACCTTTTATCCGTGTGATGACGTACTAAGAACACAAGTGTCACCACCTCATTCCCTCCTGCTGATGTCGTATGAGGCGACTAAGGGAAGCAAGCAATTATAGCCAATCGTATTCCTGGTGGCACCACCGAAGGAATGTAACATAGTTCTAGTGGCCCGCCAACAAAGGCGGAGAGACGGCACACAGCGGGTTTCTTTAGTGGGTGCAGGCCCCACACTACCCTGTTCGTTGCCCCGAACGACGGGGTGTGCGGTTAGGAACATTTTTTCCCGCCTTAACAAAAAAAAAAGGGTTGGATAATAAGTGGGAGTACCTACTCGCATTAATATTATTATTATTATAACTCTCTAAAACCTTTTTTTTTGTTAGAGCGGGAGGAAATGTCGCTAACCGCACACCCCGTCGTTCGGGGTAACAAACAGAATATTGGATCCTCACCCACTAAATAAACCCGCCGTGTGCCGTCTCTCCGCCTGTAATGGCGGACCACTGAAATTGGTAGACATAACTTCAGTGAACTCTCTATGACCTAAATGATTTTGATGTGTTGCTTATGGTTTAGATAACGTGTGACGCGAATTGTTTTCTTGGAACATGAACACAAAGCGAAATATGAAATAGAAAATTATAACATCTTTTGAATTTACGTCTCTTGGGTAACCATTTGCATACATTGTTCCGATATCCGACAAATAACGCGGGAGTCATGAGCGATTGTGTTATTGAAATCGATAGTACCGAGCACATGTCACGATGGCTTAGTTGACCAAGCGTCTGGAACCGTCATACAAGAGACGTAGGTTCAAAAGTTTTATTTTCAATTTCACATTTTTACACTGTGTTAATTTACATGGCTAAAGCATGTAAAATGCTTGAACAATACATATATATAAAATATAACATATAAAATGATAACCAAGAACAGGATTTGTACATTCTTTCCTGCGCCTTCTGGATTAACGTTCCAGACGTTTTGTCATCTCAGCTATCGTGACATTTGTTCGAAACTATCTATATTTTCTTCCGTGGCTAGACCACACGAGACGGGAAGATGTGTATCAAGTGTGATGTGATGTCAAGTAGGCACCTACTTCTATACTATTATAAAGCTGTAACAGAGCTGTGTCTGTACATTTAAGATATGTATTTGAGAAAAAAATACTGTATTTAGACTATAAGGAGTGTCTGAACACAAAACAATGTTTTTAGATTTTTGTCTGTTTGTTCATTTGTTCGTCCGCGCATCATGGAAAAACTGCTGAACGGATTTTGATGCAACTTTTCTTTTTTAATTGATAGCTCTTGATTGGCTTAAAAACTGGTACACATCTTATCCCGCTACTATATCGGGAACCCGAGATATAACCTAAATATTTTGGAAAATCCAAAAGTGCACACCTCATAATCTCCATTTTTCACAATAAAATTGATTATTTGATAAGTAACTAATAATGTATTGGTCTTACTAAGTAGTTATCAATAAATCACATAGATAGCGCTAGTTTCAAAAAGTACTAATGTGGTTCTCATGATCTCGTCTTATACGCCATCTAGCGCTAATTTTAAGAAGTACTACTATAATGGTCTATAGAATTAGTTCTCACGAAATAAGGTATAGCGCTGGTTTTACTGTAGTATACCATCGAATCGAGCGATTCACATTTTTTTGTTTATTTAATAAACAATTAAACCACATCGAATCAGACCGTGAAAAGTGATAGGGCTCTATTCGTAATTATACTGAAGCGCAAGAGAAAAAAAAGGCTCGTGGCATCAAAAATATCATGTTTTAAAAATAGTGCTTTTTCTTGATATTTGTGTGTATATATTATTTTACAAGTGCAATATATGATAAATAGACATTTTAAGTTTGAAAAATCAGTTGTTCTTTGTCAAACGAGAATAGTACCCACCTCAACACTTCGCTTATGAGGCATGCAAAACCAGCTTTGGCTGCGGCGGAGCCGCGGGATAGGTTAGTAATATATATACAACAACAGTGATTATAACACTGAATTTCGCTATAAAATTTAAAAAGTTTAGGATGTATAATACACACAAACCCTACCTTGAGTAAATATCTATATGACATGACAGTACGAAAAGAGTTTTAAAACTCATCGTTTCTAACGATAGAGCCTTGCTTGTAAGCACGAACTGGGGGGTCAGGCAGAATATCATATCTCACATGTCGATCGTATCGTGATCACTGTAATTGGTTGAGAGATCACCGTGATTGTCCAACGGATTATTGGGACATCAAGCGTCGGTTTCTCAACCAATCACAGTGATCACGATACGGTCGACTTGTGAGATATGAGATTCTGCCTAACCCCCCAGGCCGGCTCGATCGATCAGGGAAGTACCGCTCTCTTACAAAAAATCAACGTGAAAGAACTGTAGGTACTCTTACTGGTGCGTTTCGTATGGTGAGTGAGAGTGCTGGAGTCCCTTTCTCTCCATCTTCTATACCTTTCATTGGAGTTGGCGACGCGTGAGTGATGCCTCTGGTGTTGTTAGTGTCTATAGACTACGGTAACCGCTTACCATCAGGTGGGCCGTACGCTTGTTTGCAACCCACGTAGTATTAATAAAGAAGTAAGGAAATTTGAACACTCATTGCCTTCGACGTTGCTTTGATTTAGGGCAATAACTCGCAAGTGGCAATTGCAATTGCCAAATGTAAAAACTAGTAATAAATTGACGATTTCAAGTAATAGATTACATTTACCTAGCAGCAGTTCTGTCATCGTGCTCGTAAAACGTGCCTCTCTTCGGGATGTACTGCGGATTACTTCTGTCTTCGTCATCGTCTACTCTGCGCTCCGTCTCCTGAAACCAGCAATGTACCGTTATATCATTAACTATCTGAGTCATGCGGTTTTATCCGCCTTTTTAATAGAACTAGTAGTCGTCCATTGGTCAACATTCGACCATAGACCGACATACATACAATCAATTCCATAAAACGTATATTTTTAAAAAAGACATCACCCTGCTCTATGGAATAATCTTTGTATCGCAGGGGACTTTACAAACATACAATTTCACGGATACAAAGTACACCTAGATTCAGAACAACCATTTGTGAATCACACAAAGAGTTGTCCAGCCCCCTTAGAATGAAAAACGAAACGTTAGACAAACATTCGTTTCGAGTCATTGTGATTGATCAACAGTCTGACGCGTGATTCCTGAATAGTCGCGATTTCGACGCGTGATTAAGGCGACCAATCACAATGAAGCGAAACGAAAGTTCGTCTAACGTTTCGTTTTTCATTCTAAGGGGGCTGTGTGGGAATCGAACCCACAACACGGACAACACGGGCGGAGCGCCGCCATCTATCCATTTAAACTTTAACTGTGCCAAATGATGCGTGCAATGTTCTAAAAAAGGGGTACAAAGTTTAATCTTCACGTATTAATATATAGTTTTGAATATTTTTATACTAATTTGGAGAGGAGTAATTTTGTCTGTGATGAGACACTCCAAATTATTTTTTATAAATAACTAGCTGACCCGGCGAACTTCGTGCCGCCATATATTTTTTCATGAATAAATATTGCAATTATAAATTGAGATATAAAGTATCCTATCTCTTAAGTTGGAACGAAACAAACATTTAAAAAAAAGAAAAGTTAAAATCGGTTCAGTAGTTTCGGAGTTCATTCCGGACAAACATCGTGACACTGGAATTATATATTGATACTCTAGCTGACCCGGCGAACTTCGTACCGCCATATATTTTTTCATGAATAAATATTGCAATTATAAATTGAGATATAAAGTATAAAAACATAGCATCACCCCTGTATTCCCCGAAGGGGTAGGCAGAGGTGTATTACACACCCACGACTCGCCAGCTATGTATAAGTCCCACGTAATAGGGGGCGAGCCTATTGACGTCTACCGGGCACATTTCTAAACTCCGGGCTGTTACTGAGAAGTTTTCTTTTTAGGAAAAGCTTATCTAAAGAAAATAAGATTTTATATCTTAAATAAATAAGATTTTATATCTTATTTTCTTTATATATATCCTATCTCTTAAGTTGGAACAAAACACACATTTAAAAAGAAAAAAAGTTAAAATCGGTTCAGTAGTTTCGGAGTTCATCCCGGACAAACATCGTGCCACAAGAATTATATATAATAGATGTCTGTGTCTCATCACAGACAATATTTTAGTAATATTTTTGTGGTGTACATATATATATATATATATATATATATACTATAATGGCGGGTTAGAATGTATCGCACTCAATCACATTTACATCGCATCGTGTCATTGTGATTGGTTCAGAGATCACCGATGGAGTTTCGCATAGCGACAATTTCACCTCGTATAAAATTACACAATACACATTGTAATATATCAATGACAATACATATAAGTACCTATTAGTTTTTGTCCATGTTTAACAAGCTTATAAACTAATTTTGCAGTAGTATACATAGGAAAAGCCAATATACCTACTATTACAAATTATAGTCATAAAATTAACATTCATCGCTTATATTTCTGGCTTTCGTTTACATTCCCGATTGACTTGTTTGTTCGACCATAGTAAAGAATAATGACCTACTAATCACGATAAATCTTGATATTTATACTAATAATAAGATATTCAATTCGAAACGACTCAGGTATGTACCTAACAACAACTAACTACCCATTCCGCGAATTTAAAAACGCACCCTCATACATAAATATTTTATTGTACGCCTCATAAGCGAAGCGTTGAGTTGGGTACTACTGTCACTTCACAAAAACAACAGATTTTTCAAACTTAATATGTCTCTATTTATCTTTATTTATTTTATTTTATTTGGGACAAGAAACAATTACATAATATCTCCCTTATCCACAAAATAAACTAGAATTTAACTCGTACAATATTAGTAGTACCTATATGTATATGTGATTGATAGACAAAGGCCAAACAAGATATAATAAAACAGTTAAATTGATGGCACAGTAATGGAGACACGAGGATGATATCAACTAGTGTTCTATCAGTTTAGACATGGCTGCTTGTTTTAGTTGCGTTTTGCTTACAACAAATATGTCGATTTCTATACAATATGATGTATGTATGTGTCGATATGTAACATATATGATCCAAAACATAACACACCTATTTTGGACAATTGTGTAAATATATATTTTTAAGTTTTCATTTGGAGATGACAGTCACGTGGTGATTGAACCTTTTTTGTTTAATTTATGGGGATTATATGGTAACATCTTCATCAATTAACCGCGAATAAGTACACCAATTAAAAGCAAACACAGTTTTCCAATAGCCACAACACAGATTAACAAGTTGTATAAACGAGTTTCAACAATATTATAATAACGATTGAAACTTTAGACAGGATGAGCTTGCAACAGCATTGTTTTTATATTTTACTATGTTTTTTTTTACGATCTTCTGTTGGCTACGAACCTTCTTCTCAGTGGTAGTTTTTTAGGTTTCCGTACCCGAAGGGTCAAAACGGGACCCTATTACCAGGCGTACATCACTCGCTCAAGGCCCCGAGTTAAATGCCTACCGCTTCGCGTACCGACCACGGTACAACCGAGCGAAGAGTGCCGCATGCGCGCCTAAGCGCTCGCGCTTGTAGTATTGATTAAAATAAAATTTATTTATAGACTCACGCCTTTTTCCCAGAGGGGTAGGCAGAGACAACGGATTTCCACTTGCTACGATCCTTGCTCACCTTTTTTGCCTCGTTCACTGTCATTATATTCCGCAAACATGCACGTCTCGGTTAAGGGTACTTCTGACCTGACCTAAATCTTAAAATAAAAAAGTAAAACTTTGTAATAAATCTTAAAATAAGTATATTAAAATAAATTTATTTACGCGATTTAGGGTATTTCGACAATAAAATTTAATAACCGAAATTTCAGAGCTAAAACTCTAAAGGTATGATCAACAAAAAAAAACAATTTATAAAAAAATAATCCGATTTGAAAATAACTTTAAAATGACATAAAAAGTAATCAAATAGAATCTACTAGAAAGATATTTTTTTAAGTTTTATAAACAGCTTTGTTGCTGTCGGTGGAGTCAGGAGTCTCCGAAACCGGCGAGCGGAAACCGGAGAGTGTATGAAGAGAATTATGAACGTTGAGGAAGCGAGAGATGTATGCAATAATAGAGCCTTTTGTCACTCTGTTCTCTCTGCCTACCCCGCAAGGGAGATAGCGTGATGATAAGTAAGTAAATAATACCATCATAGGTGCAACCCTAGCGCATTCGTTGAATGACGCGGTTGCCCGAGGATCACGCGGCGGGCAAAACAATCGCAACTGTATTTCTGTGTTCATAAGGTACATTTCTTCTCGCTACGAACAATTGGTATTATTATTAAGATTTTGTAGGCTATTATAGAGAGACTTTGGACAAGTTTTAATGGAAGTGATGTTTCTGTCCGTAGGACTAGTACTTATTCTGTGCTATTACTAAGACTTCGCTGTCTGTCTATCTGTCTGTCCGTCCGTCTGTCACCAGGCTGTATCTCAAGAACGGTGGTAGCTAGACAGTTGAAATTTTCACAAATGATGTATTTCTGTTGCCGCTATAACAAATACAAAAAACAAAAAAAAAACAATATTTAAGGAGGGCCTCCCATACAACAAACGTGATTATTTTGGCCTTTTTTGCTCGCTACAACGTCTGTCTGTCCGTCCGTCTGTCACCAGGCTGTATCTCAAGAACGGCGATAGCTAGACAGTTGAAATTTTCACAAATGATGTATTTCTGTTGCCACTAAAACAAAAAATACTAAAAACAAAAAAAAAACAATATTTAAGGGGGCTCCCATACAACAAACGTGATTTTTTGGCCTTTTTTGGTCGCTATTGATAACGGCAACAGGTAGACGCTTGAAATATTCACAGAATATTTAGTTCATATACACTTTATAAATAAATAATTAAATTAAAATAAAACAAATATTTAAGGGGGCCTCCCATACACAAACGTGTTTCTTTACTCGTTTTTTACCTAGTCAATGGTACGGAACCCTTCGTGCGCGAGTCCGACTCGCACTTGGCCGGTTTTTTATCACTTTACCACTGAAGTAATGTCGCAGTTCCAGTGGTCCACCATACAGGCGCAGAGACTGCATGGGGCCGATTTATTTAATGGGTGAGAGCCCCGCACTACTCTGGTCATTGCTCTGAACGACGAGGTATGCGGTTAAGTACATTTTTCTCCACCTTAACAAAAATAAAAAGTTTTTTCTCACTTTACTGGCCAGATACATTCGTATAATTTTATTATGATCTCCGACAATGGTATTTTATTTTTAATTTTAAAATTTATGACTCGGTGAATGAAATTTAATTTCACGTTTCGAATGTGTCACAACCACATTTCGCATTTGTAACTTTTAGTTAGGTGCTGTTCCAGGAATACATTCTACGCGACAACTGCTCAGGACAATTCGATAACACATTCCTTCCTAATGTATTAGGTGACGTAAACGTTATATGAATACAATAAATCAATACATATTAACAAAAAAGTATGAATTATTATAATGTATCTATACTAATATAATAAGGCAAAAACGTTTGTTTATTTGAACGCTCTAATCTCTGGAACTACTAAGCGAATCATATAAATTCATATGATAGCACTAGCACACTTTTTGAAGAAGGCTATTATAAAATGATTGAATGCTTTATTTAGAGCAGGGTCCCCAAACTACGGCATCCGTCCCACCAGTGCCATCAATCTGGCCCGCGACAGTCAACGCCTTATTGTTGTTACTATTGCTGTGCTAAGTTGAAGAAGAAAACACAGAATGATAATTACTCGGTTTTATTTCCTGCAAGGTAAAACTTAACGACAGAAACGATGACGCAGAATACTTAAGTGTCTAAGCTTAAGCATATTAATAACTAACAAATAATTGAAATTAATTGCACTAATCACAATAAAACAAAAACATTAATGAGATTTATGTAAATGTGTTTTGGCCCTTGGAACATACTGAAAAAATCATTAGGGCCCTAAGGCTTCAAAGTTTGGAGACCCCTGCATTAGAGCATGGACTATGTAGCCTCACGTGACCGCCCGGGTCATCGCCATTGCCTTAAATTGACTATTTGTTCTTTTAATTTCCTTGGCCAAAACTAACAAAATAAGATGTGTATTTAGAAAGGGAAGACTATTTTATAGTCAATGACACTATTCACTGAACCATGCTACAGAATAATACATTTCAAAACACTTAAAACATTCGTCGAATAAGCTATCTATACTAATAAATATGGAGAGTCGGTTTTTTTGTTCGGTTATACTGCGAAAAATACTTATACCATAAGATGCAGCGTCTTTTGGTGAAGGTTTTAGTATATGATATGTTGGTGATTACTTATCCGAAACCTTATATTTTTGATGTGAAAAATCTAATGCGGAGGGGGGGTAAAACCGGCTGTTAGCGTGGCGACGCTTATACCTGATAATAGGAATACTATCCGAAATTGATGTTTCATCGACAATATTATGACGCTAGCGAAGCCGCGGGGAATGTACTAGTGTTCTATAAATGAGCAAGCATCTACTTATTACAAAAAAACAATTGCTGTTCTTTAGTCTCGCTAAAACTCAAAACTGACTTGACAGATTTGAATAGTTGTTTTATATTTTGGTCGGTCCATTACAGGAGTCGTTTAAAAGTAAACAAAAAAGAGGGAACTCAATAAAAAAGTAACAAAATTTAAAAATTCAATTATGGTAGCGTATTTGGCTAACATACGACAAGATAACAGCTACTGCCATTCTTTCTAATTAATTTGCATTAGAACATCACAAGCAAGTTTCATTTAATATCGAATTGCCATACATTTTAATAGAATTCTATAGCGTTAGCGATTATAGAATGCAACTTGGCTAGGGCCACAGAATTTAAACTTGACGTTAGCGTTCTTAGCGTTCATCTCAATCCGACTATGCCGTATCTCAAATAAGTTATCGTTAGACGGGTCTTGATTATCCGGTAGTTCTAAACTATGTGACGTCACACAAAATTTAGTAGGCCCCTCTGTAGGATAAAGTTGGGTACTTTTTTGGAAAGTCTCTTATCGGGTCCCAAATGAAAATCTTTCATTCTTTCTATCAAAATCCAAACTTCCGACGATGCAGATTGACTTCTTCTTCTTGTAGTGCCTCTCCAACTAGTGAAGGTTGGCTGTCAATTCGTTCTGTCTGTCCTTCGCGAGACGGAACAGTTCAGCGGCGCTGTTGATGCCGGTCCACTAGCGAATATTGCACAGCCACGACTTTTTTCTGCGGCCTACTGATCGTCTCCCAGCCACTTTGCCCGTCATTATAAGTTGCAGCAGTTCGTATCTGTCATGTCGCATAATATGACCAAGATAACAAACTTTTCTCTGTTTGACGGATTGCATGATTTGGCGTTTCTGACGAGCTCGACGGAGAACTTCTTCGTTGGTCACTCTATGCGTCCAGCTAATAGCCAACATACGTCTGTAGGCCCACATCTCAGGCTTTTATTCGTTTCCTGAGGTGCTCTTGTAATAGTCCAGGCCTCGCATCCGTATAGAAGTATGCGCCATATATAGCACTGTAGAAGGCGAACACTTAGGGACATTTTTAAATGGCGACTGCATAGTACCTTATTTAGATATTTTTATATATATTTTTAGCATTTGACATGCTTTAAACGCAAAGTGAAAAATGTGAAATCGAAAATAACAGTCACGAGCAGGATTTGAACCTGCATTTCCTGGATACCGTCCAGATGCTTTGCCAATTCAGCCATCATGTCTAAATAATTCATCGATTCCAGAGTTGTCTGTCAGATTACCTACTGAACAGGAAAGGTAAGGAAGTCACTTATAATAACTATAATTTTTACATGATGATGAGTGAGATACCAACTTATTTTATTGTTGTATTAGGTAGTGTTTTATCAGACAGACGAAGTAGGCACGCCTACTTGCCCAATATAATGTATAACCTAGGTATTTTTGATCTGTCAAATTGATATACCGCTATTGCTTTGTTTACGTTTAGTCATATCGATTTCTCAGTATTGTAGGTATAGTGACTAAGTAATAATCGTAAATAAAAATCTTAAGTTTTAAAATAATTGACGAATTGTGAATCAAATAAATAGAGCAAAGTTCGAATCGTAACCATTCGTAACAAGTAAAAAATACAACTTCCCAGCCCTTGCCAATTTCTAGGCACTGAATTAAAATTTAGCTGTGACAACCCTGAGACAGGCAAGTATGGTAGGTAATTATATCGCGGATTGGGCCGGAGATAGCCTACTTCCCCACTCTTTCTACTATGTTTTTATCTCGCAATCGCTCTTCCATACATCAGTCAGCCATGTGCCAAGGTACTTATATTTGCGCACTCGTTCCAGTTGTTTACCTTCAACAGTGATACCAGGGTCGGCACTTGTGGTCTTTGAGACGACCATGACTTTGGTTTTGTTTACATTCATTTTCAGGCTAGCTCTCAGGCTACACTCTTTTACCCGGTCAACGATTTGATGCAGTTCGGCCGCTGCGGATGCTATTAGAACGGTATCATCAGCATAACGGAGATTGTTAATGTACCGTCCGTTCACTTGTACGCCACTGTAACCCCTTCAATGCTTCTGCGATTATCTTCTTCTTTGGGAGTGTGATAAAAACCGATTTCAACCAATCCTCGGGCAGTTTTCCAGCATCATACACGAGATTGAAAAATTCACAAGAATGTCCACGTTACTCTTGTCGATAAACTTGGGAATCTCAATATAGACATCATCTGGCCCCGTAGATTTTCCGGTCTTAGCTTTGCGTAGTGCCTTCCAAACTTCGTCCCTCAGTATAGTGGGCCCTTCTTTGGTAAAGGTACTCGTAGTCTGTGTTGTGCTTCTGGACCCATCTCCAAACATAGTTCTGATGCAGTCTTCCCATACAGCTTTCTTCGTTGAGAGATCCAAAACAGGTAGGTTGTTGTCATCGACTAAATGGTAAGTCACGGATATACGGCCTATCATGGACTTGATTTCCTTATGCATATTGAATGCATCGTGCTTTTTATGGAGTTTTTCTACGTGTTCGCACTTGCTCTGGTACCATGTGTTTCTAGAATGACGAACCAATCTTCTCACACTTCTGTTAGGTTCCTTATATCTGGTACTATCAGTGGTTTTCTAGAGCCTTCTCTCTTCCATAAGTTGGAAGATTTCATTTGTCATCCAAGCCTGTTTTCGTTTTCATTTCGACGATTTGAGGTGCTCGCGGGACACTTATGATTTCAGTTGATGCCAATTTTCCTCAGCTGATACTGCGTTTTTCTCTTTCGCCTTAGTCACCCACTCATTAATCCTGACTCTGACGTCTATGTCACGCATCTTCTGAATATCGATTCTTAGTTTTGTCAACTTTTGACTGATGTTTTTTAAGACACAGCTCAGTTTAGCGATTACAGGATTGTGGTCCGAATTAATTCTGTCCCAGGATAAGCTTTGACACTTTTGACACAGTTTTTAAAACGACTGTTGCTCATCACATAGTCTATTTGATTGCGGACTATGTGTTGCCGGGTATGGCAAGGTGATGTCCACGTATACAGTCTTCTGGCTGGTAGTTGAAAGAATGTGTTTGTAATGACAAGATCCTTCTCTTGGCAGAACTGGACCAGAGTATCACCTCTGTCATTCCTTTCTCACAACCCATATTTCCCAACGACTCCTTGAACTTTTCCCTCCCCCACTTTCGCATTTAAATCTCCCATGACGATGTTGATTTCATATCTCTTCGTTGCATCTAACAGTTGTTCCACTTCACCATATAAGTCATTTACTTCCTGGTCTGGCTTGTCGGATCTTCATGTATGATGTGTTTTCCAATGCCCTTCCACCTGACGTTCCTCAGGCCCATGACGTCTATCTGTAGGCACTTGATCTCCTTTACGAGGTTGTGAATCTTTTATGGTCGCAGCAGGCTGCGGACGTTATACCGCCATTATGGTTATACCGCCATTGCTCGGTCGCCAGAGCCTCATCCGTTATCTAGCAGGGAGCACCACGGCAGCCAAAGCCACCGCCACTAGCAATTCATAGGAGCCACCAGTGCGTGCAGGTGAGGTTGACAATTGCGGCTGGTGAGATGTTATGACCGTTCTCCCCCTTACTCTACTCTACTAGGTTTTATCGACATGTTACAATAGATGGCGTAGAGTAAAAAGCTGTATCGCACTGTTAAGATTGGTTACTAGAAAATATAAATACTTTGGAAAATACAAAAGTGCACGCCTCATAATCTTAATTTTTCACAATAAAATTGATTATTTGATAAGTAACTAATAATGTTTTGGTCTTACTAAGTAGTTTTCAATAAATTACATAGATAGCGCTAATTTCAAAAAGTACCTTCTCATATCTTTTACGCCATCTAGCGCTAATTTTAAGAAGTACTTCTACATTGGTCTATAGAAATAGTTCTCATGAAATAAGGATAGCACTGATTTTAGTGTCGCGTCGAGCGTAAATATTTACTATTTTTTTGTTTATTTAATAACAATTAAACCACATCGAATCAGACCGTGAAAAGTGATAAGGGCTCTATTCGTAATCATAATAATTCGTAAAAGAAAAAAAAGACTCGACTAGTAAAGTATTTTGGTTGTTATCGTGTTAACATACATTACCTACAACAAACGGATGTTCAAGCCAGAACTTTTTCAAACAGTTTTTTAACTAGTTTAAATAACAAAAATGGCATCAAAAATATCATGAGGTTTAAAAATAGTGTTTGTTCTTTATATGTGTGTGTAGATATTATTTTACAAGTGCAATATATGATAAATAGAGACATTTTAAATTAGAAAAATCAGTTTTTCTGTGTGAAACGAGAATAGTACACACCTCAACGCTTCGCTTATGAGGCGTGCAATAGTATAGGTTATTCAAATAAAATCGCTCTCGTTCAGTGACAGTGTTGTTTTACTCGTTGTGAAGATCTACCAAGAAACAAGTTCACCTCTGAACCCCTCTTGGGAATAATTGTTAAACATTTTGGTTAATAATTAATACCCTTACTCCTGCAGATTGACTAGGATTGGTAAATGCCGATACAATTAATTGTAAGTGATACGAAGTTCACCGGGTCATCTATTATGAAATAAATATTTATCCATCTTTAGACTTTATCAAACTCGCAAGTCGCCGGAGATTATGTAGAACCATTCGCGGGCCACACTAACGGGCAACGTCAATGCCCATCATCGCGATAATTTTGCTTTAACGCGAAAATGGTGGGCACACTTGACCGTTCAATCTCTTTCATGTACCGCCACTGGAGTTATCGCCTAACGTCAAATGCCGTTGTCGAATTCTCGTAATAAGTCATGGCTACACCAACGTTAAACGTCCATCATCGCGGTAAATTACAGCGTTTCGCATAAGTGCGGGCCGAGCATCACTGCTACAGGGAAGTTGCTGTGTGTTACCTGATTAAAAATTAATATCGTCAGATGAATTGAATTACTTTTCTTACGAGATCAGTTTATTATTTCTTGATAATTTTATATAAGTATTATTTTTACTACTTATATTAATTTTAACATACTAGGTAGGTATATAGTTCACCAAAGGGAGAGTTCTTTTTATTAGAGAGGAACCTCTTCCTACCGAACTGCATCGTAAAGGAGGCGACTTCATCGTGAAGAGCTAGAGAGGATAATCTTTCCACCTACCCGAACTGCCCCAGGCGAACTACGGCGCAGACGCAAATACTTGCGCCATTTTAATTCATGCTGGGATAAGCAAGGGCCGTGTGGGGCCGGCTTTAGAATTGTCACATCCCTCTCTACCCACGGGAGTCGTAAGAGCCGACTGAGGGAATAATAAATAAAAAAAATAATTTCTCACTATTTTTGTCCATACCAAGGTTGTCTGGAAGAAATCGCAGCTAGCGATAAGACCGCCCTTTGTACATTACTCACTTACTTATCATCACGCCATTTCCCTTGCGGGGTAGGCAGAGAGAACAGAGTGCCAAGAGGCTCTATTCTTGCATACATCTCTCGCTTCCTCAACATTCATAACTCTTTTCAAATACGCTCGCCGGTTTCGGAGGCACCTGACTCCACCTTCCTTCAATACATGACCGATTTGGTCTAGGTAGGTGAGTCTCGGTCTCCCCCTGTACCTACATCCTTCCACTTTCGCATTGTATATCTTCTTAACCAGTTTGCTTTGTACATTAATATATAGGTAATGTACAGTTTGCTTTGTATATTAAGCTTTGTACATTACATTAAACACAAAGTGAAAAATGTGAAATCGAAAACAACAGTCACGAGCATGATCTGAACCTGCATCTCCTGGATACCGTCCAGGACCCCGATTCTCGTTTTGTAGAGATAATGTCTAATTAGAGATAATCTCTAATTTTAAAATCTCTACGGAAAATGTCGCCAAAATGTCTACAGTATCATAAAATTGTATTCTCGGTCACAATAGAGATTCTTGTCTTCGACTTTTCTATAGACATATAAAAATGACGTTTCGTTTTCTCGATTATTTTATAAAAGTATCGATTGTGTTGGGAAAAATATCGATTAAGCGATAAAAATGTTTTAAAATATGTTTTAGGTGTTTATATATACATATACCACCGAAGGAATGTAACATAGTTCCAGTGGCCCGCCAGTAACGGCGGAGAGATGGCACACGGTGGGTTTCTTTAGTGGGTGAGGGCCCCACACTACCCTGTTCGTTGCCCCGAACGACGGGGTGTGCGGTTAGGAACATTTATTCCCGCCTTAAAAAAAAAAAAGAAGGTGTTTATATATATGTATCGTCAATTTAATATTATAATTATATTCATTACTGCACAGTTAGAAGATCTACTGCAATATATATAGTATAACAAAAAATTGTAGAAAGACTACTTGCATTATACGAAATGTTTTACCAAAACGATAAAAAGTAAAAATCCTACAATATAGTATTATATTTATCAGTGTCGTTTGTTTGTTAATTTGTGTTTCTAAGTATAGAATAATTAAAAAATGCAGGGTCGTGTCCTATACCACCGAAGGAATGTAACATAGTTCCAGTGGCCCACCAATAAAGGCGGAGAGACGGCACACGGCGGGTTTCTTTAGTGGGTGCAGGCCCCACACTACCTGGTCGTTGCCCCGAACGGCGGGGTGTGCGGTTAGGAACATTTTTTCCCACCTTAACAAAAAAGAAAAAGCGTCGTGTCCTAGACCTAGGTTCCACTATGTCTATTAGTTCATCCGTCAGTTCCTACGATAGGCGAAAGTTTTTTTGGAACGCTGCATCACATAACTCCATAGCGTTATAACGCCACAGACCTTGCCGACGTGGAATACCCAGTGCCGCATCTTCTGTAGCCTCCACCAGATTATTAATAAATGCGACAATTAGCTCATCATCCATTTTCTCGACTTCCACTTGATATCAAGGATTGGGTTGGAACAAAATTTAAGTTTACAAGACGTTTCACAACCACAAGTCCACAACTATTCACAACAAAAACAAAGTGACGTTTGAATTATCATTCGACTTTGCATTCGACACATGATGTCGATTGCTATAGACTACTCGTTGCATGTCGTGCGCTGAGTGGTAGACATATCTCTAACGTGACATTCCGAGAATACGAAAATTGGTTTTTACTCGACATTTGCCATTTTTTTCGACATATGTCGAGTTCGAGATAAAAGTCTAATGCACGAGAATCGGGGTCCAGATGCTTTGCCAATTCAACCATCGTGACAATTGCTCCTGACTGCTAATTTCGATAACACATTCATACTTAACGTCTTTGGGTGACGCCCCACTTTTTTTTCACTTTGTGTTTAATGTATAGTGCTAAGCATGTCAAATGCTAAAAATATATATAAAAATATCTAAATCTTGTAAAATTTCTGTTGTACAATAAAGAGTATTGTTAAGTTATGTTGTTATTATGATTGTAGGTAGATGAAGCTTCTTATCGACTAAATGAACGTTAACATTAGTCCATCGGACCCATAGATATAGTATATACTGACGTAAGTATATACGTACTATATCTCGTGAATCGTGTTCATGACTGTTATTCTCGATTTCATATTTTCACACAATAAACACAATTATTTATATGGCTTACCCCCTTATGCCAAATGCTTAAAAAATATACAAAAATTTCAAAACATTTAAACTTAATTCGTCGAGATTTAATAAAAGTGAACGTTCAATCTTTACACCCCAAGCGCCTCAAGGAATTTCCAATGCCAAATACAAAAAGAATGTAGTCCAATTTGTAAGCTATATAATTTACCATTCTTAAGCAAATATTAATAATACTCTTTGCATTGCAATTACTGCACACAAAGTCAAGTCAAGTCAAGTCTGCCAAACCGCACTGGGCCAACGTGGTGAAATATAGCCTAATCCCTCCCACCATGAGGCATGACCCATGACTAATAGTGATAATACGAAAAAGGGGTTGAAAAATAAATGTTTATTTAAATTCCAATTTCGACTCGTAGTTATACTATTAATTGTGGTCTGGCTCAAGGAAATAAAAATCATAGATTCTTTTGCTGCCCTAAATTAAACTGCTCTTTATATAATATTTTACCAAATGAAATCTCTCGTCCTACATCTTTTAAACTTCTTTTGTCTCTTGTATTTACTCCATTTATTAAAAACACTTTGTAAATTCATAAAAGTTAATAAGATTAAATTGTAAATGTATGTACATATTATAGAGGTAATAGGGTAGGTATTTAGTCAAAAAATAAATAGTTTTAGTTTTGTATATATTGTATTCCTATAAGTAGTCGTATGTCATGTAGTTAGAGTTGTATTTTTTGTTTCAGTGTATCTCATGGTAATCTGTCGTGTTGGATTAGTTATTTATTTTTTCACCGTCTATTTCTCTTTCACCGAACAAATTTCCTTCGTTTGACGGTCTACCTTAAATTAATACTCGATATTGGCGAAATTGTGCTCACACTGCCACAACAAGAGCCATTAAAGAAGAAGACAAGATACTATTAATGTGTGGTGACAGACTAAAATTACAAGTGTCACCACCCCATTCTTTCCCGCGGGGATCATACCAGGCGCCAAAGGGAATTAAGCAATTATCACCTATTGCATTACTGGTAAGTAGTAGACGCCTTGCATAACCCAGCACGAACGGGCCGGCTCGATCTGGGAAGTACCACCCTCGAAGAGATAATCAGCGTGAAACAACGGTAAGTTTCCCTACCGTTATCTCGTATGGCGAGTGAGAGCGCCGGAGGCCCAATCTCCCACCCTATCCTCTCTTTAATACATTTCCTATCCTCTCCTTATTATCCTTCATACCCTATCCTCTATCCTATCTTTATCATCCCTCCTTTCCACATCTTATCCATTTCCTTGGAGATGGCGACGCGCGATGGTGCTGCTAGCCTCTGGTGTTGCTAGCGTCTACAGGCTACTATCATCGTGGGCCGTATAATTATTTGCCACCCACGTTCGGTACCAAGTGGGAGTACTCACTTGTTATCAAATCAAATCATTTATTTATTGTTCTCTCTCACACAGAAACATTTACATTACAAATCTTAAAGTAGGATACATGTGATACTTTTAATATTTTATTATATACATATATTTTTAAGGTAAAATCTGTGTGAGAGACTGGTATCTGCACTAGGAGAACCTGTATTACAGATTACCAGCCTCTCCTGACTCTAGACACTATGGTGCTAAGGTGAAATTATTTTATTTAAAAGTGAATTGTGAGGAGCACAAATAAATGTTATCGGGCCTTAGCGGGTCGGAACTACCGTCTGCCACCTGGCTGACCATGGAGCACATCGATGTTTTTTTGTTTTAGCGTGATATAACTGTTGTCTTTCATTTCACATCCGCGAAATCGCATCATTACATCCGCGAAATCACATCATCACATCCGTGAGCAGCGGTTTGACAGTACTCTTTAGTTAAGTACATAAATAGTACAAATTATTTGTGAATATGGAAAAAAATACTTTTTGTACTAGCACGAAACGAACCCGCCTTTTCCAATCCGGGGAAGTGCTCTAAGCCACTGAGACTACAGATCTTTCGATCATCCCAATCTCCTTATGACATTTGTCTTTACGACCAACGCCATCTATTTCCTGCTAGTACAAAAAGTCTCTTTTTCCTTATTCACAAATAATTTGTACTTTAAAAAGTGGCGGAGCATGTCAAATGCTAAAAAATATAAGTAGATCAAAAATGGCAATAAATAGTAGTCACTAGCATGTTGACCATGGCATGTCTGCCTCCATAAACAATTATAAAAACATTTATAAAATAACAAGCTCACCCGGTGAACTTCGTACCGCCATATTTTTTTTTTTCGTAAATATTTTGCTTTGGAAATTGTTAAAGTACTAATATCGCTATTAAAAAATAGGGGTTGGCAGTAGAAGGGTGAAAATTTAGGGCTGTATGTATTTTTCAATGCCGAATCTTAAAAAAACTAAAACAACAAATTTTGTGCAAAAACAAATATAAATAAAATGTTTGGGAGTGGACCACCTTTATCACTTAGGGTTATGAAAAAGAGTTTACGTCATATTCTCAGACCTACTGAATATAGACACAAAGTTTCGTAAGAATCGGTCAAGCCGTTTCGGTGCAGAATGGCGACAAACACTGTGACACGAGGATTTTATATACGTATTAGATTTAATAAATATATTGATTATAGGTACCCTTTTTTTTGTTATTGTGTGCAAAAATTGTCTTAACCGCACACCCCGTCGTTCGGGGCAACAAAACAGGGTAGTGTGGGGCCCTCACCCACTAAATAAACCTGTCGTGTGCCGTCTTACCGCCTTTATTGACAGACCACTGGAACTATGTTACATTACTTCAGTGGTTCAAAATTCCAAAATGTTTTCTTATTGTTGAAACATGTAATTACTTACATAAAGTATTAATTAGGGGCAAATACTTTAATTACTAGTTATACAACTTTGCACAATCACTGCTTACATGGAATTTATTAGTCGAGTAACATTAAAAGATCAGCGGAGAGATAGTTAAAATAAAATAACTAATTACAGCTGCAACATAATACATTTACTTAATTTTGAAACATACTTCTGAGTAGAATTAATTTATATTAACTTAAAAATTAAAAACGAAACACGTTTTTTTTTTGTTTATGATAATAATAAATATTATCTTCTAAGACCTAGGTTATGAAGGAGTGTAGACTATTTATGCTTTTGCAAGATTCCATGATCCCATGGTTTGGAATAAATTACAGCATTATTAACAACCTGCGATAGTAGATCTAGAAAATTAACAGATTCTGTAAAAGAAGTTTTCAGTATTATGTTGCCATGTTTTTATCTAACTACCTACTAATCAATAGACTATGCCGCGTATATATTCTATTTTTAAATAGAAAATGGAAACTATCAACAAGTCTAGCAGTAAATCTAAATATGATGACATACAAGTTTAAACCTATAGCTGCAACCTACTTTATAAGAGCTAGGCAAGATATAATGTTGTCTAACATCATTTAGTATCTATATATTAAATTGTGAAGAAAAAACGTTGTACCCCTTTTTTAGCATATTGTGCGCGCACCCGGAAGGGTGAGATTTGGCACAGTTAACGTTTAAATGGAGGAGTGCAGAAACATAATATATATATATAATATGCATTAGAAATAATAATTTTGTATAATATGCATTAGATATCAATTAAATCAATAAAAATACATTTTATAGGATTGATTGTATACGGTTGATAAATGGTTGAATATTGACCACTGGACGACCACTAGTTGTTTGTAAACATACTACTTCAGGATTATGAAGTGTTTCATACAATCCAGTAAATAAGAAAAAAATACCATGAAATAACAAGAAAAAAGTATAAATAATGTTTGTTAAAAAGCATGGGGGCGACACTATTAGGGTATGAAACCCTAGAAACAGATAAAATTCTCAAATGATTGTATCATCATCGATCCTTGATAATTGTGCAACCTTTCAATTTCATACGTAATTTTGAAGCGTGTCGAAAATCACTTTCAATGTTTAATTACACACAAACAGATAAACATACATACCAAGCAAATGAAAGCTTGTTAGAAGTTTACAAGTTTACTTCTGATTTTGGAAAATCTTTTCTTGCAACGCAATTGGGTTTTAACTCCACATTTTCAATTTGTTGTTGTTTGTTTATAACAGCTTATTTATTACTCTGTTTCACATATTTTAATTGTTTTAGTACATTCAATACACTTAAAAATTCTTTATGAAATAAGCCCTACTAAAGAGAGACTATAAATGGGTACAGTGGCTGCAATAATAACCATCAAAGCATATTCTATCTTCACTTCATATATGAGCGATTGCATAAAAAAAATTTTTTTAGTGGCAAACAAGCCCCTTTCCACCTGATGGCGAATGGTAATCACCGCTCATGGACTCAACTATACCGAGAGTATTGTCAAGCCGCTGCTCACTATTTCATTTCACAGATGTGAAATGAAAGAATAAATGTATAAAAATAATATAATTTATACAAATTACATAGACATTTAAATAAATTTCATATAAAGTGAAAATATCTCTCAAGTAGGTATGCATGTTTCTCCAGTACATTATACTCTGTTATATAATTATATATTTTTTAATTATAAGTTGATTTTTGTTTTAATATACTCTGAGAGTTAATTTATTAATATTAATTCTCTGTACCTACTAGGATAATTAAAAAAATTTTTTATTTATTTTAATTTTTTTATAGTAGTAGTACCCTATCTATGCAGGAGCTGACTATCCAACATCACATCATCCGGAATAGCAAAGCAAACAGACAGGTGAGACAAGGAGGTTCAAATTTTATAAATACTATGATTTATAAAACCCTTGAAAAAAAGAGCAATTAACAGGTTATAAAAAAAATACTCAATAAAACACACATTGCTAAAAAATGTGACTACAGATTAATATATAAAATAAATTATAGGATTATATTCATTAATTAGAAATTTATATCTCATCATTATACAGAATTAAACTCTGATAATACTTTAGAAATATTTACATTTGGTTTTGATATATAACTGCAAAAATATAAATATCAAAACATTTTCAATCCATAAAATTAAAAGTAGCAGATATACCTTATGTAGGTAGCAAATGAGAATATTTCTTATCTATTTACATTGCTAACAAATAAAAATCTAATTATGTCTCAATGATCATAATAACAGTATTGATGTAGTTTTGGAAGTGAATGTGAAAGTGACAGTACCTTATTATCCGGATCCTGGTCAGAGCGCTCAGAATCACTTCCTTGCGAGTCGTAATCAGATTCGTGCTGTGGTCCATCCTGCAAACATCCTTCCACCTTGAGCAACTGCATTTTCACACAAACAATCGCTTTTGTTTACAATCTACGTGGCGCTTAAGCTTTGAAATTGAAGTCTACACACATCGACGACGTTTCAGTGAGTGGTGCCGAATTTGTGACCTCAATATAACTAAAAGAAATGGACATACCGTCACGCGAACGGCTGAGAGAAAGTAAGCTGTAATACTTTTTTTAAGCGCCAAAACGAAAGTATTCGATACTGTGGCTCAGACTCGGTACTTACGTGCGTCAAGTTATTGTGTTCAATATCTTGCGATGCATCCGAATATTCTTCGGAATCATCGTGTTCTCTTCTCCTAGCGACGGACGTCATATTGGCGTCCTCCCTCGTAACTTGGAGTACTTCCAGTTTGATGTCTTTTTAATATTCCTAAAGATAACGTTCAGACTAATTGCTCTCCTTAATAACGCTAGTAATAATTCTGAAATCCCCTTCTCGTCGAAAAATGAAACGAAAGAACGTCAAAACAAGGGGAATCTAGCGGCCATAAAAGTGCGTTCCATTTAGAGGGTAGACGATATGTTAAATGATACGATTCCAACTTCTTAAAATAATCAAGTGAACAGTTTATAAAATATCTCCTAAGTTACAATAATGATAAATCATTGATAATAATAAAAATACATTATTTGTGTTTAGATAATTAATTAATGTATAAGCATGAATGCGTACAATGGAGCACAATCAATTCATACAATAGTAGTATGACTGTATGGCAATCATGGAAGTAAGATGTATACAACTGGAATTGTTACCAAAAAGCGGTCCGGGCCAGCGGGTGAGATAGTAGGTACGAGCTCAATTTATCATGAATTTATCTTACTCTATTCGGGTGACCATATTTGAAAACAAATAGAATTTTTGATGTGAAACTAATGCGGAGTGAGGGTAAAATCGGCTGTTGACGTGGCGACGCTTTTACTTGTCCCGTTCAAAACTTGCAAGTTAAATTTGACACACATCTCGGTTTCCGATTTAGCTGAAATTTTACACGAATATGTAAATTGCGTGACAATGCAATATTATGATGACATGGAGCTGATCTGATGATGGAGCTAGAAGGTGGACATAGAAACTTCATAATGAAACGGCGCAACTCCATCGAGTTTGGAATCGTTTGATTCGTCTTGACGAGTACTTTGTCTTTAGATGGTATCCAGGGTCTGATGATGAAGATAGAAGGTGGCCGTAGGAACTCCGTTATAAAACGTCATAACTCCATCCAGTTTGGGCTCGAATGATTTGTCTTGACGAGTACTTTTTTTCTAGATGGTATCCAGGGTCTGATGATGGAGCTGAAAGGTGGTCACAGTGACTCTGTAGGTAATGAAACGACGCATCCCTATCGAGTTTATACTCGTTTAATTCGTCTTAAGGAGTAATTTGTCAAGTTATGATTATTTTATTTCTACAAAATAATTTCGATGTTTTCACATCTGGTAGAGGCCCCGTGACGTCTAGTTTTTATTTATTTTTGAATTTTTCTTATTATCGGTTAAACTACTTTTTGTTGGTTTTGCTCTCACGCTTCATGTAATGAACCGATTTTGATGAAATTTGATCCAGTTCTTAGCGAAGCTAAACTTTAAAAATAGATTAATATATAAGCATGACTAAAACATAGGCCTCCCCTACATTCAAAGATGCTGATCAGACGTATTTCTTAGTTCATACAAACAACAAAAAACCTACCAACTGAACTATAAAGAAGTCTGAAAATAATAAAAATATTACATTTGAGGAAGTTTATTGTAACTGACAGTTTTTTCGTTAATTTTGTTTTTGTGAACTGATTAGCCCTTCTGAGTTTAAAAGCCTTAAGGCTTAGATTTGAATGAACTGGAATAGGAAATTTATTATCACCCTAATTGTTCTATAGTAATGCTGAGCATGCACTGCAAAATCTCACCGCGCTACTTTTTTTAAAAATCGATGTTAATAAAATAACACGATTAGAAAATATATATTTATAGTATATGTTTTACATTACAACGTTTTACATTACATTAAAAAAAAGAAGTTAGAAATAAAAGCACAACCGAAAAGAAGAGTCACATAAAATTATTCTTGTGAAGTTATTCCCTGATTCCTATCTTAACCTGCGCATATACAATCATCACAATGTACCTATTTCGTGAAGAATTGACACTTTCACCTCATGTCTGAGCATACAACCTCGTGTATTATAATAACGTACGAAGCACAAATGAGCCATCATATGGTATCATGACACATTGCCACACATGTCAAATGAGGTGGAACACCTCAATTCGTATATTGAGTTACTCATACAAACTACTCAAAATATATTTTTCCTGCCCTTCGCTATCTCAATAGTGGGACGCGACAGAACGCAACTGAGCGGCCAACCAACGCGTTGTTTTTTCGCAGTGCGATCAGAGGTTTCTTCATTTCTTGGAGGTTCTTTCATTCCACAAACCATAACCGCAAAACACAGATTTATTTTTAAATTATTCTCGCACAATTTTATTTTTGCAAGTGCGTGCAGCTTCATACAATTTCCATTAATGTCACAGAATTTTGTGGTTAAATCGCGTCAGTAAAATCTGTTGTGTGTGCTAAGCCTAAGAATTCGTGTGTCAAAGGAAAGGGACACCGTCACTCCGTACCTTAGACGTAATATCCTTCGTCTAAGCTCCGTACTAACGGTCTCATCTGGGTCGCTGATCTTTTAATTTGAAATATAAACCTTCTACGCTGAGCATAAAATGTATTTTTGTATACACAGAAACACAAAGCACACAGTCCTGTTGTATTATAGGTCCATGATAGTAATGCAGTGTGCAGTAGTCTCAGTAGTCTCTGGCGGGCGAACTTCTTAATCTGTGGAACACAACAACTGTATCTCAGAGTTGCCATTTACACAGCAATTGCCGTTTGTATACGGTATTTGGAGTAATTTTCAACAAAAACATAGTCACACGGCAGGAAATTCGTTTCTAAAACACGGCAATCGGAGCCCCACGCTCATTAAGTCACAAGTAACAGCTAGCAAAGCCGTTAATCATATTCACTATTTATGTTTAGTTGATTATTAACAGAATATGATGATGAATTCGACGCATTTGTATATTTTTTTTCATATTTTTATTGATTTTGTAAAGAATCCTCTTTTTTAATCACTATAATACTGTAAGAAAAATATACAATTAGATGTGAAAGTCTACATTTTAGATAAATTTATTTGGGAAACGGCAATTTTTCAACTTTTACTCCGAAACACGGCAATCAGGCATCGGAAACACGGCAACTAATTTTTTGTTTAATGGTAAACCTGCTCGCCCTGCTGTGTCATGTCATTAACGTTGCCAGAAGCGCCAAAAGATTACTTTTGTTGCCTTTTACGTGATTTTGACGTGATAACGTCTTAGAAATCGATGAACACCGGCTGCACAAACGAAAAAGTGTCACGTTCCGAAAAATATAATATGGCGAGTAAAGGGATTAATTATTTTATTTACTTATTAATTTAATTTTGCTATTTTTATGCATGGCCGCCACATTTTGGCCGTGTGTGGCTGGCTTTAGAATTGTCCCCCCCCCCCTCTCTCCACTCATGGGAGTTATAAGAGCTGACTGAGGGAATATCGGGGAGAGTAGGCAGCAGCACTCCTTCGAGTATTAACAACATCTACTGCGACCACCAACCCGCCTGCCAAGCGTGGCGATTACGGTACTATACCCCCAATGAGGCCCTTACCGATCTGGATGGTCACACATAGCTAACATGTTCAAAATAAGACTCAAGCTAAGTAGAATTACTGTGTAAGAAAGAAAGAGAGTTTACAAAAACATCAAAGGATTCAAAAGATCAAAATGATAACCCATTGTTCAGGTGAGCGACGATCCGCAACACGTAGCGACGAGACGCTATGCGACATAATGCGACTAATACTTGACGTAACACGTGTCCTATTTTGTAGTCATTCGTGAGCGAACAATGCGGAAATCTCAATTCATTAATGTTTTAAACACCAATCAGCTGTGGTGGGCGAAACCGTTATATTTTTATAACTCGTTATACATTATACTATATTTTTATAACTTATGTTTTACAGAGTTAAAATTATACCTACACTAATTTAAATTACTTACAATAACTAATCGTTGTCGTGATAGCAGTTAAAACTTCAAATCAAAACCATACAAACAGTTTGACTAACAGAAATATTTCTGTTATAATATACCACACAACCTATTTCAACAACACTCGTGTCATCAATACGTCCAATACAACAATGCAACTTGATAAACTACATAATTTGTGATTCTCATTGTGAACTAATTTCACGCAAATATCAATGTTGTAAAATATATGTTTTGTAAATGTTATATTTTAATGTAGGTCATATTAGTTCTTATATCTATTCATATGAGCTCATATTAGTATAAACAAAAAACCGCTCGCTATATATTACCATGAAGTATGCCATGATTGTTGCCCACGCGTCCACGAAACGATGAATGACTCCGATTATTTCCGAGCATTGCCGAGTATTGACGATTCGGTGGAAAGACAAACTATTTTTTTTATTCTGTGTCGCTGCTGTGTAATAATAAATATTATAACTGTCATGGTTGATTTATGATAATTTGCTGTATGGTTAGATATTAATAATGAGTTTTATAATTTGTTGTATGTTATATCGCCCACCTATACTAATCAGAGCGAATGACGTCACGTACTAAGGAGTGACGTCATTCGCTCTGAACGTTATTGTAAAGTAGTGTCTTTTGACTCTAATGTTTACTGTTGCCGTACTGAGGCGTGACGTCATGGCAACAATCATGGCATACTTCATGGTAATATATAGCGAGCGGTTTTTTGTTTATACTAATATGAGCTCATATGAATAGATATAAGAACTAATATGACCTACATTAAAATATAACATTTACAAAACATATATTTTACAACATTGATATTTGCGTGAAATTAGTTCACAATGAGAATCACAAATTATGTAGTTTATCAAGTTGCATTGTTGTATTGGACGTATTGATGACACGAGTGTTGTTGAAATAGGTTGTGTGGTATATTATAACAGAAATATTTCTGTTAGTCAAACTGTTTGTATGGTTTTGATTTGAAGTTTTAACTGCTATCACGACAACGATTAGTTATTGTAAGTAATTTAAATTAGTGTAGGTATAATTTTAACTCTGTAAAACATAAGTTATAAAAATATAGTATAATGTATAACGAGTTATAAAAATATAACGGTTTCGCCCACCACAGCTGATTGGTGTTTAAAACATTAATGAATTGAGATTTCCGCATTGTTCGCTCACGAATGACTACAAAATAGGACACGTGTTACGTCAAGTATTAGTCGCATTATGTCGCATAGCGTCTCGTCGCTACGTGTTGCGGATCGTCGCTCACCTGAACAATGGGTTATCATTTTGATCTTTTGAATCCTTTGATGTTTTTGTAAACTCTCTTTCTTTCTTACACAGTAATTCTACTTAGCTTGAGTCTTATTTTGAACATGTTAGCTATGTGTGACCATCCAGATCGGTAAGGGCCTCATTGGGGGTATAGTACCGTAATCGCCACGCTTGGCAGGCGGGTTGGTGGTCGCAGTAGATGTTGTTAATACTCGAAGGAGTGCTGCTGCCTACTCTCCCCGATATTCCCTCAGTCAGCTCTTATAACTCCCATGAGTGGAGAGAGGGGGGGGGGGACAATTCTAAAGCCAGCCCCACACGGCCAAAATGTGGCGGCCATGCATAAAAATAGCAAAATTAAATTAATAAGTAAATAAAATAATTAATCCCTTTACTCGCCATATTATATTTTTCGGAACGTGACACTTTTTCGTTTGTGCAGCCGGTGTTCATCGATTTCTAAGACGTTATCACGTCAAAATCACGTAAAAGGCAACAAAAGTAATCTTTTGGCGCTTCTGGCAACGTTAATGACATGACACAGCAGGGCGAGCAGGCTTACCATTAAACAAAAAATTAGTTGCCGTGTTTCCGATGCCTGATTGCCGTGTTTCGGAGTAAAAGTTGAAAAATTGCCGTTTCCCAAATAAATTTATCTAAAATGTAGACTTTCACATCTAATTGTATATTTTTCTTACAGTATTATAGTGATTAAAAAAGAGGATTCTTTACAAAATCAATAAAAATATGAAAAAAAATATACAAATGCGTCGAATTCATCATCATATTCTGTTAATAATCAACTAAACATAAATAGTGAATATGATTAATTATATCGCCCACCTATACTAATCAGAGCGAATGACGTCACGTACTAAGGAGTGACGTCATTCGCTCTGAACGTTATTGTAAAGTAGTGTCTTTTGACTCTAATGTTTACTGTTGCCGTACTGAGGCGTGACGTCATGACAAATTGCGTGTGTTTGAATTGTGTTATTTTAATCACAATTTTATGAAGTATTAATAATAAATAAGTCAAATTAGCGTAGTTTGTGAAATGACAGCCAATACTTTAAAGCCACTGAGTTGACTCCTATGATTATTGAAAGGAAGGGGGAATCATTTCACTATATAAGGCGTTACATCGCCAGTTTAGCTATTCTGAGAGTAAGAAACTTTCCGGCAACAGCAAGTTTAGTGGTCAAACAGTGTCCTGCGCGTGGCATACCATTTTTTTTTTTTTTTTTTTAGTGGACTAAAATTTCCTACCGCACACCCCGCTGCCCGGGGAGACAACGGGGTAGTGTGGGGCTCTCACCCACTAAAACCAACCGTGCGCCCTCACCCACCCTAGCTACGGTGGATCACGGGTACCGTTCGTTTCTCCGCGATCCGCAGGCGGCAGCCCCTTCGGGCACCCTCTCTTGTGCGACGCCCCGCGCAATTGGGCGTCACAACTTCGCGGTAGGCTTCTGCGGACGGCAGGGTACTCCTCGACCTCACCGTCCGCAGCCTCGGCTAGGGCGGCATCAGACGCATGTAAGCGCGCGCACGCCGCCACGCGCGCCGGCGGCGAATCGGGTCCGCCAAGGAGGATTCCTCCCGGGCCCTCTCCGCCGCCTCCTTCCGCGAGATGACAGCCTCGCAGAAGGCGGCGACCGCGGTCCAGGCCCTGTCACTGCCAACCATCGCTCGCGCAACGGCCGGCAGCGACAGGTCCACGCCTATGACTGTAGCGAGTTCCCGGCGCTGCACATCCCAGGCTGGGCACGACTCGAGCGTGTGCTGCGCCGAGTCCTCGCCGCAGTCGCAGTGGTGATAGCCTGGGGTCGTCTCCCTCCTAGCGATCGTGTGCTGGTATTTGCCGAAGCAACCGTGCCCCGACAAAACCTGCACCAACCGGAAGGTGAGGACCCCGTGCTGCCGCCCTGCCCATTCTTCCAAGATCGGCTGGAGCACCCCCATGGTCCAGAGACCAGCCCGGGGCGTCTCCAGCCGAGACCTCCACTTTAGGACGGTGGCGCGGCGGGCATCTTCCCGCCACGCTGAGATTGCGCTTGGCGAGGGGCGGCTGCCCCCCGCCCGCGCCGTCGACGCCCGCCGATAAACGTCGGCGAGCACTTCCGCCTCCAGATCCCACGGGGGGGTTCCGGCCAACGCGCAGGCTGCATCACACGAGACCGTGCGGTACCCGCGTATTGCCCTGACCGCTACGACCCTCTGTGGACGCCACAGAAGGGCTCTATTGCGAGCGGCCAGAGACTCCGCCCACACGGGCGCGCCGTACAGTGCCATTGACCGTACTACCCCCACGTAGAGTCGTCGACACGCGAGACTCGGTCCGCCCAAATTCGGCATCAGTCGCCCGAGGGCGGACGCCGTGCCGACGAGCTTTGGCGCAAGACGGCGGAAGTGCTCGTCAAAGTGCCACCGTCCATCCAATACCAGGCCTAGGTATTTGATGTGGGCCTGGATTGGAAAGCCCACACCGTTGGGCCACGTCAGGGCCCATGGAAGAGTAGGGCCTCCGACTTTTCAAGGGCCACTATAAGCCCCAGCGCCTCGATCCGCCTGAATACCTCGCGGAGGTTCCTGAGGTGGCCAGCTTTGCCGCCTCCTCGAGGGTCCCGCCCCGGTCTGTGACGAGCGTATCGTCTGTGTAGCAAATTACGCCCAGCCTGGAGGGGAGCCGGCCACGGAGGACCCAGTCGTAGCCGATGTCCCACAGGAGCGGCCCTTGAACTGAACCCTGCGGGACGCCGCACGACATAGCCCTCCTTACAACGTCCCCTTCCCGGTCCACGAAGAGGACGGTGCGGCCGTTGAGGTAGTCCGCCACCAGCCGCCTTAGGTAGAGGGGCACTCCATGGTACCGGAGTGCCTCCTTGATGCAGCCGAATAGCAGACTATTGAAGGCGTTGGCGATGTCGAGCGACACCGCCAACAGCACTTCCCTCGAGGTGACGGCCTCCGTAGCCGCGGCCTTCAAGCGCAGGATGGCATCGACCGTAGATCGACCCGCCCGAAATCCGAACTGGGCATCGGACAGGTCGGGGCCGACCGCACCTAGGTGCCGGACGATGCGGGCAGCGACTACCCGCTCGAGAAGTTTGCCCACCTCGTCCAGCAACACGATGGGCCTGAAGGCCGCGACTGTATTCGGAGACCGTCCCGACTTTGGCAGGAGGACGAGCTTCCCCTCCTTCCAGCAGTCAGGGAACCGTCCGGACACCAGGCAAGCGTCGAACAGTCCCCTGACGCGGGGCTCAACGTGGTCGAGGACCAGGGCCAGCACTCGGGCCGGAACCCCGTCCGGCCCCGGGGCGGCGCTTCTCCGCATATGCGCTGCCGCCGCCCCCATTTCCGTCGTCGTCACGGGCGGTACCTTCCCGTCGTTGGCCTCCCGGTCGTCATCTGGCGGAGCCAAGACCGGGGGCGTATGCACCGCCCGTGAAGGGAATAGTCCTTCAACCACCTCAGAGAGGAAGCCCGGCTGGAGGGTCTCCGTCTCCGGGGGGGCGTCTGGGCGCGGAGCTTGTTAATCGCCGCGCGGTACGGGCGTCCCCAGGGGTGACGCTTGAGACCCTCCAGCATCTCCTGCTTTTTTGCGTCCTTGGCGTGACAGATGGCCAGCTTAAGCGCGGCGCGCACACTTCTGTACGCCGCATACAGCCGGCCCTCCCGCTCTTCGTCGCGGATCTGGCGAAGTCGGCTGCGGGTGTAGGACCTCCGGGCACGAATACAGGCCGCACGGAGGTCCGCCAGCTCCGAGGACCACCAGTAAACCCCCTTCCGCCGAGGCGGGCGCCGCACGCGGGGCATGGCCGCATCGCAGATCTGCGAGTGGCATACCTAAGATAAGTGTTTAATCATATTCTTAATTTTATAATATTCTTAGCAAGTAAATGTAGTTTTGCATAATGATATTGTGTTTATGGTACGTAGTACCTTTATGATCAAAGCTGCTATCCATGGTTATATAATGGGTATTAATAAACTACCTTAGTAAATGCTTCCTGTAAGGAAGTAGATACTTTAATATTATACTAAATAAAATGTATTAAAAGATGTACCTACTGTCATTTTTTACAAGTACCTCCATTATATTTTATGTGCAAGTAATCCCAGTAGAGTATTCATAACGTGTTTTAATCTATTTCTTAATTGCTAGAATACTATAAAAAATCTTGGTATTTTCTTCTAATTTTTACAGTACAAGTAAATGTGTGACTACCTACAATACTCTTCTATTGAAATGTGTTTTAATTAATTCACCTAGTGGGTTTTACGATATATAGGACATATATATATATCCTTTTATCCTAATGGTTTTTATCACGTGCGTTTCGACGTGAGTTATAAATTTAAAATACAAATTTAATTTTACTGCATAAAACACCAATATTTTTACAGAAATGTGATAAATTTTTTAGTTATTAGATACTTTTGAATATCATAGAATAGATTTTGAAAAACAGTCATCATGCCTATTGCGCAACACTTCATAGTAAGAAAATGTTTTCTTCATACTATAAGTTTCCTTAGTCTGTGCGCAATACGCAATGTTTGTTTCCATGTTTCTGGTTATACCCAATTCTCTTTGGTTTCCATTTTGAACTTGTGACATTGAGTGTTTTTTTAGATTATTTGTGTTGAGAAGGCTCACCTACCGAGACTAAATTGGTGATGTATTGTAGGAAGGTGGTGAGTCCCCGAAACCAGTGAGCGTGTATGAAGAGAATTATGAATGTTGAGGAAGTGAGCGATGTATGCAAGAATAGAGCCTCTTGGCACTCTGTTCTCTCTGCCTACCCCGCAAGGGTTATGGCGTGATAATAAGTAAGTAAGTAGATATTTGCGTTGGGAACCCTATTTATGTAATTATGAGTGGAGATACAAAGAAAGCACGTAGAATGCAACGCTTTAATGAAGAATGGTTTTATTTCGTAAGGAGTTTTAGATTTAGTAGTATTGCACATACGGATTTTGCTGTCGGATGTACAGATTTTTAGTTCCTATAGTAGGGCAGCACCGAGTATGACACACAGAGTATTAAGAGTATTTGTATGACGTCAAACGTCAATTTACAAATTGACATCAACATTATTCCCATTTCCCAATTTTCCCATTTTCTCAATCCCATTTCCCAGCCCATGTTATAATAGTTATTTATTTATGATATTTCATTTCAATGTATAGCATAGTAAAGATTAGAAGAAAGTTTATTACAATTGATAACCTTTTGTAGAATTTGTAAAATCACTTCTATCTAACGTGCGCTGTATTTATATCTAAAATGGAAAGGTAATAAACATTAACCTTCATTTTTGCCTTAGCTTTAGGTACAGGGGGAGATGGAGACTCATCCACCTTCACTAAATCCGTTGTGTATTGAAAGAAGGTGGAGTCAGGATTTTCCGAAACCGGGGAGCGTGTATGTAGAGAATTATGAATTTTGAGAAAGCGAGAGATATACTTACCTATGCAAAAATAGAGCCTTTTGGCACTGTTCTCTCTGCCTACCCCGCGTGATGATAAGTAGCTTTATTTTGCCGTTTTTATAAATCACAAAAATGGAATTTTGGCACAACAAAAGAAAGTATATAGACATAGGCTTAGGCTGAATACAGCTGGAGCTGCAAATAATTATGAGTACGATATTTTATTACTTCCTAAGCTAATGTTTTGCTTAAAATTAAGGAAATACTGAGTGTTGGACAATGATTTATCACTAATATTTTACAGCACCACTGCTGAGGATGCTAAAACTGTACAACTGTTGGCTAAAGGTGTTATGGAGTTGTATGAACCCCCTTTAACAACAATAAACACACATCTTAAAGAATTAACGTAAGTATTCTATATTCTATGTGTTGAAACAACACTAAACAAAATTAATGTAGGAAAGCATAATCTGCACTCATTTATAGTGGACACTTTTAATGCCTTCTTTTTTTATACATCAATGATCTACAGTTAAAAAAGTGTGGAGTTGTTCTTTTTTTTTTATTTAACGGCTTATCAAAGTATTTCTTATACCAACTTTACTTTTAAAATAAGAAATACAAATGTTTAAATTGTGCAACCTACTTGAGTTAAACTGTATGTAAACAATTTTTATTGCCTTGATAATGAATAATTATACAGAGGCTTTAATATAATACTTTTATGATTTCAGGGAGAAACAAGACGCAATTCATAGTATGTTAACTTCGGAGCGAAGGAAATTGGAGGACTTGCAGAGTGATGCAATGCTTGATGCTTTGGTAAACACATAAGGTTCATTGTACATGCATACATAGTGGTTAAGACAAACTTAAAAATTAACTTCTTCTGTTTTATGGGTTTAATTCCTACACAGGACAATTTTTTGTCCAATCCACAAATAATTTATCCGTGTGGTGACGGACTAAGAATACAAGTGTCACCACCCCATTCTTTCCCACGGGTGTCGTAAGAGGCGACTAAGGGAAGTAAGGAATTATAATCCATTGCATGACTGGTTGTAGGGCTGGGTACCAAGACCCTCACTTGTTATCGGGCCCGAGCGGGTTGGTAACACCATCTCCCGTGTGACGGGCCATGAAGCACATTGTTGCGTTTTGGCTGTAGCAGGAGATAGCCGTTTATTCTTTCATTTCATATCTGTGTAATGAAATGGTGAGCAGTGGCTTGACAATACTCTCGGTATAGTTGAGTCCATGAGCGACGGTTACCATTTACCATCAGATGGGCCATAGCTCGTCCGCCAGTATATGCCATATAAAAAAAAATACAGGTTAAAATATAAATATAATTTTCTCATTTCATATCGGTGAAATGAAATGGTGAGCAGCGCCTTGACAGTACTCTCTGTATAGTTGAGTCCATGAGCGACGGTTCCCATTTACCATCAGGTGGGCCGTGGTTTGTCTGCCACCATAAGCAATTAAAAAAAAGATTTGATTGCTGCTCGCATTAGTATTACACTAAAATAAAATAAAAGTCTTAAGCATGTCAAGTGCTAAAACATAGATCAAAATTTTTATCTGTTTGTTTGTTCGCGCATCATGCAAAAACTACTGAATGGATTTTGATGCGCCTTTTTTATTTGATTGATCTGATTAGACTTAAAAACTGTTATACATCTAATTCCGCTACTATAACGGGAACCTGAGATATAACCTAGGAAGTGGAAAGGAAAGATTATAAGGAGAGGATAGAGATGGGATTTGGGCTCTAGCGCTCTCACTCACCATATGAAACAACGGTAGGAGTACCTACTATACGCCAATCTTCTGTGAGAGGGTGGTACTTCCCCGATTGAGCTGGCACATTCGTGCTAGGATACTGTACCACTAGAGGTCTAGTTTTGTGTTGACTTGGGTACACCATTAGTGACCATGTCACCCTCATGGTCTTTCACAGAAGTCTACGACTAAGATGTGTTGTTCACCTTTTTTTTTGGTTAAAGCGGGAAAAAATGTTTCTAACCGCATACTCCGTTGTTCGGGGTAACAAACAGGGTACTGAAGCTAATGAATTTATAACTTATTTTAGTTGGCCGATATTGCAACTAACAAAGAAAAGCTCATGTCAATCTCTAACTCTATGATGTCATTGCATAAAAGGGTGCAGTCATTACAGGTAAATAAACTTTTTTAATTTCAAAAAACCTTGATAATCATCCTAAGTTGATTGCTATGTTTTTGTATACTAAATGTGAGGCATCATATTATGGCCCGCCTGATGGTAAATTATTACTATAAGGGAAAGGAACCCATACTACGTGACCTATTTTTTAAGATTTTTCGATCCTTATCTCCCCTCGGTGACTACTCATTGTATATGCCAAGACCTTCTCCCCTTAAAGATTTTACGTAGTATTGACAAGTATAATATTCGCAGGCAGAAAGTGAAACAAATGAAAATAATTTGACTCATATTAGTCTTTACACTGCGTCAGCGCCACCGTGAGTTTAAGAAGCACTAAACACTGCGCGCCATATTCAAAAAAGCGCAAAATTTCTCCCTCAAATCGAAAAAATTTCATCCCCTCCGCTCATGTGACTGAGCGTAGTATTTTGAAGAACTCCCTCCCCCCCTTAAACGGGTCACGTAATATGGGTACGTTCCCTAACCTATAGATGCTAGTAATACCAGAGACATCGCTTGCGGGTCGAGATCTGCAAGGATAATAAGGAAAGGGTTGGTAGGATAGGAAGGATAATAAGAATATAGTGAGGGGGCTTTGTCCTCCGGCTCTCACTCACCATACGAAATACAACGGCAGACATTACCTACCATCTACTGTTGTTATACGCTGATCTTTTGTGAGAGGGTAGTACTTCCCCGATCGTGCCGGCCCATACATGCTGGGATAAACAAGGCTGAACCGCTATACTATGTTACATTTTCTTTAAAAGTAACCCAGAATAATATTATCTGTGCAACAAAGGCATTTTTCTCAGACCCTCACTGTCCCACAATTAATAAATAAATATTTAAGGACATTTTTCACGCAACGTCCTCTGGTCCCAAACTAAGCTTAACGCTTGTGCTATGGGTACCAGATTACGGATATAATACATATTTATACTACTTTTTTTTTTTGTAAATACATACATTTAATAGATAGAAAACACCCAGACGCAGTACAAATATCTGTGTTCATCACACAAATAATTGTCCTAGTGGGAATCGTACCCACGACCTCGTGCACGGAAATTGGTTACACTACCGACTATGCGCCACGAGGCCCGTCAATTGAGCACGGGTCTTTGAGGGCGTGAGACATTTAGGCCATATTCTATAACGCTGGCCGAGTGCAGATTGGCATATTTCACAAGCGTACATTACATTGATCTAAAAGCTTATCGGAAAAAATTTGACCTCATCTCGACACCTGAACGATAAAATACAGAGAATGGAACCCACAAAATCGTATCGTTATAGCAGCGTGTTATTATGATTGAGGGATCGCCGTGATTGTGTGGATGGATTATTATGACGTCACGCGTCTGTATCTCAACTAATCACAATGAGATACGATGTCGACACGATCTTGTGTTCACAATACGATAGGTATGTCTTTGTTATTATAACAAAAAATCAGTATAATATCTTTCATATGATAATATTATGTTATTAATTTTGTTTCTCCTTTCTAGACGAGAGCTGCTCAAGTTGAGAAGGTTGCTAAAGAAAAGGCAAGTAATAAATCTGGACCGTCAAATAGCTAGAAAATAAAATTACAATCAATTTATGCCGCTAGAGGCGCTACTGAAGTTGTTAGTCTATAGACTAAAATTGGGCTCATAAACGGTTATAATGTTGGATCAATGTTGCATAAAACTGCTACAAATATCACGTAAAATTGCGCATTTACAATGTGTTTAAAATTGATTTCCTGTACACATGTTTTTATGAATGGAGGATATCGCATGCTATTCCAAAGGGAACAACTTATTTTGCTGTTAGGGGACATACATAATTTATGGTGAAAAGGTTGTGCTAGCCCAGCGCCTTTAGTCTCTTTGTAGAGAGATCAGAATTTAGTAGAGAGATCGACGCGTGAATTCGCATAATCGCTCAGCTTTTTTCTCAACTCTTATTATGCTACTTATATGATTTAAATTGCTAGATAAATATTGAAACGATTTTCTATTCAAGTTTCATAACAAAATTATTGAAATGGGGTATTATGAATGGGATAATATGTATTTAGAATTATTGAATAAAACAATATATTATAAAATAATTTTATTGGCATTGATTACAATTAAATTGTAAGCTAAAAATAAATATGTATTTAATTAAGATGTAGTTTAAAAAAAATAATGGGTATAATAATTAATACAACTGACATTATAAATAGCGCTACTGTAGCTATTCCATATTTAAAATTAAGTTACGTTTTTATTAACTGGTGCTATTACTGGCTGCAAAGAAACTTATCCTTACTATTTTAAAAATCGACAATACCTATTGTCTATGAATTCCAAATTCCAATATATCAATTTAAAGACTTATCAAATATTTATACTAAAGAAACATGTGATAACTTGTAATATAATTTAAACATTTACATATTGTGATGTTTTTAATTCCGCCTCAAAGAGAACTTATCTGATATGACTATTCGGAATTGAAATGAATGTCCCTGCACATTTCTCAAAGCTTGTCCTAAGTTCTGTCTCTAAGTTTTAGTATTCAGTAACCATAAGGTTCCTAGTAGAAAATACTTACACAGTGCCTAAATACCACCTAGACAAACACAGATGATAGACTCAGCTGATCACTATAATTTTATTAATGTTGTACATCTAATAACATAATGTCATAATTTACCCATATAACATTCTATGTGTCACAAAATTGTAAAATGTTATGCATTTATACTGTTGTTTTAAAATTATAAACAAAATGCAGGTACTACACTATTCAATATTTATATGCAGGGACAACACTTATGACTATTATTATTGTTAGATATAATTGTTGTTAATGTTGCATTCCTCAACGTTAAATCTAGAACAAACTACTCGCGATGGCACTACCATTCGAATATTCAGATTAAAATTAAATGTTGATTCTCATTACAACGTAAAAAACTACATTAAAGGCTTTAAAATACCACTATATCATGGCTTTTTTTTGACTGGGCAACACTATAGTTATAAGCTGTATCTAAACTGCTAAATCCTATTTGCTTTGTAATAAGAATCATCAGTATAACGTTATTGCTAAATAGCTGTTATAATTGATATAATAATAACAGCTATTTAATAACGTGTTTTAAATATCTATTATTTAGCAGTTACAAATTAATATATGATGTTATATTAGTTATTTATTGTCTATAAGCATAATTTTGAGATAATATTGTTACTTATAACTAAGGTTTAAATGATCTAGACTAGTTAGATTCTTTAAGTAACTAAATTTAAGTGTCCATATCTAACATGGCAGTTTAGATTCACAAAAAATAACTGTGCAATAAATAAGTTTAAATTAAAAAGCTTTTTATTTTATTTTGACCTTTTTTTATAAAATGTTATGAGTACTTTTATGTTCTTATTTTCGTTTAGAAACTACGAGCTATTAAATTGATAATATATTGGATATGCAGTTACGCGGATTATATTCTTAATAATTATACAAAAATATTATAACTCTTAGAATTATTCTAATCGGTCGGAGATCGTACTCTAAATAATTTAGAATATAATTAACCTTTACCTAAAGGCTCACGTTCGATTTTGGCTTACGTAGCAAAGTGGATACGCTTATTAGTCTGACCCTGTTTATATTTATAATTGTAGAATTTTTTTAACGACCCTTTTTACAACATAAATGTAATTAAATGCTATTGAACGGTATTGCTACACAAATAGTACCAGCTTCTAAGTTTTTTCTCTGAATATTTTTTATATTTTTTAATTTATAAATGGCCCAAGCACGCCTGGAATTTTCGCATGCTATAAAATCTTTCTATAATTTTAGTTTAATTTATTATTTCTTTAGAAATAAAATTTACCTGTGAAATGGTCGGTCATTATCATATGTTAAATCACAGAGTTTTTGGCGAACGTCAGCGAGCGGTTGAAATCCTGTCACATCTCCGTAAATGTATTATTAGGTACTGGCAATAAATTACAAAAATGAAGTACCTATTCTACTGACGTACATAGTGTACATGGTGATGCAAAATCCGCTCCAGATACAGCAAAAAAGTTAAAATCACGTGTTTGTTTACGTTTAGTACTTTAAAACTAAGCGTTTATCCCTGAACCGCAAAACCTATTTCAATTATATTTTGTGAGTACTGCTAAATTGATTGAAAGTATAGTCTTATACCGATAAACGGCCTTATTATTATGCGATTAGCACATTTAATTTAAATGTAGTGGCAAACGGGTTGTATTTTGTTCTCAAGTTCCATAAGCTATATATAGATGGCGCTGAGAACAAATCTTCTCATCTATTATGATGTTGATATTATATAGATGGCGTTGTTTATGAGTCTACGTTAACCAAAATCTCTAGTGCTGTTTAGTAAGAGCACTCCTCTACTTGTTTTCACCCGTTTTGTGGTGATACATAGAGGTGTTACGAGGAAGGTCCTATGTTATTTGCGCGAGTAGGCCTCAGTGACGTCACTGAGCACGGTCACCATGAAGGACTCAATGTTGGACTCGTTGACCCCGCGAGCGATGCGGAAGTATCCGTCTTCACCCCATTCTCTACCCCAGCTGTTGGCTACAATCTGCAAAAAAGAAAATATATAAGAACCTGTATCTAATTTAAACAAGCATTTCGTTTCTCGCATATTGCGTTACTCGGGGCACTAACGATTTGGATCAAATTTTGTATTTAGATAAAATTTTACTTATTTACTTATCATCATGCCCTCTCCCTTGTGGTGTAGGTAGAGAGAAGAGAGTGCTAATAGGCTCTATTCCTGCATACATCGCTTGCTTCCTTAACGTTCATAATTGTCTTCATACACGCTCGCCGGCTTCGGAGACTTATGACTCCACCTTCCTTCAATACATGACCGATTCGGTCTAGGTAGGTGAGTCTCGGTCTCCCCTGTACTAACATCCTGCCACATTCGCATTGTACATCTTCTTAACCAGTCGCACGTCTGGCATTCTTTCCACATGTCCTAACCATCGGAGCATTCTCTTTCGCATCTTTACACCAATACTCTCATACCTACTCGCTCTCATACCTACTCGCTCTCTTACGTCGTCGTTACGGATGCGGTCAGTCAGCCTCACTCCACAGATTTTCCACAGAGATCGCATAGAGTTTTACTTATTCAATTTATCTAGGTAATATACCTATATTTAGGTTATTATCTTGAGAAAGCAACAACCAAGGGTGGATGCAGACCCCCCTAGCTAGTAAGTTGGTAGGTACCGCCTTTGTCCATTACGCTTTCTCCTCCGACAGTTGGATGCTTTGGTACAATTTTCCAGCCAAACAAAAATTAGGAAAAGGAAAAGGTATATCAGTGATGAAGGTATATCGGTGATCAGTAGGGCCAACATAAAAAAAATAACACATCTTACCCAGTATTTCTGTCCTCGTTCCTCACCCCAACCGACTACTCTCACGCTGTGGAGTCCTGACAGCTGGTTGTTACCGATCTTTGAGCGTCTGTAGATACCACTACGGTAATGGAAGAAGTCTTGGTATACAGTCATCACGGCTGTGGGGTAAATAAATGATTCAGAGACAATGTTGATTTAATTCTATCAGCAGTACAAATATAAGCCCCTTATCAAGGTTTTCTTTTATACTACGTGGGCTGCAAATAAGCACACACCTGATGGCAAACGGTTGCGGGAAAAATGTACCTAACCGCACATCCAGTCGTTAGTAGTGTGGGGCCCTCACCCACTAAATAAACCCACCGTGTGTATTGGTGGACCACTGGAACCGTGTGACATTTCTTCAGTGGTTTGTAAAAATAATCCTAGAAATTAAGAATGCCAGAGGAAAGAGTGGCGTAAATAGGGGCCTATGATTAGGAAATGAACTGTGAATTTCCTTTGAAGGTATTTTGTTGTATATATATAATTATCTATATATATTATAGTGTGCTATCAGATTTTATCATAAAACTATAAGTAAGTAGTCTCCACAGATAATCAAAACACTGATTTATTATTTTTTATCTGTGTAACCTTGTCTTTATCTATGCTCACTTTATACTGAAGCCAAAAGCATGCTTGTGTTCTGATAAAAGGACGACGTATCACTAAAATAATTAAGGTTATGATTAGCATATCGCAATGATTAAAAAGGCCGCTTTTCTATTGACTGTTGTAGATTCCGTCACTCAACAAAATTAACATATCTATGTATTTTTTAAGACAACACCTTTTTTTTGTTAAGGCGGGAAAAAAAATTCCTAACCGCACACCCCGTCGTTCGGGGCAACAGGATAGTGTGAGGGCCTCACCCGCTAAAGAAACCCGCCGTGTGCCGTCTCTCCGCCTTTATTAGCGGACCACCGGAACCATATTATATTTCTTCAGTGGTAAGACAACACCCACGGACACAAAGTACCTACACCAAGACTCAGAAAAAGTATTTGTGTTTTTTTTTTTTGTATTATTATATATTTTTTAGCATTTGACATGCTTAGTCATATAAATTAACGCAGTGTGAAAATGTGAAATCGGAAATAACAGTCACGAGCAGGATTTAAAACTGCATCTCCTGGAATACCGTCCTAGATGCTTTGCCAATTCAGCAGCCGTAACAATTGCTCGGGACTGCAAATTTCGATAACACATAGGTGACTGCGCCATCTGTTGGAAGTATTTAAATACATTATACTGGCCAGGTAATCTTATTTTACAATTAAGATTTTTACCAAATAATGACGCAAACAAAATATTTTGATAATTTTAAGCTCCAAAGGGTCTCCAAACTACGGCCCGCGGGCCAGATCCGGCCCGCCAGTGCCATCAATCCGGCCCGCGACAGCCTAAGACTAGTGTCATCAATTTAGCCCGCGACAACCAATGTCTTATTGTTGTTACTATTACTGTGATATGTTGAAGAAGAAAACACAGAATGATAATTGGTTTTATTTCCTTGCAAGGTAAAACTTAACGACAGAAATGATGAAAAAACTTAAGTATCTAAGCTTAAGCATATTAACACAACGAAAACGAATGAGGTGATGACACTTGTATTCTTAGTCTATCACCACACCTATAATTATTTTAGTTTAGTTTCCATTTAGCGGAATTAATGGTTTGCTAGTTTACAATACAGAGTACACAGTCATAACAAGAGCTTTTTTTTTTATTAAAAAAATGTCGGGCGTCTGAACTCTTTCCTCAGCTCCTCTCTATCCGGTCCCTGCAGCCTATATCCTTTTGGCGGGAATGAAGCGCTCGAGCGTGATGCCGCTGCTGCTGATTACCCTCAGGAGAGTCTGTCATCTGTAAGCTAGTCTGTCACCCTTACTGCATAAAAGTGTTTATGAAAAAATACCAACCTTGAATAGGTCCAGACTTCAGAATGTCATACATAACATCTTTCTCGTAGCTCAGTCTGCCGGGAGGTCCGACCTTGTATCTGGAAGTACGTTGAGGGACCACAGGCTTGCAGCCATCTGTTAAGAGGTTCCCGTCGCGTTGGAAAGGACACTCGGTTCTTCTAGCTTCGTAAGGGAAACATAGTTCGTCTACCAGCCTGTAGAATAAAGTACCAATCATTTCTATGATGAGCATTCGAATTTCAAAAGTATACCTACTTTTCAAAAGTATACCTACTTTTGAAATTCGTCATTCACGTCATCTAGTGCTAAGTTCATTTTGCTTATAGGATTTTATTAAGTACCATAAATTACCAAAATTATCTTATCCTAACTGTTATAAAGCTGTAACAGAGCTGTGTCTGTACATTTAAGATATTTGAGAAATAATGACTGTAGACTGTAGGCTATATAGGCGTTTATGAACACAAAACATTTTTTTAGCCAAGCCAAGCGAAAGCTGCTTAACTGACCGATCGTTTGAGAAGCAAGTGCACTATTTACCTATCTATGAGCGTATGAGTTGAAAGGAGATAATGCAGTCTCTTACCCTCGGTTTTTCGCGAAGATCCAGGCGATGTCGAGGTGTCCACCTTCGCAGGCTTGCTGACCTCTCACATTACAAGACAACAGGGTCTGAGGGCTGAGTATCACCTTCTCTGCGCCATTGGATTGAATTGCGAATCTGTTGGCAATAAACAAAATAATTACAATAAGGTACCTACATTAACCAAATTAGCAGTCCCGAGCCATTGTCACGATTGCTGAATTGGCAAAGCATCTGGACGGTATCCAGGAGATACAGGTTCAAATTCTGCTCGTGACTGTTATTTTCGATTTCACATTTTCACACTTTGTGTTAACACATTCATTCTTAATGTCTTGGGTAACGCCTGCGCCGTCTGTCGAAAGTATTTGCATACATTATACCAACCAGGTCCCGATTTTTCGCACTTTGTGTTTATTACAATACAAAAAACAAAATATAAGACAATAATAATCTTTGAGAAGGTGTACAAGAAGATCGTGAATTGTAGAGAGTTGCTGATACCAGCATGAAAGAACCAGCTCGACCGGGGCAAAAAACCCCCCTGTCTGCGAAAAGTAGGTACGGGCAGGTTCTTGCGGGCACCGCACACGGCTAGATACATTTTTTTAAACAAAAAACGCTTCTGCAATACACACCACTTAAGTATAATGTCTACCAGTTCCCGTGGTCCGTCAATACAGAGAGAGAGACGGCACATGGGTTTATTTGGCGACGGGGGCCCCAAACTACCCTAAGCTGTTTGTTGCTCCGAATGACGGGATGTGCGGTTAGGTAATTTATTTCCAGATTTAACAAAAAAAGGGTTGGCAATACAGCGCGTATTGCTAGTAGCGCGTATTGCGCGTATTATTGCTAGCACCTATACTATACATATATGCCTCAGTAATTATTATACTTACCATCAGGCGGGCTGTATGCCGATTGTAAGCCTTGTATATTAAAAAAATATGCTCGTTTAATAGAGCAAAATTATTGGTGAAGGTGGAAAAAGAGAATTTTAGTGCGAGTGGGAATCGAACCTGCGTCCCTTCCAATCCGGGGAAGTGCTTCTACCGCTAAGCCATCGCACTGACCGATGGCCATACCCAATCTCCACATCACATTTGTCTTTACGACCTATGATTTCATTTTAAGGGGCGTAGGTTCGATTCCCGCTCGCACTAAAATTCTCTTTTTCCACATTCGCAAATAATTTGTTCTTAAAAGTAGCTGAACATGTTAAGTGCTAAATTACAGATCAATATAATATGCTCGTTATCTTAGATAAAGTCACTGAGCTTTTTCTACCTCAATAGACCTCAATGGATAAAGTACGTTATGTGCCACTTGTGTTTCGTTTCTAAGAAACATAAAAGTTTTAAAACCTTTATGGGCATAATTATAAATACATTTATTTTATAGAACCATTTCTGTATACTCGAATAGATAAACATAGCAAACATGCAATACACCCACTGCCACACTAAACACCAACCTATCTATATGGTATTTATTATGCAAGCATTGGCTGGTATTTGACACAGCTAACTTTTTTTTTATACAACGTGGGTGGCAAACAAGCATACGGCCCACCTGATGGTAAGCGGTTACCGTAGCCTATAGACGCTAGCAACACCAGAAGCATAACTCGCGCGTCGCAATCTCCATGGAAAGGTATAGGAAGGATATTTTAAGGAGAGGATGGGTTGGATACTAAGGAGAAGATAGGAAGGATAATAAGGAGATGATAGGGAGGGGGTATTGGTCACCGACTTTCTCACTCACCATACGAAACAAAACGGTGGGCCCATGCAACTAGTAAAAAAGTTAATCTGATCGCATTTGGCTACAGTAGGCGTTTACATAACGACCTTTTTTTTTTTTTTGTTTAGTCGGGTAAATATGTTCCTATCCGCACACCCTATCGTTCGGGGCAACGATCAGGGTAGTGTGGGGCCCTCACCCACTAATGAAACCCGCCGTGTGCCATCTCTCCGCCGTTATTGGCGGGCCACTGGAACTATGTTACATTCCTTCGGTGGTTACATAACGACACCTAAATATCATAAATTGTTTTGTAATTTACTTTAGAGCTTATCATAAATAGGCAATAATTAAACACAAAGTGAAAAATGTGAAATCGAAAATAACAGTCACGAGCAGGATTTGAACCTGCATCTCCTGGATACCGTCCAGATGCTTTGCCAATTCAGCCATCGTGACACTTGCTCCTGACTGCTAATTTCGATAACACATTCATTCTTAACGTCTTTGGGTGACATCTGCACCATCTGTCGGAAGTATTTTCATGTGTGTTATTTTCGATTTCACATTTTTCACTTTGTGTTTAATGTATAGTGCTAAGCATGCCAAATGCTAAATATATATAAAAATATCTAAATAGTCAAAAATTATTACTAATAAAACTTTTTGTATTCCAAAATAACACTATAGGGTCGATGAATTTTCTATAACGATCATAAATATACTACTATTTTTTTGTGAAGTCTATATTCCTGCTGTTTTACGATCGCATTCTAAGTATTGCCCGCATCATTGAATCAAGAAAAGAAAACCACTACGTCTAATATTACAACCAAAAGCAAAAATATAGGGTTAAAATTACAACCTCATACATCCATATAACTATCAACAATCTGCCTGGTAGCAATGTTGCCAGCTTACAATGTTTTCACCTAAATGAGGGAAAATGTCATTGCAGTTTTACTGTAAAGGCTAATTTTCCAAAGTTTAACGATATTAACTGCCTCGGTGGTGTAGCGGTAGTGTATGCGACTGCTAATCATGAGTGTTCGATCCCCGGGTCGGGCATTGTTATCGAGCTTTTTCCTAAAAAAAATTCTCAGTAGCAGCCCGGAGTTTGGAAATGTGCCCGGTAGACGTCAATAGGCTCGCCCCCTATTACGTGGGACTTAAACATAGCTGGCGAATCGTGGGTGTGTATACAACTCTGCCTACCCCTTCGGGAAATACAAGCGTGATGCTATGTTTTTTTTAATATGTTAACGATATTGATGTTCTTAGCAATCATCGCAGCCCTTGAGTAGTTTTTAGAAGTAATAGCATTATAAAATATAATGAGTGTTAAAAATAGTGTTTTTTCTTGATATGTGTGTGTAGATATATAATATTATTTTACAAGTGCAATATATTTATGATAAATAGAGACATTTTATGTTTGGAAAATGAGTTGTTTTGTGTTAAGTGAGAGTAGTACCCACCTCAACGCTTCGCTTATGAGGCGTGCTATATAAAAAAACATATCTATGGTTCACTAAGAAGTATTTTATTTTTACGCCTTTCCGTTTATTTTTGTCAGGGTATAGATTATAGAGTTAGAATATTTTTGAAATGGCATAAAAACTAGATTTTGAGTAGGTGTATTTCTGGTTTTATCAAACTTATGTGACTCCTGTGATCTCTTGATGGACTCCACAGTGCCACCAATATTCAAGACGACGTAGACAACTCACATTTACATATCTCTAACTTTTAGAAATTTGATTTTTTTTGTTGCCGTGTGGGGCCGGCTTCAGAATTTTCCCACCCCTCTCCACCCATGGGAGTCGTAAGAGCCAACTGAGGGAATACCGGAGGAGTGGGCAGCAGCACTCCTTCGAGTATTAACAACATCCACTGCGATCGCCAACCCGCCTGCCAAGCCTGGCGATTACGGCACTATCCCCCATTCTTGGGGAGGCCTATGTCCAGCAGTGGACATTAAAAGGCTGATGGATGGATGGATGATATCACCAAATAAACTTCCCCTAAAATCTGACGTTCTAATTAAGTTTAGGTAGGTACGCCTATGCAGCAATCTGGTAAATCCTTAACTGTGTCCTCCAAAGAGGAAGGTTTCACAATAACGTTGCTGTTCTAAATACCATAGTTGCTCATTGATATTTTATTGACAATTAATATTTATTGTATTTATTGAACATTAACTGACAGAGGAAATAGTCCAAGCTTATTGCTTAACTACGGGCCTGATACACTTACGCAATATGTCATTGAAAGGCTCTGTATATGGTACGCCATAAGACTCGAGATGAGTTTTAATATGCTATTTCATACTTTTAATGTTACAGCGAGGATAGATAGCTGAGTCAGTGGTGATTACTATAATTAGTCTTTTGATCTTTATTTCAGCACTTAACATGCTTAACTACAAATTATTTGTGAATGAGGAAAAAGAGATTTTTAGTACGAGCGGGAATCGAACCCCTTCCAATCCGGGGAAGTGCTCTAAGCCACTGAGCTACCGTACCGACCTTACGGTCTTCCCATTCTCCTCATCACTTTACGAGAAACGCTATCTATCGGAATGCATTTACATGCATTAACCCAATATAGTGTTTAATTTTGCTATTAAAATTCATAATATTTGATGGCGTGATTTTTTAAACATTTTTGATCTATATTTTTTAGCATTTGACATGCTCAGCTACTTTCTTATACTTTAAAAGTAGCTGAGCATGTCAAATGCAAAAAAGTATAGATCAAAAATGCTTAACTACTTTAAAGAACAATTTTTGTGGAAGTAGAAAAAGAGAAATTTACTGCAAGCAGGATTCGAACCTGCGTCCCATCAAATCTGGGGAAGTGATCTAGACCTCTAAGTTATTGCAAGTCGTAAAGACATCTACTACAAATGTGATTGGGTGTCACTATTGGTACCCTAGATTGGATAGGAAGCAGGTTCGAATCCTGCTTGCAGTAAAGCTCTTTTTTTCCACTTTCACAAATAATTTGTTCTTTACTATATAGTCAATAACGAATAGATATTCTGGATAAAGTGATTATAATGAAACTGGTCATATCGGTATAATAATGGAAATTCATAAATCATTGACCGTTTTGGAAATTTTTTGAAACCAACAATACGAGTATAATATGCTTTGTTCCTGATTAATCTGAAATATCTGATAGTCATTGAAATAAGAGTGCAATAAACATTACTGAAATGTTTTTTTGAATTTGAAACCTAGCAACACTGTTGAGGTTAAGTAACAGAGCACTCTTAAGCGAACATAGGGCCCTCGTCATTTTATTTTTAGCATCGCCTCTCGCCTTTGCATAAACAAGAAATAAGAGTCGGGTATCATTTGACGTACTGGCTGGAAACATTCCAAGGTGTTTTTTTTTATTGGCCATTTATCGTGTGCTTGTCGTTTGGAACAGAACTATTGTTTGATAATAAACGAGGTTTTATGAAAACTTCTACACCTATCTTTTGGAGTTTATTTGGAATTTAAAACATGTAGTCAAAGTTCATCATAATAGAATCTGAATATCCATTGACCTGTTAATTTAATAGTCAGACAACGTCTTACTCTGGCGCTCCTTGTATTATTTTTTAAAGACTACAAGCTGCATGAAGCAATAATTCTTCTATCGCGGGGGACTTTACAAACATGAAATTTTACGGACACAAAGTACACCCAGACTCGGAACAACCATTTGTGGATCACACAAAGAGTTAAAAATAAAATGTATAAATAAATATCACGGACATTTTACACAATGTTCTCTGGTCCTAAACTAAGATTAACGCTTGTGCTATGGGTACCAGATTGCGGATATAACAACTACATATATACATACATATAATAGATAGGAAACACCCAGACGCAGTACAAGTATCTGTGTTAATCAAACAAATAATTGTTCTGAGTGGGAATCGAACCCACGACCTCGTGCACGGAAGTCGGTTACACTACCGACTACGACACGAGGCCCTTGTCCTGTGTGGGAATAAAACCCACAAAACTAACGCGAGGCCGGTATCTAAGCCACTCCGTCATCTGTGCAGTGTGTGTCTATGTAATATGTATAACTCTTACCTGTCAGATACTATTGTAGACAGAGACATAGCCCAGTCGGAGCCACACCACCCCTGGTTCACGACGGGAGAGATGAAGTTAGGCCAACGCTGTCTAGCGTCAAAGTGTGTGGGGTAATCTAAATCTTTGTCCCAGATCTTCGGACCCATTTTTGCAGTCTCACTGGTTAGTGGGAAGGTACCTGAAAGAATTTTGTTTTAATAACCTTACACATAATTATGTTTTAGTAAACCCACGAAAAAAAACAGTCAAAGGAAAAAAAAAGTCAAAAAAAAGTTTCAATAAAATAAAGTTTTTCAAAGTCGCAGGCATTCGTTGGATGCAGGCGGCACAGGACCGTTCGCTGTGGCGTTCCCTTGGGGAGGCCTATGTCCAGCAGTGGACGATGAAAGGCTGATGGATGGATGGATGGATGAAACCAACGAATGGCAAACGTTACCACACATAAATATATACTAAATCTCCAGTGAATATGTCCTGAATTTAGTATTGTTCAGTCCCAAAGAACACTAAAAATTTTCCGGGATAAATGTGTTAATCCAAATAATTAGCTGGGTGCCAAATTTCATCCAAATCTATTCAGCCGTTATTGTGTGATTGAACTTCTAAACTTTAACCCCCTTACTAATAAACTAACTGCCTCGGTGGTGTCGGTAGTGTATGCGACTGCTAATCACGAGGTCTCGGGTTCAATCCCCGGGTTGGGCAATGTTATTGAGCTTTTTCCTAAAAAGAAAAATTGTCAGTAGCAACCCGGAGTTTAGAAATGTGCCCAGTAGACGTCAATAGGCTCGCCTCTTATTACGTGGGACTTAAACATAGCTGGTGAGTCGTGGGTGTGTAATACACCTCTGCCTACCCCTTCGGGGAATACAGGCGTGATGCTATGTTTTATGTTACTAATAAACATTCTTAAAGATTCGAATAGTAATTCAGTGTTTTGTTCCGTTCTTTCAATGTCAAACTGTCATATTAGTGACAAAGACAAAATACATAATAACTAATCTGAGGTTATACAACGTTTATTAGTAAGGGAATCAAGGTGTAGCAGTGATATTCTAGCGGTAAAACCAAGGACTTCAAAGACAATCAAATGGTATAAGTTCGATCCCCAGTCCAAGTTCCAGACCTCGTAAGGCACACATCTCTTGACTGTTCGTGATTTTTCGGAATCATGCGTGTATTTATTTAAAATGTATCACTGCTCGGTGAAGGAAAACGTCGTAAGGAAACTTGCATGCCTGAGAGATTTCCTCAAGGGCTTGTGAAGTCTACCAACCTGCACTGGGCCAGCGTAGTGGGCTACGGCCCAATCTCTCACTATCCTCTCCTTATTATCCTTCCTATTTATCTCCTATCCTTTAGAAATGGCGAAACGCGAGTGATGCTTCTGATGTCGCTAGCTTCTTTAGGCTACGGTGACCCGCTTACCATCAGGTGAGCCATAAGCTTATTTGCCACCCAAGTAGTGTAAAAAGAAAAAATCTTACAAATACGTCAATAAAAGAACAACAATGCTTTTAATTCACAATGAAATAAAACTTTCACTTGACCTAGGATATCTACAAATCGTGACGACCTCTTTTATACAAAGCATAGATTATGTTTATCTCAAATCAGTTGAGGTAATGTCTAGATAGCACGATCACGAAGGCTCGAGAGATAGTTTAAGTACTCATTCCATTGTCAAAGGTACAAATCCAGTACTTTCACCACTGTTCGCTTGAATAGAAGTTGTCTAGATCGATTTAAACGTAACGGTATTTTAACTAGATGTAAATCTACTTGCATAACACAGACTAAAGGTTAGGTACTATGATATATATAAAAACCAACTGCCTCTGTAGTGCAGCGGTAGTGTGAGTGACTGCTGATCATGAGGTCGCGGGTTCGATCCCCGGATCGGGCACTATTATTAAGTTTATCCGTAAAAAGAAAAATTCTCAGTAGCAGCCCGGAGTTTGGAAATGTGCCCGGTAGACGTCAATAGGCTCGCCTCGTATTACGTGGGACTTAAACATAGCTGGCGAGTCGTGGGTGTGTACTACACCTCTGCCTACCCCTTCGGGGAATACAGGCGTGATGCTATGTATATATATAATTTTCTTGTTGTTCATGTGCCTGGTATCTTTTCGGTCGTATCAGAATGCTGTAAACCACTAAGAGAGTGCAGAGGGGTGCTAACCACTTACCATCAGGTGGGGCAGTATGCTTGATCGCCACCCATATAAGATGAAAAAAATTAGGAAATTTTGGAAAATCAGAGGTGTGTGCGTTTTGTGGTCTTAGCATCAGACTGGTTATCGAACTCGATACCGCTGTCTTCGCATTCCTTAGTCCAATTCACTACACAAACTCCACACAATCTTGGTCTACCTTCGTGCAAAAAACTTCTTTTATGAATAAGTAATTTCTTAACTTACCAAGCTTATAGATGAGTCCATCTTTCAGTTTCTTTCCATAGAACTGTGAGTAGTTATGCGCTCTCCAGCCGAGCCAAGGTTCAGTGTTCACGCGACTGATAACCTCGTCGTCTATGATGCACGGGTCTTTAGTGCACTGCCACTGTACTTTGTCCTGCACCTTGATGCATTCGCTAGAAAGGAGAACAGGTTATTAATACTATTATCTATACTAGTGTGACACAGCTGAACATTTTTTGTTTAATCTTTGGAACTACCAGACTACCACTCGGATTAGAATAATTATTTTTGCATATTAGAAAAATAATTATTAGAATAATTATTTATTATAATAATTATTTTTGAAGTTATTACTATAGAATGGATATTTTAGTAGGAGAGCCCACCATTCACCTACACTTGTTTCGCCTCTAAACGAGGCATCCTCAGGACAAGCTCGGCAACAAATGAGCTCATTTGAATTTGTGTTCGGATTTTTGCGGAATACTCCTTTCCTTGTTATACTTCCTATCCTCTCGTTACTTATCTTTCTCTTATTATCCTTCCAATCCACCTCCTATCCCTTTGCTTTGAGATGGCAACGCACGAGTGATACCTCTAGTATTGCTATCGTCTATAGCCTACGTAACCGCTTACCATCAGGTGGGCCCTATACTCGTATGCCACCCACGTAGTTTAAACAAAAAGCTAAAATTCGTCATTCATTCTCAGTTACGGCAGGATGTTTTATGAGCACAAGGGCAATGGACCGACCACATTAATTCGCCACCAGGCTTCAAGAAATCATGAAGCGAGTCACATCAACCACGAAACAAGTCACTTCATGAAGAACTCGCTCTAATAACAGTCTCAAAAGAAGAACTTGGAGTTTAAAGAATTACAGAAATCACATCCAGAGGCTTAGCCACTTGGCTATCAGTGAAGAGTTGTTGCCCGACTACGGTGAAGCCAAAAGGAAGGGTTATGATTTTAACAGTCTATGTATGTATGTTTGTATTTACGTATGAAAAATTACTATAAAACCCGCGCTAAAAAATATTCTTGAAGTCTGTTAAAAGTTTAGGCGCTACGGAGAAACATACGTAAATACAAACATACCATTCATAGACTTCTAGTATCATAACCCTTCCTTTTGGCTTTGCCGTAGACGGGTAAAAAAATAAAGTTAAAAAACTGTATCCCGACTACGGCAATAAAAAAGTTTGTCTGAACCACCTTCAAAATTATAATGGCATATCTATACTATTATAAAGCTGTAACAGAGCTGTGTCTGTACATTAGGCTGTACAGGCGTGTCCCGCGTGTCTAAGCACAAAACGATTTTTTTTATTTTTTTGTGTTTGTCTGTTTATCTGTTTGTTTGTTCGCGCATCACGCAAAAGCTACTGAACGGATTTTGATGCAACTTTTTTTATTTGATAGGTCTTGATTAGACTTAACAACTGGTATATATTTTATTACGCTATTATATCGGGAACCTGAGATATAGCCCAAAGAGACGCGGGCAAAGGCTAATAGTTCGTAGTACTATTAGATCACTTTTTTGTTTCCATAGTCGGGTTACAGTTTTCAAACTTTATTTTTATAAATTATATAAATAAGCATTCAAGCAAGCATACTCCTTTAAAAATGATTTCATGTTTTCTTTTGCACGTTTTATAGCTTCATCAATAAATGTATACAAAGACACATCTATCAGTAAACACACACAGCACATAAATCATAATGGCCGATTGACTGATTATTACCACATTGGCATGTGTGTACAGTATTAAAAAAAATACTCAAATAATGCATGAATCTATCTATATAGGTATACAAAAGTATAACTGCCTGACTGACTGATATTACAACGCACAACCCAAACTCTCCGAGCTAGGCCCATGAAAATTTACAAATGGGTTTCTTTGATACTGTAGATGAGGACTAAGAAATGATTTAACGTAAATCCTATTCAAAAAAGGAAAAAATAATTGACAACACTGTCGCGAGCGCGGATAATGCGCAAATGTACTGCAAAACCTTGGATTTCAGATTAAGGTTTTCATTTCACGGAATAATTTTGCTGAGTGAGATGTTTATCGTCCATCGATCCATCCTTTAGCATCCTTTCAGTATCCATAGTTAGACATAGGCCTTCTTAATCAATGCTCCCACGTCTGCATACAACGGGTCCTCGCATCTTTAGCCATATCCATTATACAAAGACAAACTTCTCTAATTTACTAAAGAAACTCATTTAATTACAAATGATAATGTGATGATATAAATTACATAATGAATGCTATATAATTTGTAAAGTATTTACTTATTCGAGAACATAATATATATATCTACCGTTCCGAATATCTGTGATCACAAAAAATAAAATGTAAAAATCTATGTGCGTGGAGTTCAAAATTTGGCCAATCCTTATCTACGAGTATACTATGTATATTATAAAGCTGTAACAGAGATGTGCGCTGTCAAAAAATGACTGTATTAGGCTATATCCATCCATCCATCCATCAGCCTTTCAAGGTCCACTGCTGGACATAGGCCTCCCAATGTACCGTAGATTGACGTATTGTACGCCTCATAAGCGAAACGTTGGTTACTCTCGTTTCACGCCGAACAACTGATTTTTCAAACTTAAATGTCTCTATTTATCATATATTGCACTTTAAAATAATATACATATACACACACATATCAAGAAAAACACTATTTTTAAGACTCATGATATTTTTGATGCCATTTTTGTTATTTAAATTAGTTAAAAAACTGTTTAAAAAAGTTCTTTCTGTCTTGAACGTCCGTGTGTTGTAGGTATGTTCGGATAATGTATGTTAACACGATAATGACGAGACGACGAACGAATAGAGCCCTATCACTTTTCACGGTCTGATTCAACGTGGTTTAATTGTTATTAAATAAACAAAAAAATAGTGAATATTTACGCTCAACTCGACACTAAAACCAGCGCTCTCCTAATTTCGTGAGAAATACTTCTACAGACCAATATAGAAGTACCTACTTCTTAAAATTAGCGCTAGATGACATGAAAACCCCAGTACTTTTTGAAATTAGCGCTATCTATGTGATTTATTGAAAACTACTTAGTAAGACCAATACATTATTAGTTTAATTGTGAAAAATGAAGATTATGAGGCGTGCACTTTTGGATTTTCCAAAGTATTTACATTATAAAATTCACGCGTAAGACGTCCATTTTTCGGCATATAATGCTAGTCTATCCCGTTTCTGGGTTCCAGATTGGCTGCTATATGTATACGAAATTTCATGATGATCGGTCCAGTAGTTACGACGTGAAATTATGCTTAACAAACAAACAAACTCGCTTTCACCTTTATAATATTAGCAACGACATAACCTTATTGTTTATGCTCTACACTAATATGTAAATTCCAAGTTGATACGTCCCGTAGTTGATATTTTAATAAGTACCTAATTATAACATCTCATACTATTATACTCATGGCCTGAATAACACTAGTTTAAACAGTCAAATCGCCGTCTGGTGTGAATGTAAGCCTTCAAGAGGTGGTAGAGCCTATTTAAGAAAGAATGGGCCAACTTGAGAAGGACATACCTATCACCCTGTCACAGAGTATCGCTCGTGTACATGATGAAAACTTTACAGCGCTTAAATTCAAGCGCCAGTAGCACCGTAGAAATTTGGCGCATAATTATACTGCTACACGGTGCTTATTCACGATGCCGAAATTTAAGCGCCGTAAAATTGTCATAATGTAAATTAGGCGCCTGTATTATTCTTAACATAGTTTATGGATTCTCATTTTGTTAAATACAAACAAATAAAAAAGACACAGACAGATTATAGACAGATTGAAATTTTGTGTGTTTGAATAGATCCCTGGATAGTTTATCTCTCAATTGGACTCGGAAGATGGCGCTGCGATCGTATAGTATACCAAATTTTCGAGTAGGATAACGTCTGTTCAGCTAGTTAAAGTGAATCTTAAATATGTATAATTTATATTGCTCAGTTACTTTTAGAACGGCGGCGGACATAAATCATTTTCATTGCTCATTCTTAGATACAGGAACATAATATGATAGGTATGTTAAATATTTTATTACTGCTTATAAGCCTTCGTTTTAATATAAAATGATTACACGATCATCGCGGGAATTAGCGATGTTGTCATCGCGAGACCGAACGGTTAAACAATGGAAGACAGCGTTCGGTTTTTACTTTTTGGAAATATTTCACGAAATTCGATAACAATGATAATATCATGGACGTATAAAGGAACGGACAGCGCCTCGCTAAGACAAAATTGAAGATACGTAATGGCGGCGGCTATCTATGTGTGAATGAATTTAGGGTTGCCATGTTAGCCAAATTTACCCTTTTTATTATACATATTAAAAAAAAAAACAGGTTGGCAGATAAATTTATTGGAAATGTATATGAAATATATCGTACTATTTGAAAAGGTTAATAGTGCAAAAACACAATTTTACTGTATTTATTTAAAACTTAAAATAAATCATCGGCAGATAATGGGTAATAAAGGACAACATAATCATGTCGATAAAACGGGATTAACTTGCATGTTTGTCGAGACTACAGTGGCCAAGGTGTCTTTACTGCTTTGACAATTAATGTGTTTCCGAGGAATCCGATGCAGTTGTAATCGGTAGAGTTATTGTTCTAGCGCAGATGGGGTTCACAGAATTCTAGGAAACTATTGCTCTTTTTGAGGTGAGCGGAATCCATCCATCAGCCTTTCTACTTCCACTGCTGGACACAGGCCTCCCCAAATTGGGGGTATATAGTGCCATAATCGCCACGCTTGGCAGGCGGGTTGGCGATCGCAGTGGATGTTGTTAATACTCGAGGGAGTGCTGCTGCCCACTCACCCCGATATTCCCTCAGTTGGCTCCTACGACTCCCATGTGTGGAGAGAGGTGGAACAATTCTAAAGCCGGCCACACACGGCCACGGACTGTGAGCGGAATACACAAAGCTTATTGTTTTAAACAGTTTTATGTTATCTATATGGGCCGCTACAGTTTCTAATTGTAAGCAGATATATTATTATTAAAATAGAATATTTTGAAGAGTGGCTAGAGGTAATTTTGATGATTTCGTTTTGGTATTAGATAACGCTTTTTACCACTCCCATGAGGTAGGATAAAACTGCCTAGTGGCAGGGTGGCGTAAGGCCCAGTTCAAAAGTGGCTAAACTCAAAGAATGTAAACAATTAATAAATGAATATACTGATTAAAGCAGAATTACTGTAAATCATTACAAAAGAAAATACTTATTATCAAAAAATGTAGTTGAGGAGTTCACTGTGAGTATGGTGTCAACATCTCAAAAGACTTCCTTAGCACTGTAAATCAAATCCCATATAACTAGTATGGGCATAGGTAAAGGGGCGTGTCGCAAGAAATAACAAATGTTTTAAAATGCCTGAAATTAAAGAATTATTTACTGAGGGCTAAAGTTGTTGACACTGCAATGGTAGTTGAGATATGTCGAGTATATTATTATACTTAAAGTAACGAAATAAAATGATGTTACTCGTTCACCTTATTGATAATGTAACAGAAAGATTCTTAGTAAATGTAGATTCTGAAAGTAATATTTCAGAAATAAATTGTGATTAAGAAAGTTCGGCTTTTATTTTTTCCATTTTGACTAAAATGATAATAAGCAGACAAATAGGCATGTACGGTGGGCATCTATCACCTTATTTTAAGTCGCTATCGTTAAATGCGATTTTCTTATGAACATAAATAACACTCGCAAATGCAATTTTATTACGTAACTAGCCTTTCCTCGCAGCTCCGCCGCAGCCAAAAATTAGTTTTTGGGTTATATCTCAGCTTCCCGATAAAGTAGCGTATAAAATGACCAGTTGTTAAGTGTAATCAAGAGCTATCAAATAAAAAGTTGCATCAAAATCCGTGCAGCAGTTTTTGCGTGATGCGCGAACAAACAAACAGATAAACAGACAAAAAATAACACAGCTATGTTACTGCTTTATAATAGTATAGAAAACATATTAAAATAGGCATGATTACTTTAATTTAGATTTTGTAAATGCTACAATAATAAATCCATGCTACTTAATAATAAACCATCAGAAAATTTATTATAATAAAAAATATATTAATTATGTGTTTTGGATAACTCAGACTACAACAACACTATTAATGATACATGGCAATCAAATATCATTTTAGTCTACAAAAAAAAAATCCAAGTATAGTAATTTAACCTAAACAAATAGTACCTCATTAATATAAACTATAAAATTCCCATATTTCGGGTAATTTCCACTAGCGAATATGAGGAATACTGGCATTGTGATGAATTATTTTGTTCTGGTGAATTAATATAAATTTTAATGTATAAAATCGGGAACTAAGTGATTAAATTATTCATTTACCTACGAAACGTGACTCCTGGATTTTTTCTTTCTGGTACTACGGTTTTTCACCATTTCACCACACAATATATGCTATATTTTGATATTTTTTGCAGCGTGGACGTACCGACTGTGATAACGTTTACTCGCGCAATGGCCGACTAAGGTGTGAATGTGTGGGTGTCGGCATGTACATACAGCGAACTGGCCGACTCTGAGTGACACAATCTTTTGTTAGCAAGGCTCAGTCCGTTCTTTTTATTAAGTCCATGGATAATATTTAACATATTTAACACGCTTTTATTAGCTTACTCTGTGTATTTGTATGTAAAGGATTTTTGACCCGAAAACAAAACTTTGCATACTTATCAAGGAGTGTCAAGGACCAATGACAATACCATAATATGAGAACTTTATAATTTCTGTTTTTTATTGGCTTTATTTTTTTTAAATGATGTGCTGCAAAGGAAATATAGCCATAATGTTTTGAGATTAAAAAAGAAGAAAATAAATTATGGTTTTAAAAATCTAAAAAAATCAAACCGTGTATTTGTTTTAGTTTTTTAAACTATAATTTATTCATTCTGTAACAATGGCAGTCCTTTTTTTTTTGTTAAGGTGGGCAAACATGTTCCTAACCGCACACCCCGTCGTTCGGGGCAACGTATAGGTTAGTGTGGGGCCCTCACCCACTAAATAAACCCGCCGTGTGCCGTCTCTCCGCGTTTGTTGGCGGGCCATATTACATTCCCTCAGTGGTAACAAGGGCAGTTCTAAATATTTGGAAGTATTAAGTAACCAAACTTATAATACTTTGGTATTGTAAAATATTCGAAACTTCGAGAAACACCTCAACCGCACGAATGTCGGAGTGGATTAGACACCTCCCGTAAAGAGGGTGACGGTTCGATTCCCACGCAGGACAATACTTTACGTGATCTACAAATGATTGTTCTGAGTCTACGTGTATCTTGTGTCCGTTAATTTATATTTATATGTTTGTAAAGTCCACCATCATACAGGGTTGTCTTTAAAACAACAAATAGAAAACCAAATAAAGGTGATAGATTCCATAAAAGTAATTTTATATCATAAAGTAGGTACAACCAATATTATAACTGCCTCTGTGGTGCTGCGGTAGTGTGAGCGACTGCTAATCGTGAGGTCTCGGGTTCGATCCCCGCGTCGGAAAGTGTTATTGAGCATTTCGGTAAAAAGAAAAATTCTCAGTAGCAGCTCGGAGTTTGGAATTGTGCCCGGTAGACGGCAATAGGATAAATAATTACGTGGGACTTAAGAACAAGGAACATAGATGGCAAACGTGGTTGTGTAATATACCTTTGCCTACCCCCTCGGGACATACAGGCATGATGCTTTGTTTAAGTATAACACCCACACTACTTACTTTGATTCAAATTCAATCACATAAAAGCAATCTGAGACCTTGAAATTAATCATTACTTAAAGAATCTGGGATACCCTTCGATAGGATTAAGTCATAAAACTAAATATTTTGGTCACGCGAACACATCGTCCGAATGCCAATTCCAAATTTCGAAATCAACAGTTGATTGTGAGTTCATCCTCGTAATAGGCATAAGGTCGTGATAAACGCGTAATCTCTTCATTTAGTGTAAACAAAGAACTAGAGTTTGCCTGGAGATTGAAATTCCGCAATAAACATGAGAATAAATAAAAAAAATATATTAATAGAAAGAAAAAAAAAAACTAGACGTCGCGGGACGTCTAGCAGATGTGAAAACATCGAATCAAACGAGTATAAACTCGATAGGATTGCGTAGTTTACAGAGTTACTGTGCCCACCTTCCAACTCCATCGTCAGACCCTGGATACTATCTGGAGACAAAGTACTCGTCAAGACAAATCATACGAGCCCAAACTCGATCGAGTTATGTCATTTTATTACGGAGTTCCTATGGCCACCTTCTAGCTCCATGATTAGACCCTGGATACCATCTAAAGACAAAGTATGCGTCAAGACGAATCAAATGATTCCAAACTCGGCGGGATTGCGTCATTTCATTATAGAGTTACTGTGGACACCTTCCAGCTTCATCATCAGTCCCTGGATACCATCTAGACACAAAATACTCGACAAGACGAATCATACGAGCCCAAACTCGATGAGGTTGCGCCGTTTCATTATAGAGTTCCTATGTTTACCTTCCAGCTCCATTATCAGATCAGCTCCATGTCATCATAATATTGCATTGTCACGTGATATACACATGCGTGTAAAATTTCAGCTCAATCGGAAACCGGGAAGTGTGTTAAATTTAATTTGCAAGATTTGAACGGGACTAGTACAATGAAAGCGTCGCCACGCTAACAGCCGCTTTTACCCTCCCTCCGCATTAGATGTTTCACATCAAAAAAAACATTTTATTGGTTGCCAACAACGGCAGAAATACAGAACAGACAAAAAATATAAGATTTTAAAATAACACAAACAGCTGTAGATAGTATGCTGTTAATGGGTTAATGAGGTCTCCCCTCAGCATAGAGCAGCCGTACGTAACTTGTACTGCCGCACTGGTTTTCAGTGGATCCTCTAATATGTACATAGACGAAGATTTTCAGTAGAACAATAAATAAAATATTAAATTAAAAAATATATCTGCGAAGGATATTGCAAGTAACTTAAACTCCGCACTTATACTGCGTATAATTGCGGTAGATGAGCGCTAAAGCGTATGCACCGGCACTCGATAAGTCGCGGATTTGAATTATGCTCGCATTCTGTTATCTACTTATACAAATACCATGCCAAACGCTAAAATAAACTAAAATAAGTAAGATTTTTGATACACAAACTAGAAGCCTCACCAGACAAATCACTTTAGGAGAAAAGAGTTTTAACAGATACAGAAAACAAAATGAAAGCGATTTAAAACTCTTTGCTCGGTAAACTTGTTTAACTCCAGATCTAAAAAATAAAACAATAGGCGATGTAAAACTCATTCGTTTAACCTCAATGCACCGATTACCAAGTTTCGTACGGCAACATGTCCATCAAACACACGCCTATACTATAAACTAGTACTGACCTCAGTGTCCCAGGGTCTTATAACCTTATGTCATGGACACTGAGGATAAATAAACGCTTATTGTTATATGACAGGACTATGACAACACGTTGATTAACGTAAGTGACCAATGTTTATAAATTAATAGAGGACGAAATATACAATCTGTTTATTTTTAGATATTGTTTATGAACCAAGATTTTTTTAAACTACGTGAGTGGCAAACATGCATACGGCCCACCTGACCGCATTCGTAACGACGACGTAAGAGAGCGAGTAGGTATGAAAGAGTGTATTGGTGTAAAGATGCGAAAGGGAATGCTTCGATGGTTCGGACATGTGGAAAGAATGCCGGACGAGCGACTGGTTAAGAAGATATACAATGCGAAAGTGGAAGGATGTAGGTACAGGGGGAGACCGAGACTCCCCTACCTAGACCAAATTGGTCATGTATTGAAGGAAGGTGGAGTCAGGAGTCTGTCTCTTGGCACTCTGTTATTTCTGCCTACCCCGCAAGGGAAATGGCGTGGTGATAAGTACCATTTGTGACACACAAATAGCTGTCCTGTGTGGAAATCGAACCAACGACGCAGGCAGGAGGCCGGTTTCTAAACCACTGCGCCATCTGTGTAATCAGCAATAGTATTACATTGGCCTGTACGAGGCTTGCCGCCTAGGGCACTTTCTGTCGTGCGATGTCGTGCACATTTGTCAATTATAGTCCGAAGTCTCTTTGCGTATCCTAGATTATTTACAACTATTGTAAGTCTGAAATTGTCTTTTATAGGACTCAGGACATGGCAGATATTGAAACTAAATTAGTGTGAAAGTCCTTTAAAATGGCTGGACTTTATCTGGATAACTGCCTATGTGGTGCAGCGGTAGGATGAGCGACTGCTGATCATGAAAATGTGGTAGAGGGCAATAGGCTCGCCCCCTATTACGTGGGACTTAAACATGGCTGGTGAATTGTGGGTGTGTAAAACACCTCTGCCTACCCCTTCGGGGAATACAGGTGTGTTGGTATGTTTTTTTTCTTTAACTTTGTCTGAGTTCTGACAGGAATCCTATAGGCATTCAAAAGAACGCTTAGAAGAACGTTACTGTCAGTCACTGAATGACTGACAGTAACGAGATACATAGTAATTAATGTTTTAGTTTTATAAGGTTGGTGCCGCAGATAAACTGCATGGCAGTCTCCCAATAAAAACGTGTGCGTTTAATCTACTTCTAATATAGTAAGTTAGAAGCGGAAATATTGTAAATAAATAATGTTATAATGAGGAAATATGTTTGTAACGAATAAACTCAAAAACTACCGGACCGATTTCAAAAATTATTTCACCATTAGAATGCTACATTACCTACCAAGGTAACATAGGCTATATTTATTGCTAATATTATAAAGAGGAAAGATTAGTATTTTTGTATGTATCCATCCATCCATCAGCCGTTTAAAGTCCACTGCTGGACATAAGCCTCCCCAAGAATGGGGGATAGTGCCGTAATCGCCACGCTTGGCAGGCGGGTTGGCGATCGCGGTGGATGTTTTTAATACTCGAAGGAGTGCTGCTGCCCACTCACTCGGTATGAGATAGATTAGTATTTTTGTATGTACCTATAGGCTATATTTATTACTAGATATTACTAGTTATTTACTACCATAAATAGTAATTTAAAAAAAAACTGACTTATGTCCTGCATAAAGATTATATTATATTATATTACCTACGTTTATCACAAAATGTTTAAAAAATAAATGACCACCCGTGCGAAGCCGGGAGGGGGCGCTAGTTGTAAATAAATTTATAGATTATTTCTGGTATAATAGATAGTCTTCCGCGATTACTTTAGTTGTAGGTATTATCATTTCTATATAAAATTATATATCTTTAAACAATTCGAAATATTTATTTCAATTAAAATTCTTACATTGTAAATATTTCCTCATGCAATTTATGTGCAATGTATTGATAATAATAATAAATATTTAATTATTTCTAACATGTTTATCACATGACAGATTTTTATAAAGACTGAGTAAACATTGTATTCATTCAGGTTTCCTCACGATATTTTTCTACGAACAATTATAATTTCTGAAGAACACTGCGCCAAGTAAGTTTCGACAGACGGACTCAGAATACAAGTGTCACCACCCCATTATTTCCCAAGGGTCGTAAGAGGCGACTAAGGTAAGTAAGCAATTATCATCCATTGCATGACTGGTGGTAGGGCTGGGTACCAAGTGGGAGTACTCACTTGGTATCGGGCCCGAGCGGGTTGGTACCACCATCTCCCATGTGACCGGCCATGAAGTAAATCATTGCGTTTTGGCTGCAGCAGGAGATAGCCGTTTATTATTTCATTTCATATCTGTGAAATGAAATGGCGAGCAACGGCTTATTAATACTCTCGGTATAGTTGAGTCCATGAGCGATGGTTACCATTTACCATCAGATGGGCCGTGGTTCGAAGGCGAAGAGGTGCTCGTACTCGAGAAGTAGGCCTGTTATTTACCCTCCAAGATTGCCTAAAAGGGTTGATAACCAACCTAATTCTTGTTTGCCAGATCAGCATCCGATAGCCGAAAAATATATTTTGCAAAAATCAACAACGTAGCAGTAATAGTCTAGACCGCGTACGGCGCACACCTCAAAATTTTCGAAATGATGTGTGTTACTTTTAAAGATTCACGAATTGTACATATATTTAAAGTAACATAAACGGGTCTTTTTTCGCGTATAAATTAGGTCAATGGTCAACCGTGGTCACGGACGACATCATCCCGTGACCACGGTTGTAACGCAGTTGAAACTTCGGACAAAAGTTACTAAAGATTAGCGTACGTTTGTTTACAATTTATCACTGCTCGGTGAAGGATGAAAACATCGTGACGAAACCTGCATGCTTGAGAAACCTAATTAATTATTTTTCCAAAATAATTAGTGGTAGAGCATTTTACCCAAAGAACGTATTGTGGTAACGTAGCTTAGATATAAGAATCGGTTAGTATTAAACCTATAAAGTCACTTCATAGAGACACCCTATTTCACTTCACGAAGGCGCGTTTACACGAGTCCAAAAAAATGTAGCGGGATGCCTGGGACGCTGGCGGAGGTCTAAGCGCTGAAAAATAGGCGCGCTCTATCGCACCACTGAAGTAATGTAACATAGTTCCAGTGCCCCGCCAATACAGGTGGAGAGACGGCACACGGCGGGTTTATTTAGTGGGTGAGACTCCACATTACCCTGTTCGTTGCCCCGAACCACGGGACTTTTTTCCCGCCTTAACAAAAAACTAGCTAGCACTGTCGCGTCGTAGATATTTGTCGCGGAAACGGCTTTCACGGTGCTTATTCACGGCGCCGAAATTTAAGCGCCGTAAAATTACCATAACGTAAACGCGCCATAAGTTGATAACGACACGGCAGTGAGGACAAATCGTGTGCAATATAAAACGGTTCATTTCATAACTATTATGGCTGGTGACGTCATCGTTGTTGCGGCTGTCTGTGATCTTGGAAGAGCCTTGATAACAGCCTCGGTCGACTCGGCCATTAGCTAAACACTGGCGCCAGTAAATTAACAGTGTTATAGTAATGTGTATGATTTTGGCAATTGTATAGCGAAGTATTGTTTTTTTGACGTGATAACGTCTTATAAATTGATGAACGCCGGCTGCACGCACGAAAAAGTGTCACGTTCCGAAAAATGTATGGCAACCGATGCATTGTTTGTGAAACTCTCAGAAAACATATATGACGTTATCACGTAAAATTATCGTCCGTAAACCGACTTTACAGACAACCATATAGTTTTTTTTTAATGCCTACCGTTGGACGCTAGCAACGATCCTAGTACGATAGGATTTGGAGAGGGAGGGAGAGAGTACGATATAAATAGGATGAAACTTAAATTTCCGCCGCTCTCAATTACCGAACGAAATAACAGAATATCTAACGTTTCTTCAATTTTCTTCTATTTTCTGTGCCTGATACGTATATCCCCATCGAGCATTCATTGTTTCAAGCAGGCTCTATATCTGTCAAATGTTTGTTTATGATAAAAATGACTATAATAAGCTATTTAGGCGTGTACGAACACACGTGCTTATTATATCTACTTAGATATAACCTAAAGATTAGCTGTCGTTTGCTGGCGGAGCTAGTTAATGTATAAAAAAAAACAACTGGTGTATTATTATTGAAACATTTCCACGACGAAATAAAACTGCGAATAAATTCACTATTCTTCAAATGTCTAGACAAAAACATAGGCCCGCATATACAAAGTATAGAATTTTAGCATATTTTGTGGAGACAGTGAGTCTGTGATGAAGTCACAGACTCAAATGAGAATGATATGGAATATAGTTTCAGATAGAGGTTATCTAATATATAAAATTCTCGTGTCACAGTATTTGTCGCCATTCTCCTCCGAAACGGCTTGATTCCTTTGAATTTCTCTCTTTCTTTCTTGATTCTTATGAAATTTTGTGTGTATATTCAGTAGGTCTGAGAATAGGATGTAAACTATTTTTCATACCCCTAAGTGATGAAGGTGGTCCACCCTAAAATGTTTTATTTAAATTTTTATACGATTTGGCATTACAAAATATATACTACCCTAAATTTTCTACTGCCAAACCCCTGGTTTTTTAATAGCAAAATTTCGCCGTGTTGGGCCGGCTTTAGAATTTTCCCACCCCTCTCTACCCACGGGAGTCGTAAGAGCCGACTGAGGGAATACCGGGGGAGTGGGCAGCAGCACTCCCTCGAGTATTAACAACGTCCACTGCAATCGCTAACCTGCCTGCCAAGTGTGGCGATTACGGCATTATCCCCCATGACGGACCCCTCGTTGTGGCGTTTTCTTGGGGAGGCCTATGTCCAGCAGTGGACGTTAAAAGGCTGATGGATGGACTTTTAGTTTAAAGGCTCGATCGGGGAAGTACGTTCCACTCCCTCCTTAACCTCCATCGTCTCCTTATTATGCTTCCTCTTGAACTCCTATCCCTTTCTTTGGTTTGGCGACGCTCGAATGATGCCCCTGGTGTTGCTAGCGTCAATATGCTACAATAACCGCTTACCATCACGTTGACCGTATGCTTAGTTGCTACCCGCGAAGTAATAAATATAGTTAAAAAAAAAAAACACGCTTTTATAGCACATTGAACTATAAAGTGAAAAATAATTCTTAATATAAGTAGAAAAGTAATTATTGAACAAAAAATATTAGTATTATTGTGAACGTCGTGTCACGATGGCTAAATTGGCAAAGCTTTGCCAAATGCTCCTGACTGCTATTTTCGATAACACATTCATATTTAACGTCTTGGGCGACACCTGCGCCATCTATCGGATGTATTTTCATACATAATACCGACCAGGTTAACCTAATTTTACAATTAAGATTTTTACCTAATAATGAGGCAGCCCTACAAATATTTAGATACTTCCTGCTCGTGACTGTTATTTTCGATTTCACATTTTCACACTTTGTATTTAATGTATATGGCTAAGCTGAAGCATGTCAAATGGTAAAAATATACTTATATAAAAATATCTAAATAAATAATTATTATTTAGAAAATAGCAATTCTATAATTTTACTATTTTCAAAATATTTATAGGGCTCCGTCATTATTTGTCACGTATCTCGGAATAGTGTTTACATAATAGTGATATTGATAGCTAATGAAGAAAAATATTCAAATTTGTCTTTGTCAGTTGAGAACAGGTCAAACACTGAATATTCAATATAAATATTGTCAACAAAGCCTAATTTACGGCTATACAATATTAGCTTAATGGTTTATGGAATGGAAAATCCGAATTTACAATCGCGGAATACCGAAATTAATCCAAGTAATAAAAATAGAAAAAAGAGCACAAAACGCAATTGAACGAAATAAGCACACACCTGACAATTTTAAAATACATAAGAACTATATTTCGGTCGCCAGATGATGCCAACGAACTATTTATTTTTCTATCTGGTAGATTAAGGCGCTTAATCAGATGGGTTGCAAATAGTTGAAATGTAAAGAGAATTCGTATGAAGAATAGCAATCAGGTTCATTGACCGACAAAAAGCAGTTTCAGCGCTTACTAACTTTTTGAAGTGTAAACTTCTTTAGGCGCGTTGAGCACTTTTTAGGTGAACAAAAATCATGGAACTCGCGTCATCGTCACCGAACGCTTTGGTCACGTGACGTGTTAACGATAGGATAACACTATGTGGCGTCCCGCGAAGGTTCATATTGACTGTCGGATCTTCTTGGTACGCTGATTTGCTTTTTTTTATATACTACGTAGGTGGCAAACAAGCATACGGCCCACCTGATTGTAAGCAGTTACCGTAGCCTATAGACGCTAGCAGCAACATAGAAATCGCTCGCGCATCGCCTTCTCCAAGGAAAGGTATAGGAGATGCAGAGGTAGGAAAACAAGGACAGGATAGAAAGGACTATAAGGACAGGATAGGAAAGGGGTTAGGGCCTCAGGCACTCGTACTCACCGTACACAACGGTAGAAGTGCTTACTTTTGTTTTATGCTGATCTTCTGTGAGAAGGTGGTAGGTACTTTCGCGATCAAGCCAGCTCATTTGTGCTGGGATAAGCAGGACCCTACCACCATGCATTCATCAGTTGGAGGAGCAGTCTTGAACCCAGTGTGACAGATGTTAGCTTACATTACCTTATCAGTCGTTCATGGTTAAGTTTTGATTGAATCAGAAATATACTGAGAAACTTGTACAATTTCACCGAAATTGTTAAATTGGAAAATTAGTCTGTTTAGATGATGTCAGTTTAGAGGTAAGTGGGAACTTCGCATGGAAGTCTTTGTTATTTGGCAGTAGAAACTTGTAAATTTAAAACACAATAATAAATAGCTATGTGTTTCAGGTAAGTACCTGTATATTGAATAAATAAGAAACCCTAATGTATTGCATATTTATATATTAAGTGGAGGAAATGAGTAATATTTTGTACTATAGGTAGAATTTGAAAATTGAAATTCTATCTACTTATCTATATGTAGAAATAAATAAAATTGAAGTGTCTTTTAATGTCGAAATAACAGCTTTTATAAGTTATACATCCGTATCATTATGAAAATATGTATATACGAGTACCTATAACAAAATAACAATTTTTAAGTTTTGTCCGAGTGTCTGATCTCCGAAACGTAACGAGCGATTCGGACGAGACTGTCACTGGAATATAGCTGATGTTATAAGAAGTAACTTGGACTACTTTTATCTTGGAAAAATAATTAGGGTTCCACAGAAAATAAGAAAATAATATAGGTATTTCAGATATTTTCGAGATAAAGTACCATTTTGTGTCGTTTGTTTTTGTAAATACTCCTTATAAATAAATAAATACATCTGAGTACAAATTATTATTTGTGAATGAGGAAAAAGAGAACTTTAGTACGAGCGGGAATAGAACCTGCATCCCTTCCTATCCGGGGAAGGGCTCTAATCCACTGAGCTACCGTACTACCTTGCGGTCATACCCAATTTCCTCATCACATTTGTCTTAACGACCAGCGTCATCTATCGGAACGCATTAATGCGTTAAAAAGTAGCTGAGCATGTCAAGTGCTAAAAATATAGATCAAAAATAAAGACATCGTCCAGGATTTTTGGTTTACCCTATTTTAAGGAGGAAAAATGAATGTTTCTATGGAAGTGTCGTTCTTAAATAAAAATTATTAAGTTAAATACTTATGATATTTATTATTATAGTAGTAGAACCTTGCTTATTCCAGCATGAATGGGCCGGCTCGATCGGGAGAGGCACCCTCTCACAGAAGGTTAGCGTAAAATAACGGTAGATACAGTAGTCACAATGGATCTTTGTGTCTCTGAAGTTGGCTGCAAGACGTTGCGCAGTAGCAATTTTTGTGACGCAAGGCATATGCGTCTTCTACAGTTTACATGAATCGAAAAATGTTCGATTATAATTTAACTACTAAAAGATGTGAACTCTTCTAAATCTATTAAAGCGTATTCATTCTTTTTATTGAATATAAAAAAAAAATAGAACCTAAATAGGTACTTAGATATGAAAACATTATGATCTCATTCGATTGTTTTGTTAATCGAGTAATAACATTTTAATTGGTCAGCACTTATCGTATCGTATGTATAAGTGCTGACCGCACTTATCGTATGATTCTGTCAAAATTCCCACTTCGCGCTTGGTGCCTAACTTCAGAGACACAGAGGTTCTTTGTGACTACTATACTCCTAGCGTTGTGTACCCCTTCTCTCCTTAGAAATCTACCTATACTCTTCTTACCTATTATCCTTCCTATCCACCCTATATAACCTATCCCCTGCCTTGAAGATAGCGACTGTCTCTGGTGTTGCTACGTCTATAGGCTACGGTATCCACCGTATGCTTGTTTGCCACCCATTTAGTATAAAAAATAAAGAAAAATATTTATTTATTGCCTGTTCTGAAGCATGTCTGCAAAGCTGCTGACAATACATATATACTTGTACATACATATTGTCACGCATTTTTCCCGTAGGGGGCCTACCCCTACCGAGACCATTTCTCTCCACTTGCTACGATCTTGACACACATCTTTCGCTTCATCTACTTTCATCAACGCTTTCATGAATGCTCATCGATTACAGCTTGTAACTACTGTTACTGTTCGTGTTATTTTCTAAAAAGGATTGTCTCTGTTTGAGCTGGTCCATTCACGGTAAGATCAGCAAGACTTTATAACCATGCCATCTATGGTTATATCCGAGACGATTGCTGTGATATGAATCATCGATTTCGATCGATTGAATTTATGATTACATTCTAGTGAGCGTCACTAGTCACCAGGTAGCTTACCGTCATTGAATGATTCATTTATTACGAATCGTTATGTCAACTTCCTCATACTCGTAGATATCGTTGATTTATTATTTATTTACATTAAACTACAATTCTTGCTCTTATCACTAGGGTATCAGTGATGGTTCACATATCACGTTAGCAGGATTAGAGTATGAGCGTCAATTATTTTATTATTTTTTTTGGAAAAGGACGGGGTTGTATTTAATCTTGACTAGGTATTATGAAGCTACCACTGAAGTAATCCAACACAGTACCAGTGGTGCGTCAACACAGGCAGAGAGACGGCACACGGCGGCTTTCTTTAGTGGGTGAGGGCCCCCCACAGTACCCTCTTCGTTGCCCCGAACGACATAGACCAAATCGGTCATGTATTGAAGGAAGGTGGAGTCAGGAGTCTCCGAAATCGGTGAGCGTGTATGAAGATAATTATGAATGTTGAGGAAGCGAGAGATGTATGCAAGAATAGAGTCTTTTGGCACTCTGTTTCTCTGCCGGGGTAGGCAAGAGAGACGGCGTGATGATAAGTAAGTAATTAAGTAAGTAGTTAAGTACTAAGTAGGCAGTGGCTTGTCTGTTTTCGTTATCAATAGTCATTACATACATAAATAAACTCACGCCTGTTTCCCAGAGGGGTAGGCTTATCTTGAAGCGTCCCGTTGACTAAAGGCATTTTTTTAAAGAAATCACTGCACTAAGGAATAATCCTTGTATCACAGGGGACTTTATAAACATACGAGTACAATTTCAGGGACACAAATTACGCCCAGACTCAGATCAACCATTCGTGGATCACACAAATCGTTGTCCTGTGTGGGAATCCAACCTACAGCACTCGGGCGGGGAGGCCGGTATCTAAACCACTCCGCCATATTATGTGCAGTTAGTTATTGTATACTCAATAAGCAATTTTAACTTTGAAAGGAATCTGATTTAGGTAACGGTAATGATGTCTAGCCGAGATCACATTGAATCTTTTGTTGGATTGTTCACCGCCATTATACGTAGTTTATTGTGTAAATATAAATAAATTCATTTTCCACTAAAGCAGAGTAATTGAGCGTTAAATGGGTACGTTATTGAAGTATTCTTGTGGTGTCTGAAGCGACTTTTCATCACTATGTAAATAATGTACATTAGTGGAATACCTCATTAGCCTTATACATTTCTGTAATTTTCAGTAAATTAATACATTTACTAGAGTATGTGACAGGATTTTAACCACTCGCCATGACGTCCCGCCAAAAACTCCTTAAAGTATTCCGTTTGCTGCTCACAGAGTATCATCCATCAATCCATCCATCAGCCTTTCGAAGTCCACTGCTGGACATAGGCCTCCCCAAGAGAACTCCACAACATGTGTTTCGCTCATATGGGGGATAGTGCCATAATCGTCACGCTTGGCAAGCGGGTTGGCGATCGCAGTGGATGTTGTTAATACTCACAGAGTATACCTAATAAAATTCGTTTGATCTGCAATTTGAAGCTCTTCTAGTTCTTTATTTTTTTTAATACGGCTCGGCACAGGTGATTTCAAAATGTATAAGATTAAGAAGACATAGTTTTCACTATGCTATATAATGCTAGATGGAGACTTCACAGAAGAACGAGATAGCCTCTCAGGTATGTAGACATCCTTCATCCATCCATTAGCCTTTCAACGTCCACTGCTGGACATAGGCCTCCCCAAGAGAACGCCGGAGCAGTCCCGCACCGACCGTATCCAACGGCTCCCCGCGGCTTTGATCAGATCGTTGGTCCATCTGGTGGGGGGCCGTCCTACGCTGCGCCATCCGATACTTCACACTTCCTTACTACTCAGTTATTTCAATAACCACATATTTGTGCCCCAGAGACCACGTATGACTGTTTGTCTTCAGAAGAGTTCGGTGGCGATCAGTTATGTCAAAAGGTACCTACTAACCCACAAATTGTCGAAAATACCATTCACAAAAATAACCCGAGATTTATTCACATTTGACATCAGCCCCTCTCGGTCGGCCAGTTTTAAATCCTGCTCGCAAGAAAACAGCTTTGTTCTAATAAAGTAGCTGAGCATGTTAAGTGCTAAAATACAAATCACAAAGATACTTATATAAAAAACGCGCCATCACTTAGTATGATTCTTAATTGTAATAATTAAGATTACTATGTCGGAATATAATGTATGTAAATACATACGATAGATGGCGTGGGTCTTAAAGGACATCTAAAAATAAATATGAAGATAACTTAGCTGTCTATATCAATGTGTCTACAGCACCAGCACAGCACTTCCCCGAATTGGAAGGGACGCATTCCAGACTCACAAATAATTTGTTCTAGATTGGGATGAAAATCTATTTATTCAACATTTTGCTTGTCAAGGCCTACGTATCGTCTCGGCAACTATATTTATATAGCTTAAGAACGGCTAGACCGATATACATGATCTTTAATCAGTCGGATTTTTCTCTCATCCATCCATCCATCAGCCTTTCAACGTCCACTGCTGGATATAGGCCTCCCCAAGAGAACGCCACAACGAGCGGTCCCGTCATGGGGGATAATGCCGTAATCGCCACGCTTAGCAGGCGGGTTGGCGATCGCAGTGGATGTTACTTATTAATACTCGAGGGAGTGCTGCTGCCCACTCCCCAGGTATTCCCTCAGTCGGCTCTTACGACTCCCGTGGTTAGAGGGGTGGGACAATTCTAAAGCCGGCCCCACACGGCCGGACGGATCTCTCTCTGCTCGATACCAAAAATTATGAAAGAAATTAATTGTCATACATTTTATATCGGACGATTTTTTTAATATATCTCGAGAACGGATTTTTTTATTATATATTTTGTCATACAAAACTGAATTTAATTCAACTCATAAGTTACTACAATTATTGATTCAGAGGTGATACGAAGTTTGCCGGGTCAGTTAGTCTACAAATAAAAGAAAACGTTGAGTGTAGGTAGCCCAGTGGCCCACCGCACGGTGTCGACGGAAGCGGCCTGCGTGCTGGCCGGAACCCCCCCGTGGGACTTGGAGGCAGAGGTGCTCGCCGAAGTGTATCGGCGGGCATCGCAAGAACGAGAGGTGGGAGGTCGTCCTTCACCCAGGGAGGTGGCCAGGTGGCAGGGCGATGCCCGCCGAGCTGCCATGGCCAGATGGAGGACACGGCTGGAAGCGCCCCGAGCCGGTCTCTGGACCGTAGGGGCGCTCCAGCCTGTGCTGGAGGAGTGGGCGGGGCGACGGCACGGAGTCCTTACCTTCCGACTGGTGCAGGTGCTGTCGGGGCACGGTTGCTTCGGCAGATATTTGCACACAGTCGCAAGGAGGGAAGCGACTCCGAGCTGTCACCATTGCGGCTGCGACGAGGACACGGCGCAGCACACGCTCGAGTCATGCCCGGCTTGGGGCGGGCAGCGCCGTGAACTCGTTGCGGCAATAGGGGGGGACCTCTCGCTGCCGAGCGTCGTTAGAGCGATGCTTGGCAGCGACAGGAATTGGGCCGCGGTCGCTGCCTTCTGCGACGAGGTCATCTCGCGGAAGGAAGTGGCGGAGAAGGCCAGGGAGGCTGATCCTTCCGCAGACCCGAACCGCCGCCAGCGACTGGGGCGTCGCAGGCGTGAGTATTTGCGCCTAATGCCGCCCTAGCTGAGGCTGCGGGTGGATGGACCGGGGAACCTCCGCCACCCGCAAGGCCTCCCGCGAAGGTGCGGCGCACTGTGTGCGCGTGCGTCGCTCAGTAGCGGGTACCCGAAAGGGTAAGCCGCCGGCGGACCACCGAAGGAATGTAACATAGTTCCAGTGGTCCGCCAATAAAGGCGGAGAGACGGCACACGGCGGGTTTATTTAGTGGGTGAGGGCCCCACACTACCCTGTTTGTTGCCCCGAACAACGGGGTGTGCGGTTAGGTACATTTTTTCCCGCCTAAACAAAAAAAAAAAAAAAAAAGGTAGCCCTGTGGCCCAGGTTGATGATTTCTTACAGGCTTTTTTCTCTCGCATGTAGGTCGACTAAAGGATCTCTTAATAATAACTTCAATATTTTGTTTGTAAAAGTAATCTTACAAAAAACCACGCATGCAAGTAAAACGTGAATCATGTAGATACAATGTTGTATAGAAATAACTAATAGCTGTAGATTACACAATGAACTATATATTATACATTATACAAATTTATTGCTCAATTTACGGCATGCCAACATTAATAAATTGTAATATGAATTTAATTGTCTAGTTTATAAGATAACAAGCTATATACATACAAGTACTATTAATTTGTTGAAATGTTCGAAATTCTATGCAATCTCGAATTGTAACATGTTGGTCTAGCCAAGTTGCATTCTATGATCGATAAGGCTATAGAAAACTATTAAAATGTATGGAAATTTGACATCTATAACGTTAAGTCACGTGGACTTAGCGTTAAAGATATCGTATACATTTTAATAGTTTTCTATTGCCATTTTGATCTGTACTTTAGCACTTGACATGCTCAGCTACTTTATAGAACAAATTACAGTAAAGACAAATGTGATGTGGAGATTGGATATTGCCGTTGGTCAGTGCGATGGCTTCGCGGTCTAGAGCTCCCTTCCCCGGATAGGAAGGGACGCAGGTTCAAATCTAAAAGTTCTTTTTCCAACTTCACAAATAATTTGTTCTTTAAAATTTTATGTAGCGTTAGCGATCATAGAATGTAACTTTGCTAGGTCCACTGATGTTAAATAGCCTGTGGATGGTTGATTAGATTTTGAAATGCAAATAATAGCAAATATCTAGATATCAGCATCTTTACTAACTAACTGCTTCTGTGGTGCAATGTCGCTCACTGCTCGTCTGACTGAGGTCTCGGGTTCGATCCCTGCGTCTAGCAGTGTTCCTGAGCTTTTTAGTAAAAAGAATTTTTTTCAGTAGCTGCCTTTATTTTTTTTTTGTTAAGGCGGGAAAAAATGTTCCTAGCCGCACACCCCGTCGTTCGGAGCAACGAACGGGGTAGTGTGGGGCCCTCACCCACTAAAGAAACCCGCCGTGTGCAGTCTCTCCGCCTTTATTGGCGGGCCACCGGAACCATATTACATTCCAATACAATACACACCTCTGCCTACCCCTTCGGGGAATACAGGAGTGATGCTATTATGATGATGATGCCTTTAAATAAGGAAAACAAAGTGAAACAAAGATACATATATTTTTTAATAATTTAAGCGGCTCCTATTCAATTATTTGTTATAAAATCACTGCCTAATAAGTTTGACATCAAAACAAACTCTTGATCCCTATAAGTTGACGAACTCCCATTACGTTAGCGTGATGACCTACAACTATGCCGTTCGAAGGAACCACAATAGGTTGATGATGTTATATTATTTTAAACACTCCCATTAATCAGAACCATTTAAATGCCATGCCAACATTCCAAGTAGCTATAAACGTACAAATATTACAGAAACGAACCCATGACTAATATTATAATAGATACAAATTACAAAATAAACTATTATTGTGGGTGACGCCGCGCTATTTCACGACTAGTGACGTCATCTGTCACGACAACTAAATGGTTGAGTGACGAGTCGCAAATGTCACTGTCACTTTCGGTTAGTGATGGGAAACGCAAGATTAAATCAATATCGGTGTTTAAAATGAATTTAAATAAAACAGTAAGATTAGTTCATGAATCACATAAAGTTGTTTAGAGCGATTTTAGTCCTATTGTAAGTGTTGCAGAGACGGTCTATTGATTTATCAATTAATAATCTAAAGTCAGAGTTATTCGCCACACCTCTTACGTTTTGAAATTCTTAGTTATTACTGCCTGCTTTAAAATATCAAGAGAGATTTCCACGCCTGATCGAATTTCTCCACATTTTGTGCCAAACCTCATTAGCCCACGTGATGGTCTATTATCAGATGGGTAATGACGTATGTAAAATCCCGGCTTCATTACTTCAACTGTATATATCTCCTAAGTACAATGCAATATAAAAGTTCAATAATCGGACATCGGGAAGTTCAATGGCGGCCGATAGTCTTCAAAATTAATCTAATTTTACGATACCGGTTTTCGCACGTCACGCGACAGGTGTTAATATGTCAGATCAATGTCTAATATCATAAGAACCTAGAAACCAGTTAGTATATAAGCAAATTAGATTGGAACTGGATTTCAACCTCGTAATCCGCGTTTTGCTTGATATATGGATAATATAATCAGTCTAAGGCCATTACTTTAATTTAAAATTTAATTATGTATTTAGAAAATGATGATAATATATTTTTCCCACGACGGGCTAAGAATATACCATCACATATCCATTTTTATATTTTTTAAAGACACCACCCTGCATAAAGAATAATCCTTGTATCGCGAGGGACTTTACAAACATACAATTTTACGGACAAAAAGTACACCAAGACGCAGAACAACCATTTGTGGATCTCAAAAAGAGCTGTACTGTGCGGGAATCGAATCCACGACACTCGGGCGGTAGGCCGGTATCTAACCCACTCCGCTATCTGTGTAGTTGCATTGCTGGTGGGATTGGGTACTAAGTTAACCTTTTTTTTTATTGCATGTAGTGGCAGACAAGCCATGGTCCATCTGATGGTAAATGGTAACCGTTGCCCATGGACTCGACTATAACGAGAGTATTGTCAAGCCACTGCTCACCAATTCATTTCACAGATATGAAATAAAATATAAACGGCTATCTCCTGCTACAGCCAAAACGCAACGATGTGCTTCATGGCCGGTCACACGGGAGATGGTGGTACCAACCCGCTCGGGCCCAGTACCAAGTGAGTACTCCCACCCGGTACCCAGCCCTACCACCAGTCATGCAATGGATGACAATTGCTTACTTCCCTTAGTCGCCTCATACGACACCCGTGGGAAAGAATGGGGTGGTGACACTTGTATTCTTAGTCCGTCACCACACGGATTAAACTTTTCCCGTGGTAACTTTTTTTGTTGTGAGGTGACATTGCTGGTGGTAGGATTGGGTACTAAGTTAACTTTTCCCGTGGTAACTTTTGCCGTGTGGTGACAGACTAAGAATACAAGTGCCACGAACCCCTTCTTTTCCACGGGTGTCGTACGAGGAACTAAGAGAAGTAAGCAATTATCATTCATTGCATTTCCGATACCAAATAGGAGTACTCGCTTGCTATCAGGCCCGAGCGGGTTGGTACCACCGCTTTCCGTGTGACCGACTGTAAAACACCCCGGTGTGTTTTGATTGTAGCAGGACGTAGCAGCCGGTTCATTAATTTCCCATCCGCAAAATGAAATGGTGAGTAAGAGAACGTGGTTGAGCAGCTTGGCAGTAGTCCTGGTATTGCTAAGTCCATAATCAGTCCTTACCTTCAGGCGGACCATGGCCTGTCTGTCGTAATCAATAAAAAATATATAAATATAGGTATAATATTTCAAAATACTAAAATAAAATTAAAATGTTGATGTATTAAAACCATAATTGCATATCTAATATACAATATCAAATATCGAACGCCAATACTATTAAATAACAAATGAAAAACAAAAACAAAGTTACTATAACAAATTCTAAATGAATGAATTAGTGTTGTTTTACTGGGCAATCTGCCAAATGCTTCATCAGACTTGAATTACTGGCAGGTAGAAATGGAATTTGAGTTCTGTCGACTAGTCCAATAACATTTTCAATGTTATTCTACATAAAATGTCCGAGAATTTTACGGGAGTTCTTTATTACTGAAAATTAACACTGCTGATTACCTAATAGGACTTCTTCGGACTTGATACTTATTTGTATAATTTACAACACGTTCTGCGGAATCTGCCAGCTCTCTGTTTATTTTTTTTTAATATTTTTATTGAGGCAGGTTGTGGCTAATATCCTAAACGTTTAAGGCACATACTGGCTTCGACGTAATCGATTACGACGACCCTCGTTTCGGAGATATTTGATGTTCATCTTCAAATTCATAATTAATTTCGAATACCTAGCAATACCAGAAGCATGAAGTATAAAGGAAGGAAAATAAGGAGGGGACAAAGGAGGGGGGTTTAGGCCTCCTTCACAAAAATTAGAAGCCCTAAGTACCCAAATCTATATTTTACACACACACAGATATTAAAAATAAAGTCTACTGAGCAACATTGACAAAACCGGTTTTAATGTTTGGATAATATACAATTTTCGGTATTTTTCAGTTTTATGGATTTGTCATACCTGTAAACAAATAAGACGGTGTCTGTTAGGATATAAACATTTACTACAACAATTATTTTTCACTAATCGAAATATTGTATTCACAACAATTTATTGAGAAACCGGTTGTCATAGTGCTGTGCTTTAGGATTTGGTTTGTTTATAATCGAAATTACCGAAAATATTGTAAAACCGTTTTGTAATGTATCTTCAGTCTTGTGACCCTCCACAATAGATTAATCGTGAAAGACGACATTATGCTCTACATAGAGATAGTTATGATAACAGATAATTTATTATTAGCCTAATTTCTCTGACCTTGAAGCTGATAACATCTCAGCACGGGCATCGACCGTATCTGTAATTGCAATTTTGCAACGCATAAATTACCTGATAACATTGTTTTTCTTTCTCCACAAGGTCGACATGCAGTAAAGTAATTATTAAACATTTATTCATGGCTACAATAAGATTGAATGGTTGTGTATTTTTTTAAACTAGGGGTGTAACATTTTTACCGGTTTATTAATAATAATAATTGTTTTTTAAAAACAATTATGTCCGTGTGACTATGAATACAAGTGCCACCAAGAATGGGTTCTTTCCCACGGGTGTCGTATGATGCGACTAAGGGAGGTAAGCAATTATCATCCATTGTATGACTGGTGGTAGGACTGGGTACCAAGTGGGAGTACTCACTTGGTATCGGGCCCGAGCGGGTTGGTACCACCATCTCCAGTGTGACCGGCCATGAAGCATATCGTTGCGTTTTGGCTGTAGCAGGAGATAGCCGTTTATTCTTTTATTTCATATCGGTGAAATGAAATGGTGAGCAGCGGCTTGACAATACTCTCGGTATAGTGGAGTCCATGAGCGGCGGTTACTATTTACCATCAGATGGGCCGTGGCTCGTCTGCCACTACATGCAATAAAAAAAAATCATACTTGTTATAGGGTTGATATGGTCAATCAGTTTTATTATGCAATAATTTTTCCTTTTTGTCTATGGATATAAAGTACAGGCTGTTTATTTTTTATTGTGGTTGGTACCATAAGGCATTATAATGGATGAGTGACTTTAATGTAAGTATTATTATTTAAAATATATATTATTGTATGTGAAAAGAATTCGAAGCCTCTCTGGGTTATTTTTTAGTATATTACCTCAGCTAAAAGTATTTTTTTATTACCTCCAACCCAAAAAGATGTGGGGTACTGACTACTTAAAGCCTACCGAGACCTTAAAGCGCTCCGCTCCCGCTTTTGTACTGCGTTATGAGCACACCTACCCACATATTACGCTCGAAGGGTTTTGTGGTACTGACTACCCAAATTGACCGTCATGGATATTCTAAGCAGCCTATAGACAGACAGCATAATGTTCTTTCCGAATTCATCGAAAATATTTAAAAAAAATAATAGAAAATGCGCTCTATATTTTATTGAATTTGTAACTCTAATTTTCAAAACATCCATTGCGCTAGTGATGTGATCGATACGATATATACCTATTACCAAAGTAAAACATTCTTAGTCAAGTGGTATTAATAGATCAACTATGATTGATTCAAAACTAAAATGATACAGTATTTAGGTCAGGGTGATTTGATTGATTCGGAAGACAACTTTTGGCATTAACTAAACGCTATGCATTTTTATCGCGGAACTAGTTTGTATATCATGATTATGATGGATGGATACAAAATAAAAACGGTTTAAGGACAATCCTTAATGTTTTAACATCAAATTAATAAGAGTAAATTCATTAAGCTAACGTATTTTAGTCCTTATTGTTATAGTTAGTTGTATTCTTACACAAAGAATCGCCATACCTACAATATACTTTGTATTCATATTCGGTCACCTAAACATGTATCAGTAACGACGTCAAACATCGCATAAATTACTAAATTCGTCTCATAAAATAATCACATCGTGTTTATAAGGGCCCTTTGTACAAGGTTACAAGGGCCTTCAGAGTTTTCCACTTAAACAATACTTAAATGTGTATTCACAGCCCATCTCAAACAAGAATATTTAGAAAATGACCTCACTTCACTTAAAATACAATCCACATTTATCGCCTCACTAAAAAAAAAACAATAAAAATAGGTACAACGATTCTATTTTCAAACGAGTTTTATTGTTGTCAATCGTTTAAAAAGCTATTGTGGCAGCAAGTTATTGTTACGTTCCGAATTACGTATAAAGCGATGATTTGTTTGTCGTTTATCGTCAATGACTTAAGTTATTTATAATCCCTAAATAATTTTACAAGCTATAATAATTATGTAAAACATTAGTAGTGACAAAATTGAGGATTGCCAAAACAAAAGTATAACGTTTTTTTTTGTTATTTAAATAGGTAGTTTTAAGCATTTAGTACGATTTAATCTTAGATTAAATTATATATCTAGATGGTCTGTCACTCTTATAAACGCTGTCATTACGCTTGTGCAATTTGTGTTTGTGTGTGTGCGTAATGATACCAGTTTCAGTAGTATTATTAAATTATGGGAAAATTATATTATCATAGATTCAAGACATTCTTATACTACAAAATATTTCGTAGGTATATAGTCAATTATCTCTCTCTATTTACTCTCATAATCTTAATATATTATAAAAAATATATACTATACTATAACCTCTTTTTTAATGAGAATACTACTATAACCCACGATAATAAAATTATATATTTAAAAATGTAAACAATCATGTAAACGATTATCATTAAAATAAATAAAAATATTAAAAATAGTAATATTTTAATTAATTCCGAAAATGACTACTGTGCAGCTTTATGCGTCCATTAAAAACGCTAAAAGTTACGTTAGGTAATGTTTTGATTAGTCTCTATCGTTAAAATATCACCAACTTTGCAAGATTACGTAAGAAATTTAAGTTCATAAACTGGTATCACATAAAAAAATACGAACTAAAATTAATTTATTTTTTTATATAATATATTTAAATGACTTATTTAGCCAGTTATTGTATGAAATAATGTTACTAACCGATGATAAGAGATATCGTTAGTGCTCATTTTCCGACTTTTGTAGTTTCGGCACACTTTAATTACACATCTTGACATTTTAAATGACACACTAATGCTCCTGGATACGACCATGTCAAGTGACCATGTCAAGTGACCATGTCAAGTGACGTCACGATTGACACTAACAGCCATAGAACAGCATTGGGATGAAAAGTTCACCCCAATTTTTTTTGACGCGTTTACAACGCCGAGGTTCCATCTAGAAATATAATTAATCTAAGGATTTAATATACATGAATACAAAGTGCGAAAATGTGAAATCGAAAAACATTTAAAAAAAAGAAAACCGCCTTCAAGTGCACCCAGGAACTAAAAAGCAATAAATAATTGGTATTTAGATGCGATTTCCGTGCTAGACACCTACTGACGGGTTTGAAGCCGGTGCCAAAATGTTTTTAATGTTATCTAAGTATTTATTATGAATTGTTTTTGTTACTTTTGGATTTGGCACAGGCTTCAAACACATCAGTAGGCGTCTAGCACGGAAATCGTATCTAAATACCAATTATTTATTGCTTTTTAGTTCCTGGGTGCATTAGAAGGCGATTTTCATTTTTTTTCTAATGTTTTATTTTTGTGCTTTTTAGTGTTTTTTTATAAAATAGCTTAGAGTAGGTCGTACATGATGGGGAGGCCTCCCTAAACGAAAAAAAATCTTAAAAACTTATTTCAATGAAATTTAAATGGGACCATTTCTAAATAAACCACTTTCAAACAAAAAAATAATTTTGCAAATCCGTCAACATATGACGGAGTTATGTCCGAACATACATAAAAAAAAATATAAACATCCGAATTGATAACCTCCTCCTTTTTTTGAAGTCGTTTAAAAATAAGAGTCACGAGCAAGAACAAATTATTTGTGAAAGTGGAAAAAGAGATCTTTGCTGCGAACAGGATGCCAATTCTCTCAGACATGCAGGTTTCCTGACGATGTTTTCCTTTATCGCGCAGTGATAAATTGTAAACAAATACACACATGATTTCGAAAAATCTCGAAAAGTCAACGGTATGTGGTGTACGAGGTCTGGATTTGGACTGAGGATCGAACTTGATACCACTGTCTTTGCAGTCCTTGGTTTTACCGCTAAGATATCACTGCTATATGCAGGGATTAGCACATTATAAACAAACTATATATTAGTATTGATAAGAATCTCGTGTAACTTTAAGTGAATTCCTATGCTTAATATATTTATGTTATATGTGAGTACATATTTGAGTACACTTACATTATGTTTCAGTAAACAAAGGTTAATCAAATATTAAAATAACAGACACAAACTTATGTATGTTTAAAGTGCAAAAAATATAGATTCTTTCCGGGTTTCTAATTCCAGCCAGACCCCCAGTGAAACTATTCTACCTGCTCTAAAACCACGCGGTGTTCGTTCAAACTACCTTTAGGTAAATTACACTCCCTGCGCAGAAGTACCTCTAAAGCTCAACCCCTGGGTTGGCAAGTAGTTTTAGGTAGGGTCCGGATACTGTGGGAAAATTTGAACTTGGGAAAACTAATCAACCCATATCAGTTGTAGGTACCTACTTGTAAAACAGGTTAACTAGGCAACTTAAAATAGAATAAGTACCTTCCTAGTTAGACTCTATGTGGCTTAAAAATATTATTTCAATTAATAAAGGTATATAAGTATACCTTATCTACGTATTAATTTATACTTGGTATACATTACAATATTTGGCGGTCCGAGGTTCAACCTTTCGCGGTACGCAAACGGACCGCGGTCCGCCTGTTACTTACCGTTGCTCTAAAGCCTCAATAATACCAGGAGTACAGAGCAGCTGTGCTGTCTTTTGAAGATTAACTGCCACTCCAGAGTAGAGCGGAGATAGATTCCTACCAATATAAAGGTGAAAGTTTGTTTGTTAGGATGTTTGTAACCTTGCCCCGAACGACGGGGTGTGCGGTTAGGTACATTTTTTGCCTCCTTAACAAAAAAAAAGGATGTTTGTAACTTGGTCCAGATGCACCGCTCTCTCTCTCTCTGGACAATTGATTTAATATAATATAAATATGTTACTCTATGGCACTTTAATTATCTGTATAGAAAATTAGCTATCCCATCGATTTTTTTTCATCCATCCATACTTCAGCCTTTTAACGTCCACTGCTGGACATAGGCCTCCCCAAGAATGGGGGATAGTGCCGTAATCGCCACGCTTAGCAGGCGGGTTGGCATTCGCAGTGGATGTTGTTAATACTCGGAAGGAGTGCTGCTGCCACTCCCTCGGTATTTCCTCAGTCGGCTCTTACGACTCCCAAGGGTGGAGAGGGGTGGGACAATTCTAAAGCCCCACACGCCATTTTTTTTTTCTAGAACAAAAAGTATGAAAATTAGCTAATCTTACAAATAAAATATCCGTGTGCCAGATTTCATCCAAATCTATAGACATCCGAACATGCAAACTATATTTATATAAATTTATAATATTACTAGTAGGATAATGATACATTCGCGTGAATATGGGAAAGTATTATAAAATTAGGAAACTTATTTATTTTAGTTTTTTTTTTTAATATGGGTTATCATGTATTGCAGGCGAAACATCCTTAGGAAATGAGATTAAAATTGTTTAAAAATATTAGCGTTTTTATCTTGTTATTTGCACTGTTTTTTTTATCAAGCTTAGTGCTAATTTACATTTAGATGTAGGTTAGGTAAGATACCTTAATTATTGTGTGTTAAAATATAAAACGACATATATTATTATTGAGTTTAATACATTTTAAGTAGGTAGGTACTACATGTTGTACTATTTACTACTGGAATAAATTCTTGTAAAACTATATTTTTAGTGCTTATAGTGGCAGACTCTATATTCATTTACAAAATGAACATATATAGTACTTTGTGTTTTAATGGAAAAAAATAACAAGACATTTAACTATCGTGGTTGGGTCCCTGTCTAACTGTTGGGGATGGGTCTCCTCTGAGAGAGGGATTTAGACCGCAATCCACCAGCGGCCCAGCCCAATGCGGGCGAAACATATCACAAACTTTCGAAAAAAAAAATCTCTCAGGCATGCAGGTTTCCTCACGATGTTTTCTTTCACAGAGCAGTCTCAAAAATCTCAAATATCAGATGTGAGCCGTGCGAGGTCTTCAGATTATGCAGTAAATATAAATTTATTGTTAAAAAAAACATATCAGGTAGCTGTGCTACTACTCTGTATTTACATTATAATTATTTAAAAAGTTTGACATTTGATTGATGATATAAATCAAGTTCTTTTTTTAATTTTTAAATATCCGAACACGGGAATTTACTAATTTATTTTTATGCTGCTATTAAAAAATATGAGAGTTTAATTTATAAATCATAAATATCAGCTTGAATTTTGTTTATGGCAAAATTAAGGAGCGTTTGATTGATGGACGGTAGACAAAAATATACAAATGATGATTATGTATCACACAAACATTAAATCGTGAATCGTTTGTGAATAATTATGCTTGTTACTTGGTCAGATTTGAATTAAATTTTGATTTTTAATGAATGGTAGTCTAACCTTTTTTTTTAGGCTGGAAATAATGAACCTAACCGTACACCCCGTCGTTCGGGGCAACGAACAGGGTAGTGTGAGGCCATCACCCATTAAATAAACCCGCTGTGTCCGTCTCTCCGCCTCTATTGGCGGGCCACTGGAACTATGTTACATTACATTTTAGCTAATTAGCGTGTTTTTGTTTTAGGTGTATATAAGAGTGAATATTTAAATGAAATCAAATTAAATCATACACTAGAGACTATTTGTAAAAAATTTAGTAATGTAAGGTTAATTAATTTACTTGCTAATAAGAAACAAAACTTATCAGATATTTGTAAAGGTATAATTTTTAATTTAGATACGTTTTATTATGAACAAAAAATTCTTAAATTTCAGAAAAGTACATTAAGCAAAGAACGTCAACAGAAACGTTCGCTTTATACATATTGCAAAGGTACTATCCCTTACTAATTTGCCAAAATGAATTTTAAAAAAAGTTTTTGTAAAAACGAAGTTAATAGTGAAGCTACACAAATGCACCGACCGAAACAAGGAACAATACCATACTACTTCAAACAAATAGACCTAACTGAAAAATACTTGTTTTTCGGTAGTAAACAGTATACAGCTATTAATGTTTTTCACTAAAATGTTTGTGGTATTAGTAAGAAAAAAGGTGACCTGGAAATATATATCAGTGAATTGTCCAATAGGCTCACTTTTATTTGTTTATCCGAACATTTTTTGAACGAGGCTCTTGTAACGCAATTTAGCTTAATTGATTATAAAGTAGGGGCTTATAATACAAGATTGAAAAAGAATAGGGGAGGTGCTATGATATTAGCACCAAAAAATAGGCAATTAGAGGAGCTTCACATATGTAAAGAGCTTTATAAAATTGAATGTTTTGAAGTGTGTGGAGTTCGAGACAGGGAAACAAATCTATGTGTAATTTATTGTTACAGAACTCCAGCAACTAGTAACTTTAACAACTTTATGGATAGACTAGAGAAATTGTTGCAGCATTTTCTCAATAAAGCATGTTTGATCTGTGGTGATTTTAATGTAAATATACATAAAGATGACGCAAGGACCAAGTCTTTTTTATCTTTGTTAATGTGTTACAACTTCAGGTGTCTGATTGACTGCCCCACTTTTAGGAGAAATAAATCAAAATCATGTATAGATAATTTCATAACCAACGTAGCAGACAGTTTTATTGTAAGTACATCTGTTGATGAAAATGGACTATCAGATGGTCATGCGGGGCTTTTTTGTACATTAAGTTTAGAACTAGTTGGGTATAGGACGCAACCAAATTATGTTAGTATTTGTAGAAGGAAATATAATAAAAATAATAGAAACCTTTTCAGGAAAAAACTTTTAAACACTGACTGGAACACAGGTATCAACACACTTTTGTCAAAAATTAATAAAATGCATAGTTCAAGTTTTAAAAAGACAAAAATAAAACAAAACACCAATAATAACGCCGGTTTTGCCGGTCCTATCAAAAATTTTCGAGAAAATTATTAATTAAAGACAGACTAGTAAAACACTTTAGGTTACATAATATATTAAATAGTCAGCAGTTTGGGTACCAACAGTCTAAAGGACCTACTGACGCGATTAAAGCTTTGATTGATGAGGTCATCTTTAACGTAAATGAAAAGAGAAGGGTAGCGGGTATATTTTTGGATCTTAGCTCGTCATTTGACTCAGTAGACCATAATATTCTGTTGGCGAAATTGGAACATTATGGTATTCGTGAAAATATATTAGTTTTGTTTAGTTCTTACTTAGGCAATAGACGACAGTATATAGAAATCAAGTCCATAGAAAACGGAGAGGAAAAAAATCATAAATCGAGACTGGCGACCATATGTTGTGGAGTCCCACAGGGTTCTGTTTTAGGTCCAATTTTTTTTATTTTACTCCTTAATGACTTAATCGAATATATAAGAATGTACACGTCAGACACTAAAGTCATAATTTTTGCCGATGATACAAATGCAATTATATCTGCCGACAGTATTCATAATTTAGAATTTAATTTAACATAGCTTTGAAGGCATTTGAAACTTGGTTCAAAATTAATAATTTAAAACTCAATCTAAATAAAACAAAATGTGTACTATTTAAATCTACAGCTAAATGTGATACCCAGCTTGAAATTGTATCCTGTGGTGAAAGGGTTGAAGTGGTTAAGAATGTAAAATTTCTAGGTGTCCAGATTGATGAGTACTTAAATTGGAAAATGGAGACACTATCTATAACTAACTCTATTAGTTCTGCATGCTATGCCTTAAGAAGTTTAAGAGAAGTACTAACTTTATCACAGCTTAGGACAGTCTATTTTGCTTTAGTAGAGTCAAAGCTCAGGTATAGCATTGAGCTTTGGGGAAATAGTTACAAATACAATACCTGTTCAACTTTTGTTATACAAAAAAGGGCGATTAGGACTATGCTTCGGCTTAAGCAGACAGATTCATGTAGGGAGCACTTTGTTAAACTGAAAATTTTAACGGTACCCTGCGTCTATATTTTAGTATTATTAACTAACATTGTTAAATGCCTTAACAAACTAGAAACCGAGGAACAGAGATTAGCAAGATATAGTACACGTAGAAAGGATGTACCTAGTACGTTAAATCCAAAATTGAATGTGGTTCAGCGTGGTACTAGAGTGCAATCGGTATTTCTGTATAACAAGTTGCCAGTGGAATTAAAGAGCCTAGCTAATATGCAATTATTTAAACACAGATTGAGGATGTTCTTGTTCGGCATGTGTTATTACAGTATAGAGGAGTTTTTAAAGGAAAAGAAATGGACATAATTGTATTGATTGAATGTAATTTGTATTGAATTATGTAATAATATAACAATGTATTGAACAATTTAAAATGTAATATAATATTTATTTAGCATGTAATAGCATAGTAATAACATTTCAACACAATGTATATTGTTCCGAAATAAATGACTTACTTACTTACTTACTTCAGTCTTACTTGTCCTAGCTACTATAGGGGAAGTACCATCCTCTCACAGAAGATCAGCGTGAAATAACGGCAGGTACTTCTATCGTACTGCGCCGTGTGGGGCCGGCTCTAGAATTGTCCCACCCCTCTCCACCCATGGGAGTCGGCACCAGCACTCCCTCGAGTATTAACAATATCCACTGCGATCGCCAACCTGCCTGCCAAGAGTGGCGATTACGGCACTATACCCCATATGAGCGAAACACGTGTTGTGGCGTTCTCTTGGGGAGGCCTATATCCAGCAGTGGACTTCGAAAGGCTGATGGATGGATGGATGGACTCCTATCGTAGTTTTTCGTATGGTGATTAAAAGTCACGGAGGTAAGAAGATAATAAGGAGTGGATGAAGAGGGCTTCATTAGAGATGGTATAAACGGCTTAAAATTGACAACGTGTTTAAACGTTATGCTTATTTTTGTAAGCCCGCTTTTAAAAGAGCTTTTCACTTAAAACGCTTATTTATAAAAAGCTTTTAGTCGTTGAAGAAAACGTTACTTCGACTTTCAAACACAGATATTATGTTATTGAAAATGTGCAATGTTGTGCTGTCTATATACTTTAAGAAATATAATAATATTATAACAATCAATGTATGTACTTACCTTCCTATCATCATCATCCATCCATCAGTCTTTTAAAGTCCACTGCTGGACATAGGCCTCCCCAAGAATGGGGGATAGTGCCGTAATCGCCACGCTTGGCAGGCGGGTTGGCTATCGCAGTGGATGTTGTTAATAGTCGAAGGAGATATACTTACCTTCCTACTTATCAGTTATCAGGTATAGGACTGTCTGAAATGGATATTTTTTTGTGTTTTTTATGGCGCTTTTCGTTTAAACGCCCACTCTTAGGCTTCATCCTCTCCTTATTACCCTAACTTTCTACCTCGTAACTTTTCTTTGAAATTGGCGCGGGTGATGCTAGCGTCTATAGGCTACGATAACTGCTTACTATCAGGTATGCTTATTTGCCACCCTCGTAGTATAAATTAAACGTATGTCTAAAACGTACTAATATTATAAATGCAGGCAGTCGTTGGATGCAGGTCGCTGTGGCGTTCTCTTATGGAGGCCTGTGTCCGGCAGTGGACGATGAAAGGCTGATGGATGGATGGATTATAAATGTTAAAGTTTGTGAATTTATATACACACCAATTTTTACTTAGTTAATAAATTTATCCCGATAACGAGGAGGATAAGTGTTTGAGGATGGGATACCTACACTTAGACGACTAGATGAATTTACCTTTTTTAACTTAAAGCAGACGAACTCGCGAACAGAATCTATTAGTACCTACATACATACACGACATCGCCTCTTTCTATTCCAACGACGTCGCAAGAATAATTTAAATTCTATTATGTCTATAAAACCAAACGGAATGGACATTGGGAACCTACTAGCATTCATAAATATATTGAAAGGTAGCAATTTCATTGCATATTAGGTGCTACCCGCGACTCCATTCACGTGGAATTTAGTTAATCTTAATTATTATTTTTCAAAATCCAAGTAGCCTATATTACTTCTTATAACATTAGCTAGCTGGTAATCAAATTCCCGTCCAAATTGGTCAAACCGTTTCGGAGATTAGCCGGAACAAACAAACGTTCAAAAACTTTATTTTTTTATCATGTAGATTGCAGTGTATCGTATAAAGCTGTAAAGAGCTACATTTAAGATATTTTAGAAAATATGTCTGCATTAAGCTATTTTGGCGTCTCTGAAAACAACATTTTCTGTTTGTTCGCACATCGCGTAAAAACTACAAAACGGATTTCGACAAAACGTTTTTGTTTAATTGGTCTTGTTTAGGGATAGTCCATTAATCACGTGATATTTTTTAGCATTTTTAAACACCCCCCTCCCCCTTTTTTTGTTTTGGCGGGAAGAACTGTATCTAACCGCACACCCCATCCCCCCAGGGTAACACACAGGGTAGTGTGGGCCCTCACCCACTAAAGAAACCCGCCGTGTGCCTTCTTCGCCTTCATTGGCGGGCCACCGGAACTATATTACATTCCTTCAGTGGTACCCCCCTGCCCCTAGTGATATGTGGTGAGGTTTAAGACTCAAACACCCCCCTTCGCTATCCAAAATCACGTGTATTTTTTTAGTTCTAAGTATCTTAAAAATTTCTGAATATTATTTACGCGCTGAGCCTTACGCGACTAATGGACGACCCCTTAGACTTAAAAACTGGTACATTTTTTATCCCGCCGCTATATCGGGAACCTGAGATATAAACTAAAACTAGCTGTTGTCTGCGGCTAGTTTAGTAGTGGTAGCAGGCTAGTTTAGTAAAAAAGTTTAGACATTCCAACAAGCACACACTTCAATTACTATATAGATAGAGTTCATTGGGAGTCCGTTAGTACAACAAGTGATCAAACAGAATTATGTGCGCTGTATTTTGCGGTAAAAAAAACACAATTCGCAGTCAAAACGCGACTGTCAACGGTGCTTAACCTCAAATCGAAAACGTGACCGTTTGCAAAATTAATAAGGTAGGTATTTCGTGTGTGGGTGTGACTTGATTGAATGGTAAACAGGAATAACAGTCGAGAAGTATAGTAAGTAAGTAGTCTTTAAAGAGTGAAAGTATATAGAAAAAGGGAAGCTTACTGCATGCAGGATTCTGCGTCCCATCCAATCCGGAGAAGTGCTCTAGACCGCTAAGCTATAACACATCACCGCTGACGGACCACAGAACCAATGCCTAACCAGTGGGCCTAGCCATCTATCTATAACGCTAAGTCACGTGACTTAACGTTAGAGATGTCAAATTTCCATACATTCTAATAGTTTTCTATAGCGTTAGCGATCATAGAATGTAACTTGGCTAGGCCCACAGTTCCGATGGTCCGCCAATACAGGCGGAGAAACGGCACACGGCTTGTTTATTCAGTGAGAAAGCGACCCACGGTACCCTGTTTGTTGCCCCGATCGACAGGGTTTGTGGTTAGGTACAAACAATAATTATTATTATCCTAGCTTTATCCCAAACCTTGCTGGGCACAGCATCTTAACTGACCCACCAGAACAGCTTATCTGACTTAGGATACTAGTGACCTTAGAATAACATCAGAGTCATATTTTTATTCAGGAATGACAACCTGTAACGACTTCCAGGAAGTTATTTATTATTCGGGACCCACTGCTTAGCGTACCTTCAGTATCACGGAGATCAGGTGTCACTTTTTGTTCACCCATCTGATTTGCCTAGCGAAAGTTGCTTAACCTTGGCGATTGTTTGAGCGGCACGTTTTACTAGGCGACGCCATCTTCTTATAAACCTTGTCAGGGCTGTCAGACCATAAATATGATAACCGTCATATCGGCCTTTGAAGAGTATCTTACCATGTGAACAGGGGATCTGATCAAAGCCGCAGAATGCGTGGATGCAAGCGGCACAATACTGCTTCGGAGTCAGTATTCCAGGAGATGCAGGTTCAAATCCTGCTTGTTATTTTCGATTTTACATTACGAAAATGATCTTAAACTGTGTGCTATTTTTTAAAAATAAAACACCCTGCACTAAGGAATAATCCTTGTATGGCGCGGGACTTTACATACGTATTGTACGTATTCACGGATACAAAGTACACACAGACTCAGAACAACAATTTGTGGATCCCACAAAGAGTTGTGCTGTATGATAATCTGAATATCGAACCCGCAACATTCGGGCGGGAGGCCGGTTAATGCTCAAAAATTTATAAAAGCTTTAGGTGTATTTACAGGCGGATGACCACATTTTTGTATAATGACAACACTGCGCTTTCATAATCAGGTGTTTTGGCGCAATGACAATAATTGTGACGCATCCTGCTTGAGTCAGGTATATATTTTTTTATCTACTAGCATTTGGCTGCGATGGAAAAGCTCGTTTTTTGGTTATATCTCAGGTTGTTATTGTCGCTTGAACGGCAAAAGCGAGTTAAAAAGTAAGTTGTCGATTAAGTTGAGTTGAATATATACCGATTCTATTTTTCGGAAAATTAAGTGTGAAGTTGCTTCTCTGGCATCTCACGCACCTCGCCATCTTAACTGGCCAGTGTCAAGACGGGCGAGTTTAGCACAGTTCATAAGTTTGCACAGTGGTCACGGACACGTATTATTTTTTTAATATTATAATATAAAAATGAAGTGGTCTGATAATACTACTTACACAATATATGTTTAGGTACAATTAAACAAACATTTATATGTTTGTTTAATTGTTCATAGTTTGTTGACGGGCTACGTAGCGTAGTCGGTAGTGTAAACAACTTACATACACGAGGTCGTAGGTTCGATTCCCACACACGACAATTGTTGTACAACTATAGACACTATTTCTCTTATTTATGCACGTAAATTCATATTAATTAATTCAACGTCCATTTTCTAGATTAAAACAAATGTTTCGATGGATTAGATCCCTCTAAGTCGAGTAAAACAACCACAGACAACGTGACTAGTCTTCTTCTCCGAACGGAAGCTTATGACTACTTATTTGCCTACGTTCGACCGCTACTTATTATTTAATACTTAACTGACTGATTTTTTAACTCGCTACTGTACTTGTTGAAGTGTAAATCGGGCCTAACAATCAATCGGATATACTTTTTTGTTATAATACTAGCTTATTATATTAACAGCAGCCACAAATTACTGAAAACGTAATTATTAGGTATAAAATTCTTGTTTCTTAAAACTTTAAAAAACTAATTATTTGTGAAATTTGAAAAATATCAGACTGCCTCTGTGGTGCAGCGGTAGTGTAAGCGACTGCTGATCAAGAGGTCTCGGGTTCGATCCTCGGGTCGGGCAGTGTTATTGAGATTTTCCGTAAAAAAAAAAGAAATTCTCAGTAGCAGCCCGGAGTTTGGAAATGTGCCCGGTAGACGTAAATAGGCTCGCCCCCTATTACGTGGGACTTAAGCATAGCTGGCGAGTCGTGGGTGTGTAATACACCTCTGCCTACCCCTTCGGGGAATACAGGCGTGATGCTATGTTGAAAAATAGAACTATACTGCGAGTAGGATTAGAACCTGCGTCCCGTCCAATCCGGGGGAAGTGCTCTGGGTGGTCCAGAGCACTTCCTACTCCTCACTAAGCTATCGGAGTCACCAATGATGACTCCAAATCTCCACTCCACACAAAAAAACTACATGGTTGTCTGTAAAGTCGGCTTACGGATGATAACTTTCCGTGACAACGTCGCGTGTTGCCCGGGACGCGTTCGGGCGAAGGATGTGATGTCGGGCGGTGATTCGGTGTGTCGCAGGCGGCGCCGGCTAGCACGGCCGGCCGCCTCCCTCCCGCCGGCCTAACAATGCATCGGGCGCAATACATTTTTCGCAACGTGGGACTTTTTCGTGCGTGCAGCCGGCGTTCATCGATTTAAAAGACGTTATCATGTCAAAATGTAAAATATGTATCTAAGCCGCTCAGCCACGTGTGGATCACTGACGTAGCTTTTACGTAATTCAAAACTAAATTAGTTTATCAATTGTAACTACAAACACGAGAAAAAAAAAAAAAAAAAAATGGCGTATCATCGAGATACGCCATTGACACGATTTGAATATTGTTGTCTATGATATTGTATAGGCGGAAAACCAGACGTTTAACCTCATTCTCAGTAGTAACAGATGTATGTTCATTTATAATAACTATATTACAATACATTAAACACAAAGTGAAAAATGTGAAATCGAAAATAACAGTCAGGAGCAGGATTTGAACCTGCATCTTCTGGATACCGTCCAGATGCTTTACCAATTCAGCCATCCTGACAATTGCTCCTGACTGCTAATTTCGATAACACATCATACTTAACGTCTTTGGGTGACGCCTGCGCCATCTGTCGGACGTATTTTCATACATTATACCGACCAGGTAAACTTAATTTTACAATTAAGATTTTTACCTAATAATGACGCAAACCCTATAAATATTTATATATATTTGTAGCATTTGACATGCTTAGCACTATACATTAAACACAAAGTGAAAAATGTGAAATCGAAAATAACAGTCAGGAGCAGGATTTGAACCTGCATCTTCTGGATACCGTCCAGATGCTTTACCAATTCAGCTATATTACAATATTAACTGCCTCGGTGGTGTAGCAGTAGTGTATAATGCCGATCATGAGGTCTCTGGTTCCATTTCCAGATTAGGATAACAAAAAGATAAACGATTTTCAAAATGTGTTTTTTTCCAAGTTGGAAGCCTATCTTCCATAGCGTTTTTCCCAATTATTTCCTTTACTTAGGTTTTTCTTAATTAAAGAGCGCAATACTACGTATTTTAATATATAAAATTGAACGAATATAAGGGTGCGTGCAACGCGTAGCCGGGTCTGCTAATGAAAGTACATACCCTCTATATATTGTTGTTATTATTATGATGTTGTTATTATTATGTATTTGGCTAATCTCAGAAACGGCTAGACCTATTTGGACGGGACTTCGATTAACAAATAGCTGATGATAAGAGTAACATAACATCAGCAATCTGTCAGCAACTTTCACCTATTTTAGAATTATTTTTCTACCGCGCAGAAAAAGACACACGGATGGAATCGAAGGTAACAGCTGGTTTATTCTAAAATTACTGATTTAATACTGAACTTCATCACTAGATGGAGCGTCTTTTTTTTAATGCCTCAGAAACCATCTTTTTTTGTTTTTGGTATCTATTTTAAATCTTACCTATCAAGCTTTAAAGTACAAATTATTTGTGAAAGTGGAAAAGAGAGCTTTACTGCAAGCAGGATTCGAACTTGCGTCTCATCCAATCCGGGTAAGCGCTCTGTACCGCTAAGCTATCGCAGTCACCAATGATAACTCCAAATCTCCACTCCACACAAAAAATTAAAAACTTACAAAGTCCTACCAAAATCCTACCAAAGCGCAATGGAATCAAAATTAAATAAAAAATATTGTTAAGCTTTTCATGAAATATGCCTAAGCAACATCACTATTTAAAACCTAAAATCACAGACAACATAGCTACGTTATTTCTAGTCTATGGCCGAGAGGAAATGAAGTAAGTTAGTATTACCAAATCACACTATACTGCAATTATTTTACAGTTGTCAGCTGATTGCTACATCAGATATGCTCTGGCTTCCATTACCGGTACTCCCACATATATTGACAATATCGACTGACTAATCTTAACCATTACAGAGCTGTGTCAGTACATTGGAAAATGACAATTACATTATTTTTTGTTAAAGCGAGGAAAAATGTATTTTTTTTTATTGCATGTGGTGGCAGACGAGCCACGGCCCATCTGATGGTAAATGGTAACCGTCGCTCATGGACTCAACTATACCGAGAGTATTGTCAAGCCGCTGCTCACCATTTCATTTCACAGATATGAAATGAAAGAATAAACGGCTATCTCCTGCTACAGCCAACGCAACAACGCGCATAAAAAGTGAGTACTCCCACTTGGTACCCAGCCCTACCACCAGTAAAGCAATGGGTGATCATTGCTTACTTCCCTTGGTAGCCTCATACGACACCCGTAGGAAAGAATGGGGTGGTGACACTTGTATTCTTAGTCCGTCACCACACGGACAAAAGCGTACACCCCATCGTTTGGAGCAACTAACAGATTAGTGTGGGGCCCTCACCCACTAAATAAACCCACCGTATGGCCTCTCTCCGCTTGTATTGGCGGACCACTGGAACTGTGTGACATTACTTCAGTGGTCCTCTGGCGGTTTACCCTTGCGGATACCCTCTTTAGAGCGATGCTTCCGGGCACCGGAGCACCTTCGCGGGATGTACAATTGGACCTTTTATCCTCTAAGTATAGTATTTTAAAGTGCATACTCGTAGGTATGTATCTTAAACCACTGAAGCAATGTAATATGGTTCCAGTGGCCCGCTAACAAAGGCGGAGAGACAGCACACGGTGGGTTTATTTAGTGGATGAGGGCCCCACACTACAAAAAAAAAATATGTATCTTAAGATGTAGCCAGCTAAAGTCGCAAATTAACTTGATTATAAACCGGTTAATTTGTCTACTTAAAACAAATTCATACATAATTATAATATTACCATGGAAGTTTATCTAAATGACAGAGAAAACGGTTTCAAAATCCGTAACTTAGTTAAGGAGTAAAAAGCCGGACAAACAGACACGCGGATAGCGATATTACTTTAAAAACTTGATATAAATAGCTTAGGCAGAATCTAGTCAGTTATAAGTTTGAATAATAGGTACTAATGCCTTATAAAGACAAAAATCGAAGTATCTAAACATCGACAATGATAGATGCCGGCCATGCCTAGCCCAGTTAAAATGGCGTTTTGCCAGATCATGACAGTACTCACACCTGGGTCACGTCTAAATATAAATATGTGCAAGTGCATTATCTCACACTGTTTTTATAGCTCACGCATTATTAGTGGTAAGTTCATTAAAACCGTAATGATAATAAGCTTTTGATCCGTGTGGTGACGGACTAAGAATACAAGTGTCACCACCACATTCTTTCCCACGGGTGTCGTAAGAGGCGACTAAGGGCAGTAAGCAATTATCATCCATTGCATGACTGGTGGTAGGGCTGGGTACCAAGTGGGAGTGCTCACTTGGTATCGGGCCCGAACAGATTGGTACCACCATCTCCCGTGTGACCGGCCATGAAGCACATTATTGCGTTTTGGCTGTAGCAGGAGATAGCCGTTTATTCTTTTATTTCATATCTGTGAAATGAAATGGTGAGCAGCGGCTTGACAATACTCTCGGTATAGTTGAGTCCATGAGCGACGGTTACCATTTACCATCAGATGGGCCGTGGCTCGTCTGCTACTATAAGCAATAAAAAAAAGCACAGACTAGAAAGAAAAAGTTTAATAATACGAGTTGATATATGGATTTAGAACTAAATTGCAAATGGCCGCTAAGTTCTAAGAAAATAAACAAATCGTTTATTTTGTTTAATAAACTTTTTAGTAATCTGTTTGTAACAATGTGTAAATATATCCTAAACTCCTTGACAATTTTCCAAATTCCTGTACATTATTTTACCTAAATCTTACTAACTGCCTCTGTGATGCAGCGGTAGTGTAAGTGACTGCTGATCATGAGGTCTCGGGTTCGATCCCCGGGTCGGCCAGGATTATTGAGATTTTTTGTAAAAAAAAAAGTTACAAAAATTCTCAGTAGCAGCCAGGAGTTTGGAAATGTGCCCGGTAGACGTCAATAGGCTCGCCCCCTATTACGTGGGACTTAAACATAGCTGGCGAGTCGTGGGTGTATAATACACCACCTTCGGGGAATACAGGCGTGATGCTATGTTTTTTTTTTTCAAGATAACGATTATAAAACTGTAACAGAAATGTGTCTGTACATTTAAGATATTTGAGAAATTATGACTGTATTAGACATCTCTGAACATAAAAAATTGTTACAAATAGATTTCTTTTATAACAAATATTCTATTTGTCAGTTTGATTTAGACGAAACTTTTTGCAATTTGTACACATCATACACAAATATTACGTTTCGGGTCTTAATCGCATATCTAATACTGAGGTTAAATATCTTTATTTCCCGACGTTTCGACCGTATTGCATCGGCCGTAGTCACGGGTTGACTTTATGATTTTTTTTTGTTTGATAACTCATGACTTGGTTAGGTTTATCTCGCTACTACATCGGAAACTTAAGATATACGCTATAACCTGAAGATGAGTGTAGTATAGTGGCCCATAACCCTTTTATCCGGGAGAAGAGACTTCTGCCTGACAAAGGAATAATATGTCGACATTAACTAAACCGCTAAAAGTCCTTCAACAAAACAAAACACATTACCACAAATGACTATAAACTAGTACTAAATTATTGCAGACCACAATACAATCTTAAACAAAACTATGTAAAACAAGCCAGAAAGTCCGCTGCAGTTAAAAGCTGGTTTTTTGGTTTATATCTCAGGTTCCCGAAAAAGTTCCGAAATAAAATATATAAGTACCAATTTTTAAGTCTAATCAAGTACAGTTTTTGCGTCGAGTGTAGTTTTTGCGTGAAGCCGGAACAAACAAACAGAGAAAAATTTAAAAGAAATTGTTTTGTGTTCAGAGACACGTAAATAACATTCATTTTTCTCAAATATTCAAATATTACTCTATTACAGCTTTATAATCTTAGACAAAGAATATTATAGACAAGCTATCAGCGTATGCAGTGTCGAGATAGTAATAGTTTGACATAATATCCATCCATCCATCCATCAGCCTTTTATCGTCCACTGCTGGACATAGGCCTCCCCAAGAGAACGCCACAGTGAACGGTCCTGTGCCGCCTGCATCCAACGGCTGCCTGCGACTTTGACCAGGTCATCGGTCCACCTGGTGGGAGGCCGTCCTACACTGCGCCGTCCGTTACGCGGTCGCCACTCGAGAACCTTTCTTCCCCAACGGTTGTCGGTTCGTCGAGCGATGTGGCCTGCCCATTGCCACTTCAGCATGCTGACCCGGCGGGCTATGTCGGTCACTCCCGTTCTCCTACGGATGTCCGTATTACGGATCTTATCACGTAGAGAGATCCCAAGCATAGCCCGCTCCATAGCACGCTGAGCGACTTTAAGTCTTGACATAAGGCCAACATTCAGAGACCACGCCTCTGTGCCGTAAGTCATCACTGGTAACACACACTGGTCGTAGACCTTCGTCTTCAGACACTGTGGAATATTGGACAAGAAGATCTCCCTCAGCTTCCCGAACGCTGCCCAGCCGAGCTGGATTCGTCGATCGACCTCTTTCTCGAAGTTGTGCCTACCTAACTGGACAGTTTGTCCCAGGTATACATAGTGGTCGACAACTTCGAGAAGCGAGCTCCCGACCAGAACCGGTGCTGAAATGACATGGATATTAGACATGACTTTCGTCTTGTCCATGTTCATTTTTAGACCCACTAGTCGGGAGACACGGCTGAGGTCGTTGAGCATGGTACCAAGGTCCTCCAGCGATTCTGCCATGACCACGATATCATCTGCAAATCGAAGGTGAGTGATGTATTCGCCATTTATGTTGATGCCTAATCCGGTCCAGTCCAAGAGCTTGAAAACATCTTCCAATGCAGTGGTGAAGAGTTTCGGGGACATGACGTCTCCCTGTCTAACACCTTTCTGCAGTTGGATCGGTTTCGTGCTCTTGTCCTGAACTCGGACAGACATAGTGGCGTTTCTATACAAACACTTCAACACTTCGATGTATCGATAGTCAATTTGGCACCGCTGAAGAGATTGCAGCACCGCCCAAGTTTCGATCGAATCGAAGGCTTTCTCGTAGTCCACAAACGCTAGACACAGAGGCCGATTATACTCCTCGGTCTTCTGTATAATCTGGCGCAGCGTATGTATGTGGTCTACGGTACTATAGCCTTTTCGGAAACCGGCTTGTTCGGGAGGCTGGAAGTCGTCAAGCCTGCGCGTGAGTCGATTTGTAATGACCCTCGAGAACAACTTATAGACATGGCTCAAGAGCGAGATGGGTCTGTAATTCTTCAAGAGGGTTCTGTCACCTTTCTTGAAGAACAGCACCACCAAGCTCCTGGTCCACGATTCTGGAACGTCGCCCCCGAGAACGACGGAATTGAATAGCCTCTGAAGGGCTTTGAGGACCGGCTTTCCGCCTGCCCTCAGAAGCTCTATAGTAATTCCGTCGTCTCCCGGTGCCTTTCCGTCCTTTAGTTGTTTGAGAGCCATTCTGATCTCGTACAGGCTGACGTCCGGGATATCTTCGGTATAGTGCCGAGTTAGCTTGGATCTGGGCTCATGGACCAAGCTGACAACAGGGTTCTGGGATCTGTATAACTGTCCATAGAACTCGTGGACCTCTCTTAATAACTCATCTTTGGAAGAAACAACAGTACCATCATTGGTCTTCAGCTTGGTCAACTGGCTTTTCCCAACAGACAGATCTCTTGCGAACACTTTGGAACCTTGGTTCCGCTCTATCGCCTCTTTAATACGCAAGGTATTAAATCGGCGAATGTCTCGTCGCATAGATTTGGAGATCTGTCTGTTTAGTCGCCTCTGATTGGACCAATCAACCGAAGACTGCACCGTCATTTCTGTCCGTGTCGCTATGAGCTTAAGAGTTTGGTCCGAAAGCTTTTGAGTCCTATTGACGCGACTGGTCTTAAAAAGGGTCGACCCGACCGCTTGGACAGTTTCCACGAACCTGTTGTTCATATCGTTCACTGAATCGCACTCGTCTAGGCATTGAAAGCGATTTTGTAGTTCGAGCTGAAAGTTTTCGGGGTTCTGGTATTGAGCACGTGTTGGTCGGAGCGTAGACCTCATCAAGCGTGACCTCTCGACTTTCATATTTAGATTCAATATGCCTCTAACTAAGCGGTGATCACTCCCAGTTTTAATCCTGCTGATCACTGAGACATCATTGAATATCTGTCGTTTGTCCGTTAAGATGAAGTCGATCTCATTTTTCACTGAACCATCAGGGCTAATCCAGGTCCATTTTCGCTGGGGCTGTTTCCTGAAGAAGGAATTCATCATAAAGAGGCCTTCCTTCTCCAGAAAATCAGACAGCATCTGGCCCCTGTGGTTCCTCTGCCCAAATCCATATTGCCCCACCTTCAGCTCATCGTCTCTCCTTATGCCTAGTTTTGCGTTGAAATCTCCCATAACCACCGTGAAGTGACTTTTAGACGCGTGAATGGCTTTCGAGATGTCCTCGTAAAGGGCCTCCACTTCGTCGTCGGAATGTGTCGAGGTCGGTGCGTAAACCTGTATGACCTTCAGCGAATACCTTTTGGTTATTCTGAGTATAAGGTACGCTACCCTACTCGACACACTCTCAATCTTCTCCACGTTACCTATGAGAGACTTGCGAACGATAAACCCGACACCACCCTGGGACTGTTGGTCGCCCTCCCGGTGGAAGAGCAAGTTACCCGACTGAAGGATTATCGTGCCCTCACCCTGTCTTCGCACTTCTGATAATCCTACAACGTCCCATCGGATCTTGCTCAGCTCCTCTTCCAGCGCGGTGATCCTCTCGTCAGTCCTCAGTGTCCTGACGTTGTGTGTTACCAGGGCCAGAAGTCGTTTCTGGTAGCCGGATCGCGACCGGAGATTCTTAGCACCCCCTGCTCCGCCGTTACCGGGCCCGCTACCGTTAGGCCACGGAATAGCGGAGCTGCCGTGACTGGGGGCCGATGTGTGTGTGTGTGCACTCATATGGGGGGGTATTGCCATAATCGCCACGCTTGGCAGGCGGGTTGGCGATCGCAGTAGATGTTTTTAGTACACAGGGGAACGCTGCTGCCCGGTCCCCCGGTAATCCTTTAGTCGGCTTTTACGACTCCCATAGGAAGAGACGGGGTGGAGCTATTCTTGGTGCCGGCCCCACACGGCAAACATAATATATGATAACTGAAATAATTTTAAAAGAACTATGATTATAACTTTGTTGACTAAAATGTGCTACCTGTTTTAGCCGGATACAAGAATGACAGGACAAAGGAAATTGCAGTTATGCTTATATTTTGCTTAAAATGTATTAGAACATGTAACATTAGCGTAAATAACGTGATCAATTTATGGTTTTTTTTCGTCAATTTAAAAACTAGCTTACATACCGATGATGGGGACCGATGAGGTGGTTTGACGGGCCTCGTGGCGTAGTCGGTAGTGTAACTGACTTCCGTGTACGAGGTCGTAGGTTCGATTCCCACTCAGGACAAGTATTTGTGTGATGAACACAGATATTTGTAATGCTTCTGGGTGTTTTCTATCTATTATATGTATGTATTTACAAAAAAAGAGTAATATAATTATGTATTATATCCGTAATCTGGTACCCATAGCACAAGCATTAAGCTTAGTTTGGGACCAGAGGACGTTGTGTGAAAAATGTCCGTGAATATTTGAATATTTATATTTATGGAGACGGTTGGCCACCTTATAGTTGGGACCCAGTTGATTGGGTCCAAATACAAATAACGCATACGTGAAAAGGATAAAATACATATACATGTATCTCTCTCACTCTTGCTCAAACCTGTGCATCCTTTTCTTCATCCTTAGTGTCAAAATAGTAGCGAGTCTATAATATTCTTTGTCTATAAAGAGTAGTGACGTGCTCTCGCTTTGCACGGAAATGCAAACATCTTTAGGTTTTTTTAAAATCTACAAGTATCTATCACAATATTTTAAAGTGAGAACCTACTTTAACCTTAAAGTGTTGCCAGCGTAAGTCGAAAATTAACTTGATTAAGCACATAATTTCCCTATTTAAAAATAGTATGTAATTATGACGTAGTATACATGCATAGACAACTTCCTTGGAAAACTACCTAAGCGATAGTAAAACCCGTTTCAAAATCCCCGTGACTTAGTACCTACCACTTACATATATGTACCAATACAAGAAGCAAATACAGTTGCCATAATTTTATGGTATAACGCTACTTTCGCTATACTAGACTTTCTTTACGAGATCAATAATTCATACACTATTTATAAGTACTCTATTGGTAGAACCTTTCTTATCCCAGCATGAATGGGCCTGGGGGGTTAGGCAGAATCTCATATCTCACATGTCGATCGTATCGTGATCACTGTGATTGGTTGAGAGATCACAGTGCATTGGCCAACGAATTATTGTGACATCACACGTTGGTTTCTCAACCGATCACAGTGATCACGATACGATCGACATGTGAGATATGAGATTCTGCCTTACCCCCCTGGTCAATCGGGGAAGTACCACCCTCTGACAAAAGGGTAGCGTGAAACTACGGTAAGCAATCTTACTGTTGTGTTTTGTGTGGTGAGTGAGAGCGCCAAAGGCCCAAACTTTCCCTATCGTCTCCTTATTATCCTTCCTAGCTCCTATACTTTTCCTTGGAGATGGAGACGTGCGAGTGATGCCACTGGTGTTGCTAGCGTCTATAGGCTACGGTAACTTACTATCAAGTGGGCCGTATAGTCCAGTCATTACTCTGCTGGCTCACTTCGGAAAATTGTCAATGGGGAGTGGGCAGCAGCACTCCCTCGAGTATTAACAACATCCACTGCGATCGCCAACCCGCCTGCCAAGCGTGGCGATTACGGCATTATCTCCCATAACGGGACCGCTCGTTGTGGCATTCTCTTGGGGAGGCCTATGTCTAGCAGTGGACGTTGAAAGGCTGACGGATACCTACTTGCTTATATCAGTGATATATTTCTTATAGGTAATTTTTTTCCCGCCTTAACATAAAAAAAATGTGTGAGTCCCGGGTCGAACGTTACAAAATTAAAAATAAATTTAATTAGTAATTGGGTTAAGGATATAGGAGAAAAAATATTTTATTTAGACTATCTCTTTGTTTGCGCATCACGGAATAACTTCCTTTTTTTTATTTAATAACTATTGGTAAATAAAAAGTGGTATACCTACTTGCATTTTAAAACTCGCTTATAGCAGCGACATCTTTTGGGAAAACCAATGCGTATTTTTAACCAACGAGCCTATTTTTTGCTAGCGGCGGACCCGCGGGCAAATGTTAAGCCAATATATGTAATTGTTTACAAATATTTGACCTTTACAATTGAACATGACGTCATGTAATCAATTGGCGGGTAACAATTGTCCAATGTAGTATGTAAAGTAATATGGGGTTCAGGGTCAAACCGCTATTATGCATTTCATTATAATCGAGGCTAATAGGGTCTATTAACACGACTTAACAGGTATTCAAATATTATGCAGAATAAGCAATTTATTACTTGTATGTTTAACTACCTTGGTGGTCTACCGACACTCAATCTCAGGTTTGAATCCCGGGTACCACTGAAGTAATATAACATGGTTCCAGTGGCCCACTAATACAGGCGGAGAGACGGGAGAGAGATTAGTGGGTGAGGGTAGGGTAAGGTACATATTTTCCCTTAGTACTACTAAGTTTTAAGACTTAAGGTTCGTAAATTAATCAAAACGCGGCGTAAACCGCGGAACACAGCTGTTAAAATATTAAGATCTTATGAAATTAAACTACTTTTATAAAGTCTATCGCGTTCCGCTGAAACAATATATCAGACATTGGACGTCTAACATCTCAGTCCACCTGTGATCACGAATGCTGTAAAGTATTCGAAACGTCGGGATAGTAGAAAATCAAGCAGTAACGTAGTTTTATCTTACATTCGTTTAAATATCAGAAAGTATTCTATAAAGATATTACTCCAAACAACAACATTTTGATTTCATCAAGCATCTCTAGGTCTACACTTACCAACTATTACAGCCGTCATCTCTAGTTTCTCCAGGCATATACAACTTGGACCCGTGACGGCAGGGCGCTATGATATTTGGTGGGGGTACAATGCCGCGGCACACTGCAAGGTAATCTGGACAGCAGTCGTCATGGCCCCTGGTCCTATTGCAGAAGTCATCGCAGTAGCAGATCGTATCTGTTTAGAAGATAATGAAATTGAGATTACGTTTAACGCTTTTATCGAGGGTTCTAGTCCATTCATTATATACATTTCAATTGAAAATTGAACCAAAGAAAGCAATTTTTTTATAGGATGTTTTGGTCAGGACAGCTTAATTTCAAGTTTTGGTCAGGACAGCTTAATTTCAAGTTTTCGAGCTAAACCCCCGAAGGCGTGTTCCACCATCTTGAAAATAAGAAGGCAAATTTTGCTGTTAATCGATCTTATCACAGAAACAATAAACTTTTGAAAAAACTATATGAGATACTTATGTGCAAATTTGGTATTAAAAATAAGGGTTGTTAACAGTGGACAGTTATTTGTTGCAGATATCTTGAGAACGGATGGTCGATGTCAGATGAAAAAGTCATATAACATAATATTGTAGAGAATAAAAATCTGAACATAAAATACTCAGAACGCCGTAGGACAATGAGGAGCCAAGTTACAGCTGAAGCATAAATTCACTCTTATTTTCAAGATTGCGGAAATCGCCACGGGGGTTTAGGCCAAAAACTTGAAATTAAGCTGTTTTTTTTTCTTAAGGCGGGAAAAAATGTCCCTAACCGCACACCCCGTCGTTCGGGGCAACGAGCAGGGTAGTGTGGGGTCCTCACCCATTAAAGAAACCCGCCGTGTGCCGTCTCTCCGCCTTTATTGGCGGGCCACCGGAACTATGTTCTAACAAAACATCATATAAAATAATTAGATTCTTCGGTTCGTATCATCTTGACAATTGCTCCTGACTGCTAATCTCGATAACACATTCATTCTTAACGTCTTGGGTGACGCGCTGAATTGGCAAAGCATCTGGACGGTATTCAGCTATCCAGGAGATGCAGGTTCAAATCCTGCTCGTGACTGTTATTTTCGATTTCACATTTTCACACTTTGTGTTAATAATTGAATTGTAATTCAATGATAATGCTGCTTGCTTACCTAGGATTCTATGCGAGCAGGTGTCATTTCTGTTGTAACAACAACGGTTGTCGATACCACAGTACGGTCCGGGTGGTAGGTCTAGTCCACTGTATGCCAGACCATATCCTGCCGTACCACAGACTAGCAGTAATATGGGTACTCTGCAACAAAAGAAAAATAAAACATTAAAAAATCTTGATTTGTATTTTGATCTGTATTTTAGCACTTGACATGCTCAGCTACTTTTTAAAGAACAAATTATTTGTGAATATGGAAAAAGAGAAGTTTATTGCGAGCGGGATTCGAACCTGCGTCCCTTCCAATCCGGGGAAGTACTCTCGACTGTTCAGTCATCGCACTGATTAACGGCCATTCCTAATCTCCACATCACATTTGTCTTTACGGCTCCATGAGCGGCGATTACCACTTATCATTAAACGGGCCGAAAACCACTTGCCACCGCAATACAGAAAAATACAGACTTCCTATAACCTAAACTCCTTATTCATATAACTAATTCAAATGCGAGACGGAGTAGTTTGCATTCACGTAAAAAAATCCACGTTTAGTTTTTGCATAGACTTAAATATTTATTTTTTAATAAAACTCGATGCTTTGTTCTCAAATCGTCACTTTATTTCGCCATAAATTTGTAACGATGTTTTAAAAGCTTCTGTAACGCACTGAAAACACTTTAAATATCAACGGCAATATAGAACAATTTATAACCACTAAAACAAGGTACAGAGTAGTCAATGCAGATATTACAAAATAAAAGAATATTTTTACCTACTGACAAAATTTATAAGTTTTAACTTTGCTGTGTTTTTGCTTTCAAAGCCTAGCACAATTTTAACAAAATAAATCCAATTCAGTCAATGTCGTATAATTTTGATTGATAGGAAATAGTACTACCAACTCTCGGTACGTTAAAATAGTATTATTTTTTATCAATTGGTTTCAGTAAATGCTCTAATAATTTAATTTCTCCTCTATCTTAATCTTCAGCCGTAAGCTGTCAAGGGATCATTTTTATTTTTATTTCGCTTTTTGTTGCTAATGAAGGCAGACAAGCCACGGCCCACCTGATGGTTAGTTGTAACCGTCGCTCATGGACTCAACTATACCGAGAGTATTGTCAAGCCACTGCGCACCATTTCATTTTTCAGATATGAAATGAAAGAATCTCATAAACACTTCTGGAATAAAATTAATTACACAGAAATAATATTAACAATAGCTAAAGAAATGATTTCTATGTTGAAATACCAATTCATTTTACGTAAATTATCTCTTTTTTACATTACATAGTCATTCATAATATATATTTTATAAATATCACCCGTTCATTTATAAAAGTATTGCTGCAATTACGTTGAGAATTAATTACAGTAGTCATTTCAATGTGACGCATCTACATAAATAAGCTAATCACATATAAGTACGACAACCTGTTTCAGCTGTTCATGATAATATTGGAGATTTTTTTAATTTATTTTTAACTTCACGCTAAGAAAATTAAAAATTTTCAATAGTTGGGAAGTTATTGGTTTCACCCCGTTTTTCTAAAATCGAGTTTTCGGTTACGGATGTTGACGTTTTGAGATCCTAGGAAGCTTCCCCGAATGTTTCCTATATGTATATAGATTTTGAATACAATTAGGACCGATTCGAACCAGTAGAACTTGAGAAATCTAAAAAAAAACAATATAAAATTTTTCAAATGTGTTTTTTTTTAATAACTTTTAAACGGTTTTACCGATCGATTCCAAAAACTAATCAGCTATTAACATCAACCACGTCGATTGCCATCAGTCCGGTCAAAATCGGTATATTCGTTCGTGAAAAAATGTTTTTTTTCAGAATTTCTATGAAATTTTCAGCCTGACCAGTTCGAGCTTTAAGATTCTTCAAAGAGCTCAAAAAGCTGCGTGCTGTGCTCAAAATGCCGTAAACGAGGAAATCGGTTGATTTATTCAAAAGTTATTGCGATTTGAAAATTCAACGAATAGCGTTTTATGAAATCTCTATTAGACTTTTGAGCTCGAAGAGCTCAAAAGCATAGGACAGATATCTCTTTGAGCTCGGAGAGCTCAAAATGACACGAAAATTATACTTTTGAGCTCTTCGAGCTCTGCGAGCTCAAAAGTCGTTGTAATAAGTGCAATTTTGAGCGCTTAAGTATCAAATTAGCGGGAAGTTGCAGGCATGGCCTTTAGGGTCAACCGTTTTCCAGTTTTTTTTTTTTAGTTTTTTAACGTAGGTATTTTCTTTCCGTCATCCTTCCGCAGACCTGAACCACCGCCAGCGACTGGGGCGGCACAGGAGTGAATAATTGCGCCTAATGCCACCCTAGCTGAGGCTGCGGGTGGATGGACCGGCGATCGTCCGCCACCCGGAAGGCCTCCCGCGTAGGTGCAACGCTCCGTGTGCGGATGCATCACTCAGTATAGGGTAACCGAAAGGGTAAGCCGCCGGAGGACCACTGAAGTAATCCAACACAGTACCAGTGGTCCATCAACACAGGCGGAAAGACGGCACACGGTGGGTTTATTTAGTGGGTGAGGGCCCCATACTACCCTGTTCGTTGCCCCCAACGGTGGGGTGTGCGGTTAGGTAATTTTTTTCCGCCAAAACAAGAAAAAGGTATTTTCCTTCCAGCTCGTCGCCCTCTTTCTAGACTATTTTCTCTATACGTCTATATCTCGCTCGGCTATATACGCTCTCATTCCCTCTATCATCCTCTTTCTTCATCTCTTACCCTGGAGCTACTGAAATATAAAATATCCCTGGTATTGGCAACGCGCGAGTCATAGTCGCCATATTGTATTGCTATCATATATGTATATAAAAATATTTCTTGCATTAAGATAAAGCGATTAATGATTATATATTATAATCATTTTATTAATGCCTTTTGAACTGTAATTTCGAGTACAAATAACACATCTGTCACAAAACAACGCAGTTTGTGGTGACAGGTTATGTGCTACTTGTAATGGCGGGAAAACAAAATTCTATTTAGGCCTGCGAATTAGGTCAATTCCGTTTTGATAAATTGTAAAGTAGCAATTAAAACTGTCTGCGTTTTTGAATTATTGTATGGGAATTGAGAACAAATATGCCAGTGGTGTCAGTTTAAAAAATAGATTACACAATAGTGGAAAATTATAGGGCCACATTTGGCGAATTTTAGACGACTAAAATCTTATCATCTTCCTTCAGCCAAGAGGGAAGTGCATACAGAATCTGCCGCATCTTGATCACCGCTTACACGGTATTCAGCCACATGAGTAAAGAAATGGTGGTCATGTGGTTCAGCGACGTGGTGGTATATGCGGCATCATCGGCATATATACACATATTTAGATAAGTACATAAAAACTATTATGACTTAGGATTTTTTATATATTTTTTTTAAGTTTTTTACTTCTATCGGCAGTCCTCATGAATGCTATTTTTTATACACAACACTATCTCTACTCGACGTTCGTTTTTTTATTTTCTTGGCCTAAAAGCCATAATTACCAGGTCGTGCTAATACAAAAAAAAGCTATCCTCTGGAATTTTACTTTTCATCCATCATCCATCCATCAGCCTTTCAACGTCCACTACTGGACATAGGCCTCCCCAAGAGAACGCCACAACGAGCGGTCCTGTGCCGGCCGCATCCAACGGCTCCCCGCGGCTTTGACTAGATCGTCGGTCCATCTGGTGGGGAGCCGTCCTACGCTGCGCGTTCCGATACGTGGTCGCCACTCGAGAACCTTTTTACCCCAACGGTAGTCGGTTCGCCACTTCAGCATGGCAGGAACCCGGCGGGCTGTCGGTCACTCGTTCTCCTACGGATTTCCGTATTACGGATTCGATCACGTAGGGAAATACCAAGCATAGCCCGCCTCATGGCCCGCTGAGCTACTTTGAGCCTTGAAACGAGGCCAACATTGACCTTCGTTTTCAGACACTGTGGAATATTGGACGAGAAGATCTTCCATAACTTCCCGAACGCTTATTTTATTCTGAAAATTTCACGTAATCGTAGTTGCATAATATCACGCAAGTAGTTCCCAAAGACCATAACATACGTCATCTTACATATTTATGGAGAGGCCCCGTCATTTAGGCAGATTTACGTAAAAACAAACCTTGATTTATAGCAAATCGCATCACTAAGCTTTTAATAGGCCCTTGTCTCGTATTACTAACAAAGTTTTAAACAAACAGTGAATAAATCATTCGTCCACTTACTGCCGATTTCTACACATTATTTACGATAGGTACATTAAAACAAATTTATTGATGCGGTTCTTGACTTTTACAACTCTAAAACGTTGTTAAGAAAATTTGTAGTTCAAAATGCAAAGATAAGTTTGTAGTTATTTATCTCATGTTTCAATTAGCATAATGTGGAGGGATTGGAGGTCTTTGTTGAAATGCTATTGGTATTTATAAGCAGAAATATCATACAGTAGTCACAACAGATCTTTGTGTCTCTGAAGTTGGCTGCAAGACGCTGCGCAGTAGCCATTTTTGTGACGCAAGGCATGTGTATCTTCTATAGTTTACATTAATCGAAAAATGTTCGCTAATTAATTATTAATCGATAATTATATAATTTATCGATCGTACTAAAAGATGTAAAAACTGCCTCGGTGGTGTAGCGGTAGTATATGCGACTGTTAATCATGAGGTCTCGGGTTCGAATCCCGGGTCGGGCAATGTTATTGAGCTTTTTCCTAAAGAGAAAAATTCTCAGTAGCAGCCTGGAGTTTGGAAATGTGCCCGGTAGACGTCAATAGGCTCGCCCCCTATTACGTGGGACTCAAACATAGCTGGCGAGTAGTGGGTGTGTAATACACATCTGCCTACCCCTTCGGGGAATACAGGCGTGATGCTATGTTTTGTTTTTTGTTACTAAAATATGTGGATTCTTCTAAATCTAGATTAAAGCTTATTCGCTCTAATCGCTCGTATACTTTTCATTGAATATACCTACTTAAAGAAAAAACCTAAATACTTAGATATGAAAACATTATGATCTCATTCGATTGTTCTGTTAATCGAGTAATAAAATTTGAATTGGTCGTTTGATTCAGTTAAAATTCTCACTTTGCTCTCACTATCATAAAACATAGTATTTACACATAAAAAATATAACAATTTTTAGTAATTAGAATTTTATTGTATTCCTAACGCCATCTGTCGAAAATTATAAATTAATTAGAAAACTTCGCGAGCCCTCACAAAGCTCGGCTGTTTACTAGTATTATTGTCATCGGTGCGTAATTTGGACCCTAGAGAGGGTCCATAAAGATTGGCCTCGTATTGAAACTGAAAGTCGTAATACGGAAAGCAGCAGGTGCTAGGGTAACCGAGGAGACCACCGAAGGAATGTAACATAGTTCTAGTGGCCCGCCAATAAAGGCTTAAAGATGGCACACGGCGGGTTTCTTTAGTGGATGAATGCCCCACACTACCCTGTTCGTTGCCCCGAACGACGGGGTGTGCGGTTAGGAACATTTTTTCCCGCCTTAAGAAATAAAGGGTTAACCGGGGAAGCTCACGTTTAAGTGGTAATGGACAGGCCAGGTTCGATTCCCAGATTCCCACATAGAACAATTAGCTATTTGTGTGATCCACAAATGGTTGTTCGGAGTCTGTGTGAACTTAGTATCCGTTAAATTACATGTTTGTGAAGTCACTTGCAATACAAGGATTTTCCATTATGTTGGGTGTAACTAGTAATAACACTATTATTAAAAAAATAATCAACGTATTTTAATCTGTATTTAAATTAGCACTTGACATGCTTAGCTACTTTAAACAATAAATGATTTGTGAAAATGGAAAAATAGAGCTTTTCTGCGAGCGGGATTCGAACCTGCGACCCATCCAATCCATGGGATGTGTGCTCTGTACCTGTATGGCTATCGCAGTCAGCTAATGGTGACTGCGATAGCACTTCACATTTGTTTTAGATGTCTTTAAGAACCACGCCACCTATCGGATGTATTTACATACATTTTATTCCAATATAGTAAGCTTAATTTTGCAATTAAAATTCATACTATTTGATGTTGCGATTTTTTTTAAATATATTGATAGCTATTTTTATATATATTTTTAGAATTTGACATGCTCTATACATTAAACACAAAGTGAAAAATGTGAAATCGAAAATACTCTCGTGACTGTTATTTTCGATTTCACATTTTTCACTTCGTGTTTAATATATCAATATATTAAACACGAAGTGAAGACCTATGTATTTTAGCACTTGACATGCTCAGCTATTTCAAATAAAAAAATATTTGTGAAAGTGGAAAAAGAGAGTTTTTCTGCGAGCGGGATTCGAACCTGCGTCCCGCGTGCTTTTTTTTGTTAAAGCCTGAAAAAATGTACCTAGCCGCACACTGTCGTCCATTCAAAGCCTGCGTTCTCCCTTTAAAGAAAGCAAATATAGTCGTGGGTTCGATTCCCACTCAGGACAAATAATTATATGATGAACACAGATATTTGTACTGCGTCTGGGTGTTTTCTATCTGTTATATGTGTGTATATTTTGGGACCAGAAGACTTTGTGTGAAAAATGTTCGTGAATATTTATTTATTTATTATAGGTAAGTAGATAACATCACTGAAGTAATGTAACATAGTTCCAGTGGCCCGCCAATAAAGGCGGAGAGACGGCACACGGCAGGTTTATTTGGTGGGTGAGGACCCCACAATACCCTGTTCCTTCCCCCGAACGACAGGTTGTGCGGTTAGGAATTTTTGTTCCCGCTTCATCGAAAAGAAAAGGTAAGTAGATAACGAGATAGCGTACAAATTCTTGTGCCGAGTATGTACCGTCTTCAGATGATAAAATGACGTAACCGTGAAGTAACAGTTAAAACGGCATCCATTTATCATTGTAGCGATAATTTGTCAACATACCCAGAAACGAACGAGCTCAGAATAGTACTCGTAATCTAAGCACACGAATATATTATAAATATTGTGTTCAGAACATTGAAAATATTCATAACGGTGAGTCTTGTATAACCTTTAAATTAAACATTCTTCAATGTACTACAGGCATAATGGTTTTTGAACTGGTAACATTTTATTATTCACGTTTTTAAATATATAATAAATAAATAAGTATTCCCGGACATTTCACACATCCTCTGGTCCCAAACTAAGCTTAGCGCTAATGCTATGGGTACCAGATTACGGATATAATACATATATTATAATACATATATGTTTTACATGCATTAATCCAATATAGTAAGTTTAATTTTGCAATTAAAATTCATACTATTTGATTGCGTGATTTTTTAAACATTTTGATCTATATTTTTAGCACTTGACATGCTCAGCTACTTTTAAAGTACAAATTATTGTTTGTGAATGAGGAAAAAGAGAACTTTAGTACGAGCGGGAAACGAACCTGCGTCCCTTTCCATTCAGGGAAGTGCTCTAATCCACTGAGCTATCGCGGTCATACCCCCCGTATTCCCGCTCGTACTAAAGTTCTCTTTTCCCTCATTCACAAATAATAATTTGTACTTTAGATGTTTATCCGTCAGTCTCACCTGAACTGAATTAATTTGAATGAAATTTAGCATATACTCGTAGATAGTAACTGCAATATAACTTAAGTATTTGGATAAAATTTGGCATCGAGACACTGATTAACATAAAGAATTTAAACCATTTCCTACCACACTGCTACTGCGGTGCTTCCCCAGTGTCATGTCCTTCTTTAAACGAGGTTTGAGAAAAGCACTTTACTTGGCTGTAGGCCTGGTGTTGCCTAAACCCATGAGCGGCGATTACCACTTACAATCAGATGGGCCGTTTGCTCGTCTGCCATCACTAGCCATAAAAAAAAAAAACGAATACCTATGGAGAATCTAATATAATGCTAATGGACGGCTATATGGCTAGAGATCAAGATATTTTATTTAACATTTAAAGATGAAATAAACAGCCGCGTCGATAATGAATAATCACAAAGGAATTTTACGATAAAATTAATTACATTAAAATGCTTTGTGTACGAGCTCTTATCGGAATTCTTCAGATAACTTTGAATCAAACTAAGTCGATTAATAAATAGCAACACTATTTTAATCAAACGATTGAAGAATATATGCATTTATACAAACAAACTCAAGCAGTTATAACAGTCTCAAGACATTTAGATATTTTTATATATTTTTAGCATTTGACGTGCTTAGCACTATACATTAAACCTCTCGGTAGATATTACTCTCTCGGTACTATATTCTTTGCATTAAACACAAAGTGAAAAATGTGAAATCGAAAATAACAGTTACGAGCAGGATTTGAACCTGCATCTCCTGGATACCGTCCAGATGCTTTGCCAATTCAGCCATCGTGACAATTGCTCCTGACTGCTAATTTCGATAACACATTCATACTTAACGTCTTTGGGTGACGCCTGCGCCATCTGTCGGCAGTATTTTCATACATTGTACTGACCAGGTAAACTTAATTTTACAATTAAGATATTTGAACCGACTTCAAAAAAAGGAGGAGGTTATCAATTCAGATGCTTATATTTTTTTTTATGTACGGTACGGTGTTGACGGATTTGCAAAATTCTTTTTTTGTTTGAAAGGGGTTTATTCCGAAATGGTCCCATTTAAATTTTTTCGAAATCAGTGAAGTAGTTTTTAAAAAATCAACAAATATCTATAAAAAAATGTATACATCGATGATAATTTTTCGTTGTCTGTTGTTTTTAGGGAGGCCTCCCCATCCTGTACGAAGTACTCTAAGCTATTTTATAAAAAAACACTAAAAAGCACAAAATAAATCATTTTTTTTAAAAAAGAATACCGCCTTCAATTGCACCCAGGAACTAAAAAGCAATAAATAATTGGTATTTAAAGACCATTTCCGTGCTAGACCTTTTTTTTTTTTTTGACATGTGTTTGTAGCTGGTGCCAAAAATGTTTTGAATGATGTTTTGAATAATTATCTAAGTAGGTATTTATTATGAATTGTTTTTGATACTTTCGGACTTGGCACCGGCTTCATACACATCAGTATGTGTCATAAGGTTTGCGTCATTATTAAAATATATATAAAAATATCTAAATATTTATAAAAATATTTAGATATTAATTATTATATATATTTTTAGCATTTGACATGCTTAGTTCAAGACAGATTTTCGGTCATAGTAGCCATGGTCAAGAGACGCTAGCCAACTACCCCACCTTTCCCATGTGGTGACGGATTAAGAATACATGTGTCACCACCCCATTCTTTGCCGCGGGTGTCATAAAAGGCGACTAAGGGAAGTAAGCAATTATTACCCATTGCATTACTGGTGGTAGGGCTGGGTACCAACTTACCAAGTGAGAGTACTCACTTGCTATCGGGCCCGAACGGGTTGGTTCCACCATCTTCCGTGTGACCGGCCATAAAGCACATTAGTGTGTTTTGGTTGTAGCAGGAGATAGCCGTTTATTCTTTTATTTCATATCAGTGAAATGAAATGGTGAGCAGCGGCTTGACAATACTCCCGGTTTCGTTGAGTCCATGAGCGACAGTTACCATTTACCATCAGGCTCGCTTATCATACGCAAAAAAAAAATATAATACATAGCACAAGTATGGGTATCATTATGATTGCGGATATAATACATATATTATATTTTTTGGTAAATACATACATATAATAGATAGAAAACACCCAGACGCAATACAAATATTCATCACACAAATAATTGTCCTGAGTGGGAATCGAACCCACGACATCGTACACGGTAGTCGGTTACACTACCGACTACGCCACGAGACCAAACTATTATTGGTTTATTGATTTAACATTATATTTCCTAGTTAGATGCTTCTAGCAACAGATGGCGTTAAAACAAATTAAACACCAGCTGTTTTTACCCTTTTTTTTTGTTTAGGCGGGAAAAAAATGTTCCTTGAAATTAAGAAATATTTTACTAGCTGTCACTCAATGTATATCTGTGCTATGATTTTTAAAGTAAAACAGTAGTAATTTATAGTTAAATATAGCAATAAAAACTGAAGTACTGATTTTACATGACAACTAGTAGTTCGAACACATACATCAATGATTTGTTTTTGAAATCTATGGTAATAATTTGAAACGGATTTTACTAGAAAGGACCATGATTACTTTTTTTAACAAATCCAAATGCTAATCCTTGAGATTCCATCAATCAATTTTATTTTAAAAGACACTGTTCTAAGAAATAATCCTTGTATTGCGGGGGACTTTTACAATCATACAATTTCACGGGTACAAAGTACACAACAACTTCACCAACTTATCATCACGCCATTTCCCTTGCGGGGTAGGCAGAGAGAACAGAGTGCCAAGAGGCTCTATTCTTGCATACATCTTTCGCTTCCTCAACATTCATAACTCTCTTCATACACGCTCGCCGGTTTCGGAGACTCCTGACTCCACCTTCCTTCAATACATGACCAGTTTGGTCTAGGTAGGTAAGTCTCGGTCTCCCCCTGTACTTACATCCTTCCACTTTCGCATTGTATATCTTATTAGCCAGTCGCTTATCCAGCATTCTTTCCATATGTCCGAACCATCGGAGCATTCCCTTTCGCATCTTTACACCAATACTCTCTTTCATACCTACTCGCTCTCTTACGTCATTGTTACGAATGCGGTCAGTCAGCCTCACTCCACAGATTCTCCGCAGAGATCGCATTTCGACCGCGTTGATTTTGCTCTCACGTTCCTTTTTACATACCCAACTCTCGCTTCCATATAATAACGTTGGGACAAGCACTGCGTTGTGTATTGCAACACGTGCCTTCTGGCTGAGGTGGTGGCTGCCGAGAAGTTGTCCCAATGCTCCGTTCACTCTATTTCCCGCATTCACTCTTCTTTCTACATCAGTGGTGTACCTTTCACAGAGAAACTCAGAAAAACCATTTGTGGATCACACAAAGAGTCCTATGTGGGAATCGACTCCACAACGCTCGGGCTGGAGGCCGCTATCTGGAGCCGCGATATTTTTATATATTTTTTAGCATTTGACATGCTTAGCCATATATTAACACAAAGTGTGAAAATGTGAAATAGAAAATAACAGTCACGAGCAGGATTTGAACCTGCATCTCCTGGATACCGTCCAGATGCTTTGCCAATTGAACAACCGTAACAATTTATCGGAACTGCGAATTTCAAAAACACATTCATTCTTAACGTCTTGGGCGGTTTTTTTGGCGTCTTTTTCGTCTATTAGTTTCGATTTCACATTTTCACACATTGTGTTAGTTCCTAATATCATTACGCTACAATTAGGAGCTGAGCAATTACCTAGTACCTAAAGGCAGTCAGACAGCAATATTTATACAGACCGGTTATTTAAATAAATCGGTTTGCAAATCACCTATCTATCAGCTCGGTCAATCCACTTGCTATAATAATAATGAATGTGTCTTCGTTTGTCCTGTTTGACCTCATATACAGCTCATCCGATTCTAATGAACCTTTGGTTCATCGTTATGTGGGTATTCGGTAAGGTCATCTAGTTTATGAAACCATTATGTTAAACATCGCATCGATCTGTATTTTAACTTGTCATGTTCAGCTACTTTAAGAACAAATTATTTGTGGAAATGTGGAAAATGAGAATTTTACTGCGAGCGGGATTCAAACCTGCGTCCCTTCGAATCCGGGGAAGTGCTCTAGACCGCTAAGCTATCTCAGTGACTAACGACCATACCCTATCTCCAGATCACATTTATCTTAACTGTTCTAAAAAATTAACACAAAGTGCGAAAATGTGAAATAGAAAATAATAATCACGAACAGGATTTGAACCTGCATCTCCTGCTTCATTATTAGGTAAAAGTCTTAAATGTAAAATTAGGTTTACCTGGTCGGTATAACGCATCTCCTGAAATACCGTCCCAGATGCTTTCTCAATTCAGCAACTGTTATTTTCGATTTCACATTTTAGCATTTTGTTATTTTATATTTATGACTAAGCATGTCAAATGTTTGATAAATATATAAAAACTAGCTCATCCAGCGAACTTCGTACCGCCATCTTATTTTCTCGTGAATATTTTGCAACGAAAATGATTAAAGTACTAATTGCGCTATTAAAAAATAGGGGTAGGCAGTGGAAGGGTAAAAATTTAGCGTTATGTGTATTTTTAATGCCGAATCATAAAAAAATAAAAATAATAAATGTTGTCCAAAAAATAAAAATAAATTTTTGGGGTGGACCAATCTTATCACTTAGGGCTATGAAAAATAGTTTAAATACTATTCTCAGACAGACTGAATATACCCACAAAATTTCATAAGAATTGATCAAGCCGTTTCAGACGAGAATAGCGACAAATACGAGGTGATATATGTGATACGAGAATTTTATATATTAGATATCAAAATATTTTTGAAAACGGACATTAATCTGTCATATTATAAAGGCATCACCCAATTAAATTTATATTCTGTACGAAAGAATAATCTCTGTATCGCCGGGAACCAAGTATTCATTGACGGGCCTCGATGCGTATAGTCGGTAATGTAACCGACTTCCGTGCACGAGGTCGTGGGTTCGATTCCCACTCAGTACAATTATTTGTGTGATGAACACCATCACACAAATAATTGTACTGAGGCCATGGCCCTCCTGATGGTGGTAAACGTCACTCATCGAATACTATACTAACAGTACAGGTAAGCTGCAGCCCACCATTTCATTTCGCACAAGTGAAAAGCATGAAAGGCTATCTCGCACTAAAACCAAAACTCACAGGTGCATGGTCGGTTACATCGCAGACGGTGGTACCGACCCATTCAGACCCTATAACAAGTGAGTACTCCTGCTTACCCAACCCTTACACCAGTAATGCTATGGGTGACAATTAACCTTTTATTTTTTGTTAAGGCGTGAAAAAAATGTTCCTAACCACACACCCCGTCGTTTGGGGCAACGAACAGGGTAGTGTAGGGTATCCTCACCCACTAAATAAACCCACCGTGTGCTCTCTTACCACTTGTACTGGTGGACCACTGGGAGAGACATTACTCCAGCAGTGCCTCGTATGACACTACACTAAATATTCTTAGTCCCTCAATACATGGGCCAAACAGACTAAAGGATTGTTTGGATCACACACACATACTGTCCGTGTGGTGACGGACTAAGAATACAAGTGTCACCGCCCCATTCTTTCCCACGGGTGTCGTACGAGGCGACTAAGGGAAGTAAGCGATTATCATCCATTGCATGACTGGTGGAAGGGCTGCTTACCAAGTGGGAGTACTCACTTGGTATCGGGCCCGAGCGGGTTGGTACCACCATCTTCCGTGAGACCGGCCATGAAGCACATCGTTGCGTTTTGTCTGTAGCAGGAGATAGCCGTTTATTCTTTCATTTCATATCGATGAAATGAAATAGTGAGCAGCGGCTTGACAATATTCTTGGTATAGTTGAGTCTATGAGTGACGGTTACCAATTACCATCAGATGGGCCGTGGCTCGTCTGCCACTACATGCAATAAAAAAAAAGACAAAGAAATGTCCTGAGTGAGATCGAATCGAATTTGGTAGAGGAGTTCGGTATCCAAACCACTGCACCATCAGTGTATTCATAAATCACGCGTGACATCCTCGTTAATGTATGCTACATTTTACTGTTCCAATATAACAAACCCTTTACTGTCTCGTTCTTAAAAAATCAATAAATCACAACTAAAAGCATTTAAAATCACCATTAATCAATATTAAGGGCTATCTGGACCGATCGGTTACATCAATTTAAATTAAACTTCATTGATATATTGAGAGAGTTTCTAATAATTTTATCGATTTGCAATGATAAATGCTTAATATGACAGGCCGCAAAGTTATAGGACACATGTTTAAAGGTACCTAATAAGGTTTAATTCGAAGAATACTACTGCCTTTCATACTAATCTATATAAAGTCGGGTTACACCATTTATAATTATATCTCAAGAGTGGCTGGACAGATTTTGATGATCTGTGATTTGTTGTATTTGTCTCCGCCTGGAATAGCAGAATAACTATTAAAACATCCATCCATCATCCATCAGCCTTTTAAAGTCCACTGCTGGACATAGGCCTCCCCATGAATGGGGGATAGTGCCGTAATCGCCACGCTTGGCAGGCGGGTTTGCGATCGCAGTGGATGTTGGTAATACTCGAAAGGAGTGCTGCTGCCCACTCCCTCGGTATTCCCTCAGTCGGCTCTTACGACTCCCATGGGTAGAGAGGGGTGGGACAATTCTAAAGCCGGCCCCACACGGCCTATAAAACAATAGAAAAAAATACATAATTATTAATAATAACACAAATAATTATGAATTATCATAAATTTTGTATAGAAACTAGAGATGCCACGAATAGTGATTTGTTTGTTGCGAATAGTCGAATACCGAATAGTTGTCGAATATTCGTGGCATCTCTAATATAAACTTTATTATTTACCTAACTTAAATAATTAACTAGTCAAGCCGTGCGGAATTACGCATCCACTAAAGGATCTCTTCTTAGATGATTTTAAATCTCAAGGAGATGCGGTACCTACATTTTTAGACCTTGCGTGGGTCTATATTTCGTGATTAGCCTGCACGATGAGCTTTAAAATGAGGGGAAAGAGTATTTTGATAAAGGAAATAAGGTAGATTTTGCGGATTTCTTATTGCATGTAGTGGCAGACAAGCCACGGCCCATCTGATGGTAAAGGGTAACCGTCGCTCATGGACTCAACTATACCGAGAGTATTGTCAAGCCACTGCTCACCATTTCATTTCACAGATATGAAATGAAAGAATAAACGGCTATCTCCTGCTACAACTAAAACGCAACGATGTGCTCCATGGCCGGTCACACGGGAGATGGTGGTACCAACCCGCTCGGGCCCGATACCCAGTGAGTACTCCCACTTGGTACCCAGGCGTACCACCAGTCATGCAATGGATGATAATTGCTTACTTCCCTTAGTCGCCTCATACGACACCCGTGGGAAAGAATGGGGTGGTGACAATTGCATTCTTAGTCCGTCACCACACGGACAAAACATACATAAGACAATAATAGCTACAATAATATCGAATATTAATAAATTAATAGTTCATTCAGTATACATAATATATTTATCATAATCATGTCAAATACCTATATATAGATTAACACAAGGTGTGAAAATGTGAAATCGAAAATAACAGTCACGAGCAGGATTTGAACCTGCATCTCCTGGATACCGTCCAGATGCTTTGCCAATTCAGCCATCGTGACAATTGCACATGACTGCTAATTTCGATTTCACATTTTCACATTTTGTGTTAATTTATATGGCTAAGCATGTCAAATGCTAAAAATATATATAAAAATATCTAAATACCTATATATAGGTTTGTGAGTGGTATATTATTTCTTTATTTTTGAAGTGAAAACTTCTTTAGGCGCGTTGAGCACTTTTTGGGTGAACAAAAATCATGGAACTCGCGTCATCGTCACCGAATGCTCCGATAGAAGTGAAAACTAAGTAACTTGTGAATTGTATCGTCGAGCTATTAGATTATTATTTTAGAATTATTTTTGGTTTGTAAGTAAGAATCGCACTTCTTTACAAACTAAGTTACTTAGTTTTCGCTTCTATCGGCAGTCCCCAAAGACGGGGATGCTCAGCTTGTTTTTTTTTGTTTTGTTTATCGCTTACTTATATACTAGAAATTAGTTGAAGTCATAAAAACTATGTTCTAAGAGCCACTGAGTAAGTTTTCTTTTAAAAGTTGTCGAAGGTTTTAAAATTATTAGCTAGTATATTATATACTATCACAGCATTAACAGATACATTTCTTTCATTTCATATCTGTGAAATGAAATGGTGAGAATAAGGTTCAAGTACTCTTAGTATACTAGTCTATGAGCGATGGTTACCACTTCATATCAGGTGGGTCGTAGCTCGGCTGCCACAAATATAAAAAAGAACTTTGTAAAAAAAAATACGCTCGTGGGTGTACGTAATTAGTTGTTTTGTTGACCAACAGTTTACTGTCGATACGTGTAAGTACAATGTAAACGTGTCTCTAAATAAAATTATAATAATTAATATGAGTCACACGTTGCAAATCCACTAACTTCAAGCATTAATACTCTAAGCCCCTAACCTTCTAGCACACAATACATATGTTTAACCTACATAATGACAGTCAATGCTATACCAACGTATTGTTTAACTGAGAGCTGTCTCAAATATTATTGACACAGTTGTACATATTTGTGTCGGAAATACATGTGTTTCCCTAGGTACACGAACAGTTACACACAGGAAAGAAATATTTTTGACAAAAGTACCTACTTGTGCGCTTTTTAATGCCTGAGAGAACAGAGTGCCAAAAGGCTCTATTTTTGCATACATCGCTCGTTTCCTCAACATTCATAATTCTCTTCATACTCGCTCGCCGATTTCGGAGATTCCTGACTCCACCTTCCTTCAATACATGATCATGTAGGTGAGTCCCGGCCTCCCCCTTTACCTACATGCTTCCACTTTTGCATTGTATATCTTCTTAATTAGACGCACGTCCGGCATTCTTTCCACATGTCCGAACTATCGGACCATTCCCTTTCGCATCTTTACACCAATTCTCATTTCATACCTACTCGCTCTATTACGTCGTCGTTACGAATGGGGTCAGCCTCACTGAAATTTACATAATGCAGTATCAGCCTAGTTACCACCAAGGTCTGCAAAGACAGTTGTATCGAGTTCATTCCCTAGCCTTCCTCGCCCGACGCGTACCTCAGAGCCTCAGACTTATCGAGATTTTTCGAAATTATGTGTCTATTCGTTTATAAATTATTATTATTGTTCCCTGAAGAAAATCGTGAGGAAACCTACATGTCTGAGAGATTTTCTGACTTCCTAAGATACAGGTAAGTACCTGAACCTATTTTAGGAGTCAAGATCATAATATGTACCTAGTTTTAAGCAATATTGTTATTTGTGGTGTATATATTTTTACTATTACTTTCTATAAGTCTTACAGTGTCAATAAAATTATTATTATTGTTTTTCAAGATTGCTTTTGAAGTAAAACTAAAATTCCTTTTAATCTATATTTTAGCATTTGACATGCTCAGCTACTCTTAAAGTACAAATTATAATTTGTGAATAAGGAAAAAGAGTATTTTAGTACGAGCGGGAATCGAACCTGCGTCCCTTTCTTTCCGGGGAAGTGCTGTAAATTGAGCTATCGTATCTACCATTTCTAGAAATACCGAATTTCCTCATCACATTTGTCTTAACAACCAACGCCTTCTATCGGCATATGAATTTTAATTGCAAAATTAAACTTACTACATTGCATTCATCCAATGTAGTAAGTTTAATTTTGCAATTAAAATTCATACTATTTGATGGCGTGATTTTTCAATCATTTTGATCTATATTTTAGCATTTGACATGCTCAGCTACTCTTAAAGTACAAATTATAATTTGTGAATCCTCAATTTGTGAAAACTAAAATTCCTCTTACCTTAAATTCCTCTTACTCTCAGAGGAGGTGCCCAAAAGTGAGACAGGTTTTAAAAAAATCTAGAATGAATTACCGTTTTTACAGCATGTGTGACATATACGCAAAGATAGCAAACAAACTTCTATACGGAGTAGTTCTGCTTCGACTCCCAGTCAAGACGTTTTATGTACGATCCACAAATGGTTGTTCTGTTGGGGTGTATTTTGTGCCCGTGAATTCTAAATTCATAAAGTTCTGTGACACAGAAATTAAATTAAAAATGTATAAGTTTTACAAAGGCAGCTAGGGTCAGTTTCATGTTAGCTGAGCACGATCGAATTCGGATGTTATTGAAATTTCAAATTCAATATAGTTTTAAATGACGTTTTGAATATATTAAAAAATCAATTACCTGCAGAACTTTAGGTACGGATCTCGAACTTTTAAGTAAAATCTTTGCAATATAGGCATCTTGCATTTATTTACGTATATATGTAGAGGAAGCCGTGTGTTGACATACTGTTTAATAGGCAGATGATTTATGATTTCAGCCATCAATTAACACACTTATACATCTCCTCATCAACAGTTCTAGTTCCTGGAGTTACAGACTAAACAAAGTAATTGCGAAATGATACGCCATTTCGAAGTTGACGTTTCAGTGGCTTCTTAGAATTAAGTGCTATCGACCACAGGAAGTTTTATTTTGAAACGACCTCCTTGCGAAATATCAAGGTCATTGTATTGGTGATGATCTAGAAAAGCTTTCTAAAAGAGTTAAAGCTCCAGTCTATCGAACTATTCTTTAGCGAGGCTTTTATTTGAGGAGATGAAATAAGTTAGAAATCATAGTGATAGCTAGTGGTAGTTAGTACCGCAAGGACTGTAAAGGTAGTCGTATCAAGTACAGTCGTCAATTTCTCGTCTCCGCTATCGTCTCGTGAAGAGCTTTTTTTATACTACGTAGGTGGCAAACAAGTATACGGCCTACCTGATGGTAAGCAGTTACCGTCAAATATAGACACTAGCAACAAAGGCATGACTCGCACGTTGTCAACTCCAAAGAAAGGGATAGAAAGTGACGAGGAAGCCGGTCCATTTTTGCTGTAATAAGCAAGGCAATTTGCAGTAGCGTTCATCTGTAACACCTGAAACAGTTCATCTGTAACACCTGAAAACGTTCATCTGTAACACCTGAAAACGTTCATCTGTAACACCTGAAAACGTTCATCTGTAACACCTGAAAACGTTCTCGTCCTAGATGAATTGTTTCCAGCACCATTTTCTATCATGTTCATGTAGGCCCTGGAATTAATTCCCTGCGTCTTGGCTATGCCACTTTTACCATTAGATGGGCTGGTTGCTGGTCTGCCAACGCTGGCAATAAACCATCGTTTGATAAACCGGCAAAAGTATTCATCGTAATATCGTAAATACAAAATTATGATGTTAAGACGAGAAATTAGATACAATTAAATAAAACTTAAATACTTTTTACTTTATGGAGGCCTAAATAGATAAGTTTGAAAAAATCCAACAATCGTCATACTTCCATAAAACTACGCGCCACAGTTTACGCTATACAACAGATAACGTTAATTGAACATGGCCTTGGCATACCATCTTCATGAACTAGTTACGGCCAATTTGTGTACTCCTCAAATCTTAGTGTTGCCATGGCGATGTAGATTGATAATAGTGAAACATCCTAAAAAAATATATAAAAGTTACTACTATGTACTTTTTAACTCGAAGGGAATTCGTAGACCTGCCCTTTCAAGAGCGATTGATGATTCCTGCCCCATTCCTGACCTGGCCACTAAACACAGGATTTTATTGTAATTTATAAAAAATACTTTTTATTTAAATCATCCATCCATCAGCCTTATAACGTCCACTGCTGGACATAGGCCTCCCCAAGAATGGGGGATAGTGCCGTAATCGCCACGCTTGGCAGGCGGATTGGCGATCGCAGTGAATGTTGTTAATACTCGAAGGAGTGCTGCTGCCCACTCCTTCAGTATTGCCTCAGTCGGCTCTTACGACTCCCATGGGTGGAGAGCGGTGGTACAATTCTAAAGCCAGCCCCACACGGCTTTTATTTAAATATATTAACAAAATACCCAGTTAGAGCCCTTCTCTCAGCATGAATGGGCCGATTCGACTAGGGAAGTACCACCCTCTCACAGAAGATTAGCGTGAAACAACGACTTTTACTGCCCTACTCTTCCCCTACCTACTATATTTTTTTCCTCGCCTCCTATCCGTTTCCTTGGAGTTGGCAATGCACTAGTGATGCCAATGGTGTTGCGTCTAGGTATAGGTTTAAATAGGCTATGGTAATTGCATAATAAGGTGATTTTTATTAAATTCAAAATTGTAACACGAAGAATTGCTTGAAAACTTACGCATTGGCGGCTTTTTCGAGACTTAAAATTTTTGTGAAGAGTTAATATCATAGTCATCGTTGTGAATGTTATGACCGCTGATTAATCGTATTCTCTCTCTAACTCAAATACGCATTCCTTTATTTTAAAATAGTATTTCACAAATACAGGTACTATTTAAATCTCTTCAGTCATAAAATAAATTATAATTATTACCTGTCCGCATTTAAAAATGGCTGACACACATTTTAGCGCCTTATTATCGCGCATGCGTCCACCCGTTAATCCGCGACGGCGCCAGATCAGTTGTCTCTGTCAAGTTTTTTGGCGGTAAATATGACAAGTAAGTCATTTTAGAGCAACGTAAAATTTTAAGAATAATACTATAATCATATTAATTTCGAGAATTAAGGGTTTATTTAGCATACACCTGAAATGAAAGAGATTGTATTTCAGAACAAAATTAACTCTAAAGTCTGCCTGTGTCTGTTACGAAAGATTACATAAAATAACAACAAAGACGCTTTATATAGATCCAGATAAAATGTTTGCATTTGAATTTAGGATCTCTGTGAATGCTATTAATAAACGCTATCTGAAGGTGTTAATATTATTGGTGCAAGATCAATAGCAGTATCACGATTCGAGATTTTAACTTTCGAACCGATAAATCGGGCAATTATCAGAAGCACGTGCAGATAGATAAACATGTATTATTCGTTAAATTCAAGATCGTGAATGAATTTGATAACAAAATAAAAATGTTACCTATATATAAAAAAAAACTCCTAATTGGTTTTATTGCGACTATGTATATAAGATACCTAACTTTTAAAAAATATAAAATTTATAGTCTGTAATTGAAGAAAAAACAAAAATGACATTTTGTTTTTTTCTTCAGATCTTCGATGTATTATGAAGCTTCAGATGAATGGTTTCTGTCAAAATTGCCGGAAAAATTAATAGCCCCTTGTGGAGCCACTGAATACATCTCCATATAGGTAGATGTTTGTACCTACTATGTTGTAGAGCCTTGCTTATCCCAGTATTAATGGACCACACAGAAGATCAGCGTGAAACAACTGTAGGTACTACTACCGTTGTGTTTCGTATGGCGAGTGAGAGCGTTGATGGCTCAAAACCCCTCCCTATCCTCCCGAAGCGAGAGTAATGCCTCTGGTGTTGCTAGCGTCTATAACTCTATAAGCTACGGTAACCGCTTACAATCAGGTGGGCCTGCACGCACGTAGTAAAAAAACGTAGCTACAAGTTACTAATATAGTTTATAAATAATGTTTTTTTTTATAAAAATCTGAAATAAACAAATTAGTATTATAAACGGAACCATTGATTTTAGTTTTGCAAATTTTAATGCTATCGTAAAAGGAGGCGATAAATATGAATACCGGTTTTATTTAATTTAACGATAATAATCCGGTGTGAATGCAATATGTTATATGTGATAAGTACGAGAAAAAAAGAAAAAAAAGTAAAAGGAGAAATCTTTATTTATGGAGGTTTCAGTACAATACGCTAACGGCGTGCTTTGTCACATTTTCAAATTATTTTACTTTTATAATAAAAATCATTAAAACGTTTAAGATAACGACATTACTTTACAAATAAAAAATTTAAATTTAAAAAAATGTTGTAGCGTGTCTATTCTGCAACTATAGGCTACGGTAACCGCTTATCATCAGGTTTGCCAAGTACCTAGTAGAAAAAAAAGGATAACAAAACATTTTATATGAAAATGAATAACTAGCTATGAATAGCAATATTTATTAGGCAGACCATTACCAGTAAACTGTGTCTTTATAATACCGCCATTGTTATTGACTGACGTAGATATATATTTCATATTTTCTCGGTAGACAAGAATCTCTTATGTTCTTACTCCGTCACTACTCGGATAAAAAATAAATAAAAACAGCTTCAAAATATCCTCCACCAGTTGTAAATGTAACTAAAGAAAAATATATGAAAGGTAATCGTATATTTTTATTTAGGCAAGAACGAAAAGATCGGCGCAAGCTGTTTGCAAACGTGTTTTGATATACACGCAACTTCACGGATTTAATCAATTAAACACCAACACGTGAAAAAACTACCTACACGATAAAAATGGCTCACACAAGAAGCACGATATGTAATAATTTGAATTACTATGTATTATAATTGTTAAGCTAAAACACACAAGCTTAGTATATTATCTATCTACAAGTTAATGTATACTGTAGCTTTTTTTATATAAGACGAATAAGACGATTGACATGCATCTACCTTTTTTCAGAAATACTATTAGAAATGAAGCCAAGGTATTTCTCAACAGTTCAATATACAGCCTCTTGACTGAATAAAAAACAAATTCAAATCATGACAATATGTGGGTTATTTAAAATTAGAACGTGAAAAGCATTCGTTCATATTGAAATATGGCTATAATTTTTTATCGTAATAAAAATATGGAGTGGGTTTATATTTATTTTCTTGGTGAACTGAATACCAGGCAGAGATATTGCAAATCGAAGGTGTAAAATGGTATGATTATAATATTAAATTGTGATCAGATGCATAAACATAGTTTTATAGTTGCCCATTTCTTCGTCTGCCTTGAAATATAATCTAATTTAATATGTTTTTCTTATAAATTCTATATTGTTCTCAAAGCCAACTAAGCTTTTTATTTCATAATGAAAATAGAGCTTTTACAAGCGAATTTCATATTAAAATTAATCCAATAACCTCTGAAATGTGCGCTCACAAATATCCAAACAAATTTTTTAATGGTTGTTAAATTTATTTTAAGCACTTGACATGTTTGCCAATTTATCAGAACACTAATTGTGAAAATCTGAAGTCAAAAATTATAGCCACGAGAAGGATTTGAACCTGAGTCTAATAAGCCTCTTCTTAATCATAACTAGATAACTTTTTCAGACGGTTTGCCAACTAAGCTATCGTATGTACTACGTTTGCTCGAGATGACCCCTGCGCCATCCTTTCGATGTATTTGGATATATTATTGTTTCAACCAGAGCTTTATTATTACAATTAATAATTATAGCAAATGATGAGTAATATTAGTAAAATAATAAATATATTAAAATTAGCGTGGCGCATGAAGGATTAACAGACTCTACTTGGAATAGTGCGTCATTCTCGCATTTCTCTACATAAATCTCTCAGCGAGAAATTTTGATAAGACTAAAAAGCACGATTCTCTATTCTAAAAACACCGATTGTTGAACAAGATACATGAATCGTCTCAAATAAAAGTGTTATGTTTAATTTATATTGTGCAAAACATGGCGCCTTTTTTTCTCGATTTCTTTGTTTGACTGAGAACCGGATTACGACTTTCACTGACTGAAGTGTGACTTCACTCTGAAATGTATCGAGTTAAAAATCTTTTTAGTGCGTCTGTGCCTCGGTGGTATACCAGTAATGTATGCGAATGCGATTCACCAAGACTCGGATTCGATCATGAGTATATTATTTTTGTCCTTTATAAGTGTAAGCGACACCACTGCCTCGGTGGTGCAGCGGTAGTGTAAGCGACTGCTGAACATGAGGTCTCGGGTTCATTCCCCGGGTCGGGCAGTGTTATAAAGAAAAATTCTCAGTAGCAGCCCGGAGTTTGGAAATGTGCCCTGTAGACGTCAATAGGCTCGCCCCCTATTACGTGGGACTTAAGCATAGCTGGCGAATCGTGGGTGTGTAATACACCTCTGCCTACCCCTTCGGGGAATACAGGCGTGAAATTGTTTTCATAAGTGTAGAAGCGTGATGTTAACCAATAGATTCCCTCAAGAATTAGGCTATTGGATATGCCTAATAATTTTTGTTTTTTAATGTTTACACATTATGAAATAAAACTATGCCTGTGTGGGGGGTCATCTGTGACCATGAATACTGTAAAGTATTCGAAACGTCAGGATAGTAGAAAATCAAGTAAGTATATACGATAGATTCCCTAAACGTAGTTTTAATCTATGTTTGATACACTTAATTATTTTTCTAAAACGAATGGTAGTTTCAGATATTAACGCGTTCAAACAAACCTCTTTAATTCTATTATCTTACTACCTGTGCCCCTCGGTTTCACCCACTGTTTATTTTTAAAGAAATGCGTTTATTTACAAATAATTAGGGATGGGCTGAAATTCGTTTTACATTCGGTTTAACCGAATTTCGATGGCTTGATCCCAACTTCGGCATTCGGCCGAAGTTCGGTCTTAAATGCTGAACATTCGGTATAATAAAACGGCAAGGTTTCTAATAAAATTAAGAGAAATCAATACTGTCATAGCTGTAAAATAAGTCATATATACCAATACTCTCGAATAATTGAAACACTGTCGATCATCAGGTAGTTGCGTAGCGTGAAACTATAATTATTATAGATAAATTAAAATGTATAAATGAATAGTTTTTTTCGCAATCCAGGAGTCTATGAATCAATAAACCCAATAATTTGAAATAATGTGTCACCCTTGCACTGATTTTTTTTTAATGTTTTACGACGTTGTCTTTCTTGAAAAAATACACACAGAACACGATAAGTTACTCCGGAAAAAGCACACACCGAAGTTCGGCTGAACTTCGGCCGAATTTTGTATAATTACCGAATGTTCGGCCGAAGTTCGTATTCAGTTAAAATCACATTCGGCCCATCTCTACAAATAATGTAAAGTGCTTTGGTATCAGGCAATATTTTTGACGGCCTGCATTTTCTGCGTTTCCGCTTCTCTTCAATCAATACAATTCTTTCTACCTTTTATTTTTGCTCGGCCCGTGATGATGATGATAAATAATCTATAGCCTAGATAAATAATATATGCTCAACTATTCAACTATGAAATGCAAAAAAAGCATTAGTACCTACGTAGTTCCAAAGACTAGCCTTTAGAACAATAAAAAAATTAACTCTTCAGCTTTATTTTAGAATACTCGACTCAGTTTTGCTTCGCGCTATTATTAGCAATTATAACATTTTATTTACAACATTTAAGTATGTGGCAACATTGTAAGTCACTTCCGCCCCCTCCTTTCCTGTAACTTTGCAATGAACGCATGCGTTTCTTACTTATATCAAATTATATGTAAAAAAAATTATTAATTACAAATAAAGAAAATGTTTAGACAAATTATTTTGTTAAAAAACATTAAAATTCCCAATTTAAAAATATTTAATGAAATACCTACACAAATATATAAATTATTTCTTCATTCACCAAAACCGTTTCAGAATCCGTTGTGTAGTTTTTTTTGTGTAGGAAAAAGCAGATACAACAGAAGAACAGAGAAATGCGGATAGCGACTTTATTTTTTACTATTTATCAATGGATTTTTTTTTCTATAAAAGACGACACCCTGCACTTGGGAATAATCCTTGTATCGCGGCGGACTTTACAAACATACACTTTCACGGACACAAAGTACACCCAGACTCAGAACAACCATTTGTGGATCACACAGAGTTGTCCTGTGGGGGAATAAACGCACAACACTCGGACTGGAGGCCGGTTAGAAGTACGGTAGTAAGATTTACAAGGCAGATAAGATAACACTAGCAGATTTTTGAGTATTAAGGGTTTTTAGCGTCAGAAAGAGCGCCTGGGGCCAAAACGCCCTCCCTATCCTCTCCTTATTAGACTTAATACGCTCTTTTAATATCTTTTCTATTCTCTCCATAATTTGACAGGCCTCGTGGCGTAGTTGGTAGTGTAACCGACTTTGCACGAGGCCGTGGGTTCGATTCCCACTCAGGACAATTATTTGTGTGATGAACACAGATAGTTGTACTGCGTCTGGGTGTTTTCTATCTATAATATGTATGTATTTACAAAAAAAACGTTATATATGTATTATATCCGTAATCTGGTACCCCATAGCACAAGCGTTAAGCTTAGTTTGGAACCGGAGGACGTGGTGTGAAAATGTCAAAAAAAAAAATTCTTCCTTGATATTCCTTCCCTTTTCTTGGAAATGGCGAAGCGTGAGTGATACCTCTGGTGTTGCTAGCGTCTATAGGCTACGATAACCGCTTGCCATCAGGTGATACATATGATTGTTTAAAACCCACGTTGTATATAAAGTCCAATCAAACAAAAAAGTTTCATCTAAATTCGTTTAGTAGTTTTTGAGTGATATGCGAACAAATGACAATCAGACAAAAATCATAAAAATGTTCAGAGACGCCTTAATAGCGTAATATATTTTTCTCGAACTTGTAGGACAGACACAGGCTCAGTTACAGTTTTATGATAGAGATATAAAAGGATTTTTCAAGAAAACTAATGTTTTATGAATTATGTATTTTCATAGCATGAGTCTAAAATAGGTAGTAATAAATGTCCGTGTGGTGACGGACTAGGAATACAAGTGTCACCACCCCATCCTTTCCCGCGGGTGTCGTACAATGCGACTAAGGGAAGTGAGCAATTATCACCTATTGCATTACTGGTGGTAGGGCTGTACCAAGTGAGAGTACTCACTTGCTATCGGGCCGTACAGGTCGGTATCACCGTCTGCTGTGTGATCGGTCATGAAGCACGTTAGTGTGTTTTGGCTGTAACAGAATATAGTTGTTTATTCTTTCATTTCATATCTGAGAAATGAAATGGTGCGCAGCGGCTTGACAATACTCTTTGTTATAGTTAAGTACATGAGCGACGGTTACCACTTACCATCAGGTGGGCCGTGGCTCGTCTGCCATCATTGGTAATAAAAAAAACTGCTTTGTTTACCATTGTATAAGAAGATAATTTTGTCACAATGATTATTATTTATCATCAGATAAGAAACAATCAGATTATTTAAATAAAACTATGATTAGATTTAGCTATGGAAACAATAAATCACACAAAGCACTTAGCTATCATTTACTTATTGTGCAAACACTGAAACAAAAAGGAATATATCAAGAAGAATGTTATTTCAAAAGAGCCTATTTGGAAAATACTTTTTATTTTGTGCAATTCAGTCTTAACTTCGTACTCAATGAGTTTCAGTGATAATTATGCTGGTTTATAACATACTTCTAGAAAATATAATAACAGCATTTTGTTACTAGTTAAAGAGATTGGCTTCTGATTAACTTTACCCGATTACGGCGAAGCCAAAAGGAAGGGTTATGATTTTAGCAGTCCGTGTATGTTCCTCCGTAGCGCCTAAACTATACATCCAATTTTGATGAATAAGGTGTCAATCGATTCGTTATTATCAGCCAGGTAACATAGGCTACTTTTAGCCGACTTCAACGATAGTTGCTTATTAGGCGCGGGTTTTAAATAGATTTTTCATCAAGAGCAAGCTTAATGGCCAGCTAGGAAATGCTGACTCTTTCTGAGAATCCCTTCACTCTACGAACTCAATACCCGCATAATCCTCACAAGATATGCATTTACATTGGCATAATGTTTATCATGCGTTAAAACGTAAAAGTACAACATAAAAAATAAAGTTTAAAACTGTACCCGTCTACGGAAAAAAAAAATGATCTAAAAAGTATGAATCAAGAAAATTATTTAGACAAGGAATCAATAGCATAGGTACAAAAATGATCAAGGTAGAACCGTTGTCTACACCAATGTTAGTCCGATACACAACACTCACTATATCGCGAGACGAATACGAAGATATAATAGGTGGTTTGCAATTATTGGCCGTGTAGGGCCGGCTTTAGAATTGTCCCACCCCTCTCTACCCACGGGAGCTGTAAGAACCGACTGAGGGAATACCGGGGGAGTGGGCAGCAGCACTCCCTCGACTATTAACAACATCCACTGCGATCGCCAACCCGCCTGCCAAGCGTGGCGATTACGGCATTATCCCCCATGCCGGGACCGCTCGTTGTGGCGTTCTCTTGGGGAGGCCTATGTCCAGCAGTGGACGTTGAAAGGCTGATGGATGGATGGATGGCACCCCTATTGAAATTCTTGTGTTTTTTGATCTGAATTGCTTCGCGCACTAAACGTTTGTAGCAGTGGGAGTCCTGAGATAGGATTTTAGGTTGGTGAAGCTCGATCCTGTGATTAGCCTGCTTCTAAAAGATGCTGTGCTATAGCATATCACACAATTCCAATCTTCCGCCAGCACAGGTACATGGGGGGTTTATTTAGTGGGGACAGGGTGTGCGGTTAGGTACATTTTACCTACCTTAACAAAAAAGGGGTGGGAAATTTGCTTATTGCAATAGGGTACAGTAGCATTGTTTGTGTAGGCTGAAATACATTATGTATCCACCCATTTGTGTTCAGAAATAGGAGATTTTAATATCACTGCATGGCAAGGCACATATGATCTAAGGGAAAATTCTTCCGTGTAGCCAGATACAAATGTGTCAATGGTATCGTCTTTGTTTTTTAAACAGTCTTGAAGTGACTTATCTATAGACATTTATTCTAATATAGGTAGAAACTCGAAACATACTAATAATTAAAAAATATGGAAATATTATATTTTAACGAATTATTCTAGGTCGAAATATTTCCAAGTTACCTTCAGCAAGTAGAGGTCAGATATAATTAGCAACAATTAGTTTACATATAATAGGTGCACATAAGTAAGTATTTGCTTAAAACTTTTGTGATAACGCAATGACATTTTGTAAATCGTGATTCAAAAAGGAATTCCTAGATTACAAATTAAACTATCAGGGAATTCCCCTAGAGTAGACATTCGTATTTTATGTTTTTAAATATAGCTTGTCACAGAAGATCTTTATTAGGCAAATATTAATATCGATTTTATGATTTTAAGAGATGCAAACTTATTACAGGCTCTCTACGATAGCAGTTAGGTATATCGTCTTTGACTCCGACACTCTCACTCACCGAGCGAAAAACAACAAAATACCTACCGTTGCTTCACGCCGATATAATATTCTGTGAGAGGGTGGTACTTACCAGATCATACCGGCTTATTCCTATTGGTATTACCAGGGTTATCCCTCCATAAATTCAAAATAAAGTTATACTTATTTATTTTTTCACATGGTAACAAATGAGTAAGTACATACTTTTGAGTCTCTTTCTACTTTGATATCTCCTTTTTATGAGAGAACAATGAGAATATTCTATTATGCATCCTCTTTCTAGTCTTCCCAATCAAGCAAGGGAGTTACTTTGACTGTCTCTATAAGTAAGACATTGCATTTTGTTTCTTTTTAAATTAACAACCCTTGACTATTTTCTATTTAGCAGAATTCGCGCATCATAGCATAACTTGTCATAAAAACTATCGGGACGAGGTTTGCTTAGAAACCTGATAATATTTAAGTCTCTCTGTTAATATGGTGTAGTAAAATTAAATTTCGTATACCTATAGACAAAAAAGGCATACTTAATGTATTAATCAATTTGTTGACAATGCTTGAACGCACTACATAGAGACTAACATTTCTTTAATATAAAAAAACAGAGATGTCTAAAGGGTTGCCATCCTCGCCACATAGTTAGCGGTTTTTATGTATACCTAATTTAAAATGTTCTGCGACGCTTATGCTAAGCCTGGATTTAATTTTGAATAAAAAGGAAAATGTAAGGTGTTGTGTCTACGCTGTTTCCCTAAGAAAGGACCTTCGCATCTATTCATCCATTAGCACAACTGCAAAAGGAGCATGGATGATTAATATCGTCAGCACTTTTCTCAAAATGTATCATGTCAAATCATATACCTACCTAGTACCTATATTTTCATAAGATCACAAGGACTTTGACACTATTTAAAATAAATAAATTTGTTACATACACTTAAACAGATTTAATTCTATACTTAGCCGTGAAAAAAACCTTTTGTCATGAAAATAACAGAATCTGCAAAATTCACAGCAGCGCCTCATTTAAATTCAATACATGTTAATTTCATGGTCTGAAGGCTGGCTGAAGTGAACAAAATAAATTTTAATAAAATATTACCATGTAAAATACTTACGTATAAGACATGGCGCACCTTAACACTAACACAGCCTTAGAGACCAAAAATATGCAAAATACAATGTTCTTTTTAAGTAGTCCGCAAAACACAACGTTTTAAACAAATATCTTAAAAAGTTATCAGCTGCCCATTTCTATTAATTTAGAAGAAGAGATTAAAAAAATAAATGAATTCACTTTTTAAATTTTGAATCGAAATCGCGCGGGTAAATATTTAGAACTAATGTGGCGTTCGCTCGAAACCGATGTCGCGAATACACTGCCACAGCAGACCACAGACTAACAATAACTGCGCTTGGCGCCAAGCAACACCTGATTATAAATGCGCTTGCTATATTACATCTTTAGTGTAATATGGCTCGAGATTTTTGTGCATTTTAACTGTATAGCGAAAAAGCGGATCAGGTTATTTTAGCCGTTTAAGTGCGGGGGCCATGCTTAGTGTGCGCATTCTATGTGGTGAACCATATATCTCTTACGAGTGGCAGAGATATTTAGATGATGATGAGAACTAGGTCAGGTTTTTATTTACTACCGTCAAATAATTCCTATTTATTTAGGCCAAAAATCTTTGAGATTTATATGTATCTACACATTATCAGCTGACCTGGCGATCTTCATGCCGACTTAGAATCAATAAATGTTTGTTTTAACTTATTAGTTGAAATGTGTCGTATCTGAAAATTTATTTTCTTCATAATTATTTTCTGGTTCATCCATTGTTGGCAATTCAGCTATTCCGGGTAGAGACAAGTCCAACAGATTAAAAGATCGTACAAATCAGTCAAGCCGTTCTCGAGTTATAAATGGTGTAACCAACCCGACTTTGTTTTATATTATAAAGTTATAGCTTAGTGCTAAAACCAAGGACTGTAAAGACAGTGATATCGAATTCGATACCCAGTCGGAGATCCTCACGAGGGACACACCTTAGATATTTAAAGATTTTACGAAATTATGTGTGGCCTTCAGGGCCTCCTAACGTTCTCTGACCAAATGGAGACGTTCTCGAAAGAGGCCAGGTCAGGAGAATCCTAAACCGATGTGTATGTATGAAGAGTGTAATGAGAGTGAAAAAGGAAAAAGAGGTCAGCAAGGATTGTTGTCTATGCCTCCTCTGGGAAACAGGCCTGTGGCTGTGGCATGTATATACGCGTGTATTTGTTCACAAATTATCAATACTCGTTAAAAGAAAACATTTTGGCGAAGAGAGATTTCCTTAAGAGGTTGTGAATTCTGTCAACCTGCACCGTGCCAGCATGGTGGATGACGGATTAAACCCTTTTACACTAAATAGATATCCATGCCCAATAGTGAGGCAGTTACAGGTAAGAAAAAATGTACATAATATAAAGACGCTACCCACTTCTGTCTGTTTTTCCCCTTTGTACTAAACCTCATCAATTACTTTTTAAGTACAAATTAGTTGTGAATAAGGAAAAAGAGATTTTTAGTACGAGCATTTACATGCATGTAAATGCATTGGGATGATCGAAACAATGGTACGATAGCTCAGTGGCTTAGAGCACTTCCCCGGATTAGAAAAGACGCGGGTTCGATTCCCGCTCGTACTGAAAATCTCTTTTTCTTTATTCACAAATAATTTGTACTTAAAAAGTGGCGCAGCATGTCAAATGCTAAAAAATATAGATTAAAAATGCTCATCAATTACTTTTTTAAACTTATTAGTAGTAGATGCTTGTGCCAGCATGAATGGCTCTATCGAGAAAGTACCACCGTCTCACAGAAGATCAGCGAGATACAACGGTAGGTACCTACTATTGTCACCCAAGGAATGTAACATAGTTCCATTGGCCCGCCAATAAAGGCGGAGAGACGGCACACGGCGGGTTTCTTTAGTGGGTGAGGGCCCCACACTACCCTGTTCGTTGCCCCGAACGACGGGGTGGGCGGTTAGGAACATTTTTTCCCGCCTTAACAAAAAAAAAAGGTACCTACTATTGTATTTCATATGGCGAGTGAAAGCGTATCCCTTTCTTTATTATCCTCTATCCCTTTCCTTGGAGTTGGCGATGAGTAAATGATGCTGCGTGTTGTTAACGTAATAAGCTATAATATCATATATAAATAAACGTAAGAAAAAAGTAGAGAAATTAAATTTGTTTTTCGTGTGGTAGAACCTTGCTTATCCCAGCATGAATGGACTTTATCGAGGAAGTACCACCCACTCACAAAATATTAGCGTGATACGTGAGAGACAGCGACGGAGATTCAAACTATCTTCCTATCCTCTCCTTATTATCCTCCCTATCCTCTCCTTATTATACTTCCTATCCTCTCCTTATTATCCTTCCTATCCTCTCCTTATTATCCTCCCTATCCTCTCCTTATTATCCCTCCTAATCTTTCCTTATTATTAATAACTAATTCCTTTCCTAATTCCGCTTCACGTTCTAAGCCTCTCCTTGGAGATGGCGACGCGCGAGTGATGTTTCCGATGTTGCTAGCGTCTATAGGCTGCGGTAACCGCTTACCATCAGGTAGGTAGATGGGACGCACGTTCGAATCCTGTTTGCAGTAAAGTTCCCTTTTTCCACTTTCACCAATATTTTTTTAAATAGTTAAAGTTCTTCAAAAATCCTAAATATAGTAATTGTATTCGTGCGAAGCAAGGGCACTAGTACTTTCTAATTTATACAGCCCAATGGCTGTAGAGCTAATGTAGCGCTACACACGTGCGATTGTAGTACTACATAAACGCACATGTACACTACTGGGCAAGTACACTTGGAATTTTAGGTACAGTTCTTTAATTCGGTTAAAAATTTACAGCACAGATGGCCGAGTATTTAGATACTAACTATCCTTGTCATGTGTTCTGGGTTCAATTCCCAAACACGACAATTCTTTGTGTGACCCTAAAATAGTCATTTTGAGTTTAAGTGTTCTTTGTGTCCGTTAAATTGTATGTTGATAAAGTCCCGATGTAGAGAAATATTTCGTAGTACAAAGTATTGCCTTTCTTATAGAAAACTAGCTGAACCGGCAGACGTCGTTCTGTCAAAGATATATTGGTCTAGAGTAGTCTAATAACTTTTGTCAAATCAAGCGTGTAACTAACCTACTACCCTGAAATGTAAGCTAAACAAAACAATTCAACAATTAACTAAAGATTAATCAAGGAACTTGTTTGTTGTTTGAGGAGCGAAGATTTCAAAACAGCTGAGTAATTAAAACTGACCCCTTTTTATACTAAACCTTAGAAATTTTAATTGCTTTTGTGTAAGTATATACACTTCAAAATATACTATTTGTTAACTATTAATGTACCTTATTTGGCTCAAATTTCTTCTATCAGTGTACACTGTAACAATTTCAATGAAAAAAGAAAATATGGTACGTTTATCTGGTTATTTTTTCCAATTTTTCTGCTTGATAAGAATCTAGCTCGGAGTAGAACGAATATTTGAAAAAAAAAACAGCCGAGTTGGTCTAGCCGTACCCGAGTTTTGCGCTTAGCAACACTTAGAATTTTATTTTTATTTATATAATTATGGACCTAACATTGAAAAAAAAATCTAAATAGTCGTACATTTGTATATGATTATGCTTACTTACTTATGGATACACCATCTCCCTTGCGGAGTAACAGAGTGCCAAAAGGCTCTATTCTTGCATACATCTCTCGCTTCATCAACATTCATAATTCTCATCATACACGCTCGCCGGTTTCGGAGACTCCTGATACCACCTTCATTGAATACAACCGACCGATTTGGTCTAGGTAGGTGAGTCTCGGCCTCCCCCTGTACCTACATCCTTCCACTTTCACATTGTATATCTTTTTAACCATTCGCTCGTCGGGCATTCTTTGCACATGTCCAAATTTTATTTCACTCTTGTATTCATCACCAATGATTCATTCCATATACGATTATAAATAGGATTGATCTTGGATATTACATGTTTACATTTTAAAAGAATTTATGAATTTCAAGGGCTATATGGCAGGTATATCTATTAAAAGAATGTTAATATATACATCCGAGATCACATCAACAACTTGAAAACTGCGATAATATGAAATCAAAAATAACATCCACGAGCAGGTTTTGCAGCTGCTTCTCCTGGATAACCGTACCAGGCGCTTTGCAAATTAAGCCATCGTAACATACGACTATGCTTAGGACTATCTGCACGTGGCTATCATTTTTGATTTCAAATTTTCAGACTTCTTGCTTTTGTCAGCGGCTCCGACGCAACCAAAAGCTAGTTTTTAGGTTATGTCTCAGTTGCTGACGTAGTAGCTGGATAAAATGATATCAGTTTTTAAGTCTAATCAAGAGCTAACAAGCAAAAAGGTCCTCTTAAATTGAACCTCTTTAAGTACAAATTATAATTTGTGAATAAGGAAAAAGAGTATTTTAGTACGAGCGGGAATCGTACCTGCGTCGCTTCCTATCCGGGGAAGTGCTCTAATCCACTGAGCTACCGTACTATTTTTTAGAAATACCCAATCTCCTTACCACATTTGTCTTAACGAGAATCTCTTTATTTTGGAGTTTTTTTTTATGCTACATGGGTGGCGAACAAGCTAATGGTAAGCGGTTACCGTAGCCTATAGAAGCTAGCAACACCAAAGGCATAACTCACGCATCGCTATCTCCAAGGAAAGAGATAGGAGGTGGATAGGAAGGACAATATGGAGAGGATAGGTAGGATACTGTGGAGAGGACAGGGACCGGCTTTGGGCCTCCAGCGCTCTCACTCACCATACGAAATACATTTAGGAGTAACTACCGTTGTTTCACGCTGATCTTTTATCAAAGGTGGTACTGCCCCAGACCACCGAAGGAATGTAACATAGTTCCAGTGGCCCGGCCATAAAGGCGGAGAGACGGCACACGGCGGGTTTCTTTAGTGGGTGAAGGTCCCACACTACCCTGTTCGTTGCCCCAAATGACGGGGTGTGTGATTAGGAACATTTTTTCTCGCCTGAACAAAAATGAAAAAGGTGGACTTCCCCGGTCGAGCCGGCCCATACATGCTGGGTTAAGCAAGGTTCTACCACTAGTATAGATGATCTCATATTGTTTTCAATGGTACATTTAATCTGTAATCAACTGTACAATTAAAATGAAGTCCAGTTACATGAAATTTAGTCCCTGATTCATATGCAACGACGTTTAACTGATCTTCATAAGCGTAACAAGAATTTGGAGTGACGAGAATGTCACTCCTTATTTATTGCATCTAAATTAATTCAAATAAGAACTCCTTATATGTCATTTCATCAGTGGTCATATTCAAATGACATTAATGACATGACTCAAGAATGTACGTCATAAAGTACAAATCATAATTTGTGAATAAGGAAAAAGAGTATTTTAGTACAGGCGGGAATCGAACCTGCGTCCCTTCCTATCCTGGGAAGTGCTTTAATCCACTGAGCTACAGTACTATCTTTTAGACATAACCAATCTCCTTATCACATTTGTCTTAACGACCAACGCCCTCTATCGGAACGCATTTACATGCATCCAATATAGTAAGTTTAATTTTGCAATTAAAATTCATACTATTTGATGGCGTGATTTTTTAAACATTTTGATCTATATTTTAGCACTTGACATGCTCCGCTACTCTTAAAGTACAAATCATAATTTGTGAATAAGGAAAAAGATTGAATGCATGTAAATGCGTTCCGATAGAGGGCGTTGGTCGTTAAGACAAATGTGATAAGGAGATTGGGGTATGTCTAAAAGATAGTACTGTAGCTCAGTGGATTAGAGCACTTCCCCGGATAGGAAGGGACGCAGGTTCGATTCCCGCCTGTACTAAAATACTCTTTTTCCTTATTTACAAATTATGATTTGTACTTTAAGAGTAGCGGAGCATGTCAAGTGCTAAAATATAGATCAAAATGTACGTCATGTCAAAAATGCTTTTTTTTTTATAATGCTTTTAAGGGCTCAGATGGCTTATTGGTTTAGATAGATACCGGCCTCCCGCTCGACTGTTGTGGGTTCGATTCCCACACAGAATAAATCTTTGTGAGATTCACAAATGGTTTTTCTGAGTCTGGGTGTACTTTGTGTTCGTGAAATTGTATGTTTGTAAAGCCCCCCGCGATACAAGGATTATTCCTTAAAGAACGTTGTTGTTTTTTTTTGTAAATGGCAAGCAAGGGTACCACATGGTATTGAGCGCCTTCCGTAGCGGTAGCCTGTAGACACCAGGAATAAAAGAGCATTAATCAGTTAGTTAGTATGTAGAATTGTCCTACCCCTCTCTACCCACGGGAGTCGTAAGAGCCGACTGAGGGAATACCGTGGTAGTAGGCAGCAGCACTCCCTCCAGTATTAACAACATCCACTGCGATCGCCAACCCGCCTACCAAGCGTGGCGATTACGGCATTATCCCCCATGACGGGACCGCTCGTTATGGCGTTCTCTTGGGGAGGCCTATGTCCAGCAGTGGACGTTGAAAGGCTGATGGATGAATCAGCTAGCGCCCCAGGGAAATTAATAAGAGATGAGAAGGATGATAAAGATTAAGACCCTGATGTTGTGTAAACAGGTGGTGAAGTGAAGAAGTGGTTTATTCCGTGTGGTGACGAACAAATAATCAAGTGTCACCACTCCATTATTTCCCACGGGTGTCGTACGAGGCGACTAAGGGAAGTAAGCAATTATCACCCAATTCATGACTGGTGGACTGGGTACCAAATGGGAGTACTTACTTGCTATCGGGCCTGAGCGGGTTGGTATCATCATCTCCAGTGCGACCGGTCATGAAGTAAATTGGTGTGTTGTAGTTGTAAGCAGGAGTTGAATCCATGAGTGGCGGTTACCATTTACCATCACGTGGGCCGTGGTTCGTCTGCCACCTTACGCAACAAAAAAAAGTATCAGAGGCATTATAATGTATACCAAATAACGTGGAACTTAAACATAGCTGGCGAATCGTGGGTGTGTAATACACCTCTGCCTACCCCTTCGGGGAATACAGGCGTGATGCTATGTTACAGGTTCACTGGACACCGGAGACTGGGCATCGCCTCACGTCCGCTTAATGTCCACTTAAGGCTATCATTAAATAGTTTTACTAACATACATAGATACATAGCATCACGCCTATATTCCCCGAAGGGGTAGGCAGAGGTGTATTACACCCCCCGGTTCGCAAGCCATGTTTAAGTCCTACGTAATAGGCGGCAAGCCTATTGCCATCTACCGGGCACATTTCTAAACTCCGGGCTGCTACTGAGATTTTTTCTTTTTACGAAAAAGCTCAATAACACTGCCCGACCCGGCGATCGATCCCGAGACCTCATGATCAGCAGTCGTTCACACTACCACTGCACTACAGAAGCAGTTTTACTAATATATTTAATTAGACTAGAGCGGAGACTCTAATTCCAACGAAAGGCTAAGATCGATAGGTCTGTAAAGATCGTCGAGTAAATCGCTGTTGATAAATATTCAATATGACTACAAACACTTAGCTGCATTTCAATGGCCGGCAAAATATAGCTCTCATATCATAAAATCAATTACAAGCCTGAATTCAAACGGCTTTACATCGACCCACGTCACTGGTGACGTGTATATACCCGTGACTCTGTTGCTGAGAATGCAATCGTTAAACATTTGCTGAGCAATCCACAGATATAGATTTATTGGTTATGATATCATGGTGTGGGAAAATAAGGGATTAGTAATCTATAAATAATAATTTATTAATAAAACAGTGAACCAGGTATATCCGTACATTGATGATATGTATCAATAAAAAATAAGTTTAAAAACTATTATTATTCGGGTAGAAAAAGAATGCATAGGTACAAAATGGTCAAGGTAGAGCCGTGGTCGCGTGCATAGATATCCATCCACCCATCCATCAGCCTATTAAAGTCCACTGCTGGACATAGGCCTCCCCAAGAATAAGGGATAGTGCCGTAATCGCCACGCTTGGCGGGCGGGTTGGCGATCGCAGTGGATGTTGTTAATACTTGAAGGATTGCTGCTGCCCACTCCCCCGGTATTCCCTCAGTCGGCTCTTACGACTCCCATGGGTGGAAAGGGGTGGAACAATTCTAAAGCCGGCCCCACATGGCATGTATAGATATAGTTACTCGTAGTATATAGTATATATTGTACGTCAGTACGTACAATATATACTATATCCACAGTCTAGTTCTTAGACTATGCTATATCCATGGTCGAATGTTTATAATAAATATGTCATGCACATAATTTTGTAGGTGTTTCAGACGCACATGGTATGTGACCCCTGCTTTACCAAATATCTTAATTAAAAATTGATTTAAAATTCGCGCTAAAAAACTATTGTTGAAGACGGTTAAAATGTATCCTATGATATCCGGGCCACAATAACGTATCGATTGACATCTTATTCATCAAAATCGGATAAATAGTTTAGGCGCTACGGAGCACCACCGAAGGAATGTAACATAGTTCCAGTGGCCCGCCAATAAAGGCGGAGAGACGGCACACGGCGGGTTTCTTTAGTGGGTGAAGGCGCCACACTACCCTGTTCGTTGCCCCAAACGACGGGGTGTGCAGTTAAGAACATTTTTTCCCGCCTGAACAAAAAACAAAAAAAAGGCGCTACGGAGCAACATGACGTAAATACGAACATACATAGACTGCTAAAATCATAATCCTTCCTTTTAGCTTTTTATCTTAGAGCATATCTATGAAATTACTGAATGGATTTAAATGCGGTTTCACGGGTCTCATTTAAATCGAACGTCAGGAGAGATAGTTATCCTCATTCCACGCATACAAAGTCACGGGTATCAGCTAGTAGGTAATAAATATGGTAATCGCAAATTATTCTCTATGTTTTGCAAGCTCTAAAACGATCTTCCAGCTGTGGTACTTCCTGAAAGCTATGACTTGACCTTTAAACAAGGCTTAAGAAGAGTAATTATTGTGTTAATATGGCTGAGTCCATGAGCCCCGGTTACCACTCACCATCATATGCTAGCTCATTTGCCATCTTAGGCAATAAAACATATCCTCACGGAACAGAGTGATGATAATATATGTTAACAAATCCCAACTATTCATCCATCCGCAAATGCCTTACGAAGCCCACTGCTGTACATGGGCCTCGCCAAGAGAACGCTACAATGAGCGTTCTTGTCGCCGGTCTATCTGATGAGAGTCCGTCCTACGCTGCACCGCCCTATGAATACTTTTGTTTTGTTAAAGCGGGAAAAATGTATCTAAACGACCCCATCGTTCGGGGCAACGAACAGGGTAGTGTGGGGAAGTCACCCACCAAATAAACCCGCCGTGTGTCTCTCCGCCTTTATTGGCGGGCCACTGACCGTCCCATGAATCCTAACTATTATAATGCTGTGACTGAGTTATAACGTCTATAGGTACATTAAACATATTTGTCAAAAAATGCCTATATTAAGCTATTTACGCTTTTTAGGTCTATATTTTTGTAGCAATTGACATGCGCCGCTACTTTTTAAAGTATAAATTATTTGTGAATAAGGAAAAAGAGATTTTTAGTAGGAGCGGAAATCGAACCCGCGTCTTTTCCAATCCGGGGAAGTGCTCTAAGCCACTGAGCTATCCTACCGATCTTTCGATCATCCCAATTTCCTCACCACATTGGTCGTAAGACAAATCTAAAATAATTTATACTCTAAAAAGTAGCGGAGCATGTCAATTGCTAAAAAATATAGATCTAAAATGTTTAAAAAATCGCGCCATCAAATAGTATGAATTTTAATTCCAAAATTAAACTTACTATATTGGATGCATGTAAATACTTGCAAATAGATGGCGCTGGTCGTAAGCCAAATGTGGTGAGGAAATTGGGATGATCGAAAGATCGGTAGGATAGCTCAGGGGCTTAGAGCACTTCCCCGAATTGGAAAAGACGCGGGTTCGATTCCCGCTCCTACTAAAAATCTCTTTTTCCTTATTCACAAATAATTTATAATATTTACGCTTGTGAGAACACACAACTTTTTTAGATTTTTCTTGGTTAGCTCTTCACGCAAAACCTAATAAAGGGATTTTGATAATTTTTTGCCGCTACTATATTTAATTGAGGACCTGAGATATAACCTTTTTTTTTGTTAAGGCGGGAAAATATGTATCTAACCGCACGCCCCGTCTTTTGGGGCACCAACAGGGTAGCGTGGGGCTTTCACCCACTAAATAAACCCGCCGTGTGCCGTCTCTCCACCTGTGTTGGCGGTCCACTGGAACTATATTACATTACTTCAGTGGTACCTGAGATACAACCTTAAAAGCTAGCTCTTCTTGGAGGTAAATAAGTCTCGGGAAAGGCTAATGATTTTAAAATTGTGTAATACGATTTCACTATTATTATAATTTTTTTAAAAGACAACTGCTTGCACTAAGGAATAATCCTTGTATGGTGGGGGACTTTACAAACATACAAATTAATGGACATAAAGTACACCCAGATTCAGAACAACCTTTTGTAGATCACTAAGAGTTGTCCTGTGTGGGAATCGAACCCACAACACACGGACGGGAGGCCGGTATATAAACCACGCCACCATCTGTGCAGTTGTGACGTCATACACTATTTAAAATCAACCATTTTGTTTACAAGTACACGTGCTGATTCATTTTATTGCTTTTAATTAGTATTTTATTAGATGCGGTTATGAGCTAACGACAATTATTATTGAATGAATAATGTGTATCAAATATAATTTATAGATTTGTAAGTAGTCACCATGACTAGTTTTCAGTGTAATAACATCACGCCTGTATTCCCCGAAGGCGTAGACAGAAGTGTATTACACACCCACGGTTCGCCAGCTATGCTAAGTCCCACGTAATACAAGGCGAGCCTATTGCCGTACCAGGCACATTTCCAAGCTCCGGGCTGCTACTGAGATTTTTCTTTTTATTAAAAAGCTCAATAGAACCCGAGACCTCATGATCAGGCAGTTAATAACAGTGTAGTAATTAGGTTATCATTCAAAGCAAGAATATTGCTTATATTTATTTATTATTTATTAAACATTATGCAATAAAAAAATTACAATGGCGGACTTAATGCCTGTGGTATTCTCTACCAGTCAGCTAAGGGTGATGCAGAGACTACGGAAGGTAGATGCATTTTCAGAGGATAACATGAGTGAAGGGTATTCCTAACATATAATATTATGAAATTATCAATTTATCAGAATCCAGTAAAGATAACAATTAATAGTACTTACTATAAATATATGATTAACATAATTAAGTACTTAATATATACATATACTACATACTATATAATACAATATATAAATACATGTTTAAAAAAAATGTAATAATCAGAGACGAACAGAAGATTCCTCTAATTTCCTCAAAATATAGTGACGGACTTTTATTCGTGGACATTCTGATATCGAGAGGGAGCGCATTCCATAGAAGATTGGACGGGAAAGGAAGAGTTAACAAAATCAGTAGAATGGGACTGACAACGAAGATGTGGGTTATTGGAGGAACGTAAATATATATTCACGGACATTTTCGCACATCGTCCTCTGGTCCCAAACTAAGCTTAACGCTTGTGCTATGGGTACCAGATTACGGATATAATACATATATTACTTTTTTTTGTAAATACATACATATAATAGATAGAAAACACCCAGATGCAGTACAAATATCTGTGTTCATCACACAAATAGTTGTCCTGAGTGTGAATCGAACCCGTGCACGAAAGTCGGTTACACTACCGACTACGCCATGAGGCCCGTCAAAATCTTTATCATGACTGGACCCCAAGTACTGAAAGTAAGATTTCAAGTAGGAAGATGAAGTGGGTGAAGTGTGAGAGCTCGCAAATTTCTGCGCTGACGAATAGGTAATAATTTGAGACGAAAACGATAAGCAGACATGGTCATACTATGGGCATACTTGCGAAGATTGAATATGAATCGAATGCAGTTATTGAGAAGGCGGTCAAGTTTGTTAAGGAGATCTGCATTCAGGTCGAAATAACTCATATCACCATAGTCGATCAAAGGAAAGATTAAAGATTGTACAAGTGAAGTTTTGGTCTTTATTGGTTTCAAGTTTTTCAGCCGATATCTCGTAGTGTGCGAAGCGTATGCTAATTCTGAAAATATTTAAATCATTGAAGTTTAAATTAACTCAACAAATAAATTTATTTCTAGTAGTAGAGGCTTGCTTATCCCAGTATGAATGGGCCGGCTCGATCGGGGAAGTACCACCCTCTCACAGAAGATCGTCGTGAAACAACGGTAAGTACCCCTATCAATGTGTTGCATATGGTGAGTGAGATCTCCTATCCTCTCCTTAGTATCCTTCCTATCCTTTCCTTAGTATCCTACCTATCCTTGGAGATAGTGACGAGCGAGGGATGCCTCTGCCGCTTAACTTCAGGTGGCAAACAAGCATCCTTAAGAGTAAGACAGTACTGCTGAGCACGGGTTTCCTCTCAGAGAGAGTGGGATTGAGGGCGTAGTCCATTGTATTTCGGACCTCTTCTCATTATTTTTGTCGAGCCTTGGCCCATCTAATGGCTTGTGGTAACGATCGTTCATAGACTCAGTAACAGCAGTTAAGCTCAGTCGCCCCCTGAAGGCCAATCACCTCCGAGAGGGACGGACAACAATCGTCTTCTAAAATCAAGATACTTAACGACTGTTTATAACAAATTAGGTGATAACGTTCGGATACGTCAATAAATGATTTTCATCCGGCACCAAATACTACAACCATTTGCAATGCTAAAAAAAGTATAAGTCAAATTAAACTGTACAGCTATTTTATTGTTATACTCGTATGTTTTATGTTAGTAATCTTTACTATTATAAAGCTGTTACAGAGCTATGTCTGTACATTTAAGATATTTGAGAAAAAAATACTATATTAGGCTATATAGGCGTGTTAAACACAAGACGATGTGTTTAGATTGTTTGTCTGTTTGATCGTTCGCGCTTCACGCAAAAACTACTAAACGGATTTTGATGCAACTTTTATATTTGATAGCTCTTGATTAGACCTAAAAATGTAAGATATGTATAAGATCGAATCAGCATTTAGGTAATCCGTAACAGCAGCTTCGTTGAAATATAATTTTAGTGCGTCTTAACTGTTCAAACTGCTGCTCTAAACGAAAGTCATCGAGTTTGAGCTGGATAAAGGATGTTATGAGTAAAGCCTCTAAAAAATGCTGAAACTCTTAAAATTCCGGTTCTATTAACCATTTCTACGAAACCGATTCTTATCAAACTGCACATATATTGACTTCCCGTGATAATACAATATTATTGTATTAATTAAGTTTAAATTGGTTAATTACTTAACAAAGACTAATAAATAAGCAAGAAATGTGTGATAATGTTTTTTATTTCTTTTTTACAGTCAAGAAAGTATTGGGAATGGATGATGTGTTTACGGTTCCAAATTCAAATTATTGTTTTTTTTGTTGTTGTTAGATACAACAACTGTTATCCATTATGGCGCGGAGTTTGAGTTGCAACCATAGACTAAGTATACTACTGGACGGAGCCATAGCGCTGTTGCCGTTCTGTATTCATTTGTTAAACACAGTATTGTTATTTCTGTCTATTGTTCGAAGTCTCAATAGGAGTAAAAAAGATAGCTTATATAACTTTGGCAATGACGTACTGTATGTGAAATTCGTGTCACACGCTGACCGACTAGTGTGTCAAAACATTGCGATTTGGTGCTTCATAAAAGTGAAATACTAGAAAGTCCTACTGAAGTTGCTAAATATCTTGTGCGCTAGTGAAAATATATCGTGTTGGCTGTCTTTTGTTCATCCAGAACGACGCAAGGAGGTGTAAAGAATCCAAATTTGTAATTTCACACCTTGTCTATATCAGCTATTTTCACCTTAAATAACTACGAAACCCAATAAAAATTTGAAAGATATTGGAAGATTTAGATGTTATCAATATGATAACATTATTATACATTGATATAAAAACAAGTTTATTAGTTAAAATTATTAAAATAATATCCATTGTTTTAGGCGCCATTTGTAGTGGTGTAGTCAATAGTCATTTACACTTTATTGATAGTTCAACCAATTGAACTAAACATTTGCTTTTTATGGTTTCATAAAGTTTGTTCTCTTTTATAGGTTTCCAAAATATCCTGAAGTTAGAAAAGCGTGGATCACGTCCATAAGAAGAGAAAACTGGGAGCCAAATAAATATTCCCGCCTATGCTCTGAGCATTTTGAACAATCTTGTTTCATTTATGGTTTAAAAATAATGAAAGTAAAATCTGATGCAGTACCAAGTATATTTAAAGGATATCCTAAATATTATATCTAACAGAGTGCACGTTACACCGTCCATCCATCCATACATCAGCCTGTTAAAAGTCCACTGCTGGACATAGACCTCCCCAAGAAGGGGAGATAGCGTCGTAATCGCCACGCTTGGCAGGCGGGTTGGCGATCGCAATGGATGATGTTAATACTCGAAGGAGTGCTGCTGCCCACTCCCCCTGGTATTCCCTCAGTTGGCCCTTATGACTCCCATGGGTGGAGAGGGGTGGGACCATTCTAAAGCCGGCCCCACACGGCACGTTACACTAGGATCCTATACTATATGTATATATACTTTCATAAAGCTGTAGGCAATATAGGCGTCTGAATACAAAGCAATCTTTTTTAGTTTTTGGTCTGTTTATTCGTTCGTGCATCACGCAAAAATTACTGAACGGATTTTGATGCAACTTTTTTTATTTGATAGCTCTTGCTCTCCTCTCAACTTTTTTTATTAGACTTAAAACTGGTATACATTTTATCCCGCTACTACATAGTGAACCTGAGATATAATTATATGGCTTTACCACTATGGAAATAAAATTAAAAATTATTGATTTAATCTAACTTTAACCAGGCAGTAAATGTACAATAAAAGATAGTACTGGTAGTCTGGTTATCGATAATCGACATCGTGGCGTCATTCTCCACAACAATAGATTACGCACACAATGACAAAACGTCAAACGCACACATAAAAAATTGACACGCATTCGAAGCTAAGACTCCGTCCAGTGTATTATTGGTCCGAGGTTGCATCTGTTATTTATATTAAATACAGTGCTGTTTTTACTTATATCATATATAGTGTGTATTGCAAATTTCATAATGGACAAAAACATCGAACAAAGAGTTTGTCTTAAATTTTACATCGCCAATGGAATTTCGTGTTCGGAGTCACTGAAAATGTTACAGAAGGCTTACGGTGAATCGACTTTATCAAAAACACGTGCTTGTGAGTGGTAAAAAGCATTTAAAAGCGGTCGAGATGTGATGGAAGATTTGCCTCGCTCTGGTAGGCCATCAACGTCTGCACCTGAAGTTAACATTGCAAAAGTGAAGGAAATAGTGACTGAAAATCCTCATTCAACTTTGAGAGAGATAGCCGCCGAACTTTATTTGTCTCACGAGTCAATCCTTACCATTTTAAATAATCACTTGAGTATGAAACATGTTTCCGCTGGGCTAGTCCCAAAAGACCTGAATTTTCTCCAAAAACTCAATCGCATGAGAGTCGCTAAGGACATGCTAGAACGAGTCAATTCCGACCCAACATTCATGAAACGCATTGTTACTGGTGACGAGAAGTGGGTTTACGAGTTTGACATGCAAACTAATCAACAAGCTTCGGAGTGGCGACTTTCAACTGAACCGAAACCGAAAAAACCACGCCAAAGTCGATCAAAAGTCAAAGTCATGTTGACTGTTTTCTTTGACTATCGCGGTGTTGTGCACTTGTTGTGGAATTCTCGCCAGAATGTCAAACAGTAAATAAAGAATATTATTTGACTGTTATGCGGCGTTTAAGGCAGCAAATTCGACGAAAAAGGCCAGATTTGTGGAAAGAAAATTCTTGGATTTTGCACCACGATAATACGCCTTCGCACAACACAAGGCCATCATTGTGAATGAATTTTTGTCCAAACACTCAACAAATACCATCGATCAGCCACCATATTCATCAGATATGGCTCCAGCTGACCTTTCTTTTTCCTAAACTCAAATTACCACTTCGTGGCACCCGTTTTCAATCGGTAGAAGTCATAAAGGAGAATTCACGGCAAGAACTGAACTCAATTCCGGAAACAGCGTTTAAAAAATGTTTTGATGATTGGATTATTCATTGGCGTAAATCTATCGTTTCTGAAGGAGCATACTTTGAAGGTGATAAAATAAATTTGGATGAATAACAAAAAAATTGTGTATTATTGATCTTTTCCCGGTACTTTCTTGACAGAGTAGTATACTACCTAATCCTTTAACATCGGAAAGGGTGTTAGACAGGAATGTGTAGTCTCTTTATGGATGTGTAATCTATACGTGGACAAAAAGGCCGAATCAGAAATGCACATTTGTATATATTACGTTACTATATCTATGATATATACCGATCCAATCATTATGAAATTAATAACCCATCCTTTCCCGCGGGTGTCGTACAAGGCGACTAAGGGAAGTAAGCAATTATCACCCATTGCATTACTGGTGGTAGGGCTGGGTACTAAGTGGGAGTGCTTACTCACTTGCTATCGGGCCCGAGCGAGTTGGTCCCATCTCCTATGTGACAGGCCATGAAGCACGTCGTTTCGTTTTGGCTGTAGCAGGAGATAGCCGTTTATTATTTCATTTCATATCCGCGAAATGAAATGGTGAGCAGCGGCTTGACAATACTCTCGGTATAGTTGAGTCCATGAGCGACGGTTACCATTTACTATCAGATGGACCGTGGCTCGTCTGCCACCACATGCAAAAAAAAATACTATTTCTTTTTCTTTTTTTCTGTGTTCAATATAGCCTATTACAGATTTTATTTTTCACAAATTATCTTAAATGGACACAGCTCTCTTCCATCCATCCATCCATCAGCCTTTCATCGTCCACTGCTGGACATAGGCCTCCCCAAAATGGGGGTTTTACCATAATCACCACGCTTGGCAGGCGGGTTGGTGATCGCAGTGGATGTTTTTAGTACACAGGGGAACGCTGCTGCCCGGTCCCCGGTAATTCCTCAGCCGGCTTTTACGACTCCCATAGGAAGAGACGGGGTGGAGCTATTCTTGGTGCCAGCCCCACACAGCTCTCTTACAGCTTTATAATAGTATAGATAGATAACTAGCTCAGGTATTGCAGTGAAGGCTATTCATATTTGGATATTGTTTACTACAACAGAGCCAGCCAAATATCCCACCTGATCTTGATTTACGATCATAGTTATATTGCCAAATCATATGCTTTTGACAAACTATGCAAACTATTTGCTATGAATTTTTGTTTAACGTAAACGCACCTATTACCGCCAGTTTAGGCTAAGTTTATTTCAGGTCGTTTGTCACTAGCGCAACTCATTCACTTTATTCATGTTCTTTAAGTAATATAGCCCGTACTATCATTTCAAATATTTAACAACCAGCAGAATAACCGATTTATTGGTATTAAACACAAAGTGAAAAATGTGAAATCGAAAATAACAGCCACGAGCAGGATTCGAACCTGCATCTCCTGGATGCCGTCCAGAGGCTTTGCCAATTCAGCAATCGTGACCCTTGCTCCCGACTGCTAATTTCGATAACACATTCATACTTAACGTCTTTGGGTGATGCCCGCACCATCTGTCGGAAGTATTTTCATACATTATACCGACCAGGTAAACTTAATTTTACAATTAAGATTTTACCTAATAATGATGCAAACCGTATAAATATTTAGATATTTTTATATATATTTTTGGCATTTGACATGCTTAGCAACATACATTAAACACAAAGTGAAAAATGTGAAATTGAAAATAACGAGCAGGATTCGAACCTGCATCTCCTGGATACCGTCCAGATGCTTTGCCAATTATATAAAAATATCTAAACGATTTATTGTTAGTTTGAAAAGTCAACAATAACACTCTGCTGTTCCTTTTCATAGAATTGCAACGCGCAAGTGATACCATCAGGCTATCCGCATATTTGTTTGCTACTCTCGTAATATAAATAAATAAAAAATAACACAAATTAAAAAAAACGAAATAGTTTTTTCCATTTAGAAGGTAAACACAGGTGATGTTTGATTGCGTTTTTGCTGGCATTCAATGAAGAGTTCCGTTGTCTGTCTACGAAACTCACTATCAGATCTTTACGAAATATAAATGGTTTCGTCTATATATGACGGAATTATGCCCGAACATACATAAAAAAATATAAACATCCAAATTGAGAACCTCCTTCTTACGCGACGTCGACTAAAAGCTTGAGAAACTGCCACTGTCAATACTGCAAATGAAACTTGGTCCTTAAATCCAAGTATTTGTAAACACAAAAGGAATCTGTTCAGCTTTTGTTTGATATCCAAAATATATGACGCATAAACCTGCATTTAGACATATATGACTGATCGATTATTCTGGAAACTGTTTGAATGAAATTAATGCTGCCGATGGCAAACCACAGCAAAGCTTTGTAAAAGATGTTTAACTAATTATTCTGGTCTAAGCCAGTGTCTAAAATACAGTCTAAAAGGTTTTTTATTTTTAGTTCAGAGGTTTTAGCAGTTGCTTAAAATAGTCTAAAAATTACGTGTGCATGGATTATAATATATCTCTCTCCTCTCCTCTGCATAACAATATACCTAAGTACATCACTCAATGCGAAATCAACCCCGGTAACCCCGTAGGAGTCTTATATTTTATCTTTTAAACATCCAAACATATTTCTCACATTTATTATGTTAGTTATATACATAATTATGATACTAGCAAAAAGTACAGCTTTGTGAGGGCTCGCGAAGTTTTCTACTTAATTTATAATTTTTGACAGATCGCGTTAAGAATACAATAAAATTCTAATTAATAAAAATTGTTATTTTTTTATCTGTATAAAATACATACTATGTTTTATGATAGATAATACATTTGATTTATATATATAAAAGGAAGTCGTGTTAGTTACACTATTTATAACTCAAGAACGGCTGAACCGATTTAGCTGAAAATTGGTGGGGAGGTAGCTTAGAACCAGGAGAAGGATATAGAATACTTTTTTTTTATTTTATTTTTTTTGTTTTATCCCTTTCCCGTGGATCGTGACATAAAACGGGGTATAGCAAAACGCAACTGACATGTGCGTGGGCCAACGTCAATTGAGTCACTACGGACTGTTAATGGTACAATATTCCCAACATATCGTGCTGCATGTGAAAAACTCAACTTACTAGAAAACGATACCCACTGGGATACGACAACCGTTGAAGTAATTATCTCTGCATCGCCAAGTCAGATACGCACATTATTTTTTGTCATCATTTGACATGCTTCTCTATCAAACCCATCTAACCTGTGGCACAAATACAAGGATAATATGTCAGAAGACATTTTCAAATTCATGTCAGTTCAAGAAATCCCGATCTTGAGATGAATGAGGAAATACATAATCGGGCTTTGGTCTTGATCAATGAAATGAAGACATGTGTTACCTCATGTCCTCATATGAGGTAGCATTATTAGTCAGGTTAGGAATGCCAGCGCCAAATCGTGGAATGAATGACGCATTTAATCGAGAATTGGAACGGGAACGTGAATATGATCATCAGGAATTAGATTTAGTAATTCAAAGGAATGTACCCCTGTTGAATCCCCAACAAAAGGAAGTTTAAGATACATTAATGAAGGAAATTGATGATGGAAATGGTGGTTTATATTTTCTGGATGCCCCTGGTGGAACTGGTAAGACATCCCTCATGTCAGTAGTTTTAGCCACTGTTCGTGCGAGATCCAACATTGCGGTTGCAGGTGTTTCTTCTGGAATAGCAGCCACATTGTTAGAAGGATGCCGTACGGCTCATTCAGCATTAAAATTACCGTTAAATCTTCAAACTATTGAAGAACCAAAATGTAATATTGCAAAACACTCCGCAATGACCAAAGTTTTATCAACACCGAAAATCATCATCTGGGACGAATACACAATGGCGCATAAACGTGCATTGGAAGCACTTAACCGAACATTGAAAGATCTACGCAATGACTCGAGATGTTTTGGAGGCGCAATGATTTTGCTATCTGGCGATTTTCGTAAAACACTGCCAGTAATTCCAAGATCAACTGCTGCCGACGAAATAAACGCTTGCCTTAAATCATCGAATCTATGGCGCTATGTGAAAAAACTTCAGCTGACAACAAATATGAGAGTTGCATTGCTGAACGATACATCTGCTGAAGATTTCTCTGAGCAATAGCTGACTATCGGTAATGGTCAAGTACCTGTCGACGCATCGAGCGGATTGATTTTATTTTCTCCGAATTTCTGTAACTTTGTCTCATCGAAAGACAAACTCATCAACAAAGTATTCCCAAAAATCATTACTAACCACAAAAATAATGAATGGTTGAGTGAGCGAGCAATTTTGGCGGCTAAATATAAAGATGTAGATGACTTAAACTACCTAATTCAAAATGCAATCATTGGTACACTGCATTCATTCAAATCTATTGATTGTGTAACAAATAAAGATGAAGCCACCAACTATCCAATTGAATAACTCCTTGGATGTGCCTGGCTTACCACCGCACAATTTACGACTACAGGTTGGCTCCGTAGATATCATGCTTCGAAACATAAACCAACCAAAACTGTGCAACGGAATGCGTTTGGTGGTAAGTAAATTGATGAACAGTGTGAACTAAGCCACGATGCTCAAAAGAAAATTCGAAGGTGAGGAAGTTCTCATTCCTAGCCAACCGATATGCCATTTGAGTTTAAACGACTTCAATTTCCGATCTGTCTTGCATTTGCCATGACCATTAACAAATCACAAGGCCAATCCTTGAAAATTTCTGGTCTGAATGTAGAAAATCCATGTTTTCCCCATGGTCAATTATATGTTCACGGATCGGAAACCACCTGCGTTATTTGTTCTTGCGCCTGATAATAAAATGAAAAATGTCGTCTATCACAAGGTGCTTCACTGAAGAGTGCAACATATGCATCAAAATACATGGCCAATAAAGAATCTTTAAAATACTTTATTTTTTTATTTATATTTATTATCCTAGTAAAAATAAAATCCAAAATCTGCTCATTTATTGCCTCTAAGGAGAACAAAGTTCGCTGGGTCAGCTAGTCTAGAAATAAATTGAAATTACTATGTCAAAGCCCAAATCCGAAAATGTTATAGTTTCGCAGTAAAGTGTACCACAAATACCACAATATGCATAGATTGTGGAATAGTACTAGGATAATACCATAATATATAATAGCAACAAACCCGTGTACTTGAGACAAGCAGGCGTATAATCGTGCCACAGAGTAGCATCTTTACTAGCTGATCCTTAGATTAATTATATTTCTAGATGGACCCTCGGCGTTGTAAACGCGTCAAAAAAAATTGGTGTGAACTTTTCATCCCAATGCTGTTCTATGGTTGTTAGTGTCAATCGTGACGTCACTTGACAAGGTCGTACCCAGGAGCATTAGTGTGTCATTTAAAATGTCAACGTATGTATTAAAGTGTGCCGAGACTACAAAAATCGGAAAATGAGCACTAAAGATATTTCTTATCATCGGTTAGTAACATTATTTCACACAATAACTGGCTAAATAACTCATTTAAATATTCCGAAAATAAATTAATTTTAGTTCGTATTTTTTTTACGTGATACCAGTTTATGAACTTAAATTTCCCGCATAATCTTGCAAAATTGATGATATTTTAACGACAGAGAGTAATAGAAACATTACTTAACACAATTATTTGCGTTTTTAATGGATCCACAAAGCTGCACAGTCATCATTTTCGGAATTAATTACAATATTACTATTTGTAATATTATTATTTATTTTAATGATGAAGATTGTTTACATTTTTAAATTTGTAATTATCGTGGGTTATAGTAGTATTCTCATTAAAGAAGAGGTTATAATATAGTATATATTTTTTATAATATAATAAGATTATGAGAGTAAATAGAAAGAGATAATTGACCATATACCTACGAAATATTTTGTAGTATAAGAATGTCTTGAATCTATGATAATATAATTTTCCCATAATTTAGTACTACTACTGAAACTGGTATCATTACGCACGCACTCATACATAAATTGCACAAGCGTAATGGCAGCTGTCACGCACACTAGCATATTAATTTATGACGTTTATATGAGTGACAGATCTAGATATATCATCTCATCTAGATATATCATTTAATCTAAGAGCTGATCCTTAGATTTCATTTGTTTTAACTTCCAATTTCAAATTCATATGAAGTCAATTACGATCACCACAATAAAGCTACTTTGAGACCCGGGCCCAATAGTGGGACAGAAAAAAAGAAAATATGCATTTTGGTTGTTCGATGAAGCGAAACAAAACATCGTAAGGGAAGAAATGTACCCCAAAAATGTACGCAAAGGCGCTAACATTCTTAGCGTTCTATCGATTCGTATTTTTTTTTTCATTTGTGTAAAATCGTTTTTTTGCAGGAAAGACGCTTGTAGATAGATAAACTTGAAATGAAACTATATGGTTGTCTGTAAAGGAGGTTTACGGGCATTAATTTTACGTGATAACGTCATATATGTTTTCTAAGAGTTTCACAAACAATGCATCTATCGCCATACATTTTTCGGAACGTGACACATTTTCGTGCGTGCAGCCGGCGTTCATCGATTTATAAGACGTTATCACGTCAAAAGAACTGACTTAGGTCAAGTGCAGTGATTGAAAATCGCTATATATTGTGGAAAATTCTTAATTTATGGGTCACAGGCACAGCAGACAAGGTGAGTGCTCTATGACCACGTCGCACGTTTACCAATTGCAATACAGAATTCTTTAGAATCGTTATAAAATATTCTGTGTGGTGACGGACTAAGAATACCCATCCTTTCCCGCGGGTGTCGTACAAGGCGACTGAGGGAAGTAAGCAATTATCACCCACTGCATTACTGGTGGTAAGGGTACCAAGTGAGACTACTCGGTCGGTACCACCGTCTCTTGTGTGACCGATCATGAAGCACGTCCGTGTGTTTTGGCTGTAGCAGAAGATAGCTGTTTATTCATTTTATATCTGAGAAATGAAATGGTGCGCAGCGGCTTGACAATACTGTCGGTATAGTTGAGTCCATAAGCGACGGTTACCACTTACTATCAGGTGGGCCGTGGCTCGTCTGCCATCATTAGCAATAAAAATAATAACATTAATCTTTAAATTGCCATAACTAAAGACTTATCTTTACGACCTTTTTAATATAGTTTTGGCGCCTAAACAAACCTGAATAACGAAAAAAAGAACGCTTTAATAGACCTAGTTTAAAAATAGAATATGTATCATTACAATATATCTAACTTTTGCCTGTGACTTCATCCCTGCTGAATTAGATTTTCGCTATCCCAGGGAAAATTGGGTTTTGGATGGGACTTGTTCAAATCCGTTCTTAGTGGGTCAGTAAGTAAAACCATAAGTAACGTTCATGCTATGCTAAATTTAAATTGATTGACCTTTTTTATTCACAATCGTAAATTAACTTATTTCAACAAAAAGGCGGTGGCAGAATAATTTATTTTCTTTGTCCTCCAAAAATGCATCGTTATTAAAATAAATCAGCTCGTTGCATCCAGTCATCTTTAAATTCGTCTGTCCCATATACCCAATACTCAGATTGAGGACCTTCGTAAAAATAAATCGACCAATGAGTCGACATCGTTCTCAATTTAAATCCTTTTACTTTTCTTTGACCTCTTTTCATAATGTGTAATCAGCCAGAAGCATCTGTCTGTTTGTGTTCCATTTCACTTATGAAACTTAAATTAAAAATAAAAGACATTTACCAGTGTAAAATTAATTTACATTTTAATAAATTTTATAAAGACGTTTGGTTCGATATTTTTTTTCTTTTGCTATGTAACTCACAGCGGAATGAAACAGGGTGCATATTCAAAGGATTATTTGTAAAAAATACCCGAGATGTAATTTATTTTAGCCTTATGCTCCTCTTTTCCAGAGATGAAAGCTCTGCTGTTATTGATCTGAAATCGTATTCAGTTAGGATCGTATAAATCTAGTAAATGACATTTTTATTGATCCATACATCGCCTCACAGCACGAATATACAGGTTAACTATGAAGGTTGATGTATACATTCATCTCGAAATAAGGTTAATACATACTAAAACAAGATCAAAACCACAATCAGGGTTCTTCAAAGGCAACCAATACAGAACAAGAGAACAAACATTAATTTGTATGATAACGTATTAAACAACCAACTCATGTCAATTCTAACTACAGCCAAAAATATAGTCTAATACTGAAACATACTCATTACCTAAGCGTCACAACTACAACTCATAACTATATTTGATTTTCTGTTCGGTTTTTGAATTTAGAATAACTACCATAAAAATAAACTACCTAGGCCGAATATTGAAATGCAAATAAATTTATCACTCAATTATAGCTCTGAGTGGTAGAGCCTTATTTATCCCAGCATAAACAAGCCGACTCGATCGAAGAAATATCGTTTACAGAAGATCAGCGTGAACCAAGGGTGTACAACCATTACGTTTGGTATGGCAAGTGAGAGCGCCGGAGGAAGGAAGGAGAAGAAATATAAAGAATCAAGCCGCAGGGGGCAGGGCGGAGAGGAGGGTGAAAGTTTATGGCTACCCCCTGGTAAGCGGAGACGCTTGGTTTATGACATATTTCAGTTTTAAGATTATTAAAACTAACCTCAAATTAGAACATTTTGTTTGGTTACCTAATATCTTTAAATAATTACGTATTAGTACATTATGATCACACATTGATACATAATAATTAGACATTACATCTATGATGTACACGAAGCGAAGAAAACGGAATGACGCATTCGCAGTAAATAAATGTCAAATATGACAATCGAAATTGCGATTACGTTCCATTTCAAGATATTGACCACCAAAAGAAATAAAAAATGGCCAGATACTCCTACAAATTGTGTTTCGTTTCACTTACACTAAAATCTAATTTAAAAAAGAAGTATGTATACCCGCGTATTGGAAATTGTATTTTTAGAAAGGCAACATTTTATTCCTACATAATTCACTCGATTCTATAGCCAACCCGCATTATACTTCCTCTCCTTAGTATCTTACCTATCCTCTCCTTATCCTGCTTATCCACTTCCAATCCCTTTCCTTGGAGATAACGATATGGGAGTCCTCCGGTGTTGTTAGCGTCTATAGGCTACGGTAACCGCTTACCATCAGATGGGCCGTATGCTTGTTTTATACAATGTGGCTGCCATACCCAAATTGACTAAAAAAGAAATTTGCTGATCAGTGGTTTGGCCGTACTCTTAGTATTATTGAGTGAGCTAATGGTAGCGGTAATTACCACTTACCGTAAGATGGGCGTAGCTCGTCTACCACCAAAATAAATAGAAAAAATACCTTGCCACTCCTTTATCTTACGTCTTTGTACTTTTTAATACCGTGTAACTACACACACAAACGTTGTTCATGACAATTGGCTCTGAAGGTCGTTACATCGGTATACCATCTGTTTAATTTATAATTGATCAATAAAAGGACATACATAAATAAGAGAGTCAATTGAAAATTGTCTTACAAATTCAATGAACAATCGTCTGAGATCCAAATAAATGTGATTACTTAGCTTAAAAACTGAAGTCATTGATATTTAGACATTTATATTGTAAACTAGATTTTGCCCGCGACTTCGGCTACTTGGAATTCAGGATACAATAGCGATCCACGGCCAAAGCTAAGCGCAAATGGCGCTATCAGCGAGATGGCCATTGTCAAATTGTAGTTGCTTTGTTTGCATTTTTAAGTGAAAACTTATTTTAGCGCGGAACGCATATTTTTAGATGAGATAAAATCTCTGGACTCGCGACACCGTTACGAGACGCAGCTATAGTGTGTGCATTGGAAATTAAATTTGACACACTTCCCTGTTTCCGGTTGAGCTGAAACTTTACACCCATATGTATATCGCGTGATAATGCAATATTATGATGACATCATTGATATATAAAAAAGAGAAGATACACAATCAGGCACGAAAAGTGTCCACTATAAATGAGTGCAGATTACGCTTTCCTGCACTCCATTCGTTTAGTATTATTTCGACGCGCGATTAGACGAAGCGTGTCAAAATGTCTAATTGTTCGATGAATAAATGCCGAAATATTGCATTAAAAGTACAAAAAAAGGATGGCGTTTCTTATTTTCGGTAAGTATTAATAGACAGTATTTTTATTTCATACATATTTTGTTGCTTAAGAGTCGCATTTTTTAATTTTTCAATTTATTTTGTTTCAAATTATCGACGATGGCCCTGTATGAACCAGTCAAATAGAGTATGTATTAAAACAAAGGCAGTCTCGAACTATGCTCATACTTCAACGCATTTTGCTCACTTTGATCGCATAACACGACGTTCTCGGTTCTAAAAACGAATGGAGTCACCTTGTTGAATGTATTTTTTTTTATATATATTAAGTAATTAGATGACATTGTTTTATTTACAAAGTTTTAATATCAATAACATTGTCATTTCATATTTATATAATGAAATGACCCGAACCCATCAAGTTTATATTCGTTTCATCATCGAACAATTAATTTGGATATCTAAAAATAACAACTGTTTATTTATAGTTTTAAGTTTTCACTTCTGTCGGCAGTCCTAAGACTGCTGTTTTTTTTTGTTAAGGCGGGATAAAATGTACCTAATCGCACACCCTGTCGTTCGGGACAACGAACAGGGTGTGGGGCCCGTACCCGTTAAATAAACCCGCCGTGTGCCGTCTCGCCGCCTTTATCACATACCTTCAGTGGAAGAGAATTATTTGCTATTTTTTGTGTTTAATCCGGTTGATCAGCTGCATGGAAGATTAAAGATTTGAAAGACTGCTGTGTAGGCACAAAAAATTCGCGACTTTTTGCCATCTACTGAATAGCCGTGCGTTATCAGTGTGGTGACGGACTAAGAATACAAGTGTCACCACCCCATTCTTTCCCATGGGTGTCATATGAAGCGACCAAGGGAAGTAAGCAATTATCATCCATTGCATGACTGGTGGTAGGGCTGGGTACCAAGTGGGAGTACTCACTTGGTATCGGGCCCGAGCGGGTTGGTACCACCATCTCCCGTGTGACCGGCCATGAAGCACATCGTTGCGTTTTGGCTGTAGCAGGAGATAGCCGTTTATATTTCATTTCATATCTGTGAAATGAATTGGTGAGCAGCGGCTTGACAATACTCTCGGTATAGTCAAGTCCATAGGCGACGGTTACCATTTACCATCAGATGGACCGTGGCTCGTCTGCCACTACATGCAATAAAAAGAAGTTAGTATAAAGATTTTTATTTATGAGAGACAAGAGAGCGCAGAGACGCACAATTCAATTCTGGATTGGAGATATCAGACATATTTATAATCAGACGCGGCAATACTGAAATAAAAAAAAAAACATCAAACACACACTTGTAAAGCTTAGGTTTTTCTCGACGTAATAGACTAAGGCGCCCACCCACTCAGCCAAATGAAATAGTTTATGCGATATATATATATATATAGTTTATATACCTATATTCTTTCCAACTCTACGAGGGTACTAGAGTATGTGGTACTAGTTCCAAAAATAACATAGATTGATTGTATCTAGCTCATATACTGAGACCTAAATAAATTCAAGTAGGATTAACTATAAATTTCTAATGGGAAGCAGTTTTTTTAATTTACTGCTTTCATTATCCAAAAGTAGGTATGTTAGCCTCGCCGTGTTTGCCGGCTTTAGAATTGTCTTACCCCTCTCTACCCACGGGAGTCACAAGAGCCGACTGAGGAAATACCGGGGGAGTGGGCAGCAGCACTCCCTCGAGTATTAACACATCCACTGCGATCGCCAACCCGCCTGCCAAGCGTGGCGATTACGGCATTATCATCCATGACGGGACCACTCGTTGTGGCGTTCTCTTGGGGAGGCCTATGTCCAGCAGTGGACGTTGAAAGGCTGATTGATGGATGAGGTATGTTAGTCTTTGGCGCCAAAAGATTTCTTTGACATTTTCTGACCATGAATTGAAAGTCATAATTGCTACTGATACCATAGAACTCAGCAGTACCAGAACAGGTGACCCATTGCACGCTGTAAAGAAATTTATACCACTATATCTGAGAGGAGCGGCAATCGATTACAGAGCCTTGCTTCTCCCAGCATGATTAAACACCGGAAAGTTAAGACCCCTCACAGAAGATTGGCGTGAAGAAATGGTAGTCTATTATTAGTAACTGTCATTTTTCGTGTAGTGAGTGAGAGTGCCGGAGGCCCAAAGCTTTTTATTATCGATCTCCCTTTTATCCTTACTGTTCTTATCTCTTCAGTCATCCTTTCTCTCCAAGTCCCATCTCTTTCCCTATATAGGGTTGACCACGTCCACTGCAGTAATGTCACAGACTTCCAGTGGTCTGCCAATACAGGCGAAGAAACGGTATACGGCGGGTTTATTTACTGAGTGTAGACCCAATAACTACACTGTTAGATGCCCTGAACCGAACCTGAAATTTGAATCAACAAGAGAGTGTCAGATTTTCATTTCCAGCAGTTGTTTTTTTACTACATGGGTGACAAACAAGCATACGGCCCACCTGATGCTAAGCGTTTACCGCAGCCTATAGATGCTAGCAACACCAAAAACATCACTCGCGCGTCGCTATCTCCAAGGAAAGGATTAGGAGGTGGATAGGAAGGATAATCAGTAGGGGATAAGTAGGACACTAAGGAGAGGATAGGGAGGGGGTTAGCGCTCTCAGTCACCATATGAAACACAACAGCAGGAGTAAGTGCCGTTGTTACACGCTGACCTTTTGGTGGGAGGGTAGTACTTCCCCGATAGAGCCGGCCCATTCAGGCTGAGATAAGCAAGGCGCTACTACTAGAAACCTAGTGTATCTATGTAATTTTACTTCCCAAGTAGACTATTATGGCACCCAGGAATGTAATGGGGTCGTTTACGCCCAATCAATTCACCGTCTGCCTCGTATCATACATTAAAATTATTTCATCTTAATACTAACGATTGTGTGTTGAACTCAGCGATATATTTAGAATATAAAATATGCTGCATTGGTATTTTAAACGTTTCATTTGGAAACCGGTCAAGGGCCACTTGCACTGATGGCGGAGTGATTAATGTGATCAGCTTTGTTGCTTGATAGTATCTGGATTTCATTTTTGTATATATTTGTCAATGGTTCTTGTTTTTCTTTGTGTGAATCTAACTCAAATTTTGCGAAAAAAATGCTGGCATCTATCTCCATTCATATATTACTTAAAACCTGCGAGGGAATTGTTACAAATGATAGACATCCGAGAGAAGATGCTTAAAAGTGTTTTCTATAATATGGTAGAAAAAATTAAACAATAGTTTTTTTTTATTGCTTATGGTAATAGTTTTTTTTATTGCTCAACTATACCGAGAGTACTGTCAAGCCGCTGCTCACCATTTCGTTTCACATATATGAAATTAACAAATTAACGGCTATTTCCTGCTACAACCAAAACACACCAATGTGCTTCATGGCCGGTCACACAGGAGATGGTGGTACCAACCCGCTCGGGCCTGATAGTAAAGGAGTACTCCCACTTAGTACCCAGCTCTACCACCAGTTATGCAATGGGTGATAATTGCTTACTTTCCTTAGTCGCCTCTTACGACACCCGTGGAAAAAAAAATCCATTAGCCTTTCGACGTCCACGGCAGGACATAGGGCTCCCCAATAGAGCACTACAACGAGCGGTCCTGTACTGACTTCATCCAACAGCTCCTTTCTTTTTCTTCCTTCAGACTTTAACCAGGTCGTCGGTCCATCTGGAGGGACGCTGTCCTACGCTGCACCGCGCCGTCTGATACGTGGTCGCTACTCGAGACCCTTTTTCCCCAACGGTATTGTTTCTTCGAGCGATGTTGCCACTTCAGCCTGCCAGTCCAGTGGGGTATGTCGGTCTCTCCCGTTCTCCTACGTATCTCCGTATTTTAGATTCGATCACGTAGAGAAATACCGGGCATAGCCCGCTCCATGGTTCGCTGAGCTAGACGTTGTAGTATATTGGATGAGAAGATCTTCCTTAGCTTCCCAAACACTGCTCAGCTAATTTGGTATATAACCATTTCTATTTTTACAAAAAGGATTTTAACTTGGCTGACCACGTTCTAATCTTAGCTTTTAAAAAATAAATAACCAATGACTTGGCTGTCCACTGTCCACGAGCTTATAGTAGGTTTTGAAAAGTTAATACCAAGACTTAAAAATGAATCTGACTAAACTGACAACTAGGTACCTTCTATATCATTGCAGCTTTTTAAAAATAGAATACCATAATATAAAAATGCTGGCTTGGGCAATGCACGATATCCATCGCAGTTTTTAAAAATAATAAGCTTGTGCCAATATTTATAAAAGGTTACATGCTAGTCTGTAAAGGCTTCTAACTCGGCTATTCACTCACACTTTAAAAATAAACAAATGACCTATTCAATTAATCTGTTTAACTCAATAAAAGCCACATAATAAAAAGTTGACCTCATTCTTGGGCACTATGGTTACAATTAATCATTTATACTTAATTAATTACTGGAATAGCTGACAATGGCTATCCGCCATAAACTTACGTTCGGTCGCGATAAAGGTGGATATTCAATATTTTAAATTAATATTTATACATAAGTGTATTTATGTTGCAAATGTTGCAATAGGCGAATTATGTATGCAAGTAGGTACCTAGATATTCTCCACAACGCTACAACAACTAAAACAATTAAATGTAGAATAGTAATAAATGCTTTTCTGATATTTATACTTAAATATATTAGCAGACCCGACAAAACGTTTTTTTTTTTTTTAATTCATTATTCAAGCCATACACCATTTAGGTTAAGCCGGCTACAAAAACGTTAATTTTGTAATAAAAAAGAAAATTAGGACACTTCACTTTGTTTAAACTGCAATAGAGAAAACTAGCTGTAGTATAAATCAGCGCTATCTAGTAATGAAGTTCAGTACTAAATCAGTAATAATTATGACACCTTCAAAACAATTGGTAAGTTATGTTATTTAACGAGATATAATTATAAATTGGCCGTGTGGCTTTAGAATTGTCCCACCCCTCTCTACAGCAGCACTCCCTCGAGTATTAACAACATCCACTGCGATCGCCAACCCGCCTGCCAATCGTGGCGATTACGGCATTATCCCCCATGACGGGACCGCTCGTTGTGGCGTTCTCTTGGGGAGGCCTATGTCCAGCAGTGGACGTTGAAAGGCTGATGGATGGATGGATGGATTATAACATGAAATACGAATTGATTCTCATAAAATATTCTCATATATATAGCTGAATAAGAAAACACTACTAGGCACTTATATCTCTGTATTCTATATCGTATATCGTTCTCCCGCGGGCTAAATCCTATAGATGCATGTGTTAGTATCTTTTTGTGTTACTTTTTTGTTTCATCGAGTATCAAAACAGAACGGGGCTAAAGAAGTTTTCACATCATAACTAATATTACATATTTCATCAACACTGTTACTTACTCAAGTTTCATTGCAAAACAACTGTCAAAGTCCTTGATATAATCCACAATGACATCATTTTAATTACGGCTATAACCAATATTATTCATTACACTCGTCCAGAGGTATTTTTGCAACCGAAACATTCACTACCCAATTACAAAACGACATAAAACCCTCAGCGTTTCTAACATATTTTGAACTTTAAGCTGTTGTTGAACAGCACGTTGAGTTCGAGATTATTTTGGGGAAAGTGAGTCAGTGTACACAGAGTATGCAGGTGCAGTGCATCTGAAGATTTCAGGGCTTAATTTATAATCTGTTAACAATGTTTTAAGAGTCTTTGGCTAATCTTGGCTTAAAAGCATTATGATGACATTTTGATGGCCCATACGATAGGTAGGTAAATATGCGTGTAAAACGTATTTATTTATGCAACTAAAAACAAAGTAGGTAAGTACTATACCTAAGGAAGTAAAATAAATCACTAAAAGTATTAAAGCAAAGAGAAGTGATTAGACCAAGTACCTAGTACTATTTCTAGCGGTAAAACCAAAAACTGAAAAAACAAGAGTATCGAGTTCGAATTCGATTCATCGCGGTAATAGGGTACCTCCTGCTCCCGAGCGTCGTAAGAGCGATGTTGGGCCGTGACAGGAATTGGTGTGCAGTCGTAACCTTCTGAACCCTCTGCGGGAACATTATCTCGTAGGAGGCGGTGGGCGGGGAGGGCCAGGGAGGATGATCCTTCCCCCTGCGCGATTACCTGCGCCTAATGTTACCCTAGCCAATGCCGGACGGACGGAAGAACGTACACCACCCGCAAAGCCTTACGTTACGGCGCAACGCTTCGTTGTGTAGTAACGTCACTCACTGAGGCTACCTGAAATAGTAAGCCACTTAAAAAAAAGGTATTGAATTCGATTCCCAGTCGCAAAGGCACATACTTCTTACTTTCCAAAATTAAGCCATTTTAATGTCTTTAAACACAAAGTGAAAAATGTGAAATCGAAAATAACAGTCAGGAGCAGGATTTGAACCTGCATCTTCTGGATACCGTCCAGATGCTTTACCAATTCAGCATCCTGACAATTGCTCCTGACTGCTAATCTCGATAACACATCATACTTAACGTCTTTGGGTGACGCCTGCGCCATCTGTCGGACGTATTTTCATACATTATACCGACCAGGTAAACTTAATTTTACAATTAAGATTTTACCTAATAATGACGCAAACCCTTTAAATATTTTAGATATTTTTATATATATTTTTAGCATTTGACATGCTTAGCACTATACATTAAACACAAAGTGAAAAATGTATGAAAATACGTCCGACAGATGGCGCAGGCGTCACCCAAAGACGTTAAGTATGATGTGTTATCGAGATTAGCAGTCAGGAGCAATTGTCAGGATTGCTGAATTGGTAAAGCATCTGGACGGTATCCAGAAGATGCAGGTTCAAATCCTGCTCCTGACTGTTATTTTCGATTTCACATTTTTCACTTTGTGTTTAATGTATAGTGCTAAGCATGTCAAATGCTAAAAATATATATAAAAACATTTTAATGTCATTTTACAAAATATCATTAATCGGTGAAAATAAACTACGTAAGCATACGTAATATAAAAACTACCTATTGAATGGATTTTGATGAAATTTTTTTTTTAGATATTTTTATATTTATTTTTAGCATTTTACATGCTTAGCACTATACATTAAACACAAAGTGAAAAATGTGAAATTGAAAATAACAGTCACGAGCAGGATTTGAACCTGCATCTCATGGATACCGTCCAGATGATTTGCCAATTCGTATCATCGTGACAATTGCTATTGTCATTGTAGTGTATAGTGCTAAGCATGTAAAATGCTAAAAATATATATAAAAATATCTAAATATTTATAGGATTTGCGTCATTATTAGGTAAAATCCTATCAACCCTATAGCTATCCCTATCAACTAAAAACTGGGCTGGAGCCTTGCTTATCCCAGCATAAATGAGCCGGCTCGGGCGGCACAGAAGATTGGCGTGAAACAAAGGTAGGTTAGTACTCCTACCGTTGTGTTTCGTATAGTGAGTGAGAGCGCCGAAAGCCCAATCTCCCCTATCCTCTCCTTAGTATCCATCCTATCCTTTCCTTGTTATCCTTCCTTTCCCCCTCCTATCCCTTTCCTCAGAGATGGTGACGTGTGAGAAATCTCTTTGTTGTCTATAGGCTACGGTAACCGCTTACCATCAGGAAAGCCATATGCTTGTTTGCCTCTCACATTGCACTAAAAAATACTAGGTATACCAATAGTCTATACTATTATAAAGCTTTTTGAAATAAAACTACGTTTACGGAATCTATCGCGTTTACTTGATTTTACTACTATCCCGACGTTTCGAATACTTTACAGCATTCATGATCACGGGTGGACTTAGATGATAGACGTCCAAGGTTGATATGTTATTTCAACGGTTTCATCTACCCACAGTATATGATTTTACAAAATTTTTGGTTTATTTATTTTAACCCACCTAATATTAATTTAGAAACACAGTGAAAATATCTACTTTAAATGTTTATGCTTACAATGTATGAGACTTTAAATTAGTATATTAAAATGAGTATAATACTCCTCTTTAAATTGTAAAATTTTTGTTTTTATTTAGTGTTCAAAAATTCTACCACAAACTACCAATTACTACCAGTAAGAAGACAATCTTGGTTAATAGTTTATATTATTAAATATATTGATTTTGCCAAAAGCTAAGACTAAGAAGCTACCACCGGATCGATCCGGCCAGAAAACTCAGTAGGCAACAACTGTTATGGATTATAAAATTTTGTACGGAATTACTGAGATCTAATAAGGTTTAAATTTTTTTTTTTTTTTTACAAAAGGCAAAGACTAATCACTACTGTGGGTTTTATCTACACAATAAGCGCTAACTGTGTCTTGCAATCTTGTGGTGTGCCTTCTTGTATTCTGTTTGGTGAGGCCTATCACAGGATTCCAGCTTGATGGTAAGACCCAGCCGTCTTCTAATCAAGAAACATCCCAATTTCAATAGCCTCACGTATCATTCTAGGGCGATATCGATGTTCTTTTGCGAGGATTTGAGGTTTGTCAAACCTAATGTAATGGCGGGTGTGGTCCTGTATGTGCTCACTGTGTTACTCAACCAGCACTCCGAAGCATTAAATCTAGATGAAAAACCCTGATACCACCTTGTGCAAAGCCACCTAAATTGTATGGGTTGCCTAAGATACACAAACCGAACGCACCACTACGACCTATTGTAAGTCAGATCGACTCACCTACTTATAAAGTCGCTCAGCTACTGGCCAAAGTTCTCTCACAACTCCGAGGACACACAGATGCGTTCATAAAGGACTCATACCATTTTGTAAGTGAGATTAAACACCTTCATCTCGCTAACAATGAAACTATGGTGAGTTTTGATGTCCAGTCAATTTTTACCTGCTTACCTGTGGAAGACTGCATCAGAATTGTATCTAAGAAACTATCAGAGAACAACATACCTATGGAATACGCTGAACTGTTAAAGTACTGCCTCACATCTGGCTGCATTATGTGCAGAGTGGCCATGGGTTCGCCAGTCGCTCCCGTTGTTGCCGACATATTTATGGAAAACTTCGAGGAGACTGCCCTAAAAACCTCACCTGTGGTCCCCCGTTTCTACAAGCGGTACGTAGATGACACTTTTACTATATTACCATCTGATAAAGTAACCGTATTTCTAAACCATCTGAACTCCATTAATCCTAAAATTCAATTCACTATGGAACTGGAGTCAAATAACTCTTTAGCTTTCTTAGATATTATGGTAATCCGTAACCCCAACAACACCTTGAGTCATACAGTGTATCGAAAGAAAACCCATACTGGTAAGTACCTGAATGGATAGTCTCACCACCATCCTTCACAGTTAGCTACCGTGTCTAAATCTATGTTTCAGAGAGCACAGGGTATCTGTGACGAAGAATTGCTGGCTGGGGAGTTGCAGCATGTAAAGAAAGTTTTACATGCTAATAAGCTGCAGGTTCCACGCCGCCGTCACAGAAACCGAGTGAAGTCACCCATAGTTGAGCGCCTCCCTGCAGTCCTGCCCTATGTTAAAGGAGTCATTGACAAGATTGGCTACATTCTCAAGAAAGCTTCAATTAAAACCTACTATAAGCCACTCAAAAGAATTAATAAATTTTTACCACCAATCAAGTGCCATATACCCTTACAGGATGCAGGAGTATACAAGCTGGATTGTGATTGCGGTCTATCCTACATTGGGCAAACAAAGAGATCCATAACAACTCGGATCAAAGAACACATAGCTGATGTGAAGCACCGTCGCTATACAAAGTCTGCAATTTGTGAGCACACACAGGACCACACCCGCCATTACATTAGGTTTGACAAACCTCAAATCCTCGCAAAAGAACATCGATATCGCCCTAGAATGATACGTGAGGCTATTGAAATTGGAATGTTTCTTGATTAGAAGACGGCTGGATCTTACCATCAAGCTGGAATCCTGTGATAGGCCTCACCAAACAGAATACAAGAAGGCACACCACAAGATTGCAAGACACAGTTAGCGCTTATTGTGTAGATAAAACCCAAAGTAGTGATTAGTCTTTGCCTTTTGTAAAAAAAAAAAAATTAAAATTTAAACCTTATTAGATCTCAGTAATTCCGTACAAAATTTAATAATCCATAACAGTTGTTGCCTACTGAGTTTTCTGGTCGGATCTTTCTCAGTCAGGTGGCGTTCCGATCCGGTGGTAGCTTCTTAGTCTTAGCTTTTGGCAAAATCAATATATTTAATAATATAAACTAATAACCAAGATTGTCTTCTTACTGGTAGTAATTGGTAGTTTGTGGTAGAATTTTTGAACACTAAATAAAAACAAAAATTTTACAATTTAAAGAGGAGTATTATACTCATTTTAATATACTAATTTAAAGTCTCATACATTGTAAGCGTAAACATTTAAAGTAGATATTTTCATACTGTGTTTCTAAACGAATATTAGGTGGGTTAAAATATATAAACCAAAAATTTTGTAAAATCATATACTGTGGGTAGATGAAACCGTTGAAATAACATATCAACCTTGGACGTCTATCATCTAAGTCCACCCGTGATCATGAATGCTGTAAAGTATTCGAAACGTCGGGATAGTAGTAAAATCAAGTAAACGCGATAGATTCCGTAAACGTAGTTTTATTTTAAAATGTGTAACATTCGCGAAAATATCAGAAAGTATTATATTATAAAGCTGTAACGGAGCTGTGTCTGTACATTTAAGATATTTGAGAAAAAAAATACTGTAATAAGCTATATACTCGTGTCTAAACACAAAAAAAATTTTTTTTAGATTTTCCCGCGAATGTGCGACGCTCTGTGTGCGGATGCATCGCTCAGTAGAGTGTATCCGAAAGGGTATGTCTCCGGTGGACCACTCAAGTAATGTCACACAGTTCCAAAAATGTTATGCCTATTGAGAGTGGTCCGCCGGTACAGGCGGAGAGACGGCACATGGCGGGTTTATTTTGTGGATGAAGGCCCCACATTGTCCTGTTCGTTCCCTATGTTCTCGCATTACCAAAAAAATAGGAGCAGGACTATTTTTCGTTTTTATTCTGGTAATTAGCCGAGTACGTCAAATACTTAAAATATACATAATAGTATCAAAATAGAATCCCTTGGTTATCGAGCGGGACGCCACGGAAATCGATTTCGAACCTCAGTCTAAGGTCACACCACACACGTCTAACCTTTCGAGATTTTTTAAGAATATCTATGTATTTGTTAAAGACGGGCCTCGTGGCGTAGTCGGTAGTGTAACCGACTTCCGTGCAATAGGTTGTGGGTTCGATTCCCACTCAGGACAATTATTTGTATGATAAACACAGATATTTGTACTGCGTCTGGGTGTTTTCTATCTATTATATGTATGTATTTACCAAAAAAAAGTAATCTATTATATTCGTAATCTGGTGCCCGTAGCACAAGCGTTAAGCTTAGTTTGGGACCAGATGCGTTGTGTGAAATGTCCGTGAATATTTATTTATTTTAAACCATTACTGCTCGGTGGAGGAAAACCTGCATGCTTGAAAGATTTTTTTGAAGGCTTCTAAAGGGCGCCAATCCGCACTGGGCTGCTACCTGGTGGACTAAGAATCTGGTGGACAGCGATATAAATCGCTGTCATTCTGAGAGGAGACCTTTGCCCAATAGTGGGACAGTGGTCAATCTGCCGTGTGGGGCCGGCACCAAGAATAGCTCCACCCCGTCTCTCCCTATGGGAGTCATAAAAGCCGACTAAGGGATTACCGGGGGACCGGGCAGCAGCGTTCCTCTGATGATCGCTAGATCGCCAACCCGCGTGCCAAGCGTGGCGATTATGGTAAAACCCCCATTTTGAGGAGGCCTTTGCCCAGCAGTAGACGATGAAAGGCTGATGGATGGATGGATGGATCAATAAAAACAAAATTTTGTTTTCTCTCTTAGAATCAAAGTCAATATGGCTTTAGTTTTCATCAAAGCGTTTGTAAGCAAATCGCGTCTACGTTTACGAGAGTTTGTTTATGGAAGCTACTAACCACTAAAACTATTCCGAAAACAAGAGTCGACGTATTCACATATTTGTGTGTTGATGTCACGATGAGCAGAAGCCGCCAGTCACCTTGACTTAGTAACCGATTAGATCTCGAGATTGCGGCAGCAAGACTTTCAGTCCAATGTTATTGTTTGGAATGAGATTAGTCAAAGGATTTTTTACGCCTAATTGGATGGAACAAACATGACCACTGGATTTAAATAATGTTCTAGGATAACTTGATTGTATTCAACTAAAAATATAATTTTAATACGACTTATCCGTGTTCTGATGAACTAAGAATACAAGTGTCACCACCCCATTCTTTCCCAAGGGTGTCTTACGAGGCGACTAAGGGAAGTAAGCAATTATTTATAATTAACCCGTTGCATGACTAGTGGTAGGGCTGGGTACCAAGTGGAAGTACTACCTTGCTTGTAGCAGGAGATAGCCGTTAATTCTTTAATTTCGTATATACGAGGAGTGATCAAAAAGTAGTGAGAACAACATACTCCTTGGTAAGAAATAAAAATAAATACTGGCAGGCATAGTTCAGATACATATTTGTAATAATAATAAAGAAAAAATCTTCGATTCTCTTTTGTTTTTTTCTGAATGTAGTCATTTGTTGGCTTCGTGTCGGAACGTGTTCTCGAAAATGGAGAAAAACTAAGTACGAGCCGTTATTAAATACCTCTGTTTAAAAAAGTTAACGACGCAAGAGATTCATTGCGATTTGGAGGCAACATTAGGAGAGTCTGCTCCGCCGTATTCCACTGTTGCAAGGTGGGCTTATCAATTTCGAGTAGGGAGAACGAGCACGGAAGATGAACATCGTTGCGGCCGTCCATCGACGTCAGTCACCCAAGAAAATGTTGCGAAAGTCGAGAAAATTGTATTGAGCGATCGAAGAGTTACCATCCGATACTTAATTCAAGAAACGGGCATTTCATATGGAAGTATTCAATCCATATTGAAACAATCTTTGAATATGAGAAAAGTCTCCGCAAGATGGGTGCCGAGAATGTTAACCGACAGTCAGAAACAAAATCGACTTGACATTTCAAAGATATTGTTGGACAAGTTTCAAGAAGATTCTGAAAACTTTTTGTCTCGTTTGTAACAATGGACGAAACATGGCTCCATCATTTTGATCCCGAGACAAAACAGCAATCTTCGCATGGAAACGACCATCATCACCGACCCCGAAGAAGTTTCGTGCCGTGGCATCGGCTGGCAAGGTTATGGCCTCAATATTTTGGGACTCAGAAGGGATATTGTTGATTGATTACCTGGAGCGTGGAACCATTATTACAGGCCAATATTATGCAGCTTTAGTTCCTAAGTTGAAGAATGCCATCAAAGAGAAAAGCAGAGGTAAACTTCGAAGTGGCGTGCTGTTTCATCACGACAACGCACTCGCGCACAGGTCAGCAGTTGCGATGGCTGCCATTCAGCAAGCTGGCTTCGAATTTGTTGACCATTTATTTACCAGATCTGGCGCCTAGCGATTTTTATCTGTTCCCTAAACAAAACAAAACTTTTTGAAAGGGATTGAAGCCTTGGAAAATCGCTGGAGTCGGTGTGTAGAGAGACTCGGAGACTATGTAGAAAAATAAATTATTAAGTTATCAATAGTCATTATATTCTATCTCATTCTCACTACTTTTTGATCCCTCCTCGTATATATATATATAATGGTAAATGTGATATAATGGTGAGGAGCGGCTTGGTACCTATAGTTGATTCCGTGGGCGACGGTTACCATTTACCACCAGGTGGGCCGTGGCTCATCTGCCACCATAACCAATAGCTAACATAAAAAAACAAGGTACATTTATAATAATATGTACTAAAAAAACACTTGATTAGTTGTATCGTTTTAATTGTGTAAACCTTACCAACTATCGTTATATTTATTAATTTTATTATTAAAGTGAGTTTATTGACGTGATAACATGTTATAAATCGATGAACGCCGGCTGCACGCACAAAAATGTGTCACGTTTCGCCTGAGCCGAGCGTGCAAGCGAGAGCGCGGAGCGGGATCGGCCTAAGCGTTCGGCTTGTGACGCATCTATCGACATATATAATGTTATCACGTAAAATTATCGTCCGTATACCGACTTTACAGACAACCACTTTTTTTTGTTACATCTTGACGCCGTTAGGTACATAAGCACTTACGATGGTCGGCCATTTCTTAGAACACAAAATGTTTAGTGGTAGAACCAAGCTTATCCCAGCATGAACGGGCTGGCTCGATCGGGGACGTAACTCCCTCTCGCCTCAGACTGCTTAGTCTGAGCCTCTCGCAAAAGATCAGTGTGTAACAACGACAGTTACTCCTGCCATTGTGTTTCGTATGATGAGTGAGAGTGCCGGAGGCCGAAACCTCCTTCATATCCTCTCCTTAGTATGTATCCTACTTATCCTCTCCTTATTATCCTTTTAATATTTGACGCGTGAGTGATGTTTCTGGTGTAAGTAGAGGATAGGAAGAATATCAAGGAAAGGATAGGAATGATAATAAGGAGAGGATATGCAAGGGATGTGGGCCTCCGTCGCTCTCACTCACTATACGAAACACAAAAACAACTGCAAACTTTGGAATCACTATAACGGCCAAGAGAAAAAAGTTTACTGAAAAAAGTTTGCAGTTTAAAGTAATGCAATACATCAAAATATTATCTCGAAACAAGACGTGCCAAGGTTATCTATCGAAGACGATACTCGATCGTATAATGATGACACATTTTGAACATCACCTTGCAGAGTAAGCTTACAAAAATGTACAATTAACATAGAGAACTTAATTATTATAATTGGAAGATTGATATCTTAGGATGCATTTTATGACCGTTTTCCGTTATATGGCGTAATTTTTCAAGATCTCGAGGATCGGTTGTCCTTGACTATCTAAATTAATGAATTAACTAATGACTGCACAGATGGTGGAGTGGTTTAGATACCGGCCTCCCGCCCGAGTGTTGTGGGTTCGATTTCCACACAGGATAACTCTTTGTATGATCCGAAAAGGGGTGAGTCTGGGTGTAGGTACTTTGTGTAAGTGAAATTGTATGTTTATAAGCTCCCCGCGATACAAGGATAACTCCTCGTGCAGTGTGTCTATTTAAAAAAAACAACTACAAATATAGTTTCTAGCTTCTGCCAAAAAGCTAGATTTTTTTTTATCTTAGGTCCCGTCACATTCCACTGAAGGAATGTAATATGATTCCGATGGCCCGCCAAAGGCGGAGAGACGGCACACAGCGGGTTTCTTTAGTGGGTGAGGGCCCCACACTACCTTGTTCGTTGCCCCGAACGACGGGGTGTGCGGTTAGGAACATTTTTTCTCGCGTTAACATTTTTAAGTCTAGTCGGGCAACTAAGTGGATGGCAAACAAGCATACGGCCACCTAATATTAAGCGGCTTTGTGAAGTTTGCCACTTCAGAGAGTAGTCGCGGGCCCAACATATGAGAAATATCCTTTTTTTTGGACGGAAAATATGTACCTACACACATTTTTTTTTTTTTGTTAGTGTGGTGCCTGGGGCACACCCACTAAAGAAACCCACCGTGTGCCATCTCTCCGCCTTTATTAACGGGCCACTAGAACTATGTAACATGTTACATTCCATCGGTGGTCCGCCGGTGGTTTACCCTTTCGGGTACCCTCTACTGATGTACCTAGGTACCCTCTACTGATGTACCCCTGTCGTTAGGAGTATCGAGCAGGGTAATTTTACCCTCCCTCTCCTCTTCCCTCATATAAACAACCCTGTGCCGTCTCTCCCGCCTGTATTGGCGGGTGACTGGAACTGACTTTCAGTGATGAAAAAATAATAACGTGTTATATGCCCAAAAAATTACCGGTAATTATGGGTTACCGCTCAACTAAACAAAATACTAAGTACTTAACAAAAAATATATTTTCAGCGTTTTAATCTATACTATAGCTGTAACAGAGCTGTGTCTGTACATTTAAGACATTTGAGTAAAAGTACTGTAATGAGATATAGGCGTTTCTAAACACAAAACAATTTTTTTTAGAGTTATCGATGTACTACTGAACGGATTTTGATGCAAATTTTTTTATTTGAGAACTCTTGATTAGATATAAGAACTGGTAGGTATTATAAACCCGCTACTATATCGCAAACCTGAGATATAACCTAAAAACTAGCTTGGCTGCGGCGGAGCCGCGGGCAAAGGCTGGTATAATATGCTCTTATCTTCTTCTTTTTCTATCTATATGTATACTACTATTTAGCTGTAACAGAGCTGTATCAGTAATTTAAGATATTTGAGAAAAAAATACCTACGTGTCTCTGAACCTAACACATTTTTTTTAGAAATTGTGTTTATCTGTTTCTTTGTTGGCACATCACGCAAAACCTACTAATCATATTTTCATGAAACTGTTTTGTTTGATAGCTCTTGATTAGAAAGCTGTTATACGTTGTATCCCACTACTATATGGGACCATTGAAACATAACCTGAAAACAAGTTAATATATTATTGCTTTAGAGTTAAACAACTCTTTCTTAAGTAGACTATTGTTTATGTAAAATAACTCCTCAACTCCATACATAGGTAGACGAAAATATAATCTTTCTGGCGTCTTAACAAATTCTTTTCAACGACAGAACACAATAAGCATAGGGCTTAAGCTATTAACATAACAAATAATTTCCTGCCACACATTATTATACAAAGCCGTACACATCTGTACAAACACAAATATGTGGTAACATTTTAATAAAACGTTCCTTTGTATCTTTGAGTATTCTATGTTAGGTCCGTGGTACACACCACTGAAGGAATGTAATATGGTTCCAGTGGTCAACCAATAAAGGCGGAGGACGGCCATGGCGGGATTCTTTTCTTTTAAAAAAAAAGAAGTCCGTGGCACACACGCTGCTGCTTGTATTCGGCGATTTTTTGTAAAGTGTTTTGGCGTTAGCATACGATTGTTAAATTAGAATCCTTACCAAGAGCTTAAGGCGATTCACACATTGGCGACGCGCCCAGGCGCGGAGGCGCGGGGCAGCAGATCCCGCGCGCGGCGACGGAGGAGCAGATCTGTCTCTTGGAGCAGATATTACCGCGCCTCCGCGCCTGACGGCTTTGTACGCGGCCCGCACCAAACTAAAGGTCACTTTACATTTGATCGTCGTGGTGTTAGTTACGTTACAATGGGCAATACTGAACTCATTCAAGGCGCTGCAATTGTTTTAGCAATATGGTTTTTGTATAAGCTAATAAGTAGACCTAATATAAGATATTGGATACATTCTTTTTTACGAAATAGATCGAGAAATGGTTCATTTGTACTGAATTAGGTATATATATGGACATAAGAAAACATGAATACAAGTTTTATAACTTTAGACGAATGTCAACTGCATCTTTTGACTATTTATTGAGCAATCCGTGTCCAGATCCATAGTGAACAAGTCCTTAGCACGAAAACAGGCGAGATACTGCGGAGCGCAGTGTGTTCCTACTGCGGTCCGCACCGCGCCGCCGCGCCTTGGCGCGAATCTGCAAGCGGGACGCGCTCCCGCGCCGTGGCGCGTTTTCGGTTTGTTGGACCTGGCGTGTTTTCTGTACAAATCGATGTACTTGCATACAATATTAAAATCTGCCACTCCGCGTCAGGCGACGGAGCGCGGAGCAGTGTGTGAATCGCCTTAGTGGGATAGCCTTCTTTTTTGTTAAGGCGGGAAAAAATTTTCCTAATCGCACATCCCGTCGTTCGGGGCAACGAACAGGGTAGTGTGGGGCCTTCACCCACTAAAGAAACCCGCCGTGGGCCGTCCTCCGCCTTTATTGGCGGCCCACTGGAACCATAGCCTTGCTTATCCCAGGGTGAATGGGCCGGCTCGATCGGGGAAGTACTCTCATATTACCCTCTCACAAAAGATCAGCGTGAAGCAACGATAGGTTACCATTGTTTCGTATAGTGAGGGAGAGCGCCAGAGGCCTCAGTACCCTCCCTATCCTCTCTTTATTATTATTCGTATCCTCTCCTTAGTATCCTACCTATTTCCCCCTATACTTCGAGATGACGACGCGCGATTGATACCTTTGGTATTGCTAGGGTATATAAGGTACGGTAACCGCTTACCATCAGGTGGGCCGTATGCTTATTTGCTACCTACGTAGTATCTATATTATTATAAAGCTGTAACAGAGCTATGTCTGTACATTTAAGATATTTGAGAAAAAAATACTGTATTAGGATATAAAAAATAGGCGTGTCTAAACACAAAACGATGTTTTTCGGATTTTTTGTCTATTTGTCTGTTTATCTGTTTGTTAGTTCGCGCATCATGCAAAAACTACTGAACGGATTTTGATGCAACTTTTTTTGTTTGATAGCTCTTGATTAGACTTAATAACTGGTATACATTTTATACCGCTACTATACCGGGAACCTGCGATATTACCTAAAAACTAGCTTTTTTTCAGCTTTTAAGGCTAGTAAAAAATAAAAGGATTGTAAAAGCGATAATAAGTTTGTATGTTTGTTAGGCTTTCACACCGTAACTACTAAACTAATTATCATGAAATTTTGCGTACACATAGTCTGAAACACAAAAAAGGACATAACGCTCTTCTTACCGGATAAATAAATTGTTACCATGGGATAGCTCTTTTAACATAGTGATAATGAATGCGCCATGTATTTATATTCTGAAGTACATAATACTCATTTACTTGTTTTAGGGCGGATTCGACCGAGTACCCTGCCGTCCGCGGAAGCCTACTGCGAAGGTGTGACGCCCAAGTGCGCGAGACGTCACTCAAGAGAGGGTGCCCGAAGGGGCTGTCGCCTGCGGATCGCGGTGAAACGACGCGGTACCCGTGATCCGCCGTAGTAAGGGCGGGTGAGGGCGCACGGTGGGTTTTTAGTGGGTGAGAGCCCCACACTACCCCGTTGTCTCCCCGGGCAGCGGGATGTGCTGTAGGACATTTTTGAATAAAAAAATAAAAAAAATAAAAAAGGGCGGATTCGACCAAACTCGAATATATACAAGAACTAGCCTTTGCCCGCGGCTCCGCCGCAGCCTAAAGCTAGTTTTTAGGTAACATCTCAGGTTCCCGATATAGTATATCCATCCATATTCATCAGCCTTTCATCGTCCACTTCTGGACATAGGCCTCCCCAAAATGGGGGTTTTACCATAACCGCCACGCTTGGCAGGTGGGTTGGCGATCGCAGTGGATGTTTTTAGTACACAGGAGAACGCTGCTGCCCGGTCCCCCGGTAATCCCTCAGACGGCTTTTATGATTCCTATAGGAAGAGACGAAGTGGAGCTATTCTTGGTGCCAGCCCCACACGGCAAACCTTCCCGATATATTAGCGGGATTAAATGTATACCAGTTCTTCAGTCTAATCAAGAGCTATCAAACAAAAAAAGTTGCATCAAAATCCGTTCAGTAGTCTTTGCGTGATGCGAGAACAAACAAACAGATAAACAGACAAACAGACAAAAATTCTAAAAAAAAATATTTTGTGTTTAGACACGCCTATATCGCCTATTACAGTATTTTTTTCTCAAATATCTTGAATGTACTGACACAGCTCTGTTACAGCTTTGTAATAGTATAGATAACTATAAAGAATAATCTATTCCACGATTTTATTCTCTAGATAATCAACAGTCGTTTTTCCACGCAAGCTGACGTATAGCTATACTTGGAATACCTATTCGCGAATAGCGAATACCCGGCGAAAAGAAGTTGTTCTACAAACGAGACTATGTATAGCTTAACTCATCTCAACTCTTATTTGTCGTATTATAGCGTGAGAAAGTAACTGTCACTGTATAGTTCGAATTAAAATGACAACACAAAAAAGGTGACGCCATAATTTTATTCTTGGATTAACTCCTTATTCAATGCTTATCGGTGGTATAGTGACTATTCGCGCATAATAATAAATAAATATTCACGGATATTTTCACACAACGTCCTCTGGTCCCAAACTATGCTTAATGCTTGTGCTATGGGTACCAGATTACGGATATATACATATACTACTTTTTTTTGTAAATACATACATACTAGAGATGGGCCGAATGTGATTTTAAACGAATACGAACTTCGTAAAACAAAAAAAAAACATAGCATCACGCCTGTATTTCCCGAAGGGGTAGGCAGCGGTGTATTACACACCCACGACTCGCCAGCTATGTTTGAGTCCCACGTAATAGGGGGCGAGCCTATTGACGTCTACAGGGCACATTTCCAAACTCCGGGCTGCAACTGAGATTTTTTATTTTTAGGAAAAAGCTCAATAGCTTTGCTCGACCCGGGGATCGAACCCGAGACCTCATGATTAGCAGTCGCATACACAACCGCTACACCACCGAGGCAGTTTTTTTTTCAGAGTACCGAACTTCGTAAATATGCAAAATTCGGCCGAACTTCGGTGTATGATTTCTTGGGAGTAACAAGTCGTGTTCTGTGTGTATTTTTTATGAAAGAACGCCGTAAAACATTAAAAGACAGTCAGTGTAAGGTGTCACAGTATTTCCAATATTTTTTTGACGACGACACCTTTCTAAGCTTATAAGGAATAATCCATGTATCGTAGGGGACTTTACAAACATACAACTTTACGGAAACAAAGTATACACAGACTCAGAACAACCATTTGTGGATCACACAAAGAGTTGTCCTGTGTGGGAATCAAATCCACAACACTCGGACGGAAGGCCGGTATCTAATCCACTCCGCCATCTGTGCAGTCATTCACACATTAGTCTATTATTGGGTTTATTGATTCGTACTCTTGGATTGCGAAACTTACTACTTCATTTGTACATTTTAATTTATCTATATTTATATAGTTTAACGTACCTACAATTGACCATCATTAAATGACTCTATTCTATAGTATTGTTATATGTGACTTATTTTACAGCTATGACGGATTTGATATCTCTAAATTTTAGTATGAACCTTACCTTTTTTTATTACCGAATGTTCGGCATTTTAAACCGAAATTCGGTTAAACCGAATGTAAAACGAATTTCGGCCCATCCCTAATACATACATTTTCATAGATAGAAAACATTCAGACGCAGTACAAATACCTTTGTTCATCACACAAATAATTGTCCTGAGTGGGAATCGAACCCACGACCTCGTGCACGGAAGTCAGTTACACTACCGACAACACAACAAACCTCGCTGTTCTTAACAATTTTTTTATTTAATAATTTATTTATTTAAAAACAAATACATTAGTACATTGGTTTAGGAACGAAATTAACTGCAGTCATAAAAACTGTGGCGCAGCTAATAGCTTTACTTCGAATTGTTGTTGGTAAAACGTAAAATTGATTTATTCTCGAGTAAGTCAAATTCAAATTCAAATTCAAAAATATCTTTATTTCATAGGCCTATTAAATAGCACTTAAAATCGTCAAGAATACACAATAATAATCAACACGAGCGCCTGAGGCGAGTGCATCCGCAATAACAAAGTGGCGATTGCAATCGCCACAAGCGGCCGGATTCCGAAGTAAAGCCTTTCATGAGAAGAACCCGGCAAGAAACTCATGGGCCACTTTTTTAAATTGCCAATTTATTACAATTTAATATAATATTTATAACTAAAATGACATTACATCATACAAAACAATTTTGAAAAATAATGAATGAGGAGCAGCTCAAGCCCATTTTGTTTTGTCCTCAAGATAATCCGAAACAGTGTAATAACCTTGATTACAAAGTCTAATTTTTATGGCTTTCTTAAACTTATTTAGTGGCATGTTTCGGACATTTTCAGGAATCTTATTGTAAAAGCATATACATTGCCCCATAAAAGATCTACTAATTCTGTGGAGACGAGTACTGTGTGCAATAAGATTGCCTTTGTTCCTAGTATTAATGTGATGAACATCGCTATACTTATCAAAACATCCGATGTTTTTCTTGACATACAACAGATTTTCGTATATAAATTGAGACACAACAGTTAGAATATTCATTTCTTTGAATTTCTGTCTAAGGGAAACTCTCGGGCCCAGATTATAGATTGCACGAACAGCCCTTTTCTGAAGTACAAATATGGAATTTAAATCGGCGGAACATCCCCATAGCAGTATGCCATAGGACATAATACTATGAAAATAACTGAAATAAACTATTCTAGCCGTTTCAACATCAGTCAATAATCTAATTTTTTTTACCGCATATGCCGCTGAGCTTAACCTACCTGACAATTTTTTAATATGGGGGCCCCATTGGAGTTTGTTATCTATAGTGATACCTAGGAAAACCGTGGACTCCACAAGGTCCAGTTTAACGCCATTCAATTGTACATTGGTTTCTACATGCCTTACATTGGGTGTAGTAAATTTTATACATTTAGTTTTATTTTCACTTAAAACTAGGTTATTAGTATTGAACCAATGAACAACTTTAGATAGTGCGTTGTTCACATCGTCATAATTAAGCAGTTGCCTTCTTAGTTTAAATAATAAAGATGTATCATCTGCGAACAACACAATACTTCGATTATCTCCTACGTAGTATGGTAGGTCATTAATATAGACTAGAAACAGAAATGGCCCTAAAATAGACCCCTGTGGCACACCCATTGTCATGACAGACCCAAGCGATAACGTACCATTAACATCGACCCTTTGAATTCTATTGCTCAAATAAGAAGTCAAAAGCTCGAGAGCCCTGTTCCTGATTCCGTAATGGTATAACTTTTTAATGAGGGTTTCATGATGTACACAGTCAAATGCCTTCGACAAATCGCAAAATACGCCTAACGCATCATGCGAATCTTCCCAGGCTCTAAATATGGTTTTAACAATTCTATACCTGCATCAGTAGTAGAGCGATTCTTTGTGAAGCCGAACTGGTTTTTATGGAAAATTTTATGATTGTCAAAATGATTAATCATTTGTTTGAGAATAAGCTTCTCAAATACTTTACTTAGTGTCGGTAGTACAGAAATTGGACGAAATTATTAAGTTCTGAGGTACTACCAGATTTAAACAAAGGAATTACTCTACTAAACTTCAGAAGGTCGGGGAATACACCATTAACAAAACAACCGTTAAATACAGATGTCAATTGGGGAGCAATAATATGAATGATTGAGTTAACTAACTTAACAGACATACCCCATAAATCCGCCGTTTTTTTAATATTGAGACTTTTAAAGTTATTTATATCACTGTTTACATTGACATCCGAAAATTTAAAGGAAGTATTACATATCGGAACACATTGCCTAAGGAGCGATTCGGCTGCAGTAGGAGACAACGTCAGATGTTTTGTTGTTAAAACAGGAATATTAGTAAAATAATTTTCAAATGCCGTTGCCACATCTCGATCCGCTCTTACATTTTTGTCATCTATTTTCAAGTTAAAGTCCCTCTTGCGCACTGTTTCTCGACCGGTTTCACTGTTTATCACCTTCCAAGTCATTTTAATAATATCGCCGGATTCTTTGATTTTATTTTTCAAATATAGTGATTTAGCACAGTAACAGGCTCGTTTGAACGTTTGGGAATATTTTTTTACATATTCTAAAAATATTGGGTTATGATTATATGATTTTTCGTTATAAAGTTCATACAACCTCAGTCTGCTTTTATAAATACCACAGGTTGCCCATTGACTAAAGCCCGCGCGAGCGCCAATAGTTACAGTTTTAGGTTTAAACTTCTTGTTGAATTCATTATTGATCAACTGGAATAAAGCAGTATACAAATCGTTAGGGTTGTCATGAAACCACCGAAAGAATGTAACATAGTTCCTGTGGCCCGCCAACAAAGGCGGAGAGACGGCACACGGCGGGTTTCTTTAGTGGGTGAGGGCCCCACACTACCCTGTTCGTTGCCCCGAACGACGGGGTGTGCGGTTAGGAACATTTTTTCCCGCCTTAACAAAAAAAAAAAAAAAGGGTTGGCATGAAAAGGCAACCGCAGTACTTTCTCAGATAGATTACATTTAAAAAGCTCTAAGCCGCTAGAATTCATTGGAACAAAGGTAACTTTTTCTTTATGGACCCTACTAGTTCCAGGAAATACCACCAGTTGTCCACAATGATCAGATTCTAGTTTATTTATGATAGATTTATTGATTGGTTTTGCATTAGTAAATATATTATCTATACAAGTTGCGCTCAAAGAAGTAATCCTAGTAGGTTCCAAAAAAACATTGTACATGTTATAAGATTTCATAATAGTTATAAATTTTTGAGTGATAGTACTATTTTCAAGTAAATTTATATTAAAATCTCCACAGATCACAATTGTTTTATTTGAACTAGAGGTTTTAAATAAAATGTCCTCTAAGCGTCTTTCAAAATCATCATATGGTGAACATGGGGGTCTATAAACACATGCGACAATGAACTGCTCAGACTCAATACAAGCAATTTCAATAACCCGTTCAACAGAGAGGCTGACTATATCATTACGTACTTTATATTTCATTTTATTATCTATAATAATTAGGGCACCACCCCGTATACTAATGCCTCTGTTGAATGAGCAAGCAACCTGGTGATTGGGAAAATTGAACATGTATTGATTATTTTTCAGCCAATGTTCTGTAATACAAAGAATATCTACAACACAATCATTAATAAATAATTCTATTTCCAATTTTTTACCAAGGATACCTTGAATGTTCTGGTGTACCAGGTTGATTGGCTTTAATTTCTTATTATTACTAAAGCAAGAGGGTGTCTTTATTAAATTATAATTACTTGATAAACTATTTTAGTAGCGATTTATTTAGGAATAAAATTTATTCTTGTTTGGTCGAATCCGCCCTTAATTGCTTACATCAGGGTATTGATATGATGTCTGCTGAGATGATCAAGCTTGGAGGCTCATGTGTCTGGGAATCCTTCCTGGTGCTTCTCAATTTATGTTGGAGCTCAAGAATGAATCCCAAGGACTGGAGAAGCGCAGTCATCTTTAAAAACAAGGGGTCACGTTATGACTGTGCAAACTACAGAGCCATCATAAGCTTGATCAGTTTGGCAACCAAAGTGTATGGTAAGATTACTGAAAGGAGAATGAGGATGGTGTCTGAAGAATTTATGTGTGAGGCACAAGGAGGTTTCAGGTGTGGAAGGGGATGCATGGATCAAGTGTTTTGTCTGAGCAATACTGTGGAGAAGCTCTGCCTACCCCGCAAGGGAAATGCCGTGATGATAAAGCTGCAAGTGGAATGGTAAGTAAGTAAGTAATTGCTTACAGTTGGCCGTAGGCCTAAACCCCTTCCATATCCTGTTGTTATTATTCTTTTTCTGCATCTCCTATTCTTTTTTTTGAGTTGGCAAAGCGCGAGTGATGCTTCCGGCATTGCTAGCGACTATGGGCTAAGGTAGCTTCATTACCCTTGTTAAACACCGATAAAATTATCAGTGCCACACTTTAACAATATATCATCACTATAATACTTAAACAGTAGCCAGGGCATCGGTCACTAGTACAAAGTAAGAGGGAGTCCACCACGATGGCCCAATCCGGGTTGGCAGACTTCACAAGCCACCTAGAAAATTTCTCAGGCATGCAGGTTTCCTCACGATGTTTTCCTCCACCGAGCTGTGATAATTTGTAAACAAACACATACATAATATCGGAAAATCTCAAAAAGTCCGAGGGGTGTGCGGTGATGTCTCAATCTTGGACTCGGGATTGAATTATTCGAGAAAACCCTTGGTTTTACCGTTAGGCTGTCACTGCTATTATATCTTTATACACGTTTAGTAAAAAGTTATTATTTAAACATTAAAAATAGACACTTAATTTTTATTTATTTGCTTAAATTAATTATTAAACGTAGGTAACTAAAGTAAGCTTCGTGGTGGATCACAAACATATCTTTCCAACAATTCAGTTTGCAATCTGGATGAAGCTATTAATTATCCAATAGAATTTTAAATACTATAAATGTGCCTGATCTACTCCGTCATAAACTAGAACCTAAGATTGGCGTACCCATCACATTGCTCCGTAATTTAAACTCACCGAAACTTGCAATGCTACTAGATTGCGAATAGTATCAATACAAGGAAACGTTCTAAAAGGACTTTAAATGACCGGATGTGGAAAAAGTGAGACGGTATTTATACTACGAATTCCCATGATACCGTCGATATGTTTCCCTTTAAAGTCAAGACTTCAATTTCAAGGGTTGCTTTATTTATTTTTATGAAATTCTCGCGGACGAAGTCGCGGGTCACAGCTAGTATTATATAAGAATCATTGATTTATTGAAGTTATACTTCTTTTGGCGCGTTGGGAAAAAATGATGAGAGTAAATTTTTACGATGCGCGCGCACACCGACACCCTGATGTTAGCTATAGTCAACATTTTAGTTTTTTTGTGATATTTAAATAAACTTTATTTAACTAGATGATATAATAAACTTTATATAACTAGATGATATAATAAACTTTATTTAACTAGATGTTTGTAGTGTTTGCTTATTATTAAATGTAACTTTTTCGCTATATCTAATATGACCTAGCTGTAAGTACTTGATTTTTTGTTACATTTGTTAGCGAACCAATAATAAATAATTAAATAAATAGATATTTATTTATTTATTTATTTATTGTACACCATATGTTATAATATTTTAAGGTACAATGCGAAGAAAGAAAAAAAGAAAAGTTAAAACCTATAAGTGGTACAATGGACGGCCTTAATAAAACTAAAAGTAATTTCTTCCAGGCAACCTTTGGATGGACACAACTTTTAATTGGACAATGGTAGTTGTAGGTGTTGGTACCTATATAGATAAGAAAAAAAAATATATATATATATATATATCTATAAATAAATATAATACATACACTTACATGCAAAAACATAAACCTCTGTACAAATAAACTACACCTATATACATACATATAATTATTACACAAACAATACATAAATATTTATAAAAAACTAGACCCGACAAACGTTGTTTTGCCATGTACCTACCTGTTTCTAGGAAACATTTTTTTTAATTCAATAAAAATAACTATCTACTATAAGTGTGCGGGGATTTACTTATAATCGAAAGCGTTGTAGACACTGAAAGTATGCTTTATTTAGGATGTAGTTTATTCCCAAATACATTTTTATTGAATGTAAAAAAATATTTATTAAAATAGTCTTCAAATAAATTAAATTATTAATAATTAATAAATCCTTCTATCAGTGTATTGGCGAAAAACAATGAATTAATATTGTATTCGTTTGCTTATTATTTGACTTACTTTTCACAATAATAAAACAGGTATATTTATTAAACACGTACACGTTTTCGTTTTGATTTAAAACTATTTCCAAAAAATGTTAAGTACAATATATACAGGTACGGTAATGGCCGTTGTTGGCGGGAGCTCACAACACGTGTTTATTTACATGAGATTACTTAATTAACTAATAGTTAAAACTGTCTTTATCAGTTATTAATAAATTGCGAATAAATAATTATTGCACTGGAAATTAATAATAAATTTACGATGAGAGTAAAATTAACATGAGAGTTGCACAGAAAAATTAAAATAATACGTATAACAGACGACGTTAGACGGGCCTCGTGGCGTGGTCGGTAGTGTAACCGACTTCCGCGCACGAGGTCGTGGGTTCGATTCCCACTCAGGACAATTATTTGTGTGATGAACACAGATAATTGTACTGTGTCTGGGTGTTTTCTATCTATGATATGTATGTATTTACAAAAAAAAGTAGTATATTATATCCGTAATCTGGTACCCATAGCACAAGCGTTAAGCTTAGTTTGGGACCAGAGGACGTTGTGTGAAAATGTCCGTGAATATTTATTTATTTTTTATTTATTTATTTAACAGTCACTACTACGATCGATACACAAATAAAACCAAAAAAAAATGGTCGAAAACTGTATAGTGAGTAAGACAAGAGACCGGCTTCGTTCTCATCTCATCCTTACTCCGTGATGTTTGCTGGATGAGAGGTGACAACGGTAGGTAGGTAGACATCTAGCGGGGATAACTGATCGATTGATAGCTGATCAGTTATCGACCGGTGAAGGCGGAAGATCAAGTTGAATTGAGGAAAAAATCATAATTAAAGGAAATTATTAAAAATAAAAAAATAATAAAAATCGCGATGGAAAAATAGGGGTTGATCGTAGAGGGGTGGAAAATCGAGAGTAATATAATTTTTTTATTCTAAGTCATGACAAAATAAGAATAAGAATCTTGCCAAAAAAATTACTTACTTACTTACTTATCATCACGCCATTTCCCATGCGGGGTAGGCAGAGAGAACAGAGTGCCAAGAGGCTCTATTCTTGCATACATCTCTCGCTTCTTCAACATTCATAACTCTCTTCATACACGCTCGCCGGTTTCAGAGACTCCTGACTCCACCTTCCTTCTTCAATACATGACCGATTTGGTCTAGGTAGGTCCAAAGAAATTAAAGTTTATAATTAACAAATAAAAAATAGGGGTTGATCGTAGAGGGTTGAAAATATAGTTTTGTATGTATTTTTCAATGCTGTATCATAAAAAAATAAAAAATTATCTAAAAATTAAAAAACAAAATTTTAACATTTAAGGGGATGAAAAATGGATATTGTCCGATTCTCAGACCTACCCAACATACACACAAAATTTCATGAGAATCGGTTAAGCCGTTTCGGAGGAGTTTAACCACAAACATCGCGACACGAGAATTATATATATCAGACTAGCGGGAATCGAACCCGCGTCTTTTCCAATCCGGGGAAGTGCTCTAAGCCACTGAGCTATAGTACAGGTCTTTCGACCATCCCGACCTCCTTATCACTACTGTCTCTCTTTTTCCTTATTCGCAAATAATTTGTACTTTAAAAAGTGGCGGAGCATGTCAAATGCTAAAAAATATAGATCAAAAATGTATAAAAAGTCGCGCGGTCAAATAGTATGAATTTGAATTGCAAAATTAAACTTACTATACCGGCATTTTGATCTATATTTTAGCACTTGGCATGCTCAGCTACTCTTAAAATACAAATTATAATTTGTGAATAAGGAAAAAGAGTATTTTAGTACAGGCGGGAATCGAACCTGCGTCCCTTCCTATCCGGGGAAGTGCTCTAATCCACTGAGCTACAGTACTATCTTTTAGACATACCCAATCTCCTTATCACATTTGTCTTAACGACCAACGCCCTCTATCGGAACGCATTTACATGCATTAATCCAAAATAGTAAGCTTAATTTTGCAATTAAAATTCATACTATTTGATGGCGTGATTTTTTTAAACATTTTGATCTATATTTTAGCACTTGACATGCTCAGCTACTCTTAAAGTACAAATTATAATTTGTGAATAAGGAAAAAGAGTATTTTAGTACAGGCGGGAATCGAACCTGCGTCCTTTCCTATCCGAGGAAGTGCTCTAATCCACTGAGCTACAGTAGCAGTGATAGTAAAAGATTTGCCATAAAAGTTCGTAGAATGTAAAGGCATTTTTAACTTCATATTTTCCGATGGCCTTAAACATCTGCTATGTGTGTCATGAAGGTATTCAAAACGACATTTGAGATAGGAAGGAGATGAAGGGTTAAACAGTACATTATATAGTAACGAGAGAATATGAGTATCCCGGCGAAGTCGTATTGGTAACCACTTAAGCTGAGATCGAAATTGTGAAACATGATCATACTTGCAAAGACCAAATATGAACCTTATACAGAAATTTTGGAGGCACTCAAGCTTATCTAGTTGGTTTACGGCGAGATCCGGATAGCTGGCATCAGCGTAGTCAAGGCAGAAGCAATGAAGTAGCAAGCGTAATTTTGGTGGATTTAGGGAGAACATTGCGTAGTCTCTTAAGAGTGCAGATGCAAACAATTTTCGGCTAACCTCTTGTAGTTGCGGATCAATTCTAATAATGCTAATACTAATAATAAATAATGCGTTATAATAAAACTTTCAATGTATTAAATACTTTTTTTCTATTGTTAGTGTCGTTTTTTCTACAAACGTAGAATAAGCCGAAAGATAAAATTTTTGAGAAGATTTTTATCTTGTTACGCCAAAGAAGTATAACTTCTAATGCGTGTACATAAGTACACACACACTTGTTTTACTATACCAATTATTAAAAAAACTCGTTAAATAATATATATTTCATATTTTATTATTTTGTACTTATAAGCAGTTACTTAAACCTAATAAATTAATGTTTGTAAAAGTATAAATATTTAAAATATTGGCAACACCGTGCGTTACTCATCAGGTGCTTGCAGATCGCTTTGCTCATTGTCGCTTTCGATGTGTTGAATTCTATTCCATCTTCAAAAGTATTTGCTACTTCCAGAAAGTTTTTGGCCGTTTCGTCGTTTGGATTGTCCTCGATAAAATACCTGGGAAATATTTCCAATATTAGCTGTATAAAGCTGTGTATAAACTACTAGTATACATTTTATCTCGCTAAAAAAAAGCGTCGCCACGCTAACAGCTCCCTCCGCATTATATGTTTCACATCAAAAATATAGTTTCGGGATGAGTAATCACCAACATATCATATACTAAAACCTTCTCCGAAACACGCTGCATCTTATGGTATAAGTATTATTCCTATCGGTTCAGTAGTTTTTGCAGTATAACCGAACAAAAAAACCGGTTCACCATTTATTAGTATAGAGATGTAAGCTGAGTTACGTAAGATTCATGTAATTTTGTTACTACTTGTGACACTTGCATAAACCGCGCGCGATGGGTAATGATATCTTACTAACATAGACCGAACTGTGTATGTTCGGTTCTTTTAGGTAATGCAGGTATATGCTCGGCAGGTTAGCCGCTCTTGGTCACCAACCCAGCGTGCTGTTTTCTTTTTATGATCAGTTTTCAAAGGATCGTAGCGTAATATTGCCTATTAGAATTTATCAGGAATTGGGATATCATAAACAAAAATATTTCCGAAAGGTAGTGTGTGAGCAGTGGCGTAACTACAGGGTGGCAGGGCTGGCAAAATGCCACGGGCCCCCGACCGGTGGAGGCCCCCAATCCGAGAGGCAAGCTTAAAATAAATTTTAACACCTAACTCTTCCGGCGGAAGGTGAAAAAATCTTGAGTGGTTGGTTAGCCGTCGGAATGAATAAAATAAGGTCTAAAGGTGGCATTCTTGCTCAAACACAAGATGTGTTGAATGAATGTTTTGGAGATATGTATGCGGAAGTCCAGGGTGATGTCGGTTTCACATGTGGTCTAATAGATCAGCACTCGGTACGGCATCCTCTGTTGACATCAGTATGGACGGAGATGAATGGGCGGAGAAATTTGAAAAATGGTTAGCCAGTGGGTATAGTATAGTGGGTATCTGCCGACATGATCAAGCTTAACGGTTCATGTGTCCGAGAATCTTTCCTGGTACTTTTCAATTCATGTTCAAGCTCAGTAATGGTTCCATGGGGGCTCCAGTAGCCCTTGAATCTTTCCGGGTGCTTTTCAAATGATGTTGGAGCTCGGGAATTGTTCCCAAGGACTGGAAAAGCGCAATCATCGTGGCTTTGTTTAAAAACAACGGTACACGTGATTACCGTGCTAACTCCGGAGCCATAAGTTTGACCAGTTTGGCAGCCAAAGCGTATAGTAAGATTATTGAAAGGAAAACGAGGACGGTGTCTGATGGATTATTGTGTGAAGCACAAGGAGGTTACACGTGTGGAAGGGGATACATGGATCAAGTGTTTCTCTGTTCAACATTGTGGAGAAGTATCTGGCTCTAGGCCAGAGGGTTTTCTACAGTTATGTGGATTTGGAGAAAGCGTTTGACACGTTTGTACAAAAGGAACTTTGGGGCATTTTATTTTGGCAGAGTGCGGTATTAACGGTAGACTGCTGCGAGGGGTACAGTCCAAATTCATGGACTGCGGAACTTGTGTGCAAGTGGATAATAGAATGTCGCCCTGGTTTAATGTAAATATCGGCGTTAAACAGGGCAGCATTCTACCAGCCAGACTTTATCATATATCTGGATAAATGTCTCCAAAGGTTGAATGAAATGGATGTGCGAGTTCAGTTCAGTAGTTAATTCATTGCTGTATGCAGACGATACGTTCCTATTACACAATCGAAGCCTGAACTGCAAACCCTTGTCGACGTAATGATGCCTGAACATATATAAAAAAATATATAAAAACTCCTCCTTTATAAAGTGCAAAGTGCACTTGTGTCTAACCAAAGACAAAAATTGTTTCCTAAGTTTCCATACCTAAGTAACTAAAGTTCCAACAATTTATTCTTTGAGTCGTTTAGAAGATTTTTTATGTTTTTCATTTTATTAGAAGCTTTATTTTTTGTTTTGAAATAAAACTACGTTTACGGAATCTATCGCGTTTACTTGATTTTACTCCTATCCCGACGTTTCGAATACTTTACAGCATTCATGATCACGGGTGGACTTAGATGATAGACGTCCAACCTTGGACGTCTATCATCGAATTTATTATCGAAACGTCGGGATAGGAGTAAAATCAAGTAAACGCGATAGATTCCGTAAACGTAGTTTTATTTCAAAATGTGTAACATTCGCGTAAATATCAGAAAGTATTATACTTTATTTTTTGTTTTGAAGAAGTTGTATTAAATTTTGTTCAAATTTCATGCTTTTATAATAAAAATGTTATAAAACCGACTATTTATTATTTATTGACATAGAGCCCATACACCAGTTAATACAATCACTTAGGCCGAATGTCCACATTTGGTTACATAAAGAAAACATGAATTTTCTCGGAAAATAACCTAAAAATACCAGTTTTTTTAGTGTTTCCATGCTCAATAGTAGCTAATTTAATTGGAATAAAATCAGCTCTTACAAACTCAAAGAAACAAAAAATCAGGTCTGAAAGGGTTAAAGTCAGTTCAAAAATTAAATTACAAAGTGACGTTTTTTACTGGGAGGGCCCATCCAATGTATTTGCCACGGGTCTCGAATGGTATAGTTACGCCACTGTGTGTGAGAATAGCGCGATCTATGAACTCTTCATTAAAATCTTGACTTGAGGTTGACAAGAATTTTTGTTTAGATTGGTTGCCATCCACACTCCCTGTTCGTTGCCCCGAACGACAGGGTGTGCGGTTAGGAATTTTTTCCCGCCTTAACAAAAAAAAAAGAAAAAAAATGATGATGATTGCCATGATTAAAAAAGAAAAAGAATAATGCTGCAGATTTCTTATAAAAGTTTGAAAAAGCTTTAAATTCATTTTTAAGAAATTAAGCGGTTATTGTGGCTAATCGATCATAATTATGAAATTATGTATTGCATCGCCGGCGCTTTTTTAGTCAGTCCATTATGTGTGTAGTTCTATCTACAATAGCTTACAGAGAACAAGGCAAGACAATAATTTTAATATATCAAACGCAGCATTTAACATTATATAATTTGTAAATCAATACTCACTGCAAACAGCTTCTTATGTAATTGAAATGGTCCAAGAAACACGAACACGGTCCAAACTGAATCAGTAAGGGTGTAACCGGCATCGCATTTTCATTTTTAGATTCGCCATAGATAGTTTCACGTATTTGAGGTAGGTCCATTTCCGTCGCTTGAGGCTGATCTGTTTCCACAGACTTCTTCAAGAATAGCTTTCTGATCAATGTCGATGTAGTCACTGGCATCTGTTTGTTGATATCCATCTGTAAAGTCCTTTTGTTATACTCCTCGTGCTCTTTGTTGATGGCAACATCTCTTTTGACTTCTGTCAAAATAGATAGCAAGTCATCCGTTTCTGCTAAAGACTTGATTTTCTCGCATAACGCTTGGATAAACCAGGATCCGTGGACTTCGTTCCTAAAATTAATGAATAGTGTTTGAAGATATTTATTATAAGTATAATTGTAAATATACTACTACTTTTCATCACGCCATTTCTCTTGTGGGGTAGACAGAGAGAACAGAGTGCCAAGAGGCTCTATTCTTGCATACATCTCTCGCTTCTTCAACATTCATAATTCTCTACATACACGTTTACCGATTTCGGAAACTCCTGACTCCACCTTCCTTCAATACATGATCGTTTTGGTCTAGGTATGTGAGTCTCGGTCTCCCCTGTTCCTACATCCTTCCACTTTTGCATCGCATATTTTCTTAACCAGTCACTCGTCCGGCATTCTTTCCACATGTCCGAACCAACGGAGCGCATTTGCATCTTTACACCAATACTCTCTTTCATAGCTACTCGCTCTCTTATGTCATCAATACGAATGCGGTCAGTCAGCCAATAAATATATATGAACTAGCCTTTGCCTACGGCTCTGCCGCAGCCAAAAGCTAGTTTTTTTGTTATAACTCAGGTTCCCGATATAATAGCGGGATAAAATGTACACCAGTTGTTAAGTCTAATCAAGAGCTATAAAAAAAAATTGCATCAAAATCCGTTTAGTAGTTTTTAAAATAACAAAGATTTATATTTTTTCAATGATTAAAATGAAAAATAACATATGGCTGAATAGCTGACAGGCCACAGAAAAAAAACAAAATCGGCGGGAAAACGGCGATTCTAAATTAAATTTTTTAGTCTCCCATTTTTTCTTTAGCTAATTCATTATTTTTGTTTTTAGTTTTCTCGTATTCGTAATGAAAAGCACAGTGTTTACCTCGGGATAAAGACTTATTTAGTCCCTCGAACTATTGGAGTCCTCGCTACGCTAGGGCGCCAAACCCCGTTTCGGCACTAAATAAGTTGCTTTCATCCCTAGGTTAACAATGTACTATTATGAAACATTTCTATAATTATGAATGGAATAAGACAATGATTCAAGGTTAATATTCAAACTGGCTTACGTTCAGTCAAGAAAGTATTGGGAATGGATGATTTGTTTGTGGTTCCAAATTAATTTCTTTTTTTTTGTTTTTGTTAGATTGGCACAACTGTTATCCATTTTGGCGCGGAGTTTGAGTTGCATCTGTTATTTATATTAAATACAGTGCTGTTTTTAGTTATATCATATCTAGTGTGTATTGCGAATTTCATAATGGACAAAAACATCAAACAAAGAGTTTGTCTTAAATTTTGCATCGCCAATGGAATTTCGTGTTCGCAGTCACTGAAAATGTTACAGAAGGCTTACGGTGAATCGACTTTATGAAAGACACGTGCTTATGAGTGGTACAAAGCGTTTAAAAGCGGTCGAGATGTGATGGAAGATTTGCCTCGCTTGGCCTACCAAGGCCATCAACGTCTGCAACTAAAGTTAACATTGCAAAAGTGAAGGAAATAGTGACATTAAAAAACCTCATTCAACTTTGAGAGAGATAGCCGCCGAACTTTCTGTGTCTCACGAGTCGATCCGTACCATTTTAAATAATCACTTGGGTATGAAACATGTTTCCGCTCGGCTAGTTCCAAAAGGCATGAATTTTCTCCAAAAACTCAATCGCATGAGAGTCACCGAGGAACAAATCAATTCCGACCCAACATTCATGAAACGCATTGTTACTGATGACGAGACGTGGGTTTCCGAGTTTGACATGCAAACTAGTCAACAAGCTTCGGAGTAGCAACTTAACCGAAACCGAAAAAACCACTCCAAAGTCGATCAAAAGTCAAAGTCATGTTGACTGTTTTCTTTGACTATCGCGGTGTTGTGCACTCGCAATTCTTGCCAGAAGGTCAAACGGTAAATAAAGAATATTATTTGAGCGTTATGCGGGGTTTAAGAGAGCAAATTCGACGAAAAAGGCCAGATTTGTGAAAAGAACATTCTTGGATTTTGCACCACGATAATGCACCTTCGCACAAGGCCATCATTGTGAATGAATTTTTGTCCAAACACTCAACAAATACCATCGAGCAACCACCATATTCACCAGATATGGCTCCAGCAGACTTCTTTCTTTTTCTTAAACTCAAATTACCACTTCGTGGCATCAGTTTTCAATCGGTAGAAGACATAAGGAGAATTCGCGGCGGAAACTGAACTCAATTCCGGAAACAGCGTTTAAAAATATTTTGATGATTGGATTATTCGTTGGCGTAAGTCTAGTTTCTGTAGGAGCATACTTTGAAGGTGATAAAATAAATTTGGATGAATAACAAAATTTTTGTGTATTATTGATCTTTTCCCGGTACTTTCTTGACAGAGTAGTATATGAACAATTATCACAATAATCAGTCTCGCTCAAGTCTCAAAATCACACTTAATACAGAATTGATTACTATTACTTATGGACGGAAAAGTAACATTAGTAAGTACCTATTAGTAATCATTCATTTTTATGAGTTTAAACAAGCATGTTTTTCTCTTTACTCCTTATAGTGACTATTTGAAAACAGTATTAAAATAAGAAACTAATAACGCAGCTTAAAGTACTACACGTGTCATAACAACTTAGATTGGATAGATAGATAAACTTTGGTAGCTTTGGTATAACAAAACAAATTCTTATTTGCTGAAAGTATAGTATTATGTTTTTTCTTAAACTTTGTGTGTGTTACTATTACTAATTGAGCAAATAGCGAAATCTTTTATGCTATGCTGTACTGTAAAACTTGTATAATTTACTTACTGGGTCCGGTGACCGGGCCCGGTAAGAATGGCCGGGCCCGGTTTGCAATCTCTAATAGGTATAGCCTATTACAGTCATTTTTTCTCAAATATCTTAAATGTACAGACATAGCTATGTTACAGTTTTATAATAGTACTAGCCTTTGCGCCGCGGCTTCGCCGCAGCCAAAAGCTAGTTTTTCGATTATATCGCAAGTTCCCGATATAGTAGCGGGATAAAATGTCTACCAGTTTTTAAGTCAAATCAAGGCCTTTTAAATAAAAATAGTTGCATCAAAATCCATCTAGTAGTTCTTTTAAATAAATTCTACAAAAAATTCTAGTTTAAATAATTTTCTAGTTTTTCGGTTATATCTCAGGTTCTCGATATAGTAGCGAGATAAAATGTATACCAGTTTTTAAGTCTAATCAAGGCCTTTCAAATAAAAAAAGTTGCATTAAAATCCGTTAAGTTGTTTTTGTGTGACGCGCAAACAAAAAAACAGACAATAATTCTAAAAAAAATTGTTTTGTGTTTAGACACGCCTATATACTCGTAGTCTATTACAGTCATTTTTTCTCAAATATCTTGAATGTACAGACACAGCTCTGTTACAGCTTTATAATAGATAGGATAAAAATTGCTCATACTTCATAGACTCATAATCAGATCATTCGGATAAGTTGTTTTACTTATTTTATAAAATTCATGAAAAAGAATGAATTAAGCATTCAGTAGGTACCTATGTGAAGGGCTGCCTACGTAAGAACTGTGAAGGATCAGCATATCAGCTTCCACAGGTAGAATGTAAGGTTCCAATTCGTCGTCCACGTCTTTTCGAACCTTTCCGGATTGAAATTGAAACACAGGAGTCCCTGGAACGATTTTCGTACCTCGACATGCCTAAAATGTAGAAAACAAAAAATAATTTAAAGGGCTAAACATTTGTTATTACAAAGCTCTATGACCCTATAGTCTCTCTCTTTACTCCTGCGTGAGACCCTGGTCATCGTCTATCTATAATAACGTATACATTAAGCCCATTCCAATCAGTCCAAATATGACATCACTACTGTAAGTTGGCTGAAGAGAATTCAAATTCAAAAATATCTTTATTTCATAGGCCTATTAAATAACACTTAAAATCGTCAATAATACACTAATAATTAACACGAGCGCCTGAGGCGAGTGCATCCGCAATAACAAAGTGGCGATTGCGATCGCCACAAGCGGCCGGATTCCCGTAGTAAACTTTCATGAGAAGAACCCGGCAAGAAATTCATGGGCCACTTTTTTAAATTGCCAATATTTACAGATTTTTTAAATCATAGCAAAGTATACTCGCTCAAGCTCAAGCTACCTTTCAAACAAAAAACTAAATCATTATCCGATCAGCCGTTTAAAAGCTATGATAGGTATCTTAGACGGACGTACTGATTGATACACACGTTTAACTTATAACATTTGTACATTTATGTCAGGGGTTAAAAATATCAGCTTTTTAGCTAAGCATATCTTAATATGTTGCAGTGATAAAACCAAGGACTGCACTGACACAGTGGACACCACTCTTCGTTCGATATCCATCTGAGTTTGATACCCATCTGAGGTTGAGATCTCGTCGTCGGAATGGAATATCGAAAGATGACCTTTTGGCGCCTCTCTAATAGACGTGGAAGGGCATACTGTGGTTTTAGTTGGCGGCCGGTGAGTCCCACATATAACTAAATATTTGGTAAGTGTGAGCGCCGGTGACCCATACCCCTTTTTCAACCTCTCTCTACCCTTCGTCCCTAGAATTGACAAAGCGCAAGTAAAACTAGCGATGGCTCTATAAGCTTATTTGCCAAACTCTGGTACATAAATACCCGAAATATATATAAAATTGAATGCAGCTTTTTTTACTGATTAATTAATCCATCCATTCATCAGCCTTTTGACGTCCACTGCTGGACATAGGCCTCCTTAAGAAACCGCAACAACGAGCGGTCCTGTGCGCTCATATGGGGAAATAGTGCCGTAATCGCCACGCTTGGCAGGCGGGTTGGCGATAGCAGTGGCTGTTGTTAATACTCGAGGGAGTGCTGCTGCCCGCTCCCTCAGTATTCCCTCAGTCGGCTCTTACGACTCCCGTGGGTGGGACAATTCTAAAGCCGGCCACACACGGCTAATTAATGCGAAATATAAAAAACAATAATGTATTTACGAGTAATTAATGCGAAATATAAAAAGCAATAATGTATGTATTTACGAGTAATTAATGCGAAATATAAAAAGCAATAATGTATTTACGAGTAATTAATGCGAAATATAAAAAACAATAATGTGTTTGTAATTCAAATCATATATAAACATTTGGAACGCAACAATACCGACAACAGTCATTTCTCCAATAGATAAAAAAACTGAGTAATATATTTGTTTGTCTTAAATAATTTCAGTTGGAGTGTGCTATTTCAATGCCGGACGTATTTTCAACAACAACAGAGGGCATAGCCCTCTCCTTGTGATAAATAAATCATAGATATAATCTTCATAAACAATTCATAAGCTCAATATTTTTTAATTTACCAAATAGGATAATATGAAATAACTATTTAATACTTGATTTTTTGTGGGCTCAACGTCGGGCATATTCGCTGTTATTATATACAGAGTATGTCGTAAATAATGGATAATCCGTTTATCAGAGATAGACCTGATGTTAAGCTACAAAAAAATTGAATTTTTATTTTAGGATTTCCATCGTAACATTGATGCCAGTAGTAGTTTTTTTTATCTGACTCCTGGATACTTGTGTGTTATATTAGATCCTACTATTTTTGACATTATTACTGTAAAATACTGTCAAATTTTACATTTTAAGCACTTTCAAAGTAATTTTTTTTCTTTATGTCAAAATTTTAACATTGACTGTGAAAAAAAAATGTGGTATGTTATAGCTGCCCATTATCTTAAAAACATGCCTAGTTTATGTAGATTCTAAAAAGGTATCGTACATGCATACTTTATAAGCAATATTAGTTACACAAGCGAAATAACTTAGCAAGGTCAACATTTTGGTTTCAAGAAATGTGTCAAATCACGATGATTTAGGTTCCTAATATGATTTTATTCAATAAGAATTCGCTATTTCGTCACTAAATTGTCAATTCAACGTTTATCTGTGCCACAGGACGGTTTTATTTTCATAGTTAGAAATTGCATGCAACTAGCAAGTACTAGAAAATTAATTAAAAATTTTCAATCAATACAATTAGTATTCCAAATTCAAAAGGATACAACATAGTAATATAAAAATGGACAAATACGACAACAACCATAAAAATTAATAAACACGACAACAAAAGGCCCTATCTGCGAGTGAAAAGGACCATTCATGTCCTATGTTACTTAGAAGAAGCGCAACTCCGCTAGGAGTACTATTGTTCTGTGAAGCGCACTATCTATTTCACATTCCCCGACACAATAACTGTTCCAATCGATGACAATAAAATGATAAAGACGAGCAAAGTTGTCAGGAGTATCATGTTATCTAGTCCAAATCACAAGGCAAAACAAAGCCCGATATAAAAAAATAGTAACTAAAGAAAGCACAAAGTAAGCAAGAGCACATGTGACATTCAAAATCACACAGGTCTGAGAGACGCATTGGAACGAAAAAATACAAAAGGTGCCACTGCCTCTTTTTTTAGATTATTCTACTCTTTGCTACCGCCTTTCTTACATTAGGGGGAGTGTAAAAGGGACTTCTTCCAAGTAACAACGAACATAAATGGTCCTTTTGACATGCAGGGAGGGCCCTTTGTTGTCGTGTTTGTTCATTTTTATGTTGTATTCTTTGAGGTTCCTTTGTTGTCCTTGCATACATCGCTCGCTTCCTCAACATTCATAATTCTCTTCATACACGCATATTTCATGTTGGCAGAAGCAAGGCTCTACGACTAGATTTATAAATAACTAGTCTTTGCCCGCGGCTCCGCCTCAGCCAAAAGCTAGTTTTTGGGTTATATCTCAGGTTCACGATATAGTAGCGGGATAAAATTTATACCAGTTGTTAAATCTAATCAAAACCTATCAAACAAAAAAAGTTTCATCAAAATCCGTTCAGTAGTTTTTGCGTGATGCGCCAACAAACGAACAGTTAAAGCGACAAACAGACAAAAAATCTAAAAAAAAAATCGTTTCCTATTTAGACACGCCTGTATAGTCTAATAAAACATAAGACATACCTGAATGATAATTATCTTAGGCTTAGTCACGAGTGTGGGCCTGTTGAGTACTTTGAAATGATTGATGATTTCTATCTCACTGTACTGCTGGTCTTTCGCTCTAAGAAGACCATTATTCGATCCGTGAGTCAATACAGCCACCGCTACACATCCGTAATTAGTAAAATCTCGTTCAGAAACTGCAAATTGTAAAGTCCTATTAATATGAGTGCACAGATGGCGTAGTGGCTCAGTGGCATTTCTTTGTGCGATCCACGAATAGTTTTTTGTATACAACGAGGTGGCAAACTAGCATACGGCTCACCTGATGGTAAGCGGTTACCGTATCCTATAGACGCCAACCACACCAGAAGCATCACTCGCGCGTCGCCATCCCCAAAGAAAGGGATACGAAGTGGATAGGATGGACAAGGACTGTTAGGACACTAAGGATAGGATAGGAAGAATAAAAAAAAAGTGAAAAAATATAGAAGTGTTCTAACCCACTGAGCTACCATGCTACCTTGCGGTCATACCCAATCTCCTCATCACATTTGTCTTAACGACCAACGCCATCTATTGGAACGCATTTACATGCATGTCCCGCTCGTACTAAGTTCTTTTTCCTCATTCACAAGTAATAATTTGTACTCTAAAAGTAGCTGAGCATGTCAAGTGCTAAAAATATAGATCAAAATGTTGTTATATGTCTGTTAATTGTATGTATGTAAGGTCCCCTGCGATACAGGGATTATCCCAAGTGCAGGGGTGTTGTCTTAAAACTATAACAGTAGTATCTAAGCAACTATTTTTAGGTTATACCTTAGGTTCCTGATATAGTTGCCACTGGAGTAATCCAACACACCAGTGGTTCGTCAACACAGGCGGAGAGAAGGCACACGGCGGGTTTCTTTAGTGGGTGAAGGCCCCACACTACTCTGTGCCTTGCCCCGAACGACGGGGTGTGCGGTTAGGTACATTTTTTACCGCCCAAACGAAAAAAAGATTCCCGATATAGTTGGGGATAATTTTTAAGTCTAATCAAAACTATCAAACAAATAAAGTTTCATCAAAATACTTTCAGTAGCTTTTGCGTGAAGTGCGAGCAAACAAACAAGAATAAAAAAAAAATACGTTTTGTTTGCCTGTCTCTTCTTGGCTCCCAGAGAAAATCGGCATGAAACAATGGTAGGTTCTTCTACTATTGTGTTTCGTATTGTGAGTGAGAGCGCCGGAGACCCAAACCCGCTCCTTATCCTTTCCTAACTATCCTTAATCTCTACGCTTATCCCTTTTCTCGGAGTTGGATGCACGAGTGTTGTGGTTTTGCAATTGTGGTATTACTACGCTACTATAACCGCTTACCATCAGGTGGACCGTATGATTGTTTGCCACCCACCTAGTATAAAAATTTTACGTCTCGGGACGTCTGGTAGATGTGAAAACATCAAAATTATATTGTAGAAATAATGAGTAGAAATAAAAGGTCATAGGTAACTTTTTCAATATGTGCTAGTATAAAATTATTAGAAGTGTTATATAACGGAAAACGGACATAAAAGTAATGAACTTATAACTAAATATGAATATTTTTATTAATAAATGACAATATTGTTTGAGTCTTATATAAATAATACTTGGTAAGCGACCTCTCGCTATTCATTGACGAATTAAAACTCTTATTGGTTTGTTGATTGACGATATGCTTCCTAGTTACATGCTTGCATGTTAACAGATGGCGTTAAAATCAATTAATTAAATTGGCGTAGTGACGCGTCGCCGCCACAGCCGATCTTACCCTCCCTCTACATTAAATGTTTCACATCAAAAATAATATAGGCAGTCATGAGGACTGGCAACAGAAGTAATGTGGCGGTGTTAAGAAATCGCGCGCGCACAGCATTAGGCGACGCGAACTCATAAGATTTTATTTACCTATCTAAAATACGCCAAAAATGCCTATAGAATTTCCAATTCAAAAATGAAAGCCTTATCATGTTGAGTCACCCTTATCACAGCAGATAGTTCACCTAATGCAATAATAATACGTACACAAAACATTGCAACATCGAATTCGAAGTTGCAAATATGAAACTGTATTGCTCAACATCGCGAAATATTCCTGCAACGTGGTAACATAAACTGAACTAGACATATATAATTAGAGATAGTTCGATAGTTACCTAAAAATAACGATTTTGAGATAAGCGATGATATCGATATACCTATAATTATATCAATAAGATAGTTCAAGGGAATACCACATATATTTTCGAAGAAAATTGATAATATTTTTAAGAATCAATAGACTATAAAACCAAAGAGTAAGAAAAGAAAGAAGTTTGTCAGTACCTGCTACTAAGAGAAAGTTCATAGATAAGATGCAGAAATGTAAAAAAAAATAAAGATTATAATTTTATACTTTCATAGCGGTATCTCTAAAAATAATTATTTACGGATAGGTACAAATATCATACCACTGAAGGAATGTAATAGGTTCCAGTGGCCCGCTAACAAAGGCGGAGAGGCACACGGCGGGTTTATTTAGTGGGTGAGGGCCCCACACTACCCTGTTAGTTGCCCCGAACGACGGGGTGTGCGGTTAGGAACATTTTTTCCCGTCTCAACAAAAAAAAACGTGGCTCCGCACAACCAAAAACTAGTTTTTAGGTTATATCTCAGGTTCCCGGGGGATAAAATTTATACTTACCAGCTTTTAAGTCTAATCAAGAGCTTTCTTACAAGAAAGGTTCTATAAGTAATTGCGCGATGCCCGAAAAAACAAAAACATAAAAATTCAATAAAAAATTTTTCATTACTCATAATCGGAAAGTAGGTATAAAGTTGCCTGAGGAGCGGGTTGAAAGTAATACTTTTCAGCCCTAGGGAGAATCATTTTCAACTGACAGTTGTCAAATTATTTAAAAAAAACTAGTTTTATTTTCACATTTCTATTGAACCTTATTCTAACTTACTACAGCCGCTCAATCACAGCGCGATGTTTAATTGAAATAACAAAGTTAAGTATTAAATAAAGATTTTTTTTTAACGACTACCTATTATAATTTACTTGCTTTCAAATATTTCCTTTAAATAATATAGATTTGGGTAAAATATGTTACCAATTTTTCAATGTTGAAAATGCAAAATAATGACTGTTATGCTGGCTGGCCACAAAAAAATACTTTAAATAAATAATTATCTCAGCAGTTGATGTAAATTAAAATTCACTCATTTTTGCATATTTTTACTTTCCTTGTATTCGTAATGAAAAGCACAGTGTTTACCTCGGGTTAAAGACTTATTTAGTCCCTCGAACTATAGGCGCCCTCGCTTACTTTCACCCCTAGGGCAACAATGTACTATTGTGTTCAGAGAATATATTATTTTTATAATAGTACAGATATAAGTAACACTGATGCAATAACTTATAAAAGATCAAAGAAATTACAATCCATCCATCTGCCTTTTAAAGTCCACTGCTGGACATAGGCCTCCCCAAGAGTGGGGGATAGTGCCGTAATCGCCACGTTTGGCAGCCGCGTTGGCGATCGCAGTGGATGTTGTTAATACTCGAAAGAAGTGCTGCTGCCCACTCCCGCGGTATTCCCTCAGTCGGCTCTTACGACTCCCATGGGTGGAGAGGGGTAATAATTACAAACATTTTACTTATTTGTTGCATCTAGCTAGGTAACTATGGAGGCTAGTTTAGTATAATTAGTACAAAATTTGTAGTGATAATTTCACTCGTGTACCTAATTTCAATAATTGTATACAATTGCTTGAATAGTGAAGAAATAGTATAGAGGTGTTGCTGTCTTTAAAATGGCGAGATATTTTTCGATGCGTTATAATAAGTTTATAAAAATATTGGAATAAAACGACATACTTATAAAATTACTAGCCAAAGGTTAGTTTTTAGATTATACCTCAAGTGCCTGATATAGTAGCGGGATAAAATGTATTTCAGTCTAATCGAGGCCTATCAATTAAAAAAAGTTGCATCAAAATCCGTTCAGTAGTTTTTGCGTGATGCGCGAACAAACAAACAGACAAACAGACAAAAATCTAAAAAAACAACGTTTTGTGCTTAGACACGCCTATATAGCCTAATTCAGTCTTTTTTTCTCAAATATCTTAAATGTTCAGACACAGCTCTGTTACAGCTTTATAATAGTATAGATTAAACCTATGGGAGCACCTTACAAATATTGCAAATGCGAAAGTGAGTTTGTTTGCTTATTACGCTGTAACTACTGAACCAATCATTATTCTTTTTTTGCGTAATCACGGCAATCGAGGCTCATAACCATGTATGATGTTAATAAATATTATTGTCATTTATAGCAAAAAGATTTCTATAAAAGAACCATTGTATTAGTCCCTTGGAAACTTTTTATTAGTGAAAAATCTTGCTCATAAGGCACAATATTCTTGAAAGACCTATGCAACGACACCCCACAATGTGGTAGACGAGTGGCTTTCTTAAGTCTTAGCTAAGCTGCAAACTGCGGAGGGAAGGATTTGACGGAAGGCTTTTTGTTGGCTACGGAATCCTAAAAACGGATTAACTTCTCGAATTATTGTATTGTCATCGGTTCTTGATAAGTTGTGTATAGTTTCAATTTAATCCGACATTTCAAAGTGGGTCAAAATCACGCTCAAAGATTCCGTTATATAGATACATAAAGCCTAAAGGCGTAAGCTAATAAAATCGTATTTAAAAAAGTATAAACTTACATGTTTTAAGTTCCTTGAATACTTGATCTTTGGTGAAATCTTTGTGTTCAACTACTTCAAATCGGAAATTTTTGAACGTATTTGTCAATGCCTTCACATCTTTCTCGGTACCTAGTCTTGGATCATAACCATCAATATTTTCTTGATTAAATATAATCAATGCGTTTTTCTCAAATTTCTCTAACTCGTAAGTCGACGCAGATTGAGTAAGCGCTTTTTTGTTTACCAATTGTGGTTCCTCAGGGATCTGTTCCGGCTCAACTGGTTGCTCATAAACTATGTTATATTCTTCATTACCACGAAACTTTTCTTCTGTGTATAATTTAAGTGGAGCTAAAAGATTTTCTGCCTCCGGAGGCACTGATTCTGTTGGTGGTACTTTAACTAGAACGTCTCTATATACCTGTCCTTCCCGAGGATATACAATGTCACGATTTGCATCTGCTTCATTCGAACTAAAAATATTATCTGAATGTGCCTCGTCAGATTCAACTTCACTGACGTTTTCATCAACTCGAGAATTGCATGCTTGTTCTACCTGCAATGACTCCGACTCACTTTGAACTTCCCCGGTATTCGAGATTTGCTTTGATCTTCGCCTTTTGTTCTTTCTATTTTTTCTAGAAACTACTTCGTAATCGGAATAATTTTTATAATATGTGTTATCGTGATCCATTTTATAAACACAAGGATACACTTAAAGCTTTTTTAACATTATTATTATTTAGTAATCACAACTGTTTGCACCAGTGTGTTTTGCAACATATAACACTACAGTATTTATGTGCTGTATATTCTGTCTTAATATAATGTTTATCTAATCTACCAGATAACTATATTCATCGGGCACCGACCGAACTACCGATTACTGGCAGTGGATTTTTTAATGACGTCATATGTTATACGTCTTATAAAATTCGTAATAAGAATGGATTTATGACTAATACACATGTCGTAGACTTCGTAGAGTCTTAAATATATATTACATATATTTACCTCAACTAAATAATGTTAAGAATGTCTTTAATTGCATTGAATGACGCCTGATGGAAGATAGCAAGCAAAATTTGATATTAACAGAATATGTTGAAAGATATTTGGGGACATCCCCGGATAAATTAGGCATTATTCAGGGATTTTCGGAAAACTAAAATGCTTCTGAGGTTAGGAATCCCCGTTGGTCTAATTCGATTATGGTCTGCTGATAAACATTATGTAGGTATGTGTTAGATGCCATTGGAAAAGCCATTGATCCTGCGCCTGTTCTCTCTCCGGTCGTGAATGCCGTCCCGCCGAGAGTGAAGGAACAGAGAGTGCACTTGTGTTTGAGTTTTGGCCGCCGTGGCCGAAATTATGGTCTGGAGATCGTTATTATTACTATACTAATGTAAATTCAGGGGTTTTGACCTGATAACGTCTTATAAATACATGAACGCCGACTGCACGCACGAAAAAGTCTCACGTTCCGAAAAATGTATGGCGACCGATGCATTGTTTGTGAAACTCTCAGAAAACATATATGACGTTATCACGTAAAATTATCGTCTGTAAACCGACTTTACAGACAACCATATAGTTTTTTTTTACTTATACAACGTGGGTGGCAATCAAGTATATGGTCCACCTGATGGTAAGTGGTTACCGTAGCCTATAGACGCCAGCAACACCAGAGGCACCACACGCACGTCACCATCTCCAAGGAAAGGGATAGGAGATGGAAAGGAAGGATAACAAGGAGAGGATAGGTAAGGGATTTAGGCCTCCAATGCTCTTACTCACCACACAAAACACAACGGTATGAATGAAGTCAACGACAGGTTGATTCACGCCGATCTTACGTGAGATGGTGGTACTTCTTTGGATCGAGCCGGCCCATTTATGCTGTGATACCACTAGAAAAATGATTATAGAGCCAGTTCCCGTTATGGTCGTTATCCTTAAACTACAATACTAGGTAAGAAGGTACAACAATGTTCTGATGACCCTAAAGTTTCACGCGGCGAACACAGTGTGCTGGAATCTGTAGGTAAAGGTCGAACTTATCACCATTGCAGGAGTTTGGTCGTGTTTACAGTTTGACTGACTTGGCTTCTAGTAAATATTGGCGGGACTAAGACCATCAATTGCCCTATACCACGAGGCTCAGGATACCTTTCAACCACATAAATAAGGATATTTTCGTTTGAATTGAATTGAATTGGAATAATTTACATAGCTTTTAGAAATCAGAAAACATTTATTTGTGAAACATAGGTATAACATCCGACTTTTTTTTTTTTTACCTAGCCGCACACCCTGTCGTTCGGAGCAACGAACAGGGTAGTGTGAGGCCCTCACCGACTAAAGAAACCCGTCGTGCGCCGTCTCTCCGCCTTTATTGGCGGGCCACTGGAACTATGTTACATTCCTTCGGTGGTAAGGTATAACACCCTGCAGGTCTTAAATTAAATTTTGTCATTAGGTCATACAATTACCAAATAGGATTAGTCTAATATTAATTCAAGTCATTACAAATAAAATATGAGAAGAATTAATATAAAAAAATGTCAAAGTTAAATTAATAACAAATACTACGTTATACTCGTACACAGTGGTGGATTTACCAGCAGGCTGAGTAGACTGGAGCCTAGGGCTGCAGATTTTAGGGGGCGGCAAATTAGGTACCTTCTCGAATTTAAACACACAACAAAAGAAAAGTCACCCGGACAGTTAATAAGCCTGTTTTCGTTTCTGTGAAGAGAATTTGGAAAACATTTAAGCAGGTATCCAAACTTGGATATAGCAGTTCGCATGGCCCTATGTACCTACACCAGCGAGAAAATGTTCGGGTGAGAAAAAGATTTTTCCTTAGCGGGTGAGAAACTAAAATCATTTATTTTTTCATTTTCATTCCTCACCCTCTAAATAAACCTGCCGTGTACCGTCTCTCCACAGCAGACCACTGAAACTGTGTGACATTACTTCCGTGGCCAGATACTGATCCTGGGCCCATCCCCGATGTAGACCGATTAATAAAAAAAAGATATTATAACTTTCATTGCTATTAAGCTATGAAAGTTTTATATTATCGTTTCAATTATGATTTCAACCAGATAATTTAATAGGGATATTGTTCGTATGGTTTTTAACTTGTTAGTGCCATTAAAAATATAATGTTTGCAATAGATTAATAAAAAAAAAATAGAGAGCACTTCCCCGGATTGGAAAAGACGCGGGTTCGATTCCCGCTTCTACAAAAAAATTGGTTGTCTGTAAAGTCGGTTTACTGACGATAGTTGAACGTGACAACGTCAAAGAATCATTACCTTTATCGCTGTAATTATCGTTGCTATAAACAATTGACACCACATTCACTTTTCGCTGCACTTGATACTCGGTCAAAACATGTAAATGTACTATAGTATAGCAGCTATCCACGCAGACGCATCGCTCACTCAAGTAGGAGAGAGACGGATGTCGAACGCTGCCGAACGCAAAGGCCGATTGTGCTTCTTTGTCGCTCGTTCCGCGCTCTCGCTTGCACTTCAAGCCTTACATGGAACGCCTCAGAGCGAGGTAACGCCGCATGAGTCATGTTTTTTCGTGCGTGCAGCCGGCTCTATCGAATTATAAGACGTTGTCACGTCAAAATCTCTTTTTCCTTACTCACAAATAATTTGTACTTGAAAAAAAAGATACTGTGAACTATGGTATCGAATTTCAGAGGTTAGTAGGGGCGGCAAAATTTGAATAGCCTCCGGGCGGCAAGTTCGTGAATCCGCAGCAGCAGAGCAGTAGCTCGTATATGTATATAGTATGTCATATTTCCACGCATAATGGTTTATATTATTTTATTGATTGATCATTAAGGAACTCATCTATAGTGTAGTAACATTTTTCTAATTTTTTTAAATTGTAATATGGGCATATTTTTAAAGTTATTCGGTATTTTGTTAGATATTACAGGTACAGTACCAAAAAAACTTTTTATCATAAGAGTAGTTTTACAATCTAAAAAATATACTATATAAAAAACTAGATGTTTGCCGCGTTTATCAGCGTAGCCTTTATTTTTACCAGAACCTACAGTCATTAGAGCCTAAGGTAAGAGTGTGTTTATATAATAGTATTAAGTCCTAATAAAATTCTTTTTTCCAGACATCCGATTTATTCGAAACAAAGGCTATTATGTTCTAAGCTCTATCTACCCGTGAAACCGCATTAAAATCCGTTCAATAATTTAGATATATGTGCATGTGTGCATAATAAACAAAATAAAAATGGTAATTTTGTGAGAAAACTACGTATAATACGTAGTTTTCTCTTCTGGGTTTCGTCTCCATCTCTACTATCGGAGCCACGGGCTTGACATTGCCCGTTAATACATACATTCTATGTACAGACACGTTTGGTTCTACTGATTAATTGCATGTAAAATTGTATACCTAGATAGTTTAAACACAAAGTGAAAAATGTGAAATCGAAAATAACAGTCAGGAGCAGGATTTGAACCTGCATCTTCTGGATACCGTCCAGATGCTTTACCAATTCAGCCATCCTGACAATTGCTCCTGACTGCTAATTTCGATAACACATCATACCTAACGTCTTTGGGTGACGCCTGCGCCATCTGTCGGACGTATTTTCATACATTATACCGGCCAGGTAAACTTAATTTTACAATTAAGATTTTACCTAATAATGACGCAAACCCTTTAAATATTTAGATATTTTTTATATATATTTTTAGCATTTGACATGCTTAGCACTATACATTAAACACAAAGTGAAAAATGTGAAATCGAAAATAACAGTCAGGAGCAGGATTTGAACCTGCATCTTCTGGATACCGTCCAGATGCTTTACCAATTCAGCCATCCTGACAATTACTCCTGACTGCTAATTTCGATAACACATCATACCTAACGTCTTTGGGTGACGCCTGCGCCATCTGTCGGACGTATTTTCATACATTATACCGACCAGGTAAACTTAATTTTACAATTAAGATTTTACCTAGGTAATAATGACGCAAACCCTTTAAATATTTAGATATTTTTTATATATATTTTTAGCATTTGACATGCTTAGCACTATACATTAAACACAAAGTGAAAAATGTGAAATCGAAAATCACCCAAAGACGTTAGGTATGATGTGTTATCGAAATTAGCAGTCAGGAGCAATTGTCAGGATGGCTGAATTGGTAAAGCATCTGGACGGTATCCAGAAGATGCAGGTTCAAATCCTGCTCCTGACTGTTATTTTCGATTTCACATTTTTCACTTTGTGTTTAATGTATAGTGCTAAGCATGTCAAATGCTAAAAATATATATAAAAAATATCTAAATATTTAAAGGGTTTGCGTCATTATTAGGTAAAATCTTAATTGTAAAATTAAGTTTACCTGGTCGGTATAATGTATGAAAATACGTCCGACAGATGGCGCAGGCGTCACCTAAAGACGTTAGGTATGATGTGTTATCGAAATTAGCAGTCAGGAGCAATTGTCAGGATGGCTGAATTGGTAAAGCATCTGGACGGTATCCAGAAGATGCAGGTTCAAATCCTGCTCCTGACTGTTATTTTCGATTTCACATTTTTCACTTTGTGTTTAATGTATAGTGCTAAGCATGTCAAATGTTAAAAATATATATAAAAAATATCTAAATATTTAAAGGGTTTGCGTCATTATTAGGTAAAATCTTAATTGTAAAATTAAGTTTACCTGGTCGGTATAATGTATGAAAATACGTCCGACAGATGGCGCAGGCGTCACCCAAAGACGTTAGGTATGATGTGTTATCGAAATTAGCAGTCAGGAGCAATTGTCAGGATGGCTGAATTGGTAAAGCATCTGGACGGTATCCAGAAGATGCAGGTTCAAATCCTGCTCCTGACTGTTATTTTCGATTTCACATTTTTCACTTTGTGTTTAATGTATAGTGCTAAGCATGTCAAATGCTAAAAATATATATAAAAAATATCTAAATACCTAGATAGTTATTAATTTTAGTGGTTTATGTTAAATCAATTTAACTGTGTTAAGCATAGGTAATATAATTTTTTATTATTATTACAAGCTTTATATTAACTTATATTGCCTTACTAATAAACGTTGTATAACCTCTGAATAGTTATTCAGTGTTTTGCACAGAACAATATGTACTCCTTGGTGTTTTGTTTTTGTAAATAATATGACAGTTTGACGTTGAAAGAACGGGACAAAACACTGAATAACTCTCAGACTAAGAAATAACTATTCGGAGCTTATACAATGCTTATTAATAAGGGGGATAATGTTCAATATTTGCATACCATTTTCTACCACTTCATATAGATATTTTTGATCTGTATTTTAGCACTTAACATGCTCAGCTAATTTAAAGTACAAATTATTTGTGAATGAAGAAAATGAGAACTTTTAGTGTGAGGGGGAATCAACTTCATATAGAATTGCGTCTTTTTTGAAAGTTTATTTAGTCCTGAAGTACACATAAATGAAAAAAAATCTAGATGGAAAATTTTAAGATGGCGAATTTCAAAATGGCTACCATACATATTAGAGATAAGAATTTCCAATCAAGGTGAAGCATTAGACATTCACGTAAAAACCCAAAAATACATTATAGTTTTTGTAAAAAGCTTGTTCGTTTTTAAAAAAAATTTAACTTTTTTTACTAGGTATTTAACTTTTATTTTATTATTCTTAAACTGCGGGCTTCTGTATCCCTCATTTTATGGAGAATACTATTTATAGGTAGCAATTATTGCGATAAGAGAGAGGGTTAGTTGTGCACGTGCTGCTCAAATGATCGGCAAAGTTCTTCCGGCAGGCAGCAGATGGGTGATCAAAAGTGACACCTATTTGTAAACACTTGACATTCTAGTCGGATATCAATTGAAATAGATTATGCCTATAAAATTATACCTTGGCAGTCGTAGCAGGCTACCAGCATCCTAAATAAAAATCTGACACCGATCCTGTTGTGAGATTGCCAGTTTCTTGGTAATAGAGGTCAGACATGCAGTCGCTTCGTTTTGATTATGATCAGTCACAAACGTGCTCACTGATTTGAAGCTGACCATCTTAGTAGACATATTATTAATCTAAACTGAACACAATAAAGGGCTTGAAAGATAGCTACTAATATTTTTTTTCGACAACTATTATTATCTTATCCTATAATGGAATTGAATCCCTAAAACTCAGCACGCAAGGTTATGACCTAAACACCGGCTATAACGAAACAAGTAGGTATCTAAACCTATTAAAATAAAAGTATTATAGAGATAGAATTACAATGCGGATGCAAATAGGAATATCGTTATCTTATCGGTGATGTCCTTCGTAAAAATGAGATCAACTACTGCTGAGTACCTACTTATTCCGTGATCGTGATCGGAACATTTTAAAAACTTTATATATACCTACATGCTTCAGTTAGAAGCATACCTATTGCATTAGTCGGTATCGGATGGGTGCATTGAACGAATGCTAATCTCAGCCGTTTTTTTTTCTATTTCAGGTATGCAGATACTTAGAACTACATAGTAGACAGCCAAGAAATTAAATCTAGACTTGGTAAGGCACAAACTTCTGACTTCTGGAAATTATATCCCGATAGGTACAATGATTCTAAAAAAATTGTTTTGTATTCAGAGACGCCAGTTTTTATTTATAATTATTTATTCATAAGTAATACATAATTTACAATATTTTACAAACAAGAATCAGCGAAAGAAAACCGTAATGGTTTATGTATAACTGATGCGAAAATAAATATTTATAAACTACCCATAGATTACACACACCCATGAAGGAAACATTATTTATGAAACTGGTGTAAATATTGAACGACAGAAGTAAAAAAATCATAGAAAATGCTGAGGCTTGCATGTGTCTACCTTCTCGGTCAGAAATATGTATTTGAGGAGGTCCCTGCAATTCTCTGTGTAACGTAAAAGTTTTTCTTAATATCTTTGTTTGGGGGCTGCCGTGTGGGGCCGGCTTTAGAATTGTCCCACCCCTCTCTACCCACGGGAGTCGTAAGAGCCGACTGAGGGCACACAGGAGGAGTGAGCATCAGCACTCCCTCGAGTATTAACAACATCCACTGCGATCGCCAACCCGCCTGCCACGCGTGGCGATTACGGCATTATCCCCCATGACGAGACCGCTCGCTGTGGCGTTCTCTTGGGGAGGCCTATGTCCAGCAGTGGACGTTGAAAGGCTGATGGATGGATGGATGAATCTTTGTTTAGCGTGTTTAACAGAGAATGCATATTCCCAAACACGCATTCCATAAGTGTTATTGTAGGATGGTAGAACATACATTGGTAAATATGGTAAGTTACGTAGTTGTGCTAATCTTTTCCTTGTCGTTAGACGGTTTATGTTGTGAATTTCATCACAAATTATGTACATTTTCGTTTTATTATAAATTCCCATAAGTTCACAATACTGGAATAACTCGTGTTTCTCATTTTTATATTTATATTTAGTATTTGATGGTACGATTGAATTTAGTAATTTTACTTGCAATTTATAAATATCATATTTAAAAAAACTAGACGTCGCGGGACGTCTGGCAGGTGTGAAAACATCGAAATTATTTTGTAGAAATAAAATGATCATAACTTGACAAAGTACTCCTCAAGACGAATCAAACGTGTCCAAACTTGACGGGGTTGCGTCATTTCATTACAGAATTACTATGGCCACCTTCTAGCTTCATCATCAGCCCCTGGATACCATCTACAGACAAAGTACTCGGCAAGACGAATCATACGAGCCCAAACTCGATGGGGTTGCGCCGTTTCATTATAGAATTCTTATGTCCACGATGCGATATACATATATGCGTGTTAAATTTCAGCACAATCGGAAACCATGAAGTGTGTCAAATTTAACTTGCAAGATTTGAACGGGACAAGTGTAAATTATACAGGATAAGTATATTTAATATACCGTTATTTTATATTATTTGTCATATAAGTAAGTGTATTATAGTATTAGTTTATATATCTTGTTTTCTCGTCTTTCATCACAAGCACCTACCACAACAGATAAATCTCTGTTCTGCCCCAGGTTGACTGGTAGAGAATGCCTAGGGCATTAAGTCCGCCTTGTACCAATTTACGCTAACAGCCGGTTTTACCCTCCCTCCGCATTAGATGTTTCACATCAAAAATTATATAAACACTGATTGCTAAGTTAATACTTACCGTAGTAGTAAGTACTTTCTTACTCACTTATCATCACGCCATTTCCCTTGCGGGGTAGGCAGAGAAAACAGAGTGCCAAGAGGCTCTATTCTTGCATACATCTCTCGCTTCCTCGACATTCATAACTCTCTTCATATACGCACGCCGGTTTCGGAGACTCCTGACTCCACCTTCCTTCAATACATGACCGATTTGGTCTAGGTAGGTGAGTCTCGGTCTCCCCCTGTACCTACATCCTTCCACTTTCGCATTGTATATCTTCTTAACCAGTCGCTCGTCCGGCATTCTTTCCACATGTCCGAACCATCGGAGCATTCCCTTCCGCATCTTTACACCAATACTCTCTTTCATACCTACTCGCTCTCTTACGTCGTTGTTACGAATGCGGTCAGTCAGCCTCACTCCACAGATTCTCCGCAGAGATCGCATTTCGACCGCATTGATTTTACTCTCATGCTCCTTTTTGCATACCCAACTCTCGCTTCCATATAATAACGTTGAGACAAGCACTGCGTTGTGTATTGCGACACGTGCCCTCTGGCTGAGGTGATGACTGCCGAGAAGTTGTCCTAATGCTCCGTTCACTCTATTTCCCGCATTCACTCTTCTCTCTACATAAGTGGTGTACCTTCCATCCCGACTGAATCGACATCCAAGATATACAAATTCATCCACTTGTTCTAGTACACTATTTCCTATTGCTACTTTAACATCTGTTCTGGCTTCTTCTCTTTCAAAAACCATTATTTTGGTTTTACTCACATTCACACGTAGGCCCCTTTTCTTACAATCTTCTGCCATGACCTCGACTAGGGTTTGGAGGTCAGTCGCAGACTGCGCTAATAGGACCGCATCGTCTGCATATAGCAGAGAGGTAACCACTGAGTCGCCCATCTGAACTCCCACATTCATTTCATTCAACCTTTGTAGACATTTATCCAGATATATGATAAACAGTCTGGCTGATAGAACGCAGCCCTGTTTAACGCCGATATTGACATCAAACCAGGGTGACATTCCATCATCCAGCCGCACACAAGCTCTGCAGTCCATGTAGTTGGACCGCTTGTAGCAGTTTACCGTTAATACCATACTCCGGCAAAATGTCCCAAAGTTCCTTTCGTACAACCGTGTCAAATGCTTTCTCCAAATCCACAAAACTGCAGAAAACCCTCTGGCCTACAGTCAGATGCTTCTCCACGATGTTGCGCAGAGAAAACACTTGATCCATATATCCCCTTCCACACCTGAAATCTCCTTGTGCCTCACACAAAAATTCATCAGACACCATCCTCATTCTCCTTTCAATAATCTTACCATACACTTTGGCTGCCAAACTGGTCAAGCTTATGGCTCTGTAGTTTGCACAGTCATAACATGAACTCTTGTTTTTAAACAAGGGCACGATGACTGCGCTTCACCAGCCCTTGGGAACGATTCCTGAGCTCCAACATAAATTGAGAAGGAAGGAAGGATTCTCAGACACATGAGCCTCCAAGCTTGATCATCTCAGCAGACACCATATCAATACCCGCTGCCTTACCATTTTTCAAACTTCTGCTCGCCCATTCAACTTGATCCATACTAATGTCATCAGAGGATGTCGGTACCGAATGCTAACCTGTTAGACCACATGTGGCACCGGTATCACCCTGAACATCCGCATACATATCTCCAAAATATTCACTCCATCGGCTTAACACATCTTGTGTTTGCGTAAGAATGTCTCCACCTTTAGACCTTATTTTATTCATTCTGAAAGCTGACCAACCACTCCGAGATTTCTTCACCTCCCTCCAGAAAAGTTTGGTGTTGCTCTCGAAGTTTTTGGTCAGCCTTTCTTCTGCAATCATATTTGCTCTATCACGCTTCTCTTTCACTAAGGCTTTGGTGTCATTCTTACGTTGCCGGTATATTTCTTTATTCTGTTCTTTCATACTTGCACTCAGGTTCAAAGAAGATACTTAGTCCAGCCACGCTTTCTTCTTTTGGTCTACGGAAGCTGCTACTTCCGTATCCCACCATGCATCACCTTTCACTTTCCTATGCTTCTTTGAGCATCCACATACTTCTTTCGCTGTATCTACCATACTATCTTTCAAAACTCTCCAGCATTCTTCTATGTCAGATTCCGGCTGACTTGCCATTGTCAGCCATTCACGGGCACCCTCTGCATGCTTTGCTCTTACACTCTCTACTTGCAACTTTTCAATCTTTATTCTTTCAAGCCCTCCGAAGTGGACACGCTCTCGCCAGTGTCTCCACTTTCTGAACAGACCACTAAATCTCGCAATAACGACATAGTGGTCCGTGTCGACAGTGGGACCCCTGTAGGCTCTTGTATCCAGCATTTTACTTCGGAGGCGACTGTCTACCAGAATTAAATCTATCATACTTCTCTGTTCATTCCTGTTTAGTAGTAAGTACCTATTCTTTTGTTTCATTGATGCGTTTTTTTTAACTCTGGTAATTAAATAGTAGTAGTAGTAGACTGCCCGTCTTGTATCGAGCGTATGGTATGTGTTTTTTCCGATTCTACACGTCTAGCCCAAATTACCCCATTTTTGTACCACACAAATTTGCATTTTGGTGTCTATCACCACATAAATTCACTGTACAAGAGTGTTCTTAGCTTTCCATATGAGGAAAGAGTTAGTTGGTGTTAATGCGGCGCACTATTATTTTTGAGCTATTTCGGTAGCATTCATTACGATGTTCTTCGCACCAGTAAGCCATTTTTGGTCGTACTCATCCGACACAACAACCGCTATGGGTGCGGGTTTCTCCGGGTCGGTACCTCGCTTATTTACTTTTTTTCTGTATGCTCTGTGGACACTATCCGGCTTTTGATTAAGTTTCATGCATAAATATATTTTGTTATCGTCAAAATAATTTTCCTCTTTTTTTTCTGGTACGCCGTGAATTTCTAAGTGATTACTCAACAAATTCTGTTCGATACTGTAAAGTTTTTGTTCAAGTACCTCATATTTTAGAGTTAGATTTTTAAAGTTGTTTTTGAACTCATTGATTTGATTCTCGTAGCTTTTAATCTTAATTTCATAATCATCGATTTTGTCCAAGTAAAATTGAAGAACATTTTGCAATTCACTTCGTACAATATCGCGTATTTCGTGAGTGTTTTCCTCTTCCTCAGGATCAGGCATGATAAAGGATAGGCGCTTAGTTTTGGTATTCCCAATACAGTTGCGGCACTTCCAATCAGCTGATTCCGTCGACAACAATACACTGAGCTGGTCAGCGGATAAATTGGCACATGTTCTGTGAATCCATTGTGTACACTTGGTACACTGCAATCCCGGGGATTTTTCGTTTAACAGTTTATTACACTTTAAACACATTTCATACCAGTACTATATCTAGAACCTGTGATATAACCTAAAATCCAGCTTTGGGCTACGGTGGAGACTCGGGTAAAGGATAGTAATATTAGTAAGGAAGTAAGGATAGATGGGTAATACACTGAATCTTTAAAATCGGAAAAGACGTTACACAGTTATGTGTAGCCTTTCCGTGGCTGTTAGCGAATCTAGGTACTAATGGATAGTTGTTTGCTAGATTTCAAAGTATTACAAATAAATGGGTTACTATTGAAATGTCTTCTATATATACGCTTCTCTTTATACGGTGATGCCCTAGTTATACCTGCGTTATTTTGAGGGGAATAACCAAGTTGGAGATTTTCCTCGAGAAAGGCCCGGTTGCGAGAGGGTTGAGAGGGTCGAGAAAGGTGGATGGTACAATTAAACTAAAGGGCATTATGAAGAGTATCATAGTAGAGATATAGTAGAGGTAATAATGAGGGTGAAAGAAGCAAAAAAGGTGAGCAAGGATCGTAGAAGTGGAAATTCGTTATCTCTGCCTCCCACTCTTGGTAACAGGTATAAGTCTATGTATATGTATAGGGTTGCTAAAGTATTCAGCTTTAGCTAAAAGACAAAGTATCAAACTTCGTACAAAGGAAAGTAACTGTATAGTTGTCAAAATGACGTATTGTCACTGATGTCAAATGTCAATTTATATTTATACTGTATGTGCCATATGTACGAATTTGTCCGTACAGGTACGGATTTTGGAGTATTACGTACGGATTAAAATTGCGTACGGATATGTGTACAGAATTATTTTTAATTAAATTAAAGATTACTTTATCTTAGCTTCATGTAAGAAACTGTTTCCTTCATACTATAAGATTCCTTACTCTGTGCGTAATACGCATTGTTTGTTTCCATGTTTCTGGTTATACTTATTTCTCTTTGGTTTCCATTTTGAACTTGTGACGAGTGTTTTGGTGGATTATTTGTTTTGAGAACCCACTTTATTTATGTAATAAATAAATAAATATTCACGGTCATTTTTCACACAACATCCTCTGGTCCCAAACTTAGAGCTTAATGCTTGTGCTAAGAGTACCAGATTACGGATATAATACATAAACCACTTTTTTCTGTAAATACATACATAAATATAATACATAGAAAACACCCAGACGCAGTATAAATATCTGTGTTCATCACACAAATAATTGTTCTGAGTCGGAATCGAACCCACATCCTCGTGCACGGAAGTCAGTTACACTACCGACTACGCCACGAGGCCCATTATAAGTAGGGATACAAAGAAACCACGTAGAATGTAACGTTTTAATGAAGAATGGTTTCATTTCATATGGAGTTTCAGATTTATTGCACGTACGGTTTTGCTGTCGGATGTACAGATTTTTAGTTCCTACAGTATGGCAACACTGTTTATACATGCCAGTGTCAGATCAACGGCGTGTGCCGTGTGGTTTTAGTTACGATATACGTAGTATGTATCTCTAACTATTCTGTGGTTACGATTACGAGTACGACGTAATTCAATAACAAATTGTATTGATAAATTGTAAAATAGAATAAAGCGATAGATCAAAAATGTATTATGTAAAATCCATACATTTTATTTAACATAAATATTTATCCATATTCGCAGTTTTATATTAGTGCATATAAGTGAAAATGTTTAATTACAAATATCTCGGTCGCGAACACCTGGAGGGTTTCGATAATTACAAGGTAAGTTACTATTGTTGTGTCCAAACTAGATTCTGTTTAATAAAACTAAATTTTTCAAACTTTATTTTGATATGATGACCAATGAATAATAATTTACGAAACTGTACCTAACCTAAGATTACATATCGATTTTTACGCAACATATTTCATTGCAAATTTTTCGCAACATGTTGTGTATTTCTTATGTTCCTGAATGATGTGTGAAGTAATTAATAATAATATCGTCAATCTGTATGTATCGTTTGTATTAATCAATTTAAAAACGATCATTGATTCGATTAATATTAATTTGCTTTTTTTATGATACATTTTTCTATAACAAAACTCGTTTTAATATGATGTGTAGTTTACCCGTTAAGTTTAAGTCTAACAACAAGGTAGGGCCCTCACATGAAAAAAAATACAAACGCTACCAACGGTATTTTTATAATGCAAATAATTTCTGTAGTTGGAAATAAAATTTCTAACAAACAGTTTACTATAAAAACAAGTTCTTAGTGGCAGCAGTGGTAATAGTAGCAGTGGTCCATCAATACAGGCTTACAAAATGCACGTGTGATTAATAAAAAAAAATCTGCCTCATCAAAAAATAGCTTATGTAGGTACCTATCTGTGTACCACTTATAAGCACAACGTATAGATACTTTAATGGGAGATATTTTTATTTTCTTCCACACACTTGTGACAGGGTTTTATACTGCCACAATGTGGACCAAGGGCATCACTCACCATTTTTTTCTTACAAATAAGAGGATTTCTTTCTTTCCCTTGCATGTTGTCAACCCTAGAGAATAGGATAGAAGATTCCCAGGCAGTGGCTTGGATGTACCCCCAATACTGCTAAATCGATGTAGTCACTACTTACAGTCAGCTAGGCTGTGGTTTGTATATCACCACTAGTAATAAATAAAAAATTGAGTATTACTAAATAGGATATTATCAAGAAACTTTTCTAATATCTATAGAATATAATTTCAAGTCTTATTAAAAAAAAATCTTTTTTTTATGTTACAGTATATGGCTATAGATACCAGTCCATTGAGTGTCTATGTTATGCATCCTTTTTGGAACAAAGTTGTAGAGGTGAGTGGCATTACCTTTTATTGTTATAGGATATAAATATTTAATAATAACAACAATTTATTGGTAGTCCACCAAGTAAAAACAGCTTACACTGGTAGTTTAGTTGGGTGAGGGGGCCCTGCTTCATCCCGCTCTCCCCAGATCCATATCAATTAAATAATATCACACCATCAGATCTCTTAAAATGGCATGTTTGACGCTCAGACAAAACTGTGACCAACAGCATCCTTAAACATAATCAACATCTTTTTTCCTGCTATTTAAACCTAACTCACTTCGAAATTAACAACGCTGAATGTCAAATAACAGCACCAAGTGTTATTGTTAGGATGTACATTATAAAAACACTTATCCTCATTTTATGCCTGTAATTAATATACTAGTAAACCTGAATGACCTGAATGTCCACACAACTATGTAAAATTTGGTAATTTATGTAGACAAAAGCTGAATTAAGCTAAATAAGTGTTGTCCCTTAAAAAGGGGTAATGTGTTTTTGACTGGTTCTTTCCGCAGTTAGCAACACTTAGACTGTGGTTAGCTCTGCAATGGGAATTTGCTAACCTATAGAAATTCCTAGTGTAGATGTACTACTGCCTCAAAAGCTTTGAGTCTGCATCTACTATGAGTACTGAAATCATTCTCTAATGTTTTCCTGTTATGCTATTCCTGCTACGATGCGAAAGGCTCTTTACCACTTAAGTTTGTATAACGACTTACTTACTTTCCATCCATCCATCAGCCTTTCAAAGGTCCACTGCTGGATATAGGCCTCCCCAAGAGAACGCCACAACGAGCGGTCCCATCATGGGGGATAATGCCGTAATCGCCAGGGAGTGCTGCTGCCCACTCCCCCGGTATTCCCTCAGTCGGCTCTTACGACTCCCGTGGGTAGAGAGGGGTGGGACAATTCTAAAGCCGGCCCCACACGGCCACTTGCTTTAGTTAGGTACTAAAATCCTCTCCAATTCATTAAAATTGGTTCAGTGGTTTAAGAATTTCTCTTCCTTTTTTAAATTAACTCTGAGTGCTCCTAATACATTCTCATCCCTTCCACCACCTCACTCTCTTTCCTTTCTTCTTTTAATTATTTTTTATTGCGTATGGTGGCAGACGAGTCGTGGCCCACCTGATGGTAAATGTTAACCGTCGCTTATGGACTCACTTTGTACCCATCCCTACCATCAGTAATGCAATGGATTTTGCTTACTTCCCTTAGTCGCCTCTTACGACACCCGTGGGAAGGATTGGGGTAGTCAGTAGTGACACTTGTAATCTTAGTCCGTCACCACTGATGTTGTGTAAGAAAAAAATAAACCAAAAAACATATTACAGTTAGTTTTAAAAATCCAATATCCGTAACCGAAACTATCCGGAACTAGCGGATAGTCCAAAATAATTTCATATCCGTAGGTAATCGTATCCTAAATGGGTATAATAATATATTATTCCTGTATCCGTATCCTAATCCGAAATGTAATATCCATAAGATCCCTGCTTAAAAGACTTCCTCAAAAGTTATTCTATGAAATGAAAAAAGTTTTTTAAACCCGATTAGCACGTTTAATTAAACAAATTCTTTAATTATAAGTTATTAGTATAAAATAATTAATGTTTGTACTGCTGTAATGCCGCATTTAAATATTTTCTAGAAAATTTATCGTCAATTAGCGCAACCCGAACATAGTAGTTTACATATTAACCTACATGCAATAATTTTTACTTACCCAAACGACATTACGTTTAACTTATGGAATTTTAGTCGCTACATATCTAGCCATGTAAACTATGCCTGATAGTTAAATCTAGCATATTAGGATTCCGTACCACAAAGGGAAAAAAAACGGAACCCGTATAGGATCACTCGTGTCTGTTTGTTCGTCCGTCCGTCTGTCAGAGCTTCGAAACTATTGTTTGGTATGCATTTGTTTTGCCGTGTGGGGTCGGCTTTAGAATTGTCCCACCCCTCTCCACCCATGGGAGTCGTAAGAGCCGACTGAGGGAATACCGAGGGAGTGGGCAGCAGCAGTCCTTCGAGTATTAACAACATCCACTGCGATCGCCAACCCGCCTGCCAAGCGTGGCGATTACTGCACTATCCCCCATTCTTGGGGAGGCCTATGTCCAGCAGTGGACTTTAAAAGGCTGATGGATGGATGGATGCATTTGTTGGTCGATGAACCGCATACGGACGTGTAACATAAATAAATCAATTTTAAACATAGGAACCACTTTTAGGCCTAGATTAGAAAATTTTGCTAACTATTTGGTGTGATATTTTTTTTTATACCCTTAAGATGAATAGTTTTGAAGATGTTTAAGAAAATAGGTGAATATTGAAAATCAGTGTGTGCTGTGCGAGATCTAAACCTTGGAATAAGAATCAAACTCGATACCCACTGTCTTTGCAGTGTGACTAACAAGATAAGCATAATGCAATTCGAATGAATTAAAACAAAATATCGTACGATTTTTATCACTTCATCTAACAATAAGGTCTAGTCTAAATGGTTACAAGGCATTAAACACCTTAACATCTTCAAGTTGAGTCCACATTCGTCGAGCAGACAATATAAATAATAATATTTTATCAGTATGTGCCGTTCCGAATGTAAGTTATCATTTGTTCGAGTAATGTCATCAAAAAATATTTTCTTCACGGGTGGCCTTTAGATTCGCATTGACTGCATAGATGGCGATAATGGTCATAGCGGTGACATGCCGATTGATATTCGATTACCGCTCGGGAGTCGTTGTTAATTCTTGCTGTAATCTCGCTACTCGACTATAATCTAATAGTCGAGTTCTCGTTGCAGTTTTCCTGTTGTGTCTTGTTATTTTTTATGTGATAAACCGAATGAACAATGAATTAATCACATACTTACCTACGTGCCCTTTTTTTTTTGTTTAGGCGGGAATAAATGTTCCTAACCGCACACCCCGTCCCTCGGGGCAAAGAACAGGGTAGTGTAGGGCCTTCACTCACTAAAGAAACCCGCCGTCCGCCTTTATTGGAACTATGTTACATTCCTTCGGTGGTACATACCTATATGTCCTAACGGGTGGCATTTAGATTCCCATTGACTGCATAGATGGCGATAGTGGTCATAGCAGTGACATGTCGATTGATATTCGATTTCGATTCAGAAACAACAGATTCCCGTTTTTCATAAAACTGCCTTCTGCTTGTCACTTTTCGATAAGAATAAGCTGAAGATGGCGTTAAAATAAACCATATAAAAAGATTAAGCACCTGCTACATGGTTGTACTAACCACCAGCAGAGGTTATCATAATTGAGTTTACATAAAAAATTACCGTGTAGATGTAGACCATTAACCTAATAAAAATGGACATCGGGTCTAGTACAAAATTCACGAAATAAGTGTCTCTAGTCAACCTATAGAAATGTACATTATATTAATAAATACAAACTTCAACATTCTAAATTCATAATTTGAATACTTGTACCATTATAATAATGTTGAGTTTTCTTTGCAAAGACTGGCGCGCCATTGTATCTATATGAAACCTTGTACCATTAATAGTGTTGAGTTTTTTCTTTGCAAAACTGCCGCGCGATTGTTTCTCTTTTGGTGCAAACACTTTTGAGCGCGGATACGAGGTCCATTTGTTGGTACCTCAGTGGTGTATACGTCGGTTGTACCTTGCAACGACCTATGTCGCAAGCGCATCCCTCGCTACCAAGGACTAATAGAGGACATTGAGTCGGATCTCGACAGTGTGGACACTTGTTGGTGGTTGGGAACGCGTCATGGTTTTGGGCTCTTGGCCTTTGACAACTTCACACATCGTTTGCAAGATGGCACACCGGGAGCGTGAAATTTCAATAGCCCTTTACACCGACTACCCTATTAGGTGATTTACAAACAACATTTTGTTATTTTGATATTTATTTTAGCAAGCTCAGCTACTTTAAAGAACAAAATATTTGTAAAAGTGGAAAAAGAGAGATTTACTGCGGACAGGATTTGTACCAAACAAATGCGAAGTGGAGATTTGGAATTACCGTTGGTGACTGCGATAGCTTAGCGGTCCAGATCACTTCCCTGGATTGGATAAGACGCAGGTTCGAATTCTGCTCGCAATAAAACTCTCTTTTTCCACTTTCACATATAATTTCTTTTTAAGTAACATTTGGATTGTTTTATTGATCATGCTCATTTGGAACGGTAGGTATAAGTAATGTGAAGATTAGTTCTTTGGGCTGTTATCGGTCACAGTACAGACTGTTTATCGAGTCCAATGTCGTTTCTGTAATAATGAATATGATTGCTGATACGTAATACGCGATCAAATTAAGCTTGTCTGATAATTATATAACCCATTAACCCAGTATAGACAATACTCGTCAGCTTTAGAACACCCGCGTTAAGGAATAATTAATTTATCGGGGGGCCCTTCCAGACATTAATTGGACCGTGTTGTGCAGAATGAGCTAATCCACATAAAAGTTATGCTGATTTGAACCACTTCTGCTTTAATTTTTCAATGTTATTCGCAGTCTTGGGTTGGTATAACCTATCATAAAAAAATATGTAGTTGGCAGAATAAAACGAGTTTTTGTGACATAAAAATAGTTTTTTTTTCGATTGCTTGGCCTTAAAACCTTAATTTTATCTAGTTTGTGGCTTGGATCATTTCTGTACAACGCGGTCCATTAACGGTCACAAAGTAAATTCAAAATCAGAACAAGCATTTATGAATCACACAAAGAAACTTATATGTGGGTACAACACAACCCATGGGAGGCTGGTACCTAAATTCTGGTGGTAGCCTTTTTTCCTCTAGCATGACTATGCTGTCTCGACTGGGGAAATACCATTCTCTCACAGAATATTAGCGTGAAGCAACGGCAAGTGCTCCTATTGTTTTGTTTCGTATGGTGAGCGAAAGCGCTGGCGGCCCAAAACTCCTAATCCCGTCTATTATACTAGCTGTCCACTTCCTCATCTTCTCTTTATCATATTACCTTTCCACATCTTTTGCCATTTTGCGAGTGATGGCGCTGTTAATAGCGTCTATAGACTATGGTAACCACTTGTTATCAGTTGCGCCGCGTGTTCGTCAGTCTATCTCGTGTTGGAAAAAAAATTACGGAATTTATCGTAAGCATGGATATTTTGATCTATATTTTAGCACTTGACATGATCAGCTACTCTTAACGTACAAATTATAATTTGTGAATAAGGAAAAAAAGTATTTTAGTACGAGCGGGAATCGAACCTGCGTCCCTTCCTATCCGGGGAAGTGCTCTAATCCACTGAGCTACCGTACTATTTGTTAGAAATACCCAATCTCTTTACCACATTTGTCTTAACGACCAACGCCACCTATCGGAAGCATTTACATGCATGTATACCTATAATAAGTTAATAACATTATAGTAAGTTTAATTTTGCAATTAAAATTCATACTATTTGATGGCGTGATTTCTTAAACATTTTGATCTATAAATCACGCCATCAAATAGTATGATTTTTTTTATATTATTTTCCCTTAAGCATGGATGTTGAAAACTTTGAGCAAGAGAATAAGGGATATGTATACACAGTAGGTTAATACAAGTTGGAAAATATGGACCACCGATAATTAAATACCGATGGTCCACTAAGTAGATATACGCAAGAACAACTGGGTATTTTTAATAGATGTGAGTCGTTATAAAGTGGATATTTTAGGAGAAAAACCCACCGCTCACCCACGAATTGTCAATCCCGGTTATCTTTGGACACACACAAAATAACCTAAGATTGTCAACCTGACCTAAGAGGTATCCTCAGGACCGCACAGGTCCTAAAGATGCCTAGTATAGAGGCGAAACACGTGTACAATTGGTGTTCGGATTTTTGCTGAATATTGCAACAATGTGGTTCTGAGAGTCCTCCCGTATATGGTTGTATCGTATGGGTGAGATTTTTTTTCACTATCGTGCATGCTGCTCTCTTGATTATCAACTTCTCCTCTATCTATGAGAGCTGATTGGCAATCTTAGGTTATTTTGTGTGTGTCCAAAGATAGATTGATAATTCGTGGTCCGTGGGTGAGTGGTGGACTCTCCTCCTAAAATATCCATTATTTAATAATAACAATGGACTGCCGCCAAATCATTATAGATATGAGTCGCACAAATTTTGCAATTACTATATAGCACTATGTAGCTGGCTTATTATATAGCACTACAAATCGTCGATATACCACTAATAACTAACACGAGCGCCTGAGGCGTGTGCATGCACGACAACAAAGTGGCGATTGCAATCACCACAGGCGGCCGATTCCGTAATAATGATTTTCATAACAAGAACCCGGCAAGAAACTCATGGGCCACTTTTTTCAAATCGCCACTTTACTATTATACAGTTTAATACCCACTACCTCGCTGTATAATGGTTTATTTATTTATTATTGCATGTAGTGGCAGATGAGCCACGGTCCATCTGATGGTAAATGGTAACTGTCGCCCATGGATTCGACTATACCGAGAGTATTGGCAAGCCGTTGCTCACTATTTCATTTCACAGATATGAAATGAAATATACACGGCTATCTCCTGCTACAGCCAAAACGCAACGATGTGTTTCAATATGATATGGTGGTACCAACCCGCTCGGGTCCGATACTAAGTTAGTACTCCTACTTGGTACCCAGCCCTACCACCAGTCATGCAATGGATGATAATTGCTTACTTCGCTTAGTCGCCTCATACGACACCCGTGGGAAAGAATGGGGTGGTGACACTTGTATTCTTAGTCCGTCACCATACGGAAAAAGTAAGTTTAAGAACATTTTTACAAGTTATGTATTATCCGTTTACAGTTTGTTCCGAAATGGGTAGCCCCAAATGTGTTGACCTTCGGTGGATTCCTCCTTATCGTGCTGAACTTCCTCCTCCTGTCATACTACGACTATGATTACTACGCAGCCAGCACGCCGGTACGCAACGCGACTGTGGAGTCGGCTCTTAACGGTCACGTGGAAGTAATACCGCAGTCATTGTGGATTGTCATAGGAGTTTTCTTGTTCGTCGCTTATACTTTAGGTAAGTTGAAAAAAAAACATAGCATGCATGTATTCCCCGAAGGGGTAGGCAGAGGTGTATTACACACCCACGACTCGCCAGCTATGTTTACGTCCCACGTAATAGGGGGCGAGCCTATTGACGTCTATCGGGCACATTTCCAAACTCCGGGCTGCTACGTCGCATACACTACCGCTACGCCACCGAGGCAGTTAAGTTAAAAAAAATATATTCTAAGTTGAAAAAAATTAATGAAACGAAAAAGCGATACTACTAAATATAATTTTAACAAAAAAAAGCCGACTTCAATTTGAGACATATGGTTTTCTCATGGATGCCATTGTCAGAACTGAACCAAATTGAAATGGGACCACGCGGGAAGCACCAGCTATGAAAAATAAAAAACGATTGCATCAAAATCGGTTCATCCAGTCAAAAGTTCTGAAGTAACAAACATAAAAAAAAACAGTCCAATTGAGAACCTCCTCCTTTTTTGAAGTCGATTAAAAAGAGACAAGCATAATAAATAAACATCCATATGATCTAGCCTGAGAAGAAAGAGACAAACATTATATGTATATAATAGGATTTAGCCTGCGGGATAATGAGATAGAATACATACAATGTTTCCTGTTTAATAAGTTCATTAATTTTGCAATCAAAAAAGTAAATAATCGGAAAGTAGTTCCGGAGTTCCGTTGCGGAAAAACATTGTTGGGAATTTCTATATAAGTAAGTTTATAGATATTATGCCGTGTGGGGCCGGCTTTAGAATTGTCTCACCCATCGGATCAGGAGTCGTAAGAGCCGACTGAGCAGCATTTTTAGGGAGAAGTTTTGCGTCATAATTACCAAAAGTTAAAAAAAATTAAACCTGGTGATCCAATCCCGCTGAGCTAATATGAAGATTGTCTTAAAAAATTATTCAAAATTGCTCAAACCATTTTATAGTTCATAGGACACATAACGTACATAAACATTGTTAACACGATTATATTATTTACAAACATTGTTTTATATATGCTACTATAGTGCTGACCTGCTGTATTATGCGTTATTATGTCAGTCAGTTAGCTAGTCTTATATATATAGATAGATAAATAACTCTTTATTGAAACCTTAAAAATAGCGTTACAAACAAAGTTTAAGGCTTAACTGTACAAGTGTTTCAATTGGCGGCCTTATCGATCAAAGCGATCTCTTCCATGTAACCATGCATGGACAGGAATTAAGACATAACATGCCTCGCATATTACTTGTGTACAATAATAATATTATATATTATGTATATACATATACAGGATGTAAATGACATCGTACCGATAATTATCGTATCAATTACAATTGATACCATGGGTTCAGTACTCGATTCTGAACTGTGTGTGGAAATTTGCATCGTTTTCATGAAATGAATTATATTTTTTCAGTTTTTTTTAAATTGAATGCGAGATAAAATCGTTATATTGTTATATCTAAATTAGATTTAAGGTAATAAATAAGGTAATTTCCTCGAAAAACTACTATAGATTGACTGTTGTCATATGTTTAGTCGCGTTGTAAACAACGCGACAAATGATTTGATGGCAACAAAAAATGCTTTGGAAAATCCAAAAGTGCACGCCTCATAATCTTCATTTTTCACAATAAAATTGATTATTTGATAAGTAACTAATAATGAATTGGTCTTACTAAGTAGTTTTCAATAAATCACATAAATAGCGCTAATTTCAAAAAGTACTAATTAGGTTTTCATGTCTTATACGCCATCTAGCGCTAATTTTAAGAAGTACTTCTATATTGGTCTATAGAAATAGTTCTCACGAAATAAGGATAGCACTGGATTTAGTGTCGCGTCGAGCGTAATATAAATATTCACTATTTTTTTTGTTTATTTAATAACAATTTAACCACATCGAATCAGACCGTGAAAAGTGATAGGGCTCAATTCCTAATCATAATAATTCGTTAACCAAAAAAAAGAAGACTCGATTAGTAAAGTATTTTGCTCGTTATCGTGTTAACATACATTACCTACAACTCACGGACGTCCAAGCCAGATTTTTTCAAACAGTTTTTTAACAAGTTTAAATAACAAAAATGGCATCAAAATTATCATGAGTGTCATTCTTGAGATGTGTGTGTATATATTATTTTACAAGTGCAATATATGATAAAATGAGACATTTTAAGTTTGATAAAAATCAGTTGTTTTGCGTGAAACGAGAGTAATACACACCGCTTCGCTTATGAGGCGTGCAAAACTTTGTAACCCGTCGTTGTCAACGAAAATGGTATGTGGCATATTATTAAAGTTATTTGGTGACGTCTTCGTCCGCAGTTATCGGTTTTATGTCATTTAAACCCGGTATAAATAGATAGATAGTTGTATGTTTTAAAAAACCACCAATAGGTATAATAGGTACTTAACCTTTTTAGATGGTATTGATGGGAAACAAGCCCGGCGGACGCAAACATCAGGCCCTCTCGGGGAACTGTTCGATCATGGGCTGGATTCGTACACGGTGTTCTTTATACCAGCATGCCTTTATTCCATATTTGGACGAGCTGACTACTCTATTCCGGCTATCAGGTACACTTTCAGGATATTTCTTCCATCCTTTTACTATTCCAATATTTTTTTTAAGATGACTTCCTGCACTAAAGCATAATCCTTGTACCGCGAGGGACTTATAACATACAATTTCACAGACACAAAAGTACACCCAGACTCAGAACAACCATCTTATCTCCTGTCCGTGTGGTGACGGACTAAGAATACAAGTGTCACCACCCCATTCTTTCCCACGGGTGTCGTATGAGGCGACTTCCCTTAAGTAAGCAATTATCATCCATTGCATGACTGGTGGTAGGGCTGGGTACCAAGTGGGAGTACTCACTTGGTATCGGGCCCGAGCGGGTTGGTACTACATCTCCCGTGTGACTGGCCATGAAGCGTTTTGGCTGTAGCAGGAGATAGCCGTTTATTTTTCATTTCATATCAGTGAAATGAAATGGTGAGCAGCGGCTTGACAATACTCTCTGTATAGTTGAGTCCATGAGCGACGGTTACCATTTACTATCAGATGGGCCGTAGCTCGTCTCCACTCCATCCATCCATCCATCAGCTATTCAACGTCCACTGTTGGACATAGGCCTCCCCAAGAGAACGCCACAACGAGCGGTCTCGTCATGGGGGATAAGGCCGTAATCGCCACGCGTGGCAGGCGGGTTGGCGATCGCAGTGGATGTTGTTAATACTCGAGGGAGTGCTGCTGCCCACTCCCCCGGTATTCCTTCAGTCGGCTCTTACGACTCCCGTGGGTAGAGAGGGTGAGACAATTCTAAAGCCGGCCCCACACGGCCACGTCTCCACTACATGCAATAAAAAAAGAAAAAAACATGTGGGTCACACAAAGAGACGTCTTGTGTGGGAATCGAACCCACAACACTCGGGCCAGTATCTAAACCAGTTCACAATCTGTGCAGTCAAAACTATTGGACATCAGTCTCCTCTCATAGTAGGAAGGATGTAGTTGGCAGATTTCACAAGGCATCGAGAAAATCTCCCAGGCATGCAGGTTTCCACAATGTTTCCTTTATCGAATCCTGATAATTTGTAAACAAATACACACATGATTTCGGAAAATTTATATAAGTTAACATAACAAAGATGTGTCCTAGCGTTGTCTAGACATCAGGGGTGTTAGGTGGAATCTCATATCTCACAATCGAGATCGTATTGTCTCGCTTGTGAATGGTAGATAAACCGACGCGTGATGCCGCAATAATCTGTTACTCAAATCACGGTGATCTCTCAAACAATCAGCGGAAAAAATATGTTCCTAACCGCACACCCCGTCGTTCGGGGCAACGAACAGGGTAGTGTGGGGGCCCTCACCCACTACAGAAACCCGCCGTGTGCCGTCTCTCCGCCTTTATTGGCGGGTCACTGGAACTATGTTACATTTCTTCTGTCGTTCCGTCTACCCCCCTGAAGTAGACCACGACTACAGAACTACTACTACTAACTTCTACCGTTATGTTTCGCATGGTGAGTGAGAGCGCCGGAAGCCCAAACTCCCTATACTCTTCTTATAATCCTTCCTATCATCTCGTTAGTATGCTACTTATCCTCACCTTATTGTCCTTCCTATCGACCTAACCCTTTATCGGAGATGGTGTCGCGTAGTTTGTCTGTACACAAAAAATATACATAAGGTATAATTTTCCAGAATATACTACGTGATATGGAATCTCCTCCTGAATTTCTACATAAGTCATTGGGAGAAATACAATACTGGTGTACTGTTTTTACCCTGGGGGTACGACTTTAGTATGTGGGTAAGTATTCAGCACTTATATTTCTTACAGTTGGATTTGTAATTATAATAGAAGTCCAAATTATTACTTGCATGTTCAGTTGAAGACTGCTTTCTCGGTTCAATTAGCAATATGTACTTGTACTATAAACTTGTGCCCAAAAGTAGATAAGCTATCTTAAAATATGCGATAACTAGCAATAAAAACATGCTATAAAAATGTTGGAGTCGTATAATATATAATTTTTGTTTTGTGACAACACTAGAATTTTTAAATCGCAAGCTCTAAGTGAGATATTCCGGCACCCGATAGATAGATTTTTCTAAATTGTGAGCTTCTAAACTAAAATGTGGCAATACAAGATAAATATCAAGCCTAAAATAAAATATAAAAAAGTAAGTTGTAAAAGTACGTGAAACATGCATCGATGTTATTCAATACTCGATTAAAAACATGGATGTTATATAAACGGAATACTTTTTGTTTACAAATACAAACAGCCAAATAAGGTTGGATTTCAATTGTGCTGTAAATACCCAATCAAAATATAAAACGAATCCAGCGTCCGATTGCGAAACTTCAACAAAATCTTCGAGTCAGCTCTCAAACCATTAAGAGTGCTGACTCGGAAGTGGGATGTCTTCAGAAGTGGGATGATAAAGGTAGTTTTTTTGCAGGCTTCTACCGCTTTCTTCTTGTGGACGGGTGTGAAAGGCACCAGCTTCTATAAAAAGCAGATATTTTCTGGATACACCCTAGCCAATGCGTTTGAAATATTGATCTACGCTACGGGAGTTGTCACCAATTTACCTGTGTCTCTATATAATATTTATCAGTAAGTGTGCCAATATTATAAAAAAAAAATCCAATTAGTTCTTATTTTTACTAGTTTTTGTAAAGTAATATTAATAATAAGATTCGTAACTGAACCGAAAAAATCTATATAACCTGAAAAGTTGGCATGTGGAAGTCACAATGAGCATGTCACATCGGTTGATGAACCAATAACTAGAAAGAAGATTTTCAAATAGTGGCCTCCTTGGATGGCAGAGAGACAAAGCCAGTTAAATCAGCAAAAAGCCTTTAGATAGTAAGGGGCACCAAATCGCTTGTTGTAGTGCTCTCTGGAGAGGCCTAAAGCAATCAGTAGAGAGACGAACAGTGGATGAATAGATGGCGTGCCTATCTATATTAATAATTCGGTCAAGGGGAAGGCCGATTCACACGTATCAGTTTTGTAAAAGATTGTGTATTATGAGTCACATTTCACCCGAGCGAAGCCGGGTTTTCATCTAGTGTTCCGATATTTTATTGATCTTGCATTAGGATTAGTCTAAAAATTCGTTGCCATATATACTATACTGCTAAGGGTTATATTTCTTGAGCTCTTGTTATGAAGAAGAAAATGAATGACCTCACCGACAAACGCGAAACTGATGATGCCTATCCCGCCTCTGTTTTTTTTATTGCTTATGATGGCAGATAAGCCACGGTCCACCTGATGGTAAGTGGTAACCGTCGCTCATGGACTCAACTATACCGAGAGTATTATTAAGCCACGGCGTACCACGTCATTTCTTAAATATGAAATGAAAGAATAAACGGTTATCTTCTGCTGCAGAAAAAACACACTGACGTGCTTCATGACCGGTCACACAGGAGACGGTGGTACCGACCCGTTCGGGCCTGATGGCAAGTGAGTACTCTCACTTGGTACCCAGCCCTACCACTAGTAATACAATGGGTGATAATTGCTTACTTCCCTTAGACACTTTGTACGACACCCGTAGGAAAGGATGGGGTGTGACACTTGTATTCTTAGTCCGTCACCACACGGACAGAATGCAAATGATGTTTATGCACAAGAAAATCAAGTCCTAAAAACATATATTTTTATTTTTTCACAGATCATACAAACTACGCACAGGCAAGATGCGTACAGCCGCAGAAGCGTTAAGACCTATGTGGTCGTTTTTGACTGTTTTTATGGTGTGCTCTGTTTGGGTCCACAAGTCGAGTCGACTGCCTGGTTATGATCTGAGGGTACTCTTCCTGCTTTGTGGGACACTGTTCAGTAATGTTGCTGTGAGTAATCTTTTAAATCAATTTCAAAAGTGAAACATATATTTTGTACAAATTATAATTTGTGAATAAGGAAAAAGAGTATTTTAGTACGAGTGGGAAATGAACCTGCGTCCCTTCCTTTCCGGGGAAGTGCTCTAATCCATTGAGCTATCGTACCATTTCTAGAAATACCGAATTTCCTCATCACATTTGTCTTAACGACCAACGCCCTCTATCGGCAATGCATTTACATGCATTCATCCAATATAGTAAGTTTAATTTTGCAATTAAAATTCATACTATTTGATGGCGTGATTTTTCAAATATTTTGATCTATATTTTAGCACTTGACATGCTCAGCTACTCTTAAAGTAAAAATTATAATTTGTGAATAAGGAAAAAGAGTATTTTAGTTTCCCGCTCGTACTAAAATACTATTTTTCCTTATTCAGAAATTATAATTTGTACTTTAAGAGTAGCTGAGCATGTCAAGTGCTAAAATATAGATCAAAATGTATTTTGTATTTTAGAATTTATATAAATTATATTTTTTTCTATTTAATCTATATTTAAATTAATGTTACTTACACTAAAAGAGCTACGCTTTCTAGCTAAAATAGTCCAAACGTTTAACAGTTAATTTAAATAATAATAATTATTATTATTATTACTATTATTATTATTATTTTTTAAATTAACTGTTAACTTAAATTTATTACACATTCAATTCGCCTTATCAAACATATTTTTAAACTGAGAAATACATATTTAATATAAAATGACATTTGACATACATGTCAAAATGAAAATAATTTACAAAACTAAAAGAATATAGCTATCCAAAAAATGTTAACAAGATCCAAGACACTAGCAGCACGCCTACCATCCCCGGACTTGTCACATAGCTCCGTGTGCCAGCCACCGGCTACCGCATCAGCAGAGCCGGTCATATCGCACGCGTCGAGCTCAACTTCAAGTGACGAGTATTTCTCTCCACCGACGTCGCCACCACCAGTACGCCGGCGTGAGAGAGGCCGGCCACCGGACAGCTTGGGACCCCGAGGCCCACTGGCCTCAAATAGGGTCCCCACTGCCAGTGGTTATGTGCGGCGCATGAAATGGACAAATTCTATAAATGAAAATGTCATGCGCGCGTATTTTGGGGCCACAGAGGGGGGAACTAACCTTACTGCGTACCGTGACCGCATGCTGCTTCTGTTTCAGGGCCTGGAACCAGCCGTCAACGTATCAGCTCAACGATTATCGGATCAAGTACGGGCGATTCAGCGTTCTCGCATGTTGGATAGTACCGTGCTTGATCGGCTACGCTCAGAGTTTATACAGACTAGCCCTATTACCCCCGTCCCTGCGCAAACAGCAATTACAACAGCCGTTCAAGTCTCTGTTCTACGAGGACCATGTGCGGATGAGGGTGATGGGACTGTCTCTGTGGACACTCAGTACCGTGAGGAGGTAAGAAGTGCTTTGGAATATGCGATTCATGAGTTTCGATTCATACCTCTAGAGTTCAGGCCACATCTGCCTCGATTGCCCATGCATAGAAAGAATGTGTTATTGATTGGTACCCTTGACTCACTTTTCTCTAAATACTTAGACAATAGTGACAATCTCGCCGATACACACTCCATCTTGTATTGTGCAGCTGTTGCGGCTTGCCGCAAAGCTGGATTAAGGATACAAAATAAAGAACCCACTATGCGGCCATTAAATGCGAAACCGGCATGGCAGTACAGGATTGAGTGTCGTATCGCCGAGACAAGGGTACTAATCGGTAAGCTCAGTAGCTTCAGCATGGGCAACACACGCCCACGGGTGATGCGCTTCGTGAAGCGGGCTTTCTTGGGGACTGGAGTCAGACCTCAAGACTATATGGCCAGAGTTACGGAGCGCATTGACCTACTGAAGCAAAAAGTCTATGCATGGGCAAATCGAATCCGCAGATACAAAAAACGAATGGATCGATTTACAGTGAATCGCATGTTTCAGAGAAATGAGAAGTCAGTCTATAGAAGCTGGGAACGATCTCGTGAAGTTGTGTGTGATGTGCGGCTACCGGATGCTGAAGCTACAAATACGTTTTGGCGCAGCATTTGGTCGGTGCCCATCATACACTCTGAAGGTGATTGGATGGGGGTTGTTGAACGAGCATGTGAAAAAATCACTCCTATGGATAATATTGTAATCGATCATAAAGACGTAGCATGTGCAGTCCGTACGCTATCAAATTGGAAATCTCCAGGACCGGACGGACTGCACAACTTTTGGCTTAAATGGCTACGCAGTTCACATGCTCGTTTGGCTTCTCAGTTCCAATCGGCCTTAGAATCAGGGTCGTTGCCGGATTTTATGACGACTGGCATCACTCATTTGCTCCATAAATCAGGAAGTACCACGGAACCAAGTAATTATAGACCAATTACGTGTTTACCCACGATCTATAAGCTACTTACATCTATTCTGAGAAGCAAAATTGTCAAACATATTGAAACAAATTCGATCATATCTATATCTCAGAATGGATGTAGGAGCGGGAGCCGTGGTACAAAGGAGCTCCTTCTTATTGATACGGCCATCAGCCAACATGCTCGCCGTAACAAGAGGGATCTGATGACATGTTGGATAGACTATAAAAAAGCTTTTGATTCTGTGCCACATGCGTGGCTCTTGAGGGTGCTAGAGTTGTATAAAGACAATGCTACTTTATGCGCCTTCTTGCAGTCATGCATAGGGCACTGGAGAACAGCTCTTAGCTATCCAGTATGTCGGCAGACCCCGGGTAATTGCGGTGAGCTCATAAGGATTGAGCGAGGTATATTTCAGGGTGACAGCCTGAGTCCCCTATGGTTTTGTTTAGCCATGAACCCTCTCAGTACACTGTTAGAGGGTTCAGGGCATGGCTACAGGTTACGAAGAGGTGGTCGGGAAATATCCCACCTGTATTATATGGATGATCTTAAGCTATTTGCTTCCACCAGATTGCAACTGATAGAGTTACTGAAATTAACTGAATCTTTTAGTAATTCTATCGGTATGAAGTTTGGTGTAGACAAATGTGCGGTCATGCATGTAAAACGGGGAAGGGTAGTGGAATCTGAGGGAATTCAGCTCACGGATTCTACTAATTTACGACCACTTCTCGTAACTGACACCTATAAATACCTGGGTATGTCGCAAGCCTTAGGCATAAATGAGGTGGATATGAAACAATTGCTGCGGGAACGTTTCTTTGCCCGCCTGAAAAAAGTACTAAGTAGTCTTTTATCAGGTGGCAACAAGGTGCGAGCGTGCAACGGTTGGGTCATGCCACATCTTATGTACTCTTTCGGCATACTCAGGTGGACTCAGACTGAACTTGATGCCTTGGATAGAAGGGTCCGTAGTCTTTTGACCGCACATCGTATGCATCACCCTCGTTCGTCAGTAATGAGGTTGTACATTCCGCGAAAGTATGGAGGTCGAGGATTCCTAAATGCCAAGACCTTGCACAATCGTGAGGTGTACAACCTTAGGGAATATTTTCTCTGTGCTGACAGGGTTATGCATCGCGATGTGGTCGCTGTAGATTCCGGACTCACCCCGCTCTCCTTGGCTAAGAAGAACTGGCGCAGACCTGTAGTACTCAGTACTGATGACCGCAAGAGTGTATGGCAGAGCAAGGAGCTCCACGGAAGGTTCTATCGGGCTTTACATGGGCCCGACGTAGACTTTTTAGCTTCCGTGGCCTGGCTACGTTTCGGCAACCTCTTTGGAGAAACCGAAGGTTTTGTCTGTGCAATTACTGACGAAGTTATCATGACGAACAACTACCGGAGACATATCCTAAGGGACGGAACAGTAGACATCTGTCGTGCCTGTCACCGCCCAGGTGAGTCCCTTAGGCATATAGTCTCGGGTTGTTCTCGTCTTGCTAACGGCGAGTATTTGCACAGACATAATCAAGTAGCCAGGATCATTCATCAGCAGCTTGCTCTGAAATACGGGCTTGTGGAAGTCGAGGTCCCGTACTATAGGTATGTACCTGAGCCAGTTCTCGAGAATGGCCCTATCACACTGTACTGGGATCGATCAATCATCACGGACAGAACTGTTGTAGCCAACAAGCCTGATATTGTGGTGGTTGATCGAACTGAGCGCCGGGCAATGATTGTTGATGTCACCATACCACATGACGAGAATCTCGTGAAGGCTGAGAAGGAGAAACAGATGAAATATCTGAACTTGGCCCACGAGATCGTTGACATGTGGGATGTGGACTCGGCGATCATTGTACCGATAGTGGTTTCAGTTAATGGACTGATAGCCAAGAGCCTCGACCAACATCTTAAGAGGCTCGCGTTGGATGGCTGGGTCAAGGGTCTGATGCAGAAGGCGGTACTTCTGGATACGGCACGCATTGTTCGGAAGTTCCTATCTCTGGGGCCCTAGCCATTGGCAGTTTGGTCCCTGTACCCGTTGCCAGTGGGTCTACACACTTTTTATATTTTTAAATGTTGTGTTATTTTTTATAATATACTATTTAAAAATGTATCTAGTGATGTTATGTTAATAAATGAAAATAATAATAATATTTGTTGGAACATTATTAAAATGTCATCCATGCCATGGGTGAAGTGGTACCGGGCTATATTATCTATGCCTGCAATGCCATCTAGTGTTGAATGCTTATTTAAGGAAGGGTTGGCTGCAGAAAAACTGACCTATTAATTAACTGGACTCGATGCCCTTATGCAAATGAGTGGATACTATTATATTTCAATGAAAGCTCTGAATTTTTTTTTACATAACTATATAATATGGTTGTCTGTAAAGTCTGTTTACGGACGATAATTTTACGTAATAACGTCATATAAATGTCGATAGATGCGTCTCAAGCCGAACGCTTAGGCCGATCGTGCCTCTATCGCATGTTCCGTGCTCTCGCTTGCACGCTCGGCTCAGGCGGAACGTGACAATAAGTCATGCTTTTTCGTGCATGCAGTACGCGTTCATCAATTTATAAGACGTTATCACGTCAAAAAAATTAAGATGTAATTATTTTATTCCAGTGTCGACTAATTGTAAGTCAAATGAGCGACCAGAGGTGTGACGTAGTCAACTGGCTGTTATGGCCACTCACCGCAAGTGCTACAATATCTATATTCGTACCGCACTATGAGCCAGCCGCCTTCTATGCTATGAGTGTGCTTACAGTTGCTGCACATATACACTATGGGACCTGTGTGGTAAGTTCCGAATTGCGCCGATCACATATGCTTACTATTATTATAAATACGAAAGTGAGTTTTATCGTTGTTAATTGTTTGTAATGCTTGTACGGGGTAACTAGCAAAACCAATCATCATAAAATTTTGCAAGGTGCTGTCTATGGGGATATAATGAAATGTCCGGTAAGCACTGGTTATTACGTATGGTTCGTTACATAGCGCGATCTGCGTGCGACTCTGCCTTACATCTCGTCTCTATATATACAGGGTAATTTTTTAACCAGGGCGCAAACTTTTTTTGGTGGTTCTATATCAGTAATAGAACACATTTCCATTAATTTTTAATCCGATTTTTTAATTTTTTTATTAGACTTCAAATTAGTAAAATATGGACACCAATCTTACGAGCAGCTAGAAGCTTTATTTTCTGCATTTTGATGGTCCTAAGCCCATGAAAGTATAAAGGAAAAATTGGGACTACTCTGTACGTCACATAGATTTAAAAAGTTTTTTTCGAATCTGATAAAATTAGCGGTCAGTAACCCGCAAAAAAGGAAAACCTTTCGTTAGCGATAACTTTATTTTTTAGTACTAAGACATCAAAATAAAAAATACGTGTTTATTAAAATTTGCTTAAGTATTCCCTCAAAATTTGCACACTGGTTAAAAAATTACCCCGTATACATGTGTTATGCAACTTGCACAATCACCACAGACTATATTGTATCCCGAAAGAAATTGATAATTCCTATGAGACAGCTATTTTTTCATCAATCTATCTATCCAGACTATATGTATGAATATTTTCATCGTGATTGGTTGCTACAGAGCGAAAGCGTAACAAACATACTCACGTTCGCATTTATAATATTAGTTAGTACTTACTATGACTAATGGAACAAAAAATGTCACTGATTGCATCGCCCATTGCATTCCCGTGTGGTGATGGACTAAGAATACAAGTGTCACCACCCCATCCTTTCCCGCCGGTGTCGTATAAGGTGACTAAGGAAAGTGAGCAATTATCACCCATTACATTGCCGTGTGGAGCCGGCTTTAGAATTATCCTGAGCCGACTGAGGGAATACCGGGGGTGTGGGCAGCAGCACTCCCTCGAGTATTAACAACATCCACTGCGATCGCCAACCCGCCTGCCAAGCGTGGCGATTACGGCACTATCCCCCATACGAGCGAAACACATGTTGTGAAGTTCTCTTGGGGAGGCTTGTGTCCAGCAGTGGACTTCGAAAGGCTGATGGATGGATGGATGGACATTACTGGTGGTAGGGCTGGGTACTAAGTCACTTGCTATCGGGCCCGAACGGGTCGGTACAACAGCAGAAGATAGCCGTTTATTCTTTCATTTCACATCTGAGAAATGAAATGGTGCGCCAGCGGCTTGACTATACTCTCGGTATAGTTAAGTCCATGAGCGACGGTTACCATTTACCATCAGGTGGGCCGTGGCTCGTCAGCCATCATAAGATATTAAAAAAAATGGTACCTGAATAGAAAAAAAAGTAAGCAATACCTAGCACCATCTAGTGATAAATTTCAGTAAATCTGCATATTCTTACTTAATAAACGCGAAAATGCGTTTGTTTGTTTATCTATTACGCTTTCACGCTGTAATTATTCAACCAATCATCATGAAATTTAACACACATATATAATCCAGAAACCAGGAAAGGATGTAAGGACCTTTTATCCCGAAATAAAATGATTCCTTTGGGATAGAGATTTATGCATACAGATAATTAATGTACCGTAGAAAGTATTCTTTATCCCACTTCGCATATTTTTTTCTTCTGACAGGTACGTCATTAACTTTTTTTTCTTATGACAGGTACGTCAAATGTGCGACCACTTCCGAATAAGCTGTTTCTACATAAAACAACGGTCAGATTGACTCTTAGAAGACAATGCGTGCTAGACAACATAATTAAGAATAAAACAACATTATGTATGTTCAAACATCATATCCGTTACACTAGTTTATTTAGTAAAAGTGACTTATTATTTATGCTAATTTTTCATTATGGTTATTATCAATCATTGTCCGCTTTCATACACCTAAACAATTGCCTGATCAACTAATATTTTACAGTCAAAGAGGTGATATATCACCTTATAATATTGATTTAAAAATAATTACGTCCCTATATAAATTTAAAAATAGAAGTCTATCAAAGAAGTTTTTTCTAACTCTCGTAATGTTAGAGTCCTTGGTGGGATTTTCAGTGCCGTAATAAAAAAAGTTATCGATAATCTAGTTATATCTCGAAATAAATGAAATACATTTTGTTGTTATAATTTTTGGTTATGTTATTTTAAAGATGGTACACAATTCGAAAGCCTTAACACAACTAATGTCTTCTACCATTATTTTTATTTAATCATACCCATAACAATTTCATTTAATTATACAAACTGTTTCAAATGAGCGTATTCAAAAAGTTAAGCCCATTTTGAGTTCCTTCAAAGGTAGGTCTGGCAACCGAAATTGAAACGGTAGCTGGTTGTTAAAAACCGTTATTTTAACTAACAAATGACTTATATGGTCTAAATTATTATATGGAAGTAATTTTTTAATTAATAAAAATCTTAATACTCACAAATAGGACCAATAATTTTAGCATTTGTATGTAGTAGTTACTTGAATGTTGCCCGGGCAAAATAGGGTTACTCATGGCAATACATGTGTTTATTAATAGCCAGCAAATTAGGTTTTTTTGAACTAATTATTTGTGAAAGTGGAAATAGAGAGTAATCTCACCATCAAGCTCGCAACTCGCAGTACTTACTTACTTATCATCACGCCATTTCCCTTGCGGGGTAGGCAGAGAGAACAGAGTGCCAAGAGGCTCTATTCTTGCATACATCTCTCGCTTCCTCAACATTCATAACTCTCTTCATACACGCTCGCCGGTTTCGGAGACTCCTGACTCCGCCTTCCTGCAATACATGACCGATTTGGTCTAGGTAGGTGAGTCTCGGTCTCCCCCTGTACCTACATCCTTCCACTTTCGCATTGTATATCTTCTTAACCAATCGCTCGTCCGGCATTCTTTCCACATGTCCGAACCATCGGAGCATTCCCTTTCGCATCTTTACACCAATACTCTCTTTCGTACCTACTCGCTCTGTTACGTCGTTAAGAGAGCGAGTAGATATGAAGAGAGAGAGAGAGAAAGAGAGTATTGGTAAGAGGTTAACTCGCAGTAAACCTCTCTTTTAACACTTTCATAAATAATGTGTTCTATGTTTTAAAGTAATTAAGCATGTAAAGTCCTAAAATACATCTTAAGATATTTTTATATATATTTTTAGCATTTGACATGCTTAGCACTATACATTAAACACAAAGTGAAAAATGTGAAATCGAAAATAACAGTTACGAGCAGGATTAGAACCTGCATCTCCTGGATACCGTCCAGATGCTTTGCCAATTCAGTCATCGTGACAATTGCTCCTGACTGCTAACTTCAATAACACATTCATACTTAACGTCTTTGGGTGACCAGCGCCATCTGTCGGAAGTATTTTCATACATTATACCCACCAGGTAAACTTAATTTTACAATTAAGATTTCTACCTAATGATGACGCAAACCCTATAAATATTTAGATATTTTATATATATTTTTAGCATTTGACATGCTAAAAACAAAATACACATACACTAAAAAAAAAATTTGCAGTCAGGAGCTACTGTCACGATGGCTGAATTGGCAAAGCATCTGGACGGTATCCAGGAGATGCAGGTTCAAATCCTGCTCGTGACTGTTAGTTTCGATTTCACATTTTTCACTTTGTGTTTAATGCTAAAATACAGATCAAAAAATTAGGTTTTCTATTTATTAATTTCATTTGAAACATAGTTTTTTGCCACGTCTGCTTCCAGTGTTGTATTTTTTTTTATATCTTTGTGTACGTCTTTATTTTGAGGATTTAGCACGTATTGTCTATTATTTTATAATTTTTAAGCCAAATGTTTTGGTTTTAGTTCTAAGTTATGTAATTTTAAAAAATCTGTATTTTAATTATTTTACAATAATCAACAGATCTTCAGGATAATTACCAACAATTTAGTGTTTCACTATTTTTATGTATTGTAAGCATGTCGCTTAAAATCTCCGTCATTTACTAGATCACAACTTGCGAAAATGTAATATTGAATCTGCCTCTCCTGGAAAACTGTTCCAGATAATGCTTTGCCAGTTCAGCCATCGTGACATCCGCCCGCGACTACTAATTTCGATAACACATTTTTTCTGTGCCTTGTGCAATGCCTTGTTTCGCACTATGTGTTCTTAGTGTTAACTGTTAGAAATGAGCTTCACTAGAAACGAAAGGGTATTTTATTTAGTTATAATCAGAGGTATCGCATTTGAGGCCAATTAAAGATGAGGCAAATCTCACAATCTCACACTTTCATAATAATGTACGCACGCATCATTGCTTATCAGTGAAAAGAAATATCATGGGGATCTAGCAACCCTCATTAGTCCTTTTTTCTTGTTAAGGCGGGAAAAATATGTACATAATCGCATACCCCGTCGTTCGGTGCAACGAACAGAGTATTGTAAGGTCCTCACCCACTACATAAACCCACCGTGTGCTGCCTCTCCGCCTGTACTGGCGGGCCACGGGTATAAATTTGATCTGAATTCCTCACATTCTCGAGAGAGAGGTAAGACCCGTGGCTAATAGTGAAACAGTAAAGGCCTTTAAAAGATCTAGTTCATATTATTAAGTAAACAGCGTTTTCTAACAATATATACCTAAATTTTAGTATTGAAACTATCGTGAGATTGATACATATTAGAAATATATAACCGGAAATAACTCACGTTGTGGATCGAATTTGTCGGCCTGGGTTTCGAGCATATTCGATGCTCATCATCAGGGCGAGCGCACAGCGGTGTCAACGAGTTACCGGCGGGTCAACGAAATCGATCCACAACGCACTATACCTAAGTCTAGTTATCAAAAAATGAAGGAATGTCGCATTTATAACAAGTATTAAAACTGAGATTATAATTATAGAATCTGTTTTTGGCGTCCGACGGTCGGGATTAATATTTAATCTACAGAATTAATTTAATTTGTGCGTTAGTTGGTACAGTTAGCTCATTAAATCTATTACTATACACGAGATCCTGATATTAAATCGTTTAGGCTCTGTTCAAGAATTGGTTCAAGTCTTTTAAGAAATCTCCGAGGTCAATTTATTGACACAAATAAAAACTTCGAAAAAGACCTACGAAAAAGAGGAACGCGGTATCGATTTATCGATAAATTCATCTTTATTATCGGTATTCAATAAAAAATATCGGATTTATTTTATCAGAAAAGATCTAGGGAAAATTATGGACATTTGCCCAAAAGATTATTGCTGTGTTCAGTGTTAAAACTTACCGAAATCATAGACTAACTAACATACTTGCATGAGATATAGATGAGTATAGCTTGAACTATGAACGTGTACAAATCATGGACGTAGTGCGACTTCATAAGAAACTCGGAGTACCCTACTCTATCAAAAAAAATAGAGTATCACTACTCTTATATATAAAAAAAAAAGATCTGTATACATCTAAGCCCATGATTCATAAAAATATAACACTGATTTAAAGCACTGTTTAATCGGATCGATGGATGGTTTGTCACTTTCTGACAAATTTGCATTGTACTTTGTTGAAAAGAGACAAAAGAATATTTTAGTTAAAACAGTACTATAGACGTGTTATATTTTATAAAAAAGAGGGTATAAATGTTTATATTTATGACAATGTTTACTGCTAATCCTAGTTTTTAATAGTTTTTAGTTTTTAATTTGTTTTTATAACTCCCTACGCAGATAGCGTGTGGTATTGTAAATTTCATTCAAGAACAAACATTTGTAACATTTACTAGTGACATGTTCAGAGTATGCGTGTATGTGTCTTTGTGTACGATATTCCTGTTTATAATTACAAAGTGTTATTTCCTAGTGTCGTATTTGTTTTAAAATCACTATCGTTTTTAAAAACGGTGTTTTATTATTAAGATTAAGCCAGCGCGTATTCCTCAATTATCAAATTTATTTTAAACCAAATTGCTATTGTAATCCATGTATATACTTGTTGCTTTTTGTTACAATATTAGTTATGAGTTAGCAATGATATTGTTTTTGTCTTTTAAAACAATATCTTATAATATAAGGGACCTAATTTTGTTATAAGAAAACTATTTAAACCTATCCACCTTATAATAAACATTGTATAAGCTCCGAATAGTTATTCAGTGTTTTGTTCTTTCAACGTCAAATTGTCATGTTAGTGACAATGACAAAACACTGAATGTTTCAGAGATTCGGAGGTTGTACAAAGTTTATAGGCAAATTCTGTTTAGGGTTAAGTAAATCGTGAGATTAAAAAGTTATAACATCTTGATCTAACATAAATATTATAAGGGACAGGTAATTTACAATTAAATTGACATTGAAGACATGAATTAGTGATGGGATTTTTTGAGCAGCATTTTAATCAGATTTTTTACTAATATGATTAAATTGAAAACAAAAACTCGTATGCAAATATTCTTAAAAAAAATATTGTTGATTATACTCGTATTTCCATTACAGTAACAGTATTTATGTTACAATAAAATATAATAAATTGAAATAATAAATATTTTAAATTACAAAAATGAATCAATCTAAAAAAATCATTATCTTCAGTTCAGACTGCTTTCAATAACTATTCCATCTGATTTATGTATCGCCTAGATTATATATCCCACCAAATGGTTTTGCAAGCTAATATATTGGTATTTACGTCAGCTTAATCTTGGGGCCACTACTTAGGTATAGTAGTCGCAACGGATCTTTGTGTCTCTGAAGTTAGGCACAGAGCAAGAAGTGGGGATTGTGACGAAATCCTACCATCAGTGCTGACCAATTCAAAAGTTATTACTCAATTAAGAAAACATTTGAATAAGATCATAATGTTTTCATATCTGTTTAGGTTATACTTTATATTCAATAAAAAGTATACCGATTTTAGTGATTAAGTTTTTATCTAGATATAGAAGAGTTCACATATTTTAGTACGATCGATAAATAATATGATTATCGATTGTTAAATTATAATCGAACATTTATCGATTAAGGTAAAGTTTGGGCAACGCACATGCCTTGTGACACAAAAATAGCTACTGTGCAGCCTCTTGCAGCCAACTTCAGAGACACAAACAACCGTTATGACTACTGTATCTAAAATTAGTTTTACTAAATTTATTAATTACAAGTCGAAAGTGCCTCAGTATAGAATATATTTTCATACGGATTCTCAAGTTAAGTGACGACGTGGGAAACAGAAATTAAATTTAACCTGTTTTTCAATTTAAAAAATAGATCTATCTTATATTTAGTGTTTTGTACCTCTAAACAAAATACTCTGAGAACAATAGTAATAAAAAATGAGTCAATGTTGCTAAGCAAAAGGATTCTAAGATCAAAATATTTACTAAGTACATTATTAAGTTGAAAACAGGTTACAGCTGACTTATATGTTAAAATTTATAGATATTACTGCAAATAAACTGAACTACTTATTGAAATATATTATCTTATACTTTAAAAATAAAACGCTACAAATATGTTTAACCAGATACGCGCTGAGAACTAGGGTCGTGTGAGTGCACATGTTAAGGCAAGTGATGTGAGCGCAGTCATTAGGTATCGTTCAGAAAATACGTTCCAAACAAGGGTGGAAGAGGGTATCACTATGTATGACAAAATGTGACAAGGGGGAATTGGGGGTTTAACGCAAAGTACAAATTGCCTGCCACGATATCCAGGATTGACGCGTAAGAAAAAGTTTTGGATACAAAAGAGGTTGCGTGAAGTTTTCTCTTACAATGATATCATCTTAGCACCCTTGAAATTATTGACACCCTTGAAGTTATTTGGCGCGTTAGGGAAAAATGATGAGAGTAAATTTTTATGATGCGAGCGCACACCGTCACGAAAAACCGACACCCTGAAATTAGCTACAGTCAACATTTTAGTTTTTTTGTGATATTTAAATAAACTTTATTTAACTAGATAATGCGTTGTAATAAAACTTCCAATGTATTAAATACCTTTTTTTATTGTTAGAGTCATTTTTCTACAAACGTAGAATAAGGCGAATGATAAAATTTTTGAAAAGATTTTTATCTTGTTACGCCAAAGAAGTATAACTTTTAACGCGTGTACACACACACTTTTTTTTTCGTTATATTTTTAATCACTGCCCAAATGCAAGCGTATTATTATAGAGGGACATCCTATTGTCTTAGATCTAAAAGCACTTAAATGTTAACGCGTACTAGGTGAGTGATTTCAAAACGATTGCGATGCAACGCGATGCATTGATTTTGATTCGTTGCGTAAATTCAATTCAAAAACCCGTCGAAAGTAGTTAAACGGTTATAGACAATAAATATTCCATACTTAAAACTACCGGAAATAAATATAAACCAAAGAAAATAGCTGATTAATATACTAAGGAAGTGCTGCAGGGATTCTTTTTGTGAAACAAATAAGTCACAATACGTGTAATTGTTCGATATTGCGGCGTGTAATTGTTCGATATCTCGTTTGCCCTGAAATCACTCACTTAGACAGGAAGACGCTTCTCTGCTATTGTATCTATAGAAATAAAGAAAGCGTAGGCAACGGTCAATAAGGGCCCGTTCAAAAAATACGTTCGCGGTATTGTTTCGTGTGACCGAATGTGACAAGGAAATGGACTACCAAATTGTGACGTTCACCTTACTTAATTTTTCTATAATCTTAATGAATCATGTGGAGAGAAAGGAATGGGTTTAGCGTTTGTGATGCTACACGCGCGCCATACTTTAAGGCAGCGTAGCGAAAGGACGGGGTAAAAAAAAATTGCGTGACGTAATTTATGAACGGCCCCTAATGAGGCCGATACCTACTTATTTCCGTCAATATTACAAAGCAGCTACCCGCCAATTGTTGCGCTTAAACTCTAAAACGTCGTTTTTTATTTCTATGATTACCTATGTCTATCACAATAAAATGATAAAATGTTATTTTTTGTTTTATTTAATAATAAACCCGATAAAGCAACGGCAGCCCAATTGTGAGACTAATAGGTTTCCAAGAGGACGTCTATATAGGCGGAGACGGCACAGACGGGTTTATTTAATAGGTGAGGGCCCCACAGTAACCTGTCCGTTGCCCCAACGACGGGGTGCGGTTAGGTACATTTTTTCCCGCCTTAACAAAAAAAAGCAATCACAATCCACTCTGCTGAGCGTGCCTGCAAGAGGAGGAGACGGCAGTCCATGTGTTTGTTACTCTTCGAAAGTTGCCACATACAAGACCAGATGCTTTGGTAGCTCAAGTTCTCTCTGGGAGCAACACCAAGGGGGGTGTTGGCGTTCTTCTGGGAGCGGGGGTGGATCAAGTGAGGGTCTCACACCCATCCACACTCAAAACACGCGCTCAGACGTGAAGTTGCGGAGAACGGCCCGCCGAACCAATACAAAAGGTCTTCACCACCTTCCCATCATATCGTTAATAGACACACCTGTCCTGCTCCATACTAACAACTTGCCTCGTCAGCCAAAACAAAATTAATGTCTAGTAGTACCTATCCCTATTTCTTTTTTAATAGTGGTAAAAATCGCACAAAATAAAGGGTTTTTTAATACTTTATATTTTTATCTATATCTCTTACAAGTAACTAAACAATAAAATGCAGAAATTATATAGGTAACAAACTATTTGTAATTGCTACCATAAAAGCCACAGTTTACAAATACATAGTTGAGTATAATTAATATGACAAAGGGGATTGCAGTTAAACATTTATTTTAATTACACATTTTTACTTTAACCACAATCATGTACATGGTAAGGATGAGGAGGTAGTCTAGTTTTGGGTGACGTAGTATTTACAAGGCGTGTCACAAATACCAGAATGTTTTTATAAGTTTTATGTAGCTAGAGGCCTATCTGATGGCAACTGTTCCCAGTATTATTGAATTTAGCAACTTCAGGGGTTTAACTTGAAGATAGGATACTACATTCATGAGGAATAAGGGCTGTTCCCTTTGTCAACAATAATAAATTATTATTTTTTGTTCTTTGTTAACTATAATAAATTATTAAAACTCAATGAAACAAAAGAACAACGTGACATTGTGAAAAACATAATACACATAGTTATTTCAGGTCAATTAACATTGACTGTTTTAAATTTGTCAACTTATCTTACTGCATGTATCTATACTGTGGTAATATTAATCTATCTTATTACAATGATAACTATTCAAGAAAATATAGGTCAAAACTTTGTATAGCTCTAATTATATTACTTCAATGAACAAAGTTTTCATAACTAGTAAGTCCCTAATTTTTCAGTCATTTTAAAAATATCAATATTGGTTAGGTACTGAAATAAATTCATAAATGGCTTCACAAAATATTGCTAAAAAGTAATCCATAAAACACGATAGAATTAAACAGTGTAGCACCATGGAATTAAAAAATAAATAGTGACTATTATTTATTTTTGAAAGAGTTGAAATATTCCTCTTTTATTTTTGCTCTATCTTCTACATTGGGTAGGTATGGATACAATCCTTTGGCCTTTCTGTTGGAGTATATTTTGCCCTGAAATATATTAAATCAAGTCTTTAGATATATTTAATTTCATTATCACATTTTGATTCACATAGAATATAATAATCTCAGTTATTAGTAATAATTAAAGAACATTTGATGTATTAAATAATTTCTTGACCATACTTAACAGGATCTTGAATCTAAATATTATTAGATCCATTATTAATATAAGCATGCAAATCAAATAGGAACTATTACATAGGTATCATTTAAGTGGAAGAAATACCAACAAACTCACCTTAGGATTCCTTTTTATAGATTTAGTGGATAATGCCTATGCCACACAATTAAGCCTACATATAAGTACACAAAATACTAGATTTATTATTATACCAACAGTAACTCACGTTTAGGATTGATTACATCAACCCAGGTTTTGAGCATATCCGATGCTCATCATACGGGTTGATGTAATTGATCCTAGATGTAACTTACTGTCGGTATAATAATAAATCAAATATGTATCAATCTCACGATAATTTAAATACACAAAATACATCTAGATTCAGTGCAATATTAGCTTGATTCACACACCCCTACTCATATTTAATTATTTTTATGCACTCTTTGAGAATCAATTGCATATGAAATTGAAAAAATAACTATGATATCTGTGATGTAAAATATTCATAATCTAAGTTCTGTGGATGCGGTAGTACTAGTGTGCCCATACCGCCCTACAAAATCGGATGCGTCGCTCTATAAGGTTTACGATATGCACTGATCGTCTAGAGGTAATGTAATGGCTAAATTAATTTAGAAATATAAAAAAGAATTACCCAGAATTTTTTACAAGTGTTATAATTGTCGAAGTACTCTGCGCACTTTGAATGATCATAATTGTTTTTATTTAGACACTCGTAAGACATTTCTTGCTCCTGAAAATATGTACGTTGGTATAGGTTATATAATTATGTTAATTAATTTCAAACTCGAATTGCGTAGAAACTTATACTAAACCTTAAGACAAGGATTCTTGAGCTCTGCGTCTGTATTTACAGGTCCCTTCATTTTTATTTAGTAATAAGGAATATTTTCCATAACAACTACAAATAACCACAATATCAATATTGACATTTGACTTGACAATGACAGTTGAGTTGACACTCTTGAAAGATGTAAATTCCTGTTTATTCTAAATAAGCTTAGACGAAGAATAATACTAATAACTCGCTACTAATAACATTAAGGATGAAGAAAAGGATGCACATACTAGGTTTTACCAAGAGTGAGAGAGACACAGGTATAAGTATATTTATCCTTTTCGCGTATGCGTCAGTTGTATTTGGACCCAATGAACTGGGTCCAAACAATAAGGTGGCCAACCGTTTCCATCATCAGTATGTAAGCTTGTTTTTGTATTGACGTAAAAAAAACCTTTATTAATCACGTGATATACGCTAATATTACGTTTTAATACATTTTAAGCCAAATACAAGCATAACTGCAATTTCTTTTGTCCTGTCATTCTTTTATCCGGCTAAAACAGGTAGTACATTTTTAGTCAACAAAGTTATAATCATAGTTATCTTTTAAAATTATTCCGGTTATCTATTGCTATCTCGACACTGCATACGCTGATAGCTTGTCTATAATATCCTTCGTCTAAGTAAATAAGGTAGAATTGTCGTCATGTTTACGGCACCGCTTGCCAAAAGAAATATTGAAATTGGGAAAGAATGGGGTGGTGCCACTTGTATTCTTATTCCGTCACCACACGGACAGACTGTGTCCAGCAGTGGACGTTGAAAGGCTGATAGATGGTAAACCAGTTTTAATAAAACTGGTATAAAACCAGTATTTGCAAAACCAATAAAAACCGTTTGTGTAACACCGATAATTTATAAATACTTCTAAATTAACTAAGATATTTGAGAAAAAAATACTGTAATAGATGTAGCCTATGTATATAGGCGTGTATAAGCACAAAACGTATTTGATGTAAAACATCTAATGCGGAGGGAGAGTAAAATCGGCTGTTAGCGTGGCGACGCTTTTATTTTACTTGTCCCGTTCAAATATTGCAAGTTAAATATGTCACACTTCCCAGTTTACGATTGAGCTGAAATTTTACACGCATCTGTATATCGCGTGACAATGCAATATTATGATGACATGGAGCTGATCTGATGATGGAGATGGAAGGTGGACATAGGAACTCTATAATGAAACGGCGCAACCCCATCGAATTTGGGCTCGTATGATTCGTCTTGATGAGTACTTTGTCTTTAGATGTTATCCAGGTTCTGATGATGGAGCTAGAAGGTGGCCATAAGAACTCCGTTATAAAACGACATAACTCCATCGAGTTTGGGCTCCTATGATTTGTCTTGACGAGTACTTTGTCTGTATGTGGTGTCCAAGGTCTGACGATGGAGCTGGAAGGTGGTCACAGTAACTCTGTAACGAAACGACGCAACCCTATCGAGTATATACTCGTTTGAATCGTCTTGACTACTTTATCAAGTTATGATCATTTTATTTTTACAAAATTATTTCGATGTTTTCACATCTGGTAGACGTCCCGCGATGTCTAGTTTTTTTTTTAGAATTTTTGTCTGTCTGTTTCTCTGGTTGTTCAACCATCACGCAAAACTACAAAACAGATTTTGATGCGTTTTTTATTTGATAGGTATAAATTTTATTCCGCTGTATAACCTAACTACGCTTTTGGCTGCGGAGCCGCGGGCAAAGGCTAGACTGCATTTTTATACTATAAAAATGCAGTCTCTATCTGTGTCTATTAGTTTTCATCTTACTTCTTATATGCCATGCAACAGATTTCAAAACTGCTTTCAATTCACCCCTGTCCCTGGATCATTATGTTGATACAATGCACAAGAACAGATGTGAAAATTATACTTTTACATCAAACAATCCATGGACTAGATATCTCAAAAATCCTATATTTATCTTCCTTTACAATATAATAATGCGTTTAGTGTTGTTGGGACTGCCTCGTTTTTGTAGCATCAAAAATGTGCGCCGTAGACTTAGGACACTCTTTTATAATACAATACATGGTTGTGGATACATGGTTCACTGTGAAGCCATATCTCATGGTGTGGCGCAAATTTAATTTTTATTTAAAGAATAGTATAGGTACTGGTAGTTGTCTTTATAATGTTTATATAATCTAAACTAGCCTTTGCCAGCGGCTTCGCCGCAGCCAAATGCCAGTTTTTCGGTTATATCTCAGGTAGCCTATATATTAGCGGGATAAAATGACTACCAGTTTTTAAGTCAAATCAAGGCCTTTCAAATAAAAAAGTTACATTAAAATCCACCTAGTAGTTCTTTTAAATAAATTCTAAAAAAAAAATCTAGTTTAAATAACTTTCTAGTTATTCGGTTATATCTCAGGTTTCCGATATAGTAGCGGGATAAAATGTATACCAGTGATTAGGTCTAATCAAGGCCTTTCAAATAAAAAAGCTGCATCAAAATCCATTCAGTAGTTTTTGTGTGATGCGCGAACAAACAAACAGGCAAATAGACAAACAGACAAAAATTTAAAGAAAAATTGTTTTTTTGTTTAGATACGCCTATTTAGATATTTTTATATATATTTTTGCATTTGACATGCTTAGCACTATACACTTTTCACTTTGTGTTTAATAGATACGCCTATATAGCCTACTAGCCTATGCTTATAGGCTATATATCATATAGGCTTCGGCGCAGCCAAAAGCTAGTTTTTCGGTTATATCTAAAGTTCCCGATATAGTAGCGGGATAAAATGTATACCAGTTTATAAGTCTAATCAAGGTCTTTCAAATAAAAAAGTTTCATCAAAATCCGTCCAGTAGTTTTTTTTTAAAACATTCTAAAAAAATCTAGTTTAAATAATTTTCTAGTTTTCCGGTTATATCTCAAGTTCCCGATATAATAGCGGGATAAAATATCTACCAGCTTTTAAGTCTAATCAAGGCCTTTCAAATAAAAAAAGTTGTATCAAAATCCGTTTAGTAGTTTTTGCGTTATGCGCGAACAAACAAACACAAACAGAAACAAAACAAAAAATCTAAAAAAAATTGTTTTGCGTTTAGACACGCCTATATAGTCTATTACAGTATTTTTTTCTCAAATATCTTAAATGTACAGACACAGCGCTCTGTTACAGTTTCATAATAGTATAGATTACAGACATTTTTTCTCAAATATCTTAAATGTACAGACACAGCTCTGTTACAGCTTTATAATAGTATATAGATAAACATTATAACAGGATAAGTATTTATGGATTACTAACTATCCATCCATCCCATCCATCCATCAGCCTTTTAACGTCCACTGCTGGACATAGGCCTCCCCAAAAATGGGGGATAGTGCCATAATCGCCACGCTTGGCAGGCGGATTGGCGCAGTGGATGTTGTTAATACTCGAAGGAGTGCTGCTGCCCACTCTCCCGGTATTCCCTCAGTCGGTTCTTACGACTCCCATAGGTGGAGAGGGGGGGACAATTCTAAAGCTGGCCACACACGGCGGAACTACACGAACTTATACTAACTATAGTGAGTCTTTATAAACACAAGAAACCCTATAAACCGTTTTTTTTCTATACATAAACGTTGTGTTGCTAGCCTAACTAGCCTTTCGTTTTTATAATTTGAATGAAATATAATCATATTTATCTTTATATTTTCGTTTGAATGTTACTTCCAATACTTCCGTGGTGTAGCGGTAGTGTATGCGACTGCTAATCATGAAGTCTCGGGTTCGATCCCCGGGTCGGGCAAAGCTATTGGGCTTTTTCCTAAAAAGAAAAATTCTCAGTAGCAGCCCGGAGTTTGGAAATGTGCCCGGTAGACGTCAATAGGCTCGCCCCCTATAACGTGGGACTTAAACATAGCTGGTGAGTCGTGGGTGTGTAATACACCTCTGCCTACCCCTTCGGGGAATACAGGCGTGATGCTATGTGTTTTTTTGTTTGATAGTTTGCAGAGGTAACATCTTCTATAGATATAAAAAACTAGATGTCGCGGGACGTCTACCAGATGTGAAAACATCGAAATTATTTAGTAGAAATAAAATGATGATGATATGGGAATACAGGCGTGATGCTATGTGTGTGTGTGTTACTTCCATTAAAATTATTATATTGTTGTAATTGTGGTTTACTTACTTGCTAGCTTACTTATCACCACGCTATTTCCCTTGCGGAGTAGGCAGAGAGAACAGAGAGCCAAGAGGCTCTATTCTTGCATACTTCTCTCGCTTCCTCAAAATTCATAATTCTCTTCATACACATAGTTACTCGATGTCATACACGTTCGCCGGTTCCGGAAAGTCCTGACCTGACTTCACCTTCAATTTCCGATTTGTTCTAGGTAGGCGGGTCTCGGTCTCCCCCTACACCTACATCTTTCCACTTTCGCATTGTATATCTTCTTATCTAGTCGCTTATCCAGCATTCTTTCCACATGTCCGAACCATCAGAGCATTCCAAGCAATTGGTTTTTGCTAGTTGTGTTATTTAACTTTTTATTTTGTCATCGACGTAAATTGTTAATAATAATGTGAAAATTAACAATTTTTTAATTCTGCCGATGGAAATCTATTCTAAAGCCTGAGAAGAATGGAAAAAAATCAGATTTGTAATTTAACAATAATCGCACTTTCAATGTTATCATTCAAGCTACATGAAATTGTTAATTAACTAATATATAACATTTTACAAATCATTTGTGAACAAGGAAAAATCTCTTTTTCCTTATTCACAAATAATTTATTTGTACTTTAAAAAGTAGCGTAGCATGTCAAATGCTAAAAAATATAGATCAAAAATGTTTAATATATATAAATATTTGTTGATCTATCCTGTAAGTACCTGATTTTTTTAAATTAAAATGTTTATAAAAAAACAAAACTAAAAAAAATAGAAAAAAAATCTTAAACCCTAAAAAAATGGCACAACGACCAAAGTTTGATATCATTAGTTGTAAGAGCATAATTTATGTATGTTTAAATAATATTTTTTGTTGAAGTGCACGAAGGGGGCGTGGTTTGCGCAAACCCGAGTACCCGTTTTCGGACGTATTTTCAGCCCTTGGTTTAGTAAAAATTATAAATATTGGTCCTACAGTTTCGGAAGTTGGGACTTTTTTAGGAAATTTCCTTCTTTTTTAATCTTTTTATAGATTTGAAATATCTCCAATAGTTTTTGAGATATAAGTAAAAAACCAAACCTCTTTTTTTTAAATTAATTGCTTATAACTTTTGTAATTTTTGCGAGCGCATCTTGGATTTTTTCAAAAACTTTCTACATGCGATTCTGAATCGAATAACACTTCAAACATATCTTTAAGAGCCGGCGAAAAAAAAAATTGATTTAAAAGGCACTTGTTGACTAGACTACTAGTGGTTTTTTTAATCCAAATGGTAGCAATTAAGCCAATGCTCATTTGATGGTAAGTAATAACCATCGCACATGGACTCGTGAATAGAAAGAATGATGAGCGTTTGGTCGTAGCTATTAGATGATGTATATCCACGGTACAAAAGTTTACATCGACTAAGCTCGACTGGGGACATACCAATCATCCTCTCACAAAACATCAGTAAGCTACGGTAGATAGGTACCGTATTCCTAATGTTGCATTTCATATAGTGAGCGAGAGCGCCAGAGACCAGGATCAGCACCTTATCCCCTCTCTGTTATCTCTCCTCATCGCATGCCCATACCACGCCAACCTATTGTTCACCAACTTGCTAGTTTAAAATTTCCCCTTAAATATTTTGATCTATATTTTAGCACTTAACATGCTCAGCTACTCTTAAAGTACAAATTATAATTTGTGAATAAGGAAAAAAGAGTATTTTGGTACGAGCAGGAATCGAACCTGCCTCCCTTCCTACCCGGGGAAGTGCTCTAATCCACTGAGCTACCGTAAGTTCGAAGTAAGGTCGTTAAGAAAAATGTGGTAAGGAGATTGGGTATTTCTAACAAAAAGTATGGTAGCTCAGTGGATTAGAGCACTTCCCCGGATAGGAAGAGATGCTGGATCGATTCCCGCTCGTACTAAAATACTCTTTTTCCTTATTCACAAATTATAATTCTCCTTAAATACTTATTTCTTACATATAGGGTACTATATCGTCATCCCACACTTCCATCTCAGCATTCTCAGCTCTGCTGCATGTATTCTTTCATCCGTAATTTCCCCTTATAATCTGTTGGAGCAACGTCTGAGGCGCACGGTTGGTGTCGGAGAGATTCCAATCGCAGCTCCTCTAATTTACCGACCGTCTGTTGTGGAATGTGTGGTTTAGCGTTGTCCTGATACAGCAGTGGGCTAGAGAGCAATTGACCAGTCTTGGTTGTTTAACGGCAAATATTTGAGATCAAAGTGGCCAGTTTGATAAAACGCCAATTTCATATGTAAGGACCTAATACATAATATGTCCTAAACTTAGTAGCTTACCATTTATTTCTTTACGCTAATAAAGTTAGTAGTTAGTAGTTAGTAGAAAAAATGAGCCGTTACGGGACGTCTAGCAGATGTGAAAACATGGATTTCAATCTCAAAAACATTCAAATATTGTTCGAGTGTTATATAATTCTTGGTAAGCGTCCTCTCGTTATCCATAGACGAATTAAAACTGTCATTCGTTTATTGATTGACATTATAGTTCCTAGTGGCTTCCTACTTGCTTTTGTCAATAGATGACGTTAAAACCTATTAAATATATAGGCATGGCGACGTCGCCACGCCAGCAGCCAGTTTTACTCTCCCATTACATGTTTTCACATCAACACTGTCTTTTCATTTTAAAGTTAGACTTAAAAGTCTTAGTTACTTAGGTCACTAAATTCCAAATAAAAATTACTGTCAACGTTTTTCCATTACCCATAAGCTAGAATCACTCTAATTAGTCTGTGGCTGGAATCTAGAACCATAATAATTTAATAATATATTTAAGCTTTTAGCCCACGAGAATAGTGGATACACTTACATTGCCTGTTCAGTTATTCAGGCCAGTGCATATGTTGCCTACGAGTTGGTGCCAAGAGCTGAGTACTGTTACAGTTTTTTTATTGCTCTTCTTTTGCTTTGCAAGGTTTTCTAGGTTAACCTAAGATGCGTAGAAAGGAACGCAAATGTAAATGTCGTTAGGTATTTTGTTTTATGAAATCTAAACGAATCCACCAATCGAGAAACGATCTTTGGTAAAAATAAACAGTATACTTGTCTGTCATTGGTGACATTAAAACAGGTATTACTAATACACAAAAAATGTTGTAAAAGAAAACAACACGACTGAAATTACGACGCGAGTAGAATGGATACCGTCTTAGTAATAAAGATTTATTAAAAATTTTGATATTTTATAATGTTGTGTTTAAAATTAAGTGCCTAAATGTTTTGAAAGTAGTTTTTTCCGGTTGGTGCTTTTTAATAAATGCTTAAGAGATGTCGAAGAACAAAATTGCGGCTCGCGTTGACAGCCAAACCGTAGAAGTCAAAACTAAGGTAAGTGGGCAGGAATTTCTAATTTCTTTGCCTACTTCAGAATTTTTTAACTTTCAAAATTGTACACTGGTCAATAATAAAGTGTGTGTAACCTTAACTACCTGTAGGTTTAGATAAATTGACATGATTGATAGCTAATAACAAAAAAAACATGATATTTGCCCTTTAGATTCATGCAAATAATTAATCATTATAGAATATGTTATAAACATAAACTAGGAATTGTTTAATCTAAATAGATGGTGAGATAATACTTAAGCTTTTTTAATATTATAACAAATTACTCCAGAAGTAAAAAAATTACTTAAGATTTAAAAAGCTATTACAAGGTAAAAGACTGGTTCCTTTTTTAAACTAGTTTCACTATAAATTTAGTTTCACGCCTGTATTACCCGAAGGAGTAAGCAGAGGTGTATTGTACATCCACGGTTCGCCAGCTATGTTTAAGTCCCAGGTAATAAGAGGTAAGCTTATTGCCGTTTACTGGGCACATTTCCCAATTCCAGGTTGTTACCGAGAATTTTTCTTTTTACGAAAAAGCTCAATTACACTGCCCGACCCGGGGATCGAACCCGAGACCTCATGATCAGCAAGTGTACGCTATAAACTTTCATTAAGGTTTATCAAGTTAACTAGTATAAACTTATATTTGGCAAATTCCCTAGGAAATTTTCTTTGTTTAGCCACAAATATTATAACTAAATATCCACAGACATTTTCACACAATGTCCTCTGGTCCCAAACAAGTTTAACGCTTGTTGCTATTTGTACCAGATTACAGATATAATACATATACTACTTTTTTTTGTAAATACATATAGATAGAAAACATCCAGACGCAGTACAAATATCTGTGTTTATCACACAATTAATTGTCCTGAGTGGGAATCGAACCCACAACCTCTTGCACAGAAGTCTGATACACTACCAACTACCCCACGAGGCCTGTTAGGCCATCCCATTGAGGACCACACTAGACTTTATATAATAAATGTGGTTATCTGTTTTTTTTTAATATCAACTGGATAGTATATAAAATTAGTAGAATATTAAAAAATAAAAAAACTATATTTGACATTAATTAACTGCAGAGATGGCGTAGTGATTTAGATACCAGCCTCCCGTATGAGTGTTATGGTTTCAATTCCCATACAGTACAACTCTTTGTGTGATCCACAAATGGTTGTTTTGAGTCTGGGTGTACTTTGTGTAACTGTATGTTTGTAAAGTCCCCCGCAATACAAGGATTATTCCTTATTGAAAGGGTGTAGTCTTTTTAAAAGAAAAAATATATTGTAATTGTCTCAATTCTACATATCAAATATTAATTTCTATTTTATGAAAGTACATATTAATGTAGAATAAAGACACTAAAGTCATTATTTCAATAAACCAATTGTGTGAAAGTGGTAAGTATTGTGACTCATTGTAGTTTTGCACAATGATTATACATTTTTTTGATTTTATGTGAATATTTTAATTTCATATGAACATTTTTTTTTGCACAATATTGCAGTCATATTATGTTAATATTACAAAGTATAATCAATTATTTAAGTGCAACATCCTTGTCAGCAGGCAAGATCCTAGTTTTGTGTTATTCACAGAGTGCACTCGAACATTTCTATAAGTTTGTAGAGGGCAATAATTCCAAAACTAAATTTATCAAGATACCTTCCTAGATACAGGGCGTACAGGGTAGTTATATGGTGGATCAGCTGCCTGGTACATCAGTGACTGATGATGAACTTTCTGTTGATTGTGTGCCCTATGCTGTGGAACTCCTTTCTAGTGTACGGGTATTGTGCCACCACCATGGCATCACGCCTGTATTCCCCGAAGGGGTAGGCAGAGGTGTATTACACACCCACGACTCGCCATGTTTAAGTCCCACGTAATAGGGGGCGAGCCTATTGACGTCTACCGGGCACATTTCCATACTCCAGGCTGTTACTGAGAATTTTTCTTTTTAAGAAAAAACTCAATAACATTGCCCAACCCGAGGATAGAGACCTCATGATTAGCAGTCGCATACACTACCGCTACACCACCGAGGCAGTTCCGTAGTACGGGTATTGTGAAAAATGTAATCCACCATTATGTAATTTTCTATTTAGATATTTTTATATATATTTTTAGCATTTGATGTGCTTAGCCATATACATTAAACACAAAGTGTGGCAGACCATTATAGCGTCCATAAAATTACCCGTACAGAATGGGAGGGAGGGGGAACTATCAAAAACACAAAACACTGTTAGTGTTTATAAAAAAATAAATCAGTGCCCCCCCTACATTCTGCCGGTATAAAACCTTAACACAAGAAGAAATAGTTTTAAAATACATGCCTACCCCATAAGGGGACGTGACGGCGTGTATGTGTTTATGTATATGGCTAAGGATGTCAAAAGCTAAAAATATATATAAAAATACTAGCTGACCCAGCAAACGTTGTTATGTCATATAAATTATTTCTATGTCAGCAATAGAAGGGTGAAAATGTAGGGTTGTATGTATTTTGTAATGCAACATCATAAAAAAAAATCTAAAAATAAAAAATTAGGAGTGGACTACCCTTAACATTTAGAGGGATGAAAAATAGATATTGTCCGATTCTCAGACCTACCCAATATGCACACAAAATTTCATGAGAATCGGTTAAGCCGTTTTAGAAGTTTAACTACAAACACCGCGACACGAGAATTTTATATATTAGATCTAAATATTTATAGGGTTGCGTCATTTACGAGTATTAGGTAAAAACCTTATTTGTAAAATTAAGTTTACCTGGTCGGTATAATGTATGAACATACTTCCGACACATGGCGCAGGCGTCGCCCATGACGTTAAGTATGAATGTGTTATCGAAATTAGCAGTCATGAGCAATTGTCACGATGGCTGAATTGGCAAAGCATCTGGGCGGTATCCAGGAGATGCATGTTCGAATCCTGCTCGTGACTGTTATTTTCGATTTCACATTTTCCACTTTGTGTTAAATGTAATTTTCTGTTGCAGTTTGACGCGGAATTCCGTCGATTCTCTCTAAGTCGCACGGAGAAACTCAAATATGAGGACTTCAAGGCTTTAATAGAGAAGCTTCATAGACTGCACGATGTGGCCTTCCTTATATCTTACACGGACCCCAGAGATGGTGATCTGTTGCCTATCAACAATGATGATAATCTTGCGAGGGCGTTGCTCACGGCGAAGCCACTGCTCAGGGTTATAATACAGAGGAAAGGTAAGGTTTTGTTTTATATATCTGTACTAATAGCTAACCCGGCCAGTGTTGCTATGGCACACATAATTCATTCGTTAATTTTGCAAAAAAAAAAAAAAGGAAATATCTTTTAAATTGGAACAAATCACTCGTTTGGAGATAAGATGTTAATTAGTACTTTTTAAAATTTTTGCGTTTTATATTAATTATACTGGTGTAAAGATGCGAAAGGGAATGCTCCGATGGTTCAGACATGTGGAAAGAATGCCGGACGAGCGACTGGTTAAGAAGATATACAATGCGAAAGTGGAAGGATGTAGGTACAGGGGGAGACCGACTCACCTTCTTCTTCTTGTCGTGCCTCTCCATTAAAGAAGTTTGGCGGTCAGTTTTTTGAATTTTTGTCGATCTAATGCAAGTCTGAATAGCTCTTCAACAGACTTGATGCCGAGACTCACCTACCTAGACCAAATCGGTCATGTATTGAAGGAGTCAGGAGTCTCCGAAACCGGCGAGCGTGTATGAAGTTAGTTATCATTATATTTATTATTTCATTTCATATTTGTGAAATGAAATACTGAGCAGCGGCTTGACAATACTCCCGTTATAGTTGAGTCTATAAGCAACTGTTACGTTACCACTTACCATCAGGTGGGCCGTGGCTGACACCTTAACCAATCAAAAATAATTGAAATCTAACGGGCTGCAGGCAAATCTTCAGCCTAGATTAAATAGTAATACTATCGTAGATACATGGTCTCCGAGATTCATGGATCGTTGACGTATTCTCGTCCTAGTTTTCAATACTATAATTTATTCATAAAAAATTTCACTGTGACCTAGAAAGATCGCATTGTTTCGGCATGATAATACTGATAAGATTTCAAATTTAAACAATGTCTAGTAAAGCTATATAACTAAGTATAAATTACCTTTGGTTTAAATGTATTTAACCGCATACCCCGTCGTTCGGGGCAACGAACAGGGTAGTGTGGAGCCCTCACTTTTTTATAATACAAGGGTGGCAAGCTAGTATGCGGCCTGATGGTAAGCGGTTACAGTAGCCTATAGACCCAGTCACACCAGAGGCATGACTCGTGCGTTGCTAAATCCAAGGAAAATGCTAGGATAATAAGGAGAGAATATAGAAGGGTGTTTAGGCTTCCGGCGCTCTCACCATACGGAACACAACAGAAGTATATATTGCGGACCTGCCTTCGATTCCCACTCAGGACAATTATTTGTGTGATGAACACAGATATTTGTACTGCGTCTGGGTGTTTTCTATCTATTATATGTATGTATTTACAAAAAAAAGTAATATAATGTATTATATCCGTAATCTGGTACACATAGCACAAGCGTTAAGCTTAGTATGGGACCAGAGGGCGTTGTGTAAAAAATGTCCGTGAATATCTATTATTTATTATTATTATCTACCGCTAATCTTCTGTGAGAACCAACCCGTTCATGTTGAGAGAAGCAAAGCAACAAAACACTGAACTCTTCTGGGACCACGCAACCCAGGACCTAACCTTCCCCTACCACTGAAGGAATGTAATATGTTTCCGGTGGCCCGCCAATAAAGGCGGAGAGATGGCACATGGCGGGTATTTACTGGATGAGGGTCCATCACTAGCCTGTTTGTTGCCCCGAACGACGGGGTGTGCGGTTAAGTACATTTTTTCCCGCCTAAACAAACACGCCTACAGCGGTAGTGTAAGCGACTGCTGATCATGAGGTCTCGGGTTCGATCCCCGGGTTGGGCAATGTTATTGAGATATTAAGTAAAAAAAAAAAAATCTCAGTACCAGCCCGGAGTTTGGAAATGTGCCCGGTAGACGTCAATAGGCTCGCCACCTATTACGTGGGACTTAAACATAGCTGGCGAATCGTGGGTGCGTTATACACCTCTGCCTACCCCTTCGGGGAATACAGGCGTGATGCTATATAAACAAAAAAAAAGGACCTAACCGTCCTTTTCCAGGCAAAGATAATTTCGATCAAAATACTCAAATCCCTAAACCTCTATCTTGGCAGTCCGCGATCTGACTATCTACTTACACAATAGAACAACAATCATGATTCACATGTGATTCACAGGACCTTTGTGCCACCAAAATATAGGCCTCCAAATACACAATTGCTTGTTAAACATCCTGAAAAGATTATCTTTTAACTCGCTTGCGGTTACCATTCAATTGTAAACCTAATGCCCTTGACTTAACGATCATGCGACACAGCCCTGTGGGTGTGCATGGTGTCATATTCAATGCTAATTAATGGTGTTTATCGGTGCAGTGGGCTCTGTGCCTTTGTACTTTGGATGGAGGTCACTGTACAAATCTGGTAACCATTTTGAATGGGGCTCGGCATCGTCATCACCATAGAATCATTAAACTGGTGTTTAGATATGGCATAGCACCCATTTCTAGACAGAACCATGTTTTTTGTTTTTTTTTATTGCTAATGGTGGTAGACGAGCCACGGCCCACTTGATGGTAAATGGTACCGTAGCTCATGGATATAACTATACCGGGAGTATTGTCAAGCCGCTGCTCACCATTTCATTTCTTAGATATAAAATGAAAGAATAAACGGCTATCTTCTGCTACAGTCAAAACACACTGACGTGCTTCATGAACGGTCACAGGGGAGACGGTGGTACCGACCCGTTTGGGCCCGATCCATCCATCCATCAGCCTTTCAACGTCCACTGCTGGACATAGGCCTCCCCAAGAGAACTCCATAACGAGAGGTCCCGTCATCGGGGATAATGCCGTAATCGCCACGCTTGGCAGGTGGGTTGGCGATCGCAGTGGATGTTGTAAATAGTCGAAGGAGTGCTGCTGCCCACTCCCCCGGTATTCCCTCAGTCGGCTCTTACGACTCCCGTGGGTAGAGAGGGGTGGGACAATTCTAAAGCCGACCCCACACGGCAGGCACAGCAGTGAGTAGATACTCTCACTTGGTACCCAGCCCTACTACCAGTAATGCAATGGTTGATAATTTCTTACTTCCCTTAGTCGCCTTGTACGACACCCGTTGGAAATAATGGGGTGGTGACACTTGTATTCTTAGTCCGTCACCACACGGAAATATCTATTTTGATGGTAGTTATTATTTCTAAAGTTATTTTGCCTTTTATATGATAGAACTTTCACTAATAATCATTACAACATACGATTTAAGTTGTCATATTGAAAGTTAAAAGTGCTAACTAGTTCTCTAGACGCCGTTATACTAAACATAGCAAATGGATGGCAAATATAAGTAGAAAGCTCAACAACAAGTATACATATATATATATATAATTTAGTCAAATAATTATAAAGTCACATTCTATACAAAAATGCTGCCGTGTGGGGCCGGCTTTAGAATTGTCCCACCCCTCTACCCACGGGAGTCGTAGGAGCCGACTGAGGGAATACCGGGGGAGCGGGCAGCAGCGCTCCCTCGAGTATTAACAACATCCACTGCGATCGCCAACCCGCCTGCCAAGCGTGGCGATTACGGCATTATTCCCCATGACACGACCGCTCGTTGTGGCGTTGTCTTGTATGTCCAGCAGTGGACGTTGAAAGGCTGATGGATGGATGGATATAAAAATGCTACCCTAGAAGCCTTTTTCCGAGATAACAATTAGAGCTAAGATAAATTATAGATTAAAAAACAAAACTACCCAGCCCCCTTAGACTGAAAAACGAAACGTTAGATGAACTTTCGTTTCGCTTCATTGTAATTGGTAGCCTGAATAACGCGTCGAAATCTCGACTTATCAGGAATCACGCGTCGGAATGTTGATCAATCACAATGACTCGAAACGAAAGTTCATCTTAACGTTTCGTTTTTCATTCTAAGGGCGCTGTTCGTTGCCCCGAACGACGGGTGTGCGTGCGGTTAGATACATTTCTTCCTGCTCTTACAAAAAAAAGGACTTAAGCACAAAGACATTTTCAATGTATCGTTCAGTTCCGTACGGCGTGGGTAAAAAAAATCAAGCCCATATTTATATATTTTTTTATTATTTCACTTTGTGTTTAAATCAAGTCCAACTTTGATATTTCTACGCCATTTTGCGTGTTTCGAAATGTGTATTTGGAACGCATTTTACGTATGTTACTGCAACTTTTACTACGTAGGTAGCGCAATTCGCGTGAGATTGAGTTATTAATATTACTTTTATAGTTTCTCTTTCATTTAAAAATTCTGTATCAAATTGTATCGGAATTACGAAATTCTTCAGTCATACATACTTTAAAAAATCAGAAATCTAGGTAAGTATTTATACCCTTCGTAATACTATAAATGCGAAAATGAGCGTTTGTTTTTTTACACTTTCACAAAATCCGTTCAGTAGTTTTTACGTGATGCGCGAACAACCAAACAGACAAACCAACAAACGGACCAATCGGACAAAAAATCTAAAAAAAATGTTTTGTGTTCTGACACACGTATGTATATAGCCTAATACAGTATTTTTTTCTCAAATATCTTAACAGATACAGCTCTGTTACAGCTTTATAATAGTTAGGATACATTGAAAATACCACCGAAGGAATGTAACATAGTTCCAGTGGCCCGCCAATAAAGGCGGAGAAGACGGCACACGGCGGGTTTCTTTAGTGGGTGAGGGCCCCACACTATCCTGTTCATTGCCCCGAACGACGGGGTGTGCGGTTAGGAAAAAATTTCCCCGCCTTAATAAAAAAAAGGTCCATTGAAGTAATGTCTTCCAGTAACAGTGGTCCACCAGTACAGACAGAAGTGAGGACCCCACGCTATTCTATTCGTTGCCCCAATCGACTGAGCGTACGGTTATGTATTACTTGTTTCCCGCGTTAACAAAAAACAAAAGAGTAACGCAAGCAAAGGCTACTCCAATAATAAACTCCTACTCCATTACTAATAAACGTTGTATAAGCTCTGAATAGTTATTCAGTATTTTGTCTTTGTCACTAATATGATATTGTCTTTGTCACTAGTACAAAAAATCTCTTTTTCCTTATTCGCAAATAATTTGTACTTTAAAAAGTGGCGGAGCATGACAAATGCTAAAAAATATATATATAAAATGTTTAAAAAATCGCGCCATCAAATAGTATGAATTTTAATTGCAAAATTAAACTTACTATATCGGTTTAATGCATGTAAATGCTTCCGATAGATGGCGTTGGTCGTAAAGACAAATGTGATAAGGAGATTGGGATGGTCGAAAGACCTGTACTATAGCTCAGTGGCTTAGAGCACTTCCCCGGATTGGAAAAGACGCGGGTTCGATTCCCGCTAGTACAAAAAATCTCTTTTTCCTTATTCGCAAATAATTTGTACTTTAAAAAGTGGCGGAGCATGACAAATGCTAAAAAAATATAGATTAAAAATGATAGTTTTATGTTGAAAGAACGGAACAAAACACTGAGTTACTATTCGAAGCTTAAAAACAATATTTATTAGTAAGGGGGCTAGGTTATAACTTTTAAAATTGCCAAACAATATTTATAATAGTTTATCGGTCTCTGGGCCAAAGTTGCGTCGCGTGACTGTCTGTATTTAGTTGTGCTTAATTAAAACAGCTATACGGAAGAAAGTTAAGATTACTTATTATAATGTTTGTATGAAGTGGAAGACGTAATGTTTTTTAGACCGAAACATTTAATTGCACTACACAGATAGCAGTCCAAGTAGCGAGCTCTCCGTTACAACGGAGAGTCGATGGAGTAGTCCATCACCACACGATATGTACACGTTATTTTTGAAGTGAAAACTTCTTTTAGCGCGGTACGCATATTTTTAGATGAGATAAATCTCTGGACGGACTCGCGACACCGTTACGAGACGCAGCTATAGTGTGTGCATTGGAAATTAAATTTGACTCACATCCCGGTTTCCGATTGAGCTGAAATTTTACATCCATATGTATATCGCGTGACAATGCAATATTATGATGACATGGAGCTGATCTGATAATGGAGCTGGAATGTAGACCTAGGAATTCTGTAATGAAACGGCGCAACCCCATCGAGTTTGGGCTTATATGATTCGTCTTGACGAGTAACTTAGAAATAATAATAAAAAACGGGCATCCACTACACAGATAGCAGTGCAAGTAGCGTGCTCTCCGTTACAACAGAGTCGATGGAGTAGTCCATCATCACACGATATGTACACGTTATTTTTTTTTATATATGACACCCAGCACTAAGAAATAATCATTGTATCGCGGGAGACTTTACAAACATACAATTGTAACTTAACTTAGAAATAATTAAAAAAAAACGGGCATCCAATTTAGTAACGCACTCTCGTAAAGAAACGTCCGCGATAATTATTTTTTTTAAGTAGGTATATACATAATATACATCTAAGTTCGTGAAAAATACGAAACCAAGTATTATCTATTAAAACCTGGTTATTCTATTGCATAATAGTACTATTGTCATCCCTCATTAATGACTTACGAATTATCCATTTTTGAGACGGTCTTGTATGTAGCTTTCCCATATTGCGTCGTTCTAGACAACGAACAGCCCCCTTAGAATGAAAAACGAAACGTTCGACGAACTTTCGTTTCGTTTCATTGTGATTGGTCGCCTGAATCACCCGTCGAAATCTCGACTAATCAGGAATCACGCTTCGGACTGTTGATCAATAACAATGACTCGAAACGAAAGTTCGTCTAACGTTTCGTTTTTCATTTTAAGGGGGCAGGGTAGTGCGGGGCCCTCACCCACTAAATAAACCCGCCGCCTGTATTGGTAGACCACTGGAACTGTTTGACATTACTTCAGTGGTAAAGACAACACCCTGCACTTAGTAATAATCCTTGAATCGAGGTAGATTATATAAATATACAATTTCACGGACTCAAATCCATTTGTGGATCACACAAAGAGTTTTCCTGTGTTGGAATTGACCCCATAACAATCGGGCTGGAGGCCAGTATCAACGCCACTGCGCCATTTGTGCAGTTAACTATTTTGTGTGCTGTGGAAATAAATTTAAATGATTCATTGACGTACAAACATACGCTTCTGAATCATCTTAATAACGGACTTAACTATTTCATTCATTAAAGTTCTTCCTCAAAATACTTGAATGGTGACTCAAGGCCAAATCAATCGCTCATAGCATCTGGCGCCGCGACACTAGATTTTGTTAATTTAAGCTACACTAGCTGCTGCCCGCGACTACGTAAGCGAGAACCTATGAATCTGTATTGAAATGAAAGTACTTTATCGTACAATAATAAAATTATCTTCATTTTTGATCTGTACTTTAGCACATTCTCAGCTACTTTAAAGTACAAATTATTTGTGAAATCTGGAAAAAGAGAAATTTAGTGCGAACGAATCAAAGCGGTTAGCGGTTAGAGCACTCTTTTTTCATTCTCTTTTTCCATATTTCACAAATAATTTGTTCTTTAAATTATCTTCATGCAAAAATAACTACCTCAAAGGACCCGTAATTATTGCGAGATAAAAATTAGGTACTACGTGTTAATCCATGTGGCAAATTTCATCCATACCTGTTCAAACGTTTTTGCGTGATTGAGCAATAAACATTCATAACTTTTAGATTTATGGTACCTATTAGATACTAGTTTCTGCCTGCTACGTCGCTCGTGTGGACTTTATTCAATCTCACTGTGTCGTTTATGCGTGGGATACGCATAACACGAGATAGGAAATAGGTGTAAAAATATTCCGTGTTTATCCAAACCGCAGTTTATCAATATACCAGATTTCTTTCATTTCTGCCTAGTCTAAAGTCTATGCCAATATGTAAAAAAATAACTATGTTTTGAGTTTTTTTTTATTGTCTATGGTGGCAGACGAGACACGGCTCACCTGTTGGTAAAATAATGATAATAGTTGTTCATGGACTCTACTATATAGAGAACTGTTAATTTGATGTAAAAAATATATATGCTAATCTATAAAAGAAATCTCATTTATATCTACCTAGCAAATTTCATATAAATCTATTTTTTTTGTCTTTTATTGCATGTGGTGGCAGACGAGCCACGGTCCATCTGATGGAAAATGGTAACCGAGAGTATTGTCAGCCGCTTCTCCTGCTCATCAATTCATTTCACAGATATGAAATTAAATATAAACGGCTCTCTCCTGCTACAGCCAAAACGCAATGATGTGCTTCATGGCCGGTCACACGGCAGATGGTGGTACCAACCCGCTCGGGCCCGATAGCAAATGAGTACTCCCACTTGGTACCCAGCCCTACCGCCAGTTATGCAATGGATGTTAATAGCTTACTTCCCTTAGTCGCCTCATACGACACTCGTGGGAAAGAATAGGGTGGTGACACTTGTATTCTTAGTCCGTCACCACACGGACAACAGCTCAGTCGTTTATGCGGGATTCGCGGACAAACATTCATATATCTTTAAGATCATAACAAACTTTTACAATATTAGTATAATAAAATCTATGTGCACATGGGTGCAATTTACTAAGGCTTACACTCCACTGTATTATTTCGATTCGATTTCGATGATTCTTTTTTGTCTTACATATTCCAAGCGAGTGCTTGACTATGATAATGGTAAGTGGCAATATAATCTAGCATGGTAAGACGCTAGTTTAGGAAAAATACTATACCAAGCTTCTTGCCACTGCTTTCGCCTTGGATTTATTAAAGTTAAGGTCCGACGGTATAAAGTACAAATTATAATTTGTGAATAAGGAAAAAGAGTATTTTAGTACGAGCGGGAATCGAACCTGCGTCCCTTCCTTTCCGGGGAAGTGCTCTAATCCACTGAGCTACCGTACTATTTGTTAGAAATACCCAATCTCTTTACCACATTTGTCTTAACGACCAACGCCACCTATCGGAAGCATTTACATGCATGAATCCAATATAGTAAGTTTAATTTTGCAATTAAAATTCATACTATTTGATGGCGTGATTTTTCAACCGACTTCTGAAAAAGAAGGAGGTTCTCAATTCGGCTATATGTTGTTTTTAAACATTTTGATCTATATTTTAGCACTTGACATGCTCAGTTACTCTTAACTCTTACTCTTTTTAAGAGACAATTGCTCAGCTAGAGCATGTCATGTGCTAAAATATAGATCAAAATGTCCGACGGTATCTCAATATCCAGCAACTGACCTCCTCTGTTATAAATTATCTCATAAGTTTTGGCCAGTTTAAGCTAGATATTTGCATACGTGCAAATGTCTACTGCCTCGATGGTGCAGCGGTAGTGTGTGCGACTGCTAATCATGAAGTCTCGTGTTCGATCCCCCGGGGTCGGGCACTTTTATTGAGCTTTTTCGTAAAAAGATAAATTCTCAGTAGTAGCCCGGAGTTTGAAAATGTGCCCGGTAGACGGCAATAGGCTCGCCCCCTATTACGTGAGACTTAAACATAGCTGGCGAACCGTGGGTGTGTATTGTGTGTAATTCACCTCTTCCTACCCCTTCGGGGATACAGGCGTGATACTATGTTATGTTATTTGCATACTTTATATCTATACCTATCTACATAATGTGTGAAAACTGTATCAAAATCCATTGGTAATTTAGGAGTAAACGGAAAAACGGACAGACGCGCCAATGGCTTATTAAAAGGCAATCAGTTGCCTTAGTAAGCTAAAACATGGAACGCCAACAGGTCCACATCTTAGTTCATCGAGATAGATTAAACACAAAGTGAAAAATGTGACGATGTGTACGCCGTGTGGGGCCGGCTTTAGAATTGTCCTATCCCTCTCCACCCATGGGAGTCGTAAGAGCCGACTGAGGGCATTCCGAGGGAGTGGGCAGCAGCACTCCTTCGAGTATTAACAACATCCACTGCGATCGCCAACCCGCCTGCCAAGCGTGGCGATTGCGGCAATATCCCCCATTCTTGGGGAGGCCTATGTCCAGCAGTGGCCTTTAAAAGGCTGATGGATGGATGGATGAAAAATGTGAAATCGAAAACAACAGTCGCGAACAGGATATGAACCTGAATCTCTTGGATACCGTCCAGATGCTTTTGCCAATTCAGCCATCGTGACAATTGCTCCTGACTGCTAATTTCGATAATACATTCATACTTAACGCCTTTGGGTTAGGCCGGCGGATAATAATGTAGGTATAGTGCTAAGCATGTCAAATGCTAAAAATATATATAAAAATATCTAAATCATCGAGATAGATTTTAATGTAGATTACTAAAAGCCGACCGCATACATAATATGCGGTCGGCCTTGTTGTCGTCTTGGTATTAGGGAATCATCCCCTCATCCGCTCTATTATATTTCCTCTTCACCTCATCATCCCCTATCATGCTTCCTCTCCAGCAGTGCTCTTGAGGTCCTGATGCTGCCAGAGTTAATAGGCTAAGTTAACCGTTTGCTATCGAGCGGGCTGTATGTTTATTTGCCGCTCTTTTAATAAAAAGAAAATCTGCGGAAAGTCGTGATAAAAGCCTAAGTATTTTCAGTAATGAGTTCAAATTCCAGACTTTCCATTTCCACAATAATTTATTCTACTATTAGATTCAACGTATGTAGAATAATTTTCTAGGTCTACAATACAATGCCGTGGCTATACGAACTAAAATTTAAAAAAATACTATTCGAAAACTTTATTTGGGTGTTGTAGCACCTGTCTAGTAGGCACGTCACTTCCGGTACAACAATGGCGTCCGTACAATGTTGGATCGCATTGTTACCCGTGACCGTGAATGACGCGCTTATATGGGATGCTTCATAGTTTGATTTGGGAGCGAAGAGCGTTTTTATTTAATTGACTCATTTCTCCTTTTCTTTATTGCCAGTTATTATTTTTAAGATTTTGTTTCTATACTTTTTAGTTCTATACGGTACACATTTTTTCAAAAATGTACTAATGTGGGTTTCTTGTTTTATACGCCATATAGCGCTAATTTTAAAAAGTACTTCTATATTGGTCTATAGAAATAATTTTCATGAAAGGTACAGCGCTGGTTTTAGTGTCGCGTCGATAGATATTCAGTATTTTTTTGTTTATTTAATAACAATTAAACCACATCGAATCAGACCGTGAAAAGTAATAGGGCTCTATTCGTAGTTATACTCGAGTTAAAAAGAAAAAAAAGACTCGATTAGTAAAGTATTTCGGTTGTTATCGTGTTAACATACATTACCTACAACAAACGGACGTCCAAGACAGAACTTTTTTAAACAGTTTTTTAACTAGTTTTATAACAAAAATGGCATATGAATAATATTATATAGTCTGAGGCCCAGAAAACGACATCTCTACCTTTTTATATTGAAAAAATGAATGGTTCCTGTGGGATACTTAGTTATTTTTTCTGAGAAGTTATCTCAGAAAAAATAACTAAGAATCCTAAGAAGAATGTATGTGATGTGCCGTAGAGAGGCGTGTTCTGAAATCCATTGCGGGGAAGACACGGGCTGAATCTAGTTTAAAAAATTGAGAAGGAATTCCTAGAAGTACTTATATCTCTAAAGTTTCCTCCATGTAATGTCGCTTTTGACTTGGAGAACACTCACGTCACGTTAGTCGTCATGCAACAGTGATCGACCATCGCTCGTAGTTGAAACGGATTTGTTCTGATCTCATTATGCATATTAAGTTTAATATAAATATATGTATGACAGCTATGAACGTACATTGTTGAAGTGCAAACTTCTTTAACGCCGTTCTGATTTCAAAATCGATGAAACGAAAAAGCGACACTGAATAAAGAGAAAACATATGATTTAGCTTGCGAGGGAATGAGATAGGTTGCATGTATAGAATGTTTCATATTATATTATATTCGTATCCTCTTCACTTTTTATTACCTATATCACGCCTAATAATAGGCGTCACCCTTTTCTTACCACCCCTTCTTCTGTCCCACTATTGGGCACGGGTCTCCTCTCATGGTGAGAGGGATTAGGCCATAGTCCACCACGCTGGCCCAGTGCGGGTTGGTAGACTTCACAAGCGAGTAAAAAAGTCTCTGAGGTTTCCTCACGATGTATCTCCTGCAGTGATAAATAAAAATACACACATAATTTCGAAAAATCTCGAATAGTCAGAGATGACCTTGGATTGAGAATCGAACTCAATTCCCAGTACAAGGTCAAATAAATAAGAAATGACATGACACTGTTCATATCATCAAAGGCTGAGTTATTCCTTAATCTGGCTAGGCCATATGGACAGCGGATATTTTCTATTTAATGAAATGGTTGCCCACTCAATGAAGAGACTAATTATAACGATATGGTCACGACATCTATACTATTACTAGCTGACCCGCTGAACTTCGCACCGGTTAGCTACATTTTTTTCCGCCTAAACAAAAAAAAACAAAAAAGGCTGGCGTGCCTAAACGCGAACATTTTTTTAGATTTTTTGTTTGTTTGTTCGTTCGCGCATCACGCAAAAACTACTGAACGGATTTTGATGATTTATTATTTGGTAGCTCTTGATTATACATCAAAACTGGTATACATTTTATCCCGCTACTATATCGGGAACCTGAGATATAACCTAAAACTAGCTTTTGGCTACGGTGGAGCCGCGGGCAATGGCTAGTACTATTATAAAACTGTAACAGAGCTGTGTCTGTATATTGAAGATATTTGAGAAGCAATTACTTTTATTGACCCGCCCTCGCTTTCCACAGAAGCCAGAAAATTCGCATAAATATGCGACAAAATGGGGCAATATCGAATTACAAAACAATAACTGTCCGGTATGGGAATCGAATTCGTAAAGCTCAACTGACGACCTAAATAAACCACTATGCCAGCTAAGCATTCAATAATATATAAAGACAAGAAATACCTTCTAGGAAATCGTTATAAAACTGGGCCGTTCTAATCAAATTCTAGTAATTACAAGCAAATATTTACGCAATATTATAACCAAAAATAGTCTTGTCTGCTATGAGTAAGTCTTTGTACTCTATTAGGAAACTGGAAAACATTCCTCTGAGCTGTGTACGGTGAGCACTATGAATGTATGACTATAATGTAATATAGTTCCGTAATTCCTATTTATCAGCCCCAGCAGATTGCTAAGAGACCGTTCAAAATATACGTTACAAGGTGGAGAGTTAAAACTTGGTGTGACAAAATGTGACACGTAGGACGGGGGTCTAAGCAAACGTGACCTCCGAAGTTTAATTCATTTCTTTAATCGTATAAATCATGTAAAAGATAAGAATAGCTAAGGGTCCAGATTTCGTAAAGATATTTACAGGGGGTAGCAAATATTGTGACTTACTGTGACAATACATTTGTGCACTACGTCACACACACGTTAACCTCCGTGTGCCGTCTCTCCGACTGTATTGACGGACCACTGAAATGGTGTGACTAATATTGCACGCCTCATAAGTGAAGCGTTGAGGTGTGTACTATTCTCGTTTCGCGCAGAAAAACTGATTTTTCTAACTTAAAATGTCTCTATTTATCATATGTTGCACTTGTAAAATAATATCTACACACACATATAAAGAACAAACACTATTTTTAACACCCATTATATTTTGATGCCATTTTTGTTATTTAAACTAGTTAAAAAACTGTTTGAAAAAGTTCTGTCTTGGACGTCCGTTTGTTGTAGGTAATGTATGTTAACACAAGAACGACCAAAATGCTTTACTAATCCAGTCTTTTTTTTTTCGTTTACGAATTATTATGATTACGAATAGAGCCCTATCACTTTTCACGGTCTGATTCGATGTGGTTTAATTGTTATTAAATAAACAAAAAAATATTGAATATTTACGCTCGACGCGACACTAAAATCAGTGCTATCCTTATTTCGTGAGAACTATTTCTATAGACCAATGTAGAAGTACTTCTTAAAATTAGCGCTAGATGGCGTATAAGACATGAGAAGGTACTTTTTGAAATTAGCGCTATCTATGTGATTTATTAAAAACTACTTAGTAAGACCAATACATTATTAGTAACTTATCAAATAATCAATTTTATTGTGAAAAATGAAGATTAAGAGGCGTGCACTTTTGGATTTTCCAAAGTATTTTTCTTTACGAGGTATGAATATTCGACAAGGCGATAGTATGATTTTTTACTGCGTTTGGTGGCAGATGAGCCACGGCTCACCTGATGGTAAATGATAACAGTCGCTCATAGACTTAAGTATTGTCAAGCCGCTGCCCACCATTTAATTTCACAAATAGGAAATAAAAGGAAAGTGAGTATTCCCACTTGGTACCCAGCCCTACCACCAGTAATGCAATAGGTGGTAATTAATTCCTTCCCTACGTCGCCTTGTACAACAACCGTGAGAAAGAATGGAGTGGTGCCACTTGTATTCTTAGTCCGTCACCACACGGACGAACGAGTATGTAACTTAATGCACAAAATAACACACAGTGACCTTTGTTTTTAAGGCATTGTGTGGATGAAATGATCAATACAATTCCCAAATATTAAACAAATATGTATTCTTCTCTTCCAGGCGACAGTTTAGAAGAGCTGAACGGCTATGGTACTATACGGCCTAGGAACATAATCTCATCAATATTAAGTGGTACTCCTGCAAAGAACAAGGGCCTCGCCATATCGAATCCACATGATTTTAGAATGGTGAGTTCATACTGTGGCAAATACATTTAATTGACATGCACGGTTGTATATTCGACGCAGTCGTTACACTATCTGCTTACTTACAAGGTGATGGAGACCATCGTGATGAATTTCGTCGATGTTATCCAGTTATGATATAAAAACAGATTATATTTAAAGTAACATAAACTGGTCTTTTATTGCGTATAAATTAGGACAAAAAAACAACAGCCGTGTTCACGAGACAACTCCCGTGACCACGGCTGCTGTAACGCAGTTGAAACGTTGGGCTAAAGGTAGTTAAAATTTAACCTAATTTATACGCGATAAAAAACCCGTTTAGGTTACTTTAAATATGTGTACAATTCGCGAATCTTTAAAAGACAGAATCTATCGCGTTTACTTGATTTTCTAATATCCTGACGCTTTGACGCTTTCGAATACTTTACAGCATAAGCTATAAAGTATTTGAAAGCGGTAAGAAGTTTCGAATACTGTGCAGAAAAGTTTATTGCATAAGCGAAGCGTTGAGGTGGGTACTATTCCCGTTTTACACGGGACAACTGATTTTTCAAACTTAAAATGTCTCTATTAATCACATATTGCACTTGTAAAACAATATAAACACACATAATATATCAAAAAAAAAACACTATTTTTGACACTCATGATATTTTTTATGCCATTTTTGTTATTTAAACTAGTTAAGAAACTATTTAAAAAATGTATGTCTTGGACGTCCGTTTGTTGTAGGTAATGTATGTTAACACGATAACAACCGAAATACTTTACTAATCGAGTCTTTTTTTTTTTCTTTTTAAGTTGAGTATTACTATGAATAAAGCCCTATTACTTTTCACGGTCTGATTCGATGTGGTTTAATTGTTATTAAATAAACAAAAAATACTGAATATTTACGCTCGACGCGACACTAAAACCAGCGCCTTTCATGAGAACTATTTCTAGAGACCAATATGGAAGTACTTCTTAAAATTAGCGCTAGATGGCGTATAAGACATGAAACCCACATTAGTACGTTTTGAAATTAGCGCTATCTATGTGATTTATTGATGTTTACTACTTAGAGACCAATACATTATTCGTTACTTATCAAATAATCAATTTTATTGTGAAAAATGAAGATTATGAAGCGTGCAGTTTTGGATTTTCCAAAGTATTTATTCTTTTACTAGTGCAAAAGAGATGAAGCGAATATGAGTAAATCGTCATCGTGGTAGTAGTCATCCATGGCTTACAGTCAATACGTGCACAACACACTCAAATATCTGATTTAATATTTGTATATCGCTAGGCATCAGATTTACAACCACTGAAGTAATGTAACACAGTTCCAGTGGCCCGCCAATAAAGGCGGAGAGACGGCTCATGGCGGGTTTATTTAGTGGGTAAGGGTCTCACACTACCCTGTTCGTTGCCCCTGACGGGGTGTGCGGTTAGGAACATTTTGCCCGCCTTAACAAAAAAAATGCATCCGATTTACAGAAGTCGAAGATGGTTCGGCAGAAAATTGACATTAAACTGATCCCAAAATTTGGATCCTTACTTCCTTCCACATGATGGTTTCCAATAAATACATAATTTCGTGTGGGGCCGCATTTAGAATTGTCCCACCCCTCTCTACCTACGGGAGTCGTAAGAGCCGACTGAGGGAATACCGGCGGAGTGGGTAGCAGCACTCCCTCGAGTATTAACAACACCCACTGCGATCGCCAACCGGCCTGCCAAGCGTGGCGATTACGGCATTATCCCCCATAACGGGACCGCTCGTTGTGGCGTTCTCTTGGGGAGGCCTATGTTCAGCAGTGGACGTTGAAAGGCTGATAGATGGATGGACATCATTTCGTAAAATCTGGAAAAGTCAGAGGTGTGTGTCGTACGAGGTCTGGATCCTGGACTGGAGATCGAACTCGATACTACTGTCTTTGCAGTCCTTGGTTTTACCGCTAGGCAATCACTGATTTTTGATTATAGGAAGGTATCTCTTGTTTGCTTGTTATCAATACGGTGGGAGGGATAAGGCTATAGTCTACCACGCTAGCCTACTGCGAGTTGGTAGAATACAAGCCTTCGAGTAAATCTCTCATGAAGGTTTGCTCACGATGTTTCTCGATAAGACAGAGTTGTGTGCTGTACGAGGTCTGAACCTTGGATAATTCATTCTCCCAATACATTGGCCTAATAAAAATAAACGTTGGGTCTAGTACAAAATTCAAGAAAAAAATCATAAATTATTTGCAGGTTTCAGCAATTATAGACGTAGACATTGTACCAGAGACATGTAGGAGAGTGAAACTGCTAAAGCACGGCTCGGATCGACCGCTTGGATTCTTTATCAGGTATAACTGACCCACTTGTGATGAATCTTATTTCGAGAATTTTTTTTTAGAACAAATGCCTCAACCCCCCCCTCCTTGTTGTCCTTCTTATCCTGTCCTTAGTATCCCACTTATACTCTCCTTAATATGTTTCCTATCTCTTGCTAGCGTCTATAGGCTACGGTAACCGCTTACAACCAGATGGGCGGTATGCTTGTGCATGCCTTCCATGTAGTATAAAAAAAAAAAGTTATTTTTATATATATTTTAGCACTTGACACGCACATAAAAAACAAATGATTTGTGAATGTGGAAAAAAAGAACTTTTGTGCAAGTGGGATAGCTGGCGTGGGTCGTAAAGACAAAATGTGATGTGGAGATTGGGAATGGCCGTCGGTCAGTGCGATGGCTTAGTGGTCTAGAGCGAAGCTGTCTCTGGATTGGTAGGGATGCAGGTTCGGATCTCGCTCACACTAAAGTTCTCTTTTTCCACATTCACAAATAATTTGTTCTTTAAAAGAAAAGTTATCATAATCCAAATATCTGTATATGTCTTCTATCTGGTGACATGTGGCGTCGTGCTTTAGATTAGAGATGCCACGAATAGCGATTTGGCCGAATACCGAATATTCGGCGAGGCTATTGGCCGAAGCGACGAATATTCGGAGCCGAATATTCTGCAACACATAGTTTAGTGATGCAGGTTTAAACTTGTCACCCTCTCGTGGGTGACAAGTTTAAACCTGCATATATAGTCAAGTCGATCGTATCTCTTTTTGTGCGGACACGAGCTTCATTTGTTGGTAGGTCAATGCCTCAATAGCACAATTTGTTCTAAAATCCAAACTTTTAAATGAACTCATGACCTTGTGGTTGTCCCTAACTTGGCATTTTTCAATATTTTTCCAGGGATGGTACCTCAGTTAGAGTAACTCCGAATGGTGTGGAACGGTCTCCTGGCATCTTCATATCCAGATTGGTGCCGGGTGGCTTAGCTGAGTCTACTGGTTTACTCGGAGTCAATGATGAGGTGCTAGAAGTTAATGGTATAGATGTCTCCAATAAAACCCTTGATCAGGTGAGTAGATTCTAGTTGTTATGAGGAAAAATAGTTTTATGCTGATTTGCGTCACAACTTTAAAGTTTGCTTACTGTTTAATATTCCATACCACAGTCCGGTGTGATTGTAAACAATTATCATACCGTAGTGTGGGACCTTCACCGACTAAATTCACCTGCCATGTGCCGTTACCTGTATTGATGGACCAGTGGAACTAGAATCACTTTAGTTACCACTACTGGGTGTGCGTTTTAACCTTAGATATAGGATGAGAAGGTGGTTTCACCTCTTGGGCCGACTAGTGGATTCGATTCCCACACTGGGCAATACTTTATATGAACCACAAATGGTTGTTCTACGTCTGTGTGTACTGTAAGCTTTTCCTATCTTATGTCAGGCACCAACGGTCGTTATAATTAAACACACAGAATTGACACCACAATTCGTATATTACAATCCACTGTCACTTAAAGTACGTCCGCACGCTTTGATCGACACAAGCTTACTGACTATTGAGCATAGACCATAGATAAATACATTTATAAAGACAATTCAGTTCGCGTCTGACAACTACTTAAGTGTCGTCAGTGTAAAGTTACTCCAAAACTAGGGAAAATGTATTTAAAACCTTACAGTACTTTGTGACCGTTAAATTGTATGTATGTAAAGTCTCCCACGATACGTATATTGCTCCCTATAGTCGAAATTATAATTCGATTCCACATTTGACATTAGCTACTGTCATTTTGTAAAATAATGATACCACATATTAATAGTGTAGTGATGAACACAAAAATCGATAAACAATCGCGATTTATGTTTATGTAATCATAATATTGGTGTGCCAATTAAAGACTAAATTATTGATTTTTATTTAAATAAATACATAATTATTCATAATAATTATTTATTAATTAGTGACCGCTGCTTTATTTTATAAAAAGTTAATATTTCTGTTTTTTATATATTAAAAACAAAACTTATAATAAAAGAGCCCAGATAGTTTTCTATATTGGCAACCCGTGCGCGCTCGTGCAGCTATCGCCATTTTGTTTATCTTGTCATTCGGCTTCATTCTCCCAGTCTAACTGCACGAATATCTTGTTTCATTTGTTAAAGTTTTGTTACGTTGTGCTTATTGTTACGTTTATAGTTTTTTGTGAACTTTGAGTGAATCTATTTGTTTTGGTTTTCCATCAAAATATTCCATTTTCGTATCGAATAATTTCGCAACGTCACTATTTAGTGCTTGTCATAACGTTGCAACACTGAAATTGTCAAATCTGGAATCGAATTAGAATTCCGACTATAGTTCAGGTTGACAAATGAAGTAATGTCACACAGTTCCAGTGGTCTACCAGTACAGGCACACATATAACGTCTTATTTAGTGAATGAGGCTCCCAACCTACCCTTTTTTTTTGCCCCAAACGACAGGGTGTCCATTAAGGTACACTTTCCCCGCCTTAACGAAAAAAAGAATACTGTAACAGTATTTTCATTTAATAATTTTCGTTAGTCTTAATATAAAATACTTTTAACGTTATAAAGGACTACATTCAGTGTTGGGGCAAAGAGATTTACGACCAAATTTTCGAATTTGCTCGTAAATCCTAAGAAAAATCTCAGTGGCACCCCAGAGTTTGGAAATGTGAGACTATATCAAAGACAAGCGACGCTCAACAAATTCTGCCATTATAGTCCTATAATAACATATTTCAGGTGACGGATATGATGGTAGCAAACTCCTCAAACTTGATCATCACAGTCCGGCCGGCGAACCAGCGGGCCGGGCCGCCTCCCCCAGCTGAGACCGTCTCGCGGAATTCTCAGCCGTCTAGTGAACCAGATGAGGACAGGTAACAATCATAACTAATTTACTAGGGTTGCCTTTGCCACCACTGAAGGAATGTAATATGGTTCCGGTGGCCCGCCAATAAAGGCGGAGAGACGGCACACGACGGGTTATTTAGTGGGTGAGGGCCCCAAACTACCCTGTTCGTTACCTCGAACAACAGAGTGTGCGGTTAGGAACATTTTTTCCTTGCCTTAACTAACAAAAATGGCTGCCTTTGCTAGCTTAACCTTCCTAAGAGTCCGCTTACAGTGATTAAATATTAGCTATTCGCCTCCTTAAATGTGAAACAAAAAATCGTATCTATATATCGTATCGTTTTATTGTGATAGCTTGCGATACTGGCATGTGACGTCATAATAATTCGTCAGCCATTCACAACGCATCGATACGATTTTGTTGTTTAAATTTGAATCCTACTCGCAAGTGCTCTACCAATACCAAAAATAATAAGTCTGTAAAGTTCAGCTCAGGGAACATTCCGCATCTTTCGAATGGTTCACAGTGTTCTGGATAGTTCTGGAATATTCCCGACTGTTCCAGACTTCCGGAAGTTTCTAGTGTTCTGGAATCTCATCCGAGATGCTTCTCGAAACATTCTATATATATTATGTTGTGTACTCTTCTAGAAATTCCTGGAGGGCGTAACTTCCAGTCCTTACATCTTCAAAAGTACGTCATATAAAAGCAGGAACCTTATTCATGCGTGGGGCATAGACGGCTACCACACCCTATAACCCCCTATTGTACAGGGACTAGTTTCTGAGTTCTAGTTGAACTCGCATTGTTCACTTATTTTTATCTGTATGTATAAAGTCAGCTATGTTGGTACATTTAAGATATTTAAGAAATAACTACTGCTGTGCCGTGTGGGGCCGCCTCAAATTGTTCCACCCATCTCTACCCACGGGAGTTGTAAGAGCCGACTGAGGGAATACCGGGGGAGTGGGCAGCAGCACTCCCTCGAGTATTAACAACATCCACTGCGATCGCCAACCCGCCTGCCAAGCGTGGCGATTACGGCATTATCCCCCATAACCCGCTCGTTGTGGCGTTCTCTTCGGGAGATCTATGTCCAGCAGTGGACGTTGAAAGGCTGATGAATGGATGGATGGATATTTATATTGGTGATTATTATACGTCATACTCATAAGTCCTAAGCTAAGATAATATAAACATTATACATTTCAGATTCGACCAAGACGAACAAGATGAGATAGTAGACCTTACCGCCGTTACATTAGAAGACCAGCCAGAGACAACCTTCCCCCACATTCCCTCCAAGGATGATGGGCAAGTCCTGCACCTCTAGTACATAATACAAAGGTATAGAAATGCAAGACTCGGACAAAGTGATAAGTGTATGGTGCATTACGAGTGATGTTCAGTGTTTTGTGGCTGTGTGCATCGGTGAGATGAGGTTTGGGAAACGGTAAGGTATATAGGAATTCTAAGGGTTTCATAAAGAATATGTCTGAGTAGGATACATGCTATGTTCTTTGAAGTCCAAATAGTCTAAAGGACACGGTTGCAAACAATTGGTATGCAAGTGTATTGGCTTGAGACTCATTCCTCTGACATTTAGTCACTGACATCTAACTAAGACTCTTCTGGCTGCCAAGACACTGCAATTGCAATTTACAACCAATACTGATAACAAGTATAAGTATATTTATTTTGTAAAAGTACTTTTATGATCACATCGAGACCTATTTCGGTTTTGAAGTTATGGTAAAGTAGACTTATCTCCAGGATTTTTGGACCAAGAAGGTTGTATGTCTGTCAAACAATATTTAACTCGTATTTCAGAGTTAGCAACCCCATCTTATCGTATCACATCAATCGACAAGCAATCAATCAAGAAGCTCGAACATTAGTACTTATATAACATTCCATTATATACCTTATATATTATTGATAAGTGTCAAAATACTTTGTTTAGGCGTCACAATAGATTAAGGAAGCAATATAGGCCTTGTTAAGATAAAGGTAGGCTTGAAAAGGCCTAATTACCTTTAACCACATGCAAAAAAAGTGTACCATGTTGTAGGTATTTATAATTATATTGTACCTAATAATTTCTTGTAAGAAATAATATTTTGGACATTCGCAATGATTTTCAATGAAATCATGTTGGTTTATAACAGTTTATTTATTCTAGGATATTATCTACAAAACCAGAATTCTGTTCTGAACCAAAACTACTTTTTATTGCTTTTGTCCATTTAGTCCACTCTACACGATTCAAGAAATAAGCTCAAAAGACACTCCATAATTGTAGTACAGCGCCATCTAGTAAACACTAGTAGAACTAACACAATTCTAAGGTGGATTATTTGAAATGATTTATGTTTTACTAATATTACTAGTTTTCAAAGTTTATGTGTTATATTTTAAATATACATGTCACTTTTTTTGCATGTAATTATATAAATAGTTATTATCTATAGTATTAATTCATTCTTGTGCCTAAAATGTAGAATATTTTTTTACGAATTTCTATCTAAAATATCTATATAAGCATTCCTAGTAAAGAATACATTTCCAAATATAATTTATAGTCTAAATTTAATTACTGTTGAAATTAGCTCAATTTTTATTCCAAATAATTGAAATGGTGTCAATTCATTTACTCTACCATTCACTCCATTGTAGTAAATTATTTCATTCATTTTAAACTAGAAGATTCTACAGTTAATTCATTAAATGATTGGAAGTTTTATTCAACTTACTAATAAACGGTGTATAACCTCTGAATAGTTATTCAGTGTTTTGTCTTTGTCACTAATATGACAGTTTCACGTTGAAAGAACGGAACAAAACACTGAATAACTATTCGGAGTTTATACAATGTTTATTAGTAAGGGGGTATAGGTTTAGTATTATTCGAAAATTAGTTAGATAACTAAAAAAATACATTTTTTATTCTATTGGTTTCTAGTAAGAATTCTAACTGAAAAAACGTATTTATGGTGATCCATTAATATTGAGCGAAGCTGTGCTGTGTTATACTAGATTTTGCGAATTCACTCTTCATATATAGCAAAAAGAAAAACATACTGTGGCGCACTTTGTTAAGATGCGCTTTGTTTATAACATATCCAAAATTACACGAAAATTTTGACCTTTTCGGTCATTACAGTCGTATTCGCGCATCTCAAAGATAAACAGTTCTCTCTCAGTATCTAACCTTTAGATACATTATGAATGATATATTTAACAGAGTAATAACAAGTGGTTGCAGCCAATTAATTACACATTTCTTTGTTAAAAATAAATCATTCATATTAATAATAAAAATACTTGTATGGTATATCTATAAAAATAGTATTTTTATTTAAAAACAAATGTCCATAGAAATGTTGGAAGTCGTATCTGACCCAGTTAGCATAGCAACAGCGCAATATAGCTCATGGTTAACTGGTCCTATCTTATCGGCAGTCTAGGCTCATTAGTCGTAAGTTTTATACAACAGATGCTCAGGGAATATATTAAAGAAAACTTTCCATAGATAGGTCAGCAACCACTTAGAGACTATAGAAACTTAAAAAATATGTTCTCTACAATATCTATTGACAATAAAATTAGTTTATATAAACGTGGTAAGTGTGGTATTTCATCCATAACTTTATTTGTTAATAATCAGTAATTACATAAAGAAGGATAATTATTATTTAATTTTTCATACCAAAACTGAATTCTGTCTCCTTTTTTGTGTTGTCCTTTTTTTAGTTAGTAATGGGTCTACCATTACTAAATAAAAAATGGTAAAAGAAAATTTTAACCTATGAATGAATAAATTCTTTGTATACTTGTGAAGGTATAGAGAATTATAGTAAACTTCCTATGGAAGTTTTTGTGTCTCATAGCAAAATTTTTATAATATTGCTCGGCAGGACTGTTTATTGAGATAAAATCCTTGATCAAATTGGTAAACGAAAGGGCGTTCTATCTGGTCGTAATACTTTATTATGAAATCTATTACAAAGTATCTACTATACAGTTATAGAAATTGTATGACAATAAAATAGATTATAAAAAAAAGATGTTGTAGGAGAGTTTTCTTAATTTAACATCACACTTATAGTTAGTTAACGGCTAAAAACCTAGAATAATCATTTTAGCCGAAATAGTATATGAATTATTTTAGCTCGGTAAGGCGACGCCATTGTATTTAATTCGCGTGAAGTTTTCATTTGCGCCGCTTATTTATTATGGCGCTAGTGGACTGTGAGATCAAATGAAATTATGTTGTAATAAGATTTTGAGTTTATATCTATTAGATTAATTCAAAATATGTATAAACACTCCATGAGTATCTTCTACAAAAGATACTATGTATTTATGGTATTAACTGTATAAATATGAAACCTGGTGAAGGCGAGTACTTAATGCAAAAAGTATTGATTTTGAAATCATGTACTTAGTTCTTTTGCATTTATTTTTAAAAATGAATTGTTTTATACAAATAATGTTCTGCGTACCTTAGATTTCAGTTTCTTTTTGCGCAGAATAATTTATAAAAGAATATATTTTAGGATTTTAACCAAAATACTGGGTTCCCATTATATAATTATTTTATGAATTTGTTATAAGTTCTACATGTACGAGGTTGGCAAATATCATATAAAGATGTATATGTTGTATATGACGAAGTAAATAACAGTGATTTTATGTTCCTTGTGATTAAAACATTTTTACTACTAGAACTTTGAAAGTCAGTTTCACTGTCCCGAAGTTTGATATTGACATGTCCCGAAGTATGATCTAATACTCCATATAAATAAATAAAATTTGTGTCTGTAATGTCTCTGTCTGTCGGTTTGTTCCGGCTAATCTCTGGAACGACTACAGCAATTTCGACAGGAATTTCATTGGCACATAGCTAATATGTTAAGGAATAAATTAAGTTACAATTATTTTGAAAAAATAATTAGGATTACTTGCAGAAATATAAATAAACTGAAATCCATGCGGACGAAGTCGCGGGTAGCAATTACCAGTTTAGATAATAAAATTGATCTGCCACTGGATCAATATTTCCAGACTACTTACTGGGAATTATGGTAACCCCAATGGATTGCTAACTATGGCAACCCTTAAATAAATTGTTACTTCATACTCTTTTACATTCCCATATTATTCGTTTTTTTATTGCCTATGATGACAGCAAATTGGCGCCTCATGATGGTAGGTGGTAACATCTGTCCATTGTCAGTAATTAACATAAACGTGCCTTGAATCTCTTGTAACTAGAAATTTGTAACATAATTATAAATTTCTAAAGTTCGTTTTTAATACATATCTAAAGGAACGCTCGATGGTATTATGTATTTTATTACTACTGAAGTATTTTTGATGTGGCAACATTCAGTTTGCTTGGTAGCATATTTGCACCATATCTGTGGGAACACTATATTTAGTCTAAACGCGTGCCTTATATGCACTGTATTTTCTACAAGCATTTTTAATCATGTGAAATTCAAAGTATTATAAGTTGAGTTTATATAAAGTATTTTCAAAATATGTTACTATTGGAAAATATACAATAAAGAGAGCTTATTAAGTTTACATTAGTTACATATAATTAATTGTTAATTCAAAATTTTTAATGATGAGTTTTATATGTGACACTGTTCGGTTATATGCAAATTATGTTTTAATCAAACATTATATGGTCCACCTATAAATACTATTGTGTAATTATCAATTATTTTTAAATCGAATATTCAAAAATATAGATTAGTTCCAAATGAAACCTTAGGCCAAAGTGGGTAACTTTAAAAAAAAACAAATAGCTAATTAGGGTAATATTATATTCATACCTTTCATTCGCTCACTTGTTAAGTCTTGATGTGCAGAGAATTTTTATCTATGTTTCATTTGGAACTGTCTATTTAAATTTTGTAGATTATTCTCAAAAAAAATAGGTTACACTCAATATTTAATGTATTATTTAGATATAGAACTTATATAAGTTTTTTTTTATAATATGTAAAGCCTTTTTTATGTTTATCGATGTTTTGTCACTTTTCCATTTGTATTTTAGTATTGCAACATTAATTTATAAATACTTACATATGTTTCATGAAGTGTTTTTTTTTTTCTATCCTACCAGATACGCAGGCGGCCACCTCCTTATCCTGTCCTTATTATCCTCATTCTCCACCTTCCCTCCCTTTCCTTGGAGTCCGCGACGCTGAATGATGCCTCTCCTCTAGTTTTACTAGTGTATAGGCTACGGTTAGGGTTTACCTTCAGGTCCACTGAAGTAATCCAACACAGTACCAGTGGTCCGTCAACACAGGCGGAGAGACGGCACACGGCGGGTTTCTTTAGTGGGTGAAGGCCCCACACTACCCTGTTGACTGAGATGACTGTTTATTGTACTGATAAAACTGAAGTTTAACTTATACTAATGAATGTAATGAATGATGATGTGAGCCGAACGCGATTGTAAAACCGACTGACTGTTTTATGCGTTAACTTAAAGCGTGGAAAATGTAGAATGTTGACTACGCGCAACGTGACCGTATGTACGATGTGACACCGTACAACAATGGGTATAACTGCCTTTGTGGTGCAGCGGTAGTGTGAGCGACTACTGATCACGAGGTCTCGAGTTCGATCCCCGGGTTGGACAGTGTTATTGAGCTTTTTCGTAAAAAACATTCTCAGTAGCAGCCCGGAGTTTGGAAATGTGCCCGGTAGATGGCAATAGACTCGCCCCCTATTACGTGGGACTTAAACATAGCCGAACCGTCGGTGTGTAACACACCTCTACGCCTACCCCTTCAGGGAATACAGGCGTGATACTATGCTATATAATGGGCACTAATCAGTGATGGCCTAGTGGCAAAACCAAGCTCTGCAAAGACAATGGTATCGTGTTCAATTCCCCTACTAAGGTCACGGCATATACCTCTAAACTTTCTGTGTGTTTGTTAACAAATCCAACCCGCACTCGGCCAGCGTCATGGACTACAGCCTGAATCCCTAAGACCCGTGCCCAATAGTGGGACATTAATGTGTTGAAAAAAAAAACTTGAAATATTCGCAACAGTATACGAACTACGCGGGTGGCTAACAAGCACCTGAAGGTAAACCCTTTTTTTTTTGTTAAGGCGGGAAAAAATGTGCCTAGCCGCACACCCCGTTGCTCAGGGCAACGAACAGGGTAGTGTAGGGCCTTCACCCACTAAATAAACCCGCCGTGTGCCGTATCTCCACCTGTGTGGCCACTTGAACCATATTACATTACTTCAGTGGGTGTGCAGTAATAGCCACTAGTAAAACCAATCGATGCAAGGACAGTGGTGTCGAGTTCCATCGTCAGTCCGCGGCTGATCTATGCGCGCCAAAAGAAGTAGGTAGGTATAACTTCAAATAGGTGTGTGTACTTATGTACACGCGTTAGAAGTTATACTTCTTTAGAAAAAAGGTATTTAATACATTGAAAGTTTTATTATAACACATTATCTAGTTAAATAAAGTTTATTTAAATATCACAAAAAACTAAAATGTTGACTATAGCTAACTTCAGGGTGTCGGTGTTTCGTGACGGTGTGCGCGCGCATCGTAAAAATTTACTCTCATCATTTTTCCCTAACGCGCCAAAAGAAGTTTAACTTCAAAAATTAATTGCTCCTATTTATAGCTCAATTCGTATAATAACATTCACAACTCAAAACATTTGTATTTCGGTTTTAATCTTCCTTTCTGTGATCTAGAGACGTGTCTCTCTTAAAATGTCCGCTATAACATAGATTATCAAATGTGTTTCAAGATCAACGCGTTCTAAAATTAGTGTCTAATTCGGGATCGTCAGAAATTAAATCGAATAATCAACCTTAAAGCAGTGAACTGAGGACTTAATTTAAATTAAGTAAATTCTGTTTACTGAAAACGAGAATTATCTCATCGTTTCCTGTAATTTCTTATAATTTTACGTCTTTGCCTATTTACGTTGCCGATGGTGAAAGCTAGAAGGCGTCCTTTGATGAGACTATGGTATTTAATACGACGTCTCATACCACGGCCGCAACGCAGTTGAAACATCAGGTCAAAAGTAATGATGTTACCTATATAATAGTTATAGGCAGAGCTTTTTTTGTGGGGGCACTCAGTGCCTTAAAGGAAATTTCGAAAATATCGAAAAATTCCCATAAAAAGTAAAACAAAATGAAAGAATTTGAAAAAAAAAACTATTTTGGTAACCTTCACAAAATCTAATCTATCTTTCCCACAGATCTTTCCTGAACAGTTACCGCGTCACCTCATACGAGATTCTCACAACAAGTTGAGACTTTAACAGTTTTATTGCTATTGGTTATCAAGTTCAACGGTCCATCACTAAATATCTTACTTTCGAGAATTGGCGTGCCCCAAAAAAGAAGTGACAAAAAAAGGCCTGAGTATGCCCCAAAAAAGAAGTGACATAAAAGGCCTGGGTATACCAGGCCTTTTTCTGTCACTTTTTTTTGGGTGCACGCTAATACTAGAAAGCAAGTCTAATACAAAATAAACTCATTGTGTTAGTTAAATATGTGTACAAATCGCGAATCTTAATGAGAATGGTAAAGGCCTTTATGAATGTAATGAACGAAAAAGAAATACATTTTCGTCACTCGATATAAAATGCCCATAATTTAGGAAACTTTCCTACTTCCAATGTTATCTATAATATAATATGAGGTTTGGATACCATCAAGGGCGTCGTATATGTAGGATGGGAAAAGTATGAAATGTAGGTACAGGCAAGAGCACATGAAGTTTTACACTCGTAGTGAGAATCTTACCTCTACTGCGGTTGTAATAAGAACGGCCCAAGGCTAATTTGTAAAGCTAAACGAGCTCTTAACTGTACAATAAATAAAACTGGTAAGTAAACAGTTATTATTTATTAAAAAAAAAAAAAATTGGTACAATATTGCCTCAAATGAATGATGTGTACAGATTAATTTTTGAAAATGACACCATTTTAATAATGATGAATGAGTGTACAGATAATTTTTTGAAAATGACACCATTTTAATAATAAGGTGCTCGAGCGAGAGCGAGACCCTTTTTTTGGTTGAGTTAGTTAAAACATAATCTTCGGGGATTTTTTGTAAACTTTTCGACCACTTCATTATGAAAATCTAGTAAATTTTTTTAAAAAGTTTTCTGTGCACACTCATCATGGCCAGACCATTAAGGCGTATTATACCTACAGTCATGTCATGTCATTAGTAGGTACGTGCGGAAATGATCGGTCAAGCAAGTCGAGTGGACTTTGGTAGCTGCCCCACTCTGCCCCCACTTGGCGACGCCCTTGGATTCCATCAATATGTTGCAGCACAGCTATCTAACTAAAGAAGGTAGGTACTAGGTTTTTAACAAATTTCGACTGGTTTTTGTTACAAAAACGTTCACATGTGGTGTGGATATGCTTGCACTCTAGTGCGAGTTTACAGCTAATACCAGATCGGGTATGCCTATAGATCAGAATATTCAGGTCACTTATATACACAGCACTACACGTTTATATTTATTTAACGAGGGTGACAAACAAACAAAAGGCCCACCTGATGGTAAGTGGTTGCTGTAGCCTATAGACGCTAGCAACACCAGAGCCATCCCTGATCCCATCGGTTTGGAGCTCCAGCACTCACCATACGAAACACAACAGCTGACCTACCTACGATAGATCGAGAATATTAGACCTACGATAAATTAGACGAGGAATTTCAGGTGGTACTGATACATAAATAATATTTTTTATGTAATATTTGCTGGCAGCTGTCGTAACAGACGTCAACTTGTCTAGCGAAGACTTCCCTTGACCTGACAAATCGGTTCAACGTGCATCATGCTGCTTTAGTTCGACAGTTCGGACGAGTATTCTTATCTAAACCTTAACGGGATGCAATAAAATGTATTTTGGAACGCTTTATAGCAGTGACCATAGAGATCATATATTTTTTTAAATAAGTAATTAAAACCGTCTGTAGAAATATAGACTCTATTGGTTGTTAAAAAAGTGTTTATTTTTGTTATATTATATTATAACCTTATTGCAGCGCGTACATAACCAGTGCTCTGTATATTTGGCGAACATTGTAGATTTTCATTAATTAAAGTTCAGCCACGCGTAAGTTCAATAGTAGGTACTTTACAAGTGTATGCTAAAGAACAGTGAATTTAAAAAGAAATGTAAGTACGTATACATTAACAATTACCTTTATAAATAACAAGGTAGGTACCGGTGATTTTGAGTACAACAGGATCTATTCCCGAGCAGACCAAATTACTAATCCTTATACTACTTAGTAAAATTTAAATCAATTACCTAAGTAATCTGTATTCATTGTAATGGAGGTGAGAAATTCTCATCCCTTCGCTTTGCGGTCATTATTTTACGCACCTAAAGGAATTTTACTTACCTCTACCGATATTGAGTGCTATAGATTACATATTCCTTTAAATAGTAAATATTCTAACGGTAGTGATTACCTATCTCTACTCGTTATTAGATACTCATTACGATAACGAGTCTCCAGCCTGCCAATTTTTGTAAATAAAATCTATATTGTTATATTATATAAAATCTAAATTCACAAACAATGATATTTGAAATTTAAATTCCTAAAAATAATGCAAATTGAAATTGTATGCAACGAATGCTGCTAGTTTCCTAGACATAAAAACAAAAGAAACATAAACATGTTTTATGATGCCATAACATTATTAATGATATAGTTAAATATCTGGCATTAGTCTGTGTTCAGAGAGGAACATCATCTATATTAATAGGAAACTACCTAAGTGCCATCACAAAATACAACAATATTAAAAATTACTGTATAATCTATCAACACTAACCAAGATCATTGACACAATGCTTTTTTATCTGCCGTGTTAAACCATCAGGAAATGTGAAAAATAAAATGAAAGATTGCTGAAAAAAATTGACGGCTGTAAACATTAGAGACTCCAGAAATAAATATTACATATTCCAGTGGAACTGGTGCCAACTCTGCCCTAGCAGCAGTCAGTTAATACCCAAAAATCGCGGTAGATGGTCAAGCGTAGAAATAAACTGTTTAGAACACCTGTGCCTACGAGTTTTTAAAAGGAAATTGTCATTTAACTTTTATTTGTGTCTAGTGCAAAGGCTATCGTCTAAACTGCCATGGGCGACGACGATTATCATGTTTACACCCGGATGGAAGACATCACGGAACAGGATGATAAAAGTTTGGCTGGAGCAAGAAAGGAGATAAGAAACGAATTGACAGTAATAATTCCTGAAAATCCATTTCCCGATATTGAAGTAGACGCTTACCCACCATTAAAATTTTCATGGGTTATCCCTAAAACAATTGCAGCAATGGCCTTTCCTAGAAATAAAGAGAACCTAAAATTCCTGGTAAATCAAGGAATTACACACTTGGTAACACTAACAGCGGGTAAAAAACCTCCAGTTGACGATATTCCCAGGCTGAGATGGTCAGAAGTGGCTATAGAGGAATTTGAGACACCAAGTATAGATCAAGTCAAAAAATTTATAGATTTGTGCAAGAAATCCGAAAAAAATGGCGAGGTGAGTTAAAAAGTAACAATTATGTAGGTTATATTGTGTCTAGTAGCACATACAGCGTAGTTTCTCATAAGCATAGACCGTGCCAGAGTGTTCGGATTCGATGTCTACACAAGATCAATTTGTGCAATTCGCAAATTCTCCGGGTGTACCTGGTGTATCTACACTCTTAAGTGTCTATGGGATGTTGATTTTTTCTTAAAGCTTACAGAACGTAGGTTGATAATACAAAAATTTCCTTTCAAAATGATATTTGCGAAAACAATGTTAGTAGCAATTTAAAAGGTTTATGTACTCAGAGTAAAGGTTTCATTCACAGGTTACTACTATACAGGTTATACTACTTAGTTTTTAGCCTGTACCATCCATCCATCCATCAGCCTTTTAACGTCCACTGCTGGACATAGGCCTCCCCAAGAATGGGGGATAGTGCCGTAATCGCCACGCTTGGTAGGCGGGTTGGCGATCGCAGTGGATGTTGTTAATACTTGAAGAAGTGCTGCTGCCCACTCCCCCGGTATTGCCTTAGTCGGCACTTACGACTCCCATGGGTGGAGAGGGGTGGGACATACTAAAGCCGGCCCCACACGGTCAGCCTGTACGCATTTAGGGTACTTGCTAATTTATTGTCCAATTATAGTCATATAAAGTTAGATAATATAATCTATATTTTTATTCTTTGCCTGCCCGAATTTGGGAATATATAAAATGCAAAATTATTTTTTCAGTCGTTCAATACCTATTCTTTTGTCAAAGTCCAATTCCATATCACAACTAGCTAACTATTCACTGTGAAATCAAGCTTAAATAGCAACAAATAAAGTACTTGTTTGAACTAAACAAAATAAGAGCTCACTTCTAAAGTGCGTTGTTATTTACCGAAACGGATTTTTTGAGGCGACCTGATATCTATTGCGTTTATGATCGAAGGTCATACAGTTCCTATGGTCTGCCAGTACAGGCGGGGAGACTGCGCACAGCGGGTTTATTTAGTGGGTCTAAGCCTCTTTTTTAACACGCTTTTATTTGTTTTGCACGCGCCCCATAAGCGAAGCGTTGAGGTGTGTACTATTGTCGTTTCACGCAGAAAAATGATTTTTCTAACTTAAATTGTCTCTATTTATCATATACATATTGCACTTGTAAAATAATATATACACACACATATCAAGAAAAAACACTATTTTTAACACTCATAATAACTTTGATGCCATTTTTGTTATTTAAACTAAAACTGTTTGAAAAAGTTCTGTCTTGGACGTCCGTTTGTTGTAGGTAATGTATGTTAACACGATAACGACCAAAATACTTTACTAATCGAGTCTTTTTTTTTTCTTTTACGAATTAGTATGATTACGAATAGAGCCCTATAAGTTTTTACGGTCTGATTCGATGTGGTTTAATTGTTATTAAATAAACAAAAAAATAGTGCATATTTACGCTAGACTTGGCACTAAAACCAGCGCTACGCTATACCTTATTACGTGAGAACTACTTGAACTATTTCTGTAGACCAATATAGAAATACTTCTTAAAATTAGCGCTAGATGGCGTATAAGACATGAAAACCTCATTAGTGTTTTTTGAAATCGCTAATTTCTATGTGATTTATTGAAAACTACTTAGTAAGACCAATACATTATTATTAGTTACTTATCAAATAATCAATTTTATTGTGAAAAATGAAGTTATGAGGCGTGCACTTTTGGATTTTCCAAAGTATATTTTACTTTTGTAACCGCTTCTTTGACTTCGATTTTGACTCATTTTCAACGATCAGATTTCCTTCAAACTTTGTAGACTTATCGAGGGCCGATGGCAAATTAAAAATTCGATGAGATTATCTCACTATCCTAATTAGGATCATCAGGATTAATTATACCGAAATCTTCGAACGTAATTTTTTGAGATTAAAAAGAAGAAAATATATTATATTTTAAAATACTATAATAACACGCTATAAATAGCTAGTTGAACTAAAAGGTAGTAAATAATATTACAATAAATAATTATTGTTATAAAGCGTGGGGTGCTTTTTACTATATATATGAACTATTTGTAACATTTTATTTTAAGCACCTCACGCTTTTTTACAATCATTATTTATTGTAATATTATTTATTACTTTTTAGTTCAACTAGCAATTTAAAGCGTGTTATTTTAGTTTTCTAAAATAATAATTTATTATAAATTAATGGTCATAGCCCCTTATTACTCTGTTCCCCATATTAGCCCCGAACGACGGAGTGTAGTGTTAAAATATATCAATGTCTTAAAAGCATTTTTCCCGCCATAACAAAACTAAGTAGGTAGGTTACTAGGTAATAAAAATAACTAAAGGATGTTTTTCCTGTTTGGTTGAATCCTTTAGTTTTCGATTATGTTTGCGTCCGAATTTGGTTCACAGATAAATAAAAAAATTGTAACTGATAAAAAACTGGTGGGTTAAAAATTATCATCCGACGTATCGCTTACGCTGTACTTAATATTAAAAAAAAATTGCAGTATAAAGCATCGCAACCTGTTGAAAACTTGATAATACGCATTAAAAATTACCCGAGTTATAAACTATCTATCTATGTGCCATGCCATGCCATCCCATCGGTTCAGCTATTTTTTCATGATTGAGTAACGAACATCTAAACCTCACACCTGACATGGTCAGCAACTTTAATAAAAGCACAAATTACATATTTGTGAAAATAGAAACCGTGTGGGGCCGGTTTTAGAATTGTAATGGGAGTCGTAAGAGCCGACTGAGGGAGTATTAACAACATCCACTGCGATCGCCAACCCGCCTGCCAAGCGTGGCGATTACGGCACTATCCCCCATTCTTGGGGAGGCCTATGTCCAGCAGGGCACGTTAAAAGGCTGATGGATGGATGGATGGATGGAAAATAGAAAGCGTGCACTAATATAAATGATGGTTTGAAAATTCTAAACGTTTTTACGGGATTTATACCATGTAAATTTTTACTTACGAGTTATCTATTTCGGCTATATATTTCGGCACTGTTGCAAGCGCCATGATCACGGAGCAACTGAAGTCCTTGCGGGTGGGAATAGTTTTTATTATTCTGCGGTTAGAAATATCTGTCTACCCGCTTTCTCACTCGTTTATGACACGCAACACTATCAAATGCTATAAATAAATAGGCCATTGGTAACTGTTTAAAAGATTTATTTTCATTATTAAGATATAGTAAAAATCACATCCTGCTTTCTTCAATCATTATTATTCTTATGATACCTAATTATTATCTACCTTTTAGTTCAACTAAGTAGCTACTAAAGCGTGTTTATTTTTAGTTTTTTTTAACCATATTTATTTACTACTTTTTTAATCTTAAAACAGAATCAAAAGTTCTTCTAATTAAGATACCCTAATCATTTTTTATCGTAAGTGTGACTATACCACCGGTTTGTAATAAAAATAAATAACTGCGGTTTTATTAGCGTACTCCGCGACTGACCTGCCAACCCTAGTTGACGTAATGGCAGAAGATTGTAAGAAAAGGGGCCTACGTTTGAATGTGAGCAAAACCAAAATAATGGTTTTTGAAATAGAATAAGCCAGAACAGATGTTAGAGTAGCAATAGGAAATGGTGTGTTAGAACAAGTGGATGAATTTGTATATCTGGGATGTGGATTCATTTGGGATGGAAGGTACACCACTGATGTAGAGAGAAGAGTGAATGCGGGAAATAGAGTGAACGAAGCATTGGGACAACTTCTCGGCATTCATCACCTCACCCAGTGGGCACGTGTCGCAATACACAACGCAGTGCTTGTCCCAACGTTATTATATGGAAGCGAGAGTTGGGTATGCAAAAAGGAGCATGAGAGTTAAATCAATGCGGTCGAAATGAGATTTCTGCGGGGAATCTGTGGAGTGAGGCTGACTGACCGCATTCGTAACGACGACGTAAGAGAGCGAGTAGGTATGAAAGAGAGTATTGGTGTAAAGATGCGAAAGGGAATGCTCCGATGGTTCGGACATGTGGAAAGAACGCCGGACGAGCGACTAGTTAAGAAGATATACAATACGAAAGTAGAAGGATGTAGGTACAGGACCGAGACTCACATGATGTATGCAAGAATAGAGCCTCTTGGCACTCTGTTCTCTCTTCTTATCCCGCAAGGGAAATGGCGTGATGATAAGTTAGTATAAATAACTGACAAACTTCTTAAATGTATTGTCATCGGTTCTTGATGTGTGTGCAATGTTCCAATTTATTCCGACGTTCGGAAGTGGGTGAAAATGACGATCAATTCAAAGATTCCTTTACACAAATAGATAGATAGATACAGGCGAAGCTAATAAAAGCGTGCTTAATAAAGTAAAGCTATCCGCGTCCGACTGTTTGTCAGTTTTCTCCTTCTAAACCGCGTAACGGATTTTATCAGGGGATTTACTGTCATTAAAATATTGTGCCAAGGATGGTTTATGACCTTTTTTTTGTTAAGGTGGGAAAAATGTACTTAACCACACACCTCGTCGTTCGGGGCAATGAACAGGGTAGTGTGGGGCACTCACTCACTAAATAAACCCGCCGTGTGCCGTCCCTCCGCCTATATTGGCAGACCACTGGAACTATGTGACGTTACTTCAGTGGTCATAGTGTATGACCCTACCTAAGTATATGATAATACATATATAAATATTCAAGGACCATCGACACAACGTCCTCTGGTCCCAAACTCAGCTTAACGCTTGTGCTCTGGGTACCAGATTACCGATATATAATACATATATTACTTTTTTTTGTAAATACATACATATAATAGTTAGAAAACACCCAGACGCAGTACAAATATGTGTGTTCATCACACAAATAATTGTAATTTGTTATGTTGTGATTGATTGTGAGTGGGAATCGAACCCACGACGTGCACGAGGCACGGAAGTCGGTTACACTACCGACTACGCCATGAGGCCCATCATGTTAAACATTATTGAAAGAAATTAAATGTTTTCATCAAATCGCGAAGAAATGATTTGCATACCCTGGTTAGTTAAATCCTTACTAGATATTTTAATATACGAGTAGGTACTACCTACTGTAAGAGAGAATTGCAATTCTTCAAAAATCCTAGAGTTATTTTCTTTAGGATTTTATCATACCACCAATATATGAATTACATCAGTGCGAAGCGAGGGCGGGTCATTAATGTATCCTAATAATAGCAAGATTATTACAATTCTGACGGCTAAAGACTGACAATACCACGCTACGACCTTTAGAAACGGACTAACTAGCGAGTAAATGTGAGCACTATTTTATTAATCAACTAGATGACTGACGATGGAGCTGGAAGGTGGTCACAGTAACTCTGTAATTAAACGACGCAACCCTATCGACAAAATACACCATTTTGTCAAGTTTTGATCATTTTATTTCTACTAAATAATTTCGATGTTTTCACATCTGGTAGACGTCCCGCGACATCTAGTTTTTTATATCTATAGAAGATGTTACCTCTGCAAACTATCAAACAAAAAAACACATAGCATCACGCCTGTATTCCCCGAAGGGGTAGGCAGAGGTGTATTGCACACCCACGACTCGCTAGCTATATTTGAGTCCCACGTAATAGGGGGCGAGCCTATTGACGACTACCGGGCACATTTCCAAACTCCGGGCTGCTACTGAGAATTTTTCTTTTTAGGAATAAGCTCAATAACATTGCCCGACCCGGGGATCGAACCCGAGACCTCAATCTATCGATTCACTATTATAAAGCTGTAACAGATCTGTCTGTACATTTAAATTATTTAAGAAAATATGAATGTATTAGGCTATGTAGGCGTCTCTGAACAAAAAACAAAATGAGAATTTTTATCTGTTTGTTTTGGCTTCACACGAAAACTACTTAATATTTCTTTTTCTTCTTAAATTAGACTTCAAAACCGATACACTACTATATCGGGAACCTGAGATATAAGCTAAAAACTAGCACTTTTACGTTTGGCTGTGACGAAGCCGCGGGCAAGGGCTAGTACTTTTCTATTTTAAAGCATTATGGGTAGGTACCTACATATAAGCGTGTAACTTATCTTATAGGTGCCAAATAAATAGTCGGTCTCGTTAAATTTGTGTGGCTAAATGCCATAATTTACGCTGGACAAGGTTTACAGGAAGTTTGCAGATAAACAATTTTAGTGGTTGCCTCATTGAGACTGGAAATCGAACTAAGAATACAAGTGTCACCACCTCATTCTCTCCCACGGGTGTCGTACGCGGCGACTAAGGAAAGTAAGCAATTATCACGCATTGCATTACGTGGTAGGGCTGGGTACCAAGTGGGAGTACTCACTTGCTATCGTGCCCGAACGGGTTGGTACCACCATCTCCCGTTTGACTGGTCCACAGAACAGATAACCTCTTATTCTGTTCTGTGGACTGGCCATGAAGCACATCAGTGTGTTTTGGCTGTAGCAGAAGATAGCCGTTTATTCTTTCATTTCGTATCTGTGAAATGAAATGGTGAGCAGCGGCTTGACAGTACTCTAGGTATAGTTGAGTTGTGAGCGACACTTAGCATTTACTACCAGGTGGGCCGTGGCTCGTATGCCACTATACGCAATAAAAAACCTATTAAGATTATATAGAAATTATTTCCGATACATGCGTACACAGTAATTATTCTCTCCATGCCTCTTTCATCATGCAGTATGACAAATTTCGCGACGTCTCCCCTTTTGTCACATCAAGCGATACCCTCTTCCCTTTTATAACTAGTTACGTGTGAACGTATTTTTAAAAACGAAAGGTCCCTCTAGAGCCTCTTGTCATTTTGATCTGTATTTTAGCACTTGTCTTGGACATGCTCAGCTACTTTATAGAACAAATTATTGTGAAAGCAGAAAAAAAGAACTTTAGCTCAAAAAAAATTACAACAAGTGCGAGTCGGACTCGCCCATGAAGGGTTCCGTAGCAGCAAGTAACATAATATAAAAGTTCTTGTAGTTCGTTGTAACTTTGTTGGATGTTTTCATAATAGTATATGAAAGGTAAATTGCGGTTTACGATTTATGACGTATTAAAAAAAACTACTTACTAGATCTCGTTCAAACCAATTTTCGGTGGAAGTTTACATTGTAATGTACATCATATATTTTTTTTAGTCTTATGATTATCTTGTTTTAGAAGTTACAGGGACACACATTTTACCACTTTGGAAGTGTCTCTCGCGCAAACTATTCAGTTTAGAAAAAAATGATATTAGAATCCTCAATATCATTTTTAAAGACCTATCTATAGATGATGATCACGTATGGGTTTGATGAAAAAGAAATTGTGAGTTTCAGTTCTAATATGGGGAACTCCCAAAATTTTTTTTTTTTCTATTTTTGTGTGAAAATTTTAATGCGGTTAATAGAATACATCTACTTACCAAGTTTCAACAGCATAGTTCTTATAGTTTCGGAAAAAAGTGGCTGTGACATACGGACAGACAGACAGACAGACATGAGTTCCGTTTTTTGCTATTTGGCTACGGAACCCTAACAAGCTCTCTTTTTCCACTTTCACAATAACTTGTTCTCTTGTCATTTCCTCTAAGACCTGAAACTCCTATCCTGACGATTGACAACAAGCAAGTCATACTCCAGTGTTGCTAGTCGTAGTCTAGACTCTGGGCTACATTGTACGCTTACCATCAGGTGGACCATATATGCTTGTCTGCCTTGTAGTGTTTTCAAATAAATATTCACGGACATTTCACACAACGTCCTCAGGTCCAAAACTAAGCTTAACCCTTGTGCTATGGGTACCAGAGTAATCCGTAAGGATATAATACATATATTATATTACTTTTTTTTTGTAAATACATACATATAATAGATAGAAAACACCCAGACGCATTACAAATATCTGTGTTCATCACACAAATAATTGTCCAGGGTGGAAATCGAACCCCTCATCATAGTTGTCCTGAGTGGGAATTGAACGACCTCGTGCACGGAAGTCGATTACACAGTTATACTACCCGACTACGCCACGAGGCCCTGACGTTTTTGAAAGTAGATCAACAGTTAATATTTGGCATAATACAATAAATGTTAAAATTCCAGGTGATAGCAGTCCATTGTCGGCAGGGCAGGAGTAGATCAGGTGTAATGCTGGCATGCTACCTGATGCACTTCCACAGGTTTGAGCCAGACCAAGCTATGAACGTTATAAGGATGATCAGACCAGGTAAATTTCAGTGTATACCAAAATATGATGTGCTTTATGTTATAATGACAGTAGGAATAGAAGTAGAAAATACTTTGGAAATTCCAAAAGTGCACGCCTCATAATCTTAATATTTCACAACAAAATTGATTATTTAATAAGTAACTAATAATGTATTGGTCATACTAAGTAGTTTTCAATAAAGCACATAGATAGCGCTAATTTAAAAAAGTACTAATGAGGTTTTTATGTCTTATACGCCATCTAGCGCTAATTTTAAGAAGTAATTCTATATTGGTCTATAGAAATAGTTCAAGTAGTTCTCACGAAATAAGGTATAGCGTAGCGCTGGTTTTAGTGTCGAGTCGAGCGTAAATATTCACTATTTTTTTTTTGTTTATTTAATAATCGAACCACATCGAATCAGACCGTGAAAAAAGATAGGGCTCTATTCGTAATCATATTAATTCGTAAAAGAAAAAGTGCAATATATGATAAATAGAGACATTTTAAGTTAGAAAAACAGTTTTTCTTCGTGAAGCGAGAATAGTACACATCTCAACGCTTCGCTTATGAGGCGTGCAATAGAGATGATGCGATGATGTAGATACATAAAAAAAGTCTCACGCCTGTATCCCCGAAGGTAGGCAGAGGCGTATTACACACCCACGGTTTGCCGACTATGTTTAAGTCCTACGTAAAAAGGGGCGAGCCTATTGCCGGGCACATATCCATTTTTTTACGAAAATGCCACAAACTGCCCAGCCCAGGGATTGAACCCGAGACCTCATGATCAGAAGTCGCTCACACTACCGCTGCACCACCAAGGCAGTTGATGATGTTACATAATCAAATCCTTAATTATGCTGGGTGTTATCTTAAAAAAATGAATTCTTAGCCCGTCTCAATTAGACTCTAGTACCTATATCTAAAACATCTAAATTATTTTATCTAAAGTGGAGTTGGTATATATGTACCAGGCCTCCGAACGTAAAGTGTGATAAAATATCATAATCTATATATACCTATATAAAATAACAACTGACTGACTGACAGACCTCAAGATTTGACCGTAAAAGAAAATTGAATTTACTTGTCAGATCAGCCCCCGTAGGATAAAAAACGAAACGTTAGACGAACTTTCGTTTCGAGTCATTGTGATTGATCAACACTCCGACGCGTGATTCCTAATTAGTCGAGATTTCGACGCGTGATTTAGGCGACCAATCACAATGAAGCGAATGAGGCGAAGCGAAGCGAAAGTTCGTCTAATGTTTCGTTTTTCATTCTAAGGGGGCAGGTTTCTTTGATACTGTAGATGAGCACAAAGTTAGGCAAATGCTATCCAAAAGCGTTTATTTTTGTCGAAAGTCGATGAACGTCTAACTAACGATTGGTTCGGTGGTATTACAAAGAAGAAATGGGAAATAACAACACATAATTATTATTAGGATATCACTATGACGCGAGCGAAGTTGTTAATTTATTTATTTATTTATTTATTTCATATAAATTACTTTAATACGCTAGTTCTATTAAAACTATAACCCCCTTACTTAATAAACATTGTATAAGCTCCGAATAGTTGTTAAGTGTTTTGTTCCGTTCTTTCAACGTCAAACTGTCATAGTAGTGACAAAGACAAAATACTGAACAACTATTCAGAAGTTATACAACGTTTATTAGTGAGGCAGTAAGTGAAAAAAAAAATTGTCATTGACTCATTCCAATAGACATACGGACAGCCTACTATTTCATACAGTTCTAGAGAATGAAAGGTGACTATAAAATCTATTTTGCAGGATCACTGGACTCTGATGATCAGGAGGAAGCTGTTGGTAGATATTTTGAGTACCTCACAGAGGATAATCCCCGCAGGTTTGGCGTTAGTTGCGATGTAATGGAAGAGTTCATTCAAACTGCCAAAGAGTCAACTAAAAAAGTGCTAGATTAAATTAAGTCACTGTGATATTTAAGATGTCTAATTTTAATTAATTTATCTGTTATTATGAACTGACACTGTACTCTGTAAGGTATTTTTTTTAAATAAACAAGTAATAAACTATTTAATTGCCTACTTTCTTCCTAGAGCTGTAACAGAGCTGTGTCTGTACATTTAAGATATTTGACAAAAAATACTGTATTAGGCTATATAGAGGCGTGTCTAAACACAAAACATTTTTTTGATGTGAAACATCTAATGCGGAGGGAGGGTAAAATCGGCTGTTAGCGTGGCGACCCTTTTATTATACCTACTTGTCCCGTTCAAATCTTGCAAGTTAAATTTGACACACTTCCCGTTTTCCGATTGAGCTGAAATTTTACACACGTGTGCTGCTCTGATGATGGAACCGGAAGGTGGACATCCATCCATCCATCAGCCTTACACCGTCCACTGCTGGACATAGGCCTTCCCAAGAGAGCGCCACAACGAGCGGTCCCGTCATGGGGGATAATGCCGTAATCGCCACGCTTGGCAGGCGGGTTGGCGATCGCAGTTGATATTGTTAATACTCGAGGGAGTGCTGCTGCCCACTCCCCTGGATTCCCTCAGTCGGCTCTTACAACTACCGTGGGTAGAGGGGTGGGACAATTCTAAAGCCGGTTCCACACGGCTAGGTGGACATAGGAACTCTATAATGAAACGGCGCAACCCCATCGAGTTTGTGCTCGTATGATTTGTCTTGACGAGTACTTAGCCTCTTAATGGTATCCCGGGTCTGATGATGGAGCTGGAAGGTGGCCACAGTAACTCTGTAATGAATAGACGCAACCCCATCGAGTTTGGAATCGTTTGGTTCGTCTTGACGAGTACTTTGTCTTTAGATGATATCCAGGGTTTGATGATGGAGCTAGAAGGTGGCCATAGAAACTCCGTTATAAAACGACATAACTCCATCGAGTTTGGGCTCGTATGATTTGTCTTGACGAGTACTTTGTCTCTAGATGGTATCCAGGGTCTGATGATGGAGCTGGAAGTTGGTCACAGTAACTCTGTGATGAAACGACACAACCCTATCGAGTTTATACTCGTTTGATTCGTCTTGAGGAGTACTTTGTCAAGTTATGATAATTTTATTTCTACAAAATAATTTCGATGTTTTCACATCTGGTAGACGTCCCGCGACGCCTAGTTTTTTAGAATATTTGTCTGTTTGTTCGTTCACGCATCACGCTAAACTAACTGAGCGGATTTTGATGCAACTATTTTTATTTGATAGCTCTTGATGATACAAATCTGGTATACATTTAGTCCCGCTACTATATCGGGAACCTTAGATATAACCTGAAAATCGGACAGAAATTTAATGTTAACAGTAGCTAATTGACATTTAGCTATAAATATAACGTCTAAATGTCGGATCGGCCCGCGCCAAAGCTGCCGCCAATGCTAGCTGGCCGAGTACCAAGTGCGGTAACCTTTTTTGTATAAATAACATCCCATCCAGTTTGTGAAATTTATGAAAATTGTGTTTGTGTTAAAATGAGTACCGTACCGAACCGGCCTAATCTTAAATTGGCAAGATTGTGGTACAAATATAAAGAAGATGCAAATCGGGGTGAACAAACAGAAAAGTCGGCTGAACTCATAGATAAAAAGCAAGATTATGAATCTTATCCGCCGTTCAATTTTTCATGGTTCATTGAAAGGAAAATTGCGGCAATGGGCTGCCCACAATCTGTGGCAAATTTAAACTATTTGGCGGACGCCGGCATCGACCATCTTATCACTTTGTCGCCGGAAAAAATCCCGCCAATTTTGGAATGCGAGAAAAAGTTAAAATGGACAGAGATTAGGATAAAGGAATTTGGAGTGCCCACTTTGAAACAGATTCTGAAGTTTATTGAGATCTGTGAAAGGGCTGAAATCAGAGGAGAGGTAAATAAATTAATTCTGCTGCATGATCATTTAATGCTAAAAATAACTGAAACATGTCATGATAAGAGAACTATAAATAGTATCAGTACCTACTTCACACGTTATTAGACATTACGGCACTAATGTTTACATTCTTTATCCGCATAATACGTAAGGCAAATAAATTTGTAGTTGCCTATTGGTATATTTATCGGATAGCCACCGATTAAGTACCTTTTTTTTTTGTTTCCATCCATCCATCACCCTTTCGACACTGCTGGACATAGGCCTCCACAAGAGAACGCCACAATGAGCGGTCCTGTGCCGACCGCATTCTTTCTTTTTTTGTGTGCTCATTATGGGGGATAATGCTGTAATCACCATGCTTGGCAGGCGGGTTGTCGATCGCAGTGGATGTTGTTAATACTCGAGGGAGTGCTGCTGCCCACTCCCCTGGTATCCCTCAGTCGGCTCTTACGACTCCCATGGGTGGAGGGGTGGGACAATTCTAAAGCCGGCCCCACACGGCCGATATTAGTACCTTTTTTTTTTGTTATGGCGGGAAAATATGTTCCTAACCGCACACCCTATCGTTCGGGGCAACGGGTAGTGTGGGGCCTGCACCCACTAAAGAAACCCGCCGTGTGCCGTCTCTCCGCCTTTATTGGCGGGCCACTGGATCCATGTTACATTCCTTCGGTGGTGCCGATATTAGTACCTAAGGATTTAATTTCCAATTACAGGTAATTGGGGTACACTGTAGGCATGGGCGAGGCCGTACTGGCACGTTGCTCGCATGCTATCTGGTGCACTTTAAAAACATGGCGCCCGAACGAGCTGTACTCACAGTGAGAGTACAAAGACCTGGTAAGGCCACACACAAAGTAAAGGAACCTTGTCAAATAGCAACACATTAAAAGTAAAAGTAAACATGAACAAATCATTAAACACAAAGTATATATATATATATATATATATATATATATATATGAACAAATCATTTAAAAAAATATATATTCACGGACATTTCACACAACATCCTCTTGTCCCAAACTAAGCTTAACGCTTGTGCTATGGTTATCAGATTAAGGATATAATACATTACTGTTTTTTTTTTTATAAATACATTCATATAATATATAGAAAACACCCAGACGCAGTACAAATATCTGTGTTCATCACACAAATAAATGTCCCGAGTGGGAATCGAACCCACGACCTTGTGCACGGAGGTCGATTACACTACCGACTACGCCACGAGACCCGTCAATGTGTCATGCATACGTTAAAACATCATAAGTCCTAACTTATATTTCTGCATTAGGTACGTAAAACCTACTTCAATAATTATTTCTACACGTTACCGTCCAGCAAAAATTGGTCTCCTCTCGAAGTAAGAGGGATTTAGAGAGTAGAGGCAGAAGGCAGAGGGAAATGTCGTGATGATAAGTAGATAGTCCATCCATCAGCCTTTCATCGTCCACTGCTGGACCTAGGCCTCCCCAAGGGAACGCCACAGCGAACGGTCCTGTGCCGCCTGCATCCAACGAATGCCTGCGACTTTGACCAGGTAATCGGTCCACCTGTTGGGAGGCCGTTCTACACTGCGCCGTCCGATACGCGGTCGCCATTCGAGTTTCTTTCTTTTCCGACGGTTGGCGGTTCGTCGAGCGATGTGGCCTGCCCATTGCCACTTCAGCATGCTGACCCGGTAGGCTATGTCGGTTACTCCCGTTCTCCTACGGATTTCTGTATTACGGATCTTATCACGTAGAGAGATCCCAAGCATAGCCCGCTCCATGGCACGCTGAGCGACTTTGAGCCTTGATATAAGCTCAAAATTTAGACACCGCGCCTCTGTTCCAAGTAGATAGTATTAGAGGCATATGTACAGGCTTCCGTTTCTTCACGATATTTCCTTCATCGAGAAATTATAATTTGTAAAAAGAACATAAGGTACACAATTTTGCAAAATCTCGTGGTCAGAGGTGTGTACACAAGAGAACATTGGGGTCTATCTAGCTCGTTAGTCTTTGCAGACCTTGGTTTTATAATCCTAACTATTATAAAGCTGTAACAGAGCTGTGTCTGTACATTATATATTTGAGAAAAAAATTACTATTAGGGTATATAGGCGTGTCTAAACAAAACGTCTCCGAAACCGGCGAGCGTGTATGAAGAGAATATATACTATGAATGCATGGACTTAAATATTTTTTCATTACTCATACTCTGAAAGTAGGCCTGAAGTTGGCTGAGGAGCGGGTTGAAAGTAATACTTTTCAGCCCTGGGGAGAATTACTTTCAACTGACAGCTGAGTAATTATAAAAAAAAACAGTTCTATTTTCTGTACAGCCAGTCAATTACAGCGCGATGTAAAATTGAAATAACATAAAGTTATTTAGAGATTTTTATATATATATTTTTAGCATTTTACATGCTTAGCACTATACATTAAACACAAAGTGAAAAATGTGAAATCGAAAATAACAGTCACGAGCAGGATTAGTCCCAAGACGGGGTTTGGCGCCCGAGCGTAGCGAGGGCTCCAATAGTTCGAGGTTGCTTTTATCCCTCGGGTAACAATGTATATGACCGTGTATGAATGTTGAGGAAGCGAGCGATGTATGCAAGAATAGAGCTCTTTGGTACTCTGTTCTCTCTGCCTACCTCGCAAGGGAAATGGCGTGATTATAAGTAAGTAAACAAAACCATTTTTATTCGATTTTTTGTCTGTTTGTTCGTTCGCGCACTACGCAAAAACTACTGAACGGATTTTGATGCAACTTTTTATACTCGAAACAAAATGTATACCAGCTTTGACTTAAAAGCTGGTATACATTTTATCCCGCTACTATATCGGGCGGGATATTACCTAAAAACTAGGCTTGGCTGATTATTATTATAGCCTAGTGATAAAATTAATTACCTACTATTAAACGTTTTTTTTTTGTACCAATTGCAATTTCACAACCTCAATGGCAATTGCGAGATGCGCCACGCCATCTATCGTATTTATGCGAGCCTATATTGTACCTGTTACTTAAATTATCTACCAGCAGATCTGCCCGCGGCTGTGGAAAAGCAATAGAGTAAATTTTTATAGATATTTGTGTGCCATAGTGACGTCCTTATTTACTATAAGTACGTTAATATTATAAATATATGTGAATTTGCTTGTTACGCTTTTACGCCGTAACTACTGAGCTAACCATCATGAAATTTTGCATATAGGCTATGAGCCTTTTTTTTGTTTAAGCGGAAAAAAATGCCCACCCCGTCGTTCGGGGTTACGAAAAGGATAGTGTGGGGCCTTCACCCATTAAAAAAACCCGTGTGGCGTCTCTCCGCCTGTATTGACGGACCACTGGTACTGTGTTGGATTACTTCAGTAGGTCACAGGCGGCTTACCCTTTCGGGTACCCGCCTCTACTGAGGGTTGCATCCACACACGGAGCGTCGCACCTTCGCGGGAGGCGGACGTTCCTCGGTCCATCCACCCGCAGCCTCAGCTAGGGTGGCATGAGGCATAAGTAAGGCTATATGAGCCTGGAACTCAGAAAAGGTTAGATATAGGCTACTTACCACCGAAGGAATGTAACATAGATCCAGTGGCCCGCCAATAAAGGCGGAGAGACGGCACACGGCGGGTTTCTTTATGGTGAGGGCCCCACACTACCCTGTTCGTTGCCCTGAACGACGGGCTATGCGGTTAGGAACATTTTTTCCCTTAACAAAAAGTAAAATAAAAGCTTGCCATGCTAACAGCCGACTTTACCCTCCTTCCGCATTAGATGTTTCACATCAAAAAAAAAAGGACAGACTACTTCTCATTCTGGAACTATGAATGGTTCCCATGGGTTAGCTATTTTTATATGGAGATAATTTCTGGCGTAGAGTGACGTATATACCTATATAATATATTCAGAAATATACGCGGACATAGTCACGGACATTGTTATATCACTATCCCACTTCTTCTTCTTGATTTATGGCTGTTGCAGGAGTATGTCCACAACTTTGCCAATGTCACGTGGCAGAGATAAACCGTCAAACGAAGGAGATTGTTCGGTGATAAGAGAAAGGCCGGTGATTATGTGTCAAACTTAACAAATTACTATGATGGATAAATACTCTGAAACAAACAACATCAACAACTACATATCATACTAAAATCTATTATTCTAATGTACGGTGTTAAAGAAATTTATTTACAAATCGCTTGAAACGCGTTAGACTCCCGGGAGTCTCGGATCAATGACCTCGACAATTGATAAAAAAGTCCAAAAGAATCTCCAAAGCTTGCAATAAGACTCAACATCGCAAAAAAAAAAGGGCGGAGACGCGCGCGCGGTCGCAAAAAAATTTGGCGCTAAAAATTTATTTCCTACTCCTTAACTTTCAATGCTATCCACTCTAAAATTTTTGCCCGATACAGACTGTTCATTCTACAAGCTGTTCATGATTTTTGCCTAAGCCTATATATACTGTATCAACGAGAAATAAATCCCAAACGTAAACGTCAGCCAGTTGCGTCAATGGACTCGAACGGGACGGTAATAAAGTCGAGATTTCAACGCGAAAGTGAAATAAAATTAAAGTTTGTGAAAAGTTTTCGCTTTATAAAGTCAGTGTTATTATAATAATTAGTGGATAGTGTTTTTAAGTGTTTTAGTGCATAAAATAGTTATTATACTTGACAATAAACATGGATTTTTCAACAATGGGTAAGTAGTTTTTTTTTTAGATTTTTTTTAGAAAAATACGGCCACCCGTTGCGGCGCGTGGCCTCTCGCGGCGCCGCGTGGCCTTGGCGCGCTATTGGCCGGCACGTGTAAGACTCCCGGGAGTCTAACGCTCGTTTAGAACTTGTTGAAATAATAGTAAATAATAATCCTGTCAGTTGACGGGTTAATCTTATTTACTTTTATAAATTTACAGAGAATTAAAACAAATGGAGTAAATACAAGTGATAAAAGTGATTTAAATGAGGTAGGACGGGGAATTTCATGAGGCAAAATATCATACAATGAGTAGTGAAGTTTGGTGCAGCTAAAAAAAATATGGTCCACATTTCCTTGAGCTAGTCCACATTCACAAATAGAGCTATCCCTAATCCTAAGTTTGGCCAGAAATACTGGGGTACAAGAATGGTTCAAACGTAAGCGACAGATGGTAGAAGTGGTTGCCTTGTCAGCCTTTTTGAATTTAGAAAACCAGGGTTTATGCGGAATATCAGCTTGAATATCACCATAAAATTTTCCTTTTAAAGTTTTAGACACTAGCCATTCTTTAGTCCACTGCTGGAACAAGACTGTCTTTAAGGATGCACAGATGTCATGGGAATATAATTGGGAATGGGTCAGGGAGCCTAAAACCGCTGCAGACCTGGCGCATGAGTCAGCAGTTTCATTCCCCAGGATACCTGAGTGTCCAGGGATCCAAGACAAAACAATGTTAATACCAAGTTTTTCACACTTTAACAATTCTTCTCTAATTTTTAGGGAAATAGGGAATCTTGTTTTAGATCTAAAAGGGTTTGATAAGATGGATTGAAGAAAACTTTTAGATTTCGAAAATATTATAGAGTTATTCAAATTGTGTGATCTCACAAATAAAATAGCTTCTAAAATAGCTATTGACTCACCAGTAAATATTGAAGTAGCAGGGGGACATTTATAAGACAATACAATTCTGGTGAAAGGAATCCACACAGCTACACCTACGGCACTATCGGCTGATTTGGAAGCATCTGTGTATAAAGTAAACCAATTCTTATATTCACTTTGAATTTTGTTATTAAATATGATATTAGCTTCAATTGTATACTTATCAATGCCAAAGTTAAGGATTACTTTTGGTTGGAAGGTTAATGCTTCATAATCTGTAGAGTATAGTGGCAGAATGGGAGACTGATAAAACAAGTTAGATAATTGATTAAACTTAAGAAAACTCCAGAGAATACAAGGAAATTTGTCTGATGATGACTGAAGGTCATGAGCGTTATAAAGAGCGGCCAATTGGTTTAATTTTGAGATGAGAGGATGATCACAATTTTGAATAAGTTTAAAAAAAAATCTGTTGGAAAGGAATTGCCTACGCAATGAAAGAGGTGGTTCAACACACTCTACTTGCATTGCGTTAATAGGCGATGATTTCATAGCTCCAAGAATAATACGCAGGCATTTAGATTGGATTTTATCCAATTTTTTAAGGGCGGATTTAGTACAAGGGTCTAAAAGGAAGGAACCATAGTCCATATGACTGCGAATAATAGCATTATATAAGATTTTTTGGGTGAAAGGATGTGCCCCCCACCATACACCAGAAAGAGAACGAAGAATATTAATGTTTCTCTCACATTTCTGGGTCACATAGTCAAAATGAACAGTACCTGTCAATCTGGAGTCTAACCACACTCCCAAAAACTTAATTTTATTTTCTTGAGGAATTATACAGTCATTAATACTAATTGTAATATTGGGAATGGTTCTTTTTTTGGTGAAAATGACAACACTACTTTTTGAAGGTGAAATGGATAAACCATGCCTGAGAAGCCAATCTGATAAGTAACTAAGAGCAGAGTTTAACCGGCTCTCTGCTTCTTCCAAAGACTTGGTAGCAATATAGAGAACTAGATCATCAGCATATTGCAATATTTGGCAAAATGGTTGAACTGTAGTGTCTAAGTCACTAGTATATAGACTGTACAATAAAGGGCTAAGCACTGAACCTTGGGGTAAACCCTTCCAGGCAGTTCTAGGTGGATAACAGGAATTTTGATATTTAATAGAAATAGATCTTTCCATAAATAAATTACATATAAAACGGGTCAGTTTTATGGGAATGTTCAGATAAAGTAATTTATTTTGAAGTACTGGTAATAACACATTATCATACGCTGATGCAATATCTATAAAAACACCAACTAGATATTCTTTTTTAAGAAAGGAAATGCGTATATCAGAGGTAAGAATACTAAGACTATCCATAGTACTCATACCTTTTCTGAAACCGAATTGAGTTTTAGCTAATAAGTTTCTATTTTCTACTAACCACTCCAAACGGTGTTTAATCATGTGTTCTGTAATTTCACTTAAAACTGAGGCAAGGGCTATTGGTCTATAGTTATTAGGATTAGCTGCAGACTTTCCTGGTTTGAGGATAGGGATAATTATTTGCTTTTTCATTTCCTGAGGTATGATTCCATATTCAAAGGAGTTGTTAATTAGTTTCATATAGGTATGTTTAGAATTTTGCGAAGCATGTTAAAAAGAATATGGTATGCCATCTGGGCCAGGTGAAGTATCCACCAGCCCCTCAAGAGCAAGACTAAGTTCAGAAAAGGTGAAATGGGAGTCAAAATGGTTTAAAGACGGGAGGGAATTTGGAAGAGAGGGAATTGCATCTTTAGTTGGAACAAAAGGTGGAGACAATTTATCAAAAAACTCCTCAAGCCATAAAGAAGGATCATTAGATGTGATGTTACTATTGTAACATGATCCTCTAAATTTTTTAATTTGTTTCCAAACTAAACTGGATGGAGTTCTGGGAGAAAGCTGTTCACAAAATTGTATCCATCCAAGCTTCTTTTTCTTTTTTAAAGTTCTAGTTGCTTGAGAAGCAATCTTTTTATATGCCAAAAAGTTTTGTAAAGTCATATTTGATATGTAGCATTTTTCAGCTGCCTTTCTTTTGTTAATAATGTCTGAACATTCAGTGTCCCACCATGGGGGAGAAATTTTGAATTTGGAAGATTTTTTTAAGGGGAAAGCAATATCAGCACTTGAAATAATAGATTTAATAAATTTTGAGTATATATCAGAAATATTGTAGCCGGAAAATGAAGGGAGTTGTAATAGTTTATTATCAAGGGAGTTAGAATATGATGACCAGTCAGTATTTTGATTTAGTCTGTATTTAAGAGAAGGGCAAAAGTTAAAAACTGGAGTAGATCTGTCACAGATGTTAATATGAATGGGAAAGTGATCACTACCATAAGTGTGTTCCAAGACACACCATGATAGAGTTGATGCAAGGGATGGAGTACACACAGTGAGATCAACTACACTTTTCGGATTCTGTGTAGGGAACACCCTACGAGTAGGAGTACCATTATTAATTACGCATAAGTTGCCTTCATCAAAAATTTCTAAAAGGGTGCGACCAAATGTGTCATCATGACCAGAGCCCCATGAAGTGTGGTGAGCATTAAAATCACCCATCAAAATAATGGGAGGTGGAACAGATGAAATTATATATAAAATATCTGAGACTAGTGAAGGATTGGGATGAGGAATATATATAGATACAAAAGATATATTACACATATTTACAGCGACAACATTGATGTCAGGTGATACGGGTGGAAGTGAAATTTGTGAGAATGAGCAAGAACGCCTAACAAGTAAGGCAGTTCCAGCATAACCATCTGCTCTGTCGTCCCTAAGACAGGAGTAACCTGGAATCCAAAAATGGGAACCAGGAATTAACCATGTCTCAGAGACAGCAAAAACAGATGGCTGAAATTTAGTGACTAAATGAAGAAGTTCATGTTTTTTATGACGAATGCTTTTTATGTTCCACTGGAGAAGTGATGTGGGAGCCATGGTCTGAATTTAATGGTATGAACTGTAGAAGAATCTTGGCAACGTGGGACGGTATGTTAGTATTGGATTTAGACAGTAAACTAATAACCATTGAGAGGAGAGCTTCCAGGACACTATCATCCTGGGCTAATTGGGGAAGGTTAGAACAATTAGACATAGAGTTCAAAGCAGATCCATTTGATAATGATGATGATGGGGTAGCAATAATATTTTGATGTGAGACCCGATCATATGATTTCCCTAGTGGAGCACGTACACGTGGGGTGGAGAAAACGGTTTTACGATAAGATGTATGAGAAGGAGAATTTGCAGGTTGATACTGAAGAGTGGATGACTGTGATGTTTGAATAGATGAGTTTATAAATGTACCACCTCGTGTTACCTCAGCATAAGGTTTAAATGATTTAGGATGGAGGCGTGATGCTTCATAAAATGAGATATTATCATTTGTCATTAAAAACTTGATAGACTTTTGTCTACCCCGTTCAGGACAGTCTTTACTGTTGGCAAAATGCTGTCCCAAACAGTGCAAACATGAAGCAGAGGATTCATCGACTTTGCAAGTGTCTCCAGCATGGGGTTGAGCACAACGATAACACCTTGGGCTTGAACGGCATAGACTTTTAACATGGCCAAACCTACAGCAGTTGTAGCATTGAATCGTAGGATACTGATAAGATTCCACCGGGAGAGAAGTGTGAAAACAGAAGACTTTACAGGGTAACCTTTGACCCTGGAAAGTCAATACGATTGTTTGGGTAGGAGTCCAAGTTACCTTACCATCATTTATTATTTTCCTGTTCAAGCGACGAGCCTTCAGGACAGGGCCACAACCATCAGGGAGAGTGACAGCCTCCACAAACTCATCCATGGATAAATCCACGGGAACCTGGCGCACAATACCCATTTTTGTGATATTATAAGATGGAATAGAAGCAACATATTTTGCAGTAGTCAAAATAGGGTTATCTAAAAATTTATTGGCTGCTTTGGCAGTTTTAAACTGGACTGAAATCTTATTTCTCCCCTCTTTTTTAACACCATCTACACAAATGTTTTCTATTTTATTTTTGTAGAGAAACTGGCCAAACTTGATAATACGAATTACAGATCCAATCACTGGATCTGGTTCAGCTCGGGAAATATGGACGATAAATGGTCCACTGTCTATATCTGTATATTCTTTAATGCCAACAACAATTTTCGGGTGAATATATACATTTTGTATGGAAGCGACAGCTAGCTCCTGGTCTACAATGGTTTTCTTAGCGTTTTTATTTTCATTTTGGGCGTCTTGAAAACGACGCTTACCTCCTGATTGAATAGACAAACCAGTAGAAGTAGGGGCTACTTCTCCTGGTTTGGTGGTTTTTCGAATATCTGGGGGATCGGGAGGATCAGGGGGTTCTGGGTCCATCGGATCCATCCAGACTTCCTTATCAAGACTTCAAAAAATAAAAAAAAAGACTCGTATGAAAAAAAACAAAAATGAACCAAATGACAATCTTACTATGAAAATTAATACATACCTAATTATACACAACTAAAACATAAAATTATTATTTATTACACTATATACATTAAGCTAGGCAAGAGATGAGAAATTTTGAGATTTTTGAAGAGTAAAATCAAAATAAAAAATTTAAACAAATCTCACTGAAACGTGTGACAGCCTATCCAAAATAAAAACCCCTCACTATCCCACAACCTATGCACTTTTGTGGCTCACTTTACTGAGAAACTATCACACTTTCAGATTTGAGACTTTGACATGGTAATTTCCATAGATATAGTATACGTTACTATATTTATGGTAATTTCAATCTATTTCTATATGTGTTATCTATCATAAAACATAGTATTTTATATACATGAAAAATATAACCATCCATCCATCCATCCATCAGCCTTTCTACGTCCACTGCTGGACACAGGCCTCCCCAAATTGGGGGTATAGTGCCGTAATCGCCACGCTTGGCAGGCGGGTTGGCGATCGCAGTGGATGTTGTTAATACTCGAGGGAGTGCTGGTGCCCACTCCCCCGATATCCCTCAGTCGGCTCCTACGACTCCCATGGGTGGAGAGGGGTGGAACAATTCTAAAGCTAACAAAAATATAACAATTTTTATTAATTAGAATTTTATTATATTCCAACGCCATCTGTCAATTAAGTAACAAACTTTGCGAGCCCTCACAAAGCTCAGTTTCTTGGTAGTTTATTAAATGAGTCTAGTGGTAGAGCAATGCTTATCCCAGCACGAATGCGCCAGCTGGATCGGGGAAGTACCATCCTCTCACATAAGATCAGCGTGTATTAACGCTACCTATCCTTGTTTCGTATGGCGAGTAAGAGCGCCGGAGGCCCAAACCCCTCCTCTTCCCTATCCTCACCTTATTATCCTTCTCATCCACCTCCTATCCCTTTCCTTGGAGATGGCGCCGCGCTATTAATACCTCTGATGTTGCTAATGTCTATAGGCTACGGTAACCGCTTACCATCAGGTGGGCCGTATGCTTGTACGCCACCCATGTAGGTAGTATAAAAAAGAATTAAAAACCTACCTACTTTTTGATATTTCGACAGGGTCTTGCGAAACCTATGAGCAAGAGAAATCAGTGTGCCATTACCACGATTGTTTGAGAGGCACCATTGAAAAACCAGATTATCGACTAGTTGAAGACAAGCTTTATTTTGATTTCTCGATGAAATACATGTACGATGATGACAGCAATCCAAAGAAAGACAACGACAATGAACCCCAAGAAGAAAATATGGATCGAATCGTGAAGCTCGGCGAGGGCAACGAGAAACAGGTCAAAATAAAAATACCAAAGAAAAAGTCTACAGCTATGATCATAAACCATAAGATTTATTTTTAATTGCTGTTTTTTTTATATATAATAACATTCATTAAAAATAAAATAATTTAACATAAGTACTTATTGTTTCTTTTTACAACTTTGTAATTTTAATGTCAGACCCACTTTTTGAAATAATTTTACAATTTTTTTTTAAACCTCTTTACTATCCAACTACTAGGCAAGGCTCTTCTCATAGTGAGGGGGATTTACAATATACACAAATAATTTAGAAAAATCTCAAAGTCAAAGGTTTGTGCCATGCAGGGTTAGTACCTCAGGCTGGGAATAGAACTTGAGACTGTATTTGCAGCCCTTGGTGTTACTATAGGCTATCACTGCATTCCACATTACACATTTAAGGTTAACTTTAGTTCATTATATAAATAGGACTTCTTACACTATGGTTGATGATGACCTATTACCTAATATATTATACTATATAACAGGGGTAGCCAACCGGTCGATCACCATCGACTGGTCAATCGTGGCTATTAGTCCAGTCGATCGCGGCTGAGCAGAAAATATAAAAGACTGCACAAATTAGTCAAAATATTCTCGAATGTATACTGAACTATACTATTTTATTTAAAATTTCAATAAGTGTGTAATTGGTAGATCGCAGGGTTTCGTAAATAAAAAGTAGATGTTGAGTCTTGTGAAGTTGGCCACCTATTTATATACTTATTTGGTAATAATTGGTTCACCAAATATACCAGATCATAGTTGAAAAATATGTTTTATTTACAAATCTATTAAAGTTTTTGAGACTATTCATATTTAATCTAGTTAGTGATAGCGATAATAAGAGATGTCACATTATGATTTTCTTAATATTTGGCAACCCAACAGTCCGGGTTGCTGCCAAGGCCTGGGTACAACTGTGACATTGATTATGTTATGGTTTCTTCTTATTTTGACATTTATGCTCTGACCAACAGAGTGACCTACTAGATTCATAATTTGCATCATATCTCTGAAGTTGTGATAGTTTATTGAACCAAACTGCAGAATCTCGTCGAGTTCACAGAGACCCTGAAAGATTCAAAATGAATTAGATATTATAAAACCTTCACTATCTTAAAATTGAGTATGGAGGTAGAAATATTCATGTGATGAGTGAATATTATTATTTTAGGTATGTTTATTTATTTGTCTCACAGCATAATTACTTAACCAAACATAGTTAAACACATATAGTCTAGTACAGGGGTCTCCAAACTACGGCCCGCTAGTGCCATCAATCCGGCCCGCTAAAGCTTAAGACTAGTGTCATCAATCCAGCCCGCAACAGCCAATGTCTCATTGTTACTATTGCTGTGACAAGTTGAAGAAGAAAACAGAATGATAATTACTTGGCTTTATTTACTTTTTTTTCGAGGATTTTTCGACGAGCCACGGCCCATCTGATTGTAAATGGTAACCGTCGCTCATGGACTCAATTATACCGAGAGTATTGTCAAGCTGCAGCTCACCATTTCATTTCACCGATATGAAAGGAAAGAATAAACGGCTATCTTCTGCTACAGCCAAAACGCAATGATGTGCTTCATGGCCGGTCACACGGGAGATGGTGGTACCAACCCGCTCGAGCCCTATGCCAAGTGAGTACTCCCACTTGGTACCCAGCCCTACCACCAGTCATGCAAAGGATGATAATTGCTTACTTTTCTTAGTCGCCTCATACATCACCCGTGGGAAAGAATGGGGTGGTGACACTTGTATTCTTAGTCCGTCACCACACGGACGAACTTGCAAGGTAAAACTTAACGACAGAAATGATGACGCAGAAAACTTATGTAGGTCTCTGGGTAAGCTTAAGTATATTAATAACTAACAAATAATTGAAACGAATCCCACAAATCACAGTAAAACAAAAACACCAATGAGGTTTATATAAATGTGTTTGTGTGTGGCCCTTGGAACATACTGAAAAAATCATGGCCCTAAGGCTTCAAAGTTTGGAGACCCCTGGTCTAGAACAAAGGCAAGGTCATAGGCTACTTTTTATCATAAAAAAAATGGAGATCATTAGTGTAAGTGTAGAGTGACACATTTATATTTTGAAGTCCCAGCTGATATAGTAGACGGTAAGATCTAGTAATTAATAATGTAGCAAAAATATAAAGAAAAAAACATTTAAAAGCCAGACATGAAGACTGCCGACAGAAGTGAAAACATAAATTATAAAAAAAATTAAACAAAAACGTCTTGCACCACTGAGTATATTATATATTTATATCTACAGTCACAGCTGACCGATTGCAATAAGTTATACTAATAGAAGCAGATATAGTGTTATCGTTAACTTCTTTTTATTGCGTTTCCAATAAAGTTATCTTATCTTATCTTATCTTAGTGTTATCGTTAACAAGTCACGTGACCATGTTGATGATGCCTTACATGGATTTACTCCCTATCCAAACCTTCCTATAGACGTTTTCACTTCAATAAATAATTTGGTGTACTTACGGCAGCATCCGCAGGTGACCCATTGTTCACAAAGCCAACAGTAGCAAAACAAGTTTCACTAACATTGCTCATATTATTATCCCCATTGCTTTGGCCATTCATGTGACTGTTGCTAGATGTAGCAATGTTAACTGATTGACCTTCGCCATTAGAGCCGAGTAAATCTGCATGTACATCTGCTAAACCTCTTTCAATCCTTTTCATTATATTTTTGTGATCATTTTGGAGGCCTAGAACGAGTTTAAGAGCTCATTAAGTGGTACACAATGGTTTGATTGTATCCAACCTTGGACTAGGGGTGCCAGAGGCTACGGGCGACAAAATGAGAAATAAAAAGTTTAGATTAATTTACATTTAGTTTAGGGAGTAATGTTGATATATATTGTACCTATACAATAATTCATTCTAAACATTTGTATATTTACTAGAAATAATGCGTAGTCATTGTTGTCGAATCATAAATTTACGAGTACTATTTATTGACTTACAAATAATTTGATGTCTAGCGTGTCGGACTTTATATACGTCGATGTCGTTACGTGGGAATCCCTCGTGGTCTACCAAAGGCTCGTGTATACCCACATGGTTGCTGTCCAGAATAGCCGTTTGATCTCTGATTTGGCTTTCAATCCTGTCTTTTTCTTGAATTAATTGCATCACGCGATCCCGAGTGAGCCCGTCTGCATTGTATCCCACCATTTTTTTTATTTCTATAGTAATGTAATTTTTATCCTTCTTGATTTATAAAATCAATCAGATGTTGTCACAATTTCTTTTATTTTGATTATATTTTTCTTTTGCAATGGCATATCATCAATGCAATATTTCTTGTGGTTGTCATTTGTCATTGTCACTTCTCTTGTCACCACACCATGCACAACAGGAACAGTGCATCCATGGCCCAATAAAATTAGGAATTAGAAGTGTTCGCAACGGCTATTTATTAAAAACGTTAAATAACGATGTGCTATTTGAGGTTACGTTATTTAATATAGCTATGTACGCGCGTTGAGCAGTTAACAATCTTAACAATAGATTACTGTCTACTAAGTGAATTGAAATTGTGATCTAAGATATATGTATTTAGATTCTGCTCACGGCTTCGTCTGCGTGGACTTCAGATTTGGGTCAATCGTTACTAATACACTTTATACACTAAAATGTCCATAACTACTGACCCAATGACATTTTTGATTAAATTTAAGTAGACTTTTAAAGATATTATCTAACCGAAAATTATTTACACTATACTACAACAAAATTTTATTTACAGTTTTATAGTATATGATCAAACGAACTTCTCGAGTGAAGTTCGATCAATATTATATGAGTCACTTCATTCGAAGACTGAGGCAACTTCGCACGTTTAGATTTTTAAAACTTTTTGTAACATAAAGTACTTCCGTTTACATACTTCCGTCTACCCCACTACGCACCTTATCGATGCCGGCCGGCCCGAGCTCATTCTTTTTAGAGACTAAGTAAATCAAATCTACCTAGCAAAACTTAAGGGATTAGGGTGGGTGGTTGATTATATCTTCGAATGAAGCGACTCATATAATATTGATCGAACTTCACTCAAGAAGTTGGTTTGATCATATATTATATTTCTTCGCTTCATTCTTCAGATATAATTAAACAGGTAGATGTTCAGAGATTAAGTTTTGCTAAGAGTGGTAAAAAAAAATCTTATGAGTATGTACTACTTAAAGGCTGAAATAAACTGTCGGACGCGTCCGTAAGCCGCGTTTGACGCCGCGACTGATAAATGTGCACAATCGGTCGGGCCGCGGCTTGCGGATGCGGACTCATCCGAGTAAGCTTGTGCTAAATCGTACCTTCTACCGTTCGCACCGTAACGGGACGTTTACGAATAGGAATACATAGTGATTCTACTTAGTGTCCGGAAACGTTTCCTTCCTCATTCCTTCAGTAACATCTCCTAATCGTACCTCGTACGTTACCTACGTACATACTCTTTGGTTACAAACACGAATATTAAGATTAATTATTTTTTGAAGCGAAATCTTCTATATGATGGTTTGGATAGGGAGTAAATTCATGTAAATCGTCATCGACATGGTCACGTGACGTGTTAACGATAACACTGTCTCAGTGGTGCACGCGCAGCCAGTACACATAACAGGTCGACAAGTAATGCACACGACATATACCAATACATATCTTATTAACCCATGACGAGTACACAAAACATCGCGTGATTCACGTAAACGTCACAATTAATTTGGATATCCAAAAATAACAACTGTTTGTTTTGAATTCATCTGCATGGACCTCGGAATATAGGGTCACTATATACAAAAATAGCTATCCCACAACCTAATATTTTTCTGGTATAAAAATGTATCCTGTGTTAATTTAGGTAATAAACTACCTATCTTTGTGCCAAATTCACCAAAATCTGTTCAGCCATTTTGGCGTGATCAAGTAACAACCATTCAAACGTTCAAAGTCCAAACATACAAATGTTCACAGTTATAATATTAGCATTATACTATGAGTACAGCAGTACGTTTTAAGTGCGTGATTATGTCACGCACTTAAACTTAAAATTAAAAATAACGAATATCGAGTCTCTAATATGTGGTTCAACCAATGTTAAGAGAACATAATTAATCGAAAGCATTAAAATGCGTACGTATTTAACTGATCATCAATTGTTTTGTGTATATTTTTATAATTTAATTTTATAAACTCGACGTATGGTGCTAAAGCTGTTTCAGTTGATGAAACATAAACAGTACCTATCTACATGTTACAAGAGTACCGCCGTCTCTCTTACTCGCACACAATGTATCGCGCTTTATTACTCTCGGACAATGAATGACGACTAGCACTTGGGTGCAGTGTACTAATAGTCCGAATAACGGATAGCGTGCGGAAGCGTATCTTTTAGTACAGTGCAGAGTAACGTTACCTATGCGTACATCGTACACGTACTACACCTTAGCTACATCCCAGTGCTATTCCACTAAGAACTCTCAAAGAAACATGTTGAGCAGTGAAAGCCACGACGATAAATTTATAATCTGTGGTCGCATGCTATCAGTATTATGTGTATAATGTACGATCGCCCGCTTCGTTCTGAGTACCTTTCTAAAAATAAATGGGGATATTTACTGCCATCGTTTCACGGCAGATGCCGTATTATCGACATGACCTTTGATAACTATCATTTTCATACAATTTATGCCCTGTAATTTGTTAAATTTTAATTTTCTTGTAATATCTGTGTGATGTACATACATGATTGTCACCTCAGTGTACTTTTATTTCCCAAAAATCCAACGTAAAAAAGTGGGAAAAGTCGCAGAGATTTTGTGGCTATACAGCATAGCATCTTTCAATTCTCTAATCTTCCAGGTACTGTACATTTTAACAATATCGCTGATTAACCGGATTAAATACAAAAAATAGCAAAGAATTCTCAGGCAAACAAAGCAACTACAATTTGACAGTGGCCTTCTCGCCAATATCGCCATCTACGCTCAGCTTTGCCCGTGGATCCCGATTACCTATAAAATTACGATTAGCTGTCTGTTTTATTTGATACAGTTTACAAAATCTAAATACAGTTAGTATGCATTACGATATATAGAAACAGCTACTATTTATTTGTTTAAAAGAAGCAAGCTGTGACAAATATTATCTGTATTATTTATTACAGTTTACGATTCATATAGTAAGTATACTAAGTATAACGTGATTTAAAAGCCCTATCATAACTATCTAATAGTGTAAAATAATAAATAACGGAACTGCCTTAATATTAATATTAAGTTCCCCAATATTTTGTTTTAAATACAAACAAATTACTTACGATATACCGAAAATGTCAATGTTGTACGATATTATCACAAAGTACCAATAGAACAATATGATATATTATTATATCGATAAAAATATCGATATTTTTTGTTGGTGTACGTCTCGCACCTATTGAACACCGTCCGCGGACGTTTTTGGCTGACAAAAACATCCAGCGAGTCAGATTCTTATCGGACGTACGAACGCTCAAGGACGGCGTAAGGTTACGTCCGCGACTTACATCTGATAATTTGCACAGTTCAGTGTACATTCATTGTCCAGATACGTACAAGTCGCGGCTATCAGCGCGACTTACGGACGCGTCTGACAGTTTGGTCTAGCTTAAGACAAACGTTATCTTCAAAAACGATAAATGTTTATTATAAAGCAACTGAATAAGGAGCGATGGCAACTTATATAGTCAGTCGTGATGATGTCATGAAGTATATAAGTACTTAATAAATAACCTATTAACATCTATAGGTACTTTAAATTCAAAATTATAAGTATATAAATATAATAGTAAAAACACTGTTCTAGCAATTCAGTGCTATCTGACACTGACAAAATTTGGCAAATGTTTGGGAAAGTGAAACCAACTGGTGGCCTTCCTAATTATGTCTAAAAAATTATGTCTCAAATTTTTTGTAAGCGATATGTAATCGCCTATAACAATATCTGGATAGAAAGTAAGGTTGACAGAAAAAAGTTAGGTTACGATTGGTTGGTCACGACCAGGGGGAGGTCTTAAGTCTGGAATCGGGATCCTAATGGCCGGGGTTGTTATAGACCCATTGCGTAATTATAAACCGAGGACGCTTGAACGTGTGTTATGAGACAGGGCAAAACGGTGTGTATTAAGTGTTGCATAGGACACGCCCTTAGCAAACTGATGTGTTAAAAAAGTTAGCCCGAATGGATTGGAATTATGAAGATAATCAACATTGTAGCCTATGCAATACCTATGTCCACCAAAGTTTTAATGTATCACTCCATATAGCTGTACTTAATGTGTTTTTAGAAACAGGCTAACATTAACTCCAGAGATTTAGCTGGAGTTTCTCGGCGAGTACAGGTGAGTACAGGTCGCCGTCAGAGTAAAAAGATGGTGCAGAGGGTGACAAGGCCTGTAAAAAGACCCGAGAAGGTTTTTGTTAGGTTTAAGATCTTTAGAAGACTAATAGGTTGTGAAGGCCAAAAACGGGAAAGCAATATATATGTTGCCCGGTAATTTCCTACTTTTCTTAAATAATTTACGATAAATGAAAATGCAGGAAAGTGTAAAAGAACATGTCTTGCCAATTAATTGTAAATGAATAAAGGAATCTAGACAAATAGCATAGAGATTTTGTTTCCATGAAACCTAAGTCTTTGTATTTGGTAGTGGTTCGCGAGGCGGAGAGATCTATTGAGGGTCATCCTAGCTGCCTAGTAATGGAATTGGAAGCTTCCGGTGAAAACTTCTATTCTGTGTTTGTATTAACTTTCAGTGATTGCTCATCAGCTTCTGTGTTCTCTTTTGTACGGATGTAATATGCAAAGAAATAGATTTTTCTCTCGCACCATTGCCAAATGTTTCTCAAGTTATTCAGGTGAGTGTATAAGTCTCATCCTGTTTACATAGCCGATTGCTGCTATGTTAGCAACAGCGTAATACAAAACATTTTAGGGCCAGGAAAGTAGCGAGCAGTTTTATGTTTTTATTGTGAAATTTTAGTTCACTCTTTTTACTTCAGAACCTTAGCTGATCGCACCCTGGCCGGTACGAGATGCTTTTGAGAAAATTTTAAGATAAAATTTTTGATGTACTTATGTGGGCATGTAATATACGTCTGCCTAGCCCTTCAGGGATACAGGCGTGATGTTATGTACATATCGGGTTGTTTATTGTAAAAATATGTTTCCCTTAATACAAAAACAACCTGAAAAAAAAAGTTTCATCAAAATCCGTACAGTAGTTTTTGCGTGATGTGCAAACTTTTTGTTTTATGAACGTTAATAAGACATTTTGAGTAACTATTAGAAATGCGTAAAGTATCAAAGGGAGATATAATCTGGAAACTAAAATCGTGAATATTTATGATGCGGTGTGTATATAGGTACACTAAGAAATGTTTCTTATAAAGACGTAGCCATGAAACATTGAAGTGATATTAACTTGGGCACTTCGGTGGTCTTACATTTTAAAACCCATTTTTGGAATAAAGTTGTAAGATTTTAGATTTAAAAGAAATCTTTTACAACAGTTTTGCTTAGAGGTCAACATTTCGATACGAGTTGGGCATCAAATTCTTTACCTTTGCTCCTAACTCCGATAGATAAAAACTACCAAACATGTGTAGGCTAAATAAGATCCTTTGTGAAATATTGGGAAACGATTTTGTATCCATTCTTAGCATACCTTATTATCGGTTATGTTCTGCCAACATGTAATATGCGATTGTAAACAACAAGCATGTAGGTACCTAAATAGTCGAAGTGATGCACGGGCCAACCGGTACCAATCTTCCATCACTGCGGGTGTGTAATTCATGTCCTTGGATAGCTCGAACTGGTAGGTATCGCTTGTTGAGCTGACAAGTATGACACCTTGTATCCCCCTCGCTCCAGAACCACCTCCCTCCCCTTCCCGGTTTGATGGGTAGCGAGGGCTGCCAGTTTTCCTGGAAGCTGGTTACGAGCGGGAGGTGGTAGTGTTGAACTAGAAGAAGGTCTAGGCCATAGGCACTTATTTCTTTATTTGAGAACTTTTGTCTATCAATTGCCTTCGTAGCAGGTATTTCACTACCGCACAAAGTTTCAACTAGTTCTTGGTCCTTGATTATATTAAGGAATGATTTTTCGAGTCTAGGAGTTATGGCATTGGTACGTAGTTTCCATATCGTGTAGATCCGCGAATATGCGGCAGCGTGAAGTAAAAGAGGCAACCCTCTATTTGATTTATTAATTCCAGCGCCAATTTGTTGTTGGAACGATTCGGGATTTTTATATCGATTTCTAACAATGTTAATAGCGGCGGATATTTCTGGGTAAAAAGGGCAATTTTATAGCATTAAATAATTATTGAAAAGAGTATTTTTATATTCTTTGGGTAAGCCATTTCAAAGTAGAACCTACTTGCTAGATATGCTTTGACGTGTAATCTGTGGGTTCACCTAAGGCGGACAAAATATCCAAAGGTAGTTCCACTATCTTTGCAGGGTCCTTGGTTGTAGGAGCAGGATCGTCATGGTTGACGACAGGTTCCTGGTTGATCTGTGCAAGGTCTGTGTCCCCAACAGGTATGTCATTCCTTATTTCATCATTAAACGGTAGGTAGGTCAATCACCACCATAAGAAATAATAATTGCCAAGTAATATTGATGGTAAGTACGTAGGGTAAACCATAGTGTTGCCGGCTCCCCGTTAGTCATTGGCACTTTGGATTTTAAATGCAAATATTAAGAACTGGTAAAGCAAAAACATATGTTCTACTTTTTTTCATAATCTGCAATAGTAACATTGTTTGCAGAAAAAAGTAGGTTTTATAATATTATAGCTGGCAGCACTAAAGAAAATAAATATATACCGGTGTCATGCAGAACAGAACTGTTAAAACATCACTTTCTAATAAGGGTCGTCAATTAACGACTGTAACGTAGATTGTTTATTATTATACTTAGTTTTTAGGTAAATAATGTCTACGAGTGCTTTTTTGGCCAATTTTCTGTTATAATCTTACTTTATTAGGTGTACTTTATTAGGTGCCAATGACTGACTTAATAACAGTAACTGTAAATGGTGCCAATAACTAATTTCATTTTTTTTTTTCTTATGTTTTTCTATTAAAAATCTCTAATTAGATTGACTAATGCATTTTCATTTAAAAATATCCATACCAGAGAAGTATCAATGTTTGCCGACTTTTTAAACACCTATAAATTAAAAAAATAAATATATCAGTCTTAAATATGCTTAGAGTGCCAATCATCATACAGTTTACCCTATATATAACATATAACGAGATCGTAATATGTTTGTGGTATTTGCATTTTAAATGCTATTTTTAAGTTTAAGACGGTATATGTCCATAATAAAAAATACCTTAATTTCTGGAGAAATTGCCTTCGTGTTGAATCTTGTTCAACCCCCAGGCGTGCCATATGTTCGTATTTTGAATCAAGGCGTAAAGCAAACATTTGTTTGTGGTGTTTTAAATGCTATTTAGCAGTTTGAGACGGTATATGTCCATTATAGGAAATACCTTAATTTCTAGAGAAATTGCCTTCGTGTTGAATCTCGTTCAACCCCCAGGCGCGCCATATGTTCGTATTTCGAAACAAGGCGTAAAGCAAGCATTTGTTTGTGGTATTTTAAATGCTATTTAGCAGTATGAGACGGTATATGTCCATAATAGGAAATACCTTAATTTCTGGAAAAATTGCCTACGTATTGAATTTCGTTCAACCGCCAGGCGCTCCATATGTTCGTAATTTTAAAACTTTCACTTTTTATAATGTTCAATCTTTTAGTTTTAGAGATTTTTTTTCTTTTTGGGTAGAAGTAAACGTGTTAACGTTGCCGCACACGAAAAAAGAATGTGAGGCTCGGGCCGGCCGGCATCGATAAGGTGCGTAGTGGGGTAGACGGAAGTATGTAAACGGAAGTACTTTATTTTACAAAAAGTTTTAAAAATCCAAACGTGCGAAGTTGCCTGTATGTTAAAAGGACTACCTGGTTAATTATATCTGAAGAATGAAGCGAAGAAATATAATACTTTAAACAAACAGACACAACAAACCAACACCACGAATAATTTAAAATCAAAAACTATAAGTACATCTAAACAAATAACACGCGGTAATCGCTCAAAAACTCAGGATAATCATACGTTATTCCAGCTTAAGCGAGTTATCCGTACTGATTGATTATATCATCGTTCAAAAATATAACGAAATAAAATCAAATAACCAAACGATGTTTTAGATACTTAGATTATTTTGCACGTCATTTTTTATAATTGACAGAAATATAGTTCATAAGTAGTAAAGTAAGAGCATAATTTCGCATGTGACAATGATATGAACGGGTCAGGGTCAGGGTTATTCTGTTCTGTCCCTTTCTTTCGCGGTATGACTGACTGTTCAAGTGTGCATGTGACTGTGATGTTTTGTTAGTGTAGTGTGTCGTCGACGTCGTGGCATAGCGGTTGTGGTAGCGCTTATATAACAAAAATAATCGAAAATAACGCTTGCCTGGTGAAATAAATAACGGGGCTATAGATTATTTATAAATAGCAAGTGATTCTATTAGTTATTTAATATAACGGACACTCCTAAATAAAATAATACAGGCACAGACTAAATACAGGCCTGCTCAAATCGCGAAGTGACATACAAAATTTTGCCGTGCATACGTCATTAACAAGGCAGCATTGGGTCTCAAATTTTATTTCCCCACAATTGACCCAGAAATCCCTTAAAGGTTAGAAGTCTGAAATAGAAAAGTATTACTGTCTATAAAAGCTAAAATATATTAAACTAGACTCTACCCACAACTCCGTCCGGGTGGTGACAGAATATAAATATGTCACACTACTGCACTTTAATTAGCTTTATGCAAAAATAGCTAACCCGAAGAAATCATTCATTTTTCGAAATTAGCAGTCAGGAGCAATTGTCAGGATGGCTGAATTGGTAAAGCATCTGGACGGTATCCAGAAGATGCAGGTTCAAATCCTGCTCCTGACTGTTATTTTCGATTTCACATTTTTCACTTTGTGTTTAATGTATAGTGCTAAGCATGTCAAATGCTAAAAATATATATAAAAATATCTAAATATTTAAAGGGTTTGCGTCAATATTAGGTAAAATCTTAATTGTAAAATTAAGTTTACCTGGTCGGTATAATGTATGAAAATACGTCCGACAGATGGCGCAGGCGTCACCCAAAGACGTTAAGTATGATGTGTTATCGAAATTAGCAGTCAGGAGCAATTGTCAGGATGGCTGAATTGGTAAAGCATCTGGACGGTATCCAGAAGATGCAGGTTCAAATCCTGCTCCTGACTGTTATTTTCGATTTCACATTTTTCACTTTGTGTTTAATGTATAGTGCTAAGCATGTCAAATGCTAAAAATATATATAAAAATATCTAAATATTTAAAGGGTTTGCGTCATTATTAGGTAAAATCTTAATTGTAAAATTAAGTTTACCTGGTCGGTATAATGTATGAAAATACTTCCGACAGATGGCGCAGGCGTCACCCAAAGACGTTAAGTATGATGTGTTATCGAAATTAGCAGTCGGGAGCAATTGTCAGGATGGCTGAATTGGTAAAGCATCTGGACGGTATCCAGAAGATGCAGGTTCAAATCCTGCTCCTGACTGTTATTTTCGATTTCACATTTTTCACTTTGTGTTTAATGTATAGTGCTAAGCATGTCAAATGCTAAAAATATATATAAAAATATCTAAATATTTAAAGGGTTTGCGTCATTATTAGGTAAAATCTTATTTGTAAAATTAAGTTTACCTGGTCGGTATAATGTATGAAAATACTTCCGACAGATGGCGCAGGCGTCACCCAAAGACGTTAAGTATGATGTGTTATCGAAATTAGCAGTCAGGAGCAATTGTCAGGATGGCTGAATTGGTAAAGCATCTGGACGGTATCCAGAAGATGCAGGTTCAACCTATTATGAACTAAGTATTTTTAGGGTAAATAACCGTCTCTGTAGTGCAGCGGTAGTGACTGACTGCTGGTCAAGAGTTCTCGGGTTCGATCTCCGGGCCGGTTAGTGTTATTGAGCTTTTTCGTAAAAAGACGGCAATAGGCTCACCCCCTATTACCTGGGACTTAACATAGATGGCTAGCCGTGGGTATGTAATACACCTCTGTCTATCACTTCAGGGATACAGGCGTAATGCTATGTTATCTTATTTTCTAGGGAGCTTTTTATTTAAAGCACTGATTTTTACAGATGGAAAAATTGTTATCGGTAACCTGTTGTTGAGTTACACAACAGGAACACTGGAGATTATCTTAAAGAAACTGTTGCTTTCTCACTAAGTCGTTTTGGCATAGAGTTAAAACAAATATTGACTATAACAACTGACAATGGAGCAAATATGTTGCGTATGGTTAATGAAATTGACGAATCTGTCAGGGAACTGTTTGATGAATCCATGAACGAATCGTTCGATGAATGTTTTTACGAGTTGAGTGAGGAGAATATGCAAAACGTGGAGCTACAAGTCGAAACAGAGAAATCAGTTCGAAATTTAATCAGTTAACTGATATTTATAAAAGAATTGTACAGCTCAATGAGATAAGACCTCAAAATTCATCGGATTCTGCCTCTGGACCTTCTGGTTCCGTTGAAGTTTCCACTTCAAGACAGGATATATCTAATTTGATAAATTTTGAAGATTATCTCCGTCAGAAATTTGGACAAAATACTAACAGACAGGAAATATCTAATGTATATTCATTAGAAAGAGAGATAACTTTTAAATTAGTCAAATTTTTGCAAGAACCTGTATTGCCATCTGATTATAATATATTACATTATTGGGAAATGAAAAAAGTCACAGATCCATATTTATTTAATCTGGCTAAAGTGGTTTTAGCTACACCACCGACTAGTGTAAGCGTCGAAAGACTCTTTTCTTCGTTGAAATTTGTACTCAACAATTTGAGAATGAGTTTACATGTAATATAATAGAAGATGTGATGATTGTCAGAAATAATCATTTGTATTCGGATTAATTGTCATTGAAGGACTTGACTTGACTTCTTGGTTTATGGGTTTTGTGACATGTCGTCACAACTTCCGCCAATGTCCGTTTCGTTCGTGCTAGTTTCATAAACGTAAGGAGGTAGGGTAGACCAAAAATATGCTCGGTGTTTTATCGAAACTTTCAGCGAGGTGATTTATCTAAAATATAAGACAACACACACAATTAGCCACCACCTTATTAATACTAATATTAGTCACATAAATATCATAAATGGGTTAGTGGATACATTAGTTGTTAAAGACATAGAAATCTACAGGCGGATATTATTATTATTGAATTTACATAACAAATTAATGATTTGAGGGCAATCAACTTGGGATAATATACATTTCAAGGAAGTAGGGCGAGGGATGCTTGGGGGGGAGGATATCCAGGAGTGAGAACCTCAGATTGGGACAATTGAAAAATATATGGTCCACGTTTCCCTCATCTAAGCCACACTCACAGAGGGAATGGTCCCGAATTCTCAATTTAGCCAGATGTACAGGGGAGCAACAATGGCCTAATCGTAGGCGGCAAATTGTAGATGTGGTAGGTTTGTCAGCAGAGCGAAATTTGAAAAACCATGGGGTGCTGGGGATATCTGGTTGGATGCCTGCGTAATATTTGCCCTTTTGAGTTCTAGAGGTTTTCCAGTCTTCCGACCAGGAAGCTCAGAGGTGGACTTTAGGGAGAAGGCAAAGGTCTTGTGCGTATACTTTAAAATGTTCGAGGGAGCCAGTCTGGGAAGCTAATTTAGCACAAGAATCTACAGTTACATTTCCTGGTATGCCCGAATGCCCAGGGATCCAAGCCAAAGTAAGTTCAATATCTCGTGAGTGACATTCAAATAACACCTGTTTAATTTTAAGGATGATGGGAGGGACCGAATGGAAGGGGTTGGAACGTATAGACTGCAGACAGCTTTTGGAATCAGAAAATATTATAGTTTTGTTTAGGTTGTGGGACTGGACAAACATAATGGCTTCTAAAATGGCAATGGCTTCACCAGTAAATACAGAGGAAAGGGAGGGTAACTTGAAACTTAAGCAGATTCTTGAAGAGGGAATCCATACTGCAGCACCAACAGAACAATTAAGATCTAATTTTGATGCATCTGTAAAAATGCAGTTCCATCCAGGAAAGTTGTTAGATAGTTGATAGTCGAACACCCCTTGAGGATTTAAAGTTTCCTTGTCTAGGCCAAAATCAAGCAATACTTTAGGGGTATGAATAAGCGCTTTGAAGGGCGTTAAATATAAGGGGTTGGATGGGAATTTATAGATTGGGAAGGGTACCTTAGTATATTTGATAAAACTGAGGAGGATACATGGGATATTATTTGAATTTGTTAGGCTATATAGGTCCCAAAGTTGGTTTAGCTTAGGGATAAGGGGATGGCTGGAATTTTGGGTTAATTTAAAAATATATCTATCTGTAAGGAATTGGGAGCGTAATATTAAAGGTGGTTCGCCACACTCAATCTGCATGGCATTGATTGGAGATGTTTTCATGGCCCCAAGTATCTTTCGCAGGCACTTAGTTTGAATCCTTGCGATTTTATCTTGCACAGATTTGAGGCAAAAGCTTAAAAAGAATGATCCATAATCAAAATGACTCCGGATAATGGCGTTATATAACAGTTTTTGGGTATATGGATGGCAGCCCCATCTTACCCCAGATAGTGACCGAAGGATATTAAGATTTTTTTCGCATTTTTTAACTAAATGTTCAAAGTGGGGAATGCCCGTAAGCCTAGAATCTAAATAATTGCCTAGAAATTTGGTACAATTTGTTTGTGGAATAGTTACACTGTGAATCCTTAAATCTATGGGGGGAATGATTTTTTTCTTTGTAAAAATGACTACAGTACTTTTGGATGCTGACAGGGAAAGACCATGGTGGGTTACCCACTCATCGAGGTATGATAGGGCTTGATTTAACTTTGCAGAGGCCTGCTCAATGTGCTGAGCCTTTACATATAATTCGAGGTCATCGGCATATTGGAGCACATCACAGAATGAGTCAACTGAACTTTCCAAGTCATAAGTGTACAGATTATACAATAATGGACTAAGGACTGAACCTTGGGGAAGTCCTCCCCAGACAGTTTTTGGGGGAAGGAATTTTTGGGTACCTTTAACAATAATGGAGCGTTCCATAAGCATATTACATATGAACCGTGTAAGTCTCTCGGGGATGCTCAGCTGTGAGAGTTTTCTCCTGAGTACCGGACGCAGAACATTATCATATGCAGATACAACATCAAGGAAAACTCCAACTAGGTATTTTTTTTCTTTGAATGCTGATTGGATATCTGTGACTAATAGGCTCAGGTTATCAATAGTTCCTGCGCCCTTTCTAAAACCATATTGTGTCTTGGCTAGTAGGGACTTATTTTCAACAAGCCACAGTAAACGGTTTGTAATAAGATGCTCCATAATTTTACCTAATACAGAGGATAGGGCTATGGGTCTACGGCTGGATAAAAGAGATGGATCCTTACCGGGTTTCAAAATGGGGATGACTATTTGGGTTTTCCATTGGCTTGGTACTATACCATTTTCAAGAAAAAGGTTTATTAGATTTAGGAATGTAAGTTTAGCTTTATCGGAGGATCTGGTAATGAAGGAGTAAGGAATGTTGTCTATGCCAGGGGCAGAGTCAGTCAGTCCGTCCAATACAAGTGAAAGTTTATTAAAGGAAAATGGTGCATCAAAATCGTTGAGAGGTGGGAGAAAGTATGGGGGTGAGGGAAGAGAATCCAAAGAGGGCACTAAAGGCGGAGCTAGTACATCAGAAAATGCTTCAAGCCATGATGATGAATCTTTGGCTGAATAGATTGCTTCTTGATAGGAACCTCTAAATCGTCTAACCTGTTTCCAAACAAGAGCTGATGGGCTACCAGGACGCAAGGCTTTACAGAATTCCTGCCATGCAGATTTTTTCTTCTGTGTGACCAGTTTTTTAAACTTTGCCGCTGCTTGTTTGCACAACATAAAGTTTGCTTCAGTCATGGATTGGTTATAGTTACGTTCTGCAGCCTTGCGTCTAGCAACCGCATCTGTGCATTCGGGATCCCACCACGGGGTCGATTTTCTATAATTTTTAGAAGGGGTTTTAATTGGGATATGAAAGGAAGCGGAAGAAGTGATACAGTCCAAAAATGAAGCATATGAGGCAAGAGGATCAAGAGCGGGGAAGATTAGAGAGGAGTCCAGGTTGATATCCAGAGTAGAGGAATAGGATGGCCAATCAGCAGAAGATAGTTTATACTTTAGGGAAGGGGAGGGGTTGCTGTAGGGGGAAACTTTGTTAGGTATGGAAATAAGGATAGAGAAGTGGTCACTGCCATAAGTAGATGGCAGAACCCTCCAAGCAATAAGCGAAAGAAGTGAGGGAGAGCAGAGCGACAGATCAACTGCACTTCTAGGGTTTTGGTTAGGGAGAACTCTACGGGTAGGAGAGCCATCATTTATAACACATAGGTTACACTCATCAAATGCATCCAGAAGAGATTGACTATATATGTTGGAGCGATTAGATCCCCAAAGGATATGGTGGGCATTAAAGTCCCCCATGATAACCATAGGATGGGGAATAGATGAAAGGAGGAGGATGATGTCAGGAATTAGGGAGGAGTTTGGGCGAGGAATGTAAATTGATACAAAAGAGATGTTCAATGATCTCACACCAACAATGTTGATGTCAGGGGGGTGGGGAGGAAGGGAGAGCTGTGAGAAAGAAAGAGAGCGCTTTATTAAAACAGCGCTACCGGCGTATCCGTCAGCCCTATCATCCCGCAAACAGCAGAATCCCGGGACCCGGAAGTGGGACCCAGGACTCAGCCATGTTTCCGAGATGGCAATGACTGAAGGGAGGAGATTTGAAGTCATATGTACCAGTTCATGCTTCTTTCGTCGCACGCTCTGGGAGTTCCATTGCAATATTGTGAGTGGGTCCATGTCGGGATGAAAGAGATACTAATTGTGTTAGTTTAGAGGCAACGTTGGACGGTAGAGGGAATGGATTGTTTAAAATAATACTTATCACTAAAGAAATTAACATTTCCAGCATATTGTCGCCCTGTGGTGATGATCCAGATGGGCAATTATCTGTGAGAGCACAGCCATTTGGCATTGACGGAGGAGGGTTGTTAATGATTGCCTGATGGGCAGCCTTATCATAGGACTTACCTAGTGGAGCCCTTGGGTGGCGGGTAGAGAAAGAAGTTTTTGTGTGAGAACGACTGAGTTGGGACTGAGTAGGCCATACGGGAATAGTAGATTGAATAGTAGTATTAGGGAGCGCAGAGGATTGGAGGGGAGCAGTTTCTTGGGTTACTTTTGAGTAAAGGCGTGTAACCTTCGGGATCTGAAGAGATGCTTCTTCATAGGATATACTATTTTCGGCCATAATAATTTTAATTGTTTTCTGCCGTTCCTGTTCTGGGCATGTTTTATCGGTGGCATAATGCCGACCAGAGCAGTTCAAACATGTTGGTTCTGTTTCCTGTGTTTCACAATTATCCCCTGAATGGTCCCCAGTGCACCTGAAGCACCTCGGTTTGGACCTGCATTGAGTCTTAGTATGGCCAAACCTACAGCAAGAGAAACATTGAATTGTTGGAAAGTGGTAGAGCTCTACGGGGAATGAGGTGTAGAAGAGGAACACTCTTGTAGGTAAACATTGCCCATGGAAAGTGATCACTATAGTCTGGGTGGGAACCCAGTTTATACTTCCTTCATCAATGCTTTTCCTATTTAGGCGTCTAGCCTTTAGTACCTTACCACAACCTTCTGGGAGTTCTAAGGATTCCACTAATTCTGACATAGATATATCTACTGGGACTTGGCGTATCACACCTATACGGGTTACATTGTAAGTGGGAATCTGTGCTGTAAACTTATGCAAAGGTAATATGGGAGAGGAAAGAAATTTATTAGCCTCATCTGCCGAATTAAACTGAACTGATATTTTATTTCTACCTACCCTCTTTACTCCATCATGGCAGATATTAGCAACTTTATTAGTTTTCAGGAATTGGCCGAATTTAATAGCTTTCAAGGCCAAGCCCGTTGACAAATCTGGTTCAGTACGGGACACGTGGACCACATATGGACCCTTGTCTGGTGCTGTGTATGCTATATTTCCGACAACTATAGACGGGTCTACATAAACCGATTCAATAGATGCGGACGCCAATGCGGGAGAAGTTATTATTTTTTTAGTCGGAGGATGTTCAGTATTGTCTGAACGGCGTTTATTTAAATTTGTACTTGGCTGACCGCCAGGATCAGGAGGTTTTGGATCGACCTCCATTTTTAAGGTTATGAATCACATATAATTTATTAATACAATACTTACCTACCACCACCAAAGTAGGACAACACAACAATTAGATAAATCAGAACGTGATTCTGGTATTTAATACACCTGGATGGCTAAATTTCGCACTAAAACACTCACAACACTCACCAACACGTTTAATCGCTATCACTTCCACAGCAACCAAATATCGTCATTGAAGGTATTACTGTTGTTATAATGAGAGAGAAAGGACTATTACTTATGTGGCATTTATTTTATAAGTAAAAAAACAAACATGTAAAGTATAAGTTTTATTTGAATTATCTCAAAGTTAATGGTTAAATCTATTTTAAAATAATTTGAATAAAAGTTTCATGTTGACGCAACAAAATATTTCAAAATATAAAATTATGAAACATATTAAATGAAGATAATTTTGACAGGACTTGAGGTATCCCCATTGTGATGTACTATGATCGGGCGTATCTTTTTTAAAATTTATATTCTCATTCACGGGTAGTCGTTAAAATAATTTTAATTATTCTGTCTTTTACGATGTTGTCGTTTTAAAGAATCTACATATCTAAGTATAGTTACATACGCTTAAGACCGCATACAGGGAGGTAAAAACTGTAGTTCCCAATCAATAAATTTCCAAAATAGTAATTTCTTTTTCTAATTCTTTGTCAAATATACAGTCCATACAGGTCACATTTGTCACGTTATCCCCATTTTTGGAATATAAATCAGATTCACGGCCTCTTTTAGCGTCTTGTTCATTAGAAAATTCCGTAGAGTTAGCTTCTACAACTTTTGTATTTGAATCACTATAGTTTACACTTACGGCACTTGAACTAGCCTTACTGCTGCATTGATTTATTGGTGATATAGAGACGAATGGTGGAGACTCTTCGTTATGTGGCAAATTATAAATTTTTCTTTTTTTTTGTTTTATCTGAAATAAGAAAATTAAACTTGATTGATTGCACAGTATAACTATTTTTCTTTGTTTCATTTAAACTACGCGGTTTATTCCCTTCTCACCACCTTGCATTCTAAAACTAAAACCAGCCCCCCTAGACGGAATCTCATATTTCACATGTCGATCGTATCGTGATCACTCTGATTGGTTGAGAGATCACTGTGATTGGGCAACGGATTCTTGCGACATCATGCGTCGGTTTCTCTACCAATTACAGCCGAGTCAATACGATGTCGATTGTGAGATATGAGATTCCGTCTAACCCCCCAGGTATTCTCTTCCAGTAATAGAAAGCTCACGTTACTGCACCCAAGACTACGTCATTAACTAATAATAACCTTATTTGAATTAAAAATATTAATGAATACAAAGAAAATATTAATGAACACACTGATCGTGACGTAGTCTTGGGCCATCGCGGGAATCTCTTCCCGATTCCCGATTTTATGAACCATGATGAAAATAGTGGGAATGCTAGTAATAAAACTTATAACGGTCCGTTTTACCTACCGTTTGCTATATTAGAAGAGTTTGCTATATCAGTATCCTTTTCAGCTTCAGTGAATAGTGGCTGAGTACGCGGTAAGTCACTTTCATTTAAAAAAATCTCAGAGTTAGCTCCTAAAACTTTAGTACTCAGATCACCACAGTCTGCTGTCACTGCAGTTAAACCAGTTGAGCCAACTTCATTGTTGTAACGATTATTTGATGATATTAATGACTGAGACTCTTCGTAATCTGGAACATATGTTAAGTTATTAATACTCAACACAAATATTGTAAGTTTTATTTTAATTTCACTGTGGTGTTTCACCTGTATCCTCTTCATCTTCAGCGAACAATGGTCGACTATCCACTAGAGTTTCATATGGTAATGATTCATTTTTTAATAAGTCAGTCAATCACATTTACTTTACAAAACAACACGCACAATTAAAAAAATACAAACAGCCCGGACACTCCGACAAAACAGAACAATCCAGCCAGCAATGCGGTCAATCAAAAACAATCTTCCCGAACGATATTCGTTAGCAAACGAATAGTGTAGGTGTAAAAGAGATGTTGCATAAATCATAGCTCACGCGCTCGCTAGTACTATCAAAGCTCAAATTAACCGGTTAATTAGGTGCTACAAAACCGGAATTGGTAAAAAAACCGGTATATACATTAACCGGTAAAAAAACCAGTAACTGAAACCTAAACCGCAATCATTTCCGGTTCGGGGTCAATAACCGAATCCGGTTTCGAAAATTAACCGGTTTCCTAGCCCTGTGCACTACAATAACAGTATGACGTCTGACAGATCACAACACTCGCCTCGGCGCAGATAATTTACATCATAATTGTTTACAAGCGATAAGAAAGGGGCTCGCCTTTGATACAGCGGAAAGTTTTAGCAGATACTACGACTATACATTAGGGATATAGTATTGCGTTTATCGTAATTTTACTGTATAAGGGCAAGGAAATTGAGAAACACTTAAACCTATATGGAATCATGTGTTAGCCGTGTGGGGCCGGCTTTAGGATTGTCCCACCCCTATCCACCCATGGGAGTCGTAAGAGCCGACTGAGGGAATACCGGGGGAGTGGGCAACAGCACTCCTTCGAGTATTAACAACATCAACTGCGATCGCCAACCCGCCTGCCAAGCGTGGCGATTACGGCACTATCCCCCATTCTTGAGGAGGCCTATGTCCAGCAGTGGACGTTAAAAGGCTGATGGTTGGATGAATTGTACGGAACCCAGAAAACAGACTTTGGTATAGCTACATTTTGTATGTATAGAGATAACGAATGTGCCGTAGCCATGGACCTATATGTATACATGTTACTTCCATGGCCGTAGCATAACGTTATTTATCGTTTTTATTATTATAGGTATTCTAAAAATTCACGTGGACGAAGTCGTGGTAAGAGTAGTGGTATTAAATACTTACATACTCGTATACAACGAACAAACGTGATAGATACCATAAAGAGTTTTTATAAGCTGTTCGTGTGGTGACGGACTAAGATATTTTCTCGCGGGGTTCTCGTACAAGGCGACTAAGGGAAGTAAGCAATTAGCACCCATTGCATTACTGGTGGTAGGGCTGGGTATCAAGTGAGAGTACTCACTTGGGGTCGGTACCACCGTCTTCTGTGTGACCGGTCATGAAGCATTCCAGTGTGTCTTGGCTGTAGCAAAAGATAACCGTTTATTGTTTCATTTTATATCTTAGTTATGAAATGGTGCGCAGCGGCTTGACAATACTCTCGGTATAAAGGGAAAGTTAAGGTTAAGTCCATGAGCGACGGTTACCACTTGCCATCAAGTGGGCCGTAGCTTGTCTGCCAGCATGAGCAATAAAAAAAACTATTTACGAGTTTACTAAATAAGATTGCTTAGGCTTTAACACAATACCACTGAAGGAATGTAAAATGGTTCCGGTGGCCCGCCTATAAAGGCGGAGAGACGGCACACGGTGGGTTTCTTCAGTGGGTGATGGCCCCACACTACCCTGTTCGTTCCCCCGAACGACGGGGTGTGCGGTTAGGAACATTTTTCCCGCCTTAACAAAAAAAATGCTTTAACACAATATAATGTACCTACACTCGCTGTGCCCGCGGCTCCACCACAAAAAAACTCTATTTATGAGGGTAATAGACACTCCGTTCTAGTAACAAAATATAGCATCACGCCTGTATTCCCCGAAGGGGTAGGCAGAGGTGTATTACACACCCACGATTCGCCAGCTATGTTTAGGTCCCATTTAATAGGGGGTGAGCCTATTGCCGTCTACCGGGCACATATCCAAACTCCAGGCTGCTACTGAAAATTTTTTTTTTACGAAAAAGCTCAATAACATTGCCCGACCCGGGGATCGAACCCGAGACCTCATGATAATATTGATAAAAGGGTTTTTGAAATCGGATAAGTAATTTGCGGAGATTCCCCTCAATATGCAAACTTACAAACATTACCTAGTACAGATACGTACGTCAGGATAATGTACTGAAATATTAAGTTCATACAACAGAGACTAAACCATCATTTACACGAAGCAAGTCTTTTACCTGTCGCATACAATAATATTTAAGAAATAAATGACTGAATCGTCTGAAAAACATGACACATTGTTGCTTTGCTTGGCAAGTTTTCCATCCAAAACTGTTCTAACTGCGCGATACATGTGATAACCAAAGTACTTAATCAATGTCAAGTTTAAAAACAATGGATATGCAGCGATTGTTTAGTGTCCAGACCGAGGACTGACAACACAGACGCATCGAGTTCGATGCTCATTCTAAATTCAAAGATTGGCATGACCTCAGACTTTTCAAATTTAAGTGCATATTGTAGGTCACAAAGTATCACCATCGTACAGAACAGGAAAACATCGTACAGAAGCTTGAATGTCAGGAAGATTATTGTGACGGCTTGTGTTGTATGCTAACTGCCTCTGTGGTGCAGCGGTAGTGTGAGTGACTGCTGATCGTGAGGTCTCGGGTTCGATCCCTGGGTCGGGCAATGTTATTGAACTTTTTTGTAAAAAGAAAAATTCTCAGAAGCAGCCCAGAGTTTGGAAATGTGCCTGGTACCGTCTGCATTAAGATAGCTAGCCCCCTATTACGTGGGACTTAAACATAGCTAACGAACCGTGGGTGTGTAACACATCTTTGGCTACCCCTTCGGGCAATACAAGCGTGATGCTATGTTATGTTTATGTGTAGTCTGTCCTGCATTAGGCCAGCGGCGTGGTGACTATATTTATTGTATATAAACTACGAAACGATATACGCATGGATGTTTGATCTTATCGTATTTCCTTGAGATATTTACATAACAAAACATTTTTGTGACTCCATGACATTATAAATGTTTTAATGATCAATCAAGTTTGCATTATAAAATATTTAATTTCTAAGATTTAAAAGACGTAAATATAATAAAATAATAATAATAAATACAATAAAGTAATGGCCGTTAGACCGATTCTCAGTCACGGCGCGGGCGGCCCAGCCCCCTTACAATGAAAACCGAAACGTTAGATGAACTTTGGTTTCACTTCATTGTGATCGGTCGCCTGAATCACGCGTCGAAATCTTGACTAATCAGGAATGACGCGTCGGACTGTTGAACAATTAAAATGACTCAAAACGAAAGTTCGTCTAACATTTCGTTTTTCATTCTAAGGGGGCTATATCGACACTAGGCAACTACGCAGGAGGTATTAGTGCACGAGTGTGCGTAAATACAAGTGCACTCACTATTTCCTCCGATGGGTGGACATTTGGTCAGGCGCAGTACTACTCATTTTTTATTGTTTTGTTTTTTTTGTTAACATTTTTATTACATTCCTTCAGTGGTGACTTTTGGGTTCTTAGAAATCTTGTCTGTCTGACCGGCCTACCCAATCAAATATACCCTTTTATTTAGGAGAGTGACAAACAAACATACGTTTCAACTGATAGTAAGCGATTAGAGTAGCCTATAGACGCTGGTCACACCAGGCTCATCGCTTCCACCTCGCCAACAGTATGGACAAGAGGGATAATATTGTGTAAATATGTGGTTGGTGTTTCAAATCCTGCTCGTGACTGCTGTTTTCAATTTCACATTTTGGCACTTTATGTTAATTAGTATTATGTCACGGCTGCTATCAAATTAGTTTCCCAATAATCTTTCTCAATGCATAATTGCTTGGCGGAACAGCATTTTTAGTCAAAACAGCGTATTTTTCAATATGCTAACAAAGATTAAAGAGAAGAACTAACTTCCTCATTTTATAAAAATCAAACGTTCGAAACAGCATGCAAAGGACAATGTTCTGCGTCCATACATAGTTTGCCCTGAAAAAACCTCAAAACTAAATCATGTGTTGTATTAAAACTGAATTCCCATAGAATTATCATTTAATAGCGGACTAGCTGGAAATCATACTACTAAAAATACTGTCTGATTTTGAGGTCATGAGCTGGGCGTTTTAAACTTATAACAATCAAGCTTGAATGTAATGGATCAGTTTACGTATGACAGTAGATTGATGTTTCACTACCTCTTGTAATAGTTTTCAATTCAGTTGGATTATAATCTTAGAGTTGCGTATTTCCAACGCTAGATGGGGCTCTATTAATTTTTTACATGTTTCAAATATATTTAAACTATTTATTTTCTATATACAATAAAGATTAGATTACTTTATTATTTTAATTCAGAATGACATTTTAAGTTTGTCTTATATTAATAATAAAAATAAGTCTATTAAAAGCAGTGGCATCTATTAACAGACTCTAATATTGATAATAAAAATAAGTCAAATATTGATAAAAAAAAATCTATTGACAAAACCAATTGTGAGATCATAAAGCTTTTAATAGAACAAAACTTCTGATTTTTGTTTAGATTTATTATAATCTATACTATTATAAAGCTGTAACAGAGCTGTGTCTGTACATTTAAGATATTTGAAAATAAATGACTGTAATAGGCTATATATGCGTGTCTAAACACAAAACATTTTTTTTAGATTTTTTGTCTGTTTGTCTGTTTATCTGTTTGTTTGTTCGCGTATCACACAAAATCTACTGAACGGATTTTGATGCAACTTTTTTTATTTGAAAGGCCTTGATTAGACGTAAAAGCTGGTATACATTTTATCCCGCTACTATCTCGGGAACCTGAGATATAACCGAAAAACTAGCTTTTGGCTGCGGCGAAGCCGCTGGCAATAGCTAGTCTATACTATTATAAAACTGTAACAGAGCTATGTCTGTACATATAAGATACTTGAGAAAAAAATACTGTATAAGGCTATATAGGCGTGTCTTAACACAAATCGATTTTTTTAAGTTTTTTGATGCGATACATCTAATGCGGAGGGAGGGTAAAATCGGCTGATAGCGTGGCGACACTTATTTTACTTATCCCGTTCAAATCTTGCAAGTTAAATTTGACACACTTCACACTTTCCGATTGAGCTGAAATTTTACACACATATGTATATCGCGTGACAATGCAATATTATGATGACATAGAGCTGATCTGATGATGGAACTGGAAGGTGGACATAGCAACTCTATAATGAAACGACACAACCCCCTCGACTTTGGACTCGTTTGATTCGTCTAGATGACTACTTTGTCTTTAGGTGGCATCCAGGGTCTGATGAAGGCGCTGGAAGGTGGCCATGAGAACTCTTTAATTAAATAGCGCAACTCCATCGAGTTAGGGCTTGTTTCAATTGTCTTGACTAGTACTCCAGTCCTAAATGATAACAAGGGTCTGATGATGGAGCCGGAAGGTGGCCATAGGACTCCGTTAAAAAAACACATAACCCCATCGAGTTTGAGCTCGTATGATTCATCTTGAGGAGTACTTTATTTCTAGATGGTATCCAAGGTCTGATGATGGAGTTGGAAGGTGACCACAGTAACTCTATAATGAAACGACGAAACCCTATCGAGTTTGGAATCGTTTGATTCGTCTTAACGAGTACTTTGTCTTTAGATGGTATTCAATTTTTAATGAATTAATAAATATATTTTTTTGCTTAAACTTAAAAATATATTTATCAATTCATTAAAAATTAAAAAAAAAACCGACATTGGCGATATCATCGGGACCGCCAGAATGAAGAATTGAGTTGAATTGAGACCATTGTGACACAATTGAAATAGAACTTAGGGTCCAGGTTTCTGTGGGACCGTTAGCGTGAATGGAGTAGCGGGCAGATGCTAGTTCTCATAAAAGATCCTAAGATCCGCATCCGCATCCGCGGATGTTAGCCTTCAAATATCCGCATCCGCATCCGAATCCGCGGATGTGAAAAAATATGCATCCGCAACATCCCTGATTCAGATGATAAAATTGGCTACTTAATGATGTGGCCAGCCATTTCATGAAAGTAATGTTATAGGTGACCAATTTCTGCGATTCGATTCCAATTGACTAGGCGACCCTAATAGACGCTGAACTTTATTCTTGCACGTTTAGTAATTATGATTTGATAGTCTACTTCTTAAGCGATGTTAATGATGCAGTTGTAATCTTTGCTCAGAAAACTTACAAAAGGTAGCAATTTACACTATGTAAAACGGCTACTATATAAGCTTATTAAAGCTATATCTAAACGGCAATTTTGTAAGTTTTGTGCCAGAAGCTTATAAATAACACTGAAAATTGCAATGCAAAGAACGTCTTGAAGCAAAGGAATGTGTTCGGAATGACGTCACTTATGTTTTTTGTCTCTTTCGTTAGAATGACCACGGTAGTTCTAAAGTTTAGAATAAATATTTACAGCTTATGTATTTTATGAAAAATTAATGAAAATGTAGTATAGGAAAATATTATATAGAACTTTTTTATAATAAGGACAGCGTTGGGTAAATATATTCTAGTCGAAATTACTTCAGTTTCTGAAGACAAAGGTTTTTAACCAGTGATGACTCGTGGTACAGAGACGTGGTCATTGTACTATAGACCTCATAAGAAAGCTCAAGATCGCTCAGCGGGCAATAGAGAGATCTATGCTTGGGGTTTCGCTACGTGATAGAGATCCATAAATGAAATAGAGTAACCGATATAGCTCAAAGAATTTCCAAAGTTTGGAAGTTATTAAGGGGATGCTTTATATAAGCTTCCCTCACATTCATTTTGACATCAAAAATATCTTCGCATATTGCGAATAATTCAATTTTGGCCACGTCTCAAAATGGATGTAGGAGTGGGGCACGTGGAACTAAGGAACTCCTTACCATTAACATGGTCATTAGCCTACAGGTTCGTCGCAGCTGGAAAGAATTGGCGACAGCCTGGATAGACTATAAAAAAGCTTACGACTCTGTTCCACATACATGGCTCTTGAGGGTACTAGAGTTATATAAAATAGATCCAACTCTACGTACCTTCTTGAAGGCATGTATGAGGCAATGGAGAACGGCGTTTTACTATCCAGGTTGTCGCTGGCTTTAGGTTGATGGTGGACTCATAAAAATTGAGCGAGGTATATTCCAAAGGGACAGCCCGAGTCCATTGTGGTTTTGCCTGGCCCTGAATCCTCTCAATACTCTACTAGAGAATTCAGGCCTAGGCTATCGGTTGCGGAGAGAGAGTCGGGGCCTATCCCACCTCCTATACATGGATAACTTAAAGTTGTTTGCCCCCACCAAACCCCAACTGATGGCATTATTAAAGGTAACTAAAACTTTTAGTAAATCTATCAGGATGGAGTTTGGTGTGGATAAATGTGCAGTCTTACATGTAAAAAAAATAAAAATAAAAAATAAAAAATCTAAAATGTATTTATTCTAAATAAAGATAAAATAGGTTACACATTAATGTACTTCTGCCAAACTGCATAGCAGTTTGTTGGCAGATGCAACTCCCGATTTTTACTACTTACATTATTACCCGTATTATCAATTTAATCCATCAAACACAGCACTAGTAAGTAAGCAATACATACACATAACATATAGGAAGCCACATACAAGAATAGTATTTATCTATGTATAGGTACCCACACATACGAACAACATGTACATATAATATTACTTTAAACGATTAATAAATTATGTATTATAATATTTTAATTCCTACGTTTTTTAGTAAGAAGTGCCTTATTCCTTTTAAAAATATGCGTCTAGGTACGTTGTTGTTCAATAGGGCCATCGGTAGCTTGTTAAACAGCTTAGGTACTAAACATTTCCTATTTCTTTCACCATAATAATTGCTAGAAGGAGGTATTTTTAATATATTATTTTTACGCCTGTTAGTTCTATAACGTGTTAAATAATTTCTAAACTCATCGCTACAATGTTGTTCAACTGCTATCAACATTAATACATAATATAAGAGAGGTGGTGTCTCCTTTCTCTGGACCCCTAACCACCGGCAGCTTGGTCCCTGCACCCGATGTGGGTAGCCCACTATTTTATACATTTTTAAGTTAATTATATTCCGTTGTGTTTATTTTTTGTTTGTGTTTTTATAGTAGTGATGTGTGAGCTTGTGTATTTTTATAATGTATTTAATAATGTATGAAATATGTAGGTACCTATGGAATACGCTGAACTGTTAAAGTACTGCCTCACATCTGGCTACATTATGTGGAATGATGGCTTCTACAAGCAAGTGGACGGAGTGGCCATGGGTTCGCCAGTCTCTTCCGTTGTTGCTGACATTTTCATGGAAGACTTCAAGGAGACTGCCTTAAAAACCTAACCTTTGGACCCACGTTTTTACAAGCGGTATGTAGATGACACTTTAACTATATTATCATCTAATAAAGTAACCGTTTTTCTTAACCATCTGAACTCCATCAATCCTAAAATTCAATTCACTATGGAACTGGAGTCAAATAACTCTTTAGCTTTCTTAGATGTTATGGTAATCCGTAACTCCAACAACACCTTGAGTCATACAGTGTATCGAAAGAAAACCCATACTGATAAGTACCTGAATGAGCACAAGGAATCTGTGATGAAGAACACCTGGCTGGGGAGTTGCAGCATGTAAAGAAAGTTTTACATGCTAATAAGCTGCAGGTTCCACGCCGCCGTCACAGAAACCGAGTGAAGCCACCCACAGTTGAGCGCCTCCCTGCAGTCCTGCCCTATGTCAAAGGAGTCACTGACAAGATTGGCTACATTCTCAAAAAAGCTTCAATCAAAACCTACTATAAGCCACTCAAAAGAATTAGTCAATTTTTACCACCTGTCAAGTGCCATATACCTTTACAGGATGCAGGAGTATACAAGCTGGATTGTGATTGTGGTCTCACCTACATTGGGCAAACAAAGAGATCCATAACAACTCGGATCAAAGAACACATAGCTGATGTGAAGCACCGTCGCTATACAGTCTGCAATTTGTGAGCACACACAGGACCACACCCGCCATTACATTAGGTTTGACAAACCTCAAATCCTCGCAAAAGAACATCGATATCGCCCTAGAATGATACGTGAGGCTATTGAAATTAAGAAACATCCCAATTTCAATAGAGAAGACGGCTGGGTCTTACCATCAAGCTGGAACCCTGTGATAGGCCTCACCAAACAGAACACAAGAAGGCACACCACAAGATTGCAAGACACAGTTAGCGCTTATTGTGTAGCAAAAGCCACAGTAGTGATTAGTTTTAGATATTGCTTTTTTTTTTAAATTTTAAACTTAATTAGGTTTCAGTAATTCCGTACAAAAATTTAATAATCCATAACAGTTGTTGCCTACTGAGTTTTCTGGCCGGATCTTTCTCAGTCAGGCCGCGTTCCGATCATAGAGTAAAGTAATTCCGATCCGGTGGTAGCTTTTTAGTCTTAGCTTCTATTAAAATCAATATATTTAATAATAGAAACTAATAATCAATATTGTCTTTCTTAATGGTAGTTTCTGATTACTTAAAAATTTTAATTGGTAGTTTGTGGTAGAATTTTTAAGCACTAAATATAAACAAAAATTTTAAAACTTAAAGGAGTATTATACTTATTTTATTATACTAGCTTAAAATCTCATACACTGTAAGCATAAAACTTAGAGTAGATAGTTTTAATTGTGTTTCTAAATATGGGTTGACATAAATAAACCAAAAATTTGTAAAATCATATTACTGTGGGTAGATGAAACCGTTGAAACAACATATCAGCTTTGGACATCTACCATCTAAGTCATGAATGCTGTAAAGTATTCGAAACGTCGGGATAGCATAAAAATCAAGTAAACGCGGAAGATTCCGTAAACGTAGTTTTAAATAACGTAACCTCAAATAGCGCACGATGTGCTATACGACGATAATCAAAAGATATCGTTAATATATTAAAGCGTAAAAAATAATAGGCGTTTTAAAAATAGCGCATAGTTATTTAACGTTTTTAATAAATAGCCGTTGCGAACACTCCTGTTTTGTTAGTGACGTTAATTTAGTGTGTTATCGACGTCGTGGCATAGCGGTTGTGGTAGCGCTTATGTAATAAAAATAATCGCTCAACAAAAATAACTAAAATAATATAATATTTTTTTTGCTAATTCGCAAAAAAAATATCAAAAAAGTTTTCCCCAGCTAACTTAAGAGGGAATTTTTGAAAATTTAAAAAAAAATGGGCATCGGACTAACAATATTTTTTTTGTGACAATCAAGGACAAAGGACGAACAAAGTAGTTTTACTTGGCCGCGTCGACCATAGAGTCCATAGATACTACATAAACACTAGATACTAGGCGCTGAATACGAAACGCGTCGGCGAAGAAATTCGCCTTCACAGGCAATGCGCCTGTGTGATTCGATTCGACGCGCTTCGGCGCGCCTATAATGGACGCAGTTTCATACTAAATGTATAGCAAGCGAATTTCTGCGATTCGATTCTACGCGCCGGATGGATTTAGGCCTTAAAGGCGTGAAGTGACTTACTTCGGCTGCCTAGCTTCGGCTGTCGTCCGCACTCTTACGTGCGGTATGGCTTTACATTTACACAGCGTAAGGCGGGCCGCCTTACGCTGTGTAAATGACTAGACCTACAATAACATTGTACAATATATTTTATTGTACAATAAGATTGAAAGGCGCTTTGAATTCAAATGATCAATTATATTGCACAATAATACGAACTGCGCAATGTTTTCGTGTTCAGTCGGAGATAGTAGACTGAAAAATATTCAATACTGACACTACACGATGCCATGGAAAAATATGGTGCAATAAAAATTAAACTCGCTCAAAATTTCGTTCAATCATTGCGCAATCTTCAATATTAACCATATACGGTCAATAATATTGCACATTTCGTAATATTGCTCAATATAATTGATCGTCTGGGGGCCGCCTAAGAGCGTCTTTGGGTGGGTTCCGATATACACTGCGAGCACTGTAAGGTGTGACGTCAATTTAGTATATATGCGTTCAGAGTTTTAGCTCTGAATTTTCGGTTATAAAATTTTATTGTCGAAATACCCTAAATCGCGTAAACCATTTTATTTTAATCAATACTACAAGCGCGAGCGCTTAGGCTGGCATCGCTGGCGTGTGACAGCCTTCTGTTGGTTGTACCGTGGGCATTTAACTCGGGGCCTTGAGCGAATGATGTACGCCTGCCTGAAGAATGATGTACATTAGTGTAAAGAATACTGGCTTCTAAGAAAATACTGTATTTAGCATTTGTTTTTTGAGTAAAAACCAAGTTACTGCCGATCTTTTCGCTTGGACGTGCGTGCAGAGATCTGCTGGTATTAATGGTTTGTTTACCTTTTATCTCACGGCTTGCATGCATAGGGTATAGGTCCATAATGTCTGTGGACGCTGTGAACGGAACTGTGTTTGGTTTCAATACAGAAATTTTCGTCACATATTAAATAAGGGAACCAAATAAAACGAATAAAAATATTGTTACTTTTTATTTATTTGATAGGTATTTTGTTATGAGATTTTAAACTGATGTAATGCAACGATATCATTTTATACAAAAAATATCAAGCCTTTTAGTAGATTTGCTACGATTTTACATAACAAATATAACAATGATTTAAATAAAAATGACCAGATTAATATTTTTTTTCATAATAGTAATAATTAAGCTTAACAACAGGGACAGGTTTATACTTAAAACTTATAAATAAATGGTGAGCGATGGTTAACATTTTGACAGAGGTTATATTTTTTAAAGCAATTATTTTAATAAATACCAAAATCTTCGATAAACAATGTCTTTTACGACCGCACGTGTATATTGTACTGTATATATAATTAATACGCCAACTGACGTAACTACTGATTTACATCGGTCATCAAAAGCAATTTATGATTTCAATAAAACGTAAAACAAAGGCAACTCTGGCGAAAGTTGGATTGTTTTAACATTTGTATCGTAAAAATAAATTGTGCACTAAACAATATACAAAAATGTATATAACAGAAGAATAATTAAATTAAAAATTATGTCTAATGACAAAAATGCTTAAAAATATTAAAGGAAACACATAATTGTGCATTACAAAAAGTACTCTATTATCACCTAAACAGATCATATACAGCCATATTCAAACCATCTATCTAAGCGCGTAACTGGCGTTATACGCGCAAGATTGCAACAGTCTGAAAACGTTAGCATATGATCGCCTATCTTCATTAATTCGTAAAACCAAATGGTCCCTAAGAAAATATAAACGTCATCACACTTTACTGATCTCTGTAAAAAGAGATTACAATACGCATTTTACATACAAAACATAGGTACACTAACAATTATGGCAACGTTGACAATAAATAATTTATTCACATCGGACGAACATCTCCTGTAAGTCTCGACAGCACAAATAAATAATACAAGTAATTACGAAGTGCGAAAACTGGCGCGGATTTTAGAAAATAATACAAGGCAACAAGTGCAGACTTTAAGTTTTACTAACACTATCTATAAATTGTTCACATTATATTAAAAGCCATTTTGGCGTATTTTTTTATTAAGCTTCGCTTAATTCGCGCGTTTGTTAATTTTATGTTAGTTATGTTATGTCGCCACATGGCTACGCGTGCAAGTCGCTACAAGGATTTTCAGAGGTGGAGGGTTTAATAAATTTATTAATTAAACTCGATTTTATAATTGTTTTATGTCAGAGCGACTTGCATCGCGCAAGAGTGAAACCAGGCTTTATAATTCTCGAGGCACAGAATTATGAAGCCGATGTTGGGGTATAATAAATCGTCTAAAGTCGGAATGGTTCGCGTTTCTCCGTAGTTCGAGAAGATGCCGGAGTGCCACGTCGTGAGGCTGGAGTAGAGGGGGTGCCACCGTCGGACGCATCAGAAGGCTTTCGCAATAACCGAGTCACCGCAGTCTGCTGGCCTGATCGCACCGGTGTTGTGCTCCCCGAAGGTGTCCTTTGCCTATAATAACACAAAAATTAGCAACTATCTTTCTGCTATATCTGAAACATGCAAAGCTAAATAAAAAAGTAAAACCCATTTGTACTGCCAATTGTTCTATATTATAGTAGTAAAGTACCTATCACACAATTTGGACTACAAAAAAAACTGACAAACAAAAGAAAAGCACACTACATAAATTTAGTAGTTACCTATTAATGTTACAGTTAGTATGGTGGTGGTGATCCTTAAGTACAGGAATACGGCTTCGGCCGGGCGTTTGTCCATCAGTGGAGGCAAACGATCCACTCCTATGTAGATAGTTAGCGAGCACACGGACAGACATATAAAATTAGTAAGGACAGAAAAGAAAACATTGTTAGATTGTTACTGCACATAATACATATAGCGATTTAGAATTGACAATATACACAGTGAAAATCTATGTGCAGAAACAAGAATAGAATACAACAGTGACAAATACAATATTATATTTAGAAAATGTTGCAACATTGACGAATAATACACGAATGTATCTGAATATAATTGTACTCGTAAGTACATAAAGTATCTGTTTAAATATTTTGTATATTGTAACATTTTCCAGGACAAGACAAGAGCATAAGTATATATCATATTAGAATGAAATGTGCACGATTAAGAGGCCAAATCAGTTAAGGTTGTAGATACTGTTTGTTCCCTTTAACCAAAGTGCAAAGCTTGAAGTGATTAGTGCTATGGCGATATTAGATTTGTTTAATACGTGACATACATATATACCATGATTTTATGTTGCGAAATATGATTTTACAATTAAAATGAGCGTATCCAAGATTTAACAAGCGAATGACCTGACATTACATTTGACGTCATAATAATATGAAAACAAGTTCAAAAAGTCAAAGAGCATCAATCCAAAATTATCGGGCAAAAACTGAACTAGCATTCTACAAGCTTGTACCCTTTGATGTCACGCTGGGTTGGCTTTGATGCATCGCCGCTTGATTCGCTTATATTACTCTCATATTCATTGTCGCTCGTCATTCCCGATATGCTGAGTAATGAGGAGTCGTCTTCTGGACTCCTCTGCTCGGATTTTCTCGAAGGATCTTGGGATGTAGGACTAGGTTCTTGGGAGGTTTCTCTAGAGTGAGATTTTCTAGACATTTTCAGTCGCTTCTCAAGTGACGGGGATCGGTGGGAGCGCGTGCCAACGTAAACTGGAATTTTTGTTGAACCTTGGGTTTGGAATGCAGGATGAGTATGGGATAAGGATTTGGGATGTTCGGAAGCCATTGAAGATGGCTGGGAATGTGTCGAACTGTTTTATTGTGATTTCCATTTTCGAATCGCATGCGAAGGAAAAAATAACAATTTAGTTTACGCTCTTACTATATTATTGAGTAAGTTAGTAAAACTCACACTGTGAAGCTGTGTTTAGCTAACTAAAACATGCCTTTTGTTCTTTAATACCAAAACCTTAACGAACTAAATGTAACCCACCACCTTCTGTACATTGTTTACAAAGACAACAAATAACATCTGTGATCTGACCCAGTACAAGTGCAACCTTTTGACGCATCTTGGACGTCACTACACCTATGAACCTTCAACAAGCATAACGTGCTCAAACGTCGTGTATCTTCCACAACTTCTTACGACGTAATTTAATTATCAATTTAATGCACTCTTTATATAAACTGGACAAGGAACTGATAATTAGATATGAAACCGCATTGATTTTCGTCGTTCTAGCGCTTTATGTCCAAGAGACTATTCAAGGAAATAAATATTTATATTTACTATCGTATTTCTTAATTTTAGTATTACATCTATTGCAGAATGATATTAAATTATTTAGGTATGAACAACAATAAAAATCGGGAACCATTTGCTATATTGCAGGGAACCGTTTATAATATTTCAGTTTTAAAAGATTGTTGGAATTTGAACGCCACCTCAAAGGGGAAAGAGTTATATTAGCAAGCAAGCAACCTGTCCAGATATATTTAAAGTCAGAGATTTAAATAGAACACATTCAACTATGTATTCATATAGTAATTAAGTTTAACAAATTTCTGTTAAATCAAAGTACGTCGGTAGGTTTCAATACACGATTGGACAAACAAATTAGGGGAAAACTCTTTCGTGTGTACCTCACTAGCGCGGGCACCGGTGACAGTGTTGGTATACTGGAAGTGCGGTACATCGCGCCGCTAGGTAACCTGTCCGTGCGTATCAGTACACCAATTATTTTTACGTTTTTGAAAAATAAAAGAAGGTATTTTAAGCACAATAGCTTCGTGGTGAATCCAAATTATTGTATAACTTGAAATTGTGGATTTTATAAGAGTGGGTAGATATGAGGCTTTCTTGGCTATATTTCTTGCGAAGTGTGCTTTAGTAAATTATAAAACCTTTAGTGTATGTTTCTTAGACCAAATAAAAAAAAAGAATTATTTTGGATACATACCTGCCGCTTGCTGGCGTCAAGAAACCAGTTGGAGTACGTGGTCTGGAACCACCGTTGGGTGTGGTTACACCGAGCTTGTTGGCATTAGCTGCAGCACGAGCAATCGATGTCCGAGTGCTCGTTACTTTACGCATCGGAATACGTGATGGTGTCAATACTTCATCTGGTTGAAAAGACAGATCATTATTATTGAAAATATTTTTAACTATAGTTAAAAGTTTACTAGAATCGTCAAAGAAAGAGTACCTGTACTATCTAGAGAGAGATTAGATCCATGTCTTGAAGGCGGTTTCGATCCAGTTCTTGAACCTGGCCGAGAGCCTGGCCGGGATCCTCCAGGGGTTAATGTAGATCTACGAACACGCAAAGTGCATCTTAATGTAAGTTTTCGATTAACGTATTACCCACACGATAAATTACACCCGGATAGCGAGAAGTCTTGTAAAAAATCTATAATCATAACAAAACAGACTTATTGTATGTGCGTATTAGTAATCTTCCTTAGAAGATAATGTAAAATGCCAGATTTTGTAGTCCCCATCGAACGACGGTCTGTGATGAGCTAATATAAATCAAAAGGCACTCGTAAAATCTTACCTCGGTACACTAGGCTTCCTATACCTGGCTCCAAGCCCACTGGCAGCTTCATTATCGCTCAAGGAGTCAGGCGTGCCAGCGCTGAGCGACGACCGAGAAGCTCTGCCCGCTACACCACCTCCGGACATTGGTACAGAACGAACAGTGCGTTCTCTCACCTACAATATAAAATACCAATGTAATTCCATACGTAACTAAATTTACAAATAGTTGTTCTTAAAAATTGAATTCTAGCTACTGTAATATATTGCCACGCTTTTAAAATTGACTTCAATTTAATAAAAAGCAAACATCGTGTAAAATAAATTGATAACACCATTATGAACTATAACCATGCCACTCTGTACTGGCTACTGCAATTTAATACACTATGAGACTAACACAGTACACAAATAAACAAATACTAATAACTAAAACCTGAAGTGATTCGAGAGGGCAATCGACTACGGAATTGCGACTGCCGACTTCCTAAATAGCATTACCCAATGATATCCAGGAGAAGGCTGATAACCATGGTGATGGCTATAATGGTGAGCACCCGGTGTCGTTGAACCTTGCGATCTTGAATGGCCATATATGAATGCTTGCTTAGTGCCATGTGTTGAACCGACGTGCAGGGGATACGAACACGGAAGCTCCTCTCGCTGCCTTAGAGCCTCAAATATAGGCTTCAGTTGCTCCATAAACTCCTCAGCTAAACGTACCAATACAAAACCGGATGGCTTAAATACTGCAGGGATCATAAAGACCGAAATACAAAAAGTTTTTCCCTTCATAGTGCCAATCGTCATTGCCGGATCGCGTTTTTTTTATACCGATTTATCACGTAATTACGATTAGTCCACACGTTTAGTTGAACGCGAATGAATTTTGATGATGCGGGTAAAGTTGGGACTAGCGGGATAGGTGAAACGAAATACATTACCATAACATCCGTAGGCGCTGACGTGCCACCTCTCCAATGCAGTGGATACAATAAAATATAGTAACAAACAACACCAAAAACACTACACGGACCTGTGCCTCAATGCATAGCTTGAACACTAATGCAGTACGACCAAATTCTACGAGCTCAACACATGCTGCACTCACGACAATGAACCTTGCAAATGGATGAATTACAATCCATGTGCAAAGCGCAATTAAAAACAAAGCCAAAAAAGTTGAGACCCAAACCGATTGCTCCCTCCAACAACTACTGTGCGTTTTTTTTTACTTGTGCGAAATTATAATTAAACTCTGTCCTGTAGGAGAAAAAACTTAGTAACTTAGGTATAGCGGATTACTTACTTTGGTAATAGGTCCAGTGGACGGAGGCGTGTTTGTGTTAGAGCGAGGCGTACGCGGTCTGAACGCTGCCATGCTTTGTGACACTCCATCAGCCAGAATAAATTGCTCACGAAGTTCGATGTTCGTACGTCCCTTGGCTGCATGCGGCGGCGTCCGGTGCGCGGGATCAAAATCGGGTAAGGAGAGGTAGGGTGCAAAGAAAACCGTTCGGTAAAAGGACGGGAGAAAAATAACACAAAAGTGTTAAAGAATTGGGATACCGTGCATAGGTAGTGAGGAAAAGAAAAAAACAACAAACAAATCAGAACATGTTAACATAAACAAACATAACATTTATAAAAAGGGGATTTTTGTATTTGTGTGCAGTTAGGAGTAGGAATAGTAAGATTCAAATTAGTTAATTCTCTCACCACAAACACTATGCAGTTAAATAAATCAAGAGCAAGTCTATTTATCCCAAGAAATGTAAATATTAAAGTTTTTAACATTATGTGCCCTATGAGTTTAAATAAACTCTTTTCTGTTAACATCTACATTTAGAAGTTTACTAAGTCATTGACTTTTTGCATCTTGCACTTGATTTATATCACACAACGTCTACTAAATAAAAAAAAATTAAAATACTTGATGCAAATAAATAACCTTTTACATGCCGTTACGATATTAAGCATCATTTCACTAGTTTTAGTTGTTATAACCACTACATTACAGTTTTAGTAAAATATTTTTTTAATAAACATAAACCAAATTTAGCATTCCACACATTTGATGAATATATAAATTATAGCTATTAGACAAAACAAAAACAACACCAAACGTGTAAAATGTACTATAAGAGCAAAACAATTCTACAACATTGCAAAATTAAACTCAAAGCCACACCAACAAATTTGCTCTGCCATGGAACCATTTAAAAAGATAGTGTTGAATATTAAATGATAGAAATTTATCGTGGTTCCAAAGCAGGTCGTATCTCTTACCGAGCGGGCAACAAGCTTCATGCTGCTCCGGCTTGCTCGGATCAGGCAGCGGTAGCACTAATGATACTACTTATGTAATGGGATACCGACAGGGAAAAATGATATAAAAAAAAACAAAATAAAAATTCATAAAGGACCACGGGAGTTGGATTGGGCAAAGCAAATACGAATTAGTAAATTAGTAGCAATATTGAATAATTTGGACAGTAAAATGCTTACTTTAGCGTAGGTATTTTTTTTGCTAACACTAGCTTTAGAGATCCCTCACAAACATAGTGAAGTGAGTTATGTGGCCGGTTATTTATTATGTAAATATAATTTATTGGTATGTAATAAAACTGGTATGTAATATTAATCGCATTTTCGTAAGTTTTCTTATATGTTATCATACATCTATAAGTTATTATTTCGTTATAATGACGAATAACGGTTATCAGTTATTAGTAGCTTTTCGTTATTTTAAATAAGCTGGCAATATCGATAACTATCCTAGACTACTTCAATTGAAAAACTTGTATCCATAGTCTTGAATTTAATGTTTAAAAAACTAGACTGCGCTGCGCATGTCAAAAAATATTGCGTTGCGTGGAACGAAACCGAATTACCGAAAAAGGAAAAAATAAAACAAGAACAATGGACGACGCTACCGGTCGATTTTAAGTCGCGCTGACTCAGTTTTTACAAGTGCGCTACGGCATTGACGCCTACATCATGCCCGGAACTATTATTGAGAACTTGAGCGGTAGAAAACTCGCTATTTTAGTGAGTTTCCTGTTATTTTGTCAACTAACATGTTTCCTTATCGGGGGATTGGTCGCGCCCATGCCTGCAAACGCCCAAAATATGCTTGGTACTGTGTGTAAGGACACGATTGTGGTCAAAAATGATACTACTAAATGGTTCTACAATCGCGGGAAAGGATCTTGTAAGACCGTCGACCTTGGAGACATGCATCACGACTTGTCGGAAACCGATATTGTATTTGCGTTCCAAATGCCGGTCCCTCGTGAGAGCAAGACCCTAGACTACTCGAGATGGCAACAAAACTTGATCGGAGTATTACAAGTCGATATTAAATATCACTCACAGATAGAAGTACAACCGCGGAGTACCATAACGATCGATGCGCGTCTGGCGTACCGGAATAAAGGCGATCCCGAAGATGAATGGAAATTGTATACGCAGTCGGTAGAAAAACGTCATTTGGATTGTAATATTGATGTTAAAAGTGAGGAATATTTATATAATTGTTCAGCAATACCATTGTTTGAACTTGGATCTTTGTATCATGATTTCTATCTACTTAATATTCGGCTACCAGTTGATACACCCACAATGAACTCTCATATTGGTCATATACAAGACATGTGGTTGACTGTCATTAATCAAAATGGTGGCTTCACTAAAGTTTGGTTGTCATTGAAAACAATTTTCTTTCCATGCATCATTGCAATATTAGTTTGGTTCTGGAGGCGTATTCACATGTTATCGAGGAAGCCTGTGTTGTTAGAAAAGATGCTTTTAAGTCTCGGAATAGCGCTTTGTCTTTTGAATATGCCAATTGAATACTTAACCCTTCATTTTGATTTACCATTTATGTTATTACTGGGTGATATCCGTCAAGGTTTATTCTACGCTACACTCTTTTCATTCTGGCTTGTTTTTGCTGGGGAACACATGTTAATACAAGATACTTCATCTCAAAGCTCTCTGAAGCAATACTGGAGGCATCTGAGTGCTGTTGTTATGGGCTGTGTCTCGCTATTCATATTTGATATGTGTGAGAGGGGTGTACAACTGAGAAACCCATTTTACTCCATCTGGGTAACTGATATTGGCACAAATTTAGCATTGACTTTCATAATCCTGGCTGGTATATCAACTGGAGTGTATTTCATATTCTTATGTTACATGATATGGCAGGTCTTCATTAACATCTCACATAAACGGCAGTCTTTACCAACTATGTGTTCGGTTAGGCGTTTGCATTATGAAGGAATTATTTACAGATTCAAATTTCTCATGTTAGCGACTCTGCTTTCAGCAGCACTCACTGTTATAGGCTTTATATTAGGCCAAGTGGCTGAGGGTCAGTGGAAATGGGATGAGAATATTGAATTGGAATACACTTCTGCATTTTTCACTGGAGTCTACGGCATGTGGAATATCTACATATTTGCTTTGTTGGTGCTGTATGCACCAAGTCATAAACGCTGGCCGGCAGTGCAAAATACTTCTGATACTCAGAATTTGAGTGATGAGATTGAGTTTAGTCCACTGCCTAGTGAAAGGGCTAACAGTGAGATTTCATCGCTTACATCTTTTATTAGGAAATCTACTATTGACTAATCTAACTTTGTACTCATATGTAGTCTTCCATCTTTTTGAAAGCATTTTAATCCTATATATCTATAATAAAGCTTGGGTTAGTAGGTCCTAAATGTGGCACCCTTTGTGTAGTTTTAATGACTAGTTCTTTAGATGTAGTGTTGCCAACGATATTAATCTGCCATATAAGCAAAAATAGTTTTAGGTTATTGAGGATGTTAATCACCAGGTTAGTGAACTGAAGCCATTTAAGTGGTTGGCTTGATGTGGGCGGTAATTAGATGTAGGATGATAGAATCTCTAGCTCACCTTTGATAATTATGAACAAATATGATACTCAAATAATTTAGGCCCTATCCATACTTATATATCTTCATTATAACCACTAGTTGTAAGATAATATTATTTTTTAAATGAACTGATATTTATTTTTTATGAATTTATATAATTTATTAATATTTGTCTCATGTTTGATAGCTAACATACGAACTTGCTAATAATATAATATTATAGTGAACAGTTAGTGTGGCCTTGATTTTACCTGCTTCGAGGTACCTAAAACCAGGCAATGTTTTTAGTATGTAATTTTATATTCTGTGATTAATTCTGCATTTCTAAACAGTATTGCTAGTTTTTAAAATGTTTAACGATATTGCCAGCTACTTAATAATTTATTAATCTAATATAAGTTTATTCTAACATTAATTTTGTATTCCATGGTTAATATTTGTACCCGCAATAAAGTTGTAATAAAAATATGTTACTTTGTTTATTTAAAACACCTTTAGATAAATATTTCTTGGATCTGAATGTATTAGAATATTTATTTTAATAATTCGCTTTTATTAGTACAGGAAACAGAAAATCTCTCGATTATGATACCTAACTTTTTTTAAATAATTTTACCATCAGAACCTTAAATACTCGCCTATAAAGTTAGGGGACGTTTACATATTAGTCATAATCCCTCGTTAGGGTGTTAACACAATGGATTATACCGAATCGTTTTGATTGACACTTTGAATATCACCATAATAATTAATATTAAAAATTATTCCAACTTCTACACAACGAGAAAAATAAGTATAGTTTTAATTCGAATTTAGATTTAAAAATAAATGCAATGTTTTAAAATAGGAACTTTTTTTTATAAGAACTGTATAAAAGTCGGAACAATTTTTTGACACAACTTTTACAGCGCTTTCACATCAAAAGCGTTGAAGAAGTTGTCAAAAAAATATATATCTAATTATCATTAGTTAATCATTAAAACCTGGGTAGTCTGTAAAGGAATTTTGAAATTGCCTTCATAAGAAAATATATTGTGAAGAATTTTGTAGCTGAATATAAAATTTGTATTCTTTAAAAATATGTTCACAATATATTTTTAAATACACCTGAAGATTAAAAATAATCTTTAAGTTATCATCATATTTATTGTTTTTAATTTTGTGAGAGGATTCCTCTAATAGTAGGCTGCGTTTCGCGAAAAAAATATGCTTTTTTAATTCTCATAATAACATAGAGAACGAAAAATCATGTTAAACCATTGAAAAATCCTCTCTATACTGTGTTGATCTTACTACTGTGTACAACTATTCTATCCTGCTTAACGTGACTGTATTTTGGACGCGTGTGTACCTCTCACACGTCAATAAAGACAGGAAGATGTGAAGTAGAAATTTAGTCTTACAAGTACTACTTATGTTGGTTTAGTTAAACGCGTTTGGAACGGGTATGTAGAATTTTTAGATTCGATTCCATTATGTAGTAGTATATTTTTTATATTCACAATATTCTAATACTTAACTAATTCGATAATCAAAGCAAACTCGAGTTTATTTAATAAATAATTGTACAAGTAAGTAAGTAAGATGACATAATCACGCGTTGTTTTAGTTATTAACTTTGAACATGTGGATATGGTAGTGTAAGAAATAAATAGAGGCAATATAATGTATCTTTTAAAGATTCGCGTATTTAAAGTAACATAAACGGGTCTTATTTCGCGTATAAATTAGTAAAATTATTAACTACCTTTTACCTGACGTTTCAACTGCGTTGCAGCAGCCGTGGTCACGGGACAACTGAGAGAGTTGGCGCGAAAAAAGACGCGTTTATGTTACTTTAAATATGAATATAATGTATATATAATATGGACGGGCTTTTTTTGTTAATGTGGGAAAAATGTTCCCCCGTCGTTCGGGGCAACGAACAGGGTAGTGTGGGGCCTTCACCCACTAAAACAACCCGCCGTATGCCTTCTCTTCGCCTTTATTGGCGGGCCACTGGAACTATGTTACATTCCTTCGGTGGTATATTATGGATGGCCTAGCGGTAAAACCAAGGACTGCAAAGACTGATATCGAGGTCGAGCCTCAGTCCGAGATCCATTCTTCGCACGGCACACACGTCTAACATTATGGAAACTATGTTTGTATTTGTTGTGAAGGAAAACATCGTGAGGAAACCTGCATACCTGAGTTTTTCTCGACAGCTTGTGAAATTAAACACAAAGTGTAAAAATGTGAAATCGAAAAATCGACCTGTGAAACCTTCCCACTAGCACTGGGGCAGCGTGGTGCTCTACAGACTAAAACCCTCTTTCTATGAGATGACCAGTATATACATATATATATATATTAGTCATTTATACAACGTTAAAGAGGTTCTTTTAATTATATATGTTTATATAAATACATAATTTTACATATATACATATTCAGATAGTAAGATCAACGCAGTACTGTTTAAAGTAAGTTAAAACCCTGGAAAACCAGATTGTATTGGCTCTATTGAATTAATTTCTGACTAACTGAAACAACTGATTTGCGTATTTGGAAATTGGTTTATAAATATTTCTAGTTTCAATGTTGTAGATTGAAGAATTTGCGTAAGCGTAAGTAACAAACGCACAGATAATATTGGCGTTACTTACATTAATAGTAGATATGCTCAGATTACAGATAAATCTAATATTTACGCCAACATGATGCATATGTGTATGCGTTACATAGACTGGTAGTCATGTTTTTTCGAAAAGTTCGAATTAAAAATATTGTTTTTTTTTTACTATACCATATATAAAAATATGATGATAGCAGGAAAATAACAAATCACAAAAATCTTGCCATAAACTATAATAAGTTACACGAAAATCTGAAAACTGACACAGACTAGATACATTTTGCAACCAACAACAGAATCCATAATAATTCGTAGACTAAAAGAAAAAATCGATTTAAAAAATATATTTTGGGAGGGACCGCAAGTTTCTTTGTCTTGTTCACGTATGGAACTTTCTGAATTTACTCCGAGAAGCCCCGTGCCCGAAAGACTATAGTAATAAGTTGTAAAAAATGAACAGAACGCGCTGTAGAACAGTCCAAATACAATCTGGCTTTTCCATGGAAATCCCCACAAACCCCTAACTTATAAATCGGTACGTACCTCGGCAAGGGTCATTCTTGACCAGGAACTCGTCGAGTGCCACCCATCCGCCTCCCACGCGCACCATGACGGTGGACCGGAGAATACGAACCAGGCGTAGTTTTTGAGAGTCACCAAACTGTGGGAGAGTGTTGTGTTCTAGTGGATATGTTTAAGGAGATGATTCCACTACAATAAGTCTAGTGAGGACTAGGTGGTTTATCCCAGCATAAATGTGCCCTATCAGGGAAGTACCACTTTTTCACCAAAGATCAATGTGAAACAACGGTAGGAGTACCTACTGTTGTGTTTCGTATGGTGAGTGAGAGCGCCAGAGGCTCAAACCACCCCTATCCTCTTCTTAATATCCTTCATATCCACTTGTTATCCCTTTCATTAGAGATGGCGACGCGCGAGTAATGCCTCTGGTGTTGCTAGCGTCTATAGGCTACGTTAACCACTTACCAGCATGTGCGTCGTATGCTTGTTTGCCACTCACGTAGTATGAAAAAATGTCATCACTAATCGCGCGCAAGCGCGACTGAGTCCATGATCATATACCTACTTATCATTCTTGCATTTATCATACTTACTTACTTATCATCACGCCATTTCCCTTGCAGGGTAGGCAGAGAGAACAGAGTGCCAAGAGGCTCTATTCTTGCATACATCTCTCGCTTCCTCAACATTCATAACTCTCTTCATACACGCTCGCCGGTTTCGGAGACTCCTGACTCCACCTTCCTTCAATACATGACTGATTTGGTCTAGGTAGGTGAGTCTCGGTCTCCCCCTGTACCTACATCCTTCCACTTTCGCATTGTATATCTTCTTAACTAGTCGCTCGTCCGGCATTCTTTCCACATGTCCGAACCATCGGAGCGTTCCCTTTCGCATCTTTACACCAATACTCTCATTCATACCTACTCGCTCTCTTACGTCGTCGTTACAAATGCGGTCAGTCAGCCTCACTCCACAGATTCTCCGCAGAGATCGCATTTCGACCGCATTGATTTTACTCTCGTGCTCCTTTTTGCATACCCAACTCTCGCTTCCATATAATAACGCTGGGACAAGCACTGCGTTGTGTATTGCGACACGTGCCTTCTGGCTGAGGTGTTGACTGCGGAGAAGTTGTCCCAATGCTCCGTTTACTCTATTTCCCGCATTCACTCTTCTCTCTACATCAGTGGCGTACCTTCCATACCGTCTGAATAAGTCCACATCCAAGATATACAAATTCATCCACTTGTTCTAGCACACCATTTCCTATTGCTACTCTAACATCTGTTCTGGCTTCTTCTCTTTCAAAAACTATTATTTTGGTTTTGCTCACATTCACATTCATCACATCATTGTACAATTAAAACTAGTTTTTATATTACAAGGCTGGTAATCAAGCATACGAGCCACACAGCATAGTGGGGAATGAAGACATGTAGAGGAAGAGTGCTAGAGGATGATGAGGCGAAAAGAAAGGGTGAAAAGGGAGTTAATGCCTCCTAATAATACTAATAATAAATAATTGTTAATGCCTCCTAATAATGCTAATAATAAATAATGGTTAATGCCTCCTAAAAATAATATATGAAAGTATTTTTACTCACCCGATACTTGCCCTCCCCGACCTGGAAGACCCTGAATTTCTGCCTGCATGTGCACAGCATCACCAGGCGTTTCACTTCATCATGGATCTTGTCGGCGTCCGTTGGCGGACCTCGCCGTTCAACCTGTTTGATACGTTAAATATAAGTTAAAAATCGACGTATGAGATAATTACTTATTTTTTTTAAATTGAATGACCTGGTAACTATGACCTTTAGGTCAGTAAGACATTTACAGTAGATGCACTTTTTTCCGGTAATTTTAGGATGGACATGACAAGACATAGTACGCAGTTTGCTGCTAGTGATGATATAAATAATACCAGAATTAAAAATAAATACAGCTAGTTAAAGGAATTAATCCTTGGTCTGCGGTGGACTTCACAAACGTAAGAAATGGACTCAAAGTATCCAGATGGGTTCAAACCTATTTCACCACATCGGCTGTGAAGACATAAATTCAACTATTTAATAAAAAATATTACAAATAGGCTGCAAACTATTTGCTAAAAGAAAACAAACACATGCTCTTTAATATCGACGTAGACAATACTAGGTACCTAAAGTTAGTTTTATAAAAAATAGGCAGCTTAATATACCTACAGATAAACTTTTCTACTTACATACGATAGTCAATTCTTATGTACAAAAAAGTGCATGAAAAATGTTCGTTTCATATTATCATGCAATGATATCAATTTCAAATAGATAATATATCTGCCTATCTATATATACCAACAATCTAGATATCAGCTGTTTAGCCAATAATAAAGCAGAGGAGTTCAGCTTTGCGAAGTGACAGTCATGGCTGAATATTGTAACTGCCCAAATCAGTCGTTAAAAAGAGACAAACGTCATCTTTTCGCAATTTAAATTTAACCGCGTTTCGGTTTTCGCCTCGGATAATTCGGACACTAAATGACAACGTTACAACGTATCACCACCCCACTTTCTCTTTCGAAGACCATAAAGATATTTGCACTCACACCTGTGTCTGGATAGTACATGGTAAGAGGCCATCTGTGAGGTCAAATCAAAATGAAACATCAACTTACCCAGTCGGGTCGGAGCGCTGCGATGAATTCTTCCCAGTCGATGAGGCCTGAGCCGTTTCTATCGAATAGATCGGCTACGGCGCCCATTTCTAACCGAGATGTGTCGAATTCTGCAGAAATTTAGTGTTTAGTACTTTTTTCCAAAATTGATAATACCAATTTGAATGATCAATTTGCAGAGCCAAAATATAAACAACGACACAAATTTTGTATTTTTTATGCTAAAAGACAAACAAGCATAAGTCCCGCCTGGTATCCGGCTACCAAAGAGATTCTTGTAATATACCAGATGTAAGCGCCATAACGAAGCGCTAACTAATTAAAACAAAGTTCTTCAATTATTTTAATTTTTCCCGGGGCACTTGTGCAGAGATCCATGGACCATCCCTCGTGGATCGAGGACCATCCCTCGATCCATGTAGCCCCCTGAGTTCCGTAGTTACTGCTAATAAATGATTCTTCCCAACTCAAACGATAATTTTATTGCCTTTAATAATAGGTACTTTTATTCATGAATTTTTATGTAGGTACCTATGAAACAAATTAATAATAAATGTTGAATTTTTCTTAAAATAAGTACCTACTTATTTTGCATTTCTTAATATAATAATTTATTTGAAAAATGGACCTACAATGACTATATAGTGGTTCAATTATCCCAAAGAAAGGTCTGGGCCTATAGAATGTAACCTCATTATATCATATCGATATCGTATCGCCTCGTTTGTGATTGGTAGAGTAATGTCGCAATAACCACTCACCCAATCACGATGATCTCCCAACCAATGACAATGACACGATGCGATATCGATACGATTGAGTGAGATACATTTCACCCCTTGTCCTCCAATGGGTCAAGAACGGCCCTACTGGTAAACAATTAATACTTACTGGTGTTGATGATGCCGTCGATGAACTCGTGTCGTGCTATAAGTCCGTTGTTGTCCTTGTCCATCTTGCGGAACAGGTCCGTCAGACGGGACTTCTTGTGGTTCATGAACTTGAGGAACTGTGTGCAACGAATTCTTTATTACTTATTGTGTTATGAGTTTATTAGTAGTGACAAGAGCGTGGTATCGATTTCCATCCCTTTAGAAATTTATTTTCTTAGTTCGTCACGGACTTATATATTATACAATAACAACTTACCCTCTTTCTCCAGTCATCCCAACTGAAGTTGGAGACCCTCTGGAGTTCCTTCAAGTGCATGAGCCTGTCGTGAAGGCGACGTTGACGTTCCCATGCCAGGAGCCAGACTGTACGCCATTTGTCCCAGAGTTGCTTCACGCGGGGTGACCTGAACTCCGGCTCGGCACCCTTGCTGTTATTAAAATTCATAGATTTAGATGAAGAGTTTTAATGTGACGCAATTTTTCTGGCGAATTACTTGAATTGACACTTCAATGTTTTACTTGAATTGACACTTCAATGTTTTTGAAAGACATGATCACCTTTAACATAATTGGTCACACAGATGGCGGAGTGGTTCAGATACCAGTCTGACGGTCTCACGCCCGAGTGTTGTGGGTTCGATTCCCACACAGGACAACTCTTTGTGTGATTCACAGATGGTTGTTCCGAGTCTGGGTGTGGTACTTTGTGTCCATGAACGTATAATGTGTGTAAGTCCCTCTCGATACTAAAATCATTCCTTAGCGCAGGGTGTAGTCTTTTACCACTGAATGAATGTAATATAGTAACGGTGGCCCGCCAATAAAGGCGGAGAGACGGCACACGGCGGGTTTCTTTAGTGGGTGAGGGCCCCACACTACTCTGTTCGTTGCCCCGAACGACGGGGTGTGCGGTTAGGATCATTTTTCCCGCCCTAACAAAAAAAGGGTGTAGTATTTAAAAAATTGAATATACTATGTATTGAGACTTAACGAAAGAAGTTCATCGATATGTTTCGGTAAGTATGTGAAATAAAAATTACTACGAGAGGATTAACATGTTTAGAAGGGATTGCAAGAAATTGAGGTTTGATATTCCAACCGCAGTAGATTTTGCTGTAATAATAACTTTATCTCATGATAAGCACTTCACAGGTCTTCATATCTTTTTTTATACTTACGTCCATATTTTCACTACACTATGCTATTTGTCTATAATATCTAGTTAGACTTGTTACTCTTTGTACCTAGAGAGTACAGGTTTGTTCTAAAATTAAAATTTATACTACTACTACAAATTTTATTTTTAAAAATGCACATTTGGCTATGCCTTAGCTTTATTTAACTAGCATGCCAAATTGCCATTGTCATGCTGTAAAAAAACTACATTTTTTATAGCAAGAGTCGTCACACACACAAACCCAGCAAAATAAAAACGCATCACAAAAACAAAGCGAGTAAACATTAATTAATATTTTATTGCAGATGGATTCCCATAGACAAAAGCAATCCTACGATGACATAAATAAAACAAAATATGCACAAATATCTGTTTTTTCTTGTTAGCCTTGGCCGAGGAGTTAACGTCTATCGGGACGTGTTATTCATCGTAGAGAAACACAATTATTTACCAGAATACAAAGCGCAAAAGTGTGAAATCGAAAATTATAGTCACGAGCAGGATTTGAATCTGCGTCTCCTGGATGACCATTACCAGACGCTTTAGCAATCTCGAAATTTGCTAGGCTATCAATTTCGATTGCCTTAGGTGACGCGCGATGACCCGAACAGATGTCAAGGCAGCTTAATTAGCAAAGCACCTGGAACGGTTATTCAAGAGACGCAGGTTCAAATCCTGCTTGTAGCTATCATTTTCGATTTCGAATTTTGACACTTATTGTTCTGGTAAACGGCCGAGCACGTTAAACGCTTAATATAAAAAAAAAAACTCAACTATCAACACATAGATGAATAGATGAGCCTACCTATCTATTACAAGAATCTACCATTACTTCTAGATCATGATTTGTATTTTAGTATTACCCGATCCATAACCAATTTGTTTAGATATTGACTCCATATTACTTTTAGTTATATCGACTATCATTTTATTTTTAGATTTACGAGTTGTGTAAGGCTAGACTTTTTGTTATAGGTGTGTTGAGAGGGGTTGGGTAACCTTACCTTCCCTTTGGCGGGAACCTTGGTCCGTAGTGCGGCAGGTGACGGTCCGGCGACTCTCGTCCGGGACTCACTCGGCTACACACACGCAATATTATAATCACAGGGCAACGAAAACCGAGCTTTGTTAGTCCGTTAGACCTCCATCATGGACGAATGTTAGTTTTTGTACACGTTAGTAATTGCTGTGCAAAAGTTAACCGTACTACTATAAAATAGAATTAATTTGTGTTTAAGCACGTTCAATGAAGTGCAGTGTATTAAAAATATACAAAGTGACGTGTTTTCTTAAATTTGTACTTTGTTTTCATTGATATAAAGCAGTGGTTTGTTATGCTGTATGTTTTAGTCTAGACTTTAGTTATTTGCTCTGTGCATCTGGTTAGTGTAGTGACTGCCACCGGTATACCATGCGTTATAAAATGCTGCCAAAATGTACCAACTGCATAAAATTGATTCCGAGAAAATTACATTTAAAGTTCGAGTTTTCTGTACACAATCCAATTGATTGATTTATGTTATTTTTATGTTAAATGTGAATAGCTCGGATCTCTTTTTGCTTAATGGTAATGCCACAAGCCACATACCGATCGATTTGGTGTCAATAGCTCGTTTTTGAATAATTTATGGGTCGGTACATTTTGGTATAAATAAATCCAAATAGGCTAACGAAAACAAAGTATTTATTTATCAATAGTCCATACATAGTTTAGCATATATGCTGGTCTGACTATAAAAAAGCACAGAGTCCTGTTACAGTTTATATTATCACGCAATCATGTTATGTGCTTATTATTATTTATATACTATTACAAAGCTGTAACAGAGCTGTCTGTATATTTGAGAAAAAAATACTGTATTAGGCTATTTAGGCGTATCTGAACCCAAAAAAAATCTTTTTAGAATTTTTGTCTATTTGTTTGTTCAAGGTACTCTCATCTGGTAGATATTCATCTTATATTAAGTTATACTTCTGTAGGAATGAGACTGGGATACGAGAAACACTACGTAGACCAGGTGTTTTTTTTTTCATGTCAGAGTTATCTTAAGCTTGGACGGTATTACGAAGAGTAGTATCTTGCCGAAAGGGGTTATTTCTTAATTTTTTTTGTGCAATTCGGTCCCAACTTCATATTTTAATAATATTGCGTTGCTTTTTAACTGCCTCAGTGGTGCAGTGGTAGTGTGCGCGACTGATGCTCATGAGATCTCTGGTTCGATAGTCGGGTTGGGCGGTGTTATTGAGCTTTTCCGTTAAAATAAAAATTCTCAGTAGCAGCCCAGACTTTGGAAATGTGCCGGGTAGACGGCTATAGGCTCGCCCCCTATTACGTGGGACTTAAACATAGTTGGCGGACCGTGGTTGTGTAAAACACCTGTGCCTACCCCTTCGGGGATATAGGCGTCTATGTTATATTTACAACTGCGTATTTCTTCTGGGTGACTATCTACGCAAACAGCATTCAGTTCCGCGTCAATAAGCTTTATTTTATATTGTTTTGTCCTTACATTAATTTAAACATTCTTGACAAAATAAGCCTTTTTGAAATTACACTTCATAATATTGTATTTATGGGAAAATTTGTAATTTTACTTTATAATTGCGGATAGAATTAATTTGTAATCATGCATAATACGATTAGGTACAAAAACATGCAATTTCACGGGTGATAGATGCAATTCTTAATAATTTATTTCTCTTTATAGCTATATGATGAAAGAAATATGATATAGATATAGAGTTACAGAGATATCATTTAGGAAGTATAGGCGATAACTTTCATCTAGCAAGTACATTACAGGTATGTAACGTTCTGTAATTTATTAACTTTTATTTATTTAAAACTATTATAATATTGCTCCTCTAAAAGAGATACTAACACAATTAGTTAAATTAAATTGACTTAATAAATTCTCATGTAAACTTGACTACCATTCTAATAAAATAGTCTTGAAAAGGCTGGTTTTTTGCGTTAACGCAGTAATAACTTACGAAAAGCGATAATATCCATTAAAATTATAAAACTTGATTCACCTTAATAGAAAAATATTGGAAATGTTGCCACTGTAAATTTCTCCACATTTTCGGGTAATTGTAATACTAACGACAAACAAAACAAAGGATAATCTACATTTCTATAATACAAGCAACTAATCTACACACACGCTTAATAAAATAATCCGTCAAACCTTCCTCTCCTACAGCGAGTGTGAATCCGGGACCTGCCGTTGAAGCGTAACATAGAGCGAGACGAAAAGCAACGTTTACAAAGTGTTAGAGCAGGGTGAAGCTATGTTTAATGGTTACGTTGGCAGAAAAAAATAATTACACAAACATTATATTTTTTTAAATACAGTATAGTTATACAGTACTATTGTTTTCTGCCAAGTATCCATCAATATGCTGATGACATGTAAAGCATATCCAAATATTAATTATTTTGTATCTACAATATATTTTGGCTTTCAAGTCATTGTTTTTCTGTGAAGCGGAGATAATAATTTCATTTTTTCTTAACATCAAAACATATTGTAGATATCATTGTACGTAAAGATTTCAACAATAACCAAAAAATTGAAAATGTAATAATATGGTAATTTTTAAAAATTACTTTTAAATCCTTAAAATATGTATCAAAAAGGAAACCCACCAAAGAAAAAAAATATAATTTTATATTTCGATCCTACACTTAAGATGCCCCAAAATATTAAAAGTAAAAAACCACCAGATATATTCACAACAAAAAAAAAGGGAAATAATTAAATGTACATAGAAACACACCTGAATCGCCTTGATCCATAGTAATCAGGCGACACCGATCTCTCCCTATGTAGGTCGTGTTGAGAGCCGCGTCTACATACACCATGCAATGCCGGAACGTGCATGAACGTGATAGGACAAAAACAAACATATAAAGTGACGGACAAATGACATAAAAGGAAACATACATAGCAACACTGAAATAATTTGAAAAAAGAACTACCCGCTGAAAATATCTGTGGCGCTGTAAATGAATGTATAATCTGTGGACCTTGCAAAGATGGGCCTGAGTTATTCATAGAGGTAGAAGACCTATAAAACTTTTCGCAGTTTTTTTTTAATTGGAGATTATGGCAGATATATCGACATCCTACTAATGTTAAATGCGATAGTTTGTGATGGAAGTTTAGATGTTTGATATACAGAAAAAAGTAGCTTGAATAATCACTCAGAATATTTTATCCTAATAAGGAATTCCTGGGGGATACGTATAAACGACTTAATGGATTTGAATTTAGAAGTTCACGTGGACAAATTCGCGCAAAGAAACTAATTATTAATAAAATAAAGGGACTTATACTATGTACCTTCTGGATAAATAACCGATATTGTGGTGATCGAATCTAATTAGACTAATACTCTGATTACAATATATGTGGAAATAATATTGAATATGATAAGGCTGATGACAGGATCAAATTGTTTGCAGGTCTCTCCTATGTGATGGGGGTAATTTATCTTGGCGTAGGAGTGTTAAATAATTTACGAGATAAGTTGTAAAAATACGTAAAATAGAACACTATATTGAATAATGGAAAGCAAAATAGAATGAAGTCCTTTTTATATTTAAATTTTCAGCTAGAGTAACACCGTGCCTACGAAGGTTGGCAACATTAGTCACACTGACTGATAATGTGTATTTGACAGATATTTCCAGTAGGCAGTTGTTACATGATATTGGTACGTACCCAGGTGTGCCCTTCGTGGCGCTCTTAGCTGAAATCTTCCTTGGAGTGCTGTCGCGACCCTGCGTTTGATTCTTAACCTGAGCAAAAAAAAGACAGTTTTACAGCACGGTTATCGCTTTCTAATTATGGTCATTTTACTAATATAATATTTAAAAAGTTACCTGGTAAGCCTTGCAGACTCTGTCAACTTCATTCTGTCTTTTCTGCGTGTGTTCCATCAGTTCTTTGTGGTCCTCAATCAGACCTTCCAGTAGCTCGATCGATTCTGGCAGCGGTTCTGCTTCAAGTGCTACAATCAACAGAGTCAATTTTATTGGCCGTTATTCGATTATTTTTATGATTCCTTAGAACACAACTCAATGTTTAATCGATTCTAAAAACTTTTCTCAATTCGATTGCATTGTTTCGTTGCTTTATGTGGTAGACAAGCCACCTAATTATGTCCACCATTCACAACTCACCAATACTAAGAATACTAATACAGTTACTACTACTTATCATCACACCAAGGGAAATCCTTGAGGGGTAGGCAGAGTGAACAAAGTGCTAAGAGGATCTATTCTTGCATAGATCTCTCGCTTCCTCAACATTAATAATTCTCTTCATACAAGCTCGCCGGGTCGGAGACTCCTGACTCCAACTTAATTCAATACATGACGATAGTACCGACCATTTGGGGTCGATAACAAGCGAGTGCCGTTCAGTACCAACCCTTTTTTTTGTTAAGGCGGGAAAAAATGTTCCTAACCGCACACCCCATCGTTCGGGGCAACGAACAGGGTAGTGTGGGGCCTTCACACACTAAAGAAGCCCGCCGTGTGCCGTCTCTCCGTCTTTATTGGCGGGCCACTGGAACTATGTTACATTCCTTCGGTGATTCGGTACCAACCTTACCACCAGTAAAATACTGTTATACTCACATAGCAACGTGTTCTCCAATCCTATGAGCCATTGGAGTAATTCTTCCAGTACCAAGTCGAGGTCCTTCAGGCTTTGCATGTGAGTCTCCAGTTTGGTACCACGCTGCATCGCCCATTGCCATACCTTCATGAAGATAAAAAGTAGTTAATATCGATAAAATACTATTTTTTAAAAGGTCTTTATTTTAGAAAAAAATGCCAAGAGCCAAGCCTGTGTTTTCTGGGTAACCGTTCCAGATGCTTTGCCAACTAAGCCAACAAAACATGTGCTCGGAACTAAAAATTTCGATAGCACGGTCGGACCGTATTGCATCGACCGTGGTCACGGGTTAACAGTTAACCCGTGACCACGGCCGATGCAATACGGTCGAAACGTCGGGAAATTAAGGTATTCAACCTCAACATTATATACGCGATATAGACCCGATATATTAATATTTGTGTATAATGTGTACAAATCGCGAAAGTTTAAAAGTCTTTATTGTAAGAATAATGTAGAAAATGTAAATTTTCGGGGTTCTAAAAAGTTGCCAGCAATCTATAGTTGTACTGCTATTACTACTACTATACTGTTATTGTATTATATTTAATGTTATTTATGCTCGGTTTATGAAAATAGTGTCAGTAATTTAGGCGTGAAAAGCAAATAAATCTATCCTATTCACAATGTTAAGTATGGATTCAGCTTTACCTGCCCAGGAGTGACTTTCCTGAATATTTGAAACACAGGCCGGACGGAGGCCACTAACTGTCGTTTATTTACATTCATTATTTTAAACAATTTATCACATTTGTTATATCTAAACAGTTATTACCTAAACAAAGCAAAGACGTTATATAATCTGAATCATATGAAAAATATTTATGTTAAACTAATCTGTGCGATTGTAGATTATAATTATCATAATTAAATGATATTTTTATCTGTCGTGATTATAAAGTTGCATCATACTAGTTTATATATATAATAAATTTGTGGATATTTATTGTCAGTGAGCCTACGTTTTGATGTGAAAACATATAATACGGAGGGGGGGGGGGGGGGAAGCTTTAAAACTCACTGTTTATTTGATTTATTTAATTGTTTTTAACTCCATCTGTTGACAAAAGCATCTAACTAGGAAGTATAATATCAATCAATAAACCAATAACAGTCTTAATTCTTCTATGGATAACGAGAGCGCTTACCAAGAATTATATCAAACTCGAACAATATTTGAAGAAAGAAAGATAATCTATGTTTTCACATCTGTGAGACGTCTCGTGACGGCTCATTTTTAAGGACCACATCCTGCACTAAGGTGGAATTCATAAGGGAATTTAAAAATACATCTAGACTTAAAAAAGCTCACCTCATCCCATCGACTCTGTATGATGGTGATCCAGTGTTTGATAACCGTCACAGCATCAGGATGCGCTTTGCTCAAGATAGAGTGAGCCAACGTGATAGTTTCGTCCTTGTCTTTCTGCTTCTCTTTTAACTCTCGTACAAATCTCTCGTGTTCCCGGATCTGCTGTTGAGTCTCTTGATCTCCTTCGGGTAGCTGGCCGGAGAATCGAAGTTTGGTCTCCGCGTCTGATAGCCATTCGAGTAACATATTTACCGAACGGTGTAGTTTTTCAGCCTGCAGAAAATGTGAATATTTTGAGAATAGTTTTTACACCTAGTATGACAACAGTGTTGGTTTCGAGGAAGTAATACAACAAGTATTCAAAACTAGTACCCCAATGTAGTTCGAAGCCAGGCGAATGTAAATACTACCATAAGGTAAATCTTAAGTAATATTTAGTTAAGTCTGTAACAGTTCAATATAGCCAGTATCAGTTAAGTAGCACCAATAACTAGTTTAATTTAATCCCCGCGGTCACCCTAAGTGATGATCGCTGATAAATGGTAACCGTCGCTCATGGATTCAACTATACCGAGAGTATTGTCAAGCCGCTGTTCACCGTTTCGTTTTACAGATATGAAATTAAAGAATACACGGCTATCTTCTGCTATAATCAAAACACACCGATATGCTTCATGGCGGATTTCACGGGATATGGTGGTACCAACCTGCTCGGGCCCGATAGCAAGCGAGTACTCCCACTTGGTACCTAGCCCTACCACCAGTAATGCAATGGGTGGTAATTGCTTACTTCCCTTAGTCGCCTCGTAAGACACCTGTGAGAAAGAATGGGGTGGTGACACTTGTGTTCTTAGTCCGTCACCACATGGACATAATAATACACAACTGCCCCCATGCGGTTCATTACTAAAATTTATAAAACCTACCTCTTTAAGTGCACTGTCAAGTTTGTGCGCTTTGTTCTCAGTGAGAGAGTGCACTTGGTCCCACGCGGTTTGCAGCTCAGAGCATTGCTGGCGGATATTGGCGGCGTCTTCCTTAGGCACAGTAGCTTCGAGGTCTCGGCCCGTCTTCATGACGGACTGCATTTGTTGTTCACGCGAGTGTAAGTCTTCCTCGAATTGCTAGGAAAATATATTGTTGTGTAAATATTTTTTATAGGGCTGCGTCATTATTAGGTACAAATCTTAATTGTAAAATTAAGTTTACATGGTCAGTATACCGTGCCGTGTGGGGCCGGCTTTAGAATTGTCCCACCCCTCTCCACCCATGAGAGTCGTAAGAGCTGACTGAGGGAATACCGAGGGAGTGGGCAGCAGCACTCCTTCGAGTATTAACAACATCCACTGCGATCGCCAACCCGCCTACCAAGCGTGGCGATTACGGCAATATCCCCCATTCTTGGGGAGGCCTATGTCCAGCAGTGGACTTTAAAAGGCTGATGGATGGATGTATGGTCAGTATAATGTATGCAAATACTTCCGACAGATGGCACAGGCGTCACCTAAGACATTAAGAATGAATGTGTTACCGAAATTCATAGTCCCGAGAAATTGACACGATAGCTGAATTGGCTGAATTGGCAAAGCATCTGGGACGGTTTTCCAGGAGATGCAGGTTCAAATCCTGCTCGTGGCTGTTATTTTCGATTTTTCTTTTTCACACTTTGTGTTAATTAATTGTTATGTAAAGTTGGTTCCCGATATAGTATTGAGATAAAACATATACTAGCTTAAAGTCTCCTTTTTCATGCATATCTCTTAGTCCCTTTTAAGATCTTCTATCATCATGTAACTGATGTCATGACCTTCAAATATATTTACCTTGTGCTGTTCAATGAGTGCCATGACCGTATCAAGGTCGCCGTGGACTGGTGAATCAGCGCCCAGCTCCTTCAGTTGTCGCCGCAGCCATTCCAGGAGAGCAGACATAGCGTCCTTGAACTGGCCGGAGTACAGCAAAGCTTCCTCCAGCTTGCGTTGCCTGGAATAGAGCATATTTGAAGACATTTCTCAAATAGCCGTATGGCCGGCTCGGATGTTGAGCTTTCGATATAAGAAATATGTTACAGCGCCATCTATTGAACAGTTATAAATCTTACAACATAATCAACAAATAAATAATACTTCTCTGTGAAAACCGCCTTTTATGTATGTTGTTAAAGTCTGGAGAAGCGCAGTCATCGTGCCCTTGTAAAAAAACAAGGGTTCACGTTATGACTGTACAAACTAGCAGCACAGAGCCATAAGCTTGACCAGTTGGGCGACCACATTTATGGTAAGATTATTGAAAGGAGTATGAGGATGGTGTTTGATAAATATCTGTGTGAGGTATAAGGGTTTCAGCGTGGAATATGGAAGTGCATGGGTGTTTTCTCTGCGTAACATTGTGGAGAAGCATCTGGCTGTAGTTTTTTTACATTATTGTAGATGGCAGATCTCTATACGTCTTTACGTACAATAGTAATTTAGACTATTTTATTTACTAAACAATCTCTTCTAAGTAGTGTTTAGTGTAGGTTTACTAAAAAATACTCTCTCTCCGTACTAAGGAAAGTTATTGTTCCCGCCGAAGGCAGAACGAATGAACAGCGCCGCCATTCATACAAAGACGGTTGATCATTACAGTTAAAAATCAAAAGATTTTGTGACAGATCCTGTCACATGTATTTTTTTCCTTACCTATCAACAGCCTTCGAGCAGACAGTAGTCCATTTAGTCTTCATGTCCGACATCATGGTCTTCAGAGTGTTCTCATCGCTCTTGGGCGCCTTGTCCTTGAGCTGTTTGCCGGTCTTCATTGTAAGGTCATACGCCGGCTGTTTGGATGCTAAGGCCTTTTGGAACTCGCGGTGTTTTGTCAACCTGGTTAGTGAAGAGATACCGTTATGAGATATTGTGAAATCACTATTTGTAATATATTATTTTTGCTAGGCGTTAAAATTTATAGAAATTAGTAATAAGAAAACCATCTTGGTGTAACAAATATAACCAACTAGCGCCATCTATTATAATTAAGACATACTTTTCTCCACTGGAATACAAAAGGATGTAAATTAAATCTTAGATGTGGCTGTTTATAAATGAAACAGTTGCCCTTTCTTACTCAAACCAAAGACCTATGAGGTTAATGTATTTCTATGTATAGATTATGATGTATTTGACAAACAAATCTTACCTCTGCTTGATCTTCTCAGGGTCGTTGACAGTCGCTTCAGAGTTGAGCTCGTCCAATTGTTTTTCTGTGTCGTTGAGCCAATTCATCAAGTTGTTCCTAAACAACAAATGTATTTAATACATTGATGTCACTTGTTCTTAAACAAACGATTGTTATTGCTATGATGACGTCATCATTTAAATCTTATGCAATCCTAAAGGTTTTCAGACTAAGGCACTGACAATAATTCATTAACATTCTGAACCCCAACCTATTAAACTGTACTAAAATTAAAAGTGATCACCACAGGTGACCATCGAATCTACATTTTTTTCGTCTTGAGAATTTGACGCCATCTATTGGACTGTTTAGATATCATCTAGTGACAATGACGTCAACTTAAATTTCAACTCAATACTTATGAAATTTGTTTGAGCGGCTCTTTCATTTGAGTCCATCGTGAATATCTCAATTATACTTTTGTGATTAGCTGGTGGTATAAACTTACCACATATCATTAAATTCCTTAGCCTCCTTGAACCCGTGGTCCAATGCTCTGGTTCTCTCAGCGGCTTTGGATACCACTCTCTCCCACCGATGCTGTACAGACACCAGCAGGTTCTTGATCAGTATCACGTCTTGCTTCTGGCTGAAGTACTTAAGGTGGGTGCCTTTTTTGTCCAGGTGCAGCATTGTTTCTCTATGTGTAGCTACTTCCTTCTGGAAGGACTTGTGTTCTTCAATTTGTGCTGCAAAAAAAAATTAGCAGTCAGCTGATGGTAGAACCTTGTTGATTACAGCATGAATGCTTAGGCTCGACCGCACAGAATATCGTAGAGAAGTACTCATAACTGCTGTGTTCTTTTCATCCTCTATCTTCTGACCACCGCCAATCCTTATCCCCTGAGGTTACTAACGTACGTGTGATGTACTAGTGTCACTAGTTTCTGTAAGCTATGGTAACTTCTTACCATCAGGCCAACTATATAAGAAGTACCACTTAGCGTGGACAGTGTACCTACAACAACGGATGGTTACCAAACTGCACAGCTGGCAGAGTGGTTTAGATACCGGCCTCCCACCCGAGTGTTGTGGGTTCGATTCCCACACAGGGCAAATCTTTGTGTATGCAAATGGTTGTCCTGAGTCTGGGTGTACTTTGTGTACGTGACATTGTATGTTTGTAAAAGTCCCCCGCGACGTAAGGATTATTCCTTAGTGCAGGGTTGTCTTAAAAATAATACAAAAGAAAAAAAATAACAAAGTACTCAACATTACTCAATGTATATTTCATGTTTAAAATAATAGGCATACTTACTAAGAAGTGTCTCCATTACTCTGGAGACAGGTTTGGCGGAGGTCAGCGTCTTCTCGGCGCTGGTGAGCCAGTCCACGAATGCTTGTAAAGCGTCGTGGAACTCGGTAGCTTCCTTCAGGGCGATCTCTAGTTTGATCTTCTTGTCGGAGGCCCTGGGAATTGATATGGTAATAAATTTTTGATGGTAGGTCTAGTCGTATGGTAGATAGTAATAAATAAACGATGGTAAACGACAACCTACAGCTACAGCTTGGATATTTTCTAGTCGCTTCACAATTATACAGAACCAATTCACCAGCATTAACATTAAGCAATTTCATATTTAGCTTGGTAAATATGTAACATAACAATTTAATAATATTTATATATAACAATAAAGTTACTGGATTTATGAAATAATTACCCACGCAACAAAAGAAAAATGTTAGTACATAAATTCATTGAGAAACCGGTAGATGGCGCTATTTTCAATTAAGTACGTAAAGAAAATTATAATATATCGAATAGAATAGACCACTTTTGTTAAAGTTTATCCTGTAACAGAGAATCTTATCTCACTATATCCGATTATAAGTTCACAATAACTTATAACTTAAAGTTAAAAAATCACAATGCCTAATCAGTTCATATAGTATGTCAACAGATGACTTTCTTTTCACTAACCTGGCAGTGACATTATCCCATCTGGACTTCAAGTTCTTGAGGTTGTGATGTAATTGAGAGGTGGGGTTTGGTTTATCTTGTCGCTTCAGATACTCCTGACCTTGCTGGAGTACTGCTTCTACTTTAGGGCGATTAGCTTCGATCTCATTGTATACCTCCTGTTATCAAATAAATTTTGATATTAGACCATGAAATAAAGTCTTTTATAATGAGGCTGTCGGGTGGTGACGGACTAAGAATACAAGTGTCACCACCCCATTATTTTCCACGGGTGTCGTATGAGGCGACTAAGGGAAGTGAGCAATTATCATCCATTTCAAGACTGGTGGAGAGGGGGTTGCACCTAAGGTGCTCTCACTCACCATACGAGGCACAACAATAGGAATCCTACCGTTGTTTCACGCTGATCTTCTGTGAGAGTACTGGTACTGCCCGGTTCGAGCGGGCACATTCATGCTAGGATAAGCAAGGCTTTCGCTTAAGCGAACTTTTGTAATTTTACGTGTATGTTGGATTTTGCTCCGTAAATCCCCTCATTGGTATTATATAAAATGTTTTTGATATCATTAAGAAAGTACTAAACCTTCAATTAGCGTATTAGGCTTGATGGCAGTAATCAAGTATCGCCAAAATATTAAAGCGATCTAATGAAATAGGATTCAAGGATTTCGAAAAATGTATTCATTCTTATTTTAATGGAGAGATTAATAATATATTTGATAGCTAAAACGCCAATTAAAGCGAATGACGTCACGTGCTAAGGTGTGACGTCATTCGCTCTGAACTATTGAACGCTATTGTAGTGTCTTAGATTCTCTTTGACTTTAATGTTTAAACTGTTGCCGTATTGAGGCGTCAGGACATGACAAATGGCGTGCGTTTTGACGTGAGTTTGAAATTTTAAAATTTAAATTTCATTTTAATGGCGTAATCGCCACGCTTGGCAGGCGGGTAGGCGATCGCAGTGTATGTTGTTAATACTCGAGGGAGTGCTGCTGCCCACTCCCCCGATATCCCTCAGTCGACTCTTACGACTCCCGTGGGTAGAGAGGGGTGGGGCAATTCTAAAGCCGGCCCCACACGGCAATGAGATTGCCAATAAATCAATATTCACTCATATTCATAAAAAAAAATAACCAATGAAAAGTTGTACGATTGCATTGCTCTGAAGATTAGGTTTTAAAATTAAAAAAAATGGACATACCATGAATCTCTCTAGTTGTTCCGTGGCGGTCTCAGGGAGGCCACCAACAGGCTTCGAGGCTGCTATCACGCTATCCACTTCTGACAACCAGCTAAGCAGGTCACCGATCTCCGCATTAAAACTGTCCAAAAGTCAAATTAAATATTATCATCATGTGTTGCGATTCATATACGGCACGGACTCGAATAAATCCCCAATACCTAAACATAAGTCTAAAATACCCACATTCACTAATTTCGATCACAGATACAGATTTCGTGATTTGTAAGTATTTCCTAATGGGCGAACGCACGTTCTAATACCGAAATTTATTATCTCGCTAAAAGAAGCATTTTTTATACAACGTGGGTGGCAAACAAGCATACGGCCCACCTGATGGTAAGCGGTTACCGTAGCTATAAGCTAGCAACACCAGAGGCATAAATCGAGCGTCGCCATCTCCAAGGACAGGAAAATAGTTAGTGGATAAAAAAGTTAGGTAGAAGACTTAGGAGAGGATAGGTAGGATACTTGGGAGAGGATAGGTAGGATACTCTGAAGAGGATAGGAAGGATAAAAACAATTATTTGAGTGATCCACAAATTATTGTTCCGAGTCTGGGTGTACTTTGTGTCCGTTAACTGTAAATTTGTAAAGTCATCGCCGCGATACGGTATATTACCTAGTACATAGTCTCAAAAAAAAATACGCGTCGTCTGGAAATGTTAGGTCGCGCAAGCTTTAAAGCCTTACGATTAAAAAAGTAATTAAAGTCACACAGCGATATCCCTTCCCAACCTTTGTGTGCGAACGTATTTTTTAAAGGACCCCCTAATATACTTGACATTGTTACTTTTCACTTATAGTAATAAACTTTAAACACATACACACCCGTACCCGTCAAGGGACGTGTATGAGCTTTAAATATGTCGACTTAAAATACTACGAGTGAAGTAAATCCCCTGCACCTTAGACAAAAAAAAAACAAGGCACAGCACTTACCTTTGTGCTTCTCTGAGCGCGTCTTCCAGCTCTGTTTGCCTGTCGCGAGCCTTCTGCTGAAGTTCACGCCATTTGCGGTTGAGGGTTGACAGCTTCTCTGCAGTCTCTCCTGCTTCTTCGGTTCCTAAATAGAGCAGTCAAAGCTATTGTTAAGTGCCATTATCGGAGATCCCACCGTGAATTCTGCGGAGTTGGTGGTGAATTAGAGTCGTGACGGAGTTTGCATATAAGCATATGGCTATCAGAGGCGAATTTGAAGTTTCGGTTACATTACCAATATTTTTTTTTAACTGTCACAATGAGCGACATTTTTTTTCTTCCACGAAACTCTAACTTGGGGCCTTAAATTTCATTTTACTTCAAAGCAGTCCGCCACAATCATAAACTAAGATTTGTAGGCTATTTTATTTTAAACTTAAGTTAATGTAAAGTACATTAAGTTAATGTAAAGTACATTAACTTAAGTACACTACATTCAGGAACAAAACGGTTGCAGATGTTAAAATATGTACCAAATAATTTATTATTTTATTAGTATAATAACGCACATTATTACCAAAGCATTAGTGCGTTCTGCAAGGAACAATCTCAAAATTGTATTAGGTAGAATTAATTAGTTGGTAACACTTAAATTGTTACAAGATTCTTGTACGATAAAGTAGGAAAAGTTTTGAATGATGGAGGTGAATGTGTAAGAGCCCTAACAGACCTAAGAACGGATTGACAAAATGCGTGGCGTGTTGGACAAAGTCCCAACAGAACGACGCAGTCGGAATAGTAAATAGTGATTTTTGTACTACAGTCCCAAGAAAGAGTGATGCATGTGACACAGACCCAAGAAACGGATGTGTATGATACATCCCCAAGAGAGTGATGTGTGTGATACAGTCCTAAGAGAAAGTGATCTATGTTATATAAGAGAATGATGTGTGTGATACAGTCCTAAGAGAAAGTGATCTATGTTATACAATCTTAAGAGAATGATGTGTATGACACAGTTCCAATAGAATGTGATTTGTATGATACATCCCCAAGAGAGTGATGTGTGTGATACAGTCCTAAGAGAAAGTGATCTATGTTATACAATCTTAAGAGAATGATGTGTAGGACACAGTTCCAATAGAATGTGATTTGTATGATACATCCCCAAGAGAGTGATGTGTGTGATACAGTCATGTGTATGACATAGTCCTAACAGTGAGTGGTAAAAGGCAGTGAAGAAAGAAGCAAAAGCGCCGGCACATACCCGTACCGTGTTGGACGATCTGAGAGCCGGCGTCGTTGAGAGTGTCCACGCTAGCCTGGTGCGCTGCGATATCGTTCACGAGAACCTTCAGCTTGGCCAGTTCTACTTCTAGTATCTGAGGGTCGCCGGCAACCTGAACCAGAAGCGCAATTTATGTTATTAGTTAAAAATAAGGTAGAGAACAAGTACTAGAAATAAATATTATAATTTCTCATTGCTTAATTTTTTTCACAACCCACGTAATAAGCAGCTTGCGCCATTTCGAATCTCGCAATGTTTGCGTGTGCATTGAAGTTACATATTTAAACATAGCATCACGCCTGTATTCACGGTTCTCCAGCGGTTTATTTCACACCCACCCACGGTTCGCCAGCTATGTTTAAGTCCCACGTAATAGGGGGCGAGCCTATTGCCGTCTACCGGGCACATTTCTAAACTCCGGGCTGCTACTGAGAACTTTTTTTTTTACGAAAAAACTCAATAGCACTGAACCACAGAGACTATATATTACACATATTTTTTGTGTAATAGATTTTTTGTGTTAACAATGTGAATTATTAAGTTGTATAATATTTCCCATAGGTTGTAATTTGAAACATAAAATAAATTTTACCTAAATTTATTTTCTATTGCACAATGTTATGCTCATTGGCTAGATAAATGATCGACGTCATTTTTACTTTGTTATTTTACGTAAAAGCTCTTTAAGTGTTTCAATGTGTAAATCGTAAAAAAATGAAACTTGAATTGATATTTAAAAAATACTCGTTTGCCATAAAAATGTTATAATATCTTGTGAATGTGGTCTTTTTCATACAATAATAATTCACCTACTCTACTCACCGGTCTCAAAGAATCCAGCGTATCACTAGTATGTTGAATCCAACTCAATAACTCTTGCAACGCATGCTGCAACTGGCCCAGTCTAAGTAGAGCTCTCTCTAACTGTTGCTGTCTCTCCACCATGCCCCGAAGTAGGGCCGACCAGCGTGAGTTGACCTCTGTAAGAGGCGCCTTGATGGCCGCTGCTTGTTCCGACGATGTGCGTTCTGTGAGCTCTTGTGCTTGTCTATTGAAAGAGAGTGAGTTAGATTGCGAATAGAGAGGTAGCCGGTAGTGATTTGTGTTGGGTATTATTCTGTTAAAGTATTTATTATTATTTATTATATTACATGATAAATTCCGCTTCTAATTTAAAAAAAAAATCTTTTGTTTTAAGCTAATATATGTTTACAACAAAAACACAAGTATCGAATGACCCTCAATCAGCGGTTAATAATGTTGATCTATTGAATTTTTTTAAATGATATTAAGGTGATAAGTTAACGAATCATACATTACACTTCCCACCACTAGTGTTGGTGAAAGCTAACAAAGTTAATCAGTTCTATAAAATTAGTAGGTACCTATGTATAGTACACAAATTTTAAAGGGGAAATCCAAATCACTACCGCATTTTTTTAAGTAACAATTAAACACTACGTACGTAGACGTATTCACATAACATGCCACAAACAAACATAAGCTTACTTTCTAACATATATAGGTAAGTCTTTGACGTTTTATATTGACTGCTTCTCGCTTTTGTAGCGACATAAGAGAAAGCTAATGTATTGCAATTTTCTAAAGACTATTTACTGAGAATTGTCTGACGGAAAAATCCAACAATATATTTTGATACCTCAGTTGCAGCCTTACGTCAGAAGGTAAACGAGTCAGATATATTTGTTAATATTTTATGTTCTCGATATACTCTATGATCATACTTTTAAGAGCTAAAATCACCAAAACCTCATCAACATACTGGGATGGGTTCCTGCTTACTAATAAGCCTTAACAGTTAAAAAAGCGTATACGTTTACAAATTATGTCTACCAATTACCGGCGAACTACTAAAAACTATAACTACAAAGCTATTTTAGTAAGATAGCATATACGAGATCACACACACACATCCATATAAACACCATCAAACAAGGAATAATGATATAGTTTCACCATCGCTAATAGATTTAAATAAATCACGTTTCCAAAAAAAAAAATTACAAACTCATACAATTAAAAAATATAAAGCCACAGAGCAGAGTCTGGGTGTATTGTGCACATACAAAAACATATGTTAACCGTATATTTTAAAGCCTCATTACACGTTTTTAGAAGAGAAACTTCTTAAAATTCGTCACGGATACAGATTCAGATAATCACGCAGGACAGGATACAATCGTAAATAATCACGAAATACTAATTACACAGCGTCTGACGCGTTATAAGACACATACGAGCGAAATTACTAGAAATGTGATGCGTTTAAAATTTCACTATCAATTGTCATCGTTACCGATTATCAAATCAAAGAAGGTTTACTTCAATTAAGGACACAGAACTGCCCTTAATCTCAAACATTGTGTAAATTCGCGAAAAATATGGTACTAAGAATCATTTTAACTATTTTGATACTTTAATATCATTTGACATGCTTGGCCATATAAGCCAATTCAGCAGCATTGGCATCTGGGACGGTATTCCAGGAGATGCAGGCTCAAATTCTGGTCATGACTATTTTAGATTTACATTTTCACACTTTGTGGTCAATTATTTTAATTGTTTATATATCATATATCTCTTTTTATTTGTTGCAAAAAGAGAGTGACAGCATGGTGTTAGTATACAGCTAATGGTGAAACGTATAAATACAAACAAACACACACACTGTATATTTAACATAAATCTTGCCTCATGAGACTCCTTCGTGTCATCAATCCAGGGGGAGGGGCGCATAGAAAAACATCTGATTAGTACATGTGTATTTTATGTACCTAATGCCACTAGAATAGGTACTAGAAAGAGTTAACGATCTTTATTTTAACTGCAATAATCAATTACTATTTTTAATCGATTCGTGTAATTATTGTCGTTCTAATATCAATCTGAATTCCAAAGACAAAGTCAATTTTCAAATAAGACTTATTTTTTTTCTATTTAAAAATCGATCTTATATAGTAATTAATAAAATATACACGATTTCCCAGATTCTTGTGGCTTTAAGTATAGGGTTTGATAATTATACAACTGTGCTGAAAGATCGTATATTATGTGACCATTGTTAAAGGGAATAAGGTAGTTTTTAATTACAATAAATTGTGTTACTAGCTACGGGTAATACCATCACCGGATACTAAAAAGGAAAAGATCCAAACAAAATTCTTCAAACATGCAATATCCCCAATTATCGAAAATGCTATCAAGTCTATATATGCGTGTCGCATTGGTGTTTTAAACACCAATATTACATTTAAAAACACACATTTGCGAGCGTATACGTGTGAATGCGTGCACGTGTACCAACATTCTCGAATACACGTTACCACGGCTAATGTAACTCAACGGAAATTCCCATTGACGAGCATAGGTCTACTTCATATATGGAGGCCGTTTGAAAGAGGCCTTACTGAGATATTATTGTCCTTTTATCGCAGATTCAGTTAGAATTTAATTTCAAGTTTTCCATAATCTAAAGGGAAAATAATAGTTCTATCGTACACAGAGGAGTTTTAATAAATACTTATTACAAAATTATTAGTATAGGACTCCTAAATCAAACTTGTCATAAATCACACCATTTAATAGATGAAATTTATATGTGGAAGAGAAAAAGACAAACTAGTTGGGTGATGTGCAAAACCGACAATATGTGGTCCACGGTGGTCATTTCCACGAAGTGCTTTAATAAATAATTCTGAGTGCGACAGTTACCGTGATACACCAACAAAAGGAGCGATGTTTATACTGTTAGTCTATCACCAAAAGTTTACAATAATTAAATAACCTAATGAAGTCTTTTTTTGTAAGTCCTTAAAATAACCCTTTAAAATTCTTCAGGTATCAAACCGTCCCACTACCCTAAAACGTCTCCATAATATAAAGATACATACCTATTAAGAGCTTCCACTTTCACCATGTGAGGGTCGACCTCTTGCTTGAAGCTGGCCAGTTGAGCTATTTGACGTTTAACAGCATCGATGTCAGATCCTAAGGGACTCATATGGGCGAATTTATCTTCGGCTGTGTCGAGGAATTCTTGGAGATTCTAAAAATAGAATGAAATGTTTTTAGTTTCATTTGCGCATCACACAAAAATTATTGAACGGATTTCAATGCAACTTTTTTTATTTGATAGCTCTTGATTAAACTTAAAAACTGGTATACATTTTATCTCGCTACTATATCGGGAACCTGAGATATAATCTAAGAGCGAGAGAGTATATTACAAAATTATCAACAGATGTTGTATCATTGGTTTGTCTATCAATTCCTCACCTGTAAAGTGTCGTGGAACTCCATAGCCTTCTCCATAGCGTCAATAAGGTTTTCCTCCCTCCTTGCGTATAGAGCTGTGATGTTGTCCCACGCGTTGTCTAAGTCCTCCATATGTTTCTTCACCTCCGGTTTATCCGGTTCGCCGCATAGCGACATGAGAGTCGAACCAGTTTTTCGGACTTTCTCAACCTGGTACGAAAATATTTTCATTATAGACGATATGTGACAAAAACTAAAAAATGTTATAATGAAAAATTTGGGCTCCAATTCTGAAATTTTAAGTACAGAGAAGCATGTATCAAGGTTTTTTTGGTGAACCCCAATTATCACTTGCCCTTTAACGGCATCAAACTTGGTTAAATTTAAACGACATTGCAGGGCCTTTCTAGCACAAAGCATGCATTAATATGGTTATTTGTTTCTCGCACATAGGTTTTTCTAGCTTACGTCTTACCACTTGTATAAAAATAGAACCAAACCATTGACTTTTAGGAAAATCCAGACCAAATACTCTAAGTGAAGTATGCTATAACTAAGTAAAGCGTCACCTCGGGCTTGGTGTGGTCGATCTCGTGGCGGATCTCCTGCAAGGCCAGCTGCTGCTGCTGGATGTCCCTCGGGCGGGCGGCAGGCGGCGTCTGGGCGGAGAGCGTGTCCTCCAGCTCGGCGAGCGTGCTCATCACCGCGTTCAGCTGCTGCCAGAACCGTCGGGCCACCTCCAGCGTGCTCTCTAGCGAGTTGCCGCGGGTGTTGCTTGCCTTTTGTACTTCGTCCCATAGTCTGGAGAAATTAGTCCGTATTAACACATGATAGGCCTGTGGGCAAAAGGCTGATGGATTGATGGGATGGAGGTCTGTGGGAAACTTGGATTGGAAAAAGTTGATAATTTTAAATCCAATATGGCCTCCCGCCCGACTGTTATGGGTTCGATTCCCCCACAGGACAACTACTTTGTGTCCGTGAAATTGTATAGTTGTTAAGTACCGCGCGATACAAGGATTATTCCTTAGTGCAGTGTTATCTTGAAAAAAAAACTTCCCTGGTGAAGGCTTATTTCTCAAAAGACAGACACACACAGTTTTAGTGTAAGTTAGAAGTGATAGAAATAGACTGATAAGTTCTGATTGGCCTATAGATACCTATATATAAATGAGATATGAAGTTTTCAGTACGTACTTGGTGAGCTTGTCAAGTTTGTTCCTAATATCTCTGACCGCAGGGTCACTCTTGTTGGCTTTGCTGATGACGTCAGAAGCTGCCCGCTGCACCGCATTGTACGCCTCTTCACGTTTCTCCAAATCTTCAACGAGAGAGTTGTTCTCCTCGATCTGATCTCTGTTCAAATTTTTTATTAGATTATTTTAAAGTAATAATGCATTCGTGTGATGAATGAGTCGAAATACTGATGTCACTATCAAATCTTTTAGGTACCTTAGCTGCAACCCGTGGTTTCACCCTTCTCTTTTAAAAGAAACTGGATCATATTATGCGACTTGAGATTTTTTTTATTTTTGATTTGAAAAACTCAGCTTGATGTTCAATCTTGGAGAGTACTCACAAGATTTCATCAATATTCTTACACCAATATTTATAATAATCTTTGATGTGTGTTTACTTTTTATAATACAATTATTTTGATTAAACTTGACTTTTCAACTGAGTTACGAGTATATTAGCTGTGATCACGGCGAGTATAATTAATATAATATTATATCGATAAAAATAAAAATGTTTTTACAGTGGAGCCGCGGGCACAGCTAGTTTATAATATTAGTAAAAAAGTACTTATTAAATATATATTGTAATATATATACGTACAATAAATAATATAATACGGTTCTACAGCCGCATGTTTACTTTTTATAATACAATTATTTTGATTAAACTTGACTTTTCAACTGAGTTACGAGTATATCAGCTGTGGTCACGGCGAGTATAATTAATATAAATAAATAAATATTCACGGACATTTCACACAACGTTCTCTGGTCCCAAATTAAACTTAACGCTTGTGCTATGGGTACCATATTACGGATATAATACATAATATGTAATATTTTATATTACTTTTTTTTTGTAAATAAATACATTTAATAGATAGAAAACACCCAGACGCAGTACAAATATTTGTTCATTACACAAATACTTGTCCTGAGTGGGAATCGAACCCACGTCCTCGTGCACGGAAGTCGGTTACACTACCGACTACGCCACGAGGCCCGTCGGTATAATAATTTAGTAAGATATGATTATACTACTTTAAAATGATATAGCTCACTCGATCTTAGGTGGATGTGCAGACACAGGTTCAGCTCGGTGCAATTGATCAGCAGCTCCATTGAGAGCTCGCAACATTCCTTCTAATTTGTCCGAGAATAGAGACGACTCTTGCAGTGCCTGGAGGAAAAACAAGCAGTTTCAAATTAACCAATACTAAAATCGTTTTATATTGTAAAGGTGATCACTTGGTTGTCTTTAATTAAGTGTAATGAAGCTTTTAAATACAAGTAATTCTAGAGTCATTAAACCATGGCCTATGTATACCATTATAAAGCTGTAATAAGAACTATTTGAGAAAAAAAAAATAGAATTAGGCGTCTCTGAACACAAAATATATTCTCTTAGAATTTTCGTCTGTTTGTTTATTATGGAAAACTACTAAATGGATTTTGATGTAACTTGTTTTGTTTGATAGATCTTGATTAGACTTAAAAACTGGTATACATTTTATCCCGCTACTGCAACGGGAGCCTGAGATATTACCTAAAAACCAACTTTTACCTGCGTCGGAGCCGCTGGTGAAGGCAAATTTGTTTATAGAGTAATTAAAATATATATATTACTATATTATTACTTTTAGTGTTAAAAAAAGGCGGGAAAAAGATTTCCTAACCGCATATCCCCTCGTTCGGGGCAACGAACAGGATAGTGTGAAGCCCTCACCCACTAAAGAAACCCACCGTGTACCGTCTCCACCTTTATTGGCGGGCCACCGGAACCATATTACATTCCTTCAGTGGTGTAAATATCACCCCTCCCTGGCTAAAAGTAGTTGGAAGGTAAACCGCGGGGTTTTAGCAAGTATACAGTGTAAAGTTAGAACGGGACTCCTGCAGGACCTTCGGCTGTCTAGGGACCCTAAAGGATTTCCTCGCATAATAAAAAAAGGACATAAGTAATACCTGTTCCAACTCCTGTTGTCTCTGCCTCAGCTCAGCTCTTAGCGCGTTGTATCTCTCACAGTCAGTGTCGACTATGTCCTGGACTTTGGCAGCGTCGTCGTCTCCGCAGAGCTTGGACAGAGCCTCGCCAGTCTTCACCAACTTGTTCACCAGAGGCTTGTGGTTGTTAATAGATTGTTGCAGCATCTGAAATACATTCCTAACTGTGAAACTGTTTTTAGGGTGTCAATTTTTTTTTTATTGCATGTAGTGGCAGACGAGCCACGGCCCATCTGATGGTAAATAGTAACCTTCGCTCATGGACATAACTATACCGGGAGTATTGTCAAGCCGCTGCTCCCCATTTCATTTCTTAGATATGAAATGAAAAAATAAACGGCTATCTCCTGCTTCAGCCAAAACGCAACGATGTGCTTCATGACCGGTCACACGGGAGACGGTGGTACCAACCCACTTGGGCCCGATAGCAAGTGAGTACTCCCATTTAGTACCCAGCTCTACCACCAGTCATGCAATGGATGATAATTGCTTATTTCCCTTAGTCGCGTCATACACACTTGTATTCTTAGTCAGTCACCACACGGACAAACGTAATTTTATGTGTAGTACATGATAATGTTTTAATGTTAGAGTTAGGGTAAAAATGGTTTTTACATTAACAAGTTTAGGGTAAAAATGGTTTTTTATATTTTTGACTAGAGGTAATAAAGATATTTTGTGACTAGAAAGTATGTAAGACGTTGTAATCTAAAATGAATTTAGGATCTACTTAACTTTAAGTTTCTATTAAATTTTATCAGAGTAACACAATTATACTGACTATAAGTTACGTTCATCAAGTCATTATTAGGGTAAAAACGACTGAAATAGCATATTATAAATAACGCTTACCTCGTTTTTATCTTGCTGTTGAACGATTTGCTCTGGTCGAAGTGCGGGCATGGCTAGCATTTGGATCTGCTTCTCCATGTCGTCCAACCACGAGGACAAGCTGTAGACAAGCACGAATCGTTATGAAGCCCTCCATAACAATGCAGTATTTAAAAAAAAAAACTGGCTATTTGGTACGCTCTTGGAATTTGTTAAGATCTTGAGCGACGTTTGCCATACTGGTGAGTAGAGATCCTGTTGGTACTTTGCTATTACTAGGGGTAAAATGTACACAATCTAATACACTCTACGTAGCGAGTTCTCTTTATGAATTTATCTTAATGTGATCAAACAAAAAGAACCTAATATCATTCATTTTGAAATGTACGCCATATAGACCAACCCATGGTGTGTATCAGCGAAGTGCTCAGCTAGTGGCAAGGCCTGCTCTAACGCTGCGAGTCTAGCTGCGCTCATGTGGCCAACTTCTTCCATCATCTCCTTCAACTCCTCGCTACGGTCACGGATAACAGCCGTCTCTTCTGATGATTGACACTCGCGGAGGACCTGGTTAAAATGTCATTATGAGATAGAAGTAATATTGATATAATCCTTAGTTTATAAAATTTATTAATCTTCCTTAAATTAAAAGATAGATAAGCTAGGGCTTATCTAGTATCGTAGCAATTATGAGAATAAAGTGTTTCTAATTGGTAGGAGGGTCAAACGATAAAGGTTTATTGATTGACATTATACTTCCTAGTTAGATGCGTTTGTCAACAGATCAAAATAATTGGACCATCGTTTTTATCCTATTTTAATGATAGAGAAGAAATATATATAAGAAGCCGGAAAAGTAAAGAAGCTGGAAAATATATGAATATGTATCATAAGGATTATTTAACGTGTATAAGCGACGCAAGTGTCGCACATGCCTGCGCTGTGGAACTCAGCGTCAGGCACTGTGTATATTTTTTAATGATTATTTACTTTTATATTCTGGGATGAGGGTGAATGTTGAGGAAGCGAGAGATGTATGCAGGAATAAAGCCTCTCGGCACTCTGTGCTCTCTGCCTATCCCGCAAGGGAAAGGCGTGATGATAAGTAAGTAAGTATATCCTACGATAGTTTGATTATATCGCAAGTTTTTAAGAAGATTCATTTGTACCACGTGTGCGGTGCCGCATTCGCGTTGTGAGTATGAATGGTCTGTAGTACCTTCTTGGCCTGGCTGAGCAGGTCGCGCACGCGGGCGCGCTGCGCGGCCACGTCGTCGCTGAGCGGGCGGTGCGCGTTGTGAGTATGAATGGTCTGTAGTACCTTCTTGGCCTGGCTGAGCAGGTCGCGCACGCGGGCGCGCTGCGCGGCCACGTCGTCGCTGAGCGGGCGGTGCGCGTTGTGAGTATGAATGGTCTGTAGTACCTTCTTGGCCTGGCTGAGCAGGTCGCGCACGCGGGCGCGCTGCGCGGCCACGTCGTCGCTGAGCGGGCGGTGCGCGTTGAGCTGGCGCCGCACGGCGGGCGCGTCGGCGGCGGGGGGCGCGGCGGCCCGCAGCACGCCGTCCACGCCACGCAGCCACTCCAGCGCCTCCTCCATGTCGCCTACCACCTCCAGCGAGCGCTGCGGACCAGAGCGGTGCCTCAACTACTAGTGCCATCTATGCAACGGATCAACAATACATCGTGACACCACGCCCATTATGTTGCATGGCTGTCGCGAAAACAACTAAGATAGCACCAATAAGGAGACTAATATCTATTAGTTCTGTTAAACGACTATCACTGCTGCTATGGATGCAGGCAATCAGGTGGATGTAGTGTACACTGGCTACACGAAAGCTTTTGACCGAATAGATCATGAAATTCTTTCAATAAAGTTATCTCGCATGGGCATTCGAGGTGACTTATATAGGTGGTTTTGTTCTTATATAGATAGAAGAACTCAAGCTGTTGTGGTTAACAATTATATTTCCAGTTGGGTTACCATCCCCAGCGGTGTCCCCCAAGGATCCATTTTGAGTCCTTTATTATTTATTATATTTATTAATGATGTATCTACTTGCATTAAAAATTCTCAGCTACTTTGTTTCGCAGATGACATGAAAATATATAGAGAAATAAAGTGCCCTGATGATGTGATCAAACTTCAAGCGGATTTAACTAGACTGGAAACGTATTGTTTGATTAACAAACTAGATTTAAATCCAATCAAATGCTCAGTGGTAAGCTTTTCGCGAAAAAAACATAACATTCCATCAACTTACGAACTGAAAAATGAAGTTCTCTCTAACAACAGCGCCATACGCGACCTCGGAGTAGTTTTTGATTCAAAGCTTATACTTGACCAGCATATAGATAGCATTGTCACAAAGGCATCTAAAGCGCTGGGATTTTGAATGAGTATCAGCACTTCATTCAGTAGAATCAAAACCTTGAAAATTGTCTACTGCTTATTTGTCCGTAGTATTCTAGAATATGCATTTCAAATATGGAACCCACGTTATGATAAGTACATATCACGGATTGAGAATATTCAAAAGAAATTTATTAAATTTCTATGTTACAAATTAAAAATTCCTTACAGATCAGGCGACTACCTAGATCTTTGTAAGCGATTCCACTTACTCCCTCTATCTTATAGACGTGAAATAGCAGACGTCACTTTCCTACTTAATATAATAAATAACGCTATCGACTGCCCTGAATTATTAAGCAAATTGCAATTTAATATTCCTAACAGGCCTAAAAGATATAATCTTCCTTTCCGCCTACCATTAGCCTACTCCAATTATAGGCAAAATTCATTTATATGGAGAGCGAGTGCTACCTTTAATCGACTCTGCAAGGATAAATCTTTAGACATCGATATATTCTGTACAAGTGTCGCATCGGCTAGACAGCAATTGAGCAAACAGTTTTTCGTGTGTAATTAATTATAAGTTAATTTTTAAGTACCTAATGATGTGCGCAAGTTTTTTTTTTTTAAGTAATGTGTGGTTTACAATATTCTCGTTTGTTGCATTAGATTACTACTAACCGTGAGAACCTATAATTGGCTGTCTGATAATGTTATACCTTATTAATGTATATAGAGCTGTTGGTTTACCATAATAAAATAAATAAATAAATTACTTTATTTATTAATGATGCCAAAGAAGTATAACTTCTCACGCACGTACATAAGTAAAAAAAAAAGCATTTTTTTTTTGTCTAGTTTGGTATAGAAGACGGATTTCCCTTCTTGCAGAGAAGTCTCATGCGAGACATTAGGGGACTCTAGACGATTAGACCATCCAAGAACATAAAATATAGAATATGAATGCATATCACATGATATGGAATTTAATGACCATGAGCAAGTATCACGATAACTCAAATGGTAATCCATAAAACGCAGGTTCAATCCCCTCTCGGAGCTATAAAATTTCTATATCACATTTTCACACTTAGTGTTCTAATTAGACTTTTTTTTTTTCTTATTAACCATTAATCCATCCATCCATCAGTATTTTAAAGTCCACTGCTGGGCATAGGCCTCCCCAAGAATGAGGGATATTGCCGTAATCGCCACGCTTGGCAGGCGGGTTGGCCATCGCAGTGGATGTTGTCAATACTCAAAGGAGTGCTGCTGCCTACTCCCCCGATATTTCCTCAGTCGGCTCTTACGACTCCCATGGGTGGAGAGGGGTGGGACAATTCTAAAGCCGGCCCCACACGGCTAACCATTAATATACTAGTTTAAATACAGCTGTCTTTTACACAAAATAATGAAATACAAAAGTTTACACAATGTAATTAACTGCTTACCTTCTTACTGAGCAACAATCTCTCAGCCTTACGCTGCACCTGTTCTGCGATGGCATCGAACCTGCGGTTGTCTCTGGTTACTATACTCTCGATGTATGTGGCGCCCTCTCCAGGTGAAATCTACAAAGGAACAACAAAAAATACATAATTTAGCCTAGTTGCAAAACCAAGAACTGCAAGTACAGTAGTATGTCGAATCCATGTTATATCGAGTCCGAGATCCAGACCTTGGGGGTTAGAATGTATCTCACTCGATCATACCGACATGACATCGTGTCATTTGTGATTGGTTGACGGCTCACCGTGATTGGCCGAGGGATTATTGCGACATCACGCGTCGATTTCTCTACCAATCACAAGCGAGACGATACGATGTCGATACGATTTAGTGAGTTACATTCTACGGGCACTGATAACATTCGCAAATTGGCAACTTTTGGCTAGTTCTACAACACCTGGTGTTGCCAAACCATAATTGAATGATGGGCTTACTCTCAAAAATTATTAATAATAATATACTGTAATACCTGACATAGCTGTGGTCCAATCTGGTTAATATTGTCAAGTATAGGTCTGAACTCCTGCAGCTCAGCTTCCAATCTGAGTATGTCTTCTTCACGCGGCTCTACTGACTGCAGACATGATTCAGCACCCGCCATCCAGTCAGTCAACCTGTTCAGATTTAAGTATACAATTGAGATAGTGCTCTGGAACTGAAAGTCCTACCATATGAAGTGGTAGACTTGCCCAGCCAGCCCACTGCTCGATCGGGCAAGTACCACCCTCTAAGACAATACAGGCATATAGCAACGGTAGGTATCCTAATCCTCTCCCTAACATCGTTCCACTGCACCTCCTATCCCTTTCGCAGTAGCCAACGAGCAACTGGTTATAACCTCTTGTAGTCAAGTAAAGGCTTTGGAAAAAACCCAAAGTAGCTCTGGTTCTTGTGGTGACGGACTAAGAATACAAGTGTCACCACCCCATCGTTTCCCGCAGGTGTCGTACAAGACAACTAAGGAAAATAAGCAATTATCAGCCATCGCATTACTGGTGGTAGGGCTGGGTACCAAGTGAGAGTTATCACTGCTATCGGGCCCGAACAGGTCGGTACCACCGTCTCCAGTGTGACCGATCATGAGACACGTCGGTGTGTTTTGGCTGTAACAGAAGATAGCCGTTTATACTTTCATTTCATATCTGAGAATTGAAATGCTGCGCAGCGGCTTGACAATAATCTCGGTATAGTTGAGTCCATGAGCGGTGGTTACCACTTACCATTAGGTGGGCCGTAGCTCGTCGGTCATTAGTAGCAATAAAAAAAAAGATTACTGCACCTATATTCTAAAAGAAAATATTCTAGAACAAACTCCTACTAACCTGCCGTGACTATTATACAGCTGTTGAACTAAAGGCAAGGTCTCCGAAGCGACCCTCAACAGCTCAGCTCCTCTACTGGTCAGATCGTTGTATCGACGTTGCAATGCATCCAGCTTATCTTTGAGCTGCAAAGCCTCGTCTCCTGAGATGTGCTTCATCAGTTCGAGGCCTGATTCTACTGTGCTGTCGATTGCTTCTTGTTTTGAGGCAATCTCTTCAGTCTTCTCCTGTGAAAATATATATTTTTTAATATTTTGCCCGTAATCTATTTCAAGGCGAGAACTGTGATATAAAAAAAAACATATAAAAATATTGACAGACTCAACAATACTTGAATAAATTTTTGTGAAAGTGAAAAAAGCTACCTCATATTTCGACTTATAAGGTGACTTATTAGTCTTGGTCGGAATAATGTATGCAAATACTTCCAACAGATGGCGCAGGCGTCACCCAAGAAATTAAGAAAGAATGTGTTAAAGCAATTGTCACGATAGCTGAATTGGTAAAGCATTTTAGACGGTATTCAAGGAGATGCAGGTTCAAATCCTGCTTCTGACGGTTATTTTCGATTTCACATTTTCGCACTTTGTATTAATTTGTTCTAGTAAAATAGCATGTCAAATGATTTTTATCATTCCATCAATCACAATAAAATTAGACTCTATGACTGTAAAGTACTACCAAAGATAACCTCCGACTATGTATGGACTAAAAATACTTTATAACACCTCTATACGCTCTCTTGCTAATAATATACAAGGCGTCTTATAGAATAGGTCCACCTGCACACCATCTGGTAGTAGATTCAATCCACGTATTAGTTGAGAGAGATGATGATGAGAGAGTGAGCGTCTAACCCACAAATAAGATCGATTGATTTTACACGCACACGCACGCACACATATACACATACACAGGCACACCTGTTTTTTTCTATTATTTTCTTTTCTTGTTTTTAATTTTACTACAATTTTAGATGTTTTTATTTGACAAAATGTGAACATGCTCTAGGGAGAATTCACTGTCGTCTGACACACACAGCTTCAGCTATTTAGATATTTTTATATATATTTTTAGCATTTGACATGCTTAGCACTATACGTAAATCACAAAGTGAAAAATGTGAAATCGAAAATAACCTCCTCGAAAATCCTGCTCGTGACTGTTATTTTCGATTTCACATTTTTCACTTTGTGTTTAATGCAGCTTCAGCTAGTTCAGACGCCAAAGAATTTAGTATAATATTTAAATGCTTTGCAATAATTTTTATTTTATTCTTATACACTGCTCATTGACATCCATTTTTAGAATTATACTTACAGCCAATTCATCCATTTGCCTTAACAGCTTCTCCATATGAACGGGGAGAATCTTCCTCTTGGCCAAGTACTGTTCCATACCATCCATCCAGGCTGATAGGTCCTGGTAAGTCAGCACCAGGTGTCGAAGACCCTTGCGGGAGTTCTCCAGGAGATCGCCGACGTTTAGACTGTGGTCTACTAGAGCTTGGTATCTAGAGGAAGACATGAAGAGCATGTTAGCGGATTGTATAACTGTATTCTGTGACCTCAGAATATTATTTTTATGATGGCAGATGAGCGACGGTCAACCTGATGGTAAGTGGTAACCGTCGCTCATGGATTTAACCTAACCAACCCAACGCCTACCGTAATAAATACTGCCAAATCGCTGCTCAACATTTCGTTTTGCGGATGGGTATTGAATAAACCGACGGCTGTCTCCCGCTACAACTAAAACAAACCAGACCGTGAAGGTCCAACGACCCACAACAAGTGAGTAGTCCCACTTGGCACCAAAGTCTACAACCAGAAATGCAATGGTGGATAACTGCTTACTTCCCTTAGTCACCACGTAATATACCCGAGGGAAACAATGAGGTGGTGACACTTGTATTGTTAGCCTGTCATGTTGGCAGCATTAGTAGCGTTAGAAAAAAATGCAAACCTACAGTGACGTAATTATTAACTTAAGTAGTTTCAAGTTACGACTGCAAGTTTTCGACAATAATCCTCAGAGATATACGAGTATGGATAGTCTCAATTAAAAACCTTAAAATTTAATACAGCATTTCTTTACAAAAAAAGATAATTTTTTATGTTAGTCCGTGTGGTGACGGATTAAGAATACAAGTGTCATCAACCCATTCCTTCACACGGGTGTCGTACGAGCAGTACGAGACCACTAAGGGAAGTAAGCAGTTATCACCCATTACTTTACTGGTGGTAGGACTGGGTTAGTACCACCATCTCCCGTGTGACCAGCCATGAAACACATCTGTGTGTTTTTGTAGCAGGAGTTAGCCGTTAATTCTTTCATTTCATATCTGAAATGAAATGGTGAGCAGCGGCTTGACAATACTCCTGGTATAGTTGAGTCCATAAGCGACGGTTACCATTTATCATCAGGTGGGCCGTAGCTAGTCTGCCACCACACAGAATAAAATAAAAAGCACAAATATCAACTGCTTAGCCTTACCATCGCGTGGCCAATATCATGCAATCTGATTGTACAAAGATATCGTTTTGTTTTGTTACCTATCAGTTGCAGCTTGGAGTCTGTCAGCGAGCGTGGTCGCTTCATCATCGCCTACCAGACCCATCAGAGTAGACGCTGTTTCCGTCAACTGCTTAAATGGAGGCTGTTTCGAAATGATATCGTCGTGCAGATTCTGTAAGACAACATTTAATATGAACACACAACTCTACGTCACATCATTATATAGTATTCCGAGTTATCACAAACTTTGGTGGGATCGCATTGCAATGTATTTGTGGTGCAACTGCCTATGTGACCTATACAAACCAATAAGGAGGTTTATTGGGAACCTTAGAACAAGAACTAAGTCCGACTTTCTATTCAGGTCTCTGTCAACCTCTCTACACTACCCTGTTCGTTGCCGTGAACGATGGAGTGTGCGGTTAGGTAAATTTTTGCCCACCTTACCAAAAAAAAAATATTTGTTTTGGATCCACTGATTAACGCGCCTTCCGAAGCACGGAAGAGGTTTGGTCACCCCTCTAATGCAGGCCGAGCTTAACTTTGCCGATAGATCGAGCGGCTCCAACTAGGCCACCTCTTAAAATATCTCTATGTATTACCATGCTTATTATTAATATTGTTTTTGATGTGAAAACATCGAACGCGGAGGGAGGGTAAAACCGGCTGTTCGCGTGGCGACGTCGCCTCGCAAATTTATTTAATTGTTTTTAACGCCATCTTTTGACAAGCATCTAACTAGGAAGTATAACATCAATCAATAAACCAATAACAGTTTTAATTCGTCTATGGATAACGAGAGGGCGCTTACCAAGAATTATATAAGACTCGATGATATTTGAAGAAAGAAAGAAATTCGATGTTTTCACATCTGTGAGACGTCCCGTGCTCCCCGGCTCATTTATTTGTTTGATACGCTCTCACGCCGTAACACTCAAAATTTGGTTACATATACTATGATGTCTAGAAAAGGACTTAGGCTACCGTTTATGACAGAAAACGTCAGATTCTTGGGATAGTTATTTTTACATAGAGATTAGAAGTGTGTCGTAAAGTGATGTATTTATATTCTCAAGTACACGCGGACTAATTGATGGTCAGTATCTGTTTATTTCATGTTCAGTGTGGCGGAGGCCTAAGATCCTACCTTGTGCTCTCGTATTTTATGCTGGATCTTCTCCTCGTCAGTGGGTACAAGCTGCAGCGATTTCACCTTGCGCTCAGTCACACCGAGCCATTCGACCAACGGTTGTAACTCCTCTTGGAATTGTTTTGCCACCTACATCAAAGAAAAATGAGGCTGTAGACTTAACGGTTTAATATAATAATAGTGAAACGAAAAGTGAGACGAAGATAACAGGAAACACTGTATATCTGCATCTCGTTCTCTCACATGCTAAATTCTATAGATGTTTGTCTCTTGTCTCTTTTTAGTGTCGCTTTTTCGTTTCATACTTTCATATCATGAGTGCTAAAGGTTTCACTTCAAAATACGAAAATTTCTTAAAATATTTAAAATTTTAAAAAGATTTTTAGTGCCACATTTTCATTACATCGAATTTCAATTTCTTATACTAGCCCAAAATATTAAAATACGTACCTTCATGGCTTGCTCAAGGTCCAACATTCGTTGCTGAGCACCATTGGTGAGCGCATCGAACCTCTGCATAAGACCCTTCAGTTGTTTTTCGATGACTTTACGTTCCCCTGGTTCACAGCCAGCTGCCACTTCGTTGCCCATCGCGAACAAGGACGACATCGAGTTTTGACGGTCCATTAGCATTTTCTTCAGGAACTATGGGAAGAAATAGGTTTTTAAATTTTATTTACGGGATTACAATCTAATCATTAAAAAAAAAACCCGCAACGAGCGCCCCCGTGCCACTTCATTCATGATTTTATGCGTTAAACAGGTCAAAAGTGCTCGATTTGAGGTTCTTGTTCAAAACATAATACGAGAATATTAAACGAGATCGCGAGAAATAAGATATGATATACTGATGGTAATGTTTGTAAAAAAGTGAATGCTATCATTTGTTCTTAGACCCTAACGGCTAGGACCCAACATTTTCTTGTAAGTGTAACAGCCCCGGAGTAAGATCTCGATTTGTTTCAGTTGCAGAAGAAGACAGTGGTTCTTCCCACTCTTCTCAAGCGTAATAGTTTATTTTCAAGGTGAGTAGGTGCTCCTGGTATTGCTTGCCATCAGGTAGCCCATAGCTCGCCTGCCACCGCAAGCAATGAAAGACCGCACAAATGGCGGAGCGGTTTAGATACCGATCTCCCACCCGAGTGTTGCGGGTTCGATTCCCACACAAGACAACCTTTTGTGTGATCCACAAATGGTTGTTCCGGGTCTGGATGTACTTTGTGTATGTTTGTAAAGTCCCTGCGATACAAAGACTATTTCTTAGTCCAGAGGAAAAAAGTAAATAAAAACTATTTACGGTAAAGTACAAATTATTTGTGAATGTGGAAAAAGAGAACTTGAGTGCGAGCGGGATTCGAACCTGCGTCCCTTCCAATCCGGGGAAGTACTCTAAGCCACTAAGCACACTGACCAACGGCCATACTAAATCTCCACATCATATTTGTCTTTACGACCCACGTCACCTATCGGATGCATTTACATGCATTAATCCTAAATAATAAATATTTACGGTAAATGAAAAAAATATAAATGGATCTTTAAATACCTTCTGCTCCTGTAGCTGTGCTTTAACGACCTTGTAGTCAGCGGAGGGTGGTTTCTGATTGTTGACCATGTCTTCGGTATCAGCCAGCCACTTCTCTAGTCCGGCCAGCGCTTCAGCAAACTTGCCTGATTGTAATAGACCAACGTCCAAGCGACGCTCACGTTCGTTCATCTGTGAGATTAGATGACATTTTACATCTATACTATTATAAAGCTGTAACAGAGCTGTGTCTGTAGATTTAAGATACTTGAGAAAAAATTACTGTAATAGGCTACCCTGGCTGACCGCATTCGCAACAATGACGTAAGAGAGCGAGTAGGTATGAAAGAGAGTATTGGTGTAAAGATGCGAAAGGGAATGCTCCGATGGTTCGGACATGTGGAAAGAATGCCGGACGAGCGACTGGCTAAGAAGATATACAATGCGAAAGTGGAAGGATGTAGGTACAGGGGGAGACCGAGAATTACCTACCTAGACCAAATTGGTCATGTGTTGAAGGAAGGTGGAGTCAGGAGTCTCCGAAACCGGCGAACGTGTATGAAGAGAGTTATGAATGTTGAGGAAGCAAGAGATGTATGCAAGAATAGAGCCTCTTGGTACTCTGTTCTCTCTGCCTACCCCGCAAGGGAAATGGCGTGATGATAAGTAAGTAAGTAATAGGCTATATAGGCGTGTCTAAACACAAAACATTTTTTTTAGAATTTTTGTCTGTTTGTTTGCGCATCACGCATTGAAGGATCTTGTTGTATTTTTGTGTAAAGATAATTATGTTCCCAACTCACTTTCTCCTTCAAAGCGTTCCACTTGTCGTTCATCTTTTCCAGATCTTTCTCCAAGACTTGCGTGTTCACTCCTTGTAGAGCAGAACGGACGAGACCCTGGCCGATTTTGTTGCAGTGAGCGACATTTTGGCCCAACGGCTCAAGGGTACGCCGCTTCAGTTCCGTGAAGTCTTTTTGCTGGGCACGGATCTGTTCTACTTCAGAGGACACCGGTTTGAGGCTGCGGACTTGCTCAGCGGCCTGGAGAAAGAAAAAAAAAGTTGTTATCTATACAAGACAATATTTTGGATAATTCGATCCAGCTGCTTTCTAAGAGCCCGACATCTCTTTCGAATCCTTTATTAATACAAATTTAAGAAACAATTGAAATTATTTAGAGCTTTATAGTTTTTAAATATATAATTTTTAGCACCTGGCAAAATTATTTTATCCAGTGATTTTACTCGTAATTTTTTTAAGAGGGCAATTTATAAATACTTTGTTCTTTATGACAAAAGGTTCTTTTTAAATACCTTTTTATATTATTTAGTTCAAGATTAGTCATTATAATAACATAGAAAATCTCACCTCATTGACATCATCCATGACAGAGTCATACGCCTTGTAGAAAGCTTCCAACTTGCTCAGTGTGTCGTCCAAATCTTGTTCCTTGGAGCGAGCGCGTTCGTCCAATTTACCCAGTTGTTTGCGGAGACCTTCGACCTGACCATCATGTTCCAATAAATTAGTATTTGATTTTAAATAGTAATTATCACCAAAATTAAAACTTAAAAGGGATATCCTTTCCTTATCCTAAACTTATTGAGCTCAGTATCGGATCTGCGAAGGAGTAGGCAGAGGTGTATTACGCACCCAAGGTTCGCCAACTATGTTTGAGTTCCACGTAATAGGGGACGAGCCTACTGCCGTCTACCGGGCACATTTCCAAACTCCAGGCTGTTACTGAGAATTTTTCTTTTTACGAAAATGCTCAATAAAACTGCCCGAAACGGGATCGAAAAAAAAATTAAAAAAAGTAGACGTCCAGAAAGGGTGAAACAACATTCGGTCCTACACTGTGCGCCTGTCCAGCTATTTATTTGTAGACCAATGGATATTAAAATCCAAAATACTTCATTACCTGATCCCTAGTTTTAGCAGAATCGACAGTGTATCCGCTATCGACCAACTCTTCTGCAGCTCTCTCAGTATCGGCGACTAAATCGTCAGCCTTCTCCAATCGCTTGTAGAATCGGCCGATGTCGTCCAACTGTTGCTTGACGGTCTTGATGTCGCGGCCTGGAGGCTTCATGCCGTCTAGTTCTTTCTCTAAGTCCGATAGGTCGTGTGAAAGAGATTTGACTTTGTCCTGAAAAGTAATGCAATATTAGATATATTTTTTTAATCTTTACGCTTTATTCACCGGCACCCTCTTACAGAACATTTTTCTTGAAAAAGATATCGGGTCAGGCAGGCGTACCTGGAAGTGAGCAGTAGCTGCTGCGGCTCCGGCCAGGCGGCCTTTAGCCTCCCCGGCCCGGGCTTCCAGGTCATCCAGGCGGTCCGCTAGTGCGTGTGCCTGTTCTTCTAGCACGGCACGGGCCCTGCCGGCTGCGTCTTTTCCATTACACTCCAGCGCTAAGGTCACTATGTCGTCAGCAGCTGAGTTAATGCTCTGCGGTAAAAAAATATAATAATTAGTTTCAAACAAATATGTTCCAGAAATTAAATTAACATTTTTATAACTAACCTGCAGCGGTGCCCTAAGCGCATGTATCTGATCCGCTAGACGCGCCACCGCTTCAGCGGCTGCAGCGGGCGCTGCGGACAGCGCCTCCACTAGCCGCTCCTCGCAGCGCTGCAGCGGAGTATCAACGGCTCGCACTCGCTCGGCGAACTCGCCGAGCTTGCGCGCTGTCGTCTCTAAGAACTCCACTTGTTGGAGAACCTCTGTTACAAAAAAAATAAAACATCAGCCATAGCCATCATGAAACGCCTGGTAGTTGTGAAACATCTAATATATCGCGTTAGTGTTGATAAGACATTAAACTTAATATCAGATGAAAATTGAGCAGTTTCTAAGCTTCTTCTGTCTACCCACCGGGACTGGCAAAAGCGCGGGTTTAAATCCTACTCACATTATATCTTTACACTTTCACAAGTTTGCGGTAGTAGCTAAGCATGATAAATGCTATTAATAAAAAGCACAAACTTATATAATACATTTTTAATTTTAAAATAACCTACCGTTGTTAATCCTGTCCCAGCGTTCCTTCATGTTGTCTAATAGTTTTCTAACTACTTCTTGGTCGACATCACACGCAGAGATAAACGTCTCGCCCAATGTCTTGTTGTTTTCGTATTCACCAGACCTAAAGAAAGAAAATAAATATTTAAAAGTAAGTTTAGTACTTAAACTAAAAATATTTTTTTTTAATACAGTATATGCCAATAATTTATGTTTAAATATACCATTTGCAAATGTCTTAATAATTTTATCAAAACCTTACCTTTTCCAAATATCATTTCTGATCTGCTGCAACTCTCGGAGTTGCTTTTCTACTTCTTTTTTGGTGAATACAGTGGCCGGTAGTTTGTTTAGTCTGTCCTCCGCGTCTGAGAGCCAAGGTGTGAACGATTCCTGGGCCTTGTGGAACTTGCGGCAATGTTCCTGAGCGGACAAATATTTCAATTATTAATTTAGTAAAAAAAAAGCAAACAGTTTTTATGTACACTCATTTTTAATTGGCCAAAAAGTCTCATATTTTGTTCAAATTTTTTTCAAGACCCAATCTCCAGTGATATCCGAATTTTGTTGACCGACTGTTCAAGAAACGTTGAGTAAACATGTATGTACACTGATATAGGTGCACTAATTATCTCCTTATTTTGAATACGACGGGAACGAAATATAACACGAATATAAAGTTATTGAAGACCGCTGGGATATAAAGAGAGAAAAAAACTTTTGCTCGGTTTGAGCATTGCGACTAAGTGGCTGTCTGGTAGATAGATATCCTCAAACTGTCTTACTAATAAACGTTGTATAACCTCTGAATAGTTATTCAGTGTTTTGTCTTTGTCACTAATATGACAGTTTGACGTTGAAAGAACGAAACAAAACATTGAATAACTATTCGGAGCTTATACAATGTTTATTAGTAAGAGGATATAGTTTAAGTATTGATCCATGTCAGGAAATAAAAACAGACGTCTAAAACTTACCATAGCAGTCTGCAGCCTTGTGTGTCTGTCGACTGTCTCCCGCTTGAGTTTGTCCCATTGCGTCTGGATTCTGTCCAAGTCTTTGCGCAGACCCTGGTGTGCTGGCTTCTTCTCCATCTCACGGCCTGATGATTCATTTAATGAAATAATAATAATCTCCTGACAGTAATTTCATGTCATGGCGGTTAGTGTCAACAGACACTAACCATGTATGAAGGAGATATTATAGTGCACGTGTGTGCGTAAATCCAAGTGCACCCTCTGTTCCCTCAGTCTGATAGTTCGATGATTTTACGTGCGTTCGGAGGCACGGGATGAAATATCGCCACCTTCCTAACTCCGGGTTGTTATTGAGAATTTCTCGAGGGAAAATCCCAATCACTTTTTGTTGGTTAATATTTAAAAATCCGAAGGTAATATGACAAAAAGATTATTGTCTAACACCAGTACTCCACTATCGGCGGATATTTCTAGATATTAACATAAGTACACTATTACTAGAGTAGCAAGAATTATATTTAAAACCAAATTTAAAATTACGCTGTTAACCGTAGCGCGACTAAACTCTAATTATATTTATCAATGATTTAATTTTAATGTATTGGAACGATTATATTCATAAATGGTACGGCTAAACATTTCAATTTTGCTTATTGATACTGTTTGGCTATGCTTCTGATTTTGCCAATAGGCCAATACACAGGGTCACCACAGGATAGTAAATTGTGACCGTTGTGGTCAAAATATACTACCCTGAGGTGACCCTGTTTCGCATTCTACGTTTATTGCTGCTTTAGCGGCACAGAGTGGCAGTAATGGTTTGGCGTTTATTATTTAGTATACGTCCCAGAATCTCAAAAAAAGTTTGGCAAGAATAATACAGTAAACTTAAAAGTGGTTCATATAAAAGTATGTAAGGTAAGCGACAGATACATACCCTTGTCGAGCAGCATGATGAGTTCGTGCTCGCGCTGCGTGAGGTCGCGGTAGAGCGGCTCGTGGCGCGCCAGCTGCTGCGCCAGCGCGGCCGCGTCCGCCGACACCTGCAGCCGCGCCGGCAGCGCGCCCAGCTCGGCCTGCAGCCAGCCCAGCGTGCGCGCCACGCTCTCCTCCAGGCTGCGCCCGTCCCTGTCGAGCGACGCAATTGGGTGTAACAACTAAACGTGCCTACACTCTTTCTAACAAATACTAAAGTTTTATGTCAAATTTGTAAAATCGTATAAAAATCACAACCCATGTGTCATTATTAAAGCGATTCGCGCGCCATCGGTCAGTGCTATGAACTAAGAACTAGTCACGCAACTTGAATCCTGAACAGAATTGACCTATGCCTGAGTTGTGTGTGCAATGAAGAAGGAATGCTTTATAAAACATATAAAATAGTACACTATTATTCTGACCTAAATAAATTATAACCTGTATAAGTAACTCCTTTCAACACAGAATAAGTAGAGTAAAACTTACTTCAAAGCGGCCTCTATCTCCGCCTTCCTATGGTCGAGCTTCCGCTGCAGGTTGTCGTACTGGCGCACGACGGCGGCCAGCTTGCTCTGTATGTCCTGCCGCGACGCGGCGTCCGACAGCACCGAGCACAGCGCCGCGCCCGCCGCCTCCAGGTCCGCCAGCAACGGACGCTGCCCCTCCAGCTGCCGTTCTAAATTCTGTAGGAATAAAATACAATCATACATTAGTTTTTATGTCTAAAATTGTACAAAGGCGGAGATAAGAGAAAAAATATCACGACATGTCCTTCCCTAATCTACGCTTTCCTTCATCATCCCTTAAGATTCCTTTCCCATAAGTAAGCAACACGAGTGGGATGCCATGGTGTTACTGGCATCTATAAATCACAGTGAATGTTTACTATAAACGGTAAATGTTTATATAACGGACTGTTTGTTTGATTGCCACATTTTTAGTGTGATAAAAATAGGCAAGTTCCTGTTGGAGATTTCTAGAAAGAAAAATAACTAAAAAAGTACCTAGTTATGTAATTTTCATAGGATTTGATAAAATATAGGTTGCAACACTAAACAACACAAATAATTTCGGCATTGTTTTTATTATTTTTTTAACACATGGGTAGTAAGCAACATACGACTTGCCATAAACGTTAGCAACACCAGAGGTATCATTCTCACTTTGCCAACCACGTGGAAAAGAAGAATGATGAAAGGTGATGAGCCTCCTTAGAATGATGAAAATGAAAAACGAAACATTAGACGAACTTTCTATTCGAGTCATTGTGATTGATCAACAGTCCGACACGTGATTTCTGATTAGTAGAGATTTCGACGCGTGATTCAGGCTACCAATCACAGTGAAGCGAAACGAAAGCTCGTCTAACGTCCAACGCTCTCACTCTCCATACGAAACACTAGAGTAGAAGTACTTACTGTTGCTTCACGGCCAATACATACGCAAATTGGCTGCTACACTGTCGTGTCGCAGTCAGCCCCGGAGCATCAATATATTATTATATTATCAAATAAGCTAGTATTACCTCGATCTTTCTTAGTTGTTCATCAGGCTCATTCTCCATGGCAACCTCATCCAGTTTGTCGCTGATATTGTGGAGGGCATCCCTTAATCTTGTCAGTCCTGCGTCGAATTCCCGTGACGTATCCGCCGCTGCACCCAAACTGTCCGCACGGCTCTCAAGCCTACAAACACGAAGAGAGAGACATATATCTATATATACTATTATAAAGCTGTAACAGAGCTGTGTCTGTACATTTAGGATATTTAAGGTAAAAATACTATATTAGGCTATATAGCCATATCTGAACACAAAACAATTTTTTTTAGAATTTTTATACGTTTATCTGTTTTTACGTTCGCGCATCTCGCAAGCAAGAACTATAGAACGGATTTAGGTGTAACATTTTTTTTTTGATAGCTCTTCATAAGAATTAAAGAATGGTATAAATTTTTTCCCGCTACTATATCGGGAACACGAGATATAACCTAAAAACTAGCGGTGGAGCCGCGGGCAAAGGCTAGTGTATAATAAAACAGTAGCAACTGGGATGTTTGTACTTTGAAGATATATGTATTTATACAAAATGGATAGACGAGGAAATAGAACATATAATAACGATTTTTCTTTGAAATTACTGATCAGATCTTAAATAGATTTTTACGAATAGATAGAACTTGGCTTGGAGCAAATCCATCCATCCATCAGCCTTTCAAAGTCCACTGCTGGACATAGGCCTCCCCAAGAGAACGCCACAACGAGCGGTTCCGTCATGAGGGACAATGCCGTAATCGCCACGCTTGGCAGGCGGGTTGGCGATCGCAGTGGATGTTGTTAATACTCAAGGGAGTGCTGCTGCCCACTCCCCCGGTATTCCCTCAGTCGGCTCTTATGATTCCCGTGGGTAGAGAGGGGTGGGACAATTCTAAAGCCGGTCCCACATGACCGAGCAAAAGTCGTGGGTACTATTCTCACATAGGATAACTTTATGTGTAATCCACAAATATAGTTTTGAGATTGGGTGTTATTTGAATCTGTCAATTGTATGTTAATAAAGTCTTCTACACTCTCTCAAATGCCCAACTTACTTGTTAAGCAGGTCGTTCCACCTGTCCTGTAGGTCTACGACTTTCTGCCTGAGTTTCTTGGCGTCTGCGGACTGCGGTTCCAGGCGGTCCAGTACTGCCGCTCCCACTTCCTCTAAGTGAGCTAACTGCGGCTGTTGGCTACGGAACTCCTCGCGGAGTACTTGCACCTGTGATGGGGAATTATAATTAGGAAATTCGTATGACTGATAATTAATAAAATTGATGTCTGTCTGCAATTTAAAAATACTTTGGAAAATTCAAAACTGCACGCCTCATAATCTTCATTTTTAACAATAAAATTTATTATTTGATAAGTAACTAATAATATATTGGTCTTCAATAAATCACATAGATAGCGCTAATTTCAAAAAGTACTAATGTGGGTTTCATGTCTTATACGCCATCTAGCGCTAATTTTAAGAAGCACTTCTATATTGATCTACCTCTCAGTTCCGGGCCACGCGCACGCCAAGGCCACGCAAAAAAAAGCTGCTCCGCTAAAAATATTCCGTTGGTGTGTTATTATTTACGCGTGTTTAGTGTTTTTAATTATTGTTATGGATAAAATAGTTATTATACTTGACAAATATCATCAGTTCGTCAAGCAAAAATAACTTTCTTTTAATAAAAAACAATGTACCGGCCGGGCGAACGGCGTTCTGTTGACGATTGTAAAACCACCGGTGGCTATGCATACGTAAAAAGGTAGTTCTCATGAAAGGCGCTGGTTTTAGTGTCGCGTCGAGCGTAAATATTCAGTATTTTTTTGTTTATTTAATAACAATTAAACCACATCGAATCAGACCGTGAAAGTAATAGGGCTCTATTCCTAATCATAATAATTCCTAAACGAAAAAAAAAAGACTCAATTAATAAAGTATTTTGGTCGTTATCGTGTTAACATACATTACCTACAACTCACGGACGTCCAAGCCAGATTTTTTTCAAACAGTTTTTTAACTAGTTTAAATAACAAAAATGGCATCAAAAATATCATGAGTGTTAAAAATAGTGTTCGTTCTTTATATGTGTGTGTAGATATTATTTTACAAGTGCAATATATAATAAATAGAGACATTTTAAGTTTGAAAAATCAGTTGTTCCGTATAAAGCGGGAGTAGAACCCACCTCAACGCTTCGCTTATGAGGCGTGAAATAACAGCATAGGAATGGTGCTTATACCAAAAGTTCAATAATAATGTGTGTTTGTGTGTTTGTCCCCGTTAATCTCCGAAATGGCGGGCTTCTATAAGTACATAGTATGTTTAATTACTAGTTTCGTGTAAAAAATCAACTAAAATAAAATATGCCGTGGAACTCAGACTATTTGCCTTTTACATTCACAATAATCAGATATTTTTTATGGGGGACTTTATTTTATGAGGTCAAAAGTAAATTTTCAATATCTTCAAGAAGTGTACCTGTTGGACTTGAGTCTGCACCATCCTGGAGTCAGACGAGATGGGTCCCAGCGCGGCCATCATGCGGTCCTTAGCGCTGAGCCACTGAGACAGGTTGCTATGTGTATCGTGGAAGTCTTTCATCTCCTCCATTAGGCGGATCCTGTACGAGTAAAGATAAAAGAATCGTTATAACATTTCCTCTCTTTTCTTTTAATCATAAAACTGCCTCTGTGTTGCAGCGGTAGTATGAGCTACTGCTGATTATGAGATCTTGGGTTCAATCCCCGGGTCGAGCAGTGTTTTTGAGAATTTTCGTAAAAAAAAATAATCCTCTGTAGCAGCCCGGAGTTTGGAAATGTGCCCGGGAGGCGGCTATAAGCTCGCCCCCTATTACGCGGGACTTAAATATAGCTGGCGAACCGTGGGTGTCTTATACACATCTGCCTACCCCTTCGGGGAATATAAGCGTGATGTTATGTTGTTTAACCATTACTGTCCCATTATTGGGCAAGGGTCTTTTCTCAGTGAGGTGTCCTCACGATTTTTCCTTCAACGAACAGAGATGACAGGCCTCGTGGCGTAGTCGGTAGTGTAACCGACTTCGGTGCACGAGGTCGTGGGTTCGATTCCCACTCAGGACAATTATTTGTGTGATGAACACAGACACTTGTACTGTGTCTGGATGTTTTATATCTATTATATGTATAGATTTACAAAAAAAAGTAATATATGTATTATATTCGTAATCTGGTACCCATAGCACAAGCGTTAAGCTTAGTTTGGGACCAGAGGACGTTGTGTGAAATGTCTGTGAATATTTATTTATTTATAATCTGGAAACTAATATCTCGAAAGGCAGAGATGGGTGCCATGCGATGACCTTGGACCGCGGTCGAACTCAATACCACTGTCTTTGCAGTCCTTGGTTTTACCACTAGGCTTAGTTTAAAATTATAGGAGTCGATCTCGTGTAGTGTTTATGCTATATCAGAACGGATTAAAAATAGTGTCAACAAAGTTTGAAGTAACATCACAAGAATGCGCGACGCGAAACAATTTGCAAGTTTTTGCGATAAGCAGTGCGAGCTTGCATATTTGGCAACACCAGAGCCCTGGTATTGCTAGCTTCTATAGGCAACGGTAACCGCTTACCATCAAGCAGGCCGTATATTTATTTACCACTTCTATAATAGTTGCCTTATAGCTCTTGTTAAAACTTTACTTTTTTTTATACTACATGGGTGTCGAACAAGCATACGGCCCACCTGATGGTAAGCGGTTACCGTACCCTATAGACGCTAACAACACTAGAAGCATCACGCGCGTTGCCATCTCCAAGGGATAGGAAAGATAATAAGGAGAGGATAGGGAAGGGGTTTTAGGCCTCCGGCACTCTCACTCACCACACGAAACACAACGGTAGGAGTAGGAGTAACTACCGTTGTTACACGCTGATCTTTTATGAAAGGGTGGTACTTCCCCGATCGAGCCGGTCATTTGTGCTGGCATAAGCAATGTTCTACCACTAGGACTTTACAATGCAGCACATCCTGGCCACCATTAGTGTTAGTGCGAAATTTTTTTTTTTATAAGAATTTACTTTTTTTTTTGGATTTTGGATTTTTGTACACATTAAGTCTCAATAAAAAAGTCGTTGGCTATACATCTAGATTATTTCTCTGTCTAAAGTTATAATTGGTCTAAATCTTGAACTGATAAACACTAACTTGTCCTTGAACGCATCGTGAAGTGCCTTCCATCTTGAAGCCACGTCCTCCATCTCATCGTGTAATCGGTCTGCGCCCAACACGCTCTGCTTACGTTTCAGTAGCTCACGGACCTGTTTGTTTAAACATCCATATGAATAAATGGTTCGCTTGTTTAGGAAAGATTAGTGAGTAGAATTCATTAACACCATAACAACTAAGACAATCATCGTTAAATTTTGCATATATATATATATATATATATATATATATATATATATATTGTGTAGAGCCTAATAAAAGATGGTTCATGTGTGATTATCTAAAGCCAAATCAAATGACGTGAAATTTGGAATAGATGTATCTCTCCGTGGTAGTAAGCTATCCATCAATCAAATACGTTCAGTTGTTTCTACGTTTTTCAAAATTTGTTAAGCTATATAATAATAAAGAGATTTTTGTGTTTACATATTATACTATACAAATAATAAACATAATATACATATTACAAATAGGAATCCTTTTTCTTCCTCGCCCCCAACCCCATCTCTATCACTGTAACCCTCCACTTCTTCCATCCATCCATCAGCCTTTTAAAGTCCACTGCTGGACATAGGCCTCTCCAAGATTGGGGGATAGTGCCGTAATCGCCACGCTTGGCAGGCGGGTTGGCGATCGCAGTGGATGTTGTTAATACTCGAAGGAGTGCTGCTGCCCACTTCCCCAGTCGGCTCTTACGACTCCCATGGGTGGAGGGGGGTGGGACAATTCTAAAGCCGACCCCACACGGCACACTCATTTCACTTCTTCAACTCATTTCAATTCTTTTAATATCAACCTAGCAAGAGATCTTACCTTGGGGATGAAAGTGCGGGTGATGCCTTTGATATTGGTAGAGTTTATAGTCTATGGTTGCCGCTTATTATCAAACGGACACCCCTCGTAATAAAAGAAAAAAATACTTCAACATAAGAATTTTACCTGAGTCTTGGTAGAATCAAGGATGCTTTGCTTTTCATACATCTCTTCTAGCACAGCTCGAGCTTGCTTGATAGTCTTGTCTGCCTCCTCTTTCGTGTTCGGCACTGTCTCTTTGGGCAATTGCCTTTGTACCTGTATTTAATTAAAAAAAAATCAAGTAAAAAAAAAGATCTTCAGACCATAATTCCGACAACGGCCAGTATTAACTGGTAGCTTCATAATAAAAAAAAACATATATAAGTGCAGTTCACACGCAGTAGAAACCGTATAACTATATTCTAACTCATTCTCTCGCAGGCTAAATCCTATATGTTTGTCTCTTTTTAGTGTCGCTTTTTCGTTTCATCGAGTTTCATATCACTTGGTAATTTACCTTGTCCAAGAAAGTGTTCAACGCTCTAAGGCTGTCGATGTGTTTCCTGAGCTCTTCTCGTATAGCATCCAGCTCGGACTGGCGGTCTGCCATCTTGGTGCCCAGCAAGCTGTACCGGTTGTTGATCTCTGATAGTTGTTGTTGCACAGGGGACAGCTCTGCAAAGAACAACATTATTACATTAAACTGTTGAAACAACTAAGTCGCTGTCTAATCTCCGCTAATGCACACTTAGCCTGAGTGGTGGACTGAGTCCTAAATCTCTTTCACTCTGAAAGGAGCCCGTGCCCAACAGTCGGATAGCGATGGGTTGATAAAAAAAAAATAAGTACATATGTTGATGACATTACCTTCCAAATGGAATCCATCTTGGCTAGATCTCCTGGACGAGAAACCGCTTGATGTTGAATGTGTGGAGCCGGGGCTGACCAGACCATGACCTTTGCTCGGAGACGGCGAACGACCGTCTAGGGTCCGGCCTAGAAAATTAATACTTATAATACACAGCGGCCAGAACCATTTAAATTTGATAATATACTGGCCACATTATAAAAAAATAATTTTATATTAAACTGACCTCGACGTTTCAGTCGAGTTCCATAAGCTGTGGTCGGAACGTGAACAGTTTTCTCAAAATAAAACTATATATTTCGACTGCATCGTTGGTGTTTTAGACACGTCCAGTGCCATGTTGTAGATTCGATTCCCACACAGGACAATTCTTTGTGTGAACCAAAAATGGTTGTTCTGAGTTTAGTTGTATTTTGTGTCCGTTAAATTGCATGTTTGTAAAGTCCTCGCGATATATACTTTATTTGTTTCGTGTAGAGCACTCGGCACTTACACGTTTTCCCAAATAATTAAACATCATATGTTCAAATCAATCTTTATTATTTTAAGTCTAGAGCCCAAAATTGACAGTCATAATGATTGAACATAAAGCGCGAAAATCTGAAATCGAAAATAATAGTCACGAGCAGGAATTGAACCTACGTCTCCTGCAAAAACCATCTCAAATGCTTTGTCAATTAAGCCACCGTGACATCTGTTCAGGACTATCAATTTCAATAACAGATTTCTTCATAATGTCTTGGGTGATGCCTGCGCCATTATAATTCTATATAGAGCTCAAATTATAGTGGCCATACTCACTAGGTGTCTGACGTTTAGTGGGACTGTAGATCTGCCTCTTGCGATGTGGACTGTCAGCTCGGTCACCTCGAGTCAACGCCTCGTAAATTGCACCCGCTTCGTTCACCTAAACCAACAAACATAACATTTGGCGAAAAGTCAAAACTAGTTCATTATATTATAAAGTAAAAGGAAAAATCGTAACAATTGATAAAATATAATTATTATAAAGTAAAGGGATTATAATCTTTACTATTATAAAGCCGTAACAGAGCTATATCTGTACATTTAAGATATTTGAGAAAATATGACTGTATTATGCTATATAGGCGTGTCTAAACACAAAACGATTTTATTAAGATTTTTTGTCAGTTTGTCTGTTTATCTGTTTGTTTGTTTGCGCATCACGCAAAAAGTACTAAACGGATTTTGATGCAACTTTTTTATTTGATAGCTCTTGATTAGACTTAACAACTGGTATTTTATCCCGCTACTATATCGGGAACCTGAGATATAACCGAAATATAATCATATAATTAAATGAAAAGAAAGTTTTCGAAATTGTGTTTATTCGTTTACAAATTGTACTTGATTGACTGCACAGATGGCGGAGTGGTTTAGATACCGGCCTCCCGCCTGCGTGTTTTGGGTTCGATTCCCACACAGGACAACTCTTTGTGTGATCCACAAATGGTTGTTCTGAGTCTGGGTATACTTTGTCCCCGCGATACAAGGATTATCCTTAGAGTAGGGTGTTGTCTTATAGGTCATATATAATTGTTTATTTCTTATTATCATAATATACCTTATCAATATTGATAGATGCATCCCTGTACTCCTTGGCTAAGGGCCTTAACTCGTCCTGCTGTTTCTTGATGACATCTAGGTCCACAGCCACGGGTTGTAGGTGACCCACGCGGTTCTCCATTGATTGGAGCCAGTCTAGCACCTGTGAAAATGCATTCGTATTACAACTCAGCTTATTTTTTTGTTAAGGCGGGAAAAAATTTTGCTAACCGCACACCCCGGTCGTTCGGGGGCAACGAACAGGGTAGTGTGAGGCCTTCACCCACTAAAGAAACCCGCCGTGTGCCGTTTCTCCGCCTTTATTGGCGGGCCACTGGAACTATGTTACATTCCTTCGGTAGCATTACAACTCAGCCTACCCTTCGGGGATAAAGTCATGAAGTTATATTATTTGGTGGTAAAGATATTATTTAGTGCCAGAACTTTGTAGATTCCAGCTAGAGTTATATCGACCGGAGAAGTACCATCCTGTCGCAGAGTATCAAAGTATTGTAATGGTAGATATTCCAACTGTCGCATTACGTACGGTGAATGAGAGCGCCAGAACCTCCTCATCCCGTCGCTATTATCCTGTTTATCCACCTTTTCATAATTTCTCTCTACTTCTTATATCATCCATTATATAACTGTCTCTGTGGTGCAGCGGTAGTGTAAGCGACTACTGATCGTGAGGTCTCGGGTTCGATCCCCGGGTCGGGCAGTGTTATAGAGCTTTTTCGTAAAAAGAAAAATTCTCAGTAGCAGCTCGGAGTTTGGAAATGTGCCCGGTAGACGGCAATAGGCTCGCCCCCTATTATGTGGGACTTAAACATAGCTGACGAACTGTGGGTGTGTAATACACCTCTGCCTACCCCTTCGGGGAATACAGACGTGATGATATGTAATATTGTTATACTAAAAGTGATAGACGACGAAACTAATCTAATACATGCATGAAACTAACGTGAAATTAGTTTCATAAAACTAGTTTCAGCTTACAGTTGAACAGTACTTGGTATACTCACTTGCAGCTTGAGCGTCTCGTATTGGTTAAGTTGATCTGCTCTCTGCTTGGATAGCTTCTGTTTCTCTTCCAAGGTGGCGTTGAAGTCCCTCCATAGGTTCTCCAGGGCCTACAGCATTAGTCCATTTAGAATAACAAATAATATTAAAATAGGTAAGGTATACAATGGCTTTTGTAACACAGAGTGGGTATAATTACATACATTTATGTGGGGCGTTTACTAATAATAAGGGGAGGTGGTATGCCGATAATATTTTGAGGCTCAGTTGACTCAGTAGTATAGCCTTGCTTATCCTAGCACGAATGGGCCAGCTCGATCGAGGAAGTACCACCCTCTCACAAAAGTTCAGCGTGTAACAACGGTACGCCTACCGTCGTGTTTTGTATGGTGAGTAAGAGCGCCGGAGGCCCAAACCCCCTCCCTATCCTCTCCTTGTTATCCTTCCTATCCACCTCCTATCCCTTGCCTTGGAGATGGCGACGCGCGATACCTCTGGTGTTGCTAGCGTCTATAGGCTACGGTAACCGCTTACCATCAGGTGGGCCGTATGCTTGTTCGCCACCTATGTAGTATAAAAACAAGAAAAAGAAAGGCATTTCAGATTCATAAGAACAACAAATATAACATACCTTCATCCTATCGCGAATCACGTGCGTATCGGTAACGTCTTTCTTAGCGATGAGCTGTTTGCCGCTGCGCAAGCATTCTTCTAACAACGGCATCTGTTTGTCCCTGTCAAATAAATAATATATAAATATGTATCTGTCCGTGCAATAATACAAGTGTCACAACCCCATTAATTCTCGTGGGTGTCATAAGAGACGACTGCGGGTAGTAAGCAATTTCCAGTGGCCCGCCAATACAGGCAAAGAGACGGCACACGGTGGGTTTATTTAGTGCGTGAGGGCGCCACACTACCCTAGTGTTGCCCCGCGGCTATGTACATTTTTAGGCACATTAACAATAAAAAGGGTGGTAAGCAATTATTACCTTAACACCCATTACATTATTGCTGGTAGGGTCAGAGTACCAAGTCGGAGACACTCACTTGTTAGCAGGTCTTATTTTTTAAACACATCATCCTGCACTAAAGTATAATCCTTGTATCGCGGGGACATTACAAACATACAATTTCACGGACACAAAATACACCCAGACTCAGAACAACCATTTGTGGATCACACAAAGAGTTGTCCTGTGTGGGAATCGAACCCACAACACTCGGGCGGGAGGCCGGTATCTAAACCATTCCGCCATCTGTGCAGCGGGTCGGTACCCCCGTCTTCCGCGTTACAGACCATGAAACACCTTGTGTTTTCGTTGTAGAAAGAGATACCTGTACATTTATTCATTACCCAATGGCGAGCAGCGGCTTGGCAGTTCTTTTAGTATTGCTATGTACATGAGTGGCGGGTACCACTTATCAGGTGGTTCATGGCTCGTTTGCCACCATAATCAATTAAAAAAGGCATTATGACAAGTAAGCCTGCACTGTGGTAGAATATATTCTAAAATCGCATTTGGAGTAATAGTCATTCTAGCCGCCCTTGTAGTTATTTATTCGTGACTAAATACGTGCACGACTTTGAGCGATTTGAACTAAATGGTCGCTGAAACAAAAGTCTTAAGATTAAATATATGAAGCTACCTGTAGTGCGCCAACTGAGCCAGTCTACCACCTAACTCCTCAGCGGGCAGTCGGCTCAGTTCCCGGGCATCGGCTTGCTCCAACAGCTGGGCGTGGGCAGCGTCGAACATGGCAGCTTGTTGGCTGAAGTGGGACAACTCGGCCGATACTTCGTCCAAAAACACGCTACGTTTGCTCGACCGTTCTACAAGTTTCTCGTATCTGTGGACGAAATATGATTATAGTTGTGCGTTATTTGGTCCTCACACCAAAGGATTTATATCAACCAAATGACAACATTTCATTATTTTTTGCATGTCAAATTATTACTTCAAATAAAACTAGATGCAAAATTAGGGGAACCATATTTTTTATTGTCCCTAAATTGAATAGTTTTCATTCAACGTTTTTATTTTATTAATTTTAAAAAGTTGTTCAAGTGACGTGTTTAACCAGTAGAATAGCATTGTTGCCGTAACGTTGTTCTATTAAATGAAATGACATTGTCAGTTTGACAATTGTTTCTTTCTTTTATATTCTGTTCTTTGGCTTTAGAAATATCTTTGTTGTTTATACGTGATTGATGTAATTTTGACATACATCATAACGCTACCTATAGATTATTAAAATCTATGATGCTATCTAAATTACAAACGCAAAGGCATACATCCCATTCTACTTAGTTGTGACGTCATCAGGCATATTTATATTTTTTTTTCTAATATTAAAAAAAAAATACAAAATATGTGTAGCCTTTATTCAGAATGAAAAAATAAAGAAACAATATTTTATTTCTGCGTTTAATTTTTTTTTAAATATTGTCGCTTATTGTTCATTTGTTTTCTTACTCTAAAAATAAAAAGCTATGTGAGATGAAAATAAACTTAGCATTTTGAATTAAGGCACCGTATGGAAGAAAGCTAGCATAAAACTATACTCCGATTCTTTCTAGACCTAATAAAAATTTTGTAAGACCTTTTCTTTATCTATAACAATCCGGCTCGAAGGACCGGAATATCTAGAGGTTATGTTGTCACTACTTGATAATGTACATGTAAACTAAGTTGTAGAGGTATGATATAAACTAGAAAAACCATTAGTTTATAAGTAAAAGTTCTCTATTATTATGTTACCAAATATATAAATCTTAGCTCATACGAAAAATCTTACCTGGCATAAATATCCTCAGCTCTTTGCTCCAGCTTCTTAGCAATCCTAGCGTTAGACGGAGTCAAGGCGGCATCCCTAGCATTAGCCAATAATTTGGCCAACATTGGCCGACGCGCCTCCAACTCAGCGAGACTGAGACGTTGCTCTCGAACTTGTTCATCGAGGCGTTCTCGGATCAGCGAAGCTGGTTTGATTTGAGACCTAAACGGGAAAAGTGGTTAGTCTATGAATTTTGACTATGTAGGAAATTTTTAAGTGATAGTCCACCACAGCTCATGTTACTTAAGATTTATAGAGCATAGTCCAGTCACAGCGTATCGTAAGTACCACTAAACTTAGAGAGGAACATCTGCTAAATTCATAAATACACGGAGATCTTGCAAGGCTAGATAAGTCTGAATAAATCGTAGTACGTACTAACTCGAGTCTGTTAAGAAGGGTATCAAAGCTAAGAAGATGTTTTACACCTTTAATTTTTCTTGTCTAGACTGACTGTTTTCTTTCCTTAGCGACTCTTAGGACACCATGAGGAAATAATGAAGAAGTGGTTAGGTATAGCTTATTTCATCTCTCTCTCTCTCTCCCTCTGTATGTCTTTCTCTCTCACTTACTCTCGTAATATATATATATATATATATATATATATATATATATATATATATATTAAAGGAAAATACAACACATAGCTTCACGCCTATATGCCTATCCCCGAAGGGGTAGGCAGAGGTGTATTACAAAACCACGATTCGCCGGATATGTTTAAGTCCCACGTAAGCCTAAGAAAAAGTAAGAGCCTATTGCCGTCTCCGGGCACATTTCTAAATTCCGGGCTGCTACTTAGAATTTTTCTTTTTACGAAAAAGCTCAATAACACTGCCCGACCCGGGGGCCGAACCCAAGACCTCATGATCAGCTCGCTCATACTACCGCTGCACCACAGAGGCAGTATATATTAAAGTAAATGCCTTAATCACGCAACTCACTTCAATGAGCTTTCAGCCTCTGAAAGCCAGTGTGCCTGAGCTTCTGCGGCATCTTGCAAGCCCTGGCACTGCAGCAGGGCAGCCTCCAGTTCGGTACAGCGGCCACCTACTGCGTCAGTCATGTCTTTGTACCTTGCAGTCATGTCTAAAACAGGTACTTCCAGTTGGCGGATTTCTGATGGTGTGAGATTGCCTTCAAGAGATTTAACAAGCTGGTCGCAAGCCTGGAAATAAATGGTGTCGTTAAGATTTTTTCTCACTTGAAAACATCGATAGTCATTTCTCATGTATCCATCAATAATCTGATATTTACGCTTTCGAAATTGGAGGATTAATTTGAATTGAAACTAATTTGTGTTGCTGCCATCTAAGGGTATTCGGAGGTGCTTACAGCATAACAGCAATGCATACTTATTGGTACTTACAAATTCATGAATAACTAATCCAAAATTTATAGAAAATAGACTGGGTTTGAACCAAAAATTATCCATTTCAATTAAAATTACTTCTAGTATTACCTACATACTTGCAAAGGATGTTAGAGAACATACATCATCTTCCTGACGGACGAACAGTCCATCGGTATCGGTAGCCTCAAAAATATTGGATATCTCGGACGAAAAAACATAAGTGCAATGATTTTTCGTTTTGAAAGAGCGAAAAAAAATAGTTTTCCTTCTCGAAACAAACACTATATTTTAGAATATTTTAAAACTCACGTCTTTAGCGTTGTCAATGAGCCGCCCTTGCGACATTATCTCGTTGTGAAGACTCTTGGCCTTAGACAGTTGTGATTCTACTGCTCGAGGTTCGCCTCCAACCGGTTCTGATAGAACTGAGCGGACTTGCGGATCAATCTGAAAGGGTTTATTAATGTAATTTGAATCATATCTGTGCTAAAATTAAAGCTAATAGACTTGCTTTATTTAAGCCCGCTAGTATATGCAACGCAGATTTGAAAAAGAACTTTTAGCATTTCATAGAAAACTTTAGGGGAAGTTTATATGCTTTTTAACGTTACGCTGCGACCTGGAAGGATAACCTTACTAATATTATAATTGCGAAAGTGAGTTTATTGTTTATTACACTTTCACGTCGTACCGTTATATTACCTTATCCCTGTGGTGACGGACTAACAAGTGTCACCACCTCATTCTTTCCCACGGGTGTCGTACAAGGCAACTAAGGCAAGAAAGTAATTATCACTCATTGCATTACTGGTGATAGGGCTGTGTACCAAGTGGGAGTACTCACTTCCTATCAGGCCCGAGTGGGTTGGTACCACCATCTCCTGTGTGAGCGGCCATGAAGCACATTGGTGTGTTTTGGTTGTAGCAGGAGATAGCCGTTAATTCTTTCATTTCATAATGTGAGATTGGACGTGTGGGGCCGGCTTTAGAATTGTCCCACTCCTCTCTACCCATGGGAGTCGTAAAAGCCGACTGAGGAAATATCGGGGGAGTGGGCAGCAGCACTCCTTCGAGTATTAACAACATCCACTGCGATCGCCAACCCGCCTGCCAAGCGTGGTGGTTATGGCACTATCCCTATTCTTGGGGAGGCCTATGTCCAGCAGTGGACGTTAAAAGGCTGATGGATGGATGGATGTGAAATGGCGAGCAGCGGCTTGACAGAACTCTCTGTATAGTTGAGTCCATGAGCGACGGCTACCGTTTATAATCAGGTGGGCTGTGGCTCGTCTGCCACCATAGCAACAACAAAAAGAAAACCTACAGAACCAATCATCACCAAATTTAGAATACATATAGGCAGGAGCCCAGAAAGGACATAGGCTATACTTTATGCCGGAAAAATGAATTATTCCTGTGGGACATACAGTGACATATTTTCTATTCTGAAGTTCATGCGGGTGGAGTTGCGAGCTAAATCTAGTAAATAATAATTAACACAGTTCTAAATTTCTGAAATTATAGTTGGAAAATAATGGGTTTGTAAAAATAAATTGGAATTTGCCAGAATTGATTGTTTTTGTTTGCACGATTGAGTGAGGCATGCATTTGTATATTGTAACATATCGTCAGCAGACAGTAACTTTCCACAGATACTGGCTTATGTATCCAAACTATTAGTTTAGCACTTGCAGCTCAAATGATCGGTAAAGGATATGATCAGCTAAAACAGAGTAGATCGAAAGCCGACTAACAATGTTTGTTCGATGCAACACGATCGAACACCCGTTTTGCTGAGCCAATATTTATACATTGCTTTGTAGTATAAGGCCACCAGTTCAGTGCATGTACGGACAGCAAACCGGAAACACTCATGTAGCTATCATAACTTCATTATTCCATCATAAGCATTAATAAGCTCATTATAATCTTTGTCGGGAATAAACGGTTTCAGCTATCCTTGCGTTTAACTCAGTAACTACCTAGCATATAGCAAACTCGACGTACAATGTTCGAATTAAGATTAGAAAAGTGAATCGCATATATTGTCGGGAGACATTGAGGGGCCGTTTATGACTGACGTGCTCTTTCGAGTCATCCTAACGCGGCGCGCGCGCACAGCTCGCCGTGTGTAGTGTAGGCAGAGTGTACTCACGTCGGCCAGCCACCTGGCGGCGCGCTGCACGGCGTCGTGGTAGTGGCGCGTGACGTCAGCGGCGCCGCGCAGTCGGTCGTGCAGGCGCTGGGCGCGCGCGCACAGCTCGCCGTGTGTAGTGTAGGCAGAGTGTACTCACGTCGGCCAGCCACCTGGCGGCGCGCTGCACGGCGTCGTGGTAGTGGCGCGTGACGTCAGCGGCGCCGCGCAGTCGGTCGTGCAGGCGCTGGGCGCGCGCGCACAGCTCGCCGTGTGTAGTGTAGGCAGAGTGTACTCACGTCGGCCAGCCACCTGGCGGCGCGCTGCACGGCGTCGTGGTAGTGGCGCGTGACGTCAGCGGCGCCGCGCAGTCGGTCGTGCAGGCGCTGGGCGCGCGCGCACAGCTCGCCGTGTGTAGTGTAGGCAGAGTGTACTCACGTCGGCCAGCCACCTGGCGGCGCGCTGCACGGCGTCGTGGTAGTGGCGCGTGACGTCAGCGGCGCCGCGCAGTCGGTCGTGCAGGCGCTGGGCGCGCGCGCACAGCTCGCCGTGTGTAGTGTAGGCAGAGTGTACTCACGTCGGCCAGCCACCTGGCGGCGCGCTGCACGGCGTCGTGGTAGTGGCGCGTGACGTCAGCGGCGCCGCGCAGTCGGTCGTGCAGGCGCTGGGCGCGCGCGCACAGCTCGCCGTGCCGCCGCCGCGCCACCGCCGCTCGCGCCCGCACGGCGCTGTCCGCACGCGCGGGCACGTGCGACAGGCGCGACGGCAGCGACGTGCGGTAATCGTTCAGCAGCGACAGGAACTCCTGATTAACGACGTACGTGTTACGCACCGCAATAAATTTTTACGTTAGATCTCTACTTAACAAACTAGTATTAGGTCCTTACATATGAAATTGGCGTTTTGTCAAACTGGCCACTTTGATCTCAAATATCTGGCGTTTGGTTAGGAATTCCAAATTCAAATTTATTTTAAATTTAGGCTTGCGTATTTATGTTTCCAATTTAGCGATTTATTTGTTTTCGCGCCATTTGATTTTTCTTTGACATCATTCTGTTTACAATATGAAAATCTTAAGATATCGGGTTATTTACGAATACGAGTGCTATCGTGGCACCAGCGCCGCAGAAACAGCTCGAAGGGTTAATGACGTGTATGGGAAAGCTACCGTAAAAGAAAACACGGTACGTTTTTGGTTCCAACGTTTTCGTTCTAGAAATTTTACCTACAGAACCCCCGACCCCGACCTACGAAACCCCGTGGACGGCCAGAGACCCTAGTTGACAATGAAGAATTGATCGTGTGTCGAAGAATCCTGTGATCGTGGAATCGGATCCATCGGAAACTAGGTCAAGAGTTTACGGCAGGTTTCGGTATGAGTAATAAAACAATTTTAATTCACTTGAAATAAATTAGAAAATTGATAAAGCTGGAAAAATGTGTATGCGGTATTGAGTGAAGTAAACCAACAAACACGAGTCGAGAGCTGCGTTACATTACTCAACCGTCACAATCCCTCCATCCATCCATCAGCCTTTCAACGTCCACTGCTGGACATAGGCCTCCCCAAGAGAACGCCACAACGAGCAGTTCCGTCATGGGGGATAATGCCGTAATCGCCACGCTTTGCAAGCGGGTTGGCGAATGGTGAACCTTCACAATAACGAGGGGATTTTGAATCGTATCGTTACTTGTAATGAAAAATGGATTCTGTATGATAATTGGAAACGCTCATCACAATGGTTGACCCCAGGAGAATCGGCCAAATCCTGCCCCAAGTGAAAATTTACTTAGAAAAATGTCTGGTGGACCAGTGCTGGAGTCATCCACTACAGCTTCTCTAGATCTTGTCAGACGATTACATCAAATCTGTATTGTAAGCAGTTGCAAACCATGACGAAAAAGCTAGCCTTTAAACAACCGAGACTGGGCAATTGCTCAAGCCCAATGCTGTTTCAGAACAACGCTAGACTACACACAGCACAACAGACGGTAGCTAAATTAGGAGTTGCTATTGGAATTTCAGAACAGACTATCACCTTTTCCGGAATTTGGACAACTTCTTTCAAGGAAATAAATTCAATTCTGATGAAGCTATCAAAACCGCCTTTAAATATTTTTTTATTTTCGCTACCACAAATTTTTTAGCAAAGGTGTTGATGGATATAGTTTATCGCACAGAGTAGATAGGAAGCAAGCATTGTTTTGTAAAAGAGAATTAAATATGTATAAGTGTGTTTTGCAATGAAACTAATAAATAACAATTGAGATAAAAGGTAGTGTTTATAATGGAAAAACAACAACAAAACAAAAGGAATCAATGAACTACCGATAAAATGGCCACCATGGTACCATTACTTTGATTGATTAAATAAAATATTTTCATTTTAAAACATTGTTTTGCTTTTTCCATACATTACGCCAATTTTATATGTAAGGACTTATTTAATTTGTTGCGGTACACCCTTGATGATTCAGTATAAACCACCGGCTCAACCGCGAAAATGATTCGCTTGATGACTACGAGCACCCCTTTATCTCGTCTGTATTATCCCATTATTTCCTGTGAAGTTTGCAACGAGCGAGTGACGTTACCATTACTTTTAATATTTACAGACTACGGTCTACCACTTACCACCCGTAAACCGTATGCTTGTTACACCTTTGCAGTATCAAAAATTTATTGCACAGCCGTAGCCGTGCACGTGATAAAAAATAGCATCACGCCTGTATTCCCCGAAGGGGTAGGCAGAGGTGTATTACACACCCACGATTCGCCAGCTATGTTTAAGTCCCATGTAATAGGGGGCGAGCCTATTGACGTCTACCGGGCACATTTCCAAACTCCGGGCTGCTACTGAGAATTTATCTTTTTAGGAAAAAGCTCAATAACACTGCCCGACCCGGGGATCGAACCCGAGACCTCATAATTAGCAGTCGCATACACTACCGCTATACCACCGAGGCAGTTAAACTTCTTAAAAATCGCCACGAATACAATCGAAAATAAAAAGGCAAATGATCACAAAATATTAATTACACAGCGCCTGACGCATACGACGCTTGCCTTTTGCTTTTTGTTTAGAACGCTTGCATGGGAAAACTATTTCCGATATCGCTACATATTGCTCTTTTTTCTCATTTTTCTATAATATATTAATATTTTTTCATTCTCGTGTAACGAAATATGGTTAAATGTGATGCATCCTTGAATTGTCACTCTCAAATCTTACCCAACTATCTTATGCCTAAAAAGTTAAACTTCAAAAACACAATGCTCGTACTACGAATAATCCCTATTGCCCGGTTCCTATATTCAACGAATCGTCATTATATAACAGCTACCCATCCGTCAGTTGCAAACTGTCATTCAATTCACTTACGACTCGTATTTTATAGGGACAGATTATACTTACGCCTGGTAGAATATTCTACCAATCGTAAGTAAAACGATCCGTTTTATTATTATAGGAACCGGGCATATATCATCAATACTGAGTGATATAATACATAACTACTAACTTAAGTCATGATAATCGTGACATAAAAGTTCACTAAAAATGTACATTATGCAGACAATACCACTTAAAAAGAAGAGAGAACAGAAAATATCTGGCATAATATGACACGCAAGCAGATTCGCTTCTATTTTGTCAATAAATTGAATATTGGTGAACAGACACACTCGGAAATCATAACTCACCTTGCTCTCATCCACGAATTTTTGCGCAGACATGGTGATGAACCTAAGATCGGCTTGGTGAGCGATGACGTCACTCACAAATTCACGTACGTCCTCACTCTGGCCCGGAAGAGAATCCAATTTAGACAAGGCCGCCTCTTTATCTTCGAGTGTGCGATATGCACCCTCCATCCAGTTGTCGAAGGTAGCAAGTTCATTGCTGTAAAATTGAACGCAAGCGTCAAGCAAGTATCAAGTGTACACCAATTCAGTATTTTAGGGCGATATAACTGATTTTTATTAACCTCTTCTGAAGTGTTTTTATCTGTATTTTAGCACTTGACGTGCTCAGCTACTTTAAAATACAGATAAGAGAAAATATTTAAAAAATCGTGTCATCAAATAGTAAGAATTTTAATTGCAAAATTAAACTTACTATATTGGATTAATGCATGTAAATGCATCCGATAGGTGGCGTGGGTCATAAAGAAAAATATGATATAGACATTGGGCATGGGCATCGGTCACTACGATGGCTTAGCGGTCTAAGGACGCAGGTTCGAATCCCGTTCGCAGTAAAGTTCTCTTTTTCCACATTCACAAATAATATGTCTTCTGAAGTGGTCGGGAGTCATTTTGGTCTGTAGTAGTTTGATTATATCCTTAACATTACCAAGTTACTTATCACTTACAGTCAGGTGAGCTACATAAACTGGGTTACGAACCTGTCCTATTCATGCACAGAGCATATACAGCGCTGGCTAAAGGTAGACGAAGGTAGAAAGTAGGAGTAGAAGGAACACTGCGGGTTTTTAGGTATACCATGTACAGTGTACAACAGGACGTCGGCATAACCTTTTCGCTTATCCTTGCGGGGTGTATCCATGAAGGATTATCCTGCCAGGGCATATATATTTGAAAATGGAATGTATGCAATCGAAAATTGTGAAATGCTGTATAATACTGACGAACAAAATTCTTTTTTTTCCCAGAGACGCCTCTTTGAAGAGTCATACCATTCACCCCAGAAGAGTCGCTTGCTCACTCGCCAATGTTAGGAAATGAAATCACTGACCTGAACTTCCCAAGTTCGTCCCTAGCGGCGGCCAATCGCCTCAACATCTTGTCGCATTTGTCTGTGCACTTGTCGCATCGCTGTTTCAGCTGGCGCACGCCTCTCTCCAAAGCTGCCACCTGCCGAGAAAAAGTGTATTTACTAATAGCTAGCACAAATTCTATAGTTTTAAACTCAATAAGTATTCAATAAGCTTTGGTTATGTCTCAAATCTGACTAAAGTCTCCAAAGTGCTAATAACTTTAAAATGTTAAACCTAACCCTCATAATAATATATGGTGCAATTGCGAATACATTTTATTTGTTTTAGTTAGTAAATAGTAATGATTCCATGCCCGTTGCAGGTTTTCTTTTTAAACGGTTTTATTCAGATTGTCTACTTTCAAGAACCGCATCGAGGGCCGTCGGTCAGTGCGATGGCTTAGCGGTCTAAAGCACGAAGAAGGGACGCAGGTTCGAGTCCCGCTCGCACTCAACTTCTCTTTTTCCACATTCACACATATTTTGTTTTTTAAAATACAATTTAATAATTATTCAGTTTATTAATTTCCCATTGTCCCACTGTTAGGTACCGGTCCCCATTTAGAAGTAGATGGATTTAGACCACAGCCAACACGCTGGCCGTCTCAAATCTTACTCTATGGTCACGGTGACGGAAGAATATGGAAGATTTTGTTTAATTAATTTTTCCTCGTGGTCTTGTACAATGATAAATTGACAGACGAATCCTCACAGACATTAAAAACACCTTCAGGTCCACGACAAGTTGTATTGTATTCATATTTAACGAGTGTTTTGATTCGATTCACGACGTTCAAATCGTTTCATAAGCAGGTGCGTATGCTATTGTTTTGTCTATGGTTGAGTTGATTCACTATTATAAAGTAAGTAGTACAATAGGTTTATAAAGTAAAAACCATCAACAATGAATAAAGAACAGTGACTTACCACGAGGTAGTCTACTGTTAGCAATAAAAAAAACAACTCTATATATTACCTCATGAGGTGCAAGCACTCCGCTGCCAGAAACAAGGAGCTGTTTGGCTTGTTCAGCGCATGCGGACACTGGACGCTGGTGGCTCTCCAGGTCATCCTTGATCAGCTGTCCAAAGAGATTTTATATATTAAAACTCACATCATCATTAACGACTAGCAATTCAGCACGAGATAAAGAAAATGTGAATTAGAAACCACAAGAATAGTTTGAATCCACACCTTCTGGATTACCATAGCAGACGCTTTGCCAACTAGACTATCGTGACATTAATCATTTCAACCAAGGCGAAGTAGATAAGAACAAAGAACTTTATGATATTTGTATTCAGAGGGGTTAGAATGCATCTCACTAAATCGTATCGACATCGCATCGTGTCATTGCGATTGGTTAAGATCACCGTGATTAGCTGAGGGATTATTGCGACATCACGCGTCGGTTTATCTACCAATCATAAGCGAGACGATACGATGTCGATACGATTTTTGATTTAAATTCTAAGGCCCCTGATCGAACTATATAATTGACGTGTAAAATCTGTGCATTGAAATATAAAGTTGGAGGTATATACTCAGCGCCTCTCAGAGAACTGGCCGGCTAAAAGGTAGGATTGCTTAAATTTGAATTTCTTATTACCTTGAGAATATTAATCTGGTTACGAAGTTCATCGATATCTTCCTTGACAGCTTCTTGATTTGCGAGCCTTTCTTCAACCACAGCGATCCATTCCAGTAACTTGGACAGGTTCTCATCGCAAAGCCTGTATTTCTCTTCAACTGCTTGCTATATATACATAAAATTTAAGAATTAATATGCATATAAATACCAATTTTAATTGTAAACAAAGCTTGTCGAACCCTATATGTGCATCTACACTATACAGCGATTTACAATGCATACTAACTACCTGTGCAATTATTTGAAGACAACATCCGTAACAATTTATTAAGACTGTACAAGACATTTTCAACAAGGACATTTACTCACAAGAGCATCTTGCAACTTCTCTATACAAGCACTGGTCAGAAGTTTTTGAAGTGGCAGTGATTGGGTCTTTAAATCGTAAAAAGGGGGCATTTGTATTATTGAAAACTCTATTTAATCTCCCAAAAATAAATAAGAAGGCCGCATAAAACTTTATGACGACTCGACGGGTAATTTCATTTTCAAATGTAAACATCACTCACTCTCTCAAGTTAACATTTGAGAGTTCAAATTGTTGATATAAATAATTTAGTTGCAAAATACTGTCGAAAACTCCCGAAAACTAAGCATGCATGACGTAACCTGTAAGAAAAAGCTTAAGACTTATCTACGCAGACAGTAAGCGAAGTCCAAACGTCCTAGAGAGCGACAAACAGACAGCCAATAGAAAATGAATATGACAAAAAACAAACACACGGATTGTAACATTATCGTGCAAAAGCGGAGCATGCAAGCAGTGAAATATATGCGTGTGTCAGATATATTATATAGAGTTACATTAACCATTAAAAAACAAGAGTCTGACTGCATCATAATGACATATTAGCAACTCTATTATTTACTAATATTTTTGACATACGCATCTAAGATATACGTAGTATGGTATCAAGATCTCCCTATAATATACTTAACATTAATGTTTTATTAAAGTTATTTGTTAAAAAAGTATAAAAAAGTTAAAGAGTACCTCCTTGATATCTGAAACTTTGAAAAAGTATTTTTGTAATAAATGAAATAGAAAATAAAGTATTTGTGAAACGTGAAGTGTATAAGAAGTAAAACGATCAATGTAAGAATTTACACGAAAATTCGGACGAAATGTACATATAAACAATATAAATTGATGACTTCATTTAATATCATTCACGAGTGTATACTATAGAATTACAATATTCAAATAAAGTAATTTTAATGTTTTATAAATGGACATGAATACAAATAAGAATTTATACCTATAGTACCGTAATTTTTTATGAAGGAGACCGAAAATTTTAATAAAAATGCTTTGAATGCAAATAAATGAAGTCAAATGAAAGTCGTTGACGCGTTTAGAATAAGTTGTATATTGCATACATAATCATCATTTTATTCAGTTGCAACAGTATGTAAATGAACAAACTCGAGTGTTGCCATGATAGAATTTATCCATATAATACTTTACAACGTCAAAATGGAGATAGCCTATAGATACTTTGCTATGCCAATGGCGAATAGTACAGATTGCCATAGAAAAATTGTTAATGTTTACAAAACAACTAAAAAACTAGTTAAGTATTCTAGCAATATGTTTTTCACACTTTTGTAATAGCAATGTAACTATGATCATACAAACACAACTTAAAGTAAACGCATAAATCGACTAACCACCTTTTAAATAAAGTCGATAATGAATTAAATACTACCTTCCGTGTTTGTGTTGAAAATGTTTTACCATTTGTGAATATTTGCGAAAGTCCGCCTTATATCGACATCACAAGAGCATAGCGTTGTTCATGCAATCCAAATTATGTGAGCACGGTTCCAAGGAATGAGTATATCATAGACAAAATTTATAAACTCTAAAACGGATACCAGCAGTCATAGTACACTGGTTTCGAATGGAAGCGAACACAATGAAGCTGACAGGTCGATCGAATGGGCTACCGTGAACCCAAAATAGCGACCTCAAACTCTTAGCACAACGTGATACATATGGGAGGTTAGATATTTGGCGAAACGGTGATGGTTCTTAATATCGTCGTTAATATGATCCCTCACAGGCAAGCATTCACGATTTAGCTCAAAAGGGTTCTTAGCATCGCAGGCAACGGCTGTAAATAAAAAACAACATACATCGAGCCTTAGTACAATGATTTGGTAAGCACGCGGCCCAATCGCTAGCCTTTCAATGAAAAACTAACGATTGCCGAGTGCTGTTACCTACATATATAAGCATTTAAGGACAACACAGTAGGCACTGAAGTTTATACTACGCATCTTCTAGATAAGTGAAAGCTAACCTTACTGCAATCAAAATTGTATTGTGAAAAATATAAGTGTGCTGTCACTACCTTTACATAAAAATATAACTATTATTATCTCAAAATCTAAATTTATTTGTCGGTATTTTATATTATGGTCATTAGTGAAAAGCCCAGATTGACAATCTGTAGCGTCAGAATGTTCAAAAATCCCGAAAATTGACACTATGAGACCTGTGAGTGTCGTACCATGCCAATATTTTAAGCCAAACGCTTTAGATAGAGATCACCTTCTAAGAATGGAAACAGAAAGATGTAAAGCAACACCTCTGCTCAATAGAAGCACATAGTTCTAAGCAAAATAAAACACTTACCCTCGTTTTTGCTGGCAGCAAGTAGCCTTTCTTCAGAGCTTTCACTAAATCCACACTAATAGATTTTTCTGGATCTATGGTGAGCCTGCCTTCGACGGGATCAATAAGTTTCTTTTCTATAGCTTGAACCAATGGCCATATCTTTCCTGTATCAGGATCTTTGACCACAGTACTAGACGGGTCTACAATTCCTTGCTGAATAGCCTCACCCAAATTTAACCTTTTTCTATCTATAACGCTTGTGGTTATAAAAGGATCATTTAAAGCTCCAGTTGTTGGGTTATATATACCGAAGTTCAAAGCCTCGATTAAGCTAAAGCTCTTTTTCGGAGTCATTAGAAGTCCACTTTCTATAGCAATGGTCAACGTATTTAGTTTGGATGTTTCAGTATCTAATATATTACCCTTTTCAGCATCCATAAGACCTTTCCTGAATGCTTCAGGCAGTTTAACTAACCTCTTCTTGAGATTATCCTTTATAAGTGCTGTGTCTGGATCTATGTAGCCTAAAGTGGCTGCGTCTTTGATTGTTAGTATTTCGTTGGAATTTGGATCGGTGAATCGAGCAGTCACAATGTTTATTAAACCGTTTTCTATCGCTTGCTCAAACGTAAAAGGTTCGCGAACGTATATTATTATACCGTTTTCAAAAATAAAGCAAAGTGTACGAGTTCTGTTTTGTGTATCGAAAGAACCTTTAGCATTTTTATCGATGAGCCCTTCATTGATACCTACTTTTAATGGAATGTATTTATTTTTATGAGGATCCTTTATAACAGCCGTTTCAGGGTCGATAAATTCGTATTTAATAGCTTCATCTAATGTGAACTCTCTAAGAACTGGTTCTTTTGAGGCTGAAGAAACTGGTACATATTTCTTTGAAATAGTCTGAGACGTAATAGGTTGAATAATAGTTACGAGAAGGCCTTTATCGAAAGCTATATCTAAGCTGTACGTTTTTTTAGCTTTGGTATCGATTACCCTACCTTTTGCTACATCTACGTCTCCTTGTTGAATAGCAATTTCAAACGGTTTATATTTATTTGTTAAATTATCTTTTACAACTGTGAGATCAGGATTCAAGAGACCTGATTCTATTGCTTTCTTAATATCAAGAAACTCGTTAGTGCTAGGGTCGACAATTTTACCATTATCAGCTCTGAAAAGACCATTGCGAATTATCTCTTCAAGGCTTAAATTCTTCTTCGTAGTTACTATAAGACCACGATGTTTAGCATCTAACAAGTTAATTTGATTTCCGTTTGGTAAAATATATACATTACTTTCACCATCAACAGTGCCATTTTGATTGGCTTCACTTAATTTTATGTATTTGCTGCTAGGTATATGTTTGACCAAGGATGTTTCAGGGTTAATTAACTCGTCTGCGATAGCTAAATTCAATGAAATTTTTCGTTCAGTGACAGGGTGTATGAAAACTAATTCAGTAATATTATACATATTCATAGCTAAAGTGTCATATAAGGTGAATCCTGCGCTTTCAATATCAACGATGAGACCTAAGCTCATGGCTTCAGATAGTGTAATTTGTACATCCGAACCTGGTTCTTGGAATTTTCCGGTTCTCCTATTGATGATTTCGCTACGACAAGATTCAGCCAAAGATAAAGGTTTTTCTGACTTCCTGTCGAAATAACAAAGGTATTTTGGACTAATAATAGATCGCCGAATAGCCTCATGTAAGGTTATCTTGCGGTTTGTGGCAGGGTCAATGATTTTACCGGTAGTATCATCATAAAGACCTTGGTGCAGAGCACGTTGAAGACTTATGGGCGCCTTACTATCTACCAAAAGACCGATTTCAAAAGCTTTACGAATACTGATTTCCTCATTATCATTATTAATATTCCTAATTTTACCCGTTTTATCATCAATTACACCAGTTTCTAAAGATTCTGGCAAAGTAATTTTATCCCATTTACCAAGTCGATTATCCAAGATATGAACTGAGTGCGCATCTATTAGATTTAACTTAATCGCTTCTACTAGCGTGTATTTCTTACCGCTCTGCGGGTCCATAAATAGTCCAGTAATTTCATTGTATATACCTTTTTCAAGAGCTTCTATCAAAGACAAAGGTTTACGAACCTCTACAAGTATTCCTCTTTCAAAAGCTTCACGGAAATCTATATTTTCATCTCCTAAACGTATAGTACCGGTCCTACTATCAATAATTCCTCTATCCACTGCAAACTCGAACGGTATAACTTTACCAGCGGCATGAACTAAAGTAGACTGAGGATCAATTAAGCGTTTCCTGATTGCCCTATCAGTAGGGATCTTTTCCTTATTTAAAGGATTAGAGAACTTGCCTGTTTGGGGATCATAGAATCCTTTGAATACAGCTTCTGGTAAACTAAGTTTTCGTTTTGCCGGAATAATCAATCCACGCTCAGAAGCGTCTGTCAACGATATTTTATCACCTTGAATAGGATCTCTAACTTTTCCTTCCTTCGAGTCTATAATACCAGCTTTTATAGCTTCAGCTAAAGTAATAATTTCACCAGTAATAGAATTTCTAACCGAGAGAGCCTTAGGGTTAATATTACCTATTTTAATAGCATCATCTAGGGTCATAGTGACATCATTTATAGTTAAAAGCCCTGTTTCAGGATCATAGAAACCTTGCACAAGACCCTCTTGTAATGTCCAGGGCTTTTTATCACTGAATAAATATCCCTTATCACAAGCATCTTTTAGATTTGAAAGAGGTGAAGTTATGAGACCCTTTTCAAGGTCTACAAGGCCTGATTTAACGGCTTCGCCAAATGGAATAACAGTTTCTGATTTATCGTCTTTAATTTTGATATCAGATACATCCACAAGCTGTTGTTGTATAGCTTTATTTAATGTAATTATTTCTCCTGTTTTGGGATTTAATACCTTTCCTGATTCGGAAGAGTAATACCCTAATTCTATAATATCAAATAAAGAGAAAGATACTGCTTTTGTTGCAACCAGTCCTTTCTTTAAAGCATCATCTAATGGAATGTGTTTACCAGTCTTTTTATCTTTAATTTTTCCCGTGTCAGGATCAATTAATTTTGTATCAAGAGCATCAGCGAGGGGCACAAATTTATTAATGGCAGTATCTTTTATCTCAGAAATTATCGGATGTACAATATTTCTATTAACAGCGTCTCCTACAGTTAGCAGCTGTTCCGTTACTTTGTCTATAATCTTTCCCGACTTAGGTTCATACATATCATTGTCAATTATAGCCTGAATGGAAATAGGTCTACGAATAATAGTAATAAAACCACGTTGAATGGCCAAAGATATTTCAATGGTTTCTTGTGTTTGTATAATAGTAATGACACCCTCATGAATTTCAATAATATTTCTCTCAATAGCATCTGAAATGGTAATGACTTCACTAGTATGAGGTAATTTAATTAGTAAGGTATCTTGGTCAACTAAACCTTTTTCGATAGCCTGTCCAATTGGTACCAGTGCACCAGTGTTGACGTCTTTAATTTCTCCTGTCTTGGCATTATAAATACCTTTTTCTAAAGCAGACTCTATGGATACATGCTCTTTAATAGATACATCTTCAGGTTGCTCAACTATCCAGCCTAGTTGCACGCATTCTAAGAAAGACACACGTTTACCTGTTTTTGGGTTAACCATGTGGCCTGTAATTTTATCGATTATAGGTCTAGCAATTGCTTCATCAAATGGAATATAGTCATCTGCTTTGGAGCTTACGTCTTTTACTAAAATTGAATCAGGATCAAAAATATGAAGACCATAAACAAGTTCTTCAAAAGATATTTTTGCTCCAGTTTCTGGATTTAAAAATAGCTGTTTTTCTATATCATATACACCCATTTCAGATAATTCTTCTGGGGTAAGTCTATGGGAAATAGCAACGGTATAATTAGGTTTAGAGTCTTTAACAACTACACAGTTTTTAGATAAAATATCTACGGGAGTAAATCTGCTTATTTGTTCTTGTTCTAGTGAATCTTGAACTGTTAGTGCAGATTCAACACCATTAATAATAATTCTACATATCTTAGGTTCAATTTTACCTTGAGCAATAGCATCAATTAATTGAATATTTTCATGGAGCGGCTTAACAGGTTCCACTTTTTCTTTAATCAAGTTTTGTTCAGTAACCCTTAATGGTTGTCTTTCGGCATCGATTAGCAGGGCAGATACAGATTTAATGTCATGAGCGGTAGCTAAAGTAGGTTTGCTGGAATCAACTACATGACGTTCTGTTGTAATTGCGTCGGTTTCTGAGATAATAGGTTTAGAGAATTCTGTTGTCTCTGTAACTACTACAACGTCTGGATGCGTGGCAGATGTAGTTGTAGTGTAATGTTTAGTAACTTCTTCAGATATAATGATATCTTTAGGTCTCTTTAGAGTAGTTTTGTCAGCTACTTCAGTCAAAACATGATCAGGTGTCTGTGTCTCTAATGGAAGTTTTTTAGCCGTTTTAGGGTCAACTATTACTGCGTTCTTCACAACTTCAACTACTTTAGCTGCTGCTAAGACAGGTGCGCCAACTATAGCTATTAACCCTAACTTAGCAGCATCACTGATACTAATTTTCTTACCTAATTTGTCTTTAACCTCTCCAGTTTTGCTATCAATAATTTCTTTGGTGATAGCTTCCTTAAGAGGAATTTGTTTACCAGATTTAGGTTCGATAACCGTGACCATTTCAGAAGATACAATACCTTTATTAACAGCTTCTAATAAATTCCCAACCATGCCAGCCTGCGTTGATATCACAACCGAGGTAGTAGGATCGTATATAACTCCAGGAGCTACTTCTAGGGGCTTTTCATGCAAAACTTCCTGTCTGTTACTTGATTCTAGCGATTTCTCTTTGTCAAATGAAGTATATTCCTTCTTTTCAGGTTTTTCTTCATATTTTATATAAGTCCTATCACTGTGTATTGGAATCGAAAATTCACTACTATTGTCACCTACTTGTATTTTATCAGCTTCATCTGGTGCTTCAGTGACATGGTATTTTTGAACATTTTTAGAGGTGCCTTGGGGCCCAGTAACTTCTTCAGTTATGACTTGATATGAACTCGACTCACTCTGAGTTATTTCTACAGTTGTTACCATTGAGGATGTTGTGGTAACTACTGAGCTACTATGTTCAGTAATGGATTCAGTTGGTTCAGATTTAGATGATGTTGATTTAATTACAGTTGTAAAGACACTGCCATCTGGCAAAGTTTGATGTATTTCTTGTGTTTTGAAGTCATAATCAACTGGTGAAAGATTATTATCATTAGATTTTTTCGTTATTTCATTTGATTCGAGTTCGATATATTTGGATGGTTCCCGAGAAACATTTCTTAAAGCAATAGTTAAGTCTAGCATTGATTTAGTTTCATCAACTGATCTCTGGACTTCGTTATCAGTTTTAAGTGCCTGGTTCTTAAGCAAAAGTTCATCACGGGGCTCGGATTTTTCTTTAGCACTATTAGAATTTCGTGGACTTTCTTTCAAAATGTCACCATCAAGAGCTTCACCCATAGGCAACTGAACGTTTGGCTTTACATCTTTAGGTTTGTGATCTCTAATTAATTTATCTTGAAGCGCCGGATTTTCCGAAATTACATCTTTAGCAATCAAATCTTTAAAAGGGTGTTTAGATACTGCTTCTTCCACAGTTTCATCAGATATTGCAGTTTTGTTAGCTACAGTTAAGAGTTGTTCCACTTCAGGAGTTATGTTTTTAAATTCTTGCACGACTGGCTTTTCTTGGTAAGCTACATGTTCCATGTCTTTGATTGGGCTAGTTTTATTAATCGCAGATTTTTGAGTAATAACAACAACTTTTGATTTGTCATAGATGTCGGATATTTGAGAACACTCTGTGACAGTAGCTTTATCAGAAATGTTAATTTCAGAACTCAGCTGTAAAACAGTATTGTTAATACTTTTTTGATCTTCTTTACTGTCTGACAATTCACTTTCAGTAGTTTCTTGTCGGAAAGGAATCTCTCTAGAAAACACTTCAACATTTTGATTTAATATTTCTGTCTCTGGCCTCAATTCTTTTTCTATTAATGCTTGCTTCTCTATTGTAATACTCTGAATTGTAGAGGTGGCAGGTTTTTCTTTATTAGGAAAACTGTGTTGTTTTTCGAATTTATCAGGTGTACTAGTCGAGTCCTCATCTCTTTTTTTCTGTTTTAAGAATTTTTCTAGAGGTTTAGGCAGTTCTTCCTTGGGAATAGTAACTTGCGAAATGGATATTTGCGTGTTAAGAGTCCTGTCTTGTTCTTTAGCATCTCTTCTTTCTGGTTTATTATCATTAAGAAGAAGTTTATTTTGCCTGAATCCTATAGGTATTAATTTTGTATCTGAGGCAATGGGACTAGATATGTCAACGTCTTTGTCTTGTTTAGACTGCGTTAACTTACTTGTGACTGCTTTAGCTCCTTGTAGTATTGCCATGCTCGCTAAAACTGGAGCAGCAACTACAGCTATTAAGCCCATTTTAGCTGCATTTTTGACATCAATAGATTTTCCTGTTTTAGTATCTTTCACTTTACCCGTCTTGTTGTCAATCATTCCCGTATCTAAAGCTTCTTGCAATGTCACTGGTTTCGCCGCTTCTACATTATAAATCACTGATTCGGGATTTATAATTTTCCTTTCAAGTGCTTCTTCAAATGTGACAACTTTATTGGGTGATTTCGGATCTCTGAACTTTTGAGATTTTTCATCAAATAGAAGTTCAAATGCTTCATTAAGGTCTAGCGATTCTAAAATCTCTTTAGTAGTGCATGATATAGATAGTTCTTGTGGGACCTCAGTACTCAGAACGCCACTCTCAATAGCTTTAGAAATTGGGAAAGTTTCCCCAGTCTTGGGATGTGTAAAAGTATCTTTATTCAAATTAATATAACCAAGGTTAAGCGCATCATCAAATGTGATCTTGGGATCATTTGTTATAAAATGTTCTTTATTTGTTTGTTCATCTCTTACAATGCCTTTGACTCGCGCTTCGTCGATAGAAATTATTTCACCTGTTTTAGTATTTTTTACTTGATTAGAACTGACTAATACATAATCAGCCAGAAGTTCAATCATCTTAGTCGTAATAGTGTGTTCAGATGAATACGTTTCTGTAATCGTGGTGACTACACCCGTAGTTTGCATATCTTTTATAGGCTTGATAGCCAACAGTCCGTGCTCTATAGCTTTATCTAATGCTACTATTTCTTTCGTATTTGGATTGATAAATGTAGCATGCTTTAGATTTACAGCCCCTGTATCCAGAGCTTCCTCTAAAGTAATAGCTTCTGATGTCTGAGGGAACGGTATAGACATGATTAAATCATTTTTAACTGCGTCATTTATAGGAATCAGTTCTCCCGTTATAGGATGTTTCATTTCACCTGTATGTGGATTTATTAGATGTTTTTTAACTAGAACGCTTAATGTCATGGCTGCTGGAGGAATATTTTCAATGGGTTTATTTTGAGTGATAGGGAATAAATCAGCATTCACGGCTGATACAATGTCAAGGGGCCCGTCACTAGTTTTTATAAGGTTTTTGTCATTATCTATAATATTTAAATTTATTGCATCTTCTAAAGTTATTTGCCTACGTCCTACACTAATTCTAGATAGAGGATCAACAATGTCACAAATTATTGCTTCTCTTAATGTTAAAAGGCTTCCCGTTTCTGGATGAATTAATTTACCAGTATCTGGATCTAATAGACCTTGTTCAAGAATTTCTGGAATAGATAAGCTCTTAACTAGAGGAATTAAAACTTCGTCTTGCCCTTCAGCGTCTAAAATTCCACGCTTTATAGCATCTTTAATATTTAAAACATCGCCGTGGATGGGATCTACAATTTTACCTTTATTTTCATCGACTAATCCTTTACTAATTGCATCACCGAGAGTAATAAGTGAGCCATTATCATTTTTAGATAACTTTACGGTTTCTAAAATATTTGCTGTCTCTGGATCTATCAAACCTCTTTTAAGTGCTTCTACAGGAAGTACAACTTGTTTCCTTAACTTTTGTAAAACCACAGGTTTTATATTTAAAACTGAAGTTTCCGGTGTTTTTTCTCTGTTTACATTTATTTTGTATTTAGGTTTAGCACTTAAAGGTTTGTTAATCTCTATCACACAACTTGGACGTGTTTGAGTTTCTATAACTCGTCTATTATCAGCCGCAAGGCTGTTTTGTATGGACTCTACAGTTATAAAACCTTCAGAAACTGCTGCTCCTACTGATACTGGTTTGGCAGCAACTTGTGAGAAAGCAATTGTACTACTTCCAGGGATATTTTTTGAGTCTGTACTACTTACAAGTAACTGATCTTGTTGTTTATTTGCTAAAGTGTCACGGTGTACTTTATATGTGACAGAATCAATAACTCCTTTCTTGTATGCATCTTCAATCGACAGTTGTTCACCAGTTTTAGGATCAACTAACATGGTTACAACAGTATCTAGTGAAGTTGTGCCTGATACCAAAGTAGGATCTTTGTTGAATAATTCCGGAACCTTTCTTTTAACTGAAAGCTCATATTTTTTATAAGAAACTGGATCAATTAATCCTCTCTCATATGCTACCTCTATAGGTAATTGTTCACCAGTATTTGGATCAACTACAACGGTTACAGTAGTTTCTGAAGGCACTGTTTTTGTTGTAACTTGCGAGTATGTGACATTAGTTATGCTAGAAGTCTTTTTTTCTTGACTAATCTCAGTCACTGGAGATTTATCTCTAATGGATTCTTGGTATTTCTGATATGTTATTAGATCAACAAGTCCACGTTCATAAGCTACTTCCATAGGCAAATTTTCACCCGTTTGCGGGTCTACAACCATGGTGCTTTTAACTACTTGTATGATTTTGGATGCTGCAACTAATGGTGCTCCAATCACCGAAATTAAACCTACCTTAGCAGCATCGACTACAGTCATTTTATTGCCAGATTTATCCACGTATTCGCCTGTTTTTGAATCCAAGATACCTTGTTCTAAAGCTTGTTTTAACTTTATAGATCTATTTGTTCGTGGGTCAATAACTTGCACACTGTTAGGAGGTAGAATTCCTTGATCTACAGCTTCAAGGATATTCTCAGATAAGCCTGATGAGGTAGAAATAACTAAAGCTGTCGCTGGATCGAAAATAACTCCAGGAGTCACCTGCACGGGTTCCAAATCTGAATGATCATCTGAAAATTCATGGGATGGCGTATTATATAATTCAGATATTTCCATCTTATCAGGCATACCGGCCACAGACGATACTGTTATTACTTTCTGAGACGATATAGTTCTAGTTATTTGGATAAACGTTATGTATTTACGTTCAATAGCTTCCTTCATGCTAATAACTTTTGAAATCATTTTATAATAACCTCTACTGTCTATCATGCCATAGTCTAAAGCTTTATCGAGAGGAAATTCTAAATTAGTTTTAGGATTAATTACGACAGCTGAACCTGCATTGATAATATTCAGTTTTAGAGATTCTTCGAGGTCCAAAACCCTATCTGTACCGGGTATAAGGAACATACCAGTGTTAGGATCAAACATATTTTGTTCTATAGCTTCCTGAAGCGTCCATCCACCATGAGGTAGTTCTATAGTATTCTTTTTAATAGTCATAGATGTAACAGAAGGTTCCTGAACAGATGATGATGTAGTCATCCCGTCATAATAATTCTCACGCGGTTGTCTAATTTCACGAATAGTCGGGTAGTCTGGACTTTTTAAGGTCTCGGGCTTATTGTCACTCTGAACTTTGCTTTCGGGACTAGGCGGCATATCTTTAATAAAAGACTTCTTAGTAATTTTAAGTTCCACTACCTGACCAGGTACCAAGTTCTTTTTAGTAACACGGTCTGATATATGTACCACACGCGGCTCGTTCTTTTCTACACCTAACAACCCTTCATCTAACGCTTGTTGTATAGGAAACACTGTTCCAGTCATTGGATCTGTAAAAGTTTGTGTATGCTCATCAATAAGTCCACGCCTAATTGCTTCCGCAAACGTAATGATTGTGTCTGACCTTTGAGAAGTGTTCGTGTTTGTTACAGTTACGTACCGTTTCACTGTTTTTGTAACAGTCTGCAAAGTGAGAATAATATTCAAAAGAGAATTTAATAAAGCAGCTCCTTCAGGTGTTATCATATTTATTTCAACAGCTTTATTAAATGGAATCGGTTTTTTAGTGCTAGCGTCTAACAAATGTCCTGTCTTAGGATCCAATATATTTTTGAATACAGCGTCTACGACTGATAATTCCTTACCATTTTCATATACACCTATTTTACGATTTAACATTTCTAAAACTTCAGCCCTAACTAAAGACACTTTGGTGCAGTCTTCTAAGAACACCCAATCTCCACTTTCTGACTTAAGGAAAGTTTCACCGTTTACATATTTGAGATTACCTTTGTTTAGTGTAACATTAAATGACACGAATTCACCTGTCTTAGGATCTTTGAAGCCATCTATATCAAAAATAGACCTTTGCGAGACTGATGTTATTAAGCCACGGTCTACCGCTTCAGGTATAGTACATACTTCTCCGGTTAAATTATCGCGAAATTTATTGTCATGTAATATAATTTTTGCACCTAAGGCTTCTGATAATGTAAGCAAACTACCTGTGGTTGTATTAGTAATGCATTTTATATTATCACTATCAAGAACGCCAGCAGAAATAGCTTCTAAGATGTTCAAGGGTGTTCTGTTAGCGGGGGAGAAAATCTGACCATCGTTAGTCATTAGATTATTGTCGCATATATCCTTAAGAGTCATAGGTTTGCATATGTATTGTCTAGCCGCAGCATCTTTAAACGTTAATTTTTCTTTCGTGATTTTGTGTATATATTTAGAATGTTTTGTATTAATGATACCTTTCTCAATAGCTTCAGCAAGCGTAATTTTGGTGTCATTTTTAGGATCAACTATTTCCCTGATATTAGGATTTATTAATTCATTTTTAATAGCTATATCGATTTGAAACTTATCACCCGAATTTCTATCCAGTATCCAACCACTGTTATCGACTAAATCTTGATTAATCGCGTCAGACAGACACAAAGCACTTGATTTTATTTTAATAATCTCATTGTAGATGAGGTATCCTCTTTGGTACGCTTCTGCTATGGTTATGTAACTTCCATTCGGTAGTCTGTATAGACCTTTCTGTAAATCAACCTGTCCGCGATTTAATGCATCTGAGATGCTCATTCCTTGTGTGGACCGATCGCTTTCAACAGTTACCTTAATTCTCTTCTCAGCTGGATCTGTCAGTCCTTGTTCCGCATCATATAGTTCTCTTTGTATAGCTTCTAATAAAGTCACTTCGTTTCCATCTTCTGTCATACCACAAGGCCCTGTTAGTCTTGCAGCAAGTTTGGGATCTATAAGACCTTCTTGGGCTGCTTGTTCAATAGTCATCGTTTGTCTTGTTTCAGGAGAAGATACAAGTCTTCCCGTTCGTACGTCAAGTATTCTCATGCTAATGGCTTGACCAACAGTAAGTATTTCCCTAGTCTCAGGATGCAATATACCTTTAGATTCTATAATATTTGGTCCTTCGTACATTCTGTGGACTCGTTTCAGTTTTCTTACGTCTGGTCTGTCGTCATCGTTTATAAATGTTTTCGTTGCATAGTTAGGTGAGCTTAGTTTGCCATTGGTCATAGACTTTACTTGTTGACCGTCTAGCTCTGTAGTGTGCGAGGTTCTGACGTATCTAATTTGTTGAAAAAAGAAAAAAAATATTGCTAAAATAAAACGTAACTACACTAAAGACACCATTATCAGATTACAATATTAAGACCACCAATTACATTTAAAATAAGTATATAATTATATAGAAGTAAAGTTCAGACTTACTTTTCTGTGGTATAATGCGTTGTGTACGTGTGTTCTGTGGTCAAATCCTGCATGTTAAATTCTTGGCGGAAGGACCGCGCTGACCGAGGCGCCATCGCCTCAACAAGACGCTAAAATAAAAAAGAAAAACATTATGTATGGCTATATTCCGATACTGTTGAAGCTCTGGGTAAGTTTTAAGTCTGACCGTTCTGCGTAACGAAGGCAGTTTAGGAAATGTTGGTTTCACCAAAAAGTACAGTGTTCATAGGATTTTGTACAGATACAAATATGTATTTATGACATCAGCAGCATCTTTGTTCTAATAGTATTAATTCCTAACTACCGCACATCTTACACAAAGTGAAAAATATGAAGACGAAAATAACAGTCACGAGCAGGATGTTATTTTCGATTTCACATTTTTCACTTTGTGTTTGATGTATAATGTTAAGCATGTCAAATGCTAAAAATATATATAAATATAAATACCACAATTCTTTTATAAATTATATGCACACACATACATATTCACAAACATATGCACGCACGCAACCATACACACACAAACACACAAGTTGATTGAAAGATAAACCAAATGAACGTCTAATTGACAACCCTCAATAGTTATTTCAATATTTCGTAGTATAATCTGATACATTTTATAAATTATTATAAACACCTGGTTCATTTAACCAAATCGCTAATAGAACATACATACATATATATACTTTATGAGTAAAATCAGCTGTGAATTACGGGTTAAGACCGCAGGTATGATAGTGTCGGAATTCACAGCAAATTAGATAATAATTATTTATTACTGATTTACCGATGATACGATAGATACATTACAATTTATCGATCATGTACAATTTCTTAAATTGTACATGATCGGATCGCTAGGAAAAATCTTTTATCCATAAAAAATATTTAGGGTCCGTATAATACCGCCGGCTGACCACCGAAGGAATGTAACACAGTTCCAGTGGCCCGACAATAAAGGCGGAGAGACGGCACACGGCGGGTTTCTTTAGTGGGTGCAGGCCCCACACTACCCTGTTCGTTGCCCCGAACGACGGGGTGTGCGGTCAGGAACATTCTTTCCCGCCTTAACAAAAAATAAAAAAAAGGGTCCGTATAATAGCTATCTTTATCATATATGTCTAACGACTGAAATTATTTGAACAACTGTAGAGGTAAATATAGCCTCTATAAATACAGAATATTTCTATATCGATTAAAAATCTGTGAGATTTAGACGCACGTACTCGCGGGTGAAGCTAGTAAATAATAATTTAATATTAAATTAATTTAACGCAATTATTTAGTATATTCTATTAGTCTCGTAAAAAAACAGAAACATAATTTTAAAATAAAATTGTACGATACTATTACTAGCTGACCCAGCAAACGTTGTTTTGCCATATAAATTATTTCTACATCGGCATTATAGGTATTTTTAATGCCGAATCATAATAAAATAAAAATAAAAAAATTACCAAAACATTAAAAAAAGTATCTACCCCTAAATATTTTTTCACCCTTATCATTTAGGCGTATGAAAAATAGATGTTAGCCGATTTTCAGACGTACCCGATATGCACACAAAATTTCATACAAATCGGTCCAACCGTTTCGGAGGAGTTTGGTAACAAACACCGCGGTACGAGAATTTTATATATTAGATTATTTCCTAATTCTATAGTTAGAAGAATAGTTTAGATAAATCTAGTGATTTATCTAAACTATTATTATGAAGTAAAAGGTGTTTGATTGTTTTTTTGTGATGTATTCATTAATAACGTATTTTGTTTTAATAAATCACAATAATGGTGTCAAACATTTGTGTAAAAATGATATTACTCTACTCTACATTAAGCATGTGCTTAGTCTATTCCGAAGACAGGACAAGTCGTCTTGTATAAAATTTTATTGTGTGTGTAATAAATTGACAAGTCAATGACTGCCATGAGAAATAATTGAGAATAAAATGTTCCGCAACGCTGTTTGAGTCTAGAGAACTTTAAGACAAAAAAAAGTATCGCGTCATAAGCAGCGGACCTCACGAGATTAAGATATTTAAGATGAAGTCTAGCATAACCTTACAACTTCTAACTAGCAAGACCCTAAGTATGATTTTTTTTGTTAAGGCGGGAAAAAAAACGAACAGGGTAGTGTGTTACTCTCACCCACTAAATAAACCCGCCGTGTACCGTCTCTCCGTCTGTATGCACGGGCCACTGGAACTGTGTGACATTACGTCAATGGTACCCTAAGTATGAATCCTGGACCATGCAAAGCGTTAGGAGGGAGCAGTTTGGCATTGTGTCAAATACACAGATAATATATAAGCGAAATGTGAGTAGGTATATTAGGTATACTTTACATTCTCCTTGCCTAAGAAATCGAGAGACTGCACATAATATTATTATATGACTTAGTAGATGAAAAATAACTAATAAAGTATATCGTTATCATGTAGTAACCTACCAGCATAGGTGCAATGGAGAAATATAAAAGGAAAAATTAAGCACCTAAATATAAAAATTGCCGTGTGGGCCCGGCTTTAGAATTGACCCACCCCTCTTCACCCATGGGAGTCCGACTGAGGGAATACCGGGAGAGTGGGCAGCAGCACTCCCTCGAGTATTAACAACATCCAATGCGATCACCAACCCGCCTGCCAAGCGTGGCGATTACGGCACTATTACCCATTTGGGGAGGCCTATGTCTAGCACTGGACGTCGAAAGGCTGATGGATGGATGGATGGATAAAAATTAATCGCCGTGCATTAGCCTAAGAAAACTGCTGGACAGATTTTAATGTTCATTTTTGGCAAATATTAATTGGGTCCCCAGATTATTGGGTAATCAGTATTATTGGGTACGAAAATCAATTTTTAACGTAACGCGTTACGTTATTGAAATCTAAGGCTGCTAACAGCATACTAGCCAACCTTCCCGTCAACGTCTGCCAGGGTTAGCTGATTCTAGATAATTTTTATATCCCCACATCAGACCACTTTTATTTTGGAGACAAATAATATCTGAAACGACCGAAGTCCGTAAAACTAGATTAATTATTATATTGAAATGGGTTTATATTTTTAATTTTAGTATATTGGGCCGTATAAAACATCGTGTGGGGTAGTTTACTTAGTCCGAAATAGGTACTACAAAATTGAATAATATTAATAAATTCTAGTAAGCAGCAAAGCAGAAATATTTATGAAGAAACAACCATTAATAAGAGTTTTTTTCATTGGCATTCTCTATAATTCTGCATTTTCTAAAGATAAAATGAAAAGACAGTTATAATATAAAATGATACCTACAACTAAACCCCTTTATATGGCCGACTTTGAACATAAAAACTCAACGCTGTAAAGGTAAACGACCCGTGTGATGCAAGTATCTTTAACAGAATTGCGATTATTTTTAAATGGCAACATTGACTGGTTTGACGTTATAAATTAACTAACTTATGAATATTCGAGTGCTAAATCAGGCATTCTCGATATAATAATTAACAACATGTAGTAATTTTATCCTACTGGCCACTCCGCACATAAAAAAAAAATACGTCTAATTTATTTTTTTCCCATTTCCTGTCAGTAGGCGTTGTGCTATCAAATCATTCTTTTATCGTGCGCGGCAACGAGCACACGTTCCCGAATATTCGTAATAACTCGGTTTGCAAGAACTATCATGTCGAAGAGAACTGCTGCTGAAAAAATTCAATATTACACCGAGAAAATTAAAAAGTTAGAAATGAAAAAGGCGGGCAGATGGCGTCGTCGCGCGGTCATGTATTCTTCATCATCAGATATGGAAGATTTTACGGGTAAGTTTATACAATGGTACTTACAAAAGTGTAAGAAAAGTCTAAGAAGTGAACTTATAAAAAATTATATCATGGTTTAAAATCATTATGAGAATGTTCGGTATCTATAAGCTTTCCTGGAGGTTAACTGCGGGTTAACACGAAGGTTATGCATGATACTAAGAATAAATATCCTGGAGGTCGACTGCGGGTCAACACGACGGCATTTCTTTCGATGAAAATATTCTGGATAATTTATAAAAATTTCAAGACTACCCCCAATTTACAAAATAAATATCTCAATAATAATATGAGAATCATTATGAGAATGTTCGGTATCTATAAACTTTCCTGGAGGTTAACTGCGGGTTAACACGAAGGTTATGCATGATACTAAGAACAAATATCCTGGAGGTTGACTGCGGGTCAACATGATGGTATTTCATTCGATGAAAATAGTCTTGATAATTTATAAAAATTCCACGACTACCTTCAGTTTACAAAATAAATATCTTTTTAGATAACGGAGTACATCGCAACCGGGAATTGGACGATGCTTCCCTGGAGCCTCCACGGCCCCCTTCCCTACCTACTCCACCGTCTTCGTTGCCAATGCCGATGTCTCCGACCCCGCCAATAGCGCTACCGCCTTCACCGCCGCCGTCCGCACCGCCCCAAGATCCACCTAACGAGGTGATACCACTCGGGTCAGAAATAAATAAAGAGCCGTTACCTGAACTCGACCCAGAGTTATTACAGGCATTGGGGGACCCTGCTGATGATGTTCCAGTTTATGGCCCCGAAATACACAACACGCTGGCACAACGCTGGCTTCCAATTCTCAAAAAAGGAATACAACATGACGCCAAAGATGCCAATTTGGGGGGTTTCAGATGTCATCGTACAGGACGCCAACACGGCGCGGCCCGCGTATTGAACCGCAGCCACCACCGCCGCCGCCGCGTGCCGCGAAGTCTACGATGGCGAACAAGCGTGCCCAAACGAGGCAGTAACACAGGTACACGGTGGCAGACTGTTATACTACCATGAATGTTGGGTTAACATCACAAATAACCCCCTTATTCTAAGCTGGATATGTAATGGTTATTATATACCTTTTACTCGTACCGTAATACAGAAAAATATTCCAAATAACTCTCTCTCGGCCGAACAAAATCAGGAAACGAGATTAGCCATCCTTAACATGTTAAATTTAGGCGCCATTGTAAAATGTGAACCTCAAGAAGATCAATTCATATCTAGTATATTTTTAGCCCCAAAGAGCAATGGTGGCCACAGATTCATACTCAATCTGAAACAACTGAATAAGTTCGTCTCTAACTGTCATTTCAAAATGGAAGACCACAAAACTGCATCGAAAATGATACCAGCCAATGGTTTCTTGGCCACCATAGACCTTAAAGAATCTTACCTATTAGTTCCCATAGCTGAATGTCATCGCAAATATCTAAGATTCAAATTCGTAGATATAAACTCGCAGAAATGTACCTACGATTTCAAGGCTATGCCCTACGGGTTATGTTCAGCACCGCGAACTTTCACAACAATTATGAAAGAAGTAATGAGTTATATAAGGGTTCGCGGTTTTAGGTCTGTAATGTATATTGACGATATATTATGTATAGGAGATACATTTGATGAATGTTTACAAAACGTTGAGGAGACTATTAAATTACTCAAATGTTTGGGTTTCATAATAAATTACGAAAAAATTAGTTTGCGTCCGCAACAATATTGCAAATTTTTAGGATTTATGTATAATTCAGTAGATATGTCTATTTCTCTACCTCTAGATAAACGCAATAAGATTTTACAATTGGTAGAAAGGTTTTCCCCTTGCCTCTTTGCACCATAAGAGATTTTGCTCAAATGATAGGTGTACTTACTTCAGCTTGCCCTACCGTAAGATATGGCTGGCTTTATACTAAAAAATTGGAAAGACAAAAGTATCTGGCTCTAATTAAACATCAAAGTTATGACGCCAAATTCAGGCCAGCCTCTGATATAATTTCGGACTTAGAATGGTGGTCAAAAAATGTCGAACACACATCAAAACCCCTAGTGATGTCGAATTTCGACCTAGAAATTTTTACAGACGCGTCGAAAACAGGCTTTTGTAACGACATACGCGCTAAGGGCGGCTGGAAGGACAGCGAGCGTAAATATCATATAAACTATTTGGAATTACTCGCTGTTTTTCTTGGCTTAAAATGTTTGGCTAGAGACAGAAACAACTGCAATATACTGTTACGAGTAGACAATACAACAGCGCTTAGTTATATTAACCGCATGGGGGGAGTTCAGTTCCTTCATCTCAACGACGTTACCAGAAGCATCTGGCAATGGTGTGAAGAGCGAAATATCTGGCTGTGTGCGTCTTATATTAACACAAAAGATAACACAGAAGCTGACCAAGAATCTAGGCAATATAACCCCGATATTGAATGTCAGCTATCTGACTTAGAATTTCACAATATTGTAGCGTGCCTAGGCGAGCCAGTGATAGACCTTTTCGCTTCACGCACCAATGCAAAATGCGAAACATACGTCTCTTGGAGACCTGATCCAGACGCCCTTACAGTAGATGCCTTTACTTTAAATTGGAATACCCGGTTTTTCTATGCATTCCCACCATTTTCAATGATTCTGAAATGTATTCAGAAAATTATTAATGACGGGCATTTTAGTGTTCCCATACTGGCTAACTCAATCCTGGTTCCCGCTGCTTAGAAGTTTGATTTAATCTGATATTATATTTATAAATCCTGTTGACAACCTCAATTTGCCCTCTTTCAGGACTCGCAGCTTCCAGGGACAGTTTACCCTGGGTGCAGCGGTGCTCTCAGGACTGCATTTGCAGCACGTGGAACACCAGACCCTGTCCTAGACTTAATCTTGTCATCTCTTTCCAAAAACACTCTACTGCAGTATAATGGAACTTACAAATTGTGGTGGCATTTCTGTACACTCTACTGCAGTATAATGGAACTTACAAATTGTGGTGGCATTTCTGTAATATGAATAACATTAGGCCTTACGTAGTGATCCTTCCATCGATAATGCTGTTTCTAACTGAACAGTTTAATAAGGGAGCAGCATACGGTTCTTTAAATAGTCACCGAGCTGCTTTATAGCTGCTCTTAGGTAGCCATATAGTATCTGACGATCTGGTTAAAAGGCTTCTTAAAGGTGTTTATAAAATGAGACCTGCCACCCCAAAATACTCTTACACATGGGATCCTCAAGTTGTTTTAAATTTTATCGGGAACTGGTTTCCTAATAGAACACTATCATTACAAAAGATCACGATGAAGTTAGTAACTTTATTAGCCTTAGGTACAGCACATCGTGCACAAACACTCGCGCTAATAAAATTAGAGAACATTAGAGTGGGCTCCACTGGAATTGAGATAGGTATCTCAGAAGTTATTAAAACGTCCGCCTCCGGACGCGAACAACCAGTTCCATACTTACCTTACTTTAATGAAAATAAATCAATCTGTCCAGCCACTATCACACTAGATTACATGTTCGTTACAAAAAATATCAGACCGCAGTCCACTGACTGGCTTATGGGGCCGTCTATGCGTCAGAATGAGATTGTCAGTGGACTGCGGTCTGATATCTCATTCTGACGCATAGACGGCCCCATAAGCCAGCAACTGCCCAATCCATTAGTAGATGGATCAAGCAGGTGTTGAGTGCGAGCGGCGTGGACGTGTCGACGTTCAGCGCGCATAGCACGCGGCACGCCGGCCTCTCGGTGGACGCTATTAGAAAAGCAGCTAGCTGGACCAGCACTTCACGCACCTTTGCTAGGTTTTACCATAGGTAGATAATAAACCAGGATAGCTTTGCCAGGTCGGTAATGATACCGAACGATCTGTAGCATTCCTGTTGGAATAACCGTTAATTATTCTTAGAAAACTATACCTATCTTTACGTATACTTTATGATTAATAAGTTAATTACTGATTAATTTATAAAATAACATACTGTTATTTGAATCCAATTAGTTAAAATATCGAAATCTATTTTTCGTTTAATAAATGTGGTAATTACTGTTCTTGCAAACTCTTGTTTTATTATACAAAATTTTACATCTCTAAACTTCTACATGTTGTTAATTATTATATCAAGAATGAAGCGACGAAATATAATATATGATCAAACGAACTTAACAAGTGAAGTTCGATCGATATTATATGAGTACGCTTCATTCGAAGATATAATCTAACACCCACTCAAAACCCATAAAAATGTTGTCTTCTTCTTCTCTAAAAAATGATTTGATAGCACAACGCCTACCGACAGGAAATGGGGAAAAATAAAAAATAAAATAAAAAAAGAGTTCAAATCCGTTTAGTTCCTACGAAAAATATCTATCCTATGGGAACTATTAATATTATATATTATCATCTATCTACCTAGAAAATTTCATACTCAGTCTTTTAGGCGTGATTGACAGACAAACAAAAACCTGACTTATAAGCCCCCCCAATTTTCGGATACAGTTTTTCTTTCAGAACGAGATGATTTTTCACTACAGTTCACCAAAAACTTGTTTCCTGTGATTCTTCAAAATCAAATTCCAGAGTCTAAGACCTAAACGGATATTTTTGTATACAGACATTCTTTATGAATGCTACTACTTGCCGTATGAGCGGATATTAATCTGGACTCTTGGTACACGGTATATCTATATATTTTTCAGTGGTAGAGCCTTGCTTATCTCAGCATGAATTGGCTGGCTTGATCCGAAACCTATACTCTCCTTAATATCCTACCTATCCTCTCCTTAATATCCTACCTATTCACTCCTATCCCTTTCATTGGCGATAGCAACGCGCGATTCATGAACGCTCTGATGTTGCTAGCGTCTATAGGCTACGATAACCACATACCATCAGCTGGGCCGTATGCTTGTATGTCATCCACATAAAAAAAAATACCCACTAAAACCACGGCTGCCCACACATATTGTCCTCCTTTCTAGTAAAAAATGATAGATGAATGAAATTAATGAGGGATGAAAAGAAAATAAAACAAGATCCATTACTACTATTTGTCTTACAAGGTCTGAGGTATACGACCTTATAGGGTATTCTTATGGGGACACGAACATTAATAATTTAGAGCTTCAATCATCAATACCAACAAGATACAGTGTCACGAACAAAATCAAGCTAAAAACTGTCCGTGTATATACTTATATGCCAATATATTATATTTATATGCTATGCACTTAGTAATAAAATCACATTTTTTTTAAATATTATCTTACATTGACGATCATTCGTCACAAAAAACGAGCAAAGCAATCATTTACTACTGCCACCTACAAGTGAAAAGACAAATAACATTTACTCTGAAATCAAGCTTAAACGGCAACAAATCAAGTACTTTTTGAACTAAACAAAACCTCACTTCTCAAGTGCGCTGTTATTTACAAAGACGGATTTTTTGGCCTGACGCGATATCTATTGCATTGATGATCGAAAATTTGAAGACTTATAACTAACTAACTAACTAACTTATCGTCACGCCATTTAGTAGGCGGAGAGAAAAGAGTGCCAAAAGGCTCTATTCTTGCATACATCGCTCGCTTCCTCAACATTCATAATTCTCTTCATCCACGCTCGCCGGTTACGGAGACTCCTAACTCCACCTTCCTTCAATACATGACCGACTTAGTCTAGGTAAGTGAGTCTCGGTCACCCCCTGTACCTACACCCTTCCACTTTCGAATTGTATAACTATTATTTTACTCTAACCTACCATAATGCAATCTCTAAAATATTGGTTGCTAATTTCTTCCGAATAGGTATACCTATATCTCTGTAGATGAGACGCCACATCATGAGACGTCACACATTTTCACAGTATAAATTGCATATATTATGTAAATGAGCCATTGTGCTATCATGTGTCGGGTACAGTACCTATCTACCAAATTGTACGATTTGTAATTTTTAGGGCAAAAAATAATCAATAACACTGTTGTATCCGTGATTTAAATCTGAGTAAGATCTCGTGGTCGAAAACTGCGTAGTTAATGGTAGGTACCTCTGCTATAAAGTCAAGATAGTAAAATAATAATAAAGAGATTGTTAATTTTAGTCGTAATAATTAAAAAATGTGTTAGATAAAATCAAGATCTTAGCATCGAAATGCAGAAAAATGCGAGTCATGTATATATATATAAAATAATACTGCATTGGATGAAGTTTGATATTGCGCAAATTGCAAATATTTGCACCAACGATAGTAATAACAAAATACTAACCCGGCACTCGTACGCGAAGTCATACTCGTACTCGTCCATTTCGAGATAAAGGCACAACACTGCACTAGGTTAAATTAATACTAAGGTTGTCTTATCACAAACATGTCTTAGAGTCAACACTGCACTTCATAATAAGCGAAAAAAATATCATACACAAAAATAACCTATAACGATATTTAATTTATAATTTATAATTAAATATCCTACTTATTATTTCAAATTCTTAACAACAACAAAAAACAAATCAGATAAGGTTATCTAATTCTAAAATACACCTATCCGAGAATCTGACTGGCAGAAAAGTGAATGAAAGCCAAGAAAAACGTAGAATGAAAAAAATGTTTAGTTCAATTCTAAATTTAAACAATTTCGTAATGCCATCCGGAGCGTCTAGACGTGCCGTGTGATTGTTATGCGCTCGAATTTAATTAATTACATATTTGTTTAAACGCGAGTTTCGAAACAGCTGTTTGCGGTTCAGTTTCGAGGTTAGGAAAAGTGACTGGCTGATTCAATACTACCGAGGAAAATTTAAGGTCTTGCGCGCGCATACAACCGCGCCGGTGCGGCGCCCTCTACACTTGACACTGTGACTCTTATTTAGGTAACAATGCACCCTTCCCTGGTACCTTTATAATAACGGGACCCTTTACGAACAGAAGGATTTGTGCCACATTTAAACAAATGTTAGGAGGGTTCTTTTTGCAGTTTAAGTACGAACGACGGCGTCAGAATTATTTACTTAATAGCATCTGATGTAATAAGGAAATTGATAAATTTATCAATATGAAAACATTATTTAAACTTTCCTAAAGACGCTTAAACACATTGTTAATACAATAACGACGGACGCCTACATTATCAGGTTATTTTTACGTTGTGGTCTATAATCAGCCACTATTTCTACGTATTAGTTTGATTTGGCAAGTATAATTATGTGTGGATCAGAAGACCATTACAAAAACTTTGCTGTATCCCTGAGAGTAGAGTTCATGAGTGAAAAATATCACTTACTATAAAGTGGACCGCATTCCCTCAATTAGCTATTGCTAAATAAAATTATAAGGTAGGTACTCATGTATATCACGCTCTGGGGGTTAGAATATATCTCTCGTATCGACATCCCATCGTGTCATTGTGATTGTTTAAAAGAGCACCGTGATTGGCCCAGGCATTATTGCGACATCACGCGTCGGTTTCTCTACCAATCACAAGCGAGACGATACGATGTCGACACGATTTAGTGAGTTACATTTTAGGGGCCCAGTATAGATATTGTCATTTTCATTATAAAAATAAACATAAACTTAATAGTTTTGCTTTATTATTTCAATGTTACTGATAGTTCAATATCGTATAACATGAATTCTAGTTCACTGATCTCAGATTGTGAACTAGCTCATCTTCTTCAACCTAGCCTTAAAGATAGCCTGAATGTAACTTATTTATTAATTAGCAAGAATTCGGTAGTAAATTTAACTGTCGTCGATAATGCGAATTTAATACGCATACCTACCTAAATGGTATCAATTTTATTAATGCCTGTGCAAGGGCTAGTTTATTTGGTTAGGTTCCAAAAATAAAACGAATAACCGTTTCATCAAAATTCGTTCAGTAGTTTTTGTGTGATGCTTAAACAAACAGACAAGGGACGCGTAAACAGTCTAATACATTAATTATTTCTTTAAATATCTCTAATGTACAGTCAAGCTCTGTTTTATAATAGTATAGATAAAATAATTTCACACAATGTACCAACGTTTTTTTTTTGCAGATATATTTAAGTATATTACTTAAAATTTTAAAATTAACTGATAAACTCATATGATAATGGCCTCATCACAATATCAGTAGGTACTCTGGAGTTTCGTAATGTTCAAAAATAGCCAATGCTAAAATATTATCCAAACCTACTTGTATAATGGATTACGAGGCATTAGTTAGTGCCAAGAGGGTTCGCCAGTAAATGGTATGTAAAAATCGATGTTTATCGAGACTAAAGGAAAACGAGAGATTTATTGAGTACTTGATTCTAACGACTTGTGGACTTTAGAATACAAGTACATTATCTCTTATGTAAAACAGATAATCCATGGAAACCTTTAATTTTTCCGTGATGTAGCCTATGTACTTTTCTGGACTTCAGACTGATGCAAAATTCCATGATGATTGGTTCAGTAATCACGGCGTGAAAGCGAACAAACAAACTTACTTTCAAATGCATTGGTTGATTAAAGTTTTGGAAAATGCAAAAAAGAACCGAAATTTTTGTAATTATAAAAAAGTACTAATTAAATTTCTTTAATTCCAGAAAATAGAAAAATCGATTATTATTTTAAATCTCCAAGGAAATAAATTGATTAAATCATTTTAAGTTTTACCAAAAGTGCCAAAATTATAATTCACAAATAATGGATGATTGAATTTCTTGAATTATCAATTAAACAGACAATTATTAATTAATATAATTAATTAATTATATTAAGCAATCTTGATAAGCCCAAAAAAATTTTTTTTCGCCCTCAAAAAATTGCCTCTAGCCCCGACTGCCCCTAGTGTAAATCCACCCCTGGGATTGAGTACGATAGTAGATTAACCAGCGGTCTACCAATTTTTTTAATGATGGTGTGATCATTCGGGGCTACTAACATGGTAGTGTGAGGCCCTCACCCACTAAATAAACCCGCCGTGTGCCGTCTCTCCGCCTGTATTGGCGGACCACTGGAACTGTGGGACATTACTTCAGTGGTAATCAGCGGTCCACTTAAAATCCAAAGTTTTTTCTCCGTGTGGTGACGGACTAACAATACAAGTGTCACCACCCCATCCTTTCCCGCAGGTGTCGTACAAGCCGACTAAGGGAAGTTAGCAGTCATCACCCATTGCATTACTGGTGGTAGCAGCCCTACCAAGTGAGAGTACTCACTTGCTATCAGGCCCGAACGGGTCAGTACCCCCGTCTACTGTGTGACCAGTCATGAATCACGTCAGTGTATTTTGGTTGTAGCAGGAGATGTTAATGGTGCGCAGCGGCTTGACAATACTCGGTATAGTTAAGTCCATGAGCAACGGTTACCACTTACCATCAGGTGGGTTGTAGCTCGTCTGCCATCAATAGAAAGAAAAAAGAAGTTTATTGATTATCGAGAAAATCTTTCAGACATGCAGGTTTCCTCACAATATTTGCCCTCACCAGGCAGAGATAATTTGCAATCAAACACGCACGTAACTTTGAAAAGTCAAACCTCAGACTTGGTTCTAATTTGGCAGTCTTACTAAGTATAGTAACGTAGTAAAATTTGGTAGTATGTAACTTATATTGCCTCAGAAGACATACTAGAGAATTTAACATCATTAAAAATATTAATGTTCTTTCATCAACAAAAAAGATTTATAGACAACACGGCATACAGCAGGAAGTATCTATATTAACAACATCTTCTATTTCTGGATAAGTGGCTTCTAACATAACTGATGCACACATAACTGCCCGGCATAAACGTTGTAACAGCAGTGCATTATAATACTTATTTTTTATTAGGTACTTACATAGAAAGTCTTTTTTTTATTTTGAAGAATCAATACATAGGTATAGGATATTTTGATCTGTATTTTGTGATTCTAAACGTTTTTACGGGATACCATGTAAATTTTTACTTACGAGGTTCCGATATTTCGGCACTGTTACAAGCGCCATGATCACGGAGCAACTGTACAGTTATGATAAGTGACCATGAAATTTTGAAATTCTAAATTATTTGTGAATGTGGAAAAAGAGAAGTTTACTGCGAGCGGGATTCGAACCTGCGTCCCTTCTAATCCGGTGCTCTAGACTAGACCGCTAAGCCATCGCAGTGACCGTGGCGTGGGTCGTAGAGACAAGTCTGAGGTGAAGATTGGGAATGGCCGTCGGTCTAGAGCACATCCCCGGTTTACCAATTCAGCTCGTGACTAATATTTTTGATTTCACATTTTTGCACTTTGTGTTTTGATAAATCCTAATATGAAAATATTACTTTTCTGATTTATAATATCTAATTATAAGCCTTTAATTCATAAATAAGACTAAACCTTAGTGAGCTCTTTCTTTTTTAAATTTTAAGACTGGCTTGTTCATTCGAGAAAATTGCATCTTAATCCAACCGATAAATACCATTACAGCTAAAATAAACGTTTTCTTCGTAAACAGAGCGGAGATATGAAAGCGTGTCATACTCGTAAAATATAGATTCTTTCACGGCTGACTGTCGTGAGGAAAAATCTCATACTTTCTTTAACAAAGAATAAATTATAAGTACCTACCTATTAATAATCCAGTAAATGTATGGACAATATTAATGTATTAACAAATTGGATGTCTATATGGAAAATTCTCATACCATATTTCAAACAAAACAAAAACAGATTTAATTGAATTTTTATACATCAATGATTGAAACCAATTTTTTTACTTCAATTATTCATACCTTTTAAAATTTATTTGATGTGATATTAAATACTTACATAAAAGTTACATAATTATATACATATGTAACTTTTATGTAAATAATATCAAAAAGTAATCCAAAATTTAAAATTATTACTAAGCCGGCAGATTTTTTATAATTAAAGACGATGCTTTCATCTATCGAATAAGCATCTCATAGCTGACGTAGATTGACTAAATAAATTAAAAAAACCGTGGCTCGTCTGCCACTACAAGCAATAAAAAAAATACTTGATTTTATTATGCACTAGATAATTATATAGTTCTTAAATTAAATAAACGAACAACTGAGTATATTTTGATTTATCGATAGACTCGTAACATAATCGATTTGAAGCATTCTCGTTTCGACATTGCGTGTGCATATAAAACGCAATATAATTTCAGATACTGCTACTATTAGTTCATTGACCTATATACCTACCACTAAATAGCGGATAAAATTGAATGTTTTTACAAGTCATAAATATAAATCTTCGTGTTTCATTACAATTGCGTAGTAGATGTCAGAAATTATGTGGGATTTGAAGAAACGTGACAGTTTTACAGGCGGATTTAACGGCTCAAATATTTTAAACGTCGTCTTAATTAATTGTTGCTCAAATTATATTAACATTATTGATATTACCAAAAAAAATACTTAGTATTACGCCTGTATACCCGAAGGGACAGGTAGAAGTGTATTACACACCCATGGTTCGCCAACTAAACTATGAATCCCACGCAATAGGGGTCGCCCCTTTTTCTTTTTGTTAAGGAGGGAATAAATGTTCCTAACCGCACACCCCGTCGTTCGGGGCAGCGAACAGGGTAGTGTGGGGCCTTCACCCACTAAAGAAACCCGCCGTGTGCCGTCTCTCCGCCTTTATTGGCGGGCCACTGGAACTATGTTACATTCCATCGGTGGTCTGCCAGCGGAATAGGGGTCGCCCCCTACCTTAAAGCTTTGTACAATATGTATCCACACAAATGAGATAAGTACATAATTACATTTATATCGAAATCTCAGTGGTATAATAGTGGGATTTATAAATGGGCAGTTTAAGAAACAAGAGGGGAGATCACTGATATTATGAAAGCGGTGCATAAGGGAACGTGATGTTCGCAGTTTAAATGTTTTTAATCAGAATGGTTCATATACAAAAAGGGCAGGCAATTTAATTTTAGTGACGTCGTACCTATTTATGGTAAGTATGGTCTCAAGAATTATGATGGAGTATAACGATAGAAGCGTTGGGGTCCAAAAGAACACCACTGAAGTAATGTAACACAGATCCAGTGGTCCGCCAATAAAGGCGGAGAGACGGCACACGGCGGGTTTCTTTAGTGAGTGAGGGCCCTTCACGATCCTGTTCGTTGCCCCGAACGACGGGGGGCGATTAAGAACATTATTTCCCGTCAAAACAAAAAAAAGGCGGTTTAAAAATTAACAGCCCCTGGCCCAATAACGCATGTTAAATAGGTACGTCGTTTCTATATATTTCCTATGCACTAATTAGTACTTAATTACCTATTGTGCTGACGCTAATAGGCTACTACTGAGAAAATGTGGCGATTCACATAAATCCACTAGTTGTACTTCTAAAACATTAATATTCATTAGAAACAAGATTACTCGACGACCTTGAAATTTCTAGGATAATAATGTCACCTTTAACGTCAAAATTTGGAATGGTTTATTGATAGTTACGTAAAAATGTTGTTATGGTTCTTCGACTGTGGTATTGACTAATATTTATGAAGTATAATAATCATTTAATAACGACTTTGCAGGTACGAATTTATTTAGATTTAATTTCTAGGCTTGTGAAGAAATCAAATTAATTAAAGTTGGCATCTATAAAGGGCTTCCTTGCATAAAACCAAGAAAAAAGTATATATCATAAGAAAACAAGGCTACATGCATAAAACTAAATTCGCAAGTTTTTATTGCTAACAATTAGTTATAATCCATGAATCTGTTGTGCTATCACACCGTAAATACTGAACAAATCATCATTAAAACAGAAATGGCTACCTACTTTTAATCCCGGAAAATTGAATAGATCTTTTGGGAAAACGGTTTTTGCATAGAGATAATTAATGTGCAATAGAATGACGTTTACTACGTAACGTATAGTGTGTAATAATAACGAGGCATATGAATATTTGTTTTCATCCCATCTATTCGAAAAGGACGACTCGGTTCGCCTTAAGTGCACCCAAAGGTGGTGTTTTCTATAAGAAACTTTTAGCGGGCAGTAATGAGTTTTTAATCTTCTATAAGTGCGCCGCAATTATCTTTGCCGCACAATTCTAAAGCAGGTCCCACACGGCACCTATATTTGATACTCAATAAAAATTAGAACGCGTTCAAATTAAATGATATAGGTAAATCTTTTACAATTACAACAGCTATTAACTCCAAGAAGGTGCACCAAGATAAACAAAACCAAAAATATTGGTATTGAGTACAGCCATTAGGTACCTATTAATGTTACAATTAATTTTTTTTATTGCTTATTGTGATAGACGGCACCTGATGGTAAATGGTAACCGTTCTCCTGCTACAACCAAAACACACCGATGTGCTTCTTGGCCGGTCACACGGGAGATACTGGTATCAACCCGCTCAGACCCAATAACAAGTGAGTACTCCCACTTGGTACTTAGCCCTACCACCAGTAATGCAATGATCTTTGTATGATAATTGCTTACTTCCCTTAGTAGCCTCGTACAACACCCGTGGGAATGAATGGGGTGGTGAAACTTGTAATCTTAGTCCGTCACCATACGGACAAAAACCGACCAGACATCAACCAATTTAAGAAAGGCGCTAATGTTTTAATAGAATAACATAAAAACATTGCACAAAAACAAATAAACAAAATCACTTACGTAAAAGAAGCAAAAATAATCCATATTCCACAAGCAGGAGCGACGAGAGTCGCTCGCATACTGAATTTAACAACATAGGATTTCAAGATAAGATGGCAATTATCATTTTATCATAAAACAAATATCGTTTAATTGAGATTGTTGCTTCAAATGTCGATGGGTTTAAAAATAAGTAATATTGGCTGATGTGATGTACCGATTTAGTTTGGAATCGGTTGCCAAATAGTAGTATCAATGGTTCACACGATGGATGGGTGACTAGCGCCATGCTTTGTATTATACACAAAAGATTTTATTTGAAAAACGTTTAATCAGGTCAGAAATTAAGCAACAATTTTATTAATCAAACGTGGTAAGTTTATGAATGGGCGATCATTGATTTATTCATATATATAGCCCCATGATGCAAATAAAATGGTTTTGTTAGAGCCAGTATAAGACCAAAAGATAGACGATCAGTCCACTGAGTATTAGTGGGTTAGAGCCCCACACTAACCATTTGTGTCTCTTTATTTTCCGACAAGACCAAAAAAAAAAACCGCTATATAATTTGAGAGTATTGATTCCCCATAACAAATGCCACATAGCTTTATTTTGAGCCGTGAGTCCCAGTTTCATTACTCTTAATATTACACTAAGCTATCAAGTAAACTCCTTCGAATGTTTCTAAACTAAGAGAAGGTTAAATTATAAGTAACATCACAAATGAACAAGTATTCAAGTGATTGTTATGCAACAACTTCACCTAGTTGTAGTAAAGGCGACCCAGTATGATTTCATAGGAATTATGTCATTCATTAGGCAAGTTTCATAAAAAAACACCGTTGTTTCTTTACCCATGATTGTGAATCTACATTTTTTATAGTAATTTAAGCTCTCTACTAACATTTTTGGATATGTTTTCATGGTCTAATACACTAAGCTCCATTCATGGTACCTACTTAGATTACAACGTACTACAGTCGTAACACAAGGGGGGTTAGGCAGAATGTCATATTTCACGTGTCGATCACAGTGATCTCGATACGGTCGACACGTGACATATGACATTCTGCCTAACCCCCAAGGTCAGTTTTGCATATAAAGGGCCCCTAATCTTATTAGAATCCCAGTGTTATCCGAAAAGGAAACAACAAATAAATTTCAGCTCAATTATCTATACCAGTGTTTGGTCGCGTCCCTTTGGGGGGTCGCGAAGCCTAACTCGGGGGGTCGCCAGAAAAAAGAAAAAGTTCTACACTAAAATACAAACCCAATTTCAGTGAGAAGGGTGGAGGGAGTGAGGAGTAGGTCTTAATAATGAATATTATCATACCAAAACAAAGAAAATCATAAACGCATTCTTTTAAATTACTAACTTTTCATCAGCCTATGACCTAAAGGGGTCGCCAGAATTTTTCAGCTTGTAAAGAGGTCGCGTATTCTAAAAGATTGAAAAACACTGATCTATACTATTCTCTGTACACTTATACATTTATTCGTACGTCTATACAGCCCAATACAATAATTTGTTCTCCAATATATGCGTATTTGTTTATGATCATTAATTTAATAACTTTTGTAACTTCCGAGTTTTATATTGAGAAATATAGCTCCTCATAATCTTAAAGCGTCTATAAGGTTTAAACGACTTGCACACCACTATCAGTCACAAAGGTAAAGTTTTCTTTTCTGCGGGCCTCGTGGCGTAGTCGGTAGTGTAACCGACTTCCGTGCACGAGGTCGTAAGTTCGATTCCCACTCAGGGCAATGATTTGTGTGATGAACAGATATTTGTACTGCGTCTGAGTGTTTTCTATCTATTATATGTATGTATTTACAAAAAAAGAAGTAATATATGTACATATAATATCCGTAATCTGGTACCCATAGCACAAGCGTTAAGCTTAGTTTGGGACCAGGGGACGTTGTTTGAAATGTCCGTATTAATTATTCTGTTGGGGTGCAATATTTGCATTAAGTTCTATAAACAGATAACGTTTAATTTTACCATAAAACAACTTTGCCCTTGCGCGGTATTATTCTAACATTCAAATATCCACATTCAATTGCATTAATTTAAATATATAACACAATTTACTCTTTAATTGACTATTTACAAAAATTTGTTCATTACTTTATCCTTGCGTTTCTAATGTGTCACCTTGATCAACAGTGTTTTTGCAAAACACCGTTGGCCATACAAAGCATTGTCCGCATAATTTAAAATTATTTTCCTTATATTCTCTTCAGTATGTCTACTGGAAATACAATTTACTAAATGACGGCCTTTGTAGATAACTAACTGATGCTCTCAAAATCCCCGAACTTGATAATGCGAAAATAGCGAACATTCAAAATGTAGCGGGTATTATGACTTTTTATAATTCAAACGTTTTTATTTATATCATATCAAAATATGGGAAAAAAAAGTCTCGATATAAAAAAAAATTTTTGAATTTAGAACCCTTTGTGGTTGACGACAATTGGCATAACACGCGCCATGACACAATAATTCAGCGTAATAAAATAAGTACGAGAATAACTACGCAACCGACTCGATGACTATTTTAGTAATAAAGGCACAAGGTAAACCGATTATAATTTGTTTTGAATTACGAATGTAGTAATGTGAGGTCACCGGTTGTTTAGTACCTTTTTTGTAAGGTGGGAAAAGTGTACCTAACCGCACACCCCGTCGTTTGGGGCAAACCTACAGGTTAGTGTGGGGCCCTAACTCACTAAATAAACGCACCGTGTGCCGTTCTCCGCCTGTACTGGCTGACCACTGGAACTGGACCAGTTGTTTAGTACCTACATGGTAATTGTAACGTTTATATTCTCTTTTTGAAAATTTGACAGCTAAGATAGACTAATAGAGTTGAAAAAAAAAATCTACCTAATCTACCTACCTAACTACTTGTGAAGTTTGTCAATCCGCATTTACGACCATTGGGACAGTTATCAATTGGTGAAAATATAGATGTGTTCCATCTCTTCCTATTACTGGACACCTTATCGAACAATGGATTTAGACATTTAGACAATTTGGGGACTCCTAAATGCTCAAATTATATTATATATATTATTTAAGTAGTATGCAGGGTTGAATCATTAATTTTAATCCAAGAAATAAAGAGTAATAATGTCAAGGTGCCGTGATTAAGACGTCCTATGGCATTGAATACAAAATGAGTATATTTATGTTAGGTTCGGTTAGTCACTTTGCACACATTACTCTCTGAGTACTGCATGTATTTGATAAAAAATGACGCAATGCATTGGCAAAGAAAATACAAACACCCCTAGATAAATGATATAAACGCTAGTAGAATAGAATAGAATTATCAATGTATGAGATTGACAGAAGATTACGACAAAGTTGTTGAAGTGTCTTCGAGAGCAAGAAGCTACTTTCTAGTCTTTAAGTCAACGGTGGTAAATGCCTACCGAGTGCACCTAATTGTAAGTGGTAGTCAGTCATACTGTGCTCATATGCCATCATTACCGCCACCTGAAGTGAAAATCCGGTGGATTGTACGCGCAAGAGAAGAGTCGGTGATGTTTTCAGCTCCATTGCGCAAATGAATAGTGGTTTATATACCGAACTCCTGTGACGAGTGTTGTGGGTTCGATTCCCATACAGAACAACCTTTGTATGGTCCACAAATGGCTGTACTGAGTCTAGGTGTACTTTGTGTCCGTTCAATTGCGTGCTTGTAAAATCCTGCACGATACAGGGTTTTATCTTCTAGTTGGAAAATCGCCTTAAAAAACAAAAACTAAGACCTAGTTAATTTCGAAAGTCACTCCTTACTAATATTATAAATGCGAATGTGAGTTTGCTTGTCTATTTGTTACGCTTTTATGTTGTAACTACTGAACCGATCATAAGCTTTTTATCCATTAAAAATTAATGGCCCCTTTGCGATAACCATTTTTACGGAGATATAATTAGTGTGCCGTAGAGTGATATATTTATATTCTGAAGACCACGCGGGCGTAGTCGCGGGCCTAATCTAGTAGTTTATATATCGACTAATCAATGTTCTTATTTTAAAAATACTGATTTAACTTGTTGAGGTCTTCATAAATTTTCCCGTCACAAAGGCACAAAAACAGAGTTTCAGACCGACGGTGTCATCCGCCCGAGACTTGGTTTTAAAATTACATGCAGCCAGTATCAATTATATCTAAGATTGCAGGTATTATAGATAAAAGGGATTATTTATATTATTATTTTTAAAGTTATATTTAACGATCATGTGCTAGAGCCTTGTTTATCCTAGCATAATGGGCTCACAACCATTGGCACTAGAGGTTTTAACCAAAATAATTTGGACATTTTTAATAATATTTTAAACAACACGTACATTAAGTAAATCGCAAGCAATTTAAACTCGATATTCAATTATATTTCAATGTTTATTACATGTGATAATCTTATCTACAATTACGTAATCTTAAAAAACTTGAGTACCTATGGACTGACATTTTTTAAGTGCATTATCTTTATGATACTTTTGATATAACCAATAATTTTATATATAAATCTTAATTTTAAATAAATGTTATAAATTCAAAGTGGTTTAAAAGCGCATTTTTTTTAAAGTACCAATACAATCCTGAAAAATATTGTTGTGTTAAGCTACTAGTATAACTAACATCCTGCTACGACGGTTAGGGCTGAGCAATTAACGAGTAACAGTGTTTTTCTTTCTAATATCACGTCTATTCGCCTAATAGATGAGTTGTTATCCAGTATAATTGCTTTATAGCAACCAACCAGCCACTTTTTCCGAATAATTTCGCCTAAAACGGATGACTTACAATTTAAAAAGGTTTATATAGGTAATCTGTTATTATGTTATCAACATAATGCTCATCTTGAGATGATATGTACAAAACTTTTTGATAGAGTTAACCTTGACGCTGAGTAAACAAAACAAAAATATAGTGTGACTACCAGCAAGTGCCCCCTGAAGTGAATTAATGTTTTATACTGTTTATAAACGTGAACGATACGGTAACGTAATAATGCAATGTTTATGAAATGGTAGCGATTATTTTTCTCGAATACATTGCTTATAAAATATCGGTTAAGGTCGTTAGGTTGACTTGTTAAGGCAAAACTCTTATCGGAATCGATTGGTAATAAAATAATGTCAATAAATATAAGTAAGTAAACAGCTAATGCTGACTTTCGTATTTTTAAAAGCAAATATTAAAAAACACGAACTTTCAAAACACTACACAGATTCACAAACTGGCACAAAACACTCAAAACACTATGTACTCCGTAACAGTTATTCGAAATCCAAATTCGTAATTTCAAATAATTCGTTCGGTATAGTCAGCGTCGCGCGTCGTGCGTCGACCGCCAATCGTCGTTCGCGCGCAACTAAAAATCGGACATGGACAGTCATCGTATCAAATTGTTGCTATCGTTAGGTACAATGTATATTATTGCATCGTTCCAGTGACAGCACATTTATTGTACGACTAATTTATATTTTCACTAGTTCCGATCAAAACCTAAATCAAGAGTTTTATGAATTTCTGAAAATGTGCCTACTTGTATATTTGATTAAGTTTAAGAACTCATTAGTTAAGCTCAGGACACCTTACCGCTTCCGCTCCTAATTAGAGGGATTTAGGCTATTTACACACACAATACATACTTAATTCCAAAAAATCAGAATCGTATACGTGTGATTCGGGCCTTAGACTCGTGATTGAAATGATACCTCTTTTCAGTATTTGGTCTTTTGACCTGATCTTGGACCTTTTGATGCTTAATTATACTTAGATATAACTTAGGATGTTCTTGTTCTTGTATTGACTTGTGGCGATCCTGATAATTCCGCCAATGACAATGTTCTCTTGATTATTTTGCTAAATTTATGTGATGGTCAGAACTCAGTAGGTATTTTCTAATATAACGATTGGAAAGCCTTGTGAAGGGAAATAAAATAATAAATTTAGAGATAAGGCTGAAATCTGTTGAGTTACCTAAAGCAAGAAGAAAAAAAAATCATATAAGTATATGTTGATTAGATAAGTAATTATTATTATCATAGTTTAATATTGTTATTTAAAATAAAATTACAAAGTAAGTAAGTAAATGGGATATATACACAGGAAAGAAGTGATTTTAAGTCTGAAGGGCGAAACTTAGGATGTTAGCTTTGACTCTATACAAAAATGACAATTTGTTTGCCACACTCATTGACATTTTTTTTATATTTTCTAGCCAGTAACAATCAAGCATTGGAGACAAGGCTTTCTATATTATAAATTCCTATAAAACTCAATATTATAGTATTCTCAAGTAAAGACCTCCTTTTTCTTTTATTTTTTATAAATTTAACTTTGTATAGTAGTATAATTTTCTCCATTTCTTAAACTACACCACCTTCACCTGTTTCAGTACTCTCTTATCGTTTCACGACTGACTGTTTGAGTTTATCGCTGTAACTAATTCGACCTTGGCATTTATAGTCTTGGCCTTAATCGGAACCCTACCTTAAATATTTAACCTAGAGCTGCTGACTATAAAAATGTGGCCTATTTATAAAATTATTTTCAGTAACCTGTTAATTTGCGGTTACTAAGATCCAATGGGGGTCTGATCTGGGTCAAGAAGTATATGTATGCTAAATTTCATAACGATCGGTTGAGTAATTACGGCGTGAAAGCTCAAAAAAGAGTAACAAACAAATCCACTTTCGCATTAATAAGAAATAACGATATAATGTAATTACTAAAAAAAGACAAGCAGGATACTAGAGTCTATTTTGGAAATATAATAAGTTGACGATAGTCTAACTTCCTCGTGCTTATAAATATTCTATGTAGCGGTGTGTTTATTTAAATTGTTAATGACAGCAAAGAGGCCTAGGCACAATACCATTTTGGGACTTACGTCACCTCACTCTTAACTATTACGAATTCTATACGCGACTTGTATCAGTGAAGGTTTAGTTTTAATGTTTAGGTATATATATGTTACGAAACAAAACTACGCAATTATACCAGGAAAAAAATAAAAAATATATTCGAGATACTTGCTCCGCATGTTTAGTCTCCTTGTTGTGTATCCCATGTAGTAATTACTGGGATAAAATCTTACTACGGATCGGAGTCTTACCTACAATTTTCTGGAAATCTATTAGTATATTTAAAGTAACATAAACGGGTCTTTTTTCGTGTATAAATTAGGTCAGATTTTTTACGGGACTTGTGCCGTGACCAGTTGACCGCGACTGCTGCAACGTGGTTGAAACGTCGGGCTAAGCGTAGGTATTTAAAAACTTGACCTAATTTATACGCGAAAAAGACCCGTTTATGTTACTTTAAATATGTGTGGAATTCGCAAATCTTTAAAAGTAATCTATTTGTAGTAATCGTAATAATCAATTTCTACTTCACATCCTTACTATTTACTAAAAGAGGGATATGGTATTTTACTAACAGAATATACTTTAATCGAAGGAAAATCGCGGCCGCTCCTACTATTCTGACTTAGGACATTATTGTGTGTACGAAAAGTGCGTATGATATTCGAAAAAGAGAGCATATTTGCTCTCTTTTTTACTCTACTTTCAAATGCCAATAAAATAAATTTTACTTTCTATTTGGTTCAGGATTCTTAAAACTGATTATCTATATTATAGCCATAGCGATAGAGCTATAGTCTTAGGTACTTGCCCCAGCATTACAACCGGGGAAATACCACCCTATCAGACGATCAGCGTGAAATAACAATAGGTATTCCTACGGTGGTTTCATATGGTGAGTGAGAGCGCCGAAGACCTAAACTTCCTCAATCCTTCTAAACGTTTTTACGGGATTTATACCATGTACATTTTTACTTACGAGTTTCCGATATAGTGTGAGACCAGTGGTAGTGGTTCCAATGACAGTGTTGCGGGTCATAAACGAGTGAGAAAGCGGGTAGACAGATATTTCTAACCACAGAATAATAAAAACTATTCCCACCCGCAAAGACTTCAGTTGCTCCGTGATCATGGCGCTTGCAACAGTGCCGAAATATCGGAAACTCGTTAAGTAAAAATGTAGATGGTATAAATCCCGTAAAAACGTTTAGAATGATAAGTGATCATGAAAGTTTGAAGTTCCATATTCCTCAATCCTCTTCTTATTATCCCCTCCATCTCCTGTCCCTTTAGTTGAGTTGACGACACGCGAGTTAGCGTCAATAGACTACGGTTATCACTTACCATCAGATGGGCTATATGCCTAGCACAATAAAAAAAGCTATATATCAATATAATGTAGCATACAATATACAATTTAATCAAGAATTTCTTACTGAAACGTGTCAATTTCACGCGTGGTTATAAAAAAATTAAACAGCCGTTAAAGGAAAACATGTCCAAAAATAACAGGTCATACAACAGTTACAAATAACAAGCTATTTATAATTATTACAATGCTGTTTGTACTTTAATCAACGTGTACGTGTTCGACAGTCGTTGTGCAATGTCACGGATGCAGTGAATAATTACATTTTGCTATGGTCCTTCGAGCATACGTTCCATTTAAAACATGACGAGAAGAACAAATTATTGCGAGCAGGACTCGAACCTTCGTCCCATCCAATACCGGGAAGTAATCTAGACAGCTAAGCTATCGTAGTGGCCGACGGTGAAACCCAATCTCTCTCATACATCCATCCATCCATCAGCCTTTCGACGTCCACTGCTGGACATAGGCCTCCCCATATTGGGAGTATAGTTTCGTAATCGCCACGCTTGGCAGGCGGGTTGGCGATCGCAGTGGATGTTGTTAATACTCTAGGGAGTGCTGCTGCCCACTCCCCCCGGTATTCCCTCAGTCGGCTCTTACGACTTCCATGGGTGGAGAGGGGTGGGACGATTCTAAAGCGAGCCCAACACGGCGGCATTCTCTCTCATACAATATTCTAATATGTATAGTAAGTTTAATTAAATTCATACTAATTAATACCGTTTTTTTATATTTTGATATGTATTTTTAGTACTTGACACGCTCAGCTACTTTAAAGAACAAATTATTTGTGAAAATGGAAAAAGAGAGCTTTACTTAGAGCAGGCTTCGAACCTGCGTCCCATCCAATCCGGGCTTTCGACCGCTAAGCTATCGCAGTCACCGACGATGACACCCAATCTACATCCAAAAATAATTAGTTCTTACACAAATATATTTGCAGACGTTTTGAAAAACTTGACTAAATTGACCTTGGTCTTATCACTCCTCCAGCATATATGATAACAATTTGCATTTAAATAGAACTACCTATATTACTTTATCTATATGTATTAATTCCGAATGCCCGTATGTATGTAAATATTGTTCAGTACAGTGATGTATATATTTAGACAACAACAGCCTGGTCCTTCTTGGCAGCTTGCCAATATGTAAGGTTTTAAATTTTAGTGGAAAATGTAATTTGCTGTGTAAGTAATAAAAAAATTCGTTTGAAATACGATAAAAATTAATATAGGGATTTGCTACCTGTTGTAACCGTTGCTACAGACGCTCAGAGGCATCACCCGCGCGTTGAAAAGGATACTAAGGAGAAGACATGAAGGATAGTAAAGAAAGAATATGACGGATAATAAGGGAGGATAGGGAAGGGGTTTGGATCTCCGGCGCTCTCACTCACCATACGAAACACCACAGTAACAACCTACCGTTGTCCAAGCTGGTCTTCAGTGAGAGGGTTTTTTTTATTGTTTATAATGAGCCACGGCCCACCTGATGGTAAGTGGTAACCGTCGCTCATGGGCTAAACTATACCGAGTGTATTGTCAAATTTGTCAAGCCGATGCGCGCCATTTCATTTTTCTGATATAAAATGAAAGAATAATCGGCTATCTTCTGCTACAGCCAAAGCACACTGACGTGCTTCATGACCGGTCACACAGGAGACGGTGGCCCGATAGCAAGTGATTACTCTCACTTGGTACCTAGCCCTACCACCAGTAATGCAATGGGTGATAATTGCTTTTACTTCCCTTAGGGAAAGGATGGGGTGGGTGACACTTGTATTCTTAGTCCGTCACCACATGGATAAATAAAATGGGTGGTACTTCCCCGATCGAGCTAGCCCATTTGTGCTGGAATAAGCAACGCTATTCTACTAGTAGTACTAACTAATTTTTTTTTGTTAAGGCGGGAAAAAATGTACCTGAACCGCACAACCCGTCGTTCGGGGCAACGAACAAGGTAGTGTGGGGCCCTCACCCACTAAATAAACCCGCCGTGTGCTGTCTCTCCGCTTATATTGGCGGGCCACCGGAACTATATTACATTCCTTCAGTGGTACTAGTAGTACTACCTAAAGTATTGCAGGAATTTACTAAATGATATTATAGCGTAAGACAAATCTAAATAGATTAAAATGCTGGTAAACATTATCTTGTGTCAACTATGATGTCATTCTGCTTATCTCATAATCATTACATGGATTTAATATAAATACAAAAAACACGTTTTTCAATTCTTATAAAACTTAATATAACGTTCCTAGACGATGGATGACACTGTCTGACAACATTCACCACAAAAACCCTCCATAAGTTAGTGTTTAGTAAAAAATGCATGAAAAGTTGTTTTTTTTACGAGTTTACATCACGCTATGCCGCAGTGAAGGCTTCATGTCGGGCCCGTAGAGAACAATAAACTGATATAAATACAAAAATGTATATGTATATCTTTGTATCGCGCAGCAAAGGGGTAGCAAATCTACGTAATTTTTTGAATATAAATTGTTTAGTGTATGAAGCGAGACCTAAGTTTTTTTAATACTATGAAGGTGGCATACTAAAGTTTTTATTGTAGCCTTTAGACTAGCAAAATTAGAGGCATCACTAGCGCGTTGCCAAGCACAGCGAAAGGAGTTTGATTGCTAAACGTACTGCCATTTATTTTTGAAGCAGCTTTTAACAAAGCTTTTAGCAAACTGCCTCGGTGGTGTAGCGGTAGTGTATGCGACTGCTAGTTATGAGGTCTTGGGTTCGATTCCCGGGTAGGGAAGTGTTATTGAGCTTTTTCCTAAAAAAAAAATTCTCTGTAACAGCCCGGAGTTTGGAAATGTGCCCGGTAGTCGTCAATAGGCTCGCCCCCTATTACGTGGGACTTAAACATAGCTGGCGAGTCGTGGGCGTGTAATACACCTCTGCCTACCCCTTCAGGGAATACAGGCGTATTGCTATGCTTTTTTTTTTTGACAGCTTTTGTATATCAACATTCAACGCGCACTTGGGAATACACAATACGCCTCTCTGTACAAACAGGCTAAACTCCACCAAGCTGTACTATTGCGACTTATACACGTAGGCCTATACACCTTCAAACCAAGGTCCCTCTGTTCCGACCCTGAGTCGGTTTAAGTGTTATTAGGACTTTCAATCAGGTAATCTGGGGGGTTAGAATGTATCTCACTAAATCGTATCAGCATCGTATCGTCTCGCTTGTGATTGGTAGAGAAACCGACGCGTGATGTCGCAATAATCCCTCGGCCAATCACATTGATCTCTCAACCGATCACAATGTCACGATATCATGTCGATAGGATCGAGTGAGATACGTAGACAAAAATAGGCCATTGCACCTATTACGTGCAATGGAGCTTCGTTGTTTGTGACTTGGTCAAATATTCCATATAATTAATATATTTCGCTCTATGCTCGTTATTGTAACATAAATAATTTAACCTTGTATGTATGTGCATTAGTTTTTATAACAATTACGAGTAGTTCTTGTTAGCAATACAGACAAGGTTCAACGAACCGCACACTTAGGTGGTTTTATTGCAAAATAAGGATTTATTTAAAATGCCTAAAAAATTTAGAGACTTCGTGTAACATGAAAAGTTTAAATCACTTGGAGAAGTTCATCGACATTTGAAAGTTAAGTATGCGTGTCGCTTTAAGGGTAGGTACTCGTAATATAGACTATACAATATGAAAGGAATTGATTAATTATCTGTACCTACCTAACATGATAATAGCAGAGTTTGTTTGTTTAAGCGCGTTAATCTCTATAACTACCAGTCCAATTTGAAAGTTTGTTTTATGACTTCATAGTACCATTTTTGAAGAAGGCTATAAGCTATTAACATCACGATGAGTTGCTTAAGGACCGAGCATACATAAAAAATAATCAATTATCTGCCAAACAAAATTACAAATCTTCTATGATATGTAAAATACAAATTGAGCACAGGCAGTGTTCATAAATATATATATTTTTCAAAAACCCTGCACTAATAGATTATCTTTGTATCGCGGGGGACTTTACAAACATACAATTTTACGGACACGGAGTACACTCAGACTCAGAACAACCATTTCTGGTTATCCTGTGTAAACTAACTCACAACAGTCGGGCGGGAGGCCAGTATTTAAACCACTCCGCCTTCGGTGCTGTCTTTAATAATCATAATTATTAAAAAAACATTTAGGTGAACCCCCCAGGTATAGCTAGTAACAGTATAAAACTGAAATCGCGTGAGAAGAAGTACTAGAGTTGATCCTCAGGCGATTTAACAAAGCCTTTTTTTTTTGTTAAGGCGGGAAAAAAATGTTGCTAACCGCACACCCCGTCGTTCGGGGCAACGAACAGGGTAGTGTGGGGCCTTCACCCACTAAAGAAACCCGCCGTGTGCCGTCTCTCCGCCTTTCTTGGCGGGCCACTGGAATTATGTCACATTCCTTCGGTGGTAATTTAACAAAGCCTACCCAAACGGTTTAGCAATAACAGCGACGACAGATAACTGTTTGGATGCCAATAAATTGTAACGTTTGGATGACGTAGGATACTTAATAGAGATGTCTATATCCAGAAAAGTATTAAGAATGTATATTTTTTGGACGAGGGCGGAAACTGGGGAGGGAAAGTCCGCTTCATGATAAGTGGCTATCAACGTCTCTGCCTAGCCCGCTGGAAAACACGCGTATGTAAAAATGTATGTTTGTAGTGGGCATTTTTCGTCATGAACTTAACAAAGAAACTATCCTCAAGCTTCACTCCTAGAGCGAATGGACAATGGATGTTTGCAGCTGCTTGGCTATGATACCAGATGGTTAGTTAAATGAAAAGGGGTTAAGTAATGCCCAGATAGACAGATTTTATTTATTGCCGTTAAAACGAGACAGGGAACCTGTTAAGACGATATTAAATGATAATTGACCATTCTAAGACGTGGTCTTGTGGCTTTGTTTTAGAATGGTATCGTGGGATATAATGTCATCACAACATAGTAAGTTTTATGCAATGCGCTTAGAACAGAACATTATGATGGCATCATCGAATAGATTGCTGCTCAAATAGTTTCCATATATATCGCAATAAGCCCACGCCTAAGACTTTTATGTCCACGCGTGGGATGACAATAAATGGACGTTTGTTCATTACTGCATAATTATAAGTAAGCCTAGATTGTTTCTAGGATTATACTTAGGTGTGTCATATTTTATCGGTGGGTAGTTGTGAGGTCGCGTTTAAATATTTTGACTTGAATGCAGCCGATGAAAATCTATCGGCAGATATTTTTGATGGGTGATGCGAACAGATACGGTTTAAGTTCAGTACCTAATAATATATTATGCTATTATAAATCTAAAACAGTACACGTCTAACACAAAATATTTTTTATTACTTTAGTTAGTTCGCCCGCAAAATATGCTGACCGGATTTTGATGAAATGTGCGTGTCTGTTATACTTCATAATTAACTTACTATCGGAAACCTGAACCATAACCAACAGCCGTTATGTCGAAAGCGTTATCTACGGCGGAGCAAACTCAAATTTCCGCATCTAATGTCTTATTAACATCCACGTCGTCTATCGGAAATACATTTTATTTCGACAGGGTAACGTTTAAACGTTTAACACTTTTTATTTGTAATTACTGCACTGTGACATAGTTGGGGAATGTGAAGCTTATTGTCACTTCTGACTCTTATGTACCTATATTTAAAATACTTTGTGAAGTTATATTCTGTGATTTAGTGACAATAAAAATGGTTTTCTTTCTTATAAGAGCCATATTAATATAATTTTAGTTACTTCGTTTAAATCATCAAAACATATTTTCATCTAATTCTTATGAAAATGAAATCCAATCCGAGAAGTGTGTGTTTAAAATTTATGGAGGCGCTAGACCGTGTATAAAATAGTATTTTGACGGTTAATTTATGGATATTTATTATGAAAAGTGGCAAAACGACAATTACTACGGGTTTTATAATAGAAGGGATATAGTTTATAGACAAACCTAGAGAAAATGTAGATATAATTTGAACGGAAGTAGGTAGGTACATACTCGTCAACGTGATCGCTAACACATCTCACTCCAACAGCATCGGTTGCCGTTAGACAAATATTTTAGAATAAAAATCCTTAATAATAATTTAAATCAACTTTAATCAACATCTCAAGAGGCTCGCGTTAGGTGGCTGGGTTAAGGGTCTGATACAGAAGGCGGTACTTCTGGACACGGCACACATCGTGAGGAAGTTCCTGTCTCTGGAACCCTAACCACTGGCAGTTTGGTCCTTGTACTCGCTGCCGGTGAGTTTACGTACTTTTTATATATTTTGTTATTTTTTATAATATATTTATATTTAATAATGTATTAAGTGGAAAAATAATTGTAAATAAAGGAATTTAAATAAGAAAATGAGTTTACTTGTTACGCTTTCACACTGTAACTACTGAATCGATCATCATGAAATTTTTCATACATATAGTCAGGGGCCCAGAAAAGGACATAAAAATACATAAATAAAAACAAATATCATCACACCTGTATTCCCCAAAGGGGAAGGCAGAGGTGTTTAACACACCCACAGTTCACCAGCTATGTTTAAGTCCCACGTAACAGGGGGCGAGCCAATTACCGTCTACCGGGCACAATTCCAAACTCCGGGCTGCTACTGATTATTTTTCTTTTTACGAAAAAGCTCAATAATATTGCCCGACCCGGGGATCGAACCCTCATGATCAGCAGTCGCTCACACTACCATTGCACCACCACAAGGTAAAAAAGGACATAGTCTACTTTTCGACGGCCTCGTGGCGTAGTCGGTAGTTTAACCGACTTCCGTGAACGAGGGTTCGATTCCTACTCAGGACAATTATTTGTGTGATGAACACAGATATTTGTACTGCGTCTGGGTGTTTTCTATCTATTATATGTAAGTATTTACAAAAAAAAAGTAGTATATGCATTATATCCGTAATCTGGTACTCATAGAACAAGCGTTAAGCTTAGTTTGGGACCAGAGGACGTTGTGTGAAAATGTCCGTGAATATTTATTTATTTATTTATCATCCCGAAAGATTGTTTCCCGTAGGATAGCTACTTTCAAATTGAGATAATTTATATTGTTATTAATGTGACTGGTTTAAAAAACTATTATAATGGCCGATTTCGAATTCCAATATGGCGCCAATCGCTGTGAACTAAAAATTATAGCACAAGTTTTACATAATAATCTACAAACAAACACTTGAATGGCCTTGAAACAGGTCCAACTGATGACCTAATGGTGACATCACCATATACGAATTAGATAAACGTGCGTGATGCCAACGGCAAGTTTTCAAAACTTATATGAAAATATTTCCAATTAAATTAACGATATTTTTTTTTATTGCTAATGATGGCAGACGAGCCACGGCTCACCTGATAGTAAGTGGCAAACTTCTTCTTATTATAGACTGCACAGATGGCGGAGTGGTGTAGACACCGGCCTCCCGCCCGAGTGTTGTGGGTTTGTTTCCCACATAGGACAACTCTTTGTGTGATCCACAAATGGTTGTTCTGAGTCTGGGTGTTTGCCGTGTGGGGCCGGCTTTAGAATTGTCCCACCCCTCTCCACCTATGGGAGTCGTAAGAGCCGACTGAGGGAATACCGAGGGAGTAGGCAGCAGCACTCCTTCAAGTATTAATAACATCCACTGCGATCGCCAACCCGCCTGCCAAGCGTGGCGATTACGGCACTATTCCCTATTCTTGGGGAGGCCTATGTCCAGCAGTGGACGTTAAAAGGCTGATGGATGGAGTCCGGGTGTACTTTGTGTACTAGTGCAGGGAATTATTTTTAAAGAAAGAAAATAGATAGACTGTCAGACACCCTTTTTTTTGTTAAGGCGGGAAAAGTCTTCCTATCCGCACACCCCGTCGTTCGGGGCAACGAAAACAGGGTAGTATGGGAATTTCACCCACTAAAGAAACCTAAATGCGCCTAAATGACTGCACGAATTTGTGTGTCATTTGCTAGGTAGATAGTTGAAACCCCGGATTAACATACGTTAAAGGCTTTGTTTCGAAAATAATTTAATAATTTCCACTTTTTTCTATTTTTTCTATAGGCTCAAATCTAAATCCACGCAGACCATATCGTAAATAGACATCGGTGAGTCTATAAATATTTAATTATCATCTGTTTACATAAATGCCCGGTCTAATAAACATTATCGCACTTTGCATTCAGGTACATGGTGGAACATATCAACTGCTTAAATATACATAAAAATATTTAAAAAAAACGAATACGTTGACCGGTCTGTAAAGTACTCAAACGCAAGTATTACTTCGATAATACTCTCATAACGTTCAGAAACTGTACGCTTACAAATACACGTTTTAAAGCTATTTAGCAACTTAATAACGTTCCAATAAACGCTCCGACTGCAAATTAAAAAAACAATCACACAAAATTCCGCGACTAATAGTCAATAACAGCAGTTAAATACATTCAAATAATAACTTCATTCATTTGTTCATTTGGTTTACATTCAAATGTATTTTAATATGACTATAAACATAAAACTGTGGGGCAAATATTTTTTTATAACTTTATATAAAAGTCGTTTTGCACTTTTTATTGAAATTATATTCTTTCCAGCCTGTATAAAGTAGCTATTACCTCAAGTCTATACCATAGAGCCTTCGTTTCCAAATACAAAACTTTTTTGTTGTGTTGCTGTTCTAATAAGTCCACACGACCAGAATTGGTAACACAGCTGGTAAACATATTCTATACATCCAAATACATTCAGAGTGAAATGCTCATCTCATTATAAATGTATATTAAATCCACTTACCAAAGTAACGATGTCTCCGGGATTAGCGGCAGCGATCCTCCTTAGCCTCTCATACAGCATATCCATCAACCTCTGGTACTTCGCGTTCAGTTCATCCAGTTCTCTGGCGACAGACTCCGAGCCTGTTGGCACTCGGTCAGGGTCTACTGCTATCCCTCTCGCACGGAACCTTTCAGCTAGCTCCATATCAGCTTGCCTCCGAAGATGTCGCATGTCCAGTGATGGGTGGACCTCGTCGCAAAGCCACTCCGAGTATCGCTGGCACCTCGACGAGTATATCTATGTGTGGTTAGGGTCAAGCGGGTTATTCGGGTTAGTTTATAACAGACTGTTTTTTTCGTAGTTACTTTTTGAATTATAGCTTTCTGTACCGAAATTACATTATTTATTATAACAGATCTTTTCGCACGTACCTGAACTTATATATCTAGGTTACTTAAAGTTAAAATCATTTTTCATAAATGTTACCTACGAATAGACCGTTATTTTTTTATAATCTTTATTTTTAAATGTTAAAAAGAGGAATTCGAAATTCAAGAGAACTTAAATTGAAAAAAAAAAAAACAGTCTCCATGTTAAATTGAAGCTCTTATATTAGAATTATTATTATTTGTAACCTGTCATAACGCTCGCATACTATTTTAATTCAATAATATTAACATTGCTCATACAGTCTCTCTTGCATACGTCTCAATATCATCAGACACTATCTTATTTTATTTTTCTTTATATTACAGTAAGTACTTGTAATAAGATCAGTAATCATAATCACTTCGACATTACTCAGAAAAATGTTTACTGGCAAATCTAGTCCAGCTTAACGTCGTGGGAACATACTCATGCGGCCTGTATAGTACAGGTTTGAAGCGTGCAACACCGAATGTGCACCGTAGTACCCATTTCGTGCACAACTAAGCCAAAAGTGTCTAAAAACCTTACAGAAAGATAGGTTTGATGTTTAGAAATGGTGGAAATAAAATTTATAGTCCTAGTAACACTAAAACACCACATGCAAAGCTTTGAAGAATTTGGCTTTTTACACATACATGGGAAAATATTTACAATAAGTCTAAATCTTTTCCAAGAATATTTTAAAGGAAGCTTTCAAAATTTCCCGAAACCCTTCTGCCCATCCACCTAGTAGTACGTCATCATAATTTTTAATCAAACTACATAGAACGATGAATATATTTTTTTTAATCAATGTACCGGCAAATAGTCTTTGGATAGTATGGCGCGAAGTTTGAAATTATGAATATAAACACAAAGGAGTTTTTATTCTTGTGAAAAGAGGCCAATAACACATTAAGCCATGTTTCTTAATGTCCAGCAACATACCTTGATGGTGCACGCTACGTTATAACGCATTAACATTAAATGTATTTAGTCACTCCACAATGCAAATAATTCAGCAGTAATATTTTGCTTTTCGTTTCAATTTTAATCGATCACACACTCGTCTCACATTCAAATTATTAGTTTGCCAAATCGATTATAATCAACTAAAAAGCACCGATTAGTAAAAAATACTGCAAGCGTTACTTTAAGAGCATAAGCGTCCATGCATGTGAGAGTCGAACAACCTCTGATATATGAAGAGAATTTGAAGACCCAAGACAAAGACCAAAGCAGAGAGAGACGACAAAACGCTGGACTGAACTTCCTTCTCCTTTCGACATTCAAAACCTTTCATAAAAAGAATTGACAAATAAACACAATTGTGGAACATTTTTTTCCTAGACAGAACTTTCAGAATTTGAAGTCTTTTTAAAAAGACACTTGCAACAAACGAATAAAATAAATTCATATTTAGTACACCCATTTATTTAAGTGAAATAAAAAGTTCGGTATTCCAAATATGAAATAAAATCCTCTAGAATTAAAACCAAGTCTTTTGAGTTCACAAAATGGCAACCTAATACGAAAATTCCTTGTCACAATAATAATTACCTTTGCCTCACGAATGTATCTGCCACCGTCAACGTTAACTTTTTCTATCTTAGGCGTCCTTTCCACAACGCTCGTCAGTAGATTCTGTGAATACCACAAGACACCCGATAATATATTAAATTAGGATTAGTATGTGCAGAAATCATAAACAATTGTGATATTAATAAAATTGTTAAGATTCAAACAAATAAATTTGAACAATTCCAAATATTAAAAAAAAAACATCTTTAACCATTCCGCACATATGTTAAACACTATTCGGTGTTAACTAATTTAAAATATAACCGATGACCATTTAGTCAATATTTTCACACAGTTTTATAATACAAAAAAGCGTGTGTAAAACCTTATGTGTAATTCAAAAATAAGTATATACGAAAATGCGCTAGAAATCTATATCCTAAAAGCAATTTTCATATTCATCCTAAAAAAAAAATACCTCTCAAAAGACTACTCCAAACACCGAAATTAATTTCTTGATCTCAAATAGTTTTGTGAGTTGCCAAAAGCCTTGGTCTCTGTATCAACTTTTTTTTTTGACAGACGGTAATTATACATGGCATGTTTTGTGACATGTCTCTTTAATGATGGGAGAGTCTATTCTATCACAGAGAAATATGCTTGCAGCGTAACTTGATTTCAAGTTTCGTTCACCATGGTAGGGTGGTACTTACCGTCAACTCTTACGACACCTTGCATATCACCATTGCGGTGATTTTATTGTTAGACCGTCACCCTGTCAATCTCCTATATGAATGACAAAAACTCACCCTAGTCGGTTCAAACTGTTCCTTAGGTCTGACTTCAATGGGAGGCTGTGCCTGCAGTTTGCTGTAAGCATCGTCAATCCACTCGGCCTCCTTCTCTAAACCAGCGCTGTAGTTGCGAAGGAGTTGGTATGCAGCCTCACAGCTGCGTAATCTGTTAAAATAAAAAAAATATTTTGATAATTATATTACTTTTTTAGATCTATATTTTTTAGCATTTGACATGCTCCGCTACTTTTTAAAGTATAAATTATTTGTGAATAAGGAAAAAGAGATTTTTAGTAGGAGCGGGAATCGAACCCGCGTCTTTTCCAATCTAGGGAAGTGCTCTAAGCCACTGGGCTATACTACCGATCTTTCAATCATCCCAATCTCCTCATCACATTTGTCTTACGACCAACGCCATCTATCGGAAAGAATTTACATGCATTAATTTAATATTGGAATCAAATCCATTGGAATTGGCATTGAAAATTAGCTTGTGAATTGCTCAAAAAAATAGATCTAAAAATGTTAAAAAAATCTCGCCATCAAATAGTATGAATTTTAATTGCAAAATTAAACTTACTATATTGGATTAATGCATGTAAATGCTTTCCGATAGACGGCGTTGGTCGTAAGACAAATGTGATGAGGAGATTGGGATGATTGAAAGATCGGTAGGATAGCTCAGTGGCTTAGAGCACTTCCCCGAATTGGAAAAGACGCGGGTTCGATTCCCGCTCCTACTAAAAATCTCTTTTTCCTTACTCACAAATAATTTATACTTTAAAAATTATATTACTGTATTAATGCGGTCGAAATGCGATCTCTGCGGAGAATCTGTGGAGTGAAGCTGACTGACCGCATTCGTAACGACGACGTAAGAGAGCGAGTAAAAACAGTCAATGTGAACTGTTTACACTGCAGAACTGACTGCTGGCGATAGTCTTTACTTAATTCCAAGAAAAAAGAAATGTTTCTACCCACCTCTCAGCCAGTTGGCTGCAGACATTGTTCCACCTATTATTCAGCTGGGACACCTCCTTATCCAGCCTCTCCAGGTCGATATGCTTTCCAGATCTGGTAAGGGAAGTATGTGGCAAAGCAGCTCTGGAAGTTTCTACTAGGCGTCTGCAGTTCTCCGCGTCATCATTCATCTGGTCAACTTGGATTTGTTGTTTGGATACCGCTACTTGCATGCGCAGAAGATCTTCATGAATCTGTGTAGAAATAACATTTAAGTTTATATTAATAGAGTAAATCTGAACAATTTGATTATTTAAACTCACTAATCTCTGCTATTACTATTCGGATTTGTAAATACTATTTGAATTTCTGTTTTTTTAAGACAACACCCTTTTTTACTACAAGAACCAAACAAACATAAAATTTCACGGACACAAAGTACACCCAGACTCAGAATAACCATTTGTAGATCACACAAAGAGTTGTAGAGAGTATGTGGGAATCGAACCCGCAAAACACGGGCCGGAGGCCGGTATGTAAACCACTCCGCCATCTATAAGCTAAAGCTAAGGTAACACTCGAGAAGTGAGCAAAAATAAAATCAAATAAGCTTCATCTGACATCACAAAATTAATATGTACCTACTAGGAAAATATCGGTGGCAGTTTCCTAAAAAAAAATACCGCAATGTGTTTATACATAGTCTGGCCAGAAATACGGCTACAATAAAAAAAAACTACAATATTATATTTGAATTTGGAACCTGTCATTCTTAAATGAATATTTATTGTGATTTCTTATTTTGAATCTGGGATAAATCTACTTGCAATACTAAAACAAAGTGGGATGATAAAGAGAACTAAAATGCGGGGTACAGCAGTAGTTAGCTTATAATCGACTATAATACAGCTATTTAATGAGAACCAATAGAACTGTTACTTCCATACTGTGCAGATCAGCAGCTGATTCATCTAAACCTTTGAATAGATAATGTTACTTACGTCTTTAAGTATCTCGACATCGTTGGGCAGGTCGTTGAACTGTGCCAGTTTGGTCTCAAACTCTGAGATCGTCTGATGGTTTTCTTCCATGCTGTTCACTACAATCTCCACGAACTTCAACCTACAAACAAATAGAAAATATTATTGTTTATATAATATGCGGGTGGCAAACAAGTATATCACCACCTGATGGTAAGCGGTTAACGTAGCCTATAGACGCTAGCAACACCAGAGGCATCACTGACGCGTCACTATCTCCAAGGAAAGGGATAGTAAGCAATGGATAAGAGGTACACTAAGGAGAGGGTAGGAATTATAATAAGGAGAGTATACGGAGGGGGTTCAGTCTTTCTTACTCACCATACGAAACCCAATCGTTGTGTCATGTTAAACTTGTGTGGGAGGGTGGTACTACACCGATCGAGCCGCCCCATTCATACTGAGATAAGCAAGGCTCTAGACTTAGACGATTAGACTTTATTAATACCATAGTGCCGTGTGGGGCCGGCATCAAGAATAGCTCCACCCCGTCTCTTCCTATGGGAGTTGTAAAAGCCGACTAAGGGATTATCGGAGGACCGGGCAGCAGCGTTCCCCTGTGTACTAAAAACATCCACTGCGATCGCCAACCCGCCTGCCAAGCGTGGTGATTATGGCAATATACCCCCCCTAGGGGAGGCCTATGTCCAGCAGTGGACGATCAAAGGCTGATAGATAGATAGAATACCATAAAAGGTGACCCGGATAGCAACGTCCGTGTGAAACAGAATCGCAAAGACATTCTCCGTATGCAAATATCCGACAAAAAAGGACCGACTAGAAATAAAGTATGTCACCAGAGAAGCCATCTTAACTAATCTTAAATTTGGCGATCGAACTAGACACCATTGTATTTACAGTCCTTTATTTTATCACTAGTCTGTTACTGCTATTATAAAAAAAAATACATATTATTAGCACCAAAATAATTAAACCTCCTTTCTACTTACAAGAAATTTTTCATAAAATTCTTAAAAAAAAAACATCACTCAATTACCTTTCGACGAAAAGTTGGCTCTTGGATTGCATGTCGTTCCACTTGCCCATCACCTTGTCGAGACTCTTCTTCATCGCGGGAGTCTTGAGGGCTATGCCTGTGGAGTACAATAATATTCACTAAACAATTGTTATGTCTAATAAAGGTACAATTGCTAATGTATTAAGACCTCTATAGTTCCATTAATCCAAAAAAAAAGGTAAATACTATAGAGGTTTTAGTGTTTATTCAATGTTTTGAACTACATAGATAGATCATAGATACAGCCTATATAATATTGTCTTTAATTGAAGAAAATATTTATCAGCTACCTGTGTTAATTTCTTTTTATAAGTTAAAGTAATACAATGAACCCATTACTGCTCTGCTGTTGGGTAAAACAGGTTCAGCCCCCTTAGAATGTGATTCACAAAATCGTATCGACATCATATTAGATTGTATATGTCTTATTTGTGATTGGTAGAGACATAGGCGCGTGAAGTCGCAATAATCGCTCAACTAAACACAACAATCTTTCAAGATCTCGCAACCAATGACAATGACACGATGCGATGTCGATACGATTTAGTGAGTTACATTCTACGGGCCCAGGTATGACTTCAACCCCTCCTTCCACAGTGCGTATTGCCTGACATCACAAACTCTAAACTAAAAAGCTTACAGCTTTAAAGATTTTAAGTCTAGAATCTTTTAGAATGAAAACGATGTTTTAATTTTATAAGAACATATTTTCAAACATCGATCGAAATAGTGAAATTTATTATTGTATCTGGTAATTAATTGGTTTCACCAAGTACTCAGATGTTGTCAGGTTCGATAAATGATAGTAAAACGCCTAGGGAAACAGTTTTCATATTAAAGTATTCTCTACCTCTGAAAGTATTCTGAACTTCTTCAACATCATGAGTGCAGGTGTGTACACTGCTCTCCCAGTCTTTATGCTGCAGCACCAGATGTTCCAAGCTGTCCAAGTCCCGAGGTATGTGGCTGGCTATTCTTTCGTGTAGCTGTCTCTCTAGAATTTCGAGGCGTTCTAGAAGATTCGTTGATTGTTCTGTGAAAATCCGAGCTGCATTCTTCGAGTCCTCTGTACAAATAAAAATTGTAATTGAATAAAATTGAAAGAAAAATTTAAAGCAGTTATTCAATTGAAAATTTATAAGTATTTTAGTTGACTTTTATTATGGTCGAAAAAGCCTCTAAAATAAATGAATTCTACTAATATTATAAATGTGATGTTTATCCGCCAATCAGGCGCAAAAGGCTGGACAGATTAGATAGATAGATGAGACACTAGATTAACATAATTATAGTACTTTCCTGCCGAAATGGATAGTTCTCTTAGTACGGCTATTTTTGGCTTATAGACCGAACAACTAATCGGATTTGGCTGGATATACACATAAATATGGATATAGGATATTCCTATACGACTCCATGGGCCAAATTTTGAGGAAATTTTGTATACATATAAATTATAGGCCGTGTGAGGCCGGCTTTAGAATTGTCCCACCCCTCTCTACCCACGGGAGTCGTAAGAGCCGACTGAGGGAATACCCGGGGGAGTGGGCAGCAGTATTCCTTCGAGTATTAACAACATCCATTGCGATTGCCAACCCGCCTGCCAAGCGTGGCGATTACGGCATTACCCCATGACGGGACTGCTCGTTGTGGCGTTCTCTTTGGGAGGCCTATGTCCAGCAGTGTACGTTGAGAGGCTGATGGACGAATGGATGGATGATAAATTATGGCCTGTATATGTATGTATGTATACAGATATGGATATAGGATATTCCTATACGACTCTATGGACCAAATTTAGAAGTCCACGCATACGAAGTCACGTGCAGACGCTAGTATTATCGTAGTTCAGTATAGGGTCATCTCAGGCGAATTGTAAGACCAAAGTTATTACCTAATAGTCCTTTAAATTTGAAAGAAGGGTAGCTACTACGAGGCCTATTTGATTGTTTTTTTTTTTGAATGGGTCGTAATTATGCGTATATTGTCTGTGAGTACAACTTTAATGTAATCTGTTATAAGGGTAATCGCGAGAATAACTGCAAATCGTTTCTAGCTTCCTAAACTTCTTGGTTAATCATATTTGTATGACAAAAGAGACGACAATTAAAAAGTAAACAACTCGATTTACTTATAAATAACCATCATTATAATGATGTTCATTTGCAGTATTTTGAGCCTTGAACTGTATATATGTTAATATAAAGACCATGCTTATTTCAAAAAACTATAAGAGATATATACTTATAATATGTCTGGTCTCGCGTATACATATGTATAACGTTACTTATATTTGGCTGACCATCCATCTTTATTTTTATCTTTAATAACTCAATTTTAACCTTAGAATAATTGAGATATGCAGTCTCAAGCTATAAAAAAGGTAATATAACAGGGTCATAATTATTGCAGCACCAATTAGGTGTTATACGAAACAGTAGTTTGTAACAACTATGACATCCACATTTCGCCCATGTAATTTCGCCTACAGCCCCTAAATATTAAGTGACACATAAAATAATTATCATATACATATATTACTAGTAAAATGAAAACAGTAGAATCGGTATTGCACTTTCTGCACAACTAAAGAATCGAATCTAGAATCTCACAGTCAGAAATTGCAAATAGTCGCATAAAACATTAACCATACGTAATAATAACAAGCTAAACATGCCTAAAACAACACAAACAAACAAACAATTCAATTTCTTGTTTTAGGTTAATTGAAATACGGTTCAATTTCAACCACATCACTAAGCATAGTACAATATTAGTCACTAATCACCATCTATGGAACGCCGCCGATGAGAAACCCTTTCAATCGTTCGTTCAACGTAAATAATATAAACCTTCAAAAACATTTAAAAAATATTAAAAGTACGAGCTAAGTTGAACAACGCGATTGTGTTACTGAAATATCGAGATCTGGACCGGTGCTGGGGCGTGATACAGAGTAGAAAAAGCAGTATGACAAATTACTTAATGCGTGAAATTAATTACAAACATTACGTGAAAGTTATTTTAGATTACATTAGCGGCACGTCCCGGCTTTGCAAGTGGACATTTATTTTTTAAACATTTTGGGATCGTACAGTAAATGTATCTTTACTTAGGCAGGACATAAGTACAAATTATTTGTAAATAAGAAAAAAGAGACCTTTTGCACGAGCGGGAATCGAACCCGCGTGTTTTCCAATCCGGGGAAGTGCTCTAAGCCGCTGAGCTATCGTAAAGACCTATTTGGTCAGCCCAATTTCCTCATCACATTTGTCTTTACGACGCGGGTTCTGTTCCCGCTCGTACAAAAATCTCCTTATTCACAAATAATTTGCACTTTAAAAAGTAGCGGAGCATGTCAAATGCTAAAAATATAGATCAAAAAAGGACATAAGTAGCTTTTTTTAATTTACTATTTATAGTAATAAATATAGCCTATGCCATTTGTATACATCCAGAAATGTAAATATTTCCTCTTTCTAACATTAGTACAGAAGTATAGATTTAAAAAATATTTTATATCGGTGCAGAAATGCCTTGATGACGATTAATTTTATCTAGAAATAATAAAATCATGAAATGGTTTAAATTACTGTTTTGATTACAACGTAAGTTCTTCATCACACATTGCATGGGAAACCAGATGTCTAACAAGAATTTAAGAGTATGTTCACCCAATCCTAAATGACGTGAACAACTTTTCAGCAACGAGCAGAACAAAGAGCATTATAGTTGTAGGTCCACTTGATCAACAAAAATAAATCAAATTCAAACATAACCTTCTGGTTATACTACTCTGTGCTGCTCGCTTTTATTCTATTGAGAATTGCGAAGATAACTGTCACAACCTGTGTATTTCACAGCACGCAAGGTCAGCCGAATCAACGTCTATTCTGATATGACATCAGACTGAACTAATTGCAGTTTTTGGAATGATTGAGAGTGATTTTAATTAAGATTAAAAAGAATCACGTTTTTTTTAAATTGGTAGTAAATTGGTCTGAGAGCTCGAAGTACTTTCAGTAATAAATAATATTTTTATTAATAATTCACCGGATGGTAAATTATAACCACTGCCTATTAAAGGCCGTAATGGCCTTACGAAACTATAACACTATCTATGGTAATCTGAAAGTTTCTTAGGTCATATACTGCAACAGCATGCCCCATTTTTTTTGGAATCTATTTAAAAAAAGGGCGGTGACGACCATTTGTGTCTTTCCGAAACAAACTTATAGATAATTAACATGATTGCAAATAAATGTATAAGTAGGTACTCACTTAGTCGTATATAGATAATTAAAATTAATTATGCGTCAATCGTAACTATAAGTGATTATTGTGTGGTTTTGTTCCGAAATGTGCATAAAAATTCTAACGCTATAACAAGCGCAGTATAGGTGCTTTCTAAACTATAGGATACTATAAGATTTTAAAAGCTAATAGATTCTATTATTTCCAATCTAACTTAGATTTTCATGGTTTTACTCATGCCTATAAATATATTTAGACTTTAAGACATCTTAAAATAATATTAATATCAGGCGTTAAAATGAAATGAATCAGAAGTAAGTTTTCTTGGAATCGGATTAGTCAATCCTTTGGGACATTAAACGATCTTGTTCGTATTTTCAACATATGATTAATACACAGAAATATACAAATATGTGTTTATGCTTGTTGAATAAAGCAAAAGGTTTTGTGTTTACATTTAAAATAAATGACTTTAGGAAAACATAGACTTCGGTTTACAGACTCGCAGTTCCTGCGAGCCTGTGAAGTCAACATATTAAAATAGTTTTAAATCGTGATTCTCATTTCCATATACTTAAATATACCTTTGAGAAATGACTAAGGTGTCCGAGTTATTACTTTACAGGTTAGTGACAGAGCCGTGCTTATCCCAGCATGAATGGGCCGGCTCAATCGGCGAATTACAACCCTCTCACAGAAGATCTGCGTCAAACAACGATAGTTACTCCTACCGTTGTGTTTCGTATGGTGAGTGAGAGAGCCGGAAGACCAAACCCCCTGTTTTCTCTTTAGTATCCTACCTATCCATGCTTATTTGCCACACACGTAATATGACAAAAAGGGTTTTCAGTTCGAGGTAAACAGACTCGTACTTGTCAAAATGAGAGTTTATACGTGTGTGCCCCCGTATTTTCAATTGCTGTGATTACAATATAGTTCTACTAGTTTTGGTAAAATGTACTTGACATATTAAAAACTGAAGTTGTAACCATAACTTTAAGATATATTTTCTATTCTTACATAGAATTCAGAGTTTTGACGATAGCCAATTGCAAACGCTAATAAAGCGCAAGACCTTTAACTATGAGAGAAAACAAAAGTTCCACCAACTCAAAATGATTATGATTAACTACTTTTGGCTGCTTAAGACATAGCTGTAAGATCAGACATGGACATTATGTACTGGGAAGATTAAAGAATAACGTAAGCAACGTCACTCTGTCCCGCTGATAGCTAATTTGACGTATCTACAACGCACTGAAGTGCTACTACAGTGTAGCTAAAAAAACTTAGTTCCAAAATTGTAACGTGACTTCATAGATCTGGTTTCAATGCCACAGAAATAAGTCCCTACTATAATAAAATAAATAAATAAAATAGCCTTTATTGCTGTTACAGTTTTTAACTTATATAACTACACATTACTTTTTAAATATAATAGAAGAGGTAACAAATTAAAACAATTCAAACTGAAACATTCTCAGGCTTCGGCTTATCTCTCCTCTTAACAGCTTGTCTCTCGACAAAGGCCTCCTCTAAGGATTTCCATTTGTTTCGGTCTTTTGCTGTACGTAACCATTCCGGTCCAGCTACTTCCTTCAAGTCATCTTCCCATCGTTTTGGCTGCCTTCCTCTACTTCTTGTGCTTTCTCTAGGGTACCATTCCGTAACTATTCTGGTCCATTTCTCTTTATTTTCTCTCAGCATATGCCCAGTCCAACGCCATTTTAATTTTCTATATACTGATTGAGCTTTTTCAAATTTGGTCTTACCTTTGATGGTTTTTAATTGTATTTTATCTTTTCTTCTTACTCCCAATACACTTCTCTCTATCCCATTCTGACAGACATTTAATTTATTTTGTTGTTGTTCAGTTAGGGCCCAAGTTTGGCAACCATACGTAAGACATGGTAATATACAGGCATTGAACACTTTTCGTTTCTCTGCCATAGGCATTTCTTTATTTTTCATTACTTCGCTCAACGACCAGAATCTTTTCCAAGTGTTTGCTATTCTTCTTTCTATTTCTTTCTGCATACTCTGTGTCGGAGATACTAGTTGTCCCAAATAAATGTATTCCCTTACATATTCTAACGGCTGGTTATTAATTTTAATATCAATTTGTTGTGAGGAATTGCTCATTACTTTTGTCTTTGTTATATTCATTGTGAGCCCTGCATATGCGCTTTCGTCTGATAATTGCTGTAGCATTTTTTCCAAGGTCATCGGGCATTCGGAAAAAAGTATTAAATCGTCAGCGAATCTCAGATGACTCAGTTTGATTCCGTTCACATTGAGTCCAAAATTATCCCAATGCAGCCTCCTAAAGATCAACTCCAATACAGCTGAGAATATCTTTGGCGAAATAGGGTCACCTTGACGAACGCCTCTTTCTATCGGGAACTCTTCACCTGTCCTTTCCAGTTTTATTTGTGCAGTGCTTTTTCCATAAATGAGTTTTAGTATGCGTATGTACTTTTTAGACACCCCTTGTTGTTCTAATGATTCCCATATGTAGTGATGCTCCAATGAATCAAACGCTTTGTTGAAGTCTACGAAACTCAAATAATATATTTTGTTGTATTCTCCGTATTTCTGAAGTATCTGACGTAGGACATGTATGTGGTCAATGGTCGAAAAATTGCTCCTAAATCCAGCTTGCTCCATCGGCTGGTTTTCATCAAGGGTGTTAGTTAGTCTAAGCAATAGTATTTTAGAAAAGATCTTATATATATTAGACATTAAGCTTATTGGCCTGTAATTGTTAATATCTCCTTTGTCTCCTTTTTTGTGCAATAAAACTATCATAGATTTTGTCCAATCTTCTGGGATAACTTCTGCTGTGATTATTTCGTTAAATAGATTGGTTAATTTAGAGACAATTACTGGCATGGATATTTTAAGGAGTTCATTGGTGATTTGATCAGGACCGGGTGTTTTGCCTAACTTCTGGGTAATAATAGCTCTTTCTGTTTCTCCTTTTAGAATAGGTGGTATAAGTTCAGTATCTTGCGTATCGGCTGTCGTAGTCGCAGTAGGTTTATTGTTTTTGCTTTTGTATAACTCTTTATAATATTCCGTAGCAATAGTTAATATATCCGATCTTTTTGTAGCACTTTTTCCTTGTTTGTCCTTCATATTTGGCATCCAATTCTTTTTCGGTTCTAGTTCTTTGTACGCTTTCTTTACTCCGCCTGTTTTCTTGATATGATATTGTAAAGTATTTGTCCTTCTTTCCTTTCTGTCTTTTCTTATATTTTTGTTGATCATTTTACTTATTTCTGCTATCTCTTTTCGCGTTTCTTTGTTTCCTTTAGCTTGTAGTAGTAATTTTCTTTCATTAAGTAATTGGATTGTATGGGTGGATAGTGAGCCTTTATTATTTGTAGACACTTTTCTAGCTTCAGTTTTGAGAGTGTTTATAAAATTACAGTATGACGCCTCAATTGGTTTATTGAATTCTTTTTCTTCATTTCTCTCTAGAGTTACTTTTAAGCTGTTAATTATTTCGGCATTATTCTTACTGTTCACATAGGGAACCGATTCAGTGTGCCTTCGACTTTTCCTTGCATGTGTTCCACGTAGCGTAGCACGAATCATTTTATGGTCCGAGTTAAAATTTAGATTATGCAGAATTGACGTATCTTTAAAAAAGTTTGGTTTGTTGGTCATAATGTAATCGATTTCATTTTTAAAGAGTCCATTTGGGGAAGTCCATGTCCATTTCTTGTTATTTTTCTTTTTGAAGAAACTGTTCAGGATACTTAGTTTGTTTTCTAAACCGAAGTTAACCAACCTTTGTCCGTTTTTACTTCTTCTGCCACTACCGTGTCTTCCTACTGTGTATTCTTCGCCACGTTGGCATTCTCCAATTTGTCCATTGAGATCACCCATTATTATTAAATTTTTGTGAGCCATATCTACAGTATTTTGTAATTTTTGGTAAAACTCTTCTATTTTGTTTATGTCTTGTTTATTATCTGCTTCAGTTGGTGAGTAAACCTGAATAATTGACCATAGTTCATATCTGGTATTTTGTACGGGAAGTTTAATGTTTAGTAATGCTATTCTTTCGGATATGCCTTTCAATTCTTCTATTCGGTCGCTATATTTCTTCTTTATCAAAAAACCAACACCGTATTGCCCTGGTGTTTCTCCTTTGTAATACAGTATATACTTTCCGTGATCTTCTATTCCTTCTCCTAGTCTTCTCACTTCACTTATTCCAATAATGTCCCAATTAATTTCGTCGATTGCTGTTTCTAGTTCTATGAGTTTCTCTGGAGATCTTAGTGATCTTGTATTAAGTGTCGCTATGTGTATATCGTAATTTTTATTCCTTTTTTGTTTTTCTATCCTTAGAGGGTATTGGTCATTTTCCCCACGATGACCAATCGGCTTGGGAGAGGGTGTAGTTTTCTTATCGAATGTATTTTTGTTTCTTTGTTTTGTTGTATTTTCCTGTTGTTGAGCATTAGTTGCTATTGCTGCTTGTTTGTGGGGACGTTAGTAAGGGAGTTTGATCTCATTCTCATCATGTCAAATGCGTTGGTTCTATTGGCCTTCAAGGATACGGTGGCTTGCTGTTTTTTAGGTTGAAAGTTTGAGAAACGCGGCGAAGAAGAAGTTTCCCGTTTTCTTTTTTCGTTAGTTGGTTCATTTTCTTTTACTACAAGCTTATCATATCTCAAAAACGCTATTTTCCCTTTATTCCTTTCTTCTATCAATTCCGCTTGTAACTCCTTCCTTTTCGCCAAAACATCTTTTGGATAATCTTCCGTGACATATACCTGCTTCAGGTCTTTTTTATTTTTCATTATTACATTCTTTTTCCACCCACTAACTAAAGAACAGAGTATTGGCCTCGGTTTGCTGTCTTCTGTTCTTTTTTTCCCTAGTCGATGTAAATTGTTAATTTCATTTTCTTCAATGTCAATATTTATATCGCTTTTGAAGGTTTTCTTTATCATATTCAATAATTCTAAAGTTGTTTTTTCTATTTCTTCCACACCAAATATAATTATATTGTTATTTCTTTTTTCTCTCTTCAAATATTCAATCTCTTTCTCCTGATTTTCTATTTTTAACTTTAAGCTTTTATTTTCTTCTATAATCGGGATTAATTTTTCATCCATTCTAGACATTATGTTATTTGTCCCTACTATACCTAAATGTTAATAAGTCCTGATTTACTCAAAAGGTGGGTATGACTTCAGTCATTTGTGAAATATCTGGCGGTGCAAGGTCTACTCGGTAACAAATTGGACACGAATGAATGATATCATTTTAAATTGGGAGTAGGCGAAATGGGCATTACAGTTAACGACTTGTTTTGTACAAGAGTCCGATTGAGTACCAAATTATGTGTAATTAGTAATCATCATTGTCGAGTCTAAATTTAAGCGGTGTTTGTTGGTCCATGATACTATAGAACAGACAAACATAAAAACAACTCCAACAACATAGGACACTTCGATTCTGCTTTTTTTATACTACTTGTGTGGCAAACAGGCATACGGCCCACCTGATGGTAAGTGGTTACCGTAGCCTATAGACGCAAGCAACTCCAGAGGCATCACTTGCACGTCGCCATCTCTAAGAAAAGGGATAGGAGACGGATAGGACGAATGATAAGGAGAGGATAGGTAGGGGGTTTGGGCCTCCGGCGCTCTCACTCATCATGCGAACAACAACGGTAGGAAGCGCTACCCTTGTTACACGCTCATCTTATATGTGCCCGGTACACGGCAATAGGCTTGCCCCCTATTACGTGGGACTTAAACATAGCTGGCGAACCGTGGCTGTGCAATACCTCTGCCTACCCCTTCGGGGAATTTAGGCGCGATGCTATACTATGTTGCAACAGATCAAAAGCCAGCCTATACAAATTTTAGTATAAGTTTATAGATATGAGGCATAACATGAAATTTCTAAAGAAAGAAAGCAATGTTCAAATAAGAATTGGGACATATCTTCTTACACACGCTAAGATATATAACTTTTACATCTGTATATGTATTCCAAGAAGTAAACAGACATTTAAAATGTCCTTAATTCCTACTCTCTCTTAATTCTTAACTATCCTCCTTCAAGCTCGTAGTCGGTAGTGTAACGTACTTCCGTGCACGAGGTCGCGGGTTCGATTCCCACTCAGGACAATTATTTGTGTGATGAACACAGATGTTTGTACTGCGTCTGGGTGTTTTCTATATATTATATGTAGATATATATTTACCAAAAAATATATATATATATATTATGTATTATATCCGTAATCTGGTACCCTTAGCACAAGCTTTAATCTTAGTTTGGGACCAGAGGACGTTATGTGAAATGTCCGTGAATATTTATTTATTTATCCTAATACTCAAACAACGAGAATATATTGTAGATGATTTATGTATACTTTACCTCCTTTCCCAATAGAGAATATTCGTTTAATCTTCTTCATTTTGCACGTAAACGTTCGAATTCGCTTTGGATGTCACTTTTCACCACACAAGCTCACTATATCATCGATAGTTTATATCAATACATATACAATTATAATATCTTCAGGCAATTGTAATTGGTACCAGGTTTTCAAAAGTAACGAAAAATTTTGATGACTATTTCGCGTAATCAGTATCTAATCTAAATTATAAAAAATAGTTTTAAATAATTACTGTAAAAATCGATTTATAACCGAATATAAGTTGATTTAGAAATTATTACAACATTAACGATGAACGGTCACCCATCTATAGTTCGACTTTGCCAAACGTATCTAACTTCATTATCACTGGCTAATCGATGCGACAATACTGTCTTCATAAAGCTCTGTGTCAAACTGAATCGATGAGACACAGTTTACATACAACTAAATATAAACTCAAATTTGAGAAGCAACTGTATGTTTTATATATAAATAAGTCGCGCAAAACAGTACACCGCAGCTTCCCCCGAGGATATTTTTTCAAATTTCCAATTGCTGGAAGAAGATACGAGTTTTCAGTTCGGGCACACTCGGTTATAGCTCCAATTTTAAGTGTCGTAATCTTATTTAGAATAAATAATACTATAAGTATTTTTTTAATAAATAGGTAAAAAAAAAAAATCTGAGCTTCAAACCAAAGCAATATTTTCAAATTTTTCTACTGATACGTTAGTAAATCAAAGGAAATAGGGTATCGCTAGGTGAAATAAAATGTGACAAGGGGTGTCGCGTGACTGAGGAACTGGGTCTGGAAATGTGACGTCCAAAGTTTACCCCATTTTTTTTCATCTTTGCGACGCATTGTGGGAATAACTTATGGGAGAAAAAGTTCAAAAGAGCAGAATAATTTAGCGTGACTTTGTATTGGGAATAGTGATAACGATAAGAGATGGGCCGAATGTGATTTTAACCGAATATGAACTTCGGCCGAACATTCGGTAATTATACAAAATTCGGCCGAAGTTCAGCCGAACTTCGGTGTGTGCTTTCTCGGGAGTAACTTGTCGTATTCTATGTGTATTTTTTCATGAAAGACAACGTCGTAAAACAATAAAAAACAGTGCAAGGGTGACACATTATTTCAAATTATTGGGTTTATTGATTCATAGACTCCTGGATTGCGAAAAAAAACAATTTATACATTTTAATTTATCTATAATAATTATAGTTTAACGTATCTACAACTGACCAGGATTAAATTATTCTAGAGTATTGGTATATGTGACTTATTTTTCAGCAATGACAGATTTGTTTTCTCTTAATTTTATTAGAAACCTCACATTTTTATTATACCAAATGTTCGGCATTTAAGACCGAACTTCGGCCGAATGAAGTTCGGTTCAACCCACCGAAATTCGGTTAAACCGAATGAAAAACGAATTTCAGCCATCCCTAATAATGATATATTTTAGGGGTCAAATGGGACGTTACGTATAAAAACGACATAGCAGCTTTTAAAAACAAAATTTTCGCCAGTATCAATAGTATGATTGCCAGGTGACGGTTAAAAATTATATTTGGCGAAATGTAAATAATTTTATTGCGCACAGGTTTTAATGATACAGCATTGTAATTTAATTTATTAAAATTATAAGCATCTTTGCTATGAAAACTCATCTTGTAGAGTCAAACACAATTGTGGGTTGGAAAATATTTGTGCAAAAATATATGTATTTAAATCCCCAGAAACATAGAGAATAAGTATTTTTTATTTTAACTATAAAAATGGAATAAAATATGTAAATATATATATATAAATCTTTGGGAAAGTTTAACGCAAAACATGTTGAGAGTCCCTGGTTTAAACGGTTGCAGTAAGCAGGTCATGTCAACAGCTTTTATGTTCGCGTTACAAAATATGAAGAGATAAGAAGTATTCCACTAGTTTTACGCAATATGTATGAATATTTTGAAGAACACTGCAAATTATTTCCTTCTAAGATTAGTCAAATGTTTTGTATATTATTATGCTTTTTTATTTCCATGAAGATTTCAATGAATTTTTGAATACACCGCCATCTATTGTTCAAAACTAAAATCACAACACGACTACACCTCACGTGCCCGCGACACTATCGGTATACATGTGTGACATCGCTGACGATCACTAATTGCGACTGAACCGTAGGACCGAGTCCTTTGTCGTAGACATCAATATCTACACGTGACTCAAGCAGTTTTGATACTTGGATCTTGTTTTCTGATTAATACTAAACTTGTTTTTTTTATACGCATTTACATTATAATGAAGGTTTGATAGCATATATCGTATCTATTAGATTATTACAGTCTAGTAAATCGAATTCAACCAGATCTCGTTTCCATCAAAGTTAATTATAAATATACATAGCACAATTAATGTATATAACTTCTAAAAAACAATAAGGGGCTATTCATTTATTACGTCATGCACGTAAGAAGTTTTTGGACGCCCTTTACCTATTGCCACATTTTGTCACAATTTTTAGGGCTTTCTGTACTAGACTTTCTCCTCCATTTTTACCTTGTACATCAATCAAATGTCAAATTTTCTTAGATATCCATCACTCTTTATCACATGTCGTCACAGCAAGCGATACATTCTCTGCCCCCGCAGGTCATAGCGTGATGTTATACAACCAATGTAACTTCTGATTAATGTAGCTTTCTAATGGTCTAAAAAAATCTTCATATTGGTAGTAAAACAATAAAGTATCAAAACGATTGGCGCACTACAATGTCAAGGTGCAATCTCAAGCAGTAGATAAATTATTGCACGTTATCTTTATTAAACGAAATCGTCCCTACTGACTATAGTCTATTCTTTTAGATAACTATTTATAACAATGTATTAAGTTAAGTACTAAATTGGTATTATGACGTAGAGGCACAGGTGGTGAAGTGGTGTAGATACCGGCATCCGGCCCGAGTGTTGTGGGTTCGATTCCCATACAGGACAACTCTTTGTGTGACCCACAAACGGTTGTTCTGAGTGTGAGTGCACTTTTTGTGTCCGTGAAATTGTATGTTTGTTTAAAGTCCCCCGCGATGCAAGGATTATTCCTTAGTGCAGGTCTTGAAAAAAATATAACCAAAGAATGAGAGGGTAAATTAATATAAATCCTTTAAGAATATTGATGGCGCCCAAAAGTTAGTTTACTCGTAATTATAATTGTCCTACTTTTTTTTAAGGCAGGAAAAAATGTGCCTATCCACACACCCCGTCGTTCAGGGCAACGAACAGGGTAGCGTGGGAGCCTCACCCACTAAACAAACACGCCGTGTGCCGTCTCTCCACCTGTATTGGCGGGCCCCTGGTACTATATTGCATTACTTCAGTGGAACCAATATATTGTTCTTCTAGCGAGATACAATTGGCCACACATTATCTATAAACGACTTACTACACGTAAACAATAGGTTATTAATGCAATACGTTGCTCACCCTACAATGCCACTCGGTACTTTACATTTGAATAGAATGGACGTACCTTATTGAGTGGGTGATAGAATTGTATTGTAAAAGTAAGCTTGGATTTAAAAACCCTTACTCATTCCTTGCAGCCTTTATTGATTTTTAATAACTGGGACTACCAATACAGCGTCGAGACTTTACAACACAACTTTGAAATTATGTAGGTACATAAGACTGAGGCCTGTTTCCCAGATCTGTTTTTTTTTTATATAAGTTTGACTAAATCCGGTTTTGGATAGAAATACCCGGTTTCAAGAAATTAAATTGAGAATCGAAAACACTCATAGCAAATGTTTTTTTTTGTTTATGTTGCCTTCTACAACACACCCTTTTGGGTAGTGGATTTTTCATAAGCGGGGAGTCCACAAGGTCTACGAAACGAATCGCGCCATCTATCGGAATGGTTTAGCATACCATTTTAACGTGTTCAATGGTAATATTTTTCATGAAGCTTAAATGCAACATTAAGGGAGAAAACTTCTGTAAAACTGATCGGGCAAATCCTTATAGCTGAACTGTTTATGGATATGTCTGTTCGTATTATAGCATAGATTCGATATAACGTTAGCTATACTATATGGGAATTTAACCTACAATACTAAAAGTCGGTAGTGAAACCACTAACACCGTCTATAGAGAAGGAAACTACGTCGTATGTGTACGCTCATAATTATAGTGCCAGAAATATTTAAGTCTCGGATATCAACGACGCCGCAACGTGTAGTAGACTATGTATTATTCAATCAAGCCAATAAAAAAGTGGGTAATTGTTGACTATTAAACATTTGTATTCGTTAGCTTAGTTAACTGACAAACAATTATAAGTAGCAATTAATTGAATGCAGGAATTGTAATGGGGCATGCAATTCGTGGGCGATTTTAAAACCATATGTTCGTTTATTTTATATATCGTTTTAATATTTTTTTAGCCCACGTGATGATAATAGCCCCTAATGGACTAAATACTAAGAATACTAAAAAGTGACTATCCTTCATTTCGCAGAAGGGAACGGACTAGACTTCACGGCTATCTCTCGCTGGAACCAAAATACACCGAGGTATTTCACCGTCGGTTACACGGGAGATGGAGGTATTCGTCTGCTGGGGCCCACCCACTTTGAGCTTTAATTAGGATTTAACACTGACCTCTTATTACTAAACCATTTAATAAGTAAGTATTCGATTGTAAGCATGTACTAGATAATAGTCATACATTCGAGCCTTTACATATTTGTGACAAAAATATTAGACTGTCCGTTTTAGAACAATTAGAAATATTTAAAGAAAATTAAAATATTTTGCTAAATGAACAAACTAACTGTAGTTCTCCACTACTAAACTTGTTTTCATATCGTTCGGGTGATTCGTCATAACTGTCGAGTAGTGTAAGGGGTATATAAGCAAGGTACACGAGTAAGCTTCGCTCATTTGTTGCCGAGCGTTCCTGAGGATGCCTCGTTTAGAGGTGAAACACGTGTCGAATTTGTGTTCGGATTTTTGCGGAATTTTGCAACGTTGTGGTTCTGAGAGTCCTGCCGTATCGCATGGTTGTGTCGCGATGCTGAGTTTTTTTTGTCATTATCGTGCATGTTACTTTGCTATTATCGCATTGTCCTGTATCTGTGAGAGTGCAGATTGGCAATCTTATAATAAACATTTCATATAGATACATAAACATAATGTATATTTGTCGATATGGACTGATTTGACACCGCAAATCACGAAAACGAAAAGTGGGCGTACCCTCGGCGCGCGCGCGGCGCTCGAACTCGTCGAAGAGGCGGTTGACGTCGTCCATCTCGCGCCGCAGCCGCCGCAGCTGCGGGTCGGCGGCGTCGCCCTCGCCCAGCAGCTTGTCCGCGTCCTCGTTCAGTGCGCGGCGGATCGCCTGCCGCTGTTCCGCGCCCATCGCCACGAACTGCACACGCACACCATTCTTACTAATAGTTTATACATGCGTTTGTTTGTTACGCTTTCACACCATAACTATTTCATCGAACATGATGTAATTTAGCACACAATATAGTCCTTAACCCGGAAAAGTACATACGCTACTTTTTATCCTGAAAAAATGCTCCTAGTATTACTCTTATCCGAAACGGCGGTTACCCCCTAACCATCAAATAGGTCTTTTTCACTACTCGTCATAAACAATAAAGAAAACTGCGCTATTACCTATAGCTAACCAAGTTAAAAGTATCACTAGTATAATGAAAACCCTACCGAAATCGATAGCGAGCAGGCGATAAAAAAGAACATTGATATTTAAAAATTTTGGATCTGACGCTCTCCCTTACTTCACAAAACAATTTTCTATAACGTGATAACAATGGAAAATAATAACATATTTAGACAATAAAAAACTACTCACTTGCGGGAAGTCCCATCCTTTCACTACCTTGATGGTAGCAAAGATCATGTTTTGTCTCATCCTGAGCTGTTTCCTCTGCCATAGCTGGATCACCTTCACGAAACAAAACAATAACAACACCATTATGTACCTCAACATTATAATTTCAAATTATCACAAAATGTCGCACATTAGCACAAAATGGCGGCATTTGGCTAAACAAATATCTTTTAAACATCATTTTTTAATAAAATTTATTAACAAAAAACACATTTTCCGATTTTTCTGAGGTAATTTTATAGTACATTGGTAAGAGCTACATAACTCGACACAATGTACGTTGTCATTAGACAACTACACAAATGTTACCAACTTATTTGTTGTACTATCTTATTTGTTCTTAACAAAAGTGATCAAGTAATTGATGTATTTGGACTATTTGTGGTTAAATAGAAATCGGTGGAGTAATTAACAAAGAACTAATAGCTTTACGCCAGTTGATGTATGACGTTCTATTGTATTAGAGTAATATTAGATACTGTTGTGGTTGGCTATGCAAAATTTTGGTGATCTAGGTTACTTGTGTTCGCGATACAAAATTATTTAATCTGGGATATTGAGCGCTTAATTTTATGAATAAAGCTTTTATCTCAAACTTTTTATATATCTTAAGAAAAATTATGATTATTTTTTTAACAATAATGATAATATTTCAACAGTTATTATGCCAAATAAAATTGACTCTTAAAAGGACCATCGTAAAAAATGCTGCTCCATAAGCTAAATTCTAGCTAGCATAGTAAGTATCCAGCGTATATTGCAAATTTAGGCTTTAATCCAGTGAGAAAAGGAGTAACAAAAATAAAGAATCCCCATACCCGGTCGTACCCGTGCCGCAGCCGCCCCGCGCCCTCCACGGCCTCGGCGCACGGCGCGGGCAGCGCCAGCACCGCCCCGGGCAGCGCCGCCTCAGTGCCTGCTCCCCCCAACCGCACCCTCCATCGGCTACGGCCCGAGTTGTCCACTACCGTTACTGAAGAACCCTTCTCTATGGCCACCTGGAGACAAATTTGTATTTAGAATCACTAATAATAACAGAAGGCAATTAAATGGTGAGCAGCAGCTTCAATGTATTCTTAATATAGCTGAGTTCATAGCGGCGGTTACTGCTTATAATTAGGTGGGCAGTTCTCGTTTGCCAACATAAGTTACAAAAAAATAAAGTTAATTATTTTTCACGATACGCACTAATAAAAATCTGGTAAACGGTTGACCTTAAAGGCCATCCCTGCAACTTCCCGCTAATTTGATACTTAAGCGCTCAAAATTGCACTTATTACGTTTTTGACTTCGAGCTTAAAAGTATAATTTTTGGGTCATTTTGAGCTCTCCGAGCTCAAAGAGATCACTGTTCTATGCTTTTGAGCTCTTCGAGCTCAATAGTCTGATAAAGATTTAATAAATTACTATTTGTTGAATTTTCAAATCGCAATAACTTTTGAATGAATTAACCGATTTTCTTGTAGTTTACGGTATTCAACACAGCTTTTTGAGCTATTTGAAGAATCGTAAAGTTCGAACTGGTCAGACTTCAAATTAGAATTTCAAAGAAATTCTGAAAAAAACAATTTTCATTTTTTTTCGACAACGATATCTCACGAGTGTATCAACAGATTTTGACCGGACTGGCGGCGATCGACGTGGTTTTTTTGATTTGTTTTTGGAACCGATCGGTAAAACCGTTTAAAAGTTATTTAAAAAAAAAACACGTTTGAAAAAAAATATTGTAATTTTTTTAAGATTTCTCAAGATCTACCGGTCCGAATCGGTCTTAATTGTATTCAAAATCTAAGTTTTGTCAAGTCCTTTCGAATGACGCAAACCCCGATGAAATCAGTCCAGCCGTCCAAAAGTTATGAGAGGTTTACACACACAGAGACACACACACACACACACACACACACACACACACACACACACACACACACACACACATACACACACATCATCGCGGAAACATTCTGGAAAGCTTCCTAGGACCTCAAAACGTCAACATCTGTTGAAAACTCGATTTTCGAAAAACAGGGTAAAACCAACAACTTCCCAACTTTTGAAAATTTTCAATTTTCTTAGGGAATAAAAACAAAAAAAAAATTAGTTTAAAGAGTAGTATTATACTCATTTTAATATACTAACTTAGTCTCATACATTGTAAGCATAAAAAAATTTGAAGTAAATATTTTAATTGTGTTTCTAAACGAATATTAGGTGGGTTAAAATAAATAAACCAAAAATTTTGTAAAATCATATACTGTGGGTAGATGAGACCGTTGAAATAACATGCCTTGGACGTCTATCATCTAAGTCCACCCGTGATCATGAACGCTGTAAAGTATTCGAAACGTCAGGATAATAGTAAAATCAAGTAAACGCGATAGATTCCGTAAACGAAGTTTTATTTCAAAATGTGTAACATTCGCGTAAATTTCAGAAAGTATTTCTTAGGGAAGTTAAAAAATAGTTTTTTTATACTACGGGGGTGGTAGTCTATAGACGCCAGCAACACCAAGGCATCACTCGCGCATCGGCAACTCCAAAGAAAGGGACTCGAGGTGGAAAGGAAGACCAATAAGGAATGGGGCGGTTTTGGGGCTACGGCGCTCTCACTCACCATACGAAAGACAACAACAACCAACTGTCCAACTATAGATTACTTGTTAGAAACAAACAGCGTCAATCATACATGACATGAAAAAGGCGGTACACCAAAAGCTCATCAAGTACAAGATTTTATAAAAGACTTATTTTTAATCTAAAAATTAAACTGTGACTGCCTTACTAATAAACGTTCCTGCATACCTCTGAATAGTTATTCAGTGTTTTATCTTTGTCACTAATATGACAGTTTGACGTTGAAAGAACCGAACAAAACACTGAATAACTATTCAGAGCTTATGCAATGTTTATTAGTTAGGGCCTAACAGTTTAATACTCACGTTAGCATGTTTATACGCGCAGACAGTCTCAGCCCGGATTGGACGAGAGATGGGTGCCCGCCGTTGCTTAATAGGACGGATCTCCTGAGCTTCTTCCACCAGCCGAGATACTAAACCTCCTTGGGCGTTTAACTCCTCTCTCAATTCCTGCATACCCTTTAGAAGACGTTCGCCTTGGTCCAGAGTAAACTCGGATTGAGAGAATGTACTGTTCAGGGCTTCTTCACGTCTGTAAGCATTTTTTTAATCAGTGGGAGGAATATGATGTAATTAGTATTTGAAAATTACATAGCAGAACACAGAGCACGAAAATGTGAAAACGAAAATACTAGACACAAGCAGAATTTTAAATTGCGTCTCCTGGAATACAGTTCTGGTTTAATGCCCAAGCATTTCAAATAATATACCATCTATCCATCCACCCATCAGCCTTTCAACGTCCACTGCTGGACATAGGCCTCCCTAAGAAATGGGGATAGTGCCGTAATCGCCACGCTTGGCAGGCGGGTTGGCGATCGCAGTGGATGTTATTAATACTCGAGGGAGTGCTGATGCCCACTCCCCCGGTATTCCCTCAGTCGGCTCTTACGACTCCCGTGGGTAGAGAGGGGTGAGACAATTCTAAAGCCGGCCCCACACGGCTGATAAATAATTTACATAAAAAAATATTAAAATATTTATAGGACTGCGTCATTATTTGGTGCGAATCTTAATTGTAATAATTACAATTCGGTAGGAGCAATATATGCAAATATATCCGACAGATGACGCAAGCGTCACTCAAGATAATAAGAAGGAATGTCTAATTGGAATCGATAGTCCCGAGCGGATGTCACTATGGCTGAATTGGCAAAGCATCTGGAACGACATTCCAGGACAGGCAGGTTCAAATTTTGCTCGTGAATATAATTTTCTATACAATATTTTGCACTTTGTATCAACTTACTTCTGTATCCACTTCTCAGCTTCTTTCACCTCCTCGAAGAAGTGGTGGTACTGGGTGGTATGCTTGAGATGCGTCTCGAGGCACAGGGTCAGTTGTAATACCCACGCCCATTGCGATTGCATCACCTGAAAGATATATTTATTTAAAACTCCTTGCTAAGGATTAAATACTACTTTAGTCAATTTGAAGCCTTTTGGATATAAGTTCCAACTATACTTTCATTTGAGTTACCATGAGAGTGACACATGTATTAACCAATTTCTACTTTCCTATCGTCCAAGACAACATGTATCGTAACAGACAAACCAGTATGACAAATGCTTGCGGATCATTAACTTCAGAAGCTAATTGATAACAATAGTGAGCAGAAAATTTATATTTATTGTCCCACTAGCACGTACGAACCATCCCTAAGATTTAATACTATAAAAATAAAAATTATAATCCGATCTGATAGTTCAAAGATTTAAAATGTTATGTGTGTGTGTGTGTATTAGTGTACACACGTAAGAAGTGAAACTTCTTTATGACCTCATTTTTCGAAAAGTGATCTGTTTACAACTTTACAGAAATTGGTTAAATAAAGCTACCCGTAAATTAGATAAAGTTTAAGCAAAAGGCTTTTATTATCATATACATGGATACAAATAATACAATTATTTCACCTTATTGCTACTAAGATTATTATAGCATTTCATTAATTATAATAGAATTATTACGGCGTTTTATAGCAGAGTGCCTATTGCTACCTTCCAGCTCCATTATCAGACCCTGGGTACCAACTAGATACAAAGTACTCGGCAAGAGAATCATAAGAGCCCAAACTCCATGGGGTTATGTCGTTTTATAATGGAGTTCCTTTGGCTACCTTCCAGCTCCATCATCAGATCAGCTTTATGTCATCATAATATTACATTGTCACGCAGTATACATGTCTTATATTATTTATAGTCTTGTAACCCATATTTAAAAAAATCATATAAAATAAATATGGCGCGTAACGGAAAAATGTGACTTAGAAATAAAGATGGTGCGTAACAAAAAAACGTTACATTGAAAATTTTCTCCCATACGTCGATAAAGAAGTTTCACTTCAAAAACATTTTTTTTATTGATTCTTATTCTGATAAAAACATAAAAGCTATGAAAAAAACCTGTAAATGCGCCTCAATAGTTTTTGTAGCCGGGTGGTGTTGTGCGATCAACGCCTCCCCGCGGTCGATCACATTGCTGAATTGTAGTTCGCGTTTCTCCAGTGACGACATCAATTGCTACGAAAGAAATATAATTTATCAACAAGGGCGGATATTCAATTGGGAGCATGTATAATCAGAAATATTTTAGTGACAAAAAAATTATAATGTAAACTACAGGCTATTTAATACGCTTTGACCCTTATGGCCAAGCAAGAATAAATAATAATCAAATAAGCGACATCTGCCACTACAACATTTAAAGTGAACTGGATGTAATATAAAAAAAACCGCAACTAATTTAAAAACATTTCACGTGTCAGGCACAGAACATTTCAGGCGTGTGAAAATGCGGGGCACAGCTGGTTTGACATAAATCCACGCCACCTATTGATGAAATGAAACCAACCTGGGTTATATTAATAATTAAAAACCAATATAACATTGCAACAAAATAGAATAGAATTAATCACAAATTATTTTGCAAAACAAACCTCGCTATCGTCCCCAAACGAATGCTTGAAAATAAACAAATTTCGTGAAAATATTTTAAAAGAAAACATTTAAACAGTGTGTGTTTTAATGGGTATTGCAAAGTAAAATAGTTTTATATGAAGGGGAGATGGACTTAATTACTGTCGACCAGATTCTACAGAAACCTACATTCAGTAAACGCAATCCATTATAATATTATTGCATTTAGGCTAAATAGGCAACACAAACTTTTTCAGATCAACTGGAAAGCATTCCAATCAATCAGACAGTCTCTTTATAGATAGATAGACTCTATATCTATATACTCAATAGATTTAAGAAGAGTATAATATGAGTGAATGAGACAAAAGAGGTGAGCAAGGATTGCAGCAAGTAAAAATCTGTTGGCTCTGCCTATCCCACTGGGAAACAGGCGTGAGTCTCATATGTATCTATATTATCAAGTGCCTATGTGGTGCAGCGGTAGTGTGAGCGACTGCTGATGATGCATGATGTCTCGGGTCCAATCCCCAGATCGGGCAGTGTTATTGAGGTTTTTCGTAAAAATAATAATTCTCAGTAGCAGCCCGGAGTTTAGAAATGTGCCCGGTAGACGGCAATAGGTAAGAACCGTGGCTTTTTTTTTATTGCGTGTTGTGGCAGGCGAGCCACACTCTATCTGATGGTAAATGGTAACCGTCGCCCATGGACTCGACTATACTGAGAGTATTGTCAAGCCGCTGCTCACCAATTCATTTCACAGATATGAAATGAAATATAAACGTATATCTCCTGCTACAGCCAAAACGCAACGATGTGCTTCATGGCCGGTCACACGGGAGATGGTGGTACCAACCCGCTCGGGCCCGATACGAAGTGAGTACTCCCACATGGTACCCAGCCCTACCAACAGTCATGCAATGGATGATAATTGCTTACTTCCCTTAGTCGCCTCATACGACACCCGTGGGAAAGAATGGGGTGGTGACACTTGTATTCTTAGTCCGTTACTACTCGGAGGAGGGTGTACACCTCTGCCTACCCCTTCGGGAAATATAGACGTGATGCTATGTTTATCGAGTATTATATTAAATATATAGCCTTGCATACCGCAAGTGCTAATCAAATATGGACTTAAATCTATCATACCTCATAATAATGCTGTACAGCAGGCAAGTTGATGTGCGGATCAGCCCAGTCTCTGGACAGTTCCACTTGTTCCTTTTCATTGAGCCAGTTCAGCTCGGCTGTTGCAGACTGTAGGAAATCTTGTAGAGCATCTAAGTCAGACATTCTGCAAACAAAAATGCGTTTTAGAACATCAGCATCTTCCTTTTTTTTATTGCCTATAGTGGCAGACGAGCTACGACCCATTTAATGGTAAATGGTAACCGTCGCTCATGGACTCAACTATACCAAAAGTATTGTCAAGCCGCTGCTCACCATTTCATTTCACCGATATGAAATTAAAGAATAAACGGCTATCTCCTGCTACAGCTAAAATAAACTGACGTGCTTCATAACTGGTCACACAGAAGACGGTGGTACAGACCCGTTCGGGCCTGATAACAAGTGAGTACTCTCACTTGGTACTAAGCCCTACCACCAGTAATGCAATGGGTGATAATTGCTTACTTCCCTTATTCGCCTTGTACGACAACCGTGGGAACGGGTGGGCTGGTGACACGTGTATTCTTAGTCCGCCACCACACGGATAACTTCCTCCATACAGAAGGTATGAATAACTATATATAATGATTTCTAATGCCTTACCGTTTAGTACTAGTTGATAGTAATTCGGCGTACAGTTTTTGTAACTGACTGAGATGCTGGTTGTACAGGTTTAGTTCCTCACCGCTGAAATTGGCGCGGTTGTGCACGCATTGTTCCACCTGAGTTAAAAGAAACATATTTAAATTCGCTACAGAAAAATATTTACAGTATAAAGCAGCGCCATCTAGTAATATAATAAAGTACTAAAGTAACTGCCATAAAATCGATTACTTTTAGTAAGGCACGTCTTTTTTCAATAATAAAAGTATTATATGTGCTAGGTCAGTTCCCTTAAAATGTGGCCCACAAAATCGTTTCGATATCGTCTCGTCTCATTGTGATTGGTAGAGAAACCCTTTCAGAATGACAAGTGCTTTGACCGCAGAACCGTAATACGGCCATAGCCGTAGTAGGAGTCTACTGCGACGACTTAACAAGAAACCTTTTTTTTTTGTTAAGGCGGAAAAATGTACCTAACCATACAACTCGTCGTTCGGGGTCACGAACAATGTAGGGTGGGGCCCTCACCCGCTAAATAAGCCCGCCGTGGCCGTCTCTCCGCTTGTATTGGCAGACCACTGGATCTGTGTGACATTACTGGTATGGTCCGCCAGCAGCTTACCCTTTCGGGTACCCTCTACTGAGCGACGCATCCGCACACGGAGAGTCACAACTTCCCGGGTGGCCTTGCGGGTGGCGAATGCTCAAATTATTTAGTAATAATAAAACTTAAAAGCTTAAGCAAAGATGTCATACCTTCGAGTGGAACATGTCGATCTGTTTGTGTTCCTTCTGGTGTTTGTCCAATTCATGTTGTACTGATGGCAAATCGGAACCATAATCCGACTCATGCAGTTTTTTCTGGAAATAAAACAATATTTAAGTTATAAAACAAATGGCCGTGTGGGGCCGCTTTTAGAATTGTCCCATCCCTCTCTACCCACGGGAGTCGTAAGAGCCGACAGCAGCGATTGGCAGCAGCACTCCCTCGAGTATTAACAACATCCACTGCGATCGCCAACCCGCCTGCCAAGCGTGGCGATTACGGCTCTATCCCCCTATATGAGCGCACAGGACCGCTCGTTGTGGTGTTCTCTTGAGGAGGCCTATGTCCTGCAGTGGACGTCGAAAGGCGGATGGATGGATGGATGGAAAAGAAATGGGAGGTATGAACATTTGGTTATACAGCAACCTTATAGCTTCTCATAATCATCAGTACTTTCGTGGAGCCCCCACGAAGGTCTAGCGAAGCCTTCGGGTTTGGATGAGCAGTCTTTGAGAATGGCTGTTCTAGACTTAACGAAACAAAATAAACAAAATAATGCTCAACTTACCAATCTTTCTTTACACCATCTAGTTGCCTCACTAAGCTGCTGGAACTTGGGGTCTGCGTCATGGACCCTGGTCTCCAGTACCGTCCTAGTCTCGCGTCTGACGGTAGTCTGTTGTACGGGAAGGCGGACGGACGACAGACGTGGCACTAACCGTCCGGTGAAGGCTTGACGAGCATTCAACCAACGATCGTGGACTTGTTGTACTCTGCAAAAAAAAAATAGAGTAAATCACTTGACGTATTAGAAAGTCTTGTAATGGAGGTATCAATAAGTCTTTATTAAAGACAATACTCTTACTTGCCAAATTGCCATTATACAAACCACAAAATCAATTCAGCAGTTCAAAATAGAGACCCAACTAGATTAATAATATCTAGATGTCCCACCACATTATACCAAAAAAATTGTTATTTTATGATTATCAGGATTATAATAAACTACCAAATATATTGGAGAATTACCAGCAAAACAATTTAAGGTTAGTTTGTGTAAATGGCTTCATGAAAAATGCTTTTATACCATTAATGATTATTTTAATTAGACATAAATCTGGTATTATGTAATATATTTGACATTTATAGTTTCAATGTAACTATTTATCATATAGTAGAGTATGTTTAAATATGCATGTCGTTAGCTACGACGAAATATGTATCTTCATTTCACGAAGTATAGATACAAGGAGTCCGAACGTAATGTTAAACGAATGGTTTCAATTTAGGGGACAGAACTTTTGCCGGTAGAGTGCGCCACTTTTCAAGAAGTACTCGTTTAAATCCTTACGCGGGAAGTTTTCTTTTTCCATTTCTTTTTATAACAACTAATTTTGAATAAATAAATTAATATTTTATACTTAAATTAATCAAATTCAACATTCGCGAGCCAACGCGTGTTTACGTGTAATAAATAATAATAGCATCGGTACGTCCTAAATTCTAGCGCAGCCAATGGCAGAAAAGAGAATAAGATCTGGGTTTATTAATGTATACATGAATACTATGGAAAAGCCTATACCTAGATTATTCTACTCTTTGCCTATACCGTTCGGACTCCTTGTATCTATACTTCGTGATACAAACGTATAAGAAAATGACACATCAAAGTTTAAAACAAGCTTTAGATCCAGAAATATTTGTCTAAATACTTTGATCTGTATTTTAGCACATTTTTTCATTTATTTTTTTTAATATTCATGGACATTTTTTATACAACGTCCTCTGGACCCAAACTAAGCTTAACGCTTATGCTATGGGTACCAGATTACGGATAAATTACATACATTATTTTTTTTGTAATAATATATAATAGATAGAAAACACCCAGACGCAGTACAAACATCTGTGTTCATCACAAAAATAATTGTCCTGAGTGGGAATCGAACCCACGACCACGGAAGTCGGTTACACTACCGACTACGCCACTAGGCCCGTCATTTGACATCTCAGCTACTTTAGAACAAATCATATTTGTAAAAATGTGGAAAAAGAGTATTTTACTGCGAGCGGGATTTGAACCTGCGTCCTTTCCAATCCGGGGAAGTGCTCTAGACCGCTAAGGCATTGCAGCAACCGACAGCCATATCAAATCTCCAATAATAATATAAAATATCATAATGCATGTAAATGTATAAATCATAATGTGTAAACCCAGCTCGTTTTATGGTTTGTTGTTTAAAATATTTATCTAGTTAGTTGGCAACTTTTGACATGGTAGATTGGTACTTTAACGACTACGCCATCTCACCATGTTGGAGTAAGTACCTTCGTTGTAATTCTGCAGCCTGCGGGTACCTGCCATCGCGCAGCGCGTGGCAATCTTGGAACATCTCCTGTATGGTATGCTCCATAGCGCGGAGCTCTTGTTCAATTTGTTCTACGGCTAACTTCGCGTCGGCCGGGTGCACGCCGCGTTCTACGCGACGGATTTCACTCTCGATGTGGCGTTCCACATTATCTAAGCCAGCTTCTGTTTGTTTTATATCCCTAGCAGAAAAAATGTACATTGAATTACATGTTCCATATAAGATTCAATAAAAAGGAAAAATAAATACATTTGATTCAACAGAGAATTTTGGATTACCAATTTCACTTGCAATGAATCGTCAAAGAAAATTCTAAGAGTTCTCCTAGGATCCTAAGAATGCGTATATTGATTAGGATTTATAATCGCTAATAAAATAAATTGCAGGTGATACGAAATTCTCCAGGTCATCTAATCAGAAATAACGATCTTAAGGGCAATTGTCTGAGGTGAAGATAAACTTTAATCATGTTATGTTATTAAAGGCGCAATAGTTCATACGACAAGTCTGCAAAATATATTACCTATGTAGTTTTTCGGCAAGCCGCTGCAAGCGCTCAAGTCGTCGTATTTCGTCAGTGAGATCCCTCTCTCGTTCTTGCTGGGCCATGAGCAGACGGGACCACGCCTGTTCCAATGCGTCCGGTCGGAGAGTGGGCTCGATGTCACACTCGCCTACTGTCTCGAAGTATTTCTGAGGAGGAATCAAAACAAATACTCTTTATTGCATATTACACCAAACAATCAAAAAAAGGAAATATACACAATTTGGCGATTTTATTGCATGCTGTCATTTCTACAACCATACGAAAACCTTTTTTTTGTTTTTTTTTGTTTAGGCGGGAAAAAATGTACCTAACCGCACACCCCGTCGTTCGGGGCAACGAACAGGGTAATGTGGGGCCCTCACCCACTAAAGAAACCCGTCGTGTGCCGTCTCTCCGCCTTTATTGGCGGGCCACTGGAACTATGTTACATTCCTTCGGTGGACCATACAAAAACCTTAATGACTTTTTGGCTTCGTGTCTAAATTACTATCTCGTCTACCATTTTTTTTTACGATGACTAGCCACGGCCTTCTTGGTGGTAAATCCACTAAGACCTTGTCGATCTAGCGCTACGCTTGAGAGTAAAAATTTGCTTGTTCCATATAAAGCACAGGAACACTTCATGGTTCATTAAAACAGATATATATTATTATATATATATTATTCCTAAGCAATGCACTGTTTGTGGTGACGGACTAAGAATACAAGTGTCACCACCCCATCCATTCCCGCGGGTGTCGTACAAGGCGACTAAGGGAAGTAAGCAATTATCACCCATTACATTACTGTTGGTAGGGCTGGGTACCAAATGAGAGTACTCACTTGCTATCAGGCCCGAGCGGGTTGGCACCACCATCTCCTGTGTGACCGGCCATGAAGCACATTGGTGTGTTTTGGTTGTAGCAGGAGATTTGTTCATTAATACGTGCCGTTAATTTGTTCATTATATATATATATATATATATATATATATATACATATGTGAAATAAAATGATGCGCTGCGACTTGACAGAAACTCTCTGTATAGTTGAGTCCATGAGCGCCGGTTACCATTTACCATCAGGTGGGCCGTGGCTCATCTGCCTCCATAAGCAATAAAAATAAAATATGTTCTATTACCTCTAACTCTCGGTAATGGTGGAAGAGCTTCTGTTTCTCCCTCTGTCTGAGCGGCACCTCCTCTTGGCGGAAACGCGTGCTCTCGCTGAGCAGCTTCTTCATCTCGATCAAAGTTGACGGGAAAGCACGGTCCTATAACCCCAAAGTCAAATTATTTTCAATAAGTAACTGACAAGAATTTATTCAGAAAGGTTTGCAGGATCTGCATGTTTAAATAAGATATGAAACTATTAGAGATAGATAATTGTTTTGAAGCCGCGAGATTGAATTTTGGAAAACCATAAGAAATTTTAAACTTTTACTGTAAATTAGCGGGTTCATATTTCCAAAATGTATATATTTGGCTTCTATTATTATTTACCAATATTTTCTATATATATCATAATTTTGGATGGGCAGTCCAAAAATTGACGTGACATTCACCTTTTGCAAGAGCGTGGATGCAAGCCCAAAATAACTCAATGATATGTAGAGCATCACTTTGGAGTTAGCGGATGCCTATCACACCGTAACCAATTACCTGCATGAGTGCACACTTCTCGTGCAACCAGGCGCGATGCTGCGCGGCCTGCTCGGTGTAAGCGGCGGCGCGACGTTGCGACTCCGCGTCGAACAGCGGATGCACCGTCGGCGGCTCGGGGAAGGTCTCGTAGAGTGATGAGATGTACGTGATGAGGGACTTCTCATCAGGTTCGTGGGTGTCAACGTCTGGAAGAAAAATATTTTTAAATAACAGATCATAAACTTTGTATCATAAACATGTATATACCGGGTCGGCAACGACAGGTTACAGTTAGCAATTTTTTTAGCCGTCGTCGAATTATTAACAACATGGCTGTTAAACACGACGAAGGTTTCAATCCATTGTAGTTTTTGGAGTAAATAAGTAATTAATGGGTTTATTACCTAAAATGAATAAAGATAGAACAATATAAAGGTAGTATCTCACATTCAATTTAAAAAATAATAATGCAATTTTCATGAAATGACCGATGCAAATTTCCACTATTCAGAATCGAGTACTGAACTAATGGTATCAATTATAGGTACGATGTCATTTATACCATGTATAAGTTACGACACAACTTTAAAGATTACAAGAGGAATAGCTATCCCTTAGCACCAACGGATGGTATTTACTATGTTTCCATCCATCCATCCATCCATCAGCCTTTCAACGTCCACTGCTGGACATAGGCCTCCCCAAGAGAACGCCACAACGAGCAGTCCCGTCGGGGATAATGCTGTAATCGCCCCGCTTGGCAGGCGGGTTGGCGATCGCAGTGGATGTTGTTAATACTCGAGGGAGTGCTGCTGCCCACTCCCGCGGTATTCCCTCAGTCGGCTCTTACGACTCCCGTGGGTAGAGAGGAGTCGGACAATTCTAAAGCCGGCCCCACACGACTACTATGTTTACTATTAGCTTATTACTTTACTTCTAACGGCTCAGTGAAAAAAAATATCGAGCCACAACCCACCTATGGCAAATGGCAACCGTCTCTCATGAACTCAACTATACCGAGAGTATTGCCAAGCCTCTGCTCACCATTTCATTTTAAAGTTATGAAATGAAAGAATCACTTTGGGTGAATAGATAAATCATTTTTACCCGAAAAATTATACCCTAGAAACATAGAAAGAAATGCAAGATGCCCAGTGATCTAAATTACGAGTGACAACTGACTATGTATGTACATTTTGTTACAAAAAAGGAGGCTTATCAGCACATGCCGACCAAATCCGCTATTACGCTCTACATGTGTATATATTCAAGAAAACCCAGATGTTTAGATATAAAAAAACTAACGACTATTATAGCAATTAGTCGCAAATCGCTGCACTATTTTATCGCACAAGTTGCACAATAAAATCACACTTAATACGCGAGGCTGTTCACATTATTTACGCCAGATGCGCGACGACTTTGATGTGTAATTACTTCTTTGTCCGCCCCAGGTTTAATTTTGTATCGTTGTCTACATTTGTTGTGCTCACTTGTAATCAAAGTAATAAACTGCACGGCCTAGACCCCCTTCGTTTCTGACATAGAAATATTAATTATAATCACGGTAAATTTGCCAGCCAGTTAGGACTCGTTTGCAAATTGTTTTTTTTTTATACTACATGGGTGTCGAACAAGCATACGGTCCATCTGATAGTAAGCGGTTACCGTAGCCTATAGACGCTAGCAACACCAGAGGCATCACTCGCGCGTCGCCATCTCCAAGGAAAGGGATAGGGAAAGGATTAGGGAGGGGGTCTAGGCCTTCGGCACTCTCACTCACCATACGAAACACAACGATAGGCGTAACTACCGTTGTTACCCGTTGATCATATGTGAGAGGGAGGTACTTCCCCGATCGAGCCGGCCCATTCGTGCTGGATAAGCAAGGCTCTACCATCAATTAAACGTATTATAGCGACTAGCGGTAGTGAATGCGACTGCTGTTATGAGGTCTCAGGTTTCAAACAGGGTCAAAAAAAAAGTTTTAAGCATGAGCACCTGTTAGTCTTGCTCCTGATCCCTCTATGGTCGTGTCGGAATGCCGTCCCATCGAACTAAGAGAGTGAGGGAATAGATAGTGCACTTGAACTATATTACAATAGTGCATTATTATATCTCCTGCGTAGTCGGCTAGTGTACGATCACACTAGCCGTAATCGGTCTGGAGATCATTATTATGATTTAAGGTTTCATACATGTACTTAATCTGCTTGCATTTATAACGCTTTGTATAGGATTTATAATCGTCATCTTTTATACTAGTTCACATAGTTACTGGCTAGTTCCTTAGTACTAAAATTATATTCTGGAAATTCAAAATTTTTACATTAAATATTTTCTGTTTTCACCAATATAAATGGGCATGTTCGACCGAAATATAGACCATTCATCCTGGTGAGGGAGATCGCTGAAGCCCAAGCAACCTCCTAATTTTTCTCCAGCCTTGTGTTAAAAAAAAATATAGTCTGTTCATGTACTCGGAACATTCACCTGAATTCTTAAGAGGCAATAAGTTTGATGCAAAATATCTTGTAATCGGTTAAAGATGTTATACTTATAATAACTTTTTTAATGATTCAATTATATTCCAGTCATTAAACTGACTTCTAGCTAAATTAATACATACGAAATACGGCTCAAAGGACCATTGAATATACATAAGATTAAGCCAAAATATGTTAAAATTGTGATTTAAAGTAATCAATTCCGTTAAAACAAGATGTGATAACACGGTAATTAATTATTATTTAGAGAAATTAAACCAGTCGATCGTGTTTATACTAATAAGAATGAATTTAAATTCCTGGAGGCACGTTTTTCCAAAAATCTGATATGATGAGTTTAATGTTTAAATATTTTATTTCTTGTATTTCATAAGACGAGGTTTAAAGAATTTGGTATATCTAAAAACAGATATGCAAATACCTATTAACATAAAAATATTTTTTAAACAACACTTAAGAATTTAATTTGAAACATAAATATTAATAGGGCACAGAGCAAGTTTAAAGGTATGTAGTTGCTATGCGCGTGATTTTTAGACATCATTACTTTGTACTGGGGTCCGCTTTCTAGTCACACAAGATACGGCAGAATTTCCATTTTATAGCAGGCCGGAATCAGGAAAGCTAGCGGTGTAATATCCTGTACTTCGGAAAGCACATAAAGACATTAGGCCTGCACACCTATACTGGCATAATAAAGCCGTTAAAACGCACAAACCTCTTTTTTTTATTTGATCGCCCAATATAATTATGGATCTATAATGTTCTTATAGAATACTATATTCTGCCTGCGACTTCATCCGCGTGGACCTCTTAATATAAATAAATTGCTCTATGGCATATTAATTACTTTACGCAAAAATAGGTATCACACAGGAACAATCCTTTTATTACTGAAAAAAGTCATTTTCTGGGCTGCGGACGCAATTTCATGATGATTGGTTCAGTAGTTAAAGCATGAAAGCGTGATAAATAAACAATACTCGTAATATTGATAAATATATAAGCTAAAACCTTAAAAAACCCAAGCAAAATGAAAAAAGAAAGGGCGATGCGGTACGGTAGGTCGGGGGCCGAGGCCAACCGACTAGAACCGAACATTACCGAGAAAAGTCGAATTGCCCATGTACGCGATAAATGTCAACGCGGTACTATCCCGCGAGGCCCAGACTATAGACTTAACTGGGCCAGTATGTTTTTTTTTAAAGGACAACGTCCTGACCTAAGGGATAATCCCTGCATCGCGTGGGACTTCACAAACATACAATTTCGTGGACACTAAGTCCCTACACCCAGACTCAGAATAACCATTTGTGGGTCACACAAAGAATTATACTTTGTGGAAATCGAACCCACAACACTCGCGCATGGGTCAATATTTAAACCACTCTCACGTGTCACCAACCCATGTAAAGTTAAAGCTCACTAAGAAGCTACCCCAATGAAATCCATCTGCCAACCCACTGAGACGGACGCTTAAATCACCTTTTCTCCCTAGAGTCATTCCCCGGGTGTTGCTAGAGTCTATAGACTATGTTAACTGCTTACCATCAGGCGGGCCGTATGATTGTTTACACCACTAGTAATATAAAAAAAAAATAGTAGGCAGTACCACTGAAGTGGAGGCTACTGCCCAACATTGATAGTTCAGTATATAGTATATTATGTTGGAGGGGAGAGGGTCAGCACAGCTTAATTTCAAGTTTTCGGGCTAAACTCCAATGGCATATACCGCCATCTTGAAAATAAGAGTGTATTTTTGTTTCCCTTGTAACTCGGCTCCACGTCGTCCTACGGGGAAGTTGTCTTGGTATTTTTTAATACTTTCTGATGTTTACGCGAATGTTACACATTTTGAAATAAAACTACGTTTACGGAATCTATCGCTTCCGATATTTCCAGTCCGTACTGGTTTATATAATACTTTCTGATGTTTACGCGAATGTTACACATTTTGAAATAAAACTACGTTTACGGAATCTATCTATCTAAGTCCACCCGTGATCATGAATGCTGTAAAGTATTCGAAACGTCGGAATAGGAGTAAAATCAAGTAAACGCGATAGATTCCGTAAACGTAGTTTTATTTCAAAATTGGTATTTTTTGTTCAGATTTTTATTTTCTATACCTGCCGAAAAATTATTAAACAAAATTTCTACTTGGCTTCCGGTTTACTTTTTAATTCAGGGCCTATTTTTGGCCAGAATGACTGGACTATGTAGTATATTCAGAATGCAAAGAAGAAAATATCGAAACTAATTCATACGAATGACGCATTCAATTAACATAAACCTATGTCCTAAATAGAGTGATGACGTCATAAACATACTACACTTGTAAACAATGGATCATAAAGTGCGCACCTACGAACCTGTTGCCCATTCAGACTTACATATTATTTAATGTGTATGCCTTTTTAAGTCAATATTAAGAAATTTGTCGTTTTATAACGGAGTTCCTATGGTCACCTTCCAGCTCCATCACCAGACCCTGGATACCATCTAAAGACAAAGTACTCGTCAAAACGAATCAAACAATTCTAAACCCGATGGGGTTGAGTTGTTTCATTACAGCGTTACTGTGGCCACGTTCCAGCTCCATCATCAGACCCTGGATACCATTTAAAGACAAAGTACTCATCAAGATGAATCAAACGAGTCCAAACTTGATAGGGTTGCGTCGTTTCATTATAGAGCTACTGTGGCCACCTTCCAGCTTCATCATCAGACCCTGGATACCACCTAGAGACAAATTACTCGTCAAGATGAATCATACGAGCCCAAACTCGATGGGGTTGAGCCGTTTCATTTTAGAGTTCCTATGTCCATCTTCTAGCTCCATCATCAGATCAGTTCCATGTCATCATAATATTGCATTGTCACGTGATATACATATGCGTGTGTAAATTTCAGCTCAAACGAAAATCGGGAAGTGTGTCAAATTTAACTTACAAGATTTGAACGGGACAAGTACAATAAAAGTGTCGCCACGATAACAGCCGATTTTACCCTCCCTCCGCATTAGATGTTTCACATCAAAACCATTGTATAAAGAACCTTAAAGCTAAATTAACGCTAACAGGCTTTTAATTATTTCTAAAATACTTTAAAAGTAGAAACACAGGTCTGTTACAGTTTTATAATAGTATACATGTATAGTTTAATAAGCTTCATCGTCTGAAGTTTCGAAATGGTTTATACTTAAAAGACATGAATAGCCTAATATCGTCGTGCAAACCAGATTACTAAGTTTACCATATAAATATATTATTAAACTAGTTTAACATGGCCTTGAACAGATATGCCATCTAATAATTATATAGAACAAGAAAATAAATAAGTATATAAATAATCTTAAGTTCAAACTACTTACTAGAATAGACTTAATGGGAATTAGAGAAATTTAGGTACCACTGGAATGGAATACGTTAGTATATTTTTACTACAGCAATATAAAATAAATATCAATTGCCGTATGTTAGTTTCGCAAAAACTTGAAAACGGCACGAGCAATTATGATGATTTTTTTTGTGTGTGAAACTCACTAAAGGGTTTCTGGATGGTTTAGAATAAGTTTAGATTCACAACTAGACACACAGTGTCTGGTGCCACGGTCGTGCCCCAGGATTATTATTATGACTTTATGACGGTTTTTTTTTTATGATTTTACCATATCAGAATATATAACCACAAAATTTCACCCCAAACTTCTACCACCACCTATATCGTTATAAATAGCAGGTAAGTCAACGTTCGCGACTTTTGTCGGATTCAGCTAGTAATTATTATTTATTTTATAAAAACTTTACCTTTATTAGAATGTATTATTTTAACCTTTAATTATACTATCTTAGAGCGTCCCCGATCCGGTTTTGTAGCGCGATATGAGCACAACTACCCCCATATTGCTCTCGCAGCGATACCATAAGTCCTAGGTTCCTAAAGAGAACAATATTTTAATGATTTAATTTTAAGCTTAGGTGACATCAACATAAAATAAAATAATATTCATGAAATTCACACGCGTTAAAAGTGAAACTACTTAGGTATAGAAATGTTCCTTGTCATTTGTTAAAGATTTTTTTATTTCACATGCTACACAAACGAACGAGTGTAATCTAATTTTTACAGAGAGAGTGAAAGCTTTTTTCCTTCCATGATGTCACCTAAACTCCTCACTAATAATCTGGTCCAGGGATTTTTGGAGATGTCAGTGCCTAGATTTAATAAATTCTAAAAATCACATCAGCATTTAACATTGTCTAAACTTTTTTGAAGTATCTTTCCGATTTGTGCGGTATTAGGCGGTCACGCCGTGTGGGGCCGACTTTAGAATTGTCCCACCCCTCTCTACCCACGGGAGTCGTAAGAGCCGACTGAGGGAATACCAGGGGAGTGAGCAGCAGCACTCCCTCGAGTATTGACAACGTCCACTGCGATCGCCAACCCGCCTGCCAAGCGTGGCGATTACGGCATTATCCCCCATGACGGGACCGTCGTTGTGGCGTTCTCTTGGGGAGGCCTATGTCCAGCAGTGGACGTTGAAAGGCTGATGGATGGATGGATGGAGGCGGTCACGAGTACACAGAGCGACTACTAATCGCTAAAATTCTAACAATCATGTTGAAATTTCACAAAAAAAAAACCGAGTATTTTGAAGTATAAAATCTCAATCACGACATACGACGGAGTAAAACCATTTTCTCAATAGTGTAAAATATCAATTTGGCCGTCCCCAAAATGTACTGCACTAGGTTCAAGCCTACTGAGCCGACTGGTAATTCCGCCACTGAGACTGAGTCATGCCATATTTGATCTACTTATGTTTGTTTAACACTTTCTACAAAATTGAGAAAGGTGATAAAAACTGATTGACAACAATACCAGTACACAATATACATACAAGCGATTCGATTCACAAATCGGACGATGATAAAGGCGTACGAAAAAATAAGGACAACTTCGAATCAAATCTTTTTAAATTTGATTACCTGAGAAGTGAATCTCAGAAAGTAAAATTTTCTAATACGTATAAAATAGAGATGGCTTACCCTCGGGATCCAGTAGTCGAGTAACTCCATACTCCTTCTCGACCACGTGGAAGGCTGTCTCCAAGCGCTCACGGACTTGTCTTGACCTAAATTCGCAATGAGAATTATAGAAACAATAAGTATTTAGTTTCTAAAAATATTATTACTGTCTTATTTGTAGTCTCTGGGTCGCTTTGTTCCTGACCGCACACCCCGTCGTTCGTGAGCAACGAACAGGGTAGTGTGAGGCGGTCTCTGAGCCTATACCTCAAAGCTTAAAGAGTAAAGTCTAAATACGATCTCTTATTGTTACTAGATCAAGAGTTTCTCTGATTCAGACAGAAAGCTGGCTTCGCAGATATGGCTCACCTTAATATAATACGAGCGTCTAAGCTAAATACCACGAACGTAAAGCTAGAAAGGTCAAGTGGGCAGAATAACAACATTTTTGCTACGTCAGCGCTCAAGAGTGAGAGAGAGAGAATTTTGTGTTTACTCGTATTTAGCGCTAATATGATGGTAAGAAAAATAATTGTTGTTTTAATAATAATAATAAGGAGAGGATAAGGAAGAGGTTGGAGTCTCCGGCGCTCTCGCTCACCATACGAAACACAACATTAAAAGATTAAAAGTACCTTCCGTTGTTTCGCCCTGATCTTCTGTGAGAGGCTAGTACTACCCGATCGAGCCTTCCCATTGATGATAGAACAAGCAATGCTCTACACTTTACTTTTCTTAAATTATTTTTAGGTATTCCTCATCCTTTCTCTAAAATCCTTCCTCTCCACCCACTATCCCTTTCCCTGTGGTCAGAAACGCGTAAGTGAGGCCTCTGGTATTGTTAGCGTCAATTAGCTACGAGTATAGTAGCAATACTCTTAGACATATTGTTGTATATAAAAAAGCTAGAGCAAGACTTGCGTTGTAGTTCCTTTAAACTATTCTGCACCAGAACACAAAGTTGCGAAACTGTGAAATAGAAAATGAAAGCCACGAACAACAGTTGAAACTGCGTCTCCGGGATACCTTTCCAGACGCTCTACGAACTGGGCTATCATTTGCTCGGGACTATCAATTTCCGTAACACATTCTTTATTACTTTGTATTCTGGCTTAGCATGTCAAGTACTTAAAATATATATGACTGCACAGATGGCGACGTGGTTTAGATACCGGCCTCCCGCCTGGGTGTTGTGGGTTTGATTCCCACACAGAGCAACTCTTTGTGTGATCCAAAAATGGTTATTCTGAGTCTGGGTGTACTTGCGTCACCCAAAGACGTTAAGTATGAATGTGTTATCGAAATTAGCAGTAGGGAGCAATTGTCACGATGGCTGAATTGGCAAAGCATCTGGACGGTATCCAGGAGATGCAGGTTCGAATCCTGCTCGTGACTGTTATTTTCGATTTCACATTTTTCACTTTGTGTTTAATGTATTTTGTGTCAGTGAAATTGTATGTTTGTAAAGTCCCCGATACAAGGATTATTCCTTAGTTGCAGTTAGTAAAAAAAACATATATGAAAATAACAAAATATCCTACGTTCTCACCTGATATTACGCCAGTCTATCAGATCAGGACGGTTCCTGTGTATGAGCGCGTTGAAGGCGAGCCCGTCGCGCCAGGAGGACGTGAAGTCCGCCACCCTGACACCGGGGTACTTCGCGGTAGAACGCCGGGCCCAGCTCAGTAGGGCCTCTCGGGCAGTGACGTTCGCTTCTTGACCGATCACTATGTCGGATATCTGGAGACAAAGAAAGTAACTCATAAGTACATATATATTATCTACTAGCATTGGCAGAGGCTAGTATCTTTTGTAGGCATGTCTATGTCCATGACACTCCTCAAAGTCCGTTCTAAATATTGGTGAAAGAATTATTGAAATCGGATGAGTAGGTCCGGAGATTATCCCCGTCAACCGAACTTACAAACATTACCTCTTTTATTTTATAGCAGACAATCTATGCGTTTTTTTTTATTATACGAATACTCGTAATATATATCAGTTCTTTTATTTAAATGGTAAATGCATCATATTCATTCACGAATACTATGAGGGGGTTATTAACGGTAAAAGGTGGGAAGTAGGAATAATTTGTTTAGTTTATTATATTTAGGATTAAGTAAATTTTTACAATCATTTGTGTGAGCTTATAAACTTATGACATGTTTATCCTCAAGCGAAATAAGACAAATTATCATGGAATATGATATTGCAATTTCGTAAATCTGAATTTATCGTAACGTCTATGATTGTTCACGTTAGAAATCTGTTATTAGGGACGTTCAGAAACAACAACGCAACTACAATATTATCGGCTAAGCTACATTCTATTTTTCTCTATAATTCCGTTCCTTAGAGAAAAATTACAATCAAGAAATCGAATGTAGAGTACCTTTGATGATTCCTATTGCTTAATTAAGAATAATTAACTATCTAACACCATCAAAACAAGAGCGTTTCAAAGCAAATGTGCTACAATATAATACAATCTAATTTTATGGTCTTAAGAACGGGAAATTTATCGTAAGTTAACTCTTTGGTGTATTATTCTTTTTTTTAAACAGTGAAGCATCTACGCTGATGCTATCGCAAACATTTTACAAGCCATGAGAACATACTCAATTAAGCCATTAGAACAATAACTCGTTAAGATATAGTGCTAACTTTGTAATTTAGATCGTTAGAATATGGTTAATAGAGTTGAAAATTATTTACTACATTGTTTTCCTGTGTGAATAGAAAATATAATATTATAGAATATTGATAAGGTTGTATATTGATTGTGTAATTACTTGGATAGAACCGTGATGTACGTGATCTTAAATATTGAGAACTTATATTTTACTCGTACAGAGCTTACAAAATAATAAATTGATTTAATAGAATAGATCCGTAATTAAACCTATTATTTAGGCACTATATTTTCATTATGTTTTTTACCAAGTAGTTACAAGTTTTATAGTCTAGTTAAAACGATAGACAATCATCTTTGAATCCCCACAGTACTCTAATTCCTGCTTATAGAAGTTCTCGGAACCTAGTTGCAAATCATCGCATGCTACGTAGAAAAACGGATGTCATTAACAACTGGGTGTGTAATTGCGTATATAACAGCTGTTATGAGGTGAAAACTCTTAAATATCCTAACTTTTTTTTAGGTGGGCAAAAATGTCCTACCGCACACCCCGCTGCCCGGCGAGACAACGGGATAGTGTGGGGCTCTCCCCTACTAAAGAAACCCACCGTGTGCCGTCTCTCCGCCTTTATTGGCGAGCCACTGGAACTATGTTACATTCCTTCAGTGGTAATTTTGTCTAACCTAAGCATATCGTTATTAGCGCATCTACCCACATATGACGCTCGAGGGGTTAAATGGTAGAAAATTAAGGACTGGACCCCCGTAGTGTTATTTTTATAATTAGCAAGTAGCAACACATTAAAATTAAAATTTAATTTAACGTTAAAATTGTTATAAGTCAATATTTCTGTTAATATAATAAGAAACATTTTATTTAATTCATTGTCTTCTTGACAAATAATAAACTCTACACAATTCCAGTGATAGTGTGTTAGATCAGTTCAACGTTCCTGGCTTATATCCAGAGCTTAATATAGACCAACTATGAGGAAATGCGTCTAAAGTTATTGGTTCGTCTGTCGTATTACGCTTCTACTGTTCATATGTCAAATATGACCTATAAAATATAGTCATAAATTTTAAGCTTTGTTTTTTTAAACTGTTTTTATTTTTATTTTAAACGTATGCACTCGTATCTGTGTGTTTAAAAGCTCATTTTAACGAGTGTTTTTAGGATATGATTTAAGAAAATCTGTTCAGCCGTTTTAAGACTCATCAGCTCAGTGTGACAGTAGTACTATCATATATAGCACTATCATCAGCTGCCTGGGGCATTGGCTTCAGGCAGCCGATGGTAGCCATAACTACTCTGAAACGAAGTAGATTTTAGTCTATATTACAAGATATTGTTAGTATTCATTGTAAAATTTTATTTATTTGTATAGATTGGCTGAACAGATACCGGACAACTCTCTTTGTGATCCACAAATTGTTGTTCTGAGTACTATGTGTACTTTGTGTCTGTAAAATTGTATGTTTGTAAAGTCCCCCGCGATACAAGGATTATTATTAGATACAGGTAATCTTTTTTAAAAAAAGAGAAAGAAACGAAATAGATAACACGCCACCAGATGGCGATGTCTGCCGAATTCTGGGAATAGGTATAATATAAAATCATAATATAGTTAAAAAAACCATCCGTTACACTGAGTTATACACGGGCATTAGATGTTTTAACACCATTTGACCAAGATCAATGAACGGACCGTTGAAGCCGACAATTCGTTCTGCCAAACAGCTACTGTTATCGTCAACCTTATTTTACTTTATACAATTAAAAAGAAAGATAGATCCATTGTTTTAAATCGAACATTCAGTTTTGTAAAGAGGAAAAGCGGTTGAAAAAAATTTGACGGAATTACTTTTTTATGTCGATGAAATTCGTGTATTTTATATTTTTTTGTGATTATATAAATATAGCGTTCAATGAGAATTTCGCAGTAGTCGTGTACCTGGTATCTATTGGGCTATAAGCTGCTGAAGGTTTACCCATTACTAATATGTTGTTTAACTTCAATAAGCAGTAATAATTTGTAAATAAATTTCGAAAAATCTAAAGTGCATTTCTTGCTAGGTCCCGATTTCAAACTTGTGATCGAACGCGATACCTATCTCATAAGAGTCTTCTTCGTTTTAACACTAATCTATCACTGTTTACAAACTAAGTTGCGTTAGAGCACATTAGAATCTCCATACAAAAATTACCATCCCATAAGACCTATCCATTTATCCGGAATAAAAAATAACCTATGTCCTTTTCAGGACTCTGAACTATATGTATGTATCTTTGGTTGAATGGTCACGGCGTGAAAGCATAACAAACTAACAAATTCACTTTCGCATTTCTGAGCACTATAAAGGATAATTGTATTCTTTATTATTATTTTAAAGAAAAAATGTTTTAGAGCTTGATAGACCAATCGCAAACAAAATACACGTTTCCAATACAATAACATTAAACTTTTTGTAAGTACTCCTGAGTGACAATTCGCTATCGAATGCGTCTTTGTATAACAACATAACGAATGTCAATCGATCCTATAAAAGCTTAGAGCACGTCTTTCTATTTGTTATATTGCTATTCTACTTTAATAAAAAGCTTTCGATACTATTTTGGTCGTTCAACTTCTAAGAATGTCCATACTGGAGATAGATTGACTGGTAAAAAATTACGGAATTGTTTAGACAAGTGTAATTTCTACAAAGTTATGTATGTTAAAAATTGCTAATATTTACGGAATGTTGTATATTTACACGATGTTTGTATAATTTATAAAGCACTAGCCCTTGCTTTAGGTTCTTTCTCAGATTCCCGGTATAGTAGCGGGATAAAATACATTTCAGTTTTTAAGTCTAAACAAGAGCTAACCAAACAAAGAAGTTTCGTCAAAATCCGTTCAGCAGCTTTTGCATGAAAACCGAACAAACCAACACACAAACTGACAAAACTTAAAAATAAATTATTTGTGTTCAGAGACGCCTAAATAGCCTAGCTATTACAGCATTATAATGGTATAGATTGGTTTGTGATTAAGAAAATATCGCTTCGAAAAATCTTAGGTTTGTGTCTTGCGAAGAAGATAAAACCAATACAGGCGGAGATCGACACACGGCTGATTTATTTAGTGGATGAGGGACCCACACTACCCTATTCTTTGCCCGAACGACAGGGCGTGGGTACTTATCCCCGCCTTAGCAAAAAAAAATGTGTCTAGCTAAGTTTCGAGCCCAGTGGTCGAACTCAATACCACTGTTTTTGCGGTCCACCCGTCCAACACTGATTCATTTGAGTATTCTTTGAAAACCAGGTCTAGTCGTTATGAAATCTAATAACGTATAATGAGCTAATATTAACTTTTATTAAATTCGAACTAAAATATCTTGTAAATAGATTAAATAGCGAAAGTTCTACGAAGATCCACCGCGTGCTGTAACTTCATGGGCTGTTTCCCGCACATAAGCGATTGGACGCGTTGATTGTACTTTCTTAGGTATAGGTACTAATGTCATTTATATATTTGCTAACTAAACCCGACAGGGTATAAAATTTGGTGGAGATTTATATAAAATAGAAATAGCGAAAATATTTGCTGTAGTTCTAAACGTTTCTGCTCCGTGATCATGGCGCTTGCAACAGTGCCGAAATATCGGAAACTCGTAAGTAAAAATTTACATGGTATAAATCCCGTAAAAACGTTTAGAATTATAAGTGACCATGAAAGTTTGAAATTCTATATTTGCTGTAGTTCTATTTTCACGGCGATCTGTCAACTTTATTAAAGGATGCAATGCAGCGCTGTCAAGCAGTGACTGAGAATAAAGCAGAGGACATACAAACCTCTATAGCAAATACAATACATGTGCCGAATTTCATGATAATTAGTGAAATGGTACAGGAGATTAAATTAATTATGGGACCTGAATTTTTTTTTGGGGGTGTAAAATATTAACTTGAGTTTGGCTACTATCGTATTCAACAAACAGCACTAGTTGAAAGGAAAGATAATAACATAAATTTTGCTCTAATTAACAAATGCATGATATGTCTCTGTAAGTATAGACATTGCGTACTGTGGTTATATAGCATTTATTCTGGCCATAGTAGCTTGTGTATATAGAGACAAATAATAGCAACAAATCTCCATTCATTGTTTTTCCTTTAATCTTTAAATAAAGAAGTCGCCAAGTTTTTGGCGGGACGTAATCATAGTGAGCAGTTGAAATCCTGTCACATACTCCAGTAAATTTATTAATTTACTTTTATTACAGAAATGTATGTAGCTAAAAAGTATTTCACTGACGTACATACTTTACATGGTGATAAAAATCCGGTTCAGATACAACAAGAGTGAAGTCGCCAAAAAACTACTCCGAGGACGTATGCAACTTCTGATGCCAATTGCAAAATTTGTTTTTATATACACATCCCATATACAGTCGATTCTGTCACAAACCGTTTTTCTGATTGGTGTACACATAGATTATTAGAGGCGGGATGTTGTTAAAGGGCCTAAAGCTAAAGACGCTGTACAAATAATATATAGGGTTATTTAAAGAGTTTAATAAATAAGGTCATATCATGAGGTCTCGGGTTCGATCCCCGGGTCGGGCAATGTTATTGAGCTTTTTTCTAAAAAGAAAAATTCTCAGTAGCAGCCCGGAGTTTGGAAATGTGCCCGGTAGACGTCAATAGGCTCGCCCCCTATTACGTGGGACTAAACATAGCTGGCGAGTCGTGGGTGTGTAATACACCTCCGCCTACCCCTTCGGAGAATACAGGCGTGAAGTTGTGTTTTTTTTTTTAATAAATAACCCTAATGATGGAGATGATATTTTATCAAGAGTTTATCTGAATTGTTGGTCTGTTGAGCTGATGCAATCTTAAGTACTAGCACTTTGCTGATCCGTGTACGATAACAGGGTTAAGGAATCCTTGGCACGACCATTGTACGACTGGGTGATTCAGTGGTATTTAAAGAGAGGCATTCGACCTAAACACAGTAGAATGTTTGCATAGGTAAGAATTAAAGTATTTATTTAATTTTACTGATAATATATGTGACAATTTATAAGAAACTAATTGAATTTACTAGAAATTTATAATTTAAGAAAATATAATTTAAATTTATATATTTTTTTTAATAGTGCAATTTTATTGTAGTGAATAACATGACTTGCCGATTATAATCAATAAATTTTAGGACTACCGGTTTACCGAAATTCCTCACTAGATTGCGCTGCCTTACATAAGTAAGCTGCAACATTTTTTCTTTATTACAAGCGACATAGCTGGTGAAATTTGTGATCCTATTTTTTTTTAAATTTATAAATACTATTTATGGTTTGAACCTACCTGATGGTAAGTGGGTAACAAGTAAAAAAAAACTTTAATATTGTCAAAACCTTCCACAAATTATGGTTTTAACTTTAAACCTTACATAACAGGTGAATATGGTCTAGTACATAATGAAATTCATTGACGGTACTGCTGAATGCTAAAAACGAAAATAAATATATACCAATATAAAACACCTTAAACGATCTAAACAGAATGTCTGAATTGCACAACACATTGCAGTACAAGATCAATGTGATTGTAAATAATTATGTATACACATAAGTACATTTCAATTGTCGAAGGAATTTCACACATATGTAGAGGTAATAAGATGAAATATATGACTTTGTTATGTGCTTTGCTTTATTGGTAGAGCGTGGGCGCGAGGCTGGTTACATGATGTCATACCAGGTCGTGTCAGGGTCTTTACATAGTTCACACTTATTTTATAAGCTACTATTACCCACGACTTACTCTGTGTCATTTTTTTTTTAATTCGTGTCCCTTTAATAACTTTTTTGTGTAAGGGGTAATAAAAGCTGACTGCAAAAAAATTACCTCCTGACGTAAATAGTGAGCTGTATAATAATAATATTATAATAATAATAACTGCCTCGGTGGTGTAGTGGTAGTGTATGCGACTGCTACACATGAGGTTTCGGGTTCGATCCCCGGGTCGGGCAATGTTATTGAGCTTTTTCCTAAAAAGAAAAATTCTCAATAGCAGCCCGGAGTTTGGAAATGTGCCCGGTAGACGTCAATAGGCTCGCCCCCTATTACGTGAGACCTAAACATAGCTGGCGAGTCGTGGGTGTGTAACCAACAACACATCTGCCTACCCCTTCGGGGAATACAGGCGTGATGCTATGTTTTTATAAAACGTTTAATGTGTATATTCTGTCTGTCTATAGCATCATAGTTTCAAAGCGCGAATTTGTTTTTTGTTTGAAAAGAAAGGTATTCTTAGCTTCGCAGACTATCAGCTTTTTTCGATAACTTGCTGTATTTGTATCGTGTCTGGGCTCATTAGAATGGTCTCAATTAATATGTTATAGATAAATAGAGACCTAACTGCCTCGGTGGTGCAGCACTAGTGCATTCGATTACTGATCATGAGGTCTCGGGTTCGATCTAGTTTTTAGGAAATATCTCAGGTTCCCGATATAGTAGCGGGATAAAATGTATACCAGATGTTAAGTCTAATCAAGAGCTATCAAACAAAAAAAGTTGCATCAAAATCCGTTCAGTAGTTTTTCCGTGATGCGCGAACAAACAAACAGATAAACAGACAGAAAAAAATCTAAAAAAAATCGTTTAGTGTTTAGACACGCCTATATAGCCTAATTCAGTCATTTTTTCTCAAGTATCTTAAATGTACAGACACAGCTCTGTTACAGCTTTATAATAGTATAGATGACTGCCTCGGTGGTGTAGCGGTAGTGTATGCGACTGCTAATCATGAGGTCTCGGGTTCGATCCCCCTTAGTATTAGTAGTAGTAATCAACCCTTAGTATTAATTTTATCGAAATCTGCCAAGAGGTTTTCATGAACAACCGACAAACAGAAGGTCTTTCACAGTTTTTTTTATTATTAGTAAAGTAATCGTTCATTTAATGGAAGTCTGTTCGAGTAACGGAAGAATTTATTTAGACTGATACTTAACAATTGTCTAGTGGTAGTATTCTTTAAACGAATTCTAAGAATAATTTTGCCGTTATCGAGCTACCGCGAAGTGCACAGTATGTGCAAATTGGAATAGAAATATCATTATGGTCCAGGAGCCGTCGCCTATTTATTTTAGTGATTAATAACAGGCTGAATATTTGTGAGTAGGTTCCGTTCGATGAGCCACGCAAATTTTTCTCAGTGAAAAATCTTGTAAGAGCAGATCGTTAATAATTTGAATGACCTCTTTATTTATATTTGTCTATCTATATTTGTAGAAAAGCACGCTCCAGTTAAACCACCCATTTTGTAGGACAAAATTGTTATTCCGAGTTTATTAACCAATTATCTTAACATTTAAACTTACTGTTAGTCAGACAATATCGACACCCCACCTAATCGAAATGTTCTATACCTACGCATTTTATTACCTCTATCGAGATTTTTCACAGAGAAAAACTTGGGCGTCTCGTCGAACAAAACCTACTCACAAAGATTGAACCTGTTATTAATCACTTAAAAAAAATAGGCGGTGGCTCCTGTACTATAACTAAACAGTTTGCCATTACAAAATGGCGATATCTTTGCCTCTTGTGCTTATTTTCTTTCGATTTTTGGTTATATTATTAATATAAAAGTGACTTGGTATGTTTATAACCTCTTAACGATGTAACATAGTATAAGGAAAGAAGTAAGTTATCTTCATACGGATTATTCTGTAAAGATGAAGACTTCCTGTGGAAAGGCAGCCATTTTATTTTTGTGCCAAAGAAGAGACAACATAATTAGACTAGCTGCTGCCGGCGACATTGTCAGTCTGGACCTCAGAATTAAGTCTATATGATATCAGTACGTCAGTCTTTGAGAAATTATCTCTATGCAAAAATGGCTATCCTACAGGAACCTATTATCTCGAAAAATATCCTATATACTAATCCACGCGATGCTATATGTTTGCCAAAATTCATCAAAATCTATTTAGCTGTTTTTGATTGATTTAGTAACAAACATACAAATATCTAAACATACAAACTTACGTTTATAATATTAATAGGATTAGAAGTTACTAGTAATAAACTAAATTTATTGAACAGACAATGGCTTTCAATTACTCCAAAGCGTGTAAATGAATTGAATCGTACTACTTTTATTGAAATAGGTATATTAAAACAAATATGCTATAAATCAATTAAACCACGGTTTCAACATTACTTTTGAACATCTAGAGATGCACAATACATAAAGTATTAGCTGAATGCGGGCTTCCCTCGCTTAGAACATGGCTTATTACAAAAAGAAGCCTATTTCCAGCAGTGGACGATGAAAGGCTGATGGATGATGCAGTTTGGTCCAACTTGAGAAATAGGATATTTTATATCTCACGATACGATGCGATAACGACAAGAGCGTGTTAGATATTTTGATCTGATTTTTAGCACATGACGTGCTCAACTACTTATATAACAAATTATTTGTGAATTTGGAAAATGGGAATTTACTAGAATTTACTACTGTAAAGTTACCTTTTTCCACTTTCACAAATAATTTGTTATATAAAGCGTGTTAGATTCTAAGTTTTGCCGTGTGTGTGCGGCCGGCTTTAGGATTGTCGCACCCCTCTCCACCCATGGGAGTCGTAAGAGCCGACTGAGGGAATACCGGGGCAGTGAGCAGCAGCACTCTCTCGAGTATTAACAACATCCACTGCGATTGTCAACCCGCCTGCCTAGCGTGGCGATTACGGCACTATCCCTCATTTTGGGGAGGCCTATGTCCAGCAGTGGACGTCGAAGGGCTGATGGATGGATGGATGAGATTCTAACCTGGATGTCTTCAGGCATGGGTTTTATCACTAAACTATTATGATTTGTTATCTAAGAGTCAGAAAAATCTTATAAAGCTATCAAATAAACTAGGTAATCACGCGATGTTGCCGACCAAGTCATGATAGTATCAGAGAAGCAGAATCGCGTTGGAGCAACCCACGGATGAAAAAAAATGCAGAATGACCTAAGTATTATTATCAAAGATAAAAATTACTTATCGTTTTGATATAAACTATGATTGACAGTGAATGTGATAGTTATGTTATTAGAATAATTGTTCGAATTTAGTAAAAAAATTTCTATAGTTATAGACCAGACACGATAGCGTTTCTTGTAATGATATTAATAATACTATTAATAATAAGTTCTCGATAGTAGCTCGCCTGATGTTAAGTAGCAATCTTAATCTAAATTTAGCTGGCAGTATTCTTTATTATTTTTCTTTGATGTTTCTTTTAAATTACGTATACCTGAATAAACACTTAGTAGAAATCTATTAATATTATAATATTTTTGGATGAGAAACCACCACCCACCCACCGATTGTCAATCCCAACTATAGCGCAAACGCAACCAAAGATTGCCAATCCACAATGCTCACAGATAGAGTGGAATGTGCTTAGCAAGGTAGCATGCACAACAATGAAAAAACTATAGTGTTACCACCTCATCCTTTCCCGCGGGTGTCGTACAAGGCGACTAAGGGAAGTAAGCAAATATCACCCATTGCATTACTGGTGGTAGGGCTGGGTACCAAGTGGGAATACTCACTTACTATCGGACCCGAATGGGTCAATACCACCGTTTCCTGTGTGATCGGTCATGAAGCACGTCAGTGTGTTTTGGCTGTACCAGAAGATAGCCGTTTATTCTTTCATTTCATATCTGAGAAATGAAATGGTGCGCAGCGGCTTGATAATACTCTTGGTATAGTTGAGTCCATTAGCAACGGCTATTACTTACCATCAGGTAGGCCATGGCTCGTCTGTCATCACTAGCAAAAAAAACACAATGTGTGCAATACTTCGCAAAATTTCGAACGCACGAACGTGAGGCTGAATACTAGCCAAATCATACTAAGTACAGGGCTCGTATTATGTAACTCACTAAATCGTATCGACGTCGTATCGTCTCGCTTGTGATTGGTAGAGAAACCGACGTGCGATGTCTTAATAATCCCTCGGCCAATCACGGTGATCTCTCAACCAATAACAATGACACGATGTGATGTCGATACGATTTAGTGAGATACATTCTAACCCCCCAGATTAGGTCTCGTCGCATAGAAAGGAAGGTTCCTAAATACATAAACAATACCTAGCACTGATAAGTAAACAATCAGGCGATTCTTCCAAACTACAATGGTACATTCTCACTCTATCGTCCGACAATCTAGCTCTTTCACTTACCCACATTCATGTGGTAATTGGTCAATTGTTTCCTTTGCAGAATGCAATCTTTTATGATTGTTATTGTTTATACTGAATATTTTTTGCTTCCTTCTTTTTATTTTTCAGTAATAAACTATTCGTTAAATAACGCATGACGAGTTATGATGTAATTTGTATAAAAAAGATTTAATAAAAAATTATTACGAAAAGTAGAAAAAGGGAACTTTACTGCAAGTAGAATTCGAACCTGCGTCCCATCCATCCCGGGTTGTGCTCTAGACCGCTAAGCTGTTGAAGCCACCAGCCGCTTTTTCCACTTTTTCAAATAATTTGTTAAGTGTTTAGAGTAGCTGATCACATCAAATGCTAAAAATACAGATCAAATATTTAAAAAAGATTTATTTTAGATTTGTTTTGGTTCACTACAGAAATTAACAACTTAAAAAATTATCTCTATACAATAAAGTCTATATGTCACTGCATATTACAGAGGTGTGTGGATATGAGAGACCCAGAAATCAACAACAGTCAAAACCCGAAGTCATATAACTCCAAGTAGAGCAGTTTTTAATTATTAATGTATTGTATTAGCCAAGGTGTATACATCCAAATTCAAAAAATATTAAATATATTTTTGTACGTTCTATAAAAGTAGGATATATCGTCATATGGAAATAAAACACATACCATAGGATGATGACTAAAGCGCCTCAAGTCCAAAAGTTTATAAAAACCATTATTAAGTCGTATTTCACTAATACATATATCCGAAAAAAGCTATTAGGTACTGTTTATAAATATATGCAAGCAGAGTAAAAACTCTATTGTGTACCATTTATGAAACATAAACTTACAAACGCGTCAACATAAATGGTGTGTGAAGCTATTATTTCTTTAGGAATAATTCACACGGTGAATTGTTACTATTTCTTTAGACAAGCCCATCTGAAAATATAATGTGATTGTGTGAAACTAATTGAAGAGGAACAGACATCTTTATAGGATTGGGGCTAACGTCCTTATTTTTCTATGCCAGTCATTTTGAAAGTGACCACTTTTGATATCCTTACTAATATTGATATCGTTATTAATATTTTATAACTAATAAATAACTAGCTAGGATAAAATATAAACCAGTTTTTAAGGCTAATCAAGAGCTATCAAATAAAAAAGTTGCATCACAATCCGTTCAGAAATTTTGCGTGAACAAAAAACACAGACAAAAAATCTAAAAAAAAATTGTTTGTGAGACACACTCTATATGGCCTAATACAGTAATTTTTCTGAAATATCTTAAATAAATAGACATGAATAGCTCTTTTACAGCTTTATAATAGTTAGGATGCGAAAACTCACAGTTTGTTTTTTACATTTTCTTGCTATAACCACTCAGCTTAACATTAAAATTTAGCATATAAACATTTCAAAACCCTTAAAAAAATTAAGAACACTTTTCACCACGAACAAATGTATAATTGCTGTGGTAAAGCAATTTTTGCATAGAAATCATTAGAGTGACGTATTTATATTCTGAAGTCCGCGTGAACTAAGTCGCGGGCTGTATCTAGTATTATCGTAAAAGAAACAAGATATATAAACAGTTATTACGTTTAGAATTAGTTTGCTAATAAAGAACATTACTTTCTTTATTTCCATTCGCGTGTCAGTCTGGGCAGTGTTTTCACCGTGATGTCGGTTCCATGGGCAGATAGTTATCGGTAGATCACGAACGCGCCTCACGAATGTAATCCGCGGTGCTGGTAACTGTTTGGAGCAACTATTTACTTGGGTATGTACTCCTAATAAATAGCCACAATACAGGGCTGTTTGCAGATCTATTTTGAAAACACTACACCAAAATTGTCTTTCCACAGTAGTAATTTTTACTATATTCTTCACTACAGTGAATTACGGAATATACTTAATTATGTTTTTTTTTTATACAGCGTGGATGACACTCAAGCATACGGCCTATAGACGCTAGCAACGCCAGAGGCATAATTCGCGCGTCATCTTCAAGGGATTGTAAAGAAAGAAGCGTGGTATGGGAAGGACATTAAGGAGAGGATAGGAAGGATACTAAGGAGAGAATAGAGAGGGTGTCTGAGTCTCCGGCGCTCTCACTCGCCATACGAAACACAGGCTGATCTTTCGTCAGAGGGTGGTATTCCCCCGATCGAGCCGGCCCATTCATGCTGGTATAAGCAAGGCTCTATCACTAGTTGTATGCCGAATTTCGTGATCGTAGTTACTGATTCAAGAACTAACGAACATACAAACTCACTTTCACGTACTAGTAAACGTGTAATTCTAGTTAATACTTGCGAACGGTGATCTCTTGCCATAATTTACACATTTTGTAAAAACAACGATAACAATGTGATGATGACACTATACATTGTTATTCTATCACCACATTGATAAACTTCACATACACTTTTTATATGTGTCGCAATCTAACCCAAACGTCATCAGTGCAAAAAATAAAAATACAATAAAAATTAACCTATTTTTAAAGAATTCTTTCAATAAACACCCACATTTCAATAAATAAAGAAACCTCTGTTTCATATATAAAGCCGCCTATATAAAGCGTTCCATATATGACGCACGATAGACATATTTTCCAAATTCGACCATTAAATTAAACGGATTCATTAACACATCCAGTATTGTATAAACATCCCATAAACACAAAGGATCTTCTTAAAACAAATCATCGCAACGTTTAAACAACGGGTCAATGCCCTGAACTTCGATTTGATATTAAAATAAACGATGGAATCCAATCATACCCTAATATAAAATAAGGGTTGCCACTGCAAAAAAGGACCCCCTTTATATATTTTTTAGCAATGATTAGAAAAAAATATAATATGCAGTTATGCAGTAATGGGTAATGGAGAGTATACACATTTTCATAGGAAATTCGATATAAGGTTTTACAAATTGTAAATAGTTGCAAGATATTAAATAAGCTAGAAATAAATACAATAAATAGTAAATCACCAACTACCAATTTGGGTTCAGTCGTGCAGATCTACATTCTATTTTCAAAACATTTGCTCAAGAGCTTGCAGATTTTCAATATACTCTCCAAACGCGCTCTTTACCACCTGCATAGTATAAAAACTAGATGTCGCAGGACGTACCAGATGTGAAAACATCGAAATTATTTTGCAGAAATAAAATGATCATAACTTGACAAAGTACTCCTTAAGAAATCAAACGAGTATAAACTCGATGGGTTTGGAATTCATTATAGAGTTCCTATGTCCACCTTCCAGCTCCATCATTAGATCAGCTCCATGTCATCATAATATTGCATTGTCACGTGATATACATATGCATGTAAAATTTCAGCTCAATCGGAAACCGGGAATTGTGTCAAATCTAACTTGCAAGATTTGAACGGGACAAGTAAAATAAAAGCGCCGCCACGCTAACAACCGATTTCACCCTCCCTCCGCATTAGATGTTTCACATCGAAAAATCAATAAATAGCAGTAGTGGTACTACTTGCAAGATTTGAACGGGACAAGTAAAATAAAAGCGCCGCCACACTAACAACCGATTTCACCCTCCCTCCGCATTAGATGTTTCACATAGAAAAATCAATAAATAGCAGTAGTGGTACTACTAATTAATATTTACGTAGAAGGTAAAAAGTTCAGACATGGTAGCCCTAACAAATAATCAGATTAATCATGTCGAATATAAATTTGACGTGTACACTTTGTTCTCGTTATCTTTGAACAAATTGCATTCACTTTGTTAAGTACCTATTTTTATTACTAGAGTTTATTTAAATTGTCTGACTGACGGTTGAAGGGAAAAGCTGGGAAGCAATCTGTGTATTAGATCTAAATAGACTTATTATTATGATGAATAATGTAAGATTAACGTTTTAACAAATAAACACTGACTGTTGTAAAAGTGTTAAATATTACACTTATAGTCTACAATGCTAGGGCTAATGGGTTAATATCACCTGTCATTATTAGTAATCTGTCCAGGCGTCTAGATATTCCATCATATCATTATACTCGTCTACGAATCGATTACATTTACGATATTGACTACAAATATTTAGCAATTCGTGAACGTATCTAAACTATTAAAAAAAATCTATAAACGCCATTGTGGCTGACAAAAACAGACCTGGCGGTGGACTATTATTGACGAAGCGAAGGCCATTGGAAAGCTCAAGACCGAACGGGATGAATCTGCCCCTACTAGGGGCACAGGAATATAAGTAAATAGGCAGCCAAGTGCTTTAACATAACAAAACCCCTAAACCTAAGACTATATATGCGACATCTGCTCCCTAGACAAGTGCCATAAACGCTAGAAGAATAAAATATAATAATCAATGTATGAGATTGGCATATTTGATGAATCCTGCTCGTGACTGTTATTTTCGATTTCACATTTTCACACTGTACTAATTGCCATTTTGTTATAGGTAACGTATATAATTACATATGCATTTAGTAAAAAGTTGTTATTTAGACATTACAAATAGACACTAAGATATTTTTTTTTAGATTTGATAAAAACAATATTTTCGAGATATCTATTTTGTTGACTCGCCACTAAAATTTTGTTATATAAATCCTAAATATTGAAAGTGTGCGTGCGTCGAGCGCGCACCGTTCTTATTCTAAATATGTATCAAGATATGATCACGTAGGCGCCACAACCTTATAAAGAACATAACACTGATAATTTTGTTCTGGGAAACCTCCTTTTAAGTATTTTAAAATTATTAAGAGTGTATAGATAAAATACAAGCTGAAACAAAGCGACAATTTTGTTGCATATTTTAGAGTTGTTCCGGAAACAATAATTTTAGTGTTGATTTTTCTTGGACTTAAATATTATTTTAAGTCGACAAATAAAACTATATGTAAATACGCGAAGATAAAAAAGACTTAAGGATCGTTGCTTTATGTATGTTCTTTTATTTGTTATTGCAACCATTGAGGAACTAAGTATTATCCAAAATAAAGTCGCAAAAAATACAGAAAATTTAAATTTTGCAGACATGCAAAATCATTCATTACCTATGGTCTATTTCAACTACCACATGAAAACTAATCTTATTTAAAAGGAGGTAATTCATTCTGCTGAGAACGATACACTGTCCAGTACTTCATCTACGATGGAACTAAAGTGAATATGTGAACTTAATTTTCAACCTTTTTCATTATGTATAACGTTAGTTATTTCATATAAAAACAGCTTACTGGTCATTCGTTAAACTCAGCGGGACAAATTAATATAGTTTGCCATATCTATTTGCAAAAAATACAGAGAATATAAGCACAGAGCAATGCTCAAACGTAATAATAAGTTTGCTCTATAAAAACTCACACGATCCATAATTCACAGAATGTTATTGTGGTCTTCATTTTTGTTAGGAAACCGCAAACCAACCGCCCGCCGCAAACTTACTGCTGCTGTTAATCCTCTACATTACCAACCTTGATTCCTTCACATTTTGTAAACAATAAATAACTTTTCAAAAGTAAATTTAAGTTGGTTATTTTCTGAAGCATGACCAGCGGTTTCATTTAGATTTGACGGTCATTATGCCGGGTCTTGAGAATTATAATAGTCATTTGTTCGTATTCTGTTACGCAGCGCTAAATAGCTAATTACTATCATTACAAAAGAGAACCCAGTCTATAAAATCCAAATGAAATGATACTGTATATGTATTACATAATAATTTGGATCTTTTATAACATAACAAGCTATATTGCTTGTCCCAGCATTAATGGGACGGCTCGATCAGGCAAGTTCCACCCTCTCACAGTTTTGCTTGAAACAACGGTAGGCACTAAACCCTTTCCCTATTATCTTTCCTATACATATACATTATCCTTCGTCTCTAGCTCCAATTCCTTTCCTTGGAGGTGTTCATATAAATTGCGAAGACACAAGAGATTGATATACTATCTCAACTTAGCGCTCCGTAAAAATAACTGGATTATCAGATTACGTCAAGTTGAAGTTTTGACACATATCGTACCTACATTTTTATAATACTCTTATTACGTCACCGTATATGAATGCTCTTTGACTCAGACGGATATATAATGCCACTTATTTGTGATAACGTTATTTATTTCACCGATACGATGTGTCAATTTTCTTTAGTTAATCACGAATTTAATTAGTAGTGAGTATCTTTAGACGTAATATTGGAAAAAAGGATATATTGATAGGTGAAATAATCAGTTACAAATTACACTCAGACCCAACGCTATTCGTGCATTATTCAGTACGGGTGGTCTGAACCTACTTAAACGGCACTATAGCATTTGCGCATTGTTGTCACAAATGTCTGAATTTGATTCTCGCAACATTCTGCAAACATCGATATCGTACGATCGAACAGCACCCAATAAATTGCTCCTTCAAATTTATTATTCTTGATACTTAAACCAATAACTAATACCAAACGTCGAGATATTGAAGTCCTGCGCAGTGAGGTCATACTTTGACATCACGGCCATATATGGTCACCGAGCCATGTGGGGACACAGATATGACTGGCAAAAAGTTCAAAGAGACCGTTGAGTGGGTGTTTATATGTGTAATGTTTCTTGTGCATGATTTATAGAAGCTCAAAATCAACGGTTTACGTATAAATTTGGAGCATTGATTAAATTTGTAGATGCGAACAGGAATTTAAATTTCTCCTCGAGCTGTTGATTTTTTTTCTTTAAAGACGGGTGTCTTTGTGCACTAAGGAATATCCTTGTAACGCGGGGGACTTTACAAAATATACTATACACACAGACACAGAACAAGCCTTCGTGGATCACACAAAGAGTTGTACTGTATGGGAACCGAACCCAAAACACTCAGGAGCTGGTATCTAAACCATCCGCCATCTGTGTATTTAATAGTCGCCTCATAGAAAATAATGGTTTTTTATTGCTGGTAACAGCCACTCTTGGACTCGGCAATACCAAGAATATTGTCAAACCGCTGCTCACCATTTCATTACACGGATGGGAAACAACACCGAGATATTTATGGTCGGTCACGGAAGACAGTATGCAGAGTACCAACCTCCTTGGACCAGATGGCTTATAAAGAACATGTAGTGGTTTAGATACCAGCCTCTACACAATGTTGTGGGATCGATTCCCACACAGAATAATTCATTATCACACTTGCTATCCAACTACCACCTTTCCTTTTGACGTGATAACGTCTTATAAATCGATGAACGCCGGCTGCACGCACGAAAAAGTGTCACGTTCCGAAAAATGTATGATGCCTTGTTAGTGAAACTCTCAGAAAACATACATGCCGTTATCACGTAAAATGATTGTCCGTAAACCGACTTTACAGACAACCATATTTTTAGTTTACTTTTTTCCTCGTCAGTGTTAATACATCTGAACTAATAATAAAGTTACTATAATTTAATCAATGCATCTCTTTTAGTGTTACATTTATAAAAAAAAACACACTCTACTGCTGCTCCAACACAGGCAAACGCAAATTTTTACGTTATGTATCAGGTTCCCGATATAGTAGCATGATAAAACGTACTATTATAAGTCGAATCTAGTTATCAAACAAAAATATCGTCCAGTAGATTTTGCGTGATATATGTACAAGAAAACAGACAAAAGTTCTTACAAAAGTTGTTTTGTGTTCAGACACGCCTATCTATTCTAGTCTAGGACGGTCATTTTTGGTAACTGAGTTAATTTTGTTTTAATCAAACCTCGATCCTAAGATTTATGAAGACATAAACATAGTTTAACACCCTTTTTTTAATCCGTAAAAGATAAAATCTAATCCAAATTCTATCGACACCAAACTACAGTTACGATGACATCAGAAATTGCACGTCTTTAAGATATCGCATCCTTTTACGGAATTCTGGTCCGTAACGGTGAACACTCTGTGAGAATATATATCTACTATTATAAAGCTGTAACAGAGCTATGTTTGTACATTTAAGATAATTGAGAAAAAAATTACTGTATTAGGCTCTATACGAACGGACGGACCTCCTGGCGTGGTCGGTAGTGTAATCGACTTCCGTGCACGAGGTCGTGGGTTCGATTCCCACTCAGGACAATTGTTTGCGTGATGAACACAGATATTTGTACTGCGTCTGGGTGTTTTCTATCTATCATATGTATGTATTTACAAAAAAAAAGTAATATATGTATTATATCCGTAATCTGGTAGCCATAGCACAAGCGTTAAGCTTGGTTTGGGACCCGTTGTGTGAAATATGTCCGTGAATATTTATTTATTTATTATATAGGCGTGTATAAACACAATTTTTTTTTATAGATTTTTTTTGTCAGTTTGTTCGTTCGCGCATCACGCAAAAACTACTGAACGAATTTTGATGCAACGTGTTTTATTTGATTAGACTCTCTTGATTAGACTTAAAGTATTTACATAATTTATGGTAATAATGATCGTTAAAATGAGTGGACTACTCACTATATTTAATAATCAATTTGATGTCAAGCCACTATTTTTTTTTGCTTTCTTCATCACAATAGGACATTCCTTTAAAGATCGCCTTAAGCTGGAGAACAACACTTACACAGACTCACGCCTGTTTCCCATAGGGGCAGGCAGAGACCACGGATTGTCACTTATCACGAAGCGACCTTCCTCTGCTCACTTTTCACCCTCATGGGAACGAGACATGAAGAGTGACGAACTACCGTTGCCGCCATTCTGAAGATTGTTACTAAAAATATCCATTGCGTACCCACGGGATAATCTAAACCATATATCACTATATATAATTATGTTACTTATGCCCGGAGTTTGGAAATGTGCCCGGTAGACGGCAATAGGCTCGCCCCCTATTACGTGGGACTTAAACATAGCTGGCGAACCGTGGGTGTGTAATACATGTATGTCTACCCCTACAGGCGTGATGTATTTATGTGTATGTACACTTATCTCACGATAAATTGTCAGTAACACCCTTTCACGCAGTCAACATTACAGCGTTCAGCGATACATCAGTCATCATTAAAGTTGCATCCAAATTGAATAAGAATTCCTGAAATATCACAATCTCTCGACACAGTAAATCGATTAGGCGAGTGCAACTGTCTGTGTGAATTATATACAAGACTTGCTGCTACCCGCAAATTCGTCCACGTGAATTTTTTATTAAAATCAAATAGTTACCCCTTATAACTTCAGCTATCCGGCAGTGAAAGTCCGTTTCGGAGATTAGGCAGAACAAAAACACATACAGACAAAAACTAAAAAAAAGTATTTTGTTATAAATAACGTATTATTTGACATTTCTTTAAGCATTTGACATGCGTGCTACATACATTTGAAGGTTCAAATCCTGCTTTTGACTGTTATTGTTTTTCTATTTCACATTTTCACACTTTGTGTAACATATAATATAGGTATTCAAACATTCTCATGCATTTAGTATAAAAACTGTTATTTAGACATTACAAACAGCCACTTCCATTTCATTTATTTGTATAGATTAAAATCATCGTGGATTTCAGTATTCTTATTCACTATCTAGATAACGAAGTGCCGTAAGTTTTCGCAAACACTTAAACGAGTTAAAACGGCCGAATACTGAAACGTCACTCAAATATTTAACAGCTACTTAGATTCTTGAGTAGCTCCTAAACCCGAAATTCGCATTCTCAAAAGTAAAATTTAAGCATATCTTAAAATATAAGTCCAACTTAGCGCAAGCCCAACTTAAACACCACTCAGTGAAAAATACGTATACTGAAACGTTACTCAACGCCATTTTGCTATCAAGTGAACTGTCAAATTCTTTTAAGTAGCCCTTAAATCTAAGTGTGGTCGCGACGTGTTTTAAATCTATTACATGCTATTATTAAAATATTAAAAAATGTCTTTATCATCATATCGACTGGTTAAGAAGATATACAATGCGAAAGTGGAAGGATGTAGGTACAGGGGGAGACCGAGACTCACCTACCTACACCAAATCGGTCATGTATTGAAGGAAGTGGGAGTCAGGAGTCTCCGTAACCGGCGAGCGTGTATGAAGAGAGTTATGAATGTTGAGGAAGCGAGAGATGTATGCAAGAATAGAGCCTCTTGGCACTCTGTTCTTTCTGCCTACCCCGCAAGGGAAATGGCGTGATGATAAGTAAGTTTATCATCATTATTATCGCTTTCTGATATCGAAAGACCTTCAGGTAGTCAAGAAACGTCGAAAAATTTGACGCTTTCGAAAAATACAATAGTGGAATTTCGTGCACTGTTCCGCGTTTCCAAAGAAACTGTGCTTTTTGAACTCTGTATTCGGCAGCACTATGAAACCCGTTTATTTTTTGTTCCTAACCGCACACCCCGTCGTTCGGGGCAATGAACAGGGTAGTGGGCAGCAGCACTCCCTCGAGTATTAACAACATCCACTGCGATCGCCAACCCACCTGCCAAGCGTGGCGATTACGCAATTATCCCCCCTTGGGGGAGACCTATGTCCAGCAGTGGACGTTAAAAGGCTGAGGGATGGATGGATGGATCTGACATGTTAATGTGTGAAAAGTTTAGTCTTTTACGCCCGTCAATTCGGCAGCATTCCGTTCTAGGTTACACGAATCAATGTAATAAATTTTCGTTCAATGTTTACAGTTTGTTCAATTATGTATGGGCAAAATGAATACACAACACCAAGTTATTTATTTTGGTAACTGAGAACTTACTTTCTGGGTAGGTGTTGCCATGATGTAAACATCTGAGGACTGCTTAGTTAATCACGGTTTCAAATTACTTGAGTGGCGTTTGTGTATACCAATTAAATTTGACGGATGCTTATATATAGGAGGCCTTTACCTAAGTGACGGAGTTGAGTAGCGTTTCAGTATTCGGCCGTAAGACATGTTTTATGCAGCGATTTCTTGGAAGATAGTAAACGGTAGCCCATTTCATGCTCAGAATACAGGGGTTTAAAAAAATAATTTCGGGTTACTGCATTTTCCAAACTTGCTTATTTTTTGCTTAATTTTCAATATTACTTGAGATAAAAAAAAAAAAAATAACGACGTAGTGGTCCAAAGTTTCAACTAGCAGCCACTAGGTAACGTATTCGATTCTGGGTCCCTTACTAAATGTTACTAGTCAGTCTTTTAGTAGCAGCGCAGGTGGGGAGTTGTGTCCAATAGGCACTATACACCTTCTATGGGGAACTAAGTTTTGTAGACGCATTGTGGGCGTTTTCTCTGCTTACCCCGTAAAGGAAAACGTGAGAAGATAAAAGTATTTTATGACTTAAAGACTGTTATTAAGAATTTTTCTAAACCGGCCGTGTGGTGACGGACTAAGAATACAAGTGTCACCACCGCATTCTTTCCCACGGGTACCCTATGAGGCGACTAAGGGTAGTACTTGCACTCGCTTCAGGCGCTCGTGTTAATTATATTAGTGTATTCTTGACAATATTAAGTGCTATTTAATAGGCCTATGAAATAAAGATATTTTTGAAACTGAATTTTGAGTAAGCAATTACCACCCATTGCATTACTGGTAGTAGAGCTGGGTGGGTGGGACCCAGTGGGAGTACTCACTTGCTATCTATCTATTGGATTGGTACCACCATCTCCTGTGTGACCGACCATGGACCACATTTTAATTGTAGCAGGAGATAACCCTTAATTCCTTCATTTCATTTATGTGAAATGAAATGGTGAGCAGCGGCTTGACAATACTTTCCGTATAGTTGAGTTATTACCATTTACCATCAGGTGGGCCGTGGCTGTTCTGCCACCATACGCAATAAAAAAAAACCTTACAGCACTTGACGAACGTGGCTGATGATGATGATGATGCCAATCATACAGTATTAAAGGACGATCTCACGGATATACGCTGACCAGCTATAGTATTCTCACTATGGTGTCAGGTGTATTAGACCCTTTGCGTTCGAGAGCCGCCGGCGCAGGCGTTGCTTATTAGCACGGAACGAGCACTTTCGTTGTTAGCGAAGACTGAGATAGTTGACTATAAACTAAGATGATTTTGGTCTACCATTACAAGCTATCTATTATAAAGCTGTAACAGAGCTGTGTCTCTACGTTTAAGATATTTGAGAAAAAATGACTGTATTTGGCTATAAGAGTGTCTAAACACAAAACATTTATTTTTAGATTTTTGCCTGTTTATCTGTTTGTTCGTTCGCGCATCACGCAAAAACTACTAAACGGATTTTGATGCAACGAATTTTATTCGAAGGCTGTTGGTTAGACTTAAAATCTGGTATACATTTTATCCCGCTAATATATCGGGAACCGGAGATATAACCTAAAAACTGCTATTGGTTACAGTGCAGCCGCGGGCAAAGGCTAGTTGATAGTTACAAAAATATGATGAACGTTTGAAATGCAGCATAGCAACAGCCGTTTAAGTGAGGCGGCTTAGGCCGATGTTATAATCGCCATTTTCAATATAAATGTGTTTGACAAGAAATAGTTTTATTTTGATATTTTAGCAATAGACCTTACTTCTAGTCGGACTACAAACGTAGTTTACCTATTAGGGTAATGACGTGTTACCACTGAAGTAATGTAACAGAGTTCCAGTGGCCCGCCAACAAAGGCGGAGGGACGGCATACGTCGGGTTTATTTAGTGGGTGAGGGCCCAAACTACCCGGATCGTTGCCCCGAACAATGGGGTGTGCGGTTAGGAACATTTATTCCCGCCTTAACAAAAAAAAAGGGTACAACGTGTTCTTTAGTGATGTAGGTAATCAATTAATCTGTGGTTCAAATCTAACGCGACGATAAAATGAAAACTATAGACGCGACGCAGCATGTAGAACGTCGTTTGCATTTTAGTGCCTTATCAAACACAATATTTTCACCATACTCCAAATTATTGAAAAACCGTATTTAAACCATATAGTACGACAAACCAAGTTCACGTTAATGCATCGCCGCACACCACGCGCGCCGCACCTGCCGGCATCCTGTCCGCCATCTTGCTAACAGACCCTACTGTCAGAAGCCTTGTAAAGACGATTTAGGATAATTGGTTACGTCATTCGTGTTGTGAGGTTTCCTAACATGTCTTTGTTTGTTTTGTGTAACATAACGGCAAAGAATGTGGAAATTTCTCTTTGTCTTACTTTTTCTTTGTGTTCGACTTTGCTATAGTTCTGTGGCTGTTACGAATATTAAAAGCTCGATAAGTATATTTTATCAACATGCCCTAACAACTATAGTGCTCCTAGATTTTTCTTGCTTCTAAATATTATTCAACTTTTAAATAGTTGTTCAAAATCAGAGTGAGCTTTATGACATTTAATTGTTGTTAACTACTACATGACACAGGAGCAACGTATTGTGGATTGTGTAGCCAAACCAGCAGACAGTAACTAGTAACGACCACTTAATAAGAAAGTAATACCAGGAGCACAGACAGAAAGAGTGAAGATTAATGTTGCCGTCTCCAAAAAGTTCAGATACTTCATACAAAAATTAAATAATAACAAAAATTAACCGCCTATGTTTGCTTATAATAACTGTAAACATTTAACTGGTCTAGTCACTGGTAATATATGTGTAATTGCCTAACAGTACTGAACTTTAAAATAATTGTATAAAATTAACTTAATCATAACGCTTAAAGTGCCGCGGCACTTTACAGAACACGCTTTAGTTACAAAGTAATAATTCACCACGTACGTAATTGGTTGTTGTTTTAGTTTACTATGGATTATCTTTTGTGCTGTAAAAGAAGAAATATATCATACATATGCCAGCACCGGAGGGGCAAAGCCCCTCATCTCTCCTACTTCACTACTGCAGGGGAATGTATAGCACCACCGAAGGAATGTAACATAGTTACAGTGGCCCGCCAATAAAGGCGGAGAGGCGGCACACGGAGGATTTCTTTAGCGTGTGAAGGCCTACTACCCTGTTCGTTGACCCGAACGACGGGGTGTTCTGTTAGGAAAATTTTTTTCCCGCCTTAACAAAAATAAAATAAAAAAGGGGAATGTATAGCATTCCCTTAGATACGCAGCGTGAGAGTGACGCTTTTGGTGAGTGTATTTTGTAGCCTTCGGTATTATCATAAGGCACCCTGTACGCTTGTTTGTCACGCTGGTAGTATAAACAACTTGTATCATCCATATTGAAAACACATCCTATTTAGCGGCGATCACGTGTTATAAACACATTTAAAATATCGAGACTGGTTCCACACGTAAACACAATATACAAGTTTTCTCTGTACACATATTTATAAACATGTTTTTTGTTAATTTAGTTAAAATTCTTAATGATAACATCATAATAATTTTATTAGTTTATAATATGATTAGATCAATAGGATCGTGTCATCGTTTAATACGTATTACAAAATAGTTATACCTAGTTAGTCGAAATAATGTGCAAACGCATCCAAATTCAACGTACAAACACAAGCATTTCCCATAAAAGCGATAGTGAAATAATATTTTATTTAGGCCAGACGAGATACATGATCGAAAATCGCAGTTAAAACACAGACCAAAAACTTTCCAAAACATCAGTATTAGGGTTTTTTTTTTATCCTAAATTAGTACCATCAGTCTTTCTGTGTTTTAACTAGACGTGAAGCATTTTCTTTATTTTGGCTGTTTCTTGTGAGCGCAAAATAGTTTTTACAATAAATAGTCAAAGTCCGCCGTGTGGGGCCGGCACCAAGAATAGCTCCACCCCGTCTCTTCCTATGGGCCTAAAAGCCGACTAAGGGATTACCGGGAGACCGGGCAGCAGTGTTCCCCTGTGTACTAACAACATCCACTGCGATCGCCAACCCGTCTGCCAAGCGTGGTGATTATGGCAAAACCCCCATTTTGGGGAGGCCTTTGTCCAGCAGTGGACGATAAAAGGCTGATGGATGGATGGATGAGTCAAATGAAATAACACATTACTACGATTAGACATGTATAAACGTTAAGAATCTTGAATAATTCTTAGCTTTTAATGAAATATAACCTCAAAACAAGATCCATTTCTAGTTGATAGAAAAACAACTTTTTTCTGAAGTCAGAGCGATGGTTCTGCGCATCTCAAAACAAAATTATTTGAATAGTGGCTGTAAGTATATCAACGATATTGATACTTTTGCAATATTATTTACAAATATACATCTAAATATCAATAGTTATCATAAAATTAGTAATAAAATGAACACCGCATACGGAAATTACAAGCTGAATATGTTTCGACTGAATACATTAGAAACCTGCGGAACTGAACCACTGAATGAAACGACTCATGATTTTTTTATCCAATGATACATAGAGGGGAAGTGGTAATAACCTTTAACAGTGTTTACGAATCTATATATGGAAGACAGAACATTATTTACCCCACCAGTTTATGAATATTTTTAGCTCGATTAATTTGTTGTTATTTTATTGCAGCGGCGCGGCGTTGGATGTAGGCGGCACAGAACTGCTAATTATGACATTGACTGGATTGCGTGTGAAAGAATTCGTCAAAAAGAAATCCTGAATTACTGATTATATTTTCATTAGCTTTCCCTAATACTTACAATTAAGAGCCATCGATGCATAAGATCAGAGACGCCTCTAAACGTGTTTGATAATGATGCATGTCTGTGTGTAATTAGATAGTTATGCAGAAATTTCTGATAATAGTCAATTAAGATGCACTAGTTGAGTTTTTCAAGATTGGAGTAATTCCTCCAAAGACTGCACAGATACCGGCCTTTCGCCTAAGTGTTGTGGGTTCGATTCCCACACAGGACAACTCTTTGTGTGATCCACAACTGGTTGTTCTGACTCTGGGTGTACTTTGTGTCCGTGAAATTGTATGTTTGTAAAGTCCCCCGCTATACAAGGATTATACCTTCCTGCGGAGAGTTGTATTTAAAAAAAAACTACACGTCGCGGGACGTCTAGCAGATGTGAAAACATCGGAATTATTTTGTAGAAATAAAATGATCATGGTTTGACAAAGTACTCCTCAAGACGAATCAAACAAGTATAAACTCGATGGGGTTGCGTCGTTTCATTACAGAGTTACTGTGGTCACCTTCCAGGTCCATCACCAGACCCTGGATATCATCTAGACACAAAGTACTTGGCAAGACGAATCAAACAAGTACAAACTCTATGGGGTTGCGCTGTATCATTATAGAGTTCCTATGTCCACCTTCCAGCTCCATCATCAGATCAGCTCCATGTCATCATAATATTGCATTGTCACGCGATATACCTACACATGCGTGTAAGATTTCAGCTCAATCGGAAACCGGAAAGTGTGTCAAATTTAACTTGCAAAATTTTAACGGGACAAGTAAAATAAAAGCGTCACCACGCTAACAGCCGATTTTACCCTCCCTCCGCATTAGATGTTTCACGTCAAAAAAAGGCTGATTTTGTATGTACGACAAGAATAGGGTCGACTCATAGCTAAGGAAAATTAAGGTGGCGGACATAAAGTAATACGAGATGCAGAGAGTATCCGATTCAACTATCACTACCTAGAAGAGGTCGTAAATTGACAAAGATCTACGAGTAAATACTACAGTCTGTTTGAATTATATTACGAGAAAATCTGACTGTTTTAATGTAATAAGCTTCCTATCATTTGCCATCGCTTCATAACATACCCTTTTTTTATTGTTTACTAACTTTTGCCCGCGGCTCCGCCTCAGCTAAACACCAGTTTTATAGGTTATATATCTCAGGTTCCCGATATAATAGCGGGATAAAATGTATACCAGTTTTTAAGTCTAATCAAGAGCTATCAAATAAAATAAGTTGCTTCAAAATCCGCATAGTAGTTTTTGTGTGATGTGTGAACAGACAAATAGACAAACAGACAAAACAATCTAAAAAAATTGTTTTGTATTCAGACACCCGTATATAGACCAATACAGTCATTTTTTATCAAAAATCTTAAATGTACAGCCACCTCTGTTATGCAGCTTTATAATAGGATGGTAAGGCAAATAAGACCTTCTGATGGTAAACGGTAACTTGCAGCTCATAGACTCAATACTACAAGCCACTGCTCACCATTTCATTTCCAGAAAGGTTATATGTAAATCTTCGTTCTATAAAAAATAAGCAAGACGCTGTGAGAGTTCTAAAGTCATATTAATGTTTAAACACAATTCAAGCGCGGAAGACCTTTGGCCGACAGAAAAATAAATTACTTTTGCATTTACTCACAATAATTACTCACTATATGGTCGCTACAAGGATTTTTCCACAGCCGACTGTAATTTGAACTAGGCCTTGAAATACATAAAAACTATTTATGACTCTGGTAAGATTAAAGCAATGAATCAAAGATTATTAAGTGTTAGTGTTAATTGTTCATTGTTGAAGTTGTATTGCGTTCTTATATCCAATCATATAATTATGGTTCCATATTATCTGAAACAGCGGTGAAAGCCTGGCGATAAAACCAAGGACTGCAAAGAGAGTAATATAGAGTATGAGGCCCTTGCACAACAAACGCTTCTAACTATTCGAGATTGTGTATGTAATTCCTAATATTTTCTCCCACTGGGCCAGCGTGGTAGAGACCCGTACCCAATAATGAGAGAACTACTGAAAAAGTTTTATTTTTGTACTCCCAGGATGGCCGGCTCCCACTGAAGGAATGTAATATAGTTCCGGTGGCCCGCCAATAAAGGCGGAGAGACGGCACACGGCGGGTTTTTTAGTGGGTGACGGCCCCACACTACCCTGTTCGTTGCCCCGAACGACTGGGTGTGCGGTTAGGTACATTTTTCCCGCCTTAAAATAAAAGCTTCATATGAGGTATTAATAACACCTTTCTATCATGACTCATAACCAATAAATTCACATAAGGGTGATACAGTTCGGGAACCAGTTTTTACAATCGAATCCATGAAATACTTAAAACTCTCACTATACCTACATGTCATTCAATAATATTTTCTCTCAAACAGGAAACCTAGAATGATAAAAATTTAAATATATTCGACATAAAAGTCTTATGCCGTGTGAATATTGCTTTCGGTTTCTTATTATTGCCTACTGTGGCTAAGTCATCTGATGGTAAGTGGTAACCAGTGCTCACGGGCCACAGTCAATTCGCTGCTTACTGTGAAAGCAGTTCTCTCCATCAAACCTCGGTAGTAATGCTAGAGCGCAAGACAAACTTCTACTCTGTATCACACGTGCTAGGTATAAAATATGAACCACCGATGGAATTTACCAACGAGGGAATGTAACATAGTTCCAGTGGCCCACCAATAAAGGCGGAGAGACGGCACACGGCAGGTTTCTTTAGTGGCCTCACACTACGACGGGGTGTGCGGTTAGGTACATTTTTTCCCGCCTTAACAAAAAAAAGTATAAAATATGAGGATATATAGAAATCAATTGCCATGCGTTAGTCAGTTAGTCTTGCAAACACGGCTGGACCGATTTTGATGATTTTTTTGTGTGTGTTTGAATGAGCCTAGGATGGTATAGATAGATTCACAATTGGTCGCGGCAGATGGAGCTGCAACCGTATGACACGTTTTTTTTTTTCAAATATACGTTTTTTTTTATATTTCTATGGTTTTGTACACATCAGAACATATAGATACCATTCGCAGATAATGCATAGAATTGTCTTAAGGAGACACGAACCCATGTCTCATCACGTATGGTCGGTTATAAGCCACTATGCTAGCTGTTCAGTCATTATAAAGTGCATTACTGAAATGCCAGGAACGACCATTTCAATATCGCCTTTAAAAACATTTATATAGAGTCACATTTGATTCCATGGGCGTTCGCTCTGGCATCCTGACATATCAAAAGGTGAACTTTGAAACACAATTGATGTTTATTTAACGCTTTCTATCTTCAAGGGCTTCAGTGTGGGTAAGCAGTTGTTGCTTAGTAGCTTCTAACGATATCCTGAATATACAATTTATTGTAAGCAGAGATAACAAGATCTCTTACGATTACGACTGGCATTAAAATATAAATTGTTTAAAGAAGACTGCCTCTGTGGTGCAGCGGTAGTGCGAGCGACTGTTGATTATGAGGTCTCGGGTTCGATCCTCTGGTAGTTTTTTGAGCTTTTCCGTAAAATGAATAATTCTCAGTAGCAGCCCGGACTTTGGAAATGTGCCAGGTAGACGACAATAGGCTCGCCACTATTACGTGGGACTTTAAGATAGCTGGCGAACCGTGGGTGTGTAATACACCTCTGCCTACCCCTTCAGGGAATACAGGCGTGATGCTATGTTTTAAGAATAATAATTTCTTCTATACGGTGCCCAATGTTTATCCGTGTGGTGACGGACTAAGAATACAAGTGTCACCACCCCATTCTTTACCACGGGTGTCGTATGAGGCGACTAAGGGAAGTAAGTAATTATCATACATTGCATGACTGGTTGTAGGGCTGGGTACCGAGTGGGACTCACTTGGTAGCTGGCCCGAGCGGGTTGGTACCACCATCTCCCGTGTGACCGGCCATGAAGCACATCGTTGCGTTTTGGCTGTAGCAGGAGGTAGCCGTTTATTCTTTTATTTCATATCGGTGAAATGAAATGGTGAGCAGTGGCTTGACAATACTCTCGGTACAGTTGAATCCATGAGCGACGGGTTCATTTACCATCAGATGGGCCGTGGCTCGTCTGCCACTAAATGCAATAAAAAAAATGTCAAAAGATACTAGCCATGAAAGCAGATATTATTATACTCAAGAGCTTGCGCAAATACAAGACAAGTGTACTCTGTTCCCTCACTCCTATTGTGCCGAGATGAACGGCAACAACGGATTTAGGTAAGTAGGTGCGTGCTGTTTTAGACATATGGGTGAAACTCAGAAAAAAAATTTTTGTTGGCTCAACGCGGGATTAAAAACGGACACCTGCACCAGTATTTACCACCGCTAGACCACCGAAGCCAGCGGTGGATTTACACTAGGGGCAGTCGGGGCAAGTGCCCAGGGCGGCAAATTATTTAGGGCGGCAAAATTTTGAAAGTGAATAAAATGATTTTTTATTCTTATCAAGATTGCTCAATATAATTAATTCTATTAATTAATAATTTTATGTTTAATTGAATTCAAGAAATTCAATTCATTCATTATTTGTGAATTATAATTTTGGTACTTTTGGTAAAAAATAATAATTAAAATAATTTAATCAATTTATTTCCTTGGAGATTTAAAATAATAATCGATTTTACATTTTCTGGAATCAAATATTTAATTACGTACGATTTTTTTTAAATTGGAAAAAAATCGGAATTATTTTTTGCATTTTTCAAAACTTTAACCATACAATGAATTTAAAAAAAAAATTGATGAAAAGTAAAATGTATAAACTAAGTTTAAGTAAAATTCCAATATTGCGGCGGATTTATTGCCGGTGCCCAGGAGCGGCATTAAGTTTAAATCCGGCCCTGACCGAAGCAGTAATATACTGCACTGCAAAATGATGACGCGTATTGAGGCTAGTAATAAATAATCGCACGACCTCAATGTTATGTGATTTAACTACAAATTGAAGTAACACAATTGGCTCTATGAAGTTGCTCTTACTAAGTAAATTGATCGTATACATGAATCAGTGATACCCAAGGATTACAAAGACAGGGGTATTGAGTTCGATCGCCTGTCCAGGTGTAGACCTCATATGGCACACACCTCCCGAGATTTCGAGATTTTTCGAAATTATGTGTTAATTTTTTATCACTCGGTGAAGGAAAACATCGTGAGGACACCTGGATGCCTGAGAGATTTTCTTAACGGCTTGTGAAGTCTGCCAACCTGCATTGGACCAGCGGGCTGGACTATGGCCTAATCACTCTGAGAAGAGACCCGTGCCTAATAATGCATAGTAAACGGGTTGAAAAATCAATGATTGAAAGATTAATTTGGTGTCAATACCTCATTATTGAACAATTTGTGGGTAATAGTAGTCCAATTCGAGTTCGTCCGCTCGATCACAAGATCGCATCACTGGTTCAATTTCGTAACAATGTATTTCTTTAACATTTTTGATCACAAATAACATTTAAATGTTCGTAATTAATTTGATTCACATAATGAAACATCACGTTAAAAAGAACGGCGTATATTTTGTAATGCATAAATTATTAGGACAAATATTATAAAACGTTAAACCAAAATATAAAAATAAATGTAAATCTTACGCAAATCGTACTTTTTATTAATTGCAAATATCTAAAAAGGTATACTTAATGCATACACTTGAATTATTATAACCTCTTACAAAATTTTATTTTAATCAAATTATAAATTGGGATATTGACGAATCAAGTGATGACGTCACGAAGGCTGTATGGGTCATGCGCGCGCGTTCGTAGTCATTTGCATAAACATATGGTCAACAATTAGTAGTTTGCATGCATATTGTGTAGCGACTAAATATTGCAGGCTTTGATTGCAATTTTGGAGAAAACCTATCGTTAACTCGAATGTACATATTTAGATGCTAGGACAGATTACGTGAAAGGCGGGTTTGAACCCGAACCTCACGGGTCACTAGTGACAGACGCAATCACGAGGCAGATTCGCTCTCACACCTCATGCGTCAGCGGTCACAGACGCCATCGAGAGACGGGATCGAAGCCTATCTACTATAAGTTATCTTTTCTATTTCATATAATTTGATATGAAATAGAAAAGATAAAATTTCCGGCTTTAGAATTGTCCCACCCCTCTTCACCCATGGGAGTCGTAAGAGCCGACTGAGGGAATACCGAGGGAGTGGACAGCAGCACTCCTTTGAGTATTAACAACATCAATTGCGATCGCAAACCCACCTGCCAAGCGTGGCGATTACGGCACTATCCCCCATTCTTGGGGAGGCCTATGTCCAGCAGTGGACTTTAAAAGGCTGATGGATGGATGGATAATTTGTCCTAGTAAGTAGCTAATCATGTCAAGTGCTCCAAAATATAAAATAAGTAATGTTATAATTAAAATTAAATTAGTAATTTTGAGTTACGTTTGGAAAAACCATTCCAGGTTCTATATTTCTTTTTTATTTTGAGTCACCGTAAACGTTTACAACAATCATTACCAATTTCTAATTATTTTCTCATTTTAGATTTTTTTTTTTTAGTGCAAACAATCCTCATTTTACATCCTCAATTATTTTTAATGATATGATTTATAAAAGCTTATTTCCTTTAGAAATTTATCTTCAAAAACAGTTAAAACATTCTGTTTCATGTGTCTTTGAGTTGCTTCTTATTGTTTTGACCCGTTTCATCCATCTTAATATTCTGTACGGCATATGCTACTTTGAAAATTCACTCAAGTATAATAAACTTGATTAACACATAATTATTTTTTGGCGCAAATATATAGCTAACACACACCTCTGACTTAAACTAAATTTCTTTTGTTAGAACTCGACCTCTTGTAAATTTAACATCACGTCTCGATCTTATAAGGCGGTGTAAGGATACAGAAATCATTGTCGCCATTTCTCAATAGTACAAGATTAATGTAGCATACAGACATTTGTGTATGGACCGTAATATACAAAGATACTGCATTCAAGAGAAGATTAATATAAGATGCTGTATTTTCGGATCGGCATGTTGCAATCAAGTGTCTGGTTTGAGTGGCTTCATTAGAGTTGAGTTTAATAAGATCATCTTAAATTTTAATTGATTTGAAGAGCAAATATTGATTTTACTTTCGGATATTTGTTGTATTTAGATGTCTATTCTTGAGCTTACAATCTCCGTGACAGGAACAGGCGATTTTAGAGCAATGACAATATAAATCATGTCGAAAATGCATGCAATAGAAAAGTACGTAAATACAAAAATTACAACAAATATAATATATATTTGTTATATTTTTTAAAACCTACTAAAATTACAGCTAACCGAACTGCCATTTGTAAGACGTCTGCACTAATTACTCTCACATCTATGTGTTTCTTCGACCATTGAAGCTATTAATTTAATGGGCGCCTCAATTTATTATCGGATACTTTTTTACGAACTCAAAGCTAACTTTTTTTTTTGTAAGGGGGTTCCTTATATCCTTTTATGGTTATTCCACCGCCACCCGAGACAGACGGGGAGATTGTATCGGACTCCGAACGCGGGGATTGGTAAGTAGAGATGCCTTAAGACTACCTGTAACCTAGGCCACCTAGCTCCATTATTTCGGAGGGCCTAGCCTTCCCTCCTTAACTTAAAGCTAACCTTGCTGTTACTTCTTATAACTAAGAAAAATAAACTCTAAATAGAAATGTGTTGATGCCAAAATAGGTAAAATGCAATCAATTAAATAAGGGTTCAGCAACATACCAAGTGATATCACAACGATTGTGACAGAGATGTTAATTCTACTTGTTTACCAACTACATACGAAGCGATGTCACAAACGTTACCAATTTAGTAAGACACGTAGCAATAACACATTTTATGTCAATCGATTACTTGAACTCTTTGTTAGTTATTATAAAATCCCTCAAATTATTACAATATATACCTTTACTCTTCTTGGTAGTGATGACTCCATTTCCATGTGTCTGTAGCGCTCAGTAGATCGCTGAACGGTACCTCCTCTAATATCCTCCGCTGAAGCTTTTTCTTCACCACGGGTTAACGTAGTCACTTTCCTTACAATCCTCGTGGTGATTCTCCGCTGCCCACTGTCGTCTTTCTTCGAGATTTTTGTCGACTCTAGAGAAGAGCCGAGAACCTCGGTCGACATCCTCTTGTTCGTGTGAATCGCCTGCAACTCTGACACTCCTCGGCCACCGGCTGACATCGGCACAGCTAAAGCACTCTCCCCATCATATTCGAAGTGGGTCTGATTCCCATCGTGTACTATACGTCCATTGTAACTGTCTTCCCGATAAGAACCAGATCGGTAGCTGGACGTCCTTTCCACGCCAGGATAATTACCATCGTAAACTGTTTCATGCCTCCTCAATCCTTCTCTCAAACTCCTAGGCACGGACGCTAAGTTCAAGCTTGTTGTGATGGGCGACCCGACTGGGGATGGAGAGGACTTCTTCAAGCTTGATTTTAGGGGCTTTGAGTCATCACTTTCCAACGTCCCTTGAACAAAAAGGCGCTTACTGCTGCCTCCTTCTTTTACAAATCTGTACATCGACATGACAGCTTCGTTCAGGCCCTAGAGCCTTTGTAACACATAATAATGTACTCTGTAACGGAGTTCCCACTTATTACGGATTCGATACACGTCGCGCATTTGATTATTCAAGTACCGGCGACAACATATGGCGTCAATTCTTAACACATTAAGGAAAAGTATTTAATTAAGAGATGCTTTTGTAATGTTGTTTGTTATGTTAACAATGTATACAAAGGCTTAGAACAAATATAAACTTTTCAATAAAACATGCCTATGAAATCTCTGTATTAGAATGTCATCTGCCATAAATTTTTTTTATAGACATTTATTTTTATAGTATGTAGCAACGTCGACCCGCGTTTCATAAACGTGAGTTGAACATTTCTATATAATGATGGACAATCTTAAACGTGAATCTTGCCGATTTTAAAATACTACGTAAATTTTATGTAGTTCTATGCTATGCAGGCCAACTCGTAAAAAGAAATCGTAATAAGGTCTGTAAAAAACTATTTAGTTAATAGATGTAAGTATTTAAATCAAACATAAAACAAAAAGCTAATACAGAAAAATGAAAGAAAGTACACTGATAAATGTGGAAACCAAAAGTTATTAAACGTTACACAGGTGACTGGGTGTGGCATCCATAAATGGTAGACACAAGTGACCAGTACGCCGACGCCTTTCCGGCGGCTAACACCAGGAAACCATAGACGAGTATTTAATCTTACGCGGAATAACTTACAGTATTGAAAATATATTCTGTTTAAGACTCTTATTTTCGATTCCACATTTTCGCAATTTGTGTTCATTGGTTTGTAAATTTTGAAAGGAAATTACAAGTGAATAATAGAAGATCTTTAGTATAATGTTTATTAGATCTATTAATCTGATGATAAACCATGTTAGCTAGATATTTCGCAGATATCTCAAGTATCAACACAAAAAATGTCACTGTCAAAGTCACTACTTGACCCAAATGGTTGAGCAAACAAGCACACATATCACCCAATCGTTTTTTGTGACGTGTGTAATTTTGACCGTATCGTGTTTAGTCGATTAACGCAACACGAAACATATCACCTTGTATACAAAATGTAATTTTAATATATTTACTGAACCTTTATTATGATTTTAAGAAAGTGGAAAAAGATATATCTACATGCAGACTCCACACCTCTCCCATTGTCGGTGGGAACGCTCTGGACCGCTAAGCCATCACAGCAATTAGCAAATATCTTACCCTCGCCATCTACCACCATATACTATTACCACCATACACCATATACTATTAGCATACAGTTTATTCCGGTTTTGTTAAGTTTAATTATTGCAATTAAGAATCATACTAAATGACAGCGCGATTATCAATAACATTTTGCAATTATTTTAGCGTTTGACATGCTTATCTTGCAAGAAACGAATTTGAGATATCTGACTTGCAGATATTTTATTTATGATTGTACTAATCTGAATATCCGACCTTTCAGGAATTTTACAGCATCCATTTATAAACTTTTGACGTGATAACGTCTTATAAATCGATGAACGCCGGCTGCACGCACGAAAAAGTATCACGTTCCGAAAAATGTTTGGCGACCGATGCATTGTTTGTGAAACTTTCAGGAGACATATATATTATGACGTTATCACATAAAATTATTTGCCGTAAACCGACTTTACAGACAACCATAATAGTCTTTTTTATTTCAAAATCCATCCATCCATCCATCAGCCTTTCAACGTCCACTGCTGGACATAGGCCTCCCCAAGAGAACGCCACAACAAGCGGTCCCGTCATGGGGGATAATGCCGTAATCACCACGCTTGGCAGGCGGGTTGGCGATCGCAGTGGATGTTGTTAATACTTGAGGGAGTGCTGCTGCCCACTCTCTCGGTATTCCCTCAGTCGACTCTTCCGATTCCCGTGGGTAGAGGGGTGGGACAATTCTAAAGCCGACCCCACACGGCCATATTTCAAAATGTGTTTACCTAAATACAAAAAGAAATTGGATTTATATGAATTTACTAACTACAACGTTCTTTCCCAGACCTATTTTGATTGCGGATAATGTGTTAAAACAAAGCCAAATTAATAAGTTACTCGAAACAACTGCTCAAAATTGTGTGTAATGATCTTTGAGTAAAAAATTCGTTATTGAAATATATTAATATGCTTTCCGGAAAGGCATAAATAACAAAGAACGGGTATAAACATTAAGGCCACTTGTAGGAAATCGTTACTATTTAATCGTGTTTCTTTTAATTGAAGGCACGGTCTTGTTTATATAACTGTCTAAGCACAAGTTTGTTTAGCTATACTATTAATTCTACCTATATATTTTTTAAACATTTCACATGCTTAGCCATATCAATGAACACTGCAAAAATGTGAAATCGAAAATGATAGCGCAGAGACAGACACGAGCAGGATCTTCTTGCTGTTCTATCATTTTATAATTTATTTATGAATTTAAGTGGCAATAGAGAAAATTTTCTGTTCATTTATTTGGCTAAATTTGATAACTTTAGGCAAGCGATAAGATAGCTTAGTATACCTTTTTGTGCAACAAATTATTGTGTTAAGACTTTCATTATTAGGATTGACAATACAGAGCCTCGTATCAGAGTCGCATAATTGATTGTAAGAGAGACCATAATGTCGAAAAGAAAGGCTATGTGGGGCCGGCTTTAGAATTGTCCCACCCCTCGCTACCCACGGGAGTCGTAAGAGCCGACTGAGGTAACACTGGGGGAGTGGGCAGCAGCACTGCCTCGAGTATTAACAACATCCACTGCGATCGCCAACCCGCCTGCCAAACGTGGCGATTATGGCATTATCACCCATGACGGGACCGCTCGTTGTGGCGTTCTCTTGGGGATGCCTATGTCCAGCAGTGGACGTTCAAAGGCTGATCGATGGATGGAAATATTTTTTAATAAGCAAACCAGTAAAAACAACCTCATAAAGTAACTTGCCGTGTGCGACAGTATGATATTGAAATGAAGAGGACAAAATGTCTCTACGCAAAATTAGCTAACCCATAAGAACCTAAGATTTTTCTGGGATAAAAAGTTATAGGTAATATGCTATATATCATCCAACTTTACTATTAGACGGCAATATTCTCGCCCCCTATTACGTGGGACTTAAACATAGCTGGCGAACCGTGGGTGTGTAATACACCTCTGCCTACCCCTTCAGGGAATACAGTTGCGATGATATGTTTGTTTGTTTTATTATCCAACTGTTCATCCATGGGAAATATCAAACTTTCACATTTATAATATAAGTATAAAAAGGTATAAATTTGGATGTCCAGGGTAATTTACGAAACTACTCAACCGATTTCAAAAATTCTGTCACCAATATTTAGAACGGACTTTGAGGAGTGTTATAGGCTATATCTATACTAATATATAAAGCTGAAGAGTTTGTTTGTTTGCTTGAACGCGCTATTATTAATAAAAATACAAGGGCTTTCCGAGGCGGAGCCCGGGTACAGCTAATATCAAAAGCAAGACTAAAGTCAAAAGTTTGTTTGATAAGTATATCGATATCAATTATAAATTGAGCAGTTATGATCACAATTTCTATCACAAACCTTATGTCATAATCAAGGTTATATTTGAAATAGCTATCGTGTCACGTAATCTGTCATGAGAAACCTTCATCGATGATTTATAAATTCATGTATGCGCAAATAAGTATCATTTGCATACATTTTATTTTAACGTTATAATAACGTTTATTTGTGATATTGCGATAAATGTATTCTTATTTTCATTTATTTTTATTATTAATTAATTATTTTTGACGTGATAACGTCTTATAAATCGATGAACGCCGGTTGCACGCACGAAAAAGTGTCATGTTCCGAAAAATGTATGGCGACCGATGCATTGTTTGTGACACTCTCAGAAAACATATATGACGTAAAATTATCGTCCGTAAACAGACTTTACAGACAACCATATAGTTTTTTTTAACAAAGGCTGTCGGTAATAAATTGTCATAATACAGCGCGAATGTTTGAAACTTAGGTACTGTTGTTTTAAGAGTACGTACGAAAAAATATATTCTGCGAACAGCAGACATAATATGAGTATTTTGAGACCGTTTAAAACTTATCAAATATAACCATAATAACTAATAAGATACACAAAGATGCGAAAGGGAATGCTCCGATGGTTCGGACATGTGGAAAAAATGCCGGACGAGCGACTGGCTAAGAAGATATACAATGCGAAAGTGGAAGGATGTAGGTACAGGGGGAGACCGAGACTCACCTACCAAGACCAAATCGGTCATGTATTGAAGGAAGGTGGAGTCAGGAGACTCCGAAACCGGCGAGCGTGTATGAAGAGAGTTATGAATATTGAGGAAGCGAGAGATGTATGCAAGAATAGAGCGTCTTGGCACTCTGTTCTCTTTGCCTACTCCGCAAGGAAAATGGCGCGATGGTAAGTAAGTAAGAAAGCAACTTCGCTAACGTGGAACCTCATTCCAAGATTAAAGGCACCAAGACAGGATTTACACTCCTAATCATGATGGGTGTCATCACATTTTTTTAAATAATCTTCTTTTTTTTTATTACGGCAATCAGTCTAAGCCATTCATGTCAATGTCATGTTTCATGTTACATCAACTAAGTTGAGTGAAAATAATTCATCAAACAATTAACAGTCAAAGTCAAATAAAGTTAGTCATAGTCTAGAGCAAAATGGTGGCGACTTTACTGAAAACTTCCAAGAAGATTTGGATGCAACACGAAAGAACGCGTTACGCCGCATTTTATCACTTGCCAATACACATACACAAATTAATAATAGTTAATCAGTAAAATGCCACTACTTTTACACAGTAATACGTGAAACAAGTTTTGGTACTTAAAATAATATAGAGCGACGACATGATTATTTCATGTTCCCGCCAAAACTCTAAAATAATCTTACATCTATAGATTGGCCATCATGTTCTTTAAATCCTCACTATTAATTTATTTTATCTACTCGTATACTATTATAAAGCTGTAACAGAGCTGTGTCTGTACATTTAAGATATTTGAGAAAAAATGACTGTAATAGGCTATATAGGCGTGTAAAACACAAAACAATTTTTTTTAGAATTTTTGTCTGTTTATCTGTTTGTTTGTTCGCGCATCACTAAAACTACTGAACGGATTTTGATTCAACTTTTTTTATTTGAAAGCCCTTGATTAGACTTAAAAACTGGTATACATTTTATCTCGCTACTATATCGGGAACCTGAGATATAACCGAAAAACTAAAAAAATATTTTTTTTAGAATTTATTTAAAAGAATTACTAGATGGATTTTGATGCAACTTTTATTTGAAAGGTCTTGATTTGACTTCAAAACTGGTAGACATTTTATCCCGCTACTATATCGGGAACCTGAGATATGACCGATATAGCTTTTGGCTGCGGCGAAGCCGCTGGCAAAGGCTAGTTATTATATATTTTTAAATGGCAAAGATTTTTTTATATACTTAAATTTTTTATCGATCTCGTTTTTATCAGCGTAATTCAATAATATCCTGTGTGGGTGATTAAAATGCTCGGTGCGGAGGAAGTGTTAGGCTTCAATGGTGACTCCCACATAGACAGGCCTTGGATACTTTATATGGTGATGACATTTATAGCATAATTGTCGGGTTCATTTTAATTGGGCGTTCGGATTTTGCATAATTATTTATTTTATTGCAGATCTTGATGCTATAAATTCTTTAAGTAGATCGTGAATTAGTTTAAAAAAAACGTATAATTTTCTAGGTCCAGTATTCTAGTCCGAGAAAAGTATTGAAATTTATGGAATATCACCTGTCATCATAATAAATCATCAGTCATCTAGGTCGGATGTGTTCTGTATATATTTACTACTTGTGTGCATGTGTATGCACTCGATAAAAGTTCTTCCTTTCTACAGATATAAGAAGTTAGCTAAAGCCTATTTATACTACATCATATTATTATTTTCAAAGTATACTGATGGCGTAGCTGTTTAGATGCCGTGTCGATTTGTGGATTCGATTCCCATACACAACAATTCTTTGACTGATCAACCAATCGTTGTTTCGACTGAGAGTGTACTTTGTGCTCCCAAATTGTATATATTTAGTATGATCCCTGTCATACGCTATTAGAGAGGTAGTCTTTAAAAAAAAATCGAAAAGCACACCTATTGAATAGACGCGGTAGGAATACTATGAAAATATACTTACAGTACGTTACATTATTTAAAAAAACTACTTTCCAATCGATTATTGACTAAAATCGATTAATAGGATACACAAACTTTCTCTTTCATCATTCTACATTCAAGTTTACGGTATTTTTTTTTATTTGCGATATGACTTAGGGTCTTTAGGGGGACTTTAGGGTGGTATAGCGTGCTTACTTAGTAAAGCCCTTGAACTCAAAAATTAAATAAATATAGATATTTCCTGACAACTGACAAATTGTTCGCTGCGAGTGAAGGAGACTTGCCATTTGTCAGGATATCCAATGATAAAAAGTAGAGTCTAAAACGTTCTTGTATCATTTAATCGAGTAAAATTAAGTAACAAACAAATCAATTAAACAGTACGAGTACAACGATTCAAATTGATGTTGTTTGTGCAAATGAAGACGATTAGCACCAAACTCCCGTCCTTGTACATTAATTAACGTTACAAATTAACAGAGATTTCAAAATCCTAACATTTTTATTCGATAGTCGTTTCAGTTGCTTGTTTTACGATGAATTCTCACACACAAAAATAGTACCTATATTATATGCAATTCAGTTAGAAGTATTGAGAGTTAATTTTGTTTTTGTTTGCTATTTATATTCCAGTGCAGGTGTTATCTTTTACAAATGTGATAGAAAAACTCATTGATAAAACTATAATGTCGTCTAATAAACCGTTACGTTGTCACCGGTATCGGTAAATAATCGATGCGAATCCGTAATAATGCACATCACTACACAAAAATAAACACTACACACCACTAGTTCGATTTTCAAAAACACTGTTAGTATGTTAGTCGTATTAGTTATTCGAATTTCGAATTCGCGTTCGTAATTTGAATGTTTTGTTTGTGCGATGCGCGCGTCTGTGCCGGTAGCTTGCAGGTGACTGTTTGTGCTTGCGCGAGCGCAAATGTACGGTAACTTACCCGTGACGGACTGCACTAGTAAAAAATAATAAGTGTTTTGTACGTGGGATTATAACTGAGTTAATGAGGTTATGTTGTTATCGATTATGTTAGATACTAGTAATTACCCGTGCCTTCACCTGCCAAAATCGATTAGCAGGTAATATAAAATTTTTGAGATACGTCATCCGTAAACTATTCTCTTTCTATACCTCTGCCGCTTGTATCCAAAGGTTACCTGAGATTTTCACTAGATCATCGGTCTCTACATATGCAATGTAGAGGTGGACCGATGAATTTGATCTTATGTAAAACCGATACTAATGGGTGGTATACATACCAACCTTCGATGCCTAGTATTGTGAATTCGATTCCCACATCAGACAATTCTCTGTGTGACCCCACATATGGTTGTTTTGTGTCCATAAAATTGCATGTTTGTAAAGTCTCCAGCAATACAGGGACTATATCATAGTGTAACCTTTGCCTTAAAAAAATAATTGCATGTATAAAAAACTTTTATTCACTGAGTACCTATGCTTCACGACTCTGCAATGCACAATGGCACGGTAATTTTTTTTGACACCAATCTCCTGTGCTGAGTATTGGTTCCGTTTCCGCACAGGACAGTAATAAAATCAAATTTTCTAGTAACATTATACTTACAATATCACAAATAATTAATATTTTTACTTTTCATACACCACCCTAATATATTAACTGTTTTTTACCACAGAGATAAAAAAATGTATGTTGAATACAGAATTACAACCTTAAGAACCCTCTGACCTATCGTTAGTTTATTCTTCAGACCTACTCATTCAGATCATTCCAGCGAACCTAAACACGATACCACTTCTGTAAGTTGCTTATTACACAGAGTAAAAAAAATGTATATTGAATACAGAATTACAAATTTAAAAACCCCTCGACCCTCTGACCTTTCGTTAGTCCATCCTCAGACCTATTCATTGAGACCATTCCAGTGAGACTAAACACCACCACTTCTGTAAGTTGCTTATCTAAGTTAAATAACTAAATCAAAATCAATTCAGCCATTTAGAAATCATAATGTATGCAATACATCCGACAGATGACGCGGGTATCATCCAAGACGATCACGATTGGCAAAGCATATGGGAGGATATTCTAGGAGCTGCAAGTTCAAATTCCTTCCAAACTGTTATTTTCGATTTCACATTTTCGCGCATTGAACAAAATACATAACTAAACCTATTTAACAAGAATTTCAACGTACTTGACTCTGCAATTGTTACATTATTATTGCAGCGTATTACGCAGTAAGTTAGTACATTTACATAATAGCACTGATATATATTTTACATAAGAATGTTTCAAATGGAAACCATGATAGCGGACATTTTCCAAATAGTACCTTACAGTAACTGATTGTACGCGGTTCTACTTAATCCAAATCAGTCTTTACAGCTAATTTTATCAGGTGCCAGGCCCTTCTTTGAACTATTGGAGGGCATCCAATCGAGGCCCTAGGTATTTTAGGATAATGAGGCCCCCTATGACTATTGCAAAGGACTATATATCAAAACAGACAACAGGAGTAGAGTATAAGGACAGTAATTACCGTTTTAATTTCTTAATATAGATGTTTTTGACGGTAGTACTGGTACACAGGGCCTCATCGATCGTGATGCCCTATGTAGCCAAAGGCCCAAAAAGAAAAGAGAGGCCCTGCAGGCAAGAATCTCTTCCAAAATGTAAGAAGATATTGGTGTATTGTCACGAGAGATGGTTGTACATATGTTTATATTAAAAATTTTCCTTCTTTTCAAGGAGATATTGTTTAATTATTTTTACTCACGACAGACAGAACGGAACGGAAGTAGTATTGCGTTTAGGGTTAGAGGTTGTTTGTTTGTGTGTCTTGAGTGTTGACGATATCTTTCGGCCCCTGGTGGATAGTTTAGTTTGTCTTTCTTTTATTATTTCAGTCTAGTCGGGAGAATTTAAAAAAAAATATATAATCCTTTTTCGAACACGCTTTAATTAGGTACCTATCATCCGGCGTGATTTTTCTCGAATTAATAAGTGAGATTTAATACGAGAGACGGCACACGGCGGGTTACTTTAGTGGGTGAGGGCCTCACACTACCCTGTTCGTTGCCCCGAACGACGGGGTGTGCGTTACATTTTTTCCCGCCTTAACAAAAAAAAATGGTTGCGTACCCTATTATAACTTATATACATACGAGTACTTACCTAAAAACATCCAAAAATATTTGTTTGAAAATAGTGGAAACATACGACATGTAAGTACAATAAGTAAATACCTACAATAATTAGCTATTGCCATACAAAAATGTTGTTTTCCTATTAAGTAACAGAATTTGATAATATTTTTCTCAAAAACTTGGCTAGTCCACGTGCCGTTTATTTATTGTTACCAGTTTTACTGCGATACAAAAATATGCTAATGGACTTGATTAGCGCCTATTATTAAGCAAACAAAGCTATATGTATAGGTAATATATCATAATTACAAATCTTGTATACCTTACACAGATTTATTATATTTAATAGACACGATGCCGTTTCCTTTACATAAAAGCTTATGATAAATATCTAATAATGTAAATGTTTATATAGACATAGCTTCAACTTCAACACTAAGCAATTTTAATATCATTTCTGATAAGCTTACAGATCTACTAACGCCATCTTTGGGCTCCAATACTAAAGCGTTACGAAGCGTCTGCGATACAAACTATCGTAGCTTTACGAACGACGGAGCGCTACCAGTCAGCGCCATCTAGTTTTTGATTACAAAATTTCAAGCAAGCAAGCTCTGTTTTATTTTTGCTTTTTTATTCTTGCATCTCTCTGACAACTTACCATCATGGTCTGGGCAGAGGATCGCATGTAAGCACAAATAAAGTGTGTGATTATAATATTATAAACACACATATACATATTATAGGCTAGTTTTTTTTACAAGCCATAATATTTACCCACAAATAGGTACCTATATCTTCATATTTTATTTTGTACAAATAGAGTAGGTAAGATAATGACTATACCGGTTTTATCATGTTAAGCCGGGACAGAAAAACAACAGTTTCAGTTAAATTTTATATTTTTAGACTTGTTTCAGTTAAATTTTATTTTTTTAGACTTGTTACAGGCAACTGCATGCAACAAACCTTTTTGTGATTTAATCTATAGGTAATAGGTACTATTATAAAGCTGTAAAAGAGATGTCTGTGTTTTGAAAAAAAAAATGACTGAATTAGGCTATATAGACGTGTCTAAACACAAAACGATCTTTTTTAGATTTTTTGTCTGTTTGTCTGTTTATCTGTTTGTTTGTCTGTTTGTTTGTTCGCGCATCATGCAAAAACTACGGAAAGGATTTTGATGCAACTTTTTTTGTTTGATAGCTCTAGATTAGACTTAACAACTGGTATACATTTTATCCCGCTACTATATCGGGAACCTGAGATACATATTACCTAAAAACCAGCTTTTTTACCAAAGGGTTTATAAAAAGAGACACAAACAAAATTGTAATCTATACATCTATAATACGTGGGACTTACAACATAGCTGGCGAGTCATGGGTGTGTAATACACCTCTGCCTACCCCTTCGGGGAATACAGGCGTGATGCTATGTTTTAATGTTTTTGTTTACATCTATACTACGAGTATTATTATAAAGCTGTAACTGAGCTGTGTCTGTACATTTAAGATATTTGAGAAAAAAATACTGAATTAGTCTAATATAGGCGTGTCTGAAAACACAAAACAACTTTTTTTAGTTTTTTTTTGTCTGTTTATCTGTTTGTTTGTTCGCGCATCATACAAAAACTACAAAACGGATTTTGATGCAAGTTTTTTTATTTGATAGCTCTCGATTGGACTTAAAAACTAGCATACATTATATCCCGCTACAATATCGGGAACCTGAGATATGGCCTAAAAACTAGGCGGACAAAGGCTAGTTAAACATAAGCAGCGGCTGTGGTTAAATTAGGTGTGCATTTGTTGCAATGCGTACTTAGTGCGTAGGTACCTAGGTACTGTATTTACGAGACATGGCCTGTCCCGCCCCGACATTGAAATTTATACAAGAAATACGGGACGATTGGCAACGCTAATACGCATGCCATGTACGTAAATAAATCTGGATATTGTTTTTACGTGAATTCAAAAGTAAGATAGGTGCTCTTATTTAACCTATTAATTTATTTGACATCGCCAATGATGGTTAATTATATGACGATTAATAGAGGTCTGCGGTTCATTCATATATGACATTATTTACTTTATTGTGGCGAACAGGCGTACGGCCCACCTGATGGAAAGCGGTTACCCTAGCCTATAGACGCTAACAACATCAGAGGCATCACTCGCGCGTCACCATCTCCAAGGAAAGGTATAGCAGGTGGATAGCAACGATAATAAGGAGAGGATAACTAAGATACTAAGGACAGAAATAGTGCGCGACTTGCATGGTATTTGTTTGACATAGAGTTGTCTCTTTTATAGATGTGTCGTCATTAAACACCCTCATGTTCTACATGGACTATTACCAACTTATTGGGTCTCGTTTTTTGGGCCATACACCATACATTACTTAGTTTAGAGGGGCGGAAAAGTGCTGTTAAACAGCGGTTAGTCCTTGTGAATACATTGGACAGATTTTTCTTTTAAGCTTCAGTGACGTGCCGATTATTTTAGACTTCAGTTCATAACAGTGATAGTATCGCAATAATCAAGTATTGCATTTACCACAAATCATTGCTTATTATAAAGGACTATTAAATATACGATATAAATTGATTCAGTGTCATATATTTCTAACAAAAAACGTAAACATCGAGTTATATGATGTCAGCCTCAAGTCATCTCAAGACGCAGATGCCAGAGGCTCCATCGGTAATATTGAAATAAAAAATATTTAAATTCAATAACAACAATTATTATTCGAGTTGACATTATGATGTTATCAATCAACGATGTTATTTTGCAAATAAATTACAACGCAGTAATTATTAGCCTAGTCTTAGGACAATGAGTTTTTTCAAGATAGAGGTATCTAATCCAAACATCTTAAGTCCAGGCTCTACTATTCTAAATTATATGCATATTTATACACAAATTGTAAGTGCCCGACAAGAATAGTAGTTGGAACAGGACCGCTCGTTGTGGCGATTTCTTGAAGTGTCCGGAAGAAACAGTGGGCGTCGAAAGGATGATGGATGGATGGATTTTTTTATTATTTAAAATACAACAACCTGCACTAAGGAATATATCACGGGAGACTTTACAAACATACAATTTTAAGGATAAAAAGTACACCCAATCACAGGACAACCATTTATGGATCATATAAAGTTGTCCTGTGTAGGAATCGATTCCACAACACTGGGCTGCGAGGCCGGTATCTGAACCATTCCATCACCTGGCAGTCAAATCGTGAGGAAATTTGCATGCATTAGAGATTTTCTCGAAGCTTCCGAATTTTGTGATTACGGACTATTATGCCCTTTACTCTGAAAGAAGATCTGTGCCGTTGTTACCAAAATAGCCCAGTCAATTTGGTGATTACGGACTCTGATAGTCTTAGAAATCATTACTACCTTTTTTAATTACTTTTTCGATAGGTAATGTAATTTCTTCCATAACAATATTTAACAACTAATTTTAAAATACCGTCCCATGGGAACGCAATGTAGATTGTTAATAATAATCATCCGAATGGCGGCCACGTGGTTCGCCACTTGTCACGTCTCACGCAATCCTTTGTCACTACCTACCACTCTGGGGAACAGGCGTGTATCTAAATATATTACAATTACAATATATTATTGATGAAGTATACATCGCATTTAAATGTTTATATTTCATACGCTGTGTTGCAAGATCATTAAATCATATCGAAACAAGACAGGACATAAGAATATTCAAAAAAATGTTTCGTAAGAGGGTGCGCAGGCGGGCCGTGGGTGTAGCCATCTGGTCTGTGGCCTTCGTGGCAGCCTACATAGGCCCTACGGACTGTGGGGTCAGCCAGGTTGATAGTATGACGTCACCGCAAAAGATTGCAGCCGGGAAATATCACTGACAGCTATGTAAATTACTGCCTTCTTTGGTAAAGGTGTTTTCATATCACAAACTCGCAATAAACGCAGGTAAAATTAGATTTGGAGCAACGAATAATAATTGCTGCGAATAAATCGAAATCGAGATTCAGAAGCTCATATAACTGTTGGGCGACTCTATTCCGAAATGGGAGAGTTTTATTATAGAGGTTGGTTGGCATAGGCTTTAGTCGTTTTGTTCCTAATCGATTGATTGTTAGATAGGTACTGTTTTTTTAGCCCATCTCAACAAAGGGGTACGTGTTGTGATGGACTAACTACATTGTCTAAATGAATGTAGGTATAGTGTCAATATGACCGTAGATCTCAGTGTTACATGAAGATTAAAATTGGCAAATAACAATATGAGAAAGCTAACAGAACACAGAACAACATGTCTTTTAAGTTTTTTGTCTCTCTGTCTGTATGTTAGCCCACATCTCCAAAATTACTGAACGGATTTTAATGCTGTTTTCATGGATAGATAGAGCTTAGATTGGAGCAGAATTATATGAATTAAATAGGGTATCGTGGAAAAGATAAAACTAAAGTCCATGCAGGCAAAGTCACAGGCGACAGCTAGTAAGGAACAAGTACCTACAAAATCATGTGTCAAATTCAAATTCAAATTCAAAAATATCTTTATTTCATAGGCCTATTAAATAGCACATCGTCAAGAATACACTAATAATCAACACGAGCGCCTGAGGCGAGTGCATCTGCAATAACAAAGTGGCGATTGCAATCGCCACAAGCGGCCGGATTCCGAAGTAAAGCCTTTCATGAGAAGAACCCGGCAAGAAACTCATGGGCCACTTTTTTAAATTGCCAATTTATTACAATTTAATATAATCTTTATAACTAAATTGACATTATACCATACAAAACAATTTTGAAAATTAATGAATGAGGAGCAGCTCAAGCCCATTTTGTTTTGTCCTCAAGATAATCCGAAACAGTGTAATAACCTTGATTACAAAGTCTAATTTTTATGGCTTTCTTAAACTTATTTAGTGGCATGTTTCGGACATTTTCAGGAATCTTATTGTAAAAGCATATACATTGCCCCATAAAAGATGAATGATGATGTGTGAAAGATTCGTCCGTCAAGAAAATGTTTAAAGTTGCGTCCATCAGAATACGGACGTGACAAAGGAAAGTTATCTCTATGAAAATAAATTGGCAATAAAAATAAGTATGATTGTCGATGACACATCACACAGATGTCGCTATAAAATTATCAAATAAGGTAAATAAAAAAAATCAGTTAAAAATATTATATCGCAGTTATTACGACACCTACTGCGGATGCGCCATATAGTTCCACGTATGGATACTAGATGGCGCTACGCGTGCCAAGTGACAAAGACCTTGAAAACTAATAACGCCAATGTCAAATCAACCATGACGTCACAATGCCTGCCTTTAACTTATCAGGTTTATGTTCAGGTAAACGATTATTCTGCCTAAAGAAAAATTATACATAATGTATTGTTTTAAAAATACACGTTTTTATAGTTAAAACATGAAATCTAAGTACCAATAGTTCGTTAAATATTTTACTTTTAAGTCTTTTTTTTTATTTTACGACTGTCGGGTCGACTGAAGGGTTAGGTACTCCATATTTCGCTTGCGCAACTTAGTACCAACACAGGAAGGGAGGATACTACCTGTGGATGAATTGATTTAGGTGCCAACCTCCCGCTTATTCTCCCTCCATCACATTACCCAGCACAGGACAGCTGATAATAATTTTATCTGAAGGAAAAACCCTTTATCACTTTTTGAACGACGCAGCTTCAAATTCTCGCGGTAGAATTTTATTATATAACACTCTAAACGGGACGTGTGTCTAATAACGTGGTTGTTATCTAAAGAGAGCCAGAACTTAACAGCGCTGCACTTGATGGTAGGTTAGGCTGAAGATGGTAGCCTCACCACCTTCGTGATCTTTACCTAGTAGGTACGATACCTACATACATTATTTGCGTAATTTTGGTATCATGACTTCGAATGGCAGGAAGTGCGCTGGGTGTTGAGCTGATATACGCAGGGACTTAAAGAGTATTCCATTAAAACCAACGCGAGAAAACGGGGTGAGCCCCAGGTTCTCATGAGGGTGGAAAGATTATCGCTTGATGTGACAAAATATGACAGGTATAACCTATGATGTTCACAGTAACCTTTTTTTTAATCAAGGTAAGAAAAGGGGAGATAGTCCAGCTTGCGTAACGTAATATTTGCAGGTCCCAAAAATTTAGACTCAGAGCGACGAACGAAATGCGGGGGGGTGTCCAAAAATGCAGAATTCCGCAACATAATTTATGAACGACCCAGAAGGCAAATAGAAGCATGTTAAAAATTTATTGTGTAACCGAGTGGTTGAAACTGTAACGACCGGTAAATAATAATCTTTAGATATAAACAAAGATGGTAGTTCAAGGTTCACGTCCTAGGCGCTAAGTCTGGGCACCGAACAAAACGTCACGCACGTCGCGGGTTCATTGACCCACGACCTGCGTAACTGTACGTGATCTTGCGCAGCTCAGATTTAGCAGTTCCGGCTAGGGAGTTTGATTTGATACATTCGAAATGTTTTATTTCTGTTTTTAGGAGGAGAGATACCGCTGAACAAATATCAAACAATGGTCAGGTAATATGACTAGGGACAGGAATATATATAATGGTGACGGGCACAAAAGGATGTGCGGTTAGGAACATTTTTTCAACAAATAAAAATGCAGAAATGTAGCCTCATTTCGTCTGAACATATTCTCACGCTATAGGCAGTGTCAAACTGATGACAATCTCGTATTTAAAAAGTGCAATAACAGTTTTTGTATGACCCAGAATTCGAACGTGAGTCCTCGCGGTTAGGCGATTTTGATCTGTATTTTTAGCACTTTACATGCTCAGCTACTTTAAATAAAGGCAGGTTCGAATCCTGCTTGCAGTAGCTCCCTTTTTCCACTTTCACAAATAATTTCTTATTTAGAATATACATACTTATACTACTAGGCAAATTAAGAAAAAAAAATAACTTATAGATATCTATTTGACTACAGTAAATCAAAAGACTAAACTCTGACACTTAACTCTACTTAAAAATTATACATATTTGCAAAACTATTAAGAAACACTGCATCAATTTCCAAAACAAACAAAACAATAAAAAAAATATTTCACTGAAGATATAATCATCAAACTGAAAACACTCTGTATAAGCACAACTATACATAAATTACGACAAAGATAGTTTTTACTGGATAATAATATGCTTCAAAGTGCAAGTACGCTGTATAAGCGCCACTCTACATAAGGGGTGATGTAAGTATGTCGCAACTCGCGCTATACAAGATGATTCTCGTTACTTGAATACATTTATTTACAGTAACTTTCGATTTGATTCAGAATGAGGTCAGCCTGTCACGTATTCTTGAGAAATGAGAGCTATAACTTCCAATTGTATTCGCAAAATCCATCCTGTGTTGTAATTCCTTTAAATACTTATTTCTAGTCTTGTGATAATTTCTGTGTTAATAAAAGCGTAATAGACACTAACGGAACTGAGCGTGTCTATTGTCGTTCATATCAAAGACTACGTATTACTAAGGGTTTACAACAGAAATATAAAATATTTAATAAAAAATAATACTCTTTTTGTCTGACCTAAATTTCGGCACCTTAAACTTTACGGTTGGAAGTAAAATACTTATGCAAACGAGGAATTAATAAATTAAGTAATAATTACATAACTAATTAAATAAATCGACATTAGACGCAGTTATTTTTAATTGCCCCAGTAATACGTTTGTAAGTCGGCCAAAGCGCATCCGACCCCGATGCGCGAGTTACAATAACTGATGCATATTATGCTGCACATAGCGAAAGCGGTTATATGATAATTTAGCGAACAATGCCGCTGTTGCATCACCGGTGATTCAACTTGTGCCCTGACTGCAGCTAACTTTATATATTTTGAATGGAGAAATAGATTTACGCATCCACTGCTGCGCAAAAATGCAGAGACGACTGTGGAGTAAGTTTGATATGCCCTCTCTATAAAAGATGAATATTGACAACAGTAGGGCCTTCGTAATCACTAATACATTGAATTTAATTTAAATCCCGATGGATAGCTAGCCAGTTTTTTACTTAATATAAGCCTTTCATAATAAGTGACAATATGGTCGTGGGTGGTCTATCACATACGTCAGAGTAATGTCACTGCTGAATATAAGTATCGCTTTATTCAAGTGTATTTTACTAAAACAAATATTAACCAATTATTGCTCTATGGTATTAAAGACTGCCTCGATACCTCAAACAAAGTATAATGTTAAGCGTCACCGGCCTGTCTTATTAAATGCATATCCAATGCATTTCCGATTACCTTCGGACGCGTGACATCCTGAATGCGGGACAGAGGCAAAAACAATGTTACATAACATGAGTGAAAGAGAAAGCGATTTAGATATGAAATTGCTCCAAGTTTTATTAAGCAACTTGACATTTTGATCCAAGGTGGGTACTTAGTGAGAGGTATTTATGGAGACCGAATATGATATATAAAGATTACTAAATGCTTGCACAATATAGACGCATTATGTTTGGTAGTACCTGACTTAATTATTATTGATGAGGTAAAAACTTAAGAACTACCCCATGAACTTTTGACTTGTCAATAATAGGTGCCCATCCAATCTATTGTATATTATACTAGCCTTTACCCGCGGCTTCGCCGCAAATAAGAGCTAGTTTTTAGGCTATATCTCAGGTTCCCGATATAGTAGGGGAATAAAATGTATACCAGTTGTTAAGTCTAATCAAGTGCTATCAAACAAAAAAAGTTGGATCAAAATCCGTTCAGTAGTTCTTGCGTGATGCGCGAACAAACAAACAGATAAACAACCACAGGCAAAAAATCTAAAAAAAATCGTTAGGTGTTCAGACCCGCCTATATAGCCGAACTGAAACATTTTTTTCTCAAATATTTTAAAGGTACAGACGTAACTCTTTTACAGTATTAGGCTATATAGGCGTTTCTAAAGACAAAACATTTTATTTTATTTTTGTCTGTTTGTTCGTTCGCGCATCACGCAAAAACTACTGAACGGATTTTATTGTAACTTTTTTATTTGGCAGCCCTTGATTAGACTTAACAACTGGTATACATTTTAACCCGCTACTACATCGGGAACCTGAGAGGCTGAGATATATCCTAAAAAAAATGCTAGTATACATTAAAATTCCAAATAAACCTTGATTGTTCTAATGAGTTCAACAGATTAATTCTAATAGCGGGAAAGCCTTGTGGCTAGGCGCCAGCGGTCTTGGCAACGAGCTTCGTGTTCCTTTTACATAAACAACATTAAATACAGAGTCACACAATTAGACACCCGGAGGTTGTGGGGCAAGTTGGCCATATCTGCAGTCAGAAATGGAACTACAAATGATTTATTGTATGAATTTTGGTTTTGAACGTTGTATCAATATTACGTATGTCAATTTCGTTTTAAGGTACTGTTAGTATTGCATACAAGTAACATGTATGGCATGTTATGTCTTAATTTCTGTCCTTGCATGGTTGCCAGGAGGGGATCGCTCTGAGGGATAAGGCCGCCAATTGAAACACAAGAATTAAGCCTTTCACATTCGACAGGCCTTGTGGCGTAGTGTAACCGACTTCCGCGCACGAGGTCGTGGGTTCTATTCCCACTCAGGACAATTATTTGTGTGATGAACACAGATATTTGTACTGCGACTGGGTGTATTCTATGTATGTATTTACAAAAAAAAAAAGTAATATATGTATTATATTCGTAACTATTACCCATAGTAAAAGCGTTAAGGTTAGTTTGGGACCAGAGGACGTTGTGTGAAAAATGTCCGTGAATATTTATTTATTTATTATACTTTCTTTGTCTTTTAAGCTTTCCATGAAGAGTTATAATTATCTGTATATAAACATTAGCATAGCAATTTGAGGAACTCCGACTGTCCCAACCAGGGTAGGATAATTATGTTGATTTTATAGATATAGACACTGACCCAAATCGCTTGGAACCAAAAGAATTGAAATCCCATTCCAATGATCCATAGATCTATTTAAAAGGAATTTTATTTAGCAAGCATCGTTTCTTCTCGTGGTAGTCTTGCTTATCCCAGCATGAATGGGTTCTATCGTGGAAATACCACCTTCTCAAACAGCATAGGATGAGCGTGAAACACCGGTAGTTACTCCTTTTTTTTTTTAAGGCGGGAAAAAATGTTCCTAACCGCACACTCCGCCGTTTGGGGCAACGACTAAAGAAACCCGCCGTGTGCCATCTCTCCGCCTTTGTTGGCGGGCCACTGGAACTATGTTACATTCCTTCGGTGGTCCGCCGGCGACCGCTAGTTACTCCTACCATTGTATTTCGTATGGCGAGTATTTTGTTTTTCTTTAAAAAAGACAATACCCTGCACTAAGGAATAATCCTTGTTTCGCGGGGATCTTTGCAAATATATAATTTCACGGACACAAAGTACACCCAGACTCACAAGAACCATTTGTGGATCACACAAAGAGTTGTCCTGTGTGGGAATCGAACCCACAACACTCGGGCGGGAGGCTGGTATCTAAACCACTCCACCATCTGTGCAGTCTAAGTACACCGGAGGTCCATACCCCCTCCTTAGTATCCTATCTATCCTTCCTATCCACACCCTATCCCTTTTCTTGGAGATGATGACCCGCGAGTGATGCCTCTGGTGTTGTGTGGTATGCTTGTGTGGCATCCACGTAGTAGAAAAATAAAAACTAAAATTACATAATTGCGTCATAAGATAAATATAATATCATATAAATATAAGATAAATATATATCTTTAAATGGAATACAAGTAAGCGATATGTATTATACAAGACAAATTGCCACGGCATCAGCGAATAGAACCTGGCTACAACTGATCAAATATTTGTGTACAAGGTGTTAAAATATTCAGCGCATTTTGCAACACGACCACCGGGTGGAAGTCATTTGTTTATTACTTTTTATTTTACGTCATCGCACTAATTTGTATTTTGTTTTCATTTTTAACAAGCTGCTGCTGCCGGGTCCGTTTGCGTGGACCTCAGAATTAGTCGCATCACTTTTTTTTTTTATTGCATGTAGTGGCAGACGAGCCACGGTCCATCTGATGGTAAATGGTAACCGTCGCCCATGGACTCGACTATACCGAGAGTATTGTCAAGCCGCTGCTAACCAATTCATTTCATAGATGTGAAATAAAATATAATATAAACCGCTATCTCCTGCTACAGCCAAAATGCGACGATGTGCTTCATGGCTGGTCACACGGGAGATGGTGGTACCAACCCGCTCGGGCCCGATACCAATTGAGTACTCCCACTTGGTACCCAGCCCTACCACCAGTAATGCAATGGGTGATGACTGTTTACTTCCCTTAGTCGCCTCATACGACACCCGTGGGAAAGAACGGGGTTGTGACACTTGTATTCTTAGTCCGTCACCACACGGACACGGACTTCATGGTATCTACATTAATTATCTCTATGCAAAAATAGATATCCCAGAGAAACCGAATATTTTTCCAGGATAAGAAGTATAAGTCTAACAGGGAAAAGTAGTTTAGAAGTTATGAGGGGACAGATAAACATGCATACATTCAGTTCAAAATCATAACTCTCTTTCGGCTTCGTCGTGTAACAGGATAAATCGTATACCATTTTTTCATCTAACCAAGAGCTTACTACCTAATCAAAAAAAATATCAATAATTCGTTCAGTACTTTTGGTATTTATTATATGGCATTAGAAATATCAATCGATTGATTAGCCATGTAAGTGTAATTAAATTTTCGAGGAAATGCAGGTTCAAATCCTGCTCGTGACTGTTATTGTCGATTTCATATTTTCACACTTTGTGTTAATTTATATGACTAAGCATGTCAAATGCTAAAAAAATATATAAAAATATGAAATAAAATATCACGTAAAACATTGCATATTAAACCATCCTTAAATCGATTTGGCTAGAGTCGTACTTGTAAGTGTATCATTTATAGTCAATCCGATAAAAAGTGCCAAACATTATTCGAACAGTTGCGGAAGAAAAACACTGAATTCTTTGACCTGGTTTTATACGCAAATGAATTGTAGATCAGCCTGTATACACATGCGTGTATTTGTAATGTTACACTACACTCTCTCAATTACAATGTGCACCAAATAAAACGTAACACATTAATTGCCTGAAATACGAAACTTCCGTGCATACACTACATATTGTTTGTATACACTACATATTGTTTGTATACACTACATATTGTCCGTTCGCGCCTGTATTATGTTAGTAACTTCTAAAGACAAATACGTTTCTATTGTGATTTGTTAAGCATAGTGTGGGCCACCTGATGGCAAGCGGTTACCGTTGCCTTTAGTTTAGATCATCGCATCACTCTGAGACTCTCGATTATTACGGAGAGGATAAGGATGGGGCTTCGGCACTCTCACTCACCTTACGGAACACAACAGCAAGAGTACCTACGGTTGTTTCTAGTTGCCCTTCTATGAGAGGGTGGTACTTCCCCGATTGAGCGGACCTATTCTAGCTGGTACAAGCAAGGTTTATCACATGTGTATACAAGTTTTCACTACATGGTAAATGAAAACGTCGTGGTAACACCTCCTGTTTGAGAAATTTTCTCAACGGTTTGTAAAGTCTGCCAATCCACATTGGGCCAGTGTGGCCTAATTGCCTTATAGTATGACAATATTGGATTGTACAAAAACAAACAACACTATGTACGGGATGCAATATTCATACATACGGTTATGGATAAGATTTTTAATATCATTGAGGTTTTCTATACAATACAATACATTTTTTTTACTTTCTAATTAGAGAATTTCAATAAATTCTAATCAAGTCGCGAAAAAGAGGCTTATGGCAAGCCTTACGATATAAATCGAAATAATGTAATAGAGAGATGTAGGTTCATTAAAAATCCCTAAAGATATTATTCATTAGTAAATAGAATACTAGTGTATATTGTAGTATGATGTATAATACATATGTGTACATACGTAGATTTTTTATAAGCGAGAGCCTTCATGAGAAACTAAGTTTCTATAATCCTCTTGATCATTGTTTATCAATCTAGTTTGACCTTAATCCTTGAATAGGCGAATGTAAATCGCTGTCGAGATTTGCGTAATCTTGGTATTGTGCTGGTAAAAATACAATTAAATGTCACGAAGTTGCTTGGAATGTGACTACAAATTGACCCGGAACAGTATCTAGTTAGTACCTACATAAATGTGGATGGTTTTAGTAGATATATGGAACATCTAGGCGAGGCTGTATACACATGTACTAGCCTACTAGTTACATCTCTATTCGCTGATATATTAGCGAGATACACTTAAATAGATCTTGGAAGATAAAATAAAATGGGCATGAACTACTCCTAATTTTAAAATACTGTTAAAATAATCATTTTATTTTATTAAATTATCTTTGGTAAGCCGTAAGGTAATGTAGGTAACATTAGTTTATAAATTTGAACATTGTAAGAAATTTGAAGATTAAAAATGTGGCTCGTGAGTTTCTTACCGGTTTCTTCTCATGAAAAGCCTTACTACGAAATCCGGCCGCTTGTGGCAATTGCAATCGCGACATTGCGGGTGCAGTTGCCTCAAGCGCTCGTGTTAATTTTGACGATTTTAAGTTTTGACGTATTATAAGCTTATGAAATAAAGACTTTTTTGAATTTGATACAAATTCTTATTATTTCCTTGCAGACACGTAGATTGAGGAAATTGAATTCAAACTGTTCATAAACAGATTATTTCTCTTTTGAAAAAAATTTTGCCGCCGTTTCACTAAACAAATAAATACAGTACATTGTCTTCCCAACTTCAATAACACGATCTCACTTTACCATACCAACATAAAATATTATAATACAGAAAATAACGCAATTTTAGCTCAAAATGAAGTTATTTTTATCTCAATTTGTAATGTTACATTTTTACATACATGTTATAAAAAAAAAACAATAGTAAAGAGTTCCTATGAAATTAATTAAGAGAAATATCAAATCGAATTATTTAAAACAAGTTTTCATATTTTATATCGAGTCTTAAAATATTATTATTATACTCGTATACTATATAGCCATGCTCACTGACCTGGAAGTGCAAGATGATAGTCCATATCAATCCGAGGGTCAGCTTGGGGTTGCCGTCGACGATGTCCTCAGCACGGATGTTAACGAGCTTGATCTTCTTGTAACGGAGAAAGTCGAGGGCCATTTGGACATTCTGCAGCATATGGAAACGCATCCTGCCTCTCTCACGCGGCTGAAATAAAATTAATTTTATTGTGATATTTAAATGACAAAACTTTCTGTCTATTGAAAAGATTCAATTCGCACAATATCCTTATTTCAATATACTCAAGCTAGGCTTTCTACTCCACTGAAATAATGTCATAGAGTGCCAGTGGTCCGCCAATACAGGCGGAAGACGGCACACGGGGGGTTTATTTAGTGGGTGAGACCCCCACACTACCCTGCTCATTGCCCCGAACGATGGGATGTGCGATAAGTACCTTATCGCGTACCTTATATTTCCCCCTTAACAAAAAAATACAACTTCTACATACAAAATAATACCCATATTCCCGCATTAATCACTTAATGAAATCTGGCGATACTACATCGATATCCACCCCAACCAAACTGCCGCACCTGCGATCGACCTGATTCATTTAAATCAACCCAGACAACCCCTTTACTTTCGTTTTGTAGGTTAATTGGCTATTAGTATTATATTATTAGTAGACAATATTATTGGGGAAACAATTAAGAGCGAGGTGATAAGATAATTGGTTAGTAATAACTCTACCGACTGTTGTGGGTTCGATTCCCACTCAGGACAATTATTTGGGTGATGAACACAGATGGTTGTACTGCGTCTGGGTATTTTCTATCTATTATAAGTATGTATTTATTTACAAAAAAAGTAATATATGTATTACATCCGTAATCTGGTGCCTATAGCACAAGAGTTAAGCTTAGTTTGGGACCAGAGGACGTTGTATGAAATGTCCGTGAATATTTATAATATTTATTTATAGTTTATAAATACGTAGAGTGGAAGGGTATATGAAAATCCCCATAAAAGCAATTAGTAGGTATATACATATAATTCATAGAAATCTACTACTTGGGCGTACATGGCTAACAATCATGATTCAATATTCTAAAACCTTATTCGCATGTTTACGGAACGAGCAATGGAATTTATAATAGCTATATTAGAACATCTTATACAAAATTCAAACACGCGATTGAATCGTTAATCTAAATTAATTCTTTGTTCGCAATCATAGACGAGTAATTTGTAACTTACTCTATCGGTGAAAATTTGAAACAATTCATATTAAAAGAAGGAATTTTCTGTTTGTTTGAACATAATGAACATTGGAAATACAATACTCAAGATTGAATCAATGAGCGAGCAGGTCGCGGACAGAGAAGGGCTAAACTTTACCATCAATAAAATAATTCTAGCGACTGTGCCGTAAACAGTTATTTTGATATATAGATGGGAAAACTATAGATACTATCTTTACCTCTACCAGTCTGTACATAGGAAATACGTCTTATCATCCATCCCTAAAAAATAACCATTATAATATGTTTTATTCGGATTAATAAAACTGCCTGTGTGGTACAGCGGTAGTGTGAGCGACTGCTGATCATGAGGTCTCGGCTTCGATCCCCGGGTCGGGCAATGTTTATGAGCTCTTTCGTAAATTAAACACAAAGTGAAAAATGTGAAATCGAAAATAACAGTCAGGAGCAGGATTTGAACCTGCATCTCCTGGATACCGTCCAGATGCTTTACCAATTCAGCCATCCTGACAATTGCTCCTGACTGCTAATTTCGATAACACATTCATACTTAACGTCTTTGGGTGACGCCTGCACCATCTGTCGGAAGTATTTTCATACATTATACCGACCAGGTAAACTTAATTTTACAATTAAGATTTTACCTAATAATGACGCAAACCCTATAAATATTTACATATATTTTTAGCATTTGACATGCTTAGCACTATACATTAAACACAAAGTGAAAAATGTGAAATCGAAAATAACAGTCAGGAGCAGGATTTGAACCTGCATCTCCTGGATACCGTCCAGATGCTTTACCAATTCAGCCATCCTGACAATTGCTCCTGACTGCTAATTTCGATAACACATTCATACTTAACGTCTTTGGGTGACGCCTGCACCATCTGTCGGAAGTATTTTCATACATTATACCGACCAGGTAAACTTAATTTTACAATTAAGATTTTACCTAATAATGACGCAAACCCTATAAATATTTACATATATTTTTAGCATTTGACAAGCTTAGCACTATACATTAAACACAAAGTGAAAAATGTGAAATCGAAAATAACAGTCAGGAGCAGGATTTGAACCTGCATCTCCTGGATACCGTCCAGATGCTTTACCAATTCAGCCATCCTGACAATTGCTCCTGACTGCTAATTTCGATAACACATTCATACTTAACGTCTTTGGGTGACGCCTGCACCATCTGTCGGAAGTATTTTCATACATTATACCGACCAGGTAAACTTAATTTTACAATTAAGATTTTACCTAATAATGACGCAAACCCTATAAATATTTACATATATTTTTAGCATTTGACATGCTTAGCACTATACATTAAACACAAAGTGAAAAATGTGAAATCGAAAATAACAGTCAGGAGCAGGATTTGAACCTGCATCTCCTGGATACCGTCCAGATGCTTTACCAATTCAGCCATCCTGACAATTGCTCCTGACTGCTAATTTCGATAACACATTCATACTTAACGTCTTTGGGTGACGCCTGCACCATCTGTCGGAAGTATTTTCATACATTATACCGACCAGGTAAACTTAATTTTACAATTAAGATTTTACCTAATAATGACGCAAACCCTATAAATATTTACATATATTTTTAGCATTTGACATGCTTAGCACTATACATTAAACACAAAGTGAAAAATGTGAAATCGAAAATAACAGTCAGGAGCAGGATTTGAACCTGCATCTCCTGGATACCGTCCAGATGCTTTACCAATTCAGCCATCCTGACAATTGCTCCTGACTGCTAATTTCGATAACACATTCATACTTAACGTCTTTGGGTGACGCCTGCACCATCTGTCGGAAGTATTTTCATACATTATACCGACCAGGTAAACTTAATTTTACAATTAAGATTTTACCTAATAATGACGCAAACCCTATAAATATTTACATATATTTTTAGCATTTGACATGCTTAGCACTATACATTAAACACAAAGTGAAATTTAATGTATAGTGCTAAGCATGTCAAATGCTAAAAATATATGTAAATATTTATAGGGTTTGCGTCATTATTAGGTAAAATCTTAATTGTAAAATTAAGTTTACCTGGTCGGTATAATGTATGAAAATACTTCCGACAGATGGTGCAGGCGTCACCCAAAGACGTTAAGTATGAATGTGTTATCGAAATTAGCAGTCAGGAGCAATTGTCAGGATGGCTGAATTGGTAAAGCATCTGGACGGTATCCAGGAGATGCAGGTTCAAATCCTGCTCCTGACTGTTATTTTCGATTTCACATTTTTCACTTTGTGTTTAATGTATAGTGCTAAGCATGTCAAATGCTAAAAATATATGTAAATATTTATAGGGTTTGCGTCATTATTAGGTAAAATCTTAATTGTAAAATTAAGTTTACCTGGTCGGTATAATGTATGAAAATACTTCCGACAGATGGTGCAGGCGTCACCCAAAGACGTTAAGTATGAATGTGTTATCGAAATTAGCAGTCAGGAGCAATTGTCAGGATGGCTGAATTGGTAAAGCATCTGGACGGTATCCAGGAGATGCAGGTTCAAATCCTGCTCCTGACTGTTATTTTCGATTTCACATTTTTCACTTTGTGTTTAATGTATAGTGCTAAGCATGTCAAATGCTAAAAATATATGTAAATATTTATAGGGTTTGCGTCATTATTAGGTAAAATCTTAATTGTAAAATTAAGTTTACCTGGTCGGTATAATGTATGAAAATACTTCCGACAGATGGTGCAGGCGTCACCCAAAGACGTTAAGTATGAATGTGTTATCGAAATTAGCAGTCAGGAGCAATTGTCAGGATGGCTGAATTGGTAAAGCATCTGGACGGTATCCAGGAGATGCAGGTTCAAATCCTGCTCCTGACTGTTATTTTCGATTTCACATTTTTCACTTTGTGTTTAATGTATAGTGCTAAGCATGTCAAATGCTAAAAATATATGTAAATATTTATAGGGTTTGCGTCATTATTAGGTAAAATCTTAATTGTAAAATTAAGTTTACCTGGTCGGTATAATGTATGAAAATACTTCCGACAGATGGTGCAGGCGTCACCCAAAGACGTTAAGTATGAATGTGTTATCGAAATTAGCAGTCAGGAGCAATTGTCAGGATGGCTGAATTGGTAAAGCATCTGGACGGTATCCAGGAGATGCAGGTTCAAATCCTGCTCCTGACTGTTATTTTCGATTTCACATTTTTCACTTTGTGTTTAATGTATAGTGCTAAGCATGTCAAATGCTAAAAATATATGTAAATACTCTTTCGTAAAATTAAAAATTCTCAGTAGCAGCCCGGAGTTTGGAAATGTGGTAGACGGTAATAGGCTCACCCCCTATTATCTGAGACTTAAACATAGTTGACGAAACCGTGGGTGTGTAATACACCTCTGCCTACCCCTTCGGAGAATACAGGCGCGATGCTATGTTTTAATAAAAACTAAATGCCCTTTATGCCCATCCCATAGCCCCCCTTCTGTTTTTTTGGGTTTTCTGGCACAATGACAGAGATACAATCCGTATTCCAATGAATTATTATACAAAAAGAGAATATAGAATACTCACGAGGTGTTCGCCAGATAGCACCTCCAGCAGAGAGATGAGGTTGAGTCCATCGCGCAGGTCTTCGAATAGATCATTGACGTGACGATTCACCTGTACACAAACATTCTCATTAAATTTACATCTTAATACAAAGTCTATATGCAAACATTGTTCTATCAGCTTTCAAAAACCGATTTCAATAATAATAACCTCATTTTTATTATGAGCCAGCGGTTGAACTGATGGAAGCGAGGCTTTTGGATTTAGCAGTACGCAAGGGATATGAAGAATAACCCGGATAGAAACTGATATTTATTAAATAAGTAAAACAAATGAATTCTTTATACACAACACAACCTTTTTGATAATTTATATGGCAAAGCATGTCAAATGCTCAAAATATATTAAAATATTTTTTAACAGATTAAGTAATTATTTTAAAGCACAGATTATCTTTTAATGAGGAAAAAGAGAACTTAAGTGCGCGCGGGAACCTGCGTCCCTTTCAAGAAGTGCTCTAAGCAGCTGAGCTATCGCATTGACCTTAGGCCATACTCAATCTCCTCATCACATTTGTCTTTACTACCAACGCCACCTATCGGATGCATTTACATGCATTAATCCAACATAGTAAGTTTAATTTTGCAATTAAAATTCATACTATTTGATGGTGCGACTTTAAAGTAGCTGAGCATGTCAAGTGCTAAAATACAGATCAAAAGATGAATTATTATTGAATATAATAGTTAAATCCACAGCACTCCTGAAAATAACAAAATCATAAACAACAAGTCAACCACAGAGTACCTACAAACAATAAATTACCTATAATAATGAATGATTATTACATGTAAACTAAAATTCAAAAAGCAGCCATTCATGGATTAGTGAAGCCTAACAACGATGCAACCTAACAACACAATTTAAACAAAAAACACAAAGAAAATTATATTAGAGAAGAAACTAAAGGAAACTATCAAACAGTGCATGCGTCAATAAATTAGTAAATGTGATCAAAATAACTATGAGAAGGCAAATAGTTCACGGTTCTTTCATAAATAAGTTCTTTATTTTAGAGTAAACTTGCCCAGGGCAGACAGGTGTAGAAAAAATTATATTTCAACTTAGAAAGGTATCAGAAAGAAATCTTTATCTTGGACGTTAATCGTTTTTGTTATCTTGGTCAATGTATGCAGTTTACCGAAAATGCAACCTAGGCTCATGTATTGCATGATGAATTTTGCATGTCAATTCAAAAATATCTTTATTACACAGCACTCAAAATCATCAAAGTTTACAAAGAACAAAAATGAGCGCTTGAGACAAATGCATCCGCAGCACTAATGTCACCATTGCAATCGTCACAATTAATACATAAAATTTTTCGAATTTTTGGTAATTTTTACGGCAGCATGACTTGACGAGATCTAGTCGAGAATCGAAATAGTTTTAACTATAATGAACGCCACCATCCTACATAAATTATATTTAATGTTTAATTTAAAATATTACAAATAATATTACCGCTAAAATATTACACTCATTATTTTAATTAATGACTTAGAATAATCTAAATAATTTTGCCTTCTCAAATACAAACAACATAACCAAACAACGACTACCAACAACTTACTTGTTGCGGCGGACAACACGGCTGGTTGTTGATGAGCTCGCAGACGTGGAGACGCGTGTACGTCTGTCCGAGCAGCGTGGGACAAAGATACGTTAACACCTGGTTGAGAATACCGAGTCAACACCTATCACAGTTGAGGTAATGGAACGTGACAAAATAATATGGACATACAAAAAAGTGCATGTACAATATAGATGTGGAAGCTTCATTAAGGTCCACGAAGAAAAATACACTTTAAGGATAAACTGTACAATATCGTTTTGACTCGAACATTTTCTTAATAAAACGTTATAGCTCAAGCACACAAATACTCTAATTAGTAATCATATTAATCAACCACTTCAAAAGAGAATTTCTATAAATAAAATATGATGAAAATTAAATTAGGTTTATACTATAAAGAACCAAGATAATAAACGTATTTTGTCACGTTACCAAAAATGAAAATTATTATAAAAATCGTCATACTTTTAATAAACAACAAATATTCTACCTACATACGAGAAAACACAAAGCACTGAAAAAAAATTGTGAAAAAATGACAGATTGCAATGAAAAAAATGAAAAAAGAAGAGCGCAACCTAACAACAGCAACTAAATTGTGAGAACGCATAAAAAATATATCCAAAACAAACAACGAAAGTGAAAAATAAGTGAGGAGCATGCAAATAACAATATAATGATTGATCTATAAATATAAATAATTAATTCTATCAGCTTTAATTCAGTACGCAGTACGTATATTTGATACTTGTATTTTTTTAATCACGCAAGAGCATTTAACTATACTTATATTACCATCCATCCATCCATCAGCCTTTTAAAGTCCACTGCTGGACATAGGCCTCCCCGAGAATGGGGGATAGTGCCGTAATCGCCACGCTTGGCAGGCGGGTTGGTGATCGCAGTGGATGTTGTTAATACTCGAATGAGTGCTGCTGCCCACTCCCCCGGTATTACCTCAGTCGGCTCTTACGACTCCCATGGGTGGAGAGGGGTGGAACAATTCTAAAGCCGGCCCCACACGGCATGCCGGCCCCACACGGCTTGTATTACAACTGATCATAATCATGATCAAAATTTATTGATCCTTTTTATTGTATGGTTCTAGATAGAAATACATACGTATGTTAGTTGTCAAATATCAACACCCTGATTTTAATTGAGGGTGGAAATCTTTAATATAATTTAATTATATTTTCTCGGCACTTACTCAATCAACAATATAAGATTTGAAAAGAACTTTAAAAATGCTATTTTCTTGATAAATACTATCTAGTATGTTTCTACAAAATAAATATTACGTGAATAGCGAATAACAAACTTTTTTAAGTTATTAAAAGTTACTAAATCTCTTAGAAATACTATTATTATTATTAAAAAGAGTATATTACCATACTTTTTCTATTCTATGTAAGTTTCGATCAAATAAACATTATATCAAAAATGGAAAAAAAGCAATATTTTGTAAATTGTAAGCAAATATATTTTGTACCATTCAATGCAATTGGTACATTTGCCTAAGATAATAAAACTATTAGCGTAATTCTTGTTTGAAATTATTTAAAGGTTCTTGACTTTGAAATGCAAACATAAGTCACTGATAAAATATATTATATCTATAGCTTCCTTTGATAAGGTTTAGTTTGATATAATTGCACAAATAATAGTTTAAACATTTACAATAGAACACCCAACGGGATCGATGTCGTAGTTTCGTGTATTACTATGAAAATATTATCTATCTATCTATCTATACTATTATAAAGCTGTAACAGAGCTATGTCTGTACATTTAAGACATTTGAGAAAAAAATACTTTAATAGGCTATATAGACGTGTCTATAAACAAAACAATTTTTTTTCAGTATGTTTGTCTGTTTGTTCGTTAGCGCATCACGCAAAAACTACTGAATGGATTTTGATGAATTTTTATTTGATAGCTCTTGATTAGACTTAAAAACTGGTATAATTATATCCCGCGACTACATCGGGAACCTGAGATATAACCTAAAAAATGCCGGTCAAATCAACAATTGAACGTCTAACATCCTAAATACACCCGTGACTAAGAAAGCTGTAAATCAGAGAAGTGAAACGTCGGGATAGTTTAAAATCAAGTAAATGCAAAAGCTATTGATATTATAGTTATATTTTTTTAAATTAAATCATACAACATTGTTTTAACGTTTATTATTAATGTGTGGGTAGACTTTAATGATTAACAAAGCTAGTTTAATAGAACAACAATATTTTGAGGCTGTTATGAATATAAGCATGACATACAAACTGATGACAGTGTATACTACAGACCTTGAGATATTTCCAGTGCTGCTCCGAATCCAAACGACAAGCAATGAAAAACCAAATACACTTTAATATTAGTGAAAAAATTATTAACGAACGGAATTCGGTGGGAACAACATCTAAGTATAAGGCATAACATATAAACATAATTACATATAACACATCAAACATATACCTAAATTCATAAAACAATAGTGACGTATTGGTCCAAGATCCCGCAACGTCTATGTTCATCTACTTTTGATTAAAATGCAGTTTTGTTTTTTTCACACATGATGGTAAATGCTCATCGTAGCCTATAGACGCTAGCAACACCAGAGGCATCTTTCATGCTTTGTCAACTGCAAGGAAAGGGATAGGAAGTGGAGAGCAAGGATAATAAGGAGGGGATGAAGAGAGGATAAAGGCCTCCGGCGCTCTAACTGACTATACGAACATACAGTAAGAGTGCCTACCGTTGATTCACACTGTTTTTTTTTGTAACATAATATAAATTATTTTTGATCTACACTTTCTACATGCTCCGCCACTTTTTAAAAAATAAATTATTTGTGAGGTCATTAAGACAAATGTGATAAGGAGATTGGGATGTTCGAAAGATCTGTACTATAGCTCAGTGGCTTAGAGCACTTCTCCGGATTGGAAAAGACACGGGTTCGATTCCCGCGAGTACAAAAAATCTCTTTTTCCTTATTCACAAATAATAATATAAATTACTTAATGATATTTAAAAAATATATAATATGTAAAGAACTTAAACATTACTAGCCACTTATTACCCGCATGCCCTTGGCAATCAAGTGTAGAGGTAAAACTGTGCCGTACGCAATTTGTACCGAACTTTATTATTTATTCGATTCGATTTTGATTATACTTAATAAAAACTAGTAAAACAAACAAATAATTACAAAAATCAATATAAGTATAATCCCATATTAAAAATAATTATTTTAAAACTGCATTTAGCTTAAAAAAGGCCCAACGGTATCTTGGACTATACGTATACATTAAACAAGTATTTTCTCTAAAAAAATCATGTCCAATAGACAAAAAAACCTTCTCACAACGATATACATATAGTTATTTAATATACATTAACTAAAATATATTACAGATATACTGAAATAAAACCAACAAAACGAAATGATCCATGATCCAATAATTAAAAAGTCAAGTATGCAAGAATAGAGCATTTTTGCACTGTTCTGTATGCCTACCCCACAAGAGAGATGGCATGACGATAAGCTAGAAGAAAGTCATGTATAAAATACTGTCACAATTTGCTTTACAAACAATAGAATAATTTGTAAAACTGCCTCGGTGGTGCAGCGGTAGTGTAAGCGACTGCTGAACATGAGGTCTCGGGTTCGATCCCCGGGTCAGGCAGTGCTATTGAGATTTTTCGTAAAAAGAAAAATTCGCAGTAGCAGCCGGGAGTTTGGAAATGTGCCCGGTAGACGGCAATAGGCCCCTGTTACGTGGGACTTAAACATAGCTGGTGAGCCGTGGATGTGTAATACACCTCTGCCTACCCCTTCGGGTAAACAGGATTGCTAATGATATTTTTAATTATTCGTTTTTTATTTTATTCATACTGCACGCAGTCGAAGTCGCGTACAAAAGCATGTCGTAAATAACGAACACAAATCATAATATTACTTCACTTAAATCAACACCACTTAGCGGTAATCGAAATAATATCCCGTTATAAATCACCCATCGAACGCATCCAATTTAGGCACCGCATATGGTTAAATCCAAATGGATGTATTAATCATCCATCACAGAGTTCATGACTCATAGTGAATTTGGATAAATAATATAATATCCTATTATATATATATAGGTATCTATACTATTATATAGTTGTAAAGAGCTGTGTCTGTACATTTAAGATATTTAAGAAAAATTACTGTATTTAGGCTATATACACGTCGTCTGAGCACAAAACTATTTTTTTTTATGGATTATGTATGGCATTCTTTTTTATATAATAGCTCTTGACTAAACTTAAAAACTGGTAAGTACCTATACATCTCATTCTGCTACTATATCGGCAACCTAAGATATAGCTTAAAACTAAGTTTTGGCTGCGGCGGAGCTGCGGGCAAAGGCTAGTTGAAGATAAAACAAAAATCATTTTGTCTCACTAGCTGTTTTAGGCCTTTTGTTTTTGTTAAGGCGGGAAAAATTTACCTAACCGCACACCCCGCCAGGTACCGTCTCTCCGCCTGAATTGGCAGACCACTAAAATTGTGCACCATTACTTCTGCGGTAAAATTAATTGAAACCTGGACTATAGAGCTGATGCTCATAGAGATCTGTTAATTTAATTTAATGTTGTTAGAGACTATTAGACACAATTGCGGTCGATAATTATGCAGTAAATAGAATTATTAATGCAATCACTTTGGCTTCCCGGTTTTAATTAAGCATAAGATATAGGTCTTAGAATAACTACTAATTGAATTGGCTACAGTTTAAATTGGTAGTAAGACCAGTGAAGTAATGATAAAAATCTATTCCAACTAATGTAAAAGGCCATGAATCCACCCATTTATATTATCTATAGTATAGATTCATTATATGTACTCATATACTACTATAAAGCTCTGACAGAGTGTACATAGCCTAAAAAAAATATGTATCGACTATTTGGGCGTCTCTGAACACATTTTTTTTGTCTGTTTGTCCGTTTCGGCATCACGGGTTCGGGCATCACGTAAAAACTACTTAACGGATTTTAATTAAACTTTTTTCTTGATAGTTCTTGATTAGTCTTAAAAACTGGTATCACATTTATCTTGCTGCACTATATCGGGAATCTCAGATATAACTTAAAAACAGTTTTTCGCTGCGGCGGAGCCACTAGCCAAGGCTACTTTTAAGTTATTGGTTTATATGGTTGCAGACAAGCCAGGACACTGCTGATGGTAAGTGAACTCGATAATAATAAGAATACTGGCAAGCAGTTGCTCACCAATTATGGAAAATAAATAAATAGACGACTATCTCCTGATACAAAATAAACACACCAAAGTGTCTTACGATCGGTCACACGGCATGTGATAGCGATACGCTCGGATTCAGAGTACTACCATTTGGTTGAAATTATATATTTTTTTGTCTAATAGATATGTCAACAAATATATATCAATAAAAGATTTATTATTTAAAGCAAAAATGTATTTTTCTAAATGGCAATGATCGAATGAAATACATTGCGCACTCCACGTGTATAAAGATAGCGAAGGTGTCGACGATAAGCACGAGTATACACAATTTAGCTTTTTAGATAACCAGTAATTAACTAGGTTATTGAACTACTGCTAAACTTAATTGGTCATTTAGCCTTTTTTTAAATGTTACATCACTTTTTTATTTTGTTACAGGATATGTACGAAAAAATTATGATACCATACCGTCTGGTGCCCCAATATCCCAAATGATTTTTTTACAATAATATCCCATTGCCCAAAGGTCTTCCCTCGATATGAGAAGCATTTGGGCCAAAAGCCTTTAAGGAAATTTCTCACAATGTTTCAAGTGATACTTTACCTACCTAGACCCTACTGGAAACTTTGTCTTAAAATTATCGTGAGAGTGACTCAAAAGCCGGGCCCACGTAATCGATCCTGAACGCGTGTCACTTGCCGGAATTATACATACATAATTTCTAAGTCAAAAAATGCATATCTTGCGAAGTCAACATCAGACTGGATAAAACTCGACACCTCTGCCTCAGGACTTCTTAGTTATACATATCTATCGTATCACTGCTCAAAAATGATCCTCGTGCAGCACAAATTATAAATTGTGAATAAGGAAAAAGGGTATTTTAGTACGAGCGAGAATCGAACCTGCGTCCCTTCCTATCCGGGGAAATGCTCTAATCCACTGAGCTATCGTACTATTTTTTAGAAATACCCGATCTCCTCATCACATTTGTCTTAACGACCAACGCCATCTATCGGAATGCATTTAGATGCATAGTAGTACTAAAATACTCTTTTTCCTTATTCACAAATTATAATGTGTACTTTAAGAGTAGCTGAGCATGTCAAGCGCTAAAATATAGATCAAAATGATCCTTGTGATTTCAGCAAAATTGGTAAGCGATGGTTAAAATCCTTAACCGCCGCTCATGGATTTCAGCAACACCAGGGTACAGCCAAACCGTCGCCTACCGTAATGAGCTCTTTGGAAACCTCAGAAAAAAGGACCTCTTAAAGAAGGACAAGTCTTAGCGCTAGGCAAACACCGTAGCAGGAAGTTCATTCCAAAACCTGCAACTACCATTTCGAGTGCTAGCAATATAACCTAAATGTGTAGCTTCTGAGACAAAATCCAGAATCTACATGCAAGTAACGAGACTCGCATCGTGGGAGTCCTTACCGAAATCTCTCCAGATATGGTCTAAGGTTAAAAACTGCTGGCCACCGACCATAAACTGAAGTCTCGACGCCTACTCAACGAGAAATTATGTCACCGACTTCCATTTCTGTGAATTCACGAATTTTTTTTTCATACGTAGGTTGGTGCCTGTCATTATTGAAGGTTTTAATATTAAATATATGTTTTTTATTGTTACTGAAATAAGAACAATAATTGATAGTGAAATAATAAGACCGAGCCCTGCAAATATAGAAGAATCGAATTCGATATCCAGTCTGAGGCAGAAACAGTAGGGCTGGGTACCAAGTGGGAGTCTCACTTGGTATCGGGCCCGAGCGGGTTGGTACCACCATCTCCCGTGTGACCGGCCATGAAGCACATCGTTGCGTTTTGGGGTGGTAGTGAGAGATCAACGAGAAGTGAGAATCAACTGAGTCCCAACAATAAGGTGGCCAACCGTCCTCATCATCGGTATGTAAGCTTGTTTTTGTATTGACGTAAAAAAAGAAAAAAAATAGCCTGAATTAATCACGTTATATACACTAATATTACATGTCCTAATACATTTTAGCAAAATATAAGCATAACTGTAATTTCTTTTGTCCTGTCATTCTTGTATCCGGCTAAAACAGGTAGTACATTTTTAGTCAACACAGTTATAATCATAGTTTTCTTCTAAAATTATTCCGGTTATCATATGTCAAACTATTGCTACCTCGTCACTGCATACGCTGATAGCTTTTCTATAATATTCTTTGTCTAAGATAGAAAACAAAAAGATTCGACAACAATATTACTATAGAATCTGTATAGATTTAATGGAGTCTGCTTTTCCTGATATCAACACGTCATCTCATCTGACTAAGCTGAGTTCAGGTCAGCCGGTTGTGACATACGTTAGCTGTGACTCACACGAATAAAATCCTTTGTTATAGAAACCCAACACCTAGTGTAAACTATTAGTTAAAGGATTTGTTAAGTAAGGGATTATTCATAGCGTTAAGACATTGTTGGGTAAACTGTGTGGCAATGTTTAACAAGCCGCCTATTTTTTTATTTATAAAACATAGTATCATGCCTGTATCCTCAAAGGAGTAGGCAGAGATGTATTACACACCCACGGTTCGCCAGCTAAGTTTAAGTCCCACGTAATAGGGGGCGAGCCTATTGTCGGGATCGAACTCGATATTCTTTTTCTCTCTGCCTACCGCAAGGGAAATGGTGTGATGATAAGTAAGTAAGTAAGTAACTTGATACCACAGTCTTTGCAGTCCTTGGTTTTATCGTTAGGCTATCACTGCTTTTTAAATCCATTACTGTCTCAACTACGCAATGGGTCTTCTAGAATGAGAAGGATTCAGGCCTTCGGGGATTCAGGTGGGTTGGCAGTCCCGTTCTCAACCACAGGGAAAGGGGTAGGGGGTCTACAGAGGAAATATATTATCCGAGTAGAGGGAATGAAACTGTGATAAGGAAGTTTGGTACTCTGAGTACTCTCATTCATTGTACCAAACGCAACAATTTTTAATACCAATTTTAGGTAGTATCCTACACTATTTTGATTTAGTATATAAATACTTAGTCTCTCTCTGAGTTTGTGTCTACTTAGTAAGAGTTTGTGAAGCGCCAAAACATACCATAATCTGTACGTCAACGATCTTTAAGACAATAAAAACTGTTTAATAAGTAAACATTGAGATCATTGTGCTTGTAAAAATCTGTCGACAAAAACCAGCATCGCTCCCGCTTGACCTACAATTGCCAAATTTCTACCCACGTTCATAAAACAAGGAACATTCATATAAAATCATATTGCATACATACGAGTACATACAGGTGATTTAAATTTAAACTGTTCACGTAATTTAAAGAGAAGCATTTAAAAAGAAAATTCTTTATTGAATCCTCTTTACAAAAATGCTTTTTTTTTCTTTTGTTTCTATCGTTCAGAACAAAGATCAAAGTAGTGTGAAACCCTCAACCGCAGGAATAATCTACCATTTCTCTGCCTGTATTTGCGGAAAACTGGAACTGTATCTGTACTTCAGAGGAGCTTCACACAGATTTTTTTTTTTAGGCGGGACGGAATTTTCCTATGCATGCCCCGTCATTCGGGGCAAGGAACAGGGTAGTGTGGGGCCCTCACCCACTAAATAAACCCGCCGTGTGCCGTCTCTCCGCCTTTACTGGCGGGCCACTGGAACTATGTTACATTATTTCAGTGGCTTCACACAGATCCTACTGCCTACTTTTTCCTTTTTTTTGGTTAATTATACTTATATACAAAAATTGCGTTTTGTTCCATGCAAACATATCACGCGATGTGCTCTTGGACAAATTTGTTTAAAAGGCAAATCACATTACTTATGTATTATTTTCACTTTCATTTGGTAATGCACATAATGTACTTTAACGCCACTAAGGCAGACATATAAATGCAATTGCTGTAATATGTTTATTGTTTATACGAGAAATAGGAAAAAATAGAAATTTTATTACTTATTGTTTCCGTGGATGAGGTCGTGGTTTCGATTCCCATTCAGGACAATTATTTGTGTTGATAATACACATTTATTGCATTTTTGATCGAAGTGATAAACAGAAATATTTGTACTGCGTCTGGGTATTTCATATCTATTATATGTATGTATTTACAAAAAAAAAGTAGTATATTATGTATTATATCCGTAATCTGGTACCCATAGCACAAGCGTTAAGCTTAGTTTGGGACCAGACGACGTTGTGTGAAAATGTCCGTGAATATTTATTATTATTCCTTAGTGCAGGGTCTTTATTAAAAAAGAAAACAAAGAGTCGACTATATTGTAGAGGTATCAGTTTATAAATTTGGAACCCACCAGACATTAATAATCACGTCTGGACTAACCTTAGAATATCATAATTTCTTTGGGTAGCCGAGATTTAGTAGGTAGTAGCTGTTGGAAACTTGAACTATTGTCAAATCGGTTCAATTGCAAATAGCAGGCCGAGTAAGAGCCACCACCGAAGGAATGTAACATAACAGTGGCAAAAAAAAACGCTGGTTAAGAGCCTAGGACGACAGGATGCTAAGGAGGATGGTAACATGAGGAATGTATACGTGTAATCAATTAGTCGCAGCTGATTCAGTTTTAATTAAAAAAAAATACGTAATAAAAATATGGGTAAAGTAATAAATATCAGCCTGTATAACATATTATCATAAACACTTTCACAAAGGCCTGTCTGTCAGTGTGTGAGTCACAGCCTGAAGAAACGAGGAGCGAAAAGACTCTTTGTCCGAACGATAATCGTGCTGTATTACTGATGTTATCTTGATATTAATAATGAAAACATGTGCCTAAATTCGGTCTATAATCATGTGCAACTTTTAACCCTCGAAGATATTATGAGCTTCTAACTTGGGCAGCACTACCAAGTACCCGAAATATATACAGTACAGTTCAAGTGGCCCGAAAATACAGGCGGAAAGACGTCACACGGCGGGTTTATTTAATGTGTGAGGGCCCCGGCCTACCCTGTTCGTTGCCCCGAACGACGGGGTGTGCGGTTAGGTACATTTTTTCCCGCCTTAATAAAAAAAGGGCAGCACTACCATCTTTGAGAATATTGTGTATGTGATGGGCATCGTGGCGTAGTCGGTAGTGTAACCGACTTCCGTGCACGAGGTCATGGGTTCGATTCCCACTCAGGACAATTATTTGTGTGATGAACACAGATATTTGTACTGCGTCTAGGTGTTTTCTATCTATTATATGTATGTATTTACATAAAAAAGTAAGATATATATATATATATATATTATATCCGTAATCTGGTACCCATAGCAGAAGCTTTAAGCTTAGTTTGGAAAAAAAAAACAAAAAAAATCATAAAGTGACGGCAGAGCTACTGTTGTCATTTAATTAATGGCAGCGCCAGAGGTCTTTGGTAACTTTAAAGGTAACTTACCTCTTTCCGCGGGAGTGGCTGGTGTTACCAACGTCTACAGACTACACTAAAACACAATTATGAATCGAGTTAAAAACTTATTTGCCACCGTTATAGTATAAAAAAAAAATGCTTCTTAACCCATCGTTTAAGATTGGCAGTGCGTGTTAAAGACCCGCATACGTTGCCACCTTTGTAAATAAACATCGATTTATTGATGAGTTTGTATCTAAGTCAAGTGCACAACTACATATAGGGAGTGATCATTATTCCGCACTTGTCTCACGTAGGTACTAATCACGACCAGACCTATGAATATTGACGTTTGTCCGTCAAAGTGACAATTTAGTGCACACGACTTACTTACTAAGCGTATGCAGCACTATGATTGTGACATAAGGAATTAAAGCGCCGTAGGTTGGCTACTTACTATGGCCTTCCAATATCTTATATAATATATTATTTCTCTAGCCTAATTTTTTTTGTCAGTCCACGTGATCTTCCTTATTCCATTATAAAATTCAATGATTTAAGTAACTCATTTTAAAGTTTATCGTGTCGGCTAATAACGAAAAATAGACCCAAGGTCTAAAAACGTAACGCTTCTCTTAAATTTGAGATTTAAAATCTAGAAGAGGTCCTCCAGTGGATGCGTCGATTTTTCGATTAATATGATTCGGAATCATATAGTACATTGCGGAATTCCGCACGGGTCAACTAGTTTATTATATTTAGTTTTATTTAGGTAGGTACATATTATACATTATTACGAAATAATTTAGGTAGGCGGTACATTGTACAGTAGTGATATTGTTAAAGCATTTGACAACTAATTATGTATATAATTCGATTGTAGAAAATAGTCAATACCATTGTCAATGCCATTAGTGCAATTTTATTGCTACTACGTTCACGCACAGATTGTTTTTTACAATCGATAACAGCTTGGCTGTGCGCCTAGTATAGTAGGTCAGTTTTCTATCCATCGAGTCTAGTCAAGGCATCAAATATGTCGATGACTGGGGCGATAGAATGTGAAACCTTACATGACCTATCTCTCGACCGTTCAGCTGATTGTGATTAGTGATTAGTCGAGAGAACGACAAGTGTTTCAGTGACGGTCTGACGACCAATCAAAATGGGGCCAGTCACCGAGCATACAAACGATAGTTCGTGTATCGTTTTACATTCCAGAGGGCTCTATCTATACCAAAGATGCTTTACCACATCAAAGGAATCGACTATTATATGGTGTCACGTGTAAAATTTAACAGGATACTAAAAAAACGTAGTAATAATACGTTTCTAGCAATAAGAACTTGTTGTATTTCTGTTTAATTTTTATAATGACCAGTGAATTAATTACGTAGCCTGTTTGTACTATAAAGCGTGATTTAAAACGCGATTTACGTACGTGTTGTGTGTTAAAGGCGTGAAGACTTATCAATGTCTTATTTGTCTTAAAGCTTATTATTACAGTATTTTTATTGTGAAAGTTTCTAAGTAGTGCCGGTTCTTTTACGGCGGGATAAAATGTACTTTATCGCATACCCCGTCGTTCGGGGCAACGAATAGGGTAGTGCGGGACCTTCACCCATTAAATAAACCGGACCACTGAAACCGTGTTACATTACTTCAGTGGTAAAGTATTTAGAGTCCTAAGTGTCGATAAGTTGCCGCAATGATGAGGAATACTTCCTTGTTATGTGACTGAACGTGAAGTACCCTGAAGATTTTTTAATTGTAGCTGGAGGATAGACGTCTATTATTTCATTTCTCATCCGCGAAATGAAGCAGGGCGCAGCGGCTTAGCAATTTTTGTATTGCTGAATTATTATTTAGCATCTTATTTACGATTCAACTGAATTGGACAAACATTACTTTGAATAATGCAGAGCAACCAGTAAATAGGTCACCTAAATCCAAAAAGCCAATATATAGGAGATTAGATAGTCATCAATTAGTAATACTGAGACATTCTATCTTTACTGAGGCATCCGCGGGCCAGACTAGTTTAAAATAAAAAAAAATGGGTGCGTGTACTTATGTACGCGCGTGAGAAGTTATACTTCTTTGGCATCTTTAATAAATAAAGAATGTAATTATTAAATTCGTAACTATTATTTAAATTGATTATTTTAGTTCGCATCACTGTAACACAAAAGTAACAGGTTGAAGCATGCTATGTTATCTTCGAACATGTCTTTAATTTATTTAACAACGCCATCTATCAAACTGGATAAGATAACATAGTATGCTTCAACCTGTTACTTTTATGTTACAGTGATGCGCGCGCATCTTAAAATTTCACTCTCATCATTTTCTCATAACGCGCCTAAAGAAGTATAACTTCAAAAATAATTCCCAAAATCAGTCCACGATTGACGAAGAAATGGGTGAATATACATAGGAGTACTTTAACAACGCAGTACGACCGCAGAACATAACAATACTGTAGTACCACCTTCTTTTTTAGAGGTGGTAAAAAAAGCAAATTGTGACAGTACGTAGAAAAAAAGAATTTGAAAATGGAATGTTTACCTTTTTTAGATGTTTGTTGACCCATTTGGTGAATGTCTTCTTTTGAATCGCGTCACGTTCATCTGAAATCAAAATATGTAATATTAAAATATTGTCCTGATAAACTGACCTAACAAAGATATATAACCCAGACACAATTTAAACTAAGAAATTAGGTATCATTCAAGAGTTGTCCTGATAAACTGACCTAACAAAGATATATAACCCAGACACAATTTAAACTAGAAATTAGGTATCATTCAAGAGTTAGATAGATTGGAATTACGTAACATTTGAAGTGATAATCTTATCACATTCAAGACCATATTTCATTTTCATTCATAGAAAATATAAACTATCAAAAACTAAAAATCTTCACCACACTACTACATATTTCTTTTGATGTAACGCGGCCGAATAAAACAGCTGTTACAGGTCAATGCACTCGAGCCGCATTCGATAACATTCTTATTTGGTCTATTAATACGTGTACTATTTTGGCGGGCGGGTCGTTGCCAAATAATTTGTTGATCGGAAGTATCGACGCATGGTACCTCTAAAATTTTTACCGTAATGATTACATTTTAAGTGATTGAGGCAAGAATTGATTAGATTTTCAACATTCCTCAATACTTTAGCATCAATTTTCTAGAAGTAATACTTCCAGTGACCCGACCAGGCACCGCGGCTGTCACTAATATTATTATCAAATTCATGAATGAAGCGGCTTGACCAGGAAGTTCTTATCACAGAATATCCGTTTAAAGTAGAGGTAGGAGTGAGAAAGCATTGGAACCTAAGCCCCCTATTCAATACCTCTTTACTTTATTTCAACCACTGAACTCTGTTCCTAGGATAAGCAGCGCACGAGTGACCCCTGGCAGAAAATTGCAGAACAAACGCACTTGATCCACTAAACAACAATTGGGATATCTTTTGTTCTAGCGCAAAATAAAAAACCTTAAATTTTGTGTGGACCGTAAAAACCACATTCAAATCTATTCAGTGGTTCACAAGATCACCCCGAACATACATGTGCTCGCCGTTAAACCATGTATGGATTAGTGAAAAAGGTGCAAAACTTCTCCTATTGCAGCTCTCTAATTCGCGCCAACGAGTTTTGATTATAGACAATCAACCGTTAGTAAATTATCACTTGTACGGCGAAGAAAACGAGCATATAACGACGTCGTGATGGCCTGCTGCCAACTAGAGAGAAACTAAGTCCAATATCGACCTGCATTCTGAACACTAACAGAACACCTTAGCTATAATGAATCAACGGACTGAACACGGTTAGAAGAATAGTGTGCTGAAATATCAGCTTTTATTACAAACAAGACGTTTTTACTTAAAAAGAAAAGATTATTAAAATAAATAATTGATTAAGAAAACAATAATCATAACCTATTATAATGATTAATGTCAAAATAAATAATTATTTAGAGAGCATTTGTTTTTTAAATAGCCTACCTACTTAAAATGACTGCCGTTGGGCGCGCATCACGGAAAAGCTACTGAAGAGATTTCAATAAAGTTTTCTAAGATTTATTTCTTAGACTTTAAGCCCTTATCTAAAAAAATATATTGTGATATCTTCATTTAAGAAACAAGAATTTTTAACACATAATAAGCAATACAGACGAAGTCGCGAGTATCAGCTAGTAGAAAATATTTTACAGAAAAAAAACTATGTGTGCAACCTCAATAAAATACCTCAAAACTCAAAAAAAAAGTTTTATTGCCAACGGTGGCAGACGAGCTAGCGGCCGTCCTGATGGTAAGTGGTAACAGCCTCTCATTAAGTCCATGATGCGCTAAAGCTAAGTCGCAATCTACATGAGTAGATAAAGAGTTCTTCTCAAACCTCGTGTAAAGAAGGACATGTCGTAGCGCTGGGAAAACACCGCAGCAGGAATTACAATCCAGAGCCTACACGCGTGTGGTAGAAAAAAGCGTTGACAAAAGAACCGTCTTGGACGAGATTGTTTCCAGATCGTATGGATGAACCCTACTGCGTCATCTCGTGGTTCTGTGGTAAAAGTCGATGTTGGTACCACAGAGCACTTCCTGTTATATAGATGATAGAGCACACTGAGAACCCCAGTCTTTTTGCCGCCAACTACTTACATGACTTGATATTTACATTATGAGACTTGCATAGAAAAAACAATCATTAACGGTTGGTCTACACGTCCGTGCATACTCGCTAATTACTCTATTCATAAAGGTTGCAGCGTGACGTTAACTTGGTTATTATAATGACCAGTGCGTTAAACCACAAAAAACCAACAATTCCTATATATTGCTATAATAACAAAAAAGTAATTAAATAACGGCTCAGAATCTAGACCAACATTAAACCTAGATACAAAACGGGAATTCTTGACATACCAAGAGGGAATGAGACGGAGGATATTCGCGATATCTTAATTAACCGTGGCGATGTTTCATTAAAATATTTCACATAGCAGACTATAATCAACCAACCAAGTATGGAATCCTGCTGTACACATACAGATTTAATTTCTTACAAAAAATAGATGAAACTATACTAATATTTTAATCTATATTTTAGCACTTGACATGCTCAGCTACTTTAAAGACCAAATTATTTGTGAATGTGGAAAAAGATAACTTTACTGCGAGTGGGAAGTGGCTCGTAAAGACAAAAAGTTCTCATTTTCCACATTCACAAATAACTTGTTCTTTATACTGATATTGTAAAACAGAAGTTGTTAATTGGTTGGTGTGGTAGAGGACGCGCTTATCTATACTTTTATAAAGTTGTACCATAGCTATGTCTGTACATTTAAGATATTTGAGAAAAAAATACTGGAATAGGCTATAAAGGCGTGTCTAAATACAAAAATTTTTTTTAGATTTTTTGTCTGTCTGTTTATCTGTTTGTTTGTTCGCGCATCACGCAAAAACTACTGAACGGATTTTGATGCAACTTTTTTCATTTGATAGATCTCGATTAGACTTAAAAACTGGTATACATTTTATCCCGCTACTATATCGGGAACCTGAGATGCAAGCTAAAAACTAGGCTAGTGCTGTTATAAACAGTAAAAACAACATTAATGAAATCTACAGCACTAAACGCTAAAACTATCAAATAAATAAAAGAAATAAATATATACGTTACAAGCAACCTGCTTACAAAGATGTTGATTTTATATATAAAAAAATATATATATTGGTGCCCTCGTGCTTGGGAGTGTTTACGTGTTTTATTTAATCACTGTCTGTGCTGTGCGGTTTCACCTGTTCTTTTAATTTAAAAATACCTAATACTTCAAATCTTGCTTTAAGTTTTTTTTTAAACGGCAACTATTCTTTTTGACTTCAGAAGGCACTTATTTATTTTTTCTCGGTCTTTAAAGGTTTTAGTGTGATGGTTATTAGCCTAAAGCTTTCCCCGAAAAATGGGTTATCAAATGTAAAAAGGTTTTTCTAATCCGCTTGGTAATTTCAGAGATTCGTGCATTTAAATAAACCAACTCCAGTTTTTATATAATTAAGAAAGCCATTGAATAAGTTAAAAGTCTCAACCACAAAAATGTTTACCAACTAGACGCTTATGAATAGTTATAATGCATGTATTGCCATGTATTTATCTAATAAGTATATAATTATCGTGCACAATTTACTTGTTCTAGATAATCGCGTAACTTGTTAGCCCTGGTAACATTAAAGCCGAGTTATAAATACATGTCCTTCTGTAAACCGGGTTTGAGAAGAGTTCTTTAGTACATCTACAATGACATAACATTTGACGGGCCTCGTGGCGTAGTCGGTAGTGTAACTGACTTTCCGTCGTGGGTCGATTCCCACTCAGGACAATTATTTGTGTGATGAACACAGATATTTGTACTGCGTCTGGGTGTTTTCTATCTATTATATGTATGTATTTACAAAAAAAGTAGTATAGGTATTTTGTATCCGTAATCTGGTACCCATAGCACAAGCGTTAAGCTTAGTTTGGGACCAGAGGACGTTGTGTGAAAAATGTCCGTGAATATTATTTATTTATTATTATTATTTTCTGATTCACATATTTCCCCTATATGGGGATCGAAGTTAAACCTTTCAGAAAATTGTTAGGTACCATTCTAAGTATATTTCTAACTAGATACTGCCAACGACTTTACCACGATGATGGTATAGTCAGGAGCTGAAAGCATAACAAACAAATTAACAAATAATCGAACTTTCAAATTTCTTAGGTTATATCTCAAGTTCCCAATAGAGTATACTAGTTTTAAAGTGTATCTAATTAAGATCTATAAAATAAAAAAAGTCCCATCAAAATCCGATCAGTAGTAGATACTACTAATCGGATTTTACACGCAGATGCGTGATGTGCGAACAAACAAGCAGACAAAAATCTATAACAAACGGTTTTGTGTTCAAGCACGTCTATATAGCCTATTACAGTCATTTTTTCTCAAATATCTTAAATGTACAGATACAGCTCTGTTACAACTTTATAATAGTTAGAAGTAAGGATAAAAATATTAACGAATTCACATCAAATACGAACCATAAAAATCCAGTCTATAACAATGAACACTACTTACAAACAATAACCCTCTCTGTTCCAAATCAACATTGTCCTGTCTGGCTCAGTTCGCAAACTTTCTCACATTATAATCTCAAGGGTTCACAGTTATCTGGCGCAGACACAATTATCATTCAAGTGGCTGTCTGTGCAAATTTTATTAATGATACTTAAAATGTTGAGCGAAATAAACTCAACAACTTCCACTACCAGATTTTATATTCCTAATCGAAACAGGCTATCCACGAATCGACTATTTTTTTTTTATTACTTATTGTGGCAGACAAGTCACGGCGTACCTGATGGTAAGTGGCAACTGTTCCTCATGAACTCAACTATACTCAAAGTACTGTAAAATCACTGCTCACCAGTTCATTTCGCGGGTATGAAATGAAGGAATGAACGGCTATTTCAGGCTACAATAAAAACACGCAGTCACAAGGGAGACAGGTACCTGCGCTAGGGTGGATGGACCGGGAAACGTCCACCACCGTCCGTGTGGTGACGGACTAAGCATACACGTGTCACCACCCCATCCTTTCCCACGGGTGTCGTACAAGGCGACGGGTCGGTCCCGTAGTCTTCTGTGTGACCGGTCATGAAGCACGTCAGTGCGTTTTAGCTGTGACAGAAGATAGCCGTTTATTCTTTCATTTCATATCTCAGAAATGAAGTGGTGCGTAGCGGCTTGACAATACTCTCGGTATAGTTGAGTCCATGAGCGACGGTTACTACTTACCATCAGGTGGGCCGTGGCTCGTCTGCCATCATAAGCAATAAAAAAAAAAAAACTACCCGCAGTGCCTCCCGTGAAGCTGGAAGCGTCGCTCAACGAGCGTACCCGAAAGGGTATGCCATCGGCGGACCACTGAAGTAATATCTACCAATTCCAGTGGTTCACCAGTACAGGCGCAGAGAAGGCACAGAGCGGGTTTATTTAGTGGGCGAGGGCCCCACGCTATCCTGTTCGTTGCCCTGAACGACGGGATGTACGGTTCGCTACGTTATTTTCCCACCTTTACAAAAATAGGGGCCCAGTGACAAGTGAGTATGTACTTTAACTTGGCACCAGACCAATGGTAATACAGAGTGTAATACATATATAATAGCTTACATCCCTTGGTCAGCTTGGGCACGATTCCCGCGGCAAAGAATGCAGTGGTGACGTTTGTATTCTTATTCATGAAAAAAGATGCCAAATATCTCAATAAAACTAACCTGCTGTTAACTGTAAAAATCTACCACTACGGACTTGAGGGGCCTCGTGGCGTTGTCGGTAGTGTAAGCGACTTCCGTGCACGAGGTCGTGGTTTCGATTCCCACTCAGGACAATTATTTGTGTGATGAACATAGACATTTGTACTGCGTCTGGGTGTTTTCTATCTATTATATGTATTTACAAAAAAAATGTAATATATGTATTATATCCGTAATCTGGTACCCATAGCACAAGCTTTAAGCTTAGTTTGGGACCAGAGAACGTTGTGTAAAAATGTCCGTGAATATTTATTTATTATTTATTTTTATGCGAGTTCTATGGATAGAAGAAATATGCGAGATACTTCTTGTCCGTTGGTTCAGTGTTAAGGAGCATAGTCTTGACTCCAACTATTATATTAAACGACTAAAGATAGAAAACTTGAAACTTATGGGCGATAAGCTTTTACAGCAAGTTGAGCAAGTTTTATCAGACCTGAAATATCTCGATATTCGATTTCTCGTTTTGAAAATACCCGATTCTATCACCACGCTTTTCAACCGCGATGCTACATCTTCACGCTGGGCAGTAGCTTGCTTTTACTATTTTTTTTAATACAACACCTGCACTAAGGAATGTTATTATATCGCAGGATAGTTTACAAAGATACAATCAAAGGACAAAAATTACAACCAGACTCAGAACGACCATTTGCGGACCACACAAAGGTTTAAGTTAATAAGATATACTCGTATAATTAGCTGTGTGGGGCCGGCATCAAGAATGGCTCCACCCCTTCTCTTCCTATGGGAGTCGTAAAAGCCGACTAAGGGATTACCGGGGGGCCGGGCAGCAGCGTTCCCCTGTGTACTAAAAACATCGACTGCGATCGCCAACCCGCCTGCCAAGCGTGGCGATTATGGCAATACCCCCCTTAGGGGAGGCCTATGTCCAGCAGTGGACGATGAAAGGCTGATGGATGGATGGACTCGTACAATGCCTAACTGCAAGGATTTAGGTACAGGGAGAGACCGTCACTCATCTATTTAGACCAAATGTGTCATGTATTGAAGGAAGGTGGAGTCAGGAGTCTCCAAGCGAGCGTGTATGAAGAGATTATGAATGTTGAGGAAGAGAGAGGTATGCAAGAATAGAGACTTTTGGCACTCTGTTCTCTCTGCCTACCCCACAAGGCCGAGGGCGTGATAAGTACAAACGATTTTCTTGTGAATCGAACCTACAACATTAGGTAGGGGAGGTCAGTATGTAAACCACAGTTATCACTCACCATCAGGAGGGCCACAGCTCTCCGTAAGTAACAATAAATAGTATATACATATTGTCAAGCCGTTTTCCTGTAGAGGTAGGCAGAGACCACTTATCTCCACTTGCTACGATCCTAACACATATATTTCGCTTCATCTACTTTCTTGCATGCTCGTCGGTTACGAGTACTCCTAACCTGGCCTTCCTTAAGAACGTCTCCAATCTGGACAAAATACGTTCGCCTAGATCGACCTCTACCAACTTGCTCATACACGGTCGCCTTGTATATATGTGTCGTTAATCTTCTTGTCATTCCGAACATATCCGAACCACCTAAGCATTCCTTTCTCTATTTTTGTCACTAAATCTTCTTTCACACCACAACATTCTCGTATCACACTATTTCTCACTTTGCCCATCAGAGTCACTCCGGCTATACAACAAATAGTCACTGTTTTATCTCTACTTTATGAGACTTATTAACAGTCTCTTTGTACATACAATAAATGACAAGAATATCTTGAGCACAGTCGATTAGCAACTAGGTCAATGCAGTGCACATAATTTACATATCTCAAGGTGGTAGAGAGTTTTCGTCGTCGAACACCCACGGGTAAGTTAATCTTTGTGCTAAGCCTACCCACTTGGCGCTGCTTACGCAAGGACATAACTGTCGAAATTTGCTTCTTAATGACACGTGGGGGATCTGGTATTTGACAATGTCATCAAAGATATTGGAGCTTGGCTGCACAGATGGAGGAATGGTTTAAATACCGGCCTCCCCCCCGAGTGTTGTGGGTTCGATATCCACAGAGGGCAACTCTTTGTGTGATCCACAAATGGTTGTTCTGAGTGTTGTACATTGTGTCCGTGAAATTGTATATTTGTAAAGCCCCTCGTGATACAAGGATAGTTTTATTAAACCTTAGTGCAATGTTCCTTATTAAACAAAAAAACTTATTCTCTATTAATATGATTTTTATTTCTAGATATTTATTTATTATATCGTATGCCGCCTGAATACAAATAGCTCCCAGCAGCTTTGAGCAGGCATCGATATTGAAGAGTTCCGTTGTCTGTTTCTGAAATTCTTCATCAGATATTTACGTATGTAATTTAACTTTTACGAGACCATTACCGAATAAACCTATTTTAAACAAAAAAAAAGAATTTCACATATCCATAATTATACTTACATATAATATAATAAAAATATATAATCTATAATATCCAAAATGAGAATGTTCTCCTTTTTTAAAGTCGGTTAAAAAGTATAACGATAAAATAAAAGTAGCATAACCTAATAATAGTTGTTCCAAAAACAAACTGCTGTGAGTTTTTTAACATTCCACAAGGCCACAACACAATCAGAAAATAAGGGCTTGTACTGATAGTTGAAACTTTTTTTTTGTTTAAACTGATATCAAACTCCAAATCACTGTGTTGGTCTTTGGTCTTATCACTAAAGTAACACTAGTATTAACATCGCATTCCAACACCAAAATATGTATTGCCTTCATACATTATCAAATGAACTGTCGACGGAATGAGGACCTCCATTGAAGAGCATGAGTTCATTAGAATCCATTTAAAAGTGATTGATTATATTATTCGATTGGGTTTATTGATGGTTCGAACTGTAATGCACTCATTCATAATAACTAATATTGAATAATGTTCACGTGTACTTGTGTAACGGGGCTACAGTTTTTTTGTGGACATTCCTTATAAGGGTGTGATTGGTGTTGAGCTCTGTTACATTCTGACACATACCCCTATTCTCACTCATACAGATACGTGAGGCTATGCGAGACTCGGATGTATAAGAGTAGGTACATGATGTTCCTTCAGTCCAGCATTAGCAGCATGAGTGGTGAGGTCCCACAAGAACTGTCTATATCATGGAGTAATAAAGATATTTTAGAATCGCTAGGTCTTAATGGAACATAGTTCCAGTGGCCCTCCAATAAAGGCGGAGAGACGGCACACGGCGGGTTTCTTTAGTGGGTGAAGGCCCCACACTACCCTGTTCATTGCTCCGAACGACGGGGTGTGCGGTTAGGTACATTTTTTCCCACCTTAACAAAAAAAAAAACACAAAAAAAGGCCTTAATGGAACATGAATGGAATGCTCCGATGGTTCGGACATGTGGAAAGAATGCCAGACGAGCGGTTAAGAAGATATACAATGCGAACGTGGAAGGATGAAGGTTTACGGGAGACCGAGCTTCACCTACCTAGACCAAATCGGTCATGTACTGAATGAAGATGGAGTCAGGAGTCTCCGAAACCGGCGAGCGTGTGGAAGCGAGACATGTATGCAAGAAAAGAGCCTTTTGGCACTTAGTTTTCTCTGCCTACTCCGCAAGGGAGATGGCGTGATGATAAGTTAATGAAACGTTGGAACTTTTGTTTGATGAAAAATCTCAAAAGTTCCGAGATCCGAAATCACCCAATAAAGTTGTCACTTTTAAAGAAGCACTTGAAAGGAAAATTATCAATCCCAATTCAGTGATTTAGAGTGAGATAAGAATATAAGCTATTTTCACATAATAATGGTTCAAAGAAACCGTAGACCGCTTCATAGACTCAATATTATACTGCAAATAAGTCCTAAATGTAAGGCTTCCACAGGCCATTGTAAGCCTTCCTTATCATGTGCTTCTAATTAACTTACTATAATTAGGTCGCTATACATTTGAACATTGTTAAAAATATTCTTTACTAGTAGAGTTGGGTATCAAGTGGATGTACAACTTCTTATCAGAATCGAGCAGGTTGGTGCCAGTGTTCCGTGTGACAGACTGTGAAGCACTCCAATTTGTTTAGGTTGTAGCGAGATATATTCTTGCATTCTCTCATTTCATGGTGAGCAACTTGACAGGAGTCTTAGTATATGTTGAGTCCATGAGCAGCACTTAAAACTTACCAACAGATGCCTCGTCTGATAGCATAGGCAATAAAATATATATACAAATATATATAATATATATGCCACATAGCATCACGCCTGTATTCCCCAAAGGGATAGACAGGTGTATTACACACCAACGGTCTGCCAGCTATGTTTAAGTCCCACATAATAGGAGCAAGCCTATTGCTGTCTACCGGGCACATTTCCAAAGAGGGATTGAGAATTTTCTTTTTACAAAAAAGCTCAATAACATTGCCCGACCCGGGGATCGAACACACACACTATCGCTGCACCACCACATAAAATTATCTTGAAATAAATTATCTATAATGACGTCTCCTGAAGACCCATAGCTCAAATAGAACTCGTGAATAAAGTATACAGGTGCCAAGGTTGTTTAGCCTCATCGTTTACGGATCAGTAAGCACTGACTATAAGATTATTAGACGACAACACTGGCTATCTAAACAGTGACGTCACAATTGACCAGACACATTCGCACCGTGTGAACGACCGTTAATATTCGTGGAGCATGCTCAATTCAATCAAGACGATGCAATTGATCAGGAGAGCGATGCACTCCTTGTTGAAGCTTCTTAAGTAAATTATTATGAATCATAAATTATTATCGTAAAGAAACTCAGTAACTGATGATTTTTATTACCAATAGAGGGCGCAGTAAAGCAAGGTAACAATTGAGCGATGCCAGAAAGTTTTTATGAATGTGAAGACAAGTATTCTTTGAGTGTCCTGCTATCTATACAAATAAATAAAATTAAAGTGTCTGTTTGTAATGTCTAAACAACAGCTTTTTATTCAATTAAATAAACAATAATTAATAAATATTCACACAACGTCCTCTGGTCCCAAACTAAGCTTAACGCTTGTGCTATGGGTAGCAGATTACGTAAATCCGTAACATACTCGTATATTACTTTTTTTTTGTAAATACATACATATAATAGATAAAAACACCCAGACGCAGTACAAATATCTCTGTTCATCACACAAACAGTTGTCTTGAGTGGGAATCGAACCCACGACTTCGTGCACGGAAGTCGGTTACACCACCGACTATGCCACGAGGCCCGTCTGAAGTATATTACGTTACCTATAGTGAAATACAAATTTGCTGCACAAATGGCAGAGTGGCTTAGATACCGGCTCGAGTGTTGTGGGTTCGATCCCCACACAGGAAACCTCTTTGTATGAACCAGAAACGGTTGTTCTGAGTCTGGGTGTACTTTGTGTCCGTCAATTGTATGTTTGTTAAGTCCCCCGTGATACAGGGATTATTCCCTTAATGTACGGGTGTAAAAAAAGAAAGTAATGAACTGATATAACCTGCACGAGTCAAGAGACAATTATTCATTGCTTTTGAATTAAATAAGAGCGTTAAACCTCTTCTTGTTATACCATAAAGTAGCATTAATCAATACCACAGTAGTCATACAGAAACGAATAAAAAAAAAATTAAACTTATAAGGACTTCTTGATAATTGCAGAAACGAGAGACCGATGGTTTGCGAGCTCCATTCCGGTCACCTTTCTCTCCATAGAGGGAGCGAAGCATCTGATTTCGGCGACTGTCATTAATCAATTGTCTTAACCTATCGTGTCTGTAGAACGAAATTAAAGATAAATTCCTTACTTTAAACGAGCCGGTGCGGCACCTATAAAAAACGACTTATTTCTGGAAAAATAATTTATAATTACTGCACACCGGTTTTCAATAACCCATTCTTCAGATATCCTGTAAAGGCAGTACACAACCTTAATGCATCTATACAGTATCTGATGGTAAGTAGCAACTTTCTACTTTGGACCACCAAGTAGTTTTACCATTTCATGACGCAGTATTCCGTCTACTACCATCGCAACGAACATCGGGAGTTTTAAATGAACACCGTTATATAAATTTCTCGAGATAGAAATATCACCCACCATTTTATACGGTGTTTCAAATGTACCGATTGCACTAATTAACCGATTCGTTACAATGTCTGTGGGTCAATACAATCAAAACTGAGGTCGGAGGTATCATTTGTAATATGTAGTTGCATTCGATTTGCAAGAAATAGATTTTGACTAACCCGTGTCATTAATAAAAAAAATATATTTTTATATATTTTTTAAGCGTTTGCATACTTACTTGGCCATACAAATGTAGACAAAGTAGGAAAATGTGAATTCGAAAATAATACTTACGAGTAGGCTTTTCGTGCCTTTATTTGCATTTTATTTTTTCATAATTTTCCATAACTGATAGAAAATATAAACAACTAGATCCTGTCCATGACTCCGTGCGGTGTACTTTAAAATATAAATACATCACTATACGGCACACTAATTATGTCTATGTAATAGTAGCTCTCACACGAAAACCATTATTTTTTGGACGAAAAGTAGCCTATGTACTTTTCTGGGCTCAAGACTATAGGTATGCAAAGTTTCATTATGATTGTTACAGTAATTACAGCGTGAAATCGTAAAAAACAAATTGTTAAAAAAAACACTATAATATTAGTAAGGATTATAGTTACGTAAAACACACGGCACAATAGCCTAGGCTAATACACACATAATATAAGGCTGAAATGTTGTCTCCAAGTTTTCTTTAGAATGTAGGCTGAAAACTCCCTGAGTTTAATGGATACAAACACTGACACAGACTGACAGATTGTATGAGTTTATCGTTATTATAGTAAAAAAAATAACAAGAAATTATAATAGGAACCCGTAATTAATTAAAACAAATACATAGTCTGGTAATAATCCAATTTCCAAACATAGAGCATAATATATACATTACTATAAACATATGTATAACATTAAAGGCCGCCGACTTATCGATATTACATCTATGCTAACGACCAATATAGCACAACAAACAACGCACAATTAAAACGACTTGATCAACCTCGACCCGATAAGGAATTATATGCAGAACCATATGTATAATGCAATGATACTATGCTGCTAACGGCAAATTACCAAGGGCCGCCGGCTGCTTAAACGATACTTAAATCTATAACTGAATCTTAATTCAGCAGACGCGGGTTCAAACCCTGATCGTCGCTATCATATTCTATTTAATATTGTTTTATAGCAATTAAACATATAGCCCACCATCATGTAAGCGGCTACCGTAGCCTATAGACGCTAGCAACACCGGAGACATCCCTCGCGCTCTAAAGGGATGTTAAGGAGAGGATAAAAAAGGATGCTAAGGAAATGACAGGAAGGATTGGAAGGCGAAGATAGGTAGAGGGGTTTAGACGTCCAGCGCTCTTACTCACCAGACGAAACACAACGATAGGGGTACCTACAGATGTATCATGCTAATCTTCTGTGAGAGGATGGTACTTCCTCGATCGAGCCAGCCCATTCATGCTGGGATAAGTTCTACCACTAGGTAAACACTATTTTCGTACTGGTTAACAGCCGATTATATCAAGTAGGTAAAGAAATTATTCGTAATTATGAATAGAGGAGGTAAGGCTTTTGTTGTAATTATCACAGGAATTTTGTCATTCTTTCATTATTGGACAAGCATAGTCCCCACCACGCTTCGATTTCCGCCATAGACCTGTAACCTGCACCGTTCTTGAACAACGAAGCTAAGGTATACCGGTGTGTAAATAATGTTTGTCCGTGTATAGGCCCTATACTCTATACTATGGGGTAACGAACTGACCTAACAAATATGTAATACAATATGCATGTACCTGTTACGATATAGATGTTTTGTACACACACATGTTAAGATAAGATAAGCCCATAGTTACTTACGACATACCTTTGTTAACACTACACTACATCTGGCCTGTGTACGTCATTTTTAGTTTATACTATAATATCCCACTAAGATCTGAGATCTTCACTTCTATGCTTTATTCAAAACTACATTGTGCCAGCATTTTCATCCTCGTGGATTGCAGAATATAAATACGTCACTCTACGATATATTAATAATCCCTATGCAAAAATAGTTATAGCACAGGAAATATCCATATTTCCGGGGAAAAAAAAAAATCTCGGCGCAATTTTCTTATTTTTTTACCTAAGAACCCATCATCTATACGAAGTATTGATGAATAAAATCGGTAAATTCGTACTCAAGTTATGGCCATATTATATTCCCTTGGTCATGGGAAATAGCAATTCATTTATAATTATTTATAATAATATATTAGGAGATTAGTTATTAATATTATTAAACTGCCTCTGTGGTGCAACGGTAGTGTGAGTGACTTCCGCTGGTAAATATACAATTTCCTGCTTATAATGAGGTCTCGGGTTCGATCCCCGGGTCGGGCAGTGTTATTAATCTTTTTCATAAAGAGAAAAAGTCCCAGCCCGGACTTACTTTTATAAGACTAACAAAATGGTCCTTTGTATCGGATGTTTTGCCAACACGGTAGGGACACACACTGCAAAACAAATAAGGTCAGATCCTAAGAACTTGTGACTGATGTCATAAATATGCTTTCAAATCCTGACTCAGTATATTACGAAATAAACGTGGGTGCGATACAGTCACCAGTGATTGCCTACTGAGGTCTCGTGTTATTGAAATTGGGCGATAATACGTAACCTATGTTTGTTAAAATTTGAAGCGATAATACTTATCCTTATGCTCGCTAATATTATAAATGCGACAGTGAGTTTGTATGTATGTTACGCCGTAACTACTGACATACACGCCATAATCAAGGACAACTGGCAGCCTTAGTACAAGACCGGATACAGATTTTTTATTCAGGACTCTGACAACAACTGCCAGGCTTCCGAAACACAAAGGAGGATAGGTGTCCAGAAATAAGTGTCCCCTTTTCGTCACCCATCTAATGCCAGCCGAACGAAAATTGCTTAACCTTGCTGATTGTTAGAACTGCATGTATAACTAGACTAAGACAAAAATTACACCTGCATAGAAGCGGAAGGTTGAGGGGTTATCGCATGGTATAACAAAATGTGTCGAGGAGGGACTAGGTTATAAGGAAACGTGACCTTCATGGATCCAACTCTTCCAACACAATTGTGTTTTTTATCTAAAGGTAAAGAAAGGGGACGGCTTCTAGCTAACTTCTAACTTCGCAAAAGTTGTGACACAGCATGACCTAGAGAGGCATAAAGCAGATTTTAGCGTGATATAATCTATGAACGTTTCCTAACAGTTAAAATTACAACTAGACATTACAAGCAAACAGCAATTTGTTAGAGTAAATATTAAAAGTAAAACGGTGATTACGGAACAACAACATAACATACTAAAAAACCAGACCAAAACAAATTAATTCAACGTCATGAATAAAAACATCAAGAACTCATAACTTATTAGTTGAAGGCACACGTTGATAATTACGTTACAATTTAAATTTGACCTAGAAATTTCGAACGTCGTTACTTTTTTTTTAATCTAACTTGTACAAGCTCCTACTGGCTGAAAGCAATAAAGTCAAAAAGAAAAACTTGTTTTTGCGAACTTGATTGGAACCGGCCTTTACAATTTACGAGTTTAGAATTGCCAACATTAATAACTGAGATTATTAAATTCAAAGACCATCTTTTTTTGCAGTCTTAATTTTTATTTGAATATTTGGGGTGAGTCAAAATCATTTGTCAATAATATGTCTTTCTTGTGGATGTAGTTACAAAAGACAATAAATAGTGGACAATAAAGATGGAACACAAAGGATTAATTAATTAATTAGAGGTGGAGGATTAATTAATTGATTAGAGGTGGCCATCCGTATAAATTGTGTTATAAATTTAAAATTAGATAATACTCAACGGTTGTTAAGCGACTAGAAGTTGCATTTTTTTTAAACAATTTCATTGATAACTCGGAGGACCATTCATTCTACATAACGGATGGATGGCAGCCCCGCATTAGTGCAAACAGCATACACGAGGAATGTTAAACATCGCAGGGGCATCAAAACAATCTTGTTTTTAAAAAACAAATTATTGTCCAACGCACACAAATGCATAGTTACACAGGTGCGTTTAATTATTACAAGTATATGCAGACACCCACATTCTCTATAACCCACCACCACGAACCTGACTGTTGATTAAAGAACTCCCAACATGTTGTACCTTTGAATTTCGTTAGGTTTTCTTCGTACACCTGGTCGTGAGTCTCGGAGGGATGATCACCCCTGTGCCGTTTCGGTTGATGGGGTCCGTCGTAATATGCGCCGCCGTTGACGCCATCTTGCATCGCCTCTTGCGGGTCAAACCCGAGGCGTTCCTTGTAATACGCTTGTGTAGACATTTTCACACACACACACTTAGCATAGTTTGAATTTAGAACTGCACTTATTTTTTTATTTAGATTTGGTCACTTGTCTTTTAAGCTGTTTTTTAATTTAGAATTATAAGTGTGTATGGGATCCGAGCACTGCCGCTTCGCGAGTTATTATGAAGGGATTCGCCAAAATCCGTCCGCAATAAGCCCGTGTAAGGTAACAGAGGTCGTATTTAAACGATTCACCACTATTTTATCACGATCGATGTCATCCAGTCCACTTGTTCTACAAAAGGAAAGTTGCAGAACCCCTTGACACACACTTATTGATCTTGACACGATTTTTTTCTGCAAGTATTACTCACTTAAATGTCTGCTTTATAGAGAATTAAGAAGCTTATTAATGTTAATATGGCAACACTAAACTAAATATTAGTTTTTTTTAAATTCGGAATGCTCGATTTCTTTGTATAATTATTAAATATTGTTCGAATTGCTGTCGGTTGAGTATGATTCACTTGGTATTGAGTTTCACACATTTGCATAAACAAATCTGGAAACGGCCTGCGGAAACAAAGGGAACAATGATTTATATTTATTATGTTTCACGAGATGTGAGCTAAGCACAAATGAATCACACGTTCTTGTGGAGGTTCTATAATGACATAAACTATGAGAACGAGGATTTAGGTAATTTGGGCGACCTTGAACTAAAAGGTAATCACGGCTGCGCGACGAAAATACATATCCAAACTTTAGTAAACGACCTCATTTATAGTATCCAGTTTGTCTGTGCTGATATATTCAATGTCTGGCTGGTTATACACCGAAATTAGAGTTAAAATACTTAAAAATTGTGAAATATATAACTGAAAGTAATTTTAGTTTATGATTTTAAAGTATTCATTAGCATTTATGAAAGACCATGTAAGCTGTTAAGTAACACTTATATAAATAAGACTAGCACATAGAATTCATAAGATACAGGCTAAATGTGGAATAGCGCTCATTTTTAGGCTGAACCACCTATCTCATACATAACTGATCAATTAAAAACTTCAGGTGGAATACCACAGCATTTCTTAAAAAAAACGTTTGGATAATTCAGCTTTTAAATATCGTGTTTTACGCTATGATATCACTTCTAATCTTTAGTTTAATATTTCTATGGTTATGAATATTAAAAAAAATTGTAAATATCTAAAATAGGTTTTATTAATTTTTATCTGTAGTCAAGTATTACGATGACACGGTCTTATTAAATGCAAAATAATTTATTATTTATCGTATCAATATCACAACTTTATTGTGATGCCATTTTGGAGATATAAACCCGAAGGCTACGTGAGAGTACTCACTTAGCCAGACTTGTAAGTATATGTTAGCGTCTTGCTCGTTACAAGATTCTTAGTTCGTATGGAATATTCTAGCCGATATTCTATCAACTCCTCTCCTGAAGGCTACAGGCGGCTAGTGAAATCACCAATGCGAACATGAGATGACAATTTTACTATGATCTGAGCTTTATTTTTGGCGCACTGGTATCATTTCTTTTTTTTTTTCGCTATAGCCTTTCTTTTTTGTTTAGGCAGGAAATCTGTTCCTAACCCCGTCGTTCGGGGCTTTTTGCTATAGCCTGCGAACGGCTTAATAAGAGGAGACCCTTACCAAGTAGTGGTATCAGTAATAAGTCTAATCAGTTGAGTTTATCCATTTCAGGGTTTATAACTGTAATGTATAATATGTTTTCAATGGATATTCTAGACTAAAACAAAGTAGTGTACACTTATGGACATATCTTTTAAAAGCTTTTTTATACAACTTGGGAACATTTCTAATCACAGTAACTAATAATGATCAAAAAAAGTAAAACAAGCCACGGGTCGTCGGATAAGGTTATCGACCGACAACATAACCTTGTAATACTTAGATAGAATTATTATATAATCTAAGATGTATATTGACTACCTAAATCAGCGATTAAAAACACATTATGACAATAATAAATAAACTCTAAATTTGAATTCACCAAAGAGTAATGCGTATAACCAGAAAGAATTCACTTATATAATTTACTGATCTGTTAGTTATGTTTCAAATGACACATTCGATTTTTAAATCAACTAATATTTTCAGTTACCGTGTGGCAAGATTAAAAATGTATTATGTATTTGGGGAAATCTGGAAGTAAAAATATCAAAAGCTATGAGTTGCTATGAAATATATAACGCATTAGTTTATAGTAAGATTTTTTACAAGTACATACAAATATATGTAAATTACATTTATTTCGAAATATGGGTAGACAAGACCTTTTTGACATCTTAACATCAGCAAAGCCATGTCGAGTCTTGAGTAAAACACCATTTGCGAGATGTCTATTTTCTTTTTCTACGGTTCTGTCCATTAAACTATGTAAAACTCTATGCGCATAATAAACATGGGCGAATATGGTAAATTATATATTTTTTTTATGTGGCTCTTTATATACATTGAGTTAGTATAACGATCTCTTTAAATTATTAAATGGATATTTGACTCTGTATTATTTATTTGTATTGCTTGACATGCTTAGCTTTTTTCTTTGCTAGAGTCTATTCCAGAGTAAAATGTAATCTTTTGAGGGACAAAATATTTGTGAAATTGGAAAAAGGGAACTTAATTGCAAGTACGATTCGAACCTGCGTTCCATCCAATTGGATGACTCTCTGCTCTTCCGCGGAAGCTTCCTTTTACGTAAAAAAAAATCTCAGTAGCAGCCCGGAGTTTGGAAATGTGCCCAGTAGACGTCAATAGGCTCGCCCCTTATTACGTGGGACTTAAACATAGCTGGCGAATCGTGGGTTGTAATGCACCTCTGCCTATCCCTTCGGGGAATACAGGCGTGATCTGTTTTCTTTTTTCTTTTTCCACCTTCATAAATAACTCGTTCTTTGAAGAAGCTGAACATATCAAGTGCTAAAATACAGATCAAAATATATGTAAAAAAACGCGCCATCAAATAGTATGAAATTTAATTGCAAAATTTAACTTACTATATTGGAATAAAAACATACTTAAAATTCACTAATCGATTCCAAAGGTTTCGTATAAGGAACGAAAAACTATTTTATTAGGTAGTTACATTTTAGCCACTTTACACAAATACCGATTATAACACTTAAACTTTAGAAACCGCAATTAATTTTCACGGATGAACTGAATTTTCGTGAATAAGTCTTCCCGGAAAAACTGATTGTTTATTTGAAAACTAGGGTTTTTAAGTCAGTGTCCAAAATAAAATCTAATTAATCGCAACTAAATCCATAAAAATATTCTAGTTTGCAATTGGAGACATGAACTCTACTGATCATAAAAAATGAATATACAAAAATACCTACCAAAAGTGGTTCATGTACCTTTTGCATAACTACTATCAACATTTGCATCCTTAATAATGATAAACAAGTACATGGGGAAAGAGACTCTTCAATTCCGGATTACATTTTACTTTTGAAACATATATTATACAAATTCTAAGTTCTCATAATAGTTTAAAAACAGGTTTGCCAACAATACAAGTTAGCCCCCAAATCGCAGCGAACAACATCCCGAGTGCAGACAAAACTCCAAGGTCAAAACCTTCGGCAACTGCCCAACGCGGCCGTGGGAAAAAGACAACAATTGGAAGTGTGTGGTCGCAGTGCACGCGTTTGTGTCATGCGAGAGTTGAAAGACAGTTTACAAGTGATGTAGCCAATATATTTATATCAAATATATATTAATTATGAAATGATTTTGATTAATTATGAAAGTAAATATGTATAGAAAAAGAGAAAAGATCTTTGATATAGTTAAACATTACGTTTCAGCTTAAATGCAAAGACATGGCGGAGATAAAAGTATGTATTATTTTTGATCTATATTTTTTTAGCATTTGAAGTACAAATTATTTGTGAATAAGGAAAAAGAGTTTTTTTTTCCCACTCGTCCAAAAAATCTCTTTTTCCTTATTCACAAATAATTTGTACTTTAAAAAGCATCTATTATTTTATTTTGACTATGATATACTTTGTTTATACTATACACATAAAGTGCATGCCTTGAGGCGCCATCGGTGTTGCCACAACACCGTCACTATCAGTCTGCCAATGTGCCACGACAGTATCGCCGGGACACACATTATTGTATAACATGATCAAGTAATAATATACATAATTTGAAATGATGTGCAATAGTAACATGTTTTCCCTGACTCTTGTTGAGAATTTCAACTCAACGTTCGATATTTACTATATTTAGTTACTAGAGGATATATACAATAAAATACTAGGTATGACTGGTAAACAAACCACAGACATGTTGTAATTAATATAGGAAATACTAACGAATGGACTTGCCAAATGTAAAGTATCCTTTTTTTTAATTCTTAAAGTCACAAGTAGGATAATTTCGAGTGGTGCATTGTGTTTTTAAACCTTAACTATATCAATTTATTAATAGCATATTTGTATGAGAACTATTTATATTAAACAATGGAACATAAAATTTAATTACAGGTATTTTGATTGTTGACTCCACCTACAGAAGGTAATTTTAAAACGATTTGTACCTAGTTAATTGCTAGGTTTGTGACTATTCTTGTTTAAAATATCTTTCTTGCCTGCTATAGTGGGTGGTCATATGTCTAAAGAAACAAGTTAATGTTTTTTTTAAATAAGAAAGTGATTCCTTCTCAGCTAAGACAGCTGATTAGTTATTAGTTGAGTAAAGTTCTTAATTGATATTATAACACACTTAGTACCTACCTAGAAAGTATAAAAGATATGATTTACATTTTTTTTTTCAGAAAGGCAAGTTATATGTCTCAATTGTTTCATAAACCAAATAACATTAACACTAAGGTATAAACAATTTGTTATGGTAATTTATAAAATTATGAAAAATGGACATAAAATATGTTCGTAGGGAATATTTCTGTCGCCCAATATAATCGACCATGTTCACATATCAGTTTCGAACGCCAACATTAGAACCACACCTTCAGTTTACTCGGATAATGACGTATGAGGACCAGATATACGGCAGTGTTAGTTTCGTTAGTTTTCAAATCTCACACATGTAACGACGATGATTTCGTGGTCAAATATAAAGTACATATTTAAAAAATAACCATTCACGTAAAGCAAAGAGTTGCGTTAATTTTATCAAACAGGATTCCATCGTTGTTAATTTTTTTTATACTACTTGGATGGCAAAGAAGCATACGGCCCACCTGATGGTAAGCTGTTAACGTAGCCTATAGACGCTAGCAATACCAGACATCACTCACGCGTCGCTTTCGTCTCTAAGAAAAGAGTTAGGAGGTGGATGGTATATAAAGGAGACAATAGGTAGGATACTAAGGAGAGGACAGGAAGGATAACAAGGATAGAATAGGAAGGGGGGATCGGGCCTCTGGCACTCTCACTCACCATACGAAACACAACGGTAGGTACTACTACTGTTGGTTCACGCTGATCTTGTGTGAGAGGGTAGTACTTCCCGATCAAGCCACCCTATTCATGCTGGGATAAGCAACCACTTCGAATATGTAAACAGGTTTTAGTTTGCTTAAAATTGCTCTACCATCATAGTCGGAGTGCTGGACGTTGAAAGACTGATGGATATCATAGGTTTTAAATGTATGGATTAGTTCAATATATGTTCTTATTAGGTGTTTCAGAAAAGAATAACTACGAATAAAAAAAATAGTTTATTATTCTATGTTATAAAATACAGCTACGACTTAAAAATAGATGCAATACTCAAGATTGTATACATACAAACTTTTTTCCCACTAACTAGACTGAACGTTTCGCAAGCAACGCTAGTAATTTAAAAAAGATTGTATATTTTGTAACCTTTTGTAATTATTGTCACGTTATGATGTACATGTCATGTGTAAAAATATTTCGAAACGAGAACTTAGAAAATTAAAGGTATGTACAGACACGAATGAGGCATTAGTTTTAAAGTATTTTTTTATTTGAAAATAATTAAACACTGTAAGAAATGGGAAATTAAATAAGTGGCTCATGAGTTTCTTGCCGGGTTCTTATCATGAAAACTTAAACCTTACTATGGAATCCGGCGGCTTGTGGCTATTGCAATCGCGACATTGCGGATGCACGTGCCTCAAGCGTTCGTGTTAGTTATTAGTAATTTTGACAATTTTAATGCCAATTTATTTCATATTTTTGTAATTTTAATTTAAATATTTCTCACAAAAATTAATTGTTTCGAAGAACACTACCATTATCGAAGGGAATACTCTACCTATCTGTACCCATTGTTAATTATTTTAACAGTACCGTCACCCACAAGAGTATACGTTTTCAAGGTGCCAAATTAAACGTGGAGAAAAGAACAAAACATATTATCATTAAAAATGTGACGCAAATTAATATACGTCTGTTGAATTTCGATAACAAGTCATACAAGATCTTAAGCGAAACAAAGTGGATTGGTCACAGTGTAATATTGAATAATGAGGTTAATACTGATATCATCAGTAGGTAAACAATTAACTGGTGGTACACAAAGTAAGTTAACAAGGCTGTGTGTGTGCTACAGTCTACAGACCAGGGAATAACACCCGCGTAATTCTGTTTTAAATTATTTTTTGTCTGTTTGTTTGTTCGCGCATCACGCGAAAACTACTTAACGGATTTTGATGCAATTTTTATTTGATAGCTCTTGATTAGACTTAAAAACTGGTATACTGAATTTACTCGTATCTCGCTACTACATCGGGGACCAGAGATATAACCTAAAAACTAGCCATTTAGTGACGGACTAAGAATACAAGTGTCACCATCCATCCTTTCCCGCGGGTGTCGTACAAGGCGACTAAGGGAAGTAATCAATTATCACTCATTGCATTACTAGTGGTAGGGCTGGATATCAAGCGAGAGTACTCACTTGATATCGGACCCAAACCGATCCGGTCATGAAGCACGTCAGTGTGTTTTGGCTATAGCAGAAGACAGCCGTTTATTCTTTTATTTCATATCTCAGAAATGAAATTGTGCGCAGCGGCTTGACAATACTCTCGGCATAGATGAGTCCATGGGCGACGGTTACTACTTATAATCAGGTGGGCCGTGGCTCGTCTGCCATACTTAGCAATAAAAAAAAAAATAACTTGGCTGCGGCGGAGCCACGGGCAAAGACTAGTAGTAGGTAAAGATAAAAAAAAAACTATCTCCACTCTTCTCATGGGTTAGTGGTTACCGTTATCGGTAGACAGCTGATTATTTCTGGTATTCGGTACAAATTACCATCAGAAGTGAAAAAAAAAAAACAAATGTATGCACCAAAATATTTAGACATTTCTAACTATGACGTAACTTACTGTTAGAAATATGTTTAAACTACTTGTTTAAATAATCACGTAAGTAACACATCGCTTAAAAATACTACAGTAACATTTTATTACTTTGTTTAAGATATTTTACACTACGTCTTTGAGACTTCTGTAGAGGCGATCTTTGCTTTTCACAATTAGTGCAAACGAGGGCAGGCAGAAAAAGCCGAACTATAAATTATTACTTTTGCTATCAGTAAATGTAAGTTCTCAAATACATACACGGTCCAAACTACGCAGTAAATTAAGTACTGTACAGTTTTAATTAAAATAATAAAAAAATAAGAATAGTTAAGTAAATTGTTGCACAGTCCTCGTAAATAGAATAGAAAAATATTAGAAAACGATAACTACGTAAGATATTCTATTTGCAAAACAGACCCCTCTCCGTCCCTGGTAGACATGCCTGTACAATAAGGATCATTTATAAATTACGTCAAGCTAAATTCTGTTTTCAGGACCTCTTCTACCCTTATCATCACACTGTATCAGTTTTTGCGATTCCTTGTAAATATTAGGTCACGAAATTTAGATCGCACATTGTTATCTTTTGCGTGATTTATAGATTATAAGTTACTGGGAACGAGACGCGTTTCCTTTGACCCACCTGTCCCTTGTAACACATAGCGATACCCCACTTATTTGAGAGCGTATTTTTTGAACGGCTCCCTCTGAGTGGGCGTGAGACGTCGTGCGTCGTCGACGACTAATTCCGCTACGACTTGCCACTTTACTGAATCGAATACAATTTTCCAATTGTTCGAATCGTTAGTAACTGACCGACAGTTGGTAAGCTAACATAATTAATTTAATTTTAGAATCCGGGTTGAGTTTTTAATTTGATTCAATAGGATAGTAGACCACATTTTAATCTGTATTTTAGCACTTTACATGCTCAGCTAATTTAAAGAACAAATTATTTGTGAATGTGGAAAAAGAGAACTTAAGTGCGAGCGGGATTCGAACCTGCGTCCATTCCAATCCAGGGAAGTGCTCTAAGCCGCTAAGCTATCGCACTGACCAACGGTCATACCCAATCTCCACATCACATTTGTCGGGATAAAAAAGCTATGTCCTTTTCTGGGCTCCGTATATGCATACAACATTTTTCGTAATGGTCTGTTAAGTAGTTACAGCGAGAAAGCGTAACAAACAAGCTAACATAATAATAGTAGGGATAATCATTATTCTATTCGTTATTGGTGGTAAGTACTATTTATTTATACGATTACTTATAGAGAGAATAAAAACAAATCTTCCTTGATATAACCTTCGATTAAAGATTCTAATTAACGTTAACTCAGTCTAGTGCCTTTCCTCCATTCACTAACCTCGTGGTTATCCGCCGTACTACTCTCAGTATTAGTTAAAAACTAGCTTTTGGCCGCGGCTCCGCCTAGGTTATATCACAGTTTTTAAGTCTAATCAAGAGCTATCAAACAAAAAAAGCTGCAACAAAATACATTCGGTAGTTTGCGTGATGTGCAAACGAACAAAGAGATAAACAGACAGACTAAAAATCTAAAAAGAATTGTTTTATGTTCAGACACGCCTATATACCCTAATACAGTATTTTTTTTCTCAAATATCTTAAATGTACAGATACAGCTCTGTTACAGCTTTATAATAGTATAGGTAGATAGATAGAGGAACATGGCTGGTGCAAAACTCTATTTTATCTTGTTGTACATTTTGAATGGTTACTAGATTTGTTGTATGTATTTTTTAGTCTGTGATTAAATCTCTTATAATCTTAAAAGTATTTCTATCTTTTCTTCCAAAATAATAGTGTTTTGATAAGTAAGATGTGCGATAGACACGTTATATGAATTATAATTCTAAAAAATAACAACGAAATCAAACATCGTATTTTAAACGTTATCGCAAACTCATAAAAATATTCTTCAATACAAGAGTTGCAAAAGTGCAACTAAAAACATATATAACAGTTACAATAACATAATTACAATTATCATGATTATCCTCGAATTCTACATTAAAACTATAAAAAAATAAATATGTTATGACTTCATTACCGATAACTTGAACAATCGTTTCAATAATAATTTCAATACATTTAACCCAAAAAATACAAGGTTAGTCACAAAAATAAGTTGATTATATCATGGAATGACGTAATTATAAGCGAGATAAAAATGGAAATATATGATAAATTTTCATTGACCGTTATTGGCCACAGATAAATAAGATCTCTTAAAGAAAGATATGACAAAACACATCACGTAGGTAAAATATTACTTATGTAAGGCAACGAAACGAAGTAATGGAGAACGGCTGCGTGGTACAATTAAGACGAGAATGGGATGGATGTACGGACCAACCAACCATAGATGCGTGGATTTGAAAATAGCATCTACAACATAATAGTTGAGAAGAAATTGTGTTACGTGGTATGGACATTGGATGCGGATGGATTACAGTCATGTCATGAATGAGAGGGAGAAAGAGAGAGAGAGTTGTACGGGAAGATCAAGAAAATATGAATGGATGTCCAGGAAACACAATGAAAGACAAACAGGTCAATAGACGTCCCGTCCCAATTTATGAGATTAAAGGATGCATATGATCATCTCCCTACCCTCGGCCCAAGCTTTGCTAGGGTCAGCTTCCGGTCTGTTCAGTTATAGTGAACCACCAGAATTTACATGGAACACCTGCTTATCTGACCTCCAAACATAATTAAGAGCACAACTGGCGACCTGAGAGCAATAACGGCGACAGATTTTTTATTCAGGTCTCTGACAACCTGTAATAACTGCCAGAACGTTATTTGACAGGAACCCACTGCTTAACGTGCCTTCCGAAGCACGCAAGCCAGGTGTTCACAAATAGGTGTTACTTTTGGGTAAGCAATTTGATATCAGGCGAGAGAGTTCGAGCGGGAAGTGCACAATAATTAGACGACAATCTCCGCAGTTGTTTCAGATGATGATTCAGTGCAAATAATAGGACATATTGTAACAAAAATAACTAAATTAGAAAGACTACAATATCGCTTGAGAATAACTACTACGAGTACTAACTTCTTTAAAAAGACTTTATCACATTAAGTAGGATTGGTTTTTGTTTTCAACCCTTTTTCTGTCCCACCATTGGCACAGGTCTTAGAGTGAGAGGGATTTGGTTTTGGTGGACACCAATGAAAGTTAACAAACTTCACAAGCCGTCGAGAAAACACATATTTTCGAAAAATCTCGAAAAGTCAAATGTCGAGGTGAACCTTGGACTCGGGATTGAACTCGATACCATTGTCTTTGCAGTCCTTGGTTTTAACACTAGGCACTGCTATTGGAATACATATTTACCTGATCTAAAAGGTTTTACTCAACAAACAATTGAATTCATTGACAAAAACATTAGTGACCCAAAATACAGGTATGATACTCGTTTACATTGGCATATACAGTAAGTTTGTCAAGCTTTTGTACAAATATTAGCTGTGACACACGTACTGAGTAAATACATCAAATAAATCCACACACTTGTGTCATCTAAGAAAAATATATATCAATACTTGAGGTGATATCAATTATTGGTCCTATGACACAAAAATTACGGCTATGGAATGCCGATCTCCGAAGAGCGCGCATCATATCTTAAATATAAGCTATGCTAGTTATTCGTCTTGTAATAATAGTAATAACGTACTACTAAGTTTTTTTTATTGCGTATGGTGGCAAACGAGCCACGGCCCATCTGATGGTAAATGGTAACCGTCGCTCATGGACTTAACTATACCGAGAGTATTGTCAAGCCGCTGCTCGCCATTTAAGCTCACATAAATGAAATGAAAGAATTAACGGCTATCTCTTGCTACAACCAAAACACACGATGTGCTTCATGGCCGGTCTCACATGAGATGGTGGTACCTACCCGCTTGGGCCGATAGCAAATGTGTACTCCCAACTTGGTACCCAGCCCTACCACCAGTAATGCAATGGGTGATAATTGCTTACTTTCCTTAGTCACCTAGTACGACACTCGGGGGAAAGAAAAAAAGGGGTGGTTACACTTATATTCCTAGTCCGTCACCACACGTATAAAATTAGAGAATTTTAAAACTGCAAGAGGGAATTGAATGTGGATATTAATGGCTCCGAGCTCTGCTACGAAAGCTCAGTGACAGTCTCTGGATCGGCGTTTCAGAAGGCGCTAGTTCGAGCATAAAGTAATTACAGTGGTAAAGAACTTATCTAGTACAATAAGTCTTGCAGGTTATATTACTGAATCTTTGTTATTCCTTGTGATTGACTTCCAGGTCAATCACAAGGAATAACAAAGATCCTCTTCCGCGGGACATTTTACTGCGATATATGGAATGGGCAGTAATTCAATACCTAAGGACAACATCTTGACAAACACACATTTTCATTTGACTCTAAGACCAACGTCCTCTGAATAACAAAACCAGTTTCTGAGGATCATGAACTTGAAGAAACCGTCAAGCATATTGAATTTCATGATAACAGGAAAACAATTAGCAACTTTATCAACGAGGTTATAAGATTCAGAATGAACTGTGAGTTTTGGAACGTAAGATAATATGGACATGCCAGTGCCTTGGGAAACAATTAATATAGAGACATTGATAATACCGACAAGGGTACAGAATCGGGTGTTGAATCACATTGGGTTTTAATGTTTTAAAACCATACTAGCTTTGTCTTTTATTCAGTCACGTTCTCGAAACTTAAGGCGAGGAGAAGCCGGCCCTAGACCACAGGCACACTTCGGTCCTAAATAGCGATTGCTTTGTTTTGACTTGTCGATTTAGTAACGGACTAGATTACATAGTATTACCACCGTAATATCACTGCGAGAATTCAAGATCTAATGTCTCCACTCTACGTGGGCAGTTTAATTTCCTTTCTATAGTGGTGAAAAGTCATGCCAAGACTTTTAGGGATTGTGAAAAAGAGAATTTGATTCGGCACAGTACTAGTTCGTATACTTCAATTTCCAGACTACAGACAGAGCTGTAATTAAGAATTACATAACCTCCTGTATCGATAATGTCCAATCCAATCTCAATTTTGTTATATTGCATATCCCTTAAATAAGATGACGTCTTATTCACTAAGAGCACCACGAACGCATTTTATGTGGTTGATCTTTCACAACATTCGAGAGGCCAGGCAATGATTTAACGAAAGATTTCGGAGCTCAGAGTTTCGTGCGAACTAATTAAGTTTTAAAGACGAATCACCCATTGTGCGTGTTACAGCGACGTTTGCGCATCCAAGATCCAATTCCATGACCATTGACCGCGGCTCACCGTTACCTGACATCGCGTTTAAATCACTTATGTGCAGATATTTCAGAGTTTTTATCACTGTGATGTTGTACAAAAATTTTAAGCATGCAGCTGAATAACTAAACTTCCACTCAAAAATAAGCGTCATTTAAGATCTTCTTTCTTTATCTCTTTATTTCTTTCCAATGGCTTTCCTTGATTATCAAATTTAGAAGGTTCTTAATTGACCGGCGGATTTGAGTATTGTTTCAATTTCCGATATATATAGCCTTTATAGCCTAGTAAATTGATTCTTTGATATAAAAAACGTTATCAAATGCCGCTTATATTCAACAACGACTACAGTAAATATAAATGCATGTTACAAATAACATTGTACTATGTTTAATGGACACTACTAAGTCTAAATAAATGGTCTCCTAAATTTTATTTTAATTTTTTTTTTATTAGTCGTAATAAAATTATCCCTAATGAAGTTGTTCTTCTTATTCATATCTAAAGAGTTTTTAAGCTACAGACAAGAAGAGTTTTTAAGCTACAGAGTAAGGTGGGACTAAATTTCTAGTATTTAGATATTTTTATATATATTTTTAGCATTTGACATGCTTAGCACTATACATTAAACACTAACATTTAACACTTTAAATTTAAAGGGTTTGCGTCATTATTAGGTAAAATTTTAATTGTAAAATTAAGTTTACCTGGTCGGTATAATGTATGAAAATACTTTCGACAGATGGCGCAGGTGTCACCCAAAGACGTTAAGTATGATGTGTTATCGAAATTAGCAGTCAGGAGCAATTGTCAGGATGGCTGAATTGGTAAAGCATCTGGACGGTATCCAGAAGATGCAGGTTCAAATCCTGCTCCTGACTGTTGTTTTCGATTTCATATTTAATTCACTTTGTGTTTAATAAATTTCTAGTGTTGACACAAACTGAGAATTTAGTTAAGTATACTTTAAAGAGAGAGAGAGAGAGAGGGAGTGGAGTAGACATAGGCAGAACCGTGTATGAATCTTTAATATTCTCAATATTAAGGTAAACGAGACTTGATATCAGCTAAAACAGTAAACATTCGTCTAAACAATGTTCGGAACGCCCGGCATGCAGAGACCGGTTCCGCACTAACGGGACAGCTGTAAGTACTGCGGCATGCACGAAACTTCGGATTCGATACGCCACTTGAAGGTACTTTGAGTACCTCCTGTGGTATACTTTGGGGACATACCACAACGCTGCACCTCACTGTTACAAGTGCGTTTAATTTTTACATACTGAATAACTAAATCTGCGTCTTAGTTTGCGTGAAATTAAGCAAAATGCGACCGCGTGCGTTTCATACTTTACCTTGTAACAGTTATTTACCAGTGAAAGTCCCGTCAAAATAGGTCGAAATGTTTCGGAGATTTAAAAAAAAAAGGAATAAACAGATAGATATTTCTTTTTTGGTATTAGTACTGCATAAACTATAGTAATTTGCCGTGTGGGGCCGGCTTTAGAATTATCCCACCCCTCTCCACCCATGGGAGTCGTAAGAGCCGACTGAGGGAATACCAGGGGAGTGGGCAGCAGCACTCCCTCAAGTATTAACAACATCCACAGCGATCGCCAACCCGCCTACCAAGCGTGGCGATTACGGCACTATCCCTATATGAGCGAAACACATGTTGTGGCTTTGTCTTGGGGAGGCCTATGTCCAGCAGTGGACGTCGAAAGGCTGATGGATGAAACTATAGTAAGCTTTTTGATCTATATTTTTTTAGCATTTGACATGCTCCGCTACTTTTTAAAGTACAAATTATTTGTGAATAAGGAAAAAGAGATTTTTAGTACGAGCGGGAAAGTAAGGGAAGTAAGCTTTTTTTTTTTTTTTATTTTTTTTTATACCCGATCAATTGCAAATACTCTTCGTGCAATGGAGCTATGTTTTCCTTGTACCTTTCACCTCTCATCGTTTATCTAATACTAGCTTTTGCCCGCGGCTCAACTGCACACAACAGCTATATTTTTTGGTTATAAATCAGGTTTCGGATACAGAATCGAGATAAAATTTATACAATTTTTTGAGACGCCTAAATAGACTGACACAGCTATTTTTTTAAATATCTTTAATGCCATCAGACACAGCTCTGTTACAGTTTAATAAATCTAGTAATTCTTATGTACGTGTGTATGTCACTAAACTCCTAAACGTTCAATTTACAGACAGCTCTTTTATAGTTTTACAATAGTATAGAAACATATTGCATATCTTGAAATATAGGATTTCAAACTGTAAATACGAGACTTGTTGAAGGGATTTCTACCATATACACGCCATGATCACGTCGCTCGATCATGGCGCTTGTAACAGTGCCGAAATATTGGAAACATGTAAGTAAAATACATGGTAAAAAATCCCGTCAACAAATCTAGTATTATCGTAAAATAATTTGCTAAACTCGTCAATAGAAGTCAGCAATATTCAGGCACTACGTCACGGCACGGACTTCTACCGGGTCCGCTAGTAGTATATAGATTTTGATAGCCACTAAATAGAAGTATTGCTTCAGGGTAAGAAAGTTTCAAAACAAAGCTATCTATCTACATCAACTATATGTATACTATCGAAGGTTGTCCCATTTTCAAGGCACTACGCTGTCTGTAGGTACAATATGCTCTAGTTTCTTAAATGAATTAAATTGCTAGAAATGGTTCTTGTGAATGTTGTTATATCTCGATTTACTAAAGCGAACAAATTAATTTTAATTTGGTATTTAATTATAGCGTCGTCGTAAAACCAAGGACTGGCAAAGCCAGTGTATCGAGTTCGATCCTCGACCGTTTCGAAATTATATGTGTATTTGTTTATAAATTATCACTGCTCGGTGGAGAGAAATATGGTGAGGAACGGGTTTCCTGCCTGAGAGATATTCTAGAGGGTTGGTGCCGTCAGCCAACCCGCTCTGAAAAAAAATCCTCTCACTGTGAGAGGCTATGTCCGTGCCCAATAGTTGGACAGTAATGGCTTAAAAAATTCACATGCAATAAACAATTACTTTGTAAATCTTTCTATCATCCATCAGCCTTTCAGGGACCACTGCTGGACATAGGGCAAGAGAACGCCGCAAATTAGCAGCTAACTGGAGACGATTGCAACTAGACAACACTGGGGGGTTAGACAGAATCTCATATCTCACATGTCGATCGTATCGTCTCGCTTGTACGATCACCGTGATTGGCCAACGGATTATTGTGACATCACGCGTCGGTTTCTCAACCAATCACAGTGATCTCGATACGGTCGACACGTGAAATATGACATTCTGCCTCAGGGGGCTGATTAATGCGTAGGAATTCCAAGAACGTTTCAATATAACTAACATCTTACAATTACTTCTACTTATGTAGAATTGTGGAAAACCTCTTAAATGGGAATTAAAAAAGAAGCAATATAATATGACGATATAAAAGGTCATGCACTATTATAAAGCCGGAAATCGAATCGATTAAAGACTCGAATGCGTACATAACTAAACGATTTCATAATGCAAGTTACTACAACAGAGAGATATATACAACAGAGATTATTGCAATAACAGATAATTAAGTAAAATAATCTTGGTCAAACCACGAATCGGTAGAATTTCAAGCTCTATTTCCTATAGAGAAATCTCGAATACAAATCCGTTTTCCCTAAGAGCGGGAAAGCCTTATATAGACACCAATCGTGATTATAGACCAACAAGCTAACAAATAGATAAATTCATTAACAACATGTTAAGTTGTTCAATAAAAAATATGTTTTAATGAACACAAAGTATGAAAATGTGAAATCGAAAATGATAGCCACGAGCAGGATTTGAACCTGCGTCTCATTATGGCTAAGCATGTCAAATGATTAAAGAATATATAGAAGTAATAACATAAATAAATTTAAGTTTTATTAAAAAAATAATATAAGACGCTTGAAATAGAAGTACTTAAACAAAAACTATAGCATTGTTTCAGTTTCGTTATTATGTAGTAATAATTCATTTTATATGGCTCTAAAATGTAAGACTAATATATTAATAAATCGACGAATATAAATAAACGACGAACTGAATATTACTTGGCCGTGTGGGGCCGGCTTTAGAATTGTCCCACCCCTCTCTACCCACGGGAGTCGTAAGAGCCGACTGAGGGAATACCGGGGGGGTGGGCAGCAGCACTCTCTCGAGTATTAACAACATCCACTGCGATCGCCAACCCGCCTGTCAAGCGTGGCGATTACGGCATTATTCCCATGACGGGACCGCTCGCTGTGGCGTTCTCTTGGGGAGGCCTATGTTCAGCAGTGGACGTTGAAAGGCTGATGGATGGATGGATGGATGGATGGATGAATATTACTCTACAATACATGTATTTATTTGAGAACCTGCATTTGGGGGCAAATAACAATTCATTTAAAAAAGTAAGGGTAATCATAATTATAATAGAAGTATCAAGCGCTATCAAGCGCTATCAAGCGCGATCATTATTAGCATTAGTAAATCTAATGAAGCTATATCGTTAACAAAATAATATAATCTAATGTTAACTAATTAAATTAATATTTTTTCCACAATATTAACGATAATTGGTTCAGGCATATCACCTTTTAAAGTAATTAGTAATTACACGTAGAGGTAGGTACCTTGTCTAACTAACATTATAATATAATATAAAATTTTCTATGTCAAAGTTAGATAAGCTAACGCTAGTTATTGGAGCTGGTACTATCTTTTCTTTGCTTTCAAGAACCATGAAGCTTCTAAACAATTTTTTTTTTTCTAGGAGAGGATACCTGATTCTATTTCCTCTCCTCTAAAGTGTTCGATTGGAATTTAGAGAGAGCAGCAGCTAGGCTGTGTCTGGTATCGATGAAGGCATTAGTGGCATTATCATTCACCGTCAGGTATGGCTCGTATGCCACAGTAAATGTAAAAAGTGTTTAGTTCAATCAGCCGTAACTGATTTGTACCATGACCTAAATCTTCAATCTAATTATGGAAGGCTTCTTATATTGTGCGAACTAGATTATCGTTGTCTAGATTACTTAACTTTCTTTTTTTATTGCGTCAAGTGAGACATGTGGGAAGTTTTCTATAGTTCTGTCATACTTTCTTATATGAAAATGAGAGTTTAACATGCGAGTACTGATGTACCATGCACTAATATTGGTGTCGTGGTATATGATCGAAATAGATGTGAATAACCGACATAGCCCGCAGGGCTAGGCACGCTGAGGCCCACCTACAAACTTTAGAAAGGTTCTCGAATAGCGACCACATATCCCGCTTCGCAGCGTGAGATGATCGCTTACCAGGGTACCGAAGATTTTATCAATGGCGTTGTTGGATGCAAAGCGGCGCAAAATTGTTTGTTGAGGCGCTCTTTCGGAAAGGCCTACGTCTAGCAGTAGCCAACTTTATCCTGATGAATGAATGGATGATACAATACGATAACAACGGGATGAAATAAAAGGTAGTTGTACAGAACCGTCGCGATCGGTCAAGTGGAGAAAGAGTACATGTAGTTTTATTCCGAAGCACAATCACTACACTGTACTATACTAAAAATATATATCTAAAAAGAAAACATGAAGAGTATTCTCATTGACCTCTACTTAAACTATAGACGTTCGTTTATTGTTTTAGAAAAAGTCATAGCCCCTCATAACATATGCAAGCTGTGAGGATGTTTTAAAACAAGGTTGTCAAGTCATTAAGTAATTTTTATTTGTCTATACAAGTACGTCTAAGTAGTCTATACTACTAGACATATCTGCATAGCCGTTATTATAACAGATCATTAAAGCCAGAACAATACAAAAACATACAAAAAAATCCCCTAAATACTCAATAAAAATAGCATAGACAATCTTCTCTAGTTGTCATCTTTTTTATACTACGTGTGTGGCAAACAAGCTTACGGCCCACCTGATGGTAAGCAGTTACCGTAGCTTATAAACGCTACCAACACCTGAGGCATCACTCGCGCGTCGCCATCTCCAAGGATAGGAATAGGAGAGGCAATAAAAAGAGGATAAAAAGGGAGTATGGGGCTTCAACGGACTCAAACACCATAAGAAACACAAAAAACTGGTAACGACTGTTATTTGTTGGTGTTTTAAGAAAACTGTTTCTAATCTATACTAATATAAAGCTGTAACAGAGCTGTGTCTCTACATTTAAGATATTTGAGAAAAAATTACTGTAATAGGCTATATAGGCGTGTCTAAACACAAATCAATTTTTTTTTGAATTTTTGTCTGTCTGTTTGTGTTTGTCTGTTTGTTTGTTCGCGCATTACACAAAAACTACTGAACGGATTTTGATGCAACTTTTTTTATTTGAAAGGCCTTGATTAGTATTAAAAACTGGTATACATTTTGTCTTGCTCCTATATCGGGAACCTGAGATATAACCGAAAAACTAGAAAATTATTTAAACTGGATTTTTAGAATTTATTTAAAAGAACTACTAGATGGATTTTGATGCAACTTTTTTATTTGAAAGGCCTTGATTCGACTTAAAAACTGGTATACATTTTATCCCGTTACTATATCGGGAACCTGAGATATAACCGAAAAACTAGGTTTTGGCTGCGGCGAAGCCGCTGGCAAAGGCTAGTAATATTATATTTGTTAAATAATCCTAAGAATCTAAATAGATGCCATTAATACTTAAGAAAAATAAGCACTTATGAAGCGCCTATATTATTAATAGCATATAATTCGAGGTGACGACATTAATCATGCTTGTCGTATTAAAGTTCCAATTAAGCATCACTTACCGCAGCTATTAAATCAGTAATCGACACGACATAAGCCTGTACAATTAATTTAAGAAATAAAGTACAAGGTTTTCAAACAGGTTATTACAATATTTTAGATATTTTTATATATATTTTTAGCATTTGACATGCTTAGCACTATACATTAAACACAAAGTGAAAAATGTGAAATCGAAAATAACCTGCTCCTGACTGTTATTTTCGATTTCACATTTTTCACTTTGTGTTTAAGGTTATTACAATTTGGCAACCCTACAGACATTCCTACCTCCAAAATATTCTTTTGTAGTCGTTTTGGTTGTCACGTTAAAAATTGAGCGAATCAAATAGTATTATATACCTTTAGCTCAAATACAGTACGTGTCCGGCACGGTCCCTACTTTCTTAATTACCTGCTTTAAAGCTTTCACGTCGTGTTTTTACATGTTATACGCTTATACTGTTATCATTTTCAAATTGGGTCGGGCAGTTAAAAATTCTCAGTAGCAACCCGAAGTTTGGAAATGTGCCCGTTATACGGCAATAGGCTTGCTCCCTATTACGTGGGACTTAAACATAGTTGGCGAATCGTGGGTGTGTAGTATACCTCTGCCTAACCCTTCGGGCAGCTGTAAGAGGAGGCGAACCTATTACCGTCTACCGGGAACATTTCCAAACTCTGCGCTGCTACGGACAACTTTTCTTTTTACGAAAACACTCAATAACACTGCCCGACCCGGGGATCTAACCCGAAACGTCATGATCAGTAGTAGCTCACACTACCACAGCACCACAGAGGCAGTTATATAAATGTGAAAATTTATAAAAAAATGTGAAATTTATAATATTAGAAGGATATCTAACACGAAGTTATTAGTAAATTTCACTCGTCCTTGACAATGACGACGGTTTTAATCCAGTGTCATAAAAAAACGTGTACATATCATACATGGTAGGCATTACGTCAAATCAGTTCCGTCTCTATATATTTATATCAGGATGTTTATCAATACTGATAACAATGTTATGTATGCACTGAGTGTTGTACTGTAGACGAAATTCACTAGTATTCTTACTTTACTAATATTATAAATGCGAAAGTACGTTTGGTTGTGTGCTTGTTGCGCTCTCACGCCGTAACTATTCAACATATCATCATGAAATTTAGCACACATATATTCCGATACTCAGAAAAGGACATAGGCTACTATTTATGTCGGAAAGTAGGATGTCCTGTACCTCAGAGTAACTTATTTATAATATCTTATTTGACCCAATTCTGTAGTACATGCACGTGAAATCGCGGGCTGAATGTAGTTAATAGGATTGAGAACTTCGAAGGCAAGAATAACAACATGAACTGATCAAATTACTACAACTCTATGAAGCAACATATATTAAGTAAATTATTTTGAGTGAATTTCTCGAGGCGCTAGCATATAAGTGATTTGAAATTCCACCGTAAGTCTTAATATAGATGAACATTAGTACTATTCACCTGAGCGTCGCAGCACGAGTCTTAGGGCATTTACCGGTAATAAATAACGTCTAAAACTAGCTCTAGATCCTGCCAGCGTTGGAGATTGGTTACCTTCAAAAACAAGATTTAGATCGAAACACGTTTCTCTAATACAACTGAATTGTCTATTCGAAATGTCTCTCTCGATAACTTCGGCTATATATATTTCATATTTAAACAAGATAAAATCATATTGATACTCGTTTAGTTATAATCATCACACACATTAATGAAGGCGACACCTTGCACTAAGGAGTAATTTTTACAAACATACCATTTCAAGGACATAAAGTACACCCAGACTCAGAACAACTATTTGTGAATAGCACAAAGAGTTGTCCCGTGTGGGAATCGAAGCCACAACACTCGGAAGGCTATCTAAACCACTCCGCCATCCTGCACTAACGTATGAAGCTAAAAAAGGTTGTGGTATAAGAGGCCATAGTACACCACGCAAACTTATTGCAACTCCACAAGCGAGCATTCTCTTCGCGAGACCGTGATCATTTGTCATTATCTCGAAATTTGAATTTTCATGGTTCTTGCATTGCGAGAAGATTTTGGACTAGGGGTCGAACTCGATACCTCTGCCCTGATAGTTTTTGATTTGACCACGGAGTCCAGAAATAGTACCAGATTTCTAAAACGCTTATAATTATGATGATTTCATTCAAGGTTTTAGTAAAAAAATTAACTGTTTGAAATTGGCCAATACTTATTTTTTGTTAAGGCGGGAAATAAAGCGTTTGTTGCTATGGCAACAGGAAAGTTTTATTGTTTCAATGCTAATTTTGTAAACAGTAGTTATTATTTTACTATATCCTTTTTTCGTAACGAAAGTGTAATTAAAAACGTGATGTTTTATGACTAATATGTAAATTACATAGAGTTAATTTTTACAAGTCCACCTTTTAAAATACAAACTTCTTGTGGCAGACTACGGCAGATGTAACTGTTCTTATTATAAACAATCTATATTTAAAAAAATCTTTGTTACTGTGTTTGTCCGCAATGAACTCTGAATCTGATCTTCACCTTGTTTTTTCTAAATGTGTGATTTATTCAAACTTAAAAAAAAGCTTAGTTTTATCCCGACTATTACTTTTTTTATTGAAAAATTAATGAACGAATTATGTGTGCCACAGCAACGCGTGGCCGAGTCTGCTAGTGTAGTAAATCTAAATAAAGGTATTTAGTGCTTAGATTTACTTCATACTCTATAGCTAAAATAAAAATGGTGAATTATAAATCCAATAACTAACCTATAAAGCTAGGAACTCTTTGGTCACGTAAATGTAAAAAAATAAAAAGCACCTTCACGACACGCGTGACGTTATCAGTGACTCAGGTGTACAAAAAAGATCTGATAACCGGTTAAAGTTGCCCTTACAAGAACGTTACAAGAATTTTCGGAAGATGACGTCATATCAGAAATAATCTTGCAGAAAGTAAAACCTGGTCTTTAATTTGGAATTATCAGGGTTCTTTAATACATATTTAAAGGCAATACTTCTGAGGTAGGCTACATGAATTCACTTAAATGAAAGTATTTGTACCCTTAAAACGTAGGTGACCAGCGTTTTATTACCTACAGCTGTACGTAGGTCTTACATAGAACACCGAGCAACAAGCGATTTTATGCCGTTTGCAGAGTAGACGACACAAAACGTTTCCTTTTAAAAACATGAGTGTATTCTCGCCATTAGGATAAAAGGATTTGCTGCACGTTAAAGCTACAAAAGATTTCAACGAACTTTTCGATTGGAGGTGTCGTCAAATTTCTCGATAGACATAATTCTTGTATTTTCCTAATTCAGGTTAGGTATTGTACCTCCTTGTATGGAACAGAAGCAGAATATACTATAGGTTGTTATGGCTTTAGATTATGAACATACTAGGTACAATCAGCCCAAGACACAATAAACATTTATTTAGTGAGTTTTTTGTCTCGAATGTTAACTGTATTGGACGATTAAATAGAATTGACATTTTTTCTCGTTTCTTCTGAAATCCTTTATATGGATTTCATACTATTTAAAATTACCTAAGATGAGTAATTCCGTTTTAATTGTGGATTGTGTTTATCCTTATATGAAATATTGCTGCAGGATAATTTGTCATACCTTATGCTGGCTATTTGAAAATAGTATTGCAAGTTCTGTGACCTTGGAATCTAGAGGAAATAAGTATAAAATTCTCTACATTTTATTGCAAATAAATAATACATATAAAATGTATTAAATCTGAAGAATTCTAGTCGTATAGGCTGATAAACCCCAACAAAATAGGTAGGCATATATCTGGATGATGTTTTTTTGAGAAAAATTGTGTTGCATTCATTTTTGATTCACCACGTATTCGTTCAAGCAGAGGTAATAATATTTTTTTGCTTCATTATATCAGCCTACATGACATCACTTCTGTTAATACAAATTATTAAAATAAATAATGCAATAATACTACAAATTGAACGCAATTCACCTTCGCCATGCAGAAGAACGGTCTCGGAATTGTGTATTTATTATTTAAGTGATAATTCTGACATCAGACGATGACAGCACTATGAATAATAGTTAATCTTATTGTCTACCAGGCTCAGTTATAGTAATGGTTTTATTCATTCGAAAATAAAAGTGCACATATTTTTACTGTAAAAGTATTTCAAAAATAGAATGTCAATTTTTGCTCTAGGAATTGGGCTTTATCATCGTTAAAATATGCGAATTTTAACCGTAACCTATATTTTGGCGGGACGCTTGCTTCGAAACTATACAAATACCAGTACAGACAAACTGTTCACCGTGTTCATAACAATACTTACGGTATAAACTTTACAAATACACATCGATTCCCCGATAATTATTTTGCAATTTACATAACACCGGTTCTTGCCACGTTAATAAATACTACGAATACCGAAATCCTCGTTATAATTCGAACAAATACTTATTTGAAAAACCTCCACAAGTACGTTTGGCACACACTTACACAGTTGACACATATAGTTTATTTTTAATGAAAAAAATAGCCCGTGTTTCTAAAATTTGAGAAGGCAGCGGTGAACGATCGTACCGCAACGCCGAGCAACGGCCAACTGATTCGCCTACCGCGAACTGTCAAACTAGCTCCGTTTATTTGTATACGTGTGTTTGTGCAGCTATGCGTGCGTGTGTGCGCGGGAGGCTTGAATGAATAAAGGCTTTTACGAACAAGATAGCAACCAAGACGACTGTTGTCATAATCATTTTCCACTGAAGCATACTATTTAAAACCTATTTTGGAAACATTCGAGCATCATCTAACCCAAAAGCATGTGATTCTTTTGATGTCACTAAATCGGCTATTTAACATTATAAATAGGTGGAAACATTCAAGAAAAGCAAACAGCTTTACACGGAAACATGAAAGATATAGAAATAGTGTCTTGACAGATCAGCACGCCCTATCTGAAATTAACTAATCAAGAGTTTTTGATCTGTGTGTGTGTGCTAAAATGCACTTGACAATTTGACATGCTCAGCTACTTTACAAGAACAAATTATATGTGAATGTGGAATAAGAGAATTTTCCCGCTGAATCCCGCTCGCAGTAAAATTTTCTTTTTCCACATTCAAAAATAATTTGTTCTTTAATCAAAAGTTATAAACACTGCTTAGTAAAATATAAATACTTATTCGATGATCACATTGATCACAGAATATCGGTATGAATGCGGAAATAATACCTATACATATACGTGTTGTTGTAATAAATAATTTTATTACCAACTTGGGAAATCAATCATCTATTCAAGGACCTAACGTCTTGTTAAAATAATTATTTATGTAAAATTAAGGCTAAAAGTATATAATATGTTTAGGTCAGTTGGTGACACAAACCTAGCGATATATAATAATCTTATTGATAGTTTTAAACTATCGATAAGATTATATGGAAGCAGTAAATCGATTCATGTCATTTGTATTCAAATGTACAAAAACTCTGAGTATATAAATATAAATTATTTTTATACAGAAGATTCTTTATTTAAACTTGATAGTTGAGTTGAAAGTATGTACCTAACCGCACACCTCGTCGTTCGGGGCAACGAACAGGGTAGTGTGGGGCCTTCACCCACTAAAAAAACCCGCCGTGTGCCGTCTCTCCGCCTTTATTGGCGGGCCACCGGACCATATCACATTCCTTCAGTGGTGGTAGTACCTAGCCTACCTAAAAATAATATTTGGGGATGAGATCCGTCCATCAGCCTTTCGACGTCCATTGCTGGACATAGGCCTCCTCAAGACAACGCCACAACAAGTGTTTCGCTCATATGGGGGATAGTGCCGTAATCGCCACGCTTGGCAGGCGGATTGGCGATCGCAGTGGATGTTGTTAATACCTACTCGAGGGAATGCTGCTGCCCACTCCCCCGGTATTCCCTCAGTCGGCTCTTACGACTTCTATGGGTGGAGAGGGGTGGGACAATTCTAAAGCCGGCCCCCACACGGCAGAGGGGGGGGGGTACCATTGAGAAATAACATAGCATCACGCCTGTATCCCTGAAGGATTAGGCAGAAAAAAACTATGTTTAAGACCCACGTAATAGAGGGCGAGCCTATTGAAGTCTACCGGGCACATTTCCAAACTCCGGGCTGCTACTGAGAATTTTTCTTTTTACGAAAAATCTCAATAACATCGCCCAACCCGGGGATCGAACCCAAGACCTCATGATCAGCAGTCGCTCACACTACCGCTGCACCACCGAGGCAATTAAGTTCTTCTAAGCAGAATACTAGCTATATTGCGCGATTTCGCCCAAGTTAATGTCACTGCTTCGCTTCTGTAGGTCATACCGTGATCTTTAGATAGCTGTTATAATGGATAATGTATCTTTGTAATGGTGAAAGAATTATTAAAATCGGTTCAGTAATGTCAGTGTTATCAGATATCAGAGTTTCACACTGAGAAATATTTTCTCTTTATAATCTAGATAGATACAAAATACGAGGATTTACACAATATTAGCATCTAATTGGCGAATTTTAAACTAAATTAGAGAAAAATGTATGGCAGTATAAGAACTTTACAATATATCAGGTTCCCGATATAATAGCGAGATAAAATTGATACCAATTTGTCGTTTTGTTTACAAGTCTAATAAATATCATATAAAAATTCTAAGAATACCAGTCTGCAAATCTAAGAGCTACTCAGACGCTTAAATAAAGTATTTTTTTCTAAAATACCTTAAATATCAGGCATATTTTTTAATCTATATTTTTTAGCATTTGTCATGCTCCGCCACTTTTTAAAGTACAAATTATTTGCGAATAAGGAAAAAGAGATTTTTTGTACTAGCGGGAATCGAACCCGCGTCTTTTCCAATCCGGGGAAGTGCTCTAAGCCACTGAGCTATAGTACAGGTCTTTCGACCATCCCAATCTCCTTATCATATATATATATTGGTCGTAAAGACAAATGTGATAAGGAGATTGGGATGGTCGAAAGACCTGTACTATAGCTCAGTGGCTTAGAGCACTTCCCCGGATTGGAAAAGACGCGGGTTCGATTCCCGCTAGTACAAAAAATCTCTTTTCCTTATTCGCAAATAATTTATATCAGGCATAATTCTGTTAGAGTTTTATAATAGTTCAGATGCTGCAATGTCAAGAAGACATAAGTCACACTTGGCATCTTATTAAAAACTAGCCTTCGGCTCTGGCGCATTTAAAAGCTAGTTTTTAAATTATATCTCAGGCTTGCAATATAGTAGCGGGATGAAATGTATACCAGTTTTTAAGTCTAATCAAGAGCTATCAAATAAAAATCCCTGACTGCTGGAAGGGGGGCAGATTGGTACTCCTGCCGAAGACGGGGCGAACGCCGGATTCGGTCGGGGCCTTCAGGCCCATCGTGCTGCTGGACGAGGCAGGTAAGCTGCTGGAGAGAATCCTCACTGCCCGCATCGTCCAGCACCTGCGCGACGTCGGACCCGACTTTTCGGTTCGGTTTGATCGGCGCGATTATGCGCCTGAGGCCGCAGCCACGGCGGTCGTCGCCGGCGGTGGAGTGCTGTTGGTGAATGGTGTTGACATCGCCTGTGCTGTTGGCGGTGCCTGCATACCTGAGGCGGCTAGTGGCAGACTATCTTGAGGACCGCAGCGTTCTCTATGAGAGCCGCATAGGGGACGTTGTGAGGAGACCCATGTCGTGCGGTGTCCCACAGGGTTCGGTTCTAGAGCCGCTCCTGTGGGACATCGGTTACAACTGGGTGCTACGCTATCGACTCCCCCCCGGGCTTGCGGTCATCTTTATGCGGATGACACGCTAGTCGTTGCCCGGGTGGAAACTTCGAGGAAGCGGCGTTCCTGGCTACCTTAGGGACCTCGGAGGTGGTCAGGAGGATCGGGGCGCTGGGGCTTAGGGTGGGCCTGGACAAGTCGGAGGCCTTGCTTTTCCATGGGCCCCGACGTCGGCCACCTGCTGGCACCTCGATCACTATGGACGGGGTCCAAATTGGGGTGCAGGCCCAGATTAAGTATCTGGGCCTGGTGCTGGATGGGCGGTGGCACTTTCGCGAGCACTGGGACAGTTGACACACGGTCAACTGTCCCCGAGGCTCGTCGGTGCGGCGTCCGCCTTTGCACGGCACATGCCTAATATGAGCGCACCCAACAATGCGTGCTGAAGGCTTTAAGCGGGGGTGGTCCGGTCGATGGCGCTGTACGGCGCACCCGTGTGGGCGGATTCCCTGGACGTACTGAACAGGGCTCTTCTGTGGAGGCCACAGAGAATCGTCGCGTCCAGGGTCATACCTGGATATGTGCTATCGGCGGGCGTCGCAAGAGCGGGAAGGAGGCGGACGCCCCCTACCCAAGGAGGTGGCTAGGTGGCAGGGCGACGCCCGCCGAACTGCCATGGCCAGATGGAGGGCACGACTTACCGTCTCTATAGAGGCGTGGCCTAGGATGTATGTTACCTAAGGGCAAGTTATTAACTCGTAGTCATAATATTTGACTCATCATTTCTATCCTGATATTTATCTTCTAAGCAATGCTTTGTATTTTAATATAGCAACACAGTGCTCAATAACTCATGGAGAAATGGGCTTTAAAAAATGGTAATAATTCTTCGCAGGTTCTCAGTTTCAATGTTAGTATCTTGTAGTGACTAACGTCAAGGCCAACTCTCTCAAACTTACTTATCTTCGATTTGCAATTATAATATAGAGCAAGGCAATTCTGATTTTATATAATAAGCTTTTGATATGCTCGTTTGCTTATTGAAAAATTTATGACATTACTAAAAACACAAGAGCGGGGGAATGCTCCGATGGTTCAGACTTATGGAAAGAATGCCGGACGTGCGACTGGTTAAGAAGATACAATGCGAAAGTGGCAGGATGTAGGTACAGTGGGAGACTGAGACTCACCTACCTGGATCAAATCGATCATGTATTGAAGAAAGGTGTAGTCAGGAGTCTCCGAAACCGGCAAGCGTGTATGAAGAGAATTATGAATGTTGAGGAAGCGAGAGATGTATGCAAGAATATAGCCATTTGACACTGTTCTCTCTGCCCGCAAGGGAGATGGCGTGATGATAAGTAAGTTGTTATGGGGAAAACCTTAACAATTTAAATAAAAGAAAAATTCTTAAAATTACAATATAATTAAAAAAAAAAATTAAAATGTGTGTACTTATGTACACGCGTTAGAAGTTATACTTCTTTGGCGTATGGAAAAAAAATAACTAAAATGCAGTACTGATTAACGATAAATATTAAAATTAATCAAAAAGATTTTATTTAAATAAAAAAGGTTTTACTAACGTAAAAATATGACAACACAGTAAAAATATACAATCATTTATCATTAAGGCAATGAATCAAATATATTAATAAATATTTCAAATAAACTATTTTACATTCGTAGATTCTTCTCGTAGTGACTGAATAGGCACGTAAGTAACAAGAGGTTTGTGGTAGCTAAAATATGATATAAATGGTCTCGTTGAAACTGTAGATAAGTATCTTGTGAATACACCATCAATAGTAGTGCCATGCCGTGTTGTTGAAACTGAAGAGTCATTATTAATTAAAAGATTTAAATCGTCATTAAAAAAATAATTGAAATATCAATAAATCAAATTTTAACAAATAGTTAAGATCAAAGATAAAATAAACATTCAGCATTTAAGGTTAATATAAACAAGTATAGAAAATTTATTATTTTTTTTTATTTATGCATAAAATTTGTTAATATACCAGAAATAAAACAAAACGAAAAAATAAATATTTTTTAGATAATAATGTAATAATTTTTAATTAACGATATAAATAAATTATACATACCGACAATTAACCTCAAATCTATAAATGCACTCAAAACAGTTTATTCAAATCAGTTTTATCACTAATATTCAATATATATAGATATACTAATAAATATTAAATTATTAGTATCACCGTCGTATATGAAATTGATTTAATAAAAACACCAAAATAATATTTATTTATTCACACTGTTTAATTGTACTCATACGAAACACGTGTTCTAAATAGTTCTAAATATAAAAATACTAGAATATACAACTTGAACATAGTTATCAATTTTCATGCATGCCACCTAGAACTAACTTCACGATGTAGAATTTAGGTGTCGGTGTGCGCGCGCATCGTAAAAATTCACTCTCATCATTTTTCTCTATCGCGCCAAAAGAAGTATAACTTCAAAAAATTAACAAAAATAATAAAATTAATCGATTAAAAAGGACAGAAATGAGCACTCAGGCGAGAGGTTCGCAACTCAGGGGATTGTCCCCAAGACCGTCGCCTACGGGTACCCAACTGCGGGGGTTACGCCAAATGACTCTACCATTTCGTACGTACACTATGTAAGTACATGAATACGTCGTCGCCATAATATACCATATATGATTTGCTGTAAACTTAATGTATACTTTAACTCCCTTAAACTTTTAAAAATTTACCCAAATTATAGAGATTATTTATTTCCGGTGACAACAGTTTCACGCACACATCTTTCAAAAAGTGGCTTCACTTTTTACAGCTTTATGAGCACGAATAGAATCAAAGATATACTAATGTTTATTTACATTCAGCAATTACTGAGCCGTTTAATAGCAAATACATATACTTGGAACTACGAACAAGTTGTAGAAAACACGGTATCAAAGAACGCCGGATGTTGTAACATACCTCGGCGCTATTTGTAGCAATAGGCGACAAAGGGCTTACTAATAAACATAGATTAGCATTTTAAAGATTAGAATGAAGGAATGCGTATCTTGATTGCGTGTAATGGAGGCAATCTTTGCTATCTGTCAGTTAATGTTGGGCATCTACAATCGACAAGACTTCTTGACTTTGATTCAGATACGAATTTACAGTAAAAACGGTCTATAAATAAGTATAATATCTGTAGATATAAATAAAATTTTGCCCTGGTTAATCAACGCACAGCCAAAACTACTATGACTACAGAATTGAAATTTCGAATGTAGGTGTGCTTTGATGACGTAAGCATTTTCTAAGAAAAAGGTTTTTTGGCAATTCCAACTTTAAAGGGGGGAAACGGGAAGGGGAATTTTGTATGAAAGTCTTTGTGCTTTGTACATAGGCAGATGTAAATTAAAGCGCAGTTACTGAGTACAAATATATAACGATGCACCTCGTTTTTTATGCATATTCACTGAAATAAGGGATTCAATTTTGTATGGGATATGAGATTTTACTTCAAAATTGTACAACAAATAAAATAAATACCTGTATCAGAGGTTTTTAGATAATCACAATTTAATAAAAGGAAATGGATGGAGATCTTTTCTCGTTCATGTTGATCGTTTTTTTAAAGAAACTTAAAAATTGAAATTGTATAATACTTCTCTTATATCTATACTATTATAAAGCTGTAACAGAGCTGTGTCTGTACATTTAAGATATTTGAGAAAAAATTACTGTATTAGGCTATATAGGCATGTCTAAACACAAAACATTTTTTTTTAGAATTTTTGTCTGCCTGTTTATCTGTTTGTTTGTTCGCACATCACACATAAACTACTGACCGGATTTTGATGCAACTTTCTTTATTTGAAAGACTTTGATTAGACTTAAAAACTGGTATACATTTTATCCCGCTACTATATCGCGAACCTGAGATATAACCGAAAAACTAGCTTTTGGCTGCGGCGAAGCCGCTGGCAAAGGCTAGTGTATAAATAAAGACGTGTGCGTTTTTAGATTTTTCTAATTAACGGGTGAAAAATTAGTGGTAAAAGTTGTATGGGACTGTTGGTTTTTTTTACTAAGAACTTTAAGTATAACTTTAGTAAAATATTTATTGCATAAATACTTTTTGCCGGTTACCTAACTTAAACCTATCCTTGGGAAGTATGTAAGCTGTATAGGAGAAGAAGATGAGACAATGAGTCATGTACTATTTAGCCCGAATTTCGATATGTTTTCAACTACTTAAGATGGCTCAATGGATTGGAGCACTTCCCCGGAAACGAAGGGACGCAGGTTCGATTCCCGCTCGTACTAAAATACAAATTATAATTTGTACTTTACTTAAGATGGGATCCAAACAAAGTGAGATTCGATCTCTTATATAAGGATATATACAGAGCATCAAAGGCGGTCATTATTGATAATAACGTCTACTATTATAACCCTTAGAAATATAGACAATGTTGACAACTTTATTACGCACAGATTCCAATCTTATATTAATTTATCTTCCTTACAAATGCAACGCCACATCTATAAAAGATTACATTGACATTTAGCGCTGAGAAAATTGATTTTGCGGCGATTGACTCCTCCGTAACACATTGTTATTGGTGATGAGTGATGACCGTAATTTCGTTCATGGCGGCCACTGTCAAGTGACCCTTACCACGGAGGAGATATTAAAGTGCACGAGTGAGAGCCGGAGCTTTAAAAATATTAATGCGAGGTGGCTCTTAAAGTCAATTTCTAGCAGATATATAAAAAAACTAGCTGACCCGCAAACGTTGTTTTGCCATATAAATTATTTCTAGATATTTTTTTTCTAGCGTAGAAAAAAATAACCAACTTAGCAGGAAACTTAGCAGTCAGGAGCAATTGTCACGATGGCTGAATTGGCAAAGCATCTGGACGGTATCCAGGAGATGCAGGTTCAAATCCTGCTCCTGACTGTTATTTTCGATTTCACATTTTTCACTTTGTGTTCAATGTATAATGCTAAGCATGTCAAATGCTAAACATATATATAAAAATATCTAAATAACTAACTTATATATAATTAAACACAAAGTGAAAAATGTGAAATCTAAAATAACAGTCAGGAGCAGGATTTGAACCTGCATCTTCTGGATTCCGTCCAGATGCTTTACCAATTCAGCCATCCTGACACTTGCTCCTGACTGCTAATTTCGATAACACATCATACTTAACGTCTTTGGGTGACGCCTGCGCCGTCTGTCGGACGTATCCTCATACATTATACCGACCAGGTAAACTTAATTTTACAATTAAGATTTTACCTAATAATGACGCAAACCCTTTAAATATTTAGATATTTTTATATATATTTTTGCATTTGACATGCTTAGCACTATACATTAAACACAAAGTGAAAAATGTGAAATCTAAAATAACAGTCAGGAGCAGGATTTGAACCTGCATCTTCTGGATTCCGTCCAGATGCTTTACCAATTCAGCCATCCTGACACTTGCTCCTGACTGCTAATTTCGATAACACATCATACTTAACGTCTTTGGGTGACGCCTGCGCCGTCTGTCGGACGTATCCTCATACATTATACCGACCAGGTAAACTTAATTTTACAATTAAGATTTTACCTAATAATGACGCAAACCCTTTAAATATTTAGATATTTTTATATATATTTTTGCATTTGACATGCTTAGCACTATACATTAAACACAAAGTGAAAAATGTGAAATCTAAAATAACAGTCAGGAGCAGGATTTGAACCTGCATCTTCTGGATTCCGTCCAGATGCTTTACCAATTCAGCCATCCTGACACTTGCTCCTGACTGCTAATTTCGATAACACATCATACTTAACGTCTTTGGGTGACGCCTGCGCCGTCTGTCGGACGTATCCTCATACATTATACCGACCAGGTAAACTTAATTTTACAATTAAGATTTTACCTAATAATGACGCAAACCCTTTAAATATTTAGATATTTTTATATATATTTTTGCATTTGACATGCTTAGCACTATACATTAAACACAAAGTGAAAAATGTGAAATCTAAAATAACAGTCAGGAGCAGGATTTGAACCTGCATCTTCTGGATTCCGTCCAGATGCTTTACCAATTCAGCCATCCTGACACTTGCTCCTGACTGCTAATTTCGATAACACATCATACTTAACGTCTTTGGGTGACGCCTGCGCCGTCTGTCGGACGTATCCTCATACATTATACCGACCAGGTAAACTTAATTTTACAATTAAGATTTTACCTAATAATGACGCAAACCCTTTAAATATTTAGATATTTTTATATATATTTTTGCATTTGACATGCTTAGCACTATACATTAAACACAAAGTGAAAAATGTGAAATCTAAAATAACAGTCAGGAGCAGGATTTGAACCTGCATCTTCTGGATTCCGTCCAGATGCTTTACCAATTCAGCCATCCTGACACTTGCTCCTGACTGCTAATTTCGATAACACATCATACTTAACGTCTTTGGGTGACGCCTGCGCCGTCTGTCGGACGTATCCTCATACATTATACCGACCAGGTAAACTTAATTTTACAATTAAGATTTTACCTAATAATGACGCAAACCCTTTAAATATTTAGATATTTTTATATATATTTTTGCATTTGACATGCTTAGCACTATACATTAAACACAAAGTGAAAAATATGAAATCTAAAATAACAGTCAGGAGCAGGATTTGAACCTGCATCTTCTGGATTCCGTCCAGATGCTTTACCAATTCAGCCATCCTGACACTTGCTCCTGACTGCTAATTTCGATAACACATCATACTTAACGTCTTTGGGTGACGCCTGCGCCGTCTGTCGGACGTATCCTCATACATTATACCGACCAGGTAAACTTAATTTTACAATTAAGATTTTACCTAATAATGACGCAAACCCTTTAAATATTTAGATATTTTTATATATATTTTTGCATTTGACATGCTTAGCACTATACATTAAACACAAAGTGAAAAATGTGAAATCTAAAATAACAGTCAGGAGCAGGATTTGAACCTGCATCTTCTGGATTCCGTCCAGATGCTTTACCAATTCAGCCATCCTGACACTTGCTCCTGACTGCTAATTTCGATAACACATCATACTTAACGTCTTTGGGTGACGCCTGCGCCGTCTGTCGGACGTATCCTCATACATTATACCGACCAGGTAAACTTAATTTTACAATTAAGATTTTACCTAATAATGACGCAAACCCTTTAAATATTTAGATATTTTTATATATATTTTTGCATTTGACATGCTTAGCACTATACATTAAACACAAAGTGAAAAATATGAAATCTAAAATAACAGTCAGGAGCAGGATTTGAACCTGCATCTTCTGGATTCCGTCCAGATGCTTTACCAATTCAGCCATCCTGACACTTGCTCCTGACTGCTAATTTCGATAACACATCATACTTAACGTCTTTGGGTGACGCCTGCGCCGTCTGTCGGACGTATCCTCATACATTATACCGACCAGGTAAACTTAATTTTACAATTAAGATTTTACCTAATAATGACGCAAACCCTTTAAATATTTAGATATTTTTATATATATTTTTGCATTTGACATGCTTAGCACTATACATTAAACACAAAGTGAAAAATGTGAAATCTAAAATAACAGTCAGGAGCAGGATTTGAACCTGCATCTTCTGGATTCCGTCCAGATGCTTTACCAATTCAGCCATCCTGACACTTGCTCCTGACTGCTAATTTCGATAACACATCATACTTAACGTCTTTGGGTGACGCCTGCGCCGTCTGTCGGACGTATCCTCATACATTATACCGACCAGGTAAACTTAATTTTACAATTAAGATTTTACCTAATAATGACGCAAACCCTTTAAATATTTAGATATTTTTATATATATTTTTGCATTTGACATGCTTAGCACTATACATTAAACACAAAGTGAAAAATGTGAAATCTAAAATAACAGTCAGGAGCAGGATTTGAACCTGCATCTTCTGGATTCCGTCCAGATGCTTTACCAATTCAGCCATCCTGACACTTGCTCCTGACTGCTAATTTCGATAACACATCATACTTAACGTCTTTGGGTGACGCCTGCGCCGTCTGTCGGACGTATCCTCATACATTATACCGACCAGGTAAACTTAATTTTACAATTAAGATTTTACCTAATAATGACGCAAACCCTTTAAATATTTAGATATTTTTATATATATTTTTGCATTTGACATGCTTAGCACTATACATTAAACACAAAGTGAAAAATGTGAAATCTAAAATAACAGTCAGGAGCAGGATTTGAACCTGCATCTTCTGGATTCCGTCCAGATGCTTTACCAATTCAGCCATCCTGACACTTGCTCCTGACTGCTAATTTCGATAACACATCATACTTAACGTCTTTGGGTGACGCCTGCGCCGTCTGTCGGACGTATCCTCATACATTATACCGACCAGGTAAACTTAATTTTACAATTAAGATTTTACCTAATAATGACGCAAACCCTTTAAATATTTAGATATTTTTATATATATTTTTGCATTTGACATGCTTAGCACTATACATTAAACACAAAGTGAAAAATGTGAAATCTAAAATAACAGTCAGGAGCAGGATTTGAACCTGCATCTTCTGGATTCCGTCCAGATGCTTTACCAATTCAGCCATCCTGACACTTGCTCCTGACTGCTAATTTCGATAACACATCATACTTAACGTCTTTGGGTGACGCCTGCGCCGTCTGTCGGACGTATCCTCATACATTATACCGACCAGGTAAACTTAATTTTACAATTAAGATTTTACCTAATAATGACGCAAACCCTTTAAATATTTAGATATTTTTATATATATTTTTGCATTTGACATGCTTAGCACTATACATTAAACACAAAGTGAAAAATGTGAAATCTAAAATAACAGTCAGGAGCAGGATTTGAACCTGCATCTTCTGGATTCCGTCCAGATGCTTTACCAATTCAGCCATCCTGACACTTGCTCCTGACTGCTAATTTCGATAACACATCATACTTAACGTCTTTGGGTGACGCCTGCGCCGTCTGTCGGACGTATCCTCATACATTATACCGACCAGGTAAACTTAATTTTACAATTAAGATTTTACCTAATAATGACGCAAACCCTTTAAATATTTAGATATTTTTATATATATTTTTGCATTTGACATGCTTAGCACTATACATTAAACACAAAGTGAAAAATGTGAAATCTAAAATAACAGTCAGGAGCAGGATTTGAACCTGCATCTTCTGGATTCCGTCCAGATGCTTTACCAATTCAGCCATCCTGACACTTGCTCCTGACTGCTAATTTCGATAACACATCATACTTAACGTCTTTGGGTGACGCCTGCGCCGTCTGTCGGACGTATCCTCATACATTATACCGACCAGGTAAACTTAATTTTACAATTAAGATTTTACCTAATAATGACGCAAACCCTTTAAATATTTAGATATTTTTATATATATTTTTGCATTTGACATGCTTAGCACTATACATTAAACACAAAGTGAAAAATGTGAAATCTAAAATAACAGTCAGGAGCAGGATTTGAACCTGCATCTTCTGGATTCCGTCCAGATGCTTTACCAATTCAGCCATCCTGACACTTGCTCCTGACTGCTAATTTCGATAACACATCATACTTAACGTCTTTGGGTGACGCCTGCGCCGTCTGTCGGACGTATCCTCATACATTATACCGACCAGGTAAACTTAATTTTACAATTAAGATTTTACCTAATAATGACGCAAACCCTTTAAATATTTAGATATTTTTATATATATTTTTGCATTTGACATGCTTAGCACTATACATTAAACACAAAGTGAAAAATGTGAAATCTAAAATAACAGTCAGGAGCAGGATTTGAACCTGCATCTTCTGGATTCCGTCCAGATGCTTTACCAATTCAGCCATCCTGACACTTGCTCCTGACTGCTAATTTCGATAACACATCATACTTAACGTCTTTGGGTGACGCCTGCGCCGTCTGTCGGACGTATCCTCATACATTATACCGACCAGGTAAACTTAATTTTACAATTAAGATTTTACCTAATAATGACGCAAACCCTTTAAATATTTAGATATTTTTATATATATTTTTGCATTTGACATGCTTAGCACTATACATTAAACACAAAGTGAAAAATGTGAAATCTAAAATAACAGTCAGGAGCAGGATTTGAACCTGCATCTTCTGGATTCCGTCCAGATGCTTTACCAATTCAGCCATCCTGACACTTGCTCCTGACTGCTAATTTCGATAACACATCATACTTAACGTCTTTGGGTGACGCCTGCGCCGTCTGTCGGACGTATCCTCATACATTATACCGACCAGGTAAACTTAATTTTACAATTAAGATTTTACCTAATAATGACGCAAACCCTTTAAATATTTAGATATTTTTATATATATTTTTGCATTTGACATGCTTAGCACACAAATGCAAAAGATGCAGGTTCAAATCCTGCTCCTGACTGTTATTTTAGATTTCACATTTTTCACTTTGTGTTTAATGTATAGTGCTAAGCATGTCAAATGCAAAAATATATATAAAAATATCTAAATATTTAAAGGGTTTGCGTCATTATTAGGTAAAATCTTAATTGTAAAATTAAGTTTACCTGGTCGGTATAATGTATGAGGATACGTCCGACAGACGGCGCAGGCGTCACCCAAAGACGTTAAGTATGATGTGTTATCGAAATTAGCAGTCAGGAGCAAGTGTCAGGATGGCTGAATTGGTAAAGCATCTGGACGGAATCCAGAAGATGCAGGTTCAAATCCTGCTCCTGACTGTTATTTTAGATTTCACATTTTTCACTTTGTGTTTAATGTATAGTGCTAAGCATGTCAAATGCAAAAATATATATAAAAATATCTAAATATTTAAAGGGTTTGCGTCATTATTAGGTAAAATCTTAATTGTAAAATTAAGTTTACCTGGTCGGTATAATGTATGAGGATACGTCCGACAGACGGCGCAGGCGTCACCCAAAGACGTTAAGTATGATGTGTTATCGAAATTAGCAGTCAGGAGCAAGTGTCAGGATGGCTGAATTGGTAAAGCATCTGGACGGAATCCAGAAGATGCAGGTTCAAATCTTGCTCCTGACTGTTATTTTAGATTTCACATTTTTCACTTTGTGTTTAATGTATAGTGCTAAGCATGTCAAATGCAAAAATATATATAAAAATATCTAAATATTTAAAGGGTTTGCGTCATTATTAGGTAAAATCTTAATTGTAAAATTAAGTTTACCTGGTCGGTATAATGTATGAGGATACGTCCGACAGACGGCGCAGGCGTCACCCAAAGACGTTAAGTATGATGTGTTATCGAAATTAGCAGTCAGGAGCAAGTGTCAGGATGGCTGAATTGGTAAAGCATCTGGACGGAATCCAGAAGATGCAGGTTCAAATCCTGCTCCTGACTGTTATTTTAGATTTCACATTTTTCACTTTGTGTTTAATGTATAGTGCTAAGCATGTCAAATGCAAAAATATATATAAAAATATCTAAATATTTAAAGGGTTTGCGTCATTATTAGGTAAAATCTTAATTGTAAAATTAAGTTTACCTGGTCGGTATAATGTATGAGGATACGTCCGACAGACAGCGCAGGCGTCACCCAAAGACGTTAAGTATGATGTGTTATCGAAATTAGCAGTCAGGAGCAAGTGTCAGGATGGCTGAATTGGTAAAGCATCTGGACGGAATCCAGAAGATGCAGGTTCAAATCCTGCTCCTGACTGTTATTTTAGATTTCACATTTTTCACTTTGTGTTTAATGTATAGTGCTAAGCATGTCAAATGCAAAAATATATATAAAAATATCTAAATATTTAAAGGGTTTGCGTCATTATTAGGTAAAATCTTAATTGTAAAATTAAGTTTACCTGGTCGGTATAATGTATGAGGATACGTCCGACAGACGGCGCAGGCGTCACCCAAAGACGTTAAGTATGATGTGTTATCGAAATTAGCAGTCAGGAGCAAGTGTCAGGATGGCTGAATTGGTAAAGCATCTGGACGGAATCCAGAAGATGCAGGTTCAAATCCTGCTCCTGACTGTTATTTTAGATTTCACATTTTTCACTTTGTGTTTAATGTATAGTGCTAAGCATGTCAAATGCAAAAATATATATAAAAATATCTAAATATTTAAAGGGTTTGCGTCATTATTAGGTAAAATCTTAATTGTAAAATTAAGTTTACCTGGTCGGTATAATGTATGAGGATACGTCCGACAGACGGCGCAGGCGTCACCCAAAGACGTTAAGTATGATGTGTTATCGAAATTAGCAGTCAGGAGCAAGTGTCAGGATGGCTGAATTGGTAAAGCATCTGGACGGAATCCAGAAGATGCAGGTTCAAATCCTGCTCCTGACTGTTATTTTAGATTTCACATTTTTCACTTTGTGTTTAATGTATAGTGCTAAGCATGTCAAATGCAAAAATATATATAAAAATATCTAAATAATTATATATAATTAATAAATAAAATTCTCGTGTCACAGTGTTTGTCGCCATTTTTCTCCGAAACGGCTTGACCGATTCTTATGAAATTTTGTGTGTATATTCAGTAGGTCAGAGAATAGGATTTTATTTTATTTTATGGACCAAATTATAATTTTAATTTTTTCGGCATTAAAAAATACATACAACCATAAATTTTCACCCTTCTACTGCTAACTCCTATTTTTTAATAGCGTATTAGTACTTTAATAATTTTCATTGCAAAACATTCACGAAAAAAGAATATGGCGGTACGAAGTTCGCCCGGTGAGCTAGTTATTTGGGTGTTAAATTATGGACCGAACATCACTTACTCTGAATGGTCGGTCACACGTGCAGGGACATTAATGGGATTGTTGATGTTATTTTCACATTTGTTGCAACAGATCAGGATCTTGTAAAATTACCTGAAAAAGAAAAATTGACGATTAAAACCCCAGTCAACTTGAATTTATGAAATAAAATTGTTTTACGCACTATATATACCGAGGTTTATATTTTACTGACTTTTCAGGATAAAAAGTAGTATGCAAAATGTTAATTCAGTGTGTCATTTATCTATCTACCTACCAGATTTCATTTAAATGCGTTTACCTACTCGTGTTCGATTGGCAAACATCCAAACACATTTACGCACTTTCTTATTTATAATACTAGCCTTTGCCCGCGGCACCGCCGCAGTCAAAAGCTAGTTTTTGGGTTATGTCTCTGGTTCCCGATATAGTATATAGTGGCTCCCGCAGTTTTTAAGTCTAATACAGAGCTATCAAATAAAAAAAGTTGCATGAATTATATAGATTAGTCCAGTTTACAACTTACATACATAGTCACGTGTAATTATTTTAGCATCTGATATGCTTACCTATTTTACAAGAAACTTCGTGAAAATAGAAAAACAGATATCTGTGAGCCGAATTCCAGTTCAGAGCTTTCTCACCAGCAATCGGCGAGGCGAGGCTTCGAATCCTAATTTAATTTCTATTTTTTTTATAATAAGTGGGTGGCAAATAAGCTTACGGCTAACCTGATCGTAAGCGGTGACCGTAGCTTATGGATACTGTCAACACCAGTGGCATATCTCGCGCGTCGCCTTGCCATCTCTAAGAAAAGGGTTAGGGGGTGGAGAGGCAGTATAATAGGGATAGGAAGGCTACGAAGGAGAGGACAGGAAGCATAATAAGCAGAGGATAGGGAGGTAGTTTGGGTCTTCGGCGCTCTCACTCACCATATGAAACGCAACGATCTTCTGTGAGAGGGTGATACCTCCCAGATCGAGCCAGCCTATTCATGCTGGGACAAGGAAGACTCTACCACTTAATATGGTTAATACTATATATATTAAGCACAAAATACACATTTTGTGTTATATTAAAAATAATAACTACATTTAACGAATTATGTAGGCATCTCACATAAATTCAGGGTTATAAGAATTTTAAAAACAATGGTACCATTAACTTCAATAACTTCATTGTAGTTATATTTGTTTTCTAAACAGACCAGCTTGCTGGTTATATTTTTACTAACCATTACTGGAGGGTATCACCTCATAAAATGAGAGGGGTTTATGCCATGAACCATCATGTCATCGACCGTCATCGTAAGCTTCATTAAAATAAATGTTTAAGACATCCAAGTTATTTTATAAAGTTTTCTTCATCAGACAGTTACAATTATACAGATGACTGAATTGGCGCGTATATCCCGCTACTAACTAAAACACAGTCATTTACTCAAATAGAGTCCTGGATTAGCGTATAAGCTATTTAAGCAATTGCTTAGAGCATTCCATCTAGGGGGCACCAGAGACGACCGAGAAAAAAAAAAAACAAGGCCGAATCTTAGGACATGTGAAATCATGTTGTGCCGACACCACCTAGCATGTGATAAGAGCATGAGGAACAACACATACATATTCTATCTACGATACGTATTAACATTTTTTTTTAAATTTATTCTTTGTAGTTCACTTAAGGATAGGGGGGCCCACAGGGGAAGATTGCTTAGGGCATCACGTTACCTTAATTCGGCACTACTCGAATGACGGTGGCACTGCCCCGCTCGAGCTAGACAACAAAAGAGTACTCTCACTTGGTACCTCAATTATTTAATAACACCCGTAGGAAAGACTGGGAGGGTGACACTTGTATTTTTAGTCTGTAACCATACGAAAAGTATGTTTAAAATGATTAAGTCACCTTGCTCAAAATCAGAATGGTCAAGGTCACTCTTGAACATGATTTCCTTAAGTGCGCTTGCAAAATGACCTAAATTATGTAGGTCACAATTGTTGTCACAAAGTTTCCCTCTCAATTCTAATTCAAGTCACTCTCCGAACGTATGATGATGTCACATTTCTATGGAAGGCCAGATGTCTTGAGTCAGAATTGACACAAATAAGCTTATTAATGCTGTCAATAAGTGACTTTGATGATAAATATGGCGCCACTGTGTAAATATCTTACAATGTACTCACGGAATATAAAAGGAGTGGTATTTCTGTTAAATATAGAATAATAACTTAGACAACTTCTGCACCTTTATTTGATCTTTGCTGCTAATAACTTACGGAGCGAAGATTATTTTTTTATTGCTGATTATGGCAGACGGTAACCGTCGCTCATCGACTCTATACCGAGAGTATTGTTAAGCCGCTGCGCACCATTTCATTTATCAGATGTGAAATGAAATAATAAACGGCTGTCTTCTGCTACAGCCAACACAGACTGACGTGCTTCATGACCGGTCACACAGAAGACGGTGGTACTGACCCGTTCGGGCCCAATAGCAAGTGAGTACTCTCACTTGGTACCAAGCCCTACCACCCGTAATACAAAGGGTGATAATTGCTTACTTCCCTTAGTCGCCTTGTACGACATCCAGAAAGGAGAATGACCCTTGTATTCTTAGTCCGTCACCACACGGCAGAAGTATTGAGACGTAGTCTTCAGTTATTATCTACGAGGTCACAATTAAGTATAAGGTCTGCCTGATGGTAAGCGGCTACCGTAGGCATAGCAGAGGTATCAACTACCTAACCTGGGGACAGTAAGGGAAGTCCCATATTTTCAAGAAGAATTGGTCAGATTCACAGACGTAACTTATTAAAAAATAAATTGCTTAAATGCAGGTAAAATATAGCCATTGCTGGCTCTTAACATTGTAATACTAGGGCGCATAACTTTACCATATTTGAATATGCAAGGGAATCTACCACAGTCAACAGTGCCCGCCATTTTTAGATACGGTCGCCTTCTTCTCGTTATCAAGTACACTTATCTTTAAAAAACCTGTTAAAAAATATCTTAATTTGAATAGAAAGTTAACGAATTAAAACGAATATAAGTAATATAATGTTATCTCCTCGGAAAACGAACCCGGCATATCGTTAGTTTTAGACTGATCTGTTGGCAATTTTATGTAAACCTTTGCCCGCAGCTAAGTAGTTTTTAGGTAATATCTCAGGTTCCCGATATTGTAGCGGGATATAATGTATACCAGATTTTAAGTCTAATCAAGATTCTCTCTATCAAATAAAAAAAATACGCATCAATATCCGTTCTGTAGTTTTTGCGTGATGCGCGAACGAACAAACAGATAAACAGATAAAAATCTTGAAAAAATCGTTTTGTGTTTAGACACGTCTATATAGCCTACTACAGTTCTTTTTTTCTCAAATATCTTAAATGTACAGAAATAGCTCTATTACAGCTTTATAATAGTATAGATAGACGAATACAGACGAACGACTCGCACCGCCTTCGCACTAATGCAATGTACTAATGAAGAACTACAACATTATTTACATGATCTCTCAATGCCCGTCCTTTTTTTTTGTTAAGGCGGGAAACAATATTCCTAACCGCACACCCTATCGTTCGGGGCAACGACCAGGGTAGTGTGGGGCCTGCACCCACTAAAGAAACCCGCCGTGTGCCGTCTCTCCGCCTTTATTGGCGGGCCACTGGAACCATGTTACATTCCTTCGGTGGTCTCAATGCCCGTCCTGAGTGTCAGCGTATCGCGCATGCGGCATCCGCTGCGCACGAAACGAATACTCTACATGTTTGGATCGGACTGCGAGCGGACGCGCACTCAAATTTCATACGCGGCGAATTCCGCATAGGCGATCGCCGTAACTCAGGACGCACACTAATAGGTTTTATTACTATAGTCAGCATAAGCCATGAAAATTTATTATTTTTATGGATTTACACAAAAAAAATCATTATTAAATTTGTTTGCGTATTAAAAACTCTAAGGCCCACTTGCGCATTTCAGAGTTATTGTATATAACTCCGAGCGTACTGCTAACGCAGGGCTAAATAATTATTTTTGCTTGCACTGCTAAGAGTTAACACTATACCATGCGTAAAATAATTAACTATTAAACCCGCTGAATTTGGAGGGTTAAATGTCTATCTCTGGGTTTATTACGTCAAAATTGTGAGACTGCTAGTTCGTGTTTTGTATTTAAAAAACAACAACAGAATAACATTGCTTCGTTTATTTTTATTGTCCTGATGAGTGACTTTTTGGTTTCTGATGATGTGTTCGTGTGTTCAGCCTCTCTAGACAACAGGATATGCTTATTATGTCGTCGTAATCTTATGTCAATCCCATACATTGATTATTACAATAATTCTTCTATTTATCTATTTTATTCTGTACGACTAGCGTTTATGCCACTTCGTTATATACATATAGTACATCATCTATTAAGCCACTTATCTACAGGGTCCGGTCAGTTCAGGATAGCACCAGGAGTTTCTTATTTATTTTTAATAACATGTTTAACTATATTTGGTTATTATATCAAAGAAGTAAACAGCTACTGCTTGTAAAAATAGGACCACGTATATAAGATTTCCTTCATATTTCACAAAATAATACAGATATATTGTCATAAAATACACTCCAGATAGTAAACAAACAACAATTTGACATAATGACATATCGCTCTTCAACTTATATTACCAAAAACACCTGGCGTCCATTCAAATCTGACATTAAACAAAGACTTATGCAAGTAACTGTTGTGTGAATGAGAGAAGAATACTTGTGTCGTTCATCATTCATTCCTTTTTGGATTTGGCTGGGATGTAAGCGGAATAAGGTTAGTGACTTAGAATAATAATAGTAAAACCTGGATGATTTTTCTTACGTGCAAGATAAATTTTGAATTAGATAGTTATTCATGTAACCTAGGTTAGTAAACGCAAAGGTATTTAGTAATCTCAAAATTTCCGCGCAAGTGGCCCTAATAGGTGTATATAACATACCTATATTATAAGCGGTTAAAACAGCAGTTCCAATCTTTTTATATTATCTTTCCTTCACATATTTGCGTATTCTACAAAAACAGGGCACTTGCATAGTAATCCTTTGCCAATTATGGTCATAATCGTTCTAAAACAATATACGCCTTCATATTACGCCATAGTATACAAGTTAACATTCTATTTGCTAATCAGCGGGTAACAGCAATAGTGTGGGTGCTGTTGGCAGACTAACGAAGTTTGATTTATAGTAGGTATATTCATTCTAGATTTCAATGTATGGGCATAACGGCAAAATACATAATGTTTAGAAACTGTTTCTGTGCTATACCTATGTTAGTGAGTACAATAAAATACACAATCGTCAACCTCCCTGTCTCAGCTTCGCCATAGTCTGGTAAAAACATGTGAAAAACAAAAGAAGCTAAAAAAACCGGCCAAGTGCGAGTCGGACTCGCGCACAAAGGGTTGCGTACCATTGATTAGGTAAACAACATTACACTATTGTAACTCTCTGTAACTATGGTGTTTGGCTGTTACCAAATTTTGCAAGTAAAATTTGACTCATTTCGTGGTTTTCAACTTAGACTTAAATGCGCTTATGCGCGCGTATATAACGAAACAGTTTTAAATGTAAGGAATTATGTTACCATTAGAGTAATTCGAGGTAACTGTGCGCAGTGGGTAAGCGTGCGCAATATCGCCGTTCTTGAGATACAGCCTGGTGACAGTCGGACGGACAGACAGAGCAAAAACGAGTAAAGAAACACGTTTATGTATGGGAGGCCCCCTTAAATATTTGTTTTATTTTAATTTAATTATTTATTTTTAAAGTGAATATATAACTACATATTCTAGAATATTTCACGCGTCTACCTGTTGCCGTTATCAATAGCGAGCAAAAAAGGGCAAAAAAAATCACGTTTGTTGTATGGGAGCCCCCCTTAAATATTGTTTTTTTTTTGTTTTTAGTATTTGTTGTTATAGCGGCAACAGAAATACATGATTTGTGAAAATTTCAACTGTCTAGCTATAGCCGTTCTTGAGCAACAGCCTGGTGACAGACGGACGGGCAGACAGATGTTGTATGGGAGCCCCCCTTAAATATTATTTTTGTTTTGCTTTTAGTATTTGCTGTTATAGCGGCAACAGAAATACATCATTTGTGAAAATTTCAACTGTCTAGCTATCGCCGTTCTTGAGATACAGCCTGGTGACAGACGGACGGACAGACAGACAGCGACGACTTAGTAATAGGGTCCCGTTTTGATCCTTCGGGTACGGAACCTTAAAAAATACTAGTATATTATATATACGAGTACTAGAAAAAATTCTAATACATAGTCTATTAAAGCAAAAATATATATCTATATATATAAAAACCAGTTGCTGTTCGTTAGTCTCGCTAAAACTCAGAAATGGTTTGACCGAGTTGAGTTATTGTTTTTTTTGTATTGTTCGCTCAAATAGTAGGGGTGGTTTAAAATATAAAAAAATGGGGAACACCCATTTCCCCAAAAATTGATAATAAATTTTGTGTGGGAATCGCCTTTTTGGATTATGGGACTGACAACAGACAACAAAATGACACATTGTCATTATTTTTTAATTCATTTGGATTACAAGCAAGTTCTATTTAATAACCTATTTAAATTCAAACCTTAGACGATACATTTTGATAAGGATGTTGATAATCGCTGATAAACTAACTTGTAGGTTTTGAAATAAAAATACGTTAACGGAATCTATCGCGTATACTTGATTTTTTTGATGGTAGATGTCCAAAGCTGATATGTCATATCAGCTTTGATACACGCTAGATTCCGTAAACGCAGTTTTATTTCAAAATGCGTAAAATTCGCGTAAATATTAGAAAGTATTAACTTGCAGGTGAAACGAAGTTCACCGGGTCAAGTAGTATTCTATAAAAAAAAAACTGCTGCAACATAAGGCATCTCATAATAGAGTTAAAGAAACCTGTTTACCGGAATAAAGATCTAATTTTTAAACTATTTGTCTTTATGATTGTGTTTGCGTGATTATTTAATTATCCTGTTCGTAAGAACCCTATGACTGGATATGTTATAGACCTCCGATGATGTCACACGTGATGATTAACGAGGATGTGCTAGTGATTTCATACTAGCTGTTCTGATTAATTGAGATAAATATACGAATAACTGAGTAATTTTAAGATTACTAAGAATTGACCGCAATCAGTTCACGACCTATTTAACTTATTCAATGCGGTCAAGATACATAACGCCTGTATCGCCGAAGGGGTAGGCAGAGGTGTATAACACACCCACGTTTCGTCAACGAGTAACATTTCCAAACTCCGGGCTGCTACTGAGAATTTTTCTTTTTACGAAAAAGCTCATTAGCACCGCCCGAGACCTCACGATCAGCAGTCGCTCACACTACCACTGCATCACCGAGGCAGTTAAGGCAGTTGTTTTCATTATAATATTTTTATCCCGGGGAGTACGTAGAGTTGGATCATCAAAATTTGCCCAAACATATTATCCCGTATTTATTCATTATCTCACTTTGTAAATAGTCGTAATTATAGCGTGTTCGTTATTAACTAAATAGGTATATATTTTTTCTTCTGAATTTGACTAAGAAATATCAAACCAGAGATCTTAATAATCATTTTAAACGTTTCACACAAGATTGGAAATAAGATTAACGGGGAACATGCCATGACATCATTATGATTCATTATCAAATTTATATTCCTTGATTTTAATAATAAGAAATAGCGTTATTAAAATTATCCTCTGGATGTTTTTTTTTTCACAAAAATAAAAACAGGCGCAATATGTATTGTAAATCTTCTTAAAAAAGTATTAAGATGGTATTTAATATGTATTTCTCGTGTTCATCACTGCGTGTAGAAAGTAGTGAGTAGGCGTTGTGGTTACAGTCGACTGGTTCGCCTCCAAAATATCCCAGGTATGTCCGAGTCAACCCTGTGAAGAGTGGGCGAATCAAACTAGATCAGCCACCAGCCGGTGACTAGACACGCGATGATGAAATCTTTCAGACAGGATATGAGACTAACTTGTTCTACCAAGGTAATACATTCTAGAATCAAAAGTAAAATTCATTGCTATTTAGGAACCATTTCGTATGTGGAAATATTCTAAACTTTTATTTTCTGGATAGTTAAATACTATCCATCAGCCTTTCAACGTCCACTGCCGGACATAGGCCTCCCCAAGAGAACGCCACAACGAGCGATTTCGTCATGGGGGATAATGTTGTAATCGCCACGCTTGGCAGGCAGGTTGGCGATCGCAGTGGATGTTGTTCGAGGGAGTGCTGCTGCCCACTCCTCCGGTTTTCTCTCAGTCGGCTCTTACGACTCCCATAGAGGGGTGAGACAATTCTAAAGCCCCACACCGCCATTTATTATACTATACCGGATTTTATTTAAATGTTTACTCAATTTTCTACATGACACATTAATGTTTAATAGAAAGAAAATACATTCAACATTATAGTGTTTAATTTTACTATAAACAATTCACCACAAAAGTAACAAAAACCACAATATCTGCGCTACTCTAGACTGACTGCTAGAGGAGGCATTAAGCTTGCCTTGTACTTTTGGATGTGAAACATCTAATGCGGAGGGAGGGTAAAATCGGCTGTTAGTTAGCGTGGCGACGCTTTTATTGTACTTGTCCCGTTCAAATTTTGCAAGTTAAATTTGACACACTTCCTGGTTTCCGATTGAGCTGAAATTTTACACGCATGTGTATATCACGTGACAATGCAATATTATGATGACATGGAGCTGATCTGATGATGGAGCTGGAAGGTGGACATAGGAGCTCTATAATTAAACGGAGCAACCTCATCGAGTTTGGGCTCGTATGATTCGTCTTGCCGAGTACTTTGTGTCTAGATGGTATCCAGGGTCTGATGATGAAGCTGGAAGGTGGCCATAGGAACTCCGTTATAAAACGACATAACTCCATCGAGTTTGGGCTCGCATGATTTGTCTTGATGAGAACTTTGTCTCTAGATGGTATCCAGGGTCTGACGATGGAGCTGGAAGGTGGCCACAGTAATTCTGTGATGAAACTACGCAACCCTATCGAGTTTATACTCGTTTGATTCGTCTTGAGGAGTACTTTGTCAAGTTATGATCATTTTATTTCTACAAAATAATTTCGATGTTTTCACATCTGCTAGACGTCCCGTGACGTCTAGTTTTTTTTTGTTCTAGTTATAAATAAATATCTGAAAAAAATCACTCGTATTGTATTATAAATCTTAATTAATTTTATTCATCCAGGAAAGTTACAGACTTTAACATCACGCAACAACTCTTTAGAACAATTAGCAGAGAAAAGCCGGACGGTAATAATGTTAATCGCAAGTATAGGTACAGCTTCATAAATAAATATAATACAATACAGCATTCGTGCTTCGCTTTTCTTTAGACAACTGCACGTGAAAGTGAGTTTCTTTGTTTGTTACGCTTATAAGCCGTAATTACTGAACTAATCTTAATAAAAATCATGTAGAATGGAGCAAACAAAAGGACATAGGTTAATTTTTTTCCTGAAGTAATTAAAGAATCCTTTGGGATAGTTATTTTTGAATCGTGGTAATTAATGTACCGTAGAGTGAAGTATTTATATTCTAGTCATAAATCGTCCTTTTTTCGCGGAAAAAATGTACCTAACCGCACATACCCCGTCGTTCGGGGCAACGAAAAGGATAGTGTGGAGCCCTCACCCACTAAATAAACCCGTCGTGGCCGTCTCTCCACCTGTATTGGCGGGCCAACAGTGGCCCAGTGGCAGTGGTGGTTACAGAACCATGTTACATTACTTCAGTAGACCGCCGGTGCCGTCCTATGCAACCGAAATATATTAAGAAGCGAATAACGAAGAATTGTTGATCAAAATCTCTCAACCATCTCAATATAATCAAGCTTATCAAGTAGCTTATTAGAAATATGAAATCCTAATAAATATTGTAGACAAAACCTAACCGACTCTAGGCAAGAGCTGGATAATAAATCATTAATATACGAGTGTTAGCATAGCCGTCATATTACTTGGCAACAACCGGCGTACTTTCGCTGCCACGCCTGCACTGAACATAATTTAATATATACCTACTTATGTTTTACTGCAATTTGCACTTTTACATGCAATCTTTTTTTTTTTGAGCAATCATACGGCACCCCTGATGGTAAGCGGTTGCCATAGCCAATAGACGCTAGCAACACCAGAGGCATCACTCACACGTCGCCATCTACAAGGAAAGGGATAGGAGGTGGATAGAATATTAAGAAGTAGAAAGGATTCAAAGGATGGATAATAAGGAGAGGATACGGAGGGGATTTGGGCTTCCAGCGCTTTCACTCACCATACGAAACACAACAGTAGGAGTACTTACCGTTGTTTCCCGCCGATGTTCTGAGTTTCTGAGAGGGTGGTACTTCTACGTCATATGTGGGTAGATGTGCTCGCTCGTATTGTAGGCAGGTGCATGATGTTATTGTTCTGCAGGTATTGATAATATGCAATCGACCTGTCTTGGCAACACTCGGGCTTATCACTAGGGCATCTATAACTCTAAATTACAATATAGAGATTAGAAGCATAAACCCATCGGTCAATGAATTATCGACTAGGAAATCTGGTACTTATCGAAGCCATTAATTTCATTCTTCGTTTTTCTCCCTTTCTTTTTTTATTTCCAGACGACTTAAACAAAATAAAAATATGTAGGTATTAGCAGGCGTAAATCACTCGTTCGCTCAAGGCCCCGAGTTATGTGCCTACCGCTTCGCGTACCGACCACGGTACAACCGACACACAAGACTAGGAGTGTTCGTTATATTAAATAACTAATAAAATCACTTGCTAATTATAAATAATCTATAGCCCCGTTATTTATTACACCAGGCAAGCGTTATTTTTGTAGAGCGATTATTTTTATTACATAAGCGCTACCACAACCGCTATGCCACGACGTCGACGACACACTACACTAACAAAACATCACAGTCACATGCACACTTGAACAGTCAGTCACTTCAGTCAGTCATACCGCAAAAGAAGGGACAGAACGGAATGACCCTGACCCGTTCATATCATTGTCACATGCGAAATTATGCTCTAACTTTACCACTTATGAACTATATTTCTGTTAATTATAAAAATAACCTGCAAAATAATTTAAGTATCTAAAACATCGTTTGGTTATTTGATTTCTATTTCGTTATATTTTTGATTGATTATATAATCAATCAGTACGGATAACTCGCTTAAGCTGGAATAACGTATGATTATCCTGAGTTTTTGAGCGATTGCCGCGCGTGTTATTTGTTTAGATGTACCTACTTATAGTTTGTGATTTTAAATTATTCGTGGTGTGGGTTTGTTGTGTCTGTTTGTTTAGTGTATTATAAAACTGTAAATAAAATTTTGTTGTAGTATAGTGTAAATAATTTTCGGTTAGATAATATCTTTAAAAGTCTACTTAAATTTAATCAAAAATGTCATTGGGTCAGTAGTTATGGCGTAAATGCATAGCACACATTTTATTGTATAAAGTGTATTAGTAAGGATTGACCCAAATCTGAAGTCCACGCAGACGAAGCCGCGAGCAGAATCTAAATACATTAATTATATCTTAGATCACAATTTCAATTCACTTAGTAGACAGTAATCTATTGTTAAAATTGTTAACTGCTCAACACGCGTACATAGCTATATTAAATAACGTAAACTCAAATAGCGCACGATGTGCTATACGACGATAAACAAAATATATCGTTAATATATTAAAGCGTAAAAAATAATAGGCGTTTTAAAAATAGCACATCGTTATGTAACGTTTTTAATAAATAGCCGTTGCGAACACTCCTACACAAGACTGTCACACGCGCGCCTAAGCGCTCGCGCTTGTAGTATTGATTAAAATAAAATTATTTACACGATTTAGGGTATTTCGACAATAAAATTTAATAACCGAAAATTCAGAGCTATAACTCTAAACGTATATGATCAACAAAAAAAAACAATTTATAAAAAAATTATCCGACTTGAAAATAACATTTAAAATGATATAAAAAGTAATCAAATAGAATCTACTAGAAAAATATTTTTTAAGTTTTATAAACGACAGCTTTGTTGCTGTCGGTGGAATCAGGAGTCTCCGAAACCGGAGTGTATGAAGAAAATTATGAACGTTGAGGAAGCTAGAGATGTATGAAAAAATAGAGCCTTTTGTCACTCTGTTCTCTCTGCCTGGGTGCAAGGGAGATAGCGTGATGATAAGTAAATAAGTAAAATCATCATAGGTGCAACCCTAGCGCATTCGTTGAATGACGCGGTTGCTGAGGATTATGCGGCGGGCAAAACAATCTCAACTGTATTTTTGTGTACATAAGGTACATTTCTTCTCGCTACGAACAATTGGTATTTATATTAAGATTTTGTAGGCTATTATAGAGAGATTTTGCACAAGTTTTAATGGAAGTGATGTTTCTGTCCGTAGGACTAGTACTTATTCTGTGGTATTAGTTAGCTAATATTAATTTGTGATTGAAACTCAATATGAAATTATTAAACCTATTTTATAACACTGAACAATGCATGACGCAGCGCAGACCGAACTCCCTCTAAGAAGACTACCTTTTTTTTTGTTAAGGCGGGAAAAAATGTTCCTAACCACACACCCCGTCGTTCGGGGCAACGAAACGTTTAGTGTGGGGCCCTCACCAACTAAATAAACCCGCCATGTGCCGTCTCTCCGCCTTTATTGGCGGGCCACTGGAACTATGTTACATTACTTCAGTGGTCCGCCGGCGGCTCTAAGGCGACTACCTGGAGGAAGCCACTGGGAGATGTCTCTACTAGTCTTCGGTTAGGGGTATTCCATTGATCTATAAGTCAGAATACACAATTGTGTTTACAAATCGGGGCAAAAGTTATATATATAATCTTACTTAAATGCATTATTTTTATATTGAATGCATTAGTTTCGCATTAATTTTATAAAATAGTAACAACTTTTGAATGCGTGCCTGAGTGTAATGACACTATTCAGAAAGAACGAGAGAGAAAAAGAGAGTCTTATGAGTTTAAAAAAAAAGGATTTTAGTATTATTATGCATGTTGGCACGTTGCGGGAGTAGCGGCTGCTCGCGCGTCAAAACAACACTAAACCAAATGAGTACAGGAAAGCGTAATCTGCACTAATTTTTAGACACTTTTAGTGCCTAATTTTGGAACTCCTCTTTTTATACATCAACGGGATTCTCTTAAGTTGCAGTGGTCGATCAACACCCCCGCTTATTCAATGGATGAGGGCGCCAAACTACCCTGTTCGTTACTCCAAATGGCACTAGGCCGATTTTACCCGTTCTTAAAAGGGTTAAATTAAAGTACTAATCATTTGTGAATGTGTAAGAAGAGAACTTTAGTGCGAGCGGGAAAGGAACCCGCGTCCCTTCCAATCCGGGGAAGTGCTCTAAGCCGCTGAGCTATCGCACTGACCTTCGGCCATATCCAATCTCCACATCACATTTGTTTTTACGACCCACGCCACCTATCGGATGCATTAATCCAATATAGTAAGTTTAATTTTGCACTTAAAATTCATACTATTTGATGGCGCGATTTTTTAAACATTTAGTAATCAAATTACTCTTTTTCCGCACTCTCAAATTATTAGTACTTTAAAGTAGCTGAGCATGTCAAGTGCTAAAATACAGATCAATAAGGGTTAAATTAAGTTGACTCTTCGTCTCTCTTTAAGGAAAATCTTCATCAACTTTATACCAGACAATATTCAACCTACATTTTGTCAGACGCGAAATTACATCTGCTTATAAAAACCTAATTTAAAATGTAGCTACGATAAAATCTCTGAGATCAAAACCGCCGCGTGTTATCGCGGCGAAAACTCTACGGTACATTGTATTGTGGCTCTGCTTACATAGTTTGTTTTTAATGAATGTCAGATCTTGTGATATGTGAAGCTAGGTCACTCTGGAGCTTAGACGAAGAATAATATAGAGTCGCTACTATTTTGACATTAAGGATGAAGAAAATGATGCTACGTTTTACCAAGAGTGAGAGAGACACAGGTATAAGTATATTTATCCTTTTCGCGTATGCGCCAGTTGTATTTGGACCCAATGAACTGGGTCCAAACAATAAGGTGGCCAACCGTCCCCATCATCAGTATGTAAGCTTGTTTTTGTATTGACGTAAAATAAACCTTTATTAATCACGTTATATACGCTAATATTACATGTTCTACTAACTGCAATTTCTTTTGTCCTGTCATTCTTTTATCCGGCTAAAACAGGTAGTACATTTTTAGTTAACAAAGTTATAATCATAGTTATCTTTCAAAATTATTCCGGTTATCTATTGCTATCTCGACACTGCATACGCTGATAGCTTGTCTGTAATATCCTTCGTCTAAGCTCTGGAGAGATACCTCTGCTCTGTGTACTAACTATAACGTCTAATGGTTGCCCTCTTTTTTATTGCTAAGTGATTGTTGTTGTATCTGGAGCGGATTTTTTCAGCACCATGTATACTATGTACGTCAGTAGAATACTTAATGAAACTATTTCTGTGATGTTTGGTAAATTGATATATTTAATGGCGTATGTGACAGGATTTCAACCGCTCGCCATGAGGTCCCGCCAATAATTTCTTGCTAAATGGTTATCGTCAGTGTTGATAGCCCCATAATTCCGTATCATTGGATTTGTAGATGACGACTAGGAGCGGGGTTCGCTGGCCGGTGGGAGCCGGATGGTATTATTATTATTCCTTTATTTCAGGCAACTGCGGCCCATAAAAAAAAATATATTATTATATTGCCTAAAGAATATCAAGATGTGGCTGACTGTTGTAGTTATTTTTTATAACAACCTTTGACCAATCAGAGCACAGATAATATTCACGACGCTAACAGGATTGAATGGCATTAGTTGGTAACTGACTCAGTGTGAGTATAGAATCGGCTATCTTTGCTAAAGACAGATAAGTCCATATTCCACCTATTTTATTTAATAGTTAAAATTTTCCAGGCAGACGAATCTTATAGATTTGATTCCTAAAAACAAGAACACCACAAGAAACGCGCCATCTGTATTTTATATATGCGCTATAGTGGGTTTTTACGTACTTATAGTCAGGGGCCCAAAAAAAGGACTTAAGTTACTTTCCCTCCCGGAAAAATGAATGATTCCCGCGGGATAGCTATTTTTATAAATAATTAATATGTATTATACATTCTGAAGTTCACGAGAATGAAGTCGCGGGCAGATACTGGTGTTTACATAATAATAATATTCACGGACATTTCACACAACGTCCTCTGGTCCCAAACTAAGCTTAACGCTTGTGCTATGGGTACCAGATTACGGATATAATACTTAAATTACTTTTTTTTTGTAAATACATACATAGAAAATACCCAGACGCAGTACAAATATCTGTGTTCATCACACAAATAATTGTCCTGAGTGGGAATCGAACACACGACCTCGTGCACGGAAGTCGGTTATACTACCAACTACGCCACGAGGCCCGTCTAGAAATACATAAACTTCTCAGCTGTATCATACGAGCATTATAAATTCCAATACATATTATAATTTACGTAAAGTCCCTCACGAGGCAAGACCTAATCCCTAGAGCGGGATGACATCTTTAAAATATTAACAGCATATATAAAAAAACAATGAAGGGTTCATTCAACTGTTTCTATTTATGCGCGCAAGAATAATCTCACAAATTTACGAGTCCCGAGAACGAAACTAAAATTTTACGCAATTTTGTTTACTCACGCTAGTGCAGGCAGTAAGTATTGTCCAAGTGGTGAGTTATTAGCCATTATGTAACTGATTTATGACCTGGAAGCTGGTCTTTTGACTGAACTGATTGGTTCATGCAAATACATATTAGGAACAGTGTATATTAATAGCAAACGGTTAATATATTTATGAGAAGATGAGGTTGAGTGAGCGACTGCTGATCGTGAGGTCTCAGGTTCGATCCCGGGTCGGGCGGTGTTATTGAGCTATTTCGTAAAAAAAACAATTCTCAATAGCAGCCCGGAGTTTGGAAATATGCCCGGTAGACGGCAATAGGCTCGCCCCCTATTACGTGGGATTTAAATATAATTGGCGAACCGTGGGTGTGTCATACACCTCTGCCTACCCCCTCGGGGAATACAGGCGTGATACTATATTTTTTATACGAAATGTAGTAAAATTAATACATATCACTTTGAAACGCATCTTTTGAAAGTAAACGAACTTCCGTACAGTTTCAGCATTAAACGCTAACACGCTGGTGCAAGCTCCGGAATGAACTAATTGCAACGATTTCTCAACAATATGTCCCTCTTTAAACAGAGAGCACTATATTCGCAGCAGGGAGCAGTTCGGCTACATATTTAGTGTTACTGAATCCATGAACAGCGCTTACCACTTATCACCACATTGGTGGGTAGCTTGTCTGTCACCTTAAGATACAGAAAAAATCTGTCAAATATATTATATAACTAGCCTTTGCCCGCGGCTCCGCCGCAGCCAAAAGCTTTTTAGGTTTTATCTCAGGTTTTCGATATAGTAGCGAGATAAAATGTATACATAACAGTTGTTAAGTGTACTCAAGAGATATCCAACAAAAAAAATTGCATCGAAATCCGTTCAGTAGCTTTTGCGTGATGCGAAACACGAACAGACACAGCTCTGTTACAGCTTTATAATCAAAGCTGTAACAGAGAGCTTTGTTATAAGCAAAGCTGTAACAGAGCTGTGTCTGTATATTTAAGATATTTGAGAAAAAAATACTGTATTAGGCCAGGCTATACATGCGTGTCTCAACACAAAACATTTTTATTTCGATTTTTTGTCCGTTTATCTGTTTGTTCGTTCGAGCATCACGCAAAAAATACTGAACGGATTTTGATGCAAGTTTTTTTATTTGATAGCTCTTGATTAGACTTAAAAACTAGGCCGAGTATACATTTGGTCCTCTATATCGGGAACCAGAAATATAAATAAAAATCTAGCTTTTGGCTGAGACCAGCTGAGCCACGGGCAAAGGCTAGTATTTTATAAAAAAAACTTACAATCGAATTTAGTCATCGTCACATATGTCGTTCCTCCCACAAGAGACATAAAACACTAAACATGGAGGGGCAAGGTCCATAATGGTGACATTCGTTACTTTGTATTTGAATTAATTCTCTGATAAATTACCAACTAGCTTCCATCCGCGGATTTACCTGTTAACAATGAAAGCATATATGATGGTAGAGTGTAGTGGGTGGGTACGATTCCCACACAGGACAACTCTTTGTATGGTCCACAAATGGTTGTTCTGGGTCTGAGTGTACTTTGTGTCCGTGAAATTGTATGTTTGTTAAGTCCCCCGCGATACAAGGATAAGGATAGGGTTTATAAAAACAAGTATCGTAATTAAATGGTATTACTTACGTACAGTGGATTTAAAAAATGGAATCTGAAAAGCGCTTCGGGAGCCATAGTATTCTTAAAAACAGTAAACTCAGCATAAACAATAACATACAAACCAAAGGATTTCATAAAACAATACTTATAAGACCGTTTACCTTGAGATTGAACCCAAAGGTACACACACACACACACACACACACACACACACACACACACGCGCGCGCGCGCGCACACACATACATACACAGATTCGGTCAATGATCTAAGCGATGATGAATTTTGAGACAAACGGTTACGGTCGGAGACTGTAAAACAACAGAAACTCTCACAACCCCAACCTACCTGCACTTTAACAAAAGCTAACAAATTGCTTATTTGGATCTATATTTTAGCACTTGACATGCTCAGCTACTTTAAAGAACAAATTATTTGTGAAAATGTGGAAAAAGACAATTTTACTGCGAGAGGGATTGGATTCGAACCTGCGTCCCATCCAATTGGATTTCCCCGGATTGGAATCGGATCGGAATGTAGTGATAAGGGGTAGTTTAAAAAAATCGCGCCGTCAAATAGTATGAATTTTAATTGCAATATTAAACTTACTATTTTGGAATAATCCATCCGATAGGTGGCGTGGGTCGTAAAGACAAATGTGATGTGGAGATTGGGTATAGCCGTCGGTCACAGCGGTGGCTTAGCGGTCTAGAGCACTTCGCCGGATTGAAAGGGTCGCAGGTTCGAATCCGCTCGCAGTAAAATTATCTTTTTCAACATTTTCACAAATAATATGGTCTTTAACAAAGAGCTTGTTAAACAAAATCGTTTAAATAATATTTTTTTCTGGTACCTATCTGGTTTAGAAACCACATTAAAATCTCTAATAGAGCCTTGCTTGTACTAGCATGACCTCCTCACAGAAGAGCCTGGAACAATGGTAAGTACTCCTATTGTTGTCTTTCGCGTGGTGAGAGTGAGCGCCGAAAGCCAAAACCCAGTTCTTATCCTCTCCTTATTATATTTCCTCTACACCTCATCCGCTTATCACCAGGCTGTATGCTTGCTGCCACGTAAATCATCCAATAAGACCTGAGCCAGCAAATTAGGAAACCATGACCTGTCAGTGGTGGAGGAAAATTCATGCAAAGAGCACATGCAACGTCTATTAAAGGTCGTCTGCAGTGAGACCGTATACATCGGGAGCCCAGCATAAGTCTTTGGACTGCCTAGTGGGTATCCACAAAGCATTTCAAGGGCCTTCACCTCACGGTAGTCCCGTGAAATAATTTAGTGCATGATGCTATAAAAAACTCATCATCATTGAGATGGAATATATCATTACTTAGCAACGAAACTGGAATGTCGACAACAATACTATTAAGGCGTTAAAAGATCGCGTAGGCCTCTCGTAGGCGGGCTACAGAGTCAACCTAATAACCGTGGTGCAGTTTTCCAGCATTAGGCTGTGTTTGCGGTAGTCAGACGATCTGCCAGAGTGATTTTTCGATCTGTGGTCATCTTTGCAATCAGACATTTGCCATCCGCCCATTCGGAGACGCCAAAGTCACAAACCCTCTCCTTACCGTCTCCTTATTATCTTTCCCATCCTCTTCTTGTTATTCCTCATCTTCACTTACTTTCCCTTTCCTTGGAGTTAGTGACACGCGAGTTGCTGGCGCCTATAGGCTATAGAAACCATATGAATCATGTCATTAAATCAATGGTTTTTAAAGAATATTGTAATACATCGCAGGTAACTGCACAGATGGTTACGCGTGAGAAAACTTTAATTTTGACGTGACAACGTCTTATAAATTGGTTTGCCGGGTGACACTTCAAGAAACTGCGTTACGCTCCGCTCACGTTATGCGCTCACAATGAGAGCGAGTGAGAGGCACGCGTCCCTTCCACTCGGGCATGGTTAGCCCGCCTAAGAGCGAGAGAGACGAAGAAATAAAATTTTGTTAATATGAAATTCAGTGCGAGATTCTTTGTATAAATTAATGTTTTAAATATAATTCTTTGTATAAATAAATGTTTTAAATTGTTACTATTATTTCATCCTTCTTCCTACTATACGAATGAATATTCACATTAAAATTATTTTACCACTCAAAGTCGTTGTCACGTAAAACTTTCGCCCGTATACCGACTTTACAGGCAACCAATTTTTTATTTTTGTACCACATGTACAGCACATGTACAGCAGACCTGAGCGGTTTACTTCGGCAGATATCTGCACATTGTTGCATGGAGGGAAGCTACTCCGGGCTGTCACCATTGCAGCTGCGACGAGGACATGGCGCTGCACACGCACGTGTCGTGCACGGCTTGGGCCGAGCAGCGTCGTGAACTCGTTGCGGCAGTACGGGGGGACCTCTCGCTGACGAGCGTCGTCAGAGCGATGGTTGGCAGCGACAGGAATTGGGCCGCGGTCGCTGCCTTCTGCGAGGAGGTCATTTCGCGGAAGGAAGCGGCGTAGAGGGCCAGGGAGGCTGATCCTTCCACAGACCCGAACCGCCGCCAGCGACTGGGGCAGCGCAGGCGTGAATATTTGCGCCTAATGCCGCCCTAGCTGAGGCTGCGGGTGGATGGACCGGGGAACGTCCGCCACCCGCAAGGCCTCCCGCGAAGGAGCGACGTTACGTGTGCGGATGCGTCGCTCAGTAGAGGGTACCCGAAAGGGTAAGCCGCCGGCGGACCACAGAAGGAATGTAATAAAGTTCCAGTGGCCCGCCAATAAAGGCGGAGAGACGGCACACGTCGGGTTTCTTTAGTGGGTACAGGCCCCACACTACCCTGTTTGTTGCCCCGAACGACGGGGTGTGCGGTTAGGAACATTTTTTCCCGCCTTAACAAAAAAATAAAAAGTTAGCCTGCTTTGTGGCACTTCTACCAATTTAAATTATAATTTTTAGTTTGCCAGATGTAAAAAGGCCCTTAATTGATACATGTTGAATAGTCACCTACCCTTATATAGACTGAATTATATGAGTATTTGTATGTTGTTTGACATGTATATTGGATCATTATAGTTAAATTATAGGTACCTATTTTAACAGAAATACTTGATTAAACTGCATAGCTCTATAGTTATTAATCGTACTTTGCCTTAAGCTATATTATCTAGACGACTCACGGGTTAATGGTAAATGGTCAATGCTGCTCATGGACACAAATATTCCTAGAACAGTGAAGATTAATCAATACAAGTGAGAAGCGTAAGATAGGGTCGACTATACACAACAGAAATATTCACAGTGAGAGTGATACTCGTTCAGGTCTTACTACAAGTGAGATATTTTGGGTTGGTTCGAATCTCGCTCACAGTAAACTTCTCTTTTTCCAGATTCACAAATAATTTGTTCTTTAAAGTAGCTGAGCATGTCAACTGTTAAAATACAGATCAAAATATTAAAAAATCGCGTTATCAATCATCAAAATTAAACTTACGATATTGGATTAATGCATGTAAATGCATCCGATAGGTGGTGTGGGTCGTAAGGACAAATGTGATGTGGAGATTGGGAATGGCCGTCGGTCAATGCGATGATTTAGCGGTCTAGCGCACTTCCCCGGATTGGAAGGAATGCAGGTTCGAATCCCGCTCGCAGTAAACTTCTCTTTTTCCACATTCACAAATAATTTGTTTTTTAACAAGTGAGATAATTAATTACTAGATACCAAACCCAGCTGATATGCAGTAGTTGGTAATCTATCCATCCATCCATCAGCCTTTCAACGTCCACTGCTGGACATAGGCCTCCCCAAGAGAACGCCAAAACGAGCGGTCCCGTCATGGGGAATAATGCCGTAATCGCCACGCTTGGCAGGCGGGTTGGCGATCGCAGTGGATGTTGTTAATACTCGAGGGAGTGCTGCTGGCCACTCCCCCGGTATTCCCTCAGTCGGCTCTTACGACTCCAGTGGGTAGAGAGGGGTGGCACAATCTAAAGCACACGGTGGTTGGTAGTAACGCAACGGTTCTAACTGCATGTCATCCATCTTTGTACTGCAGCTATCATACTTCCTTACAGCTATTCCATACCTGATAGAAGTGCAGTATTTCAGACAAATATCGCGGAATCTTGTCACCGAAATAATGTAAAATTGCCTAATATTATTGATCGTGTACAAAATATGAAAAGTTTGCGCGAACAAAAGTACACATTTTCATTAATTAACTAAAATTTTCAACAATCGTGCAAAAACCGTTTCGAAATTGAGTACGATGTTCGTTCGAAAACATTGTCGCGAATGGCTCGTCAATATCAAACGTTTGTGTTAAATTTTATTGAAGGTGTGTGGCCCCATTAGATAACGATCTCACTTACACAGCCATTTGAGAATCTATAATTCTCAGGGTTTACCGGTTCTTCAAGCGATCTGGCCTGCTCTTCCACTTCAGAGTGCTTTAATTTCATGCTCAAATCTCCGGATTACAGATTTAATCTATTAGAGAGATTCCAAACATTAATCTCTCCATGGCAAGCCGCGTGAACGAATTTTAAGTAGGGCGTCATCATGGAAGCTATTAAAAACTAAATATATTAATAGGTACTAATGTTTTAAATATGTTAGTTCGTGTGTTTAGACGACTGGATGTTTGTTGATCGATTACGGAAAAACATCTAAACAAATTTTGATTCATTTTGGCATATGTAAATACCAAATCATCCCAGTCCGCTTAACGGTTTACGACACGGAATACTTTTTATTCCGGCTAATAACATAGCTTAACGAATAGCGATTGTTACTACAATATATTAACTCCAATTTAGCACCCAATTTTGCTTTATACTGCAGCTATTGTTCTTTATCAATATAGCGCTGATGAATTAAATTTTTAATCACACTTATCTTTATTTTTTTTTTCTATACTTTTTTTATACAACGTGAGTGGCAAACAGGCATCCAGCCCACCTGATGGTAAGTGGTTACTGTAGCCTATAGACTATAGCTAGCAACACCAGAGGCATCATTCGCGCCTCGCCATATCCATGGAAAAGACAAGAGCCGGAGAGGAAGGATAGCAAGGACAGGATAGGAAGGATATTAAGAGGATAGGAACGATAATAAGGAGAAAATATTTGTCGTGTGGTGGCGGACTAAGACCAAAGAAGTGTCACCACCCCATTCTTTCCTACGGGTGTCGTATGAGGCGACTAAGGGAAGTAAGCAATTATCATCCATTGCATGACTGGTGGTAGGGCTGAGTACCAAGTGAAAGTACTCACTTGGTATCGGGCTCGAGCGGGTTGGTACCACCATCTCCCGTGTGACCGGCCATGAAGCACATCGTTGCGTTTTGGCATTAGCAAGAGATACCCGTTTATTCTTTCATTTCATATTTGTGAAATGAAATGGTGAGCAGCGGCTTGACAATGCTCTTGGTATAGTTGAGTCCATGAGCCACGGTTACCATTTACCATCAGATGGGCTGTGGCTCGTCTGCCCCTACATGCAATAAAAAAAAGAGTATAACAAGAATAATAAAGAGAGTATAGGAAAGGAGTTTGGGTTTGGCCCTCCAATACTTAATTCTGATTTACACGCAGATGAAGTCACGGGTAGAAACTAGTATTAAACGAAAACTAGATGCAACTGGCACAACGCTAACGATTATAGCCGCGATAGAGCCACGTCTATAAATATAAATAAGCTTGATAACGTTAAAAGTATCGCACAGAATACCTCGAACTACACACAATCGTAACATTGGGCTCGAAAATCAAACTACAACAACTTAACTACTTTTTATAAGTAGCCGTTATAGTGGTGATATGCATTAAAAACTTCGATACTACGAACTTCGAACTTCGATAATAAGAGAATTTATTTTATAAAGTTATTATTAAATACCCTATAAATTAAATGAATACCAAGCATAGCCCGCTCCATGGCACGCTGAGCGACTTTGAGCCTTGATACGAGGCCAACATTCAGAGACCACGTCTCTGTTCCGTATGTCATCAAAATATTGAATACCCTAATTACAGTTAACATCATTTTCCTAGCCTTAACGCATTCCGATTTATTCTGATTTGATAAGTTTATAGAAACAAGGCGCCTAATAACAAAAGTTTCACTAACCGCCAATATAAAATTTTATTTAAAAAATGTATCGTAATCTCGTACTCATACGAAACGTATAATGACGCTGCGATATAACACGCAGTTTCAATCGAATAGCTCAGAAAGCTACAACAACAAAACTATAAGTAACGTATATAACAAACTCGTTTATAAAGTTGGTGTCAGCCACGAGGTGACAACGGTGTGCAACTTAGAAACTATTTATTGGATAAGTTTATACTAATATAGCTTTGTCAGTAGTTAAGCTAGAGCAGCAGGTCTACCGTAATTTTGATAAAGTTATCTAATTAGTTAGAGGGATTTGAGCCATAGTCCACCACGCTAGCTCAGTGCGGGTTGGCAGACTTTACAAGCTAACGAGACCTGCAGGTTTGCTCACAATGTTTTCTTTCACTAAACAGCGACAGTTTGTTAACAAATCAGAGTGTGTATCTTGTGAGGTTTCAAGCTTAGACTGGGGACTTGACATCACAGTGTTTACAGTCCTTTGTATTACCGCTAGGCTGTCACTGCACCCCACTGAAGGAATGTAATATAGTTCTGGTGGCCCGCCAATAAAGGCGGAGAGACGGCACACGACGGGTTTCTTTAGTGGGTGAGGGCCCCACACTACCCTGTTCGTTGCCCCGAACGACAGGGTGTGCGGTTAGCAACATTTTTTCCCGCCTTAACCAAAAATAAAAGGGCTGTCACTGCACATGTAATAATAATCCATCCATCCATCCATCAGCCTTTCGAAGTCCACTGCTGGACATAGGCCTCCCCAAGAGTACGCCACAACATGTGTTTCGCTCATATGGGGGATAGTGCCGTAATCGCCACGCTTGGCAGGCGGGTTGGCGATCGCAGTGGATGTTGTTAATACTCGAGGGAGTGCTGCTGCCCACTCCCCCGGTATTCCCTCAGTCGGCTCCTACGACTCCCATGGGTGGAGAGGGGTGGGACAATTCTAAAGCCGGCCACACACGGCGAAATAATAATAATAGGTAATCTATATCTTTAGTAATACTATAAATCCGAAGTGCGTTTGCTTGTTACGCTTTCACAACGTAACTACTTGACCTATCATCATGAAATCGTCGCGTTAACTTCTGTATTAGCCTTTTTCCTGGGAAGATTTAAAAAAGATCCGCTAGGGGCAGCACCAGTGGGTGGGGGTACATATGTACATATGTCAATAGAGAATTCAAAACATATGTACCCCCCAATGGTGCTGCCCCTAGCGGATCTTTTTTAAATCTTCCCAGGAAAAAGGCTAATTAGCGAATGCACAATGTTTTGTAGAGATGACAATTTTTTTATTTTCTTATTTCAGCACAATATTTATTTATTCCGATAATAATAAGACGTACGTTTGACGTTGTTGTCTCAAAACATATGCACCCCCCAGTGGTGCTGCCCCTAGCGGATCTTTTTTAAATCTTCCCAGGAAAAAGGCTAATTGGGCCAAGCCTTACTAACTCATGTAATAACGTGTGTACAAGATAAAATAATATCAGCATACAAGTATTCAATGAACATAAAGAAAACGGTGTGGTATAAAAGAAGGTATGGTGAAAAAGATAGGTATATTAAGATTGTTTAGGCACGTAGAAAGGATGAATGAAAGATGGACAATAAAAAATAAGATTATAATCCTCTGCAGCTGCTTACCCGCCTCGTCTAGCAGCACGATGGGCCTGAAGGCCCCGACCAAATCCGGGATTCACCCCGGGTTCGGCAGGACTACCTCTCCTCCTTTCAGCAGTCAGGGAACCGTCCGGACGCTAGGCACGCGTCGAACAGTCCCCTGAGGCGGGGCTCCACGTGGTCCAGTCCAGAGCCAGGGCCAGCACCCGGGCGGCTATCCCGTCTGAGCCGGGGCCAGTGTACTTGGAACGAAACCACGATACAGCCACCCCCATTTCCGACGTGGTGACGGGCGGTACACTGTGGTCGGCCTCCCGGTCGCTACCTGGCGGTGCCATGACCGAAGGCGTGTGCTCCGCCTTCGTCGTGGCAATAGGCCCTCGACCACCTTGATGAAGAGGCTGGGCTGAAGGGTCTTTGTGTGACCTGAGTATGGAGCTAATACAAAACTAAGCCTAATGGTTCGTTTTTATCGTATTCTTACGAGTATTCAAGAACTCCGTCAACTGAGGAGCGCTGTAAAACCCAGATAAATTAATGAAATTAAACAAATTTATAGTGGAAATTATTCGTTGAATAACCCTCTATAATTTTGATTTAATGTGATTTTATTGTAAAATGACCAGGAAAAAAGTTACAACAGCCAAAAGAAAAGTTGTTCAAAAATTTTCAGTTATTTTTGTTTATAACTTTTTTGTTTTCGATTTTAGGATAAAAAGTTATAAAGTAAAGAAGTAAACAATTTAATTTGCTACAAATAATGTTTTACAGAATTTTCTGTATGTTTGCTAGTTTACGAGATACAGCTCGAAAACCCTTTGCACCCCTTTTTCCAAGATGGCAGCCGGGGGACAACGGTGGTGACCCCACAAACTTGAACTTACGCTTATACTAACCCCCCCTACACATCAAAAAAATAAAATTGCGTACTCTAAAAAACGCAACCCTAAATGTAACTTCAATGGACTAAATATATTCGCAGAAAATTCACATCGTTTCATGCGAATACGAATACGAATGCGAATTGTTGAAAACAGGCGAATATTCGCGAATGCGAATACGAATATTCGTTACATCACTAGTATATACTAAAGAATTATAACTTATAAGTTATACTTTTTAGCATAGGCGCGGTACCAAATTAATATTTATCCTCCTGCTCTAATTGTTGAAATGATGATATTAGTTTTTTAATAAGGAAACAACAAAAATGTTTACCTATTGTTGTTTTATTACTGCATATCAACCCTTGCCATAACTTAACCTATGTTTAAAAAAATGTTTGGAACTGGCTACTACCAAGTTATTTGATAATAATTGATATTATAATGGGTTTCCTAAGATTTGTAGTAGTTGAAGTTTTAGCGTATATTTCATTGTTGTACATTTCAGACATTTTATTGTATGGGTGATGGGCATTTCTCTTTAACTTGCAAGATTTGAACGGGACAAGTAAAATAAAAGCGTTGCCACGCTAATAGCCGATTTTACCCTCCCTCCGCATTAGATGTTTCACATCAAAAAGTTATGTAACCTAAAGGTTATCCAGTTGCAAAGTTGTTTCTTAGTCAAATATATCACCAGGCGATCTTTGTAAAAATATCACAAGAATGATAAATAGTCCTTATGTTAATTGATTGTATATCCAGTTCTATAAACGTCCTGGAACAATGACATACATCATGAAACAAAAGACACATCCCACACATTCTCACCTAGTTTCTATAAACTTGAACAAAGGGTTATGATAACCGTGTTTGCAACATTGATTTAATGTACCTAATGATGTATAGCATCTTGTTTATACGCCTCTGTGTTAAGGGTAAGAATTGGTGTAACATATGCACATATGTGCCTATATAAATAAAGTCATTCCATAATAACTGCCTCTGTAGTGCAGCGGTAGTGTGAGCGACTGCTGATCGTGAGGTCTCGGGTTCGATCCGCGGGTCGGGCTGATATATTGAGCTTTTTCATAAAAGAAAAATTCTTAGTAGTTGCCCGGAGTTTGGAAATGTGCCCGGTAGACGGCAATAGGCTCGCCCCCTGTTACGTGGGACTTAAACATAGCTGGCGACTCGTGAGTGTGTAATACACCTCTGGCGACTCGTGAGTGTGTAATACACCTCTGCCTACCCCTACGGGGTATACAGGCGTGGTGCTGTTTACGTTTTTCCTTTCGTAATATGGGGAGGGAGCCTATACCGGTGTACCGGTAATAAATCTAAAAAGAAAAATTCTCAGTAGCAGCCCGGAGTTTGGAAATGTGCCCGGTAGACGTCAATAGGCTCGCCCCCTATTACGTGGGACTTAAACATAGCTGGCGAGTCGTGGGTGTGTAATACACCTCTGCCTACCCCTTCGGGGAATACAGGTGTGATGCTATTCTATATGTTCTAGATACTGAGATCTACGTTAGATTTCAGTTTATTTTTCTAAATCCACTACCGTTCCGCTTTTAGGGTTTGGTTAAAAAAAACTTATTATTTCGTAAGTCAAAGGTCTCGACTCCGGACTGGGTATAGAATTAGATACCAACTATCCTTTGCCCATGGTTCCGCCGCAGCCAAAAGCTAATTTTTAGGTTTATATCTTATGTTCCCGATATAGTAGCGGAATAAAATGTATACGAGTTTTTAAGTCTGATCAAGAGCTATCAAATAAAAAAGTTGCATCAACTCGTTCAGTAGTTTTTGCGTGATGCACGAACGAACAAATAGACAAACAGATAAACAGACAAAAAATCTAAAAATAATTGTTTTGTGTTCAGACACGCCTATATAGTCTAATACAGTCATGTTTTCGCAAAAGGATGTTTTACAATATAGAATAAGTACCCAGGTGACAATTTCTTAAGATTACATGTGTTATTTTCTTGTGTACACGTTTCCTTAATGATCAGGAGTTAGTGATGAGCGAGTGTGTTTCAAACCGAAATAATAATTACGTTCACCTACCTTTATATCGTGTTTATTACTAGTTTATGTTTGGCACGTAGACCATTCGTGTTCCTCGATTAAACATTGGTGACTGGAATAAAAATGGGAGTACACCGGTGAATGAAGTCTCGATAAATATCCCACGACGTGGTAACGTTAGAAGCCAGCTTCAAATCGTACCAATGGCTAAGCTAAAAATTGAACGAATGACAATAGTGTTTCTCCCGTCCCCAACTAAAATCTAAATATACACTGTATTGGTTGAAATAAAAATTAATGCATAACCAATGTATGTTAAAACATGTGTAATTAATAATTAATTTAAGCTGTCATTAACTATAAAGCTAATTTATATATATACTAGATGACCCGGTGAAATTAATATCACCTACAATTTATTTTATCAGCGATTATCAATTATTTTTATAGAGTTACCCTTTTTTTGTACTTTTAAACCACCCCTGTATTAGAGTGAACAAAACAAAAAACAATTATACAAATCGGTCTAGTCTGTTTTAAGTTTTATCGAGACGAACGAACAGCAATTGATTTTTGCAGATTGCAGACAATTTAAACTCTAATTATTACAATATCAATTAATAAATGTGATATCGCTCAAAGGTGACAAGGAAAACACGAGCTGCGTTTGTAACACCTGTTCGTATACAGTAGCACACATTAATGATAATATCTTTTACAGCAGCTGCTCATAGTGAAAGGGTGTTATATGCAGGTGCAGATGTAGTCATGGCCTTTGCAAAATGTTTCATTTAACTGTACTCCACCTCGCAGATGGCATAGTCTTATAAGATACGTTGTACTTTATATATTACGAGTATAACTAGCTGACCCAGCAAACGTTGTTTTGCCATATAAATTATTTCTACGTTGGCAGTAGAAGGGTAAAAATTTAGGGTTGTATGTATTTTTAATGCGGAATCATAATAAGATTAAAATAAAAAGAAAATACCAAAAAATCAAAATTATATGTGGGTCACCCTTATCATTTAGGGGTACGAAAAATTGATGTTGGCCGATTCTCAGATCTACCCGATATGCACACACAATTTCATTCAAATCGGTACAGCCGTTTCGGAGGAGTTTGGTAGCAAACACCGCGACACGAGAATTTTATATACGTATTAGATAATAGCGTACATAACATACATTAAAAGTTTCTCATCTTATCTCTTCAAGGTACATTCGAAAAGTTATTTCACCATCGGACAGGCATAACTTATTCGCTAAAGCCAAATCGCAGATGAAATACAAAAAAAATAGGCCATTTTGAAAGTGATACAAAAAGGCGAGTCGCCAAATAAAGAATAAAAAGCGATCACTATATAAACACGACCGTTATTTCAATTAGGCACCTGACTACAAGTTATTTAATTAGGGTTGGCATACCGTAATTTTGTTTAATGACTATAGTAAGATAATATATTATAAATCATCTTATACCAAACAAAATTGTCTGTGTTAAAAATTATGCAAAGCTCATTTTTATAAATACCAAGACTTAATAAATCAGCATTTGACATATCGTCAAATGATTTCAAGACTTGCTTTGAAACAACAAAATGTCTCAATATTATGAGGAGGGATCAAAAAGTAGTGAGAACGACATACTCCTTGGTAAGAAAAAAAATAAATACTGGCAGGCATAGCTCAGATACATATTTGTAATATTAAAAAAGAAAAAAATATTCGATACTCTTTTGTTTTTTTCTGAATGTAGTCATTTGTTTGCTTCGTGTCGGAACGTGTTCTCGAAAATGGAGAAAAACTAAGTTATTAAATACCTCTGTTTAAAAAAGTTAACGACGCAAGAGATTCATTGAGATTTGGAGGCAACATTAGGAGAGTCTGATCCGCCGTATTCCACTGTTGCAAGGTGGGCTTCTCAATTTCGAGTAGGGAGAACGAGCACGGAAGACGAACATCGTTGCGGCCGGCCATCGACGTCAGTCACTCAAGAAAATGTTGCGAAAGTCAAGAAAATTGTATTGAGCGATCGAAAAGTTACCATCCGATACTTATTTCAAGAAACGGGCATTTCATATGGAAGTATTCAATCCAAATTGAAACAATCTTTGAATATGAGAAAAGTCTCCTCAAGATGGGTGCCGAGAATGTTAACCGACAGTCAGAAACAAAATCGACTTGACATTTTGAAGATACTGTTGGACAAGTTTCAAGAAGATTCTAAAAACTTTTTGTCTCGTTTCGTAACAATGGACGAAACATGGGTCCATCATTTTGATACCGAGACAAAACAGCAATCTTCGCAATAGAAACGGCCATCATGACCGACCCCGAAGAAGTTTCGTGCCGTGGCATCGGCTGGCAAGGTTATGGCCTCAATATTTTGGGACTCAGAAGGGATATTGTTGATTAATTACCTAGAGCGTGGAACCACTATTACAGGCCAATATTATACAGCTTTAGTTCCCAAGTTGAGGAATGCCATCAAAGAGAAAAGCAGAGGGAAACTTCGAAGTGGCGTGCTGTTTCATCACAACGCACTCGCGCACAGGTCAGCAGTTGCGATGGCTGCCATTCAGCAAGCTGGCTTCGAATTGGTTGACCACCCCCCTTATTTACCAGATCTGGCGCCTAGCGATTTTTATCTGTTCCCCAAATTGAAAGAATACTTAAGGGGAAACAGGTACGAAGACGATAACGAGGCGATGGATGCCGTGGAGAGCTTTTTGCAGGACCAAGACAAAACTTTTTTTTTGAAAGGGATTGAAGCCTTAGAAAAGCGCTGGACTCGGTGTGCAGAGAGACTCGGCGACTATGTAGAAAAATAAATTATTAAATATTCAACAGTCATTATATTCTATCTCATTCTCACTACTTTTTGATTCCTCCTCGTATATACCGAATATAACTATTATTCTTCTTCTTCTCCTTCAGTAGGTAACCCTACTTAACTATTTCGATATCTGCCAACCCTATTTATTTGGTAACTGGATTCGGCCATACAACTAGTACATAGTGGGCATTCCAGCAAAAACTATTGACACGTACTCTATACATAACGTGATCGTCACCAAGCGTTTTGATCTGGTGACCTTATATAGTCAGGAGATTAGTGGGCAAAAACTACATTCAATGAATAACGGTGCACATCATGTAACGAAGCGATAACACGTTTTTGGTATGCGATTATTAAAGGAAGCAAAGAGTGGAGATTAAGACCATATGTAAGACCACAACAGTCTATTGACCTCATGCCAAAATTGCGATTGATTTCAGTTTATGATTTTATATTGATACTTATAACTTAGTCAGTCATAATAGTTAGGAAAACCGAGGCCTATAAAGATACAGGTATAAGATTAGACTCTTAGAAGATCGATTTTGGATGTCAAGCACTGATTAATGCATCGGAAGGACCCTGCATGAGATATTCTCGAAAAATCAGATAAAGCTTTGCTTGTCCCAGCATAATTGAAGCGGCTTGATTGGAGAAGTACAATCCTTTCACAGAGGATTAGCGTAAAACAGTGGTAAGTACTTCTAGTGATATGTTTAATATAGTGAGTAAGAGCACCGGAGGCGTAAGCTCATCCTTATCCTTCCCCTCCAGTTCCTATCCCTTTCTTTGAAGTTAATAGTAAACCCTTACCACCAGGTGGACCGTATGCTTGTTTGCCACTCGCGTAGCATAAAAAAATACACCAACTTTGCAAATCTAAAGAACATCTCTGTCATGCAGGTTACCACGCAATTGTACACTTGTACTTACAATCCTTCGTTCAGAATAAACAATAAAAAAAATAGTGACATAAATCCGAATAATCCGAAATAAGTTTCGTCACTGAATTAAAATGTTAATAGTTCATCGCCATAAAAATGAATTACAACGTCATCAGAACAATCTGTATTTAGCAGCATAAACGACATACCAATGAGCTCATTTGAGTCGATGACTCAGACGGGTATCGAACCTGCTTATTAGGCAACTCTCGCCCCCACTGCGCCCACAATCAGCAAATAGTTTCGCGGCACTAGTAAAGGGCATGAACGGATTACGGAAGGATTGCTCAAGTAAGGTTACATCATCAATTAATTTCGTAGAAGAATTGTATACGCCAAGTACACTCAGTGATTGTCTAGCGGTAAAGCCAAGGACGACTAAGAGTGTGGTATTGAGTTGGATCTGCAGTACAAGGTCAAGACCTCACACACCTCTGATTTTTCGCAATGATGAATGATGTGTCTGTGTATTATTACTGCTAGGTAAAGGAAAACATCGTGGTGAAACTTACGGGCCTTTTTTCTTTGTTTGGGCGGGAAAATATGTACCTAATGGCACACCCCGTCGTTTGGGACAACGAACAGGGTAGTGTGGAACCCTCACTAGATAAACCCATCATGTGCCGTCTCTCCGCCTTTATTGGCGGGCCACTGGAACTACGTTACATTGCTTCAGTGGTAGGAAACTTACAAGCCTGAGAGATTTTCAAAAAAAGAAGAAGAAGAATAAAAAGTTTAAAGATAAAAAGTTGACTCATCAGCACTGGGCCACCGAGGAGGACTATGGCCCAAATCCTTCTTACACTGAGGGGGGCACCGGTCTCTTACCGTGCCGAACAGTAGGACAGTAACAGATTCTATAAAATACATTCGTAAAACAATAAACAAAACGAGTTTTCTTCAAATATTGATACTGAAATTCCTGATACACGATCTTAGCGCCATCTACCAAGTTGGGGATGTAATGATGGGCTGCAGTCAACCGCATTGTTACTTGCGTTTTCTGTTCCGAGACGGACTGTAGACCGTACATGTCACGGCTAAAAGCTTCAATAGCTTCGTGCGCGACACGTGTAAGAGCTCTGCGGTCCGCGTCACCACTGGTGCTGTGGTCAGCCGCAGCTGCGCGTCGCGGCCGCACGCTGCAGTGTCGCGCAGCTCGGAATCATTTTCATAGAAATCAGTAATGTCACTTGCAGTTTGCAGTTGCAGTCCGTCTTGGACTTGTACCAATTGTTATCTTTATATTTAAAAGAGGATGTATGTGTGTATGGATGTTCACCTAAAACTTGAGAATCGTTAGTCCAATTGATATGAAACTTTGAACACATATTAAGGGGCGACATCACCACTCCCACGAAGATTACGTTATAATAAAGAAAAAATCATAAACTATAAAAAATGTTTTTTATTTACGTATTAGATTTTTTTAGGTGAACCGAAGAACTGTTACCCGCGACTTCGTCCGCGAGAAATTTATTTTCATAAAAATTCATCCCAATACCTCCAAGAATAGTGTACAAAGTTTCATGATGATCGGTTAAGTAGTTTTCGCGTGAAAGCGTAACAAACAAACTTACATTCACATTTATAATATTATATATAAATAGTATGATGTATGCCTGCATGATTTACTTGGAAGTTTGTATGAAGCCTACCGCATTTTTATATATTCTGATGTTTCTTCAATACACACTAAGAACACAGTCTTACCTGGCTGACTATTTGATGGCCTACATAGATCATTAATTATCCGATAACATTCTAAAAGAAATTGATAACCTTTCGCCAGCAGCTTATTTTATAAAGTACTTATTGTCGCAGTGTAGTTATGAAAGAAACTTATTCAGCTAACATAGGGTTGCCCACTCATTACAAATACAAACCATAAATACTTGACTTTTGAAGAATTATAACTACATTCCATCCATCCATCAGCCTTTTAAAGTTCACTGCTGGACATAGGCCTCCCCGAGAATGGGGGATAGTGCCGTAATCGCCACGCTTGGCAGGCGAGTTGGCGATCGCAGTGGATGTTGTTAATACTCGAAGGAGTGCTGCTGCCTACTCCCCCGGTATTCCCTCAGTCGGCTCTTAAGACTCCCATGGGTGGAGGGGGCGAGGTGGGACAATTCTAAAGCCGGCCCCACACGGGCTACCAAACTACATTAATAGTACTAAATTCTGGCCGCGACTACGTCCTTAGAAACTTCAGAATATAAATAGTTTAATGACCTCTATAAAAAATTGCTATCTTTCAGGAACCATCCTTTTTTCGGGATAAAAAGTAAGCCTATGTGACTTTCTGCATTCCAGACTCGACATACGTATGCAAAATTTCGGTAGCGGTTTATGTATATTAGATTACGTTTTTTTTCTTATTGCTTATTATGGCAGACGAGCCACGGCCCACCTGATGGTAAGTGGTAACCGTCGCTCATAGACTCAACTATACCAAGAGTATTGTCAAGCCGCTGCACACCATTTAATTTCTCAGATATGAAATGAAAGAATAAACGCCTATCTTCTGCTACAGATAAAACACTGACGTGCTTCATGACCGGTCACACAGGAGACGGTGATACCGACCCGTTCGGGTCCGATAGCAAGTCCCACTTGGTATCCAGCCCTACCACCAGTAATGTAATGGGTGATAATTGCTTACTTCCCTTAGTCGCCTCATACGACACCCGTGGGAAAGAATGGTGTTTTTGTCCGTCACCACACGGACAAAAACTTAATTTAATTATTAAACAAAATGTTGAATTTATTGACAACCCTAACACTCGATAACCTGCAAGATCAACTGTTTACACGTTATCTGTACACGTATTAAAACACATTGACGCTTTGTTTGATATTTTAATCAATTATGTCAACTATATGCTGCATACTTTCATGTTATCGGGATCACCTATATTATGTTTACCAGAAAATTGCGCTACATATCTAATCATTTTTATCATTCACAATTTATTTAATTAATTATTTTTAGAATACTCATATCCCTGTATCTCCTAATAGACAGTACACATGTGAAGTTGAAATTGATTACTGCTATGGCAGCTTAGTGACTTAGGCCACGTTCCCATTGTGTCGATAGATAGTCGTTCAGGTTAAATTCCAATAAAATGCTATTTAAATGGAGGTGTCCAAAAGAAAGACAACAAAAAAAAAATAAAAAAAAATCGTAGCTCAAATCGTATGTCGTTGTTGCGACTGTCTCGTAGCCACGATAAAAATATCGTCACGATCCAATTGGAACGGCTAGATACGACTGTCGTGCAAGTGTAAAACTTCGACAACAGAATATTTAACGACAAACAGTCGTTATATGGCAACGGCTAGAGACAACCGTCTTCCAACGATAAATGTATCGTCACGACATAGTGGGAACGCGGCTTAAAAGTAATACATTAAAGATACACACAGACGTCGCTGATACCAAAACTATTTTTAGACCTGCCTTTGTCGATGTTTGATGTGTTTATTTATGCGCGCATCACGCAAAACTATGGAAATGATTATGGTTTATTTTTGGACAGCTCTACATTAGACTCGAAGACTAATTTTTATCTCGTTACTATTTCGAGAACGAGACACGTGGAAGAAACTTGGAACTTGAAAAAAAAATTTCATGGACCCTTCGCGTTTAGGCACATAGTATGTATATGTCGTGGTCAGATACGTACGGGACGTCAAAAATTGTGTTTTTTCTTGATATGTGTGTGTATATATTGTTTTACAAGTGCAATATATGATATGCTTTTTCCTAAAAAGAAAAATTCTCAGTGGCAGCCCGGAGTTTGGAAATGTGCCGGTAGACGTCAATAGGCTCGCCCCCTATTACGTGGGACTTAAACATAGCTGGCGAGTCGTGGGTGTGTAATACACCTCTACCTACCCCTTCGGGGAATACAGGCGTAATGCTGTTTTTTTTTAATATATGATAAATAGAGACATTGTAAGTTTGAAAAATCAGTTGTTCTGTGTAAAACGGGAATAGTACCCACCTCGACGCTTCGCTTATGAGGCGTGCAATAGCTAAATTTATCGTAACGACTTTTATAAACAGCAATAGACTTCTCCAAGACTATACATATATATATCTATAGTTCATCTACATCGATAACAATTTAAACTTAGCCAACATAACAGTATGTTGCAACCAGGTATTTACATTGCATCCCTAAATAACTCTTTGCGACTAATAAATTGGTGGCTCTTGCAATATGTCTCTGGCACTCGTCGGCCGCGCTTTATGACTTGATACCGCTTCACAGACGAGATATGAGGACGTTAGTGTATGTGCTTGACTGACTTTATTGGCTTCGAGGATGAATGTGCTGATGAAACTTACTTTGAAACTTAATTGCGCCAAATGTTCCTTTGTAATTTACGACATTTTGTATTTGGCAGTTTGTTTTCATTTAGGTATTTAACGTAATCATAGACACGTTAACTTATTATAGACAAAGGAAGTTCGTTATCAACGAAGTAGGCTGTATTTGCTTAATTTGCCAGTTAAAAATAAATATCACGAACCAACAATCAGTTGTTTCTGGTTATACGAGGGTTCCCCCCCCCCCCCTTACGGAGACCCTCCAGCCGGGCTTCCTCTCTGAGGTGGTCGAGGGACTTTTCCCCTCACGGGCGGTGCACACGCCCCCGGTCATGGCTCCGCCAGATGGTGACCGGGAGGCCGACGACGGGGAGGTACCGCCCGTGACGACGACGGAAATGGGGGCGGCGGCTGCGCGTATGCGGAGAGGCGCCGCCCCCGGGCCGGACGGGGTTCCCGCCCGAGTGCTGGCCCTGGTCCTCGACCACCTTGAGCCCCGCCTCGGGGAGCTGTTCGGCGCTTGCCTGGTGTCCGGACGGTTCCCTGACTGCTGGAAGGAGGGGAAGCTCGTGCTCCTGCCGAAGCCGGGACGGCCTCCGAATACGGTCTCGGCCTTCAGGCCCATCGTGTTGCTGGACGAGGCGGGCAAACTCCTCGAGTAGTCGCTGCCCGCATCGTCCGGCACCTAGGAGCTGTTGGCCCCGACCTGTCCGACGCCCAGTTTGGATATCGGGCGGGTCGGTCTACGGTCGACGCCATTCTGCGCCTGAAGGCCGCGGCTGCGGATGCCGTCACCTCGAGGGAAGTGCTGTTGGCGGTGTCGCTCGACGTCGCCAACGCCTTCAATAGTCTGCCATTCGGCTGCATCAAGGAGGCACTCCGGTACCATGGAGTGCCCCTCTACCTAAGGCGGCTGGTGGCAGACTACCTGGACGGCCACAGCGTCCTCTTCGTGGACCGGGAAGGGGACGTTGTAAGGAGGGCTATGTCGTGCGGCGTCCCGCAGGGTTCGGTTCTAGGGCCGCTCCTGTGGGACATCGGCTACGACTGGGTCCTCCGTGGCCGGCTCCCCCCCGGGCTGGGCGTAATTTGCTACGCTGACGATACGCTCGTCACAGCCCGGGGCAGAACCCTCGAGGAGGCGGCAACGCTGGCCACCTCAGGTACCGCGGAGGTGGTCAGGCGGATCGAGGCGCTGGGGCTTAGGGTGGCCCTTGAAAAGTCGGAGGCCCTACTCTTCCATGGGCGCCGACGGGGCCCGCCCGCCAGCGCCTCGATAACGGTCAACGGTGTGGGCTTCCCAATCCAGGCCCACATCAAATATCTGGGCCTGGTATTGCGTGGACGGTGGCACTTTGACGAGCACTTCCGCCGTCTTGCGCCAAGGCTCGTCAACACGGCGTCCGCCCTCGGGCGACTTATGCCGAATTTGGGCGGACCGAGTCTTGCGTGTCGACGACTCTACGCGGGGGTAGTACGGTTGATGGCGCTGTACGGCGCGCCCGTGTGGGCGGAGTCCCTGGCCGCTCGCAATAGGGCCCTTCTGTGGCGTCCACAGAGGGTCGTAGCGGTCAGGGCAATACGTGGGTACCGCACGGTCTCGACCAATGCAGCCTGCGCGTTGGCCGGAACCCCCCCGTGGGATCTGGAGGCGGAGGTGCTCGCCGACGTCTATCAGCGGGCGTCGACGGCGCGGGCGGAGGGCAGCCGCCCCTCGCCGAGCGCAATGTCATCGTGGCGGGAAGATGCCCGCCGCGCCACCGTCCTAAAGTGGAAGTCTCGGCTGGAGACGCCCCGAGCCGGTCTCTGGACCGTGGGGGCGCTCCGGCCGATCTTGGAAGAATGGGCAGGGCGGCAGCACGGGGTCCTCACCTTCCGGTTGGTGCAGGTTTTGTCGGGGCATGGTTGCTTCGGCAAATACCTGCACACGATCGCAAGGAGGGAGATGACCCCAGGCTGTCACCACTGCGGCTGCGACGAGGACTCGGCGCGGCACACGCTCGAGTCGTGCCCGGCCTGGGATGTGCAGCGCCGGGAACTCGTTGCAGTCATAGGCGTGGACCTGTCGCTGCCGGCCGTTGCGCGAGCAATGGTTGGCAATGACAGGGCCTGGACCGCGGTCGCCGCCTTCTGCGAGGCTGTCATCTCGCGGAAGGAGGTGGCGGAGAGGGCCCGTGAGGAATCCTTCTTTGCGGACCCGATTCGCCGCCGGCGCGAGGTGCGGCGTGCGTGCGCTTATCTGCGCCTGATGCCGCCCTAGCCGAGGCTGCGGACGGTGGGGTCGGGGAGTACCCTGCCGTCCGCGGAAGCCTACCGCGAAGGTGCGACGCCCAAGTGCGCGAGGCGTCACTCAAGAGAGGGTGCCCGAAGGGGCTGCCGCCTGCGGATCGCAGTCGTAACGACGCGGTACCCGTGATCCGCCGTAGCAAGGGCGGGTGGAGGCGCACGGTGGGTTTTTAGTGGGTGAGAGCCCCATTCACCCTGTTGTCTCCCCGGGCAGTGGGGTGTGCGGTAGGACATTTTTGCCCACCTAAAATAAAAAAAAAATATAAAAATGGTTATACGAGGGTTAGTCTGAGTACGAGGGTTATTTATACGCATTTCTTTTTTTCTTAGATAATTACTATCCTTTATCTAAGCTTTTTTCTTTTTTTATTAATTTACTCTGTACCTCAACTCTGTACGCATTACTCCACATTACTCTAATAAAGAGTACTACTAGCTAGGAGTACTATTTGTTATGTGCTCTTTAGGCTCTTTATTATATACTCTTTGTACATTACTCTTTGATCAGTTGAAAACGTCAGTTTACATTATTTTGAACGATAATTGTATTATTTTATACACGTCAATTTTGTTTCAAAATTTATTATATATTTATGGCTAGATATGATAGAGCTGTCACAGTATTTTCTCCTGACGGTGAACTTTTGCAAGTAAGATATGCCCTGGAAGCAGTTCACAAAGGCTCTCCAGTAGTAGGGGTCAGAGGCCCTAATGTGATAGTCTTAGCAGTGGAAAAGAGAGCAGTAGAGAAGCTCCAAGATGATAGAACAGAGAAAAAGATTGTAGCACTGGATGAACATGTTGTTTTGGCTTTTGCTGGGCTGAGAGCTGATGCAAGGATACTGATTTCGAGGTATTTTTTGAAGACACAGGAAGAAATCCTGAACTAAGGATTAATCATTGTATCGCGGGGGACTTTACTAAAATTAAAAATCACGGACACAAAGTACACCCAGACTAACCCGTTGTCCTAGGTAAACGACAAACGCGGTAATAACTCGCGACGCGACACGAAAATATCAAATAGAAGTGGTATGTACTTATGGCCTACGTTGTCGCCTAATATGAATGCGACGAAACGCGATTAAAGTATTAGACGCAACCGTCGCTAACCTAGGACAACTGGTCAGAACAAACATTTGTGGATCACACAAAGAGTGGTCTTGTGTGGAAATCGAACCCATAACACTCGGGGTCGAAGTATCTAAAGCACTCCGCCATCTGTGCAATCATTTCTCCGCATTGTTATGCTTCCCTCAAATAGTATATAAAAACTGGACATATTTCAGAAATATTGGGACTTTGTCTTAATATTGAGAATTACTCTTGTCTTCCTTGTAAATAAAAATCTTGTTAGACAATAATCGATAAGCCAACGAATAACAGAAGTGGGCGTACAAGCTTGTTATCTGGAGGGAGTAGGTACAACAGTCTTCCGCATGATCGACCATGAAACACCTCAGTGTGTTTTGGTTATCGAGGGAGACAAAATTCATTCATTTTCCATCAGCGAAATGAAATGGTGAGCAGCGGCTTGGTAGTAGCCTTAGTATTGCTAATACCATGAGCAACGGTTACATGACTTGTAAAAAAATTCACATTACACTTTGTCTGAAAGAGTCAGTGTTGGAAATATTTCATCTCAAAAAAATGACAACTTAATATATGGTACATTTTTTATTGCCTATGGTGGCAGAAGAGCCACGGCCCACCTGTAATTGGTAACCGTCGCACATGGACTCAACTATACCGAGAGTACCGTCAAGCTGCTGCTCACCATTTCATCTCACAGATATTAAATGAAAGAATAAATGGCTGTCTCTTGTTACAACCAAAACACATCGATGGCCGGTCACACGGGAGTTGGTGGTACCAACTCCGCTCGGGCCCGATAAGAAGTGAGTACTCCCACTTGGTACGCAGCCCTACCACCCGTAACGCAATGGGTGGTAATTGCTTACTTCCCTTAGTCGCCTCGTATGACACCCGTGGGAAAGAATGGGGTGGTGACACTTGTATTCTTAGTCCGTCACCACACGGACAAAAGGTGCAATCCACACTAACTTCTCAAAAGCCTATTCAATATTGTCAAAACATCCACAATCTGGACTCCAGATTCTGGAGTATTGACGAACCAAAATATCTTAATCACACTGTGCCTACAGACAGATGACGCACAATGTTTAGTATTAAAATTTGGAACGTCATCGCCATGTGGACAGAAGCCCGATATTCGTCATCAAAACAGCTCAGACGATTATAGTCTAGTAGGTAATAGGAGGAGGGCAGGAGAATTTTTTTTTTTAAACTAGGGATGGCAAACAAGCATACGGTCTACCTGATGGTCAGCGGTTACCGTTGCATATAGACGCAACAGCATATCACCCACGATTTGTCATCTCCAAGGGAAGGTACAAGAGCTGGATAGGAAGGTTAGTAAGGAGAGCATAGGAAGGATAATAAGCAGAGGATAAGGAGGGGATATGGGCCTCCGGCACTCTCACTCACCATACGAAACGCAACCATAGCAGTACCTACCGTTGTTTCATGCTGATCTCCTGTTAGAGTGTGATACTTCGCTATTACTATACACTATTGCTGTTGGGTAAGGCAAGGTTCTACTACTAAATCTAAGAACCTAATTACTCTTCTTCCCGAATGTTTTATGAAGTCTTCAGATCCTCCGGCACTCTCACTCACCATACGAAACGCAACCATAGCAGTACCTACCGTTGTTTCATGCTGATCTCCTGTTAGAGTGTGATACTTCGCTATTACTATACACTATTGCCGTTGGGTAAGGCAAGGTTCTACTACTAGAACTAAGAACCTAATTATTCTTCTTCCCGAATGTTTTATGAAATCTTCAGATACTGACTATCTGCTGTATTTCAGAGCACAAATAGAATGTCAATCCCACCGCCTTATGGTTGAAGATCCTGTTTCTATCCAGTACATAGCCCGTTACATGGCAGAAATGAAGCAAACGTACACTCAGAGCAATGGCCGACGGCCTTTTGGTATATCGTGTTTAATTGGAGGATTTGATTATGACGGCAGTTCTCATTTGTTTCAAACGGTTCCATCTGGATTGTATTACGAGTGGAAGGTCAGTAGAATCATAAATCATAATAGATTTTTAACAAAAAAATTTAGAAATAGCAGCGCTGGTATTAACACTATTAACAGCTAGCATTCGGTTTTGTCGTTTTAGGATCAGTGATGGCGCTAGCGAGAACAGTCATTACGTTGCTTTGTACTAACCACGGTATCGCTTTGTAATCCTCTTTGCTATTCATGTAAAACGAGTATGTTAATGAACTATCAGTTTAGCAAAATATTATGAGAGTTATTACTGTAAGGATGCTTAACACAAAGTGCGAAAATCGAAAATAACAGTCAGCAGGAATTTAACCTGCATCTCCTGGAAACCGTCACAGATGTTTTGCCAATTCATTCTGGGGCGGTATTCCAGGTGATGCAGTTTCAAATTATGCTCGTGACTGTTATTTTCGATTTCACATTTTCGCGTTAATTTATATGACTAAGCATGTCAAATGTTTAAAAAATTTATCAAAATATATATGCAAGGATGATATCATTGACGATTGAGAGGCAAATGCAATGTGAGTTGCTTTTCCAGGCCGCAGCTACAGGCAGACATGACAAAACAGTAATGGAACTTCTAGAAAAGAATTACAGCGATGAAGCAGTGGCTACGGACAGTGGTGCCATTAGCTTGGCCCTTAAAGCGCTGATGATAGCAGTGCAACCTGGCCAGAAGAATTTGAATGTATGTTTCAGGATCCATACTATTATAAAGCTGTAATAGAGCTATGTCTGCATTTAAATTTATATAGTGTATCTGAATACAAAACAATATTTTTGAGATTTTTTCTGTTTGTCTGGTTATTTGTTCGGATGTCACCTAACAGTAACACTCAAAACCGTAGGATTTTGATGTAACATTTTTTGTTTGTTTGCTCATGATTAGACTTAAAAACTGGTATACATTTTATCCCGCTACTATATCGGGAACCTGAGATATGACCTAAAAACTAACGTTTGGCTGTCACTATGAGCAATACGGGCCTCATGGCGTAGCCGGTCCATCCATCCATCCATCAGCCTTTCAACGTCCACTGCTGGACATAGGCCTCCCCAAGAGAACGCCACAACGAGCGGTCCCGTCATGGGGGATAATGCCGTAATCGCCACGCTTGGCAGGCGGGTTGGCGATTGCAGCGGATGTTGTTAATACTCGAGGGAGTGGTGCTGCCAACTCCCCCGGTATTCCCTCAGTCGGCTCTTACGACTGCCGTGGGTAGAGGAGGGCGAAATAAATGCTATATACATTTAAGTAAGATTATATCGATTATATAAACAACTTTTGCCTCGATTTCTAAACACAATAGTGTATCCCTTATTCATAGATCAATTATTAAACTATCGAGGTATGTGAGTATCGACATATTTTAGAATTTTCTTTCGTTAACTATTTGTACGAGCATGTCATACAATTTTATATTTCCAGGTGGCAGTAATAAAAAGAAACCAACCATTGAAAATGCTAGATTCTGATACAATTGGTTCATTTCTGACAACAATCGCGAAAGAGAACGAAGAGAAATAATAAAGCGTAAATAAACAAATACAGATACTAAATATCGATTAAGTTAATTCAAAGCCGTACAATTAAACATAGGCAATGATCGCTATTTTGTAATTTCAAATGAGAGAAGCATAATAACTATATACATTATATACTGGTACTTATAACTGGACATAGCCGCTATCTTAATACGTTATTTATAATAATGTTTACAGAATCAAATACAGCTTGATGTTTATTTTTCTATAGATCACAATATTACGTATTTTTATAGTTCAATGAACTAAGCTCAAAGATATTGTTACCGACAATGTGATCGTTGCGATACACAGGTTAATCACGCAAATTTATTTCACCACTAAACAAATAATGTATTATCTATTTAACATGTATAAGAACTTGTTTAGTTTCGTCCTAGTCTTAGGTGGCAGTATACTTGACTAACCACCCACTAAGCTAATGGAGTTAACTAACAATAAAACTATTATAAATAAAGCGTTGTTTATAAATAACGTTTTTCATTTCAATCTACCGAGGAAGTGAGTGGCTCATATATTTCTGATTATTTCATTTATTACTTATTCTTCTTATGTCTATAAATTGTCAATTTTCGCATCACGAACGGGATACCACAATAATTAAGATTAGTTTTGTACTGAACAAAAGCCTAATAAGTAACAGCTTTTTCACTGCTCAAGAATCAGACGATTTTATTTTATTTTTTTATTGCTAATGACGGCAGACGAGGCCCGGCCCACCTGATGGCAAGTGGTAACCGCCGCTCATGGACTCAACTATACAGAGAGTATCGCCAAGCCACTGCGCACTATTTCATTTCTTCAAATATGAAATGAAAGAATAAAAGGCTATCTTTTGCTACAGCCATAACGCACTGACGTACTTCATGACCGGTCGCACAGGAGACGGTGGTACTTGCATTTAAGTTGTAAATTTATCCCAATAGATCTACTTTTTTTGACCAGGAACCACTTTGATGACTTTATTATTAGCAAGGACCACAAGATTAAAATATAAACTGTATGAAATAGTGTATTCTGTACGTTTCTCTCGGTTACCTCACCTCGCTACCACCGGCGTGCGTTCAGTCTAAGTTTGAATCTTTCGCGGACCATAATTATTTTAGTTCTTGCAGACCACTGGTTGGGAACCCTTTTTTTTTCTTAAGGCGCAAAAAATCTACAATCCGTTGTTCGGGGCAACATATAGGGTAGTATGGAGCCCTTACCCACTAAATATAGCCGCCGTGTGCGGTCTCTTCGTCTGTATTGGCGGACCACTGGAACTGTGTTACATTGCTTTAGTGGTGGTTGGGAACCCCTGAACTAGATCGAAGATTTAACAACATATTATATTAAAATATCGCTTTGTTTTACAAGTAGAACGGGTTTATCTCTCTGTTATCCATAGCAGGATATTGCACTTCCCGTGATTCACTGCATTAATAGTGATAGACTATATTCAGCATATCTCTGCTCCTGTATTAGGTGTGGTAGCTACGTGACAAATCTACATTCAGGTATGCACTAGTAGTGGTATAGTTAGACTCGGGCAAGGCAGGTTCGAGCTCACGGTTCGCAGCTCAAGAGGCTTCGCGTCTCGGATGACGTAAGAACAAACGCTCTGAACTCAAAACATTACGATTAATACCCTGAAAAAGCCTACTTCACTACCTACTTCAAGTATAAGCTTTACTTTTAAGGGGTAGAATTCATGGGGGTCTTGGATGACCTGGGCTGGGCCTTCTACTAGCCTCTGAATGGCTATTCACAGTGTTTTGTCTTTGTCACTAATATGACAGTTTGACGTTGAAAGAACGGAACAAAACACTGAATAACTATTCCAAGCTACAATGTTTATTTTAGTAAGGGGGTATAATTATGTTTTATGCAGGGTACTCTTCCTGACTCCACATTATTGTGTATAGAACTTTTACGGTAGTGAGTAGATTAGCGTGGTGCATGGTATCGATCAAACAGCACTGGTTACCACCGGCAAGTGTACCATGGCTCGGCTACCGCCAGTATCTTCGGTGGGCGGGGCTTCATTTGTCCCTGATAGCAATAGAAAACGGTAAGCTCAAATAATATTCACTGAAAAGCGATAATACCTACTCTTAAGATCCTTCAAATACTTCCAATAAACAAGTAATATCAAGAAATCTTCAACACATACACATCAAGAAATCTTAATGCCTAGATAAGATATTTTTAAAATCCATGATATAATAAATGCGATTACACTAGAATTTATACAGGAAGAGGAAGCTTTAACTTAATAATTCACAAATTCAAGCAGGTAGAGCAAGATTAAAATATCAATAGAATTGACTTAGTTACAATCATGTGAGTATTAATACTAGAATCACCTAGTATTCATTCTTACATGGATACAATAACTAAATTTAACTTACTTTAATGCAGGATCCAAAATCAATCAAATAATATATTTTCAAATTACCTGTAACAAAGATAAAAAACATTAAACACTATTTTAATACAGCGCCATCTGTTACAATACAGTTGAACTATAACAAAACGTATGCGGCGGTGTTTTACTAAGTGCTTGGTTCCCTAAATGGACTAGTTGTGTTATTGTCCGATAGAGTTCTCTAGCTGTCTTTCAATACCTTGTTTCAATAAAGTATTTTTAAATTGTTCGTATTATAATTTCAATTTCTACGATAGAGGTACGAGTCTGACATTATGTATTTGTTTGTAATCGATAAACTGTGAAGTAATGAACCGATTTTAAGTAATAATTATTTCTCCATTATAAAGGTAGGTATTTTATGAAGAAGTCATCAACTCGGAGCATTGGTTTTAGTACGGGTTTCATTTTCCATTGTAAAGTTAAACCTTACTATAATTTACTAATATTATAAATGCGAATATGCGTTTGTTTGTCTGTTTTGTCCACACATTTCATATATGAAATTACTTAGGTCTGGACTACAATTAGTGTAGCTTATGCTCAGGGCCTTGAGTCCCTGCATAGACGTGCTATTCGAATTGTTGATGACCCTAATATATCACGGACGACGCTGAATGAACTCATTGCTGCTGTGTACCCAGAGCTACGAAATGCGAGTTTTAAGAAATGCAAAATATTCACGGTAAAAAAGTCATAGCTGTGCCCCTGGTATTGTCAAAGTCTATGAGCGGCAATTACCACTAACCTCAAGTGGGTCGCTTGCTCACCTACCACCGCTAGTAATAATAAACCAACGATTTTAAGTCAAGCACTCATCAAAAATACATAATTTTTGATCTGTATTTTAGCACCCCTCTCCTCCCATGGAAGTCGTAAGAGCCGACTGAGGGAATACCGGGGGAGTGGGCAGCACTCCCTCGAGTATTAACAACATCCACTGCGATCGCCAACCCGCCTGCCAAGCGTGGCGATAACGGCACTATCCCCCATGAGCGAAACACATATTGTGGCGTTCTCTTGGGGAATCCTATGTCCAGCAGTGGACTTCGAAAGGCTGATGCGAAAAGATGGATGGATGGATTTTAGCACTTGACATGCTCAGCTTTACTTTAGTTAACAGAACAAATTATTTATGAGTTGTGGAAAAAGAGAACTTAAGTGCGAGCGGGAATGGAACCTGAGTGCCTTCTCGCAGTAGTTCTTTTTTTTTCATATTTCACAAATAATTTGTTCTTTCAAGTACTTATGGTTTTAATTAGTATAACAAACAGTTTAGATGGCCTTGCAATGTTCACGAAAGATAATATTGTAATAGTTTAGATAAAAACTGAATATCATAGGATTTTTCCAAAGTTTTTAAGGTCGAATATTACAACCTTATTATTACACGCTTAACCTCCTCCTGCGGAAGCCACGTTAGGGTAATGACACACAACCCACGAACCAGTCCGTGTGGTGACGGACTAAGTATACAAGTGTCATCACCCCATTCTTTCCCACGGGTGTCGTAGTCGTACGAAGCGACTTTGGGAAGTAAGCAATTATCACCCATTGCATTACTGATGGCAGGGTTGGGTACCAAGTGCAAGTACACACTTTTTACAGGCCCAAGTGGGTTGGTACCACCATCTCTCGTGTGACCGGCCATGAAGCACATCGGTGTGTTTTGGTTGTAGCAGGTGATAGCTGTTAATTCTTTCATTTCATATCTGTGAAATGAAATGGTGAGCAGCGGCTTGACAATAGTTCCGGTATAGTTGAGTCCATGAACGACGGTTACCATTTTACCATCAGGATCAGGTGGGCCGTAGCTTGTCTGCTATCATACGCAATAGAAAAATATTCTTGTATCGTTCGTCGTCGTTCACGATTCATAGTAAAATCTATAATACAATACAGCCTTTTTTTTGTTAAGGCGGGAAAATATGTTCCTAATCGCACACCCTGTCGTTTGGGGCAACTAACAGGGTAGTACGGGTTACAATACAGCCTAAGTTTGTTTATTTTTTTGTTTAAATGCGGTAATCGCAGGAGGTACCTACTATACATATTTTTAATATTAAGCTCCGACTTTTTTTTTTGTTAAGGCGAGAAAAAATGTTCCTAACCGCACACCCCGTCGTTCGGGGCAACGAACAGGGTAGTGTGGGGCCTTCACCCACTAAAGAAACCCGCCGTGTGCCGTCTCTCCGCCTTTATTGGCGGGCCACTGAAACTATGTTACATTCCTTCGGTGGAATTAAGCTACGACCCTTAGGATATATCGGAGCGAGAAACAGCGGGATATAACAGTGAATTGATGACGAAGTGGTTCATGTACTGGCCTCCAATGCCTATTGTGGGTTCGATTGTCAAGAAAAATTATTTGTGCTACCCACAAATGGTTGTTCTGAGTCTGGGTGTACTTTGTAACTGTGAAATTGTAAGTTATTATTGTTAGTAAAGAGCACCCCACAATACAGGTATAGTAGTCCACGGAGTTGCCTTTATAAAGTACGTTCTTGACTTCAAAAAACGACCTCACTCTTGTAGCATAGAATATAGTAGTCTTGTAGCATAGTTATAATAAATTACATATTATGTAAACATTCCACACTTAATAAAAAAAAAGTTGGCATAAACCCTGACCTACAAAGGCAAAGGCATTATTATTATTCAGCCTGCACTCTACCGTGTGAAATGTGTGAACAGCCAAACTAGACGTAGCGGAACTTACGATTCTGCATAACCTTTCGTTAATATTAGATCTTCTTTCGTTAATATTAGATCTTAAGTTTATTGACATTCATATGGAGGCCGAAACATATTCCCTTCGATAAGTAGATACATATTATTTTGACAACATCTACAACAGGGAATAATCAGACACTTGACAAAGATGCTATTAATATAGTAAAATAATAATATATAAAAAACAATGTATACACTATTTTATATTAGACCGTTATAAAAACATGGTAGGTGCATTATTATTATTTTATTATTATTTTCTGGTTTTTAGGGATTTTTTTCTTCTTTATTCACATTTTCATGCATTGTCATCCACTTCTGAGCTATGGTCCAAATTTGAAGTATCTAGCTCATCGGGAAGTTATTTAAAATCAATTACAAAATTCTACCCGGACAAGCATACAAGAAAGCGAATTAATAAAAATAAAAAAAAAACAGTAAAATCGGCTCCATAGTAAATAAAAGCTCAAGATCAATCAAGAACTATCAAATAAAAATTTTATCAAAATCCGTTCAGTAGTTTTTGTGTTATGTGCGACCAAAAAAAACAAACATTAAAAAGCAACAACAAAACCGAATTAAAAAGAAATATTTTATCTCCAAAGATGCCATGGACCACCTGATTGATATTAAGAGGTAACCGCCGTTCATCGACTCAGCAATACTAAGAATACTGCCTAGCCACTGCTTACCATTCCATTTATACCACCATCACTAATGACTGCACTGATGGCGGAGTGGATTAGATACTGACCTCCAGCCTGAGTGTTGTGGGTTCGATTCCCACGCAGGACAACTCTTTGTGAGATATACTAATGGTTGTTTTTTTTTATTATTGTGTGTGGCAGACGAGCCACGGCCCATCTGATGGTAAATGGTAACCGTCGCTCATGGACTCAACTGTACCGGGAGTATTGTCAAGCCGCTGCTCACCATTTCATGTCGCCGATATGAAATGAAAGAATAAACGGCTATCTCCTGCTACAGCCAAAACGCAACGATGTGCTTCATGGCCGGTCACACGGGAGATGGTGGTAACAACTCACTCTGGCCCGATAGCAAGTGAGTACTCCCACTTGGTACCCAGCCCTACCACCAGTCATGAAATGGATGATAATTGCTTACTTCCCTTAGTCGCCTCATCCAACACCCGTGGGAAAGAATGGGGTGGTGACTCTTGTATTCTTAGTCCGTCACCACACGTTATTCTGAGTCTGGATGTACCTAAGTACTATGTGTCCGTAAAATTGTATGTTTATGAAGTCCCCCGCGAAACAAGATGCCCGCCCTATAGTCTTTAAAAAAAATCAGTTACCTGCCGTTACAACCAAAAAACACCGACTTGTTTCATGGCGGTCACACGGGTGACGGTGACGTATGTATAAATAATTTTACGATTATCAATTCGTACCCGGATAAGTTAATATTAAATATCAACATTAGTCTTGTTAGATTCATTAGCGCGTAAAGAAATCTAAAATGGTCGATGCTAAGATGTTAACAATACACACAAATATTCGCACGGGTGTAATATTAACAGTAATGTGAGAAATATTGCGTAACATATGATATACATACGTTTAGTTGCCACCGTTGGTATTACCGACATTACCATCCAAATTAAATGTGTAAGATAGAGTAAATAAGTTCTTATTAAGACAGTAGATTCCAGCGGTCCGTGACTTTCCGTACAGAGCATAATAAAGTGGAAAGCCACAAACAGCCTCAGTCTTCAGGGCCCGTAAAATTTAACTCACTAAATCGTATCGACATCGTATCGTCTCGCTTGTGATTGGTAGAGAAACCTACGCGTGTTGTCGCTATAATCCCTCAGTCAATCACGGTGATCTCTCAACCGATCACAATGACACGATGCGATGTCGATACGATTTAGTGAGATACATTCTAACCGCCCATGTCATCACCGATGCTCTTCCCTTAAGTAAGGTGTCATTCAAAGCACACACTAACAAATAAGGTGGAGAGTTGATATCGCTTAGTGTATTTAATCAAGGTAAAAAGGGAGAAGATATCTAGATTTAGCGACGTAATATTTATAGGAGTCGCAAAAATTGTGATTTAGCATTGCGTAATTTATGAACGGCCCCTAAGCATCGGTTTTGAGATGACGCGTGTGATATTCAGAGCTGTTGTGTTAAGAGTTTAGTATTAATACTGCAGAGCATTCGAAATACTGGTAGGGATGTCACGTTCGTACAGTACCGTGGGAAACTACTACTAACTCAAATTATATAATTTGAAGATGGTTTCAAATCAGGGTGGGATGCAACCAAGTGCTTGTTCTGAATTTTGTTGCCCATTTACATCGGGCTAAATCTGCTAATCGCGTACTTCTCAGAAATAGAAGATACACCAATTTAGCAGCTAGTCTTATAAAAAAAAATCTGCAAATTCGTCCGCGTGGAATTTATTTATTTTCCTTTTTAGTGCAGAATCCTAATTATTTTCCGAAAATAAAAGTAGCCTACGTTACTCCTTGTAACAACCGCTATTTTCCAGTGCCCCCCCAAATAGGTGGTCCAGCCGTTACGGAGTGGTATTCAATCACAATTTCATTGGTTTTATTTTTTTACGCGGAACCCTAATTATTTTTCCAATATAAAAGTAGCCTAAGTTACTACTTGTAACAACAGCTACAACTGGTGAAAGTCCCGTCCAAATTGGTCCTGCCGTTCCGGAGATTAGCCGGAACAAAGAGACAGACCGACAGACAGACAAAAACTATAGAAATTGGTATTTTGTCATAGTTAGCATATATACTCTGGTATACATTTAGTAAAAAGTTGTTATTTAGACATTACACACTACAAACAGACACTTCAATTATTTTTTGTATAGATGTGTAGTGTTACGCTGTATACTCTGAATGTGTAGGTTCGTTGAAGTTGAAGGTTGTAAGTTTATATATTTACTGTGTTAGAGTAGACAAATGATAACTCGTCCGATCGCTTTGATGTCCATATTCATTAGTTCAACTTACATACAACATTTATATTATATTATAACTAAATATTATGCTGACCCATACGTTCAGTTTAGGCTACATACACACTATAAATGTATAGACTATTATACATTTAGATGTATATATTGAGAGCGTCGGAAGCTAACCTCACGTCATCATTCCTTACTATCGTCGCCTCCCCTTTCTGTCAATCGTGTCTTAACCTGTTCACTGCAGTTGCCATACAACCTTTGATATTGCTAGTGTAAACAACCAACTTCATATAGAAGTAACGCGTGAACAATTCCCCAAGGTATTGACGCAGTTGAAGCCAATTTACGAAAAGGATGATGACAATTTGTGACATAGGAAGACCAGGTACTAACAAAATGACGGCAGTGCCTAACTACTCACTTCCTATGTGAGAGGCGACTGATTGTGATCTATGTATGCAAGATAATTGACGAATTTAGTGGAATAATAAGGGAACAGGACATGGCTAATAGTCACAAAAATATTTTTGAAATAAATACTTCTTTACGCACGCTTGACTTGGAGTAAGCTGGTGAATGCGTGACGTGAGCGTTACGAAAATTGTGAACGGGCGATGTGAGCGTTACCAAAAGTGTGATAGTAAAGATAGAAAGAGATAGAGTTACATTTCGTATATTAGTACAGGGGCAAGAGAGAGAGGTGCGAGCACACATTTTCTTTCTCTCTTTCTTATTATTAATAGATATTAACATTATTAATAATATATATATATTTAGAGTTAAGTTTTACTTCAGTCGCGTGGTCTAATAATACAGAATTTCGAATTAAAGAAAGTATAAGGAAAGAATATATTTATTATGATGAACAATGCGAGGTATGTTTACATAATATTACGAGAAATGAGATAGAAGAACTCAATGGGGTCTAATGTACAGAAGGCAGTACTTCTGGACATAGCATGCATCATTAGAATATTCCTATTCATAAGACCCTGGCCACGGTAATAATATCTATAATATTACCGTGCCCTGGCAGTTAGGTTTCACTTCAGTACTTGTTTTGTTTTAAAATATGCCCAAGTGTCTTTCTTATCTATAGTACACTATAATGCATCACTTTTCTATAATGTCCCGAATCCCGAAAGTATATTATGGTCACCCTCACATCCACTTGAGTCCTCGTTTTGCTTTAAAATATAGCCAAGTATCTTATCTATACTACACTATAATACATCACGCAATAACTCTTAAACAAGTTACGATATAGTTCCTGGTTTGGAGCGGGCAGGTTTAAAACGAGCTATAAAATTAACTCAATCTTAAGAAGAGGTGTTAAATGCTTGCTTGTCTATGGTTTCACTTCGAAGTATAACAAGATTTTCGGTGAATGGAGGCTAACCACTTTACATCTAGGAATCAGGATAAAAAACGATGAATACAAAGGTGTGACGAGCTCTATTACCGAGTATAGAGTATTCAATGCCTATATGGGCTAATTATTAGTAAGATTCTTACTAATCTACACTAATATTATAAAGAGGAAAACTTTGTTTGTTCGGTTGTAATGAATAGGCTCAAAAACTACTGGACCGTTTTTAAAAATTCTTTCACCATTCGAAAGCTACATTATCCACGAGTAACATAGGATAAATTTTATTTTGGAAAAAAATAGGGTTCCGTAAGATAGTTGGGTTTTTTCGTATAATATCTACAAAAAGTCCGCGGCACACTATCTATGTCGAGTGAGGCCCAACTACCATTTTTTTATTTAAAAATCTTGAAATTTTTTTGGACTACATTTAAACGCATTTATTTTACTCATGCTATTAATCCTTATCAAAATAAATTATTTCATCATTAAGTACAGTTTATGTAGATAATATTTGGTCTGTAAATGATGATTTAAAATTGGACATTTGGTTTTGAAGTTATGGCGAAATTAAAATATTACGATTTCTGCTGCACGGCCCGTTGCGAAGTGAGCGTCACCAAGGCGGGGGTGCGCATGCGGCAGGGGAGTTTAGATCTATGAGTAAGGTACCCGCGCGGCTCAGACGCGACGTCGGCTCCCTACGCAGCGGTCGTGCGCGAAGTCTAATAATTTTCGTGCGATTTTTTTTAGATTTGTTTCTTAAAACTACACCTACGCAAAAGTTCTTCTCAGTGCTAAACAACAGTTCTTCTCAGAGCTAATCAACAGTTCTTTTCAGGGCTAACCAACAGTTTTTTTCAGGGGTAACCAACAGTTCTTTTCAGGGCTAACCAACAGTTATTTTCAGGGCTAAACAACAGTTCTTTTCAGGGCTAAACAACAGTTCTTTTCAGGGCTAAACAACAGTTCTTTTCAGAGCTAGAATATTACACGTTATTAGCATTTTCTTAAACATTTGAAAATGCCTAAGAGAGCCAGGTCTCAACTTTCTAAACATAGATCTCAAGCACGCGCAGCAAGAATACGTCGTATGGGAGAATCTTCACCTGAACGTTCACAACGCCTTGCTGAACAAAATCAGAGAAACTCTCAGGTACGCGCACGAGAGTCGAGTGTCGAACAGACTGGCTTTCAGACATGATCCGCAGGTTGATTATGCACAACAAGCGTCCGTCCAAATCGGAGTCATCAATAAGATCTGCTCTAACTGCTCTGCCAAGAAATGGGCGGACGAACCTAATGGTATGTGCTGTGCTTCAGGTAAAGTTTGTTTTCCTAACCCTCAGGAGCCGCCACAACCAATAAAAAATCTTTTAACTAATAACCATCCATTACCTGGTCATTTTTTAACAAATATACGTAAATACAATAGTCTTTTTCAAATGACCTCTTTTGGCGCAAAAGAAATCAGGGAAGGTAATTTTATGCCCACTTTTAAAATTGATGGACAGGTATCATCTCATTGTTAGCCTTTGCCACCATCAGGCCAAAACCCACAGTTCTTGCAAATATATTTTATTTCGGATGCAGACCAGTTATCGTTGCGATCAAGCATCGCACCAACCTTAAAAATGAATTTAATTCGCGAATTACAGACCGCTCTGAATAATCATAACGTGTATATACGAAGTTTTAAACAAAACTTAGAACTCAACTCCTCAGATAATTTAAAGTTAATTATTCATTCAGATCGCACTCCACAGATAGCACACAGAGGCAGATATAATGCTCCTACTGTAAACGAGGTAGCCGTTCTCTTGGTCGATGAAGACAAAGGTCCCAGGGATATAGTCTTACACGGTAGAGACGGACAGCTCAAAAGAGTTTCTGAGCTACATCGGTCCTATGATCCACTACAGTATCCTATAATGTTTGTGACAGGAGAAGACGGTTATTATTTGACTATCCCTCAGCAGGGTTCTGCGGGTAATAAAACTGGTTCGTGTATGCAATTTTATGCATTTAGATTAATGTTTAGAACTAACTCTTTTAATCCGTTACATTATTACAGAGACTTATTTAGTCAATATTGTGTTGACATGATGGCGAAAATGATATCGGAAAGATTAAATTATATTTCTTGGAATCAACAAAGACTGAGGGCTGATGACTACATTCATCTCAGAGATGCCTTAAATCATGACGCAAAAGTTGATCCATCAAATATTGGTCAACATGTCATATTGCCATCGTCATTTACGGGTTCTCCGCGTTTCATGCACGAGAAAACGCAGGACGCGATGACGTACGTCCGAAATTATGGTAGACCTGACTTATTTGTCACTTTTACATGTAACCCCGAATGGCCTGAAATTAAGGCGGAGCTGCTACCAAGACAACGGTCTTTCGACCGTCATGACATAATTTCACGTGTATTTCATTTAAAGATGAAGAAATTCATTAAATTATTTGTCAAAGAACAGATATTCGGTAAAGTAAAATGTTATATGGCAAGTGTGGAGTGGCAAATGCGCGGTTTATCTCATTGTCCTTTTGCTGTTCTGGCTAGAAACTAAAATACAACCAGATGAGATCGACAGTGTCATAGTTGCGGAGCTACCCGATCAAGAAATTGATCCGGTACTACACGACATTATAACTAAAACTATGGTACATGGACCCTGCGGAGAACATAATTTAGCTGCACCATGCATGAAGCACGGTGTCTGCACAAAAAAATACCCTCGCCGTTTCATGAACGATACCCAGACGGGAGAGGATGGGTATCCAGTTTATCGTAGGCGCGATACAGGAAATAGCGGTCGCAGCACTACGCTACAAATCAGGGGCAACATGGTGACGATAGATAATAGGTGGATTGTTCCATACTCCCACTATGTAAGACTTTTAACGCTCATATAAACGTGGAGTATTGCCACTCTGTCCAAGCTATTAAATATATATGTAAGTATATAAATAAAGGTTCAGATCAGGCAACTTTTAGCCTTAGAAACCCACACGACGAGGTCGAAAACTATTTAAATGGCAGGTACATAAGCACATCTGAAGCTGTCTGGCGCTTATTTGAATTTCCCATTCACGACCGGCATCCTACTGTAGTGCATTTGGCCGTTCATCTAGAGAACGGTCAAAGGGTGTATTTTACACCAGGGACAGCTCATCAAGTTGTCCAAAACCCACGCAATACCACATTACTGGCATTTTTTGATCTCTGTAATGAAGATGAATTCGCGAAACCTCTTCTGTATCATAATAATACTATACATGGGCAAATAATAAATTCACTAGAAGGAGGCGTGGTGAAGATGTAGTTGGACATCCGGAGATAAAAAAAGATGCCGCTTTAGGTAGAGTCTACGGGATACATCCATCACAATCAGAGTGTTTTTATCTTAGGATTCTACTGCACCACGTACGCGGTCCGACCTCATTTGCATACCTTAAAACTGTAAACGGTATTGTCAAAGAGACGTATCAAGCAGCTTGCCGTGAGTGAGGTTTACTTGAAAACGATGACTATTGGGGTAACACTTTAAGCGAAGCTTCGTTATCACATTGTCCAAAAAAACTAAGGGAGTTGTTCGTAGTCATACTTTTATTTTGTCAACCGTCGGAACCATTGAAGTTATGGGATACTTTCAAAGATCAGTTCTGTGAAGATATTAGACATCGTATCAGACAACAAAATCAGGATAACACTTTACCTTTCACTGAAGTCATTTATAATGAAGGATTAATTGAAATAGAAAACAAACTACTAGAATTAAACGACAAAAATTTAAGTGATTTTAGATTACCTTCTCCCGTTCGTACCCAGAATAATACTATTGACACAATGGTACAACAGTATAACAGAAATGATTTAAATTTGGGCACCGATTATGCAGTTACTTTGGATCAGTCTCTAGGCCAAATAGTCCATAATTTAGATAGTCTGATAGATGCTATATATCCTGACATCGAAAACTTACATAAAAAAAATGATTTTCGTTGGCTGTGTTGTAGAGCAATAGTTTCTCCCAGGAATGAAACAGTCAACGAAATAAACAATTTAATTATGCAGAAAGTACCGGGTGAAGTAAAGTGCTATAAATCCATAGACACCGTCACTAACATCGAGGACGCAGTGCACTACCCCCAGGAATTTTTAAATTCTCTGAACCCCGCTGGGCTACCACCTCATGAACTGCCGTTAAAAGTTGGCACGCCGATAATGCTTCTCAGAAATTTAAGCCCCCCCAACATGTGTAATGGCACGAGACTTCTTATAAAGGAGCTAAAAGATAATTTAATAGTAGCGAAGATTATCACCGGCCCTGCAGCTGGTGAATTAGCTCATATACCAAGAATACCCATGATTCCTACTGATTTGCCTATACCCTTCAAATTCCATTAAAAATTTCTTTCGCACTAACGATAAACAAATCCCAGGGCCAAACATTCAAATTAGTAGGAATTGATTTACGAAAAGAATGTTTTACGCCTATCACGGGTCGGGGCTCCCGACCATCATTATATTTTGTTACCTGAAAATAATTTAACGTCAAATGTTGTTCATAGAGAAGTTCTACAATAATCGCTTACGTTATCTATCCTAAAACAACGGATTTCACTCCGGGACTGCCGGCAGAAGTGAAAACTTAGTATTAATTACATTTAAATATTTTCATCATTAACAACTTTAACATCCTCATAAAGCAATCTATGCAGCCTGCGGGTAATGACTGCGTCGTCGATGTTAGTGTCGGTGTCTGTGAATTGACCTGGGAATCATTTTGCTGACCGTGTCTTTCCTGGGAAGGCTTTTTGCGGTAACCGACATCAACGCGGGCGGAGCCGCGGGCGACCGCTATGTTAGCTAAAGATGGGCTAAAAAAAAATATTGTTCACGCTATAGCATTAAGAGACTGATATTGTTTGTTAGTGTTACTGTCGTAATTAATTAGTGATATGTAATTTCAAGAAATAACCTACAATAACTTAAAAATAATAATGTTTGACGTTTGTTATTTTTATATTCTCTCATCGTTAACAGCGCTCCATGCCTATTTCACGCATATACCACATCATTATTACACACTTACAATGAGTCAGTTATTTTTGTCTACACTAGAAATTACCTAGAAATAATAATTTATATGGCAAAACAACGTTTGCCGGGTCAGCTAGTATTATAATATTTATAAATACGACACGCTTATACTGTATACCAGCACATCCGGTATATAGCGCGGGTTTTACAATACTAAATGTGACGTGAATATTGGAGTGTAAATAGGTTTCTAAGATAGTTAGCGGTCTTAAAATGTCCCCCGGGGAAGGATAGACGCAAGTTCGTATCCTGCTCGTAGAAAAGTTCTCTTTTTATAAAACAATAACAATATTCTTCGTGCTCCTTTTGTTCTCTTGCTTAAATCTAGCTTTCTTTTACAAATTGGTATTTTATAAACACATTAGACTCTTCCCGCGATGCCGTCCGCGTGGACTTCAGAAGATAAATCATATTCACGGACATTTCACACAACGCCCTCTGGTCCCAAACTAAGCTTAACGCTTGTGCTATGGGTACCAGATTACGGATATAATACATATTTATATTACTCTTTTTTTTGTAAATAAACATATAATAGAATATACATTAATAGATAGAAAACATCACTAATAAGAATAACTATAATAGATAAATACATAACTCTACGGCAAACTAAATCTTTATGTAAAAATAGCTGTCCCATGAGAAGCTTTCATTTTTCCGGGATAAAAAGTAGTCTATGTCCTTTTTAGGGCTCCAGGCTATATACTATGACCCATATATGGTTCAGTAGTTGTGACGTGAAAGCATAACAAACAAATAAACAAACTCACTTTCGCATTTATAATGATGGAATGGTTTGGTTTATGCGGTAAACGTCGATAAGCTAACAGACGCGACACTGCATTATGTTTCCGACATCTTCAACCAATTTACAAAAAACCTTAATGACTATATTACTAAAAAATATAGTTCTTCTAAGCAATACATGTTTATTTAATCGCAACAAAAACAAAATATAATCCCGCCATCATAAATCTTTAGCAATAAACAAACAAGAACGCAACATAAAATGAATTATCCATCACAACAGAAAGACGTGGTCACAGCCGCGCTATAATAAAACCACGCAAGCTCAAGTATGTGTAGGACTAAAATAACTCTTCCCGGTTTGATGAACTTGACATCAACAACGTATAGCTGCGTACATGCCAACGACGAAGTTTGTGGGTGTATAGAATCTGGCTTCAGGATAGAGTTATGGTCATGGTTACCTTAACAAATTTACCTTCAGTCACCCAAGGTGTGCACACAAAAAAAAATCTCTCGTATCTCTCGTATTATAAAAAAGTCTCTCCGCCGTGTCTGTCTGTCGTCTCTTTGACCGCAATAAACTCACAAACTACTAAAGGGTTTTTTATGCGATTTTCAATAATGGATGGTTCTTAAGGAAGATTGAGGAGTTATTCATTAAAGTTTTGTGTAAATTGATTGAAATATGTCGATGATTGATGAAGATATCGAATAAAATCATTTACTAACTGATATTTTTTTTGTTTGTAACGAAATAATATTATAATAAGCGAAATGTTAGTGTTTTACCATAGGTCACCGCTTCGGAGATAGAATAGGTATACAGAAATCAACCGACACACTGTCTGTGCATCATACAGGATGTGTTCCAAGATAACATGGATTTACTAAAAATAAATATAATATACATAATAATATATATTATAAACTATGTACGTAAAGATATTTAGTACATACGTGATAAGATAATTTTGTAATCAGGTTTAAATGTAAATGCTGATAATACTTTATCTATAAAAGTACTCTTCAACATGTGTTTGAAAAATATTCAAGTGGTATTATATTACAACCCTGTTCCATGACATCATACCTGAACTGTAACAAGTACGTGGAACGACAAACGGGGTGTTTTATAAACATAATAATATAATTAAATAAATACTATAACATACAACATACCATCACGCCTGTATTTCTCGAAGGTGTAGGCAGAGGTGTATTACACACCCAGGATTTGCCAGCTATGTTTGAGTCCCACGTAATAGAGGGCGAGCCTATTGCCGTCTACCGGGCACATTTCTAACTCCGGGCGGCAACTGAGAATTTTCTCTTTGGGAAAAGCTCAATAACTCTGTCCGACCCGGAGATCGAACCCGAGACCTCATGATCAGCAGTCGCTCACACTACCACTGCACCACCGAAGCAGTCATTAAACATAATAAATACATACATATTCATTTTCGCCCGCTATTAGGTGGGAGTTAAACATAGCTGGTGAACCGTGTAATAATACAATTTTGCCTACCCCTTCGGGGAATACAGGCGTGATGCTATGTTGTTGTTTGTAGTACATATTCATTTAGAGTACAACGAATTTTGGGAAACACAAATTGGATATTGCCTGTGGTATTCGAATTCACAAAACTCAGCAACGCAGGTCTGCATTTATACCTCTCAGCCATCTATGTAACCTCATGGGCTAAAAGAATTTAGTTGAATGATTCTGAACCCTACAACTGAATCATCATTATTCCTGTCTTCTCCTTATTATGCTTTCTCCACCTGCTTACCCTTTCCTTAGAGATGGTGACGTGAGAGTAACACCCCTTATTTATTTTTTTTAAAAGACACCCTGCACTAAGGAATAATCCTTGTATCGCGGGGAACTTTACAAACATACAATTCCACGGTCACAAAGTACACCCATACTCAGAACAAGCATTTGTAAATCACACAAAGAGTTGCCCTGTGTGGGAATCGAAATTGGGCTCCCGCCCTCCCGGCCGGTATCTAAACCACTCCGCCATCTGCTGTTGCTAGCGTCTATTGACTAGGGCAGTATTTACTCCAAGCGTGTATAAAATCTAGAATTGACGCTTCGGTCCTCTGCCAACGATTTCAACAAAAAAAAAAAGTTATAACATTTTTCTTTTATTTTAATAAATGCAAAAGTTGTTTTATTTGTTACGAATATATATTTTACTTATAACAATTATTATGAGGGTGTCGTTAAATAACGTCACATGACAATGCAACTCATATTACGTTCTGTAATAGCTACTATGTAATACCGGGTTTTTCTAGCGTGACGTCATCCGTGTGCAAGTTGCATCGCATGCCGCGATATTGATTGGCCGTCAAACATAATTAATGGTTGTAGACCCGCCAATTCACATTCTTTATTGTTTTTTGTGTGGGGAAAATCAGGAAGAAATGTTAGTAGTATTTAAATGGGAAATGTAAATATGTTTTTCTAATTAGACCAGCCCTTTGCACGCAACGTACGTGACAAATTTCAGCTTTGTAGTCTTAGTAGTTTTGGCGTTGATTTTCAGTCAGGACAAGCAATTTTATATTGTACTAGCCTTTGCCCGCGGCTCCGCCGTAGCCAAAAGCTAGTTTTTGAGTTATATCTCAGGTTCCCGATATAGTAGCGGGATAAAATGTTTACCAGTTTTTAAGTCTAATTAAGAGCTAACAAATAAAAAAAGTTGCATCAAAATCCGTTCAGTAGTTTTTGCGTGATGCGCGAACAAACAAACTGATAAACAGACAAACAGACAAAAAATCTAAAAAAAATCGTTTTGTGTTTAGACACGCCTATAGAGAGTACAGTCATTTTTTTCTCAAATATCTTAAATGTGCAGACACAGTTCTGTTACAGCTTTATAATAGTATAGATTAAGTCTGGCATAATACTAGAATATTAAAAGATTACCAATAGCACGTATGGCACTTTGCTTTGCTCAAATTGATTATTATTTTTTATTCAGATGTGATCTTAAAATCGTATTCAAGTATTCTGAGGTTAAATTCCTCGCATAACTCCATCGGACGCATCAATCATTGACCGATAAGATTCTCTCGATTCTCGATTTTCCAAGGCTATCTAAACAAATAGAATAATTATAGAGCCTGTTGGCTTGCGTAGGTAGCATACGACCATGCGCACTCCATGTGACGACGATTATGATGATGGGACGAGAGTGGTGTATGATCAAGTGTAGCTTCTTAAGTCTTTTTTTCTAAACATAGCATCACGTCTGTATTCCCCAAAGGGGTAGCGAGAAGTGTATTACACACCTACTATTCGCCAGCTATGTTTAAGTCCCACGTAATAGGGGGCGAGCCTATTGACGTCTACGGGGCTCATTTCCAAACTCCGGTCTGCTACTGAGAATTTTTTTATTTTTACGAAAATTCTCAATAACTGCCCGACTCGGGGATCGAACCCGAGACCTCATGATCAGCAGTCGCTTAAACTACCGCTGCATCACAGAGGCAGGCTTTTTTCTATATTATAGTGTAATAGGTAATGCACCTATCATTGCGGTGATCTATACACCACCCCATTTTATACCACGAATGTAGTAAAACCCGACTAGCCAGACAATACTACTACGGGAAAATAAACCATAAATTAAAACGTAATAAGAAAACAATTTGCTCAAAGATTAAGTGATAACTTGTCATAAACAATTTAATACTAGTTTTTTTTATTTTTTATTTTTACTCATAAATCAAGTCATGTGTTATTAAGCAGCACAACAGACCAGACGTCTACATACAATACAAAACAAGGCAATATGTACACAGTCTTTTGAAATTGAATTTAGGTTGGCGCTCGATCGATTACAGGTTATTGACACGATGTAAGTCTAAGCGATAAGCGACATCAGCGGTTGCTTCATGCTCCATTTTTTTTAGTAAACCTAGGTTTTCAATTTGGGGGTGGAGGAAGTCTACATTATAGTAACCTTTCGGCCCATGAACAAGAACTTAAAAAGTTTGTTAGTGCGAAAATGTGAAATCGAATGTTAATTTAAATGGCTAATCAAGTCAAATGCTTAAAAACATAGCAAAAAGCCTTGTTGTAAAACTAAGGAATGCAAATACAATGGTATTGAGTTCACGTCCCCAGTCAAGGGTAACGACACAAGTCTCTGATTTTCGAGAATATAGTGTCTATTTGTTTACAAATAAACACTAATAACGTGTGGAAACCTACATCTTTCATCATCATCAGGAAACCTCCCCTGGGTTTGGGCTTCCGGCGCTCTCACACACCATACAAAACAACGGGAGGAGTACCGTTGTTTCGCGTTGATCTTATGTGAGGGATCCTCGACCGAGCCGGCCAATTCATGCTGGGATAAGCAAGGTTCTACCACTAAAAATGAATAATTATAAATAAATAATAATAAATATTCACGGACATTTCACACAACGTCCTCTGGTCCCAAACTAAGCTTAACTCTTGTGCTGTGGGTACCAGATTACAGATATAATAATACATATATTACTTTTTTTTGTAAATAGTACAAGTATCTGTGTTCATCACACAAATAATTGTCTTGAGTGGGAATCGAACCCACGACCTCATGCACGGAAGTCGGTTACACTACCGACTACGCCACGAGGCCCGTCAAATTCAACATTACTTTTTATATACGATTAGTAAAACAATAACATAATAATTATTATTATTTATGCTTATTATGCAAATTGTGCTGCATGTCACGTGCTTCGCAATGGGGGGTCGCTGATAAGGATATTAAAATCAATGAAAGCTATCTCTTCAGTCAACGTCCCTCTGTAAGATTCCATCACAAAACAGTGGTTTAATTTAAAATGTTTACACTTGCGTCTCTAAACTTACAATAACGCCTAAATTATAACAGCATTTTTTTTTTAATTTATCATTAACAAAGCAAGTTAACCTTGCTGTGTTTAGAACGACCTTATTTTATTGCAAAACAAACCGAAATACTTTCACGTGTTCTTCTCGAAATATTTCAAACAGACTGACAGTGATTTTAATTAATATAGAAATCCATCAAAAGTTATAAAATACTAACTCACCCGGCGAAATACATACCGCCATATTTTCTTTTCGTGAATAAAATTATTAAAGTACTTATATCGCTATTAAAAAATAGGGGTTGGCAGTAGAAGGGTGAAAATTTGAGGTTGTATCTATTTTTTAATGGCGAATCATTAAAAAAATTAAATAAAAAATGTCCACAAAATAAAAAATAACATTTTGGGATGGACCACCCTCGTCACTTAGGGGTATGAAAATATTTTACATCGTATTCTCAGACCTACTGAATATACACACGAAATTTCATAAGAATCGGTCAAACCGTTTCGGAGGAGAATGACGACAAGCACTGTGACACGAGAATTTTATATATTAGATAATTATTAAGTTCACCAAATGTTACAGTCTAAGATGTAACTAAACTCTATTAAGTACTAGCGAGTTGTCCCATGCAATTTAATAATGTCAAAAATCTCCTGAAGGGAACGATCTTGAAACAAATGTTAAGATTTGAAGTACTGACTTTCCATAACCATTATTATACTCGTAGATACTCATTACAGCCAACCACAATCCATCCGTCTAATGTAATTTCTAACTACGGAGCAAATTATAATTTATTATTAACATGCTCAGAAGTCCACCTCTCCACAATAGGCTGTTGGTATTCTCAATAAGTTATAGCCAAATAATCTATGCTATTAAAGCTATAACAGAGCTGCGTCTGTACATTTAAGATATTTGCGAAAAAATGACTGTATTAGGCTATATTTTTTTATATTTTTTATCTGTTTGTTCGTTCGCTCATCACGCAAAAACTACTGAACGGATTTTGATGAAACTTTATTTATTGATAGATCTTGATTAGATTTAAAAACTGGTATACATTTTATCCCGCTACTATATCGGAAACCTGAGATATCATCTAAAAACTAGCTTTTGGCTGCGCAGGCAAAAGCTAGTAAAGGACGGGCCCGGTGTTGCGGATCTATCGCAACATAAGCAGCGGGGCGTGGTCCTACATCTGCGCGGATGCAGCGATAATTATTACATCAAGAAACTCGCTGTTAGGCGGCCCTCACAGTATATATGATGTCTCTGTACCTAGGCATGTTATCTGTTACAGCTAATATACCAGTACAATCGAAATTACAGTCCACTTTATTTCTCACGTCCGTTACGACCTTAACAGAGGGTATTCCGACATGATTGGAGAAAGATCAGGTGCATGACCAATAGCTTTATTTGCTATGAGAGGCAGGGGATAAAACACTGCCAACTTGTAACACCAAGCTGCTAATGAGTTTCTTGGCAGAAAAATCTCAATACGACATCTACGAGAAAAATCTCATATGACATCTACGAGAAAAATCGCATATGACATTTACGAGAAAAATCTCATACGACAACTACGAGAAAAATCTCATATGACATCTACGAGAAAAATCTCATATGACATCTACGAGAAAAATCCCATATGACATTTACGAGAAAAATCTCATATGACATCTAGGAGAAAAATCTCATACGACATCTACGAGAAAAATCTCATATGACATTTACGAGAAAAATCTCATATGACATCTAGGAGAAAAATCTCATACGACATCTACGAGAAAAATCTCATATATCTACGAGAAAAATGTCATATGTCAATTTTAATACCAGTCAAGTGTCAAAGTGGATTGTGATTGTAGTCTCTCCTACATTGGGCAAACAAAGAGATCCATAAGAACTCAGATCAAAGAACACATAGCTGATGTGAATCACCGTCGCTATACAAAGTCTGCAATTTTTGAGCACACACAGGACCACACCCACCATTACATTAGGGTTTGACAAACCTCAAATCCTCGCAAAAGAACATCGATATCGTCCTAGAATGATACGTGAGGCTATTGAAATTAAGAAATATCCCAATTTCAATAGAGAAGATGGCTGGGTCTTACCATCAAGCTGGAATCCTGTAATAGGCCTCACCAAACATAATACAAGAAGGCACACCACAAGATTGCAAGACACAGTTAGCGCTTATTGTGTAGATAAAACCCACAGTAGTGATTAGTTAGTATTTCCGCATAAATTTAATAATCCATAACTGTTGTTGCCTACTGAGTTTTCTGGCCGGATCTTTCTCAGTCAGGCCGCGTTCCGATCCAGTGGTAGCTTTTTAGTCTTAGCTTCTATTAAAATTAATATATTTAATAATATAAACTAATAATCAATATTGTCTTCAAACTGGTAGTATTTCGATTACTTAAAAATTTTAATTGGTAGGTTGTGGTAGAATTTTTAAGCACTAAATATAAACAAAAATTTTAAATCTTAAAGAGAAGTATTATACTAATATTATTATACTAGCTTAAAATCTCATACATTGTAAGCATAGAACTTAAAAGTAGATATTTTTAATCGTGTTTCGAAACGAATATATGGGTTGAAATAAATAAACCAAAAATTTGTAAAATCATCTATTTCAAAAAAATGACATATTTAAACCACTCCGCCATTTGTGCACATCTCTCTGTGTGTGTGTGTGTGTGTGTGTGTGTGATGGCGGAGTGGTTTAAATACCGGCCTCCCGACCGAGTGTGATGGGTTCGATGTGTGTTCTACAAATGGTTGTTCTGAGTCTGGGTGTACTTTATGTCCGTGTAATTGTATATTTGTAAAGTCCCCAGCGACACAAGGATAATTCCATAGTGCAGGGTAAAAAAAAAATTTAAAAAAATTTTTTTGCCACAACCCGGAATTCGAATCCAACACCTTATGATCCGTAGTCGCATATACCGCTAGGCCACAGAGGCTGCTACATATCAAGATATTTTATTAACAGGCGAGTTCTCTTGCTCGTAAATCTTACATAACACCTAATTAACATCCTTAACCACCCACAAGCTGATAAGGTCATCCATTTGTTAACGGGTGTCCAGTAATTACCATACCTATTAATGATCTTACTGTAATTATCATAATTAAAATAAAGACTACGTTTCGTTTGGGCGAAAAGTGGGCAGTGGTAGGCCGAGTCATGTTTAGTGTCAATCTATTTTCTGTCTGTCCCTCTGTGGAAAAGGAAACAGTCATGTTTACCTGGTTGTTCGTTCGCGTTAATGTAGTGCAGCTTGATGTATTACTCATACCAAATCGAATAATCTATAATCGCAATTTTGTAAACTTTGATCGATATTTTCAAGAGTTTTGAGGCAAGAGGCAGGAGGCACTGCTGTTTAAATAGATTTTGCTCGAGACATCATTAGCTCTCTATGTAAATATAGCTTTCTCATGGGAACTATACTATTTATCTGGATAAAAAACCTATTAAAAGGACATAGTCTTTTCTGGGCTCCATACTATATTTGTGTAAAACTTCATTACAATTATGTAGTTCAATAGCTGCGGCATCCCAGCGTAACAAACAAACTCACGCATTTATAATTTTGATTTGTTGTAATCGTTTTTTTCTCTCTTTTTTTTTTGCCTCTGGTCCAAGACGCATAATTATTAGAGATGGGCCGAATGTGATTTTAACCGAATACGAACTTAGGCCGAACCGACCGAAATATGCAAAATTCGGCTGAACTTCGGTGTGTGCTTTCCCGGGAGTAACTTGTTGTGTTCTGTGTGTATTTTTTTGAAAGACAACTGTCGTAAAACAATCAGTGCAAGGGTGACACATTATTTCTTATTATTGGGTTTATTGATTCATAGACTCCTGGATCGCGAAAAAAACTATTCATATATACTTTTTAATTTATCTATATTAAATTATAGTTTAGCGTACCTACAACCGGGACCAAGGAACCGCTCGTTACGCCGTTCTCTTGGGGAGGCCTATGTTCAGCAGTGGACGTTGAAAGGCTGATGGATGGGTGGATGGTATCTACAACTGACCGTGATTAAATTATTGTAGAGTATTGGGATATGTGACTTATTTTACAGCTGTGACCGATTTGATTTCTCTTAATTTTAGTAGAAACCATACCTTTTTCTTATACCGAATGTTCGGCATTTAAGACCGAACTTCAGCCGAATGCCGAAGTTCGGTTCAAGCCACCAAAATTCGGTTAAACCGAATGTAAAACGTACTTCGGACCATCCCTAATAATTATGTGTTTAGAGGTGTCTTACGATCGAAAACATTATAGTTTTTTTTAGCTATCGCTTTACTTGGTCCTTGTAAAGGTTCTAGTTGAAGTTCATATGACACAAGATTATACATATAAGATTTAAAAGGATGATTTATAACCATTAAAAGCACAATAAGAAAGGGCACCATTGTAATGTTAATTGGCGTGGTTCATTGTCACTAATTTGCATTCAATTCAGAGGTCGCAAGGTCCTGTTTGGTCTCATATTGACTCGATATACGTTCGATCAATTGATCATAAGCTAAGAGCGGAATAGTTTTTCTACCTATTACTGTTCTATTATTAGGCAAGGGCGTAGTCCATCAAGATCGCTCAGTGCAGATTAGCAGAAACGCAAGTCGTTGAAAAAATCTCAGGCATACAGGTTACCAATCAGTGATAAATTTGTACATATAATCTCGCATCGCCAGTACGGCGAGGACATGGTACTGGGCATAAAAATTTATACCACTATCTTTGCAGTCCTTGGTTTCATTATCACTGCTTTTTTTATACTACGTGCGTGGCAAAGAATCATATGGCCCATCTGATGGTAAGTAGTTACCGTAACCTATAGACGCTATCAACACCAGAGGCATCACTCGCTCGTCGCCATCTCCAAGGAAAGGGATAGGAGATGGATAGGAAGAATAATAAAAAGAGAATAGGTTTTAGGGAGGAGATGTAATTTAGACTTCCGTCGCTCTCACACCATGTGAGAGGGTGGTACTTTCTACCTATTAGGCGTACTACCACTAAAGCTTACCTTTTATTGTGCTTTAGTATTGTATTATACTCTTTTTCAACAGAACTGTAACTATTAGAAATATATCACCGGAAATAACTTACGTTGAGGATCGAATTTAGTCGACCCGGGTTTTGAGTGTCCAGTGCCTGCCGGTAACTCGTTGCTACTGCTGCACGCTCGCCCTGATGATGAGCATCGAATATGCTCGAAACCCTGGTCAACTAAATTCGATCCTCAACGTGAGTTATTTCCGGTTATATATTTCTAATATGTATCAATCTCACGATAGTTTCAATATGAGAACTGTAACTGTTAAAACATACTGGAAAAATAATGATTAGTGGTGGTACCACGCGCGAATAGTATGTACCATCATTGTCTTCGTTTTATAGAGCTGTGTAACAATGTGTTGAGGTTGCAGTGAAAATTGTCGATCCTATACGCACTCTACTCTGTAGTTTCTGAGTGAAGTAAGTAATAAATATTCACAGCAAAAAATGAAGAAGGATCTGCTCCTTCACTGTGGTTCTGGTGTTAGTAAGCGATTGGGTTATTACGTGCGTTTGTCTCTAAATGTAGCAAGCACTAACCTTAATTTTGGTAACTGTAATTTCATTTACAATACAATATAATAATGTTGCCATTATTTTATTTGTTGTATTTGCAGACAAAAACCAACAATCATTTCAAAGAAATTTAATTATTAGCAGACGCGCCAAAGTCAATATTCCAATAATAAAAATAAATAAAAGTAGTAAATAGAATAGATTGAAAAGGAAAATGAATTGCTTTTGTTGAGTGTCTTATTATCTTCAATTGCCGCTTCCAAATAGAACTTCTGTAAATGATTGAGTTGTTACAGACAGTAATCAATTCCAGGTTAAAAAGCTCTTACTCAGAGCCAGAGTATTTTTTTTTAACGTAATCAGTTAAAACCATTTTGCTGTTAATATAAAAGCGAAATTGTATTTTTTTATGACGACTTAAAGCACGTAACTGGACTCTTTGCGGCCATACAGATGTTAGACGACGATTGTAAAATTTTATGTTAGTTTTTTTTTTTTGTCCTTTGTACGATTTTAAACTACTCATCCGATTGCAATGAAATAGTTACGTCGTTTTGTGCACGATTGTGAAACGGTTTTGATTGTCATATAAATATATTTTGCAAGAAAATTTTTATACGCTTTAACAAAACCCATTTCGATGTTTTATAATCTATTTAAGGCACACGCTATATAGATTTTAGAAATTCTTACTATCACAGCACAGGTACATCTCTCGCTTCGTCAACATTTATAATTAAAAACTGGTATACATTTTATCCCGCTACTATATTGGGAACCTGAGATATAACCTAAAAACTAGCTTGTAGCGGCGGCACAGCCACTGGCCGCTGATTATTCATAATTATGTACGGCAATTAATGGAATGATTTGCTATAAATGCTATCCCCCGCCCCCTAGGTTGTATCATAATTTCGGCATTCGATGAGTTATAGTCTAGCACTGGCTGATAATACGTAAAAGAAAATACAGAAAAACAATAAATTAAATCTTATTACTTGGACCACGATTATTTTGTGATAAAGCGCGTAGGTTGAGTCTACTTATTAACAATGTGTAACGGTACTTTGGGCATGTATCATTTATTTTTTAAATCGCTACTTATTCATGAAATTAGATTAAACATTATCTGATCTGTGATGTTTATCATTATGCTTAATAGAATCGCCCATTGTGGATCGGAGTTGATGAAAAGATCAGATATAATATGCTAATAACTTTACCGTAAGTATAGTAGGCCTGTTTTAATACCTACCATCTTTAAATTAGGATTTAACTAAAAAAGCCTCCACGATTAAATAGTGACAAAAATTGTGTTTTATTACAATTAAATGTAAATAAACACGGCAACCACGCATCGGATGACACAGCATAGAACCGCTTTGCACCAGCGAGACTGACAATTTGTCCCCTTAGAGTTAAAAAAGATTCGTTAGAGTTAGACGAACGTTTGTTTCGCTTCATTGCGTTTGGTCGAAAGTGTGACACGTAAGTCCTGATTGGTCGTGAGAGTGATGCGTGTGACGTTCGTCTAACGTTTCGTTTTACATTCTAAAGAGGCCTGGCATATAGAGCGGCTATAAGGAATAGGACCCTTTTAACGCCAGCGGTCTAGAATGCTTCGGTTTGGCGCTCAGTTGGGGATACACTATAAAACAGCCTCTCAGCATTGATGCTGGGATGGGATGCTTTTAAGAAAGTATAAAAATAAGCTGTACAATTTGGAGCTTTCTCTTTCAGGACGAACAGAGGTTTGAGGTCGATATGTATTGGAAAATAATGTAATAAGGTTAGTGGCTTAAGGATATTATCACCCTTCATTACAGTGTATCGCACGGCAATTCAGGTGCAACAAAGTCTTTACATTGCGTGTCTCCAGCCTGTAGGAAGCCTTAGATTTCTTGTTAGAGAGCTAAATGTGTGTCCACTGATCTATGATTCAGCTTAATGTGAATTCGATGTCACAATATGATCGATGAAGCAGCATTCATGGGAGAAACAGCTTTTATGGGCGATCGATCGAGAGGGCCAAAACCGTTCGTCTATGCCTCTATGGCAACACTGACGGATAATTCATTGCTAGACACGCTTTGTGTTCTAATCACTAATAATTTTTGCTAGTAGGATAAGGATAACGGAAATCATTAAACCTATTCGAGCGTGAATTCAGGCATATCTATTTTTATTGTTTCATCAGTAATTTATTTTAGATTATTGTTATAATTTTGATAATTTTTTTTACGACTTAAAATGCTAGGACCACGTAAAACAACCACCGAAGGAATGTAACATAGTTCCAGTGGCCCGCCAATGAGGGCGGAGAGACGGCACACGGCGGGTTTTTTTAATGGGTGAGGGCCCCACACTACCCTGTTCGTTGGTCTGAACGACGGGGTGTGTGGTTAGATCCATTTTTTCCCGCCTAAACAAAAAATAAAAAAAATAAAAGGATCACGTAAAACAAAATTGTTTAATAATGAAAAATCACCTTAGGTGTAGTTTCGAATTCAAAACTTTATGAGTAAGTAACCTATAATAAATTCAATAGGTATCAAAAGAAAATAAAACTTAAATTATTGTGGGACACACGGTTAGTAGCAGTAGTAGTGAATCTTAGCATTCTGGTTAATCTGTAAGAGAATGAGTTCTATAGACTATGGAGGTGATAACAGAGAGAGATTTGCACAGATGGTTTTATAGTTTCTGTGATAAGACGTCGACTTTCTGCATTATTTTATCAATTTTTTAGAGTTACAAGCTGACCTGGCAAACGTTGTTTTGCCATATAAGTAAATTATTTCTAGAGAATTTTTAGGGAATTTCTAGCGTAGAAAAAATAACTAAGTTAATATGCCGAATTATAAAAAAAAAACTACTTGCTTAATATAAAAAATTTGGTCCAAAAAATAAAAAATAAAATTTTTGGGATGGGCCACCGTTATCACTTAGGGGAATGAAAAATAGTTTACATCCTATTCTGAACTGAATATACACACAAAATTTCATAAGAATCGGTCAAGTCGATTCGGAGGAGAATGGCGACAAACACGAGAATTTTATATATTAGATTTTCACATTGTTGTATTCAGACCCTTCTGGCTTCTCATAGCATCGTGTAGGGCTCATCAAGCCCTGCACGCCGATACCTCCCACTTGGGCAATTTCTGAGGCGTCCATCCTCTTTTCTATATTTTTATTCGTTACACTTTATCGTTTCATCAAATCCAATTTACACCGTCCCAAAATAAGTTTCACTTATCTAAGAGTAGATCAGTATAAAGGAATAGTCCCGGATCCTGTAATAAGCCGGACGGGTGGCAACCAAGCAAAAACATGCCGTCAATATCATCCGCTCTTACTCATGCGTCTTGCTGTCGTGAAGGGTTGGCGCATCGTCTGTATTTTCAATATATTTCCGGTAAATTCAAGTACCGTTACCACACACAAGTCATCCATTTACCCGTATACCATTCATTACTAATTGTTTTTTTATCGTATAATACCTTCGTAGAAAAAAACCCTCTAACTGCGCCTGTACACACTCGTCGAGACACAACGAGACAGGCCGAGAGCGAGTGTGTACATGGTAGCCTCGTCTCGTCTCGCGGCTCTCGCTATGTCTCGGAAGAGTGTCGGTTTTTTGTGCACGAGTCAAAGGGTCTCGCGATGAAAACGAGAGCGCGCCTGTACACACTCGTTTGCTTAGTTGCCCGCCAACTGCGTTTGCATAAAGACGTGCTTTCTGCGTGCGACAACGATGTGCTAACGAGCCTCTGAAGATGGTTAACGCTTTTTAGAAGTCTACCAAAGGCAAGCACTATTATGGTATCCTAAGAAATTAGGAATGTCAGGCACAAGGATAAGCAACTATTACACCTTGGTTGCGGATAAGCAAGGAATTTGACATCCCCGTTGAAGATTTAAAAAAAAAAATATTCCCGTTGAATAGTTAAAAAGTTCTTTTTCGCCATGGTTTAATATTTTTTTTTATGGTAAATGATTAAAAAATTGCAATAACTAATAAAAAAAATAAACGCCGCGGTTGTTTTTTCCACGTCCATCGCGACGGGTATCCGAATTTCAATTGATACAACGAGTGTGTACATGGTGCGCTCTCGTGTCAAGCCTCCACGAGACGAGAGTGGACGAGAGGCTCGCGAGACAAATACACGAGTGTGTACAGCCGGGGTAATATGTAAGGTAGTACTTTCAAACTTCCTCTTACTCGTATTTGTATATATAAAAAGGTACTGTTTGATTGATATCGTTTCTAAGCATTATGAACACGTACTGTGTGGTCGAATGGTGTTAAAGCCAATAACGAGATTAATTTGAGACTCCGAACAAATGATGCACTGTTCGATTTGATTCAAAATAACAAAACACTATACGTATTATGATTACGTCACATACAAGATTATTAAGTTATACAGGTGCCCTTTGTAGCCTAATCAAAATCACTTTATCTCAAGGTCTGCATCGTTACTTATAAAATTCTAAGTAATGTTTTATACGTTAGATTACTTGTCATTTGCGAGAAACGCAATATTATCTTGGATGGTGGTCGATACGGAATGATTATGTTAATGTCAGCATAGGGTTGGCTTTAAGTGTTGTTAATCGACAATAATTGATGATTAATTTTGACAGATCGCATATATTTGGCGTAAAGATTGAAGACAATCTCATAATAGATCTTATAGAAATAACGTTTTACTATTGATTAACAAAGGAACGAGCGATGTAAAATAATTTCTAGCGACTTGCCATGCTCGGCTACCTTAAAATAACTGCCGGCGAGATTGGGCTACAACTCTAGAATTACTAGTGCACGCACTTTAACTCCCAAGCTATCGCAGTGATCTCTCTTTGCAGAAGTGTTTAGCCAAATTTATCATGCTCTCAAAACCAATAGACATGATTGTTACAATCAGTTTTCTAGTTGTACATGTTTGGAAATTATTTGTAAGAACGGAAAAGAAATGTAACTTTATCTTAGTAGTACAGCCCTGCGCATCACAAAAACATTTCGAGAGTGGCATTTCCCGGTAGCTCCTGAATGGAACCAGTCGGGTACAAAAACAATGGCTGCATCGGTTGCTATAGAGAAACATAACGGAAATATGGAGATACGAGTAGCTATGTTTGTGCCGACCAGTATTTCAACGTTCCTGTGTTGTTAAAAGTATCAGTGTATTGACGCAATAGCAAAGTCACCACCCCACTATCTCCCATGACACAAAGTAACAGCTAATGAGTGGAACCAAATTGTATACTTCAATGAGTTTTAAATTACATCTATCAACTTGAGTAATTAATACTGACTTTCTCAGGTTCCGTTATCAAAAGATAGCTATTTATTGACAGCTATAATTATTTATAAACACGAGATTTCGTCTTCACACTTTCGCCCTATGCGTTCATTTATATGGCTAAGCATTTGAAATGTTTAAAAGGCATTAATAAATATCAAAATAACTATATTTATATTAACATATCATTAAAAAAAGAATTCTCAGTAGCATAAGCGTCTGGAACTTTGCATGAATATCTAATGATACAACTACGTTTGACCGTTAGCAGATATAGGCGTGAAGTTTTTAATAAAAGCAAAAATAGCAATACAACAAAAGTTCGCTTCAAACAATATTATTGTATGAAAACAAACAAAAAATATCTCGATTAATTCATTCATGCTCGTATTGATTTTAACGCAGTTTCTCAATGTTTATGTGAGGCTGGAGTAAGTAACAAGCAGAAGGAGTGTGTGTTGTAATAGAATATAAACTATGTATTATACATATACCTACTGGATTTAATATATTAACTATATTAGAGATACGGCGTTATCGCTATTGATATCCAATTGTATAATTGTAGTTACTGCTCAATTCAATCTAATTTCTATTTTTTTAATTTCTCGTATTTATGGAGTTGTCGGTTTAATATGAATTTCAAATATGGTATAATTTATTTTGAAATAAAACTTTGTTTACGGAATCTATCGTGTTTACTTAATTTTACTACTATCCCGACGTTTCGAATACTTTACAGCATTCATGATCACGGGTGGACTTAGATGATAGACGTCCAAAGCTGATATGTTATTTCAACGGTCTCGTCTACCCACAGTATATGATTTTACAAAATTTTTTGGTTTATTTATTTTAACCCACCTAATATTCGTTTACAAAGTCTGCAATTTGTGAGCACACACAGGACCACACCCGCCATTACATTAGGTTCGACAAACCTCAAATCTTCGCAAAAGAACATCGATATCGCCCTAGAATGATACGTGAGGCTATTGAAATTAAGAAACATCCCAATTTCAATAGAGAAGACGGCTGGGTCTTACCATCAAGCTGGAATCCTGTGCTAGCCTAACTTGATACTAGTTATGACACATTACTCCAGAGTCAATGAACAGCCGTAACCATCTTCAGAGGCTCGTTTACCGCTGTTAGCAAAAGAGAGCTTTCAAGCTAATGCTCATCAATGATCTTTACAAATAAAAATCTTTTTATAAAAGCATGTGTTTTAAGCTAATCTAAATATTTATTTGATATATTTTTAATAGTTTACTGTATGATATTTGTAAGTTAATTGTATTATGGTCTGCTGTGCGCATTGGTTTATACTGTTAGCACAGCAAGCAACTGAAATAAATAAATAAAAGGACTCGGACAGACCGTTTACTGTACGTATTTTTTTTTAAGCCAGACACGCTGTCGCTCATAGTTTACGCCTAGGCCGTGTATCGCAAAAACCGTGAACCGCTGTACCGTAACGAACACTTTCTCAACCATCTCTCACGTGTTACGCATTTGCAAATTTTCCTCAGTTTTTTACAGCCAACGGTGGCAGACGACTTACCTATTTGATGGTAAGTGATGACCACTATTTGTGAACCTTAAATAATTTCCACAACTACGCTTTGGAGACTGATGGGCACAAGAAATTTAGTCATTAATGTCTATATGAATATTTGTGTATATGTGTTTTTGTGTTTGTTTGTTTTTTATTTACATATCTTCTAACCTCTGGAACCGATTGGATTTGAAGATTTTCTTGCGGTTTGCAGTAAATTTTTTTTTTCAGCTCTTTTTTTTCCCACTATTGGGCACGGAGCTTCTCTCATGGTGATAGGGATTAGGCCATAGTCCACAACGCTGGCCCAATGCGGGTTGGCAGACTTCACAAGCCGTCGAGGAAATCTCTCAAGCATGAAGGTTTCCTCACGATGTTTTCCTTCACCGAGCAGTGACAAATTGTAAACAAATAATATACAGTTTATTTAACCAGGAAGATTACAGTCTATCATCACGACAACTGACGACCTTAGAACAAGACCGGTGTCAGATTTTTTATTCAGGACTGACTCTGCCAGAATATTATTTGACAGCGGGGCCGGGGACTGCTTAACGTGCCTTCCGAACCAAAAACAAAGTAATTTTTGGTTACCCATCCGATTGCTCATCGAGCGAAAGTTGCTTAACTCGACCTCCACTACGCAATCTGTATGTCAATGATTTAGCGCCAATGCATTGAATCATACAAACATACTGACACATTGCCTTTACTAACAATATTACAAAACATTCTAACAATAGGCATGTATTGAATAATCAAACGTGTTATAAATATGGTTAAACGGAATAGTGCAGCGGGCGCAATGAGGGCATAGATTATTTGCATAGGTAAGATACTTCTTTGTGTCCTATTTATGCAAGTGTATTATGTATATAAAATTCAGGCATGTATTAAAAATTTGCATTTGAGGGGACATTACGAACGATTGTGGGCTATTTGAATTTTTGATATTAAATTCCAAGATTGTTAGCACAAGCAGTTATTAGTTTCATTAATTTTCATAAAATTAGTTCTCATCATGTAGAAAAATTGTATGCACCTGGTTTCGCTACGTGATATTACGAGTATATTGCGTATATCATTTCGACATAAAAATGCCACGGTTTTACATAGGGTAACGGTTTTCTTTTCGTTTTAAAAAGCTCTCTGCTAATTATCATTGTATCGCGAGGGACATCTCAGATATTCAATTTCATGACCACGAAGTATACCCAGACTCAAAACAACTATTTGTGGATCACATAGAGTTGCCCTGTGTGGGATTTCGAACCCATAACACTCGAGCGGGTCCGTATCTAAACCATTCCACCGTTTGTGCAGTCAATTAACGAAATCCCTGAATGATTAAGTGTATGAGACCAATCTTAAAACAGTCATAACCAAATTACAATTTTTCACCAAAAAGAAAGTAATTTGTTCTTCGATGTCAGTCTTGGTAGAAAATAGCTTACCAACTTGACTAATTCCAGAATGTCCAGAATGAGTTTCTTTTATAATAGGCAAATCATTTGGTTTAGTCGAGTAGAAAAAAATAAAACATATCAGAGGCGTGACATGTCTGTTTTATACCTATTCACATTGAGGTAGGTCTGGCACGCTTAGAGCACGTGTAGGTGCCTTTTTTGCCTTATTGCCATATATAAATATTTAGTTATTTTAAAACTATAATGCTATATTATTATTATAATTTATGAGAGGCGAATGATCTGTTATTATATTCTCATTGATTAATTGACTTTGAATGGAGTATGGTTGCATAGTAAACTGATACAGAGTGCATTGTTCTCGAGATGTATATGAATGGAAATAGTCGTATTGTTATTAAAAGGAGATATTTAAATGATAGTTCATTATTACTTTTATGATGTTTGTAAAGATTTAAAATATTGTGGCAATTATTAATTATTAAAAGAAATATTGTATATGACTCATCGGGAGATCGACTATTCACGATCTATACAAATAAATAAAACTGAAGTGTCTGTTTCAACAGCTTTTCACTAAATGCTTATTATGAAAGTATACTACTCGTACGTTACCTACCTATAATATAAAACCATTTTTTTTAAGTTTTTGTTCCGGTTAATCTCCGGTATGGCTGGACCGATTTGGGAAGTAAAGCGTCTCCGCCTGTATTAGCGGACCACTGGAACTGTGTGACATTACTCTAGTGCCTGGGTACCTAACCCGGGGGTAAAACTTATATTTCGCGGGGGTCATAAGGAGTTTGAAAATGTGCCCGGTAGACGTCAATAGGCTCACCCTCTATTACGTGGGACTTAAACATAGCTGGCGAGTCGTGGGTGTGTAATACGCCTACCCCTTCGGGGAATACAGGCGTGATGCTATGTTTTGTGTTTTTTTTTTCATAAGGAGTTCGTAGCAAAGGATATAGATTTTTTTAAGAGTAAAGAGCGTGCTCTGAAATAATTCGAGAAACGTACAAAAAGCAAACGAATCGTGTCTTGAAGCTTCATATAAAATTTCTTATCGCATTGCTGTGAACACAAAACCGCATACCATAGGAGAGGAACTCATTAAGCTTTGCTTATGCGATGCAGTATCCCTTGTAATTGGTGAGCAACATGTGGCCAAGATAAAGCAGATCTCACTCTCCAATACAACAGTTCAAAGTCGTGTTGCAGAGTTGAGTAGCGACATTTTAGGAACTGTAATTTCTGAAATTAAAGAAATTCCTATGTTTGCGCTGCAATTAGACGAGTTGACTGATGTAGCTTCGTGCTCGCAATTATTGGTATTTACACGTTACATAAAAGATGATAATGTAAAAGAGGAATACTTGTTCTGTAAGCCTTTAATCACCACTCGCGGCGAAGACGTATTCTTAACTTTAAAACAATTTATTGAAGAAAACGGAATAGACTGGTCAAAGCTAGTTGGTGTCTGCACAGACGGTGCGCCTTTTATGATGGGTATTCGTTCGGGATTCCAAGCAATGGTAAAACAAGTTGCTCCTCAAGTTTTGTCATATCATTGCCTGATACACCGCTACGCTTTCGCTGTCAAGACGCTTCCTACTGATTTATTAAACAAGTTAAATGATATTGTAAAAATTGTAAATCATATTCGTGGGGGCACTACCAATTCTAAATTGTTCAAAGTGCTTTGCGATGAAGTTGGCGTTAAATTTAACTCCCTCTTGTATCATACAGAGGTACGCCGCTGGCTGTCAAGAGGAAATTGTTAAACAGAGTTTTTGAGCTTCGCGAAGAAATAAGATTATTTTTAGAACACCAAAGATCAAAAACAGAAACTGAGTTTTACTTAAAAATTAAAGATAAAATATTCGTCCAAAAAAAAGTAGGTGCTGAATATGCTATCATAGCAGACAGAGCTTTAAAAATGTTGGTACCGTTTGCTACTACTTACAGGTGTGAGAGTAGTTTCTCAACTTTGGTTACACTAAAAACAAAGGCCAGAAATCGTCTCAATGTGGAACACGATTTGAGATGCGCTTTAAGTGAAACAAAACCTAACATTACCAAACTTTTAAATACGATGCAGTACCTACCAACCTTCACACTAAAAATTATAAATTTATTATTATAATTTATCAGTCAAAAATAATAATAAGAAATGCGGGGGACATATCACACACGGCAGGCGGGTTGGCGATCGCAGTGGATGTTGTTAATACTCGAGGGAGTGCTGCTGCCCACTCCCCCGGTATTCCCTCAGTCGGCTCTTACGACTCCCATGGGTGGAGAGGGGTGGGACAATTCTAAAGCCGGCCACACACGGCAAAGTACACGTAAGCGAGAAAACATTTTATTAGTGGTAGCCTTGTTTTTCTCAGCATTAATGGGCTGACTCGATAGGAGAAATTCATAATTTCATGGTCGGTCACACGGAAGACGGTGGTACCAACCCACTCGGGCCAAATAACAAGTGAACTTAGTGCCATACATCACTGAACACGTTGTGCTTATAAAAATAGTTGTTTCATGAACCTTTTATAACTTTATCTATACTATTATAAAGCTGTAACAGAGCTGTGTCTGTACATTTAAGATATTTGAGAAAAAAACACTGTAATAGGCTATATAGGCGTGTCTAAACACAAAACAATTTTTTTTAGAATTTTCGTCACGCAATAACTACTGAACGGATTTTGATGCAACTTTTCTGTGTGATAGCTCGCGGTTAGACTTAACAACTGGTATACATTTTATTCCGCTACTATATCGGGAACCTGAGATATAAGCTAAAAACTAGCTTTTGGCTGCGGCGGAGCCGCAGGCAAAGGATAGTATTAAATAAGGTAATATTGCAATATTCTTTTTTTAGATAAGCCCCAAATATCTAAGAGTTAAATCTTAGAAAACTAAGTAAAATTGAAATATGTCCCGTTTTTGTCGTTACGTACGCCCAACGACAGACCTCTATCATTTTATTTGATTGAAATAATCAACAATATTCCATCGCATTCATCAAGAAGTTATTTAAAACGACGTTTAATGAGAGTAGTACGATCTAGGTTTCAAACAATCCAAGAGCGGAGTGAAGAGACAAAAACTAAAGTTGTGACAAACTCCATTTTGCAACATACTCCATTCAGTAATGCAGTCCACGTGCGGTGTCCGTTAACCACAGAGCTATTTAGATGTACTACGAGGAATAATAATGGGTGCTTTGGTTTAGTTTTAGTACTTAACATCCGTTTTAACGTTATTTTTACGTATCTACATCCTTGATTAAGTTATTTACACAGTGCAGTAACAGTCTTTTATATATTTTCTTTTGGTTAAGGCGGAAAAAAATGTTCCTAACCGCACATCCCGTCGTTCGGGGCAACGAACAGGATAGTGTGGGCCCTCAAATAAACTCGCCGAGTACCGTTTCTCCGCCTTTATTGGCGGGCCACTGGAATGATGTTACATTACGTCAGTGGTAATGCAGTAACCGCCTAGCGGTAAAACCAAGGACTGCATTTGTTAATAAATTATCGCTGCTTGGTGAAGGAAAGCATACATCTAGACGGGACAATGATGGATTGTAAAAAAAAATATAGCGTTGTCAGACAAATGTGACAATAAATAGGTGGAACTGATTGATACGCCGATTTCCTCACGATTTTTCATTCAATGATAATTTGTATGTATACGCATACGCACATAACTTCGGAAAATTGAGAGAGGGAAGCCTTACGGACTGGGGATCGACATCAAGCTTCCATAGCGGCGGTCCCGTGTCTTACTACAAATTAACTCCAAAGCTGTTACTTTCCACCTTCCTTTTCTAGTTTCTATCATCCTTCATCAACTCCTACCCCTTTCTTTGAGGTTAGCAACAAAAGTAATCTCACGACTGATGCCACTCTGTTGTTGCTACCAATTTATTATTCATTATTTATTTCTTCGTAGTATAAAAAACACACTACATAGATTATTCTCATCCAAAATAACCTTTAAACTCAACACTTTGTCTTTAGTTTGCCGCCCATCCAATTAATGTTAACAGCAAACGACCCACCCATTAATAGATTTAATGAGGATCTGAGACTTCCTGTATAATTTTATGCTTCATCAAAGGGAATCTAGGTAATAAATATTTGTTTACATAGAAACATAATCATTATATGCTTTTTATAAACTACAAGGGTAACAAATAAGGGTTTGCCTAATGAACTAACTATATTCTCTTGATACTAGTATCATCAGGATCATTACTGGTGTATTGCCATCCGTAGGGAAAGATGACAAATGGAGAATTAGAAAAGTTCGCTCACTCAACTTACTCACTCAGGCCAAACTAAATTCAAAATTTCTCTTTTGGACCCCTCCCCCTAATTTAGCAAAATTTTTGGGACTATAAAAATAATGTCACAAAAATGAATACCTATTATTACATTACACTAATATTGTATAAGGAAATGTTACTCCCCCGATAGAGCCGGTCATCGGAAACATTTAAAATAAAACATTAAAATCGGTTAAGAAGTTTCGAAGTTGATCCCAGACAAACACTGACAGGGAAATATAAACTATTTGTGTATAAGAAAAAAGAGATTTTTAGTAGGAGCAGGAAACGAACCCGCGTCTTTTCCAATCCGGGGAAGTGCTCTGAGCCACTGAGCTATCCTATTGATCTTTCGATCATCCCAATTTCCTTATCACATTTGTCTCACGACCATCCCCTACCCTACTCGCCGGGGTCCCACAAGGCTCCGCCCTCTCACCGATCCTCTTCTCGCTGTACTCCAGCGACATACCTCAGCATCAGCAAGTGCAGACAGCTCTTTTTGCAGACGACACAGCTACCTATTGTTCAGGGATTAACCCTCTCACAGTGCATAGGAAACTCCAATCCGCGGCCATTGCCTTCAGTACGTGGTATAGCAAGTGGAGAATAGTGATCAACCCCGAGAAGAGCCAGGCGGTCATGTTTCATAGGAGACTATCCCGACTGTATCCCCCGGAGGAGATCAAACAGATTAGCATCTTTGGTAAACCTATTCCTTGGAGTAGACGAGCCAAGTACTTAGGTGTTATTCTAGATAACAGACTCACATTCGCTCGTCACATTCAGGTGGTACGCTCTCGCACAACCTTTGTCATGGGACGTTTGCACTTTCTGTTAAACTCTAGGTCTAAACTCTCACTTAGGAATAAGGTCAGACTCTACACTGCCTGCATACACCCTATTATGACGTACGCCAGTGTAGTATTTTCACACGCCAAGGCACACAGGATCCATAGATTACAAACACTACAGAATAGCTTCATGCGCAGAGCTACGGGTGCACCGTGGTTCATACGCAATGTCGACCTTCATAGACTTGCAATTGCCTACCATCAAGTAATTTATGAAACGGTGTTCCCGTAGTTTCTTTAACTCCGCCATTACTCACGCCAACCCTTCTAGTGGTTGAGTCAGCTAGGTACAATCCATCTAATATATCGCGCATACGCAGACCGCGAAATAGCCTCGACGAAGTCGACGACGAAATAACTCACTCATCATCAGACCCTGTATATTATCTAAAGATAAAGTAGTCGTCAAGACAAATTAAACGAATGTAATCACGATGGGGTTAAGTCTTTTGCATCATAGAGTTACTGTGGCCACCTTCTAGCGTCATCATCAGACCTTGATACCATCTAGAGACAAAGTACTCGTCAAGGCGAATCATACGAACCCAAACTAGATGGGGTTATGTCGTTTTATATTGGAGTTCCTATGGCCACCTTCTAGCTCTATCATCAGACCCTGGATACCTTCTAAACACAAAGTACTCGTCTAGACAAATCAAACGAGTCCAAACTCGACAGGGTTGCGCCGTTTCATTATAGAGTGCCTATGTCCACCTTCCAGCTCCATCATCAGATCAGCTCCATGTCATCATAATATTGAATTGTCACGCGATATACATATGCGAGTAAAATTTCAGCTCAATCGGAAACCGAGAAGTGTTTCAAATTTAACTTGCAAGATTTTAACGGGACAAGTAAAATAAAAGCGTCGCCACGCTAACTGCCGATTTTACCCTGCCTCCGCATTAGATGTTTCACATCAAAAAGTACGAAGTTCACCGAGTGAGCTAGTAAAAATATATGAATTCCCTGTCTGTCCCAGACGCTTAGCCAACTGAGCTATGGGACATTCGCTCAGGGCTACCAAATCATATTGTTTCTATAAATAGAGCTGATGGTCCTCAGACAGAAGAAAAGATTTTCTTAAATGGTAATAACCTTCTCGAGAGTCTTCTTTCAAAAAATTAAATCAGTTCAGCTGTTTGGAAATTAACAAACTGACACAGCGAACGTTAAACTAACAACACCGTTGCGTTTGCGTCAAGTATTAAAAAGTTAACATAACAATCTTAACGATAATTACAAACTCGACTAGCAAACAAGAGAAATCGAAACACTGGTAGACAATCACATTGTGATCAAGTCGAACTAATTTACATAAATCGCTCGTGAGAACTACGTAACAGGTGAGTACATTAGCGGCGCATGACTGATTAGAAACAAGTGAATCGTCACCATTGTAGCAGAGAGCTATGAGCCGTGGTAACGCATGGTGGCTAAATGATCTATGATTGAATATCAGTGTCTTTGTTTTTCCCAAAATGAATTTGTGTTATCGTTTAAACAGCAATAAAATTATTTTATTTCCCATCTGAGAAATGAAATGAATGAGCAGCGGCATGGCATACCGCTTACCATTATGGCCATGAATCGTTTGCCACCATAAGAATTTTTTTGTTATAATTTATTTATGGCAGTGCATACAAGTCCTTCAGCATCTTAGAATAATGTTGCCAACCATACTTTATAATAACGCATTAATACTTGATCTTTAGGGACATTTGTATAAAAAGGCGGTAATACTTTTAAGAAACAAATTATTTGTGAATGTAGAAAAAGAAAAGTTTAGTGCGAGCGGGATACTACTACTATACTGAAAGGGGTTCAATCCGGGGAAGTGCTCTAGACCGCTAAGCCATCGCACTGACCAACGCCCATTCCCAATCTCCACATCATATTTGTTTTTACAACTAAACTTCCTCCCGTTCGCACTAAACTTATTTTATTCCACATTCACATATAATTTGTTCTTTAAAGTAGCTGAGCATGTCAAGCGCTAAAATACAGATTAAAATGGTAATACTTTTGCTAATCTTTATTGTATTACGTAATTTATTCTGGATTATGAAACGAAATTTGGAATATTTAGATATTTTTATTTACATTTTTAGCATTTGACATGCTTAACACATTTTTCACTTTGTGTTTAATGAAATTTTGAATTTTCAAAGATAACAGAACAAGTACAACTGAAATACAGTTTTGGATTTTCACCTAGCAACCTACACTTATTACCTATAATAATCCCTGTATCGCGGGGGACTTTACAACAGTATGATTACCGTACACAAAGTACACCCCGACTAAGAACAACCATTTGTGGATCACACAAAGAATTGTTATGTGCGGGAATCGAACCCTGGTATCTAAAATATTCCGCCATCTGTTGACTGCATAGATGGTAAACTAGCTAAGATTCTTTTTTCTAAATATTTTGTTATGTTGTTAGTGGTAGAGCCTTGCTTATCGCAGCATGAATGGACCGGCTCGATCGGGGAAGTATCACCCTCTCACAAAAGATCTGCGTGGAACAACGGCGCAACGGCCTGCCGTTGTATTTCGTATGGTGAGTAAGAGCACTGGAGGCCCAAACCCCATCCCTATCCTCTCCTTTGTTATCCTTCCTATCCTCTCCTTGTTATCGTTGTTATCCTCTCTTTAGTATCCTACTTATCCTCCCCTTATTATCCTTCCTATCCACCTCCTAAGCCTTCTTGGAGATGGCGACGCGCGAGTGATGCTTCTGGTGTTGCTAGCGTCTATAGGCTATGGTAACTGCATACCATCAGGTGGGCCGTATGCTTGTTTGCCACCCACGTTGTATAAAAAAATATATGGTTGTCTGTAAAGTCGGCTTACGGACTATAATTTCACGTGATAACATCATATTATGTTTTCTGAGAGTTTCACAAACAATGCATCGTTCGACATACATTTTTCGGAACGTCACACTTTTTCGTGCGTGCAGCCGGCATTCATCGATTTATAAGACGTTATCACGTCAAAAACGTCTTTAACGAAAAAGTTATAGTGTGATGTTATTTCATATGCGCAATCAATCAGACGAATCTTGCAGAAAGTTGATACGTAGGAACCCATTCGCTCATAGTCAACAAAACTAGTTATCGTATTACACATGGCGACGGCGAGGTGTAGTCTTTCTTACGAGTACGCCGTAATTGAGTAAAACGATGATTTGATATGAGGCCAATTTGATTTAAGGCGGCCTAAGTATGTGTTAAAGATGAGGTAACCACTTGTTATGATAATGGCGTACATCATTACTGCCGTACGTATCAATTTCTAAATTAGGATTGACGGAGTACATTGAAGTCACGAGAGAATATATTATTTTTGATCAGAACCACGAGATTATCTTACCTAACGAACAATGACGAGCCAAAACGCGACATTACTACTATAAGTACTACTACTACTACTTATCATCACACCATTTTCCTTGCAGGGTAGGCAGAGAGAACAGAGAAAGAGGCTCTATCCTTGCATACATCTATCGCTTCCTCAACATTCATAATTCTCTTCATACACGTTCGCCGGTTTCGGAGACTCCTGACTCCACCCCTGTAATTACATCCTTCCACTTTCACATTGTATATCTTTTTAACCAGTCGCTTGTCCAGCATTCTTTCCACATATCCGAATCATCGGAGCATTCCCTTTCGCATCTTTACACCAATACTCGCTTTCATACTTACTTGCTCTCTGACGTCGTCGTTACGAATGCGGTCAGTCAGCCTCATTCCACAGATTCTCCGCAGAGTTCGCACTATAGTATGTCTGTATAAAAGCTTAAAAAAAAAAAATTATATTGTTCAAACGACATTGTTTTAAAATCATAGCTAAGAACACTCGTGATCACATTATTATCAAACGTAAAGAAGGAACAAGACTATAAATATTAAACTAGATTCTGGCTGTAACTTTGTCCGCACGCACTTTAGAATAATTAAGTCACTCTACGGCTCTTACTAATGATGTCTATGCAAAAATTGCTATCCTAGAAGATTTAACAGAAACCATCCGGCTTAAAAAGTAGCGTAAGCCCTTTCCGTGGTATAATATGTAGGTACACTGAATTTCGTACTGATTAGTTGAGAAATTATCGCATCAAAATCTAATAAACAATAATGTTTTGTCGTAGAGGCTTGCTTATCCCAGCATGAATGGGCCGGCTCGACCAGGGAACTACCACCTTCTCACAAAAGATCATCGTGAAAAAATAACTAGTACCCTTGTGTTTGCTATGGTAAATTGGTAAGTGACCCCACTTTTTTATTTTTTTTTTTTTTTTTATTTTAGGTGGGCAAAAATGTCCTACCGCACACCCCGCTGCCCGGGGAGACAACGGGGTGAATGGGGCTCTCACCCACTAAAAACCCACCGTGCGCCTCCACCCGCCCTTGCTACGGCGGATCACGGGTACCGCGTCGTTACGACCGCGATCCGCAGGCGGCAGCCCCTACGGGCACCCTCGTTGTCGTAGAGGCTTGCTTATCCCAGCATGAATGGGCCGGCTCGACCAGGGAACTACCACCTTCTCACAAAAGATCATCGTGAAAAAATAACTAGTACCCTTGTGTTTGGTATGGTAAATTGGTAAGTGACCCCCTCCCTAACCGCTCCGTATTATTCTTCCTATCCTCTTCTTAGTAACATTCATATCTTCAACTTATTATCCTTCTAGGTCTAAAAGTCTGCTTTTGACTGGTGGTAGGGCTGAGTACCAAGTGGGAGTACTCACTTGGTATCGGGCCCGAGCGGGTTGGTACCACCATCTCCCGTGTGACCGGCCATGAAGCACATCGTTGCGTTTTGGCTGTAGCAGAAGATAGCCGTTTATTCTTTCATTTCATATCTGTGAAATGAAATGGTGAGCAGCCGCTTGATAATACTCTTGGTATAGTCGAGTCCATGAGCGACGGTTACCATTTACCATCAGATGGGCCGTGGCTCGTCTACCACTACAAGCAATAAAAAAAAAGCTAGCTCTCTTCTTCTAGCACTCTCTAGCTTCAAGCTCCTATCCCTTTCCTTAGAGACGGCGACACGCGAATGGTGCCTCTGGTGTTGCTAGCGTTGAAGGCTATGGTAACTGATATCAGGCGGGCCATAGTACGTGTGCCGCTCAACAAAAAGTCTCTATCGGATTCTAACGTATCATCTAAAAGTAGTTTTTCTTGTTAATATTGAAGTTTCCTGATATAAATAAATAAATAAATATTCACGGACATTTCACACAACGTCCTCTGGTCCCAAGCTAAGCTTAACGCTTGTGCTATGGGTACCAGGTTACGGATATAATACATATATTTCCTTTTTTTTTGTAAATACATACATATAATAGATAGAAAACACCCAGTTGCAGTGTCAAAATGACGATTTCGCGGCTAGCCGTCCTGACGAACGTACGTGTTGCGTTCGTTCTCGCACGCTCCGCACTCTCGCAGACCAAGTTCCAACCGTCTTTTTCAAGGCGAAAACTTCGGTGGTTTTTGATTAACGTATTGTAGTAAGTACATTACGTTGATTAAATATACATCGCATTTCTATTATATTGATACAGAGTTGGCCCCTTCAGGGTGCCCCTTCTGGGTAAAGCCACTATTTATTGGTTCCCCGGTTGAAACCTCACGGTGTCAACGAAGCCGGGTGAGTCGAAGACCCGATTCACCAGTTCTACCCCTTCAGGGTAGCGCACTATCGGACGGAGCTAGACAATCAGGCCTTGGGGGATGTCCTAGTCTGACCTAGCCATCGCCCCCTCCCACCCTAACTTACCTTAAATCCATCCCTCTGGTGTTAGTTTGGGTGTGCCGGCCTGCAAAGACCCATACCACCCCGGCACCGAGGCTGTTAGGAACCCTTCGCACAATAAGATTGGCGGAGAGATTACAAGCTTAGGGCACTCTATTTAAGCACATCCTGCCAACCTACACCCGGTTGGGAGGGACGTTTCACCCACACATCCCCGGGCGATCCCACCCGAGGACTTAGGGACGCTAGGGATTTGCGTTCTATACGTTTTCAGTTCTATTTGTCTGTTGTTCCGGAACATCTCCGAAACTAGTATGGCCCAACAGGCCTTTTTCGAGCTCGTCCTCAATGACGAGGTGCTGTACGATTTTATTAAGTCTCGCTACGGAGATAAGTGCCCACCTCGGGTACTCTTAACAACCCCGGTCCGGCCCGTAGAGGCACCTACTCCCCATCCCCTGCCCGTAGTGGCAGAGGGTAGTCGCCCGCCTAGCGCGATAGAGAATACCTCTTCATTAACCTACTCCGGCAGCTCTGCCGAGTCGGAAGCTTCCGGTGCGGAGTCGTCCTCCGATCAAAAAAGGCCCCTAAGATCGCTGAGAAGGAAGCCGCCCAGCCGGCTCCGGCTGTGGTAGCCCCTACCACTCAGCGACCACAAGGGTCTCCTTTACCCCCACGCGCGCCTACACCCGTAGCGGGTCACCGAAAAGAGGTCACCCCGCCTTTTCATTCAGGACAAGACGGCTTGGTCCTCTGTGTCGTCGTGGTGCAACGAGCACCACGTCAATTATAAGAGCGCCCGCTCAACACCTCAGGGCATCAAGGTAACCTTGGCCTCGTCTAAGGACCACCGAGCGCTCTCAAAAATGCTCCGGAAGAGGAACGTCTTGTTCCACTCCTATACCTTACCGGAAGATCGACTCCTACGCGTAGTAGTAAGGAACATCCCTAAGGAGGTTTCGACAGACGAGGTTAAGCAGTCGTTGCTTGACCAAGAGTTAACTGTGCACGAAGTGCACAGGATGTACAAAGGCCGTGCTCGTGAGCCGTACGACCTTGTCATTGTCACATTGGACCTTACTAAAGAAGGTAAGGCCATATACAAAATAACCGCTATCTGCAGCTTATCAGGCATCAGGGTGGAACCTTCTAACAAGAAGGGCATTGTCTCTCAATGCCACAGATGCCAGCTTTATGGCCACTCTGCACGGCACTGCTACGCGCGCCCTAGGTGCGTCAAGTGCCTAGAGGACCACTAAACGTCAGATTGCTCTCATCCTAAGGACCACACTCTGTGCATAGAGCCCCCCTCCTGCGTCGTATGCGGCGAGAAGAGTCACCCGGCGAACTACCGGGGCTGCCCCCGTGCACCCCGGCTACCCGCCCGGCGCCCACTTGCCCTCACACCACGAGGGCCGCCACAGGGAAGCGCTCGGAAGACTCGGATCTGGCCTTAGTGGTTAGATTCGCCTCACAGATAGATTTTAGTGAGATTAGGGAGGTCGCGACTCAACTCCGCGAAAACGAGGGCAATAGCCTTGCCTTAAACATTGCCGTACGGTTCTCGACCGTCATCGAGAAATTAAGCAACTTTACTGTTTAATGGATTCGCACACCTCAGGCAGGGTCAAACCATACACACTCAAGTTAGGGTTTATCAACGCCAATGGCATGTCCCAGCAGAGGAACGAGGTAGCCACGTTTCTACAAGATCAACTACTGGACCTATTTCTAGTACAGGAGACATTCCTCAAACCCTTTCATAGGGTCCCGAGGATTGCAAACTATAACGATAGGGTAAACTCACCGTTAGGTGGCACACTCATTTATTATAAAAGGTCACTGCACTGCACGCCTATGGATCCGCCCCCACTAGAGTACATCGAAGCTTCGGTCTGTAGACTAGCCCTCACAGGCCATCAGCCTATAGTCGTAGTATCCGCCTACATCCGGCCAGGAAGTAGCATTTCGACGCAGCTTATAACCAGGGACTTAAAAACCCTGCTAGACTTGGGAAGCGCCGTCATCATTGCCGGCGACCTCAACGCTAAAAATACCTCGTGGAACTGCCACGTTACTAGTACACGGGGCAGGGCCCTCGAGTCACTGGCTGAGCGACTAGGGTTCGACATCATAGCGCCTATGGAGCCCACTCACTACCCGGCCTGTGTTGATTACAGGCCCGATACATGGCTCTATTAAAAAACGTAAATCTACGTTTGCGTTTGGTAGAAGTGTTACATGAGTTAGACTCTGACCACCGTCCTGTGATCTTAGATCTCGCCTCCCCCTCACCTGGCCCCTCTGGCCAACAGGACAAAACAATGACGGTGACAGACTGGGGACGGCTGGAGAGTAAACTCCGGTCGTCGTCGTCTGTACACCTAGACCAAGTCCCCCCTATTATTAGTACTGTAGAGGACACGGTAGCTGCGGTCGACTGTTTCACAAGCCACGTACAATCGTTGATTAACGAATGTTCTCGGCAGGTACCAGACACGAGAAATCGTCGATGGCGCCTACCCGATGACATCCGTGACTTGCTGAAGCAGAAGAACGCCGCCATACGTGCCTATGATCGTCATCCCAGCGAGGATAACCGCATCATAATGCGCTCATTACAAAGGGCTGTTAAGAAATCAATCGATTCTCTACGTCAATCAGAGTGGGAAGCCAAGCTGAGAGACCTAGAACCGACCCATCAAGCATTCTGGCAACTGTTCCGCACTTTCAAAAACGACAGTGTGTCTACCATGCATCCGCTTAACAGACCCAACCTTCCACCCGCCTTCGAGGACGAGGAGAAGTCCGAGTGCCCGAGAACCCGGCAAAAAGCGATCCGAACCATCTAGTTATAGACCGATAAGTCTGCTTAAAGTTTTAGGTAAGATTTACGAGCGATTAGTTTTGTGTAGGCTGAAAGCATACGCCGATGCTAATAATCTCATCCCCCACCACCAATTCGGCTTTAGAGCCAAGCACTCCAGTGTGCAACAAGTCCACCGCATCGTAGAGTATACCTACTCGAAAATGCAACAAAACAACCTTTTTACAGGTGCACTTTTCTTCGATGTAGCAAACCATTCGACAAAGTCTGGCACAACGGCCTAGTATAGAAGCTACTCCACTTAAGAGCACCGCGGTATCTCGTACTCATCATACGAGACTTTCTATCTAACCGCAGTTTCCGCTATAGAGTGGAAGGGGTACTATCCTCCCCATACTCGCTGGGGTCCCACAGGGCTCCGTCCTCTCACCGATCCTCTTCTCGCTGTACACCAGCGACATGCCTCAGCATCGGGAAGTGCAGATAGCACTTTTTGCAGACGATACAGCTATTTATTATGCAGGGTTAAACCCTATCACAGTGCATAGGAAAATCCAATCCGCGGCCACTGCCCTCACTCAGTACGTAGTTTAGCAAGTGGAGAATAGAGATCAACCCCGAGAAAAGCCAGGCGGTCATGTTTCATAGGAGACTACCCCGACTGAATCCCCCGGAGAAGATCAAACAGATTAGCATCTTTGGTAAACCTATTCCTTGGAGTAGGCGAGCCAAGTACTTAGGTGTAATTCTAGATAACAGTCTCACATTCGCCCGTCACATTCAGGTGGTACGCTCGCGCGCAGCCTTTGTCATGGGACGTTTGCACTATCTGTTAAACTCTAGGTCAAAACTCTCGCTTAGGAATAAGGTCAGACTCTACACTGCCTGCATACGCCCTGTCATGACGTACGCCAGTGTAGTATTTTCACACGCCAAGGCACACAGGATCCATAGATTACAAACATTACAGAATAGATTCATGCGCAGAGCTACGGGTGTACCGTGGTTCATACGCAATGTCGACCTTCACATAGACTTGCCATTGCCTACCATCAAGCAATTTATGAAACGGTGTTCACGTAGTTTCTTTGACTCCGCCATTACTCACGCCAACCCTCTAGTGGTTGAGTCGGCTAGGTACAACCCCTCTAATATATCGCGCGTACGCATACCGCGAAATAGCCTCGACAAAGTCGACGACGACATAACTCACGCTCAGATCAGAGCATACACAGCTCGCGCAGCTAATACAAGTTATTACCCACGGTTTTGTCCCCGCCGACGGGGGCGAAAGACGTGTCGCGGTCAAATCATAAACGTGGGAAATCCCACTTTGCCAGCAACAGCCCGAGCCGAGGTCCTTACCCCACAGGGGGTGCCCCCGGGTAGCGTTGCTTAAATGTCGGGTTGAGAGCCCTCTGCGCTCACCAATTGTCCGGGAAAGGTTGTCATATTCATCTGAGGCTAAAAACCAACGTCACACAAAAAGAAAAAAAAGACAGTGCATATATCTGTGTTCATCACACAAATAATTTTATTCTGAGTGGGAATCGAACTCACGACCTCGTGCAATTAAGTCTCTACACTACCGACTACGCCACGAGGCCATATTTTGTTTTTGTTCCTTTAGATACTTTCAGCATGCATCATGGATAAGTTACCATCGCCACGAACTAAAATATTAGAATCGGTCATCATAAATTGGTTATGCACATTTATCTTATCAAACTCATAAATTTCTTGATTCTGAATGCATATTAATTTATGTGGGAATGTAGTACGTTCTGGTTCTAGCTTTATCTTAGTATTTCGTCCTCTTGAGCTTGATAAGCAGTTACCCCAAACATACAAACTTACAAAAAAAAAATTTTTTCTCTTTACTCTCTCTAATAATACTGTATCTATAACTATATTATTATATAAAAATGAATCTCCATTTCACGCCATAACTTGAGGACGATTTTAACGATTACTTCCATTTTTTTGTAACAATTTGAACCGTTACCGTTCTTACTGAAAAAAAAATGTAAAATTTCGCAGAAAACTGGCAAATTTCAGAAAACTTCATGACTATTTTAACTTCACGCATTTGACAGTTCGCAAGTAATATTCAGACAGGACAACGTCTGTCGGAAGTATCGGAACAGTGGGCCTAGCCAAGTTGCATTCTATGATCGCTACACGCTATAGAAAACCATTAAAATGTATGGAAATTTGACATCTATAACGTTAAGCCACGTGACTTAGCGTTATAGATATCGTTAAAGACATCAAATTCCCATACATTTTAATAGTTTTCTATAGCGTTAGCGATCATAGAATGCAACTGGGCTAGGCCCACTGCTAATCTATTAATAATATTATAAAGCTGTAATAAAGGTGTATCTGTACTACTAAACGGATTTTGATGCAATTTTTTTTAGTACAAATAATTATTTGTGAATGAGGAAAAGAGAACTTTAGTGCAAGCAGGAATCGAACCTGCGTCCCTTCCAATCCGGGGAAGTGCTCTAATCCACTGAGCTACCTCATCACATTTGTCTTAACGACCAACGCCACCTATCGCAACGCATTTACATGCATTAATCCAATTTTGTTTTATTTGATAGCTCTTGATTAGACTTAAATACTGGCATACATTTTATCCCGCTACTATATCGGGATCTTGCCGGGCCGGCACCAAGAATAGCTCCACCCCGTCTCTTCCTATGCGAGTCGTAAAAGTCGACTAAGGGATTACCGGGGGACCGGGCAGCAGCGTTCCCCTGTATACAAAAAACATCCACTGCGATTGCCAACCCGCCTGCAAAGCGTGACGATTATGGTAAATCCCCCATTTTGGGGAGGCCTATGTCCAGCAGTGGACGATTAAAGGCTGATGGATGGATGGATGGATGGATATCGAGAACCTGAGATATGACTAAAAACTAGCTTTTGGCTGCGGCGAAGCCGCGGATAAAGGCTAGTAGTGTATAAATATAAATCTATAGAATACTGAGACTTATTACTCAGCTTTCTTTTGAAGATTTTAAATAAGTATAATACGTAGAAAAGATAGCTCTCGCTCCCGGAGACAATAATTTTTAAAAGGACCGTGTAATTTAGTAACAATAATAATCATTTAACTTAATGAGTGTAAGTTGCGAAGACCTACATACCAAACAAAAATTACTTCAATTAACCAAATAAGCGCTGATGAGTTTTAATAAGTAAAAGCTCTCATTAATAATGACCAAGCTTTTTAGTACTAAAACAGAAGCATTAACTGCCTCAGTGGCCTAGCGATAGTGTATGCGACTGCTGTCGATGAAGTCTCGGGTTAGAATTCCGGGTCCAACAAAAAGTTATTGAACTTTTCCTTCAAGAATTTTTTTTTACACTGCTTCGTTGGCAAACAAGCCCCACGGCCCACACGGTCCCAAGGAAAGCAATTGGAGATGGATAGGAAGAATAATATGGAGAGTATAGGTAGGATACTAAGGACAGGATAGGAGGGATATTAAGGAGAGGATAGGGAAGGGATTTGATCCTCTGGCGCTCTCACTAACCAAATGAAACACAACGGTAGGAGTAATTACCGTTGTTTCATGCTGGTATTATATAAGATGCTGGTTCTTCCTTGATCAAGCCGGCCCCATACATGGTAGGATAAGCAAGACTATCACTCAAAAATATCTTTACTTCATAGGCCTATTATATAGCATTTAAAATCGTCACTACACTAATAATTAACACGAGCGCCTGAGGCGAGTGCATCCGCAATAACAAAGTGGCGATTGCAATCGCCACTTCACCACTACGCTATAGACACACTTTTTGAGAAATAAAGTCTTTAACCAAAACATTGATACGTAAATTACTATAAATTGAAGCGCTATAAGTAAATAAGTGATCTGCCTATAGCATAGTTTGTCGTAGTAGCTAGTTTACAATATGACAATAACCACACCTTACTAAGTACTACAACAGGTGATACAAATAGGCCACTCCTAGTGACATCATGAGCATGAGCTGAACCCTGTACCATAATCGTCGTAATAATCAACAGAACATTGACATTGGTATTGAAGTGATTAGATCTGCTGCATGATTCAAGGATTAAGTCAAGGTATGTTTTGTAGTTTTGTGTTTTCCTGGATTATGTTTTGTGATTTACCCGCTGAAGTATTATACAATGTAGCGGATATAGGATTGATGAACATTTAATCTGCAAATAGAGATAAATAATAAGTGACAACCTAATGTAAATGTGTTTCTACAGGACGGTGTGGTCGCACAGCGATAAACTCTTCAAAAATTTTTTTATTAAGACAAGGTTTTGAAGTGAAAGCTTCTATAGGAAGGTTTGGATAGCGATTAAATTCATGTAAGTCGTCATCGACACGGTCACGTGACGTGTTAACGATGAAGTTTATACTTAAAAAATGTTTCATACATCACAAAAGTCTGGTAAATGTACTAGCTTTATATTATATACTAGCAGACCCGGCCACGCGTTGCTGTGGTTTTCTTGTATTTCGTTCAATTATTTGGTATTATTGGTATTATTAAGGAAGTGATTGGTACAGAATGATGAAAAGTTCAAAATTAAGTTTCAACGGATATGTATAATAGATGTATAGTATGTGGGTAGATGAAATACATTATAATTTATACATGTATAAAAATAACAACTGTTTGTTTATAGTTTTAAGTTTTCACTTCTGTCGGCAGTCCTCATGACCACTTTTTTTATTACTTAAGTAAGTACTAGTTTTAGCTTGCGACATCTATAACGTTAAAAATTCAAATTATTATTGGTATCCCACAAGAATTCCTTACCGAAATAAAATATTTTAGTAAACGTTTTAACGGCCGTGTGGGGCCGGCTTTAGAATTGTCCCACCCCTCTCTACCCACGGGAGTCGTAAGAGCCGACTATGTCTAGCAGTGGACGTTGAAAGGCTGATGGATGGATGGATGGAGGAATTTAACGTTTTGCTTTTTAAGTTTATATAAATTCGTTTCTTCTTAGAAAAAATACGAAAATAAAAGGCCGGTTTAGGTATTGTACTATTAAACTACGTAAGTATTATTAGATCAAAAATATTTGAAATGTTGCCTACATAGTCTGGAACCCAGAAAAGGACATAGCCTAGGGACTTTACAAACATACAATTTCACGGACTTAAGACCATTCAGATTAACCATTTGTGGAACACACAGAGATGTCCTGTGTGGGAATCGAACCCACACACGCGAGCGGGAGACTCCACCATCTGTGCAGATTTAAGAACATTTAGACAGGCTACATTTTCAATCTAGAAAAATGGACAGCTAGTGTGAGATAGTTATTTTTGTAAATAAATTATTAATATTACGCCTTAGGGTGGACGTATTTATATTGACACACTTCTGAAGTCCATGTCCATGACGACCTTGCGGGTCTAATCTAGTAAAATTATAAATGCAATGTGATTATTTTATAGTTATTTATAGTATTCAACCGATCATCATGCAGTCCGAAAACCAAAAAATTAAAAACGTTTCTTAGTCTTAATAACTTAAATGTAGATATCGCAACATTTCTTTTTAGATAACGGCCAATGGTGTAAGAAGTAAAACTTACTTACTTATCAACGCGTCATCTTCCTTGCGGGGTAGGCAGAGAGAACAGAGTGCCAAATGGCTATATTCTTGCATACATCTCTCGCTTCATCAACATTCATAATTGTCTTCACACACGCTCGCCGCTTTCAGAGACTCCTGACTCCACCTTGCTTCAATATTCATATATTCCGATTTGGTCTAGGTAGGTGAGTCTCGGTCTCCCCCTGTGCCTACCATCCTTCAATTTTCGCAAATAAAACTTAGAAAACTTAATTGAAATCTATTCGACGGGCCTCGTGGCGTGTAACCGACTTCCGTGCACGAGTGCCGAGTTCCGGGTTCGATTCCCACTCACGACAATTAATTGTGTGATGAACACAGATATTTGTAGTGCGTCTGGGTGTTTTCTATCTATTATATGATGTGTATTTACGAAAAAAAAAAGTAATATTATATGTATTATATCCGTAATCTGGTACACCCACAGCACAAGCTTTAGGCTTAGTTTGGGACCAGAGGACGTTGTGTGAAATGTCCGTGAATATTTATTATTATTTTATTCAGTAGTTTTTCCGTGATACGCAGACAATTATGGCCTCTATCATTTTATGAACATAATTATAACTTTTTTTTAGTAATAATTAAGGCGCCGTAGAATCTAGTAAAACATACATATTAATAGTGGTATATATAAAAAGAAACATTTAAAACGTACACATACATAAATTAAGAAACATAAAAATAACACACTTATTTAAATTTAATGTCAAGGAAACGTATTAGAATAATTTAATATTAGAGCAATATTATTATTTGAATGTACTAATGATGTCACTAGGCTTGTTTTGTCAGCAAGGTGACGTCACATAAGGTTAAAGTTCCAATATTAAGCAAGTCATTTTGTCCGTCAAAGATATAAAAAACAGCAGGTTTACCATGAACTCTTATTACGATCCAGTTTAGAACCCAAACTAAACAGGGGGGCTATCCAAGTTGCATTCTATGATCGCTAACGCTAATAGAAAACTGTTAAAATGTATAGAAATTAGACATCTCTAACGCTAAGTCACGTGACTTAGTGTGGTAGATATTGTTAAAGACTTAGATAAATATAGGTTCTATATCTAAGGATATAGATGTCAAATTTCCATACATTTAAAAAGTTTTCTATTAGCGTTAGCGATCATAGAATGCAAATTGGCTAGACCCGCTGAATCGCTATTTCGTACCATGACGTGTCAAAGACGCAATCTTTTGTTTTTGCCGAATCTCACAATCTGAATCGCAAATATGATATATTTGTATTGAAATTCGTACCATGATCATGGTACGAAATACAACAACACACCTATTTTGAATTGCGTCGGAATTGAATCGCTAGCTAAGAGTTCATGGTAGGCCTGCAGGTCCTAGATAAAAACTAGAGCCTTACTCATCCCCGCATGAATGGGGCGGCTCGAACAGGGAAGTACCACCCTTTCACAGAAGATCAGCGTGAATCAAATGTAGGTTAGTATGAAGCAAAGATAGGTTAGCTAGTAGGTAGGTACTACCACCATTGTGTTTCATATGGTGAATGAGAGCGCTGCATGCCCAAATCACCGCCCTATACTCTCTTTACTATCCTTGCTATCCTCTATTAATTATCTCTCTTCCTATCTCTTTCCTTGGAGTTGGCAACACGCGAGTGTCCCTGGTGTTGCTAGCGTCTATAGACTACGTTAAACGCGCGGTGAGCAATGCTTATTTGGCATAGTATAAAAAAAATATATTTCTGTCATGATAGAAAATAGAATATTGAATTAAAATTTATAATAAGTTATAGTTTTAATAAATAAAAAAAAACACTAATAAAAATATAATAAATGGAGAGCCGGTATATGTTCGGTTATACTGCGAAAACTACTGAACCGATCGGAATAATACTTATATCATAACATGCAGCGTGTTTCGGAGAAGGTTTTAGTATATGATATGTTGGAGATTATTTATCCGGAACCTATATTATTGATGTGAAACATCTAATGCGGAGGGAGGGCAACACCAACTGTTAGCGTGGCGACGCTTATTTTATAGCGGGATAAAATGTATACTAGTTATTATAATAAATAATAATGATTGTAAAAAAGTGTGGGGAACTTAATTATTAAGATACCTTTAGTAAAAAGTAAAGCTAATATAAAAAAGCGTGATAATTAAAAATAGCTACAAGAAAAGATTGTAATTTTTGGTGAAGTGTAAAAGATTATGCAATACGTCAAATTGCAAATTACTTACGTATGTACTTATAAGTAATTAAATTATCTCTGTTCATATTGCCAACTACTTCGAGTCCTTGCCTTGACATAGATCAATATGACTATCATTTCTAGAGCACAAATGATCAATAATCAGTGATAGCCTAGCGATAAAACCAGGGTGCAAAGACAGAGTATCGAGTTCAATCGCGACTTCGTACGGCACACACCATTTTTTGAAATGATTTGTTTATAACGGGCTTCGCGGCGTAGTCGGTAGTGTAACCGACTTCCGTGCACGAGGTCGTGGGTTCGATTCCCACTCAGGACAATTATTTGTGTGATGAACTCAAATATTTGTACTGCGTCTGGGTGTTTAGTATCTATTATATGTATGTATTTACAAAAAAAGGTAATATATGTATTATATCCGTAATCTGGTACCCATAGCACATGCGTTAAGCTTAGAGGACGTTGTGTGAAAATGTCCGTGAATATTTATTATTTATTTAAGTATAATTTATCACTGCATCCTAAAACATTGTGAGGAAATCCGCATGCCTGTGATTTTCTCGACAGCTTGTGAAGTCTGCTAACCCGCACTGGGCCAGCGTGGTTGACTATGAACCTCTACTAAACTATGACTCTCCTTCTAAAACTATGACCCTCTCACCATGAAAGGAGCCCCCTACCCAATAGTGAGACAGCACAAAGGTTGAAAACATCAACAGAAATAGCAATACCAGGCAGTTAATATTGAACCCTATACTCGTAAGTGAATATCATTTAACTAGCCATTGACCTCCGCTTCGCCGCAGCCAAAAGCTAGTTTTTACGTTATAATATCTAATTTTTCCGATTCAGTAGCGGCATAAACAAATAAAAAAAGGTTTGCATCAGAATTCGTTCAATAGTTTTTGCGTGATGCGCGAACGAACAAACAGGCAAACCGACAACAGACAAAAAATCTAAAAAAAATATGTTTGAGTTTAGAGTTAGACGCGCCTGTATAGCCTAATACAGTATTTTTTTTCTCAAAAATATTAAATGTACAGACACAGCTCTGTATTAGCTAGGAGGATTATTGTTGTACGGATAACTTGCTGAAATGCCGTCAAGATGAAGTACCTGAAACAAGAAAATATTCACAGTTAAAACAAATATTCAAGAATTGAAGTTGATAATGTTTTAATAGATACTGGAGTTGGGATAAATTATTTTTAACTAGCTGATACAAAGAAGTTACATCACTCGAAAAGCGGTACGGACAGAGGGCGCACAGCAGGCTATTTAGTAGTCCACAAAAAACACATATGTAGTAGGTATATAATATAGCTGGTATTATGATATATCACCTTCACATCAATTAAAATATTTGAACAATTAGTCGAAGTCACGGATCGCCAATATAAAAATACTACTTCCTAGGATTTTCAATTATTAAGTTATTCAAATAACATAATAAAGCCTTGTATAACTTTATCTAATATTCATAAAGTTACCATATAAATACGTATTTCGTAATAGAGCCATTACATTTAAAGCCGGCAACTTGTATTTATTTTGATTAACGTGCTTCAAGGTGAAGGTTGAGTGTTGTGCTACATAAATAATTTAATTTAAATTTTGCTTATAAATGGCAGGCGCCAGACTAGGGCAGCGACAACTACCGATATAAATATCCAGTTTTTAATACAGGTTTGCTCTTTACTATTGTAGAAATATAATTATAGTGTTATCGAATAGAGAATAACCTATAAGTTACTAGAGAAAATAATTCCTGCGCCGCCGCTCTCAGACTTAAAAACAGAATGTTGGCATCTGAAGACAGAAAAATTTTTGTGTCTACTAGTAAAGGGTAGTTTAGTCCAAACTTAAAAACAGAATGTTGGCATATAAGGATACGAAAATTTTTCGTGTTTAGTAGTATAGGGTAGTTTAGGCCAAACTTCAAAACAGAATGTTGGCATCTGAAGACACGAAAAATTTTCATGTTTAGTAGTATGGGGTAGTTTAGTCCCAAAAACAAACTGCTGTACAATTAAATGATAGGGAGACATTTGGCAAAAAGACTAAATTATTTGTTTATCGGACAAAAGTGTGTCCTGTGAGGAAATCCCGCAAAAACCAACCACGTGCGATCTGGTAGTGAGCGACTACTGTAACGAATAGACGATAACGATGCTATGAACATTACACGTAGCCAAACTCTGGAAAAGGTATAAGAGGTGGGGAGGTTGGTAGAGAGGGGATGAGAAAGTATAATAATTAGGGTACACTCATTTACCGAAAGAAACGCAACAGTAAAGAACCACTGAAAAAAAATCACACACTTCCAGTAGTCCGCCAGTACAGGCGGAGAGACGGCACACGGTGGGTTAAGTGGGTGAGGAGCCCATCCTACTCTTCTGGTTAGATACATTTTTGCCGAAAAATATATACCTATAGAGGTTTTAAGTCGTTACTCTAATAAATGGGTATTTCCCCGGTCGACCCATTCATCTTTTAGCAAAGATCTATTTTTACAAGTCAAAAATCCTTTAATAATGGTAAGCTAACTACATATATTTTAAGATTACAAACAGAACATTACACTTAATATCGCAATTATATACGTCCGTTAAGAAACTCATTGCTAAACATTAATTATATTGCCTAATTTAATGCATCAACTTTGTATACGAAAAGTGAAGATGATGAAAAATCCTTGTTCCACTGTAATTACTAATTAAAGGAAGTTTACGACTTGGAGCCGCGCTACACATTTTGAGTATTTTGTAGCTCAATACATAAAAAATAAAGCCAGTGTTTCGGAATGATGTGAGTGAATACTCCAACGATACAAATACCTTCGATTTCGATCAACGAAGACTATAAGTTACTAGAGAAAATAATTCCTGCGCCGAGAAAATTATTCATATGCATTATCTATAGGTACTACTTAATACTAGCCGACTCGGCAAACGTTGTTTTGCCATATAAATTATTTCTAGAGAATTTTTAGGTAATTTCTAGCGCTGAACAAAATAACTAACTTAAGATGCCGAATCACAAAAAATTTTTTTTTTTTTTGGCGGACCTCCCTTTTCGCTTAGGGATATGAAAAATAGTTACATCATATTCTGAGAAAAACTGAATAACACAAAATTTCATAAGAATCGGTCAAGCCGTTTCGGAGGAGAATGGCGACAAACACTCTGACACGAGAATTTTATCTATACTATAATATATAATAATTATAATAATTTTATCTATACTATAATAATAGTATAAAGAGGGAAGATTTGATTGTTTGTTTGCATTGAATAGGCTCCGAAACTATTGGACCGATTTGAAAAATTCTTTCACAATTAGAATTCTATATTATCTCTGATGAACATAGGTGATAGAATATTTTCACAAAAGTTAGTGATCCTGAATACTTAGAATACTGGACTACCGATAATGTAATCCTACGTGTGAAAAAAATACCACAAAAAGAACTATACATCGCGTACGTTGAGTAAATTATTGACAATGGAGCAAAGTGTAATATAACACTGTAGTATATAACATTGTAGTACACAGTGTTATAGAGAGGACATCAATATCTACAAAAAAAAGTCCTGATACCATACGTCTAACTATAACAGTTATGTCACAATAACTATTTTTTCATGTTAAAATATGCAATAGTAATGCCGGTACAAACTAATATTATAAAGAGGAAATATTTGTATTTGTGTATGTATACAAATGACATAGGCTATGTTTATAAATAGATGTCTTGCATAAAAATACATTTACTCTACGTTTATCCCAAAATGTTTAAAAATAAATGTCTAACCGTGCGAAGTCAGGACGGGCAGCTAGTACTTAATATAAGTACAAGGTGGAATAAAGAAACTTATATACATAGGTATATACTTTTTATACATAAACCCTGTAAACATTACACTCCTTTTTGGGCAGTCGTTTAATAACAAGCAACGGCTTGTTAAACGGCTAAGTTTCTGATATCTTTGCAGTGAACAAGCCACTGCAGTCCAATCAGGCAGGCTATTTGTTTGTACGCAATCTATATAAATATAAATCAATTGCTTTTCGTTAGTCTCGCTAAAACTCAAAAGAAGGCTTGATCGAGTTGAATAATTGTTGTTTTGTTCGCTATAATACAGGGGCGGTTTAAAATTAAAAAGAAGGGCGGGAACCATAAACATTTAAAAATTGAATAATTCAATATTGGTAGCTTTGTATGGGTATCTGGCTAACATACGACAAAGTGATCTGCTATCAAAACCCAAATCTTAAACGATGCAGATTGATTAGAATTGATAATCGTTGATAAAATAAATTGTAGGTGATACGGAGATCACTGGGTCATCTAGTTTATAATTAAAAACGAATCCCTTCTTTTTCACTTTCCCGACAGCTTGTAAAGTTTACCAACCAGCAGCAAGCCAGCGTGGTGGACTACTAAATCTGCCATTCTGAGAGAAGATCAGCTCTCAACAGTGAAACAGTAATGGCTTTAGAACAAAGAATATTATTACGGAATTATGGTAATGTATTTTCATCAAAACACTAATAACTCGTGACGAACTTGTCCTAGTTATGAATTACACTCACATGGCCACGTAGTATCATTCTAATAGCAGTCACGCAGCTGTAAGGATATACATATTTTTGGGGCAGATGAAAGATAAACCAAAATGACTAAGCATTCGTCCTTTGATATCAAATCTGCGAACTTAAAACGTGTTATTAGGAATGACTGAGAGTTAGTGATTAAATTAAAGTATCAGATCCAGAGATAAACTGAACCCGTAAATATCAGCTAATTAATTGATGGTGATCTTCAAGTGCAGGCATTCTTAAATGAAAAGAGCGCGAATTTCATAACTTACAGTTTAAGATTGAAAGTTAATTTCACGATTATTTAAACTTTTTTAGGGACAACAACACCCAGCTCTAAGTCCGTGTGGTGACGGAATAAGAATATAAGTGTCACGACCCTATTCTTTCCCACGGGTGTCGTACGAGGCGATTAAGGCATCAAATACAAACCTGATTAGGTTTTTATGATGTAGGTATACTGAATTTAAAACACTGTAATAAATTAAACACAAAGTGAAAAATGTGAAATCGAAAATAACAGTAACAAGCAGGTTATTTTCGATTTCACATTTTTCACTTTTTGTTTAATGTATAGTGCTAAGCATGTCAAATGCTAAAAATATATATAAAAATATCTAAACACTGTAATAAAAATAAATAAAATAAATGAGAAAAAAAGGGACTTAAGCAATTATCACCCACTGCATTACTGGTGGTAGGGCTGGGTACCAAGTGGGAGTATTCCCTCGATATCAGACCCAAGCGGGTTGGTACTACCATCTCCCGTGGGACCGGCCATGAAACACGTCGGTATGTTTTGGTTGTATAGCAGGAGATAGCCGTTTATTTTTTCATTTCATATCTGTGAAATGAAATGGTGAGCAGCGGCTAAACAATACTCTCGGTATAATTGAGTCCATGACCGACGGTTACCATTTACCATTAGATGGGCCGTGAACCATCTGCCACCATGCGCAATAAAAAAACTAGGGAATATAATATATTATATATGTTACATTACAATTATACTAACTACGGGCACAGAGTATAAACAGATATTTGTATCAAAACAACAATTGTCCTATGGGAATCGAGTCCACAGCATTCTGTAGATCGGTAATTAAACTACTATACAAATTTGTGGAGTCCAATGTTCATATGAATAAACAATCCGACGCATTTTATTAGTAGACTAGTCGACGCGTACGGAATTCCGCAGTGCGCATCGATGTTTATCGAATCCGATATGATGGCACTACCACAAAAATACATATAATTATAGTTCCGGGATAATAAGCCATGTCAGAGTTTTGCTAAATTTCAGTATGATCGGGTGATTAGTTGTAGCTTAAACCGTAACAAATAAAAAAAATGAGTAAGGATTTCCTTTAAGATATCAATTACTTCCTAAAGTGATTTGTAAAACCAATAAGCATATTTTGTTTTTAGATAAAGCAATATTTAACTCTGGGATGGGTCACCTACATAACAGAAATACCAGGGCAACATAGCTATGAGAAGATATCTGTGTTTACTACAAATACGTTACTTACTGCCTGGTAAGTAACAAGCTGACGTTACAATGGAAAGAAAGCTCCTCGCCTATTAACTCATATTACTGCTAAGGATATGTTCATATTTGTGAAGAAATCTATTATCTGCTTATAGTATACAGCGCGACTCCGGGTTCACAAAAATACCATTTTACTAAATAATCTCTAGGATATTCAAGAACTACAACCTAATAGATAAACATTGCTCAGTGGTTTGGTTGTGTTGTGGGTTCGATTCCCAGATAGGACAACTGTTTGTGTGATCCACAAATGTTATTCTGAGGTGTACCTACTTTGTGTCCGTGAAGTTGTATGTTTGTAAAGTCCCTCGCAATACAAGGATTATTCCTTAGTGCCAGTTCAACTTTTTGTCGCGATTTTTGCAGACGTCTGCACTAATTCCTTACTAGGGTGGTTGATTGTTTTTTTATAAGAAGGAGCTAAGTACTTGACTAAGATTTTTACTACTACATTTATTAAAAAGTGGGATGTTTTTTCACGTGAATTCAATGATTTGAAGTTGTTTTTAGTTACATTACTATACCTACTATACTTACACTATTATAACTAACTAGCCTTTGCCCGCGGCTTCGCCGCAGTGAAAAGCTAGTTTTTGGGTTATATCTCAGGTTCCCGATATAGTAGCGGGATAAAATAAATACCAGTTGTTAAGTCTAATCAAGAGCTCTCAAATAAAAAAAGATGCATCGAAATCCGTTCAGTAGTTTTTGCGTGATGCGCGAACAAACCAACAGATAAACAGACAAACAGACAAAAAATATAAAAAAAAAACTCTTTTTTTTTGTGTGACTGGTTGTTAGCCTCAGATGGCTATGATAAGCTTACCCGGACAACTGGTGAGCGCAGAGGGCTCTCAACCCGACATTTAAGCAACGCTACCCGAGGGCACCCCCTGTGGGGTAAGGACCTCGGCTCGGGCTGTTGCTGGCAAAGTGGGATTTTCCACGTTTATGATTTGACCGCGACACGTCTTTCGCCCCCGTCGGCGGGGACGAAACCGTAGAAAATTACTTGTATTAGCTGCGCGAGCTGGGTATGCTCTGATCTGAGCGTGAGTTATATCGTCGTCGACTTCGCCGAGGCTATTTCGCGGTCTGCGTACGCGCGATAAATTAGAGGGGTTGTACCTAGCCGACTCAACCACTAGAGGGTTGGCGTGAGTAATGGCGGAGTTAAAGAAACTACGTGAACACCGTTTCATAAATTGCTTGATGGTAGGCAATTGCAAGTATATGTGGAGGTCGACATTGCGTATGAACCACGGTGCACCCGTAGCTCTGCGCATGAAACTATTCTGTAGTGTTTGTAATCTATGGATCCTGTGTGCCTTAGCGTGTGAAAATACTACACTGGCGTACGTCATAACAGGACGTATGCAGGCAGTGTAGAGTCTGACCTTATTCCTAAGTGAGAGTTTAGATCTAGAGTTTAACAGATATTGCAAACGTCCCATGACAAAGGCTGCGCGTGAGCGTACCACCTGAATGTGACGGGCGAATGTGAGTCTGTTATCTAGAATTACACCTAAGTACTTGGCTCGCCTACTCCAAGGAATAGATTTACCAAAGATGCTAATCTGTTTGATCTTCTCCGGGGGATACAGTCGGGGTAGTCTCCTATGAAACATGACCGCCTGGCTCTTCTCGGGGTTGATCACTATTCTCCACTTGCTAAACCACGTACTGAGGGCAGTGGCCGCGGATTGGAGTTTCCTATGCACTGTGATAGGGTTAAACCCTGCATAATAGATAGCTGTATCGTCTGCAAAAAGGGCTGTCTGCACTTGCCGATGCTGAGGCATGTCGCTGGTGTACAGCGAGAAGAGGATCGGTGAGAGGACGGAGCCCTGTGGGACCCCGGCGAGTAGGGGGTGAGGGGAGGATAGTGCCCTTTCCACTCTATAGCGGAAACTGCGGTTAGATAGAAAGTCTCGTATGATGAGTACGAGATACCGCGGTACTCCTAAGTGGAGTAGCTTGTAAACTAGGCCGTTGTGCCAGACTTTGTCGAAAGCTTTCGCTACATCGAAGAAGAGTGCACCTGTGAAAAGGTTGTTTTGTTGCATTTTAGAGTAGGTATACTCTACAATGCGGTGGACTTGTTCCACACAGGAGTGCTTGGCTCTAAAGCCGAATTGGTGGTGGGGCATGAGGTTATTAGCATCGGCGTATGTTTTCAGCCTACACAAATTAATCGCTCGTAAATCTTACCTAAACCTTTAAGTAGACTTATCGGTCTGTAACTAGATGGTTCGGATCGCTTTTTGCCGGATTTGTGAATTCCAATTACTACGGCCTCTTACCACTGAGGGGGAAAGATGTTATTGTTGAGCGCTGCGTTATATATGTACATGTCAGAAGGACTAATAATGACTGGGGGAAGAGTTTGATGACCCTATTCGATATTCCGTCCGAACTGGGGGCTTTCTTTCTATGAAGATTTTTGATAACTGACTCCTGTTCGGTGGTGGTAACTGGAGGTGGCTGATCCACTAGGTCCCTACCTAAGGTGTCTACCGGTGGGGCCGAGGGAGAGGCCCTCGACTCCACTTCCCTATCAATGAAGGCGTGGTGTGTATCATCTACGTGTAATGTGCTCGGCGTACATTGTCGCTCCAGACTTTCGGCTAGGCACTCGGACTTCTCCTCGTCGGTGTTTAGACACGCCTATATAGCCTATTACAGTCATTTTTTCTCAAATCTTAAATGTACAGACATAGCTCTGTTACAGTTTTATAATAGTATAGACTAGTATTGCTGATTATTTATTTGATATCTTCACATTTGTAGTGTCCTAGTACTTTGCCTGATAGGAGCTTTGTAGCTTTCGCTAACTGCTATCATAAACAAATGTGAGATGCAGAGATGTATGATGTATAAGTACATAAAAGATCTTGTTACATTTTTTATCGATTATTTCCTTTTTAGAGTTAAATTATACTAGATAAGATATAAAAAAAAATTTTGGCCCATTATAAATACGAGTAGATGTTTGTCTCGGTTGAATAAATAAGTCATTACAATAAAAACTGTGGCCAAACCATTTTTGATGTCATAAAACTGAACGTAGCCGTAATGTGGCTAAAAGCACAAAGAAAAAATATATCAAAATTTTATGAGACAAACGGTTTCAATATAGTAAAATTTTTACGATGTACTTAGGTAGTTATATTCAAACAGTTATAATCCATTTAGTTTTGTATGAATTTCGACATCGACGGCACATCCTGGACTTCCCTACTATGCCCATGCTCCCTAACTTTCCTGCTTAACCCTATCTTAAGAAAATAACACACTTTATAATGAAAACACATTTTTATTATTAAATGGATGCCCATTTAAAACTATCATGATTACCATATCTGAACATTAACGAAGAACTAAAACTATCTACTATATACTACTATCTACGTTATAATATGGCGCCAACAAAACAGTACGATAATTATCGAGCACAGACAACTCAACTTAGGTACTTGCTTGACTTGTCTGTGTTATCGAGTAAACATAAATGGTATCCGAGTAAACAGAAATTATTTAATAAGCTATCAATAAGCTCAAGCAGCCTGAATGAAAAAAATGGATCAAGTTTAAAATTGGAATGACCGAATGACTCATTGATATGAACTAGCCCTACGGTCAACTGTGAACTGGTACGTTCTAGTTGTCATTCACTCGTTAAACGACCAGAATAACAATTGTCACAAGAAGTTTAATAATACCACGAGGTACTTGCAGAGAGTAACGGTTACTTACAATGGAATTTTAGTTCCAAAGAACTGTATTAAATAGAGATTTGAGATTCCTCAATGCCAACTTAATACGGTGTCAGTTTTAGCTCAAGGAAAATATGTAAATGGGACGGCTAACAGACGTGACATATGGAATTGATTGTTTAAGTAATATTTAAAAGAAACAATGGAGGAAATGCACGTATGAATCCTCCTGACTCCTTCTTCCTTCAATACATGACTGATTTGGTCTAGGTACGAATAGGTGAGTCTTGGTCTCCCCCTGTACCTACATCTTTCCACTTTAACATTGTATATCTTCTTAACCAGTCGCTCGTCCGGCATTCTTTCCACATGTCCGAACCAGCGGAGCATTCCCTTTCGCATCTTTACATTAAACATCTTTTTTTCTTTCCTGCTTCATGGCTGTTCAACGAAAAAGAGGACGGTACTTACTCGTTCAACATGAAATTAAACCTTTCACTCAACCAAACCCTACTACCATTTGCATACGTTACAATATACTACATATAATTATGTGCGCAGATATAAATTATATGCCTGTAACATTTTTAGAGGGGGAATATTTCACGGTACATTACACTCGCCATACGTCTTCATTTTCCGCTTATTTTCCTTTTGAAATAGCGCAGGCTCCTCCATGTATATTAAGATTCAGGCTCACGTTATAACCGAGATACAAATTTAGAACTTTTATAGTGGTAAGTAAATACCAGAACACAAATTGCGACAATGTGAAGTAAAAAATGATAGACAAAAGAGAAAAAAAGATATTATAGGGCCATGTCGTAATTTGGTATGATTTTTATGAATTGTAATAAATATGCTTCCCTGGTCAGAACAATGTTATTTTTTTATATTACGAAGGTGGCAAACAAGCTTACGGCACACCTGATAGTAAGCTGTAAACTTAGCCTATAGACGCTAGCAACACCAGAAGCATAACTCGCGTGTCGCCAACTCCTAAGAAAAGAGATAGAAGATGGGTAATAAGCATAATATGGAGAGAGAGAAGAGAGGGTTTCGGCTGCGGGCGATCTCACTCACAATACGAAACACGACAGTAGCAATACCTTCCTTTTTTTTGTTAAGGCGGGAAAAATATTTCCTAAGCGCACACCCCGTCGTTCAGGGCAACGAACAGGATAGTGTGGGGCCTGCACCCACTAAAGAAACCCGCCGTGTGCCGTCTGTTCGCCTTTGTTGGGGAGCCACTGGAACTATGTTACATTCCTTCGGTGAACAGTAGCAATACCTGCCGTTGTTTTTTGTAGGTTGTTGCTTTTTATAGGGTAAGCATATCTCACAACTAGATAGAAATCGGAGAAATAAAAACAGTATAATTTAGCAACTTGAACACGTCGATTATATCATAAAGATAAAATCTGTTGCCATATACTAATATAATAAACCTGAACAGTGTTTGTTTGAACGCGCTATCTCTGAAAGTGCCGAGCAGATTACAAACTCTTTTTACATTCTATAGCATATTTATTTGGTAACGCAGATGTAGGATAACTATATCAACCACTGAAGTAATGTAACATGTTCCAGTGGTCCGCGAATGCAGGCGGAGAGACGGCACACGGCGGGTTTATTTAGTGGGTGAGAGCCCCACACTACCCTGTTCGTTGGCCTGAACGACGGGGTGTGCGGTTAGGTACATTTTTTCCCACCTTAACAAAAAAAAGGATATCTAATCTATATCACGTTAAAATCCTAGGAATCAGAAACATTTTTCAGTAAATATCGACCTACATAAATATTTAGTATAAAGCGCCAGCTAAAATCTCGATGTGAGTGCGATAGTTTAGAAACACAACTGACAGACAAACTACACCCAGAATGGAAACAATCGATTGTGGATCACCTAAAGAATTATCCTGTGTGAGAATCGAACCCACAACACACGGCATGGTAGGTTAGTATCTAAACAATTCTGTCATCTGTGCATATTTATATTACAATATTAGGACCTATTTTATTAGTGGTTAGAAGTAGATGTGTGATTAAATTTCATTTTACAATTTGACAACCGATGAAATGTGAACGTGCGATTGATTCTGACATTTGCATTTCATCATTAATTATTAGCTTTATTTTTATGTCACTTAATAAATTATATCTACTAAAAATTAATTTTAATTTATATAATAACGGAAGTGACATTGGCGTCTATTTAAAATCGGGACTAATAGACAAGTTCCGTTGAAAATGACTTTTAAATCAATATTCGAATCACGGCTCCCGCGTGATTCGGCGCTTGCATGTAATCTTCAATCACAAGCATGGGTTAATGGCCGAAGTGACTCTCCTGACCAATGACCGGTCACGGTCCCGTCTTGTCATTGCATATTTCTTTTGTGAATTTATGAAATGTCAAACAGTATTTTTGAAGGGAAAAGTTCTTTACGTGGTTTTATATAATCGAAAAAACAACACTAAAAAAGAGAAACATGCATATGCCGCGAGAGAATGAGATAGAATAATATAGATATTAAGTGTTTCCTAATTATTTTCCTCTCCTCTTTCTACAGATTTCACCTCTTTGAGTAACTTAGTATTCAGAGTTTCAGTCATTTGTCCGTTTAACTTTAAAATTACAATATAATGCTTTTTTTTTTTAAATAAAACTACGTTTACGGAATTTGTCCCGTTTACTTGATTTTTATGCTATCCCGACGTTTCGAATACTTTACAGCATTCATAATCACGGGTGGATTTAGATGGTAGGCGTCCAAAGCTGATATATATATCAGCTTTGGACGCAAAAAAGAAAAATCGAATAGACGCGATAGATTCCGTAAACGTAGTTTTATTTCAAAATGTGAAAAATTCGCGTAAATATTAGAAAGTATTATAATGCTTTTTGTTACATTGTGACACACTAAATTGTATGGGAAATGTTACATTACATTTTAAATTACATGTTACGTTACAGCTAGTCTGGACGTTTTAAATGAAATACCATTTTTATTTTGTCATATTTTATTCAACCTGTTAATCAAAAATGTAAGTAATTCAACAATTAATTTTAAAAGGCAAATGCAAAAAAGGAGTATGAGGGTAAAATCAATGCGGTCGAATTGCGGTCCCCGCGGAGAATCTGTGCAGTGAAGCTGACTGAATGCATTCGTAACAACGACGTAAGAGAGCGAGTAGGTATGAAAGAGAGTATTGGTGTAAAGATGCGAAAGGGAATGCTCCGATGGTTCGGACATGTGGAAAGAATGCCGGACGAGCGACTGGCTAAGAAGATATACAATGCGAAAGTGGAAGGATGTAGGTACAGGGGGAGACCGAGACTTACCTACCTAGACCAAATTGGTCATGTATTGAAGGAAGGTGGAGTCAGAAGTCTCCGAAACCGGCGAGCGTGTATAAAGAGAGTTATGAATGTTGAGGAAGCGAGAGATGTATGCAAGAATAGAGCCTCTTGGCACTCTGTTCTCTCTGCCTACCCCGCAAGGGAAATGGCGTGATAATAAGTTAGTTAGTTAATTTTAATGTAAGTAATTAATCAATAGTTGATTATTTGTTTCTTATTTTGGACCCTACCTATAACCTAGAGAGGTGACTGTGTACTAGATAAACCGCTTCAGCTAAAAATAGATGGTCCCACGATTGTAGTTACCGTCCATGGTTGCCAGTAAAAATAAACGTTGTAAAATGATGCCGATTTTAAGTAATTATAGTTTTGAAATAAAACTAAGTTTACGGAATCTATCGCGTTTACTTGATTCTACTACTATCCCGACGTTTCGAATACTTTACAGCATTCATGATCACGGGTGGACTTAGATGATAGACGTCCAAGGCTGATATGTTATTTCAACAGTTTCATCTACCCACAGTATATGATTTTACAAAATTTTTGGTTTATTTATTTTAACCCACCTAATATTCGTTTAGAAACACAGTGAAATTATGGACGAATAAAGGAACGGACAGCGCCTCGCTAAGACAAAATTGAAGATACGTAATGGCGGCGGCTATCTATGTGTGAATGAATTTAGGGTTGCCATGCTAGCCAAATTTACCCTTTTTATTATACATATTAAAAAAAAAAACAGGTTGGCAGATAAATTTACTGGAAATGTATATGAAATATACCGTACTATTTGAAAAGGTTAATAGTGCAAAAAACACAATTTTACTGTATTTATTTAAAACTTAAAACAAATCATCGGCAAATAATGGGTAATAAAGGATAACATAATTATGTCGATAAAACGGGATTAACTTGCATGTTTGTCGGGACTACAGTGGCCAAGGTGTCTTTACTGCTTTGACAATTAATGTATTTCCGAGGAATCCGATGCAGTTGCAATCGGTAGAGTTATTGTTCTAGCGCAGATGGGGTTCACAGAATTCTAGGAAACTATTGCTCTTTTTTGAGGTGAGCGGAATACACAAAGCTTATTGTTTTAAACAGTTTTATGTTATCTATATGGGCCGGAACAGTTTCTAATTGTAAGCAGATATATTATTATTAAAATAGAATATTTTGAAGAGTGGCTAAAGGTAATTTTGATGATTTCCTTTTGGTATTAGATAACGCTTCTTACCACTCCTATAAGGTAGAATAAAACTGCCACTACAGGGTGGCGTAAGGCCCAGTTCAAAAGTGGCTAAACTCAAAGAATGTAAGCAATTAATTAATGAATACACTGATTAAAGCAGAATTACTGTAAATCATTACAAAAGAAAAGACTTATTATCAAAAAATGTAGTTTAGGAGTTCACTGTTGAGTACGGTGTCAACATCTCAAAAGACTTCCTTAGCACTGTAAATCAAATCCCATATAACTAGTATGGGCACAGGTAAAGGGGCGTGTCACAAGAAATAACAAATGTTTTAAAATGGCTGAAATTAAAGAATTATTTACTGAGGGCTAAAGTTGTTGACACTGCAATGGTAGTTGAGATATGTCGAGTATGTTATTATACTTAAAGTAACGAAATAAAATGATGCTACTCGTTCATCTTATTGATAATGTAACAGAAAGATTCTTAGTAAATGTAGATTCTGAAAGTAATATTTCAGAAATAAATTGTGATTAAGAAAGTTCGGCTTTTATTTTTTCCATTTTGACTAAAATAATAATAAGCGGACAAATAGGCATCTACGGTGGGCATCTATCACCTTATTTTAAGTCGCTTTCGTTAAATGCGATTTTCTTATGAACATAAATAACACTCGCAAATGTAATTTTTTATTTCGTTACTAGCCTTTCCTCACAGCTCTGCCGCAGCCAAAAGTTAGTTTTTGGGTTATATCTCAGCTTCCCGATAAAGTAGCGTATAAAATGTATACCAGTTGTTAAGTGTAATCAAGAGCTATCAAATAAAAAGTTGCATCAAAGTCCGTTCAGCAGTTTTTGCGTGATGCGCGAACAAACAAACAGATAAACAAACAAAAAATTTAAAAAAATCGTTTTGTGTTTAGATACGCTTATATAGTCTATTACAGTCATTTTTTCTAAAATATCTTAAATGTACAGACACAGCTATGTTATAGCTTTATAATAGTATAGAAAACATTAAAATAGGTATGATTATTTTAATTTAGATTTTGTAAATGCTACAATAATAAATTCATGCTACTTATACTACTGATCAACGCAAATTCAAATTAATAAACCATCAGAAAATTTATTATTATTATAAAAAAAATATTAATTATGAGTTTTCGATAACTCAGACTACAACAACACTATTAATGATACATGGCAATCAAATATCATTTTAGTCCACAAAATAAAAAAATCAAAGTATAGTAATTTAACCTAAACAAATAGTACCTCATAAATATAAACTATAAAATTCCCATATTTCGGGAAATTTACACTAGCGAATACGAGCAATACTGGCATTGTGATGAATTATTTTGTTCTGGTGAATTGATATAAATTTTAATGTATAAAATCGGGAACTAAGTGATTAAATTATTCATTTACCTATGAAACGTGACTCCTGGACTTTTTTCTTTCTGTCACTACGGTTTTTCACCATTTCACCACACAAGATATGCTGTATTTTGATTTTTTTTTGCAGCGTAGACGTACCGACTGTGATAACGTTGACTCGCGCAATGGCCGACTAAGGTGTGAATGTGTGCGTGTCGGCATGTACGTACAGCGAACTGGCCGACTCTGAGTGACACAATCTTTTGTTAGCAAGGCTCAGTCCGTTCTTTTTATTAAGTCCATGGCTTATATAGTCTATTACAGTTATTTTTTCTAAAATATCTTAAATGTACAGACACAGCTATGTTACAGCTTTATAATAGTATAGAAAACATATTAAAATAGGTATGATTACTTTAATTTAGATTTTGTAAATGCTACAAGAATATATTCATGCTACTTATACTAATGATCAACGCAAATTCAAATTAATAAACCATCAGAAAATTTATTATAATAAAAAATATATATTAATTATGTGTTTTCGATAACTCAGACTACAACAACACTATTAATGATACGTGACAATCAAATATCATTTTAGTCTACAAAATAAAAAATCAAAGTATAGTAATTTAACCTAAACAAATAGTACCTCATAAATATAAACTATAAAATTCCCCATGTTTCGGGTAATTTCCACTAGCGAATATGAGCAATACTGGCATTGTGATGAATTATTTTGTTCTGGTGAATTAATATAAATTTTAATGTATAATATCGGGAACTAAGTGATTAAATTATCCATTTACCTATTAAACGTGACTCCTGGATTTTTTTCTTTCGGTCACTACGGTTTTTTACCATTTCACCACACAAGATATGCTGTATTTTGATATTTTTTTGCAGCGTAGACGTACCGACTGTGATAAAATTTACTTGCGCAATGGCCGACTAAGGTGTGAATGTGTGCGTGTCGGCATGTACGTACAGCGAACTGGCCGACTCTGAGTGACACAATCTTTTGTTAGCAAGGCTCAGTCCGTTCTTTTTATTAAGTCCATGGCTTATATAGTCTATTACAGTTATTTTTTCTAAAATATCTTAAATGTACAGACACAGCTATGTTACAGCTTTATAATAGTTTAGAAAACATATTAAAATAGGTATGATTGCTTTAATTTAGATTTTGTAAATGCTACAATAATATATTCATGCTACTTATACTACTGATCAACGCAAATTCTAATTAATAAACCATCAGAAAATTTATTATAATAAAAAAAATATATTAATTATGTGTTTTCGATAACTCAGACTACAACAACACTATTAATCATACGTGACAATCAAATATCATTTTAGTCTACAAAATAAAAAATCAAAGTCCATCCATCCATCCATCCATCAGCCTTTTATCGTCCACTGCTGGACATAGGCCTCCCCAAGAGAACGCCACAGTGAACGGTCCTGTGCCGCCTGCATCCAACGGCTGCCTGCGACTTTGACCAGGTCATCGGTCCACCTGGTGGGAGGCCGTCCTACACTGCGCCGTCCGTTACGCGGTCGCCACTCGAGAACCTTTCTTCCCCAACGGTTGTCGGTTCGTCGAGCGATGTGGCCTGCCCATTGCCACTTCAGCATGCTGACCCGGCGGGCTATGTCGGTCACTCCCGTTCTCCTACGGATTTCCGTATTACGGATCTTATCACGTAGAGAGATCCCAAGCATAGCCCGCTCCATAGCACGCTGAGCGACTTTAAGTCTTGACATAAGGCCAACATTCAGAGACCACGCCTCTGTGCCGTAAGTCATCACTGGTAACACACACTGGTCGTAGACCTTCGTCTTCAGACACTGTGGAATATTGGACAAGAAGATCTCCCTCAGCTTCCCGAACGCTGCCCAGCCGAGCTGGATTCGTCGATCGACCTCTTTCTCGAAGTTGTGCCTACCTAACTGGACAGTTTGTCCCAGGTATACATAGTGGTCGACAACTTCGAGAAGCGAGCTCCCGACCAGAACCGGTGCTGAAATGACATGGATATTAGACATGACTTTCGTCTTGTCCATGTTCATTTTTAGACCCACTAGTCGGGAGACACGGCTGAGGTCGTTGAGCATGGTACCAAGGTCCTCCAGCGATTCTGCCATGACCACGATATCATCTGCAAATCGAAGGTGAGTGATGTATTCGCCATTTATGTTGATGCCTAATCCGGTCCAGTCCAAGAGCTTGAAAACATCTTCCAATGCAGTGGTGAAGAGTTTCGGGGACATGACGTCTCCCTGTCTAACACCTTTCTGCAGTTGGATCGGTTTCGTGCTCTTGTCCTGAACTCGGACAGACATAGTGGCGTTTCTATACAAACACTTCAACACTTCGATGTATCGATAGTCAATAGCCTTTTCGGAAACCGGCTTGTTCGGGAGGCTGGAAGTCGTCAAGCCTGCGCGTGAGTCGATTTGTAATGACCCTCGAGAACAACTTATAGACATGGCTCAAGAGCGAGATGGGTCTGTAATTCTTCAAGAGGGTTCTGTCACCTTTCTTGAAGAACAGCACCACCAAGCTCCTGGTCCACGATTCTGGAACGTCGCCCCCGAGAACGACGGAATTGAATAGCCTCTGAAGGGCTTTGAGGACCGGCTTTCCGCCTGCCCTCAGAAGCTCTATAGTAATTCCGTCGTCTCCCGGTGCCTTTCCGTCCTTTAGTTGTTTGAGAGCCATTCTGATCTCGTACAGGCTGACGTCCGGGATATCTTCGGTATAGTGCCGAGTTAGCTTGGATCTGGGCTCATGGACCAAGCTGACAACAGGGTTCTGGGATCTGTATAACTGTCCATAGAACTCGTGGACCTCTCTTAATAACTCATCTTTGGAAGAAACAACAGTACCATCATTGGTCTTCAGCTTGGTCAACTGGATTTTCCCAACAGACAGATCTCTTGCGAACACTTTGGAACCTTGGTTCCGCTCTATCGCCTCTTTAATACGCAAGGTATTAAATCGGCGAATGTCTCGTCGCATAGACTTGGAGATCTGTCTGTTTAGTCGCCTCTGATTGGACCAATCAGCCGAAGACTGCACCGTCATTTCTGTCCGTGTCGCTATGAGCTTAAGAGTTTGGTCCGAAAGCTTTTGAGTCCTATTGACGCGACTGGTCTTAAAAAGGGTCGACCCGACCGCTTGGACAGTTTCCACGAACCTGTTGTTCATATCGTTCACTGAATCGCACTCGTCTAGGCATTGAAAGCGATTTTGTAGTTCGAGCTGAAAGTTTTCGGGGTTCTGGTATTGAGCACGTGTTGGTCGGAGCGTAGACCTCATCAAGCGTGACCTCTCGACTTTCATATTTAGATTCAATATGCCTCTAACTAAGCGGTGATCACTCCCAGTTTTAATCCTGCTGATCACTGAGACATCATTGAATATCTATCGTTTGTCCGTTAAGATGAAGTCGATCTCATTTTTCACTGAACCATCAGGGCTAATCCAGGTCCATTTTCGCTGGGGCTGTTTCCTGAAGAAGGAATTCATCATAAAGAGGCCTTCCTTCTCCAGAAAATCAGACAGCATCTGGCCCCTGTGGTTCCTCTGCCCAAATCCATATTGCCCCACCTTTAGCTCATCGTCTCTCCTTATGCCTAGTTTTGCGTTGAAATCTCCCATAACCACCGTGAAGTGACTTTTAGACGCGTGAATGGCTTTCGAGATGTCCTCGTAAAGGGCCTCCACTTCGTCGTCGGGATGTGTCGAGGTCGGTGCGTAAACCTGTATGACCTTCAGCGAATACCTTTTGGTTATTCTGAGTATAAGGTACGCTACCCTACTCGACACACTCTCAATCTTCTCCACGTTACCCATGAGAGACTTGCGAACGATAAACCCGACACCACCCTGGGACTGTTGGTCGCCCTCCCGGTGGAAGAGCAAGTTACCCGACTGGAGGATTATCGTGCCCTCACCCTGTCTTCGCACTTCTGATAATCCTACAACGTCCCATCGGATCTTGCTCAGCTCCTCTTCCAGCGCGGTGATCCTCTCGTCAGTCCTCAGTGTCCTGACGTTGTGTGTTACCAGGGCCAGAAGTCGTTTCTGGTAGCCGGATCGCGACCGGAGATTCTTAGCACCCCCTGCTCCGCCGTTACCGGGCCCGCTACCGTTAGGCCACGGAATAGCGGAGCTGCCGTGACTGGGGGCCGATGTGTGTGTATGTGCACTCATATGGGGGGGTATTGCCATAATCGCCACGCTTGGCAGGCGGGTTGGCGATCGCAGTGGATGTTTTTAGTACACAGGGGAACGCTGCTGCCCGGTCCCTCGGTAATCCTTTAGTCGGCTTTTACGACTCCCATAGGAAGAGACGGGGTGGAGCTATTCTTGGTGCCGGCCCCACACGGCAGCAAAATAAAAAATCAAAGTATAGTAATTTAACCTAAACAAATAGTACCTCATAAATGTAAACTATAAAATTCCCATGTTTCGGGTAATTTCCACTAGCAAATATGAGCAATACTGGCATTGTGATGAATTATTTTGTTCTGGTGAATTAATATAAATTTTAATGTATAATATCGGGAACTAAGTGATTAAATTATCCATTTACCTATTAAACGTGACTCCTGGATTTTTTTCTTTCGGTCACTACGATTTTTCACCATTTCACCACACAAGATATCCTGTATTTTGATATTTTTTTGCAGCGTAGACGTACCGACTGTGATAAAATTTACTCGCGCAATGGCCGACTAAGGTGTGAATGTGTGCGTGTCGGCATGTACGTACAGCGAACTGGCCGACTCTGAGTGACACAATCTTTTGCTAGCAAGGCTCAGTCCGTTCTTTTTATTAAGTCCATGGCTTATATAGTCTATTACAGTTATTTTTTCTAAAATATCTTAAATGTACAGACACAGCTATGTTACAGCTTTATAATAGTATAGAAAACATATTAAAATAGGTATGATTACTTTAATTTAGATTTTGTAAATGCTACAATAATATATTCATGCTACTTATACTACTGATCAACGCAAATTCAAATTAATAAACCATCAGAAAATTTATTATAATAAAAAATATATATTAATTATGTGTTTTCGATAACTCAGACTACAACAACACTATTAATGATACGTGACAATCAAATATCATTTTGGTCTACAAAATAAAAAATCAAAGTATAGTAATTTAACCTAAACAAATAGTACCTCATAAATATAAACTATAAAATTCCCCATGTTTCGGGTAATTTCCACTAGCGAATATGAGCAATACTGGCATTGTGATGAATTATTTTGTTCTGGTGAATTAATATAAATTTTAATGTATAATATCGGGAACTAAGTGATTAAATTATCCATTTACCTATTAAACGTGACTCCTGGATTTTTTTCTTTCGGTCACTACGGTTTTTTACCATTTCACCACACAAGATATGCTGTATTTTGATATTTTTTTGCAGCGTAGACGTACCGACTGTGATAAAATTTACTTGCGCAATGGCCGACTAAGGTGTGAATGTGTGCGTGTCGGCATGTACGTACAGCGAACTGGCCGACTCTGAGTGACACAATCTTTTGTTAGCAAGGCTCAGTCCGTTCTTTTTATTAAGTCCATGGCTTATATAGTCTATTACAGTTATTTTTTCTAAAATATTTTAAATGTACAGACACAGCTATGTTACAGCTTTATAATAGTTTAGAAAACATATTAAAATAGGTATGATTGCTTTAATTTAGATTTTGTAAATGCTACAATAATATATTCATGCTACTTATACTACTGATCAACGCAAATTCAAATTAATAAACCATCAGAAAATTTATTATAATAAAAAAAATATATTAATTATGTGTTTTCGATAACTCAGACTACAACAACACTATTAATCATACGTGACAATCAAATATCATTTTAGTCTACAAAATAAAAAATCAAAGTATAGTAATTTAACCTAAACAAATAGTACCTCATAAATGTAAACTATAAAATTCCCATGTTTCGGGTAATTTCCACTAGCAAATATGAGCAATACTGGCATTGTGATGAATTATTTTGTTCTGGTGAATTAATATAAATTTTAATGTATAATATCGGGAACTAAGTGATTAAATTATCCATTTACCTATTAAACGTGACTCCTGGATTTTTTTCTTTCGGTCACTACGATTTTTCACCATTTCACCACACAAGATATCCTGTATTTTGATATTTTTTTGCAGCGTAGACGTACCGACTGTGATAAAATTTACTCGCGCAATGGCCGACTAAGGTGTGAATGTGTGCGTGTCGGCATGTACGTACAGCGAACTGGCCGACTCTGAGTGACACAATCTTTTGCTAGCAAGGCTCAGTCCGTTCTTTTTACTAAGTCCATGAGTGAAACTATCTACTTCAAATTTTTTTATGCTTACAATGTATGAGACTTTAAGTTAGTATATTAAAATGAGTATATATCCTCTTTAAACTGTAAAATATTGTTTTTATTTAGTGCTCAAAAATTCTACCACAAACTACCAATCACCACAGTTGCGATGGACACGTCAGATTATAATGCTAAAATTGAACACCTTTTATCGGATGAGTCTACTTATGAAAAGGTCAGAACCGACCCCACCAACTGTACACTAAATAACATGAAAAAGTTACTCAACCAGCACTCCGAAGCATTAAATCTAGATGTAAAAACCCTGATTGTTAAAACCCACCTTGTGCAAAGCCACCTAAATTGTATGGGTTGCCCTTAGGCAACCCATACAATTGTGTATCTGAATACACAAACCGAATGCACCACTACGACCTATTGTAAGTCAGATCGACTCACCTACTTATAAAGTCGCTCAGTTACTGGCCAAAGTTCTCTCACAACTCCGAGGACACACAGATGCGTTCATAAAGGACTCATACCATTTTGTAAGTGAGATTAAACACCTTCATCTCGCTAACAATGAAACTATGGTGAGTCTTGATGTCCAGTCACTTTTTTCCTGCTTACCTATGGAAGACTGCATCAGAATTGTATCTAAGAAACTATCAGAGAACAACATACCTATGGAATACGCTGAACTGTTAAAGTACTGCCTCACATCTGGCTACATTATGTGGAATGATGGCTTCTACAAGCAAGTGGACGGAGTGGCCATGGGTTCGCCAGTCTCTCCCGTTGTTGCTGACATATTTATGAAAGACATCGAGGAGACTGCCCTAAAAACCTCACCTGTGGTCCCCCGTTTCTACAAGCGGTACGTAGATGACACTTTTACTATATTACCATCTGATAAAGTAACCATATTTCTAAACCACCTGAACTCCATCAATCCTAAAATTCCATTCACTATGGAACTGGAGTCAAATAACTCTTTAGCTTTCTTAGATGTTATGGTAACCCGTAACCCCATCACCTTGAGTCATACAGTGTATCGAAAGAAAACCCATACTGATAAGAACCTGAATGGAGAGTCTCACCACCATCCTTCACAGTTGGCTACCGTGTCTAAATCTTTGTTTCAGAGAGCACAAGGAATCTGTGATGAAGAACACCTGGCTGGAGAGTTGCAGCATGTAAAGAAAGTTTTACATGCAAATAAGCTGCAGGTTCCACGCCGCCGTCACAGAAACCGAGTGAAGCCACCCACAGTTGAGGGCCTCCCTGCAGTCCTGCCCTATGTTAAAGGAGTCACTGACAAGATTGGCTACATTCTCAAAAAAGCTTCAATTAAAACCTACTATAAGCCGCTCAAAAGAATGAGTCAATTTTTACCACCAGTCAAGAGCCATATACCCTTACAGGATGCAGGAGTATACAAGCTGGATTGTGATTGTGATCTCTCCTGCATTGGGCAAACAAAGAGACCCATAACAACTCGGATCAAAGAACACATAGCTGATATGAAGCACCGTCACTATACAAAGTCGGCAATTTGTGAGCACACACGTGGTCCTGCCACACCCGCCATTACATTAGGTTTGACAAACCTAATCCTCGCAAAAGAACATCGATATCGCCCTAGAATGATACGTGAGGCTATTGAAATTAAGAAACATCCCAATTTCAATAGAGAAGACGGTTGGGTCTTACCATCAAGCTGGAATCCTGTGATAGGCCTCACCAAACAGAATCAAGAAGGCACACCACAAGATTGCAAGACACAGTTAGCGCTTATTGTGTAGATAAACCCACAGTAGTGATTAGTTTTTTTTGCCTTTTTAAAAAACTTTATTAGCTCTCAGTAATTCCGTACAAAATTTAATAATCCATAACAGTTGTTGCCTACTGAGTTTTCTGACCGGATCTTTCTCAGTCAGGTGGCGTACCGGTATCCGGTGGTAGCTTCTTAGTCTTAGCTTTTGGCAAAATCAATATATTTAATAATATAAACTAATAACCAAGATTGTCTTCTTACTGGTAGTAATTGGTAGTTTGTGGTCGAATTTTTGAGCACTAAATAAAAACAATATTTTACAGTTTAAAGAGGAGTATTATACTCATTTTAATATACTAACTTAAAGTCTCATACATTGTAAGCATAAAAAATTTTGAAGTAGATAGTTTCACTGTGTTTCTAAACGAATATTAGGTGGGTTAAAATAAATAAACCAAAAATTTTGTAAAATCATATACTGTGGGTAGATGAAACCGTTGAAATAACATATAGCCTTGGACGTCTATCATCTAAGTCCACCCGTGATCATGAATGCTGTAAAGTATTCAAAACGTCGGGATAGTAGTAGAATCAAGTAAACGCGATAGATTCCGTAAACGTAGTTTTTAAGAGAGTATTGGTGTAAAGATGCGAAAGGGAATGCTCCGATGGTTCGGACATGTGGAAAGAATGCCGGACGAGCTGACTGGCTAAGAAGATATACAATGCGAAAGTGGAAGGATATAGGTACAGGGGGAGACTGAGACTTACCTACCTAGACCAAATTGGTCATGTATTGAAGGAAGTTGGAGTCAGGAGTCTCCGAAACCGGCGAGCGTGTATAAAGAGAGTTATGAATGTTGAGGGAGCAAGAGATGTATGCAAGAATAGAGCCTCTTGGCACTCTGTTCTCTCTGCCTACCTGATGATAAGTTAGTTAGTTTAATTTCAAAATGTGTAACATTCGCGTAAATATCAGAAAGTATTATATTATAGTTTTTTTCTCCCGTTTAATGACACATACTGTACGTTTTACTAACGTAAGTTTGTATATGTATAGTATATGGTAATAATTTTAATTAAGTAAAACCTATTTTTTATCGTGTGTACAAAAAATATATCTAGGCTCTACTACATACCTACAATGTATCATTTTAATTTATACGTTAATAGCGTGCTAAATACATGTTACAGTTTAAATTATATTATTTAGCATAAGTAACACATTACCGTTAGGATAGTGCTATATTATCTAATTTCCTGAATAAATTAATGATAATAGCTCTGTCACAACTACAAATTACAACCGAGTAACTTATATTTTTTATTGACGAATGATGTGTGGTGACGTACTAAGGATACAAGTGTCACCACCCCATCCTTTCCGGCGGGTGTCGTATAAGTTGAGTAAGGGAAGTAAGCAATTATCACCGTCAGACTTGCTATAGGGCCCGAACGGGTCGGTACCACCGGTTATTTTAAACACAGAGTGGGAATTCTGAAGTCGAAAATAACAGTCACGAGCAGGATTTGAACCTGCATCTTCTGGATACCGTCCAGATGCTTTTCCAATTCAGCCATCGTGACCCATGCTCCTGACTGCTAATTTCGATAACACATTTATACTTACTAAAAATATCTAAATTACTTATTGCCTTATTTTCAATTCACACTGAATGTGTCACTTAATTACGCATTCGTGAGATATGCGTGAACGAACACGTCATCGTCCTAGGACGAATCACCTGGCTGAGTCGCAAGACGAACATCAGCGAAAGCATTTGCCAAATGTTTTTTCATCCATCAAGAACATATTTTGATCAAAAGTAACCTGATAGAAATTCTGAGATCATTTTGAGACGGGAACCAAGTACCAGTTGGCCCGTTAGCAAATGAGTACTCCCATCTCCAACTCTTTGCTCGGAGTTGGCGACGCGCTAGTGTTTCCTCTAATGTTGCTAGCGTCTATAAGCTAAGATTAACCGCTTACCAGCGTGACCGTAGCGACAATGTGGTACTATTATTTTAACAAATGTGTCTGTAAAACAAATTTCCCACTCCAAGTAGTGGTCAGACAAGTTAGGGTACCTCTGAACCTGAAACCACTGAAGGAATGTAGCATAGTTCCCGTGGCCCGCCAATAAAGGTGGATAGAAGGCACACGACGGGTTTATTTAGTGGGTGAGGGCCTCACACTACCCTGTTCGTTGCCCCGAACGACAGGGTGTGCGGTTAGGTACATTTTTTCCCGCCTTAACGAAAAAGGGGTACTTCCCATAACTCACTCTTTTTTCTTCGACGGGCCTCGTGGCGTAGTCGGTAGTGTAACCGAATCCGTGCACGAGGTCGTGGGTTCGATTCCCACCCAGGACAATTATTTGTGTGATGAACACAGATATTTGTACTGCGTCTGGGTGTTTTCTATCTAATATATTATGTATTTACAAAAAAAAGTAATATATCCATAATCTGGTACCCATAGCACAAGCGTTAAGCTTAATTTGGGACCAGAGGACGTTGTGTGAAAATGTCCGTGATGATTTATTATTATTTTATAATTCTGCATCAAAGGTACTTTACATTTCCCTGAATTTACCAGCGCCGGTTAAAGTCTTCAACACATACTTACATTTCGTACATTACTTTTATTTCGTCTCGTATTATTATATTATGTAGGTATACAGAATAATGACTTAATGAGAGTTAATATGATAATAATACATTATGACGTCAGTTTTTTAGACTAAGTAGAGCGAGTATAATTTCATAATTAAATATTATTAAACAATTTTATCGCGATGTTTCAGACTGAACTTGATTAATTATTATTGTGGGCCACTCTTAAACTTTTTTATAATTTATTAAAGTCTGCGACAGACGAGCTAGCCGCCTACTTAATGATAAGTGGCGACAAACTATATTCAATAAATAAAATGTTAGAGGTCTGCTGTTGGCTGCGCATTACGGCAAAACTAAAGTTTATTTTTCAATTATGTTTTCTAAGTTTTATTTCAGACACTTGGCTCTAGATTACTTATATTTTTGAAGTGAAAACTTTTTTAGGCGCGTTGAACACTTTTTGGGTGAACAAAAATCATGGAACTCGCTTCATCGGCACCGAACGCTTCGACAGAAGTGAAAACTAAGTAACTTGTTAATTATATCGTCGAGCTAGATTATTATTTTTTAATTATTTTTGGTTTGTAAAGAAATGTTAATGACATTTTGGTTCACAAGTTGCTTAGTTTTCACTTCTATCGGCAGTCCTCAAATACTGCTCCGCATGTTTTATTTTTAAGGAAAGAACGATTTTTATAAGCATCACTAGTTGAGTGATGTGTGTTTTCTTGCCGCGGAGAAGTGAAGTCTCATCTACCTCTACCATGTTCTTAATATAATAAGCAACGAGATCAGCTAGCTCATAAACAGCGATAACAGGATCAAAGCTAACTCTGCCTATCGTTAAAGACTAATTTTACGATGTGGGCTGGGCATTGAATTGGTTTTTATTCAGACCTTGTCTTACAGAACGAAACATGTTTATATAATTCAACGGAAAAGACAGTTAAGTAAATATTATTTTAGTACCAAAACATGAAACCAGGGGTTTTCTTTCGAGTATTTTATGTAAGTCCTTACATATAACAAGCTTTTGCCTGCGCTTTGTCTGCATGAACATCAGAATTGGGTCATCCACGACATATTAATTAAACTCTTATGTAAAAATACCCATAACACAGGAACCGAGCATTTTATGAGATAGTGTCCTTTTCTGTATTATGGACTATACGTATGCAAAATTGCATGATAATCAGTTAAGTACTTACTTGCGACGTGAAATTTTAACACAAAGTCACATACAAATTTATAATATTAGGATAGTGTACATCGTTCTAGGTACAATTTATTCATATTCATTTATTTTCGCATTCCACAATGTATATAGTATAGGTGGTAACATAAAATTAAAAGAGTAATCATTATGGACCCTGTTGGGCACAGCGAATAGTAGAAAAGAGGATTGACGTCTCTTACGTCTCGTACGTTTTTGGTAATTATTTGTATTGTTTATTGCTATTATATTTTTTTTTTGTTAGTATTAAATTTATTCAATTAGGTTAATGTCATTTGCGCTGATGAAGTACAATTATCACGAAAAGTATTTCTAATTAGTTGTTGAAAACATTAAGTTGTAAATCAATTAGTATTATAAATAGAGAACAATGGTAGCCTTGTATAATTGTTTTAACCAATTCAGACTTTACGTAAAAAAATATGTTACTTAAGTATTATAAAACTTGATTGCAGATAAGTAACTATGTTATCATGTTACACAAAGTGGAAAATGTGAAATCGAAAATAACAGTCACGAGTAGGATTTGAAACTGCATCTTCTGGATACCGTCCAGATGCTTTGCCAATCACATTTTCCACTTTGTGTTTAATGTATATGGCTAAGCATGTCAAATGCTAAAAATATATATTAAAAAAATCTCTATATGTGTTATCATGGTTTTTACGATGTTTTGATTTATTATTCAGATTTTTATTATTACTAGCCTTTACTCGCGGCTCCGCCGCAGTCAAAAGCTATTTACGTCTCGGGTTCCCGATAAAGTAGCGGGATAAAATGTATACCAGTTTTTAAGTCTAATCAAGAGCTTCCAAACAAAAAAGTTTCATCTAATTCCGTTCACTAATTTATGCGTGAAGGTAAAAAAACAAACAGACAAATAGACAGCGACAAAATTCAAAATAAATTGTTTTGTGTTCAGAGAATAGCCTAATTTATTATTTTTTTCATAAATATCTTAAATGTACTGAACTTCTTTTTCGCAAGGAAATGATGGCAGACGAGATACGTATCACCTGATGGTAACTGGTAATCCCTAGTCATGGCCTCGACTACAATAAATTAATAATAAGCCGTTGCTCACCATTTCATATCGCGAATAAGAATTGAATGAACAACAACAACTGCTATCCTGCTAAAACCAAAACAAACTGAGATGCTCACGGCCGGTCAAAGGGTAGATGGCGGTACCAACCCGCCTGGGCTCGATAACATGTTAGTAACGGAGCAGTGTGGGGTTTTCACCCAGCAAAAACTCACCGTGCGGCCTCACCCGCCCTTGCTACAGCGGATCACGAGTACCGCTTGCTCACTTGGTATCCAACCTTTTTTTTTATTTAGGCGGAAAAAAATGTACCTAACCGCACACACCGTCGTTCCGGGCAACGAACAGGGTAGTGTGGCGCCCTCACCCACTAAATAAACCCACCGTGTGCCGTCTCTCCGCCTGTGTCGGCGGGCCACTGGAACTTGATACCCAACCCTACCACCAGTAATGCAATGGGTGATAATCGCTTCTCTTAGTTACCTCTTACGACACTCGCGGTAAGCAATGAGGCCACGACAATTTTCGTAATTATGTGTGCTTAACCTTGCCATACTGAATTAAATTATTAAATACAGTACCTATTTACTTAAATTTTGTAGGTATGGAGTTTAGTCTATTGAAACGTATTAGGTTACTGCGTATGGGGTGGCAGACGAGCCGCGTCTCACCTGATGGTAAATGGTAACCGTCGCTCTTGAACTATACCGAGAGTATTGTCAAGCCACAGATATGAAATGTAAGAATTAACGGCCATCTCCTGTTACAACCAAAAAAACAACGATGTACTTCATGGCCGGTCACACAGGAAATGGTGGTACCAACCCGCTCGGGCCCGATAGCAATCGAGTTCTCCCACTTGGTACCCAGCCCTACCACCAGTAACGCAATAGGTGATAATTGCTTACTTCCCTTAGTCGCCTCGTACGACACCCGTGGGAAAGGATGGGATGATGACACTTGTATTCTAAGTTCGATACCACACGGACATATATATTAAACATCTTAAAATATCAAATGAAGTGAATCTTAGAAAGTGAGATCGTGCACGGTATGCAGTATGCAGCGTTCGTGATATACAACAATTATGAAAAGTAAATACTACATTGACAGTGATTACACACTAGTTTTCACGAGCTCATAGTGATTGAAAGTGAAAATTTCGAGGTCAACGAATCAACAAAGGAAAACAGAGTAAAAACCTGACTAGTATCATCCATCAGCCTTTCAACGTCCACCGCTGGACATAGGCCTCCCCAAGAGGACGCCACAACGAGCGGTCCCGTCATGGGGAATAATGCCGTAATCGCCACGCTTGGTAGGCGGGTTGGCGATCGCAGTGGTTGTTGTTAATACTCGAGGGAGTGCTGCTGCCCACTCCCCCGGTATTCCCTCAGTCAGCTCCCGTGGGTAGAGAGGGGTGGGACAATTCTAAAGCCGGCCCCACACGGCCCAGTATAGGCTACTATGTAGTATACGATGTTTAATTTTTTTAGACACACACATGATCAGCTCCCATGAAGTAACACTTCACCTCACTCCTTTTTTGGTGTGGCGAAAGAAATGTACTGAACCACACACCTTCTTTTTATTTATTTTTTGTTAAGGCGAGAAAATAATATACATATTCCTAACCGCACACCCCGTCGCTCGGGGCAACGAACAGGGTAGTGTGGGGAAGTAAATCCAACACAGTACCAGTGGGCCGTCAACATAGGCGGAGAGACGGCACACGGCGGGTTTCTTTAGTGGGTGCGGGCCCCACACTACCCTAATCGTTGCCCCGAACGACGAACAAAAAACAAAAAAGAGTAGTGTGGGGCCTTCACCCACTAAAAAAACCCACCGTGTGCCGTCTCTCCGCCTTTATTGGCGGGTTACTGGAACTATCTTACATTCCTTCGGTGGTGGTTGAACCACACACCCTATCGTTCGGGGTAATGAACAGGGTAGTGTGAGGCCCTCACTCATAAAATCAACCCACCGTGTGCTGTCTCTCCGCCTGTATTGGCTAACCACTGGTCGATACCTACATTTTTTACAGTAGTATCTATATATCGTATATAATAGATATAAGCATACGACAGACCTGATGGTAAGCATTTACCGTAGTGTATAAAGCCAGCCATACAAAACACATCAGTGCATTTTTTTGTTAAGGTGGGAAAAATTATACCGAACCGCACACCCCATCGTTCGGGGCAACGATCAGAGTAGTGTGAGGCCCTCACTCACTAAATAAATCCACTGTGTGCCATCTCTCCGTCCGTATTAGCGGACCACTGGAATTGTGTGACATTATTTCAGTGGTCTACCGGCGAATGCTTGGGAAAGAAATATAAGTTAGAGAGGAATAGTGTTATCGATGTGATGGAAACGCGGTTCATACTTACGGCACTCACACTCAGCTAACGAAACGCAACAAGAGAAACAATTACTATCTGCAAAGTAAACAACAATTGAACCACACAGAGAATTGCTTTGTGGGAATCGAACCTACAGCACTCGGCCTGCTACGCCATCTGTGCAGTCGTTACGCAGAGTAATGTGTGACGATAGTATGTAACGCATCCAAACATTTCTAGAGTCAAATAATAGAAAGTATATTGTTCTGCGGTTACGCTTCAGTGTCCCGAAGTCATCGTGTACCTCGAGTACACTGGAATTACTTACTGGTATGCTTTCACCGACCGTTTTTTAAATTGCCCCAGGGGGGTTAGTATGTAAAATCGTATCGACATCGCATCGTGTCATCGCAACCAATCATTGGTTGAGAGATCACCGTGATTGGCCGAGGAATTATTGCGATATCACGCGTCAGCTTCTCTACCAATCACAAGCGAGACGATACGATATCGATACGATTTTGTGAGTTACATTCTACGGGCCCTGCCCCCTTAGAATGAAAAACGAAACGTTAGACGAACTTTCGTTTCGAGTCATTGTGATTGATTAACAGTCTGACGCGGCGACGCGTGATTCCTGGGGAGTTAGGCAGAATCTCATATTTCACGTGTCGATCGTATCGTGATCAATGTGATTGGTTGAGAAACCGACGCGTGATGTCACAATAATCCGTTGGCCAATCACGGTAATCTCTCAACCAATCACAGTGATCACGATACGATCGACATGTTAGATATGAGATTCTGCCTAACCCCCCTGATTAGTCGAGATTTCGACGCGTGATTTTGGCGACCAATCACAATGAAGCGAAACCAAAGTTCGTCTAACGTTTCGTTTTTAATTCTAAGGGGGCTGGTCCGCGTCATGATCGACAAAAAATGTATGTAATGTTTTAACAACCGACTACAAGCCAGGCGTAAACATAAATTTTTCGCACTATATAGTTTCTTAATATGCTGCCTACCTATTTAAAGAATATTTTTGAAATCCTAATGGTAGATAGAACCTTGCATTGTTGAATGCTGTAGACGAGTTACGGTCATGGTGCGGATGGTAAGTGGTAACCGTCGCCCATGGACTCAGCAACACTAAGAATACTGCCAAAGCTTTGCTCATCATTTCAGTTCTCGAATGGTAATTGAATCAATATGGCTATCTTACACTACCACCAAAAGACACTGAAGTGTTTCACGGTCGGTAACATGAAAGACTGTGGTACCGACCCGCTCAATAAATAACAAGTGAGTCACTTAGTACCCAACCCCACCACCATTATTTATATTGAAACCTGCATTAGCTAATGAAATAAAAATATCGTTGGAAAAATTTGCTGACAACCCTAAGCTTACGTAGGGTCGTTCGCCCTTGACCCCATAGAAGATACACTATTTGACTTATCGATTATACTACCATGAACATTATATTCGTGGGTTCACAGCTTCTATGTTAGCCGCATTCAGCCTTCATAACTATCAATGTTATTCATTTTAACATATAAGGACTAGCAGTTGCCTGAGACTTCATTAGCGCGTTATTTTACGTTTTAAATTCAATTCCCTATTTTATGCCCTTGTTTTTAATTTTTTTATGGCGGGAACAAATGTTAAAACCACACACCCCGTCGTTCGGGGCAACGAACAGCGTAGTGAGGGGCGCTCACCCACTAAATAAACCCGCCATGTGCCGTCTCTCCGCTTATATTGGTGGGCCACTGAACCTATGTAACATTATTTCATACCTGGAAATTGACTATCGCCCTAGATTAGCTGGTATTTGTATTACATTCATATTAACCCTACTCGATCCCAAAAAAAAATTTACTCAGCTGATTCCGTCCGTCCATTATTTTTTTTCATAACCCGTTGCCGTGTACACACCATTTGGACAGGTATTCAGGGCATAGCCAAATACGGCCAGTCCATCACAGTTTGAGAAACTTCACGAGTAGAAGTTGAAGAACTAAGTATACCAGCGCCATCACCACCTTTTCTCCTGCGGATATCTTACGAGGCGACTAAGGGACGTAACGGCTGCCTAACCCCATTTGACGTCAATTATTAATCTATGGCAAAATAAAAAATAAGCTGAAGCTGAGTTTATTACAATTTTTGAGAAAGAAGACCCTAAAGCAACGAGCGAAAATCAATCAAGCGCCACCTGACGTCAAAAATAAATACTATTTTGCTATATAAAAAATAAAGATCTTTTTTTTAAATACAGCAGTGAGTTATCAAATTATTTGTAAATACTGCGGATAGAACTTAATATTTATAATCCAATTTTATTATTGCGATATAATTTTCCAAACAACATTTTATCAAGATCATCAAATTCATTATTGCATCTCATCTGAGAACCGACTTGCATCAGAACGACAGAAATTACGGGCCATAGTTTCTAAATGCAAATTAATGATGCCATTATATCTATAAGATTACCCCGACTCTGGATTAAAAGTTTATAAAATTATTACCATAGCATCGTCTTTCTTGCTCGACAAAAAAACATGACTATGCATCTTCTTTCAATGAACGAGAACTGACAAAATAAGTCTTAGTCCAAAGTCCATAGGTGTTTATTATGAACAAGCATACTTAAAATGATATAAGTATCTTACAAAATTAAAATGATTGGATACTGGAAGAAAAATCAAATCAAATATAAAAAGCTCATAATATTCGAATAACGGACAAACCCTTGGTCCGCGTCTTCAAATGACTGAACAGATTTTCACAAATGATAGCTCTGAACATGCTCGATAAAGCCGTTAGTTTGAAATAACTAATAAAATTAATAATATAAATCCGTTTAGCCATACCGAAGTTATGATGCTACACAGAGACGGATACACACATTGAACTTATAAAATCTTTTCGTTTGCGTTGGAGGTTAGAAATCAAATATCGCGGCCCGATGCTTGTGGCTTCGATTCCCACACAGGACAACTCTTTGTCTGATCCACAAATGGTTGTCATATCACAGGATATAAATTAAAGCACATTCCAAGGCCAGAGTCTGTCCGCAGTGGCCGTGGAGGTGGTGTTGGTTTTTACATAAAAAACGGAACACCCACTCGTGTAGGAGCCTACCCTGATACTCCTGGTCTTGAACAATACTGGCTACGATTTAAATGTAATGGAAAGGTCATTGTTATCGGCACAGCATATCGTCCTCCATGGTCAAATCTGTCTGGCTTTCTTGAAGGTGTAACAGATAGCATATGCAGTATGGCACCATATGACCATGTTATATTATTAGGAGATTGTAATGTAAATATGCTTGAACCTAACAGTTCCTGTTGCAAACAAGTTCAGGAATTCCTTAACTATTTAAACTTGACCCAGGTAGTTGATCAGCCAACACACTTTATAGGAGATAGTAGAACTCTCATAGACATCATCTGCACTGACATGAAGGTTCGTAATGTGGTAGTAGATCACATTAGTGAACTTGGTCACCACTCTTTTATCACGTGTGAGACCATACTTAAGAAAGAAAAACCTATACCTAGGGTTGTGATGTATCGTCCTATAAAAAACATCTTGAGTGACTACTTTATTGCTGACAGAGACTTGATGCCATGGACCATCATAAGTGAGACTTTTGATGTTAACGATATGGTAGTAATGTTTAGCTCCTTCATCATTTGGCTATTTAATCTTCATGCACCTATCAGGAGAAAAACGTTTAATGACCGCCCTACCCCATGGATAACAGATAATGTTTGTTTATTGTTCAAGTTGCGAGATCGAGCTAGATGCAGAGCCCATAAAACTAAACAAGACGGGCATAAAAGGTACTATTTGGACCTGAAACAGGAGGCCAAACGAGCGCTTAAGAGTGAGAAGGAGGCATATTTCACAGAAAATATTAATAGGAATATCACCAACCCAAAGACATTGTGGAAAAACCTTAAATCTGACGTGCTACCAGATCATAAGGATCACTACTTGCCAGATCATTTTGATAATCCGGATGTAATAAATAAGGAATTTCTTAATGTACCAGGTAATTGCTCTAACGACAGGGAAGTAGTGTCCTATTTTGAGCTAAATAGGTTTAGTAATGCAAGTTTCAGTCTCAGGACTGTTGATCAAGACACAGTGTTGAAGATCATTAATAGCTTAGAGTCGAATGCACAGGGTGTTGATGGTATCAGCCTGGACATGATAACTCTTACGCTACCCACCACTCTTCAAGTTATAACTGATATTATCAATAGATCCATGGCAACCCATACATTCCCTAGGTTATGGAAATGTGCAATAATTAGACCGATTCCTAAGAAGAGTAATCCAGAGAATCCTATAGATCTACGTCCCATCAGTATATTGCCCCTATTGTCTAAAGTGCTGGAACGAATCGTACACATGCAAATATCAGAATACCTGGAGTTGAATAATATGCTGCCTGATTTGCAGTCGGGATTCAGAAAAGCCCGTAGTACAACTACAGCCCTAGCAGATGTCATAGGAAACCTCCTAGAAGCTCGTGATCATGGTGAAGGTTCTATCCTGGTATTGCTGGACTGCACACGGGCATTTGATGGTATTAATAGGGATCTGTTGCTAGCCAAACTACAATACTATGGGTTTGATGAAGGAACTGTAAAATGGTTTAGAAGCTACCTTTCAAACAGAACGCAATATGTTGAGATAAACAAAGCAGATGGCAGGACCTCAACATCCTCACCCTGTCACGTGAACAGGGGAGTTCCCCAGGGTTCGGTCCTGGGTCCTTTGCTCTACATTTTGTACACTGCTGATATCACCAAATCCATTTTGAACAGTAAATATCATATGTACGCAGATGACATACAGCTGTACATATCTTTTAAGCCAAAAAGCACACAAGCAGCAGTTCATAGGATGAATGAGGACCTACATAGGATTACATTGTGGGCAAGGAAGAATGCACTAGTGTTGAATCCTCTTAAATCTAAGTATATGGTACTCGGGAGTAAGCACCAGATTAATGCTATCCTATCTGAAGATCCTAAGGTTGTAATCTCTGGAGAAATTATAGCTAGAGTTGAACATGCCAATAATCTTGGCCTACTGGTAGATCCAGAGTTGCATTTTGAGAGGCACATCAACCAGGCATTAAAATCATGTTTTTATAGACTTAAGGTTCTTTATCAGATACGGGATTACATCAGCACACCCTTGAGAATCCAACTCATGAATAGTCTCGTACTATCTAGACTTAACTACGGTGACATAGTGTATGGCCCATGCTTGTTGAAAAGGACAGAGTGCCTAATTCAGAGGGTGCAGAATGCCGGTGCACGTTTCTGCTTCAACATCCCCAAAAGAAGCCATGTAACCCCTTATCTAAATGCTCATGGAATGTTGAAAATGACAGCTAGGAGAAAGGTACATTTAGCCACCTTCACATTTAATGTTATCAACACCCAGAAACCTACCTACTTATATAATAAATTAAGATGGAGGCAGGATTATTATAAATACCCAATTAGGTCGACAGTGTGTCCCTTGTCTATCCCTGAGCATAGAACTGCCGCATTCAGAGGGAGCTTCAAATATGCAGCTACACACTGCTGGAATGTTCTCTGGCCACCAGGGCGTTTGCTAAAAACCAAGCAAAGTTATAATATTAATTTAAAAAAATATATGTTACAATTACAAGATTAATATTATTATATTATATGGTATGTATTGTATGTATTTTATGTGAGTAGTTTTATACAATATTGTTTTTTATATTTTACATCTTGTTTGTTGATATATGTGTTGTGTGTATATATAGCAAACTAATAATACGTTTATTATGTAAAATTGTGTATATATAGAATTCAATATAAGTAGTAAGAGTAAGTACCTCTGTTTCCAAACGTTCAGGCAATGCAGATGACCCGGCAGTGTGTGCGCTGGTCCGTACGTCGCCTCTTTGTACGAATGCCCAGGTAAAGACAGCGTGGTATACTTGGAATCCTCAATATATGAAATTATTATCTTGCTTTTCCACAATGGCTTCTCAGTGCTTGTTCAAACAGACGACTCGATGTATGGTATGACTTTTTGCTGGATCCCTTGCATTGGCAAGTGACTGTATTATATGGGCCTTACTGTAATTCTAGTGTTCACTGGGAGGTAATCTCTGGATATAGTTTACAAATTTACTAAATATGTATATAAAAATGGATTTTTGATATAAGGTATAAGCGATATTTTAAGGTTATTGTAATCTAATCTGGACAAATAATGTGATGTTGTTTTTACATTACATGATATTATTGAGCATTATTATCTGTTTCCTGGTTATACGTTGCCTTACTCTGTGATATGCATAGACTATTGGTATCTTATGTTGTAATCTATGGGTAATATGAGTTTGTTCTTTTCTATTTTTTTTTTTTTGCCATTTAGGCAGTCTGCGTATATGTTATTTATTCAGACTTTTGTTAGTAGTACATTATATATAGGTTATATTTGGATTTTTCTCTCATGTAAAATTAGTTTTATTTTAATTTTTTTTTTTTTAATTTTTGTAAATCACTTGACGCGCAGATGTCAGGTGTCGGCAGCAGGACATTGCTGAAAATCGGCGTTGCAATGTTTCGACGACATTGCTGTATGCTGAGCAATGCCCTTTTTTCTACCACTAACTTGTTCATTTTTTTTTTATTCTTGTTTGTTATTATAGGCCATATTTGTTTTATTTTTCGTGTCTAGTTATTAGGTTTTACTAACTTATAAGTGGTTTGAAAATAAATATATCTTTCTTTCTTTCTTTCTTGTTCTGAGTCTGGGTGTACTTTATGTCCGTGGAATTGTATGTTTGCAAAGTCCCCCGCGAGCCGCGATACAAGATTATTCCTTAGTGCTAGGCGTTAATTTTTTCCCGTCTAAACAAAAAAAAACAAAAAAGAAAAGGTTACATTTAAAAAAAAACCTCTAAGACCGGCGGCTCTAGACTCGCGTAGTAGGTAATCCATACATTTTCCCTCGTAATCTCGTTACCCTGATTACGATAGCACCTGTCAGCTCTGTACAAGGTAATTGCTGTTCTCACTGTTTCCACAACTGGACGTAAACTGATACCAACTCGAATGATGTATTTCAAAGTTTTAGGGATGTGTATCTGCGTTGATGTTTAAACAAGTGTTTTATTTTTGTCATAGCACTATCGGAAATCAATCAAGCCGTGTATTGGCATCCCAGACATCTGAATAATAAGACAATCAGAGTGTTGTGATAGCAGTCTACTATTCAAAACTCAACACTAAAACTTACACGTTAATTTAATACTATAAATAAATGTGAAGTTTGTATCTTTAGATGTTTGGTATTCAATCACGCAAATATACTATATAGACGACGTACGTCATACCACTGAAGTAATGTAACATAGTTCCAGTGGCCCGCCAATAAAGGCGGAGAGACGGCACACAGCAGGTTTATTTAGTGGATGAGGGCTACTACTACCCTGTTCGTTGCCCCGGACGACGGGGTGTACGGTTAAGTAAATTTATTACCGCCTTAACAAAAAAAGGAATAACTACTTTTGTTTCACACACATCTTCTGTGAGAGGGTGGTACTTTCCCGATCGAGCCGGCCCATTCATGCTGGGATAAGCAAGTCTACCATTAGAAAGTAACTTTTTCAAAATTCAAGTCAATCGGGCGTATAGTTTTGGAGTTTTCGTGGATAGTGAGTGTGTGGGTGGTATTTAACTTTTAGCATAAGAGACAACCCTAATGTTTGACGCTTCAATAAATTACTTGTTAAACGTTTGTACGAGGTGCAATGCGCTGATGGCAAGAGTACTTTCAGAGAATGTCATTGCAGATAATTGCTGCAATTGCTTTCCGAGATGTACATAATATCAACATTCCACGAGTTTCTTTCCAGGAAAGTAAAAGGTTCTTCTTTCCAGAAACGTATAATATATTATTATATGTATCTACCAATAATATAAATATCAAAGTTCGTGAAGTGGTTTAGGTATTTTGTCTGCCAATCATGCCTAAACGGCTAAACAGATTTAAGATTAAATTCGGTAGGTATTTAGGTAGACAGATGAAATATCAGGATATCTGTAGGATAGCTATTATAAACCTGGATTAATTGTATCCGGATTTGGACAAAAGTATATACTTAGCTATAACTAGCCTTTGCCCGCGGCTCTGCCACAGCCAATCGATAGGTTTTAGGTTATATCTCAGGTTCTCGATATAATAGCGGGATAAAATGTGTATACCAGATTAAAAGTCTAATCAAGACCTATCAAATAAAATTGCATCAAAATCAGTTTAGTAGTTTTTGTGTGATGCGCGAACGAACAAACAGACAAAAAATCTAAAAAAAATTGTTGTGTTTAGACATGCCTACATAGCCTAATACAGTATTTTTTTCTCAAATATCTTAAATGTAAAGACACAGCTCTGTTATAGTTTTATAATAGTTAGGATAACTTTGATATCCTGTAGGCTATACTTAAACGACATGATGGATTTAAATTAGGAGTTTAACGCAGTACACGGCTTATAGTTACATTTTAAAGATGACATTGTGTAATATTAATATCAATGTTGCTAATATAATGTTGAGTGTGATATACGCTTGACAATAAATATGAGTAAGCTAAAAACCATTGTGTGCTTAAAAGTTATTGTTTTAAAACTGAGATAATTGCGCTTCATCTTGTGAGGTCTGGCAACCCATAATGCGCCAACGTGTGTATGTCATAAATCACTCTTGATATGAGAGCACAGATCCACGCGCAAGGGAGTGAAATCAATCTGTACCATTAATACTTATCGAACTCGCCTAGTGATGTTTTGCTCAAAAAACCTTATACTCGTAAAATATTGTATTGAAAGATTAAAAAGTATATAATAATTAAAAGAATTGTATGATTGGAAACGAAAAACATAGGGCACGCTATTAGTGCATCAATTATCTGCTGCATGCGCTCCATGTTTTTCGTTTCCAATCTTACAAGTAAGTATTTTATTTATTTTAAGTATACTTTTTAGTCCGTTATACAAACATGGGACATTAAAAAAAATATTTTATTATTATTTTCTGCTTGTTAGGGTTATGTTCTTCTTTTTTTCACATTTTCATGCATTGTCATCCACTTCTGAGCTATAGTCTCTAGCTCATCGGGAAGTTAGTTTTAAAAATCAATTACAAAATTCCACCCGGACAGACATATCAACAAAGCGAGTTATTAAAAACATGGTAAAATAAGCAAATTCATCGCCTACTCTTGGACATAAGCGTCATGAAAAGATCGCCTATACCCGTACATGGACTCTTAGTATCAAATATAAATGTAAAAGTACAAAATATGCCACCCACTCTCAGGCAACCTTTAAATATTTATTGAAGCTTCAGCTGACTTATGACGTCAGAGGCGCCCGGCGTCGCGACGCCTAGTCTCTGTAATCTGGGACAGGCATGCACTATCCTGGCAGTAACTTTATCGGCTGGCTCCCTACCAAGTTTTAAGGTTTTAACGGAGGTACGATCTCTTGGATGCATTTAATTCAAAGTTGGATGCAACGAGTAAAACGTTAACTATAATATTATTTATAAACAAAGATCCAAACCTAAATCTTTTTAATTTTTATTGTAAAGGATAATCTCTGTTTCTGCATAGAATGATTAGCGTGAATTCAATAACTAACCTAGGCCAGGCGAAATTCGTACCGCCCCAAAAAACAAATATCTTTCTTACCATTCAAATTTTTAGTTAACTAGCTATTAAGGCATAACTTTTAGTTATTTAAACTATAATTTTTCATACATGATTATTGCTGATAGGGCGCAGCGAAGGAAGGCACTTCAGCGGGTGGAGCGACGATCTAGTACAAGCCGTGGGGAGCCATCGGGTGCAGTCTGCACAGCACCGCTCGTTGTGGCTTTCTTGGGGAGGCCTATATCCATCACTGGAAGTCAAAAGGCTGATGGTTGGATGGAATAGTAGAAGATTAAGCATAGATTAACTTCCATCCATCCATTCATCAGCCTTTCAACGTCCACTGCTGGACATCGGCCTCCCCAAGAGAACGCCACAACGAGCGGTCCCGTCATGGGGGATAATGCCATAATCGCCACGCTTGGCAGGCGGGTTGGCGATCGCAGTGGATGTTGTTAATATTCGAGGAAGTGCTGCTGCCCACTCCCCCGGTATTTCCTCAGTCGGCTCTTACGACCCCCGTGGGTAGAGAGGGGTGGGACAATTCTAAAGCCGGCCCCACACGGCATTAACAGATTAACTTAACATTTTTTTATTTATAAGCCTAGGAACCGACTATTTTATTGCAGATAAAGGCAATATTCAAACCCACCTCTTTGATTTTGTTATTGTAAGTAATTATATCATAAAACAAAATGTACAAGTAACTAAAATAGCGCGTAGTTAGAACTGGCTACTTCATATAACATGAATGTTATTATAACCGTTTTAATATAGTGATACATTAGTGACAAACAATTCAACATCTCGCTCTACGATAAGCAAAATTACCAATCATGGCACAAATGAGCCCGTACCAACTGAAAGTATACACAAAGGCATAGCAGACAAAGGCTTAATAAAATCATTAATGGAGAAAGTACAATGAATTGATATGAGTGTGGTGAACCTTCCTACGGAGTAAGCAACTTTTAAGGCGAAGGTTTTATAATTTTTTGAATTATACTCTGTGAATGGAAAATTACAGTTTATCCTAAACGCCTTTACAGGAGGGCCAAGACAGTCATTTTACTTTCCACGAACACATGAGGTTATTGTCTAAAGATAGTTACCGTAGATTAAGTTTTGTTATTCGAAATATGCGGGATTTCAATAAATCTACAGTTATTAAACTAGTTTATACTGCCTTAGTCAGGAGTAAATTAGAAACAGCTTGTGTCTTTTGGAATCCTTACGAAAGTTCTTATGCCTCACTTCTTGAAAAAGTACAAAAAAGCTTTCTTCGCTTTTTATATATAAAACAGTTTGAATACTATCCTATCCTTTCTTGTTTCCAACACAATTTTTACTTGCTATGTTGAATTTTAATTCTCTTGAAGTGAGGCGTAATTACTCACTTCTCACTACTGCTTGTGAAATTATACGTGGCAAAATCCGATTGCCCGAAACTAGCCGCTGAATTGGTTAGACTGTTTGTCCCAGATGTACCAAAACAAATACTTCGACCCCGGAAACAGAGATTGTTAGCTATACCTCCTGCCCGTACAGTGTCACATGCCAACTCTCCTTTTATACGTGCACCGACTATGTTAAATGCACTCTTGGCTACAGCACCTGAGTGTGATCTGTTTGCTGCAAGATGGATTGATATAAGTCGGGCATGTCTGGGTTATTGTGAGGTGATGGATAGAAGGTAATTTAAATAATTTACTGTTTATATTACTGTAATTAACTGCCTCTGTGGTGTAGCGGTAGTGTATGCGACTGCTAATCATGAGGTCTCGGGTTCGATCCCCGGGTCGGGCAATGTTATTGAGCTTTTTCCTAAAAAGAAAAATTCTCAGTAGCAGCCCGGAGTTTGAAAATGTGCCTGGTAGACGTCAATAGGCTCGCCCCCTATTACATGGGACTTAAACATAGCTGGCGAGTCGTGGGTGTGTAATACACCTCTGCCTACCCCTTCGGGGAATACAGGCGTGATGCTATCTTTTTAACTGCTTCGGTTGTGTAGCGGTAGTGTATGCGACTGCTAATCATTAGGTCTCAGGTTCGATCCCTGGGTCGGGCAATGTTGTTGAGCTTTTTCCTAAAAAGAAAAATTCTCAGAAGCAGCCCGGAGTTTGGAAATGTGCCCGGTAGACGTCAATAGGCTCGCCCCCTATTACGTGGGACTCAAACATAGCTGGTGAGTCGTGGGTGTGTAAATACACCTCTGCCTACCCCTTCGGGGAATACAGGCGCGATGCTATGTTCTATGTTACTGTTTATATTACGTCTTTTTCATTTTTTTTTTTTTTCATTTTTACTTATATCTATTATTATGTATAACGAATTGGTTTACACTGTAATGTTATGCATTAATTTTCATAAATAAAATAAATAAATAAATGGTAAGAGTTAAATCTCAAGGCATATTTTTTAACATATTTTTTAGTGAAAACTTCTTTAGGCGCCTTGAGCACTTTTTGGGTGAACAAAAAACATGGAACTCGCGTCATCGTCACCGAACGCTCCGTTAGAAGTGAAGACGACTAGAAGTGACCAATGAATTGGTCATTAACACTTCTTACTTAAAAACTAAAAATAATTCAAAAATAATAATCTAATAGCTCGACGATACAATTCACAAGTTTTCACTTCTATCAGCAGTCCCCCAAAGACTGCGCCGCATATATTTTTTTTGCCTTAGTCCACTGCACTGGCTTAGTAGGTCAGTAGTGCAAGTTGGCAGACCTCACAAGCCGTCGAGAAAATCACTCAGGCATGCTGGTTTCCTCATAATGTTTTCCCTCACCGAGCAGTGGTAATTTGTAAACAAATACACACATCTGGAAAAGTCAGTGTGTGTCGTGTCGTGACCCTGGACTGGGGATCGAACTTGATACCATTGTCTTTGTAGTATTTGGTTTTACCTCTAGGCTATTACTGCTTAACTAGCATAACATAAATTTATCAAATTTTAATTTCGATTGATCATTACTCCCGTCTAGATATCACTCTATTCCTTATCGAGCCCAGTGATCTCGACAGACAGCTATTACTGCTGCTTAAATATTTGATTTGTTCTTATAATTTATCAAATAAACAATACTTATAGTAGTCACAGCGGATCTTTGTGTCTCTGAAGTTAGACACAGAATAAACTATTGTAAAAAAATTCAACAAACTGAGAACCGTAACCAAAATTTGACATGCTCAACGGTACATAACCTACCAAGGGTTACCGCTAATCGTTTAATGCTTGACGAATTAAAGTTTTTGCACGCCTCATAAGCGAAGTGTTGAGGAGTGTACTACTCTCGCTTCACGCAGAACAACTGATTTTTCAAACTTATTGTTACTAAGTAATTGTTATTAAATAAACAAAAAAAATGAGAATATTTACACTCGACTCAACACTAAAACCACCGCTATAACTTATTTCGTGACAACTACTTCTATAGACCAATATAGTAATACTTCATTTATTGAAAACTACTTAGTAAGACCAATACATTATTATAGTATAGTTAAGTACCTACTTATCAAATAATCAATTTTATTATGAAAAATGAAGATTATGAGGCGTGCACTTTTGGATTTCCCAAAGTATTTTTTTTTTGTTAAGGCGGGATAAACTTGTCCTAACCGCACACCCCGTCGTTCGGGGCAACGAACAGGGTAGTGTGGGGCCTTCACCCACTAAAGAAACCCGCCGTGTGCCGTCTCTCCGCCTTTATTGGCGGGCCACTGGAACTTTGTTACATTCCTTCGGTGGTCTACCTAGCTACCTACCCGTTGGAGTACAGCGGGATCGTATCCACTGGATAAGTGATACACGTGCTTGTTTTCCGCCACTCGACGTCTTCCAATGCGCCTATTTTATCCACTGGATAATAATACACATTCGTTAGGTGGTCTTAGGGCACCCCCTTTATTGTTTTTTTTTTGGTTCGGTGAAACAAAAAATTTTCCTAACCGCACACCCTGTCGTTCGGGACAACGAACAGGGTAGTGTGGCCCTCAACCACTGAATAAACCCGCCGTGTGCTGCCTCTCCGCCTTTATTGGCGGGCCACCGAAACCATATTACATTCCTTCAGTGGTTACTTTTAACCACTGAAGGAATGTAATATGGTTTAAATTTAAATTGAAATAATTGCATCTAAATAGTACCTAATCTAGTACTTACCTTTAATAGCAAACGATTCAAAGAAAGATTTCGATACTTTTAAAACAATACTTACTCGTCTGAGCCATTAGCATAATAAAGAAAAAATATACACAGAATACCGAGAGGCTTATTTGCATGATAACAAACGATCAACCGAAAACGAGCGAGGCAACCAGTCGTCTTATAACAGAATGAGTAATTTTGCAATCGCTACACCAAGGAATTTTGTCGTGAAATAGATGAAAATCATGATATAAGGTCAGACTAACAAAAAAAGAAATACAACGCATTGTCAACTGAAAAATGAAGCCTTATAAACATGTGTGCGTGTAAGTGTTATCACCAGATAGAAAAAATCCCTATAGTTTTTAAAAGTTCTGTTTGAAACATAAAGAAGTAATAAAAGTATATAAGTAAATTTACAGCAAATCATATAGACAATATTATGGCGTTGACGACGTATATATGTACCTACGTAACGTACGTACGAAGTCGTCGAGTCATTTGGGGTAATTTTAAATCATATTCTAGTAACACTCGTGATTCACTTCGTTTTAACATGGTTTTGTGTGTATTTGTGTGCGTGAGCGTGTTTAATTAGTAGTTTGGCATGGAAAACTAAATAACTAATACAACAGCGCTAAACTATAACCTTTAGAGCATTAAACTGCTCTATGCAGAGCGTTTCGAGTTTAGATTGGATCCATCATTTGATAACACAATAGGTAATTAAATTGATAGCTGGAATAAAACATTAGGCACTATTAAATTACTATCTATTATATTTATGTACCTACATTATTGTTAGCAGCACAATTATGTGGTTAGTGTGGCTGTTACTTTAATTTTTGTTCTAATAACTTAAGACCTAAAGTTATTGTCTACCACTAGGTACGAACGGAGGAATACGAACGCATTTTTAAGATAAAAAGTAGCCATATCCTACCCTGTATCCCGGACTATATGTTTCTATTTTTACCGTAGATACTCTACGGCACGCCTCATAAGCGAAGCGTTGAGGTGTGTACTATTTAAACTAGTTAAAAAACTGTTTAAAAAAGTTCTGTCTTGGACGTCCGTGTGTTGTAGGTAATGTATGTTAACACGATAACGACCGAAATACTTTACTAATCGAGTCTTTTTTTTCTTTTACGATTCAATATAATTACGAATAGAGCCCTATCACTTTTCACGGTCTGATTCGATGTGGTTTAATTGTTATTAAATAAACAAAAAAATAGTGAATATTTTTTGTAATAAAATTTTTAAAATGTGTAACATTCGCGTAAATATCAGAAAGTATTAGTGAATATTTACGCTCAACTCGACACTAAAACCAGCACTATACCTTATTTCGTGACAACTACTTCTATAGACCAATATAGTAATACTTCTTAAAATTAGCGCTAGATAGCGTATAAGACACGAGAACCACATTAATAGGTACTTTTTAAATTAGCGCTATCTATGTGATTTATTGAAAACTACTTAGTAAGACCAATACATTATTAGTTACTTATCAAATAATCAATTTTATTGTGAAAATAAAGAGAAGATTATGAGGCGTGCAATTTTGGATTTTCCAAAGTATTGTCTTATACTACTAGGTACGAACGGTGGAATACTAATATACATAATAATATTATATTCTCTACGGTTAATTTGATAATATCTTTAATTAGTCTGCCAGCGGCTCAACCGCAACCAAAAGCTAGGTTTAGGATGTAGTAGCGAGATAAAATGTATATCGGTTTTTAAGTCTAATCAAGAGCTATCAAACCATCTCAGCTAGCAGAGCGTGACTGTAATCCAGTAGGCGCAGCTAAAGCCATACTCGTGGATATTATTTTCTATTTCACATTTTCGCACAGAGTTCTTGGCAGAGGCCGAAGCCGTGCTTAGAATATTCACAATATAAACAACATGTACCAAGCTCTGACTGTGTGAAGTCTAGCGATTAAGATACGAATCAGATTGGACCGGTCCTGATTTAAAAGATAGCGGTCATTATAAAAAACAAAATATTACTAAACATCCGACGGATAAATAAAACTGATAAATAGTGTTGAGATAAAACGCGGATTGTATACATTACACCAATATCGGTATCAATCTCATCTTTAAACTCTTAATAGATATAATAAAGTTGCTACGTTGTTTATTAACTACTTTTAATGATAGACAGTCGTTGATAGTACAAGGTAGTTGTCGATTTCCTGTCTATATTTGACTTCCATTAGTAAAAGATTTTTTGAAGTGAAAGCTTCTTTAGGTGCGTGGAGCACTTTTTGGGTGAATAAAAATCATGGAACTCACATCATCGTCACCGAACGCTCCGATAGAAGTGAAAACTAAGTAACTTATGAATTGTAATTCACAAGTTACTTAGTTTTCACTTCTATCAGCAGTCCCGAAACACTGCCCCGCATGTTTTTTTTTTAAAGACTCCCTTCACTATGGATTATCCTTGTATCGCGGGGGACTTTACAAACATACAATTTCACTGACACAAGGTACACCCAGACTCAGAACAACCATTTGTGGATCACATAGAGTTGTCCTGGGTGGGAATCACACCTACCCAACACTCTGGCAAGGCCAGTATCTAAGCCATCCCACCATCTGTGCAGTCAAAGAGATTCTCTCTTCAACTGTATGGTTTAGTACCGAAGGAAATCTGAACGTATGGGTGATAGCAGAATTATCGAGTTTTTTTTCTTTAATTTCCTTTTCTTTTTGTTTTGTCAGTTCTAGGGCATAGACTTGTGTAGTTCACGAACTAAGAACTATTAGCAACTAGTTCCTGACACTGAACTAGAACGAACTATTCCGTGAGCTAGTTCGTTTTCGGTCTTAGTTCATCGAGAGCGGTATGGATTATAGTTCGTATCTCGACTCAAGAAACATTTGTATCTTGCTCTCTTTCTTTTCTAACTAACCTACCTATCTCTTTTATAAAAAAAGAGATAGGTATAATAATTAGGTCATGTTTTTATTTGTTGTGTAAATATGTGAAAATATAAATAATTATAGGTTTGTTTAATTTGATTTTTAAATACGCTATTCTAAGGTTTAAATTAATTAGGTAAAATACTTGAAATATTAGGTATAATTACAGTCCTAAGTCTGCAAAGTATTACGAGAAAACAAATATTTGTTTCAAATATAATAGGTAATATTAAAGTAGGTAGTAGTATGTAATTATAGTTCCTATTATACAATAAATTAATGCGACCTATTAGTCACAGAATAGTTACACAGTTCATTTACGTCATCAAAGAGTTATAATAAAGATCAGTGTAGGTAACTAAAGACCAAATAGAACCAGATGACCTAATAGAACTAGAGAACTAGATGACCTAATGAAGGAACAGTAACTAGAGAACTAATTGAACTAGATGTCCGAACTAGTTCATTTGAAAAAAAGAACTCATTTGATAACACACTAGGTAATTAAATTGATAGCTGGAATAAAACATTAGGCACTATTAAATTACTATCTATTATATTTATCGCACATACATTTAATATATTATACTAATGTTCGAGCGATAATGTACTCACAGCATAAATGCATACCATTTTGTTTAGAGTGCTTTAGTGTAAAACAATAACATTTAAAGACTTGAATGGCGTTATTTTAAAGAGAAATAGCAGCTGTTGAGAGCTTTGAATGTTCTAGAGCCAGGCGAGGCGGCCGTATGGCGTTTTAAAAGCTATAAACCTAGGGGGTTAGAATGTATCACACTAAATCGTATCGACATCGCATCGTTTCATTGTGATTGGTTGAAAGATCACCGTGATTTAGGGATTATTGCGACATCATGCGTCGGCTTCTCTACCAATCACAAGCGAGACGATACGATGTCGATATTATTTAGTGAGTTAAATTCTACGGGCCCTGGTCTTCAGCTATGTTGTTATATTTCAGGTAAGCTTTCCTTAATATGATGGAGTAAGATTATAATAGGGCTAAATAATTTTTTAGCGTCCTAGACGTTCTTTAGCGCGCGCATTTGTGGCAACACCAGGCGTTCGCATTTAGGAAATTCGACTGATGATGCTTACTCTACTATAGCAAAATGTTAAATGTGGGTTACAAAGAGATTTCTTTTTCTATGTTGTGTAAAAGTTCCAGTGCTCATATTTTATTTTATTTTTATTTTATTTATATTTGTCACATATTATCTTGTCTCTCCACATGTCTGAATTAGTGATGGTTGATAGAAATATCTTTAGAATGTAGGATGTTACTTAAGGCATTTAGTTCAATAGATCGAGTGACAAGTACTATTATTTTGTACACATTAGCTTTTTACTTATTTTCATTAAGCAGATTTTCATAGTTTATTACATTAGTGAAGTTTTTAAGACAAGTTTGACACAAATTACTAAATACGGGGACAGATAACCTATCTAGTTATTCTTTACTTTCAATAGTGTAAATAGTTCCTACTCTTCAATTGTGTTTTATTATTGCTTCACAATCTTCCTTTTAACATCAAGCTACCTCAGACTAAGCCTAATCAAGAGTAATCAATCAAAAAAAAAGTTTCATCAAAATCCGTACAATAGTTTTTGCGTGATCCGTGAACAAACATACAGACAGACTGACAAGACAAAAATTGAGATACCTAATTGTTGTTTTGGCTTCTGTTGCTCTAATAAAGACGCCGCCCTCATATTAATTTTTCTTCAGTGACTGCAATGTACGTACACACATCGGCTTGTTATAATTTTATATGATTGTATTACATGGGCATGATAGATTTTTACTTAGCTAGTGTTTTACCATCTTAGGCTTTAAAACAACTTACCGTCAGGTGGGATACAGTCAACCACTGGCTTATAAATAGTAAACAAATTAGAAATGTAATGTTTGTAAGTTGGGAATGTAGGTAATCTCCGAAACTACTAATTCGATATCAAAAATTCTTCTACTAATTTTCTCCAATAGCTCCGTCGACATTACCCTAGTAGACTGATTAAAGCGATAGCATCCGTGAAAGTAGTTGTATTACAAAACATTTAGTATCGCGTAAACGTAAATATCAAAAGTAAACATATACTACTTAACTGGACGTACAAAGAAAAATTTCTACATGACCTTAATTGTGTACAAATTTCAGTAAATACGTACCTATTTAAAATGCTGGTGTAATACTTCGTCCTTTGCGATTAGTAAAAATATCGTATTAAAAATCCGGTTACTATTCTTGATGGAACCAAACGAAGCATAAATAGCTTCAATTCCTATAATAGATATTAATATTTCTTGCATCACAAAAATAAATCCATTATCCGTGACGAACGTAACTAAGCTGACTATTTTGGCGAAAGATCAATAAAGCTAAGGGTTATATGTGTCCAGCCCAAAGCCGGCTATCTCCTGAAAATCGATGAAATGGCGGCGACCCCATTTCGTAGAATATTTTAAGGCTTCTTTCACCTTGTCTATATTTCTTAAATAATGTTAGACAATTAGTAAATGTCACATAATACCGTGGCTGTTATTTTCGATTTCACATTTTTCACTTTGTGTTTAATGTATGTTGCTAAGCATGTCAAATGCTAAAAATATATATAAAAATATCTAAATATTTATAAGTCTTACTACTTACTCTCTTACTAACATCACGTCGTTTTACTGCTGTTCGGGACAACCGAACACTATTTTACTGACGCTGCACATAGCACATATTTGCACATTTCGCAGTTACGTCAATATCTTAGTTTTAAGCCATTTTAAGCAATCATTTTAAACAGTGTTAAAATAATCCGCGTAGCACTCACACGTAATCAATAAAAATCATCGGCTGAAATAATTTTCTTATCATAGAGTAATCAATTAATTGTTAAAATACATCCATAAAAACTATCTTCTCAGTTTTACTTATTCTATCAATCATCCAATCATCCAACGTGGGGACAGTACCCCACATAAGCTAAAGACAACTAATGAGCTTATGAGCTACGTGATGACAGGTGGTAACCACAACTCACTTAGCAGCTGGGGTTACCAAGTCGCTGCTTACAGAGGAGACCCACCGATATACTCAGCAAATGAGTCGAGTATAAAACCTCTTTTATCTTGCCCTAGTAGACTTGTTCTTGCTCGGTCACTAAAGGGAGCGCTCCGAACTAGTTCTTTTTTCCAAATGAACTAGTTCGGACATCTAGTTCAATTAGTTCTCTAGTTACTGTTCCTTCATTAGGTCATCTAGTTCTCTAGTTCTATTAGGTCATCTGGTTCTATTTGGTCTTTAGTTACCTACACTGATCTTTATTATAACTCTTTGATGACGTAAATGAACTGTGTAACTATTCTGTGACTAATAGGTCGCATTAATTTATTGTATAATAGGAACTATAATTACATACTACTACCTACTTTAATATTACCTATTATATTTGAAACAAATATTTGTTTTCTCGTAATACTTTGCAGACTTAGGACTGTAATTATACCTAATATTTCAAGTATTTTACCTAATTAATTTAAACCTTAGAATAGCGTATTTAAAAATCAAATTAAACAAACCTATAATTATTTATATTTTCACATATTTACACAACAAATAAAAACATGACCTAATTATTATACCTATCTCTTTTTTTATAAAAGAGATAGGTAGGTTAGTTAGAAAAGAAAGAGAGCAAGATACAAATGTTTCTTGAGTCGAGATACGAACTATAATCCATACCGCTCTCGATGAACTAAGACCGAAAACGAACTAGCTCACGGAATAGTTCGTTCTAGTTCAGTGTCAGGAACTAGTTGCTAATAGTTCTTAGTTCGTGAACTACACAAGTCTATGCCCTAGAACTGACAAAACAAAAAGAAAAGGAAATTAAAGAAAAAAAACTCGATAATTCTGCTATCACCCATACGTTCAGATTTCCTTCGGTACTAAACCATACAGTTGAAGAGAGAATCTCTTTGACTGCACAGATGGTGGGATGGCTTAGATACTGGCCTTGCCAGAGTGTTGGGTAGGTGTGATTCCCACCCAGGACAACTCTATGTGATCCACAAATGGTTGTTCTGAGTCTGGGTGTACCTTGTGTCAGTGAAATAATAAGGTATAGTGCTGGTTTTAGTAAAGTAAATTCCAATTGAGATCATTAAAGTATTAAGCAAGTTCATTTACAATATTTATTCATGTAAATAAAGAGAATATCTTTTTTAATATATTACATTAAGCAAATTTTTCAAATTTCCTCACAATTCATTTCTTATGACTAGGACATTGTTTGCAGAATACTGAATGTTCCAGAATTCGGACAAAGATCATCGCGATTAGTATTTGCGAACTTATGATGCTAACTCAACACTGTTAGGTACTTTACCTATAGTTATAATAAAGGTATATAGTCCATTAATCACGTGATCTTTTTTAGATGTTTTTTCACACCTTTCCCCGCCCCTGGTGATACGTGGTGAGTTTTAATGCTAACCATCTACTTAATTCAAGCTCAAACGCCCCTTTTTGGTTTAGAAATCGTGCGTTCAATGATAAAATAAATACACGTGATATCTCTACAATCCTTGTGATATTTCGTGATTTTTGTCGAACCCCACTTTCGAGTCTCACGTGATTAATGGACGACCCCAAACGCCCCAAAGCTAACCTTCACCGAAACTCACTAGTGTAGTCGTAGCTTTAGAGGAAATTCTCAACACTGTGAGTCAGTTCAGTCGGTACACTAAGTGCTAAACACCTGAACAATGGTAGCTGAGTATACATATTTATTTAACATGTAATGTTCTGACGCGATGTGTACCAGTCCAGTTTTTGTTGTCGGCTGTTCAAATATGTATTAATAATTGTGAAGATGTTGTCGCACGCCCGTTGTATGTTTAAAGCAAGACTGATGTAGATATCTAGCCGTGTGGGGCCAGCTTTAGAATTGTCCCACCCCTCTCTACCCACGGGAGTCGTAAGAGCTGACTGAGGGATACCGAGGGAGTGGGCAGCAGCACTCCTCGAGCATTAACAACATCCACTGCGATCGCCAACCCGCCTGCCAAGCGTGGCGATTACGGCATTATCTCCCATGACGGGACCGCTCGTTGTGGCGTTCTCTTGGGGGGCCTATGTCCAGCATTGGACGTTGAAAGGCTGATGGATGGATGGATGGATGTAGATATACAGTAAATTGTACTGGATTTATGGCGAAATACTAGCTTACTCTTAATATTTATCCGACCCTTTATGTGTACCGCACCGCTTCGCACGCGCAATTCACTAATGCTGAAAATCTTTAAAATTTTTGAAGCACTTAAACTATATATTAAGCCGGCGTGTAGGATAAATATGTAGATGCGACTTCTCCAATGTTGATCGTCACCGTCTATATGACGAATAATTTACTTTCCTTTGTAGTTTTTAATATAGCTGTGAGATATTCAAACCTAATACTTAGTATCAGCCTGTAGGTACTATCATAAACATTTTACACTGAAGTGTGAATTGAGTGATCAATATAGTGTGAATAGGTATTCTTTATGCTGAGACTAGCTGACCGAGAAAATTTCTCACCGCCTCAGAACCAATAAATTTTCGAAATCAGTTAAATGATGCTATCGTCACACCTACGATAAAACCAATAACAGTCAATCCGTTCTCGAGATATTAAAAAAAGTCGTTCCATACGCAATGTACAAGAAAAATAGTTTTCTTAATAATTATATTTTTATTGTTTTATTTAGGGTTCCGTACCCGAAGGGTCAAAATGGGACCCTAATACTAAGACTTCGCTGTGTGTATTTCTGTTGCCGCTATAACAACAAATACTAAAAACAAAAAAATAATAATATTTAAGGGGGGCTCCCATACAACGTCTGTCTGTCCGTCCGTCTGTCACCGGGCTGTATCTCAAGAACGGCGATAGCTAGACAGTTGAAATTTTCACAAATAATGTATTTCTGTTGCCGCTATAACAACAAATACAAAAAACAAAAAAAACAAAATATTTAACAACTCCCATACAACAAACGTGATATTTTTTGCCCTTTTTTGCTCGCTATTGATAACGGCAACACTAGACGCTTGAAATATTCACAGAATATTTAGTTATATATTCACTTTAAAAACAAATAATTAAATTAAAACAAAACAAATATTTAAGGGGGCCATACACAAACGTGTTTCTTTACTCGTTTTTGCTCTGTCTGTCCGTCCGTCTGTCACCAGGCTGTATCTCAAGAACGGCGATATTGCGCACGCTTACCCACTGCGCACAGTTACCTCGAATGACTCTAATGGTAACATAATTCCTTACATTTAAAACTGTTTCGTTATGAGCATCTAAATCTAAGTTGAAAACCACGAAATGAGTCAAATTTTAATTGCAAAATTTGGTAACAGCCAAACACCATGGTTACAGAGAGTTATAATAGTGTAATGTTGTGTACCTAGTCAATGGTACGGAACCCTTCGTGCGCGAATCCGACTCGCACTTGGCCGGTTTTTTCATTGTTTTAACATCTGCTATTCCGGGCGGAAACAAATCAAATATCATAAAAATATGTCCTTCATTTCCCGAGTTATAAATGGTGTAACTAACGCCAAATTAATGTTCTTAATAATTCCTTTATCGTGATTTTTTCCAATGTTTTAAACAGTTACTCTGCTATTCCGGGCGGAGAAAAATCCAACAAATCAATGATCATAAAAATCGATTCAGCCGTTCTTGATTTATAAATGGTGTAGCTAAACTGACTTTGTATAATATGCTGTGTCTGTACATTTAAGATATTTGAGAAAAAAAAATACTGTATTAGACTATACCTATAGGAATTTCTTTTAAGATTTTTGATTAGTATTATGTAACATCGATTTAAATATAAATCAATGGTATTATATAAGCTAAAAACTAGGCTAAGGCTAGTCTATACTATTATAAAGCTGTAACAGAGCTGTGTCTGTACATTTAAGATATTTGAGAAAAAAATACTGTATTAGGCTATATAGGCGTGTCTAAACACAACAATTTTTTTAAGCTTTTTTGTCTGTTTATCTGTTGTTTGTTCGTTCGCGCATCACGCAAAAACTACTGGACGGATTTTGATGCAACTTTTTTTATTTGATAGCTCTTGATTAGACTTAAAAACTGGTATGTACATTATATCTCGCTACTATATCGCGAAGCGTCAACTTTTTACTCTAGCTAGGTACTATTCGATATATCCATAGAATTAGCAAAGCACGCCGCCCGCGCGCGTCTAGGGTTATATGCGTGAGGTGTGCGGATTCGCAATCCTTGGTTATTGTGTTGCCCATGATAATTGGGATTGGGATGGTTGTGTGGTGGGCCCTCCTCCTAAATATCCATTTCATATTCAGCAGAATATGAATAGCCTAGCTAGCAAGCCTGCTTTAGTATTACGTAATCGAACACAAATATTGAAACGGTAATAAAATATCACTATATTTTGATACGAGATTTAAGGAGAGCAATTTATTCACGATTGGGGGCTTCCTGCCTTTGGTTTGCTGGGAACTATTTGTAGCGGTTTACTATATAATCATAAGTAATACATATTATCATCAGGTACCAAAATCGGCAATAAGATGACCCGACAATATGCCTTAAAATAATCTCTGCTAGGAATCTTAGAAGTCAATACTCGCGCAAATCGGAGGCCGCCACTGTAAGAGTATTCTGCATAGCCCTGTGGTATGTAAGGTCGATGTACTCCGAAATTAGGCGCATCCTTTTTATATGTTGTAAAACTTGAGTGGATTCGAGACGTGTCACTTGTTTTACGATTCTTGAGTTATTTATTGGGACCAGACAGCACGTTAGTTTAGCTAAATTACCTACAATGAATAAAGGATATTCCCAATTTTCTTAAGGTCCGGGGCAATAGCTTACCACTGAATTAATGTCACACAGTTCCATTGTTCTGCCAATACAGACGGAGAAACGGCACATGGCCCCAGTCTACCCTGTTCGTTGCCCCGAATGGTGCAGTGTGCGGTTGGGTACATTTTTTCCAGCTATACAAAAAAAAATGGGCAAGAGCTTAGCTTATCTTGCTCCTTCTCATTAAATCCAATCTATAACTTTAGGAGGGTTTGCAACTCAGCAGTCCAATTCTCGCCCTGTATTTTTACAAGAAATACTTTCATAAATGTACCGTAGCTATATTACAGGAGTTTTATAATTTAAATATTGTTGCTAGGTTACCACATTGATCTACACGTCAATTTGCGTGTGGCTATTATAATTTGCGTAAACGTATTTTTAGTTAAAGCTGGAAATTTTTTATATATTGTTTCCGTGTGGTGACGGACTAAGAATACAAGTGTCACCACCCCAATCTTTTCCACGGGTGTCGACTAAGGGAAGTAAGCAATTATCATCCATTGCATGACTGGTGGTAGGGCTGGGTACCGAGTGGGAGTACTCACTTGGTATCGGGCCCGAGTGGGTTGGTACCACCATCTCCAGTGTGGCCGGACATGAAGCACATCGTTGCGTTTTGGCTGTAGCAGGAGATAGCCGTTTATTCTTTCATTTCTTATCTGTGAAATAAAATGGTGAGCAGCGGCTTGACAATACACTCGGTATAGTTGAGTCCATGAGCGACGGTTACCATTTACCATCAGATGGGCCGTGCTGGCTAGCCTGCCACTACAAGCAATGAAAAAAAAGAAAAAGATCTAATCGCACACCCCGTCGTTTATGGCAACGAACAGGTTAGTGCGGACCATCCACTAGCACGCCGAATGCCGTTACTCCGCATATACCTACTGTGGCGGACCACTGGATCTGTGTGACATTACTTCAATGGTCCGCCGACGGGTTACTCTTTCGGGTACCCTCTATGAGAGACGCTCAGTCGCGGGCTGAATGAATCTAGTTTTACATAAATTGACAACTGAAGAGATTAGTGCCTCGCGTGGATCGAACTCGATATCAGACTTTGCAGTCTTCTTAGCACTAAATTATGTATCAGTGGTGTTGGTGGTGGCTGAGAGCTACGGTAAGGCTAAGGCTTCATAATATGCAGTTAACTTAAAAATATAACATTTATTTTTAGTGCACAATCTTCTGGAACAGATATACGGACTTTGATATATTTAAAATAATTAATTATTATTTATTATGATTTATACACCCTCTGCCCCCCGATGAACTTAGATAGTAATGATTTATGAAGGATGGACCCAGTGATAATATTAATTAATCGCTTTATGAACATTACCGCTTTTAACTATCTATTATTGATAAATGACCATGATAGGGCACCATGCAGACAGACGGCACATCTATCGTTGACTGCAGATAACGTAATAGTTTGACGATATTACCGCGCCGAGTGTAGCGCCTTCAATTTCACGTGGAACAAATCTTTATGCGAAAACATGTTTTATTTATACGTACTTTGCGTATCTTGCGTTTTTGTCCGTGTGGTGACGGACTAAGAATACAAAGTGTCACTGTGTGACCGGGCATTTTGGCTGTAGAAGAAGATAGCCGTTTTTTCTTTAATTTCATATTTGAGAAACGAAATGATGCGCAGCGGCTGTGACTGACCGAGCGACGGTTACTACTTACCATCAGGTGGGTCGTGGCTCGTCTGCTATTATTAGCAATCAATTAAAATGTTAATGTTGATATAATAAGTATGATATCTGTACTTAATATTATAAATGTGAAAGAGAGTTTGATTGTTTGTTTCCCACAGGAAGCCTCATTTTTCCGGAAATAGTAACCCATGTCTCTGTATTCGAGACCAGCGGTCGGCAACACGCGGCCTGCGAGCTACCCTCTTGCGGCCCGGGATTATTTTTTTAGTATACTAATTTATATAATAACTAAATAAATAATGATAATAAGTAACTATAACGTAAATATTATAATTATTATTTTGCACGCCTCATAAGCGAAGCGTTGAGGTGGGTACTGCTCTCGTTTTACTTAGAACAACAGATTTTTCAAATTTCGTAATTTCGTTTAATAAAATAATGTCTTTCCATTATAAATAATATATATGACAAATGCGGCCCACTTTACTTTCTAAGCCCCCTGTGGCCCCTAGCGACTAAAAGGTTAGACTATATTTCGAGAGTAGTTACGGCGTCTGGAAATAACAAATAATCTCACTTTTATATTTATAATACTAGTCGTAAGAATAAGGCTGGACAAAGGCAAAACGAATCTACGTATTCAGTAACGTATAATATGAAATATGTACGCTATAATCTAGAGCTCCGTGGTGCCTTCAACGCCTGGATATTATCCTTTTCACTCTAGCACATTGTCAGATGGTAAGAAAGAGCGAGTTAGAAAAACATTACTAATGTAGACTTTAACTCTTTAGTTATTTATTTAGCACCTGCAAAGAAAACTGGTGCTTTTTTGTGTTTGAATTTAAATACACAATTTAGCGTTTTGAAGTAACGTAATTTGTATTACAATTAGGTTTTGTTAATGTCCTCAGTCCTTATGATGAACATTAAAACAATTTGCGTTACGTATTCCTACTATCCCTTTCCTTAGGGTTAATGACACGCGCCGCCGGCGGACCACTGAAGGAATGTAATATGGTTCCGGTGGCCCGCCAATAAAGGCGTAGAGACTGCACACGGCGGGTTTCTTTAGTGAGTGAGGGCCCCACACTACCCTGTTCGTTTTTGCGACGGGGTGTGCGGTTAGGAACATTTTTTCCCGCCTTAACAAAAAAAAGGTTGATAACACACGAATGATACCTCTAGTGTTGCTAGCGTCTATAGGCTACGGTAACCGCTAACAATTAGCAAGAACAACAATAGTACCAACCTTGACTACATAAAGAAAGTGACTACGATAGCTTAGCGATCCAGAGCAGTTCCCCGGATTGGATGGAACGCAGGTTCGAATCTTACTCGCAGTAAAAGCCTCTTTTCCCACTTTCACAAATAATTTGTTCTTTAAAGTAGCTGAGCATGTAAAGTGCTAAAATGGAGATCGAATCATAAAAAATAAAAACGGTGTCCATAACTATAAAAAATCAAATTTGGGGGGGTACCACCACCCTTATCACTTAGGGGTATGAAAAATAGTTTTAAACATACTATTCTCAGACCTACTGAATACACACAAAATTTCATAAGAATCGGTCAAGCAGTTTCGGAGGAGAATCGCGACTAACTCTGTGACACGAGAATTTTATATATTAGATATGTATACATATATATAATATTAATAAATATTGAATATATTATAGAAGTGTAAATATTTTTGGGAGTATTTGAACTTGAGTCTGCTGGAGTATCGGTAATCCAGGAATGAGGTAACGCAGGTTCGAATTCTGCGCTTTGTGTTAAAGAGGTAGAAAAAGAATCTCGACGACGAGGACTTTTTACGTGACTTTACAGGTGTATGTTACCCGCATTGCATTTAACTTAACCTTTATTTTCTAGCGCAGCTGCGGCAGAAATGAATTATGACTGTAATTCGAGAACACTGCAATACCAACATTCAGTACTTTAAGTTATTGTTTTAAAAAGTAATTTTAAAATAACACTGGCTAAAAGCTATAGGTACTAAGTTTCTTACCGGGATAAGAGTAAACTAGAAGTCGACTATCACTAGTGTAGTCTACGATAGTTTAAAAGTTGAACTATACGGAATGGATGTTCAGAAAATAGGTACAAAATACATTATTGATATGGGTGGAAAATGAGAAATGTCTTAAGCACAAAGTGAAAAATGTGAAATCGAAAATAACAGTCACGAGCAGGATTGTTTCGATTTCGATTTTCCACCCATGTATAGTGCTAAGCATGTCAAATGCTAAAAATATCTAAATATGAGAAATGTCATTTTTTCTGTTCGATAATATTATAGATTTTTTGAATTTAATGAAATGTAGGTACCTATTTATGCGATGCATTAGGTAAGCAGGTAACGGCTAGTAAGTTTCGTCATTTCTGTATACCTCACAATAAGTAAAGTAGATCTTCTATCGATACTATTATAAAGCTGTAACAGAGCTGTGTCTGTACATTTAAGATATTTGGAAAAAAAAGACTGTATTAGCTATATAGGCGTGTCTAAACACAAAACGATTTTTTTTTAGATTTTTGTCTGTCTGTTTATCCGTTTGTTTGTTCGCGCATCACACAAAAACCACTGAACGGATTTTGATGCAACTTTTTTTGTTTGATAGCTCTTGATTAGACTTAACAACTGGTATAAATTTTATCCCTACTATATCGGGAACCTGAGATATTACCTACAAACTAGCTATTGGCTGCGGTGGAGCCGCGGGCAAAGGCTAGTATAAAAATACAAAATGTTCTAAGATACCAACTGTATAATTTCAAGTATTATAACGCATTTTATTTGAATATAGAATATAGATTACACAATACTAATCGAACGTGTCTAAACTAATATATTTTACATTGACAACATTTAAATTCTTATTAATATCCCCATTTAAACTAAATACCAGTTTAATTATTTTATTTCTATATCAGTTCACAGCAACCGGTTCGAATCCTGTTCTATGAATAACATATTAGGATCGTAAGATTTTCTCACGTTGTCGTTGTCGGTAATAAACGCACATTAATGATGTCTAACTTTTAATTATTAGTTTAGGAGAAATTCTTATCCTCGTATTAAATAACTGATGATGGTAACTGGCAACATTGTGGTCTTAGCTTAGATGGCATGTTGCTTAAAACCTCTTGCATACTAAGTTTTCGTAAAACAAAAAATATAATGTGAGGTACTTACTTAAGTATTTTTTAATTACAGATTTTTTTACAACCCTAGCCATTTTATACGTCAGACGTGACGGTTAGGTAGGTATGGTGATATTGGTAGTCACTGTACCATCCCCGAAATAAAACTGGACTCATAATGCAGAAGAATAAGTCTGGCCGTTATCAGACTAATAAATCAGATAATCACTACTGCACGAAAGCAGTGTACCACTACCATAAACCGCTAATACTGGGTTATAAAAATGTTTGTAATGTAACTTATCCTATACCTTATAATGAGGATAAATATAAAGTCAAAGAGTACTTAAATCGTCTAAAATATCGATATAACAGTAGTCTAAGCTTATTAGCTGCATGTGTCTATTACATAACATCTGTATATTGTGGTGGATTAGACATTAGAAGTATTCGAAAAATCCTGATGTTGTTGTCACTACTGCTTTGCTTATTCGATACATTATCGATAAACAACGCTTGCTTCGGTAAATCGTTCAAATTCACCAAGCCTAATCAAGTCACGAATAAATTTAAAATTAGAATCCGTTATGTTGGTATTCACTAAGGTTCGTTCAGAAAAACATGCTGGCATTACAAAGCATAAACATTAAAAGAAATCGAAAGTATATTATTGCCACGGAGCGTATCAAAAATACAGGTCGCCACTGTGTACTATCACTTGTAAAATATTACAATCTACTAGTTATGGCCGTAATAAAATGTTTATTATTCACCTCGGATTTATTTTTTGAACTCAACAACTTTGAAACATTTCGAAAAAGGTTATGTGGGTTGCCAGAATTTTTAACATTACTTAAAATAAAAATTTTGTGGGAGTATAATAATAAATATATCATGCGCCTACTTATGAATCATGGATGGATTCAATGTCCATCAATCGAACACTTCATTACATTTTATAGTTTTTTTTAGTTTATATTTATTTGTCATAGTAGGTATTTCAAATACATATATATATTATATATATATATATATATATATATATATATATATATATATATATACATATTCAAAGAATAATACTTAAAAAAAGAAAGAAACTATGAAATGTATTTACGTAAAAGGATAAACTAAATTACAGTTACACTGATATATTTAATCATTCTTAATGAACTCGATGGAATAGATTGTCACCAATACCACTCTAATGAAACATCGAACAATGGAGAAAGCAAGATACGGATTACTAGTTACTGTAAAAAAGAAATTATTCGAAATTCGAACACCAAAATCATGGTAACGAATTGGGCGAACCGAGAACTATTGTTTTTGTGAAAATGTTGCATGTCGATTAAGAAATCGATTTAGTCGTAGTTACATACAAATAAAATAAATCTTTGAGTCAATATTGACCACATTGTGAAATTGAAAATTACTTCTATAGGTTTAAACTAACAGAGCATCAAGAAAAACCACGGCACAGATTTAAAAAAGATTGCAAAAAGCGCTTTAAGCACTTAATTACACAACAGTACATCGTCGCTGTTTGGCAGTTTGGCTTAGATAATTTTGTACCGCATTGGCGCTTCAGGTGTTGTAAACACAGCGTTATCAGGAAAGGAGTGAGGCGTATCGCTAGTTACCTAGTTAAAGTTTTTTATAACCTTAAAAAATACGAACAAATTGGTCCCACGGTCGAACACGGGTCTTTCTCAGATAATACACCACGCCGGCCCATTACGAGTTAGCAGACTTCACAAGCCTGAAGAATAAATAATTAATGCCTTAGACATACAGGTATCCTCACGATCCTTTATTTCACCAGGGAATGAAAATTGGTCAACAAATACATAAATAACATCGAAAAGCCAGAGATGTGTTAAACTGTATCACGGGTTACTTTAAACACAATACGTAGTAAATTCACACTTAGATCAACCATTCGTGAAACACGCAAGTAATTGTAATGTGTGGGAACTGGGTGTCGAATCCATGAGGTACGTGAGATCGGTATCATAAAATATGTAATAGCATTTACGCTAATTATTTAGAAAGTAACAAATAAAAAATGTACCTTTACCTACCTGAAGCAATTGCAATTTAACAGCACTGTCATGCAGACGTTACCTTTGTTCCAAATTTAAATTTAGAGCACCTCGAACACAATAAACTAACAAAGAATAAGCTTGAGCTCTGAGAAAGGGATAGCGTAATATTTTTTTCATGCAGAAACGGGATAACGCATATCGAGAAGTTGAGTACACTCAGGTACGCGGAAAAAGACATTGATACAATAGCAACTATTTTAGGTAAATGGGTTAATTTTCTTCATTCGTTAAATTCATAAGCATAATCTCACAAGGTTGTAAGTATATGTATAAGAGTATGTAGGCATTGTTGGTAGAGTTGTTGGATTGTGTGTGTTTTTTCTAATAGGCAAAGATATTGCAAAAAAAAGTTTCAAAATATGTAAATTACGGACCAATAGCTATTTACTTCAGTTGTAAGTTCTTCCTTCTGGGTTCACAACAGAACCAATTTGACGAGCCGCGTGGCGTAGTCGGTAATGTAACCGACTTCCGTACAGCAGATCGTGGGTTCGATTCCCACTCAGGACAATTATTTGTGTGATGAATATTTGTTCTGCGTCTGGGTGTTTCCTATCTATTATAGGTAGGTATGTATTTACAAAAAAAAAGTAATATTATGTATTATATCCGTAATCTGGTACTCATAGCACAAGCGTTAAGCTTAGTTTGGGACGAGAGGACGCGACGACGGAAATGGGGGCGGCGGCTGCGCGTATGCGGAGAGGCGCCGCCCCCGGGCCGGACGGGGTTCCCGCCCGAGTGCTGGCCTTGGTCCTCGACCACCTTGAGCCCCGCCTCGGGGAGCTGTTCGGCGCTTGCCTGGTGTCCGGACGGTTCCCTGACTGCTGGAAGGAGGGGAAGCTCGTGCTCCTGCCGAAGCCGGGACGGCCTCCGAATACGGTCTCAGCCTTCAGGCCCATCGTGTTGCTGGACGAGGCGGTCAAACTCCTCGAGCGGGTAGTCGCTGCCCGCATCGTCCGGCACCTAGGAGCGGTCGGCACCGACCTGTCCGACGTCCAGTTTGGATATCGGGCGGGTCGGTCTACGGTCGACGCCATTCTGCGCCTGAAGGCCGCGGCTGCGGAGGCCGTCGCCTCGAGGGAAGTGCTGTTGGCGGAGTCGCTCGACGTCGCCAACGCCTTCAATAGTCTGCCATTCGGCTGCATCAAGGAGGCACTCCGGTACCATGGAGTGCCCCTCTATCTAAGGCAGCTGGTGGCAGACTACCTGGACGGCCGCAGCGTCCTCTTCGTGGACCGGGAAGGGGACGTTGTAAGGAGGGCTATGTCGTGCGGCGTCCCGCAGGGTTCGGTTCTTGGGCCGCTCCTGTGGGACATCGGTTACGACTGGGTCCTCCGTGGCCGGCTCCCCCCCGGGCTGGGCGTAATTTGCTACGCAGACGATACGCTCGTCACAGCCCGGGGCAGGACCCTCGAGGAGGCGGCAACGCTGGCCACCTCAGGTACCGCGGAGGTGGTCAGGCGGATCGAGGCGCTGGGGCTTAGGGTGGCCCTTGAAAAGTCGGAGGCCCTACTCTTCCATGGGCGCCGACGGGGCCCGCCCGCCAGCGCCTCGATAACGGTCAACGGTGTGGGCTTCCCAATCCAGGCACACATCAAATATCTGGGCCTGGTATTGGATGGACGGTGGCACTTTGACGAGCACTTCCGCCGTCTTGCGCCAAGGCTCGTCAACACGGCGTCCGCCCTCGGGCGACTTATGCCGAATTTGGGCGGACCGAGTCTTGCGTGTCGACGACTCTACGCGGGGGTAGTACGGTCGATGGCGCTGTACGGCGCGCCCGTGTGGGCGGAGTCCCTGGTCACTCGCAATAGGGCCCTTCTGTGGCGCCCACAGAGGGTCGTAGCGGTCAGGGCAATACGCGGGTACCGCACGGTCTCGACCGATGCAGCCTGCGCGTTGGCCGGAACCCCCCCGTGGGATCTGGAGGCGGAGGTGCTCGCCGACGTCTATCGGCGGGCGTCGACGGCGCGGGCGGGGGGCAGCCACCCCTCGCCGAGCGCAATGTCATCGTGGCGGGAAGATGCCCGCCGCGCCAACGTCCTAAAGTGGAAGTCTCGGCTGGAGACGCCCCGGGCCGGTCTCTGGACCGTGGGGGCGCTCCGGCCGATCTTGGAAGAATGGGCAGGGCGGCAGCACGGGGTCCTCACCTTCCGGTTGGTGCAGGTTTTGTCGGGGCATGGTTGCTTCGGCAAATACCTGCACACGATCGCAAGGAGGGAGACGACCCCAGGCTGTCACCACTGCGACTGCGACGAGGACTCGGCGCAGCACACGCTCGAGTCGTGCCCGGCCTGGGATGTGCAGCGCCGGGAACTCGTTGCAGTCATAGGCGTGGACCTGTCGCTGCCGGCCGTTACGCGAGCGATGGTTGGCAGTGACAGGGCCTGGACCGCGGTCGCCGCCTTCTGCGAGGCTGTCATCTCGCGGAAGGAGGTGGCGGAGAGGGCCTGTGAGGAATCCTCCTTTGCGGACCCGATTCGCCGCCGGCGCGAGCTGCGGCGTGCGCGCGCTTACTTGCGCCTGATGCCGCCCTAGCCGAGGCTGCGGGCGGTGGGGTCGGGGAGTACCCTGCCGTCCGCGGAAGCCTACCGCGAAGGTGCGACGCCCAAGTGCGCGAGGCGTCGCTCAAGAGAGGATGCCCGAAGGGGCTGCCGCCTGCGGATCGCGGTCGTAACGACGCGGTACCCGTGATCCGCCGTAGCAAGGGCGGGTGGAGGCGCACGGTGGGTTTTTAGTGGGTGAGAGCCCCATTCACCCCGTTGTCTCCCCGGGCAGCGGGGTGTGCGGTAGGACATTTTTGCCCACCTAAAATAAAAAAAAAAAAAGGGACGAGAGGACGTTGTGTGAAATGTCCGTGAATATTTATTTATTTAATAAGTAGTTATAAAGGTAATAGCATTTTGTGCCCGTTGAACTTAAAAAGACCTCCGTCACAAAGGGATGAATGACCTTAAGTAGAGGTATTACCTATATTTATTATAATAAAACGTATCTTGTTTAAATATTAAATAATATACTTTTCCTTCAGCCCATAGCTATTTCATTTTTGTACAGACCCATATATTACAAATTTATAATGTGAATTTATTTCTTTATTTTTATTACCTCATCACACGGTAACTACCTAATCAATCATCACGAATTTTCCCATACATTTATAGTCCGGAGTACAAAGGAGGTCAGAGACTCTTTATGCCGAAAAAATTGGGGGTTCCTGTTGGATAGTTATTTTTGCATAGAGTTACTGTATCGTAGTAGGTATTTATATTGTGAAGTCCACGCGGACGAATTCGAATCTAGTATAAATGTGAAGATGAGTTTAATTATTTGTTTGATACCTCTTAACACCGTAACTATCTACTCCTATACCGCCTAACCCAGAGGTTCCCAGTGTGCGGCGCGGCGCCCTGGTGCGCCGTAGAATGCGAAGTAGAGCGCCGCGAAGCGATTATGTTTACCATTTTCCGTAACCTCAACATAAGTCTCTTTTGAATGTTTTCTGTGTTCATTTTATAGTTTTTAAATCTAGATTCATAATGTGGATGTTTCAATTTTTCTAAATATCAACCTAACTAGTATCATTGTACCTATCTATTTCAACCTGCTAGATAGTTTAGGGCGCCGTGACAAAATAGTAAACAAGTAGGTATGTGTGCCGCGGACTGAAAAAGATTGGGAACCCCTGGCCTAACCTATAAATTTTGTATACTCGTACATTATACTTAGTCCGGAGAGGCTACTTTTTAAGGCGAAAATGGGGAGGTTCCTGTGGTATGGCTATATTTGTGTAGAAATAATACGAATAAAATTAGCGGTCAGAGGCGAACACCTTACTCGATACGAAACCCTCGGTCTTACCAACAGGCTATATTGGTAGGTATGCCGTCTACCGTCTTCTGAGTAGGATTCCAGACTTCTTGCAACAACCTCAGTTACTTGGAAGATGATATAGGTACCTATGTTGCCAACAGGCCGATCAAAGTTAATAGGTATCTACGTCTATATTGTGCTGATACGGATATTTCGTATAGTTACGAAATACACGGACGTCATAGATTACGAGTACAAACTTACCTGCCTATATGACTCAATGTAGGGCAGACTATGCACGTACATCACCTAGTAAAACCTACCACGTCTTTTGACAATTTACAAAAGTAGGTACCTAGGTACCTATACGATCACACCACACGGCATTTGGTTGAACGGGTTGAACCTATCGTCAGATTCCTTCCTTTCCTCTAGTCACGGTCATAATGCCTAGTCCCTTTGACGTTTGAACTGTTTAATCATGTTCTCAATTGCCACCTTAAATGACACCACTTCAAAACGATATGATACCTATTCGATATCAATCAGACTAATCACGAATAACCTTAGAGAAAAAAAAACGAACACTCAATGTAGGTAGGTAGGTACCTATTTTATTGAAAAGGGGTGGATCCAGCGATGTTATCACTTGCTCATCGTATGGAGTTAATAGGGAGGTACCGATAAAGGTATTTTTAATGCAACACTTTCATAATTTCAGTACAGGCAACATTTAAAATTATTAAAAAAGCTATAAAAATTAAAAACATAGGTAACGCGTACCTACCTAGTCTAGATAGGTAGGTATTAGCTAACAATGTTAGAAAATTAGTACCAGACGTGTGATAACAGTTTTTACGTAGAAGAACGTATAACGCTAAAAACAAACTACTATTAGACGAAAGTGAAAACCTAGGCATGCGAGGCCGTTCAGCCGTGATCACGCGAAAAAAACTCAAGTTATAACGCTGAAACAACGGTAGAAAAAATAAACAAGACAGTGTAATAAAACAAAACACTGCAAACATTAATCTAATTATCTGTAATCATTATTTATTATCAACGTGAACGATAACATGACATGATTATAAAAAATAAGGACTTGCAACTGAAAACTGTAGGACTTAGATTGATGATGGGTTCCCAGATAGTAAACTAACCTGCTATCCTCAGAACTGCACGGTCGGCCGGGTCCAACTGTAGAATGGACAAAGGCTTGTCCTTCGCCCATTCTTTCAAGCTGAAATCGTTCTCAAATTCCATTTTTATGTCATCCAAAACACGAAGTCTCGCGCGAACTCTCGCACATACTTGAATCGATCACAATTCACTGCACTAACGCCAAATTATGCACATTATAAACATGATATACACAATATTACGAAAGATTAATGAGTAAACAAAACTTTACGTTCATTGTAAAAATGAAAATCGATAAACGCCAGCAAGGATACAACACAGCAAGTGCGTATCCAAAGATCAACAGTTATCACTAACAAATTCACTAATATGTAACACTTTAACAATAATAACTAAGCAGTTACTAAAACAAATGTAAAATCAAATAAAAAGAGCTCCGGTACATGGGACGGAGTAATAACAGACTGTTTTAGAGGTTATTATAATAGCCCCAAGCATCATACACCGAACCGGCAGGCAGACATCATGCGACTGCCTAGTTCTTCGAAATGCCGCATATAGTCGCTGTCATCGTTATCGCTTTTCTACTCAGCTGTTTCTACGCATGCTCCACTGAATTACCCGACTAAATGTAAAAGTTCTTTACATACGCACGCAAAGTTTCTGCAAAAGTTCTTTCTTTTCTTCAGTCAGGTGTCGATCTGTGCATTTAATTATATTTTATACCTAAGCATTTTCGCTACTGACTACATCTAAAATTGTAATGTTCGGATCCACTAGAATGAAATGTAAATCGGAAATTTAAAAATACTGTTTCTTTTGAAGTGAATACTTCTCGTCGCCTCAGTGCTTGTTTGTCCTATATGCCATTCGTAAATTTTTTTCAGTAGAAGAGATTTTTGCTTTATTTCTTTTCAAAATCTTTACTTTATAGATTTGTAGGTTTTTTTTAATACACTAGTTACCTTTGATTTAATAGTTATAACTTTCATATAAGATAGTGATTAATTATAACTTAATTTACAGGTTTTTATGTGGATATAGAACAAACATGCACAAATATTATTATTAATGTGGACTTAGAACATTATCTCATTAGAGATAGGACAAAGTGACTGTTACATTTTTGCGTGCTTGTTTGTTCTATGTTGCTATTGCGATATACAGGGTGGTTTTATTACAATTTCTTACGAAATATGATTTGAGTTTGAAAGAAGACAATCACTCTATAATAGGTTTACGAAAAAAAAAACAATAACCACCAGAGTTAAAGAAATAGGACAGTTTCTAAGCTTAACAAACCAGGAATAATCCCGCGTCCTTGTGCGTCTAGGACCATACATCAGGGTTAGGGCTAAAAGCCCTAAGTTGGGAGTTAAATTTAGGGCTGAAAAATGCGTATTGGGCTTTTTTTAGGGCCTAAAAATATTTAGGGCTATTTTTAGGGGCATAAACAATATTCCATGTGTCACTAATTTGACTGACCAAAACCAGTAAAAAAAGCAAAACGTCCATAATATGTAAACATAAGTATTCTTGGTCTGTGGTAAACATGTATGACATCAAGAATGGAGATAAACAGACAAAGCTGAGCGCAGATGGCGCTATCGGCGAGATGGTTGCTCTATTTGCCTGAGAATTATTTGCTATTTTTTGTGTTTAATCCGGTTGATCAGCGATATTGTTAAGATGTATATACTACCTGGAAGATTAAAGAATTGAAAGACGCTATGCTGTGTAGCCAGATTCTTTTGTGACTTTTTCCACATTTTAAAAGATGGATCTTTGGGAAATAAATGTATATTGGGGTTATTACATTTTGGTACAGCACACAGAGGCATATTACGAGAAAAATAAAATTTACCAAATTACAGGTTACAAATTGTATGGAAAAGGCAGTTTTCAATGGCCATGTAGAACACCATCTGCCGTGAAATGATGTCAGTAAACATTCCTATTCAGAGAGTTCAAATGAAACGCTGAATGACGAAATCAGGACTCAAAAAGATTTATCTAAAATTTTTAAAAATGTGGATTTTCAATTAGTTATAAAAAGTTCTAATAAAAGTAATTAAATATGCCAGTGCCGAAGTCTTCGAAAATTATGAAAAGTGAAACAAATTTAGAACAGGATGATACCTACTTATTGGAAAAGTAAGAAAATATAACAATAATGAAAGGAAAAATAATTTACGGGCGATTTGAGGTCGGGAAGTGGGAGGTAGTGAGATTTTAAGGGTGGAAAACGGTTTATCACGAATTCCGGCAAAACTACGAGTCCTATCGAAAAAAATAAATGGGAAAATTGTAGGCAATAAAAAGACCTACAAGTTTTGTATTTACATTTTTTACACATAACTTCAAGATTTATTAAACTTACTATATTGGATTAATGCATGTAAATGCTTCCGATAGGTGGTGTTGATCGTTAAGACAAATGTGGTAAGGAGATTGGGTATTTCTAACAAATAGTATGGTAGTTCAGTGGATTAGAGCACTTTCCGGGATAGGAAGGCACGCAGGTTCGTTTCCCGCTCGTATAAAATACTCTTTTTCCTTATTCACAAATTATAATTTGTACTTTACAAAATATTCTTTGTGGCAGAACTATAAAAAAAAATAATTTGTCGCTTAAAATTTATTTCCCACTCCTTCACTTTCAATGCTATCTACTCTTGAATTTTTGCCCGATACAGTCTGTTCATTCTATAATCTGTGTATGATTTTTGCCTACGCCTATATATACTGTATCAACGAGAAATAATTCCCAAACGTAAACGTCATGCAGTTGCGCAAATGGACTCAAACAGTGCTTACCGCACTGTACAACTGTACTTAAAGTCGAGTTTTCAACGAGAAAGTGAAATAAAATTAAAATTTATGGAAAATTTTCGTTTTATAACGTCAGTGTTATTATAATAATTAGTGGGTAGTGTTTTTAAGTGTTTTAGTGCATAAAATAGTTATTATACTTGACAATAAACATGGAATTTTCAACAATGGTTAAGTAGTTTTTTTTTTATAATTTTTTTCATAAAAAGTGTCAACCCAGCGTTACGGCGCGTGGCCTCGCGAGGCCTCGCGTGGCCTTGGCACTGTATCGCTTGGCACGCATAAGACTCCCGGGAGTCTAACGCGATTCAATCGGTAGTTTGAAAAAGTGATATGCATTCAATAATAAATTAATATCTCTGTTTTGCTATGTTCACTTGGTATTCTCATGCCAGTAATAAAGTATTTTTTGCGCCTACCCCCGAATTGAATCATATAATTTGTTATATAAGTTGTTATGGTGAGGTTTCAAGATCTTTTACCAAAGTTGTGCCATGAATTCCTACGGGATCTAGTATATCGTTGCAGAAAACAAAATTTAAATGAATTTTCTTCATTTAAATAATTTGTACTTTAAATAATTTGTACTTTAGAAAGTAAGTAATTCAAATAATATGTTCTTTAAAAAGTAGCTAAGCATGTCAAGGGCTAAAACATAGATCAAAATGTCTAAATTAATTTTAATGCTCCATTATATTTAATTATTGAGAAGACTTTTGCTTGGTAGAAAATAATAAATCTTACATTTATTTTAACTTTATACTCCTGGTGCTCTATATTCATCTCAATCTCTCATAGGCTACTTTTCAAAAGTTTCACTTCTGCCGGGTGTGAATTGCGCACATATGGGTTTTATTTTTTTTTACATATGGTGGCAGACGAGCCACGGTTCATCTAATTGGTAACCGTTGCTCATGGACTCAACTATACCAAGATTATTATCCTATTATCAAGCCACTGCGACTATTTCATTTCGAAGATATGAAATGAAAGAATAAACGGCTATCTCCTGCTACAACCACCGATGTGCTTCATGGCCGGTGACACGGGAGATGATGGTACCAACTTGCTCGGACCGATAGCAAGTGAATACTCCCTCTTGGTATCCAAACAAGTCATGAAATAGGTCATAATTTGTTGCTTACTTCCCATAGTTGCCTCATACGTCACCCGTGGGAAAGAATGGGGTAGTGACACTTGTGTTTTAAGTCCGTCACCACACGGCACACCTTAACGAATGGACCGATTTTCATGTGGTGTTTTTTGTTTGAAAGTTGACGTGATCGAGATGGCTCTTAGCTACAACTTATGAAGGTTTGTTCAGGCGTATCAAGGTCATCCGTTCTATACATTAAACACAAAGTGAAAAATTTTCGATTTCACATTTTTCACTTTGTGTTTAATGTATAGTGCTAAGCATGTAAAATGCTAAAAATATATATTAAAATATCTAAATATTTTTAGGGTTTGCGTCATTATTAGGTAAAATCTTAATTGTAAAATTAAGTTTACCTGGTCGGTATAATGTATGAAAATACTTCCCCAAAGACGTTGAGTATGAATGTGTTATCGAAATTAGCAGTCAGGAGCATTGGTCACGATGGCTGAATTGGCAAAGCATCTGGATAGGAGATGCAGGTTCAAATCCTGCTCGTGACTGTTATTTTCGATTTCACATTTTTCACTTTGTGTTTAGTGTATAGTGCATGTAAAATACTAAAAATATATATATAAAAATATCAGTGTTATCGAGATTTCTTGTAAAAAAAATAGTCCAAAAAGCCTGGAGTTTGGAAATGTGCCCGGTAGACGTCAATAGGCTCATCCCCTATTACGTGGGACTTAAACATAGCTGGCGAGTCGTGGGTGTGCAATGCACCTCTGCCTACCCCTTCGGGGAATACAGGCGTGATGCTATGTTTAAATGTCATCCGTTCTTTTTGCGGTAGGGATCTTAGACGCCTAATGTGTATTTACTTTACATGTGTGCATACATTAGCATACATGGGTGTTTTATCTGAAACACCCATTTATGCTACCACTGAGCTACTTGATGAACTCATCAAATTTGGGATCATTAGATTTGTCTTAACTAGTTCTATTAATTTCTTTTTGTGTTTTAGTTTTATTTGTGACGGGGGATACTTAAAATTTTAAATTTTATAAAATTATCCCATAAAATGTTTTGCACCTAAAATGTATTTCGGTAAGTCTATATTACTGACAGGAGTGACCAAAGAGTATATACTAAAGAGGAGTGACTTAAGTATTACATTACACCAGAGTGCCTAACACAGAAATAGCGGTACTTATACTAAAATGAGGTGTTGAGAGTTTATGTTCCTTGTGTTGGGGCGAGCGTTGGCCCCAAAATGTGGTACCGGGTGCCCAGTTTGTAGTAAGTAGGTAACTGTGGTTGCAGTCACAAGTCAGATTCTTTCCAGCATTATATAAATTGTTATATAATTAAATTGTAAATACAATCGAAACATTGTATCCTATTAAATTTAAGATTAATGTTGAAATCTGTATCATTTAATATAATAAAATTCAGACAATTTTAGTAACAACTGCTAATCATGAGGTCTCGGGTTTGATCCCCGGGTCGGGAAAATTTATTGAGCTTTTTCCTAAAAAGAAAAATTCTCAGTAGCAGCCCGGAGTTTGGAAATGTGCCCGGTAGACGTCAATAGGCTCGCCACCTATTACGTGGGACTTAAACATAGCTGGCGAGTCGTGGGTGTGTAGTGTAATACACCTCTGCCTACCCCTTCGGAGAATACAGGCGTGATGATATGTTTTTTTTCTGTTGTTAGTATTCAAGAAGTGTTATTTTCTTAGGCTGATGGTTTTGCCAAAGCATTAAATAAAAGAAAAAAAATATAACACCACAACACAACCTCAGACTAAGAACAACACAACACAAACTTGATTTCGTTACTATGACAACAAAGTTGTCAAACACCAAAGAGTATAGTTATACTAAAGAGTCAATTGTGACCGTGGGTCGCAGAAGCCATCAAAAAAGAAATTGAATTGAATGACTAAAGAGTCAAACACAAACATCACAAATAACCTTATTAGAGCATTTAGAGCTCCACTAGGAGTAGTATTGTTCTGTGATTTAGAGCTCATTGATATAACTACATAACCAGTACTACGTTTAGTACAGTTTAGTATCCTGTCAGCAGGATCCTCAAGAAAAGAAATGAGAGAAAGTATCCTGTCAGCAGAAGCCATAAGAAAATAATTGGATTGAATTAAAGAAAGTACATTCCTACATTCAATACTATGATTCAATATCATTCAATATATATGAGAAAACTGAGAAAAGCCAAAGCACATTAGAATAGTGATTTTGAAGATACCTATCTATAATACGTCCTACATCTTTATTTGTTTAAACTTTTTGATTTTTTCTGCCATAAGGATGCTTGTGCCAAATAAAGGAGGTGGTGTTACGTGGTAAAAGTGTTATGACAGTTCAAAGTTTTATCAATAAATGAGACAAAATTTGCTCCGAACTTTATTGAACTCATGAACTGTTTGACCTAGTTTAAGTTAAAGTATTGCCTTTGTTTTATGATGACTTAGGTCAATGCAGTACCTACTACAGAGTTACAGATGTGTAAGGATTATTATGGGTGTAGATAGTGTTTTTATGTTTTGAATTGAATTGCAGAACATATCAAAATATCAAAAATGATTCAATTAGTACACCGAGAACTTGATCATGAATGAAAGTAAGGTAATTTATTTTTGAATAGTCTCTAAATACAACTAAATGCTAATTATATAACTAAAAGCTATTGGCAATTATAACTAGGCATCTAAACATTTTTTGTCATTCAATGTAGATATAAACCTTTGATAGAAGTAATTATGATTTACTCATATTTTAAAGTTGAACTTAGTGCCACAAAGCTGACTATGCTTGGTATTTCTTTATGTCAATGAATTCCATTTCAGAGTACCTAGGTATTGTTTTGCTGAAGTATTCAATATTTAACAATGAGTAAGAAAGAAAAAGAAAACAAAAATTAGACTGATATAGGTTAATGAATAGTATGAATGAGAATTTATTGTTTTCAAAATTTTGTTTAACATAACTTTAATGAATTACAAACATCTTCCACTTTCGCAGCGTACAAGCTATGACAGAGTCTCTAAGAAATGCTCAGCTAATTTCTCCCCTGAGAAACTCACACTGTCTGGGAATTTTACTGTGAAGCGCAAGGAGTTTGATATATCACTTCCATTGAGGAGAGCTAGCCTTAGACAGGATATTCTAAACATGGTTATGAAAAAATCAGAATCAAGAGTTACAGAGAAAGAGGATGATAACCCTTTGTATGAGGACCCTAAGGATATGATAGGTATGTGAAATATATTATAATACTAGCTGATCCAGCAAACGTTGTTTTGCCATATAAATTATTTCTACATCAGCAGTAGAAGAGTGAAAATTTAGGGTTGTATGTATTTTTTAATGCCAAATCATACTTAATAAAATAAAAATATTTGACCAAAAAATAAAAAAATATTAAATAAATATTTACCCTTATCATTTAGGGGTATGAAAAATAAATGTTGGCTGATTCTCAGATCTACCCGATATGCACACCAAATTTCATACAAATCGGTCCAGCCGTTTCGGAGGAGTTTGGTAACAAACACAGCGACACAAGAATGTTATATATTAGATAAAAAATCAATGTCCGTGTTTGTATATTATTATTAGCTGCCATACCTTTTCTCTTTAATAATCCAAAGTAATATAACACAGTTCCAATGGCCTACCAATATAGGCATAGAGACGGCACACAGCAGGTTTATTTAATAGGTAAGAGCCCCATACTACCCTGTTTGTTGCCCTGAACGACGGGCTGTGTGGTTAGGAACATATTTTCCCGCCTTAACTAAAAAGGCTACAGAAAAAGACAGGCTAATTGTTTATCTGAAAATAAGGATGGTTCCCATGGGTGTGGCTATAATAACTGAGACACAGTAATGCAGTCGGGTTTGCTAGTTTTATATATAATATAATTTCTTAGAATATAAAATCAAAATGTATGTAATTATTACAGAATTTATGAGCAAATAATGTTGAAAATATAACTTTTTAATGATATAGAAAGGATATTTTTAAGGAGAACCCTACCACACATCGTTTATCAATCCCGGCTATTTTAGCTCACACACAATAACCAAAGATTTCCAATCCATACTTCTCAAAGATTGAGGAGAATGTGACAGTAGCGAGGTAGCATCTAAAACAATAAAAATTGTCACTAAATGCGATGCTACCATGCAATGTGGTAGGAACCCCAAAACCAGCTTTTAATAAAGACAATACCCTGCAATAAGGAATAGTCCTTGTATCGCTGGGGACTTTACAAACATACAATTTCATGGAAACAAAGTATGTACTCCCAGACTCAGAACATTTATTTGTGGATCACACAATCAGCAATGAATCAGTCTTCTCCTTAAATATCTATTCTGTAATGGACTTCCGCCAAGTGTGGCCTCATTCTATTAAATTCCATCCATTCATCCATCAGCCTTTCGACGTCCACTGCTGGACATAAGCCTCCCCAAGAGCACCACCAGTAGATGTTGTTAATACTCGAGGGAGTGCTGCTGCCCGCTCCCCCGGTGTTCCCTCAGTCGGCTTTTACGACTTCCGTGGGTAGAGAGGGGTGGGACAATTCTAAATCCTGCCCCACACGGCCTTCTTTCACACCACAGCATTCTCGTATCGCACTATTTCTCTATCCAATAAACAGACACAAATAACGATTTGCTCTGTACGTAAGTATTTGCCTTATTAAAATTGTTGTGTGATGCTGTACTGCCTCGGGGGTGCGGTGGTAGTGTGTGGGACTCCTGATCATGAGGTCTCGGCTTCGATCCCAGGGTTGAACAGTGCTATTGAGCATTTCACATTAGTTTAGAAATGCGCCTGGTAGACGGCAATAGGCTCGCCCCCTATTACGTGTGACGTAAACATAGCTGGTGAACCTTGGGTGTATTGTTGGTTGGATTGTTGTTGGTTGTGATCTTCATTGAGATAGTATTTTTTATGATTGCATTAGGTGAAAAGCCTACAAAACCACCCAGAAAACGCCACATCCAAGGTATAGCCATGTCGTCTCCTAGATCCACTAAAGAAGGTAAATCTCTTCTCAAAGAGCAGAAGAGAAAACTGACTAAGAAATATGAGCAGTTGATTACTTCTCTTATGGAAAGATGTGAGAAGAATGTCATTCAGGTTAGTGCTGTTATTATATTTAGTTATGCAGGTTTTATTAATTTAATTTAATTTAATTTATCCTGTGTGGTTAGAGGACTTAAGATAATTGGTCCTGTTAGATGTTGATGAATTTCTGTACTCGATTTGAACTTCGTGGTAGGCAACTTCCTGGCTGTCTCCGTTTACAGCTAAGCTAATAGCGGTTGACAACATCAGGCGTATTGCTCATCTGCCAAAAAAAAAACCATAAAAATTATAAAGTGAAGATTATAAAATTGATATTATGCAAGGAATACTTGATATAGATCCTAGAATGACTCAAATATCCATATTTATAAGTAATAATTAAATTATTTCATCCATTATAAGTAATTTACATAATTTAATTATTTCATCCATAGCTGTCAGAAAAAGACTCCCAAATATCCAAATTAAAAGGAAAATTGAAATCTGTGTTAGAATACAATAACTTATTTGCTGATGAAAATGACCAGCTGAAGAGTCAATATGATACTGTTGTTCGGTATGCAGAGGAGTGCAAGAAAGTCATAAGGGAAGAAAAAGACAAAAATAGAGTTCTAGAACTGAAAGTGAAAGAGCTACAAGATAAAATTAAACAATATGAATTGCCGGATAGAGGTAGATCAATTTGTTAATATTCTATGCATATTTATTGTATTTTCATTGAAAATTTGTAGGTAAATATATACTACCTTCATCATATTGTAATAATACGGAGTTATTTTCTCTACGAGGAGTGATCAAAAAGTAGTGAGAACGACATACTCCTTGGTAAGAAAAAAAAATAAATACTGGCAGGCATAGCTCAGATACATATTTGTAATAATAATAAAGAAAAAAATCTTCGATTCTCTTTTATTTTTTCTGAATGTAGTCATTTGTTTGCTTCGTGTCGGAGCGTGTTCTCGAAAATGGAGAAAAACTAAGTACGAGCCGTTATTAAATACCTCTGTTTAAAAAAGTTAACGACGCAAGAGATTAATTGCGATTTGGAGGCAAAATTAGGAGTCTCCTCCGCCGTATTCCACTGTTGCTAGGTGGGCTTCTCAATTTCGAGTAGGGAGAACGAGCATGGAAGACGAACATCGTTGCGAAAGTCGAGAAAATTGTATTGAGCGATCGAAGAGTTACCATCCGATACTTAATTCAAGAAACGGGCATTTCATATGGAAGTATTCAATCCATATTGAAACAATCTTTGAATATGAGAAAATTCTCCGCAAGATGGGTGCCGAGAATGTTAACTGACAGTCAGAAACAAAATCGACTTGACATTTCGAAGATATTGTTGGACAAGTTTCAAGAAGATTCTGAAAACTTTTTGTCTCGTTTCGTAACAATGGACGAAACATGGCTCCATCATTTTGATCCCGAGACAAAACAGCAATCTTCGCATGGAAACGACCATCATCACCGACCCCGAAGAAGTTTCGTGCCGTGGCATCGCCTGGCAAGGTTATGACCTCAATATTTTGGGACTCTAGAAGGGATATTGTTGATTGATTACCTAGAGCGTGGAATCACTATTACAGGCCAATATTATGCAGCTTTAGTTCCCAAGTTGAGGAATGCCATCAAAGAGAAAACGAGAGGGAAACTTCGAAGGGGCGTGCTAATCATCACGACAACGCACCCGCGCACAGGTCGGCAGTTGCGATGGCTGCCATTCAGCAAGCTGGCTTCGAATTGGTTGACCACCCCCCTTGTTCACCAGATCTGGCATCTAGCAATTTTTATCTGTTCCCCAAATTAAAAGAATACTTAAGGGGAAACAGGTACGAAGACGATAGCGAGGTGATGGATGCCGTGGAGAGCTTTTGGCAGAACCAAGACAAAACTTTTTTTTTGAAAGGGATTGAAGCCTTGGAAAATCGCTGGACTCGGTGTGTAGAGAGACTCGGAGACTACGTAGAAAAATAAATTATTAAGTTATCAATAGTCATTATATTCTATCTCATTCTCACAACTTTTTGATCCCTCCTCGTATTATGGCGATCGTCTGATCTCTTTCTTTCTATAGCTAAATATAGGTCATATCATTAGACTAAATTGTAAAATTTAAGAGTAATGGTTGAACTCAAAATATCATAGTCAAAAACAGTTTATTTCAAACAGCATTGATGATTGATCAACTAAATTCGTAAATATAAATAATATACATCAAATTTCATCAAACTATTATATTTAAAACGGCAAGAACTATGTCCGCATACATATACCCTCGAATTTGTCGTGCAAGTTATTTTCTGTTTCTTGTCTGAAAATATTTTTCTAAAATAAAAGTAGATTAAATTACCTCTTATATTATCAGCTCTCTTATAGTAAACGTACTATACAAATCGGTCCTGCCGTTTTGGAGATTTTTCGGAACAAACAGAGAGATGGACAAAACCTTTAAAATTAGTATTTTTTTTATAAGTACTCTCATATACATTTAGTTATAAGCTCTTATTCAGACATTACAAACAGCCATTTCATTTTATTTATTTGAATATATTTATGTTTTTTTGCTACATACCACGCAAAAATTACTGAATGGATTTTAATAAAACCTTTTTCCTTTGATGGCCATTAATTATGATGATCATCCGACCGATTTCGGTCATGGCTACAGCTTTACAGCTTCAACTCCGCTGTGAAATTTGTCGTTTGTGCGCTCGCATGTGGCTTATGTAGCCAATTTTCTTCGAGAAGATCCTCGCACATTGCGGGCATGTGAGCACACCATCCACATATTTATAATTGATAGCCGCACGTGGTCGGGCTTTTAAATCATCGCGCTTGGCATCAAGGTCAATGCGTCGTTGTTCCTCAAAAACATGGACTTTCTTGTTGGTGGAAATCCTCCGTTCGAGCCTATTTGTGGCCTGCTCCTCCCACTTAAATTATACTTAAAATTGGTATAGACATCTTGATCAGATCAGGTCAGGTCCTATATCGGGAACCTGAGATACCTATAACCAAAAATGTTCCAATTTTCAGATATCGAACCACCAACTGCCATCCCTTTAGTAGAAGTGTGTATGAGCTGCAGCAGCCGTCAAATCATTGTCAACCAGGCGAGGGAGCATAACGCGAGGCTTCAGAAGGACATGCAGGCGCTCAAGGATGTTCTTTACAGGTTATTGAAGTGAAAACTTCTTTAGGCGCGTTGAGCACTTTTTGGGTGAACAAAAAATCACGGAACTCGCGTCATCGTCACCGAACGTTCCGATAGAAGTGAAAACTAAGTAACTTGTGAATTGTATCGTCGAGCTATTAGATTATTATTTTTGAATTATTTTTGGTTTGTAAATAAGAAGTGTTAATGACCAAAATAAATCCAAAGTTGCTTTTCACTTAACCCACAACACTCGGGCGGAAGGCCGGTATCTAAACAGTCCGTTGATAGCCGCCCATTAATTTTTTCGCAAAAAGAAATGGTGAGCAGCACCTTGGTAGTATTTTTAGGTCCATTAGGGGTAGTTACCGCTTAGGTACTATATTGTGGAATGTGCAGCCAAGCTGCCATCAAAAGCAATGAATAAATAATTGTCGATAGATGGCGTTTCTTTCAGTGTTTAAATGTTTTTAATGGCAGCTGGCTTGCTAATCACCTTGAATGCGTCAGCTCGACTAAAGAAGTGCTACCACGTAGGTACCTATTCCAATTGTTTCGTTCAGTGAGTGAGAGAGAGGCCCAAACTGTTTCTAATACTCTATCTTGATTCCTATCCCCAATGTTCTTTGCCCCCAATCCACCTATTTACAACCCCTCCTAATCGTCCTTCCTCTCATACTCATTGTATCATCTTTCCTCCCCACATCTTATGCCTTTGCGGTCACTATCTTTGTTCCTTTTGTGCTGGCGGATGACTGGAACTGGTACTGGTGACAATTGCTCGGGACTGTGAATTTCGATAACACATTCATTCTTAACGTCTTGGGTGGTAGACATTACTTCAGTGGTGTAGGCCTTTTTTTGTTAAGGTGGGAAAAAATATTCCTAACCGCACACGGTAGTGTGAGGCCCTCACCCACTAAAGAAACCCGCCGTGTGCCGTCTCTCCGCCTTTATTGGCAGGCCACCGCAACCATATTACATTCCTTCAGTGGTTCAGTGGTGTAGGCCTACCCTTAGTGTTACTAGCATCTATCTATAGCATCATTACTTGCCATCATCGTAGTATAAAAAACCCATAAAAATATATTTACATTCTAGATTGAATGTTCAACTGTCTCGCTACCAAGAAAAGCTGCGAAGTAATATTCAATCTATGGCCGGGGATAAAAATGAAGCGTTAAAGCCGCCGGATACCAAGTATGATGCCCTGGACTCCCTCATCACGGCCAGTTTGGGATATAAAGGACAAGGTATATAATATTTTTGGACTGAATCACATATTTTTTATTACCAATTTATGACCAACTATTTCCATTATAATCTATGAGCTATATCTGTACATATAAGTTGCTCAAAGGCCCCCTTACTAATATTATAAACGCGTAAGTCCAAAAATTCACGCCGGAACTACTGAACAAATCATCATGAAATATAGTGTTGAGCCCGGAAAAGGACAAAGGCCATCTTTTATCCCGAAAAAAGTAATGGTTTAAAGAACAAATTATCTGTGAATGTCAAAGAAGAGAACGTTACTGCGAGCGGGAAAAGCTCTACGCCGCTAAGCCATCGCAGCAACCGACGGGTATTCACATTTGTCTGTACGACAACGGAACGGAATGGACGGAAGGGACGCAGGTTTGAATCCCGCTCGAAGTAACGTTCTCTTTTTCCACATTCACAAATAATTTATTCATTCAAAGAGCTGAGCATGTCAACTGCTAAAATAGAGATCAAAAGGTAATGGTTCTTGTGAGATAGCTATCTTTATATAAATATTTATATTCAGAAGTCCTCGCAGATGAGGTTGTGGGCTGTAGTAGTGTGTCATATATTTTTGAAAAGCTGAACAAGGGTGATTCACTAGGAACCAAGTGTCACCACTCCATTATTTTCCGCGGGTTCGTACGAGGCGGTGACGTGGTTTGTCAGCCGTCACGTCTTGTTCCTACGAGGCCGAGTAGGGGGCAACGGAAGGCCATTTGATGACAAATGGTATTTCGTTGTCTTTGCCAGGTGGTATGTGAGGTATATTTCGTTAATTTAATATCTTAAAGTTCTTCTTGTGGTAAGCCTTGATTATCCCAACATGAATGGGCCGGCTCGATCGGGAAAGTACCACCCTCTCACAAAAGATCAGTGTGAAACAACGGTGGGTACTCCTACCGTTGTCTTATGGTGAGTGAGAGTGCCGGAGGCGCAAGCCCTCTCCGTATCATCTCCTTATTGCCCTTCCTATTCACCTCCTATACCTTAAATGGCGATGCGTGAGATAATGCCTCTGGTTTTGCTGGCGTCTATAGGCTATGGTAACCACGTACCATCAGGTGGGCCGTATGCTTATTTGCCACCTATGTAGTATAAAAACAATATGCTAACAACGAACATTGCTTCTAATCATATATCCTGAAGATTTCACCATTATACAATACTAACATGTGCAAAGTACCAGTACTTCGATACAGAACTAACATTTTTGTACAAAGAATGATCTTGTTTGGGAATCGAATCCGCAGCATTCGGTGCACGATGTCGGTATCTAAAGCCCTAAGCCATTATCTTTATAAGCATATATCATGTATGAATGAATGAATGTATACTTTATTGTACACCACAATACATGAAAAGAAACTTAGACTATGGAAATTAGAAGTAAATGCACAATGGGCGGTCTTATTGCTAATAGCAATTTCTGCCAGACAACCTTTAGTATCTATATCCTATGGATTAATCTGTACAAACACATTTTCTGTAACTAATAATATATTTAAATATTTCCAGACACGGCGAACACAGATGAGGGACACTCTACTAAGCAAGACGAAGTACCTCACCCAAGTCGAACTGTGGACTTGTCCGGGTTACTGAGTGCTCAAGCGTTAGGTATGTGTACAATTTATATTATTTTTTATAGGGAATCCCCAGGGCGGAAGCATTGCCATCTAGTGGAGGAAGTCCAAACGTTTTACTTTATCAATATTTTGTATCGCGGGGAACTTTACAAATATAAATTATATCACTTCAAATTCTGCATATTTGGACCCCACTGTTGTTCATACTTCGCCACAATTTATGGGACTCCTCTGTAAATGCCGTCACAAAATCTATATTCCTTTCTTACCTTGTATTAGATACATTGCGATTAAAAAAGGTAAATTGCAATCCACAAATAAAAATTAATGCGGTCGCAATGCGTCGAATGTGGAATATCTGTGGAGTTAGGCGGACTGTCCGAATGCGAGAGGGAATACTCCGATGATTTGGACATGTGGAAAGAATGCCGGACGAGCGATTAGTTGAGAATATATACAATGCGAAAGTGGAAGGATGTAGGTACAGAGGGAGAACGAGACTCACCTACCTAGACGAATTTGGTCATGTATTGAAGGAAGGTGGATTCAGGAGTCTCCAAGCGAGCGTGTATGAAGGGAATTATAAATGTTGAGGAAACGAGGATGTATGTAAGAACAGAACCTCTTGATACTCTGTTCTCTCTGCCTACCCCGAAAGAGAGAGGGCCTGATGATAAGTAAGTAATCCATCCATCCATCCATCCATCAGCCTTTCAACGTCTACTGCTGGACATAGGCCTCCCCAAGCGAACGCCACAACGAGAGGTCCCGTCATGGAGGATAATGCCGTAAGTAAGTAAAGCTTAATATTTTCTTAGACCCCCCCAAGTCATCCTTGTAACATTTTTTCATGCCAAATGAAACGTTATCCTCTAACATTTCCTCGTTTCCACAGCACCTCTGTTCGACGCTTACCAAGAGAACCTTCAAGAAAAAGACAGTCTTATACTAGACTACGAGAATCAGTTTGAGAACATGAACAAGAAGTGCAAACAAATAGTCTCTGACAACAAATCGTTGACGGACAAAGTGAAGACTTTAGAAGACGAGCTGGTGGGACTGAGACAGAGTTATAAGAAATTAGTGGTGGAGAAAGAGACAGCTGATATCGAAAAGGCTACTTCAGTGCAAAGGGCGCTAAGAGCTGAATCTAAATTGAAGGAAGTCTACGAATTGTATGAGGATAAGAGTAAGTCTCCTTTAAATCATAAACAATAACAAGCGAGATATTCATAGATTCAGATTGTCATGTGGTTCAAGCCAAGGGTTTTATCGATAAGCCTCTGACTTAGCGATAATGGAGTGTTTTTTATATTTTGGTTAATTTTTGCTATTACCTATGGTGGCAGATGACTCACGGCCCACCTGATGGTAAATGGTAACCGCCGTTCATGAACTCAACTATACCGAGAGCATTGTCAAGCAGCTGCTCACCATTTCATTTCATATCTATGTCCGTCCGTTCTTAGTCCGTCACCACACGGACATTACTATGTACTTTAATTTTGTAGAAAAAACACCTGGAAGGGATAAAGCCTTGGTTCTGGCTGTCATGAAGAACTATGATAATATTGATTTGATAGAATGATTTGAGAGTTTGGGAGGAGTAGCTTGGTGTATAATTTAAATCTTTCTCACTGAGGAGACCTGTAGTCCCAAGTGAGAAGGTTGTAAACGGATCAGCGGGGTCAGAACACGAAACCATCGTTTGGTTTCATTGTGATTGGCTGAGAAATCATTTTAGGTCACACTGTCTCTCAATCAATCACATTCACAATGAAACTAAGGGCGGGTTGTTTCAAACGATTGATTATCGTAATATACGTACATCAAAAATGACGATTACGAACGATACGTTTATAATAATCGTTATTATTTAACATATGCTAAGCACCACATTACATGAAACAACGCTTTTTTTGGTTTGACGATAGTTAACGCCATTTTTGACGTTAAAGCGTGCGTTAAGTGTAGCTGAATCAACCCGCCCTAAAATAACAATCGTTTAGTATTTTGTTTTATTTAGTTTATGGGCTGGAAGTGGAGTCTTTTGAAAGCGAGGTGTTTTTTTGGGGTTTGAAAGTATTTATGATTATTTCGTCCTAGTGTCAGTCATGATGAGAGATTATGAGACAGTTCACCGCGAATATTTTACTGTGAAGAGTGCTTTGGGGGTGTCGGAGACTAAACTAACGCAGTTGGATGCGCTCAGATCACGAACCGTACCTGCCGATATGCACGAAAGGAGATTGGATCATTGTAAAAGGTATTATATTTTCAGATCAAAATCTATTGTAAGTGATTTGGGACTATTAAAAAAATGCATTTGCATCCTTTTTTTAATTGCCGTAGTTGTCTAGCCGTAGTGTATACGACTGCGGATGACGAGGTCTCGGGCATGACTCCCGGGTGGGGCCAGCAAAAAGTTGTTGAATTTTGCCGTCAAGAAATTCTTTATAGCAGCCCGCAGTAAGGAAATTGTTCGTCTGTGTGGTGACAGACGAAGAATACAAGTGTCACCACCCCATCCTTTCCCGCAGGTGTCGTACAAGGCGAATAAAGGAAGTAAGCAATTATCACTCATTGCATTACTGGTGGTAGGGCAGGGTACCAAGCTAGAGTACGCACATGCTATCGGGCCTGAACGGGTCGTTACCACCGTCTCCTGTGTGACCGGTCATGAGGCACGTCAGTGTGTTTTGGCTGTAGCAGAAGATAGCTGTTTATTCTTTCATTTCATGCCTGAGAAATGAAATGGTGCGCAGCGGCTTGACAATACTTTCGGTATAGATGAGTCCATGAGCGACGGTTACCACTTAACATCAGATGGGCAGTGGCTCGTCTGCCATCATTAGCAATAAAAAAAAAAATTCGGTCGTCGCTGCACGCTATCAACGGTCATTTTTTCTTCACGATGGCATAGTGTTGTATCGCTATTATTTATATACGATATATTTTTTAAAAACAAATATTAATTCTGTCTAATAAATAATCTGTTGATTAAATAATATAAATATAGGTACATGTATGCTATTATATTATTCATTTGACACGTGCAGTAGTGCAAAAATATGTAGACGTAACAACAAAATACATAAATAAATATAATAATTAACGCTGTTTAAGGGGCAATAATGGTCTACCAATGATCTGAATTTGATAAATTCAGAAAAAAGTAAAGGTTTATATTTTTAAAATTTAATAAATGATATCTACCTTATTTAAGTTATTTGTAAGTATCAATTATACCTATCATAACAAACCGAAAACTTTATTCTTACAACCCTATTTACTCAGATTGAAAGGTATTTAGGGCGTAGTTCACCATGCTGGCCTAGTGTGGGTTAGCAGACTTTACAAGTTTTCACAAGCACGTAGCTGTTGAGTAAATCTCTCAGGCATGCAGGTGTTTCACGATGTTATCCCTCACCGAGCAGTGATAACTTGTAAACAAATAGACACATAACTTTGGTAAGTCTGAGGTGTCTGCCGTACAAAACCTCGGGCTGGTGATTGAACTCGATAAAACTGTCTTTGCAGTCCTTGATTTTACCGCTAGGCTATTTATTGGAATATTGAACATACAATTAATTAATTCCTAACTTAAGTCTATTCCCGGCAAACAATCGATATTTTTGCAGAAATTACGTCACGCATGGAACGTCACTATAAAAGCGCTATACCATAGTTAAGTACCTATAACACATTTGCCTACAATTGGCACAACTGACCGAAGCGATACGCGCACTCTAGTTTATTTATACTCAAAGATTAATATATATTTGTTTTGGCTTAGCTTTTAATTGATGATATAAGACGACTCCTCTTAGTAATCTAACTATACTAGACTATTCTGTCAAATATCCGATGTAATATGCAGCTAATTTATTATTAGGAGTCAAAACCGGTTTTCACCGAAATGACCGGCTAACCGGTTTTAATGTTAATCTGGTTTTATATTTTTGATATTTTGTAGTAACTAACGAATATTTCAATTACTTTACAGGTTATTAGAGGAATTAAAGCATCAATATAACATGGAGGTCGACCGCAAGGCCGAGCAAGTCACAAAATTGCAAGAGCAACTACGTGCCATAGAGGAGAAATGCGCCAAAGCGTGTCAGGACACAGAGACCACGAAAGAAGAATTGGAGAAGGCTTTGAAGAATGTCAGGTATCTTAACTATACAGATTATGTTGTTTGGTGTCTGGGAAACAAAAATTCTAATAAAATCAGGGTACGTAAAAGTACCAGAATTCTGGAGATATCAATCAAAATTAAAGAAAGACTCTCACGTAAGCGTTAGTTTTATAGCATCTTTTATCCAATTATAGTTCAATGGTCTTAAAATCCAATTCAAAAAACTTCTAGTCAGGGTAAAAATATTCTCGGACCTCTGAGGTAATGCAACACAGTTCCAGTGGTCCGCCAATACAGGCGTACAGACGGCAAGACGGTGGGTGAGGGCCCCACACTACCATGTTCGTTGCTCCGAACGACGGGGTGTGTGGTTAGGTACATTTTTGCCCGCAAAAAATAAAATAAAAAGAAGGGTAAAAATATTCTGTGTCTATCCAAGCCATAATTTATTTTAATGTTTGTATTTTAAAATTACCTATTTCATTGATTTTTTCGGGACTTAAGGTAGCCTTTACGTTATCCAGTGTCTCATCTGTCTACTTGCCAAATTCTAAATCCGTTTAGCAGTTTAGACGTGGTTAAGGCACAAACATTCAAATATCTTCACCTACTTTTGCATATACGATATTACTATGGGATTGCTGTTTGTTTTAACAAAGGTAGCGTCTGTCATCTTTTAGTTTTGTCGTATTTTACAAGACTTACTGTAACTATGTTCCTGTACAGGCTTTACCGTAAAGCCGCGGTGATATTTCGTCAGCGTCTGAGAGCTGCTACTGCGAAGGTCACTCGCGTACGTTCCAGTGTTCGCCGTCAGAAGCAGCACAATGAACCGCTGCGTCAAGCTCTACAAGCGCTTGAGAACATCAAGCGTGAGATCAAGGTACGGACTACTGTTGTCCGTTTGTTGTAATTATTCCTTGAAATTTCCTAGTAGCAGAGCCTTGCTTTTCCAGCATGAATTGGCTGGTTTCACTCGAGAACGACCGGTGAGCGGGGGCGTTTGGGCCTCCGGCGCTCTCACTGATCGTACGAAACACAACGGTAGGAGTGCCCACCGCCGGCGGACCACCGAGGGAATGTCACATAGTTCCAGTGGCCCGCCAACAAAGGCGGAGAGACGGCACACGGCGGGTTTCTTTAGTGGGTGAGGGCCCCACACTACCCTGTTCGTTGCCCCGAACGACGGGGTGAGCGGTTAGGAACATTTTTTCCCGCCTTAACAAAAAAAAAAGGAGAGCCCATCGTTGTTTCATGCTGATCCTTTATGAAAGGGTAGTATTTCCCCTATAGAGTCTGCCCACTCATGCTGGGATAAACAAGGCACTTCCACTAGACAGCCCGTGATAAATCCAAGAACTCCAAAAATATCCAGTTACATTCCCAGTTTAAGGTGGAGATTTCAAGATGCACAAACTTCTAATTTTACGAAATTAACATTGAAATAGCCTTTATTTTTTGTTAAGGTGGGAAAAAATGTTCCTAACTGCACACCCCGTCGATCGGGGCAAAGAACAGGGTAGTGTCGGGCCTTCACCCACTAAAGAAACCCGCTGTGTGCTGTCTCTCCGCCTTTATTGACTGGAACTATGTTACATTCCTTCGGTGGTAACATTGAAATAGCCTGCATAATTGAAATAACTCTCGATGATTTGTGAACTGCACAATACCACGACCTGAATAAATACCTGTCATTGTAAGCGGTTGATGATAAATAATTCTACGTATTCCAGGCAGTAAAATCCCGCGCATACACGTCTCTGGAAGAGTTGGAACGTCGCATAGTGGAGCAGGAGCGACGCGCTGCGTTAGCGCACTCCGAGTATCGGCGAGAACTGGAACGCGCCTCTCTCGCACTCGAACATAAAGAGGCTATAATACGCAGCCTTATTGATAAAGTGGCTGACGTCGAGGAGGTCAGGTGAGTAGAATAAGGATGGTTTTTAATAGTTAACAATGGTGTACACTACTTTTACGTTTCCTACTTATTATAAAGCTGTAACAGAGCTGTGTCTGTACATTTAAGATATCTGAAAAAAAAAAAAATTGTTAAACACAATTTTTATTTTTTATTTTTTTACTGTTTGTTTATTCGCTCGCGCATCACGCAAAAACTACTGAACGGATTTTGATGCAACTTTTTTATTTGATAGCTGTTGATTACACTTAAAAACTGGTATACATTTTATCCCGCTACTATATCGGCAACGTGATATATAACCTAAAAATAGCTTTTGGATGCGGCGGAGCTTTTTTTTTTAATTTTTTAATTTTTTTTTTATTTGTTGCATGTTGTGGCAGACGAGTCACGGTCCATCTGATGGTAAATGGTAACCGTCGCCCATGGACTCGACTATACCCAGAGTATTGTCAAGCCGCTGCTCACCAATTCATTTCACAGATATGAAATGAAATATAAACGGCTATCTCCTGCCTACAGCCAAAACGCAACGATGTGCTTTATGGCCGGTCACACGGGAGATGGTGGTACCAACCCGCTCGGGCCCGATACCAAGTGACTACTTCCACTTGGTACCCAGCCCTATCACCAGTCATGCAATGGATGATAATTGCTTACCTACTTCCCTTAGTCGCCTCATACGACACCCATGGGAAAGAATGGGGTGGTGACACTTGTAGTCTTAGTCCGTCACCACACGGATAAAAGTTGGCCAAAATGGATAAAAGCCGGAGCTGCTGGCAAAGGCTAATATTTATATAGTCTTTACGGCACGGTTAGTAGACAATATTCTATGTGATCCCTAGCCTGTATGGCTATATCTGTATACCAAACTTTTGGTAAAAATATAGATTTTTTTTTTGAAGACCACACCCTGCGCTAAGTAATAATCCTTCTACCACCGGGGACTTTACAAACATACAACTTCACGGACACAAAGTACTCCCAACTCAGAACAACCATTTGTGGATCACACAAAGAGTTGTCCTGTGTGGGAATCGAACCCACAACACTCGGGCGGAAGGCCGGTATCTACACCACTCCGCCATCTGTGCGTAAATTGTTAGGTAATTTGCGAAAAATAGCTTTACTGACGGAACTATTACTTGTTTTGGGTTAAAAGTATCCGATACTAATTTCGTATCTTATCTATTTATCTACCAAATTTCATCCAAACCCGCTCAAACGTTTAAGTGTAAGTAACGGACAACCATCCAAACTAGATGTTTGAACCTCTTCAGAAACTCACATCTATCTATACTATTATAGCTGTAACAGAGCTGTGTGTACATTTAAGATATTTGAGAAAATATGACTGTAATAGGCTATATAGGCGTGTCTAAACACAAAACGATTTTTTTAGATTTTTTGTCTGTTTGTTTGTTCGCGCATCACGCAAACACTACTGAACGGATTTTAATGCAACTTTTTCTATTTGATAGCTCTCGATTAGACTTAACAACTGGTATACATTTTATCCCGCTACTATTATGGGAACCTGAGATATAACCCAAAAAATAATATAAGACAAGTAGTGTTTTTGAAGGTTTACCCCTCCTCATCCTCTATTTATTACTCTTGCTCTCCACTACATATCTCTTTACGTGAAGTTGCCGGCCCACGAGTGAACCCTCTGGTATTGCTAGCTTATAAGCTACAACAGTAACAGCTTATCATCAGCTGGGCTGTAGGCTTGTATGTCATCCGTGTAGCATAAAAAAAAATAATGAGACTAATACAGTATATTAGTTATCGTATTCTTGCCGACTAAATTCTACAGATGTAATTCATTGTTTTATTAACATTTAATTCACAACAGCGCAAAAAACTCAGTTCAAAATAAATCTTAATAATGATATTTATTTACAGGTTAAGTCAAACCAACGTCACGCAACGTCTTCAAGGCATCGTGAGTGATTCTTCTCCCGAGAGAAGCTCACCATCGCCTGAGCGTAAAGAAACCAAACCACCAGTCAAATTAGTACCCGGGCATGGGGGGTACTACCATGATAAAGGAGGAAAGGGCGCGAAACGCTCGGACAAATGAACTAATGAACGAATGTTGAACTAAAGAACTTGTACTAAACAACGAATGTGTTAACTCCGTCCAAAGTTAGTGAATATTTAGGCTATACAACACTTTGATAACTGCTTGGTAGGATGTGCAACTAGTCATGTGAAGTATCCAACTAGTCATTTGAAGTATCCAACTAGTCTTGTGAAGTATCCAACTAGTCATGTGAAGTACCCAACTAGACATGTGAAGTATCCAAATAGTTATATGGATGGGTGAAGTGCGTGATATTATTTGGAAATAAAATGTTTTCTCATTATCTCTGTACATGGCTTGTTATTTATAAAGATGTATTAGCTGTGTCAATTATTTTCAAAAGGGCTTGTTTCTTCATATTTCGGCGGATAGAGTAAACAAAAACATTAGTTACTAAGTTTATTTTACGCTGAATAGAATGCTGTTTTGTAGATTAAATAAATTGTTATTTTAAAACACCATAATATATTAAACACAAAGTGAAAAATGTGAAATGTATAGTGCTAAGCATGTAAAATGCTAAATATATATATATAAAAAATATCTAAACACCATAATATAATTTAAAATTATTGAAAATATAGAGTTGGAACCTTATCACTCTAAGGAATAGCTTTCTCCAAATAAGAAATTAGCTCTTTTGTAAAGACACTAATCAAGTGAGTGAAATAAATATAGAAAATAAATATTATATACCAGTTTTATTTACTCGTAAGTTTATGAACTATTAGCTTTTGGCTTAAATTGACTTAAATCATAAATTAAATTATTTGGAACAGCAGGCACGGTCCAATAACTTGAACTACAGTGTTTACCCGAAAACAGGCAGAAAAATTTGTACACAGTCGTTAAGCAATTGGGCTAAGTGGTGGGTTGCCAACTAAAAGATAGCGATATTCTTCATACCACACGCATAGCTAAAGTTAACACTAGTAGCACTCGTCCCCGCTCAGTGGTTGTCCAGCTGGCTTCTCCAAAGACCCGGGACCAGCTTCTAGCTGCTGTTATCGAGTACAATAAAAAGAACAAGTATAATAAATTGAATAGCTGTGACTTTGGACTTGCTGGCGTAAAAACTCCTGTCTACGTAGTTGAGCATTTGTCACCTGCGAACAAAACCCTACATGCCGCGACAAGACTTAAGGCTAAGGTAAAGGGATACAAGTATGTTTGGGTGCAGAGCGGCAGGATTTTCATAAAGAAGTGCGATGACGCTGATCATATCCTCATAAAGAATTTGGACACTTTAAAGAAACTTGTGTAATTTTTTGTAATTATGATTATTTCAGTTCATTATGCATGTTATAATTCCCCTTTTCATATTCAAATTCAATAACTTGCAAATTTATTACCAAAACGCTCGTGGTTTGAGAACAAAAACTTGTGATTTTTATCGCAAAATATGCTGCAGTGACTACGATGTAATAGTTCTAACGGAGACATGGCTTAATAACTCTGTACTAAGCAGTGAGTTATTTGACAACAGGTACGAGGTTCATAGGCGAGATAGGGAAACATCTGTACTACAGTGTGGTAAAGAAGGCGGCGGTTGCTTGATAGCCGTCAAAAGAAATTTTAAATCAAAACGCATTCAAAGCTGGGAGAGTGAGTGCGAGGATCTGTGGGTATGTATTGAATTGCCTGTTACATGTACTGAGCGTCAGATCACTCTCTGCGCAGTGTACCTGCCTCCTGTGAATTGCTCCTCTTTAGAATTATTTTTGGACCGCTGTAATGCTGCTTTCGAGCAAATAACAGATTCTCATGTTTGTATTCTAGGGGACTTTAATCTTGGTAATATTGACTGGAAATCCGAACAAAACTCATCTAATAAAACAGGCTCAGGTAAAACGTATGACTTTTTGATAGATTTTATAAATTTTAATAAATTAAATAAATTTAACTTTGAAAGGAACACTGCAGGTCGCATATTTGATTTGGTACTGTCTACCAATTCATTATGTACCGTAACCAAGTGTCTTAGTCCCCTGAGTAAAATTGATAATTAGCATCCTCCTCTGGACATAGTTATTTCTCTGGTTACGAAAGCTAGGCTTTTATATAACACGGTTAATGCTAGGCCCAACTTCCACAAAGGTAACTACCCGGCTATCTGTAAATATTTAAAAGAATTAAATTGGGATGAGTTGTTAAAAAAACAGCGTGATGTGAATGCTAGCAGTCCTTTATGACATTCTAAACGACGTCATTACTCAATTTATACTACTTCGATCAATTAAACTACAAAAGTATCCACCTTGGTTTAATCATAAATTAATCAAAAAGTTAAACGAAAGAAATAAAATAAGGAAACGTTACAAAAAATATCATAACCCGTTAGATGCAATAGAGCTTAAATATATAAGTAAGCTTTGCGATGGTATGGCCACTGAATGTTACAATACCTATACTGATCTCTTGCAAGTCGAACTAAGGAAAAACCCCAAATTACTTTGGACCTACGTAAAGACTAAACGTGGAGGATCCAGTGCATACCCTAGGTCTATGACACATGGCTTGATTACCTCGACTGATGGTACCAATATATGTGAGATGTTTGCGGATTATTTTTTCTCTGTTCACGAGTTTGATCATAACATCAATGCTAATTATAGTTCTGATTACTTACAACACCTAGAAAATTACAGCTTATGTCTGAATAGTCCAGTTCTAAATCAGGATATACTGTTGAAAAAATTAAATAGCTTAGACATCAATAAAGGTGCAGGATCTGACGGTATTCCACCTAGGTTTATTGCTGCATGTTCGGCCGAGTTAGTTCGACCACTTATGCTTATTTATAATAAGTCCTTAGAATCGGGTTTATTTCCCTCGAAATGGAAAATTGCGAAGGTGGTACCAATTCATAAAGCTGACAACAAAACAACTATTTCAAACTACAGACCCATCTCAATTTTATCATCATTTGCTAAAATATTCGAATCACTAATTTACCCTTACATCCAAAACCATCTTCGGCTTTATTTAAGTGATAGTCAGCACGGATTTGTTGCACGCCGATCAACAAGCACTAATTTAATACCTTTCACTGAACTAATAACGAAAGCACTTGATTCAGGACGGCAAGCTGATGTCATATATACTGATTTCAGCAAAGCCTTCGACAAAGTCTCTCACAAAATACTAATATCCAAATTAAAGGCTTATGGTATCTTTGGCTCCTTGCTTCGGTGGCTTGGCTCGTATTTGGTTGATAGGTATTTTTTCGTTGTAGTCAATGGTTTTCAGTCAAACTTACTAGAAATTACTTCCGGGGTACCGCAAGGCTCACTTGGGCCCCGTCCTATTCAACTTTTTTATAAATGATATTTCTCACTGTTTTCTCCATTCAGAATTATATGTGTATGCTGATGACTTAAAGTTCGCAAGAATAGTGGAGTCTGATGAAGATAGTAAACTTCTTCAGAGTGATCTCGATAGGCTTGTGCATTGGTGTGACGACAATAGAATGAAATTAAATACAAAAAAATGTTACAATATAAAATTTACAAGAAACCAAAAAAATATATCTTTCGATTACCATATCGATAATGACAAAGTAGGTGAAGCAGATACTATTCGTGATCTTGGTGTTGTATACGATAAAAATTTAACTTTTATACCACACTTAGACAATGTTATAAAAAAAACATCTAAAGCGCTGGGCTTTGTACTACGTAATTGTAGATCCTTTCGTTATAATAAAACAAAAATATTGCCTTGTTCGTACAATCTTAGAATATTGTAGTGTAGTCTGGCGGCCTCACTATTATGTACACTCACTACGTCTTGAACGAGTTCAAAAGCGTTTCCTCTGGCATCTCGCATTTTGCAACGGTTTAGTTAAAAAGAAACATTCCTACAAATCTAGATTGAAACATTTTAGTATGAAATCTCTTGCCAATCGCAGATACTTGAATGATGCTATTACTGCTAGTAAAATTTTCAATAACAGAGTTGACTGCCCAGAATTATTGGCATTATTTAAGCTGCGCGTTCCTTCTAGACTGCCCCGCGTCCCTATCATACCGCTCTACTCACCTTTGAGAAGGACGGTTTTAGGGGCGAACTCTCCCTGTGCAAGGATTTGCAAGGTTATTAATGAATGTGGCGATAAAATAGATTTACACTCTGATTCTCTCACTACACAGTTATCAATACTCACGAATTTAGTTGACCTTAAATAACATTAATAATTATAAATGTCATAAAATACTCCTTCTTCTCCTAATAGTAATTAAATTAGATTATTTAGGTATTACATTGTAATTTTAACTGTTTGTTTTATATACATGTGGTGTTTACCTATAAGTGATTGCTACATTGTTATTCTCACTTTTGCATGTCTTCATTTTATGTTTATATATGTAAGCAGCAAACATAAATGGTATTACGTATCAGCAAACATAAATGGTATTACGTATTTGAAGCAATTTGGAATATCCTTCACATACGCGTTAAACAGGATAGGCCCCAAATGAGAGCCTTGGGGAACTCCAGATGTGATAGAATGTGATAATGATTTGTAACCGTTCACTACAACATTAAAACTACGACCCCTTAAGTAAGATTCAAACCATTTTTGCAAAGGCCCAAATATTCCATATAAGGATGATAATTTCTGCACATGACCTCTATGGGAATGGGAAACTCTGTCAAAAGCCTTGCTAAAATCCATGTAGACTATATCAACCTGTTTATTATTGTCTAAGGCTTCTGACAACATCTCCACAAAACTTGTGAGATTAGTGCATGTAGATAAGAATAGAACTCACATAGCCATTATTTATTGATTATACTTTCCTAGTTAGATGTTCTCGTCAGCAAATGTGTTAAAGCCAATTAAAAATTGGCGTGGCGTCGTCACCACGCCAACAGCTGGCTTACCCTCCATCCGCATTAGATGCTTTCGTATAAAAAAAATACATAGTTTAAAAACTTTAACTTACAATTTTTAAACTGTTAAGTTTTTTTTTTTGCATATACGAGGAGGGATCAAAATGTAGTGAGAATGAGATAGAATATAATGGCTATTGATAACATAATAATTTATTTTTCTACATAGTCTCCGAGTCTCTCTACACACCGAGTCCAGTGCTTTTCCAAGGCTTCAATCCCTTTCAAAAAAAAAGTTTTGTCTTGGTCCTGCAAAAAGCTCTCCACGGCATCCATCCAGACTCGACTAATGTCGCCTCCAAATCGCAATGAATCTCTTGCGTCGTTAACTTTTTTAAACAGAGGTATTTAATAACAGCTCGCACTTCGTTTTTCTTCATTTTCGAGAACACGTTCTGACACGAAGCACACAAATGACTACATTCAGAAAAAAAAAACAAAAGAGAATCGAAGATTTTTTCATTATTAATATTAAAATATGTATCTGAGCTATGCCTGCCAGTATTTATTTTTTTTCTTACCAAGGAGTATGTCGTTCTCACTACTTTTTGATCCCTCCTCGTAAGTAGTATTATAAATGTGGTGTTATTTTTTTTGGCATATAATCTCCGTTTCTATGCTCTGAGTATAAACACGGCTCTACCACAGTCAAAGAGCCGTACAGACGGCCATCGAAGACGTCTAAACAGAGCAATCGTGAGGTGCAGTGCGGGGTGAGACGCGGGCGAGGCGCTCCCGAACGGCCGAACATTTACGCTCACTCGTTCGGGAACTATTTTTCAGGGCTATCGAAATAAAATATTTACATAGGTGGCGAACCGTGGGTGTGTAATACACCTCTGCCTACCCCTTTGGGCATACAGGCGTGATGCTATGCCAACTAAACGCACTGCTCCAATGAGCCAGAGTGTCGGTTGAAAATATCATCGATGCATGACCAGATGCAATTTTTTAGATTTTTAAATACCGCTCGACCGATTTTAATAAAATCTAAATGGGACCACCTCTGATATAGAACCTACCAAACAAAAAAAGAATCATTGAAATCGATTCATAATTGGCGGAATAATAGCGTAACAAACACAAAAAAAAAAACAGCCGAGTTGAGTACCTCCTCCTTTTCGGAAGTCGGTTAAAAAATATTGTAATTTAGTCCGCGTGGTGACGGACTAAGAATACAATAGTATTGCAATGTGTGATAATTGCTTACTTCCCTCAGTCGCCTCGTACGTCACCCTTGGGAAAGAATGGGGTGATGACCCTTTTATTCTTAGTCCGTCACCACACTACAGCGTGTTCGTAGTCCTCGGCGTGATTCTTCATGACGTCAATTACTATTCGACATTAATTGATGACGACGGCTTTTTGGCTACCTCTAATGGCCAGATTATCTTCTAAGTTATAGAACAATAAATACAGTGGGGTTTAGGCAGAATCTCATATCTAACATGTCGATCGTATAGTGATCACTGTGATTGGTTGAGAAACCGACGCGTGATAGTCCGTTGGCCAATCACGGTGATCTCTAAACCAATCACAGTGATCACGATACGATCGATTTGTTAGATATGAGATTCTGCCTAACCCCCCAGGCCTTTTCCTTTAGCCTTGTAGTCAGGTAAGGTTTCCATTGTGCTGATTGCTGTTCAGAGAGACAGCCAGCTCGTATCATTATAGGAACATTAGCATTTGGACGTAGCTCACCAGTTGCGCGTTCACTCGTTGAAACACAAGATACCTATCCCGTATGAAATGCGTTGTGATATGTGCATGGCGTTACTTTTTGACATTTTCCTTGGTTGATAATGATTATCTGATTATCTCCAGACCAATTTCGGTTATGATAGAATGCCATTCCAATACGATTGGAGAGGAATTAGGTACAGGACCAACGGCTTTGCGTGCTTTTCAAGGCAAGGCGGTGAAACACTGCCAATTTCTGGCAATTCTGGTCTGTTATGCTGAATTTCTTGTAGGCAAAGGTCTAACATTTTATTAGCTTGACTCGGATTCGAACCTGAGACCATGAGGTCTGAAGAAAGATCAGTAGTTGCATACGCTTATGCTAGACCACCGAGGCAGTCATTTTCTATCATGGTTTACTAGATTCCGACTGCGATTCCGACCGTGTGGACTTCAGAATATAAATACACCACTCCACGGCACACTAATAAACAATAAATAACATAGCATCACGCCTCTATTCCTCGAAGGGGTAGGCAGAGGTGTATTACACCCCCATGGTTCGCCAGCTATGTTTAGGTCCCACGTAATAGATATTTCTATTGATATTATAGTTTTAACAGAATGCTGGACAAATATCAACAATCCACCCCCCAATATGCACGGCTACAATAAATATTGGACGACAGTGAGCCATAATCAAAACGATGGAGTTGTTGTTTATGTAAATAATGCTTTGAAGGTTGAATGTTGTGAACCACAGTTTTCCGATGGTAATTGTCTCATTATTAAACTTAAACCTGACTACACATTAATATGTGTTTATCGTTCTCCAGGATTTAAAAGTGTGCACTCCTATTTGGAATCACTCAACAATATTCTTAGCAATATATATACAAAAAATATTATACTGACGGGTGACGTAAACATAAATCCCATATCTAATTACTTATCCTCTGCAGCGCAAGATTATTTAAATTTAATGGCCCTACATGAACTCAAACAAGCTGTTAATAAACCGACACGTATTAAATCTTGTATTGATCACTTTATGATAAAATGTTCCACGCTTTGTAAGACAATAATATTAGAATATAATTTAACGGACCATTATCCAATCTTATTATATATAAAAACAGCAGATATTCAAAAAAATATATAAAACTAAATAGGCTAAAAGTAAACAATGACGCTATTACATTACGGCTGAATAATTATTCTTGGGATAAACTATATAAAATAAAAGAAACAAATCATGCTTTTAATTTCATAACAACCAAATTAAAAAATATTATTACGGATTGTTCCACGACGCGCAAAACCTCAAATCGACACACCAATAAAACCATGGATTACTAGAGGGATAGTCAGATGTATTTGGAAAAGAGATCGTTTACATAAAATAGCTGCAACATCGAATAACATGGAACAACAATGCATTTATGTAAAATATAGAAATCAATGCAATTCCATTATAAAAAATCTAAAAGTCAATTATTATAAAGAAAAATTAAATGTTAATAAAGGAAATATGCGAAACACATGGAAAATCATAAAAGATATATGTGACTTAAATACTGTCAATGAAGTGCCTGCAGTTTTGCTATACATTGATAACTCCCCAAAAGCATCACTTAACAAAGTTAATAATTACTTCACTTCTATAGGTGGTACTTTCGATAGTAAGATACTAAATAGAATGAACTTGTCTGAACAAGAGTTGGCACGTAAAGCTAAATCAAGCAGGTTTCCTTTACAGTCAATGTCATTTATGCCTACTGATCCTGTTGAGGTACGTAACGTTGTCTTAGGTCTCAAATCGCACAGCGCACCGGGTTGAGATAAATTAAGCGCTAAAATTTTAAGATAAAACATAGCTGTTCTCTCTGCACCTATAGCTTACGTATGCAACCTGAGTCTTGAAAGCGGTGTTTTTCCAACATGCTCTAAAAGAGCTGTTGTGTGCCCTATATTTAAGTTCGGTGATAGAACAGAGCCATCAAATTATAGGCCTATCTCTCTGCTTCCAACGTTCTCGAAAATATTAGAAAAGGTGTTAACCAGAGATTCATGAATTACTTGGAAAAAAAAATCTATTAAATAATAATCAATATGGGTTTCGTGGTAAAAAATCAACTGAAGATGCAGTCCAATCATTGACAGCAAAGATAGTAAGTTATCTAGATAAAGGAGACAAGTGTCTAGGCGTCTTTTTGGACCTCCAAAAAGCTTTTGATACAGTCTCTCCAACAATTCTTTTAGCACGACTTAAGAGCGTTGGAATTAGGGGAGTGGTACATCAGTGGTTCACGGACTATCTCTCGAACAGGATACAGACAGTTAAAGTTGATGGTTTGGAAAGCGATTGTGCTATTTCTAAATACGGCGTACTGCAAGGTAGCACACTTGGTCCAACGATGTTCTTGGTATACATAAATGATTTATGCCATATAATGGCCCCGTTATGCTCAGATAACCTTATGTTCAGACAAACCGTCTGTAGATATAAATCTCAGAGTACATACCTATCCGTGCAATAGAACAACGAAATATTTAAATTGTAATTGTGAGGTCCTTACTCGGGTTACTTCCTTGAGGTACTTAGGTGTTATTGTTAATGATAAGCTCAACTGGAATAACCACATAACGGCCATCGCTCCAAGAGTAAGACAGCTGATTTACATTTTTAAAAAATTACGAGTAATTGGGGATAACACTCTCTTAATTCAGACCTACAGAGCTCTGGGAGAATGCCTTATAAGGTATTGTATTTGTGCATGGGGAGGTGCTGGCAAGAACATTTTAATGTGTGCTGAGAGAGCACAAAGGGTGGTCTTAAAAGTGCTCATGAACTTACGATATAGGCATCCAACATCTCCGGTATATGAAAAGGCTGGCCTACTGTCTGTGAGGCAAATGTACGTTTATGAAGTCCTACGTAGGTACCACAAAAAATATGTGCCTCACTTGCCGGTAATAACAAGACGAGTAGAACGATGTCCGGTTCCACGATTAAAGACAACCTTTGGGCAGCAACATTTTCATTTTATTGTACCCAATATTTACAATATATTGAGCAAAAAACAAAAGGTAAGGCACCTCAATAATAATAAGTTTAAATTAATGATACTTACATGGCTGAGAGGCCTTAGCTATAATGAAACTGAGAATCTTCTCAGGTTGATCACTTGATGAATACTTGTAAGGCACTTGGGTACACACAACACACACACACTTATATACACAAACTTATAATACGCTTACATACACGCAACATACTAACACACATATTTGAGTATATATATATATATCACACACACACACACACACGATTTCGTATTTTTTTTTCCTATATTTACTAATCTAACATTACAATGTGTCATGTATAATGGGGGAGGACGCTGGCTCCTGCAACACAGTGTATAACTAGCGTAGGAGCCAGAGATTCCCATATGCTTTAGTGTCTATTTTTTATGTTAATAAAGAAATTATTATTAAAAAAAAAGAAAAAAAAATTGGGGGCGAGCCTATTGCCGTCTACCAGGCACATTTCCAAACTCCGGGCTGCTACTTAGAATTTTTCTTTTTATAAAAAAACTCAATAACATTAAACACAAAGTGAAAAAAAGTATTGTGCTGAGCATGTCAAATGCTAAAAATATATATAAAAATATCTAAATACTCAATAACATTGCCCGATTCGGGGATCGAACCCGTGACCTCATGATCTTTGACTTTGGCAACACTAGAGTAGGTACAGCCAATCCGCCGCCTACAGTGAGTAATGTGCTCTTCTCGAAACTCCTAAAAATTAGGATATGACGTAGCACTGGAGAAACACCACAGCAGGAAGTTCATTCCAGAGCCTGCCTTGGGAAGTGACCAGAAAGAGTGGCTCTCAGTGGGATAGCTCTCAAGCCGCTCACCAATTCTGGCAAAGTATTCCACTTTTCTGCTCCGGCAATGGCAAAAGAGCCATTATTGGACCTGGAAGCAGTATTACATTTTCGGTTTTCCTTTTTGGCGTTTGGATCTTGATTATTCCTGGCCAGGTATGCAGACTGCTTCTGGCGTGCAGCCTCCCTACAGGCTTTGTTGAACCAGGGACGGCTGCGACTGCTGACAGGTGCTTTAGTGTTCGGGATGAAAGATACCATCCCGATCATCATCGTGACGGTGCTCTAGGGATTAGCACTCAAGGCGTCACATTTCTAAGTCGGTTAAAAAAATCAAAAAATCAAATCGCAGGCCCCAGGGCATCGCTAATTGTAAATCTGGGCTTTTACATGGGCTGGCATTTTATCATATCATGGATGAGGCAGTGAGGATAATAAAACTTCATTGACTCGACATATTTGCATTATAAATTAGGTATTACTCTTAAACTCGCCGAGCCAGACATTGATATAGCGTTTGCAGTCTCACTAAAACTACTTGAATAAATTTTCGCTAATACTATTTCTACGATATGGAAATGCGGGCAAGTTGTTCTGCCACGATCAATTAAAACATTACTTATTCAATAGACGTTACCTCTTATCTACGAAGGACAAAATTTATGAAAACACGTCCCTATTATTTAAGAGTGCGGCAGTGCTGAAAATCTTGTTATGACTTTGAAGTCGTGGTGGCGTCTCGTACCTTTGTTATCATTATCTAAAATGATCTAAAATTAATGTACCTAACAAACGTACCCGCACTCGAACATATAATTTTTATATGTCAGAAATTAAAGTAAATTTAATATATTGAACAAGTTTTAAAGTGGAAAACACAAAGTGGAAAATGTTTAATGTATGTAAAGCATGTGAAATGCTAAATCTATATATAAAATAATCTAAATAAACAGTTTGATAGATTTTGGTTAAAGTTTGGTCAGGTATTTATATACTCTTCTCCTGAGAGTGAGGATGGATTCTCTGCTGAATTATCAGCAGAGTTCGTCACGAACCATAATGGTTCGGCTGTGGCTTGGTATTGTTGATACCATAAAGTGGGGTTACTATTTACTATCAGAATTGCTGGAGGACCTTAGTTCTCGACGACTTCAGTAGGATTTCCCCTTTTAGTACGTCTATAAATGAGCATGGACAACACGGACATTAAGCAATGTCCATATTATTTCCATTAATAGTTGGGAATGTGATTACTATAAACAGTCTAATTAGGTAGACACAGTCTTGAGAAACAGGTTTTTCGACGTATCCAGCTCGGTTGGGCAGCAATAAACTGAGGAAGATGTTCTTGTTCTATTCTCCACTACGTCTGAAAATCGCATCGCTAACTCTAAGGAAAGTGATAGATGGAGGAAAGCAAGTATAATAAAAAGAACGTAAGGATGGGGCTTGAGGCTCCGACGCTCTCACTCACCTTCCAAAACACAACAGTTGGAGCACCTACCGTTGTTTCATGCTGACCTTCTGTAAGAGGGTGGTACATCCTCGATCGAGCAGGCTCATTCATGCTCTGACAAGCAAGGCTCTACCTGCTGTCGGCAAGACTGGAAGAAGTGATTGATTGCTTTATTAATTCTCGTTAGCAATAAAACATTGTGCATCAATAAATATAATTGTTTCACTAAACATGTTTTATTTTTCGTGTTGTTGTAGTGACGTAAATACGAAATGTGCCTGTTGCGTGAAGAATTAGATACGAAGTACAAAATATTGTCACACTCTATGTAAACGAATAATATACCATCATCATTTATTTGTTCAAGTGTTTTTGTATAAATATTTTCGATAATTCAGTACATCGAGGAAGACTATCATTTATTGCCATCAGTAGCGTTTTGGCTCTAAGAAATTTTAACGTGGTGTTAAAATAATATTTTTTCTTCACATTAACGGTCAGTTTAAAGTTACTATTTTTTTTTGGTTTACTAAATTAACCAGCTATGTCTTTCCGTATTTATTTGTGGACCACTGGAACCGTTTGACATTTCTTCAGTGGTTACTAAGTGAACCCTGTAGAAGAGAAACTCCTAAACTTTTTAATAGTGGGAGCGGTCCTAAGCCACGACTTTTTTATTGGGAGAGATTACATCTCCAACGTATTTTAGGATAAGCATGCCTAGGCTTATCCTAAAATACGTTGGGGTATATATCCAATGTTCGGTTCTAGCTGATTAATAGCACACACCGAGTGACTATCTATCAAACCTCCACGCCCCAACTAGTTGGATTGCCGTCAGGTTTTTTAACAAATACCGGGTCGTGCGCTGTTAAATAACTTTGCCAATCGTTTGGCAAGAGCACCTCTAGGATACCTATAGTCATAGCCATTAAAAAATAATATTTTATTAATATATTGAACGTGGTTATTTTAGATGAATGTTGGATGGGCACTATGTTTTTTGTTCTTAAGAGCAACCGTGGCGCAGGATACATCATGTGATTTTTATCAAACGGTAAGTTTTCGTTATTTTCTTATTTATATTTTGAGCACTCGACACCCTTAGCAATTTACCAAAGCATACTTAAGACGTTGAGAAGGAATGTGTTATTGAAATTGATAGTACCGAGGTTTGTTGGCAAAGTGTCTGGAACGGTTATCCAGGAGACGCAGTTCTCGTGACTGTCATTTTCGATATTGTGTTTACGCAATTTGTGTTCTGGTAAGTTTTTATTGATGTGAAACATCTAATACGGAGGGAGGGTAAAATCGGCTGTTAGCGTGGCGACGCTTTTATTTTACTTCCCGTTAAAATCTTGCAAGTTAAATTTGACACCCTTCCCGGTTTCCGATTGAGCTGAAATTTTACACGCATAGGTAATGTTTATCACGTGACAATGCAAGATTATGATGACATGGAGCAGATATGATGGTGGAACTGGAAGGTGGACATAGGAACTCTATAATGAAACGACGCAACCCCATCGAATTTGGGCTCGTATGATTCGTTGTGACGAGTACTTTGTCTCTAGATAGTATCCAGGGTCTGAAGATGAAGCTGGAAGGTGGCTACAGTAACTCTATAATGAAACGTCGCAACCCCATCGAGTTTGGACTCGTTTGATTCGTCTTGATGAGTACTTTGTCTTTAGATGGTATTCAGGGTCTGATGATGGAGCTGGAAGGTGGCCAAAGTAACTCTGTAATGAAATAACCAAAACCCATCGAGTTTATAATCGTTTGATTCCTCTTAAGGAATACTTTGTCAAGTTAAGATCATTCTATTTCTACAAAATAATTTCAATGGTTTCACATCTGGTAGACATCCCGCGACGTCTAGTTTTTTATTTTACATACTTATCTATTTTAACTCTCATTGGGGTAACAAACGTAACATAATGAATTTATGTATACTTCAAAACTTACTTTATAATCTGTTTGGAAAGCAGTTTTCTTAATTATTTAAAACATTTTCAATCTTTTTTTAAACTATTTTGGTGGTAAACAAGCATAATACCCCCCTAGGGGAGGCCTATGTCCAGCAGTGGACGATCAAAGGCTGATGGATGGATGGAAACAAGCACACGACTAACCTTATGGTTTAAGCGGTTATCGTAGCCTATCCATCATATATACTGTTATAAAGCTGTAACATAGCTACGTCTGTCTGAACAAAAAACATATTTTTCAGAATTTTTGACAGTTTGTTCGGGCTTCACGTCAAAACTACTGAACAGATTTTGATGAAAGAAGAAAGTTACTACATCGAAAACAAAGAAGAAATATAAGCAACAACATGGCATAACGCTTGTATTCCCCGAAGGGGTAGGCAGAGGTGTATTACACACCCATGATTCGCCAGCTATGTTTAAGTCCCACGTAATAGGGGACGACCCTATTGACGTCTACATTTCCAAACTCCGGGCCGCAACTGAGATTTTTTTTTAAGAAAAATCTTAATTACGCTGCCCGACCCGGGGATCGAACCCGAGACCTCATGATCAGCAGTCGCTTACACTACCGCTGCACCACACATACAGTTCACTACATCGGGATCCTGTGATATAAATTAAAAACTAGCTTTTGACTCCGGCGGAGCCGCGGGCAAAGTGATGTATATATAAATCAAGTATATTGTTGTTTGTTGTGTTGTATTGATTAATCTAAAATAGATAATCACATAAAACATACTTCCTCCTTTTGAATACCAATGACCTCTCATTCCTGAAGGAAATCATGTAAGCCCCTTTAGGATATATCCACGTTGATTTATGGTTTCAGGTAAACTCCAGCGCCTCTTACGTTATAACCAGCCCGAACTATCCCAACCGGTACAGTGGCGGGCTGCAATGTCGGTGGATAGCCGTATGTTCCGCTGGATATAATTGTCGCCTCAATTGTCCTCTGATCGATCTCCCACAGGTAACTATCAATATATATAGCATACAGCAAATGTCCAAAGTTTTATGCGCATCTTTCTATTTTACCAAGCAATGGATAACATAAGCGCGGATTTAACTCTTCACTATAATCTATATAAATAAGTAAAATTTATGTTACAAACTATTTGTGAAAAGGAAATGAGAACTTTACGGCAAGCAGTATAGCTCTCTTTTCCCACTTTCACAAATAGGTATTTTGTTCATTAAAAGCTCAGCTAGAGTATGTCATGTGCTAAATACAGATCAAAATATTTAAGATATAAGTACCTATCTATTTTTTTATTGGTAGCAGGCGAGCCACGGCCCATCTAATGGTAAATGGTAACCGTCGCTCATGGACTCAACTATACCGAGAGTATTGTCGAGCCGCTGCTCACCATTTCATTTCACAGATATGAAATGAAAGAATAAACGGCTATCTCCTGCTACGCCCAAAACACAACGATGTGCTTCATGGCCGGTCACATGGGAGATGGTGGCATCAACCCGCTCGGGCCCGATAGCAAGTGAGTACTCCAATTTGGTACCCAGTCTTACCACCAGTAATGCAATGGGTGATCATTGCTTACTTCCCTTAGTCGCCTCATACGACACCCGTGGGAAAGAATGGGGTGGTGACACTTGTATTCTTAGTCCGTCATCACACGGATGGTCTATTTGTAATGTTTATATGTATAACAGCTTTTTACTAAACACAAATGAGAGTATATATGTTTCCTATAGCAAGTCGCAAACAGCTATTTTCAGGTTCAGAGATACGTAAGATATACACAAGAATAATGTAATGTACCAGATATTTGTAAAAAGGCAAGTCGCTAATATGGTATTCTACTAATTTTTTTTAAGACAACACCCTGCAGTATGGTACTATCTCAGTAGCGTGGCTTGAGAAATATTCAATTTCATGGACAAAGTACACAAAGACTTAGAAACACAATTGTGTGGGTATCGTACTCACAAAACAGGCATGAGAGCTTGGTATCTAAGCCAACAGATGGCGGGTCTGTGTAATTTAGTTTTGGAGATAGTCTTAAAAAGTCTGGCAGCTAAGTTCAGCCCCTTCAGCTTCTGCTCCCTACTGCTCCTAAAGATAGAGTCTACCCTGAGCAAGACCCTTTTTGCACTGGGCACTCTAGCCAAGTGCCTTTTAAAGTTAAATTGGCGACATATTATCTATTATTTCAAATTCAAATAGTAATCACCCACTAATTACACACTTATTTATGAGCTTTGTGCGTGTGTGTGTTTCTATGTGACTGCAAAAATATATAGTCCTCTCTAATGGAGTTATGCCGTGTGGGGCCGGCTTTAGAATTGTCCCACCCCTCTCCACCCATGGGAGTCGTAAGAGCTGACTGAGGGAATACCGAGGGTGTGGGCAGCAGCACTCCTTCGAGTATCAACAACATCCACTGCGATCGCCAACTCGCCTGCCAAGCGTAGCGATTACGGTACTATCCACCATTCTTGGGGAGGCCAATGGATGGATGGATGGAATGGAGTTATAGACTCCATTCCATCCATCCATCCATCAGCCTAGAGAGAGCTCTGATTCCAAGTCGTATCTATTTAAAATTAATTTTCGTTTGCAGTCACCATCTTGCTCTCTAGACCATCTGCTAATATCAAAAAGTGGCGATCCAGAATTTGCTGGAGCTGACACTTATTGCGGTCGCGGGACCGTCACTGCGGTCTCCACTGGTCAGAGGATAAGCATAGGTTTGTGTGTTCCTAATACCGAGCGGTAAATATCTTTACTAATACAATGTTTTAAATTTTGAAGTACTACTCAATCGATTATAACGAATTTTAGCCCAAAGTAGAGATTTACCTACATAGATTGCACACGCTGAGGATGGAAGGAAGACCAGACCAGGGGGCCTAGCCAAGTTGCATTCTATGATCGCTAACGCTAACAGAAAACTATTTAAATATATGGGAATTTGACATCTTTAACCATACATAAAGAACCTATATTTATCTAGAAGTCTTTAACAACATCTATAACGCTGAGTCACGTGACTTAGTCACGTGAGGGCCTCCAGCGCTCTAACTCACCATACGAAACAAAGCCTACCGTTGTTTTATGCTGATCTTCTGTGAGAGGATGGTACTTCCCTAATCGAGGCGGCCCATTCATACTGGGATAAGGGAGGCTGCTACTCATACATACACACGTAGGCTACTTTGTTCTTAGAAAAAAGGAATTACTGTGGGATGGCAACATTTGTACAGTACAGAGATACTACGTCTTGATGATACTTGCAGTAACGGGTTGGCACAAACGAGGGAATACCACATATAGAATATCGGCGTATAGTGACAGGATGTACTTCTAGTGCTGCGTTTCATTCGGTAAGTGGGAGGACTGTAGGCTCGAAAACCTTCTCATCTTAATTCCCCCCCTATCTCTATACCTGGGATTAAAATTGAGAGAGCGAGTGATGCTCCTGGAATATCGCATGTTTGCATCGCATTGGTGAGATTTTTTGTCATTATCGTGCATGCTACTCTGCTATTATCACATTCTCCTTTATATGTGAGAGTGTGGGTTGGCATTCTTAGGTTATTTTGTGTGTGTACCACTGAAGGAATGTAATATGGTTCCGGTGGCCCGCCAATAAAGGCGGAGAGACGGTACATGGCGGGTTTCTTTAGTGGGTGAGGGCCCCACACTACCCTGTTCGTTGCCCCGAACAACGGGGTGTGTGGTCAGGTACATTTTTTCCCGCCTTAACAAAAAATAAAGGTTATTTTGTGTGTGTCCAAAAATAACCGGGATTGACAATCCGTGGGTGAGTGGTGGGCTCCTCTCCTAAAATATCCATTCTATAATAACAATCCTAGTATTATAAAAAAAATATGCAGTCGTTTTCTAGATTAGGAGTTGATAATAATATGTCTCAGGTCTAATAACTAATGAAGACACCTCAGGCGGGAGGTTCAGCTGTTCAGTGTCTCGTCAACGGAGCACACCAAGTGAGTAGTGAAAATGTGGAGAATCGCGGCAGGTGTATACTTGATTCTTACTAATATAATAAATGTGAGTGGGTTTGTGTGTTTGTTTATAAATTTGTTACGCTTTCACGCTGTAACTACTTAACATCATGAACTTCAAAAATTAAAAACAAAAAATATAGCATCACGCTTGTATTCCCCGAATGGGTAGGCAGAGGTGAAAATTCTCAGTAGCCCGGAGTTTGGAAATGTGCCCGGTAGACGGCAATAGGCTTGCCCACTATTATGTGGGACTTAAACATAGCTGGCGAATCGTGGGTGTGTAATACACCTCTGCCTACCCCTTCGGGGAATACAGGCGTGATGCTATGTTTTTTTTATTATTATGATATTTTAAGTAGAAGACATATTTTGTAGTTTTTTGTAGTTTATTTCTACATTAAATGAAATACTTTCAAAAAAAAAACCATATATCCACTCAAAAAAAAAAAAACGAATACCCAAATAGATTATAGGTTAACTAGTCATAAACAAAATATCACTAATTTTGAAATATTAAACAGACTATTATTTTACAGTAACCACAGTTGTACAAGAAGCACTATTGTTATTACAAAAATAAAGAAAAATTAGATCGCAGTACAACAACATAAATTCAAAGTTGAACACCATAGAAAATAGAGCAATTTCACAAGAATTTAAATGAAAATATTAATACTGCAATATTGGTTGAAAATGAAGATATAAAGTTAGTTTATGATAAAATAAAGAACTGAATAACTGAAAGTCTTGATGATGCTAAGAGCATTGTTTTGTATAATAACGAGTTTATTTCGAATGACATGAAATGCCTTCTAGAACGGAGACATGAGTTAACAATCAAACGGAACATTACAGCCGAGGAGAAGAAAGAACGTAGTTTTTTATACAAACACATTCATACATTAATTAACAACATCAAGAACATAGAATCAACGTGATAGGAAGACGTATCATGTCATCGCGTAGCTTGAAAAAAAGGCTTTAAAGCATTGAATAGCACAAAGCAATGGATCCCTTAGGCTCTACCACTAGCAGGACTTTCTCGACATTAAAATAAAAAGAAACATTTACATCGTTTTATAAAACTCTTTAATCGCCAGATCATTCACTTATAACTCTACCAATATAAATAGATTCTCTACTTCTCAAATTATCAAAAAAATAAGAGCCTTAAAACAAACAAAAGTTAAAGCTGATCGAATTCTAATTGAAGCAATAAAAATTGGCAAATCTCTTTTTTTAGATTATTCTCCTCTTTGGGCAAATCTCTGCCATCTACCATCTAAGTCCACCCGTGATCATGAATGCTGTAAAGTATTCGAAACGTCGGGATAGTAGAAAATCAAGTAAACGCGATAGAATCTATTTTGTTAATTCTCTTTTCTCAATAACTAGAAATGTACTTGATATCTGTAACAAAATCCTAATTCATTTTTTCTTATTTTAACTGTATCTGTTTTTGTTTAAGATTAATAGTCCTTGCCGTGTAAAGATTTTTTGATGCTTATTTTTGTTCACTTGCTTTTTTATGTTGTACTTAATTGTGGAAGCTTTACTGAAATGTAAAATATATTCTTGACATTCGGAAAATACAATTAGAATGGGTGAAATCCGATAATAATCGTATTGTATGAGAAAGGGGATACCGCTAAAATAAGCAACTACAGACCCATTACCCTACAACGCAGCATGTATAAATTATTCGTTTCATGCCACGAAGAACGACTTGCTAAGTATATTGAAAAAGTCCAACCACAAGAGCCAGCAGGTGTTAGAAAAAAAAATCGACAGTAAACCACATCCACACTGTCTTTAGAGCAAATAATAGAAAAATATGAAGAACACCATAGAAAAGTGTGTGTGTACTATATCTACATAATTTTAATAAAGTTTTCTGTTTCAGTTTTAATAAAGTTTTTGTCAGTCATCAGAAATCAGTTGTCTTATTTCTCATGACTGATGATGAGCTATAGTACGTATAGCTGCACTTATATGGTAAAAAGAGGTGTGGAAATAAAAATCTGTAGAGGAATCAGACGAGGTAATCCTCTTTCACCTAGAATTTTCGTTACATGTTCTGAAAAATATAGTGAAAATTGTCGGTTGGAAAAAAGTTGCATCAAAATCCATTTAGTAGTTTTTGAGTGAACGCTGTAACAGAGTTGTGTCTGTACATTTAAGATATTTGAGAAAAAAATGACTGTATTAAACTATATAGGCGTGTCTAAACACAAAACGACCTTTTTTAGATTTTTTGTCTGTTTGTTTGTTCGCGCATCACGCAAAAACTACTTAACGGATTTTGATGCAACTTTGTTTATTTGACAGCTCTCGATTACACTTAAAAACTGGTATATACATTTTATCCCGTTACTATATCGGGATCCTGAGATATAACTTAGAAACTAGGTTTTGGCTAGTAATTTCATAAAATTAAATATTTTAAGTAACCCCCGACACAAATAAAACTCTAAAAAGTAACGAGAAATGAATGGAACTATTTAAGACGAATCTAATGAGCCCAAACTTGTTGGGTTTACTAATAGACAATCCAGGATTTGGTCTCCTACCTTCGAGCTCGATCACCAGAATAGCTCAGCATGTATAGTCACAACTGTCAAATATGCACCAATAGGTAATAAAATACATTGCATATGCCGTGTGGGGCCGGCTTTAGAATTGTCCGACCCCTCTCTACACACGGGAGTCCTAAGAGCCGACTGAGGGAATACCGGGGGAGTGGGCAGCAGCACTCCCTCGAGTATTAACAACATCCACTGCGATCGCCAACCCGCCTGCCAAGCGTGGCAATTACGGCACTATCCGCTATATATAAAAAATGGGTCCGATGATCTGGTCAAACCCGCGGGGGGCGTTGGATGCGGTCGGCGCAGGACCGCTCGTTGTGGCGTTCTCTTGGGGAGGCCTATGTCCAGCAATGGACGTTGAAAGGCTGATGGATGGATGGATGGAATAAAATACATTTGAAATCGTAAAAAAATGTGTTTTAATGCATTTTTTTTTTTTATAAAATGGCTTACTAATCACCATGAATGCGTCAGCTCGACCGAAAAATTGCTGCCACGTAGGTATTTGCACTGTTTCATTCGGTGAGTGAGAATGCTAGTAGCCTCAACTTTTTCTAATACTCTTTATCATACTTCCTATCCACTTCCTCATACCCAATCCACCTCCCCAAAACACCTCTTTATCATCCTGCCTCTCCTGCTCATCCTTGTTCTATCATCTTTCCTCGCCACATCTTATCCCTTTTACTTGCGATCTGTAATGTGTGTAACGGCAGCTGACGCTAGCAGGTACTTCTAAATTTACATTTATACGATTGTGGCTGCGCGGAGCAGATTCTTGCGTGGTAACATGAAGTCATCTCACTGTGAGGCCACGCAGCTATGAACCCAGCACGTGCGGTCCACACCTAAACCAATATACTGTTACTGATCGGAACTTTGAATTTTCGGACTTGTCCGTGTGGTGACGGACTAAGAATACAAGTGTCACCACCGCATTCTTTCCCACGGGTGTTGCATGAGGCGTCTAAGGGAAGCAAGCAATTATACATGACTGGTGGTAGGGCGGGGTAGTACTCACTTGGTATCGGGCCCGAGCGGATTGGTACCACCATCTCCCGTGTGACCGGCCATGAAGCACATCGTTGCGTTTTGGCTGTAGCAGGAGATAGCCGTTGATTCTTTCATTTCATATAGGTGAAATAAAAGGCTTGATAATACTCTTGGTATAGTTGAGTCCATGAGCGACGGTTACCATTTACCATCAGATGGGCCGTGGCTCGTCTGCTACTACATGCAATAAAAAAAAAGTGGGATACGACCTTGAGAATTTACCAGTAAATGCTATTTGCTATATAACACTTATTAGGTATATATGGTAATCATAATTTAATGTAAAACGCACTATTTGGTTGATGGTAGAATTTTGGAATGGTAGTTAGGGTTAGGGTCTACGACGCTCTCGCTCACCATACGAAACACAACGGCAGTAGTACCTACCGTTGTTTCACACAGATCTGGGGGATGGTGGTACTTCTCTGATTGAGCTGGCCCATTCTTGCTGGGATAAGCAAGGCACTACCAGTGTGCCATAAAGGGAATAAGTAGTCATATTCTGAAGTTCCACGCGGACGAGGTCAAAAGCAGTATCTAGATAATTACAAATAGACAGGATATTTCTTTAATTACTCACTTTTATAGCTATCCTAACATAGATGCCTCTTAACATAGATGAGTCCATGAGCGACGGTTACCACTTACCATCAGGTGGTCCGTGGCTCGTCTGCTACCATAAAGGCTTAAAAAACACGCCACTCAGTAGATTAGATATAGACTAAATACCTATATAAATAGACTATCTACTATTTTAATTTTAAGGATGAAGAAATTATGCACAAATTAGTTTACAGCAAGAGTGTGCGAGACACAATACATGTATAAGTTTTTTTATCATTAATTTTTGTTGGGAGCCAATTTAACTGGCTCCCAACAAAAATTCAAATAAGGCGGCCAACTGGCCTCATCGGAAAATGAGCTTGATTTTGTATTTACGTAAAATATAAACATAACTAGCCGTGTGGGGCCGGCTTTTGAATTGTCCCACCCCTCTCAACCCTTAGGAGTCGTAAGAGCCGACTGAGGGAATTCCGGTGAAGTGGGCAGCAGCACTCCTTCGAGTATTAACAACATCCACTGCGATCGCCAACCCGCCTGCCAAGCGTGGCGATTACGGCACTACCCCCCATTCTTGGGGAGGCCTATATCCAGCAGTGGACGTTAAAAGGCTGATGGATGGATGGATAAGCATAACTGCAATTTATTGTGTAGTTATCCGGCTAAAATAGGTAGTGTATTTTTAGTCTATAAAGTTATAATTATAGTTATCTCCTTAAATTATTTTGCTTATCATATGTCAAACTATCGCTGTCTCGACACTGCATACCCTGAGAACGTATCCATTATACCCTCCGTCTACGTATACATGTTACTTCCATGACGAGAGTAGATGAAAAGCAGCAGTTTGGTCTCTGGTAATATTTATATACCGAAGTAATAATGGCAGCTGGTTGACTAAAGAATACATAGATATAGTACTATATCTATGAAACAATACGAGGAGCACAGTACGGCAGTTGTCTGTTGTTTACCGTGAACTTGGACCGTGAAGAAGTGTACATACATTTTATACTAAAAAGAAAATTATTTATATATATTTATAGCATTTGACATGCTTAGCACTATAAATTAATCACAAAGTGAAAAATGTGAAATCGAAAATAACAGTCACGAGTTTGAACCTGCATCTCCTGGATACCGCCCAGATGCTTTGCCAATTCAGCCATCGTGAAAATTGGTCCTGACTGCTAATTTCGATAACACATTCATACTTAACGTCTTTGGGTGACGTCTGCGCCATCTGTCGGAAGTATTTTCATACATTATACCGACCAGGTAAACTTAATTTTACAATTAAGATTTTTACCTAATAATGACGCCAACCCTATAAATATTTATATATATTTTTAGCATTTGACATGCTTAGCACTATACATTAATCACAAAGTAAAAAATGTGAAATCGAAAATAACAGTCACGAGCAGGATTTTGCAGGATTGTTATTTTTGATCTATATTTTTTTTAGCATTTGACATGCTCCATTCCGATAGATGGCGTTGGTCGTAAAGACAAATGTGATAAGGAGATTGAGATGATCGAAAGATTCTGTATGATAGCTCAGTGGCTAATTCCCCGGATTGCAAAAGACGCGGGTTCGTTTCCCGCTCGTACAAAAAATATCTTTTTCCTTAAACACAAAGTGAAAATGTGAAATCGAAAATAACAGTCACGAGCAGGATCTCTCTTTTTCCTTATTCACAAATAATTTATACTTTAAAAATTGTTATTGTTATATATTTTTTAAACACTTCACATGCTCGGCAATTTACAAAATCATAAAGTGCGAAAATATGAATTAGAAAATAAGACATTAACAAGGAATATGTTAGGGAAATTGATAGTCCAGAGCAACTGTCATGATGGCTCTTGGCAGAGTGCACGGAACGGTAATCGAGGAGATGTATGTTCAAATCCTGCTTGTGGCTATTATTATACATTTTTTTTTGTTTATGGTGGCAGACGAGCTGCGGCTTACCTGATGGTAAGTGGTAACCTTCGCTCATGGAGTCAACTATATTGGCAAGCCGCTGCACACCATTTCATTTCTTAGATATGACATGAAAAAATAAACGGCTATCTTCTGCTACAACGTAAATACACGCTTCATGACCTGTCACCCAGGAGACGGTGGTACCGACCCGTAAGGACTCGATAGCAAGTGAGTACTCTCATTTGTTACCCAGTCCTACCATCAGTAATACAATGGGTGATACTTGCTTACTTACCTTAGTCCCCTCGTATGACACCCGTGGGAATGGATGGGGTGGAGACACTTGTATTCTTAGTCCGTCACCACACGGACGAAGTTTATTATTATTACTATTTAATATTTTCACACTGTGTTCTAGTAAACATAGATTTATCTATTTATTAAATCTATGCTTGTAAACAATTTCCATCCATCCATCCATCAGCCTTTTAACGTCCACTGCTGGACATAGGCCTCCCCAAGAATGGGGGATAGTGCCGTAATCGCCACGCTTGGCAGGCGGGTTGGCGATCGCAGTAGATGTTGTTAATACTCGAAGGAGTGCTGCTGCCCACTCCCTCGATATTCCCTTTGTCGGCTTTTACGACTCCCATGGGTGGAGAGGGGTGGGTCAATTCTAAAGCCGGCCCCACACGGCAAACAATTTACGTCTTGACATTCTTTATGTGTGGTCGTTGTTAACTGTAATGTGTTTTCATGGGCATTCAAATAACAGCTACTTTAGATTTTTAATATTTACGCGAACATTCACGTAAATATTTGAACTGAACATTTTAGAAAGCCTACAAAAGTAGGTCAAGCCTGTTTTGAAATGTTATAAAAATACGCCATTAATATGTACAGACGTCTGTTTGTTTGTACGTTTATCTGTAAGGTGACAGATAACAGAAGGTATTGGATCACGGTAGAACATTATGAAAAAAATATTTAATCATTATTTCTTAAGGAGTTTTTTTTATCGCGTATGGTGGCAGGCGAGCCACGGCCTACCTGATGGTAACTGGTAACCGTCGCTCATGTACTCAACTATACCGAGAGTATTGTCAAGCCGCTGCTCACCACTTCATTTCACATGTATGAAATGTAAGAATTAACGGCTATCTCCTCCTATGTACAACCAAAACACACCGACGTGCTTCATGGCCGGTCACACAGAAGACGGTGGTACCATCCCGCTTGGCCCCAATAGCAAGTGAGTACTCCCACTTGATACCCACCCCTACCACCAGTAATGCAATAGGTATTAATTGCTTACTTCCCTTAGTCGAAAGAAGGGGTGGTGACACTTGTATTCTTAGTCTGTCACCACGCGGATAATACCTATTTCATTTTATATGACGTGGGTGCTTACTATATTTTTACTGAATGCTGATGAAATGCACTCATCTAGTCTAGCAGTTGCCACCACGGACAAAACTGCAGTGACGACAGTGAGAGGTGTCGGACTAGATTGTCGCAGTTGAAATCTAGAATCCTACATAAAGCGACTGAAAGTCACTGCAGCGTTCGTAGTCCTCGGCGTGATTCTTCATTATGTAAATTTCTATTGAATTATTGATGACGACGGCTTTTTGGCTAATTCGAACAGCCAGAATATCTTGTGATTTGTAGAACAATACACGCGAACACTCTTTAGCCTTGTAGTCAGCTAAGATTACCCTTGTGCTGATAACTGTTCAGAGAAATAGCCAGCTCGTGTCATTAAAGGAAGCATTAGCAATTATTGAGGCATTGAACGTGGTTCTCTAGTTCACTCGTTGAAGTCGACCGTTGAAGATACCTATCCGGTATAATATATCTCATGGCGTTACTTTTTGACATTTTCTTTGGATAGATTATCTCCAGACCAATTTTACAGAAACCCCTCCCTCTCTGTTCCCTCATTCTCATGATCTGATAGGATGCCATTCTGACACGACTAGAGCCTATTCAGGTACAGGACCAATGGCTTTGCGTGGTTTCCAAGGCAAGGGGGTGAAACACTGGCAATTTTAGGCAACTCTGGGCTGTTATGTTGAAGTTCTTGAAGGCAACGCTCTATAACTCTTTGGAAGCCCGACCCAGGGTTCTAACCCGATACCATGAAGTCTGAAAAAAGATCAGCAACAGTATTTATATTAGTGTCTTCTATGTAAAAATAACTATCGCTCGGGAGCCATTCATTTTCCAAAATTAAAAGTAGCTTATGTCCTTTTTTGGGCTCGAAAATATATGTACGTTATATTTTATGATGATTGGTTTAGGTAGTTATGGCGTGAAATCGCAACAAACAAACTCACGTTCGCATTTATATATTAATGAGGATTTTTATGAACTCTCCTTTCTCTGTGTTGTTCTAACATAATTGGGATTAGGATTTATATTAGGTTTTTTTATTGCGGTGTTTTATTGCCGTGTGGGGCCGGCTTTAGAATTGTCTCACCCCTCTCCACCCATGGCAGTCATAAGAGCCGACTGAGGGAATACCGAGGGAATGGGCAGCAGCACTCCCTCGAGTATAAACAACATCCACTGCGATCGCCAACCCGCCTGCCAAGCGTGGTGATTACGGCAATATCCCCTCTGTGGAGGCCTATGTCCAGCAGTGGACGTCGAAAGGCTGATGGATGGATGGATTATATTAGGTGCTCCAGGGATAGACGCCTCAAGAATTCACATTTCCAAGGGCACTAAAAATCACAGATATTGCTAAGTGTAAATGCGGCCTTGTACCTACATAAGTTCACTGTCATATCATGGATGTTCCAATCTGGATAATAAAACATCATTGATTAGACTCATGTGCATTGTAAATTGGGTTACCCTTAAACTTGCTGAGTCAGACGTTGATTTAGCGTTTGTAGTCTCACAAAAACATCTCCAATAAATTTTCACTAATAACATTTCTACTATATGGAAATGCGGGCAAGGCTATATTCTGCCATGGTCAATTAAAACATTATTCAATAAAGGTCAGTTCTTATCTACGATGCACAAAATTTATGAAAACACGTCCCTGTTATTTAAACGTGCGGGAGTGCTGAAATTCTCGTTATCAGTTTCAAGTCTCGGCGGCGTCTTGTGCCTTTGTTATCAGTATATACAATTAATGTAACATACGTACCCGTACACGAACATATCATTATTAATATATCAAATTAAAGTAACGTTAAATATAGATAGAACATGTTTTAAGTTGAAGTTATTTTGAGATTTTTTCTGTGTTATTTACGAAAAATGCTTAAGGTATGTATAACAGTGATGGTTGAATAAAGTAGGCGATAATTCCGCTAGTTTTTTATCGTTAATAGTAACAGGTGTTGGGTATCAGGCTAAGTAATATAATCCATCCATCCATCAGCCTTTCAACGTCCACTGTTGGACATAGGCCTCCCCAAGAGAACGCCACTACGAGCGGTCCCGTCATGGGGGATAATGCCGTAATCGCCACGCTTGGCAGGCGGGTTGGCAATCGCGATCGAGTAATATAATAACTGCGACTTACGGTACAAGTTCAAGACGGACTGCAACTGCAAACTACTAGTTTCTATAAACTTCTATGAAAATATTCCAAGCAGCTGCGACTGTCTGTAGCGCCAGTGAACGCGGACTGCAGAGCTCTTACACGTGGCTCTCACGAAGTTATTGAAACTACTGACGCGTACGTTTGCAGTCCATTTTGGAATAGAAAAGACCGCGACCTCTGGCAAGAAAACGGCCTGCAGCTGCAGTCTCCGAGACGTCTCGGACTTGTACCTTTATGTGCCATGACCAAGCTGCTAACTCTTGTAAAGATCCAGCAGTACTGAATAGAAATACCTCAGCCATCTTTAGCACAAAGGCGCTATATACGATGCCAAGCTGTAAGACACTATAGGATATCAAACTCATGAAGCATAATTGCTTTAAATTCACAGCTTAACTGACTTAAGTGATACTAGACACTCTCTGATTTCCCAAAAACTAATACCTAGTAAATTTAAAAAGCAGTTTTTTGGGTTTTGGTTAACGTTTGATCAGGTGTTTATATGCTCCTCTCCAGAGATTAAGGGATGGATTCTCTGCTGATAATGGTTCGGCTGTGACCTGGTATTGTTGAATCCATAAAATGAGGTTACTATTCAGTATCAGAATTGCTGGAGGACCGTAGTTCTCGATGACTTCAGCACGATTTCTCCTTTTAGTTGGTCTGTAAATGAGCATGGACAAAACTAAAGTTAAACAATGTCCAACTTATTTCTAGTCCTAGTTGGAAATATGTTTCTCGAAGTTGGTGATCACTGTGTCTACCGGGGATAAAAAGTCTAGTTTGGTAGACACAAGCTCGAGAAACAGGTTCTTTGACAAATCTAGCTCGGCTAGCAGCAGAATACTGAAGAAGATCTTCTTTTTCGATGTTCCAAAAAGTCTGAAAACAAAGGTCTATGGGTGGGAGAGTCAACATAAACTCTGCATGGCCTTGCGGAGATCAACAAGCCGTATGGCTTACCTGATGGTTAGCGGTTACCGCAGCCTATACACGCTAGCAACACCACAGGCGTAATTTGCACTTCGCTAACTAAAGGCAGGAAAGAAAGTATAATAAGTTGAGTTTTTCCGTGTGGTGACGGATTAAGAATACAAGTGTCACCACCCCATTCTTTCCCACGGGTGTCGTATGAGGTGACTGAGGGAAGTAAGCAATTATCATCCATTGCACGACTGGTGGTAGGGCTGGGTACCAAGTGGGAGTACTCACTTGGTATCCCGCCCGAGCGGGTTGCTACCACCATCTCCCGTGTGACCGGCCATGAAGCACATTTTTGCGTCGAGTCCATGGGCGACGGTTACCATTTACCATCAGATGGACCGTGGCTCGTCTGCCACTACATGCAATTAAAAAGAAAAAGAAAAAAAAAAGAGTATAAATAGGGGCTTTCAACGCTCTCACTAATCTTTTGAAACACCTGTAGGAGTGCTTACCGTTTCACGGTGATTTTCTGTAAGAGAGCGATACTCCCTCGATCGAGCCGGGTCATTCACGCTGTGACACGCAAGACTCTACCTGTAGTCGTCAAAGATATCGTGTCGCTACTCCAGCAGTGTACAAGAATAGGCTAATGTATGGATGGATGTATCAAGAGTGATCGATTACATCAATCCTCGTTAGTAATAAAACATCGTGGATAAATAAATATAATTGTTGCGCCAAAATAGATTTTATTTCTCGAGCAGTTGTAGTGACGTAAATACAAAATGTGCCTGTTGCGTGAAGAATTAGGTACGTAAAGTACAAAACATTGTCACAATATGTAAATGCATAATATACCACCATCATTTGTTCAAGTGTTTTTATAGTGATATGTTAATTTAAGTAGTATAAATATTTTCTGCAATTCAGTTCATCGAGGACGCTTGATAATGATTTATTGGCATCAGTTGCGTTATTAGCTCTAAGGAATTGTGTAAAATCTAATAATATCGTAGTAAAATAATCTTTATTTTTCGTCAAGGTAACTATCAGTTTTCTTTCTTACACCATCCATCATTCATTATTCAAAACAATTTTTTTGTTGTATATTAAAATAATTAGCCGAGCGTCTTTCCACAGTTACTAGTAGATCACCGGAATTGTTTGATATTTCTTCAGTGGTTACCAGGTGAACCCTTCAGAAGAGAAACTCCTAAACTTTGTATTAGTGGGAGCAGTCCTACGCCACAACTTTTCTGTTTAGAGAGATTACAGCAATTATAATCTTCATAGACTAATCCTAAAATTCGGTGCGGTCTATATCTAATGGTCGGTTCTAGCTGATCATTAGGACACAACCACCCAACCACTTGGAGCAGGGTCAGGTTTTTTAACAAATATACCGGGCCGGGCGTTGTTAAGTAACTTTGCCAATCGTTTGGCAAGAGCACGACTAGGATACCAATAGTCATAGCTATTAAAAAAATAATATTTTATTAATATACTGAACGTGATTATTTTAGATGAATGTTAGATGGGCACTATGCTTTTGGTTCTTAAGAGCAACTGTGGCGCAAGATTCATCATGTGATTTTTATCAAATGGTAAGTTTTCGTTATGATTATAATTATATTTTAAGCACTTTGTATGCTCGGGCATCTACCGAAACACACCCTAGACGTTGAGAAACGAAAAGACGTGTTATTGAAATTGGTAGTCCCGAACTTTGTTGGCAAGGCGTCTGGAACGATTATCCAGGAAACGTAGATAGAAATTTTACTTGTATATCATTTTCAATTTTACATTTACTCACTTTGTGTTTTGTTAAGTGAATAAAAATGTAAATACAAATTTTAAGACTCATTGGGAGACTCACGACATAGTAACAGACGTATAAAAATAATGAATTTATTTATACTTCAATAATTATAATTTTTTTAAACATTTCATTTTTTTTTGTACTATGGTGGTGGTTGGCAAATAAGCATACAGCCTTAACTCCTAAGCGCCTTGCATCATTACAGGATACCTTTGAACTTTCACAGAAGCCAGCTCAGCTGGCGAGCGTTCACGTACATTTAATATCTTTGGGAAAAATGAATTTACATGGCTATTTAGGCGTTTCTGAATACAAAACAATGTTTTTAGATTTTTTGTCTGTTTGTTTGTTCGGGTTTCATGTCAAAACTACTGAACGGATTTAGATGAAACATTTTTCTTTGATAGCTCTTGATTGGACTTAAAAACTGGTATACATTATATCCCGCTGCTATATCAGGAATCTAAGATATAACCTAAAAACTAGCTTTTGACTCTGGCGGATCCGCGGGCAAAGGCCGTGTAAATACAAATTACTAGCCTTTGCCCGCGGCTCCGCAGCCAAAAGCTAGTTTTTAGGTCATATTTTAAGTTCCCGATATAGTAGCGGGATAAAATGTATACCAGTTTTTAAGTCTAACCAAGAGCTAGCAAATAAAAAAAAGTTGCATCAAAATCCGTAGTAGTTTTTGCGTGATGCGCGAACTAACAAACAGACAAATAGAAAAATCATCTAAAAAAATTGTTTTGTGTTTAGACGCGCTTATATATGCCTAATACAGTAATTTTTTCTTAAATATTTTAAATGTACAGACATGTCAGCTCTGTTACAGCTTTGTAATAGTATAGATATCGATTGATTAATCTAATATTTATAGATAATCACATAAAACCTACTTGCCACAATAACAAATTACCACAGTAAGCGCCTGGAGGAAATAATGGAAGCGCCTTTATATTCACTTTGATTTCTGTTTCAGGTGAACTCCAATGCATCTTACGTTATTGCCAGCCCGAACTATCCCAACCTGTACAGGGGCGGGCTGCAATGTCGGTGGATAGCCGTATGTCCCCCAGGATATAATTGTCGCCTCGATTGTCCTCTGATCGATCTTCCACAGGTCCGCATCTTTCTATTATTTCTTCTAAACTAAGCAATGGATGACATACGCGCGGATTTAACTCTTCAGTAGCTATATATATATATATATATATATATAGGTCCCTTGGTCGCGTCGGTCGATCATAACTTGAGAATGACTTTACCGATTTCATTAATCGTTTTTTTTGAGGTGATAACGTCTTTTAAATTTATGAACGCCGGCTGAAGAGCGTCTGCGGGAGGGAGGCGGCCTGTCCCGCTGGCCGCCTGCGACACACCGAGTCACCAACCGACATCACATTCTTCGCCCGAACGCTTCCCGGCCAACACGCGTATCTCTATTATTGTATAGCAGCACGCGCGGTCGTAGCTTTTCATTATGTGCCATTCGATTCCAATTTCTTCATTTTCAACTCTTTTATGTTGCTAACATTTGTGAAACTCTCAGAAAACATATATGACGTTATCACGTAAAATTATCGTCCGTAAACCGACTTTACAGAAACTATAGTTTTTTTAAGTTTTCTAATACTTAGTAAAAGCTTATTAGGGAAAAGAAATTAAGAAAATTGCGTAGTAAATTGAAGATTTCAACGATTACTATTTCAACTTCACGTGATTGTGTTTGTTTGTCAGTTTGCAATATGTCCTTATGAATAATAACTAAGACAGGACAGCGTCTGTTAGATCAGCTAGTAATCTATATCCATCTATCCATCCAGCCTTTCAACGTCCACTACTGGACATAGGTATGCCTCCTCAAGAGAACGCCACAACGAGCAGTCCCGTCATGGGGGATATGAGTAATCTATATAAATAAGTAAATTCAAGTATTTATTTGTAGTGTTTAAATAACAGTTTTTTACTAAATGCATATGAGATACATATAACAAGTCGCACACCACTATTTCCAGGTTCAGAGATACGTTAGAGATTCATAACAATAATGTACTAGATATTTGTGAATCCTCAAAAATCCTAGAAACCCCAACGAAGCTAGGCAGGTCGCTAATAAAATTTTCTACTTATTTTTTATTAAGACAACATCCTCCTAACTGCCTCTGTGGTGCAGCGGAAGTGTAAGCGACTGCTGATCATGAGGTCTCAAGTTCGATCCCTGGGTCGGGCAGTGTTATTGAACTTTTTCGTAAAAAGGAAAATTCTCAGTAGCAGCCCGGAGTTTGGAAATGTGCCCGGTAGACGGCAATAGGCTCGCCCCCTATTACGTGAAATTTAAACATAGCTGGCGAACCGTGGGTGTGTAATACACCTCTGCCTCCTCCTTCGGGGAATACAGGCGTGATGATATGTGTGTTTAGACAACAGCAGCAGTAGGGTACAATCTCAGTAGCGCGGGGGGCTTTATAAAAGATACAATTTAGCGGACACAAAGTACACACAGACTTATAATAGAACAACTATTATATATATGTATATAAAATGACTGAACTTAGCTGGAGTTCAGCTCCTTCTACTTCTGCGCCCTACAGCTCCTTCAGATAGATCCTGAGCATTCCCCTTTGTTCATTGGGCACTCTATTCAAGTGCCTTTTAAAGCTATACTGACGACATATAGATCTATTTTATATTATACATTTATTTTTATCTTATCTGAAACATTATCTTATCTTATTATTTCCAAATTCACTATACACAATTACACAATTATTTATGAGCTTTATGCGTGTGTGTGTTTCTATGCGCCTACAAAAATGTGTATATCCTCTCTGAATGGAGTCATAGACAGCTCTGATCCTAAGACGTATTTAAAATTAATTTTCTTTTGCAGTCACCATCTTGTTCTCTAGACCGTCTGCTAATATCAAAAAGTGGGGATCCACAATTAGCTGGAGCTGACACGTATTGCGGTCGCGGGACCCTCACTGCGGTGTCCACTGGCCAGAGGCTAAGCATAGGTTTGTGTGTTCATAATACTGAGCGGTAAATATCTTTACTAATACAGTATTACTAGTTAACCCGTATCATTAAAGGACCTCTTCTTAGATGATTTTAGATATAAAATTTAAGAGAAGTGGTATATTTTTAGACCTTGGGTCTGAGTTTTCATCATGAGCTGGCTTGATAAGCTTTAAAATATGGGGTAAATCACGAACCGGCAGAAGAACAGGCTAGAGAAATAATATAGGAATGTTAAAGTACCTAATACTCAATCGATTACAGAGTTACCTCTACATAGATTGCAAGCACACACCATCAAGGATGAAGGGAAGACAGAAAAGGACATTATGTTTTTTTTTTGTGCAATGTGAACGGCAAACAAGCCATCAGTTAACCTGATGGTAAGTGGTTAACGTAGCATATAGACGCTAGCAACACCAGAGGCATCATTCGAGTGTCGTCATCTCTAAGGAAATATATAAGAGGATGAGGGGAGGATATTAAGAAGAATATAGGTTCGACTCTAAGGAGAGAATAGGAAGGATAATAAAGAGTGGACAGAGAGGGGTTTGGGCCTCCGGCGCTCTCAGTCACCAAACGAAACCCAACGATAGAAAAATAACTAAGCCGAAAGCTAGTTGGTTTTATCACGTTAATTCCAGTGGCCCACCAGAATAGACAGAGAGACAGCACACGGCGGGTTTATAGTGAGCGCCCCACACTACCCTGTTCGTTGCCTAGAACGACGGGGTGTGCGGCTATGTAAATATGTATATGTTTTCCCGCCTCAATGAAAGGATAATTTCCTAGTTGCATTCGTGCTTTACAAGACAAGGTCTTGATCTATATACCTAGATGATAACGATGTACAATCTAGACTCTACTACGTCTTGATGATACTAGCAGTAGTGGGTCGGCTCAATCGAGGAAGTACCACTCGCAGAATATCAGCGTATAGCGACAGTATGTACCTACTTCTAGTGCTGCGTTTTATTCGGTAAGTGAGAGGACTGTCTCGAACACCTCATCTCAACTCAACTCGCCCTATCTCTGTCCTTGGGATTAAATGATATACATTTTTTTTTTTTTTTTTTTATTTATTGTCAGGAAACCTTTTATAGGTATCCCCCCGCCGGGGCGACGGGGAGATTATGTCGGAATCCGGACGCGGCGATTGGCAAATGGAGATGCCTAGTGCAATGCCACGCCGTATACCGCCTAAAACCTGACAGTGTTCCTTCAGACTACCTGTAGCCCAGGGGGGAGGGTCACACTCATCGTATTCCTCATTCTCCCCCGGGCAGGTCTTGGCCGCCTTGCTCCATTCCTAGGCGGCCCCGCCTGTTTTGGAGGGACTAGCCCTCCCTCCTTTGAGAGGCGCACGCGGAACACGGGCGCGCCACCTTCTCGGGCCTGCTTCTGCTAGGGCAACGGACGGCCCTACGTCCATTGCCCTCAGGCCAGCGCTCATGGGGGCCGGAGATCGTTCAGCGCCCTCCGGCGCCCGGTGCGTCTTCTGCGGATCGGGAGGTTGGTGGTAGCCTCCCGTTCCCTTTCCGCCGCCTCTTTGGCGTACATCACCTCCTCGCAAAATGAGGCGGCGGACTCCCATGCACTCTCGCTCCGGACCATGGACAGGAGCAAGGTCGGTAGCGAGAGCACTCCCACGTCTGTTGCCACGACCAGATCACGGCGCTGCACTGCCCACGCTGGGCACTCCACCAACGTATGCAGCGCCGTGTCCTCCGGGCAACCTCCGCAGTGATGGCACCGGGCCGACTCTTCCCTGCCTATTCGACACAGGTACTTCCCGAAGCAACCGTGTCCAGTTAGTACCTGTGTCAGCCGGTATGAAAGGACGCCATGACGCCTCTCCAGTCACTCTTCCATGATGGGACTTACCGCCGCGATCACGGCGTGCCCTGCGCTCGGTCGCACGAGCCGTGCACTCCAGTCCGCCAGTAGGATCCGGCGAAGTTCCAACCGGCGCGCCTCAAAGTCTCGAGGCGCCGGCCGTAATCCCCGCTCCAGCGCCTCCCCGCGCCACCGGTAAAGTGACGCGAGGGCCCTCGCCTCTAGATCCCACGGCGGAGTTCCAGCAAGGAGGCTCGCAGCTTCGTAGGAGACCGTACGGTATCCCCTGATAACCCTGACGGCCATCGCTCTCTGCGGTTGGTGCAATATAGCAGCATTTCTGGCCGTCAGGCCATCCGCCCACACTGGAGCCCCATAAAGGGCCATAGACCGCACGATCCCCACGTAGAGCCTCCTGCAGGAGGTGTCGGGTCCCCCCAGGTTGGGCAGTAATCGCGAGAGTGCAGCTACCGCCCGCATCAATTTGGGGACCAACCCTCGGAGATGAGGCCCGAAGGTCCACCGGCTATCAAGGACCAGACCTAGATATTTCATGGTCGGCTTGATCCCGATGCGAACACCCCCCACCATCATGCCGGCCAAGCGGTGGCCCCTTCCGAGGCCCATGAAAACAGAGAGCCTCGGTTTTGTCCAGAGCCACCTGAAGGCCCAGCAGCCGGATTTTCTCCACGACTCGTGCAACCCCGACCATGGCAAGCTCGGTTGCCTGCCGGTGCGTCATCCCCCGCGCCATGACTAACGTGTCGTCGGCGTAACACGTCACGGAGACACCGCAGGGGAGAGCACCTCGCAACACCCAGTCGTATCCGATGTTCCACAGGAGCGGCCCTAGGACCGACCCCTGGGGAACACCGCACGACACTTGTCGCCGACTCCAGCCACTGTGGCTCGGGTAGACTACAGCCCTCTCCGAAAGATAGGCCCCGACTATTCGACGGAGGTAGTTCGGCACTTGGTGAAAAACGATCTATAACGCTAAGTCACGTGACTTAACGTTAGAGATGTCAAATTTTCATCCATTTTAATCGTTTTCTATGGCGTTAGCGATCATAGAATGTAACTTGGCTAGGCCCACTGGTCCACTGAAGGAATGTAACATAGTTCCAGTGGCCCGCCAATTAAGGCGGAGGACGGCACACGGCGGGTTTCTTTACTGGGTGAAGGCCCCACACTACCCTATTCGTTGCTCCGAACGACGGGGTGTGAGGTTAGGTACATTTTTTCCCGCCCAAACAAAAAAAAAAACCCACTGGTATTATAAAGAAAATATGCGATAGTTTTTCTAGATTAGAAATTGATAATAATATGTCTCAGGTCTAATAACTAATAAAGACACCCCTGGCGGGAGGTTCAGCTGTTCAGTGTCAAGTCAAGTGAGCAGTGCACCACCAAGTGGGCAGTGCAAATGTGGAGAAAGGCGGCAGGTGTGTATACTTAATCCTTACTAATATTATAAATGTGAAAGTGAGTCTGTGCTCTTGCTTATTATACTCCAATCATCATGAAATTTAAACACACATAGTCAGGAGCTCAGAAAAGGACAAGGCTACTTGGAAAATTTTATTGCTAATGATGGCAGACGAGCCATGGCCCACCTGATGGTAAGTGGTAACCGTCGCTCATGGACTCAATTATACTGAGAGTATTGTTAATCCGCTGCGCACCATTTCATTTCTCGGTTATGAAATGAAAGCATAAACGGCTATCTTCTGCTACAACCAAAACACACTGACGTAGGTCATAGTCACACAAGAGACGGTGGTACCGATCCGTTTGGCCCTAATATCAAGTGAGTACTCTCACAAATACTTATAAAAGTGTAAGGTAGGTACTTGTACAAAAAAAACAAATCTCCCAAACGGCTGGAAATAATTGGACTGGACTTGCACTGGCACACAGGTGATGTTATAAGGAGTAGCTTCGGCTCGTCATCGTTCACAATATATTAAAATAAAAGAATACTAATAATAAATAAATATAATAATATAATATACTAATCTATATATGTAATAGTGTCAGCAAATGTTGGCAATTCCAAATAAATAAATAAATACATTTTGATCTGTATTTTAGCACTTGACATGCTCAGCTACTTTAAAGAACAAATTATTCGTGAATGTGAAAAAAGAGAACTTTAGTGCGAGCAGGATTCGAACCTGCGTCCCTTACAATGGGGGAAGTGCTCTAAGCCATATATATATATATATATATCGCACTGACTAACGGCCATACCCAATCTCCACATCACATTTGTCTTTAGGACCCATGCATTAATCCGATATAAATTTAATTTTGCAATTAAAATTAATACTATGCATGTAAATGTAATAGGTGTCGTGGGTCGTAAAGTAAATGTGATATAAAATAATTTGTACTTTAAAAGAATAAAGGTTATACCTACTCGTAGTTGGATGTTAGTTTTCAAATAAATTTTGTTTGTATTTCAGAATCGTATTGTAGGCGGTGTAGAGACGGGTGTAAACGAATATAAAATGATGGTTGGTCTAGTAGACGTTAGGATCTCACAAATAAAATGTGGAGCGGTGATAATATCTAAGAACTACGTGCTAACAGCTGCACATTGTTTGACAAACTTGGACGTGAAGAACGACTTGGCGGTGTTGGTTGGAGAACATAATGTAACTACAGGTAAATTGGTGGCAAATTTGGCGGGATAAGAATACAGATTGTGTTTGGAAGGAAGCTGAATGCGCTCAATTATTTTGTAATTATTAATTTAATATTTGCAAATGTAAGTGTTCACGCATCTCCTCTTTTAGAGGAAGCGAGAGTGCTAATATAACTTAGCTGGAGGAGTGGTTTAGATAACGGCCTCCCTTCTGCGTGTTGTGGGATTTGATTCCAACACAGGACAACTCTTTGTGTGATCTACCAACGATTGATCTGACTCTGGGTATACTTTGTGTCCATGAAATTGAAAGTTTGTAAAGTACTTCGCGATATTAGGATTATTATTCCTTAGTGAAGGGTAGTCTTATAAAAAAAAAATCATAAGTAATATTTTACATGTCCTAGTTTGAGTTAAGTAATTTTTTTTTTGTGCCGTGTGGGGCCGGCTTTAGAATTGTCCCATCCCTCTCCACCCATGGGAAGACTAAAGAGAAGAGAAGAGCCGACTGAGGAATATTGGGGGAATGGGCAGCAGCACTCCCTTGAGTATTAACAATATCCACTGCGATCGCCAACCCGCCTGCCAAGCGTGGCGATTACGGCACTATCCCCCATTCTTGGGGAGGCCTATGTCCAGCAGTGGATGTTAAAAGGCTGATGGATGGATGGAATGATGGAATTATTTTTCGCAACTGGTTATCTCGTGAGAGTGAAATAAATACTGCGTGGTAAAACCGTCTTAAAAAGTAAAGAATTAAAAAATCAAAAACAAATCTATACCTACTACATATTATAAAGCTGTAACAAAACTGGGTCTGTACATTTAATATATTTAAAGAAAAAAAAAAATTACTATATACGCGTGTCTAAACACAAAACGACATTTTTTGATTTTTTGTCAGTTTATCTGTTTGTTCGTTCGCGCATCACGCAAAAACTACTAAACGGATTATGATGCAACGGATTTTATTTGAAGGCTCTTGGTTAGACTTAAAAACTGGTATATGTGTGAGCGTGAGCGCGTGTAATTACAAGTTTGGCATGGTTTTATAAGCTTCACTGGATTGTTCGTAATGCACCATCTCTATTTTTAGTTAGTCTGAGTAGGTACGTCGCAAAATTATTGTGACTACATAGCATAGCGTCTTTCAACTCTTTAATCTTTCTGGTATTATTTCTAGGTCATTTTAACAATATTGCTGATCAACCTTAAACAAAAAATAGCAAACAATTCTCAGGCAAACAAAGCAACTACAGTATGACAGTGGCCATCTCGCCGATAGCGCCATCTGGGCTCAACTTTGCCCGTGGATCCCCGTTTAGTAAGAGCATTTCACCACCCAAACCTGGGGTATTTACGTAGGTGCAAGTTTCAGAATAAATTAAAAGACTGACTATTTAATAAATACGTAAAAAGAAAAAATAATAAGTCTTCATCAATTATCCCCATACATCAAGCTCCACACTGTTGTCAACTAGAGTTTGAATAGAGAATGCTGGCCATATGAATAACAGCAAAAACAACAAAAAATTGTATTTGTCTTTGATGAACATTATATTATAAATTTCAGGTGATTCCCCGGCCACAAGAGTCTACAGAGTGGCTGGTGCTATTATACATCCTAATTTTACTGAGTAAGTAAGCTATATGATTTCTATGTTATTTTTTCTATATAATTATCCAATTGGTAAAGCATCTGGACGGTATCCAGAAGATGCAGGTTCAAATCCTGCTCCTGACTGTTATTTTCGATTTCACATTTTTCACTTTGTGTTTAATGTATAGTGCTAAGCATGTCAAATGCTAAAAATATATATAAAAATATCTAAATAATTATGTATTTTATATATTTGACATGCATAGCCATAAAAATGAACACAAAATACATGCGATAGATTATGTCATCTTTAAGAGTTTCCTGGATTGTTTATTGTTGAAAGGACTTCCCGTCTCTTGATTTAGGTTTATTAGATATTAAAATGGATATTTGGGAGGAGAGCTCACCACAAACCAACGGTTTGCCAATCGGCTCTTCAAGGATAGTGGGGAGGGTAGTAACGATAATAAAAGGCTTGCAAAATGGTTAAACTCACCAAAATGCGATGCATTAGGATCCCCAAAAAGCATAGCAATATTCCGCAAACCAACGAAGTAACAAATTCGATACGTGTTTAGCCACTACACGAGGTAGCATCAGGATCACAGCTACAATAGAGCCCCATTCGAATTAACCAAACATTCAGTTTTTTTATCTGTGAACAAAGAAAGAATACTCTTTTTTTCACAACCCATTATCAACCCACTAGTGGGCACGAACCACCTCTCAGAGAGGGAGATTAATTTAGCAATAAGCGTCTTAAGCTTCAAAAATCTCTCAGGCTTGTAAGTGATTATTTTGTCGACAATTATACATATAACGTCTAAAATTTCCTTGTGATGTCTCGACCTTGGACTAGGGATCGAGCTCGCACTATCTTCGCAGTCCATGGTTTTACGACTAGTCTATCACTGATTCATTAGTTTAGCTTACGTAATATGTATAATATTATGGTAGAGCCTTTAACCCAGCATGAATGTGCGGCTAGATCGGAGAAGTACAACCCTCTTACAGAAGAACAGCGTTAAACACAAAGTGAAAAATGTGAAATCGAAAAGAACAGCGTGCAACTACCGTGAAGCTTCCTCTCCGTATTTCTTGGATTGGATGGCGACGTGCAAGTGATGCCTCTGGTATTGCTATCTATAGGCTACGATAACCACTATGTCGTATGCTTGTCTACCTTTTCCACCCAGGTAGTATAAAATGTGCTGTGTGGGGCCAGTTTTAGAATTGTCCCACCCCCCTCTACCCACGGGAGTCGTAAGAGCCGACTGAGAGAATACCGAAATAAATAAATACATTATCCCCCATGACTGGACCGCTCGTTGTGGCGTTCTCTTGGGGAGGCCTATGTCCAGCAGTGGACGTTGAAAAGCTGTTGGATGGAACTATTTTTTTTAATTCTATTACAGGTCTAATTACGACAACGATATAGCATTACTAAGGGTGGCCCAGCCGATAGAGTTCAACAGCCGCGTCGGTCCTGTCTGCCTACCCTTCAAGTTCATAAACAGAGACTTAAGTGGCAGCAAAGTCACTTTACTGGGTAATTTGGAAATTTTATTTAATCTATTAATTTTATTTTTCACCGTTTCGTCAAGAATTTATCTATTTAGCCTATATAGGCATGTCTAAACACAAAACGATTTTTTTTAGATTTTTTGTCTGTTTGTTCGTTCGCGTATCACACAAAACTACTACTGAACGGATTTTGATGCAACTTTTTTTATTTGATAGCTCTTGATTACGTTTTATCATTTTGTCCGTGTGGTGACGGACTAAGAATGCAAATGTCACCACCCCATTCTTTCCCACGGGTGTCGTATGAGGCGACTAAGGGAAGTAAGCAATTATCATCCATTCCATGACTGGTGGTAAGGCTGGGTACCAAGTGGGAGTACTCACTTGGTTTCAGGCCCGAGCGGGTTGGTACCACCATCTCCCGTGTGACCGGCCATGAAGCACATCGTTGCGTTTTGGATGTAGCAGGATATAGCCGTTTATATTTCATTTCATATCTCTGAAATGAATTGGTGAGCAGCGGCTTGACAATACTCTTGGTATAGTCGAGTCCATGGGCGACGGTTACCATTTACCATCAGATGGAGCGTAGCTAGTTTGCCACTACATGCCATAAAAAAAAATATACTATATCGGGAACCTGGGATATAACCTACAAATTAGCTTTTGGCTGCGGTGGAGCCGCGGGCAAATGCTAGTAAAACAATATAATCCTTTTTACCATTATAAATGCGAAAATGAGTTTGTTTGTTACGATTTCACGCCGTAATTGCTGAACCAATCGTTATGATTTTGAACGATTAATTTTACTTTATATATTCTGGATCCCAGAAAAGTTTTCCATATCAAAAAAAAGAGCGGGTCCAATAGGATAGCTATTTTTGTATAAGGGTAATTAATTTGCCGTAGAGTAAGTTATATTCTGAATTCCATACGGGCGGAGCCACGAGCACAATCTAGTTTGCGTATAAATATGTGCGCATGTCATGCGCAGCCATATATATTAACCTAGAGTTCCGTTGGGTCTAACGACTTATTTATTTTCTCCATAATTCAGTCAGTTGTTGATTCACGAACGTCTTCACAAACTTCCGTATTTATAATATCACTAGCCTTTGCCCGCGGCTTCGCCGCAGCCAAAAGCTAGTTTTTCGGTTATATCTCAGGTTCCCGATATAGAAGCGGGATAAAATGTCTACCAGTTTTTAAGTCAAATCAAGGCCTTTCATATAAAAAAAGTTGCATCAAAATCCATCTAGTAGTTCTTTTCAATAAATTCAAAAAAAAAATCTAGATTTTCGGTTATATCTCAGGTTCCCGATATAGTAGCGGGATAAAATGTATACCAGTTTTTAAGTCTAATCAAGGCCTTTCAAATAAAAAGGTTGCATCATAATCCGTTCAGTAGTTTTTGTGTGATGCGCGAACAAACAAACAGACAAACAGACGGACAAAAATTAAAAAAAAAATGTTTTATGTTTAGAAATGCCTATATAGCCTATTACAGTCATTTTTTTTCTCAAATATCTTAAATGGACAGATACAGCTATGTTACAGTTTTGTAATAATAAATAGAATAGGATCAATAAGATTGATTTCTTAAATGTCATGTTTTAGGTTGGGGCACCCTGTTCCCGGGTGGACCAGATTCAAAAGTACTCATGAAGGTGGATGTCGATGTGATCTCTCAAAATAGATGTAGGACATACGAACAAAGAGTCACTTCCAGGCAAATCTGTACGTTTACTGCAGGAAAGGACGCTTGTCAGGTGAGAATTTTTTTTGCTTTCGACGGCTGACTAGCTACTGTCTATGTCTAGGTACCTGATATTAAGTAAATCAGTAGCGTACATACGTAAATATATGTCACTTATGAAACATCGAGACAGATAAATAATAAATAAATAAATATTCACGGACATTTCACACAACGTCCTCTGGTCCCAAACTAAGCTTAACGCTTGTACTATGAGTACCAGATCACGGATATAATACATTTATTACTTTTTTTTGTAAATACATACATACATATGATTGATAGAAACACCCAGACGCCGTACAAATATTTGTGTTCATCAAACAAATAATTGGCCTGAGTGGGAATCGAACCCACGACCTAGTGCACGGAAGTCGGTTACACTACCGACTACCCCACGAGGTCTGTCAAAAGGAAAGAAGTAAGAAGATTATAATTGTTATTTTTTATATTGTCGACGTGCTTTGGACTTTCCCTTTTTTACGGGATTCAAACCCGAGCCTTCTGAATACCGCTTTTTGTTATATGCGTTACATCTTTTTTTTTACACCACTCGGGTGGCAAACAAGCGTACTCCCATCTGATGGTTATCGTCATCTCTCACGCGTCACTAAGTCCAAGGAAAAGAGTAGAAGGTGTATATGAAGGATAATAAGAAAGGATAAGGAAGGGGTTTGTGTCTACTGCGCCTTCACTCACCATATGAGACACAAGAGTAGGAATACCTACTGTTGTTTCACGCTTCTGTGGTACTACTGACTGCCCATTCAACCTGGGACAAGCTAGGCTCTTCCGTAAGACCACCGAAGGAATGTAACATAGTTCCAGGGGCCCGCCAATAAAGGCGGAGAGACGGCACACGGCGGGTTTCTTTAGTGGGTGAGGGCCCCACACTACCCTGTTCGTTGCCCCGAACGACAGGGTGTGCGGTTAGGAACATTTTTCCCCGCCTTAACAAAGATAAAAAAGGCTCTACCGTAAGAGCTGTAAAAATTAGGAAGCCGGTGGTAAGATATTGTAACCTACAGATTTAATAATACTACACATACTATGTGTTACATACTGCTAGTATGTAACACAGTTTTTATTGGGGTTGTGGTTAAAGTAGGAATCGATGCAATATAATATCAAAATTATATAACAGACTAAGACTAACAAAAAATAAAGACACCCCATTTGTCAACTAAAAAGTGAAACCACTTTTTGAAAGATGTGTGCGTGAAAGTATTGTCGCTGGAAATAAATATTCCCTATAATATGGGTAAATTCTATTTTTTTTATTTTCAAAACATAAGGGAAGTAAATGTTTAAAGTAAGTTTACAGCAAATTAATAAATGATATAGGGAATATTATAGCACTGACGACGCATTCATGTAAGTAAAATCAATCGTCGAGTCATTTGGGCTTATTTTAGATCATACTCTGGTAACACTCGTGGTTTATGACACTTCGTTTTGTCATGGCTTTATATGGCTTCACTGGATTGTTCTAAGTGCTCCGTATATATTTTCTAGTTAGTCTGAAATAACAAAAGGTGTGACTTTCTTGCGCAATATAAAACGTGATTTGAAAGTACTTTTAAAAAAAAAAATATAAAATAAAGGACCTAGGTCTTAAAATAACAAATAATATGATAATAATGATTTGAAATTAACTATCCTCAGGATGATTCTGGCGGTCCTGTACTGTACACGGATCCAGCTACAGGTTTACTCTTCGATGTGGGCGTCATAAGCTTCGGCCGCTTCTGCGCAAGCAACAATCCCGGCATCAATACGAAAGTCACTGCTTATCTCGAATGGATAATTACAAATGCGCCTGGCTCATATTGCATGAAATGAACTTGGAATTACCTTGCCAATAGATTTGTTACTATTCTATTGATAAAATATTTTTAATACACTGCGAGTTTAAGTTATTTTACTTTCAACATTATTGAGTTATCGTATGCGAATTAACCATGTATCTAAGTCTCACGTAATAGATGGGGCGAGCCCCTTGCCGTCTACCAGGCACATTTCCAAACTCCGGGTTGCTACTGAGAATTTTTCTTTTTACGAAAAAGCTTAATAACACTGGCTGACCCGGGGATCGAACCCGAGAACTCATGATCAGCAGTCGCTTACACTACTGCTGCACCACAGAGGCAGACTATTCTTCAAAAATCGACGTAAATGATTGAATTTTAATCAAGAGAGAAAATAATAGTGTTGTTAATAACATATTGCTCGCTGATGCAGCACAAACCACTAAACTAATACCTACGCCTTTTGTGGGACGTCAAAGCCCGTAGAATATAACTCACTAAATCATATCGACATCGTATGGTCTTGCTTGTGATTGGTAGAGAAACCGACGCGTGATGTCGCAATAATCCCTCAGTCAATCACAATGATACGATGAGATGTCAATACAGTGACATACATTCTAAGCCCCAGGGCCCGTAGAATGAAACTCACTAAATCGTATCGACATCGTATCATCTCGCTTGTGATTGGTAGAGAAACCTACGCGCGATCTCGTAATAATCCCTCGGCCAATCACGATGATCTCTCAACCAATCACAATGACACGATGCGATGTCGATACGATTTTGTGACATACATTCTAACCCCCATATGACCCCCTTTTCGTTAAACGATTCTGATGCTCTAAACTGATACACAGGCATACAATTCATACAACGCCCTTTAAATGCGCATAATGCAAGAATGATTTATAAATACATTGGATAACCCATTTTTTATATACATACTAGCTCGCCCGGCGAATTTCGTACCGCCATATTACTTTTTTCGTGAATATTGCAATGAAAATTATTAAAGTACTAATATCACTATTAAAAAATAGTAGAAGGGTGAAAATTTAGGGTTGTATATATTTTTAACGCTAAATCATAAAAAAATAAATATAAAAAATTTTGTTCAAAAAATAGAAAAACATTTTTTGGGGTGGACGACCCTTATCACTTAGGGGTATGAAAAATAGTTTACGTCCTATTTTCAGACCTACTGAATATACATACAAAATTTTATAAGAATCGGTCAAGCCGTTTCGGAGGAGAATGGCGACAAACACTGTGACACGAGAATTTTATATATTAGATACTGGCTGACCCGGCAAATGTTTTTTTTCCATTTATATTATTTGTAGGAAAAATTTTTTTAGTTCAATATAAATAACTATCTACTATAAGTATGCAGGGATTTACTTATAATCGAAAGCGTTGTAGACAATGAAAGTATGCTTTATTTAGGATGTACTTTATTCCCAAATATTTTTTTATTTTATGTAAAAAAATATTTATTAAAATTGTCTTCATATAAATTAAATAATTAATAAATCCTTCTATCAGTGTAGTTATTGGTGAAAAACAGTGAATTAATATTGTATTCGTTTGCTTATTATTTGACTTACTTTTCACAATAATAAAACAGGTATATTTATTAAACACGTACACGTTTTCGTTTTGATTTAAAACTATTTCCAAAAAATGTTAAGTACAATATATACAGGTACGGTAATGGCCGTTGTTGTGGACTACCCTTAACATTTAGAGGGATGAAAAATAGATGTTGTCCGATTCTCAGACCTACCCAATATGCACACAAAATTCATGAGAATCGGTTAAGCCTTTTCGGAGCAGTTCAACCACAAACACCGCGACACGAGAATTTTATATATTAGATTAATATTAATCTACGGACCGTGATTTTGGTCAAGGTAACTAGACTACAGATACAACCAGATACGCATGAGAAAATATAGTGCACTCACGAGTGTGTTCCAAACACAAGTGCACATTATGTTCCCTTACTCCCATAGTCCCTTACTCTCATAGTCCCCTACTCTCATAGTCCCTTATTCTCATAGTCCCTTACTCTCACAGTCCCTTACTCTCATATCAACACGATCGGAGAGAGATCGTTGCGTGTTTTCCGAGGCACGGGGGTGGAACACCTGCAACAGAGGCTGATATTGAGAATTGATTAACGCAAAACCAAATAACTTTTTGATGTGAAAACATCTAATGCGGAGGGAGGGTAAAACTAACTGTTTTTTTAATTGTTTTAAAGGCCATCTGTTGACAAATCATCCTAGGAAGTATAATGTCAATCAATAAACCAATAAAAGTTTTAATTCGTCTATGGACATTGAGAGGGCGCGTACCATGAATTATATAAGACTCGAACAATATTTGAAGAAAGAAAATCGATGTTTTCACATCTGCGAGACATTCCGTGACGGCTCATTTTTTTTGTTATCTATATACTGCTGTTAGACCACCACTATAAAAAAGCTTTCTATTAACAATATATGTTCAAAAATTATGCATACCATTAATGTAACGTCGACGTCGCTAGGTGCACATCTCTGACTCTTCAAATTCTGTTTGTTTTGGTTTAACGTGTTTTTTGGATCACACAAATGATTAGGTAAGAGGTTCACTTTTTTGCGGCGGGAAAAAATGCACTTAACCGTACATACCGCCGTTCGGGACAACGAACAGGGTAGTGTGGGGCCCTCACCCACTAAAGAAACCCGCCGTGTGCTGTCTCTCCACCTATATTGGCAGGCCACCGGAACCATATTACATTAATTAAACATAAAGTGAAAAATGTGAAATCGAAAATAACAGTCACGAGCAAGATATGAAAAGCACATTTATTTTCGATTTCACATTTTTCACTTTGTGTTTAATGTATAGTGCTAAGCATGTCAAATGCTAAAAATATATATAAAAATATCTAAATACATATTACATTCCTTCAGTGGTCAAGGTGAAAACCATAACCAATAGGTTTTCTTATTTTTAAGCAGTCTTTAATAGCCTTGGTAGGGTACATTTTTTTTGTTAAGGCGGGAAAAAATGCACTTAACCGCACACTCCGTCGTTCAGAGCGACGAACAGGGTAGTGTGGGGCCCTCGCCCATTAAATAAACCCGCCATGTGCCGTCTCTCCACCTGTATTGGCGGGCCACTGGATCTATGTTACATTATTTCAGTGGTCCGCCGGCGGCTTACTCTTTCGGGTACTCGGGTACGGTAGTAGGGTACCTAAGACTCACATAATTCCCTTTTCTCTATTGAGCGTTGGGTCTTTTCGGCACTAGTTCTCAGCTGTATCTTCGTATTGCAGTCGTTACCATTTATAGTCTAGTGTGCTGTGATTCATATCCCACCATCAGCCTAGAAGAGATCGCTTTAAGCGATAAAGCCGCCAATTAAAAGCCTGTTAGCGTTAAGTTAGCTTTAAGGTTCTTCATACAATGGTTTTTAATAAAGAGTTATCTATTTATCTATCTTGAACCGTGTAGTGACGGACTAAGAATACGAGTGTCACTACCCCATCCTTTCCCGCGGGTCGTACAAGGCGTTTAAGGGAAGTAAGTAATTATCACAGCTGGGTTACAGTAGTGGAGTAACTATTTAGTAATCTATGGTAGTGGTGAGAGTACTCACTTGCTATCGGGCCCGAACGGGTCGGTACCACCGTCTCCTGTGTGACCAGTCATGAAGCACGTCAGTGTGTTTTGGCTGTAGCAGAAGATAGCCGTTTATTCTTTCATTTCATATCTTAGAAATGAAATGGTGCGCAGCGGCTAGACAATACTCTCGGTATAGTTGAGTCTATAAACGACGTTACCACTTACCATAAGGTGGGCCGTGGCTCGTCTGCCATCATTAGCAATAAAAAAATATATTTATTAGCAGTGAAAGATATTGCTCTTTTGATTGAGTGCATTCTTCGTAAGACGACATATTATTGTTAAAAGTATTCGTCAAAATATTTCCTGGTCTTAAGATTACACGGAATAAAAATATTCTTTGTTTATATGTGAAACAAAGGCATCGTATAATATCTTCAAGTTTGAGATATAGGGTATATATGCGGTATTCGTACACAACGTTGAGTTATAGAGCGGCAACGAGACTGCGAAGCCCTGCTTTTAAAACCAGTAAGTAAAATATTTAGATATTTTTATATATATTTTTAGCATTTGATATACTTAGCAACATACATTAAACACAAAGTGAAAAATGTGAAATCGAAAATAACAGTCACGAGCAGGATATACTTCCGACAGATGGTGCAGGCGTCACCCAAAGACGTTAAGTATGAATGTGTTATCGAGATTAGCAGTCAGGAGCAAGGGTCACGATGGCTGAATTGGCAAAGCATCTGGACGGTATCCAGGAGATGCAGGTTCGAATCCTGCTCGTGACTGTTATTTTCGATTTCACATTTTTCACTTTTTCAGTAAGTAAAAGTTCGAATATACTTTTTTGAAAACATCCATTGGCTACTACGATTTTTTTTTAAGACAGCAAGAATAGTCTAAGACTAAGGAATGATCCTTGTATCGCGGGGGTCATTACAAACATACAATTTCACGGACACAAAGTATACCCAGACTCAGAACAACCATTTGTGAATCACACAAAGAGTTGTCCTGTGTGGGAATCGAATACCCCACACCAACTAGGTCGTGGCCTTGAGCGACAGGGTGTGCTGTTAGGACCATTTATTCAAGGCTTAACAAAAAGACGTGCAAGTTTCCACAATATGTGTTCCATTACCGAGCAGGGACAAATTTGGAATTCGTGGACTGTGGATTGAAGTCGATACCACAGTTTTTGGGATAGTCCATTAAACAAGTGATATTTTTTAGGAGTTATTTTAACCCTGTACTCCCCCTCGTGGTACGTGGTGAGGTTTAAGATTAATCCCCCCTCCCCTACCCAAAATAAAGTGTATTTTTTTAGTACAAAGTAACTTAAAAAATCAGTATATTATCTTTAAATACAGGTAATTATAATCTAATTCAAGCTCACACGCCATTTTTCCGTCGTTTAAAAATCGCGCGTTCAACGAAAAAATAAATACACGTGATATCTGACTACAGCCCAGTCCCTCCTTGTGATATTTCGTGATTTTTGTCGAATCAACCTTTCGAGCCTCACGTGATTAATGGACAACTCCTTTGCAGTCTGGGTGGGATTAAACCAAAATTTTATTTTGACAGCTCTTCCAGTCGAGTCATCGAAGGTACGCAGAGACCAGTTTCTACTGCCTTAAGACCTTACACGTCTGTCGGATTGTTTGCACATCATCCTACTTTTGAAGTGGGACAACATTATACATCTGAAAAGATTATCACCACAGAGTTCTGAATTGGAGCGCATTTCTTATAGGTTGATATCCAATACGTGGTGACTGTTTTTTTAATTCACAATTTAATGTAATAGATAATCAAGCAAGTTCTCAAAACTAACGGCGATGCCTAACGAAATGATTTTTGGAGCAGCCATTTTGATTATGACTTTCAAATCAGTTGCAGTTCAAATATTTAATCCCGACACTAACTGTACGTTCAACCATATGGTAAGTATTACGTCACAACATTAAGTTATAAAGTATGAGATGGGAAGGGACCGTTTATAAATGATTTCACGCTATATTCTGCTTTTTAGGGCTCTCCTCCCTCCCCCCGTGGGACTTGGAGGCGGAGGTGCTCGCCGAGGTGTATCGGGGGGCGTCGCAAGAGCGGGAGCCGGGCCGCCCCCTACGGCAACGCCCGCCGAGCTGCCATGGCCAAGTGGAGGGCACGGTTGGAGGCGCCCCGGGCCGGTCTTTGGACCGTAGGGGCGCTCCAGCCGTAATGGAGGAGTGGGCGGGGCGACGGCATGGAGTCCTTAGCTTCCGACTGGTGCAGGTGCTGTTGGGGCACGGTTGCTTCGGCAGATACCTGCACATAGTCGCAAGGAGAGAAGCGACTCCGGGCTGCCACCACTGCGGCTGTGACGAGGACACGGCGCAGCACACGCTCGAGTCGTGCCCGGCTTGGGCCGAGCAGTGCCGTGAACTCGTCGCGTAAATAGGGGGGGACCTCTCACTGCCGAGCGTCGTTAGAGCGATGCTTGGCAGCGACAGGAACTGGGCCGTGGTCGCTGCCTTCTGCGAGGAGGTTATTTCGCGGGAGGAAGCGGCGGAGAGAGCCAGGGAGGAAGATTCTTCCGCTGACCCGAACCGCCGCCAGCGACCGGGGCGGCGCAGGCGCAGGTACTTGCGCTTCATTACGCCCTAGCTGAGGCTGCGGGTGGATGGACCGGGGAACGTCCGCCACCCGCAAGGCCTCCCGGGAAGGTGCGTTTAGGAACATTTTTTCCGCCTAGACAAAAAAATAAAGGGCTCTCCTCCTTATCGTTAAACTACGTCAGATTTTTTATAAACAAAATATTGTGATATGTATTTTAGCACTTGACATGCTCATCTAATTTTAAGAACTTTATTTGATTTAGGGTATTAAAATACCATTTTTAAAGTAACTATAAATTATTTGTGAAAAAGGAAAAAAAATTTTAGTAGGAGCGGGCAACGAACCCGCGTCTTTTCCAATCCGGGGAAGTGCTCTAAGCCACTGAGCTATCCTACCGATCTTTCGATCATCCCAATCTCTTTATCACATTTGTCTTACGACCAAAAAAAATCTCTTTTTCCTTATTCACAAATAATTTATACTAGATTTAATTTATAATATATATGTACACTCTTAAATACTATTACAAAGCTTATAAAAAAAAGGAACAAAATAAATAAAGAAAAGAAAGAATTTAAAATTATGCATCATAAAATTCATCCGCATCACTGACTACTGGCAAAGTGCCCAGAAGGCTGACAGCATTGCCACGTTGAATGGCAATGCTAATCCTCTGTGCTAGGTAAAGGCCAGCCCTCTGATCACGTGAGGCGTCGACCAGACACCTCGCAACTTCTTTATAGAATTTCCGAGCGTTCGGGCCCCATGACTCTAGCGTTTCGACCCCAAACGGTTCGAAAATATAATTACCCTCAAGGTTATTATATTTCTGCCGTTTGAGGGTCTCCGCTGATGCAGCAGCAGCACCAGGACAACTAGCGGTGCTTGGTAGATGTGATGGAGCAAGGGTGTCGACGCAGGTGGCGTCCCACACCAAAGGCATCCATCTTCCAAGGCATCAGAGTCATACCGTCTGGTCTCTTCCCATCGTCGCGTACCAAACCATAAGGTTCACGTACGGCTGGTATACCGACGGTAACAAGAGCACGACGGATTATCTCATTTATACTTTAAAAAGTAGTGGAGCATGTCAATTGCTAAAAAATATAGATCTAAAATACCATTTTGAAACTTAACTTAATAATTGAAAAATCGGAATGATAATGTGATATCAATATTAGACAAGATATTCAACTATAAATTTTAATTTCAAGCTGCGTATTAGAGTACGTAATTATAAATACAACTATTCAGATCATAGACATGTTAAAAATAAATACCATATGGTTTGCTAATGCGAGCCATGGGCGCCGCCATATTGGACCTTGTTGCCCTGCCGAGCGCCTTACACTTTACCCCTACCGCTGCCGGCTGTAATGCGACATGCGATAGATGGACGAAAAAATTAGAGGCGATGGAAAAAAAAGTTTCTCTTTAAGAATCTTTTCCAGGTGGAATTCCCTCAGAAACTCCCCATTGAAAGTCCATGGTGGCCAGCTCCCTACAAACCAGGTCAAACATGTCGCTGGATGTTTAACTGTCCTGCCGGGTTCAACTGCCGACTGCGGTGTGATGTAAAACTGCCATATGTGAGTATTTATAATATCGTTTCTAATTGTTGATTAACTGTTAATACAATATTTAGCCAAAAAAATGTGTGTAAAATATATGTGAATGGGAGATGAGTAGAGCCTGCGATAGCTTAACGGGCTAAAGTATTCCCACCGGCCAAGAAAGACATGCTGGTAAAAATCCTGCGGGCAGATACCTCGTTCCCCACTTTCATCGAAATGGTGAAAAAAAAATCACTTGGCAAATTTAGTATTTATCACAAATTCATAAAGATCTGGTCTCCCGCCCGAGTATTGTGCGTTCGACTCCCACACAGGACAAATCTTTGTGTGATCCACAAATGGTTGTTTTGAGTCTGGGTGTTTGTATGTTTGTAAAGTCCCCCGCAATACAAGGATTATTTCTTAGTGCAGGGCGTAAAAAAATACAGTGTATTTTGCAAATTGCTTAGAATATAGGCTAGAAATAATATGATTTTGCATTTTTATTGTATTTTTCATTTAGTATTGTATCTTAGTATGTATCTTAGTAAGTACAAAAATAATAGTTACGAGCAGGATTTTCTATTACACATTATTTCAGTTTGTGTTCTGGTAACACAAACTGAACACTAACATAATAATATACATATATGTTGTTATTTTTATTAGTAAGTAATAAATTAAATTCTCATCATCATCTTCATAGATCGTTTTTAACATATCTCTTACCAATTTCAGTCAGAAGACTGCTCAGAGGACCAGCTCCTGGTTTCCCGACTAGGGAACAATCAGTTCGTTGGTGCTGCCACGTACTGCGGTAAAACTATAATCAACTCCAGATCTCTTAACCAGAAGATAGCCGTTGGTAAGTACTCATTTTCTAAAACCAATAATTATTTAGTAGTAAATCGCAGTGTTATTTTTTTTATAAATTTTTCATATCCATGTAGGGTGGCAAACAAGCATACGGCTCACCGTGGTAAGCGGTTATCGTAGCCTATAGACGCTAGTAACACCAGGCCAGGTTAATGGCGCAGGGGCGAGTACCGGCGCTTGCTGCCACCCAAGGCCTCTGTGTGCGGACGCGTCGCTCAGTAGAGAGTACCGCGCCGGTGGGCCACTGAAATAATGTAACACAGTTCCAGTTGCCTGCCAATACAGGCGGAGAGACGGCACACGGCAGGTTTATTTAGTGGGAGAGGGCCGGACACTACCTTGTTCGTTGCCCCGAACGACGAGGTGTGTGTTTTCCCGCCTTAACAAAAAAATGGGTGTCAACCGTTCTTTTACATTGATCTTCTGTGAGAGGGTGGGACTTTTCCGATCGAGCTGGCGCATCCCTGTAAGGATAAGCAACACTCTACCACCATTTTGAAATAACATGCAGGTCGTGGGTTCAATCCCCATTCAGGACAATTATTTGTGTGATGTACACAGATAATTGTACTGGGTCTGGGTGTTTTCTATGTCATGTATTATATGTAAAACTAACTTATCATCACGCCATTTCCCTTGCGGGGTAGGCAGAGAGAAAAATATGTATGTAAAAAAGAATATGTAGGTATGTATTTACAAAAAATATATCCGTAATCTGGTACCCATAGCACAAGCGTTAGCTTAGTTCGAGAGGACGTTGTGTGAAATGTCCGTGAATATTGATTTATTTATTTTTAATATCTTTTCCAGGTCTAATAACACAGAAAACTAGTCCTGGTGGTACATTTAAATGTCAAGTACGAGCGGAATCAGCGAGGTTCACAAATTGACTTCGGTCAGCTAATTATAAAAATATGGTATCCATAATAGCATATAACGCAATAAAGTAATACAAACTAAACTTATCCTAATATAATAAAAAAAAATGTAAATAAAAAATCACTTGAATGAACCTTAGACCAAGAGGACTAACGCAATAAATATAATATATTCGATAAATAAGCCGGTGTTTATTCTCAAACTTTGAATATATATCTATATGATATACTAGCCTTTGCCTGCGGCTCTGCCGCAGCCGAAAGCTCGTTTTTGGGTTATATCTCAGGTTCCCGGTATAGTAGCGAGATAATATGTTTACCAGTTTTTAAGTCTAATCGAGAGCTATCAAATAAAAAAGTTGCATCCAAATCCGTTCAGTATTTTTTGAGTGATACGCGAACAAACAAACAACTGTTTGTCTAAACAGACAAAGTATTTGAAATAAAACGGTTTGTGTTTAGACACGCCTTTAGAGCCTATTACAGTATTTTTTTCTAAAATATCTTAAATGTAAAGACACAGCTCCGTTACAGCTTTATAATAGTATAGATATTTCTTGTGTCCGTGCGTTATTCATTGAACTCCTCCTATACTGTTGGACCGATTTTGATGATTTTTTGTGTATGTTTGAGTAAGTACCGGTATGGTTTAGATTCAAATCTGGACCCGGTAGGTGGCGCCACGATAGGATTTCAGGATTTTTTCTTCAATTTATTCTAATGTAAAAAACATATATGTGCCTACCTAATAACCAACAAACACCTTATGATTATGAAAATAACCACTAGTAGCGAAAATAAATGACTCCATTCAAACGAAACGCCAATGTTCGAACAGGACAACCGAATTAATCGAACCCTACAACACGGGAGATTGGTGTCTAAACCACTCCGCCATCCATTATGTTTTACACACGACGGACAAAACGGAACGGAGGCGGTACATTGTGGTTGGAGTTAAAGGTTATTTGTCTGGTACCATTTTCCCCAAAAAGTACTGGACTGACTTCGTTGCAGTTATTTGCATTTTAAAGATTTAATTTCAGAGTAGGTTCTCAGGCAATTATTAATCTTCGATCATTAATTCCAACAAGATACAGTGTCACGAATAAAATCAAGCTAAAAACTGTCCGTGTGAATGTGAATATATACTTATACAGCTACATCTGTTTACTAACGAACTGAGACAAAGGTTTTAAGACAGTTTTAAGTTCAACCTAATTACAATCATGGATGGCACTTGGTAATAAAGTCACAAATATTTAAAATATTATCTTACATTTACGATCATTCGTCACAAAAAATGAGCAAAGCAATAATTTATTACTGCCATTAAAAGTGAAAGGTCAAATAACATTTACTGTGAAATCAAGCTTAATTAGCAACAAATAAAGTACATTTTTGAATTAAACAAAATAAGAGCTCATTCCTCAAGTGCGCTGTTATTTACCAATACGGATTTTTTGGGCCGACGTATATCTATTGCATTGTTGATTGAAGCCTTTTATACAAAGGTGTATTAATATCCACACAATCTATATTACAGACGCTAGCAACATACAGGAAAATGTTCCTAACCGCACATCTTGACTTGATATTTTTATATATATTTTTTACGCATTAGACATGTTATAGTTATATAAAAAAACAAAAAGTGCGAAAACGAAAAACGGTCACGAGCAGGATTTGAACCTGCATCTCCTGGAATACCGTCCCAGATGCATTGCCAATTCAGCAATCGTGACAATTGTTCATGACTGCGAATTTCGATAACACATTCATTCTTAACGTCTTGGGTGACACCTGGTGGTGCTGAATTGGCAATGCATCTGAGACGGTATTACAGAAGATGCAGGTTGAAATCCTGCACGTTAATGTTATTTTCACATTTTTTTTGTAATAATTTATATGAACCTGCATCTCCTGAATACCGTCCAGATGCTTTGCTAATTCAGCTCCTGGCTGCTAATTTCGATAACAGATTCATACTTAAGGTCTTTGGGTGACGCCTGCGCCATCTGTCGGAAGTATTTTCATACATTATATGCTGAATTGGCAAAGCATCTGGACGGTATCCAGGAAATGCAGGTCCAAATCCTGCTCGTGACTGTTATTTTCGATTTCACATTTTTCACTTTGTGTTTAATGTATTGTGCTAAGCATGTCAAATGCTAATAATATATATAAAAATATCTAAATATAATTTATATGGCTAAGCATGTCAAATGCTAAAAATATATATAAAAATATCTAAATATAATTTATTTGGCTAAGCATGTCAAATGCTAAAAATATATATAAAAATATCTAAATATAATTTATATGGCTAAGCATGTCAAATGCTAAAAATATATATAAAAATATCTAAATATAATTTATATGGCTAAGCATGTCAAATGCTAAAAATATATATAAAAATATCTAAATATAATTTATATGGCTAAGCATGTCAAATGCTAAATATATATATAAAAATATCTAAATATAATTTATATGGCTAAGCATGTCAAATGCTAAAAATATATATAAAATATCTAAATATAATTTATATGGCTAAGCATGTCAAATGCTAAAAATATATATAAAAATATCTAAATATAATTTATATGGCTAAGCATGTCAATTGCTAAAAAAATATCAGAATTAAAAATATTGAATATTGTATGATTATTTGCTGAGCCTCTCAATAGAAGTGCAGCCCAATATCCGGGCACGGCAACGTCTGCCAGCTGCCATAGTATATTAATAAATCCTCAAATACATACAATTTCACTTAGCGCGATGTTGTAAGAGTACCTTTTATTTATTTATTTATTTCATTTGTTGCTATGCTTGCTTGGCCGTGTGGGGCCGGCTTTAAAATTGTCCCACCCCTGTCTACCCACGGGAGTCGTAAGAGCCGACTGAGGGAATACCGGGGGAGTGGACAGCAGCACTCCCTCGAGTATTAACAACATCCACTGCGATCGCCAACCCGCCTACCAAGCGTGGCGATTACGGCATTATCCCCCATGACGGGATCGCTTGTTGTGGTGTTCTCTTGGGGAGGCCTATGTCCAGCAGTGGACGTTGAAAGGCTGATGGATGGATGGATGGATGGATGCTATGCTAACAGTATAAACCAATGCGCACAGCAGACCATAATACAATTAACTTACAAATATCGTACAGTAAAGTATTAAAAATATATGAAATAAACATTTAGATAAGCTTAAGTGTATTACACAAGCTTTTATAAAAAGATTATTATTTGTAAAGAATAAGTCAATATCTGGTCTCTAAGCAATCAAAGCGTTGAGTAGATGTGTGGCTTGCGCCTTGGGAGCGAACTGCGCGGTCTGTGTACGTGTGGTGGAACCAAGAGTAAACGCCGTGCGATAGGTTGTCGCAGCCGGTCTGGTGTTATGAAAGAGCAACGAGCCAGGGCGGCGGAGTCATCTACTTTGTTATTAAGCAGGTGGTAGTAGTACATCAACAACGCATATTTACGTCTTAACTCTAAGGTGTAGAGACCAACCATTCCAGACACAATCAATGAAGGGTATAAATAATAATAAACGGGCCTCGTGGCGTAGTCGGTAGTGTAACCGACTTCCGTGCACGAGGTCGTGGGTTCGATTCCCACTCGGGACAATTATTTGTGTGATGAACACAGATATTTGTACTGCGTCTGGGTGGTTTCTATCTATTATATGTATGTGTTTACAAAAAAAAAGTAGTATATGTATTATATCCGTAATCTGGTACCCATAGCACAAGCGTTAAGCTTAGTTTGGGACCAGAAGACGTTGTGTTAAAATGTCCGTGAATATTTATATTATTTATATTTATAAATAAAGGTAATAACCATACATTTTCTTATATAAATAGCAAGCGAATTTTCTCTGGACACGTCCAATCATTATTTTATACTTTTGTTCGTGAGGATCCCATAACAATGAATCGTACTCCAGCTTACTACGTACTAATGCGTAGTAGAGTGACACAATAGCATTTCTGTCTTGGAACCCTGCCGTCTGCCGCATGACGAAGCCCAGGGATTTATAAGCTGATTTACATATATTAACAATATGTTTATTGAAAGTAAGCTCCCTATCTAGCGTTAATCCTAGGTCCTAGGTTACTTCGGCTACTCGTTCCAGATGGACATGGTCCATGTGGTAGTCATATTAAAGGGGCTTCCGCGACCGTGTAAATGTTATGGTTTTACACTTGGACTGATTGAAGTCAAGATGATTGAGCGTGCCCCATTCAAGCACACTATCGATGTCCCTCTGGAGTGCTTCACAGTCGGCCATGCTATCTACACCCAAGAATAGTTTAACATCATCAGCAAACATAAGACACTCTGCCGTTCTGATAACCTTCGATAGATCGTTTATCACAATGAGAAACTGAGTAGGTCCCAAAGTACTTCCTTGACTTATACCAGAACAGGTCAAATATGGGTTAGAACGATAACCAGAGAGTTGCACATATTGTATACGATCAGATAAATAGCTTACAAACAACTGAAGCTGTTTGGGAACAAATCCTATAGCTGAAAATTTTTCCAGAAGTAGAATATTATGGACACGATTGAAAGTTTTTTTTTATATCGAAGTAAGCTGCATCAACTTGTTTTTTTCGATCCATTTCAGTGACCGCGTAATCTATAAAGTTGATGTGGTTAGTAGTAGTCGACTTATGAACTCTGAACCCGTGCTGGTTGTCCACTAATTGAGTTTTTGTACCTGCCGGATGATGTAACGGTTCAGTATCGTCTCGAGAACTTTGCAAAACACCGACAGCTATTATAGGTCTATAGTTTTCCACCTGAGACACAGATCCATACTTAAGCACAGGAGTTACTCGTGAAATTTTCCAAATAATGGGATACTTATAAGTGTTTAAAATTAAGTTATACAAATACAAGAGAGGTTTTGTAAATGTTACCATACCGTTTTTTACAACAAAAGCGGGGATTCCGTCAGGTCCTGCAGATGAATGAGCTTTTAATCGCTTAATTGCTAAAGCTATGTCAGTTGAATCTATATTGCTTATCGACACCCTTAGAGAACTAAATGGAGTGACAGACTCTCGCTCAGCGTCTTCTGCAGATAACAAAGAGCCGCGGGGCAAAAAAAAACAGAGTTAAAATAGTTGCAAATGCATTCGCAATGGAATATCCGTCGATGTCCAAAACCTGCTGAACGTGAAACTGGTTACGAACCGCAAGCAACACCCCATCCGGCGTCGCTGACTCTGTCCCGACGCAGCACCGTATATCCAGGCGTGAATATTTCTGCATCGCTTACACCGCTTTATAACACCATAGGTTTGCTTACAAACATACATAATATATAGAAATTCCATTTTTATTCATATACTAGCTGATACCGGCAACTACGCCCGCGTGGAATTTATTTATTTTCTTTTTTAGTGCATCCTAATTATTTTTTCCAAAATAAAAGTAATGATCCCCGTCCTGTGGTCCCCTCCAAATCAGTGCGGCTGTTCAGGAGATTAGCCGTGGATATATATTCGATGTAGATATATATCTATTTGAATCGGTATTCATTCACAATTTCAGGGGTTTCTATTTCGCGCGGTACCCCAATTGTTTTTTTTTACTATTTTTTCAAAATAAAAGTAGTTTAAGTTACCTAACTTAGAAGAAGTACCTACTTCTTATAACAACAGCTATCTGCTAGTAAAAGTCACGTCCAAATCAGGCCAGGCGTTCCGGAGTGGTATTCATTTACAATTTCATAGGCTTTATTTTTTTTACGCGGAACTCTAATTATTTTTCCAAAATAAAAGTCTAAGTTGCGCCCTGTAATAACAGCTATTCGCTAGTGAAAGTCCCGTTCAAATCGCTCAAGCCGTTCCGGAGATTTGCCGGAACAAACAGCCAAACAGACAGACACAAAAACTTAAAAAATTGGTGTTTTCTTATTGGTATCCTAGGTAGGTATATACTCTCGTATACATTTAGTAAAAAGCTGTTATTTAGATATTACAAACAGACACTTCATTTTTATTATATGTATAGATTTATTCATATATATAGCTACTTCACAATAGGAAGCGAGAGGTCATGTCTACTATGAATCCATAACACATACTCGTAGATGTAAATAAATATTGTTTGATACGAACAATTATTCTTTACTACTAGTCATGTAAGCATAAGGAGCCTCCATAGTTGGTTGTACAGCAAGAAAGAACATGTGAGTAATTAATTATATAAAATCTTATCAATTTAGCTACCAGTACATACTAAGGTTTACCTCTATATAAAAACCCGTAAGAGATCGTTTTTATTTGAATAGTTTTAAATCCTAACTACTGAGGGATAGTCATGGACTATGGAAAAAGAGTACCAAAAAAATACAAAAAAGTAGTACAAAAAAAATTAAAGTAAAAAAAGGTAGTACTCTTTTTCTGTACTCTGTGGGGATAGTCCATTCGATCGACACAAAGTGCGAAAATGTGAAACTGGAAATACGAGCAGGATTTGAACCTGCATCTCCTGGATACCATCCAGATGCTTTGCCAATTCAGCCATAGCGACAACTGCTCTCGACTGCTAATTTAAATAACACATTCATATTTAAAGTCCTGGGTGACGCCTGCGCCTACTGTCGGAAGTATTTACACACATTATACCGACCAGGTAAACTTAATTTTACAATTAAGATTTTTACCTAATAATGACACAGCCCTATAAATATTTAGAAATGTTTGTATATATTTTTTTAGCACATGACATGCTTAGCCTTTAATGTATATATGTTACGGCTAATGCCCGAAGTGCGGCTACACCTAGTTCTAGCCGGCTAAAACTAGGTGTGGCCGCACTTCAGTTTATAAAACTATGTTATGGGCCCCTAATGGTAAAGAGATCTGTATGTTTAGGTCCTCTGAGAATACTCCCGAGCCAGTGCCTGACCTTAATCATGTTAGGTTAGGTTATTTTAAACAAATGAAATCGGCTACACCTAATATTAGCCGTGAATAAATCTGTTACACCAAGGTTTAAACACCGAAGTGCGGCTACACCTAGTTATAGCCGGCTAGAACTAGGTGTAGCCGCACTTCGGGTATTAGCCGTAACATATACATTAAACATAAACACAAAGTGGACAATGTGAAATTGAAAATAACAGTCACGAGCAGGATTTGAACATGCGGGTTGTATATGGCTAAGCATGTCAAGTGCAAAAAAAATTAAATATAAAAATTTCTAAATATTGAAAATAACAGTCATGATCAAGCTTGATTTGACTCGTAGTTACTACGTAAGTATGAGTGAGTGTAAACCAAACTGGATATTTTTACTTATAGCTTTTTTTTATTGCGTATGTTGGCAGACGTACACGTAGCTCATGGACTTAACTATACCGGGAGTATCATAAAATCTTCATTTCCCAGATATGAAATGAAATAATTAACTATCTCCTGCTACAAAACACACCGATGTGCTTCATGGTCGGTCACATGGGAGATGGTGGTACCAACCCGCTCGGGGCCGAAAACAAGTGAGTACTCTCCCTTGGCACCCAGCCAGCAAGAATGGGGTGGTGAAACTTGTACTTAACCGCACATCCCGTCGTTCGAGGCAATGAACAGGGTAGTGTGGGGCCCTCACCCACTAAATAAACCCGCCGCAGCCTAAGGATTCTCAAAGCATTACAATATTTATGTCCTTACCTGCGCTACGTGGATCTGCAGGGTAGGCAGAGGTGTATTACACACCCACGGTTCGCCAGCTATGTTTAAGTCCCACGTAATAGAGGGCGAGCCTATTGCCGTCTACCGGGCACAATTCCAAACTCCGGGCTGCTACTGAGATTTTTTCTTTTTAGGGAAAGCTCAATAACACTGCCCGACCCAGGGATTGAACCCGAGACCTCATAATCAGCAGATCACACATCGTCTGGCCGTAACACCGACACACACACACACACAGAAATGCATGGCCATCATGAGGTATCGAGTCGGCGGTACCTGCTGTACCTCTAGGTTAAGGGACACACTAACGGGCAACGTCAATGCTCATCATGGCGATAATTATTGCGTTAACGCGATAAATTGGGTGGCTTTCATTGAACGTTCAATTTTTTTGACGTACCGCCACTGGAGTTATTGCCTAACGTCAATATGAATCCATCCATCCATCCATCAGCCTTTCAACGTCCACTACTGGACATAGGCCTCCCCAAGAAATGGGGGATAGTGCCGTAATCGCCACGCTTGGCAGGCGGGTTGGCGATCGCAGTGGATGTTGTTAATACTCGAGGGAGTGCTGCTGCCCACTCCCCCGGTATTCCCTCAGTCGGCTCTTACGACTCCCGTGGGTAGAGAGGGGTGGGACAATTCTAAAGCCGGCCCCACACGGCGCACTTGGAAACAGTCAATATGAATGCCGTTATTGAATTCTAGCTATAGGTCGTGGCCATTATCGCGATTATAGTATCGTGCGTTGTAGGCGCCACTCTAAGGATTGACAAATATATCTGGGTACATTAAAAATATCGATAAACAACGGATTTGTTTCTAAAAATTATTCAATACTTATACAAGATTTTTTAAAAAGTGTTTTTATTTTTTAAGTTAAGGCTTATATAAGTATAATTTAGGACTTTTAAAAGCAATTATTTTAGTACCTAAATGCCTAGCACAATTTCAAGGTTTTTGGCAATGAATTAATCATGACGAACATTTAATACATAAGTAGTAATAATACTAAATAAACGTTTGCACGTTGATGAATTATTCTAAAAATTAGGTACTCACAACTCCAACTCACTGTGGAGAATCTGTGGAGTGGGGCTGACTAACCGCATTCGTAACGACGACGTAAGAGAGCGAGTAGGTATGAAAGAGAGTATTGGTGTAAAGATGCGAAAGGGAATGCTCCGAGGGTTTGCACATGTGGAAAAAATGCCGGACGAGCGACTGGTTAAGAAGATATACAATGGGAATGTGGAAGGTTGCAGGTACAGGGGGAGGCCGAGACTCATCTAATTAGACCAAATCGGTCATGTATTGAAGGAAGGTGGAGTCAGGAGTCTCCGAAACTGACGAGCGTGTATGAAGAGAATGATGAATATTGAGGAAGTGAGAGATGTATGCAAGAACCCCGCAAGGGAGATATCGTGATGATAAGTAAGTAAGTAAGTACAACTCCAACATAGAACTCACGATTAATTCAATAAGTAGTTACCTAGTTAATATTTTCTGTACTTTCGCTTACGATTACTTTCTAGCATCATTAAATAATTTTTATAATAATCAATCCATAATTATTTTTCTTTATTTACAAATAATTTGTACTTTAAAAGGTAGCGGAGCATGTCAATTTCTAAAAGAAATAGATCTAAAATGTCAATCAATAATTAACTAAATCTAAGTTATTTTAGACGACCAAAGTAGTTAGGTACAACTTTTTATAGTTATCGATATCGGTAATGAAAGTTCGATCCATTGATCTACGCACTATCTTACTTTAATTCCTGGCGGCTTTCTTTTGTTTTAATTTACAAGTTAGGTATTTCAGTTTCAGTTGGCCCATTTCTTGCATTAAGTGTGGTTGTGTTCGAGCTAACAAAATTTGGAAAACGAGTATAGTAAACTGTATAATGGTGTATCTCTGTCCTACTAATATCTTATTTAATTACTTTAAAACAAATTAATAAAGTCAATTTAATATCTTTTAGTACTCGGAAATATGAGAAAATGTTAATATGGTTTTGTGAGATTCGCGGTACTGCTCAAAGGATTTAGTGAATCTACATCGAGAGACATTGAAATCAACTGTATCCAGCATCCAGCAGCTTATCAACGAGTGTTGAATAATGAAGCCATAGTACCACAGCGTGAAGGTACTGGAAGACCTCTTCGCAGATGGTTGCAAACAAATATCCAATCTGTTATACTAGCAGTGATATCCTATCGGTAAAACCAAGGACTGTAAAGACAGTGGTATCGAATTAGATCCCCTGTCCAAGGTTCAGACCTCGTACGGTAACACCTCTGACTTTTCGAGATTTTTTGAATATTTTTTTACAATTTATCACTGCTCGGTGAAGGAAAACATCGTGAGGAAACCTGCATGACTGAGAGATTTTCTCGACAGCTTGTGTAGTCTGTGAACCCGCATTAGGCCAGCGTGGTGGACTATGGTCTAATCCTTCTCACCATTAGAGGAGACCCGTGTCAAATATTGGGACAGAAAAAGGGTTGGAAAAGAAAATAAGAAAAAAGATCTGTTATAGGTACTTCGCGGACACGGACTACCGGTGTAACACATCGGCAGGGTCATGGTGCTGGTACCGAGTAATAAACGTAGCTGTGTGTTGGCTACGTGAAGGCCAGGGTTACGACCAATGAGTTCAACACTGAGTACGAAATATAAATCCGTATCTTAAGGTTTTTGTGACTCTTCAACAAAAGTGCGTCAAAGACCCTATATGAAGTGATGTACTTAATTTCGAACCCTTTCTTGTGCGAATGTTGAGTCTTCAATTGGGTTCACGTCTATTGATTTTATTATCACAATATTATTAGTATAAATCTACATAATTACGTATCGCTCGTCCCTCCTTGAAAATTAAAGTAAGTCAGCGTACGCTCGCACTGACGTCACACCCTCGTACTTACTGTGCGCTTACCAAATATCAAGAGAGAAAATCACGAATTTGACATCTCTAACAAGTCAGGCGTTATAGAAATCGTAAAAGATGTCAATTTCACATACATATTAATAGTTTTCTATAGCGTTAGCGATCATAGAATGCATCTTGGCTAGGCCCACTGGTTGACCTCTGAAGGAATGTAATATGGTTCCAGTGGCCCGCCAATAAACGCGGAGAGATGGCACACGGAGGTTTTCTTTAGTGGGTGAGGGCTCCACACTACCCTGTTCGTTGCCCCGAACGATGGTGTATGCGGTTAGGAACATTATTTTCAGCCTTAAAAAAAATGGCCGTCTGGTTCGACATTTCCAGTTTTTGGTTCTTTGCTACGGCAATGTATCGTCCTTTTCGCATATTAGAGCACAGCAGATCATAAGGCTAAAGGCATTCAAAGCAAGTTTTCGTTTGACGTTGGTTTTTTTGTTCGCCATTCAGCAGAAAAGTTGGACAAGTTTTGATAATCGGGGATCGGGGAGAGACCACTAAATTATGCATATGCAACAAATTTTAGGAATATGTCTACTGAAAAAGCACTTATAAACCACAAAACATTTAATAAAACCGATGAGATTTTTTTAAAATGAAGATTATTACTTAACATTGACATAATAGACAATTAAATTAATCATAATAGACAATTGAATAATCATAAAAGACAATTGAAATAATGCTTGTTTTTGTTTAGAAGTTATCACTGCTTGGTGAAGGAAAATATCTTATGAATAGCCTATGCCCGTGGCTCCACCGCATCAAAAAGCTAGGTTTTAAGCTATATCTTACGTTCTCGATATAGTAGCGGGATAAAATGTATACTTACCAGTTTTTGAGTCTATCAAATAAAAAAAGTTGCATCAAAATTCATTTAGTAGTTTTTGCGTGATGCGTGAACGAACAAACAGATAAACAGGCAAATAGACAAAAAGTATAGAAAAAATGATTTGTATTCAGTCACGCCTATCTAGCCTAATACAGTATTTTTTTTCTTAAATATCTTAAATGTACAGACACAGCTCTGTTACAGCTTTATAATAGTTAGGATACCTGCATAAATGAAACTTGCCAACCCAGATAGGGCTAGCACGGTGGACTAAATCTGAATCCCTAAATCCCCCCCAGTAACTTAAAGATCATCCCACCCTGGTGTGGGATCAATTCCCACATACTCCTTACATATACGCAGTAGTTCTTAGCTCCCGGTACGCATGGACGTTAATTACGGGAAGACTTTTTAAAACAAAATCGCTATCCAAAAAAATAAATCAGTGTCATCTTCAATCTCAATGGCGAAATAAAAATACGATGCAAAAACGTTTGTTTTTTTTTATTGCCTAATTGGCAGACGAGCCACGGCCTATCTGATGGTAAATGGTAACCGTCGCTCATAGACTCAACTATACTGAGAGTATTGTCAAGCCACTGTGCACCATTTCATTTCACCGATATGAAATGAAAGAATAAACGGCTATCTCCTGCTACAGCCGAAACGCAACTATGTGTTTCAGGCCGGTCACACGTGAGATGGTGGTACCAACCCGTTCGGGCCCGATACCAAGTGAGTACTCCCACTTGGTACCTAACTCTACCACCAGTCATGCAATGGATGATAATTGCTTACTTCCCTTAGTCACCTCATACGACACCCGTGGAAAAGAATGGGGTGGTGACACTTGTATTCTTAGTCCGTCACCACACGTGCTATTGGAATTGTCGATTATCCCGATATCAGGTGAATCATCGGCATCAGGTTAAGAGTAAAGATGCAACGAATATGGCCAAGGCTATTGGCCGAAGCGACGAATATTTGGCTGTAGTCCTTTAGTACCTTTCGCGGGTGACAGGTTTAAACCTGCATCACAGAGAGAAAAAGCACGTCTTTACGCGAACGTAGTTGGCGGGCAACTAACTAAGCAAACGAGTGTGTACAGGCGCGGTCTCGTTTTCATCGCGAGACTCACCGAGACCCTTTGACTCGTGCACAAAAAACCGACACTTCCGAGACATAGCGAGAGCCCCGAGACGAGACCAGGCTACCGTGTATACACTCGCCCTCGGCCTGTCTCGTTGTGTCTCGACGAGTGTGTACAGCCGCCGTTTTACATTGAATGCTCTGAGGAGCTGTGTAAGGACCACCTCCAAAAGGCGGTGTAGGTACCAACAAACGTAATAACGGCTACTTACGAGTAAACTAATTACATGCAAACGAACTCGTAAACGATGGTTCGGTTTTAGCGCCATTTTCTAATGTGTACATGTATGTTTTGAAATGAATTCCCTGTTGCGTTGTAGTTGTACCCCCAGCGCCACGACATTTGTTCGTGTGGTAACGGAGTAAGAATACAAGTGTCACCATCCCATACTTTCCCGCTGGTGACGTATGAGGCGACTAAGGGAAGTAAGCAGTCATCACCCATTGCATTACTGGTGGTAGGGCTGGGTACCAAGTGAGAGCACTCCCGGTCATGAAGCACGTCAGTGTGTTTTGGCTGTAGAAGAAGATAGCCGTTTATGCTCTCATTTCATTTCTGAGAAATGAAATCGTGCGCAGCGGCTTGAAAATATGTACTCTCGGTATAGTTGAGTTCATGAGTTACCACTTACCATCAGGTGGGCCGTCGCTCGTCTGCCATCATTAGCAATAAAAAAAAACAACATGTCCTCATCATGTTTCTTTAAACAAAGTTTAAGCAGAGCACTCCTGAGGTGATATCAAAATCCATGAGCGGCAGTTACCATTTACTATGAGGGGAACCACTCGTCCCGGCTAAACAAAAAAAACCGCTCTTAAATCCAATATAGTACAAGTTTTGGCGTTTATGACTGGTAGTCGGTAGTGTAACCGACTTCCGTGCACGATTCGATTGCCACTCAGGACAATTATTTGTGTGATGAACACAGATATTTGTACTGCGTCTGTGTGTTTTCTATCTATTATAATGTATGTATTTACAAAAAAAAAAGTTATATATGTATTATATCCGTAATCTGGTACCTATAGCACAAGCGTTAAGCTTAGTTTGGGACCAGAGGACTTTGTGTGAAACGTCCGTGAATATTGATTTATTTATTTTAACTTCATATTTTACAATTTACAGGCTGAATATGCGAATTTGTATTTTCCTCTGGTTAACAACTATCGTGAATTCAGATATCGACTGCAACTCCAACTACAAAGTAAGTTATTAAGAACTTTTAATTTTATTGTTTTTGGGCATTTGACATGCTCGACATACGGGCTTGTACACAAAACTGCGATGCGACGCGTCGCATCGTAAAAATTTACGAACTCCCACGACGCATCACAAGAACTTGCGCATTTTGTTAGTGTGGTGACGGACTAAGAATACAAGTGTCACCACCCCATTCTTTCCCACGGGTGTCGTATGAGGCGACTAAGGGAAGTAAGTAATTAACACCCATTGCATGACTGATGGTAGGGCTGGGTACTAAGTGGAAGTACTCACTTGGTATCGGGCCCGAGCGGGTTGGTACCACCATCTCCCATGTGACCACCCATGAAGCACATCGTTGCGTTTTGGCTGTAGCAGGAGATAGCCGTTTATATTTCATTTCATATCTGTAAAATGAATTGGTGAGCAGCGGCTCACAATACTCTCGGTATAGTCGAGTTCATGGGAGACGGTTACCATTTGCCATCAGATGGACCGTGGCTCGTCTGCCACCAAATGCAATAAAAAAAAATTATTTGCATCGCGCATTCCTGCGATGATACGTCACACGGTCATCGAAGAAATTGTCACCCAAATCGCGGAAGGGAGACGCCTTACAAAACCGCATCGCAGCAATTTGTGTCGCAGTTTCCTGCGTTGCGAATTCGCATTGCGCCGATTCGCAGTTTTGTGTACAAGCCCTAATTGTGAAAAGAAGAATGATTTGCATCACAAATAGAATTTTACCGTGGCATTTGTCCGTTGTTATATATGAGTATGTACTCGTAATGGACTGCCTCTGTGGTGTAGCGATAGTGTGAGTGACTGCTGATCGTGAGGTCTCAGGTTCGATTCCTGGATTGGACAGTATTATTGAGCTTTTTCGTAAAAAGAAAAATTCTCAGTAGCGGCCCGGAGTTTGGAAATGTGCCTAGACGGCAATACTATGACTGGCGAACCGTAGGTGTGTAATACACCTCTACGTACCCCTTCGGGGAACACAGGTTGATGCTATGTTTTATGTTTTTTACTCGTAATTCTCTTTCGTTACTCCCAAAAAGATTTGATTTTGAAGCCACATTTCAACCAACGATTCGAATCTTTCTTCTCAGCATAAATAGGCAAAAGATCATCAAAGCAATGGTAGTCGCTTCTACTGTTGTGCTTCGTATGGCGAGTGAGAGCTGGAGGTACAAACCTTCTCCTCATTATCATGTCCTTATTCTTCACTGTCCACCTCATCATTTATATATCCTCTCCTTTCCCTTAGAGTTAGTAACGCGTGAGTGATACCTTACGGCTACGGTAGACACTTACCATCATTTGTCCCCTTTGTAGCATAAAAATGCAAAAAAACGTGTTTTTTTTATACTACATGAGTAGCGAGCAAGCATACGACCCACCTGATGGTAAGTGGTTACCGTAGTCTATAGACGCTAGCAACACCAGAGGCACCACTCGCGCGTCGCCATCTCCAAGGAAAGAGATACGAGGTGATAGGAAGGATAATAAGAAGAGGATTTGGAGGGGGTTTGGGCCTGCAGCGCTCTCACTCACCATATCAAACACAACGGTAAGATTAACTACCGTTGTTACACGCTAGTCTTTTGTAAGAGGGTGGTACTTCCCCGATCGAGCTGGCCCATTCTTGCAAGGCTCTACTACCACAAAAGGCTTTACCAGCAAGCCTTTTTTTTGTTAAGGCGGGAAAAAAATGTTCCTAACCGCACACCCCGTCGTTCGGGGAAACGAACAGGGTAGTGTGGGGGCCCTCACCGACTAAATAAACCCGCCGTGTGCCGTCTCTCCGCCTTTATTGGCGGGCCCCCGGGACAGTATTACATTCCTTCAGTGGTACCACTAGAGCAAGCCTATCTCGTTTACCTGTTTATTTGAATAGCTGTATGTTTAAATTGTCTCTTGACAAAGAAGATAATAATTATATAATGCCCTAATACTTTCGTGTTTTATTATTTTGTATAACTTGTATATTTATTACTTAGGTGAAAATTAGCCAATACATTGACATCGAGAGTCCTGGGTGGCCGAAAGATTACGAGCCCGGCCAGAAATGCCAGTGGACCTTCGAATGTCCTGTTAAATACAACTGCTTATTGTTTTGCTACGATGTCATATTACCTGAGGTAATATTATTTTCTTATTCAACCCTTGTCTCCATAACAGCAGTAGGTCAATTGTACAATATGTCACTATGCCACTTCCTATGTTGGAAGAGATAAAATGCGACATAGGCAATAATTGTAATAATTGTTAACCTATATTTTTTGTAAAGTACCTGTAATTGGAAGGAGGTAGACTTCGGCCATCTTATATCGTGCGAGATCGTGCGATGCGCGGCGAACGGTTCTTGTGTATCTACTCACGCGCCGAGATCCGCGTCGAACGATCTCGCACGATATAACCCGGCCCATAACACCGTCGCGATGTACGTTCAGGCGCTACACACCGTGTTATACCCAAACTTAAATTATTTAACGCTAAATTCGACTTTTTGATCCCCTCTCAAATCAACAATTTTTGTGACTTCTCTATATATATTTATAGGGTTTGCGTCATTATTAGATTAAAATCTTAATTGTAAAATTAAGTTTACCTGGTCAGTATAATGTATGAAAATACTTCCGACAGATGGCGCAGGCGTCACCCAAAGACGTTAAGTATGAATGTGTTATCAATATTAGCAGTCAGGAGCAATTGTCACGATGGCTGAATTGGCAAAGCATCTGGATGGTATCCAGGAGATGCAGGTTCGAATCCTGCTCGTGAGTGTTATTTTCGATTTCACATTTTTCACTTTGTGTTTAATATCCAAATAGATCAAAAATGTTAAATATATGTTTACTTATATTTACAGGCTGAGAATTGTTACAAGGACAAACTAGTAGTGTCTCGCTGGGGTGTCACGGATATCACTGGACTCACCAACGTTGAAACATATTGCGGGAAAGCGGCCTTCAGTACAAAATCTGCGAGACAAAGAATTACGCTTAGTAAATGATTATTTATTTCTATAAATATAAATGGCTATTAGTAGCTTCTAGTAGGCCGTGTGGGGCCGGCCTTAGAATTGCCCTACCCCTTTTTACCCACGGGAGTCGTAAGAACCGACTCCCTCAGTCGGTTCTTACCGGGGGAGTGGGCAGCAGCACTCCCTCGAGTATTAACAACATTCACTGCGATCGCCAACCCGCCTGCCAAGCGTGGCGATTATGGCATTATCCCCCATGACGGGACCGCTCGCTGTGGCGTTCTCTTGGGTAGGCCTATGTCCAGCAGTGGACGTTGAAAGGCTGATGGATGGAGTAGGTCTCAGTTTCTGCAGAATGAAATACACAGCCAAGTTTAAAACAATAAATAGTGACGATCTTCAGACTGATTTCTGTCACAGCGGCGGTTTTGAGTGGCTTTTTCGTGATAGAACCTTGCTTATCCCAGCACGAATGGGCCGGCTCGATCGGGGTAGTACCACCCTCTCACATATCATAGATCAGCGTATAACAATGGTAGTTACTCCTTTTTTTTTTGTTAAGGCACGGTAAAATGTTCCTAACTGCACACCCCGTGTCGTTCGGGGTAACGAATAGGGTAGTGTGGGGCCTTCACCCACTAAAGAAACCCGCCGTGTGCCGTATCTCAACCTTTGTTGGCGGGCCACTGGAACTATGTTACATTCCTTCGGTAGTATGGTAGTTACTCCTACCGTTGTGCTTCGTACGGTGAGTGAGCCGGAGGTCCGAACCCCCTACCTATCTTCTCCTTAGTATCCTACTTATTCTCTCCTTTTTATTATTCCTATCCACCTCCTATACCTTTCTTTGGAGATGGCGACGCGTGAGTGATGCCTCTGGTGTTACTAGCGTCTATAGGCTACGGCACAGCACCAACGACTTTCTGAGTCAAAGGGATGAAAAACTGCCAAATTCCTATGAGCTGTTTAGCATTAAATTGAAGGAAATCCTCTATAACTTTTGGGCCCCGACCTGGGATTCGTAGACTTTATCCTTGTTGTTTTGGTGATACCTGCCTCGGTGGTGTAGCGGTAGTGTATGCAACTGCTAATCATGAGGTCTCGGGTTCGATCCCCGGGTTGAGCAAAGTTATTGAACTTATTCCTAAAACGAAAAATTCTCAGTAGCAGCCCGGAGTTTGGAAATGTGCCCGGTAGACGTCAATAGGCTCGCCCCTATTACGTGGGACTTAAACATAGCTGGCGAATCGTGGATGTGTAATACACCTCTGCCTACCCCTTTGGGAATACATGTGTGATGCTATGTTTTTTTTGTCTTTTTTTTGTTTTGGTGATGTAACTGTTGATTTAACTTAGAAACAGATGTGTAATTGCGCAACCGATGGTAATTGGCAATCAACGGCCACACCGCACATCGCTGATAACAGACAACGGTATACATATGCATTAAATAACAAATTATTTTTTGTGAAATGTGGAAAAAGAGGACTATTAGTGCGAGCGGGAATCGAAGCGTCCCTTCCAATCCGGGGAAGTACAAATAATTTGTTATTTGTAGTAAGCTGAGCATGACAAGTGCTAAAATATAGATAAAAAACGTACTTATATGCTGCCTGCCCCTCAGCGCATATTAATTAATATAAAATATATGTTACAGAGTTACAATCAGCCGAAGCAGACCCGGGTGGTAGTTTCAGATGTCAAGTGAGAGCACAATGGGCGCATAATACGTACCTCTATTAGATTTATTATCTTTATAAATAAATAATATTATTTTATGTTTGTTTTTCATATGCCCTTAAACCACACTTCCTGTTGTTATAAAACTTTGGGGAACTATAGAGCGGCGCGGAGAGTCGGGAATGATTATATCACGAATCTCCGTAATTACTCATACATTTAATGATTTATAAATATTTAGACTTTCAATGTTAAACACGTGAGTAACGTCAGAGATATAATGCTAGCAAGTGAACAGTTTTATTTAATCAATTGGTGCATAAACACCATTCACATACGGGAGTATCAAATGTGATGTAATGCATTAATGCATGTAAGTATTTAATATCATTCTTTTTTTGTTCATATCAACATTTTTGGAATCTAAGTTGCACAGAGTACATTTATGTAATATAGCATAGACTAAGTATACTATAGACTAGCTACTATTTTGACACTAAGGATGAAGAAAAAGATGCACATATTAGGTCTTAGCAAGTATGAGCGAGACACATGTATAAGTTTTTTATTCTTTTCGCGTATGCGTTATGTTTATTTGGGCACAATCAACTGGGTCTCAACAATAAGGTGGCCAACCGTCCCCATCATCGGTATGTAAGCTTGTTTTTGTATTTACGTACAAAAAAACCTTTATTAATCACGTTATATACGCTAATAGTTCTAATACATTTGAAGCAAAATATAAACTGCAATTTCTGTTGTCCTCTCATTCATGTATTCGGCTAAAACAGGTAACATTTTAGTCAACAAAGTTATAATAATAGTTATCTTTTAAAATTATTCCGGTTATCATATGTCAAACTATTGCCACAGTCGAGTTCTTAGACTGTGCTATTGCTATCTCGACACTGCATACGCTGATAGCGTGTATAATATCCTCTGTCGTCTACGTATATATCATTGAATGAGCATTGAATATATACATAGGTCTGTTTCCTTACTGTGATATACGAGCTTAGATAAATAACCTATAGATGTAGCCATCGCGTGGCCACTCATGAGACAGCAATATTACACTTCAGTGTGGCTATTACGTTACGGCTACGGCTCTATCTAAATAAATCACTAATTGATGAATACATTAATATCGATCACTTATTATCCTGATTAATATTGTGAATGCAAAATTAGGTGAGAGTTTAGAGATTTATAGAACTATCACAAAATGTTAACGTAACTTTTTAAAAGGGTTTTATTATAAATGTTCAACACTAAAATTCTACACCATCACGTAGTTATTAGTAAATGTATTGTAGCGATTTCACATCGGATATTGTGATAAATACAATGTATATTTTTATGCACGCCTCATAAGCGAAGCGTTGATGTGGGTACTACTCCCGTTTTTCACGGAACAACTGATTTTTCAAACTTAAAATGTCTCTATTTTTCATATATTGCACTTGTAAAACAATATATACACACACATATCAAGAAAAGCACTATTTTTGACAATCATGATATTTTTATTCTTTATTTAGTTACGGGACTTTTATCGAACATGGATATGCCAGTCCTATTGTACTCTTAACTAATAACAATCTTTATCTAATCTAATCTAAGCAGCAGGGAGGAGCTGCTGAGAAGCAACCACCATCTCATATACCCTTCTTGCAGCAACTGAAGCGGGTTCTGCCAGAATGGATTGGAAAATACCTAAATTGCTTCTAATAAGCCCAAACTCTCTCAGCAACGCTTCCCTATGACTCCAGTTCCTATCACACTCCACTAACAAATGATGCACGTCCTCCACCACATCAGGTATCTCACATTTGGATGAAGTGCATTTTTTTAACAGAAATGCATACTTTGCCGATGGATAGTGACCGGAATGGAGTCTGAAAGCAATTTTTAAATATTGCGTGTTAATTATGACATCTCCGGACTAAGGGCTACGAAAGATTGAGCACTGTATGGTTTTATACCAAATACCATTTTCTCTTGATCTTAAATCAAAATATTCCTGCCATATACTCAGCATTTCTTTTTGTATCTAGGGATTACTCCGCTGTAATGAGGAAATATTTCATAGTATGACCCACTCGAAGATGCTGATTTAGCAAGTTGGTCTGTCTTTGTTTTTTTCAATTCCGATATATCCTGGGATCTCAAAACTCTGCAGTCTCAAAGACACCCAAAAAAAAAACTAATATAATATTTTAGAGAGTTAGGCTCATAGTAATTATTGTTCATAATTATACTATTTAAACTGGTCTGTATTAAATGTGTCACATTGATTGAATTAATCCATATATCCAAATTAAACATTTGAAGCGGAAGCTGAGTAGACAATATTTGGTTTAGTTTCATTATATAACTCACATCACAAAGCAAAGGTTTCCTTTTATTGCTCCAATATCTGTTGTGACAAAGAGTGCTAAGCTCACAAAGTAACTTAACTGTTATATTATTTGACCAAGATTATGTACGAAATACATGTAAAGGCGTGCAAAGGCACACTGCCTTTTACAATCTGAATCATATTTACAAAAATACTTACAGCTAGACCATAGCTGTAAGTATTAAAAAAGAAAATCCATCAACATATCATAAACTTTTCTCTTGAGTGTAGTGTGTTTAAAGTAAGTTTTAAGTTTTCGTTTTAAGTATAAGAAATAGGTATCAGTGATATCAGACAGTTATATTATGATGTTGATGATTTCGACGAATTTAGTGAAATTCAAATAAAGTTTGTTTATCTCACATAATATTTTTATACATTTTGTACGGAAGCCTTCTTTTTAATCACAGTAACTATAGGAACAATATGTAATTAATATTATTATAATTATTTATTATTATAATCAGGCGCGAATGTCTGCTTTTTAATAAATTTGTTTGAGACACGGCATTTTTTCAAACCCAAAACACGGCACCTAATGTTCCTTTTAATTTAGCATCCCTGGTAGTCACGGTGATTAAGTTGTATGGCGAACTATTTTAAACTCAGACTAAGAGTTCTTAGTCTGAGATTTTAAAGATCGCCAGTTGAAAAACCTGCTCGTCATATGAGACAGGAAGATACGATACTTTGTCTCAATTTTCTTAGGTATTTCGTATATGCCCGTCTCACTTCTACACTTCCTAATGTATCATGGCTACATCTATAAGTTATTTTATCTATGTATACGAGTATACTCTTAGAGTAAAAATGTTCTGTGGATATATGGTGGAGAAAGACGTTTCGGTGAGTACCACAGACATCCAAACTTAGAAATTATATAAAATGGAAGAAGAACAATACTTAATATAGAAAACTTTATAATAAAGACGAGGAAAAAGTTCTAGTTTTTAGTAACGTATTGATAAAATAAAATAATATTTTTATTGTTTATTCTTGTATTTTGAGATTATTCGATTGTCTAGGATGCCGCATACCACGGTTATATTCTTCGTGTTGGTAGAGCTGGTTATCTGCGAGTTTTTTCCTGATCCCGACCGCAGGTGCGAATTCGTTTTCAGCGTAAGAATTTTCAGATTTTTCCATTAAATATCCCACTGACAGTTGTGGAGCGGCAAATCAGAGAAAGCATTTGACAGCATAAATGATAAGAATACAAATTATCTTCTGAATTCACAGATTATCCTTGAAATTAGTATCAATCAGTTCAAATAACCGGTGATTAAGCTTGCACTACACTACGAAGTGTTCGTCGAAGTTGAACGCAGTCCAAAGTACGTGACTAAACAGACACTTTGTGCTAGTTCGGGAGAAGCTCAGTGCTTCGGGACGTTTCGACCCTTTTGGCTCAGGCCAAAAACCGACAACATTCGGGAATCGCCAGAGGCGAGATCACTCGAGGCGAAGAAAAGCCGCGCCACTCTAAATTTAAATTCATTGACTACACTACAGTCTCGTATTCGCGTAACTTCGATTAACTTCGCAAGTTGTGTAGTGAAGACTAGGATTTAATGTTTCCAATTGGTTTTACATCGTCAATGGTAGCTGTCAAATTAAATCTCTTATTGGCCCAGCTTTAGAGAATAGTAACTGCCTCGGTGGTGTAGCGGTAGTGTATGCGACTGTTAATCATGAGGTCTCGGGTTCGACCCCCGTGTCGGGGAATGTTATTAAGCTTTTTCCTAAAAAGTAAAATTCTCAGTAGCAGCCCGGAGTTTGGAAATGTGCCCGGTAGACGTCAATAGGCTCGCCCCCTATTACGTGGGATTTAAACATAGCTGGCGATTCGTGGGTGTGTAATACACATCTGTCTACCCCCTTCGGGGAATACAGGCGTGATGCTATGTTTTTTTTTAGAGAATAGTAATTTCGAGATAATGACTAAAAAGAATAAGATATAAAGAATATAAAACTGTATATAAAGAAAATGTATTTTTACATAATAATTCAACTTAAAAAAAATAGTTTAATTCTTACTAATTATTTGTATGAAAGTGAGTTTTAAGCTGTGAATATTGATTTATGAAATTTGGCACCCATGTAATCTGTAGCGGAGACAAGGAGAGAAAAGATAGTTCCTATAAAGTATTTTCTTTCTTTCTTTCTATAGAATAGCTATTTTTACATAGAGATAATTAGTGGGCCATACAGTGACGACGTATTTATATATCGAAGTCCTAATAATTTGTTTATAATTCGCGGACCATGCTAACTGGTTTTATGATGTTTTACGACGATACTTCGCAGGGCGATCAAGATGAAATTAGAATGTTATAAATAGACATATCAGTATATAAAAAAATACTTAAATAGTTTAAAAATGAAGGCATTTTACCATGTTTTTGTCTTGCTTTCTTGAGTCTGTCCGGGTAGAATTTTGTAATTGATTTTAAAATTCCCGATCAGCTAGATACTTGAAATTTGGACCATAGCTCAGAAGTGGATGACAATGCATGAAAATGTGAAAAATGAAGAAGAAAATAATAATCTAATATATAAAATTCTCGTGTCGCGGTGTTTGTGGTTGAACTCCTCCGAAACGGCTTAACCGATTCTCATGAAATTTTGTGCGCATATTGGGTAGGTCTGACAATCGGACAACATCTATTTTTCATCCCTCTAAATGTTAAGGGTAGTCCACCCCAAATTTTATTTTTTAATTTTTAGATAATTTTTATTTTTTTGTGATACAGCATTAAAAAATACATACAACCCTAAATTTTCAACCCTCTACGATCAACTCCTATTTTTTATTTGTTAATTATAAACTTTAATTTATTTGGCAATATTTTTATTTTTATTTTGTCATAACTTATAATAAAAAATATTATATTAAATTTTATATTACTCAAAATTTTTCACCCCTCTACGATCAACCCCTATTTTTTTATTTGTTAATTATAAACTAATTTTTTTGGCAAGATTTTTATTCTTATTTTGCCATGACTTAGAATATTTTTTTTTATATTACTCTCGATTTTCTACCCCTCTACGATCAACCCGTATTTATCCATCGTGATTTTAATAATTTCCTTTAATTATGATTTTTTTCTCAATTCATTTTGATTTTCTGCCTTCACCGGTCGATAACTGATCAACTATAAATCGATCAGTTATCCCCGCTAGATGTCTACCGTTGTTACCTCTCATCCAGCAAACATCACGGAGTAAGGATGAGAACGAAGCCGGTCTCCTGTCTTACTCCTTATACAATTTTCAACCATTTTTTTTGGTTTTCATTTGTGTATCGATCGTAGCAGTGATTGTTAGTACGTATTATTTTAATTTTTCTGTGCAACTCTTATGTTAATTTTACTCTCATCGTAAATTTATTATTAATTTCCAGTGTAATAAGTATTTATTCGCAATTTATTAATAACTAATAAAGACACAATTTTTACCACCAGTCAAGTGCCATAATTATACCCTTACAGGATGCAGGAGTATACAAGCTGGATTGTGATTGTGGTCTCTCCTACATTGGGCAAACAAAGAGATCCATAACAACTCGGATCAAAGAACACATAGCTGATGTGAAGCACCGTCGCTATACAAAGTCTGCAATTTGTGAACACACACAGGACCACACCCGCCATTACATTAGGTTTGACAAACCTCAAATCCTCGCAAAAGAACATCGATATCGCCCTAGAATGATACGTGAGGCTATTGAAATTAAGAAACATCCCAATTTCAATAGAGAAGACGGCTGGGTCTTACCATCATGCTGGAATCCTGTGATAGGCCTCACCAAACAGAATACAAGAAGGCACACCACAAGATTGCAAGACACAGTTAGCGCTTATTGTGTAGATAAAACCCACAGTAGTGATTAATCTTTCCCTTTTAAAAAAAAAACAATTTAAAAATTTTAGCTTTATTAGCTCTCAGTAATTCCGTACAAAATTTAATAATCCATGACAGTTGTTGCCTATTGTGTTTTCTGGCCGGATCTTTCTCAGTCAGGCCGCGTTCCGATCCGGTGGTAGCTTCTTAGTCTTAGCTTTTGGCAAAATCAATATATTTTTTAATAATATAAACTAATAACCAAGATTGTCTTCTTACTGGTAGTAATTGGTAGAATTTTTGAGCACTAAATAAAAACAAAATTTTACAATTTAAAGAGGAGTATTATACTAATTTTAATATACTAACTTAAAGTCTCATACATTGTAAGCATAAAAATTTAAAGCAGATATTTTCACTGTTTCTAAGCGAATATTAGGTGGGTTAAAATAAATAAAACAAACATTTTGTAAAATCATATACTGTGGGGAGATGAAACCGTTGAAATAACAGCCTTGGATGGTATAAATTGTTCTGTGGCCTTGGACGTCTATCATCTAAGTCCACCCGTGATCATGAATGCTGTAAAGTATTCGAAACGTCGGGATAGTAGTAAAATCGTTAACGTAATTTTATTTCAAATTGTGTAACATTCGCGTAAATATCAGAAAGTATTAATAAAGACAGTTTTAACTATTAGTTAATTAAGTGATTTCATGTAAATGTGTTGTGAGGGGAGCTCAACAATGGTCATTACCGTACCTGTATATATTGTACTTAACATTTTTTGGAAATAGGTTTAAATCAAAACGAAAACGTGTACTTGTTTAATAAATATACCTGTTTTATTATTGTGAAAAGTAAGTCAAATAATAAGCAAACGAATACAATATTCATTCACTGTTTTTCACCAATACCTACACTGATAGAAGGATTTATTAATTATTAATAATTTAATTTATTTGAAGACAATTTTAATAAATATTTTTTTACATTCAATAAAAATTTATTTGGGAATAAAGTACATCCTAAATAAAGCATACTTTCATTGTCTACAACGCTTTCGATTATAAGTAAATCCCTGCACACTTATAGTAGATAGTTATTTATATTGAACTAAAAGAATTTTTCCTACAAATAATATACATGGTAAAACAACGTTTGCCGGGTCAGCTAGTATGTAATAAAAAAAATAATGTAAGTACCATGTTTTTATAACGAACTATTTTATACTTTTTAGTCCGTTATAAAAACGTGGTACTTTTTTATGTTAGTATTTATTTCATCCCTAAATTTAGGTTCAGCAGTGTATCAGTGAAGGCTGTTGGATTTTAAAACCTTCGAAATTTAAAACAGTATTTTATTATTACCAGGATTCTGCGAAGTTTCGCGGCCAGTATCTTTGCTGCTATTTCATTAGAGAGTGTTTGACTCCTACGTTATTTATCTTTTGTATAAGTAAGTGTGAATATGTTTTAGATGAAAATTGGCCAGACATTTGTGATTACAAATCCAAGATGGCCGCTTGCGTACAAGCCAGGCCAAGTCTGTCGCTGGTTGGTAAATTGTCCTCAGGGATACAATTGTCTACTGAAATGCAATTATGTTACTCTACCTTTCGTAAGTCCTCTTGCTCGTAATATATAATTAATAAATATTCACGGACATTTTACACAACGTCCTCTGGTCCCAAACTAAGCTTAACGCTTGTGCTATGGGTACCAGATTACGGATATAACACATATACTACTTTTTTTTTAAATACATATAATAGATAGAAAACACCAAGTCGCAGTGCAAATATCTGTGTTCATCACACAAATAATTGTTCTGAGTGGGAATTGAACCCACGACCTCGTGCATGGAAGTCGGTTACACTACCGACTACACCACGAGGCCCGTCAAAATAATAAATACTTATATACTATTTCCATGCTTATAGGGAATATCGGCTTTAATTGATTTTTTAGTGAAAATAATTTAAACAGAATTTCGAAAATCGACTAAACGCAATAGCAGTTTTACTTCAGAAACTATTTTTTTTTTGTACTATGAGAGTGGAAATGACGATATGGCCAGCATGATGGTAAACGGCAGGCTGCACTTGTAACAACAGAGCCAATCTCAAGGAAAAAGAAAAAAAATGGATATGAGGGATGATACAATTGTGGGATTTAAAATCTTGGCTATAGGAAAGTCATTCAACTCGCAGTAATCAATTTCTAATTCACATTTTTACTATCATTCCACCCTCACATCTATCGGATGCGTTTACTAAGAGCATTTAGTATTTTCAGACTGCTGAATGCTACGAAGATAAGTTGTTAGTTTCTCCCCTGGGCAGCACGCAGCTGATCGTTGCAGACGTGTACTGCGGACGAACTATAATTAACTCTAGATCTCTGAACCGAAGGATAAGCATTGGTAATATTTATTTATTAGCTATAGCTCTAAAAAAGGTATTCCAATAGGCCAGTAGTAGTTGACAAAACCTAACTTTAGATCTATATTTTTTAGCAATTGACATGCTCCGCTACTTTTTAAAGTATAAATTATTTGTGAATAATGAAAAAGAGATTTTTAGTAGGAGCGGGAATCGACCCCGCGTCTTTTCCAATCCGGGGAAGTGCTCTAAGTCACTGAGCTATCCTACTGATCCTTTGTTCATCCCAATTTGCTTATCACATTTGTCTTATGACCAACGCCATCTATAGGCAAGCATTACATGCATCCAATATAGTAAGTTTAATTTTGCAATTAAAAATGTTTAAAAAAATCGCGCCGTCAATTAGTATGAATTTTAAACGCTGAGTGTATAATTCCGTTATAAAATGCATAATAACGTTGAGTAACTGTTGTTGTTGCTGGTGAAATAAATAAAAACCAATTAATTTTGTGTTTTAATTTATTATGTCTGTTTTGTTTCATTAGTTGAAGATGATTATTTGAATGAGCGAGTTCGTTAAAGAAACTGATTTGTTTTATGATTTTATTGATGATCAGCCCAACTCTTAAAACTTACATCACTATCCAACACACACATTGACAAATCAAAATTGGTTAAGCGTTATCGAGATGTCAGGTGATCTATACGTTACTATATCTATGAATCATAGCAAGAGTGAGCGAGACACGTGTATAAGCTTTTTATCCTTTTCGCGTATGCGTTATTTTTGTTTGGACCCAATTCAACTGGGTCCCAACAATAAGTTGACCAACCGTCCCCATCATCGGTATGTAAGCTTGTTTTTGTATTTACGTAAAAAAAGGTTATTTACTTACGTTATATATACGCTAATGTTACACGTTCTAATAAATTTTAAGCAAAATATAAGCATAACTGCAATTTCTTTTGTAGTTATCCGGCTAAAACAGGCAGTGCATTTTAAGTCTACAAGGTTATAATCATAGTTATCTTCTAAAATTATTATTCCGGTTAAAATACGTCAAACTATTGCTATCTCGACACTGCATAAGCCGAGAACGTGTCCTTAATATCCTCTGTCTCCGTTTATTCTTATTTTTTGATGTGAAACATCTAATACGGAAGGAGGGTAAAATCGGCTGTTAGCGTGGTGACGCTTTTTTACCTGTTCCGGTCAAATCTTGCAAGTTAAATTAGATACAGTTCCCGATTTCCTATTGAGATGAAATTTTACAAGCATAATGTATATTGCGTAATAATGCAATATTATGATGACATGGAGCTGATCTGATCATGGAGCTGGAAGATGGATATAGGAACTTCATAATGAAACGGGGCAACACTATCGAGTTTGGTTTCGTTTGATTCGTCTTAATGAGTACTTCTTTTTTAGATAGTATCCAGGATCTGATGATGGAGCTAGAAGGTGGCCATAGGAACTCCAATATAAAACGATATAACCCCATCGAATTTGGGCTCGTATGATTCGTCTTGACGAGTACTTTGTCTCTAGATGGTATCCAGGGTCTGATGATGAAGCTGGAAGGTGGCCACAGTAACTCCATAATGAAACGACGCAACCCTATTAAGTTTGGACTCGTTTGATTCGTCTTGATGAATACTTTGTATTTTGATGGTATCCAGGGTCTGATGATGGAGCTAGAAGGTGGCCATAGGAACTCCGTCATAAAATGACATAACTCCATCGAGTTAGGGCTCGTATGATTCGTTTTGACGAGTATTTTATCTCTAGATAGTATCCAGGGTCTGATGATGGAGCTGGAAGGTGGCCACAGTAACTCTGTAATGAAACGACTCAACCTTATCGAGTTTGGAATTGTTTGTTTCGTCTTGACGAATACTTTGGTCCTAGATGATTTCCAGGGCTTGATGATGATGATTTATGTCCCATTTCTGCTATTTTACACATGTCATAATTTTATGCAAGCTCACATTGAAAAAGTTATAATCATTTTATTTCTACTCATTATTCCTACAAAATAATTTCGATGTTTCACATCTGGTAGACGTCCCGCGGCGTCTATTATTTTTTATTGCATATATGTAGTTGCAAATGAGCTACAGCCCATCTGATGGTAAATGGTAACCATCGCTCATGGACTCGACTATACTGAGAGTATTGTCAACCCGCTGCTCACCATTTCATTTCACCGATATGAAATGAAAGAATAAACGACTATCTCCTGCTACAGCCAAAACGCAACGATGCTTCATGGTCGGTCACACGGGAGATGGTGGTACCAACCCGCTCAGGCCCGATACCAAGTGAGTACTCCCACTTGGTACCTAGCCCTACCACCAGTCATGCAATGGATGATAATTGCTAATTTACCTTAGTCGCCTCATACGACACCCGTGGGAAAGAATGGGGTGGTGACACTTGTATTCTTAGTCTATTACCACACGGACTCTCTGCTATCTGCAAGGAAAGGTACAGGAGGTGGAGAGGAAGTATAACAAGGCCAGTATAGGAAGGATACTAAGGAAAGGATAGAAAGGATCTAAAGAAGGGATAGCGAAGGATTTTGGGGTATTAGTATAGATGTGTATCTATATACGTAAGAGGGTATTATGTCAAAGATAACGCAAATGAATCCTTACAAATATTATCAAAGTGAAAGTGAGTTTGATTGTTACGCTTTCACGATACAACTACTGAACCAATAATTTTACACACATTTATTCCGGAGCCCAGAAAATATTATAAACTAAATTTCATCTCAAAAAAGATTATTTGCTGCTGTGTTATAGCATAGCTATTGTTACATAGCAACAATTAATGTACCATAGGGTGAATTATGTATATTCTCCAGTTCATGTGGACGAGGTCGCGGGCAGAATCTTGTATGTTAATGGAACATACCTAATTATAATGACAGCGTATAATATTTTCCTCTGTTATGCTTCTCTTACAGGATTGATAGCGAGCAAAACAAGTCCAGGAGGTAGATTTAAGTGTCTCGTGGGTGCAGAACCATCTATTTACGAAGATTAAGGTTATAAATATATTGTAATGAAATTATTAAGAGCTTATTATTATATTAGGCTAGCTCCTGCCTTTATTAAAGTGGGAAAATAATGTATCTAACCGGGGTTTGCGTCGTTCAGGGAAACGAACAGGGTTGTGTGTAGACCAGTGTCGATAATTTACGAAACCAAAAATTTACGTTAAAATCTCTACTTTTTGTTAGTACAAAAAAAATTATACATTACCATGGAATATTTTCTCAGAAAATGCAAAAGAAATCATTATATTTTGACAGAATTCCCTTCAAATCCTATCTTTAATACTTATTATAGAATTAGTTAATTAGTTCTAATTTAGACAAAAATGTCGGCTCATGACTATTATATAACTGAAACGTTAACTCGGCTTAAACCCCGGTCGTGTAAACGCTAAGGCAGATATGTTATATTATAGTCATAAAAAATGATTGAAAAGACGTTTATCAGACATATTAATATGACTTAATTATATATAACTAATGTGTTGTATTGAGTACCATTTTACAACTGTTTAGTTGCTGCAAAACCCTTATATGTCTGTTAGTTGTATAATCTAATTTAATATAACATTTTTGCTACTTGGGTCCAGATGCTTTGCCAATTCAGCCATCGTGGCAATTGCTCCTGACTGCTAATATCGATAACACATTCATACTTAACGTCTTTGAGTGGCGCCTGCGCCATATGTCGGAAGTATTTTCATACATTATACCGACCAGGTAAACTTAATTTTACAATTAAGATTTTTACCTAATAATGACGCAAACCCTATAAAAAAATAATAATATTAAGGATGAAGAAAAGTAATGCATAGTGCTAAGCATGTCAAATGCTAAAAATATATATAAACTTATCTAAATATTCAAAATTTGGTTTATAGCGTAGACAGAGGATATTATAGACACGTTCTCGGCGTACGTAGTGTCGAGATAGCAATAGTTTGGACATATGATAACCCGAATAATTTTAAAAGATAACTATGATTATAACTTTGTGGACTAAAAATGTAATACCTGTTTTAGTCGGATACAAGAATTACAGGACAAAAGAAATTGCAGATATGCCTATATTTTTCTTAAAATGTATTAAAACGTGGAACATTAGCATATATAACATGATTAATGAACGTTTTTTTATGCAAATATAAAAACAAGCTTAGCTTAGATGATGGGGACGGTGGGCCACCTTTTTTTTGTTGGGACCTAGTTGATTGGGTCCTAACAAAAATAACACATACGCGAAAAGGATAAAAAACTTAAGACATTTGTCTCGCTCACTCTTGCTAAGACCCAATATGTGCATTCTTTTCTTTATCCTTAATATTCAAATAGTAGCGAGTCTATAGTATTCTTAGTCTATGGTTTATATAGTCATTTATGTATATGCCACGCACAGAAACTCCTTGTCGGGCTAAAAAAGAATTATGTGTTTATTCCATTGAGCAGTAAACAGGGTTTATTCAGGCTTTAATTTGTTTATAACTTAGACAAATAATATTATTTGTCTAAATTACAAATAATATTATTTGTCTAAGGTTTATAATGTTAGTAGGAAATAGGATTAGAATTAATGTTGAATTATGAAACATCATATCAATAGTGATTACTGATTTTTATTTATTTTGTCTATTATTTCCTCACACTCGCACATAATGACTTGCATTATGAATGAATTGTATCCAGTGTTGAATTGTGTTATGGCTTGCTGTTCACTCAACAAAATGACTTCATGATTGCATTTATCATGTGTATTATTTAGAACATTATACATAATATTTCTACACTAATATGTCGTCATATCTAGCCGGCTCAGTCGTGACCTCACATCTAAATCTTCCACCGGGGCTGCTTTTGCTTGTTAATAAACCTGAAATAATATAATGGAGTGCTAGTACCAACCTCTAACCTAATAAAAATGGACGCCGGATCTAGTACAAAAGTGTCTCTAGTAGTAAGAAACGTAGGTACATTATATTAATACATACAAACTTCAACATACTTACCTACTTATCTTCATGCCATTTACCTTGCGGGGCAGAACAGAGTGCCAAAAGGCTCTATACTGGCATAAATCACTCGCTTCCTCAACATTCATAATTCTCTTTATACACGCTCGCCGATTTTGGAGACTCCTGACTCCACCTTCCTTCAATATATGACCGATTTGGTATAGGTAGGCGAGGCTCGGTCTCCCCTTGTACTTACATCCTTCCACTTTTGCATTGTATATCTTCTTAATTAGTCGCGCGGCCGGCATTTTTTTCACATGAAACCGTCGGAGCATTCCCTTTCGCATCTATACACCAATACTCTCTTTCATACCTACTCGCTCTCTTACGTCGTCGTTACGAATGCGGTCAGTCAGCCTTACTCCACAGATTCTCCGCAGGGATCTCATTTCAACTGCATTAATTTTACCCCTTGCATACCCAATTCTCGCTTCGATATAATAACGTTGGGACAAGCACTGCGTTGTGTGTTGCGACACGTGCCTTCTGGCTGAGGTGATGACTGCCGCGAAGTTGCCCCAAAGCTCCGTTCACTCTATTTCCCGCATTTACTCTTCTCTCTATATCATTGGTGTACCTTCAATCACGACTGAATCCACATCCAAGATATACAAATTCATCCACTTGTTCTGCACTCCATTACCTATTGATACTCTAACATTGGTTGTTAAGTTTTCTATGCAAAGATTGGCGCGCATTTGTATGTCTATTTAAATCTTGTACCATTAGGCACAAGGTTTTAAATACAAAGGTACTGCAGCTGTAGTGTGAGTGACTGCTGATCATGAGGTCTCGATCCCCGGGTCGGGCAGTGTTATTGAGCTTTTTCGTAATAAGAAAAAATCTCAGAAGCAGCCCGGTGTTTGGAAATGTGCCCGGTAGTCGGCAATAGGCTCGCCCCCTATTACTTGGCACTTAAACATAGCTGGCGTGTATGTGTAATACACCTGGATGTGTAATACACCTCTGCTTACCCCTTCACGGAATACAGGCGTGATGCTATGTTTCTGTAGTAAGGAGATGATAGGGAGCAGGTTTGGGGTTTCAGCGCTCTCACCACACGAGCCACAACAATCGTAGTACCTGCCGTTGTTGCCCGCTAATCTTCTGTGAGAGAGTGGTACTTCCCCGATGGAGCTAGTCTAATCATGCTGTGATAAGCAAGGTTCTACATAATTTAGTTTTTTGTAGCTTAGTTGTGTGTAATATATTTCGTGAAGTAAAAGAACTATACCTATGGTGATTTGGCTATTGATAGACCTGGTTTCAACGGACGATCGACCACAGTAGAATTCTGAACGAAAGAAATTCCGATCACCGTAGCGGGATACTTGTAACTTGTCCACCGAACAGTCGAGTGACTGAAAATATATAACAAATAAATTTATTTTTGATAAGTGCTAACTATAATACTACTCATAGACTCAGCAGGGGTTTGGCTGTATCTCCGAGGGTGTATGCCTTTGCCTTTGTGGCTATTATAACAATTCGAAATATATTAAAATGCTTCATGGCTAGTGAAAACGAACAAGAAGAGACCTACCAGTTCGGGTATGGTGGTGGGCTGGTGGCTACCGATCCTTGCCACCTTTTATCGATTTTTATGAGGTGTCCTTCTTTGAACTGCTTTTTTGAAATTCGTGGCAAGGTTTTGGAAGGTATGAGTTACTACTGTTCCTGTCCTGTCACCACATGGATCTTTACTAATTAAACTTAAAATATATAGTTAAAGAATGTAATACGAGTAGAATGGCTTCTTCATGCTATAATCGGTATACAAAAAATATGGAAAGTGAAATAAGGAGGAACCCGAAGCTATTCTGGACATACGTTAGAGATAGGCAGAGTGGATCTAGTGTGTATCCCGGATCAATGACAGATGGATTCCATACGTCATCTGACGGTTCCGAAATATGCGAGTTATTTGTTAATAATTTTTCATCCGTATACAGTTAAGAACCAATTAATAGTGTGGAACTTAAATCCGACCGCCTCCAATCGTTGGAGAATAGCAGCTTATGTTTAACTTTGCCATTAATAGACATTGATATTTTATTGAAAAAGTTAGGAAACATTGACACTAGAAAAGGAGCAGGACCTGACGGAATTTCACAGATTTTTATTGCTGCTTGTTCATCTGTGTTGACCTATCCACTTAAGCTTATATACAACAAATCGCTAACTAGAGGGGTATTTCCCTCGATGTGGAAATTGGCAAAAGTGGTTCCTATCTATAAAGCGGGTGATACAGAAGTTGTATCCAATTATAGGCCTATCTCTATCATATCAACGTTTGCTAAAATTTTCGAAGCTATCATAATTATGTCCATACATTCAAACCCATTTAAAATTATATTTAAGTGATCATCCATCCGTCCATCAGCCTTTCAACGTCCACTGCTAGACATAGGCCTCCCCAAGAGAACACCACAACGAGCGGTCCTGTGCCAACCGCATCCAACGGCTCCCCGCAGCTTTGACCAGATCGTCGGTCCATCTGGTGGGGGCCCTTCCTACGCTACGCCGTCCGATACGTGGTCGCCACTCGAGAACCTTTCTTCCCCAACGGTTGTTGGTTCGTCGAGTGATGTGGCCTGCCCATTGCCACTTCAGTATGGCAACCCAGCGGGCTATGTCGGTCACCCTCGTTCTCCTACGGATCTCCGTATTATGGATACGATCACGTAGGGAAATTCCAAGCATAGCCCGCTCCATGGCCCCCAGAGCAACTTTGAGCCTTGATACGAGGCCAACATTCAGAGACCACGTCTCTGTTCCGTATGTCATCACTGGTAACACACACTGGTCGTAGCCCTTCGTTTTCAGACACTGCGGAATATTGGACGAGAAGATCTTCCTTAGCTTCCCGAACGCTGCCCAGCCGAGTTGGATTCGTCAATTGACCTCTTTCTCGAAGTTGTGCCTACCTAACTGGACCGTTTGTCCCAGGTAGACATAATGGTCGACAACTTCGAGAAGCGCACTCCCGACTAGGACCGGTGCTGAAATGACGTCCCGAAAAAAAACCGAATACCGAATGGATGTCGAATATTCGTGGCATCTCTATTATGTAAAAGTAACTATTCCATATGAACCATTCCATTTTTCCGTGATACAGAGCCTATGTCCTTGTCTCAAAATTTCATAAAGATTAGCTCAGTAGTATCTATTTTTTTTTATTCCTGTGATGGCAGACCAGCTACGGCTCACCTGATAGTAAGTGGTAACCGTAGCTCATTTACTCAACTATACCGAGAGTATTATCAAGCCGCTGCGCACCATTTAATTTCACCGACATGAAATGAAAGAATAAACGGCTATCTTCTGCTACTTCTGGTACCGAGCCATTCGGGCCCGATAGCAAGTGAGTACCCTCACTTGGTACCCAGCCCTACCACCAGTAATACAATGGGTAATAATAGCTTTTCCCTTAGTCACCTTGCACGTCACCCGCGGGAAAGGATGGGGTGGTGACACTTGTATTCTTAGTCCTTCACCACACGGAAAATGATTAGTAGACAAATTATTAGTAGTTATGGCGTGAAATTGTACAAACAAATAAATAAAATTCGCTTTTGAATTTATAGTATTGGTAAGGAAAGGTGAAAGTGATATTATTTTTTCGTATGTGTGTGTAAAGGTCGTCGTAGAAAAGCTATTTTTACATAGATATAATTAGTGTGCAGTAGAGGAAGCGCGGGAGAAAGATTCGGATAGCACTTTTATAAAAAAAACTAAGTTACAACGTTACAACCTTACCTGTGGTAGCGCAACATAATTGCACTTCATGTGACAATTGGACCCAGCAGGACATTGAACAGCCCAGCGGCATGTCGGCCCGCGTTCATAGAGATAAGGCCACATCGGGCTCTCTATGATAAGCAAGTCATTAGCACCAACCTAAAACATTGAGTTACGTCATCTTCCACACTGTTCCCAATCCATCAGTATTAGGGTCAATTCAGATTAGACGGAAAATGCTTGAGCACTGTTTAAGTGGTCATTAAATATCAACCTTATCCCATTTAGTCAAAGCTGAACAACGAGTTTTCGAACATGCTCTCCGCGTCTGCGCGAGCTTGTATTTACTTGCTCCAACTTTTCTTCTTCTTCTGCTAATAGCGCGATAACTGCCAAATTCCAGTAGATTATTTTATTCGTTTGATTACGCCCCCTTAAAAGGCAAGAAAGACCATTTCATTATCATATATGGTAAGCGAATTTGAATTTGAATTTGAATTTGTTCCAGAAGTTGCTACTATCCACCAATAGTAAGCGTTTAGATACGGTAACGCGAAAGAGATAGCAGTATATTATAATAGCTAGGAGGTAGATAATTAGAATATAATAGGATAGGAGGGGTAAAATGATTGTTTTTCACTCGATTTTTTTATTTGCGTCGCGCAGAACTAACATTGCCGTTGCTAGTGTATGAGTAAATATAATTACTTTAAAAAAGAAATTTGTATTCCACACCAGGTGTTGTTTAATTAAATAAGTGGCGATCACCATATTGTGGATAAGTTCCTCAAGAAAAAACCCGCAGAGAACAGAAGTTTCGAGCGGCGTGTTCTGTAAATACCGCGTTCGCACAAATAACAAAAGACTTAAAAAAAGCTCCTGGCGTTTTTTATCCCTGCTTCAATCTTCTTCCGGCTTCTCCTGCGCACCTTCAGGTTTCCCGTGGACTCTACGAGTATCTCGAGCAAGGAGATCTGCTCATCGGTTGGGCAGTGTTGCCACCAGAACCGTCTGCACTCCTCACTCCGAGTCCACGTGGCTGGAAGACCGCCCTGAAGTTGAGTGTCGGACCTGGGAAATACTCTGAGTTGCGAACCCTCGCCCCTTATTTCTCATATCTATTTTTAATTTAAATTAATTATTTTTTGATATAATATTTTCTCTAGGGTATATACTCGCATTATTAAAATGTTAAATTTATTTTAGTATATTTTTTTGAATTGTTAGGGATTCCCAGTAACAATATTTATTTTTATGCGAGCATTTTTCCGCCTAGTCTGAATACCCCTAGTCACTCCAAAGACCACATCAAGCGGTCACATACCGCAGAGAATAATTATCCTGCATCCTATCCGAAAAGTTAGAGATGCATTTTATAAACTGAACTTGCGATATCTGGGTAGAAGTCTGGTCATTTTACTACGCTGTTCTTGTTTTGTGTCTCTCAAGAAACTTCAATTCAATAAGAGAAGAGATACTAACTTCATAACGGAAATCACAGTCCGCATCAGGCTTCCTGTATATCTGCAACGAAGCCACATTTGTGCTCCAAAGAAGAAAAGTCATAGCGAAAATCATCTTATAACCTAAAAATAAGGTTTATTAGAACGTTAATCTTCATCATTTATGACTTAGGAGTAGAGCATAACGAATATTGGAAGCTCACTATGCATATCAAATGATATCCTTTTTAATCTTGATTTATCACTTTACAAACACGTAAATAGTTAATTTAATAACAAATATACCTCAATTAATTATAGTTAATTTAATAAAAGTGCCCTTAAGTTAGCTAACTACTGGCTTACCAGACTCTCTATGATTAGTATTTAAACTTACTATATATAAAAAATCTCACGGTCTTATTGTATACAATATAATAAGATGTATTTGATTAGAAAATATATCTTCCTGTTTTAGTTGAATTGTTTTTTTAAATGGCAATTGTGCCATCTTTAGACAAGTGCGGAAGCCCTCTGCGATTACCCACGGCAACCAACCTTGATTCTTCGAAGAGATGATGTGCGCGATATATTAACTACTAGCCTTTGCCCGTGGCTTCGGTTCCGCAGGCAGCAGTTATTCTGTAGGCTGTAGCTCAGGTTTCCATTATAGTAGCAGGATAAAACGTCTACCAATTTTAAGACGAATAAATAAATATTTCACAAAAAAAATCTTCAGAATTCGTGCAGTAGTATTTGCGTGATGTGTAAACAAAGTAACAAATAAAAATTCTTGATTTTTATTCAGAGAAGCCTAAATAGCCCCGTGCATAGTCATTTTTCTCAAATATATATAGCTTTGTTAGAGCTTTATAACATTACTAGCCTTTGCCCGCGGCTCCGCCGCAGTTAGATGCTAGTTTTTAGGTTATAGCTCGGGTTCCCGATATAATAGCGGGATAAAAACAATCAAGAGCTATCAAATAAAAAAAGTTGCATCAAAATCCGTTCAGTAGTTTTTGCGTGATGCGTGAACAAACAAACAGATAAACAGACAAAAAACCAAATGTATTGTATTCAGACACGCCTATACATACAGTCATGAAAGTATTGGGAATGGATGATTTGTTTATGGATCTAAATTCAAATTTTAGTTTTTTTTGTTGTTGTTAGATTGGCACAACTGTTATCCATTTTCGCCCGGAGTTTGAGTTGCATCTGTTATTTATATTAAATACAGTGCCGTTTTTAGTTATATCATATCTAGTGTGTATTGCGAATTTCATAATGGACAAAAACATCAAACAAAGAGTATGTCTTAAATTTTGCATCGCCAATGGAATTTCGTGTTTGGAGTCACTAAAAATGTTACAGAAGGCTTACGGTGAATCGACTTTATCAAAAACACGTGCTTATGAGTGGTACAAAGCGTTTAAAAGCGGTCGAGATGTGATGGAAGATTTGCCTCGCTCTGGTAGGCCATCAACGTCTGCAACTGAAGTTAACATTGCAAAAGTGAAGGAAATAGTGACTGAAAATCCTCATTTAACTTTGAGAGAGATAGCCGCCGAACTTTCTGTGTCTCACGAGTCGATCCGTACCATTTTAAATAATCAATTGGGTATGAAACATATTTCCGCTCGGCTAGTCCCAAAAGACCTGAATTTTCTCCAAAAACTCAATCGCATGAGAGTCGCTGAGGACATGCTAGAACGAGTCAATTCCGACCCAACATTCATGAAACGCATTGTTACTGGTGACGAGACGTGGGTTTACGAGTTTGACATGCAAACTAGTCAACAAGCTTCGGAGTGGCGACTTCCAACTGAACCGAAACCGAAAAAACCACGCCAAAGTCGATCAAAAGTCAAAGTCATGTTGACTGTTTTCTTTGACTATCGCGGTGTTGTGCACTCGGAATTCTTGCCAGAAGGTCAAACGGTAAAAAAGAATATTATTTGAGCGTTATGGGGCGTTTAAGAGAGCAAATTCGACGAAATAGGCCAGATGTGTGGAAAGAAAATTCTTGGATTTTGCACCACGATAATGCGCCTTCGCACAAGGCCATGAATTTTTATCCAAACACTCAACAAATACCATCGAGCAACCACCATATTCACCAGATATGGCTCCAGCCGACTTCTTTCTTTTTCCTAAACTCAAATTACCATTTCGTGGCGCCCATTTTCAATCGGTAGAAGACATAAAGGAGAATTCGCGGCGAGAACTGAACTCACTGAAACACAACTGAACAGCGTTTAAAAAATGTTATGATGATTGGATTATTCGTTGGAGTAAGTCTATCGTTTCTGAAGGAGCATACTTTAAGGTGATAATATAAATTTGGATGAATAACAAAAATGTTGTGTATTATTGATCTTTTCCCGGTACTTTCTTGACAGAGTAGAATAGCCTAATACAGTAATTATTCTCAAAAATCTTAAATGTACAAACAGTTCTGTTACAGCTTTATAATAGTACTTATAGATTCTGATAGACTAACTGATTCCAGCAGCTGCGCATGCATCAACCAGAAAAGAAGGATCTACAATAAATATCGACAATAGACATCCATGTCCAACACTCAATTAAAACTTTTTTTTTTAATTTGTGTTTTCTACGCATTTGACATGCTTAGGCATACCGGCCGCTTGTGGCGATTGCAATCGCCACTTTGTTGTTGCGGATGAACTCGCCTCAGGTGCTTGTGTTAATTATTAGTGTATTCTTGACGATTGAGTGCTATAGCACTGCATCCATCCATCCATCCATCCATCAGACTTTTATCGTTCACTGCTGGACATAGGCCTCCCCAAGAATGGGGTATAGTGCCGTAATCACCACGCTTGGAAGGCGGGTTGGTGATCGCAGTGGATGTTGCTAATACTCGAAGGAGCTGCCCACTCCCTCGGTATTCCCTCAGTCGGCTCTTACGACTCCCATGGGTGGAGAGGGGTGGGACAATTCTAAAGCCTGCCCCACACGGCAATAGCACCGCATACTAACACCTATATAATAGGCCTATAAAATAAAGATATATTTGAATTTTGATTATAAATTTGAATATAAATTAATACAAATTGCGAAAATGTTAAATTGTAAATGACAGCACGAGCAGGATTTGAACCTGCATCTCCTGGATAGCCATTTGATCAGCCATCGATACAATCGGTAGTGTGAATTTCGATAACACATTCCTTTTTAATATCTTGAGTGACGGCGTTTCGCCGGCGGACCACTGAAGTAATGTAACACAGTTCCAGTGGTCCACCAGTACAGGCGGAGAGACGGCACGCGGCGGGTTTATTTAGTGGGCGAGGGCCCACACTACCTTGTTCATTGCCCCGAACTGGGTGTGCGGCTAGGTACATTTTTTCCCACCTTAATAAAAAAAAAAAGGGTGACGTCGTTTAATTAATTGATAAAACACATCGATAGGAAACCTGCATTCCTGAAAGAATTTTTATACGGTTCATAAAGATTGCTAACCCACACTGAGCCAGCGTTGAATAGGGTCTAAATCTATTTTACCGTAAATAGGGTCTCAGAACGGCTCTCTTAGTGAGACGGTAATCAATTATAGAGTGGACATCTTAAAGAGGTATAATTATTATATACAGTAGTGGTCAACTAATTAGGGACATTCAAGATAGTGAAGAGCTATAACCGGTTATGTACATATAAATATAAAACCCTATTGATTACTCAGCACCTATTATTTGCATAATTTGGTCCGATTATTATGCTATAAATGGCTGTAAATAAAAGATTAAATAAATAGATAAAAGTATTTAATATCAAAGGTTAAACATGTATTAAATTTTAAGGTACAATTCTGTAGCTGGTCATTTAATTAAGGACAGTTAGATAATGAAAAATAGAGTTAAACAAAACTAATAATCTGCAGTATTATAATATCTTTAACAGCTCCATTTTATTACGTGTAAAATCAATACCCAGTGTCAAAACCTTTGTTAGTAATTACCGCTTGACACCGATGTGGCATAGACATTATCAGTTTCTGACATATTTCGACAGGAATGTTTGCCCATGCCTTACAAAAAGCTTTATTAAGTTCATCTAAAGTTGTAGTACGATAAGTGGCAACTTTTTTCTTGATTTCGTGCCAAAGGTGCTCAATTGGGTTGAAATCCAAGCTATTTGCTGGCCAATCTAGCACCGATACTGACTGACTGGTAAGAAACGACTTGACTGAACGGGCGGTATGTTTCGGGTCGTTATCTTGCTGAAACGTCCATGTAATAGGGATATGCTCCTCAGCATAGGAAAGCATAGTTTCTTCCAATATTGCCTGCTATTGATGTTGGTCTAAGTTAACCTGAACTTTCCTCACAGGTCCCACTCCACGTCCAGAAAATGAACCCCACATTTTAATGTTTCCACCGTCATGTTTTACCTGTTTTTTTGTGAATCTTGGATTCATTTCCGCTTTTACAGGACGCCGTACATATTAAATAAATAAATATTCACGGACATTTTCACACAACGTCCTCTGGTCCCAAACTAAGCTTAACGCTTGTGCTATGGGTACCAGATTACGGATATAATACATATATTACTTTTTTTTTGTAAATACATTCATATAATAGATAAGAAACACCCAGACGCAGTACAAATATCTGTGTTCATCACACAAATAATTGTCCTGAGTGGGTTTAGACAAATTTTTGTATTTTCATTTTTTTATGATTCGGCATTAAAAAATACATATAACCCTAAATTTTCACTCTTCTACTGCCTAACCATATTTTTTATAGTGATATTGGTACTTTAATAATTTGAATTGCAAAATATTCACGAAAAAAAAATTATGGCGGTACGAAGTTCGCCGGGTGAGCTAGTAATAATTAATAATTATCTTATAAAACAATGAACATAACAAATGCGGAAATGATTCTTACTACATTCCGATATGATATATTATAATAATAGACAATAGAAATGTGAGAGTCGATAATGATGAATAGACCTTTAAATAGAAAACTCGTAGATTAATAAAACAGTTCCATACGGACAGTGTACCCAGTGACTATAAAAGTACAGGAGACCACGTTAGAATATTGCCACAAGCCCATTTCTTCAAGTGTAAGAGGTGATGACCAAAGTGATAAAACCGTAATCGTGAAAGACATTTTAGTTGCTGTCAGACTAAATTCTCGGAGACAGGTACCCTCTACAAACGAGAGCATTTGTACCTTGTTGTGGAAATCGCATCGTGTTGTGTTAGTTTTTTTGTCAAAGAAGATATTGTGACAAAAATAGAGACAGAAATGCTTAGGCGGTTCGGACACGTAGAGAGGATGGATGAAAGAAGATTAACGAAACAGATATACAAGGCGACTGTGAATGGGCAAGTTGGTAGAGGTCTACCTAGGCGAACGTATTTTGACCAGATCGGAGACATCCTTAAGGAAGGCCAGGTTAAGAGTACTTATAACCGACGAGCACGCATAAAAGAACTGATGAAAGTAGATCAAGTGAAAGATGTGTGTCAAGATTGTAGCAAGTGGAGAGAAGTGGTCTCTGCCTAACCCTACGGGAAAAAGCGTAACAATATGTATGTATGTATATGTTCATATTTATATATATTTTTAATTATATATATTTTTAGCATTTGATATGCTTAGCACTATACATTAAACACACTCACTTTGTGTATAATATGTATGTGTTCGGTTTTTATACTAAAATTGTAGCAAGCATGCATAAAACCTGCTTGATTTTAAGCAGCTAGCACCTATAGACGCTGGCAACATCAAAACTATCACTTTCGCGCCAATAAAAAGATTAGAACGTGCGAGGTTATGGGGATCTACCGTTAATTTATGCCAATATACTGTACCTACTAGCGTTTGCCCACGGCTCAAAAGCTAGTTTTTAGGTTACATCTCAAGTTCCCGATATAGTAGCGGGATAAAATGTATACCAGCTTTGGAGTCTGATTAGACTAGAGCTGTGACACTGTTTCACTTTGTGTTTAATGTAGAGCTGTCAAATAAATGAAGTTGCATCAAAATCCGTTTAGTTGTTTTTGCGTGATGCACGAACGAACAAACAAACAGACAAAAAATCTAAAAAAAAATGTTTTGTGTTCAGACACGTCTACTAAGCCTAACACAGTATTTTTTATATAAATATCTTAAATGTACAGACACAGCTCTGTTACAGCTTCTTTTAGCTAGGAAATAGTATAGAAATTAGTGTAGAAGATGTGATGATTTTACTAGCCGGCTTCTTGATGCTGGAATAAGCAAGATTCTATAAGACATAGTTTGCAGTAGTAGGGTAACGGACCACCGAAGGAATGTAACATAGTTCCAGTGGCCCGCCAATAAAGGCGGACAGACGGCACACGGCGGGTTTCTTTAGTGGGTGAGGGCCCCACACTACCCTGTTCGTTGCCCCGAACGACGGGGTGTGCGGTTAGGTACATTTTTTCTCGCCTAAACAAAAAAAAGGGGGTAAAAATGCAGATTTTTTCTCTCAATGTGGTTAGTATAGTATAGCGACCCGGGACATTCCACTGAAGTAATGTAATAGTTCCAGTGGTCCAGTCCACGCTCTATTATTCTTCCTATCATCTCTTTATTGTCTTTCCTATCCTCTCCTTATTATCCTGCCTATCCACCTACTATCCCTTTCCTTGGAGATGGCGACGCGAGAGAGAGCATCTGGTGTTGCTAGCGTCTATAGGCTACGGAAACCACGTACCATCAGGTGGGACGCATGCTTGTTTGCCACCCAACCACGTAGTATATGATAAAAAACTGTTGTATTTTTTTCAGCATGTTTTTCAGCGCTGCACTCCTGTTTCTTTTTGGACTGGTGTCAGCTCAGACTCCCTTTAAACCTGATGAAGATTGTGACTTTACTTATAGAGTAAGTTATTATCACTTTACTATGTAATCTCTAAAACTAGATATAGCTTATCGAATCAACGTAAAAGACAATAGAAAGAGAATGAATACGATATAATAGAGTATCAATAGGCAATGATGTGCTAGAACAAGTAGATGAATTTGTATATCTTGGATGTGGATTCAGTCGGAATGGAAGGTAAACCACTGATATAGAGAGAAGAGTAAATGCGGGAAAGAGAGTGAACGGAGCATTGGGACAATTTCTCGGCAGCCACCACCTCAGCCAGAAGGCATGGGTCGCAATATACAACGCAGTGCTTGTCCCAACGTTATTATATGGAAGTGAGAGTTGGCTATGCAAAAAGGAGTGAGAGAGTAAAATCAATGCGGTCGAAATGCGATCTCTGCAAAGAATCTGTGGAGTAAGGCTGACTGACCGCATTCGTAACGACGATGTAAGAGTAGATATGAAAGAGAGTATTGGTGTAAAGATGCGAAAGGGAACGTTCGGGCATGTGGAAAAAATGCCAGACGAGCGACTGGTTAAGAAGATATATAATACAAAATAACAAACATTTTTTGGGGATTGGTTCGTGGGTACTTCACGAATTCGGAACGTCAATAAAGTATCTGTAATTTTATATTGTTTAAAAATAAAATACCACTTCTATACTATAAACACTAAAACAATATGTATGTGTATGTGTTCACATCTGAAATACATAACAATAACAAACACAGACTATTCATCCATCTATCCATCAGCCTTTCAACGTCCACTGCTGGACATAGGCCTCCCCAAGAGAACGCCACAACGAGCGGTCCTGTGCTGACCGCATCCAACGGCTCCCCGCGGCTTTGACCAGATCGTCGGTCCACCTTGTGGGGGGCCGTCCTACGCTGCGCCGTCCGATACGTGGTCGCCACTCGAGAACCTTTCTTCCCCAACGGTTGTCGGTTCGTCGAGCGATGTGGCCTGCCCATTGCCACTTCAGCATGGCAGCCCGGCGGGCTATGTCGGTCACTATTGTTCTCCTACGGATCTCCGTATTACTGATTCGATCACGTAGGGAAATACCAAGCATAGCCCGCTCCATGGCCCGCTGAGCGACTTTGAGCCTTGAAACGAGGCCAACATTCAGAGACCACGTCTCTGTTCCGTATGCCATCACTGGCAACACACACTGGTCGTAGACCTTCGTTTTCAGACACTGCGGAATATTGGACGAGAAGATGTTCCTTAGCTTCCCGAACGCTGCCCAGCCGAGTTGGATTCGTTGATTGACCTCTTTCTCGAAGTTGTGCCTACCTAACTGGACCGTTTGTCCCAGGTAGACATAATGGTCGACAACTTCGAGAGGCGCACTCCCGACTAGGACCGGTGCTGAAATGACATGGACATTAGACATGACTTTCGTCTTGTCCATGTTCATTTTGAGACCTACTAGTCGGGAAACCCTGCTGAGATCATTGAGCATGGTGCCAAGGTCCTCCAGCGATTCTGCCATGACTACAATGTCGTCGGCATAGCGAAGGTGAGTGATGTATTCGCCATTGATGTTGATGCCGAATCCGGTCCAGTTCAAGAGCTTGAAGACATCTTCCAATGCAGCGGTGAAGAGTTTCGGGGACATAACGTCTCCCTGTCTAACAACTCTCTGCAGTTGGATCGGTTTCGTACTCCTGTCCTGAACACGGACTGACATGGTGGCGTTTCTATACAAGCACTTCAGCACTTCGATGTACCGATAGTCAATTTGGCACCGCTGAAGGGACTGCAGCACCGCCCAAGTTTCGATCGAATCAAAGGCTTTCTCATAGTCCAAACGCAAACGCCAGACACAGAGGCCGATTATATTCCTCGGTTTTCTGTATAATCTGGCGTAGCGTGTGGATGAGGTCTATGGTACTATAGCTTTTTCTGAAACCGGCTTGTTCGGGAGGCTGGAAGTCGTCAAGCCGCGTGAGTCAATTTGTAATGATCCTCGAAAACAACTTATAGACGTGGCTCAAGAGCGAGATGGGTCTATAGTTCTTCAAGAGGGTTCTCACCTTTCTTGAAGAACCACCACGCTTCTGGTCCACGACTCTGGAACGTCGCCCCCGAGAACGACGGAATTGAACAGCCTCTGAAGAGCTTTTAAGACCGGCTTTCCGCCAGCTCTCAGAAGCTCCGTGGTGATTCCGTCGTCTCCCGGTGCCTTTCCGTTCTTTAGTTGTTTGAGAGCCATTCTGATCTCGTACAGGCTGACGTCCGGGATATCTTCGGTAAAGTGCCGAGTTAGCTTGGATCTGGGATCTTGGACCAAGCCGACAACAGGACTCTGGGATCTGTACAACTGTCCATAGAACTGGTGGACCTCTCAAGATATCATCTCGGGATGAAATGACAGTGCCGTCGTTGGTCCTCAGCTTAGTCAACTGGCTTTGGCCGATAGACAGATCTCTTGCGAACACTTTTGAGCCTTGGTTCCGCTCTATCGCCTCTTTAATGCGGATAGCATTAAATTGGCAGATATCATGTCGCACGGCCTTGGAGATCTGTCTGTTTAACCGCCTCAGGCAGGACCAATCGGCTGAAGACTGGACTGTCATTTCTTTTCTCCTTTCCATGAGCTTGAGAGTATGGTCCGAGAGTTCACGAGTCCTACTAACGCGACGGGCCTTGAAGTGGTCGACCCGACCGCTTGGACAGTTTGCACGAACCTGCTGTTCAAATCGCTCGCTGATTCGCACTCATCTAGACATTGGAAGCGATTTTGTAGTTCGAGCTGAAAGCTCTCGGGGTTCTGGTATTGGGCAGGTGTTGGTCGGAGCGTAGACTTCATCAAGCGTGACCTCTCGACTTTCGTGCTAATATTCAAGATGCCCCTGACTAGTCGGTGATCACTCCCAGTTTTAATCCTGCTGATCACTGAGACGTCATTGAATATGTGTCGTTTGTCCGACAAGATGAAGTCTATCTCGTTTTTTACTGAACCATCAGGGCTGATCCAGGTCCATTTCCGCTGGGGCTGTTTCCTGAAGAAGGAATTCATCATATAGAGGCCTTCCTTCTCCAGAAAATCAGCCAGCATCTGGCCCCTGTGATTCCTTTGCCCGAAACCATAGTGCCCCACTTTCAGCTCATCGTCTGTCCTTTTGCCTAGTTTCGCGCTAAAGTCTCCCATAACCACCGTGAAGTAGGTTTTAGACGAGTGGATGGCCTTCGAGATATCCTCATATAGGGCCTCCACCTCATCGTCGGAGTGTGTCGAGGTCGGTGCGTAAACCTGTATGACCTTCAACGAATACCTTTTGGTTATTCTGAGTATAAGGTACGCTACCCTACTCGACACACTCTCAATCCTCTCCACGTTGCCTACAAGAGACCTACGAACGATAAACCCGACACCTCCTTGGGACTGGTGGCCGCCCTCCCGGTGGAAGAGCAAGTTCCCGGACTGGAGGATTGTCGTGCCCTCACCCTCTCTTCGGACTTCTGACAACCCTATAATGTCCCAGCGGATCTTGCTCAATTCCTCTTTCAGCTCGGTGATTCTCTCGTCGGTCCGAAGTGTCCGAACGTTGTGCGTTACCAGGGCCAGAGGTCATTGTTTGTGGTAGCCTTTCCGCGACCGGAGATTCTTCGCACCCTCTGCTCCGCCGTTACCGGGCCCGCTACCGTTAGGCCACGGAATAGCGGAGCTGCCGTGACTGGGGGCCAATTTTTGTTGTGTGCTTATCATGGGGGATAATGCCGTAATCGCCACGCTTGGCAGGGGTGTTAATACTCGATGGAGTGCTGCTGCCCACTCCCCCGGTATTCCCTCAGTCGGCTCTTACGACTCCCGTGGGTAGAGAGGGGTGGGAACCACAGACTATAACAACTATTAATTCAATTCAATTCAATTCTTTTCTTGTAGCTTCTGCTGACAGGTCGCAATTTCACCAACGTCAACGTTTTTCTCAAAGGTAGTAAAACATATCTTGTGAGTCGGTAGGGCCAATGACTCAATTTCCCAGGTCATAAACAGATTCATTAACACTTGTCTTAAAGTGATTTGGTGTAATTATGTAATAATTTTGGAAAAAATGTAGTTTCAGTAGAGCTGTTTGTACCTAAAGGGACAAAACAAACACTCAATATATACATACATATTAAGATAAGACAACTTTATTGGAAACACAATAAAAAGATTACAAACTTTGTGTACATTAACAGCTACATTAGTTAAGAAAAAAACTGTGTCGTAGCGTAGCTATTAACGCTAACCAAATTAAATGAAAAAATCTTAAACCTAAATGTGAAATTTATTATTTAAATACTAGTAAGATAATAAATAATGAAATATGTTAACGAAATATGTTGTTGTGTGTGGTGTGTCTGTGTGTGTGTGTGTGTGTGTGTGTGTGTGTGTGTGTGTGTGTGTGTGTGCGTGGCGCGTGTGGAAGGTCTGAAAGGGGGTGCCCGAGATTATGTTATGAAAAAATTTTCCATTTCTACATAGTTTAAGGAACTGAGCGATTTATGCAAGACTGACCTACATTTACGAGAAGTAAGAGAATAAATTTGAAGCTTATTATTAGCTCTGTTGTATAGAATAAGGCTTATAAAATAGTATTGACGTCTTACTATTACAATATTAGCTGATTCTATTTAGCAAACTCTATCTGATCTGCGTTTTTGTCTATCAATATTAGGGTCAAATACAAGTTCTGCATGTTTGCGCAGAATTGTATTTAGAATATAGGTATAGCTAACCGTAGGTACTTAACAAAGTGTGTATAATTGGTGTGTAGGGAAATGGATTGGTTTGTTCATTATGACCTTAAGTACTGCCCTCTGTGCTCTTTCAAGCCGCAGTAGCAAGCATTTACCAGAACTGCCCCAGGCTATTATACAGTAGTTAATAATAGAGTGAACTAGAGCAAAATAAACTGTTTTCAGAGTTGAGAAGTATACAGAAGATCTCAGATTTTTAAAAATAAATATTAGTTTTCTGACCCGTGAAACTAAAGACTCGATTTGTTCATTCCATGATATTTTACTGTCGATGATTACGCCAAGGTATTTAGATATTTTTATATATATTTTTAGCATTTGACATGCTTAGCAACATACATTAAACACAAAGTGAAAAATGTGAAATCGAAAATAACAGTCACGAGCAGGATTCGAACCTGCATCTCCTGGATACCGTCCAGATGCTTTACCAATTCAGCCATCGTGACCCTTGCTCCCGATTGCTAATCTCGATAACACATTCATACTTAACGTCTTTGGTGACGCAGACGCCATCTGTCGGAAGTATTTTCATACATTATACCGACCAGGTAAACTTAATTTTACAATTAAGATTTTACCTAATAATGACGCAAACCCTATAACTATCTAAGTTAAGGGTGAGTAAGTTATTTGTGAGCCAATTCATAATTATTTTTAACGCAGACTCGGCATGAAATCGGGCTTCCATCCAATCATTGCCATGAACAACTAATGCAGTGTCATCTGCGTAGACTAGGATTTTAGAGTTAGTAAGGGACAATTTACATAGTTCATTGATATATATCAAGAAAAGGGTAGGTCCTAGAATACTACCCTGTGGAACTCCGTAAGTAAAAACTTCCTCTTTGCTCATATAATTATTAATTTTTACGACTTGGGTACGATCGCTCAGGTAACTTTTGAAAATATTAAGAGGTAGCCCCCTAATGCCAATGTTTTGGAGTTAAGTGAGTAAGAGAGGGACAGAGACAGTATCAAAAGCTTTAGAAAGATCAAGGAAAATAGCAATAGTTTTGAGCTTATTTTGTAAATTTCTTGCAACAGTACCGGTTAATTCTAGAACAGCGTCTTCAGTGTTTTTTCTTCGTCTGAAATCATATTGGTTATCAGCTAGTGTGTGTTTTTAAAGTTTAAAAAAATTAAAAGTCTATTATTTCTAATTTTTTCAAGTATTTTCGATAATATAGTTAAAACTGAGATAGGTCTATAGTTGTTTTTTTTTATTAAATTTTTTTTTTACTTTGTACATGCGTATGGTCTTCTCTTTCTGGAGATTACTAACAATGTCAACAATAATTGCCCTGTTTTTAGAGTCAGTAGGACCTATACGGTATATATCTTTTACTTCATGTTGTTGAATAGGTGAATTGATGATAGATCCGACCTTAAACACTGTATTTAGTAAGCATTCTTTCGTTTCAGGCTTAGACATAGGGATGTTTCTAATTTCTATACAACCCGATCTAGAATTCCTCTCGAGAGCTTCAAGCTTGTCCTCTAAAGTCCTCAGTTGGATAGAATTATTTTTGCATTCTGTTTCAAGCCGTGACTCACATTGATTAATCTGAGATTTTAAGTTCTCATAGTAATCGGATAGGTATATAACAGTCTCCTGAATTTTCAAATTTAGTTGTTTGATTTCCTCAACAGAATCGTAGATTTTTTGTATTTTATTATTTTGTTGCTCCTTGAACTCATGAAACAAGGATTTTATTTCTGCCATAAAAACGGAATGTTGGGTATCATTGCGTCGACTACGATGTGTAATATTAGCAGGATCATATTTTTGATCTATATTTCTTAGCATTTGACATGCTCCGCCACTTTTTAAAGTACAAATTATTTATGAATAAGGAAATAGAGATTTTTGTACTAGCGGGAACCGAACCCGCGCCTTTTCCAATCCGGGGAAGTGCTCTGAACCACTGAGCTATAGTACAGATCTTTCAATCATCCCAATCTACTTATCACATTTTGTCTTTACGACCAATGCCATCTATCGGAAGCATTTACATGCATTAAACCAATATAGTAAGTTTAATTTTGCAATTAAAATTCATACTATTTGATGGCGCGATTTTCTAAACATTTTTGATCTATATTTCTTAGAATTTGACATGCTCCGCCACTTTTTAAAGTACAAATTATTTGTGAGTAAGGAAAAAGAGATTCTCTGTACTATAGCTCAGTGGTTCAGAGCACTTCCCCGGATTGGAAAAGGCGCGGGTTCGTTTCCCGCTAGTATAAAAATATTGTCTGCGAATATGGAGAGGAGGATCAACACACTCAACCTGCATAGCATTAATTGGAGTGGATATCATGGCTCCCAAAATAATGCGAGGCTTTTTGATTGTATTTTCTCAATTTTGAAAGAAGCATGTTTTGCAATAGGGTCTAAAATAAAGGATCCATAGTCTTAATGGCTACGAATGATAGCATTGTAGAGTAGCTTAAGGTAGAACGGATGAGATCCCCACCAGACACCTGCCGGAAATCTAAGAATGTTTAGATGTTTTTCACACTTTTGAGATGTGTTCCATGTGTTTTGCTCCTGAAAGTCTAGCGTCCAACCACACACCTAGGAATTTAACCATATTATCTTGGGGGATCAGTTCACCATCTACATGTAGGGAGATGCTTGGGATTCGATATTTTTTGGAAAATATAACGAGTTTACTTTTATTGCCAGAAATTGAAAGTCCATGATTGAGTAAAAATTGACTTAGTGATCTGAGAGAAGAGGAAAGTAAATTAGATGCTTGTTCTAATGAGGGAGATTGAGTGTAGAGGACAAGGTCATCAGCATACTGTAAAATCTGACATTGTGAAAGGATAGATTGCTCAAGATCATACGTATAGATATTGTACAGCAAAGGGCTCAAAACGGATCCCTGGGGTAAGCCTTTCCAGATAGTCCTAGGAGGGGCAATGTTGTTGACCATCACAAGAGTGCGTTCCGAGAGTATCTGCATACATAATCTGATGAGCTTTTCTGGAATGTTCAGTTGAACAAGTTTGTTCCTGAGCACTGGAAGCAAGACATTATCGTAAGCTGCTGAGACATCTAGGAATACCCCCATGAGGTACTCTTTTTTCAGGAAAGATGAGCGAATGTCAGTGGTTAAATTGCTAAGACTATCCAGTGTGCTATAGCCTTTACGGAAGCCAATTTGAGAACTAGCTGGGATACCTCGACTCTCAATAAACCATTCTAAACGAATTTTTTTATTAAATGTTCAGTTACTTTCAACAGGACAGAGGACAGGGCTATTGGACGATAGCTATTGGGATAAGATGGGTCTTTACTTGGTTTAAGGATAGGAATAATCAGCTGGGATCTCCATTGATCAGGAATGATACCATAATCAAGGGAACAGTTAATTATGTTGAGGAAAAATAATTTAACTTTGTCAGATGCTTCTGACCCGTGAAACTAAAGACTCGATGTGTTCATTCCATGATATTTTACTGTCGATGATTACGCCAAGGTATTTAGATATTTTTATATATATTTTTAGCATTTGACATGCTTAGCAACATACATTAAACACAAAGTGAAAAATGTGAAATCGAAAATAACAGTCACGAGCAGGATTCGAACCTGCATCTCCTGGATACCGTCCAGATGCTTTACCAATTCAGCCATCGTGACCCTTGCTCCCGATTGCTAATCTCGATAACACATTCATACTTAACGTCTTTGGTGACGCAGACGCCATCTGTCGGAAGTATTTTCATACATTATACCGACCAGGTAAACTTAATTTTACAATTAAGATTTTACCTAATAATGACGCAAACCCTATAACTATCTAAGTTAAGGGTGAGTAAGTTATTTGTGAGCCAATTCATAATTATTTTTAACGCAGACTCGGCATGAAATCGGGCTTCCATCCAATCATTGCCATGAACAACTAATGCAGTGTCATCTGCGTAGACTAGGATTTTAGAGTTAGTAAGGGACAATTTACATAGTTCATTGATATATATCAAGAAAAGGGTAGGTCCTAGAATACTACCCTGTGGAACTCCGTAAGTAAAAACTTCCTCTTTGCTCATATAATTATTAATTTTTACGACTTGGGTACGATCGCTCAGGTAACTTTTGAAAATATTAAGAGGTAGCCCCCTAATGCCAATGTTTTGGAGTTAAGTGAGTAAGAGAGGGACAGAGACAGTATCAAAAGCTTTAGAAAGATCAAGGAAAATAGCAATAGTTTTGAGCTTATTTTGTAAATTTCTTGCAACAGTACCGGTTAATTCTAGAACAGCGTCTTCAGTGTTTTTTCTTCGTCTGAAATCATATTGGTTATCAGCTAGTGTGTGTTTTTAAAGTTTAAAAAAATTAAAAGTCTATTATTTCTAATTTTTTCAAGTATTTTCGATAATATAGTTAAAACTGAGATAGGTCTATAGTTGTTTTTTTTTATTAAATTTTTTTTTTACTTTGTACATGCGTATAGTCTTCTCTTTCTGGAGATTACTAACAATGTCAACAATAATTGCCCTGTTTTTAGAGTCAGTAGGACCTATACGGTATATATCTTTTACTTCATGTTGTTGAATAGGTGAATTGATGATAGATCCGACCTTAAACACTGTATTTAGTAAGCATTCTTTCGTTTCAGGCTTAGACATAGGGATGTTTCTAATTTCTATACAACCCGATCTAGAATTCCTCTCGAGAGCTTCAAGCTTGTCCTCTAAAGTCCTCAGTTGGATAGAATTATTTTTGCATTCTGTTTCAAGCCGTGACTCACATTGATTAATCTGAGATTTTAAGTTCTCATAGTAATCGGATAGGTATATAACAGTCTCCTGAATTTTCAAATTTAGTTGTTTGATTTCCTCAACAGAATCGTAGATTTTTTGTATTTTATTATTTTGTTGCTCCTTGAACTCATGAAACAAGGATTTTATTTCTGCCATAAAAACGGAATGTTGGGTATCATTGCGTCGACTACGATGTGTAATATTAGCAGGATCATATTTTTGATCTATATTTCTTAGCATTTGACATGCTCCGCCACTTTTTAAAGTACAAATTATTTATGAATAAGGAAATAGAGATTTTTGTACTAGCGGGAACCGAACCCGCGCCTTTTCCAATCCGGGGAAGTGCTCTGAACCACTGAGCTATAGTACAGATCTTTCAATCATCCCAATCTACTTATCACATTTTGTCTTTACGACCAATGCCATCTATCGGAAGCATTTACATGCATTAAACCAATATAGTAAGTTTAATTTTGCAATTAAAATTCATACTATTTGATGGCGCGATTTTCTAAACATTTTTGATCTATATTTCTTAGAATTTGACATGCTCCGCCACTTTTTAAAGTACAAATTATTTGTGAGTAAGGAAAAAGAGATTCTCTGTACTATAGCTCAGTGGTTCAGAGCACTTCCCCGGATTGGAAAAGGCGCGGGTTCGTTTCCCGCTAGTACAAAAATATTGTCTGCGAATATGGAGAGGAGGATCAACACACTCAACCTGCATAGCATTAATTGGAGTGGATATCATGGCTCCCAAAATAATGCGAGGCTTTTTGATTGTATTTTCTCAATTTTGAAAGAAGCATGTTTTGCAATAGGGTCTAAAATAAAGGATCCATAGTCTTAATGGCTACGAATGATAGCATTGTAGAGTAGCTTAAGGTAGAACGGATGAGATCCCCACCAGACACCTGCCGGAAATCTAAGAATGTTTAGATGTTTTTCACACTTTTGAGATGTGTTCCATGTGTTTTGCTCCTGAAAGTCTAGCGTCCAACCACACACCTAGGAATTTAACCATATTATCTTGGGGGATCAGTTCACCATCTACATGTAGGGAGATGCTTGGGATTCGATATTTTTTGGAAAATATAACGAGTTTACTTTTATTGCCAGAAATTGAAAGTCCATGATTGAGTAAAAATTGACTTAGTGATCTGAGAGAAGAGGAAAGTAAATTAGATGCTTGTTCTAATGAGGGAGATTGAGTGTAGAGGACAAGGTCATCAGCATACTGTAAAATCTGACATTGTGAAAGGATAGATTGCTCAAGATCATACGTATAGATATTGTACAGCAAAGGGCTCAAAACGGATCCCTGGGGTAAGCCTTTCCAGATAGTCCTAGGAGGGGCAATGTTGTTGACCATCACAAGAGTGCGTTCCGAGAGTATCTGCATACATAATCTGATGAGCTTTTCTGGAATGTTCAGTTGAACAAGTTTGTTCCTGAGCACTGGAAGCAAGACATTATCGTAAGCTGCTGAGACATCTAGGAATACCCCCATGAGGTACTCTTTTTTCAGGAAAGATGAGCGAATGTCAGTGGTTAAATTGCTAAGACTATCCAGTGTGCTATAGCCTTTACGGAAGCCAATTTGAGAACTAGCTGGGATACCTCGACTCTCAATAAACCATTCTAAACGAATTTTTTTATTAAATGTTCAGTTACTTTCAACAGGACAGAGGACAGGGCTATTGGACGATAGCTATTGGGATAAGATGGGTCTTTACTTGGTTTAAGGATAGGAATAATCAGCTGGGATCTCCATTGATCAGGAATGATACCATAATCAAGGGAACAGTTAATTATGTTGAGGAAAAATAATTTAACTTTGTCAGATGCTTGGATCAGAAGAGAGTAAACTATGTTATCTAGACCCGGGGAAGAGCCTTGTAAACCATCAAGAGCTAACTTAAGTTCTGAGGGAAGGGATTGAGTCAATAGTAGGAACGAAAGGAGGACAAAGCCTGTTAGAAAAAGAGTTAGTCCAGTTAGATGAGTCATTAGCAGAAATATTCACTTCTGAGAATGAGCCTCTAAAACGTTTCACCTGTTTCCATACAAACGAAGCAGAGGTCTTCGGAGCAGTTCTGCGTAATTTAGCGGAAGATTTTTTATAATGAATAAAATTTTCAGGAGTCATGTGAGAATTATAAATTAACTCAGACTGGTCTCTTTGTCTGACTAATGCTGTGCACTCTTTGTCCCACCAAGGAGATGAGGCATAGCGTTGGGATTTCTTTTTAACGGCAATATGAGATTTGGCAGCTGATATAATACTATACTGAAAGGAGGTGTATGTATCTTTAAAATTTAGAACATGAGGAGAAGGGAGGTGGTCTATTTTTAAATCAAAAGTGGATGAATAGGAGGACCAATCTGCTTCAGACAATTTAAAACGAGAATTGGGATTAGGCTTGGGGGATGACCTGTGTGGAAGGGAGATTATTATTGGGTAATGATCACTACCATAAGATAGAGTAAGAATGTTCCAAGACAGGAGATGGAGCAAAGAAGAGGAACATAAAGAGAGGTCAACAGCACTATTACGGTTTTGAGAGGGAAGAACCCTACGGGTGGGAGAACCATAATTTAATACACATAAACTAGATTCATCAATTATGTCTAGTACTGAATGTCCAAAAAGATCACAATGGTGTGATCCCCAAGCAGTATGATGCGCATTAAAATCTCCCATTATAATGATGGGAGAGGGGACAGATGAAAGAAGATGGAGAATATCAGCAATGAGTCTTGAGTTTGGATGAGGGATATAGATGGATAAAAAGGATATGTTAAGGGATCTAATTGCAACAATGTTAATGTCAGGAGGGTGAGATGGTAGTGTAATCTGGGTTAAAGAAAGGGAGCGTTTCACTAGTAAAGCACATCCTGTATATCCATCAGATCTGTCATCCCGGAGACGCACATATTCCGGAACTCTAAAGTGAGAGCCAGGGATAAGCCATGTCTCCGAGATAGCAATAAATGAAGGATGAAAAGAGTTAATTAAAAAGTTCAGGTTTACGCGGTAAAAGACTTTTACAGTTCCACTGGAGAATTATGGTTTGGTCCATTATGGGCGGACAAGGAGAGGAATGTGATAGGTGGGAGGTGTGTGGTGGTAGTTTTGAGGCAACGTTGGATGGTAGATTGGTCTTGTTTTGGGATAAAAGGGTTATGAGCATATTTAAAAGAATATCTAGAAGGTTTTCCTGGGGATTAACAAGAGAAGGCGTTTGTGAAGAGAGAGCGCAACCATTGGGAAGTAGTGAAGGTTCTTCACTGATAATAGACTGATGAGCAGCCCTATCGAAGGATTTGGTAGGAGGGGCTCTAGGTTTAGGTGAAGAAAAGATAGTTTTTTTATGAGACTTTGTGACTGGATATGAGGATGAATTGGAGGTTGAAGGGAGAGGAGTTGAAGAAAGGTTCTGGGAGACAACATTAGAATATAGGCGCTTTGACTTAGGAACTTTAAAGCAGGCGTCATGATATGAAATGTTATCTTGAGACATAATATTTTTGATAGAGTGCTGACGATCAAGTTCTGGACAACATTTGTCTGTGGCAAAATGGTTACCCAATCAATGTAGGCATGTAGCTTTGATTTCAGCAATGTCACAATTATCACCAGAGTGAGGCTGAGCACATTTAAAACATCTGGCTTTGGAGCGACATTGGGTCTTTATGTGGCCAAAACGGCAGCAATTGTTGCATTGTATAGTAGGAACAGCGATCAGGGTATCAGGTGGATCAGGAACAGGAGGTATAACATCCATGGCGTCCATATTTTGAATTATTATATACACTTAAATAACTATAAGTAGAAAACACTCACGTCGGTAAAACTGCTATACAGACTATATAACTAAGATAAAACAAGAAGAAAATGTAATAAAATCACCAAAATCTGACGACAACTGCTAACTTACATATCGACCATTTCCCGCCCTCGATCAGAGTCCAACAACTACTAAACTATTAGCCAATCCGACAAGATATATTTTAACAGAACGCGTTGCGCTCGGAAATGAATGAATGGTTTATAACAGTTGGAATCTAGGTCTTTTGAGTTAACGTTTCGGTTCACCACAGAAACAATAATTGTACATTACTAAGCAATAAATTAAAGTAAGAATAAAATATGAATTTTCTTGAAAATAATACATTTAGACGTAAACGCACTCAGTCAGATTCCATTATTCAGAATGAAAGTACTAACTCCCACCCATCATATTTGGACGGCACTTCTACCAGTTTACCCGATATATGTGATGATGATAGTGAAGTTATGTTTCTGAGACAGCAGCTAGAGAAAGTGACTACTGAATTAAATAGTGCACATTGTGAAATTGAATTGTTATCGGTTGAGAATACACGTCTAAAGAGTAACATTGAAGAATTACAAAAAAAATTGTGACTTATATAGAAAGATAACTAGTAGTCCAGTCAAATTGTATACACCCAAAAATACAAAAAAAAAACATAATTCTACTATTAAACTACAATCATATAATCATCTCGTATCATCACATACCAAGGATATGACTCAATCTAAAACTAATTCATTTGATTCATCATTCATTCAAAAGGAAAATCATACAAAGCTCTAAGGTTCCATTAATTAATAGTAAACCAATAAACATGAGGAGTCATAAGATGAATAAGAATAAAATATGCATTCTTAGTACAGATAAATTAAACAATATCCGCAATATAGCAGAAAAGACCCTAATAAAATTCGATATTTTACATTATCTAACACCGAATAGCGGGATTGTACAACAAATACATTCAAACAAAGTTAACAGAATACACTATGGATGGTTTTTGTTTAGTGTTACTTGGTCGTGAAGACTTTGAAAAAACCAGTGATTGTTGTAAGATATTAGAGTATATTAAGAATACTGTTAAAGATATTATAAATACTAATTTTATCATATGCCTACCTACTTATAAATATAGCTGTTATTCCAAATTATTTAACTATAGAGTTGGAAATTTCAATAGATTACTATATACCAACAAAACAATACGCAAATATGCACATATACTAGATTCTAACTTTAATTTAAAATATAACTACACTATCTTTCGGAGTTCAGGAGTTATTAATAATACTGGTATGTCAACAGTATTCAGAGATATTGAACAATTTATTAGCTTTTTTGGACATAATAATGCGGATATCAATTCACCAAATAATTTAGAACATTGTAATATGTCTAACTGTACCTCAATATTATTAAATGTAAAAATGACAAAGATTTTTTTCGTTTACAATAAATTAACTATCATGCATCAGAATATTAATGGTTTACTAAGTAAATCCGATATACTATGTCTTAACTTGCAAGATCTTACGAAATTAGTTAAAAATATTGATGTAATCTGTATCACTGAGCATAATATGAATAAACTGGATCACTTACACATGACATTACCAAATTTTACTTTAGGTGCATATAGTATATCCAGAGATAAGAGAAACGGGGGATCCTGTATAATTATTAAAAATACACACAAATTTCGTGTTTTAAATGATATTATTAATTTAAATGTTTGTAATATTATAGAATGCTCAGCTGTAGAATTGATTGAGCATAAAATTTTGTTATCTGTATTTATAGAGTACCCAAAAATACCCAAGATAAAATAAATATATTCTTTGATAACTTTGAAGCTATACTAGTAAAAATGCTTAAACGTAAATATCAAAAATTAATTATATGTGGCGATTTTAATATTGACCTGTCTAAGAACAATTCGTTAACGCACCGGTTAGTAGATGTTTTATCTAGTTTTAACTTAAAAATAGGTACTCGAAAAGCAACTCGTCCTAGCAGCAACACTTGCATAGATAATATTATTTATAACATTATAACGATAAAACCCACAGTAGTGATTAGTCTTTGCCTTTTATAACCTTATTAGATCTCAGTAATTCCGTACAAAATTTAATAATCCATAACAGTTGTTGCCTACTGAGTTTTCTGGCCGGATCTTTCTCAGTCAGGCCGCGTTCCGATCCGGTGGTAGCTTCTTAGTCTTAGCTTTTGGCAAAATCAATATATTTAATAATATAAACTAATAACCAAGATTGTCTTCTTACTGGTAGTAATTGGTAGTTTGTGGTAGAATTTTTGAGTACTAAATAAAAACAAAAATTTTACAATTTAAAGAGGAGTATTATACTCATTTTAATATACTAATTTAAAGTCTCATACATTGTAAGCATAAACATTTGAAGTAGATATTTTCACTGTTTCTATACGAATATTAGGTGGGTTAAAATAAATAAACCAAAAATGTTGTAAAATCATATACTGTGGGTAGATGAAACCGTTGAAATAACATATCAACCTTGGACATCTATCATCTAAGTCCACCCGTGATCATGAATGCTGTAAAGTATTCGAAACGTCGGGATAGTAGTAAAATCAAGTAAACGCGATAGATTCCGTAAACGTAGTTTAATTTCAAAATGTCATGGATAATAATTAATCAAAACAAATTAAATTTTCCAAAAGAAAATATCAAACAAATAAAAGGAGATGATGGTAATACTGTTGTATCCGATCCTAAAGCTATTGCAAATAGGTTCAATAGCTATTTTATCGATATGGTCAAACCAACAAATACGCTATCTTTTAATAGCTTACGACAAATGACAGGCAATACTAAATTAACTATTAATAATACTTTAAAATCTTTATTTATGACACCAGGAAGTCCCAATGACATTTTAATAATTATCAATTCTCTTAAAAATACGAATAGCACCGGTTATGATGAAATCACAACTTTAACCATAAAATATGTTGCTCAAATCGTTAGCCCCGTACTCAGTTGTATTATTAATGTGTGTATTGAGAGTGGTGTCTTTCTAAGTGCTCTTAAAATATCTGTTATAAAGCCTTTGTTTAAGAAAAAGGATAGAGAAGACAAAACTTGTTATAGACCAGTCACCCTGCTGTCTGTATTTTCAAAAATAATAGAAAGAGTAATCTACAATGCAATTAACGAGTACTTTGAAAAATATAATCTATTTTCTCAAGAACAAAAAGGTTTTCGAAAAAATAAATCTATTAATATGGCAATCTATGATCTTCTGAAACCTGTGTATACAGGTATAGATAAACATATACCTTTGACTGCATTGTATATATGACAAGGGCTTTCGACTATGTACGCCATCAAACACTTTTAAATAAACTGTTTTGTTATGGACTAAGAGGTAATGTCCACAAACTACTGGAGTCATATTTAAGTGACCGATACCAAATGGTAGAAATTACAAAAATATGTGGATTTACAAAAAAGAAATATCAATCTAGCCTAAGAAATATTAAGTATGCGCTACCGCAGGGAAGTGTGCTGGGGCCACTGTTATTTCTTGTTTATATAAACGATTTACCTGGGGCTATAAAATATCCAATGATTCTATTTGCTGACGATAGTACTGCCACCACACCACACCACAATAACTGGAAGTAATGTGGACACTTTTGAAACTGACATTATTGAAACTTTGAATTTAATTATAAAATCGATATTATCAAATAATTTGGTTATTATTTAGATATTTTTATATATATTTTTAGCATTTTACATGCTTAACACTATACATTAAACACAAAGTGAAAAATGTGAAATCGAAAATAACAGTCACGAGCAGGCTTTGAACCTGCATCTCCTTGTTACCGTCCAGATGCTTTGCCAATTCAGCTATCGTGACAATTGCTCCTGACTGCTAATTTCGATAACACACTCATACTTAACGTTTTTGTCTTTTTTTTTCATACATTATACCGACCAGGTAAACTTAATTTTACATTTAAGATTTTACCTAATAATGACGCAAACCCTATAAATATTTAGATATTTTTATATATTTTTTTAGCATTTTACATGCTTAACACTATATATTAAACACGAAGATGTTCGGAAGTGGGGTGTCGTTAATAAGTTGAGGTTCGCACCGCAAAAAACTTTTGCTATAGTGCTAACCAACAAACTGAAATACGACACACCACATCTGACCATGGGCGGGGTAGACATTGCCATGTCTAAGGAGATAAAGATCCTGGGGCTAACGATTGACTGCGGGCTTACTTTCGGCGCCCATGTGGACAATGTTTGCAAAAAGGCGCTGGGAGTATTCAAGCAGCTGTCGAAGGCCGCCAGGGTTAGTTGGGGCCTCCACCCCGAGGTTGTCCGCAGCATCTACGGCGCAGTAGCCGAACCGATTATTACTTACGCCTCCAGTGCATGGGCCCCTGCGACGAACAAGATATATATATAAAAGAAATTAAATAGTACCCAAAGAATATTTGCTCAGAAAATTGGGAAAGCCTATAGAACAGTGTCTCTGAATGCCGCCCTAGTGCTGGCCGGGATGCTTCCCCTTGACATACGTATTAGGGAAAATGCACTTCTCTACGAGGTCAAGAGAGGGGCTTCGCGGTCGGTACTGGGGGATCGGGAGTTGGAGGCGCCACTCGCTTTCCGATACAGGCCCCATCCGGCAAACGATACATACTGGCAGTTCCAAGAGCTAAAAACGCAGATTGATGTCGAAGAAAAGGTGGGAAGTGCAGTGCAGGTGTACACAGATGGCAGTAGGATTGATGGGAAGGTTGGTGCCGCCATAACTATATGGCAAGGCACTAACGAAATTAAAACCAAAAAACTCCTGCTGTCGCCCTACTGCACTGTATACCAAGCTGAACTGTTAGCTAGCATTCTAGCTGCATGATATATCATGCAGCTAGAATGGCGCTTGAATATGAGAATAGCGCAATTATAAGCGATTCTAGATCGGCCCTTGAAACTGTAATTAATAATGATTCCCTCCATCCACTGGCGGTCAATACGAGGGCGCTCCTTCGCTCTGGTATAAACCGTGGGAGAGAGATCGCCCTATATTGGATAAAAGAGTATGCGGGTATGACGGGAAATGAAAGGGCTGATCACTTAGCAAAAGAAGCCGCTATGAAAATTAAAACTAAACCTCATTATGATAGATGTCCGGTCTCATTCGTCAAGAGGATGATCCGTAAGGAGTCCATTGGCGAGTGGAACCGGAGATATCTAACAAATAATGTAGCAGGGGTAACCAAAATTTTCTTTCCGGATGCGATAGTAGCTTACGATACTGTTAGAAAATTAAAAATTAATTCTATACTTACCCAGGTGTTAACGGGGCACGGTGGTTTCACTGGATATCTGAATAGGTTCAGGTGTAAGGCGAGCCCATCGTGCATCTGTGACCCCAATAATGAAGAGACCATCATCCACTTAATAACTGAATGTCCTGCGAACACAATTAAACGACATAATACAGAAACACAGATAGGAACTAATATCACTGAAACGAATATAAGTAAAATAATGAAAAACACAGACAAAAGAGAAGAATTTCTTAAGTATTGCATGAAAATAGCAGAATTATCTATTGAGAGAAATAAAAATTAGAAAAATTAAAAAAACAACAACTATGTGAGTTTATCCATAACCATCTATAACTAGAATTAAAAGAAATTGTAACTGTAATTTAAGGCAACAAAATTAAAATGTTAATATAATAAATTAAATAAATCTACAACTAGAATTAAAAGAAATTGTAACCGTAATTTAAGGCAACAAAATTAAAATGTTAATATAATAAATTAAATAAATCTATAACTAGAATTAAAAGAAATTGTAACCGTAATTTAAGGCAACAAAATTAAAATGTTAATATAATAAATTAAATAAACTATAAATAGGAATATAATATAGATATCATAACAAACAACATTGTTAAAATGCACTAGGAAATGTATCTATATAGATTAATAAGTAACAGCCCATAGGAGGCACTACTATGTATACTAATATAAAAACCTGTTCTTATATTACGACTAAATAAAGTTCCTAATACTGTTAAGAGTAGCCCGTGATATAAAAAAAAAACACACAAAGTGAAAAATATGAAATCGAAAATAACAGTGACGACCAGGATTTGAACCTGCATCTCCTGGATACCATCCAGATGCTTTGCCAATTGTCACGATGGCTGAATTGGCAAAGCATCTGGACGGTATCCAGGAGATGCATTTCAAATCCTGCTCGTAACTGTTATTTTCAAATTTACATTTTTCACTTTGTGTTTAATTTGGTTATTAATTTAAATAAAACGAATATAGTTAGTTACTCTAAAAATATTAAAAACACTTTAAACATACAACATAATTCAACAAAAATAGACGAGGTTAATTCTATAAAATTTTTAGGAATATGGATAGATAATGATATGACGTGGCAAACACACATTAACGTAGCTTGTAATAAGTTGAATCAGTACTCATATGCTCTGTATAATCTTGCAAAGATCATGGATAGGTCAGTTGTGCTAACAGCCTACCATGCTTATGTAACGTCAACATTGAGGTATGGAATTATATTCTGGGGGAATGCTACAAACAGACATTTGTTGCTTAAAGCGCAAAAAAAATGTATACGCGCTATAGCAAACATACATTGTATATTCCACAGTAATGTAAGCCATATTTTAAGGAATTTAAGATCTTGACATTAGCTTCAATTTATATATATGAGATAGCAGTATTTGTTAAAACGAATAAATGTCTATTTGGTGAACTAAATTCCAAGAGATATAAATTAAAAATAGTAGGTATTTTGCCACACAGAACTGCCATTTCTGATAAAGGCTTCTTTGGAATGGCGTCAAAATTTTTTCATAAATTAGCTCCACATATTTTGATGACAGTAGAATTGAATAGTTTTAAAAATAAATTACAAATCTTTTTAATCTATAAGACATATTATACAATTGATGACTTTTTAAATGAATATAATGTTTAAATATAAGTTTAATATAAGATATTTAATTAATATTGCATGCTTAAATAGCGGGACATAGCGAGATCTTTATATATTATCTTGTACACCTTTATGTATGTTACCTATGCGCTCAATAAATGAATTTGAATTTGAAACAAACGCAATTTCACATTTATAATATTATGTTAGGATGAAGTGATTTTATGTAAACGGGCTGAAGTACTACGATTGTCTGTAATTTAATATATTTATTAAGCGTTATAAATAATGTACCTACCAATGATATTGTATAGTACCTACTTATTATTTTCGAGTTCACATTATCGCATTTTGAATGAACGAATGAATGAATTAATGTATGCTTTATTGTACACCAAAATACACGAAAAGAACGAATTAAAATTTTTGCTATGATATACCTAAAGCTTACGAGTAAATGTATAACGGGCGATCTTATTACTAATAGCAATTTCTGCCAGACAACCTTTGTGTTAACTTATATTATTTTCTCCGTGTGGTGACGGACTAAGAATACAAGTGTCACCACCCCATTCTTTCCCACGGGTGTCGTATGAGGCGACTAAGGGAAGTAAGCAATTATCATCCATTGCATGACTGGTGGTAGGGCTCGGTACCGGGTGGGAGTACTCACTTGATATCGGGCCCGAGCGGGTTGGTACCACCATCTCCTGTGTGACCAGCCATGAAGCACATCGTTGCGTTTTGGCTGTAGTTGTAAATTGGTGAGCAGCGGCTTGACAATACTCTCGGTATAGTCGAGTCCATGGGCGACGGTTACCATTTACCATCAGATGGACCGTGGCTCGTCTCTCGCCACTACATACAATAAAAAAAAATATGGTTAAGCATGTCAAATGTTTAAAAAATATATTTAAATACATTAAAAAAGTTTCATTCAAATTCATTCTGTAGTATATGCGTGGTACGCATACAAACAAACAGACAATTTAAAAAAATATGTTTTTGTATTCAGCTTAAATACCTTTTTTTGCTGTGTGGGGCCAGCTTTAGAATTGTCCCACCCCTCTCCACCCATGGGATTCGTAAGAGCCGACTGAGGGAATACGGGGGAGTGGGCAGCAGCACTCCTTCGAGTATTAACATGGACGTTGTCTGCGATCGCCAACCCGCCTGCCAAGCGTGGCGATTACGGCACTATCCCCCATTCTTGGGGAGGCCTAGGACCTTTTTTTCCTCAAATACCCTAAAATGTATAGATTGTTACAGCTTTTTAATAGTACACCCAAGTTATAACTGAAAAGGCTTTTAGGACGTTTTGCAATTGGCAAAATATATCAATTGGAACGCTAAGATTGTGTTGTATAAAAAATTACAAGTCCATTTTTGATTTATCTTTTATATATTAACATAAAGTGTTAAAATGTGAAATCGAAAATAGCAGTCACGAGCAGGATTTAAACCTGCATCTCCTGGCATACCATCCGGCAAAGTATCTGACTTTGCCAATTCAGCCACCGTGACAATTGCTTGGTACTGCAAATTTCGATAACAAATTCATTCATAACATTTTAAGTGATGCCTGCACCATCTGTCGGAAGAATTTACATACATTTACCGACCCGTGGCAGTCCGAGCAAAGCCTCTGGGACGGTATTCCAGGAGATGCAGGTTCAAATCCTGCTCGTGACTGTTATTTTCAATTTCACATTTTCACACTTTGCGTTAATTTATATGGCCAAGCATGTCAAATGCCAAAAAAATATATTAAAAGTATCAAAATATTGTCTTTTATAGTTGCTGGTTTATCAAACACTCTTAATGAACAGCCCAGGAAATAATGGTAAATATGGTCCAGGATTGACATGTCGTTGGTTGTTTAAATGTCCCGAGCGGTACTACTGTCGATTACTGTGCTCCGAAATAGCCATGCCAGAAGTGAGTATATTTTCTCTGCTTACTGCGTATTAACACCATGAACCAATATATGGAATAATTTTCTGGGGGAATAGCACCGTTAATCAAATACCATTTAAGATACAAAAGCGTTGCATTAGAGCCATGTTCCGTCTCAATAAAACAGATAGTTGTAAACCCTATTTTAAAAGCTATCATATATTAACGCTGCCGTCCTTATATAAAACATACAAGATTCTAAAATTAGAATCTTGTATGTTTGTTAAAACACATCAAAGCTTATTTGTACGCATATCTGACAGATTTCCTCGGAACAGACGAAATAATAGTAAACTCTGTCTACACGAGTCGAGAACAACTCTTATGCGCAAAAGTATATTTTGTATGGCTCCGATTATTTATAATAAGCTGCCTAACTTATGGAAGGACATGAATATTATTGCATTTAAAAAAAAATTGAGATTATTTCTAGCTGAGAGAGCCTATTATTACATTATAGAATATATTAATGAAAAATTGTGAAGTAGATAAATTTTCCTATAACGACATTTATTTTATTTTCATTTTGTGACATGATTTATTTAAGTATAAAATTGAATAGTAATTATATTTTGAATTTATATGCATGAATGTGTTTAATTATTATTTTGAGGAATTAATAGTTTTGTTTAAATTAAGAAACTAGTTCCTACTGATAAAATTTGTGTGCCCAACGTTGGGCTGAACATGACGGAATCGATAACCATTTACATCTTGTACTTTGTGCATACCATGTTTCAGACAAATAAAGTTTTTATCTTATCTTATCTTATCTCGCGCGTCGCTATCTCCAAGTAAAGGAATACAAGATGGTTAGGAAGTTACTTAAGGAGAGGATAGGATACTGAGGAGAGGATGGGAAGGATAATAAATACAGGGTAAGTAGGGTATCCGGCGCTCTTACTCACCATACGAGACACAACGGTAGGAGTACTTAGCGTTGGTCCACGCTGATCTTTTGTGAGGGTACTTCCCCGATTGAGCTGGCCCATTCATGCTGGGGTAAGCAAGGCTCTACAACTAGATATCACAATAATTTTTGTAAGAGCCAAGTATCTAGAAATAAAACTTAGAAAAAAATTATTGAAATCTTTCCAGTGGATTATCCCTGATGCGCGCCCAACGACAGACCTCTATGATTTTAATTATGTAGATAATTATATGCACTTACCTACCAACAAATGGACCTCGTGTCCGCGCTCAAAAGTATCCGAACCATAAGAGAAGCAAAACGACAACATGTGACTTTAAATTTTTCTCAAATATATTAAATGACATAACTCTCTTACCGTTTTCTTCAGAAATTAATAAATGAAAATAATCATTCTAATGTTGTGCCGTGTGGGGCTTTAGAATTATCCCACCCCTCTCCACCCATGGGAGTCATAAGAGCCGACTGAGGGAATAGGGAGTGGGCAGCAGCACTCCTTCGAGTATTAACAACATCCACTGCGATCGCCAACCCGCCTGCCAAGCGTGGCGATTATGGCAATATTACATTCTTGGGGAGGCCTATGTCCAGCAGTGGACTTTGAGGGGCGGATGGATGGATGGATTCTAATGTTGTAATTTATTATGTGTGTTTCAGTCACAAGCATGTAGCGGGGATGTGTTGCTGGTATCTCACCTGGGCAGCAAACAACTCCTTGGAGCTGACAGATACTGCGGACAAACTTCAATCACCGCCAAGTCAGTTGAACGAAGACTCACCCTGGGTAAACATTCTTAACACTTTTAACGTGTGTCTGTCTGCCTGTCTGTTGAACAGATTTTAGATGAACGATAACCAGGGATGATGGAAAGAATACCGAAAGAGCGATTGGTTAAAAAGATGTGTTCCTCTTCCATTGGTTATTGTGGAAATTCTGATATGGAACACACGAAATGATATTTGTATCTATATTTATTTATGTTTCCAGGATTAGTAACGAGCCGATTAAGCCCTGGAGGAAGATTTAGTTGTCAGGTGACGACGGAATCGGTACTTTCATAATTTTGCAACGGCATTGTCTCACCTTCCAGAGTCTTCTTGGAGAGAGCACACTGAATCACTCTAAAGGCACAAATATTTTAAATTCAACAGAGGTTATTTTAGGGGGAACAGGGGGACCAGACACCTTCCAAATTTATAAAGAGTGTTGGGATATTTTATAGTAGACACGTGACCTAAATGCTGGTTTATTCAAGGACAGTTTTTAGGTTATGCCTTAGGTTCCCGATATAGTAACGGGATAAAATGTATACCAGTTTTTAAGTCTAATCAATAATTACCAAATAAAAAAAGTTACATCAAAATCCGTTCAGTAGTTTTTGCGTGACGCGAACGAACAAACAGACAAAAAATCTAAAAAAATTGTTTTTTGTTTAGACTCGTCTATATAGCCTAATAAAGTCATATTTTCTCAAATAGGTATCTTAAATGTACAGACACACCTCTGTTACAGCTTTATAATAGTATAGATAAGCCTGGCCATCGAGAAGGGCAATACAGCTCTTTAGAGCACTAGACGACGAGAGAGAAACCACTGCATTATCACTCTGGACGTATTTAGTCTGAGACTCTGAGGTATTTACTAAATGCCACGTAATTTCATCATCTTCAAGGAAACAATATCCGATTGCATCCAACTTTTGGTTATTGAAACCACAATTTAGCGATTTTAGTAGGTACTAGCGAGATTTTTGAAGTGAAAACTTCTATAGGAAGGTTTGAATAGGGGGTAAATTCATGTAAGTCATCATCAACATGGTCACGTGGCGTGTTAACGATAACACTATATATATGTATCTGCTCCTATTAAGTATAAGCTTTACTATATTGCGCTGGGCCAGCTGTGAATGAAGAAATGAATAATTTTAATTTATTATACTTTCATACCGTTTGGGGTCGAAACGCTATAGGGTCATGGGGCCCGAACGCTCGCAAATTTTATAAAGAAATTGCGAGTCGTTTGATCGACGCCTCACGTGATCAGAGGGCTAACCTTTACCTAGCACAAAGGATTAGCATTGCCATTCAACGTGGCAATGCTGCCAGCCTTCTGGGCACATTGCCAGTAGTCAGTGATGCGGATGAATTTTATGATGCATAATTTTAACTTCTTTCTTTTCTTTATTTTGTTCCTTTTTGATAAACTTTGTAATAGTATTTAAGAGTGTAAATATATATAAGCTAGTTTATTATATTTTATTTTAAGTAATATATTTTGATTTTTGATGAATGAAGAATTTTGATTTACGAGTTTTGATTTAAGATCAAACAATTAATTTGGATGTCCAACAATAACAACTGTTTGTTTATAGTTTTAGGTTTTCCTTTCTGTCGGCAGTCCTCATGACTGCTTTGTTTTATACAATATCTGTCACTTCTTCTGTCATAACATTAATAAAGGAATAATTTGAAAAATTTAATTACTTGTTTTCTTGCCAGACAATTTTTTTATTTTTTTTATTGTGTCGGCGGGAAAAAGTATACCTAACCGCACACCCCGTCGTTCGGGATAACGAACAGGGTAGTGTGGGGCCCTCACCTACTAAATAAAGCCACCGTGTGCCGTCTCTCCGCCTTTATTGGCGGGCCACCGGAACTATATTACATTCCTTCAGTGGTTAGCGGACAACCCTGGTAACAGATGAAAGGTTTATTTAGTAAAGAACTAGACTCTGTCGGCTCTGCAACTTCATCACATGGACTATGTATGGACTTCAGAATATAAATACGTAGTGATTTCGTGGCGCATTAATCATTTCTATGTAAAAATAGCTTTCCCACAGTAACCATTAATTTTTCTGGTATAAAAGTAGCTAAACTTGCTAATTTTTATACTTTTTTAAAAAGTACCTGCCTCTGTGGTACAGCGGTAGTATAAGGGACTTCTGATCATGAGGTCTCGGGTTCGATCCCCGGGTTGGGCAATGTTATTAAGCTTTAGACCGAGCACCTTCTATACCAGGGTATCGACTAAAACATATACCTAGACCAGTTAATGTTCGGGAAGGTAGAGGTGGGGTTGCTTTCTATATCAAAAATGGGGTAACAATGTGGATACAACCACATCCTGAACATTCCAATTTGGAACTGCTTTGGTTAAAGATAAAAATAAATGGTAAGACAGTACATGTGGGCACAGCATACCGTCCTCCTTGGTTTACGCTCTCTAAATTCCTTGATGGGCTAACTGAGACTATATTTAGTTTAGCACCATATGAGCATTTATTACTTTTGGGTGACTTTAACGTAGACATGCTTATAATAAACAGTTCAATGTACAAGCAAACTCAAGAATTCCTTAGTTACTTAAATCTTAAACAAGTTGTTCCTTTAGCAACCCACTTTATCGGGGAACTGCCTCGGTGGTGTAGCGGTAGTGTATGCGACTGGTAATCATGAGGTCTCGGGTTCGATCCCCGGGTCGGGCAATGTTATTGAGCTTTTTCCTAAAACAGAAAAATTCTCTGTAGCAGCCCGGAGTTCGGAAATGTGCCCCCTATTACGTGGGACTTAAACATAGCTGGCGAGTCGTGGGTGTGTAATACACCTCTGCCTACCCCTTAGGGGAATATAGGCATGATGCTATGTTTTTTATGTTTTAGTAGCTCACGTTTAGATGGCATTTGCACAGACAATAACATGAGAGTGCGTAGCATAGTTGTTGAACATATTCGTGAACTGGGGCACCATGCATTCTTAACATGCAGCACAATGATTAAAAAGGACAAGCTAATGCCCAAGATTATTCAGTACCGGCCTATAAAGGATATACTGAAGAATCATTTTATTGTAGATAGGGAATTGATACCGTGGTCAGTTATATGTGAGATGAATGATGTTAACTGTATGGTACAGACATTCAACTCATTTATGCTCCATTTACATGATCTCCATGCTCCTTTGAAAAAAATGACATTTAGGGATCGACCAACACCTTGGATCTCTGAAAACGTTAAGCTGCTTTTGAATTTATGAGATAAAGCTAGACAAAAGGCGCATCGGACGGGTAGAGAAGGGAACAAGAATTACTATCTGGATTTAAAGCGTCAGGCCACTCATGTTCTAAAGGGCGGATAAAAAGGTATATTTTGCTAACTGCATAAACTGTAACATTCGAAACCCGAAGCTGCTTTGGAAAACCCTTAAATCAGAAGTTTTACCACAGCATAAGGATAGTCATTTGCCAGACCATTTTAACAACCCTGATGACTTAAACAGGGCTTTCCTAGCAGTGCCAGGAACAGTTACATTAATACTTCACAGTTGGAACTATATGAAAAGACTAGATTTGGTTCAGCCAGCTTTTTTCTCAACACAGTGGACGAAAAAACGGTGCTTAAAATCATAAGTAGCTTAGACTCAAATGCACAGAGAGTTGATTGTATTATTCTGGATATGTTAATACTCACATTACTCACTTCTTTGCAGGCTATCACGAATATTATAAATAGTCTATACCCACATATACCCTGACCTTTGGAAGTGTGCAATCGTTCGACCCATTCCTCATTTTCAAGGAATCAGTAACCCTGAAACTGTCAAAGATCTCCGTCCCATAAATATTCTACACTTACTATCTAAAGTTTTAGAGAGGTAGTACACTCAAGTGGTGGGATATCTGGAGACCAATAATATTTTACCGGATCTACAGTCACAAAGGGTCGAGGCACATCAACTGCATTTTAGATGTTGCGGGTACTATCCTGGAGGCGCGTGATAGAAGTGAAGCTTCCATCTTGGTTTTACTTGATTATTCCCGTGTATTTGATGCTATAAATATTAATCTACTGATTTCTAAGCTAACATACTATAGTTTTGACAAAAATACTATAGATTGGTTCAAGATCTACCTCCAGGGTAGATTCAATATGTGGAGATTCGTATGGTAGATGGTTCAACTGCGTCTTCTTCGCTGTGCAGTGTATCTAAGGGAGCTCCTCAAGGGTCCATTTTGGGTTCATTGCTGTACATCATCTACACAGCAGATATTACAAACTCATTCATAAAATGCCAATATCATAATTATGTATGCAGATGACGTACAATTGTACCTATCTTTTAAGCCAAAAGAAACCACATTGGCTGTTCATAAGATAAATAAAGATCTGCAAAGAATGGTTGACTGGGTTACACGGAATTCATTAGCCTTAAACCCAAAAAAGACCAAATTTATGGTTTTAGGCAGCAAAAGCCAAATCAGTGCAAAGCTTTCTCAGAACCCTGAGCTCATTGTCTTGGGTGAAAAGATTTCGAGGTTGGATAATGCATACAATTTAGGGCTGCTGATGGATGCTGATTTACGTTTTGAGAAGCACATAAATAATGTGTTGAAGAGTTGCTTTTATAAACTAAAAGTTCTTTATGAGATACGAGACTATATTAGCATCCCTTTAAGGATTCAACTGATGGACAGTCTTGTTTTATCAAAACTAAATTATTGTGACACGGAGTACGGGCCATGCCTACTAGTAAGAACAGAGCATCTAATTCAAAGACTACAAAATGCGTGCGCTCGATACTGTTTCAATGTTCCAAAATGGGATCATGTTACCCCTTTTTTAAATAAGTATAATATTCTAAAGATGACCGCTCGAAGGAGAGTGCATTTGTCTACCAAAATATCCATGTAATAAATTAAGTTGGAAATCGGAAATACATATATAAATATCCAATTCGTTCCACAGTAGATCCTCTTACTCATCCTACATATATAACTTCAGCATTTAGGGAAAGTTTTAAGTATGCTGCAACCTATTGTTGGAACATCTTGTCGCCACCATTGCGCCAGCTAAAAACAAAACAATCATTAATGCATAATTTAAATATTTAAATTATGAGCATGTCATTACATGCAGCTTCAACTTACTCAATAATATTTTTCTCTTTTTGTGTTTATTTAACTACTATAATTATAACAATGCGTAACAAAGTTTTTAACAATGACCTAATATAGAATATAAGACATGAATTACTTTTATTTGCAGTGGTCAAGCATGCATGGATATAATTTGCAATGTAAAGCATCTTTGGCCTTTCTTTTTTATGATTATGTGCTCAGGCTGTTATGAGCTACGCTGTAAACAAGGTGGAAATAGATGGTGAATTATTAAGAAATTCAATGAAAGGGTTAAAAAAGTTTAAAAATAGAAGCTTAGGTTAAACTTACCTAGTATTTCAATTCAAGTAGGCAGAACATCTGCTTAGTACCTACACAAAGTGTTCTTACTGTCTACCTATTTATTATTTTTAGGATTGATTATATAGTTAAAGCTTTGATATAGATAAGTTTAAGATAAGTGCCTGAATCTGTGTCGTTGTCTTGAAGATATATTAATATAACTTTATTTAATGTTCATTTTGTATTGTAAATACAAAATGATGTTGTAATTACCATTGTCGACGGACGGTGGGACGGCAAATGGGGTAAACTTCGGGCGCTACAGAATCTGGTATTCTGTGTGTTGTGGTGCCGTGATTAAAGTGTCACTCACCGCAAACTGGGTAGAGTTCCGTTTGCATGGTTGGAGAACCACTATCTTTTTTTATTTTTTTTATTATAGATAAAACCAATATCTTTGTAAGCACCCTTGCAACCTGCATTTCTTTTTTCCTTTATTTATCTCAGTTTTAATTTTTAGTGCTGTAGATTTATTTAATGTTATTTTTACTGTTCATATTAGCATAAGCGCGTCCGCTAATATGATTGAGACAATAAATTATTTTTCTTTCTTCTATCTTTCTTTCTATTGGCGGGCCACTGGAACTATGTTACATTACTTCAGTGGTCCCCCGGCGGCTTACCCTTTCGGGTACCCTCTACTGAGCACTTTCACGGGAGACTTAGCAGACAACCGCATTCGTAACGCCGACGTAAGAGAGCGAGTAGGTATGAAAGAGAGTATTGGTGTAAAGATGCGAAAGGAAATGCTCCGATGGTTCGGACATGTGGAAAGAATGCCGGACGTGCGACTGGTTAAGAAAATAAACAATGCGAAAGTGGAAGGATGTAAGTAAGTAAGTAGAGGGGGAGACTGAGACTCACCTACCTAGTCCTAGACCAAATCGGTCATGTATTGAAGGAAGGTGAAGTAACGAGTTCCCGAAACCGGCGAGCATATATAAAGAGAATTGTGAATGTTGAGGAAGCGAGCGATGTATGCAAGAATAGAGACCTTTTGGCACTCTGTTATCTCTGCCTACTCCGCAAGGGAGATGGCGTGATGACAAGTTAAGTTAAATAATGATTTGGATACAAGTTTTGTAGTACGTACTTCGAATACTTTGTTTAAAAACATAACAATTGTAGATACATAATTATCTTGCGGGAAATAGCTTCTATAACAATATTTATGTTATATATATTTTGAACAATAGGTTCGTGGGAGTACATTGAGCCTTATATAGTTGATACAAACCTATGTTTAATTTAGTTATATAGCAACCCATCGGATTGAAGGTACATCAACAAATTTTTGATACATGTAAGTATTACTGTATTTATTAATATTAGCCTTATATCTCAGGTTCCCAATATAGTAACGGGATAAAATGTATACCAGTTTATAAGCCTAATCAAGAGCTATCAAATAAAAAAAATTGCATCAATATCCATTCAGTAGTTTTTGCGTGATGCGCGAATGAACAAACAGACAAAAAATAAAAAAAATATATTTTATGTTCAGTCACGTCTATAAAGCCTAATACAGTCATTTTATCTCAAATATCTTAAATGTACAGACACAGCTCTGTTACAGCTTTATAATAGTATAGATTACCTACAAGGCTAAAACAAGCATACGGCCTTCTTGATGGTAAGCGGTTACCGTATTTTGTAGACGCTAGCAACACCAGAGGCATCAGGCATCGCTCACGTGTTTCTAACCCCATAAAAGGGGATGGTGGAAATAAAGGTGGATAGGAAGTATGATATTGGGGGTATAATGATGGGGTCTGGGCCTCTATAGCTAGAATACAACTACAATTACTTCACACCGATACTTTGTGAGACGGTGATACTTCTCCTATCGAGACCGCTCTACTCCTATCATGAAATTTCGAACACAAAGTACAAAAATGTAAAATCTAAAATAAGAGTCACGAGCAGGATTTGAACCTGCATCTCCTGTAAACCGTCCCAGATGCTTTGCCAAATAAAATTTGTAAGTTATCTGTTTGTCAGCAGTGATTGATTTAGGATATTTTAAACGCTCATTATTATTTTTAAGCCATCTTGACAATTCCTCGGGACTGCGAATTTCGATAAGACATTCCTTCTTAATGCCTTGGGTAACGCCTGCGCCATCTGTCGGATGTATATCCAGGAGATACAGTTTGAATGAATTCCTGCTCATTAATGTTATTTTCGATTTCTTATTTTCGCACTTTGTGGTGATTTGGCTAAGCATGTAAAGCGCTTATAAATATCACAATATTTCTTTTTCTCTATTGCTTATAGTGGCAGATGAGCCACGGTTCACCTAACGGTAACCGATGATGGATACAGCAATGTTAGTATTACTGCCATCTATTTCATTTCACGGACAAGAAATGAATGAATTGACGGCTATCAAATGCTATAGTCAAATCACACCGTGGTCTTTCATGGTTCCTGACACGGAATATTTCCGTCTTTGGTACCATCAATTTTCATTCCGACAAGATTCTGATAATAATAATAAATAAATATTCACGGAAATTTTCACACAACGTCCTCTGGTCCCAAACTAAGCTTAACGCTTGTGCTATGGGTACCAGATTACGGATATAAATACATATATTACTTTTTTTTTGTAAATACATACATATAATAGATAGAAAACACCCAGACGCAGTATAAATATCTATGTTCATCACAGAAATAATTGTCCTGAGTGGGAATCAAACCCACGACCTCGTGCACGGAAGTCGGTTACACTGCCGACTACGCCACGAGGCTCGTCTAAGAAATTGTATGACAGTTCTATATGGTAAAACATATTAATTCTGTTTAGATTCTTTATCGTAGGTATCATGCGAGAAGACGTATTGCATCCGTCGTTACGTCTAGTCCCCCACTAGCAGGCATTTAAGTGATCATGCTGCTCGTAAGAGCATTTTACGACAGCCATAAAGAGACAGAAGTAATGTGTTCTTAATCTGGCATCCTACGGAAAAAGCATTTGTTTCATTTTAGTTTTTTTACAGTATGATTTTAGAAAAGGCAGTCCTTCTTCTGGGGTTGTACCAAGTTTCAGCTCTGATTATAAATCCGGACCCCGATTGTGACTTTAGTTTCAAAGTAAGTATTAAATAAATAATATTCACGGACATTTTACACAACGTCCTCTGGTCCCAAACTAAGCTTAACGCTTGTGCTATGGGTACCAGATTACGGATATAATACATATATCACTTTTTTTCGTAATAATAATATAAAATATATACATATAATAGATAGAAAACACCCAGACGCAGTACAAATATCTGTGTTCATCACACAAGTAATTGTCCTGAGTGGGAATCGAACCCACGACCTCGTGCACGGAAGTCGGTTACACTATCGACTACGCCACGAGGCCGTCATAAAGAAGTATTTGTTTTCTTTCAAATTATCTGACATGAAAAAGCACCTGGTAGACGAGCACATGACATACTTTGATGGGAAACTGTGATTGCCACTCACGGAATCACAATAACTGGAGAACAGCTAAACCACTAAAGCAGTGGTTTGCAGTATCTAAAGCTCGTAACAAGGAGTACTAATGCTAATTTTCTTCTCCTTCTGATGCAAAGGTAGTACCTTTATATGCCTACTTAATTTAGTATTTTTTTATTGCATATGGTGGCAGACGAGCGACGGCCCACCTGATGGTAAATGGTAACCGTCGCTCGTGGAGTCAACTATAACGGAGTATTGCCAAGCTGCTGCTCACCATTTTATTTCACAGATATAAAATAATAAACCGCTATCTCCTGCTACGACCAAAACACACTGATGTGCTTTATTGCCGGTAACACGGGAGAGGGCGGTACCAACCCGTTTGGGCCTGATAGCAAGTGAGTACTCCCACTTGGTACCCAGCCCTACCACCAGTAATGCAAGTGGTGATAATTGCTTACTTCCCTTAGTCGCCTTGTTCGACACCCGTGAGAAAGAATGGGGTGGTGACACTTGTCTTCGTAGTCCGTCACCACATGGACAAATCTACCTAGTCTCCTTATACTATACGTAATGGTAATGTCGGTATTGGGTAAATACAAAGTCAGTGACAATGTTGTTGACATAGCATAGCATCACGCCTGTATTCCCCGAAGGTGTAGGCAGAGATGTATTACACACCCACGGTTCGCCGGCTATGTTTAAATCCCACGTAATAGGGGGCGAGCCTATTGCCGTCTACCAGGCACATTGCTACTGAGAATTTTTCTTTTTACCCGCAGTTGCTTACACTACCGCTGCACCACAGAGGCAGTTGACCAAAAGTGTTACAAATATAGAAGTATATTTTTGCCACAGGTGAAAGCTGAAGATACGCTCATATTTGACAATCCGATGTCGCCTGCTTCCTACAAGCCAGGCCAGACGTGTCGCTGGATTATCGACTGTCCTTTTGAACAAGTCTGCTGGTTGCGTTGTGATGGTATTACTCATGTGAGTATTTACCCTCCATTTATTTTAATTCATAGTCTTAATAATAAAAAAAAATAGTTTAATAGTCTTAAGTCCAATTTACAGACTGGTGGTAAAACCAAGGACAGATAAACAGTAGTATATCTGACATTTCGAGATTTTCCGAGTTATTAGAACTGCGATGAAAATCCTAACTATTTATAAAGCTGTAACAGATCTGTGTCTGTACATTTAAGATATTTGAGAAAATTTTATTATAATACGCGTATAGGCGTGACTCCTGTACTCCGTGGCGTGTCTAAACACAAAACATTTTTTTTTAGAATGTTTGTCTGTTTATCTGTTTGTTTGTTCGCGCATCACGCAAAAACTACTGAAGGTATTTTGGTGCAACTTTTTTATTAGACTTAAAAACTGGTATACATTTTATCCCGCTACTATATCGGGAACCTGAGATATAACCCAAGGAGCCGCGGGCAAAGGCTAGTATAACATAATTTTTAAATTTTTATGAAATACAGGTAAAAGACCGGCTTCTTACTAACCCCATTTTCTGGGACACTGCAGCACCGGCACGACAAATTATAGCAATTAAGTTTTAGAGGTATTCAAGTTGAAATTCAAAAATATATTCGATAGGCCAATTATGTACCACTTAAAATCGTCGAGAATTCATAAATAATTAACACGAACGCCGAGCCTATTTTATGTCAAACATAGGCGTAGGATTTTTTAGCTTTGTTTAATTTCATAATGCATAGTTCTTGAATATTCTAACGAACTGTTCGAGCTGAATCCATCCATCCATCCATCAGCCTTTCAACGTCTACTGCTGGACATAGGCCTCCCCAAGAGAACGCCACAACGAGCGGTCCCGTCTTGGGGGATAATGCCGTGATCGCCACGCTTGGCAGGCGGGTTGGCGATCGCAGTGGATGTTGTTAATACTCGAGGGAGTGCTGCTGCCCACTCCCCCGGTATTCCTCAGTCGGCTCTTACGACTCACGTGGGTAGAGAGGGGTGGAACAATTCTAAAGCCGGCCCACACACCCTATTCGAGCTGAATACTCTCTAAATATTCTTAAGTATGCAAGCAGTAAGATTATTTTTCTTAATTATATTTTTTTTTCAGTCACCCAGGTGTTCTCAGGACCAGCTGCTGGTGTCAGCCTTGGGAAGTTCACAGCTTGAAGGTGCTGATGTGTACTGTGATCAAATAATGGTCAATGTAAGGTCATTAAATCGGAGGATAACCGTTGGTAAATATTATTTTAATTCAATATTTAATTTTTGATATCTTGATATCTTCAGCTATATAATAATGATCACTAAACAACCAATCCATCCAATGTTATGAAAAACTATCATTCACAAATAACTTTTCATCATAATCCTTTATTTTTTTTGTTAAGGCGGGAAAAAATTTCCTAACCGCACACCCCGTAGTTCGGGGCAACGAACAGGGTAGTGTGGGGCCCTCACCCACTAAAGAAACCCGCCGTGTGCCGTCTAACTAATTTAAATACGAAAGCGAGTTTGTTTGTTTATTTGTTATGCTTTCACACCTTGAATGCTGAACAAATCGCCGTGAAATTTTGCATACATATAGTCTGATTAACTAACTAACTTATCATCACGCCATCTCCCTTGCGGGGTAGGCAGAGAGAACAGAGTGCCAAGAGACTCTATTCTTGCATACATCTCTCGCTTCCTCAATATTTATAACTCTCTTCGTACACGCTCGCCGGTTTCGGAGAGTCCTGACTCCACCTTCCTTCAATACATGACCGATTTGGTCTAGGTAGGTAAGTCTCGGTCTCCCCCTGTACCTACATCCTTCCTCTTTCGCATTGTATATCTTCTTAACCAGTCGCTCGTCCGGCATTCTTTCCACATGTCCGAACCATCGGAGCATTCCCTTTCGCATCTTTACACCAATACTCTCTTTCATACCTACTCGCTCTCTTACGTCATTGGTCATATAGTCTGGATTCTAGAAAAGGACATAGGCTCCATTTTATACATGAAAAATAGGTTCCCCTGGGATACCTATTTTTAGATAGAGATAATAAATTCCTCGACAGTGCAGCGGTAGTGTAAGCGACTACTGATCATGAGGGCTCGGGTTCGATCCCCGGGTCGGGCGGAGTCATTGAGCTTTTTCGTAAAAAGAAAAATCTCAGTAGCAGCCGGAGTTCGGAAATGCGTCCGGTTGACGGCAATAGGCTCGCCCCCTATTACGTGGGACTTAAGTATAGCTGGCGAACCGTGGGTGTGTAATACACCTCTCCCAACAGGTGTAATGCTGTAACACGTGTATATGTTTATATGTAACACCTATGCACATTGTGAATGTACATCACTATAATAATAACATGTTGATGTTTTCAGGATTGATAACAAGCAAATCAAGTCCAGGTGGCAGATTTAGATGCGAAGTCACACCAGAGAACGAGGTGTGATAGTACTTTAGTTTTAAGTGCGAAAGTCGGTTGTCTGTAATGCAACATCTCTATATATATAAAAATCAATTGCTGTTCCTTAGTCTCGCTAGAACTCAACAATGGCTTGACCGATTTCAATAATTGTTTTTTTGTTGTGTTCGCTCCCATGTAGAAGTGGTTTAAAAGAAAAAAAAATAGGGAAAAATCCATAAAATAAGTTGAAAAATTAAAATAAAATCTAAATTAGTAATTTTGTATGGGAATCTTTGAATTATGGACCTGACAACAGACACCAAAATGACAGCTAGGTACTGTCATTCTTTTAATTGAACTTCGTACAAGTTTCATTTAAAACTTTAAAAAACCTATTAAATTAACCTATCTAAGTTCAAGGCTCAGACGATGTAGATTGATTAAGACTGATAATTGTAGGTGATATGAAGTTCGCCTGGTCATCTAGTTGTGAATAAATTAAATATTAATGTAGTGTCTTATTATATTAACCTTTGATCATCATGACCTTCCTAGCTCTATCCGAAGCTTTGTTACGGTCGTTTTCCGATCTGCCCCCTTAGAATGAAAAACGAAACGTTAGACGAACTTTCGTTTCGCTTCATGTGGTGATAGACTAAGAATACAAGTCAACACCCCATTCTTTCGCATGGGTGTCGTATAGGCGACTAAGGGAAGTAAGCAATTATCATCCATTGTATGACTGGTGGTAGGGCTGGGTACCAAGTGGGAGTACTCACTTGGTATCGGCCCCGAGCGGTTTGGTACCACCATCTCCTTCCTGTGTGACCGGCCATGAAGCACATTGCGTTTTGGCTGTAGCGGGAGATAACCGTTTATTCTTTCATTTCATATCGGTGAAATGAAATGGTGAGCAGCGGCTTAACAATCTCTCAGTATAGTTGAGTCCTTGAGCAACGGTTACTATTTACCATCAGATGGGCCGTGGCTCGTCTGCCACAACATGCAACAAAAAAAGTGGTGATTGGTCACCTGAATCACGCGTCGAAGTCTCAACTAATCAGCAATCACGCGTCGGACTATTGATCAATCACAATGACTCGAAACGAAAGTTCGTCTAACGTTTCGTTTTTCATTCTAAAGGAGCTGTTTGGCTATAGCTGATACACCAGTATTTACTTGAAGCGACTGCCTATTTAACCTCCACGGACTAATTAAGGGGACAACTGGCCTTAGACCAAAACCGGAGCTTTTCTTATTTAGAACTCGCTGACAATCTATAACGACTGCCAGAATGTTATTTGACAGGAGGGACCCAGTGCTAAACGTGCCTTCCGAAGCTCGGAGAAGGTCGGGTGTCCTTTAAGAGTTACTTTTGGTTACCCATCTGGTGACGGCCTATCGAACCTTGCCAATCATTTGAGCGACAAGTGAAAAAAAACTATATATAAGTTTTGATTATGGCTCCGATTAAAGATCCTTTACCCAATCTAGGAACCTTTTTATTGATAAAAGGTGTGTACAAACTGTATCTAATAGGTCAAAGATGATTCTACAATATCCCTGTGGCCTTAGCCAAGTTACATTTTATGATCGCTGGCGCTATAGAAAACTGTTAAAAGTATTTTGACATCTCTAACGTTAAGTTACGTGACTTATAGTTATAGATATCGTTAAAGACATTAAATTCCGATACATTTTAATAGTTTTCTACATATAGCGTTAGCGATCATAGAATGCAACTTGGCTAGGCCGACACACATATACACTTTCGAAGTATCTAATGTCTGTTTATTGTGAAATCAATCATTATGCATATATACTGTAATTGCAGTGAATACCACGACGTCAGAATATTAACTATTAGACCAAGCAAATGCCACGCTTGCGAGGTAATGTGTGCGTAGAAAGTATGTCCACCACTGGCTAAGGGTAGCCTAAAGGAACACCACGAAGTATTATGAGGCATAGTTACTGTGCCGGCCACCCTGTTAAAAGTATCTATAGAAGATTTTCTCGTGTAAAAATAGTGCAAATAAAAGCACGCAACCTTTGTTGCCACCTGTAGCCACTAAAGGTCTTTCGTCACATCTTAATTTTGGCCTTTCATAACTTTGAAGTTGTGAGTCAAAATTCACCATGCTGAGCTGTTCGAGCTGACAAACACTGAAGCTGCAGTGATAACAATTTAATGAGAAAATTCAGCTTCATTCAAAATTTTCTTTTATGTCTAAAATTTCATTAATTGGTTTAATGTTATTCTTATTTAATTTAAATACTTTGCGCTAGATGTCGTTGCCGTCAATGCGGTCTGCGCAATGTTTGAAACAGTCGACTAATAAATTTACGCGCGAAAGTATCGATCTTAACTCCGTGCCTAACTTCATTCAGTTCTTTTACATTATTCTATAACGCAAGCCACGTATTTATAACAAAAAAATACTTCTTTTATTAAAAAAATGTGAATATTTCGACCGAAAACTATGCCATTAATAAAAGTTATCCGTTGCCATAATATTTGATAGGTTATTTTAGAATTTAGTGCGTATACAATTTGTAGCAATGGAAGTGAATATTATTTTTTATTTAAAAGTAAAGAGATAGTGATTGCATTACTTTAGGATGCCAAAACGCATACCTTTTCACATCGTTTATGCAACAAGTAAGTATGATTACACAGTATTTTATATTTTAGTACCATAATAAATTTAATAGAAAAATATACAATTTTATTTATGCGTCATTTGATTACAACTAATATAGGAGGATTGTCTTCTCAAAAGGGCTTTTGAGAAAATCAATTTTTTCTTTGATGCAATTCGGTCCTAGCTTCAAATTCTCAATTACATTATGATGGTTTATAACATGCTTATTTCCTCTAGAAAAATATCTACACTAAACCGTTTTGTTCAGCGTTAAAGAGACTGGACTTCGTATCGTTTTTGTCAGTTCAATCTATTTAATAATTCATAAAGTAATAAGCCCTTTTCAAAAGACACTATTAGGATTAAATGTGTTTTTAATTACAATATATATCTAAAGAACTTATGTACATTATATATCTAATATACTAATAAATGGAGAGCCGGTTTTTTTGTTCGGTTATACTGCAAAAACTACTGAACTGATCGGAATAATGCTTATACCATAACATGCAGCGTGTTTCGGAGAAGGTTTTAGTATATGATATGTTGGTGATTACTTATCCGGAACCATTGATATATAAAAAATTATAAATCAATGTCCGGAACCTAGATTTTTGAGTGTGCGCGGAGGAATGGTAGCGGCTGTTAGCGTGGCGACGCTTATTTTACTTGTAAATTATAAGTCCAATATTTAACTATCGGTGTTCAGACTGATGACTGATTAAGTGATTTTTTATAATTAAGAATAAAAAGCGATTTTTCATCATATTAAGAATAAAAAGCGATTTTTCAGAAAAATCGCTTTTTATTCTTAATTACGGCCTACTAGATTGCTAATGATTTAAAAAATTCTTAATTTTTATTAAAAATAGGGGTATATGCCATTGTTGGACATAAGCTGCGCAATAGGAATGTTGACCCCTTCTACTTCGTATATCACATTCGTCAGCTGAATTTTATTTTCTTTATTTCCTCCCCTCGCTTGTTTGCATTTAAGCTCCTCTTTCGACTCTTCTAAAATAGAATAATAATAATTAGGGTTACCAAATGAAGAGAATAAGATGTTCGAATCCTGCTTGCAGATAAGCACTCTTTTTCCACTTTCACAAATAATTTGTTGTTTTAGGAGAGTAGGTATTTGAAATAGTATCCTTATAATTACGTATCGAAATGCTCGGGCCACACCAATGAGAAAGGCAGTTAATTATCGCGATGATAGACGTGTAAGGTTGATGTAGCCATGATATAAAGCGAGAATTCGTCAATGGCATTTACATTGCCGTTATACCTACGTAACAAGTACTTTTGCAAGTACCTCGGCAAAGAATGCATGCTATAATTAATTACCTGTTCCAGTGTACCTACTCATTTTAGTAGTTAGTCTCATAAACACCGGCCCTTTTATCTGTCACTGAACAATCTATAAACAGTCTATAAGTTTAACAACGCCATTAAATAAAAAATTGAATTAATTACCAGGAAGAGCCAGGGTAAACAAAAAAATCCATGCCCATATACACCGCCTCGAAACTGAGATGGAACCGGTTTTCCACCCTTATAAACTTATGACACAGGGCTATTTCAAGATCACACAATTAAGTATTATAATTATGATAATCAAAATGGCGATATTATAGAAATGTCTTTCATTCGTCACGGCAATGTTGCTTTCCTTTGTAAAGTCATCCAATACGACCTTCTTGTAAATCGATTAGGCTGTCTGGGTATTAAGTATTACATACTACACAACTCTTATAACTAGTCAACATACTTTTTTTCCCCAACTTCTTGTAGTAATAATAAATACTATTTCTAATAATTACACGAGCACGGGTGTCCAACACACTGGGCTAGAGCGGATCGGAAAACTCAAGCATGTAGGTTTCGATGTTTTGCTTTACCGGGCTGTGATAATTTGTTGACAAATACTTAAAATCAAATGGGATTGAATATAGCAATATTTTCTGTTTAGTGGGTGAAGGTTTAAGAGAGGTTTCCAGATGTTTTTTTATACTAGGGCAAACAAATACGACCTTTTTTTTTGCACGCCTCTTAAGCGAAGCCTTGAGGTGTGTACTACCCTCGCTTCACGCTGAACAATGGATTTTTCAACCTTAAAATGTCTCTATTTATCATATATTGCACTTGTAAAATAATAGGTATATACACACACATATCAAGAAAAAACCCTATTTTTGCCACTCATGATATTTTTGATGCCATTTTTGTTATTTAAGCTAGTTAAAAAAACTGTTTAAAAAGGTTCTGTCTTGGACGTCCTTGTGTTGTAGGTAATGTATGTTAACACGATAACAACCGAAATACTTTACTAATCGAGTCTTCTTCGTCTTTTTCTTTTACGATTCAGTATAATTACGAATAGAGCTATCACTTTTCACAGTCTGATTCGATGTGGTTTAATTGTTATTAAATAAACAAAAAAATAGTGAATATTTACGCTCGACTCGACACTAAAACTAGCGCTATACCTTATTTCGTGAGAACTACTTCTATATACCAATATAGTAATAATTCATAAAATTTCCGCTAGATATAGATAAGACATGAGAACCACATCAATAAGTACTTTTTGAAATTAGCGCTATCTCTGGATTTATTGAAAACTATTTAGTAAGACCAATACATTATTAGTTACTTATCAAGTAATCAATTTTATTGTGAAAAATGAAGATTATGAGGCGCGCACTTTTGGATTTTCCCAAGTATTTTTTGTTTTAGACGGGAAAAAATTTACCTAACCACACACCCCGTCGTTCGGGGCAACAAACAGGGTAGTGTGGGGCCCTCACCCACTAAATAAACTCGCCGTGTGCTGCCTCTCTGCCTTTATTGGCGGGCCACTGGAATACATTCCATCAGTGGTAAACAAGCATACGACCTACAAGCGGTTACCGTAGCCTATAGACGCTAGCAACACCAGTTGCATTATGCGCGTCGCCATCTCCAAGGAAATGGATAGGAGGTGGATAGCAAGTACAATAAGTAGAGGATAGGGAGGGGGCTAAGGCCCCTAAAGTTCTCAATCACTATACGAAACATAACGGTATGAGTAGGTACCTACTGTTGCTAAACGCTGATCTTTTGTGAGAGGGTGGTACTTCCCCGATCAAGCTGGCCCATTCGTGCTGGGATAATGCTTATGGCTTTCTACCACTAGAGAAAAAAGAATTACAAAACTTACTTAATTATCATCACGCTATCGCCCTTGCGGGGTAGGCAGAGAGAAAAGAGTGCCAAAAGGCTATTTTGGCGTCCATCTGTCGCTTCCTTAACATTAATAAGTCTCTTCATACACGCTCGCAGATTTCGGAGACGCCTGACTCCGCCTTCCTTCAATACATGACCGATTTGTTCTGGATAGGCGAGTCTCTCTCTCTCGTCTTACCAGTCGCTCGTCCGGCATTCTTCCCACGGATCCGAACCATCGGAGTGAAGTACCACCCTCTCGCAAAGGATCAACGTGAAATAACGGCAGGTACTCCTACCGTTGTGTTTCGTATGGTGAGTGAGAGCGCTGGCTACCAAACTCCGGGCTGCTACTGAGAATTTTTCCTTTTTTTTTTACGAAAAATCTCAATTGCACTGCCCACTTACCAACAGGTGGATCGTATGCTTGTTTGCCATCCACGTAATATATACAAAAAAAGATAAAAACTATACGAATTCGAACTTGTCTGAATACTACAGTAGAAAATACGCCATTTTCCGAAAGGCTTGTGTCAGATAATAGTACTAAAAAGACTTCAAAGAAGATGAAAGGCTAAAACATGGAATAATTACATAGGTGAAGACAGCTCGTACCCAGCATGCGAGCTAAACGCCCAGGGTCCAGCGGCCCGGGGCTGGCGCAGCGAGGGTTCCCCACCGCACGAGTTACTTCTACGCCTCTCCTGCGTCACCTCCGTGCACAAACTTCAACTTCTGGCACATCATCAGCTAATACGTAAGTAGTGAGTCATGTTATCTGTCAGATAGCGAAGTGGTTTTGATACAGGCCTCCTTCCCGTGTATAGTGGGTTTGATTCCAAATTGTGTGATTCATAAATAGTTGTTCTGAGTCTGAGTGTGCTTTGTCTCCGATCTCCGATCCGATCTGAAATTGTATGTTTATAAAATCTCAGGCGATTGAATGATTATTCCTTAGTGCAGGGTATTGTCTTAAAGAAAAAAAAACAAATGGTTGTCTGTAAAGTCAGTTTACGGACAATAGTAATAACGTGACAACGTCATAACAAAACATTGATGAAATGATTGCATACTTTTATGTTCTACACTAGACATTGGCAAAGTTGTGTCTATAAGTCTAACAACGCCATTAATCAAGAATTGAATTGAATAAAATTGGATGCAGCGCAAGCGTACAATGAGCGTAACGGGACAATAAGCGTAACGGGACAACGAGTCATCCTTTTTCGTGCGTGCAGTCGGCGTTCATCAATTTATTAGACGTTGTCACGTCAAAAAAAAGATGTCAAACGGCTAGATATCTAAAGCTTGTAAATATGAAACAGAATGTAATAATGCATGTAAATGCATTCCGATAGATGGCGTTGGTCGTAAAGACAAATATGATAAGGAGATTGGGATGATCGAAAGATCTGTACGATAGCTTAAAGCACTTCCCCGGATTGGAGAAGACGCGGGTTCGTTTCCCGCTCGTACAAAAAATCTCTTTTCCTTATTCACAAATAATTTGTACTTTAAAAAGTGGCGGAGCATGTCAAATGCTATAAAATATAGATCAAAAATGTAGAATTTAATAACTAACAACGGGGATCGAACCAGTGCCTTCTGGAGCATAAGTCGTACTTATATGCTATCATCGGAAATGCTTGGAGCCAATAAATTGTCATGTCACAGCATTTGACCCAATTCTGCAGTTCTAGCAGAGGAATTGCAGAATTGTGATTACGGCACTATCCCCCATATGAGCGAAACACATGTTGTGGCGTTGTCTTGGGGAGGCCTAAGTCCAGCAGTGGACGTCGAAAGGCTGATGGATGGATGGATGAATGATGGATGGCAGAGGAAGTTTTTTTTTATTGCTTATAGTGACCGACGAGCCACGGCCCATCTGATTGTAAATGGTAACCGTCGCTCGTGGACTCATCTATACCGAGAGTACTGTCAGGCCGCTGCTCACCATTTCATTTCACCGATATGAAATGAAAGAATAAACGGCTATCTTCTGCTACAGCCAAAACACAACGAGGTGCTTCATGGCCGGTCACACGGGTAATGGTGGTACCAACTCGATCGGGCCCGCTACCAAGTGAGTACTCCCACTTGGTACCCAGCCCTACCACCAGTCATGCAATGGATGATAATTGCTTACTTCCCTTAGTCGCCTCATACCACACCCGTGGTAAAGAATGGGGTGGTGACACTTGTATTCTTAGTCCGTCACCACACGGAACAACGTCACGGGTAAACCTAGTACAATATAAATACGCACATTGCAGCACTTTTATCTTTATGAAAAAGTAACCGTTCCACAGGAACCATTATTTTCTGGTATAGAAAGAGTTAGCTATGTACGTAAACAAAATTTTATGATAATCGGTTATGTGGAACTACGACGTGAAAGCGTAATGAATAATAAATTATAGGTAGTTTAAAAAACTAAAATAACAAGCTTTGAATAGTTAGTTGAACTAAAAAGTAGTAAATAATATTACAATAAATAATTATTGTAAAGAAACGTGGGGTGCTTTTTACTATATCGGTGAACTATTTGTAACATTTGATTTTAAGCACCTCACGCTTTTTTACAATAATTATTTACTGTAATATTATTTACTACTTTTTAGTTCAACTAGCTTTCAAAGCATGTTATTTTAGTTTTTAAATTATAATTTATTTTCTTCTTTTTTAAGTCTCAAAATAGTATCAAAAGTACTGTTATTTAAAAGAAATAAAACCTACTTATGCCGTCATAATTTGCCTTTAAACTTCATCGGACGGACGGACATGGCTAAAATATAACCGTCTTATTACAAAACACGGACTAAGTCACGGTTTAAACCTGAACTAGTTGGTCCAGGTCTAACTTGGGGTTGCCGTGCCGGTGCAGGCCCATATGAAATACTTGGGCCTGCACCTCGATAGTAGATGGACTTTCGGGCCGCACTTTGCCCAGCTCGTCCCTAGGCTTATCAAATCTGCCGCGGCCTTAGGTAGGCTTCTGCCAAACACTGGAGGTCCAGGGTCGTCCTGCCGTCGACTCTACAGCGGGATTGTGCGGTCCATGGCACTGTATGGTGCCCCGATCTGGGCGGACGCACTCACCGCTCCTAATAAGGCCCTCTTGCGACGTCCGCAGAGGGCCATAGCGGTGAGGGCCATAAGGGGGTACCGTACGGTGTCCTGCGCCGCAGCCACGCTGCTGGCGGGCGACCCACCTTGGCCCCTCCAGACTGAGGCACTGGCAGGGGTCTACTGGTTACGTGCCGCGGCGCGGGCTGGGGTCGAGGAAATCTCCCAAAGGAGTCTGGGCGGAGCACGACAAGCGGCTCGAGGAATGTTGATCCAGCGGTGGACGGAGGAGCTGGAGTCCCCTGGAGCAGGACGGGGGACTATAGAGGCGGTTGCGCCACACCTCCATCGCTGGTTGAATCGAAGGCACGGCAACCTCACTTTTAGGTTGACGCAGGTGCTTACCGGACACGGGTGCTTCGGTAAGTACCTGCATCGTATTGGCAGAGAAGAGGCCCCCGGATGCCACGAGTGTGGCGCGCAAGTCGATGACGCGCGCCACACTCTTGAGGAATGCCCCACCTGGGGGCCCCAGCGCCGCGCTCTGTCGGCGGTAATTGGAGGAGACCTGCCGCTGCCAGCCGTAATCTCACAAATGCTTGGCGGCAACAGGTGCTGATCGTCTATGGCCTCCTTCTGCGAAGCCGTTATGTCACTGAAGGTGGCCGCGGAGCGGGAACGTGAGGCGTCTGCCCACGCGGACTCGCTCCGCCAACGGCGGCCTGGGCGGAGGAGGCGGCGTTACGCTCACCTCCTCCCACCGCCTTGATGAAGACAGGGCGTGGCCAGTAAGCCATCCGCCTGGGGTGCCGGAGTAGAATGTCGAAAGATGACCCTCTGGCGCCCCACTAATAGGCGTCGTTTTAGTGGGTATTCCGGGCGCAACTGAGATCTGAGCATCCGGCGAGTCCTACATACCCCTCCATTGTCAGATGCGTAAATGCATTTCCACAGCGATACCAAAAAAAAAAAAAGGTCTAACTTATAAACCATTGACTAAACTTAGTCTTATTATTGGCGATTTATTTAGGAACGAAGAAAATAAATAGAAATTAGTATATTTTATAGCAGTTATCACTTTTCTTTTGATTACCATTTATTCTGATACATAAATTAATTATGCTGGTACTTTATTACACGATTACCCGGGTCAATCTTTGTGGACGTAAAACGGAATAATGTTGTTGCGCTAGTATATGTCATAATGACAATAAAACATTAATTTGTGAAACCTTGAACAATAAAGAGAAGAAAGAAGAAGAAGTAGAAGCAAGTAGAAGTTGTGGAGTGAGACAAGTTGTATAGATTTGCTCCGAACAAATAATGTGTTATAAAAATAATTAATATAGTAACAAATATAAAATCACGTTAAATGTGAACGTTGTGATGTATTAACTAGGTGATAGTGTTTGCAAATTGTTCTCAATAAAAATAATCATACAAAACTTACAAATATATACAACGAACATTTTACGGTTTTGTTGATAGCAAATATGTGCTAATTATTTGGACAGTGATATAAACGATTTTAAACTCCAGTTGATAACATCAAGAGGTGTATTTTTGACATAATAGTTAAGTGATATGGAATATTACATAGAAAAACATAAACAACGATAAAAGTTCGTTAGTGAAAAATTTTTTTTAAATTACAGTTTTACTTAAAGCACCGCCATCTAGGTATATGAGGAATACTAAAAGTTACATTTACAACTTTCTTCTACTTCATCGAGTCATTTACCAAGAACTTGTAATAGATATTTATAAATAGTACCTACACAGTATGAGTATGACATAATGAACTTTTTGGAAAATATTACGTTTCGGCGCAATCGCACAAAATCAGATTCTAATTTAATGAGCAAAGACGATAGCACAATATTAACCGATTCGCCAACAGATGGCACTACAACAAGCCTACCCGAAGTATCTGATGACGAGAATGATCGATATATTCAACTTAAGGGACAACTAGAACACTTAAAAGCTGAATTAAATATTGCCCATAACGAAATCGAATCATTGTCTCTAGAGAATAACAGACTGAAAGAAATTAATAACGAGCTACGGAAACAAAATGAATTATATAAAAAAGTTACAACAACACCCATAAAACAAAAGTCGCAAACCACAAAAACTAAAAGAAATAAATTAAAATTAAATCCAGATAATGTCAAGGAGTCTACTACTAAAAATAAAGAAATAAAACCGAAATCTATAAAAACCATAAAACTCACCCAGATTTCACCAAAACGAAAAGTTTGTGTTATCAGTAGTAACAACACAAATAAAATATTATCCATAGCACAAAATCAATTTAAAAATCACAGCATTTGTCACTATATATTCACTCATAGCGGTATTCTTCAACTTCTGGAGGGACTTACAGCTAAGTTATCTGACTACAACATGAACGACTACTGCATCATACTTATTGGCGAGGAAGATTTTTCAAAAACTAGAGACTATTTCAATATAATTTATAAGATCCGAAACTTATTAAATAACATTGTCCATACTAATATAATTTTATGCCTACCCACTTTTAAGTTAAATAACTACTCAACAATGTATAATTGCCGATTAGAAAATTTCAATAATCTACTTTATTTAGATATAGAAACACATCAATATGCGTACCTGTTCGATTCTAACTTGAATCTCAGATATGATAGTACAATGTTTAACTATCGATCGGGAAAATTAAATAACAGGGGCATGACTGTCATTTTTGAAAAATTAGGGCAACAAATAGATGTTTTATCGAAAGAATGTTATACATATAATACAGAACACGACTGTGATTTCCACTTGGACTCTCAGCCGACTACAATCAAAGAAATATGTGGCACTCCACCATTTTTTCTTACGCAATAAAAAAAATTGTAATGAAATAAACCGCAACCCATACTTCAATGACAAACTAACTGTAGTATTTCAGAACGTACAAAGCATTGGCAATAAAGCAGAATTAATAGAACAGTTACTACTAAGCTTAGATATTGATATAATTTCATTATCTGAATTATGGAAAAATGAATATTATTGCCAGTCAATTGTACCTCAAGAATACAAAATAGCATCCATATTCAGTCGTAAAACCCGCGAGGGCGGGGGAGTGTGTATTATTCTCAAAAAACATATTGAATATATAGAAAGAGTAGATATTTCAGGTTATTCAAAAGAATTTGTAATAGAATTTAGTGCAATAGAATTACCAAAACTTAATTGTATCTTCATAGGATTGTATAGAGCTGATCGTCATTTTGAATTATTCTACCAACAAATGGAAAAAGTGTTACATAAATTAAATATTAAAAAATCATATAAGTATATAATTGTGGGTGGTGATTTCAACATAAATATAAACATTAAATCCAGACAAACTATACAACTTCTAAACCTAATGACAGCTTATAACCTAGAACAAATAATTTACACCCCAACCCGAGTTACTAAAACAACATCGACCTGCATAGACCTTCTTTTCACGAATCACCAACCCTTAATAAAAAGCTCTTCGGTTGTAGATTATGGTATTTCAGACCACAAAGCTGTAATAGTTGAATTAAATACAGGTGATTCGTTAGAAAAAAATTGCAAAATATTGCACATAAACAAAAGAATATTTACAAAATCTAAAATCGACCGCTTTAAAAATTTGCTTTCAAAAATAAAATGGTCGGATGTAATTAATAAAAACAATAATATACATACAAATTTTGATTCTTTTATGAAAATTTTAAAGGAATGTGTGAATAAATATTTCCCTTTACAAAAATTCAAAATACAAAATAAACCTAGAAAGGGGTGGTTAACAAAAGGTCTTAAAAAATCATGCCTTAATAAAAGAGCCATGAGAGTTCTACTAAACACAGTAAAAAATGATGCACTAAGGAGTTATTATAAAAAATACAGTAAAACATTAAAAAAAGTAATAAATACATCAAAAAAATTAAGTTATATCAGACAAATGAAAAACTCTGATAACAAAGTTAAAACCATGTGGAATATAATTAACATAAAAACGGGTAAAATAAAAGAAATTAACTATAAAAATATAACATTGAAAATTGATAAGGGTGAAATCATGTGCCCATCAAATATATCTAATATATTTAATGATTTTTTTATTTCAGTAGGCCAAAACTCAAATGTTAACACTAATTATATACCTGCACAACATGCTAAGAACCTATCTATTTGTTCAATGTACCTTCAACCCGTTAACGAATTAGAGATAAATAAAATTATTAGATCATTAAAAAACAAACATAGCTGCGGTATAGATGATATCCCACCAAATTTGGTAAAGCAATGTGCAGTAGAATTAACAATACCTTTAACTCTCTTAATTAACCAAAGTTTTGAAGAAGGCCAATTTCCAGATCCTCTTAAAGTTGCGTTAGTTAAACCTGTACACAAAAAAGGTGACAAACACATACCAAATAATTATAGACCAATAGCTTTATTACCAACATTTTCAAAAATTTTTGAAAAGGCAATGTGCAATCGCTTGTACAACTACTTGGAAAAGTTTAAAATACTTGATGATAGTCAAAATGGATTTCGAAAATCTAGATCTACTACACATGCAGTTTTTAAATATATACAGGCAGCACTCCAATCCCTAAACGATAAGAAACATGTGATAGGCCTTCTGTTAGATATGACAAAGGCATATGATAAAGTCCAATACAATATTCTACTTGATAAATTATATGGCTATGGTATACGAGGCCCTGCATACCTGTGGTTCAAATCATATTTACAGAACAGGACACAAATAGTGCAGATTGAACATTTTGACCATCTCAAACATGAAATAAAATCTATCAGATCGCATAAACAAAGAATTACATGCTCAATTCCCCAAGGGAGTGTCCTAGGATGTGTGCTATTCCTTTTGTACATAAATGATCTACCGAAACAATTAGATAAAAGCACAGTTCTGCCTATATTGTTTGCAGATGATATATCAGTATTAATAAGCTGTGACAATCCAAATAATTCAAATAATTTAGTCCACAATACTCTACAAATCATTACAAATTGGCTCAAAATTCACAATTTAGAAATAAATTTAGATAAATCCAAAATAATTAATTTTAGATCATATAAAAAACGACCTATTGAAATAAATATAATATACGATAATACACCATTAGAAAAAATAGAGACATTTAATTTACTAGGAATACAAATAGACGCAAATATAAATTGGAAAAATCACATTGACAATATAAAATCTAAAATATCAAAATTCAGTTACGCACTTTTTCAAATAAAGCGTAGTACTAACCTACAGACAGCATTATCAGCCTACTATGCCTATGCATACTCGTGGTTGAGATACGGCATCATGCTATGGGGAAACAGTGTCAATGTAAATGAATTATTTGTTATGCAAAAGAAATGCGTACGTATATTAGCCCAGATAGACAACACACAAAGTTGTAAACCTTATTTTAAAGAATTTAAGTTACTGACACTACCATCGATTTATATTCTAGATATATGTTTATTTGTTTTTAATAATAGCAGTATATTTATGCGGGTGAAAGATACTCACCCAATTAATACGCGTCACAAAAATAGGCTGTACCAACCACTCTCTAGATTAAAAATGTTGAATGAAAGTCCTTATTATATGGCTATAAAAATTTATAATAGGTTACCAATTAGTATTAAAAACGAAAAAAAACTATTACTGTTTAAAAATAACTTATTAACACATTTAGTGCAAAATTGTTACTACTCAATTGCAGAATACCTAGGAACACAATAACAAATTGATGAGCAGAACGAGTAGGTGCGTGTTGGTGTGGACATCTATTATCTATTATTTTTGATAATGTAATTTCCTACAATCTATAATTATATAATTTTGTAAAATTGCGATGCCCGTAAAAGGCCGCCAAGTAATAAGCACAGCTATTAACTATTATAATCTCAATGTACACTTGGTTTAATGCAATAAATTTGAATTTGAATTTGAATTTGAATTAAATAAACAAAACTATTTCATCGCAAAATATTTAGTTAACTTTTCAGCTTTTTTAGGTTTAGAATTACTTCTATGTATGTTTGTGTTTTCGTAGTACCTAGTACCTATTAATAAATGTCTCAGTTCTCTAACGAGCGAAGTTATATATGGTACGCAAATTGAAGTAGACCTCTGGAATGCACTGGACCATGCTATTATTTCATAGTTAATTATTATTACTTACTTAAAACCTTAGGATACAACATGAATCTTATTTAATTAATATTAAACAAAACTGTTACAAATATGTAATACTGAATACCATGGAAACATTTTTGTATAAATATAATTGTGAGGCTAAAACTTTATTATTATTAAAATAATACTTAGGGCATCATTTAATACTGTTTTATTTTTTTATATATATTATTGCCATTTTAGTTATTTCCCAGGGTGTTAATACCTAATCACTGTGCAAGATATACCTATAGGTATGTGAAGAGTTTAATCCTTTGAGTGAAATAAAAGTAACCTATTAGGAAAACAAAGAAAAGAAAGATGGATACCTATTTATTTAGTTTCTACAACATTCAATTCACATACTTATGCAATATTATACAACTTGTAGAAGCTAAAAAGGTCCTACCTCAGCCAACCAACATATGGCTACTGCAGCACTGATTTTCAGGTATAGGTACCTTCCCATTCGAGCATGATTCGACTGCCACAATACAATACTTTACCGTTATATTAACTAGATAGATATAATTAATTGATTAGTCAAGAAAAATACATTATCTTGAGATTGCTAGCTGATTTTTATCTATTGGTCTTTAGTGTCCACCATTGGATTTTTTATTCAAATGTGATAGTTGTTATGTGGAAGGTATAGGTATAATGTCATATTGCATCATTGAGTATTGCATTGTTGTATTTTATTTCTCCTCTCTGTTTGTCCTTTGGCAAAGTCCTGCCCCACCTTTTCCATTTTGTATCTTCTTTTATGTACAAAGGTAAATCACAAAAGATGTGTGCCAACTAATTGTATTTCAATACATTTCACAACACATACACAATTTGGATGTTATCTTGATTGAATCCAATTCTACAGGAGATAATTCTGTAACTAAAAGAATTTATGCGTAGGTAGGTATATTGGCTTGGCATGGCATTTCTGAGAGAGCGTCCACTTAAATATCTTTCACATAAATTAAATCAAACATATTATTATTCACTTTTCACCTAAAAACATAAAATCATAATTTAATATATTAGATCTCAATGTTTGATATCCATAACTTCCAATAAAAAAAATTGACATTAGTTGACATTTAGACGTAGACCAGCCTTAACTACTTAAACTAGGTTTCCCGGTAGTTTAAATTTTAGTACATTAAAACTGATTTTGTAATAAGAATTTTGTTAAACCGTGGTCTAAATATGATATAGACCTGGTTTAAGAGTTAGACTATGTTTTGTAATAAGGCGGTAAGGGTTCTTTATTGGCTATGGAACCCTAAAAACCGATAAACTCAATTCCGTTATAATTAATCCTGACGATCCTAATTAGGATAATGAGATAATCTCATCGAATTGTTAATTTGCCATCGGCCCTCGACAAATCTACAGTTTAAAAACAATCTGACCGTTTAAAGTGGGTCAAAATCGCGCCCAAAGGAGTCGTTTACAAACATACAAACAAACAAACATATATTATAGGTGAAGATAATAAAAAGCGTCTAAAAAAATTCACCTCCACCTGTAGTACTATTAATTACTTCTGAAGTTGTGACGGGTTGCGAAGGCGAAAAGACGCAACCAAAAGCAGTTTTGAGGACAGATACAAAAATATAGTTATCTTTGGTTAATAATAACCCGTGTGGGGCTGGCCTTAGAATTGTCCCACCCCTCTCCACCCATGGGAGTCGTAAGAGCCGACTGAGGGAATACCGGGGGAGTGGGCAGCAGCACTCCCTCGAGTATTAACAACGTCCACTGCGATCGCCAACCCGCCTGCCAAGCGTGGCGATTACGGCACTATCCCCCATTCTTGGGGAGGCCTATGTCCAGCAGTGGACTTTAAGGCTGATGGATGGATGGAATAATAAGCGAAGTATGGTTGAGTTCATCTCAGCTGACCCTTTTAGAAGTAAATACGTGGGACTGTAAATGCTTATTTTGTGCAGCGTCCTGCGTAGAAGTGTTGGTGTCAGGCGGTCTGGTGTCGGAAGGTGCAGCGACTCCTTGCGGCGCTACTTACACCAGCGTGGGCCGGGTCAGTATGGCCAAGCCAGCACCACAAGCCAGAACTAGAGAACTAAGGTACTAGTACCATCATTTGTCTATCAATCTATATCTCAATACTAACTCACCTGGCAAACTTCGTACCGCCATTTTATTTTTCGTGAATATTTTGCAATGAAAATTATTAAAGTACTAATATCGCTATTGAAAAATAGGGGTGTGAAATTTTGGTCCAAAAAATTTAAAAAATATTTGGCGTGAGCAACCCTTTTCACTTAGGGGTATGAAAAATTGTTTACATCCTATTCTCCCTTTTTTTTTGTTAAGTCGGGAAAAAATGTTCCTAACCGTATACCCCGTCGTTTTGGGCAACGAACAGGGTAGTGTGGGGCCCTCACCCACTAAAGAAACCCGCCGCGTGCTGTCTCTCTGCCTTTATTGGCGGGCCACCCCACTGTGACACGAGAATTTTATATATTAGATATCAGTGTTTATAGAGAAGAAGTAGAGAAGTACCAGCGCTCTTCTCCTTTGCTTCAGCTTTATTGAGGATTGTGACTTCTTTACAAAGCTTTTTTTATCAATTCTCTCGATCGGCTTCTGTCTTGTGAAGAGCCGTGTTGACCAACATCATCTTGCCTGCCATATTTGCCGTGACTAGGTATGCACTTACACAACTTCAAGTTATCTCGCCTCACCGAACTATACATATTTGATGAAGACACATTGTGGAGAGCCTTTGGGAGGGATTAGGATCGAGCCTTTCTAATATAGAAACGATATAATGACATGCTGTCCTTTTTTTTTAATGCGGGAAAACATGTACAGAACCGCACCACTATCCTCCGGGGCAACGAACAGTCTCTCCGCTTATATTTGCTTACCAGTGGAACTGTGTTACATTACTTCAGTGGTACCTTCGCGGGAGGCCTTGTGAGTGGTGGACGTTCCCCGTGCCATCCACCCGCGGCCTCATCTAGGGGTTACACATGCTGTCCTCGGTATTTGCAGTAGAAAACATTGTTAACAACCTGATATCCAGTGAACGTTATCACTCATTATCGATAGATATCACTGTATTCGCTTAAAAGTCGTTAAGCATCACGGTATATTTCGATTATTGGTGAAGATAGCCGACCCAAATCTCACTCCTTGAGATTGGTGGTTTATTATTCCGGTAGCTGCTGTGATCCTGGTATTGCGAAGTCCATCTGCACAACTGAGTCTTACGTGAGCCTTATCTTGTTTTCTGTCATAAACAATAAAAATACGAACTCTTTTCTAAATTCCAGTAAGTCTCCATCTCCCTATAATTGTATTTTTTACAATTCCAGATCAGCTGCCCTTCCCGAGCCAACGATAGCACGTTTTGTTAAACTCCGATTGTCCGGACCACATCCACCTGCTAAGGAAGATGATCAAGTACTTATTTCAAATTCAAATTAGTTTTTTGAATTTATTATTTTGAGGTTTACATATTTTATCGTTCTGGCTTAATATGTGTGTGTGTGTGTTTATTTTTAAATAATGGCTACTCGGATTGTGTATTTGCCAATGACTTATTTAGGGTATATTTCTTCTCCACGCTGCATCACATCACTTGCCAACACTTATACACCTACACAAATAATTAATTAGTAAAATAACACGGCTTATCCATATTAATAGGTACTTAAATTAACACAAGTTTTGGAAAATAATGTGAAGGATCGACATGTTTATTTCATGTTCCCGCCAAAACTGCATATGTGTGTTGTTTTTGGATTTCAAGAACCGTCGCGCAAATAACCCAACCATGCAGGTTTTCTCTAAAAAGATTTCCCTCAATATTTAAAAAGAATAATTGCTTAATATACTTAAAGTATCTATTTACTATCAAATGACGGCCTAATATACATAAGTATTATTCATAATGGATCTCTGGCTTCCACCAGGTAGCTCTAATGGCTGTCAATGTTCTTGGTGAAGAGGCTGAGGAAACAGAATCCACACCAACAGCCAACAAGGAACCTGCATACTCTCCGTACGATGACCTCGCTTTCATCATGTATGTGGATAACGATATCGCTGATTTAGTCCGGAGTTTGGATGAGAAGAAGAAAAACGCTGTTCTGGGTAAGCTCGAAACATCTTTTCACTTTATCAACTGACACTCAACCCCGTAAAAGAGATCCATCCATCTATCCATCAGCCTTTCGACGTCCACTGCTGGACATAGGCCTCCCCAAAATGAGGGATAGTGCCGTAATCGCCATGCTTGGCAGGCGGGTTGGCGATCGCAGTGGATGTTGTTAATACTCGAGGGAGTGCTGCTGCCCACTGCCCCGGTATTCCCTGAGTTGGCTCTTACGACTCCCATGGTTGGAGAGGAGTGGGACAATTCTAAAGCCGGCCCCACACGGCAACCAAAAAATAAAAGAGATAGGAGGTTGAAAAAGAATTGTGGTGGCACTCACATTTGAGTAACGAATACGACTGCACACATGGCGGAGTGGTTTAAATACCGGCCTCCCGCCCGAGTGTTGTGGGTTCGATTCCCACACAGGACAACTCTTTGTGTAACCCACAAGTGTGCTTTGTGTCCGTGAAATTGTATGTTTGTAAAGTCCCGTGATACAAGGATTATTCATTAGTGCAGGGTGTTGTCGTTTGGACCACTGAAGGAATGTAATATGGTTCCGGTGGCCCGCCAATAAAGGCGGAGAGACGGCACACGGCGGGTTTCTTTAGTGGGTTAGGGCCCCACACTACCCTGCTGACGGGGTGTGCGGTTAGGAACATTTTTTCCTGCCTTAACAAAAAAACAAAAAAGGGTGTTGTCGTTTAAAAGAACAAAAGAAAGAAGTACCTACAAACATTAGAAATACTTACAATAGATTTACGCCGATATTCTTTGAGGCCGCACCGGTCGATCGGATCAATAAGTGATAGACTGATGACACAATGATAAATTATTTTTATATAGCCACCAATAATTAGGATTTACGCACTGGCCTATCAAAAATGATCGGATAAAAGAACATCCTAATGAATTACCAGCATTTGCTAGCAAAACTAGTTTTTAGGTTATATCTCAGGTTCCTGATATCTATATTTAGTAGCGGGATAAAATATATACAAGTTTTTAAATCTAATCAAGAGCTATTAAATAAAAGTTGCATCAAAATCCGTTCACTAGTTTTTGCGTGATGCGCGATCGAACAAACAGATAAACAGATAAAAATCTAAAAAAAAATGTGTTTAGGCATGCCTATATAGCCTAACACAGGATTTTTTTCTCAAATATCTTTAATATACAGATACAGCTCTGTTACAGCTTTATAATGGTTTAAAGAAGAAGCAGTGGCTTTTATAAATCGGTTGAAAAATCATATGCTATTAAAGTACAAATTATAATTTTGTGAATATGGAAAAAGAGTATCTTAGTACGAGCGGGTGGTCGCTAAGACAAATGTGATGAGAAAATTCGGTATTTCTAGAAATAGTACGATAGCTCAGTGGATACTTAGCACTTCCCCGTAAAGTAAGGGACGCAGGTTCCTTTCCTACTCGTACTAAAATACTCTTTTTCCTTATACACAAAATTATAATTTGTACTTTAAGAGTAGCTGAGCATGTCAAGTGCTAAAATATAGATCAAAATGATCATATGCTATGTTATACATTTTTCAGAGGAGCGCTTTGAATACGCGCGGCGGCTTAAGTCAGCGGGAGCAGCGCTGGCATCGGCGGGTATCAGGATCGGCCGCTGGCGCCTCCGCAAGAGGACAGCAGCGGCGCGGGATGATTTCGAGCTGGCCCGAAGAATGCGGGACAGGATTGCTGATGCACTATGCGGGGTCAAGGAGGACCCCGCGCTTTGTAGACTCTTTGAGGAGGATGGGGTGAACAGACATGATCTTTCTGTTTCTATTAATATATAAATAGATGTTATTATTAAACTCCCTCGGTGGTCCACTGGTAGTGTGAGCAGCTGCTCATCATGGTCTTGGGTTCTATCCCAGGATCGGGCAGTTATTTGGATTTTTTGTAAAATTAATAATTCTCATTAGCAGCCCGGAGTTTTGAAATGTGCCCGGTAGATGGCAATAAGGACACCCCCTATTACGTGGGACTTAAACATAGTTGGCAAACCATGGTTGTGTAATACACCTCTGCCTAGCCCTTCGGGGATACAGGCGTGAGACTATGTTTTTTTTTAATATTATTAATTCCCAAAGCTATGAGTTATTTTAATGCAAATTTTGCTGTTTAAATTCGTACCATAACTTTTTTGCATATTTTATATAATCTAACTTCTAGCCGGATTCCCGTAACGACTCGTCGATGCCACAAGAGTATGACTTCTCGCACCATCTCTCTCCATCTGTAGTTGCTGGGACACTCAGCCTGGATATCCCTTCACCTGTACCTCCTATTGAAGCTGAAACTGAACAAGAACCAGAATTCATCAACGGGGAAGAAGAGGATATGAACAATATGGCTCCGGTAAGATGCTCATGATAAAGATTGAATGCCTATTCTAAGAATCAATCAAAGTAAAACGAATAAATTGTGCTTCCTTGTCTGCACAGCAGCAATCATTTATATGTTCGTCACAGCGAATTATGTGATACGCCTTCAGTTTACCCTTTCACCAGAACACATTTTTGCATATTGTGTCTAATAAATACCTGAGAATGTAAAGTGTTTAAGTCTCAGACTGACTAAAAAATAAAGACACCGCATTATCAACTAAAAAGTGAAGCCACTTTTTTAAACATGTGTGCGTGAAATTGTCACCGGAAAGAAATAATCTCTATAATTTGGGTAAATTTTTAAATATTTTATGTTTATAAAGGAATTAAACGTATAAAGTAAGTTTACAGCAAATCATAGTTATAGGAAATATTATTATTCATGTACTAAAAAAGGCAGAATACCACGCCATGCCAGTTTAAATGAGATAATCCGTCGTGCTCTGGTTACCGTCGGTATACCAGCCGTACGTGAACCTTATGGTTTGGTACGCGACGATGGGAAGAGACCAGATGGTATAACTCTGATGCCTTGGAAGATGGGTAGGCCTTTGTTGTGGGACGCCACCTGCGTCGACACCCTTGCTCCATCACACCTACGAAGCACCGCTGGTTGTCCTGGTGCTGCTGCTGCATCAGCGGAGACCCTCAAACGACGGAAATATATTAACCTTGAGGGTAATTATATTTTCGAACCGTTTGGGGTCGAAACGGTAGAAGGCTGCCATTCAACGTGGCAATGCTGCCAGCCTTCTGGGCACTTTGCCGGTAGCCAGTGATGTGGATGAATTCTATGATGCATAATTTTAACTTCTTTCTTTTCTTTTTTATTTTGTTCCTTTTTTCTTATACACTTTGTAGTAGTATCTAAGAGAGTAAATATATTTAGTATTATAATACATTTTTAAAATGTATTAGTCCTCATTATTATTTTATAACAATTGAAAGTCACTGTTCATGTACTTAACTTATGTACGAAATCGTCGAGTCATTTGGGGTAACTTTAAATCATACTCTGGTGACACTCATGGATTATGACAAAAATGTTGAGTAAATAATAAAAATTAACATATACTTTCACCAATCCAGTCACCAGAACCAACTTTGCAAGAAGAAATACCCCCATCCTACCCTCATCCTGAGCCAGTGCAAGCCGTCCAAGTACAACTTATGCAGGAAGAAAAGGAACTAGTAGAGGTACAGAAAGAAACAGATAGACTAGATGGACAAAAAGAAAGACAACGGATAGATATGCAGAAGAAATTAGAAGAAGAGGAGTTGAAGAGAGAGACTGACAGCCCAAGGAGGAGCATCACGCCTAGTGCTGCTAACGGTGAGATACCTAAATAATGAATTATAATATTTTCTAGTTTAGTCAAGTACAGTAACCGAACGTTCAATTCCGGCTCGAAGGATCATTAGCCATTACTTATAGGTTTTCTCAACAATGTTTGCTTAGTATTTAATGTAATGAAAGTCTTTTATTGCGTTTGCTATACTTTGCTTTCTATATGATTACATTAATTACAATTATTTATTAAAAAAAAAACTAGACGTCGCGGGACGTCTACCAGATGTGAAAACATCGAAATTATTTTGTAGAAATAAAATGATCATAACTTGACAAAGTACTCCTCAAGACGAATCAAAGGAGTATAAACTCGTTAGGGTTGCGTCGTTTCATTACAGAGTTATTGTGACCACCTTCCAGCTCTATCGTCAGACCCTGGATACCATCTAGAGACAAAGTACTCGTCAAGACAAATCACACGAACCCAAACTCGATGGAGTTATGTAGTTTTATAACGGAGTTCCTATAGCCACCTTCTAGCTCCATCGTCAGACCCTGTATACCATCTAAAGACAAAGTACTCGTCAAGACAAATCATGCGAGCCCAAACTCGATGGGGTTGCGCTGTTTAATTATAGTTCCTATGTCCACCTTCCAGCTCCATCATCAGATCAGCTCTATGTCTTCATAATATTGCATTGTCACGCGATATACATATGTGTGTAAAGTTTCAAATCAATAGGAAACCGGAAAGTATGTCAAATTTAACTTGCAAGATTTGAACGGAACAAGTAAAATAAAAGCGTCGCCACGCTAACAGACGATTTTATCCTCCCTCCGCATTAGATGTTTCACATCAATAATGGTATTGAACTTTTAAGGGTCAGCAGTGCGTCGTCGAAACAAAAGCGCGGGGCCTCGGTCAACCTTTGAGGCGTATGAAGAACGGTTACTTCCTGCCTTGAGACAGTAAGTTGTTTTTTTGAAGAAATCAACTTTCTACTAGAATTAGAATTTAATATTTCATAAGCTTATTATATAGCACTTCAAATCGTCTAACTACGTACTAATCACTAACAAGAGCACCTGAGTGCATCCGCGATGTTGCGATTACAATTGCCACAAGTGGCCGGATTCCGTAGTAAGACTTTTCATGAAAAGAGCCTGGGCAAAAAAACTCATGAGCCACTTTTTTAGATGCCTACTTCTTACAGTGTTTAAATTTTTATACTTAATATGAATGAGATATATTCATGATGATAATATAAGTAATAGGTTTATATATTACTAGCCTTTGATTTTTAGGTTATTTCTCAGGTTCTCGATATAGTAGCGGGATAAAATGTATTTATATATTATATTTTTAGGTCTAACCAAAAGCTCTCAAATAAAAAAGATGCATCAAAATACGTCCAATACTTTTGCGTGAAGCGCGAACGAACAATTGGATAAAAATAAAAATATTTTGGGTTTAGACAAGCCTTTCTATATACAGTCTTTTTTTTTCAAATATCTTAATTAGACAGCTCTGTTACAGCTTTAAAATGGTATAGATTATATACCTACCCTAATATTTATAAAAAATATTTTATAATGATAACCGTGGTCAATGTGCAGTAGGTATATTAAAACATTTACTATTCCTCTTTTTATATACAATATCATTGCTATTCGTACATATTTTTATCTGAAAAAAAAAATGCTACTCCTTTGTATTTTTTACGATCAGAGATGACTAGCTCTCGTGCAACGATACGTTCTCTCCTCTATAAAACATCCTTTGAAGTAATATTCAACGCGCGCAGTTCCCACACCAACGAGTTCCTCCGCGAGGGCCGCGAGGAAGACGCCAGCGCGGGCAGCGCAGCCACGTCCCACGGCCGCACCGCGCAGCCACACAAACTTAACGAGAAGGAGAGGAAGCTTGCTGCATTGCCTATACTCATATTTGGTTATCCTCTTGTAAGTAGCAAAGTATCTGGAAAACATTCTATCGAGACTAAATCGCTAGTGATGGCAAATAAACCATCCGTTTATCTTTTTGGGTTATTTCATTACGATAATATTGAAAGCCGCAGCATAACGAACAAGCACACTCAAGCTCCTGATTTCTGTCATCATGTGGTTGGTCCATATATATGTCGCAGTTTAAACTGTTTAGGCTATCAGGATAGTCACACATGGCTAACATGTTCAAAATAACACTGATTAAGTAGAATTACTGTGTATTTACTAGCTTATGTAAACACTTTACAAAATTAGCAAAGGATAAAAAGATAAAGCGACACGCGTTGATGACCGTTCGCTCTCGTGTCTTACGAACACAGAACATTTTTACTCTACGAGCTCACGAATGAACGCCTTTCGGCTGTTTTTTTTTTTTTTTTTTTTTGTGTGACGTTGTTGTTAGCCTCAGATGGCTATGACAACCTTACCCGGACAATTGGTGAGCGCAGAGGGCTCTCAACCCGACAACCTCTCGGCTGTACAGGCCGTCCGCTTTTATGTCTTCACGACAGGCAATAACAAAAATAAGTCGTGTGGTGGGGCGGCCAGCTGGCTTGTACGTGCACGTGTACCTGCGCTTCTTTGTCTCGGCGCACCTGATGACGTTCTCCGACATAATATATATCCATAGTGTGTAGACACCATCAACATCTCACAAAAATCCTATCCAAGACTGGACTTGCCCTTACCTTTGCACGTCGCAACCGTTAAAAATTACGCCCATATTTCACACAGCTAAAAGTTTTCAATATTATTCTATCACACGGCTCCAAATTTCACTGTCCTTGGCTTATGTTTGCATACAAACCTTGTAAAAATCCACCGCTTTTACCAATATTAATAACTAGCCTTAGCCAGCGGCTTCGCCGCAACCAAAAGCTAGTTTTTCGGTTATATCTCAGGTTCCCGATATAGTAGCGGGATAAAATGTCTACCAGTTTTTAAGTCAAATCAAGGCCTTTCAAATAAAAAAAGTTGCTACAAAATCTGTTCAGTAGTTTTTGTGTGATGCGCGAATAAACAAACAGACAAACAGATAAACAGACAAAAATTCTAAAAAAAGTTGTTTTGTGTTTAGACACGCCTATATAGCCTATTACAGTCATTTTTTCTCAAATATCTTGAATGTACAGACACAGCTCTGTTACAGTTTTATAATAGTATAGAAGATGATGTCCAGACCGATTGTCGGTCACATATTAACCAACGTAGGAGATATTATAGTGTGACTTTGTGCGAACAGAGAGTGCGCTTGTGTTTACAAGCGCACTCTCTGTTCCCTTATTCTCATAGTCCGATGGGGATGCATTTCGATATGAATGGTGAGAGATGAGGCGCAGAGCCTAAGGCTTTACCTGCTTTCGGAGGCATGGTGGTGAAACAAACCCAATCTTTCCGTTTGATGGTGAAATAATACTGACTTCATAAATCCAAGCTGCTATTATGAGATTTTCTTGACGCACAAATACAATAACATTTTGCTGGCAAGACCCAGTAATTTGAACCAGAGACCTTATGACCTGCAGTCACACTATCGTGAAGCCACAGAGGCACTACTGTTGAAGTACGGGAATGGTCGTGAATTTATTTCAATCCCCCATAATTTGTGTGATTTTGAAGTTTGTGCAATATTTAAGTAGGTGAGATTTTCTCTGACTTACCTTAATGGACGACGCTGGTGCACTGATTGCAGGTTGAGAAATTCTTCTCCAAGAACTACTTAGATAAGGAAGAAGGCCTGTCTCGGCTTCGAGCTGAACTGACTTCTCCATCTAATGGCAGTACCAAAACTTCTCCGAACAAGACAGCAAGAGCGGCTGCAATATTGTTGCAGAGGGCTTTAAGGGACAAAGTATTCTCCATTTACAGCCAGGCTAATGAAGTAGTGAAAGTACTCTTCAAAGAGTTCGTACCGGACAGGTAATTTATATAAATTAGCCACCCTTAGTCTTACCTTAAGTTATTAGTTGTTGGACACTAACTTACATCAATATGCATGTCTCAGGGTATGCGGTGCTGAGGTCGGTCGCTGCATAGAAAAGCTGTTACCAGAGCTACTGCGGGCATGTGGTGATCCTGCGCCTAGGGTCCATTCCACAGCTCAACATACCCTCCTTACCGTGGCTGACTGTCCGCAAGCTAGGTACGTGATGGTTCATCAAAAAGTCATCAGTGATTAATTTTTAAAAATGCATTTTTTATTCTGTTAAACAGGTTGTGAACGACGGACACTAAGTTCTTTTATGGCGTTGCCATCAAAGCTAAAACGGGTAGGAGTTGAGGAGGAAGGTTGATAGAGAGGAGGAGCTGGACTTCTATCATCCACATAGTGCACAGGTGGCGGAAGGGCTTAGTTACCGGCCTGCCGCCCGAGTGTTGTGGGTTCGATTCCCACACAGAACAACTCTTTGTTTTTGATCTATATTTTTGACATGCTCCGCTAGTTTTTAAGTACAAATTATTTGTGAATAAGGAACAAAGAGATTTTTTGTACGAGCAGGAATCGAACCCGCGTCTTTTCCAATCCGGGGAAGTCCTCTAAGCCACTGAGCTATCGTACAGATCTTTCGATCATCCCAATATCCTCATCACATTTGTCTTTACGGCCAACGCCATCTATCGGAATGCATTTACATACATTAATCCAATATAGTAAGTTAAACTTTTTGTTTGATCCCCAAATGATTGTTCCGAGTCTGGGTTTACTTAGTGTCTGTAAAAGTGTATGTGTGTAAAGTCCCTGCAATACAAGGATTACTCCTTAGTACAGCTTGTTAAAAAGAAAAACATTCTCAAAGATAGAAATGAATAACTAACATCATTTTATTACCATTAATATACCTTGATACTGTGCGAGATGGTGGTAACTCCTCGATCTAAATATCTAAAGGGTCCATAAATAGAATCAGAATGATTTGAGTGACATTTGGCACACAGATAGTTTATTATAGGTCTTTTTATACCATTGAAGTTTTAATAGTGGTATAGCTATTTTTAAACATAGCATCACGCCTGCATTCCCCGAAGGGGTAGGCAGAGGTGTATTATACACCCACGGTTCGCCAGCTATGTTTAAGTCCCACGTAATAGGGGGCGAGCCTATTGCTGTCTACCGGGCATGTTTCCAAACTCCGGGCTGCTACTGACAATTTTTCTTTTTACGAAAAAGCTCAATAACACTGCCCGACCCGGGGATCGAACCCGAGACCTGATGATCAGCACTACCGCTGCACCACAGAGGCAGTTAACTATTTTTGCGTAGAGATAATTGACGTGCCCTAGATAGATGGCGTACGTGACCTTATACTAACCAATCTCACGTGAACTTATATTACCCAATCTGAGGTCCACGCAGAAGGACCACCGAAGGAATTTAACATAGTTCCAGTGGCCCGCCAATAAACGCGGAGAGACGGCACACGGCGGGCTTATTTAGTGGGTGAAGGCCCCACACTGCCCTGTTCGTTGCCCTGAACGACGGGGTGTGCGGTTAGGAACAGTTTTTCCCGCCTTAACAAAAAAAAGGCCACCACGCCGAATAAGTCGCGGGCAGCACAATAAAATTTACTTTACAATCTTATGTTTATTTTTATACTACGTAAGTAGCAAACAAGCATACGGCCCACCATGGTAAGCGGTTACCGTAGCCTATAGAAGCTAGTAACACCAAAGGCATCACCCGTACGTCACCATCTCTAAGGAAAGGGATAGGAGGTGGATAGGATGGATACTAAGTAGAGGATTGCTGGGATAAGCGAGGCTCTACCATTAAAACCTAACTTATATACTTGCAGGTCTCTTAATATAATACCTCAACAACTGGTGCGTCCTGTGGCTGCATCGATGCACCCTCGCCTAGCACTCTCCAGACTTCAAATGTTGGAACAACTTATACTAAGCCATGGTATTGCCACGGACAAAAATAGGTGAGTGTTAATATTGATGACGGGCCTCGTGGCGTAGTCGGTAGTGTAACTGACTTCCGTGCACGAGGTCGTGGGTTCTATTCTCACTCAGGACAATTATTTGTGTGATGAACACAGATATTTGTAGTGCGTCTGGGTGTTTTCTATCTATCATATGTATGTATTTATAAAAAAAGGTAATATATGTATTATATCCGTAATCTGGTAGCTTAGTTTAGGACCAGGGGATGTTGTGTGAAAATGTCCGTGAATATTTATGATTTATTTCGTATTCGTAATGACGACGTAAGAGAGCCGGGTAAAATATAATAAAATGCCGGATGAGAGACTGCCGAGACTGGCTAAGGATATAAAAGTGGAAGGATATAGGTACAGGGGGAGACCGAGACTCACCTACCTAGACCAAATCGGTTATGTATTGAAAGAAAGTGCAGTCAGGAGTCTTCACCGACCGGTGAGCGTGTGTGGAGAGAATTATGAATGTTGAGGAAGAGAGAGATGTATGCAAGAATCTTCTTCTTGGCACTCTGTTCTTTCTTCCTACCGAGCAAGGGAAATGGTGTAATGACAAATAAGTAAGTAATATTTTTGATCACAGCAGGAGCATGCCATCGTCCGCTGGCAAACAAAGGACTTTTTTATTGATTACAATACTTACCCCAGCTGTACACACTCGTATATTTGTCTCGCGAACCTCTCGTCCACTCTCCTCGCGTAGAGGCTCGACACGAGAGCACACCATGTACACACTCGTTGTATCAATTTTGAACTTCGGATGCCCGTCGCGATGGACATGGAAGAAACTGTTGCGGCGTTTATTTTTTTATTAGTTATTGTAATTTTTAAATCTACAGCGGGGATATCAAATTCGTTGCTTATCCGCAACCAAGCGTCGTATAAGTGTTACTTATCCTTGTATCTGACATTCTTAGGATTCCATAATAGTGCTTGCCTTTGGAAGGCTTCTAAAAAGCGTTAGACCACATCGTTGTCGCACGCAGTAAGTACGTCTTTACGCGAACGCAGTTGGCGATTGGCGAGCAACTAAACGAACGAGTGTGTACGGTCGCACTCTCGTTTTCATCGCGAGACTCCCCGAGACCCTTTGACTCGTGCACAAAAAACCGACACGCTTCCGAGAGCGAACGAGAGTCGCGAGATGAGACGAGGGTACCATGTACACACTCGTCCTCGGCCTGTCTCGTTGTATCTCGACGAATGTGTACGGCTTAAGACTATTGCTAAGTCGCTGCTCACCATTTCATTTCAAGGAAATGAATGAATGGCTGGCTATCTTCCCCTACAGCCAAAACTTTCGAAGGCGCTTCATGGTCACACGGCAGACGGTAGAACTGTCCCGCTCGGGCCAGATACAAGTGAGTGCTCCCACTTGGTACCTACCCAAGGGTGCACTTGTATTCTTAGCAAAATATAGGTGCACTACATCTTAGTTTCCCCACTTTTGCACGCCTCATAAGCGAAGTACTATTCTCGTTTTACGAAGAACAACTGACTTTTCAAACTTAAAATGTCTCTATTTATCATATACCTGTTGCTCTTGTAAAATAATATATACACACACAAATCAATAAAAAACACTATTTTTAACACTTATGCCATTTTTGTTATTTAAACTAGTTAAAAAACTGTTTAAAAAAGTTCTGTCTTGGACGTCCGTTTGTTGTAGGTAATGTATGTTAACACGATAACGACCAAAATACTTTACTAATCGAGTCTTTTTCTTTTTTTTATGATTCAATATAATTACGAATAGAGGCCTATCACTTTTCACGGTCTGATTCGATGTGGTTTAATTGTTATTAAATAAACAAAAGAATAGTGAATATTTACGCTCGACTCGACACTAAAACCAGCGCTATACCTTATTTCGTGAGAACTAACTCTATAGACCAATATATAAGTACTTAAAGTACAAATTATAATTTCTGAATAAGGAAAAAGAGTATTTTAGTACGAGTGGGAATCGAATCTGCGTCCCTTCCTTTCCGGAGAAGTGCTCTAATCCACTGAGCTACCGTACTATTTAAATAGTACTCTTTTTCCTTATTCAGAAATTATAATTTGTACTTTAAGAGTAGCTGAGCATGTCAAGTGCTAAAATATAGATCAAAATATATAAGTACTTCTTAAAATTAGCGCTAGATGGCGTCAGTACTTGTTGAAATCAGCGCTATCTATGTGATTTATTGAAAATATGTTAGTTACTTATCAAATAATCAATTTTATTGTGAAAAATAAAGATTATGAGGCGTGCAAAAAAACTGAGAAAATATTTAAAAAGAAATATATTTTATAGAAGTTAGCAAAAAGTATCTTCGTTTTAGGGGACACCCGGGTTTGAACCGGGGACCTATCGATCTGCAGTCGATTGCTCTACCACTGAGCTATATCCCCAACTGCTTATTATAGTGAAATTATGAATCACATACAATAAAATGAAATGAATATATTCGAAGGTGGCGTAATAATCATGTAAAATGACAGCTCGACATTGTAGTTGTTAGGGCAAAATATCAAACGTTATCGTGAAATTATTATGAAACACATTTTAACATATCGCGGACCGAAACTATGTGTGGTGTATTCAATGAGAACCATAGTTTTTTTTGTTAAAGCGGGAGAATGTACTGAGTCGCACAGCCTTTTGTTACATTCCTTCGGTGGTGTCGCACACCCTGTCGTTCAGGGCAACGAACAGGGTAGTGTCCTTTTCCATTGAAACCAGGGCATACCATTTTTTTTAGGGTTGTGTGGGGCCCTCTAAATAAACTCGCCGTGTGCCATCTCTCCGCCTGTATTGTTGGGCCACTGGAACTATGTCACATTACTGCAGTGGTGTACCAACCAACTTGAACACAGAAATAGAACTTATTAAAAATGAACCTTTTGTCACAGACTACGGCAGCCATCCATGTAGTTAAGATATGTGGCGCGAGACCTGAAAAGAAGATATGAAATTCTAATGATAGTGCAGTTAGTTTCGAGTAGGGTGCAGTTTTTCCACCGTGGAAAAAGTACGAAATTCGAAGTATTTCAAGTGATATCGACGGTGTAGCATGTAGTATCTTTATTTATTTTTTATTCGTAAACTAGGAGGGTGTGGTTTTAATAATAAATAATTTTGGAAAGTGCTATTTAAAATACGTCGATTGGTATTTTTTTTATATCTCAAATTTACAGCTTGGGGCGGGGGGTCGTTATAGCGCTAATAAGTTCGGACGTCATCTATAATACTTGACAGGCGTAGCGGGGGATTTTCCACAGACGCAATTAGACTCTTAGACTAAGAATAGTACATTGTTACCCTAGGGGTGAAAGTCTTTAACCCGATGTAAACACTTTGCTTTTCATTACGAATACAAGGAAAGTAAAAACAAAATCATACAAATCTCTGCTATACGGAAGTATATAAAACAAATCTATACAACTCGAAAAAAGAAATGAAGATTGGATTGCCACTTTCTCGCCAATTTTTTTTTGTCCCCGGCCAGAATGACGGCCATTATTTTTCATTTTCAACATTGAAAAAATGGTAAAATTTTTTACCCAAATCTATATTATTTTAAAGAAATATTTGAAAGTAAATAAATTATAATAGGTAGTCGTTAAAAAAAAAACTTTATTTAATACTTAACTTTGTTATTTCAATTAAACATCGCGCTGTGATTGAGTGGCTGTAGTAAGTTAGAATAAGGTTCAATAGAAATGTGAAAACAGAACTAGTTTTTTTTTATAATTTGGCAGCTGTCATTTAAAAACGATTCTCCCCAGAGCTGAAACGTATTACTTTCAGGCAACTTCAAACCTACTTTCCGAGTATGAGTAATGTAAAAACTATTTGTGGGCCCACACAAATATTTGTTCTGTGAGAATTAAATGTTACACAACATTGGCTATTAGCGGTTAGTAACTATAAAAAGTATCAGGTAGAATCTCATATCTCACATGTCGATCGTATCGTGATCACTGTGATTGGTTGAGAGATCACCGTGATTGGCCAACGGATTATTGCGACATCACGCGTCGATCTCTACCAGTCACAAGCGAGACGATACGATGCCGATTGTGAGGTATGAGATTCCGTCTTACCCCCTGTGCAGTAATTTATAAAAGAAATATAATGATATTATAATATAATGATATTGACTTATTACGTCACACTGCCCAGTCAGGTTTGGCATAGGATTTTTAATAATTTCCATTCTCCCAGAGGCACCAAAAATTTGCCATTTGTATCTACTTTCTTCTATTACCTCAATCAACTCCCGCAACACTCGAAAGAATATATATATCTGAATATTTGCTGAGTCACCTCTGGTAATGTACAGATGGCGAAGTGGTATAGATACCGGCCTCCCGCCCGAGTATTATGGCTTTCATTCCCACACAGGACAATTCTTTGTGTGATCCACAAATGGTTGTTCTAAGTCTAGGTGTACATCCATCCATCAGCCTTTTAAAGTCCACTGCTGGACAAGGCTCCCCAAGAATGGGGGATAGTGCCGTAATCGCCACGCTTGGCAGGCGGGTTGGCGATCGCAGTGGATATTGTTAATACTCGAAGGAGTGCTGCTGCCCACTCCCCCGGTATTCCTCAGTCGGCTCTCACGACTCCCATGGGTGGAGAGGGGTGGAAAAATTCCAAAGCCGGCCCCACACGGCATAGGTGCACATGGTGTCCATGAAATTGTACGTTTGAAAAGTCCCCCGCGATACAAGGATTATTCCTTAGTGCAGGGTATTGTCTTTTAAAAAACAAAAATCAATCTTTTGCCCAGCGGTCTCACAGTCCGGCGGCTGGCAGAATGCGGTGCGGCTGGTGCCCAACACGCAGCAGGTTCAGTCCGAGCCGCTGCAGAGCGGATACTGCTGGCGGTGTACATGCGGTCACCGAGGGTCGTGCGCGCGCAGCTGCCTCCAGACGACGCAGTAACCAGGAGGAACCTAATTTACCGACATCTATTTCAACAGTTCGACCGAATTGATATGCAGGTTTGGTTAGAGAGATGCTTAGCAAACTATTTTAAGATTCGTTTAGGTTTAGGCTGATGGCACTGCCAAAGCATATAACAAATAAATAAAAAAAAAACTTAATTATTAGAATCCCGGGTATCGGGGTCCATTTCCTCTTGAAGTTTTCTGCATCTCCTGGATACCGCCCAGATGCTTAACCATCCCAAGACGTTAAAAATGAATATGTTATCGAAATTAGCAGTCCCGAGCAACTGTCACGATGGCTGAATTGGCAAAGCATCTGGACGGTATCCAGGAGATGCAGGTCAAATCTTGCTCGTGACTGTTATTTTTGATTTCACATTTTCACACTTTGTATTAATACTTAAGATTCTACTTTTTCTAGAGGTAGAACCTTGCTTATCCCAGCATGAATGGGCCGGCTCGATCGGGGAAGTACCACGCTCTCATAGAAGATCAGCGTGTAACAACAGTTGTTACTACTACCGTTGTGTTTCGTATTTAAGTGAGAGTACTGAAAGCCCTTACCGCCTCGCCTTATTATACTTCCTATCCACCTCCTATCCATTTCCTTCGAGATGGTAAAGCGCGAGTGATGCCTCAGGTGTTGCTAGCGTCTATAAGCTACGATAACACCAAACGACCCACCACACACATATAAAATTAAAAAACACCATTCAATAAGTTACCCTCTCCATCATTCGTGTGGTAACGGGCTAAGAATACCTACTAGTATCATCCAATGCTTTCCAAAAGGGTGTCGTACGAAGCGACTAAGGGAAGTAAGTATTTATTACTATTGCATTAATGGCGGTAGGGTTGGGTATTGACTGGGAGTACTCTCTTGTTATCGGGCCCAACCGGGTCAGTACCGCGGGTTGCCATGTGACCATTAAGCAGCTCGTTGTGTTTTGCTTGCAGTTGTCGTTCATTTCCCAACCGGGGAATGAAATGGTAAGCAGTGGTTAATCGTACTTTTAGTATTATTGATCCTTTGAACAATAGTTACCACTTACTATCAGGTGGGCCTCGGCTCGTCTGCCACCAAAAGTCATCCATCATCCATCCATCAGCCTTTTAACGTCCACTGCTGGACATAGGCCTCCCCAAGAATGGGGGATAGTGCCGTAATCGCCACGCTTGGCAGGCGGTAATATTCGAAAGAGTGCTGCTGCCCTCTCCCCCGGTGTTCCCTCAGTCGTCTCTTACGACTCCCATGGGTGGAGAGGGGTGGGACAATTCTAAGTAATAAAAATAATTTTACATATGAAACCAAATGTTTCCGTTACCAGAAAATACTGAATCAAGCACCAACTGAAGAACAACTCCTGAATGGAACAGATCAATCAGTGCCAGACAATACACATGAAACAGCAAGCATCAGTCAATCCACTCGAAGTGGCACTACCATCAGTGGGATGACAGTATCAGGGATGACGTCTTCTATCGGTGCTACATCATCATACAGCCTAAAGTCTATGACGTCAAACACCAGTGGAGGTACACTAGCGCCATCAAGTGCTAGTGGTAGTTATACCACTTCCAGAACTAAGAGCAGTTTGAAGAAATCTTCAACTAAACGGTACACTCCAAGTAGAACTGCGAAGGACCTTACAAGTTATCCGGGGTATAACAAGCTGAGACTGGATAGTGCTGTGAGTCCGAAACATTCTCCAAGATCTGCTGGTTCTGGGGCTGAAAAAGTAAGTAGTATTTAAGCATTGCTCTGATTTTCATCTGTGCTAGACTGGACACCAAAACTGTTTTAAATAGATTATAGTATACTGAAAACGGTGGTAGATTTATATAGTTGATTCGAAGATTTCTTTAAATAATTGTCTTTAATTTTCATGATTTATTTCAACGGTTCATGTCATTTATTGAATCTTCTAGACCTCTTTGACCAACCTAGTAAACTTTTTTTTTTGTTAAGGCGGGAAAAAATGTTCCTATCCGCACACCCCGTCGTTCGGGGCAACGAACAGGGTAGTGTGGGGCCCTCACCCGCTAAAGAAACCCGTCGTGTGCCGTCTCTCCGCCTTTATTGGCGGGCCACCAGAACCATATTATATTCCTTCAGTGGTCAACCTAGTAAACCTAACTTATATATTTTTTAAAGACAACATTGCTCTAAGCTTCGATCAATAATGCAATAGATATCGCGTCAGCCCATAAAATCCGTCTCGGCAAATACGAGCGCACTTGAGAAGTGAGTTTTAAAATCTTTCTGTATAAGTATATATTCATACGGACAGTATTTAGCTTGATTTTGTTCGTGACACTGTATCTTGGTGTTGATCATCGAAGGCTCTAAGGAATAATCCTTGTATCGCGGGAGACTACAAAGAATTTCACGGACACAAAGTACACCGAAACTCAGAACAACCATTTGTAGATCACGCAAAGAGTTGTCCTGTGCGCTGTCCACAACACTCGGACGGGAGACCGGTATCTAAACCACTCCGCCATCTGTGCAGTCAATGATATAGCATCATATCGTAAATATACTACAAAACCCAAACGATTTACTTCATTGAAAAGCTTTCCTTTCTATTATCTCAATTATTCATTCAGGTACATTTTCAAGAATCTCAAAATCAAACCCAACCTCACGATCAAGTAGTCTACCGTCGCACGAACCGTAACAGCGAAAACCGACACTCCATGATCCACTATGACCATGAACCTTCGAAGCCTCAGCTGAAAGAGCGCCCTGTCACAGTATACGAACCTCTACATTTGGACTACCGGGATTCTCCAACGTTAGGATCTCCAAAAACCTCCAAGAATGATGTCCGAAGCATGGATTCTTTACAAATGGATTCCCCACAAATGTCTAGGAATGATTTAGGCTGTGACTCTGACTGCAGAAGCCTAGATTCGCCCAAGGTGAAAGCGGATTACTTTAGGGATGGTGTACTGGAGTCACCGAAATTGGTGGCTGGAATAAGAAATTTACACCTTGATGAGCACAGTCAGATGGACGAGAGTGGTTATTACAGTCCAGGTGAGACAATTTACCATTTTTTTTTTTTTTGATATTATCTGGAGAGCAAATAATGTTAGGATCTATCAAGTTAAAAAATATATTTATTTATCTTGTCATTGAAACATTGGAGTAGTAGTTCTAATAGATTTATTTGTGCATATAAACTAATGGTATCCATAATATATATAGCCGATAGGGGTCCGGCTGTAAATGCGGCCCCTACTAGTGCGGCCGCGCGCAAAACGCGTGGCAAGGGCAACAAGATGGGAGGGTCCCAATCTTCAAGGGACGACTCGGCGACGGGCAGCTCGGCGGCAACTTCAGCCGCTGAGATGTCTGCGAACGAGGAGGATGGCTTAAGTGTAGGTGCCATGGTGCAAACACCGCGGCCAGCGGAGGTCACTGCGGTTTCAGAGCCGCTCCCGTCGCGGTTCTGGCGCAAGCGTACCCTGTCTCAGGGTGGCGCTGCGTCGGAGTCCGACGGGAGTTCAGCGGAGATGCCTCCCCCAAAAATAGCCACAGCGTCTAGGGGTAGAGGCAACAGCCGGCCGGGGAAGCCAATCTCCCGTAATGTCTCGGGCAACAAGGCCGAGGCAAGTTTAAAGAGGAAGGAGGCGGAGCAAACCGCGGAGGAGCGGCTAGCGCTCCTATCAGATAAGCTCCGCCTTCCAATTGACCAAGACGGGCCGCCCTCAGCGGCCCGTATAGCGGAAAGAGCCTTGGACAGCGTGGCCATAATTACAACGGTGGCCACAGGCTCAAGAAATTTAAAGGGCACCTTTGTAAGGTGCCTAAGGAATGCCGCCACGGAGCTGTCCAACGTGGTGGGGCGGCTGGTGGCGCGCAATGAGCGCCTGGAGGCGGAGGTGGCTGAGCTCGGGGCGCGGAATCAGCGCCTCGAGGCCAATGTAGAAGAAATGCGCCTCGGGATGGCCAATATGAGAGCAGAGCTAGGGCTCCCTGAGGCAGTCCCGAGGCCATCCTCGGCCGCCGTATCAGGCGCTTCTGCGCCACCAATCGATGCGTCAGAGGAGCTGCTCCGCTGTCTAATTGACCGCGTTGAGGCAGTCTTCGGCCCGCGGATCAGCGCTCTCGATGCCCACCGGAGCCACGCGTACGTCCGCCGCTTGCTGCGGATAAGAGGAGCACCACGGCACCCTCGGCACTAGCGCCGCTTCCTTGTCAGGGTGGCCGTGTGGCCTCATACTCTGCGGCAACGGCGGCACCGCCGCCGGAACGCGCCCCTAAAAGGAAAAAGGGTGCCAAGGCTGGGCAGCCCATCAACGCCCAGCCACCGAGGGCCCAGCCCCAGAGGCCTCATGGTCGGGAGGAATTCCCGGCCCTACCTGGCACTGCCGGGCCCTCGCGGGCTCAAGCAGCTGCACCTCGGGACCCTGCACCCCGCAACGCCACGCCTGTTGACGAGGGCTGGCAGACTGTTGGTGGCGGAAGAAAGTCCCGGGGCAAAAAGAGACAAGGCGCCGCAGCTCGAGAAGTGGCACCTGCTGCAGCTAGGGGCGAGCCCGGCGGTGGAAATAATAAAAAGAAGAGGTCGCGCAAGCGCAATTTAAAGGCGCCAAAGTCTGCAGCGGTGGTTGTCACCCTGCTGCCTGAGGCAAAAGAAAAGGGCCTCAGCTATGAGGCGGTTCTCAAGCGAGCCCGGCGGGAAATTGACGTATCCGAAATCGGAGGCGTCGCCGCAAGGACCCGCCAAGCCCGGACGGGCGCTCGAGTACTCGAGTTCCCCGGGGCGGAGGGCTCGAGAACGGCCGATCTCATAGCGGAAAAGCTGCGTGGTCTGTTCGCCGGGGAGAGTGGGGTCCGGGTCGCCAGGCCCGTGAAGTGTGCAGAATTGCGCATTTCCGGACTGGACGACTCAGTGACGGTGGACGATATCCGGGAGGCGGTAACGCTGAAAACCGGATCTACTGCGGACACCGTCCGGGTGGGCACCATTCGCCCCGGGCCTGGAGGTGTAGGTGCCGTATGGGTGCAATGCCCTGTCGCGGCGGCTGCCACGTTGGCCGCCGCAGGTAGAATTCTCGTGGGCTGGAGCTCCGCACGAGTCACCGTGCTGGAGCCCAGGCCCGCGAGGTGTTTTAAGTGCATGGCGGTCGGACATACACGGCCGACATGCACGAACTGCTTTGACTGCAGCGGTCTCTGCTTCCGCTGCGGTCAGGCAGGGCACCAAGCGGCGACCTGCACCGCAGCCCCGTTTTGCCCCGCGTGTGCGGCGGGAAAGCGTCCCGCCAATCATAGCATGGGGCGGGAGGGGTGCAGACCTCCGGCCAGAGGCCCTAAAGGGGGGAGCAGCCAATCAGCCCAGGCTGCCCCACCTAGCGTGACGCGACCGCCAGTGCGGGAGGGGGAGGACATAGTCACGGTCTGTCACGGACCGTGACACCGTCCTCCTCCAGGCGAATCTCGGCCGCTCCGCTGCAGCGCAGGATCTTTTCCTGCAGTCCATGGTGGAGCGGTCGATCGGTGTAGCCGTAGCCGCGGAGCCCTATCGCGTTCCTGACTGTCCCAATTGGGCAGGCAGCCGCGATGGCTCCGTGGCGGTAGTCGGATCTACGGCGCTTCATTCCCCGCCCTTGTCGGTCAGGGACAAGGGCATGGGATATGTCGCGGCCGATTGGGGGGGCGTCACGCTCTACGGCGTCTACTTCTCCCCCAATCGGAGTCTGGCTGCCTTCGAGGTCTTCCTTTACAACCTGGAGACCTCGATACGGCGACTAGCACCTAGCCACGTCTTGGTGCTGGGGGACTTTAACGCCAAATCTGTGGCGTGGGGGTCCCCTAGGACGGACGCCCGCGGAACGGAATGGGCGGCAGCGGCGGATCTCTGTTTGCTTAACAGGGGATCCGCCAATACGTGCGTGCGGCAGTGGGGCGGGTCGATAGTGGACCTTTCGTTCGCTAGCCCCACTGTCGCAGCACGGGTAAGGGACTGGTGTGTCCTGGAGGAGGTTGAGACCCTATCCGATCACCGGTATATACGGATTGGGGTCTCCCGGTCCCTCCGGGGCCCCAGTAGGGGTCACGTGGCGGACAGAGCTCCCGTTTTCCCGCGGTGGGCTGTGGGTAAGCTGAACCGGGAACTACTGGTGGAGGCGGCCATCGTGTCTTCCTGGCTGTCTTCACCCCCCCTGACCGAGGACGTGGACGCCGAGGCTGGCCACTGGCAGGAGGCAGTATCACAAATCTGCGACGCCATGCCCCGCGTGCGGCGTCCGCCCCAAAGGAAGGGGGTCTATTGGTGGTCCCGCGAGCTGGCGGACCTCCGTGTGGCTTGCATTCGTGCCCGGAGGTCCTACACCCGCAGCCGGTGGCGTAACCACGATCCAGAGCGGGAGGGCCGGCTATACGAGGCGTATCGCAACGCGCGCGCAGAGTTCAAGCTGGCCATCTGTCGCGCCAAAGAGATGAAGCGGCAGGAGATGTTGGAGGGTCTCGACCGTGACCCCTGGGGACGCCCGTACCGTGCGGCGCTAAACAAGCTCCGCACTAGGGGTCCCCCCCTTACGGAGACGCTCCAGCCGAGTTTCCTCACCGAGGTGGTCGAGGGTCTTTTCCCACGGCGGATGACGCACATGCCCCCGGTCATGGCTCCACCAGATGGCGACCGGGAGGCCGAGGAGGAGAGTGTGCCGCCCGTCTCCGAAATGGAAATGGGGGCGGCGGTGTCCCGCATGCGGAAGAACACCGCCCCCGGGCCGGATGGGGTTCCCGCCCGAGTTCTGGCCCTGGTCCTCGACCATCTGGAGCCCCGCCTCAGGAGACTGTTCGACGCGAGCCTGGCGTCCGGACGGTTTCCTGACTGCTGGAAGGAGGGGAAGCTCGTGCTCCTGGCAAAACCGGGACGGCCCCCGGATTCGGTCGCGGCCTTTAGACCCATCGTGCTGTTGGATGATGCGGGTAAGCTACTCGAGAGGATTATCGCTGCCCGTATCGTCCGGCACCTTGTGGAGGTGGGCCCCGACCTGTCGGACGCTCAGTTCGGTTTTCGTTCGGGGCGTTCGACGGTCGACGCCATTCTGCGGCTGAAGGCTGTGGCCATGGAGGCCGTCGCTCAGCGAGGGGTGCTGTTGGCGGTGTCGTTGGACATCGCCAACGCATTTAACAGTCTGCCATTCGGCTGCATCAGGGAGGCACTCCGATTCCACGGGGTGCCCGCCTACCTGAGGCGGCTGGTGGCAGACTACCTCGAAGGCCGCAGCGTCCTCTTCGTAAGCCGGGAAGGGGACGCTGTGAGGAGGGCCATGTCGTGCGGTGTCCCACAGGGATCTGTCTTGGGACCGCTCCTGTGGGACATCGGGTACGACTGGGTCCTACGTGGCCGGCTTCCCCCCGGGCTGGGCGTAATTTGTTATGCCGACGATACCCTTGTCACGGCCCGGGGAGGGAACTTCGAGGAGGCGGTGCAGCTGGCCACCTCGGGTACCGCGGAGGTGGTCAGACGTATCGAGGCGCTGGGGCTTAGGGTGGCCATCAACAAGTCAGAGGCCCTACTATTTCACGGGCCTCGGCGCAGACCACCCGCCGGCGCCTCGATAACAATAAATGATGTAGGGGTCAGTATACAGGGCCATATAAAATATCTGGGCCTGGTCCTCGACGGGCGGTGGCATTTCGACGAGCACTTCCGCCAGCTCGCTCCGAGACTCGTCGGCACGGCGTCCGCCCTTGGACGTCTGTTACCGAACCTGGGCGGACCCAGCATCGCGTGCCGACGGCTGTACGCGGGGGTGGTTCGGTCGATGGCGCTTTACGGCGCACCCGTGTGGGCGGAGTCTCTGACCGCCCGCAAGAGGGCTCTTCTGTGGAGACCACAGAGAGTCGTGGCGGTCAGAGCAATCCGCGGCTACCGCACGGTGTCGTGCGAGGCCGCGTGCGCATTGGCCGGAACCCCCCCGTGGGACTTGGAGGCGGAGGTGCTCGCTGAAGTTTATCGGCGGGCGTCAGCAGCGCGTGCGGGAGGCGCTCGCCTCCCGCCTAGTCAAATCAGCGCATGGCGGAGCGACGCTCGCTGCGCCATCATCGCCCGTTGGAGGGTTCGACTGGAAACGCCTCGGGCCGGTCTTCGAACCGTAGCGGCGCTCCAGCCGATTTTAGAGGAATGGGTGGCTCGGCGGCATGGGGTCCTCACCTTCCGGCTGGTGCAGGTGCTGTCGGGGCATGGTTGCTTCGGCAAGTACCTGTACACGGTCGCTAGGAGGGAGGAGACTCCCTGCTGCCACCACTGCGACTGCAGCGAGGACTCGGCGCAGCACACGCTTGAGTCGTGCCCGGCTTGGGCTGAGCAGCGCCGGGATCTCGTTGCAGTCATCGGAGAGGACCTGTCGCTGCCGGCTGTCGTTCGATCGATGGTCGGCGGCGATAGGTACTGGACCGCGGTCGCCATCTTCTGCGAGAATGTCATCTTGCGGAAGGAGGTGGCGGAGAGGGCTAGGGAGGCTGACCTCTCCTCTGGCCCGACTCGCCGCCGGCGCGCGGGGCGGCGTGGGCGCGAATATCTGCGCCTAATGCCGCCCTAGCCGAGGCTGCGGGCGGTCGGACCGGGGATTGTCCTCCGCCCGCATAGAGCCTGCCGCGAAGGTGCGACACCCCAGGTGCGTGGGGACGTCGCTCAGAGAGGAAGCCCAACAGGGCTAGCCGCCGCGCGGACCACTGAAGTGAATATACGCGGTACCAGTGGTCCGCCAAGTATGGGCGGGTGACGGTGCACGGTGGGTTTTTAGTGGGTGAGAGCCCCACACTATCCCGCTGTCTCCCCGGGCAGCGGGGTGTGCGGTAGGTACATTTTTGCCCACCTTAAAAAAAAAAAAAGGCTGTATCTCTAAAAATGAATCTCTATTTCCCTTGGTTTTCGCATCACGCGTGAACGAATGGAAAAATTTCGCAAATTCTTTTTTTTTGTTGTGTTTATTATTGTCAGGAGAAGGTTCTTATGAAAGAAAAAAATAAGAAAATTGCGCATATAATTGAAGAAATTAAGAAAACTTAACGACTATTTTAACTTAGCACGTTTGACAGATCGTAAGTAATTGAATATTCATATAGCTCAGACAGGACAACGTCTGTCGGGTCAGCTAGTAATTATAAAAAATGAATCCCTATTATACATTTATAAATAAGTAACTTTTATAGGCAGAAGAAATCAAGTGAACGTAAATGAGGAGAGGCACTACGAAGGTTACGATGTCGGTGGAGTGGAAGGTGACAATATACAGGACCTTATTAGTTTGCAGTAAGTTATTGTCTTCATCTTCCTACCCTTAACCGGACCTTCATTGGGGTCAGCTTCCGATCTGCTCAGTTTTAACTAATCCACCACTATTTACATGGAGCGAATGCCTATCTGACCTCCACGATCCAACTAATGGAACAACTTAAAACAAGACCAGTGTCATTTTTTGAAGTGAAAACTTCTATAGGAAGATTTGGATAGGGAGGAAATACATGTAAATCTTTTTTTAGATATTTTTATATATATTTTTAACATTTGATATGCTTAGCCATATACCTTAAGTATGAATGTGTTATCGAAGTTAGCAGTCATGAGCAATTGTCACGACGGCTGAATTGTCAAAGCATCTGGACAGTATCCAGGAGAGGCAGGTTTAAATTCTGCTCGTGACTGTTATTTTCGTTTTCACATTTTTACACTTTGTGTTGATTCATGTAAGTCGTCATCGACATGGTCCCATGACGTGTTAACGATAACACTATATTTGTTCCTATTAGTATAACTTATTGCGCTAGGCTAGCTGTGAATTAAGAAATGATTGCTTTTTTAAATTAGTGAATGAATAATTTTGATTTACAAGTTTTAATTTAAGCTCAAACAATTAATTTGGATATCCTATAACAACTGTTTGTTTATAGTTTTAAGTTTTCACTTCTGTCAGTAGTCCTCATGACTGCTTTAATTTTTTTTATTTCGATTCTGACAATTTTTAGCGACTGGCAGGATGTTATTTGACAGCCGGGACCCACTGATTTACGTGCCTTCCGAAACAAGGTTTCAACAAGTATGCAGTAGGTTATGATTTATTGTCGTAGGTATGCCTGCATAGTTCGTTGCCCCGAACGACGGGGTGTGCGGTTAGGAACATTTTTTCCCGCCTAAACAAAAAAGAAAAAAAAGGTATGCCTGCATGCCTTGCATGCTAGTAAAAGTATATCAACAAAATTAAAATCATTATATCTTTGAATGTGATGGTCGACACGATGCTAGGTGCGATTTAGTCTGGTTTTGTATACTTTTAAGATACTATCATCATTATAGTTGGTGCTTGGTTCGCACATCATGCCTTCATCAAAATTTTATAGAGGTTTATATAAATATTTTAACACGTCTTAGCTTTTCTGATTATGTGTATACTTATGATGCGCCCATTAATTGTGACGTATTCCCGTCAGCACAACATGTACTTGGTGTGGGCGACGCGTTCGAGCTGATGCATTAGAGTCACACTACTGGCGACGCTGCGTGATTCTCGCTCGATGCCCTCACTGTCGTGTTGCACTCGAAGCTAGGATGCTCCATACTCATTTATTAGGTACCTTCATGTTTTTTACAACATATTCGTTTATACGTCATCATAGATAACTTAAACTACATAAATACGTCAATATGCCACGAGCTTTTTCTTCCTCATTCGCATTTAATGAACGAAAGTTGGTTTATTATTTTGGCTAAACGAGCAGGTTTCAAAGTTACTTTCTGTTGCAGTGAAAATCGTATGACTCATTAATTTCCTTTTTGATATCTTTATTTATATATTTTATCACTTGCCATACCTACTTACTCGGCCATTTACCAGAACAGGGAACTCAAATTGTGAAAATGATAAATCGAATTACCCAAGATATTATAAAGGAATGTATTATCAAAATTAATAGGTCTGAGCAGATTTCAAGATATCTGATTTGTCAAAGCGTTTCAAACGTTTCCCGGAGACGCAGGTTCAAATCTTACTCGTCATAGCATATTGTGTTCTGACAACTCCTTTTTCAAAATTTATAAAATTTGTTCAATGGAATGTGGTCCCCTGTTACGTAAACTACACTACCTAGACCTATTGACTAAACTTGGCCTTCATCGTGTTGCAGAGGAATGCAGCATGAGTGAAGGCAATTGGAAGGCGTGCCACAAATGTGGCGCTGCTCTTAGAGCTGAAGAATCTGAATACCACGTCAACTGCATACGTAAGTTCAACATCATCATCTCAACACACATACAAGCAATTAGATAAAAGACCAGTACACTAATATGCAAAATTCCTGATTTCGATGTTATTGAAGATCAATCTTATTGCAACACTTCCAAAGTTATTTTTGTATTTAGTTCTGAAAAACATGTCAATCGCTCGTGTGATTATAGACAATAACAAAATAGAATGCACCTTTACATATTTCCAGCTCTAGCAATGGATGAATGGAAGTGTCCCTACTGTTTCACGAACGTGCTCGCCAGGGACTTACCCTGGCAGCGACATCTAATGCAGTGCCCTCGCAACCCGCGGACCACACCGTCCTCATAAAAGAAGACCGAAGACTCTTCTCCACGCATTTTATTTTAAATATTTGACAAAATACGTAAATAGAAACTACTCATTTTAGATTATGCAATGTTGGGTTCTATATAGAATGAACAAACAAGAAAGATTAATACTCTTGAAATAAATATAATATGAACGTTAAATTCTCTATTTATCACGTAAGCAAATTTCAAATCGCTCAATTCAAGTAATTTATTTTTTGATGACAAAATTGGCTCAAAATCACAAGAAATGCTAAAATAAAATTTGCTAAATCTTTGGGTCTAATATTTGTTAAATCTCTACATTGGTAGTGTTTTTTAAACTAATGATCTGAACAGTCTCTTCAATAATAGATACTACTTCAAAACTCACAATAATATTATAGTTAGGCTATTATAGTATTGTTATATTATTCTAGTTCGATCGCAGTGGATGTAGTTATCAGTCTTGATTATTATACTGCTTAACAATTTTAATTTATCTTATATAATAATAGTATTGTAGTTATAGAGAAATAGTTATAAAATAATATTTATTGATTTCCCTAGCACGCAAACTTAAACAGGTTTTGAGTTTTATGTGACAATAAATTAAGTAAAATTCTGTATGGACTTTAGTCAGACTTATGAGGGAACACTGAAAATAGTTGCGTGTCATTGACACATTTAAACTGTAAAGTATACAAACCTATATAAATTAATCTAGTTATAGTACTGTCGCATCCGTCAAAAATACTTATTTTCATTAATATTAGGAGCACTGCTTCTTAGTCCGTGAGTACCGTCCAAAATTATGGATTCCGTCTTTGCTTGCTTACTTTTATTTCGCACTGATAAAAATAAGAACAAACATTACAACAAATAGCAAGAAATTATGACGCCAAAGTTTAATTTGAATAACAGAATTATTATTAAGTACGTAATTACTGATGGTGCCGTATACAATGTCAAAAATATATTATTTCACAGTAAAAATTAAATAAAAGTGTATGAATATTATATTAGGTATAACTACTGTATAGTTTTAGGTACCTACTGCATTTTTAAATCATCAACCATTAGTATCGTTTAAAAGTACACGAACATATTTAGATATGTTTATGTATATTTTTAGCATTTGACATGCTTAGCAATATACATTAAACACAAAGTGGAAAATGTGAAATCGAAAATAACAATCCTGCTCATGACTGTTATTTTCGATTTTACTTTTTCCACTTTGTGTTTAAGTACACGAAAACTTGTCGCCATAAAATCCTTAAATTTTAGATGTGTTATTTATTAGTCAAATGAATTTACATGTACCGAGATTTTAGTTTATATATGATGTTATAAGTTTAAATAGTGTTAGAGGTAGCTTAGTAAGTAAATTAGGGATTTAATTTGAAATTATTATTCTTTTCTTGGTTGTCCTGTTCTTCATTTTGTTTGTAAACGTTAAGTTTGTGATTGAGAAGGTACACACAATTTGATTAACGTTAAAACTTTTTTTTTGTTGTCGCTGTGGAAATGCTTTTACGCATCTCCTCCGTCAGTGACAGACGGAGGGGTATGTAGGACTCGCCGGGCGCGCAGATCTTAATATTACGCCCGAAATACCGACTAAAACCACAGCGGCCCCTTCCACGCCTGTTAACGGGGCGCCAGAGGGTCGTCTTTCAACATTCTACTCCGACGCCCCAGGCAGATGGCAATCGCCCACGCCCTGTCGTAATCAAGGTGGTGGAAGAAGGTGAGCGTAGCAACCAGGGGGGAGGAGGCTCCCCCCTGGTCGCCGCCAGCGGAGCGAGTCTGCGTGGGCCGACGCCTCGTGTTCCCGCTCCGCGGCCTCCTTCCGTGCAATTACAGCCTCACAAAAGGAGGCAACGGCCGACCAGAACCCGTCACCGTCAAGCATTCGGCTTACCACGGCCGACAGCGACAGGTCTTTTCCAATTTCCACCGACAGGGCGTGACGCTGGGGCCCCCAGGCGGGGCATTCCTCCAGAGTGTGGCGCACGTCATCGACTTGGGCACCACACTCATGGCATCCGGGGGCTCCTTCCCTACCAATACGATGCAGGTACTTACCGAAACAGCCGTGTCCGGTAAGTACCTGCGTCATCCGAAAACTGAGGTTGCCGGTTGACCTTCGATTTAACCAGCGGTGGAGGTGCGGTGCAACCGCCTCTCAAGTCTCCCGTCCTGCTCTGGGAGACTCCAGCTCCCCCCTCCACCACAAGATCAACGTCCTTCGAGCCGCTTCACGCACTCTGCCCAGACTCCTCTCGGAGATTTCCTCACCCCCGGCCCGCGCCGCAGCATGAAGCCAGACCTCTGCCAGTGCCTCGGCCTGGAGAGGCCAAGGTGGGTCGCCTGTCAGCAGTGTGGCTGCGGCCCAGGACACCGTACGGTACCCCCTAATTGCCCTCACCGCTATGGCCCTCTGCGGACGTCGCAAGAGGGCCCTATTAGAAGGGTTAAGGGTGTCCGCCCAGATTGGGGCACCATGCAGCGCCATAGACCGCAAAATACCACTATAAATATAAAGTCGGTGTCAGGAAGACCCTGGGCCTCCAGTGTTTGGCAGAAGCCTACCTAAGGCCGCGGCAGAATTAACGAGCCTTTTAAGGTTAAACCTGCTATAACCTGCAAAATTTTGTTGTATGTAATAAAAGAGATGACAAATTTTGCCCATTGACAACCTTGTAGGATAAAATATTTACTAAATATTACTGTAATAATTCATTGACTGGAAGCTGCTGTTCTGTCAAACAGAAAATAATTAGGTATAACAAACTTGGATTGAAAATAGTTAGATTAAATTTCCATCCATCCATCAGCCTTTCAACGTCCACTGCACATACACTGGACATAGGCCTCCCCAAGACAACGCCACAACATGTGTTTCGCTCATATGGGGGATAGTGCCGTAATCGCCACGCTTGGCAGGCGGGTTCGCAGTGGATGTTGTTAATACTCGAGGTAGTGCTGCTGCCCACTCCTCCGGTATCCCTCAGTCGGCTCTTACGACTCACATGGGTGGAGAGGGGTGGGACAATTCAAAAGCCGGCCCCATACGGCCAATTAAATTTGGATACATAAAAATGGGATACATGCGGCTATCAGCACATATTTATTTTGTCCACAGTACTTACATTGAACTTCAGTTTTCGCTCACAATAATTTTTTTGACTATCGTAATAAGTTAAATTAACTAGTGTATTTAATGCTAGCTTTAGCTTCATTAAACCACATCACCCACTGTGATATTGGAACGAGTTACAATGGATATGGCTTAACGTGTGGGTTCTCAGTCGATGGTATAGATGTAATGTAGCTGTAAGAAGCCTTAGAGTTACCTTTTCTGATCAATATTCATAATAATGAATATTACTTGCTTGTACTTAAAAAAACCTGTAATAGTTTATAATTTAGATATGTCACTGTTTTATTAGCTTCATTAAGTATAAACTCCGGTCTCCGTAATCAAGTACAACCCAAAGTACAACCCAAAAGTTGACCAATAGTTTTTGCATTTGTTATTGCTAATTCGTTTAAAACTTAAACTCATTAATTATTTTTCAATTATGAATATTGATCACAACATTGTAAAAGCTAATTTTAAGTATTATTTACCATACTTAGAACTTTGATTATATTAATTTATACCTAAACTGTACCTTCTTTTTCATTATTGTTCGTAATCACGATACCAGTAAGTCATCAATGTACACAAATGTGTTAAAAGATCAATAGAGTATTCATTCAATCTTTAAAAATCATTGCCTTATTTATACACAATATTGTAAGGAAATTTAAAATTGGCGCTTATATTCGTTGTGTATTTGAAAACATAATGGTATTTTATACATTTACAGATTTTTCAACTTGACTATAGCCTTTTATTACTTCCTACATCCTAAAACTTTATATTTCTTCTTTTTAATTACTATAACCTTGTGGTTCTATTTAGATAAGTTACTAAGTAAAGTATTTTTAAGCTAAAATAATGTGTTTATGGTAATTTTGCAACAAATTTTTACGTGTAATGCATTATTTTGGTTGAAAATACTTGGTAATAATATAAATAGAATTAAGTCCCATATAATAATATATTATAGTTATCTTATTTTCAATAGAAACAAACTGTTGAATTACAGGGAGTATTCAAAATACCTACCATGTAAGTATTATGTTGTTCATGTTATAGGTACATTATTGAATTTAAAGAAAAGATTATATTTTTTTTTGTAAATTCATTTGACTAATAAATCCTTTTATATAAAAAGGAACTTTAGCAAAATAAACTATTTTTATTACTTACTTATGACATGCATGGTTGACCTGATATTTAACTACAAAGCGTAAATAGCGCAGCTATTTCGATTTTTTTTAATTGTGAGCACTTTAACGTAGAATCCGTACAATGCTACATAATGGCCTTTTGTTTGTTTAAATGAAAGCCGGGGTGACAAAGCTAGTGGAGTTGAAACATAATGCAGTGAAATTTGTTATTGTTTTTACTGTACAAGTATTTAAAATTATTCCACACTATAAATTCAAACTCAAAATTATTATTTGCACCAGATATTAGATATAAAACTTGCCAATGTTCTTTATAGAGTATTTAAAAATTAAGTATTATATTGTAACTAATTGGACTGATAGTGAGTTGTTGCAATTGTAAAAGCATTCTTTCCCTATATTTCATTTGAAATAAAATCATAGTTTTTAAGGTTTTATAGAATCCTCTAATAGTATTCCTACAGTCTCGACGTTTTGAATGGAATACTTTACAGTATCCATGATCACTGTAGTACCTAGTCCTCCATCGAATAAGAATCCAATCGATTAAAGGTAGGCCGTAAAATTAGCTTTATTTTATAAAACGCGGGTGGTAAACTAGCTTACGATACACCGGAAGGAGAGAGCGAGAGAGGCAACACTCGCGCGTCGCGATCTCCAAGGACAGGTGACGGGGAAGAAGAAAAGGATAAGGATTTAATAACTGTTGCCTGAAAACGGTACCATATAGTCAATTGGCAATGATGCGTAAGGTATGTAGGCTGTGTGTATTGATATTGGGATATCGTGTATTTTAAGTAATAATATTTTCAATTAAAATACTTTCTGATATTTAAGCGAATATGACACATTATGCAATAAAACTTATAATTTTCTACTATCCCGACTTTTGAATACTTTTTTACAGCATTCATGGCTCTTAGTAGTCTGTGATACAGCTTTTGATAGAGCTGTAAACGCGATGGACTCCGTGAACGTAGTCTTATTTCATTACTAGTCCCAATTATTATTTTTGTTAAATAAATAACATAATAATAACATCTAGTCAAATTAAGAGTTATAAAACTTTAAAAACCGTTTTGTTTAATTAACTAAGACAGAATTTCTCGTTCACTAATGGGCTCAGTTATGACATCCATACATCTGTATGGATAATGTATAAAAACACATTATAAACGTAATTTTGTCTAAATCATTCATAATTTACTCGGAATCAAGTGGCCTATTAATAAAAAAGTTTCTAATTCGCGAACCAATAAAAAAATGCTTTGGGTTCAGACTTGCCTTTTTTTCTTGTTAAGGCGGGAGTAATGTACCTAACTGCGCATCCCTACGTTCGGAGCAACAAACAGGGTAGTGTGGGGGTGGCTCTCACCCACTAAAGAAATCCGCCATGTGCCGTCTCTCTGCCTGTACTGGCGGAACCGGTGGACATTACTTCAGTGGTGGGTTCAGACATGCCTCAATAGGTTTAAATACCCATTTTTTCTCATATATCTTCAATTTACAGACATAGACCTGTAACACAGTACAGTAGTTGTTACGGTGGAGCGTCGATTATCCGAACGTCGATCAACCGAACGACCGCTTTAACCGAACTACCTATTACCACCTATTACGCCCGTCCGACTCGCGTTGCGCGTAGGCAAAATGCGTGACCTAGCCGCTCGTAAGCGAATAGGCTTGCTTCGGCAGGTAAAGATTGAAGATGTTTTTTAAACTTACAATTATACCTACCTAGTAACGGTTTTATTACAAGCCTGTTACTATTTGTCATTAAATATACCTATATTATAAATAAATATGTTTTTTATTCGTTGTACAAAATATATAAGCGTATAATATATAATCGAACTACTAGGTATTGATTCGCGAATGATTACAGTTCGATTATCTGAAAAAACCGTTTTTCCGAACACCCATGTCTCCCGATTAGTTCGGATAATCAACGCTCTACTGTATACCCAAAACTTCTGTCATGCTCTAATATAAGAATTACATAGCAGAAAAAGTGATGAATTTTGTTATATTCAACTTATACTTAACTATGTTACACAACTATTGCTGCTAAATAATATGCTTTATAGATAAGGATTGTTATCGCTGATAAGGCGAATGTATTGGAGTCTGAGAAAGAATAAAGGGTTTCAGAGCATTTTATCTGTTTTATTTCTCTACACGATTTCTTCCATCCTCTTTTTATTTGTTACAGTGGTAGACAAGCTAATAGCTCACCTGGTGATAATTGGTCACCGCATACCATCGTAATTCCTAATATTAATTTGAATATTTGAGATATAATTATTTTGATATTCATAGCACAGATGGCTAAGTGGTTAAATACCGACCTCCCGCTCGATTGTTGTGTTCGATTCCCACAAGGAGGTCTCTGTGATCCACAAATGGTTGTTCCGAGTCTGAGTGTACTTTGTGTCCGTGTATATTAGTAGTGTCCCGCGATACAAGGATTGTTTCATAGTGCAGGGTGTCTTTAAAAAAAATGTTCTGTGAATCGAACCCACAACACTCGGGCGAGAGGCCGGTACCTGAACCAATCGGCTATCTGTGCATCATCATTGTAAATAAGTGTGAGTGCATGATCATCATCATATCAAATGTTAAAAAACAGATCATTGGTATCTGTTATAAGATTTATTACGATTATATAGGCCGTGTGGGGCCGGCTTTAGAATTGTCCCACCCCTCTCCACCCATGGGAGTCGTAAGAGCCGACTGAGGGAATACCGGGGGAGTGGGCAGCAGCACTGCCTCGAGTAACGTATTAACAACATCCACTGCGATCGCCAACCTGCCTGCCAAGCGTGGCGATTACGGCACTATACCCCCAATTTGGGGCCTATGTCCAGCAGTGGACGTCGAAAGGCTGATGGATGGATGGATGGACGATTATATTTACTTCTCTTGTGTTACCCTTTGTGTGTTAAATAATCATCTACTACTCTAAGGGTTTTGCTGGTAGAAAATTCAGTACTGAATTAAGCTCGCCTTTGTACATAATTTATATTTATTGTGTTTAATCTATTTACTCATGTGTGTATACAATAAAGAATTTAAGATTATTAAGATATAGTAAAAAGCACCCAACACTGTTTTACTTATCATCACGCCATCTCCCTTGCGGGGTAGGCAGAGATAACATAGTGCCAAAAGGCTCTATTCTTGCATACATCACTCGCTTCCTCAACATTCATAACTCTCTTCATACACGCTCGCCGGTTTCGGAGACTCTTTACTCCACCTTCCTTCAATACATGACCAATTTGGTCTAAGTAGGTGAGTATCGGTCTCCCCCTGTACCTACATCCTTCCACTTTCGCATTGTATATCTTAAACACAAAGTGAAAAATGTGAAATCGAAAATAACAGTCAGGAGCAGGATTTGAACCTGCATCTTCTGGATACCGTCCAGATGCTTTACCAATTCAGCCATCCTGACAATTGCTCCTGACTGCTAATTTCGATAACACATCATACTTAACGTCTTTGGGTGACGCCTGCGCCATCTGTCGGACGTATTTTCATACATTATACCGACCAGGTAAACTTAATTTTACAATTAAGATTTTTACCTAATAATGACGCAAACCCTATAAATATTTATATATATTTTTAGCATTTGACATGCTTAGCACTATACATTAAACACAAAGTGAAAAATGTGAAATCGAAAATAACAGTCAGGAGCAGGATTTGAACCTGCATCTTCTGGATACCGTCCAGATGCTTTACCAATTCAGCCATCCTGACAATTGCTCCTGACTGCTAATTTCGATAACACATCATACTTAACGTCTTTGGGTGACGCCTGCGCCATCTGTCGGACGTATTTTCATACATTATACCGACCAGGTAAACTTAATTTTACAATTAAGATTTTTACCTAATAATGACGCAAACCCTATAAATATTTATATATATTTTTAGCATTTGACATGCTTAGCACTATACATTAAACACAAAGTGAAAAATGTGAAATCGAAAATAACAGTCAGGAGCAGGATTTGAACCTGCATCTTCTGGATACCGTCCAGATGCTTTACCAATTCAGCCATCCTGACAATTGCTCCTGACTGCTAATTTCGATAACACATCATACTTAACGTCTTTGGGTGACGCCTGCCTCATCTGTCGGACGTATTTTCATACATTATACCGACCAGGTAAACTTAATTTTACAATTAAGATTTTTACCTAATAAAATATTAAGTTTACCTGGTCGGTATAATGTATGAAAATACGTCCGACAGATGGCGCAGGCGTCACCCAAAGACGTTAAGTATGATGTGTTATCGAAATTAGCAGTCAGGAGCAATTGTCAGGATGGCTGAATTGGTAAAGCATCTGGACGGTATCCAGAAGATGCAGGTTCAAATCCTGCTCCTGACTGTTATTTTCGATTTCACATTTTTCACTTTGTGTTTAATGTATAGTGCTAAGCATGTCAAATGCTAAAAATATATATAAATATTTATAGGGTTTGCGTCATTATTAGGTAAAAATCTTAATTGTAAAATTAAGTTTACCTGGTCAGTATAATGTATGAAAATACGTCCGACAGATGGCGCAGGCGTCACCCAAAGACGTTAAGTATGATGTGTTATCGAAATTAGCAGTCAGGAGCAATTGTCAGGATGGCTGAATTGGTAAAGCATCTGGACGGTATCCAGAAGATGCAGGTTCAAATCCTGCTCCTGACTGTTATTTTCGATTTCACATTTTTCACTTTGTGTTTAATGTATAGTGCTAAGCATGTCAAATGCTAAAAATATATATAAATATTTATAGGGTTTGCGTCATTATTAGGTAAAAATCTTAATTGTAAAATTAAGTTTACCTGGTCGGTATAATGTATGAAAATACGTCCGACAGATGGCGCAGGCGTCACCCAAAGACGTTAAGTATGATGTGTTATCGAAATTAGCAGTCAGGAGCAATTGTCAGGATGGCTGAATTGGTAAAGCATCTGGACGGTATCCAGAAGATGCAGGTTCAAATCCTGCTCCTGACTGTTATTTTCGATTTCACATTTTTCACTTTGTGTTTAATGTATAGTGCTAAGCATGTCAAATGCTAAAAATATATATAAATATTTATAGGGTTTGCGTCATTATTAGGTAAAAATCTTAATTGTAAAATTAAGTTTACCTGGTCAGTATAATGTATGAAAATACGTCCGACAGATGGCGCAGGCGTCACCCAAAGACGTTAAGTATGATGTGTTATCGAAATTAGCAGTCAGGAGCAATTGTCAGGATGGCTGAATTGGTAAAGCATCTGGACGGTATCCAGAAGATGCAGGTTCAAATCCTGCTCCTGACTGTTATTTTCGATTTCACATTTTTCACTTTGTGTTTAATGTATAGTGCTAAGCATGTCAAATGCTAAAAATATATATAAATATTTATAGTGTTTGCGTCATTATTAGGTAAAAATCTTAATTGTAAAATTAAGTTTACCTGGTCGGTATAATGTATGAAAATACGTCCGACAGATGGCGCAGGCGTCACCCAAAGACGTTAAGTATGATGTGTTATCGAAATTAGCAGTCAGGAGCAATTGTCAGGATGGCTGAATTGGTAAAGCATCTGGACGGTATCCAGAAGATGCAGGTTCAAATCCTGCTCCTGACTGTTATTTTCGATTTCACATTTTTCACTTTGTGTTTAATGTATAGTGCTAAGCATGTCAAATGCTAAAAATATATATAAATATTGTATATCTTCTTAACCAGTCGCTCGTCCAGCATTCTTTCCACATGTCCGAACCATCGGAGCATTTCCTTTCGCATCTTTACACCAATACTCTCTTTCATACCATATTCTTTTCTTTACAACCATTATTATTGATTATAATTATAATATTATTATATATCTAGATATATATCTATATTATTTTGAAGTTTTGAGTTTAACTAGCTATTTAAAGCGTGTTTTTTAAACTATATTTTTTTTTCTGATGAAAACTTCATCAAAAGTAGATAATTGTATTTAAAAGACCCTATTTCTTTTTATATCGTATAAGGGCATCGCAGCACTACTTAATGCATCTTATTATACAGTTTTAGCTCTTCCGCCTCGCTTTAGCTAGTAAATAATAAAACTGCATTAGACAGTCATAATATTTTATTATATAAAATACAGAAACAATATTACTTATATCTAACATAAAAATATAATACTACGTCTCAGATTTTTCTGTCACAAGCGTATCTGCGCCGGCGCCGTTTTCTGTGACGTTTTCTAATGTTGATTCTGAAGCTACGACTGTGACGTCATCAGCTTCGCCATTCGAATCCGGAACGTCGGAAGCTTTCTTGAATTTGTTAACATCTGATAAAATAAATGTGTAAATAGAAAAAGATTGAACAAGTGGTTTTATAATCTTATTGAGAGACCTTTTTTTGATAGAGGTAGCCTATAGAGTCTAGCAACACTAGGGGCGTTACTTACGTGTCGCCGTCACTGAGGAAATGGTTAGGAGTTGAATAGGTAAGATAATAAGGAGAGGATTTGTTATACACCTAGAATATTGTTTACTCAAATAAGAAGTTTCTCTATGGTATAGCTAAACGCCGTCGGCGGACCACTGAAGTAATGTAACATAGTTCCAGTGGCCCGCCAATAAAGGCGGAGAGACGGCACACGGCGGGTTTATTTAGTGGGTGAGGACCCCACACTACCCTGTTCCTTGCTCCGAACGACGGGGTGTTCGGTTAGGTAAATTTTTTCCGCCTTAACAAAAACAAAAAGAGTATAGCTAAACTCTATGGACCAATATTGTAAATATACGCAGACGAGGCCGCGGGCAAGTTAGTAATTCATATTTATACCATATTTGCTGTAATCAGCTCCTAACAGTCGTAAGTAGTGCACGGTGTCGGGAGTCGCAGTGTATGCCCGGAGTGAGTGCACGCCCCGCCATCCGACCAGTGTTAGTTCTAGGTTCGAATCTTGGCCTTCTTCTTTATATTCTAGGACACAGCTACCAGTCGCTAGAACAACATACATCCTAACTATTATAAAGCTGTAACAGAGCTGTCCGTACATTTAGGTTATTTAAAAAAAAAAGATTACTGTATTAGGCTATATAGGCGTGCTTTTTAGATTTTTTGTCCGTTTTTTCGTTCGCGCATCACGCAAAAACTACTGAACGGATTTTGATGCAACTTTTTATTTGATAGCTTTTAATAAGACTTGAAAACTGGTATACGATTTGCCTCGCTACTACATAGGGTACTAGATATATAACCTAAAAACCAGTTTTTGGCTGCGGAGGAGCCGCAGGCAAAGGTTAGTTTTATATATTAGATGTCTCAAAACTTGATAGAGGGTGATAAGAGAATGGTAAGAACACAAACCAACTATTTTAATTTTTTTTATCGATCTGCCTTTTGCGCACTTCTCTGAAATTAGTAGACAGATTTTAATGTGATTCTCGATTACCTAAATAATTCCGACATGTATGAAGTCGTAGACCAGAGCTAGTGTATAATGTACCATTGACGGTAGGTACACATAAGGGTACAAAGTGAATGTGGACCAGAAATTTTAGACATGATGGACATGTGGATGTTTACTATTTTTTCAGTATATCTACTAAACTGTGTGTGATATTTACTTTTAACACAGGTCTAACTCGAATACTTTAATAAAAAATTTTGTCAAAGTGAAACAGAAATAATTAATGCAAGCAGAATTCGGATATTTGGACGTGCGTCTGCAAATCCGGGGAGCATTTTAAAACGTTAAGCTATACGCTAGCTACAGAATGGATTCGAGTAAAGACTGGTGACTCCCAATATCTACATTTGTTAATGTATTTTTAAATTCTACGCCATCTACCGGATGTGTTGGAATATATAGAGTTCCGATTTTATATTTATTTTTCCATTTTCAAAAAGGTTGTAATACATACCAAAATCTTTGACCAACTCCTGCGTGTGTTCGGAGAACTGCGTGACATTAGGCGGTTTGCTCGGGTTGTCATTTTGCAGAACTAGAACAAGGTCATCCTTCAGAATACGAACCCGACGGTTCGGACCTATGAACTGGGTTACACTTTGCAAACCTTCTTGTGATAACCTGGATTAGAAAAAAATATGTCAGTGCGTTGACCTCACGGGGAGTGCGTTCCGTACGTTGAATAAATTACCATGTTTTTTTCAAATCTGGGGGGGTTAGAATGTATCTCACTCAATCGTATCGACATCGCATCATGTCATTATGATTGGTTGAGAGATCATCGTGATTGGCCGAGGGATTATTGCGACATCACACGTCGGTTTCTCAACCAATCACAAGCGAGATGATACGATGTCGATACGATTTAGTAGTTACATTCTACAGGCCCAGATCCAAATTTGTTTGTAATAACTAAAATCTAATTTATCAGCTATATTGTTAAATCACTTTGAAACCATCTCATATGTCACTCAATACATTTAAATATTATTTTTTATTTCCTAATTTCGCCACCAAAAATGACCCTTGTTCAATGGAGAAAGCCGATTTTTCTATGAGAGTTGGGCTATTGTTACGTCTTAACCAAATTAACCGTAGAACATTGTAAATGTACTCAGGGTCTTTAAATAAAAATATCATTGAGATATCTGATGGGAGTTTAGAGAAATCTGACTTTTAATTTTTAGTATATAGGTTATATATTATGCGTTGAAATCCATACCCTTTATTCTATTATAGTATAAAATGTAGTATCAATAGTATTTTAGAGTACCTATGTAAGAAATATAGGATATAATGCTACGGCTAACTACTCTGGATCTAGATTACATTCTAAGAGTCCTGGTCTTAGTACCACTAAAAAGTCTATCTCACACGACGTTACGCTCGAGGACGATGAGCTGAGGGTGGGGCAATATGGATTTGGGCAGAGGAACCACAGGGGTCAGATGCTGTCTGATTTTCTGGAGAAGGAAGGCCTCTTTATGATGAATTCCTTCTTCAGAAAGCAGCCACAGCGGAAATGGACCTGGATTAGCCCTGATGGTTCTGTGAAAAATGAGATTGACTTCATCTTAACGGACAAACGGCACATATTCAATGATGTCTCAGTGATCAGCAGGATTAAAACTGGGAGTGATCACCGCTTAGTTAGAGGCATATTGAATCTAAATATGAAAGTCGAGAGGTCACGCTTGATGAAGTCTACGCTCCGACCAATACCTGCTCAATACCAGAACCCCGAAAACTTTCAGCTTGAACTACAAAATCGCTTTCAGTGCCTAGACCAGTGCGAATCAGCGAGCGATATGAACAACAGGTTCGTGGAAACTGTCCACGCGGTCAGGTCGACCTTCTTTAAGACCAGTCGCGTCAATAGGACTCAAAAATTTTCGGGCCAAACTCTTAAGCTCATGGCAAGACGGACAGAAATGACGGTGCAGTCTTCGGCTGATTGCTCCAATCAGAGGCGACTAAACAGGCAGATCTCCAAGTCTATGCGACAAGACATTCGCCGATTTAATACCCTGCGTATTAAAGAGGCGATAGAGCGGAACCGAGGTTCCAAAGTGTTCGCGAGAGATCTGTCTGTTGGGAAAAGCCAGCTGGCCAAGCTGAAGACCCAATTATGGCACTGTTGTTTCATCCAAAGATGAGATATTAAGAGAGGTCCATGAGTTCTATTGACAGTTATACAGATCCCAGAACCCTGTTTTCAGCTTGGTTTATGAGCCCAGATCCAAGTTAACTCGGCATTTTACCGAAGACGGACGTCAGCCTGTACGAGATTAGAATGGCTCTTAAATAACTAAAGAACGGAAAGGCATCGGGAGAAGACGGAATTACTATAGAGCTTCTGAGGGCAGGCGGAAAGCCGGTCCTCAAAGCCCTCCAGAGGCTATTCAATTCTGTCGTTCTCGGGGGCGACGTTCCAGAATCGTGGACCAGGAGTGTGGTGGTGCTGATCTTCAAGAAACGCGACAGAACCCTCTTGAAGAATTATAGACCCATCTCGCTCTTAAGCCACGTCTATAAGTTGTTTTCGAGAGTCATTATAAATCGACTCACGCGCAGGCTCGACGACTTCCAGCCTCCCGAACAAGCCGGTTTCCGAAAAGGCCATATTAGTACCATAGACTACATACATACGCTGCGCCAGATTATACAGAAAACCGAGGAGTATAATCGGCCTCTGTGTCTAGCGTTTGTGGACTATGAGAAAGCCTTCGATTCGATCGAAACTTGGGCGGTGCTGCAGTCCCTTCAGCGGTGCCAAATTGACTATCGGTACACCGAAGTGTTGAAGTGTTTGTATAGAAACGCCACTATGTCTGTCCGAGTTCAGGACAAGAGCACAAAACCTATCCAACTGCAGAAAGGCGTAAGACCGGGAGACGTCATGTCCCCGAAACTCTTCACCATTGTATTGGAAGATGTTTTCAAGCTCTAGGACTGGACTGGATTCGGCATCAACATAAATGGCGAATACATCACTCACCTTCGATTTGCAGATGATATCGTGGTCATGGCAGAATCACTGGAGGACCTTGGTACCATGCTCAATGACCTCAACAGTGTCTCCCGACTAGTGCGTCTAAAAATGAACATGGACAAGACGAAAGTCATGCACAATAACCATGTCATTTCAGCACCGGTGCTAGTCGGGAACGCGGATCTCGAAGTTGTCGATCACTATGTATACCTGGGACAAACAGTCCAGTTAAGTAGGCACAACTTCGAGAAAGATGTCAATCGACGAATCCAGCTCGGCTGGGCAGCGTTCGGGAAGCTGAGGAAGATCTTCTTGTCCAATATCCCACAGTGTCTGAAGACGAAGGTCTACGACCAGTGTGTGTTACCGGTGATGACTTACGGAACAGAGGCGTGGTCTCTAAATGTTGGCCTTATATCAAGGCTCAAAGTCGCTCAAAGTCGCTCAGCGTGCCATGGAGCGGGCTATGCTTGGGATCTCTCTACGTGATAAGATCCGTAATACGGAAATCCGTAGGAGAACGGGAGTAACCGACATAGCCCGCCGGGTCAGCATGCTGAAGTGGCAATGGGCAGGCCACATCGCTCGACGAACCAACAACCGTTGGGGAAGAAAGGTTCTCGAGTGCCGACCGCGTATTGGACGGCGCAGTATAGGACGGCCTCCCACCAGGTGGACCGATGACCTGGTCAAAGTCGCAGGCATTCGTTGGATGCAGGCGGCACAGGACCGTTCGCTGTGGCGTTCCCTTGGGGAGGCCTATGTCCAGCAGTGGACGATGAAAGGCTGATGGATGGATGATAATATAATTATGTTTGGGTCACAGAAACACATACGTGTACCGAATCTCAACATAATGGGCCCAGTAGAATTGGAGCAAATCGCTTAAATTCACTTTAAGAGGAGACCAATTCCCAGCAGATACATTAAAGGGTTGAGAAAGAGAAAATCTCTGCTTCTTCTTATATATATTATCCCATTCCTAGGAATGGCGACGCGCAAGTGATGCCTCTGGAGTTGCTAGCGTCTATAGGATAGCTTGTGGAGGCCGGACGTATTCTCATATGTCATATGAAATAATATAACTAAATTATCTATACTAAGTTGGTGGAACTTAGTATAGATAATTTAGTTATATTATTTCTTGGCACTGTTCTCTCTGCCTACCCCGCAAGGGAAATGGCGTGATGATAGGTTTAGTATAGAAGCTACTGAAGTAATCCAACACAGTACCAGTGGTCCGTCAACATAGGCGGAGAAACGGCACACGGCGGGTTTCTTTAGTGGGTGAGGGCCCCACTCTACCCTGTTCCTTGCCCCGAACGATGGGGTGTGCGATTAGGTAAATTTTTTCCCGCCTTAACACAAAAAAAAATGTTTAGTATAGAAGAATATCACCAGTACCACTACCACTTACCTAAAAGGACACACCATATTCTTATTGTCACATCTCACGAAAGTCTTAACACCGGTGTTGATAATTTTTATAGCAGCCTCGTTCCTCGCCACCACGTCTTTGACAATCGGCGACACTAGATATATGTTCTTCTTCTTGCCGATATGACATCTAGTTAACAAGCAGGTGGGGTCGAAGGTCTCTCGGAGGTCATAGAAGTCTCTTATCGAGGGGTATACGTCTTCAGATTCCCCTGGAATGGTAAGATATGACATATTAAGTTCAAGATATATATATCGAATAGTAGATTCTACCCGCGAATCCGTCCGTTCAGAATATAAGTAGGTACGTCATCTACGGCACATTAGTAGCATCACGCCTATACTCCCCAAAGGTGTAGGCAGAGTTACACACCTACGGTCCACCAGCTATGTTTAAGTCCCACGTAATAGGGGGCCTATTGCCGTCTACCGAGCTACTACTGAGAATTTCTTTTTACGAAAATATTAATAACACTGCCCGACCCGGGGATCGAATCCGAAACCTCATGATCAGCAGTCGCTCACACTACCGCTGCACCACAGAGGCAGTTAATTATTATCTTTATATCTAACTATCCCATACGAACCTTCCATATTGCATTGGGTTTCTCATTTAACCTGTAAGATTATTAGGATTAGATTATTAGGGATGTAGAGTAAATAAATATTCCCGGGATAAAAAGTCCTTGTTTGACTCTAGACTACATGTATGTCAATTTTTTTATTATTTTCTTTTTTGTGCGGAATCCCAATTATTTTTCGAAAATGAAAGTAGCCTAAGTTACTCGTTATAACATCAGCTATCTGACTGTAAAAGCACCGTCTAAATCGGTCCAGCCATTTCGGAGATTAGGTGGTACAAACAGACAGATAGGCAATAACATTTTGATCTATATTTTTTAGCATTTGACATGCTCAGCTTACTTTTAAAGTACAAATTATTTGTGAATGAGGAAAAAGAGAACATTAGTGCGAGCGGGAATCGAACCCGCGTGCCTTCCAATCCGGGGAAGTGCTCGATTCCCGCGCGCACTAAAGTTCTCTTTTTCCTCATTCACAAATAATTTGTACTAACTTTAGGTAACGTATATAATTTCATATGCATGTTAACTAGTTCAGTTACCTGTTAAAAATTAGCAAAGACTGACTGTAAAAAAGTTATTATACCTGAGAAAAACACGAATGGGTCTTCTCTATACCCTCCCATTCTTCTTCTCTTCTTAGGCGGTTCTTTTGAAGGTGTACTAGCCGCATCAGATTCCTTCTTTTCAGGTACTTCAGCAGGCTTTTCTTCTTTTTCCCACGGAAGGGGAGCAGTCTTCTCGAAGACTGCAACGAAGAAACCGCCCGTATCTTGGTGATGCGGAAGAATTCTGATACTGTTTTAATTAATTGAATAGTTTATAATTTGTATATATGTCACCGCCAACCATAGAACCAACGATGACGTCATTAAATATAATAAAGACCTACCTTGATATTTTATTTTTTTTAACCCACATTGTCCCAGTTTTTTTTTTAAATTATAGCTTGCACTAAGGAATAATCCTTGTACCGCGGGGGACTTTACAAACATACAATTTCAGGGACACAAAGTACACCCAAACTCAGAACAACCATTTCTCGATCACACAAAGAGTTGTCCTGTGTGGGAATCGAACCCACACCACTCACATGTGGTGGACTGAACCTAAATTCCTCACCCTCTCTGAGAATGGGTCTCTCATTGGGGTAGAAATGGTTACAAAAAAGTACTTATCCGTATTTTAGATTATATTAAGAAATCTTACCATCTGTCTAGATGGTATTTCGGTAGATCTTCAGGTTTTGGCGGGAACATTTGTGGTCGCACTACTGTCTGCCACTTCTCGGGAACGTCCTCGTATTTCTCATAGAACACCATGTCTTTTGACGCAGGCTGCCAGTATGTCATACCTGGAAAGTTTGTTTCGTCTTACGTCTTTATCCTCAGAGGTAAGCAGAACACTAACATATATTATAGTACTCGCCAATGTTTATGGCCGCTCTGAATGTAGCCATCGGTACGAACTTGAGCGTAGGATAGGTCACTGGTTTAGAGCACTTCCCCGGATAGGAAAAGACGCGGGTTTGATTCCCGCTCGTACTAAAAATCTCTTTTTCCTTATTCACAAATAATTTGTACTTTAAAAAAAAAAGCTCTAAAATTATATTTAGCTATATATAGCTAAATGTATTTTTTGTACAGCTGCTAACTGCTAATTGGAAACAGTGTTTTGAACTTCACCTTTATGGAACTTAAGACCTGGGAGCATATTTCCGACATCTACCAGCTGCAAGCTGTCCCCAGTCTCCTGGAGTACCCTGTGTATGACGGCTTCATTCTCGACTGGGTTGAAGGAACATGTAGAGTAGACTAGACGACCGCCCACCTCTAGGAGCTCACAGCCTCGTTTGAGCACACGGTACTGGATGCTGGAAATTATCGTCATAATGATTGTGTGATGATGGAAGGATAATAACTAGTATGAATGACAATTGGCCGTGTGGGGCCGGCTTTAGAATTGTCCCACCCCTCTCTACCCACGGGAGTCGTAAGAACCGACTCCCTCAGTCGGTTCTTACCGGGGGAGTGGGCAGCAGCACTCCCTCGAGTATTAACAACATCCACTGCGATCGCCAAACCGCCTGCCAAGCGTGGCGATTACAGCATTAACCCCCATGACGCGACCGCTCGTTGTGGCCTTCTCTTGGGGAGGCCTATGTCCAGCAGTGGACATTGAAAGGCTGATGGATGGATGGATGAATGTCAACGAATTATATACCGAATCATCTTCCGAAGTGTCGTTAGTTTAATTCCTACAAAGGACATAATATATTCGTGTCCATTATGTTTAATCCCAATCTTCTTTTCTAATAAAATATTTTAAAAGCCACGCTACCTATTTATCGTATTTGGATTTATTTCATTCCAATGTAGTAAGTTTAATAATTATTGAAATCAGGAATCATACTAAATAATAGCTGTGATTATCTTTAATTATTTCAAGACAAATGCGATGTTAGGGGCCGTCCATAAAAAACGTCATACAAAATTTTACTTTTTGGAAATTACAAACAGTATCATGAGAGACGAAAAGTAATGTAATATTGGCATTAAGTCCATACAAAAAGATAATGTTACTCACCCATGCAGATTGTTCCCATTGCCAGTAGACCATTTGAGCCAAATATCTGGATTCTTACGAAGCGTCGCATCGCCTGAACACGGCACGTCGCATAGAATGCGGTCGAATTTTAATGGTTTCGTTTTACCTCGGTTCTGAAAGAGAGTGAGACTTGTTGAATGTACAGTACAGTTCAAGTGAAGTCACTTCGATGACAACCTCCTGTGCTCTGAGACTCCAAATGGTTGTTCTGAGTCTGGATGTAGTTTGTGTCCATTGAATTGTATGTTTGTGAAGTCTTTGGCGGAAATCTGCAGGTGTTATATTTCATAGGCCTATTACACACTTAAAATCATCAAGAATCCACTAATAACTAACATTCAAATGGAGTAGTCTTCACATATTTTTTTCTTTCATTCCCCATATGCGAAATGAAATCATCTGCAGCAGCTTGGCAGTGTGCTTAGAATGCTGAGTCTATAAGCGCCGGAGCATAATGTGGTCAGTGGTTCGCACGCCACCACTAGCAATTTAAAAAAAATGTACCTAGATCTAATATATTTTATGTTAGATCTAATATATTTTATATTAGATCTAATATATTTTAGACTAGATCTTAAATCTAGACATAAAATAAAATTCATAGCTTTATAAAATTTCATATGTAGGTTTGCAATATGTAAATACACAACAAAGACGAAACAAACTTGACCTTGAGTTTCAGCACCTGTAACTACCTGTTTATGACGGGTTTTATATATTTTTGCATTGAAATGAGAGATTCTTTTCGAAAGGGCTTATCTCTCATTTTGTAAAAAGCTTTTTACTGATGATGCAATGGAATCCTCAATTCCACATTTCTAATGAATTCTAATAATTTCTTCTCTATACCAACCTGTTCGTCTGTGATGGTCAAGGCAGGCATGACAGCGGAATCATGATTAGTGATCAGTATACAGGGTGAGTTTAATCTCTTCGCCTGATGGACCAGCATGTAGCATCTGTTATTGTCCACGTCATTAGCCATAACGAAACCTGCAAAATTGATTCATTTTATTTATTATTTTCAGAAATTTTGACATTTATTTTTTTAAGAAACTGGCTTCTGCCCAAATAAATCAAACTTTTTTTTTGTTAAATCTCAGGTTCCGCGCATAGTAGCTAGGTAAAAATGTATGGCAATTTTTTATTTTAATCCAGAGTTATCAAACGAAATTATGAATTCGATCATGTAGAGAAATACCAAGCATAGCCAGTTCCATGGCACGCTGAGCGACTTTGAGCCTTGATACAAAGCCAACATTCAGAGACCACGTCTCTGTTTCGTATGTAATCACTGGTAAGACACACTGTTTGGACTCATTTTTTAGACACTGCAGAATGTTGTAAGTGATGTGCAAACAAATAAACAACCAAAACATCTGAATAAAAATATATTTTAGGTTCATACATCTAAATAGCCTTATATTGATTTTCTACTCTCCCGACGTTTCGCAATATATTCTGTAAACGTAGTATTATTTTATGGACATACCTGTAGGCATCTTGTCTTCATCTGCATGAAGAAATTCAATTAACTGTGCAGTTTTGGAGCCTGGGGCAGCACACATATCCAAAACCTAAAAAAATACTTAATTGTAGACCAGTGATTTGAAACTGCTCTGCAATTTAGGAAAATCTTGGAAATACCAAGTGCACGCCTCATAATTAAATTTTTCCCCATAAAATAGATTATCTGTAAAAGTGTATATAATATAAGTATGTAGTAACTAATAATGTATTGGTCTTACTTAGTAGTTTTCAATAAATCACATAGATAGCGCTAATTTCAAAAAGTACTAATGTGGTTCTCGTGTCTTATATAGATGGCGTTAATTTTAAGTAAGTTCTATAGAAGTAGTTCTCACTAAATAAAGTAGATAGCGCTGGTTTTAGTGTATGATCGAATCAACCATATATATTCAAACTATTCTTATTTAATAACAATTAAACCGCATCAAATCAGACCGTGAAAAGTGATGGGTTTCTATTCCTAATTATACCGTAGTGTAAGAGAAAAAAAAACTCGATTAGTAAAGTATTTCGGTCGTTATCGTGTTAACAAACATACAAGATACGTACAAACAGACACACGGACGTCCAAGGCAGAACTTTTTTAAACAGTTTTTTAACTAGTTTAAATAACCAAAATGACATCAAACATATCATGAGTGAAAAATGTGAAATCGAAAATAACAGTCACGAGCAGGATTTGAACCTGCATCTCCTGGATACCGTCCAGATGCTTTCAAAAGCATGCAGGTTCAAATCCTGCTCGTGACTATTTGAAAGCATCTGGACGGTATCCAGGAGATGCAGGTTCAAATCCTGCTCATGACTGTTATTTTCGATTTCACATTTTCAAAAGCATCTGGACGGTATCCAGAAGATGCAGGTTCAAATCCTGCTCGTGACTGTTATTTTCGATTTCACATTTTTCACTTTGTGTTTAATGTATAGTGTTAAGCATGTACAATGCTAAAAATATATATAAAAATATCTAAATATCATGAGTGTTAAAAATAGTGCTTTTTCTTGATAAGTGTGTGTTATTTTATAAGGGCAATATATGATAAATAGAGACATTTTAAGTTTGAAAAATCTGTTGTTTTTTGTGAAGTGACAGTAGTACCCACTTCAACGCTTCGCTTATGAGGCGTGCAAAAATGTTTTGTGTTTAAACACGCTTATATAGACTACTACAATATTTTTTCTCGAATATCTTGAATCTACAGACACAGCTCTGTTACAGTTTTATGATAGTTATGAAAACTGACCTTATGATGAGGCTTCACATCGAGTACAACAGGTGGTATCATGGACACGGTCTCTTGGCGGGACACCCCACCAGCAGCTGTTTCTGCTACTAAGAAGTTGTGCAATCGGTACAATGCTTCATTACGCCTAATATCTGTGCGGGATAAGCGGAGTTGCCATGCCAAACCACCGGGATACCTGTGTAGTGCATTTATTATCAATATAAATAAATGTATAATTGTATATTATTCGTGCCCTTGTTTAAAAACAAGGGTTCACATTATGACTGTGCAAACTACAGAGCCATAAGCTTGACCAGTTTGGCAGCCAAAGTGTATGGTAAGATTATTGAGAGGAGAATGAGGATGGTGTATGATGAATTTTTGTGTGAAGCACAAGGAGGTTTTAGGTGTGGAAGAGGATGCATGGATCAAGTGTTTTCTCTGCGCAACATTGTGAAGAAGCATCTGGCTGTAGGCCAGAGGGTTTTCTGCAGTTTTGTGGATTTGGAGAAAGCATTTGACACTGTTGTACGAAAGGAACTTTGGGACATTTTGCCGGAATATGGTATTAACGGTAGACTGCTACAAGCGGTGCAGTCCAACTACATGGACTGCAGAGCTTGTGTGCGGCTGGATGATGGAATGTCACCCTGGTTTAATGTCAATATCGGCGTTAAGCAGGGCTGCGTTCTATCAGCCAGACTGTTTATCATATATCTGGATAAATGTCTACAAAGGTTAAATGAAATGTATGTGGGAGTTCACATGGGCGACTCAGTGGTTAACTCTCTGCTATATGCAGAAGATGCGATCCTATTAGCGCAGTCTGCGACTGACCTGCAAACCCTAGTCGACGTAATGGCAGAAGATTGTAAGAAAAGGGGCCTACATGAGAATGTGAGCAGAACCAAAGTAATGGTTTTTGAAAGAGAAGAAGCCAGAACAGATGTTAGAGTAGCAATAGGAAATGGTGTGTTAGAACAAGTGGATGAATTTGTATATCTTGGACGTGGATTCAGTCGGGATGGAAGGTACACCACTGATGTAGAGAGAAGAGTGAATGCGGGAAATAGAGTGAACGGAGCATTGGGACAACTTCTCGGCAGCCACCACCTCAGCCAGAAGGCACGTGTCGCAATACACAACGCAGTGCTTGTCCCAACGTTATTATATGGAAGCGAGAGTTGGGTATGCAAAAAGGAGCATGAGAGTAAAATCAATGCGGTCAAAATGCAATCTCTGCGGAGAATCTGTGGAGCGAGGTTGACTGACCGCATTCGTAACAACGACGTAAGAGAGCGAGTAGGTATGAAAGAGAGTATTGGTGTAAAGATGCGAAAGGGAATGCTCCAATGGTTCGGACATGTGGAATGAATGCCGGACAAGCGACTGGGTAAGAAGATATACAATGCGAAAGTGGAAGGATGTAGGTACAGGGGGAGACCAAGACTCGTCTACCTAGACCAAATCGGTCAAATGTATTAAAGGAAGGTGGAGTCAGGAGTCTCCGAAACCGGCGAGCGTGTATGAAGAGAGTTATGAATGTTGAGGAAGCGAGAAATGTATGCAGGAATAGAGCCTCTTGGCACTCTGTTCTCTGCCTACCCCGCAAAGGAATTGGCGTGATGATAAGTAAATAAGTAAGTATATTTGTATACTCTTATAATGAAGAGTTAAAACTGTCTTAATTTTTATCATAACTACTATAATAAGTGCTTAAGCACTTGATATCCTGAAAACCCAATTGCAGCATCACTTACCAGATTAAATTGTATACTAAAATCATACAAGGACCCATTCAAACATAAACACAAATTTTGATCAAAATCGGTCCAGATGTTTTCGAGTTATGTGTAACTAACCCAGGGCAATTGATTATTAAATATACAGGGTGTAAATTACATTGTACCAATGTGGCAATTGATACATTGGTTTCAGTACTCGATTCTGAACCCCCAGGTGACTTTTGATAATAGCAATTTCCATTTAATTTTTTTTAAATTCAATGTACGATAAAATCTTTATATTATTTTATCAAAATTCTTGAACTCTACCTTACCATGACAAATTAATAGGCTTAATTTCTTCTCCCTCTTCTTTATCATCTTCATGTAGTTTCATATTCAATATCTCTGAGAAATACTGGCTCTGTACAATCTTCAACAACGCTGCAGCCTCACACTTAGATCCAGTTATACGGAATGCAGTTGGCAGATTATCTTTCAAAGACTTCATGAATGTGTCCCATTCTGCCTCAGGACAAATTTTTTGGAACTAAAAAGTAATTATGGAGTTTCATGTATTATTATTAAAATAATTACTTATTACAAGGTTTTTAATGAAACTTATTTAGGTGACATAGTTTCTATGGTGGAAAATTTATAAAAATGGATAAGAGTTTTGTATGTGAATTATGCGTAAAAGACTGATCAAATTTGGTTGAAATTCAATGGATTAGCATATTTTACCGCAATAATAATTAACCGTTTAAAACATGCACATATTATTTCATTTTACAAAAAAGTTCAATATAGCATAACTTGCGCATGCGTGGCGGCGCAAAAATTCGGCAATAAAAATGTCATTCATACTTCAAATACAATGCTAAACACTCGAGTATTTTTTTTGGGGTTGGTGTGCTTGTTCTATACACTAAGAATGTAATTGTTCAAGCTACAATAAAATGTCTCAAAAACAAAAGTAATGTGTCAGCACACAACAGACAACGTAATTGAGCTCGTACTCTAAAATAATAGTCTACATTTCAATACCGCAAGTAAAACAAAAATATATAATCATTTAGGGATTTTGTGATGGGACGTGTTGGCGAGTTGTATCCTGTCACATACTCCAGTAAATTTATTATTATACTTCACAATAAACAGATAATTCAACAAAGGGTAATATAAAATTATAACTTAATTAAAAAAGATGGGACAAACATTAGACCCCCTTCCTTATAGTATCTATCACATGTCACCTAAATGATGGCAAGGTTGTTGTAAAAAAAAAAAGTAAATTTTGCGTGACGTATTTATGAACGTCCCCTAAGAACTATGGATGGATATTTATTCACCTTGTAATATTCTTCGAATGCGGCATTCTCTCTAATAATATCTTCATAATGTTTTCTTGTATCCCCAGCCGGATTTTCTTGAGGATTTTTCAGCTGAAAAATCATAAATAATGTTGATGATATACATTTTTCCAGCTTAGATAGGTTAAGTTAGCGTTTTGTTATTTTTACTTGTTCCTTTCGATCTCTCTTTCGTTGCGCGAACTTATTGAACTGCGCTTTTCGTGTTCCGTTTCGACGGCCCATTATTACAAAAGGTATCTATAAATAATACGCTTAAGTATTTGTTCAATTTTATTTAAAATTAAAACTGGATAGACTTGCGCGCCGCGCGGTGACGTGTGACGTGCCGGTGAGTCAACGTCACAGAACAATATTACTCAAGAGGTCAACGTCGTTGACGTTTCAAGTTCAAGTGGTTGACATTGACAGAGGTGGATTGAGTTGCCAAAGTAGTACAGTAGTCTGTGAGTTGCCAGCATAAAGTAAAAGGCATGGAAGTAATATGCATAAAAAGTAATATTTATGGAAGTAATAAGTAAAAGGCTCAAGAATAGGTTATTTGCAGGCGCGTTCATAAAAAATGAGAAAACAAGGCTCAAAGATAATATATTGCTGTTACAAATTACCTAAATTACCTTCTCTACATCTATTCTTATTAATGTATACTAACTTCCTTATCTACAACACGGGACCCTGTTAAAGTCTTCATTATTTGCGTATTTCAATCCGCTTGAGTATATGAATTGGAATCAGTTTTATACCCGTAAACAGGTGAAAAGGTTACACACGCGTTACTAGCATCTGGGAAGTTACTATTCGTTAGCATAACACTTTGATTGAGCATAATAACAATGAAATAGCACATCGTCGCATAGTTTCAACGGAAAGTCCTTTATTCGATAACCAAGTAATATGTATCAGTCGATTGAGATGCATTCGATACGGAGGAGGGAAGATCTATCCATCTATCCATCAGCCTTTTAACGTCCACTGTTGGACATAGGCCTCCCCAAGAGTGGGGGATAATGCCGTAATCGCCACGCTTGGCAGGCGGGTTGGCAATCGCAGTGGATGTTGTTAATAATCGAGGGAGTGCTGCTACCCACACACGGGTGTGGGACAATTCTAAAGCCAGCCCCACACGGCTGGGAACGGGCACGGGAGGGAAGATCGCACACGTTGTATTGCCGCGCTGCGTGGTGTGCCTGGTATAAGGTACATTGGCAGGAACTAAAAAGGTCTACCTCTGAAACACCTCATTTTCAAAACACGACATTGTCTGTGAAAGAAAATTACAGAAATGTATAAGAAAGTATTTCACTGACGTACATAGTTTATATGGTGATGAAAAATCCGCAAAAGAATTCTGATACAACAACAAAATCTCATCTTGACAGTTGACAGATAAAGTAAACAAACGCAGACTCTCGCTGATAGATAAGTGATCAAGAGCCATTAAACAAGAAGATAGATAAGTGATAAGATCTCTCGGAAACCTAGAACCTACCTACTATACTTATACTATACTGTGTGAAATTAATTTGCAGCGAAGACTGATAAACAGTTTTGTTTAAAAGGTAAGCAATTAAATAAGTTTATCGTATAATGTTCATAATATATATTAACATTTGATTACACATCCTTGTGACGGCACTTGTTATTTGGGAGTTGTTTATTGCTTTAAGATCGAAGTAAATTTTCCAGAGCTTTTTATGAGTAGTCTAGCGGTACTTGTATGTAAGTAGATACATATTTAACCAAAGAACTGCTAGGCTGATACTCATTTTTAACCAATTTAAAATAATTAAGCATAAAAATATACAACAAATTACTGGGTAGCTACTCTATTTACGTTCATATATAGAACACATTTAAAGAATTGTACCTACCTAAATAGAAAAAACAAAGTGAGATAATTTCACCATAAATATTAAAATCCAGTAGGAAGCTCACTTTACTGTCCTGTCCAAATTATTTTTTTAACAGAACCATGAAATTATTGTTTATAGAAAAAAAGATGATTTGTTATCTTTTCCTATTATTTTTTTTTTTCACGGTGCATTGTTTTCATAGTGTAATTATTAAACATTGAGTACAATCAGTGTTATTAAAGGTTTTTTCCACTGGTAGGTATAATTTCCACAATTGGAAGGAAATGAGCCTAGTGTTCTCTACCCAGATTTGTAGATAGTGTTTTTTATGAGATTTGTTTTTTAACAAGCGTATATTAGCTTGGTATATATCTATGAATGTATGTAAGGAATCTTCAAACGTGATTTTAACCCCTTTCAAAACGTTGGATTGATTTGAAACTCTGTACACTTATCAAGATCAACACCGATGTTGAAAGGAAAGGACCGATCCTTTGTCATTGAACAATGCAATAATTTAAGAAGTTTATCCGTTTTTAGGATTCCCTAGCCAATTAGGAACTCTTAGAATTTTGCTATTTCCGTCCGTCCACTATTTACAACTTACCTCAGAGACTACTATAATATTATTTACAACTTTTTGTTCAACTAGCTATTAAAGTGTGGTATTTTAGTTTATTAAACTATAATTTATTTACATTGATATAACCTGTTATTTTTTTAAATAACCTTTATGTGTAAATAACCAGTGCAGTGATTATCTAGTATTAAAACTAAGACTACAAAGAGTATGTAGTAGTATCAACTTTGACTCCCAGTCTAAGACCTCGGAAAGCACACACTTCTGACTTTATGGAATCATTTGTATTATTATTCACAAACATCACTTTTAGGAAAATATTGTGAGAAAACCTGCATGCCAGAGATATTTTCTCTATGGCTTGTGTAGTCTGTGGTACACATCCTTCTCACATACAAAAAATAAAATAAAAAATTACTATGCAAAGGGGGAAGAATTTACATAAATTAAATTTATGCTATCGTAAATTGAAACACATGTCTACCATATCAATTATAGCTTCTCTTAATCAAATATTCATTTCATGAGAAGCTACTTAGATAATAGGAATAATCATAACTGAAATTGAAATCAAACAAATATAGCTCTTAAGGGCATTGTAATGGAGTGCATTATAATATTTATTATTTATACTTGGATGTTGATTTTATCACTAGTACTTTGTATAATGATATCCTATTCATCTCTTATCTACAAGTTCTATAAACAAGTTAGTTATGTTACATAACTAACTTCATTGTTATGTAACATATAACTTATGAAATATATGTTGTTTTAAATAATAATTTGGTATCAGATTGAAGATTAATGAATATCTAAATTAATATTTAAGCTGTGGGAATAATAATATTTCCCACTCAACCTCCTTACTAAAATATAGGTCAACAAAAATATTCAATTCAATTCAATATTTCTTTTGGCAAGCAGTGCCAACAAAAATATATTACATCTAAAAATATATTTAAATGTGAAGATTTAAAAATTGTTGAAAATTGTTGATAAACATGTCAATGTCATGAATCAACTGATATTTATTTTCATTCTTGCTCAGTAAATATAAAGGCAAAGAGCATATGGGTCAATATACAGTATTATAGCAAATACTGTATATTGACCCATATGCTCTTAATAAAGCAAAGGTTCCTTCAGAAATCTTTCACAAAATTTATTTATTTATTGTTCTATATATTTAAAGTAACTATTATTCTCGTATTTTATCTAAGCCGTGTATTTAAATTACGTTAGCTATATCACATCAGACTATTAAACAACTAAATAGTATAATAATGTATACTCCCCTGGCATAACCCATTGCCTAACCTTATTAAACTTGTGACTATATATTTTTTTATTTAAATCCCATAATTATATTTCTTCAATAAATATGTAACTAAATATAGGATTAAACATAGTTTCTCATGACATAAAGTTAAAAGAAAGATTATCAACGGAATAATATTAACATAACTGTGTCCCTCTAAAGTAGTGTCACCCTCACCTGGCGAACTTTAGCTGAAATTTTATGGAGTAAAAATCGCAATTGCCTATGACGACCTTGTCAGGCGCGTATTGAGCAAAGTGACCATAGCAACAAGCTAAACGCAGAAAGGAATTACATGTCGGAGTCGCGTCAACAGTCGTTACGGTGTCATAGAGCGTGTTTGTGCCAGTTGTTGCAGTATTTACCCTGGTAAGTTTATATTTTTACATTTTATTGTTACGTAGATTTGCATTTGTAAAAAATAATAATATTTGTGAACCAGACGAGTTAATTGCATAGAAATATAAAAGCACACGCGTATTTAGCTGTATTATGAGATTATTAGTGATTTTGTCACTACTCTGGCGTCACTTCCCTGGAATTTTGTTTGCCAGGGGAAATACTGAAATCCAGGGGAATGACTAAAATGTAATTTATTATTATTTTATATTTTAACATATACTTTTATTTGTTCCAGTTTTCGTTTATATCATATCTATATGCTAGAATCATGTGAAAAAATAAAAAGATGCAAACGAGGGAAGTAATGCTGAAAAATAAACGTGAAGTTGAAAGGCTACGTTTCCAGAGAATAAAAAGTGATTCAGGTAAGAATGAACAATTAAAAGAGAAGTTTAACAATGAAAAGAGAAAGACAAACATAAAGATATGAAAACAACGAACAACGAACTATTAGAAAAATATGGAGAGAGAAAACTAAAAAGCACAGAGATCGTTTAAAACTTCATTCTATTGAAAATTATCCTGTCACGCCGCCTTCACCTGACAGTGATGAACATCTTCCCGTTCCTAAAGCATAAAATAATATGGCTGAATTGGCAAAGCATCTGGGACGATATTCCAGGAGATGCGTTCGAATCCTGCTCGTGACTATTATTTTCGATTTAACATTTTCGCACTTTGTGTTATTTTTATAAGGAGTATAGATATGCCGGCCACATCGCTTGACGAACCGACAATCGTTGAGGAAGAAAGGTTCTCCTAGGCCTATGTCCAGCAGTGGACGATGAAAGGCTGATGTATGGATGGATGGATAGATATGCCAAAGTGTGTTCATCTGATTTTGACGAAGAGCAAAGAGAGGTCTTGGTGACCTTTTTAAAGATATGTGTTAACAATGGAACTCTGTTTTAACTAGATGATAATGATTTCGCAGATTTTAAATGGGAACAAATCTTAAAAACACTACCTGTACTAAATATATGTTTTTTGTTTTTCTCTTTTGGTTATAAATATAATACAATGCGAGAGTGGAAGGATGTAGGTAGAGGGGGAGACCGAGACTCACCTACCTAGACCAAATCGGTCATGTATTGAAGGAAGGTGGAGTCAGGAGTCTCTGAAACTGGCGAGCGTGTATGAAGAGAATTATGAATGTTGAGGAAGCGAGCAATGTATGCAAGAGTATAGCCTTTCGGCACTCTGTTCTCTCTGCCTACCCTGCAAGGGAAATGGCGTGATGATAAGTAAGTTCTTTAAGAAGTAATAAGTACTAAGATTTAATAATAATAACGATAAATGTAATTCAGACTGATAGGTTCAACCTATACTTTAAGCCTGTTATTTTGTAGGAAGAGGTATAATTTTTCTTTTAGTTTTACAAACTTCAAAAGTAGTTGTAGTGTTTAAAATATCTCATTTCTTTCAAAAAACAGATTTATTACTTAGTTTTATGTTAAACTTGATTGTATAATGAAGATATTTGAGAAGTAATGTGTACAAATATGCATTATTTACTATTAATAATGATAAATGTTTGAGGAAAATATGTTTTGATATCTTTAAAAGATACTGATAATTTAATTTATAATTTTTAATTTTATAAGAAGTGGTTTGGTTTTTCTTTGATTAAGTTTTAATTACTTATTATATTCAAATTCATTACTTTCATTAATTTGTTTGTATTCAGATTTCATGCTAGGGTTTTAAAAAAGAATATGTGTTTAATTAACACTTTAGACTGATATAATTGTATTAATTAAAATAATAAACACGATAAACAGCAATTTTTATTGATATATTTTATTTAACATACAAAAATTCTAAAAGGAAGTCACTTCCCTGGCTCTTTTTGTCACTACTCTGTCATGGTGTCACTCCCCTGACTACATATTTTCCCCTGGGGCCCATAAAACTTAAAAAAACGAATATATCTTCTGGCCCGTACTATTACTCATATATACATATTGCAAAGTTGTAAGATATTTAGTACTAATTCAAATATATAACTTTTTCGCCGGGGCCACTGAAAATACATTTACCGTATATTCACCCATATAACACTAAAATTTATTTAAAGGCATAGGTAATACACTATATATAAGATTTAAAGGGAAACATCAGGTCTTCCTTAGTGACCCTTAAGGTCTTAATATCTTAGTGTTGCAGTTTATCAATTTCTATTTAAGTTTTCAGTTACTTATAACCAATATTTTTATTTTTTAACCTTTATTGTGATGTTAATTTCAGTTATTTTTATATGGTGATAAATAGTGTTATATCATATGTTGTGATTTCAATGAATACAAGATTTAATGACTGAGCAGAGTCGTTGTATAGTTGAGACATGGGGCTCAACAATAGAAATACGAAGATGGCTTAACAAAGTCCATAAGCACCAAAAAGAAAACAAAAAGCAGCAAAAAAGTAAAAAAAATAACACTATTATACAGATATTTATGTACTTGACGTGTATCTGATTAAATTAAAAAAAAAACTAGACGTCGCGGGACGTCTAGCAGATGTGAAAACATTGAAATTATTTTGTAGAAATAAAATCATCATAACTTGACAAAGTCAAGGCGAATCAAACGAGTAAACTCTATAGGGTTGCGTAGTTTCATTACAGAGTTACTGTAGCCACCTTCCAGCTCCATCGTCAGACCCTGGATACCATCTAGAGACAAAGTACTCGTCAAGACAAATCATACGGGCCCAAACTCGATAGAGTTATGTCGTTTTATAATCGAGTTCCTATGGCCACCTTCTAGCTCCATCATCAGAGCCTAGATACCATCTAAAGACAAAGTACTCGTCAAGACGAATCAAATGATTCCAAACTCGATGGGCTTGCGTCGTTTCATTACAGAGTTACTGTGGTCACCTTCATCAGACCCTGAATATCATCTATGACGGAAGTTCTAGTCAGGACATTTCAAACGAGCCCTAACTCGATGGAATTGCGCCATTTAATTACAGAGTCTCGCATGGCCACCTTCCAGCTCCATCATTAGACTCTGGATACCATCTAAAGACAAAGTAAGTACTCATCAAGACAAATCAAACGAGTCCAAACTCGACGCGGTTGCTTCATTTCATTATAGAGTTACTGTGGCCACCTTCCAGCTTCATCATCAGCCCCTGGATACCATCTAGACACAAAGTACTCGGCAAGACGAATCATCCGAGCCCAAACTCGATGAGGTTGCTCCGTTTCATTATAGAGTTCCTATGTCCATCTTCCAGTTCCACCATCAGATCAGCTCCATGTCATCATATTATTGCATTGTCACGTGATATACACATGCGCGTAAAATTTCAGCTCAATCGGAAACTGGGAAGTGTGTCAAATTTAACTTGCAAGATTTGAACGGGATAAGTACAATAAAAGCGTCGCCACGCTAACAGCCGATTTTACCCTCCCTCCGCATTAGATGTTTCACATCAATAATTGTCTTTGTTTAGAACAAAATCTAAATTTATTGATCATATTATCTCTAAAGTATATTTTTTTCTTTTGTATTTAATACGGGAAAAAATGTTCCTAACCGCACACCCTGTCATTAGGGGCAACGACCAGGGTAGTGTGGGGCCTGCACCCTCTTAAGAAACCCGCCGTGTGCTGTCTCTCCGCCTTTATTGGCGGGCCACTGGAACTATGTTACATTCCTTCGGTGGTAAGACTAGTCGACCTGCCCCCTTAGAATGAAAATCACAACGTTAGACGAATTTTAGTTTCGAGTCATTGTGATTCATCGACAGTCCAACGCGTGATTCCTGATTAGTCGAGATTTCGACGCGTGATTCCTGATTAGTCGAGATTTCGACACGTGATTCAGGCGACCAATCACAATGAAGCGACACGAAAGTTCGTCTAACGTTTTCTTTTTCATTCTAAGGGAGCTGTGCAGAATTCCGCATCCATTAAATAAATTATAGATGATTTGAAATCTAAACAAATTTAAGAGAAGCGGTAGGTACATATTTAGACCGTTGGTCTATTTTTAAAATGAGCGGTAAATAATGGAATTTGATAAAGGAAAACGGCACATCTCGCAGATCGACAGAAAAACAGGCTAGATAAGTTATATACATATAAGATTAAGATTAATCTTAACTTAAACTTAAACTAAGATTAGTTTTCTGGTTATGCAAATATCATATACCTAATAAGACTACAGAACTCACCACGTAACACAACGAACGAGACACACACGTTAAATAATGAGATTAAATTAGTAGTATTCATCCACCAACGTAGAGTGCGCAAGTACCCACTCTTTGCCTTACGTTCATGCAGAACAAATGCTGGTAACCGTGCTCCAATTCAAGGTGTTACACAAATGTACAAACCATTTTTCTTTGATATTGATATATTTCACCTATCTAAATCTATTTTTAAGAAAGAAATTTTGAACAAGCTTAGGAATATTAATATAAATTCTAATTTAATTATGACACTTGATAACTATTAACTAATTAAAGTAGGATATACTATTTTGTTTTTTAACATTAGGTAAGTACATATTATTTAAATACCATGTTCTCTACACAGCTAACTAATCTGTGGAAAATGTTGTGGTTATTGCATTTACTAACATTATATAAAAGCATATCATTGTTTAAGCATATATTATACAATGTAATAACGTTTATTTTCCCAAATAAAGTAAAATAAAATAAAATAAAACTCGTTTATATATTATATGTGCCTATTTTTTAACCCTTCTTCACGGCAGATGAACTAGTAACTTATTCTTTTCACTTTGTGTTTAACTTATCCTTGCTTAATATTATAAATGCGAAAGTGTTTTTATTTGCTGTAACCACTGAACCAATCACCATGGAATTTTGTATACTATAGTCTAAAGCCTAGAAAATGACGTAGGCATGACTGCTAGAGTTTTATCCTGGAAAACCGTGTGGTACTTACTGTGGTATAGTTATTTTATATAGAGAGATAGATATTTTTTTATATGCTGTAGAATAGTATTTATAGTCTGGATTCCGTGCAGAATTACTATTTAAGATTCGTTACAGTGTACTCTATACTTTCTTTAAGGCCTATAATTATTTAAAGATCTCTTACGTAGGTACGTAATTTCTACATAAAATATTTTTTTTTTGTCGTGACAGAAAAAATTCGCAAAGAATGTTAAGATACACCCTAACGACTCTATCCACGTGAATTCGAATTATTTTGATTATTAATTATACCAAAATATTTTCATTATTTCCAGTCTAACATGGCCCCACAAAAAGGCTTCCAATTCGCAATTGATAGAGGCGGCACATTCACAGACGTATACGCTCGCTGTCCCAATGGCAAAGTGCGGGTGATGAAACTGCTGTCTGTTGACCAACAGAACTACGAGGATGCACCCAGAGAAGCTATTAGAAGGATACTACAAGAGGTAACGACTGGACCAATTTGGGTGTTTTTTTATCAAATATTTGATGATGGTTCTTAAAACAGAATAATTCGAAAAAATTGCCCGAAAAACCATATTTTTATTTTGCTCATTCAATTTATTCCTAGCTGCTAATTCAAAGATTTTAATCAAATATTGTCGGCAATGAAAGAGGTATTTACAAAATTTGGTACACCCAGACGCAGTACAAATATCTGTGTTCATCATACAAATAATTGTCCTGAGTGGGAATCGAACCCACGAACTCGTGCACGGAAGTCGGTTAAACTGCCGACTACGCCATGAGGCCCTTCATATAACATAAGAATCATAATCAATACCTTTCATTAAAAAATCTAATTGGTTGGATAATTGCAGTGGCACTTAGCTGCAAAAATTTGCTCGTCGTCAAAGGGACCCGAGACCTCTCTGAGTAGATACTATATTACATCTAAAAATTGTCTCTTATAGGAAACAGGTAATGCTCTTGACGACAACGGTAAAGTCAAATCATCTCTGATAGAGTCCATACGAATGGGCACAACAGTTGCAACGAACGCTCTCCTAGAAAGGAAGGGGGCTAAGATGGCGCTGATCATCAATAAAGGCTTCAAGGACCTGTTATACGTTGGAAATCAGGCTAGACCACATATATTTCAATTGGTGAGTTTTTTTAGAACCTGTTCATGGGTTACGAAATAACAGAGGAATTATTTACCAGTGGTAGAACCTTGCTTATCCCAGCATGAATGGGCCGGCTCGATCAGGGAAGTACCACTATTGCAGAAGATCAGCTTGAAACAATGATAAACCCACCTAATGGTCCTAAAATCCTGGTGATAATTTGTAAATCTCCAATCGGCATCAAATCCCTTACCAGGATGAGCGTCAGTAAGCGCACTGATCCTGATTAATTGGGATCTCAATGTAACTTGCAAGCATATATATAGGATCTTGCCATACATGCTTGCCTTCAAAAATGTGAGGTCTGTTGGTGTATTTTCAGGATATAAAACGTCCGGGAATGTTATACACAGAGGTGATAGAAGTTGACTGCCGAGTCATCCCAGCTCTAGAAGACCGTTGTCAAATGAAGAGAGAAAAGAATTGGAGGGAAGTTCTCGGTACTACAGGCGAGAAGATGCTGGTGATCAAAGAATTAGAAGAAGAAGTGATTAGAGAAGATTTGAAGAGCCTGAAGAAGAAAGGAATTGAGAGTGTCGCAGTGGTGCTAGCTCATAGTTATACTTTTCATGAGCACGAAGTTAGGATTGGGAAGATCGCTGAGGAGATTGGTGAGACTTTATAGATCTAATATTGTGTACTCCTTTTCAGGCATTCACCTTTAATATAAATACCTACGTCATCATGTAAAATAACCTAAAAACAAAACAAAAACATAGTATAACGCCTGTGTTTCCGAAGGGGTAGGCAGAGATGTATTACAACTATATTTAAGTCCCACGTAATAGAGGGCGAGCTTATTGCCGTCTACTGAGCACATTCCCAAACTCTGGGCTACTGAGAATTTTTCATTTTACAAAATGGCTCAATAACGCTGTCCGACCCGGGGATCGAACCCGAGACCTCATGACCAGCAGTCGCTCAAACTACCGCTGCACCACAGGATGAAATATAGTCTGTTCTTCTCTGATCTAGTGGTAGAGCTTTGCTTATCCCAGCATGAATGGGACCCCCCTCCCCAGTGGCGTAACTATAGGGTGGCAGGGCTGGCAAAATGCCACGGGCCCCGACCGACGGGGGCCCCCGACCCGACAAGCTCAGAATAAATTTTAACACCTAACTCTTCTGGGGTGAAAATATCTCGAAGTTGTTAATCAGCCGTCGGAATGAATAAAATAAGGTCTAAAGGAGACATTCTTACGCAAACACAAGATGTGTTGAATGAATGTTTTGGAGATATGTATGCGGATGTCCGGGATGATGTCGACGTCACATGTGGTCTAAATTCTAATAGATCAGCATTCGGAACATCCTTTGTTGACATCAGTATGGACGAAGTTGAATGGGCGATTAGAAATTAGAAAAATGATAAGGCAGCGGGTATTGATATGGTGTCTGCTGAGATGATCAAGCTTGACGGCTCATGTATCCGGGAATCTTTTCTGTTGCTTTTCAGTTTATGTGGAAGCTCGGTAATGGTTCCCAAGGACTGGAGAAGCGCAATCATCGTGACTTTGTTAAAAAACAAGGGTTCTCGTAATTACTGTGCAAACTACAGAACCATAAGCCATAAGCCTTATTTATTTATTTTTCCAAAGTATGGTATTAATCGTAGACTGCTGCGAGTCATCCATCCATCAGCCTTTTAAAGTCCACTGCTGGACATAGGCCTCCCCAAGAATGGGGGATAGTGCCGTAATCGCCACGCTTGGCAGGCGGGTTGGCGATCGCAGTGGATGTTGGTAATACTCGAAGGAGTGCTGCTGCTCACTCCCTCGGTATTACCTCAGTCGGCTCTTACGACTCCCATGGGTGGAGAGGGGTGGGATAATTTTAAAGCCGGCCCCACACGGCAGAGAGTGCTGCGAGTGGTGCAGTCTAATTTCATGGACTGCAGCCCTTGTATGCGGGTGCATGATTGAATGTCGCCCTGGTTTAATGTAAATATCGGCGTTAAACAGGACAACGTTCTATCAGCTAGACTATCATATAAATGTCTACAAAGGTTGAAAGACATGAATGTGAGATTACAGATGGGCGACTTAGTGGTTAACTCTCTGCTATATGCAGACGATGCGGTATTGGCACAGCCCGCGACTGACCTGCAAACCCTAGTCGACGGAATGACTGAAGATTGTAAGAAAAGGGGCCTACGGATACGGCAAAACCAAAATAATGGTTTTTGAAAGAGGAGAAGCCAGAACTGATATTAGATTAAAATAGGCAATGGCATGCTAAAACAATTAGATGAATATCTTGGATGTGGATTCAGCCGGCATGAAAGGTACACTACTGATATATAGAGGAAATGCAAAAGTGGAATGATGTAGGTATAGGAGACCGTGACTAACCTAGCTAGACCAAATCAGTCATTTATTGAAGTCAGGAGACTAGGAAACCGGCGAGCTTGTATGAAAAGAATTAGTAGTGATTTATCTGCTATATATACTCTTGTGGCGAGTACTTTTCGTAGTGTTACTGTAGTGCAGTGTTTAAGTGATCGTGTTATCGCGATAAAAGCAAAAGTTAGTGCAAATAGTGACATCCTAATAGTATGTATGTATATGTCCACGGATAAACCGTCTAACTTGCCAGAGTTTGTACAGTGTTTAGGTGAGTTAAGCGCTATTATTCAAGATAGTGACGTAGGCCCCTTTTTGTAAAGAACCATTAGATTTTTGCTTGGAGCATGAGTGGATATGTGCAGACTTAGTTAAACTAGGCATATCATCTGATAGTTACACACATGAAAGTGAAATAAATGGTTATAAACGATGGTTAGATCATTGTTTAGTTACAAAGTCAGCCTGGCAGACTGTAACTGATATTAAGGTTCTTTATGATGTATCTGGTCTGATCACTTTCCACTGGTGGTGAAGTGCAGCTTAGGAGTTATAAAGTCAAAAGTTTTAGTTGATAGTGAGATATGAAATAATATATTATGGGGCATAAGAAAACAGAATGAAGTAGATAAATATTATGAAATATGTAACAACTACTTAAAAAATCTTCATCCTTCTGTGGTATTACATGTATGTGAAAATTGAATGTGTCAAGACTTGTCACATAGGCAACATATTGATAGGTGGTACATGAGCATAGTTAACTGTCTGCAACGGGCTTCCATGCATAGTCGTAAAGTGCAGCTAGAGGAAAAATTGTTTACGGTTGGAACAAATATGTAAAAGAGCACACAAGCAAGCACGGTCGGATTATCAGACATATATTATGCATGGAAAGCCTACCTGTGGGTTGATTTATAATAAGATGAGTGAAAGTCGTAGGATTTTTAAGTCTCGACTAAAACATTGTTTAAACAATCAAGACCAAATTAAAATGGATTTTATAGCTTCACAGCATTCTAACAAACAGTTTAACAAGTTTTGGAAGGGAACTGGAAGTCTTAATGGTAAATTTAATTTACCTACAAGTATTGAAGGTATTAGTGATCCTAGATTGATAGCAAATATATTCAGAAAGAATTTTCAGGTTAAATCTAGATTGCAACCAGTGGTCCATGCTGACACTCAGAGTGCAACAATCACTTCATTGTGTATTCATGATAAGGATGTTCACAACATCATTAAGGGTATGAAAAGAGGAAAATCTCCTGGCAACGATGGGCTCAGCATAGAGCATTTACAGCATGCGGGACCTCACCTATGTAGAGTGCTGGCTGCTTTTTACAATACCTGCTCACATCACTCATACTTACCAAAAGATCTAATGCGAACTCTAGTTGCGCCAATTATTAAGAACTACCGGGGATATTGACCAAAACTATAGACCTATCTCTTTGGCTACAGTACTAGCAAAGATTTTTGATGGACTGATGGATAAGGTACTAGAGAAAAGGTTATCTTTACATCATGCGCAATTTGTATTTAGGGCTGGACTCTCCACTGAGAGTGCCATACTTTGTATGAAACATACTGTCTCCTGTTATGTTAAGAGGAAAACACCTGTGTATGCTTGTTTCTTAGATTTGTCCAAAGCTTTTGATCTTGTGTCCTATGATAGGCTTTGGACAAAGCTAAGAGATGCTGGTGTACCTGCAGATGTGATTGCCATCCTCTCGTATTGGTACAGTAATCAATCTAACTGTAATAAATGGGGTAATGCTATCTCGGAGCAGTATTTTCTGGAATGTGGTGTGAGACAGGGGGGTTTTATTTCTCCTCAATTATTTAACTTTTATGTGAATAAGTTGGTTGAGGAGCTCAGCAGTACTCATGTCGGATGCCATGTTGATGGTGTATGCTTCAATAATATAAGCTATGCTGATGATATGGTACTGTTGAGCCCCTCAATTGGCGGCTTAAGGAGACTTATGAATATTTGTGAGACTTACGCTGTAAAGCACGGCTTAAAATATAATGAAAAGAAAAGTAAAATTATGCTTTTCAAAACCAAAAATCTAAACCCTGAGTCTATACCTTCATTGACAATAAATAAGGTGCCTAAGCCGTGTGACACAATTTAAGTATTTGGGACACATATTAACAGAGGATTTAAATGATAATTTAGATATAGAGAGAGAGCACTTCCCGATTTCCGATTAAGCTGAAATTTTACACGAGTGTATATCACGTGACAATGCAATATTATGATGACGTGGAGCTGATCTGATGATGGAGCTGGAAGGTGGACATAGGAACTCTATAATGAAACGGCGCAATCCCATCGAGTTTGGGCTGGTATGATTCATCTTGCTGAATACTTTGTGTCTAGATGGTATCCAGGGAATGATGATGAAGCTGGAAGGTGGCCACAGTAACTGTATAATGAAATGACGCAACCACGTTGAGTTTGGACACGTTTGATTCGTCTTGATGAGTACCTACTTTGTCTTTAGATGGTATCCAGGGTCTGATGATGGAGCTGGAAGGTGGCCATGTGAAACTGTAATTAAATGGCGCAACTCCATCCAGTTAGGGCTCGTTTGAAATGTCCTGACTAGAACTTCAGTCATAGATGATATCCAGGGTCTGATGATGGAGCTGAAAGGTGACCACAGTGACTGTTATGAGATGACGAAACCTTATCGAGCTTGGAATCATTTTATTCGTCTTGACGAGTACTTTGTCTTTAGATGGTATCCAGGGTTCAGGGTTTACAGAGCTAGAAGGTGGCCACAGGAACTCCGTTATAAAACGACGCAACTCCATCGAGTTTGGGCTCGTATTATTTGTCTTGACGAGTACTTTGTCTCTAGATGGTATCCAGGGTCTGACGATGGAGCTGGAAGAAGGCCACAGTAACTCTGTAATGAAACTACATAACCCAATATGGACTAAATTGTCTGAAAAAAAAAAAGAAAATACAAAAAAAAAAATTAAATTACAAAGTGACGATATTTACTGGGAGGGCCCCATCCAATGAATTTGCCACGGGCCCCAGATGGTATAGTTACGCCACTGCCCCTCCCTATCCTGTCCTTATTATCCCTCCCTTAGAGATGGCGATGCGCTTGTCATGCCTCTGATGTTACTAGCACCTATATGCTACGTTAACCGCTTAAAATCAGGTGTGCCGTATGCTTGTTTGCCATCCAAGTGGTATAAAAAATGAGTAAGGTACAGTTAGGATTCAAATTTCAGTCTTCTGGAAATAAAGTTTCTGGAAATATTTTTTTTCCCGCGTGGAGGGACTAAGAATACAAATGTCACCACCCTATCCTTTCCCGTGGGTGTCGCACAAAGCGACTAAGGGAAGTAAGCAATTATCACCCATTGCATTACTGGTGGTAGGGCTGTGTACCAAGTGAGAGTATTCACTTGCTATCGGGTCCGAACGGGTCGGTACCACCGTCTCCTGTGTGACCGGGGATGAAACACGTCAGTATGTTTTGGCTGTAGCAGAAGATTTTGTTTATTCTTTTATTTTTCATGACTGAGAAATGAAAAGGTGCGCAGCGGCTTGATAATACTCTCGGTATAGTTAAGTTCATGAGCGATGGTTACCACTTACCATCAGGTGGGCCGTGGCTCGTCTGCCATCATAAGGAATAAAAATCTGGGAAACGGTTGACCCGAAAGGCCATCCCTGCAACTAATTTGATACTTAAGAGCCCAAAATTGCACTTATTACGTTTTTGAGCTCTCTGAGCTGTTCTATGCTTTTGAGCTCTTCAAGCTCAAATGTCTGATAGACATTTAATAAAACACTATTCGTTGAATTTTCAAATTGCAATAACTTTTGAATGAATGAACCGATTTTCTCGTAGTTTACGGCAACGCAGCTTTTTGAGCTCTTTGAAGAATTATAAAGCTCAAACTGGTAAGACTGAAAATTTTATAGAAATTCTGAATCAATCATTTTTTTAATTTTTTTTTCGATAACTATACCTCACAAACAGGATCTACGGCACTATCTCACGAACAAGTCCGGTCAAAATCAACCGATTTTGAATCGTACTTTCAAATTTTCTTAAAAAATATCTATCTCCAAGGTAAGGGATAGGAGGTGGGGAGGAAGGATAATAAGGTGACAATAGGAAAGATACTAAGGAAAGGATAATAATTTGATAGATGGCAATATGGCTATTATTTCTATCATGAGCCTTATACACATTTCTAGATTGAGGCCTGTATGGTTACCGTAACATATACTATCTTGGGGGGTGTCTTAGGCCATGTGGGGCCGGCTTTAGAATTGTCCTACCCCTCCACCCATGGGAGTCGTAAGAGCTGACTGAGGGAATACCGGGGGAGTAGGCAGCAGCACTCCCTAGAGTATTAACAACATCTACTGCGATCGCCAACCCGCCTGCCAAACGTGGCGAATTCGGCACTATCCTTTATTTTGGGGAGGCCTATGTACAGCAGTGGATGTCGAAAGGCTGATGGATGAATGGATGGATGGAGATGGCAACATGGCTATTAGTTCTATCATGAGCCTTAGCAGCCTGGTGTTTGGAAATGTGCCCGGTAGACGTCAATAGGCTCGCCCCCTATTACGTAGGACTTAGACATAGCTGGCGAATCATGGGTGTGTAATACACCTCTGCCTACAGGCGTGATGCTATGTTTAGGAGCCTTATACACATTTCTAGATTGAGACTTGTATGGTTACAGTAACATATACTCTCTTCCAGGTTTCAAGCAAGTGTCCCTATCCCACGCGGTGACATCCATGGTCCGGGTGGTACCCCGAGGGTTCACGGCCTCAGCCGATGCGTACCTCACTCCTCATATCCGGGAGTACGTGAAGGGCTTTGCTGATGGTTTCACCGATGGTCTACGAGGTGGCAATGTACTTTTCATGCAGTCTGATGGTGGACTTACTCCAATGAACATGTGAGTCCCAGTTGTTAGACAACTTTGAGCTGAACCCGCATTATGCCTGGGTCGTGGAATGTATGAATCCCCTTCCGAAGGGGGGTTTGTAACCAGTGGTTGCACAATAATGGGTTCTAAAAATTATTTCTAAGTAACGGGTAGATTCTAGTTCTACTTTGTTTTTTTTATTGCCTATGCATGCCTTCTATGGGCCACTCGATGGTAAGTGGTAACCGTCGCCCATGGACTCAACTATAGCGAGAGTATTGTCAAACCGCTTCTCATTATTTAACTTCAAATTGAAATTAAAGAATTAACCTCTGGACTCCCGGGATTAAAATTCCTGGATTTATATTTAACTCAACTATACCGAGAGTATAGTCAAACCGCTGTTCATCATTTAACTTCAAATTGAAATTAAAGAATTAACCTCTAGACTCCCGGGATTAAAATTCCTGGATTTATAATAAAAAAATGAGATGTCCTAGCTCAATTTTGATTATGTAAAGGGGCCTGGGAAGGGGTGGCGGGGGGTCAAATGATTTTTATTTTTAGGTAAACTATTATAAAAAAATATATAGACCACTTATCTTAGTTCTGTAAAAGGTATTGGCTTTGTGAATTGTTCCTTTATGTATAAACGTAAAGTGTCTGCACTTTACGCCTATATAAAATAAACAATAAGACTACGTAAATACCCGTAGAATGATGTGGTCAAGCCACAAGAATTGTCAAAATAATATTCTATAAAAAATTTATAAATATTATATCAAAAATTAGTTCACATGCATAAAGCAGAGTCTATTTTCCATTTTTCAATAATAATGTAGTATATTACAAAGAAAAAATAAAATAATTTCGTGAAATTGTGCATATTTTTTTTTTACGAAAGTGGTTATATTTTTAGTGACGAACTACGAACGTATTTATAGAAATATCCACATACAGGCGTATTTCATATTTGTAATACGTATTTCATATTGTATAGATCCTTGAAAAATCCATTACTTTCCACTTCACAAAAACTATAATCACAAATCAACTTAATATGTAAATAGCTTTATCGTATCGTTTACAATAAACAAAACACCATCACAACACAATCACAAAGCTTTTAGAAAGATAAACAAATCTTTTTACGGCCCTCAAGAGCCGCCCACGCGCATGCGCAAAAAAATTACGGGGCAGAGCTCACTGTACAATTTTTTATCTCATGTTTACATCGGAACCATAGAGATGTAAGAGTTGCATCGGCACGCAAGGGAGTCAAAGGGCAGCTATCTCCTGCTACAACCAAAACACACTGATGTGATTCATGGCTGGTCACACGCGAGATGGTGATACGAACCTGCTCGGGACTGATAGCCCTACCACCAGTAATGCAAATGGTGATAATTGCTTACTTCCCTTAGTCGCTTCGTACGACACCTGTGGAAAAGAATGGGGTATTCTTAGTTCGTCACCACACGGAATAAAATTAATTCATAATCTTTATAAGATAGGCAGGTGAGCGACGACTCACCCAATGGTAGTAATTATTCCTTGGGGCTAGCAATACCGAGACACAGAGGGATCTCAGTAACTTTTGAAGATTCGCGAATTGTACACGTATTTAAAACATAAAAGCCGTGGTCACGGGACGTCAGGACACAGAGTACACCCAGACATAGGATCACACAAAGAGTTTCCTCTGTGGGAATCGAACCCACAACACTCGCACGGGAGACCGGTATCTAAACCACTCCACTTTCCATCTGTGCAGTCCACGGCTGCTGCAACGCAATTGAAACGTCGGGCTAAAGTGCTATAATTTATCTATTTTATACGCAAAAAAGACTCGTTTATGTTTAAAACAAAGGGATCTTATTTTTGTTATTACTTATTAGTACTAGCTAATTAAGTAAGGATGCAGTCGAGGATGCAAAAAAAAAAGTTTGGATAATCCGAAAGTGCATGCCTCATAATTTCATTTTTCACAATAAAATTGATTATTTGTAAAAGTGTATATAATATAAGTATGTAGATACACTCGTTCTCATGTGCCAAAGCTCTTGTACTGTCTCAAGATCTTTCAAGGTGTCACTACTGTTGAATTGGGGGTAATTTAAATTAAATAAGTAACTTATAATGTATTTATTGGTCTTACTAAGTAGTTTTCAATAAATCACATAGATAGCGCTAATTTCAAAAAGTACTAATGTGGTTCTCACATCTTATATAGATGGCGCTAATTTTATGAAGTACTACTATATTGGTTCTATAGAAGTAGTTCTCTATCGAAAAATACCATGAGTGTTTTTAAAAATAGTGTTTTTTCTTAATATGTGTGTGTATATATTATTAGAGACATTTTAAGTTTGAAAAATCAGTTGTTTTGTGTGAAGCGACAGTAGTACCCACCTCAACGCTTCGCTTATGAGGCGTGCAAAACTGATATATTTATTTATTATAATTTCGTATCGAGCCATCAGTATTACACAATCTTCGATCACACCACAATACCACGCACAGAGATTGATGAGAAGCGAAATTCTACAACAGTTGCATTTTTTTTTATTGCATTTAGTGGCAGACGAGCCACGGCCCCTTTGATGGTAAATGGTAACCGTCGCTCATGGACTCAACTATACCGAAAGTATTATCAAGCCGCTGCTCATCATTTCATTTCACCGATATGAAATGAAAGAATAAAAATATTTCGCGGTGCGGTGTTAGTCATGATTTTAATAATTAGTATTCCTTAAGCAAATGGTCGTCGTATAGCAAGCTTAACTTTGCAGATGCAGACGTTGGCTTGCCTAATATTAGAGGGCCCCGATTTTTTTTCAATACTAGAATTTTCGATAAGGTTAGTGGTGGGGCTATGGGCTGAAATTTTAGTGTCTATATTTTTTGATATGCAAAAAAAACCGGTATTTTCTCCTAAATCATGATAATATTTTTTTTTATACTATGTGAGTGGCAAACTAGCATACGGCCCACCCGATGGTAAGCGGTTACCGTAGCCTATAGACGCTAGCAGGCTATTAGTTATAGGTATATATAAAAATAAATTTTGTGATTTATCCAATAGGTTCAATGGATCAAGAGCCATATTGTCCGGTCCCGCGGGAGGTGTGGTTGGTTATGCAATGACGTCTTACCAGAAAGAAACAGGGTTGCCAGTTATAGGTATGAGTTTTATATTATTTGATATTTTTTTTTGTAATTATTAGAGCAAATTCTAAAATGAGATAACGTTTGATTCCGCGACCATGGAACTCCTGTCTACGTGCTGTTGTAGCTTAGCTACCGCAGATAGTACCATCAATTACCAGTTTCTATATCTACACAGATGGCGGATTGGTTTAGGTACAGCCGTGGGTTCGACTCCCACACAGTATAATTCCTAGTGTGATCCACAAGTAGTTGTTCCGAGTCTGAGGGTACTTTATATTTTTAATTGGTTATATTAAAATTTAATGGTGAGCAGCACTCTTAATACTGTTAACGTCACCACCCAGACTCATTCTGCAACATTAAGGCAATACAAAAACCTATGCCTAACATTTCTTCCATTATATTTCTGGTACGGATATAATTTGATTACACATATAATTTGACTGCACAGATGGCTCTAGTGTTGTGGGTTCGATTCCCACATAGGAGAACTTTTTGTGTGATCCATGAATGGTTCTTTTGAGTCTGGGTGTACTTTGTGCCCGTGGAATTGTATGTCTGTAATGTCCCCCGCGATAAAAGGATTATTCCTTAGTGCAGGGTGTTGTCTTAAGCGGCCCGAAGGACGTTGATCCGGCGGTGGAGGGAAGAGCTGGAGTCTCCCGGATCAGGACGGGAGACTTTAGAGGCAGTTGCGCCGCACCACCACCGCTGGTTAAGTCGAAGGCATGGCAACCTCAGTTTTCGGTTGACGCAGGTACTTACCGGACACGGGTGTTTCGGTAAGTATGAGTACCTGCATCGTATTGGTAGGGAAGAAGCCCCCGGATGCCACGAGTGTGGTGCACAAGTTCATGACGTGCACCACACTTTGGAGGAATGCCTGGTGGCTCCAGCGCCACGCCCTGTCGGTGGCAATTGTAGACCTGTCGCTGCTGGCCGTAGTAAGCCAAATGCTCGGCGGCGGCGGGTTCTGGTCGGCCCTTGCCTCCTTTTGTGAGGCTGTGATTGCACGGAAGGAGGCCGTGGGGACGCGAGGCGTCTGCCCGCGCTGACTCGCTCCGCCGGTAGCGGCCAGGGGGAAGGGGGCTACGCTCACCTCCTTCCACCGCCTTGATGACGACAGGGCGTGGCCAGTAGGCCATCCGTCTGGGGCGTCAGAGTAGAATGTTGAAAGACGACCGCCGACGCTCCGCTAATAGCCGTGAAAGGGGCCGCTGTGGTTTTAGTGGGTATTCCGGGTGCAATTAAGGTCCAAGTGACGAGTAATAATATAATCCTAGTTTGGTAAGTGTTCAATAATATTCTGACTACAATTTCTGATTGAATGTTTAATGCCGAATACCGAATAGTTGTATACTCAATGCATGCAATCGCAGCGCGGCGTGATTGTAACATGCGCAGTTCTAGAAATTTCTGGTAGTATCGCGGTCTGTTGTGCATTCTACTAGAAGATTCTGGGTTATTCGTTGTATGTACTCCACACTGGCTTGATATTGAAGGTTTCTAGACTCTAAATTCTTTTTAATTTTAGGCTTTGATATGGGTGGTACGTCGACTGACGTCTCAAGGTATGCCGGTTCGTTGGAGCACGTCCATGAAGCCACAACTGCTGGAGTCACTATACAAGCTCCTCAGCTGGGTAACTATCGAATTTTGTAATCTTCGATCTCCAGACGGCGGCCAGTGTCAAGATACACTAGCAAACTCTTCGATCATCAATACCAACAAGATACAGTGTCACGAACAAAATCAAGCTCAAAACTGTCCGTATGAATATATACTTATACAGCTACTTCTGTTTACTAACGAACTGAGACAAAGGTTTTAAAACAGTTTTAAGTTCAACCTAATTACAATCATGGCACTTAGTAATAAAGACAAAATTCTTTAAAATATTATCTTACATTTACGATCATTCTTCACAAAAAACGAGCAAAGCAATAATTTACTACTGCCACTTAAAAGTGGAAAGACAAATAACAACATAGCATTACGCTTGTATTCCCCGAAGGGATAGGCAGAGGTGTATTACACACCCACGACTCGCCAGCTATGTTTAAGTCCCACGTAATAGGGGGCGAGCTTATTGCCGTCTACCGGGCACATTTCCACAAATAATATTTACTGTGAAATCAAACGTAAAAGGCAACAAACAAAGTATTTTTTGAATTAAACAAATAAGAGCTCACTTCTCAAGTGTATTCTCTGTTTCCCTCATTCTCATAGTCCGATGGGATGGCTTGCGACACGACCGTAGAAAAATTAGGCGCAGTACCCAACAGCTTTACGTGCTTTTTGAGGCACGGGGAGTGATACCACAACTTTTTTTTGATACTACATGGGTGGCGAACAAGCATACGGCCACCTGATGGTAAGTGGTTACCGTAGCCTATAGACGCTAGCAACACCAGAGGTATCACGCGCAGCCATCTCCTAGGAAAGGGATAGAGGAGGTGGCTAGGAAGGATAACAAGGAGAGGATAGGGAGGGGGGCTGGGCCTCCGGCGCTCTGGTGAGTGCCCATACGAAACAAAACGGTAGATGTAACTACCGTTGTTAGACGCTGATCTTATGTGAGAGGGTGGTACTTCCCCGATCGAGCCGACCCATTCGTGCTGGGATAAGCAAGAATCTACCAGTAGAATTTAATTCCGAACTGCTGTTGAGGATTTTTTGACGGATTTTTTTTATGGAGAATGTTTAAGCCTATGCCCTTTTCTGGGCTCCGGACTATATTTATGCAAAATTTCGTGATGATCGGTCCAAGTAGCTACGGTTGGAAAGCATAACAAACAAACACACTTTTATATTGACGGGCCTCGTGGCGTAGTCAGGAGTGTAACCGACTTCCGTGCACGAGGTCGTGGATTCGATTCCCACTCAGGACAACAAATTTGTGTGATGAACACAGATATTTGTACTGCTTCTGGTTGTTTTGTATCTATTATATGTATGTATTTACAAAAAAAAAGTAATACATATACCTATGTATTAATCCGTAATCTGGTACCCATAGCACAAGCATTAAGCTTAGTTTAGGACCAGATGACGTTGTGTGAAATTGTCCGTGTCCGTGAAATGTCCGCGTCCGTGACATTGATAGTATTAGCAAGAATACTCATACTAGCGTGTGTATTTAGATATAAACACAGTCGCAGCTGGCGGTGGTTCGATGTTAATGTTCAGATCTGGCCTGTTTGTGGCCGGGCCGGAGTCGGCAGGGGCTGAACCGGGCCCAGCCTGCTATAGAAAAGGAGGACCCTTGACTGTCACGGATGCCAACTTGTTACTGGGTAAGTAAATCTGTTCAGAATATCAAAAACCAACCGAAGAAAATGTCGTTGATTATTTTTGTGCTTGGAATGATGTCTGATGGTTACTGGCTGCCGTATCAATGACGTTATCAGCACCAGGGATAACGTCCGCGTGTTGCCAACACTAAGGAAAGAAGAGTGATAAAGAGAGGAGTTAGGCCTCCGGCATTCTCACTCACCATACGCCTCCCTGGTCGAGCCGGATAGTTTCATGCAGAAGGTTACACATACGCAGACACAGATTCATTCCTCACTTGTACTCCAGATGGGTACGGAGAAGACAGATTATGACTTGTCATATATCGACCTTCCGCTGACCAGTTTTCGTCTCCATGGAAACGCGATGTGGCGAGTGGTGAACCAAGTTGTCGCCAATCGGATGATTGTTACTAAAAATCTTCATTGAATTCGCAGTGACTGACCGACATGACGGATTTATATTAAAGGGTAATAATTAATAAGGTAAATAGCACTAAGTGGGTTCATACAATAACCCAACGCTGATATGTGCGTGTGTATCATGACATTCGCAGGACCACTGAAGTAACCACTGAAGGAATGTAACATGGTTCCGGTGGCCCGCCAATAAAGGCGGAGAGACGGCACACGGCGGGTTTCTTTAGTGGGTGAGGGCCCCACACTACCCTATTCGTTGCCCCGAACGATGGAGTGTGCGGTCAGGAACATTTTTTCCCGACTTAAAAAAAAAAGACCACTGAAGTAATGTCGTACAGTTCCAGTGGTCTGCAAGTACAGGCGGAGAGATGGCACACGTTGGGCTTATTTAGTGGGTGATGGAGACTACCCAGTTCGTTGCCAGGAACGACGGGGTGTGCGGTTAGGTACATTTTTCTCCGCCTTAACAAAAAAATAAGGATCATTATAAATATTAAATACTTAGAATAATTTTATTCCATAGGTCGTCTTCTCCCAGAATATTTCCCGAAAATATTCGGCCCCACTGAGAAGGAACCTTTGGACAAAGAAGCAACGATTACAGCCTTCAAGAAGATGACAAATGAGATCAATATGTTTTTGAAACAAGATGGCGGTAAAGAGGTTTGTTAATCATATCAAAGAGTAAATAATCACTATGTTTTAAGTTCCATCCATCCATCCATCCATCCATCAGCTTTCGAAGTCCACTGCTGGACATAGGCCTCCCCAAGAGAACGCCACAACATGTGTTTCGCTCATATGGGGGATAGTGCCGTAATCGCCACGCTTGGTAGGCGGGTTGGCGATCGCAGTGGATGTTGTTAATACTCGAGGGAGTGCTGCTGCCCACTCCCCCGGTATTCCCTCAGTCGGCTCTTACGACTCCCGTGGGTAGAGAGGGGTGGGACAATTCTAAAGCCGGCCCTACACGGCCTAATTAATTTTTAATGCAATTTTATAATTTTAAAAGTGACTTCCGACTGTTTTTGTATTTTGTTCTTTTTCTAAGCTTGGCGATTTTTTTAGATGACAATGGAGGAGATTGCCATGGGTTTCTTGAACGTTGCAAATGAAGCTATGTGCAGGCCGATCAGGTAAACATTTTAATAACATTTATTTATTTATATAAAATTGTATTAAAAACTTATTACTATTGTATTGTGTTCCAAATATCATCACAAACTTTTCTATTTAAAATATTGCTCGTGGCTCCGCAAAATAACGAAAGCTAGTTTTTAGGTTATACCTCAGGTTCCCGATATAGTAGCGGGATAAAACTTAAGTCTACCAAAGCTGTCACATTAAAAATTTCGGTCAAAATCTGTTCTGTAGTTTTCGTGTGATGCACAAACAAACTGACAAGAATATTTTGTATTCATAGACACCTAAATACCCTAATACAGACATTTATTTTCTTAAGTATCTTAAATGCACAGACTTACCTCAGTTATAGATTAGATTTTTTTCATAAACTATATACTATTCCTCGTATCGTTTTGTCATCATGGACTCAAAAGAAGAACTATACTCAAGATTACTAAAGCAGGTTGCAAGTTTCAACTGAGAATCAGACTCGACACCACTGTCTTTGCAGTTCTTGGTTTTACCACAAGGCTTATCACTGCTGTATTAAACGTTATAGGGCACTGACCACTGCCCGTGGGCACGACGCGTCACAGCATGCTCTGGCGTGCTTCGGTGGTGCTGGTGGTCAACACGCGTGCAGTGTCGCGCGACAGTTGGGCGTCTCCACCGTGCTCATACACAAATACGCCGGTAACTACCTAATACTGTTACTAATGAATTAAATTAATAATTTAAATACTTTCTGATGTTTACGCAAATGTTACACATTTTGAAATAAAACTACGTTTTCATCCATCCATCCATCAGCCTTTCAACGTCCACTGCACACACACAGGCCTCCCCAAGAGAACGCCACAACGAACGGTCCCGTCATGGGGGATAATGCCGTAATCGCCACGCTTGGCAGGCGCGTTGGCGATCGCAGTGGATGTTGTTATTACTCTAGGGAGTGCTGCTGCCCACTCCCCCGTTATTCCCTTAGTCAGCTCTTACGACTCCCGTGGGTAGAGAGGGGTGGGACAATTCTAAAGCCGGCCCCACACGTAAACTACGTGTACGGTTTTAATAATTTAATATTTACTAGCTGTACTCTACTCTCTCTGTTTTTTAGAAAGGTGCCATCTATATTTTACATATCGAAGTCTAGTTTTAAATTTATGACGTCAGATGGCGTTTATTTGATTTGATTTTTTTTGCTTATTCCCTATGGTTCATAGCGTGATGTTTATTAACTATATAACCTTCCTCAAAATTGAGGTTTTAAATGCAAAAATATTATTTTCTTATCCGCTTAATAGTTCTAGATTTGCGGGATTAAATAAACAAACGCTTTCATATTTATTATTACTAGTTAATAATTGGCCTTGGCCCGCGGCTCCGCCGCAGCCAGAAGCTAGTTTTTGAGTTATATCTCAGGTTCCCGATATAGTAGCGGGATAAAATGTATACCAGTTTTAAATTCTAATCAAGAGCTATCAAATAAAAAAGTTGCACCTAATTCCGTCCAGTAGTTTTTGCGTGATACGCGAACAAACAAACATATAAACAGACAAAAATCTAAAAAAAATATGTTTTGTGTTAAGACTAGCCTATTACAGTCATGTTTATTCTCAATCATCTTAAATTTACAGACACGGCTCTGTTACAGCTTTATATTAGTATAAATTAGTAGTAGCTTATATTTTCAGGTATTCTGTCAGCGTACGGTATGGCACTAGCTCACATAGTGCAGGAAGCGCAACAACCAGCAGCGGCGGTGTACTGCAGCGATAACTTCGACATGTTGGACGAACAACTGGATGTATTGGCAGCTGTCACCAGAGACAAGCTAAGGAAACAAGTACGTACACTTATGACCATAGAGGTTAACAAGCATATAGCCCACCTGATGGTAAGCGGTTACCGTAGCCTATACTGTAGACAGAGATGAATCACTCGCGCGTCTCCATCTCCAAGGAAAGGGATAGTAGGTGGAAAAGAGGGATAATAAAATGAGAATAGGATGGATAATAAGGAGAGGGCATTAAGTTTTGTTGAGAATTTTTAGACGGAAAATCCCAATAACATACTTTGCCTGATCCGGGAATAGAACCCGATACCATCATTTTTTTTTTAACTGCATTTAGGGGCAGACGTCTGGGGCAGGGGCATCTGATAGTAAATGGTAACCGTCGCTCATGGACTCAACTATACCGAAAGCATTGTCAAGCCGCTGCTCACCATTTCATTTCACAGATATGAGATGAAAGCATAAACGGCTATCTCCTGCTACAGCCAAAACGCAACGACGTGCTTCATGGCCGGTCACACGGTAGATGGTGGCACCAACCCGCTCGGGCCCGATACCAAGTGAGTACTCCCACTTGGTACCCAGCCCTACCACAAGTCATGCAATGGATGATAATTGCTAACTTCCCTTAGTCGCCTCGTACGACACCCATGGGAAAGGATGGGGTGGTGACACTTGTATTCTTAGTCCGTCACCACACGGATGGGTATGGGTTCGATTCACACACAGGACAACTCTTTGTGTGATCCATAAATGGTTGTTCCGAGTCTGGGTATACTTTGTGTCCATGAAATTTCATGTTTGGAAAATCCCCCGCTATACAAGGATTATACTTTAGAGCAGGCTCTTTAAAAAAAAAATATTGACTATTCATGCAAAATATGTGCGTCTATTTGTTCATCCCAGGCAATCCCCGACTCCCAGATAAAGACAGAACCGTACCTGCATCTGAGATATCAGGGAACTGACTGCGCGCTTATGGTGTCTCCTTTGGCAGAAGAATCGTCCACATCTTGCAGACATGGTGACTTCTATACCGCCTTTGTTAATAGGTTAGTTTTGTAGCTTATTCTTTTTACAGTCGGGATGGAAGATACACCACTGATGTAGAGAGAAGAGTGATAGCGGGAAATAGAGTGAATGGAGCATTGGGACAACTTCTCGGCAGTCATCACCTCAGCCAGAGGGCACGTGTCGCAATACACAACGCAGTGCTTGTCCCAACGTTATTGTATGGAAGCGAGAGTTGGGTATGCAAAAAGGAGCATGAGAGTAAAATCAATGCGGTTGAAATGCGATCTCTGCGGAGAATCTGTGGAGTGAGGCTGACTGACCGCATTCGTAACATCGACGTAAGAGAGCGAGTAGGTATGAAAGAGAGTATTGGTGTAAAGATGCGAAAGGGAATGCTCCGATGGTTCGGATATGTGGAAAGAATGCCGGACGAGCGACTGGTTAAGAAGATATACAATGCGAAAGTGGGAGGATGTAGTTACAGGGGAAGACCGAGACTCACCTACCTTGACCAAATCGTTCATGTATTGAAAGAAGGTGGAGTCAGGAGTCTCCGAAACCGACGAGCGTGTATGAATAGAGTTATGAATTTTGAGGAAGCGAGAGATGTACGCAAGAATAGAGCCTCTTGGCACTCTGTTCTCTCTGCCTACCCCGCAAGAGAAATGGCCTGATGATAAGTTAGTTAGTGTCTTCTTTTTAAACTACACGGGTGGAAAATAAGTATACGGTCGACCTGATAGTAAGTAGGTACCCTGTAGAAGCTAGCAACAGCAGAGATATCACACGTTGCCGACCCCATGGGAAACGGTGAGGAGTGGAGAGCATGATAGTGAACGAACTAGGAAGTGCACATTTTTTTTTATTGCCTATGGTAGCAGACTAGCCACGGCCTACCTGATTAGTTAAGTGCTAAATGCAGTTCAAAATATAATTTTAAATATTAAGCTTTTTTTATCTCTTGTAGGTATAAAAATGAATTTGGATTCACATTATCCAAACGCGACGTCATAGTGGACGATGTCCGAGTACGCGGTGTCGGCATGAGTGCTGTGACTCAAGAAGTGGCGCCACCTAGCGGGAAAGGCACTACACCTGTGCCTGAAAAAGTTAGTAATTCGTTTGTAAGGCATGTAACTCAGCAAGCTTATCTGTTTTGCTAGTATCTTACACATAGATATTAATCCCATTAAATTCTGATGTCCTATTAATAATTGCAGACAGTGAAAGTCTACTTTGAAGGTGGATACCAGGACACGAAGATTTATTTGCTGGAGAATTTGAAGCCGGAACAAATAGTGGCTGGGCCTGCTATCATTATGGACAGCCTGTCGACTATATTAGTGGAGCCAGGTAGTCATTTTTACAACCAAGAAAAACCACGTCTAAAAGATTACCACGGATAGGCATCGAACCTACAAACCACCGAAGTAGTGTCACATAGTACCAGTGGTCTGCCAGTATAGGTGGAGAGACGACCCACGGCTGGTTTATTTAGTGGGTGAGGGCCTCACACTACCCTGTTAATTGCCCCGAACGACGGGGTGTGCTGTGAGATATATTTTTCCTCCTTAACAAAAAAACTATATGGTTGTCTGACTTGTCTGTAAAGTCGGTTTACGAACGATAATTTTATTTGATAACCTCATATGCGTCACAAGCCGAACGCTCAGGCCGATCGTGCCTCTCTATCGCTTTTCAGCGCTCTCGCTTACACGCTCGGCTCTGGCGGAACGTGACAATGAGTTATGCTTTTTCGTGCGTGCAGCCGGCGCTCATCGATTTATAAGACGTTATCACGTCAAAAATAAAGACTAAATTTTTTTTTAAACCGTTTTACTGATGTTTCTTTTGAGCTATCGTATGTGGTACTTGTAGTGAATAATTGTTATTTTTAATTCCCCACGTAACGGAGACGTGTTATATGTGTCTGTTCCAAAAGGTGATTTAATTATTTTTTAAATGTTAGTTTATCCAGAAAGTTTTCATCTATTTTTTTATTGTATGTGTATGGCAAAAAAGCATACCGCCCATCTAATTGTAAGCAGTTACTATAGCCAATAGAAGCTAGCAACACCAGAGGCATCATTAACGCGTCGCCATCTCGAAGGAAAGGGATAGGAAGTATATTAAGGAGAGGATAATAAGGAGAAGAAAGAGTATGAGCTTGGACCTCCAGCGCTCTAACTTACCATACGGAACAACTGTAAGAGTATCTACCGTTGTTTTATGCCGATCTTCTGTGCGTGGGTGTTACTTCCCCGATCGAGCCATCTGTTCAGCCGTTTAAATACTGGCATATATTTTACAGCATATTATGGTAGTGGTGTTTGAACTCATTAGAGTGGTTTCAATGAATAGGTTCAGAAATCAGAAAACATTTATTTGTGAAACGTAGGTAACATGCTGCAGGTCTTACATTAAATTTTCGAACGCGATGCTTTGTCATTAGGACATACAAATACCAAATAGGATTAGGCTAATATTAATACATAGGTAGTCATTACAAATAAAATATGTGAGGGATTAGTATTAAAAAAATATCAAGTACATAATATTTTATATCTCATATTGCCATGCATAATGCTTTATATCATTAAATACAAAGTCAAAAATGTGAAATCGAAAATAACAGCCACGAGCAGGATTCGAACCTGCATCTGTCGGAAGTATTTTCATACATTATACCGACCAGGTAAACTTAATTTTACAATTAAGATTTTACCTAATAATGGCGCAAACCCTATAAATATTTAGATATTTTTATATTTATTTTTAGCATTTGACATGCTTAGCAACATACATTAAACACAAAGTGAAAAATGTGAAATCTAAAATAACAGCCACGAGCAGGATTCGAACCTGCATCTCCTGGATACCGTCCAGATGCTTTGCCAATTCATCCATCGTGACCCTTGCTCCTGACTGCTAATCTCGATAACACATTCATACCTAACGTCTTTGGGTGACGCCTGCACCATCTGTTGGAATTATTTTCATACATTATACCGACCAGAAAAACTTAATTTTACAATTAAGATTTTACCTAATATCATTAAGGAACTCATCTATAGTGTGGTAACATTTTACTATAAGAAATTCATAAAATATTTTTTTAAATTGTAATAGTGGCATATTTTTTATATTATTCGGTATTTTATTAAATATTATAGGTGCAGTACCAAAAAAACTTTTTTCCTGAGCAGTTTTACAATTTAAATGACATAATTTATATATATATATATATATATTGTGGTGCACGGTCTCTTGCGATGCAGCCTGCGCGTTGGCCGGAAGCCCCCCGTGGGATCTGGAGGCGGAGGTGCTCGCCGACGTCTATCGGCGGGCGTCCTCGCCGAGCCCCTCGCCGAGCGCAATCTCATCGTGGCGGGAACATGCCCGCCGCGTCACCGTCCTAAAGTGGAATTCTTGGCTGGAGATGCCCCGGGCTGGTCTCTGGATCGTGGGAGCGCTCCAGCCGATCTTGGAAGAATGGGCAGGGCGGCAGCATTGGATCCTCACCTTCCGGTTGGTGCAGGTTTTGTCGCGGCATGGTTGCTTCGGCAAATACCTGCACATGATCGCTAGGAGGGAGACGACCCCAGGCTGTCACCACTGCGACTGCGGCGAGGATTCCTAGGATGCCTAGAAATTTAGCTCTGCTTACATTTTATATTTTATAGTTTTTATAAGAGAGATCAGTATTAGGAATTTCGCATCTTTGGTGAAAGTGCATTATTTTTGTTTTATTTAAGTTAATGACAAGATTATTCTTATTAAGCCAGGTTACCACGTCTGAGAGGGTTTCATTAATGTCATTCTGGTACTCATTTATGTCAGAACATTTAATTACACTGGTACTGTCATCCGCGAAAAGTACCATGTTATGCGCAATAGATTTGGGAAGATCATTGATATATATCAAAAATAACAGTGGTGGTTATATATAAATAGTGTTCAGGGTCCGATGATGAAGTAAAGTGAGTTAGAGGTTGTTAAATTTGTAATAACATCTTACAATACACACCATCTATCGGAGGCACACTCGTACATAGTGGTGTAGATATTTTCTATGATTCTGGTATCCTCCTATTACACCGTACTACAGAACTTTCGGTAGCCGTGTGGAGCTGGCTTTAGAATTGTCCCACCCCTCTCTACCCACGGGAGTCGTAAGAGCCGACTGAGGGATTACCGGGGGAGTGGGCAGCAGCAATCCCTCGAGTATTAACAACATCCACTGCGATCGCCAACCCGCCTGCCAAGCGTGGCGATTACGACATTATCCCCCATGACAGGACCGTTCGTTGTGGCGTTCTCTTGGGGAGGCCTATGTCCAACAGTGGACGTTGAAAGGCTGATGGATGGATGGACTAAAGAACTTTCGGTAAAGGTGGTGGCGGGGTGGCTTGGTGTCTACTAGTAGAGCCTTGTTCCAGTATGAACAGGCCGACTCGATCAGGGAAGTACCACACTCGCACAAAAGAAGCGTATTTAGGCGGTAACCGCTTAGCATCGGGTGGGCCGTACGCTTGTTTGCCACCCCCGTAAAATAAAATAAAACTTGCTGATATTAATCAATTCATAAAACCTACATCATAATCATACCAGGAACTTACTCAATAAGAACAAAAATGTCATCAAAGTCGGTACAGCGGTTTTCAAGTTCTTTCGATCCTAACGCACGGTGATTGATTATATATTATATACCTACCTATATTGCTGTTTTTCGTCGTATTCAGATTGTCGAGCTGAAATAACAAAACTAGGGGACATTCGCATTACCATCGGTTCTGGTCAGCCGAAGAAGGTTACCACCGATCTGGACTCCATACAGCTGAGCATCTTTAGTCACCGCTTCATGTCGATAGCTGAGCAGATGGGCAGGTCAGTACTAGAGACAAAATCCTTCACTTAATATATTAGGCTTAATATTTGCATTTTTGTTTGTTTTACAGATTATTTTCATATCATTATAATGATCTCCAGACTGATTATGAGGTCTCGGGTTTGATCCCCGGGTCAGGCAGTGTTATTAAGCCTTTTCATAAAAAAAAAAAATCACGAGCAGCCCGGAGTTTGGAAATGTGTCCGGATGGCAATAGGCCGTCCCCTATTACGTGGGACTTAACCATAGCTGGCGAACAGTGGGTGTCTAATACACGTCTGCCTATCCCTTCGGGGAATAAAGGCGTGATGCTATAATGCTATGTTATCTGCAGACCATAATTTCGGCCATAGAGGTCAGTGGCAACAGTAAAAGTAGTTTAGAGCACTTCCCCGGATTGGAAAAGACGCGGGTTCGATTGACGCTCGTACAAAAAATCACTTTTTCCTTATTTGCGAATAAGATTTTAAGACAAACACACAAATTTGTACTTTAAAAAGTAGCATGTTAAATGATAAAAAATATAGATGAAAAATTATCGATATAATTTACCAATTCATCATACTAAAAGACGTGGATTCTTCTATATCTAGATTAAAGCTTATTCACTCAAATCGCTCGTAAAGTTTTTATTGAATATAAAAATAATAAATAGAACCAAAACAATTAGATATGAAAACATAATGATCTCATTCGATTGTTTTGTTAATCCAGTAACACACACATTTGAATTGGTCAGCACTAATCGTATGATTCCGGCACAATCCCCACTTGTTGCTCTGTGCCTAACTTCAGAGACACAAAAATCCGTTGTGACTATTGTACATATACACTTGTATACTACAGGGTATTACAACGCACATCCATATCGGTAAATATCAAAGAGCGTTTGGACTTCTCGTGCGCGTTGTTCGGTGCGGACGGTGGTCTCGTGTCCAACGCGCCTCATATCCCCGTTCACTTGGGGGCCATGCAAGAAACTGTGCAATACCAGGTAACTTCGCGATGTTATGTATGCGAAATTTTGTGAAGATGTTTGTATGTTTGTACGTCAATCATGCATTAATGATTTAACGGATTTGATTTGATATGATAAATAAATAGATAACATAAGATACTTTGATCCCGAACAATTAAATAATAATGTTGCATAGCTATTTTTGGCATATAATCTAATCTAATACATAATTATATAAAATTCTCGTGTCACTGTGTTTGTCGCCATTCTCCTCCGAAATGGCTTGACCGATTCTTATGAAATTTTGTGTGTATATTCAGTAGGTCTGAGAATAGGATGTTTTTCATACCCCTAAGTGATAAGGATGGTCCACACCAAAAAAATTGTTTTTTATGATTCGGCAGTAAAAAATACGTACAACTCTAAATTTTCAGCCTTCTACTGCCAACCCCTATTTTTTAATAGCGATATTAGTAATATTATATTAATAATTTTCTGTGCAAAATATTTACGAAAAAAAAATATGGCGGTATGAAGTTTGCCATAGGGAGACCGAGACTCGCCTACCTAGAGCAAATCGGTCATGTATTAAAGGAAGGCGGAGTCAGGAGTCTCTGAAATCGGCAAGCGTACATAAAGAGAATTATGAATGTTGAGGAAGCGAGAGATGTATGGAAGAACAGAGCCTTTTGGCATTCTCTTCTTTCTACCTACCCCGCAAGGGAGATGGCGTGATGATAAGGAGTAGTAGTGAGTAAACGGATTTGAATGAAATTGCAAAGACAGTGGTAGCGAGTTCAACCCACAGTCCAAGGTCATCGCATGGTACACACCTGACTTATCGAGATTTTTCGGAATTATGTGTATATTAAATTACACTACACAGTCAAAGAAAACATTGCGAGAAAACCTGTATTCCCGAGACATTTTCCAACCAATTGGGTTACGAATAATTTAGCTTTAAATTCTATCCAGAACCAACATCGAATCATCACCATATGGTATGCGGCATAAAAATCAGGGAGAAATCCGTACCGGAAAAATACCAACCGGTTAAAACCGACTTCATAAAATTTTATTCCACATATATTTATTTTCTCTTGTCGTAGTCAGTTTAAATTTACTAAGTCGGTTCTTCTCGTGGAAGGTGGTCATTGTAAACTCTTAGGCCCGTCACCAGTCAGTGCCATTGCAGATGATTAGGTAGTAAACTGGTCTTTTTACTTTTAAGATGAAAGTCAGGGGCGATTCCTTAAAGCCCGGAGATGTGTTGCTGGCCAATCACCCTAAAGCAGGAGGATCGCATCTACCTGACTTGACCGTCATTACTCCAGTCTTCCATAAGTGAGTATACCTTAAATACATATAGATTTTTTTTTCTATAAATTATATATAGGGATCTGAACCCAGGACTTTCTAGAAAACAACATAAATTTGCAACCGATATGCCTATATGGGTGTTTGAACTCAGTCTTTTCTAGAAAACAACAAATAGTATTTGAATCCAGGACTTTTTAGAAAATGTGCGTCTTCTAATACTCTTACAGAATGTGAAAGTGAAGTCGACTACTACGTACAATAAATTCACGATCGTTTAGTGCTAAAATGTTTAGAACAGTTTTCTACAGACAAACAGGTGTGATCGAAATACCGTTATGAGGTTGCTATTTACTTATTGTACAGGTCACAAACTCGCCCGATTTTCTTTGTGGCATCTCGCGGACACCACGCAGACATTGGGGGGTTAACCCCAGGGTCTATGCCCCCCCATTCTGTCAGCTTAGCGCAGGAGGGGGCCGCCTTCAAATCTATGTTGCTGGTAGATGGCGGTAACTTCAATGAAAAGCAACTTACTGAAGGTAATTCTTAAATGTGTTTTTGGTAAAAAATCTAATCCAAAAAGTAGGTACACAGATTAACAAACTTCAAACAATCTACTCTGAATGAATGAATGGTGAAATGTTTTCTTAATCGAAATAGCTTAACGCTATTTGAGAAATTTATTACAGAACAGTAGCTGGTATCTGTGGTCTGTTTGTTTTGGTTTTTTCCTCACTTCTACTTTACAAACGATACACGGTTAAAATGTTGCTAAAAATTATCAACCATTATATGTATGCTTATAAAATTTGAGTAGTTCGCAGAACTAGATTTTTATAAAAACAGGACCAAGTTGAAAGTATTTCCTTTCATATTAATAATAAATTTTCCATATGAGTTTATAAACGATGAGTCCTGTCCTGCGGTAAAAAACCATTTAAAATATTTTTATACATATAAATACAACCAAATTGAGGACATTCTCCTTTCTTTTCAATTTGATTAATAACTATTCTGAAACTGTTTCATAACGCCATCTAAGTTAGTTAAATGGATTGTCATTTAACTAACTTTTACGACAGCCATTAGAGTTTTATAACCAGGGATTAGAGATTAGTGTCTAATTTATATTAAACTCGTTACATTTTGTTTTAGAACTGATGAAGCCAGGCAAGGAACCAGGTTGTTCAGGCACCAGGAACTTGGCTGATAACTTGTCAGATTTGAAGGCACAAGTGGCTGCAAATCAAAGAGTAAGGACAGTTGAATAAGGGTTCTAAATAGCAATTAATAATTATAGAACGAAGTGTAGAAAGGGAGGGCTGGATGGACTTATGATTTACTATTAATTACAAGTCGCAAGTAACCTATTGAATGCATGCAGAACGAAGCAGTATTTGAGGAGATACAGTTGGTTGAGGATCCAATATTATAATAACAGTGACCGTAATTTCAAATTAAAATTTAATATCTTTCTTTTGTAGTCTTATTATTTAGGATTTCAAATCATCAAAGTTACTAATAACACACGAGCGCTTGAGGCAAACGCTTCTGTAGTAAGGCTTTCCAATTAAGAAAAGAAAGTTCACTGCTGAATATACCCCCCTAAGATAGCCAAAATGAGTAATCCTATGCCACCTGCATCCAACGGCTTCCTGTGGCTTTGAACGGGTCGTCAGTTCAGCTGATGGGAGTCCATCCTTCGCTGTGTCCGATAAGTGGTCATTACTTTTCTTCCTCAACGGTTCAGACAAAATTTAGGATTTGAGAGTAAAAATTTTGGATATTTACTCAAATGCTGCGATGGATTGGCATTGTAGAGCGTTCCCACCGGGAATGGAAAAGGCGTGGGTTCGAATCTGCTACTAATACGTTACTCAATTATTAACCGGTTTTTATTGCAGGGTATCCAGTTGGTAGGAGAGCTCATCGACCAGTATGGCCTGGATGTGGTACAAGCCTACATGACTCACATACAGAAGAATGCTGAGCTGGCGGTCAGGGATATGTTGAAGGTAAGCTCGTAGTTCGTGGTGTGGTGACAAGAATACCATTGCATACTATAAGAGATAATAAATATTATTAATGGGGGTATAATTAATGGGTTCCGGTTCCGGTTACGAGGTTCCGGTTCCGGTTACGAGGTTCCGGTTCCGGTTACGAACGAGTAAACACGTATATGAGTGATCCTTGCAGATATTTAGATATTTTTATATATATTTTTAGCATTTGACATGCTTAGCACTATACATTAAACACAAAGTGAAAAATGTGAAATCGAAAATAACAGTCAGGAGCAGGATTTGAACCTGCATCTTTTGGATACCGTCCAGATGCTTTACCAATTCAGCCATCCTGACAATTATATAATAGGGAAACTCGGAAAGGGCAAAAGAAGCAAAAATGGAGAAAAATTAGAATTCCTGCTCGAGCAAAACTTAACACTTCTCAATTCCATATTCCGCAAAAAGCACAAAAACAAATGGACCTGGATGTCTCCAGACAGAAAATATAGAAATGAAATCGACTATATAATAACCAACAAAGTAAGGTTATTTAGCGATACGGGAGTAGTTCAAAACCTAAACTTTAATACTAACCATCGTATGGTACGCAGCTGTCTCAATGAAAGCGATCCAAAAAAGCCTAGACCGAAAGCAGTTCAAGTGAACTATTTACAAATAACTAGCAAACCAAACACCACGGAAGACCTGATGGAAGTTGTTACTTCAGAGATGGACCTAAATGAAAAATAAAAAAGAGTAGAAAACAAGCTTAAAGAACAGATAAAAATACAAACAAAAATAAAAGAATGCTACCTAAGTGAAAAATTTTAAAGCTAATTGAAAATAGAAGAAATTATTATATAATTGTTATTAAAAAACGATAAGAAAGAAAACCAAAGAGAAATCTCTAACCTTAGCAAACAAATTTGCGAAAACATGAGAAAAGATAGGCAAAATAAAAGAATCAAAACCCTAGAGAAACATATTATCAAAACGGGAGGTACAAGAAAAGCGCTCAAGGAACTTCGAGAAAAGGGAAAGGAATGGATAACAAAGTTAAGAGACAAAGAACTGTCAATTACTTCTCGCAGTAAAATCCAGAATATAGCAACAAATTATTATCGCTTACTTTATTCAAAGCAGCCAAACACACAGTCGCCCGATGAAGAACATGTACAAAAATATATGATCGAAGGTACTGAGGTTATACCAGAAATGTTGGTATCGGAAGTGGAAAAAGCTATAAGAAGTCAAAAGACGGAAAAAATCCCAGGTCCAGATAGAATCACAAACGAACTTATGAGAGGGTCAACCGAAGAACTGAGTCCGATATTAGCAAAGGTTTTCAATGAGATTATATATATATATATATATATATACCGGTAGTATCCCAAGCCAATGGGCAGAATCACACATAATACTCCTACATAAGAAAGGTTCAAAAGACGATATAGGAAATTACAGACCCATATCCCTTATTTCAAATGTATATAAAGTTTTTGCCAAAGTCATTCTGGACAGAATATCAATAAGGCTCGATGAAAATCAGCCTGTGGAACAGGCAGATTTCAGGAAAGAATTCAGTACAATTGATCATATACATACAATCAAACAGCTTATACAAAAATACAACAAGACCATTTACCTAGCCTTTATAGATTACTACAAAGCTTTTGATAGCCTCAAACTTGAATTCGATTGGCAAAGCCTAAAAGAGCAAGGAATCCAACACGCTTACATAAACATCATCAAAAAAAATTACAGCGAAAGTAAAGCTAGTATCCGGCTGGAATCTATGGAAGAAGTTTTCCCAATCGATAGGGGCGTCAGGCAAGGTGACCCACTCTCACCGAAGCTGTTTACAGCAGTACTAGAACAAATGTTCAGAAAGTTTGAATGGGAGAATCTAGGGCTAAACATAAATGGATCGCGATTGAGCCATCTAAGATTTGCAGATGACTTAGTTCTATTGGAGGAGGACCCACTACTACTGAAGTGCATGATACAGACCCTAGCAGACATAAGTAGAGAGTTAGGTCTTGAAATTAACTCAAGCAAGGCTAAAGTGATGACAAACTCAATAGCCACAGACATCAACGGACAGAAACTCGAATATGTAGAGGAATATGTATACCTAGGCCAGATAATATCGCCCAATGACCAAATGGACAAAGAAATATATAAAAGAATTGCGACCCGTTGGACCGGTTGGACCGGTTGGTTAGACGGAATCTCATATCTCACAATCGACATCGTATCGTCTTGCTTGTGATTGGTAGAGAAACCAACGCGTGATATCGCAATAATCCGTTACCCAATCACGGTAATCTTTCAACCAATCACAATGATCACGATACGATATCGATTGTGAGATATGAGATTCGGTCTAACCCCCCAGTTCATAGTTTGCGATAGGGATAGAGATAATTATTTTGTTACAGGACATAGCGAAGAATGCATTAGCTAATACCGGTCGTGCAGTTCTCGAAGCTACCGAGTATCTAGACAACGGCACACCTATATCTTTAAAGGTTACTTTAGATAAGGAGCTAGGCAGTGCAGTCTGCGATTTCACGTGAGTTGACTTACCAGATATTATTTGTAACATAATTTTGACTTTAAACCTTCATGCTCAAAACCTCGGAAAATATTTCCGGCTCTCATTCACACCGTCGAATATAGGCTGATGCTATTGTTTATTCTATTCTACAACGTTTATACCACTTGGCTAGGGAGGCAGGTGTCGCTACCGTATATAAGCTAATCGCTTACCATCAGGACCGTATGCTCGTTCGCCACCTACATAATAATAACAAAAAAACACTTAATTCAGTCCTAATTATTTATCTTTAATGATTTCAATAAAGTATGTGGGTTTACAACCGTGTGGTGACGGACTAGGAATACAAGTGTCACCACCCTATCCTTTCCCGCGGGTGTCGGTGCGACTACGCAAATATCACCCATTGCATTACTAATGGTAAGGCTGGGTGCCAAGTAAGAGTACTCACTTGGTATCGGGTCTGAACGGGTCGGTACCACTGTCTCCTGTGCGACCGGTCATGAAGCACATCAGTGTGTTTTGACTGTAGCAGAAGATAGTCGTTTATTCTTTAATTTCATATCTGAGAAATGAAATGGTGCGCAGCGGCTTGACAATACTCTCGGTATAGTCCATGTGCGACGGTTACCACTTACCATCAGGTGGGCCGTGGCTCGCCTACCATCATTTATCTACAAGAACACTGGTTCGACGTTTAATAGGCTGTTTTTGCCCCTTCAATCCATTTAAGTATTCTTGACCAAAATAGCCCTTTTGAAAATCCATATAAGCTTTTGTTTTAATGTCGGTATGATATTATTGCAGAGGTACTGGGGTAGAGGTGTGGGGTAATCTGAACGCCCCTCGTGCGATCACCCTGTCGGCCCTCATCTACTGTTTGCGCTGTATGGTCGGGCATGACGTGCCACTGAATCAGGTAATGACATCAGTATCCAGCTTTTCAGCACCAATAACAAATTATTTGGGAAATGTGGAAAAAGAGAACTATTAGTGCGAGCGGGAATCGAACCTGCGTCCCTTCCAATCCGGGGAAGTGCTCTAACCGCTAAGAATCGCACTAACCAACGGCCATACCCAATTTCCACATCACATTTTTGCCTTTACGTCAATAGCTAAAATACACATCAAAAATGTTCGGCACCAGTTACGCTAAATTCTGCTTTTTAAACTCTGCCCCCTTCGTTACGCTGCGTCACAATTTTGGCTGCGTTAAAACATCTAATCCTGAGGAATATTCTATTTTTTCGGGATATTTTGAACTTTAGACTATATGTATGCAAAATTTCGTAATGATTAGTTCAGTATTCGCGAAAGTGTAACAAACAATCAAACTCATCCGTGTGGTGACGGACTAAGAATACAAGTGTCACCACCCCATTCTTTCCCACGGGTGTCGTATGAGGCGACTAAGGGAAGTAAGCAATTATCATCCATTGCATGACTGGTGGTAAGGCCGGGTACCAAGTGGGAGTACTCACTTGATATCGGGCTCGAGCGGGTTGGTACCACCATCTCCCGTGTGACCGGCAATGAAGCACATCGTTGCGTTTTGGCTGTAGCAGGAGATAGCCGTTTATTCTTTCATTTCATATCTATGAAATTAAACGGTGAACAGCGGCTTGACAATAATACCGAGAGGAATAGTTGAGTCCATGAGCGACGGTTACCATTTACCATCAGATGGGCCGGGGCACGTCTGCCAATAAATGCAATAAAAAAAACACATTCGCATTTATAATATTAGCAAGGATTCTTCCGTACGTGTCTATGTGTCACCGAACTACTAAACCGCTGGACCTTTTCTTTAATCATAACTGCTCCTTTCTAGTAACATTCAAATTGTACATTGTTTTCAGGGCTGTTTGAACCCAGTAAAGGTAATCATCCCTCAAGGTTCTATACTGGACCCGTCAGAGGGTGCTGCTGTAGTGGGTGGGAACGTTCTCACATCTCAGCGAATAGTCGATGTAGTGCTCAAAGCTTTCCAGGTAAAAAAATAATACAAATTATAAAAAATATTTTAAGTAGATTGTACTCGCAATTTCGGCTGCTTGGACTCAGAATTGAGTATGGTAGATTAATTGACTCTAAGCAAAAACATTACGATAAAGATTTTCTAAACTAGTGATAGTCTATTACTTATATATGCCAGAATTGTTCACAGTTAGAGTCAACAGTCTACCACTAGAATGCCTGAAAGATTTCCACCAGAACTTATGAAGTCTACTAACTCCCATTAGATTGGCGTGGCGGTTTCTGACCTGATTTATATTCTATCTTTTTCACAACAGATAGAAATTATTTCTTAAAAACATTTCGATTTATAAGCCACTTTTTGAAATTTAAAAATATTGTTGTGTAAGTCATGGCTAGTGTGGGGTCATAATGTATGTATATAAGTAAGCCATGGCTAGTGTAGGGTCATAATGTATGTATGTATGTATGTATGTAAGTCATGGCTAGTGTAGGGTCATAATATATCTACGTAAGTCATGACTATTATAGGGTCATAATGCATGTATGTAAGTAAGTCATGACTAGTGTAGGGTCATAATGTATGTATATAAGTAAGTCATGGCTAGTGTAGGGTCATAATGTATGTATGTAAGTAAGTCATGGCTAGTGTAGAGACATAATGTATCTACGTAAGGCATGGCTATTATAGGGTCATAATGTATGTATGTAAGTAAGTCATGGCTAGTGTAGGGTCATAATGTATAAGTCATGGCTAGTGTAGGGTCAAAACGTATGTATGTAAGTGCGCGTGCGTGCGTTCGTGCATATATGCGTGTGTGTGAGTAGTAATGTTTTAGCTCCTATAATTAATATGCATGTTTTCAGGTGTGTGCAGCTTCTCAAGGTTGTATGAACAATTTAACATTAGGTGAGCAAGACTGGGGATATTACGAGACGGTTGCTGGAGGCAGTGGAGCCGTGAGTATACATAGTAACATACCATCAAATGTTGTTATTCCTAACTTTGTGGGGTCGACTTACGACTTGTTTGGTTTTAACTGACTACTAGTATTCGTAAACAACTGCCTACCTGACCACAACCCATCTAGGGAGATAAATGGCCACCTTAGAACAATATCGGAGTTAGATTTTTATTGAGGACTAACTGTTACCCGCTACTTCGTCCACGTGGAACTTAGTAATTTTCTTTTTTTAGTACAGAATCGTAACATGAATAACTTTCCAAAATAAAAGTACTGATCCAAATCGGCCCAGCGGTTCAGGAGATTAACCGGGGATATGTATTCGATATAATATACCTATCTATTTGAATCGGTATTCATTCACAATTTCGTAGCTTTTTTTTTTCTGCGCAGGTTCCCCTATTTATTTTTCCAAAATAAAAGTAGCCCAAGTTACTCATTCTAAGAACAGGTATCTGCTAGTGAAAGTCCTGTCGAAATCGGTTCAGCCATTACGGAGTGGTATTCAAACACAATTTTATGTTCTTTTCTACGCTGAAGGCTAATTATTTTGCCAAAATTTAATTTTGCAGCCTAAGTTACGCCTTGTAACAACAGCTATATGCTAGTGAAAATCCCGTCCAAATCGGTCCAGCCGTTCCTGAGATTAGTCGGAATAGACAGACAGACAAAACTTTAAAAATTGGTAATATGTTGTAGGTAGCGTTTATACTCGTATACATTTAGTAAAAAGTTGTTATTTAAACATTACAAACGGACACTTCAATTTTATTTATTTGTATTGATTCTGATGACCTGTAACGACTGGGGTGTTATTTAACAGCCAGGACCTAATGTTTACCGCCGGCGGGCCACTGAAGTAATCCACACAGTACCAGTGGTCCGTCAACACAGGCGGAGAGACGGCACACGGCGAGTTTCTGGGCGTAGGCCCCACACTACCCTGTTCGTTGCCCCGAACGACGGGGTGTGCCGTTAGCTACATTTTTTCCCGCCTAAACAAAAAATAAATTTAAAAAAAGACCTAATGTTTAACGTGGCTTCCGAAGCATGGAGAAGGTCAATTGTTCACAAACAGGGAGTCACATTTTATAACCCATCTGATACCGGCCGGGTGAAAGTAGCTTCACCTTGTCGATAATTCTAGCTGCAAGTGGACAATGTGGCTTAGATACCGATCTCCCGCGCTGATCACAAATTGTTGTGGGTTAAATTTTCATACACGACAATTCTTTGACTTAGAACAACTATTTGTAGTTATAACAAATAGCTGTTCTAAGTCTGGGTTTATTTTATATCCGTTAATTGAATGTTTGTAAAGTCTGCTACGGTACAGGAACTATCCCTAGTGGAGGGTATATAATTATTTTTTTAAGTGAAAACTTCTTTAGGCGTGTTGAGCAATTTTTGGGTGAACAAAAATCATGAAACTCGCGTCATCGTCACCGAACGCTCCGATAGAAGTGAAAACTAATAATTAAAACTAACCAATTAATTGGTCATTAACACTTATTTACAAACCAAAAATAATAATCTAATAGCTCGACGATACAATTCACAGTTTGCACTTCAATCGGCAGAGTCCAAGGCCGTTTTTTTTTTCACAAAACTGTTTTATAAAATGTTTATTATGATTTGAACGACTAGGGTCCAGGGTGGCATGGAGCTGGTGGTGTCCACACTCATATGACGAACACTCGCATCACTGATGTGGAGATTGTGGAAAGAAGATACCCCATGCTGGTCACTAAGTTCTCCCTCAGACCTAATTCTGGAGGAAAAGGTGAGACATGATGATAGGGTACAATTTTTTTTTTATACTACGTGTGTGACAAATAAGGATACGGCCCACCTGATGGTAAGCGGTTACCGTAGCCTATAGACGTTAACAACACCAGAGGCATCACTCACGCGTCGCCATCTCCAAGGAAAAGCGATAGGAGGTGGATAGGCATAGGATAGGATAGGGAGGTGGTTTGGGCCTCCAGCGCTCTCACTCACCATATGCAACACAATAGCACGAGTACCTACCATTGTTTTACGCTGATGTTCTGTGAGAGGGTGGTACTTCCCCGATCGAGCCGCCCCATTCATGCTGGTATAAGCAAGGCTCTACTACTAGGAAGCAATTGATCACCGAAAGGAGAAAATGACAGATACGCACGAGGCTGTTTTAAAAACATCCAAGATCGGGAATCTTAATTTCTCTCGAGTGATACATAGTCCATCAGCCTCTCAACGTCCACAGCTGGACATAGGCCTCCCCAAGAGAACGCCACAACAAGCGGTCCCGTCATGGGGGATAATGCCGTAATCGCCACGCTTGGCAGGCGGGTTGGCGATCGCAGTGGATGTTGTTAATACCCGAGGGAGTGCTGCTACCCACTCCCCCGGTAATCCCTCAGTGGGCTCTTACGACTCCCGTGGGTAGAGAGGGGTGGGACAATTCTAAAGCTGGCCCCACACGGCAAATACATAGTACTTGAGAGATTTTTCTCGACGGCTTAAGTCTACCAACCCGCACTGATCCAGCGTGGTGGACCACCATGAGAGGAGACCCGTGCCCAATAGTGGGTCAGAAAAAAATGGTTAAATAAATATTAGTAAGGACATTTTGATCTGTATTTTAGCACTTTTCATGCTCAGCTAAAGAACAAATTATTTGTGAATGTGAAAAAAAATAACTTTAGTGCCTTCCAATCCAGGGAAGTGCTCTAAACGCTTTAAGGGACGCAGGTTCGATTTCCGCTGGCACTAAATTTCTCTTTTTTCACATTTGAGAATGAATTTGTTCTTTATTAGTAAGGATATATTAATTTACTATTACGAGGGGTGATCCAAAAGTAATGATAATTGGTTACTTCAGGTCCACATAAAAATCCAAAAAAAAATTTTTTCGCTAGCCTATACACTCACTACGTCAGCCTAAAAAAATCATACAAATAGGTCAGGATTTCCGGGAGATACATTCATTTGAATACGAACTGTCGAAGAGATAACATCAACATGGAGAAAAACGAAATTAGAGCTGTGATCAAGTACCTCTGTTTGAAAAAAATGTCTACAAAAGACATACACTGTGACTTGGTGGAAACATTGGGGGACTCTGCTCCTCCATATTCTACAGTTGCACGCTGGGCCAAGGAGTTTAAGCTGGGCAGAACATCCACTGAAGATGAACATCGCGAAGGACGCCCATCCACGTCCCTCACAAAAGACAACGTGAAAAAAGTCGAAGATGTTGTGTTGGCAGATCGAAGAGTGACCATCAGGCATGTAGCTGAGGTCACAGGGATCTCATATGGAAGCGTTCAAAGAATCATTTCGAACGAGTTGCATATGAAAAAGGTCTCTGCGCGTTGGGTTCCCAGAATGTTAACCGACGAGCAAAAGAAAAAACGAGTTGACATTTCGAGGGTCAATCTCGAAAAGTTCCAAGCAGATAAAGAAAATTTTTTGTTGCGTTTTGTGACTATGGACGAGACCTGGATCCACCATTTTGATCCTGAAACAAAAAAACAATCGATGACTTGGAAGCGAGCCTCCTCACCGACGCCAATAAAAAAAATTCAAAGTCTCAAGTTCGGCGGGAAAGGTTATGGCGTCTGTTTTTTGGGACGCTAAAGGAATAATTTTGGTGGAATATTTGGAAAAGGGAGCCACTATTACGGGCTCTTACTACGCAGACCAAATAAGAAGATTACGGGAGGCTATTAAGGAAAAAAGACGCGGCAAACTGCGAGCTGGAGTGCTGTTTCACCAAGACAACGCACCGGCTCACAAAGCCGCAGTTGCGATGGCTGCCATTCAAGAAACGGGATTCGAACTGGTCGAACACCCTCCCTATTCGCCAGATCTGGCTCCTAGTGACTTTTACCTCTTTCCTCGGCTCAAGGAACACCTCCGAGGCAAGAAATTTGAAGACAATAGCGAAGATATGGCCGCTGTTGAGGCGTTTTGGGAGGGTCAAGAAAAGGAAATTTTTTCAAAGGGAATCCTGGGTTTATAAAAAAGATGGACTAAATGTATTGATTTGTTAGGAGACTATGTAGAAAAATAAATTATTATTTTAACTTTAATTACCATGTTTTATTTTCATTATCATTACTTTTGGATCACCCCTCGTATATTGTATCGTTATTGGGTTATTTTATTCATGATATAATTCTCAGGTCGTTGGAACGGCGGTGACGGCGTCACCCGGGAGCTGGTCTTCCGTCGCAGTGTACAGCTGTCTGTACTCACAGAGCGCAGATCCTTCCAGCCGTATGGGATGAAAGGTAATGAGTTGTTTGTTGAAAAAAAAAATATAAAGTATCTTATACGGTATAGGAGATATAACTTATATCTCACATAAATTTCAACTTTATGATAGTGTGAATTAAGAATATTTCATCCGTTATTAAGTCAGTAAATCTAATAAATAATTAATCAGGGCCCACCGCACGAAAGTTGTGCAATTATTTTGTTGTTGTTAAGGCGGGAAAAAAATACCTTACCGTACATTCCGTTGTTCGGAGCACCGGAGAAAGTAGTGTGGAGCCCTCGCACACTAAATGAACTCGCTGTGTGCCCTCTCTGCACCTAATAGTAAGTAAGTGAGTAAGATATTCCACGAGCAATATCTGCTGCTCTTTCACGGAGTGGTACTCTTAGACTAGATGGGTGATTGAAGAGTCTGTGTAGTGACGGACTAGGAATTCAAGTGTCCCCATCTTTTCCTGCGGGTGTCGTACAAGGCGACTAAGAGAAGTAAGCAATTATCACCCATTGCATTACTGGTGGTAGGGCTGGGTACCAAATGAGAGTACTCACTTGGTATCGGACCCGAACGGGTCGGTACCACCGTCTCCTGTGTGACCGGTCATCAAGCACGTCAGTGTGTTTTGAATGTAGCAGAAGATAGCCGTTTATTCTTTCATTTCATATCTGAGAAATGAAATGGTGCGCAGCGGCTTGACAATACTCTCGGTATTGTTGAGTTCATGGGCGACGGTTACCACTTACCATCAGGTGGGCCGTGGCTCGTCTGACATCATTAGCAATAAAAAAGCAAATAAAAGAAATCGTCGGCATTTTCTAATAACTTCTTGTATAGGTGGAGAGCCAGGTGAGAGAGGTTTGAACTTGCTGGAGCGAGTTGACGGACGACTGATCAATCTTGGAGGGAAAGCTTCTATACACGCATACCCGGGAGTGAGTATTCTACTATAGATGCATATTGATTATCCTTACTAACATTATAAAGGCGAAAACACGTTTGTATGTACGTTATTAAGTTTCCACGCAGTTACTACTCGACCGATTAAATAAATAAATATTCACGGACATTTCACACAACGTCCTCTGGTCCCAAACTAAGCTTAACGCGTGTGCTATGGTTACCAGATTACGGATATAATACATATATTACTTTCTTTTGTAAATACATACATATAATAGATAAAAACGCCCAGATGCAGTACAAATATGGGTTTACCGCGCACAACAAGCGTAGAAATGATTACGTAGAGTTACGTTCCCTCACTCTCATAGTCTTTTGAAACAGCATTATGACACAACCGGAGAAAAGATCAGCCCCCTTAGAATGAAAAAAGCAACGTTAGACGAACTTTCGTTTCGAGTCATTGTGATTGATCAACAGTCCGACGCGTGATTCCGGATTAGTCGAGATTTCGACGCGTGATTCAGGCGACCAATCACAATGAAGCGAAACAAAAGTTCATCTAACGTTTCGTTTTTCATTCTAAGGGGGCAGGCGTAGGACTAACGGCTTTAAATGCACGAGAGTAAAACACCGCCAAATTCCTAACTTCCTCTGCTATTGAGTTTCTTGATGGAAAACCCAATAAATTTTTCCCGACCCGACGTCGCGGGACGTCTGGCAGATGTGAAAACATCAAAATTATTTTGTAGAAATTAAATGATCATAACTTGACAAAGTACTCCTCAAGACGAATCAAACGAGTATAAACTTGATAGGGTTGCGTGATACGTCGTTTCATTGCAGAGTTACTGTGACCACCTTCCAGCTCCATCATCAGACCCTAGATATCATCTAGGATTGAAGTTCTAGTCAAGACATTTCAAACGAGCCCTAACTCGATGGAGTTGCACCATTTAATTACAGAGTTTCGCATGGCCACCTTCCAGCTACATCATCAGACCCTGGATGCCATCTAAAGACAAACCGATTTTACCCTCCCTCCGCATTAGATGTTTCACATCAAAAAGCGATAGCTAGTGGCGAAAGCGCACAAATTGTCAAGGTATCGGATTAAAAAACCCACAACGCATACTCACCTGCAAGTTACCCGTTGTCCTAAGTTAGCGACGCGACGTAATGCGACTAATAGTTTACGCTACGTGTGTCCTGTTTTGTAATCATTCGTGAGCGACAAACGCGGCAATTTCAGTTCGTTATTGTTTTAACCATGGGCATGTAATGTAAATGCACGTCTTCAAGTTGTCCCTTCACACTGCGTCACGTCTTGTCGCTCAAAAAACAAGTCCGCACTTCGTCGCGTTTCGTCGCATTCATATTAGGCGACAACGTAGGCCATAAGTACATACAACGTCGTATACCGCGTTTGTGGTTCACTTAGGACAACGGGTTATGCGCTTGATTATTTTCGAGTGAAACGACTTCGGAGTTCACGTAAAACTGTCAGGTGTCTTATTTAGTGTTAACTCCAGAGTACAGTATAATGGGGCCTCGTGGCGTAGTTGGTAGTGTAACAGACTGGGTTCGATTCCCACTCAGGACAGTTATTTGTGTGATGAATTGTGACACCTGCCTGGGGTTTAAGGGTTACAAAATAAAACCCGGGAGTAAAACAAAATTACATATATTCACACCCCAGATGGTAGGTGGCAACACAAATTTATAGGGTCGTGGCATTCGTCCTATAGCTAACTTTACCACATATAGTATCTCTTCTGCCAGCCGTCCTGTAGACGATGGGACAGCTTGCCCTCAAGAGTGGCGCGACTCCTGGGGAGTCGAGCCGCAAGCTGTTCCTTGGCTGGTCCCTGAGACCGCCGGACCTCTGTAGCGACGAGCCGTATGCACGGTTCCGCTGGTATTCGTTTTTTTTTTCTTTTCTTTTTGTGAAACGGAGGACCCTGGAAGTGTCAGAATTCATTTCATTGAATTCCGCTCTGGCTGACCAACGACATCACGAGGACAGTATGTACTTCCTAGCTGTGGAAGCGAGGTTGTCGTGGTGCTGGGCAACCAGCACGGAGTTTACACATTTAATAAGCTTTGTGCTGGCTGGCACACGGCTGATCTCAACATAAAATAAATAGTGGGTAGAAAAGCAGTGAAATTATAATCTGTATTTAGAAAGCAATTATTACATTATAAGATGGCTAAAACGCAATCCGATCTAGCGTAGGTACTTCCCTACATGAATATAATATGAACTAATTGGTTTTAGATAGGTATTATTCTAAAGTACCTAATTGTCTATAATAGGTACCTAATTTATGTGCCATTAAAAACTTACCCTAAATCGAGGTCAAGCCGGATCAGTTAACGTTGTATTACTTTTCGAATAATGTTGTATTACATAACTATACTATTGTTGCGATATTTTAGTCTTCCGCTATACGTGGAACGTAAATTTATCACTGTAAAATTGCGTAAAATGGCATGGATCGTCCCAAGATGTAGCTAGTGCGCAACTGTGGAGTAGAGATGTGTAACTCAGGAGTGATTGATACAAAAGATGTATAATCCTTTCAAAATGCGTAATCAATCTTTAAATCTTTGGTTTCGAAAATACATCTTTAACTCACTAGCTCACTACGTTAGGATTGAATAGATGGAATGATGGACGTAGATTTAGAATGAGACAATAGATAAAGGATATTGTGAATTGAAAAGAGATAACATAAGTTGTAGGCACGCACAAACGCACTCTTGAAATACAATGACGATAGGTACACAGAAACTTAGACTCTCTGTCTTTTAAGTAAAAAGCTCAAAACTAGTTGCGACTTGAGGGAATGAGAGAATAACTACATGAATCAATAGATATTTGCATCACTTATGATCAACTGAATGAATAACGTCATTCGTAACCAAAGATTTAAAAGAGTTAAAGATTTAAAAGAGTGATTTAAATCTTCCGACGAAAAAGATTTATAAATCCCTGATCTCACTGGTGGTTTAGTTTGCGCATCTCTGCTGTGGAGCGGGCCGCAGCCGCCTTTGCTCCCCTCACCTCACTCGAGTCTCCCCGAACCGGCTGGGTCGATCGACGATCCATAAAGTACCGCTAGTAACAATTGTCTTGCAATTATTATATATAATTTAGCTTAATTTATTGACGTTTGCGGAGCAGTGGAGCAGTATTATTTATATTGACATAAGACCGACTAGTGCGGTCATGTAACGTTTCGTTATAGAATAGAAATATTTGTACTGCGTCTGAGTGTTTTCTATCTATTATATGTACGTATTTACAAAAAAAAAAGTAATATATGTATTATATCCGTAATCTGGCACCCATAGCACAAGCGTTAAGTTTAGTTTGGGACCAGACGACATTGTGTGAAAAATGTCCGTGAATATTTATTATTATTATTAATGAGCGCCAATACGAGGTCTAATATTCATATAAATTTTACAGGATAAATACATAATGAATTCTCCAGCTGGAGGAGGTTATGGTGTTCCTTCGGATACAGGTGATACAGACACACAGACAAACCAACAATGCAGCGAGTTTCTCGAGAGGGGAAGCGTGTTTGAGTACCGGAGTGCACAGGAATCTGTATAGACCCACACTCGACCAGCTGCCCGCCTGTGCATAAAGCATTTTAAACTGCAATTATTTTACACACGCCCTTACAGCCCTGTTAACTTCGATCATCAATACTAACAAGATATAGTGTCCCGAACAAAATCAAGCTAAAAACTGTCCGTGTGAATATATACTTATGCATCTGTTTACTAACGAACTGAGACAAAGATTTTAAAACAGTTGTAAGTTCAACCTAATTACAATCTATGGCACTTAGTAATAGTCACAAATCTTTAAAATATTATCTTACATTTACGGTCATTCGTCACAAAAAACGAGCAAAGCAATAATATATTACTGCTATTAAAAGATAAAAGACAAATAACATTTACTGTGAAATTAAGCTTAAATAGCAACAAATAAAGTACTTTTTGGACTAAACAAAATGAGAGCTCGCTTTCTGAATTGTGCAATTTGTAGTAAAGAATACAGGAGTATATTTGTATATATAATTAAATTTTTATTAAAATATTATTTTTATATAACAAGCTAGCATACTAGCTATATGTGCAATATATATAATGTAAGCATTAATAAATTAATTATAAACAACTTATAATATTATAAAGAAAAGCAGATTTTTAAGTACTTTCAATATAATTTTTAAAAGTACAATATTACGCGAATAATATTAATAATATTTAAATAAGTGCAACATAATTATATATTTTAAGAGTACAATTTATTGCAAATAATCTAATAATTAATACCTATTATAAGTACAATAATATATCACAAAGAATATTTTTTTACAATATTTTAATAATTACATTATTATAGTTCTGGTTATTTACATATGAATGGTTATTATATACACATAAATTATGTTATTGTTGAAATATAAATACTATTGTCGAAATTAACAAATTTTATTTAAACCCAAATTCACATACTTTTTTTTTATTGCATGAAGTGGCGGACGAGCCACGGCCCATGTGATGGTAAATTGTAACCGTCGCCCATGGACTCGAATATACCGAGAGTATTGTCAAGCCGCTGCTCACCGATTCATTTCACAGATATGAAATTAAATATAAACGGCTATCTCCTGCTACAGCCAAAACGCAACGATGTGCTTCATGGCCGGTCACACGGGAGATGGTGGTACCAACCCGCTCGGGCACGATACCAAGTGAGTACTCCCACTTGGTACCCAACCCTACCACCAGTCATGCAATGGATGATAATTGCTTACTTCCCTTAATCGCCTCATACGACACCCGTGGGAAAGAATGGGGTGGTGACACTTGTATTCGTTACTACTACTTAGTCCGTCACCACAGGGTCATAATAAATGATAAATGTACACTATGCCTCTCACCTTAACTTTTTACATTAATTGCTTCGTCTCAAATTTATCTCTATCTTAAGTAGATCAGTTTATCACGCTTGATCTCTGGCAGCTGCCAAAGGTTCTATTATCTCAAAAACCCAGAACCTAAGCAGCTTTAAGAGAAAAATATCGTTATAAATCTAACCGGCTAGATCATTGACCTAATAAAAATGGACGTCGGGTCTAGTACAAAATTAACAATATAAGTGTCTCTAGTCAATCTATTTAAACGTAGGTACATAATGTAACTACGTTTATTTATTATTACATATTAATACATACAAACTTCAACATCCTAATTTGAATCATTAATAGTAATAGTGTTGAGTTTTCTTTGAATTGTGTAGTTTTTACATGTTTTCACAATACAGTACGGCATACTGAACGTAAAGTCAAGTCGGTCGAACAAACGAAGACTGGCGCGCCATTGTATCTCTTTTGGGTCGGACAATTATGAGCGCGGACACCGATCCATTTGTTGGTAAGTCAATGGCCTAGATTATCACCTGCTCTTTGCTGAATCTAGCGCTCTTACGATTAATGCTAAATCTAGCTGTTCTGATACGCAATTTAGCGCATTTTTTTTTAAGTAAACATTATTTTTTATCACAAACTGTACTTTTCACAATTTAAATTTTTCTTTACTGAATTTAAGTTCGTCTATTTGTCAGGCATGATCTCCGGCTGCTGCTAAAGCCTCTCTGTTCTCATAAGCCCAGAAACCATGAAGCTCTAAAAGTATTGATACAGCTGTATGCCCATGGCCGCTTCGGATAAGATCTTGAAGAGTGATGCGTGAAGGATGCTCTGGTCTGATCATGTCGAAGATTTCGTCTTTGACATCGTCGAAGTTGACTGGTTCAGCGCCGTGCGCTACCATTTGTTCTTGGATTGCCTGGTGAAGAAGAGCTTGTTTTATGACTAGCGCACTGATTCTAAAGCTATAATAATGCTAAATCTAGCGCTAGAATAGCTTCTTACCTGCTCCATATAGCTATTTAGTTGCCACATAATTTGACAGGTCTAATAGCCAGATTAACGCTGTTAATAAGGCACTAAGGCCGACCTGATGGTATGTGGTAACCGTCGCTCATCGACTCAACTATACTAAGATTACTGTCAAGCAACTGCTTACCATTTCATATCATGGATTTGATGGAAGAATTAACAGTATCTCCTGCTATAACCAAAATACTGAAGTGCCTCAAAGCTAGTCACATGGGAGACGGTAGTACCAACCCGCTCGGGTCTAATAACAAGTGGTACCAGCCTTACCAAGTAATACAATGGGAGATAATTGCTTATTTCCGTAGTCGCCCTGTACTATAACTGCGGGAAAGAATGGGGTGATGACATTCGTCACTGAAGTAAGATCACACAGTTCCAGTGGTTCGCAATGCAGGCGCAGAGACGGCGACTGGTTTATCTAGTGCGTGAGTGTCCCACACTACTTTATTCGTTGCCCCCAAGCATCGTGGGTGCGCGGTAAGGTACATTTTTTTCTCACCTTACTTTTCTACAATACTTTTTTGGAGTTGAAGCGAATTATTGAAGCATGTTTACAAAATCATACCTTGAAGAAATAATTGAGGGTGAAAGCATCCAGGTATCCCACGGAGTTGATGTCCAATACCCTGAACAGGTAGGCCAGGGCCGCGGGCTGTTTCCTATTCTCCAGCGCTAGGACTAGGTCTAGGTACGTCTTGTAGTCCATCTCTCCGTCGTACGTCAAGCATTGTTGGAACACGCGTTGGAGAAATGCTCGGGTAAGAGTGCCCGACCCGTATCTGTACAAAATGCCTTATTAACTTTTGTTGGAGGGTCAAACGTGACGTCAAAAATAACAGTTACGCGCAGAATTTGATCCTGCATCTCCTAGAATACCGTTTCAGATGCTTTGCCAATTCAGCCATCGTGACAATTGCGCGGGACTGGGAATTTCGATAACACATTCATTCTTAACGTCTTGGGTGACTGTGCCTCCATATCGCACACTACGTCATAATTTTGATTGCCAATTGTAGGTTCAATTTTCTGTGAGAAGGTGGTACTTCCCCGATCAAGCCGGCCCATTCATGCTGGGACAAGTAAGGGTCTATCACTATTAAAAGTCACTATGATTATAAATATTGAACTCAAGTGCGAACGGCACGTTTCCTAACCCTAATCCCCCACCCCTCCCCCTACTTATCACATACTGCTACACAAAGCGATCTCCCTGTTTAGGAATTATCTACATAGCTAATTAGAACACTTAAATATTTTTCATTACTCATACTCTGAAAGTAGGCCTGAAGTTGCCTGAGGAGCGGGTTGAAAGTAATACTTTTCAGCCCTAGGGAGAATTACTTTCAACTGACAGCTGAGTAATTATAAAAAAGAAAACAGTTCTATTTTCTGTAAAGCCAGTCAATTACAGCGCGATGTAAAATTGAAATAACATAAAGTTAAGTATCTATTTATTAAAGAAGTAGTTTTTTATATGACTTTATTTTAATATAGTTGCAACTATATCTTTAAAATAACGAAGATTTATATTTTTTCAATGATTAAAATATAAAATAATGGCTGAATAGCTGACAGGCCACAGAAAATGAAACAAAATCGGCGGGAAAACGGCGATTCCAAATTAAATTTATTAAAGTAATTTTTTCTTTAGCTAATTCATGATTTTTATTTTTAGTTTCCTCGTATTCGTAATGAAAATCACAGTGTTTACCTCGGGATAAAGACTTATTTAGTCCCTCGAACTATTTTAAGTTGCTTTCATCTCTAGGGTAACAATGTACTATAGGATATTAGGTTAGAATCCGCCGTGTGGGGCCGGCTTTAGTATTGTCCCAACCCTCTCCACCCATGGGAGTCGTAAGAACCGACTGAAGAATACCGGGGGAGTGGGCAGCAACACTCCCTCGAGTATTAACAACATCCACTGCGATCGCCAACCCGCCTGCCAAGCGTGGCGATTACGGCACTATCCCCCTCATATGAGCGCACAGGCCCGCTCGTTGTGGCGTTCTCTTGGGGAGGCCTATGTCCAGCAGTGGACGTCGAAAGGCGGATGGATGGCGGGGTAGATTTTCCTGGAAACCGTGTCTCCCCCTTCTCACACAGCAGGTTTATTTAGCGGGTGAAGGCCCCACACTACCCTGTTGGTTGCCCCGAACGACGGCGTGTGCGGTTAAGTATATTTTTCCCCGCCCTAACAAAAAAAAAGGGTAGTTTTTCGTGTCAAAAATGGCTACTTGTAAAAAAGCTATTAGGCGGTCTCTAACCTTACTTTTTTAGTTAGGAGATAGGTAGCTTCGCATGAGTGATATTCTGCCAAATTGGCTGTAATCCTGATTGTCAATTTCATGAACAATGGATATCAATAGCCATCAGATCTCGTATTGTGCTAGCCAGGCACAAGGGCACACTAGACTACGTCTTCTGGGCGGCAATTTAAGGAGTCCCAAAATGTTAATAAAACCTATAATCTGAGTTTAAACGGTACCGCCCATCAGAAGCAGAAGTAGAGTTATATTATGTTACATTTAAGATATTTCAGAAAAAATATTTAGGCATCTCTGAACATAGATTTTTTTTGATCGCTCTTGGTACACTTAATAATAGAAACCTAACCTACAACCTGAATAAAATATTGTCTGCGACGGAATCGCAGGAAAACTGGTGAAGAACAGTCATCTTACCCAGCCAGCTCGTTGATGCTGAGCATGCCATTGTGGTCTCTGTCCAAGTTGAGGTATTGTCCATAAACGCGTAAAGCGGATGCAGCGCTGAACCAGTTTTGTTCCTGTAACTCCATCGGCAAGTCTTCTTCGCGAAGCTAGTTATTAACAATGTTTTTATATATTTTGATCTGTATTTAGCACGACATGCTGTAAAAGAACTCTACTGCAAGCAGGATTCGAACCTGCGTCCCATCCAATCCGGGAAAGTGTTCTAGGGCGCTAAGCTATCGCAGTCACCAACGGTAACTCCAAATCACCACGTCGTGCTTAATTTAGATGTCTTTACGACCTACGCCACCTATCGGATGCATTTACATACATTACTCCAAAATAGTTTAAATTTGCAATTAAAATTCATGTTTTTATAGTTAATGGTCGCAGGCTAACCAACCACTCACGTGATGGTAAATGGTAACTACTGATCACTCATTTGACGGGCCTCGTAGAGTAGTTGGTAGTGTAACCGACTTCCGTGCAAGAGGTTGTGGGTTCGATTCCCACACAGGACAATTATTTGTGTGATTAACACAGCTATTTGTACTGAGTTTGGGTGTTTTCTATCTATTATATGAAGGTATGTATTTATAAAAAAAGTAATATATGTATTATATCCGTAATCTGGTGCTCATAGCACAAGCGATAAGCTTAGTTTGACCAGAGGACGTTGTGTAAAATCTCTGTGAATATTTATTTATTAATGAGTCAGTACCTGTAGTACAAAGTGTTGGCTTCAGTGAAAATATGTATGTATTATATGTAATAATATGTAATATAATACATATTATAAGAATAAAGGAAAAATAAAGTTAATTGATATTTCGGCTTTAAGTATATTTATGTTACTGAGCCGGCTTTAGAATTGTCCCACCACTCTACCCACGGGAGTCGTAAGAGCCGACTGAGGGAATACCGGGGGAGTGGGCAGCAGCACTCCCTCGAGTATTAACAACATCCACTGCGATCACCAACCCGCCTGCCAAGCGTGGCAATTACGGCACTATCCCCCATAATGAGCACGCAACCAAAAATGGGACCGATGATCTGGTCAAAGCCGCACGGGGGCGTTGGATGCGGTCGGCGCGGGACCGCTTGTTGTGGCGTTCTCTTGGGGAGGCCTATTTCCAGCAGTGGACGTTGAAAGGCTGATGGATGGATGGATGGATGTTACTGAATGTTAGCCCTTGGTTGTGTACATATCTCGTTTAGTTAGTGAGAGTACTGTAGACCTGAACACTTTACTGCTTCTTTTTTTTTTTGTTTTCTGCACCTCCTATCCCTTTCCTGTCAACAAGTGAGCCATTGCCAACATCAGAAGAAATATTACTCGCCTCTAGTAAGTCATCGAGAAATGAACATGAGAGTACATCTCTGATCCTCACTCTGCCCACTCTCAACGGGTCCAGGAAAAACAGGAACTTCCTAGCTGCTGTGCAAACATAAAAGGAACTGAATGAAGAGTCTAGGCCGTCTAGAGCTGCCAGGGATGGTACTAGCTCGGCTATATAGCTTTCCAGGTCCTGAAAACATTTAAATAATTATTTAGTACATTCTAAGTATATATTTTTATTAACTTTGCAATTTAGAACAATTAATACAATCGGTGATATTCTAGTGAATAACAAAAGCCTCTCATCTCCTATCATTCTTCCTCGCCACCTCCTATCCCTTCCCCTGGGGTTGGTAATGTGTTTAATATAGCTTGTCTATAGGTAACATTAGTCACTTACAGGCGAGCAGGCGAGCTGTAGGCAGTATGCCATCTTTGCATTGCAAAAAAAAAAAAACAAACTCATTTATAATAGTTGACGAGAGAGAGAGAGAGAGAAGAGTAGAGTCAAGTAACCATAAACCTTCAAATATTAAGCATGTAAATACTGCAAATAGGTTTAGTAGAATATGATCATTTGTGTCTGGTCTGTGAAGGCATCATAGCATCAGGCCTGTATCCCCTGTGGGCAGAGGTGTATTACACACCCACGGTTCGCCAGCTGTTTAAGTACCACGTAATAGTCTATTGCCGTCTACTGGGCACATTTCCAAACTCCGAGCTGCTACTGAGAAATTTTCTTTTTACGAATAAGTTCAATAGCATTGCCCGACCTGGGGATCATCATAATCAGCAGTCGCACACATTACCGCTACACCACCGAGGCAGTTAAATTATATAGGTTTCAGTAAAGTTAAATTGCTCCTAGCACTAATAAATGAATCTTAGGGCATGTAGAATTACATAAAGAAATATTGAACGCACGTGTTCTGTAAGATATCCCTGTCCTGTGACGTCGTACAGTGAGAGTCCAATCCTGGTTTGCTGCAACCAGACCCTTCTCATTACATAATTGAATAGAGAGACAGCTCGCACGCGACCTATACCTCCTTCGGCTGCTTGGAGTCGTCCAAACACTTCTGCTGTAAAGTATGGCCTGCAAGATAGTTATCTTTATTTAAGACTAGATGACCTGGTGAACTTCATATCACCTAGTCACCTACAATCCATTTTGTCAGTGATTATTATTCCTGAAATTCTAATCAATGTAGACAATGCTTTAAGATTTGGATTTTGATAATAAATTTTGGACAGTAGCTGTTATTTTGCCGTCTCTTAGCCAAATACCCATACAAAGTTACCAATACTGATTAATTATTTAAAATGGTCAAGCCATTTTTGAGTTTTAGTGAGACTATTGAACAAAAAATTATTTTTATATAATATATAGATAAAAGATATAGTAAATTAATACTAGATGACTTGTGCAAATACTAAGTAGGTATGTATCATCATGCCATAATAACTTAATTATTTGCTAAATATAGCCCAAATCCTTACTAATTTAACTATATATATTATAGTAAAATTTACATACATATAGTCTAGATATAAGAAAATGTCATAGGCTACTTTTTAACATAGAAAAATGTATTGTTCCTGTGGAATGGTTATGCTCATATTAAATTCTCCCTTATTTAATGCTATTTTAAGAAAACAATGCTGTATAAATTAACACAAAGTGTGAAAATGTGCAATCGAAGATCCTGCTTGTGACTGTAATTTTCAATTTCACATTTTCACACTTTGTGTTGATTTATATGGCTTAGCATGTCAAATGCTAAAAATATATATAAAAACTAGCTGACCCAGCAAACGTTGTTTTGCCATATAAATGATTTCTAGCGTAAAAAAAAATAACTAACTTGTATACTTAATCATAAAAAAATTAAAAAAAAAACTGGACCAACATGAAAAAAAATCACTTAACGGTATGAAAAATAGTTTACATCCTATTCTCAGACCTACTGAATATACACACAAAATTTCATAATATAAGAAACTGATTCGGAGGAGAATGGCGACAATCACTGTGATACGAGAATTTTATATATTAGATAGTTAAAAACAAAGCTGGATAGTAAATGTGCCATAGAGTTGCCCTTCATTAATAATTTTAATAAGACTTACTTATATTTAGGTCCGGCTTCCTCTCGAAGCTTCCTAAACTGGAGGTAATCAATAATCAGCTCATCATTACTGCCAACATTTGAAATTGGATTAGTTTTCTCCAGCAAACTCCACAGATGTTTTAATTCACTGTTGTCAAGCAGTTCTTTACTCTTTTTCTGCAAGAACTGAGCCCTAGTTTCCTCTCTTAGCTTCTGAGCGAGAACATCATCTGGCCTTGGTAACTTGAAATAGAACTTCTGTATCTTCTTATATGACTCATCATCACCAGCAAGTTTGGGCTTGTAGAGTTGTTTGAAGGTTTCTATTTCTATTTTCTCGCTTTCTTCTTTTGTAATGCTTGTGCCGGTATCTGTGAAGATAACCATTATCAGCCATTGAGTGTTGGAGTGATTTAGATAGCAACCACCTGAGGAGTGTTTTGGGTTTGATTTCCACACTGGACAATTCTTTGTGTGATCCACAAGTGGTTGTTCTGGGTCTGGTCCCTATCAATACTGAAATCAGCCCCGGATCTTAGAGAGAAGGTGCCTGTCCCTTGGAAAATTAGGTACAGGCCAACATAATTTATTTTGCCAAAAATTTTAGTAAAATGCATTTTTTTTTTATAAAGATTCTTAGTCTGTATCTCCTTTGCGAGTTTTTGATATTGATGATCGAAATAGTGTAGATTCGGGAAATAGTAGAGTAATAACTATCTACCATATTATCAAAACAGTAAAAAAGTAATTACCATCTAATTTTTTTATGTATTTTCTAAGTCGGTCTTTCAATACATTGTTTATTTTGACTTGTTTCTCGTCGATAGGCTTCAACTCTTCTGTAGTGTTGTTATTAGATATATCCTCATTTATGTCTATTTTTGCGATGTCCGACATTATTTCCTATTATAGTTATAGCTGCAAAGTTAAAATAACTAAGGTTATACAAATCTCGTAGAGTAAAAATGTTCTATGATTGTGATACAAACAAATACAGCAAAGCAAAGCTCTTTGACAGCAAGTAAACAAAACAAGCTCAGAGGTCTCGTTTCATTTATACGCAGTACTTTTACTGAGCCACACTAAAAAAATAGGTATGAAGAATTACAATTAACCTCATAATTAATATTTAAATTATATATGTATTCCAATTTTAGATAAAAGCGTATCTTTATACACAATCTAACATTTGATAATAGCACATAATTTTATGAAACATCCATTTCATAACTACTTTGAATATACCAGGTACAAAGTAATGTACAATCCGTGTAGAGAATCGTATTTGTCAAACGCAGTACCAGAATCTGCCGCTTAGCGTCGCTTTAAGCAATCGCAGAAAAAATACAGAATCAGAGGAAGTACTTCGTTATGCTAGATGTCGCTAGTAGAAATTATTATTGTAAAGCACCCGTTGATGTCTTTTGCACTACCAAAAGAATTATAACAAAATATTGTAATAAAGTATTTAATTTCATATACACTTAGTGCCGTCCTAGAAATTGAAAAATGCATCCCAATTGCTTCTACAAACAGGTTCGTCATTTATCGATGTTCGTTACGAACGGCCAGAATTTTGCCACCAAAGCAAGTCCGACGGATCCAGCTTAACAGGCAGGAGGTAGCCATATTATTAACCTATCTTACAGAGACTTCTTTTTATTAAATTTATTAATGAGATTAGAAAAAATATTACCAATCCAGGCAGGGCGAGATCACGATTCCATGACCCCACCTAGATTTCTCTCCTCCCTTGCATCAGAGGGGCAAGTTCCATCGACCACCTATTTCAACTGAAAGATCGCACTGGCTATCGGATCATCACCACTCGTTCTTCTAATGCTTCGATCAACAATATTGTTGATCAAAGTTTTAAACAACTGAGATGCATTATGATAATGTAGGTACCCACTCGTACTTAAGTTTCCGTCTTTAGGGAAAACAAATTATTTGACCTCTACTCCTTCATGTCAAACAGCTATGGTAGACCTTCACAGTTAATGCAGCGCAGAGAGTATCTAATTTACTATGTCGTTGAATCCATAAAAGGTAGTTACCACATACCATTATTGGTAATGCCATTTAAAGAAAGAAAGAAATTAATTCACTACACTCGTACTTATTTATTTCTACTTACTTCAAATTTTCACTCTGTGTTCAAACATAGACATAATTGGATATTTAGTAAAATTTTATAACCTTACCTATATTGTATAAAACATAATATCAATTGCATTATTTTGTAGAACTACAATAATTATAACGCATTTATAGCCTTAATTTGCACTAAATCGAATCCTTAAAAGGATTACCATTCGATTTAGTTCAAATGAAGGCCACAAGTAATACTTAATTAAAGAGTCATTATCCTAGATTACGAGTAGCTTACGGTAATGCGCAATTTCTTACTTAATGTAAGTACTATTTGATAGCTACCTAGTGCTTAATTTGTAGCTGGATATGCAATAAATCCCGCCTGACAGTAAGTGATTACAGTAGCCTTATTTTGAGGTAGGAAAAAATGTAGCTAACCGTTTACTATGTCCTTCGGGACAACTAACAGGGTAGGTCTTCACCTTTTTTTTGTTAAGGCGGGAAATTATGTTCCTAACCGCACACCCCGTCGTTTGGGGCAACGAACAGGGTAGTGTGGGGCCCTCACCCACTACTTAAGCCCGCCGTGTGCCGTCTCCCTGCCTTTATTGGCGGGCCACTGAAAGTATGTTACATTACTTCAGTGGTGGATAGGCCTTCACCTAACAATATAACCCGACGTGTGCCGTCTCCCCACCTTTATTAACGGACCACTGAACGTTTTGACCGTGTGGTGACGGACTAAGACTTTTTTCCCTTTGTACCGTACCGTATAAATGATGAGCAGCTGCTTGACAATACTCTCGGTCCATGAGCGACGGTTACCATTTTCCATCAGCTGAGTCGTGGTTCGTCTGCCACAAAAAAAAACAGTATAACATTAATACTTTCTAACATTTACGCGAATTTTACACATTTTGAAATAAAACTATTGAAATTGGGATGTTTCTTAATTTCAATAGCCTCACGTATCATTCTAGGACGATATCGATGTTCTTTTGCGAGGATTTGAGGTTTGTCAAACCTAATGTAATGGCGGGTGTGGTCCTGTGTGTGCTCACAAATTGCAGACTTTGTATAACGACGGTGCTTCACATCAACTATATGCTCTTTGATTCGATTTTTTTTTAAATTGTGTTTCTATACGAATATTATGTGGGTTGAAATAAATAAACCAAAAATTTGTAAAATCATATTACTGTGTGTAGATGAAACCGTTGAAACAACATATCAGCATTGGACATCTACCATCTAAGTCCACCCGTGATCATGAATGCTGTAAAGTATTCGAAACGTCGGGATAGTATAAAAATCAAGTAAACGCGATAGATTCCGTAAACGCAGTTTTATTTCAAAGTATAACATTACTTTAGTGGACCATCCTGGAGGACACCTAGTGGATATGTTTAGTACGTGATTAAGCTTTGATTAGGTAATTATAGATCCAAAACCTATATTTTTGCAATTTCAAGTAAATACAACATTTTAAAAGGATATTTAAAAAAACAAGACAACACACTTTTTTTATGGTGGGTCGAGATGTCCTACCACACATCCTGCTGCCCAGAGAGACGGTGAGCTGGTGTGGGGCTCTCAGCACCCTGCACTAAGGAATAATCCTTGTACACAAATTACACCCAGACACAGAACAACCATTTGTGGTTGACACACACAGAGTTGTCTGCACCTACTACGTCATACCGTAATGCTATATAGATTAGGTATATTTCCGAATGCCGTGTGGGGCCGGCTTTAGAATTGGCCCCCCCCTCTCCACCCATGGGAGTCGTAAGAGCTGACTGAGGGAATACCGAGGGAGTGGTCAGCAGCACTCCTTCTTTTTTTTTTGTTAAGGCGGGAAAAAAGGTTCCTAACCGCACACCCCGTCGTTCAGGGCAACGAACAGGGTAGTGTGGGGCCCTCACCCACTAAAGAAACCCGCCGTGTGCCGTCTCTCCGCCTTCATTGGCGGGCCACTGGAACCATGTTACATTCCTTCGGTGGTAGGCAGCAGCACTCTTTCGAGTATTAACAACATCCACTGCGATCGCCAACCCGCCTGCCAAGCGTGGCGATTACGGCACTATCCCCTATTCTTGGGGAGGCCTATGTCCAGCAGTGGACTTTAAAAGGCGGATGGATGGATACTTCCGAATAACCTAATATCAACGGTGAGAATTGCTACAATCAGTTCAATCGTTTCGGAGTTTATTGTTTCCATCCATCCATCAGCCTTTCAACGTCCACTGCTGGACATAGGCCTCCTCAAGAGAACGCCACAACGAGCAGTCCTGCTCCACGCATTTTATTGTTCACAAACAAATAATTCCTCTTTGTAATATCAGTATTAAGTATAGGTGCAGCGGTAGTGTTCAGTGAGCAACTACTGATAATGAGGTCTCGGGTTCGATCCCCGGGTCAGGCAGTGTTATTGATCTTTTTTGTAAAAAGGAAAATTCTCAGTAGCAGCCTGTAGTTTGGAAATGTGCCCGGTAGGCAATAGGCTCGCTCCCTATTACGTGGGATCTAAACATAGCTGGCGAACAGTGGATGTGTAATACACCTCTGCCTACCCCTTCGAGGAATATAGGCGTGATGTGTTGTGTACGTTTAAGTATAGGTAACTAAGACTAAATTAAATCAACTTGCATGCTTGTTGTTATAATGTAGTTAAGTGTTAGTTCCCCTCAATTAGGTCATCAAAAGCAGTACCGGTGGTCCGCGAGTACGGGCCCACGGCGGGTTTTAGTGGGCGACAGCCCCACACTACGCCGTTGTCTCCCTGGACAGCGGGGTGTGCGGTAGGTGCACTTAATCCCGCCTAAAAAAAACCATAATGGGCAATTAGACATTTGGACGCGTAGGCTTTAGTGCAACGGTAGCACTGTACTGTACACACATACACACAGTTAAGTACAGTAATTATTATATTTTGTTTATTTCTATACAAATTTATGTCTTGCTAAATTGGGGAGGACACTGGCTCTTGCAACACAGTTTATAACTAGTGTAGGAGCCAGAGTTCCAAATATTTTGTGTGCATGTTGTTTTTAAGCTAATAAAGAATTATTATTATTATTTTTTGGAGCTTCATTTCATAACTGAAGTCTCGACAAAAAAAAATACTAAAATGAGTAGTCGTAGAATATTTAACTATTATGTGTACCTATACGAGTTTTTGGCCGTGGCCGGCGTCATGGCGAGCGGTTGCAATCATGTTACAAACTCTAGTAAATTTATTAATTTACTGAAAATTACAGAAAATTTAAGGTTTTAACGAATGTATTTTTGTTGAACTTGACACTTTATGTTGAACTTGTCACTGACATTTTTTAACGAATGTATTTTTGTTTATTTCTATGTTTTATTTATATGTATAATTTTGTTTGTTACAATAAATATTCTCTTTCTTTCTTTCTACATAGTTTACATGGTGATGAAACAATCCGCTCCAAATTTAATAATAAAGTATATTTTATCTCAAAGTTCGTAGACATACTTAGACAAAGGATATTATAGACAAGCTATCAGCGTATGCAATGTCGAGATAGCAATAGTTTGACATAATCACTATGATTATAACTTTATTGACCAAAAATGTAGGTACTACCTGTTTTAGCCGGATAAAAAAATGACAGGACAAAAAAAATTGCAGTTATGCTTATATTTTGCTTAAAATGTATTAGAACGTGTTACATTAGCGTATATAACGTAATTAATGAAGGTTTCTTTTGCGTAAATACAAAAGCAAGCTTACATTCCGATGATGGGGACGGTTGGCCACCTTATTGTTGGGACCCAGTTGATTGGGTCCAAATAAAAATAACACATACGCGAAAAGGATAAAATACCTGTGCCTCTCTCACTCTTGCTAAATCCTAATATGATATGTGCATCCTTTTCTTCATCCTTAGTGTTAAAATAGTAGTGAGTCTATAGTATACTTAATCTAAGTAGACAGAGGTCCTCTGCCTACAGCGTATAAGTATTTTATACAGTTGCATACTCTGTGGAGATACCTATTTGGATTGTGGATTGTTTCTTGGAAAGGGGCTAGGTACTTATTGCGTTGTTTGTGAACCGATAACCGTTAGGGAAGAATGAGGTGCTTAGGTAAAGATTATGTACGAATCGAATATCGGGGCGTGGAATGACCCTAGACTGATTGGCGATCTAGTCAAAACGGTATAAGTAAATGGCATGGCATGTTAGTTTGAGTAGCTGGCGGAGAAATACATATTTATTTTTAAAGCTACTATGTACGTTTATTTTCTGATTGTAACGAGATATAACTTTCTTTGTTGATCTCTACTTATTGTTATAGACTAGTTTATTTAAAATTATTAATATTATAAAGAATATTAACTAACGCATTACCCGCGGCTTTTCTTGCGTCATCATCATCGTCTATTTTGTATAGAATTTTCATAAAATCCTCACTTACAGTATATTTTTTTTTAAATGGCCTCACAGCGCTATTTTATAATTCCTATATCGCAGAGGACTTAACAAACATTCAATTTCTCGGGCACAAAGTACACCCAGACTTATAAAATAACCATTTGTGGATCACACAATGAGTTTTCCTTTGTGGGAATCGAACCCATAACAGTCGGGTCTAAACCGCTCCGCCATCTGTTGCAGTCATCAATTGTCACAAGAACCGCAAAATAAGATATATTTTCTTACAATTCAACATTACAAGTTGTCACGATGTTTTCGTGAAAACTGCGGCGTGTGTTACACAGACGCGTAATCAAAGGAAGTGACACATAAGCGCACACGTATGCGCGTATAATTCAGATGTTACGAAACTTTCCGGCGTGTAGTTATTTACTTTTCACATTCATATCAATCAAGTTATCGGCATTAATTGAAACATCGCATGCACGTTATAAATTAGGATTTATTTAAAAAAAATCCTTTTCTCAGTTACTTTATCTATAAGAAAGTACCTACAAATGGACTTATAAAAACGATGTATTTATGGGTTTATTATTATGCTATATACTTGTTGTTATCACTGAGGTAATGTCACACACTTCAAGCGGATTTAGTGCAGCGATCAGCAACACGCGGCCCGCGAGCTACCCTCTTGGGGCCCGGGATTATATGTTTTAGCATTTTAATTTATATATTTAAATAAATAATAATAATAAGTTACTATAACGTAAATAATTATGGTACTTAATTGTAATGGGACACCGCTTAATATGCCAAAAAACCCTTGCTATACAAGAAGAGTATAACGTGAAAATTCAGCAACATTATGATACCGAGCATAATAGTTAAATTTGCATTTTTTTTTTAATTTGTTTTTGTTATTTTTCGTCATTTCTCTTAATTATTAATTAAAGCCTTAGCTGCCTGGAGACCAACAAATTATTTGTCAAATTTTACGTGTTGGTCAAATTTATTTGATAGCTGAGGCTTTGCTTGACGTGTTCGTTAAACAAAATACACTCATTATTTGTTGAAAACTTTAAATTTGACAAACACCTTGGTCAAACAAATTTGATCGTTTACAAGGCGCTTTACTAGCACTATGGATTTTTATTGTCTGAGCAAATAAATATTATTAGATATTATTAATAACATTAAAATAAAATGTCTAATATAACAAATGCGGCCTTCTTTCCTTTATATAGCCCCCCTGTGGCCCCTGGTGGCCAAAAGGTTGCCAACCCATTATTTAGTGGTTGCCCAGTTCGTTACCCTGAATGACAGGGTCCGCGGTTAGGTACATCTTTTCCACCTTAAAAAAGAAAAATAGAAAAAAAGGTGCTTGCTGTTGCCTGCAGCTTCGTAAGCGTAAAATTTTGTTTCCATAATTCAATTCAAATTCAAAAATATCTTTATTTTATAGGCCTATTATATAGCACTTAAAATCGTCAAGAGTACACTAACAATTAACACGAGCGCCTGCAGCGAGTGCATAATGTTTTCTTAATATCTTTAATTTAGTATATAGTTTTTTCATCCGATGTAAATATTTAAAAGTATATATTCTGCTACAAGCCAAGCTCTATATACGTGTGAAAACTGCATGAAAATCCGTTCAGTAATTTCAGAGATTTGCGCTAACATACACACAAACACACTGGCATACAAATTAACAAAATAAGTTTTGAAACTAAAACCAGAATATGAATATATTATATATATTTGAAATGTACTAGTAAAGCACTTTTTTTTTGTTTGTTAAGGCGGGAAAAAATGTTCCTAACCGCACACCCTGTCGTTCGGCGCAACGAACAGGCTAGTGGCCTTCACCCACTAAAGAAACTCGCTGTGTGCCGTCTCTACGCCTTTATTGGCGGGCCACTGGAACTATGTTACATTCCTTCGGTGGTATACTAGTTAAGCCCTACCATTTGATATCCATTAAGGCACATTCCAAATTTAAAAAATCCTTATGTCCTGCAAAGGGCGCTGTGCTGAATTTAGTATGACGTCATACAGCCTATAACCAGCGAATAAGCAGGACGCTTCTTGCGATGCCTAATTTGTCTTTGATAAGTGGTATAGAAGATATACGGGTACAGATGGATAGACATACATACGGGTTAAAATCATATCCTCTCTTGGCTTCGCCATAGTCGGGTAAAAATGTTGTTTGGTGTTTTAAAGTACATTTCTTTTAAAGTCTATTTTTGATACAAGCACTTCTTTCATAATATACAATCGCATTTAGGTTATAATAATAAATATTCAGGGCTATTTTACACAACGTCCTTTGGTCCCAAACTAAGCTTAATGCTTGTGCTATGGGTATCAGATTACGGATATAATACATATATTACTTTTTTTTGTAAATACATACATATAATAGATAGAAAACACCCAGACGCAGTACAAATATCTGTGTTCATCACACAAATGATTGTCCTGAGTGGGAATCGAACCCACGACCTCGTGCACGGAAGTCGGTTACACTACCGACTACGCCACGAGGCCCGTTAATAAGTAAAGTAATTATATTAATCGCTTCCAGGATTATGTTAGATCTCTGCACTGAGACATGGTAATCAGTGGTTTATGAAAAACATTCTCTAACCATCACAGTTTCACTGTCGCGTTATAATAAATAACGTTGAAATTGAAAGAAAGTAAGATTACTAAATTGCCTACATTTCAAATCTCTGTATCTGTACTATTATAAAGCTGTAACAGAACTATGTTTGTATAAATTATAATTTGTGAATAAGGGAAAAGAGTATTTTAATACGAGCGGGAATCGAACCTGCGTTCTTTCCTATCCGGGGAAGTGCTCTAATCCACTGAGCTACCGTACTATTTTTTAGAAATACCTAATCTCCTCATCACATTTGTCTTAACGAAGAGAAGCTGAGCATGTCAAGTGCTAAAATATAGATCAAAATATTTTTGGTAAGGTATATTTAGAGCTGTCAAACAAAAAAGTTTCATTAAAATCCGTTAAATAGTTTTTATTTGATATATACATATGTATAAAAATATATAATTTAATTTGGTTGTTTCGTAATATGTACGAGTATTAAAATAAATTATTTGTATGCCGTGTGGGGCCGGCTGTAGAATTGTCCCACCCCTCTCCACCCATGGGAGTCGTAAGAGCCGACTGAGGGAATATTAGGGGAGTGGGCAGCAGCACTCCCTCGAGTATTAACAACATCCACTGCGATCGCCAACCCGCCTACCAAGCGTGGCGATTACGGCACTATCCCCCATTCCTTGGGGAGGCCTATGTCCAGCAGTGGACGTCGAAAGGCTGATGGATGGATGGATGGATTAAAATAAATTTGTGGATCCCACTAACTATTAAAAATCAGTAACAATTTTAGATATTTGCGAAAAAAATACTGTATTAGCTTATTTAGGCGTCTCTGAAAATCTCTGTTACAGCTTTATAATAGTGTTATAGTTAGTATAGACTAGCCTTTGCCCGCGACTTCACCGCAGCCAAAAGCAAGTTTTTGGGTTATATCTCATGATCCCGACATAGTAGCGGGATAAAATGTATACCAGTTTTTAAGACTGATCGAGAGCTATTAAATAAAAAAAGTTGCATCAAAATCCGTTCAGTAGTTTTTGCGTGATGCGCGAACGAACAAACAGATAAACAGACAAACAAACAAAAAAAATCTAAAAAAAATCGTTTTGTGTTTAGACACGCCTATATAGCCTTATACAGTCATTGTTTCTCAAATATCTTAAATGTACAGACACAGCTATGTTACAGTTTTAGGTATAAGTATAGATCACGGAGTACGGAAATTCCGTACTCCGTGGTATAGATAGATTAGAATCAATAAGTACAGATATTTCTATCAATACTGCGAAAACTTACTAGTAATAAATAACTCTTGTAAAAATACAGAGGTCGCTGTTATGACAAGATGCATGATCATGTTTATTACGCACATACTAACTGGTTATTCATATAACTTTGTAAATATGTTAGTTTGTCACGCAACCACGATGAACTAGTATGATATAAGCTGAAAACTAGAATCGTTTGAATAATGCTGTATTTGTTTTTTACTGACTCTGTGGTGTGTGGAGCAGTAGTTTGTGCGTCTGCTGATCATGAGGTCTCGGGTTCAATCCACGGATCGGGCAGTGTTATTGAGCTTTTTCGTAAAAAGAAAAATTCTCAGTACCAGCCCGGAGTTTGGAAATGTACCCGGTTGACGGCAATAGGCTCGCCCCCTATTATGTGGGACTTAAACATAGCTGGCGAACCGTCTGTAGATATGTAATACACCTCTGCCTAGCCCTTCGGGGAATACAGGCGTGATGCTATGTATTTATGTTTTTAATACTGTATTTGAGTGCACAGATAACGGAGTAGTCTTGATACTTACCTTCCGTGACTGTTGTCGGTTCGATTCACGCGCAGAATAATTCCACAAAGTTCTAAGTCTGGATGTCCTATTATGTTTGTGAAATTATATTTTTGTAAAGCCTTTGGTATCGTCGTTAAACAAAGTGATATAGAGAGTAGAGCTATCAGTAGTAGAGCTATCAAACACAAAAAGTTTCATTCAAATTCAGATTCAGGTTCAATAGTTTTGCGCGATGTGCGAAAAAACAAATAGATAAATAGACATTTTTGATCTATATTTTTTAGCATTTGACATGCTCCACCACTTTTTAAAGTACAAATTATTTGTGAATAAGGAAAAAGAGATTTTTTGTACGAGCGAGAATCGAACCCGCGTCTTTTCCAATACGGGGAAGTGCTCTAAGCCACTGAGCTATCGTACAGATCTTTCGATCATCCCAATCTGCTTATCACGTTTGTCTTTACGACCAACGCCATCTATCGGAATGCATTTACATGCATTAAACCAATATAGTAAGTTTAATTTTGGAATTAAAATTCATACTATTTGATGGCGCGATTTTTCATACATTTTTGATCTATATTTAAAAATATTTCTCATTAGATTCCCGCTCGTACAAAAAATCTCTTTTTCCTTATTCACAAATAAGATAAATAGACAAATAGACAACAATTCTAAAAAATATAGTGCTGTGTTCAGACAGGCCTAAATAGGCTAATATAGTAATTTTTCTTATATATATGAAAAATGGCTATACTGATTAGACAGATAGCCGTTACAGCTTTATAATAGTACAGAAAAGGGATTTAGAGATTTTGAAATAAAGGGAGAAATATCGCGTTATCTATACTATTATAATGCTGTAACAGTGGTGTGTACATATAAGATATTTGAGAAAAAATTACTGTATTAGACTATATAGGCGTGTCTAAACACAAAACAATTTATTTTAGATTTTTTGTCTGTGTGTCGCTACGCGTCACTCAATAACTACTGAACGGACTTTGATGCAACTTTTTTATTTAACAGCTTTTGATTAGACTTAAAAATTGATGTAAATTAAGAACTAGCTTTTGGCTGCGGCAGAGCCGTGGTCAAAGGCGTACGTATAAGAACAGATTCCGAAGGTACCTATTTAGGAGGATAGAGGATTTATTAATTACATGTACACCGGTTTTTCATGAATATTGTTCATAATTCATCGGCTTGTTAGACAACAGACTTATCCAATAACTAGTCTGCAACTGACGTAACAACATAAAAAAAATAGATGCAATTTGTTTGTATTTTTCCGTTTTAAACATGAAGTTGGTTATAGCTTTCGATCAACAATACCACTAGATAATAGGTCACATACAAAATCAAAGTTAAATACTATCCGTGTGAATATATAGGTACTTATATATATATAGCTACATATGTTTACTAACGAACTAAGACAAAAGTTTTAAAACAGTTTTAAGTTCAACTTAATTACAATCATGGCACTTAGTAATAAAGTCACAAGTACATAAAATATTATGTTATATTTACGATCATTCGTCACAAAAACGAGAAAAGCAATAATATATAAAATAAGAGCTCACTACCTACTCAAGCGCGCTGTTATTTACTATGACGGATTTTTAGGCCGACCAGCAGGCCTACCATGAACTCTTAGCTTCCGACGTAATTCAAAATAGGTATGTTGTTGTATTTTGTACCATGATGTCTAATTGAGCGATCTTGGTTAGTTTCAAGTTGTCAAGTAAGTTTATGGTACGAATTTCAATACAAAGATGTCATGTTTGCGATTCAGATAATGTGCTGATTCGGCAAAAAACAAAAGATTGCGTCTTTGACACGTCATGGTACGAAATTACGATTTAATTCAGTTTGGGTCCTAAACTGGATCGCAATAAGAGTTACAGTTAGTATAGAGGCGTGGTAAGCCTGCTGATATCTAGTTGCATTGTTGATCGAAGGTTATAGCAGTTGGTATTAACGTCTGTTTCTCTTTCTGATGATTTTAGTGCATACAAATTATTTAAGAGTGGTAGAGTTTCAGTAGTAGTTTGGCTGACTGACTACATTCGTAACGTCTTACGATAACATAAGAGAGTGAGTACGTCTGAAAGAGAGTATTGGTATAATAATGCGAAAGGGAATGCTCCGATGGTTCGAACATATGGAAAGAATGCCGGATGAGCGCTGGTTAAGAATATATACCATGTGAAAGTGGAAGGAAGTAGGTACAGGACCACGGAAGTAATGTAACATAGTTCCAATGGCCCGCCAATGCAGGCGGAGAGACGGCACTTGGCGGGTTTATGTAGTGGATGAGGGCTTCATACTACCCTGTCCGTTGCTCTGAACGACGGGGTGTGCGGTTGATTTTTTCATGTATTAACAAAAAAAAAGGATGTAAGTACAGGGGGAAACCGAGACTCACCTACCTAGAACATATCGGTAATGTCTATTGAAGGAAGGTGGAGTTCGGAGTCTCCAAAACCGGCGATGTATGAAGAGAATTATGAATGTTGAGGTGATTATTTCTCCACCTCCCACCCCTTACCTTGGAGATGGTGACGCGCGATGTCTCTGGTGCTGCTAGCGTCTATAAGCTATGGTAACCGCTTACCATTAAAGGCTGTATGCTTGTTTGCTATCAACGTAGTATAAAAATATTATAGAAGTAAAAGTAATAATTTTAATTACTATTTAATTATTATCTCTGTTAAGTTATAAAATATGGTTAAGTACCTAGTTACACTACGCGTGTTGCAAAACCGCGTAAGTACGAGCCGTGACGGCGATTATTTCATTTAACTAGAAAGCAAATTATTTAGTTGAGTGCTTTTTAATTAGAAATCCTAACGTATAGTTGACTAGTTGTTTTCGTGTCTTCGCTCGCGTGCGCGGTGCGGTATACTTGCCGTTTGTTTTTGTTTTGTATATATCTCAAGTTCCTAATATAGTAGCAGTTACAAGTACCTACACCACAGTTTTTAATTCTCAACAACTATCAAACAAAATTGTTGGATAAAAATCGGTTCAGTAGTTTTTGCGTGATATGCCTGGTAAAGACAACCATTCTAATAAAAATATATTATACCTTACTAATATTACAAACTAGCCTTTGTCCGTGGCTCCGCCGCAGTCAAACGCTAGTTTTTAGGTTATATCTCAGGTTTCCGACATAGTAGCGGGATAAAATGTTCATGTTTCATCAAAATCCGTTAAGTAAATAAATAAATATATTCACGGACATTTCACACAAAGTCCTCTGGTCCCAAACTAAGCTTAACGCTTGTGCTGTGGGTACCAGATTACGGATATAATACATATATTACTTTTTTTTTGTAAATACATACATATAATAGATAGAAAACACCCAGACACACACACAAATAATTGTCCTGCGTGGGAATCGAACCCACAACCTCATGCACGGAAGTCGGTTACATTACGCCACGAGGCCCGTCAAGTAGTTTTAGTTTAGTGCGTGAAACAAAAACAAACAAACAGACTAACAGACAGAAATTCTAAAAAGAAATAAAGAAGCAGAATAAGCAGAGGATAGGAAGGATAATATAAGTCGTGTGGGGCCGGCTTTAGAATTGTCCCACCCCTCTCTACCCACGGGAGTCGTAAGAGCCGACTGAGGGAATACCGGGGGAGTGGGCAGCAGCACTCCCTCGAGTATTAATAACATCCACTGCAATCGCCAACCCGCTTGCCAAGCGTGGCGACTACGGCATTATCCCCCATGACGGGACCGCACGTTGTGGCATTCTCTTGGGGAGGCCTATGTCCAGCAGTGGACGGTGAAAGGCTGATGGAGGAAGGATAATAAAGAGAGCATAGGGAGGGGGTTTGGGATCCCCGTGATTCACACCATACGAAACACAACAGTAGAAGTACCTGCCATTGTTGCCCACTGATTTTCTGTGAGAGGGTGGTACTTCCCTGATTTGACAGGCTTAAGGCTGGGATCAGCATGGTTCTACTGCTGAACCACATGTACCTCAGCTCCACAATCACAAATAATGGCCGGTGTGAGGATGAGATCTATAGATGTGTTGATAAGCTGTATAGAGTCTGGTGCAATCGCAACATCACCAAAGTCGTGAAAGTCTGCCTGATGAAAAGCTTAGCCTTCCCAATTTTTCCATATGTGGAAGGTCATGAGGTCTGAACGCCTACGTGTTGGACATAATGTGATGACAGTTGCGACACAAATCAGCATAGTTCAATGTTCCCGTAACGTTGAAGATCATAGTGAACGCGCATCGCTAGGGCTGCAATAGACATTCGTACTACATAATATATTATATTACGACCAATAATGACCAGGGAGAAGAAAGAGGAAGAAATGTAATCAAAATTTGTTGGCGGCTTGGCTGTGCCCCTGGTGCTGCTAAAGTCCATGAGCATCGGTTCCCACTTACCAACAGGTAGGCCGTTTGTCAGAATGTGGCCCGCTAACAAGGCAGAGAGACGACACACGGCGGGTTTATTTAGTGGGTGAGGGCCCCACACTATCATGTTCGTTGCCCCGAACGACGGGGTGTGCGGTTAAGAACACTCTTCCCGCTTTAAAAAAAAAAGGTGGGCCGTTTGCTAATCGGCCACCGTTGGCAATAAAAAAAATTAATACAGATTTATTAATTTTACATAACTAAAACTAGTACTTATAGTACCTCTAAAAGTTCTCTTTTTCCATATTTCACAAATAATTGGTTATTTACAGCCATGCTATTTGGTATATAATTAAAGGGCTTAATTAGCACATTTGTATATACTTATATTTATTCCATATATTATATACATATACGTATTCGGGTTTTGGTTTCCAAAATTATTTTATTATTATTCATAGGTACTTACGTCTAAAAGTCCAGCTCTGTCGCTCTCCTTCTTAGGCAATAACGGACAATAAGTCTTCTTATTGACTTATTGAGGGCACATACTTGCGTAATAGCACAAGGACAGTCATGCAAACAATTTAACCATATCAGAAATCAACAACCGCCGCAGGGTACACCGTTACAAACGAAACACTTATTTACATTGCTCAATCTACATTATTAATATTCAAATAAATGTTAAATTTCACGCTTTCTCTCGGGACTATAAAACAATATAAGTTCACTCATCATGGCAAAATATTACATAATTTTATTTATCCGATACCAATTTATAGGTATGACAAAAGGTAAGATAACGAAACTCAGCGTAAACCGGACCATCCGTTGGGCGCGCAAGCCTGCGCGGGCGCAGACTCGCCGAGCAAGTTCCCGCTCAACTACAACTACTCAACTCGCCAGTTATGCGTAAACTGTCGGGAGGTGTGGATGTCTCGTCCGCATGAACATAACAAAATCATATTACCGTGCTTTCGGAAACAGTGTTACACAATTGTGGCCAACGTTTTAATCGTGAATCTAAGTTTAATTAATAAAGCCCAGTGTCTCATGCAAATGCTTGGATAAATGCGCGCTGGCCGTAACGCAGATTTTGTAAAGGTAAGCGATTGTAACACGGCTGAGTTGAGAAGGGCTCTATTACAAGCTGTTTTAGCGGTTCAAGTTCTTTTCGAAAGGGTTGAGCGGGTTCTGCAAGGCGGATCACATTCTACGACTAGGAACAATTTGTCAATAATTATTGTGTATAGAGAATTTGAATTTTGGTAGAATTGTGACCCTTTGTAATTCGATTTCTAATAGTCTAATCTCTCCGGCCTTGCGCGGGGAATGTGAGTTTGCCTATTGAACGATAGGTATTTGGTGCTTACAATATCTAGTAATATTCGCTAGTGATCTTACTGAGATTAAATCACTTCTCGTTGTAGTAAAAATGTTTTCTCGCGTAATTATTTGTGATGTTTAGTAACATTGTATCCTCACGTCACCTCTAGGTGTGGACGAGTTTACGACGATGCGAAACGATTAAGTTGCGCGGTATTAAGATTGTTATGTCAGTTATAGAGTAGGTATGTGTAGTAGTTTTATTTATTTGGTTAGGAGGTTCAATGTGCCGCCATTGGAATTAACTGGATTCATACTTTGTCGCAGTTCACATAAATTTGTAGGGCTTAGTTAAGAAATAATTATCCAATGGGTACCTTACCTACGCAATGTAGACTTAGTAGGTACCTACCAACCTACCTAATAATCATTAGAAATCGGTGACGTGTTTCGGCCTCGTTTGGGGACGAAAACTGGGTATCGGAAGACCGTTTTATGATACGTGATAACCCGTTGTCTTCGCCTACCCTTCTGCTATTTAGGGGGTTAAATTGTAATACTAAAAAAATTAAGCAAGGGGGTTTGACCGTATCCCCACAAATATTATTAAATCAACAGCAATGATATCCTAGCGTAAAACCAAGGACTGCAAAGACAGTGGTATCAAGTTCGATCCTGAATCCAAGGTTCAGGCCTCTGCTGATTTTTCGAGAAAACCTGTCCCCGTCGTTCGGGGAAACGAACAGGGTAGCGTGGGGCCCTCAGCCACTAAAGAAACCCGCCGTTGGCTGTCTCTCCGCCTTTATTTGTGGGCCACTGGAACTATGTTACATTCCTTCAGTGGTAGGAAACCTGCATGCCTGAGAGAGATTTTCTCGACTGCTTGTGAAGTCTGCTAACTTGCATTGGACTAGTGTGGTAGACTATAGCCTAATCCCTCTCACCATGAGAGGAAACCCGTGCCCAAAAATGGGGCAGTAAAAGAGTTGGAAAAAAAAGTGTTGTGTTTCGGATTCCTACACAAATAATTTTTTTTTTTATTTCCAAATAGTTATTCTAAGTCTGGGTGTACCTACCTACCTTAAGTCCGTCAATTGTATCTATGTTTGTAACGATACGGAGATTATAGGTACTTGGTGCATGCAACACGCTTATCAAAACAAGCTTTGAAGCGTAATTTTCGATAGAAGTTATATTATAATTTGCACATTACCTGCGGCTTCGCTCGCGTCATAGTGATAAATCCTTTTCGGATAGAATTTGCTCAACATCCTTTCTTACTGCTTACCTACAGTATTATACATATAGGTACCTACTGTAAAAAACCGTTATTTAGATATTACAAACAGACACTTATTTTTTTTATTAGTATAGTTTAAAAATAAAATCAATTCAACAATCAGCGAAATTAATCACCAATCAGCCCCCTACCTAGACAATCCAATAGACCAGAGGTCAAAGCAGGTCTTGAATTCGAACCTCACATTCACCTTTAACTTTACGAAGAAGCGGCAAGTCTCATTATCGCTTGCACGTTCGCTTGGCGACCCATAAGCCATTGGCCCCAGATGTCATGAACAACTATAGCACTCATGGGGACCGAGTACCTTCATAAATATCCTGACATCTGGTCTAACTTGAAGTAATACTTACTAACGCCATCTCCCATACATGTTTCGCTTCCTCAATATTCATAATTCCTTTCATATACGCTGGTTTCGGAGATTATTGACTCCACCTTCCTTCAATACGTCATGTGTTTTGTCGTTCTGGTCTAGGTAGGTTAGTCTCGGTCTCCCCCTGTACCTACATCCTTCCACTTTCGCATTGTATTATCTTCTTAATCAATCGTTCATCTGGCATTATTTCCACATGCCCAGACCATCGCAACATTCCCTTTCGGATCTACACATATATTCTCTTTCAGACCTACTCGCTCACTTACGTTGTGGTTTGATCTTAGAATATTGTTATCCCTTTTTAGGTTGTGGAAGTCAGACGGGAGTAGCTGTGTTGAAAAATTCTAATCTGTTTAGACAAGAAAACCCGGTTCTCTGAAATTGGGAATTATAAGGGTTAGGAGGGCGATGGTGAATATCACTGGGTTGCAATTATTACTCTGGGGTTGGGCTGTGTGTAAAAATTCTGGAAATATCTTTACTACTAACAATAATTACTCACTAACATTTTTTTAAAGACATCTCCCTTCTCTAAGGAATAATCGAAAAAATACGACGGCCCTCGTGGCGTAGTCGGTACTGTAACCGACTTCCGTGCACGAGGGTTCGATTCCCACTCAGGAAAATTATTTGTGTGATAAACACAGATATTTGTACTGCGTCTGGGTGTTTTCTATCTATTATAAATATAAAATATTCACGGACATTTTTCACACAACGTCCTCTAGTCTCAAACTAAGCTTAACGCTTGTGCTATGGGTACCAGATTACGGATATGATACATATACTACTTTTTTTTGTAAATACATACATGAAGTAGATAGAAAACACCCAGACGCAGTACAAATATCTGTATTCATAACACAAATAATTGTCCTGAGTGGGAATCGAACCCACGACCTCGTGCACGGAAGTCTGTTACACTACCAACTACGCCACGAGGCCCATCAATGATTATAAGTATGTATTTACAAAATTGTATTATATCCGTAATCTGGTACCCCTTTCTTTATTTTTTTTTATTTTAGGTGGGCAAAAATGTCCTACCGCACACCCCGCTGCCCGGGGAGACAACGGGGTAGTGTGGGGCTCTCACCCACTAAAAACCCACCGTGCGCCCTCACCCGCCCTTGCTACGGCGGATCACGGGAACCGTGTCGTTTCTCCGCGATCCGCAGGCGGCAGCCCCTTCGGGCACCCTCTCTTGTGCGACGCCCCGCGCACTTGGGCGTCACACCTTCGTGGTAGGCTTCCGCGGACGGCAGGGTACTCCCCGACCCCACCGTCCGCAGCCTCGGCTAGGGCAGCATCAGGCGCAGGTAAGCGCGCGCACGCCGCCCCGCGCGCCGGCGGCGAATCGGGTCAGCGAAGAAGGATTCCTCCCGGGCCCTCTCCGCCGCCTCCTTCCGCGAGATGACAGCCTCGCAGAAGGCGGCGACCGCGGTCCAGGCCCTGTCACTGCCAACCATCGCTCGCGCAACGGCCGGCAGCGACAGGTCCACGCCTATGACTGCAGCGAGTTCCCGGCGCTGCACATCCCAGGCCGGGCACGACTCGAGCGTGTGCTGCGCCGAGTCCTCGCCGCAGTCGCAGTGGTGACAGCCTGGGGTCGTCTCCCTCCTAGCGATCGTGTGCAGGTATTTGCCGAAGCAACCGTGCCCCGACAAAACCTGCACCAACCGGAAGGTGAGGACCCCGTGCTGCCGCCCTGCCCATTCTTCCAATATCGGCTGGAGCGCCCCCACGGTCCAGAGACCAGCCCGGGGCGTCTCCAGCCGAGACCTCCACTTTAAGACGGTGGCGCGGCGGGCATCTTCCCGCCACGCTGAGATTGCGCTTGGCGAGGGGCGGCTGCCCCCCGCCCGCGCCGTCGACGCCCGCCGTTAGACGTCGGCGAGCACTTCCGCCTCCAGATCCCACGGGGGGGTTCCGGCCAACGCGCAGGCTGCATCGCACGAGACCGTGCGGTACCCGCGTATTGCCCTGACCGCTACGACCCTCTGTGGACGCCACAGAAGGGCCCTATTGCGAGCGGCCAGGGACTCCGCCCACACGGGCGCGCCGTACAGTGCCATTGACCGTACTACCCCCGCGTAGAGTCGTCGACACGCGAGACTCGGTCCGCCCAAATTCGGCATCAGTCGCCCGAGGGCGGACGCCGTGCCGACGAGCTTTGGCGCAAGACGGCGGAAGTGCTCGTCAAAGTGCCACCGTCCATCCAATACCAGGCCCAGGTATTTGATGTGGGCCTGGATTGGAAAGCCCACACCGTTGACCGTTATCGAGGCGCCGGCGGGTGGGCCGCGTCGGGGCCCATGGAACTGTAGGGCCTCCGACTTTTCAAGGGCGACCCTAAGCCCCAGCGCCTCAATCCGCCTGACCACCTCCGCGGTTCCTGAGGTGGCCAGCGTTGCCGCCTCCTCGAGGGTCCCGCCCCGGGCTGTGACGAGCGTATCGTCTGCGTAGCAAATTACGCCCAGCCCGGGGGGGAGCCGGCCACGGAGGACCCAGTCTTAGCCGATGTCCCACAGGAGCGGCCCTAGAACCGAACCCTGCGGGACGCCGCACGACATAGCCCTCCTTACAACGTCCCCTTCCCGGTCCACGAAGAGGACGCTGCGGCCGTCGAGGTAGTCCGCCACCAGCCGCCTTAGGTAGAGGGGCACTCCATGGTACCGGAGTGCCTCCTTGATGCAGCCGAATGGCAGACTATTGAAGGCGTTGGCGATGTCGAGCGACACCGCCAACAGCACTTCCCTCGAGGTGACGGCCTCCGCAGCCGCGGCCTTCAAGCGCAGGATGGCGTCGACCGTAGACCGACCCGCCCGAAATCCGAACTGCGCATCGGACAGGTCGGGGCCGACCGCACTTAGGTGCCGGACGATGCGGGCAGCGACTACCCGCTCGAGAAGTTTGCCCGCCTCGTCTGGGTGTTTTCTATCTATTATAAATATAAAATATTCACGGACATTTTTCACACAACGTCCTCTGGTCTCAAACTAAGCTTAACGCTTGTGCTATGGGTACCAGATTACGGATATGATACATATACTACTTTTTTTTGTAAATACATACATGAAATAGATAGAAAACACCCAGACGCAGTACAAATATCTGTATTCATAACACAAATAATTGTCCTGAGTGGGAATCGAACCCACGACCTCGTGCACGGAAGTCTGTTACACTACCGACTACGCCACGAGGCCCATCAATGATTATAAGTATGTATTTACAAAATTGTATTATATCCGTAATCTGGTACCCCTAGCACAAGCATTAAGCTTAGTTTGGGACCAGAGGACGTTGTGTGAGAATGTACGTGAATATTGATTTATTTATTACTTTGCCGTGTGGGGCCGGCTTTAGAATTGTCCCACCCCTCTCTACCCATGGGAGTCATAAGAGCCGACTGAGGGAATACCGAGGGACCGGGTAGCAGCGATTCCCTGTGTACTAAAAACTTCCACTGCGATCGCCAACCCGCCTGCCAAGCGTGGCGATTATGGTAAAAACCCCCAAATGAGTGCACAGAGACAAACATCGTCCCCCAGTCACGGCAGCTCCGCTATCCCGTGGCCTAACGGTAGCGGGCCCGGTAACGGCGGAGCAGGGGGTGCTAAAAATCCCCGGTCGCGATCTGGCTACCATAAACGACCTCTGGCCCTGGTAACGCACAACGTTCGGACACTTCGGACCGTCGAGATAATCACCGAGCTGGAAGAGGGATTGAGCAAGATCCGCTGGGACATTATAGGGTTGTCAGAAGTCCGAAGAGAGGGTGAAGGCACGACAATCCTCCAGTCCGGGAACTTGCTCTTCCACGGGGAGGGCGACCACCAGTCCCAAGGAGGTGTCGGGTTTATCGTTCGCGGGTTTCTCGTAGGCAACGTAAAGAGGATTGAGAGTGTGTCGAGTAGGGTAGCGTACCTTATACTCAGAATAACCAAACGGTATTCGTTGAAGGTCATACAGGTTTACGCAACGACCTCGTCACACTCCAACGACGAGGTGAAGGCCCTATATGAGGATATCTCGAAGGCCATCCACTCGTCTAAAACCTACTTCACAGTGGTTATGGGAGATTTTAACGCGAAACTGGGCAAAAGGACAGACGATGAGCTGAAATTGGGGCACTATGGTTTCGGGCAGAGGAATCACAGGGGCCAGATGCTGGCTAATTTTCTGGAGAAGGAAGGCCTCTACATGAGATTGACTTCATCTTGTCGGACAAACGACACATATTCAACGATGTCTCAGTGATCAGCAGGATTAAAACTGGGAGTGATCACCGACTAGTCAGGGGCATTTTGAATATTAACACGAAAGTCGAGAGGTCGCGCTTGATGAAGTCTACGTTCCGACCAACACCTGCCCAATACCCCGAGAACTTTCAGCTCGAACTACAAAATCGTTTCCAATGTCTAGATGAGTATGAATTAGCGAGCGATTTGAATAGCATTCATTGAACAGCAGCAGATCCAAGCTAACTCGGCACTTTACCAAAGATATCCCGGACGTCAGCCTGTACGAGATCAGAATGGCTCTCAAACAACTAAAGAACGGAAAGGCACCGGGAGACGACGGAATCACCACAGAGTTTCTGAGAGCAGGCGGAAAGCTGGTCTTAAAAGCTCTTCAGAGGCTGTTCTAGGGGGGGACGTTCCAGAGTCATGGATCAGAAGCGTGGTGGTGCTGTTCTTCAAGAAAGGTGACAGAACTCTTTTGAAGAACTATAGATCCATCTCGCTCTTGAGCCACGTCTATAAGTTATTTTCGAGGGTCATTACAAATCGACTCACATGCAGGCTTGACGACTTCCAGCCTCCCGAATAACCCGGTTTCCGAAAAGGCTATAGTACCATAGACCACATCCACACGCTACGCCAGATTATACAGAAAGCCGAAGAATACAATCGGCCTCTGTGTCTGGCGTTTGTGGACTATGAGAAAGCCTTTGATTCGATCGAAACTTGGGCGGTGCTGCAGTCCCTTCAGCGGTGCCAAATTAACTATCAGTACATCGAAGTGCTGAAGTGCTTGTATAGAAACGCCACCATGTCAGTCCGTGTTCAGGACAGGAGTACGAAACCGATCCAACTGCAGAGAGGTGTTAGACAGGGAGACGTTATGTCCCCGAAACTCCTCACCGCTGCATTGGAAGATGTCTTCAAGCTCTTGGACTAGACCGGATTTGTCATCAACATCAATGGCGAATACATCACTCACCTTCGATATACCGACGACATCGTAGTCATGGCAGAAACGCTGGAGGACCTTGGCACCATGCTCAATGATCTCAGCAGGGTTTCCCGACTAGTAGGTCTCAGAATGAACATGGACAAGGCGAAAGTCATGTCTAATGTCCATGTCATTTCAGTACCGGTCCTAGTCGGGAGTGCGCTTCTCGAAGTTGTCGACCACTATGTCTACCTGGGACCAACAGTCCAGTTAGTAGTCCAGTAGTTAGGCACAACTTCGAGAAAGAGGCCAGTCCACGAATCCAACTCGGCTGGGCAGCGTTCGGGAAGCTAAGGAAGATCTTCTTATCCAATATTCCACAGTGTCTGAAAACGAAGGTCTACGACCAGTGTGTGTTACCAGTGATGACATATGGAACAGAGACGTGGTCTCTGAATGTTGGCCTCGTATCAAGGCTCAAAGTCGCTCAGCGGGCCATGGAGCGGGCTATGCTTGGTATTTCCCTACGTGATCGTATCCGTAATACGGATATCCGTAGGAGAAGGAGAATGACCGACATAGCCCGCCGGGTTGCCATGCTGAAGTGGCAATGGGCAGGCCACATCAGTCGACGAAACGATAACCGTTGGGGAAGAAAGGTTCTCGAGTCGCAAACACGTATCGGACGGCGCAGCGTAGGACGGGCCCCCACCAGGTGGACCGACGATTTGGTCAAAGCTGTGGGGAGCCGTTGGATGCGGTCGGCACAGGACCGCTCGTTGTGGCGTTCTCTTGGGGAGGCCTATGTCCAGCAGTGGACGTTGAATGGCTGATGGATGGATGGATGGAGGTTACAATAAAATTATTACTCTGGGGTTCTGCTGTGTGTACAAATAATTGAAATATCTCTACTACTAACAATAATTACTCTCTAACATTTTTTTTAAAGACAACTCCCTGTGCTAAGGAATAATCCTTGTATCGCGGGGGACTTTGCAAACATGCTCAGAACAACCATCTGTGGATCCCACAAAGAGTTGTCCTGTGTGGGAATCGAACCCACAACACTCGGACGACACAAGGCCGGTATGTAAGCCACTCCGCAAACTGTGTAGTCAAATGATAGTGTTTGTGGATATTTTCGAGTGGGATTTTTTATAATATTCAGGTAATACTAATAATTAGGTATACAGAAACGTGACACAGCGAGGAAATAATTACATACTTAGTCATTGTCAGTATTTTCAAGCTACACCTAGAATTCTTTTAAACACAAGTTTTAATTTGTAGGTTTGTATTTTACTGAGAATTTTACCAACATTTAAACCAAATTCTGTTTATTATTTTATTAACAAACCAGCAACATGGCTGGAACCATATGGACGGGACTCTCACTGGCAGATAGCTGATGTTATAAGGAGAAACTTAAGGTTTATTCTGGAAAAATAATTAGAGTTCCGCATATAAAAGAAAATAACCAAATTCGAAGTAGCTGAAGTCGCGGGGTAGCTATTCTATAATATAATTATAAAGCCATTATGTTGCTCCAAGTAGTACTCTATCTACACGTGAAACTACATTAAAATCCTTGGTTTGTATTCTTATACATTTCTCTAGTATATAGAGGGAACACCTCTCAATTTTCGATACACACCATACCTTCAATGCACAGATACAAAAGTTTTCTGCTATAATTCAAAAGTATTATATTAATTTGTTTTTATTTCAAGTTAATCCCGATCTTGTATTCTTAGAAGCACCAATGAGGCACTAAGGTCACTCCTCAAATTGGTTATTCATGGGTACACAACCCATGAATAATTACAGATCTCCGCTTATTATAAAGATTTCTGTGTGATAACCAATTCAAGAGGTGACCTTAGTTGCTCATTGGTGCTTCCAAGACTCACACTAACTCTAAAATAAAGACAGCGCATTGTCAACTAAAAAGTGAAGCCACTAAAGTTTTGAAAGATGTGTGCGTGAAAGTGTTGTCACCGGAAATAAATAATCTCTTTAACTTTGTCCGTGTGGTGACGAACTAAGAATTCAAGTGTCACCACCCCATTCTTTCCCACGGGTGTCGTACGAGGCGACTAAAGGAAGTAAGCATTTATCATCCATTGCATGACTGGTGGTAGGGCTGGGTACCAAGTGGGAGTACTCGCTTGGTATCGGGCCCGAGCGGGTTGGTACCACCATCTCCCATGTGACCGGCCATAAAGCACATCGTTGCGTTTTGGCTGTAGCAGGAGATAGCCGTTTATATTTTATTTCATATCTGTGAAATGAATTGGTGAGCAGCGGCTTGACAATACTCTTGGTGTAGTCAAGTCCATGGGCGACGGTTACCATTTACCATCAAATGGATCGTGGCTCGTCTCTACATGCAATAATAAAAAAAAAAAACTTGGGTATTTTTTTTTCAAGTTTTATATTTAAAACATAAATGAAGTAAAAGTATAAAGTATGTTTACAGGAAATCATATATTAGGGAATATTATGACGCTGACGACATAATCATGTATGTAACGTACGTACGAAATCGTCGAGCCGTTTGGGGTAATTTTAAATCATACTCTGGTAATACTCGTGGTTTATAACATTTCGTTTTGGAATGGTTTTGTGTATTTGTGTGCATGAGCGCGTGTAATTACAAGTTTGGCATGGCTTCATTGGATTGTTCGTAATGCTCCGTCTGTATTTTTTAGCCAGTCTGAGTTCCAAGAATACAAAATCGGGATTAACTAGAAATAAAACCAAACTCGAAATGCAAGTTCTAGCATAAAATTGGTATCCATGTTAATCATCTTTCTAAAAATAGTCTCGTTTTACCTGCGGTTAATACTAGGTTCTTAAAGTTTTATGGTTTCTAACGTATGTTTTATACAGACGTATTCTTGTTAAATTATAATAGATTAAATTGTACAACCATAGTAATGTTTAAAGGGGAAAGAGGTATTTTATTTTTGCCAGAATTAGACGAGCTGTGGCATTATAGTATTTATGTTATTAACTTCGTATTTATTATACTTATTAACCAATTTCTACTTCTCTATCGTTTAGACACTATAAGTGAGACTTATAATAACTTTTAATGGAAAAACAGAACGGATTACCAAAACTTTCACGATAGAATTTATTTTTAGACTAAATATCTATATATATGAGTATCTGAACCGTGCGTCAACGTCACTCCTTCCTCCTTTTATAGGATATGGCCTGTTATAGGTATACCCTATGATATTACCCTATATAATATTGGATAATGTAGCTTTCTAAATATGAAAATATGTAAAAATCGTTTTCGTGGTTTAAAAGTTTATTAATCACAAATAAATATTATCCTCCTTTTTCGTTTGTAGGTATAGATTAACTTGGAGGTTCTTTTTAAAAGGGCTTATTATGTCAAGAATGCTTAAGTAAATTTACAAAAACAATAAGAAGTATGAGTGTGTGACGCGAAACATAATGCAGTTTTCGTAATAATTTTTCTAGAGAACAGCTGTTATAAACTAACTTATAAAATTAAAAAAATCATTGAGCATATGAAAATGGGTGTAAAATCGTATTGCAAAAAAGAGCCGTCACGGGACGTCTCGCAGATGTAAAAACATCGAATTTCTTTCTTTTTCAAATACTTATATATAATTCTTGGTAAGCGCCCTCATTATCCCCCCGCATTAGATGTTTTCACATCAAAAAGTATTTTTTTATCTTTTGAAAAGACTCTCCTCAATTTGTCATAGAAATGTCTAAAAGGAATTGTTTCCCTACTTTTACTTTTTACGCATCTTCATAATCGCTGTTATCTGTATTCTCCTAAACTTATCCCAGACTTTTTGTTGAGGTTGACTTCCGATATTTTCGGTTATAACTGATCCACCCGTAGATATATTGAGCAACTGTCTATCTCACCCCCACGATCGAACTAATGGAAGAACTGGCGATCATATAACATAACCAGACCCAGTTGTTTTTTCTTTTATTATACAGGACTTTGACATCCGTTATTTGTCAGCCACAGCTTAACGTGCGTTCCGAAAAATACTAAACACAAATAAGTAAACGTGTGAAATATATTACGTTTTAAGATTGCATGTTTCCTGTGCACTAAATCGTGTTAAACAGCGACCTCGATGCATCCTCCTCTGTTTGTAGGTTACAACTAGAAATTGAACATTTACGACGTTTTAACATTTTGCACTTACGACGTTTTAGCATTGTTAGTTTCCGTTGTAAAATTTAAGGTTAGACTTACGAAATTGGCGGGGACTTTCGTAAATAATCAACGTATAGTTTAATGTCAGTGATATTGTACATTTATAGCCGCTGTGTGATTTAGGTATGTGTATCTTATTGTTTCTTAAGGTCAAATAATAAAGAATATTAGGACCTCTTTAACATTACACTGACCTGTAAACCACTCAATCATCTTTCTGTAAATCCTAGTTGTATAAGTCTACTAACCACTGAAGTAATGTAACACAGTACCAATGATCCGCCCATACAATAGTAGTTTGTCCGTGTGGTGAAGGACTAAGAATACAAGTGTCATCACCCCATTCTTTCCCAAGGGTGTCGTATGAGGCTACTAAGGGAAGTAAGCGATTCTCACCCATTGCATTAGGTACTGGTGGTAGGGCTGAGTCAGAGTAATCACTTGTTACGGGCCCGAGTGGGTTGGTACCACCATCTCCCGTGTGACCGGCCATGAAGCACATTGTTGCCTTTTGGCTGTAGCAGGAGATAGCCGTTTATTCTTTCATTTCGTATCTGTGAAATGAAATGGTGAGCAGCGGCTTGACAATACTCTCGGTATAGTTGAGTCCATGAGCGACGGTTACCATTTACCATCAGATGGGCAGTGGCTCGTCTGCTACTACATGCAATAAAAAAAAATAAAAAACAGTTGGAGAGACGGCACACGATGGGATATTTAGTGGGTAAGGGCCCCATACTGCCCTGTTCGTTGACCCAAACGACGGGGTGTGCGGTTAGGTACATTTTCCCCCCTTAAAAGAACTGGTAGATATTACTATCTACCGGTTCCAATGGTGAAGGCCTGAGGGCCCCACACTACCGTCTTCGTTGCCCCAAACGACGGGGTGTGCGGTTACGTGTATTTTTCCCCGCCTGAACAAAAAATATGGGTTGCATAATTCTTTTCCGCAATCATTTTTAGTCGGTGTAGTGATGGCCTCAGAATACAAGTTTCACCTTCCTATTCTGACGCGTGGGTGCCTTAACAGGTGAGTAAAAAAGTAAGGCATTATCACCGATTGCTTTACCTGTGGTAGGGTTGGCTGTTCAGTGGAAACACTTGTAATCAGGCCCGAACAGATCACAAAATGATGGGATTGAGCCCACAGGCCATCATGCTAATCCAATGCGGGTTGGCAGACTTCACAAGCCGAAAAGAATATGTCTTAAGCAGATATATGTACATATATATAATAATTTGTTATCAAATATGCATACAATTTCAATTAGTCAGGTCAGTGGTGACCAACGAGGTTGTGACCTCTAACTGAGACTTGAACTCGTTACCTCTCTGAAAATCCTCAGATTTCCCACTAAGGTATATCAGATAAATATGTATAACAGTTTTATTGTAACTAGCTGATACCCGCGACTTCGCCCGCGTGTAGTTTAGTTATTTCCTTTTTGTATGGAACTCTAATTATATTCCCAAAATAAAAGTAGACTAAATTACGGCTTATAACATTGGCTATCTGTCAGTGAAAATCCCGTCTAAATCAGTCCAGCTGTTTCGGAAATTAGCCGCAACAATCATAAAAAACATAGCATCACGTCTGTAGCCCCGAAAGGGTAGGCAAAGGCGTATTACACACCCATGATTTTCCAGCTATGTTTAAGTCCCACGTAATAGGGGGCGAGCCTATTGCCGTCTACCGGGCACATTTCCAAACTCCGGGCTGCTACTGAGAATTTCTCTTTTTACGTAAAAACTCAATATCATTGACCGACCCGGGAATCGAACCCGAGACCTCACGATCAGCAGTCGCACATACTACTGCTACACCACCGGAACAATCGGACAGGCAAATACTTTAAAAATTGGTATTTTGTTATAGGTAACATAATTACTTGCTTGCATATATATTTAGTAAAAAGCATCTAGACATTACAATCGGACACTTCAAGTTTATTTGTATTGAAAAAATGTAATGAAAATAAAGAATAGCTAAGTATTTCCAAGGCCACTTATTTAAATACTAACAGTTTGTAAAATCAAATCATCCGCATAACATAACCTGTTTGATATATCTCAACTAAGAATTATGTAATATTTATTTTATTGACGAATAAATCTTAACATTCTGGTTTCTGTCAACAGTGGGTCGATGACCGAGCGTGCGACAACATTGTTAGCGTATTTTAAATATCGGTAATTAGGTGAAGGGTAATTAAAAGGATTTGTGTATTTAAAATTAATTAATAAAAACAAGAAAAGTAACACGTTAATTTGTCCATTTTCACGCTTTGAGTGTTTGTGTATGACAGAGAGCCTTTCATAAATTACGTCGGGCGGAATTCTGTCTTTTAAACCCCTACGTCCTAACGCCACGCTGTGTCATAATTATTGCGAGTTTATTTATATAGTATATGATAATACTTTCGATGTATATTTAAAAATTTTATTAGAAGCACACATGAACAACAATTTTACAATCAATAAATATAGATCGAACAGAAAAGAGAGCTGTTGTTTTCTCGCCGCGTCTTAAATATGAAATAGTTGGCCGATATTGCCGTGGTGTTGCCAGTTGGGTGGATATAGCATCTAACTATATATTACCTACTACAAGCTACGGCCTCTTTCTCACTCTTTATTATCCGGTGATAAAAAAAATGTAAAAGTGTGTCGAATTGCGATCTTTTTCTTCGATCCTTATCTCATTTCGTCACACCAAGCGACACCTCTTCACGAACCTTTTGTGCGAACGTATTTTTATACGGCCCATAAGTAACCTACCTTATATTATATATCTTTATAAAATCTTACCTACATCATCTTTTTAAGTTATTGGTTTATTTGTTTCTCTAAAGTCCGATTGGGGTAAAATCGTAGGTACCGTTCTTACTGTCTTAGGTTACGCCCACGCTGAGATTCGAGTGACTGTTGCGATAGCTCAGTGGCAGAGCTTTTAGATCCGCATTCCAAAAGTCATGGGTTTCAACCCTACTCGCAGCTTATCATTTTGTATTACACAAAATTTGTGGCCGACCCGAGAGACTGCTTAAAAATATATTATGCTGTAACAGAGCTGTGTCTCTGCATTTATGATTATTTCAATAAATGACGTATTAGGCTATTTCTTTAGGCGTTTTAGAACCAAATGCTATTTTTTGTAGAATATTTTTCTGTTTGTTTGTTCTCGCATCACGCAAATCTATTGAACGGACTTTGATGAAATGTTGACAACCCTTGATTATTTTAAAAACTAGTATACATTTTATCTCGTTACTATATCAAGTACCTACCCGGGATATACCAAAAAATTATATTTGAATTTTGAAATTTTCGGGGGATTTGGAAAAATGCTAGTAAGTAATTTAACTACAGCCTTTACTAAATAATTATTCTATTCCTGTTTAGAAAAGCAGTAAATCGCTATTATAACCTAGAAGGTCGTCTGATCGTCCACGTTAACCTCAAGCTTTTAACTTCAGATTATGTAACGAAAGACCTTGGGGTTATCTAAATAAAACCTCGGCTCAACAGCATTTTATATTACAGATAAAAATCAACATATCTCATTGTTATTTTTTTTTTGTTAATTGCCATTGACCGTCGCTGATTGCGTGTTTTTTATACTGTGACTCAAACAAGTTGGACTCTATTTTGTGTATCGGTTGTCCGCACATGCATACAGCACACCTAATGATTCCGGCCGTTCGTAAATTAATTAATGCCAAATTCTGATTTTTTTGTCCCCCTGCCCATTTCCTTATGCTGCTTCACAACTTTTGTGACTCTTCTTTAAATATTAAGACAAAATTAAGTAAACTGCTAACGTAACGCTTACGTCTCCCGCCCCTTGCTACTAAAGGCAACCTTTGTTACATTCGGTGACATCAAGCAATGCCCCCCCTTCCTGCCTATTATATACGAACGTATTTTTTTAATGGACCCTAAATGTTTCCTAGACGAACCTAACAGAGAGTGTATGAGAATAATAGATATGTATAATATAGTGTTTGAGCCTCTGGCACTCTCACTCACCAAACGAAACGTGATAATAGAAATACCTATCTATACTGGACGCCGATATTCTTACTATAAGAGTGAGATCTACAATTCTTGCAGGGGTCAGGTAGGCTCTACCACCACAACGGTAAATGACGACTTCAATTGCTCTCATTACGTAAGGCCATGTCAGATAGCGGGGCAGTCAAAAATAGTGGTAAAGCAGGATGTTACTGTTCACCAGCAAGCCTTGCAGGCCACTATATTACATAATAACAAAGGTATTTTTGTGGTTATTCGTGAGTATGTTATTCGCATGCCTGCGTTAGTTATGCTTTGGCACGCGAATTTGAAACAACCAATTAAGTGTGAACGTGTGTTTTTATGGATATTAACTTTTCGAGTTTATTCACTGAGAAATGTCTTTATTAAGTATAGACTTTTGAATATTTCTGTTTATGAATCATTGTTGTAAATATATAACGTGGAAATTAAACCTCGAAAGATCCGGGTGTAAAATTTTATTTCACTCATGTATAATTATTTGAAAATATACCTTTATTTTTGTTTGTTAAGGTGGGAAAAAATATTCCTAACCGCAACCCCGTCGTTCGGGGCAACGAACATGGTAGTGTGGGGCCCTCACCCACTAAACTTGCCGTGTGCCGTCTCTCTGCCTTTATTGGCGGGCCACCGGAAGATTTGAAAATATACCTAAACCATGTGCTTAACGTGAACCAATCAATCCGTTTAAATCGATTTCTACTTACGTCTACATGAAACAAATACTAATAGATTACAGAGCTTTTCCAAATTATAGGTAGTATACCTTGAGTGCCTATAAATAAAAATTATTATTTTAAATAGATTGACAATCTATACTATTATAAAGCTGTAACAGAAATGTGTCTGTACGTATTCGATATTTGAAAAAAAAAAAAAAAGATTGTATTGGGCTATATAGACGTGTCTGCACACAAAATATTTTTTTATAGATTTTTTGTCTGTTTGTTTGTTCGCGCATTACACAAAAACTTCTAAACGGATTTTGATGCGGCTTTTTTGGTTTCATAGCTCTTGATTAGACTTAACAACTGGTATACACTTGATCCTGATACTATATCAGGAACTTGAGATATAACTTAAAAAAAATATATATATTTGATAAAAAATCATTGCATAATGTAAGCTAAAATACAGGTTAAATTATTAATAATAATTGTTCGAGCGGCATAAGTTTTGTTTTCATCAATACCATCTTAGATCCCTTGGTGAAAAGCAGGATAATGAATAAAAATAATACAGTGCTTGGAGACTATGCTGGCTTTTAAAAAGAACGACTTTTTTGTTGGAGGGTAGGTTTAAAAAAATAATAAAGCAGTGAGAGCCTAGCGGTGTAACCAAGGACTGCAAAGGCGTGAGATCTGCAGGCCTTCAATATGTAGATACTCGTATATATATATATATATATATATATATATATATATATATATTCGTGTAAACATTTTCAAGAGCATTATAGAAAATTAGATTGTTTTTAAGTTTATACTTAAGTAAATTGAATGTTGATAATGATAGGTACAAGCGCTTTTAATGATGAACGTCCAGACAGATGCGTTCAATTTGAATTTTATGCATTTGCATAAAATGAAAAATTACCAGTGCATATTTATGCACTGGTGATTTTTCATTTTTTCTATACGTTAATTATAGTAGGGGATATCAGACCACTGGAGACATTTTATTGATCGTCTCACAAGAACAGCCTTGGCTAGATAATCAAGATTCCTCTAAAGGATATAGCGTAATAATAACTTTTTTTTGTTAAGGCGGGGAAAAATGTAGGTACCTAACCGCACACCCCGTCGTTCGGGGCAACGAACAGTTGCCCCGATAATATCATAGTTTATCTTTGATCTTACATATTTCGGAACCCCCTTTTTACATCTTTATTAATTGAATTTTCCAAAGTACTTTCCTAATAAGCCAAATTTAAGTAGTACAGTTTTGGAGATTTCGTGTGTGAGATAAAGACTTTCTATTACGAAGATAATATAATAAATATAAATAGATAATATAGTAATATACAATTATATATGTATTTCAAAGTGTAAAAAAGTCGTTGGGAACGAACTCAAGACCAGTTTTAATAGTATTTGCTGTGCTGTCCTGTCCTGTCTACTCATAACTTTTAATAAATGTACCAAGAATATCCTTCTTACAAGTGCAGGTAATTTATTCCGGCCGCGTACAAGCTAGAAAGACATTATAAAATCTTTTTCTTCTTATTCGTTATAAAGTTTGGTGTTAATGCAAATAGGACTGGACTTGTTTATTTGTTTCTTGAATACGAGTTTGTGTTAGTTTGATTCTCGATTGTGATTTAGGTTTCATAATCGATTCGGAGGTAAATAGTTTATTTATAGTCTGCACAGGCGCGAGTACTAGCCATGAAATGATAGATTGCTTTGGATACATATCATACATATTATATTTTTAATGTTATTCCGCATTTTGAAAACAGAACTTATTTTTGTTTTTTTTTTTTTGCCATGTTTACCCATGTAATACTACTTATTTTAAGAACATTCCTTCTCAATGTCTTAGATTAACGGCGGTCCCAGGCAGATGTCACGACGGCTGAATTGGCAAAGCATCTGGCGCGGTTTTCCAGGAGATGCAGGCTTAAATACTGCTTGTGACTATTATTTTGGATTTCAGACTTTCACACTTTGTGTTCAATTTTAACAATTTTAAAATTTATTTATTAGAATTTTGGGTGAACGATCCTTTTAAAACTGTCATAGTACGTCATAGTAGTCGTCAAATAACTCACATTATTCTCGTTTACATTATAGTTTTATATCGAAAAACCGTAGTATCGCAATATATTTTCATGGCAAATTAAAATAGATCTCGATAGTCTAAAGGATATTATGAGCGTGCAATAAGATAATGCAGCCAAGATGAAGTTAATCGCTAGATCGTTTAAAATACTTCGACATAAACTCCATTTGGGATCTTGTTAGGGCTGCAATAATGTGGCTTTATTTAGCTGATGGTATTAAGATATTGTACGGAATGGCGTAGGGTGGAGGCTAACGGCAAAGAGATTGATTCAAGTATGGGAGGGAAGCGTTTGTGTGATGGTTATCTAGTTGACTGGTTTTTATTGTTAACGACGATGAGTTTTTCAGGTGATAAGTGGCAACTACCGTTCATGAATATGGGCATAGACAAGCCATAGGCAACCATAACGCTTATCCACCACGTTCAAAAGCAAGGAACCGAAAAGAGGAACGGGACTCCTAAGGATTTCTGGATTTGAGTATCAATGTCGACCTTATATTTAGTTTCTTAAATTTCATCTAAATTTGCATAGCAAATAGGACAGATGATTCGCTAATTATGCAATACATACTAACGTACAGAGGCATTGATGTTTACGCTATTAATGTGATTTATTCCAATCGATTACACTTAAGTTCATTCACTTTCACAGCACTTTTTATATTGAACTCCTGGAAATCCATTTCGAAGATCTCCTTTTTATTGCCTCCCGTTCAGTAGAGAGTACCTAAAAGGGTAAGCTGGACCACCGAAGAAGCCCACCAGTACAGGTGGAGAGTCAGGTTTAGTGGGTGCGCGCCCCATACTACCCTTTTCGTTGCCCCGAACGACGGTATGGCCGATTAGGTAAATAATTTCTAGTCTTAACAAAAAAAAAGCTGCTTCGCTACATTCCATTTCGGGAATGGGAATCAAATGAATGGTCGATTATCTCCCTCTATAACCAAAACACAGCGAGGTTCGATTCACGGTCGGTAGAGACAGCGTGGTGGAATATGCCTCTCACCATGAGAGGCGAAAATGTTAGGAACAAGGAAACTGGTAACTTGGTACCCAAAACTACTAGTGATGCATTGGGTGACAATCGATTACTTTCCTTAGGCGGCTCGTGGGGTGGTAACACTTGTATTCTTAGTCCGTCACCATATTTCAATGACCACACAGGACAATTATATATGTCCAGAAATGACTGTAATAAGTCTGGGTGTACTCTGTGTCCGATATGTTTGTAAAGTGATGACGGGCCTCGTGGCGTAGTCGATAGTGTAACCGATTTCCGTGCACGAGGTCATGGGTTAGATTCCCACTCAGGACAATTATTTGAGTGATGAACACAGATATTTGTACTGCGTCTGGGTGTTTTCTATGTACTATATGTATGTATGTATTTACAAAAAAAAATAGTAGTATTATATTCGTAATCTGGTACCCATAGCACAAGCGTTAAGCTTATTTTGGGACCAGAGGACGTTGTGTGAAATTTCCGTGGGAAAAAAAAGTGTTCGCGATACAGGGATTTTGTCCTAGTGCCAGCAGTTACTGTCAAGCACACTTAAAATTAATTAAAATTAGTAGAGTATTAACAACATCCACTGCGATCGCCAACCCGCCTGCCAAGCGTGGCGATTACGGCATTATCCCCCCTTTGGAGAGGCCTATGTCCAGCAGTGGACGTTAAAAGGCGGATGGATGGATGGACACTTAAAATAAATGAAAAAAATGTGACACTATTGCGTGATCACGTGTCCAGTATTTTGCACTGATTGGTATCGACTTGACTTCTTGGATCGCATTACGTGTTAATTAACCGATTTATTTTGTAGTACGACTTATATATACACAGTTCTGCTAACCACCCATGCATACAAGTAGGTGCGATAATAAACATGGAACTATATTTAAAAGACTTTTTTATTTAACAATATCATTAAGTTCGTTCAGTTTATTCTGGTTTCATCGAGGACTGCAAACTATCGAGTTTTGCTCGCATGGCACACACTTTTGCACGCCTTATAACTAACGTGACCATACATCCCACTTTGAGCGGGACAGTCCCGTTTTCAGGCTGTCTGTCCCGTTGTCCCCAGCCAGAGCAAAATTGTCCCGTTTTTGTAAACAAACAAAACTTACTTATCATCACACCATTTCCCTTGCCAAAAGGCTCTATTCTTGCATACATCTCTCACTTCCTCAACATTTATAATTCTCTTAATACACGCTTGCCGGTTTCGGAGACTCCTGACTCCACCTTCCTTCAATATATGACCGATTTGGGCTAAGTAAGTTAGTCTCGGTCGCCCCCTGTACCTGCATGCTTCCACTTTCGCATAGTAATAGGTATTAAAATAAATTATTGTTTTAAATTAATACCACAAGTGTCCCGCTCTGACACCAAAAATAAATGGTCACGTTACTCATAACCGAAGCGTTGAGGCGTGTACTATTCTCGTTTTACACAGAACAACTGATTTTTCAAACTTAAAATATCTCTATTTATCATATATTACACTTGTAAAACAATATATACACACATATATCAAGAAAAAACACTATTTTTGACACTCATGATATTTTTTATGCCATTTTTGTTATTTAAACTAGTTAAAAAACTGTTTGAAAAAGTTCTGTCTTGGATGTCCGTTTGTTGTATGTAATGTACATGTTAAAACGATAACAACCGAAATACTTTACTGATCGAGTCTTTTTTTTTCTTTTTAACTAGAGTATAACTACGAATAGAGCCCTATTACTTTTCACGGTCTGATTCGATATGGTTTAATTGTTATTAAATAAAAAAAAAATCTGAATATTTACTCTCTCGACACTAAAACCAGCGCTTACAGCGCAATACCTTTCATGAGAACTATTTCTATAGACCAATGTAGAAGTACTTCTTCAAATTAGCGCTAGATGGCGTATAAGACATGAAACCCACATTAGTACTTTTAGAAATTAGCGCTATCTATGTGATTTATTGAAAACTACTTAGTAAGACCAATACATTATTAGTTACTTATCAAATAATCAATTTTATTGTGAAAAATTAAGATTATGAGGCGTGCAGTTTTGGATTTTCCAAAGTATTTTTTACGGACCATTTCATTTCTCAGATATGAAATGCAAGAATAAACGGCTGTCTTCTGCTACAGCCAAAACACACTGACGTGCTTCATGACCGGTCACACAGGAGACGGTGGTGCCAACGCGTTTGGTCCCGATAGCAAGTCACCACAAGGAATAGATTTTTCGTGATAATGTGTGTATTTGTTTACAAATTATCACTACTACGTGAAGGAAAATATCTCGATAATCGTAAAACATCGGTTGGTACTCCTTTTTTTTGTTAAGGCGGGAAAAAATATTCCTAACTGCACACCCCGTCGTCCAGGGCAACCAACAGGGTAGTGTGGGGCCTTGACCCACTAAAGAAACCCGCCGTGTGCCGTCTCTCCGCCTTTATTGACGGGCCACTGGAACTATGTTACATTCCTTCGGTGATCTTCGCTTGGTACTCCTACTGTAGTGTACCTTATTATCCTTCCTTCACTTCCTTTTCATTTTGTTGGAGTTAGCAAAGCGCGAGTAATACCTCTGGTGATACTAAAGTCTATAGGCTACTGTAACCACTTACCATCAGCTAATTAATGTGGCAAAAGTTGGGTTCTGGTTTCCTTATAATCCCTGTACCTGTACAGCCATTCCAAAGGACCTCCACTGTTCCGGTATACAAAGCCTACGTTCTTCTCTGTACTCTGAACTATACGCAAAGATATTGTCCGTAGTAAAAAATAGGGAATTAGCCAAATTAAAAGAAAACACCCTAAACAAAAATGTTAAATTAAAGAAAAAAATATTTGTAAAATGTGGAAAATAGAGAACTTTAGTGCGAGCGGGAATAAAACCTGCGTTCCTTCTAATCCGGGGAAGTGCTCTAACCGCTAAAGTTCTCTTTTTTTTAAATAAAAATGGTAATGTAATGTAATGAATAAACAGCGCCGCGTGTTGGGACCGGTTTTATAAAATTTGAGAACCGCTGCGTTACAGTATCAGTGAGTGAACTTAAAGGCGATACACATATATGTATAATAACATCGTTACGCGCCAGGGCACATCAGATCTCATTATACCGTCGTGAGTCGAACACTTTCTCACTTGCAGCGTGTATGAGAAATGGGGTCTCGTTTACGCTAACTTGATTGTCACTTATCCGTCGATTAACATCGACGTATTATCGGAATTTAAATAAGGAAAGCTTACGGTAATGAGAAGTCATAATTGATGAATATTAAAGTCTAACGGATTGTTACAATGCTCTTTATGTGTATAAGAACATTACTTATATTAGTTTTTTAAACACATAATATCAGCTATTAAAATGAATTCCGATATTACGTGACAGAAACATAAAATTCGATTCTCAAACGAATCTAAATTGCATTTATATCTAGACGAATCTAAACTGCATTTACACCCTTTTTGTTGTTTAGGCGTGAAAAATTGTACCTAACCGCACACCCCGTCTTTCGGGGCAACAAACAGGGTAGTGTGGGGCCCTCACCCACTAAAGAAACCCACCGTGTGCCATCTCTCCGCCTTTATTGGCGGGCCACTGGAACAATGTCACATTCCTTCGGTGATAAACTGCATTTACATCGTGACGAATCTAAACTGCATTTTTACCCAGACGAATCTAAACTGTATTTTTACCCACACGAATCTAAACTGCATTTATACCCAGACGAATCTAAACCTAATTAAATTCCAGAAGAAAATAACCTACATTCATCTTATACGTTTGGTAATGTAATGATTTTAGTTACTTCTACTGAAGAGCAAGCTGAAAGCAAAGACAGACTTATTAAGCCGGGCCGTGATAATAATCAAATAATTTATTAATAAACTAATTTTTTGAAGTCAGATGCTCGATAGTCTCACTTGCTAGACTTCTATTTTACCACAGGAATATAAAAGCATAATAATGAAATTCGTCATTAATTCAATATTCCAGCCATACAAAGCCGGCTTAAAAAGCAGTAAGCCAGAACGGTCTTCGAGTATAATAGCAAGCGCAGCGAAGGTCGCCTAATCGTTAACGATGCGTTTTTAATAATTACCCGCCAACACCCAACACGATTCGTTTAAAAATTATATTTATACATTCTCAAGGACCTGTGAATGAACTATTCGAATGTTTGTTAAGTTTTATATTATTATAGATACAATAATAAGATTGTGTTTGATGATGATTTGATCTGTCGGGCTTGAGTGAGGGTGGGGAACTACACCATACAGACAGGACGACAGTTTTTGAAGTGAAGTTTGGTGTGATATGAAAATTTGATAAAATGAAATGTCGACACTAAAAAGGGACAAATATATAATTTATAGGATTTAGTTTATGAGAACATGAGATAGAATTGAAGTCCGCAATCTCAAACGTCATTACAATTCTTAATTATTACACATGAATTATTAAACTAAGTATTATAAGTACGTAGTAAGTAGTGTAAGCAACTGCTGATCATGAGGTCTTGGGTTCGATCCCCGGGTCGGGCAGTGTTATTGAGCTTTTTCGTAAAAAGAAAATTCTCAGTAACAGCCTGGAGTTTGGAAATATGCCCGGTAGACGGCAATGGCTCGCCCCCTATTATGTGGGACTTAAACATAGCTGGCGAACAGGGGTGTGTAATACACCTCTGCCTACCCCTTCCGGGAATACAGGCGTGATGCTATGTTAATTATTATACTGATAGATATTTTGCAATTATTTATCATGGCTGCAATTTTAGAGCGGGTTTATTTAGCGGGTGTGGGGCCTCACACTTCCCTATTTGTTGCCCCAAACCACGGGGTGTGCGTTTAGATACATTATTTCCAGCCTTACAAAAAAAAACGTATCAAGTTGTCTAAAGGTAAGTATAGATTCTTCATAATTGTGTCGAGTTATGAGAACGGATGAATTTATCGGTGAAATTGCTTGTGCTAACAAAATGTTCAATTAATTTAAATTGAGAAATTACAGGATTACTTATTACTCTACAGATTTTTTATAAGGAAGATAATCCGACGGCAATGAGTAGCCTATGTGCTATAGAACGGATTTTATGTATACCCAATGTCATGATGATAGGATGAACAGTACGGCAATGCATATTCATCATTGGCATTAGAGACCAGGGAACTTTCTCACGATTAAATAGGAAATATAAAATGAATAAGGTTGGCTAGTTTACGACACTATCTCGATTTTGTATACATCATCCATCCATCCACCAACCTTTCAACGTCCACTGCTGGACATAGGCCTCCCCAAGAATGGGGGATAATGCCGTAATCGCCACGCTTGACAGGCGGGTTGGCGATCGCAGTGGATATTGTTAATACTTGAGGGAGTGATGCTGCCCACTCCCCCGGTTTTTTCTGGGTCGGCTCATACGACTCCCGTGGGTTGAGAGGGGTGGGACAATTCTAAAGCCGGCCTCACACGGCTATTTGTAATTTTGTATACATAAATAATGTTATACTTAGCACCAACTTCATAGTTCTTAAAAATCGCTGTCCCACAAGAATCATCTATTATTCCGGGATAAAAATTAGCTCATCAAAGTCGGGTTAGTTACACTATAACTGAAAAACGTCTGGATCGATTTTGGATATTTGCTTAATTTGTTAGGTTTTGATTATTCTGCTATTCCAGCAGAATAACTATAAAAACAATAGACATATTATAAAAACTTTGACAAAAAAACTGATTCAGCTAATCATTGATGTATAAAAAAGAGAAGATCCACCATTGGGTACTAAAAGGTCCACTTTAAATGAGTGCAGATTACGCTTTCCTGCACTCATTTCGTTTAGTGTGGTTTCGACGCGCGAGCAGCCGCAACATATCAACATACCTAATATATAATACTAAAATCTCTTTTGAAAAACTCATTGTCTGTTTCTGTTTCTCTCGTTTCTTTCTGAATAGTGTCATTACACTCACGCACGCAGTTAAAAAGCTGTTATTATTTTACATTTAAGCAAGATTTATAGATGCAACTATAATATGTTAAAACAAAATTTATTGATTCTGAGGCTGTACGAAGATTGCTGGGTCACCTAGTTACTAGAATAAATTACCACTACGAAAGTAATTCTAATAAAGATTAATTAATATATCGTTTCAAAATGTTGTAATGTGAGGTGTAACAAAAAAAACAATCAATATATCGGTCAGGAGATCCGTTGTTCGACAATTGATCGTAATTCTCCATCAACGGAACTGTAAGTTACATTATGATTACAGTTATTTGGTATTATTAAATCACTAATTATTATATCCAATTTGGATCGTTTCAATGAGTGATATGTATTTGTAACGTTAATACATTCAGGTATGTCAAGATTTTGTTTTTTTAGGGTAAGTGGACTACCCTTTTTTTGTTTAGGTGGGGACAAATGTACCTAACCGCACACCCCAGGGGTAACAGGGTAGTGTGGGACCCTCACCCACTAAAGAAACCCGCCATGTGCCGTCTCTCCGCCTTTATTGGCAGGCCACTGGAACTATGTTACATTCCTTCGGTGGTCCGCCGGCGGAAGTGGACTACCCTAAAAAATAAAATACATTCTAGGAGTAGTAAGAGCTTTAGTGCAAAGTGGCATTTGATCTATCACGGCTATTTTCGAGAAGGGAAAGATGAGAATGGTTTCTTAATTCATACTTTTTCGAGCGTGATTGTTCAGTAGTCGAGTTTTAGTTTTTGAACATACTTTTTATTGCACGCCTCATAAGCGAAGCGTTGAGGTGTGTACTATTCTCGCTTCACGCAGAAAAACGGATTTTTCTAACTTAAAATGTCTCTATTTATCATATATTGCACTTGTAAAATAATATATACTACTCTAATACTTTCTAACATTTACGCGAATTTTACACATTTTGAAATAAAACTACGTTTACGGAATCTATCGCGTTTACTTGATTTTTATACTATCCCGACGTTTCGAATACTATAGTGAATATGATATTTATTTATTTATTTATTAAGGCACACAAAACAAAACAAAGTGCTACATAAAACTAACGAAAATAGGTCAATAGAAACGTTTTAAACTATGCTTCTAACTATGTGTACACAGCATGATCAATCAAATGTACAGAAAGGAGTTACTTAGAACTAAGCTTAATATTAATATGAATATGAGCACAATACATGCAAATGAAGTGCCTATTTAGTCAATGGACACGACTCAACCACTGACTGCAAGAATGCGAGACAGGTATCTCATTAACCATTGACTCTTCAAAATAAAAGCAGAAAATCTAATGGAATATAATTATAGGTAAAAGTAACATAATTGTAATATACTAGAGTGGACAATATCAGAATGGTAAAGATAAAAATGGATTAAAATTAGATTAAAACAAAAGTTATGAGGATAAAGACAAAATATGCCTCACAGTATATTTAAATTTTAATAAATTATAATTAAAAATGTCTAAGGTTTCGTGATGTATACGCAAGAGATCATTATACAAACGTCACATTCTTACGACAGGATTGTAAAATGACGTATTATTGATGTGGACATCCAAGATGAAAGATTTAAGATGTGGTTGGCGGGATCTAAACCTAATATTTAAACTTATAATCGATAGCAATTCAGGGCAGTCTATAGTGGAGTGAAGGATCTTGTGGAGACACACAAGATCATTGTATTCACGGCGCGCTTGTAATGGAAGTAAATTAAAATGATTCAGGCGTTCTTGATAGGAGTGAAGTTTTTGGCTGAAGCAGAATCTATAACACACTATTTTAAGCATTCTTTTCTGTATTCTTTCAATTCTATCCACGTGCCGTAAAAAGGTGACCAAATGGAAGAATTATATTCTAAAGTGGTGCGGATCAACGTACCATATAGGTAGAGGATACTACGTGGATTTTTAAAGTCTTTAGTAATCCTTAAAATAAATCCTAAGAGACTAGTGCACTTGGATACAATGTGGTCGAAATGTGAATGAAATGAAAGTTTTTCATCAAATATTACACCTAAATCTTTGGCAACACTTTTTGTTTTGAGAATGTTACCATTTAGGTTATAATCATAAAATATTTTATGAGTCTTGTTCGTAAAAGAGATCACACAACACTTTTCAGCGTTTAGAGTCATACGATTTTTAGTACACCATAGGGCAATATACTCAAAATCTCTCTGCAGTGCTTCAGCATCATGAACACCGGCTATAACAGAATAAACCTTTAAGTCATCAGCATAAAGAAGACAAGGATTTTTTAGTCTCTCTCAAAGATCATTTATAAAAAATACGAAAAGCAATGGACCTAAATGCGATCCATGCGGCACACCCGACGAGCTTATGACAGACGAAGATAAATCGCCTTTTATCGAAACTAATTGACTCCTTCTACTGAGGTAGGATATGACCCATCGGAGTAGGCTGCCGTCCAGAGGCCGAAAACTTATCGCATAATATTGCATGATCGACCTTATTTAAAGCCTTCGAGAAGTCTATGTAAATAGAATCAACTTGCTGCCTCTTTCCAAATGCTTGACATAAATAGTTTTTATATACGAGCAGATTAGACAAGGTAGATCTATTTTTGATGAACCCATGTTGTTTCAAGGAGATATATGGAAATACATGACTATATAAGGAATCATACACTACAGACTCAAAAAGTTTGGCCATGCATGATAATATACTTATCGGTCTATAATTTTCACAACATGACTTGTCTCCAGCCTTATGGATCGGCACTATGTGTGCAACCTTCCAAGCGGCAGGAAATACCCCTGAGCGTATTGATTTAGTAAATATGATAGAGAGGGGTGCACACAACTCTCTACTGCAGATCTTGATGAAACAAGGTGGAATACCATCGGGACCAGCTCCCTAGTTCTTGTCCAAACGGTTGATTTTGAGTAATACATCATGTTCATTGATTGCAATAGATCCCAAAGTACAATTTAAGTTGTAAGATAAATGAGCACGGCTTTGGTGGGCAGGCGCTGGAGGCTCATAAACAGAACTAAAAAAGTTGGAGAATAGTTGGCAAATTCCCTTAGAGGTAGAAGAGCTTTTGTTACCATAGGTCATTGTCAAAGGAATTGCGTTAATAGATTTTTTTGCATTAACGAATCTAATATCAGTTTATTATCAGCTTTGGACATCTACCATCTAAGTCCACCCGTGATCATGAATGCTGTAAAGTATTCGAAACGTCGGGATAGTATAAAAATCAAGTAAACGCGATAGATTTCGTAAACGTAGTTTTATTTCAAAATATACTACTCTGTCAAGAATGTACCGGGAAAAGACCAATAATACACAAAAATTTTGTTATTAATCCAAATTTATTTTATCACCTTCAAAGTATGCTCCTTCAGAAACGATAGACGGCCTAAGCCAACAAATAATCACCAAAACATTTTTTAAACGCTGTTTCCGGAATTAAGTTCAGTTCTCGCCGCGAATTCTCCTTTATGTCTTTTACCGATTGAAAACGGGTGCCACGAAGTGGTAATTTGAGTTTAGAAAAAAAGAAAGAAGTCGGCTGAAGCTATATCTGGTGAATATGGTGGTTGCTCGATGGTATTTGTTGAGTGTTTGGATAAAAATTAATTCTCAATAATGGCCTTGTACGAAGGCGCATTATCGTGGTGCAAAATCCAAGAATTTTCTTTCCACATATACGGCCTTTTTCGTCGAATTTGCTCTCTTAAACGTCGCATAACGCTCAAATAACATTCTTTTTTACCGTTTGACCTTCTGGCAAGAATTCCGAGTGCACAACACCGCGATAGTCAAAGAAAACAGTCAACATGACTTTGACTTTTGATTGACTTTGGGGTTTCGGTTCAGTTGGAAGTCGCCACTCCGAAGCTTGTTGACTAGTTTGCATGTCAAACTCGTAAACCCACGTCTCGTCACCAGTAACAATGCGTTTCATGAATGATGGGTCGGAATTGACTCGTTCTAGCATGTCCTCAGCGATTCTCATGCGATTGAGTTTTTGGAGAAAGTTCAGGTCTTTTGGGACTAGCCGAGCGGAAACATGTTTCATACCCAAGTGATTATTTAAAATGGTACGGATCGATTCGTGAGACACAGAAAGTTCGGCGGCTATCTCTCTCAAAGCTGAATGAGGATTTTCAGTCACTGTTTCCTTCACTTTTGCAATGTTAACTTCAGTTGCAGACGTTGATGACCTACCAGAGCGAGGCAAATCTTCCATCACATCTCGACCGCTTTTAAACGCTTTGTACCACTCATAAGCACGTGTTTTTGATAAAGTCGATTCACCGTAAGCCTTCTGTAACATTTAAAAAGTTGTGCCAATCTAACAACAACAAAAAAACCTAAAATTTGAATTTGGAACCATAAACAAATCATCCATTTTCGGTACTTTTTTGACAGAGTAGTACACACACATATCAAGAAAAAACACTATTTTTAACACTCATGATATTTTTGATGTCATTTTTGTTATTTAAACTAGTTAAAAAACTGTTTGAAAAAGTTCTGTCTTGGACGTCCATTTGTTGTAGGTAATGTATGTTAACACGATAACGACCAAAATACTTGACTAATCGAGTCTACTTTTTCTTTTACGAACTAGTATGATTACGAATAGAGCCCTATCACTTTTCACGGTCTGATTCGATGTGGTTAAATTGTTATTAAATAAACAAAAAAATCGTGAATATTTACGCTCGACTCGACACTAAAACCAGCGCTACGCTATCCCTTATTTCGTGAGAACTACTTGAACTATTTCTATAGACCAATATAGAAGTACTTCTTAAAATTAGCGCTAGATGGCGTATAAGACATGCAAACCTCTTTAGTAATTTTTGAAATTAGCGCTATCTATGTGATTTATTGAAAACTACTTAGTAAGACCAATACATTATTAGTTACTTATCAAATAATCAATTTTATTGTGAAAAATTAAGATTATGAAGCGTGCACTTTTGGATTTTCCAAAGTATTTAAATTATTTTGGTGGCATAACTTCGATAAAGTATTTCTAGACCCGCTTAACTTTAAATATCGAAACAAAAACTACTACTACTTAGTAAAAGTCTGTAAGGGCAACTCGATAGCTGTGGTTGCTTTCCTGTGTTATCGGTAACACAACGACACAACCAGTATTTAGTTTTTGTGACTATGTCCTCTGGAGGGGGCCATCAATTTAATGTAACGTCACTTAGCCTATAACCAATGTACGATCAAGACGCTTCCAATGATACCTCATTTGTCAAATCACAAGTATGATAAGTAGTTTAAAAGTTATGATTGATGAGAGAACAAATGAATATACATAACATACCGGTCAATTTTATATCGATTTATAGCATTTAACATGATTAGTATTTTACTAGAAAGTAGCAGGCTAAAGCAGCCTCCCGGATAGGGGAAGACGCAAGTTCGTATCCTGCTCGCAGAAAAATTTTCTTTTTCCACACATAATAATACCGATCAAAATCATAACCCTCATTTTTTCTTCGCTGTAGTCAGGTAAAACAAATGTTTCCTTTTTAACGACTTTAAAAATGAAGAAGGATAATACTTTTAATGTTTCGGATTAGCTAATTATTAAAAATTTTGTATAAATTTGACGTAAGTGAATTTAATATAGCATCACGCCTGCATCCCCGAGGGTGTAGGCAGAGGTATATTACACACCCACGGTTCGCTGGCTATGTTAAAGTCCCACGTAATAGGGGGCGAGCCTATTGCCGTCTACCGGGCACATTTCCAAACTCCGAGCTGCTACTGAGAATTTTTCTTTTTACGAAAAAGTTCAATAAACATTACCCAACCCGGGGATTGAACTCGAAACCTCATGATCAGCAGTTGCACACACTACCGCTGCATCACCGAGGTAGTTTATATGTTACTTAGTTTTAGAAGTTGTTTTTGTTAAATAATGTTTTTATTTGTATTTATTAATTTTTATTTTTATTTATTCGGAAAACATACAGTGTAAGGCATCTCAGTAGGTAAAGTATATATATGTCTAAACACCATTTACAAGTTTTCGCATATTAATAATAATGTATGGTTTGGTAGTTAATTCTGGTTAATTATGGTAGCTTTGAATTATTTGTTATGGATTTGGTATAGTAGCTAAAATTGACAAACGTTGTGCAGGTCGTCTGGAAAGTTGATCCGCTGACCATGGACTGCAGTTTGCAACATCCGCAAAGTTACATACCTTCTCTCAAATCGGATTAACCGTTACCAACAGTTCTATTGTCGAATTGGTAACGGTCAAGTATATATAGTGTCACCTTCTCAATCCTTTCCACGAGTATTCTTAGAGTCAACCGAGGAAGTAAAAAGACGTAAAACCCAATTCCATTGGTTCAGAAAAACTTTTTTTATTGCTTATGGTGGCAGATGACCCACAGCCCATATGATGGTAAGTGGTAACCGTCGCTGCTCACTATTTCATTTCGAGAATGATGTGAATGATGAGATGCAATGATTTAATGAACAGCTGTAGAAGTCGTTCATTTGCTACCAAAACAGAGTGCGTCACGGTCGGCACCCGGCAGACTGAAGTGCTGTATTATGATTAGCAAATATGTATATGTCGTGTATGTAGCATAATACCTGATATCTAAAATTGGACAGTGCTGGAGTCCTTTAAGTGATGCAAAATTAATTACGGGTACATCGGGTAAATCTTCATTTTGTCCGTGTGGTGACGGACTAAGAATACATCATTTTCTCCGTGTCGTGATGGTCTAAGAATGGGGTCCATTCTTTCCCACGGGTGTGAGATATCGTATGAGATGCGTATGAGGCGACTAAGGGAAGTAAGCAAATATCATCCATTGCATGACTGGTGGTAGGGCTGGTTACCAAGTGGGAGTACTCAATTGGTATCGGACCCGAGCGGATTGGTATTGGTACCACCATCTCCTATGTGATCGGCCATGAAGCACATCGTTGCGCTTTGGCTGTAGCAGGAGATAGCCGTTTAGGTGCGGCGCAGACGACGCACTAACCGCGGTGCAATTTTTAGTCTGTAAAAATAGAACCTATGTAATTATATGCAGTAACGCATACGACGCACAAAAAGTCCGGCAGATAAAAAATCCGTGTGAATCTTGCAGACCGCGCCGCGCCGTGCCCTACAAAAAGTGCGCGAAAAAAATAGAACGTTTGCTTCAACGAGCGTTAACGCAGACGGCGCACACTTTAATCTGCAATCTGCACTCGTTAAGTGGTGGAGGTAAAGTATGGCGCTAGAGATCAATGTAGGTATCGATGTTAATACAAGAAGTACAAAACAGCCTAGCAATTTATTTATGATAAATACTTCTAAGCCAGCTATCATGATAGACATTTAAAGAGAGATGTGTGGGAAGAAGTGTGCTGTAATATTTATTCCGCTCCTGTCCAAACAGGAGTCCAACTTATACTTACTATTACTATTACATTTTAATCAATTAACATCCTGATGGTATTCCCATAAAGGGACCCTTACAGGAATCATAGAACATCAATTAATAATATATATCAATCAATTCACGACAGTAAATATATCTATGTGAGGAGGTTGAATGGAAAATACTATTATCCTCAGAACTTCAAGTATAAAATAATACATCGCGATCTCTGCATTTCCACAGCGTATACGTCCCTACAGTTCTGCCGACAAAATGATCGTAGATGTGCGTCGTGTGCGTTAAGTCTGCGAAAAATCCGCGACGGACTTTTAGCGCGCTATGCAGACTTTTTGTGCGCCGCAGATTCGATCGCACAAAAAGTGTGTCGTCTGCGCTGCACCTTATTCTTTCATTTCATATCTGTAAAATTAAATGGTGAGCAGCGGCTTGACAATACTCTCGGTATAGTCGAGTCCATGAGCGACGGTTACCATTTACTATAAGATGTTGAAGTGCTTTTATCCTATCCATCCATCAGCCTTTCATCGTCCACTGCTGGACATAGGCCTCCCCAAGGGAACGCCACAGCGAATGGTCCTGTGCCGCCTGCATCTAATGACTGCCTGCGACTTTGACCAGGTCATCGGTCCACCTGGTGGGAGGCCGTCCTACACTGCGCCGTCAAATACGCGGTCGTCACTCGAGAACCTGTCTTCCCCAACGGTTGTTGGTTCGTCGAGCGATGTGGCCTGCCCATTGCCACTTCAGCATGCTGACCCGGCGGGCTATGTCGGTTACTCCCGTTCTCCTACGGATTTCCGTATTACGTATCTTATCACGTAGAGAGATCCCAAGTATAGCACGCTCCATGGCACGCTGAGCGACTTTGAGCGACTTTGAGCCTTCATATAAGGCCAACATTTAGAGAACAAGCCTCTGTTCCGTAAGTCATCACCGGTAACACACACTGTTCGTAGACCTTCGTCTTCAGACACTGTGTAATATTGGACAAGAAGATCTTCCTCAGCTTCCCGAACGCTGCCCAGCCGAGCTGGATTCGTCGATTGATCTTGAAGTTGCGCCTACCTAACTGGACTCTTTGTCCCAGGTATACATAGTGATCGACAACTTCAAGACCCGCGTTCCCGACTAGGACCGGTGCTGAAATGACATGGTTATTGTGCATGACTTTCGTGTTGTCCATGTTCATTTTTAGACCCACTAGTCGGGAGACACTATTGAGGTCATTGAGCTTGGTACCAAGGTCCTCCAGCGATTCTGCCATGACCACGATATCATCTGCAAATCGAAGGTGAGTGATGTATTCACCATTTATGTTGATGCCGAATCCAGTCCAGTCCAAGAGCTTGAAAACATCTTTCAATGCAGTGGTAAAGAGTTTCGGAGACATGATGTCTCCCTGTCTTACGCCTTTCTGCAGTTGGATAGGTTTTGTGCTCTTGTCCTGAACTCGGACAGACACAGTGGCGTTTCTATACAAACACTTCAACACTTCGATGTACCGATAGTCAATTTGGCACCGCTGAAGGGACTGCAGCACCGCCCAAGTTTCAATCAAATTGAAGGCTTTCTCATAGTCCACAAACGCTAGACACAGAGGCCGATTATACTCCTCGGTCTTCTGTATAATCTGGCGCAGCGTATGTATGTAGTCTATGGTACTATAGCCTTTTCGGAAACCGGCTTTTTCGGGAGGTTGGAAGTCGACGAGCCTGCGCGTGAGTCGATTTATAATGACTCTCGAAAACAGCTTATAGACGTGGCTCAAGAGCGAGATGGATCTATAATTCTTCAAGAGGGTTCTGTCACCTTTCTTGAAGAACAGCACCACCACACTCCTGGTCCACGACTCTGGAACGTCGCCCCCGAGAACGACGGAATTGAATAGCCTCTGGAGGGCTTTGAGGATCGGCTTTCCGCCTGCCCTCAGAAGCTCTATAGTAATTCCGTCTTCTCCCGGTGCCTTTCCGTTCTTTAGTTGTTTGAGAGCCATTCTGATCTCAGACAGGCTCACAGGCTGACGTCCGGGATGTCTTCGGTAAAATGCCGAGTTAATTTGGATCTGGGCATATGGACCAAGCTGAAAACAGGGTTCTGGGATCTGTATAACTGCCCATAGAACTCATGGACCTCTCTTAATATCTCATCTTTGGATGAAACAACAGTGCCATCATTGGTCTTCAGATTGGTCAGCTGGCTTTTCCTAACAGACAGATCTCTCGCGAACACTTTGGAACCTTGGTTCCGCTCTATCGCCTCTTTAATACGCAGGGTATTAAATCGGCAAATGTCTTGTCGCATAGACTTGGAGATCTGCCTGTTTATTTGCCTCTGATTGGACCAATCAGCCGAAGACTGCACCGTCATTTCTGTCCGTCTTGCCATGAGCTTAAGAGTTTGGTCCGAAAGTTTTTGAGTCCTATTGACGCGACTGGTCTTAAAGAAGGTCGACCCAACCACGTGGACAGTTTCCACGAACCTGTTGTTCATATCGCTCGCTGATTCGCACTCGTCTAGGCATTGAAAGCAATTTTGTAGTTCGAGCTGAAAGTTTTCAGGGTTCTGGTATTGAGCAGGTGTTGGTCGGAGCGTAGACTTCATCAAGCGTGACCTCTCGACCTTCATATTTATATTTATGCCTCTAACTAAGCGGTGATCACTCCCAGTTTTAATCCTGCTGATCACTGAGACATAATTGAATATGTGTCGTTTGTCCGTTAAGGTGAAGTCAATCTCATTTTTCACTGAACCATCAGGGCTAATCCAGGACCATTCTCGCTGTGGCTGCTTCCTGAAGAAGGGATTCATCATGAAGAGGCCTTCCTTTTCCAGAAAATCAGACAGCATCTGGCCCCTGTGGTTGCTCTGCCCAAATCCAAATTGCCCCACCCTCAGCTCATCGTCTCTCCTTATGCCTAGTTTTGCGTTGAAGTCTCCCATAACCACCGTGAAGTGATATTTAGACGCATGAATAGCTTCCGAGATGTCCTCGTAGAGGGCCTCCACTTCGTCGTTGGAATGTGTCGAGGTAGGTGCGTACCTGTATGACCTTCAGCAACTACCGTTTGGTTATTCTGAGTATAAGGTACGCTACCCTACTCGACACACTCTCAATCCTCTCCACGTTACCTATGAGAGACTTACGAACGATAAACCCGACCCTGGGACTGGTGGTCGCAATCCCGGTGGAAGAGCAAATTTCCGTACTGGAGGATTATCGTGCCCTCACCCTGTCTTCGCACTTCTGATAATCCTACAATGTCCCATCGGATCTTGCTCAATTCCTCTTCCAGCGCGGTGATCTTCTCGTCAATCCTCAGTGTCTTGACGATGTGTGTTACCAGGGCCAGAAGTCGTTTATGGTAGCCAGATCGCGACCGGGGATTCTTAGCACCCCCTGCTCCGCCGTTACCGGGCCCGCTACCGTTAGACCACGGGATAGCGGAGCTGCCGTGACTGGGGGCCGATGTTTGTCTCTGTGCACTCATTTGGGGGTTTTTACCATAATCGCCACGCTTGGCAGGCGGGTTGGCGATCGCAGTGGAAGTTCTTAGTACACAGGGAATCACAACGGTGTGGAGCTATTCTTGATGCCGGCCCCACACAGCAAAAAGTGCTTGTATAGAAACCATATTTCTCTGAATTTATGACTTATCCTGTACATATCGATCTATTGAGACTGAAACAGAACATAGGTTGCAGTTGCACTATAGATAAGTTTCTATCTTGGCATCCAAATATTTTTTCTTAGTTACAATTATGTAGAGTAAAAAAAATCACGAATGCCTTTTCCTATTGCTCTCAAATAAAAAAAAAACTATTGTTACTTCATCCATTGTCCCTATACTTTTCTAAACAATTTCTTGGCACGTGCGTACCATGAGACATCTGCTTAAAGGCTTGCTGATTTATTAAGACTCTTGTTATAATCATTTAAGGTTTACAATGTCTTGTTGTACCAGTAATTTTTAAACATAGGATCACCTGTTAAATGGTTTTTGTATTATAAACTTAGTTATTAAGATTAAAAGGTATAATTTCGAACAACAGTATGGTTCGATACGGTATGTTATCATTTTACAAGAGTGGTGTGTACAATACAATTGTCCTGACATCTGCTCTGACCTCCAGATGTTATTTTTTTTAAATTTAGGGGTTATGTGCAAGCACGTGACGGGGAATACGTAATTTAGATAAATGATTTTGTTTGTTTTTTTGAGTAGAGGTCAGTTAAGTTGCTCAAAAGCCTAGCGGTGATGCACTAAAAGCCAAAGCAAAAAAAGCCTAGCGGTGTCATAGAGTACAACGCATGTTCGTTTAGAAGGTTCGCTGTCGCCCCTGTTTAAGCCATGCTGTCAATAGAAGATTATATACCAACATTTATGTAATTTTTTTGAAAGTTTTATCCCTTAACACGCGTAGGAGTAAGTAAGAACGTGTGTGACACACCGCTATTTCGTATAGGTAGGATACCTATTGCCTTGCCTTGTCCAAACATAGTTCATCATCATCATACATCGTCACCTGCAGAGATTTTCTTGACAAATAAAAATGGCACCTCTTTGACAGCCCAGGATTTGGCCTCGCATATAGGACTGTGTGCTTACTGTTTAATAAATCCAAGGTCTGCAAAAACATTGGTCCGCAGTCTGAGGTCTACCAACGGCACATACCGACTTTTAAAAATGATGCATGAATTCGTTTATTCACTGCTCGGCGAAGAAAAACTTGAGCAATTCTCTCGGCCTCTGGTGAAGTTTACCAATTTTAAGTGTAAATAATGTATACCAGTTTTTAAGTATAATCAAGGGCTACCAAATAAAAAAATCTGTTCAATAGTTTTTGCGTGATGCGCGATCGAACAAACAGACAAAATATCTAAAAAAAATGATATGGGTTTAGACACGTATAGCTTATTACAGTCATTTTTCTTAAATATCTTAAAGTTAGGCATAGCTTTATAATAGTATAGAATATAGGCAGACTATACTGTGACATAGGCTAGAGAGCAATTAAAACTAAATAGCCACTCAAATCAGGGTGATGATGAGTACATTTTACTGCTACTATGAGTTTAGTTGGAAATCAAAACGCCTCTTAATTCAATATAATAGTCCATTAATGTGAACGTTAAGCAAAGAGACAAATAAACGGCATTTGCAGTACGACACGATTCTCATCTTCCAGCGAGGTATTTTCGTCCGACATTTTCTGAAACTATTTTCTGCCATCAACCCCTCTCGTTAATTTGTATTTCGATTAAAGCAAACCAATACTTGCTAACATTTTACGAGCAAGCGATAAACCGTCTCAAATAGTAACACATAGTAACCTTCATTCCCTTCAAGTTACAACTTTTGTCATTCCCGAGTATGATTTACAAACTTTGGTAGCATGGATTTACGCCACGGATACTTTTTATTTTAATTTAAATGAAATATAATTATGTCATGCTTCCATGTTGTAGTAAAGTGTATTCTATTATATATGTATTTTTCAGTCCAGTTATAACTTTTGACGTCAGAAGGCGCTTATTTATTTTTTATTTTGTCTCCGTCTCTAAGAGTTTTAGCATGCTGTTTAATAGCTTTCTCAAAATTGAGATATCAAATGTTAAAAGATTTTTTGTTATACTCTAGTAGTAGGTAGTTTTAAAATTTAGCGCGTTTAATAAAACAAACTCTCCAATAGTACTTATAAATTTTTAGCTTAACGCAGCCTTCTTGTTTATTTTAACTAGTGTAATACACTTACATACGATGGCACCTCTGAGTATTGTCATACTGTGGCAATGTTTTTATGGTCGTGTGGTAAGAGCGTGCGTGCGGAATGGTTGGCGGCGTTTTGATCGCTTAATCAAATCTATTTGGATTCCCTTGGTAGATAATAAAACCCTCTAATAATGCGGCATAGGCAATCTTAAAGACTATGACTATAAACGTTTATATCGCTTAGAAGATAATGATCGTTAAAGATGTAGGTTCTTTTTATTGGCTAAGGTGGTAATCACAACAAAGAAATAAAGTATTTTTGCTTCCTCCAGCTTTTGCTCGCGACTTTACAAGTACTGTCCTTATTAATTATTGTTTAAAATGTAAATTTAACTGCCTCTGTGGTGCAGCGGTAGTATAAGCGACTGCTGATCATGAGGTCTCCGGTTCGATACCCGGGTCTGGAGGCGTTATTGAGCTTTTTAGTGAAAAGAAAAATCCTCAGTAGCAGCCCAGAGTTTGGAAATGTGTTCGGTAGACGGTAATAATTACGAGGGATTTAAACATAGCTGGTGAACCGTGGGTTACACACCCACGCCTACCGTTTTGGGGAATACAGGCGTGATGCTATGTTAAAATGTATAAATATACTGAACCATGCACATTTTATAATAGTCAAAAGTTTAACATTCATTAAAACAACGTCACGCTCTATTTGCCGAATGGAAATTTGGGAGTGTTTGCGTTGAGCTGGGGGTATCCGTTTGAGCAATGGCAACATTTCAAAGCCAAGTATTGACCATGATGGGCGATACTTCGCGTAGAACGGTATTTTACGTATAAGATTAACTACTAGCCCACCCTTGGTACGCGCGATTGCAATTTACTGGTCAAGGAAATATTTAGGACGACTTGTTTAATTACAACGGTGAATTTCAATGAATAAAAATAGTTTAATTAAAGATTTATTAGAAACACATACAATTGACTGCACAGATAGCGTAGTGGTTTAGATACTGGCCTCCCACCCGAGTGTTGTGGGTTCGATTCCCACACAAGACAACTCTTTGTGTGATCCACAACTGGTTGATCTGAGTCTGGGTGCGCTTTGTGTCCATGAAATTGTAGGTTTATAAAGTCCCCCGTAATGCATGGATTATTCCTTAGTGCAGCGTGTTGTCTAATCAAAAAAAAAATTGTCTAAATTACAATCAAAACTGTTTTCGTAATTGCGTGGTTTAGAAGAAGTAAGTAGATGGACAAACCATTGGAGCAAAGAAAGAAAGAAAAAAAGTAATTTTGTTGCCACTAAGAACACAATCTTAAATAATAATCGATTGATAAAACCTTTCTTAGATAAAAAAAATCTTATTAAATTTTGGGTATTTCAATTAGAAATTGCGTTACACCTTTGGAACAAACTGCATTCCCAGATACAGGTATATTACAAGTACCTATGCAAAAGGTGTCTTATTACATAGTTAATGTAAGCTTTGTAACAATTAATAATACTCGTAGTTGTCATAACGGGTTAAATACCCGGTGTAACTTCAAAATAACAATCTAATTGTGGATGTGAAACGGGTAGGTATGCAATTTCCTGCGTAAAAAAATATGTTACAAAACAGGTTCAAAAACTGCTGGAAATAATAAAAAATATGTGTTAATGAAATATGTGTATGTGTGACTGCTGAATAATAATTAAGAAACATAAAACATAGCATCACGCCTGTATTCCCCGAAGGGGTAGGCAGAGGTGTATTTACACACCCACGACTCGCCAGCTATGTTTGAGTCCCACGTAATATGGGGCGATAATAATTTTTAGACTCATGGAAATCCAAGCAGTTGCTTTGATTCTGCTCGGATTCATGTTAACTTTGCTCACTAAACGTAGTGTTATATGCTCTTTGTTGCTCACCACAGCAAGTCCTATTGCACCACATCCCATTGCCAAAACATCTATAATACACCAATGAAACACCAAAAAGGCTCGAAACAATTACAATCTAAAAAGCGTAAAATTATGAGAAAATTGTGTCAAAGTCAAAGGTTCGTTTCCATAAACAAATAGATTTACGCAATGACCATAGATAGGTTTTCCAATTGAAAGCCAATGATCGGACTGTCACGTAGGTAGATTCTAACGTTAATAGGCTCCAAGATTTTTTGTCTTGTTGAAATCGCTGATGTTAAGGATTTGTTTAAAGTTGGCTGATATTTTGCTGCAGTCTTTATGCTACTTGGTATTTTTTCAAGGAAAGGCAATTTTAAGCGTTTTCAAATATTTATGAGATTTTCAGTGGAACTTACATTTAGCTAATGAGCAAAATATCCACCTAGCTATAAAACTTGCCCATTATTGGTAGATAATTAATATGGGCAAATCGGATTGGTTAAATCGAAACGATTTATTGCTTTGCTTTGTATATTATGAATATAAGAGAAATGCGAATCGTTTATATTGGGTGAAAAAAAATGTTTACTTTGGATAAAAGGTTCGTGTGCTGTTCGTAATCTGATGATTGTGGGAATGTGATGGAGGAATTAAATCCGGTAATTCTTTATTTTTCGTAAACCATGGATGAAACCTCTTAGCTAACATTCCTACAGGATGAGATAGATTTAGGCAGTAGTTAATGGACCGCTGACCCGACAGATTTTTACTTTAAAAGACAACAGCCTTTTATTTTTTTGTTAATGCGGGAAAAAATATTCCTTACCGCACTTCACCCACTAAAGAATCCCGCCGTGTGCTATCTCTCCGCCTTTATTGGCGGGCCACTGAAAAGACAACACCCTGCGCTAAGCAATAATCCTTGTATTGCGGGGGACTTTACAAACATATAATTTCACGGATACAAAGTATACCCAAACTCAGAACAACCATTTGTTAATCACACAAAGAGTTGTCCTATGTGGGAATCGAACCCACATTACTGGGGTGGCAGGTCGATATCTAAACCACCCCGCCTTCTGTGCAGTCAACTTTAAAAGCGAATGAGAAAAATCTCTCAGACCTACGGGTTTACTTGCGATGTTTCCTTTTAATATGCACTGATAGTTTGCGATTAAATATGCACGTTATATTGAAAAGTCTGAGGTTTGTAGATTATTTTATTATTATATACTATATTACTAACAGTTCTACTTAATAGATATCACAACAGACTTACAGAGAGCATACGATTTGCAGCAAACTATTAGCCTAATAGGAAAAATGTAATGTTGCGTTGGTAATAAATTCGTGAATAGAGCGATTCGTGAGTAGTCTGTGATTTGCGAACTTCAAGTTACAAACTTGAACTATACGATCGTGTTAACCTTTTATAGAAAGAAATAGAGTTCGTAATCGCCTGATAAGTCATAATATTAAGTTCGATGAACCGAAACACGGCTAAGTAAATAAATAGACGGTCGTACATCTTAAATGCAAGTGTGAAAAAAATATAGTTTTATTACGGTACTTGAGAGTTAGATAATCTTACACTATTCAGCCGTTACTGCTTTTTTTTCTTGAGACGGGAATAAATGTACCTAGCCGTACACCCCGTCGTTCAGGGCAACGAACAGGGTAGTGTGGGTCTCTCACCCACTAAATAAACTCGCCGTGTGCCACATTACATAACTTCAGTTAGCCGTTACTCCTAAGATGATGAATAATTTGCCATGTGATGACGGACTAAGAATACAAGTGTCACCACCTCATTCTTTCCCACGGGTGTCGTATGAGGCGACTAAGGGAAGTAAGCAATTATCATCCATTGCATGACTGGTGGTAGGACTGAGTACCAAGTGGGAGTACTCATTTGGTATCGAACCCGAGCGGGTTGGTACCACCATCTCCCGTGTGACCGGTTATGAAGCACATAGTTGCGTTTTGGCTGTAGCAGGAAATAGCCGTTTATTCTTTTATTTAATATAGGTGAAATGAAATGGTGAGCAGCGGCTTGACAATACTTTCGGTATAGTTGAGTCTATGAGCGACGGTTACCATTTACCATCAGATGGGCCGTGGCTAGTCTGCAACTACATGCAATAAAAAATAAAAAAAATTCAACACAAAGTGTCAAAATGTGAAATCGAATATAACAGTCGCGAGCAGTATTTGAACCTGCATCTCCTGGATACCGTCCAGATCCTTTGCCAATTCAGGCATCCTGATAATTGCTCAGGACTGCTAAATTCGATAACACATTCATACTTAACGTCTTACGTGACGCCTGCGCCATCTGTCGGAAGTATTTTCTTACATGTGATAAATAATCTGAATTAAGTTGCTTCGTATCGCGTATAATGCGTTACCCCATCGTTGTGGCGCTCTTTTCGGGACGTTTAAGTCCTGTAGTGAAGGACAAAAGGAGTGATGGAAGAATGATTGCCTACAGGCAATCTTGAACTTAGGCATGGTAGGTTCTCAATATATGCAACTGAAGTTTATGCCTATTTTGTGTATCTGCCCCATTATATTGAAAAACGAAACGTTAGAGGAACTTTCGTTTCGAGTCATTGTGATTGATCAACAGTCCAACGCGTGATTACTGATTAGTCGAGATTTTGACGCGTGATTCAGGCGACCAATCACAATGAAGCGAAACGAAAGTTCGTCTAACGTTTCGTTTTTCATTCTAAGGGGGCAGCTTATATTTCAAAAGTACGACTCAAATTGTCTAGTTTTATCTAATGGAGTAAGTGTGGAGTTTATAATCTCGAAATAACTGGTTTGCATTCTGCGCACCTCTATACTAATACTTTGCACATATTTGTTTACAATGCTCATCACTGCCTGGTGATACCATAAACGTGAGGAAATCTGCATGTCTGTTTTTTTGAGAGTTTCTTAAATCCGGTTCATAACAATTGTATTAAAGTGCTAAGCTATGGCCTAATGTCTGGGTTCGGTTATAAAAAATATTAACGTACACTAATTATTACAACTTCATTCCAAGGAGGATTATCTTCCATTCACATCAGAAAATTACATTCATTGGACATATAAAGTCTCACTCGCACATCATCATGTATTGAAAAAACTCAGGTCGTGTGCACACTGACCTCTATATAATCATAATCAAGGTTGCCCCTTTCAATTTTGTAAAAAATATCCTTTTTATGATTTTTTTTATCTCCTGTGAGTTGACTAACTTTTCTAGAGTAGGTGCGGACTTAGGTACCACCTAGTTTTTATAGCTACAATGGTAGGTGCTATCATTAAGCCTAGATCTAATACGGCTTCCGTTATTCATTGAAGAAACTTCTTCTCTTTCATGCCTACCCGCTCTCCTACGTCGTCATTACGAATGCGGTCAGTCAGCCTCACTCCACAGATTTTCCGCAGAGACCGCAATTCATAATTTAATTGTACTTAAAAAAAAATTTAATCATGATTAAAGACGCCACGCTTTCAGTCCAAACAATGGCAGGTTAATGATGAGATGGAAAAACATTTATTGATTTTTCAGCATAATACTACTTCAAATAAAAGAGGAGACCAACCCCTTAGAAAGAAAAACGAAACGTTAGACGAACTTTCGTTTCGAGTCATTGTGATTGATCAACAGTCCGACGCGTGATTCCTGATTAGTCGAGATTTCGACGCGTGATTCAGGTGACCAATTACAATGAAGCGAATCGAAAGTTTACCTAACGTTTCGTTTTTTATTCTAAGGAGCAGTGCCTAATAGTGGGACAGAAAAAGGGCTGAAAAAAAAGTATAAATATGCCAAGTCCGGACTTGAAATAATCAGGGCAACATTTAAATGATGATTTTTAAATGATTTATGTGGAGTGAGGCTGACTGACCGCATTCGTAACGACTACGTAAGCGAGCGAATAGGTATGAGAGAGAATTGGTGTAAAGATGAGAAAGGGAATTCTCCGATGGTTCGGACATGTGGAAAGAATGCCGGACGAGCGACTGGTTAAGAAGATATACAATGTGAAAGTGGAAGGATGTAGGTACAGGGGGAGACCGAGACTCACCTACCTAGACCAAATCGGTCATGTATTGAAGGAAGGTGGAGTCAGGAGTTTCCGAAACCGGCAAGCATGTATGAAGAGAGTTATGAATGTTGAGGAAGCGAGAGATGTATGCAAGAATAGAGCCTCTTGGCACTCTGTTCTCTCTGCCTATCCCGCAAGGGAAATGGCGTGATGATAAGTTAGTTAAGTTAGTTATAAATAAATAAAAGTGATACCCAACTGGATAACTGTAAAGACAGAGGTATCGAGTTCGATCCTTAGTTTCGTCACACGACACACACCTTTTACGTTTTGAGATTATGTGTGTATTTTATAAATTACCACTGCTCGGTGAAGGAAAAAATGGCGAAAACTGCATCCCCGAGAGATTTTTTCAACGGCTTGTGAATTCTGCCCACCTGCACTGGATCATCATAATGTATTACGGCCTAAATCCCTCTCACTCTGAGAAAAAATTCATGCCCAATTGTTGCACAGTTATAGCATGAAAAATAAATTAAAAAATAAAATTTGACAACTTTTTTTTTGTTAAGGCGGGAAATATTGTATCTTAGTAGTGTGGGGCCCTTACTCACTAAATAACCCGCCGTGTGCCTTCTCTCACTGGAACTGTGTGACATTACTTAAGTCGGCGACAAAAGTTGCCAACCCTATTTCTAACATTATCGCGTTAAATTACTGTAGAATGCTTTTTTTATCACAGTGATTACTGTTATAATTTGTGCCTCTTTATGAATGGGCGATGGGTTCTTGGCCGAAAGTTATAGGTTTATCATCAGATTAGCGAATTACTGTTGCGATTTAAGTGGCTTATAATGTAACGCTCTACGGTAAAAATGTTACACCGAATTTTACGCAGACTATTGAATTGTTTTTTTTTTATAAGCATAACGAAAGAACCATTTAATCCTAGTAATATTAAAAACTAACTGCAATCCGCGACTTCTTTCACGTGGAATTTAGTAATTTGAATTTGTGTGGTAATAAATAAAAGTTCTAGTGGTAGAAGCCTTGCTTATCCTGATGCTCGTAAGATTGGTGTCCATATTTTACAGATTTCAAGTCGGATAAAAAAATTAAATAATCGGATTAAACAATTAATGGAAATGTGTTCTATTAGTGATATAGAACCACCAAAAAAAGTTTGCGCACTGGTTAAAAAATTATCCTGTATAGTATCTAAACACAAAATTTTTTTGTAGGTTTTTGTTTGTTTATCTGTTTGTTTGTTCGCGCATCACGCAAAAACTACTAAGCGGATTTTGATGCAAGTTTATTCATTTGATAGCTCTCGATTAGACTTAAAAGTGGTATACATTTTATCCCGTTACTAAATCGGGAACTTGAGATATAAGCTAAAAACTAGCTTTTGGCTGCAGCGGAGCCGCTGGCAAAGGCTAGTTATTATATGTAGTTATTATAGTAAATAAAACGCTGTATAATACATTTATAACACTGTAACGTGTTTTACCGGAACAGCTTCTGGAATTCAACAAATTAAAAATAAAATCCACCATAAGCATATTTAACTCGACCTAAAAGCTCTTAGCTGAGGTTGCGTTGACTGGATGCCGATGACACAATATTACCGTCCCGGGTACACGACGGCCATTGACAATAAACCGATGTAAGTTACGAGCGGAGTCGGACATTTATTGTAGGACAGGATATTTGTGTCCCCTGTACGTTGTGACGTCGTTTTATAGTAATTTCTCGTGTATGGCTAAACCGCGCCTACGCTTGCAAATGGCGTAACTTTATTTCATCAGCTGGGGATGGTTGTTTTTTGTAGTTTATGTTGTAGTAGCTTTGCGATTTAATGCAAATATCTTTAGGAATTTTGAAGAACTCCAACTCCCTTTTATAGCATTATTATATCTTAAGGTGTAGGCCAGCTTAAGCCGAATATGAACTTAATTAAAAACATATATATTACTCTGTTAAAAAAAGTTATTTGTGGTTTTCTAGTAAAGCTTTATGCTGGTATGGGGAAAATACCACCCTCTATCACCAGTTAGTTTAAATAACAAAAATGCCATCAAAAATATCATGAGTGTTAAAAATAGTGTTTTTTCTTGATATGTGAGTGTATATATTATTTTACAAGTGCAATATGTGATAAATAGAGACATTTTAAGTTTGAAAAATCAGTTGTTCTACGTGAAACAACAGTAGTACCCACCTCAACGCTTCGCTTATGAGGCGTGCAATATAATAATAAATCAATATTTACGTCATTGCTCTGTTAATGTACATTAAAGATAGACATTTACAGGTCAACACCAGATATAGATTACTTTCTTATCTTATCCTCTTCGCGTGGTTCAGAACTAAACGTGTGAATATGATAATAAATTGTTATAAAAACAGTGATATCACGTAGTCAGGTACATCAGTCATCGGTTTTCGTGTAAATAAATGCCAACGTTACGTTACCCAAGGGATCTCGTTGGACAGTTAAAAGGACAATTTAAAATTGTGACAGCATAAAAAAAGATGCACCTAGTGTAGGTACTCGTATACCTACTAGGTGCTTATCAATATAAGAGTACTGACACATGAATAACATCAAATGAGATTTAAACACCTCCTAACACATATGGCCGTGTGTTTGTTTTTAATTGTCCCACCCCTCTCTACCCACGGGAGTAGTAAGAGCCGACTGAGGGAATACCGGGGGAGTGGGCAGCAGCACTCCCTCGAGTTAATACATGCGATGGCCAATCCGCGTGGCGATTACGGCTTTATCTCCTATGACGGGACCACTCGTTGTGGCGTTCTCTTGGGGAGGCCTATGTCCAGCAGTGGACGTTGTAAGGCTGATGGATGGATGGAACACATATAAGTGTACCTAGTTGGTTTTTGTGGCTTCTTTAAGCAACTAGCCCCACTTTACACAACACAACCAGTAACAAACTATTTAGGTATAGGTACCAACCACAACTATAAGCGCCAAAGATACTTTGACTTAATATATTAGACTATTTTTTAGCTAGCGGGATAATATTTATAGGTGCCAGTTTTTAAGTCTTATCAAGACCTAGTAACCAAAAAAAGTTGCATCAAAATCCGTTCCGTATCCGTAGTTTTTGCGTGATGCGCAAACAAACAACCGTATAGGTAGACAAACAGAAAAAAAAAAATTCTGTTCAGCCACGCCTATATAGCCATTAGGCTATTCATTTTTTCTCAATTATCTTTTAAGTACGGACACAGCTCTGTTACAGCTTTATGAATGGATGACTCACTAATATATTGGTTATCCAGATAAATCGTTCCCCAAGCATGAATATAATCCCTAGTAATATAATTGCACTATTCTAACACACAGTTACAAATAATAGAATATTTGGATCACAAACCAGCTAATTACGTCTCAAACGTACGTCAATGAATTAACGATCCCCTGACCTGCAAAGAGTATGCAATACCTACGGTACTGACCTGTGTCTACAACTAAGCCATATCCCAACATAGACTAAAATGTGTAGTTGCTTAGTTTTGAACAGCACTTAAATTGTACGACTGTATCGTATAGTACAATTTAACGAGAGATTGGAGATAACAGATTCTATTGGTACAAGGTAACGATCGAATAAAGAATGGCTCTCAATTTTAAGTATCACTTATTCTATTTATATTTTACTAGATTCTGTGCCATCTATGTCCGCGTGGACCTCTGTAAATAAATACGTCATTCTACTCTGTGTCTATAGTACTAACACGCATCTTCAGCCTTTATATTATTTTAATAATAAGCTCCTATCCAGAAGTTCATTACTGCTTAGAATACACGAGACAGTTTATTATTAAGCCGATATTTAAATATATTTTTTGTTGCAGGTAACACTGGCCAAATATTAAAAATTAGGACGTTGTTGTTGGTGTTGAACTTTAAGGAGGTTTCATTTGACGTAAAAAAGTAAGTCATAAAAAATCATAAACTGCATAATTTGCATTGCATAATAATTATGGAGACGACGAGGACTTTTTAATTTTTTTACATAATTTCAATATGAATGTGCCGATTAGACCTGGGAAGTGCCACCAACTCGCAGAGCTATCGGCTTATCTCGTATAACAGTATTCATATAATTGTGTTCTGTTCAGGAGAATGTAGAAGGCCCAAACATACTCTTCCACTCTATCTCTTGTAGAGTTGTCCTACGGTAGTATTAGTACATCTTGAACGATGTTTTTCTTAACTATTAATTGAATATCCGTCAGTCGAATACATCATTAAGGGCTAGTAATGGTAATTAATGCGAATCCGCATAAATGACAATGCCAGGAATTGTATAGAATTTTGTCCTAACAAAAAAATCCGTTTACAATCATACCAATAGATTCATTTAGTTGCTAAAGCATTACTGATTACTAATAATATGTTTAAATATCGTTAGAACTTGCGGTTTCTGTTTAACAAAACGTAAATGTTTTTAGGTTTGTTTGAAATTGCGAAAGTAAGATAGTAATGTTTATGGAATAGTGTCCTTAGGATATAATAAGTCCTTAGATAAAATTTCTTACACACAGGAAGGATACTACATTATTCAAAGTAAAGTTGTTGGTTGGGAAAAACAATAAATAACACGATAACTGGTAAACGCAAATAGGGAGGTAAAATGACATTTGAATCATTTGACACGAATTGACTTAAAATCGTGGCAACGTTTTGTTATACCAATAACGAAAACCACAACACAAAATAATGAACGTAACACAACATAATTATATTTTATTTTCAGTATTATATGATTATGTGATTAGTTAAAGTGAAAAAGTAAAGTTCTAAACCTTTTTTTATTATAATCTTCGTTATTATTTTTAGGCAATGCAAGTTGTATCTTCTAAATCAATTTTACTTTTAAAGAAACAAAACGCATAGTTAATTCATTCGCTTCCTGTTCAGGGGTTACATTACTTTTAATATTCATTTTAAATCCGCAAGTTCTGGAGAAAAATAAGTTTTAATACAAAAATTCCATTAATTATTGCAGTACTTTCGTATATTTAATTTTTTTGTAAACTCTTTTATAACCCAGGGCATGATCTGGCATTGTCATTTCATGAGCATGCGAATTATTGAGTCTTAGCATGCTAATTACTATTGCTGTGCTATTTGCTAATATCAACATAATTCATAATAATTCTAAATTAGTTAATTTTGTGAATATGCAAATTAAATACAGTCAGAAAGAAAGTAAAAATATTTTTTGTTACGCATGTTAAATAGGTAGATACTTCATAGAGGGCATCTCCTAGCGTAACATCTATTTTAAGTACCTACATTAAATAAGTATACGACGAAAGAATGTAATTATTGTATCGAATACGTACGTATTTACGTAAACTAAACTCCTATTTCAATAATATAGATATTAAAGATGCTTTGACACAATAAGTCGCGCGCCACGCACCGCACGTGCCACATATCATTATAAATTAACAATCATAACTTACACATTCACAATTCATTCAATAAACGCCCCTAAATTTAAGAAAATCGTAGACAATAAGATAGTAATTGCCTTAGATAACCTCATTATTCGCATTAGCTGCTATATTGCTAACGAGTAATGAAAGCAGGTTCCTGTGAAACAAATAGATTTAGTATTCCCGACTTTCTGTGAGTGCGAAAGAGAGGGCACGCTACCAGTGCATCATACAGCATGTTATCGGTTCGATTCCCGCTCGTACGGAAAGTCTCTTTTTCCTTATTCACAAATAATTTGTACTTTAAAAGGTGGCGGAGCGTGTCAAATGCTAAAAAATATAGACCAAAAATGTTTAAAAGGGAATGGTATTTTTTACATTTCGTGACGTGAAATGTACAAGTGTCGCAAAAAAATCTGAAGCGGTGTGACAATAAAGGGGTGCTTCCTCTTGCAAACGCGTAACGTAATTTATAAACAGCCCTTTACAAATCATAGATTTTTAAATTAATCTGACTTTGTGACAAGATTTGAACCGTTTATGAAAAACTTCCAGCGTGCGAGTATTATCCCATTAGAGTTGTTTGGCAACGGCTTACAGTCAGGCGGGCCGTATGTTTCTTTATATTTACATAAGGCTGTATATATATTTTGATCTGTATTTTAGCACTTGACATGCTCAGCTACTTTAAAGAACAAATTGTTTGTGAATGTGGAAAAAGAGAACTTTAGTGCGAGATGCATTTACATAATTGCATTTTCTACATTGGAATATTTGAGATAGCACTTAATTAAGAAAATGCGAGTGTCGGTCTCAGAGCTGTTGTTGCTCAACAACATGGAAACTGCGTTGTTTTGTTACTTTGTTGTTTAGAAATCTGACGGAGGAATATCTTTTAGATATTTTTCTACAATAAGGTGTGATTCGTATCAACAGTTTTCCAACTGTCATGTCAACATCCAGCCCAAATACAAACTGTTAACCTAACGTATAGTTAATTTATAACCATAGTCCATAGAATATTTTAGGAATATCCCACGGGAACTGCTTATTGGGATATACAATATAATATTCTATATATACACACAGGCTATATACAGATTAATATCTATATACCTAATTTTGTTAGGTCGTTTGCAAAAAATACTATAAATATTTTAATATTTTTTTATTTATTTCTTAAGCATTTGACATGCTTAGGCATATAACTTAAACACAAAGCACACACAAAGAGCAGGGTTTGAACCTGCATCTCCCGGAATACCGTCCCAGATGCTTTGCCAATTCATATTGTGACAATTTCTCGGGATTGCGAATTTTGATAACACATTCCTTATAGTAATTTACTGACCGACGTATTCGCACTGCCAAAAATGTGACATATTATATGTTGCATTTCTGGACACGATCTTGGTCTACAATGGGGGGTCATATGGCCACTATATCTCAATAATCCGAAAATAAATTCTTACCTATAAGAATCACTTGTAAGTAAAAACTGTTCTAATTCTTCAAGCCATCAGGAAACATCGTTACAACGAACAGATGAGCGAACACGATTACTTTCATCTTCGTTCTAAGCAAAAATCTGTAAACAATAGGATTTTAGTTCGTGAGAAAGTAAGGGCTTATTCACATGAATGTTTTGCAATCGCGATTACCAAGAATCAGTTTTAATTGACGGATGTGTTCACGGTTTTATGTTTAGCAATCACAATTAAACATTATTACTAGTAGCTTCAATTATATTGAGAGCAGAATCGGCTAGTATGGCAACACCGTAGCTTAATTAACTACTTTAATTTGATCTCACAACCAAGCTTAAATTTGTACATCATGCTATGTTCGGGATAGAAAACAAAAATAAATAAATATTCACGGACATTTCACACAACGTCCTCTGGTCCCAAACTAAGCTTAACGCTTGTGCTATGGGTACCAGATTACGGATATAATACACTTGCTTTTTTTTTGTAAATACATACATAAAATAGATAGAAAACACCAAGACGCAGTACAAATATCTGTGTTCATCACCCAAATAATTGTCCTGAGTGGGAATCGAACCCACGACCTCGTGCACGGATGTCGGTTACACTACCGACTACGCCACTACGTAATACGGAGACCCATAGACGATTGGAGGTAAGCGATATATTCCGAAAAGTTAGACACTAGAGCGTCAATGCCCATGTTACATTGCTAGCCGAATTAACGACAGTTGATGAAGAAAGCATCTGAGTGAATCGAACAACCCGCGTAAAAGATGACATCATGTAACCATTATAATATTATTATGTCAATTACTTATGGCGGAAAATAAATAAATATATATTAACATATTACTATTATTAAAACAGCCTGGCTCAGGTCGATGGCCAGATAATATCGAAAAATTAAGAAATTTGCTTAGAATATTTCAAAAAACTTAAAGACTGCGCGTTTGACAGTTTACAAGTAATTGAATATTCATAGCTAAGAGAGGACAACGTCTGTCGGGTGAGATAGTTTTTATTATATAACTCGGAATATGATGTCAATTTCAGAACCTCCCGGAATTAGGTGCATTTACCGTAACGTCCATCTTATTTGGAAGCTGTTATATGCGCATCAGTGGGCCTAGCCAAGTTGAGCGACGCGACGCGATGCTACGCGTTGCTACGCGATGCGACGTATTGCGGTTTACTATAAACATTTACTAATATATACTTTAACCGCTTTGCATCGCATTCAAATTAGGCGACAACGTAGTATACAACCTCTATTTGATATTTTCGTGTCGCATCGCGTCGCGTAGTATAGACGCGTTTGTCGCTCACCTAGGACAAAAGGTAACGTTAAGTAGTGACTTAGCGTTATAGATATCGTTGCTAGGGCCACAGGACCTTTTTGTGGCGTTATTTTCAAAGAGTTAATTTTAGAAGTGGAAGTTAGGACTCGTGAAAGGATGGATGGAAATCATACTAATATTATAAATGTGAATGTAAGTTTGTTTGTTACGCATTCACGCGAAAACTACTTAACCGATCATCATGAAACTTTGTACACATATTCTTGGAGGTATTAAAAGTAACATAGGATACTTTTTTTTTTTTATGAAAGATAATAATATTGGTTGTTATTTCCAGGGTTGCTTTATTTATTTTTTTGAAATTCCTCGCGGACGAAGTCGCGGGTAACAGCTAGTATTAATATAAATTTTTAATAAGTTATTTGTATCTTGGTTGCCTGTTCGAAATACATAGCTGTAAATATTCTAATAGTTATTACGAACACATAGCGTTTCTAAATGTGGATTTATTAGCAAATATAATCATATAACTGTTTACATATATGATTATGCAGTGCGATTTTGTTAAATAACGCTAATTGTTATTTGTTGTTGCCTCATTATATCTTTTTTCTTTATTGTGGTTATATCTTCGAGCAATTTGTCAATTTCATCAATTGTAGATAGAATACTATTAAAATAAACGATGTGTGGATTGACTAAAGATTATAATTTTGTAAATGATCATTTTTCTTGACTTACATATGTCATTTCATTCCATTCATCCATCAGCCTTTCAACGTCCACTGCTGGACATAGGCCTCCCCAAGAGAACGCTACAACGAGTGGTCCTGTCATGGGGGATAATGCCGTAATCGCCACGCTTGGCAGGTGGGTTGGCGATCGCAGTGGATGTTGATAATACTCGAGGGAGTGCTGCTGCCCACTCTCCCGGTATTCCCTTAGTCGGCTCTTACGACTCCCGTGGGTAGAGAGGGGTGGGACAATTCTAAAGCCGGCAAAACATATGTCATTTCATTAAAATATATATATTATTGTGAAAAGAGAGATTGCTAAGGTGTGACGTATTACTGAACTAACAAACACTTCCAGTGATCCGCCAATACAGGTGAAGAGAGAGTGATTTTTACTGGGTGAGTGCCCCACACTACTCTGCTTGATGCCCCGAACGACAGGATGTGTGGTTAGGCACATTATTTCCGCCTCAGTAAAAAAAAATACAGTAAAAAGGTGTGGCCCCACTGAAGAAATTGTCAAACAGTTTTAAGACGTCGCATGGCAGTTAGGATATTCAGTGGGTAAGTGACCCCATACTGCTCTGCTCGTTACTCCGAACGACCGGGTGTGTTTATGTGAGGAACATTTTTCCCCATCCTACACAAAATAAAAAGTATGAAATTCAAACCCGTAACTTTTCTAAAGCTTGTTTCAAACTCTTTTATCACTAACCTATGATAGTTAAGCAGTTATCCGTATAGTAATACATATACACAAACTACTGTAGATTGTACTTTAAACGACTAAGTTATTTGTTTGTAAATGATAATTTATAATTATTTTCTAATAGATTATTTCAAACTTACTATATTGGATTAATGCATGTAAATGCATTCCGATAGATGGCGTTGGTCGTAAAGACAAATGTGATGAGGAGATTAGGATGATCGAAAGATCGGTACGATAGCTCAGTGGCTTAGAGCACTTCCTCGGATTGGAAAAGACGCGGGTTTGATTCCCGCTCGTACTAAAAATCTCTTTTCCCTTATTCACAGATAATTTGTACTTAAAAAGTAGCGGAGCATGTCAAATGCTAAAAAATATAGATCAAAAATGTTTAAAAAATCGCGCCATCAAATAGTATGAATTTAATTGCAAAATTAAACTTACTATATTGGATTAATGCATGTAAATGTATTCCGATAGATGGCGTTGGTCGTAAAGACAATTGTGATGAGGAGATTGGGATGATCGAAAGATCGTTTCGATAGCTCAGGCTTAGAGCACTTCCCCGGATTGGAAAAGACGCGAGTTCAATTCCCGCTCCGCTCGTATTAAAAATCTGTTTTTCCTTATTCACAGATAATTTGTAAGTACAAATCATTTGTGAATAAGGAAAAAGAGCTAAATAATAACAGTTTGGAAGTCCAAACTGTTATTATTTAGCATAGAAAAACACAAGGCGATTCTTTAGTCTCATTTAATATTCAAACCTAGGACCTACCGTTTGTAAGTTGCGTACTTATAGGTACTAGCAACAGCATAATATATACACGGAAGGGTAACATATTTCATATCACGAAATCAAACAACCCATCCGCGTTATGCCACGCTCGTGCGAACTTCATTATGACATAATACATTCGATCATCGTTATATCACATAACTGCCCTATTTTTTTTTTCTTGAAATAAGGCACAGTTATTGTATACAGTCTTGAAGTATTATGTCATTTAAGTGCTCGTCTTGAGTGACGGCGTATTTTGTATGCTGAATCCGCGTCGCACATAACAAATACCGATATTGATTTATCCGGAACGCGAGCGAACGCGGGATGCTTGTTACTAAGGATTCCCACTAAGTTGAGTAACTCGTCATCAACATCAATGGCGAATACATCACTCACCTTCGATATGTCGACGACATCGTAGTCATGGCAGAATCACTGGAGGACCTTGGCACTATGCTCAATGATCTCAGCAGGGTTTCCCGACTAGTGGTTCTCAAAATGAACATGGACGTAAGGAGCTACATTACGTTTCAGCAGAATACAAATTTAGGAAGCTGTTATTAGATTGTAAGACTCGCCAAGTCTGTTAGAACGAATTTTTTGAACATTTGTTGAAGGATTAAGAATAAAATTAGCTACTACGCCACTTATCCAGCTGGTGCTGCACAAGCTCATATAATAGGTCCTTGAACTTGTGTACTTTTACGCAGTACCTGGTAGGAAACTTAGCTCATAAGTTGGTATCATTGCACTCCGCACCTCATAAAATACCAAACCTTCTTCAACTCATGTGCAAAATGTTGCATCTATCAGCAACAATGTACGCTAATTCACAATGATAGTGCCAAGTGTGGTCATATCGCCGTTTTACTGGATAACTTCCTTTATAGCCAACAATGTCTGGAATGCTAGTGTTTAGTGGGTTGAGTATAATTCAAGATTATATAGGACATCTTAAAGTACAAATTAAAATTTGTGAATAAGGAAAATTAATATTTTAGTACAGGCAGGAATCGAACCTGCGTCCCTTCCTATCCCGGGAAGTGCTTTAATCCACTAAGCTACAGTACTATCTTTTAGACATACCCAATCTCCTTATCACATTTGTCTTAACGACCAACGCCCTCTATCGGAACGCATTTACATTCATTAATCCAATATAGTAAGTTTAATTTTGCAATTAAAATTCATACTATTTGATGGCGTGATTTTTTTTTTGTAAATGCGTTCCGATAGAGGGCGTTGGTCGTTAAGACAAATGTGATAAGGAGATTGGGTATGTCTAAAAGATAGTACTGTAGCTCAGTGGATTAGAGCACTTCCCCGATAGGAAGGGACGCAGGTTCGATTCCCGCCTGTACTAAAACACTCTTTTTCCTTATTCACTAATTTTAATTTGTACTTTAAAAGTAGCTGAGCATGTCAAGTGCTAAAAAAATAGATCAAAATGTTTAAAAAAATCATGCCATCAAATAGTATGAATTTTAATTGCAAAATTAAACTTACTATATTGGATTAATGCATGTAAATGCGTTCCGATAGAGGGCGTTGATCGTTAAGACAAATGTGATAAGGAGATTGGGTATGTCTAAAAGATAGTACTGTAGCTCAGTGGATTAGAGCACTTCCCCAGATAGGAAGGGACGCAGGTTCGATTCCCGCCTGTACTAAAATACTCTTTTTCCTCATTCACAAATTTTAATTTGTACTTTAAGAGTAGCTGAGCATGTCAAGTGCTAAAAAATAGATCAAAATGTATATAGGACATGTTTGAAGTACGGACATGTTTGCGAGTACAATTGTTATAAGCACTTAATGTGACTTGACTCACAAAGACCTTTGGGATAGTGGATTTGTAGTTAAATTGAGGTTTAACACGGTTAGGTTTAAGCTATTTTGAAGCAGTGTTATAGTAGCACTTAAAACAGAAAGAGAAAGGCACAAGTATTTCTGTTTAATTAGTGACAGTCAAACATTACAAAGGTGTTTGCCAAAGGAGGTGGGATGGGTTACTAATTTATACATGTTGCTTTCCTAAATAAGCTAATCTGTAGAAGGGGTGACGCCGCTAAGTCTATGCATTAATAGTTGGTGCGAAACTTAGTTAAAATTATATAAGCACTTAATTTTAATATTTTTATAGCATTTGCCATGCTTAACCATATAATTAAGCACTTAATTTCAAAAAGACAGGATGTGACTTACTAGCGTCAAGCCCAAACAGAGAATCGAACTTCATACTCTTTGTTTAGAGAGTCCTCGGTCTAAACATTAGTCTCTCACTACTTACTTTATAATTAATCGACACAATAGTCGTTCCAGACCTTTTTAGTCGAAACAATCCTCTATAATCCTAAGAAATGGCTACCCTACTAACTTGGCAACAAGGAAGTGGCCATAAGCCGATAGATGTAAAGATCTAGAGCGATTGAACGAACATATTCCCTTTTATCACTCACATAATAAGGTGCAATTTAGCATAATACAAATAAGTTTCAAAGTCTGCAGTCTCATCTACAAAATCGTAAAGCGGTTGTTATAGTTGGTAAGTTTATATAAATAAAGGTAGTTTTTGCTTGAGACAGGTAAATTTATGGTTGTATCTAAGGGCACGCGCTAAAAGCATCTCACGTTTCGATTTTATGCCCAATCAGTCGGCACGATTGCTAGGGATCTGTCCGTTAAGGGTGCTGCAACACATGACCGGAACAGCACATCTCACTCACACGTTCACAGAAACTAACTGTGCAATAGGCTGGTGCGGACTTTTCCAATCATTCTTTTAGAAATGTAAAGACGATAATCTGGGATGGCAAGCCAGGTTGATTTTAGTTGGTTAATAGTAAGTAGTAGAATTTGGTACTTCGAAAGACACGTAAAGAAGTTTGATATTTTTATGTACATTTTAAGCAAAGCGCAAATATTTTTAACTGAATATAGTAGTAACTGCTTCTCCTGGGAAACCGTTGCAGATGCTTGGCCAATTCAGCTATCGTGGCACTCGCTTGGGACTACTAATTTCGATAATACATGCCTTATTAATTTTCTAGGTATTGCACTTTGTGTACACATTAAGAACTTAGTCCTTGCATGTCATTTCACCCACGCTGTGTGGGATGGCTACCCGTTTAAACGGACTTACAGAGTAGGGGAACAAATCAGTTCAAAAATTGCTCATGTCTTTATAAAGGTGGTGAAATATCTGAGATTGAAGTTTAAATATTGTGATCAGTTAGTGTGGAATGTGATGGTGTCAAGTAACAACCTTGCGGTCAGACTTTGGTTAAAGTGAAGTATCGTTGCATATTACGAAGGTGACCTGAGGCGTTAGTAAAAGTGTCTCTGCATAGAGTAAGTTGGATTATTATGACGGGTGCCTCAAAGTGTAATAAGAAAAGAAACACAAGACACAAATTTAAACCTTATTCATTTTATTGTCTGCCTATTTGAGCTAGGTTTCCTTCAAAATAAGACGGCCCAATGCAGACTTCGTAAGGTGAAATTGTCTCCTAGGCGTTTATTCAGGAGCTCGCGATGTTTTCCTTTTCCACGAAGTGATAATTTGTATTTTTTTCGACGCAACCCAATCGAGTTTATACTCATTTGATTCGTCTTGACGAGTACTTTGTCTCTAGATGGTATCCAGGGTCTAGGTAGGTAATGCCGTGTGGGGCCGGCTTTAGAATTATCCCACCAATCTCCACCCATGGGAGTCGTAAGAGCCGACTGAGGGAATCGGTAGCAGCACTCCTTCGAGTATTAACAACATCCACTGCGATCGCCAACCCGCCTGCCAAGCGCGGCGATTACGGTACTATCCCCCATTCTTGAGGAGGCCTATGTCCAGCAGTGGCCGTTAAAAGGCTTATGGATGGATGGATGGATAATTTGTAATACAACAAATAGCGCAGTAGTTAGATACCGTGAAATTTTATGTTTTTAAAGTCACCCTCGATACACGGATTATGTCGTAAAGCAGGGCTTTTTTTTTTATTACATATGGTGGCAGACAATCCACGGCCTACCTGATGATAAATGGTAACCATCGCTCATGGACTCAACTATACCGAGAGTATTGTCAAGCCGCTGCTCACCGTTTTATTTCACAGATATGAAATGAAAGAATAAACGGCTATCTCCTGCTACAACCAAAACACACCGATGTTCCTCATGGCCGGTCACACGGGAGATGGTGATACTAAACCACTCGGGCCCGATAGCAAGTGAGAACCCTCACTTGGTATACAGCCCTACCACCAGTCATGCAATGGGTAACAATTGCTCAATTCCCTTAGTCGTCTTGTACGACACCCGTGAGAAAGAATGGGGTTTTGACACTTTTATTCTTAGTCCTTCACCACACGGATCTAAAACACAACTTTGAAAGACGGCATGTAATATTTAACAGTACTTTGTAGTCTTAAACTTTGATAAACACCGAGTATTGATATATCTGTTTTGCAAATCCCCCGTGTTTGCTGACCCGGCCCGTATACTTGACAAATTGATATTGTATTGCAACCGCGGGTGTAGTCAGAGCTGAGTTAGTCCACAAACTTGGCATGCCTTCAAGGTGTGGTGACGGACCAAGAATATAATTGTCACCATCCCATTCTTTCCTACGGGTGTCTTATGAGGCGACTAAGGGAAGCAATTATCATCCACTGCATGACTGGTGGTAGGGCTGGGTACCAAGTGGGAGTACACACTTGGTATCGGGCCCGAGCGGGTTGGTACCACCGTCTCCCGTGTGACCGGCCATGAAGCACATCATCGCGTTTTGGCTGTAGTAGGAGATAGCCGTTTATTCTTTCATTTCATATTGGTGAAATGAAATAGTGAGCAGTGGCTTGATAATAAGCCTCGGTATAGTTGAGTCCATGAGCGACGGTTAACATTTACCATCAGATGGGCTGTGGCTCGTCTGCCACTACAAGCAAAAAACAAAGTGATCTAGGGACTACAGTGGTTCTAGTCGTCAATTATATGCTATGTGTATGTCAAGGATTATACTGTCATCACGGCTCACGTTTCTACAGCTTGGAAGTTGCACAGAAACAATTGTAGGGTAAATTACCTTCCACTTAACCGTCTATTAGCTTTTAACTATGGGTGGGTTTTTTAAATTAAAGAGGTTGTGATTAGTGGAGGGCGTTCCGTGTAAATACTGGTGGCAGCCTTAATAGGATTATTCTATAATTCTAATAGATTTAGGCTGATTGACCGCATTCGTAACGACGACTTAAGAGAGCGAGTATGTATGAACGAGAGAATTGGGGTAAAAATGCGAAATGGAATTCTCCGACGGTTCGGACGCATGGAATGAATGCCGGACGATCGAGCGAAGCTGGATGTAGGTACAGGTTGAGAACGAGACTCACCTACCTAGGCCAAATCAGTCATGTATTGAAGGAAGGTGGATTCAGGAGTCTTCGAAACCGGCGAGCTTGTATGCAGAGAATTATGAATATTGAGGAAGCGAGAGATGTACCTATGCAAGAATAGAGCCTTTTGGCACTCTGTTCTCTTTGCCTACCCCGCAAGGGATATGGCGTGGTGATAAGTAGGCTCTTATAGATTAGAAGCCGAACCTAACGATGCTTGGAGCTTAGACTAGGAAGAAGAGGAAGGTCAATTAAATTCTACATTTTATAAAAGTACACAACAAGCATATGATTGATCCAATTGATTGTAAATGGTTACAGTTGCCTATTAGACGCTAGTAACATCCTAAGGAAAGGCACCGGAGGTAGAGAAACAATGTCAAAAAGGGGTAATGAGGTGGTGACGTAGGATAATATAGAAGGGCGGAGGGGTGATGAAGAATAATATAGAAGGGTTGAAGAGAAACACAACAGTAGAAGTAGCTACTGTTGTAGTTGTGTCACGGCAATGTTCTACGAGAGGGTGGTACTTTCCAGGTCAAGTCGGCCTATTCATGGTGGGAGTAAGGCTCTACCAGCTTTTATCCTTGTTCAGCTATTATGATAACAGATTAAAGTGACTTTAATGATTAATGTTATTTTTTTTATGATTAATGTTAAATTTTTAACATTAATAATTACAGTAACTGCTCCTGTGATGCAGTGGTAGTGTAAGCGACTGCTGATCATGAGGTCTCGGGTTCGATCCCCGGGTCAGGCAGTGTTACTGACCTTTTCGTAAAAGAAAAATTCTCAGTAGCAGCCCGGAGTTTAGAAATGTGCCCGGTAGACGGCAATAGGCTCGCCCCCTATTACGTGGGACTTAAGCATAGCTGGCGAGCCGTGGGTGTCACACACCTCTGCCTACCCCTTCGGGGAATACAGGCGTGATGCTATGTATGTAAATTTTAACTACAAAATTAAATTTGCACACAAACTTACGATGTATTCTTGTAGTTCGTACTTAATCCGCATCAATTTCCATCAAAATCAGTTTAGTGATTTAGCCGTAAAAGTGTAAAAAAACATTAATTCTGCCATTTATAATATTAGATTGGAAAATCATAAAATATATAACAACGTAAACGGGTTTATCGTATGTGACGTCAATTTCCGTTCTAATGAATATAAATAAAAGGTATGGCAGAATTATTAATGGTCTCATCAACGAGCCCATACATTACTGGCGGATAAGATGACATCAATATGTTAGAAAAATGAATTATGATTCAATTTAGATTAAACGCAGTTTAATGTCTGGATAGGTTATGAATGGTTCTGTCAATTTAATGTGATAATTGCTGTGTTAACCTAGTGGTAGATAGGGCCTTGCTTCTCCCATCATGTATAGGCCAGCTCGATCGGGGAAGTACCACCCTCTCACAAAAGATCGGAGAGCAATAAGGGTACTCCTACCGTTGTGTTTCGTGTGGTGAGTGAGGGCGCTTAAGGTCTATCTAAACCACCTCACTTTCCTTGGAGAAGGCGACGTGAAATTAATGCCTCTGGTGTTGCTAGCGTCTATAGGCTACGGTAACCGCTTACCATCTGGTAATCTGTATGCTTGTATGATACCCACATAATACCTATAAAAAAATGTAAACAGATAATTCTTTTGATCTGTATTTTAGCACTTGACATGCTCAGCTACTTTAAAGAACAAATGTAGGTAAAGACAAATGTGTACATCCGTCAGTCACTGCGAGTGGTATAGAGCACCTTCTCGGATTAGAAGGGACGCAAGTTCGGATCCCACTCGCAGTAAAGTTCCTTTTTTCCACAGAAAAATCTTGTTAATATGGAGTACGAAAAATCGTGACAAAGTACTAAAGCAACATCTGACACACATATCGCGGTAAAGTATTACATTTACATAACATTGCACACTAAATACTTCTGCAAACGCGTGCCTTCTATGAGCGTGGGTAAAAACATACTGAACAATTAAAACAAGTTGACAGCCAAAAATCATTGCACGTTAGTACGCAACCTTTAGATTGGTATCACGGGGTGGCAGCAAAACCTCAAGGCTTTTATACAATTATTACCGTGTGAACTAGCTATTACGCGTAATTGTTTATTGTTATATTTGTTAAACAATCGGTTAGTTGGGAAATAGGAAACTTAGATATGATTCTAAATGAAGAGTTTCTTGGTTATTGGTTTTGTTGCCTGTAAGCCAACAATGATCATTGCAGTGGTACTTATACTGGGAAAAGAGCAACGATCGATTTAAAAGTAAAAACAAAATAGTTGTCTTAGACCTTGTGCGCTTTTCTATTCAGAAAAGCATTATTTTTAAAATGTTTGGGTCAAAAAAAGACTAAGTTTTTGAGTTCACAACTCAATATTCAATTAATCCTGGACCCATTCATTATTTGCGTAAGTACGCTTTTCGCCATTTTTAACATCCCCACATGGATCCCATGTAAGAAAACTTAAAAATTTCTTGGACACCCACTTCTTACGGAAGATATTTTTAAAGTACATAGCAAATGTTACGATTTTAAAAACTAAATATGAATAAAAAAATTAACGATATCTATATGTAAACGAGATTGTATATTATAATGAAAAAATACATCTCATTAGGTTTTTGTGAAGTGTCTAAATATAAATTTTTGTATTTAAAATGTTCTGTGCCTTTTAATTTTTGTTTCCTGAGACATGGCTGTACGGACATTTTGTCTCAATATAAAATGTTTATTATGCAAATTCAGACTTGAAAAATACAGTGTAAAAATTACTTTTTCACTATCTCCTCAGATATTATGTCATGTATTAATTTTTTCACTTAAAATTTGATACAGATGCGCCTGGGACAGTTCGCTGTGGCATTCTCTTGGGGAGGCCTATGTCCAGCAGTGGACGATGAAAGGCTGATGGATGGATGGATGTGCCTAGTTTGTTTTGGTATTATTTTTTGTTACTAGATTACCCACGCCCTTATGATACCCTATCTTGTGTTCATGTGGGTAATAAACTACCTTTCGTGCTGAATTTCATTCAAATCTTTTCAGCCGTTATTGCATGATTAAGTAAAAAATATAGAGGCTTTTTCACATTGATACGTACTAACTCCGCCACAGGCAAAAGCAAGTTTTTAGATTACTTCTCAGGTTTAAATATACAGACATAGCTCTGTTACAGCTTTATAGACTGTACAGATAGTAGGATGAAAAATCTTTAAAAGAAATATAAGGCTACAGTCTGTTAAATAAAAATCGATATACATAATTTCTATGTTAAAATTAGTTTTTAACAACTTAAACTACCATTAGTTTGACAATTAACCATTCCATACGTAGTCACTTATCTATTATAAAATAAATACGCCATCTGTATGCCCAAAAACGTAAAACACAATCTTTCATAACAATAGAAATTCCATTAATGTATGCATTATGTTGTTTTTGTGCAACAAAGATACGGTGATATTTGTCGTATTGCGTCATTGCATGGGACAATTTTAGCCATAGACGCTATTATACAAGGCTTTATATGTAAAACGAGTTTAGTCAGGCTATCGTCAGTATATCAATATCTCATATTTTTTTTTAATTTATATACTTAGCATTTGACATGCTTTTAACACTGTCTTAATTAGGCATCTCAAATGCTAAAAAATATATGAAAATTACAAATATTTATAGGGCTGCGTCATTACCACTGAAGGAATGTAATATGGTTCCGGTGACCCGCCAATAAAGGTGGAGAGACGGTGCACGGTGGGTTTCTTTAGTGGGTGAGGGCCCCACACTACCCTGTTCGTTGCCTCGAACGACGGGGTGTGCGGTTAGGAACATTTACTCCCACCTTAACAAAAAAAAACAGGCTGCGTTATTAATTGGTAAAAATCTTAATTGTAAAATTAAGTTTAACTGGTCGGTATAATGTATGCAAATACTTTCGATAGATGGCGCAGGCGTCACCTAAGACGTTAAGAATGAATGTGTTATCGAAATTCGCAGTCCTGAACAATTGTCACGATGGCTGAATTGGCAGAGCATCTGGACGGTATCCAGGAGATGCAAAGAGAATGAAAGAGGAATGGTTCAAATCCTGCTCGTGATTGTTATTTTCGATTTCACATTTTCACACTTTGTGTTAATATATGCATACAAGTTGTGGATAGATTATTAAAATTTTGTGAAATCTGGTTAACCATAAATCATTTGTTAATGCGGCTTATAGTCGATTTTTTAAACGACTCCATATATAATACTATATATTGCAACCCATTTTAATTTTCTGTCGTCAGATGGCTCTCATTTGATTATTGATTATATTTTATTTTGCATGTTCCTTTAGTTAAAATTATTTACCTATCCAAAACTTTATATATTCCTGATTTTGAATTTCATGTGATACATAATAATTTGTAGAAATAATATTTTATTAACAAAGTGAAAAATGTGAAATCGAAAATAACAGTCAGGAGCAGGATTTGAACCTGCATCTCCTGGATACCGTCCAGATGCTTTACCAATTCAGCCATCCTGACAATTGCTCCTGACTGCTAATCTCGATAACACATTCATACTTAACGTCTTTTGAGTGACGCCTGCACCATCTGTCGGAAGTATTTTCATACATTATACCGACCTTCCGATACTGACTGTTATTTTCGATTTCACATTTTTCACTTTGTGTTTAATGTATAGTGCTAAGCATGTCAAATTCTAAAAATATATATAAATAAGAAATAATATTTGGTCCGTGTGGTGACGGACTAAGAACATAAGTGTCACCACCCCATTTGTATGTACGTAGTCGTATGAGGCGACTAAGGGAAGTAAGCAATTATCATCCATTGCATGACTGATGGTAGGGCTGGGTAGGTACCTACCAAGTGGGAATACTCACTTGGTATCGGGCCCGAGCGGGTTGGTACCACCATCTCTCGTGTGACCGGCCATGAAGCACATCGTTGCGTTTTGGCTGTAGCAGGAGATAGCCGTTTATTCTTTCATTTCATATCGGTGAAATTAAATAGTGAGCAGCGGCTTGACAATACTCTCGGTATAGTTGAGTCCATGAATGTTGGTTACCATTTACCATCAGAAAACCAGCGGATAATCAAGACGCTTCTAACGTTACCTTATTTATTACGAGTACTTTAGAAATCATGCGAGAAAGAAGAAGTGAATATTGTATTCTTAATGAGAATAAAGATCTTTAAGCCATACATACTCCTCTAGGCTACGCCGTAGTCCAGAAACAATTATGACACTACTCTATACATACAAATATTCATTCAAATGATACTGTCATACATTTCCAGTTAAAAGTAATAATGTGCCCCATAGAAGTCACACAATAGGCGTACAAATACTTAAATACTATGTAACTGTTATGTGCCTACTGACCTCAGTACCGTATGTATGATAGTTGTATGTGCCTAATAATTTTGTTAGTTGAGTACTCATGACGTGAATATAGATGAACAGTGTACCCTAGTTCTTTGTTTCTTCCATAGGAAGGTTTGGAATTTTGGATAGGGAGGGAGTAAATTCATGTCGTGACGTGTTAACGGTAACACTACCTCAGTGGTGCACAGCCAGTACATATAACATAGGTCGACAAGTAATGCAGACAACATATACCTATACATATCTTATTAAACCGTGACAGGTACAACAAATCCATCCATCCATCATCCCATAAACGTCCACTGCTGGACATGGGCCTCCCCACGAAGAGGGGGAAATGCCATAATCGCCACGCTTGGCAGGTGGGTTGGCGATCGCAGAATGGTGTTAAACGTTTCCCAGGAGTATGCAGCTGCCCATTTCCCTGGTGCAACCTTAGTCGGTTTTTACGACACCCACGGGAAAGTAAGGGGTGGTGACATATCGTATTCTTAACCACACGGAAAAGGTCACAAATAAATAAATAAAAATAAATATTCCCGGACATTTCACACAACGTCCTCTGGTCCCAAACTAAGCTTGTGCTATCGGTACCAGATTACGGATGTAATACATATACAATTTTTTTTTTGTAAATACATTCATATAATAGATAAAAAACACCCAGACGCAGTAGAAATATCTGTGTTCATCACACAAATAATTGTCCTGAGTGGAAATCGAACCCACGACCTCGTGCACGGAACGGTTACACTACCAACTACGCCACGAGGCCCGTCATTAATAAACGCGAGATTCCCGTAAACGTCACAATTAATTTGGACACCTAAAAATAACAACTGTTTGTTCATAGTTTTAAGTTTTCACTTCTGTCAGCAGTCCTCATGACTGCTTTTTTTTTATATACTACTTTGGTGGTAACCAAGCATACGGCGGCCCACGTGAATATAAGCGGTTACCGTAGCCTATAGACGCTAGCAACACCAGAGTCATCACTCGCGCGTCGTCATCTCCAGGGAAAATGATACGAGGTAAAGAAGAATGATAATAAGGTAAGGTTAGGAGGATTTTTGGGCCCTCGGCGCTCTCACTCACCATACGAAACACCACGGTAGGAGTACCTATTGTTGTTTCACGCTGATCTTCTGTGAGAGGGTGGTACTTCCCCGATCCTGCCTTTCCGCGAGCCGGTCTTTCATGCTGGGATAAGCAAGGTTCTACCACGCTTATGGTGGCACATGAGATACGGCCCACCTGATGGTAAGTAGTAACGGCTTTAACTACTTACCATCAGGTGGGCCGATACTGCCTTGTAGCTGCTTACCATTGCATTTCGCGGCTGGGAAATGAATAATGGATGAATGGATATCTCCCGTTACTAATTTCATTAGATACCATCCGCGTAGACTTCAGAAGGTAAAGAAAACTTAGGCCGTGTGGGGACGGCTTTAGAATTGTCCCACCCCTCTCTACCCATGGGAGTCGTAAGAGCCAACTGAGGGAATACCGAGGGAGTGGGCAGCAGCACTCCCTCGAGTATTAACAACATCCTGCGATCGCCAAACCGCCTGCCAAGCGTAGCGATTACGGCATTATCCCCCATGCCGGGACCGCTCGTTGTGGCATTCTCTTGGGGAGGCCTATGTCCAGCAGTGAACATTGAAAAGCTGATGGATGGTCGGAGACTTCAGAATATAAATACATTATTCTACGGTTTTTATCCCTAATTAAACATCCTATCTCTCAGAAACCATTCATTTTTCCAAGATAAAAATGTAGTACTCGTATGTCCTTTTCTGAGGTTCAATGATTAGTTCAGTATTTACTGCGTAAAAGCGTTACAAACATACACAGTGTGGGAAGTGCACTGGACCACTAAGCTATCGTAGTCACCTAATGATGATCCCCAATCTCCACTTCACATTTGCTTTTGATGTCTTTACGACTGATGTCATTTAGGTTCCCCGGAGTGGATGGGACGTAGGTTCTGATCACAGTAAAGATCTCTTTTTCGACTTTCACAAATCATTTCTTCTTTAAAGTAGCTGTGCATATCAAGTGCTAAAATACAGATCACAAAATTCATTAGAAGTAACATTGAACTATAGTAATATTGTTATAGACTATATAGTCAAGTCATTTTCCTTGTCAGTCGATGTTTTTTTGCCTCCCACACAGTTTTAAAGTTTTTGACCAGATGACCAAGGTTGCGCAGAATCAGAAGTACCGTTAGCCAAACAAGTCGCCATAATGTTACGTTGATGTTTATGAAAGATAAGTTCATGTGAGTCAAAAATTTAAGTTTTACAGCTTATAGTAGAACTAGCTGGGTTATTAAATTTTAAAATGGAATCCGTTTAGGTAAATATCAAAATGGTCCTTTACAAAACTCCAAGTCGCTAAGCGTTTTATGTGTGTGGGCTATGCTCGGAATTTCTACGTGACCGTGTCTTCAGTTCAAGAGTGTCCAATAACCTGCAGGGTCCGGGCTGAAGTGGTAATAGGCCGAGCACATTGCTCGACGAACCGACAACCGTTGGAGCATAGTGGTTAGGAATTAAAGTAAGTATAGAGTGCATTCTACCACCCTTGGTACCCCCTGGTCGATGTCCTGGTCAAAATCTAGTCAGCCGTTGGATGCAGGCGGCATGAGACCGTTTGTTGTAGCGCTCACTTAAGCAGGCTTATATACAGTAGCGGACGGATGGAAATAGTAAAAATGTCTTAATGGATTGAAAAAGAAACATAAAATGTTTAAGATTAAGATTGCGTAATGAACGATGTGTTGTACTTTAGCTGATATTGATATTCTTAGAAACCTCCACTTCATTTTTGTCTTTATACAAATAATGATAATAATGTCTCCCTAATCTGCAGCTTTTCAAAAAGAACAAATGAAATGGAAACAAATATAAAAAAATACGAAAAATAGTTGAATATTGTGACCTGGAATAGACGCCATTATCTATACAAAATAAAATTATAGTGTGTTTGTATGTAGTGCACGTATAAAATGCATAATAGACATTACCTTTTGAAAATACCAATTTTTAAAGCTTTTGTCTGCACTGTACTGTCGAAACTGCACGACCGACTTGGACAGGACCGAATTGGCAGATAGCTGATGTTATAAGGATTTTACTATGGAAATAATAATTAGGGTTCCGCACATAAAAGAAAATAACTAAATACCACGCCGACTATGTCGTGGCTATTTTTAAATAAATTAAATACGAACATTGTAATTTACAAAATCTGTTTGTGTTGGCCGTGCCTAAATATCTGGTTTATCGATAGACTTTGAAGGACATGATACAATTTTTTTTGTACATGAAGAGGTAATTCTTTATAACATTTTTCGAAGTGATAATATAGATTTTCGATTATCTATGGATAAGGTGCTACCCTTTAAAAACAGAAGGTTGTTTATCTAGCGTGATCAAAATTACTAATATTCAGAAAAATGCTTGTTATCTCTAAGCCATAATGAGAGTATGCAGCAAATATTCCAATTGGACGTCAACAACAGCAACAAGGGAGAGAGAGAGAGTTCTCTGCCAAACGGCAGCTTAGGCCTCGGTCACAAACTCAGCGAGAGCGGGGTGGCGGCGTTGGCGTCGCGGGGAGCGACGCGTTCCAATGCATACATTTATATAGAACTGGCCTCGAAGGCAGCGGCGTACGAGCGGTGCGTACCAATCTGGGGGTGCCCGCGCGTCTGGGTTGACGTAGTGACGTAGTAGAATATACATCTTCTTTTGCTCACAATAAATCAAACTTTAGGAAGGAATTAGTATCAAAAAGATGTTGTCGTCGCTGTTTAGACATTTCGTCCGCGAACAAAGATACTAATCTCTCGTAACACAAAACTACGCCGCTCTAGCGCCGTGCGTTCTGCCCGCTGGATTCGAGACTGGGTACTGCATTGCCGCGCCGCCGCCGCCCCGCTCCCGCTGAGTTCGTGACCGAGGCCTTAGAGATTTAGTCTCTCATTATCGTAGACAGAGGATATATAGACACGTTCTCAGCGTATGCAGTGTCGAGATAACAATAGTTTGACATATGATAACCGGAATAATTTTAGAAGATAATTATGATTTTAACTTTGTAGACTAAAAATGCATTACCTGATTTAGCGGGATAACTACAAAAAAAATGCCAGTTATGCTTATATTTTGCTTAAAATGTATTAGAACGTGTAACATTAGGGTATATAACGTGATTGATGGACGTTTTTCTTACGCAAATACAAAAAGAAGCTTACGTACTGGTAATGGGAACGGTTGGCCACCTTATTGTTGGGACCTAGTTGAATTCGGTCCAAACAAAAATAACGCATAAGCGAAAAGTATAAAAAACTTATAGACGTGTTTCGCTCACTCTTGCTATGACCTAATTAGTGCATCCTTTTCTTCATCCTTAGTATTAAAATAGTAGCGAGTCTATTATATCCTCTGTCTACGCTCACTATCGAATCAGTGAGCGTGTGATGGCGGATATGGACATAAATTAAATACTCTTTCACTAGATACTTTTTCCCAGTGGGTTAGGAAGTTTGGTTATCTATTTTGATTGATATTTCCTTTGTATTTTATCTTATAGTGAATGTATTATCTTGATGCATTAGAACAGATAATTATTTTAATCAATAAGTCAATTTCAAAATAAACGGACAAATTATTTGTGAAAGTGGAAAAAGAGAGCTTTAATGCGAGCAGGATTCGAACCTGCGTCCCATCCGGGGAAGTGCTCTGAACCGCTAAGCCATCGCAGTCACCTGACGGTGACACCAAATCTCCACATCACGTTTGTTTTAGATGTCTTTAAGACCCACGCCACCTATTAGATGCATTTGCATACATTTTATTCCAATATAGTAAGTTTAATTTTACAATTAAATTTCAGATTAATTGATGGCGCGATTTTTTAAATATATTATTAAGTAGCTGAGCATGTCAAGTGCTAAAATACATATCAAAATATTAAAAATAAAACTTTGACACGAGGTACACTCTGATTTAAAAAACTTTATGGCAATCACACAAACAATTGTCTTTTGAGAATCGTATATACTTATATGTGCTCGTAACATTCTGCCTGCGGTATCAAAATCATTACACAATCAGATAGCTTCCTAAACATATGACATTACTAATTAATCTATGTCGAAAATGATAGGCTTGTCAAGATCATAATGAGTACAAAATATTATTAGCATAATGATTATATATTACGAGAGACTCGTCACAAAAACGCTAGGTATGTTTCACACACACTAATATTATAAATGCGAAAGTAACTCTGTCTGTATATTCTGCTTTTACGGTTAAACCACTGAACCGGCTTATGATTTTTGCTGTAGGCTTTTATGAACCTATGAAAGGATTTAGGCTAAGTTCTGTACTCGCAGGGATAAATTAGGCGATAAATGTTGTCCTCACAGGCTTAGCTAGGTAATTACTATAGGATAGATACGTATAGCATTAATTTCGCATTAATTTTATAAAATAGTAACAACTATTAACTACGTGTGAATGTAGTGACACTTTTCAGAAAGAACGAGATAAAAAGAGACATTGAATGAGTTTTTCAAAATAGATTTTAGCATTACTAGGCAAGTTGATATGTTGCGTGTGTTGCGGTTGCTCGCGCGTCGAAATGGCACTAAACGAAATGAGTGCACGACCAGGAAAGTGTAATATGCACTAATTTATAGAGGACACGTTTAGTGCCTCATTGTGGATCTACTCTTTTTTATACATCATTGCTAGAATATATATTTTTTAAGATAACCAGACAACATGGGGAAAACCATAGATATATTTGTATATAGAGCGAAGCCACATCACAGATAGAAACTAGTAATTATGAATGACTCACCGATCTCATTTAAAATGGTTCCTATATTTTTTTGCGTCATTTAGATATTGTGATAAAAAATTAATATATTTCTGTCATAATAATACACTTATTTATAATGTAGGTAATGATAAAATTGATATTATAGGATTCGGCACGTGGGTTTAATTTTTAGTGAAGTGTTCGCATTAAAGCTAGGTTTCATTGTACCTAAAAACCTATGTATTTTATCAACCCTTTCCTGTGCTACTGTTTGGCAAGGCTATCTTTTCATAGTGGGAGTGATTTAGGTCGTAGTACACGCGGATATAGTGCGGGTTGGCAGACTTCAAAAGCTGTAAAAAAATAATTTTTGTTGAAAATCTATTTTTAGTCCTAGGGTGGCTCTAGAGACCACCGAAGGAATTTAACACAGTTCCAGTGGCCCGCCAGTGAAAGCGGAGAGACGGCACACGGTGGGTTTCTTTAGTGGGTGCAGGCCCCACACTACCCTGTTCGTTGCCCCGAACGACGGGGTGTGCGGTTAGGAACGTTTTTTCCCGCCTTAACAAAAAAAATGGTGGCTCTAGAGACCATCGAAGGAATGTAACATAGTTCCAGTGGCCCGCCAATAAAGGCGGGGAGACGGCAGACGGCGGGTTTCTTTAGTGGGTGAAGGCCCCAAACTACCCTGTTCGTTGCCCCGAACAACGAGGAGTGCGGTTGGGAATATTTTTTACCGCCTTAACAAAAAAATAAAAATAAAGGGTAGCTCTAGAGAATGCCTACTTAGATGTTGATCTTCAACTCAATACCACAGGCTTTTGGATCCTTCGGCTAACTATTAGGCTACCTCTGAAATATATACAGTATTATTATCCCAACTGTGTCCCAGATGTCACGAATGTCCAGGTAGCTGAAGTTGCTCAATTGATAAATCATCTAACCCTTAGAATTTTAAAGTTCTTTTCTAAATCTGCATGTTTTACACCTGAAATCAATCAAGATTCATCGCGGTAGACTGTGGGGGGAACACAGTCCGTGGTGTCTGCCACTGCTGGCAAACGATAAAAATACATATCAGCTCGGGTCCAGGAACAAGCAAGAGTCACACAAATTCTACCACCAGCGTGTTTTATTTACAGTTAGCATTTTTTTGCTGTTGGTATCAACTTTTTACCCGTTCATAAAATAAGGGGTTAATGTCATTTTGAGGAGAAGCTCGAACAGGTGTCAGAGTATCTATAGGCAGTGCTGTACTAGAACAAGTGAATGAATATATCTTGGATGTGGATTCAATCGGTATGAAAGGTACACCACTGATATAGAGAGAAGAGTAAATGCGGGAAATAGAGTGAACGGAGCATTGGGACAACTTCTTGGCAGTCATCACCTCGCAATACACAACGCAGTGCTTGTCCCAACATTATTATATAGAAGCAAGAGTTGGGTATGCAAAAAGGAGCATGAGAGTAAAATCAATGCGGTCGAAATGGGATCTCTGCGGAGAATCTGTGGAGTGAGGCTAACTGACCGCATTTGTAACGACGACGTAAGAGAGCGAGTAGGTATGAAAGAGAGTATTGGTGTAAAGATGTGAAAGGGAATGTTAATGTATCGGGTCTTAATCGCGTATATAATGTTGAGGTTGAATACCTTAATTTCCCGACGTTTCGACTGTATTGCATCGGCCGTGGTCACGGGTAGACTGGTGTAGTTCAGCGTTGCCTCCGTGAAGCGCGAGTGTGTGTAACTACCCTCGCCTCGTTTATATTTTGGTCTCCGAAATTGTCGGTACTTCGACACACCATACTATCGACATCCTCACACTGGCGCGTAATGTTTGTTCGGCGATATGTACACTTACTGATGACAGGATTCCATGATGTTTACAAACGGTATCCATCTTCTCGGTTGAAATTACCTAGCATGTTTTTTGATTTCAACCGCTTCCCGCGCCATCCTGGAGTAATAGTGACGGTCGGTGGAGAGGACCTGTGCTTTATGCAGTTCAATCCAGTGGTTGGATCCCGCCTCCAGCAAGTGTTCCGCTATAGCTGACTTTTGTGTATGTCGGTGTTTTACAGCCGCGATATGTTCTTTAACCCTTTCCGCAATTTTACGTTTGGTTTGTCCGATATAAGAACTACCACAGCTGCAATCCACTTTGTAAACGCCAGGTGTCTGTAGAGGGATTATATCTTTTGGAGCACGTAGGTGATGTGATACTTTGGAATGCGGACTATATACAGTCTTAATGGAGTATTTCTGTAGTACTGTTCCAACTTTGTCCGTTACTCATTTAGTTAGTCGTTAGTGTGGTGTGTCGAAGTACCGACAGTTTCGGAGATCAAAATATAAACGAGGCGAGGGTAGTTACAGACACTCGCGCTTCACGGAGGCAACGCTGAACTACACCAGTCAACCCGTGACCACGGCCGATGCAATACGGTCGAAACGTCGGGAAATTAAGGTATTCAACCTCAACATTATATACGCGATTAAGACCCGATACATTAATATTTATGTATAATGAAAGGGAATGCTTCGATGATTCAGATATGTGGAAAGAATACCGGACAGCGACTGGTTAAGAAGATATAGAACGAAAGTGGAAGGATCTAGGTACAGGGGGAGACCGAGACTCACCTACCTAGACCAAATCGGTCATGTAAGGAAGGTGGAGTCAGGAGTCTCCGAAACCGGCGGGCGTGTATGAAGAGAATTATGAATGTGGAGGATGCGAGAGATGTATGCAAGAATAGAGCCTTCTTGCACTTTGTTGCCTATGCATAGCCTGCAAGGGAAATGGCGTGATGATAAGTCCTCACCAAATAGATATAACTGCTACCACTGCCGGTCTCAAATGCTTATTATATTATTTCGTATGTCTACAGATGTGCAATTGAATTATGAATGGATTTCTGAACGATTTTGTAACTTCCTCAACGAAATACATTACCAGGATGTATTAGTATTAGGTTTATCCGGTGACGTCACATCACTAGCTAGCTAATCCAATGTAAACATATACAAGTAAGTCGCTCATGGCTAGATCTGTTCACGGATAGTGAGGATTATTAATTAATTCCCCTTCCTAACCTTGTGGAGTGTAAAGTTAAGAAAGAAATACACCAAAAAATTGCTTTGTCAATAGGAACATCTCAATCATAATGCAATGTGATAGGGTCTCCAAAACTACCACTGAAATAATGTCCCAGAGTTCCAGTGGTGGCCAATACAGGCAGCGAGATGGCACATGGCGGCTTTATTTAGTGGGTGAGGGCCCCACACTACTCTGTTCGTTGCCCCGAACGACAGGTTGTGCGGATAGATACATTAGGGTCTCTAGAACTCGTGCAATATTCCACAAAACATGGAACACAAATACGACATGTGTATCACCGCTGCCTTATCAGTACTATAGTCAGAAATTGACAATCTATGAGATGAATTTTCCTCCTTTTTAGAATAATAATAAATCACCAAGTGTCCTTATTCAATCAAGTCTTTATTTTTTTTTAATAGCCCTGTCTCTATGATGAAGGATTGTCGGGGAAAGGCCTTTGCTCCAGTAGCGTGGACATGGGCCAGACAAAAAAGTAATGACCTATTTTAAATTCCAAGGATAAGGGATTAGCATAATAATTGGACCCATATAACCCCAAGTGTCATCAGAAGGGTTACTCACAAGAATATTAAGAGATGAATACGATTCCCACACGTTAGGATCTTTTTTCGTTGCACTATTGTCTATGGTTAGGAGCTTTATTAACACACGTGTGATATTTGAATATAGAACGTTTTATGACGTCATCAAAAGATCCACGACCTCTTTGTCCTACACACGAATAGGTACTAAACTTTAATATAGTATATCGATCGAATTTCTTGGACTTTTTACTTTAGTGTTGTTACTAGAAGGGTAGAATTGAAAGGAGTTGGTTTTTTGACAATACAAGAATAAGTACGTTGATGTGGGATATAGACCGATTTCATATTGTTCGTAAGTTTTTTAAATATAGAACGTTTTGTGACGTCATTAAGGTGCATGACCTCTTTGTCCTACAGATATTAGGGCAATTTACACAAGTAATGTGGGTCTTTGGGCGTCACCCAAAGACGTTAAGTATGAATGTGTTATCGAGATCAGCAGTCAGGAGCAATTTTCACGATGGCTGAATTGGCAAAGCATCTGGACGGTATCCAGGAGATGCAAGTTCAAATCCTGCTCGTGACTGCTATTTTCGATTTCACAATTTTCACTTTGTGTTTAAGATATATTATACTAAGTTATAATTAGTGAAAAGCTTCATACCTATTTAAGTACGGGACCTTGACGGGACTGATGGCGTGGTCGGTAGTGTAACCGACTTCCGTGCACGAGGTCGTGGGTTCGATTCCCAGATTCCCACTCAGGACAATTATTTGTGTGATGAACACATATATTTGTATTACAAATACCCTTCCCTTACCTTCCAATCCGGGGAGGATTGGAAGGGATGCAGGTTCGAATCCCACTCGCAGTAAAGTTCTCTTTTGCCACATTCACAAATAATTCGTTCTTCATGTGCGGGAGATTTGATCCCACGATAAAGTCTCTTCAACCTATTGTGTACCATGTGCCCGATTGTACTATAATTTTGTATCATAGTCTCATAGTCTCACGCCTGTATCCCCGAAGGGGTAGGCAAAAGTAAGCACACACTCACGGTTCGCCAACTATGTTTTAGTGCCACGTAATAGGGGGCGAGCCTTTAGCTAGTATCTTCTCTTTGCTATAGCCGTCTATATTTCCAAGCTCCGAGATGCTGCTGAGAATTTTTCCTTGTATGAATAAGCACAATAACACTGCTCGGCCCGGGGATCCAACCAGAGACCTCATGATCAGCAGTCGCTCACACTACCGCTGTACCAACGAGGCAGTTCAAAGAAGTCATATTTTAATTGCTGTAAAAGTATTTATTGAAATCTACAAGAAGCATATGCTTAACAAAAATAATAGGTACTAAGTATCATTTAATGCAATATAGAAAAAAAACTACATACAAGAAAACTCACCTAAAAGAAGTTTATTTCCCGCGTAACCTACTGTCCGATGATTTCAGCGTCACGCAATTGAGAGTGGATTTTTTTATACACCACGATAATATAGGCCGATTCATATAATATGTAATCTGTGTTACTAGATAAATTGTACAAAAAGATGAGGGCTTCGTTGCATTACACAGTCATGCACTATGTATCTCTAAAGGATAACGTGTCCACAGAAACCACACTTAATTATTTGTAATCTAAAAAAATATTTTTCCACCATTCAAACAACATTTCAGAACGGTAATATTTATAGTCGGAGCTAAAATTAAAAGAATACACAGTTTACAAAATATAGTAATAAATCTCGTGACTGTTATGTTATTTAGATAGTTGCTGTAGGTAATTATTTACCTTGCGAGTCGTATGACATAGGCGAGTTTAAAGTTAGTAGTTCCTACCTGTACATATACGATAATCCTAAGCTGACTATTTGCGATAGTTGACGTATGGTTTTATCATGAAATCGTACGAAAAATTTCTCTTTGTGAATGTACCTTTATATTTTTTGATTGAGGCTATATATAACATTAGTATTTTTGTGCGAGTTACTAGGAGCACTGAAATAAAAGGAGCTATTGTTGTCAAGAATAGGGTTGTCAAGAGTTTTGTTTACAAGTTTTGCTTCTGATGTTAAATAATATTTCTAAGTCGATTCTTACGAAACCGGTTTTTATAAGCGCATTTATTATATCGCCTCTCGCCATTCAAGTTTTTAGATTTATTCTAAAACACTGCCCAAAGTGTGGTTACGTGGATTACTGTATTTACATTTTTTGCAAAGGCGTTCACCTTTTTTCCCAAAGGTTTTCTAACGTACCAAGAACTGGTTCACCGAACCGTCACCGATCCTGCCTAAGATTTCACATCTGACTAGGTAAATAGTAGCTGTTCCGAATTACACTAATCAAAAGACAAACAGCTAAAAACTATTATACAATATTTTATAAAAATATTTGTATTAGGTTGAGAAGGCATTTGGCTGAATTTTGGAAATTATATGCGTATGAAGCTGCATGCTTGAGAGATCTCCTTTACAGCTGAAGTCTGCCCGCATTGGACCGTGGTAGACCATGGTTTAATTCACTCTATATGATAATGTTGTTACTATCATTGTTAGATTGATATTGATTACCTACTTGATCATTGAAGGAATAATATTTATAGTTCCTTCAGTGATCTAATTTTCGATTACAAAATGTTTTAACAATAATTAATACTAGAATCTGCCCACGATTGCGTCCGCGTGGACTTCTTCATCACTCTACGACACACTAATTATTTCTAAGTAAAAAGAGGTATCCCATGAGAAACATTTCTATTTCCGTAATCCGGTAGGCTGGCTTTTGGTAGCCCATGGTCTTTTTGAGCTATGTGTCTTACAGTTTAGCCACTATGCGATGGAAAAAAACCATTCCGCTATAGAATATTAATAGTAAATCAAATTAATAAAATATTGTTTATAAATTATCTGTATCCGATGGCTTAAATGGAAAATAAAACAAAAAGAATGTCAACGATCCTCCAAAAATCGGTTATCTCAATTCTATATTTGATATTACATTCTTGTTACATGAGTACCTAATTGCACGCGTAAAATGGCCAGCTGAAAATCAGTGTAGTGCACTTAACACAACAAAAACTGAGCTGGCTACCTTTGTTACACATTTGATATTTTATCTCTGTTATTATTTATTATTTCCAATCATGTGTAACAAAAATAAATGCTTTAAATATTATTTTCTTATTCATAGTTTATTATAAGACCAGCATTACTAAATAAATAAACATGAAGTTTTAGGATTGTTTATTCGTAATTTGCTCACATACATTCGGAACAGATTATTCAATACACTGACGTAACAGTGTTGGTCGTGGCCTGCCTGAATTCTTAACAACTACCTAATTTGGGCATTCTATTAATGTTAAAGTTCATTCACATGACTCTTTTTATTTTGAATTTTGTTGCATTTTAAGTTTATAGAGGTTTTTGAACGTGGGTCGTAACGATAATTGAATGCATAATTATGCGTTCATATTGCTTCCCCACGATATTGAATACATAGCAACAAGACATACATTATAGGCGTATAGATTATCATGGGATTTAAATTGCATGAGAACTGCGCTTCATGTAACTTTGTTTTAAATAAGTACTGAAGTAGGTTTTTTTTTGTTAAGGCGGGAAAAAAATATCTAATTGCAGACCCCGTCGTTCGGGGCAACGAGCAGGGTAGTGTGGGGCCCTCACACGCTAAAGAAACCCGCCGTCTGCCGTATCCTCTATTGGCGGGCCACCAGAACCATATTACATTCCTTCAGTAGTGAAGTGGTGGCACATCCTGAACCTAGAACCCATTTGGTGCAACCACAAGATACAAATAGTTTAAATTAATTGTTTAATAAAATTGCGAAATTTGGTTTCCCTGCTGTTATTGAATAGATGATTCCTTTCTTTTCTTTCAAAACCATCAAGCTATGTTGTTCACAGAGAGAGGCTTTCTTTCATTACCATAAAACTGATCGTCAGTGGAATTTTTCATTATATTTCTTTTAATAAAGTTGTGATGGTATTTCAGTGACGTCCCGCCAAAAATTCCAATCAATCTGTAATATTTCTGGTGATACGCTACGGAGGGCTACGGATAATTAAGTAGCTACTTATCATTTCGTTTGTCTTCCAGTTTACAGAAAATTCTAAACGTAGAAATATCTAACAACAGTAATAGTACATGTTTCCAATTACTTAAATCAAAAATTCTATAGGAACCATGCAAGAATAAGTAAGTAGGTTGTGATTAATACACACATTAAAATTTGGTTTTAATGCCATTGGCCGCCATCACAGGCCGCCATAAACATAACTCTTTATGGTTGGCATTTTGCGCGCGATTAATTGTCAGATTTAAATTTAGAACTATAGGTAATGTCGAATAAATCCTATTTCTACATGGTTAGGTAACTGTAGTGGAACTTTTTATTTGTTTTTCTGGGTAAATTGCGGTTTTGGCGGCATTTGTAATGGTAATATTTAGATGCTATAAAAGTTAAGTGGTTTTATACATATAGTACCTAATACATTAACTATTATAAAGCTGTAACAGAGCTATGTCTGTACCTACATTTAGGAAAAAAATATTTTATTAGGCTAAGGTGTGTCTAAACACAAAACGATTTTTTTAGATTATTTGCCTGTTTGTCTGTTTATCTGTTTGTTTGTTCGCGCATCACGCAAAAACGACTGAACGGATTTTCATGCAACTTTTTTTATTTGATAGCCCTTGATTAGACTTAAAAACATTTTATCCCGCTACTATATCGGGAACTTGAGATATAGCCTAAAAACTAGCTTTTGGCTGCGGCGAAGGCTCGGCAGACTAGTAATACATATTTATAGTAGGTAGATTAAAAGATCATATATCTTGTGTATATGTAAATAAATGGCATTTAATTTACACCTTTATTATCTTTATATGTTAAGCAAGTAGTCCGGTTATTACTTCTTCGGATTTGAATCGATAATAATCGAGATATTCATTTAAGTATGTTTATAATATCATCGTGCAGTATTGAATAACTACTTCATTCATAACAAAACATTGAGTTTGATAATGTTTACAGATTAATTTATTTTAAATACCTACACAGAACGGTATGCGTTTTTCATTCAAAAATATATAAACATCTTTTATATAAATTAAAATGAATCACCGAAATGTATGTACCTACGCGCATAACTTCCTAACGACTGCATCAAATTGGATAATTCTTTTTTTTATATTCGTTTGTCTGGACAAGGTTTGTATATAAGAAAATATTAAAACAAAATCGAACAGATTTTTTTTTAATCTGAAATTGGAATGAGTGGATGAGACAGAAGACTGTCAGAGTGAGAGTGTTTCAATAGATCAATCCGACTGATTTCAATTTACCGGAAGTGTTACATTTCGATAGTCCGCGACGGTACACCTGTGTTATGCCGAGGCGGTCATAAATAGTAAAACTTTCAGGCTTTTAGAAATTATTTACGAAAAAAAATATGGCGATACGAAGTTCGCTGGGTCAGCTAGTTTATAATAAAAACAGATAGAAATTACTGAACTATAGATCAATTTTTAAAGAATCGTATAATTTTATTTAGAAGTAGGTATAGAAATTATCTCCTACACGAAAAAACACAATTAAAGAAGACAAAAACCTGGTATTTCTTAATTTTAAAAGCGACGGCCATTGCTTTGGTATTAATCAATAGAGATAGACAACAAATCGGAATATAAACATACATATGTCCGATTTGTTGTATGCCCTAACGAGGATTTTAAAAATGTTACTTTCGTTTAACACTACTTATGTGTCGTATGCGGGATTAATGAATTGTATATTGAATATATGCCTTTGCCTGCGCGACTCTGCCGCACCCAGAAGCTAGTTTTTAGGTTATATCTCTGGTTCCCGATGTAGTAGCGAGATAAATCGTAATATTACAGCTATTTAAGTCGAATCAAGAGCTATCAAATAAAAAAAGTTGTATCTAAAAGCATTCTGTAGTTTTTGTGTGATGCACGAACAAACAAATAGACAAAAATCTAAAAAAAATGTTTTGTGTTCAGACACGCGTAGATAGCCTAATACAGGTACAGTTTTTCTCAAATATAGTTAAATGTGCAGACACAGCTCTGTTTTATAATAGTTAGGAAATATGTTCTCTTGTGCAAAGTGCAAGAATTCTGAATATGTTATAAATTATGAAAATGTATATTGTGATGTAGCTCTAATAACATAAAACATAGCATCACACCTGTATTCCCAAAAGGGGTAGGCAACGGTGTATTACACACCCACGGTTCGCCAGCTACCTATGTTAAGTCCCACGTAGTAGGGGGCGAGCCACGGAGTACAGAAAAATAGCGGAGATGTTTCAAGGCAAAATCTCTTTAGAACGAAGCGTTGCCAAATGCGGGTGTTCGGGGGACGAGGTAAAACTATAGCTCCACCCCTAGATCAAAATCCATCTAGTGGTGAAATGTATTTTACAGCGTAATAGAGAACATTTTTCATTAATTTAGTTTGTCTATTCAACACTATGGCGTTACAAGCACAACAGTTTGGTCCAGGACATCCTATATGCGTTAGTAAGGCTGGTCCACATTGTTTATACTAACTTACTCGTCACGACGCCATCTTCCTTGTGGAGTAGGCAGAGAGAATAGAGTGCCAAAAGGCTGTAGTCTTGTGTAAGTACATCTCTCGCTTCCTCAACATTCATAATTCTCTTCATACACACTCGATGTTTTCGGAGACTTCTGACTCCATCCTGTTTTCAATAGATGACCGATTTGGTCTAGGTAGGTGAGTTTCAGCCTCCCCCTGTACCTACATCCTTCCACTTTCGCATTGTATATCTTCTTAACAGTCGCTCGTCCGGCATTCTTTCCTCATGTCCGAACCATCGGAGCATTCCCTTTCGCATCTTTACACTAATACTCTCTTTCATACCTACTCGCTTTCTTACATCGTCGTTACGAATGAGGTCAGTCAGCTTCACTCCACAGATTCTCCGCAGAGATCGCATTTCGACCCATTGATTTTATTATCATGCTCCTTTTTGCATACCCAACTCTCGCTTCCATACAATAACGTTGGGACAAGCACTGCGTTGTGTATTGCGACACGTGCCTTCTGGCTGAGGTGATGACTGCCGAGAAGTTGTCCCAATGCTCCGTTCACTCTATTATACTCTACTCTATCTCACATTGTTTATATTGATAATCAGTATTGGGCATAGACGTAATGACGTAGGATCGTAGAATATTTTCGCTACGCTCAAAATACCAATAAAGCATTGGAGTGAAAGATCTTAATCAAGTATAAAGCGCTGCGAGAGTAACTGAGATTGCGAAACAAAATGCCGTATGCCAATGTATATCAGGATCAGGTGGATTCTTATGCACCTGTAATATAGGCGATAACTTTCCTATTAGATCTATAAGCCGCGTTATACTTTCGCTTATCTTCTTTTGCGTTCAGGTCCTGACACCTCCTGGCCTTATTCCAGGCCAAATAGGCGAACTGCTTCTGACGTGCAGCCTCCCTGCAGGTACTGTTAAACCAGGGACGGGTACGACCGCTGACGGGTAACTTGGTGCTAGGGATAAATTAACCAACCCTATTAGCACAATTTCCGTCACGCAGTCCTAACGTATACATGCGGTTATAATTTCTGTATAAACAGGGAATTTAAAATAATAACAAATAAATAAATAACACGATGAAAAAAAAACAATTTAATAAATAACATGACGTTAATACTTATATTCGATAATGGGTTCGCTGGTGTGACGCAAACTTTATGTTGTCAATTATTTGCGAATACTCACCGACAGATGACATGTAATTCTTTAATATTTTTTTCTCACATATCATGTAACTAAGTAATAAATCTTTGAAATAATTTATATTTTATAAAGGATTTTCCTTTATAAAAGCTAAATTTACTTATTTGTGACAAAAAATTCTTATAATATTATGTTTTTATAATATTAGAGTGACGATATTGTGGAGTTGTAGGTACAATGCACTTTTCGACGACAGATGTCTCTTTGTAATGAAACAAAGAAAATGTGTTTTAAAATATAAATATATATAAATTTAAACGACTTACACATGAAATGATATGCCATCTTGTTTTAATTTTGCTCCTGAGCAATTTTTACACCCATCAACAACGCACTTCATTGTTAAAAGTATTTAATACCTATATAAACGTGAGAAAAGAGCGAACCGATTGCAGTGACGGTTCATTTGATACTACGGTTTTAGGCCCCGCCCACTGTGACGTCGTTGACCTATTTGAAGGCGACATGACCTAGTTGCCTTGCGGTATCTCCGCTATTTTTCTGTACTCCGTGGGGCGAGCATATTGCCGTCTATCGGGCACATTTCCAAACTCCGGGCTGCTACTGGAAATTTTTCTTTTTTACGAAAATGCTCAATAGCACCGCCCATCCCGGGGATTGAACCCGAGGCCTCATGATCAGCAGTCGCTCACACTACCGCTGCACCACCGAGGCAGTTTAAAAATATTTCCATTTTAAAAGCTGCCCACATTCTTATTACTTAGTGCTTTTGTTAAATTTCTTATTACTTTTGTTAAATATAATTAAAAATCGGTCTTAGTACTTAAGTAAAATCTATAAAAAACACTTAGTAATCCTTCATAACTCTTATTAGATAACTTCAATGGTTATCTGATCGAATATAATTACTTTTATAACTCATAAAAAAGCCATTGTTACATCAGATCAAAGCGTACCTATATTAAAAAAACAGTAAGCAGTAAAACCTGACGATTTAAAAACCACTTTGTTTTTGCGCCTCGAGACTTCGATAGAGACTCAAGAGTTTCTATTTAAAATTTATTTTGACTTCGGTATTTAAAATTTGTAAACTTTATTTGTCATGCATTCATGCAGTTTGTAAATTATTTCGAATCTTAAATTTGTAAATTTAAAGTTGAAATTAAGCCTTAACTCTTAGCGTGTCTACTTATGAACAGGTGTTTGGGCAGTGTTCATCCAATTTTGAATAGCCGGGACATTGACTTAGAGTTTTTAGTCGCCATTTTGAATTAACGTTTTTGATTGAGACGTGGTCTATGTTTTTATACCTAGTTTTTTTTTTAGTAATTTTTTTATTATTATACTTTTAGGTGTTAGCATTTAAAGCCTACACTACTCGCAAAGTTAGTCGAAGCAAGTAGGTACTATTAGTTATTCTGTGGTCGAAGTTAGGCGAATACGAGAGTGTAAAAAAGCGCTTTGCATCGTCGGGTGACGTCCGACCATTGTCGGTTTTTGGCCCGAGTTAAAGCGAACGAAGCGCCCCGAAGTGCTTTGCACTGAGCTTCTCGCGAAGATGCACACACACTCTGTAGTCACGTACTTGCACTTCTGACTGCGTTCCACTTCTCCGAATACTTTGTAGAAGTAACAGGCGCTTATTATTATAATAAGGTTTTTAATGTAATAAACAAAAGATTTGCTTAAGAATAATTGGCGCAACGCCAAACACAGGTGCAGAACTGTCAGCTTCGTTTCTATCATGATACTTTTGATGGCGTTCTATTGGTCTCAGAGCAGGTATTCTTTTAGTCCAGACTATCCATATTCAACCTTTTTAAAGGGCAACCAAAGAAGTACGAATATTATTCTTAGTTCCAGGACCATACAGATATTTTTGATTATGGTGCCGTGTTGCCGATGTCTCCACCAATTTATTTAGATACCAATATAACGTAGTTAGCTAATTGCTTTAATTACATACTTTATATCAGGCAGGCCACTTACAAAAGTATGGCTGGTCCAGGCTGAATGAGTAATTTCACGGCATGAATTACATACACAAGTATTCGTGGTTAAATGAAATATCTATTGTCCCTACTTGGATTTTAACTCTCAGGACAAAATATTTGTTCAATACATTAAATACTTGATGCTTCGACACCGTGAATATTTTATACATTATAGTCCATAATCCAGAAAAGAACATAGCCTACTTTTCTATTCCATTATTATTATTATAGTAAATAAAGACGCGGCGTTGTCAGCTAAAATGTGAAGCCACTTTTTGAAAGATGTGTGCGTGATAAAGGAAGTAAAAGTATAAAGTAAATTTACAGCAAATCCTACCTATAGGGAATATTATGACGCTGACGACGTATTCGTACGTACGAAATCGATGAGTCATTTGGGGTAATTTTAAATCATCTTCTAGTAACACTCGTGGTTTATGACACTTCGTTTTGGCATGTTTTGTGTGTATTTTTGTGCGTGATCACGTGTAATTACAAGTTTTGCTTGGTTTTATATGGCTTCACTGTATTGTTCGTAATGCTCCGTATATATTTTTTAGTTAGTCTGAGATAGTAGGTATTATTAAAGACAGTATCATGTAGTCATGTATGTAGATTGCGATACATGGAAGATTCTAGTGCCAGAGACGCGTCTGTTATAAATATATAATGAATTCATCATTAATTTAATTAATTAATTGGAATTTGAATATTTTATTGTTGCCCACAAATTGTTACATTTGTCTACATTAATTTGCAGTTTATGCAAAATATTAATTTGTTCTAGAAAAACCTCAGATTTTTCATAATGGCCGTCTCGTTTGACAGCTATCATCACATCTGTTGTCAAGCTCTAAACACATTAAGATGGAACAAGATTATTCTGTTTTGGTTTTTAAAGGTAATTATTTGAATATAGTTACATAATCGAATGATTTTAAAGAGATTGTTCACTGTTTCCGACTACATCACTTATTAGTTATATTATGTATTTACAATAATGGCTAATTAGCCTTTACACGTGGCTCCGCCGGAGCCAAAAGCTAGTTTATAGGTTATATCTCAGGTTTCCGATATAGTAGCGGGCCTCTTTTTATATACAATATCATTGGTAGCGGGATAAAATGTATACCAGCTTTTAAGTCTAATTAAGAGCTATCAAACAAAAAAGTTTAATAAAATTAGTTTTTGCGTGAAGCTCGAACAAACAAACAGATAAAAATTAAAAAAAATTGTTGTGTTCAGAGACGCCTAAATGCCTTATTTTTTTAATGTCTTAAATGTACGGACATAGCTCTGTTACAGCTATATAATAGTATAGGCGAGGCTGTAACGCTGATGTCATACAGAACGAATCTGGAAGATAATGAACTTCTATTTATCTTCTAGAAGAGTCTTCTTATTTGCCTCTCTCTCACGGAACGAATGGGATGTTGACATGTTATAGTTGCTACACAAATATCAGTACTTAATAAATATATCATCAACAACTTACGCATAAATGGTGCTGACGGCCCTATTAAAAACTTAGCTTGAAGTTACATAACATGGTCGCGCCGTGGGAATTTGTGTAAATTAATTCTCATAATAAATTAAAACGAGGCGTTCACCGGCAGTTGCGTTTACTTGAAGAAATAGTGACGCTAAACAACCTTGACACCGTCGGCGTATGGATGGGCAGCATTGCATGTAAAATAATATTTTTTATATGGGGCATTTCTGAAAGAAGGAATAGTTTCGAATGAAACCTTTTAGTTTGTTTTACAATTTAATGACCCGGTCCACGACACCAATTTTGTAAAATTGTTCAATAATAAGTATTATTATGGTGTAATAACATTGAACAACCCCATGGATTTAAACGTTCAATAAAATTTAATCGTTAAAGGACGCGCTATTCGCATCAATATTTTTGTATAAACGTAGATACACATGATGACCTTTTCAAATATTGACCTACCAACAAATGGACCTCGTTTCCGCGTTCAAAAGTGTCCGAACCAAAAGAGAAAGAAAACGTCAAAAGAGAAACAATCGCGCGCCAGTCTCGTTTGGTCAACCGATTTACTAAGCTACTTAAATAAGCTAATAAATTATTGCAAAGAAAACTTAACAATATTATAATGGTACAAGGTATCAAATTACAATGTTGAAGTTTGTATGTATTAATTTAAACAGTCTACTGACTAGAGACACTTTTTTGATGAATTTTGTACTAGACCCGGCGTCCATTTTGATTAGGTCAACAATAAACTAAAAAATATTAACAGGATACAATGAAACAGACTGCAGAATAAAATTTAAGCCTATTTCTATATAGTTTGGAGCCTAATAAAGAGCAAAATAGATGGTTCCTGTGGGATATGCTATGCTCATAGAGATAATTAAGTGAGTTAGGGCCACTTGCGCGTTCTAGAGTAAATTTATATAAATCCTAGTAACTGCTAAAGTAGGGTTAAATAATTATTTTTTCTTGCACTGCTAAGAGTTAACACTAAACCATGGGTTAAATAACTATTACACCCGCTGAAGTTGGAGGGTTAAATTTCTATATCTCTTTAATATTAAACAAAGACTTATTGTACGGTATTTGCACTATGCAGTGGACTGTAATAGAGGTGCGTCTAAGAGACCAGGTGAGGAACGGATTTTTCTATCCCCGCAAGCCGTGAAGTAGCAGATAAGGAATACTCCACTAACCTTTCATCCGCGCCCGGCCAGGGCAGCAGTCGTCGTGGTCGTATCGCTGGACCACGCTGTCAGCTTCACTATATTCCACCTGCATATCACAGTTCGCAGCACCAGACACTATAAGATGGTTCCAAAGAGTTTCTCAAGACGAAATGTTCAGCCTGGGATCGAACAGGAGCGCTTACATCACTCGCAACGCGTACCGACCCGTCGTTGACTATCGACCGTCAACTCAAGACTGTTACTGCCCACCGAAACGGTTGCAGACTACAAGCGTCAATGAAGATTCCTAACTACCCTCCACTGAGCTTGCAAGGACCGAACACTTATACACAATGTTACTGTTGTGTGAGAGAGGGACGAATACTTTTGTCGATCATTCGTTCCTTTGTGTTTGGCTGGATGTAAGCGGATTGATTCAAACCATAGGTTAGTAAAACCTGAGTGAATTTCCTTACGTGCAAGGTACATTTTGAATTAAGTAGTTATATAAGTAACCTAATATTCCATCCATCCATCCATCAACCTTTTATCGTCCACTGCTGGACATAGGGCTTCCCAAAATGGGGGTTTTACCATAATCGCCACGTTTGGCAGGCGGGTTGGCGACCGCAGTGGATGTTTTTAATACATAGGGGACGCTGCTGCCCGGTCCCCCAGTAATCCCTTAGTCGGCTTTTACGACTCCCATAGGAAGAGACAGGGTGGAGCTGTTCTTGGTGCCGGCCCCACACGGCGTAGCCTAATATTAGGCGATCTTTTTGCGCGTATAAATTAAGTCAAATTTTAACTATTTTATATATTTTAGCTAAGAGTTGTCCCGTGACCACGGCTGCTGCAACGCAGTTGCAACGTTGAGCTAAAAGTATTTTAAATTTCACCTAATTTATACGTGAAAAAAGACCCGTTTGTTATTTTAAATATATGTACAATTCGCGAGTCTTTAAAAGTTACAATAAGTAATGTAAAGTAAACGCGAGGCTATTTAATTATCTCAAAATTTTCGCGCAATTAGCCCTTGGATATTTAGGTACTTTTCTTAACCTAATTCTAAAGTAGGCGAAGTCACGGTCACAAGTTTTATATAAAAGGACAATGAAAACGAAGAATAATTTGATCTGTTGCTAAGATGTTAAACGACCTTGATAATTCCAATGTTAAGTGATGATTCATTCGGCTTGTATTACGTGAAAATCGTAGTGTGAAATCTGCCTTATCTTGAGATAACCTTATACATTGATAAACAAATTTACTCGTAAGTACTGTAATGGCTTTAGGCTTATTAGATTTTACTTACTTACCTATCATCACGCCATCTCCCTTGCGGAGTAGGCAGAGAGAACAGAGTGCCAAAAGGCTCTATTCTTGAATACATTTCTCGCTTCCTCAACGTTGATAATTCTCTTTATACACGCTCGCCGGTTTCGGAGACTCCTGACTCCACCTTCCTTCAATACATGACTGATTTTTGTTCTAGGTAGGTGAGTCTCGCTCTCCTCCTGTACATACATCCTGGAACTTTCGCATTGTATATGTTCTTAACCAGTCGCTATTAGATTTTAAAAGCGTATTCATTTGTAATAATATCGATTAGAAAGAAAGAAGATACCTACACAATCTTCTCTTTCATCCACACCAGTTAAAATATATAGGCGTAGTTTCAATGATAAAATGATGGGCAGGGGCGGTGTGCGGTTAGGTATACTTATTCCAGCCTTAACAAAGAAAAGGGATTGTTATTCCAGCTAAAATTATAAATGCCATAGTTTGTATGCGTAAATATCTCTTTATCAAATAGATTAATTATTCTAATATTCGAGAATTACCTATACCGCTGGACACAATAGTATGTATATGGTAAGTCTGTAAAAAAATACTCCGAATAGTGAGTGTAATAATTTTAATCAATTATTTTCTACTTACTTATCATCACGCCATTTCCCTTGCGGGGTAGGCAGAGAGAACAGAGTGCCAAGAGGCTCTATTCTTACATACATCTCTCGCTTCCTTAACATTCATAACTCTCTTCATACACGCTCGCCGGTTTCGGAGACTCCTAACTCCACCTTCCTTCAATACATGACCAATATGGTCTAGGTAGGTGAGCCTCGGTCTCCCCTGTACCTACATCCTTCCACTTTCGCATTGTATATCTTCTTAACCAGTCGCTCCTCCGGCAGTCTTTCCACATGTCCGAACCATCGGAGCATTCCCTTTCGCATCTTTACACCAATACTCTCTTTCATACCTACTCGCTCTCTTAAGTCGTCGTTACGAATGCGGTCTGTCAGCCTCACTCCACAGATTCTCCGCAGAGATCGCATTTCGACCGCATTGATTTTACTCTCATGCTCTACTTTTGCATACCCAACTCTCGCTTCCATATAATAACGTTGGGATTGATAAACAAGCACTGCGTTGTGTATTGCGACACGTGCCCTCTGGCTGAGGTGATGACTGCCGAGACGTTGTCCCAATGTTCATCCCGACTGAATCCACATCCAAGATATACAAATTCATCCACTTGTTCTAGCACACCATTTCCTATTGCTACTCTAACATCTGTTCTGGCTTCTTCTTTTTCAAAAACCATTATTTTGGTTTTGCTCACATTCACAAGTAGGCCCCTTTTCTTACAATCTTCTTCCATTACGTTGACTAGGGTTTGCAGTTCAGTCGCAGACTGCGCTAATAAAACCGCATCATTTGCATATAGCAGAGAGCTAACCACTGAGTCGCCCATCTGAACTCCCACATTCATTTCATTCAACCTTTGTAGACATTTATACAGAATTTTAAAATTTTTCCATTTTTCTAATCGTATTTTAGCTGCAACCAATAAACATATAAATTAGTTTGGAAAATCATAATCTTCATTTTTCACAATAAAATTGATTATTTGATAAGTGACTAATAATGTATTGGTCTTACTAAGTAGTTTTTAATAAATCACATAGATAGCGCTAATTTAAAAAAGTACTAATGTGGTTCTCATGTCTTATACGCCATCTAGCGCTAATTTTAAGAAGCACTACTAAAGTACTACTGCTAGTTTTAGTGTACCACTGTACCATCGAATCGACCGTAAATATTCACAATTTTTTTTGTTTATTTAATAACAATTAAACCACATCGAATCAGACCGTGAAAAGTGATAGGGCTCTATTCTTAATTATACTGAAGTGTAAGAGAAAAAAAAAGACTCGATTACTAAAGTATTTCGGCCGTTATCGTGTTAACATACATTATCCGAACATACCTACAGACACACGGACGTCCAAGACAGAACTTCTTTAAACAGTTTTTTAACTAGTTTAAATAACAAAAATGGCATCAAAAATATCATGAGTGTTAAAAATTGTGTTTTTTCTTGATATTTGTGTGTGTATATTATTTTACAAGTGCAATATATGATAAATAGAGACATTTTAAGTTTGAAAAATCGACAATGAAGTGAAGCGATAGTAGTACCCACCTCAACGCTTCGCTTATGAGGCGTGCAATATATAGTAGTAGACTGTATATAATTTTCTTGAAAAGTTAGAGCGCAAAACAAATCAATACTACGTAATTTAAAAAATGACGTTTCATTTATTAATAGAAACTGATGCCTGCAAAGATTTTGCGTACGGATCTCTAAATCTTTAGCGGAGAAATATTACTGTCACATCAGAATATCTTTGCATAAATTACTTTAGATAAATGACCAGTGAATAAACTCCCTATTTAGCTAATAGTTGTTGGAGATACAATGCTAAATGATGCCACTCAAACACGACACACTATCTCGGAAACTGATTGCACACATATATTAGTTTATAGGTTTTGCTTGCAATACGTTTACTTTGAAAGTTAACACGGCAATAGGCTCGCCCCCTATTACGTGGAACTTAAACATAGCTGGCGAACCGTGGGTATATAATACATATCTATCTACCCCTTCGGGGAAATTCGTGATGCTATGTTTTTATGGAAAAGTTAATATCCGTGAATATTTATTATTAATGATAATACTTAGGAAATTTTTGAGATTTATCTTATCAAGCATTCGTTTTAGCATGCGCATTTCTTCCCGTTGAATAATGTTTTTATACTATGTAGGTGGCAAATAAGCGTACGACCCACGGCGGTTACCGTAGCCTATAGACGCCAGCAACATTAGAAGCATCAATCGCGAGGCGCCAACTTCAAGAACCCTTTCCTTAGGAGGTGCAAAGGAAAGCTAGTAACGTAACGAGAGGAAGAAGGATAAAAAGGGGCTCGCAGTCACTATACACACCACAATTGTAGCAGTACCTTTTTGATGTGAAACATCTAATGCGGAGGGAGGGTAAAATCGGCTGTTAGCGTGGCGACGCTTTTGTTTTACTTGTCCCGTTCAAATCTTGCAAGTTAAATTTGACACACTTCCCGGTTTCCGATTAAGCTGAAATTTTGCACGCATATGTATATCGCTTGATAATGCAATATTATGATGACATGGAGCTGATCTGATGATGGAACTGGAAGGTGGACATAGGAACTCTATAATGAAATGGCGCAACCCCATCGAGTTTGGGCTCGTATGATTCGTCTTGCCGAGTACTTTGTGTCTAAATGGTATCCAGGGGCTGATGATGAAGCTGGAAGGTGACCACAGTAACTCTATAATGAAATGACATAACCCCGCCGAGTTTAGACACGTTAGATTCGTCTTGATGAGTACTTTGTTTTTAGATGGTATCCAGGGTCTGACGATGGAGCTAGAAAGTGGCCATAGGAACTCCGTTATAAAACGACAAAACTCCATCGAGTTTGGGCTCGTATGATTTGTCTTGACGGGTACTTTGTCTCTAGATGGTATCCAGGGTCTGACGATGGAGCTGGAAGGCGGCCACAGTAACTGTAATGAAACGACGCAACCCTATCGAGTGTATACTTGTTTGATTCGTCTTGAGTAGTACTTTGTCAAGTTATGATCATTTTTTATTTCTACAAAATAATTTCGATGTTTTCACATCTGCTAGACGTCCCGCGACGTCTAGTTTTTTTTTAGGCTCGATAAAATCTACCTAACCGCACACCCCATCGTTCGTGGCAACGAACAGGGTAGTGTGAGGCCCGCACCCGTGTGCCGTCTCTCCGCCTGTGTTGACGGACCACTGTGTTAGATATGTCATTGTTTACTTTTGTTTTACGTTGATCTTCTGTAAGAAAGTACCTCAACGATTGAGCGGGCCTATTCATGCTGGGACAAGCTCTGCCACTTCATCTGAGAGGAACATAGAGATTTTCGATAGAACATAGCATCACGTCTGTATTCTCCGAAAGGATAGGCAGAGGTGTATTTACACACCCACGGTCCGCCAGCTATGTTTAAATCCCACATAATAGGGGGCGAGCCTATTGCCGTCTACCAGCCACATTGCTACTGAGAATGTTTCTTATTACGAAAAAGCTCAATAACACGATCGAATCCGAGACCTCATGATCAGCAGTCGCTGACACTACCGCCACATTGCTACTGAGAATGTTTCTTATTACGAAAAAGCTCAATAACACGATCGAATCCGAGACCTCATGATCAGCAGTCGCTGACACTACCGCTTCACCTCAGAGGCAGTTAGTTAAAACTTGCTCATTATCCGTTATTCGTCTATTTAGAATTTTTCAGTATGCGTTATGAAGGTCTACGTTTAGAATAGAATTACTACGGCGTTTTGGAGATATATATTGCTGAAAATCAGCGTTGCTAAATCATATGCAACATTAGCCGAGCAATTCGTCCTCTGTCTACATTAATTATTTAGTTTAAAATGTTAATTGTGTTTAGTCCTCACAGCTCTATTTATGAATGTAGAAATAAATTGTTTCTTTCTTTCTTATCTTCTTTATTTATATCGTAACGCGCTTATTATCACTAGTGAGTAAGCGGCTATCGTAAGCATAGCCAGTATTACTCGCACGTTGTCAATTCTAAGGAAAGGGATCGCAGGTGTGTCATCTCGAGCACAGCATAGTACAGTAGTAATTAATCTTAATCTAGATCTGTGGGTCTAGCCAAGTTGCATTCTATGAACGCTAACGCTAATAGAAAACTATTAAAATGTATGGAAATTTGACGTTAAGTCACGTGACTTAGCGTTATAGATATTAAAGTACAAATTATTTGTAAATAAGGAAAAAGAGATTTTTTGTACTAGCGGGAATGGAACCCGCGTCTTTTCCAATCCGGGGAAGTGCTCTAAACCACTGAGCTATAGTACAGACCTTTCGATCATCCGAATTGGTCGTTAAGACAAATGTGATAAGGAGATTTGGATGATCGAAAGGTCTGTACTATAGCTCAGTGGTTTAGAGCACTTCCACGGATTGGGAAAGACGCGGGTTCGATTCCCGCTAATACGAAAAATCTCTTTTTCCTTATTCACAAATAATTTGTACTTTAAAAGTGGCAGAGCATGTCAAATGCTAAGAAATATAGATCAAAAATGTTATAGATATTGTTAAAGACTTGGATAAATATATAGGTTCTTTATCTAAGGTTAAAGATGTCAAATTCCCATACATTTAAATAGTTTTCTATTAGCGTTAGCGAGCATAGAATGCAACTTGGCTAGACCCATTGGTTAGATTTTAATTTATTCCCACCTGGAATTGAATCAATAATCAATATGATCATTTTGCTCTATATTTTAGCACTTTAAATGCTTAGCTACTTTAAAGAACAAATTATTGGGTCATAAAGACTAATGTGATGTGGAATTTGGGAATGGCCGTTGGTCAGAGCGATGGCTTAGCGGTCTAGAGCACTTCCCCGGATTGGAAGGGATGCTGGTTCGAATCCGGCTCGCATTAAACTTCTCTTTTTTCACATTCACAAATTAACTTCTCTTTTTTCACATTCACAAATGGGCTAATTCTAAAGCCGGCCCCACACGGCCTGGCCTTTTGTATCTTTCCTATCCAACTCCTATTCATTTTCCTGGAGATGGCGACTCGCTAGGGACGCCTCTTCTGCTGGTAGCGTCTATAAGCTACGGTAACCGCTTGTCATCAGGTGGGCCGTATGTTCCTTTACCACCCACGTAGTATTAAAAAAAAGTCTATCTATGTAACTAGATTTGTTAGTACATTCATAGTAACTGCAAAAATGTTAAATTTACCCATATCTAGTATATTTGTATACTATCTGCGTGTGAACATCATTTATATACTCTTGTCCTGCCAGTTACCGATGGGAAACGCCTTTATATGGTGATTTCTAAGAAAATTGGACGTTTGTAACAACGGATATTTTGCAATTGAAATATAGAAAATTGTTAGGTTAGAAGAAAAACTCCGGGAATTTCTTGACAACCGTTGCATTATAACGATGCACTGCACCTATATAGATGGTGGACTGGTTCAGATGCCGACCTTCCATGATTGCGTTGTGGGTTTTATTCCCACGCAGCACAATTCTTTGTGTGATCTACAAATGGTTGTTCAGAGTTTCTGTGTATTTTGTGCCCGTAAAATCGTATGTTTGTAAAATCCCCGCGATACAAGGATTATTCTTTTATTCCTTAGTGCAGGGTGTTAACTTTCATACCACTGAAGTTATGTAACACAGTTCCAGTGGTCCGCTAACGTAGGCGGAGACACGGCGGTAATACTTTGTGGCATTTGTCACTCGACGGTACAATATAATAATCACTTTATTTTCGACTAGCTGACCCGTGCCCACTTCGTAGGGCGGTAAACATTAAAAAAAAACCATCTAATAGAAATATCACTCAATATTTAGATATTTTTATATATATTTTTAGCATTTGACATGCTTAGCACTATACATTAAACACAAAGTGAAACTTTTCTTTTCACTTATTAAGTTTACCTGGTCGGTATAATGTATGAAAATACTTCCGACAGATGGCGCAGGCGTAACCCAAAGACGTTAAGTATGATGTGTTATCGAAATTAGCAGTCAGGAGCAATTGTCAGGATGGCTGAATTGGTAAAGCATCTGGACGGTATCCAGAAGATGCAGGTTCAAATCCTGCTACTGACTGTTATTTACGATTTCACATTTTTCACTTTGTGTTTAATATCACTCAATAGATTACGACACGGTCGCGGTTCCATACCTATGTCATGTTCACTCTTGAACCATTCGTCCAAATTATATGCAGTAAAAGGGAAGTCTTTTGTTTTAAACACTTGAGACAATATATTAACTTATATTGATAATTGTTGATAGTATGACCAATAAACATGACCTACCGATTTTTTTAATATAAATAAATAATAATAAATATTTACGGACATTTTCACACAACGTCCTCTGGTCCCAAACTAAGCTTAACGCTTGTGCTATGGGTACCAGATTACGGATATAATACAAATACTACTTTTCTTTTTGTAAATACATACATATAATAGATAGAAAACACCCAGCCGCAGTACAAATATCTGTGTTCATCACACACGTCCTGAGTGGGAATCGAACCCACGACCTCGTGCACGGAAGTCGGTTACACTACCGACTACGCCACGAAGCCCGTCAAATAAAAAGTAAAAAGATAAATAACTACATTTTGTGACTTAAATATAAGAGTGAGACATATTATGCTGTTGCTGACTTTTTTGTAGGCATTATCAAGCTCTACAACTTATCTCTAGAACTCAATCATATATCTCTCATCGTTAAGGCAGCGTTCGTAAGAAACGTTTTCGTTCGACCGTTTTTTCTCAAACTTACTTTGCAAATCCGACTACCACGGAAAAGTCTTATAATTTTTCGGATTAGTATATAGCCTATGACACTCACAAATAACATGAGTTTCTATTGGTAAAAAAAAATCAAAATTGGTTCAGGTAGATCCAGAGATTACTCCCTACAACCTCACAAACTTTACCTCTTTATAATATTAGTTTAGATTACACATTTTCGCACTTTGCATTCGCATCAGCAATTTATACATATTTAGATATTTTTATATATATTTCTAGCATTTGACATACTCTAACACTATACATTAAACACAAAGTGAAAAATGTGAAATCGAAAATCCTGGTCGTGACTGTTATTTTCGATTTCACATTTTTCACTTTGTGTTTAATGAGTTATACATATTTATATTATACAGTTCTTTAAAATTTATAGAGATTGCTTTAGTAAAGCAGCACTGCAAAGTCAGGAGTGGTCGCTAGTTTATAAATAATTGCGTCATATCAGGTAAAGTTGCCAGCCTTTATTACGTAATGGTTCGTTAAGATCGGGTCTAAGTTCAAATATTTGTAGCTAGTTACAAATTTATTGCAGGCTCGTTAGACCTAATAGATTTAAGCGCTACTGTTGCTTTATGGATTAAATGATTAATTTCTTGTTTATGGTCTTGTTATATCATCATCTAGTAACAATTAAGACTTGGAAAAAGCTATCTTAATAATCTTCAAGTACTCTATGCTTTATACTTTGATTTATAAGTTTTCCAAGTCAGTAATAAGTTGTTATTAATATATTTTCCTGTTTTAATATAGTGGTTAACTTAATAATGATACTTGAGGAAGTTGTTTTAATATGTATGATTATGTCATGTTATAAAATCGTAACGAGGTTTGTGGTAAATTATAACTGTTGCCAATTACCAGTACTAAGCCTTCAAAGTTTGGAGACCTCTGGCCTAGACTATGGTTAAAACACTCACTCGTAGTATAAACAATTCTCTATGTACAGAAAAGATGTCAATTCATAAACTTTACCGGATAATCTCAAACATACTCACACTGTTACTAATTATTCATATTTCGTTTTTGCAGGTGGTGGGGGCAACATCAATGGCCTGAAAACATGTTCAGACCGGCGTCAGTGGAGGGGTCGGGGGGGAGGTCACCGCCGGCCTACGCCCCGCATCCCCCATACGTCCCACCTCGCTTCTTCCCTCCCCGAATTCGACCACCTCCACCCCAGTACTGTTTTGACGCCGCAAGATTCGCCTGTGATGCTTCCAAACCCCGTTACCTGGACGTAGAAAGGGAACGCCTAGTCACGAGATGGCTGGCTGAAGCCAACGAGGCCTTAGTAAGACGGGACAGACCCCCTCGATACAAGCCTAGAAGTAGTGAACGCAGGCCAGATTATTTAGAAAGGAGGCCAAATGCTCCTGAATGGGCTGATAACTTTTTACTGGGAAGACGTAATGGATCAGTGGAGCCGGAAGACGAATCCAGTGAGGTGATGACTTTAAAAGAGTTCGTAGATAAATTTTCTTTGCCTCGTGTTGTGAAGTTTGAAGGGGAGGATAGACCAGTGCTTTTGTATAGAGTGCTGGAGGCGCATAGGAGGGTGGAGGCGGTGCCGTTGTCGGGAAAAAAGGGCAAGCTGGTCGGGAAGCCGTTGTACATCCCGGATTCTTATGATGGTGAGTCAAGACTGCTATAATATGCGCAATACTTTCAGATTTGCGAATGTAGAAATTATGGAATATAACTAGGTACTTTTACGAACTTTTTTGTTTATCTTTTTTGCCAAAGGGGGAAGTAGTTTACCTATCTCAACGAGGGCTGTGCAGTTTGGTACATTTTATACCGTCTTCAAAAAAAAAGGGTTCGTAATCCTAAGAGGAGATTACCAATCAAAATTACTGTTATTTTTTTCTTTAAACCACCCCTGTGTTAGTACGAACAAAACAATCATTCAAATCGGTCTAGCTATTTTTGATTTTTAGCGAGACTAAATAGCAATTGATTTTTATATATCGATAGAAGCTGTATGATGATGGTCGCCTTATCATAAAACTGGTCGCTTCATAATGTAGCCAACCATTTCATGAAATGGTTTGAAATGATCGGCCACATCATAAAGTGACCATTTCTATGATATGGCTACGACGTATATATGTATAGATTACCGTCATAGCTCCCCACAAGAAAGTAGACATCGCTGTAAGCAGTGTTAAGCCTGCGCCATATGGCTCCCTGCGGCTTCGCTATCACCATTCGACTAGATAACTCACATAATAATTATTCATATTCATAATTATTTTTATCACTAACATTTCATCAGATTACAGCTTAAAAGGTTAACCAATCGTCGTGTTGGGCAACTACAATGCATAATTGACAATGGTACTGTTCTAACTGAACGGCTGATCTGCAATGTGTGATGTTTTGTGATGTAATAATAAGCGTAATACAAGCAGAGAATTGCCTTGTGGTTATTTAATGCTCCAACAGTACGGTATGATTTTGATAGTGATAAATATCTTACTATCAAATATATCGACTGTGAATGGGCAAGTTGGTAGAGGTCGACCTAGGCGAACGTATTTTGATCTGATCGGAGACGTCCTTAAGGAAGGGCCGGCTTACTCGTAGCCGAGGAGCATGCATGAAAGTGCTGATGAAAGTAGATGAAGCGAAAGATGTGTGTCAGGATCGTAGCAAGTGGAGAGAAGTGGTCTCTGCCTACCCCTACGGGAAAAAGGCATGTGAATATATATGTATGTAAATATAATAATCGTATTTTATTATCGGGTGCATGGACTATGCAAGGAATTAATAATCGTCAGTAAAGTTATCACTCGGCACTAAGAAATTAGCTAACTTCCAACATATCTGTTTGCATGGCTGAGACACTAAGCTGTATAGTGGGTTCGAATACCATACAGAACAATTAATTTGTGTCTTTAACAAACAATTTGTCCGAGTCTGGGTCTACTACCGCCAATAAAGGCGGAGAGACGGCACACCGCGGGTTTGTTTAGTGGTTGAGGGCCTCACACTGCTCGTTGACCCGAACGACGGGGTGTGCGGTCAGGATTTTTTTTTCTTGCCTTACCAAAAAAAGGCAACATTTTAACAAACTTTTCAATAAGTCAGCAGATCACACCATAGGCATTATCCGAATTCAGTGATGGTTTGGTCGGGTGTTAGCAATATTTTTGTGATAAAGGTGGCCAAACATCGACACAGGTGTATCAAGATACGATTCTTGAGAAGGTGGTTAATCCATTTAACAACACCATGTACCAAAACCAAGAATGGTACTTTCAACGAGACTCAATATTAGGTCATAATGCTCGATCCACATAAGCGTGGTTGGAAACGAACGTTTCTGACTTCTTATTCTGATATGCAAATAATAATCATAAAATAATAAAAAAATCATTTTTTTTATTTATTAGAAAGGCTTTGTCGCTTAGCGATATCGCCCAATAGAGAGACAACTATAAAAAAAAGGATAAAAATAACAAATCCATCCAAAAAAAAGGATAAAAAAAATAACAGATCCATGATCGCGCATGACCGAGTCCAATCATGAATCTTAACCATCCATACTCGCACAAAAAAAATCTAAGACCAGCCACTTTTGACTTTTTGCGACACTAACAACGCACGGCAATTGATTCTTATAAATATCGATAGAATCGAGAGGATTATTATTCGATGGTGACCAGTAACTGACTAAAAGAATGATGCAATATGCGAGGTCTATCTAGAAACCTTTACGGGAACCTAGGTGGTAGTTAAAACTAACAAAGGCATTCTCAAGATTAGCGTGGGGTTAACGACCGGCCATAAAATTCCCTTGCAGTATTGAGAGTGGTAGATAAGCCTACTGGTAAGAGGACTGCAAAGCCATGGGTATTGAATTCGAGCCCTAGTCTTAAGTTGAGACCTCAAGGGCACACACCTATGACTTCGAAAGTATGTGTGTGGTTTTTTTAATACGTTTTATATTAGTTTCGCCTGTGTCTATAGTAGTGGAATCTTTGAACGTGATTTTCATCCACTTCGAAAAACTATATGTCGGAATACATTGAAACTTTGCACACTTATCAAGGACCGATGACAATGCAATAATTATTTAACCTTGTCCATTTTCTTTTGTTTTTTTTTCATTCGATACATACCGGTACTATAGTCACACCTTTTTTTTATTTTTTTTTTAAAGTCTTTTAAATAGAAGTCTTTTGATGCTGATTTGAGACTAAAAAAGAAGAAAATAACTTATAATTTACGTACTTACTTATCATCACGCCATTTCCCTTGCAGGGCAGGCAGAGATAACAGAGTGCCAAGAGGCTCTATTCTTGCATACATCTCTCGCTTCCTCAATATTCATAACTCTCTTCATTATTTTTTAATTTAACAAAATAAAAACTACTACAAATAGAAAATAATATTATATTTAATAATAATGATTGTAAAAAAGCTTGGGGTGATTTATACTATATGTCACCAAGATGTCAAGCACCTATTCATTATAATTAATTTATTATTTTCCATTTTTTAGTCCGTAGTAAGCGTATTTTTTTAGTTTTTTATACTATAATTATTATTTAGAAATTATTGCAATGTTAGCATTATTATTTATGTTAGCAGTTCTGCCACTGCCCATCTGATCGGTAATCGCCGCTTAGAGAATCAATATACGGCTATCTCCCCCTACAAACAAAACACACCGAAGCTGGTAAGCTTAGTACCCAAGCCTACCAAGATTAACGGAATGGGTGATAAATGCCTAAACTAGTAGTCGCCTTGTACACACAAGTTGTATTCCTATTTCGTCATCACTAATATGATTGTGGGTTAAGAAAAAACTCCCTGATACATATATATGATGTTTATAATACTCGTTAACAAGCTTAGCATATAAATTATACAAGTTATTCTACTGCGTAAAAATAGACTGTGTATAAAAACTCAAGTGTTGAAATTGCAGAAGATCTGCAAACTAGTTCAATACGTGGAGTCCATATTTTATCGAGCGAGGCATGCAGGCTTTCTCACGATATTATTCTATATTATTCATGTTCCATTCAAAGCTGATGATATTTAGAACTCGAACTTAGGACCTCATACTTTCTAGGGTGGAAATTAATACCTCCACATTAGTCCTGAATTTTAGATTACGGATTAAATGTATATAATTTTCCATAGGTTTGTAAGTGAAATACCAGTCACTACATAGATTCACGTACCAGTGGTTAGTCGGCACGGGAGCAACGTCCCATTAGAGTACCGTACAGGGCAGGTCGCGCCCTCAGCCATGTGCATACTCAACATATCTGATTTATCGTTGTTACTTATCTGTGGGCTTTTATTTTTAATAGCAACTTTTATTATTTTATTGGAAATCCAATAAAAAAATAAAAGTTGCTATAATGTGGTAGTTTTAAAATTCGAATGATTATAAAAAAGTGAGGTACTGCGCTCGGGTTAAATTTGGAATATTCTAAAATGCAGACAATGAAGTGCTCTGTTTGATTCAGTTTTTAAATTCATTGATAAAAAATACTACGAATTATTTATATAATATTTCCTGTGCTTTGTTATTTTTTTTTTTTGGCCGTGGCCGTGGTAAAGGACATCCTAGTTTCCTTGATAAGTCCAGAAGGCGGAATTGTGATTTATTTAAATTTACTTTAATTATACGTTTTCCGCATAATTATATTTCGAAGTAGCGCACAATCAAAATAAAATTCAAATTAAAATCAAATAAAACCTCTTGATGTAAAGCATCCCATTCATACCACTGCAAGTACCCTCAAATGGCCTTAATTGCTGCATCGAGGCCTATTCAGTGTCAGGCCTTCGGTGTTCCGCGTGGGACACCAGGCGTATTAACTGTAGGACTTATATGGAATGATATAGACAAGGTTATGGCCTTCCATGTCTTTGAATGTTAGCCGAGATCTGGTAGGCTTAACTTGATGCATTGACTAATATGTGGGTTTATGTATTGTTCTTAATCTTAAGTTGCCATAGATTACTAACAAATACTCTTTACGTGTATAATTTTAATTGTTGATGATCGTAATTTGTCTTTTTTTTATCACGTATGTTATAAATAGACTCACTGTCGTAGCCAAATCATAGAATTGGCCACTTAATAATGTGCCCGACCATATTATGAAACATAAAAATTTCAAAATTTTAGATCCACATTCTTTCTCACGAGTGCCGTAAGATCCTACTAAGAGAAATAGATAATATAGTTGTTTTATATGCATTTCATTCCTCGATGGTAGGAACTTGTAAAATACGATATTATTGTAGACTTTGGTTAACAGTAAATGTCAGACCTGATACTGTAGTTGTTGTACATTTTTACTAACCGTGATGTATTCGGTGTGGTTTGTTCTTTAGACAACGACAAATAATTGCCCCTTCACTCTCTCTCTCTCTCGTTTATTTTCTCCTGATTTTCATGTCCTGTCCTGTTAACCACCATACAGAGTAAAAATAGGATAATACTATTTTTTTATCTATTTTTGTCACAATATTTTACCATAATATAAAGATTTATATTTCTGACGAAATCTGTAAGTGTTCCCATCTCGCCAAAGTTTCATCACAATCGGATATATGGTTTAAAAGCATTAGCAGAACAAAAAAGGAACATAAATATTTCAAACTTAATTAATTTAATTACTTCTGGGGTACTTAAATTAATTATACTTGCATAGTGTTTAATCAAATAGGACTATTAATTTACTTGGTATAAGTTTTTAGTCAGTTTCACATTCTGTCTGCAAAGGTGCAGGCATTTCCAGAGCACACAGTTGACGACTCTATACTTTTATTTTACTGACATATCTAAACTCCTAAAAATATTTTGCATGACCCAGAAATTGAACCCGACATTTTTTACAGTTAAAAATGCCACACTTCATCCAACTAATCCATCCATACATCTATCAGCCTTTTAACGTCCACTGCAGGACATAGGCCTCCCCAAGAATAGGGGATAGTGTTGAATCGCCACGCTTGGCAGGCGGGTTGGCGATCGCAGTGGATGTTGTTAATACTCGAAGGAGTGCTGCTACCCACTCTGCTGCACACTGCTGCTGCAAACTCCCCCGGTATTCCCTCTGTCGGCTCTTACGACTCCCATGGGTGGAGATGGGTGGGACAATTCTAAAGCCGGCCCCGGATGTATGTAAGAATAGAGCCTCTTGGCACATTGTTCTCTCTGCCTACCCCGCAAGGGAAATGGCGTGATAATAAGTAGTAGTAATACTTAATTATATTTTTATACATTTCTAAATATGCTGCAGTGTGACAGGATTTCAACCACTCCCATGACTTACCGCATTGATGACGTTGATTGTTGACCAGCTTCAGTATATTATCAATAAAACATAAATGGAAATATCACAAAAGTGGTGTCATCTACAAGGAACAGTAGTAATAATATTTTAAAGGCCCTTTTATCTATAACTGAACAATCCCCTTCGTTTGATGGTCTATTCTATATCTCTACGCGACATTGGCAAAGTTGTGTTTATAAGTCTAACGACGCCATTAAATCAATAATTGAATTGTAATAATATTTATTTTTCTTATAAACAGCATCATGCATTGAAGTACAGAAGTATGTACCTACTTATATGATTAATCAATAAATAGTATCGTAAGGAATTCTAAGCATGCGCTTTATGTGGCCGCATGACAATTGTTTGCTAAACAATCGGCACGCATGCGAGACCTTACTTTGTTGTATGTTGTTGATAAAGTTCCTATTTTGGTATTAGCTGATATTACTAAATAAAACTGTTAAAATCAAAATTGTTGGGTTGATAAGGAAAGTGGGAGAAAAGTACCTTCATGATAAATAGTAATCTGTTGTCTCTGCCTACCCTTGTGGGAAACAGACGCGAGTGTACATTATGATAGGGAAAAAGGTTAAAATTTAAATTCTTGGTTATCAGCGAAAGTAAAATATTCCACTTAGTCATTGTAGGGGAAAAGGGTTAGTAAATTAGGAACAAAAAGAGGTGGCCCTAAAACGCAAACTTGTGGCACCCTAAAAATTACATTAACATAAACGTGCCTCTGACAGAAACCTTATGTTTGCATCGATAGTTCGATATAAAATTCCACATTCATGATTATTTTAATAAAGAACAAATTATTTGTGAATGTGGAAAAATAGAAGTTTAGTGTGAGCGGGATTCGAACCTACGTCCCTTCCAATCTAGAGAAGTGCTCTAGACCACTAAGCCATCGCACTGACCGATGGCCATTCCCAAACTTCACATCACTTTTATCAATCCATCCATCCATCCATCAGCCTTTCGAAGTCCACTGCTGGACATAGGCCTCCCCAACAGAACGCCACAACATGTGTTTCGCTCATATGGGGGATAGTGCCGTAATCGCCACGCTTGGCAGGCGGGTTGGCGATCGCAGTGGATGTTGTTAATACTCGAGGGAGTGCTGCTGCCCACTCCCCCGGTATACCCTCAGTCAGCTCTTACGAATCCCATGGGTGGAGAAGGGTGGGACAATTCTAAAGCAAGCCCCCACACGGCAGACATTTATCAATACGACCGATCAAAATGTTTATATGAATAATATATAAATAGGGTTATAATTAGAAATTTTCCTTAGAAACCGAAATTATTTTACAAATGTGACACACACAATTTTAAATATCCGTAAAACATTATCATTGTTATAGTGTCCTTGATATAAATCGGAATTATGGCGGGACCCTTAGTTTTTGCATAAAAATACAGTATGCACTTAACGCCTGCTTGCATACAAAGTTAGAGGACGTGGTTAATATTCTGTGAAGCTTGACACCTCGCTATGAAATAAACATGATTTAGGTACCTTGACCATAAGAGCATGGGCATGAAACCTATGTATGTTTTTCAAGACTAGAACTACTAGTTGTGCTCAATGATAACAACCGATGAAGACAGGAAGCTTGAAATGTCAATATACACTATACATTCTATACAAGTATATTAGCCATTTAGGAATATATGAGCGGAGTCTCTGTACGTAAAGGTAGAGCCAGGTCGTTCCTTTTTATTGTAAAATAGGTAAGAGATTACTAGATAGAGGCTTACAACATCAGAAGTGGGACTTTTGCGTTCTCGCAAAAGTCCCATTTCTGATTTTGTGCCACTTCTTCTAGAGAAAATACGCAAGTAGGAAAATTAGAGTTGTGAGTTTGCTTTCTCCCTTTTAAATAGAGTCGCCTTTATGTTGGGAAGAAAATGTTATTGTGCAGTATTTTGAGCATCTTATCCACATTATGTATATGTTTTAAAACCCTGTATAACATTTTGTTTCTCTTGAGGATGTCAAAATTTTTACCGTTTGTTTCGTCTGTAGCAAATATATCAATACTAGCCAACTTGATCCCTATTTCTCTTCTATATAGGTGTTTTAGAAAAACCGTGTCATACATGTGCAGCTATGTATCACGTAATGAATATCGGTTAATTTGCTACTAAGAAGATTTGTGATGTCGAATCCTAATGGCTCTGGAAGGGTAGAATATAATTGAACCCTTCTCATTCTTGAAGACCTGTGCTCTACAGTGAAACTAGTAAGTAGTTGATGAATAAAAGAATTGTTAAAATACTCCAGCACAAACTCTTCACCTCGACTGCCAAGGTACCATTGTACTAACGCGAGAAGATATTTATTTATTATCTTTCACCAAACCCATATTCTGGCGACGGCATATCAAAAGTGCGTCCAGTAATCATACGTAGAACGATCTTTTCTCATTAAGCACGTCCCTCGCCAGACGTGAACCACTTGCTAATGTCAAGCGTTCGCTTTTCTTGGAAAGTTAGGGTTGTGCTTCAGTTAATATTTAATTTGAAGGGTTTCGTTTCCTATTTTTTTTTTATACTACGTGGGTGGCAATAAAGCAGGTCCACCTGATGGTAAGCGGTTACCGTAGCTTATAGACTCTAGCAAAACTCAGGAGAAGATAGGAAGGATAATAAGGAGAGGATAGGGAGGGGGTTTGGGTTACAGGTGCTCTCACTCATCATACGGAACTCAACGGTAGGAGTACCTAACTAGAATTGAAAAAAGGCGTATCTGTGGTATTGCCATACCACCAGATGGAAGAGCGGTGTACCGACCTCCCAGTGTTATGAGTTGGATTCCTGCACTGGAAAAGTCTTTGTGTGGCACACAAATCGACGTCTTGAGCCTGTGTATACCCTTTGTATGCGTGAAATTGTATGTTTGTAGAATCACATTAATACAAAGATTATTCCCTGGTGCAGGATGTTGTCTTTTTTAGAACAAAAATACTTTTAAAGATTTTGGGCTTCAAACTTTATAAGCCATAGTGTAATAACCCACTTATAGTAAAAAGTATTTAGTTATTTTTAGCAACTACAACAATAATATGTATATTTTAAATAAATATAACGAATTAAATGTATCCACACTAATTCTTAGAACAAAATAAAAACCAAACAAAAATTGACAACCCTAAGAACAATGACATTCTCTTGCCTATCAGTGGACAATCTCAATCACGCGTATACCAACACCCATACAACAAATTTAGTATTGCAGTCCTATTAAACTAATAGGCACCTTCTGTCTTCAGAAATAGGTCTTTCATTCGCTGAGTTTTTATGATTGCTGATATTGTATCTAGCCGCTTAAAATAATTTCAGTCTTAACGCAATTCAATAAGGTATATTTTTCAGGTGTACAATGAGTGCATAGTTGAAGTCATCACGTTCAACCATCGCAATGTCATAGGGATGTGCTTCAACTGAATTATAAAATAGTGAAGACCATAATAATATTAGGTGAATATTCCGTTACTTGTTTTAGTTTTTTTTTTATCCCTTAATTACGTAGAAAGTAGGTAGAAAACTAGAAAGTAGATTAGCTACTAAGTCCTTTACACCTAAAACAGGATATTTATGCAGAATTGGATTTAATTGCCACCATTCGTTTCTTACCGATAATGTAAACGTTAAACCAACCCGCATATTACGGCGGCTGTACACACTCGTATATTTGTCTCGCGAACCTCTCGTCCACTCTCGTCGAGTAGAGATGTACACGCTCGTTGTATCAATTGAACTTCGGATGCCCGTCGCGATGGACGTGTAAAAAACAATTGCGGCGTTTATTTTTTTAGTAGTTATTGTAATTTTTGAATCATTTACCATAAAAAAATATATTAAACTATGGCGAAAAAGAACTTTTTAACTATTCAACAGGAATATTTTTTTTTAAATATTCCACGGAGAATCAAAATCGTTGCTTATCCGCAACCAAGCGTCATGTAATAGTTGCTTATCCTTGTGCCTGACATTCTTAGGATTCCATAATAGTGATTGTCTTTAGTAGGCTACTAAAAAGCGTTAGAACACATCGTTGTCGCATGCATAAAGCACGACTTTACGCGAACGCAGTTGGCGGGCAAGTGGCAACTAAGCAAACGAGTGTGTACAGGCGCGGTCTCGTTTTATCGCGAGACTCACCGAGACCCTTTGACTCGAGCACAAAAAACCATTCTTCCGAGACAGCGAGAGCCCCGAGACGAGACGAGGCTACCATGTACACACTCGCCCTCGGCCTGTCTCGTTGTGTCTCGATGAATGTGTACAGCCGCAGTTAGAGGTACTCGACCGCCTGCACAGATGGCGGACTATTTGTGTGATCCACAAATGGTTGTTCTGAGTTTTGTTGTGTCTGTGAAATTGTATGTTTGTAAAGTCCCCCGCGATACAAGGTTTATTACACCCTAAGTGCAGGGAGTTGTACATTAAAAAAAAAATCTATTCTAATCAAAATAAAAATATGTGACATATTTCAAGTGTTGTGTTTATGTATTTAATATATGTATAATTATAAGTATACCGTTTGATATATTTAGCTAATTACTAAAACATTTATTTTTATGACAAAGAATGCTTCTAGAATTAATTTATTTAAAAATTAAATTGGTATAAGTAATTAGAAAAAAAAAACATTAGCTATTGAAAAATTATTATTTTGACCAACAGTGTAAAATCATCTTACTTTGTAAACCGCTAATATGAAATTATAGCAACGTGAATCTTCAGTTATGATTGAAGGATCTAAGAGTAGGTTTTTATACTTAACTTACTTATAATCATGCAATCTCCCTTGCAGGTTAGGCAGAGAGAACGGAGTGCCATAAGGCTCTATTATTGCATAGGTACATCACTCGCTTTGTCAACATTCAGAATTCTCTTCATACACACCGGTTTCGGAGACTCCTGACTTCCTTCAATACATGCCCGATTTGGTTCATTTGGTCTAGATAGGTCAGTCTCGGTCGCCCCCTGTGCCTATATCCTTTTATACTTTCTATTATAGTTAATAAGGTTATAATGGCACTAAGTAGTTAAGTAGGATATAATCAACTAATAACGTGGGGTATTTGTCTATGTAAAAAATAAAAACAAAATGCAGAAATAAAACATTTAAGAAATTAGTAAATAAAACATAAACGATATATAACTACGCAGTGAAATCGATACTTCGATCGAAGAACCAGATAGACAATACGAGTTACCCTATAAAAAATAAGATACCTATCGAACTTTGAATTTAAAAAAATAATACAATTTTAACAACGCAACATTGATGTCCAATGTTGCTTTGAATCGCGTGGCATAATCTGTGACTACAGATTAAAATTCATTCAAAGGACTTTTTGCCGCTAGGAATCCTATCTGCTTTCTTTTTATTTCGCCTATACACTCACTGCGAAGGCAAGAAGGTAGTTTAAAAGCCATGCGCTTCTATATTTCTTAGTCGTGTTTTTTTAGTATCCAGCATAAACAGAATGGTATAGTTTGTTTTTATAATAATAGGTATACTATGTAATTTTTATAATTATGAGAATCCCTTCTATTAAAAAAAAACAAACAGAACAGTGTCATAGTTTCATTTATTAATATACAGATGGCGGAATGATTTAGATATCGGCCTACCGCCCGTGTGTTGTGGGTTCCCACACAGAACAAATTTTTGTGTGATTCACAAATGGTTGTTCTAAGTCTGGGTGTGCTTTGTGTCCGTGAAATATTATGTTTGTAAAGTCCCCCGTGATACAAGGATTATTCTTTAGTGCAGGGTGTTGCCTTATATTAAAAAAAAAACAATTAAGTAGGTAAGTACTATATTTTTTATTCCATTTAATCCAATATATTTTCTTTATAACTGTATTCTATCGCCATTAAAAATTTATTATAAAGATGTCTCCCGGTTTATCTTGGTCAGCTCTGTAATGAAGCAAATTGCCCAGCCTCCTACAGTTACGCCAGCGTAGGGCTGCTATATGGAAAATATAATTTATTTTGCTTTAAAAAAATATTTTTCTACGCATGCCACAATAAAAAGATTTGAACATGAGACTCCCAAGTGGGAGGAATGTGGTCTAGTACTAATGATGGCAGACGAGCCACGCCCCACCTGATGGTAAGTGGTAACCGTCGCTCATGGACTCAACTATACCGAGAGATTGGCAAGCCACTGCAAACCATTTCATTCCTCAAATTACCTAGCCCTACCACCAGTAATGCAATGGGTGATAATTTCTTACTTCCCGTAGTCGCCTTATATGACAACCGCGGGAAAGGATGGGGTGGTGACACTTGTATAGTCCGTCATCACACGGACCATAAAAAACGACACTTATGCCTTTAAATCGCGTGTTTTTATTTAAACATAAAATTAGAAGCATTAGAAGGTACGTTAAAGATGCGTAAACATAACGACAATTGCACTACTTAACACAGTTGCCCTAATCATGTAGTGATGTAACTAATCGCTGTACGCGTTTTCGTTTTGAAACGATTTAGAAAAATTGTTTTCTCTTCTTTAATATTATCGTTACGCGGTTTGTGCAGTGTTATGAAATAATATTTTAGAATGTTCCTTTTAATATTTTTTCCATCAACGACAACAATTTAATCTACTAAAAACGATTAACGAACGAATTGTTCTGTCAACTACAGGCATGTTGGCGTATTCCGGCCGTGTGGTGACGGACTAAGTATACAAGTGTCCCATCCTTTCCCGCGGGTGTTGTACAAGGCGACTAAGGGAAGAAAGCAATTATCACCCATTGCATTACTTTGCTATTGCTGGAGCGGATCGGCAGTATCTATGGTCCTGTTCCATTAACAGGATGTTACCATCAAGCGGGCTGTGACTTATCTGTAAGCAATAGAAAATAGCTCCAATATTAGGGATGGGACGAGTTACATTCATCCATCCATTCATCAGCCTTTCAACGTCCACTGCTGGACATAGGCCTCCCCAAGAGAACGCCACAACGAGCGGTCCCGTCATGGGGGATAATGCCGTAATCGCCACGCTTGGCAGGCGGGTTGGCGATCGCAGTGGATGTTGTTAATACTCGAGGGAGTGCTGCTGTCCACTCCCTCGGTGCTCAGTCGGCTCTTACGACTCCCATGGATAGAGAGGGGTGGGACAATTCTAAAGCCGGGCCCCACACGACATACATTACAAGAAAATAATTACTTAATTAAAACACACAAACAGCGTGTAGAAAGAAGCGTATTTAGAAGCTAAAAATAAGCTGGTCTTCACATTTTGAGAAAGAATTACCTAGTACAACGTCCACTAGCTCATTGCGGGTTGATATAAAAAAAATGTATTGCCAGTAATATTTTAATAAAATCGATACAAGACATATTTCGTGTCTTCATTTTGATAGATATCTAGTTTCATACGTAATTTCTATTATCATAATTCTTAGAATATGGTAAACACATACATAAAGTTTATATAATAAGGACATTAGCATAGACACAAATTATTGTCAGGCATTGTTGTGATGTCGCAACCGTGGGGCGCTTGTCCCATAGACAACCATTGTCTGTGGTTTCACAACCTTGCTGCCACCACATAATTAACTTGGAAGTTTTAGGGTTACGCTGGCGAAATTTGAAGCCATTGTACTATTAATATCGGTCATCTAATCTAAACTAAGGACTATATTTGCACATCCTTACTAAACATAGCATCACGCCTGTATTCCCTGAAGGGGTAGGCAGAGGTGTATTACACATCCACGACTCGCCAGCTATGTTTAACTCCCACGTAATAGGTAGGGGGCGAGCCTATTGACGTCTACCGGGCACGTTTCCAAAGTCCGGGCTGTTACTGAGAATTTTTCTTTTTAGGAAAAAGCTCAATAACATTGCCCGACCCGGGGATCGAACCCGAGACCTCATGATTAGCAGTCGCATACACTACCGCTACACAACAGAGGCAGTTAAATTATTAGTCCTTACTAATGTTATTAATACAAAAGTGAGATGGTTTTTTATGCTTTCCAGCTGTAACTACTGAACCAATCATCATGGAATTTTGCAAAGACATAGGCTGGAGCCCAGGAAAGGACGTAGGCTTCATTCTGGAAAAATGAGTGGTTCTCGTGTGATAGCTGTATCGATAGCTATTTATACATAGTGATAATTAGTGGGTCGTAGAGTGATGAATTTATATTCTGAAGTCCTCGCGAACGAATTTGTGGCTGTCCACAATGACATAAATATCTTTAACAAGAGCACAGAACGCTAGTACGCATGGCACTATGTAATCGTAAGTATGGTTACCTACCTACATATCCTCACTTAGGAAGAACTAAGAAGGGATATACCCACACAGTATAGTAGCGGAGCAGTTACTGTTTCGGTTAAATCTCAGATTCCTGAAATAGTAGTGGTAGGAAATCGTCATCATCGTGTCATTGTGATTGGTTTAGAGATTATTGCGATATTACGCATCGGTTTCTCTACCAATCACAGGCGAGATACGATGTCGATATGATTTTGTGATTTACATTCATACATTTTTATTGATGTACGGAACCGCTCTATAAAAATAAACTAAACAGTGCGTTATTAGAACTTACCTGTCAGGGTCTGCTACTTATTTTAGATACGTCAACAAGCATACAAAAGGCTCTTTTTGCCCAATCGTGTTTATTTTAAAATAGAGAAAGCGGCTGCCTGTCTTCTAGTAAAAAAAAAATACTTTAAATAGACTTCTAATAAAATTCTAACGAATGAATATTACGTCATTTTGTGAGAGTAGAAACGAATGTTTGCGATTCCTTCTGAAGTTACGTATAAAGTTCCAAGCAGATATATTATATCTGTCGGTGTGGTGACGGACTACGAATACAAGTGTCACCACCTCATTCTTTCCCACGGGTTTCGTATGAGGCGACTAAGGGAAGTAAGCAATTATCATCCATTGCATGACTGGTGGTAGGGCTGGGTACTAAGTGGAAGTACTTACTTGGTATGGGGCCCGAGCGGGTTGGTACCATCATCTCCCGTGTGACCGGCCATGAAGCACATCGTTGCGTTTTGGCTGTAGCAGAAGATAGCCGTTTATTCTTTCATTTCATATCGGTGAAATAAAATGGTGAGCAGCGGCTTGACAATAGTCTCGGTATAGTTGAGTCTATGAGCGACGGTTACCATGGTAATTAATTTATTTCTTATGCATGTTATACAAAAATATTATTTCTCATGCATATTATATAAAAATACTATATGGTACTAGTTATGAAGAGTGCAATTATTTAAAGAGTTATGGTTTTTTTAATAACCGTCTTCAAAAAAAGAAGGAGGTTCTCAATTCGTCGGAATATTTTTTTTTTATGTATGTTCACCGATTCCTCAAAGACGCCTGGACTGATTTGCAAAATATTCTTTTTTGTTTGATAGGGTATACTTCCCACGTGGTCCCATAGTCACCAGGTAAGGATCTGATGATGGTATCCTTGAGAAATTGGTGGAATTCTTAAAATTTTATAGGCAATTTTAAGGTTTTTTTCGTTGTCTTTTTTTTTTCGTTTAGGAAGTCCCATCATGTACGACCTACTCTAAGCAATTTTATAAAAAATCACTAAAAAGCACAAAATAAAACATATTTTTTTTTAAAGAAAACCGCCTTCGAATGCGCCCAGAAACTAAAAAGCAATAAATAATTGGTATTTAGATACGATTTCCGTGCTAGACACCTACTGATGTGTTTGAAGCCGGTGCCAAGTCCAAAAGTATCAAAAACAATTCATAATAAATACCTACTTAGATAACATTAAAAACATTTTTGGCAACGGCTTCAAACACATCAGTAGGTGTCTAGCACGGAAATCGTATCTAAATACCAATTATTTATTGCTTTTTAGTTCCTGGGTGCATTTGAAGGCGGTTTTCTTCTTTTTAAACAAAAATTATAGGTATGTAAACCTACGTCACAATAATTAATTTCACTCAACAACATACACCACGCCTGTATTCCCCGAAGGGTTAGGCAGAGGTGTATTACACACCCACGGTTCGCCAGAGCTAGGTTTAAGGCCCACGTAATAGGGGGCGAGCCTATTGCCGTCTACCGGGCACATCTCTAAATTCTGGGCTGCTTCTGAGAATTTTTCTTTCACGAAAAAGCTACATAACACTGCCCAACTCGGGGATCGAACCCGAGACCTTATCATCAGCAGTCGCTCACACTACCACTGCACCACAGTTAAATAAAAGAAAAACAGATAAATGAAGGAGCAGTTAAACAAAATATAAACAAATAGTTACTGAATATAGATGGAGTTTATCTAAAATTTATACTCCGGTTCTTTTTATAAATTTACTTCCATTAAAGGCTGTTTTGAATCCAATCTAAAGAAATAAGGTAATGGCTCAAAATTTTAGGTCATCACGCCACCGTCCGCCATCTTGATATTATTATGTGAAGTTACAGTTCACGAGGTACCGAAGGTTGTTAAAGCACACATTGAATTATAGACGCGTAAAATGGCGTTCAAGTGTCTGTGACGACCTTAACGCGATTTCACTCGACCTCATTGATACCTCTTTAGTTTAATTAATATACGGAGTACCTACTTAATTTTACGTTATTTAAGATAACGCTTGGCTTAACTTAGGTACTACATAACTACGTTAACTACTGCTCGTAGTCTAGCTCTTGAAATACATACATATTGTCACGCCTTTTTCCCGTAGGGGTAGGCAGTGACTTCTCTCCACTTGCTACGATGACACACATCTTTCGCTTCATCTACTTTCATCAGCGCTTGCATGCATGCTCGTTGATTATGAGTACCCTTAACCTGGCCTTCCTTAAGAACGTCTCCGATCTGGTCAAAATACGTTCGCCTAGGTCGACCTCTATGTTTCGTGTGTCGTTATTCTTCTTTCATCCATCCTCTCTACGTGTCCGAACCACCTTTTTTTTCTTTTTTTTTGTTAAGGTGGGAAAAAAGGTTCCTAACCGCACACCCCGTCGTTCGGGGCAACGAACAGGGTAATGTGGGGCCCTCACCCACTAAAGAAACCCACCGAGCGCCTTATCGCCGCCTTCATTGGCGGGCTACCGGAACCATATTACATTATTTCAGTGGTCCGCCGGCGGCTTACCCTTTCGGGTACCCTCAACTGAGCGACGCATCCGCACACGGAGCGTCGCACCTTCGCGACGTGTCTGAACCACCTAAGCATTCCTTTTGAAATAGGTAATACCAAATATTATCACTAAATAAAATATAAAGTTTGGAAAATATGTTACCCGACTACGGAAATAAAATAGTTATCTAAAAATTACGAAATAAGAAACTAATTTAGACAGATATCAAGATGCATGGGTACAAAAATGGTCACGGTAGAGGCATGGTCATTGCTCTAACGATAAAAAAAAAGTACTAGACCAAGATCCTCACAGGGCACACGCCTTTGTCTTTAAAATATGTTGTGTGATTTGTTTACATATTCATTAGTACCTAGTGCCCGGTGAAGGAAAATGTCGTGAGGAAACATGCGTAAGAGATTTTCTCGTCGGCTTCTGAAGTCTGGCAACCCACCAGCCAGCGTAGATTACAGCCTAAATTCCTCTTGCACTTAGAGGGGACATGTGTCTTATAGTGGGACATAAATGTATTGAAAAAAATGTATGAAAGTGTAATTAAAAACTAAATGAGCGTAAATAGGAACAAGCTCTTCACACCATCTTGCTCGCCTTTTCACTAAACAATAATAGATAATTAGATCCTATTAGTTTAAACGCTGCATACGCTTCTTATGCAGGGTTGACAACGGTCGATATGAATGATTTTAATTTTCTACACTATTATAAAGCTGTAACTGAGCTGTCTCTTTACATTTAAGACATTTTTATACTGTGTTACGCTATACCTATAGGTGTGTGTAAGCATAAAACATTTTTTTTGTCTGTTGTTCGTTCGCGCATCACACAAAAAATACTGAACGGATTATAACAACTTTTTTTATTTGATAGGTCTTGGTTAGACTTAAAAACTGGTATATATTTTATCCCGCTAATATATCGGGAACCTGAGATATAACCTAAAAAACTGCATTTGGATGCGGTGGAGCCGCGGGCAAAGGCTAGTACGCGAGTAAAGCTGTAACAGAGTGTATGTGTATGTATAAATATACATTTTAAGATATTTGAGAAAAAATATATGTATATGTAACGCTATTTCGGTGTATCTGAACTCAAAACACCTTTTTTTTACATTTTGCCTGTTTGTTCAGACATCACGCAAAACTACAAAACAGATTTTCCTGAAACTTGTTAGATAGCTCATGATTAGATTTAAAAACGGGTATATATTTGAAGGGTTCCGTACCATTGATCTAGAAAGCCTCGTAAAGTACGACTAATGGTTTAAACACAAAGTGAAAAATGTGAAAATCGAAAATAACAGTCAGGAGCAGGATTTGAACCTGCATCTTCTGGATACCGTCCAGATGCTTTACCAATTCAGCCATCCTGACAATTGCTCCTGACTGCTAATTTCGATAACACATCATACTTAACGTCTTTGGGTGACGCCTGCGCCATCTGTCAGAAGTATTTTCATACATTATACCGACCAGGTAAACTTAATTTTACAATTAAGATTTTACCTAATAATGACGCAAACCCTTTAAATATTTAGATATTTTTATATATATTTTTAGCATTTGACATGCTTAGCACTATACATTAAACACAAAGTGAAACATTCACATGAAAATTTCACATTTTTCACTTTGTGTTTAATGTATAGTGCTAAGCATGTCAAATGCTAAAAATATATATAAAAATATCTAAATACGACTAATGGCTTAACCATTAGTCCTAGTTGCAATGAACACTTCGATAGTAATATAGAGGCTCAGTGATTTTTAATTGACCTCTGGTTTAAACTTGATTTTCATTGCCCTTGCCTCAAAGATCCAGATGTCAGTAACTTGGTAGAAAATACGGCTATTATGCTAACTTATAAATTTAATAAAATTGTAGCAGTGTTAAAAAACTATGGACGAATAAAACAACAAAAAAAGCAAAAAAATCACGTTTGTTGTATGGGACCCCTTAAATATTTGTTTTATTTTGTTTTTATTTAGTATTTGTTGTTATAGCGGCAACAGAAATACATTATTTCTGAAAATTTCAACTATCTAGCTATCGCTGTTCTTGAGATACAGTCTGGTGACAGACGGACGGACAGACAGAGCAAAAACGAGTAAAGAAACACGTTTGTGTATGGGAGCCCCCCTTAAATATTTGTTTTATTTTAATTTAATTATTTATTTTTTAAAGTGAATATATAACTAAATATTCTGTGAATATTTTAAGCGTTTAACTGTTGCCGTTATCAATATCGAGCAAAAACGAGTAAAGAAACACGTTTGTGAATGGGAGCCCCCCTTAAATATTTGTTTTATTTCAATTTAATTATTTATTTTTAAAGTGAATATATAACTAAATATTCTGTGAATATTTCAAGCGTCTACCTGTTGCCGTTATCGATAGGGAGCAAAAAAGGCCAAAAAAAAATCACGTTTGTAGTATGGGAGCCCCCCTTAAATATTGTTTTTTTTTTTGTTTTTAGTATTTGTTGTTATAGCGGCAACAATACATCATTTGTGAAAATTTCAACTGTCTAGCTATCGCCGTTCTTGAGATACAGCCTGGTGACAGACGGACGGACAGACAGACGTTGTATGGGAGCCCCCCTTAAATATTATTATGTTTTTGTTTTTAGTAATTTTTGTTATAGCGGCAACAGAAATACATCATTTGTGAAAATTTCGACTGTCTAACTACCGCCGTTCTTGAGATACAGCCTGGTAACAGACGGACGGACAGACAGACAGCGAAGTCTTAGTAATAGGGTCCCGTTTTGACCCTTCGGGTACGGAACCCTGAAAAGCACCTTGATGCGTTTTGGTTGTAGCACGAGATAATCCGTCATTCATTATGACTAATGAATGACGGATGAGTTGACGCTCAGCTACTTTAAAGAAAAAATTGAGAAAGTGGAAATGCGAAAAAATATTTTGTTACGTCAACAGTTCACGTAATCTACTTAGAAAAAGTATTTAAAACAGTGTGACTTTAGCTTTGGTCGTAAAGACAAATTTAATGTGATAAGGAGATTGGGATGGTCGAAAGACCTGTACTATAGCTATATAGGGATACCCGGATTGGAAAAGACGCGGGTTCGATTCCCGCTAGTACGAAAAAAATCTCTTTTTCCTTATTCGCAAATAATTTGTACTTTAGCCAACCCTGTTAAAGAGTTATGCAGAACAGCTAGTTTATAAGGAACACTTTCCATTTTGCTTTGCTCAAACTTAACCGAGCGCGTCTCCTCAGCGAACATTTACAGTCATTAGCTAGTAATTACTAAGTTTGCTTAATTTGCTTGTAAATTGGTGTAAATATTACTAAAGAGGTCGTATTATGTTTTTGTTACTCTTAAAATTAGTGTAACTGTGTTTATTACCATGATTACTAGATGCAAATTGTTTATAGTATTTTTATATTTAATTGCACGCCTCATAAGCGAAGCGTTGAGGTGGCTTCTACTCCCGTTTTGCACGGAACAACTGATTTTTCAAACTTAAAATGTCTCTCTTTATCATATATTGCACTTGTAAAATAATATCTACACACACATATAAAGAACAAACACTATTTTTAACACTCATGATATTTTTGATGCCATTTTTGTTATTTAAACTAGTTAAAAAACTGTTTGAAAAAAATCTGGCGTGGACATCCGTGAATTGTAGGTAAAGTATGTTAACACGATAAGGGGCCATCCATAAATTACGTCACACCTTAAGGGGGAGGGAGGGGGTCAACGAAGTGTGACATTGAGTGACAAGGGGCGAGGAGGGGCACCAAATTTTGTGACATCACATTTTTTCAAAATATATTATGTTATATCTAAGTATTACAACAACACTAATATAAACTACATACCTACCTACTAAAGAATAACATAAAAATAGTTGCAACTGTCTGCATGACTATAAGGTTTAAATTGTTTGTTGGCAAATTTGCACTTGCTGTACTATTGTCACGAGCCGACCGCCTTTGATAAATGCCACCACACTGAGCTTTGCCGTGATTTCTTTGTTTCTATTTATTCGATAATTGACTTTCGCCGAGTGAACAACGTCATTTTCTTAGTTCTGCTATCTTTTGATTTTTAACTGATGAAACACTTTTAAAATGAACAAAAAAAGTGATTTAGGTAATATTTACCGTAAATTATATGAAGCATACAGTGCAGTTTATGCTGATAAAAAATGTATAAGAAGTTAACACATTATGGAAAAGTTTGAGCAGTAGTGACAATTAAACACAAAGTGAAAAATGTGAAATCGAAAAAAACAGTCACGAGCAGGCAATTGCCTAAGCATCTGGACGATATCCAGGAGATGCAGGTTCGAATCCTGCTCGTGACTGTTATTTTCGATTTCACATTTTGCACTTTGTGTTTACTGTATGTTGCTAAGCATGTCAAATGCTAAAAATATATATAAAAATATCTAAATACAGTAGGGACAATGTTGAAAGTGAAGTGAAATCTAAAATCAAAAAATTGCAAATAAAACTGACAAAAAAAAAGCGAAACATGAATTTTTGAAGTGAAATTTCTTTAGAATCGTTGTGATTTGAAACTCGATCAAACGAAAATGCTTACGATAAAGAAATAAACACATAAATGTAAAAGATTATCAGTCAGTTGCAAAAAAGTCCATTAAAGTTATTTTAATTTTGAAATATTCTTTTTGTCACAAGAAGTACTTGATTTGAAACCTCGATCTCCGGCTTGCGTGATCAATACTTAAACCATATGACCACGGTGAAGGTATTATTAAGTTTGAAAGAGTGATATGCATTCAAAAATAAACTAATATCTTTGTTTGTTATGTTCACTTGGTATTCCCATGCCAGTTATAACTAATTTAAATATTTTTTTATCTATATTTTAATTTCGCCATCAAATAATATGAATTTTAATAGCAAAATCAAACTTAGGTACTATATTGGATTAATGCATGTAAATGCATTCCAATAGATGGAGTTGGTCGTAAAGGCAAATGTGATGAGGAGATTGGGATCGCCGAAAGATCGGTGCGGTAGCTTAGTGGCTTAGAGCACTTCCCGGATTGGAAGGGACCCAGGTTCGATTCCCGCCCGCACTAAAGTTCTCTTTTTCCTCATTCACAAATAATTTGTTATTTACATAAAGTATTTTCACACCTTCGGGGTTACGAAGTAATCTACTTTAGTTATTTATGTTGCTATGGTGAGGTTTACAAGATCTTATTATTTGTGAATAAGGAAAAAGAGTTTTTTTTTGCACGAGCGGGAAACGAACCCGCGTCTTTTCCAATCCGGGGAAGTGCTCTAAGCCACTGATGTAACGTACAGACCTATTTGGTCATCCCAATTTCCTTATCACATTTGTCTTTACGACGTTAAAAAGTAGCTGAGCATGTCAAATGCTAAAAAATATATAGATCAAAAATGTTTACAAGATCTTTTACCGAAGTTATCCCATGTTGTCCACTTTTCGAGATCGTCACTGTGTAGAGATTATTTTGAGGATGACACAAGAAACACGTCTGCTCACAAGCAACGATCCGAAGAAGAGGAAGAAGGAGGGAAGTTTACGTCTGCAATAATTATATGATTTTATCTCCACACTGTCCTGTTTAAAGTTGATAGTCGCCGCGATTCCTGAAGTGAAACTTCGTTATAATTGTTGTGATTTGAAACTCGACGAATGAAAATGCGTCACGATAAATAAACAAACACATAAATGTATATAATTAACAGTCAGTTACAGAAAAGCCCTTAAAATTTAAAGATAACATTAAACGTTAATTTACTAGTATATCGTTCCAGAAAACAAAATTTAAATGAATTTTAATTCTCCATTAAAGCTAATGAATGAGAGTTCATTAAAAAAAAAACATACATTATTCTAAACATACATTACATTTATCCTAATACTTCTGATACTCTATATCCATCTCAATCTCTCGTAGGCTACTTTTCAGAAGTTTTACTTCTGCCGTGTGCGAATTGCACACATATGGGTTTTTTTTTCGTTTTGTTAATTCCATGCCGATGTTTGATTTGATGTTAATTTTATTGAAAAAGAATTGAAATGGAAATAAAACTTATAATAAATTTAATGAAAAATAATTAAAATTTCTAAATGTAAAGTTGCAAAATACGTGACATCACACTAGGTAGGTCTCAGAAATGTGACCAGCTGTGACAAGGACGGGGGAAGGCTAAAAAAATCGTGAAATTCGTGTGACGTAATTTATGGATGGCCCCTAACGGCCAGAATACTTTACTAATCGAGTCTCTTTTTTTTCGTTTACGAATTATTATGATTAGGAATAGAGCCCTATTACTTTTCACGGTCTGATTCAATGTGGTTTAATTGTTAATAAATAAACAAAAAAATACTGAATATTTATGCTCGACGCGACACTAAAACTAGCGCCTTTCATGAGAACTACCTACCTTTTTACGTACGCATAGCCACCGATAGTTTTACTATCGTCAACAGAACAGAACGCCGTTCGCCTGGCCGGTACATTATTTTTTGTTAAAAGAAAGTTTTAACCTTTGCTTGACGAACTGATGATATTTGTCAAGTATAATAACTATTTTATCCATAACAATAATTAAAAACACTAAACACACGTAAAATAATAACAAACCAACGTTAAAAAACACGAAAAAAACATATCATTACATTCCACAATTTTTACCAGCCACGTAAACCAATATAGAAGTACTTCTTAAAATTAGCGCTAGATGGCGTATAAGACATGAAACCCACATTAGTACTTTTTGAAATTAGCGCTATCTATGTGATGTATTGAAAACTACTTAGTAAGACCAATACATTATTAGTTACTTATCAAATAATCATTTTTATTGTGAAAAATGAAGATTATGAGGCGTGCACTTTTGGATTTTCCAAATTTTTTATTTTATACAAGACTAGCCTTTGCCCTTAACCCAGCCGCAGCCATAAGCTAGTTTTTAGGTTATATCTCAGGTTCCCGATATAATAGCGGGATAAAGTGTATACCAGTTTTTAAGTCTAATCAAGAGCTATGAAATGAACAAACAGGTACACAGATAGACAAAACATTTAAAAAAAAATTGAGCGTGTATGAGTCACTATTTCATATCTCTATTTAAAAAAAGGGACCAATTACTAAATAATATTTGTTGCGTGGCTTAGAAGAAGAAAGCGGACAAACAGACAGACGCGGATAACGACTTTATACTATCTATGAAGACGCACCTTTATTAATCCATCTAATCATTTTAAATGCATTTTACTGATATACTCTTTACAGAGATTTTTTTTATCAAACCTTTTTCTATTAGACTATTTAGTACGGGCCTTCTCTCCTGGTGAAAGGGATTAGGCCATAGTTTACCACGCTAGCCCAATACGGGTTGGCAGACTTCACAAGCCGTCGAGATAATTTCTCAGGCGTGCAGAAACCTTACGATTACTTTCTTCTTCACCGAGCAGTGATATGTTGTAAACAAAAATGCACATAATTTAGAAAAATCTAGAATAGCTAGAGGTGTATGCCATAAGAGGTTTGTTCTTGGCCTTGGACTCAGGATCGAACTCGATACCAATGTCTTTACAGTCCTTGGTTTTACCGCTCCAGAGATTATTCAATAAAAAAAAACACGAAATCAAACAATAACTTCAGTTTTTTGAAAATGTATGGAATTTTTCCGTGTGGTGACAGATTAAGAATACAAGTGTCACCACTCCATTCTTTCCCACGGGTGTCGTATGAGGCGACTAAGGGAAGTAAGCAATCATCATCCATTGCATGACTGGTAGTACGACTGGGTAACAAGTGGGAGTACTCACTTGGTATAGGGCCCGAGTGGGTTGGTACCACCATCTCCCGTGTGACCGGCCGTAAAGCACATTGTTGCGTTTTGGCTGTAGCAGGAGATAGCCTTTTATTCTTTCATTTCATATCGGTGGAATGAAATGGTGAGCAGCGGCTTGACAATGCTCTCGGTATAGTTGAGTCCATGAGCGACGGGTACCATTTACTGTCAGATGGGCCGTGGCTCGTCGGCCACTACATGCAATAAAAAAAAACCAAATATAATTTCAGCTGGTACACCTAGAAAAATTCAAAGACAATTGTATAAAAATTAAAGGGATTGAATGATTGAAAATGTATTTCGTAATATCAAAACTTATTTCAAATTACGATCCAATGCTCGCCATAACTTCAATTATTTTATCAATCAATATTTTATAATTAATTTTAATTGTATTTCACCATAATAATGGCATTCACCAATTTATAGTTATTGTTGCGATATAGCTATATTGTTAAATATTATTTTTATATGCTGTAAGCATGCGGTTGAATATACCTGATAGTTAGATCCGATAACCTTGGTCGGTCGAGGTCGTAATAGACATAGAGATCATAAGAGAAACGTTGAGGTGGGTACTACTGTCACTTCATAAAAAACAACAGAATTTTCAAATTTAAAATGTCTCTATTTATCATATATTGCACTTGTAAAATAATATATAGGTACACACACATATCAATTAAAAATACTATTTTTAACAATCATGATATTTTTGATGCCATTTTTGTTATTTAAACTTGTTAAAAACTGTTTAAAAAGTTCTGTCTTGGATGTCCGTGTGTCTGTATGTGCGGATCTTGTATGTTATCACGATAATGACCGAAATACTTTACTAATCGAGTCTTTTTTTCTCTCTTACGCTTTAGTTTAATTAGGAATATATCTTATCACTATAGATAGATTCTATTCCTATCACTTTTACACGGTCTGATACGACGTGGTTTAATTTTAAATAATCAAAAAAAATTGTTTGAATTTGTATGGTCAATTCGATCATACACTAAAACCAGCGCTATCTACCTTATTTAGTGAGAACTACTTCTATTGAACCAATATAATAGTACTTCTTAGAGCCATCTATATAAGACATGAGAACCACAGTAGTACTTTTTGAAATTAGCGCTATCTATGTGATTTATTGAAAACTACTTAGTAAGACCAATAGATTATTCGTTACTTATTTAATGAAAAAGGAAATTATGAGGCGTGCACTTCTGGATTTTCAAATTTTTTTTTTTTTGCCTTTTTATGAAGTAAAAGTATTACCGCCTATCTCCTGTTACAACCAAAATACACCGATGTGCTTCATGGCCGGTCACACGGGAGACGGTGGTACCAACCCGCTCGGGCCCGATACGAAGTGAGTAGGTACCTACTACCACTTGATACCCAGCCCTACAACCAGTAATGCAGTGGGTGATAACTGCTTACTTCCCTTAGTCGCCTCGTACGACACCCGTGGGAAAGAATGGGGTGGTGACACTTGTATTCTTAGTCTGTCACCACACCGACAGTCAGTCGTTGTAAACGGGAATGGAGGAATTAAGTTTTGTTGTTCACAGATTTACAAATCTCTGCGTAATGGCATGAGAAAGCACAATTCTCTTCTCGGAATGGAGAGGGATTTTTTGGGAGATAAAAAAGTGGCTCATAAGTTTCTTGTCGGGCTCTTCTCATGAAAAGCCTTCCGATCCGGCCGCTTATGGCGAATGCAATCGCGTCATTGCGGATGCACTTGTCTCAAACGCTCGTGTTAGTTATTAGTAACTTTCGATTTTACGAGTAGGTGCTTTATAATATTTTTTTTTTTTTTTTAATTGAATTGAATTAGGGCCCCCGCGGTGACCAAATGCTCAAGAAGGCGTTAAGGTTTCCTAGATGCTTTTATTCAACTTTGCAGTTATTTTTTTTTTTTGGACTGGAGTTGCTAGGGCGGTGGAGAGACTTTGGATCTCTCTGTGTGCTTGACTCTTCAATGGGCAGTGCTCTGAGGACCTGTTTGAAGTGGTACCCAACATCCCCTTTTTACAACGGGTCCACGAGACGTCGTAGTAGGCTTCATCCACATCACCTGGAAACGATCCTGTCTAAGACTGTTCGTTTCTAGCGCTCTTTTCTACCACACACGTGTAGGGTCTGTAATGAACTTCCTGCTGCTGTGTTTCCCCAGCGCAAGGACTTATCCTTTTTTAAACGAGGTTTGAGAAGAGCACTTTACTGACGGTAGGCGGCGCTTGACTGTACGCTGTAGCGCCGGTTACAACTTAATATAAGGTGGGCCGTTTGCTCGTCTGCCATACAATAACTGCCTCAGTGGTCTTGCGCTGGTATATGCACCTGCGGGTCATCAGCTCTAAGGTCACTGCTCTGTTTTTATTATTCGCTCAATGCTCGAACTTCATTAGATTAGTTTAATATTTACCAAAACAAAAAGTAACTACTATGTCTATAGCACTCAGGGATAATACACCTTTCTAATTGTGGAAGAATTTTCTAAATCGGATCAGTAGTACCGGAGATTACCCCGAACATCCAAACTCACAAACTTTACCTCTTAAAATTCTCGTGTCACAGCGTTTGTCGCCATTCTCCTCCGAAATGGCGTGACCGATTCTTATGAAATTTTGTGTGTAAATTCAGTAGTTTTGAGAATAGGATGTAAACTATTTTTCATACCCCTAAGTGATAAGGGTGGTCCATCCTAAACAATTTTTTTTTTATTATTTGGACCAAATATTTTTTTTTATGATTCGGCATTCAAAAATACCACCCAAAATTTTCACTTTTCTACTGTCAACCCCTATTTTTTAATAGCGATATTAGTACTTTAATAATTTTCATTGCAAAATATTCATGAAAAAGAATATGGCGGTAATGATGGCAGTACGAAGTTCGACGGGTGAGCTAGTATTACTATAGATTTATCATGTGTGGTATTAGGCACAGTGCGATGGTGCGATCACGATTTTTTCACAGTTAAAACGCAATATTTAACTTTGTACAATTTTATGTCTCCTATATGTAAGTAACGGTTAGCTACTATCTTTATGACCGTCATTAGGTTCAATCCTTAAATAGTGTGAGACAAAGTGTGCGATTGTCTGTTTTTCGAAATTTCAAGGGAGGTTTCTGCGTATCTATATATTACTACCAGCCTTTGCCCGCGGCTCCGCCGCCGCCAAAAGCTAGTTTTTGGGTTATATCTCAGGTTTCCGATATAGTAGCGGGATAAAATGTATACCAGTTTTTAAGTCTAATCAATAGCTATCAAATAAAAAAAGTTTCATCAAAATCCGTGTAGTAGTTTTTGCGTGATGCGCGAACAAACAAACAGACAAAAAATAAAAATCGTTTTGTGTTCAGACACGCCTATATAGCCTACTGCAGTATTTTTTTCTCAAATATCTTAAACGTACAGACACAGCTCTGTTACAGCTTTATAATAGTATAGATAGATATCCTTTAAGCTGTAACAGAGCTATGTCTGTACTCTTAAGATATTTGAATAAAAAAATGCCTGTATTCGGTTAAAGCGCCTGCGACGTGTCTAAACTCAAAACTCTATTTTTTGAATTTCTGTCAATTTGTTTGTATCGCGCCAAAACTACTAAACGGGTTTTAATGAAACTTGTTTGTTTGATAGTCTTTGATAAGGCTTATAAACTAATATTCATTATTGCTCATTACTAAAAATTAAATTTTACCTTTAGTGGAACCAGAAGCAATACGAGTATACTCAACAATGAAACTATTTGATTAGTAATTTAGTACATACATTTTATGTTTTTCAAAAAAACGATTCTAATAGCTTACATCAGTTGGTCTATAAGAGATATATAAAATGAATGTAGGATTTTTTATTGCGTATGGTGGCAGACGAGCCACGGCCTCCCCGATGGGAAATGGTAACCGTCGCTTATGGACTCAATTCCATTCATCCAACCATCCATCAGCCTTTCAACGTCCACTGCTGGACATAGGCCTCCCCAAGAGAACGCCACAACGAGCGGTCCTGCGCCGACAGCACGCAACGGCTCCCCGCGGCTTTGACCAGATCATCGGTCCCATTTTTTGTTGCGTGCTCATTATGGGGGATATTGCCGTAATCGCCACGATTGTCAGGCGGGTTGGCGATCGACTGGACTCAATTATATCAGGAGTATTGTCAAGCCGTTGCTCACCATTTCATTTCACAGAATTGAAATGAAAGAAAAAGCGGCTCCTAATCTCCTGCTACAACTAAAACACACCAACGCCGGTCACACGGGGATGGTGGTACCAATCCACACAGGCCTGATGTGAGTATTCCCACTTGGTACCCAGTCCTACCACCAGTAATGCAATTTGTGATAATTGCTTACGTCCCTTAGTCGCCTCGTACGACACCCGTGGGAAAGAATGGGGTGGTGACACTTGTATTCTTGGTCCGTCTTCACACACATAGATATAATTGTGTTGTCAATAGGTAGATTACGGGTACGTATGAAATAGGAATAAAAACGACAAATTATATTTGAATTATGTTTCACGTCAGGGTCAACCTGAGCTTATGGGTCGTTAAATATTCGAATTATGTTGATTCGGCACTTTTATACTAAACTGCTGTTATTTTCAAAATATTCTATTGCGAATGTAAGACTAACAATGTAGAAATAATATATGAATAATGGGTACAAACTAAGTAAATTAATATAAAAATACTTATGCCGAAGTTCTTCGGCTGTTCCTATGGCTCAGAATTAAGAATTGTTCTGAGTCCTGTGGTACCTATGAATAATGCAAATAAAACGCCAAACTAGTTATCTATAGCCCAGTAAATTTTATGCCCGCTGGCAGAATATAAGTTGGCAGACTACATAAACTGTCGAGAAATCTCTCGGGCAATTTTTCTAATGATCAGTTAGCGATAATTTGTGATCTAATACCTACTAACCTCATTTCGAAGATAGCACAGCTTATCATCAATTCAAAATTTAGGTACTTACTTAATTTACACGTGGATGACGTTACGTTTGGGTGACGCCTGCGCCATCTGTCGGAAGTATTTTCATACATTATACCGACCAGGCAAACTTAATTAAAAATTACAAAAAAAAAAAAAAACAAAACATCTAAAGCATCTGGACGGTATCCAGAAGACTTTGTGTTTAATGTATGAAGAGAATTATGATTGTTGAGGAAGTGAGAGATGTATATAAGAATAGAGCCTTTTGGCACTCTTCTGTTATTTTCGATTTCACATTTTTCACTTTGTGTTTAATGTATAGTGCTAAGCATGTCAAATGCTAAAAATATATATAAAAATATCTAAATATTTAAAGGGTTTGCGTCATTATTAGGTAAAATCTTAATTATAAAATTAAGTTTACCTGGTCGGTATAATGTATGAAAATACTTCCGACAGATGGCGCAGGCGTCACCCAAAGACGTTAAGTATGATGTGTTATCGAAATTAGCAGTCAGGAGCAATTGTCAGGATGGCTGAATTGGTAAAGCATCTGGACGGTATCCAGAAGATGCAGGTTCAAATCCTGCTCCTGACTGTTATTTTCTATTTCAGATTTTTCACTTTGTGTTTAATGTATAGTGCTAAGCATGTCAAATGCTAAAAATATATATAAAAATATCTAAAAATCTCTTCATACATGCTCGCCGGTTAAGGAGACTCCTGACTCCATCTTCCAATACATGACCGATTTGGTCTATTTAGATAAGTCTCGGTCTCCAACTGTTTCTACATCCTTCCACTTTCGCATTATATATCTTCTTAACCAATCACTCATCCGGCATTCTTTCTACATGCCCAAACCATCGGATATTCCTTTTCGCATAAGAATCGCCCAATACCCTCTTTCATACGTACTCGCTCTCATTATGTCGTCGATGCAAATGCGATCGATATCAGCCTAAGTCTACAGATTCAATTCAGTATTCGTTAATTGAATACTTATATATTTGGCACATTTCGATTAAGATTTTTTCTCAGAATTTCCACCAGTCGACACGGCATCCCGCCAAAAATCACCTAATAAACTTATGAAACTTATTGGGTTGCAACCCAATAAGTTTTATAGAGGGATTCGAAGTCCAATAAATCCACATTTGTAAATGCACAGATATGGCCACACCGAAGCTAATTTATATCAGGACCGTACCGTGGTAGCCCAGTTATGTTACCACATTGAGTTAGTTGCCCAACGGGACCGTTATTCGAAACTCGCGAAGAAGTAGGCCGGCGCGGTCTACGAAATTATGGAGAAGCTATTTGATCATCAAATAATGAGTGCACAAGTAAATGAAACCATTTATTACTTATACAACACGTTTTTCTAAAGATTTCAGGTAATATACAACATCAATGACAAACAAAAAGTTGTTAATAAGCAAATCGTTTATTTTATGTTTCTTCTACCGACCACCATGGCATTGCTCCATCTTTCTAGCTCTTAATTATTATTTGTTAATAATTCAATAATTAATTTACCTATTTTTTTTATTTATAACTGGCTTGTGCCCCAAATTATATATCATAGATATAGTATAACGTAGAGATCACCAAAGCGTGTCTTTCTTTCTTTACCTATCATTCAAACGGTTTGCAATGACATTAGATTTGCTTTCCTCTTCCATCTTGCTATGTTGTCGTATAAGATTTTCTTCTCGCTCACACGCTTTGGTGATCTATATGTTTATCTATGGTATCCTAAAGTGTCAGAATATTTGAGTTTAATGAATCGAGCAATGTTATACATTTCACCGTGAACACTAGGTCATATGTTTGAGTTGGCGTACTGCGATATACAACACACATAAATGAGGCTTTAAACACATACGTTCCCAATATAAATTTGCTATCTCAAAACCTTTAAAATGCCACATCCAAAAAAGTAGTGGTCTTCTAACATCGCAGTCGGGTCTCACATCGGGCACAGATCCTAAACAGGTTCCATTCGATGCCACTCCATTATTTGATTACTTACGCAACTGGAGACTAGCCAATATCTCGTAACACGAATACTAGTTTAATAGAAAATATAATTATAACAGCGTTAGTCTAGCGGTAAAATCCATTAATGCTAAAACAGTATCGAATTCAATCCCCGATTTGACATCGCACTTTTATTTTAAACTGGCCTTTGCCCCCCGCAATCAAAAGCTAGTTTTTAGGTTATATCTCAGGTTCCCGATATACCAGTTTTTAAGTCTAATCAAGAGCTATCAAATAAAAAAGTTGCATTGAAATCCGTTCAGTAGTTTTTGCGTGATGCGCGAACGAACAAATAGATAAACAGACAAGAAATCTAAAAATGTCGTTTTGTGTTTAGACACACCTATATAGCCTAATACAGTTATTATTTTCTCAAATATCTTAAATGTACAGACACAACTCTGTTGCAGCTTTACAAAAGTATAGGTAGATTAAAAAATTGCGGTGAAGAAAATTGTCGTAAGAAAATTTGTATGCCTAAAGATTTTCCTTGTGATTTATGAAGTGCGCCAACACCCACTGCGCTAGCGTGATAGACTGCTTTAATGCTCTTTATTCTGAGAGGGTCCCATGTCCAGCAATGAGACAGTTGTAAAAATAGTTATATTAGATTCGCTTACCGGAATGTAAAGGAATAACCGCACACCAAGCATTCCAAGAAAAAAAAACCATGAATAAATATTTACGGACATTTCACACAACGTCCTCTGGTCCCAAACTAAGCTTAATGCTTATGCTATGGGTACCAGATTACGGATATTATACATATGTATTGCTTTTTTTTGTAAATACATAAATATAATAGAAAACACCCAGACGCAGTACAGATATCTGTATACATAGACTCACGTCTTTTTTCTAGAGGAGTAGTGGCATGAAGCGGCCTTAGTGCCTTTTAAAAAAAATGTCTGCTAAATATGTGGTAATAACTTTGAAATCATCCCACTGTCCATCAGCTTTTATTCTTGCTGAATAGCGGTCCTATACCGTTTCGGCTTTTTGAAACTCTGACCAAAGGCCGCAATTTTTGCACCGCATGATATGTTTTATACTACTCGAAAGGCCCAAGCATACGGCCCACTTGATTGCAAGCAGCTACCGTATGCTTTAGACGCTAACAAGACCAAAGGCATCACTCGCGAGGAAGTATAATGAGAGTATTGGGAAGACGTTTGTAGTAACCATAGTAGTATGTACCGTTGTTCTACGCTGATCTTCAATAAGAGGGTTACTTCCCCGATCGAGCCCATTCATGCTTAAATAAGGCTCTAACATTACCATTTTTGTTATTGATTTTTGTAGCAGACGTGCCACGGTCCACCAATGGGTGTTAACCGCCTCTCATGTACTAAACAATAAGAAGAGTACTGACAAGCCGCTGCTTATGATTCCATTTTGAAACCGAATTAATATCTCCCGTTACAAATAAAACTCAACGAGGTGCTACACCGTCGGAGATACTGGAGTCAGTAAGTGAGTACATGGGCCCGATAAGGAGTACTCCCACTTGGTACCCAACTATACTACCAGCATGCAATTGGTGATAATTGCTATTGTCCGTGTGGTGACGGACTAAGAATACAAGTGCCCATTCTTTCTCATGGGTGTGTCGTATAAGGCGACTAAGGGAAGTAAGCAATTATCATCCATTGCATGAATGATGGTAGGGCTGGGTACCAAGTGGAAGTACTCACTTGGTATCGGGCCCCAGTCGGTTGGTACCACCATCTCCCGTGTGACCGGCCATGAAGCACAACATTGCGTTTTGGCTGTAGAAGGAGATACCCGTTTATGCTTTCATTTCATATCTGTGAAATGAAATGGTAAGCAGTGGCTTGACAATGCTCTCGGTATAGTTGAGTCCATGAGCGACGGTTACCATTTACCATCTGATGGGTCGTGGCTCGTCTGCCACTAAATGCAATAAAAAAAAGAACTTCCCTTAGCCGCCTCATAGGACACCCTGGGAAAACAAAGGAACGGTGACACTTGTCTTCTTAGTCCGCCTCTCGAATACTATTGATGGAAAGGTCATCTATATTTTTTTCATAACATTCTCTGGTCCCAAACTAAGCTTAACGCTTGTGCTAGGTGTACCAGATTACGGATGTAATACATATATTACTTTATTTTTTGTAAATACATACATATAATAGATATAAAACACCCAGACGCAGTACAAATATCTGTTTTCATCACACAAATAATTGTCCTGAGTGGGAATCGAACCCACGACACGGCACTGAAGTCGGTTACATTACCGACTACGCCACGGGGCCCGTCATTCAACGAATAATATAGTGGTATGTTGCCACTAATGCCACTCTAATTCAGCATACCAATCCCTAAATAAATCCATGAAGCAACGCTTGACATCTCAGCATTTGAATTATGAAACAACAAATGGTGTAGAAAGCGGCTGTCACCATTCTATGCTAATGAATAATCGTGGCCACCTGACTTATTAGTCAAGTACTTATTAGTCTGTCTTGTAACTTACCTACGAAGTTACATACTAAAGTGTTATAGATTAGTCGTTAATATTCGTTTAGTATCTAATTGGTGAAAATATACGAAAGGGAATGCTCCGTTCGGACACGTGGAAAGAATGCCGCACGAGCGACTGGTTAAGAAGATATACAATGCGAAAGTGGGAGGATGTAGGTACAGGGGGAGACCGAGACTCATCTACCTAGACCAAATTGGTCATGTATTGAAGGAAGGTGAAGTCAGGAGTCTCCGAAAGCGGCGAACGACGTGTATTAAGAGAATTGTGAATGTTGAGGAAGCGAGAGATGTATGCAAGAATAGAGCCTTTTGGCATACCTCGCAAGCGAGATGGCGTGATGGTAAGTAAGTATTATCTAATCACAATGATGAATCTTGTTGGTTCTTGTCCCATTCGTAGTAATATTCTTGTAGGTCAAGACTACAAGGCACATCTAACTTATTGAAATCATGAGTGGTGATAGAGCTTTGCTTCTCCAAGCATGAATGAGCCGGCTTGACCTGAGAAGTACCACCCTCTCATGGAAGATAAGCGTGAAACATATAGGTCCACTTATGTTTCAAATGGATTCCGTATGGCCGTATCCCCTTCCCTGGAGTTGGGGACGCGCGAGTGATGCCTCTGGTATTGCCAGCGACTATAGGCAAACGCTTACCACCAGGGGGCTTGTATTTAAATTCGTTCACTAATCATCACAACCAGATGAAGAAAAACATAGTGAAGAAAGCTACACGTCTGAGATTCTCGACGATTTGTGAAGTCAGGATATCAGGCCTGATCGGTGGACTTTGCTATATATATATGACTAGGAGTCATCCAAATCATTATGAGAAGAAATCTGTGATCAACTGTCGGATCGTTGTTGGTAAAAAGTATCCTACTTTACACAATATACGTAAGTATATAACTCCAACCAAAACCGAATAACCGAATCACGTTGCCAACTCGCATCGAGCGGTCGCGGGAGGACGGTAGAGTTTTCCGAAACATATTTGCTATGCCAGCATTATCCTTGTCTTTGAAGAAGGGCTGATCAATTTTGTCCTCCTCGTGTGACAGCATCCCTGGTATCCCTACAAGACTTTGTTAGGCAGGTTATCGAGTTGGTAGACTTTAGGTAGAATCTTACATATTCTCTCTCACGCCCTAGCATGTGTAATGCATTTCCCTGCGTAAAAAAATTTTGAAATTTCTTATAAGTCGATGTTAAGATTAAACACAAAGTGAAAAATGTGAAATCGAAAATAACAGTCAGGAGCAGGTTTCGATTTCACATTTTTCACTTTGTGTTTAATGTATAGTGCTAAGCATGTCAAATGCTAAAAATATATATAAAAATATCTAAATATCGATGTTAAGAGTTTAGGTGTCTGATTAAAACCCCTCCATGTTAGTGTTAAACGTTTAACGCAACCTTGTTGGAGGTCGCATTAAAAGTAAAAATGCGTGTACTTATGTACTCGCGTTAGAAATTATATTTCTTTGGCATCATTAATAAATAAAGTAATTATTAAATTCGTAACTGCAAATCTTGTCACAGTTATATATTAAAATACCTTGTTCGATAAAGTAATTATGTCTAATGTCACTAGATGGCGTTAGTAAAATTTTGAAATTTCTTATAAGTTGATATTAAAGCACTTAGCTTTCATAGTCCTTCCATGGAAGCGTTAAACGTTTAACGCAGCCTTTTGCAAGTCGCATTAGAAGTATAAATTCAAAAACAGCTTTTTAGGTTATTCAAATTAAATATCATCTAGATATATGATATAGGTCAACCTAGACGAACGTATTTTGAGCAGATCGAACATGTTCTTAACGTAGGCTAGGTTAAGATTACTCGAAACCAACGAACATGCCTGAAAGCGCTGATAAAGGTAGATGAAGCGAAAGATGTGTGTCAGGATCGTAGCAACTGAAGAGTAGTGGTCGACCACTTCTAGGCATACCTACGGGAAAAAGGCGTGACAATATGTATGTAGATATGATATCTATACTCTATTTTATACCTGTCACCTTACATTATATAACTTCCACCTCAGACTGAAAACATTTCTAAATTTAGCTGAACTAGTCCAAAATATCGTAACAATTCATGCGTCTCTAGATTTCCTTGACAGTGTGGCAAGTCTGTCATCATAATTCTGTTAAACGTTATTATTATAAATCTTTCTTAATGACAACCCTGTTCTGAAACAGTAATATTGATGATTCAGGAAATCTGTATGAATCTTCCTAAATCGGAGAATAATAGAGTTCGGTGAATAGGAATTAGGGAAATAATCTTGTTTTGTAGCAATAAACCATTGAAAATATTGTAATTATAAGTTAACCCAATTACCAATTAATTATTTTGCAATCGTCAGACACTGTGATTACAATTGTTGATTGTTCAATGCATGAAGCAATCAGTAGGGCCGTTTTTGACCTATTGCGAGGCCCTGGGAACTTTAGCATAATGGGGGGCCCCGTTATTCTGCATATCTATAACAGTACAGACATCGATTTTATTACAACAAGCAAGAGAAGAATCAGAATTTTTACTTATATTATAAATACGTAAGTGGGTTTGTTTGTTACAATTTGAATCTATAACTACTGAACTAATTAATCATCATGAAATTTTGCAAATTTTGTCTGGATCCAAGAAAAAGAAATTTTCATTCCGAAAAATAAATGGTTTGCGTTTGATTTTTACATATATATAATTGATGTACTGTAGAGTGATGTATTTATATTCTGACTAGGCTTTGCCTGCGGCTCCACTGCCGCCAAAAGCTAATTTTTAGGTTTTATCTCAGATTCCCGATATAGTAGCGAGATAAAATGTATACCAGTTTTTAAGTCTAATCAAGAGATATCCAATAAAAAGTTGAATCAAAATCAGTTTAGTAGTTTTTGCGTGATGTACGAACGAACAAACAGACAATAAATCTAAAAAAAACTGTTTTGTTTTTAGACAAGCCTATATAGCCTATTACGGTAATTTTTTCACAAATATCTTAAATGTACTGACACAGCTCTGTTACAGCTTTATAATAGTTAGGATGTCTATCTAATTTATATATAAAAAAACAGTATTTCCATAAACATGCTTCGTTAGACGATGGGAAGATATTATACGACTAAAATTAAGAAAAAATATAAAATATATTTTTTTTAATCCAGCGTAGTTCCTCCTACATTGTCATTCCGAAAAAATCCATTAAACTACACAAAACCCGTTTTTTTCTGTAACAAAGCACCGTGTAATAAGCATAACATGTAAATGTGATGTGGCCAATCCAAGGCTGCATCGATTTGAAACGCTGTTATACTGTTCAATACAACTACTGATCTGTGAGTTCTATAAGCTTTGCGCTCCTAGTAAATCTACGAATTACTCGATATAATGTGTGATCGATTTACGAGCTTTTATTCGTATATTGTGGTGAATTAGATTGAACGACGAATTGTTATTGCTAGTAAAATAGCAATTGCTAAATTACTATATTACGGAAATAGGGTAAACTGTATAATGATTGGCACTCTAAGCATATTTAAGATTGATATATATATTTTTTAAATTGATAGGTGTTTAAAAAGTCAGCAAACATTGATAAAGGGTTCTCTGGTATGTATATTTTCAAATGAAAATGCATTAATCAATTTAATCAGAGATTTTTAATAGAAAAACAAAAAAAAAAGAACAAAATAATATTTGAAACTACATTTTTTTTTTAGTTTAGTTTTAGTTTTTGCGTGAAGCCCGAACAGAAATAAAAAAAATTCTATAAAAAATGTTTTGTGTGAGATTGAAGAATTCACAATTAAATTAAATTTAACTTGATAGAAAGCCCAGAACGTCAGCAACTTATAAATGAATATTAACTTACAATATTATTAACAAAATAATCCATCAGCCTTTCGACGTCCACTGCTGGACATAGGCCTCCCCAAAATGAGGGATAGTGCCCTAATCGCCACGCTTAGCAGGCGGGTTGGCGATCGCAGTGGATGTTGTTAATACTCGAGAGAGTGCTGCTGCCCACTGCCCCGGTATTCCCTCAGTCGGCTCTTACGACTCCTAGGGGGGAAAGGGGTGGGACAATTCTAAAGCCGGCCCCACAGGGCAAAACAAAATAAACAAAAATAAAATTTTGCTTCTTTTGACGAACTGGGTCAAAAATAAAATAACACTAACTGTCAGCCGCGCTATTTATAACAAATGCTATTTCAGTGATACACATTTTTACTAACTTATTTAGGTAGTGTGAGCGACTGCTGATCATGAGGTCTCGGGTTCGATCCCCGGGTCAGGCAGTGTTATTGAGCTTTTTTGTAAAGAGAAAAATTCTCAGTAGCAGCCCGTAGTTTGGAAATGTGCCCTGTAGACGGCAATAGGCTCGCCCCCTATTATGTGGGACTTAAACATAGATGGCGAACCGTGAGTGTGTAATACACCTCTGCCTATCCCTTTGGGGAATGCAGGTGTGATGCTATGTTATTTAAGGGTCCTAATACCGTGTTTTAAGGAGAAGAAGAGGATGGACGATACATTATTAATTGTAGGGCGAGCAGGTGGATAGGAATCATGATAGAATCGGAGAAAAGGTGGGGGAACCTGGATGAGGAGGAAAAACATACAGGTGTTGGCTAAAATCGACAATTGGTCCGATGCGTCCCTGCCTTCGTTTTAAATAGATAAATAAATATTCACGGACATTTTTCACACAACGTCCTCTGGTCCCAAACTAAGCTTAACGCTTGTGCTATGGTACCAGATTACGGATATACTTAATAAGTATATTACTTTTTTTTTCGTAAATACATACATATAATGGATAGAAAACACCCAGACGCAGTACAAATATCTGTGTTCATCACACAATTGTCCTGAGTGGGAATCGAACCCACGACCTCGTGCCCGGAAGTCGGTTACACTACCGAGTACGTCACGAGGTCCGTCAAAAAAATAAATAATGAATTCTTCACTTGTCCTAAATAATGCTCTGTTCTCTTCATTTTAGTTGCACTGTAAAATGAAACGTTGTTCCTAAATTAGTTATGAGTTTACTCTGTATAAACATAGAGTATCTGCAAAATTATGTAGTAACTAGCGGCCCGTCCCGGCTTCGCACGAGTAGACATTTATTTTTAAAAATTTTGTGATATACGTAGAGTAAACGTATCCTTAGGCAAGACATCTATTTATAGTAATAAATATGTCTGTGTCATTTGTATACATACACAAATACAAATCTTTCCTCTTTATAATATTAGCATAGAAGTATTGATAATCATACTTTTCGGCCAAGATTTGATGATCAAAAATCCAAAATTTGTTCTATTGCGAATAAATATTTTCCTATGTACTTTTTCCAGACGGTGTCAAGACTACCACTTAACAAATTCACCGTCCACGCAGACAATATTACAGTACAGCTCTGTCGAAGAAGCCATAATTACTGTTTTCTAACCTCTACTTGGGATGTGTTACGTTGTAAATTTGATTACTATGGGCTAGAGGCTGAACTGGTTAAGCACTTTACCCTTGCCCTGCCTACCTCCTTAGGGGGTACAGATATGTTATTAACTATCGTTTTGCACGCACCGTGTCACGTGCCAATCCGCCTCTTGCTAATTTTAAACTCGACGTAAAGCTCAAGCAGACGGGGAGAGTTTGTCGTATGAAATGGTTTGAAAAAACCGTGTGCAGTTCTTGCAAGTAAGAGTTGTAAATAATGCTTATAAAATGATATTTTCTTGCAATATCTTATCATGCCATTGTTAGGCAAGATTGCCATCAGAATGAGTGAGTTTAATGCGGGTTGGCAGACTTTAAAAGCCCTCAAGATAATCTCTCAGGCATGCAGATTTCTTAATGATGTTTTCTTTCATCGAGCAATAATTGTTCATAAACAGATACATCATTTTGATAAATCAGAGGGAGTTCATTGTGAATTCTAGACTTAGAACTACAGATCGATTTGCATAGTTCTATTTTCACAATCCTTGATCTTATCAAAAGGGTATCAGTCTATCGTTTATTACTGTTGCGTGATAATGTTTACCAGCAAAAGTGTTTATTCTTTTACGGAACAGAATATATCAAAACTCAAAAGTAAGAAGCCGCTCGCTGACTAACTTAAATTTTTGCCGCAGGCTCACAGACGCGTTGCACACTCACCCTGATGATGAGCATTTAAAATGCAAAAACAAACGAACATCAAATTATCTCTTATATTTCAAAAGTAGATAGCAATTTTTAAACATTTCAAAAATTGTAGCATCGCGCAATTCGTACCGTGTGAATAGAGCTTTAGTTCTAATTTGTGATTCGCACGCCTTTGCGCCCTTTGGAATGTCGTAAATGTATAAGTTTAAGATGATGTAGGTATGATAATTTAATACTATAATAAGTGTTATTTTAAATGCTAAGGTCTCTGCATGATAATTTGTTCTAGTTTTTGATTCCCTAGTATTAAGTGAGACTGTCATGTTTTTCTAAGAGTTGCTCCTAGTTATGACTAACCTCTGAAACCGTTATACTAGCCGTGTTATCACCAATTACATGCCTTAAGTCCCTTAGCTGTTATCAGTATTTATAGCCTATTGGCGCACTGACTCCGGTGTATAGACTCTTCTTTTGGAAGAGCACACCATAGTTTCCGTCAGACCCGGCGTGGGAACATATTTATTAACCAATTAAATGACTGGTTAAGTTACTATAGCGTGAAAGCGCGACAAAAAACCAAAAAACCGAGCAATTGTCACGATGGCTGAATTAAAAAAGCATCCGGGACGGTATTCCAGGAGATCGTTCAAATCTTGCTCATGACGGTTATTTTCGATTTCATATTTCCGCACTTAGTGTTAATACTTTCGCATTTATACAATTATTTGTACATTCCTTACAATAGGTATACTACTAGTAAGGAAGTAAAGATAAACGCCATCTATAATCGCATTATGCATCCCTAGTACATACGCGTATTTGTACAATGTGCACACAAAAAGAAAGGTTATATGTCTTCGTACCGCCATATATTTTTTTATGAATAAATATTGTAATTATAAATTGAGATATAGAGTATCCTATCTCTTAAGTTGGAACAAAACACACATTTAAAAAGAAAAAAAATAAAATCGGTTTAGTAGTTTCGGAGTTCATCCCGGACAAACATCGTGACATATAATTCCAGACATATAATAGATATGCACCCGTCTCTTTTAAGCCAGTAAAGTAATATGCATGATTTGGACCAGCTAATCTAAACGTTTCGGATCTTGATGAACTTGAATTAATTATCACGACATTTTCTCGACGGCTTCTGATTTCTGGCGACCCATGTGACGCCATCGCTGAACCGAATAAAACTCTATAGTTTGCGAGGGAAAACCCATATTCATTATTTTTGATTTATTAGTGAGCATAAGAATAATTTATTTTCTGTCTCTACTTATTCTCATAAAACATACAATGCCGAAAACAACAACCAACCTAGAAAATAGTTTCCTGAATCTTTACAGTTATCTAAATTCTATGTACTGATTTCCATATAAAAGCTTGTCTGACTACGCATTAATGTCTGGACTTGTACCGACTGTCCATTACTGGACAATGAATCTTGTGAATTCATGGCGAAGCATTGCAACGGCATAAAATTTGGTATTGTTTGATTCTTGTACGGTTTGCGAATTGCGAACCTTGCTCAGCCTACAATAAATATAATAATTTATTTAGTTGACCTCCTTTATATTTCTGATACCCTGGTAGTTCGCTAAACACGTAAATAATAAATGGTACATTGTTTGTATATAATCTTCAGGCCGTAATTTCGGTCAGGGGGGCTAGTGTGAACAGACACAAGCCAAGTGCACGAGTGTGTGCGCAAATAGAAGTGCACTCTGTGAGGGAATTACTCTCATAGTCCGATGGGGTAACATTCCGGCACGACCGGAAAGAAAAAGAGAGAGAAAGCGCAATACCAACGGATTTACGTGCTTTCTAAAGCACGGGATTGAAACACCACCAACTTCCTAACTCCAGGCTGCTTTCGAAAATTTCTTTCACAAATCCAGCAAACTTTTGGGTGGCCCGACCCGAGAATCGAACCCGAGACCGCATGGTCCGTAGTCGCATATACATTACTGCTAGACACTAGCTGTCACCCGCGATTTTGTCTGCAAGGAATTTAGTTTTAAATTTACTTCTGACATCTGAACTCAGACTAAAAACTGGTATAAATTTTATCCCGCTACTATATCGGGAACCTGAGATATAACCGAAAGACTATAAAATTATTTAAACTAGATTTTTGATGTGAAACATCTAATGCGGAGGGAGAGTAAAATCGGCTGTTAGCGTGGCGACGCTTGATCCTACTACACTTCTTTCCTGAGCTTAACAGTAGATTTCCTTAGCGTGGCTGTAGCCCTGGTATTTAAGTCCATGACGATAAATAAACAGTATATATTATGTTTCAGGTACGTAGCCGAAATATAAAACACGCATTGCTACACATAGACCATGATTGTATTCAGTAAGTACATAGTTTATATCCGTATCTAGTTTTAACTTGTATTTATGTACCTATATGTATAAATTTACATATCTTAACCCAAATATTCACAAAGCTGATCTCCTTTCCGTAATTAAATATCAATTTGAGATTTAGGTTAGTAAGGTTAGTAGTTAGTAATGTAACATAGTAACTAGCAGTAATAGCCTAGCGATAAAACCAAGGACTGCAAAGACAGTTTTATCGAGTTCGATCCCGAGATCAAAGTTCAGACCTCGTACGGCAAACATCTCTGACAATTCGAGATTTTTCGAAAATATTTGTGTATTTGTATACAGCCGTGTGTCAGCCATGTGGAGCCAGCATCAAGAATAGCTCCACCCTGTCTCTTCCTATGGGAGTCGTAAAAGCCGACTAAGGGATTACCGGGGGACCGGGCAGCAGCGTTCCCCTGTGTGCTAAAAACATCCACTGCGATCGCCAACCCGCCTGCCAAGCGTGGCGATTATGGCAATACCCCCTCCTTAGGGGAGGCCTATGTCCAGCAGTGGACGATGAAAGGCTGATGGATGGATGGATGGGATTTGTTTACAATTTATAGTGATAAATTGTTTTGAGCAGTGGCTCGGTGAGGAAACCTGCATGCCTGAGAGACTTCCTCGACGGATTGTGTCTGCAGGCTTGCGGCATGCAGGTTTCCTCACAATGTTTTCCTTCACCGAGCATTGATAAATTGTAAACAAGTACACACATTTCAAAAAGTCTCGAAGAAAGTGTGTACCTGGACTTTGGACCTAGGATCGAACTCGATACCACGGTTTTTTCAGTCCCTGGTTTTACCGATAGGCTATGACTGCTTTATAGCATGTACATTCAGTCGAGAAAGTATTGGGAATGAATGATTTGTTTATGTAATACTTTCTAACATTTACGCGAATTTTACACATTTTGTAATAAGACAAATGTGTGTTGGGTATGTCTAAAAGATAGTACTGTAGCTCAATGGATATGAGCACTTCCCCGGATAGGATGGGACGCAGGTTCGATTCCCGCCTGTACTAAAATACTCTTTTTCCTTATTCACAAATTATAATTTGTACTTTAATATACAATATATTGAGAGTACTGTCCAGCCACTTCTCTCAATGGACATGAATGGCCGACTATCCTCCGCCTCAACCAAAACACACCAAAGTGCTTCATAGTCGATTACACGGGACCTTTGATGATACGTAACCCCTTTTTTTTGTTGTTTTAGTCGGGAAAATTGTATTGGAAATTGTACCTCACACCACGTCGTTCGGGGCAACGAACAAGGTAGTGTGAGGCCCTCAGCTACTAAATAAACCCACCGTGTGCAGTGTCTCCACCTGTACTAGCGGACTATTGGAACTGTGTAACATTACTTCAGTGGTCATGATACATACCCCTACAAATAGTTGATTAATCGCTTATTTCCTTAAGTCGCCTCGTACGACACCCACGGGAAAAAATGGGGTGGTGACACTTGTATTCTTAGCTCATAACCACACGGACCCTACAATCAAAATGTGGAATATCATCTAATATATAAAATTCTCGTGTCAACGTATTTGTTACCAAAGTCCTCCGAAACGGCTGGACCGATTTCTATGAAATTTTGTGTGCATATCGGGTAGGTCTGAGAATCGGCCAACATCTATTTGTCATAACCCTAAATGATAAGGGTGACCCACCCCTAAAAATTTATTTTTCAATTTTTTAACATAATTTTTTGTTTTTATTGTATTATGATTCGGCATTAAAAATACATACAACCCTAAATTCTTACCCTTCTACTGCCGATGTAGAAATAATTTATATGGCAAAACAAAGTATGCTGGGTCAGCTTGTTTTGTTAATAAAATTCTCCCTAACGACAATCTAATACGATAATTTAAAAACAATTACTTTTATCTAACTGAAATATGTTACTAATTAACCTCACTAAATTATAAAAGTAATCTTCATAACTGACATAAGTACACTGATTACATCTTGAAGGTAGTACTTTGTGAAACTGGTGACGTCATATGTAGGCTGTAGCGTGACCGACGTGCTCTAGTTCCAACGACTTTGACACAAGTCACTGTCCTTTTTAGTATTATTTTTAAATATCAATTCCCCGTAGTGGGGGAATCCCTGTCTCGATTCATAAACCATCCATCCATCCATCTGCCTATCAACGTGCACTGCTGGACATAGGCCTCCCAAAGAAATGGGGGATAGTGCCGTAATCGCCACGCTTGGCAGGCGGGTTGGCGATCGCAGCGGATGTTGTTAATACTCGAGGGAGTGCTGCTGCCCACTCTCCCGGTATTCCCTCAGTCGGCTCTTACGACTCCCATGGGTAGAAAGGGGTGGGACAATTCTAAAGCCGGCCCCACACGGCGATTCATAAACATAGATCTCCAAAAATTTTTTTTGCTCATCGCTATACCACTGGCCACGGGTAACTGTTTTTTTTCTAGTCGTAGTCTTGCTTATCCCATCATGAGTGGGCTGGCTCGATTGTGGAAGTACCACCCTCTCATAAAATATCAACCCCTTACTATACTCTCCTTATTAACCTTCCTATCAACCTGCTATCCCTCTCTTTGGAGATGGCGATGCGCAATTGATGCTTCTGGTAGCATCCATAGTCTACGGTAGCCACTTACCATCGGGTGGTCCGTATGCTTGTTCGAATCCTGCTTCCAGTAAAGCTCCCTTTTTCCACATTCACAAATTATTTGTTCTCAGTAGCTCAGCATATCAAGTACTAAAATATATATAAAATACATGTAGTTTTTAAATTCAATAACTAACTAACAAAAAAGTTTCATTTAATTCAATTCAGTAGCTGTACATGATATGAACAAACAAACAGACAAACACACACATTAAAAAAAAAGGTTTTGTTTTTGATCTATATTTTTTAGCATTTGACAAGCTCAGCTACGTTTAAAGTACAAATTATTTGTGAAATGAGGAAAAAGAGAACTTTTAGTGCGAGCGGGAATCGAACCAGCGTTCCTTCCAATCTGGGGAAGTGCTCTAAGGCACTGAGCTAACGCACCTACCTTTCGGCCATCCCAATCTCATCACATTTGTCTTTTACAGCTGTTTTCACAGACGACTAAATAGTCCAAATACAGTAATTTTTCTCAAATATATTATGTGCACATACATGGCTGTTACAGCTTTAAAATAGTGTAGATATTTTGTACGTATTCAAATTGATTAAATACCATTATAAACACCAAAATATCTACGTCATCATACCTCCTTCCTTCTACTTTCCGCTAGTAGAATAACCAATATATGAGATTGACAAAGTTGTCGTAACTTTGTCAACGTAAGCGTTAACGACTGTCAATTCCATACATTGATTATTCTAATATATTCTACAACATTTTATGCCGCTTGGCTAGAGGGACAGGACATCGCGAAGTTGCGACGCTCCGTTTGCGGATGCGTAGCTTGGTAGAGGGTACCCGAAAGGGTAAGCCACCGGCAGATCACTGAAGTAATGTAACATAGTTCCAGTGGCCATACAATAAAGGCGGAGAGACGCCACACAGCGGGTTTATTTAGTGGGTGAGGGCCCCACACTACCCTGTTCGTTGCCCCGAACGACAGGGTGTACGGTTAGGATCATTTTTTCCCGTCTTAACAAAAAAAGGGGGATAGAACATGCATTGTTTTAAGACGTATCAGAACATTGGATGTGTTGTTCTAACGGCACATTGGACATCAAAGAACGCCTTCAACAATGTAGTTTAACACAAAAAATAATCTGTACATCAGTTTATTGACTTTACAGTGTACTGGAAAATCTAAAAAGTGGTCGCGAGATGACCAGAGATTGTTGATACATCTGGGCATCGAACCCGCACCGCTACGTCTCCATCTAGATAGCGAGCACAATTGATTCAAACGAGAGATTTTTATCAGCAGCTGTAGATTACGTTGCTCTTGTTATTTATGTACTCCTGGTACATGAAAGCGTTGGTTCAACTATTTGTTATGTTATTTCTATTGTTTGTTTTTTGTTTATGGTTTGTTTTACCTTATGACCCGAGTATACGGATCATCGAGTCATAATAGCATTTTTTATTTTATTTTACTACAATTTTAGAAAATACCAAACGGTTATTATATTTGGCGCACGCTATGTTACGAAGTTACCTAGCAACAGTACTGTGATAAACATATCACAATCCTGTAACTAGTATTACTTTACTCTTTGCCTGTAACCTAGCAATGGTGTTATTTTTTTTGTTCTATACACGCAACACAACGTTAATTTTATGGTAATTGTTTTTTATCTAACTTTAAGGTACTCTAAATTATCTTGAAAATTACGGATCATACTTTTTTTAATTGCTAATGGACTCAACTATACCGGGAGTATTGTCAAGCCGCGGCCCACTATTTCATTTCACAGATATGAAATGAAAGAATAAACGGCTATCTCCTGCCACAACCAAAACACATCGATGTGCTTCATAGTCGGTCACACGGGAGATGGTAGTAACAACCCGCTCGGGCCCGACAGCAAGTGAGTACTCCCACTTGATACCATCAGTAATGCAATGGGTGATTAGGTATATTCCTAATGTTTACCTACTGTGTTATGCTGCTGAGTGATGATCTGGATTTTACTTTATTATGTTATTTAACGTTTCACTAAAGTTCTATAATTAATTAATGATGTGTGTGGTTATAATTGGACTACAGATTAGATATTGTACCTTTTTAATTTATTTTTGTGTGATTGTGAATCTGTTGTCTGTGACTATTCCTAATAAATAAATAAATAAATTTATTCTGCTCCAAGGCAAAAGGCAAGTTCTATCTTCCTCTAACCATACTAAAATCCGTCCAGTAACGTTGGAGCTAAAAAAAAAACATAGCATCACGCCTGTATTCCCCGAAGGGGTAGGCAGAGGTGTATTACACACCCACGACTCGCCAGCTATGTTTGAGTCCCACGTAATAGGGGGCGAGCCTATTGACGTCTACCGGGCACATTTCCAAACTCCGGGCTGCTACTGAGAATTTTTCTTGTTAGGAAAAAGCTCAATAACAGTGCCCGATCCGGGGATCGAATCCTCATGATTAGCAGTCGCATACACTACCGCTACACCACCGAGGCAGTTATGTTGGAGGTGTGGCATAATAAACAGATAAACAAACATTAAAAATAATTGTTTTGTGTTCCATATTTTCGTAATCGTCCTTTCTTCAATTAGTCTTTTTATTTTGATGCATATCTTTGATATAAGTACAGAGACTCCGAACAAAATAGTTTAACAAACATTTTATAGATTAAGATTTATCGGTCAGGTGACATCTTAATAGAAATCAATGTTCGTTTGTTTGTATGTAATGCGCTGCCACACCTTCATCCTATCGTCATGAGATTGTACAAACATATAATCCGGTCGATAGAAAAATAATTAGGCATATATTTATCCCGATAAATACATCCCTAATTATTTTTGCCGTGTGGTGTCGGCTTTAGAATTGTCCCACCCCTCTCTACCCACGGGAGTCGTAAGAGCCGACTGAGGGAATACCGGGGGAGTGGGCAGCAGCACTCCTTCTAGTATTAACAACATCCACTGCGATCGCCAACCCGCCTGCCAAGCATGGCGATTACGGCATTATCCCCCATGACGGGACCGCTCGTTGTGGCGTTCTCTTGGGGAGGCCTATGTCCAGCAGTGGACGTTGAAAGGCTGATGGATGGATGGATGGATGGATTATCCCGATAAAATGGATGGTTCCTATGGGATAGCATACAATAAATTGGTTATCCTAGTCTATTACAAATACATAAAATTGAAGTGTCTCTTTGTAATATCTAATAGTACAAGTTAACGTACCTAATTTTTTATTAAAATATGCATTTAAAAGTATACACGTTAGCTTTATCAAAATACTATTTTTTAAAGTTTTTATCCTCCGATCAGCCTTTTAAAGTCCACTGCTGGGCATAGGCCTCCCCAAGAATGGGGGATAGTGCCGTAATCGCCACGCTTGGCAGGCGGGTTGGCGATCGCAGTGGATGTTGTTAATACTCGAAGGAGTGCTGGTGCCCACTCCCCCAGCATTCCTCAGTCGGCTCTTACGACTCCCATGGGTGGAGGGGGGTGGGGCAATTCTAAAGCCGGCCCTACACGGCTCTAGCTGATGCTATGAAGAGTTATAAGGCTCTGAGTTACTTTTATTTTGGAAAAAAGAGATAAGGTTCCGCACAAAAAAAAAATGCTTAACTAAATTCCTCGCGAGTAAAGTCGTGGGTCTCCAATATAAATAGTTACGGCGAAAAATATTTCTAAAACAACAATTGTTGGATAAGTATATACTATACTTCCTATATTAAGTAAATCCTATACCAGTTCAGTTACCATGGCTGCGGATGCCGAAGCGTTTTCTTTGGAAAACCGTTAAAACTAACGTGGTATACCAGCGGATGTGAGAACGTGTTTTAAACTGTAGTCTTATAGAGTTCCTATTAAGAGAACGATTTATTACTGATACTTTTGGAGTGCACGGATGGCGGAGTGGTTTAGATACCGGCATCCCGCTTGATTCTTGTGGGATCGATTCCCACACAGGACAACTCTTTGTGTGATCCACAAATGGTTGTTCTGAGTCTGGGTGTATTTTGTGTCCGTGAAATTGTATGTTTGTAAAATACCCCGCGATAAAATGACGCCTTAAAGTAGGGTGTTGTCTTGTTTAAAAAAAAACTTCACCCGCAGAATACGCTAACTTTCAATTGATAGAACAAAAAAAGAAAAATAAAGTTGCTATTTCGTTAATATCCATCTAGACTAGACTTTTATAAAACTGTATCAGAGCGGCTTTACATACTTCATATTTAAGAAAAAAGAAAAAAAAAGTATTATATTTAGGCGTCTCTAAACACAAAACTATTGTTTTAGCATTATTGTCTGTTTTTCTGTTTGTTTGTTCGGGCTTCACGCAAAAACTACTGAACAGATTTCGATGAAATTTGCCAGTGGGCAGCGGAATTCCGATTTTATGATAAGCGGCTATCCGTTGTACCTGCCTATTCCTCTAGGAAACAAGCGTGATGTTTGTAGAATTAAGTCGGAATAGCCTGTGGTAAAATAAAAAATGCAGGTTATTTTGAGGTACCACTGAAGTAATGTCATACATTTCCAGTGGCCTTCCAGTACAGGTGGAGAGACGGCACACGGCGTCTTTATTTAGTGGGTGAAGGCCCTACACTACCCTATTCTTAGTCCCGAACGACGGGGTGTGCGGTTAGGTAAATTTTTTATCCGTCTTTTAAAAAAAGTTGTATGTTATTTCAATATATCAGTATACTAGCGGCCCGTCCCGGCTTCGCACGGGTGGACATTTATTTTTTAAACATTTTGGGATAAACGTAGAGTAATTTTTATGCAGGACATAAGTAGTATTTTTTTAAATTACTTGTATGTTTGTTATAAAATTTTATATTTTTATCCATAAACCTACATTATTGAAGTTTTAGTATGGTTTTATAATTTTTTCTAGTAATAAATATAGCCTATATTACTCAGGGATAATGTAACATTCTGATGGTGAAATAATTGCTGAAATCGGTCCAGTAGTTTTTGAGTTTATACATTACAAACATACAAATATTTCCTCTTTTTAATTTTTATTTAAAAATGTATATTAATTTTACTTAGGATTTATAAAAAGATAAAATATAACAACAAAGTAAAAAGAAATTTGTAAGCCTGATATCTTCCAGAGAAGGTGTGAAACATTGAGCTGTGTCGGAATAATGTGGTGGTATGTGTCGGAAAAAATATTCCTGTCGGATAACTATTTTAGTAGAGTCATCTCTAGCTTTGCCATAAGATAATCTATTATATGTAATTCCAGTGTCACGATGTTTGTCCGGGATAAACTCCGAAACTACTGAACCGATTTTAACTTTTTTCTTTTTAAATGTGTTTTTGTTCCAACTTAGGAGATAGGATACTTTATATCTCAATTTATAATTGAAATATTTATTCATGAAAAAATATATGGCGGTACAAAGTTCGCCGGGTCAGCTAGTCATATTATAATTATCTTCATTTCTTCATAACTACAAGAATTAACAACTAATACGAGTGTGCATCCTCCGTTATACTCTTTAGCCCTGGTAGTATAATATGCAATAAAGTTGCGTAATGCCAAGTAATCTACTAAGGAAACATAAAAGTAAGGTTATAAAATCTGTCTCTGGCTAATAGTTATAATTAACTGTACTTAATGAGTAACATGTTTCAAATATCTGAGATGCTATTTCAAGACATCTTTCCGCAGAGGAAATTGTTATTCATTACTTACTTGTCAACATTCTTATCGGAACACTTTAAAATAATTCAAGCTTATCTAAATAAAATGTGTGACGAAACAAAGCACAGGTACCAGGACAGCATGAATGCGAACTAGTTAGATAAAACGCTATCATTGCACATCCGGGTGTTTTCACTTGCGGGGAACTAAGGTAACAATTAAATATCACGTGTGAACGTCCCACTGCACTTACCTTTCCTGGTAACTACGAACACTTTCTATAATGTGTGCGAACTTTCCCCCGATAATCATGTCATTAGTTTGATTATGGGGTTGATAATAATAATAATTACGGGAGGAAAATAATAGTACTTTGTTACCCTAGGGATGAAAGCAACTTATTTAGTCCCAAGACGGGGTTTGGCGCCCGAGCGTAGCGAGGGCTCCAATAGTTCGAGGGACTAAATACAGTCTTTATCCCGAGGTAAACACTGTGCTTTTCATTACGAATACGAGGAAACTAAAAATAAAATCATGAATTAGCTAAAGAAAAAATGGGAGACTTTAAAAAATTGAATTTGGAATCGCCGTTTTCCCGCCGATTTTGGTTATTTTCTGTGGCCTGTCAGCCATTATTTTTCATTTTAATCATTGAAAAAATATAAATCTTAGTTATTTTAAAGATATAGTTGCAACTATAATAAAATAAAGTCATATAAAAAAACAAATTCTTTAATAAATACTTAACTTTATGTTATTTCAATTTTACATCTCGCTGTAATTGACTGGCTATACAGAAAATAGAACTGTTTTTTTTTATAATTACTCAAATGTCAGTTGAAAGTAATTCTCCCTAGGACTGAAAAGTATTACTTTCAACCCGCTCCTCAGGCAACTTCAGGCCTACTTTCAGAGTATGAGTAATGAAAAATACTTTGGAAAATCCAAAACTGCACGCCTCATAATCTTAATTTTTCACAATAAAATTGATTATTTGATAAGTAACTAATAACGTATTGGTCTTACTAAGTAGTTTTCAATAAATCACATAGATAGCGCTAATTTCAAAAAGTACTAATGTGGGTTTCATATCTTATACGCCATCTAGCGCTAATGTTAAGAACTACTTCTATATTGGTCTACCTCACACTCAGTTCCGGGCCGGGAGCACGCCAAAGCCACGCAAAAAAAAGCGCCGCTAAAATTATTATTTACGTGTGTTTAGTGTTTTTAATTATTGTTATGAATGAAATAGTTATTATACTTGACAAATATCATCAGTTCGTCAAGCAAAGGTAAGAAGTTTCTTTTAACAAAAAACAATGTACCGGCTGGGCGAACGGCGTTCTGTTGACGATAGTAAAACCACCGGTGGCTATGCGTACGTAAAAAGGTAGTTCTCATAAAAGGCTCTGATTTTAGTGTCGCGTCGAGCGTAAATATTCAGTATTTTTTTGTTCATTTAATAACAATTAAACCACATCGAATCAGACCGTGAAAAGTAATAGGGCTCTATTCCTAATCATAATAATTCGTAAACGAAAAAAAAAAGACTCGGTTAGTAAAGTATTTTGGTCGTTATCGTGTTAACATACATTACCTACAAGTCACGGACGTCCAAGCCAGATCTTTTTCAAACAGTTTTTTAACTACATAGTTTAAATAACAAAAATGGCATCAAAAATATCATGAGTGTTAAAAACAGTGTTTGTTCTTTATATGTGTGTGTAGATATTATTATACAAGTGCAATATATGATAAATAGAGTCATTTTGAGTTTGAAAAATCAGTTGTTCCGTGAAAAGCGGGAGTAGAACCTCGGCGTGCAATATGTTTTCCATAGATATTAAGGTTCATAATTATCTTCATAATAGATCTACGACTTAAACGATTTAAATAATCATTAAAGCTGCAATACAAAACGCATAATAATTCCTACATTTAGCGATATTTATTTAAATACTACTTTGCTTTAAATTAAATACTCATTTAAACGTTCTTCTAGATAGGTTTGTTCCCTACACAAATATTTGTGTCGAACTATTGTATGATTTATAGTCGAAGCTATTAGCTTACCGGTGTAAACTCGCTACTGTCAGTGGTATATTACACATATCACTTCATGACATGTAATCTTAAATTCTCATTTCAATATTAATGCTACTGTTATAGTAGTGTAATGTACTTTAAGTAATATATTTACAAATGAAATGTCATATTAGACATGGAAGTATCAATCAATCAGTTTTATTGCATTTAAAACTAAACTCTGCCAGTTTTCGTCACGGCATCCGCCCCTTGTGTCATGCACAATCAATTAGTTTTGCAGATCATTAGGCCAAAGGGCTTAACTTAGTATAGGAATTTCTGTTCCAGTGACTTATTAGGTTCTTATTCAGCCATAGTATAATATTGCTATATTAGTAACAAATTACGCCATCTAAATGGTGAATCAATATCTACGCCATGGTGCTATATAATATTAGAAAAAAATATTTTATATGGAGCAAACACTACAGGCGGAAAGACACATGGCGGGTTTATTTAATGGGTGAGGGTGTCATTCTACCCTGTTCGTTGCACCGGACAACGGAGTGTTCGGTTAGAATCATGTTTTCTCACCTTAACAAAACAGCTTGGTTTTTTATTAACTCAAAGCTATGCATGTTTTTGAGGTGTTTATTATTTCTAACATATCCATTTTACATACGTTGCATTTGGTTAGATATAATATTGTCAGTAATACAGAAGTGCGAAAATGTGTAGATGAAAATGCCAGCATTCTAAACATACGGCATGGGTATATATCCAAGCATTTCAAGTACTTAAAATATAGGTATTTAAAATAACAAAATCATGTTCTTGACCTCCAATGCTGGAGCAGTTTTTTCTCCTTTAGATACGCCATAATTTGCACTGACAGGCACCCGAAGTTTGATGACCAGCTGTTCGTCCGAGTCTATATTTAATAACGAAATATGTTTGCGTTTATTGTATGATGTTATAAGTGAATGCGCCAAAATGTAGAACAAAATTAAATAAATAAACAACAGTACCGTGCTGTTCGTTACAGAAAATAGTGAAAGTTCATTCTAAACACGTAAATGTTTACGCTCCAACATGTTATCTCTAGCCCGTACTTAGCTATACAATCGGTACACTCGTATATGTAAACCGACGCCCGATACCAACAGCATATATACTTATTTGTTAAACGCACTATTTGTGTATGGGGGACGGATTATGAATACAAATCTTCCTGTGAAAAAAATTTCATCAATGCGATGCAACCATGCGATACCGCAGGAATCTCAGAACCACAACGTTGCAATTTTCCGCAAAACTCCGAACACAAATTCGACACGTGTTTCTCCTTTACTCCTTGAGGAGTCTTGAGCGGTCTTGAGACCGCTCGGCAACTAATGAGCAATAATTTATTAATGAACAATATCGTGCATGTTACTTTGCTATTATCACATTCTCCTCTATCTGTGAGAGTGCGGATTGGCGATCTTAGGTTAGGTATTTTGTGTGTGCCCAAAGATAACCGGGATTGACAATCCGTGGTTGAGTGTGAGTGATGGGATCTCTTCCTAAAATATCCATTCTATAATCATAATAGAGATAAATATGCGGTAGAGTGGCGATTACGACGATTTAAGTCCATAGAGACGACACACAGACAGAATTTAACGGTGACATAAAAGCACTTTTACGGAATAAATCAAAATTAATTGATTTTCCACTATCCCGACTTCAGATAAGTACTTGGTCAAGAGAGAGTGGTTTTCTCATGATGATTTAAAATATATGTTTTTATTTTTTTCTAAGTGTAGCGTAGGCGTAGGCAAAAAGTATTGTGTATCTTTTATTTCCAAGAAAAAATCTTTGCATTCACAATGCCGTTCTTGGGTCTCCAAAACTTATCAGATTATTGTTCTGCACCTAAAACGTAGCGTAGATGTTAGAAATTTTAGGGTTGTAGGGTAGAACTCAATGCCAGAATGTGAAAGTGTACTTATAAAATATCATCTCTTTTCTCTTTTGTAATAGCGGCTTTAAGACAGCCTATCATTTAAAATTAACCTTGATGTCATATTTTATAATTACGTCTAACTTAGAAAGTATATAAGTGTTTAGTAAGAGAATAATAAATAAATTAATAGCGGTATATTTATTAAGATTATAAATATAAAACGCGGCGTCATAATGGTGAAAGAACTAAATGATTAGTCGGAAGTATTATACCGGATTAATTGAGTAATTATAGAGTTGAACTAACAGCAAACCGCGACTTGAGCCGCGGGGATTTTTTTAGTAATTTTCTTTTTTTGTTCAGATCCCTAATTATTTTTCCAAAATAAAAGTAACTTAAGTTACTCCTTGTAACATCAGCTACCTCGACTTCTTTTGGAAAAAATGAAAATATACTTTGGAAAATCCAAAACTGCACGCCTCATAATCTTCATTTTTCACAATAAAATTGATTATTTTATAAGTAACTAATAATGTATTAGTCTTACTAAGTAGTTTTCAATAAATCACATAGATAGCGCTAATTTCAAAAAGTACTAATGTCGGTTTCATGTCTTACGTCATCTAGCACTAATTTTAAGAAGAACTTCTACTTCTATATTGGTCTACCTCTCAGTCATTTTGCAAGGCGCCATCTGGCAATTGCCACTACTAATTAGTAAGAAGAACAATCCATGAGTTTACATATATACCTGCATAAGTGCATATATATAAACATGTAAAATTGAATAATTTATTAAACTGTATACAAAAACAATTTAAGAAAACAAAAAGACATCGCTAGTTTCCTCACAAAAATAGCAATATTGTGGCTCTATATATAAAACTGCCGTGCGGGGCCGGCTTTAGAATTGTCCCACCCCTCTCCACCCATGGGAGTCGTAAGAGCCGACTGAGGGAGTGAGGGGAATGGGCAGCAGCGCTCCTTCGAGTATTAACATTAACAACAACCACTGCGATCGCCAACCCGCCTGCCAAGCGTGGCGATTACGGCACTATCCCCCATTCTTGGGGAGGCCTATGTCCAGCAGTTGACGTTGGAAGGCTGATGGATGGATGGATGGATGGATGGATATATACAACAGCAACTGAATACAATGATATCGACATCTAAAATTGCCACTAGCGACATCTAGGGCTGCATTTGTCAATATCTCTTTTACTTTAAAACAGCGACATCTATCAATAGAAAATTGCAACTTTGGACAATATTATACGACTTATTTAAAAATCAATGAGTTCAACAAGAAATCTCTAAACCATTTATCTTCCTAACTTGGTTGCCTTATAATTTTATATTTTGTTCTAAGTGAAAACACCGTGACGCCAAGGCAAGGCCACGCAAAAAAAAATTGTGGAATGTAAAATATGTTTTTTTTCGTGTTTTATAACGTTGGTGTGTTATTATTTACGTGTGTTTAGTGTTTTTAATTATTTTTATGGATAAAATAGTTATTATACTTGACAAATATCATCAGTTCGTCAAGCAAAGGTAAGAACTTTCTTTTAACAAAAAACAATGTACCGGCCGGGCGAACGGTGTTCTGTTGACGATAGTAAAACGACCGGTGGCTAATGTGGCTATGCGTACGTAAAAAGGTAGTTCTCATGAAGGGCGCTGGTTTTAGTGTTGCGTCGAGCGTAAATCGTGTATTAAGAACTAGAGAAGCGTAAGGGGAAAATGACAACTTCACTGGAGAGCCGAAAAACAACTCAAATTTACCTGCCGTTATCTTATAACTCTTTTATGACAAAATCTATAGTAGTTAGATATCTGATTTTTACTAATAATAAAGCTTTATTTATCGGCTACAGAATAGTGTAACTTTTTGGGCAATCAAATAACGATATTATTTTAATAAATTTTATTTTTCAAAAAGTGGTTGACACACGTCATTGTGGCTGTTACATAAATTTAATAATGTGTGGAATGCAACGGAACTTCCGCTAAAATGGCCTTAAAAATCATAGGCTACATAATCAATATTTCTGCGTTAAAAACGTATGACAAGATACGTTATTTGAGCGATTACATTCAAGGCATCTTCGGTGTCCTATTCGCTCTGTAAATCGAGTTTCGATCGTTGTGCTCGTAACTTTTTTGACAAAATAATGTCAAGATTATTGTAAGTAGCAACACTTCATTTTGGCAATAAACAAAAATCATTTTTATTTGATATGTTATTTTTGTACTAAGCAATCTACACACCATAACGTCCCAGTTTTTTGGCACATAAAAAAGTGGGGATTATAAAAGCGAATGATCAAAAAAAATTTTTTTGAATTTTTGACCTTACGCTATTCTTGTTCTTAACCCACGAAATGCCGTAAATATTCAGTATTTTTTTGTTTATTTAATAACAATTAAACTACATCGAATCAGAACGTGAAAAGTAATAGGGCTCTATTCCTAGTCATAATAATTCGTAAACGAAAAAAAAAAATACTCGATTAGTAAAGTATTTTGGTCGTTATCGTGTTAACATACATTACCTACAACTCACGGACGTCCAAGCCAGATTTTTTTCAAACAGTTTTTTAACTAGTTTAATTAACAAAAATAGCATCAAAAATATCATGAGTGTTAAAAATAGTATTTGTTCTTTATATGTGTGTGTAGATATTATTTTAAAAGTATAATATATGATAAATAGAGACATTTTAAGTTTGAAAAATCTGTTGTGCCGTGTAAACCGGGAGTAGAACATACCTCAACGCTTCGCTTATGAGGCGTGCAATAATATTGCACTGGGTGTGAGGATCTACAGCTTACACCCATCTTCTTGTCCGGAACAGGTAAAGTACCACAGTCTTCTCCGTGTCAACCAAGATATATATATAGGATAATCTCTATTTGTTTTGGTTTTGAAGAAGATAGCTGATACTATTAGCCTAGTGGTAAAATTAAGGACTGCACAGATAGGATCCAGACCTCGCACGACACATACCTCAGACTTCTTGAGATTTTTCAAAATTACGAGGTACCCTGAGATTTTTTCTCGTTGGCTTGTAAATTCCGCCATCTTGCATTGGACCAGCATGATGGACAGCCTAAATTCCTTTTAATAAGAGAGGAAACCCGCTCCCAATTTTTTTGAAAGGGGTTGAAAAAATCGTATTTCTTCAAGGCCGCCGGCTACCACCGCTCACACAATTATTATAACAATCGTCTGCCCGCGGGCCGCGTCTCAAATAAAACAGTACTAGGGCGACATAAAATTCGTACAAGTCTCTTACAAAGCATTAAATATTCAAAGCATACAGTGAAAGGCAGTCGGTTCAAGGTAGATAAGTCAAGTTTGAGTTATCCCGTCCATACAGATTAACATTGTCGAGATATGCGTAGAACGGAATATCCGCGTTGTGGTAAAATCTTTCCGGATATTTGATTTAATTGTAAAGTCCGCATTTAATGAAGGCTCGGTTTTTAAAAATCAATGTATAATTATAATAATATTGTAATTATACCTAATTGAATTATAGGGTTTTAAGCGTTGATAATTCATTGACCATAATTATTATAGCCAAGCTCATAATTTTTTTTTTATTTCGTTTAAAAACTAATTTATACTCTTTACATTACCAGGCAAGTATGTGCACTCAGAACGTCAAGTTACACCATTTAGCAATTAGTATCTTAAGAGCTGAGAGCCGTCAGTACACTGAGTTCGTTAATTACTAGGGCATTAGAGGCCACCTGGAGATTGTGCACTATGCTTTGCTAGTATAAGTTTCCTTACGTTAGATAATATTCAAGGAAACTACGCGAGCTCGTGCCTATATGACTCAAATTGAATATGGTCTTATTTACTAGTCATTGTCCGCAGCTCCGCCGCAGCGGAAAGCTAGTTTTACAAATATATCTCAGGTTCTCGATATAGTAGCGGGATAAAATGTATATCAGTTTTTAAATCTAATAAAAATCTATCAAATAAAAATAGTACATTATTTTGAGTTCAGACACGCCTACATAGCCTAATACAGTATTTTTTTTTTCAAATATTTTAAATGTACAGACACGGCTCTTTTACAGCTTTATAATAGATAGGATGACAGGAAACCTATGTATTGAATGTTAATGTACCTATGCCTTCCTTTATGTACCTCATAAATTAGATGGCATAACGTAAAAACCGCATATTAACGATAAGCTCAAAGTCTAAACCCTATTCGTTAACTTAAGTAACTTACACGCCCTTTGTTAAAGGAATTATCAATCAAAGAAACTACAGAACACTGCCTAATGTTGTTAAACTGAATACATGTTAAGTAATATTAAACTTTCCCTGTAGAAACATTTGTATACTTAGCAGATATGATCTCTTAAACAATAGCTTAAAGCGTGGGCGTTGTGCAGTAAATAGATATTCTACAAAATCGGGCTGCCAAAAATTGCGTGTTTTAGTAGTAAAAGTCAAAGACGGAAATAAGGGCCTTAAATGAATACCTTAAAACAATATTATAAACTTGATACCTACAGGTGATAAAATGTTAGAATTGGGTCACGAAAATCGATGTAAAAATCACTCCACGCTCATCATTTAAAAATACTATATCAGCCATACAGACTATTCAAACAGGGTGTATTTATTTTACTGTCAAATATTAGCGATGTTACACTATTCTATTACATATCATACCAGCGTGGTCCAAAATTACCTGTGTATATAAATCTCGTAAAATAATTATTTATTTGGAAGGTTAGAATAATTTATTAATTTTACTAGCTGGCCAGGCGAACTTCATAAATCAATGTTTTGTTTTAGATTATTACCTGAATAACTAAATATTAAACTTTATAACAATAGTTTTAGCATTTGACATGCTCAGTTACTTTAAAGAACAATTTATTTGTGAAAATGGAAAAAATACAGCGTTACTGCAAGCAGGATTCGAACCTGCGTCCCATCCAATCCGGGGCTCTTTTTTTGACAAAACATGACGATTCCTTACATTTTACTCTTTAATACTACAATATACTTGTCGTGCGCCATTGAAGCGGAATAATAACGTTAATATACTCGTATATTAAAGTCCATCAATTCATTCTATTTAAGTACATCTTTAGCTTTCTTGATAGCACTTCAAGTATGTTCACAAACTAACAATAAGCTCCTTTATACCTGTCATATCAATCTGCGCTCAACTTATAATCCGAACGCGTGCAAGCTGATTACGAAATATTGCGCTCTAACAAACGTTCTATGTATGTGTAACTTTTATTTTGTTTTTTTGTTAACGCTGTTGAAATTTATTCATGTATACCCGGTTTTTTTTGGCGGGAACACGAAGATCATGTCGTCGCTCTGCATTATTTTTTAAACTTGTGTTATTTCAAGTATTAATGTGTAAAAGTGGTGGCCTTTTGCTTATTAACTATTTTCGTATGTGTATAAGTGTTGGCAAGTGGATGCGACATAACGTGTTTTTTCCTGTTATCTCCAAAACTCCATAAAAGCTTCAGTTAAGTCGCCATCGTCTTACTGGAGCGGGACTTTGACTTGACTGACTAATTTTATATGACTGACTTCGACTACGACTTGTTTTATGAATTAAACTTACCTGTGATCAGAGAATAACGATGTTTATATGTTGCTGTTAGGCTGATAGTTCTGCCAATGCCTTAAATAAATTAATAAAAATAATAAGTATACCCTGTGATAAACTGGATGATAATGTTGGACTCTCTGGCGTTGAAGGTGGGAACAGGGCTCATATACTCTAATTTATACTTGTAGCCGTTCATTGCAAGTTCGTAATTTATTAATATTGCCCCATACTCCTTCTTGCCTTGTACATGATTAATTGCGATTTAAAAAAATTGAATTACTTAGTTTCTCCCTATTGTCACGTTTCGTCAAACCCAATGATACTCCCCTTTTGTTAAGGCGGGAATTAATGTACCTAACCGCACAACCCATCGTTCGGTGTGACGAACAAGGTATTGTGGGGTCCTCACCCACTAAATAAACCCTGTGCCGTCTCTCCGCCTGTACTGGTGGACTACTGGAACTGTGTGACATTACTTAACAGGTCAAACGATACCTTTTATTTGCGAACGTATTTTTATTAGAGCCTCTTACTGCAAAATGCAAAGTTTGTTCCTGCATTCATCATTCATTGTTATTAATTTAATAAAAACTGCAAAAATAGCGCGCAGTTTCTTGTGGGATCTTCTGACTGTTGATGCGTTCCAGTAGCAGTTAACATTAAATATGATATAAGTGCTCTCGCAGGGTTTAGTGACATTACCACTGAAATAATGTAATATAGTTTCAGTGATTCACTAACGCAGGCGCGGAGAGACGGCACAGGCGGGTTTATTTAGTGGATAAGGGCCCCACACTACCTTGTTCGTTGCCCCGAACGACGGGGTGTGTGGTTAGGAAAATTTTCCCGCCTTAACAAAAAAAAAAGGTGTAGTGACATTAGATTATTCGATTTTTTATTAAAATGATTAAGTTTGGTTCATGGTAAAGATGGCGGTGGTTATTATGCTTGTATATGTATAAATAAATTGAAACAATATTTATGTCAAGTTCTGAGTGTAGAAACTAACAGATAATATCAAACCAGAATGAAATTATTTATCTTCGACGACAGAGGCTCGTGTCTACGACCGCTATGATCATGTTAATGGACAAACATCGAGTTTTTATGACGCCGATCACAATCTCCGTCAATATTTATTTAACAACTTATCAGACATTGTATAAACATTTATGTCGTGTTACGACAGTATACATCGTCGTTGCGTATTTGTGTAGGATGCAAGCAAATATCGATATCTGATGTTCTGAAAGTGACATTTATGTACGTAGTACTCTATAAGGTAATGCAAATAACGGTGGAACATAATATTTATACACTCTTGAGTCCTTCGTCACCATTTACCACGCTAACTCAGGCTGTAGTCACACATAATTTCGAAAAATCATGAAATGTCCGAGGCGCAATCTTGGAGAGGGATCGAAACCGATACCACTACCTTTGCAGTCCTTGGTAGAGCTAAATAAGTGCCAGATGTTGTATTTAGGAACGGCACTACTGCAGGCATTAACTAGTCTATAAACAGTTTCAAAATAACGACGAACAATAAAACAATACTACAAATGTCTTATTACAGATTCGTCGCAGCCGCGTTTTAATCACGTAATAAGCAATCACAGCAGTTGCGCAACATTTATACAACAATTGCTGTCAAATAACCTGTAACGAAATGTCAAAGTAAAGAATGTACGTAAACAGAAGCTTATTCAGCGCCGCAAGGTACGGGCGACCCCAGGGGTCACGATTGAGACCGTCCAGCATCTCCTGCCTTTTCTCAGTTTTGGCGCGGCAGATGGCCAGCTTGAACTCAGCCCGCGAGGTGCGGTATGCCTCGTACAGCCGGCCCTCCCGCTCCTCATCGCGGTTGCGCCGCCGACTACGCGGGTGTAGGACCTCCGCGCACGAATGCACGCCGCACGAAAGTCTGCCAGCTCCTGGGACCACCAGTAGAGCCCTTTCCTCGGAGGAGGACGTCGCACACGGGGCATGGCCGAATCGCACACTGCGTGATCGCAGCGCGAAATCGGCCAGCCTCAACGTCCACCTCCTCAGTCAGGGCTGGTGAGGACAGCCACGATTGAACGATGGCTGCCTCCGCCAGTAGGTCCCTATCCAGCCTACCCACAGACCACCGCGGGAACGCGGAAGTTCTGCGCCCCGCTTGACCCCTACTGGGGCCCTGCAGGGACCGGGAGACCTCAATCCGGATATACCGATGGTCGGACAAAGTCTCAACCTCCTCCAGGACACACCAGTTCCCTACTCGTGCCGCGACGTCGGGGCTAGCGGACGAAAGGTCCACTATCGACCCGCCCGTTGTTGACGGGCCTCTATTTAATAAACAGAGGCCCGTCGACGCCGCCCACTACTGTAGATATTCCTACCACTGTGTATCGTATAGTGAGTGAGAATGCTGTCTCTATCCTCTCCTTAGTATCCTTCCCATAGTCACCTTATTATCTGTTCTTTCCACTTCCACTCCCTTTCTTTGGAGATAACGACTCGCAAGTGATGTCTCAGGTATTGCTAGCGTTTACAGGATCAGGTTAGCATTATGCCCTACCGAAGGAATGTAACATATTTCCAGTGGCTCACCAATAAAGGCGGGGAGACGGCACACGGCAGGTTTCTTTAGTGGGTGAGGGCCCCACACTACCCTGTTTGTTGCCCTGAACGACGGGGTGTGCGGTTAGGTACATTTTTTCCCGCCTAAACAAAAAAATTAACCTTAACGTTTGTGCTATGAGTAACCAGATTACGGATATAATACATATACTCGTATTACTTTTTTTTTAAATACATACATATAATAGATTAAAACACACCCAGACGCAGTACAAATATCTGTGTTCATCACATAAATAATTGTCCTGAGTGGGAATCGAACCCACTACACTACCGACTACGCCATGAAGTCCATCAAATGTGGCATTCACCAATTTTATTCTCTATTATTTTGATCTATATATGTACTCATTTGTTCTCCAAATATTAATCCAAATAGTAATTACCGTCATGTACACTGCTGGGTCATCTACCAGTAAAAGAAAAACACCATGTAACTGTTTCTTTCGTTAGTAATATATAGTTAATTAAATAAACAGTTTTTAGGGTTCCGTACCCGAAGGGTCAAAACGGGACCCTATTACTAAGACTTCGCTGTCTGTCTGTCCGTCCGTCTGTCGCCAGGCTGTATCTGAAGAAAGGCGATAGCTAGACAGTAAAAATTTTCACAAATTATGTATTTCTGTTGCCGCTATAACAACAAATACTAAAAACAAAAAAATAATAATATTTAAGGGGGCTCCCATACAACGTCTGTCTGTCCGTCCATCTGTCGCCAGGCTGTATCTCAAGAACGGCGATAGCTAGACAGTTGAAATTTTCACAAATTATGTATTTCTGTTGCCACTATAACAACAAATACTAAAAACAAAAAAATAATAATATTTAAGGGGGGCTCCCATACAACGTCTATCTGTCCGTCCGTCTGTCGCCAGGCTGTATGTTAAGAACGGCGATAGCTAGACAGTTGAAATTTTCACAAACGATGTATTCTGTTGCCGCTATAACAACAAATACTAAAAACCAAAAAAATTATAATATTTAAGGGGGGCTCCCATACAACGTCTGTCTGTCCGTCCGTCTGTCTCCAGGCTGTATCTCAAGAACGGTGATAGCTAGACAGTTGAAATTTTCACAAATTATGTATTTCTGTTGCCACTATAACAACAAGTACTAAAAACCAAAAAATTATAATATTTAAGGGGGGCTCCCATACACGTCTGTCTGTCCGTCCGTCTGTCTCCAGGCTGTATCTCAAGAACGGTGATAGCTAGACAGTTGAAATTTTCACAATTGATATATTTCTGTTGCCGCTATAACAACAAATACTAAAAACAAAAAAATAATAATATTTAAGGGGGGCTCCCATACAACGTCTGTCTGTCCGTCCATCTGTACCCAGGCTGTATCTCAAGAACGGCGATAGCTAGACAGTTGAAATGTTCACAAATGATGTATTTCTGTTGCCGCTATAATAAAAAATACTAAAAATAAAATATTTAAGGGAGGCTCACATACAACAAACGTAATTTTATGGCCCTTTTTTGCTCGCTATTGATAACGGCAACAGGTAGACGCTTGAAATGTTTGCAGAATATTTAGTTATATATTGGCTTTAAAAATAAATAATTAAATGAAAATAAAATTAATATTTAAGGGGGGGCTCCCATACAACAAACGTGATTTTTAGGGTTCCGTACCCGAAGGGTCAAAACGGGACCCTATTACTAAGACTTCGCTGTCTGTCTGTCTGTCCGTCCATCTTTCACCAGGCTGTATCTCAAGAACGGCGATAGCTAGACAGTTGAAATTTTCACAAATGATGTATTTCTGTTGCCGCTATAACAACAAATACTAAAAACAAAAAAGTAATAATATTTAAGGGGGGCTCCCATACAACGTCTGTCTGTCCGTCCATCTTTCCCCAGGCTGTATCTCAAGAACGGCGATAGCTAGACAGTTGAAATGTTCACAAATGATGTATTTCTGTTGCCGCTATAACAACAAATACTAAAAATAAAATATTTAAGGGGGGCTCACATACAACAAACGTAATTTTATGGCCCTTTTTTGCTCGCTATTGATAACGGCAACAGGTAGACGCTTGAAATGTTTGCAGAATATTTAGTTATATATTGGATTTAAAAATAAATAATTAAATGAAAATAAAATTAATATTTAAGGGGGGGCTCCCATACAACAAACGTGATTTTTAGGGTTCCGTACCCGAAGGGTCAAAACGGGACCCTATTACTAAGACTTCGCTGTCTGTCTGTCTGTCCGTCCATCTTTCACCAGGCTGTATCTCAAGAACGGCGATAGCTAGACAGTTAAAATTTTCACAAATGATGTATTTCTGTTGCCGCTATAACAACAAATACTAAAAACAAAAAAGTAATAATATTTAAGGGGGGCTCCCATACAGCGTCTGTCTGTCCGTCCGTCTGTCACCAGGCTGTATCTCAAGAACGACGATAGCTAGACAGTTTACTTGCAAAATTTGGTAACAGCCAAACACCATGGTTACAGAGAGTTACAATAGTGTAATATTGTTTACCTACTCAATGGTACGGAACCCTTCGTGCGCAAGTCCGACTCGCACTTGGCTGGTTTTTTTAACGTTTTTTTGCCTCGACTGATTGAATTCGTTTGTATTTTTTAATGTGTATTTATGTCAAGGTTTTAACATCATTAATTGTGCTCGTAATTGCTATACCAAAGTGCTATACTAAACAGTTCATATCAACATAACGTTACACATGAAGTTGCGAGCATTCTTATATGAACGGCGGCCTACTCTTTCGGGTACCTTCAACTGAGTGACGCTTTCGCACACGGAGCGTCCCCCCTTCGCGGGAGGCCTTGCGGGTGGTGATCGTTCCCCGGTTCCAACCATCTGCAACCTCAGCTAGGGTGGCATAAGTCTCTGCCTACCCTTATAAGAAACAGGCGTGTATCTATGTATCTAGATGTACTAACAAGGATTGATTGTAGGCTAGAATAGTTTAGATGCAAGATTTAAGTTGGCTCCTGACTGAGAGTTTTATTGAAATGTTATGCCATTTGCCGATGGACTGGTCGCTCATTTCAAAGTCTTGCTCCACATTCACAGTAGTAAATGACGAATTCATTAATCGAGCTACTGTGCTTTTGAAACGTAACACACCATTCTAATATAATTCGTCATAAAAACTTAAAATTACATGAGGATATGGATCTCGGGCCGACCCGCTTAGTTCTCTATTTTGACTATAAGAATGCTTTATGATCTGTATTTTAGCACTGAACATGCTCAGCTACTTTAAAGAATAAATTATTTGTGAAAATGGAAAAAAAAGAGCTTTACTGCGAGCAGGATTCGAACCTGCGTCCCATCCAATCTGGGGAAGTGCTCTGGACCACTAAGCTATGGCAGTCACCAACGGTGATTCCAAATCTTCACTTCAAATTTGTTTTTTACATGTCTCTTTTTCTACATTCACAAATAATTTGTTCTTTAAAGTAGCTGAGCATATCAAGTGCCAAAATACAGATCAAAATAGCCCACTAACTTTATAGGCCCGACCCGGAAACCGAACCCGAGACCTCATTATCCGCAGTAGCATACGTTACCACTGGACTATCGAACTACTCTACTTACAGGGAGCATCACCACTCACCAGCATATTGCAATTCGTAAACAAAATAAATCTATATTTATAAGCGTTTTATTTAACCCTATTTGTCACAAACTGGTAGCACTAATATGGGTAACTAGGTATTTCCGAAAACTAGTTAACTGTTACAGTTTTTTGCACAGAGTAAAGACACGTAATTGAACGTCGTCTTGTTTGATTAATCTTTTTAGGCATAGACCAAAATAGATATGGCTTTTTTTCTAACAGTTGTTCTGATCTGGGTGCACTTTGTGTCCGTGATATTGTATGTTTGTGAAGTCCCCCGTGATACATAGGATTATTCCTTAGCGCAGGGTTTTGTCTTTAAAAAAAAAAGAAATACTGTGCTCTGTTAGTTAACATATTCGATATATATTTCTTTATCAAACGTGTTTTGTTTGATCGTTTTAATTAAATGTCAATGAGTGTATGCTTTTTACAATACAAGTAGGTACTTCTGGCTTCCCCTACTTTATTCTAGATTCAAATTCTGTTTTTCATCTATATTTTTAGCATTTGACATTTTTTTTTTCCGCTAGTACAAAAAATCTCTTTTTCCTTATTCACAAATAATTTGAACTCAAATTCTGTTTAAAATAAGGTCAGTATGTAAGGAAATAAATACTCATTGCTTTATACTTAAATAAATTATAGTTTAAAAAACTAAAAAATCTTTTATGGCTAGTTGAACTAAAAAGTAGAAAAAAATACTTACAAATAATGATTGTAAAAAGCGTGGGGTGCTTTCTGCTATATCAATGAACTATTTGTAGCGTTTGATGTCAAGCAGGTGATTTTATTTTATGATTTTGTCGGCGTGACTAATATCTATACCTATTCAAAATTACAAATTACATTTTTCTGGCACTAACTCTCTGAGCCAAAAACGGAGAAACTTCTCAAATTATTGTATTGTCTTCGGTCATGTTTAGTGTGTAAATCCGATATTTCGAAGTCGGTCAAAATCACGTTCAAAAATTCCGTTACTTACAAACAACACATACATACCAAGCAATTAAAAGCTTGTTAAATATGACAGTTTTACGGTGTACTAAGAAACGTCGTATTACAGCTCTTTTTATCACTGAATGAGAGCAACTGCGCTTTATCATCATGCAGGTTCATGGGTATGCACATAGCATCACGCCTGTATCTCCAAAGGGGTAGGCAGAGATGTATTACACACCCACGGTTTGCCTGTTTAAGTGCCACGTAATAGCGGGTGAGCCTATTGCCGTGTACCGAGCACATTTCCAAACTCCGGGCTGCTACTGAGATTTTTTCGCTCAATAGCACTGCCCGACTCGGGGACCGAACCCGTAACCTCATGATGAGCAGTCGTTCACACTACCGCTGCACCACAGAGGCAGTTGGCAATTGATTATTAATAGTTGGCATGTTGCGAATTAATATATGACAGTGAACATCACTCTCAGACTAGTTTTCTAACGAACTTTTCTTTTACTGTTGAAAGCAACTAATAGTATCTAATATGAAGATGTTTTAGAACCTCGCGGCTTTATTCACTGATTTAAAATAACTTCTCCTAGTAAATAGTGAGTGACCCTACTGCCTTAATTTTTCTACATATCTCGCAGAAAAATAGAGAGAGGGGCCATTAATAAATTCTGCTATTTGGACTACCTCCTCATTTTGTCAAGCTTTCTCATAATACTTAGAAATTTTTATATATATTTTTAGCATTTGACATGCTTAGCCATATCCATTAAACACAAAGTGGAAAATGTGAAATCGAAAATAACAGTCACGAGCAGGATTTGAACCTGCATCTCCTAGATACCGTCCAGATGCTTTGCCAATTCAGCCATCGTGACAACTGCTCTCGACTGCTGACTTCGATAACACATTCATACTTAACGTCCTGGGTGACGCCTGCGCCATCTGTCGGAAGTATTTACATACATTATACCGACCAGGTAAACTTAATTTTACAATTAAGATTTTTACCTAATAATGACGCAGCCCTATAAATACTTAGAAATTTTTATATACATATATTTTTAGCATTTGACATGCTGGAAATATAGTGGAAAATTTCTCATAATGTTTGCGATGCTCCTTTTAACATTACGCGACAAAATTAGACCCTCTAACTCTTTCTTACCTTAAACATTTTGCATTGCGATGTAAATATGCAAAAAATCTCGTGAATCGGTGATATTGAATGTTTGGTTTGAACAAAATTGCATGAATATTCTGAGATCGTATTTATTGACCGTAAATATATATTCAATAGTATTTTATTATCGTTTAAAGCACAACACCAACATCCTAATTTCTCGGAAAGTTAACGTTTGAATACGTAGTTAAATCTGTGCGTCTGTGCACTTAGAGAATATTAATCCATTGGCGGGAAAGCGGATTTCGAAATACGAACTTTCCCGAAGTTTACCAACGACGTAGACCAAGATTAAATTCTTTTAAGTTTTAAATCTCGTGTTTTTTGTAAATGTAAGGGACCGTTAAAAAAATACATTCACAAACAAAGAGACATAATTTAGGAATAGCCCCTAAGTAGGTAGATCTTTCACAAATTGTCACTGTTTTGATATTTTTTAAGCATTTGACATTCTGTCATAAAAATAGACACACGAGTGCGAAAATGTAAAATCTATAACAGTCACGAGCAGGATTGGAACCTGCATCTCCTGGAATACCGTCCCAGATGTTTTGCCAATTCAGCCATCGTGACAATTGCTCGGGACTGCGAATTTCGATAAGACATTTCTTCTTAATGTCTTGGGTGATCCCGCGCCACCGGTCGGGTGCATTTGCATATATTATTCCAACCAGGTAAGCTTAATTATCACCATTAAGATTCATACCAAATAATGGTGCAGTCCTATAAATACGAGTATTTTAATATTTCCAATTTCAGATTTTCGCAATTCGTGTCAAAGTATCACTGATGAAAGATATCATGAGGAATTCTGACATAACTAAGCTACCATAGAATTACATAGATACATTATTATGACCCGATTCTGAAGTCCATGCAGATTGGATTTGAGGGCATTAACTATAATTAGGTTAATGTTCTTCAATAAAATATAATTATGTTTAAGTACAAATTATTTGTGAATGTGGTACCCAATCTCCACATCACAGAGCAGTCAGTGCGATAGCTCAGCGGCTCAGAGCACTTTCCCGGATTATAAAGGACGCAGGTTCGGTTTCCGTTTGCACTAAAGTTCCCTTTTTCCACATTCACAAATAATTTGTAATTTAAAGTAGCTGAGTATCTCAAGTGCTAAATTACATATCAAAATTTTTTAAAATGTTTATCAAATAAACTATCGCAAGCAATTGATAAAATCATAAAGACCTATATACAACACACCCAGTAATATAGGGTACATTATCCGATGTAAACAATAGGTTTACGCTTCGGTGGTACGAACTTCAGCAGAGATCAACCATCAATGTCTATGCAGCCACACCTATATTGTAGGTACATGGTACGTACATTATCTTTATAAATAAAATTATAGAGGTATGCCGTTGTCCGCACCACATGTAAGGGGTCGTCCATTAATCACGTGAGTGCTCGAAAGAGGGGAGGGGTGTAGTGAGTTAATAATTATTCTGATTTTTTTAAGATTATTTGTAATAAAAAAATACACGGGATTTTATTGGTTAGTCTTAAACCTGACCTTGTATCACCAGGGCGGAGGGGAGGTTATAAAAATCACGTGATTAATGTACTATCCCTAACAACTACTGAAGTATTCAATTACGTTTTCTAAGTTTTATTTCACACTTGGCTATTCCCAAATATATATTGCGATACCTTAATTTGTATTATTATAAGTCTGTAACAGAGCTGTATCTGTACATTAAAGATATTTGAGAAAAAAATAATATCCATCCATCTATCCATCAGCCCTTCATCGTCCACTGCTGGACATAGGCCTCCCCAATGGGGGATAGTGCCGTAATCGCCACGCTTGGAAGGCGGGTTGGCGATCGCAGTGGATGTTGTTAATACTCGAGGGAGTACTGCTGCCCACTCCTGCGGTATTCCCTTAGTCGGCTCTTACGACTCCTGTGGGTAGAGAGGGGTGGTACAATTCTAGAGCCAGCCCCACACGGCCCTTTTGTCGGTTCAGATATAGCCTAAATAATATATTTAATATAATATGAAAAAAAAAAATATTTTAGATTTTTTGTCTGTGTCTAAAAAAAATTAAAAACGAAAGTTCTATTTAACGGTCCTAGTAGCACCTTTTCTTTAGAATCATTAATCTAGATATAGTTTTTACATTAACATTAACTATTTTTGATTAATGGTACAACACTAATGAAACAAGTAAATGGTTCACGAGATACCGTATTGCGCATACATCGTCTCTGATCTTGTAATGTAGGCCCATAATATGTTTTGTATTACATATATACTAGCTGCTACCGGCAACTTCGTCCACGTGGAATTTAGTTATATGTTTTGTGCGGTATCCTAATAATTTTAAGATGGAAGGAACCATCTGGATAGTACACTAGACTCATTTACAACACTATGCTGTAATACTTTCTGATATTTACGCGAATATCACACATTTTGAAATATAATTACGTTTACGGAATCTATCGCGTTTACTTGATTTTTCTACTATCCCGACGTTTCGAATACATTACAGAGTTTTTAGACGTATATCAGCTTTGGACGTCTAATGTCCACCCGTGACCATGAATGCTGTTAAGTATTCAAAACGTCGAATAGTAAAAAATCAAGTAAACGCGATAAGATTCCGTAAACGTAGTTTTATTTCAAAACACTATGCTGTGATAATTATAGAAGTACCAAATAAAGAACAAATTATTTTATTTGTGAATGTGAAACAAGAGATTTTTACTGCGTGCGGGAAGTGCTCTAGACCGCTAAGCTATCGCAGTGACCGACGGCCATTCTCAATCTACTAAAGACAAATGTGATGTGGAGACTTTCCCGGATTGGAAGGGACGCAGGCTCGAGTCCCACTCGCAGTAAAGTTCTCTTTTTCCACATTCACAAATAATTTGTTCATTATTTGCTAAAACATAGATTAAAAAAATACCAAATAACGTAATCTTTAATTTATTAATGACAAATACACACCATAGTTCAGTTATACCATCAGCAAAACTAACCCCATTCCACTATCTTCTAGATACAACTAGTTCAGGGCATAATCGGCGACATTTCACTGTTTCATGAGAATTATGAGCGCATATTCTCGTCACAAGAACAAAGCACTTTAAACCTTAGAAACCTCTACAATAAATGTTTTTTTCTACGAAATATGTACAGAGAAAGCTTTGATGTACGCTCGGTTTACTGATAAGCTTCCCGGTTCGGGGCAATGCAAATTATTATCACAACGCTGACCCGACAAGGCTGTGCAGTGGGCGTATTGTTTCGTAATTCTATATTTATGGCCCTGTCATGTTTGTGTCGACATTATAAATTCTAGGTGCTTTGAAACTGTACACGGAGGATGAGGTGGACAGATTGTTGCGAAAGATCTGACAATTTGTAATGTTTCTGAGTAACACCATCATATTTATACATAATACCAGCTAATAACCGCAAGTTTGTCTACGTTATAAAACTTGTAAAAACCGTTTGTTTTTTGGAACTTTAAACTTAGTATTAAACTAACCTTCCTTCACTCCGCAGTCAAAAGCTTGTTTTTAGGTTATACTTATCTCACGTGCCCGGTACAGTAGAAGGATACAATATATTATACCAGTTCAAAACTCGTTCTGTAGTTTATACCCGAACAAACAAACGAACTTAATCCATGTGGTGACGGTCTAAGGATACAAGTGTCACCACCCCATTCTTTTCCACGGGTGTCGTATGAGGGGACTAAGGGAAGTAAGCAATTATTATCCATTGCATGAGCGGTGGTAAGGCTGGGTACTAAGTACTCAATTGGTATCAGGCCCGAGCGGGTTGGTACCACCATCTCCCGTGTGACCGGCCATGAAGCACATCGTTGCGTTTTGTTTGTAGCAGGAGACCATGTCAGAGCTATTTATTCTTTCATTTCATCACCACCCTTCACCCATTTTTTCTCAAATATATAGATATAGTACAAATTATTTGTGAATAAGGAAAAAGAGATTTTTTGTACCAGCGGGAATCGAACCCGCGTCTTTTCCAATCCGGGGAAGTGCTCTAAGCCACTGAGCTATCGTACAGATCTTTCGATCATCCCTATCTCCTTATCACATTTGTCTTTAACCCCGGGGGGGTTCTCTTACAAAAAATCTCTTTTTCCTTATTCACAAATAATTTGTACTTTAAAAAGTGGCGGAGCATGTCAAATGCTAAAAAATATAGATCAAAAATATATAGATATAGCTCTGTTACAACTTTATAATATTATAGATAATTATTTAGATATTTTTATATAAATTTTTAGCATTTGACATGCTTAGCACTATACATTAAACACAAAGTGAAAAATGTGAAAAATTATATAATGCGCAATTAACTATTAACTATTTCCTAGTAGTAGAGCTTTGTTTACACCAGCATGAATGGGCCGGCTCGATCGGGGAAGTACCACCCTCTCACTAAAGATCAGAATCTTACCGTTGTGTCTCGTATGATAAGCAAGAGTGCCGGAGGCCCAAACTCCTTCCTTATCCTCTCCTTATTATCCTTCTTATCCTCTCCTTACTATCCCCCCTATGCACCTCCTATCACTTTCCTTGAAGATAGCAACGCGCGAGTAACGCCTCTGGTGTTGCTAGCGTCTATGGGCTACGGTAACCGCTTACCATCAGATGGGTCGTATGCTTGTTCGCCGCTCACGTAGCATATAAAAAAAAACTACAGTATCCGTTGTGACTACTATACCAGATTTTTTAATATAAAAAAAATAAGTTGAATATATCTACCGAGCTTTAAAAAAAAATCAACCAGAAGCAAAGCATTTTTGTGTAAAGTAAATGTTTATTAAGACTAAGTGCTAACTGTGTTGATATGCAGTAAGTGTGTGCGGTGAAATTTTTAATATTTGTATTGGAAACACACGGGGTATCGTTCGGTACGTTCAAGGTATATTTGCATATTACTGTTGTATCATGGTGATGAGATGTCAGATCTGGTCCACTACCAATAATGTATTAAAATGTGTCTTGTTATTGAAATACGAGACAGTAACGTTATTGTTTGATTTCCGATATGATTTTAATGAAGAATAAGATAAACTTATACCCTATGAAATAATTCAGTAGATATGGAATTAGAAAAGAAGCATCAGTTTAAAGAAAACAAAATATGAAGTTCTAGATAACTTTTTTATACACAACGTGGCTAGCATACAAGCATACGTCCTACCTGATGGTAAGCAGTTACCGTTAGTCTATAGACATCAGCAACACCAGAGGCATCACTCGCACGTGGCCATCTCCAAGGGAAAGGTTAAGAGCTGGAGATGACGGATAGTATGGGGAAGGTAGGATGGATACTAAAGAGAGGATAGGAAGGGGATTTGGGCTAGAAGAATTTCTTTCACAACTCAAATAAATTAGATAAAAGTTAAGATTTTATTGTTTTATATTAGAAAACCACAGTTACCAAACAAATATATCTCTTATCGTCTCATTACAAAACATTTAAACAACTATTGCTCCACTTTGGTAATTAATAATAAAATCCTTACTTTTGTAATAAAAAAACAACTAGGGGATAATTACCTACGTCACAGCAGAATACTAGAGCAGAAAGTATAGTAAGATAATTAACTATGTATATAGAAATCAATTAAGGGCATCCATAATCGGCACTTAAAATGTGACTTTAGATAAACTTTGTTTACCTACATATATTATGTATTCTATACTTATTATAAAGCTGTAACAGAGCTGTGTCTGTAACTTTATGATATTTGAGAAAAAAATAATCTAATAGGCTTAGGCGTGTCTGAAAAAAAAAACTATTTTTCTAGATGTTTGTCTGTTTATTTGTTTGTTCGGTTGCGCATCATGCAAAAACTACTAATAATTTGATAGCTCTTGATTAGACTTAAAAACTGGTATACATTTTATCCCGCTAATATATCGGGAACCTGAGATATAACCCTAAAAACTAGTTTTTGGCTGCGGGGGAGCCGCGGGTAAAGGCTAGTAATATAATAAATCTGAACTGTGTGTTTTTGATTTTTATTTTATTGAACATGCTAATATCAGGCAGATTCGAAAGATTACTTTTTAAATTTTTAGTTTGCCAACTCAGGGAACTCAGGAGCGGAACCATTAGCGAGTAAAACCGAGTGGACTAAGAAAGATTGTTAAATATCATATTTAAAATATTTATAAACTTAAAGTAATATACGCGGATGACATAGCTAGTTATTTAATATACGTCTTAAGATATGAAGCCGATAATCTAAACGCACGTTCAAATACTAGCAGCGTTACCGCACACAATTTCATCGCGTATATTTCCAAGCATTCATATGTCAATAACAACAGAATATTGCCCAATGCAAGTCTGTTAGCAAAACTGTTTAATGTCTAACGAGTGTGGGCGGCGTAGCGGTAGTCCGCAGAAAATGTTACAGAACACCTCATTAGTCCAAGATGGTCGATATTTCGTCGGTATTTGGTAGCCACTTAACTTTGACGTGATTTATGTAAAACTATCAATATCTGCTGGCTTACATACTAAAGCCTGTACTGCATTGTTTCACCCGTATACACAACTGCTACTTCACCGAAAGTCGTAGAATAATGTTATATTCTGTAGTCAATCTTACTTGTGTATAAAATAACTTAGAAATGGTGAAAGAATTTTAAAACTGATTTCGTACTGTCTGAATGTATGTAGCTAAATCACATTAAGAATCAAGCATACACAACTAAATGATTTATTGTGATATGATGAAAAAAATAGTAGATGATTTATTGTGATATGATGAAAAAAATAGTAGATTGTTTACCCAGGGAGAAACTATTTAAAAAAAAAGTGTTACGTGGAATCCAGAGCGTAGCGAAGAATTCTAGAGTAAAATCCCGGGCGTAGCTCAGGACTCAAAAATATAACCCTGAGCGCTGCGAGGGATGCAAAATGCGTCCCTTGAGCTTAAAATGGTGCTGCTCCCGAGGTGAAAATGTCAGATGTATAATATATCATTTTCCACTACAACTACGCCTGAATCGGAGTTCCCTTGAAAAGTGAAAAGGTTTCCTCGAAATGACTGCATGGTTTAGGTAATATTTGTATATTTGATCTTTCGTGCCAAGTATTATAGGCTCGATTCCCACACAACAATATTTGTGTGATCCCAAATGGTTGTTCTGATTCAGGGTGTGTGTAAATTACCCAACGGAAAGTCGTGATAATTTGTAGGTTTTAGTTTTGAAATTATAACTTTTTAACAAAAATAGAAAGTTCGCAGGCTCAGCTAGATACATTTTAGAATTTCGTCTATTTTTCTTTGTCGCTTATTTATTCGGAAAGACAGGAAACTAATGAATTTCTACTATTATGCAATAATATTTCAAGCTTATTGTATTTAAGTGGAGGCCTAGTATAGGGCCTTAATTTGCATAAACATAAAGCACCCTTATCAGCCGGCATTCTTGACATAACTCTCAATCCGGTCGAGTTGAGTGACCGCGTTCGGTGCAGATTACAGATAGCGCGATATCGCCGCCCGTGTATCGAACTATATCGACAGGGTTGCCACTTCAAAAAAGACATTTGTATCCAAAACGTGCAGTCTAGTCTACTACTGATATACCTGTCACTGGAGAAACTAGCTTTTGCCTGTGGCAAAACCGGGCACAAAACGATAAAAATTGTATCGTTATATACCTATATAATATAGGTACTTATTGTAATTATACTTATAATAAAAGTTTACTGGTGGTAGGGCTGGGTACCAAGTGAGAGTACTCACTTGCTATCGAGCCTGAACGGGTCTCCTGTGTGACCGGTTATGAAGCACATCAGTGTGTTTAGGCTGTAGCAGCAGATAGCCGTTTATTCTTTCCTTTCATATCTGATAAATGAAATGGTGCGCAGCGGCTTGACAATACTCTCAGTATAGTTGAGTCCATGAGCGACGGTTACCACTTATCATCAGGTGGGCTGTGACTGGTCTGCCACCATTAGCATTAAAAAAAAAGTCGAGAGCAGTCTAGTCATAAATAAATATACGTTATATTCAACTTTTTACTTAATACGCTGAAATAAATTTTGCTCTGTCACATGTACATATGTGCCTCTCTCTCTCTTTCTCTTTCTTGCCCGCTCCCTCTCTCTGATATTCGAGTGAACTATAAAACGTATTCACAAGCCTTTATTTTAATCATATAAGTAGTTTATTTCTTTATTAGAGGAGGGTACACACTAGTTGTGCACTTGTAGTTAGTTAAAAGAATCGACAAAGTTAAGCAGCTTTCTTTCGGCTGGTAATCTGATGGGTGACTAAAAAGTGACACCTGACCTCTTCCGTGCTACAGAAGGCAAGTATAGAAATAGGTTCCGGCTGTCAAATAAAATCCTTTTTTTTGTTTAGGCGGGAAAAAATGTACCTAGCCGCACTTAATCAGTTCCATGTAAATCAGTCAGCCCTGGTCTACAGACGGCAAGAATTCAGCTGATTCAAGTTTTTGATAACTAAGCTCTAGGTTTATTGGAGTGGGCAAACTGTGTTTCATGATTTTATAGTATTTTAATTAATTTGTTCTCAAAATTCTTATGACCATGAAATATTTCTTCCTAACTATTATAAAGCTGTAACAGTGCTGTGTCTGTATGCTGTATTAGGCTATATATGCGTGTCTATACACATTTTTTGTCTGTTTGTCCATTTGCGCATCACACAAAAACAGACAGATTTTGATACAAAATTTTAATTTGATCTCTCGATTAGATTTAAAATCTGGTATACATTTTAAACGGCTATTATATCGGGAACCTGAGGTATAGCCTAAAAACCTTCTTTTGGCTGCGGTGGAGCCGCGGGCAAAGGCTAGTAATCTATATAAATACAATAATAGAGGTCTGTTGTTGGGCGCGCATCACGGAAAAACTACTGAATATATTTAAATTAAGTTTTCTATGTTTTATTTTCACTTGACTCTTATATAAAAAATTTATTGTGATATCTGCATCTATTATTGGTATTACACAGCTGTAAGAGCAATGTCTGTACATTTAAGATATTTGAGGAATAATTAATTAATTGCTATTTAAAAGATTCTAAATACAAAACAATTACTTTAGAATTATGGTCTGTTTGTTTGTTCGAGCATCACGCAAAAACTACTGAACGGATTTTGATGAAACTTTACGTTGATTACACTTAAAAAGCTGAAATGCAACATGGTCATAATTCAGCCAATTTACACAAAATCTTAATGACGATCTAAGCATACAAGTCCACCACCCCATTCTATCCCGCGGGTGTCGTACGAGGCGTCTAAAGGAAGTCAGTAATTGTAACCCATTGCATTATTTGTGATAGGGTTGTGTATGGCCACTGAAGTAACGTCTTGCAATTCCAGTCTACCAGTAGGCTGAGAGCGGTACACGGCGGGCTTATTTAGTGGGTGAGCGCCACACTACCCTGTTCGTTGCCGCAATCGAGAGGGTGTGCGGTTAGATACACTTAAAAAAGAGGGTTAGGTATCATATGGGAAATATTCCCTTATTATCTGGCCCTAGCAGGTCGGTATTTATTTCCCGCCTTCCCGGATATTGGGAATTTCCGGAAAAACTAGTTTCCTCTACCCGGGTGATTTGGTCAGGAGTCTCAGGTGGACATTCAGTAAACCTCGAAATTTCACTATGAAACGAATAAGTAATTGAAAAAAAAATTGTCTTTTTGTAAAATCGCTTTTAAGTTTACAGTGACACCGCAGACAGCGAAAAGTTCTCTTTGTAACCAAGACCAGGAACCAGCTTTTAGACCGAAAATTTGTTTAACATATTATAGTAAAATACTTAAATAATGATTAGTATAAAGTAAGATACAGTACAGTGTACCTACGTAATACTTACTACGTGCTTCTACTTACAGGTGACAGGTAGATAGGCTACACTTGTTTTAATATACACTTGATGTAGTGTATATTAATTAGTATATTAAATATACTTAATATACTTTCCCAGTCTAATAAAAATAATCCGGTTTGCACAACTTTCAAAAAAGCTAAAAGAAAACAATAGTTTTCAAATAACTCGCCACTAAAGGGCCGAACGACCAGTCGTCCTTGGCAGAAGGACGCACTGCCCGTGCCCGCTCTTTTATTTTTTATCCCATAAAATCGACCATTATGGCGGCCGATCTTCCATAGAGCAATAATAGTAAAGAGACTACTTCTATAAAATATTATGAACTGTGAATTACGTTATAAAAATAATTGTGCAATTATTTTAAACATTTTATTTCTTTGTTGGTTTATTTTGCAAGAAAAGTTATGGTGCGTAAGTAAGGAGTTTTTATTAACTTGGAATTTTAATTCTTAAAGGATATAAGGATGAGGTTTTGATTTAGCAATGAACTTATTGTTAGACATAACATTTATAACAGTTTTGTAGCATACACATAGTAGTTACAACGTTGCAGTAGTTGTACAAACACAATTAAAGAACAAAATAAGTCCCACGCTCAGTATAACTAGGTACGTACTATCCCAAAATAAAATGTTGTAGATATATATGATTTGCAAAGTGCTAGATCTATGCAGTTGTTTATTACTCCTGCTTTATTCTCTAACAAATAATAAAATTGTACGTTTTAGGAATTTCAGGAATCGTAAAATCACCTAATTTCGTATTCTCTCTATTTTTTTAAGAACTAACAAATTATTTTGCTACAAATTAAAGCTATGTAGCATATACTATGGAGCAGTTACATATTAGTTATAAAAAAAAATATAGAAAAAATAAAAAGGTTAGAACCTGAAGAATCATGAAATAAGTTGGTAGAATTATTGTCAAGTACGTACATAAATATTTCGACAAATTGCAAAACTCCTTATTTTTTAAGTATGTTAACTATACTAAAACTATGAATTATCATTACTCTATACAAGTGAGAGTGGTGCTCATGCGAGGTGTTTTTGTGCGTCGAACAACCGCTTTATATGGTACATGTGCCATAGGCTTTGCATTCCAAAGGACACATTGGGACAGTATTACTGTCCGCACCCTTTGTTATAACTGTTCATAGTTCTCATGGAATTTTCAAGAATAAAAATATACCTAAATTTTATATAGTATATAAACGTTTATATAGTATTTAAACGTTTAGGTAGAGAGGATGCAGTACGCATGAAGAGTCAAGCACGACATGAACTAACAACTGTTAAACATGTCATGAATGACATGTTTACAGTTGCCTTTTCACACTCTTCACACATTCCAACTAGTGCTTTTTGATCTATCATCTTTTTTGATCTGTATTTTAGCACTTGACATGCTCAGCTACTTTAAAGAACAAACTATTTGTGAAAATGTGGAAAAAGAGAACTTAGTGCGACCGGGAATCGAACCTGCGTCCCTTGCGATCCGGGGAAGTGCTCTAACCACTAAGTCATCGCACTGACCAACAGCCATTCCCAATCTGCACACCACATTATGTCTTTACGACCCACGCCACCTATCGGATGCATTTACATGCATTATTACAATATAGTACCTAAGTTTAATTTTGCAATTTAAATTCATACTATTTGATGGCGCAATTCTTGAAATATTTTTGATCTGTATTTTTTTTAGCACTTGACATAGTTGACATGCTCAGCTACTATAAAGAACAAATTATTTGTGAAAATGAAAAGAGAACTTTAGTGCGAGCGGGAATCGAACCTGCGTCCCTTCCGATCCGGGGAACATTTTTCCCAAATAATTTGATCTATCATCTTTTTAATTGTTAGTATTTTTGAACAGCCAATAACGATAATAATTTCTCGTGGTAGAGCTTTGTTTATCCCAGCATCAATGAGCTTGCTCGATCGGGGAAGTACCACCCTCCTAAAACAGCGGTAGGTACTTCTGACGTTGTGTTTCGTATGGTGAGTGAGAATGCCGGAGGCCTAACCCCCTTTCTATCCTCTCCTTATTATTATATTGCTAGCGTATATAGGCTACGGTAACCAAAAACAGGGGAAAAAATAAATATAACATACATTTAATATACATATATAATATATGTAAGCCTTTTGATTTATATTTTAGCACTTGACATGCTCCGCTACTCTTAAAGTACAAATCATAATTTGTGAATAAGGAAAAAGAGTATTTTAGTACAGGCGGGAATCGAACCTGCGTCCCTTCCTATCCGGGGAAGTGCTCTAATCCACTGAGCTACAGTACTATCTTTTAGACATACCCAAACTCCTTATCACATTTTTGATTCATTTGATTTTGTTGGTTTTTAAGACAAACGTGATAAGGAGTTTGGGTATGTCTAAAAGATAGTACTGTAGCTCAGTGGATTAGAGCACTTCCCCGGATAGGAAGGGACGCAGGTTTGATTCCCGCCTGTACTAAAATACTCTTTTTCCTTATTCACAAATTATGATTTGTACTTATATGTAAGCCTACTAGTAAAGCACAATTAATAAGTTAATTCAAAATAAATAATAAAATGCCTCGGAAAAGTTTTATATGTTAGGCTGAATGACCATGACTGCTGTGTTCACTGCCGATTAAAAAGTAAATTGCGCGCAAATGTCAAGTGGAGTCATTACCGCGCAACCCTCGTAACGTTGACGTAATTAGAGGTCACAGTGAGGTATTAACCCTGCGAGCTGGCTTTATTGCCAGCGAGTTATTTAATAGGGGACTGGATCATGCTGCTCGTGTAATACAAAAAGCGCATCGACTGACGTTTTTTGTGTACTGTAATAATAGTTTCGCACCGTACGATTATGGTGCTTGAAAAAAACATATATAATAATGATTAAACAAATAATTAGGTACATATATGTATTTTTTACAATAAAAAATCGTAATAATAGAAAAAGATGACTACGGGTGGAACCGTATCTTTAATTACTTTTTTAAGTGAATACTTCTTTAGAATCGTTGTGATTTGAAACTCGATGAAACGAAAATGCGTCACGATAAAGAAACAAACACATAAATGTATAGTATTAACAGTCAGTTGCAGAAAAGTACATTAAAGTTATTTTAACTGAAATATTTTTTTTTGTCACAAAAAGTATTCGTTGGTAGTTGATTTGAAACCTCGGTTTCCGGCTTGCGTAATCAATACTTAAACCATATGACCACGGTGTACATAATATTAAGTTTAAAAAAGTGATATGCATTCAATAATAAACTAATATCTCTGTTTTGCTATGTTTACTTGGTATTCCCATGCCATTTATAAACTATTTTTCTCACCTACCCCCGATGTGAATCATATACTTTTGTAATTTATGTTGCTATGGCGAGGTTCACAAGATCTTTTACCAAAGTTGTCCCATGAATTCCTACGGGATATATTATATCGTTGCAAAAAACAAAATTTAAATTAATTTTAATGCTCCTTTAAATTTAATTAATGAGAGATCATTTTAAGCTTAGTAAAAAATAATAATCCTTACATTTACCCTAATACTCCTGATACTCTATATACATCTCAATCTCTTGTAGGCTACTTTTCTGATGTTTTACTTCTGCCGTGTGTGAATTGCACACATATGGGATTTTTTTTCTATAATTTATTTTAGTAAATAAATCGAGGACGTCAAATTCTTTAAAAATAAATAGTAAACCTAATTCAGGCATTTCTTTATTAATATTTTATACCTAGTCCGAATGCCCTCAAGCTTTAGCCTAAAAGCGAAGGGGGCAATGTGGCGATGGACATGGCGACGGAAATCGCGCTGAAAATACCTACAATAGACACTTCTCACCCGTCCGTTGTTTGACAAAAGCTTTATAGGTGTCAGTGGGCATCTCAGGGCAGTCACAGCTCGTATTTGGTACTTAATTGTTAAATCCTAACTATTATCACTATTATAAAGCTGTAACAGAGCTGTGTCAGTACATTTAAGATATTTGAGAAAAAATGACTGTATTAGACTATATAGGCGTGTCTGAACACAAAACATTTTTTTTTTAGATTTTTTGTTTTTTTTTTCGTCAGCGCATCACGCAAAAACTACTGAACGGATTTTGATGCAACTTTTTATTTGACAGCTCTTAATTAGACTTAAAAACTGGTATATATTTTATCCTGCTATAACTATATCGGGAACCTGAGATATAACCTAAAAACGAAACGAGAGCGTTTGGCTGCGGCGGAGCCGCGGGCAAAGGCTAGTATATAATATACCTACCTAGGTGAGAAATAAATTTCTTGTAAAGCAAAATCTTAAGTACTTACTGAGTATTCCCCTATATCTAGACAATTTCTAATAACACAGCACATGTTAATAAAACCTTATATTTGATCTGATTTGTCTCCTCGCATTACCAGGGCAGCATAAATTATTAAGAATTAAATTAATGACATAATTTTTCTCTTGTTTCAGGCTGGTTCTCAGCATGCGGGTGCAGAGGTGGAGCGCTAGCGGCGGCACGGGGCTCCATAGCGGCTTTGTTGCGGGCGCGGGCGTTTGCCCTGGTGTCTCCGCGGGCGATATCCGCGTACAGAGCCCGGCCAGCTTCTGGTAAACACATTTCAATTGTAAAATTTGCAAGATAGTTTAAGTAGTAAGTCATTTAAGTGTAGGGTTCTCGACCTCGAACATTTCTAACATTAATAGGTACACCCAGACTCAGAACAACTATTATGTAATACAAGATTTGTTGAAGGGATTTCAACCATATACTTTACTTACAAGTTTTCGATATTTCGGCACTGTTGCAAGCACCATGATCACGGAACAACTGGCTTGTTTGAAAGTATTTTGAATTCCTAAACTGTTACGAGTGACTGACAACACCCGATATAGAAGGTTGATATCTTAATCACTACACCATTTATACTGTATTTTTTTAAGAAAGAATATGTCTGTTTGGTGACGGATACCAGTGCCACCACCCCATTCTTTCCCGCGTGTCGTACGGGGCGACTAAGGTACAGAATAGTTTACAAGTTTTACAAGTTTCACCCAATGCATTACTAAGTGTAGGGCTGGGTACCACGTGAGCGTACTCACTGGCTATCGGGTCCGAGCGGGTTGATACCATCGTCTCCCTTGTCACCGGTCATGAAGCAAGTTGGTGTATTTTGGTTGTAGGAGGATATAGCCGTATATTCTTTCACTTAATATCTGAGAAATGAATTTGTAAATAGTGGCTTGACAATACTCTCAGTATAGTTGAATCATAGAATGACGGTTACCAATTACCATCAGGTGGGCCGTAACTTGACTGCCACCACAGGCATTAAAAAAAAATTAAATACTTAGTCTATGTATCCTATAGTGTACTTTTGACAAAAAGCAGTTGTTTTAATAACCCCTGGTCTGACAGAGAGCGGGCGCGTCGGAGCGCAGTATGAGCGTGCAGCTGCTCGTCCCGGTACGCCACTGCGCCTAGCAGGAGTATTCGCCGACGGCAGCAAGGCAAAGGCGCCTAAATACGCTCAGCTTATAGATCCGCAGGGGAACGTGAGTGTTATCTTTATTAAAATTTATCATAATAGCTGAATTGTATTTACGATTTATAGTTTAGATAAGAAATTACATAAGGTCATGGACTGCCAAAACATAACAAACAGTTGAGGTAGCCAGTCTGTGGTTGATATCTGACTACGCATGTCTGACTTTTCAAAATTATTGATATCATCCATCCATCCATTCATCAGCCTTTCAACGTCCACTGCTGGACATAGGCCTCCCCATGAGAACGCCACAACGAGCGGTCCTGCGCCGACCGCATCCAACGTACTCCGCGGCTTTGACCAGATCATCGGCAACAATCATTTGGCAACAGCATATCAATTATTGATATGCTGTTGCCAAATTATCATTATCCGGTGAAGCAAAAAAAACAATGAAGAAAGTATGTCTGAGAGTTTTCCTCGAGAGCGTATAAGTCAAAAATGGGACAATATTTGATTTTGAAACAAAATCCTTACCTTACGGATATTATAAATGCGAAACTGCAATTATTGTTTATTACGCTGTCATGCCATAACAACTTAGCCAATGATCATGAAATTTTCACAAATAGTTATATATAATAGTCCAGAATACGGAATCGGACATATTATGCTACTTTTTATTTCAGAAAAACGGATGATTCCTATGGGATAACAATGTTTGTAGGTCATTAGTGTGCCGTGAAGTGACGACTTATTTATATTCTGAAGTCTAGTAATTAATAATGGAACTACTTAGTAGAAGAGCCTGTAACGCTATTTTTGTCTTTGCTTTTTTTTTATTGCATTCTGGTGGCAAACGAGCCACAGCCTAATGGTAAATGGGAACCATCGCTCATGGACTCAACTATACAGAGAGTACTGTCAAGCCGCTGCTCACCATTTTATTTCACATATATGAAATGAACAAATTAACGGCTATCTCCTGCTACAACCAAAACACACCAATGTGCTTCATGGCCGATCACACAGGAGATGGTGGTACCAACCCGCTCGGGCCTGATAGCAAGTGAGTACTGTCACTCGGTACCCAGCCCTACCAACAGTAATGCAATAGGTGATAATTGCTTACTTCCCTTAGTCGCCTTGTACGACACCCGTGGGAAATAATGGGGTGGTGACACTTGTATTCTTAGTCCGTCGCCACACGGAATGCGACTTATTCGGAGTTCAAGATTTACAATAGTTACAAGTTATAGTCCAGTGATCCTTGTGAGCTTATTTCCACCAGAATTGAAAATATAATTATCTAAACCATTAATTTAAAACAATTTTTATTCAAATTGGTTGTGTGACAAAATATAATTAGCACACAATAGGCAATATAGAACTGAAGGAAACTTGAGGTTGTATTTTAGATCGGATGGATGGGTGGCGGCATAGGTTTTATAATCCGCCGACGTAATGAATCGATTGGTTGAAAACATAAGCGGCAGCGGGTTACAGTGAAACCTATACCGAGTTTGACTGAATACTAGCCACGCTTATAGTTTTTTGATTTACTGCCATACACGCCTATATAGCCTAATACAGTTTTTTTTTTTCATTTTGATATATATTATATGTATTTTTTTAGCATTTGACATGCTTAGCCATATAAATTAACACTAAGTGTGGAAATGTTGATCGAAAATAGCAGTCACGAGTAGGATTTGAACTGGCTTGACCGTCCCAGATGCTTTGCTAATTGAGTCATCAAGACGTTAAGATTCTTTCCTAACTTAAGAATTAATGTGTTATCGAAATTCGCAGTCCCGAGCAATTGTCACGATGGCTCAATTGACAAAGCGTCTGGGACGGTATTCCAGGAGATACAGGTTCAAATCCTGCTCGTGACTGTTATTTTCGATTTCACATTGTCACACTATGTTAACAGTATTTTTTCTCAAATATCTTAAATGTACAGAAACAGCTCTGTTACAGCTTTATTAGTTACGAAAACCATTGTCTCTCAAATCTTACAACTTGTACCACACTCCCTCATAGATAGCAATATACGAGTATATTTTATAACTGCTAATGTCGATTAATCAAGTCCATCAGGGAGGGCTCGTCCGACAATGCAAAAAGAAGATTTAAAGTCTTTACAAACGGCCCTCGACAACTTTACGATTAGTACCGAACGATTGACTAGACCCTGATTTTATTATAATTATCTTCGGATTTATTTTAAGATGATAGGCTACTGGGAGTGTGTAAAGCGCTTTTGTATTTATATTTTAAAGCTCTAGTTAAAAGTTTATTGTTCTTGCGTAGGTACTTGATGTGAAGCGCGTTTGAGCCGACGATTATTGTTAAGTATATGACTTAACTAGCTGATGCCCGCGACTATGTCTGCGTTGCTTATTATATTAACATCATGAGGCAGGGAGGCCACATCGTGCTTATTATAAAAATACGTTGTTTCTTAAAGAGAATACTATATTTTTGATCTATATTTTTAACATTTGACATGCTCATTCACAAATAAATTTGTAAATGTGTAAATCGAAATCTATCTAGTAATTTTTCCGTGATCCGGATTAAAAATAATATAATATTTTTTTCATGTTAGCACATTTTTTTTGTTAAGGTGGGAAAATATGGGCTTTACCGGGCACCCCGTCGTTCGGAGCAAGGAACAGGGTATATGTGGGGCAATCACCCTCTAAATAAACCCGCCGTGTGCCGTCTCTCCGCCTATACTGTCGGACCACTGGAACTGTGTGTCATCAGTGGTTCAAGTTAGCCCTTTACAAACCGATATCGATTGCCTTATCTTCTTTAATGTAATTTTACAATAAAAAAATGATTTAAAGACTTCACTAATATTTAGAAACTAGGACACAAATAATAAAATAATAAAACTCTCTAAAGTATTATTAATTAATATGAAAAAAAAACAGCATCACGCCTATATTTCTCGAAGGGGTAGGCAGAGGTGTAATACGCACCCACGATTCGCCAGCTATGTTTAGGTCCCACGTAATAGGGGGCGAGCCTATTGCCGTCTACCGGGCACATTTCCAAGCTCCGGGCTGCTACTGAGAATTTTTATTTTTACGAAAAAGCTGAATAACATTGCCCGACCCGGGGATCGAACCCGAGACCTCATGATCAGCAGTCACACACACTACCGCTGCACCACCGAGGCAGTTAATTAATATGCTTCGAAGTATTAACCCCCTGTCGTGCATCATAGTCTTTAAAAAATAGAAGAGTTTCAAATCATGATTCGCTACATCAGGTTCAGTATAAGCTGGGAAACTACAAATCTCGTCATTCCTTGACTATTTACCTAGTTTATAGGTACCTATATTATCCCGACATCATATAAAGGCAATGATAATCTTTGATTAAACCCACATCCTAGACTAAGAATTGAAGTCAATATTTCTATATTGGCAGTATTACTATTCCTTGTCAATAAATAAATAAACATAAATTTTATTGCACTCACAAGTTCTAGGAGTACCAGGAATTGTTAGGTAATAAACTGGTCATACATAGAACTATTTTTTTTTATTTTATGACTTGGCAACTAAGTCCTTATAGTCAAATTCGAATTTTCGTACCTAATTTTGGAGGGACGATGTTAGTTATTTCTGAAGATCGTGTCTATAAACCTTTGGTTCAAATAAGTAGTGTCTAGAGTTTAAATAACCTGACACATTACGCTCAGATGTTATTATAAAAATTATAGAGTCCAGGTAAAATTACTAATACCCCTTATTGTATTCAGCGTAAAATTATATTCAGATCGCGAACTACACTATTATAGTTTAAAAAAAAATTAAATAAAAATCCTCCTTACACTCGAAAGAACATTAAATTCTTTGTCTATTTTTGTTCGACAACCCATAGTAACGCGCCACAGGATCTTGACAGTAAAGATCTGACATTTACGAGACGTACACAAGCTAAAATTACTTTTAAAGCAACGGAACAAAGTTTAAATTGACGCTTGTACTATGAAATGGAATGCATATGTCCTGCCAATTTTACTCAAGTACTTCTGTCAAGGGAAGTTAAACTTTAGTTGCATTGAATAAGGCTCATGTGACGTGTTAAGATATGGTGGCGCGTTTATCCAGCGGGGCAGTGTCCTCCGTGAACCGTGTTGCTACGGCTAGGGTTGTCACGACTTGGAAATGAAGCTTTTGTTGTTTCGTTTTTATTGGTGAACTAAAATTATGGTTTGACATCGTCCACAGGGGCTTCGCTGTGAATGTTGGGGAGAATATATGCTTGTGACACTACGGATAGTTTATGGAAACTATTTTTTATTATAAAATAAATAATTTTGATACATGATTATAATCTCGCACATTTAGGATCTTGACACCATCCACGGTTAAGATAAATCTAAGACGATAATCCCCAATTGTTGATTAATTTATTGTTGTCTAAATTTAATTTTGATAAATAACTATAAAAATTGTAAATGATATTCATGATTGCTCACATTAATGACAGATAATGTTAGTAATAACCCTCTCTCTTGTTGCTCGTCTGCCACCATAAGGAGTAAAAATTTAGGTGCACGTAAATAGGAAACAATAGAGCTGGAAGCGAATCTTTGAATATTATTGTTGTGGAGAGAAAGGGATATGAGGTGGAGAGGAAGGATAATAAGGAGAGGATGGCGGATAATGAGCGGGTTTGAGCCTTTGGCATTCCTACTCACCATACAAAACACAACCGTAGGAGTATATACCGTTGTTTCACGGTGATATGCTGTAAGAGTGTGGTACTTCCTCGATCGAGCTGGCCCGTTCATCTTGGGACAAGCAAGGCTACCATTTTGGAACCGTTTTTACTGTCAGATATTTTTAATATATCTCAATTAAACATTTTTAAGCGTAATATATTTTGGTACTTACGCGAATAGACATTATAAAATTTAAGAGCGGGTCGCTAGTAAATCTAAGAAATTTTAAAAGGACCAGTACTTGTTTCGCCGGGTGGGAAGTGGCTATGTAATCATAGGTAAGACCCACTGCAGAAGCCTATTCAATGTTGCCTTAAAGATGTACTCGGACGTGTACACTGACAGTAACAAATTACCTACGCTATTCCTTAGCTGTGCGTTTTATGAAAGATGACGTAAAACGCTTAGTCCGGACAAATAGGATATATGGGTATAAGCCCACCATTCTCATAGCAACTGATGTTTGAAGAATTATTGTACTAACGACCCGACAGTTCTTTATAGTGATACATTATGGTACCTATATTTTATGAGTATAATTACAAAACTTATTTCTTTCTTCGACTCTACAATCCTTGCTGCTGGCTTGCATTCTTCATTTGGTAAACTTCATGACCGTTGATTCTTCGTTGATAGTGTTGAACCATCTTTTCTCCCCTCGGTTTTCTCGGAAGTGATTTCTAATAGGAAATGACTTTGGGTGCCTTACTCTCCTCCTTTATGTCTATAATTAAAAATCTATTTACAAATTGGTTTTTCTGGTAAGACCAAAGATAGATAACATAGGCATCGAGGCCGATTCAGATTCCTGTCTGAGGTTGAGAGTTTGCGGGGTAAGTACAACATTTTCGAAATTTTGTTCAAATGTAATTATTGGCTGATGAAATACTTGTGAAGTTTACGAACCTGTATTGAGTCAGGATGGTATAGCCTAAGTCCTTTTCAAGCTGAAGAAAGATTTAACACTTGAAAGTGTTAACGTTAAGAATAAAAAGCTTCTAAGCTTAGGCAACGCTTAGTTAAAGATGTGTACATAGTGGCTTTAGTAGTAGCAAAATTTTACCACTTGAGTAGCAGGCCCTAAATTTAGTTCCAACGAAAGTGTCTAGGATTTCGCGAAACGATTTATTTCTTGCTAATGCTTACAACATTTGAAATGGGATTCAATAAAATAAAATAAAAATGGTGAGTGTTCATTATCTTAAAAGTTGTAGAACCCTTGCACTATAGAGCATGTATGTAATATATGAGTTTTGACAACCCTATCGCTTTTACGCTAAAAATGACGCTTACGCCGCTTTTGTTTATACAGGAGTATAGTGAAATATTTAATTACGTAACAGACGGCTAGGTCATGATTATTTGTTTAATTTATGAATGGCACATGGGCACTCTCGTAAAATGTCTAAGTATAGTCACTCGACTTTAAACCTAGTCATAAAATTATTACAAGGCACAAGGAAAGACTATAGGGAAGTATGACGATCATTGTTCCTGGTATTTTATGGTTACAGATTTCAAGCGTATTTTACTGCCAATCCAAATAATACTATGTTATTAAGACAGACAGTAGTATACGACCAACAGCCGACCTGGTGGCAAATGGTAAATGTTGCTCGTGGAACTAAAATGATTATTACAAATGCGGATCTTATATATTTCGCACCTTAACTATTCAACTGCAAAACATATAATTTATTTATTTATTTTACAACTTCTGCACAATAAGTGTACAAGACGAACTTAATGCCTAAGGCATTCTCTTCCAGTCGACCCAGGGTGGAGCAGAGATATAATGTGGTAGGTGCAACTGGAAAATACTAATATATAAACATATCCAGATATATATGTAAATGCATATATTTCTACATAAATACATACATATATATATAAATAAATATATATGTAAATACATATATTTTTACATAAATACTACATAATATATATTTAAATAAATATATAACAAATTAAATTGAGTAACAGCTAAATAGAGGACTCTGCTAACAGACGTAAATATAATTTACGTACTCTGGCTTTAAACGATTCACGACTTGTAGCCATCCTGATCTCCAGAGGCAACGCATTCCACAACAAGATAGCTTGGATATGAAAAGAAGAATGCACAAGACTTGAAGTGTGAGGTGGACAGTGAAGCAGAAGATTATTAGAAGAACGGAGATGTCGGTCATGGGTGGCAGAAAGAAATTGGAAATGAGATTTTAGATAAGTAGGTGCATTGGGTGAATTTAAAAGAGAGTATAACAGTGATAAAGCTCGTAAGCTGCGCCTTTGCCGAATGGGCAACCAGTTTAGAGTAGCACGAAATTTTGAAATGTGGTCAAATTTCCGGAGGTTGAAAACGAATCGAATGCAATTGTTGAGAAGTCGGTCAAGTTTGTTGAGGAGATCTGCATTCAGGTCGAGATAGCATACATCAGCATAATCGATGACAGGGAAAACCAAAGTTTGCATTAACGTTGCCTTCGTCTTAACTGGAAGAAAGTTTTTCATGCGATATAGCGAACGAAGGGTACCCATTACTCTCTGGCAGATGTTAGAGACTTGCGTTTTCCACTGGAGCGTACCATCAAAAAATAGCCCGAGATTCTTAACATTACTGCTAAAAGGTACGACCAACCCATTGTAAACTACTGGTGGAAGACTGCATGTGTTTATTCTACTAAGTATCCGAGGGCTGCCGATTAAAATAGATTGGTATTTATCAGGGTTTATGCCTAGGCCAAACCTCGCAGACCAGTCATTGATTTTAGCAAGGTCATTGCTTATGTCAGCAATAGCAGATTAAAGGTCACACATCTTTGTTTGTGTATATATCTGCAAGTCGTCGGCATACAAATGATACGCACAGTGAAGATCATGAGTTATAAAGTTAATGAAAAGAGAAAAACGAAGAGGAGAGAGTATGCCGCCTTGAGGGACACCAGAACTCAACTCACGCCATCTGGACGATAAATCGCCAACGCGAACAGCTTGTTGGCGCCCCTATAGATAAGAAGAGAACCATTCTAGGGCATCTGATGAGATCATAAGATAGGAGAGGATCGATAACAGAATGTCATGGTTGATGACATTAAAAGCATTTGTGAAGTCTACTAAAACCAGCACTGTGATTCGTGTATCCTCCATGCCCGCCCTAATGTCACCAGTTACCTTCAGAAGTGCAGAAACCGTACTGTGTCCTGGCCTAAATCCTGATCGCACTTAGAAAATTATTAGTGTGTACGAAATTACAAATCTGTTTGTGGACACAGCGTTCGAAAACCTTATACAATAAACGCGAAGGTGCGTTTGTTTGTTTGCTACATTTTCTCGCCAAATGGTTGTGAGTTTATTTCTTAAATCATAGTAATCTCTTATTACGTAATTTTCTGCTTAATTACGTACTAAAGTATTTAAAAAATTGCAGCCGTGACAACATATAAAAAAATGCTAATTTTGGATACTAGTCGCTAGACCATAAGACCACTGATCTGAACTTTTCTCAGAAAGATTCCGATCTAACGGTAAAAAATCTCCATGTCTGGAATCTGCGCAGCAAATTATGATAACTAGTTATATTATGTCTAACTAGTATATTTATCTAGATTTTTTGGTAAAATGTTACAAAAATTCTCTTGGGAGGACAACGTGATGCGCCATCCTTCACATCTCTTTGTGTGTGTGTGTGTGTGTGGCGGCGGAAGGCCATTTTATAATAAATGACAATCTATTGTCCCTGCCTACCCTTCTGGGAAACATGGGAGACTATAGTTGAGTACTATGTATGTAATTGTCTTGAAATATATCATACGGTTATGCTGGAAAAAAGTGCATGTATAATTAACTGACTGCACAGATGTCTCAGTGGTTTAGATACCGACCTCTCTTGGCGAATATGGATTCGATTCCCAGACAAGACAATTTTTTTTGTTCCACAAATAGTTGTTCTGAGTACGGAGCTACTGTCTATCTGATCTCCACGGCCCTACAAAGGGGATTTTAGAACAAGACCGGAGTTTTTTTATTCAGGACCCTGACGATCTGTAACGACTGCCAGGAAGTTATTTAACAGCCGGAATGCGCTACAGGAGGTCAAGTGTCCAATAGGTGTTATTTTTTGTTCACCCATCTAATGCCAGCCGAGTGAAAGTTGCCGATCATTCGAGCTGTGCACAACTAAGCTCTATTATCCTCTATTATTACTATCAATCAAAGTTATAATTTGCGTAATAGCAACTAATATAGGAGGTAGGTATTTTATTCCAAAAACTATCAAAAAAAAAAACACGTTTATAGGATTTATCGTACTTACTGTCAATATGTCCATTTTACTTTATTGGAGATAATAAATTCGACTTACCTATAACAAAATAGTAAAATAATGATTAAGAAGTACTTATATGAAAATCTTACAATTTATCAACATTATTTAACAATTTTCATGTAGGTAAGGGTTCAAAAAATACTTTCGCGAACAATAAATAATAATTATATACAAGGGCGTGGTGGCGCGGATGATAAAATGTGGCCATAGGGGCGGGGGGCTTATTTTTTTTTTATCGCAATGAATAATGTTGGTATAAGGTAAAAAAAAATGTGACGCAGGGTGGTGATAGCGGGGAGGTCCAAGGGAGTAGAATTTAGAGTAACGTAATTTATGAACGGCCCTTTAGGGGTAGACACTGACATTTCACCTGTGTAACCGTCCCTGATGTAGGTATAGATCCAAAATTATGTGTTTTTACTGAAGTTTTTTTACACTGACCAGCTGATTACCCACTTCTATGAACAATAGCGTGTTTTATTTTATGCTATGCGAGTGGCAAACAAGCATATAGTACACCTGATGGTAAGCGGTTACCGTAGCTGATAGATGCTAGCAACACCCAGCGTCGGACTGGCCATATAGGCGAGGTGTCGTTTGCCAGCCGGGCCCCAGCTTGCGCGGGCCCTCCACGGGCGTACTTTGAGAGCCCGCGCAGGCTAGAACACAGAATTGGATCTAATCAAGGATGACGAGAACAGCAGCTTTTACGATCGAGTTATTAACAGCTTAGCTAAAACTGTACTTCAGGTACTTAATAATATATATCGTAGATAATTAATAATTTGTATATTTCATTATTTTCTGATAGTATCCTATATACCATTATCCAGTCTCGGGCCCTGACGGGAGCCATCCAGGCCCTTTCGGCCCAGTCCGACGCTTTTTTTTTTAGGCGGGAGAAAATGTTCCTAACCGCACGCCCCGGCGCTCGGGGCAACGAACAGGGTAGTGCCCTGCACTAAAGAAGCCCGCCGTGTGCCGTCTCTCCGCCTTTTTTGGCGGGCCACCGGAGGCCCAGTCCGACCCTGGCAACACCAAAGGCAGCGCGTCGCTAACTCCAACTAAAGGGCTAGGTGTAAAGGACAGATAATAAGGAGAGGATAGAGAATATGGGTTGGGCTTTGAATGAGTAAAACGCTAAAATACATTTTTAATATTTGAACTGTTTCTCCTGTCTTTGAATTTGACGTGTTAAGCCAATCAATACGGGGGTCATGAAGGGTATTTATCTTTCAATATCATGGCCTTATCTATACTTAAAATAGTCCGATTCAGTAAAAGTATTTGATAGTAATTTTAATATAGAGACTTCTATCGGCTGTAAATTTACTGACGACAAATACTAGTAATTTCAAGCTTTCCCGTAGTACACAATAACGTGCCTAGTTTCTTTCACAATCACGATTTCCTCAACAAATTGGTAGTGTCTCTGCTAATAGTAATTGATTTAAAATTTATTTATAAATTTTGGTTAGCAAAAGATCAAACTAATACCTATAAAAAGGTTAATTTAATAATTTTGTAAGTTTGGACGTAAAGCTTATAACTACAAATCGATTTTAAAAACTTCTTCACTATTAGTAAGATAAATGACCTTCATGTGCTATGGATTAAGTATATTTTACTCTGAAATATATGTATTTTATACCCATTAAACCTAAAGCAGTTAAAATCGTCAATAATACACTAATAATTAACACGTGCGCCTGAGGCGAGTGCATCCGCAATAACAAAGTGGCGATTGCAATCGCCACAAGCGGCCGGATGCCGAAGTAAAACCTTTCATGAGAAGAATCCGGCAAGAAACTGGGCCATGGGTTATTAGCACCAAATTTTTTTGTAATTACATATTTTTAAGCAGTAGGTAGGTACATTTTTGCCTAACCATGATCAATTGTATTAATTAGGTACCTATGTATTTATCGTTGATTAGGTACGCCGGTGCGAGGCTATTTCTGTAGGTACAAAAAATATATAAAGTAGGTAGGTACGTATCGACAATGAGAACATAAAAAAAATATTAAGATTATTATATTTTAATACCTACTGATTGTAACATAATCACTACAAAAAAATTGCGTATAATATTATACATACCCTAAAATTACAAGTCATGAAAAAATAATTACATACCTATATCCAATCAATAGATAATCTGTGAATGTGAAGACACACTAGTTAAATTAAAAATAAATCAAAGTGTATTATTATAGTAGGTATTAAAACTATGCATTTTGATCACAGTGTATTATAATAAAGCTGTTCAACCAATTATAAACTTTATGTCCCTATTATCAAGATAAAATATTACGATAAGCAGATCATTGGTATTCCCTCACAATTTTTTCTACTCACATCTGATTATCAGTGACTCGTATTGGCGCGTCATTTATTTTGTATTCCGAATACGTCGAACAAACTAACACATTCATTTTTATAAAGCCAATACAATTAAAGTTCAATTTTAACACAACGTCATAAGATCTACATATTGTTGTATAAATAAGTCAATGGATCTACACAATTTTTGTTTAAAAACAAAATAATTTGCACATTTTAATCCTAATCGACAAAATTATTATGTGCGATTTATAAAACAATATAAAATTGATTAAGGACCTGATTTCTAAGCAATAAGTAGCCATTCATTATAATTTTATTTTCTTAAGTATACTTTTATTTTTGTTGTCCAGGTACACCATGTCATTGTGTCACTCAACTTTAAACCGTAAAAGGAAGCTTATTACATTAGGTGTCCGTTAGAAATAACACTATAAAATACTATGAAGATTCAATAAGGAACCTTATGTGCTACGTTATTACTTTTAGTTTTGAATGTTTAGTAATCGGACTATTAACCTAGCCTCGATCACCATTTTCTTTTGTTTCGAACTGCATACTTATGTAGTTCTTAGTCTGAGTACTTATTAAACCTTTTTTGATCTATATTTTTTAGCATTTGACATGCTCCGCCACTTTTTAAAGTGCAAATTATTTGTGAATAAGGAAAAAGAGATTTTTTGTACGAGCCGGGATAATTGCAAAATTAAACTTTTAATGCATGTAAATGCATTCCGATAGATGGCGTTGGTCGTAAAGACAAATGTGATAAGAGGTTGGGAAGATTGAAAGATCTGTAAGATAGCTCAGTGGCTTAGAGCCCTTCCCCGGATTGGAAAAGACGCGGGTTCGAATCCCGCTCGTACAAAAAATATATTTATCCTTATTCACAAATAATTTGTAGTTTAGCTATTAAACCTTTTTGTATTTGATTAAAGAAATAATCTAAAGGTTGTTGGTATGCGTTTCATGCTTTGAAAACTATTAACTACTATATATTATTAAGTATATTTATTATACCTACACTTATAAAATTATATTAAACACATTGTTTTTATTGCAAAATTGTTGCAGACGAGCCACGCCTCACTTAATAGTAAGTGGCAACCGCCGTTCATAGACTTAGAACGACTTTGTTACATTAAAGAATACTGTTTAAGCCTCTGCTCCCTATTTAATTTCACATATATGGGATATTCATGAATGGACGGCTATTAACGGTTACAACCAAACACACCGAAGTGGTTCACGGTCGGTCACATGGAATATGGTAGTACCACTTCCAGTAATGCAATGCTTACTTCCCATAGTCGCCTCGTACGACACCCGCGGCAAATAACAGGTTGCACTTGCGGGACCAAAACCGAAACCAAGACTGAACAGAGCCACAACACAACCAAATGAAAAGACTTACCAACTCGTAACTAAAAATGTTATTTTACGATATAGGAATCGAACCCACAACACTCGTTACGGGATGACGGCACTCCTTCGACGCGATCTGTGCAGTTAAAAAAAATGATTTTTTTAAGACTTACGTAAGAGTCTTAGTAGGTAAGGCTACGCAAGACCTGAATTGTTGTGCTTGTTGGACTATCAATTTCGATAACATGGAAATTCTTAATGTCTTGGGTGACGCCTGCGACATCTGTCGGACGTATTTATTTACATTGTTCTGACCAGGTAAACAATTATTACAATTATTGACTCAATTTATTATATATGTTCAAAAATCAATTATAAAGGTATAACAGGACACTGGACAGGTAGGTAGAACTGTCCAGTGTCCTGCCTTACCTGGACCAATAAGACACTATTTTATGTTATTTTGCAATCCACCGCATCCTGCAAAGCTTTAATCGGCGAGATGATAAATATTTGAAATACCAGTGCTGTGTTGCCTGAGTTGGACCCCCACCGAGACCTTGAGTTCGAATAAAATTTACTTGTAATTATTCCGAAGCTAAAAGCGCTAATTGAATTCCACACTGTCATGTGGGTACCTACTAAGTATGTTCAGAAATCACAAAAGACTTTCTTGCGACGACGAGTGGGATTTGAACCCGCGACTTTGGAACTGCTGGTCCACACACACTTGAACCGCTAAGCTACCGCAAATTGTACTGGCAGTGATTCACATGTTTTTTATTGTCTTTATAGAGAATATCTATCGAATGTATTTGCATACATTGTCTTGCTCAGACAAACCTAAGTCTAATGCTTATAAATTATTTGATAACATAAAAAAACAGAGTAAAACCAATTTTAACAGCCCACACCTGTAGCGCTCTCTGACAGTTTACTGCCATAAAACATGGCTAAGATCTGCCAAAACGATACCTTTTAAATGCAAAAAAATCTTTTCAAGGAGAATAGTAACATGCACGCATATAAACAACATCTAGCCCCAAAGGCCTCCGTTATGTCATTATGTTTCGCCCGTGGTAGGTTAAAAAAAATAACAAGAAACATTATCTCTTCAGTAAAACCATTGCCTATATCTGTAACTTTAAAAAAAAAATACAAATGTCAAACTAGTCAAAAATCAATAACCAATATTTTCGCAAAATCGTAATCAAACATAAACTTAATATTGGTATAATGACTACAGAAAACCAAGACTGTTTAATGGGGCGTAAGGATAAAAAAATACTTTATAAAATGAGAATATCAGACATCTCATTCCCATCTTACAATTGGTTGAAAGACGCAAAAGTTTACAACAAAAACTTCGAAGAAATCTCTTACGAATGGCTGCAATACAACGCAGATATTATTGTAGCGTTCTTCAATGCGAAAGAAGTTAACTACAAAGGTTACATAGATAAATTTTATGAGACTTACGAGAACGCTAAACTAGTAAATTTTCCTGTCGAAGTCATTAATATACCTTTAGATGAGTCTGAGAGCGACGCCTTACAGTCCTACGAAGACCAAGCTAACTGGTTTACTCTCAAATTTAATGACCCTCTAATACCTCTACTAGTATACATGTATGGTATAAGTTCTATGCCACATTTAATGGCACTAGCCGTCGACGGTACCGTCATAAGCTACAACGGACTGTTAGACTTTGAGGAGTACGGAAAGAATGTCTTAATATCATGGTTGTCCAATTCATCTAGTAATAAAACGCATAGGAGATTTAGTAAAGAATCTGTATACGGGCCTTCATGGCGATACCTGAACGATGAAGTGACTAATAAGGTTCCTTATAATAAGAAGTATGAGCGTGGCGAAGAATCCTCAATGCCTCAAACATCTAAAGATTCTGATATTTGATTGTCGTGCACTAAACTGCAGTCATATTTTATCGTCCAGTAAATAAATATCTTTGATTATTAAATAAACATCTTATGCCCTTTTTCTTTCATAAATATATAATTAATCTACTTAATATAACGCTGAAGTTGATGTTGTTTTTTTCTTTAAAGGCGCTAATCTCTGACTAATTTAAATATTCTTTGTAAATAATGAGATTTCTGAATTGTCAAAACATATTTTTCCATGAAATTATCATCTCAAAGCGATAATGATTTTTCTTTTTATGTAGCCTCCAATATCTAGTCTGCTTTTGGCCACTGTCTCTTGCCATGGTGACAGGGTTTTAGGCTAGGCTATAGCCCCCTACCTTTTTTGGTGTTACGGATTTACAAAATCTAGTAAGAATGAGCCGGTGGCTTGATCGCGGAAGTGCAATGTCTTCACATAATATTAACGTAAAGCAGTATATTATTTGTATTGGTGGTTCAGTCAGAGTGCCGGAAACCCAAAGCATAATCAACCTCCCCTTAGACAATGCTGGTTGATTAGGATTGATAATGGCTGATAAAATAAATTGTAGGTTACGAAGTCCACCGGGCCATCAAGTTATGAAATAACGTTTACGGAATCTATCGCGTTTACTTGATTTTCTACCATCCCGAACGATGCGAATGCTTTACAGCATTCATGATCACATAAATAGTATCTGCCTTTAAAACTGAAATGGAGAAAATTTACTTTCAAACCTAAAATGACAGTGGTTCTCGTTTGGGTCTTGCAACAATTACGTAATGTCGCACATTTTCAGTAGACTCCCAGTACATGCGGAGAGAACACACAGCTAATTTATAAAGTGGGTAAGAGCCCCACGCTATTGTTTATTGGCTCGAACACTTCGATCAACCTCGAAAAACAGGTAGTACGGCTAGATATATTTGTTCCCGCCTTTACCAAATCTCAACCTGGCAAGTATGGGTGCGGTTTTGTTTTCATTAATTAGTTTTTCTAACTGTTAACACCATTAAAATTTCTCACCATCAGAACTAATGCAATCATGTCGTGTATAATTACTATTAATGTTAATGCATTGCGCCTTAAGATAAGCAGATGTTCAGGTGTAGCTCATTATAGTGCGTTAATGTATTCTTAACATGCACATACCAACAGCCAGGAATGTTAAGTACAAAAATGTTTAGAATTGTTCATATCGAATATCGATATTATATTATCGACTTGCATTTTTTCCCGCCTTGAAAAAGGCAACACTTTATTTTTTAAGGCGGGAAAAAATGTACCTAACCACACACCTCTTCGTTCGGGCCACCGGAACCATGTTACATTACTTCAGTGGTCAAGCCGCTCGCACTAAAAGTTCTCTTTTTGCATATTTCACAAAGAATTTGTTATCAACTAAACGTTATGTAATTAATTATGTGCTGGCTGAATAGAACTTTTAATACACATACTTTGTACATAGGCTACTAAATAAATGAGGCAATATTTTATATGCGTCCTGAACTGACTTAATCTAATAAATTATGCTTGGTTGGCGTAATTGTCTGTTCATAACAATATCTAACAACTAAACCTTGCATCATAATGCACCTAACACCTGATTATAAGCGATGGCTTAAGAATAACCAGTTTAATAACAACCTTAATAAAAATTTGGCTTCATGAAACAATGGTGCAATTCGACGTCTATCTTAATTTTAAATACAGGTTTTATTACATAATCGATCATGGCTGAATGATGTGCCGTCGCCTTCGTCGTGTATGTAAAAATATGAATTTACATAATGCGGATCTACTTACTCCTGTTTTTTGTGTAGTAGTTATCATAATAAATCACTGATAATTGATAAACTGGGCAGCGTTCGGGAAGCTGAGGGAGATCTTCTTGTCCAATATTCCACAGTGTCTGAAGACGAAGGTCTACGACCAGTGTGTGTTACCAGTGATGACTTACGGCACAGAGGCGTGATCTCTGAATGTTGGCCTTATATCAAGGCTCAAAGTCGCTCAGCGTGCTATGGAGCGGGCTATGCTTGGGATCTCTCTACGTGATAAGATCCGCAATACGGAAATCCGTAGGAGAACGGAAGTTACCGACATAGCCCGCCGGGTTAGCATGCTGAAGTGGCAATGGGCAGGCCACATCGCTCGACGAACCCACAACTGTTGGGAAAGAAAGGTTCTCAAGTGGCGACCGCGTAACAGGTGGCGCAGTGTAGGACGGCCTCCCACCACGTGGACCGATGACCTGGTCAAAGTCGCAGGTCGTTGGATGCAGACGGCACAGGACTGTTCGCTGTGGCGTTCTCTTGGAGAGGCCTATGTCCAGCAGTGGAGACGAAAGGCTGATGGATGGATGGAAGTGATAAATTCGATTTACGGCACAATAATTATCTCTGCAAAATTGCTACCCGACAGCAACGAATCTTTTTTCAGAGATAAAATGTAGCCCAAGTCCTTCTCTGAGCTCCAGACTATTTGTATATAAATTTTTTGATAATTTGTTCAGTAGTTACGGCGCGAAAGCGTAACAAGCAAACTCACTTTGCTTTATAATTTGTAAGGATGTGAAAGTATTTAAGTATATTTAGATGTTAAACACAAAGTGAAAAATGTAAAATCGAAAATAACAGTCACGAGCAGGATTATATAGGACAGGATAGTTTCGATATTTTTATATATATTTTTAGCATTTGACATGCTTAGCATTACTTCTGACAGATGGCGTAGGCGTCACCCAAAGACGTTAAGTATGAATGTGTTATCGAAATTAGCAGTCAGGAGCAATTGTCACGATGGCTGAATTGGCAAAGCATCTGGACGGTATCCAGGAGATGCAGGTTCAAATCCTGCTCGTGACTGTTATTTTCGATTTCACATTTTTCACTTTGTGTTTAAGGATATTTTCGATTTCACTTTTTTTACTTTGTGTTTAATGTATAGTGATAAGCATGTAAAATGCTAAAAATATATATAAATATATATTTAGATGTTTAATATTTACTCAATCACGTGAAAGCGGCACACGAAAACGCCAGCAGCAGTTAGTCAAGAAATAATTGAAAAATTGCTTTGCATTAGATCAATACGATTAATTACTTTTGGAACGATGACCGACGAACTGTGAGCCCTTCTGGCATTATATTATGTCAAAAGGTTTGGTTATATACCCACCTGTCTAGTAAGATAAAGAACTCTTTATCTAAGCCTGTCTATATACCTAATCAAAGGTTAAATGGTAAGCAGCTTATCTCATGGACCTAGTGTACAAGTCCCATCCCAGGTATGCCATGCCGTTATATCCATGAAGCTGGACAGAATTCCAAAAACTAGCTATACAACAATTTAGATAAGCTAATTAAATATCACATTTATTTATTACAAGCTTATCAGTGACTTGTGTTGTCATGTGTTGTAGACAGCTTCTATGCGTAATCTGTAACTGGTTTGAAAATATAGAAGCTATTAACGAATTAATGAAAATAATAACAACATCAGATAATTGCCACATTTTTTTTAATTAGTGTCAGTCTAACGTAGTTGATATGAAAATATTTTGAGGCAAAGAACACACAGCATGGTTAAGGTGTTATAAAGTCTCAATAGATGGCGCTGTAAAAAATACTGTGTGATCTTAACTATAAAATACTTTTTATCGAATGTTGTGTATAATAATATATTTTGTATTTACTTACAAATAATACTTGTTAACGTAGTTTTTAATTAGTCTTTTTAAATATATGCTAATTAATGTAGTTACATAAATATTTATAAAACTTCTACATCACACTATTGAAGATTACTTGATACTTAAGTATATAAGCACAATTTATTCGTAGTTGAATTGTGTCTATTGAAAGGAGAGAAGGTTAGCACTCCCCTTGACAAGGATGGAACACACAAAACGGTTAAGGCACTAAATTAACCGCATTTTTTTAATGACCATTGTAAATATTGTAAATTCTAAAATTAGGTATTTCATTCTTGAACAAATATAACAACTAGAGACTAGAGATTGATGGTGAAAAAAAAAGAAAAGCGTTTTTGTATAATTATAAATAGGGAGGGTGTGGGTTTTTGGGTGATTGGATATAATTATGCTTGAGAGATTTTCTGGACGCCTTAGGAAGTGCGCCGTCAACTTCTATATTGCTGAGAAGATTTTCTCTACGACTTGTCTGCCAACCTCTCTCTATATAAATAACTAGCCTTAGCCCGCGGCTTCACCGCAGCCAAAAGCTAGTTTTTGGGTTATATCTCAGGTTGCTGATATAGTAGCGGGATAAAGTGTATACCAGTTTTTAAGTCTAATTAAGAACTATCAAATAAAAGAAGTTGCAACAAAATCCGTTCAGTAATTTTTGCGTGATGCGCGAATAAACATACAGACAAACAGATAAACAAACAGACAAAAAATTAAAAAAAAATCGTTTTGTATTTAGACACGCCTATATAGCCTATTACAGACATTTTTTTTCTCAAATATCTTAAATGTACAGACATAGCTATGTTACAGCTTTATCTAGATAATTTATTTTATTGATATTTAATTAATAAAATGGGACTGTCGCTGTTCTGCGTATAATATATAATATGGGAACCTAACTAAGTTAAAGAAAGGCGACGATTTCCCCCACGATTTCATTAAATTATTAAAGAGATTAAAAAATTATCAGTACCTAGGTATAATCAGACCCAGTCGGGTCGACGGAGACGGCACACGACGAGTTTACTTAGTAAGTGAGGGCCCCACACTAGGTACCCCTTTCGTTGCCTCGAACGAAGGGGCGTGCGGATAGGTATATTTTTATCCGCCTCAATAAAAAAGAAGGTCCTGGAATATACCTCTAAATACCGCGACATCGTCAGCGAGGCGTTTCAATTAAGTCCATAGAGTCATTTACTCATATCCCACACTCCACACTCCTTATCGGTGTAAAAATATACTAATGTATGTATTTATCTTGGCTATAGGTATATTTCTCTGTATAAGGTAGGTAGGTACCTATACGTTTAATTGTTTGGTAATTTACGAAAAGTAAGGTATATTAGGGTTAAAATCCCATAAAATAATGGTTTCCTTAGATTACTTTTAGGGATATTAAGTATCATATACGAGTATGTTAAACTAGCGTCGTAGTAGTTTAGGCGTGATTGGTACACAAACATCTTTACAAACTTTTACATAATATTAGTACGAAATAGTAAATGATTTTTATATTCACATTTGATTAATGATAATCTAATGAATGTTCCTGCTGCGTCGGGTAGATATGCAGATACGAAATCACACAAATGATCACTAATGAAGTTGCTTTAATTTTAATTACGAATTCTATAATATAATATATATTAACAAAATTGACGCTTTAAAAGGACTAAGTTAAAATAAATCACTGCAGGCACAGAATACTGAAGCTCACTGAACGAAGACGTAAAGATAGATAGATAAAAATATATAAAGTATCGAATTCCGAGTACGAAACAAAAAAAAAAACATTTTTGTATTTACATCATCAATACTCTATACTTACTTTAGTAAAGATTTAGTTAATTCTATCCCTTTCCTTGGAGGTGGTGTGGTCTCGCCTGTGTATCTGTGGTGTTATTTGCATCTATAAGTTAAGTAACCGGTTACCATAAAGTGGACCGTATGCTTGTTTGACACCCTCGTAGAATAAAAAAAAATATACTTATTGAAGTTGAGAGGTTACGATATGCGTTATCTGCCGTTCTGAAACTACCACACCTTTATAGACGGTTTTACTTAATATCCTAACTTTTCTAAGGATCAACTTCAGTCAAATATACCACGAATTCGTCACGTTACAGGAGCTCTTCGTGCCTATCAACACGAAAGGGGAACTATACGAGGTATGCCCGGAGGAGCTGACGCCAGCGGAATGGGAGCCGGTGGCTGAGGGCCGAGGGACGCCGCCACCGGAGGCCGCCACTCGCGCGCATCGACTGCCGCATCTGCTCAGTATATGGCGACTGCCGACGCGTGTGAGGCTCTTGGCCGGTACTGTCCCTATAGAAATGGCTCATGATGTTGGAGGTGAGTTAGATGCACTCAATATAAAACTGCACTAGGTATGATACTGAGTAACTGAGGATCCCTTCTCTGTTTTTATACTACGAGGATGACAACGTGCATACGGCTGGCCTGATGATAAGTGGTTACGTAACCTATACACGCTAACAACATCAGAATTACCACTCGCCTAACGGGAAGGTATAGGAGGCGAATAGGAGGGATGACAGAGAGGAAATGAGAGGTGAACAGTAAGGATGGGCTTGGGATGAGGTTACGAAATAAGCTGTTAAGAACCATATACCTTTACCAACAAATCTTGGTTAAACTGTGAAACGATAGCCTGTATTGTATTATAGATGAAGGACACAACTTGATTACAGCCAACAACGATGCAAATGTATTTACAATTAAACTATTGTATATGCATAGCTAGAGATCTCTACAAAAAAAAGGGGATAGAGCCAAACTGCAGTTTGAGCTATAGCTGCAGTGGAGACCCAACAGAAAATATATTTGTAGTTACTTATATTATAAGATCTATCGAACTTTAACGTTGTGGCAACGAAGGCATGTGTATGTATATGATAGTTGATCCTGGTATTATTTGGCCGCGTCTCTTTACGACGACACCACACCCCAATAATGCGCGATTTTAACATTTGTTATCTAGGAAATATAATATAATAAAGGATTGAAAAAAAAACTAAATAATAAAATTTCAAATTCCAGACGATCTCCTGCTGCGGGCAGCAGTGACGGAACCAGTGCTCGTCATGTGTACGCTACCAGAGTACGGAGCCATGCCAACCAGCCCCAGCAAGCAAGTCGATCCCCGCTACCATGCCAAGGAGACTTTACAGCTTCTGCCACTTCAAAGTGCTATAAAAGTACGCCGTACGCAGCTCGGTTTTGAAAATGAAAAACGAATGTTTCTCTCCGCACGCCTCCAGAAAGCTCTAACTTTCTGTCAACTGAACGTTGACAACTGGATCAGGCAGATCTCCTACGCCAATTCCACTGTGATTGGAAAATCAAAAACTGCTGAAGATTTAATCAAGGAAAACCATGAACCGGTTAAATTTGAAAAAGAACGCAAGTTTACTTTGCAAGGTCTAAAAATTGATACTTCTAGGTTATTTGGTAAAAGTGAGAAGGTACTCAGAGACATCCCGGATGAAACGGAAGGATCGATTATATTTTTAAGTAAGAACGAACTCGAGCATATGAACTACGATGTCTATAGCGACGACGAGAGTAAAGAGGAGAAGTCAGAAGAAAAGACAGAACATGACCAATTTTCTAATGACAAGATGCAAGTGTTTAGAGAAGATTCAGGACACAAAAAGAGCAAATGGTTTAAAAATTTGAAACTCCTTAAAAGCACGGAGAGACTTACAGATGAAAAGATGACAGTTATTGAAAATAATGAGAAATTAAGAGATTTCAAGGATCCTTTCGACCCTTCTGCGGAAAAGCATAGTTCAATTGAAAGGTATCAAGATATGTCGAAGTTGATAGAAGATAAGTTTGGTGCAACAAGAAAAAATGATGGTACTACTGAAAAGAGTCACTCTTATAAAAGCCTCACAACATCGTCATCGGATATGGGAACCAGTCAATGTAGCTCAAGTCACAAGAAAACAATATTAACAAAGTCTGTCTCTGTGCAAACGGGTATGCCTGATGATTCTTACACGGAAGACGATAATAACATAAATATGAAACATACTCGAAAGAATTTAAGTGTCGATCAAATTAACTACTGTGGTTCAATGGAAAGTGATACAAGTTCTGGTAGAAAATTAAAGAGTCTGGATGAAAATATGCTCAAAAAATCATCTGCTACAAAATCATCAACAAATTTAGAAAGAAGACAGAGGATACAGCCTGATTTAATACCAGAAAAATCCATAGTTAAATCGGAATCCTATAACCAGATCCAAAGTTGTGAAGAAATCAATATGTTTGGCGTAGGTTCTCTGTATAATGACAGCGATTTTGAAATTAACTACAAGCAGCACTCCTTTATAACTGAAAAGCTCTGTTCAGAGTTTCATGTTAAAACGAAAAGAGTTCTTAGTAAATCCACGTCAAATTTACTACATCCTAAAAAGATCAGCGAAAAGAAGGAGGGAGGTAACAGTAACAGCATGCCTACTAAAACAGAAAGGTCAGCCGATAGTGAAAAGGTTGTGAACTTTAGGAAAAAAATCGATAAACCAAGAGCACCAACACCAAAATCTGAAATAGAAGAAGATATCACTTCAATCGATATTTCTGAAGAAGAACCACAGAGACAAGTCAAAATACGTAGATCCATATCTTCGATACAGAAGAGAAAATTGCCGGTGATAGAAGATTTGCCTTACGGCCAAGTAGCAGACGCCGTACACATGGAAGAAGAAAAAATAGAATCGGATGCGAGCTCCGATAATATTTACGCGGAGATCTGCACACCTAATGGTAACAAAGTTTGTGATGAAGAAAATTATGACAATAATATCGATGTCCTTGCAAACGATCCAATAATCTGCAACGTAAAAAAAGAAGTGATTATAAGAAACGATGAAAGAGCTAGACAGTTGATAGAGAATCAAGAAAACCCATTCCGACATATAGAAGTTGTTGTGATAGAAAAAACTACAGACTTTGATTTAGACAATTCCAGCATTACATCTAGTACTCAAGACGACATAGAAAGCAAAAACGATGTTTCTATTGTAGATTCTTGGGAAAGAGAGAAAGATGCGTCAGAAAATAAAATACACGCAATAAGATTAGAAATAACTAATAATATTGACGAGTATCCGAACGAGAACGAAAATAATATAGAAAAAACTAAAATTTTTTTAAGTAAAGATAATTCATTAAGTTTTAGCAACAGCATACAACTGAATGGTATATATCCCAACGAAGCCATCTACGATACTTTAAAATAGTTGATAGTTTTCTCGAGCGGGCCTCAAAGTGTTTTGCAGTGATATTTTTGATGTACCGATAAAAATATCGGCTGCAGTTCCCGCTTGGTCAAGTCACATGGTATATGATGACGATTTTTAGTTTATGATGCTTCAATGTAAAAATGCTTCGTAGTAATGTTAAATAAGTCACTTAGTATTAAATCTGTGATGATACCAGTGAACATGTGTCATATTACATCAGGCTCAACACCGAAAAAATTGAATTCATAATTATAAAAATATTAGCCATTATTTTTATATTATTATATCCAAATATTTTGGGAAATTGTTTCAGTGACGGTGTCAATTATATTTAATAATAATACCTATGAGTTGTGCCAGAATTATATAAATAAGTTCAGTCAATTAATCACATATTAACCCGAATGATCAAACCGCGCTTGTTATAAAATCGTAGCGTTGCCTTTACATGCGCCATGTTAGGAACTCGAAACACGCCACGTAGATCGAAACTACGTAAACAGAGGCATTTGTTTCGATTGTCTTATATCTAGGACAGCGAACGTAAAAAAATCTTAAGACTTAAATCGAAACAATAGACTAATCTTTCAGAAATAGTTCCTTAACTCGAAACTGCTTAATTCGGAACACCGCCACTAGATGGCTGCCTCTAGTAGTCTATAATCGAAATAATCAAAATATCATCACATTCAGCTCTCTGTATAAACATATTTTAATGTAAAATTATATTTTAATTCAGACTGTTGGGTGATAAAATATTGTAAAAGTAGTTATATGTAATTGTATTTTAGACTTCACATTTAATTTTAACTTAAAAACAAAATATATCAGATTATTTAAATCACTACTTTACGTACATTATTATAAAGCACCTAATAATTTGCATTGCGATTTTATTCAGTTTTCTTTTTCTGCTAATTCTGGGATTATATTTATATTTTTTTTATATTTTGTACATGCATATATATGATAGTAACGCGAATTATTGTATTTAAAAGAGAAAAAGATGTGATAAAATAGTTTTATATAATATCTTTAGGTTTACTGTCTGGCACTATTTTTTTTAAATATATTCGAACCGTGACCTCTAGCGGACGATAGCAGAACATATTTGTACTAGCAAAACAGAATAACATGTATTTTTTTACTATTTACACAGAAATATTTAATTTTTTGGGCTAATATAATTATTTATAAATATATTACACGTGGTTAGTAATAATAACAATCTCATGTGTTAATACTATCCTGCTGTATTTTGTATTTTATCGGATTATTAGCGATAAAATGTTAAATGAAACTTGTAGTAGATAACATATTACGGGTTTACTAGATTCTTTGATAAATCATTCTACTTTATGTGTATCTTTATTTATGTAATTGTTGTATGTATAAAACTTTAGTATTTGCGTCGTAATTTCCTTAGATACAATAAAATTAGAAGCATTGAATAAGTTTCCTCTTTGAGACGATTACGTAGGTATGTTACTATGTTGAATGTGATTTTTTTTAACAGCAGCTCATTTTATGTAAACTGAGTAGAAAATTCTAAATTACTATGTGCATAATATATTTCTCAAAAAAATATTTTCTCGATTATATGCCAGGTAGTAAAAAAAAACATCAACAGAGATCAAACTAGCAATCATAGAATTCTATCGCAATGTTTAATTAAAAATCACAGTATAATTTTATATGTATAGTATACCCATGACCTACTAATAAAATCGGTGCTCAATCATACCTAAATATAATAGATCCAGACGAATTTAATATTACCATAGAGCTGGGTTGGCCAATTGTTGTTTTTTAATTAAATATAAGTCCATGATGACCTGCTAAATTAACCATACGCAGCCTGTGACCTGACTAGCTTTTGTAAGAGGGGCCCACCATGTAAATGAAGTAAGTTTAAACCGTGTTTAAATAATATCTAAATTAAATGTGGCCTGCACTGCTATATGTAAGGTCTGGTCTACTGGCCTCTATGACAAAAATAGAGCACAGCGTCTCAGAGTCTTCCGAAGACCTTAAAGAAAGGCTTTATATATATGGTTACGCTAACTAAACGCACTGCTTCAATGAGACAGCGAGGTTTCAGAGTAAATGAAAAAATATCATCGATTTATACTTACCTTTTTTTCTTGATTTTTTAAAAACTGCTCTACTGATTTCGGTGACATTTAAATGGGACAATTTCGGAATAAATCCCTTTCAAACAAAAAAAGAATTTCGCAAATCCGTCTGTATGACGGATTTATGCCCGAACATATATACATAAAAAAAATTATAAACACCCGAATTGATAATCTCCTCCTTTTCTGAAGTCAGTTAAAAATGGTTGATTATGGCTGTCTACAGTTTAGATTTAAACTTACGTTACGTGTAGGTATGACGTCACATAGACCATTTTGATTTTTGTAAACATTTTGTGCCCCCACACATTGATATTGTGTCTGACCCAAATGTATTATCTTTACAACCTATGAAAATAATGAATTAGTACGGTTTATAGATCACAAACATGATAAGTGTATAAATATTTTGTATTATATAGTTTAAATAATGTATTATAATATGCGAATGTGCTATCGACGAAAGAATGTAAAATTATGTTTTGCGAAATTATACAAATTATTGAAATCACTGGTTTTTAAATTGCGGTTTTGTTAAATTGTTCAGAATGTCCAGAAGGACCTACAAAGAGACAGGCAATCAAGTCTATATTATGAAGTATTTTGGTTTTTTTTTGTGTGTGCCCTTTATTAATTTCTAAATGATTAAAAGTAGCCTAAGTTACCTCATAAGACATCAGCTATCTGCCAGAAAAAAGAGGTCCAGCCGTTCTGGAGAAAGTCGGAACAAACAGAAAACCAATAACTTTAATTTTTATTTTTTTTGCTTTAATATGTCGATCGTATCGTGATCACTGTGATTGGTTGAGAGATTACCGTGATTGGCCAACGGATTATTGCGACAACACGCGTTGGTTTCTCAACCAATCACAGTGATCACGATACGATCGCCATGTGAGATATGAGATTCTACCTAACCCCCCTGAATAGAGTAGTAGGTACTTATAAAATAACAGTTAAAATACCTATTTTTTCGGAGTCTACAGGGGAAAACAGCGTTCAAGACAATGAGTGGGTTAAACTAACACTGCACAGATGGCGGAGTGGTTTAGATACCGGACTCCCACCCACCCTAGTGTTGTGGGTTCAATTCCCACACATGACAACACGTGCGATCCACAAATGGTTGTTCTGAATCTGGGTGCACTTTGTGTCCGTGAAATTATACGTTTGTAAAATCCCCTGCGATACAAGGATTATTCCTTAGTGCTGTGTTATTTTAAAAAACACTATGGTTGTCTGTAAAGTCGGTTTACGCACGATAATTTTACGCGATAATGACATATATTATGTTTTCTGAGCAAACAATGCATCGGTCGCCATACATTTTTCGGACTTGACACTTTTTCGTGCGTGCAGCCGGCGTTCATCGATTTATAAAAAACATTAACACGTCCAAAAATATTTTAATGTATAAACATCGGGATAGTTGAAAATCAAATAGATGCTATTGATTCTGTATACCAACTAAAACTAAAGGGCAAAGAGAATTAAAATTAAAAATAAACAATATACGACAAATATACTGTATTAATTAAATTAATTACATTTAAAATTAAAAAATAGACCGACAATAATTTCGTTAGTGTGGCAGGGATATAAAACAAATTTAATTAAAAATAAATTTCAATTAAATTCGATAAAATAAAAAAAAAAATCGCATCTTTGAAGAACAAAGACTTGCGATTGTGCGTTGTCCAACACTTGGTCTCAAATAATATAGGAATGAATTTTCAACAATATCTTTGTAAATGCTTTAGATTTACTTCAACTTACATTAATATATTATAATATACAAGAATATACATACAATGTTACTTTGACGCTGAGATTGTTTCTGCGCTTAAATTACTAAACAAAAAATGTTGTAACTCTGAAAGCTAGTAGAGAGATTTGCGCAGTCATTTTCAAAGTAGACACTGGGAAATATCTACTTTAAGGTTGATATAAAAATTTTAATTAATTCACTACAGAAATGTGGCTTGGAAAGTTTCAATTTATAAATCTCATAATAACATAATTTCATATAGAGAAATAAAATATTCATATTTTATATAAAAAGTACTTAAATATTAGGAGTATTTAGAATTAAAATACCAGGGCCGCAGCACAGGTAAAGAGGTGTTCAAATAAAAGTCATATTTAAATAGGTAGAGAGTAGGAAACAGTACAAGCCACAACAAGGTTCAGTCAGGATAGGGGTTTATATAATAACATTTAAGCCAGCCGTATAGACTGGATGATTTGGAAAACTGCTGAGCCACACACTACGAAGATGAAAAGACCAATCAACCACGGTGCAACGGGATATTGGTCGTCCTTTTCCTGTAAAGCAAAAAAAAAAAACAGTCATAAATATTGGTAGAGCCTTTCTTCTCGTAGCGTGAATGGTCTGGTTCGACCAGGGAAATAGCACCTTCTTACAGAAGATCCGCGTGAAGTAATAAGTGTTCCCACTAATTTTTAGGGTGAGTAAGCGATAATATGGTTCCGGTGGTCCGCCAATAAAGGCGGAGAGACGGCACACGGCGGGTTTATTTAGTGGGTGAGGGATCCACACCCTGTTCGTTGCTCCGAACGACGGGGTGTGCGGTTAGGAACATTTTTTCCCGTCTAAAAAAAAAAAGAAGTGAGCAAGCTGGATACCCAAACCTCCTCAGCCCTTCCCTATTATACTACGGTATCTACTTAATATTAGGCGAGACGTATGCCTGTTTGACACCCTCGTAGCATAAAAAAATATTATAAACATAAAACTAAGGTTTCCACATAAACTTATTAAAGTTTTTTGAAGTTATACGGCGCGTTAGGGAAAAATGATGAGAGTAAATTTTTTCGATGCGCGCGCACACCGTCACGAAAAATCGACCCCTGAAGTTAGCTATAGTCAACATTTTAGTTTTTTTGTGATATTTAAATAAACTTTATTTAACTAACTAACTAAACCTAAGTTTACCTGGTCGGTATAATGTATGAAAATACATCCGACAGATGGTGCAGGCGTCACCCAAAGACGTTAAGTACGAATGTGTTGTCGAAATTAGCAGCCAATTCAGCCATTGTGACCTGAATTGGCAAAAGCATCTGGACGGTATCCAGGAGATGCTGGTTCAAATCCTGCTCATGACTGTTATTTTCGATTTCACATTTTTCACTTTGTGTTTAATGTATGTTGCTAAGCATGTCAAATGCTAAAAATATTTATAAAAATATCTAAATAACTACCCCAGACCTGAAGAAGTCCCACAACTAAGCCATTTTCCCAATTAAGTTGTAGATATTATGAAGAAATTAAGTAACAAACCTTAAGAAATTTTTTGTTTTAATACACTTAAAATATACTCAATATCTAAATCTATACTTAATTTTGTTCTTAGATTCTATTTATAATATTCAAGGTTGCAATCATTATTAGCATTAAAATGATCAAAGCATAATTAATGAATTTCACAACTAAATTATGAATGAATATGTAACAGCACAAACATTTGATGTTTATTTAAAATTAACATCTTTTTTATAAATTGGTATATATTTTTTTGTAATAAAAAAAATACATTTGTTTAAAATTTACGTTAGATTGTATATTAAATGTATAATAAATAATGTTAATTTGTAAGTATTTCATCTTTAAACCAGGAATGTCTCAAAGGCATGATTCATCTCAGAGGAGCTGCATAGGTCATGCTAGCATACTTAATGAAGATTTACCAGACCTCAAAAGTCCTAGAGGCCTTTTTTACATGCTATGGCCATTACTCACACAATACAGTATTATTTTTTCCCAATCTTTTTTGTCGCAAGGGCATAACTAGGCTATGACCTGACGTTTGTGATTCAAATTACATAATACATAATTATCTTAACTCATATTGAATACTTTGTTGAGATAAAAATACCTACTGATAGGTATTATAGGTAAAACTACTGGCAAGATAAAAATACATTACTTACCAATTGGGTCCATATTACATATTTTAATAATAATGGTTTTTATAATTTATTTATTTTCCAGAAATTTTAGACCCATTTAAATTCGGGGTCTAAAATACATTGTGGTATTTGCTGTTTGTCACCACATGCAAACCACAAAAATGCCCATTAAGGTACTTCAACACTCACAGCTAACGTAAATATAACTCACCTTGGTAGTTTTTGGTACATTGCCTCTCATTGTGATGTTTTTACTGGCAATCTCATTGGCGATGCGCATCCTTTGTTTGGGTGCCATTTTGAATTATTTTCAGTTATATTTGTCCTGTAAAGTAAAAATAACTGCTGTTAGGTACTTAGAATAATTACGAGTAAAACTTTGCCATGGAACCAGTATTGTTAGGTAAAATAAATAAATATTCACTGACATTTTCACACAACGTCCTATGGTCCCAAACTAAGCTTAACGCTTGTGCTATGGGTACCAGATTACATACATATATTACTTTTACTTCTTAAATACATACATATAATAGATAGAAAACACCCAGACGCAGTACAAATATGTGTGTTCATCACACAAATAATTTTCCTGAGTGGGAATCTAACCCACAACCACGTGCTCGGAAGTCTGTTACACTACCAACTACGCCACGAGGCCCGTCAAATCCGTCGGTATATGTATATGCACTCGAGAGGTTAAAAATTACCATCCAACATTGGCCACCAAAGATTACCATCCAACATTGGCCATAGTGATATTTTAATTAGTGTGGTATTGGCATTATTTGTACCTGATTTGTACACATATAAAGTGCTTGTTTTATTTACTGCTTATGGTGGGACACCAGCTATAACCCACCTGATGGGAAGAACCTACTTAAGGACTCAGCAATACTACTGAGCCACAATTCTCACAATGGTTGAAAAATTGTCAATGCAATAGGAATTATTAGTAGAATAAACACCACACATACACAACTTTTAAATTAGATAAATAAATGTTAGAAATATAATCACAGAAAGACAGAGAATCCAACAAGTCGCCGCAGGAATTTGCCGACGTACGTCACCAAAATACAGCTACACAAACACTTACTACAATATGTTTTGTGTTATTATCACAATAATAATATTAGATACTACTACATCTGAAGTGAGTAACTCGGAGATGTTGCGTCGTGCACAGTTAGTAAGTTTACTGTAAACTAGGCCTTTGTCAACTTCCCACCTTGTAAAAAGTATCGTTATCTCTCTATAACATAATTACTATTTATCGATAAATGCTGTACCTAACACAAAATAATTTGCAGGACTACCATATTGAACCGTGCTGATCAACAGTAATCACTTTTTAATTGCGCCTCATCGCAATAAAATATTCTCGAATGTGACGGAAAACATGTGAAAACAAAATTTTGTTGAAACAGATGGACTCAAAACAATAGGAGTACAAACCTGTTCTTGAAATAAAATATGGAAATATAATGCGTAATTTATAAAGTAATGAGTTTTTTCATGGTTTTAATGCAGATTTCACATTAAATCGTCCGTCCATCATCGATAAATACGTTTTTACATAAACACGTAACGAAAGTACATCGTAAACAGCATAATTGAAAACTATGTTCATGCCACGACCACTATAAGCTCAATGCTACAAAATCATCTACTAAGTGCGAATAACACAATATGTTGGTCATTATGATTATTAATAATTATAAAAAATAGATTTTACTCACAATTAAAATCCTAAAATTAGGGGCCGAAGCCAAAACGCGTAAGCCTGCTTGACACGTATGTATGTAAAAGTGAAATTCGCGTAAGCAAACGTTGTGACAGATTTACAGAAATGTCAAACACGTCATTTGAAGTTGTGTTGCGTGCGCAATGTACCAGACACGCGTCCTTTAGTGTTACAATAAATGAAAAAAATCCAGTAATTATTTATTTGAAAAGATTTATAAAATGTTTTTTCTAAAAAATTATTCAATCATCTTCTATTTTATAATCCTGATATTTAAAATATCCATTTTAACAAAACCATGATCTCTCAACTACAAAACATACACTATATGGTTAGCGACATCTAGTGGCAAGTGGTAGTACTACTTAGTTACTTTATTCGAAAATGTAATGGGAGATGGCGCCGCATAAATACTTAGACACTTAAAGTGTTTATTCGTTCAAACGTTCATAGTTAATTAATGTAACGGCCGGTAGCGCAGAAATAGCAAAATACAGTTTAAATTTTCGTCTGACATTGAAATTTATAAAAAATGACCTAAAGTAATACGTTTGCTACACATGTTTTACTTATTGATAAACGAAATAGAGATTTTTGGTACCTATCAATCGGATGATCGCGATAGATGGGGTGGCGACCATGTCACGTCTCATTCATTCCCACAAGGCCAAAAAGGAACGTAAGGCTGTTTTATGACAAGCAGCTATAAGTTGTAGAGACCCTTCTATTTATTATACACGCGTGAGTCTATGGATGTAGGCATAAAATGAGGTAGGTAAAAAATTAAAAAACATCCTTCTACCAAGTCCATAAATACCTACCTATACCTACCTACATTATTAAAACTCCATAGGTAGGTACCCACCTACCTATCTATAATGTTGATCAGATGTAGCTAACTGAAATTGCATAGGGATTTGACAGTGAAATAGAACTTATTTTGTAGGTAGACTAGGTACCTAAGCCTACGTTCGATTCAATTCAAAACAAAAAAAAAATTCAAAAGTACTTAATTGCTAAAATCTATCATGCATTACCTATAGCAACCTACTACTTAGGTACATAGGTTGATTGGCTATCTATTTCTCTCCTATCTTATGGGTAGGTAGTTTAGGTTATAGGTACCTACGGCAATCGATATCTATTTAAATACCTATATTTAGGTAATATGATAAACACAGGAAAATTAGAGTAAGTAGAATTTACAAATGCAGTAATATTACAGGCTTTAAATATCGCTATGACAAGCTAGAAAGAGATAGTCGATGAAAGGATCCTCAGGACATCAATAGATACGAGGTGTCAACTAATGGCCCAATCACGTTAAACTATTATCCTTATAGGACGATCCTTGTGTTTTGATTGGTCGAAGCAGACAACGCCTTCAAAAACGACGCCTACGGATAGAATCCATTTGAATTTGAATGTCGAAGGGAGAACGTGAATAAACTTTTAAACATTTTTCTTTAATTATTTTAATTTTTTGAATAGAAATATAAGGGATTGTGGTTTGTTATTATTTTGACGTACATATTTTCGATATATTTTGTGGTAGATTATTACAGAGAAAATAATTAAAAAACCTATTAGTAGGTGGTACCTTAGTCAGCTACTAGGTACTGAAGCAATGTAACAGTCCAGTCGCCCGCCAATACAGTCGGAGAGACGGTACGCGGTGGGTGTATTTAGTGGGTGAAGGCCCCACACTACCTTGTTCGTTGCCCCGAACGACGGAGTGTGCGGTTAGATAGATACATTTTTGTGCCGCCTTAACAAAAAAAGAAGGTTGGTACTTTAGTTAGCTAGAGCATTAGTTTCTTACAGTTATTGATTCTATGTGTTGACGTCAATTTCAGATACCTACCTATAGGATAAGAAAGTTAGTAGGGTCACAATAACCTCGAGAAATTCTTATTCCTGAGATTTTACAGATGAATCTTCCGATAGAATAGGTTAGCTAAGGATTGTTTTTTTTTTTTTCATTTAATATGATAGAAGCGCAGGCACTTAGATACGTAAGTATAATAAGCCTTTAAAGATATGATACCGACCTAACCATAACGTAATGAGCTCGTGATGTAGATAGGTAGGCAGATAGGCAGTTTATTAGTTAATTATCTATACCTACATAGGTGTCATATACCATCTTAATTAGTAGGTAAGTTAACAAATAGCAGGCGTGTAAGTGGATAGTATAGGTAGGTGAGACAGGAATAATAGGTATATATCTAGGTACCTATTCATCGTTTTACGAAACTAACAACTGTTTATATTTAAATCTTCAGCATGTAGGTTTTTTTGTGTCCATGAATTACTGTCAATTTCTATAACATATCCTGTTCCTGTCCTAGGTATCTTTATTTTATATTTAAGCACTTTGTGTTACGTACAGTAATTTGTAATTTCAGAGATGAAAGCTAACAAGGAAACAAGCAGACTAAGCTTTTTGTTATTGAAAATGGATGTAAACAGGTACTTATGAATATGGTAGGTGGAACATTTTTTCTCGCCAAAACAAAAAAATAAAAAAAGGTTGGTACCTGTCCAACATTTAATTCCTGCCCAATGTCATACCCTAACCCAGTTACTAAAGTAGATAATTATCTATCTACCTACCTAGATATCCGTCTAGTTAAGATGAGGAATTCGAAGAAGTCTTCTAAAATTTGCCAAGAGATACCTAGGTATATAAAAAAAAACAAGTAGGTTGACCTATTAGTTTTTAAAGGTCTAAATACCGTCTTTAATGTGTCTTTATGTAGGTACTGTTTATGTTGTACCTACCAACTTAATAAAAACCGGCTTGGAGGAAGCCTATTTTTAACTAAACGAGTTTTAAATCCTATTTTTCGCATGTTTGCCTTTATGTCTAGGTACTTATAAATAACAAACAGTCTACCCACGCCATGACAATGTGGCAAAGGCATAACATACAGCCTGTAACAATAAGGTATCTCGCTTTTATCCATCTGCAATCTTTTAAATACAATGATTATGTTAAAGTGATCTTAGATTGAAGATAAGGAGGTTTGTTATACTTATGTTTGTAAAGAAAAGTACCTATCTACGCATAGGACATACTTAAATTGATTGCTTTGGTACTTTTGTCTGATTACCAATAAGGAGAAGCTTTAACGTACGAGTAGATATATCGAGTACCTAGATGTATTGACAATGAATAGATAATTTATTTCTTCTTTTTTTTTATTCTTATCTTTTTCTTTTTAAAAATCGTCACCCTGCTCTAAGGAATAAGCCATCTGTAGGTCTAGCCAAGTTGCATTCTATGATCGCTAACGCTAATAGAAAACTATTAAAATGTATGGAATTTGACATCCCTTTTTTTTTTTTAGTCGGGAAAAAATGTACCTAACCGCACACCCCGTTGTTTGGGGCAACGAACAGGGTAGTGTGGGGCCCTCACCCACCAAATAAACCCGCCGTGTGCCGTCTCTCCGCCTTTATTGGCGGACCACTGGAACTATGTTACATTCCTTCGGTGGTGGAATTTGACATCCCTAACGTTAAGTCACGTGACTTAGCGTTACAGTGGGTCTAGCCAAGTTACATTCTATGATCGCTAACGCTAATAGAAAACTATTAAAATGTATGGAAATTTGACATCTTTAACCTTAGATAAAGAACCTATAGGTACTTATCTAAGTCGCCACGCTTGGCAGGCGGGTTGAAGATCGCAGTTGATGTTGTTAATACTCGAGGGAGTGCTGCTGCCCACTCCCCCGGTATTCCTTCAGTCGGCTCTTACGACTCCCGTGGGTAGAGAGGGGTGGGACAATTCTAAAGCCAGCCCCAGCTATATGTACCTACCTACCTGCCTATTTTCAAGAACAAATTATTGTTGAAAGTGGGAAAATAGTAAATCTCTCTTATTCCACTTTCAAAAATAATTTGTTCTTTAATCATTTTAGATATATATTTTTTAGCAATTGACCTGCTCCGCTACTTTTTAAAGTATAAATTATTTGTGAATAAGGAAAAAGAGATTTTTGGTAGGGTAAAACTGGGTAATACGCCCCGCTTTAAAATCAATTAAAACTGTTTTTTTCATCAAGACCAATAAATTTGTTTATTTAGAAATAATATTTGACATTTTAGGAACAAACTGGCATATAATGTATGAAAATACTTCCGACAGATGGCGCAGGCGTCACCCAAAGACGTTAAGTATGCGAAATTAGCAGTCAGGAGCAATTGTCACGATGGCTGAATTGGCAAAGCATCTGGACGGTGTACAGGAGATGCGCAGGTTCAAATCCTGCTCGTGACTGTTATTTTCGATTTCACATTTTTTACTTTGTGTTTAATGATCGGTATATAGTTTGGAGGTGCCGTGTGGGGCTGGCTTTAGAATTGTCCCACCCCTCTCAACTCTTGGGAGTCGTAAGAGCCGACTGAGGGAATTCCGGGGAAGCGGGCAGCAGTACTCCTTCGAGTATTAACAACATCCACTGCGATCGCCAACCCGCCTGCCAAGCGTGGCGATTACGGCCCTATCCCCCATTCTTGGGGAGGCCTATGTCCAGCAGTGGACGTTAAAAGGCTGATGGATGGATGGATATAGTTTGGAGGCGGGATCGTAAATATGAGATTATGATCAAGTTCGGGGTGGCGGTGTTTTGATAGCTGTGTGTCGTGAGCTTGCCGCCGGGGTTCGCGAAGAATGGTTTTCCAGTGCAGAGGATATATGGGTAACCCTAACGTTAAAAACCGTTAACCCTAAATCTACTTACATATAAAATGCATATTGGAGTGGTGTATATTTGCAATGAAAATTCTAGTAATACCATGTCGGAACAACTTACAAATTTCGTAGATAATATGACTAAAAAAATTTGTATGGATAATTCATTGGATAAAATAATTATATTTGGTGATTTTAATATGCCGCTATACATGGACTTTAGATATTAGCGATGGAGTTTCTCTCATCCCCACTAACTTACAAGGCTCATATAATTTAGAACTATTTGATAGCCTTAGTATATGTAATCTTTACCAGTACAATTCTTTTGTAAATGACGCTCATGGTCGACTTTTAGATTTAATTTCTTCAAACACTGAAGTTATTGTTAACGCATGTGACAATCCTCTGGTTCCAGAAGATCGCCACCATCGTTCTATTGTAACTACTGCTAATTTTTTCCAATTACATACTAGCAAACCATGTTCTTACACTAAATATTGATATAATGATGGTGACTTCATTTCCCTCCAAGCAGAGCTCAATGCTATTAACTGGCATTCGGAACTAGGAAACGGATGTATTGAGGAAGCGGTTTCTTTCCTCTATAACACCCTCCACAGCTTGCGTGATACGTATATCCCCACTAAAGTGGTTACACCATCCCGTAAGTACCCACCATGGTACAAACAGCCTTTGATTAAATAATTGCGCGAAAAAGCTAAATACTTAGTAACCTTAACTTGTAAATTTTATTACGAGCTAGGGCACGCATTTTAGAAGATGAAATGTATAATAATTATATTATTAGTATTGAAAAATGCATAAACAAGAACCCTCGTGCATTTTGGTCATTTGTTAAAAGTAAAAATCAATCAAACACTTATCCGTCTATTCTCGAATATGATAATCGTTGATCTGACCAAGGTGATGAGATATGTAATCTATTCGGAGAATATTTTCATTCCAATTTTCTCAGTAATTCCCAGTCCAGTGTTCAGGATAATTTGATTAATAATTTTGATTATGAATCTCTCGCTGATATAAGTTCTGTTGAGGTTCTAGAAGATAATGTATACAAATTAATAAAATCCTTAGATCTAACAAAATCTGCGGGCCCTGATAACATACCTGCCATTTTTATAGTCAATTGTGCTAAAAGTCTTACTCTTCCATTATCTATACTTTATCGCCGCTCTCTTACGGAAGGTATTGTCCCTCATGTCTGGAGGTCTGCTTTTATTACTCCCATTCATAAAAAAGGGCCTAAAAATAAGATCGAGAACTACAGACCAATTTGCTTATTTGCAAAGGTTCTTGAAAAAATAGTTTACTCTCAACTTTATCCTGTACTTAAGGACAGTCTCTCATTAAATCAACATGTTTTTAAGAGGTAGATCAACTACAACCAATCTTCTTCGTTTCTGTTACATCATATGTCAAAACTCTCACAAGTTGATATTATATACACTGATTATTCAAAGTGCTTTGACCGAATTGACCATTTTATATTTCTTGAGAAGCTTCAGCGCATTGGTATTAGAGGTAACTTATTCAGATGGTTTTCTTCATATGTCGAAAACAGGTGCCAAACTGTAGTTTTAGGTGGCTACTCTTCGTTTCCAATGGATATTCCTTCTGGCGTTCCACAGGGATCGTTATTAGGACCTTTGCTTTTTACCATGTTTATTAATGACATTTCTTATATTTTTTTATCCTCAAAGATAATTTTATATGCTGATGACATGAAAATCTTACACCAAATTAATAGTGTAGATGATGCCGTTCCTCTTCAATAAGACATTAACCGATTTCAATATTACTGTACCATAAACAAGTTGAATCTCAATGTCTCCAAATGTTATGTACCTATATTCGTTTACGCGTAAACGTGCAAGAATTATATTTAATTATACACTTCATAACTCGGCCTTAACAAGAATTGGCACGATAAAAGATTTAGGTGTAACATTTGATAGTCAATTATTATTTGACGATCACATTACTAAAATATCTAAAAAAGCATACCGTGCTCTCGGTTTCGTTTTTAGATTGTCTTCCGAATTTATAAATCTTAAAACCTTTAATATATTGTGCATATGCACGTAGTCATTTGGAATACGCCTCGCAATATGGAATCCCTGTTATGACGTCTACATATCACGATTTTAATCCATACAAAAAAGATTCCTACGCTACCTACAGTTTCGAGCAAGATTATGGTTACCTGATTATGACTCTAGATATCGAAAATTCCATTTTCTTCCGCTTTTTAAGCGAAGGGCTGACTTGTCTTTCCTATTAAGTATTGCAAATGGTACTGTTGACTGTCCTGAACTACTTGAAAAAATAGGACTGCGTACACATACAGCTGCACTGAGGAACCCAAATGTTATTTATGTTCCCCTTGTTAGAACAAACTATAGGCAGAATTCATTTATTTTAAGAGCTTCTACTTTGCTTAACAATTTAACTAAGAAAAACTTTGATATAGATTTATTCAACATTTCTGTAAATAAGCTTAAAAGTTTACTGAGCAACACTTATTTCAATTGTATTTAATATTAATTAACTTTTTCGTAACCTATGTAATGTATGTGTACTTTCTTTTCTGTTTTGCTTCGAATGTATCTTTTATTTTAATTTCTTTATCTTTTGTCCTCTACTATCTTAAACTATTTTTTACTTTTTTATTGTTCCTATCTGCGGAAACTTACAATTGGCCTTCATACATATGCACCTCAGTTGTATATGCTTAGATATATCATTAATTGTGTTACCTAGCTGTTAGTTTTCCTAAAATACTATAAATAAATAAATAAAAATGGAATTTACGTACCAAGCTACACACATGTATGTTGAAAAATCTTTATCTGATCAAGATCAAACACGCATCTGCCTTCCAAAATTGCGTAGGTAAATAAATAGCAAAAAATAACCATATTTTATTTATTACACATGGCTTGTTCACAAAAGGCTCCATAAAATTGGATTTTGGTTAATAAACGATAACCGTGTGGTTGTGTGGTCGCTAGTGTTGCCAGCTCCTTGCATTACGTCAAACCTCGTCACGGGGCAAATCAGGCGGAATGCGCGTTGCCGTCGTTCAAATTAAAAAACAAAAATAAAAAGTGCCCGAGTGAATATAAGTTCGCAACTTTATAAAAAAAATCTAAATCTTTTTCAATCAAAAGGGTTTGAACACTCCGCATGAGGTATCTATGGGCCTAAAACTATATGTTTTCATGCCTCGAATGCGATATGTGGGTAGGTGTGCTCATAACGTGGTACAAAATCGGATCAAGGATGCTCTAAGGTTATTTATAATAGGTAGGTCCCTATCTACTAAAATACTCTAATATTACGGTTTGACGTTTGACCTAAGTAGTTATATCCGCAGCGCTGTTTATATAGACTAATGTAGTGACGGACTACCTAAGAATACAAGTGTCAACACCCCATTCCTTTCTTTGGGTGTAGTACGAGTTGACTAGAAAAATAAGCAATTACCTATCGCGGATCCGAGAGGGCCGGTACCTATATACCACCGTCTAGACTCTAGAGGACGGTTGCCACCATTATAACAAAAAAAGCAAAACGAATATTTTTTTAAATTATTTGAGTGCTACGCAAATAAGGATATCTGTCTACTACACTATTTAACCCTCAAACAACAATGGCATTATTTTGTAAACTTAAAAAAAAATATCTGGTATACAATATTCGCACGAGTACACAAGGAGATTAAGTAAGACTTAAGACTATTTGTTGTAAAATGGTTTCGTTTGTATGGATTGATGATTACTTTACGGTTATTTTAAATAATTCTTTTGGACAGGATTCAGATAAACATTGGTTAGATGGCGCCGGAACGAAATATTTATTTTTAGCTACATAATTGAGGCTCAGACTGTTCTTTGATCATATCCCAAAATTCTTACTAATATTATAAATGTGAAAGTAAGTTTGTATGTTAGACTTTTTGCCGTGTGGGGCCGGCTTTGCCATGTGAGGCCGGCTTTGCCGTGTGGGGCCGGCTTTAGAATTGTTCCACCCCTCTCCACTCATGGGAGTCGTAAGAGCCGACTGAGGGAATACCGGGGAAGTGGCAGCAGCACTTCCTCGAGTATTAATAACATCCACTGCGATCGCCAACCCGCCTGCCAAGCGTGGCGATTACGGCAATATCCCCCAAAAAATGAGCACCCAACAAAAAACGGCCCTCAGTCACGGCAGCTCCGCTATTCCGTGGCCTAATGGTAGCGGGCCCGGTAACCGCGGAGCAGGGGGTGCGAAGAATCTCCGGTCGCGGATAGGCTACCATAAACAACGACCTCTGGCCCTGGTAACGCACAACGTTTGGACACTTCGGACCGACGAGAGAATCACCGAGCTGGAAGAGGAATTGAGCAAGATCCACGGGGACATTATAGGGTTGTCAGAAGTCCGAAGAGAGGGTGAGGGCACGACAATCCTCCAGGCCGGGAACTTGCTCTTCCACCGGGAGGGCGACCACCAGTCCCAAGGGGCTATCGGGTTTATCGTTCGCAGGTCTCTCGTAGGCAACGTGGAGAGGATTGGAAGTGTGTCGAGTAGGGTAGCGTACCTTATACTCAGAATAACCAAACGGTATTCGTTGAAGGTCATACAGGTTTACGCACCGACCTCGACACATTCCGATGACGAGGTGGAGGCCCTATATGAGGACATCTCGAAGGCCATCCACTTGTCTAAAACCTATTTCACGGTGGTTATGGGAGACTTTAACGCGAAACTAGGCACAAGGACAGACGATGAGCTGAAGGTGGGGCACTATGGATTAGGGCAGAGGAACCACAGGGGCCAGATGCTGGCTGATTTTCTGGAGAAGGAAGGCCTCTTCATGATGAATTCCTTCCTAAGGAAGCAGCCCCAGCGAAAATGGACCTGAATTAGTACTGATGGTTCAGTGAAAAACGAGATTGACTTCATCCTGTCGGACAAACGACACATATTCAATGATGTCTCAGTGATCAGCAGGATTAAAACTGGGAGTGATCACCGACTAGTCAGGGGCATCTTGAATATTAGAACAAAAGTCGAGAGGTCGCGTTTGATGAAGTCTACGCTCCGACCAACACCTGCCCAATACCAGAACCCCGAGAGCTTTCAGCTAGAACTACAAAATCGCTTCCAATATCTAGATGAGTGTGAATCAGCGAGCGATATGAACAGCAGGTTCGTGCAAACTGTTCACGCGGTCGGGTCGACTTACTTCAAGGCCCGTCGCGTCAGTAGGAATCGTAAACTCTCGGACCATACTCTCAAACTCATGGAGAGGAGAAAAGAAATTATAGTCTAGTCCTCAGCCGATTGGTCCTGCCTAAGGCGGTTAAACAGACATCTCCAAGGCTGTGCGGCACGATATTCGCCAATTTAATACTACCCGTATTAAAGAGGCGATAGAGCGGAACCAAGGCTCGAAAGTGTTCGCAAGAGATCTGTCTGTTGGCCAAAGTCAGTTGACTAAACTGAGGACCAACAACGGCACTATAATTTTTTCTCGAGATGAGATCTTGGGAGAGATCCAGCAGTTCTATGGACAGTTGTACAGATCCCAGAGCCCTGCTGTTGGCTTGGTCCAAGACCCCAGATCGATGCTAACTTGGCACTTTACCGAAGATATCCCGGACGTCAGCCTGTACGAGATCAGAATAACTCTCAAACAACTAAAGAACGGAAAGGCACCGGGAGACGACGGAATGACCACAGAGCTTCTGAGAGCAGGCGGAAAGCCGGTCTTAAAAGCTCTTCAGAGGCTGTTCAATTCCGTCGTTCTCGGGGGCGACGTTCCAGAGTCGTGGACCAGAAGCGTGGTGGTGCTGTTCTTCAAGAAAGGTGACAGAACCCTCTTGAAGAACTATAGACCCATCTCGCTCTTGAGCCACGTCTATAAGTTGTTTTCGAGGGTCATTACAAATCGACTCACGCGCAGGCTTGACGACTTCCAGCCTCCCGAACAAGCCGGTTTCCGAAAAGGCTATAGTACCATAGACCACATTCACACGCTACGCCAGATTATACAGAAAACCGAGGAATACAACCGGCCTCTGTGTCTGGCGTTTGTGGACTATGAGAAAGCCTTTGATTCGATCGAAACATGGGCAGTGCTGCAGTCCCTTCAGCGGTGCCAAATTGACAATCGGTACATCGAAGTGCTGAAATGCTTGTATAGAAACGCCACCATGTCAGTCCGTGTTCAGGACAAGAGTACGGGACCGATCCAACTGCAGAGAGGTGTTAGACAGGGAGACGTTATGTCCCCGAAACTCTTCACCGCTGCATTGGAAGATGTCTTCAAGCTCTTGGACTGGACCAGATTCGGCATCAACATCAATGGCGAATACATCACTCACCTTCGATATGCCGACGACATCGTAGTCATGGCAGAATCTCTGGAGGACCTTGGCACCATGCTCAATGATCTCAGCAGGGTTTCCCGACTAGTGGGTCTTAAAATGAGCATGGACAAGACGAAAGTCATGTCTAATGTCCATGTCATTTCAGCACCGGTCCTAGTCGGGAGTGCGCTTCTCGAAGTTGTCGACCATTATGTCCTGGGGCAAACAGTCCAGTTAGGTAGGCACAACTTCGAGAAAGAGGTCAATCGACGAATCCAACTCGGGTGGGCAGCGTTCGGGAAGCTAAGGAAGATCTTCTGATCCAATATTCCGCAGTGTCTGAAAACGAAGGTCTACGACCAGTGTGTGTTGCCAGTGATGACATACGGAACAGAGACGTAGTCTCTGAATGTTGGCCTCATATCAAGGCTCAAAGTCGCTCAGCGGGCCATGGAGCGGGCTATGCTTAGTATTTCCCTACGTGATCGAATCCGTAATACGGAGATCCGTGGGAGAATGAGAGTGACCGACATAGCCCGCCGGGTTGCCATGCTGAAGTGGCAATGGGCAGGCCACATCACTCGACGAACCGATAACCGTTGGGGACGAAATGTTCTCGAGTGGCGACCACGTATCGGACGTTGCAGCGTAGGACGGCCCCCTACCAGATGGACCGATGATCTGGTCAAAGCTGCGGGGAGCCGTTGGATGCGGTCGGCACAGGACCGCTCGTTGTGGCGTTCTCTTGGGGAGGCCTATGTCCAGCAGTGGACGTAAAAAGGCTGATGGATGATGTTAGACTTTCACGCCATAGGTAACTACAGGTATATAGTGCCGTAAAATTGTATAGTTTCCTAATAAGTTCCAATAGCAATCTTTGCGTAGAGATTTATAGCATTATTGTGCTGTAGAGTGACTTATTTATATTTTGAAATCTACACGGACGAAGTCACGGGCAGGATCTAAATGTGAAAGTGAGTTTGCTTGTAACGCTTTCAGAGTCGTAACTACTGAACGGATCATCATGAAATTTTGTATAAATATAGTCCGGTACCTACCTAGTAAAGGACATAGGCTGCTTTAGGTAGTGGTAGATTCCTCTGGGATATCCATTTTTTCATCCAAATAATAAGTCCTACTCCGTAGAGTGATATTATACAAAATTAACTCAATTCTTAATTTCAAGTAGGCGAAATCACGGCCAGGAATATCAATTGGGATCAAATTAGGTTGATTTAAAAAAATATTAGGGACTTACCTACTTAAGTAGTACTTAATACAGTATTTAAAATGTACCTACCATTGCGTTTACGTCTATACCTTTTTATAAAATTTCAAATTCAAAAATATCTTTATTTCGTAGACTTCACTTAAAAACGTTATAATTACCAACACAAACGCTTCAGGCAAGTACATCCACAACGTAGCGATTGCAATTGCAACGAGGGGCTGGATTCCGTAGTAAGGCTTTTCATTCCTATCCCACTATTGGTCACAGGTCTACTCTCAGAGTGAGAGATGAATTTAGGCGGTAGTCCACCATGGTGGCCCAGAGCGGGTTGCCAGACTCAATTCAACAAGAAGACCATACAGGTTTCATGATGTGTTTCTTCACCGAGTAACGATAATTTGTAAATAAATCACGTCTATAGAATTTATAAAATCGCAAAATTAATATTCCTAATCTGTTTATCCTACCTAGTAAAAACGAAATCATCGAGTATTAACAACTAACTTATCTAAACTGATACGGACAACCAGGAGAGCATGGGTAGGTAGGAGGCAGTTGTAACTCGATACTGACACCCGCCCGCACCCCTCACACAGCCCGCGTACGCCCGCGCGAACGTATGCCACCACTCGCTCAATATTGAATAGATAGTGGATGGTCTCATGAACTAGGAAACAAACTCGGCAACGATATAGTGTAGTCCTAAAAATTGTATCTGATTTGAATGTACGATAATTGATATGACATCCTTACTATTATTATTAATATTGTAAAGAACAAATTATTTGTAAAAGTGGAAAAAGAGATCTTTACTGCGAGCAGGACTCGAAACTGAGCCTAATCCAATCCAGGGAAGTGCTCTGCCATCGCTATCGCAGAATGAATGGACCGGCTCGATCCTGGAAGTACCACCCTCTCACAGAAAATCAGCGTGGAACAACGGTAGGCAATCCTACGAAACAACGGTAGGCAATCCTACCGTTGTTTCGTATAGTGAGTGAGAGCGCCGGAGGCCCAACCCCCCTGCCTATGCTCTCCTTATTATCCTTCATGTCCACTCCTTATTATTCTTTCTATCCTCTCATTAGTATCCTTTCTATTCTCTTCTTATTATCTTCTCCACCTTTCACCCCTTTCCATGGAGATCACAACGCGCGAGTGATGCCTCTGGTATTCCTAGCGTCTATAGGCTATTTTAACCACTTACCATCAAGTGGGCTGTATATTTGTTTGCCACCCATGTAGTATAAAAACGGACCACTTAAAGGCATCAATAACTACAAATACCTAATCTCAATTCTCAAATTATAATTCAAATTTAATTCGCAACTATTGGTAATAATAAAGAAAAACTTGGTATACCTTTAAATTTTAGTGTATTATAAAAAAACAATTAAATTTTTAAAAAAGAACATCGGTGGCCCCCTTTAACATAACAACACGAAAGGTGCAGATCCCGTCGGGCTTAACAATCACTTACGCAATTGTTTAAACAAAGCCCAGTAATAAAATATCACATTACAGCCGAATTGTACTGGCGTCGCTCTAACTCGGCCAATATGCTGAATATTATTTTATCATAGGGGTACATTGTACCGCCATGTTGTTTCTCGATGCGCTTTTCCCGTAATGACATTTGAGGGTTGATGCATTCAATTATTTTAGAATAGAAAAGGCACCTATCTATTTGAATTTGGAGCAATATTTTTTTTACGGCTTACAGAAGAGAGTATCGTTATGCTTAGTTTAATTTTAATTAAGTATTCAAGCCTTATCTACTGTACTACTTTGAAAGTATGATTTGAAAAAAATTAAGATATCAAAATCAAGATAACTAATATTCGATACACACTTCAGCAAAACTACAAAGCGATGATATTAGGTGATTAAATTCCTTAACGCTTTTCATACATTTTACTAAGTTAAAAAAATATCTGCTGCTAATAAGTAGCGTATTGTTAGCGATAAAGTGCAATCACAATAGATAAATGCGCTATGTGTCTCCTTATTAAAAAAAAATATAAAGTAAAATTAAAAGCAAATGAAATGGACATTACACAAATCTAATGTTGCGGAAATAAGAAACAGATCTTGCGAATCTGACATACAAACAAATGACGTAAAGTTTTGGCGCCAACGACAACGTGATGTGCCTTTATGTTGCGTTTAGAAACACCCGCGCTTTCAAAAATACGTTTTAGTGTGTTGCTTGAGTGCATTTATTGTGTATTTGCGGCTGAATGGATCTTGTCTGTGCGTATATCGGGTGTCGTTTAAAAGTGCTTGAATTACACTTTCCTTCTTAGAGGAGTGGAATAATTCGAGTGACTATTGTTATGAAATGGAACGAATGTAATCGTAAGCATTAATTTGTTTTTTATTAGGTTTCTTATTTGGTTTCTCTTGATGTCCACTGCAGGACATATCGCGACGTCTCTCCAAGAGAGTGCCACAACGAGTGATAGGTACTGTGTGAATGCTCCCTGCGAATTTAACCAGATCAAGAGTCCGTTTGGTGGGAAGCCATCCTACGTCCGATACTTAGCCGCCACTGGTCTCTTCCATATGTTATCACTCTCATCTGGTCGTACACCTTCGTATTCAGATGCTGCGGAATTTTGTATGAGAAAATCGTTACGAATATTATGAATTGTGATCGGTACCACAAGTCATTAAGTGACTCGATTATGTTAGTGGGGAAAGTAGCCGATTTTCCGGTTTTTCGAGGATGGTGCTGAATTATTTCAATAAGCAGTAGGTAGTATTTTTATGCCTTTAGGTACTAGGTATTGCTCAGTCCATGAGCGACAACTACCACTTACCATTACCACTGTGACTTCTTAAAAACGGCTTATAAATTGATAGATTACTATACCTTCTGAAACAGAACCTTTATTTATGGAATCTAACTCGTATATAACATACACAAAAGTTATGTTTATATTATACAAGCACTAATTCAATACTTACTGGACAAAATTGTGTGGTAAACAAGCATACGGATACGGCCCATCCTATGGTAAGCGGTTATCGTAGCTTTTAGACGCTAGCAAAACCAGAGCTATGCTTCGTGTGTCGCCAACTCCAAGAAAAGGAATAGGTAGATAATAAGGTGAGAATGAGGAGATGGTTTAGGGCTCTGGGACTCTCACTTACCTTACGAAACACAACAGTAAAAGTGCCTACCATTATTTCACGCTGATCTTATGTGAGAAGATGGTACTTCCCCGGTGGACTAACTAGCCCATTCGTTCTGTGACACGCCCCACAAAGCGTATTATGTCCAATCTCAATGGACTCTAGTCAACAGCACAGGACATTATTAAGTTCATTTCATGACCAGTGGCTATCCGTTCTGTCTGCCTACCCCTCTGTGAAACAGGCGTAGGTCTATACTGTGCTATGCTAGATATTTTTGACTAAGTAGATGAATACAGATTCTCACATAGGCATAACGGTATAGGCTAACCTAAGCTATTTTGCTATAAATAGACATTTAAAAAAGTACGCGTACATTCTTTACTAGACAAACGTCAAACTATTGGCGCCAAGACAATGACGCCATTACGGAATGCAGTTAGTTATTGCACTGCTGTAATTATTGTATATTCATGGGCTAGTGGTTATCCGCGTGTACGTCGATTGTAAAAAAAATTAAAGTACTCGGTACTCGAATTACACTTTCGATATTTTATTATATTAAATTGTCTGGAAGGGTCGTGACGTGAAGTAAATAGGTACTTCGAAAACTTAAATTTGTCTTTTTTGATGTGTAATGTTTTATATTTGGTTTTGTGATACAAAACTACTTTTTAACTTGCCGCTAAGAAAATTGAAAATTTTCAAAAGTTGGGATGTTATTGGTTTTACCCCGTTTTTCGAAAATCGAGTTTTTAACGGATGTTAACATTTTGAGGTCCTAGGAAGCTTCCCCGAATGTTTCCGCGATAATGCCTGTGTGTCTGTGTGTGTGTGTGCGTGTGTGTGCGTGTGTATGTGTGTGTGTGCGTGTGTGTGAGGCCATATGTAAACCTCTCATAACTTTTGAACGGCTTGACCGATTTCATCGGGGTTGGCATCATTCGAAAGAACTTGACCAAACTTATATTTTGAATACAATTAGGACCGATTCAAACTGGTAGATCTTGAGAAATCTCAAAAAAACTATGAAAGTGTTTTTCAAATGTGGTATTTTTGGAATAACTTTTAAATGGTTTTACCGATCGATTCCAAAAACTAATCAGCTCTTAACATCAAAAACCACGTCGATCGCCGCCAATCCGGCCAAAATCGATTTCATTCGTGACAATCGTTGTCGAATAAAAAAATGTTTTTTTCAGAATTTCTATGAATGTTGCAGTCTGAACAGTTTGAGCTTTAAGATTCTTCAAAGAGCTTAAAAAGCTGCTTTGAATGCCGTAAACTACGAGAAAATCGCGTTATTCATTCAAAAGTTATTGTGATTTGAAAATTCAACGAATAGTGTTTTATTAAATCTCTATCAGACTTTTGAGCTCGAAGAGCTCGAAGAGCTCAAAAGCATAGGTTATCTCTTTGAGCTCGGAGAGCTCAAAATGACACGAAAATTATACTTTTAAGCCTGAAGAGCTAAAAAGTCGTATGTAATGAGTGCAATTTTGAGCACTTAAGTATCAAATTTGCGAGAAGTTGCAGGGATGGCCTTTAGGGTCAACCATATTCCAGATTTTTTTAGATTCTTATTCGCAAAAACTACTGAACGGATTTTGATGGAACTCTTTTTGTTTGGTAGCTATTGATTAGACATGGAAATGGGTATAGATACGTTTTATCCCGCTACTATCCTATAGATCTTAATCTATATTCTGTAGTAATCTAAAAACTAGCTTTTGCCTACATTAGGTTTATAAGTCTGTAGTGCTCTTGTTCTGTGTTATTTTTTATATTTGTTATTAGATAGTAATATTGGAATGGACTATTGGACACGTGTTTCTTTTCAGTGTGAGGAAATTAGGCCACCACGCTGGCGCAGTGCGAGTTGGCAGACTTGGAAGTCGTCGATAATATTTCTCATGGATGCAGGTTTCCTCCCGCATTCACTGAGAAAGTGATAAGTTGTAAACAGATACACCCATACTTACTTATCTTCCCTTGCGGGCTAGGCAGAAAGAACAGAGTGCCAAAAGGTTCTATTCTGGCATGCATCTCTCGCGTTCTCAACACTCGTAATTCTCTTCATACACGATCGCCGGTTTCGACCACTCCTGATTCCACCTTCCTTCAATAAATGACCGATTTGGTCTAGGTAGGCGAGTCTCGGTCTGCCCCTGTACCGACATCCTTCCACTTTCGCATTGTATATCTTCTTAACCAGTCGCTTGTCCGACATTATTTCCACATATCCGGATCATCGGAGCATTCCCTTTCGCATCTTTACACTGTTAAACATAATTTCAAAAAATCTGGATTAGTCTGAGGTGTGACGTGCATACTGGACAGAGGATCGAGCTTTTTGCAGTCTTTGGTTTTTTTATAGGCATCATCATGTTTTATCAAATGAGGATCTGTCAGCCAATCGGCTTGTCGCATTTCTCTACTTGACATTATTTTTGTTACGGCGGGAAAAAATTTACCTAACCGCACACATCGGGGCAACGAACAGGGCCCCACACTGCCCTCAGCCCCTCACCCACTAAATAAACCTACCGTATGCCATCTCTACGCCTATATTGGCGGGCCACTGGAACTATGTTACATTACTTCAGTGATATTTCTCTACTTGACCTACACGTCAACTGATAGTATACAGTCTACTCCCATGCCTTTTATAGAACATCAGCCTCTCTAGAGGCCCCTCCTCTGCGTCCTACTCTCGTTGGTAAATTTTTGGTGACCATGCTAAAGGGGCATAGCTGAAATATGATAACAATATTGTCTGTTTAGAAAGAAATGTGACCAAGGAACAAAAGTCCGTGTGGTGACTGCCTAAAAATATAAGTGTCACCACCCCATTCTTTCCCACGGGTGTCGTACGAGGCGACTAGGGGAAGTAAGCAATTATCACCCATTGCATGACTGGTGGTTCCTATCACCAAGTGGGAGTACTTACTCATTTTCTATCGGGGCCGAGCGGGTTGGTACCACCATCTCCTATGTGACTGGCCATGAAGCACATCGGTGTGTTTTAGTTATAGCAGGAGATAGCCGTTTATTCTTTCATTTCATATATCTGAAATGAAATGGTAAGCAGTGGTTTGACAATACTCTCGGTATAGTTGAGTCCATGAGCGACGGTTACCATTTACCATCAGGTGGCTGCGTCTGTCTGTAAAAAAATCAACTTACAATTTCTAGTGTGTAGTGCCGGCGCTGCTGCTGCTTCAGCGGAGACACTCAAGCGGCGCAAATATCATAATCTCATTGAAGATTATGTTTTTAAGCCGTTTGGTGTTGAGACGCTTGGGTCATGGGGTCCAAGTGCATTTTCTCTATACAGGGAAATTGCGAAAAAATTAGTCGACTCTTCACGTGATCAGAAGGCTGGTCTCTTCTTTGCACAAAGAATAAGCATTGCCATACAACACGACAATGCTGCCAGCCTTCTGGGCACGATACCTATTGTCGGCGATACGGAGGAATTTTTTTATGCATGAGTAAATTGTTAATTGTATATAAAATTAATGTTGTTTTATTTTTTTAATTTATAGCATAAATTTTTTTCCTTTGAAGAAATACCTATGAAATAAAGATATTTCAGGTGTAAATTAAAACTATAATAATACGACACTAACCAAAAGTATTGCCAGTTAAAAAAAAATACCAATATTTACGACAAATAAAGGGCGGGCACTTGTGAGGCTTGCCAACCCTTCTGTAGGGGCAGGTAGGGCGGAATAGAAAAGTTATAAACAAACTGAAAATGTACACCGACACGGAAACCTTTTAGGAAGCACCTCCCCTACGTGGGGTAAATAAAAAGCTTAAAAATTTGAGCGTTGCGTTTTGTTTTTAAAGTTGTGGACTGGTGGTTTTGTTTGATAAAAAAATCGAATTGTCTGTGCCTATTTTTTATATGAGAATCGGTAGTTAGGTACTTAAAAAAAACAATTAGTCTGCCCTTTATTAAGCAACCTCACGATATTTATTTTTATAAGGTATCTACTAGCCTTTGCCTGCGGCTCTGCCGCAACCAAAAGCTAGTTTTGACGTTATATCTCAGGTTCCCGATATAGGTAATAGTGGGATAAAATGTACACCAGTTCTTAAGTCTAATGAAGAGCTATCAAATAAAAAAATTTGCATCAAAATCCGTTCAGTAGTTTTAGCGTGATACGCCAACAAACAAACAGTCAAACAGATAAACAGACAAAAATCTAAAATCGTAGTATCTTAAATGTACAGGCACAGCTCTGTTACAGTTTTATAATGGTACTCATGTATTTATATTTTACTGTGTTGGAGCAGTTTTTATCTGGACGTCGCGTCATAGAGAGCTGCTAAAATACTGCTTTGTAAATTGACTGACAATTACAGAAATGTATAAAATACCTACTAGATTCTGCACCTGATTTCGTCCGCGTGGCCTTCATAATATATAAATACGTCACCCTACGACACACAAATGATCTCTATGCAAAGACTATTATCTCACAGGAACCTTATTATTTTCTGGAATAAAAAGTACTTAGTCTACATAAAACACAAAGTGAAAAATGTGAAATCGAAAATAACAGTCAGGAGCAGGATTTGAACCTGCATCTTCTGGATACCGTCCAGATGCTTTCCAATTATATGTCCAGAAGATGCAGGTTCAAATCCTGCTCCTGACTGTTATTTTCGATTTCACATTTTTCATTTTGTGTTTAATGTATAGTGCTAAGCATGTCAAATGCTAAAAATATCTATAAAAATATCTAAATAGTCTACATAATTTATGTTTCTGGTTTGAGGACTACAAGTAGCTATACAAAATATCAGAAATAATATTACAAATATTGTGATATTTATTTTAGCACTTGACTATTGCACGCCTCATAAGCAAGCGTTGTGCTGGGTACTACTCTCGTTTCATGCGGAACAACTGATTTTTAAAGGTCTCTATTTATCATATATTGCACTTGTAAAATTATATCAAGAAAAAACACAATTTTTAACACTCATGATATTTTTGATACCATTGTTGTTATATAAACTAATTAAAAAACTGTTTAAAAAAGTTCTGTCTTGGACGTCCCGTGTGTTGTAGGTAATGTATGTTAACACGATAATGATCGAAATACTTTACTAATCGAGTATTTTTTTCTTTTACGATTCAGTATAACTACGAATAGAGCACTATCACCATTCACGGTCTGATTCGATAAGGTTTAATTGTTATTAAATAAACAAAAAAATAGGGAATCATTTCGCTCGATTTCATTAACAGGCCAAAAAATAACTACTTACATGTTATATGATTATGGGGAAAAAGATAAAATTTAAAACGTAATGAATATGTCTCCTATCATATATTACTAGTGAATAGAAAGGAGACCACCTCTACTATTTGTTACGTTTTCTATGGTGTTATACAGAATAAGTGATGAAGCGTATTAATAAATGAGTGTATATATAAATACGCTTCAATAGGGACAACATCGCGTTTGTACAAACACGCTGGCACGCACGCTCGCTTACATAACATGCAGTACACCTACTTCAAACTGTACTCGGATCTTCTAGAGACGCTAAAATAACGCATTGGGAAATAAATTTAAATTGAAATTATTAAGCACTTGCTTGTCAACTTACTTGAATTAATTAACGTGCAAATTGAATAACATTTCACTTGCGTTTAGCTTGTCGCATAATAATTTATTGCTTTTTTAATCATTGAATGGTACCTTAGAATACTACCCAGACACAAAAAACATTTTATGGATCACAGAAGGAGTTATCTTGTGTAGGAACCACTTCGCCATCTGTGCAATCAATGTATTCTAGCTTTGCAATATTTTTGTTTTGCAGTAGATGAACCTGTAGTACTCACTAGTGGGAACCGCCCGTGAGTCTACTAAGCCTATCCTGAAAATCCACCATCGCCAAGGATGGATACACCTATAATGCCACACTGGGCTTGTTTCTTTATCACACTAAGTATCTTGCCATCATTTGAACAAAAATGTAATTTGTCAAAAAAATAACTTTTATGCAAAATTATTATTTTATACGTGCTTATTAACGAGATTTGGTTCAAAATAATGAAAATTACAAGTGAATATATTATTATGGCAACAAACTGAAAATCCGTAGTGGGGGCCCTGGTGACCTGTGTCACAGATTTCTTTACAGAAACCTACTTCAGGCAGTCTCTTTGGAACGGTAGAAGATAAATCGTCTTTGTTTAAGTTAGGGCAAGTACCTATACTCATATACTCATTCAATATTGAACTAGAAAAAGGAAACAGCTAATTACATTCCATCCATCCATCGATCCATCAGCCTTTCAACGTCCACTGCTGGACATAGGCCTCCCCAAGAGAACGCCACAACGAGCGGTCCCGTCATAGGGGATAATGCCGTAATCGCCACGCTTGGCAGGCGGGTTGGTGATCGCAGTGGATGTTGTTAATACTCGAGGGAGTGCTGCTGCCCACTCCCCTGGTATTCCCTCAGTCGGCTCTTACGACTCCCGTGGGTGGAGAGGGGTGGGACAATTCTAAAGCCAGCCCCACACGGCCAATTACATTATTGTTATCCTATTGTAATTAATTTTGAAAATATCAATCAATCATTTTGAAGTAACGGTAGGTAGTACTCCTACTATCATAAAATATATAGTAATACAGAAGGCAAGCTCATGTATATACCTCACTTTTCATACCTACGCTCGGCGGTCGCGCTAGGATTATCAACGCTACCACTGAATTAATGTAACAGTTCCAGTGGCCCGCCAGTAAAGGCGGAGAGACGGCACACGGCGGTTTTATTTAGTGGGTGAGAGCCCGCTAAATAAACCCGCTTCCTGCCCCACTACCGTGGTCATTGCCCCGAACGACGGGGTGTGCGGTTGGGAAATTTTTTTCCCGTCTTACAATACAAAAAAAGGGTTATCAACTCTGGCTTATGCAAAAAAACTACCGGCACTCGTATCTAGCTGTTTGATTAATTGTTGAGAATAAAACAGGAAGTTCTTCCTGTTTTAATCATTAGAAATAAAAACCAGTAATAAATAAAATAAGAAAAAAAGATATAAAGAATAAAGATATATAGAATAATGTAAGAGCCGACTGAGGGAATACGGGGGAGTGGGCAACAGCACTCCCTCGAGTATATTATCCCCCCCTTTGTGGAGGCTGGACATACCAGCAGTGGATGTTAAAGGCTGGGATGAATAAATAAAGTAATTAAATTTTAATGTCATTATTTATTTTGTGCTACTATTGTGTTTCTTATGGTGAGCTAGAGCGTCAGATGCTTAAACTGTCTCCTCATTCCCGCCCTTTTGTTATTACTGTCCACCTCCTCCTCTCTACCACCTACCATTTTTGCTAGGGTTGGCTTCCATAGCCACTTACAATCAGACATACGGTAGGCTAACCAATCTTGTTGTTAAAAAAAATTTGCGGAGCATTTTTTGGGGACTGCCGATAGAAGTGAAAACTATTATTTTAGAATTATTTACAAACCAAAAATAATTCAAAAATAATACCTAATCTAATAGCTCGACGATACAATTCACAAGTTACTTAGTTTTCACTTCTATCGGAGCGTGCGGTGATGATGACGCGGGTTTCATGATTTTTGTTCACCCAAAAAGTACCTAGGTACTCAATGCGCCTAAAGAAGATCGGAGAGTTCGGTGACGATGACGCGAGTTCCATGATTTTTGTTCACCCAAAATTGCTCAACGCGCCTATAGAAGTTTTCACTTCAAATAGAACCAAAATCATAATAATATAGCGGGCAGCGTCATTTTAGTCACCAGAACCGGTAAGCCGCCGGCCGAAAGACACAAAGCTAAACTCGATCAATACAGTATTGACCGAGACGGACTCAAACGGCGACCGCAAACAGTGGGGTAAACAGATTAACTGTAGAACAATGGCCTTCGGACGACTTACACGATTTGGGGGATAAAATAATATTAGAAAACTACCTGCGTCATGTTTGTATGCGTTCCAAATAAAAGCGAGTTCAAGATAAACAAACATTTATATTTAACGAGTCTTTGTCCACGTTTTAATGTACCCATAACCTATATGCTAAAACCAATTATTTTTGAAACTTGCCTATTTGTGGCAAGTTCAATTTACAACCGAAGAAATGTAAGATAGTTCCAGTGGCCCGCCAATAAAGGTGGAGAGATGGCACACGGCGGGCTTCTTTAGTGGGTGAAGGCCCCACACTACCCTGTTCGTTGCCCCGAACGGCGGGGTGTGCAATTAGGAACATTTTTTTCCCGCCCTAACAAAAAAAGGGACCTTATAGTCTGAAGTCCAAGCGGATAAAGTCGCGGGTAGTAATCTAGTATTTGATTTTCTAAATGCGATGCTATTATAACAACAATTATAATTAATCTGCGAATGACGTATGTATATTCCGAGGTCCACGTGAACGAAGTTGCATGGAGATTCTAGTAATTAATGAGTTTTATAAGATAAAACAAGAAGTGATCTTTCTGACTCAGTCGATGTTAATAGTTATTATGTTACACCGCAGTAAAATGATACTTAATAATCATTAGAGCATTATAAAAAATATAGGTAGTAGGTACAATTAAGCTATGTTTATATTAGTAGGTATCCTAAATGTTATAAAACTGTAATATAGCTGTGTCTGTGAGAAAAAAAATTACTGTATTAGGCTATACAGGCATGTCTGAATACAAAGCAATTTTTTTAGATTGTATTGTTTGTTTGTGCATCACGCAAAAACTACTGAACGGATTTTGATGCAGAATTTTTTATTTGATAGCTCTTGATTAAACTTAAAAACTGGTATACATTTTATCCCGCTACTATGTCAGAAACCTGAGATATAACGTAAAAACTAGCTTTTGGCCGAGGAGCGGGCAAAGGTTAGTCTAAATACTCTCACTCACTGAAACACATCATGAATGGTCAGGGCTTTCTTTGTTATATGATCTGTGCAATGAGGACTTATATGTATCTGATAGAGAACTGGAATCATCATGCAACTTGTTGAGTTTGGTTGGAGCGCCAATGGGCTCTCCATATCTACTGTAGGACTAATGGTCGCAGAAGCATCAGGTCTTCAGTGGACAAAAAAGTAAAGGTAATCTGAAAACTTACTCTTCTGAGTCTTAGAACTATGTGTACGCACCACATAATGTTTGTCTAATAGTAGCATGAACACAAAGTGCGAAAATGTGAAATCGAAAATAACAGTCACGAACAGGATTTGAACATGCATCTCCTGGAAAACCTAACGGTTTTGCCAATTCAGCCATCGTGACAATTGCTGGAGACTGTAAATTTCGATAACATATTCCTTTTAATGTCTTGGGTGATGCATCTGCCAACTGTCACATGTACCTATTTGCATACATTATTCCGACCAGATAACCTAAATTATTATAGAGGCAGGTGTGTTAATATCTCTCTCTCTAAGCCGCTGGCGGACCTCTGAAGTAATCCAATATAGTGTGTACCAGTGGCCCGCCAACACAGGCGGAGAGACGGCACACGGCGGGTTTCTTTAGTGGGTGAGAGCCCCACACTACCTTGTTCGTTGCCCCGGACGACGGGGTGTGCGGTTAGATAATTACATTTTTTCCCGCCTTAACAAAAATAAAGGTGTGTTAATATCCTTAGAGTCTTACCAGCAATAGTCCAATGACCACACACTACCTATCTACTTTTAGAGGTGAAATTTTTAGAGCCTCAGATCTTTCGAGTATTCGATATTTACGTGTACCTAACCGAATTAAGAGTCGGCTCTAAAATTGTACAGGTAAGTATAGGTAGGTACTAATTTAATCCTTCGTATTTCCTTTCCTTTCTCCCAAACATCACCTTCAAAATAACCCCACAATATAATTCTGTAATCATCTATATTATCAACATTAAATATTTTCACCATAATTAAGGACTTTCCTCGTTAGGGGCTGGAGTCACGTGCCACTTCACAGCTCTTTTTAAAACTATTAACCTATATTGCAATATCAATCTTATGCGTCAATCATACTGTACTAATTCACTTGGCAAGTGCTTTTAACCATAAAGATGTGTTCTAGAACATAGCCTTAAAGTCGATTCATGTTTTGAAGTCAATCAATTTTATCTCCTTCATAACTCATGAATTATTTAGATGTTTTGAATCATAAAAATTTTCATAGAATTTTTGGCGCCTAATCACCTGTCAATTATAATTACTACATTGTTTACACAAAGAATATTCGTCTAAGCTACACTGTAACGTAATACATAGAAGAACACAATGGAAGAGTTTAATATTACAAATTTTATGTTATTCCTATTATTTAGCTACTTTCAGTAGACATAAATAGCATAGTAGTTTCCTTATACTATGTAAATAAATAGGCACTAAATAAGCAGTTATTTATTTAATGAACTATCGATATTATAAAAATGTTAAAAACCACAAAAAATCCCACCATCATGGAACTAAAGGTTTTATTTACCAGGGCATCAGGAAAGTGAAGAGGTGGCTTCTTCTGGTTTTTTACCGGGAAACTTAAAAGACTGGTGGTAAATCAGTTACTACAGTAGTGTCTACATATACTTCAAGCAATTTAAAATTTAAGCCATAGATGGCGCTTTTAAATAATAATATTTTTCCTATTTTTTCGCTTTCCGTTAAAGTTATTAAGATAACAAAGCTCCTTCGGTAAGGGTTACCGTATCTCAGGATTTGTCCTGAGATCTCAGGATTAATATAGGTTATTCTCAGGATTGCAGCTAAATTAGGAAATTTCAAGATTTTTATAATTTCATAAAAATAGAGTAAATATTGGATGGTACATGCCTGTCTGCATGTAATGACCACGCATCGTACCGTCAACTACAAAGCTGTTAATTACGTTTGCGAGAGAATGCGCAAAATTTGAGAAAATCTTGAGATTTTTCAGTAGGGCTTAGGTATTTTCTCCGGATTTTAAAATTTTCTATAAGGTAATTCTACCTTCGGTTGAAAAAGATTAACCGCAAATCAAGGTAAAATTCGAGTAATTTTATGTTTTTTAAATAAAAATATAAGAGTCGCTACTAGTTTCCAATGAGTGTCGTATGATGAGAAGGGAAGTACCTACCTAAACAGTTATAAACTTATCACCCATTCATTACTGATGGTTGGATTACGTACAACGTTGGAATACCCATTTGTTATTGTATCCGAGGGGGTCGGTATTACCGTCTGCCGTGTGACCAATCATGAAGTTACACGGTGAGTTTTGGTTGTAAAGATAGATAACCGTCCCTTCATCGGTATCCGCGAAATGAATTGCAGCAGCGTTTGATATTCTTAGTAATGTGAAGGTCACGAGCGGCTGTTACCCCTTACCATCATGTGCCGTGGCTCATCTGCCACTATCCATTATAAACTTAAACTTATCATCACGCTATTTCCCTCGCGGGGTAGGCAGAGAGAACAGAGTGCCAAGAGGCTCTATTCTTGCATATATCTCTCGCTTCCTCAACATTCATAATTCTCTTCATACACGCTCGCCGATTTCGGAGACTCCTGACTCCACCTTCCTTCAATACGTGACCGATTTGGTCTAGGTAGGTGAGTCTCGGTCTCCCCCTACCTACATGCTTCCACTTTCGCATTGTATATCTTCTTAACTAGTCACTCGTCCGGCATTCTTAACACATGTCCGAACCATCGGAGCATTCCCTTTCGCATCTTTACACCAATACTCTCTTTCATACCTACTCGCTCTCTTACGTCGTCGTTACAAATGCGGTCAGCCTCACTCCACAGATTCGCCGCAGAGATCGCATTTCGACCGCATTGATATTACTTTTGCATACCCAACTCTTGCTTCCATATAATAACATTGGGACAAACACTGCGTTGTGTATTGCGGCACGTGCCCTTTGGCTAGGGTGATGACTGCCGAGAAGTTGTCTCAATGCTCCGTTCACTCTATTTCCCGCATTCACTCTTCTCTCTACATCAGTGGTGTACCTTCCATCCCGACTGAATCCACATCCAAGATATACAAATTCATCCACTTTTTCTAGCACACTATTTCCTATTGCTACTCTAACATCTGTTCTGGCTTCGTCTCTTTCAAAAACCATTATTATGGTTTTTCTCACATTCACACGTAGGCCCCTTTTCTTACAATCTTCTGCCATTATTTCGACTAGAGTTTGCAGGTCAATCGCGGACTGCGCTAATAAAACTGCATCATCAGCATATAGCAGAGAGTTAACCACTAAGTCGCACATCTGAACTCCCATAAAAAAAAGTTATAATATATTATTAATGCGAAATTGTTATGCTATGACGCCGTAACTACTTAACCAATCTTTATAACATTTTACATACATGTATCCATATAGTTAGGAAAAAAGAAATCAAGACAAGGACGTAGCTATTTTTAATCCCGGCAAAAATGAATGGCTCTCCTGTGATACTATTTTACACAGAGAATTTTTTTGTTTCCTAGAATAGATAATGTATTTTTCATCCCATCTTTTCGAAAAGGACGACTTGGTTCGCCGTGCACGCAAAGGCGGTGTTTTCTATAAGAAACTTTTAGCGGGCAGTAATGAGTTTTTACCCCTCTCTACCCACGGGAGTCGTAAGAACCGACTGAGGGAATACCGGGGGAGTGGGCAGCAGCACTCCCTTGAGTATTAAAAACATCCACTGCGATCGCCAAACCGCCTGCCAAGCGTGGCGATTACGGCATTATCCCCCATAATGAGCACACATAAAAAAAGATGCGGTAGGCACAGGACCCCTGGTTGTGGCGTCCTCTTGGGGAGGCCTATGCCCAGCAGTGGACGTCGAAAGGCTGATGGATGGATGAATGGAGTGAGTTTTTAATCCTCTATAAGTGCGCTCCAATTATCTTTGGCGCGCTCTTTTTGAATTTGGAACATCTTAGTGTTCAGCGCCAAAGAAATCGAACGCAGATATTGTTTAAGTAAAGCTTAGATAAAGAACCTATAGATGTAGCCATCGTGTGACCACTCATGAGACAGCAATATTACACTTCAGTATGGCTATTACGTACAATTCGCCCTAAATGTGTGGCAAAAATTAAATGATAATCGCGATATAATTTTTACCACTATCTAAATAAATCACTAATTGATTATCACATTAATATCGATCACTTATTATTCTGATTAATATTATGAATGCAAAATTAGGTGAGAGTTTAGAGATAATAAACTCTCACAAAATTTTAACGTAACTATTTTTAAAAAAGGTTTTATTTTTTATGTTCAACACTAAAATCCTGCAACATCACGTAGTTATTAGTAAATGTATTGTAGCGATTTCATATCGGATATTGTGATAAATAATATGTATGAAATACTCGTAAAAGCGTGAAAAGGCACTGTGCCTTTTACAATCTGAATCATCTATACCAGGGGGTTCCAAAGTGTGCGCCGCGGCGCCCTGGTGCGCCGTAGAAAGCGAAGAAGGGCGCCGTGAAGCGATTCTCTATACCATTTTCCGAAACCTCAACTTAAAGGGTTAGTGACCTTTTGAATGTTTTCTGTGCTAGTTTTATATTTTTATAAATCTAGATTGTGTAAGTTTTAATTTTTGTGCATATCTAACTAACTAGTATCATTGTACCTATCTATTTCGACCTGCTAGATAGTTTAGGGCGCCGAGACAAAATAGTAAACATGTATGTGCGCTGCGGACTGAAAAAGATTGGGAGCCCCTTATAAAGCTGTAACAGGGCAGTGTCTGTACATTTAAGATATTTGAGAAAAAATGACTATAATAGTCTATATAGGCGTGTCTAAACACAAAACAATGTTTTTTAGAATTTTTGTCTGTTTGTCTGTTTATCTGTTTGTTTGTTCGCGCATCACACAAAAACTACTGAACGGATTTCAATGCAACTTTTTTATTTGAAATGCCTTGATTAGATTTAAAAACTGGTATACATTTTATCCCGCTACTATATCGGGAACCTGAGATATAACCGAAAAACTAGAAAATTATTTAAACTAGAATTTTTTTTTAGAATTTGTTTAAAAGAACTACTAGATGGATTTTGATGCATTTTTTTATTTTAAAGGCCTTGAATTGACTTAAAAACTGGTAGACATTTTATCTGAGATATAACCGAAAAACTAGCTTTTGGCTGCGGCGAAGCCGCTGGCAAAGGCTAGTATTTATAAAAATACTTACCTACAGATAGAACATTAAAAAAGAAAATCCATCACACATATCCTAAACTTTTTCTCTTGACCATAGTGTGTTTAAAGTAAGTTTTAAGTTTTTGTTATAAGTAGAAGAAATAAGTACCAGTGAGATAAGACAGTTAAATTATGAGGTTGATGATTTCGACGAATTTAGTGAAATTCAAATAAAATTTGTTTATCTAACATATTTTTATGGATTTTGTACGGAATCCTTCTTTTTAATCAATGTAACTACAGAAACAATATGTAATTATTATTATTACAATTATTTGTTATTAGCATCAGGCGTGAAAGTCTGGTTTTTAATAAATTTGTCTGAGACACGGCATTTTTTGAAACCCAAAACAGGGCACCTATTTTCCTTTTAATGGCATCCCTGGTAGTCATGGTGATTAATTTGTATGGCGAACTATTTTAAAGTTCGCCAGTTGAAAAACCTGCACATTATATGAGACAGGAAGATACGATACTTTGGTCTCAATTTTCTTAGGTATTTCGTATATGCCCGTCTCACTTCCACACTTCCTAATATATCATGGCTACCTCTATAGGTTATTTATCTAAGGAATAAAGACTGGCTAGTACGACGGCCCATAATAGCGCCGCCAGCTGAATAAAAAAAAAAGAATTCAAATTAAAAACGCGCGAACTACAGCCCGCGTTTTCGTGAATTTACACGGATTGTTAGAAATTCATGGTTTTGTTTTAAAAAATGAGTTCTTCAAGTGACAGAGAAAGTATAGAATTAACTCCTGAAAGTATTAGAACTGACGCAAGAAATGTGTGTGTTAAACACAAAGTGAAAAATGTGAAATCGAAAATAACAGTCAGGAGCAGGATTTGAACCTGCATCTCCTGGATTCCGTCCAGATGCTTTACCAATTCAGCCATCCTGACAATTACTCCTGACTGCTAACTTCGATAACACATTCATACTTAACGTCTTTGGGTGACGCCTGCACCATCTGTCGGAAGTATTTTCATACATTATACCGACCAGGTAAACTTAATTTTACAATTAAGATTTTACCTAATAATGACGCAAACCCTATAAATATTTAGAGATTTTTATATATATTTTTAGCATTTGACATGCTTAGCACTATACATTAAACACAAAGTGAAAAATGTGAAATCGAAAATAACAGTCAGGAGCAGGATTTGAACCTGCATCTCCTGGATTCCGTCCAGATGCTTTACCAATTCAGCCATCCTGACAATTACTCCTGACTGCTAACTTCGATAACACATTCATACTTAACGTCTTTGGGTGACGCCTGCACCATCTGTCGGAAGTATTTTCATACGTTATACCGACCAGGTAAACTTAATTTTACAATTAAGATTTTACCTAATAATGACGCAAACCCTATAAATATTTAGAGATTTTTATATATATTTTTAGCATTTGACATGCTTAGCACTATACATTAAACACAAAGTGAAAAATGTGAAATCGAAAATAACAGTCAGGAGCAGGATTTGAACCTGCATCTCCTGGATTCCGTCCAGATGCTTTACCAATTCAGCCATCCTGACAATTACTCCTGACTGCTAACTTCGATAACACATTCATACTTAACGTCTTTGGGTGACGCCTGCACCATCTGTCGGAAGTATGTCAGGAGTAATTGTCAGGATGGCTGAATTGGTAAAGCATCTGGACGGAATCCAGGAGATGCAGGTTCAAATCCTGCTCCTGACTGTTATTTTCGATTTCACATTTTTCACTTTGTGTTTAATGTATAGTGCTAAGCATGTCAAATGCTAAAAATATATATAAAAATCTCTAAATATTTATAGGGTTTGCGTCATTATTAGGTAAAATCTTAATTGTAAAATTAAGTTTACCTGGTCGGTATAATGTATGAAAATACTTCCGACAGATGGTGCAGGCGTCACCCAAAGACGTTAAGTATGAATGTGTTATCGAAGTTAGCAGTCAGGAGTAATTGTCAGGATGGCTGAATTGGTAAAGCATCTGGACGGAATCCAGGAGATGCAGGTTCAAATCCTGCTCCTGACTGTTATTTTCGATTCACATTTTTCACTTTGTGTTTAATGTATAGTGCTAAGCATGTCAAATGCTAAAAATATATATAAAAATCTCTAAATATTTATAGGGTTTGCGTCATTATTAGGTAAAATCTTAATTGTAAAATTAAGTTTACCTGGTCGGTATAATGTATGAAAATACTTCCGACAGATGGTGCAGGCGTCACCCAAAGACGTTAAGTATGAATGTGTTATCGAAGTTAGCAGTCAGGAGTAATTGTCAGGATGGCTGAATTGGTAAAGCATCTGGACGGAATCCAGGAGATGCAGGTTCAAATCCTGCTCCTGACTGTTATTTTCGATTTCACATTTTTCACTTTGTGTTTAATGTATAGTGCTAAGCATGTCAAATGCTAAAAATATATATAAAAATCTCTAAATGTGTGTGTGTGTGTGGATGGATAATCTATTTACCTGCAAAATCCCAGGAGAAATATATCTATGTTTTATTAAATAATAATATTACAATAAAATATGAGGCGCCTTTTATTTTCTCATAGTGGGTGATGAAAAGTAGAGTGTACTCGGGCGCAAAATATATTTCTGGCTTGGGCGCCGTACTTTGAATCCCTCGCTACGTTCAGGATTCTACTCTAGAATCCCTCACTTCGCTCTGGATTCAAAAAAGCGCCCTTGCCGTAAAAATATTATTTTGCTCCCATAAGATAACATTTACTATACATTCTGAAGTCGATGCAGACGGATTCGCGGGCACAATCTAAATAAAAAAACTTACGTTAAAATATTTCAGTTTAAATACAAAAAGGTAGCTATAAACAGGACTAATAAAGCATAGGACACTAAAATCTTATCAATTTATTTTTAAAGTAACAGAACGATTTGTAAGCCGTCAATTCTACAGACATAACCATAAACAACTTGATAACTAAACGCATGTAACAATGTTGAAATAAACGTTTAGTTTATGTTATGGCTGCACCCACGCGATTGAGACGTCTACGTGCTTACAATGTGTGATTTTATGTATTAACGATAAATATTTTTAGTACACTGGATTAATTCATAACTAAAGCTGTTTATGTTGCACGTCGCATAAAATTACATGTAGTTTTACTATGATTTATTATATTAGTTTAAAATTTAGGCAGAAATTTATATCCCATTGACCTTAGGGTCAAACGAAAACAATTATAACGATCAATCTACGGTTTATGTCCATCACATACGTAGCTATCTATACTATTATAAAGCTGTAATAGAGCTATGTCTGTACACTTAAGATATTTGAGAAAAAAAACTGTATTAGACTATATAGGCGTCTCTGAACACAAAACATTTTTTTTTAGATTTTTTGTCTGTTTATCTGTGTGTTTATTCACGCATCACGCAAAAATAACTGAATGGATTTTGATACAACTTTTTTTATTTGATAGCTCTTGATTAGATTTAAAAACTCGTATACATTTTATCCCGCTACTATATCGGGAACAACTAAAAACCAGCTTTTGGTTCCGGCGTAGCTGCGGGCAAAGTCTAGTAATACATATTAATATAAATCATAGCAAGGCATATTATGGTATATTTTCTATACAAATTTCGAGTGACTGCAAATAGACTGACATATACAACTATAGCTGCATAGTATATATTTCTGTAACGTCACTAATTTATATTACAGTATGATATAGAAAATGTAGAGCCTTGCTTACCCCAACAAGATTCGGATGACTTGACCAGGGAAGTACCACCCTATCACAGAAGATCAGCGTGAAAGAACCGTAGTACTGTACTGTATTTCGTATGGTGAGTGTGAGCGCCAGAGACCTAAACCCCTTAGGATGAGGAATCCTTTACTTATAAATCTCCAGCTCCTATTCCTTTCCTTGGAGTAGACGACGCGTAAGTGATAAATCTGGCGTAGCTACCGTCTATACTATATAGGCTACGGTAACCGCTTACTATCAGGTGGGCCGTATGCTTGTTCGCCACCCATGTAGTATAAAAAAAATGCCCTTTTCTCGGCTCCAGACAATATTTATTTTTTATCCGTGTGGTGACGGACTGAGAATACAAGTGACACCACCCCATTCTTTCCCACGGGTGTCGTATGAGGCGACTAAGGGAAGTAAGCAATTATCATCCATTGCATGAATGGTGGTAGGGCTGGGTACCAAATGGGAGTACTCACTTGGTATCAGGCCCGAACGGGTTGGTACCACCATCTCCCGTGTGACCATGAAGTAAGTACATCGTTGCGTTTTGGCTGTCATATCTGTGAAATGAATTGGTGAGCAGCGGCTTGACAATAGGTACTCTCCATTCCATGGGCGACGGTGACTATTAACCATCAAATGGACCGTGGCTCGTCTGCCACTACATGCAATAAAAAAATGTATAGAAAATTTCATGGTAATTCGTTTAGTAGTTACAGCGTGACAGCGTAACAAACAAACTCACGCATTTATAATATTAGTAAGGATAATAAATAATTTAATAAACACAAAGTAAAAAATGTGAAATCGAAAATAACAGTCACGAGCAGGATTTGAACCTACATCTCCTGGATACCGTCCAGATGCTGGCTGAATTGGCAAAGCATCTGGACGGTATCCAGGAGATGCAGGTTCAAATCCTGCTCGTGACTGTTATTTTCGATTTCACATTTTCCACTTTGTGTTTAATGTATAGTGATAAGCATGTCAAATGCTAAAAATATACATAAAAATATCTAAATAATTAAATAATTTGTCAAAACACCTCACTACGGCTGGTGCAACTCAGCCGAAACGTCGAGGTTAGTCAAAGTTATAGTATTTTGAGAAGTTAATAGACCGGTAAATGTGTTATGACAAATATAAGACGCATTTATAATAGACTCACCTACCTAGACCAAATCGGTCATGTATTGAAGTGGAGTCAGGAGTCTCCGAAACCGGCGATCGTGTATGAAGAGAGTTATGAATGTTGAGGAAGCGAGAGATGTATGCAAGAATAGAACCTCTTGGCACTCTGTACCCCTAGCACGAACATTTTGCTCAATTACTATAGTATAGTAATAGAATAGTTAAAGTAAATATTTGTATGGGAATTTGAACAGCGCTCAGTGGGCGTATTCGGAACTAAAATTTAGCAGCACGAACATTTACAGTCTACTTTCGTATAGTCATCGTGTAGTTAGAGTATAGTAAAGTTGATAAATGTATGAGAATCGGTAGCACAAATCTTTTTTTGACGCATAGTGTAGTCACTTAACGATACTTGGGTATCGAGAATGACGCAAATGTTGTCACCGACATTTTTACGGTGAGAAAGCTATCGAGAGAGGATTTTTGTGTGTTTGTTAGTATGTAATTTAAAGCAAAATTGTTTGAAAAATTTATTTATCGAGACTGTCTATGACCATCTAAGTATCACAAATTTATAACCTTTTATTATTTTGCGTGGTGTTTGGATTATTGAGTAAGAAAAGAAATACGAGATTAAGATTCATAATATTATCATATTGCCGTGTGGGGCCGGCTTTAGAATTGTCCCACCCCTCTCCACCCATGGGATTCGTAAGAGCTGACTGAGGGAATACCGAGGGAGTGGGCAGCAGCACTCCTTTGAGTATTAACAACATCCACTGCGATCGCCACACCGCCTGCCAAGCGTGGCGATTACGGCACTATCCCCCATTTTTGGGAAGGCCTATGTCCAGCAGTGGACTTTAAAAGGCTGATGGATGGATGGATGGATTCATAAATAAACCAATATTATTTAATAAGCCTCTTATAATGACTTACGTATATATTTTTTATTATTTAAACATAGCATCACGCCTGTATTCCCCGAGGGTCTAGGCCGAGGTGTATTACACACCCACGACTCGCCAGCTATGTTTAAGTCCCACGTAATAGGGGGCGAGCCTATTGCCGTCTACCAGGCACATATCCAAACTCCGGACTGCTACTGAGAATTTATCTTTTTACAAAAAAGTTCAATAGCACCGCCCGACCCGGGGATCGAACTCGAGACCTCTTGATCAGCAGTCACTCACACTACCGCTGCACATCAGAGGCAGTTAAAAAATCAAGTGGTGATGGTAGATTGCGTAGGTAGTTTTATTTCTTAACAAATATCTAATTCATTATACAATTATTTCCAATTTTTTATTATATATAGTTAAATAAGTTGCCTAAATCTTCCTTACAGTGATATTACTCAAAGATTTTTTTAGTAAAATCGAGGTGTTATGATGTTAAACAGAGTTGGAGATTAAAAATTATATGGAGTAGCTTTATCCGTGTGGTGACGGACTAAGAATACAAGTGTCACCACCCCATTCTTTCCCACGGGTGCCGTTCCGCCTCGTATGACACCCACATTAAGGGAATTAAGCAATCATCACCCATTGCATTACTGGTGGTAGGGCTGGGTAAGTATTAAGTGGGAGTACTCACTTGCTATGAGGCCCTAGCGGGTTGGTACCACCATCTCCCGTGTGACCGGCCAAGGAGCACATGTGTTTTGGTTGTAGCAGGAGATAGCCGTTAATTCCTTCATTTCATATCTGTGAAATGAAGTGTGCAGCGGCTTGACAATACCCTCAGTATAGATGAGTTCATGAGCGACGGTTACCATTTACCATCAGATGGGCCGTGGCTAGTCTGCCACCATAAGCAATAAAAAAATGGATTAAGTAAAAACGCCTTTAAATTCTTGTGTCCAGAACTTCGCTATAAAACTTACTTTTCTCCACCATTATTAAAAACATAGCATCCCGCTATTATTTAAAATTGCGTATAACTAGTTTTAGGCGACATAATCCTATCTATAACACAAGTACCTTTATATTAAATTCCAATAACAACAATTAAACTTTTCATAAATACATAATAACTAATGCTAATCTGCTGTAAACAAAGTATCAAGTGAAACGAAGCAGCATGGCGCGCGCGCGGGCAAAGAATATAATAATTACAATAAGTAGGTACTCATATTACTCATCAACTGTGTCCGAGTGCGCGCAAGAGCTCCAATAATTGAAGTTCAAGACTTAAAATGGCCGCGTCCAGAAATCAAAGCTTAGGGCATTTAAAAAAAAAATTGTTACTAAACCTTTTATAATAGGTACCTATGACATTAATATTTAGCAAATTAATCATGTATCTTACTTTTTGGGTGCAGTAAATGATTTATCAAATACAGTGATGGCAATTTCTAAACTTATCATTCATAAACATTCGTTCAATTCCTAATGTGTACATCGCATTGTTTAACTAAAGTAATATAATCGTATCGAGTACACGTTAGTAAAGTTAAATCGTTCGTGCTGCCGATCAAATTCGTAATAGTTACGTGTGGTTTGCGTATAGTTGTCTCGATACGATTACTTAACGTAAATATTATATGTTCGTGCTAGAGGTACTGTTCTCTCTGCCTACCCCGCAAGGGAAATGGCGTGATGATAAGTAAGTAAGTATTTATAATAGTAGTAAGGATAATAAGTAATTTAATAATGTCAAAACAGTTTACTCGTGACGTGGTCAGGCGCAACTCAGCCGAAACGTCGAGGTTAGTCAAAATAATAGTATTTTGAGAAGTTAATAGGCCCGTTAAATGTGTTATCTAAATATATAATTCTACTGTACGTGTGTATGTCACTGAACTCCTCCTAAACGGCTGGACCGATTTGAATGATTTTTTTTGTATGCATTTGGGTGGCTCCCTGGATGGTTTAGATTCACATTTGGACCTTGGTGGGTGGCGCCACAATAGGATTGCAGGACTATTTCTTCTATTTATGTGTGAATGTTTGAGTAAGTACCGGGATGGTTTAGATTCACATTTGGACTCGGTAGATGGTGCCACGATAGGATTTAAGGATTTTTTTCATAATTTTTTTCTAATGGAAAAAGATATACCTACCTATCTAACGAATCCAAACGAAACGCCAATGTTTGGACAGGACAACGTCTGTTGGGTCCACTAGTAATGAATATAAAATGCGAAAGTTTAAAATGTACTAATTTAATAAATGAAAGCACTACCTAGTGTCTCAGAACAATGTCTATAGAATACCAAATATGTATAATTTCTTTCAATTCGTGCGTTTTTGCCAGACAGCCAGATGTACGGTAACTTGATATACTGTACTTTTTTCCATGGTAGAAGCTTTCCGCTCCCGGTCGGGGATGAAAGAGGCTTTTGAAAGGTTTGTATGCTTGCAAGCTTTTTTTAACACAAGCAATCACTTTATTCGTTTTGTTGTTAAAAGACAACGGATGGAAGTGCATTTAAAATAAATTTATTTACTAGCAACCCAGCCACGCTTTGTGATACATATTCGTTAATATTGTTATAAAAAAATAAAAATCGGGATTTAAACTGCCTCAGTGGTGCAGCGGTAGTGTAAGCGACTGCTGATCATGAGGTCAATCCCCGGGTCGAGCAGTGTGATTGAGCTTTTTCGTAAAAATAAAAATTCTCAGTAGCAGCCCGGAGTTTGAAAATGTGCTCGGTAGACGGCAATAGGCTCGCCCCCTATTACGTGGGACTCAAACATAGCTGGCGAATCGTGGGTGTACAATACACCTCTGCCTACCCCTTCGGGGAATACAGGCGTGATGCTATGTTTTTTTTAACTATGCTAACTATATTTCTGCCGTGTGGGGCTGGCTTTAGAATTGTCCCATCCCTCTCCACCCATGGGAGTCGTAAGAGCCGACTGAGGGAATACCGGCGGAGTGGGCAGCAGCACTCCCTCGAGTATTAACAACATCCACTGCGATCGCCAACCCGCCTGCCAAGCGTGGCGATTACTGTACTATCGCCCATATGAGCGAAACAAATGTTGTGGCGTTATTTTGGGGAGGCCTATGTCCAGCAGTGGACTTCAAAAGGCTGATGGATGGATGGATGGATGGATGCTAACTATCAAATTGAACCAAACTGCAAAATTTTTATGGATAAAAATGATCTTACCTCTGATGTTGGATCCAATTGCATACATGTGAAAAATTTTATTTAAATCGGTTCTCTAGTTTAAGGGTTAATTGCAGCCGAACGTGAAGTTTTTATAAATAAAGATTTTATCACGCAATTATCAAAGTAAGAGTAAAAAAATGCTGATGGACACCAGTGAATGATTTTTTTATTCACTGACACACTGGACACAACTTTAACTTTGATATTTACGACCATTTTCACAAAATTTTCCCTAAATTTATTATATGTAGAATATTTTTTTTGCTAATAATCCACACAATTGGTATGGATCCACTTATAGTAGTTTTTTTTTTTGGAACCCATTATTGTCCGGCTATTGGGTACCCATTATTGTCCCACTCTCAGAGTGATAAGCATTTCAGTCATAGTCTTCACTGAGCAGTGATAATTTGTAAACCAATACAATAATTTGGAAATATCTAGAAATGTACCTCATATCTACTAGAGATCGATCAGATCAATACTTTCATCCGGCCGGGATTAGCACTCGTGTAATAAGTTAATACAACTTAGTAACTAAGCAGTTTAATAAACAATACCTTTATAGTACCTACTAGTGACCGACCGAAACAGGACTTTCTACCGAAACTGAAACTTTTTCAGACATGTTAATAATCTATTGTTTACTGAAATTAGGCTTATTTTATACACTTATACAGACAGTTAAAATGTGTTAAATGAAATGAATAATGATAATTGAAGTACCTATACGGAAAAAAAAACCGGCCGGTGATCTGACAGCTGACGATGGCGAGACAGACGAGACACGAATTCTCCCAATGTCAACCGAGGCACCGAGGTCGAGGGATGTGTGACAATTCACGAACGCAGTTTCGGTGTTGCCAAAGGTTCAGTAGACTTTCTCTCGAAACCAAAACTGGTGCCGAAGCTAGATTTTTGGCGAAACTTGCCGAAACCGAACTCGAAACCGAATCTTCAGTCGGTCACTAGTACCTATTTCTAAATTACTGTTGATGATACTTAGATACACTTTGTACTTGATACGAACCTTCATCCCCTATTTTCTGTGGGTTGAATTAAAATTAAAATAACCTACACAAGGTAATTTTTGCAGTTACGATAAACATCAAAATAAGTTTAATAGTTTAGCAGCAAAAGCTTAAAAAAAACTTACATTCGCATATTTATAATATACTAAGGCTACATAAATATAAAGAGCATATAAAACAAAATAAAAAGCAACATTTTCCACGATCATAGCGGTGAGCAGCGAGCGTGTGACGGCCAGCTGCGGTTTCCGCAACACAACGCCTCTGCGGTTACCAGCTCCAGCGCTCACCTCACTGAAACTTAGAACTTATTTACTATACTATGAAATGTTGTACATATACGATGTACATTGAATTATATAAAGCCATAGATTTATTTTCTTTAAAATAAGTAACCTTTTTTATAGTACAAAGGTGGCAAACACACATACAGCCCGTCAGTCTGTCTGTCATGGTAAGCGGCTACCGCTTATAGGCACTAGCATCAGCACCCGCGCGTCGTTAACTCCTGGGAAAAAGGATAACAACGGAATGAGGAGGTGGACAGAAATAGGTAATACTAGGAGATGAGAAGTGGGTTTGGGCCTTCAGTCTCTCACTCACCACACATAACATCACCGGTCGATCCCGCTTATTTACGCTGTAACATTTTTTTTATAATGCAAGGATGGCAAACAAGCATACGGTCCACCTGATAGTAAGCGGTTAACGTAGCCTATAGACGCTAGCAAGATCAAAGGCATCACTTGCGCATTGCCATCTCCAGGGCAAGGAATAGGAGGAAGAGAAAGATTAACAAGGAGAGGATAGAGAGGATAATAATAAGAGAAGAGGAGGAGGAGGAAAGACTATTTTGAACTTTGATCTTCTGTGAGAGAGTGGTAAATTCAAGATTGAGGCGTCCATTCGTGCTGTGATAAGCAAGGCTACCTCTAGAATAGATGAATAAAATATAAATATTTACTCACCTAATGTGTGTTAACTTTTTATAGTAATAATAATATACTTTTTGTACTTATGCTCTACTAGCTAAAGGTAACAAAAACATTATAATTATCGTGTAAAGGATTACGAAAATCACAACAGATCGGCGATGGATGGAGCGTGCCAGATTTAATGCGTTCCGCAATTACTCGCCACGATCATCAACCGCCACGCGCCGCCAAATGGAATTAATTACTCCAATATTGAACCCCCTGTACACCTAACAACATAATTGGACATGCTTCTGATATTTATGGGAGCCTGGTAGCCCGTTATCTTTTTTTTAATTCTAACAGATTTTCTTTCTTTTTGGTTCATCGGTCGTGTGGGGCCCCTCACCTACTAAATAAACCCACCGTGTGCCGTCTCTCCGCCTGTATTGTCGGACCATTGGAACTGGTAGACATTACTTCAGTGATCCAACGGCGGCTTACCCTTTGAGTACCTTCTTTGAGTACGCAGCTTCACGGGCGACTTCTTTTTGTTTACCTATTCTTGATAGAACCATCAATTTTACTCAAGCTGCAGGGGGCGCTACGTGTACCTTTTTTTCTCAAGGTGGGAAAAATGTCCACATCCGCACACCCTGTCGTTCGGGGCAACGAACAAGTAGGGTAATTCGTGTACCTAGATGAAATTTTACTCAGGTTTTTACGACATCCTCGTATTGAATTTATAAAGTGTGTCTGTTCCCAGTTTTAGATAAATATTCAAGCAACATTAACATACACATTCAACAGTATGTTCCAGTTTTACAAATTACAACGTATGTATTAAATATAAACTAGGAACCTTCATAGCTAAATAAAGTCATTGTTACCCTCATTTAGTGAAACGAGCCCCATCCCACCCTCAAGTGATCACCAAACAGAGGGCATCTTTGAAATTTGTTTGTTTCTACTGCCCCTTTTAATGGAACAAACATTTTAATGGTCCAACCGACGCCATTTCAGTTCTAATCGATATGACGAAATATTTGCTATTAATTATACCATTTTTGGATACATTTTCATTTTGATAAATTACTGTTGATTATAAACTTGATTAAATATAAACAACACTATTTTATATTATGATGGCGAATACCTCTTGTTTTTACGTCGATAATATTATTTACAAAGTAGGTACTTAATGTGTATTTATTATACTTTAATAAATACCTATTATCATAGACTCTATGACAAAGTGGACCAGGCCCTCGCGCAAACTCTTTTAATCTTCGTGATTCATTGTGAATTAAAAATTCGTGCTTAGCTGTTCAGCTCACTGTTTGTAAGCGGCATAGAAAGGGATATACACCTTTTCATGCCGCAACCCTTGTTTTACGGGGATACGGAGCGAAGTCAAGGAATCTGTCGCCACAAGGTTGTTTGAATTGCTTCATATAAAATTTAATATTGCTAAGGTATGATTATATGATTTGGGCAACTCTCATCTCCTTGTACTCGTAGCACAGAATAAGTACTAGTCCTACGGAATCGTAGTAAGTATTACATAATTATCATCCCGCCATCATGCATAATAAAGTGAAAATAATAAAGCTTGTTTTAACTTAAAGAGCGAGACCGTTCATTTGAGTACTTTTGAACAGTACTTACCAAAAAACAATCCAAGTGATAATTTTTTAAATTGTGTGTTAAGTGCTCTTATTAAAGAGTGCTCGTAACCAATCTTTAAAAATTTGGAACCCTCGGAAATATTTTTTATGCAAACATCCTTTGCGAAAATATTTGCAATTTCATCCCGAGGTACCAGGGCGGTAGAATACAGTGGCGATGTGCAAACAAGACCCGGCGCCATGGAGACGCGCACCCACCTGCCTGCACCCTTGTGCTTTGTGTACTTATCTGTGAACACATCTTCCCATCTAGGGGTCTGGTAATAAGGGCAAGTAATTATCATTAACAAATGATATTGTAATACGTACGTAATGTTGTTAAAAAAATGTTTCCTTAGAAGTAGGTATTTTGTTATCAGGAGAAATAATTGCATATTAAACCTAGACGGTTTACGAGTACAATAATGGCTCATTTGAAAAAATTTTTTTTATTATTTTGTCGCCCATTCTCTTTGATATCCATGTAAATCTGCAGAATACCTAATGCAGATTAAAAGCTTATTGAAAAATAAACTTAATATTTTAGCCTAAACATTATTATTTATTTATTTATTTATGGAAATTAATGCATAACATTACAGAGTAAACCAATTCGTTATACATAATAGATATAATTACAATTGAAAATAAAACAAAAAGACATAATATAAACAGTAAATTATTTAAATTACCTTCTATCCATCACCTCACAATAACCCAGACATGCTCGACTTATATCAATCCATCTTGCAGCAAACAGATCACACTCGGGTGCTGTAGCCAAGAGTGCATTTAACATAGTCAGTGCACGTATAAAAGGAGAGTTGGCATGTGACACTGTACGGGCAGGAGGTAGCTAACAATCTCTGTTTCCGGGGTCGAAGTATTTGTTTTGGTTAATCTGGGACAAACAGTCTAACCAATTCAGCGACTAGTTCCGGGCAATCGGATTTGCCACGTATAATTTCACAAGCAGTAGTGAGAAGTGAGTAAGATAAACATGTACATGTGCATAATAACTAGCCTGAAGGTAACCTTCAAACTCGAAATGTCTCTCATTTTTGACTAATAAATTGAGTATTAATTTAATTGGCTTTCTCGAATTTGTATGCATAAGTATTGCGTTAATGAAGAATTGTTTTTTTTGACATAATATTTATTATAAAGGGTCGAGAATGAATTTTTAAAGCGTGTGCGTGTGCATTACACCATCTTCTGGTCTAGCCACACCCGCCGGAGTGACCATTCAACCACGATTTGTGGCTAATCGGAATTAAATGTCGTTGTTAATTCATGCCGTGTGGGGCCAGCTTTAGAATTGTCCCACCCCTCTCCACCCACGGGAATCGTAAGAGCCGACTGAGGGAATACCGGCAGAGTGGGCAGCAGCACTCCTTTGAGTATTAACAACATCCATTGCGATCGCCAACCCGCCTGCCAAGCGTGGCGATTACGGCACTATCCCCCATTCTTGGGGAGGCCTATGTCCAGCAGTGGACGTTAAAAGGCTGATGGATGGATGGATGGATGGTTAATTCATGTTGTAACATTCGCTCGGACTGAACTGATCGGTTATTCAGAACAGTTTCGCGTCATCATTATGTTTTGTAGGAACTTACTTCTTTTATTTAGTTACCTATATTGCAAAAATGCTTTAAGTTATAGGGGACCTAGATATTTTACTTAAATATTTCTTTGTATTTTATTCGGTGTATACAATTAAAGAAGGTGATAAAAAAGAGGTACCTATATATTAGATAACGATAAATATACGGGGTAATTTTTTAACCAGTGCGCAAATTTTGAGAAAATAAACTTAAGCAAATTTTAATAAACACGTATTTTTTATTTTGATATGTCTTAGTACTAAAAAGTCTTAGTAAAATAAAGTTATCGCTTACTTACTTATTTATTCATCATCACGCCATTTCCGTTGCGGGGTAGGCAGAGAAAACAGAATGCCAAGAGGCTCTATTCTTGCATACATCTCTCGCTTCCTCAACATTTATAAATCTCTTCATACATGCTCGCCGGTGTCGGAGACTCCTGACTCCAGCTTCCTTCAATACATGACTAATTTGGTCTAGGTAGGTGAGTCTCGGTCTCCCCCTGTACCTACATCCTTCCACTTTCGCATTGTATATCTTCTTAACCAGTCGCTCGTCCGGCATAGGCTTAAAATTATCGCTAACGAAAGGTTTTACTTTTTAAACAGATTGTATTGTCACACTACGCGCGCGCTTTCGTAAATACCTACATCGGCGCTTGGTCAATGCGCCGACGCGTAGGTAGGTATCTATGTGGGTTACTGACCGCTAATTTTATCAGGTTAGAAATAAACTTTGTAAGTTTAGGTTGTGACCTGAAGTTATTTGTAAGAGTGGTTCCAATTTTTCCTTTATACTTTCATGGGCTTAGGACCATCATAATGCAGAAAATAAAGCTTCTACGATTTCCAAGACTTTACAGCCTTTTTTTTTGTTAAGGTGGGAAAAAATTTACCTAACCGCACACTCCGTCGATCGGGGCAACGAACAGGGTAGTGTGACTAAATAAACCCGCCGTGTGCCGTCTCTCCTCTTGTATTGGCAGACCACTGGAACTGTGTGACATTACGTCAGTGGTCCGCCGGCAAGATTTTACAGCCTGCCTTATATCAACGCACGCACCCACCTTTGGTAACGCCGGGTACCTAATTATGTAATTTATTATACAAGTTATAAATGTCTATTTACCAAACCGTGCGAAAAATAAAATAAAAATTAAATTGTACGTACATGGCAAAACATCTTAACTCCCATTCGGCATTTTTTATGAATTATTTTCTATTTCAAATGCGATCATTTATTTTCTATGGTGACCTTTTCTAAATTAATACTTAAACTTTGACGTTTTAAAATTAATAAAAAAAAGGGTTAACATTTAATTGTATTGAATTTATAGAGTTTAATACCTCTTTTTTATATAAGTACAATATCATTGGTTCAATACGAATCGAATCACGTTATAAATCACAGCAAAATAAGAAAGATTTTTGTTGTATGTTTTCCTTTAAAAAAAATATTCGATTAAATACATACTGTCTTGATTTTTTGGTTATTATTATAGTACCTAAAATAATTAAGATTCTTAAGATCTATATCAATCACAGTCAAAATTGCCTATTTTTAGTTTTTGTAAACAATTTACCAACATTCTATCTAGGCCTTAACAAATAAATTTGTTTACTTAATATTTGCTGCCTCTGTGGTGCAGCAAGTGTAATCGATTGCCAATCATGAGGTCTCGGGTTCAATGTTTGGGTCGGGCAGCTTAATAACATTAAGCTTTTTAGTAAAAAGAAAATTCTCAGTAGCAGCCCGGAGTTTGGAAATGTGCCCGGTAGAGGGCAATAGACTCGCCCCTTTATACGTGGGACTTAAACATAGCTGGCGAACCGTGGGTGTGTAATACACCTCTGCCTATCCCTTCGGGGAATACAGGCGTGATCCTATGGTTAAACAGTATGACGTTACATAAAATATATCAGACAAAAACATTCGTACGAGAATTTTTTTATCCTGGAATACAGGCGTGATGCTATGTATGTTAATATTTGCTAATAACACTGATCTGACAAAAAAAGCCAATTACTCTACTGAAAAAAACTATCTTGTTTTTTTAATGCTAACGGGCACTGATAAACTTTAGGCCCACATGATGGTAAGTCTTAGTGGTACCATTGTTCCACTTACTTACTGTTGTACTTACACCAAGGACAAGCCGATCGTGAAGACTGACCCAATGCTGAAAAATTAAGATTGTGAGTTAAATTATTAATCTATGAAAATATTTTATTAAGAGTATTTTTATTTATTATCTTTAAAAAAAAAATATTGCACAAATAAATTCTCTTGCCTTAATTCTCCTTAAACTTATTTCAATCTTCAAACAAAATAATTGTAACTACAGTGAAAGGGTTATTTTTTATTAAAACTCACCCCTTTTTGAGAATGTCTTGACGTGGGAAGTTTAAGAAATAACAAAAAATAGCAATTCTTTCTCAATTGTTAAGTTTTATAGGTTTCTTTAAAATTAACAAACTATTATTTAGTGTGACCTTTGTGTATCATAACATGTGAACTTTGGCTTTTTTGGAAAAATCAGAGTTCAACGATTTTTATTTAGGGTTAAGGAATAATTGAATAGTAAGTTGCTTTAAAAAGGTCAACAAATAAGTTTATTCGAACACCTAAAGTATAACAGAAATATTTTTTTTTAATTTAGTGTTTTTTTTCTTTAAAATACACATTACACATTTTTTTTACTCTTTTATGTCAACACAAAGTGTGAAAAGGTGAAATCGAAATTTGTAAAATCTTAATTGTAAAATTAAGTTTACCTGGTCGGTATAATATAAAATACTTCCGACAGATGGCGCAGGCGTCACCCAAGACGTTAAGTATGAATGTTTTATCGAAATTTGCAGTCCCGAGCAATTGTCACGATGGCTGAATTGGCAAAGTATCTGGGCGGAGATGCAGGTTCAAATCCTGCTCGTGGCTGTTATTTTCGATTTCACATTTTCACATTGTGTTGATTTATATGGCTAAGCATATGAAATGCTAAAAAAATATATCATAACCTTTAATGTTATTTTAGTTTTAATTATTTTATAAAAAATGTGTATGTATTTTGCAAAATGTGAACATGCTCTAGGGAGGTCTGCCGTATGAAACGCAGCTGTCTTTAGTTAAAACTAAAGACAGCTGTGACACACAAGACAACTTTTAACTGCTTCAGTGGTGTAGCGGTAGTGTATGCGACTGCTAATCATGAGGTCTCGGGTTTGATCCCCGGGACGAGCAATGTTATTGAGCTTTTTCCTAAAAAGAAAATATCTCAGTAGCAGCCCGGAGTTTGGAAATGTGCCCGGTAGAAGTCAATAGGCTCGCACCCTATTACGTGGTACTTAAACATAGCTGGCGAGTCGTGGGTATGTAATACACTTCTGCCTACCCCTTCGGGGAATACAGGCGTGATGCTATGTTCTGTCTTTAGTTCAGACTTATTTGGGGAATTCAGTACAATGTGAATTTTGCTTTTCATTTCAATTCTTTTTTTAAAGTTTCAGTAACCAACGTTACTTTTTTGTTTTTATTTTGCTCAGTACACGACATTGGCAACACAACCCACGCCTCTGCTACGCAAAATTAATTATGATACTTTAAAATCCGTAACCTACTTAAGGACACACACCACTGATCATGTTTCATTTCAAGTAACATAGTAGATAAATAAGGGTTAGTAGCTAGAGAGGAACGATAACCAGGAGGTTTGGGCCTCTGGAGCTGTCACTCACCATACGAAACACAACGGCAGCCTTTTTTTTTGTTTAGGCGGGAAAATATGTACCTAACCGCACACCCCGTCGTTCGGGGCAACGAACAGGGTAGTGTGGGGCCCTCACTCACTAAAGAAACCCGCCGTGCGCCGTCCTTCGCCTCCTTGCGACTATGTGCAGATATCTACCGTGCCCCGACAGCACCTGCACCAGTTGGAAGGTAGGGACTTCATGCCGTCACCCCGCCCACTCCTCCAGCACCGGCTGGAGCGCCCCTACGGTCCAAAGACCGGCCCGGGGCGCCTCCAGCTGCGCCCTTCATCTGGCCATCGCAGCTTGGCGGGCGTTGCCCTGCCACCTCCCTGGTTAGGGGGCGACCGCCCCCTCCCGCTCTTGCGACGCCCGCCGATACAGCTCGGCGAGCACCTCCGCCTCCAAGTCCCACGGGGAGATTCCAGCCAACGCGCAGGCCGCCTCCGTCGACACCGTGCCGTATCCACGTATGAGCCTGGACGCAACGACTCTCTGTGGTCTCCATAGAAGAGCGCTGTTCGGCGCGTCCAGGGACTCCGCCCACACAGGTGCGCCGTACAGCGCCATGGACCGGACAAAACACAACGGCATCTTACCTACCATTATTTCACGCTGAACTTCTGTGAGAGTGTGGTACTTCCTCGATCTAGCCGGTCCCATTCATGCTGGGATAATAATTGAATGGAATAATAGAAATAAAAGAATATGCCGTGTGGGGCCGGCTTTAGAATTGTCCCACCCCTCTCCACCCATGAGAGTCGTAAGAGCCGACTGAGGGAATACCGAGGGAGTGGGCAGCAGCACTCCTTCGAGTATTAACAACATCTACTGCGATCGCCAACCCGCCTGCCAAGCGTGGCGATTACGGCACTATCCCCCATTCTTGGGGAGGCCTATGTCCAGCAGTGGACTTTAAAAGGCTGATGGATGGATGGAATAGAAATAATGGAATTGAATAATAATGGGCTTTAAACTTCTTCAGTTGTTGAAAAATACTACTAGGGTAACATACGGCCCGCCACGATGATAAGCGAATACTATATAGATTGTTGCCAAAACCAAAGCATGGCAACCCTAAGGGAAGGGATAGAAGGTGGATATGGAGGATGATAGAGAGGAGATAATGAAGTGGACAGTGAGTAGAATAAGGACGGCCGAGGAAAGGGTTTGGTACCTTCGGCACTCTCACTCACCGTACAAAACACAACAATAGAAGTATCTACCATTGCTTTCTGACGATGATGGTACTTACCCGGAGCCGGCCTGTTTATGCTGGGAGAAGCTTTATTACTACAACCCTTCAAGGAATTCATAATCGTTGTGTATAAAAATATAAATCACTAATTCAAACTTAGGAATTGAGAAATATATGAGTAGGTGGAGTGAAGTTAGAGAGGGAATAGGTATGCAGTGTTAGGGCATGCGACGCTTTTACTTTTTTTTATTTTTTATTTTTTTTGTTAAGGCGGGAATAATGTTCCTAACCGCACATTGCTACAGACTGCTACAGACATTAATAATTATTAAGTAATTTAATTAAAATTATTAACAATCCAATTTTCAAAACTTTAAAACACAATTAACTTTATACCTACATACATACATATTGTTACGCCTTTTCCCCGTAGGAGTAGGCAGAGACCACTTCTCTCCACTTGCTACGATTACACACATCTTTCGCTTCATCTACTTTCATGAGCACTTTCATGCATGCTCGTTGATTACGAGTACTCCTAACCTGGCCTTCCTTAAGAACGTCTCCGATCTGGACAAAATACGTTCGCCTAGATCGACCTCTATCAACTTGCCCATTCACAGTCGCCTTGTATATATCTGTTTCGTTAATCTTCTTTCATCCATCCTCTCTACGTGTCCGAACCACCCAAGCATTCCTTTCTCTATTTTTGTCGTCATCTTCCTCTTTCACACTACAGCATTCTCGTATCACACTATATCTCACTTTATCCATCAGAGTTGCTCCGGCTATGCTTCTCAGACTTCTCATCTCCACAGCATACTCTCATGCTTCTTCTGCCATGCCCAACATTCACTAGTATACATAAGTGTAGGGACCAGCACCCCACTTTATACAGCCAAACCCAAGCAAACAGATTATTTATATTATTCTAAGGAATGGACTCCAGCACTGATGACTCGGTGCTTTAAATTATGCAAAACATCGATATCGTACGAAATCAAGTCAATGATAGATTCTGGTAAAAGTAGATAATTTAAAATAAAAAATTAAATGTGTGAATTTTTTGCATACAACATACATTATTTACTGCGATAGGTACGGATACGATATTAAACATAATAATATTCAATTATATAGGTATGTAATATTTGCGTAGATTTCAGAAAGTAATTATGTAGTGTTAACATTCGTGCACTTCTGGACTCGTTCGTACATACACAACTTCACAGACATAGCTACTAGGTTAATTACCTCAAGAAATATTATATTATATTAAGTTTTATTGAAAACCAAATGATATTCGTGAGATGGCATGCGTGTGGTTTCGGTGCGGTACTAAAATTATTATTTTATTATCTAATGCGTTGACTTGCGGTCTCGTAGATGTACATATATAACCTGATATATCAATGTTTTCGATGGTTTACCGTCACGGTTTTATTATTCATGTACTAGGACATCATAAAATATGAGTAGTTACTAAAGATGTTATTGGATATAAGTGTTGAGCTTAGTAAATATAATTTTAGTGGTAGAGCGTTGCTACTCCCAGCACGAAAATATTGAAAATGAGTATAGGTCATAAATGTAGTATATAGATAGATCGGCTATAGAGTAATTATGACGAGACCAAAACTGACACGTACCAGTGTGCGTGTCATGTGCATGTGTGCACTTCAAATAGTGCTGGGAGGTTCACTAAACGTGACTATCGACACAATGTTGTTTTAGAGTCACGAAGTGCAAAGTGAATTCTAATAAATTTTATATTCGAGGGAATAAAAATAAAACTGAAATAAAACATGTTTTATTAATACGTGGGACATTCATAAAGTTTTGAGAAACTAAAAAAATAACTTCTATGGATAAAATATTTTAATTATTTTTTTTCAAAGAACTCTCCACCACCCTCTATACAAAGTTTCATGCGTCTGAACCAATTTTCGAAACATTTTTCCAGTCCACGGCAGACACATCTTCCACGGCTTTTTCGAGCGCTGTGTATCTTGCGGCGACGAAAACTGTATCCCTTTCAGCTGATATTTTATTTTAGGGAATAAAAAGAACTCACATGGTGCCAGATCAGATAGGGAGGGTGACCCAAGACTGACCAATGTGGTGTCCAGGAAGACGCTCGTTTTGAGAGCTGAGTGTGTGAGCGCGTTGTCATGGTGAAGCAGTACCCTGCGGAGCCCAGTGTTCGGTCGCTTGTTGCTCATTGCAGACAAAACTTCTGGCAGGCATTTTGTGGTGTACCATTCGGCGTTGATGCAGCTTTGGTATGGAATTGAAACCAGATATCCCGTCAAAGTGAAGAAACTAGCGATCAAAATTTTCCCTGCACTTCTCGATTGCCTCACTTTCGTAGTCGTTTCGTAGCGCTGATTCGTTTTGAAACAGCCAAACTGTCGACTGACGCTTTGTTTCAGGATCGTATTGATAAATCCGGGACACGTCACCTGTCACAATGTCCGGAATGTACACAAGGTACGTTAGTGAAATACAATAAATTAACAGAAACATAAACAAACAGCAATATTGGCCAAGTGTGGTACACAATTAATATTGAAATTCTAAAATGACATACCGGCATGAATAACGTGGGTATATAACCGGAACGTAGCTTTACTCTCTGTGTGACTGTTTAAGAAGATATACAATGCGAAAGTGGAAGGATGTAGGTACAGGGGGAGACCAAGACTCACCTACCTAGACCAAATCGGTCATGTATTGAAGGAAGGTGGAGTCAGGAGTCTCCGAAACCGGCGAGCGTGTATGAAGAGAGTTATGTATGTTGAGGAAGCGAGAGATGTATGCAAGAATAGAGCCTCTTGGCACTCTGTTCTCTCTGTCTACCCCGCAAGGGAAATAGCGTGATGATAAGTTAGTTTAGTTAGTTAGTTCAGTTTTCTCTATTTTTGTCGAACACCAATATTCTGAGGAAATCTAAAACGTTAAATTAAAATATAAACTTTAACAATCCAAAGATAAAAATATATTTACTCAAAAAAATATAACAACCATAAAGTGAAAAATGTGAAATCGAAAATAACAGTCACGAGCAGGATTCGAACCTGCATCTCCTGGATACCGTCCAGATGCTTTGCCAATTCAGCCATCGTGACCCTTGCTCCTGACTGCTAATTTCGATAACACATTCATACTTGACGCCTGCACCATCTGTCGGAAGTATTTTCATACATTATCGAAATTAGCAGTCAGGAGCAAGGGTCTGATGGCTGAATTGGCAAAGCATCTGGACGGTATCCAGGAGATGCAGGTTCGAATCCTGCTCGTGACTGTTATTTTCGATTTCACATTTTTCACTTTGTGTTTAATGTATGTTGCTAAGCATGTCAAATGCTAAAAATATATATAATCCCCATCCGTGTATGAGCACAGCGTTTGTGGTAAGTCCATAAGCTTTGCATATAAACAACAAATTATTTACATGTGAAATGTACGATTCTGTGTGTATTCTTTCTTATATGAGTTACATCCGGGCACTGCACACGTAACTATGATTAGACACGTCAATTAATACAGAAATAAACGAATTTTCCTAAAATATGCGACATTTGGATCGTTGACGATTGATGTCAGGTCCATACAGGTCCATAGCGTGTATGATAGTGGTCTCATCTATCTATCTCGCTCTAACATACGCATATACTATGTTCTTACTCTTTTGCATCACCGATCTATCTATATACTACATCTATGGTATAGGTACATATCTTTTAAATTATATTTGAAATTGCACTATTTTGGCGCGTTTGGAAAAAACATTGTGATGTGATGTCGCGCGCAGATTTCACACGTCATGTGGAGTGTCTTATTTATCTTAAATCTCTTTATTATTCTTTTTTTGCTGTAATTCGGTTTCAACTCCATATTGTCAATAATTTTCAATGATATTATTTTGGTCTTTAACGGCTTATTAATGGTAGGACCAAGAGGTGAAAATATAGTGGACTACCTTGATCTAAATAGTATATCGTAATGATAGATAATCGAATAGTCCAAGGACAAGGCCATGCACTTGGGTAAAGGAAAATATTGTGAGGGAACATGAATGCCGGGGAAATTATCTTAACGACTTGTGAAGTCTCCTAACCTGTGCTGATAGACTAATAAATTCTCTCACTTTAATAGGAGAGCCCAACAGTATCTAAGTTTAAAAAATATATTAATAAGCGCTACAGCATATTATAATTCACCAATGTTTACTCAAAATTGAGCCATCACTGAGCCGTCATCAGTAATTTTCTAATAACCCGTTGACAGCTAATGTTTCGACAACAACATCAACAAGTTACAATTACTCAACATAAAACATTCAGCACATTCTTAAAACATTTTAAGTTTGACAGATGGACAGAAAAACATTTTTCAGTGCTAAAAAAGCATGACAAAATCCCAGTACATTAAGTTTGCTTGTACCAGGAGAGCATAAGACGGGACGTAGTTGACAGGTGATTGACGTCTCACTCTGACGTTTGCTCGCCATGTTTATCTCATTGCTCTCTACCAAGATATGTTTTACAAGTACCAAAAATTCAACCGTGCTGTAAGTTTTTATAAATAAAGACGAGTTTAAGTTGAAAATGGTTGATTCTATCAGCATTCCACAGTTTGCAAGATATTAACTAATGTAATGAATGACTAAACGAGACAAGACTAAACTAAATAGTGGCTAGAAACGGGCCAGCTGTGTCCGGTGACAGATTGCTTTAGTTATTCTTCTAAATGGGTATACTAATTGAAAACTGTTCTCATCGGTGAAGATGCAAGGTGTCGCCGCTGTGTTGAAATTTTTATGATAAATCTTCTTTAGTGGGAAAACTTCAATAACATTATCAAAAAGACAAATCTAATCAATCTCGTCTAACCATTCGAAATTAAAGTTCGATAATCTAAGGTTAGTTAGGTTAAGAGATAAATTATTGTATATACCTATATAATAATATATATATCGCATGTATGAATCGCAGATTATGAATTTTATGTGTAATAAAAATATACTTTTCTTAAATTATGAATGTGACCTGGCTTCCCGCACGTCAATATAACAAAACATCACGTCAAAATATCTCATGTGAGTTAATGCATGTGAGCCAAAAAATACTATTTATAATGAAATAGTTTATCAATCTTATTCCTAACCCTATGGCAATTCTTGGGTTTCTTAACAATTGTGCACAAACTTTTTACTAGAAAGGGTATTTGACCCTTTAGTAAAAATAAATATTGCAATTTCCCAAAGGGTCAACGTTAACAAAGCGATTAATTTGTGAACGTTTGTCACAAAAAGTTGACCCCTGCTTCAATTGACTGTCCATATTTCAAGTAAAAAGTTGACAGGTAATAAAATATTTTTTTTTTCAATCATAGCGTAATTTAAAACCACAATGCACATGCGCGGACGGTAAAAAGAAAAATAACAAAATAATGTTTTTTTAACAATATTCCCCGATTTCACGCAAAAATATCGAGTTTCGTCCTATTTCGGGGTATACTTTGTTAATTTTCGTTTCGGTCGCCGATTTCGATTTCGGACATGTGTTCATGATGTAGGTACCGAACGAATTATTTTCGGAAAACAAAAGGAAACGTCAATCTTGTTATATTTTTAAACGTAACGAATATTTTGAGGATGTCCCTTTACTCTCAGAGATGCACCGTTGTTTTGCACCCAAATATGAATTGAATCTCAAAGTAGTAATTCACATTCAACTGTCATTCAACAGTTTGACCAGTTACAGAAATTTTTAAACGAAATTCTATCAGAGTTAAGAACGTGTCTCGCAAGCTTAGACGAAGAATAATATAGACTCGCTACTATTTTGATATTAAGAATGAAGAAAAGGATGCACATACTAGATTTTACCAAGAGTGAGAGAGACACAGGTATAGGAATATTTATCCTTTTCGCGTATGCGTCAGTTGTATTTGGACCCAATGAACTGGGTCCAAACAATAAGGTGGCCAACCGTCCCCATCATCAGTATGTAAGCTTGTTTTTGTATTGACGTAAAAAAAACCTTTATTAATCACGTTATATACGCTAATATTACATGTTCTAATACATTTTAAGCAAAATATAAGCATAACTGCAATTTCTTTTGTCCTGTCGTTCTTTTATCTTATCTATTGCTTGCTATCTCGACACTGCATACGCTGATAGCTTGTCTATAATATCCTTCGTCTAAGCTTGGAAGAAAGTTCCTTTTTGTGGGTTGTGTTAGAATGCCGTAGATACCAATTGACACTAGCCGCCATAACTCAAATTGGTCTGGAGGGCATCATTAACTATTTTATGACATTCCGTCATTAATTTAGGTACGTATATTGAATCACCGCCGCATAATATTCAACTTCAAACACGATACTTTTTGAAGTTAATGTGAATATAAAACTATTAACTAACATTTTAATATTTTAGATAGATTCCATAAATATCATTGAACTAAATAATAAATATCATTAGAATTAGACTAGAATTGATTGTGATATTTCCAAGACGCGTTACGTTTAGGCACATTTCGTTACAAGAGGGAGAAACAAAGATACAACGTTGAAAGAAGGAAAGAGAGAGAGCTATGCATTGCGATGCGGACGCGAGTGGAGCAAAAGATAGCGACGTATACACAACGATACAAAGCGATAGATTTACTGTCACATAATTATGCTCGCGCTGTAGACTTACGCGTCAGACGCTATTGCGTTTTTCTACATTTGTATCCTGGATGATTACTATTATTGATTTGAAACGCTTTTCTTATTTACTTATCTTTTTAAGTCTTTGTCTTTAAGGCATAAATTATTATCTGCTGCCAATACAAGATTGTCTTTATTGCGGAGATAATTTCTTTAAATAACCTAACCTGAAAAAGCATGTAACTGATTCCGATAGGTGGCGGGGGTCGTAAATACAAATGTGATGTAGAGATTGGGAACGGCCGTCAGTCAGTGCGATGGCTTAGCGGTCTAGAGCACTTCCCCGGATTGGAAGGGACGCAGGTTCGAATCCCGCTCACACTAAACTTTCAATTTCCACATTCATAAATAATTTGTTCTTAGTAGCTGAGCATGTCAAGTGCTAAATATTAGACTAGCGTTTTATTTCTTTGAGGAACTGAGCAATTGCTGCGGATAAAAATTGATATCCTGATGCTGATAAGACTAAAAGTATACCCCTATATCCCATCCATCCATCCATCAGCCTTTTAAAGTCCCCTGCTGGACATAGGCCTCCCCAAGAATGGGGGATAGTGCCGTAATCGCCACGCTTGACAGGCGGGTTGGCGATCGCAGTGGATGTTGTTAATACTCGAAGGAGTGCTGCTGCCCACTCCCTCGGTATTCCCTCAGTCGGCTCTTACGACTCCCATGACTGATATTTATTTAACTTTGTCATTTTTTTAATATTAATCCCTCACATATTTTATTTGTAATGACTATGTATTAATATTAGCCTAATCCTATTTGGTATTCGTATGTCCTAATGACAAAGCATAGCGTTCGAAAATTTAATGTAAGACCTGCAGCTTGTTACCTATATTTCACAAATGTATGTTTTCTGATACTATCGACCAGAGATAAGGGTTGAAAGAATGATGCTCTCTTAATACCATGCAGTTAGTATGTTGTCAAGAAACGGTGTTCAGTTACAATAATATTGTGTCTGTCACTTAAAGGGTTCAACTCGTTGACTCCCTGACATTTGTATAAACAAATAATTATGATGAGTTACTTCGTATGAATAGAAAATGAATTTGGAACTGATTCTGTATCAAATTGTAACAATGATTTTGATTCATATTTTGTTATACGTATACGCCAATACTACCTACTAATAATATAACTGTGAATGTTTGTAAAGATGTTTGGGTGTTTGAATGTTTGTACTCCATCCATCCATCCATCCATCAGCCTTTCAACGTCCACTGCTGGACATAGGCCTCCCCAAGAGAACGACACAACGAGCAGTCCCGTCATAGGGGATAATGCCGTAATCGCCACGCTTGGCAGGCGGGTTGGCGATCGCAGTGGATGTTGTTAATACTCGAGGGAGTGCTGCTGCCCACTCCCCCGGTATTCCCTCAGTCGGCTCTTACGACTCCCGTGGGTAGAGAGGGGTGGGACAATTCTAAAGCCAGCCCCACACGGCCAAAAAAAAAATGTGAAATCGAAAATAACAGTCACGAGCAGGATTTGAACCTGCATCTCCTGGATACCGTCCCAATGCTTTGCCAATTCAGCAATCGTGACAATTGCTCCTGACTGCTAATTTCGATCACACATTCATTCTTAACGTCTTGGGTGACGCTGAATTGGCAAAGCATCTGGACGGTATCCAAAAGATGCAGGTTCAAATCCTGCTACGTGTGTACTATTAAGCCTAAATTACTTTTTTTAACCGACTTCAAAAAAGGAGGAGGTTCTCAATTCGGATGTTTATATTTTTTTATGTATGTTCGGGCATACTCGTAACTCCATCATATAGTTTGGTATAGACGGATTTGCAAAATTTTGTTTGAAAGTAGTTTATTCCGAAATGGTAACATATCAATTTTATCGAAATCAGAGGAGCAGTTTTTAAAAAATCAACAATAAACTGTAAAAAAAAAACACTAAAAAACAAAAAATAAATGACTATAAAATAAAAACTCAAAATACACCTAGGCACTAAAAGTAAAAAATAATTGCTATATACATACGATTTCCGTGCTAGACACCTATTGATGTTAAACACAAAGTGAAAAATGTGAAATCGAAAATAACAGTCACGAGCAGGATTTGAACCTACATCTCCTGGATACCGTCCAGATGCATTGCCAATTCAGCATCACCCAAGACGTCACCTAAGACGTTATGAATGAATGTGTTATCGAAATTAGCAGTCAGGAGCAATTGTCACGATTGCTAAATTGGCAAAGCATCTGGACGGTATCCAGGAGATGCAGGTTCAAATTCTGCTCGTGACTGTTATTTTCGATTTCACATTTTTCACTTTGTTTTGGTTTAATGTATATGCCTAAGCATGTCAAATGCTAAAAAAGTACTATATAAAAATATCTCGATACCTACTGATTTGTTTGAAGCCGGTGCCAAAAATGTTTAATTAGTGTTATATAAGACATAGATGGCAAACAAGCAATTGACCCACCCGGTCACCGTAGCCTATAGACGCCAGCAACATCAGAGACATCACTCACACATCGTTAACTCCAAGGAAAATCCCTTTCAAAAATAAGGTGAACGGGAAGAATAATAAGAGTTGATGAAGAATAAGGAGGGATTTGTGCCTCCGGCACTCTTACTCACCGTATGAAACATAGCTGTAGGAGTACCTACCGTTGTTTCTAGAGGGTGGTACTTCCGAGATCTGGCCCGTTCGTGCTGGGACAAGCAAGCCACCTTAGAGATTACCCATTTGTAAGAAATTTGGTATACAGATAGGTATAGTATAGGTAATCACAGAATAGTTTTACTGCAGTAAAGAGAAAGAGATCTCATATCTCACATGTCGATCGTATCGTGATCACTGTGATTGGTTGAGAGATCACCGTGATTGGCCAACGGATTACTGCGACGTCAAGCGTCGGTTTCTCAACCAATCACAGTGATCACGATACGATCGACATGTGAGATATGAGATTCTGCCAACCCCCCCCCCCTTTTTTTTGTTAAGGCGGGAAAAAATGTTCCTAACCGCACACCCTGTCGTTCGGGGCAACGACCAGGGTAGTGTGGGGCCTGCACCCACTAAAGAAACCCGCCGTGTGCCATCTCTCCGCCTTTGTTGGCGGGCCACTGGAACTATGTTACATTCCTTCGGTGGTGAGCTGCCTAACCCCCCTGGTTTATAAATAATAATTTTAAGCTTGTGGTACGTTTAACCGATTTGGGAACCATTCAAGTGGTGTCCCTCATTCCGGGGTCGAAGCTACGGAAGGTACTTTCATAAGTGCTCATGACTCATAACTGTCCACCGCAAGAATATATTATGAGGAAAAGGGGGATGTGCGTAAGTTAACCTACAAGCTTTCTAGCCCCTCTCATTCTAAGTAGAGATCCAGTAGTCCAGCTATTATACAGCATTACGGATTGTACAATCATAAAATATGATACTTACTCTCAGAAAGACTGTCTCTGGGTGTCTAGTAAGCCTATTTCATGCTAAAAGGCAATAAGTGTCGTAATTTTGGGCAATAAATAAAACAACAAACAAATTTAAATAAAATAAAAAGCAATGTTATTAACTATTTACAATAACACCCTTATCCATAAACAGTCATTTTTATTAATTATTTTATCCCAATATACCACTGCGCACGGTCACCAATTTTTATCCAGACCTCGTTACAGTCGCTTGCCACGACACGCACCACTTATCAACAAACAAGCGTTATCATTCAATCGGTTAACCATCACCCGCCGGATCACACACGATACAAAAAGTGCCTCTTGAAAATAAGATAAAAAGCGTCCTTACTGGTTGATATGGAAGATGTCGTAAGTGAAAATTTTATATAATTAAGATGATATTTATTTATTTATTTATTCGGTGTATTTACCATTTACATTCATCTCACAATCACAAACAATATAAAATAATTAATCAAAAATAACAATTAGGATATGTATGCGCCATAACGTAACTTTTTATTTGTTATAACGTAAATATTTTAAACAGTTATATGTCTCACTCACACGCACGCCTCACTATACTTTTCATCCGGTCCCTCCTACCCCTCTCCGCTCGCAAAAATTGAAAAACGCGTCAATCGTACGTCGCACCTCAACTATCGCCATACCACTGTCAATTTTTTTCAAAAAATCTCTAAAATATTTAAAAGTTATCACGTGCATTGACACACACGCGTCAATAAAAAACGCAAATTGCCTTGTGTGTGGCTTAAGGATTGTTTAATTGACTACTAATTAGAACCAGCGACATCAGAAGCCAAAAACACCGTGAGTACCTTTCCTTATATCATAGGACATTAAGATAATATGTCAACAAATTAATCTATGAAGTTCAAGTATGCGTCTTTCGAGTTGTCAGTTTTACCATTGGTCAGTTAAATTCTCACAATATGTCAACATTAAGGTTTTTAACTTATTACAATTGTCAAATAAGATCTCGAGATCGGTGTTGGCAATGAGAAGTGCATTAAAGTCGTCACTTTCTCTCTCTCTCTCTAAAGTCGTCACTCGCCGTCGCGAGCGCGTACTAGCGGTGACATAGAACATGTACACTGCGTTCCACGTAAAACAAATCAGGAAATTTGTTCACACCGGGCTATGATATGATTTAATTACCTCAAATTTATCCGTATATTAAGAACACAAGAGTCACCACCTCATTCTTTCCCGTGGGTGGGTAGGGAAGTAAGCTATTATCACAAATTACATTGTTGGTGGTAGGGTTGGGTGGTTGGTTGGTACTCACTTTTTATCTGGCCCGAGAGGGTTGGTAGTAGCAGGAGATAACCGTTAATAGCAGCTGCTTGGCAGTATTCTTAGTATTGTTAAGTTGTCGGTGACCAATCACCGTACGCCATTAAAAAGATTATAAACTGTACAGAAATAATAAATTTTACGGATATTGGAGATGGGATCCTATATGATGAAAAATACAAATTCACTTAATCTGCTTTATATTAAATGGTTCACCCGTTCAATTCTATCAAACACACTGCAGTAATACTAGAAAGGCATTTTTTATCTATATTTTTTAGCATTTGACATGCTCAGCTACTTTTAAAGTAAAACATTATTTGTGAATGAGGAAAACAAGATTTTAGTACGAGCAGGAATCGAACCCGCGTCCCTTCCAATCCGGGGAAGTGCTCTGAGCCACTGAGCTACCGTACCGATGTGATGAAGAAATTGGGAGGACCGCAAGGCCGGTACGGTAGCTCAGCGGCTTAGAGCACATTTTTGCGTTTTGGCTGTAGCAGGAGATAGCTGTTTATTCTTTCATATCTGTGAAATGAAATGGTGAGCAGCGGCTTGACAATACTCTCGGTGTAGTTGAGTTAATGAGCGACGGTTACCATTTACCATCAGATTGGCCGTGGCTCGTTTACCACTACATGCAATAAAAAAAAACATATATTTTGTTAGTCCATATAAACGTTTCTGTTAGTACGTTTCTGACAGTTAAAAACAAATTGTGTGTAAAGATGCTTTTAAGGATGACTCCGGATAACTTGTAATGTTTATATACAGGAAGTGTATTTTTCTTTATATAATTAAGGTAAGAACTAATCTCTCTCTCAGATTCTATAAATATTAAATAATTTATAGGTTTACTTTAATTTCATATTAGTCACAAAGCCCTTTTGCAACAGCACCGTTGTCTTAACGCCCGTAGATAAAATAAAAAAGAAAATTAAAAAGTAAAGTTAAGGCCGCGCCATACTGTCTGCTATCCGGTTTCCCCGATATTAAGTTACGTTTGAGTGAGGGTTTCATAAAAAATATATAATTTTCTTTATTGAAATAACTTGTTAGTGGCCAGAGTTAATGGTAAAATATAATTTAATATTTATTTACGAAAATAACGATGTTATGTTTTTAGCATACATCTCTGAAATTACTTAACGCATTAACCCATTCCCTGACCGTTTGTAGACACAATAGAAATTACATTGTTATGTATCATATATGATTCATGGGACAGGGAACCTGTATGGATTAGAACTTGGCATTGGATTGCATTTCAATTCAAACATTTCAGTTAATTTCAATCACAAGTCAGAAAATATACCTACTTATTTAATGATTTATTAATTCATTAAATAAATTATTTATCTCATTTAAGAATTTGTGGAGTTTAAAATACAATTATACGCACTTGAAATCGTAGAAACACATACCTACATTTAGGTATTTCCATCCATCCATCAGCCTTTCAACGTCCACTGCTGGACATAGGCCTCTCCAAGAGAACGCCACAACGAGCGGTCCCGTCATGGAGGATAATGCCGTAATCGCCACGCTTGGCAGGCGGGTTGGCGATCGCATTGGATGTTGGTAATACTCGAGGGAATGCTGCTGCCCACTCCCCGGGTATTTTCTTAGTCAGCTCTTACGACTCCCGTGGGTAGAGAGGGGTAGGACAATTCTAAAGCCGGCCCCACACGGCCATTAGGTATTTAGGTATTTACCTATTGTATTTATAAAAAAATAATATTTAAACTAATGTACCTACTAGGCGACAATAAGTTATCAGAAGTATGTACCTATTTCCTCTAACCTGAGTCAGCGTTGTGTACTGTCGACGCGAGTGGCGCCTACTCGCTTCAGTATCGGCTAACGCTGGTATATTTATTATATCCTTGTACATTAAAATAAATTGTAACAATAATTTTGTAATTATTGTTTTGTTTGATAATAAAATAACTATGAACAATTCATGATTATTTAACTATAAATGGATTTAGTAATTTTAGCAACAGATCCGATTGAAAAAACGGTAAGGAAGCAAATTCTTTATTATTGTATAATTATTATAGGTTATAACATCATCGAACACCGCCATTAATCAAGAATTAAATTATTATACGTTAGTATTATGTTGTATAAGACACATATTTGCCAATGTTACTCTTAAAAACAGTAGAAGTGTCAAAAAAAACGTCAACCTAAGATTTTATCGGTGTATTGCATTTAGGAATAACTCGAGAGTCGATAAGCCTAAGGTGTTAATGTTGCGGGATAGGCAGAAGGAACGGAGTGCCAAGAAGCTCGATACTTGCATACATCGCTGGCTTCCTCAACATTAATAATTCTCTTCATACAAGCTCGCCGGTTTCGGAGGCTCCTGACTCCAACTTCCTTCAATGCAGTCCATGGTCTTATGATTGTTGTCCAACAGCTAGATGCAAACTTTTTCCACAATGAGACACGACTATGCCGTAGTCACCGTTTAGGTTTTTGTTTTTTACTACGTGGGTAGTAAACCTTGCAATGGTAAACGGTTACCGCAGTCTATAAACGCTAGCAACACTAGACGCATCGCCATTTTTAAAATAAGGGATAGGAGCTGGATAGGCAGGATAATAAGGAGATGGTTTGGGACACCGGAGCACTCACTCCCCATACGCTACACATGGGTAGAAATACCTACTATGCAATATACCTATGTATGCAAAATTTCATGATAATCGGTTCAATAGTTAGGGCGTGAAATCATAACAAATAAATAACATAATAGTTTTTTATACTACGTAGGTGGCAATGGCTACCCATCTGATGGTAAGCAGTTAGCGTAGCCTATAGATGCTAGTAGAGGCATCACTCACGCGTCGCTATCTCCAAGGAAAGGGATAAGATGTAGATATGAAGGATAATAAGGAGAGGATAGGGAAGCGGTTTGGGCCTCCAGCGCTCTCACTCGCCATACGACTACTTCTTTTTTTTTTTCCTTTAGTGGCTGAGCCACGGCCCATCTGATGGTAAATGGTAACCGTCGCTTTGGACTCAACTATACTTACCTCTCGGTAATATTGTCAAGCCAGAGCAAGAATGAGCAGCTCTCTATTTCATTTCACATATATGAAATGAAAGAATAAACGGCTATCTCCTGCTACAGCCAAAACGCAACGATGTGCTTCATGGCCGGTCACACCGGCCGGCCCGATACCAAGTGAGTACTCCCACTTGGTACCCAGCCCTACCACCAATCATGCAATGGATGATAATTGCTTACTTCCCTTAGTCGCCTCATACGACACCCGTGGGAAAGAATGGGGTGGTGACACTTGTATTCTTAGTCCGTCACCACATGGACTACTTTCACATTTATAGTATTAATAAGGACTTGCACATAAAAAACGTGTCAATCAAATTTTTCTTTAACATTCCAAAGCTTGTTATTCGATACGGCACAATTCCTAGAATGTATTTATTTATTTAGCAGCAAGCTTTCATTTGCCGACTTCTAACCTAGTTTTGCAATAGTTGACACAGAATAAACACAATTATTGTGAATTTGCTATAATTTTAACCTTGACAGTGAACAGTTTGCGTCAGAATTAACATCGGCATATTTAATGTAGATTATAGAATCTGTAGGTGCGAAAGTTCTCCGCAATGCCTCGAAGGTCAACGAGAGTACACAAAAGGATAAGGCGCCGGCGGACCTATTAAGTAATGTAACACAGTTTCAGTGGTCCACCAGTAGAAGTCGAGAAACTGCACACGGCGGGCTTATTTAGTGAGTTAGGGCTCCACAGTACCAGTGGTCCGTCAGCACAGGCGGAAACGGCACACGGCGGGTTTCTTTAGTGGGTGAAGGCCCCACACTACCCTGTTCGTTGCCCCGAACGACGGGGTGTGTGGTTAAGTACATTTTTTACCGCCTAAACAAAAAAAGGGCTCCACAGTACCTTGGTCGTTGCCCGAACGACGGGGTGTGCAGTTAGGTACATATATTCCCGTCATAACAAAAAAAAATATGCGGAAGTTCTTTATAAAAGTGTGTTACATGAAAGTGTTAGTGTGTTCTCGGGTTCGATCCCCGGGTCGGGCAGTGTTATTGCGCTTTTTCGTAAAAAGAAAAGTTCTCAGTAGCAGCCCGGAGATTAGAAATGAGCCCGGTGAACGGCAATAGGCTCTCCGAAAAATATAGGGAAATTAAAATAATATACCTCATTATTTATAAGGAGTAGGCAAATACCGTTTTATCCATGTGGTGACAGACTAGGAATACAAGTGTCACCACCCCATTCTTTCCCACAGGTGTCGTACGAGGCTACTAAGGGAAGTAACCAATTAGCACCCATTGCATTACAGGTGGTAGGGCTGGGTACCAAGAGGGTGTACTCACTTGCTATCGGGCCCGAGCGGATTGGTACCACAATATCCCGTGTGACCGGCCATGAAGCACCTCGGTGTGTTGATTGTAGCAGAATATAGCCGTTAATTCTTCCATTTCATACCTGTGAAATGAAATGGTGAGCAGCGGCTTGACAATACTTCTGGTATTCAAAAGGAAATTAGAAAATAATATGTGAAAATGCAAAATCCTTTCAGGGTTTTACGGCACAATTTTTTTGTGATAAATAGATAACATTCTAATTTGGCCCCCAATTTCCTCCAATATCATAAGACGTCCAACATCTCACTCCAACCGTGACATGGTCACGTTGTAACGTCATTATAGTAGAGATTTAAGTAAAATTATTCAATTACTTAGAACTTAAAATTACTTACACAAAATTATCTTACAACTGTAGAACAGTTTGTCGGCAGCGTGTTGTGTTTACGTAATATATGATTACCAAAACTACTAATATAGGAACGTGACAGATTTCGTAAAATTGGTTTTAAATTAATCATCATTTTACCTCCCGTGACCACGGATGCTGTAGACATCGAAAACCGGATGTTAGAAAATCAATTACACAGGTTCCGTAAAAATAGTTTCATTTCCAACTTCAAAAAAGGTTATATGATTACAACTTTTTTGTATGCATGTACGCCGATTTCTCCCTGTTTGCTCGGCCGATGTGCACAATTCTTTTTGTTGAATAGATTATAACCAAGGTGGTCACAAAGAAATATTTTATTGATCTAATGATGAGTTTAAATTATGAAGAAAACTGTTTTTTATTTATGGTAATACTACATTCTTCCTGCAACACCATCCACGTGGACTTTAGAATAACTCAATCACTCTACAGTACACAATTTATCGGACAGACCACTGAAATTGCAGTTATGAATGTGAATGATGAACGCCTATGTCCTTTTATAGACTCCAGACTATATGTTTACAAAATTTCATGATGATTGTTTCAGTAATTACGACGTGAAAGCGTAACAAAATACAAACAAACATAATCACTTAAAGTACAAATTATAATTTGTGAATAAGGAAAAAGAGTATTTTAGTATGAGTGGGACTCGAAACCTGCGTCCCTTCCTTTCCGGGGAAGTGCTCTAATCCACTGAACTACCGTACTATTTCTAGAAATACCGAATTTCCTCATCACATTTGTCTTAACGACCAACGCCATCTATCGGCAATGCATTTACATGCATTCATCCAATGTAGTAAGTTTAATTTTGCAATTAAAATTCATACTATTTGATGGCGTGATTTTTTAAATATTTTTGATCAATATTTAGCACTTGACATGCTCAACTACTCTTAAAGTACAAATTATAATTTGTGAATATGAAAAGGAGTATTTTAGTACGAGCGGGAATCGAACCTGCGTCCCTTCCTTTCCGGGGAAGTGCTCTAATCCACTGAGCTACCGTACTATTTCTAGAAATACCAAATAAAAAATTATAATTTGTACTTTATGAGTAGCTGAGCATGTCAAGTGCTAAAATGTAGATCAAAAACATAATCACTTTCACATTTAAAATATTAGTAAGGATTACTTAAGGTAATAGCCTCATAATTGAACGTAAACTCTGCACTTGTATAATCTTTGACGTAAGAGCATCTTATGCATACTTAGCAAAAGTCAGCGTGGGAACGTGTCGCCGTTATCGCGCCTTAACTTTTATGCGGTATTTCATTATAGGTAATAATTTATACTTACCTACTAATATCCTATCCTTTTTTTTTGTTTATGCGGTAAAAAATGTTCCTAACCGCACACCCCGTCGCTCGGGGCAACGAACAGGGTAGTGTGGGGCCTTCACCCACTAAAGAAACCCGCCGTGTGCCGTCTCTCCGCCTTTATTGGCGGGCCACTGGAACTATGTTACATTCCTTCGGTGGACTAATATCCTATCCTAGATATTACTAATATTAAAAATGCCAAAGTTAGTTGGTTTGTTTGTTCGTTTAGAACACGTCATTTCAGGCGCTTTCACGCCTTAACTGTTAAACCAATCGTCGTGAAATATTACATACATATATTTAATACCTACCCCGCGGGTCCGCCGCAGCCAAAAGCTTATTTTTAGCTTAAATCTCAGGTTCCCGATATAGTAGCCGGATAAAATGTATGTCAGTTTTTAAGTATAATCAAGAGCTATCAAATAAAAAAGTCGCATAGAAATCCGTTCAGTAGTTTTTGCGTGATGCACGACCGAACAAACATGCAAACAGAGAAAAAAATAAAAAATAAAAATTTGTGTTTAGAGACGCCTATATGGCCTATTACAGTATTTTTTCCTTAAATATCTGAAATGTACAGACACAGCTCTGTTACAGATTTATAATATAGGATAACATAATATATACATTTATCTAAACTCCAGAATACATCTAAATGTATAAGTACCAGGAGCCCAGAAAATGACGTGGGCTACATTTTATTAGAGAAAATAAATAGATTTAGGTCGGTCATGTATTAAAGGAAGGTGGAGTCAGGAGTCTCCGAAACCAGCGAGAATATGTGAAGAGAATTATAAATGTTGATGAAGCAAGAGATGTATGCAAGAATAGAGCCTTTTGGCACTCTTTTTTCTCTGCCTACCCCGCTAGGGAGATGGCGTTATGATAAGTAAGTAAAATAAATAAATAAATATTCACGGACATTTTTCACACAACGTCCTCTGGTCCCAAACTAAGCTTAACGCTTGTGCTATGGGTACCAGATTACGGATATAATACATATACTATAATACATATACCCAGACGCAGTACAAATATCTGTGTTCATCACACAAATAATTGTCATGAGTGGGAATCGAACCCACGACCTCGTGCACGGAAGTCGGTTACACTACCGACTACGCCGCGAGGCCCGTCTGTCGAAATGGTTCCCGTAGGATAGCTATTTTTACATAGAGATAATTAATGTGGCTTAAAGGATCGTATTTATATTGTAAAGTCAACGCGGCCGAAGTTGAGAGCGTGAATATTGTAAATGCGAAAGTGCGTTTCTTTATTTATTTCTTACGCTTTTACGCTGTAACTACTTGGCGGATCATCATGAAATATTACATATAATCATATGTGTAGTCCAAACCCCGGAAAAGATTATTATTCTAAAAAAAACGTACAGTTCCTGTGATATATAAATACATAGAGATAAAAGAGGAGTATTTTTTCAAAATACGAAATGAATAAGAGATGAATGGTGTAGCGGACAAAGGGTTTTCTTCGAGTAAAACGAGGTTTTTAGAAGAACAGAAATATATTGTAAAGCGAAGAAAATAAACTTATAACGATGGAATTAACAGATTGACACGCGATTGTGGGCACAGTTAGCCGCGTACACCTAACGACTTTCATGCACTGTGCCACAGACTACTTATAGGCACACCACCCCGCTCTGTCCCCTCTGACACGCTCCGTTGTCTACACTCCCCCCCTTAGTGCTGTCCTAACAGCACTCACCCTCAATAGGTATCCGGGCAACGCCACCTACGGATCGCTTTAGAGTATCGTTGGCAGTGCACACTGCTACCACCGCACTCTTCCATCCTTGCCAGGAAATGTGGCATCTATAATGCCGCGGGACCATATACCGCGCGGGCTATCTGGGCTGACGAGGAACACCAAATCACCCACTGCTAAGGGTCGCTGCATGTCTTGGTTCCACCTCTTGCGAGGTACCATTTCGGGTAAGACTTCTCGGACCCATCTTTTCCGAAATATATCAGCCAGGACTTGAGCTTTACGCCACTGTTTTCTCAGGTACAAATCTGAGTCATCAAATTTACCCAATTGAGGTAAGTTGGAGGAAGTCCCGAGTAGAAAATGATTAGGCGTTAGGGATTCCTTGCTTCCAGCCTCCACTGATACGTGACTCAACGGCCTGCTGTTAACAATATTTTCTACCTCGGCCAACAGAGTAATCAATACTTCATCTCTCGGCGCGCACTCCTTTAATATAACCGCTAATGCGATTTTAACCGATTTTAGGTGGCGCTCCCATGCACCTCCCCAATTTGGACTTGCAGGAGGAATGAATGTCCATTGAGTCCCGTAGGTACACGCAGTGTTCTTCAACACCTCTTTATCGAGTTCCTGTATCGACTTTCTAATCTCGGCGTCGGCTCACCTCAAATTGGTCCCATTGGCCGAGTATAGATAACCGGGCCAGCCACGCCTAGCCGCCATCCTGCGAAGAGACATCAGAAGTGAGTCTGCGGTGAGAGAGCATACCACTTCTACGTGAATCGCTCTTACTGAGAGACACGTGAAGAGGACACCATACCTTTTCTGTCGGTGTCTACCGATGGTTACCTCCATGGGTCCAAATAGATCTACGCCACAGTGCGTAAATGGCCTTTGGTGATGAGCAACCCTTCCTGAAGGTAAGTCACCCATTTTGGGTATCTCAGGTTTTGTTTTCTTTATTTTACACAACATACATCTTGATACAACGTACTTCACTGTTGGTCTTATTTTTAATATCCAATATTTTTGTTTTAGTTCATTTACCACAAGTTCCTGATTTCCATGCGCAGCCTTCACATGGTAATGTTGAACTATCAACCTAGAGATATGATCCTTCCCATCTAATATTACAGGTTGTTTCAGATCGACGGAGACACCAGCAGCAGTACCGATGCGGCCACCAGCACGGAGTATTCCATATTCATCCAGGAACGGCGACAAGGTAAGTAATCTACTTGATTTTCCTATATTATATATACCACTTTTTATTTCAGCTAACTCAGTACTGAAGGAATTCCGCTGCGAGTACCTTATCAGCAAGTTTTCCGCCTTGACCATCAACGTGCATTCACTGGTAAGTGTACGTTTACATTTATCTAGGGATTTCAATACGGCAGAAGTACTTCTCACCAGGCGTAACCATGAAGAAAATCTGCAGGGGTTCGGTACGGGTAAGTCATCACTTACTTCATTCTGTACGGTAAATACACATTCAATGTCATAACTAACTTTATTACATGCTGTAGGTGTCACATCTGTGGGCCACGATGTCTCATGTTGGTAAAGGAATTTCGGTCCAGCAAACCAGTCCTTCTGCAACACTGAGAGATCATAATATTCCCTGGTACCAATGTCTGCCACGTTCAAACAGGTAGGTATGTATCTCCATTCATTTATATCTGTAAGTTTATCAATTTCACCTAAGCGGTGAGCGACAAATATTTTATAATTCCTTTTGTTGTTACGTATCCCTTTTTTTTTTTTTTTATTCTAGGTGGGCAAAAATGTCCTACCGCACACCCCGCTGCCCGGGGAGACAACGGGGTGAATGGGGCTCTCACCCACTAAAAACCCACCGTGCGCCTCCACCCGCCCTGCTACGGCGGATCACGGGTACCGCGTCGTTACGACCGCGATCCGCAGGCGGCAGCCCCTACGGGCACCCTCTCTTGAGCGACGCCTCGCGCACTTGGGCGTCGCACCTTCGCGGTAGGCTTCCGCGGACGGCAGGGTACTCCCCGACCCCACCGTCCGCAGCCTCGGCTAGGGCGGCATCAGGCGCAAGTAAGCGCGCGCACGCCGCCCCTCGCGCCGGCGGCGAATCGGGTCCGCGAAGGAGGATCCCTCACGGGCCCTCTCCGCCACCTCCTTCCGCGAGATGACAGCCTCGCAGAAGGCGGCGACCGCGGTCCAGGCCCTGTCACTGCCAACCATCGCTCGCGCAACGGCCGGCAGCGACAGGTCCACGCCTATGACTGCAACGAGTTCCCGGCGCTGCACATCCCAGGCCGGGCACGACTCGAGCGTGTGCTGCGCCGAGTCCTCGTCGCAGTCGCAGTGGTGACAGCCTGGGGTCGTCTCCCTCCTTGCGATCGTGTGCAGGTATTTGCCGAAGCAACCATGCCCCGACAAAACCTGCACCAACCGGAAGGTGAGGACCCCGTGCTGCCGCCCTGCCCATTCTTCCAAGATCGGCCGGAGCGCCCCCACGGTCCAGAGACGGCCCGGGGCGTCTCCAGCCGAGACTTCCACTTTAGGACGGTGGCGCGGCGGGCATCTTCCCGCCACGATGACATTGCGCTCGGCGAGGGGCGGCTGCCCCCCGCCCGCGCCGTCGATGCCCGCCGATAGACGTCGGTGAGCACCTCCGCCTCCAGTTCCCACGGGGGGGTTCCGGCCAACGCGCAGGCTGCATCGGTCGAGACCGTGCGGTACCCGCGTATTGCCCTGACCGCTACGACCCTCTGTGGACGCCACAGAAGGGCCCTATTGCGAGCAGCCAGGGACTCCGCCCACACGGGCGCGCCGTACAGCGCCATCGACCGTACTACCCCCGCGTAGAGTCGTCGACACGCAAGACTCGGTCCGCCCAAATTCGGCATAAGTCGCCCGAGGGCGGACGCCGTGTTAACGAGCCTTGGCGCAAGACGGCGGAAGTGCTCGTCAAAGTGCCACCGTCCATCCAATACCAGGCCCAGATATTTGATGTGGGCCTGGATTGGGAAGCCCACACCATTGACCGTTATCGAGGCGCTGGCGGGTGGGCCCCGTCGGCGCCCATGGAAGAGTAGGGCCTCCGACTTTTCAAGGGCCACCCTAAGCCCCAGCGCCTCGATCCGCCTGACCACCTCCGCGGTACCTGAGGTGGCCAGCGTTGCCGCCTCCTCGAGGGTCCTGCCCCGGGCTGTGACGAGCATATCGTCTGCGTAGCAAATTACGCCCAGCCCGGGGGGGAGCCGGCCACGGAGGACCCAGTCGTAGCCGATGTCCCACAGGAGCGGCCCAAGAACCGAACCCTGCGGGACGCCGCACGACATAGCCCTCCTTACAACGTCCCCTTCCCGGTCCACGAAGAGGACGCTGCGGCCGTCCAGGTGTTGTTACGTATCCACTGTAACACAGTTGTTGAATCGCACCAAAATAATTTACGCGTTGCCTTGATTCTATGTTCAGTTTGAATCGTATCTGCGAGCCTAGCAGCCATCAAAGCCGCTTGGAGTTCCAGTCTAGGCACTGTTGTGGGCCTTACGGGTGCTACTCGGCACTTACTAGGCAAAAATGCAACATTTATTTCGTTTTGAAAGGTCCAGCGAAAATACGCTACGGCGCACATCGCTTGTGTTGATGCATCACTAAATACATGTAGCTCTAAGTTGCTATAACTTTGGTCGACGCGCCGATACCTCGTTGTATGCAAGGTACATCTACACCACGCACACTTGCATTTTGGTAGCAGCGTGGTAAGCGTATGTCACCGATTGATTTTAGATTATCTAACCATTTTTTCCATATTATATAAATCTCTTCGTTAATCGTCTCATCCCAATTAATTTTTGCTTTCTATGTTCGCTGCAAGATTATTTTTCCATTAATAGTGAATGGCGATAAAAAACCATAAACATCAAAAATCGACATAATAACTTGCAATGCCTTCTTATTAGTAGGTCGCTTCCCGGCCATAATCTCTGTCGGGATACGTTTGAACGATACATCAAAGCCTAGGGTATCCTCTAGGGGGAACCATAATAGTCCTAGGGTTCGTTCACCATCTAGCTGCTGACCTATCTTTAATCTATAAGCATTATTCGCGAGCGATTCATTAGGCAAGCTATTTAAAACTTCCGCGATATTACTCAGCCAATTACATATCACAATGCCACCTTCGTTATGAATGTAACTAATATTTTTCGCTAGCTCAATGCTCGTCGAGATGTCCGGCTGGCTATCTATATAATCATCCATATAGTGTTGTTTTCTTATCGCTTCAACAGCTGACGGCATTAGCGAGTTAAACCGACTTACATTTTTGTCCCTTACGTACTGAGCAATAAAGGGAGAACAGTTCGCGCCAAATATCAGAGAAGTCATTTTATATGTTTGTATGGGGCTAGTATTCTCATTACGCCATAGAAATCTCAAAGTATCTTGATCCTCAGTTAAAATTCTTATTTGTAAAAACATATCTTTAATATCTCCCGCCATCGCAACTTTATATTCACGAAACCTAAACATTATACCTAATAACGACGTGAGCATGTCTGGTCCCTTTAATAAATAATCATTTAACGATAAACCTTTTGTTTTCGCAGCAGCATCGAACACTAGGCGAAGTTTCTTTTTATTCGGGTTGTCTACTGCAAAATGGCGTAAGTAACAAATTTTTTGGTAAATATTTAACACATTTGTTATGACATATTTGTGAAATGAAAGAATAAACGGCTATCTTCTGCTACAGCCAAAATACACTGACGTGCTTCAGAAGACGGTGGTACCGACCCGTTCGGGCCTGACAACAAGTGAGTACTCTCACTTAGTACCCAGCCCTACCACCAGTAATGCAATGGGTGATAATTGCTTACTTCCCTTAGTCGCCTTGTACGACACCCGTGGGAAAGGATGGGGTGGTGTCACGTGTATTCTTAGTCCGTCACCACACGGATATGACAATTACTAGGATTGAATCCATACATAATCCTTGTATCGTGGGTGATTTTACAAGTGTAGGAATCAAACCCAAAACACTAGGGCGGGAAGCCGGTATCTAAACCACTCTGCCATCTATGCAGTCGTAAGGAGCTAAGGAATGAGCATAAGGATGGACAGGTTTAAAGAGATTGATTTATGTAGAAGTACATGCCTCATATGGGTGCCTCTGAGGGCCTTCCTGTTCGGGAAGCCCTGCTAAGGTCTTCCACTCATTGCACCCCTGAGCCATTGCGGTTTGGTACGATGTGACGGAGCAACGCATCCGCACCCAATAACTGAATATAGTTATATTTTATTAATATAGCGATACAACTTGATCACTTAAAGTTGAAAATAAATATACTCCATTACAGGGACGGGACGGTAGAATTAATATTATCTACTATTATAAAGCTGTAACAGAACTATGGCTCTACATTTAAGATATCTAAGCAAAAATTACTTTATTAGGCTATATAAGGTGTGTCTAACCACAAAACATTTTTTTTTAGTTTTTTGTCTGTTTGTTCGTTCGAGCATCACGCAAAATCTCATCCATCCATCCATCAGCCTTTTAAAGTCCACTGCTGGACATAGGCCTCCCCAAGAACGGGGGATAGTGCCGTAATCGCCACGTTTGGCAGGCGGGTTGGCGATCGCAGTAGATGTTGTTAATACTCAAAGGAGTGCTGCTGCCCACTCCCTCGATATTCCCTCAGTCGGCTCTTACGACTCCCATGGGTGGAGAGGGGTGGGACAATTCTAAAGCCGGCCCCACACGGCTTTAAAAAAAACGCAAAATCTTTTGAACAGATTTTGATGCAACTTTTTTTATTTGATAGCTCTCGATTAGACTTAAGAACTAGTACACATCTTATGCCGTTACTTTATCGGGAACCTGAGATACAACCTAAAACTAGCTTTTGGCTACGGAGGAGTCACGGGCAAAGGTAACTAGTTAGGCTATATAGGCGTATCTGAACACAAAACAATTTTTGATGTGAAACATCTAATACGGAGGGAGGGTAAAATCGGCTGTTAGCGTGGCGATGCTTTTATTTTACTTGTCCCGTTCAAATATTGCAAGTTAAATATGACACACTTCCCGGTTTCCGATTAAGCTGAAATTTTACACGCATGTGTATGTCGCGTGACAATGCAATATTATGATGACGTGGAGTTGATCTGATGATGGGAGCTGGAAGGTGGACATAGGAACTCTATAATGAAACGGCGCAACCCCATCGAGTTTGGGCTCGTATAATTCGTCTTGCCGAGTACTTTGAGTCTAGATGGTATCCATGGGCTGATGATGAAGCTAGAAGGTGACCACAGTAACTCTATAATGAAACGACGCAACCCTGTAATTAAACTGAAACTCTGTAATTAAATGGTGCAACTCCGTCGAGTTAGGGCTCGTTTGAAAATCTTGACTAGAACTTCAGTCCTAGATGATATCCAGGGTCTGATGATGGAGCTGGAAGATGACCACAGTAACTGTGAAATGAAACTACGCAACCCTATCGAGTTTGGAATCATTTGATTCGTATTGGCGAGTACTTTGTCTTTAGATGGTATCCAGGGTCTGATGATGGAGCTAGAAGGTGGCCATAGGAACTCCGTTATAAAACGACAACAACTCCATCGAGTTTGGGCTCATATGATTTGTCTTGACAAGTACTTTTTCTCTAGATGGTATTCAGGGTCTGACGATGGACCTGGAAGGTGGCCACAGTAACTCTGTAATGAAACGACGCAACCCTATCGAGTTTATACTCATTTGATTCGTCTTGAGGAGTATCTACTTTGTCAAGTTATGATCATTTAATTTCTACAAAATAATTTCGATGTTTTCACATGTGCTGGACGTCTAGTTTTTTTTTTTAGATTTTTTGTTTGTTTGTTTGTTCGCGCTAAAACTACTAAATGGATTATGATGTATTTCTTGATTATACTTAAAAACTGGTATACATTTTATCCCGCTGCTATATCGGGAACCTGAGATATAACCTAAAACTCCGTCGCTCGCTCACTCGTCGCAACTCCGCCGCAGCTAAAAGCTATTATGAAATATATGTACAACTTAACTAACCCAATTTGTTATCTATTTATTTAGCTTTTATCTCATAACAGGAGTGTTGTCTGTGGTAGGTATTGTCCAGCATAGCTCGTCAGACCACACTTATTGAAAATTTTATCTGAACGAATAGTCATTTGACATTCTGTTTATCGTTTAGCCATGTGGTATAAAATTGTGATGACGTGTTGATAATTTATTTTATGTACACATGCCTCTAAACCAGAAACATTCAATGATAATAATTATTACAAAAATAATTCAGGTCCACACACGCATACACACAAACGCTCACGCACATATGAGTACATAACATTCCACAAACTTAGCACCTACCTTGATTAATTGTCCACGTTCCCACAGACATCTTAAATCTATTAAAATGTTTTGATCGAAGATTGTCTCTTGAGATACAGGCATTGCCTAGGTCAAGAGACAAAATGTATAGGTACTTGCAAATAATGTTTTTGATTAAGTAAATTTTGTTGGTGCTATCTATTTGTGAGCTGCGCTAGTAAACTTTATTATTATTATAATTATATGGATTTAATCGAATATGGATTGAAAACCAATGATTATAGTATTTTTTTTTTGATGTGGGTTACATAGAGGTACAACATATATGTAATAGGTAGGACATATATGTGTTTTTGTTTGGACATCGTGGCGAACGGTTGAAATCCTGTCACATGCTCCAGTAAATGTTTATTAATTATTTAGTTTATTATTTTACAGAAAATTACAAAAATGTATCTATAAGTTTAAGAAGCATTCCACTGATGTACATAGTTTACATGGTGACGAAAAAATCCACTTCAGATACAACAATATTAAAATAATAAATATCTACCTATTTTAACACGCTCTTTATATATTTATATATATTTGTAGCATTTGACATGCTTCACTTTGTGTTTAACGCTCTTTATATTTCAACTTCAAAAAAGGCGATGGTGTTAAGTAGGTATAACAATATGTTATATCTTTAAATGCCTCGGCGGTGCAGCGGTAGAGTGAGCGGCTGCTGATCATGAGGTCTCTAGTTCAATCCCTGAGCATTGTTATTATAGAGCTTTTTCGTAAAAAGAAAAATTTTCAGTAATAGCCCGGGGTTTGGTAAAGTGCTCGCCAATAGGCTCGCCCCCTATTACGTGAGACTTAAAACATAGTTAGCGAACCGTGGCTGTGTAATACACATCTGCCTATTCCTTCGGGGATGCAGGCATGATGCTATGTTATGTTATATCTATAAATCTACTAGCAGACCTGGCCACATATTCCTCTCACACATATAATTCGTACATTAAGTTCAGTCAGTTAAGTTATTTTTTGCAATTTAAAAGGAAATAATCGAGATAAAAACTATCCTATCATACATTTTTAAAGAGAACAAAAAACTAGACGTCACGGGAGGTCTAGCAGATGTGAAAACATTGGAATTATTTTGTAGAAATAAAATTATCATAACTTGACAAAGGAGTACTTTGTCAAGTTATAATAATTTTATTTATTAGACGAATCAAACGAGTATGAACTCAAATGGTTGCGTCGTTTCATTACAGATTACTGTGGTCACCTTCCAGCTCCATCGTCAGGCTCTGGATATCATCTAGACACAAAGTACTCGGCAAGACGTATCATACGAGCCCAAACCCGATGGGTTTGCGCCTTTTTATTATAGAGTTCCTATGTCCACCTTCCAGCTCCATCATCAGACCAGCTCCATGTCATCATAATATAGCATTGTCACGCGATATACACAACATGCGTGTAAAATTTCAGCTCAATCGGAAACCGGGAAGTGTGTCAAATTTAACTTGCAAAATTTGAACGGGACAAGTAAAATAAAAGCGTCACCACGCTAACAGCCGATTTTACCCTCCCTCACGCATTAGATGTTTCACATCAAAAAACTAAGATCGGATAAGAAGTTTTGGAGTTCATCGCGGATTGCAACAGAGAGTTTTTGATACCTACTACAGACCCAACCACACGGCACGGTAATTCTCAGGCAAATAAACCAACTACAATTTGACAGCGGCCGTCTTGCCGATAGCGCCATCTGCGCTCAGCTTTGTCTGTGGATCCCCATTAGTTTGCATTCAATAAACAAAGTACTAAGTCATACATTTATACTACTTCGCAAGTTTATCGCGAACATAAAGGCATGCCCGCACATATCTAAATCTCGGCGCCACCTACATCGTCGATAAACCGTGCGCTTAATTTATTTACATGTCGACTGGTGTGGGGTTACACGGGTTATTAACGATGTTAGCAGTCCTTGGGACTATATGTGAGATGGTGAGATTCTTCGAAGAATTGTGTACTTATAACATTAATACTAAAGCTTTGTGTGTTTGTCATATCTTCTATTCTAAACGGCTAGAGGGTTTGTAATAAAATTTAGAATGGAATTGATTTATTTTCACTAAGTATAAGATACGGCGCGCTTGTTTTTTAGCGGTATCAGACCCTAGGCGCTCATCAGACCTAGGTCTTTTGTCTCCTCTTTAGAGATAAGGATAGGAAGTGGTAAAATAGCAGAGGGATAATGGCCGTGTGGGGCCGGCTTTAGAATTGTCCCACCCCTCTCTACCCACGGGAGTCGTAAGAGCCGACTGAGGCAATAGCGAGGGAGTGGGCAGCAGCACTCCCTCGAGTATTAACAACATCCACTGCGATCGCTAAGCCGCCTGTCAAAGCGTGGCGATTACGACATTATCCCCCATGACGGGACCGCTCGTTGTGGCGTTCTCTTGGGGAGGCCTATGTCCAGCAGTGGACGTTGAAAGGCTGATGGATGGATGGATGGAAAGGGGGTAAATTCCCCCGGCACTGTCACTTATACTTCGATATAGGCTAAGAATACAATGTCATCATACCATTCTTTCCCGTGGGTTTCGTAAGATACTACTAAGGTAAATAAACAATTATCATCCATTGAATTACTGGTAGTAGGGTTGTGTACCAAGTAGGTGTACTCACTTGTTACCCGGCCCAGGGTTGGTATCAAGTCTTTGGCTATGAAACACGTCAGCATGTTTTGGTTGAAGCAAGAGATTGCTAAATGAAATTAAATGACTTAACAGTACTCTTAGTATAGGCCATGCTTCCCACTCACTATCCCACCTGATGGTCAGGGCTTGTCTACATATGTATATATTTTTTATACTAAGTGGGTAGCAAACAATCATACCGCCCACCTGATGGTAAGCGGTTACCGTAGCCTATAGACGGTAGCAACACCAGAGGACCTGCGCGTCGTCATCTTCAAGAATAGGAAGATAAGGGGATAGGAAGGAGGTTTGGGCCTCCGGCAGTCTAACTCACCATACGGAACACAAAGGCACATATCTTCTATGAGAGGGAGGTACTTTCCTAATCCGATCTATCCATTCTGACATAAGCAGTTTTTTTCAAACAAAATCAACAATGAAACTATTTAAGTTCGATATGTTTACTTTAAAACGGCTTAAACAGAAGCCCACTGGTATTAAACCCCATATCTAGAGTGGCGATCTCATTATTCCACCCCCGAACACTACAAGCATCTGCTAATGAATTCCCATATCGCGTGGTGTGCGGTTACAATAAACTCGCGCGTATAAAATTGATATGAGCGCTGACAAATCGGTACGTACTCAAGGGATCGCTCCCCTAGATCTGTTTATAAAAACTTGGTAACTGTTTTTTTTACAATACTCCCTGCAACGGTAAGCAATTACGGTTTCCTGTACACGTTATTAATCTCAGAAGTATTATTCGCACGTTGCCTTCAGGGAAAGGCATAGGTGGTGGAAAGAGATAACAACGGGACGGGTGTTTGTGCCTCCTGAGTTTAAAGAAACTTTATAGTAAGATTTTGTTTAAAGGCAACATCCTGCACTAAGGGATAATTCTTATATCGCGGGGGATTTTACAAATATACAATTTCACAGACATAAAGTACATCCAGACTTAGAAGAACCATTTGTAGATCACACAAAGAGTTGTACTGTGTGGGAATTGAAGCCACAACACTCGGGCGGGAGGCAGGTATCTAAATTAGTCCGCCATCTGTGCAGTCAATTCCTATATTCAAAGACTCATATCTTTTTTTAGGGGTAGGCAGGAACAACGGATTGCCATTTCCCATAAAACGGCTTTCAGCTGCCCATTTTTTCGACTCCATGCAAACAAGACGTGGCATGTGGTGAACCGCGTCACCGCCATTCAAATTGTTTTTTACTAAATGATTTACCTACTTATATATAAATATTCACGGGCATTTTCACACAATGCCTCCTATCCTCTGGTCCCAAGCTAAGCTTAAAGCTTGTGCTATGAGTAACAGATTACAGATATAATACATACATTACTTTTTTTTGTAAATACATACATATAATAGATAGAAAACACCCAGACACAGTATAAATATCTGTGTTCATCACACATATTATTGTACTGAGTGGGAATCAAACCCACGACTTCGTGCATGGAAGTTGGTTACGCTACCGACTACACCACGCGGCCCGTCATTCATTTATTTAATCAAAAATTGGTTTATTTTGTCAGTTATCTAGCTTTGCGAACGCTTTCACCCTCAACTCGGGGGCGTCGCTTGACAGATACCATCTGAAAGGGGTGTTAAGCTCCGATCTGTCAGATAGAGCCGTCATCACTGAATGTGTTATCGCGAATATAATTGAGTAATTGTGTGGGGAATGTTATTAGCACTTTATTCGTTATACTGTGAAGTAATTAGCGTTATATTTGTTATTATGATACCGTAGGTATGATACCGTAGGTATTAACAACCGCACACCACACGGCTCTACCTAGTGTACGCGTGATGGGTGATGCAAATATAAATTATAAATACCTATTTAGATATTTTTATATATATTTTTAGCATTTGACATGCTTAGCAACATACATTAAACACAGAGCGAAAAATGTGAAATCGAAAATAACAGCCACGAGCAGGATTCGAACCTGCATCTCCTGGATACCGTCCAGATGCTGAATTGGCAAAGCATCTGGACGGTATCCAGGAGATGCAGGTTCGAATCCTGCTCGTGACTGTTATTTTCGATTTCACATTTTTCACTTTGTGTTTATAAATACCTAATAATAAAATAAAAAAGTTTAATGTGTCATGTTTTTATAACGGTCAAAAGAGTATAAAATAATTAAAATACTTGTAAGATTGGAAACGTAAAACATGGGGCGCATAGCAGATAATAATTGATGCATTAATAGTGTGCCTCATGGTTTTCGGGTCCAAGTATTTTAATTATTTTATGCTTTTTAGTAAATAAAAACATGGTACATTTTTGAAGTTATACTTCTTTTGGCACGTTAGGAAAAAATGATGAGAGTAAATTTTTACGATGTGCGGGCACACCGTCACGAAAAACCGACACCCTTTTTTTTTGTTTAGGCGGGAAAAAATGTACCTAACCGCACACCCCGTCGTTTGGGGCAACGAACAGGGTAGTGTGAGGCCTTCACCCACTAAAGAAACCAGCTGTGTGCTGTCTTTCCGCCTGTGTTGACGGGCCACTGGTACTGTGTTGGATTACTTCAGTGGTCCGCCGGCGGCTTACCCGTTCGGGCCCGGGGCGTCTCCATCCGCGCCCACTAACTGGCCATTGCAGCTCGGCGGGCGTCGCCCTGCCACCTGGCCACGTTGTCCGTGTGGTGACGGACTATGAATACAAGTGTCACCACCCCATTCTTTCCCGCGGGTGTCGTATGATTCAACTAAGGGAAGTAAGCAATTATCATCCATTGCATGACTGGTGGTAGGGCTGGGTGCCAAGTGGGAGTACTCACTTGGTATGGGGCCCGAGCGGGTTGGTACCACCATCTCCCGTGTGACCGGCTATGAAGCACATCGTTGCGTTTTGGCTGTAGCAGGAGATAGCCGTTTATATTTCATTTCATATCTGTGAAATGAATTGGTGAGCAGCGGCTTAACAATACTCTCGGTATAGTCGAGTCCATGGGCGACGGTTACCATTTACCATCAGATGGACCGTGGCTCGTCTGTCACTACACGCAATAAAAAAAAAACGTCGCTGGGCAGGGGACGACCGTCGCTCGCCCGCTCTTGCGACGCCCGCCAATACGCCTCGGCGAGCACCTCCGCCTCCAAGTCCTACGGGGGGGTTCCAGCCAATGCGCAGGCCGCCTCGGTCGACACCGTGCGGTATCCGCGTATGAGCCTGGACGCGACGACTCTTTGTGGTCTCCACAGAAGAACCCTGTTTTGTGCGTCCAGGGACTCCGCCCACACAGGTGCGCCGTACAGCGCCATCGACCGGACCACCCCCGCGTAAAGCCGTCGGCACGCATTGTTGGGTCCGCCCATATTCGGCAAGAGCCGTGCAAGGGCGGACGCCGCGCAGACGAGCCTCGGGGACAGTTGGCGGAAGTGCTCGCGAAAGCGCCACCGCCCGTCCAGCACCAGGCCCAGATACTTGATCTGGGCCTTCACCTCAATTTGGACCCCATCCACCGCGATCGAGGCACCAGCAGGTGGCCGACGTCGGGGCCCATGGAAAAGTGGGGCCTCCGACTTACCCTGAAGTTAGCTATAGTCAACATTTTAGTTTTTTTGTGATATTTAAATAAACTTTATTTAACTAGATAATGCGTTATAATAAAACTTTCAATGTATTAAATACCTTTTTTCTATTGTTAATGTAGTTTTTTCTACAAACGTAGAATAAGGCGAAAGATAAAATTTTTGAAAAGATTTTTATCTTGTTACGCCAAAGAAGTCTAACTGCGCGTGTACATGTACACACACGGTTTTTTATTTTATTATTATTTTCTGCTATTTAGGGTTATGTTCTTCTTCTTTTTTACATTTTTATTCATTATTGTCATCCACTTCTGAGCTATAGTAGGTATATAGAGCAGAATTTCAATACAAAATTCCACCTGGACAGACATACAAGAAAGCGAGTTAATAAAAACATAGTAAAATGATAGTAATGGCTTCTGTAGCGGTTATTAAGACCTCTGATATTATTATTTTTTAAATAATTAAGTGCACACATCGGCTTGTTACAATTTTTATATAAAAAGAAAGAAAGAAAATCGTTTATTTTGGTTTCTACAATACAAAATAACAAAAAGAAAAAAATACAATCATCGAGTAGAAAGCCAAAAAAGGTTTTATCTCAGCGTATGCTAAAGCACTAAAGCGGCTTCAGCGCTGGTTTTCAGAAAAAAACTTTAGTTGTGCCCGACACGATACACGACAATAGTTTCATAATTAATTAGCAAAAATTGTGATATCATATTAATGTAGTGTTGACATACGAATACATATTATGCCAATTATATGTGCCAATATGAAGCTGTGAGCTTAGGTTAGAATATCCCAATCCACAGGAGCAGGACCAAATTAAATCTGATGCAGACTATGTATTAGTGCATAGGAACTAGATAGGAGAAATAAGAAATATATATATATTATAGATAGTAGGTAACTGTTAATTAAATCTTATAGCAGAGCAGACTGACCCGTTGCCAACTAAAGCTTAGTTGGCTGCCTTTTGTCTATCGAGCAGGAATTTTTTATATTTATTTTTAAAACAATTGACTGATCCGATTGAATGGAACGGCGGCAACAGATCATTCCAGCATCGGGTAGCCGCAAATTTAAATCTTCCGTGAAATGCCGCGGTTTTGTGCCTTGGTGTAAGAAGAAGGTAAGTAGACGCTCTTGTTGCCTTTTTATTATAATCTCTTGACCATAACAATTTATGATATAGGTACTTGGGTTTTTGAGATAAAATAACGTCAAATAGGAGTGTAGCTAGGTGAAGCTTTCGTCGTGCCGACATTTTCATTAAATTACCTTTATTTAAAAATGGGGTGATATGAGACCGAGGCGAGATATTATATCAGAATCGCGCACACGCGTTTTGTAACCGTTGTATTAGCTTCTCTGACCTACTAAGAATACATGCGCCATACACAGTGTCAGCGTAGTTCAGTTTGGACAATATCAATGACTCACATAACAAAACGCGCATATCCTTACTAAGACACGGACGAATTCTATACAACAGTTTAAGCCTGTAAAAACCATTCCGAACTGCCTCTATTACATGGGTTTCAAAATGCAGTGGTCCATCAAAAATGAGTCCCAAATTGCGCGCCTCCTGCACTTGCGTAATTGAGCAGCCATTAATTTTGATGTCTACGTTTGTAGTTTTACAAAGCATGATTCTCGAATCAAGAGTATAAATTTTGATTTTTCAGGGTTTAGCAAGAGACAGTTTCTCCCTGACCAATCAGAAATCCTTTTCAGATCTTCATTTATTTTATTTGCTGCTTCAGCAGCATGACGCGGGGGAAACGAGAGGTATAACTGAAGGTCGTCTGCATATAAGTGGAATTTTGAGTTAACAAACCAAGCATAGAGCATTGGGGAACGCCCCTATTCACTGTTTTAATAGACGATGTAACACTGTTACCATCCTCATTTTTTAATTGTATGTACTGGGAACGATTGGACAGATAATTATGAAACCAATTAATGGTATCTTCATTGAATCCATAATACCTTTTTTTTATTTTGTTTAAGCGGGAAAAAATGTACCTAACCGCACACCCCGTTGTTCGGGGCAACAAACAGGGTAGTGTGGGGCCTTCACCCACTAAATAACCCCGCCGTGTGCTGTCTCTCCGCCTTTATTGGCGGGCCACTGGAACTATGTCACATTCCTTCGGTGGTGAATCCATAATACCTAAGAACGACCTTCTATCCAAAGAAGGAGTGAAGTGTTAATGGCGTCAAACGCACGCGTCGAGTAGTCGAGGAGTACAAGTAATGTAGCCATACCCTGGTCTCTGGTTTCTAGAAAATTATCTACTACATCAATAAGTGCCGTAGATGTGCTATGCTTTTGGCGAAATCCTGATTGATAAGTAGGTAAAATATTGTAGTGCTCCAAATATGTCCTGAGCTGGTGGGCCACAACTTTCTCTAATATTTTAGATAAGCATGATAATAAACTGATGGGCCGTAAATCCTTTGTGCTATTGGGATGTGGAATTTTAGCGATTGGCTTAACAGTCGCTAATTTCCATTGGCTAGGGAAGGTGGAGGTTACCAATGATCTATTAATTATGGATGTTATTGCTGCGAGACTGTGAGGTATTGTCATCATTAACATATCTAAGGAGATTTGATCAGAGCCCATTGCCTTATATTTAAATTCACGAATATGATGTAGCACGTCCATTTCAGTTATCGGCTGAAGCTGAAATGTATCATTGCCCAAGCGGTGAAATTCAAAATAAGTTAGCTGAGAGATTGTTACATGCCCATCCCCAGGGATATCCAAAAAGTGCGAATTTAGTCTATCAGGATCACTACATAAATGGAAAAGTTCAGATTCATTGTTTTTTGAGGTAGTTACAATAGATTTAAGATGTTTCCACATTTTTTTAGGTTGGTTAATATTTATTGATATGTGATTCGAAATAAGCCTACTTTTTATATTCAATCGCTGTACGCACTAGAGACCTTAACTCTTTATACGATTTATGATAATGTTCGCACAATTTAGACTTGTATTCTTTGTAGGTTTTATTTCGGACATTCATCATTTTTTTGATGGTGTCGGTAATCCACGGAAGAGACTTGTGCTTAACAAGCACTTTTTTAAAAGGTGCATGTAAATCAAATAGTGTCAAGATGAAATAATTAAAAATAGCCACCATTGTATCCATATCTTCAGTGTTTTCGACGACTTCCCAATTAATGCCGCATAAGTCATTGTTAAATAAATCCATTAAAATATTTTTTAAAGGTCTATAACTAACCCAATATGGCGCAGGCTTTACTATTTTAAAATTAAATTCAACCGAGATAACTACGTGATGTCCTAAATCAGGTAAATGTGTTACAGATACCGCACAAACTTTAGCATCTGTACACACAATATCAATTAAAGTTTCACTATGGTCTGTGAAATGTGTCGGTTGATGGATAATTTGTGTCAAGTTAGAGCATTGTATAAAAGTATTTAGTAATTTAGTCTTGTTATCGGACTGATTAAGTACATTAATACTATATAGTAGGTATAGATACCTTTAAGAAATAAAGAATAGGTAGGTATAGAAATAAGAAAGTTTGTATGGATATATTATGGATTTTTGTTAATGAATCACGCAAATATGGCTGAAATTAAATAGATTGTTTTTTATACTGCATGAGTGGCAAATAAGCATACGCTCACCTGATGGTAAGTGGTCATCGATTAATTTACAAAACAACACAAAACATGTACAAAATAACAGCGAGAATAGGAAACCTCGTATCAGTCCCAGTGTGGATGAGGTCAATTTCCTTCTTATAGGGGAGAAAGCTGACCCTCAGGGTAGTGTCACAATACCTATGGAACAAAAAATTACGTGTAAAGAACAAAAATATATATACATATATGATGAAAAAAAATTAAGTTCACAATTTAATATTTCAATCAGCGAGCGTCAGTCTGAAAAACAAAAAGGTCATCTAGCTATGTCATTAGTTTTTTTAACTCAACAAATAGGCAAATCAAATCACTAAATAAACAATGACGCATCCCCTCTTCCCTTGGGGCCAAAGGGAGGCCTCGTTAAATCAAATGATTTTGACACGAGGGGTTCGGTGAGATCCTTAGAGTATAACGATACGCTATGGATCATAGAGTAGGTAATATTGTATTTTTTTTATAACAATTGACTCGCTGGACTTAGACATCGTTACTCCCTTTTTTTTTTTGTTAAGGCGGGAAAAAGTGTTTCTAACCGCACACCCCGTCGTTCGGGGCAACGAACAGGGTATTGTGGGGCCTGCACCCACTAAAGAAGCCCGCCGTGTGCCGTCTCTCCGCCTTTATTGGCGGGCCACTGGAACAATGTTACATTCCTTCGGTGGTCCTATACCTATAATACATTATTCCATTTTCGCATTGTATATCTTCTTAACCAGTCGCTCGTCCGGCATTCCCTTTCGCATCTTTACGCCAATACTCTCTTTAAAACAACACATAGCATCACGCCTGTTTTCCCCGAAGGGGTAGGCAGAGGTGTATTACACACCTACCACTCGCCAGCTATGTTTAAGTCCCACGTAATAGGGGATGAGCCTATTGACGTCTACCGGGCACATTTCCAAACTCCGGGCTGCTACTGAGAATTTTTCTTTTTAGGAAAAAGCTCAATAACATTGCCCGACCCGGGGATTGAACCCGAGATCTCAAGATTAGCAGTCGCATACACTACCGCTACACCACCGAGGCAGTTAACTCTCGTTATACTCTCTTTCATACCTAAAACGAAATATTATTTATCTATTGTAACTTACCTGTCGTACCTATTGTTTACCATTAGTACAAGAAAATAGAAAAATACTTACATCAAATGCCTCGGTGGTGTAGCGGTAGTGTTTGCAACTGCTAATCATGAGGTCTCGGGTTCAATCCCTGGGTCGGGCAATGTTATTGAGCTTTTTCCTAAAAAGAAAAATTCTCAGTAGCATCCCGGAGTTTGGAAATGTGCCCGGTAGACGTCAATAGGCTCGCCCCCTATTACGTGGGACTTAAACATAGCTGGCGAGTCGTGGGTGTGTAATACACCTCTGCCTATACCTTCGGGGAATACAGGCGTGATACTACGTTTTTCTTACATAAAAAATGAACTCCGAAATCCAAAGAGTATATAAACCTCTACCAAGAGTCATACAAGGAAATTAGGTAAGTAATAAAACCAAAGAATTCTCCCCAAGGCAATAAAAATAATGCCAGATAAGTCAAAATTAATAAACACGAGCTGGTAATCCAATATACACGATAGTTCATCTCCACCCTTGTTTTGTAATATTTGGTCCATTCACGCTCACAGAACCACCCCTCTTTGACATAAACATAAGTTACATACTATTTATTTTCTTATAAACTTACGCCTTAATTCCAAAAAAGTTGAAAGGACTTGTTGTAGGACGTTGTAAATCACTCAAATTTTTTTTTTTTTGGATTTAGTGCCAGACGAGCCGTGGTCCATCTGATGGTAAATGGTAACCGTCGCCCATGGACTCGACTATACCGAGAACATTTCACAGATATGAAATTAAATATAAACGGCTATCTCCTGCTACAGCCAAAACGCAACGATGTGCTTCATGGCCGGTCACACGGGAGATGGTGGTACCAACCCGATCGGGCCCCATACCAAGTAAGTACTCCCACTTGGTACCCAGCCCTACCACCAGTCATGCAATGGATGACAATTGCTTACTTCCCTTAGTCGCCTCATATGACACCCGTGGGAAAGAATGGGGTGGTGACACTTGTATTCTTAGTCCGTCACCATACGGTTTAGTTAATTTTTTACCCCCGACAAGAGAGGTGTTGTAAGCAGTGCTGTAACTAGACTTTTAAGCACCCGGTGCAAGCTTCTATAACTACGCCCTTATAAAAATGTTCTAATATTACCTGGTTCCGACAATAAAATCTAAAGTTTATAAATAAATCAATAAATATTCGCGGACATTTCATACAACGTCCCCTGGTCCCAAACTAAGCTTAACCCTTGTGCTATGGGTACCAGATTACGGATATAATACATATATTACTTTTTTTTAAATACATACATATTATAATAGATAGAAAACACCCAGATACGTTACAAATATCTGTGTGTGGGAATCGAACCCACGACCTTGTGCACGGAAGTCGGTTACAGTACCGACTACGCCATGAGGCTCGTATATAAATCTATTATCAAAAAACTACGTTTTTGTTTATTTAATTATGAGTATTTGCACATAGTAGTGAGATACGGGTGGCGTATTACGTTATAAATAATTTATTCTTTGTGGTCCTGGACTGGTCATGTTTGCGCCCCTCCAGGGTCTGCGCCCTGTGCCTGGTACTGGTACCGCCCTAGTTACGGCACTGGTTGTAAGTTTGACCTGTCTGTGTGTCTGTATGTGGTATCATAGCTCCCAAATGAATGGACTGATTTGATGCGTTTTATTTTGTTTGAAATCTGAAGTGGTCGAGATGGTTCTTCCGCAGGGGACTTACAGACATACAATTTCTCGGACACAAAGTACACCCAGACAGAACAACCATTTGTGGATCACACAAAGAGTTGTCCTGTGTGGCAATCGAACCGACAACACTCGGGCGGAAGGCCGGTATCTAAACCACCATCAATCTGCATTTTCATTACCGATCCTTACAACATTAAGTATGTTGATATATTTTACATATTTTTTTAGCCTTTGCCATGCTTAGCCATTTAAATTCACACTTGTTAATTTTTGTACTTGTTAATTTAAATATTAAGTTTTTTTTTCAACTCATTTATGTCTCACGTGGAATCGGTCTCATTTCAGTGTGAGATTTAGGCTACCACGCGGTCCCAGTTCAAAAGCCGTCAAGAAAACTTTTCCGCAGGGTTCCTTCACTAAGAAATGATAAGTAATAGGTGAGTGCCGTGCGAGGACATGGGACTGATGATTGAACTTGATAGATACTACTCAGTCTTTACAGCCCTTGGTTTTACCAAGGTCTATCGCCACGCTGTAACTATACTATATTTGAGCACATTTTTTGTCCGTGTGGTGACGGACTAAGAATACAAGTGTCACCACCCCATTCTTTCCCACGGGTGTCGAATGAGACGACTAAGGGAAGTAAGCAATTATCATCCATTGCATGACTGGTGGTAGGTCTAGGTACCAAGTGGGAGTACGCACTTGGTATCGGGCTCGACCGGGTTGGTACCACCATCTCCCGTGTGACCGGCCATGAAGTACATCGTTGCGTTTTGGCTGTAGCAGGAGATAGCCGTTTATTCTTTCATTTCATATCGGTGAAATAAAATGGTGGGCAGCGGCTTGACAATACTCTCGGTATAGTTGAGTCCATTAGCGACGGTTACCATTTACCATCAGATGGGCCGTGGCTCGTCTGCCACTACATGCAATAAAAAACTTGACATGCTCATCTACCTTAAAGAACAAATTATTTGTAAAACGTGGAAAAAGAAAACTTTAAAATAAAACTATGTTTACGGATTCTATCGCGTTTACTTGATTTTATACTATCCCGACGATTTTACAGCATTCATGATTACGGGTGGACTAAGTCGCGATAGAATCCGTAAACGTAGTTTTATTTTAAAGTTTTCTTTTTCCACGTTTTACAAGTAATTTGTTCTTTAAAGTAGATGAGCCTGTCAAGTTTTTTGTAAACGTAGTTTTATTTCAAATTGTGTAACATTCGCGTAAATATCAGAAAGTATTATAAGAAATCTTTAGTTTGATCGGGAATCGAACCTGCTCACACTAAAGTTTGAAACCCTTCAGCACTTCCCCGGATTGGAAGGGACGCAGGTTCGATTCGATATGGGGCCTTGTAATAAGAATGGTATTGTTACAATCGGGGACCAAACCTCAACCCATCTCAGGAAGATTTGATATCAAACTCGTGTCAAAGGATTTTAAATCCAACTCTTTATTTGTATGGGAGTATATGATATAGGTATTAAAGATTATTAAAAAAAAAACTGTATTTTTTTAAATATTATTTTTTGTTGTCAGTATTAGGCAAGAGTTACAAAACTTCACAAATCGAAGATAAATCTCTGCAGCATCACTAACCTGCAAACATCGGCAAAATTAGCGGAATATTAAAAAAGGTTGAAAATAGGTTAAAATCTTTTTCTTGCCGTAATACTGGCTGGTTATTCTTTAATTTAGTTTTAAAACTATAGGAAAAGCTATTGAACGTGATTATTTATTATATAATTTTCTGTTTTGTTTAAAGTTGCACAATACTGAACAAAATTCCCTCTCAAGTTATTTCATAATTTTAATTCAGAAATTTTTTAAATTTTAAGTCGGATTTGTTTTTCCATATTTTTTTTATGCAATTTTAGAAATGGTTCGTTATCGTTTCGTAATCGTTATTTTGTTTTAAAGTATAAACATATAAATATATTTTTTTTATATTTCGCTAATTATCCCGGTATGTGTATAACACAACTATAAAAGTAATCGAAAATATCATCAAAATATTAAGAGTTATAAGGTACATGTACCTACGAGTAGGGTTGTCAACATCTAAACATTGAATATTACATTTAGTGATGTGGCGGTCTCGCTGCAAATTGAACGGAAGCGCTAATTAGATTAATTTAACGCTACCCGCCTTCCGATATACTGACGTTTGGAGATGGTGTTACATCAACAACCATATGTAACGAAGGTAATCCATATATCCTGTTCTGTCTCCTATTTTGAGAAACAACTGTGAATAGAATATTATTTTATTACTCTGTTTATCTTGCTCATTCCTACGAATGGAAACTGCCCCTTATGAACATTAACCATAATGCCAGGGACTACCAAAGATTTATGGTGAACCTCCTCGGTAATGCTGTGCTCCTAGCATTGTTAGAACTAGGAGCTACTGTCACCACTTACAGTCCATTCGGTCATCTGCCTCCATCAGTAAAATTAACTTAAGTACACAGCGGTTTTCTGCATTAATTTTATTAATTTAGCAATGAACTGTCTATAGACAGCGAAATAAAATGTAATATCAATCACAAAATGTAATATATTAACGATATTATCTGAGAACACGATTCAAATATTCTAAATTCGAATGACCGACACGAATGACAGCTGTCAAAGCGGTATCATGGTGGTGCAAAATGGCGTCCGGTTACCGTCGATCTGCCGCGCAAACCGTGACAACGCCGGACATGCGCAAAATGACTATTAAATAATTTCCGATCTTCAAAATAGTCACTAGTATGTGTCATAAAGTAGATACCTAGTAGAATAGAGATACATATATATTACTTTAATGAATACTGTTTATATAGTCAGATTTATTGAAGTAGGCTGATATTTTTTGCAGAGATTGCAATTTCAAGTTTCATAAATTAAGAAAAGCGTACGATTTTTCAAAAGTCCGAGTTTTGTACAAAATTTTTGCCCAGAAATATTCTTTAACACGAAGACAAATTGTGTTTCTACAACTGTTCACCCAGGGTCACTCTACGACGGGCAAAGGCTAACGGGCAAGAACCACAAAACATTCCCGTAAACTCCTTTCTTCCAATTTTCATTCAGTCTATAGAAGCTTCTGTTCTAAATTAACATCGTCAATCCCATATAGGTATGTATATATTAAGAATATTAAATATGTTTTTTTGTATTTTTTACTATATATCTTTATTTATAAAAAAATAGTGTCACGTTATTTGTCCGCAATGAAATCCGAAAATACTTCTCCGATCTGAAAGTATTTTTTTCAAAATGTGTTATTTGTTCCACCTGAGATAGGATAGTATTCATTATGATTATTTTTTTATTGCAAAATTGACAAACAAATTATGTGTGCCACAGCAACACGTAGCCGGGTCTGCGAGTTAGAATATAAAATTATGATTTTCTCATAACCGATTACCTAATGGTACTTAAAGCTTAATTAAGATGCTAATTGAGATGATGATACGACAGAAATACCTATCCTTGGCATACTTCCTAACCACCTCCTATCCCTTTCCTTGGAGATGGCGACGCGCGAGTGATGACTCAGATGACTCTGATGTTGCTAGCTAGGCTACGGTAACCGCTTACCATCAGGTGGGCCGTATGCTTGTTTGCCACCCAAGTAGTATAAAAAAAATGTAATGGGAATGGTGATGGAAAGAAAAATAAAAGAAATCAAAATCCAAAATCAGGCAGTCTATTTGTTGCCCTCCATATTAGCTAGCTATATATTGTAGAAGATTTATAGTAATAATTACGAAACAAGTTAGTAACTCAACACTTTCAAGTTTTAGAAACCAGCAGACGAAATCGTAGGACGCGAACCGTGACTGAAACTGATACAGCCGGCACAGACAACGTCGCGCGTACAGCCATTGAGTATGATGTGTCGGAGTTTACGAAATTTAATTACGGAACTTTCGAACTTGGTTTTTGATTTAAAAAGGATTTATGTAGGTTATCAATTTTAAAACTAATATTATGTGTTTAATCGTCTGCATTTTCTTTATCTATCATGTAGGCATAAGATAATATATGCCTAATGCCTACATATGAAATAAAAAAGTATATCTTTTCAAACCTCCTTTGATACTACTTATTGTAGTAACGATGTCAGTTTCTGGTTATACGTATTACTTTTTGGATGTCAGTGTTACGCAATTCCGGCAATTCACACTCTTATATTGTTGTATTATACGCAACAGGCTGGCCTGTTAAGATTCGTTGCCGTTTCTGGAATTCATTTAGTGTAAAATTATAAATAAATATTCACGGATATTTCACACAACGTCCTCTGGTCCTAAATTAAGCTTAACGCGTGTGCTATGGGTATCAGATTGCTGATATAATACATATATTATTATTATTTTTTGTAAATACATACATATAATAGATAGAAAACACCGCAATGCAGTACAAATATCTGTGTTCATCACACAAATAATTGTTCTGAGTGATAATCGAACCCACGAACTCGTGCACGGAAGTCGGTTACACTATCGACTACGCCATGAAGCCCGTCAAAAAATGTGCACATACATCAGTTTTAGCTATGAACATTATAGTTTTGGTATTAGTAGGTACCTACGTGATTATGACCTTGACTTTATATGTTGTCTTTGAAAGAAGAGATTGAAATTAATAATGTGATCTTTAGATAGAAATATACAAAGGCGATGTGAGTTTGGAAATGTGCCCGATATACGGCAATAGGCTCGCCCCTTATTACGTAGGACTTACACATAGCTGACGAACCGTGGGTGTGTAATAGGTACACCTCTGCCGACCCCTTCGGGGATACAGGCGAGATGCCAATTAGCGGACACGATGTTTGCAATAGTTGTAATTTAAAATAATAATTTTTAAAATCTTCAGTGGTTTTTTTCTTGATAAAACTTTCCAAAAATAAATATAGTTTAAAATTTACTATTTTGGATTTTTACTTCCCCATAATGGCGATTGGTGGATGTTTGTTATCTGTTGACAACCAAGGAGGATAATATAACAGCTATGGTGAATTGACAACATTAAAAACTTTGTTAGTATTATATTATAGAACGATATTACCTGATTATTTCTTCAATAATTTCATAATAACAGTAATATGTCTATTAAATAAAATATCGATCGATGTTATTTATAATCAAGGGAGAAAATTAAGAAATTATTATTGAAATATTGGCAAAACCTTTTACATCTATCATATAGATCTATTGTACGTGGTTTTTTGTTGTGTATCGTGAATATTGTATTCTTTTAGTGATTTTTAATCTTTATTATTTGTTTATATAAGTAGATATTATTTTATTTATCATGTAGGCATTGATTTATTTATAATTATGGATTTTTGATATATATTTTTTAGCATTTGACATGCTCAGCTACTTTTAAAGTACAAATTATTTGTGAATGAGGAAAAAGACAAATGTGATGAGGAGATTGGGATGACCGTAAGGTCGGTACGATAGCTCAGTGACTTAGAGCACTTCCCCGGATTGGAAGGGGCGCGGGTTCGATTCCCGCTCGTATCCACCAAAAAAACTCTTTTTCCTCATTCACAAATAATTTATAATTATGGTCTTATTTTTGATCAAATATTCGATTTTGAGGTATTTCAATTACAAAACAATCTTAGATGTCTTAGGTATATCTCTTCATCCCCAAGTTTTAGTGTGAAAATAAATACAAAGTACAATAGAGTAGTCATTTATCTTTCAAAACACATTGTTTCATGTATGTCCTTTCCAGGCCAAGAATGTATGAACAATAGGCACTTCACCTTTAAACAAATTTAAAACTTGAAAATTAACTTAATTAATAATAATAACGTATAGTTTCTTGTTGTACTTGACTCATAACTTGACGTATGGTCAGGGATTAAAATTATATTTAACAATATTTGACAGCCCTATGAGTAATTAAGACGCTACAATGTTAACATGCCGATCGTTATTAAGTCAGCATGCGCGTAACTAAAAATTATTTCATTTACAAACATTTACATTTAGCGATTGGCTTCCGCTTATAGCCGTAGCTAAAAAGACGAGTATGTGAGCTAATTTGTTCATTTCGCGAATAATTGCCCGACAATGTTAGTTAGGGTTGCCAAGAAAATAATTTTGTAAAAGCCTACTCAATTTTTTGGTTAATTTAAATCGGAACGGAACTAAGGATTTTTGTTGACTTCCGAATAAAATGATTTAAAATCTAGATTTTACCCGCAACTCCGGCTGGACGAATATAATTACTAGAGATGACACGAATAGTGATTTGGCCGAATACCGAATATTCCGCGAGGCTCTTGGCCGAAGCGTCGAATATTCGGCATCAGAATATTCTGCAACACTTAGTACCTTTCGTGTTTGACAAGTTTAAACCTGCATCACTAAATTACGCGTGATGACGATGCACCGTGGGTGCTTTTACATCATTCGTGATTCGTGATTGAGTCGTGTCACAACACGCTTTATTTGTTGTTCGTTGGTATGTTTGCTATCAGCGTTGCAGTGTAATTTACACTGAAGTAACATTGCTAAATGGGAGTCTTATTGCCACTAAAATGTTTTAATCATGAATAGTTTCAAAGTTATGGTCAAATTACATTCGTGACAACAAACCATAGTTTTCTTTCTTTCTAACAACAAATAAAATATTTTTATTTATCGTAATTTGCCACTAGTATTGATTCTAAGTATTAATATGCTAAATTAATGATAATATAAAAATCTATGTGAGAATGTTATGCAATCTTTATTCGTGATTTATCTTTTTTCAGTATTCGGCCGAATATCGGATAGTGTAAAAATACGGCCGAATAGCCAAATACCGATTAGTTGCTGAATATTCGTGGCATCTTTAATAATTACATCACTCTAAGGTATACTACTCTGACAAGAAAGTACCGGGAAAAGATCAATAATACACAAAATTTTTGTTATTCATCCAAATTTATTTTATCACCTTCAAAGTATGCTCTTTCAGAAACGATAGACTTACGCCAACGAATAATCCAATCATCAAAACATTTTTTAAACGCTGTTTCCGGAATTGAGTTCAGTTCTCGCCGCGAATTCTCCTTTATGTCTTCTACCGATTGAAAACGGGTGCCACGAAGTGGTAATTTCACTTTAGGAAAAAGAAAGAAGTCAGCTGGAGCCATATCTGGTGAATATGGTCGTTCCTCGATGGTATTTGTTGAGTGTTTGGACAAAAATTCATTCACAATGATGGCCTTGTGCGAAGGCGCATTATCGTGGTGCAAAATCCAAGAATTTTCTTTCCACAAATCTGTGGCTGCAGTCTCGACATATATAACTACTGCATAACAATCGTTTTCGGTCGATAACTTCTTGACGCTAAAATATACAGGCTATAATATAAACCCTGTTGGAAAATTTAGGGATAGATACGTAATCATATAGGTATAGATACGTAATCATATAGGTATTTTATAGATGTAATTATAATTAAATTAAAATAAAATATAGCCAGTTATAGTTGACAATCAAAATTATTTATAAAACCGACACAAGCAAAAAATGTTATTAGCTCCTATATTTACAAGAACTTGTCGATCCATAAATAGATATAATTTATGCCGGCAGTCTCCGAAAAATTAAAAATAAGAAATCGGAAAAAATATCAAACAATGCCGCCGCCTGTCACACGCACCGCTATTGTACCTATTCCTTTTATAAGCCACCCCTTACCCCTTAGTCTCCCGCGCAGATTTCTTTCGAACGGCCGTCCGTATTTTCACGTAATATATACCGTGAGTGACTTGTGTTTTACGAGATGTCGTACTCAATCGAGGAGTATTTTAATATGTTGATGTGTCTTGGAAAATGTGACTGCAATTATGCAGAGGCGCGCAGAATTTTTTTTATAGGAACACTTCAGTGTTGGAGTAAACCACATGCGCGTTTGGTGAACACTCAAAGATGATGGCAAGCACCCATATCACTATCTTCGAGTTCAGTCTCTACTTCCTACCGACTACGAGCCTAGAATGGAGTACAGCAGATAGATCTTAGATAAAGTTCAAGAAGATAGAGATTTTTTGAACCACATACACTGATGAGTGCTCCTTCGTTAAAACAGGAATCTTTAATGCACACAATGAACACGTATGGTCTACCATTAACCCTCATTGCATAAAACCCAGTCACTTCCAACATCGATGGAAGATAAATGTTTGGGCGGGAATTATTGATAATAAGGTTATGGGACCTTATTTTCTAGAAAGAACCATGAGTGGTAGCAACTACTTTCGTTTCTTGCGAGAAGAAATCAGTGAAGAACTTGATGAGTTAAGACTCGATCTTGTGCGTCGTATGTGGTTTCAACACGACGGCGCGCCACCGCACTTTTCCCGGACAGTGAGAGACTATTTAAATACAGAATATGCGGAAAGGTGAATTGGCCGTGGTGGACCAGTCAATTGGTCAGCGCGGTCACCTGATCTCACTCTATTGGATTTATTTCTCTGGGGAACCATCAAGCAGTCCGTATTTAGAAAAACATGCGATACTGGGGGCGAAATGCATTTACGGATAGTTTAGCGTTTGACCAAATTAAATTCGATACATTAGTGCTACAACATGTTTGTGAAAACATTCGTAAACGATGCAAAAAATGCGTAAACTTACAAGGTGGTCACATTGAACGACATCTCCGTAACCATCAAGTTGATGTGATAATAAATTAGTATTATTGTGTGTGGTATTATCGGACGAACCAAATTAAAAGTTATAAACAATCGTCTAGTAAGGTGATGAAATTTAAAAATCTAGTTACACGTGACAAGGTCATGACCCTTAGTGTAGACATAGTAGGTTCGCTGAAATACTAGCGGTGCTCTTTCGTCCCGAACACAAAAGAGCCGCGCGTGTAGGTATGCAACGCTGCACGCAGAATGTCAGGGGTAATAAATCGATTTAATTTTACAAATATTAATGAGTTAATATTTAATATAATTTTTTTTTAATTGAATATTTTCCAAAATTACTTGTGCTGTTACATTTGGATATTGATAGGGATAATGTAGCTATGATATCAAACTGTTTGATATCATAGCTACGTTATAGCTATAAACACCTTTCCGTGTAGTAACGGACTAAGAATACAAGTGTCACCACCCCATTCCTTCCCACGAGCGTCGTATGAGGCGACTAAGGGAAGAAAGCAATTATCATCCATTGCATGACTGGTGGTAGGGCTGGGTGCCAAGTGGGAATACTCACTTGGTATCGCGTACCACCATCTCCCGTGTGACCGGCTATGAAGCACGTCGTTGCGTTTTGGCTGCAGCAGGAGATAGCTGTTTATTCTTTCATTTCATATCAGTGAAATGAAATGGTGAGCAGCGGTTTGGCATTACTCTCAGTATAGTTGAATCCATGAGCGACGGTTACCATTTACCATCAGATGCAAAAATAACAATTTCGATTGATAACTTATCGAGCACTTGGGACTGCCCGATATGCAGAAAAACTGTTGATAACATACACTAAGTAGGCAGGTGCCAAATATAATATTTTTGTCGAGAAATTTCTGGAAATTTTCGCTCCACCCTTCAAAGACAACGGCTTTAAGGATTTTCTACGAAAACGCAGGTGAGTGAGATACAATACAATTTAAAATCAACTGGGTCCCAATAATAAGGTGGCTAACTCTCCCCATTATCGGTACATAAGCTTGTTTTTGTATTTGCGTGAAAAAAATGTTCATCAATCACGTTATATACGCTAATATTACACGTTCTAATACATTTTAAGCAAAATAAAACGATAACTATAATTTCTTTTGTAGTTATTCGGCTAAAATAGGTGGTGCATTTTAAGTGTACAAAGTTATAATCATAGTTATCTTCGAAAATTATTCCGGTTATCATATGTCTAACTATTACTATCTCCACACTGCATACTCTTAGAACGTGTCTATTGTTTATATCCTCTGTATAGTCTACGGCTTACCTTGACTTTGATTCTGTCAACACTAGTGCTGCCATATTAATAATTTATTTTCCTGGTCATATGGGTATCCTAGGTAATGAGTCAGCTGATTGGTGTGCCAAGTCTGCAGCAGTTGTAGGTTCCCTTGATCATTTTCATGTATATTCATATGACATCTGTGCCTCCCTGAAATCAGTCCTATTTCAGGATTGGACTGAACAATGGCATATTTCTAAAAACGTTAAAGGGAAATTTTATGGTGATATTCAACCTGAGATTCCCCACAAACCTTGGTTTTCTAAATTCAAAAAGGCTGATAAGGCTACCACCTCTACCATCTGTCGGTTACGTTTAAACCATTCTTGCACTCCGGTATTCCTTGCTAAACTTAGGATTAGAGATAATTCCATTTGCGAATGTGGTCTGGCTCAAGGAAATATAAACCATATATTCTTTTGTTGCCCTAAATTAAACTGTTCTTTATATAATATTTTACCAACTGAAATCTCTCGTCCTACATCTTTTAAACTTCTTTTGTCTCTTGTATTTACTCCATTTATTAAAACACTTTGTAAATTCATAAAAGTTAATAAGATTTAATTGTAAATGTATGTACATATTATAGAGGTAAAGGGTATTTAGTTTAAAAAAAAATAGTTTTGGTTTTGTTTATAATGTATTCCTATAAGTAGTTTTATGTCATGTAGTTAGAGTTGTATTTTTTGTTTCAGTATATCTCATGGTAATCCGTCGTGTTGGACTCATTTTTCACCGTTTATTTCTCTTTCACCGAACAAATTTCCTTCGTTTGATGGTCTACCTTAAATTAATACTCGATATTGGCGAAATTGTGCTCACACTGCCACAACAAGAGCCATTAAACAAGAAGATAAGAAGATAATTTATTAAGTACATCGTCGATGTCTAATAACATTAACCTATCAAGGTTTATCGATGTCGAGACTGGAGGCACTGGCGTTTTTCGTCGAATTTGCTCTCTTACACGCCGCATAACGCTCAAATAATATTCTTTATTTACCGTTTGACTTTCTGGCAAGAATTCCGAGTGCACAACACCGCGATAGTCAAAGAAAACAGTCAACATGACTTTGACTTTTGATCGACTTTGGCGTGGTTTTTTCGGTTTCGGTTCAGTTGGAAGTCGCCACTCCGAAGCTTGTTGATTAGTTTGCATGTGAAACTCGTAAACCCACGTTTCGTCACCAGTAACAATGCGTTTCATGAATGTTGGGACAAAATTGACTCGTTCTAGCATGTCCTCAGCGACTCTGGTGCGATTGAGTTTTTGGAGAAAATTCAGCTCTTTTGGGACTAGCCGAGCGGAAACATGTTTCTTACCCAAGTGATTATTTAAAATGATACAGATCGACTCGTGAGACACAGAAAATTCGGCGGCTATCTCTCTCAAAGTTGAATGAGGATTTTCAGTCACTATTTCCTTCACTTTTGCAATGTTAACTTCAGTTGCAGACGTTGATGGCCTACCAGAGCGAGGCAAATCTTCCATCACATCTCGACCGCTTTTAAACGCTATGTACCACTCATAAGCACGTGTTTTTGATAAAGTCGATTCACCGTAAGCCTTCTGTAACATTTTCAGTGACTCCGAACACGAAATTCCATTGGCGACGCAAAATTTAAGACAAACTCTGTTTGATTTTTTTTTTGTCCATTATGAAATTCGCAATACATACTAGATGTGATATAACTAAAAACAGCACTGTATTTAATATAAATAACAGATGCAACTCAAACTCCGCGCCAAAATGGATAACAGGATAACAGTTATGCCAATCTAACAACAAAAAAAATTAAAAAATTTTTTTTGGAACCATAAACAAATCATCCATTCCCTGTACTTTCTTGACAGAGTAGTTTTTATGTAAAAATAGCTATCCCACGGGAACCGGGATAAAAAGTAGCAATGTTTTTTTTTTCTAGGCTCAAGACAATAAATGTAGACAAAATTTCATGATGCTTTGTTCAGTAGTTATGGCGTGAAAGCGTAACAGACAAACAAAGTCATTTTCGCATTTGCAATGTTAGTAAGGAAGTAAGGATTCTGGTCTTGAAGCTCTATGCAAACCCGTGAATTAACAATCTATGCAAATATATCTGATAGATAGTCTCCTAACACAATAAAATCAATGTCATATAGAAATTGCCGGCACAATCATCGATAGATTAGCGGTTAAGTCATGTGGAATGGCAATTCATACGTCGTGGTTTCAAATTCAGAATAAAAAAGTTAGGGTGTAAAAATGTACCAACTACAAACTCCTTCGATTGGGGCAATGAACGGGTTGTGCGGGGTCCTCAACCCTCAAGTCTCTCGACCTGTATTGGAACTGTGTAAATTTAATTCAGTGGTCGTGCCAACCCTAATCCGTAGTGCTGATGTTATGTGTTAATATCGATATTCTTAGTAGTCAGACACAATAATACAACAGCTGGTACCGCTGTTAATTTCTTTATTGCTTTAATAGGCAGGCTTGTGGTTCATATATTTTTTTGTTTGGTCATCATGATTTGAGGACGTTATGAGTATTCCAAAATGGACAAGGCAAGTCCCTTTATAACTTTTATTGGTGCTGTACCACATACGATTATACCACATACTATTGTATTCCCTCAGTAGGCTCTTACGACTCCCGTGGATAGAGGGGTGGGACAATTCTAAAGCTGGCCCCACACGGCAGTCGAAGACGTCTCTAGGTATAACCAAATATCTACATTAATTGAACTGTTCGTATATTTTTTTACACATGCACGCACACACGCACAAACTCGCGCATGCACACGCACACACTCGCACATGCACACGCACACACTCACATACAAACATAACACGCACGTGCCCAATTCTATTAAAAACCTGAATACTTAATTGCCGATGAAATCATTAAATGTACCAAACATAAACTTATAAGATTGCCAAAAAACCGTTTTGAAAATGCTCTGCAATTTGTATCGTTATATTAGCGTGAAGGTCAGGAGTTATCGTTTTGCCGACATAAGTGAGCAGTTTGTGTAAGTAAGGAGATAGATAGAGGTAGGAGAGGTAGGTGATAGAGCTAGATATAGGTATAACAAAACGGGGTTGTGTCTATTTTTCGTACCCAGGATTACCAGATCATACGTATTTGCAATATTTGGCGTTTTAAGAGTCAGACTATCATTTATAGAACATGATCATACTGTCATCATATCAACATAACACTAGCATCACGACAATAATTGCACGAGGACGAATGCAGTTTAAATTAATTTATAACGAATTGTCGCTACAGATGATTTGCATGACAGATGTCACACTGGAATTGTAAGGAACTATGTCTTAATTATGGCTTTGTTTGTGAGCAGTAGCGATCGTATAAAGTAATTTAACTAATAGTCCTATGCAATCATCAAAGATAATGCGAGGTCGTGCAGCAAGATCTATTTTTTTTTATCTTCTCATTTTAATCTAATGAAGGAGTTAGTATATATATTGTTAAAACTTTATAAATACTAGGGACACAGATACACCGTTTATTATATGCTTAGGATTACCTACAAGAAGATCGTCTAATGTTAGTCTAGCTAGGAGCAGTTTGTCTATCAAAAAGATTGGCTCAAAGTGGAAATAAAATTGTTGCATTTCTCAGAATATTCCTCTGTATGTTTAGAGAGAAAAGCCGCTTCACTCCAGAGGCTGACTTGGTTGAGTCAAATTCAAATTCAAATTCAAATTGGCGTGGCTTATATGCTTTTAAACTGAGAGAAGGCTGTCCGGGATCAGGGATAGAATTTTATAAATCTTGAGTTTTCCGACAAGCGAGGGTTCTGTTCGTAACTATGTCATAAGACATTTCTTTATCAAAATATTGTTATTTAGTTTTATATTATCCCAGACAAACACTTCTGAGGGTTAGAACTTATGTGATTAATTCTTAAAATTTATAACTGCCTAGTGAAGAAAACATCAATAGGATACTTATATGAGAGATTTTCTTACTGGCTTGTGAACTGTACATCTGCATTGGCATTATGGCCTCATGCTAAGTGGTAAATAAGAGAGAACACTCTCTCTTTTGTCATAAGTCAATTGTTTAGAAAGAGATATTTGTTGTTTTTTAATGTCAAGACTCATGAATCACTCCATCAGTGACATCATATTTGTATTTGTCATCACTATGGACACATATTAACACGAATATAGATATATATTTGAGTACCAGGAGACCAGAATACAAGAGGAAGCTGTGTAAATAGGTGTGAGACTGCGACCATCCGGCCCGACGCGCTAATGGTTGTTGTATGGCCTAAGTGAGCAAAAGAGGCGAATATAAGTGCAATTGATTAATTGGTATCTACCATGACGATAACTCTAGTAAAATATAACAGGAATTGATGATTACTAAATTGGTAATTTTATTAAATTTATGATCTAAAATTGATGGCAGGCGCATAAAAAAAGCGAGTCTTTTCCTATAAATTTACATCACGAGTATTAAAAAAGCGTATATTAAAACACAACAGGTCTAAAAACTTATAAGAATTGGTATACGCAAAACTTTAAACACAATAAATAGCATGTTCTAGGCGTTTATTCAATCGCTGTCGCTTATCAATTAAACCACTATATTCCCCAAATTAATCGCTCAGTCCAGCTTGATGAGGCGACTAGACGCGACCACAGACGATCACGTGCAATGCAAATGAAAACGGCCTTTACAGTTTTAATTTAAACTAATGTTTAACTAGTTTAGTTGAATTTACTGTGACAGTGTTGAATACGTTCAAACGTTGCACTGCAGGAAATTTATGTTTTTTAACGGTATCAAGACATTGTATAAAAACTGATAAGTACTCTGAGTACATTTTATGTTACTGCAGTTTTAAAGAAAATGAAATAATATTTTTCGTGTAACCTTACAGGTCGACGCGTAATACTGCTATTACTATTTCTACGATATTGAGTTTTTAAAATGTCTGTAGTACAATGTTATGTATGCCACTTTATAGAGAAAGAGGATCTTTACATTGCATTGAATGATGAATATGATGATTTAATTATGGTCAAGGGCCAGTCGGGAGTGCGTTCAGTATTGACGTTTGGTGTGGATGAACACATCTTTCGCCTGCTCCGAGTAATTGAGATAAGAACAGGAGAGTCATAGTGAGATAATTTGAATTTCGGAATAATACTCATAGCTTAAAAGTGGTGTATCAAAAAGGAACTTTCAAAATGAAAACAAGAAAGTTTTTAAATAATTAATTAAACTTAAGAAAGTATGTACAGATATTTCTACCAGTTATCTACCAGGCGTTCATGAGTCGGCGGGAGATCGATACGACACCTGTGCGTTGCTATGACGACGCGAGGGCGCTACCCGACACCGGCGCGTAATTTGAAATTCGAACCGCGCCATAATGTCTGCGTTGGGAGGCGCGTGCCCACTATTTTCGACAAAATTACTCGTAATTTTGAATGGGGATGGAGTCTTCTAAATAATTAAGGGTGTATCCTGTCTAAGCTGATATTGAAATAAACTGTTTGTAAACCGAGTCGCGGAATGATATAAAACATATCACCGGTTTGATGTTTAATTTAGAATATTCGTAGGTACCTACATTATTTTAGCATCGCTTCTATCTAACATACGATGTCTTGGAGATAATATACTTAATGAAGGTAGATATTCAAAGGGCATAATAATATTATTGGTTGTTATTTATGCCAAATTTATAGGTTGCCGTTAGTCGTATTTCAGCCACGATATTTTTCAAAACTATTCATAGGTAATTCTGCATTAATATTCAGAAGACTCAATGTAGAGACTAGAGGTCAAATGATCTGTGTTTTTAGCGTGTTTGTTGTAAAAATAAAGGCATTGTTTTGAACTAAAATTTAGTTTGTTAGAGCGATCGTACCTTTTTATATATATGTACAATTCGATTTCTATCTGTTTTTTTCTATTAAAACCTTGAGATGTAAGTACGATATCAAATAAAAATAATCATCGAAATTTACAGATATTAATACAAAGAGAACATCAGACAAAAACTAAATTCATGTCAAATTGAGTCAATCATGTTTTGAAGTCGGTTAAAACATGACTTTGAGTCTGTTTTATATAGGTACTGCTACTGCTTCCCTAGTAGCGCATTACCGGCTTCACTTGCATCATAGTGATAGATAAAAAAATCATTTTTTTTATAGTACACGGGTGGCAAACAAGCATACGGCCCACTTGATGGCAAGTGGTTACCTTAGCTTATAGTCCCTAGCAACACCACAGGTATCACCCGCAAGTCGCCACCTCTAAGGAAAGGGATAGGAGGTGGGGATGAAATATAATAAAGAGAGAAAAGGATTCGCTCTCACTCACCATACAAAACATAACTGTAGAAGTACTTAAGTTTGTCTCACGGTGATCTTCTTTGAAAGGGTGGTACTTTATATATGGTACATACTATAAGTGCAGGATTTACGTAAAATCCGTTCTTAGTGCTCACCTACAGTATCAAATAAATTCTTAGGTAAATTTTTACGCTTCTAGCTACAGGAGATTGGGCTGCGCGATATGTCAGTCAGCCAGTCAGTTATTCTTTTAAATACGAGTATATAGATAAATATCCTCATGACCTTTTGACGTGATAACGTCTTATAAATCGATGAACGCCGGCCGCACGCACGAAAGTCTCGCGTTCCGAAAAATGTATGGCGACCAAGAGAGCCGCGGGCTGAAGAGCGTCTGCGGGAAGGAGGCGGCCGGCCGCGTTGGTCGGCGCTGCCTGCGACAAACCGAGTCACCAACCGACATCACATTCTTCGCCGGAACGCGTCGCCGGCAACACGCATATCTCAAAATTATTGTATAGCAGCACGCGCGATCGTACCTTTTTATATGTACCACCATTCGATTTCTATCAGTATTACATTGTTTAAAAGTACAAATCTAATTTCTTCATTTTCAACCCTTTTATGTCGCTAGCATTTGTGAAACTCAGAAAACATTATAATAGGCATATGACGTTATCACGTAAAATTATCTTCCTTTAACCGACTTGGTAAGCGGTAACTCGTGGACTAAATAGGTACTAAGAGTATTGCCAAGACAAATTTAATTTTGCTGATGGTAAGCAAGTATCTCCTAATGACAATCATACCACTCAAAGTCCAACATAACTACTATCATATACCAGGACATCATAAATAACGAACAATTAACACGTCGTCTGCATTCGTAACTCATTGCAGTTCGACAAATAAATGTATCTACATCTATTTTTACGGGCTATGTAAAGCACGGTGTCGATGTAAGCTGAGATGGGCGGTGTGGAATTACCGACACTTGTTGTTATTTTTCGAACGTTATATTAATAGGTGATGTATAATTTGAGAAAAACAATTGAGTCCAGAGTTAAATAAATAGGTGTACTTTTTTTTTGCACTAGGGAATTAACGAGTGTCGCGGGAATTTAACAAACATACAATTTAACGGATACATAGTACACCCAGACTCAGAACAACCATTGATTTATATGGCTAAGCATGTCAAATGCTAAAAATATATATAAAAATACTTTGGAAAATCCAAAACTGCACGACTCATAATCTTCATTTTTCACAATAAAATTTGATAAGTAACTAATAATGTATTGGTCTTACTAAGTAGTTTTCAATAAACCACATAGATAGCGCTAATTTCAAAAAGTACTAATGTGGGTTTCATGTCTTATACGCCATCTAGCGCTAATTTTAAGAAGTACTTCTATATTGGTCTACCTCAGTCATTTTGCAAGGCGCCATCTGGCAATTAGTAAGAACAAAAATCCATGAGTTTACATATATACCTGCATAAATGCATATAATATATATAAACATTTAAAATTGAATAATTTATTAAACTGTAAACAAAAACAATTTAAGAAAACAAAAAGACATCGCTAGTTTCCTTACAAAGAAAGTTATATTGTGGCTCATATACAACAGCAACTGAATACAATGATATCGAAATCTAAAATTGCCACTAGCGACATCTAGGGCTGCATTTGTCAATATCTCTTTTACTTTAAAACAGCGACATCTATCAATAGAAAATTGCAACTTTGGACAATATTATACGACTTATTTAAAAATCAATGAGTTCAACAAGAAATCTCTAAACCATTTATCTTCCTAACTTGGTTGCCTTATAATTTTATACTTTGTTCTAAGTGAAAACACAGTGACGCCAAGGCCACGCAAAAAAAATTGTGGAATGTAAAATATGTTTTTTTCGTGTTTTATAACGTTGGTGCGTTATTATTTACGTGTGCTTAGTGTTTTTAATTATTGTTATGGATAAAATAGTTATTATACTTGACAAATGTCATCAGTTCGTCAAGCAAAGGTAAGAACTTTCTTTTAAACAAAAAACAATGTACCGCCGGGCGAACGGCGTTCTTCTGTTGACGATAGTAAAACCACCGGTAGCTATGCGTACGTAAAAAGATAGTTCTCATGAAAGGCGCTGGTTTTACTGTCGCGTCGAGCGTAAATGCCGTAAATATTCAGTATTTTTTTGTTTATTTAATAACAATTAAACTACATCGAATCAGAACGTGAAAAGTAATAGGGCTCTATCCCTAGTCATAATAATTCGTAAACAAAAAAAAAAAGACTCATTTAGTAAAATATTTTGGTCATTATCGTGTTAACATACATTACCTACAACTCACGGACGTCCAAGCCAGATTTTTTTCAAACAGTTTTTTAACTAGTTTAAATAACAAAAATGGCATCGAAAATATCATGAGTGTTAAAAATAGTGTTTGTTCTTTATATGTGTATGTAGATATTATTTTACAAGTGCAATATATGATAAATAGAGACATTTTAAGTTTGAAAAATCAGTTGTGCCGTGTAAACCGGGAGACACCTCAACGCTTTGCTTATGAGGCGTACAATATCTAAATGGTTAATGGCACTTTATAGAACTTAAAAGGTCTTTACTAATCTTTACTAATAAATGGAGAGCCGGTTTTTTGTTCAGTTATACTGCGAAAACTACTGAACCGATCGGAATAATATTTATACCATAAGATGCAGAACCATAAGAAGAAGATTTCGAAGACGGTTTTAGTATAGATATGTTGGTGATTACTTATTCAGAACCTATATTTTTGATGTGAAACATCTAATGCGGAGGGAGGGTAAAACCGGCTGTTAGCGTGGCGATGCTATCTATCTATACTATTATAAAGTTGTAATAGAGCTGTGTCTCTACATTTAAGATATTTGAGAAAAAAATACTGTATTGCCTAATACACAACGGTACATAGAAAGGTCTGAACACAAAACAATTTTTTTTAGATTTTTTGTCTGTTTGTTTGTTCGCGCATCACGCACAACTACAAACGGATTTTGATGCAACTTTTTCTATTTGATAGATCTAGATTTGATTTAACAACTGGTATACATTTTATCCCGCTACTATATCGGGAACCTGAGATACAACCTAAAAACTAGCTTTTGGTTGCGGCGCAGCCGCAAGCAAAGGCTAGTACTACCTATTATAAAGCTATAACAGAGCTATGTCTATACTGTCTTACTGTATTAGGCTATATAGGTGTCTAAACACAATACAATTTTTTTTGATTTTTTGTCTGCTTGTTTGTCTGTTTATCTGTTTGTTTTACCGCCTTAACAAAAAAAAAACAAAATGGTTGTTTAGTCTTATTTGCTGAAAAACTTATGTTCACTGGAGCAGATTGAGTAGCGTCTGTTTTCTTAAATTATGAAAAGCTATTTTCAAAATGTTGGAGTTTCCAGGCTTGCTTCAACTCTAAGCCTCAGTAATAGTTAAAATAGTCTTCTTCAGTGGAAATTTTTTGAAAACATATCTCATCTACGCTTCAATTAGACCCCATCTTACTTATAGGCGACAACAAATGCAGCTTCCAGTACATTGCATTAATTAGCTCAGCATTAAACGAGTGGGTCAATTTTTATTAACATATGGCTTGATGGTTGACTTGGTATATGTTCACACGTTGACACTGCATATGTTGTATTGTGTGGTGACAGAATAGAGGTTTATAATGCCACCACCTCATTCTCTACAAAGGAACCCGCATGAGACGAAGCAACCAGATGGTATCCCGAATTCAAATTGAAAGAAGATAAGCGATGCTATTTGGATTCGTATTTTAGCTCTTGACATGCTCAGCTACTTTAAAGTACAAATTATTTGTGAATGTGGAAAAAGAGAACTTTAATGCGAGCGGGAAACGAACCTGCGTCCCTTCCAATCCGGGGAGGTGCTCTAAGCCGCTGAGCTATCGCACTGACCTTCGGCCATACCCAATCTGCATCCGATAGGTGGCGTGGGTCGTAAAGACAAATGTGATGTGGAGATTAGGTATGGCTGAAGGCCAGTGCGATAGCTCAGCGGCTTAGAGCACTTCCCCGGATTGTAAGCGATGCTATTTAGTACTCGTCTTTAATTTAGTTTTGCCTCTCATAACCAATTTCACAATAGAAGAATATTCTCAATGCTTCCGCAATTATTTTTCAGATGCTACTACTAAAAATGAGGTACCGCGTTCGAGCCCCACTCTTTGTATTCGCATTTTACTCTGTCTCTTCCAAATTTTTAATCCTGTGAAGGTAACTACTGTGTTTTAGCATTTGACATGTTTAGCATAATACATTAAACACACACTGCCTGGCAGGCGTCACCCAAAGACGTTAAGTATGAATGTGTTATCGAAATTAGCAGTCAGGAGCAATTGTCACGATGGCTGAATTGGCAAAGCATCTAGACGGTATCCAAGAGATGCAGGTTCAAATCCTGCTCGTGACTGTTATTTTCGATTTCACATTTTTCACTTTGTGTTTAATGTACTGTGTTTTTCTCGATACCTGAGGACGGGTGACATCTTCGGTAATTGTTTTTTTACCCGAATTGGGCTAACGTGGGGTCCATGGCTAGCCTGATAGCAGACCCAAAAATATACGTTTTTATATTTTTATAAAATAATTTAAAGTAATTTTACAAGTATCGAGGTGCAATAATAATAATAAAGATGGTATCCTGAAAGATGGTACGGTTGACATCTGTCGGGCATGTCACCGACCCGGAGAATCCCTCAGGCATATTGTTTCTGGTTGTACTCGTCTTGCCAACGGTGATTATTTGCATAGACATAACCAAGTAGCCAGGATTATCCATCAACAACTTGCTCTTAAATACAATCTGGTGGAAACAGAAGTGCCGTACTATGGATATGTGCCCGACCCAGTTCTCGAAAATGACCACGCCACGTTGTACTGAAATCGGTCTGTCATTACTGACAGGACTATTGTTGCTAATAAGCCTGATATAGTGGTGATAGACCGACCAGAGCGCCGTGCACTAATTGTTGATGTCACTGTTCCACATGACGAGAATCTGGTGAAAGCTGAAAAAGAAAAACAAATGAAATATTTGGATTTAGCTCACGAGGTTACCGACATGTGGGATGTTGATTCAACAATTATTGTTCCGATAGTCATATCGGTTAACGGACTGATCGCCAAGAGTCTCGACCAACACCTAAAGAGACTCTCGTTAGACGGCTGGATCAAGGGCTTGATACAGAAGGCAGTACTCCTCGACACGGCACGTATTGTGAGGAGGTTCCTTTCTCTGGAGCCCTAACCATCGGCAGCTTGGTCCCTGCACCCGATGTCAGTGGCCTACTATTTTAAATATTTATAAATTTGTTATATTGAGTTTGTGTTTTTGTTTGTATTTTTATAAGTATGTTTGTGCGAGTGTTTGTGTATTTTTATAATATATTTAAAAATGTTTGAAATATATATAGTAAATAAAGAGAATAATAATAAACATGGTAAGTAATTCACAAATGGTTGATCTGAGTCTGGGTGTACTTTGTGTCCGTAAAATTGTATGTTTGTAAAGTTCCTTGCGATACAAGGATTGTTATTGAATAGAACAGGTGTTATCTTTAAAAAAAAATACCACATAAAGTGGCAAAGGGCTGCCATGGCCATGTCTGTCTTAGTACAGCCAGTCGTTGAACTAAAAAGGACATGAGTGGACACTGGCGAATTGCAAACTAAGGTAAAATGGCCCGATGGATCGATGACTTGAAAATAGGTTGGAGTACACTACATGTGCAAGATATAGGAAGAGTCTCTGTCTCTCTGCAGCAGAGGACTGGTACACGCTGATTTATAAGATACATCTATATTGTAATTTATACTGTTAGCCGTTATACTGTTGTCCATGTGGTAATGGACTAAGAATACAAGTGTCACCACCCCATTCGTTCCCACGAGTGTCGTACGAGGCGACTAAGAGAACTAAGCATTTATCACCCATTGCATTACTGGTGGTAGGGCTGGGTACCAAGTGGGATTACTCACATGCTATCCCATCTCCTGTGTGATCGGCCATGAAGCACATCGGTGTGTTTTGGTTGTAGCAGGATATAGCCGTTAATTCTTTCATTTCATATAGAATGTGAAATGAAATGGTGAGCAGCGGTTTGACAATACTCTCGGTATAGTTGAGTCCTTGAGCGGCCGCTCGTCGAGTCGCTCGTCTGCGACCATGTAATAAAGAAAAATAGTAAATGCTTCAAAATTCGGTCAAATTTGATCAAAGAAAAACCAATACAACTTATAAAGATAATCTGTTATCAAAGGTATAGGTACTACACATACTCGTATCTACACTATAAAGTCGTAACCAAAGATATCCGCTTCGTAACAATTTGTTATTCAGTTAGTTATCATATTTTATCAATATGATAACTAACCAAGAACTATACTATTATGTCATCACTTTACTAATCCTCGTGGTTTATTTTTTGTAAAAAATATTCCTAACCACACACCCTATCGTTCGGGGCAACGACCAGGGTAGTGTGGGGCCTGCACCCACTAAAGAAACCCGCCGTGTGCTGTCTCTCCGCCTTTATTGGCGGGCCACTGGAACTATCTTACATTCCTTCGGTGGTATAGAACCTATACCTACTATTATGAAACTGTAACAGAGCTGTGTCTGTACATTTAAGTTTCTTGAGGAAAAATTAAATACTCGTATACCTTTTATCCCGCTACTATATCGAAGACCCTGAGATATAATAAAAAAAAAGTTTTTGGCTGCAGCGTAGCCGCGGGCAAAGGCTGGTTGAGCATAAACAGTATTTTTAGACTTTTTTTTGAAATTTGTTTTCATCACGCAAATGCTAAGGATTTTGATAAAAGTTAAGAAAAAATTAATAGACATTATGTGGGTTCGCTACACTAGTGGCACAATGTAGAGTCTTGACATACTACTCTGTCAAGAAAGTAACGGGAAAAGATCAATAATACACAACTTTTTGTTATTCATCCAAATTTATTTATCACCTTCAAAGTATGCTCCTTCAGAAACGATAGACTTACGCCAACGAATAATCCAATCATCAAAACATTTTTTTAACGCTGTTTCCAGAATTGAGTTCAGTTCTCGCCGCGATTTCTCCTTTATGTCTTCTACCGATTGAAAACGGGTGCCACGAAGTGGTAATTTGAGTTTAGGAAAAAGAAAGAAGTCAGCTGGAGCCATATCTGGTGAATATGGTGGTTCCTCGATGGTATTTGTTGAGTGTTTGGACAAAAATTCATTCACAATGATGGCCTTGTGCGAAGGCGAATTATCGTGGTGCAAAATCCAAGAATTTTCTTTCCACAAATCTGGCCTTTTTCGTCGAATTTGCTCTCTTAAACGCCGCATAACGCTCAAATAATATTATTTATTTACCGTTTGACCTTCTGGCAAGAAGTGCCGAGTGCACACCACCGCGATAGTCAAAGAAAACAGTCAACATGACTTTGACTTTTGAACGACTTTGGCGTGACTTTTTTCGGTTTCGGTCCAGTTGGAAGTCGCCACTCCGAAGCTTGTTGACTAGTTTGCATGTCAAACTCGTAAACCCACGTCTCGTCACCAGTAACAATGCGTTTCATGAATGTTGGGTCGGAATTGACTCGTTCTAGCATGTCCTCAACGACTGTCATGCGATTGAGTTTTTGGAGAAAATTCAGGTCTTTTGGGACTAGCCGAGCGGAAACATATTTCATACCCAAGTGATTATTTAAAATGGTACGGATCGACTCGTGAGACAGAAAGTTCGGCGGCTATCTCTCTCAAAGTTGAATGAGGATTTTCAGTCACTATTTCCTTCACTTATGCAATGTTATCTTCAGTTGCAGACGTTGATGGCCTACCAGAGCGAGGCAAATCTTCCATCACATCTCGACCGCTTTTAAACGCTTTGTACCACTCATAAGCACGTGTTTTTGATAAAGTCGATTCACCGTAAGACTTCTGTAACATTTTCAGTGACTCCGAACACGAAATTCCATTGGCGATGCAAAATTTAAGACAAACTCTTTGTTCGATGTTTTTGTACATTATGAAATTCGCAATACACACTAGATATGATGTAACTAAAAACAGTACTGTATTTAATATAAATAACAGCAACAACTCAAACTCCGCGCCAAAATGGATAACAGTTGTGCCAATTTAACAACAACAAAAAAACACAAATTTGAATTTGGAACCATAAACAAATCATCCATTCCCAATACTTTCTTGACTGAATGTATTTATTTCATAACCTTTTGTACCTATATTCACAAAATCAAAATGATTTGATTTGATTTAGACAAATTAGACTTAAAAGCTTGTAGGTATAGGTTTTAAACCACTTGATAGTAGTTTAGTATTGTGGCCTGAATAAATACTCATATCTAGGTATATCACGGGCAGAAATTACTATTATAATATAGTATTACTTACTTGTGATCACGTCATCTCCCTTGCGGGACAGGCAGAGAGAACAGAGTACCAAAAGGCTCTATTCTTGCATACACCTTCGTTTCCTCAACATTCATAATTCTCTTCTTACACGCTCGCCGATTTCGGATACGCCTGACTCCACCGTTAGCCGTGTGGGGCTGGCTTTAGAATTGTCCCACCCCTCTCCACCCATGGGAGTCGTAAGAGCCGACTGAGGGAATACCGGAGGAGTGGGCAGCAGTAGTCCTTCGAGTATTAACAACATCCACTGCGATTGCCAACCCGCCTGCCAAGCGGGGTGATTACGGCACTATCCTCCATTCTTGGGGAGGCCTATGTCCAGCAGTGGACGTTAAAAGGCTGATGGATGGATGGATGACTCCACCTTCCTTTAATACATGATCGATTTTGTCTAGGTAGGTGAGTCTCGGTCTGCCTCTGTACCTATATCTAACATCATTATCAACCTTATACATATTAGTTATACTACATGACCGTCATGTAGGTATGTAGTATAACTAATATCCATAAATATCATATAATTGTTATTGTATCAGTAATTCATATCATTAGCGTAATTCTTATCTTATCAACAACCGTTCTTCATTGTATACACAAATCAAATACATTTATAAACGATCAGTATTTATTCGATAATGTAAAGAAACACACGTAATAGTGGTGTATTTACCTATACATTTTAATATATACTAGGAATTATAAATTTAAATTATAAAAATCTAAATCTTAACAATACAGTGTATAAAATATCATAAATTAAAAGTAAATGTTGTATGTAATCTAAATATGTAGGTATATAAAAATACGTGTGGACGTTTACGGTAATATTAATTCTGTGGTCTGGTGTTGGCATATGAGCTAGTAATTACCACCTACGTTCAGGGGGTCAGGGGGTCATTAAATAGTTGTAGTGAATAACAAATAACAAAATTATATCGTCTTGTACTGTGTGAAAGCGGTTCAAGGAGGTAAATAAAAGAAGTGACTATACAAGAGCCTTATCTAAATTGATATGGTCCATAATCAGTGATGAATTATTTATATAAAACAGTAATTGATTGACTGACATATGAACGCACGCCCAAAGTCCTGGAGCTAGGACCATGACAATTTACATATCGTTGATACTGTACGTGAGCACTAAGGATTTTGCGCAAATCCTAACCAGAATGGACTTATCAATCTAAATCATCTAAGACACGAGTGACGCCGCGGTGACTAGCACTAATTTAAAAACCTATGAATTATACGAGTATATTATTCTTATTATATGCAATAAGTTTGAACCCACATCACTACATGATGTTACTACCTATATAAACAGCTACGCCATTTATAAATTCACCATCTTCAGTAGTAAAAAAAGTTATAATTATGACATATAATTGTGACAATATAAAGCTGTAACAGATCTATATCTGTACTAAAAATATAAGGCTATTAAGGTCTCTGAAGAAATAACATTATTTTCGAATTTTTGTCTGTTTGTTCGCGCATCACAGATTAACAATTTACTAGGAGGCACTTCGTGATCACCTTTTTTTTTTAGTTAAGGCTGGAAAAGATGTTCCTAACTGCACACCCCGTCGTTCGGGGCAACGAACAGGGTAGTGTGGGGCCTTCACCCCGTGTGCCGTCTCTCCGCCTTTGTCGGCGGGCCGCTGGAACTATGTTACATTCCTTCAGTGGTCCGCCGGCGGCTTACCCTTTCGGGTAACCCCAACTGAGCGACGCATCCGCACACGGAGCGTCGTACCTTCAAGGGAGGCCTTTCGGGTGGCCGTCGTTCCCTGGTCCATCCACCTACAGCCTCAGCTAGGGCGGCATTAGGCGCAAATTTTACGCCTACGCCGCCCCAGTCGCTGGCGGTGGTATCGAGTCTGTGGAAGGATAAGCTTCCTTGGCCCTCACCGCCGCTTCCTTCCGCGAACATCGCGATCACCTAGGAAATTAAAACTTTCAATCGCTTCAGTTTCCCGTAAATTATTAGAATATATGCAAAAATATTTATATTTTTAACGTTTTTATATATTTATACTAAAAATAGTGATATATTTTTTCACTAACATTCCAGAATCTGCAATACTTACCAACTTTTTTCCCGTTTATTCACATTTTACTTCCGTAATTAAATTAATAGACAACTCGTCATTTGCCAATTATAAACGTGTGTTAAGTGATGTCAAATAATGTTTAATTATAAATATTTAACGAAAGAACAATTGGAAGGATTGAAGAAGTATAAGGTAAGTTCTGATAACACTTAAGTATATTATTTCCTTAAAAAAAACAGCTGTCAATGCTAAAATCAAAAGCAGCTAAAATATTACCTTTTTTTAGTTTCTGAGCTCCTGGTATTAAAAGTACAAATGTTTATATTTCTTATATATTTCTAACAATCCCCACTGCTGGGCATGAGTCCGTCTCTTTTTTGTTAAGGCAGGATACCTAACCGCACACCCATAATTTGGGGCAACGAACTGGGTAGTGTAGGGCTCTCATCCACTAAATTAGATCGCCGTATGCCGTCTCGCCGCCTGTACTGCCAGGTCATTGGAACTGTCTAACATTACTTAAGTGGTACGCATAAGTCTCCCCTAAGAAAATGAGGGATACAAACGTGTTTTATTTATTTAGCCAACATTGAGCCATGGTATATGGTCATTCATTACACTGGCTTAACGTGGGCAAGCGAAATTACTTTATAAACTATGGAACCGATATTATTATGATTTTTTATAGCTCTTGATTAGTCTTAAAAACTGGTTTAGTCACATATTTTATATCTCCACTTATGTCGGGAACAGAATCAAACGCGTTTACTTGATTTTCTATTATCCCGACGTTTCGAATAATAATATGTAATAATAATAATATTCACGGATATTTTCACACAACGTCGTCTGGTCCCTTTTTTTTTTTTTTTTTTTTATTTTATTTTAGGTGGGCAAAAATGTCCTACCGCACACCCCGCTGCCCGGGGAGACAACGGGGTGAATGGGGCTCTCACCCACTAAAAACCCACCGTGCGCCTCCACCCGCCCTTGCTACGGCGGATCACGGGTACCGCGTCAGTTACGACCGCGATCCGCAGGCGGCAGCCCCTACGGGCACCCTCTCTTGAGCGACGCCTCGCGCACTTAGGCGTCGCACCTTCGCGGTAGGCTTCCGCGGGCGGCAGGGTACTACGTCGTCTGGTCCCAAACTAAGCTTAACGCTTGTGCTATGGGTACTAGATTACGGATATAATACATATACTACTTTTTTTTTTGTAAATACATACATATAATAGATAGAAAACACCTAGACGCAGTACAAATATCTGTGTTCATCACATCAATAATTGTCCTGAGTGGGAATCGAACCCACGACCTCGTGCACGGAAGTCGATTACACTACCGACTACGCCACGAGGCCCGTCAAATAATATAATAATATAAGAATAATTTACCTTTACAGCATTCATAGCCACGGAGTTTACTTGTGCACTTGTTTGCACTTCTAACGATAGGTAAGGTTAAGCAACTTTCGCTGAACAAACAAAAACATAGCATCACGCCTGTATTCCCCGAAGGGGTAGGCAGAGGTGTATTACACACCCACGACTCGCCAGCTATGTTTAAGTCCCACGTAATAGGGGGCGAGGCTATTGACGTCTACCGGGCACATTTCCAAACTCCAGGCTGCTACTGAGATTTTTCCTTTTTAGGAAAAAGCTCAATAACATTGCCCGACCCAGGAATCGAACCCGAGACCTCATGATTAGCAGTCGCACACACTACCGCTACACCACCGGTTTTATATCATTAGTTAGCTTGTTTAAATGTAGATAAATGACGATCACGATGCGAAAGTGGAAGGATGTAGGTACAGGGGGAGGCCGAGACTCACCTACCTAGACTCAAACCGGTCATGTATTGAAGGAAGGTGCAGTCAAGATTCTCCGAAACCGGCGAGCGCGTACGAAGAGAATTATGAATGTTGAGGTACCGAGAGATGTATGCAAGAATAGAGCCTCGTGGCATTCTGTTCTCTCTGCCTACCCCGCAAGGGAAATGGCGTAATGATAAGTAGTAGTAGTAAATGACTATCCTAGATTTTGTTTTTACTGTATTTATATTATTTGTGGTTACTTTCAGTACAGTGCCATAGACACCAGTCCATTCAGTCAGTATGTGATGCACCCAACATGGAACACCGTTGTTAAGGTGCGTATATATCATCTTTTTGCCTTAAAACCTTAAATAATGTATTTTAAGCATTTGAAACTGCCAATTGTAATTAAAAATCTTGTTTACAAATACTTACTTTAGTTGTTAAGGCGGGAAAAAATGTATTTAACCGCACACCCGTCGTTCGGAGCATTGAACAAGGTAGTGTGGGGCCCTCACCCACTAAATAAACCTTTTTTTTTTGTTTAGGCGGGAAAAGATGTACCTAACCGTACACCCCGTCGTTCGGGGCAACGAACCCTCACCCACTAAAGAAACCCGCTGTGTGCCGTCTCTCCGCTTTTATTGGCGGGTCACTGGAACTATGTTACATTCCTTCGGTGGTACCCACTAAATAAACCTGCCTTGTGCCGTCTCTCCTCCTGTATTGGCAGACCACTGGAACTGTGTCACATTACTTCAGCGGTTTAAAGACAACATCCTGCGTTAGTTATATTGCGAGGGAATTTACAAAGAATTAACGGACATGAAGTACGCCCAAACTTAGCTCCACGACGTGTTGATTACACTAAGAATTGTTTTGTGAGCAATTTGAGTCCACAGCACTCAGCATAGGCACCAAATCGTCATCTGTATGGGTGTGGTACAAGTTTGGTACGGTTTAAAGGTTGAAGGCAAATTACAATTAATCAATTTTTTTAGATTTTGATCGGTATTTGAACACTTGACATGCTCAGCTACTTTAAAGAACAAATTATTTGTGAAAGTGGAAAACGAGAAGTTTAGTGCCTTCGCACAAATGTGATGTGGGGATTGGGAAAAGCTTTTTTTTTTTTTTTTATTGGAATTGAATGAATCGGTCAGTGCGACAGCTTAGCGGTTTAGAGTACTTCCCCGGATTGAAAGGAATCCCGCTCGCACTAAGCTTCTCTTTTTCCACTCTTTTTTTCTTTATTGCTTGTAGTGGCAGACGAGCCACGGCCAATCTGATGGTAAATGGTAACCGTCGCTTATGGACTCAACTATACCGAAAGTATTGTCAAGCCGCTGCTCACTATTTCATTCCACAGATATGAAATTAAAGAATAAACGGCTATTTCCTGCTACAGCTAAAACGCAACGATGTGCTTCATGGCCGGTCACACGGGAGATGGTGGTACCAACCCGCTCGGGCCCGATACCTAGTGAATACTTCCACTTGGTACCCAGCCCTACCACCAGTCATGCAGTGGATGATAATTGCTTACTTCCCTTAGTCGCCTCATAAGACACCCGTGGGAAAGAACGGGGTGGTGACACTTGTATTCTTAGTCCGTCACCACACGGACAAACATTTTATTCTTTAATTAAGTTATTATTTCAGATAATACCAAAGTTTATAGCACCAAATGTGATTACATTTGCGGGGTTCTTGTGCATGATATTGGTAGTGCTGCTCCTCAGCGTCTATGACTACGAGTTCTATGCTGCAGGAGGAAGGCCAGGTTCTAAAGTGATCGCCAGTGGTATACCCAACTGGTTGTATGTGCTCTGTGGGATTCTCATATTCTTGGCGTATAATTTAGGTAAGTTATTTATCTAATGTTTTAATGACGGATTCTTCTTCGATATTTTTGATTTATTTATAATTTCTTTTGTGTTATTTTTCTCATATGAGATTATAAGAACCACAAAATATATAAATATCCATGAGATTTTCTTCAAATTTGCCTATCGCGTTAAGCCAGCGTATTGGATTATTTATACTACGCTATTAGCAAACTAGCATACCGCCGGCTGATGGACCCGTATTCTGTAGACGCTAGCAACACCAGAGACATCGCTCGCGCGTCGCCAAGTTCAAGGAAAAGGAGAAAGGATAATAAGGAGACGATAAATAAGGGGGATTGGGCCTCCGCTCTAATGTGTACTTAAATTGACGGTCCTCGTGGCGTAGTAGATAGTGTAACCGACTTTCGTGCACGAGGTCGTGGGTTCGATTCCCACTCAGGACAACTATTTGTGTGATGAACACAGATATTTCTACTGCGTCTGGGTGTTTTCTATCTATTATATGTATGTATTTACAAAAAAAAGTAATATAGGTATGTATTATATCCGTAATCTGGTACCCATAGCACAAGCGTTAAACTTAGTTTGGGACCAGAGGACGTTGTGTGAAAATGTCCGTGAATATTTATTTATTTATTATTCGCTTTGGAGATTGACATTATTATTATTTTTTTTAAAAAAGACAACACCCTTCACTGTGGAATAATCCTAGTATCGCGGAGGGCTTTTACTAACATACAATTTCACGGACACAAAGTACATCCAGACTCAGAACAACCATTTGTGGATCATACAAAGAGCTGTCCTGTGTGGGAATCGAACCCACAACACTCGGGCGGGAGCCCAGTATCTAAACATAATAGCTTATCTATTACGAAAATTAAGTCTGGAGACAAAGTTAGTTGATGTCTGATCTTTTAGCTGCCATTACATATATTGTGAATTTTCTATAGATGGTATTGACGGCAAGCAAGCTCGTCGGATCGGCGTCTCCGGACCCTTGGGAGAACTATTTGACCATGGCCTAGACTCGTATATCGTGTTCCTCATTCCGTACACCCTTATGTCTATTTTTGGCAGAGATCAAGACTTCTCCATGTCATGTTTTAGGTAAATTTTTTTATACATGTAGGACACATAATGTATGTTTTAAAACTTTAGTCTGTTTGTTTGTTCGCGCAACACGCAAACTAAGTATATTTTTTTGAATGATAGCTCTTAATTGATTTAAAAACTGGTATACGTTTTATCTCGCTACAATATAAATAAATAAACAATTGTTTTTTGCCACATAGTAGTTACATCAAAAAGGGCTTAATCTAAATGTTATAATAGTATAATAGACACTGAAACTGGATTCCAAATTAAACTAAAGCCTTTAGAATATAAAGGACACTTGAGACAACCTAAAAACAAGCTCTTGACTGCGAGCAAAGGCTACTTAGTTTAATATTTGGTAGCAAGACATGCATAGTTATTAAGGGTTGTTATTTTCGCTTAAACACCTAGAATTGTTCAGTGAATATTTGAAATCACTAAGGCAAAAAGACAATATTTGCTTTCGCCCAATCGTATATACCTATCGTAGCTCCAAGATGGAAAGCAAGTTGAGTGAAGAAACAATATTATGATGATCTATAAATTGAGGATATACAATTGTGTTTAGAAATCGTGGCAAAATTTGTATATCTACTGAAATATATATCATTAATTTCGCATTAATTTTATAAAATAGTAACAACTTTTAATGCATGAGCGTAATAACAGTAGATATTAGAGAGAACGAGAGAAAAAGAGACAGTCAATGAGTTTTTCAAAACAGTTTTTAGTATTATTGCCTCGGTGGTGTAGCGGTAGCGTGAGCGACTGCTGATCATGAGGTCTCGGGTTCGATCCCCAAGTCGGGCAGATTATTATTATTATTGAGATTTTCTGTATACCTGAAGAAAAATTCTCAGTAGCAGCCCGGAGTTTGGAAATGTGCCCGGTAGAGGCAATAGGGTCGCTCTCTATTACACGGGACTTAAGCATGGTTGGCGTACCGTGGGTGTGTAAAATCACCTCTCTCTTCGGGGATACAGGCGTGAGACTATGTAGGCATATGTATTTTAGTATTATTAGACAGATTGATTCGTTGCAGCTGCTCGCGCGTCAAAGCAAATCTAAGCAAAACTAGTACAGGAAAGCGTAATCTGCTCTCATTTATAGTGGACACTTTTAGAACCTAATTGTGGATCTTCTCTTTTTTATACATGAATGGTTCCAGGGGTTTCTTTTTAATGCCATACGCTATGATCTAGAGCATGAGTCTCCCCTATTTTTGTCTAGGCCCTTAAAGTGGCAATATACGATGATTAATAGGATTGATGTTAATTATTTCCCTGCTACGCCTGGTTTTGGGGTTGGTACAGTTGATTATCTTAACTGTATTTATTTATTTATACATTTTTGATCTATATTTTTTAGCATTTGACATGATCCGCCATTTTTAAAAAGATATAGATCAAAAATATTTAAAAAATCAAGTCATCAAATAGTATGAATTTTAATTGCAAAATTAAACTTACCTACTATATTGGTTTAATGCATGTAAATGCTTTCCGATAGATGACGTTGGTCGTAAAGACAAATGTGATAAGGAGATTGGAATGATCGAAAGGTCTGTACTATAGCTCAGGGGCTTAGCTTAGGTACTCATTTGTATTTGTTTATAGTTGTATTGTACTTGTAATCCAGGGGTTTTCTAATTGTGATGAGTGTGGTGTTAAACTTCTACATAAGCCATTGGGAGAAGTACACCACAGGCACCCTGTATCTACCGTGGAGTTACGATTTGAGCATGTGGGTGAGTTCTCTTGAATCTTGAACAATTTGATTAGTTGATAACAACTGTGGGTAAATTCAGTCTAAGACCACCTTCTCTCATATGGCATTCGTGAGTTTTTAACAATACCACGGACTGCTGTTACAATACATTTATTTTTTTATACTACGTGGGTAGCAAACAAGCTTACGGCCTGATGGTAAGCGGTTACCGTAGCCTATAGACGCTAGCAATACCAGAGGTATCATTGGCGCGTCACCATCTCTAAAGAAAGTGATAAGTTGTGGATAGGAAGAATATTAAGGAGAGGATAGGGAGGGGGTTTGGGCCTCCAGCGCTCTTACTCACCATATAAAATGCAACGGTAGAAATACGTACCGTTGTTTTACGCTGATCTTCTGTGAGAGGGTGGTACTTCCCCGCTCGACCCAGCCTATTCATGCTGGGATAAGCAGTGTCTATCTATATTAGTTATTATAGCGCTGGGGAAGCTCCAAAAAAAAAAGTAAAGAGCATTAAAAATATTGTACCTATACCATTTTTTTATCGGTTCATTCGAAAGCTGAGTACGATGCTGTTCGTATTGGAAGGAACCTATGGTCCTGGAGTCTTTAAAATATACATATTTGGAGGATATACATTCACGAAAATATTCGAAGTGATCATTCACCTTGTCGGCCTACTGACCACGCTGCCAGTTGCCATCTATAATGTCTACTTGTAAGTAATTAAGACATACGATTAAATACCTTGTTGAAATAGAAAAGTATTACAACGTTTGGGATGACTTTTTGATTGTATAAATAGCGCAATAATTTGGATACCAACGTATTATACCTAGTTTTGTGGGTTCGATTCCCACACAACAAATATTTGGACGACTCAAAAATATTTTCTTCCGAGTTTGTATGTAGGTACTTAACTTCGCCATGTAGGTATACAATCAAATTATGTAATTATTAACGAAAATATCACCGGCCCCTGTAGGTAAATATTGTGAGGAAACATGTAGACGCCGGAGAAATTTTTAATTTCCGTTGAGTATGTACTCGTATGTATGTATGTGTTTATAAATATATATAATATACCTATGAGGGCTATAGTCTTAATAAAAGTCTATTCTAAGTAAGGATATCTCTATTTTGAATGGGATCCTTAGTTGCGGTGCTCGGTTGCCGAGACGCTGCTGGGAGGGTTAGAAATATTTTTTGCCGATTCTTATCTACAATGATAGAGGTCTGCCGTTGGGCGCGCATCACGGAAAAATCAATTAGGTTTTCTAAGTTTTATTTCGTAGATATTAGATATCTAAAAACGATAAAAGCGATAAAGCGATATATATAATCTATTATTATTATTATTTTCTATGTATGGGATTGACAGTCGGTTACGCTAACGTTGTCGTAACCTTATGTCAATCTCATGTATTTTTATATGTTTTTATGATGCCCTGAGGAATAATCCTGGTATCCGCAGGGGACTTTATAAACATACATTATCACGGACACAAAGTACACCCAGACTCAGAACAACCATTTGTCAATCACACAAAGAGTTGTCCTGTGTGGGCATCGAACCCACAACACTCGGGTGGGAGGCCGGTAATAAACTTAAGGTATTTAAAGTTTTAAGAAACAGTTATTTTTATAACCACTAGGTAAGTGATGTGTGTTTTCTGTACAAAATTACCACCAGGTCGTATCAAACTCGCACCGGGAGAATGTATTCAATTCCTGGAGCGTTGAAGCCTCTGTCATCGCTGTCTCTAGTGACAGTGACCATGATCTTGTGGGGATTGTACTCGGAGAATAATATCACTGAACAGCATCCAAGAGCATTCATCTTCCTCTACGGAACTCTGTTCAGTAACATTGCTGTGAGTATCGTTTGTAAATCTATTATATATAATTCTCGTGTCACTTTGTTGCTCACGAACTCAGAAACTATCTAACCAACTTTAAGGTTTTTCTTTTAAATGTGTGCTTTGCTAGCGTGTCTAAGATAGGATAGTTTTTATTAATTAATTGCAAAATATTCACGAAAAGAAATATGGCGGTACGAAGTTCGCCGGGTCAGCTAGTTCTTTATAAAACTTCAGATCATAGGCCTAATATATATTTACATCAGTTCTTTTAGAAATAACTAAAATATAAAATGGATTACAGTGATAGGACTGCAGAGACAATGGTATCAAGCTCGATCCCGAGTCCAAGGTTCAGACCTAGTACGGCACAAACCTCTGACTTTTCAAGTTTTTTTTCAAAATTATGTGTGTATTTATCTACAATTTCACATCGTGAAGAAAACTGCATGCCTGAGAGAATTCTACCAACTCGCATTGAGTCAGCATGGTGGACTATGCCCTAATCCTTTTCACCATGAGAGGAGACCCGTGCCCAATAGTGGGACAGAAAAAGGGTTAAAAAAAGCACTGAATGTACCGTAACACTTACTTTTGGACAGACAAATGAATTTGTGTGAGATTCGATGCCTTATCTTGAAGTTAGCTTTCTTTTTTTCACAATTTTACCAAGGTTTACGCATATAATTAGGTATGTAGCATCACGCCTGTATTCCCCGAAGGAGTAGGCAGAGGTATTACATACCCACGGTTCGCCAACTATGTTTAAGTTCCACGTAATTGGGGGCAAGCCTATTGCCGTCTACCGGGCACATGTCCAAACTCCGAGCTGCTACTGAGAATTTTTCTTTTGACGAAAAAGCCCAATTACACTGCCCCACTCCAGGATCGAACCCGAGACCTCATGATCAGCAGTCGCTCACATTACCGCTGCACCACAGAGGCAGTTCAAATATGTTGTGGTACGTTGTGCTACGAATACTTTTTGCTGTTGTTGCAGTAAGCGTCTGCAATTTTTTCATGCCTCTTCGATAAAACATATCTGTTCGCATCGTACTTTCCTGAGAAAGTCGGCATATTTAATCTGAGCTGTAGCGATATCTGATAGGTATTGTTTAGCTGTTATATGATCCTTGAACTTAGGGACTGCGGGAATTCTCAAAGCTGTGTGTGTGTTTTATGATATTGCAGAAAATAATTACAGGTAAGCATATCTGTAAGTAAGTAGATACAAGTGATAATTTTCGTTGTAGATGTTCCAACCAGTACCAGATTTACATACTTTATGGGGTGAATGGTTTATTACGGTACGGATATTCTATTGGTAGAGGCTTGCTTATCTCAGCATGAATGGGATGGTTAATGACGGCAGATGAGCCACCGCCCACCTGATGGTAAGTGGTAACCGTCGCTCATGGACACAACTATACTGAGAGTATTGTCAAGCTGCTGCACACCATTTATTTCTCAAGTATGAAATGAAAGAATATTAAACGGCTTCTTCTTCTGCTACAGCCAAAACACACCGCCGTGCTTCATGACCGGTCACACAGGTGACGGTGGTACCGACCCGTTCGGACCCGATAGCAAGTTAGTACTCTCACTTGGTACCCAGCCCTACCACCAGTAATACAATGGGTGATAATTGCTTACTTCCCTTAGTTGTCTTGTACGACATCCGCGCGAAAGGATGGGGTGGTGACACTTGTATTCTTAGTCCGTCACCACACGGACAATCGGTGATTGGCGTAAAATAACGGTAAGTATTCCTACGGTTGTATTTTGTATGGTGAGTGAGAGCGCCGGAGGCCCAAACCCCCTCTCTATACTCTCCTTAGTATCCTTACTCTCTACCTGGTATCCTTTTCCTTGGAGATAGCAGCGCGCAAGGAATGCCTCTAGTATTAGGATGCATCTATAGGCTAGCTATGCTGTGTGGGGCCGGCTTTAGGATTGTCCCACTCCTCTCTACCCACGGGAGTGCAATTGTGGCGATTAGGGCACTAACCACCATAATGAGCACGCAACAAAAAATGGGACCGATGATCTGGTCAAAGCAGTTGGATGCGGGCGGCGCAGAACCGCTCGTTATGGCGTTCTCTTGGGCCTTCTCTTGGCCTATGTCCAGCAGTGGACGTTGAAAGGCTGATGGGTCTATAGGCTACGGTAACCGTTTACTATCAGGTAGGCTGTATAACTGTTTGCCTACATCATAGTATAAAAAAAAACTTCTATCATCATTACCATAATGTCTATGGAATGGAGATGGACTAAGAATCCATCTCCATTCCATAGACTATATGGCTTTCAAGATGGTAAATTTCCGGATGCTCTGAAAATCTCTCTTGTGAAGCCACTATATAAAAAAGGTGACATCTACACTCCTAGCAACTATAGACTAATAGCACTTTTACCAACATTTTCAAAAATATTCGAAAAGGCTATGTGTATACGATTATATAATTTTATGGAGAAATATAATATACTTGATGATTCACAAAATGGGTTCAGAAAGTCATACTTTAGCTGTATACAAATACGTTCAAACAGCACTGCAGCACATAAACGATAAGAGACGAGTATTCGGAGTACTATTAGACATGACCAAAGCCTATGACAGACAGAGTACTATACAATATTCTCCTAGAAAAGTTACATGGGTCGGTAATTCGGGGACCGCCTTATCAATGGCTCAAATCTTATTTAGAAAATAGACTACAAGTTGTCCAAATACAAAACCACAATCATGACACAAAATAAATTCAAACAATAAGATCTCCTAAAAATAATATAACATGTTCCATTCCCCAGGGCAGTGTACTGACCACCGAAGGAATGTAACATAGTTCCAGTGGTCCGCCAATAAAGGCGGAGAGACGGCACACGGCGGGTTTATTTAGTGGGTGAGGGCCCCACACTACCCTGTTTGTTGCCCCGAACAACGGGGTGTGCGGTTAGGTAAATTTTTTCCCGCCTAAAAAAAAAAAAAAAAAAAAGGGCAAGGGATGTGTTTTATTCTTGATATATATAAATGACTTACCAAAAATAATAAATAAACAGACAACTTTACCGGTACTATTTGCTGATGACGTATCCCTGTTAATAAATTACAAAAAAAATTATAATCCCGCGCGTATGCTCGAAGAAAACTTAAAAATTATTACAGGTTGGCTCCATGACCATAACTTGGAAATAAATTATAACAAAACCAAAATAATACATTTCAGAGCATATAACTCCAGCCTCATACATAAATACAACTATTCAAAATGTACAGTTAGAACAAGTAAATTCATTTAAATTACTTGGTATAAACATAGATACTCACATAAATTGGAAAAGTCATATAGAAGAAATTAAGACAAAACTATCAAAATTTACATACGCCCTTTTTCGACTTAAATGTATCTATCAGCATATATTAAACATACGCGTATTCCTGGCTAAGTTACGGTGTTATACTAAGGGGTAATAGTGTAAATTTTCAGGATTTATTCATACTACAGAAAAAAATGTGTTAGAATCATCGTTCATATAGACAATCAACATAGCTGCAAACCATATTTCACAAAATATAATCTCTTAACACTGCCTTCGATATATATATACAATATCTGTTTACTTGTATTTAAAAACATATAACTTTTTGTAAAAGTTAGAGAGACACTCACAACTTAAATACACGACACAAAGACAGATTATACTTACCAATATCTAGAATTAAGATGCTTCATCAGTGTCCTTATAATATGGCGGTAATATATTTAATAAATTGCCAAAATACATAAAAACAGAAACAAAATTAACGCTTTTTAAAAATAAACTAAAAGAATATCTAATTATGAAATACTTCTACTCAACAAAATAAATAAATAAATATATTCACGGACATTTCACACAACGTCCTCTGGTCCCAAACTAAGCTTAACGCTTGTGCTATGGGTACCAGATTACGGATATAATGCATATACTATTTTTTTTTGTAAATAAATACATATAATAGATAGAAAACACCCAGACGCAGTACAAATATATGTGTTCATCACACAAATAATTGTCCTGAGTGGGGATCGAACCCACGACCTCGTGCACGGAAGTCGATTACACTACCGACTACGCATAACAAATAAATATGGACTAGTTGAATTAATAAGTAGTTTTTAATATTATATTAACTTGACATTATACCCTGATGTATTGTATAATGAAAAACATAATTAAAAATCGAATTATTGTTATTGATTGTATTCTTTATTGATATTTATTACATTAGTTACTAAATTGCTAGGTCTAACAACTTGTATTAAATTTAAAATCTCGCTAAATGTATTTAATATTAAGTTATTTATTATAATTAGATAAAATCATTAAGACACCACAATTTGCTGCGCTCGAAGAGGGCAACTAAGCTGGAACTAACAAGAAATTTAAAATTTAAGACCTAATTTGTACCTTAGTTTGGCAAATAAAGATTTGATTTGATTTGAATAGGTACACCATTCACAAAACAAATGTGAGGTGGAGATAGGGTGTCAAGATGACCAGCGAAGGTGCGACGCTCCGTGTGCGGATGCGTCGCTCAGTTGAGGGTACCCGAGAGGGTAAGCCGCCGGCGGACCACTGAAGTAATCCAACACAGTACCAGTGGCCCGTCAATAAAGGCGGAGAGACGGCGACGGCGGGTTTCTTTAGTGGGTGCGAGCCCCACACTACCCTGTTCGTTGCCCCGAACGACGGGGTGTATGGTCAGGAACATTTTTTCCCGCCTAAACAAAAAAAAAGAGTGTCAAGATGACTGCAATAGGTTAGCGGTCCAAAGCACTTCCCGGGATTGAATGGGACGCAGGTTCGAATCCTGCTCGCAGTAAAGCTCTTTTTTTCCGCTTACACAAATAATTTGTTCTTTTTAAAGTAGCTGAGTATGTCAAGTGCTAAAATACAGATCACAATATTTACACATATTATTTCTTTAGAACCAATTTTAAATTCCACTTAAAAATTCAGAATAGAAGTATCATATAACTGTATATTTCTTTCTCCACAGAGTCGCCTCATCATTGCTGAGATGTGTCACAGCCGATGTGAGCTCATCAACTGGATGTTCTGGCCTCTGGTCACCGGCATCATAATATCGTTCATCCAGCCTTCTCTCGAGTCAACGGTACTGCACGTGATTCTGACTTTGGCAGTTTTTGCACATGTACATTATGGGATTTGTGTGGTAAGTATGCACTTAAAAGGAAACTTAGTATTTATTAATTACCCATCGCGCAATTTAAGATATGCCCTAAGAACGCATCTAATTTTGAAGAACATACTGGTTGTTGAACTTACCTGAACAAAATTATCATCAAAATAAATTACCTTTTTTTTTGCTAAAGATGGCAGACGAGGCAAGGCGCTCCTGATGGTAGGTAAGTGGTAATCGTCGCTCATGGACTCAACTATACCGAGAGTATTGTCAAGCCGCTGCGCACCATTTCATTTCTCAGATATGAAATGAAAGAATAAACAGCTATCTTCTGCTACAGCCAAAACACACTGACGTGTTTCATGACCGGTCACACAGCAGACGGTGGTACCGACCCGTTCGGGCCCGATAGCAAGTGAGTAGGTATTCTCACTTGGTACCCAGGCCGTTGCCGTATGGGGCCGGCGCCAAGAATAGCTCCACCCTGTCTCTTCCTATGGGAGTCGTAAAAGCCGACTAAGGGATTACCGGGGGACCGGGCAGCAGCGTTCCCCTGTGTACTAAAAACATCCACTGCGATCGCCAACCCGCTTGCCAAGCGTGGCGATTATGGTAAAACCCTCATTTTGGGGAGGCCTATGTCCAGCAGTGGACGATGAAAGGCTGATGGATGGATGGATCCAGCCCTACCACCTTAACCTATTACAAAGATATTTGAATACACTTCTCACAATCTCTGTTCCAAACACAGTAGCTTAATTACTTTTTAAAACAACATTTGAACGTCTTCTGGTAATCTATTCCAAGAGTATATCTACTAGCAATTAGATACCAATTTCTGCTGATCGTCCTATTCGTGACTAGATATGGTAGCTTATTTATTAGTGATTGGAAGTAGACGTGTGTTTGAGATATCTGTATCATACTTTCTCTATTTATTTATATGGCGTAATACTCGACGCTTAGATCAACCCGTGGATAGAGTTACGGGATTTGATTTCAACAGATACCTACCTACATCTTGAGATTAAATTGTAGTCCTGAGCTAGATTATATCTATGGTGGTGTGACTATGGTCTAAATATTATTACTTAGTGCAGGCTGTAGACTTAAAAAGTGGCGCTTTACAATTAAACTTACCTATATGTTTTAGCTAAATGCGAAGAGCACGTCAATATAATACCTAGCTACAATTATTTCACGTTTTCATTCAATTACTTTTAACTATCTACTTCATTTTCTTTAACATTCTGAAAATATTTTCTATGGGCTTATGTGTGTTGATAACAGCTATTACTTTAACAGTTTTATCTAAAATTGTGCATACGCATGCAATAAATCTAATCTTACAAAATCTTCTCCATGTAATTTAGTAAGTAAATTTTCAACTTAGATAGGGGAAATGAATACTTATTTAAAAAACATCATTTAAACTTGTGCAGATTAGTAAGGCGGAATGCTTATAAATAGTGTCCTAAGTTTTTTTTTTAAACTTCGCACGCTGATGCAAAGGCTGTACGGGTAGATAGCAAAAACCTCGTTCCATATTACATAAGACAAAGATACATTTCAAAACTATGGACGTATTATAACCTCTACTTAACTCTTTGGGAGTAAAGTTTTAAGATTATAAAAAATCTTAACTCATAGATTACTTTAAAAACAAGGATTAACGATTTAAATCAAATATCTGTCCCATGTGAAGATCAAGTAAAATGCAATCGTTACAACAGCTCATTACAGAGGTGATTGGGTATTATGTAATACTTTAAAATATCCCCTAAATAGTAGATAGGCGTAGTGTATTGTACCTACTAAGATTATATCGACATCGCGCAATTTACAGCTTTTTCTCAGATAAGTGCATTGTGCAGTCTTTAACCACCGCTATTTTATTGTCATTGTGCATATGACTTTTTCATTCTGAGAAGCGATAATTATACCTATCTAAGTGATATATAATATAGTTTAGGATCCTACGTGTATTAAAACTTTATAGGTATACCACCTATAATAATTAGCCTCCAACTGCAACTTCGCTGTAAGCAAAAGCTAGTTTTTTGGTCTTATCTCTAGTTTCCAGGATTGTAGCGAGATAAAATGAATACCAGTTTTTATGTCTAAGCAGGGGCTATTGAACAAGAGTTTCATTACACTCGCTTCAGTACTTTTTGCGAAACACAGACAAAAATTCTATAAGCCGCTTTGAGTTTAGACACTTACTTAGCAACGGTTTTTTTTCTAAGTTTTATGTAAAGACACGGCTCTATTACAGATTTCCGATAGATGTATCTATGTTTTATTTTCAGGTCCGGCAAATTTGTGCGCATCTCCGTATTAACTGTTTCACGGTTCCCAAAGAAAAGAGAAAATAACAAAAATTTGTAAAAAAGCTAAATATAAAGTTGATAACTTTGTTATAAATTTTATTTAGAAAAATTATATAGAAAGATTATACCAACCTGCTTCCTAATCCATCCTGTTCAAAGAGCGCCAGGTAGAGAGCAAAATATGACACCACGACACAATCTAATTCACAAAATAATACGTAATACAACACTTGATAGCGAAAAAAATGAGCAATCCAACGTCGACATGCGAAAAGCTGTCCAGACTTCTCGACAAGTGCGAGTGGGACAACAATATGTATCAGAGCTACCACTCAGCTACGTCTTTAAATTATACGTTCTCATAGCCTTGTAGCGCTCTCCGAGTCTTGTTAAATGCCAGATATTCAATTATGATCCACTACATTTCAGACTTTATACACGTGTGAATAAAAGTTGTAATTGATTGGGGTTAGTTGAGAGTTCAAACGTTTTAAATTCAATGCGAAATTTAGTAATGGGGGGTGCGCGACATGGACACCGAAGTCAGGGTTTAGAATTTCAGTGTAGCTTCGGATAGCCGCGAAGCGCTGCTTTGTTAGACATCCAATTGTTTACAGAACCGATTTTTTTTTTATATCCTTCGAGTCTATTATCGTTTAAATGGAATATAGGAACCGGATTTAATGAAAAGAGATTCCTGTATAATTTATGATACGCACTAAATAATTATATAATATCGGTATTGTATGATAAAAGAAATATATTAATAACTTGTGACTTGTGAACTTTTGTGGATCAAAAAGTGAGTGAAAATAATTAAAATAATAAGTGTCCTACGAAGATAATTTAAATAGAGATTAGGTAAGTGATGTGTTTGGTAAAGAATGACGATTAACAAAACTTAATAAATCCTTTGTGGTGGTGTGGCATAAACATGGCATGATTTTTCTATTAAAAATAAAACAGAAACGCATGCTGGATGATGCTATGTAGGTTTTGAGGAAATAGGTTTATATCAAATTAAAAAAATTATAAAAAAATTTATCGACGGAGACATGTTTCAAATAGAGAAGGTAAATATATTTTCTGGAAACTTTATGATAAAAGCTGTTTGAAAGTTTTTAGTGCAACTTTATTTACAGTTAAAATCCTTAAATTACATCGATAAATGTAAATTTTATTCCAACGGAGGCAATTTTATTAAAAGAGGTTAACTAAGTGATAAATTAAAAAACAACAATTAAAAAAACTAAGTAGATAGGTATAAAATCTACATTATTTCTGATGGTAGCTATTAAAAATACTGGTGGTAGAGCTTAGAAGGCATTGAATGGCTGAATGAGAATCTCACTGGTTGCCGGACGGACTTTTCACGATAGACATCGGGTTGTGATCTGGGTGTAAAGCGGCGGGCTCTATTTAGGTACCTACATATGATGTTGTATAATCTATTGTAACTGAAATTAATAAGTGACGTGTGTCTTTTAAAGGGGCTTAGTTCTTCTTCACATTCTCAATTATTTTCAATATTGCTGGTTTTCAACAGATTATTTAGAGATTATCTACAAAAATAGCATTCTGTTCTGCGTCAAAGAGACTTAATCTTTATTAGTTCTGTCCACTAAATCAATATGAAAAGACATTCCACAATTATTTTCTACCTTAAATAATATTTAGAGCTTTATTTTTCGTTAAGGCGGGAAAAATGTACCTTACCGCACACCCCGTCGTTCGGGGCAACGTACAGGGTAGTGTGAAGCCCTCGCCCACTAAATAAACCCGCAGTGTGCCGTCTCTCCGCTTGTATTGGCGAGCTACTGGAACTGTATTACATTACTTCAGTGGTAAATAATATTCAGACTTAGTTACTCAATTTTAAATTAATTTTAATTCAGAATTATTAAAAGATCTTAATGTTCAAAGTAATATAGTTGAAATTCCTGTCAGCAAATAACACAAACTTTTAATTTTGGTTTGAATAGGCTAAAGTACAAATTATTTGTGAATAAAGAAAAAGATATTTTTAGTAGGAGCGGGAAACGAACCCGCATCTTTTCCAATCCGGGGAAGTGCTCTAAGCCACTAAGCTATCCTACTGTTCTTTCGATCATCTCAATTTCTTAATCACATTTGTCTTACGACCAACGCCATCTATCGGCAAGCATTACATGCAATTTGACGGCTCGATTTTTTTAAACATTTTAGATCTATTTCTTTTAGCAATTGACATTCTCCGCTACTTTTTAAAAATATAAATTACTTGTGAATAAAGAAAAAGAAAAGGAAATAGATCTAAAATGTTTAAATAGGCTATTTATTATATTAGACTTATATTTAAATCTTAACAACATGAGCAGAAAGTCTAAAACTTGTTCAGTAACGAACATACAGTTTTTTTTATAAAGAACATAAACGGCTGTAACCGGTTGGGTAAAAAACCTTATCTTATTACATAATAACATGTAAGCGAAATATCTCTCACTCATCACGATGTCTCCAAAACTATGCACCCAATTGACTTGAAATTAGGCAGTTATTCTATCCCCACTAAGATAATAGAGAGAGAGAGAGAGATTTTGAGTAAAGCCCGTCGTACGTAGCTATAATAGGTATATATTATTATAAATCATAGCTACATACAATGCGAAAGTGGAAGGATGTAGGTACAGGGGGAGACCGAGACTCACCTACCTAGACCAAATCGGTCATGCATTGAAGGCAGGTGGAGTCAGGAGTCTCCGAAACCAGCGAGCGTGTATGAAGAGAGTTATGAATGTTGAGGAAGCGAGAGATGTATGCAAGAATAGAACCTCTTGGCACTCTTGGTTCTCTCTGCCTACCCGCAAGGGAAATGGCCTGATGATAAGTTAGTTAGTTAGTAATTTATAAATCATAGCTAGGCATATTACGACATATTTTCTTAGATACAAATTTTGGAGTTACCGCACATGTAGATATAATATATATTTCTATAACGTAACTAACTTATACCGTAATTTATATATTATATTAATATATATTATAGCTACGTATGTGACATGCTTAAATCCTATCCAAAACATATATTTTCCTCCGGGATGTATGTGCATACAAATTCATTCAACGGGGATGAGGTAACAGACAAAAGTTAGCCTAACATATATAGATAGCACCTCCGTGGCAGACAAAATCGGGTTTTTAGGTTATATCGCAGGTTTTTGATATAGGTAGTATTGAGATAAAACAAATACCTACCAGTTTTTAAGTTTAATCAAGAGCTATCACACAAGAAGGTTTATTAAAATCGGTTCAGTAGTTTTTGCGTGATGTGCAAAGCAAGTAGACAGATAGACAAACTGATACACAGATGAAAATTATATAATAAATTATTGTTTTATGCTTATACACACCTAAATAGCCTAATACAGTAATTTTTTTTATCTAATATCTTAAATGGACGGACACAGCTCTGTTACAAATGGAGAAAGAGCATCGTGGCTTAGATACTTGCCTTCCGCGACGAGTGTTAGGCGCGATATACACACAAACGGCGTAAGGCGCGGCGCAGGCGTGGAACAGATACGGCACAGACGCGATTTAAACCTGTGCCGCGCCTCTTGAGTGTAACTCACAATTCGTCTCCTTAGTACATTTTGTACGCAATAGTTTTGAAGCGGCATCGTGCCTGCGCCGCGCCGAACTCCTCACCGTTTGTGTGTATTTCGCGCCTTACGAATTCGTTTCCCATACTGGTCACTTACTAATGAGACTCCAACAGTTGTCTTAAGTAATTTTTTCCTTCATTGTTCGATCTGATAAGCTTTGACTGTAGGCACCTACCTACTGAACTATCGAAAAGCTTCGTTCTATTAAAAGGCAAAATCAACGAGTTTTTAGCTCTAATTAAGAAATATCTATCATATAATTAAAAATTGGTTCAGTAAATTTTGCGTGATGCATGCACAAATGGACAAGCATTCTAAAATAAATGTTTTGAATTCTGGCATGCCTAAATCATCTAATACAGTATTATTTTAAACTCTTTCATTATTAATTTAGTAGTTTAATACAAATTAGAAGTTTCTTTATAAGAACGCCACAGCAACAGGTATGAGCCGGTTATTTCCAATTAACAGAAAATCTTATAAGATAAGATTTGTAATTTTCCGCTTTAATACCATAGATAAAGTTTATCTTAAAAAGTTAATCTTAAAACTAATCGTGACTAATTAAATAAAAATTCTGACGTTTATTGTGTAAAAGCTTATTCCAACTCGTTTTAATATAACTAGTGTTACATTAATTAAGATATTCCAGATTTAAAGATATTTAACAATTAATTCCAGAAAAGTATACAATTTCATGTTTAAACGTGAGATATAGAAATGATTTAATTATATTAGCCTTACAAAGATAAATATAAGATATTGATAATATTAAGCTTATGTTGTTTTACATTCTTGAAACAAATATACTGGTGAAAGGGTTGGGGGTCAAGTGGGAGCAGGTTTCCAGTGGTAGATTCTTGCTTATCCCAGCACGAATGGCCCGGCACGATCGGGGAAGTACCACCCTCTCACAAAAGATGAGCGTATAACAACGGTAATTATGCGTACCATTGTGTTTCGCATGTTGAGTTAGAATGCCGGAGGCCCAAACACCTTCCCTATCCTCTCCTTTTTATCCTTCCTAGCCACCTCCTATCCCTTTCCTTGGAGATGGCGACGCGCGAGTGTTACCTCTGATGTTGCTAGCGTCTATAGGCTACGGTAACCGCTTATCAACAGATTGGGCGTACGTTTGCTTGTTCGCCACTCACAAGTGCAAAGCTCCTTGGTGTGTTTGCAAAAGAACGATACCTACATATATTTTGATTATTTTTTAAGCATTTGACATTACTTACTACTTATAAATTAACAAAAAGTGCGAAAATGTGAAATCACAAATAACAGTGACGAGCAGGATTTGGATCTGCATCTCCTGGAATACCGTCAGATGCTTTGACAATTCAGCCATCGTGACAATTGCTCGGGACTGCGAATTTTGATAACATATTCATTCTTAATGTCTTGGGTGACCATCGCGCAATCTGTCGGAAGTATGTGCAACTCTGCAACCAACATTCATCATGCCACATGGAGCTGGATTTACTTCTCCTGTCACTGGCAATGTGCCCATGATGGCCTCCATCCATCCATCAGCCTTTCAACGTCCACTGCTGGACATAGGCCTCCCCAAGAAAACGCCACAACGAGCGGTCCTGTCATGGGGGATAATGCCGTAATCGCCACGCTTGGCAGGCGGGTTGGCGATCGCAGTGGATGTTGTTAATACTCGAGGGAGTGCAGCTGCCCACTCCCCTGGTATTCCTCAGTCGGCTCTTACGACTCCCGTGGGTAGAGAGGGGTGGGACAATTCTAAAGCCGGCCCCAAACGGCAAAGACGCAAAGGCATGATGGCCTAACGAAGTGATAAAATAAACTCCGCTCCAGCTGCTACTTCTGGCATTTTCTTCATGTAATTAAAAACTTTTTAACAAATAAAAAAATAAGGACAAACTTTCATGCCAGATCTTTGCAGTGGAGGACGAACCTGGTCGTTGGTAGATTTAATAAAAAAATATCATAATAATACTAGATTAGGCCCGCGACCTCGTCCGCTTGGACTTCAGATATGTATATTATACTATACGTAACTCTACGGCGCATTAATTATCCCTATCTAAAAGATGGGAACCATCTATTTTCCGGGATAGAAAGTCGTTTTCTGGGCTCTAGACATTATCACGATCGGTTCAGTAGGTGAACGCACTTTTGCATATAATATTAAGTAAGGATTTAAGTATATCATGTAAACTAGACAATATGTAAGTGCAAATTCTTTGTAAATGTAGAAAAAGAGAAGTTTAGTGCGAGCGGGATAAATCTAACTACTAAACTAATAAACTTAATTTAGAAGTTTATTTTTTTCCACATTCACAAATAATTTGTCCTTTAAAGTAGCTGAGCATGTCAAGAGCTAAAATACAGATCGAAAATATGAAAGAGCTTTAACAAGATTTATAGGAAATACTTACGTTATGTAGTGTCAGCCGAATTAATAATCGGCTGTCACTTCATTCCCGCTGAATATTCAAAAGTTAAACAAGACAGTATTATGGTGATGAATCACTTAAAGTGTAGCTTGCCTTAGAATAGGACTTTTGGCGACCTCTCTACTAATATTAAAGTTTAATTAGAATACATAATATTGCAATAACAAAAATTCGTTGCGTGTTTTAGAAGTAACTGGGGAAACAGACACACTCGGACAGCCATTTTTATTATTTAGAGATAAGCTTAGAACCTATCCGTAAAAGTCTGTTAAACCTTGTAAAAGTTAAAGGTAAAAAACATTTAAAAAGTAATTAGTAAAAGGCAAAGTCAAAAGGAGAGTTATGATTTTAACCCATATGTAGGTATGTGTGTATGTTTTTGTATTACGAGGGTGGCGAACATTCTCACCGGGTCGTAGTAGTTACCATCAAAGAGAATTTAATCACGTTACCATAGCCTATAGACACTAGCACCACCAGAGGCATCTCTTATGCATCTTTAACTCTAGGGAAAGGGAAAGGCTGTGGATAGGAAGGATAATAAAATTTGACGGGCTTCGTGGCGTAGTCGGTAGTGTAACTGACTTCCGTGCACGAGGTCGTGGGCTCGATTCCCACTCAGGACAATTATTTGTGTGATGAACACAGATATTTGCCCATAGCAAATGCATTAAGCTTAGTTTGGGACCAGAGGACGTTGTGTGAAATGTCCTTGAATATTTATTTTATTATTTATTTAATAAGGAAAGCATTAGGAGGTTTAGTTTACCGGCTCTCTTGTACGCTACAGTAGAAGTTTCAATCGTTGTTTAAGGTTGATCTTCTGTAAGATGGTCGTACTTCTCCGATCGACCGGGTCCATTCATGCTGGGACAAGCAAAGCTTTACATAATTTGTAAAATACTTATCATAGCTATACAAATAAGCTATCGGTTACCCATTGATTATAAGCTATGTGAGGTATGTGGGGTCGCCCTAAATTCATGTAACGTTAGAGATAAACTTTCTTAATTTTGTGTCTGTCTGTTTTATTGGGTATCAAATAAAAGTGCTCAATACCTCCACCTGATAGTAAGCGATTACCATAGCCTATAAAAAAACATCACGCCTGTATTCCCCGAAGAGGTAGGCAGAGGTGTATTACACACCCACGATTCGCCAGCTATGTTTAAGTCCCACGTAATAGGTGGCGAGCCTATTGACGTCTACCGGGCACATTTCCAAACTCAGGGCTGCTACAGAGAATTTTTCTTTTTAGGAAAAAGCTCAATAACATTGCTCGATCCAGGGATCGAACCCGAGACCTCATGATTAGCAGTCGCATACACTACCGCTACACCACCCTATAGACGCTCTATAAGATTTCCATGGAAAGAGATAGGAGGTGGATAGGCAGGACAATAATGAGAGTACTAAGGGGATGATAGGAAGGATATTAAAGAGAGGTTGGGGAGGAGATCTGGGCCTCCGGTGCTCCCACTAGCCTTACGAAACACAACGGTAGGAAAGAACGTTGTTTCACGCCAATCTTCTGTGAAAGGATGGTACTTTCCCAAACGAGCCGGCTCATTAATGCTGAGATAAGCAAGGATCTACTTATATAGGTTTATACGTAATCGGTAGTTTAGTTTTCAAACTTATTAGAAATGGCTATATAAATTATGACTAAAAATATTTAATTGACATGAATCGCTGTGTAATAATTTCTCTTAAAAAAAATGTAACGAACGATGTTTATCAAATAAAAACGCATGTATTTTGGAATTCGATCGTAGTTAGTGTAAAAACTATAGCAATATCGATTCATAAACATAATGTGTGCGATTGTAAATGAATTGAACGTGGGGAAAGAAAATTATATATTAGCTTGATAAACATGATAGGTTACGCTTCCCGTAGATATTAGTATATCTGACCATCCACATAATTTGGTTCTATAGTCGGAAACTTGTCGTGTGACAACCTATAAGTTCTAAACTAGGACAGTAAAGCCCGAGTGGGGGGTAATGATTAAATTATTACTTTAAATTCTGCCTTAAGTCTAGTTTTTCATTATATATCTCATGTTCCCGACAAAAGTATTTGCGTTACGCGCGCGTATGTTTTGAATTCAGATATGCCTAAATAACCTAATACAGTATTAAAGAAATATCTTTACTGTACCTACATATACAGCTCTATTACAGTTTTATAATTATATCTATACATATAATATATAATAGAATCTGTTATAATGTTATCCTCGTTGCGTTCATCTATTTAGTAGAAATTACACTTAGTTTCAACTAAATTGCCATGTGGGGCCGGCTTTAGAATTGTCCCACCCTTCTTCACCCATGGGAGTCATAAGAGCCGACTGAGTAAATACCAGGAGAGTGGGCAGCAGCACTCCCTCGAGTATTAACAACATCCACTGCGATCGCCAACCTGCCTGCCAAGCGTGGCGATTACGGCGCTTTCCCCTCTTGGGAAGGCCTATGTCCAGCAGTGGAAGTCGACGTTACTTGAAAAGCAGCATTTTATTCTGTCGTCTGTCGTTGGTCAAAGAGACTTTGATAGCTGTTATTGTTTTTATCCATTGAATTGCCTCAAATATTCTAGAGCAAATAAGTCCTTTTAAAAAGAATCTCGTTATTATTTCGAGGGCTGTATTGAATCCTGTTAAAGGATAATGTTGTTAGGGTTTTTCTTTAGGAATTTTATAGTAGCAACACGGACATTGGAACTATGCTCAGTATACAGCTATAGTTTGGCTATATATTAAATCGATTCATTACAAATTGTGTTACACTTCAGGAATAAAATGTGCTATAAATATCAAATAAAATCAAATCAAATACTAAAAAGCAGTTTTATGAATTAACGGCGTGTGGTATCTTCGTCAAATTTATTTTATATTCACCATAATTAAAACAAAAGGGTCCTAAGTAATCCAGAATACAGAGACGGTGGCGGGTTCCGCGAATTTTCTATACGTTTAGTTCGCTCAGTCGGGATTATTTAGTTTAGTCAAGCGTACCCTGGGGCTTATAGAGATGGGTAACGAACAATAGTATCGATAACACCTTGCTTTTTGCTTTGATTGAAATTTTTAAATTAGAAAAACGAAAATCTTTTTATTATTTGAAAATACTATAAGAGGCCTTTAATCGTCACAACAGTTTTGGGTGGTCCATTGTTGAGATTGCTCTATAAATGTCTGAATGGCTTGGTGTCTAATCAAATCGTATATGTATATGATGACATACGACGAACTTAAAGATTATAATAATTTTAAAAATACTTGCTTCTTTAAAAATACAGTTTATTATCTTTGAATAAATAAAATAAACTACTTTTTTTCGTTTTTATGATATTTTTTGTTCAGACTCTACGTGTTTATAGACACTACATTTTATGACATGAATGTGTTTGTAATAAATCACATTTTATATCAGTGTTAAGTACAAGAATAAACTGCGATATTTAGGTAACGTTTAGTTTAAAATACATATTAATTTCTTTGCATTTTACAACGACCGGACGTCATCAAAAATGATAACTTGGGAGATAAAAAAATTAAATATCATATTCCTTTTATATCTTTCAACAAATAAACATCTTTATTGAAACACAAAAAATATGTTTTAGTTATTTCGGACGCATATTCAGTTATTAATTTATCGACTGTCGGCAATCTCGCGTCGCATGGCTAATGATTTTCCGACTGATAACATCGATATTCTTGTTACATCACTAGTGGCTTGTATCATAAAAAGAGGACAAAGCACACTTCATTAATAAAAGGTTAAATATGTAGAGAACTTATTAATGTGCACTTCTTAGGATAGTTGCATGGTGGTCCTCTTTTCCCTCTAGCAGACTATCGAGAAGGTATTCTCTTACCAGATCACTGCTAAATTACTTTTATTTTTAACAATCAAATCCACGAGTGAAAACAATTTACGTTACTTTGCTTAGTATTATTCCGATATTATTTTATAAACAGAGAGCGAGTAGGTATGAAAGAGAGTATTAGTATAAAGATGCAAAATGGAACGCTTCGATGGTTCGGACATGTGGAAAGAATGCCGGTCAAGCGACTGGATAAGAAGATATACAATGCGAAAGTGGAAGAATGTATCTGGGTACAAGGGGAGACCGAGACTCACCTACCTAGACCAAATCGGTCATGCATTGAAGGAAAGTGGAGTCAGGAGTCTCCGAAACCGGCGAGCGTGTATGTAGAGAGTTATGAATGTTGAGGAAGCGAGAGATGTATGCAAGAATAGCGCCTTTTGGCACTCTGTTCTCTCTGCCTACCCCGCATGGAAAAAAGCGTGATGATAAGTAGTGGCATGGTTCCTCCAATGCCAAGTATTGTAGGTTCGGTTTACACACAGAAAAAAATATTGGTAATAGCGTTGAGTACCAAGTGGATATATCTTGTTATCTGGCCCAAGCCGGTCGGTACCACCGTCTGCCATCATTTCATTTATTTTCGAACCGTGAAATGAAAGCAGCAGATTGGCAATATTCTTAGTATTAGTGAGTCCATCAGCAGTCGTTACCATTTACCATCAGATGGTCTGACACTCTCTTATTGAAAGAAAAATGCTTGTTCTTCTCTAGGTGTACTTTGTGTTGGTTAAATTGTACTTACCTATTGTTTTAAGTCCCTTGGGATGCAGCGCTGTGTTTTTTTTTTATTGAAATCTACCGCCTGATGTCATTCTGTTCGTATTAGAATATCGTTCTAACGGATCATGACACAGAAGAAGAAGTATCTCCGCGAGCGTAAGTTAGGTAATTGTATTCATAAGACTAACTCTATTGAAGTGTTTTAGATCTATTCGAGCCGGGGGAAACCGTCGTCGGTCGTAAAACAAATGTGATTAAGAATTTGGGATGATCGAAAGATCAGTAGGATAGCTTAGTGGTTTAGAGCACTTCCCCGGACTGGAAAAGATGCGGGTTCGTTTCCCGCTCCTACTAAAAATCTCTTTTTCTTTATTCACAAATAATTTGTACTCTATTGAAGTGGTTTACGCGGCGTGCGGGAAAGAGGTCAATCGACGAATGCAGCTCGGCTGGGCAGTGTTAGGGAATCTAAGGAAGATATTCTTGCCCGATATGCTCCAGTGTCTGAAAACGTAAGTCTACGTGCCGTACCAGTGTGTTACCAGTGATGACATACGGAACAGAGACGTATTCCTTAAATGTTGGCCTCGTATTAAGACTCAAAATTGCTCAGCGTGCCTTGGATGGATGGATAGACGCAGCGTATGTCAGTAAAGCTTCCAATTGGTTGGTGCGATTTTTTCCGACATCTTACACAATCATCGTCATAATTTAAGGAATTTACATAAAACCTATGTAGGTATATATATACCTTTTTTTTAAAGGTGGGATTAAATTTACCTAATCGCACACCCCGTCGTTCGGGGTAACGAACAGTGTAGTATGGGGGGTCCTCACCTACTAAATAAACCCGCCGCGTGTTGTTTCTCCGCCTGTATTGGCGGACAACTGGAACTGGAAGACATTACTTCAGTGGTCAGCCGGCGGCTTACACTTTCGGTTAACCTCTTTTAGTACCGCTTCTGGGTACTATAGCGTTCAGTTCCAGGGCCTGCGCTGGAGAATGTACTATACACCTAACCCTTCTTCATGAATCACTCCATCCATCCATCCATCAGCCTTTCAACGTCCACTGCTGGACATAGGCCTCCCCAAGAGAACGCCACAACGAGCGGTCCCGTCATGGGGGATAATACCGTAATCGCCACGCTTGGCAGGCGGGTTGGCGATCGCAGTGGATGTTGTTAATAATCGAGGGAATGCTGCTACCCAATTCCCCGGTATTCCCTCAGTTGACTCTTACGACTCCCGTGGGTAGAGATGGGTGGGACAATTCTAAAACCGGCCCCACACGGCCAGATCACTTCATAAATTGGCGAAAACTTCATGAAAATTCGTCGGTTAGATTTTGAGTTTGGCAGTTAAAATTAGGTGCAAATACAAACTAGTTATATTAATCTTAAACTTAATTAAATCATCAAAACCACCGCTATACAGGAACAACTTAAAAGGATTTAGCAAACGCTCGGCCGTGCGCACATTCCCTTTTTTTTTAAATTCGGCATTCTTGCTCACAACACCCGCATTGTACACTCGTACGCTGGCCCCGGCGTTTCCAAGAATGATTTCGTTGAAGAAACGAGACAGACACTTAATATTAAAGTGAGAAAGAAAAGGATGCGAGATATTAATTTTATTTTTCTTTTGGTTAATCTCCAGGCCACATGTGGCGATTGTTCTTGGACCTATGGTCATTCTGATGGATACTCTCTTTTTTTTGTCTCAAGTGTATGGTTACTGAACTTTTGGGGGGTGTTATTATAATTGATATGTTATACTTTTGTTTCTGTATGAATGTGATTTGTTCTTCTAAATTCTGATCACAGATATGAGTTAGCTTATGTTCACAGTTCAGGGTTTGTCTACGTCGCAATGGATGGTATTTCCGACCATAACTTCAACAGGATTGAATTAAATGAATTGAAATATTCGAGACTATTTTTTCTATGAAGTGATATTGCAGAAAAAAAAACTGAACGGCCGCCCACCAGGTGCACTGACGCGACTATCTAGTTAAAGCCGTAGAGAGTGCCGCTGGAGGAAGATTCGGTACTCCACTCTTTTTAAGGTGATTAGTTTCCCATACAAAACCGTTTTGAAATTCCTGATCTTCTACTGAGATTTTCTTCTTGGTCATGAAATAACATAGTTCTAATTTAGCTTTAAAGTGTCGCAAAATCTTGCTTGTGTGCGCAACACTGGTTCGTACTGATACGATTAAAGCCGAATTGACATTAATCGGATAACGAATTTATAAAAATTGTTTCGATTATCTTCAAGACGCTTTACAGATATGTTTATATTGTCGAGAAATTAATAAAATGATGAATGAATGATATGAAAATACGTCCGACAGATGGCGCAGGCGTCACCCAAAGACGTTAAGTATGATGTGTTATCGAAATTAGCAGTCAGGAGCAATTGTCAGGATGGCTGAATTGGTAAAGCATCTGGACGGTATCCAGAAGATGCAGGTTCAAATCCTGCTCCTGACTGTTATTTTCGATTTCACATTTTCACTTTGTGTTTAATGTATAGTGCTAAGCATGTCAAATGCTAAAAATATATATAAAAATATCTAAATAATAAAATGATGTTTATTTCTCACCAAATACAAAATAATTAATTTATTAGTTTTTGCAAAACTAGCGCATCTCTTGGATGACATGACTTAGCTACTTCTAACGGATCACCTTAAGGAGGTTTATGTCCGGCAGTGGACCTCAAGAGTTGATGAAATTGTTTTTATATTCAAGAGATATTGCAGAAATATGTATTTAATTTCCTGGATAATTGTCTCCCTTAGCTTAAATGAGATTTTATGTTATTTTAACTGATATCTACTTAGTCCCCGCCCCTTGAGGTTATGTAAAGAATGTTCCTTATTCCAAAGGCTAGATATCAAGTGGGCCTTTCTTCCACGTTAAGTAATAAAATGAAAAACAAAACTGTGTGATTATAATGACACTATGTGAAGTTTTCTGTGAAATATTTTTTTCAAACATCACCTCTTGACCGCCGCTATTTCAAATTGTCTATGACTTATTATTCTGTTAAACGGACGGATGTTATTCGGGCTGGCATTTGACGAACTCAACAACCCATTATTTTGATGAGTAATAACTAATGTATTTATTTGTTACTGAATATTCACTTCCATTGTATTACATTAATAACCAAAATTCTCCCTCTGAAATCTTATATATTATTTGTCTAGCCTGTTTTTCTGTTGATCCGCGAGATATACACATAGCAACGGGCGCGTTCCTATGTGACAAGTTAGGTATCTATGCTGTATCCAGCTTTTATTAAATTTGATGTTTAATAACATCTAAGAGGTCCTTTAATGGATGCATAATTCCGCTCGGATCGACTAGTCTATATAAATAAATATTTACGGACATTTCACACGACGTCCTCTGGTCCCAAACTAAGCTTAACGCTTGTGCTATGGGTACCAGATTACGGATATAATACATATATCTGTTACTTTTTCTTTTGTAAATACATACATATAATAGAGAGAAAACACCCAGACGCAGTACAAGTATCTGTGTTCATCACACAAATAGATAATTGTCCTGAGTGGGAATCGAACCCACGATCTCGTGCACGGAAGTCGGTTACACTACCGACTACGCCACGAGGCCCGTCCGGCCGTATATAAAAGCAGATCACATCGCTCGAACTTTTTGAGTAGAAAGGTTCTCAAGTAGCGATCTAGTATTAGCACGGCGCCGTAGTTGTACCTTGTAGGATGGCACGGGCCGATGACCTGGTCAAAGTTGCTGGCAGTCGTTGGATGCAGGTAGCACAGTATTTGTTGTAGCTATTTTGGGGTGTGTGTGACCGGCTTGACAGTGGCACTCAGCACTCCCTCGAGTATTAACAACATCAACTGCGATCGCTAACCCGCCTGCCAAGCGTGGCGATTACGGCATTATCCCCCATGACGGGATCGCTCGTTGTGGCGTTCCCTTGGGGAGGCCTATGTCCAGCAGTGGACGCTGAACTGAAAGGCTGATGGATGGATTTTGGAGCGAGGAAGCCTATGTCTAGCAGTGGACGACGAAATGCTAATGGATGAAAGTTGATTGTCTGCCTGCCCAGGCCTAGCATCAGAATGATCTAGTAATAAATAGCTTTATGATTTTGTACTTGAATTTTAAGTATATAAGTAATTATGTACTGTTAGGAGTAACAATAAAATACCTCTATAATTTTCAGACAATCTTTCTTATTCGAGTGGAGTTACATTTTGTTTTTGTTTTCGTTTGTAATAAGAATACTTTAAATTATCTAAAATCTATTTATATAAAAGAATAACTGACTGACTGACATATCAACGCACAGTCCGAAATCTGGGGCTAGGGCCGTGAAAAATTACATAAATTATGGGTTTCTTTGATACTGTAGGTGAGCACTATGCAAGGATTTTACGCAAATCCTATCCAAAATGGATTTATAACTATGAAGCCAGCGAAGATGTAGGAACCTAATGCGCTAGTAAAATATAACTCACCAGATGTCAAATAATTTCTGATTTAAGACTAGCTTCTAATATAGGTAATGGCGTATCGTGGGTGAGTAATACACCTCTGCCTACCCCTTCGGGGAATACAGGCGTGGTGCTGTACTTTTTTTTTCTAATATAGATAGGCTACGGTGCCTATACTTACCATATATTTTTCACTCTCGATTCTTGACCTCAATTGTCTATTATCGAACTGACGCTTAGATACTTTTTCAAAATATTTTACTTAGTGATAGAGCCTTGGTTGTTCCAGCTCGAATGAGGCGTTTCAATCGGGGATGTAGCATCTTATTAAGCGTAAAAATAATTAGGTACTCCTACTATTGTGATTCATATGGTAAGTGCGAGCGCCGAAGACCTAAACCCTCTCTTCATACTCTCTTTAATATCCTTACCTACTCTCCGCCTCGTATCGCTTTCCTTGGAGTTCGCGCGTCTATCTATACCTAGGTTATTTTTAATACCTGGGGCTATAATAAAAAAGGTTACATGTAATCTAAGTAAAAGTTTTAAGAAATTACTTAATTAAATCACAGTAAATATATAAGCTTATTTACTGTGGTTAAGTGGCGAAGGATATATATATCTGTGGAATTCGGCAACACACATCATGCTTATGTTGAACTTGCTCGCAATCTTAATCAGCATTATCCTGCCTCGCTCTGGTTCAAGAACAGGTTGATTATTATAATATTCACACTCAAATAAACAAACACTTTCTAAATTCACGATCACGTCGAAACGTCATGTAAAACCATGTTTCATTTACTGTCCCAAATACAAATTATAAATTCATCAGTTGTACTAGGCTTCCATACCCGTGTAAGAGGTCGACCATTCAGAGCTGATAACGATCTGGGTCCCTTTCAACATGTATAGTTATCGTACATCTGATTCATAGTGAGGTTTTTTGACATGCCTTTTGTATCTTGATCCATTTTGTGTCAGGATAAGCATTTGATTACTGTCGAATTAGTCAGATATTTCAAGTATTTTGTTCACATTAAACGATCTGCTATTTTTTGTTATGATCATTATTTTATCTGTACTCCAAATTATTCATAGTGTATTTATCTAGTAATTATTTACATTTATTTTTATTATATTAGGATAAGTTTAGTTTGTATTACCTCTAGTAATTATAAATATCAAGTCTCAACATTATATTTTTCTTTACGTCTATATTATCTCCAGTTATAATTACATACTTAAAGCTGTTGTAGTATTTATTATTTACAAGTTCTCGAATATTCTACTAAACAATCATATTGTATTGTTTCGTTAATAATTTTAATTCAACACTAAACAAAACGGATTCAAATATCATAGAAGCCGACTATGTGAGTCGGCTTACAAACCATACAAGGTCATACAAATAGGTATTTTGACTTGTTGCAAAATAGTGACATCATCGTATTGCGACCACCAGGGTAGTATAAAGCATAAGCGTTAGGTTCTCGCTATATATGGGCTTGGTAATGTAAACATAATGCAACGGTCAATTCCTATCGGATTATGATGCCCTGGTATTTGTATTAGTTTGGATTTAAAATTGATAAATGATGCGCAATATCGATGTCAATAACACTTGGCCCTGTAAGTAAATATGTATAAAATAACAAACGTAAACATGACGCTAGCACATTATTTATACTAGAACTTTATTTAAACGCAGTCAATCGATGTCGTGGACTTCATAAACAGTAGGATGTTAAGTAGAAAGCTTTTGAACGCATTTCCTTGCTTCGAATTCGTTTTTGTCGTCATCTTTATAGGTATATTACTAGCCTTTGCCCGCGGCTCCGCCGCAGCCAAGATTACATCTCTAGTTCCCGATGTATTAGCGAGATATACCAGTTTTTAAGTCTAATCTAGAGCTATCAAATAAAAAAGTAACATCAAAATCCGTTTAGTACAAACAGACAAAAATCTAAAAAAAACCGCCTATAAAGCCTTATAATACCAGTATTTTTTCATTGCCTCGGTGGTGCAGCGGTCGTGTGAGCGACTGCTGACCATGAGGTGTCGCATTCGAACCCCGGTCTAGCGGTGCTATTGAGCTTTTTCGTAAAAAGAATAATTCTCAGTTTGTAAGGAGTTTGGAAATGTGCCCGGTAGACGGCAATAGGCTTGCCCCCTATTACGTGGGACTTAAACATAGTTGGTTTAGCGTGGGTGTGTAATACACCTCTGCCTATCCCTTCGGGGATACAGGCGTGCAGCCAAATCCTTTCAGTCGTTTAAGCGTGATTGACGGACAAACATCCAAACATTTCATCCCTATGCATTTATACATTTATTAGGGTGAATCAATATGATCACTGAAGGAATGTAACATGGTGGTAGGCGGAGAGACGGCAGACGGTGGGTTTATTTAGTGGGTGGCAGCCCCACACTATTCTGTTCGTTGCCCTGAACGACGGGGTGTGCGGTTAGGTAAATTTTTTCCCGCCTTAACAAAAAAAAGGTGTTAAATATATTTTTTTCTTTTTTTTTGTTCTTTCCTAGCGTAAGAAACAATGTATGAATCAATATTGAAAGCTTTCGGCCTTACTTAGTACATACTATTTATGACAATATCTTGCACAGTGTGATATAAAAGCTGTTGATCGCCATCACAATTTATATGTAAAACAAAATGTCATTTTGTGACTTGTCTTACAAGCTGTTAAACTTACAACAAGACGTGTATGCAATATGGCTATGTTCAAACAAAATTATGTAGATGAACTTACATGTGGTTTATTTAAATACAAATATCTTGAATTAAATAAAGTACCTTTACATTGTATTTGTACATACCAACAAATTATTTATCATTGTTATTTCGTCCTGCCAATATTATTAACTAGCTAACGCCCCTGACTTTGTCTTCATAAACAATGAGAATATTTTTTTCACATGACATCCCATTCAAATTTAATAAAACCTATATTTTAATACAAGCTATGCACTATCAAGCAGTGAAAACCACATGAAAATCTGTTCAGTAATTTCAGAGATGTGCTCTAACAAATAGACAGACAAAAAAGACGTTGTTATTGACCTTTCTTTTATTGGCTTCTCTCTATTTTTCGGTTTTGGAATTGTCCCACCCCTCTCTACCTGGGCAGCAGCATTCCCTCGAATATTAACAACATCCACTGCGATTGCCAACCCGCCTGCCAAGCGTGGCGATTACGGCATTATCCCCCATAATGAGCACACAGTTCTCTTGGGGAGGCCTATGTCCAGCAGTGGACGTCGAAGGGCTGATGGATGGATGGATGGATTAAATGGGTTAAACTGTTTTAGTATACCCATACCACAAGTTTGTATGTTTGGCAAATTGTTAATCACGCAAAAACGCTGAACAGATTTGGATAAATTCGGCAAACAAATAGTTTATTACCTGGATACGATGGACGATACTTGTTATATCGAAAATTGCTAGTTTCCTGTGGGATCATCAGAAAATGAACTAGAGGACGTGTCTACTTGAAATTTGGAATAGATTTGGCGCCAACGGCTTGACTTGGTTTCGGAGCTGAAACACCACCAAGATTCTAACTCCAAGTCCAATTACTAGAGGAAAAACTAAAGACTGTCTCTGTGGTGCAGCGGTAGTGTGTGTGACTGCTGATCATCTCTGAGGTCTCGGGTTTGATCCCCGGATCGGGCAGTTATTGAGTTTTTTCGTAAAAAGAAAAATTCTCAGTAGCAGCCCGGAGTTTAGAAATGTGCCCGGTAGACGGTAATTGGCTCGCCCCCTATTACGTGGGACTTAAACATAGCTGGCGAACCGTGAGTGTGTAATACACCTCTGCCTTCGGGAAATACAGGCGTGACGCTGTTTTTTTCCATAAGTAATATCAGAGGTATTATATGCTAGGCTTATGATGTTACTGAACTAACTTATTATAATAATATATATATATATATATATATATGACCAAATATTTTTTAAATAGTTATTACGTAAAACAGAGTACTAAATTATAAACTAATGTAATAAGTAATAAAATAATGATATTGATCTACTTATACAATATGTAATGTACAAATATAAAAATAAATAAGAAATGATAGAAAATAATTTTAGACAAAATGTCAAAGTATAGTAAATGCATAATCATAATACAACTTTTCATAAAAGCAAGTAGTTGTAATTATAAAATGACGAAAAAATACCTGAGATTGTCACATCACATTAGGTACCTTTATATTTTATAAACTCAATAATTTACTATGTAAAAGCATGTAAGAAATAAATATGCTTTTATATTTAATTTATTTTATTTTAGTATCAGAGGTGTGTTGTGTGAGAGGTCTAGAGTAGCACTAGGTCTAGCAGTCCAAGCTTATTACCTTAAACCATCGATATGAATAAGTGGTATTAATTTGTCTTGTAACAAAATAAATACAGACTTCAATTGTGATTACAGATATGCAACTTTGTAGCAAAAGAGTAATACTCTCAGGATATTGATATGTAAGTGTTAAACAGCACAATATTGGTAGTGGTTATGTACATCGTTTTGTATAAGTATGGTATGCATAATCTGAACAAGGTATTGAAAAAAGATAAATATTTTCTGATTTCGCGTTTACTAGACGTTATAAAGCAGTGATAGCTTAGCAGTAAAACCAAGGACCGCAAAGACTGGTATCTAGTTCGATCACGAGTCCAATGTTCTGACGTCACACATCCCTAACTTATTGAGTACTTATTTTTCGAAACTATGTGTGTATTTGTTTACAACTTATCCCTGCTCGGTGAAGGAAAACATCGTAAGTAAAACTGCAAGCCTTTTTTTTTATTAAGGTCGGAAAAAATCTACCTAACCGCACACCCCGTCATTCGGGGCAACAAACAGGGTATTGTGGGGCCCCTCACTAAATGAACCCGCCGTGTGCCGTCTTTCCACCTGTGTTGGCGGGCCACTGGAACCATGTTACATTACTTCAGTGGTCCACCGGCGAGGAAACCTGTATGCCTGAGAGATTTTCTTGACGGCTTGTGAAGTCAACCCGCAGTGGGCCAGTGTTGTGGACTATGGCCTAATCCCTCTCACTCTGAGAGGAGACCCGTGCCCGATAGTGGTACAGAAAAGGGGCAGAAAAAAAATAAGACGCTTTATAATAAGTTTAACTTGATATTTTACAGAATAAATCGTATTTATCGATTTTTAATATGGATATTGTAAAGTATTTCAAATTTCTGGATAATATACATGATTCTAATAAACGTGACAGATTCCGTAGGTAAACGTAGTTTTATATCAGTATTACCCACAACTCTGTCGACGTGGACTCCCGCATATAAATACGTCACTCTACGCCACAATAATGATCCCTATGCAAAACTTTCTTTCGCACAGGAATTATCCATTTTCTAGGATAAAAAAGTAGCCTATGTCATTATCGGGGTTTTTTAACTATACCACTGAAGTAATCTAACATAGTACGAGTGGCCCGCCAACACAGGTGGAGAGATGGTATTCGGCGGGTTTGTTTAGTAGGTGAGGGCCCCACACTACCCTGTTCTTTGCCCTGAACAACGGGGTATGCGGTAAGGTACATTTTTTCCCGCCTTAACCATATTACATTCCTTCAGTGGTTCATCAACATCTCCCAATTTTTTGTTGGGATAGACTTCCAATATGTTCGGTATCAGCTGATCCATCAGTATTATACACGAAGCCACTACCTATCTGACCTCTCTGGATCTGAGAGTCCTGCCGTATCGCATGGTTGTGTCGCGTTGATGATTATCATGCATGCTACTTTGCTAATATGACATTCTCCTCTATCTGTGAGAGTGTGGATTGGCAATTTTAGGTTTCTTGTGTGTGTCCAAAGATAACCGGGATTGACTATCCGTGGGTCAGTGGTGGGCTCTCCTCCTAAAATATCTATAATAATAACAATATGGACTTCCGCCAAGTGTCACCTCATTCAATAAATTATCTTAAGGAATGTATTAGGGGTTGAAGTATGAAATTGCCGATTTGTACTGAAAAATTAAAATTCTTTTTTTTTTCATTTAACATATTTATTTATTCAAAGTAAATGGTAGATCCTGTATTATCTATACATTGCTGCCATCTAATAGGAAGGTCATTTATGCCTTTGCGATAGAACTCTGGTGATCTAGGTTCTACAAACTGTGTGAAAGCATTTTGTACTGCCTCCTGGGAAGAAAACTTTTTATCGCGTAGAAAATTGTCCAAATCACGAAACAAATGGTAGTCCGTTGGAGCAAGGTCTGGCGAATACGGAGGGTGATGGATGGTTTTAGAAAGCAGCAGGACGGATGGTTTTAGAAAGCAGCAGTAGGTGCAGTTCCTGTAGAGTTAAAACGGTCTCTCGTGCTGTATGAGGTCTCGCGTTATCATGGAGCAATAATGGTGAAGATCGATTCATGAGTCGGGGCTGTTTCACTGCAAGTTTTGCTATTTATTATTGTTTGGAGTTTGGCACAGTAGACATCTGCCGTTATTGCTTGACCAGATCGGAGAAAGCTATAGTGAATAACACCATGCTGAGACCACCAAACAGTTACCATGAGCTTTTTATTGGTAAGCTTTGCTTTAGGGCACTGTTGCGGCATTTGACCTGGGGTCAGCCATTGCATATTTCACTTACGGTCGTAAAAAATCCACTTTTCATCACATGTCACAATTCGATCCAATATTCCTTCATTTCTGTATCGATTCAACAAGGCAACACAAGTTTCAACACGCGTTTCTTTCTGCAGATCAGTCAAATCATGAGGCACCCATTTTTCATATTTTTTTATTTTATTGATTTGACGCAAATGAGTCATTATTGTTGGTAAGGTAACGTCAAACCATGCCGCTAATTCCTGGGTAGTTTGGCTCGGATCGGCTCCCACCATCTCTTTCAATTCATTGTTATTCACATGTGTGGACCACGGCCATTTTCCACGTGGTTCGTTCTTCAAATCAAAAATTTCCATCACGAAAGTGTTTAAACCAAAATCACACGGTGCGTTCATTAGCAGTCCCCTCTCCAAACGCAACATTGATATTGCGAGCTGTTTCTGCAGCGTTAGTTCCGCGTCGGAACTCGTATTCAAAAATCACTCGAATTTTCAAAGTATCTATCTTTCTTTTCTAAGCTGAATAAACAAAACAACTGAAAGTCGATAATAGAATGTTGCACATTTTTTTAAAGAAGAATGTCATAGGTACCTTTTGAAAAAAGTTTCACTCAAAAATCTCAAATCATGAAGGTTCTATGTCAATTCTAAGTACCTATTACAGTAAAACGGTAATTTTATACTTTAACCCCTATTATTATCAAAATTTGTAGTCCTGAACAGTTATCAAGATGGTTGAGCGGGTAAATCATTTGGAAAAGTTTTCCAGGAGTTCCACGTTTAAATCCTGCTGTGACTATTATTTTCGATTTTACATTTTCGCACTTCGTATCCGCAATAAGTTTGAGAGCTGCTGGCATATACCAGTACACTGTATATCTGGTATAAGGAGACAGATTGGAGTTGTTTTATCAATCGATGGCCAATACCTATACTGAACACAGCCCTATAAGGATATTATTCCTTGTAACATTGAGTTTATGCATTCTAATAACAATATAGGAAGGCGGGTTCCTTAAAAGGACAAACTATCGCTAAATAGCTAGTAAAATAGACGAGTTATTGGAAATTCTTCAATCTATTGTATGTACTTATACGTCCAGTTAATTTATATCTTTATGACATACCTACTAGTTAACCGGGACTCGGGACACGCATTGTTGTGGCTCAGTTATTATAAGCTATCCCGCGGGAACCTTCCATATTTTCGTAATAAAAGTAGCCTATGTGCTGCCTATGTCCTTTTATGTATTTTTCGATCTGTATTTTTAGTACTTGTCATGTTCAGCTACTTTAAAGTACAAATTATTATTTGTGAATGAGGAAAAAGAGACCTTTAATGCGAGCAAGAATCGAACCTGCATCCCTTCCAATCCGGGGAAGTGCTCTAATCCACTGAGCTACCGCACCTCCTTTCGGCCATACCCAACCTCCTCATCACATTTGTCTTAATGACCAACGCCACCTATCGGAACGGATTTACATGCATGGCGTTGATCGTGTTTTGTTTGTCCTTTTATGTAATTCGAATTATATTTACCTACTAGTATTTTTAGGTTATATCTCACGTTCCCGATATAGTAGGTGGATAAAATGTATAGCAGCTTTTAAATCTAATAAAGAGCTATCAAAAAAGTGCCATCAAAATCCGTTAAGTAGTTTTTGCGTAATGCGAGAAGGAAACAGACAAAAATGTAAAAATAAATGTTTTGTATTTAGACACACCTATATAGCTTAATACAGTATTTTTTCTCAAATGTCTTAAATGTACAGACACAGCTCTGTTACAGCTTTATGATTGTTAAGAAATATGAAACTTTCATGATGATAGGATAAACAGTATGGCAGCGCATAATATAAACAAACTGAGGCTGAGCTTGTATACTCTGTGTACTACACATACTCTTGGACTTAGATTTTCGGTACTAATTTTGAGGTTATTCTTGTTATTGTGCGTTCCTATTCTTGCCAAAATGAAAGAACAGGAGCAATTTAGTTCTTGTCACACTCTTAGAGAATTACTCGTGAATACTGTAGGTACATTAAACACAAAGTGAAAAATGCGCAATCGAAATTAACAGTCACGAGCAGGATTTAAACCTGCATCTCCTGGATACCGTCCAGATGCTTTGCCAATTCAGCCATCGTGACAATTGCTCCCGACTGTTAATTTCGATAACACATTCATACTTAACGTCTTTGGGTGACGCCGGTGTAAGCAATAAGCATGTCAAATTCTAAAAATATATATAAAAATATCTAAATAGGTACTAAAGTAGTTTCAGAATCTGGCGGTACATCGCCAGTCCTCATTATGAAACTTTTAGGCACAGGGCCGCTGATTGTAGTTATTTATCATCAACTTGCTGGTATGCAGTGATAACAGAATGCCAAAAGACTCTATTGTTGTGTAGTGCGCTTCCTTCACATTCATCATTCTTTTCTGTTCTCTCTCCCTACCCTGCAAGGGAAATGGCGTGATGATAGGTAAGTAAGTAGTAATTCTTTTCATACGCGCTCGCTAGTTTCAAAGACTCTTAACTCCACTTTCCTTCAGTACATGACCAATCTAGTCTAGGTAGGTTAGTCTCAGTCTTCTCTTGTACCGTCATCCTTCTAATTTCGCATTGTATATCTTCTTAAGCAATTGCCCATCCGGCATTCTTTCCAATGTAACTACTCTTGGGGAGGTAAATGATAACAATCACAGTTTCATATGCAAGTTGAACATGGTTTTATTAATTTGACAGGATGTCTATATACCGTAGGTAATATACATATGTTTGAAATAAGTTTCCGCACTTTTAGACGTCTGAATACTTTGTAAATTTACACATGTATTTAGAACCTAGCATAATCATTACGTAACTTTGAGTTATCCTAAATCGGATCATCACGAAAAAATACATACGAGTATTTTTAAAATTATGCCATAGAAAATTTTCTAATGTAACCGTGTAATAGGTACTGTGTTTACTTATTGTGTGTCTGACCGTATATCTTTCTGTACTATATAGATATTATGTGAAGATAGTTCTATTGTCGAATTTTGGTTGGCACGGATGGGCGGGCGCTGGGCGTGGCAACAGAGAGGGACAGATGCGATGCTCTGCCGGAGGATGTGCTGAATAAACGGATAAAGAGAGAATAACCGATGTTTTTATCATTGAAATATATTTTAGGGGATACGAGAAATTTGTTTTTAATTTGGGGTGTAGTTGAAAGACTAGTTTTTATTTCCTATATTGTTCCGGTTTTTGTAGAGAATATTGTAGATTCGTTATCTTTGACATAAACCTATATAGATAATTATCTTATAATAAATTATTTTCTTGTATTAATAAGAATTTAGTATTTTATATTAATCTTGCTGTCCGTGTGGTGACGGACTAAGAATACAAGTGTCACCATCACATTATTTTCCGCGGGTGTCGTATGATGCGACTAAGGGAAGTAAGCAATTATCATCAATTGCATGACTGGTGGTAGGGCTGGGTACCAAGTGGGAGAACTCACTTAGTATCGGGCCTGAGCGGGTTGGTACCACCATCTCCCGTGTGGCCGGCCATGAAGCACATCGTTGCGTTTTGGCTGTAGCAGGAGATAGCCGTTTATATTTAATTTCATATCTGTGAAATGAATTGGTGAGCAGCGGCTTGACAATACTCTCGGTATAGTCGAGTCCATGGGCGACGGTTACCATTTACCATCAGATGGACCGTGGCTCGACTGCCACTACATGCAAAAAAAAAAAAAACTCGTTCGGTCGATAAAATGCTATTTACGATCAGTCGTAAAATAGTTGCGATTTTTAATGGAAATAAATGCTATTTATAGATGTAATGCTGCCCTGCCCCCCGGTAATCCATTAGTCGGCTTTTACGACTCCCATAGGAAGAGACGGGGTGGAGCTATTCTTGGTGTTGGCCCCACACGGCATATTCTTCTACATAAGTGGCAAACAAGCATACGGCCCACCTGATAGGTAGGCGGTTACCGTAGCCTATATATGCTGGCAACGTTACTCGCGCATCGCCATCTCCAAGGAAAGAGTAATAAGATATATGATAGGAAGGATAATAAGGAGATGATAGGGAGGGGGTTTAGGCCTCGGCACTACTCACCATACAAAATTCAAAGGCAGGAGTAAGTGCCGTTTTTACACGCTGATCTTTTGTGAGAGGGTGGTACTTCCCCGATCGAGCTGGTAATCATGCTGGGATAAGCAAGGCTGGGCCACTAAGAGTGTTGAGTGGGTCCTTGGATGATTTAAACTGGAACGAAGAGCTGAATCGCTTTATTTGGTTACCCACGTTAACGTCACCGCTTCGCTCCTGCCACAGACAACTTAACCTGCTCCCGCAGATCATATTATCATCGATAAGACCTATTGAATGGGTTTATGGGTGTTAGCGCTGACCAAATAAGTAAAATGAGACAATATCAACTGAATAGAAAAAAACATTATCCCCTATTACGTGGGACTTAAACATAGCTGGCGAGTCGTGGGTGTGTAATACACCTCTGCCTACCCCTTCGGGGAATACAGGCGTGATGATGTTTTTTTTATTTTTAGAAAAAAACATCAAAATACATGCAAACATTCTTGGTCAGTGTCGTACACCTTTTTTTTTGTTAAGGCGGGAAAAAATGTTCCTAACCGCACACCCCGTTGTTCGGGGCAACGAACAGGGTAGTGTGGGGTCTTCGCCCACTAAAGAAACCCGCCGTGTGCCATCTCTCCGTCTTTATTGGCGGGCCACTGAAACTATGTTACATTCCTTCGGTGGTCGAGATCTTTTACTTTAGATATGACTTCCAGGAATAATATAGAATACTTTTACTATGCGCCATTTTGAAGATTTACTAGCTAACTACTACCCTGTTTATTGCCCAGAACGACGGTGTGTGCGGTTAGGTACATTTTTTCCCGGTTTAACAAAGAAAAAATAGGGTAAAAGAGCTCAAGAGAGGCAGATGAGAACGAAGTTTGAAGATCTAAAAGACTGGAACCTCTGGTTCTAGAACGCGGTTGTAAGCTGAAAATAATGTCGCTATATACCCTGAGTGTGTCTCCTAAATCATCCTCATAAATCACTCTGTATATTGGCAAAAACCACTTAAAACGTCCGTTGGTAGTTTGTGAGTTTATTGCGTCGAGACAGGCCCGGTGGGGGACTTTATTTTATAATATTATAATGATTTATAGACAATATCAAACCGTACTGTGGACAACACTAGTAGCAGAGCCATGCTTATCCCAGCACGAATGGGCCGGCTCGATCGGGGAAGTACCACCTTCTCACATCAGACCAGCGTGTAACAACGGTAGTTACATCTACCGTTTTGTTTCGTATGTTGAGTGAGAGCGCCGGAGGCCCAAACCCCCTCCCTATCCTTCCTATCCTCTCCTTATTATTCTTCTACTGAGCTAACGTAGGTATATTTTAATCAAACATAGATTCGTAACGACGACGTAAGAGAGCGAATAGGTATAAAAGAGAATAGGTATATTGGTGTAAAGATGCGAAGGAGAATGCTCCGATGGTTCAGACACTTAGAAACAATGCCGGACAAGCGTGTGGTTTACACGTTCATTGCCAATCACTCGACGTCCCGTGGCCATGCTCCTTTTCAATTCGACCCTTCACTTGATGTCGCGTGATGAGCTCACAGTGCTTTGTACGACTTGCGTAATCACAAATTATTTTCTTATAGACCTCTAAGGAAAGTATTGAAGTATCAGTAAAGGGGCGTGGCCATTTGAATCACGCGTTTTTTTTTCGCGCTACGTAATTGGATAGTCCTTGCACTACTTCCGCTTAGAGTGCACTGCTTTCTTATTGTTTTTATTTAGTGATTTCTTTTTATAATCTTTTTATCATGTAAACTATTTGAAAATGAACGTTGAGCGCATAAACAGGAACGCTAAACAAATTAAAAGCTCTACAGAACATCGTCATTGACGTATGCGCGACGTCGTGTGATGGACCTCCAGGTAAAAATGTACACTCCACATGGGCCATCACGCGACGTCGTGTGGTTTATAACGATATACAATATCATATACATATTTATGTTAATAGCATAAACATACCTAGCTGGAAATAGTAACTGCTACTAGTAGTAATCTTAAGGGCCTGCGGACTGCTACACTTGAAAGTGGATTCCCAAAAAAAATCTTAAGGGCCACCTGCGGGACCACTGAAGGAATGTAGTATTGTTCCGGTTGCCCGCCAATAAAGGCGGAGAGACGGCAATGCGGGTTTCTTTAGTGGGTGAGGTCCCACACTACCCTGTTCGTTACCTCGAACAACGGGGTGTGCGGTTAGGAACATTTTTTTAAAAAACAAAGGGCCACCCGCTAAGACTCAAATTTTTAGTTTGGCAATGAACGTGTTAAGAAGATAATACAATGCGAAAGTGGAAGGATGAAGGTACAGAGGGAGACCGAAACTCACCTACCTAGACCAAATCAGTCATGTATTGAAGGAAGGTGGAGTCACGAGTCTCCGAAACCGGCGAGTGTGTATGAAAAGAATTATTAATGTCGAGGAAGCGAGTGATGATGATTCACTCTGCCTGCCCCGTGATGGCGTGATGATGTGTAATTAATATAGATTCACACGGGATATCAATTACGAAATAGTTTATCATACGTCAAAACTACAGAACTGTGATGATTTTTTTTGCTCTAGTTCAATCAGTGGGAGTGACTTTGTCTCAAATATCACAGGCTACAGCCACTGAGGCGCCGTACCATGAAAATCACATGATAATTTGACGTGTATTACCTATAGTATTTTGATCTGTATTTTTAGCACTTGACATGCTCAGCTACTTTAAACTACAAATTATTATTTGTGAATGATTTAATTGCAAAATTAAACCTACTATATTGGATTAATGCATGTAAATGCGTTCCGATAGATGGCGTTGGTCATTAAGACAAATGTGATGAGGAGATTGGATATGGCCGAAAGGTGGTGCGGTAGCTCAGTGGATTAGAGCACTGCCCAGGATTGGAAGGGACGCAGGTTCGATTCCCGCTCGCACTAAAGTGTGTTATAGTACTTACAATACCAATAACCAGTTATCTTTTATTATATTAACTGCCTCTTTGCTGCAGCGGTACTGTGTACGTGTACGACTGCTGTTCATAATCGGCAGTGTTATTGAGCTTTTTCGTAAAAGAAAAATTGTCAGTAGCAGCCCGGAGTTTTCTCACACTTTCACTCCCACTCAACACTTATCCGTAAGAGTACTTCAATTATTCTTTACACTCATCACGTTCTTCTAAGGTGCTCAACGGTTGACACTCTTTGTACCAAAACATTACTCATTTGAGATTTAGTTAGGAATATTTTAAATATAAACTTAATATTTATCCAAAAGAGTCGTATATAAATATATTAAAATTTATCTGTATCTGTTTGTAATGCATATGGAAGTATATACTTACGGTACCTACTTCGACAAAAACCAATTTAAAAAAAATGTCTATGCCTCTGTTCAGGCTTATCTCCGCAACGGTTAAACCAAATTTGGACGGTACTTCATTATCACATAGTTGATGTTATAAATAGTAATTTGGGATAAAAACTTAACTCTACGTGTACAAAGGATAAAATATGAAAACATCGAGTTCAATCGAGTTCAATTGCCAGTCCAAAGTCCAGGAAATCCTACAGGACACACCTCATAATAAATATTCCCGGACACTTCACACAATGTCCTCTGGTCCCAAACTAAGCTTAACGCTTGTACCATGGGTACCAGATTACGAATGTAATACACACATATATATTTCTATTTTTTGGAAATACATACATATGTAGAAAATACCCAGACAAAAAAAAACATAGCACCATGGCTGTATTCCCCGAAGGAGTAGGCAGAGGTGTATTACATACCCACGACTCGCCAGCTATGTTTAAGTCCCGCGTAATAGGGGGCGAGCCTATTGACGTCTACCGGGCACTTTTAACTCCGGGCTGCTACTGAGAATTTTTATTTTTAGGAAAAAGCTCAATAATATTGCCTGACCCGGGGATCGAACCCATACACTACCGCTACACCCAGACGCAGTACAAATATCTGTGTTACACAAGTAATTGTCCTGAGTAGGAATCGAACCCACGACCTCGTGCACGAAAGTCGGTTACACTACCGACTACGCCACATCGGCTCATAATTACAAATAACTTTCACTATGGTTTAGTCTATGAGAAGGCGCCACACAGGATACATAATTAGTCTGCATTACTCTGCAATTCTTCAAATTGATACCTATATAGATTGCTTAATGCTGAGTGTTGCTCAGGTAGACATAATTATATGTTATCTGCATGGTGACGCGGTCCATTATGTGTATGTTATGTATAAAAATAGTAAAGACCATTCAAAAGAACTGGTAATTATAAAATATGTGTCAGATTTTGATAAAACGAAGCTTTCTCTATAACCCTTTCTCTCTTTCTCATCTCATCTTGGTCACAGGACTTGCAGTCGTATGTCATAGCAACAAATTTTCTATTTGTCCGCTTTCTTCCTTTGAACAGTTTCGATATCTGTTTCACTTTGTGTTTAATGTATAGTTTTCGATGTCGTTATGATTTACAAAGTAGGTTTAGTATTCTCTTTTTAAAAAGAAAAAGGTTTTAATTCAAACACAAAAAATATTTGAGGCAGGCAGCGTATGCTGGCTAAGTATAAAGAGATGCCTAACCTTTAAGTACACACGTTCTTTATGTTAACATTCTGCCAGGCGTCTGGGCCAGAAGTATCCCTGTTATTCCCTAAATATTATAGGTACTAAATCTCTTTTATATATTTGAAAATTACGTAAATCTATATCTATTATATATAATTCCAGTGTCACGATGTTTGTCGGCATGAACTCCGAAATTACTGAACCGATTTTAACTTTTCTTTCTTTAAAATGTGTGTTTTGTTCCAACTTAAGAGACAGGATACTTTATATCTCAATTTATGATTGCAATATTAATGAAAAAATATATGGCGGTACGAAGTTCGCCGAGTCAGCTAGTACTATTATAAAGCTGTAACAGAGCTGTGTCTGTACATTTATGATATTTGAGAAAAAAATAATGTAGGTATTAGGCTATACAGGCGTTTCTGAACATGAAACAATATTTTTTTAGTTTTTTGTCTACTTGTCTGTTTGTTCGTTTGCGCATCACGCAAAAACTACTGAACGGATTTTGATGTAACTTTTTTATTTATAAGTTCTTGATTAGACTTGAAAAAATAGTACTTACCTAACTATACATTTTATCCCGCTACTATATCGGGAACCTGACATATTATAACCTAAAAACTAGCTTTTGGCTGCGGTGGAGTCGCGGGCAAAGGTTAGTATCCATCAAGATGGCAACACATATTAATATTTATAATAAATATTTAATATCTGTAACACAGTCAGTCTTTAGATAAAATAAAACACTTCTTTCTTTCTTTCTTCCCAAACGCAGAAGTAAAGTTCCATCGCCACAGTAAGATTTCGACTTTTCGAAGTTATGATGAATATGTTTAAGTATAGGTAGTTTTGCTTCCACCACTGAAGTAATGTAACATAGTTCCGGTGGCCCGCCAATAAAGGCGGAGAGACGGCACACGGCAGCTTTGTTTAGTGGGTGAGGGCCCCACACTACCCTGTTCGTTGCCTCGAACGACAGGGTGTGTGGTTAGGAACATTTTTTACCGCCTTAATATACTTAAAGGTGTTTTGCTTCCAGAAAACGGGTTGACGGTACCCGCTTGACATAAATATTGCCGACAGATTATATCCATATTTATTGCATTACTCCTGAATAGACATCAATTCCTAATTGCCGGTGAATTAAAGACTTTACAAAGCACCAGCTCATATTATTAATAAAATCTTTGTCTTACCTATTTGCAAGATAATATTTAAAAAATGCTAAACGTTACATAACTTGAGTCGTAAATTCCTTTCAAAATCATCATATTTAAATTAAATACCTTTACGCATCTAATTGAAATTCCAACTTCAAATAACGCATAATCGATACAGACCGCTAAACACATAACTATAACTACATATGTTTCTGCAATAAATATCGATTATATTATTCGCATCACTAGATAATGGTGCTACCGATAAAATTATATAAACCTTTTTTGGAATACATCTGCATTTAAAGACCACAATTGTCTTCCTATAAAAATCCCTTTACTTGATTCCTTAGTGATTATAATCAATTAATTTATTCCTAATATCGGCGAGTCGATATTATCGAGATATGTGACCGGTTAGTGACCTGTCTTTAGGCCTCGTTTAGGTGTGTAATATCGTTTTGTGTTTTAATAAATGTTAACATGGCAACAAAAGCACTAAAAATGAAGGTTGAAAATAGTTTTATTTTTTAATTATACCTAAACTAAAAAAAAAACTATTTACGCTTTTAAGTATCTGATTTGGAAACTTATTGACACATCTGACTATAAATAATTACAACAAATCATAGATTTATGCACAGCATATCTAGCTGGGTATCCGCAGCCCTATAAAATTCCGGGGAAGTGCTCTGGGCCGCTAAGCTACCGCAATCACCTCATGGTGACTACTGACACCCAATCTCCACTTCACTTTTGTTTTTAGATGTCTTTACCACCCACACCACCTATTGGCCTCTGTTTTCACTTACACAAATATTTTTTTCTATAGTAGCTAAGCATGTTAAATTCAAACAACATCCAAAATAATACTATAAATCCCATCCAGATTATGATAAACTTTATGTGATACCCTGTCGTTCGGGGCAAGGAGCAGGGTAGTGTACTTTACCCAATAACATTACCCACCATGTACCTACTGTCTCTCCGCCTGAGTTGGCGGATCACTGGAACTGTATGACATTACTTCAGTTGCCAATGTCTTAACCCCTAGCCCATTTTTATTTGAACCGCCTCATCCAAATTTAAACTTAGAGACATCGCTACCTCCTTCATCAATACCCAACAATATTCGAAAACTAATTTAATATAAATAAATGAATTAATATTAAATTCAGCTAACACTCTATTAGACCACATCGATTGTAATCTCACTAATTCTGCCTTAACGAGCCTTCATTCCGTGCTTACGATAGATACAAGCAATTGATTTTAATTCGATCATAAACACTATCACATAATCGATTCGAAAGGTAAGTGTGACGGGAGCGACATGGTAGGCGACATGGCACAACCTCTCACGTAAATCTATTTTTATACAATTAATGAATATTCATACAACGTTTAAGTGCCTATATTTCAAAAATCGAACACAATGTAAATTGTGTTTACGAGATGTCGTGTTCATATTTTGAATTATTTTGCCAGTTATATTAAATATTTTTAGAGCATCACAAATATATTATTTTACGGGGCTCTATTAAGTAATTAATGACACGTTGTCTTTATTTCATGAATCTATACTAAGTATATAATATTATAAGGAGGAAACATTTGATTGTTTGTTTGCATTGAATAGGCTCCAAAACTAGGTACTGGACCGATTTGAAAAATTCTTTCACTATTAGAATGCTATATTATCCCTGATGAACATAGGCGATAGAATATCTTCAAAAAAAGTTAGGAATCCGTATGAAAACTACGATAATGAAATCCAACGTGTGAAAAAGATACCAAAAAATCCTTATATCGCGTAAACTGCGGAAATTATTGACAATAGAGCAAAGTGGTGTACTACAGTTTTATAGAGGATATCAATATTTATTACTAATGGAATGTAGATGTCTTGAATAAATATATATTAACTCTACGTTTATCCCAAAATGTATAAAAATAAATGTCTCCCCGTGGGAAGCCGTGACAGGCCGCTAGTTTTCCTAATAATAAAGATAAAGAACATTTGCAAAAAAAAAACTATATGGTTTTCTTTAAAGTTCCTTTACGGACGATAATTTTACGTGATAACATCATATATGTTTTCTGAGAGTTTCACAAATAATGCATCGGTCGCCATACATTTTTCGGAACGTGAGACTTTTTTGTGCGTGCAGCCGGCGTTCATCGATTTATAAGACGTTATCACGTCAAAAATGACTGTATTACGATATTTGGGTGTCTCCGAACCGAAAACAATTTTATAAAATATTAAATTTTTCTGTTTCTGTTTGTTTGTTTGCACTTCACGTAAAAACTACTACGTAGCTCTTGATAAAACTTAATAATGCTACTATATCGGGAACCTGAAATAAAAACCTAGAAGCCTTTTTTTGATGTGAAACATCTAATGCAGAGGAAGGGTAAAATCGACTGTTAGCGTGGCGAACCTTTTATTGTACTTGCCCCGTTCAAATTTTGCAAGTTAAATTTGACACACTTCCCGGTTTCCGATTTAACTGAAATTTTACACGCATGTGTATATCACGTAACAATGCAATATTATGATGACATGGAGCTTATCTGACGATGGAGCTGGAAGGTGGACATAGGAACTCTATAATGAAACAGCGCAACCCCATCGAGTTTGGGCTCGTATGGTTTGTCTTACCGAGTACTTTGTGTCTAGATGGTATCCAGGGGCTGATGATGAAGCTGCAAAGTGGCCACAGTAACTCTATAATGAAACGACGCAACCCTGTCGAGTTTGGACACGTTTGACTCGTCTTGATGAGTACTTTGTCTTTAGATGGTATCCAGAGTCTGATGATGGAGCTGGAAGGTGGCCTTGCAAAACACTGTAATTAAATGGCGCAACTCCATCGAGTTAGGGCTCGTTTGAAATGTCCTGACTAGAACTTCAGTCATAGATGATATCCAGGGTCTCATGGTGGAGCTGGAAGGTGACCACAGTAACTCTGTAATCAAACGACGCAACCCCATCTAGTTTGGAATCATTTGATTCGTCTTGACGAGTATTTTGTCTTTAGATGGTATCCAGGTTCTGATGATGGAGCTAGAAGGTGGCTATAGGAACTCCGTTATAAAACGACATAACTCCATCGAGTTTGGGCTCGTATGATTTATCTTGATGAGTACTTTGTCTCTAGATGGTATCCAGGTACCAGTAACTCTGTAATGAAACTACGCAACCCTATCGAGTTTATACTCGTTTGATTCATCTTGAGGAGTACTTTGTCAAGTTATGATCATTTTATTTCTACAAAATAAGTTCGATGTTTTCACATCTGCTAGACGTCCCGCGACGTCTAGTTTTTTCTTTTCTTTTTAATTTTCAAATTAATTGAATTTAATAAAGCATAGAAATAACCCATGACAGGAACTTAACACTACATAGTGTGAATATCTCAAACTACGTACCTAGATGAGTATGACATGTTGGTTTTTAGAGTAATGGGGAAAATAGTTACCAGTGTCGACATTTTTTTTTATTGCTGTTAGTGGCAGATGAGCCACGGCCCATCTGATGGTAAATGGTAACGTCGCTCATGGACTCAACTATACCGGGAGTATTGTCAACATTTCATTTCACGGATAGGTATGAAATGAAAGAATAACCGGCTATCTCCTGCTACAGCCAAAACAACGTCATGCAATGGAGGATAATTGCTTACTTCCTTTACTCGCCTCATACGACACCAGTGGGAAAGAATGGGGGGGTGACACTTGTATTCTTAGTCCGTCACCACACGGAAAAATTCTATTAAAGTATGGTAAGAAGCACTCCAACGACGCTGGTCCTGTGCGGATTGGCAGTCCTCATCTACCCGTCAAGTGGCAGTCAAGTGGTGATGTATTCTAATGATAACGTCTCGTCATTGTATTTTTTTATTATAAGTACCCAACGATAGTCCACAGTAGCCATTATAATATTTTAAATATTTGTTTTCATTCCATTTCTACCCGAGCTACTGGTAACTTACCCCACGTAGGCTTAGCGCGCAGGAGCCGTCTCAAATTCTCGTTAACCTCCGGGTCAATAATAAAAACTATTTTAATTGTCAATAAAATTATTTTTAAAAGTCTTTTACAAATATTAATTCTAAGATGAACAAACTTATATTTTCGTCGATTCTAAAAATGTTGTTTGAAAATCGACTCTACATGTTCGAATTCAAAATAAACTACCAAATTTTATAGTTACAAGTTGTTAAAGATTCAAGAAACATAATTATTACTCAAAGATGTTAATATAAAATAAGTTCTATTTCTTTACAATAAGAGTATGGCGAATGTCGAAATTATATTGGTCTGGCAAGTTAAATCAGTTTAAAGTTTTAGTAGAAGCGATGACCTCCTGTTGTGTAAGAGGCAAAGGCCTTACCAGTATGTTGGCAACACTTTTTTGTAAATTTGAGAAATATTCTATTACCTGGGTTGTTTTTTTTAAATGACTACATCAGCTTTATAACGCTATGAAATGATTCTGCCCGCGACATCGTCCACGTGGTGTTCGGAATTCAAAATAATAAAATATATTATAATACGTCACTCTACGCCTCATTACTTATCTTTATAAAAAAAACAACTTTACTAGAACTAATTTGGCTGATTTGGTAGCATTTGTGTTGAAAATATAAAGCTTTGTCAATACCTAATCATATTTTTTAAACCTGTCAGTTCTGTCTCTAATTTCATTCTTTTTATTGATAAATAATCATTTTAAGACTTACTGACTACAGTTCTGCTAAGGAAATTGCTAATTGAAATCGAATTTACCAGAGACAATATTAAGTTTATATTTTATGGTTAGGTTGGCCACCCTGGCGTTCCGTATCACGCAGCGAGGTCATGCTACTGTTCAACCCCCTGTCGCTATGAATACACTTATTTTATAATACTTTATTTTTACGCTAATGACCGCCCGCGACTTTGCCTGCGTTTAAGCGGTTTATCTAAAGTATTTATTAATATTGATATGCATCAGGTAATTATTTTTTAAATGATGGGATGAAGATGGATTCATATTATTTGATACCATGTAATTATGAATTCGATTCAATTTCAATTGATTGTCCGATAGTACTAGAGATTCAATTACATGGAGATATAAACTAAAATCTATTTAGAAACGTTTCTATTTTACGAAAGAGGATCAGATATCCTATTTGCACTTGCAATAAATAAGCAAATCTCTAGCCCATTTTTTCCCACTACGCAATCTGGGCCTCCTATCGATGGCGCCTCCTAATTCCTTCCAAATCTGCATTCGATATCCGATACTACACACAGACACAAACAAACATAGTTTTGCAAAATTATAATACAGAATATAGGTAATACCTACTCTAAACTTTTTATGTGAAGGTGATATTAATAAAAATAAAATACCAGTTCAATAGCTTATGTTGTTATACAATGTAGATTTTATTCACCATTTTTTAATAAAACTAGCCTTTGCCTGAGGGCTCCGCCGAAGCCAAACCAGATTTTAGGTTATATTTCAGGTGTATAATATGAAATAAAAAAAACATCAAATCCGTTGCGTAGTTTTTGCGTGATGCGCGAACAAACAAACAAATAAACAGATAAACCGACAAACAGAATCTAAAAAAATTGTTTTGTGTTTAGACACGCCTTTGTAGCCTAATACAGTATTTTTTCTCAAATATCTTAAACGTCACAGACACGGTGATCTGTTACAGCTTTATAATAGTTAGGATTGAGCTGAGTTGCGATGTTTAGGATAGCTAAACCAATTCTTCAGCTATATTTTCAGTTTGGTTAGTAAAATATACTTACACGAATATTGTGTGCATAGATATGTGAGCAAGATCGAAGCCCCCAGAGTGGGTAACATTGTCTTTTTATTTCCACTCTTTCATCTTTGTTTTCCACCTCTTTAATACTACGTATTTCTATAATATTTTCAGCCAACCTTGCTACTGTGGTTCAAATTAAAATTCAAAAGTATCTTTAATTCATAGGCTTTAAAATCTTCAAAGCTACTAATAATTAGCACGAATGCGGATGAACTTGCTCGCGATTGCAATCGCCATAAGCCGCTGGATTCCGTAATAAGGCTTTTCATGGGAAGAACCCTGCAAGAAACTCAAGAGCCACTTTTTAAAATCTGTAATTTCTTAGTGTTTGATAGTACATTGCATAAATATAGTAACGTATAGATCACCAAAGCGTGTGAGCGAGAAGAAAATCTTATACGGCAACATAGCAAGATGGAAGAGGAAAGCAAATCTAATGTCATTGTAACCCATTTGAATGACAGGTATTCTACAGTCTTCTAGCTTGAGCGGTCCCGTCATGGGGTAATAATGCCGTAATCGCCACGCTTGGCAGCCGGGTTGGCGATCGCAGTGGATGTTGTTAATACTCGAGGGAGTGCTGCTGCCCACTCCCCCGGTATTCCGTTTGTCGGCTCTTACGACTCCCGTGAGTAGAGGGGTGGGACAATTCTAAAGCCGGCCCCAAACGGCAACGGTGGTGAAATAAATAAAAACTAATTAATTATGTTTGTTTTAATTTATTATGACTGTTTTGTTTCATTAGTTGAATATGATTATTTAAATGAGCGAGTTCGTTAAAGAAACTGATTTGTTTTATCATTTTATCGATAGTCGGTCTAACTCTTAAAACTTACATCACTATCCAATCCAACGCACACATTGACAAATCAAAATTGGTTTCGTGTTATTGAGCTGTCAGGTGATCTATACGTTATACTATATCTATGGTACATTGTTACCCTAGGGGTGAAAGTAACCTCCTCCCCTCGAAGTATAGGCGCCCTCGCTGCGCTCGGGCGCCAAACCCCGTCTTGGGTCTAAGTAAGTCTTTAACCCGAGGTAAACACTGTGCTTTTCATTACGAATACAAGCCAAGTAAAAACAAAAACATGCAAAAATGAGTGAATTTTAATTTACATCAACTTCTGAGATAATCATATTAAATATTACATATACATATTATTTGAAGGTTTTTTTGTGGCCGGCCAGCATAACAGCCATTATTTATCCTTTTCAACATTGAAAAAATGGTAAAATATTTTACCCAAATCTATATTATTTTAAAGAAATATTTGAAAGTAAGTAAATTATAATAAGTGGTCGTTAAAAAAAAATCTTTATTTAATACTTAACTTTGTTATTTCAATTAAACATCGCGCTGTCATTGAGTGGCTGTAGTAAGTTAGAATAATGTTCAATAGAAATGTGAAAATAGAACTAGCTTTTTTTTTTTAAATAATTTTACAGCAGTCTGTTGAAAACGATTCTCTCTTGGGTTGAAAAGTATGACTTTCAACCCGCTCCTCAGGCAACTTCAAACCTATTTTCCGAGTATGAGTAACAAATGTAGGTAATGAGACATACGTTATTACAAAAAATAAAACTAATATAATAAAATAAAACTTAGCATCTGTTATTTAAGGTTTACCGTTAGGCGGGTCACATGCCTATTTGTCACCCTTAAAGTATAAAAACCACTGCAGTGAGTAGTAAGCCAGAAATTATACTGCTATCTTTTATACAAGGCGACTCCCGTTTTCCCTAATTAAATCATTTTTAAGAATGATATTGACTAAAAAGAACTAATAAGAACAAATGAATGCAGTATAGTTGAATGCTTATTAGTCACCCTTAGCGTACAACACATTACAGATGTTTTTTATGAGTAGGTACCTACATACACAATAATATTGTCATTACTCATCTTACTGACTCATGTCTAGAAAAAAAACTTCATATCTTAAAAGCCACTCGCCTGTAACATAATAAAATGTATAGTAACAATAATAATGATATTAAAAAAAAATAGGTACCTACTGTACCATACCGACCGAATCTATTCACAGGTACAGAAGCCACAAATTATCAACGAATACGAACGAGACAAAAACGCTCGTTCACAATTATGTCAAACTCAATTTGACAACTTGATGAACATAGCCATTCGGAGTTTGACGTAACATCGTGGGTGGTCCGTCCGGCATGCGTGTATTTTATAATTTTAATTTATTTCTAAATATTTTTTTTACCACCGTAGGGCGACGACTAAGTGGCTCTCAATAACTAGCCACCGGCGAAGCGTTATAATTGTTCTTGACTTTTTGGAGTATTCGTGATGAGAGTTAATAATATCGTTTCCTTACGAACCTGTTAATAACAACGCCTAACCATATCCCAATATTTTTTTTGCTGGCAACCTAAATCAATTCAAACAGATGCTGCGATATAACTCTCAACATAGTCAACAGTTGCTTCAGTGAAAGTATTAATTTCTATATTTGTTCTCCTTCCTAGATTAACCAAGTTATGTGTAATGAACTACTCAAACATCAACCAAACCAAAGACATTGTGTGCCATATATAAACTAAACGATAAGCGCAAAATGACAGCTCAAAAACTATTTCCCGCCAAAAGAACTGTCGTAGTGATGTTGTGTGTGACATTACCGCAAGGGTAAAGGATGGTGACCCTCATGCCGTGTAGCTACCTTGGAGGGGGAGCCTCCCCGCGCTGCAGCTTGGACCACGCCGAGCCAAAGGTCAGATACATTCTGATAGTCAAACGTAGCTGTGAGAATTTCCATAAGATTATCGCCATTTCAATCATACAACTCTAGCTGTCAAATAGATGTTTAAATGTTTAAATTTCGAACGCATGGAAATTCTCATATAAACTAAATTTCGAGTATCCCCAGCCCTTAAAATTAAAAAAAAAACTTTAATCACGATTGCACTCTATTTGCCAGCACAAAAATGCACCGTTTCTGTAGTTTTCTTTTGTTTTAGCTTATACCATTTTATTGCACGGCATGGCCAATAATAATATATTAATCGCTTGCATGGTGAGATAAAGTAATTATGCACAATAAAACCTTAATGTAGATATTTTTTTTAAAGTGTTGTTTTTTTTTCTAGAAATACAAACTGGTAAGTACAATATTCCTTTCCTCTCCTATTTATGTATAATAAGCAACTTACGAGACTATTAGCAAAACATGTTCAGTTCGACGTTCGTTAACAAAAACGTTCCCAAATCTCAAGCACGACGTACCTACTCGAAGTAGTATTGTGGTTTTTACTAGTACATCATAACAGCTTCGTATTAAGGAAGCACCTATTATAAATAATTACTCGTCCGCTACGGATTTCTAAATGCATTAACGTTAGCAATTAGAAAAAAAAAATGGCTCTTTGACTAATTTAAATCATAAGTGATAAGACGAGCTTTATGGTACGATTAGCCATAATTAATTAAGACCAAACGTTATCTGTACGTCGTAACTAAAACCAAATTTTATTGTTCTCATTGTACAAAACTGTTTATGTTTACCAAGTGGTAAGGCATGGTGAGGCGTCAGATCTCATGTTACCCATTCATGGTGAGCATTAAAAAGTCGTAATACGTTGGCTCGTACCTACGGGACAGAGCATCGTTAGCCACTTGATACCAGGCTATCATAATGTCGAGCCGGTGTTCGCTTACATGATGGTTGATCGTTTAATTTTGGAATGCAAGAGATTAGCGTTGAACAATGCCTAATTGAGCCACTGATTAGGTTGTATTGCGAAATGAAATCATAAAAAAATAATCTGGGTTTTCAAATTATTAATTAAATGGGGATACCACATTTAATGTTCATTGAGTAGTGTTTATGTGTGCGTAAATCATTTGAAACGCAGACTAAGTTGGTTTTAAAACCAGCTCCATAACAGTGCCTAATTGACAACGGTCCATAGTTCGATGAACCATGAGCTATGCAAAAAAATCTCCAACATATCACAACAATAATAGAGATATATCATTTAAATGTGTATTCAATTTTAACCTAGCTACACTGTTAATAAAATTTTATAAAAAAGAAAAAATATGTATAAGGCAAAGACAACCAAACATAAAGCCACCCAGAGATAACAGCAATAAAAACAAATTTGTCCAAGTTGATAGTTGAACACGCTGCGATTTATCGATCGAGATGTCTTTCTCGATACAACTTGTAAGTTCCCGAGTTAAATCGATTGCACTTAACTCGATTTTGTTTATGTAATCGAAATATACTTTGTACTTTGACGTCGTTGAATAATGGGAGTTACGAATGTGGCAAAAGCGAGATATATTTAGATGGGCAAAAATAATGATACAATAAAAATCGCAATTTTATTCTATTTGGAAAGTAAGTTTATTTATTTGTTACGCTTTCACGCTTTAATTACTAAACCAATCATCTTGTAATTTTGCATACCTACATTATAGCCTGGAGCTTAGTAAAGGACATAGTATTTTTAGAAGACAAGATAGGCTTCTGTGGGATAGTTATTTTGCATAGAAATCATTATTATGCCATAGAGGACGTACATATTTATATTCTGAAGTCCACGCGGACGAAGCGATGGGGAGAATGTACTTAGATTAGTTAAAATAGCTAAGGAAAATGAACTTAAAATTAATTTGACGATTACAGTGGGGCATTTAGTTTACGGAAGTATCAAAAAAAATACTCTATTTTTTTAAAGACGTCAGTCCACGCCCGCCAATAGTCACAGTGTCTTATCACTTAACTTCATACCTCGTGTACACGTGTAGATCATAAATGGACACATAAAACACAGGCTCAAAGCTATTGTATGGAACGTACAAAATTAGGTACGTTAGTTATTTGCCATATGAGGTAATCTCAACACTACATATTACTCTGTGGATTTAAAATCCGTTTTGTATTCCAAATTCAATCGTATTAAAAATAATCACATCATCGTTCGAAATATAAATCACTATTACATTTTTGACACTTCACAAGACAAGCTAAAACCTTTTTTTACTTATTAATAATCGGCAATATCACATGTTATTATCGGATATAAAGTATAAAAATTGGTGAACAATAAATTTGGTGTTTTATACGTAGGACGCGGGAGCGAGCCCGAGTCCCGATCATAAATATCCACTGAGATAAAACAATAAACGAATTACGTTTAAATAAAGAAGCGTTTTGTCCTTATGCTTGTTTAGAATACAGGTTGTTGCTTGTTTGAACATGATCAGTCACGATTAAAAAAAGGTTGTATAACCGGTTATTCTACTAAACTAGCCATGACCTACCTTAGAATAAGTGTTTGCCACACCACTCATTGACTCTGCAAAACCAGAAGCATATGCAAGACACTGCTCAAAATTCCACACATTAAAATTGCTAGTGCTCATTTAAAGCTAAATAGTAATTCTATTGTATCGCTTAAAATATTCCGTATAAAAAGTTTTTTTTTATTTAGTAAAGATTAAAACTTAGCATTTCTTCATTGGTGGCAGCCCTTGGACATTGATCATTGCGGTGAAAAAAATGTTCTACGCAGCTTTATGACTTTGCCCGGATAATTTTGAAGGACATCGAATATGTTTATTCCTCTCTCATTTCATGCCTTACTACATATACCTATTTCTTTATTAAAACGTTTCTAATATATTTTTATATCTTGCAATAAAGGAGATATTACAAGTTGGCAAAGTTGCCAGATGTCCACGATATTTGACCCACCCTCAATAATCATTATTTTTTAGACTTTACTATTAAGTATCTGGATATATTTCACAATAATTATCAAGAAATGACATAAAGGAAGTTTATAGTCTATACGGATTACAAAAACGTTGAGATTTTATAATATAATTCCAACTCATGCAAAAATATTTTCATTTTTAGGGCAAAGTTGCCATGTTTTACGGTAGCTATTATTATAGCTACCGTAAAACATATATATTTATCATAATCATGAAACGAAATTATCACATTAGAAGTATTATTAATCCTAAAGCTTAGTCATTTCTCTTTAAAATAAAATATACAATGTATGGTATTCTATTATGAAACATGCTGTATTAATAACGAGGGCCCGGCGGACCGCGTTGTCGCCGCGTAAAACGTATAAATTAGCCGCCCTATCGCGAGATCGGGCGGCCTCACACCTCGACTGGAATGCGCTCGCTGATTTACGTCCTTTCTCACACGATACCTCCTTGCGACCCATGCTCTCCTGGTGGCTAACTTGTTAATCACAGTTTGTTTTATAATTTAGGTCTAACTCTATAATCTTAAAATACTGTGTAAAAAAAAATATAGGACTTATTATATATTCTAGTATAATGACAGTAGTAGGTATGTAATTTATGTGGATTTATGTGTTGTGCTGTTGAGCGCATGTGGCACAGAATCGTTATGATCTCTTCATTAATCTTAAGGCCACAGAGAATGATGAGGGAGCTAAATCCACTGCTTAATATCCTCTATCTATCTCTTCTCCATCATTTCATTTATGCTGCCCTGGTTCAGCATTTCTTAGGAAAATTAGTAATGCCATCAATCTTTCTCTATTCTAATTTTCAGTCACAAAGGCTCTCATCTAGATTATTCTCATTGCGCTTAGGAGATTGTTGGGACATTTCTGAAACACTATAGGCTACTGAAAGTTACTGGGTGCATTTCAAATATACTAGTACAAAACGGACATGAAGTACACCTAGAATCAGAACAACTATTCATGGATCACACAAAGTATTGTTCTTTGTGAAAACGGAACCGAGAACACTCGGCAAAGGAAGTCTGATCTCTACTACGCTATATGCACATTTGCTGTGGAATGAGAGTGAATATATTGCTAATTGATGTATTTTCCCCTCTGATAAAAGGGATAAGTAGGTATTATTAATATATATATATCTATATATAATGTACCTACTAGTGAATTAACCGCGGCTACGCTCGTGCCATAGTGATGTATTTTATGTCCCATTATTTCTTTGTAATACAAACGTTAAAAAAAAGCTGTCTAATAAATGTCCTATCAAAGAAACCCATAATGTACATTTTCACGGTCCTAGCGTTTGGGCTCTGTTTATATGTCAGTCAGTTAATATTTTATTGGTATATACTTACTTACTTATCATCACGCCATTTCCCTTGCGGGGTAGGGGGCAGAGAGAACAGAGTGCCAAGAGGTTCTATTCTTGCATACATCTCTCGCTTCCTCAACATTCATAACTCTCTTCATACACGCTCGCCGGTTTCGGAGTCTCCTGACTCCACCTTCCTTCAATACATGACCGATTTGGTCTAGGTAGGTGAGTCTCGGTCTCCCCCTGTACCTACATCCTTCCACTTTCGCATTGTATATCTTCTTAACCAGTCGCTCGTCCGGCATTCTTTCCACATGTCCGAACCATCGCAGCATTCCCTTTCGCATCTTTACACCAATACTCTCTTTCATACCTACTCGCTCTCTTACGTCATCGTTACGAATGCGGTCAGTCAGCCTCACTCCACAGATTCTCCGCAGAGATCGCATTTCGACCGCATTGATTTTACTCTCATGCTCCTTTTTGCATACCCAACTCTCGCTTCCATACAATAACGTTGGGACAAGCACTGCGTTGTGTATTGCGACACGTGCCTTCTGGCTGAGGTGATGACTGCCGAGAAGTTGTCCCAATGCTCCGTTCACTCTATTTCCCGCATTCACTCTTCTCTCTACATCAGTGGTGTACCTTCTATCCTGACTGAATCCACATCCAAGATATACAAATTCATCCACTTGTTCTAGCACACCATTTCCTATTGCTACTCTAACATCTGTTCTGGCTTCTTCTCTTTCAAAAACCATTATCTTGGTTTTGTTCACATTCACACGTCCACACGTTATTGTATTGTATTGGTATATACGAGTATAGAAATAGGTACTAACCATATTTTCTTACACAAAGCATACTAAAAAACTGTATGTATATGTGTTTCTGTATTGTATCGCTATAAAAGTACCAAGGCAGCATAACATCAGAGGAGCAACGTGAAGGCATTTCAATTGTCACCATCTATTCGACGTCGAGCATCGAAATATCCGTATATCATATAGACGAGATGGCGCCCGCTCGGAAAAGGATAGGGTAATAATGACAGTTATCGTCCACCTGATGTTGTTTTTTCGTCATATATAAGTAGACAGAGTAAAATACGTTATAGTTACTCCCTATGTTAATAAATATATAAGGTTTAATACCAAATATATTCTTGTTATCGTTTTTATAGACAAACGAAAAAAGGGTATAGTTAACGATGTCCGTTGCAATCCCTCCTAATTCTTCTATTACTAAATTTTAAATTTTTTTACACGAGACCTTCACTTGTTATATAAATCTAATAATATAAAGGGAATATATACAGTATTACATTTTAATACTACTTTTTTAGTTTATTACATACATAACATTGAATACCTATCTACTGTATAACCATTACATTTGTTTGGTTTCTCTACGCGGTCTGTATGGTGGTGAGGTGTGTATAAAGATTTCATAGACAAAAATGGCTTTTTTATAACACTACAAGTAGTATCGAGTGACGAACAACTGGAAAACTTACCCTACATTTCGGCTCAGTTTTTATTAATGTTGTTAAGTTAATCTTGATCTACCGAGGCGACGTTTAAGAGTTTTATTATTTATAACTTTCCCTTATCTGCTGATCTCCTGGTCATGTTCCACCGTTATATAATTTGATTGGTAGTTAGTTCTGATATATGGGTGTTGGGTGCACCTTATTAGTCGTGGAAATATGGTAACAGTGAGTCAAAAACTATATACCTCTTTTTAGATATGTTGTACTAGTAAAACGTGAACGGATATACAATTAATCCTACTAGTTTAAAAATATGGAAGTACTTGTTCGTTACTTAACAAGCAAGAGCGGCTGAAAAAATTTGAATGAACACATAGGTTACTCTTCTGATTTGGAATGTCAGGCTCTTGTGGGATCATCAAGTTCAGAAGATGCCGCGAGAACCCTTAGGCATGCAGATTTTCTATCTGAAGTTTTCAATTGTAAAATGCTTATATGGTATTATTTTTGTTTATATTGCGCGGATGGCAAAAAAGCATAGGGAGGCACACGTGAAGAAAAGTGGTTGTCGTAGCCTATAAACCTTCGATCATCAATTATAACAAGATACAGTGTCACGAACAAAATCAAGCTAAAAACTGTCTGAGTGAATGAATATGACTTATACAGCTAAATCTGTTTACAAACGAACTGAGACAAAGGTTTTAAAACAGTTTTAAGTTCAACGTAATTACAATCATGGCACTTAGTAATAAAGTCGCAAATCTTTAAAATATTATCTCACATTTACGATCATGCCTCACAAAAAATGAGCAATTACTGCCACTTAAAAGTGAAAAGACAAATAACATTTACTGTGAAATCAAGCTAAAATAGCGACAAATAAAGTACTTTTTGAACTATACAAAATAAGAGCTCACTTCTCAAGTGCGCTGTTATTTACCGAGACGATTTTTTGAGCCGACGCGATATCTATTGCATTGTTGATCGAAGCTATTACCGCTAGCAACAACTCGGGCGTCGCCATATATGTATATACAGGATAGGAAAAATAATAAGGAAGGGATAGAGAGGGGGTTTAGGTCTCCGCCATATTCATCCTGGGACAAGCAAGGCTCTACTACTAAAAAATTATATTGACAGAGATAACTTATCAGTCTATCCGTGATCATGAATGCTGTAAAGTATTCGAAACGTCGGGATATTAGAAGATCAAGTAAACGCGACAGATTCTGTGGACTGGGCATCGAACTCGATACCTTTGTAGTATAACTATTAATGGTAGGAGTAATCGCCTAATTCCCCACTGATTGAGAAGGGAGCTTATGTCCCTGGGACATGTTTTAGGCTGCAAATAGAGATAACGATTTCGGCCGATAAGTTTAATCGATTGTAAGCGGCTAAAGTTGAGGTAAGGTGTTTGAATCTAACAGTAGTTGTATTTAGCCACATTTTTACAAACATCTTGCGCCCTTCTTGGAATTATATTCATTGTGTAGTTGAAGAATGGTGTCTGTTTATTGTGTTACAGTCGCTGTTGTAGATCAAACTTTGTGGGTAATTTCGCGTATTTAATATTTGGCAAATAATTACGACTGGACAAAAAAGGTAAGAGTACTATATAGTACTATATAACTAATTTGAGGGTAGTGTTAAATTTTTGATTTAAAACTACTTAACGTTCTTTCATTAGCCTTATTTGTGATTATCAAGGTTTGTAACTGGACTATACTATCCCCACGTTTGGATTACATATCAGCATTACAGTGTCATGAATATTACCTATTTTAGTATTGCAACTTACCAATTTTAGAGTTGCAACACTAAGATACAGAAAGATGTCTATGTAGTGTGTTGTTAATTTAGTCGATATTATTTTGTTAAAAGGAATCTTTTGAGCATTAATGCATGACAGTTTATAAATACGATAAATGTATTTGCACTTAAATTACAATTACAGCACATAGCATGATTGCACCATAATTCACTTGCTTCTGTTTATATTAGAATTCTAAGCGTTATTCCATCCATCCACCCATCCATCAGCCCTTCATCATCCACTGCTGGACATAGGCCTCCCCAAAATGGGGGGTTTTACAATAATCGCAACACTTGGCAGGCGGGTTGGCGATCGCAGTGGATGTTTTTAGTACACAGGGGAATGCTGCTGCCCGGTCCCCCCGTAATCGACTTTTACGACTTCCATAGGAAGAGACGGGCTGGAGCTATTCTTGGTGCCGGCCCCACACGGCAAAAGCGTTATTAAACATATTTAATTAACGGATTTTGTCGCACCTGAGAATAAAGTAATTATTGCATTTATTGCTACGAAATCATATTTTTTCTTACATAATATATAGAAGAAAAAACACAAAGTGTGGGAACTTCTCTTTAACCAATTTTTTTAATTGAATTTTATGTAGAGCCTGTGATCTGTGGGCCAAGTCATTCGCTAACTTTGGGTCACTTGACTTAGCGGTATAGATATCGTTAAAGATGTCGAATTCTCATACATTTTAATAGGTTTCTATAGCGTTAGCGATCATAAAATGCAATTTGGCTAATCCTACTGGTAATAATAAGAGACTCGGAGCATACATCGTATGTAGCATCAATAATTGTATGGATATTTTGAACGTTTCTTTCAAATAGCGGTAATCACTGCATGCTAAGATCGACAGCTAATTATGTGCGACAAAATTCGTAAAGGTTTTTTTTGATCACAATCCCCTTAATTTTATTTAACTTTATATTGTTTCAGGCAAAACGAGCTAGACAAGACACAGGCACTGATGTATCGGATAGGTAAGTACATACATAGTATTTTCTCGCAAACCACGTTACCTATGAGTATTTAGTTAGAACTTATAGGTATACGTTATATCCGCCATTTTAACACGCTTTATTAATATAAATATACAAACATACAGGTGAAGCTAATAGCTTCACCTGTATGTTTGTATGTTTGTAACCGACTCCTTTGAACTCAATTTTTACCCACTTTGAATGGACAGATTTAGGTAATTTAAACTTTGTACACTTATCAAGAACCGGTGACAATAAAATAATTTGATAAATTTGTCTCATTATCTTGATCAGGATCGTCAGAATGATTATTTTTTTTACAATCAATCGCACTAAGACGTAAAAAATAATATAGGTAGAAAAATAATAATGAACAAAAAATATTAGGTAGTATATTATTGTGAAAAAAGCTAGTATACCTATACGAAAAAGATGGCACAAAGCGCCCCAAGCTTTCTTCTTGTAGTTATGCACGCCTCATAAGCGAAGCGTTAAGGTGGGTACTACTGTCACTTCATGAAAAATAACGGATTTTCAAACTTAAAATGTCTCTAAGTATCATATTTTGCACTTGTAAAATAATATATACACACACATATCAAGAAAAAACACTATTTTTAACACTCATTATTGTCTCAAGCTAAAGTGAATGGCTTATTGACCCATACCTGGTCAACCAATACAGGCACACGACGGGTTTCTTTAGTGGATGAGGGTCCCACATTATCTTGTTCGTTACCCCGAACGACGGGATGTGCAATTAGGTACATTTATTCCCGCCTCAAAAAAAGTTATAGTCTCATGAAATTAGTGCATTACATATTTCTGACCAACTCCGTGACACCTGGTAGATCACTTTTATTTATAGGTTGTAGGTAAATCATTACTGCGGTGTAAAATATCTTAGATACTAATTGGTAAATATATTTTTAGATTATAAATATAATCGTCATTCACCCAAAAATAACACACGTTTTGTTTTTAAATCGACAAATAAATCTATACAGCACCTTCCACTCATCCGATTTCAAATTAAAGTTTACATCAATACGTTACACCCGTCGATGGTACTTCAAAACACAATACGAAGGGTCCTTAATCTCTTATAATCCGCCATTTTGTGTACACAATTGCCGTGAAAAGAGCTACTTAATAAAACTACCGACACGCCCCGCTCTATATTATCACGCCATGATCAAAGGAAGTGGAAAATACAATAGGTTTTATGTTACGCGACGATTTTGGGTCTATGGACCCTTATTTTTTTTATAAAATATTGTCTATGTAGGTATATATTTTTTTCAGTCCAGAGTGGGGAATCACCAAGGGAATCACCAGATATCTGTCCTATAACTGGCTAGAACAACTACGGGTACGCTGTCCTAAACTGATGTAGTTTTATTGTCATTAACCCCCTTTGTCTCCGTGGCACTGGTATCTCTAACTTTATTCCCTATTTATATTTTGTATCCCCTCATCATTTCCATACATTCCATCTCCCAAATCCTAATTCTTATACTTTTACTTCTGGAAATTAAGTCTCTTCTTCTTAAAACAAAAAAATCCAAGGAGGGTTCTATTAGATAGGTATTAAGCAGGTAAAACAAAACAAACATAGCATCACGCCTGTATTCCGCGAAGGGGTAGGCAGAGGTGTATTACACACCCACGATTCGCCGGCTATGTTTAAGTCCCACGTAATAGGGGGCGAGCCTATTGACGTCTACCGGGCACATTTCAAAACTCCGGGCTGCTATAGGTATAGACTATCATAAAATAAATGTTTCCCAGTCCTCCAGAATACAAGATACCTATTTTGTCTGTAAAACATGAATAAATATTTACGGACATTTCACACAACGTCCTCTAGTCCCAAACTAAGCTTAGATGCTGTGGGCACCAGATTACGGATATAAAACATATATTACTTTTTTTGTATATACATACATATAATAGATAGAAAACACGAGGCACGGCCCACCTGATGGTAAGTGGTAACCGTCGCTCATGGACTCAACTATACTGAGAGTATTCTCAAGCCGCTGCGCATCATTTCATTTCTCAGATATGAAATGAAAGAATAAACGGCTATCTTCTGCTACAGCCAAAACACACTAACGTGCTTCATGACCGGTCACACAGAGGTAACGACCCGTTCGGACCCGATAGCAAGTGAGTACTCTCATTTGATACCCAGTCCACCAATAATGCAATGGGTGATAATTGCTTACTTCCCTTAGTCGTCGTATACGACACCCGCAGGAAAGGATGGGGTGGTGACACGTATTCTTAGTCCGTCACCACACGGACAACATATGGATGGAAGCCCGCCGTTTGTCTGGTCGTCCAATGGTGGAAAGCGTCTAAACCTTTATATATTCTGAAGTCCACGCAGTCGGGTGTCGCGAGCAGAATCTAGTTATTCATTAACTTGAAATTATGAATCAAAATCGTAGAAATCGTGTAGGTACTGTACTGTAAGTAGAATTTCATTAGAATATGCTGTCAGAAGAAACTAACATATCATATTTCAGCTTAGATTTTCACACAAGCCTAACTAAACGACCTACTTTCATAAACTTGTAGAAACGTGTATTAAACATAATAGTATAATATAACAGACTGATTGGCGCTTCCTGGGACATATTTATTAGGTATCTATATAAAACAACTCGTAGATATAATTATTATTAATTTCCGTAACTTACCCGATCGGAATAATGTATGTAATCTACCCGGGCGTCACCCAACACATTGAGAAGGAATGTGTTATGGAAATTGATGGTCCTGAGTGAATGTCACTATAGCTCAGTTGGCAGACCGTCTGAACGTTATTCAGAAGGCGTGGGTTCAAACTTCACTATCATTTTCTATAATCACATTGTGTTATTTAAGATCCGATCCGATAGATATGACCGGCCCACTGCCTCTTCAGCAAGGTCACATTAGCTATCCTGCACCTATTCCCCTTTAGATAAATTCCAGTCATAGCTCGCTTTATTACACGATGAATAATTTTGAATGTGTAGTGTAGTAAGTGTCGTATCCACATATCTTCCGTAGATCATAACTGGTAGGATGCTTCACCCACACCCACTGGTTATGGCTATTGCTATTTATCTAAGCGTGTTCATTTTAAAATTGTCCGTGTGGTGACGGACTAGGAATACAAGTGTCATCACCCTATTCTTTCCCACGGGTGTCGTACAAGGCGACTGAGGGAAGTAAGCAATTATCACCCATTGCATTACTGGTGGTAGGGCTAGGTACCAAATAAGAGTGCTCACTTGTTATCGGGTCCGAACGCACCGTCTCCTGTGCGACCGGTCATGAAGCACGTCAGTGTGTTTTGGCTGTAGCAGAAGATAGCCGTTTATTCTTTCTTTTTTCATATCTGAGAAGTGAAATGGTGCGCAGCGTCTTGACAATATTCTCGGTATAGTTGAGTTCATGAGCGACGGTTACCACTTACCATCAGGCGGGCCGTGGCTCGTCTGCCATTATAAGCAATAACAAAAATTCAATGTTTCTATGGTACCAATATTGCATATTTGCTCATCACTATCTAGACCTGATACAATTTATTTTTGCAATGAATTAAAAGTTTCTTAATTTCATATTTTTTTAGAACACAGAACACTCACAGATGCCTGTTTCTCAGAAACATTAGAAAAAAAAATAACGATGTTCGGAATTCGACTGGTCACATTCCATTATAAGCAGCGTATTAGTTAGGTTAATTAGTGAGGGACATGACATTCCTTAACTTTTTAAATGTTGTCGAACATTTCTCAGCTAAAATAATGAACAGCTAAACTTAAACTATGTTTTGAACGGTATAAATCAATTTTTTGACACGATTCCGTTCCGTTAAACGGTATATTTTTTGAGTATGACAAGCAGGATCTGAAGTATCGTATGTCTTGACTGCAAGTCTGTTGATGTTCTGTTGTCGTTTTTTATTAATATCCTGTGGTAAATATAGGTTAAAAATTATCTTTTTTTATCTTAATGATGAGGTACATACGCATATGAATATAAATCGCTGGTATTCTTAAAAACTATGGAATAGAGTTACATACACGCTTCTTTTGTGGAGGTAGAGATTGCGGCGTTTGGTGTAACCTTTGTATACTTCAATCGTCTCATTCACACACCTTTCTGCATTTTCACCTCTCTCCGGTTTCTACTTACCTAGTACTCTTAACTTCTCCCTTCGTCAACACATACTATCAAGAACAAGACCAGAATAAGTACCAAAAGGAAAGTTCTTCTTGTTTACTCATCACTATTTGGTACAGCTCAACTCAACTGATCATGACGTCTCGGGTTCGATCTCCGGGTCGGGCGGTGTTATTGAGCTTTTTCCTACAAAGAGAAATTCTCAGTAGCAGCCTGGAGTTTTGAAATGTGTGTGTAGACGACAATAGGCCCGCCCCCTATTACGTGGGACTTAAACATAGCTGCAAACCGTGGGTGTGTAATACACATCTGCCTACCCCTTCGGGGATACAGGCGTGATGCTATGGTTATTGGGTACAGTACCATATTGTTGTAGCAATTTAAATCCCGACCTCTTTGCCCAGGAGGTCTGGGTCATTAGCGCTTTTTTTTTAACGATAAGAGTACGTGCCGTTCTTCCACGCTGATCTTCTGTGACAGGGTGGTACTTCCCCGATCAGCCTATTCATGATGGTATAAGCAAGGCTTTACCCCTATTAAAGTACTACCTATTGCTTGCATGGAAACCTCAAAGTTATGTTTTGATTCAAACATCAGTAGGTATAGCATTGATTCATTGACATTGGTATACTTACCTATTTTTTATAAAGGAAGAGTAGGTATTAACTTAGCCTGTATACTCTTTTTGGCGGAGTTGTGACAACAAGTCGCAAAGCCATAGAACAACTTAGGCTGTCATCAGACACAAATCTGATAGGTGACTTATCCGTAAATAATTATTCAAATTTACAATAGTTAGGTATAAGTAACTATACCACCGAAGTATTGTAACATATAGTTCCAGAGCCCCGCCAATAATGGCGGAGAGATGGCACACAGCGGGTTTCTTTAGTGGGTACGAGCCCCACACTACCCTGTTCGTTGCCCCGAACGACGGGGTGTGCGGTTAGGAACATTTTTCCCCGCCTAAACAAAAAAAAAAGGTTTAAGTATTACACGTATGTCGAAAATTATTTGTATCTATCTTTATTAGTATTACATACCTAATATATGAGAGAGTAGAGAAGATGGATGAAAGAAGACTAACGAAACAGATATATACAAGGCGACTGTGAATGAGCAAGTTGGTAGAGGTCGACCTAGGCGAACGTATTTTGACCAGATCGGAGACGTTCTTAAGGAAGGCCAAGTTAAGAGCCTACTCGTAACCAACAAGGGCAACGAGCATGCATGAATACGCTGATGAAAGTAGGTGAAGCGAAAGATGTGTGCCAGGATCGTAGCAAGTGGAGAGAAGTGGTCTCTGCTAGTGGTCCCTTCGGGAAAAAGGCGTGACACTATGTATGTACCTAATATATTAGGTATTACATTATCTACCAAATTGAATCTATCTAAAGAACACGAGACTACCGACTAGACCGAAATATTACGTACAATAACAATGTTTGTTATATTGAATATGTGATTTTTAAACACTACCTATTAATTAATACATTCAAACATGCATTGAACTAATATTCTAAAAAAATACTGTCACTTATCTAAGATGAACTCATTTCTGAGAGAGCGATAAATTAAAAAGTTATTTTTAACCCTTGCGTTATTCATCCGTATACATCTGTAAATTTTTTACCGCGTAAAATTTGGCAGCTGAAAAAAAAACAGCAATTAATAGATTTTTGACGTTGACTTGACACGTGGTAACCAAATGGCGGGAATTTAAAGAAGGGACTACTTATTTGGGTTCCGCATTTAAATTGAATTTTTTTATTAAAATTAAATCCTTCTTCCTGATATTTTTTGGGAAGATTTACGGATGTTTATCCGTCAATGACGCCTAAACGACTGCACGTATACCTATACACAAAATTTCGTACACTTGTAGATGAGACGCTGGATTAACAGTGGATAGCTATTTCTACCATATGCGTCTTAAAACTAAACGGATTTGAAGAAAATTTAAATAATTATTTCTCTTTTGGACCCAACCCTGGGATCTACGACTAGGACATGTGCTAGTAGTCATTATAAATTCATAATTTGAGTGTACAGCTTATTACTGTTAAAATGATATGTTTTGATGTATTAAGTTAACAGTAGCTATCAACTATCTTTATTAATTGTATTATTAAAATAGAATTAAAGGTTTAAGTTAAATCTATTTAGGCTCAATCAACATTCATCAAAGGTATAAAATAGATGTCAACAATCAATTTATGTCAAAATAATGTACTTACTTAAGACTCGAAAATCTTCAAAAATTAAAAAAATGCGTAGCGGGTCACAAGTTTGTATCTATAAATTAAATGCATATTTTTTAAACCTACTTGGTAATTCTGTAACTGTAAATAGTTAGACCCTGTCATAACACTCATAACTTTCGTAATACGGAACCCTGAAAGGCGAACAAAGAAGTCTTTTCCTCGGAGTGTGCCGTCCATTATGCCCTTGTCAAAAGGGCACAGAGTCTCTATTGTTCCGTTCATAAACATGAAGTACCTATATAGGATTGGAAGACGTTATAAGCTTTGCTTTATAGCCATTTTAAATTTCATATCTGTGAACAAGGTATTTAGCTTAGTACCTACTTAAGTTTAAATTTCGATTATATAGGTCAGTACGGATTATACAGTGATGCTATCGTCTTTAGGCTATGGTAACTGCTTACCACCAGCGCCGTATGCTTGATTGCCACCTACGTTACTTAAAAACAAAAACATTCATTTTGGCTTTTGATATTCATTATCTAGGTAGTACTTCGACTTTTTTAAATAATAATTACTTATTTCTTAAATCTCTTTCATTTTACTACTACGTCGTTTTTGAAGTAGGTTGGTACATTATCTATTTAATGCATAATATAAGTACTTTTTACGAAAAGAAACTTAAGCAAAAAAAATCATCTTTAAATACCAACAGAATTTTAAATTCAATCAGCCAAATATTTGACTTTAAAAACTATATAACCAATGGCTTAAACCGAGAGATGACCTCAACGTAATTACCTACTTAAATGATGAAGAGTGAATGGTTACTAAATCAAATCACCGTTTTATTTGAACCAATTTTATCTCGTCTAATTTGTATCGCATTCCTACGAGTCAACTAAAATGAGAACCATTTACCTACTCAAAACAGTGCAAAATATAATAAATTATATCCAATATAAATCTTTATCAACACTGACACATATTTTTAACATCGATTCGTCCGGAACATAAAACTAAAAATGTGACAACTATCTCAGCACCATATGGAATGTCAAATAGCCCTGACTATTAAATCGTTTGAAGTCTTTTGTTAGACAAAATTAACGACTTTTTACGATGACTACCGCGAGTAAAAAGAGTCTTAACGAAAGGCCGAAAACATTAAAAAAAGCTTTTAATTAAAAAGATAGTGACAATGCCAACATCAACTGTAAAATACCACGTTTGATATATGATAGTGTTGTGCCGATGCTCGAAATTTTGAAAGTGACACTTGAAAAAGGCGCGAGCTAATATAAACAAGTTTTTTTTTCTAGACAAAGGCACCGATGTTTGCCTCTTGAGTTTATAAACGTTGGATTACTTACGTGAGGTGTTTAGAAGTAAATTATGATATTATTGATTTATTTTAGAGCTTTGATATAACTGAAACACTAAGAGTGCAAGTTAATTTCTAACAACTTTAATAAGACGAAAACTGATATTAACTAATATAGTACTATAATTACAATATGAAATAGTTAGGCCGTAATATGAAATAGTCTCTTTGGAGAATGGGGTGAAGACAATTGTATTCTTAGTTACTAACTTAGAAACTAAGGATATAAGTGTCATCACCCATTCTTTCTGGCGGATGTCGTACGAGGTGGCTAAGGGAAATAGCATTATTGGTGGTAGAGCCTAGTACCAAATGGGAGCACTCACTTGTTATCGAACCGGAGCGGGTTGGTACTATCGTGTTCCGTGTGACTGACCAAAAACCACCTCTGTGTGTGTTGATCGATAAATCGGTAAGTTTTAATTAATAATAAATAATGAATATAAAGTAAAAGACTGCGTAGAACTTGCCAATAAACTTGGTTCCCCGCTGTCATTGAAAAGGTTATAGCCAATCCTTATTTTTTTATAAGCTAAATTAATATTAGAATACAATTAATCAAAGTCATAATTTGGTTTTAAAGTAAATATTCATAGCTAATAGAAATTAAACAGGTGTTATGCTAAAATAATCTATTAACATAGAATTGACTACAAATAAGGTATTTTATTGCGCAAAATGTAAAAAGGTGTGGTCGTTTTCAAAATACGTTTTGTTTTATGGTTTATGATCATAAATTAAAAATTTAAATAAAATTATTTTTAATTAATAATATCTGCATACAATATTGTCTATTTTTAAAACTTTGCACACGCTATTACAATTTGTGGCTGTAGTATTTAAAAGTATTATTTAATTATATTTGGTCACTTGTATGTTAGCATATAAGACTACATTAATATTGAAAGACATCCCATTTCTGGTACGATGTTCTGCAAAGACGTTTAAAACCATGATAGCTAGGAATATTCCTACAAATTCAAAAAATATCATAAATTCGTGTGACGTAATTTATGGATGGGCCCGTAAGTGTTAAAATATACATAATATATACCTAATTTTATTAATTTTATCAGGTGTGTATAATTTATAATCATGAATTATTATGTGATTTGTTATATAATCATTTATGATTACAAATTACAATAAACCATGATCTTATAATAACTATAATTATGTATTATACCTAACCTAACCATTAATCATTTCCCTTTCAACGTTATTGCCGTTGGATTACAGAAAATATGTAAGATGACATTAACTGTCAGAGTGACAGCGCGGGAATTGAATAAATAATGGCGGACGGACGTATGGATGTGTTGATAAGGGGTTCAAATTAATTTAAACACGTGTAAACATTTTGCTTGATAAATCCATCGGCCCTAGAGATAGGGGCCTACAAAATGTGGCATCTGTTATACAATCATGTTTTAGTGATACTAATGAATTATAAACAACATGTGATTTCATTTGTTTAACTCGCTTTTAATTGGGGCAATATGTTCATTATTAAGAATGGGCCATGACATGTTATCATTAATTATTTCATCATCATATGATTGGTTTTAAGTACTTACTTTATTTATTTATAGGTACCTTATTAAAAATAAACGACGTTAGGGCAAATCAGTACAAAGCGAAGCATTTTAGCTGACGCTGACCTGAGATGAAAGCGCTGATTCTCAGATGCCCCGCGATTCCTTGGGCCATGTACTGAAGCAATATATATCTACAGGATAATAGGATGTTGCCCTTAGTTGACCTCCATCGGCTCCACCATTATAAAATTAAATTACAATATATATCTAAATATTAACACAAAGTGCGAAAATGTGAAATCGAAAATAACGGTCATGAGCAGGATTTGAACCTGCATCTCCTGAATACCGTCCAGATGCTTTGCTGATTCAGCCACCGTGACAATTTCTCGGGACTGCTAATTTCGATAACACATTCATTCTTAACGTCTTGGGTGACGCCCGTTACACATTTTCACACCTTGTGTTAATTTATATGGCTAAGCAAGTTAAATGCTAAAAAAGTACCTATATAAAAATACCTACAATGTATATAAATAAAAAGAAATATTAATTGCAATGGCAGAGAATTTTCTTATGTGTGTGTGTGTGAGAGAGAGAGAGAGAGCGAGAGAGAAAGTGTGTGCGCATGCGTGTGTTTTTCTACATTTTATGTACTTACGCAATCAGAGTGTGAGCGGTATGATTGTAACGGCATAGACTTTACAGCTTATAAAATTAACGAATACAAAATCCAAAGCAAACAATAAGACTAAACACAAAGTGAAAAATGTGAAATCGAAAATAACAGTCAGGAGCAGGATTTGAACCTGCATCTTCTGGATACCGTCCAGATGCTTTACCAATTCAGCAATCCTGACAATTGCTCCCGACTGCTAATTTCGATAACACATCATACTTAACGTCTTTGGGTGACGCCTGCGCCATCTGTCGGACGTATTTTCATACATTATACCGACCAGGTAAACTTAATTTTACAATTAAGATTTTACCTAATAATGACGCAAACCCTTTAAATATTTTAGATATTTTTATATATATTTTTAGCATTTGACATGCTTAGCACTATACACTAAACACAAAGTGAAAAATGTGAAATCGAAAATAACAGCATCTGGACGGTATCCAGAAGATGCAGGTTCAAATCCTGCTCCTGACTGTTATTTTCGATTTCACATTTTTCACTTTGTGTTTAGTGTATAGTGCTAAGCATGTCAAATGCTAAAAATATATATAAAAATATCTAAAACAAACAATAAGACTTTTCCACTACATACTGTCAAACAATGCATAACTAAATATACAATTCAATTAATATACATATTTCTATTGTAAATTTCGAACCATATACAACCAAATGTGGTAGCTATAAATCTTAATAGTTCTACAATTAACACTCACCGATTAAGACATTACTCCTAATTGTTTACATGACCAGAACCCACGGCGTAACGGAATGTTTACGTTTTTTCACCCCTCAGTATTTTGATAAACGTCGGCTATTTTCTTAGACCAACATAAAAAACTGTTATTTGGTAAACAAAGACTGTATTTATTGTCCACTTTAGCTTTTAATTGACGTAAACAAACCAACGACGCAGCGCGACCTTTTATTTACATTTCGAGTACCGTAGCCATTGTTTTCCAATTTACGACTTTACTTTCCTTTTTTATTTTTTTCAGATTGTCAGGCGAAGTTAATACAAGTCCTTGCGAATCCGAATCAACGTCAAACTCCCCGCCGTCTTTGCTTCAGGATGCAACGTTGCCAGCCCTCCTAGTCTCAGGATCATCGACACTATTCCAGAACACAACTTCTACTACGAACACAGCACTCAGTTTGTCAGCTGTCGATAGTCTATGTTTGCCTGGTACTTCAGAAGTGGAAAGCTGTAGTTTGGCGAACGGATGCTCTACGGGATCATCGTTAGGGGGTCTGACCTTGCCGTTGACGTCGACTGGAGGCTTGTGTTCTACCTCCTCATCGGCTGCGGTTGCTTGGTTGATGAATGAGGATAGTGCGGGTAAGGATTGTGGTTTTTATAACCTGATTTTTTTTTAGTAATAATTACAAACTCTGTGTCGAAGTATCACTTAGTTTAAGAAAACAGGTGCTCTCAGTTTGAAGTGAGGCCTATATCAAAAGATCAATAAATGGCACACGTTGCACCTTGTGTTATCCGGAGACATTATTCTGCCATTAATCGCGTTTCGCGATCAGTTACACGGTACAGAAATGTGCTTGTGCCATCTAGTAGCTTGCTATAGTAAAATGGATCAGTTAACCTTCTCTAAGAAAAAACACAGCTGTCAACTTTCATCAGAAGTGGGAATTTATCAACGTCTAACGCACCTACCTATATAACAACATCATCATCAACAAGTTCATCTCAGATAAATCATTAAATAGATTCCTACATTTTCTTTTTTTTTTTTTTATTGCTTATAGTGGCAGACGAGCCACGGCCCATCTGATGGTAAATGGTAACCGTCGCTCATGGACTCGACTATACCGAGAGTATTGTCAAGCCGCTGCACACCATTTCATTTCACAGATATGAAATGAAAGTATAAACGGATATCTCCTGCTACAGCCAAAACCCAACGATGTGCATCATGGCCGATCACACGAGAGATGGTAGTACCAACCCGCTCGGGCCCGATACCAAGTGAGTACTCCCACTTGGTACAATTACAAGTGAGTACAATTGTATTCTTAGTCCGTCACCACACAAACAGCTGGATGATGGAGGATGCCTTTATGTAGAACTTAGCCAAAATCGTGACTGCTGAAAAGAATGGGGTTCAGTGTATTAGATTGCGAAATCACTTAAAGAAATAGGGTAACAGATAATGCCAAAAGAGTAAAACCGAAAAGTATCTAAATCAATCCTGGTTGTCAGTATTTGATACTGAGTGAGATGTACGGCCTGTTTTCAAGCGACTTCCAAAAAGGAGGAGGTTCTCAATTCGGCTGTATGTTTTTTTTGTGTGTTTGTTACGCGGTTATTCCGCCAATTATGAATCGATTTCAATGATTCTTTTTTTGTTTGGTAGGTTCTACATATAACAGAGGTGGTCCCATGTAAATTATATCAAAATTGGTCCAGCGGTTTTTACAAAAACCACAAAAATCTAAAAAATTGCATCTAGACATACATCGATGATATTTTCAACCGACTCTCTGGCTCATTGGAGCAGCGCGTTTAGTTGGCGTAGCATCACGCCTCTATACCCGAAGTGGTAGGCATAGATGTATTACACACCCACGGTTCGCCAGCTATGTTTAAGTCCCACGTAATAGGGGTGAGCCTATTGCCTTACATTGCCTTTTTTTTTGGTAAGGCGGGAGAAAATGCTCCTAACCGCACACCCCGTTCGGGCAACGAACAGAGTGTACATTGCGTAGAATTTTTCTTTTTACGAAAAAGCTTACACTGCCCGACTCGGGGATCGAAGTCGAGACCTCATGCTCAGCAGTCGCACACACTACCGCTGCACCACTGAGGCAGTTTAATTGGCGTACCCATATTATATGTATATGGGTACTCCAATCTTTCTTCACGGTCTTCGGAAGACTCTCGCTGTTTTCTATTTCTTTCTCTACTACGCTTTAGGCGCTCATATTTATCATTTTCAGACTCTTGTACTTCGAGGAGGGTCTCACCATCATGTACCATCTACTCTACCCCACGCATTTATTTTATAAATAACCAGTAACTAACTTATCATCACGCCATTTCCCTTGCGGGGTAGGCAGAGAGAACAGAGTGCCAAGAGGCTCTATTCTTGCATACATCTCTCGCTTCCTCAACATTCATAATTCTCTTCATACACGCTCGCCCGTTTCGGAGACTCCTGACTCCACCTTCCTTCAATACATGACCGATTTGGTCTAGGTAGGTGAGTTTCGGTCTCCCCCTGTACCTACATCCTTCCACTTTCGCATTGTATATCTTCTTAACTAGTCACTCGTCCGGCATTCTTAACACATGTCCGAACCATCGGAGCGTTCCCTTTCGCATCTTTACACCAATACTCTCTTTCATACCTACTCGCTTTCTTACGTCGTCGTTACGAATGCGGTTAGTCAGCCTCACTCCACAGATTCTCCGCAAAGATCGCATTTCGACCGCATTGATTTTACTCTCATGCTCCTTTTTGCATACCCAATAGGGATGGGCCGAAGTTCGTTTTACATTCGGTTTAACCGAATTTCGGTGGCTTCGGACGAATGCCGAAGTTCGGTTTTAAGAAAAAGGTAAGGTTTATACTAAAATTTAGAGAAATCACATCTGTCATAGCTGCAAAATAAGTCACTCGTACCACTACTTGAAAGTCATTTAAGCATGGTCAGTTGTTTAATAAACTATAATTATTATAGATAAATTAAAATGTATTAATGAATTAGTTTTTTTCACAATCGAGGAGTCTATGAATCAATACACCCAATAATTTGAAATAAGGTGTGACCCTTACACTGACTGTTTTTTATTGCTTTACGGAGTTGTCTTTCATAAAAAATACACACAGAATATGACTTGCTACTCCCGACAAAGCACACACGGAAGTGCGGCCGAACTTCGGCCAAATTTTGTATATTTACCGAATGTTCGGCCGAAGTTCGTATTCGGTTAAAATCACATTCGGCCCATCTTTAATACCCAACTCTCGCTTCCATATAATATGGTTGGGACAAGCACTACGTTGTGTATTGCGACACGTGTCCTCTGGCTGAGGTGATGACTGCCGAGAAGTTGTCCCAATGCTCCATTCACTCTATTTCCCGCATTCACTCTTCTCTCTACATCAGTGGTGTACCTTCCATCCCGACTGAATCCACATCCAAGATATACAAATTCATCCACTAAAAAGCAAAAAATAATTTATTTTTAAATAAAAAAAACCGCCTTCAAAAGACACCTTGAACTAAAAACCAAAAAATGATTTAGTATTTACATACGATTTCCGTGCTAGACACCTACTGATGTGTTTGAAGTCGGTGCCTAGTCTTAAAATAACAAAACAATACTTATACTCATATAATAACAAAAACAATATTCAAATTCAAACTCAAATTCAAAAATATCTTTATTTCATAGGCCTATTAAATAGCACTTAAAATCGTCGAGAATACACAATAATAATTAACACGAGCGCCTGAGGCGAGTGCATCCGCAATAACAAAGTGGCGATTGCAATCGCCACAAGCGGCCGGATTCCGAAGTAAAGCCTTTCATGAGAAGAACCCGGCAAGAAACTCATGGGCCACTTTTTTAAATTGCCAATTTATTACAATTTAATATAATCTTTATAACTAAAATGACATTATATCATACAAAACAATTTTGAAAAATAATGAATGAGGAGCAGCTCAAGCCCATTTTGTTTTGTCCTCAAGATAATCCGAAACAGTGTAATAACCTTAATTACAAAGTCTAATTTTTATGGCTTTCTTAAACTTATTTAGTGGCATGTTTCGGACATTTTCAGGAATCTTATTGTAAAAGCATATACATTGCCCCATAAAAGATCTACTAATTCTGTGGAGACGAGTACTGTGTGCAATAAGATTGCCTTTGTTCCTAGTATTAATGTGATGAACATCGCTATACTATAATAGGTAGGTATATATACCTACTTATAATAACATTAACATCATCTAGGCACCGACTTCAAACATATCAGTAGGTGTCTAGCCCGGAAATCGTCTGTAAATACTAAATTATTTTTTGGTTTTCATTTCAAGGTGTCTTTTGAAGGCGTTTTTTTTTATTTATGTAGGTCCATCATGAATCATCTATTCCATTAAAACCCACGACAAAACTTCTGTCTGTTCAGTCTGATGAGAAATTTCGATTCCCAATATTTTCCATGACGTAAGTCTGTCACGAGAATTATTAGTATTAGCTTTTAGAATTAGGTCTGGTCATGTGCCTACTAATAAGTTTCTACATTTAATGGGTGTTAAACCATCACCTCACTGTGATATTTGCTCCACTAAAGTTGACGATTTATATCATCTTTTAATCGAATGCAGTTTACTTTCCAGTATTAGACAATCGCTGTTACAACGTCATATTGGTTCAAATATTTACAGTGGGATGATAAATATAATTTTGAGCCAACCTGTTTCCGATAAATCTATAGCTATTTATAAATATGTTAAGCAGGCATTTCTATCCCGAAATGATACTGCTAATTCATTGTAATTGTTAAAATATAGGCATTTATAATTGTAGAGCAACCTTACGAGGCCTTCATAGTGCCTTTGTGGCACTAAAGCCTTGACAAATAAAAGATTAAAAAAAAAAAAAAGTGTAGATAACTGTGGTTTATATAGTGACACCCTATACCTATTATTGTTTGCAAGCAGGTGGAGTGAAGAGTGAGGTACGGAGCCCAGGCGTCTGCGAGGCAGACGTGGCGCTGTACGGCGAAACCCTGGCGTACGACCAGTCAGCGTTGCCCTACCAATATTACAACAGGTATAATATTATGCTTAGTACTTAGAGGTCACTGGGTTATAGCTCAGATGTAATTTGGAATCTGGATCAGTAATCTATGTTGCACGTTTTGCCAAAACTAAATATATATTGGCCGTGTGGGGCCGACTTTAGAATTGTCCCACCCCTCTCCACCCATGGGAGTCGTAAGAGCCGACTGAGGGAATACCGGGGAGTGGGCAGCAGCACTCCCTCGAGTATTAACAACATCCACTGCGATCGCCAACCAATTACGGCACTATACCCCCAATTTGTGGAGGCCTATGTCCAGCAGTGGACGTCGAATGGATGGATGAAATATACATTAAAAAGGATCAGGTATTAACGAGGTCTTTATCATTATTTAGAGTAGTCATTTAATGCGAGGTGATAACTTTCTCTTTATAATGATGCTAATTTGAAAATCTCAGAGTTGAGAGAGATGTCCAGAAAATTGTTCGGATGCTTTCTAATGAGTACGACCTAAACCGTATAGGCAAAATGTGGTTTTGTTACACATCTGCTAACGATCCCTAAATTTAAAGCTTGAACATACAAAAATATTAAAGAAAATAATTAACACCTAAATAGGTTTTTGCGTTATTGAAAAGACCCTTATTTCTGGAAAATTTGTTTCTTGCAAATTCGAAAGCGTTAGCACGCTTACTAATATAGGTAATAGATTCCTACATGTTTGTACACAAACGTTCGTTAACCCCAAACGAAACCATACAAGTCTCTAAAATTCATAAAATTAAGTTATGTAAGCAACCGCAAGTCAAGCCTTAATCTCATTTGTTAATTAATGAACTATCTCGGATATTACCGAGCTCAAGGGAAGAATTTTTAAAATATTGGTCTTTATCAAACTTATCAGAAATTTCTATCAAGATGTTAGACTACTGGAATCTCTTATCTCCACTACAAATTATAATGCATCCAATGATCTAAAATTTAGGCGACGTTTACTACTTTTTTAATGGCGCTAAATCCTGTGTTTAGTTTTAATAAGCAAATGCAGATGAATTAACGAGTTTCTTTCTCCCAACTTACCTTGTTTATAAATCAAGAATATTGAAGTCATTTTAGATTTATGTACTATGTAAATACCGTCTCAAATTATAAAATTACGCTCAGATTAATTCCGCTGAAGCCGTGCTTTTTTTTGCATTAAATATATTTATAGGCATAAATTTACATCGATCATTATTCTACTATAACGTAAAAGAAGGACATACTAACAATCCTACTACTCACTTAGGTAAGTTCATCCACAAAAACTGTGCACAGACAATTAGCATCGGTAACCGTCGATTTTACAAATGCATGTATACAGCATCGGACTTTGATAAATGTGTATTCGATTATTTCGATTAAATTACGGGGCTTAGCGATTCTCGTGACTATCTGCGCTCCATCGCCATATTTCTGTGATATTTTTTTCTTGTCTCGTTATAAAAATCGGTATCTACTTAAAATATATAGATATAGGATAGATACCTAATAGAGCTGATATTTATGTGTCACCAACGGATGAACATAATGATGTACCTACTAGCTATGCGTATGCGAAGACCGCGCTTCGCACTTCGTAAACGCTTAGTAAATATAGGATAAAGATAGGTACCCTAAAAGACCAAGTCTTTTTTGTATATTACCTATAGTAGCCGTGTGGGGCCGGCTGTAGAATTGTCCCACCCCTCTCCACCCATGGGAGTCGTAAGAGCCGACTGAGGGAATATCGGGGGAGTGGGCAGCAGCACTCCCTCGAGTATTAACAACATCCACTGCGATCGCCAACCCGCCTGCCAAGCGTGGCGATTACGGCACTATCCCCCATTCCTTGGGGAGGCCTATGTCCAGCAGTGGACGTCGAAAGGCTGATGGATGGATGGATGGACCTATAGTAGGTAGATACAATACACGGTAATTAATTTAATTAAGTATAACAGCACCACCTAATTGAATTTGTTAATACCTACCTACCTATATCTATACCTAGACGACAGCCTGTGTTGCTAATAAAGAACTGATAGATTTGAATTGTGACAAAAATGTATAGACCCTTTTATATAGGTACCTATCTAGTTTTAATACGGTCTACGCTATTTACATGGCCAGTGTCTAGTCGTTAGGACAGTCGAACGGTCGTAAAACCAACTCCATAATTATGATGTGTGCTTTGGAATAAACTAAAATCTTGTTATAGATAAAAATATTACTTACGCTAACGCCCACGTCTATCTTCTTTCAGGTACCTAGGCAGTGTAGGCTAACCTAACGTGTCCTTACCTTACCTAGGTAAAAAACTGTTAGTCGATTTGTTCGAATACTACACTAAATTCAAAAGAGCTATATTATTCCGCCATCTGCCCGCAGTCATCCACAACTATATATTTGTGTAAAACGCCATCTTTAGAGCAGTATGTAAAAACTTTGTAATTTTACAGCATGCAACAATATGGTAGCGGCAGCGCGGCTTCGTCATATGTCGGGTCGACTCTATACAATCAACCGTATGGCGCATATCCACCGCCGCATAACGCCAATAATAGGTAATTAATTAAAGAATACTCTCTAATGTAAGCAAGTATTCGTTAAAAATCTACAGAAGACGGGTTGTTATTTCTTATGAATCTTATTATTGTAATACCTAATAAGGTTTGCATGATCGATACAAAGCATGCAAATATATCCGATAGAAGGCTCCGGGATTCCCATTACAATAAAAAAAGGTAATCTAAAGAAATGTGTAAGCAGTAATAGCCTAAGGGAAGCCAAGGACTGCAAAGACAGTGATATCGAATTCAATCCCGTGAAAGCCTTGCAAAGCTTTTAAAATTTTCAGATAAATCTAATTTATTTAATATAAATTAGTTTTGATGAGCTAGCATTAACTGGCACAATCTAAGGCACATCTCTAGGCACAAACATGTTGGTAAACGGTAAAAACTAATTTATCCACCAGGTCTTCCTGTAAGGCGACGCCGACATACCTAAGTGCTTACGGAGTGAGCGGTGTAGGTGGAGTTCCGGGTGCGGGGTTCGGGAGTCAGCATTCACCTTATGCATACTCCTCATACAATGGAGGTCTAGCGCAGTCCTTCCCTGCAGCACAACAAGTGAGTAACATTGCTCATGGGTCATGTGTAAGAAGAGTAGCAAAATTTTTAAATTCCAAAGAATCACATTGTATAGTAACAGGCCACATTAGTGCGAACATTTTGAACCGCATTTATTTTTACAAAACTTTTTGTTGCTAATTCAAAATAAGGATCCAAGCTTATGTAGCATAAAGGTTAATAATCGTCGATTTATTAAATAGAAATATCTCGTTGCTTGGTAACGAAAACTAACGTTTGCCTTTTAGGACTACAGCAGTTACGCAGCGGGTTATGCGGATCACAATGTAGCACAATATAGCGGTTACTACACTACTCCTAGTTACTCCCCCTATGTCAGCTCACCGAGTAGCAGTGGCAGTGCCGGACATACCTCATATCACTTAGGAGGAGCTCTATCAGGTATACTTATATCAATGACCTAGATTCTAGATGGATCTAGTTTTAAATATTTATGGCCCAATAAAAAAGTGACCAACTATTTAAAATACAGGATTTGTGATTATAGCTATATCGTCACTTTTTTCTTAAAATTTCAACAAATATCCTTACTCTTGCTTTTTTAAAAAATGAGGCACTTTCTTATTTGGCAACATATTTGGACGAATATCAGATCTTCCACATGGGATATAAGACAATGTAAGGGATAGTATTTATATTTGTACAAAGTTTTGTGTGGACCCTGCAATATTTTTTCATACCAGTCCATCTTGTCTATAGCCAGTGTCAACAGTCAAACTGTTGTTGACATTGACGTTTGACATACCGTTCTGTCAACCTCTTGGTCTTGTCGCTGTACTTGTGTTTGATTTTAAAAAGTTCTAATAATCTTAAATTCTTTTATAACAATTTAATTTGAGGATCAACTGTGTACAAATTCATGTGTTCATAATAAAAAAGGCTGATTTTTATACCTCAAAATATATAAAGTGTTAAAAAATGAATAAAGAAAATGAAAAAATTCGTAACAACAAACGAAGGAAAGTTGAGGAAAACTCGAACAATCATTACGATGACTCTGATTACTGGCCTGACACAGACAGTGAAGATGGTAGCATGCTTGTTTACTTACCATTATGTTTCATAGTTGATTGTGGAATACTATTGACATTGATATACTGTCTTGATTCATCACTTGTAAGGTCATTTACCTCGTGAGAATTATCACGAATACCGCCTATCTATGAGAGTCTGACGAGTAATTTGTTTTGAAGTCTTATTCTGTAATTTTGAGTAGTAAATAACATTTAAATCTTAAGTCTGTTAATTCAGTGGTAAATGTTGCTAAAATTACAGTTAGTTTTGTATTCTGATCAAAAACGTAAGTAGATCAAAAAAAAACAAACAGCATCACGCCTGTATTCCCAGAAGCGGTAGGCAGAAGTGTATTACACACCCACAATTCGTCAGCTATGTTTAAGTCCCACATTATAGGGGCAGAGTCTATTGCCGTCTACCGGGCACATTTGCAAACTCCGGGCTGCTACTGAGATTTTTTCTTTTTACGAAAAAGCTGAATAATATTGCCAGACCCGGGGATCGCACCCGAGACCTCATGATCAGCAGTTGCTCACACTACTGCTGCACCACCAAGGCAGTATTATGTATGTAAATTATTTTAATATATCAACGAAGGAACAGCAAATTATTTGCTTACGAGTCTTAGTATTAGGACCATAAACAACATACAACACAGTTTAGTGTTATTCTCAGCTAGAGATATGATTTTTATACATAATAATGCATAGGAATCTATTCATGTTTTCTTCTAGAATCTCCATCATCTATGCTACCTTCAATAAATGACACCAGTCCACTTTCTCCCATCAAAGCAGAAGTACATGCAGCTAGTCGGAGATGCCGAGAGAATTCAGGGTAAGATCCTCATCATTTTCTCTCGTGATTATAAATGAAGTGCAGCAGCATTTCAGTTCTTTTATCCTAGAAAATACATAAAAAATATTCATAGTCTGTATGTTTTTAAATAATATTATAATTCTTTTTCCTCTCAAATTAAATGTTCAGAAATTCAATGTATAAATATGTTTACATTTAATTGTATGAAAAGCATATCATATTAAAGCCCACCATTAAAACTATAAAACTTATTTTGTAGTGAAAGCACTGCATCACGTTCCCGTGGGCGCGGTAGACGTAATACATCATCATCTCCTGCACAACACGTACCTGAACCAGCTACGGACCGTGTGTTCATATGGGACTTGGACGAAACAATTATTATATTCCACTCACTGCTTACTGGGACATACGCTACTAAGTACAATAAGGTATTGTTTGTGGTTAAATATTTTTTAAAATGCTCAAGATAAAGAAATATTTACAAACATAAACAAAATGACAGGTTAAACACAAAGTGAAAAATGTGAAATCGAAAATAACAGTCAAAAGCAGGATTCGAACCTGCATCTCCTGGATACCGTCCAGATGCTTTGCCAATTCAGCCATCGTGACCCTAGGGTCACTAGCTAGCTCCTGACTGCTAATTTCGATAACACATTCATACTTAACGTCTTTGGGTGACGCCTGCATCATCTGTCGGAAGTATTTTCATACATTATACCGACCTACGTTTAACATTACGGTAAACTTAATTTTACAGCAAGCAATTTTCGATTTCACATTTTTCACTTTGTGTTTAATGTATGTTGCTAAGCATGTCAAATGCTAAAAATATATATAAAAATATCTAAATAAAATGACAGGTTGTTACTTCTCATAACAAAGCTTTCCATTACTCGCATTTCGCCCCATATAAATGAGACGTGATTGTTGGCAACCATGCTACTGGCATTCCAAAGATGGATATAAAGAATAACCATTTCAGCCTTCAGACAGGAGGAAAATTTACAATGATAAATTATTGTGGAAATTGAATGAGATTGCTATGTGGATTCAAATTTACAACTAATCTACTATCTATAGTAAACTATCTATAGTCTACTGTAACTGTATAATATTTTTTTAGTATTTTTAAGTGTAGTAGTAAATATATAGTTATTTATCTTTAGCGTTTATATAGAGAGGCAGATTGCAGAGCATGCCATATGCTTAAAAAAATACCTATATAAATAACTAATAATTTTCAATGAAAGTTAATTATATTTCTCTATAAATCAATAACTTAAAAATATTAAAATTATTTTTGATGACTTTGATGGTCACTTATGTATTCCTCAGAAAAGTTAACCAGGAAAGTTATTCTGAAACATAATTATATATTCTATAATTAATACAATTTAGTCTGATTAATTTAATTATAATACTTTGTTTACAGGATACACAGCAAATTGTTCAATTGGGTTTTAGGATGGAAGAGATGATATTCAGCTTGGCAGACACACATTTTTTCTTTAATGATGTTGAGGTAAGCTTAAAAATCTTTTTCATTTTTAAAATAAATTATAAAATTTATGGTTGAAACTGAAACTATTGTGTTTTTAAAATATTTTTATTATAGTTTATTACTGTAAAAACTTTACTTTAATCATTTAACCCTTTTGGAGATCTTGAGTACCTTAACGTCAGTTAGACTATCCGACTTAAAGGACCAAAAGTATGACTATCTGGCTCGAAGGACCAAAGTATACTACGATCTGAACTCGTGATCCATCAGGAAGAAACATGCATTCCAGAATGTAATATATGTTACAGCATGTAAAGATCTTTTATAAACAATACATAATGGTGGATTGTAACAAGCATAATTGTTTCAAAGGATTGTGACCAGGAGCACATAGATGCAGTGGCAGCAGATGACAATGGCCAGGACCTCTCGGCGTACAATTTCTCAGCTGATGGGTTTCAAGCGGGCGCCGCACCGAGCGCTGGTTTGTGCGCCCCAGGCGTCCGCGGCGGAGTAGATTGGATGAGAAAACTAGCCTTCCGATACAGAAAAATTAAGGATACTTACAATAATTATAGGAATAGGTGAGTGTATCCAAATTCATGTTATACTAGAAGGAATGTTGACAAGCATTTTGTATTAATTTGATTGCGAGTCTCAGAATAATGTAAATAAGGATAAAAAACATTTAAAAGAGAGTCGTGCTTGTTGCTTGTATCTCTTTCGCAAATATTTCTTTCTAATAAAATTTTTGTCTTTCATTTACGATAGATTTAAAAGTCGAAATGTGATCAAAAATTGTTATTCTATAATAATATTATCAGCTTATCTTCAACGAGATTTATAATAAATTTCTTACTTTCATTTTAGACCCATTTTACCTAGTGGCAGAGCCTTGCTAGCCTGATCGGGAAAGTACCACCCTCTCACAGTAGATCGGTGTAAAATAATAGTAGGTACTCCTACCGTTGTTTCGTATGGTGAGTGAGAGCGCCAGAGGCCGAAATTCCCTCCCTATCCTCTCCTTATAATCCTTCTCCTCCACCTTCCATCCCTTTCCTTGATGACGTGCGAGTGATGCCACTGGTGTTGCTAGCGTCTATAGGCTACCGTAACCGCTTACCATCAGGTGGGCCATGTGCTTGTTTGCACCCACATAGTTTAAAAAAATATTTGTCAGTCCTGCTAATGGTCTTTGCTGTTAATTCCAGTGTGGGCGGTCTACTGGGTCCAGCGAAGAGAGAACAATGGTTGCAGCTAAGAGCGGAGCTAGAGCAAGCAACTGACAACTGGCTCACGTTGGCTTGTAAATGTCTCAACATGATTAACTCTAGGTAATGCCATATATATTATAATAACTTTTTATTTTCACCATTACCATCCAGACAGTTGCAGTTCTCCTCTTATAATGAGAGATATCGGCTGTAGTATACTACGCTAGCACAATAGATTCTATATGCAGCGGCAGACAGCTTGTGGACTAGGACAGCTAGGAACAGAATTGAATTTGTAGAAACAGCTGGGAGATGTCTTTGCCCAAGGGCAAACAAATTATATACTAGATTAAATTTATTTGTAAAGAATCAAAATCTGAATAAAGACTATTATTATAATATCAGGGGTTAAAGTATGAAATTGCCGATTTGTACTGAAAAATTGAAATTAGTTTTTTTTTTTCATTTAACATATTTATTTAATCAAAATATCTACCATTATTATCTATACATTGCTGCCATCTAATAGGAAGGTCATTTATGCCTTTGCGATAGAACTCTGGTGATCTAGATTCTACAAACTGTGTGAAAGCATTTTGTACTGCCTCCTGGGAAGAAAACTTTTTATCGCGTAGAAAATTGTCCAAATCACGAAAAAAATGGTAGTCCGTTGGAGCAAGGTCTGGCGAATACGGAGGGTGACGAATGGTTTCTAATTGCAGTTCGTAGTAGAGAGTGCAGATCGTATCGATAACACTGTGATTGGTTGAGAGATCACCGTGATTGGCCAACGGACTATTGGGACATCAGGCGTCGGTTTCTCAACCAATCACGTGGGGATTGATGGGACGAGGGGGTGGTCTTCTCGTTCTTGCTCCTAAGCCATCACTGCTGCTTTTACTTACGCAAGTGGCACTATAACGGATTGATATAATATGGTTTTAACACATTATTATAACTTTGAAGAAATTGTATTTCCACATTTAATTTTTTTATTAATTTGCCCATATATGATATCAAGAACTTTGACTATTCTAGAGTGCCAACTGCTTCTCAAATTAAATTAGGTTTAATTTATTGAGATTTTTCGTTAAAAGAAAAATTCTCAGTAGCCCGGAGTTTGGGAATGTGCCCGGTAGACGGCAATAGGCTCGCTCCCTATTACGTGGGAATTAACATAGCTAGCGAATCGTGGGTGTGTAATACACCTCTGCCTACCCCTTTGGAGATACAGGTGTGAAGACTATGCGACGTCGGATTCCGACTTGTCGGACGCCCAGTTCGGTTTTCGAGCTGGTGGTTCGACGGTCGGCGCGATCATGCGCCTGAGGGCCGCAGCCACGGCGGTCGTCGCTGGCGGTGGGGTGCTGTTGGCGGTGTCACTTGACATCGCCAACGCATTCAATAGTCTGCCATTCAGCTGCATCGGGGAGGCGCTCCGGTATCACGGGATGCCTGCATACCTGAGACGGCTAGTGGCAGACTATCTTGAGAGCCGCAGTGTTCTCTATGAGAGCCGCATAAGGGACATTGTGAGGAGACCCATGTCGTGCGGTGTCCTGCAGGGTTTGGTTCTAGGGCCGCTCCTGTGGGACATCGGTTACGACTGGGTACTACGCTGTCGGATCCCCCCTGGACTTGCGGTCATCTGCTATACGGATGACACACTGGTCGTGGCCCGGGGCGGAAACTTCGAAGAAGCGGCGTTCCTGGCCACCTTAGGGACCTCGGAAGTGGTCAGGAGGATCGGGGCGCTGGGGTTTAGGGTGACCCTGGATAAGTCGGAGGCCCTACTTTTCCATGAGCCCCGACGTCGGCCACCTGCTGGCGCCTTGATCACGGTGGACGGAGTCCAAATTGGGGGGAAGGCCCAGATTAAGTATCTGGGCCTGGTGCTGGACGGGCGGTGGCGCTTTCGCGAGCACTTCCGCCAACTGTCCCCAAGGCTCGTCGGCGCGGCGATGGCTTTACGCGGGGGTGGTCCGGTCGATGGCGCTGTACGGCGCACCCGTGTGGGTGGAGACCCTAGACGCGCGGAACAGGGCTCTTCTGTGGAGACCATAAAGAGTCGTTGCGTCCAGGCTCATACGCGGATACCGCATGGTGTCGACCGAGGTGGCTTGCGCGTTGGCCGGAACCCGTGGGACTCGGAGGAGGAGGTGCTCGCCGAGATGTATTGGCGGGCGTCGCAAGAGCGGGCTAGGGGCGGTTGTCTCCTGCCCAGCGAGGTGGCCAGGTGGCAGGGCGAAGCCCGCCGAGCTGCCATGGCCAGTTGTTGGTGCGGCTGGAGACGCCCCGGACCGGCCTCTGGACCGTAGGGGCGCTCCAGCCTGTGCTGGAGGAGTGGGCGGGGTGACAGCACGGAGTCCTTACCTTCCGACTGGTGCAGGTGCTGTCGGGGCACGGTTGCTTCGGCAGATATCTGCACATAGTCGCAAGGAGGGAAGTGACTCCGGGCTGTCACCATTGCGGCTGCGACGAGGACACGGCGCGGCACACGCTCGAGTCGTGCCCGGCTTGGGGCGGGCAGCGCCGTGAACTCGTCGCGGCAATAGGGGGGGTACCTCTCGCTGCTGAGCGTCGTCAGAGCGATGCTCGGCAGTGACAGGAGTTGGGCCGCGGTCGCTGCCTTCTGTGAGGAGGTTATCTCGCGGAAGGAAGCGGCGGAGAGGGCCAGGGAGGAGGACTCTTCCGCTGACTCAAACCGCCGCCAGCGACTGGGGCGGCGCAGGCGCGAGTACTTGCGCCGACTACTACTGGACCGGGGAACGTCCGCCACCCACAAGGCCTCCCGCGAAGGTGCGACGCTCCGTGTGTGGATGCGTCGCTCAGTAGAGGGTAGGTATTCGAAAGTATAAGCCGCCGGAGGACCACTGAAGTAATCCAATAGAGTTGCAGTAGTCCGTCAATGGCACACGGCGGGTTTCTTTAGTGGGTGCGAGCCCCACACTACCCTGTTCGTTGCTCCGAACGACGGGGTGTGCGGTTAGGTATATTTTTTCCCGCCTAAACGAAAAAAAAAGGTTTGAGACTATGTTATTAGTAATAAAATGTTTTTTTACAGAGAAAACTGTGTAAATGTACTGGTGACAACGACACAACTGGTCCCCGCGCTGGCGAAAGTACTACTGTTCGGACTTGGTGGTGTCTTCCCAATAGAGAATATATACTCTGCCACTAAGACTGGTGAGTAGATAACTAAAGTTTGAGAATCTCATATTTTTTAATATCTAGTGGTAGAAGCCTTGCTTATCCCAGCCTGAATAGGCCGGCTCGATCGGGGAAGTACCGCACTCTCACAGAAGATCAGCGTAAAACAACGGTAGAAACTCGTACAGTTTTGTTCCGTGTGGTGCGTAAAAGCGCTGGAGGCCCAAACCCCGTCCTTATCCTTTTCTTACTATCCGTCCTCTCCACCTACTATCCCTTTCCTTGGATTTGACGACGCCCGAATGATGCCTCTGGTGTTGCTAGCGTCTATAGACTACAGAGGTGGGTCAAATATAGTTCTTTTTTTAATAAATTTCTTATTAGGAAATGTCACGTACGGTGATCGCTTTTTTTTTTTACGACAGATGAGCTAAGGCCTCATGGTAAGTGGTGTTTCTCATGGACTCAATACCTAAAATACAGCTAGATTTTTCTATCACATTTCCTCTCCGTCTCCTATCCTTTTCCTGGAGAGTTTGCAAGTGCGATTGTTGCTATGGTAGCCGCTTACTATCAGGTGGGCCTGCCAACATCGCAGTTAAAAAAATTTATTAAAAGAAAAATGTACTCTTATCTAACTTGTCCTTCGATTTTAGGTAAAGAAACCTGCTTCGAAAAAATTAAACAACGTTTCGGCGAAAGATGCACATACGTTGTCATCGGAGACGGACAAGACGAGGAAGCGGCCGCGAAAGCTAAGAACTACCCCTTCTGGAGAATATCCAGCCATTCAGATATAGCTGCATTGTACAACGCGTTAGACATGGGATTCTTATGATCTGCTGCTACCCTAGTATTTATGCCTCGATGTAAAATCAGAGAATATTTCTTATTTTAGTAGGAAAAAAGAGAATGTTTTATTGGGTGTTACTTGAGGTCTTTACAGAGCCCCTGGAATTTATTAATTTATAACTAAAAATGCTTTATATAGACTACGTATTTGTCGTGTAACGGTAACAAAGAGTGAACGATCTGATGAAACTACCAAGGTGAGCAGTAAAGCCAGGAACTCCTAAGGAATATTCAGATAATCGCATTAGTCATAAACATGTTATGATCTGCTGTTGCCCTGGTACTTATGCCACGATTTAAAAGGAAATTTATTAAAACAGAATATTTTAATAGAAAAAATGAGATAGGGATTTACTGGGTCTACTTGCATTCTAAAAAGTGCCCCAGGAAGTTAATTTTGGCTTGTTACTATGCCTATATGCCTAAGAACAACAAAGCTAAGGTAGCATATTATAAGGTACCCTTTCTAAATAACCATACGAGCTAGACGTGAGCCTCTTACAATTTTCTGCTGCCCTAGTACCTATATGCAGGATGCAAGATGTAAATAATTTATACTCACATTCTTTCACGCAGTCCATCAATATTATTTGGTCAAAACATTTGACAAGCTTAGCTCAGCTTGGCCAAGTCTCAAAACCAGTCACTCATCTTACGATCTCCTAAAATAAACCCAACATGAACGGATATTGAGCAAATCCTATCCAATACCTACTTATTCCTCTGGAATTACAAAAACCTGATCCATATGGGACAAAGTCACAGGCAAAAACTAGTCTATGTATATCCAAGCTCCTTAAAAGTACATTTTTCTATTGCCAACTGGAGCCCATGGCTGTCTTGCGTTATATTTTTATTTTAGTTTATAAAAGCTCAAAGTTAGCTCAAAAATCTATGAAACTAAAATTATTCTTTTGTAAATATTTATTGAAAATAGTAGATTTTTTGTAAGTCCATTCCTATTACATAAGTTTTATATATTATATACAATGTACAGCACTAATGTTTAGTATTAATGTATAGCAAAATAAACGGTCTGTATCGTTATGGACAATTTTACTATTAAAATTGGTTTTATGCACTTCAAAAGTGTCATATTGTTTTACATACTTTAACAAAATCTTATAAAACGTACTAAAGTCCGAAAAAATGTTACTTCTTATGTACTAGAATTTTGTATTTTTATCAATTACAAGTTTTTTTCTGTTAACTCAATAACAAGCATATTACATAAAAACTACAAACTGACTTTTAAATATAAGTTGATATTGAAAGAACAATAGTTTACTTTTGTATACTAATATACCTAAGAAGATTTTACTTCTAAATCAATATCGTAACATTTGTAATGAAAGTAACAATAACGTTATTACAACCATTATAAACGCATAAAGTATGTGCTATAAACATAGATTTTACTGACCACATATAAGTATGTATAATAAACAAAGATTATTAAATAAAACCACTTTTACGGTGATCCTATCGCTTTTTTTTGATTTTCTACTATCCCGATGTTTCGATTTACAACATACATGGTAGACCTCTAACATCTTAGTAGAAAATCAAGTAAAAAGATACGTAAATATCAGAATTATGTATATCTAAGATCGTTAAAAGATACCAGCCATTTTATTTTTCAAATTACTATTTGAAGTTGATTAAAATAGTTATATATTAAATGTAAGCACAATTAATTTTATAATTTCATCAGCAGCTTATCACATAACGAACATAAGTAATTCATTTACTTCATTAAAAATAAGATGTAGTTTTACATCATCCTATTTTTTTCACAAACCATCTCCCAAACCATGTCGAATTTGGGCACAAGTCTCCATACATTGAGATATTCGATAGTCATTTTCAACAGGTGCCCCGCGGAGACATCTTTTATGACGGTTTTCAGGAATCTAAATTACATTTTTATTTGTTTTTTGTGTTGGAGTGTGTCTTTTTGAAAGGGCTTATTTATTCAAGAATGGTTAGAGGAATTGGAATAACAAAGTAAGTCTCTTTTACGCGCGTTAGAATGTTGTTTTTAGATAATTTTCTAGAGGAAATGAAGCTGTTATAAATCAACATAATATTATTGAGAATATTGAAAAATTTTATTAAAAGGTAAGTATTTGCAAAATGAGGCATAAGCCCTTTTCCAAAGACGCTCCTTACTTATAAAAAAGGTGGATGAATGAATCCTTAAAAAAAGATACGATCACGAGGCAGCGTGTAATAAAAAAGTAATATTTTAAACATGGCGACAGCTTCCTAAATTATAACTTTTTCTATTTATCTAAAATCTAAAAAAGATTTTATAGTGAAGTCTATGTAAGTGTAACCCAGATAACAGCTCCCAGTACTGTCCCTCTAAAAGTGAAAAACTGCTAATTGTATAATGTTTCTGTGCGTGTGTTAGTAACTGAAATTCTCCTAAATGACTGGATTGATTACGCAAAAATACGTGTTCGGATTTGATTCACAATTAGACCCGGTGGAGCTGCGGTCGTCCAATTCTTATTTACATTTTTGGCTGATTTTCTTTATAATCTTTTATATTTTTATCATATCAGATATAAACAGCTTATGTTACCCTCCACCTGGGGAGGAGATCCCTTAACGACCATTTGAATATTTAGAAAAATATTCAATGATCTCGGGCAGACAACGTCTGCTGGATCAATTAAGTAGTTGAAAATAAAATCTTGATCCTTTCGTGTCCCAAATATTCTTGTTTTCATTATATTAATATAAATAGGATTTATAATATACACTGCTTTATCTCATATACTCGTACATATTTTGCGATACAAAATAATAGATATTATATTTTTATCATTTTTTTATATACGACTGTACTCGAAGACTTTCATTTAACGAAATGTAGCAATATCTCTTTAGATACCTATAATTAAATATAGAGAAAATTGTAAATACAGAGTTAAATTTTAGATTAGATATAGTTTATTATCGTAGTTCGAAAGTTATTATTATTCAATTTGTAAATAAAATTATAATATTTGACAATTTATTTGTTGTTTTATTTTATTAAGAATATTATAAAGTTTGAGAAGGTAGGGTAACTCTTCTCCGGTACAGGGTAAGAACCCGCGGTCAATATGGCTCGTTGTGAATGTCGTTATTATGTTTCATTTTTTTCCCACTGGCAACCTTTTCAATCGTTGTAATTAGAACTCACTACTGATATAAGTTTGATGGCGTTTTTTGCAACAGGTTTTTGCTCACATGGGTATAACCAGAAAGGTTGGGGTCGAAAGGATTCCCCAGTCAAAGACTACGGCACAGCTTTCCTAGACGATAGAAAAACAAAAAAACCTAGTGAATGCATGTATTTAGTGATCATAGATATAGTATATACGCACAGTACCTATATACCTCAGACTAAGTCTTAGTCTGAGCTATATACTATATCTATGGTAGTGATTATATTTCTGTCTACGAATTATATACGCTTTGCACCTCAGACTAAATATATCTATACAGCGAAGAAAATTCTTTGACATGTATGAGCGAGAACACAAGATACAATTTCCATCCATCCATCCATCTGCCTTTCAACGTCCACTGCTGAATATAGGCCTCCCCAAGAGAACGCCACAACGAGCGGTCCCGTCATGGGGGATAATGCCGTAATCGCCACGCTTGGCAGGCGGGTTGGCGATCGCAGTGGATGTTGTTAATACTCGGGGGAGTGCTGCTGCCCACTCCCCCAGTATTCCCTCAGTCGGCTCTTACGACTCCCGTGGGTAGAAAGGGGTGAGACAATTCTAAAGCCGGCCCCACACGGCATAAGATACAATACTGGTACTGGTGCAAAAAAACAAACAGTCATAGATTTTTGTCTTTGTCGCCGTGGCCAGTTTTTGGTATTGTCACGATGTCAAAATGCTTTGTCTGTCGTGACTCAACTGAATCGTGAATCGTGATTCAACTGACATAATCGAAAAATTGTATAAAAAATTGGGTTTTACATTATATTTACGTATTAAATCAGTGTTTTGAGAAAAAGACTACGTGATAATAGTGCTTGTAAAATAGTTTACTATGCTACAAAAGCTATAGCGAGCGAAAAACTACAGGTATAACATTTCATTCATATGTAGTCGAAAATGAAATAATTTAATGATTGAATGCTACAAAGTGATATAAAATGGGCTTTTTTACTCGTAATTAATAATTGCTACTAAGATACACTCGCAAAACACGTTTTCTAGCTAAATTTCTATTACTGAGAATTGTTTCGGTGTTGCCTTATTGCGAAATTAATTTGCCCAGTTTTCACTCTACTAATAAATTTATATGTAATTTATGAGATGATGATAAAAAAATACCATTTTAGGTTTTCCTCTAATCCAGATGCGAGATCGAAATGGGTGGATGCTACGGAAAAACGAGGCAACCCACGAAATACCCAAAATATGTTTCACGATATTTTGTTGATGATTCATTATACATAATAAGAAAATAGTAACGTTGGGAGCAAAATCATTGTCAGTGAATATGTTCATGTAAGTATAGCTTTTAAAGTCTTTGTACTTCAAATTTGTAAGTAAATCTCAATTCTAGATTATGACTACCGCTGTAGTCATAATCTAGAATTCAGAGAAACTGATTTGCTCTCTCTTGTGACACCTGCCTGGGGTTTAAGGGTTTCAAAATAAAACCCAGGAGTAAAACAACATTAAATAAGATGTATTCACACCCCAAATGGTAGGTGGCAACACAAATTTATAAGGTCGTGGTATTCGTCCTATAGCTAACTTCACCACCTGTAGTACTCTCTCTCCCGTGGGACTGGCTATGAAGCACATCGTTGCGTTTTGGTCGTAGCAGGAGATAGCCGTTTATTCTTTCATTTCATATCAGTGAAATGAAATGGTGAGCAGCGGCTTGAACTCTCAGTATAGTTGAGTACATGAGCGACGGTTGACATTTACCATCAGATGGGCCGTGGCTCGTCTGCCACTAAATGCAATAAAAAAAAGTTCTTATTCATCTAATTAAATCAGCGCTGGAAGGAAGATAATTCTTTTCTTATTTGACCCAGAAAAGAAAGAAAAGATAATTTAATTATATTCTTGTGTACTATTATTTTATTAAATATAACTTATTATTATTTACCAGATGAGATATCGAACAGAACGGCAATTTATGGAGCAGCAATACTTACCTTGCATCAAGGCTCAAAGTCTTGGTATTTCCCTACGTGATCGAATTCTTATTACGGAGATCCGTAGAACGTGAATATCCGACATAGCCTGCCAGGTTTGCATGCTGAAGTCGCAATGGGCAGGCCATATCGCTCGACGAACTAACAACTGTTGGGGAAAAAGGTTTTCGAGTTGCTACCACGTATCGGACAGCGCAGCGTAGTATGGCCTCCCACCAGATGGACCAAATATATGGTCAAAGCTGCAAAGGAGGCGTTGGATGCAGTCAGCACAAGCCCGCTAGTTCTGGTGCTCTCTTGGGGAGGCCAATGTCCAGCAGTGGACGTTTAAAGACTGATGGTTGGATGAATAGAAGGGGTCGTAGATTTACTTTTAAAAAAATATTTTGATAAACGTTGGGATTTTCAATTAAATATTTAAGAGTTTCTTATTTACGATCAAGTTACAGACCTCATTCTAACTATCGTTTATTTTGCCCAAATATGGTTAAATATTTGTCAACCTGGCAACATTTTAAAAAAATATTGCTGTTTCAAGTGCGGCCACGCTGTGGCTCCGTCTAGTTCTTAGTCTGAGCTTTACACTCTTTTGTTGCTAGGCAACGTTGAATATAAACAAAACAAATAATGCTACTGCCAAAGAGTATATACTGAAGAGCTACTGCCATAGATTGGCTACTGCGTATGTGTGTATTATAAATTGTCAAGATATAAGTATTATTATCATAGATAAATAACTATTATTATCAAAATGAAGTCGGTAGATACAATATTGTTCGATATATCCAAGAATGAGTTGTTTAAAATCACGGAAAACTACAAAATGTTGCACAGGAAACTAAAGACGACTTGGAAAGTTATGATGTGAGTGCACATAACATGTCATAAGTACCTATTGTTATTATTAAATGAAAAGGTGTCAACTGGATTGTGAAGTGTTTTATCACTGGTGGAGCAGGCCTTTCTGAACAAGCGATCATTTACCTATACATAAATACTTTGTCCGTGTGGTGACAGACTAAGAATACAAGTGTCACCACCCCATATTTTCCTGTGGGTGTCGTACTAGGCGACTAAGGGATGTAAGCAATTATCACCCATTGCATTACTGGTGGTAGGGCTGGGTACCAAGTGAGAGCACTCACTTGCTATCGGGCCCGAACGGGTCGGTACCGCCGTCTCCTGTGTGACCGGCCATGAAGCACGTCAGTGTGTTTTGGCTGTAGCAGAAGATAGCCGGTTATTCTTTCATATCATATGTGAGAAATGAAATGGTGCTCAGCGGCTTGACAATACTCTCGGTATAGTTGAGTCCATGAGCGACGGTTACAATTTACCATCAGGAGGGCCATGGCTCCTCTGCCATCATCAGCAATAAAAAAAAATCGCACATACCTTATTGCGCGCCCCGTGATTTGAACTCGAGACATTTGTATGTCAATCTATGGATATTTCCAATAAGCTATCGCCGTATCTATGTACCTATATACAATGTAGGTATGTGTTACAACTTACAGCAACCGCGAAGAGCTTTCATCCCACTTATTAGACGATGTCAGAATACTTGTGATACCAGGACCTCAGAATGCATTTACAGATGATGAACTATCCTGTCTCAAGAACATGGTGGAGAGAGGAGACTCAGTTCTAGTCGCCATGTCAGATGGAGGCGAGGAACGTACAAATACTAATATAAACTTCTTTTTAGAGGAGTTTGGGATCGTTGTAAATAATGGTAAAAAATACCTTTTGTTTTTTTCACGTGATAACGTCTTATAAATTGATGAACGCCGGCTGCACGCAAGAAAAAGTGTCACGTTCCGAAAAATATATGGCGACCGTTTGTGAAATTCTCAGAAAACATATATGACGTTATCACGTAAAATTATCGTATATAAACCGACTTTACAGACAACCATATTTTTTGTTAAGGCGGGAAAAATGTGCCTAACCGCACACCCCGTCGTTCGGTGCAACGAACAGGGTAGTGTGGGGCCCCTCACCCACTAAATAAACCCGCCGTGTGCCGTCTCTCCGCCTGTATTGGCGGAACTATGTGACATTATTTCACTGGTAAATTGTCTATACCTAATTACCTACTGTTTGATATGCTTACGAAGTTTATAGAGATTATTTTTTTATAGTTTCCGTTAAAAGAGATTTTATATTTTATAGATTCATCATTACCGTGCCTCAGTATTTCCCATTTTACTTTAAGTCGGCGCAGCATATCTTTACCTTACAAACCTACATCTATTTCATACATAAATCTATATAATATAATAATGAAATAATATAAGTATACTAGCTGACCCGGCAAACGTTGTTTTGCCATATGAATTATTTCTAGAGTATGAAGATATTATTATATCCTTTTAATCATTACTTTTAAAATGTATTTGAAAAATTGCGCTCTACTAAACTTGCTAATATGCTTCTCCAAAGCGGAGGAGTTTGGCAAAACGGAACCCTAGTGATCAGCTATCGACCAGGGTTAAAAAATACAAAATGTTATTAAAAAGTAGGGGTTTGTGGTAGGAGGGTAAAAATTTAAGACTAAATGTATGTTTTAATGCCACACCATAAAAAAAACTAAGCACAAAAGATTTTGTCCAAAAAATGAAAAACATTTTTGGAGTGAGCTGCCCTTAACACTTAGGGGTACCAAATTAGTTATTAGTTATAAACCTATTCTCATACCTACTGAATATGCATATAAAATTTCATCAAAATCGGTCATGCCGTTTCGGAGGAGTATAAACACAAACTGTGACACAAGAATTTTATATACTAATTATAATTTGTGAATAAGGAAAAAGAGTATTTTAGTACGAGCGGGAATCGAACCTGTGTCCCTTCCTTTCCGGGGAAGTGCTCTAATCCACTGAGATATCGTACTATTTTTAGAAATACCTATTTCCTCATCACATTTGTCTTAACGACCAACGCCATCTATCGGCAATGCATTTACATGCATTCATCCAATGTAGTAAGTTTAATTTTGCAATTAAAATCATACTATTTGAAGACGTGATTTTTTTTAAACATTTTGATCTATATTTTAGCACTTGACATGCTCAGCTACTCTTAAAGTACAAGTTATAATTTGTGAATAAGGAAAAAGAGTATTTTAGTACTAGTGGGAATCGAACCTGCGTCCCTTCCTTTTCGGGGAAGTGCTCTAAAATACTAAATGCATATGAAAATACCAATTTTTTAAAACACAAAATCTTTTTTTGGGTAACTAAGTTAATTACAAAAGGTGTTAAACTTAAATTAATAAAGAGTAACTTAGGCCTTTTCCAGGCGCAGCAAATTTAGAGGGCTACTGAATTTTATATAATTTCTCAATTTATAAATATAATTTACGCGAAAAAAAAATCTGTTTTACTTGGAATTTATCATTTTTATTTTTAATATAAGCAAAAATAGCTATTTTATATGAGTAGATCGCCACACTTTAATATTATCTCATAATCTTTATATATATAATTCTAATGTACGTGTGTATGTCACTGAACTTCTCCTAAACCGTTGAACTGATCTTGACGAAATTTTTTGTCTATGTTTGTGTAAGTACCGGGATGGTTTAGATTCACATTTGGACCCGGTGGATGGCGCCACGATAGAATTTCGGAAAAATAAATATGGCGGTACGAAATTCGCCTGGTCAGCTAGTTTGGTATAATTTATGAATGATATATAACAAAAAACCACAACAACAGAAGCAGTACCCAACAACAATGTGCATATTATAAAATATTTGATTCTAATTTGTTTTAAGTTTTTATCTGTCTGTCTTTTCTGACTAATCTCCGAAACGGTTGGACCGATTTGGATGGGACTTGATCTGACTCACTGGCAGATAGCTGAGGTTATAAAGAGTAATTTAGGATACTTTTATTTTAAAAAATAATTAGGGATACAAAAAAATGCGTCTCGTAAAAAAATTTAGTTATAGTTATTTCAATGGTAAAATTTAAAAAATAATAAATGATATTGCCAGACTGTGTAGTTCGTGCGAAGTATCACAAATTCTACCATCCGAAAGAGTGTCATATATCTAATGGCGTGCTCAACCGAGCCATCACCAAGTACTTGATGAAGATGCCCCATTATAGCAGCGAGGCAGACGATTTTCTGTGAGTACAATTTTTATTAGGAGGTGGTAAAGCAGCATAAGGCCCACCTAATGGTGTCGTTGGCAACACCAGAGCCACCATGTTGCCAGTTCTAGGGAACTTAAACGGGTTATGAATAAAAGGCGGGTGAGTGACGAGAGTTTAAACCTCCGGCTCATCCAGCCATACGAAACGAAGATTACGATAGGTACCTCTACCGTTGTTACACGCTGATCTTTTGTGAGAGAGTGCGCAGACCTATGATCCTACTGTCAGTATATTTGGACTCTGTCATGCCAAAATGTACCAATCCAAACCCAATACACTGTATAGAAAACTCGAACTTTAAACGCCATTTTCTGGAAATCGACTAAGGGCTCGCCCAATACAGACCGTCTTTATAATTATGTTGTCAGTCTATAAATATCATTGACTATATGACTCCAGCGAGGAACCAGGCACTCCGAACTTCGTATATCCGTACGGAGCCACGCTGACAGTGAAAAAGCCAGCTGCAGCAGTACTCTCCAGCAGCGATGTGTGCTACCCTGTCAAAAGACCTATAGCTGCTATGTATACTTCAGATAAAAGTGGAGGTAGGTCGCCTCTAAAGGATACATATTACATTTTCAGCATGATGCAAGCCATGAATATATTGTTAAATATATGTAATATATTTTTTCTTTACTCATACTCGGAAAGTAGGTTTGAAGTTGCCTGAGGAGCGGATTGAAAGTAATACTTTTCAGCCCTAGGGAGAATCGTTTTCAACTTACAGCTGTCAAATTATTTACAAAAAAACAACTAGTACTATTTTCACATTTCTATTGCACCTTATTCTAACTTACTACAGCCACTCAATCACAGCGCGATGTTTAATTGAAATAACAAAGTTAAGTATTAAATAAAGATTTTTTTTAACGACCACCTATTATAATTTACTTACATTCAAATATTTCTATAAAATAATATAGGTTTGGGTAAAATACCTTACCATTTTTTCAATGTTGAAAATGAAAAATAATGGCTGTTATGGTGCGTTCACACGCTTGCGTTCAAAGCGACATTCAACGGGCACGAGCACGGGCACACGCGTATGAACGGGCTGCCCGTGGCTGCCCGGCTGCTTGTGTACGCGCTCGCCGTTGAATGGAGTGAATGTCGGTTTTTGGCAAAGTTCAAAGGATGAATGTGCTTGCGCCCGTGTCCTGTTTACATGCGCGCGGTCGCTTTAGTACCTCGTAAGCCTTTGAGACGACAACAACGCAAGCACAAGTATTAATGAAAAAAATATAGTTTAAAAACTAAGAAAACAAGCGTTACTTTTTTTCACGAGTAGATGAGCTAAAACAAACATCCCCACTTTACGCGTATGTAGAGAGTACCTTTCATATTTTTGATCCCGAATTGAAATCAACATCACCAAACAAACCTATTAAAACTTATAGTACAAAAATATTAAGTACAAATAAGATTTCGTCATATTTGTAAATTAGATAATATAGGCCATGAAATAAAATCAAAGAGAGAAAACTATTCCGAAAACCAACCCCATGATGCAGGTTTTGATTCTACGCTTCTTCCCATATACATTTTTGTTATTACAATATTGAAATTAATCACTATTAAACAGATATCAAGACTCAAAGTCGCTCAGCGGGCTATGGAGCGGGCTATGCTTGGTATTTCCCTACATGATCGAAACCGTAATATGGATATCCGTAGGAGAACGAGAGTGACCGACATAGCCCGCCGTCTTTGGCCCGCCGGTTTGCCATGCTGAAGTGGCAATGGGCAGGCCACATCACTCGACAAACCGACAACCGTTGGGGAAGAAAGGTTGTCGAGTGGCGACCACGTATCGGACGGCGCAGCGTAGGACGGCCTCCCATCGGATGGACCGATGCGACGATCTGGTAAAAGCCGCGGGGAGCCGTTGGATGCAGTCAGCACAGGACCGCTCGTTGTGGCGTTCTCTTGGGGAGGCCTATGTCCAGCAGTGGACTTGAAAGGCTGATGGATGGATGGATGAAACTGCTATACTATATATATATCACTGCCTCGGTGGTGCAGCGGTAGTGTGAGCAACTGCTGATCATGAGGTCTCGGATCCGATGCCCGGATTGGGAAATGTTATTGAGCTTTATCGTCAAAAGAAAAGTTTTCATTAGTAACCTAGAGTCTGAAATGTGCCCGGTAGACGGCAATAGGCTCGCCCCTATTACGGAGGACTTAAACATAGCTGGCGAATCGTGGGTGTGTAATACACCTCTGCCTACCCCTTCGGAGAATACAGGCGTGAAAATAAGTTTGTTTGTTTATCACTAATCTTTATATATATATATATATATATATGTAGGCAGAGGTGTATTACACACCCACGATTCGCCAGCTATGTTTAAGTCCTCCGTAATAGGGGCGAGCCTATTGCCGTCGCCGCGCGATAAATATATATATATATATATATATATATATATATATATATATATATATATATATATATATATATATATATTTGTATATATATAATTCTACTGTACGTGTGTATGTCACTGAACTCCTCCTAAACGGCAGGACCGATTTGAATGATTTTTTTTGTATGCGTTGGGTGTTGCCCTGGATGGTTTATAATCACATTTGGACCCGGTAGGTGCTGCCACAATAGGATTTCAGGGCTTTTTCTACTTTTTATTTGTGAATATTTGAGTAAGCACGGGATGGTTTGGATTCATATTTGGACCTGGTAGATGGCGCCACGATAGGATTTCAGGATTTTTTCTTCAATTTTTCTAATGTAAAAAGATATACCTATCTAACGAATCCAAACGAAACGCCAATGTTTGGACAGAACAACGTCTGTAGGGTCCACTAGTACTCGTATATTATAATGACTATTTTATTAAACACAAATTGGAAAATGGGAAATGTAAAACAACAGTCACGTAATTTTACAATTAAATCATCTGGACGGTATCCAGGAGATGCAGGTTCAAATCCTGCTCGTGACTGTTTCCGATTTCACATTTTCCACTTTGTGTTTAATGTAGGTATATGGCTAAGCATGTACAATGCTAAAAATGTAGGGTAAAACCGGGTAATACGGCTCATTTGGCAAAACGCCCCACTACTCTCACACTCACACAAACACAGTTAGGCGATGCTGCTGACGCGCATTGCATACACGACAGTTGTTCGAAATCATGGCGGACGTTTGCGCGCGATCTCTGTATAAGTGACAAAATTATTGGTTAAATTCGTTTTCTGCAGCTTTGACATTTTGCGGTAAGTTTCTATCAAATGTGTATACCTAAAGTAATATGTTGTTTATATTAATTTCGTCTACAGGCTATGTAAAAATATAAAATCACATTTCTTTTTCGTAATAGTCAAGCGTTATAAACTTGAAACTGTAGTTAAAGACATAGTGGGGCATATTAAACTTGGATTTCTGCAAAACGCCCCACACGTTTTAATTTAAAATGCCCCACTTATATAACTGCAATAAAATGTGGATTGTATTATTTTTCCTCCAGATGAAGCCTCGTAAGTATGAAAGAAAAACTTTACGCGCTGCATGGACAGCTGCAAACTTAGAAGAAGCTTCCGTAAAAGTAAAAAAATGGGAGTTAACGAATTGTCAAGTACTTTCAGTATACAATCCAGAACATTGAGAGACACCTTTTAATGGGAGAATCAAATTGGCCGTAATCCTGTTTTCTGGAACAGCTATAAGAAAAAGCAAGTTGCCCACATTAAAAAATAGAGAAAATAGGATTTGCTCTTGATGGAAAGGATGTAAAAGCAATGGCGTATTGATTAGCAAAAAAACTGAATTAGCTGGTGATACATATTTAATGGATTTTTGGTGGATCCCTCAATTGAGTCAAAGTAAATGAGAAGGTCTGTCACACGCTTGAGCTTAGAGTGTTAACCGAAACTTAAAATTACCATTTCATTACAATTGCTATCATAAGAAATTAAAATAACGGTTGATTTGTTAAATGTGATAATAGACAGACAGGTAACATCGTTAAATTTTACACATAATTTAAATTTATATAATTAGAAGTTAGTTATAAGTTTTAGTTAAAAGATTGATTGTTATTTTTATTATTATTTGTGTTTGAATTATAGTCCATAATGTTGATTTAAACGCTTGGGCATTTTGTAAATTGTATGGGTCATTTTACCCAGCAGTAGTCGGGTAAAAGCCCCTCTCCAGCATCTAGAAAAAACTATAAAATGTCTTGTTCTTGTTATTTTTACAAGATTTATTTATGCCAGTTTGGTCCTTAAATATCAAATATTATTTCTAAATAAATACATTTTCTAGTCTTGAAGAAAAATACAGTTTTAATCCTGATCAAAAAAAAGTGGGGCGTATTACCCAGTTTTCCCCTATATACCTAATCAAACCACTGAAGGAATGTAATATGGTTCCGGTGGTCCGTCAAATAAAGGCGGAGAGACGGCACACGGCAGGTTTCTTTAGTGGGTGAGGGCCCCACACTACCCTGTTCGTTGCCCCGAACGACGGGGTGTGCGGTTAGGAAATTTGTTTCCGCCATAACAAAAAAAAGGTGTATTATCAAAGGATTTAACTGTTGAGTAAATTACTTAACGAGTAACTACTCATGACTTTACTTTTAGATAGTGAAACAGACCCTCTGAAACAGAGTCTCTGATCTAAGCTGCAAATAATGGACGAACGGACATAGCGAAACTTTAATACAAGCGCATAAACTCAATTCTTTCTTATATTGTCATAGTTCCTTGATAAGAGTGCCAAATTTCAATTTCATTCGACATTTTGGAATGGTTTAAAATCACGTTTAAAAATTTTCAATAAATATAGGTCAACCAGACAATATCAGCCGCCATACAATATTGACATCTTTTATGTTCGCCATACCTACATGCATCAACTGGTGGGTCTCATGCGTGTGAATAGCTTGCTTGGCCTGGAGGTGCATGGCAAACTGCGCGCCGAGGTGCATCCCGAGCTGCATGCCGGTCTGCGCAGCGGGCGTGTAATCGTACAATAACCGCCCTTTGCGTAAAAATCCTTTTAACTTTGCCAAAAAACCGACACTCACTCCGTTCAACGCCGAGCGCGTGCACAAGCAGCCGGGCAGCCGTTCACACGCGTGTGCTCGTGCGCGTGACCGTTGAATGTCGCTTTGAATGCAAGCGTGTAAACGGACAATTGCGATGAATGCCGGGCTGCGCGCCGAGCTGCTTCCCAAGCTGCTTGCCGGGCTGCGCGGCGCGCATGTAAACGCGCCATGATACTGGCCGGCCACAAAAAAAAACTTTAAATAAATAATTATCTCAGCAGTTGATGTAAATTAAAATTCACTCATTTTTGCATGTTTTTATTTTTAGTTTCCTCGTATTCGTAATGAAAAGCAGTGTTTACCTCGGGTTAAAGACTTATTTAGTCCCTCGAACTATAGGCGCCCTCGCTGCGCTATTACTCACTACTACGCCTACTTTCACCCCTAGGGTAACAATTTACTATTATTGCCTTTTGACGTTGCATAGACATGTTTAAAATTAAAAATAATACTTTGAGCTCACCCCCTATTACGTGGGAATTAAACATAGCTGGCGAACCGCGGGTGTATAATACACCTCTGCCTACCCTTTCGGGGAATACAGGCGTGATGCTATGCTAGAACTCTTTCAGAACATCTCTCATGCTTATTTTCTTTACGTTGTTTTTCTTCACCACATGTTTAAACAAATACGTATATTAACGTAGTCAAATCACATTTTGGACGTTGGGTCGCCTTAGTCTTACCGATCAGCTATCAATGTTTGTCTGTTATCTTGGCTATTAGACCTTAATAATAATATTTATTTCTAGGTAAACTCTTTGTGATTGGTTCAGGCCACTTCTTCGCAGACCAATACCTTGAGAATGAGTGCAATGACCTCATCAGAGAGATGGTGTTTAGCTACTTGGGAGGAGCCGCAGATTTGCATTTGAATCCTGTGGATATTGAGGATCCGGATGTGAGTAGTTTTTAGTAATAATTCTGCCGCGAATTTATTTTATTTTTATTCTATAACGAAGTCTAATAATCTTGCATTTCCAACGTCTCATATGAAATGTATTACCAGCAGCCCACGAAACTACATTAATATAGTGTCTCCGCCTATCTATTATACAATATTAGCCTCGTTTTTTCTTTTTATTACGCGAATGTAATATTTTTTCTTTGTATTACGCAAATTTAGTGTATTAATGTTATCTATATTTCTTTTAATTACGCATTAAATGTGTCCTTTTAATTCCTTTTTTAAAAATATTGTTGTTGTTTGTTTGTTTACCGTGCTTCAGAAGGCACGATAAGCAGTATGACTTCGGTCTTGTTCTAAGGTCACCAGTTGCCCTTAGACCTTCATGGAGGTCAGCCACTTCGTGTAAATATTAAACAATTTACTACTCTTCTGATTGTATTGTATCGAAATTGCCACTATTTTATAATTTTCTAAAGATGAAATTGAGACTAATAATCGTATAACTTGTTTTTTCTAACCTGGGATACGAATCAGATATTTCCCATTTAAAAGCTACCATTTTTATGCTACTTGATCAAAATACTGTCATATAATGTGTGACTGAATGACTATTTATGTGTTTATTTGCACAGATAAACGAATACCGTACTCTAGGCGATATGATGTGGCTGAGTACACTGCCGCTGCCTGAACCAGCAACAGCCCCCCCTCCTAGATTGGCACCCCTGCATCCACATGCTCTATTCACCTGGAGACTGTTCTCCCTGAATTTGGCTCAACGTAAGCATTTATACCGTTTAAATAATTGGACTCAGCTAGCTGAGTTTGATGACTAGTCATTGACACCTAATTGGTCAGGATGTGTGGTATACCTATATCCTAGGTTCGAATGCACCCAGCATTACCCAGAATAAAAGTAGATATCTATATATCAAACTTGAAGAGTACAATCGTTATTAATTCACGTCGGCACAGAAAAGCTGATATGATTATGAAAGAAAAAGAAATGATGTCAATTCTCACTAGTTGGTATGTCTCGTCTGTCACCGTTATATCCCAAAAAACAATATTTAAAAAATTCATATACTTTTTGATTTTTCAGTGCCCGAAGTACTAGGACTATATGAAGCATTAGGAGTTAAACACGAACCGCTTCGTCTGATAGCGCCACAGTTCGAGACGCCATTCCCACCTCTACAGTTGGCAGTAAGTATACTCTTTGATATATTCACGCAACCGCCAGCTAATAAAAAATATAAGGCATATGGGACTTGCTGCCAAGCATCGCTCTGGACGACGCTCGGCAGCGAGAGCTCCCTATCTATTGCCAGTACCAGGCCCAGATACTTGATCTAGGCCCATCCCGATTTGGACCTCGTTAACCAAAATCGAGGTGCCAGTAGGTGACCGACGTCGGAGGCTACGGACGGACTTCGCGGACACTTCCTCTAAGGTCCCTAAGGTGGCCAGCAATGTTGCCTCCGCAAATTTTTTACCCTGTGTTGCTGAAACCGCACGACATAAAAAACAGTGATAACCTAGTGGTGAAAGGAATGCAGAGATAGTGGTATCAAGTTGAGAGAGCGTAAGGCACACTTCTGGACTTTTATAAAAAAATTAGCGATGACCTGTGCCCATTAGCGATTAAAAAAACAAATGAGTTGACACTATATTCCCGTAGAATATACAAATTTTGGAAAATCCAAAAGTGCACTCCTTATAATTTCATTTTTCACTATAAAATTGATTATTTGTAAAAGTGTATATAATATTATGTAGATGTAACTAATTATGTATTGGTCTTACTAAGTAGTTTCCAATAAATCACATAGATAGCGCTAATTTCAAATACTAATGTAGTTCTCATGTCTTATATAGATGGCGCTAATTTTAAGAAGTACTACTATTGGTTCTATAGAAGTAGTTCTCACTAAATAAGGTATATAGCGATGGTTTTAGTGTATGATCGAATCGACCATACATATTCAAACATTTTTTTTTTATTTATTTATATAACAATACTAGCAGTGCCCGCGGACTCCGTTCCGCGTTAGAAATATTTTTGTCCCGGCCCTTTTGTCCCGCGTAATACTTTAAGTTATAAGTTCGGGATAAATAAAAATTATGATGATGAAGATTTTTTGTTATTTTGTTTTTTTATTGTTTTTGTGTTTTATTTATTTTATGTTACTGTTTTTTGTTCTTATTTTTATTACTTGATGTTATTGTACACTATTTACATTATTTACATTATGTTTACTTATTTTAATTGTTCAAAACTTCTCGATATACTATATTAGTAGTAAGGTTATCATTTGGTACTAAACTATATTGTCTTTTCCAACCCGAGATAAGCCAACATAACTGCCCATGGGAAAAACAAAACATTCTTGAGGATAGTGCATTGTATCCTCAATATTACACACCGTGTCAATGGACTTATAGTATTTAACTTGACCGGGAATTTTTCCTAAAATTATTTTATTTATCTCATTCCCTGAATCGTTTCAGAGTGAGACTATTGCCCTAGAACAAAGCCAATGATAATCTCTTTCCATTAAACTTTCAAGACCGGGATATATTGCGTCTATCAGATCTTCTAACCTGTATAATATGTGACCTAACCGATTATCAAGTTTAATGTCATCCCTACTGTTGGTGTTAGGGCAGAAAATTTTTCCTTCTCCAAGATTCAGTAGTCGATGTGGAAAGTCGTTATCGTAGTTGTCGCTCAAGTGGGCTCTCATGTTTGTTCGTAAATTGAGAGTTTCAACGGAACTCCATAAGCATGATGATTTTAAGCATGCCCTGATGACATCGGCGCGTGTTCCTTTTGTTATTACTGGCAGCGTTTGCCAAAAATCGCCCGCAAAACAAAAGTAACACCAGCCATATCAGCGTCTGAGTTTCTGATGTCTTTTAGCGTACGGTTCATGGCTTCAATATGAGCTCTATGACTCATGGTACATTCGTCCCATATAATTAAGGATGTATCTTGTAAACGGCCGGGGCGGCGCGCACCGCACGTTTTTATTTTGCTAATATCTTTGAAGATATTTGTTTAAACTGTATAGAGTAAGGGCACAAATATTCTACATTGAATTTCAGTTCTAAAAAATATATTTATAAAGATAAAAATTAATACCACATGGGCTAAATAAGCTTCACAAAAATTATTTTTAATCCACAATTTTAACAGTAAAAGCAGTTATTGTGAGTTATCCGTTGAAGATAGGCACATGCTATCGCGGAGTTTTTTAGAGATTTTGATACGTTCTTTAATATTGTAGTACATTGTTTTGTTCTATATAGTTGTTGTTGTCGTATATAGTTATATAGTTTTCGCAGCGCACGCGATGAAAGCAATTTTTTTTACAACTTGGATTACATTATTCAAGTTTAAGGAAAGATGCGTAATTAATTTTGGAAATTATTATAGCCTATGACACTCCACAATAACGTAGCTTTCTATTGGTGAAATAATTTTGAAAATCGGTTTAGTAGATCTAGAGATTACCCCTTACAACTTCACAAACTCACAAACTCACAAACGTTACCTCTTTATAATTATAGTATAGAAGTATAGATTAAACCACATCGAATCAATAAGTGATAGGGCTCTATTCCTAATTATACTAAAACGTAAGAGAAAAAAATAGACTCGATTAGTAAAGTATTTCGGTTGTTATCGTGTTAAGAAACATACAGGATCCGCACATACAGACACACGGACGTCCAAGACAGAACTTTTTTAAACATTTTTTTAACTAGTTTAAATAGCAAAAATGGCATCATACATATCATGAGTGTTAAAAATTGTGTTTTTCCTTGATATGTGTGTGTATATATTGTTTTACAAGTGCAATATATGATAAATAGAGACATTTTAAGTTTGCAAAATCAGTTGTTATGCGTGATGTGACAGTAGTACCTACCTCAACGCTTCGCTTATGAGGCGTGCAATACAAAATATTCAGGGGCACTCTATTGAGTATATGACTTCATGCTTATTTAGTCGTGTTAATGTAATTATTTATAGCCTCAAATTATATCTGTGCAGGTATTTCCCCCCACATTCAGAGAACCACCACCTCCACCCCTAGAACTGTTTGACCTGGACGAAGCATTCAGTTCAGAGAAGTCCCAACTTGCGAGATTAACTAATAAATGTCTCCAGCCTCCTGCATCTCGGTTGGGACAAGGTAAGGCTACCAGAACCGCTTGGTATAAGCTGCGGATGGACCACTGAAGTAACATCACACAGTTCCAGTGGTCCGCCAAAACCGACCGGACCGGAGAGACGAAACATGGTGGCTCATTGCCATGAATGATAGGGGTGTGCGATTATATAATTTTTTCCCACCTAACCAAATAAAAGGGCTGCGTAGAATAATCTGGTGGATCGGCCAAGTAAAAAAGTGCTTGGGACTTCTTCCACCAGTGAACGACAATAGATGGATGATGAAATGAAGACGAAATGACTCTGGTAGCTTTATATAAATATTAGTGTCTGCCCACAGCTACGTCGCAGATAAGAGATAGTTTTTAGGTTTTATCTTAGGTTTCCGATATAGTAGCGAGATAAGAGACATCAGTTTTCAAGAGACACAGGCTCCATAATTGTTCCGAGAATTAATTCACATTGAGCGACCCCATTCCAGGCGTGGAGCTATCTGGGCATGTATCTATACTATTATAAAGCTGTAACAGAGCTGTGTCTGTACATTTAAGATATTTGAGAAAAAAATACTGTATTAAGCTATGTTGGCGTGTCTGACACACAAATCAATATTTTTTGTCTGTTTGTTCGTTCGCGCATCATGCAAACTGATTTTGATTCAACATTTATTATAGCTCTTGTCTACTCAAGAGATCATTTTATCCCGTGACTATATCGGAAACCTGAGATATCATCTAAAAACTAGGTTTTGGTTGCGACGACCGCGTTGAAAAGATAGACATTAAATGAACCTATTTTATTATAACTCATTATTGTCCTAATGTTAGGCACGAATCTCTTCACAAAATGAGAACATTTAGGTCTTTGACCACCACTCGAAGCGGCTTAAAAATTTACAAAGATTCGAAAATATCTGTGGGCCTAGCCAAGTTGCATTCTAAAATCGCTAACGCTATAGAAAACTATTAAAATGTATGGGAATTTCACAGCTTTAACGACATCTATAACGCTAAGTCACGTGACTTAACGCTAGAGATATCAAAGTCCATGAGCGTCGGTTAACACTTACCATCAAGTGGGCCATGCGTGGCTCATCTGCCATCGTAAGCAAAAACAAAAAATCTAATAAAAATTTCCAAGAGCTTACCAATAACCTGTTAACTATCATTTTTAGGTGATGGACGTCAGTTAGAAAATGAGTTGGAATACTTTGTTCGTGAATGTGGACGTGTAGTTCGACTGTCAAAAGCACTACCCCAAGATGAGGGACCGGCTGGCAAAGCCATTTTACATCAACTTGCTGTCCAGCTAGCTACATATAAGAAAATAGCTCCTAAAGATTAAAATTCTATACTTTGTTACTATTATTAGGAATAAATGTAAGAAAAATACATATTGTTTTACTTTTTTTTTACCTACTACAAAGGTGGCATACAACCTGCGTGATGTGTGCGTAAACAGCGGCTGTAGTCATTTTGATCTGTATTTTAACACTTTACGTGCTCAACTACTTTAAAGAACATGCATGCTCAGCTAATTTTAATTTGTTTTTTAAAGTAGTTGAGCATGTCAATTGCTAAAATACAGATCAAAAACTTAAAAAATCGCGCCATCAAATAGTTTTTTTTGTTTTTTTTATTGCAATAATGGCAGACGAGCCACGATCTATCTGATGGTAAATGGTAAACGTCGCCCATGGACTCTACTATATCGAGAGTATTGTCAGCCGCTGCTCACCAATTCATTTTACAGATATGAAATGAAATATAAACGGCTATCTCCTGCTAAAACGCAACGATGTGCTTCATGGCCGGTCACACGGGAGATGGTGGTACCAACCCGCTCGGGCCCGATAGCAAATGAGTACTCCCACTTGGTACCCAGCCCTACCACCAGTTATGCAATGGATGTTAATTCTTACTTCCCTTAATCGCCTCATACGACACCTGTGGGAAAGAATGGGGTGGTGACACTTGTATTCTTAGTCCGTCACCACACAGACAAGTATTAATTTTAATTGCAAAATTAAACTTACTATATTGGATGAATGCATGTAAACGCATCCGATGGGCGACGCGGGTCGTAGAGACAAATGTGATGTGGAGATTGGGAATGGCCGTCGGTCAGTGCTTAGCGGTCTAGAGCACTTCCCCGGATTGGAAGGGACGCAGGTTCGAATCCCACTCACATTAAACTTCTCTTTTTCAACAAATAATTTGTTCTTTAATAGCGGCTGTAGTTCATAAACGCTAGACGGTAAGTTATGAGCTGAGGAGCCATAAAGATAGATCCTTACCTTAATATTATAAATGTGAAAGTGAGTTTGTTTTATTGTTTTTTACGCTTTCAAGCTGTAACTACAAAACCAAGTGGTAGAGCCTTGCTTATCCCAGCATGTATAGGCCAGCTCGATCAAAACCACCCTCTTCACTAAAGACCACCGTGAACCAACAGTAGTACGAGGAGGGATCAAAAAATAGTGAGAAGGACATACTCTTTGGTAAGAAAAAAAATAAATACTGGCAGGCATAGCTCAGATACATATTTGTAATATTAATAAAGAAAAAAAATCTTAGATTCTCTTTTGTTTTTTTCTGAATGCAGTCATTTGTTTGCTTCGTGTCGGAACGTGTTCTCGAAAATGGAGAAAATCGGAGTGCGAGCCGCTATTAAATACCTCTGTTTCAAAAGTTAACGACGCAAGAGATTCATTGCGATTTAGAGGCAACATTAGGAGAGTCTGCTCCGCCGTATTCCACTGTTGCAAGGTGGGCTTCTCAATTTCGAGTAGGGAGAACGAGCACGGAAGACGAACATCGTTGCGGCCGTCCGTCGACGTCAGTCACTCAAGAAATTGTTGCGAAAGTCGAGAAAATTGTATTGAGCGATCGAAGAGTTACCATCCGATACTTAATTCAAGAAACGGGCATTTCATATGGAAGTATTCAATCCATTAAACACAAAGTGAAAAATGTGAAATCGAAAATAACAGTCACGAGCAGGATTCGAACCTGCATCTCCTGGATACCGTCCAGATGCTTTGCCAATTTAGCCATCGTGACCCTTGCTCCTGACTGCTAATTTCGATAACACTTTCATACTTTACGTCTTTGGGTGACGCCTGCACCATCTGTCGGAAGTATTTTCATACATTATACCGACCAGGTAAACTTAATTTTACAATTAAGATTTTACCTAATAATGACGCAAACCCTATAAATATTTAGATATTTTAATATATATTTGTATGTGTTTAATGTAGGTTGCTAAGCATGTCAAATGCTAAAAATATATATCAAAATATCTAAGTATTCAATCCATATTGAAACAATCTTTGAATATGAGAAAAGTCTCCGCAAGATGGGTGCCGAGAATGTTAACCGACAGTCAGAAACAAAATCGACTTGACATTTCGAAGATATTGTTGGACAAGTTTCAAGAAGATTCTGAAAAATTTTTGTCTCGTTTCGTAACAATGGACGAAACATGGGTCCATTATTTTGATCCCGAGACAAAACAGCAATCTTTGCAATGGAAACGGCCATCATCACTGACCCCGAAGAAGTTTCGTGCCGTGGCATCGGCTGGCAAGATTATGGCCTCAATATTTTGGGACTCAGAAGGGATATTGTTGACTAATTACCTGGAGCGTGGAACCACTATTACAGGCCAATATTATGCAGCTTTAGTTCCTAAGTTGAGGAATGCCATCAAAGAGAAAAGGAGAGGGAAACTTCGAAGGGGCGTGCTGTTTTATCACGACAACGCACCCGCGCACAGGTCGGCAGTTGCGATGGCTGACATTCAGCAAGATGGCTTCGAATTGGTTGACCACCCCACTTATTCATCAGATATGGCGCCTAGCAATTTTTATCTGTTCCCCAAATTGAAAGAATACTTAAGGGGAAACAGGTACGAAGACGATAACGAGGTGATAGATGCCGTGGAGAGCTTTTTGCAGGACAAAGACAAAACTTTTTTTGAAAGGGATTGAAGCCATGGAAAAGCGCTGGACTCGGTGTGTAGAGAGACTCGGAGACTATGTAGAAAAATAAATTATTAAGTTATCAATAGTCATTATATTCTATCTCATTCTCACTACTTTTTGATCCCTCCTCGTAGTACCGTTGTGTTTTGTATGGTGAGTGATGAGAGTGCCGGCGACCCGAAACCTCTTCCTATACTCTCCTTGTTATCCTTTATCGTCTCCTTCGTATCTTACATATCCTCTTCTTAATATACTTTCTATCCACCTCCGATCACTTAGCTTGGAGATGGCGATGCGCCAGTGATGCCTCTGGTGCTGCAGGCGTCTACAGGCTACGGTAACCACTTACCATCAGGTGGGCCGTATGCTTGGTTGCCACCCACGTAGTATAAAAAATACTTTGGAAAATCCTAAAGTGCACGCCTCATAATCTTCATTTTCCACAATAAAATTGATTATTTGATATGTAACTAATAATGTATTGGTCTTACTAAGTAGTTCTCAATTAATCACATAGATAGCGCTAATTTCAAACAGTACTGTGGTTTTCATGTCTTAAACGCCATCTAGCGCTAATTTTAAGAAGTACTTCTATATTGGTCTATAGAAATAGTTCTCACGAAATAAGGATAGCGCTGGTTTTAGTCTCGAATCGAGCGTAAATATTCACAATTTTTTTGTTTATTTCATAACAATTAAACCACATCGAATCAGACCGTGAAAAGTGATAAGGCTCTATTCGTAGTTATACTGAATCGTAAAAGAAAAAAAATACTCGATTAGTAAAGTATTTCGGTCGTTATCGTGTTAACATACATTACCTACAACACACGGACGTCCAAGACAGAATTTTTTAAACAGTTTTTTAACTAGTTTAAGTAGCAAAAATGGCATCAAACATATCATGAGTGTTAAAAATAGTGTTTTTCCTTGATATGTGTGTGTATATATTATTTTACAAGTGCAATATATGATAAATAGAGACATTTTAAGTTTGAAAAATCAGTTGTTCTGCATGAAACGAGAGTAGTACCCACCTCAACGCTTCGCTTATGAGGCGCGCAAAACAATAATCATGAAATTTTCCATGCATACATATAGTCTGGAGCAATTAGCGTGGCGTAGAGTGATGCAGGTATTTATATTCTGAAAGCAACGTGGACGAAATCGCGGGTAGAATCCGTAGAATCTAGTAAGGGTGTAAGTAGGGTTGCTAACTTTTTTTGGAAAAAAATTCGTATCATATTTTTTTAAGCAGAAAAAATAAAGTATTTGGAAGAAGAAAAAAGTATTCATTATTTATTTATTTATTTAGTATTCATTGTCCTTGAATTTTTGGAAGCTATCTTCACAATCTCAATTTAAATTTAAATGAACAAATCACTCATTTTTTATAAAATTGATAGATGATGAAATAAGAAATAATTCTCTTTACGCAGGGTACCAGAAGGTTTTTTAATTTTATATTGCCATTTGTCAATAGATTTTTTCTGATAATTCTATATCGATTTTAGTAGAATTCCTTTGTATCACTTCAATCTTATTGACTTGGAAATTACATCGTTAATATTCAATCTATCTTGTAAATATTCGAAATCGTGTATGGCTTCGCGTTTTTTTTTTCTGCGTAAAAGTATCGATAATAGTTCCTTTATTTACATATTATAAGTGTATCATTTTAAGCATCACAGTAAAAATTGGAAATAAGAATATTTTACATACTTTATTTTTATGCAAAAGCATAATGTATGTTTACTAAAAATAAAGCAGGATACGTTATTATAAAGTATAGTTGGCAACCCTAGGTGCAAGTAAGGATGATTGAATGAAGGGAATGAGGACCGAGTTAGCATATCTCATACACCGAACAAAACGAAATACTAGCAGTACCTTTTTTTTTGTTAAGGCGGGAAAAAAATTTCCTAACCGAACAACCCGTCGTTCGGGGCAACGAACAGGGTAGTGTGGGGCCTTCACCCATTAAAGAAATCCGCCATGTGCCTTCTCTCCGCCTTTATTGGCGGGCCACTGGAACCATATTCCTTCAGTGGTATACAAGCAGTACCTATAGTTATTATGTCTATATTTTGTGAGTTTAAACACAAAGTGAAAATTTGTGAAATCGAAAATAACAGTCACGAGCAGGATTATCTGTTATTTTCGATTTCACATTTTTCACTTTGTGTTTAATATATATTGCTAAGCATGCCAAATGCTAAAAATATATATAAAAATATCTAAATATTTTGTGAGTTTGTCCGTGTGGTGACGTAGTAAGAATACAAGTGTCACCACCCGATCCTTCCCCGCGGGTGTCTTACAAGGCGACTAAGGGACGTAATTATATACAATTATCACTCATTTTTAATTATCATTCATTGCTGGCGGTAGGTTTGGGGTACCAATTGAGAGTACTCACTTGCTATCGGTCCCAAACGGGTCGGTACCACCGGTCATGAAGCACGTCAGTGTGTTTTAACTGTAGCAGCAGATAGCGGTTTATTCTTTCAGCTGCCTGACAATAATCTCGGTATAGTTGAGTTCATGAGCGATGGTTACCACTTACCATCAGGTGGGCAGTGGATTGTCTGCCATTATGTATTAGCAATTTAAAAAAAGAGGATGATGGCTCTTTGTAAGTACTCCCTCGGTGAAGGCTAACCATTCTCGCCGAAATCAGTTAAGCTTTTGTTTAGGCGGGAAAAAATCTACCTAACCACACACCCAGTCGTTCGGGGCGAACAAGGTAGTGTGGGGCCCTCACCCACTAAAGAAACCCGCCGTGTGCCGTCTCTCCGCCTTTATTGGCGGGCCACTGGAACTACGTTACATTCCTTCGGTGGTACAGATAACATCCCCTAGGGCAGGGTGTTGTATTTTGTTTTTTAAAGTATATCAAAAGCTATTTCTTGTTCCAACTAAATCTATTTATGGAAACTGATATTCAGCCTAAACTCCCAATAACATAACATAGCCTTACACCTGTATCCCCGAAGGGGTTGGCAGATGTGAATTACAGACCCACGGTTCGCTATGTTTAAGTCCCACGTAATAGGGGGCGAGCCTATTGCCGTCTACCGGGCACATTTCCAAACTCCGGGCTACTGAGAATTTTTCTTTTTACGAAATAGCTCAATAACCGTGCCTGACCTAGTACATTAAATTATAAGAAAGAGGGTGATCATGTATTTGTAGAATGGCAATTTGTAATACCTAAATTATCAACAATCAATACAATTATACATATAAGTTTATAATTCATGGTTATAACTAAGGCAAGTTAAAGTATTTCCTTTAAAAATTCAAAACAATTACACAAATTCAGTTTTCATAAACTATAAAAAAAAATATAAAACTTATCGGAGAGTAACTCCATATGAGAACACATAAAAACACAGTAAATTTTAAATTAAAAATCTTCACTCCGCGTCGAAGTCGACAGCGATGAGGGTTCCCTTCTTAATATTGATCTGTTACATAAGTTTTGTCATAACTGATCAACAGAACTATGTAGCCAAGAGTTATCCGAAGAAGTTCAAGCCGTACGGGCAAGGGAAGATTTTAATTAAATCTGGTAAATATGTCGTCAATACCAAAACACACAAGGCCAACGAACCGCTAAAAACAATAAGTGATAAGTACACAGCATTCCAAGCTTTAAGCAAGTTGAAGGTCAGCGCAAATATTCCGGATAGCCCTTATTTTCCGATAGACCAGGTAATAGATTCAAAGCCACGGGTCAAAAAGATATTACCTAACCCCGTTTGGCCCATGCACAGCCGTCAAAAAAGGTCCGCAGGCAACAAAAAAAATACACCTGCGCCTCACAAATGGCCTGGAAATCCAAGGCCAACGAAGACAGACGCCCATCAAATATTTAGACAAAAACCGACTTCAACAAAAGACCAACGTTCTGCTAAAACTTCAAAAAAAGCACAAATTAAAATTACAAAGAAATCAGCGACAAGGAATACCAAAGGTAAAAATAGAAAGATTGACCAAAAGAATAGCCATGGTAGATTGCGTGTCAAGAAATCTAAACGAGCAAGATCAAAAACAAGATCAAAGCGGAAATTACCTGGAAAAAATGGCACTGCTTTGAAAAAACGGCTTGCAGGTCAAAAGAAAGGTGGAAAAGGGGTGCACAAAAATTTAAGGCAGGAAAAACGGAAATTGCCCAGACCATTTAAAAAACTACAGTTAAAGCACAACATACCAGTAAAAAAAATACTACCAGGTAACGATATTAAAAAGGTTTAAATAAAATGTTGAATAAACGTTATTTTTTATTTGCATCCTTTCCCGTTTTCCTAGAGACGAGGAGGCTCACTTCAGCCAGAGAAGCTATGATCGAAGATTATCCTTACGTGGTGTCTATTCAGAAAGATGAACAGCATTGGTGTTCTGGCGCATTACTCAACCCAAGACTTGTCATTACCACAGCTAATTGTCTTTGGAAGTAAGTATAATATTGGATATATATTAAAACGTCCTCAAATAATACCCAAATTTTATAATGATCACGCACAACAGAATAAAGGATATATTGATATGTATTTTAGCTCTTGACATGCTCAGTACAAATTATTTGTGAATGTGGAAAACCTCTCTTTTTCCACGACTTTAAAAAATAGGTAATTAGTTCTTTAAAATAAAGGATCCTAATCAAAAAAATCTTTAGATCAATATTCACATACTCATGTTTTAAAATTTTACACAGCAGTATTTTTACACCAAACTATTGAACAAAGTCTTTTTTCACAAAAAAATATCATAATGTACCAAAAACGGAAAAAAAAACTCTAATACATTTAACACTAAATATAATTAAATAAATTTTACTGAATTTACTCATGCCGTGTGGGGCCGGCTTTAGAATTGTAATGGGAGTCGTAAGAGCCGACTGAGGGAATACCGGGGGAGTGGGCAGCAGCACTCCTTCGAGTATTAACAACATCCACTGCGATCGCCAACCCGCCTGCCAAGCGTGGCGATTACGGAACTATCCCCTATATCCAGCATGCCTATGTCCAGCAGTGGACGTTCAAGGGCTGATGGATGAATGATGGATGAATTTACTCAAGACATACGAATAGGCTTAAGAACTTTGCGTCTTTTTACCAAACAATACTCTATTTTAGATATTTTTAGCATTTTACATGCATAGCACTATACATTAAACACAAAGTGAAAAATGTGAAATCGAAAATAACAGTCAGGAGCAGGATTTGAACCTGCATCTTCTGGATACCGTCCAGATGCTTTACCAATTCAGCCATCCTGACAATTGCTCCCGACTGCTAATCTCGATAACACATCATACTTAACGTCTTTGGGTGACGCCTGCGCCATTTGTCGGAAGTATTTTCATACATTATACCGACCAGGTAAACTTAATTTTACAATTAAGATTTTACCTAATAATGACGCAAACCCTTTAAATATTTTAGATATTTTTAGCATTTTACATGCATAGCACTATACATTAAACACAAAGTGTAAAGTTTTCGATTTCACATTTTTCACTTTGTGTTTAATGTATAGTGCTATGCATGTAAAATGCTAAAAATATCTAAAATATTTAAAGGGTTTGCGTCATTATTAGGTAAAATCTTAATTGTAAAATTAAGTTTACCTGGTCGGTATAATGTATGAAAATACTTCCGACAAATGGCGCAGGCGTCACCCAAAGACGTTAAGTATGATGTGTTATCGAGATTAGCAGTCGGGAGCAATTGTCAGGATGGCTGAATTGGTAAAGCATCTGGACGGTATCCAGAAGATGCAGGTTCAAATCCTGCTCCTGACTGTTATTTTCGATTTCACATTTTTCACTTTGTGTTTAAAACAATACTCTTATAAATTCATGGTATTCAATTTATATTTCATTAGCGTCTGAGCTTAATAAATGCATTAGCGCATTTGACCATTAGTGTTCACCAACAGCACCAATCTTCTGTCTTGCATATGCTGAGGATTCTTGGGCTTTTTCTTTTACCATCGTAAGGAACGCGAATTACTAGCATTATTTTAATTTTTTTACTCTTGGTATTTTATCTTGCCACCATTATGTAATAAAGACATAAGTACCTACAGAACATTCACGTCGGAGAAAATATCCCTGAAGTCCATTTACTTACTGTTTTCCTTCATCAGACAAATTTTAAACAAAATATAATTATTTTGATTTGTATTTTAGCACTTGACATGCTCAGCTGCTTTAAAGAACAAATTATTTGTGAAAATGTGGAAAAAGAGAATTTTACTGGGTCGTAAAGGCAAATGTGATGTGAGATTGGGTATGGCTGTCGGTCACTGCGATGGCTTACCGGTGTAGAGCACTTCTCCGTATTGGAAGGGACGCAGGTTTGAATCCCGCTTGCAGTAAAATTCTCTTTTTCCACATTTTCACAAATAATTTGTTCTTCAAAATATAATTATTAATTTTGATTTATGAAAAATAATGACATTTAATCTCAACCATTGAGTTGGTTCGGTGATTTCACATTAAATATCTCTTTATAAATAACTATAAAATAAAAACAGCTATCCTACAAGAACTATCTGTTTTTAGGGAACAAATAAAAATCCTATGTCCTTTTCTGGCCTTCAGACTAGATGTATGCAGTTTCATAATGATTGGTTAAGGAGTTACGACGTAAGCGTAACAAATAAACCCACATTCTCATTTATAATGTGAGTGATTTATGTTAAACACAAAGTAAAAAATGTGAAATCGAAAATAACAGTCAGGAGCAGGATCTGCCTCTTCTGGATACCGTCCAGATGCTTTACCAATTCAGCCATCCTGACAATTGCTCCTGACTGCTAATTTCGATAACACATCATACTTAACGTCTTTGGGTGACGCCTGCGCCATCTGTCGGGAGTATTTTCATACATTATACCGACCAGGTAAACTTAATTTTACAATTAAGATTTTACCTAATAATGACGCAAACCCTTTAAATATTTAGATATTTTTATATATATTTTTAGCATTTGACATGCTTGGCACTATACATTAAACACAAAGTGAAAAATGTGAAATCGAAAATAACAGTCAGGAGCAGGATATTTTCGATTTCACATTTTTCACTTTGTGTTTAATGTATAGTGCTAAGCATGTCAAATGCTAAAAATATATATAAAAATATCTAAGTGATTTGTGTCAGTATGACTATCCATCCATCCATCCATCAGCCTTTTAACGACCACTGCTGTACATAGGCCTCCCCAAGAATGGGGGATAGTGCCGTAATCGCCACGCTTGGCAGGCGAGTTGGCGGTAGCAGTGGATGTTGTTAATACTCGAAGGAGTGCTGCTGCCCACTCCCCCGGTAATCCCTCAGTCGGCTCTTACGACTCCCGTGGGTGGAGAGGGGTGGGACAATTCTAAAGCCGGCCCCACACGGCCCAGCCGGCCCCACACGGTCAGTATGAGTATGGATGCAATTTATAACCTACTTCGAAATTATTCGGGGTTTACATCCCGAGATATACCAAAAGATTCCTTTACTGCTGTCAGTAGTAACCTAAAGCCAATTTTACTGCCCTTTCACAGAAGATCAGCGTGAAATAATGGTAGAGGTACCTTTAATGTTGTGTTTCGTATGGTGAGTGAGATCGCCAGCGGCCTAAACCCCTCTTCATCCGTTCCTTATTATCCGTTCTTTCCACCTTTTATTCCATCCTTGGAATTGGCGATGCGAGATGCCTCAGGACAGGAGTCATACCGTGGGAGTGGGCAGCAGCACTCCCTCGAGTATTAACAACATCCACTGCGATCGCCAACCCGCCTGCCAAGTGTGGCGATTATACGGCATTATCCCCCATGACGGGACCGCTCGTTGTGGCGTTCTCTTGGGGAGGCCTATGTCCAGCAGTGAACGTTGAAAGGCTGATGGATGGATGGATGGATGGATGCCTCAGTGTTGCTAACATCTAAAGGCCGTTTACTATCATTTGGGGACGTAACTGTTTACCATCAGGTGGGCCGCTTGTTCCCTCCCGTCCTTGGTTATCCTCGTAGTATAAATAATACTGTCTGCCACCATAAAGAATAGAAAAAGAAGTTGAAGAAGTAGGTAATTAACGAGGCCATGCAAAGCCATTAGTCCTATGTGGTCTTTGAGCATACTTATGGCAGAATGTCACCTCGCCACATAAATATAAATAAATATTCACGGACATTTCACACAACGTCGTCTGGTCCCAAACTAAGCTTAACGCTTATGCTATGGGTACCAGATTACGGATATAATACATATATTACTTTTTTTTGTAAATACATACATATAGGTAATAGATAGAAAACACCCAGACGCAGTACAAATATCTGTGTTCATCACACAAATAATTGTCCTGAGTGGGAATCGAACCCTCGTGACCGGAAGTCGGTTATACTACCGACTACGCCACGAGGCCCGTCAGTAAAGAATAAAAACTGTACCCGTATCTATCAACGCAAGTAGTTTTACGCTTATGTTTTAAAAAATTAGTAAATATTTCTCGATATTGACGGTTAATAGGTAGGTATATATAAATAACAGATATACCTAATTTTATAATTTCCATAGATCTAAGCGGCTGAGTCGGATGGAGGTCCGCGTTGGGTCATCGTACACAGACCGCGGCGGACAAGTCGCTGGTATACAAGAAGTGATGAAGCACCCTAAATGGGGGCTAAGAAAGAACCCTGACAACGACGTGGCCCTTATACTGCTTGATACGAAAATTAGGCAAGTGCTAAATGAATTACTAAACAATATTAATTTACCAATCAGATTCCAATCCAACCGTGTAGGAAGATTTATATATACAAAAATAATATTGAACTTTTAGGTACTTATGTTATTTTTTGACTGCCTATGTGGTGCAGCGGTAGTGTAAGCGACTGCTGATCATGAGGTCTCTGGTTGGATCCCCGGGTCGGCCAGAGTTTTTGAGATTTTCCTTTAAAAAAAAACGAAATAACTCGCAGTAGCAGCCCGGAGTTTGGAAATGTGCCCGGTAGACGTCAATAGGCTCGCCCCCTATTACGTGGGATTTAAACATAGCTGGCGAATCGTGGGTGTGCAATACACCTCTTCCTACCCCTTCAGGGAATACAGGCGTGATGCTATGTTTTGTTTTTATATTATTTTTCTCGATCAAGAATGTCATATAGAAATGCAGATCTGCCAACTACTTGTAATAGTGTGTATCGATCGCGGGTTCAAACCCCGACGGTAATACTTATTTTCAATTTTTTAAATTATTATTTCTAATATGTAGTTTATTTGTGACAGATTTTCTCACTCAGTGCATGGGGTCGATCTACCCAATCACGCTATGATACCCGCCTTTGAAGACGCGTGGGTTACAAGTTGGGGAGCTGAGAGAGTAAGTCTTAATTACAAAAACCTTTTCACAGCCCGTTATGGTTCTACAGTTCAGCTTGGCTCTTCTTTCAGTATGAGAGGAGTTTAGGCCAAACTCTACCTCGCTGCCTCAGTGAAGGTTGACTGAAAGTTACAAGGTGATGGCAAGGAGGTTTGACTTCTGGCTTTCTCACTCATCACTAAAGGCAAGAATGCCTACCTGCTGCAAGACAATATTCTGTAAGAAGGTGGTATGTAAGATAGTTCGGTAAAACTAACCCGTTCAGCCTTATCACCGATTTTATATAAAACAAGCCTTTGCCCGCGGCTCCGCCGAAGCCAAAAGCTAGTTTTTAGGTTATATCTCAGGTACCTGATATAGTAGCGGGACAATGTATACCATAAGTCTAATCCAGAGCTATCAAATAAAAAAAGTTTCATCAATATCCGTTTAGTAGTTTTCGCGTGATGCGCGAAGAAAAAAACAGACAAAAAATCTAAAAAAAATTGTTTTGCGTTCAGACACTGTGTCAGACAGACAATACAGCATTTTTTTCTCAAATATCTTAAGTGTACAGACACAGCTCTGTTACAGCTTTATGATAGATAGGATGAATTTAAATTAAATCCAGTCATCAGCATTTTCAAATAATAGTCAAATATTCATGACTTTCTTTCTGACAGCGCGATGGTATCTTCAATCGCTACGAGACCACCCTGCAAGTGTACCACACGATGTTGATGAGCCACGCACTTTGCAACAACATCACTACGCGGTTCGGCGTCGTAGTCACCGAAAACTTCATATGCTTGTCACAAACCGGCAAATCAGCTCCCTGCACTGTTAGTAGCCTGGTACTTTTTTATTGCAAACGGTAGCAGATGAACCAAGACCCATGATGGTAAATGGTCTTAGTATTTCGAGAAGCACAGGTCAGCAGCTATCCTGAAAATCCATCTATAGGAGTGGATGGTGGGTATATAAGGTCCGCTAACTTCAATACATCCAACCCGACATCAATACATTGTAATGATTCACGTCTGCTTAAAACGTAGAATACCTCTTTGGTTCAAGTAATTTGTGATAGATAAACTTTCACCCTTTACTAAATTGTAATTAAAGGCAGTTTAGTTTCGGTGTGTTGGTATCTTAAAGCCGCGTCTAGACTAGCTGTAACGTAATCTGCAATGTAAAATGCAACGTAATGCAAATGCTTTGGACGGCCTGCGCGCTTCTTACGCGCACTTCCTACGAATATGCCAGTTCCCGCCAGTCTTCACGCGCACGCCATTGAATCGCCACAACTCGAAAGGTTCTGTTTTTGCCCCATTATATGAAGAAAAAGAAAAGTCCCAGCCTTCATCATCTTTCATTTCATTAATTTCTATGATATGTTCAAGAAATATGTATATTTGTTCGCGGCGCGATTTCTAAATCACAAAAATATTTATACCATAATTATGAGAGTTGAACTTACGACCCTCAGCTCGAAATAATAGTGTAAGACATTATTGCACCCCTCATAAGCGAAGCCTTGAGGTGGGTACTGCCCTCGTTTTACGTAGAACAACTGATTTTTCAAACTTAAAATGTCCCTATTTATCATATTGCACTTGTAAAATAATATATACACACACATATCAAGAAAAAACACTATTTTTAACATTCATGATATTTTTTTGCCATTTTTGTTATTTAAACTAGTTAAAAAACTGTTTAAAAAAGTAGAAGAGCGAGTAGGTATGAAAGAGAGTATTGGTGTAAAGATGCGGAAGGGAATGCTCCGATGGTTCGGACATGTGGAAGGAATGCCGGACGAGCGACTGGATAAGAAGATATACAATGCGAAAGTGGAAGGAGGTAGGACCGAGACTCACCTACCTAGACCAAATCGGTCATGTATTGAGGGAAGGTGGAGTCAGGAGTCTACGAAACCGGGGAGCGTGTATGAAGAGAGTTATGAATATCGAGGAAGCGAGAGATGTATGCAAGAATAGAGCCTCTTGGCACTTTGTTCTCTCTGCCTACCCCGCAAGGGAAATGGCGTGATGATAAGTAAGTAAGTAGTTAAAAAAGTTACGTCTTGGACGTCCGTTTGTTGTAGGTAATGTATGTTAACACGATAACGACCAAATACTTTACTAATAGTCTTTTTTTTCGTTTACGAATTATTATGAATACGAATAGAGCCCTATCACTTTTCACGGTCTGATTTGATGTGGTTTAATTGTTATTAAATAAACAAAAAAATAGTGAATATTTACGCTCGACACGGCACTAAAATCAGTGCTATCCTTATTTCGTGAGAACCATTTCTAAAGACCAATGTAGAAGTACTTCTTAAAAATTGCGCTAGATGGCGTATAAGACATGAGAAGGTCTTTTTGAAATTAGCGCTATCTATGTGATTTATTGAAAACTACTTAGTAAGACCAATACGTTATTAGTTACTTATCAAATAATCAATTTTATTGTGAAAAATGAAGATTATGAGGTGTGCACTTCCATGGATTTTCCAAAGTATTTTAATAATATAAACACTCATGTTACGCGAATCAAGTATTGCACATGCAATTTATTTACTTAAAATTCACAGCGTGATACTGGGGCGCCAGCAGTCAGCGATGGTGTACTATGGGGACTCGCTTCTTGGGGCATTAGGAAATTGTGAGTAGTGTGCCATTGTGAATAATAGCGATTATAAAAAAATAAGTCTAATGTCATGCTCAATGAGATTTCTCCTTACATTCTCAACTCTTAACGGTGGTTGGAAGGAATGAAGGAACATTAAACTCTCCAGCAAGATTTGTTGTATCTGGAGCGGATTTTTGCATCACTATGTAAACTACTCGTATGTACGTCAGTGGAATACTTCTTTAAAGTAATAAATTTCAGTAATTTTCAGTAAATTAATAAATTTACTGGACTAGGTATGTGACACCACCACTGAAGGAATGTAATATGGTTCCGATGGCCCGCCCATAAAGGCGGAGAGACCGCATACGGCGAGTTTATTTAGTGGGTGAGAGCCTCACACTACCCTGTTGGTTGCTCCGAACGACGGGGTGTGCGGTTAGGTAATTTTTTCCCGCCTAAACAAAAAAAAAATAGGTATGTGACCAAGAATGTAATATGGTTCCGATGGCCCGCCAATAAAGGCGGAGACGGCACGCGGTGGGTTTATTTAGCGGGTTAGGGCTCACACTACCCTGTTTGTTGCCCCGGACGACGAGGTGTGCGATTGGGTGCATATTTTTGCACTTCAACAAAAAAAAAGGCTAATTTGGCTTTACGGTGAAATACAGTATAGCAGCCAAATGCTAGTTTTTCGACTATACCTCAAGTTCCCGGTATAGTAGCGGGATAAAATGTATACCAGGTTTTAAGTCTAAGCAATAGCTATCAAATAAAAAACTTGCATCAAAACCCGTTCAGTAGTTTTTGAGTGATGCGCAATCAAACCCACAAACAGAAAAAATAATCTAAACAAAATTGTTTTGTGTTCAGCCACGCCTTTATAGTCTAATACCGATGGCCCGCCAATAAAGGCGGAGACGGCACACGGTGGGTTTATTTAGTGGGTTAGGGCTCACACTACCCTGTTTGTTGCCCCGGACGACGAGGTGTGCGATTGGGTGCATATTTTTGCACTTCAACAAAAAAAAAGGCTAATTTGGCTTTACGGTGAAATACAGTAAAGCAGCCAAATGCTAGTTTTTCGACTATACCTCAAGTTCCCGGTATAGTAGCGGGATAAAATGTATACCAGGTTTTAAGTCTAAGCAATAGCTATCAAATAAAAAACTTGCATCAAAACCCGTTCAGTAGTTTTTGAGTGATGCGCAATCAAACCCACAAACAGAAAAAATAATCTAAACAAAATTGTTTTGTGTTCAGCCACGCCTTTATAGTCTAATACAATATTTTTTCCCCAAATATCTTAAATGTTCACAGCTCTGTTACAGCTTTATAATAATTAGGATTTCAGCGTATTTAATAACTTAACTTTTTTTTTACCACAGGTGTGGCACTGAACGTTTCCCATCGATGTTCTCTTACATAGCCTCGCACAATAACATGGACTTCATCGCGAATGCCACCAGCTACCTCATGGCTGAAGAACGACTGCACCCATACCTGGATCGCCCCCCTCCTTTTAGGTTAGCAAAAAAAGCTAATATGCTAAATGTAGATCTAGCTGCACAGATGGCCAGACAGAGGGTTTAATTGGTAAAAAACCCTTTTCTCAATCCTTCCATCTACTTCTTGGCTTTTCTCTAGGGTTGGAAACACAAGAACGTATACCTTTGGTGTTGCTAGTGTTTATTGGTAACCACTTACCATCAGGCGAACCGTTATATGTTTGCCAACCTTGTAATATAAAAAATTGAAGCTTGAATGATAATAAAATAGTTTAAGTAAGAACAGTTTGTTTTAATTCATCTCTGGTAACATTTTACTAATGATATAGGTTTGTAAATATTTCTACGAAGTGAAATCGTTGGATGAAGGCTGTTCCCGCCAAAAGCAGGACGAATGAATGAGTGAGTGACTTGTGTACAGCGACACCTTTCATTCAAAGACCGTTGAAGATTACAGTTGAAAATCGGAACGCGTACGTGCAGGAGATGCGGTGGTCTCCCGATAAATATAAATCAGCCCGTGGCGGACACGGGCTGATTTATATTTAACAAAACCCATTAAAAGTTGTATGCCTAATGTACGTCCTAATGTTTTATTTCCATCAAGTGTAAATCCGCTCATAAGGCAAATGTGTAAAGAAATACCGAATACTGAACTCAGCCCTTGACCAGGGTATCGTGTGTGTCTGTGTGTCTTACACGTCCCATTCAGCTCATGGGAATCGGTGGTAATCATTTTGTCACCAACTCATCTCTGTCAATGGTGTAGGTAGCTCTAGTGAACCCCATAAGGAGTTCTCCAACCCATCCTTCTTGCACCCCAGAGCGCCCACAACAAAGGCGATACATACCCGCTCATTAAGACACTCTCTAGTGAGATCTATACGTACGGACACGGATATGAGCTATATTTTAATAATCATTTCAAGGAGTCCAATTGCAGTTAGATTTAACAAATGAAACAATACAACTTTTCAGTATATGAGCATATTTAATATTTTCTTTTTCAAAATTGTAAAACTCACATTTTGAAATTGCAAAATTATAACTAAATTCTCATATTATTAATAGTAACAATCGCCATTTTTTTTCACCATTTTGTATTTCTCTTGAACTAATAATAATAATTGTAAACCATTTATACATCTCTAATAATAATATATATTAATGTCTAACAAATTCATTTTCTCAACGTTTACCACCATTTTCGTTTTTATCGTTTATACCAATATTAACTTTTTTTGTAATCTAATCAACGTTTTATAACTCTAAACATACTTTTTACATTTTACTGCCGTATATAGACTTCTTCGTCATTGCACCGATAGTGTCAATTTTAGAAAAATATTGGAATGACTCGAGAACCAAAATTTTATTCTAAAATTATACTTAAATTCAAATATATAATAATTATATTAAGTAACTTATTGCAATTCCACAAAATCAATTCGTTTCTTTGGCAATTTTAATATTCAAAAGTGAATTTACAATTTTTTAATTAAAACTGGCTTTAAGCTATAACACTATTGAGAAAAAACTGGCATAGTTGAGAAACTATTATACGTGTATTGGCAGAATTAATTAGATAGATTACACCACTATAGAACAACAAAATAGAAGACAACACTTCGATTTTTAAAATTGTAAATCCGTATTGGTGGAATTTTCAAAAAAGTTTGTTTTACAATGGTGTCATCTACAAATATTTGAAATAACGAAATCATTACCTAGCAACATAATAAGCATTTATTTGATTTGAATTATTCTATTGCAGTTATTTTGTTTTAGCCTTATCAACGAAATTATAATATAGATTATGAAAATCGACTAAAACTGGCCGAAATTTAAAAACAAAATATAGTTTAATATCAGAAATAGGAGATATAATAATTCGACCTAATGCTCGTGGAAATCATTTTAGGCCAAAAATAGAAACTTTTAGTTTGATAAGAAAATATAAAGGTAGATATTATTAAATTAAACCTTATTTTGTACATTATAAGCCATTAACTTATTTTATACCTTACCTAAAGTACTTGGCCATAAAATCTATGGTAACCGATAAAGGCGAACATCAATCTATTGTACTGAGCAAAGGGAATGATTAACACTTAAACAAAAAAATACAAATATATTTTGGATGGAGCCGATCACAATATTTAAGATACATAGATACTTTTGAATGAAAAATTATTTAAATTATAAATATATTAATCATATTTTACAAAACAACAAATAAATTCGTGCCTTTTATTACTAGAATGCCACATTAAACCTAAATTATAGAACTGCAGATTAGCTTCGAAATGATGACGTTCAAAGAAGTGCCTCTACTAAAGTACGTTAGATCTCTAATCTTCTAGAAAAGTACCTCTGACTAAAATGTCTACGTTAAGTAACAATAACATTCAGTTCCGTCTTCATTTCGATGTTAACCAATTAAGCAAAGATGTCTTTCGTCTCCATTATAGCCGCCTTTTAAGCAATTTTCCATGTATTAATCACACTATTCTATAGAACGCACCAGGCAAGAAATTGTATTTTTTTATTAATCTAACTCTAGAAACTCCCTGATTTTTTTCTCTTAAAATCTAAATATACACAAAAATAATTTTGTACTCTCCCAACGAGTTCCGAATGGCAACGTTTAGTTTTAATTTACAATAATTATGGCAGCTTTGTACGATCGCCTTAACATAAGTTGTCAGACTAGTGCGTGTAGTGAAACTTAACTGACTTAAGTGACGTTTTGAAATGTCAGTTGTCATTTGGAAATGTCAGTTGTCATTTGATATTACTAGTTGCGCCTTATGTCGTATTAGCACCGCACTGACTGTCGACTTTTAATTTCCAATATTTTTATCTTAAATATCGAGAAAATAAATTGCACCTTAGTCAACATATTAACAAAGTTAAAGTTTTATCTATGAACGCGTGCACATTTTTCCATCTGAAATTTTTAAACAATATATCTGTGAAAATAAAAATAAAAATCTGTCTATTTATTTCTTGTTGTAATGTTTCTGCTCTCGTAAGTCAATATGAATCAAATAACGATGATTTTGAACCTTTGTACTATACACTCTTCCAGTAGCAAACATTGAACATTTGACAAATACACAGACCATATTTATATGAGCAGGCTGTATGGAGATTGCCTTCCTCTTTCAATCAGACAGATTGTACACGTACCAATATACAAGCATATTCTTAAATAAGTATTACCATTAAATACATTCACATAAATACCTGCCCATTAGGTATAAGGGCAACACTAAAGATATTAGACAGTTTTTGACAACTACATACCACCAATAATAATCAGTGGATAACATTCTCTATGACTTTTCGTCTTTAGTATTGCCATTTTATGAAAAATGTAATTTATCTACATTATGCTTATTTCGGATATATTGAAGCGCAAGCGAAACTTCTATTGGAAAAAATTTAACTATCCTATTGAAAGGTGAGGTATATAGGTAGGTAGTAGGTACCAGTAATTGGCATATTTTTTAATAATTATATTCCGTTAGTCGCTTCGCCTTAGTAATTATTATTTTCTGACACATATTTTGTTAACTAATTGAATGATAAGAAAATATGAAACAATAGTAAAATTTGTAGGTAAAATTGGCATAATTCAGTCAATTTAATGTTTTTTTTTTAATTTGTAATTCAGCTAATGATTTTGAAGATTATATTTAAAACATTTAATATGTGCTGTAATAATTTGACATAAATTGCGTTTTATGTACTGGCAACTTTTTGTCGAAAACCATGTTATAGATACCTATACAAAAAACATGAATTACTGGGAATTTCTGAGGTACAAGTGCTTGGTATTTGAGATGAACCGATTTTTTTTTATCACACACTAAATAAGACAAATGCAATCTTTAATTTAACCAATCAATATTTATTTGTATGTATAAAACAAATAGTTATACATACTTTACGCACATTTCAACTAAATTTCCGCATCGCCAACAAAAAGTTGCCCAGTTGCAGTTTTGTGTTAAAAGAAAACTGCTCATTTCTTCAGCATAAAAGTTCTAGAAATATCCGAATTTGAACCCGAACATATCGGACGGTGTTTTCATCGAATCCTATGGCTGGTTCAGCAGTAACGCCTCCAGCTCATCAGCAGATCGGAGTAGGAAGGCAGCAGACTCACGGTAGCCTGTAATGAGTTGCCTGACTGCCCCAATCTCGGCTACAGACAGTTTATGGGAAAGAAGTGGCTTGGCCTGATTTGATGTGGTGGAACCCAAGGATGATGCTGTCGACGTGACGTGTAGGGACGTCGGCGTGCTACTCTTCAGTGATAAGTCTGTTGGCGCTGGAATTTGGTTTTTATGTTTTAGGATACATAGTTCGGATTTAAGTGCACGTCCTGAGTGACGACGCATCGCATATACACGAAATATAAGAAGAATACATTTTTTGATATTGACTATTATTTTCGATTTCACATTTTCACACTTTATGCTCTCGCAGGAAAACTATTTGTGTACACGTCCACTCTCAGTCCGGACAGATAATTATGTGGCTTTATAGATTCGTGTCCGGCGAATTCTACATGCTCATGCGCCGTTACTCAGAATGCGTACTAACTATATATAAATTAATAAATACAGTATAAGAGAGATAAAATAAAGCTTATGAAAAAAGATGAAATTAATGACAATTATTTAGTATTTTTCTATTTCTGAGGACCTAAAGTAAAATACATTCTTCTTTGGATATATTTTACACAGTTAATATATTGAGTCTAGCGGTAAAACCGAAATGCAAAGACAGTGGTATCTATTTGGATCCCCAATCTTTCGTAATAATGTATGTTTATTTGCTATATATACTCACCATTAAGGCTGGTGGGGAAAGTGTGTGTGTGAGCAGCCATCGCTGATAACAGAGCACTTTGATAAGCCGCCATTGCTGCGTTCACGCCTACACCTAGACAATATATGTGTTGAAGTAATGACCATAGACAATAATTTACTAGAGATACTACATTAACTTTTGACCCCAAAAAATGTCTATTATTACTTACTTATTATCACGCCATTTCCCTTGCGGGGTAGGCAGACAGAACAACATGTCTATTATTGCTATTTTTATAAATAGCAATACTAGACATTTTTTGATTTAGATCTAACTACTAAGTGGATTTGCATGTATTTATTGTATATTTATTTCGACTACGATAGGTTTATTATACTTATAGTATTGCTACTCACCGGTAGGTGGCAATGCCGTCAGAGTAGACAAAAGAGCGCTACTTGACAGTGCTGAAGCAGCAGACGTGTTCGTGCTAGCAACAAAAAAATAATTTCTCTATAATATGTATGACAGTCCGTTAGATATGGATATTGTAATACTAGTTTAATAAAATGAAACTAAACAAATAACGATAATGTAGATATTATGCCGAGCAGTACTGAACAGTAGCTTATATACAAAAAAATTACTTGAATTTTTTTAGTTCTACTTGTGGTTATAAAAGCTAGCTTACCTTTGACGTCCGAAAGTCTGAGGCGTGCCGAATGTATTGGGGAACGATGGTCTGAACAGCGGAGCTGGTGACGAAGCAGGGCTGTAAGTGAATTAAAAATATTTGAATGTCTACAATAAGGAGACATATTATTATTATAGTGCACAAGTATGCGCAAACACAAGTGCACTCTGTTCACTCACTCTCATAGTCTGACGGAATGGCATTCCGAAACGATCGGAGAGAGATAGATACCAACGGCTTAATGAGCTTCTTGAGGCATGGGGGTGAATCACCGCCAACATCCTAACTCCCAGCTATTTTTAGGATTTTGTAAAGGAAAACTCAATAACTTTTTACTGACATGACCCGGGTTTCGAATACAAGACCTCGAAATTAGCAGGTGTATACGCTACCGCTAGACCACCGAGACACCAAGAGACATGACCATTACCGTATATTTTACGATTAGCATCAATTTCTGCTTAGCACTACGACAAGAAAGTACTCGGCAAACATAACTCACCTGGCAGTCTTACTTCCAGCGTTGCCATTATTAGCGTTATCCAGTTTCAAATTGTTGTTATTCAACAACGAATTATCCATTGTTGGGCTCGCTGACGGCCTGGTAGTGTCAGCCGCAGCTTTGCTGTGTCCCGCCGACAGCGAAGTGGTTGATGTGGTCGTCGCTGGAGTGGAAGCTGGGCTGCTGATTGCACCGCTGTATAGCCCTAAGAACGATGAAGCAACTGCTGATGTTGCCGTTGTGTCGATAGCCTGTGAAATGTAAAGCTTATTAATTTCCTTAGCAAGGAGTATGACTTGATATAGGTACATACAAAGACTTCTTTTTATATTTGAATTATATATGTATTATCTTGCTATTTTTTTATATTTTTGGACATGCTTAGCCATATAAATGAACCATATCTTCATAATCTTTATGTAAATAATAATAAAAAAACACCCATATTTTTATCTATTTAAAAATAAAAAAATGATTGTGTTTTATACTACGTAAGTGGCAAATAAGCATACGGCCCACCTGATGATAAGTGGTTACCGTAGGCTGTAGACGCTATCTACACCAGAGGCATCACTCGCGCGTCGCCATCTCCAAGGAAAGGGATAGAAAGTGAAGAGGAATGGTAAAAAAGAGAGGATAGGGAGGGAGTTTGGGGCTCCAGCACTCTCACTCACCATACGAAACACAATAGTAGGATTACCGTTATTTCATCTTCTGTGAGAAGGTGGTACTTTCGTGGGATAAGCAAGGCTTCTATCACTGAATTGTCCGTGTAGTGACAGACTAAGAATACAATTGTCGCCACCCCATTATTTCCTAAGGGTGTCGAATGAGGCGACTAAGGGAAGTAAGCAATTATCATCCATTGCATGACTGGTGGTAAGGCTGGGTACCAAGTGGGAGTACTCACTTGGTATCGGGCCCGAGCGGGTTGGTACCATCTTATTTTTCATTATTCTTACATTGTAGCAGGAGATAGCCGTTTATTCTTTCATTTCATATCAGTGAAATGAAATGGTGAGCAGCGGCTTGACAATACTCTCGGTATAGTTGAGTCCATGAGCAACGGTTACCATTTACCAACAGATGGGCCGTGGCTCGTCTGCCACTACATACATGCAATAAAATAAAAAAAGTGTGATTGATAAACAACTAATTAACCTTCTTATTGAAATTACCAATAAAAAAAAAACGAAAAAAAGGTTTATGGTTGTTACTTTTTATTTTTTTCTCTCATAAACCGTCACATAAAGGCCAATAAAGGCGACTGCTTCCCTTAGTATTACTTTACTCTTTAGCGACTGCATCGACAAGGCATTTATAAAAATATAACGACGAAAGTAAACCCAAAATAACCTTCAATAGAATCCAATCTAGTAAATATTCCTATTAGTATTGGAAATCATAGATCTGCCACTTCTTTGATTTGTCTAAATGTCTTTTTGTCTTTGTTTCGCATACCATTTCTTTAAGCGCAGGTTTTCTTTAGAGAGATATTAAGATTGTAGTGTAGGTTACCAGACTACAAGCCGTCAATAAAATGTCCGAAGCTTTCCTTCATCAAGCAGTAATAATTTTTTGATCTGTATTTTAGCACTTAACACGCTCACAGCCACTTTAAAGAACAAAGTATTTGTGAATTTGGAAAATATAAGATTATTTTCCCGCTCGCAGTAAGAAAAAACTTATCTTTTTCTATATTCACAAATAACTTGTTCAGTGATAATTTGTGAAAAATATTTCACACAATGTTGGAAAATCTCGAAGAGTCGGAGGTATGTCGCTGTGCGAGAAGCTCGAACTGGGGGTCGGACACGATACCGAAGTATTCCTTGATTTAACCACAAGACTATACAACAATACTTGGCCACTTAACTGTATCTGTGGTGCAGCGGTAGTGTGAGCGACTGCTGATCATCAGGTCTCGGGTTCAATCCCCGAGTAAGGCAGTGCTTTTTCGTAAAAAGAAAAATTCTTAGTAGCAGCCCGGAGATTGCAAGTGTGCCGTCTACCGGGCAATAGGCTCGCCCCCTGTTACTGGGACTTAAACATAGCTGGCGAACCGGGATGGGTAATACACCTCTGCCTACCACTTCGAGGAATACAGGCGTGATGTGTACTATCACTGTCTTACTAGGATAAGTAGTTGGTGAAATGAAAAACATGGTTATCTGAGAGTAAGTAAGAGTTTTATCCTTGGAATAAAACTTATTCTACATTGGTGAAATCGGACCTAAATGTATCCATCCATCCATCAGCCCCTAAACGTCCACTGCTGGACATTTGCCTCCCCAAGAGAACGCCACAACGAGCGGTCCCGGGATAATGCCGTAATCGCCACGCTTGGCAGGCGGGTTGGCGATCGCAGTGGATGTTGTTAATACTCGAGGGAGTGCTGCTGCCCACTCCCCCGGTATTCCCTCAGTCGGCTCTTACGACTCCCGTGGGTAGAGAGGGGTGGGACAATTCTAAAGCCGGCCCCACACGGTTTACCTACCTAAATTTATATTAGCTTTAAATTGACATTTACCATGGGCGTCGGTACGGTCGGCATTGGCTGGCTGACAGGGTCCAGACCGAGACGCATACGCTTCGCGTTGAGGCTCTCGTTCTCGCACGCCTGCGCTAGAATGTGTTCCGCCTGCACCGATGTCAGATGTGCTGGGGTAGGTCGAACCTAGTCACACAAAAGGTGATGGTATTCATCAGGATAATATTTGTTATGTTCAGTGCAAATTGAGTAGCAACCTATATAATGTCTTTGTTTGGTAAGAAAATGGTGTCTTAAGGATGATTCCATATTCCAACTAAGGTCTAGTCATTGAAATAGAAATAAAATCGCCGTCACGGGACGTCTCGCAGATGTGAAAACATCGATATTCTTTTTCGTTCTTAAAATATTGTTAGAGTCTTATATAATTCTTGGCAAGTCTCGTTATCCATAGACGAATTAAAACTGTTAATGGTTTTTTGATTGACATTATACTTCCTAGTTAGATACTTTTGTCAACAGATGGCGTTAAATATAATGAAATCAATTTATTTAATAAAACAGTCGGTTTTACTCTCCCTCCGCATCAATCCGAATCAAATTCTATCGCTTATTTTCTATAAGTTGTGTTATTTGTATTTTTAACATTGGATATGCTCAGTTACTTTACTCAAACAAATTATTTATGAAAGCGATAAAAAGGGATTTACTGCGAGCAGGATTCGAACTTGCGTCCGTCCCTATACGGAGAAGCAGACACCTACTGCTGAGGTGATTTCTAAAAAATTGGATAACTGGATGCGTAAGAAGAAATCATAATAGGTACGTTATTTTGTTATCACTCAAAAAGGATTGCAATTTTGAAGTCGATTTTCATTCGTTGACAAGATGTTATTGATTGAAAATTTTGAAGTCGATTTTCATTCATTGACAAGATGTTAGGTATTGATTGGCAATTTTGAAGTCGATTTTCATTCGTTGACAAGATGTTATTGATTGGCAATTTTGAAGTTGGGTTTCATTCGTTGACATGATGTTATTGATTGGCAATTTTGAAGTTGATTTTCATTCGTCGACAAGATGTTATTTTACAATATGTATAATTAAACTCCATAGCTGTGCAACTCTTGGTATTTTGTTATGACCACTCATGATGATGAAGGGTATAAGCTGTCTGCTTTCCAAATTTATTTGAATACGTTAGGATTAGGACGAATTAAAAAAAACTGAAAGGTTTTTTAAAAAGACAACAGTTTGCGCTATTTAATAATCCTTGTATCGCGGGGACTGTAAACACATCCCAATTTATTAGTACACCTCAGACTCAGAATAGCCATTTGTAGGTCACACAAAGAATTTGCCAGAGAATCGAACCAGCAAAACTCGCCATGTGAGCTCGTTATCCATCAACCAACCATTATGCCATCGCGTTGACATATAAGGGTATAAACTGTACCTTGAAGAACATAGAGATAGTACATCCATGCTCAAATAAACTATTTTCTTATATGGGAATCAAACACACACAGCATATTAATTACTAAGCGACCGCAATCTGCCAGTTAATTTTAGTTTTTTCATATGTGTAAAATCAAATTGCATTTAAAGTGTACAAAATATACTTATACCAGGAGAGCATTAAATAAGTAGAGATCGAACCCTCACCGAGGTATCCCAAGCGTTGCCGGTACCAGGAGTACTGCCACCGTTGCCCGTCGTAGGGCCCTCTCCCCGCACCTTTTTGTTCCTTCTACAGCTCTTCAAGTAAGTTCTGATACGTTTTCGGGCTCGCTCGGCAAACTCCGGAAATTGGCGGGTGCAAGAGTCAATGATTGCTTGAATCTTCTCCTTGGGTTGTTTGGATATTGGGACTATCCTGTCTAAGTTTTCGTCGACGAATAGACGAACAAACATCTGGAAAAGATTATTACATTTTGAGAAACGATACCATTACATTTCCCTGCCCCGCACTTACATGCGGATTGCTCATCTCCTAAAGATCATTGCATGATGTTACCTATAATCTTTCTGGATAAATAATCCTATAAAATGCAATAAGATTTTTTCAAACCCGATCATTTCTTCAACTTTCCTCCTTTATTATATGGTACCAAATAAAGTTCGATTATATGTATAACTGGACGTAGTTTAGCAGAAACGACCAAAAAAAGTTGTTTTTGAGTTATAGGGGTTTAAAGTTTAGATGATAATTGCTACGATGATGTTGCAATTAGAACATTTTGAAATGTTATTACATATGGACAAATATACTAATATTTATATGATTCAAGTTTCTTGTGCTGACATATTTTTCGAGTTATTGGGTAAAATGTGAGGTTGAGTCGTTTTTTCTAAATAGGGTTTTACATTACGGAGTACTATTTTTAATTTCTCAAAAAGAATCTAAGTATCGAAAAATTGTGTTCACAGTAATATTTAAAATAAAAATTTGTGATTGTTTATTTTGTAAAATAGCTATATTTATAAATCAGATAATGTTCTTCAAACTAGCGATTCCTCAGTATGATTGTCATCATATAGCTCCTGCTCCACCTAGAAATCGGATTCTGCTCCAAACCCAACCACATCTACCACAGATTCCTTTCCTTTTAAAGACTTGTGAAAGTCTAGACAGTTTTTTAAAGTAAGAAGAAGCATTGGTATTAAATCATTCAATTTGGCCTATGCACTTTCTTTGCCATCAGGCCAAAGGAAAACGAAACCATCTTCAGAAAAAATATTTAATACTTTTGCTTTGACTTCTTTTTTTCAACGTTGAGCTCTCTGAATATGCCATCTATTTTCATAAAAATTGAATGTTGACCATCCTTTTTAATACATTATTTTATTGCTAACCATGGCAGATGAGCAAATGGCTCACCTGATGGTAAGCGGTAACCGCCGTTCCTATACATTGGCAACACCAGGAACAGAGCCAAGCTGCCGCCCACCAGGAGTAAAGTGCTCTTCATTAACCTCGTTTAAAGAGGGACAAGTCGTAACGCTGCGGAAATACCACAGCAAGAAGTTCATTCCAGCTCTTTTTTTTCAACGACTGCTCAGAAATAACCCTCGTATCGCGGGGTCTTTACAAACATACAATTTCACGGACACAGAGTACACCTAGACTCAGAACAAATAGTTGTGGATCACACAAAGAGTTTTCCTGTGTGGGAATCGAACACATAACACTCGTGCGGAAGGCTGGTATCTAAACCACTCCGCCATATGTGTAGTCCATCAGTCAGTCAGTCTTACACGTACGAGGTAGAAGGAACGCTGAAAAAAAACTGTCATGGACGGAATCGTCTCCGGGTAATATGGATAAAGGTCGTCTCGTAGTCCGGTAGTAAAACGGCGATGTTGGTACCACCTCAAACAGTTCCTCAGAGCACTCCCCATTGAAGAGTCTATAGAGGACACAGAGAGACTCAAAGTCTCTCCATCGCCCCAAGGACTCCATCCCGTCCGTGAGATTGAGATCATCGACAATTCGAACGGCACCCCATTTCAGGGAGTCAAGTGGAGTGTGCGAGTGGAGACCGGGAATTGGGGCGCCACGACAAATGCGTCCTGAACTGAACCAAGTTCTTTTCTGCCCATTCCGAGGTCCACCGGTATACCACGTGTCCCCCATGCTGCCATTTGCATAGCAATGCATACTCTCTATCGAAAGCTAGTCTATCTATTGATATGCAGTATGAACAGCGTCGGGAAGAGCACCGAGCCTTGTGGTACGTCAGCATTAACCTTCATGATATCGGTGCAGCATCCGTCTACTACGACTTAGATGCTCCGACCACTTGCAGATATCAACTGTTATTCTATTTTAGAAAAATCTGTATCGTTCGGTAAGAATGCGTGGCCGGATATTTACCTAAATGTGATTGTTTTTAGACTAGTAGGTGAATTTAGTAAAGCCTTTACATAAAACTATTTTTGTGTTATGTATGAAGCGACTCACATAAGTTTAGGTCTTTTCAGCTGAATGTAAAATGGGCTTGTTCCTTCGTAAATCGATTTATGAGATAACCCACACAGTTTGAGTCTTTTTAGTTAATTAAATATAGATTTGCTTCTTTCAAATTACATTTATTAAAAACGACCCAAGCAGTCTGGGTTATTACAGTGGTATGTATAAAAATATCCGTCATACATGTGGTTTGGTTCCCATCATAAAAAAAACAACCTTATACTTGTACTACCCCGGATCTTTTTTGCTGAGTGAAAGAAACAACCGTTAGGACCTTTTTGGTATATATAACTCATTTTTGACCTAAGTGTGGCTTGAGTCCTTTCTGCTAAACTACGTCCAACTTGGCCACGCCCTATCTGGTATCCCTTAGTACACTACAATTTTTTTAACTATACCAGGGGCACAGGAAAACTTGTCGTCACACCGTTATGCTCCGCTGTTGCTCAAACGTACATGAATGAGGGTGGTTTAGTACCCATACCTAAACCTGCCCGTACCAACGAGTAAATACCCTCTTTAGCTGCAAAACCCAGAGCGAGTTTTGCGATTATAGATATTCTATTAATTGCGTTGCAGAACAACAAAAGAAAAGAATTGGGCAGATTTTTTAGTTAAATTATTCAATATATCACCAACTAACAGTTTAAAACTTACGTTAAATGCCTTTAGTCGCTCGGGATCATGGTGCTGCGGATCAACACGGTCGTCCGAATCATCATCGGACGCTCCGCCGTCATCGTCATCCTTTGTCCGGTCCGAGGATGATGTCTCGTCATGAGTCGATGCTGGCTCTGCACCAGGAGTGGCTGAACCAACATGGATGGGACTCTGTGGTGTCAAAATTATAAGATTGAAAATACGTCACCATGCAGTCAGGCATTTTTTTTACAAGCATGGCAAAGTAGCATTAGGCGCTTACCTCGTGGGAAGCTAATGTCGTATAGCCTATTATTATAAACACGTGCGTGTTGCCTGTTGTGTAACAGGCTAAATAAAAGGGAAGGATCTTTAGCGTTTTTATCTACCAATCGAAACATCTTCATTTCATAAGTCCCTACGTGGCTTCGAGCGAGCGGGATTCTGGCACGGTTACCCGCATTGTCCCACAAATACTTTGCGAGAATCTCTCCGGTTAACGAAAATGTCGTAAGGAATACGACATTTTCGTTAACTGGACTAATAATAAGAGATATAACATATATGATATACATAGATTAAGTTATGAAACGCTGCTCAACCTTAAAACTCACCGAGTGGCCTGTAGCCAATGGTGTGGGTGGTTTTGGTGGCTTGCTGCCCAAACCAAGTGCGCTGTGGTATGATGCCCAGAGATCAGCCATACTGTCCCCTCCGCTCTCAGTTATGTCACCATTGCGGCCTGCAAATACCAGGAAAACAGAATTTAGCAGGAGGTTAGTATCGGGCAACTTAACTTAGCAAGAAACTCCCTATTCTGCTTATCACAGAAAAAATTAAACATGTATACTAGATCGTGCCCGCGTCTCCGTTCGCGTGGGCTTCAAAATATAAATGAGTATGTTACTCTACGGCACATTAATTATTTCTATGTAAAAATCCCACGGGAAGCAGCCATTTTCCGAGAAAGTATCGTTCGTCGTATCGTAAGCCTATGTCCTTTTCTGGCCTGAAAAATCTCATGATGATTGGTTCAGTAGTTACAGCATGAAAGCGTAACAAACAAACAAATTCTTTAATAAAAAAGTAACTTGCTGTTACAAATGCATTTTAAAAAACATCAGTGACGTCCTTAATATTTAATTGAACTTTATAAGAGTAATTATATAAAGTATAAATATTTAATCGAAGTTGAATAGAAGATCTCCTACATTTTATGTTCCTCTCGTACTCACATACAGCCAGTTTGAGTCTCTTCCACAACTAGAAAACAACCTCAAGCGGCGTAATAATAATAAACCCGTGTATTTATGAAGGTTTTCCGTACCGTCCTACAAATTAACTCTTAGCTAATTAAAGTATGTGAGCAGACATGAGCGTTCACAGTTTAATGGTGTCCTAAACTTTGTACTTTGTACCCTAGAGCTCGTTGCAGGAGGATATTTACGCTAATAGTTTTCTTAATACAGGGTTGTTCTAAGTTATTTACCCTTTATGATTTATTTTAAAATGCTCAGACAATCGCGCCGATCTCTGTGCGATAAAGAAAATAACCAATCTTAAAGCCTTATTTTTAGTGAGGTATCATTGACCTTTCTTTCATCTGGGCCATTTCATTTAAAGCATAATATGATGATCATCACACTCCAAATATGTTCTAATTCTAAATAATGCGTAAAATATTTTTAATTTTTCTTTCTGCCAGCGCTCATTGTTGGAAATGTGCATGATATGGTTTAAAAAATATATGTTAGCTTGCAGGTTATGCACTTTCAGTTATGTTAAAAGAAACGGCTCCAATATCGAAGTTGCAACATTGTTACATGATGATTTCGCATTATTATTTACTATACAGCTAGCAGGGCGACAAAAATTAATAAGAGCGCAGCGATCGGTGCATTTGCCTTTAAATGTCAACTTGAACAAGCCATCGTAGTTATAAATAATTTGAGAAGGTGCCTGCGTCATATGCGCCCCTGGTACACTCGATAAGGCTTCTGTAATAAAAATAGCTAGCGAACCACTCGACATGAAAATTATACAGTCGATAAACTGTTCAGTTGACAAGAAAAGTAGATTTAAGGTTTAGTTAACAAGGTTAAATTTCTTCATGAAAGCATATTTTTTATTATTTTGTGAATTAATACATCATGCGGATACCATTATGTCTATCGTTAACATTTTGTACACGCAATATTTAGTCTGTGAACATATTAAATTCTTGATCCACAAGGGAGCTAATTGGGCATATCTACGACCTACTTAACCTAAACAAACTGTTTTCTTTTGTATCTCTCAGATTTGAAAAAGATTTATGTGTTCAATAGTCTATTTAATCCTAGCTAGAGAGCTAGGAGCTAGCTAGGAGATCGAGTACATTTATGTAATTATAAATTCTCCTAATTTGTTTTCCACCTGCTATTTAGGTAAAATCTGTCCGTCATGTAGCAAATGTAATGTAACTGCGAAGGACTCTACTCATATTAAAAATGGAAAAACTATTATTTTAATACCCCATTTTTTATAATGAACACATACATACATTATTTTACTTGCATATATGGTGTATGGTTATTATTACTCCATGTCTTTTATGCTCCCCTAGTTATATTAAAAAAATATAGTTAAGCAACGATTACGAGCCACGGCCCACCTGACTTGTCTGTATGTGTGGTAACCGTTGCTCATAAACTTAACAACACTTTGAATTGGAAAAAGCAAGCCGCTGCTCATCAATTCATTTCACGGATGGGATATGAATAATAGCTACAAGCGAAACACACCGAGGTGCTTCGTAGTTTTAGTCTCACGACAGACGGTGGTACCGACCCGCTTGTGCCCGTTGGCGTTGACTAGTGAGTATTCCCACTTACCTAACCCTATCAGCAATTTACTATATGGACAGCCGGATATGCTCATTTCAGAGCGACACCAAGCATAGCTCGCTCCAATAAATGCTGAGCCAGTTTGAATTTGTAGACAATAATGTTTATCATCGTAAATGTAATTTAAACAGCTTAGTATTTTTTCAACCCTTTTTCTGTCCCACTATTGAGCACGAGTCGAGTGGTAGAGAGCCTTGCTTATCCCAGCATGAATGGGCCGGCTCGATCGGGGGAGAGGACCCTCACACAGAAGATCGGCGTGAAACAACGGTAGGTACTCCTGCCGTTGTGTTTCGTATAGTGAGAGAGAGCGCCGGAGGCCCGCATCCCCCTCCCTATCCTCTTCTTATTATCATTCCTTTCTTCTCCTTAGTATCCATACAATTATCTCCTTAATATCCGGTGACACGCGAATGATGTCTCTGGTGTTGCTAGCGTCTATTAGGCTATGGTAACCGCTTATAGTACAGGAGCCGCCGCCTATTTTTAAGTGATTAATAACAGGTTCAATCTTTGTGAGTAGGTTCCGTTCGACGCCCAAGTTTTTCTCTGTGAAAAATCTCGATAGAGGTAGCTAATAAAGTGCGCAGGTATAAAACATTTCGATTTGGTGGGGTGTCGAAATTGTCTAACAATAAGTTTAAATGTTAAGATAATTGGATAATAAACTTGGAATCACTATTTGATATATAATTGTCCTACAAAATGGGTAGTTTGACTGGAGCATGCTCTTCTACAAATAGAGAGACAAATATAAATAAAGAGGTCATTCAAATTATTAACGATCTGATTTTATTAATGCAGCTTTGTAAATATTTGTATAATGAAATTGCCATACAGTTCTACAAATTTAGTGGTACGTTTTCTCTGTCCCACGCTTGGAAGTTGTCGAATTCACGGACACTTAATAGCTACCTCTTACAAGATTTTTCACTGGGAAAAATTTGCGTGTCTCATCGAATAGAACCTACTCTCAAATATTAAAGCATGTTATTAATCACTAAAAAAATAGGCGGCGGCTTCTGGACAGGCTATCTATCACTGCTGGAGTTTTTTTATTACTTTCCTTTAAAAAATATGCTAGGACAGCATGAGTATCATACATCTTTAATGAATTTAAAGGGTTAAGCGCAATTCGCCCATCCTCTTACGTGTAGGTACAATAACTGAATATAGTAATCAATGAGCCACGCACTAAATTATCTCTGTGTATATCACTTAATTCATTTAATATTGGATGCAGGTAACGCGGCTGATCTGTCACTATTAATCAAGCTATGTATTACGCTTATGTATTCTATACGTATGTAATTATACTGGGTTAGATGGTGCCAACCAGAATCAATACGCTGGGCGCATTTGCTTTGAACTAGTATGTATATCTACAATTGAAACTGTTATTAAGATAAACAAAAGCGTGTAATTACAATTAGTGTAGTATATGTCAAGCTTTATAGGAGATTAGCCCAACATTGGGACGAATAAAGAATATGCTGGAAGACATTTGATATGTATATATTATACTAGCCTTTGCCCGTGGCTCCGCCGCAGTTAACAACTAATTTTTAGGTTAAATCTCAGGCTCCCGCTATAGTAACGGGATAAAATATATACCAGTTTTTAAGTCTAATCTAGATCTATCAAATAAAAGTTGTATCAAAATCCGTTCAGGAGTTTTTGCGTGGTGTGCGAAAGAACGAACAGACAAAAAATCTAAAATATTTTTTTGTGATCAGACACGCCCTTTTATATCCTAATGCAGTATTTTTTTCTCAAATATCTTAAATGTAACACAGCTCTGTTAAAGCTTTATAATAAAGGGTCTTTCAAATAGGGCGGGTCGCTGTTGACAGTTTGTGGCGGCCATGTTGTTTTGGCGGCATCTGTCAAATGCGTTGTTATTTCTGCACGTCCAAATGATAAAACTTTACTATCAAAATGAGTGTTCGTTAGTGTTAACGTTGCGCGCATTACGTCCATTTTGCGGCAGACGCGGTGGCCCTTCAAAGTCGACTCTCCATGTTTTGGTGACCAAATTCGAGACGACTGGTTCGGTAAACAACCAACCAACACCCTTACGTCAAAGGAACGCCAGATCCGCCGAGAACATCGCTGCTGTCCGTGAGTGTGCAGGAGACTCCGAGGCAGTCGATTTCTCGCCGTGCACAAGGGCGAATTTTGCGTCGGAACTTGGGCCTACACCCGTACAATATCCAACTGACCCAGGAGCTCAAAGTGAATGACCATAGACAACGCCGTTTGTTCGCTGACTGGGCTACAGAACGTTTGGAAGAGGACCCCGATTTTGTTTAATATATAGTGCTAAGCATGTCGAATGCTAAAAATATATATTAAAATATCTAAATATTTATAGGGCTTGCGTCATTATTAGGTAAAAATCTTAATTGTAAAATTAAGTTTACCTGGTCGGTATAATGTATGAAAATACTTCCGACAGATGGCGCAGGCATCACCCAAAGACGTTAAGTATGAATGTGTTATCGAAATTAGCAGTCAGGAGCAATTGTCACAATGGCTGAATTGGCAAAGCATCTGGACGGTATCCAGGAGATGCAGGTTCAAATCCTGCTGGTGAGTGTTATTTTCGATTTCACATTTTTCACTTTGTATTTAATGTTTAATGTACCTACAGTGCTAAGCATGTCAAATGCTAAAAATATATATAAAAATATCTAAATATTAAGAAATATTGTTTGAAGATATGTCAGAATTGATATTGAAGTAACGATTTCGATAAAAAGAGAGGGCTGGCTTTAAAATTGTCCCACCCCTCACTACCCACGGGAGTCGTAAGAGGCTACTGAGGGAATACCGGGGGAATGGGCAGCAGCACTCCCTCGAGTATTAACAACATCCACTGCGATCGCCAACTCGCCTGCCAAGCGTGGCGATTACGGCATTATCCCCCATAATGAGCACGCAACAAAAAATGGGACCGATGATCTGGTCAAAGCCGCGGGGGCGTTGGATGCGGACGGCGCCGGACCGCTCGTTGTGGCGTTCTCTTGGGGAGGCCTATGTCCAGCAGTGGACGTTGAAAGGCTGATGGATGGATGGATGGATGAAGGGGGTGCTACGCACCCCACGCGACCACTTATGCTACTTTTAAGGCGCGCCCAATTAAGGGTTAAAGTGAGCAAAATGCATTTACTTTTTCTCTATCTTTCTTTTTTATCTTGCAAGTGGTGTTTAACTTTAAGTGCTTGTTACATTGTGGCATGTTTCTAATTTTAGCATTAAACATTTTTGATCTATATTTTTTAGCATTTGACATGCTCCGCCACTTTTAAAATACAAATTATTTGTGAATAAGGTAAAAGATATTTTTTTGTACGAGCGGTGGTTTAATGCATGCAAATGCATTCCGATAGATGGCGTTGGTCGTAAAGACAAATGTGATAAGGAGATTGGGATGATCAAAAGATCTGTACGATAGATCAGTAGCTTAGAGCACTTCCCCAGATTGGAAAAGACGCAGGTTTCATTCCCGCTTGTACAAAAAATTCTCTTTTTCCTTATTCACAAATAATTTGTACTTTAGTATTAATTTAATGTATTTATGTAAAACAATCGTTGGTAAGGCTCAATAAATAAATAAAAATAAATAAATTAAAATGGTTATTTCAACTAATAGGTATGTTATCTAACGCTTGGCGTATTCGCGTCCCGTATTCTTTTACTTTTAACCTAACCTAACAAGTTTCCTAATTATAATTAAAATATCTTCACTGTTCTCCAAGTCATCCTTGCCACAGATTGTTTTGTAACTACAGTGGATTTTCTCCACCCAATGTGTAAACTGCCTCTGTGGTGCAGCGGTAGTGTGGACGACTGCTGACCATGAGGTCTAGGGTTCGACCCCTGGGTCGGGCAACGTTATTGAGGATTTTTCGTAAAATAAAAAATATCATTAACAGCCCAGAGTTTGGAAATGTGCCCGGTAGACGGCAATAGGCTCGCCCCCTATTACGTGGGACTTATACATAGCTGGCAAACCGTGGGTGTGTAATATACTTCTACCTACCCCTTCGAGTAATACAGGTGTGAGTTTATGTTATGTTAATGTTTAAAGGCATTATAAAAACATTGTCAAATAAACGAATTAATTACCTTGGTTGTGACTGTGGTAATTCCATGCAAGCAACATCATTTTCAACTTCTCAGCGTCTTTCGCGAGGCCCTGACCTGCATCAGATCATATCGCCAATGAATCGAAAAATTTTGTCTATTTAACACATTGTCTTCATAAAAATTGCCAATTTTGGAGGTATTTATGCTTATTTTTGTATAACAATTTTGGCATAAATACGCGTTAGTTGTAAATTGATTTGATGCAAGTATTTGTGAAGTGAATATTGATAAACATGTCTATTTTGTTGGTACTTACTAGAATAATTGTCGTCTTCATTCATGTCTACGGGTTCTGGTGTCAAATTATCCTGGAACAAGAAAAAAGTTATTTTAGATAAAAAAATTGCGTGTGGTGACGGACTAAGAATACAAGTGTTACCCACCCCATTCTTCCACACGAGTGTCGTACGAGGCAATTAAGGGAAGTAAGCAATCATCACCCATTGCATTACTGGTGTTAGGGCTGGGTACCAAGTGGGAGTATTCACTTGTTGTCGAGCCCAAGCGGGTTGGTACCACCATCTCCAGTGTGACCGACCATGAAGCACATCGGTGTGTTTTGTTTGTAGCGGGAGATAGATTATTCTTTCCGAAACGCCGAAATGGTTAGCAGCGGCTTGACAATACTCACGGTATAGTTGAGTCCATGAGCGACGGTTACCATTTACCATCAGATGGGCCGTGGCTAATCCGCCACCATAAGCAATAAAAAAAATTTGAACGGAAAACTTTTTAGTAATGTACTTAAAACCATGCACTTCTACTCTTCCACCTCCAACCACCTCTTGACTTCCAAGGTAACAAGTTTTATTTCTGTTTCAGACCCCAACATGAGTTCAAGCGATCCATAAGTGGTCTTTCACCAATAATTAAAACGAGTCACTTTCGGCTAACGGCTAATGGCTCTGATCAAAACAATGTATTTAACATGGAAAAAAAATCTGGCGATTCGCTATAAAATATATAAAATTTGAGACTATTTATTTAACTACTGGAAATATTGAATATTACTTACTCACTTACTTATTTCACGCCATTTCCCTTGCGGGGTAGGCAGAGAGAACGGAGTGCCAAGAGGTTCTTTTCTTGCATACATCTGTCGCTTCCTCAACATTCATAACTCTCTTCATACACGCTCGCCGGTTTCGGAGACTCCTGACTCCACCTTCCTTCAATACATGACCGATTTGGTTAAGGTAGGTGAGTCTCGGTCTCCCCCTGTACCTACATCCTTCCACTTTCGCATTGTATATCTTCTTAACCAGTTGCTCTTCTGGCATTCTTTCCACATGTCCGAACCATCGGAGCATTCCCTTTCGCATCTTTACACCAATACTCTCTTTCATACCTACTCGCTCTCTTACGTCATCGTTACGAATGCGGTCAGTCAGCCTCACTCCACAGATTCTCCGCAGAGATCGCATTTCGACCGCATTGATTTTACTCTCATGCTCCTTTTTGCATACCCAACTCTCTCTTCCATACAATAACACACACAAATTCATCCACTTGTTCTAGCACACCATTTCCTATTGCTACTCTAACATCTGTCTGTTCTGGCTTCTTCTCTTATATTGAATATTAAAAGGCTGTAAAACAAAAAATAAGAGATGCAACTATTTATCTCAGGATTTTCGAACAAAACCGGAACACGCAGGACATCATGTGCATCCGTAAGTTTAAATAATTAATAAATTAGCGAAATGGCTGCCGCCGCCGGGCCGTGCTGTCCGGTCAACGATCCGACCCGCGGACACGAATCGATAGTGCTTGAAATGGACAAGCCACTAAATATAGCTGTACCCAGCATTTGCTAGCTCCCTGGTACCTAGGCTGTTCGGGCGAGCTGTTAAGCCCTGTGCAAATTCATGCGGGACTTTAATCCGGTTATGCTAACGGATTTTTTTTAAATACAAAAGCATTTTTTTTAGTGACTCGTTGCGACAACTTTGTAATATAAGAGTAGACACGTTTTTATTTATCCTCTTAATGCGTCTCAATAATGGGGTACAATTTAAGTCTAGACGAAATGAATTAACTTAACTTTGCATTTCTGTATCCCTGATGTGACATAAACTTCCACATACCTAGCTACCTAACTAAGAATATTTTTATACGCAATAAAGGAAGTAAGTGAGAGTGCGTAAAGAAATCGAACCTTATTATTTGTCGCCTACTAACTCGCAAACATTAAAGAAACTAAGCAACATATTTTACTGAGATAATTATGCAGAGTAGTTAGTTACAGGCAGAGTTTATTATAAAACTTTCATAGATATAAAAATAACATAGGCAGGAAGTAAGCACGGTTATACCAGGGCGTCATAAGTTAAGAGGTAGTGTAATGAAATGCAAAAGTAATTCAACTGGCAGTATGAATGAATGAAGAGAAACGCCTGCGAGTTATAACATTATTTTATATTTGTAAGTCACGTCACACACACTTACGCACGTCTGTAGCGCTAATATGTTGCTTACATTAGATTAGAATGTGAGTGCACATTTTTGAACAATTACTTTGTTAACACACTACGCAATTTGTGAGTAGATACAGTCTTTACTTGTCTGAAATTATCCTTACTAATATTATAAATGTGAAAGTATGTTAGTTTGTTTGTTTCTTACGCTTTAACGCCAAAACAACTAAACCAATCATGTATGTATTTACATTCAGAACGCGGACGGGGTCGCGGGCAAAATCTAGTATTCTGTAAAACAGATTTAAGTGTAATAAAGTAATTTAAAACTTAGCAGTTGCTTATAGAACAGTTTAATAACAATACCTACCTGACAATGACATAAATATAATAAATACTCACTATAATACTAAACGTATGTTTCTTTAATAAACAACCCATAAAACACGAGATAAAAAGATTAAAAACAATGTTGATTAAATTCTAACAAAACAAATCATTCTTTATCGAATAACGTAGTATCATACAATCAAAAGTGACTCGTCTAAAATCGAGAGCCGACTATTGAACAATTGTAACTCAATCTCAAAATATGCGACGGCATTTTGCCGCTTTTAAACAGCTGATGATGTTGGCGTAGACTTACGAAAACTTGCGAAGATTTTCATTCAACAAGTGGCCGCTATCTCATGCAAAGCACTACCAATCTACCTTTATAAAATACGCTTTACACTTTCGAAACGCGAAAGAGACAATTGTAAACTTTGTTCTATACTTAATGTATTTACTTATTATGTATGTTCTTTTTTTAACGGATTTCGTGTATTATTCATCTTATGAAGTTAAGAATGCAGCATTTTAAGAAACAATTATAAAAGTTTATATAAATAGGTAATATTGAAGAAAATGTTAAATAATACCAATTTCATGAAAATGTTAAACTTTGCATTTTGCAAGTACTCGTATGTTACTCGTAGTTTTATTTAAAGAATGAGGTGAAGCTTGACATAAATAAAATACGTTTTTGCTATTATGCATTTTTGATTTAATTTCAAATAAGCATTGTTACATTATTATACGAACCTGACACTGTTCGTTGCACGTTTTGCTTATTCAAATTAATTTCAAGCATTGCTGATTATAATTAACTGATATTTTATTAAACTTAGTGCTGAGTGAATACTTTCTAAAGTTATATTTTGTTTATAAAATTAATGTAAGTTATTGTGTAATTTAGAATCAACTGAAGCATCGCATAACTTACTACTCGTATATAACAATTCAAAAATACTTCAAACCCAAGTGAAATGCCACTAGTACTTAAGCCGTCTAAGCACCAGGTGTACATAGACACTTAGGAATTAGGTGGGGTGACAAGGTAGATATCGACCGTCTTCAGGGCGGTGGCCAAGGACCGCATCTGCTATGCGGACACTAAATATCCGTTGACCCTTCGTCGGACATGTGCCCCTGGTATATAGTTATGTTGATACTATTGCAATTCAGTTGCTAATTAATTACACTTTAATGACAGATAAGGTGCAGTGATGTCAGTTCAGTATATTGGGTATGTACATAATACTTATGTTTAATGAATATTAATTATTCTAAAGGTTAACGTGTGCTGTTAAAATAATTTGACGTCTTCTGATTCATACCTAGAGTAGGTATCACATAATAATGCGTCTCAATGACTAATAATGATCACATTATAATTGGGTGACGTACAACATTATAGCAATGGAAATTGCATCTCACAGCTGTAACACTAGGGTGAAATTCATATAACGGCCAAGTTGATTGCTTTAAGAGTGATATTTTGTGATTTTCTACCCTAAATAATGCTTGCACGCTTCTTATGATACACCTACAATATATACTTATTATAGTTGAGACGACTTGATGCATGATACATTAGAACAAAACGCTAATGTATGCTGACTGATATTAAAACTTGGTCTTTAATAATTTATTTTATGGAGTAGCTGAATACATATGTATACTATATGACAACAAATATTTTGCATTGAATTTGCGTCCGATCATCTGCCGATAGACAAATAAATCGCGGGGTAACCTAGTTTTCCATACAAAATATCTGCAAAATTTCGGGAATCCACCACCGGTTATGTGCTGAGGGCCTGGTATATACTGATACATGGCTTATGTACTGCGGTGTGCCCCCCCTTGCCCCCTCCCGCGACACCCCTAGCCAGTACACTCCGCGTGTTACCGTGTAGTGTTTGCCACCCCGCGAGTGATCGCGATGCGACACTGTGTGCTGTGACAAGGATCGGCTTTATCGATAGTCGATAACATGTAGTAGAGTAATGTTCATATGTATTGTATGTAGAGTAATTTATATGTATTAATTTAAGTAATAAATTCCTATTTTAAGCACTTAATAATTTGTCATACAGGTATTTTTTATAGTAGGAACAAGTTCGTAATTACCAAAATAATTTTAGTTAGCCTAGCTACAACGTTTGGTGGTAACCTTTTCTATTGATTTAAGATGTAATTTTGTAGTGTTCGTGCACTGAAAATATAAATACTACTTATCATCACGCCATTTCCCTTGCGGGGTAGGCAGAGAGAACAAAGTGCCAAGAGGCTCTATTCTTGCATACATCTCTCGCTTCCTCAACATTCATAACTCACTTCATACACGCTCGCCGGTTTCGGAGACTCCTGACTCCGCCTTCTTTCAATACATGACCGATTTGATCTATGTAGGCGAGTCTCGGTCTCCCCCTGTACCTACATCCTTCCACTTTCGCATTGTATATCTTCTTAACCAGTCTCTCGTCTGACATTCTTTCCACATGTCCGAACCATCGGAGCATTCCTTTTCGCATCTTTACACCAATACTCTCTTTCATACCTACTCGCTCTCTTACGTCGTCGTTACGAATGCGGTCAGTCAGCCTCACTCCACAGATTCTCCGCAGAGATCGCATTTCGACCGCATTATTATTATTTTCGCGTACTAAGTTGTCGTGTCGATAAATACTGCCTTTTACATCAAGCACTTGATCCAGCCGTCCAACGAGAGTATCTTTAAGTGTTGGTCGAGACTCTATTCAGAATTGGGACAACTTTTGTTATATAAATGTGTCACTCTACGGCACATGCTCGTAAAATTATCTCTATGCAAAAAGTAGTCAGTACTATATGTATGGCGTGAAAGCTGTAACAACCAAACAAACTTACTTTAGTTACTTTATTATTTAAAGATTTGTACCAAGACAAAAAACATAACAAAATTTATACTTAATGTTGGTACAGTTACAGAATACAAATTAAATGTGTCATTGTCAACATCCTTATTTCCTTACAAATATTATAAATGCCAAAGTGAGTATATATAGCAATTTTAGCATAGAGAAGAGAAAGTAGAGTGATTTATTTATATTCTGAAGTCCTAGGTTTTTGTATGAAAAACGTCGGCGCTGTGAAAAGTCACGTGTACCTTCGACTTTCGAGTTCATTCAAAATATTGAATGACGTCACCGGTCGGCCTCTCAGCCAATTACAATCAAGACGGTTGTGGCTCGAAGGCAACGTTGTGAGATTCTGCCTCGCCCGCCAGGACAACTCTTTGTGTGATCCACAAATGGTTGTTCTGAGTCTGGGTGTACTTTGTGTCCGTGAAATTGTATGTTTGTAAAGTCCGCGTGTCAGCCCGCGATAGAAGGATTCCTCCTTAGGGCAGCGTGTTGTCTAAATTAAAAAAAAAATAATGCTTACAAGTATTAAAAAAGTAAATACACTTCAGTTACCTCATATCGCAACACAAAATTTATCAATCCACTTGAACATCAAAAATAAAAGAGAAATCTCCATTGATATATCGATAGTAAGTAATCATCGATAGTACGTTCGAGTGGCAGCAATCAGGTGGCAGTCAGCGTATAATCATTAAATACCCACGCGAGGGGTGCGATGACGCCCGCGGCGCCACCCAGTACCCCTGCCAACCACCGCTCAATTATGAAAATACGAACAAAATACAAATTCGGCACGCTTTTCCGAACGTCAAAGGACGTGAACACGATGTCACCGTGTTTATCGATAATGAGCGCGTCGTCGACCACATCCTTACTGTGCTGTATTCTCAGTAATTTACGTATATGTATATTGATTGACTTTTCAGTAATTTACTATAATATATTATTATACAAAAATCTATAGTAATATTTTGACTAAGCCATATGTGCAGTGAGTGGCCAAAATAAATATATGTAAATGCTATAATGGATTGCAATTGTGTGAGAATACAGTGTTCTGACGTAGAAGTTATTAGTTACTTCAATGATCTTAGAAATAAATAAAATTGAAGAATCCTACATAATCATGAGTCCAAAACTTCATTGTGTAAGCGCCGTAATAGCTGACGCTGACAAGGTTTCTGCCAACTTTTTATTTGCCTTTTTTCGAAACTTTTTAACCATCGCTACCAGCAGCGCAGAAATAAAGTCTTCGGTCTTTTAAAATAAACGGCTTCTTTTAGCTTTCAGCTTACTCAGTAGTTTCGCCTGCCGCTTGCGCCCTAGTATTTTTAAAACGGACAGCGCCCCCCTGCAGTACTCGCAGGGCCCTCACCCCCTTTAAACCTACACAACACCCACATACATAATACCATAACGGGTGCGAGCTATGACGAGATTATCTACGTACACGCGTATCCACTACACCAATACATACGACGGCTATATACTAGGAGTACATAAGCGATGACTGTTGTATTGTATATAACATGCATTGATTTACCGGGCCGGACGCTACCTGTCATCTGACACAATGACGATTACACGGGCGTTGGCAAAAATTCATTCGAATAACGAATCTGTCTATTGAGGTATCGGAAACTATGACAAAATACGGTTTATTTGTAAAGAAAATTTTTACGGTTTATTTGCAAGAAAACTTTGTGTTGACAGTATAAGAGTTCATTTTATCTTTCAGATTTAAAATATATCGAATATATTCGAAGTACCTTTATGAAGTGATTCTCTCAGTGTGTAATAGCCGTATTCCATCACACTAGCCTTCATAAGTCGTCAAGAAAATGTCTAAGGCATGCTAATTTTTCTCAAGATATTTTCCTTCATCCATCCATCCATCAGCCTCTTAAAGTCCACTGCTGGACATAGGCCTCCCCAACAATGGGGGATAGTGCCGTAATCGCCACGCTTGGCAGGCGGGTTGGCGATCGCAGTGGATGTTGTTAATACTCGAAGGAGTGCTGCTGCCCACTCCCTCGGTATTCCCTCAGTCGGCTCTTACGACTCCCATGGGTGGAGAGGGGTGGGACAATTCTAAATCCGGCCCCACACGACATTTCCTTAGTGGTAGAAATTAGAGATTGTGTGTCTCATTTATTCAGACTGGGGTTCCAACTCAATACCACGATCTTCGCAGTCTGTGGACTTATAACAACTTACTACGCAAATGAATCTATAATATACTAGTATGTAGATATAAGTAAAATGTCAGTTGGGTTAGGTACTACTCCTCTGGGACGGTATGTAAGTCATAGCTTTTCAGACTCACTCACAGTAATATTTTTGCTATATTCAAAATAATTTATACTAGAACTCGTGACCCACTTTCCCTTTGCACGTGTGTAATTTACTAATATCTCCAGGATTTTTAAAGAATTACAAGTCCCTACATTATTTTGACCTAGTCTTAATAATTACGCCCCTCCTGCGTCAAATACCACTGACGTAATATCTTCTAGTTTAATGTTGCAGTTGAACCGCCAGTACAGGCGGAGCGATGGTAAATGGTGGTTTCTAGTGGCTGAGGACCCCATACTACGTTGCCCTGAACGACGGGATGTGCGGCTAACTACATTTATTCCCGCCTTAACAAAAGATAAGGCCTAAGTTTCAGTTTCTCTAAATAATTAGAACGTAATTTTTATTTATTTTAAAGAACTCTACAAATGTTATAAGAATAGTTATACTTCAAAATATGGAACTAAGAACATCTATTTGTTGAGAGCACACATAATTGTCCTGTGTGGAAATTCAAGCCACAACACTGCATCAGAGATGCGACAACTCATTATTAGTTGACAGGACCACGTGAATGAAGCCTACAAAAGAAAATTTTAATTCATACATAAATTTCATAACGAATAATAAATAACACTGTTATTTGCTAATGGTATCTAACTAAACAATAGAAACAACACCACAAAAAACCTTGAACAGATCGAATAAATAATTAAACACCCACATTCACTCAGTTTAGTGAGAAACTAGGTGCAGAAACCGCATCTCGTTACCGCGTTTTAAGCACTAGGGTAGAAGACATGGCAAGGTGGCAGGAGATACTCGAATTACGCGAGGGGGAAACGGGCCGACCTCGAAAAACCGAATGGGGGTCGCGTCTATGTCGAAAAGCATCGCGAAATTTCACAAAGCGGCTGCCTAGTTACAGGGGTATCGTTGGGGAGACGCGGTTACAAGTCGACGGTTACTCGTGTGCTTTGAAGTGTGATAAACAGAGCGAACGGTGCCACTAAATATGGATAGGGACGTAGGAGTGCGTGCCGGGTCTCGCCTGGAGACTCCTACCTCCGCCTGCTCCCCTAGTCGCTGAGATTTATAAACGTGGTTTGAATTCACTATTTATATCTTCATAGACACACTGAACTAAAATTAGAGCTTATCTATCCACTAGGATGTAAATAAAACAAGAAACTAATGAAATAGTACAACCCGTTGAGTCTGTGCATTGAAGTTAAGTATCAAAAATGGAGAGGGAACTATATGAGAAAGTTTTTATTCTACCTCTTCGAAGTTGTCAAGTTCCTGTTCTCAAAAGTTGGCAAGCAGTCTGATTCCATCTAATAAATAACTAAAATCCGTATTAGGCGCAACCATTATTGTACCTATTTAAATAAAATAAGGTCATAGGTCAGGATACAAAGGTAATTAAGTAAGATAAATAGTTTTAAAACTAGATAACAATCAAATTTGCACATGAGCCTCCAGGCTTAATACAACTATTTCTAAAGTACTAGGAGCTTATAAATTAGCATAGGTCACGTCAAGGAACCGCTGCGCACTGGCAGAGCATACAAACGACAAATTAACGTTAGATCTATGTCTTAGGCTAGCCGTTTTGACGTAACCGCAAAGTAACCTTACCTCACGTTAGTGTTATTTAGTATGCTGGATGAAGGATTTTGTGTGGACTTGGACGGAAAATACATTGTATTTGAAGATAAATCTTTATAGAAATTTATATTTTAGTCCACATTTCAGAATATAAATATATAGAAACTATCCCTTTTTTCAGGATAATAGCCTACTGTCATTTTTCGGATTCAGAACTAAAATGTATCCAAAATTTCATGGTCGTTTGAGTAATTGAATGAATCGTCATGAAAAAATAACAAACTCACTTTCGCATATATAAAACTGCACAGGTGGTGGAGTGGTTTAGATACAGACCTCCCGCTCGAGTGTTGTGGGTTCGATTCCCACACAGGACAAGTCTTTGTTCTGATTCTGGGCGTACTTTGTGTCCGTGTAATTGTATGTTTGTAAAGTCCCCCGCAATACAAGGATTATTCCTTAGAGCAGTTTTGTTTTTTAAAAAAAATAGGAAGGAAATATCTTTGGCCTTTGGCTGGATTTTATTCTTCTATTATCCGCAGGATTTTTACAATACGTTATAATCATGTCACGAGAAATACTTAAGTATTTTAAAAATTGTACAATGCACATCAAACTATTTAAATAATATTCTATCTGATTACTAGAGATTTAAATCTCTTATGACCAGAAACTGGAGCGTAGTCAGAATATTGTCAAAACCAGAAAAAATGCTTGTTCAATTAGACACAAAAATCTTGTCTATACTCAATTATTAAAATAATATGTGAAATATATTTCTGTTGTCCTAGTTTCCAGTACACAAAAAGGTTCTCTATAGATCACGCAGTAATTCTACAAAGTAAAGTTATACTATATGTTAAAGAAAAACGGCACAAAGATCCCCAAGTCAGCCGTAAGAGCGCACACAGCGGATTAAGAAAAATTCTCTGACGTCACCTACAAAAAGCATAGCCTGCTTGCGGGCAAACCTCCGTTAGTAATTTCAGCCCCTGCGGAGCGTCTCGTAGCGTCTGGCTGCTCAAGTAATTACGCCCCCATGTCCCCACCAGGGGGCGTAAAACCCCCACCCAGCGGGGATAAGTAAAAACAATATTTTTACGCGCTACGTCCACGGCACCAAAAGTGACAGATATAAATTGGGAGTGAAAATGGAATTAGTGACGGCTTCCCTTGATATCTACAAAGAAATTCTTGTTGATATGATGCTTTGGATTATGATCGCCTAGTACATTGGGTTATGATACTTGCAAATTGCTTTTCTATTGCTGGCGACCCCCTTAGTCATCATTGGCACTTTGGATTTTAAATGCAAATAAATATTAAGAACTCGTATAGCAAAAAACATTTGTTCTACTTTTTTTCATAATCTGCAATAGTAACATTGTTTGCAGACAAAAGTAGGTTTTATAATATTATAGCTGGCAGCACTAAAGAAAATAAAAAATATATACCGACGCCATGCAGAATTGTTAAAACATCACTTTCTAATAAGGGTCATCAATTAACGACTGTAACATAGATTGTTTATTATTATGCTTAGTTTTTAAGTAAATAATGGCTACGAGTGCTTTTTTTGACCAATTTTCTGTTATAATCTTACTTTATTAGGTGCCATATAGTATAGTTAACAGTAACTATACGTATGGTTTGCTTGTGGGGCCGGCTTTAGAATTGTCCCACCCCTCTCCACCCATGGGAGTCGTAAGAGCCGACTGAGGTAATACCGGGGGAGTGGGCAGCAGCACTCCTTCGAGTATTAACAACATCCGCTGCGATCGCCAACCTGCCTGCCAAGCGTGGCGATTACGGCATTATCCCCCATTCTTGGGGAGGCCTATGTCCAGCAGTGGACTTTAAAAGGCTGATGGATGATGGATGGATGATACTTATGGGGCCAATGATTGTAATTTCAAATTTTTTTTTGTTTTTTTTTTTGTTTTCCTATTAAAAATCTCTAATTAGATTGATTAATGCAATTTAATTTGAAAATATACATACCAGAGAACCCTTTATCAGCGTTTGCTGACTTTTTAAACACCTATCAATTAAAAATATATATATATATATATCAATATTAAATATGCTTAGAGTGCCAATCATTATACAGTTTACCCTACTTTATTAAATTTCATTATATTACTTTAAAACTACTAAACCCAACAAACATTTAACTAAAAGGCACTTCATTGTATGTTTTTTTTTTTTACTAATTTAGGTCAACAGAGCAAAACTTCTGCTAAAGTATTTTTAACCATAATACCCCTATGCTAATATTTAATAAATACCCCACGAGATGGCGTTATAACACAGGTGTGTTCTTTTTTTTTTAACACCCCGTGTGCCGTTTCTCCGCCTTTATTGGCGGGCCACCGGAACCATATTACATTCTTTCAGTGGTAGGATGTACTTCTATGTAGACAAATTTATTAAGTACAATCCTATAAACATACCAGTTTTTATGCAAATCATTAGAACCGTTTCCGAGATACTCAAAATAAATGTACCTATATATAATAAGAATTCAAACAATATGTTTAGTCATTGCAGTGCAGGAATATTTGGGCTGGGAATAGAACCAAAAACCCCAGTTTAAATGGGCACTTCGACACCTGTAGTGTCATGAAAAATAATGAAATTTAAAACAAATAACTACTTGTGATACAATTAGGTACTTTCCTAATACACACCACACACATTATTAAAGTACTCTTCATGATTCTTAGAAATGGATCAGGTCAACGTTAAAAAAGACCAACAAATTTAATATTATAAAGTCTGTTTTATTGACAATACCTTTTATATTTTAAAATATCTTTGGCCTACAACCAGTTATAGGGTTGTCCAAAATCAACTCTCCTTAATCCTACCGATTATAAAGCGTGTCTAAACATTTAAAAAAAACATTTTGTTTTAGTATTCGTCTTATTTGTTTGTCCGAAGATCACGCAAAAACTACTGAACTGATTTTTATACAACTTTTTCTATATGATAGCTGTTGCTTAGAATTAAAATCTGGTATACCTTTTATCCCGCTACTAACCCGAGTTATACCTATAAACTAGCTAGTAAATTTCATGAAATTATTCTTTACATTTTTTTAATTTTCCGAAAGAATTCCATAATTTCTTTTATTTAATACTTACTTATTTTTTCAAATGAAAAGTAGAAATAACCTTCTAACAATAGATGCCCGGTCAAACTCCTAGATACAGTTCGATCTAGAACAGGCACTTCGCTGCAACCCTATAGATTTGTATGTGCAATACATGTCTATTATTTAGCGGAATTTAACCTACTGATCAACTAAGAAAAACGCTGACGAAGCGATTAGATGTTAATTCATTTCAACAAAATGTGAAAACAATAGGTATAGTTTATAAATAAAAAAATACAAAAACCTATATTATATTATACTGACCTTTGCTCGCGGCTCCGTCGCAGGTAAAACTAGTTATTTGATAATATCCCATAGCAACTGCTGAAGTAATGTAACATAGTTACAGCGCCAATACAGGTGGAGAGACGGCACACAGCGGGTATATTTAGTGGGTGAGGGCCCCACACTATCCTGTTTGTTGTTGTGGGGTGTGCGGTTAAGAATACTTTTTTCCGCCGTAACAAAATAAAGTTTCAGATATAGCAGCGAGATAGAGCAGAGAGATTTTTTTTACTAATTTTAAGTCCTAATCAATAGAATTGAAAAAGTTGCATCAGTATCAGTTCAGTAGTTTTTGACAGACTAAAATTATTTAAAAAATGCGCTACACGTCTAAATAACCTATTAGCTCTGAAATATATCTAATGTACAGACACAGCTCAGATACAGTTTTTATATTACAGAATGGTAGCTCTGCCCAACTCTTGGATTTATGTATTATTATAGTAAGAAATTTTCGTAGGTCCGTGTTAGAACCCCCGACCTCGTAGTTAATAGTCATATTAAAGACTACCATTGCAGTACTTGTCTGATTAAATAGTGTTTATAAGCAAATAATTATGTCACCACACACATTGACGGCACAAACGGACAACAATTCTCGCAGCTATGGATAAAGTTCGACAAAATATGTGGTAAAGCTATTTGTTATATACAAGTACTAGATTTAGCACGCGACTGCCTCCGTAAAATAACATCTATACTAACACAATAATAAATCTAGAGTTTTAAGAGGCTAATACAATACAAACACTAGCATATTGCAGTGTCCGTTTATTTTTAAATTCACGTACAAAGTTTAGGCAAGCAGGTCTTGCATGGATATCAGGTGGACAGCAAACAATGCGAGTAGGTACACGGAATGCAGCCGAATGCGAGAGTGCGCGTTGAATAATGTACGCGTAGTCTCAACGGCCAACGCCTTGGAGTTATAGTATCCTAGTAGCGCAGGAGGTTTTAAGGAGTTAAAAATATTAGGTAAAGGGGTAAAATTATTTAAAAGAAAGAGTTTTAATTTTAAACTACGTGTTGCAAATGTCTGATTGAATTAAACAAAAATGTTAAAAAATCACCTGCTTGTTTAATCAAGCTGTAGTAAAGAAAATAGCTGCAATATTAAACTTATGACTTTATCGGGATTAAAAGTATTATGTATCATATAGCAGTTATTGAGCGTTTTCCTAAAAAGAAAAATTCTCAGTAGCAGCCCGGAGTTTGGAAATGTGCCCGGTAGACGTCAATAGGCTCGCCCCCTATTACGTGGGACTTAAACATAGCTGGCGAGTCGTGGGTGTGTAATACACCTCTGCCTACCCCTTCGGGGAATACAGGTGTGATGCTATGTTTTTTTTTGTATCATATAGCAGTGATGATAGCCTAGCGGCAAAACTGAGGACTGCAAAGACTGGTATCAAGTTAGATTCGGTGGACTTTGGCCTAATCCCTCTCACCATGAGAGGAGACCCGTGCCCAATAGTGGGCCAGAAAAAGGGTTGGAAAAAAAAGTGTGTATCCAGGTTATAAACAGTTTAGCACATTTTACGTGATTGAGTAAAAAGACACTTACATTTATCTATACTATTATGTATAAAGCTGTAACAGAGCTGTGTCTGTATATTAAAGATATTTCAGAATAAATTCCTTTAAATAAAAAAAAACCGCCTTCAAAAGACACTTATGAACTATAAACTAATAAATAATTAGTATTTACATACGATTTTCGTGCTACACACCGACTTCAAACACATCAGTAGGTGTCTCTAGCACGGAAATCGTATGTAAATACTAATTATTTTTTGGTTTTTAGTTCCTAGGTGTCTTTTTAGTCTTTTTTTTTAAATAGGTGCGTAGGTTAGAGTACATGGTACATGATGGGGCGGCCTTCCTCGGAGCACAGGAGTCTGAAAATGATAAATATGAGCGCCTAAAGCGCAGTAGAGAAAGAAATACATCATAGCGAGTGTCTTCCGAAGACCGTGAAGAAAGGTTGACGTACCCATGTAGGTACATATAATATGGGTACGCCAAATAAACTACCTCGGTGGTACAGCGGTAATGTGTGCGACTGCTCATCATGAGGTCTCGGGTTCGATCCCCGCATCGGGCAGAAAAATATCATCGATGTATGCGCTGATGCATTTTTTAGATTTTTGTTGATTTTTTAAAAACCGCTCGACTGGTTTTTATAAAATTTTAATGACACCACCTCTGATGTAGAACCTACAAAACAAACAAATAATCTTTGAAATTGATAATTGGCGGAATACTCGCGTAACAAACACACACAAAATAGCTCTGGGTTAGACTTAAAAACTGATTTTATCCCGCTACTATATTGGAAACCTGAGATGTAAGCTAAAAACTAGGTTTTGGCTGCGGCGGAGCCGTGGGAAAAAGCTAGTCATTAAATAAACCTATTTTATTATAACTCATTATTGTCCTAAGGCTAGTTTATAACATTAGTATTACAAAACCCGCTGTTTGTAAAGTCTGTGAACTCGTATTGGGACATCGTGGAGTTATAACCCTTTTCTCGTCCCAACCGTAGAAATAACGGATTATGAAACAGGGTTCCAATGACAAACACACGCAGTGACTCTAAAATATCTACATAATATTATACTTTACAGCCACATCTTATATGTATACTACGCATATAGAAGCGTACATAGTTAAATAAACACGTCTCACACCAGTCATATCGTCGGCGTGGCATCTTGACAGCTAATAGTCTAATCCTGCTGAGATCTCTTGTCTACTCCTAACTGCCTGGTACCTACAGAGTTTGTCTCTAAGGATTTGCATGTATTATAATATTTGTAAATGTAAAGCGATTTACAAACTGCCTATTGTGTAACTAGATCATCATTATAAAACTGTATTTTTATTAATTAGCTTAAGCCGTGTACATCGAACACGGAATATTTGGTTCGACGTGTGGACGCTGTAGAGACTTGGATGAAGTGGTCGACAGTGAAGTAGCCAACATATTTTTTGGTAGGTATTATTGTTTCCAAATGAAGGTGGTGGGAAACAGTACAAAAAACGAAAACAAAATACTTACATGAATTTCAGTCACAAGAAATTATTGGACATTACAAAAACTTACTGAAACTAAAAATATTGCTTCAAATTTCTCAGAACATTCGTCGGCACAGAACAACCAAATTGGATCACAACGAACATTTTTGACGAACACAGTGTTCGATTTTTGTTAGTGGTAAGCACGTGCGAACAAATTGTTCGACGTTATTGTTCTTGTTTATTAAAAAACAATTATTATATAGGTATATGTATATTTTAAGTATTGGATATGAGCAGTCATCACGATGGCTGAATTGGCAAAGCACCTGGGACGGTTTTCTAGGAAACGCTACTTCAAGTCCTGCTCGTGGCCATTATTTTCAATTTCACATTCTCGTTTATTTTCTGTCGAAAATCTGTTACTTGGGTAAACACAGAATACACTTATCCCGATAAGAATTTTGCCGTGAGATACGCATAAACGACACAATAAATTTGAAGTTTACTATGTTCTCTCTGCCTACCCCGCAAGGGTGATGGCGTGATCATAAGTAAGTAATTTGAAGTCCACGGAGACAAGGTTGCGGGCTAAAACTAGTTAGTATGTAAATAAAATAGAAACAAGATATTACTACATAAGCCTGTTAGGTTACAAACACTAAATGCTATGTTTAGATGTAGGGTGGGCAGTAGATACGGCCAACATGCAAGGTCGACCGGCGCCTCATTGGTCGCTAGATATCTTAGAGTGGACATTACGGTTATATAACGAAACTTAAACGTTTCTCATTTTAGTTCTTCGTTTTACGTATAACAAAAGTAACAAAAATACGTAATTAGAAATTAGTATACTCGTATTATCTTCTTTTCGAAAGTAGTCAATCTATACAAATAAATCAAATTGAAGTGTCTGTTCTCTGTCTAAGCAACAGATTTTTAATAAATGCTTATGAAAGTACTCGTATATACTTAGTATACGTTCATCCATTCATCCATCCATCAGCCTTTCAACGTCCACTGCTGGACATAGGCCTCCCCAAGAGAACGCCACAACGAGCGGTCCCGTCATGGGGGATAATGCCGTAATCGCCACGCTTGGCAGGCGGGTTGGCGATCGCAGCGGATGTTGTTAATACTCGAGAGAGTGCTGCTGCCCACTCCCCCGGTATTTCCTCAGTCGGCTCTTACGAATCCCGTGGGTAGAGAGGGGTGGGGCAATTCTAAAGCCGGCCCCACACGGCACAGTACCCGTTACCTATGACAAAATATCAGTTTTTAAATTCCTATTTGTCTGTTTGTTCCGGATAATTTCTGGAGCTGAACTGATTAGGACTTTCACTGGCAGATAGCAGATGTGTATTTCAAAAAAATATTATGTCTTATTTTCGTTACTTTGTGGTAGAATTTATACAGAATAATAAAAAAAAACTAAACTGTTTAATAAAAGACATGTCCAGTCTAACTCTATTAATGCTTGCAGCGTGTCACTTGAGATTCCGCCATTTTGCAAGGCAAACCGCCCGCGGCGGGAAAACTGACTTTGGCGCCAATTTCGATGCGGCTGCGGCAGCTAGTCAGCCGCATCCGACGGACGGATCGTATCATTACAGATGATTTCTTAAAAGCTGCGCACACCACAACTTTAGTATAACATCACCGCCGGTGCTGTTATAAATTCCTTCAATCATGCCGTTTTAATGCACTTTATAACCTGTAAAGGCATGGCGGGATATCGCAGTTTATAAAATATATTCCTCAGACCATGACCGTTTCCAATCTTGACATATCTTGACCGTTTAAAATGTGTCTTGTTACTTATTTTATATTTTATAATTAGTTTAAACTTCAAGAATAAGTAAAAATATAATTATTACCTTTGGCAGGACATGTTGGAGGAGTGCGCCAGCTTTCCTTTTGGCGGCCATCTTGATTTGATTTATACACAGCACTTTTGTCTTTGGTTTCGTTTATTGATTTCTTTTATAGTATTCACTTAGAGTACTCCATCACATGATATTATGCGTTTCTTATATTTTCAATTAATTCGCTAAGGTAATCGAAAAGAAATCCAGTTAAAGACAATAAAGAAGATCGCCCATGAAAGAAGGTTATAAATAAACAAACAATTTGTCAACCTCAAAATTAAAAATATATATTTTGGACCATAGATAAATTTTACAGGCTTTGGTCCTAGATCAATTCAAGTTGCTATTACCATCAGCTGTTGCGGAATTTACTAAGTAAGGGCAAGCGAGCGCATCGCTGTTGCAAATCGATATAATTTATATACATGTCGTCGACTACGAAGAACGACAGGTTGGAAGATTAAAAAGAACCATACGACCATAATCTCTCTGTTACTGGCATATAATTACAGCGTTATACTCTTTAAAAATAAAGACAAAAATTGATGGAGGTTATATTTATTTTTATTGCTAATGATGGCAGTTGCGCCACGGCCCACCTGATGGTAAGTGGTAACCGTCGCTCATGGACTTAACCATACCTAGTCAAGCCGCTGCGCACCATGTCATTTCTCAGATATGAAATGAAAAATAATAAACGGCTATATTCTGCTACAGCCAAAACACACTGACGTGCTTCATGACCGGTCAAACAGGAGATGGTGGTATCGATCCGTTCGGGTCCGATATTAAGTGAGTACTCTCACTTGGTACCCAGCCCTACCACCAGTAATGCAATAGGTAATAGTTGCTTACTTCCCTTAGTCGCCTTGTACGACCCCCGCGGGAAAGGATGTCGATGGTGACACTTGTTTTCTTAGTCCGACACCACACGGAAAAGATAAAATTGCAGCTACTCAAGCATGTAGATAATAATATAATTTAAACATACGATTCAAAAATACGATTTAAAAAAAAATTATATATTTTGCCTTTGACTACTCTGTCGTGATTTCTTCGATCAATTAATTTTTTTTATGCAAGTGTTTATAACATTTTATGCTTATTTAATACCTTGAAACGTAGATAATAATACTTTCTGGTGTTTTAGTTGACGCGGATTATGTGAAATATCCAAAATATAACGTTGAAACTGAATTAAGTGCATCAAAACTTGTATGAGTAGTTTTTCTTTTACTTTAAACTAAACGTCATACTGCTAGGCACGAGCCTCCTTCATAGTAGTAGGAAATTAGTCCACCAATAGGTACAACAGTAGTACCTACTACTAATTACCTATGTCATGTGTGTATAGGCTGTTTTTTTAAAAACCTCTGGCTCTATTATATATTAATTATCTAATAAACAAAATGTAGATTAATTCAACTAATTTCTAGAAGTCTATGGCACTATTATTTTTTCACAGATTTTATGCATAGGCAAAGACGATCTTAATCCCGAAATATTTTATGTTTCACAAATTAAATTATGTGGCAACACCACGTAATATTTAATACTGTTTACTGTAGACACAAGGAGGTTCAAGCATTTAGTATGTATTTTTTAAGTTATAGTTATGCACAGGCAAATGAGATTTTGACGCTTGATACCATGTTCTAGTATAAGTTGTACAATTTCACAAAGCAGATATAGCTGCAGAAACCTTATACTTGACAATTTAGCAAGACCTCAAATGACATAAATTTGCGTTAAAGTAGGCGAATAAAGTGTTTTAACCTCGCCTTCCTACAGTCAAGTACTCGTATCTATCATTTTATATTTATTATATTTACCTACTACAACGTCAGCTAAATATTCTATGCTGGTAACTCTATTTATCTTCCCACTCTGTCCAGTGAAGGAGAACTGTGCTTCTAGATCCTCTTACTCTTAGAGGAGATCCGTGCCCAAAACTGGGCAACAATTCAAATAGAATATAACATAGCATCACGCCTGTATTCCCCGAAGGGGTAGGCAGAGGTGTATTATACACCCACAACTCGCCAGCTATGTTTAAGTCCCACGTAATATGGGGCGAGCCTATTGACGTCTACCGGGCACATTTCCAAACTGCGGGCTGCTACTGAGAATTTTTCTTATTTTTTTTTACGAAAAATCTCAATAGCACTGGCCGACCCAGGGATCGAACCCGAGACCTCATGATCAGCAGTCGCTTACACTACCGCTGCACCACGGAGGCAGTTTAGAATATATATTTATTTGGAATATGTTTACTAATATTATAAACGCGAAGGTGCGTTTGTTTTCATCCTATCTATTCGAAAAGGACGACTTAGTTCGCCTTTAAGTGCACCCAAAGGTGGCGTTTTCTATAAGAAACTTTTAGCGGGCAGTAATGAGTTTTTATTCCTCTTTAAGTGCGCTGCAATTATCTTTGCCGCGCACTTTTTGAATTTGGAACATCTTAGTCTTCAGCGCCAAAGAAATCGAACGCAAATATTGTTTGAATAGAGACTGGCTGGTACGACGGCCCATAGTCGCAATAATAATATTACAATAAAATATGAGGCGCCTTTTATTTTCTCATAGTGGGTGATGAAAAGTAGTGTATCACTCGGGTGCAAAATATATTTTTGGCTCGGGCGACCTACTTTGACCCCTCGCTACGTTCAGGATTTTACTAAAGAATTCCCCGCTACGCTCGGGATTCTACTCTAGAATCCTTCACTTCGCTCCGGATTCAAAAAAGCTCCCTTCCCGTAAAAATATTGTTGCACTTTCATGTTATAACTACTCATCATTAAATTTAACATATACATATGAATATGTACTACTGTTTCTGGACTATTCTAGAACCCACTTTTTATCATGAAAAATGACCTGAGATATATACCTAGCAATTTTTGCATAGAGATGTTTATTGTGCCGTAGTGATGTATTTATTACGAAGTCGCGGACAGACTTAAGCGATACTATGTATTCTTTATTCGTTATCTCGGGGCCATTAAGTGTGAATTTAATCATAGACCGAGTAAAATGCTGTAAAAATCTAGGCATAGTACAGAATGAATTTCAAATAGCCCTTTACAAAAAAACGGCCACTTTAACTGCGCAGTGCAACTATCCCCTATTTACACAATACTTTTCAATGAACTGAGATCATTGTTTGCAGACTGTATTTCGTTGAAATAAAAATAGGGCGAGAGTATCAGCAAATTACTAGTTTAAAATGACCATTACCGGTTGTGATACCAGCTCTTTTTACTTAGAATTTTACAATATCCCCTCGTTAAAGAATAAAGTAGGAAATCATGATTTTGTTTCAAGTTAAAAACATTTTTTATCAAATGTATCAATGACTTCCATTACAATATATCCCTCTTTGTTACTCAAACTGCTTGTATGTGTGTTATTGTTCATCGTTTGTATGTTCTGCAATAAAGAAGAAAATGATTTCTAAGCGCGTTTTTCGGATGGCATAAGTATACTAATAGACAATCGAACGTAGTGTCATAGTAAAAGGAAAGAAGTAAGTTATCTTCATACAAACGAACCGAGCGCGGTTTGCATGTGGGCGTGGCAGTACCTGTTTATTGGCTGGTATAAATGAACCTAACCGCACAGCCCATCGTTCGGGGCAACGAACAGGGAAGTGCGGGGCCTTTACCCACTAAATAAACCCGCCGTGTGCCATCTCTCCGCCTGACGGCGTGCCAATACCTATGAGTCGCCGCACGCACACAATAACAAAATTTAAAACTGCTAAAGGTGTCACATATGGGAAAAGAAAATACCGTATTGTATTTGAATGATATATAGACGGGATCTTCTCAAATCACCACACTAAGAACATGATATAATTGAAAAAAAATCTATACACAGCTGCCGTTATGTGCATAAAAAAAATTAAGAAACTTTGTATTATGGATCCTTGATATTCTGCCTAAGTTTCAAGATAATCTATTTTAATTTTGTATATAAAAACTAGCTCTGTATTTATGACGATTGAATAAACTAAAAGTGACCAGCCCTGCGTGCGTAGGTAATTATCGCATGCACGTGCTCTGAGTTAGCGTACTTGTTTCCTTTTACTATGGTAGTGTTGTCTTTGACAAATAAATTAGAACGCACCAAATATTATTTTAGGATTTGTAAATATGTAATTGTATTCGCGACGCTGAAGGTTATTTTTGTGCAAAACATTGTGCGCATCACAACTAAAAATAATGAAAAAGAGGTACAAACGAAATTACCAAAAAACATACCAGGAGCGCAGAGGTACAGTGAAGCTTTGAGGAGCAGATTAAATCGTAAAGGCTTTCTCGTTCGCATGCTGCGCGCGATAACAACATAGGCTATTTTCCATCTGCAGGCTTACGTGCCTTACACGATTAGTATCTCTGGGTGAGGTTCAGAATGTCAGTTATACGTAGGTACTTGTGATGCTTTAGTTTACAAATTACGTTATTTGTTAATTTTCACTGAGGTTTATTTTTTCAATTAGATAAAAAAGTTCATGATGTAGATCACCTTTTTTACGTGATAACGTCTTATAAATCGATGAACGCCGGCTGCACGCACAAAAAAGTGTCCCGAAAAATGTATGGTGACCGATGCATTGATTCTGAAACTTTCAAAAAACATATATGACGTTATCACGTCCGTAAACCGATTTTACAGACAACCATATATTTTTTGTTACACAAAAATAGTAAAAACATTTTTTTACTAACAATGACACCAACTCATGGCTTGATACGATAGTTTCAGGCCCTTGGCACAGTTTAAGGCAGTCTTCTCGAACAATAGACTACAGGAAACTATAACCACGCGTCTATGGAAACTATTCCAGTAAGTTTATATTGCGCAGTTTGAAGCCTTATCTCTATGGCATTATTCTTCTCAGACTATGCTACCCTGATACACCATATACCATCATAGTACTTTCACCTTATTGAAATCACTTTTCTCGCAATCTGATTGATAAAACTTAAAATAAACATAAAATGAATAAAATCGCACTGAAGCGTAATTATGGCTTTTTATATGATACGAAAGGTGATATTGTTAAGAAAAAAGCTAAAATAATTTTCCGTAACAGGTTTTAGCGCCAGTGACTATAAAATGACAAAAACATACATTATACATAAAGTGTCAACGGGTATTACAGATACTATATTATTATGAGCTTTTTTAAATAACTATGTTTTGAACACACACGTTTTCTAAGAACTCATGTTAACTGCAAAATAAGGTAACACTCAAGTTGGTTTTTCATAGAATTTTCTTGTAACAAACAAGAAAATTCTATGAATGAAACCAAACCTATCGTCACTATGAGAGTACCGACCTCGCACCGACTTAAATATGCCACTTTTGTTTCAAGAACTCCAAACAGATTAAACACCTACAATGTTAAAAAAATAAAATTGCTTTTTCATCCCAAACATCGTAATACCATGCGATACAAAAACAGTTGAAAACCGCGCTATACCTCGGTCAGTGTACTGGAAGCTATTTTCTTTTCAGCGATAACAACAAGGCCACTTTAATAGCTTTGGGTATGTTTTTTATTAACTGCCTAGTTTGCGAATTAGCTTCCTCCTTTGCAACGCTGCGTGCCTAGTAGCATACTAATCCGAGATGACCAATACTTTTACCATTTTTATTTTAAAACAGAAACAACATATTTTGTTGTGTTTTCTAACGGCAATTAAGCCCATAAAGACGTAAGAGCATTTAACATTATATTATTAATTACCATTCATGTACTTAAACCCTCTGATAAATTCACGATATTTAAAATAGTTTCCTATTATTACTTTCTTCTCTTCTCTCTAAAGTCAAACTAATAACACCGTTTTCTTGTCTTGGAAAGATTATTTAGCAGTTAAACTAGCGCCAATCGCGCAGAGAAAAAAATTATCTTTATAAACTAGAGTAAAATCATTACGTGTCGGTGTAACGGTCGGCTCAGCGGCCCTTGCACGTTATTCCCAGCTAGTCGAATGTAAGGGTCTCATTACCCGAGTAACGGTCCTCGTTCCACTCTTATTGTCCCTCGCCGGACCCCGCGGTCTGTTCCTTTTTTTCATAAATATACTAATTAAACGTACGGAGAGGCTCCCTATAAAGGTTACCAATACAAAAGGCGAGCACTGGGTTTTTATAATACATAAACAGAGAGACCACCTATATTGTAGTTATTATTTATTGATATGTATAGATCTCAGCAGTCAGTACTGAACAAATATTTGTTAAAGCCACAAATATATATAAGCCAAATTTACCATATTAGGTTTGTAACAGATTTTTTTTTTCTTTTTACTCATATTTGATATAAAATTACAGAATTTTATCTAAATTAACTATATACACCTAAAAGAAAAACTTAAGATATGACTATTTATAGATAAGACACTTGAGAGCAAACTAGGTTAGGTTTGTTAGTTTCCATTCAATATTTTAATGTCATATTGTGATACCCCGCGACTTCGTCGGCTTTGCTTATTATACGAGAAAGAAAACACACACACTGAACATGTGGTGCTCATAAAAATCGTTATTTTAAAACTTTAATAACTTTATATTAAATGAAGATATCGCATTAAGTTTTTTTAAGATAAGAGCCAAACAGAAAATCTATACAGCGGATTTCCGTGATGCGCGCCCAACGGTAGAGAGTCTCTATCATTTTATTTATATAGATAAAATAAGTAGAGAATCCTCAATGTTCATATAATATGATTTAAATATAAATGAGTATATTTTAGCGGATCATTTCTTGACTATGAAATCTAAGTTCGTCAGTGAAATACTTCGTTATACTCTGTAGATAACTAAATTCACTGGGCCTTCAAACGCTCTCCAAAATCCATAATATAATAAACTTACATACGTTTAAGATATAAAATTTATAAATTAGTAATGTTTTCTTATTATATATATTATTTTCTATTATTATGCTCTTATATTTATTGTTCTCCTGAGAAAATAGTAGTTAGGTAATATAAAGGTAATAAAGTTGTAAAGTTACTCGAACAACATAACAGTGTGGGTGGTGTTATCAGTAGAGTAAGTACCGTGAACAATTTGATTAGTTCGACGCGCGCTTGCACTCCAAAATTACTTTCAAACTTCACTGCGTGTAACACTGAATCTTCTCTACACTTCTGCGAGCCTAGTATTAATTAGATATAAATACTTTAAAAGATTGATCTACTAGTTTGTTCGTTATTGGTTAGCTCTACATGTATAAAGATGTTTTGATAAACACAATTTCAAAATATATTTACACATAAGTAAATTATTAAATAGGAAAATACTCTAAGCAATCTAAGACTGAATCGGTACATCAGTGTCAGCTATACTAATAAATTCACTAAAACAATGCCTCGTGTTACTCAAACTGGCATGACAAAGGAAACTTAGCAGCACGAACCATCGATGGACTAATTGCAGTTTTTGCTGTCACTGTATACTAATGCCAAGGCTTACTTACTCATCGAGTTCCTATGTCCATTCCTGACAGTCTATGCAAACCTGCACTCGTGCAAAAACTAGTATGTCAAGTTAAATTCATGTTATAACTTCGCACGTTGACGCTTAATTGTAAATTTAATATTGAAAATATAGAAACGCAACCATGCACCGAAACAAACCTAATTTAGACACAGAAGTAATTATTTAGACTTTTCAGCGTTTAGAGTAACTGTTCGTGTTTCGCGGGAAGTTATGGATAAATGCGACGCGCGTGCTCACCCTTTGGAGTTTCAACGCACACTGGTGCGAATTACCAAGTACGAGCTGTGGCCTAGGTGCGTTTGGTTCTGTCCAGCGTGCCTCCATCGCCCCCTGTCCTCATACCGAACTGCATCAATGACACTTGAAACACACGCACATTCTCAAATGCGGGGATAATCGATAGGCAAAAATATATTTGTCTTTTCATTAACTTATAAAATTCTGCCTTAACTATTGCATAATGAATTTAATTTGCTTTTTTTCTTATAAAATTAGGTAATGTTTTCAGCCAGGTATTTTAAAAAGTTAAAAGAGGATTTAAGTAATTTTTGCATAGAGAACAACACAAAACTTTATACCTACTCGTATATGTGTCACACGTCACGCAAAAACTAGTGAACGGATTTTTATGCAACTTTATTGTTTGATAGCTCTTGATTAGATTTACAAACTGGCATACGTTTTATTCCGCTGATATAACTTGAGAAATAAACCTAATAAACCTACCTATAAACTAGAGTTTACTTGCCAAGTAACATGTATTTTAAATGATATAGATTAAAATTTTGAAGATAACGTGTAGCGAATTATACGAGTATAACATGTATTCAAGACTAACCAATGGAATCTCCGAGCATCTTGAGCTCAGATACAATCTTAATTAGGAAAATCAATTTAACCAATGTTGCATGTCTATAAACTGATAATGATGATGTAATAATACAACACACACACAACGATAACAGTACAGATACATCTACCAACAGATAAGTGTTTATATAGACCCGTATTATGTACTCCATTTACGGGATTACCAATTTTGTATATACAAAAGGCTGCGTTTGTGTTAAACGGGCAGTGCAGTGTACTAAGGCATCATGAAATACGAAGCGTTGATAAATGTTCGATAAGAACTAGGTATAAAAAACTTAGATATAAAAAAGTGGGACGTTAGTGCATTATTTATAGTTCGAGGTTACTTTCACCCCTAGGGTAACAATGTACCATTAAAGTGTTTTTCAGGGACATTTTTTTACATACATAGACTAATTAGGCATTATATTCTTTCTCAAATATCCCTAACGTAGAGACAGAGCTCTGTTGCGGTTTTTAATAGTATAGAAATCACTTTTCATAACTAGATTATCTTAGAAATGCTACGTCTAAAATTCAAGCCATCCATATCTTTTGCGAATACACAAATCTGGACGGATTCCAAAGAAATCGTACGTAACGTTTTGGATTTAATATTATTCTAAGGGGTTCTGTATTTCCAAGGAGCTTTTCTAGTATTGTGCTCTGTTATATTAAAGGAATTTCTACCAGTTTAGGTTGCTTAGAAATACACGTATCTATTATTGATTTTTTCTTAAAAACAAATTTAGAGTTTAGTTTTTTTTTTTAAATACTTATTTCCGACGCAAAACTTTAAATTCTGTTGGAAAAATAGTGGACACAAACATACACTGTGCAAGTTTATCTGTGGTCGAGTCACTTCCTTCTTCTCTGTTTGATCGATGTTCGCGTATGTCATGTCTTATTTCACTAGATACGAATATTGTACAATTTTTAAAAATCTTATAATATAAAAGTGTTTATAGCTATAACCTGTTTTTATTTCATCAAATTCTACTAAAAATAAAGTGTGCTAAGACGACTATCGAGATGTATCAAGTTTGGTTTAATTCCTATCTTTATTCCAAATGATTCGCATCGGCAAGCGCTGCATGTCTGAAAATATCTTAGCCGTGGAGAATCATTGCATTGGTTAACTGAAGACTTTAGGCAGATTCTATAGAATTTAGATAGAAGCCATTTATCGATTCTAAATATAAAGACGAAGTTGATGAATTTATTTTTCCATACCTACGTACGTAATATAATTATGTATTATATCCGTAATCTGGTACCCATAGCACAAGCATTAAGCTTAGTTTGGGACCAGAGGACATTGTGTGAAAATGTCCATGTTATTTATTATTTATTTATTGTACAAATTGGTAAGTTCCAGTACCCAGCTAATGTTTCGAGATTTCTTTCTCGGTTGTTTTTTTTAATTAATTATAATTTATAATACTAGTTAACTTCACAAAACTTTGATATAAAGTTTTCAAAATCTTCAAAAAGCCTTATAATTTTTTCTAAACTTCGTATATTTAAAATAATTTACCAGGACATCATATTCGCTTAGTAGTTTGAACAACAGTTTAGCAAGGACAGTTACCAATTACTATAACATTGCGATATGTAGTGTGACCCGGGCAAAACGTGTGACGGGTAAGACGTCGCATGTCATATACATGTAGGTACCTACATATCTAGTATAGCCTTTATAGGTGTATTTCGCGCAGCTGTACTTTGCTGCAGGTGGTAATAGGAGATTCAGACAAATTGTGAAACGGCTAGATATGAACTTTTACTGTTCTGATAGCCTAGTATTCTTAGTGATTTGTGTCCAACAAGACAACAGTTAAAATTGCGGAAATACACATATTTCAAATTCTGCTGCTGTTAATATTTAAAAATATATATAGGTAGGTATTTATTAACAAGAAATACCTATGTGACCAGATGTGCCTAGTAACTTTATTATTCTTGTTTCTATACCTCTCTATTAAGAGTCATGTTGCATTATTATCTTTCCTGTAATTACGTTTTTTTTTCTGCCTGATATCCATCTTGAGATAATGATATTATTTATTGACCACTTTCTGCCTGCAAATGCTAGAATTAAGGCAGGTAAGTATAGAAACTATCAACTGATACGAAATATGGACAGCTGAAAAACAATTTCTGTTTCAATATACACAGTACAGTAGTTACAGGTGAGCGAAATCGGTGACCGATACGTTAGCAAGAATAAAACCAAAATTAGTACCGAAAATAAAATACCAAGACACATCACTAAATGAAACAAGATCACTAGTAACTATAGGCTAGTAAGTTCAGCAATATTATACATTTTTCGTTTTTATTATGCACTTGCTTTACTTGTTTTCTCGTAGTAGTGATATTGTATGTATACATGCTAATTCATCTTTCCCATCACCCGCACACATAATAGACTAATGACACTATGTCTTATGACTCACCCTGACAACATTGAATAAGAAATGTTATAAAATATTCAAAACAAAAACATTAACTCTAAGTCTATAATGAAATATACACTTTATCAACATTAATTCACCGCATCTCAATGTCTAAACAAAGTATTTTAAGTCTCATTTTATAGATTCCATAGTGTTTGATCGTAAAACTTCGCGCTCCCTAACCAAATATACTAAATATAGAGGGGTCTATTCACACATTGGATATTCGTTTTTTGGCATAAATCCGCTCTATACAATTGTCCGGAATAGATATTTTTGGAACTGCATTTGACAAAAGCTTTATATTGATAGCTTTGAGGACAAACAAACTGAGGGCGACACAAATTCTATTGATCTACAATTTATCATAGTTATTGCAGTTCTCAATATCGATGTGTAAGTTTACATTGAGTAAAGTTCAGAACATCATCCTAGCACAATATTAAATTATTATATAGTTTACGAAATGCCATCATCCAAAGGAGACTGGCGGGTTTCCTAGGAGCGTTCGGCCTGGTCACTTACACGATAATTTTAATGTTTCCTGATAGGATTATTAATTAGAAAACTACGTATGGTTGTCACTTTTTCCAAAAACTTGTATGAAAGTAGATACAAAACATTAACTTACGACATTGACGTAAGGTTATATTAACTATGAAGTTATGTCACTTATATGAAGTGAATATCATGCAAGGTCAAAAATAATAATTGATAGCACAGAGAAAACTACGAAGCGCCGGCGCAGGGACCATGGACAACGACAACAACAAAACGTAAGTGTCTAAAAAATAAAATGATTGAGAACTGGCAGGTTGTTGCCATTCTAAAAAAAAACAATAGTTTAAGTTAAGTATTGATTGAATAATCGATTACAAAAACAGTAAGTTGAAATAAAAAGATCCCCCTGTATAAAGAGAACCCCTCATTACCATGGGAAATATCTGCCTTATACCTTAGGATATTAGGTATTTAGGAATGTGGATAGACAAATGATTGAGGTGGGGGAAACACATCAATTATACCTATGTTACAACTCTTGAACGTACTTGCAGGAGTGTTCATCCATTTTATATTCGAAGACTATATTTGACATTAATTAGAAATAGAGTTGATTATGGCTGCTTTTTATATGATAACGCCGCAATTAGTCACACTTCTAAACTGGATAAATTGCAAAACCAGGCCTTAAGAATAGTTGGAGGCTTTATCAAAACAACTCCAATCATGGAAAGTGAGTTGAACATACCACCATTATATTTAAGAAGACAATTTTTAGCTTTTAAATTCTGCTTGAAATCACTATCCAGATCAAACGATGTATCCACAAACTTTATTTCAGAAATTGATAATTTAATTCATAATAGTTAGCGGAGCAGGAAGAGGAAGCCTCTCCTAGCTACATCGTTTACCATGCTAGGGATGTAAAGGTTTCCTCTTCCTACCCCTTAGTCATCATGTTATGATGTTGATTCATCAAAATATCACATTTTTAAGGAACTTACGGAGAAATATTCTGGTTGGCATTCCCTATATACTGATGGATCAAAAACATCCTATGGAGTGGGGGCGGAATTTTATGACTCTGTATCGAAATGTTATAGCAAATTTAAACTAAATGAATACATTATGATTATATCAGTGGAACTCCTTGCTACATCTAAAGCTTTAACTTATATAATTTAAACTTAGTTAACGATAGAATCGTCATATATTCTGATAGCAGAAATGCGCTACAACATATTTCTAAAGGTATTAATGGTTTCCGAGCCCTCAACATTACTTATATTATTATTAAGCAAATTCATCAGCTTAAGATATCAGGCAAAAGCATAGTTTTGCAATGGGTACCATCGCATTTTGGACTGACCGGTAATGAGGAGGCAGGTAGACTGACACAAGAAGCAGTGTCATCCGGTACTGAAACTAATATTTTGCCAACTTACTCAGAATTGTTAGGAAAGTTTAGAAGCAAATGCTACTCTGTGTGGAAGGAACATTTTGATGAGAGATCAAAGACGAAAGGTATTTGGTATAAACCTATCCAATGTGAACCTCCACATATACCATTGTTTTCTAAAACTACTCTTAGTCGTAATTGTGAACTCTGTGGTAAAGTAGAAGATGTTCAACATGTATTAGTGGAGTGTGTCAGGCACAATGAGAAAAGAAATACACTGCAACGCAAGTTAAGTTTAAATAAAATGAACGTGTTTCATGGCATATTAGCTGATCCCACACACAATCGGCGAAAATGCTATTTTTTTTCTTACTAGCTTGTTTTACAAAACAGTGTATAGTATTGAAGTTTTTTGTATGTATAGTATTCTTCTTTAAGAGCATCTTGTATATGGAACGATAGGATTGTCATCGTTACCTAATGTGTAAAAAATCCCTAAAATCAATAAAGAAAAATAAAAAAAACCCTTGGTATGTAAATAATAAAGGAACCAATCCGATTTAAGTTACAAAGTAGGTAGAGCATCATGTGATGAAAGTAAAATGGTTTGTATCGATGATTTGCAAGTATCGATTTTTCACAATATAATCGCAATATTAGAAATTATTTTTCTTCACTCAGACAAGTTTTTTGGAAATAGTACTGAAGTAAATAGTTATAAGTAAACTGTTACCTTTTTTCGTATTAACTTATATCTGAAGGGCCAGGCCGAAAACCGCCAGTCTCCTTTTAGCTATTTTAGTTTATCTATACTTACATTATGAAGTGCCTAATTGTGTGATTTTGTCTTCTTGAGTTCTTCTTTTATACTCTGTACTTGCTTCAATTAGACAGAATACATGAAACCTAATAATGAATATGAATACAGTAACAAACTATCCCTTTTAAATTTACTATTTAGTAATTTCAATATTAATCAGTTCCTAAATCGAATTTTGCGAGTGCGTATATTACACACCTTGCTATAGCGATGGATTTATGCGATTTTTTTATGGGTAAATTAGCGAATTTACCATTTTACAAAGAACTTAAGATTTGAGGATTAATTATTATTTAATCTGATATCTCGGGGACGGTGGCTAGTTCGCCTAACGCTCTTTATTTTCAGTTATATAGTTTAACAAAGTCATAAAACAGTACTGTGCCTTTTCACGGAATAAGGAGAATTTATACCACAGTCCATCGTGCTGGCGCAATGTACATGGCAGTCACAAGCCATCGATAAAATGTCTACTCATGCAAAAATAATATCTGGTTCATTTAAAGTCCAAATTTGCAGTTTATCCGCAACAAATCGATCATAACAATTAACTACTAAACGGGTATCTGCACAGAGCAAACCCATTATCCCTTTATGTACCATAAGAGGTTTACATCAAGGTTTAATTTTTAATGAATGTCGTTTATGACGCTTTTCTGACGATCAGGTGCAGTAGCCATTGCAGGCCTTACAGGTCTTGAAGATCTCGAGTAGTTTACCGATGTTGCATGTATACAACTGGCCTGAAGCCTAGTTATGTCGTATGAGGAGACTAAGGGAAGTAAGCAATTATCACCCTTACGTTACTGGTGGTAGAATTGGGTACCAAGTGGGAATACTCATTCGTACACTACGCGACGCCAGCGGGTTGGACCACCATCTTCCGTGTGACTGACTGTCATTTAAGCTATCACAGATATTAAAACTAATAATTTGATAATTATCATGAACGACAGAAAATGGCCCCGAAGGGGTAAGCATAGGTGTATTACACACCCATAGTTCGCCAGCTATGTTAAAGTCCGTAACGTACGTATTAGGGGGCGAGCCTATTGCTGTCTACCGGGCACAATTCCAAACTCCGGGCTGCTACTTAGAATTTTTTTCTTTTTACGAAAAAGCTCAATAGCACCACCCGACCCGGGGATCGAAACTGTGACCTCATGATCAGCAGTCACTAAGGCCTTCAGAAGCTGTCAAGAAAATCTGTGTATAATATTACGTCACTTTATGCTTGCGTAAATATTGATTGAACAAAAGAGAATTGAACAGATCGAAAGCCGACCCCAACTACGAGTAGGGTTAACATCAGGCTAGAAAGATGAATGAATGATGAATAATTCTAACGGGTGGTATTATTTTCTTAGGCATAGACAAAATGTCTATATAGATAACTCCTAAACGAAGCTTAAACATATGTGTAATCGTAGGAAGGGTTTTCTGAACTAGAATCAACGATAGCTAACGATCTGAGTCGAATAATTTCTTTATTTTAAGAGATGAACGTAAAGTGTGGAAATGTGAAATCGAAAATAACAGCCACGGATTTAAACTGGCATCTTAATTATTTTCGATTTCACATTTTCGCACTTTAATTTCATTTATAATGATTAAGCATGACAAATACTTTAAAAAATTGTCATAAAAACCTGGTCAAAATAATATATGCAAATAAATCCAACACAGCCGTCACCTAAGACATTACGAAGAAATGTGTTATCGAATTTCGCAATCCCGAGCAATTGTCGCGATGGCTGATTAGCAAACAATCTGGGACAGTTTTCCAGGAGATGCATGATCCTGCTCGTAACTATTTCAATTTCACAGTTTCGCACTTTGTGTTTATAAAATATTTTATGTTGTTATAAATGAAATTTCAGGACCTTTGAACTTGGCACCCATTTAGATCTCACTTCTTTTAACGTTGAAATCATCAAGCAAAGCATATAAAATATCATAATATTGAACTTGGCTCTCATTTCACATTTAAGTTGTTGGTGGAATCTAAAATACTAGGGACCCAACTAACAAAAACTCATCAAAATTGGTGTAGTCGGTTGTAAAATATAAAAATGTGAAATATGAAGATTTGTTATAAAATAATTTTGAAGGAATTCGTCATGCCTGAGCGCGTCTCTTGATGGCTTGTAAACTTCGTCCATCTGCATGGAGTCGCGTGATGGACTAGTCTATACCCGTTTCATTTTAAGGGACCAAATAGTGAGCATATATTATGAAAAAAAAAAGTGTGTGCGTGTAACCTTTACGCGCGATTGAAAAAAAACTTCTTTGGCGTTGACGGAAAGAAAAAAGAAAAAAAAATCAAAAAAACAAAGCAATTTAAAATATTTTTTTTAAAACTGTTGAATTTTTATTCACTTTGTTATTCACAATTGATCCGTTTCAAAATTTGGAAATAAATAATCCTAATTGATTATCATATTTGCCACTAGCTGGCGTATAAGTCAAGAAGCGTGGAGTATATGACATATACTTACGACCAATCCAAATTATTATTTTTAAATAGCGGAAACTACACAGACTATAGTAAGCGTTACTTCCGTCAGAAAAAAAATCTGAGTTACTCCCTAGTCGCGCCTAAAGAAGTTTTACTTCAAAATATGTTATTTTTGTGGTATGGTATATATCTCGCTATGGAGAGGTCAAGCTGTCAACTGTTCAGCAAAAAAATGAACACCGCCCTCAAACAAGGATACCAGGATGACATAACCGCATGGCAGTTAATTAGTAGCGGAGGGCGCGGCGAGACAGGCGCGGGCGCGGGTGCGGCGCGCGTTTAGAGGAAATTGTCGTTTTTATACGGTTTCCACCCGCCACCCGAACTCTCCAACATTCGAATAATGAAACAACATAGAGTTACCTTCATCTTATAAGTCCTATACGCACATGTTGCCCTGGTAATAAAGAGGCATTAATATTTTGATGTTACAGATGGCCTCCCCGGGAACGAAGGTCAAGACGGGGTGGGGTTTCTTATGTCAACATTTTGAACAATTAAGTATACGTTGTTAAACGTAAACTAGTACTAAAAGTAAAAAGTCTGGATAAATAGTATCATAAGTTAGTTTCATATTATGTTCCGTAATTATTTTTAAAAATTGCTATAGATAGAAATCTAATACGTCGAAAACTAATATGTATTTTTTGACGTGACAACGTCTTATAAATTGGTTTGCCGGGTGACACTTCAAGAAACTGCGTTACGCTCCGCTCACGTTATGCGCTCACAATGAGAGCGAGTGAGAGGCACGCGTCCCTTCCACTCGGGCATGGTTAGCCCGCCTAAGAGCGAGAGAGACGAAGAAATAAAATTTTGTTAATATGAAATTCAGTGCGAGATTCTTTGTATAAATTAATGTTTTAAATATAATTCTTTGTATAAATAAATGTTTTAAATTGTTACTATTATTTCATCCTTCTTCCTACTATACGAATGAATATTCACATTAAAATTATTTTACCACTCAAAGTCGTTGTCACGTAAAACTTTCGCCCGTATACCGACTTTACAGGCAACCAATTTTTTTTCACCATAGAATGCCTTCTATATGTATCTACTGTTTCTACCTACCAAATTTCATCCAAATCCATTCAGTCGTTTAGGCGTGATTGAAAAATAAACATCTCAATCAGTAAAACAATATTCACAAAAACATTCGCATTTATTAGTATGAATTCTTTAAAAAAAACATAATTGTGGCTTTGAAATATCACTCTATGGTATAAACATTACCATTAGCAAAAATAAGTCAATGTCTTTAAAAAATAGCTAATTCTCTCGCATATATTAAGTGAAACACAAGCATACCGTTGCTAGGTTTGTGATAAACAAAGTGTTGCTAGGTTACCGGATCACTTTACTAATATCAATTTGCGCGTAAAAGTGCAATATAAAGACCTACATTAAAGTTTATTTTCGCAAAACTTACGATGTAATTGTAAAATGAGAAAAATGTGCGCAAAGCTACTACGAATACAAAAAGAGTTTTGGCGGTAACATGAAAGAATCGTGTCGTCGCTCTACATTATTATTCAAAACTTTTGTTAAGTACTTAATATCAAGTATTAATTTTCATAAGTGGTGATGCATTTTACCAATTAACTATTTGTGTATTAAGTGTTGGCAAGTGATGTAATGCACCGTAACGTGTTTTTTTTTGGATTCCTCCAAATCTCCATAGAAGCTTCCAGTAAAGTCGCAACTACTTTACTGACCTTTCTAGGACTAATTTTGTACTACTGTGACTTGTTTGACGAATTATAGAATTAATCTTACTAAACTTACTTGATGCAACAAGAGACTTGACACTGGCAACAATGGCTTAGGCTGATTGCGATATAAAAATTAAAGAATATAATAATATGATGCAATACTATGTTCTTTTTTTAAAATACTATTTATATTTTGTGTACATGTGTTTTGTGTATTGCAAAAATAATACTATAAACTGAAATAGAATAATTTTATTGTGATTTTTAGCATTTGAAAAGCTTAAGTTATTTTGCTAAAACAATTAACTATTTTGAAATTGGAAAAACGATACATTTTCTACGAGCACTATTCGTTGATTGCAATAATCAAGCTTACTATTTTGGAACAAATATACAAATACATTTAGTAAATAGCGCGGGGTCTTACAAGACTATATGTGAGATGCAGATTGGGAGTGAAAAGTAGGTTTCTACGATAGCTTAGCGGTTTAAAATATTCCAAAGCATTGGGAGAACCGCGAGTTTGAATAGTGTCCGTAGAAAATTTATCTTTTTCCACTTACACAAAAATTTGACCTAACGATATGGAATACTTCTAAGAACAAATTACTTATGAAAGTAGAAAAAGAGAGCTTTACTGTGAGCAGGATTCGAACCTGCATCCCATCCAATCCGGGGTGTGTGTGTGTGTGTGTGTGCTCTAGACCGCTAAGCTATCACAGTCACCTAAATATGGTGACACCCAATCTCCAGTTCACATTTGATTTTCGATGTCTTTATGAATAAATATAATACTTTTGTTTTATTGGCCTCTCTAAGGGTTTTTATGTTAAATTTTTGCGTCACTTGCAAAAAGAAGTTCACAGATTAACAAAAATATTGATCATAACTAGCTACTCCAAGCACCGATTATAGCAAATATTTTTTTTATATTCTACAACTTATAGACAAGTTTTAAATACTTTGGAAAATTCAAAAGTGCACGCCTCATAATCTTCATTTTTCACAATAAAATTGATTGTTTATTATTTTAGTAACTAATAATGTATTGTTATGTAGTTTTCAATAAAGCACATAGATAGCGCTAATTTCAAAAAGTACTAATGTGTTTCTCATGTCTTATACGCCATCTAGCGCTAATTTTAAGAAGTACTACTATATTGGTCTATAGAAGTAGTTCTCACGAAGTAAGGTATAGCGCTGGTTTTCATGTAGCGTACCATCGAATCGAGCGTAAATATTCACTATTTTTTTTTTATATGAATTAAACCACATCGAATCAGACCGTAAAAAGTGATAGGGCTCTGTTCTTAATTATACAGAAGCGTAAGAGAGAAAAAAGACTCGATTAGTAAAGTATTTCGGTCGTTATCTAGTTAACATACATTATCCGAACATACCTACAACACACGCACATCCACGACAGAACTTTTTTAAACAGTTTTTTAACTAATTTAAATAACAACAATGGCATCAAAAATATCATGAGTGTTAAAAATAGTGTTTTTTCTTGATATGTGTGTGTATATATTATTTTACATAGTATAGCATTACGCCTGTATTCCCCGAAGGGGTAGGCAGAGGTGTATTACACACCCAGGATTCGCCAGCTATTTTTAAGTCCCACGTAAAAGGGGGCGAGCCTATTGACGTCTACTGGGCACATTTCCAAACTCCGGGCTGCTACTGAAAGTTTTCTTTTTAGGAAAAAGCTCAATAACTTTGCCCGACCCGGGATCTAACCCGAGACCTCATGATTAGCAGTCGCATACACTACCGCTACACCACCGAGGCAGTTTTATCATATATTTTACAAGTGCAATATATGATAAATAGAAACATTTTAAGTTTGAAAAATCTGTTGTTCTGCGGAAGCGAGAGTAGTACCCACCTCAACGCTTCGCTTATGAGGCGTGCAATACAATTATGTGACTTTTCCTCTCTTTATATATACCATGATGTCACGGACTTGGTTTGGAACAAAATATACGCTCTATTTCATTTTAATCCGATGTCAGCAAAAAGGTAAGGTCAGATAAAGTCGCGGGCGTCAACTAGTCTGTAAATAAGTCTAGTACTTTTCATTCAAATTGATGCGCTAAGAATTATACCTATCTACTTCTAATACGTAAAGTTCCTTCAAGATTGTTAAATAACTACATTTTCTTTTAAATAGTAACTTACTGTTTTTTATAAGTCAAGGCTTGACCATACACCGGGATAGTAAATTATGATATATCCTAAAGGAACTTTTTTTTAAAAGACAACATAATCCTTGTATCGCGGGGGACTTTACAAACATACAATTTCACGGACACACAGTACGCCCAGACTCAGAATAACCATTTGTGGACCACACAAACACTTGTCCTGTGCATCAAACCCACAACACGCAACACTCGGGCGGGCGGGCGTTATCTAAGCCACTCCGATATCTCTGCAATCGAAACTATTCATACTTGGCCAATGTTACCCCCATTTTACTCGATGAATTATGGAAGTAACCTTGTTTAATTCATTGCTTGAAGTTGAGTCACGTTGGAAAAAATATTGTCAAATACTTATTCTTTTTACTCACCCTGTAATCTCTCTGTGAGATCAGCGTGAATCAAAGGTACTTCTACAGTTGTGCTTCATATGGTGAGCGAGGCCTTTACCCATCCTTGTCATCCATTATCTCCTTATTATCCTTCCTATCCAGCTTCTATCCCTTTCCTTGGAGGTGGCGACGCACGAGTGATGTCCCTGGTAGCGTCTATAGGCTACAAGTAACCGCTTACCATCAGGACAGCCGTACGCCGCCCACGTAGTAGAAAAATTATAATAACGAGGGCAGTAACATTAAGTTTGTTTTATATCAATTAACCGAAGATCGCTCTTTAAGTTATGCAGACAGCGAGGCGATCTACAGGATGATAAAAATATGATATAAGGTACTATTCTTTTTACATGCATAATATTGTTAGCTGTCAAAATTTCAAATTAATTTCATAGGTTACGCGTCGTACTTACATTATAGCTGTAATGCATATTTTTTATAAGGACATCTAAATGCTGCTATTTCATAGTTCAACTATAATTATATAATAAAAAGATGTGTTTGTTTATAATCGATAACCCAGTAGACCAGTAGTTTCAGTACTGAACTAATAACAATAATTCTTTCACAAATTAAAAGTTCCATTTTGCGACAATAATAGGTTATATGACATTACGCAATAATTTACTCGTAAAAGTCCTTTTAATAGTCAACTAATGGAGGAATTAAATGTTTACATTCACAATTCGAAAATTACAGTTCAAACCTTAAAATATTTACATGAATTATTAAAAAATGAACAAACATACATGACGACGAATAAGAACCTATGTAGGCACAAGTCGTCTAATTTCCATTTAAAACAGATCTCTCTCTGCATTTTATCGGCCATTTGAAACGCCAGACTAATAAACGAAAGAAACCATCATCTAAACATTGTATATAATAACCAGGGCACCATAGCCACATCAGATATAGTATCGTTCCGTCGGCATAATGCGACCGCCGCCGCCGGCCCCGATCGTAACGCTCTAGCACAGCTAAAACCGGGCGATTCGGTTTTATACACACCCCCTATAAAAGCAAAAGGACCGGGTATAGTCCCGGGATAAGTGGGGGCCTGTATCTTTATATCTGCCCCCCTGCGGCCCCCAGTAAGGCATTATGACCGGGGGGTTCTTTGGACAGCTAAAAGAAATATCCGGTTGCCTTACCCGGCCAGTAGCGGGCAGCCGGTAATTCTTCTTCTAATATTACTTTGCTTATTTACGTAGTTGTTAATCGCACCTCCCGCGGGTCTCTGCTGACCTAGTATCCGCAAATAAGTGTTCTTAATCTAAAAAAATATACGTTGTCAATGAGGAGCGAATATCGCTGTAATTTGTCAAAGAGCTGGATGCAGTCGGCATAGTTGTGGCACCCCCACCATATACCCAGCAGTGGACAATAAAAGACTGATGGATGCCTTTGGAACTTTTGATGTAGTCGTTGGCCTAATTTTGACCTGATTAACTCTATAAGTAATTATGATTTGAAACGTATGAGCTACCGAAATAGCAATAATGATTATCAGCTGTAAAGCTCCTAAAACGATTACTACCAAATGCACATTAAGTGTACCTAACCCAATCTTAACTTCGGCGATCGTAAACGGGAGATAGCCGTGCTTACCGCCCCAGGCTGTAGGCATTTCGAAAATAATAAAAAACCCTTTTCCCTTTTAGCCGCAGTTTATATTCTGCCATAAAACTCCTTTAATATCTTATTATAATTTATGAAAAGTAACAACTAGACAATGTTGAGAAATAATAAGCCAAGCTTTTAAAGGGTTATTAAAATCATGCATTAAACAAAAGTATCGTTGAAAAAATACAATTAATTACAACTTTGGTGTGTTATTTAACGGTATAAACGAATTCATAAAGTGATTATTTAAGAAAACAATTCTACTATCCACATTTTTTTATTAAATACAATGGTGTCGAGTTATCTCGTTGATATTATCACTACTCATTACTACATTACTACTACTTAAACCACACCCCCCATACCACCACACACACCACAGCTTAAATATCTCTCACTGTATATAGTTTTTAAGTCTAATTAAGAGCTATTAAATAAAAAATATTCATCAATATCCGTTCAGCAGTAGTTTTTGCGTGATGTGCGAACATATAAACAGACCAAAATCCTAAAAAACAGCGTTTTGTGTTCAGAGACACTTTTAAATATATTATCTTAAAAATACAGACACAGCACCGTTAGAGCTTTATAATAAATAGTACAGATTCAATATAAACACGCAAAAAATTAAATGTGATGCCGCTCTATTCCTTTCTAAATCACGGCCGCAAACCCAAATGTGTAACATTACGCCTAGTACGATCACGGACGCTATCGTTGTTTATACTTACCTCCTACGGGTCTTGCTATCCTGGTGTTATCGTTGTCATTTACGCCTGGTCATTTCAAAACACACCGAGTAATTTCAATATAATCTGTGGTATATATTTAAATAACGATTCGTTATAATTCTTAAAAATAATTATAAAATATCTATCTTATTAATACAAGTTAAATGAAATCTTATTTCAATCAGCATTTTAAGTTTTAAAAAATAAGTTCCACATTTCAAATGACCAGAAAATCCATAAAATTACTTATTTCCAGAATGTATTACAACAGTTTAATATTATAATATAAATTAGTAATCTTTGGTACATTGTATACATTTGACTCGATTTCTTGGAAAGCAAAATACACAACAATAATATATCATATTTTATTAAGTAGCACGTTGATGTCTTTTATTTGGCTGGAATGGTTCTTCCTACGATGTGTTTTCATATTTAATAATTATTTTTAAAAACTATTTCACCTATAAGCACTGGTACAAACAATATTATTAATAATGATTCTTGTTTATACGATATAAATAAATTGATATGATGATTTGGATATATAATTAGAGAATATAATAAAAGTGCATTTTTGAAAATTAATAAATGCTTATATAGTTTTCTTAGATAAAATAGGTTTCATTTAAGAAGTCATTTTATATATCATATTTCAATGGGTATTTTTTTATTTCAGATGTTACGTGATCTTCGTGAAAATAGTTAAAGAATTGCGTCTTGCGTACCAGGAGACCAGAAAATTTCAAAGATATCGCAAACTCGTAATCGGGAACGTGGGCCAACTTGAATTTCGGGTTTTCCCGTTAAAGTTGGGCTCAAAGACGTCCTCAAAGCCCCGCGGTGGGTGGGCCGCGTACCAGGGTGGCATAACGCGGGTGGAGGTTTTGGGGTATCAAAGTTTACCCCCGTGGCGCGCTATACTTCGTGTAGGAGGGTACAGCCTCTGCTACTTTGTTCGCCTTTTGGCTCGTGACAGTGGCACTTAAGGGAGGTACACACGGTCGCAGCGCTATATTAAAGTAGTATAATCCTTAGTAAGTTAGCGGGCGCTTACGCCTGACTCGGTAAAGTTCGTTTGTAATCTCAGAGTCGAAATGTCAAATGTTAAGATTTTGCAGACAGGACAAGTCGTAGATAACCTTATAGAACTAATATTTATGTTACTTGGGAAAAAAAATATAACATACATAATTACGTACTTAACTAATATCCCTTTACACTATATTAAAAAGACTTTGAAAGGCTAAAAAAAGGCTCTGTGTTTGTTTGTCTCTTTGTTCCACTTAATCTCCGAAACGGCTGGACCGATTTGGACTGAACTTTCACTGGTGGATAACTAATGTTATAAGGCAACTTAGTTTACTTATATTTTGATATAAAAAAATAAAGTTTAAAAACTTACCCGATTACGGAAATAAAAACTGATCCAAAAAGTACGAAATAAGAAAATAATTTAAACAGAAATCAAGAAATGCCATAGGTCAAGGTATAGCCGTGGTCGCATGCGTGTACACTATGTGTGTCTGAAATAACTACAAAATTATAATGGCATACCTATTCATTATAAAGAGGCGCGGTGAGACGGGACACGGCAGGTTTATTTAGTGGGTGAGGGCCCCATACTACCTTGTTCGTTGTCCCGAACGACGGGATGTGCGGTTAGGTATATTTTTCCCACTTTAACAAAAAAAAGTACCTACCGTTGTTACACACTGTTTTTTTTTGTGAGAGGGTGGTACTTCCCCGATCGAGCCGCCCCAGTCAAGCTGGGACAAGCAAAGCTACCTAATCTGTAAACTTTAAATACGAAAGTGAGTTTGTTTGTTTATATGATTATTAGGCTTTCACGCCGTAACTATTGAACTCATGGAATTTTCCTACCATAGTCTGGATCCCGGAGCAGGCTTCTTTTTATCCTATAAAAATGATTCGTTAATATGGGAAAGCTATTTTTGCATAAGAATTTAATGTTCCGTAGGGTATCGTATTTGTATTCTAACGGCCGCGCATACAACGTCGCGGGCACGATATAGTTCGATATAAATTAGCGGTGTGAATATTATTTCGGTATGTGCTTAGTACCAATAATGTAATCAAATTATACTATTGTCAGTTAATGAAAAAGAAATCTCGAAACCACGCCGATAGTATTGTCTTGTACCATTTTTTTTTTTAAGGCGGGAAATAATGTTCCTAACCGCTCTCCCCGTCGTTCGGGGCAACGAACAGGGTAGTGTGGGGCCTTCACCCACTAAAGGAACCCGCCGTGCGCTGTCTCTCCGCCTTTATTGGCGGGCCACTGGATTGTCTTGTACCTACCGAGTGAGTCTAGCTTATTGGTGAACCCTAAATGTAGTTGTTATTATATTTTCATCATCCGTTACAAGCCATAAACCTTTTCAAAATCATCTCCATAGCCTTGCTGAGTACCTGGTAGTTATGGTTCAATTATCACCGCGTGGACTGCCCCCCTGTTTCGTCGTATAGAGTTAGAGAAGTGTTAGTAATAAGCGAGTTATAAAACTCACTATTTAAGTAAATTGATTAATTAATCTATTCTTTTTATTTTGTTAACAAAAGAAGTCCTAAACGAATGTTTATTTGTGATAATAATACATACTGTAATATGTCAAATAACATTCCCCACGTCCAATTAAAGCAATTATCTGGAGATATACATATATTTATATCTACCCTCAATAATTTTTAGTATTACTGACATAATATATCCAATAATTGTTCACACCAATCATAAACAATAAAAACGATCAATGCGACTTAGTGTCCCGGAGTACACACATGACATGACATTTATGTTTTTTTACGTTTAGAATGTTCTAAATTCAAATTCCATCTTTCATGTTTTTGTAAAATATTCTTTTCATTCTGTACGAAATTTGAGTTGTGATAATATCAATGTTTATTATATCGATAAATATGCGTTATAAATTATGATACTATAACATACCTACTCATATATTATGTAATATGTATAGTAAAAGAAAATGTAGGTTATATGGCGTGTAACGTGATTTCGTGATCGAATTGATATTGAAAACCAATTTGAAATATATATTTATATACATTTTATACCTATATTTTGTTTGATTATCAATAGACTTAAAAGCATATTTTAGCCATCATGCTTATTTTGTTTAGTAAAAAAAACATATTATACCTACTACGCCAAAGATTTGTTTTTTTTCGAATGCAGCTCATTACAAACATGATATTTTGGCAAAGTCCGTGTGGTATTCCATCAGACTAAGAATCAGACTAACTTGTATAGAAGCAGAAGTGGGTAATGCGACGACTGCTAAAAGATGAAAACTTGTAACAAATCTGTGGATATTTTCCATATAATTGTCTACATGAGAATATGGGAGACTATTACACAGTCTATTCAAAAGAAATACAGAAATTTAAGAGGATCACCACGCGTCATGGTCACTGTAGGACCGAGTGTACTATTTCAGAAACCTAACAGTAAAAAATATTAAAAGTGAATATCAAGATCGAAAATTTAAAATAGAAAATGATTTGAACCTGCGCTTTTTTTCATAAACCAGAAACTAGGGTTGAATCCTGCTCGTGGCTCGCATATCCAATATCTCATTTTCGCAATTTGTGTTCCGATAATGGCCGAGCATGTCAAGTCCTTAAAGTACCTATATATATACTAATATTATAAAGAGGAAAGATTTAAAAAAATGTTTCACCATTAGAATCCTACATTATCCCTGATGAACATTGGCGATAGAATATTTTCAATATACACGCCCCATAATCTTCATTTTTTACAATAAAATTGATTATTTGATAAGTAACTAATAATGTATTGGTCTTACTAAGTTTTCAATAAATCACATAGATAGCGCTAATTTCAAAAAGTACTGTGGTTTTCATGTCTTATACGCCATCTAGCGCTAATTTTAAGAAGTACTTCTATATTGGTCTATAGAAATAGTTCTCACGAAATAAGGAGGCGCTGGTTTTAGTGTCGAATCGAGCGTAAATATTCACAATTTTTTTTGTTTATTTAATAAAAATTAAACCACATCGACTTAGACCGTGAAAAGTGATAGGGGACTATTCGTAGTTATACTGAATTGTCAAAGAAAAAACATACTCGATTAGTGAAGTATTTCGGTCGTTATCGTGTTAACATAGATTACCTACAACAAATGGAAGTCCAAGTCAGAACTTTTTTAAACAGTTTAAAACTAGTTTAAATAACAAAAATAGCATCAAAAATATCATGAGTGTTAAAAATAGTGTTTTTTCTTGATATGTGTGCGTATATATTATTTTACAAGTGCAATATATGATAAATAGAGACATTTTAAGTTTGAGAAATCAGTTGTTCTGCATGAAACGAGAGTAAAACCCACCTCAACGCTTCGCTTATGTGGCGTGCGAAAGTTAGGGATCCGTATGAAAACATATTTAATGTAATCCAATGTGTGATAAAAATACCAAAAAAAAATCCTTATATCGCGTACGCTGCGGAAATTATTAACAATAGAGCAAAGTGATGTAGTACGTACTACAGTTTTGTAAAGAATATTAATATCTACAAAAAAGTCCTGATACCATACGTCTAACTTTAATAGTTATGTCACAATAACTATTTTTTCATGTTAAAATATGCAATAGTAACGCCGGTACAAACTAATATTAAACAGAGGAAATATTTGTATTTGTGTATGTATACAAATGACATGCTATATTAACATAGCATAGCATCACGCCTGTTTTCCCCGAAGGGGTAGGCAGAGGTGTATTACACACCAGACGTTGTGTGAAAATGTCTGTGAATATTTATTTATTTTATTAATAATAATGTCTACCCGTGCGAAGCGGGACAGGCCGCTAGTATTATATAAAAACAAAATAACAACAAAAAATTAAACGTGAATTATTAGTTTATTTCAAGATGTCTAATACTTGTGTAATATCAGAATACAGATCCCTATATCCTAAAGATGGCGTGACCGCCTCCCGTACTACGAAAATGAAAACACTCAGCTGATAGTAGCGGAGAGATAGCTTTTGTAATAATCGTTAGCTTGAATCGTATCTGTGTTTAACCTTTTTCTTTTTTTAAACTATTACTGTCTAAATTATTTGTGAATAAGGAAAAAGAGATTTTTAGTAGGCTCTAAGCCAGAGCACTTCCCCGGATTGGAAAAGACGCGGGTTCGATTCCCGCTCCTACTAAAAATCTCTTTTTCCTTATTCACAAATAATTTATACTTTAAAAAGTAGCGGAGCATGTCAATTGCTAAAAAAATAGATCTAAAATGTTTAAAAAATCGCGCTATCAAATAGTATGAATTTTAATTGCAAAATTAAACTTACTATATTGGATGCATGTAATGCTTGCCGATAGATGGCGTTGGTCGTAAGACAATGTGATTAGGAAATTGAGATGATCGAAAGATCAGTAGGATAGCTTAGTGGCTTAGAGCACTTCCCGGATTGGAAAAGACGCGGGTTCGATTCCCGCTCCTACTAAAAATCTCTTTTTCCTTATTCACAAATAATTTATACTTTAAAAAGTAACGGAGCATGTCAATTGCTAAAAAAATAGATCTAAAATATTACTGTCTAACTTTTGAACACGCGTCTCCCCTCAAAGTAAGAGGGATGTAGGCTGTAGTCGACTAAGCTGTTCCAGAGCGGGTTGGCAGACTTAACAAACCATCGAGAAAATCTCAGGCAGCAGTGATAAATTGTAGACAAATGAATAATAAAATAAAGAGTGACACACTTTAACTGCCTCGGTGGTGCAGCGGTAGTGTGAGCGACTGCTGATCATGAGGTCTCGGGTTCGATCCCCGGCTCGGGCAGTGTTATTGAGCTTTTTCATAAAAACAAAACTTCTCAGTAGCAGCCCGGAAGTGTGCCAGTAGACGGCAATAGACTCCCTATTACGTGAGACTTAAACATAGCTGGCGAACAGTGGGCGTTTAAAACACCTCTGCCTACCCCTTCGGTAATACAGGCGTGATGCTATGTAAAAAGTCAGGGGCATGCTCTGCGATGTCTGGACCTCGAACTAAGGATCAAGGATCAAATCGATACCACTGACTTTGCAGTTTTACTATAACATATTGCTTTCCATATCACAATGTTGCGACTTTTGTATTATTTATAAAGTCGCGATAAAAGTTAAATTAGAATGGTTAGTTCATAATACATATTTATTTTATAATTAAAATACAATATATTATATATTTTAATGTTGCTTACATATTTATGTTCATCAATACAAAGAATAACTATTTTAAAACTATTAAAGCTACAAGTTATTTTTACATGCTGTGTTTTTATGCTCAAATATATTCGTATATAAGAATACTAATTTAAGACATAGTTCTGACAGTGAATACGAAAAAATCACAACACCACAGCACTAGTGTTCTTAGTGAGATAGAGGTGAAACTTTTATATATAATATAATTACGAAACAACGCGGCCTAAACCTACAGAGGTCAAAAAGGACCCTAACTTGAGAGTACGGGCTCAAAGGGTCTATCCGACCCTAAAAAGTATATAACCCAAGCCGTAGCTACCAGGGTTTCATATAAGCGAGGCGTCTTCCTTCTGTGCCTCCGAGCCAGGGAAATGTTAAGAAGGGTCCGGGAGGGACAGGAAGCCTCCACCCCATCCGGTGGGGTGTGGGGTGTTGGGGAAAAAATTCAGTCGAGAGGACCGTGTACCCTTGGCTCGACCCGGCGCCGCCGTCTGCGCTCGTAATTAGTGATGCGGCTTGACGCGGGCTGGAGTTCTGTCGATAATCAAACAGTCGATACAGGTTTTATGGTTAAGATTCGTGACTATAATATTGGATAACTTTACAAGTATAATAATAATTCAAGATATATAACATAAAACAAAATATATTTTTTGAAATATGTAATATATTTAATAATGTCATTTTATTTATGAACTAGCCTTTGACAACGGCTCCCTCTAATTTTTAAGTTATATCTCGGGTTCTTGATATAGTAGCGGGATAAAATGTATAATAATTTTTAAGTCTAATCAACAGCTATCGATTCTGTAGGATTTGCGTGAAGCCCGAACAAACAAACAGACAATTATTCTAAAAAAATAGTTTTGTGTTCAGAGACACCCAAATAGCTACTTTTTTTTTAAATATTGCAAATGTATCGACATAACTCTGTTACAGCTAGATAAATTTGCATTATCTGAACTCTTTGCTATTTCAACTAGTCCCTTCTTTTAATTTACTTTTTTAATTTACTTTCTTGTGGATATTAGATTACTCTAATTGCAGCTAACGGGATAACATATTACAATAAATAATTAGAGATTTAAAAAGAGAATTTTGCGTAAATGTCTATAAAGTATTTCTACAAAACAACTAAATATATGTCTCTAAGGCTTCGGTGAATGAAAACTACGTGAGGAAACCTGCATGCCTGAGAGTTTTCTCGAGGGTTTATGAAGTCTGCCAACCCACATTGGGCCAGCGTGGTAGACTATAGCCTAATCCCTCGCACGACGGACAGAAAAAAGAAAAAAGAAGGTTTCGCGATATGAATCCTCTAAGTGAGAAAACATTTATAATAATTTTCCAAAATACAAAGAGGGTCAATGGTAAAATTCACATTACTTTTATTGTATGTTGGTACAGTCTCAAGTGTTTGCCCCCGAAGTGTTAAATATATATCACAACCATATTTTCCACCTAAGTTGTGTACTGTGCTATGTTATGCTAGACTAAATGCAACAGCCTATTATCAGCTTTACACTCAGCACTGTTACTAATTCCTGACGGAAATCGCTGGGTTCTTATATCATCTGAGCAACGAGACAATCTCACTTCATTTTATAAAATAATATTATCGATACCATAAAAACTAGCCACAACCATCTACATCACTAAAAGATTATGACAAGATACAGAGCACAGGGCTGCTAACGACGACCGGCGAGCTGTCAAAAGAACCTACATTAATGTTATTATAACTTTTTCCCCGACATCCCTATGTACTTGAGCACATTCTGTATTCGCCGAGAGACCTGTGAAGTACTTAAAATGTAGCACTTTATTTTATTTTTTACTTTTTCTTTGAAATTTTTGGCTTAGGTAAGCGACTATACAGCCACATATATTAATTTTAAAAAACTAGTGCTTTTAACGACAACATTAATAAAATTATCCTTACATGCGTGTCCCATGAGTATTTTTTTTTTCAGTATTGTGCTTCGATTCAAGTTTTTATGAAAATTTATGACAATTGATGTATTATGATGAACCCAGAATAACCTAAAATATTTCGATGTGTTTTATGTTTCTGATTTGTTGAATACCCGAGTTAAAGAGGCTGCATGGAAAAATTAAATCTTTTCTTGTTTTTTTTATTGCCAACGGTGGCAGGTCTAACAAAAATATGGAAATGTAAATGGTGGAAATCTACCTTATCTGGTTAAACTATTAAACCGCTTCAAACACAATTGGGCATAATATTCTTAAAGTGATATAAAAATACTTCTATTTCAACTGTATGTTTACAATCAGTATTTTGCGCCGTCGCCGCGTCTGCTTATAGCTTACTGATAATATTAATATTTAAAATATTTACTTACTTGTCTGAGAAATGTATTTAAGTATACATATCTCAGTTACATTTCCACAAGATCGCTCTTCCAACTGAACTACCGCAGAGATTTTTACTAACAGGATATACTTAATGTATATAGATATATACCTAGATCTCCTTTAGAAAAAACCTACAAGGTCCGTCGGTTGAAATTGATCAAAGTTCATCAGCTTCAATTCCATCCATGCATACTGGGATGAATTTACATCTTTGAAAATTTAAGTCTCAAATCATTTCTAGAATTTGAAATCGGGAAAATGTGTTTATACGGAGTTTGCGATTCTGCGCCATGGACGGTAACAAGTTCGACTCTATTATACTTTGTTACACTAAACGCCAATCTATCTCGGCAAAGATTTGTAACAACTGTTTACCACTTCAGGGACAGAAGTGTGAAACTATAAGTAAAATTAGTTTTATTTCATAATATCTTGAGTTTTATAATTTTATTAATATACACATATATACATAGTGTAAATATTATTGGAGAACAGCTTTGAGAACAGGAACACCAACTCGACCATGTCTAAAGAGGCGTGTTTTAGGTAATTGCTTAATCTGTATCATAATATAATCATAATAATTATTTTCCACGTTATCGATATAATAATTTTACTATCAGTTTAAAAATTAAAAATTACCTGTAACATAAAAACCTTCTTTAAAAAACAAATTATTTGTGCGGGGAACCGCGAAACATTTGTCTTTACGACCCACGCCACCTATAGAAAGATTGGGAATGGCCGTCGGTCACTGCGATGGTTTAGCGGTCTTGAGCACTTCCCCACCACACCAAAACTTGAGAGCGACTTTACAGATTTCATTCATTTTTCCTTTTTAACTTTTCTATTGCTTTATAGAAGGTCCTTATGCAAAGGAAAATTAACAAAATTGCGCAGATAAATGATAACAATTTCAGAAAACGTAACGATTATTTTACTTCGCGCGTTTGACAGTTCGGACCTCGAACTCAATAGCATTGTTTTGGCAATCCTATTGAGTCTTAGTTTTACCAGTAGACTATTAATGCGCAACTATAATTAACAAGGATCGACAAAAAAAAATATACGACCATAGATTCACCTCAATGTTTTTTAAAGTATGTATGCATACATTCTGCCATCACTTTTTGACGTTCTAATATCAGATGCCTGTACAAAGGATAGTCGTGATAGCGGCGTCAACTGACAACCACTTACATAATAGACCATTGGTTAAGCAACAAACTTGTATGTTTACGCTCACAGACCTTCCTCGGCCCCCGAGGGTTCGCAGGGCGGACCCATATTGGACATTTTGTATAAGTGTAGGGCTCGATGCCCCGATCCCAAGGCAAATCCCTTTCGGTGGACCCTTTTCTAAAAGGTCTAGCGACCGTGTCGGAGCCCTGAATTTGCGGATTTTTAAGGTAAAATTTATATAGGGGGTAGGAGGTATGAAACGTTGGGAGCGGCAGCATCATATTTTTAAATTTAATGTTGGCACAGTCCAAGAATATATGTATGTGATCTTGTTAGGTTCTGTTTATAATCGATTTCTTAAAATATTGTTACGTATTTCGCCTTTTTCTGATTTAAATATATAAAAATATCCTTGTAAGCTAATTTCTTTAATAAGAATTTTGCATTGTGCTCTTAAACTTTAAGCTGCTATTGAGATCAATTCAGATGAAACTATTGACCTCGACCCCCGGATTGAAGCCCCACACAATTAGTAGTTGCATAATCAAATATGTCTTTAAAAATAGCAATACGTTTACTGTAATTAAAAAAATGTTGTACAATTTTTCATTTTTTTTTCCGGTGGAGAAATCTTGCCAAGTTTTCTACCAAGAAAACATAATAGGTATATCGGGCAATAAAACATAATATTAATTAAAGGTAAAATACATGAAAAAATACCATTACCAGCATCATATAAGCTCTAATTGGTTTCAGCGTGCGCGAACACAATCCCTCACTGGCATTGCGTAGCGCGAGCATTTATAAATAGTGTTAGCGGGTGTGGGGCAGGCATCACGCAAGCCTCCTTGCCTACCTATGCGGTCTTGGTACTTAGTCCGGACCCTTCGGACCCTCGTCGACCCGGGCTAACTAGATAACGACGATATCGGGTGAAACGAAACTAAAGGAAAAGTATTTGTAGCTCTGCTAGTGTGGAAACTGTGCGGAATTAGGATGGGGGAATTGGGTCGCGTGGTAAATTAACATGTTTGCGCGCTGACTCGGCCCTTTCAAACTTATAGTAAGCCTTGTAAGCGTTTTAGCAGCGGTTTGTTTGATATCACCAAATGGAAGGCAAATTCAGATTGTGAAAATCGCCAAATACATTATTTTATTTTATACAACTAGATATACCAAACTTAGCAATATATCTTGTACACATAGTTCATGATCAATACTAATTCTCACTTGCCAGATGTTCACACTAAGATTTCTTCGATAAACTCAGCGACTTTTGTTGTATCTGGAGAGGATTTTTTGACGTGACAACATCTTATAAATTGGTTTGCCGGGTGACACTTCAAGAAACTGCGTTACGCTCCGCTCACGTTATGCGCTCACAATGAGAGCGAGTGAGAGGCACGCGTCCCTTCCACTCGGGCATGGTTAGCCCGCCTAAGAGCGAGAGAGACGAAGAAATAAAATTTTGTTAATATGAAATTCAGTGCGAGATTCTTTGTATAAATTAATGTTTTAAATATAATTCTTTGTATAAATAAATGTTTTAAATTGTTACTATTATTTCATCCTTCTTCCTACTATACGAATGAATATTCACATTAAAATTATTTTACCACTCAAAGTCGTTGTCACGTAAAACTTTCGCCCGTATACCGACTTTACAGGCAACCAATTTTTTTTCATCACCATGTAATTATGCACGTTAATGGAATACTTCATTATAAAGAAAAATAAACTACATAATGTACTGGACTGTAGCAGGATTTCAAGCGTTCGCCATAATGTTCCGCCAAAAATCAGTACTACTTGTACTTTACTGTCAAGTGATATCTAATAAAATTTACATACCACATTGAAATATATATATAACTCGGGTACTACAACAATAATAAAAAATATAGTTTCTGAAATAGACCATTATAATTATACTTTTACAGCAAACAGTCGAAAGGGGGATTTGGAAATTATTAAATTTTTTACAGGGCAATGTGGAAAAATGGCAAAACAAACTGAAAATAACAAAAAAGTCAAGTCATTTGAAGTTACTAAACACCGGACAAAGCTTTTTTCTTAATTAATTAAGTCGCAAATTGATTACTTTCGATGGAAGGTATAAAAAGCGGGTGTAGGCACCAGGAGCACAGCGGGCGTTAGGGGGTATCGTACCCCGCCTTACGTTGCGAGTGGGAAATGTGAAAGCAGACACACGAGCCTCGCTGCTGCCCCTCTACTGACAGCATAAAAACCATCGATGAACTTTGTTATTTTTTAAACTATTTAAAATTAAATTAATGTATCACTTACGAACGGGTGATTTTTTAAGGAAAAGTCGATAATAACTGAGACGCTTCTGCAATATCTTTATATTAACATTGAATATTGATTCCAATTTGAACGATGGATCTAATAGGATACAGGACACTTTTTCTTTTTATTTTCAATAAAACAAATCGGACAGTTTCTTTGGCGCGTTATAGAATTCAAATAGGAATTAACATCTCAATGCTACAAGTTAAGCGACACGCCATGAAGTTTTTTTTCATTTCAAAAACCATAGGCTCAAAAAATTATCTCTGTCCACTGTTTTTGGATCACACAAATTGTTGCTCTGTGTGGGAATCGAACCCACAACACTCATGCGGGAGGTCGGTATCTAAACAACTTTGCCATCTGTTAAGTTAATAATGATAAAATTACGGGTATAAAATATAGGTAATTTTTTAAGTAAATATTTCTTTAGTCGCGACATGAAAGTAGCTCATATTTTTTTTCGGACGGAATTTATTCAAACGGAAATGACGTTCAGTAAAACAGCGTATAGTTCCTTTACGGGAGTAGCCTAACTATAGTGTGCTCACACTATAGTTAGGCTATATGTGTTATTTACACATTCATTTATAATTTTCAGTAATACATTATACTTAAATGTTATAATAATTAAATTAATTTATTTTATTTTATCTAAACACTGGGCCGTAATGTCTTAAAGCACAAATTATAATTTGTGAATAAGGAAAAAGAGTATTTTAGTACGAGCGGGAATCGAACCTGCGTCCCTTCCTTTCCGCGGAAGTGCTCTAATCCATTGAGCTATCGTACCATTTCTAGAAATACCGAATTTCCTCATCACATTTGTTTTAACGACCAACGCCCTCTATCGGCAATGCATTTACATGCATTGATCCAATGTAGTAAGTTATGCATTTCATCAGCTTTTGTGGTATCAGTTGGCTCGATGCACTCCCATAAATCTTCATGCGCCAGTATCATCTTCATTGCAAATTTCCAATAATGATAGTCTTGAACTCCACGCAGTTTCTCAATAGGAAAATTCGCCTTGTCGTTGCCGGTAGCCATCGCGAGGTTATGTGCATACGCACAATATTTACCAAAGCGCGAATTGTTGTGCAAATTACAAAATTATCTACTCGCGACAGGGACAGACGCCCTGGGCCCATAACCTGATGGGTTAGGGTCAAAAAGAAACGAAGATTTCAGAGAAAACAGTAGATATTTATTATGTACGACAGAGATACCACAATATACAACCAGACATCGAGACAGAGAAAAAAAAAAATGACATAAGCAAAGTCAGATTTGACTTTGACGTTACTGGATAATAGACTACTCAATGTTGCGTTTCGTTTTACATTCCAACATACCTATATAAGTTTGTGATGTGATGACATCAGGAGAAAAAGATTTGAAAGTGAGGTATTACGATAACTAAAAACAAGTATATAATAATATTTTATTCCATCCATCAGTCATTCGACGTCCACTGCTGTATATAATAGGTCTCCCTAAGAGAACGCCACAATAAGCGGTCCTTTTTATTTGTTAACACGGTCCAAAATGCAAGTTTACGCACGTCACTGGGGTACCAACAGGATCCAGGGGGGAGTTTCGGGATTGATGTCATACAGGCTCGATTCTTGTGTAGAGTTCATGAGTCACAATACCGACTAAAACATGACCGCGACGCCTTCTTCCATCATAATGGAGAGTCATAGGATTGTCTACAGATATTCCACACCGACGCTCTAGTGACTACATCCAAGGGTGCCTTGCGGTTTTGACCAGGTCGTCAGTCCTTCTGGCGGGAGGCCGTCCTATGCTCCGCCTTCCTGTGAAACATCTAATGCGGAGGGAGGGTAAAACCGGGTTAGCGTGGCGATGCTTTGACGTGACAATACAATATTATGATGACATGGAGCTGGTCTGACGATGGAGCTGGAAGGTGGACATAGGAATTCTATAATGAAACGACGCAACCCTACCGTGTTTAGACTCGTTTGATTCGTCTTGACGAGTAATTTGTCATGGTTTCCAGGGTCTAATGATGAAGCTAAACGGTGGCTATAAGAACTCCGATATAAAATGACATAACCCCATCAATTTTGGGCTCGTATGGTTACTCTTGACAAGTACTTTGTCTCTAGATGGTACCCAGGGTCTGATGATGGAGCTGAAAGGTGGCCACAGTAACTCTGTAATGAAACAACGCATCCCCATCGAGTTTATACTCATTTGATTCGTCTTGACGAGTACTTTGTCTCTAGATAGTATCCATGGTCTGATAATGGAGCTAGAAGGTGGCCATGGATACTCGTTAATTAAACGTCGCAACAGATCGATTTAGGATTTATTAATTTAACGATTAACGATTCCGACAGATGGCGCAGGCGTCACCCAAAGACGTTAAGTGTGATGTGTTATCGAAATTAGCAGTCAGGAGCAATTGTCAGGATGGCTGAATTGGTAAAGCATCTGGACGGTATCCAGGAGATGCAGGTTCAAATCCTGCTCCTGACTGTTATTTTCGATTTCACATTTTTCACTTTGTGTTTAATATATTAATATTTTTTAAAACATCGATATATCGATAGTTGTTGGTTCTTCCTGCATCCCTAGTTGACAGCTGACATACAACACATAAAGGCTTTGTTCCGATATACACTGCGAGCACTGTGATATCACGTGATCAACAGCTTCCTTAAATATAACAACTTGCACTATGGAATATTACTATTATTATTGAATATTATAAATAAAAGATACCCAAACATGGCACATGTAAAGAAATTCTGTTTATTGCAGTGTAAAACCAATACTTTGTAAGAAATGAAAGTAATGACAGATCAGTATACTGGATTGCATTCCGTTATAAACAGTAACCAGTATAGCTAACTATAAAGGAACGACTTCACAGCATTACTTTCATTTTTTTGTCTTCACAGACTTACAGTGCTCGCAGTGTATATCGGAACACACCCAAATTACGCTGTCGTCTTACCTATTAAGATGGCGGACGACAGCCGAAGTAAGTCACTTTTACTAGGTATATGAAGATTAGGGCGCCTACTCCTTACTACTTACTTACTTACTTGTTACAGACTAATAATAAAGAGAATTATGTCGCCATGATAGGAATGACAGGTTCACGTTCCACCATTTTGTGATTTTGTTGTGTGGTTGCATTCGCATAAAACCTTTACGCACTCATTTCTTCATTGGTAATATGAACCAGTAGGATTACTAGTAGTATAAGAGTCCAAAGTGCGAAATTCCATTTATTTTATGATTAATCTTTTTAGTAATAATATCTACCATTTTATTCAAAGTTTTACTCCAACCGCGCGTAAAGGTTACACGTCGTGAGGGACTTCCGATACCTATAATGCCAAGTATCAAAGTAAGCACTCATACTTACAATCAACTACATTTTATTGGATCGCACAATCTATGCATCTAAAATATATAATCTAAACAATCGATGTGTCCCTATTGACTCCTAAACGGTTCGATTTCCATAAAATTTTCTTGTGAGGTTTGGTAGGCATCGGGCAATCTTCAGATTAGCTAAACGCGTGATCTTGTGAGGTTTGGTAGATCGGATCAAGGAATATATTATTTTTTAGCAATTTTGTGTACCGTCCTCATCTATCCACCAGAAGTCATCTGGATATCGATAAATACGGAACGGGTCGCGGAAAAAAATTTATTCTCGTTTTAGTGTCTGTCTCGAAGTCATACTAGTCAGGTCTATGTAGCTGAAACATCAAACATTTAAAGGCATAATCGAAAGGGAAAAAAGGATGCAGATCAATAATTAACAATCAGACGAGAATTGAGACATTATAAGGCTTAAGGGTTTATGCACGATGCGTTATATGCGAGATGTGAGCGAATAAAATTATGAAAAGTACCACAAGTTGCTCCGTTGTGTAAAAGGGTAAAGAAGTTTTACTTCTATCACGTCTGTGGTGCTGCATGCGCAATTTATTTATTTATAACATGCTTTTTAAAAGCTTTACCTTTGGCAATGTAGGTAAACAAATCTGGGAAATCAAATTCAATCAACTACAAAATTTCGTATCGATTTTAATAAATCTTTATTTAAATTCATGAGCAACAATTATTTAACATTAGATGGGCCGTGGATCGTCGGCCGCCATAAATGATAAAAAATTGCTTGCAAATTTATGTAACACCGATGATGACAATACAATAATTTTATAACTCCAACTCTTCATAATATCCCGGTCGGGGTCAGCAGATTAAAAATGCTTTAGTCGCTATAAAGTATTTTTATTTTTGATTATTTATTACGGTGCCCGTTTATTAAGGTTCTAATTTATTTATTTTTCTCTCCATCAATATAAAGTACTATAAAATGAAAGCCATTGTTTCCAATAATTAAATATTTAAATATTATTTAGTATTCCCTTTTCTGCAGTCAGTACATTAGACGGTCGTGCCCGGCGTACTACTAGTTATTATTTACCAGCTTTATCATTTCGAAAATTTCATATTCCCCGCACTTGGACGCTTGAGGTTTAAAAGCGTGAGCGGAGGGTAGGGAGGTATGAGGGTAACGCAACTTTTTGCCTACAAACTGCTTAGTACTTAGCGCTACTAGGGGGACATGGGGCGCAAGAGCTAAGAAATAATAACCGTGGAGCATGCAAGAGGTAGGGGCGACTGGACATACTTTTTGTGACTGATGGAATCCTAATGACCAGTTTATCTTTTATGTTTAAGGTTACCTTTAAATATTTAATTATCTAACACTATAAAGTGTAGGTTAATAAAATTGTCTAAAGTAATTGGTTTTGTTGTCAAATAATGTATTATAGAAAGCGTAAAATATATATCAGAAATGGTATATGGCTCTTTTGAATTCCATCACCAATAAAAATATTTTTAAGGCAATTTAGGTTAAAGTTAATAAAATAACATGATGAGTATACTTATTTTTGTTAAATGAGACTGAACAAAAGTTTGAAATCTTATCAAAGTACATATACCTAGATACGGTTTATGTCAGTAAGGAAGTTGTACGTACAGCTACTAGATTTCCAAGAAGTAAATATAGTAAGCATTAAAATCACACCTACATTTTTTTAAATACGTTTACTCAGTAAGTAAAATAAAAGTACGAAAAGTTTAATTACGTGTAAATATATATTAAATAAATCAAAGTCAAATAACCTATGAGGTTATTAAAAAATACAATATATTTGCCTTACAAACTACTTATTTATCATACTTTAGTTACCATAGCTCCCTGCTCACAAAATTCCTTCAGTCGCTACGTCGTAGCAATAAGCAACTAATCATTTGAATCGCTCAATACAAAAGAAAGTTGGAAACGCACAGTTTGAACATGCGATGCTTGCGTATTCTTTGTCTACCAAATGATATGATATAGTAAGATGTAGCTACACAAACATACTAAACTTGTCAATAGCTACTATTACAGTAAATTTTTCTTAGCAAAAAATTCACTGTTTTACTAAAGAGTAGAAAGTTTCCAACATTCATTTTAGTACAATATTTTCTCTGTAAAACCACAGACGGCTCCCTGGAGCGGCACGAGTCTGTAAGTCTGCCAGCCAGCCCATCAGGGTCCCAGTATTTTTAATGAAAGCTGCGGCGTCGGGCGGTCCTACTGTGCCGTATTAATCTTAGCTGACGATAGCCTCCTACGCGCCCCTGCTTTCCTGGTAGGTGGTGCCCAAAGAACCCCGTCTAGGGGGCGAAATTTTACCCGATTTTTCTCTATTTTCCCTACTTTTGCGCTGCATGCATTATGCAGGGAGGTACCCGGACACGAAAATTTATTGATGCCAAAATAAAAGTAATGTTCTTGCTTTCGTATGTGATGCTTCCTGAGAACCTCCTTCAGCAATCGACAGTCGTTAAAAGTATCTAGAGTTAGAATATTTTCAAATACTTTGATGAAGACCAAATAAGTAAAAATAATATATGTACCAATTGAGATACCCGTATAACAATGACTTTACCGGCGCTGAATACTGTAAGTTTGATTCCAATACAGGACAAAAATTGTGCGGTCCACAAATATACATAAACCGTTATTTGTCCGAGTGGACCTTGTTTGCGCTAAAGGTATTTAGCACAGATTAAATACGTAGGTAGGTAAGCTTCAACAAATTATAACTTCTAATGGTAATAAGTAATTAGGTTATTGTACAACTACCTATAACGAAATACCATTTTTTAAAGTTTTGACTGTCTGTCTGTCCGTCTGTCTATCTGTTTGGTTGTTCGTAATCTCTGAAACGGCTGGACCTATTATAACAAAGAAGAAAGTTACTCACTTTACTTTTATTTCGGAAAAATAATTATGTTTCGGCACAAAAATGAAAATAACTAAATTCCACGCGGACGTAGTCACGGGTAGCAAGCAACTGGTCGAATATAAAAACAAATAAAAACAAAGTTTTAGTTTTTAAACAACTAGCGACGATGTAACTCATAAAACGTCACAAAGTATTACTTTATGGCTACTGTTATTTGCATTGAGCTGTAAATAGTATTGTGTTTGTTGTGGTGTCTAGTGTTTTTTTTTTTAAATTGAATCCCACTCGACGGTCTCTTAAGCGGTAATGAGCACTTCATTTTAGAAATTCACCTAGTATCCGGGCGATACACAAATGTAATATATATTATAGCGACACAGCTTTACTAACACGACACTGAGATGTAGCGTCTCCTGCTCGAGGTGAAAATTTGGCGAAAGAAGTATACGATATTAAAACGCAAAGAACGTGCTTATAAAGATATAAAAGGCAAAGGAATTCATGTATCCAGCCACAGTTCACTAAATAAAAATAATACACATTGTCTGTTTGTTCGTTCGCGCATCACGCAAAAATTACTGAACGGGTTTTGATGCAACTTTTTTTATTTGGTAGCTCTTGATTAGACTTAAAAACTGGTATACATTTTATACCGCTACTATTCGATATAGTAGGAAACCTGCGATATTACCTAAAATCTAGCATTTAGCTGCGGCGGCGCCGCGGGCAAATGCTAGTATATCATAAATTTACTATGGTGTGACCTTAATAATTATTGCTAAGCTCCAAATTAAAGAAAATTGCTCACATTTCTGATTATTTGCTCGTAAAATAAAAAGCCTCTTTCATTTGAATGTAGATTACCTTCATTTTATATCTGGAGCAGTTCTTCTGTGGCTACAAACGGTGTTAAAGTATTAGAGTCGGGTGGCAAAAAAGTAGATACCTAATATAAAGTCATATTTGTGTTACGATTGACTACACTACAAAAGGAATTGAACCTAAAATACTTTAAGAGTCACTACTTTAAACCATCTGTCGTATATAAAGACCTGTAAGGAGCCAACTTATGTTTTTATTCTCGTTATAGAAACGATTCACAAAAGATGTCCTATCACGAAGCGATCAACGTCTCCGAAAAAGTCAACACAAAAAAAATCTGACCGTTTATTTTTCATTTCGAAAGGAAATGGGGAAATTACAAGCGAGTAAAAAATACGTCTCGATCTTCGGCAGTGAAAAAAAAACCAACCGAAAAGGAAGCAAGCGACCATTAGGGTATTATCGGGCAGAAAGGGTGGGGGAGAAATCAGAAAAAAATTGCTAGAACCACCCTTTCCTTTTCGTGAACGTCGCTTGCCACCCTGACCTTACGTTACACCCTGCGGCCAGGGGGCGCATGTATGGGGTGAATTACATGAACGCCAGGTGAATTTGGAAAATTAAAGTTGTTATTAGGTGAGTAGTCGGTGGACCAAGGCTTGGCTTAATTGTGGATGCCACACGACACATACCCACTAAATAGATACCATTTAGAAACGAACTTTCGAAATATTGTGAAATAATTTTAGTATAAATTATGTATGTGTAATATTATATCAATGTTTTCATTATTTTTAATTTAAGGGTCATGTAACCGGGGAAGATTTTGCGTGACTCTGTGATTAAGAGTATTAAGTAAACTATTTTTTACAATCCATTAATGTATCGTTATTGGGCACGAATCTAAAAGCAATAATCAGAGCTTTCCACCGCGAGCTGGCTTCACATTCCGTCGAGAAAATCTCAGGCTTACTATTATTATTTAGTCTATCGTACATTATAACGTAGCCAGATTATAGAATTGGCAACCTTTTCATGAAAACTAACCTAACAAAGCCTAAATTTCATGACATGGTCGGCTACAACACGAAGTGAGCAATTCTAACCCCGGCTGTACACATTCGTCTATTTGTCTCGCGAACCTCTCGTCCACTCTCGTCTCGTGGAAGCTCGATACGAGAGCACACCATGTACACACTCGTTGTATAAATTGAACTTCGGATGCCCGTCGCGATGGACGTGGAAAAAACAATTGCGGCGTTTTTTTTTTTATTAGTTATTGTAATTTTTTAATCATTTACCATAAAAAATGTATTAAACCATGGCGAAAAAGAACTTTTTAACTATTCAACAGGAATATATATTTTTTTTAAATCTTCCACGGGGATATCAAAATCGTTGCTTATCCGCAACCAAGCGTCGTGTAATCGTTGCTTATCCTTGTGCCTGATATTCTTAGGATTCCATAATAGTGATTGCCTTTGGTAGGCTTCTAAAAAGCGTTAGAACACGTTGTTGTCGCACGCAGAAAGCACGTCTTTACGCGAACGCAGTTGGCGGCAAAATTCTACTCTTTGGTTGGCGGGCAACTAAGCAAACGAGTGTGTACAGGCGCGTTCTCGTTTTCATCGCTAGACTCACCGAGACCCTTTGATTCGTGCACAAAAAACCGACACTCTTCCGAGACTTAGCGAGAGCCCCGAGACGAGATGAGGCTAGCATGTACACACTCGCCCTCGGCCTGTCACGGCGTGTATCGACGAATGTGTACAGCCGCAGTAAGATGTGGCCACGACACATATTATACGCGTTATAAAATATAGTCCTTACTAATATTAAAATTGCGAAAGTGGGTTTGTTTGTTACGCTTTCACACCGTTACTTTTAAAGCAATCATGATGAAATATTTTAGATTTTCTGTCTGTTTATCTGTTTGTTTGTTCGCGCATCACCCAAAAGCTACTGAACGGATTTTGATGCAACTTTTTCTATTTGATAGATCTCGATTAGACTTAACTACTGGTATACATTTTATGCCGCTACTATATCGGGAACCTGAGATACAACCTAAAATCTAGCTTTTGGTTGCGGCGGAGCTGCAAGCAAAGGCTAGTTTTCAATAAAAAAAGAAAATTATCGTAATAAATTTATCACGTCTCTCAAAATGGACCAAACTGCACATAGTGTGCAAAATTTCATTATGATCAGTTAAATTAGTTTAGGGATTCATCGCGAACAAACAACGTGACACGAAATTTATAATAAACTAGCCTTTGCCAGCGGCTTCGCCGTAGCCAAAACCTAGTTTTTCAGTTATATCTCAGGTTCCCGATATAGTAGCGGGATAAAATGTCTACCAGTTTTTAAGTCAAATCAAGGCCTTTCAAATAAAAAAGTTGCATCAAAATCCATCTAGTAGTTCTTTTAAATAAATTCTAAAGTAAATTCTGGTTTAAATAATTTTCTAGTTTTTCGATTATATCTCAGGTTCCCGATATAGTAGCGGGATAAAATGTATACCAGTTTTTAAGTTTAATCAAGGCCTTTCAAATAAAAAAAAGTTGCATCAAAATCAGTTCAGTAGTTTTTGTGTGATGCGCGAACAAACAAACAGACAAACAGATAGACAAAAATTCTAAAAAAATTGTTTTGTGTTTAGACATGCCTATATATAGCCATTTTTTCTCAAATATCTCAAATGTACAGACACAGCTCTGTTACAGCTTTATAATAGTATAGATAAACATATTTAAAGACTAGCAGACCGGGTGGCCCCCGGTGCTGTAATTATTATTTAAGTAGGTATATTAAAAATACTTAATAACCTTCACTTCTCTTCATGGAGCATCGTTGGGTGACTGCGATAACTTAGCGGCCCAGAGCACTTCCACGGATTGTATGAGATGCAGGTTCGAATCCTGCTCGCAGTTAAAGCTCTCTTTTCCACTTCACCAATAATTTGTTCTTTAAAAGTAGCTGAGCATGTCAAGTGCTAAAATACAGATTAAAATACTTAATAACCGCTTCTGAAGTTCTCTCTCCGGAATCCCTCTCTGGATATAAAAATGATTAATTTTCTCTCCAAACTGCCCACCAGTTTTTTTTTTAGCGGGAACATGAAGAAAGTAATGTCGGCGCTCTGCATTATTTTCCTAAACTTGTGTTATTTCAAGTATTAATGTATAAAAGTGGTGGCCTTTTGCTTATTAACTATTTGTGTATGTGCATAAGTGTTGGTAAGTGATGAAGTGCGGCATAACTTGTTTTTTTCGTGTTGCCTCCAAAACTTCATAGAAGCTTCAGTAAAGTCGCCACTGTTTTGCTGTAGCGTGAATTTGACTTGACTATGACTAACTTTATATGACTTTGACATCTACTAATGAATTAAACTTGCCTGAAGAAGAAATATAACCCTAAATGAGTCATTGGCAAATACTCAAACTGAGTAGCCATTATTTAAATATTAATTTATTTTTAAAAAACTGCCGACCACCGTATCTAATATCCAAATATCAACCAATTTTCTGGAGCCGCTAATAGTGGGCAGGCAACATTTAGGCATTTCAATATTTGGACAAAAGATTCTCGACATATTTTTTTATAGCCCATAATAATTATATCCAGCCAGATAATAAATACCTAACAATTTAAATACGTAAAATTGTTTAAGCGGAATACTAGGAGAGTATAACGCTTGCAGAGCTTTCAAAAGAAATCCAAAGGGGCGCTAACGAGAGAAGGTCGAGACGCGCGTCAATAACAAAATAATTCACATGTGACAATAATTAAGAGGTTTCGTCCCTCCCACACGGCCCTTGGGGCTAGAGGAGGCGAAGACGAGGGGGCCTGTATGACTCGATAAAGTGTGTTTTTTGCAATCAATATTTCAGAATATTCGTAAAACAATAGTTTCCTTTTTGAATGACTTAGGTAATTACTATACATATTTATATTAATCTATGCATATAAAAGACAGAACTGTAAATATTTATATAATATATGACTGGTGGTCTAAATAGTAAGTGCCTGTGCAAATTGTTGCGGGTACGTTTCCCACTCAGGGCACAATATTTATGTTATCAAATAGCAAAACAATTGTTTTTAAAATTAGGCGATTGTCAATTCATGTCTCAATTTAAGAGACTACGAGTACAGATACAAATTATAGAGTAAGCTTACTATGATAGACGACGTCACGATGACAATGCCATATAACCAACCATCTTTATAGTTTATGTAGCATGAAGAAGTAGAAAGTGGTATACTATTAGCATATACTAGGCTTTCATAACGCACGAAGAGTTTTGATTCTTACAGACTACAGTTGATAGTCGACGATCTTGCGGGACCGAAATAGTAAGAACAATTACCTAAGTGATAGTTATGAATGCATACTAGCGCTAAAACATGGTACTTCAATATTATCCATACAGTAATAAGTATCCCACTGTATAACTAGGCTTTCATAATACACGAAGAGTTCTGATTCTCACAGTTAATAGTGGGCTGCGGTACCGAAATGATTATTTAATAGAAAGCCTCCCGACGGACTGTGGGGTACAAGACCCTAGAAAAAGTTTTGCTGCCGCGTCTATCAAACTAAGGGACTGACTAAGAAAACCATAGAGTAGAAGACACAATTTTAAAAAAATATATATCATTTCATAAAATTTCTTTCCTTCTGTTTAATAGCAGTGTTTTAATCAGAATTCAAAAATATTTACCTACTATAGTTGAAGTAAATACTTCTTTAGTCGCGACTTGAAAGTAACAAGTTTTGTTTTCGGAAGGAAGTTTGTAATTCAAACGGAAGTGACGTTTAGTAAAATATAGTCCCTTTACGGGAGTAGCCTAACTATACTGAGCACAGATGTGTTATTTACACATACTTACATAAATTTATAATTTTCAGTTATACGTTATCCTTAAATGTTATAATAATAATTTATATCACACATAATCTATATATGTATGTCGGAGAAGGATCATTCTCGTTGACATCGCCGTTAGTGGACGTCATGAGGGTAGAATGCGAGCACAAAACAATTATCACAGATGACACTATTTTAATTTAGAATTAAGTGATATTTGGCTACTTCAAATAAAAATTAACAAGACCGAGCAGCGGATACAGGGCACCGATCTTACTTTAACTTTACTTTTCACGCTCTTAACGAACTAACTCTATCAGCCACTATTGCTCAAATGTGTGGCATAAACTGTTGGCCTCCCTAAAGTAAAGATGGCGCCTCGAGTGGCACGTGCTCTGCTCTGATTGGTCGTTATGTGAATTACATATATATATTCATAACTTTTATTTCATAAGTAACGGTTTTTGATGTGAAACATCTAATGCGGAGGGAGGGTAAAATCGGCTGATAGCGTGGCGACGCTTTTATTTTACTTGTCCCGTTCAAAACATGCAAGCTAAATTTGACATACTTCCCGGTTTCCGATTAAGCTGAAATTTTACACGCGTGTGAATATCGCGTGACAATGTAATATTATGATGACATGGAGCTGATCTGATGATGGAGCTGGAAGGTGGACATAGGAACTCTATAATGAAATGGCGCAACCCCATCGAGTTTGGGCTCGTATAATTCGTCTTGCCGAGTACTTTGTGTCTAGATGGTATCCAGGGGCTGATGATGAAGCTGGAAGGTGGACACAGTAACTCTATAATGAAACGACGCAACCCCGCCGAGTTTGGACACGTTTGATTCGTTTTCGTCAGGCCGTGTAGCTAAGCCGTGTGGGGCCGGCTTTAGAATTGTCCCACCCCTCTCTAGCCACGGGAGTCGTAAGAGCCGACTGAGGGAATACCGGGGGAGTGAGCAGCAGTACTCTCTCGAGTATTAACAACATCCACTGCGATCGCCAACCCGCCTGCGAAGCGTGGCGATTACGGCATTATCCCCCATGACAGGACCGCTCGTTGTGGCGTTCTCTTGGGGAGGCCTATGTCCAGCAGTGGATGTTGAAAGGCTGATAGATGGATGGATGGATGGATGATTCGTCTTGAGGAGTACTTTGTCAAGTTATGATCATTTTATTTCTACAAAATAATTTCGATGTTTTCACATCTACTAGACGTCCCGCGACGTCTAGTTTTTTAAGTTATCGAAAAATTTAACAAATCAAATATAATTAAATTAAGAATTTTAAAGTAATTAGAAAGTTAATAAATAATATTGTGCGTTATACATGCAAACAACAATCAACCACCCATAACCCGTAGCTTCCTCCGACAATATAATAGAAAAATGGGCAGAAAATTAAAAAAAAAAGCAACAATATTATCTTAACGCGTTTGACAGTTCGCATATAATTGAATATTCATAGCTAAGACAGGACAGCTGTCTGTCGGGTCAGCTAGTAAAAAATAAAATAATCCTTACTAATATTACAGTCTAAGAGACATATTATATGGTGCTAATATTATAAATGCGAAAGTGTGTTTTTATGTTTGTTAGGTATGCTTTCACGCTGTAACTACTGAAACAATCGTCACGACATCTGCTATCCTTGTTCAATAAAGTACCTGTGTGTACTAATAATTATAAACCAAATCGCTACAAAAAATCGCCTTTCTATCCCTTCCTCTCCATTCGTGTTCCTTTTTTCCCTGGTGTAAAAACAACAAATAATTTACAATATCAACTCTAAGATTACCGCTGTTCAGCAAATTCTATGAGCCCAAAACTACTGCGAGTCGCGTGCGGTTTATTATAACAAGTTAGAACAAACGATCATTATGTGAATTTCAGGTACATAGTTATGGAGGAGTACATAAGTTAAAATAATAGTTTGAAGTACATATTATGTAATTAGTAAGGAGAGATGACCTACTACCATCGTATCTTTTCAACCCGAGTAATTTATATACCTAGTCGCAGAATTCATAAACATAAAAAGTATCTACTTCTAAAATTTATTTCTGTCTTATTTGAAAATCGAATACACAACGCTCAATATTACAATTAAAACAGCATACCTTGATTTTCCAGTGACATATTAGGTAAGCAGCTGAAAAATGAGTCTTAACCTTACGTAGCACATATATAGTGTATATTTTACATTAACAATAATTGGCTGTCAAATTGTCAAGGTATTATAGAAATTATCGGCGCCAGTGATATAATGATAGTCTTGGTATGTTCCTAATTTATATGTTCTTAATAATTGTATATATATATAGAACTTTATGATCGCTATGAATATAGATGCAATTGCAAGCCTCTGCACATACTGCCTGCAGACAGAGTAGGTATGTATTTGACGCGATCTATACCTGCCTATACTTCAATAAACATACCCATTTGAGGGGTCGGCGCAGCTAAGTACTCAATTTTATGACATGCTAGAAACAGCTTTTTACAGACGGTACATATATACAAACTGTATACAGCCTGGTTACAACTACAGCACGTTACTTGAAACTCGTCGCAATCGTTTAAGGACATCAACGAAACAGATAGTACCAGTTTTAAGGTATTAGGGCAACATAAGCTATATGGAGGTACGTAGCATAGTATAGGTACATAGACGGAGGGTTCGACTGCCAGTGAAGATTATATAGGGTTGTACCTCGCAAGGACTCCCGCGGGTCATACCCTGCGCCCGTCGTGCCTCGCTACCAAGGATGTCGTAAATTATATATACATAACAGCTTATAATACATATGTACAGAGTATATATGCCACATATGGGTACTGTCTTGATTGCTATATGTATTGAAATCTATGAGGCATAACATAAGGAGGGAGGACGAGGGATAATGAAATCGGCCAAACTTGCAAAAGAATTACTTTATAAATTACATAATATACTTCCATAGTATATCCTAAGTTGATCATCGATGACTTAGTACTCAGTTTTAATAGTCCATCTTATCACATTCCTATTAAAACAATAATATCATTGGCTTAAAACTAAAAAAAAAAGCCACATCAATTATTTCATCCCTCTCGGTTTTATCCACTGCCCATTTCAGGGTAGCGGGTTTAGTAATGATTTACGCACCCTTAAAACATTTATTAGGACCTCCATATAACTTATGCAAGCTTGGTTTTTTAGTGTACCCATACCTTTAATATATAAAATGGATCGGCTCTACACGTGACAAACAAACATTGATTTACAGGAATTATTAAAACTTTATAACTAACTATTCAGTTAATGTGAATTTAAAAACTTTCTATGTATGCTTTACTGCCAAATATTATATTGCAATTGGAGTGAGTATTTAACTTAGATTTAAATTTTTTATTCAAGTGTGCTAAAATCTAGCTTTTACCAGCACTATAACGACTAGAACTAATGTAGCAACTAGCCTTACGTCTAATCAAGAGCTATCAAATAAAAAGTTTCATCAAAATCCGTTTTACGAACAAACAAACAGACATAAAATCTATAAAAGTAATTTTGATTTCGGAGACGCCTAAATAGCCTACCTAATACAGTTTTTTTTTCCCCAAATATCTGAAATGTACAGTACAGCCCTGTTACAGCCTTACAGCTATACTAATAGATAGATGATGATACAGATTACCCAGCTTCATCGCATTTTTATGTTTATAGAAAACAATAACAGAAACATACCACATCTTCCTTTGCTTGAAATAGTACATAACGAGACAGGCACAAAGGTAAAATATATCTATCTTAACCATCAAACGGCATCCTTAAGAATTACAACAAATATCACATAATTTTAATCCCATAAAATTAAACTAGGTAGCAGGCGTGTAAACCCTGTGATTTTTTAATATCCAAAATCACTGTAAAAAAAGTATTAAAAAAATTAAACACAAAGTGAAAAAATTATGAAAAAAATAAAAAAAATATATGTATTAAAAAAAGTTATGAGTTTAATAAACACAAACTAGTTATGTTGTTTTTTTTATTTAAATTATAACCAGAACAAATAGGTTTATGAAAATATGATGGAAAATTGTATAAAATTATGGTAGAACAAGAGAAACATTATTCCACTGGGCATGTATACAGTAAACATAGTTAAAATATTTTTTTCCTTCAACTAATATTGTTTTTGCGGCATTGCGTGTAGACACCTCGTGCACGAGTTACTAGGCGCTAAAACTAGGAGTGGAGGTGGGTGGCAGGCGCTCCTACCCTTCGCCTTACGTTTCTAGGTACATGTGTGAATTTACTACGGCGCCCTGCAGGCGTCGAGCAGCCTCGCGACTAATTCCGTTAAAATTCTCTGCTGTTATGCTTCCCTGGTAGCGACGGCGACAGTAAGTAGGGTAAATGACAACGAGGGTGGTTGCCAGTTGGCTGGCACCCGCCCCCGTGGCGCAAGGGCTTTAAAGCTCGCGTTTATTTGCTACTAGCTCTTCAACCAGACTTGGCACAGTGCGCCGAATAAATTCAACTTTGTTGATTTAAATGTGCCGCAGAGTAACGTCTTCTAAGTAATTCCTATTTAGGAAATAATTGTATCCAAATTTTGTTCATTACTTATACTCGACCTTTGACATTGACATCTGACCTACTAACACGAATCATCCAAGTATATAAGCCGATATAAGCAAATAAGCCGATAATACCTATATAAAAGGCAAATTAAACTATAAATTTCACAAATAGATATTAAAAACATTTATTTGTACGTGGTTAGTTTTTACGTCATTAATATTTCAAAGATTAACCCAATAGCACACCCCGGTCTCGGAGACCCTTATGGTAATGAAACGCAGAATCGATTGCTAGGGGACGAAACTTAATTATGTCATCGTTCAAGGTCGCGATGCATGCGCACTCAATTCGCACATTAATTCACTTTTAGTCGAATTGCTTTTGAATAACTTTATGATTGCTGTCTTAAGTGAAATTTGAAGTTGTGGTAATGAGATTACAGAGGGATTTCACTTGTTTTTAAATATAAATATTTTGTCTTGAATATTAAATAAAGGGTACTAGACCCTTACGTGGAAAATGGGAGTTATGGATTCTGTTGACACAAGGGAAATCTTTATCATTATTACTTGCGGTGTTAATTCATGGTCAACTTAATGATAATAACGCAAATCGATTACATTTATTTGAGGGAATATCCGAATGAATATCACTCTGGTGCAAGAGAAATGGAATAAATAGTGACAACAGTAACGCACTCTTCAAAATGGTCGACGATTTGAAAGTCAGTTGCAATCATATTATAGGGATCACTAATTAATTAACCTATTAGTGCGCTTATGTACTATTCAAATTTGTTCTTAAATCCATGCATTTCATTTAAAATTTATGAAATAAATTTACTTTTACAGAACCTCTCGCGGAAAAATCTCCACGTTCCACCCGTGACCACGAATACTGTAATATATCTAAAACACATAGTAAAATGAAGTGTACGTTCATAGTTTTCATATCTACGTTTTAGTTATACAAGCATATAACTAAACCGGCATCTAATCTCTAACATCAAAGCTGCACAAGGCCCGCAAGTGGCGGTCCACGAATAAAATAGCCTGTTGTGTTATTAACAGCACCCAAAGAGAAAAAAGTAGATCATGATTGCGTTTACACTAGATGTGACATAATTATTATAAATATTATACCATGTTACCCAAGGGCATTTCATTTTTTTGGTTAAATTACAGTATTTAGGCTTTTTACGGGACAATTTAACCTATGTTTGAATAGCAATGTCTATGTACATATATAAAACAAAGTCGGTTAGTTACATTTGTTTACCAAGAACGGCTGTACCATTTATATTAATCACCTGGAATAGCAGAATACTCATTAAAACAATGAAAAACTTCACGAATATAATTAATTTTGTCATACACTTCAGTTAATAAGTTGAACAAAATATATATTCTGAGACGGTACAAAGTTCGCCGGAACAACTACTATTTTTTTTAACACTAGCTTTTAGGTTATATCTCAGGTCCTGAAATAGTAACGTATATAATAGTAACGAACAAATTAGGTTATAAGTACATATTATAAAATAGTTGCTGCGCGCTACTTCATACACGTAGATTTCAGCACATAAATTAATCACTCTATGGCCCTATTTTTAAGTAAAAATAAATATGATTCAATGTCCCAGAAAAAGAATAATATTGTATTAACACCCCAACGCCCACAAAGGCCTTCTAAAATAAAACCATTCCATCTAATCTATATAAGTCCATGTCTATGGCAAGTTAATTATCTTATACAAAGCTATCCCACAGGAACTATTAATTTTCTGGGATAAAAATAAACAGCCTATTTTCTGGGTTCGAGACAACATTTATTTATGAAAAATTTGATGATGGTTGATTCAGTAGTTACGGCGTGAAAGCATAATAAACAAATACATAACACAAATAAACAAACAAAAAAAAACCACTCGTATCTATAAATTATAATATTATTAACGATCATAACGGCTAAAGTACACAACTTATTAATACAATTTTTTTCAACAGATGGCACTGCACTTAATATTTGAGCTATGTCCTTTATTTGTATTGAAAGCTCAATCGCGCTTTCGGTATTTTCAAAGATGCGAAGCATATATACGAAAAATATTGTTCCTAAATTGTACTTGCTTCGGCAGTACATATACTAAAATTGGAACGATACAGAGAAGATTAGCATGGCCCCTGCGCAAGGATGACACGCAAAATCGTGAAGCGTTCCACATTTTTTGATATTTTTTTTTTGTAATAATTATAGTTTTATAATATACAAAAGTAATCCATCCCTATTGTAATAAATACCTGTCACAGTATTTTTCATTTGTTTAAGCTGATATGATATAAATGTATAAATAAGACAATAAGTAAAAATAAATATGATTCAATGTCCCAGAAAAAGAATAATATTGTATTAACACCCCAACGCCCACAAAGGCCTTCTAAAATAAAACCATTCCATCTAATCTATATCTCTGTACCAAGTACCCGAGAAAAAAGGGGGGAGGGTCGAATATCCCGCAAGGGTGGTCGGCAATGGACTGAAGGAGCCCCAATCAATCTTACAAGTCGCATGCGGGGGTAGAGGGGGATATAAGGCACTTTTGGGAGGTTGAAGGGACGATACCCTCTTATGGACGGGCCCGACTGACCCTTCGGGAGGCTCCACACGAAAAAGGTCAAACATAAACTTTTTTGTTAGTAGGATATTTCGTGAGCTAGCTCGCTATATAATAATACATACTACGGGCTTTATATGGTCTTAGTAATTAATATTAGGATTGCCTAAAATTAGCCATAAACATTTTATATAAAAATATTATTCAAAGCCATTTACTCATCACTAAAGCATTTCGTCGCGTCTATTTTAACAAGACATACATACTTGTAATAATATTAGTAAGTGGTCTTCTATTAGATAGTTAACTTAAATATTTTTCGTACAAAACCATTACAAGGTCAAATCTTTGAGTTTCTGTACGCGTAATAACATTTCGGTACGAAAACATCAGCAAACACATGTGAAATAGGCATAAAACTGAAAACCATATTCTAAGAGATATAGCGAATATAACCGTCATCAGAAAACTTACTTGCCCACTTTTCCGTCGGGCATCGTTTTTGTGTCTTGTCTAATACCGTGACGCCCCCTCAGGATGATGAAACCTTCCACCCACCACCCTCGCCCGTTCGCCCCAAGCGAGAAAAATGAGTTAGAAAAGATGCGGCGCCCGATTATGGCGTGACGCCCTGTGGTCCTTTGTGAGGGACATTCGTCTGAATCAATCGGGACGAGAGCGGCACCGTGAGCATTTAACGGTTACGTGTGGCAATGAAAACTTTTAATTCTGTTAGCCTGGTAGATAATATTATAAATTTAACGTACTATTATATTTGATGAATTTATAATTGCTGTGATTATTTAATAATTGCATATTTATTTAGCAGAATAAATAAAAAGCATAATTAAGTTAACTATTGTTATTTTACTAAGCAAATTCAATGAGAATTCCTGCTTGCAGCAAAAATAATTCTGTTGATTTGATTTACTCTATGATAAAATAAAAAAAAAATGTATAAAAACAACAAAAGTTTTTGGGTTATATCTCAGGTTCCCGATACAGTAGCGAGATAAAATGTATACCAGTATATATAAAAAAAAATGTATTTTAAGCCTAATCAAGATCTATCAAATAAAAAAGTTGCATCAAAATCCGTTCAGTAGTCTTTGCGTGAGGAGATGAGCAGACAAAAAATCTAAAAAAATAATTTTGTGTTCAGACAGGCCTATATGTACAGCCTTTTTTTTTGTTAAGGCGGGAAAAAATGTTCCTAACCGCACACCCCGTCGTTCGGGGCAACGAACAGGGAAGTGTGGGGCCCTCACCCACTAAAGAAACCCGCCGTGTGCCGTCTCTCCGCCTTTATTGGCGGGCCACTGGAACTACAATACATTCCTTCGGTGGTCTATATGTACAGCCTAATATAGTCACTTTTTCTCAAATATCTTAAATGTACAGCCACAGTCTGTTACAGCTTTATAATAGTATCTATAATATGTATGTACCTATATGTAGAGAACAGTGTTTCTAAAATAAAATTAAAAATTATGAACATATTATATTCAACGATAAATATATTATTCGTGAAACAGTTAATTAACATAATCTGCCTCTGTAGTGCAGCGGTAGTGTAAATGACTGCTGATCATGAGGTCTCGGGTTCGATCCCCGGGTCGGGCACCGGGCGGTGCTATTGAGTTCTTTCGTAAATAGAAAATTTTTCAGTAAGTAGCAGCCCGGAGTTTGGAACCGTGCCCGATAGATGGCAATAGGCTAGGCCCCTATTACGTGGGACTTAAACATAGCTGGCGAATCGTGGGTGTGTAATACACCTCTGCCTACCCCTTCGGAGAATACAGGCATGATGCTATGTTTTTGTGAAACAGGGTTATAAATACAATTGTCTGTAATATAGTCTATGAGCACCAAACTATAGGAGTTTGGAATACCGCAAGATTGCAATTACATCCGCTAAAACTAGACGTCATTCGACAGATGGTCTTTATCTACAGGCGCAGACTAACAAGTAATGGTACATATTTGATTACGCATCTAAAGTAATTTGAAGAATTTGTAGGCAACAATACCCTTAAGATCACCAAGACCCTAGCGCACAATAGCGTTGCCCAATAATTTTTACGTTAACATCAAATGCGAGAGTCTTCAAAATCATAACAAGGGTCGAGCGGTACAAAGGCACGCTTGGGGTAAAACCGACCGCCACGCCAGTTGCCAAAAGTTTAATCTAGGGTTAAGCGGTCCACGGAATCATACACAATATGTTTATTTGAAATTGTAATATGTTTGGACATAATAATTTCATCGCTGCTGTGGTTTTAAGAGTTAAGTGGTTTACACTGGAATTTGAAGCCGCTTCGCTCGCGTTTATTCCAGTAACACGAATGAATATAAAAAATAAAATATGTGAAAATATAGTTAGTAAACAATTGCCTATTATATAAATAATTCACAAAGTTCTTAGCACTTTAAGTTTACTTATCGCTTTATTGACACAGTTCCAGCGCTTTTGAAACAGAGAAGGTACTCGAGCTGCTGTTGATTAATGAGTCTCTCAGAGTAGAGGATATTATTCGGAATCCACCACTTGTTTTCTACAATTGACTGTAAGTTACGGGTCTCCCCTCAAAGCAGGATGGATTTATTTAGAACGTGATTTAAAGTTTTTGCCACAAATACGCATATGATTTTGAAAATCCGAAATATGTGCCGCATTCGAAGGGATGTATTTCCAATAGGAATATATATGCATTGTTTATCTGTCAAGACCGTTAGTATAATCAATCTTATAGCTCAGCTTATCGCCGCTGAAATTAATCAAGCTTGGCTAAAAAACATAAAAATACTCATTATGACGAAGAATTAAAGAAATTGGCTAATTTCTTTCCACTTACGTAATAAGATCCCACAAAGACCGTAAGAGATAGCACATCTCTGTTAGAACTCTACAACCTCCGATATAGTTACTACAGTTTTTGTTGTAATGAAGAAATCTTTTTATTATTCTTGATCATTAATTTAAAAATAGGTTATAAAGAAATTAAAAAAAACTTACCTTACTCTCTGTATCCATACGATCCTGGTACGCCATACTTCTCATGTGCTTTAAATACGCCGTCGTTATAGGCACGCTGTAGTCTATATCTCCGCCATCGTAAAACACCCCTCCATCAGGTCTCCAAGTCTTAGGCAACCTTCCAAAGGAATTAGAGTATTCAAAGTTGGAAGGCAGCAACTTCTTTCTAGGCGGAGACCTAGATTTTGGTGGATCTTTTGACGTTAAATTAGCTACATCAAGCGGATTATACTTTTTCTTAATCTCAGTCTTTTCCTTACATTCTACATTCTCTGACGCCCTAGTACTTTCTCCTTCAGATTTTAATTCTTCATTCTTCCGAGTTGGGAGCATTGGGTCAGGTTGGACATCCTCTACGTCTATAAGGCTATTATCGTCTTTGTCAATCTCAGGGTCTGCTCTGACCGGCTCTTCCTCTCTAAACGGCGATTCGACTGGTGAGCTCCTACTCAAAATAGGTGTTCCTTCAAACCCGTTTGTCTTTTTCGACGTCAATTCAATATAAGTCGGTTCCTGGTCTTCAGAGTCTGTAGGCTTTGGGCTTTCAACTTTCTTTAAAGGTTGAAGATCCGTGTAATCAAATTTCGGTTCGTAATAGTTAGAATGTGCGGCGTCTATCTCTGATTCCCAGTTGCGTGTGTAATCAGGCACGTTGTGGGGAATAAAAGGGAGATATGTTGGGTGCCTGGTGGGTGATGGCGAAGGGGTGGGCAGAGGAGGAGGAGAGGCGCTGCGCGGGCGCCGAGCACACTCCGCACATCCGGTGAGGAAGCGCGTCACAGCCTCCCGGGGAAGAAACGCGTACGTCTCCGTGATCTGTTGGCGAAAACATCCGTAATTAAGGTAAACCGAATTTGTTTTGCTTCTAAACTTGTATCGATATAACTTATTTAATCCTATAAAAACACTTTATTACTAGTAATAAAGTGTATCTATTTAAATAATACTTAACTTTAGAACTAAATATTCAACGTATTAATACCTATAAACTATTCAGACTCAATTGATATCCTGCCACAATACTCTTGACTAACCACAAATCAGCTTATTCAAGTGCCATAACTTTTGACTTCAAGAAAAAAAATCATAATAAAAGCTGGTTAAGTAAACATCCCTAAAAACAATTAAACACCCTAACAATTATGTAAATAAAATTAAAGTGTCTTTTTGTAATGTCTAAATAACAGCTTTTTATTTAATGCATAATGAAAATACGGTACTTATAACAAAAAAACGAATTCGTATATTTTTTGTCTGTTTGTGTGGCTCTTTGTTCCGGCTCATCTTTGAAATAGCTAGATTGATTCGGACGGGACTTGGACTGACAGATAGCTGATTTTATAAGAAGATACGGATATTTTTATTTTAGAAAAATAATTAAGGTACAACTAAATTCCACGAAGACGAAGTCGCGGGTAGCAACTAGTAATATACGAGTACATAGATGATGAACATGATATATAGACATTATTCATCCATCCATTCATCAGCCCATAAACGCCCACTGCTGGACATGGGCCTGCCCACGAAGGGGGGGAAATGCCATAATCGCCACGCTTGGCAGGTGGGTTGGCGATCGCAGAATGGTGTTAAACGTTTTCCAGGAATATGCTGCTGCCCATTCCCCTGTTGCCCCTTAGTCGGTTTTTAACGACACCCGTGGACAAGTAAGTGGTGGTGACATATCGTATTCTTAATCCGTCACCACACGGACAATAGACATTATAGACATTACTAAATAATTATCATAACATGTATAGCCAGATAGACATAGACTATACGTCTATGTTTTACCGCACATTAAAAATGAAATCGAATCTTGGACTTTGTACCGTTCGCACCACAAGACCAGTAGTGTAACAGTAACGTCGTGTGCTTAATTACAATTGTCCTCACCCTTCATGTATCAAATTGCAATCAACTCTTTTTTTACATAAAGTAAGTAACTTAGTAACTCAACTTACTAATTAAAAAACCAACCAATAAAATACCTATCAGTTATCATAATAATACTGCTATTACGCTACTGGTGCAGTGTTGTAGGAATGGAAGTAAAAATGTATTTAATTGATGTGATAATATGTAGCAAACCTACTCATATTCTACCATTATTGATAAAATATATTAAAAAGGTATGCAGCCATATTATATTACTGACTAAAACATGCAGCTAATAATCATGAGAATAGCATTTATGTACCAGGCAAACTCACCCTCGGAATGCAATAATAAAATTAATTACAACGCCATCTGTCGGCCCCAATGGAAGCTTTAGGGCACACAGTTTGGTACGGCTTTCCATGTTTAAATGATTACTCAGTTCATAGTTGTACTACTAGATGTCGCTTGATAAAGAATTAAAATTTATATATTATAAATTTTGGAACTTGAATATTGTTTTACTGACGATTTAGTATAAATACTATATATTAGATAAATATTATTAATATGAGAGTATACTCACCGTTCTGTAAGTACGCTTCTGCCCAGCATGTTTTCCTGGCCTTCCCTCGAGCTCCACGTGCACCGTGTAAATGATATCGAAAAAGTTTTCAACAATAGCCACCTTCCGATAGACTGGTTCCTGATTTGTCGCATTCTGTAACAAAATAAGACAATTACACAATGTTTGAACAAGTTCAGTTTTCTAGTTGCTGCACACATAGACCGAAATATTACATAGTTCTATTATATTCCGCCAGATGGCTAAATGTATCCTGACCAAGAAAATGGAAGCACAAACTTAGATGACATTGTTATTGGTACTTCCTATACTCGATAGATGGCGATGTATGTCTGATAGTGTAACTTTTTAGGCTAGAACTGTAGATATCCTAAAAGGAATTGAGGCTAGAGGTAAGGTATAATAACGAAATAGAAACTATTTAGATATTTTTATATATATTTTTAGCATTTGACATGCTTAGCACTATACATTAAACACAAAGGGAAAAATGTGAAATCAAAAATAACAGTCACGAGAAGGATTTGAACCTGCATTGAAATTAGCAATTAGGAGCAATTGTCACGATGGCTGAATTGGCAAAGCATCTGGACGGTATCCAGGAGATGCAGGTTCAAATCCTGCTCGTGACTGTTATTTTCGATTTTACACATTTTTCCCTTTGTGTTAAATGAAATAGAAACTACATATTACGATAGGTAATTTGTCAAATTGTTTTTTTTTTAACAAAATATATGTACCTTTCATCCAGTTTGTAATCGCTGTATTTAACTTATTTACTTAATATATATTAGTAATATTATATCGTCTCTCTCTGCGAAATATCCTCTCTTTCTCTTAAGTATTGAATTTTGACGTCGGTTCTGGCAGAAGCGCTAAGTGCCTATATCTAGGCCCACAGTGGGCCTAGCCAAGTTGCATTCTATGATCGCTAACGCTAATAGAAAACTATTTAAATGTATAGGAATTTGACATCTTTAACCATAGATAAAGAACTTATATTTATCTAAGTCTTTAACATAGCATCACGCCTGTATTCCCCGAAGGGGTAGGCAGAGGTGTATTACACACCCACGACTCGCCAGCTATGTTTAAGTCCCACGTAATAGGGGGCGAGCCTATTGACGTCTACCGGGCACATTTCCAAACTCCGGGCTGCTACTAAGAATTTTTATTTTTAGGAAAAAGCTCAATAACATTGCCCGACCCGGGGATCGAACCCGAGACCTCATGATTATCAGTCGCATACACTACCGCTACACCACTGAGGCAGTCCACCGAGAAGTCTAACAATATCTATAACGCTAAGTCACGTGACTTAACGTTAGAGATGTCCAATTTCCATACATTTTAGTTTTCTATTAGCGTTAGCGATCTTAGAATGAAACTTGGCTAGACCCACTGTTATCGCTTTAGTTTACTGTGGTTTAAACTATAAAGAGCAAAAATATGGGTAAATAATTTGCGTGAAATGTTAAAATTAAAATAGTATTTTGTTGTTATTCAAAATCAAAGGACAAACAAGAAGACCACAGCGAATCATATAATTTATGTCATAAATTTCTTGCGGTGGACTCTACCATAATTAGGCTGCCTGTGTGTCCGGGTACACAGGACCACTGCAATTAACCGGACGCCCGGTCTCTGGACCGCAGTAATCACGGGATTTGCTGCAAAACGTCGCACTTGCATGCATTACGAATAGGGTTGTGCCGCGTGTCCTATATTTTAAGTATCGAACTAAATTTTACTTAATTTAATACTTACTTTATTAATGATAAACAGTTTTTTTGTTACTAAACAACGAGAATATATATACTAGCTATAACAAAACACATAAGGTTTTTGTCTGTCTGTCTGTTTGTTCCGGATAATCTCCGGAACAGCTGGACCGATTTGAACGGGACTTTCACTAGCAAATAGCTGCTGTTATAAGGCGTAACTTAGACTACTTTTATTTTCTTTTATTTTGGAAAAATTAGGGTTCCGCGTAAAAAAACCCATGAAATTGTGAATGAGCCACTCCGGAACGCCTGGACCCATTTGGACTTTTACTAGCAGATAGCTCATCTGCAGATATAACATCTTATAAAGAGTAACCTAAGCTACTTTTAATTAGAAAAAATACCATTAGAGTAACGCGCTAATAAAATAAAACCCATGAAGTTCCGAATGAATACCGATTCTAATAGATATATCATCGACTAGCCTTTGCCCGCGGCTCCGTCGCAGCAACATGCTAATTTTAGATTATATCTCACGTTCCCGATATAATAGCGGGATAAAATGTATACCAGTTTTCAAGTCTAACCAAGAGCTAAGAATAGGAAGTTTGTAGTTGCATCAAAATCCGTTCAGTAGTTGTTACGTGATACGCGCACGAATATACAGGCACAGACAAAAATCTAAAAAAAATAGTTTTGTGTTTAGACATACCTAATACAGACATTTTTTCTCAAATATTTTTAATGTACAGACAGAGCTCTGTTATAGCCTTATAATAGTATGATATACATCCACGGCTAATCTCCTCAACAGCTGCACTGATTTGGACGGGATAGGACGGGGATCACTACTTTTATTTTGGAAAAATAATTAGGATTCTGCACTACTACACTACTAAAAGAAAATAAATAAATTCCTCGCGGACGAAGTCGCGGGTATCAGCTAGTATTATAAATGAAAACGTAGCAATCCTACCAATATTATAAATGAAAGCGTTTATATGTTAGCATGTTTCTTCAAAATAGCTAAACAGATTTAGATGAAATTTGACACAGCGATAGTTAATTACCTGGATTAGGTTAATTGTTTAAAAACTGTTTGAAAAAAATCTGGCTTGGACGGGTAATGTATGTTAACACGATAACGACCAAAATACTTAATTAATCGAGCCTTTTTTTTTCGTTTAGAATTATTATGACTAGGAATAGAGCCCTATTACTTTTCACGTTCTGATTCGATGTGGTTTAATTGTTATTAAATAAACAAAAAAATACTGAACTTTACGGCATTTACGCTCGACGCGACACTAAAACCAGCGCCTTTCATGAGAACTACCTACCTTTTTACGTACGCATAGCCACCGGTGGTTTTACTATAGTCAACAGAACAGAACGCCATTCGCCCGGCCGGTACATTGTTTTTTGTTAAATGTTTTTACCTTTGCTTGACGAACTGATGTGATGAAACTGATAACTATTTTATCCATAACAATAATTAAAAACACTAAACACACGTAAATACGTTATAAAAGACGAAAAAAACATATTTTACATTCCACATTTTTTTTTGCGTGGCCTTGGCGTTGCGGTGTTTTCACTTAGAATGTCTTAGAACAAAGTATAAAACTATAAGGCAACCAAGTTAGGAAGATAAATGGTTTAGAGATTTCTTGTTGAACTCATTGATTTTTAAATAAGTCGTATAATATTGTCCAAAGTTGCAATTTTCTATTGATAGATGTCGCTGTTTTAAAGTAAAAGAGATATTGACAAATGCAGCCCTAGATGTCGCAAGTGGCAATTTTAGATGTATTCAGTTGCTGTTGTATATATAGAACCACAATATTGCTTTTTTTGTAAGGAAACTAGCGATGACTTTTTGTTTTCTTAAATTGTTTTTGTTTATAGTTTAATAAATTATTCAATTTTACATGTTTATATACATTATATGCACTTATGCAGGTATATATGTAAACTCATGGATTGTTGTTCTTACTAATTGCCAGATGGCGCCATGCAAAATGACAGAGGCAGACCAATATAGAAGTACTTCTTAAAATTAGCGCTAGATGGTGTATAATACACGAAACCCACATTAGTACTTTTTGAAATTAGCGCTATCTATGTGATTTATTGAAAACTACTTAGTAAAACCAATACATTATTAGTTACTTATCAAATAATCAATTATATTGTGAAAAATGAAGATTATGAGGCGTGCAGTTTTGGATTTTCCAAAGTATTTTAATTTTTGCGTTGAAATAAATAGTTATTTTAAAAAATTACTTTTAGTAAGTACCTATATATAAGTACTTGTATAATAGTAATATTATTCATGTTTTATTAGTATTATTGTTACTATCATTATCTTTACTAACACTATACATATGAAAATTTGTTTGTTTGGTAATTTATTTGTTACTCTGAGGCCGTATTTAATTTGACCGATCAATTTGGCATACGTATAGTCATATCATATACATATTGTCAGTGTACAGAGAAGGATATTATTCATGACGTTTTACTTTTATTACTTTTAATAATAATATTTAAAATATGTGCTATTATTAAAATATGTACTATATTATTACAACCCGAATTTTACATGGGCGAAACCGTGATTTAATATTTTTTTATTATAAACTAGCTGCTACCCGCGACGTCACCCGTGTGAAATTTATAAACAAACAAAAGTATGTAACTCGTTATAACATCAGGTAGCTGCCAGTGAGTCACGTCCAAATCAGTCCAGTCATTCCCGAGATTAGCCAGAACAAATAAACGGACAGGAAAAATAACTTTAAAAATTGGTATTTTTCTAATTATGTAACTTTCGTATGCATTTAGTAAGAAACTGTTATCAGACACTTAAATTTTATTTATTTCTATTGTAAAGAATACAACATTTTGAACGACTGGAATCTAATATTGTGTCACAGGCACACGTCACTTTTCTTTTACTTCACTGTCACTGTGTCTATCTATCTATCTAACACATCTTCAAAAATAAATAGCACGTTAGACGGGTGGCGAGTGCCGCGTTGAAACACGGGTATCATCAGAGATCCTTATCCCCGCGGTTGAAAGTGGCCCGGGGCAGGACTAATGGCTCCGGCAATTACATGGGCGAAGCGCGCCATCCGTGCACACTAGTGATGGGCAATATTTATCTCGATGTATCGATAAAGTTAGTTTTTGTTGTTTTATTTTAACTACCCATTTCATGAAATAATCCAAGTGTTATCAAGCAAATATTCAATTAATGGATATAACTATTTAGTGCAACCGGTCCCAGAGCAGCTATCATAAAGATATGGGAATCGAACCCATAATATTTAACAAGGGATGTCGATATTTCAGTTCCTAAATTTGCAAGTTCATTACTTTTTGTGTTTTACGTGTTGCGTGTATGATAAAGTTTATTTGTCCACAGTAATTAATTATTTGAGTGCACTATAAAACTACTGGCTGGTTTAACACTACAACATTACACTAGACAAAAGACGGGATTCCGTCTGCGTAGGCCATATTAATTAGTAAAAATAGCTATTCCACGGAAACCATTCATTATTTCGGGAGAATTAGTCTATGTCCTTTTCTAGGCTTCATACTATATGTGTGCAAAATTTCATGATGATTGGTTCATTAGTTGTGGCGTGAAAGCATACTAAACAAACATATAAACAAACAAACTCTCTTTGACATTTATAATATTAGCAAGGAAGTAATAATATAATGTGGTATAATAATAGTAAAGAGTAATTATGTCACAGATCTGGCACTTTGCTTCAACGTTGTAACAAACAATATTTATCGTATTTAAACGCAAAAAGATCGACTAAACTCTATTTCTCATCCCTAATGTGTCAGACGCGCTAATTAGCAGCGAGACCGCCCGTGCCATTCGCGCGCCGAGACAATTCCCGCGCCGAATAAAAATAAATTGTACGAAATATCGGCAAACGTCTCGCACCTCCTGCCACCCTGGTAGCCGGTATACCGCGCCGGCTTTATAATGCAACGACTTTGATGAAATTTGTGTTGAAGCTCTGGTTTGAATTTACCCCACAGATTGTGAGATTTTATATTAGTCTGCACGTCTTAAGCTACGAGAAATTGTCTTGGTATATCGCTGGCACAATAGCTTGGCAATATATATTTTGTCTGAGATGAAGACTTTGCAACTCAAACTTTTCATAATGTTGTGTAAAACGTGAAGTTTGCTATACAATTAGAAATATCTATAAATCACTATCTGGCTGATTATGAGGGCATTATAGCCAGTCCTGACGATATTCGCTCTGTTGTAGAGAGTTCATTGTAAAGAGAATTATACACCATGTAGGGCTACGAGCTAGATCGCAAGTTAGGGCTCCTGCAAAGCTTTAATGAAGGTTAGTGTCGGCCCTTCTTATAATATGTATAATAAAAACCCATTTCATTTAACGCGATCAGTATTATTTATGTGATCTCTGTGTAAAAAGAATCGGACAAATCTTCACCAAATAAGTATTCTTCATGCTTTTAAAAACTAAAGTAGGTAGTATTTTTCTGGCTTTCATTAAGTCTGAATAACAATCTTTGCAATGTTTTTTCGTTACTTACCTTTACATGTACCTATTTTGTACTTTATTCATATGCGTATTAATTTGTGCAAATAAGATATTGTGGAAGTTGCTCTATCAGGATGCTAATTTGTTTTGAAAATAATTTATTTATGAAACATTGATAGCGGTTTAGCATCTTCAACTTAATCCAGATTTGTTACAAAATATAACGGTTTTCTAATAACTAATTTTGAGATATAGCCCACACTTCTATACTAATTTTATAAAGCAAGATTTTGCTTAAATTCGCTAAACCACAACTCTGAATAGTCGGATTAGAATAGGCTAGGTAATTTATTTTTGCATTTAATAGTTTCTAAAGTAAGACTATATTTAAATCACGCTACGACTCTTAGGAGCAGAGAGAAGAGAGTAAACAGATTTATCGAAAAGAGTCAAACAATGCATGTCATTTGACAAGGAAATAATCGCGCGGTTTATACGACTAGTTATTAACCGAAATCCGGCAAACGGTTCAGCTAGTTAATTAATGTGTTTTGCAAAAAAACATACAGTCGAATTGAGAACAAATTCAAATTCAAAAATATCTTTATTTCATAGGCTTTTTATAACAGCACTTAAAATCGTCAAAGTTACTTACTAATAACTAACACGAGCGCTTGAGGCAAGTGCATCCGCAATCCAGCGATTGCAATCGCCACAAGCGGCCGGACTCCGTAGTAAGGCTTTTCATGAGAAGAAACGGCAAGAAACTCATGAGCCACTTTTTTAAATTTTAAATTTCTTACAACATTTAAATTAATACTTAACTAAAGTGCTCATCAGAACACAATATTGTGGAAAAAAAAACAATATAATAAAATAAAAAGCGGTATGTGCTTATTTTAAAATGAGGAGCAGTTCAAAACCATTTTATCTTCCAGATAATCCGAAATAGTATAATAACCTTTACTAATTAGTCTAACTTTTACTGTTTTCTTAAACTTATTTAAAGGCATGTTTCGGATATTTTCGGGAATTTTATTCAAGAAGCGTATACTGCCCCATGAAGGATCTACTAATTCTGTGGAGACGAGTACTGTGTGCAATAAGATTGCCTTTGTTCCTAGTATTAATATGATGAACATCACTGTACTTATCAATGCTATAGATATTTTTCTTGACATATAACAAATTTTCATATATATATTGTGACACAACAGTTAGAATATTTATTTCTTTGAATTTATCTCTAAGGGAAACTCATGGGCCTAATTTAAAAATTGCACGAATAGCCCTTTTCTGGAGTACAAATATAGCATTTAAATCTGCGGAGCATCCCCATAGCAGTATGCCATATGACATAATACTATGAAAATAACTGAAATAAACAATTCTAGCCGTTTCTACATCTGTCAATAATCTAATATGCTGCTGAACTAAGCTTACTTGACAATTTTCCAATATGGGGGCCCCATTGGAGTTTGTTGTCTATAGTAATGCCCAGGAAAACAGTAGACTTCACAAGGTCCAGCTCTACGCCATTTAATTGAACATTGGTTTCAATCAGTCTTACATTTGGTGTAGTGAACTTAATACATTTCGTTTTATTCTCATTTAAAACTAGATTGTTGACATTAAACCAATGAACAACTTTAGAAAGTGCATTCAGTTCACATTGTCATAATTAAGTAATTGTCTTCTAATTTTGAATAATAATGATGTATCATCTGCGAACAATACAATATTGTGATTGTCCCCTACGTAATAGGGTGTAAGTCATTAATATAAACGAGAAACAAAAATGGCCCCAAACTGGAACCCTGTGGCACACCCATCGTCATGACAGACCCCAATGATAGACTGCCGTTAACTTTTTTGGAGTCGGTAGAAAATAAGAATAAGAAACAAAATAAGAATTTTAAAAGTAGTACAACTTGAAGATAAACATCGGCGGTACCGGGCGGACAGCAACAGGTGGAGATGTGAGTTATTGTGAGCAAAGGCAATACTTCGTTCGTTTAGCACCTTCGTGTTTGATACTTGAAATCGCCATATTCTTGCAAGATGTAGGTATTGATACTTTTCAGTGACAGTTCTAAGTTTGTGCATGTTTGGTTACCTGCCGTTTATCCCAATCTATTGTATATGTGCCTAGTAGGGAATCTTAACCGTAGGGCGACTGTAACCCCAGTATTGCAAATGGTTGAGCGTCGATTCGACCACTCAACGTCCACTAGACTATATTCGTAATCATCGTCGTTACCATTTAAAAATGCTAAAATGACAAGCTTCGACACAAAATGATTTATATTACAATTTACTTAGGCTGACAAAAGAACCTTGATGGCCAAAGCCTTTTGTTAATAAAAAATATTGATTGGCTACTAAAGTATTTTGCTAACGATACAATATATCGCTGTCATTTTATTTAACTTGCCTACATTTAGCCTCTGTATTCTTGGCTGAGGAAAGAGGTACGCGTGCCAACGGCGTAAGTGTAGAACTTGTGCATTTCGACACTGAAAAATGAGTATTTCGAGAAATGTAGTGTCATTAGTTTGCAAAAAAGAGAGAGAGATAGTGATTATGCTTTAAAGTAGAGATATGATTAAGTGTCATTTTTTAAATTTCCGTTTATTTGAAACAAAGTAAAGTTAAAATGTGAAAAGTGGGATTTAAACCCGCATATTCTGGAACACCCTACCGTGTGGGGCCGGTTTTAGAATTATCCCACCCCTCTCCACCCATGGGAGTCGTAAGAACCGACTGAGGGAATACCGGGGGAGTGGACAGCAGCACTCCCTTGAGTATTAACAACATCCACTGCGATCGCCAACCCGCCTGCCAAGCGTGGCGATTACGGCATTATCCCCCATGACGGGACTGCTCGTTGTGGCGTTCTCTTGGGGAGGCCTATGTCCAGCAGTGGACGTTGAAAGGCTGATGGATGGATGGATGGAAAGACTTTACGTCAAATGGAGGCACTTTGGGAATGATTGAGCGGCTGGCTCAGTTCACATGATAGACGATATATACCTAAATACTTATTTTATTATATTGTATTTATTTTTGTTAGACGCAAAATAACGAATTTATTCTAAACATAAAAATGGCTCCCTTTTTCCTAACTAACGCCAACGAACTAAGTTCTTAGCATTGAAAATAATTCTTAACAATTTGGAGCAGGCAGGCGAAAACACCTCCCCGTCGGCGGTATGGTGCCCTGGTACTTGTGGGGGTGGCCGGGCGCCGGAAGCCGGATGTTGGATGAAGCCAACAGTGGAAAATATCCAGATTGCCTAGCTCACCGATAAGTAGAAATGACGTCATCGACATTATTATACGGATTTGCTTTCGAAGTTTGATTTCCGAGCTTAAGGTATTGCGCAAAAAAGTGTTTATAATGGAGCACAGATCACTGCTGCCATCTATAGTATAATGTAATATTTCAATCTATTCTAACTGAATGCAGCAATAATTTTATGAAGCCTTTTTAATGTCTAACGACCCCCTCTGATGGTAAGTGGTAGGGATCGCTTAAGGGCCTTATAACATCTGGGGCACATCTAAACAGTTGTCTACCTTAAGAAAGTTCTTTTAATCACGTAAAATTATCGTCCGTAAACCGACTTTACAGAAAACCATATAGTTTTTTTTATCTATAAAATAAACTTTAATAAACCCATTATTAACTAGATTCTGCTCGCGACTCCGTCCCCGTGGAATTCAGTATAAATAATAAATACGTCACTCTATGGCACACTAATTAACTCTGTGAAAAGATAGCTATCCCACAAAACTATATATTTTACTAACATAAAAAAGTCTATATCCTTTTCTACGCTTTAAACTATATGTATGTAAAATTTAATGATGATTGGTTTAGTAGTAACAGCGTGAAAGTGTAACAAACAATCTCACTTTCGCATTTATAATATTACTAAGGATGATGATTTTCTCTTTGGAAAATTCTATGTGAATTATATCAGTCTTCACATTTCAAAAACCTCGCACTATGACACTTGCAATTAATGGGATTGTTTAACCCTCAAATGACGTGCGGACATTTGGGGTGACACTGTACGTGAGGGGATTGTGTGACCCGCGTCGCAGTTATCCGTAAAATTGATTTTGTAGCTTCCTTTCCATGAGGATATCACTGACTTTAAAAAAAGTACTCAACATTATTTCACCTAAATGTAAATTACAAAAAAAACATAAGGCCTTAAACTACATGTATGATCCTAGAACACGATTTGTACGATTTAGGGGCATGACTTATTAGAGTATGGAAGATAAGTTGGAAGCGCGCTTCAGAATGTAGTCATTCTTGATTTCTCAGGATTGCAGGGAGCCGACTCGTGATCAATCAATATAAGATTAAGAAGCGATCAGTCGGCCCGGGCCGTAGTTGTGCGCTCGTTAGTGACGCCCGCCCGGCTCTGGCGTTCGCTGCACGAACGAACATTAATGTGTTAAGGTTGTCAGTATAAATATTATACTCTATTAATATTTTGTATATTTTTTCTGAAATCTATTTTTCTTACACAGGGATTTTCTGCCACATTTTATTATTTGCCTCTCGTAATGCTGCCGCCGGTAGTCGGGAAAGAGGTGGTGGCACTCTTTATTATCATATTTATATTAAACTAGCTTGGCAGATGGAATTAATACCACAAACTTTTAAGTAAAAAATATAAGTTTTATACTTTTAAATTATTTATACTTTTAATTATACAATGTTGTATGCTGTTATTTTTGGAAACACTTTACTGCGAAGATACTAAAGTATTTGATTTAAAATGTTTAAAAAAATGTGTAACCCGGTGAGTCTGTCTCACAAAACATTTTTTTTTGCCTAACTGGTCGTTTGTTAATTTTACGTCTCTGAAACTCCTGCCATTTTGAAGGTTGTTTTTGTGAGTAGGTAGAGCATACCTTGGATCAAGAATATAGACTTTAAATTCAATCTAATGTGAGGAAAAAGCATAAGACTAACTAGATATAACGTATACATCACCAAAGTGATCGAGAAGAAAATCTTACACGGCAACATAGCAAAATGGAAGAGGAAAGCAAGTCTAATGTCATTGTAAACCGGATGAATGACAGTCTACAGTCGATAAGCTTAAAACTAGCTTCGCGGTTTTTTTATTTATTTTTATTATAAATCTTGTTTATTATATGATTATAACTGTTAAATACAATGGTTGTTTGTACCGTGAGTGTCTGTGATGTAACATGCAAACAATCCTGATAATTGCACGTTTCACATAAGTTCTCAGGATGTTATCACTACTTGAATGCTCTAATTTTTGGTCATAATTACTGATATTTTCACATTCGCTCTCTCTCGCTCTCGACTGGCTCGACTTTATCGACAAGGTTTATTGTCGATATTTATCCTAAATGTTTGGATTTTTTTTTCAACTAATGATATACCTAATTGTCTAAAGAGTTTAACTTTATTTTGCCATTTTTTTCGACTGATTCTATAAAAAGAAAATTGTTAAGATTAATCGGCCGTGTTGGTTGGACTCCAAAAAAGTATTCAACAATAAATTTGTAGCAAACATTGTGCAATAAGCAAAAAGCTGAGTGTATAATTCAGTTATAATATGCATAATATCGTTGACTGACATTGCTTGTGAAATAAATAAAAACGAATTAATCATGTTTGTTTTAATTTATTATGTCTGTTTTGTTTCATTAGTTAAAGACGATTATTTGAATGAGCGACTTCGTTAAAGAAACTGATTTGTTTTATCATTTTATCGATAGTCAGTCTAAGTCTTAAAACTTACATCACTATCCAACGCACACATTGACAAATCAAAATTGGTCACGCGTTATCGAGCTGTCAGGTGATCTATACGTTATACTATATCTATGGGGAAAAGTTATCCTCATTTAACGATTATTGACGTAAACCTGCGTGGACTTTACTCATAGTCACGATCAACTATTTTTGCAGCGCATGACCTGACGGTAAGTTATAATCACCACTCATAGACTCTATAAGTAAGTATTGTCACTTTACTGCTCAGATTTCATTTCTAGGATGTGAAATGAAAGAGTAAACGGCTCCTCCACTGCAACCAAAATACACCGAGATGTTTCTTGGTGGGTCACACGGGAAATGGTGGTACCGACCCGCTCGGACCCAAGTGAATACTCAATCCTCTATTGGTACCCCCCACAATCAGCAGTGCAAACAACACTAATACTTGTAGATAGATATTCTTAGTCAGTCATAAAAGTTGTTTCAAATATATTTTACTTACGCTTGCCAACCCTAATGTTCCCTATTTCCGTTTTCCCGCGACACTTGATACGCGGTCCCTTTCGCAGAATGCCAAGACTTGCTATTATATTAATATACATATATACAATGTCATAAGGCATTAACGGTATAACTATGTCAGTAGATTGATAGTGTAAATTGGTTGATTTTTATAAAAATAGCAATTACGGTGCAGTGGGTTAGATACCGTCTACCATCTTCCAGTTCTGAGTTTTTTTTTTAAAGAGAATTTAATTCTCACATAGAACACACATTATTGTATCAGCAAACTCGTTAAACTGTATATTATGCAGGTTCTGTCCTCTAACATGTTTGCCTATGTTTTAAATGTCTCGAGTGACTTGGTGGTAGCGCTACTGATAACGCATAAATGGACCTCCCAACCCGTGAAGTAACCAGACCTTTCTCAGAAAATCCATTTAAATCAACGTTACGTTCTGCATTCTGTTCAGTGCGTGGAGAGAACCCACTCCTTACTCCCCTCTATAATCTTTCCTCATCACCTTTACATAAACTTGTAGAAATCGCTGAATGATGTACTGTGGCAAGTTAATTAAAAATATTTGTCTGAATTTGTGACCTCTATGCATATTTCGGCCGTGTGGTGACGGACTGAGAATTCAAGTGTCACCACCTGATTCTTTCCCACGGGTGTCGTATGACGCGACTATGAGAAGTAAGCAATTATCACCCATTGTATTATTGGTGGTAGGGCTGTGTACCAAGTGGGAGTACTCACTAGCTATTGGACCCGAGCGGGTTAATACCACTATCTCCTGTGTTACTGGTCTTTTGGTTCTAGCAGGAGATAGTCGTTTATTCTTTTATTTCATATCTGTGAAATGGTGAGCAGCGACTTGACAATACTCTCGGTATAGTTAAGTCCATGAGCGACGGTTATTATTTACCATCAGGTAGGCAGTGGCTGTCTGGCACCAAAAAAAAAATACGAATTTACTGTGCGATCGGTTGGATGGTATAAAAATTACACATTAAATCTAATAGTATGTTAAACCTGCTCCATGAAGAACCTTTCATGGTGATTTATCAAACTGTATTGAAGTTTATCAGTGTCATATCGATTTATATGTATATGTAGCCAGCAACCACAACCATTTCATTAAACATAAACGAGACAACCCTACGCTACTTCAGAGGGCTACATGACAAGTGTTCGTCAAACTTATCGTTTAAATGTGTATAATACAGGGTTGTCACGGGCATACCTACTGTACCCTCGTATGTTCCCATTAAGTGAATGTTGACATTTATACTTTATATACATTCTGTATACAAAATTCCCTCGGCTTGAGAAGCACGGGAGTTAAAATTCGGTTTTTTCGTTTTACATACTCAAGTAAAAAGTAACGGAAATTTAACGTACATATATATAGATCTCATTAATGCGATAAATATTGGAACCGTTCTCAATATAAATACCAGTATCGGTGTCCACAGTCCACATTCACCTACCAACAAACCAAAAGAGAAACAAAACGCCAAAAGAGACAATCGCGTGCCAGTCTTTCACTTCCACTTCTAAGTCGGTCACTTGACTATACGTTCAATATGCCGTACTGTATCGTGAAAACGTGTAAAAACTACTCAAATAAAGTGAAAAAGAATATTTCAATGAGGAGACTATTGTTTTATCATTTCCAAGTGTTATTTTGCTTAAAAACAAATAATTTGTTTTAAATTTTGAATATTTGTAAAAATAAATCATTAACACATAATATTCACTTGAAGCCATAAGGTGAATCATGACGCGGCCTATTAGTAAAAGCTACCTAAGCTAATAAATTATTGCAAAGAAAACTCAACACTATTAATGTTACAAGGCTTTAAATTAAAATGTTGAAATTTGTATGTATTAATATAGTAGACTGTCTTTTAACTGTAGTCTATTAACTAGTGACACTTTTTTCGTGAATATTGTACCAGACCCAAAGTCCATTTTTATTAGGTCAATGACTGTCCAGGGTGAATTCGCTTATATTTATTTGAATACGCATTGACGTACCTACCACCATTCATACAACGATTTGCAAATTGTATCTATCTATACAAATTGAACGTGTTATAAGTTCCTCTTCATAGCAACCGCTATTTCATATACCAATTATGAGACATCAAATCACTTAATGAATACAGAATTTTTGGGAGTTCTTTGCTACCACTTTTAAAGAGATATAATATATATTTATATATAAAAAACTCGTGTCACGTTGTTTGTCTTCTAACTTCTAACCTAATGAACCTATTTTAATAAAATTTGGCACACAGTGTGCCATTTGGTCCAACTTGAGAGATGGATAGTTTTTATCCCGATTATTTACATTTTTATTACAAAATTAAAGGTTTTTATATCCGGAGAGGGAACTTAAGAAACCCCCCTCAATATTAAGTATTTCAATTTGTTAGATGGGACACTCGGAAACTTTTGAGAAACTAAAAAACTAACTTCTATGGATAAAAATTTTTAATTAAATCTTTTCAAAGAACTCTCCCAGCCTCTTCACAAAGTTTCATGAATCTGAATCAATTTTCGAAACATTTTTTCCAGTCTGCCGCAGACACTTCTCCACGGCCTTTTCGAAGGCTGCTGTTAGCGCGCCTCCCCGCGATGAAAACTGTATCCCTTTCAGTGATGTTTTATTTTAGGGAATAAAAAGAAGTCAGACTGTGCCAGATCAGGACTGTAAGGAGGGTGACCCAAGACTCTGACCGGTGTGGTGTCCAGGAAATCCCTCGTTTTGAGCGCTGAGTGCGCGGACGCGTTGTCATGGTGAAGCAGTATCCCGCGGAGCCCGGTGTTCGGTCGCTTATTGCTCATTGCAGACAAAACTTCTGGCAGGCATTTTGTGGTGTACCAATCAGCGTTGATGCTGCTTTGGTCTCGTAATGGAATTGAAACCAGATACCCCGTCAAAGTGAAGAAACTTGCGATCAAAATTTTCCCTACGCTTCTCGATCGCTTCACTTTCGCAGGCGTTGGTTCGTTTTGAAACAGCCAAACTGTTGACTGACGTTTTGTTTCTGAATCGTATTGATAAATCCAGGATTCGTCACCTGTCACAATGTCGTAAACGCGCCGAGACGATCGGACGCATTTACATGCATTAATCCAATATAGCATCACGCCTGTATTCCCCGAAGGGGTAGGCAGAGGTGTATTACACAGCCACGACTCGCCACCTATGTTTAAGTCCACGTAATAGGGGGCGATCCTATTGACGTCTACCGGGCACATTTCCAAACTCCGGGCTGCTACTGAGAATTTTTCTTTGTTAGGAAAAAGCTTAATAACTTTGCCCGACCCGGGGATCGAACCCGAGACCCCATGATTAGCAGTCGTATACACTACCGCTACACCACCGAGGCAGTTAATCAATAAATAAATAGAATATAATTAGTTATCCGATCCAATATAGTAAGTTTTAACTTTGCAAATAATGTAAATGCGTTCCGATAGATGGCGTTGGTCGTTAAGACAAATGTGATAAGGAAATTGGGTACGACCGCAAGGGAGTACGATAGCTCAGTGAATTAGAGCACTTCCCCGGAATGGAAGGGACGCAGGTTCGATTCCCGCTCGTACTAAAGTTCTCTTTTTCTTCATTCACAAATAATAATTTGTACTTTAAAAGTAGCTGAGCATGTTGTGCTAAAAATATAGATCTAGTTTTAGTATCATTATAGGGAAATCAGTTGAGAAAAATAATATGATTCAAATATTTTAAGACCTGGTCGGAATACAAAACGTTCATGCGACACACGCAAAAGATATTCCTGGTTTAAAATTCAATACGGGTGTTGAGTCAAACCGTCAGTAAAATAAAACTGTCTGCCTCAGAAAATTCGCTTCTGGGACCGACCGCTAAAACCCGTATGCACTCCTAAAAAGATTTAAAAGAGCTCTCAAACGCCCGCAGCTGTCGAGTATCGCTGACTTGCACCGTCCGTCCACCGTATAAACGCGCCAACGCTTTCGTTACTCGCCTAAATCTAACCACGTCTCTATTTTAAGAGTCTCTATTTTAGAAAATATTGAACAAAACTGCTTACAATATCATTATGGCAAAATGATTTAGATACCAACCCCTCATGTCGATTGTTAAGGATTCGATTTCCACACAGGACAATTCTTTATGAGATCTACAAATGGCTATTCTGAGGCTGAGTGTACTGTGTGTTCTTGACAATGTAGTTTTGTATAGGCCCCGATATGGGGATTATAAACTAGAGCATTGTGTAATTTTCACAAAAATAGCTAATGATGATGATGCCATCCAGCCAGATCATTTTATTTCAGAATCCTCTATGCTTTTTAAAAAAGTCAACATTCTGCTCTAAGGAGCAATCCTTGTATCGCAGGGGACTTTACAAACATACTATTTCACGGACACAAAGTACACTCAGACTACAACAACCGTTTGTGGATCACACAAGAAGTTGTCCTGTTTGGGATTCGATCCCACAACACTCGGGCGGGAGGCCGGTATCTAAACCACTCCACCATCTGTGCAGTCGTCTAATAAATTATTAATAATTTTATATATTTTTTAAGCATTTGACATGCTTAGCCATATAAATTAACACAAAGTGCGAAAATATGATATCGAAAATAGCAGTCACGAGCAGGAATCCTGCATCTACTAGAATACCGTCCCAGATGCTTAGTCAATTCAGCCAACGTTACAGTTGCTCGGGACTGCGAATTTCTATAGCACATTTCTTCTTAATGTCTTGGGTGATGCACTTTGTGTTAATTTCGATTCACTTCCCCGGATCGGAAGGGGCGAGGGCTTAATTCCTGCTCGCAAATCTCTCTTTTCCATTTTCACAATTATTTGTTCTGTTAAAGCTATAATGTTAAAACACCACCCTTCGACCATTACGGAGCGAGCAGAAATAATCAAGGGGCACAGCCAGTCAGTGAATACGGCGTTAATCTATTAAAAAAGGTGAAATTAAGTTATTTTATTTTTTTGTGCGGAACCCTAATTATATTCTCAAGATAAAAGTAACCGAAGTTATCATCCCTTATAACATCAGCTATCTGCCAGTGAAAGTCCCGTCCAAATAGCTCCAGCCGTTTTCGGAGATTAACCGAAACAAAAAGAGAGACAGACAAGACGGACAAAATCTATAGAAATTGGTATTTTGTTTATAAGTACCATATATTATAGGTACTTTCATATGCATTTAGTAAAAAACTGTTATTTAAATATTACAAACAGGAAAGTTCAAGTTGATTTTTGGATTAAAAGGCAGGTGAAACAGCAGGGCAGGCTAGTGAATGATAATATGCGGTTGACAGACGCTATAAGTGTTCGTCGCTACATAAAATATGTATCCCGAACAACGTTGTTTGGGGGTTGTTTGAAAGAATGTGGACCCTTCTATTGTTGAGGGACGATTTTTACCTGTCAAGTGTTGCCCTGACCCGGATTAGCGGTGGAGGGTTGAATGAGTACGATCCACTCTAACCGGGGCTTGGAAACTTCAAATCTAGGCTCCTTCAAAATAAAAATTTCGATATATCGTCGGTATCATTTTAGAATATTTATTTTTTGGCTTTAATTGTTTTCTGATCAACGTGTGAGTGACGTGACTATTTAGCCCCTAATTGCACGCCTCATAAGCGAAGCGTTGAGTGAGAGTGTGTTCTACTCCCGGTTTACACGGCACAACTGATTTTTCAAACTTAAAATATCTCTATTTATTATATATTGCACTTGTAAAATAATATCTACACACACATATAAAGAACAAACACTATTTTTAACACTCATGATATTTTTGATGTCATTTTTGTTATTCAAACTAGTTAAAAAACTGTTAAAAAAAGGTCCGTCTTGGACGTCCGTGAGTTGTAGGTAATGTATGTTAACACGATAACGACCAAAATACTTTACTAATCGAGTCTTTTTTTTTTCGTTTACGAATTATTATGACTAGGAATAGAGCCCTATTACTTTTCACGTTCTGATTCGATGTGGTTTAATTGTTATTAAATAAACAAAAAAATATTTACGGCATTTACGCTCGACGCGACACTAAAACCAGCGCCTTTCATGAGAATACCTTTTTAACGTACGCATAGCCACTAGCCACCGGTGGTTTTACTACCGTCAACAGAACGCCGTTCGCCCGGCCGGTACATTGTTTTTTGTTAGAAGAAAGTTCTTACCTTTGCTTGTCGAACTGATGATATTTGTCAAGTATAATAACTATTTTATCCATAACAATAATTAAAAACACTAAACACACGTAAATACGTTATAAAAGACGAAAAAAACATATTTTACATTCCACATTTTTTTTTGCGTGGCCTTGGCGTTGCGGTGTTTTCACTTAATGTCTTAGAACAAAGTATAAAACTATAAGGCAACCAAGTTAGGAAGATAAATGGTTTAGAGATTTCTTGTTGAACTCATTGATTTTTAAATAAGTCGTATAATATTGTCCAAAGTTGCAATTTTCTATTGATAGATGTCGCTGTTTTAAAGTAAAAGAGATATTGACAAATGCAGCCCTAGATGTCGCAAGTGGCAATTTTAGATGTATTCAGTTGCTGTTGTATATATAGAACCACAATATTGCTTTTTTTGTAAGGAAACTAGCGATGACTTTTTGTTTTCTTAAATTGTTTTTGTTTACAGTTTAATAAATTATAAAATTTTACATGAACTTATATACATTATATGCACTTATGCAGGTATATATGTAAACTCATGGATTGTTGTTCTTACTAATTGCCAGATGGCGCCTTGCAAAATGACAGAGGCAGACCAATATAGAAGTACTTCTGAGATAATACATGAAACCCACATTAGTACTTTATGAAATTAGCACTATCTATGTGATTTATTGAAAACTACTTAGTAAAACCAATACATTATTAGTTACTTATCAAATAATCAATTTTATTGTGAAAAATGAAGATTATGAGGCGTGCAGTTTTGGTTTTTCCAAAGTATTTTAATTTTTGCGTTGAAATAAAGTTATTTTAAAAAAATACTTTTAGAAAGTACCTATATAAGTACTCGTATAATAGTAATATTATTCATGTTTTATTAGTATTATTGTTATTATATATTACCATCATAATCTTTACTAACACTATACATATGAAAATTAGTTTAAGATTATGAGGGGTGCAGTTTTGGATTTTCCAAAGTATTTGTATTTATTATTCTAACGAAACATGATTATTATTATGTATATAAAAATATAACATATAAGAATATCTATTATAATATAATTCTAGTGTCACGATGTTTGTCCGGGATGAACTCCGAAACAACTGAAACTATTTTAACTTTTCTTTTTTTAAATGTGTTTTGTCCCAACTTAAGAGATAGGGTGGGTACTATATCTTTATTTATAATCGCAATATATATTATATTCATGAAAAAATATATGGCGGTACGAAGTTCGCCGGGTCAGCTAGTATGTTATATTTATGTACAGAATTGTGATTGCATTATCAAATTACGAGTAAATAAGTAAGTAAACAACAGTCATAATAGTAGTAAAATTCAAATTTCTATCTGGTTTATTCAAGAACCCTAATAAACACCTCGGGACATACCAGGACTGTAAAGTCGGTGGTATCTAAATAAAATATCTGCAACTTAATTTAGAAGTTCGTACTCTCTCCTAATAATAATATCAGTTGTTACTAGGCGCCCAGATAAAAGCAAGAGCTTTTGTATTCAGAATGTAAACGCCGGGCGCACGCCTTAATCCCTCAACTCCCGCATGACGGTATAACCGCATGCCGAGCAGAGCAGAGGGCGAGTCCACAAAACCATAAAAATATTACCGACATATTGCGGTTAATGCTACACTTTTATGGTGCCTTAGGTTTGGTTCTTATATTTTTCATTTAGTGGAAATAAAAATAATAGGAAAAGTGGGAAGCGGAAGGCCTCTTTATGACAAGTGGCAATTCGGTATCTATGCCTGCCTACTCCTCTGGGAAACAGGCGTGAATCTATATACTATATGATAGAATAATATGTATTTTATTTAAGGCGTGTTAAGTTTACTTACCCTCACTCAACTGGCCCAGTGGATTTATACAGTAAAGTCTCTCAAATCGGGAAATATGTTGTCTAAAAAACTCACTCAATGTTTTTGCTAGTTCTACTGCTTAACAATAATTTCTTAGCTGTCACATAAACAAAACTGGAATATCTATATAAGAACATAAGTATATATTTTCACTCCAGCTACAGGAAAAATACTTAACTACGAAGACAGCCGCAATTAACGAAGACAAGAAACTGGTAAACGGGCGCAAACGAGAACGTGACGTAATAAAAGAACATAAAAACTACTAGGGGAGCAGCGCTAGGGAAGAGGTCGAGGGAGACAAAGACCGTAGCGCCTGTATAGGGTTCTCAACTTTGCGAAATAAGTTGGTTTTTCTCAAATATCAATAAAAATAATTTTATTATTCCTTTATTAATCTCGGGTATATAGATTATAAAAATATAGCTATTATTTTGTTTCCGTTTAGTTGTCAAACACAATATGCTAAAGGAATCTTACGTAGGATACGCGATAATTCTGGAAAAACTAACATACGAAGTACCTACATAGTAATAATTTTGCCATCATAGCAAAAATAGGTTAGTGCTTAACTTTAAGTGGAAATGGAAGTAGCGGCTACTTCCCCGGATTCGTAAGTTCGATTCCCACTCGCACTAAAGTTCTTTTTTTCCACATTTCACAAATAATTTGTTCTTTATAATAGCTGAGCATGTCAAATACTAAAATACAGATCCAAAATAGTACTTAAATTATTATTCCTAGAACTTATTTATTTTATAATGATTTTATTACGCAAATAATATAATAAATAACTTTACAAACCGTCATAAGATGCCCTCTTAATACTAACACAAACTTATTTACCAAAATTTCAACATAATTTTGTAGTAAACCCGTTTCGCGTGTTCTTCATTCAACACTTGCCGTGGATGTCGGCAGGTACTTAATGGGTACACCATCTCTGAAGACAAAGGGATGTCTTCCCTTTTCCTTAAGTAAATGAAAAAACAATGTTGTCTCTGTCCTGGCTTTGGATTAACTTAACGAAGTAAGAACAAAGTCGAAGTCGAGTCGGATCAATAATTTCATTCGCGAGTTCGTGCCGACTTAGAAAATTATTGTGAAAATAGAGCACATAGTACTGCAACTATAGACGTAGAATGTAGCGAAAAATTCCTACGCCTCTGACTGCAACTGTCTAATAAAAACCTGCAACAAAATTACGTCGAAAACTGACAGTGCTATTAGACAGTAAAGTACTTATACAATATAGAGGTTAGTTACTAAGCCTGTGAGAATCTGCTTGTATTAATCAAAGTGGCAACCCTAGTCGGGAATGACAATGGTCCGTCGGTGCCGATACTCGGGCGTCTAACAGTGCGGTACAACGTCAGATATCTACACCCCACTGGTTTTTACGCTTTGTATATTTTCAACTAAAGACTCTAGAGCCTTGTTCTCTCTGACAGGGCATAAAATACGTGTGATGCCTTTAACTCCTTGATATTCTACCTTAAAAGCATCTAAAATTTTAAAGTACATATTATGAAAACATAACTCTAAGGGCAGCAATGAAATCCATGATTTCTGAATATCAGTTCCATTTAATCACAAAGTTGCTGCATATAGTAAGTGCTTTCAACTCGCAATAACCTGTTTCAATTTCACATCCTTATTTTTTTTTGTTAAGGCGGGAAAAAATGTACCTAACCACACACCGCGTCGTTCGGGGCAACGAACAGAATAGTGTGGTGCCCTCACCCACTACAGAAACCCGCCGTGTGTCGTCTCTCCGCCTTTATTGGCGGGCCACTGGAACTATGTTACATTCCTTATTTCACATCCTAGCCTAATCTCTGTTTAAATGAGAAATTTCTAAATCTATCGGCTGTATTGTAACATAAATACAAAAGTAAAATTCATAGACCCGACTAAGTACACAAGAATAAGCATGAATGGTCCTTTGAGCCGAATGACCAGCAAAAACAAATCTGAAATGAAATGACTGACAATTCCAAAATGTTATTTCAAGAATTTCTAATGTATATTCATCAAACATATATGTATTACATAAAATACACGTGCCAAGTCCCGGGGCTTTAGTGCTCACAGAGTACAACATATATACATAAACCACAAACTGCGAGACAAACAGCCGACACTTACAGCACATGGTACCCGAGGCATCAGTCACTTAGCCGCGTCTCCCGAGATCCGCCCCGGGCTAACAAGGGCTGGCGAATTTCTTACCAAAATATTTTACATTTACCTACTTGGAAATTTACAAAAATAAGATAGGTTCGAGGGTGTCGAGAAATGAAATGTGAGCAGCGATTTGGCAGTATCCTTTGTATTTAAATACATGACCAGCGGTTACCACTTACCAAGTAGGATACCAAATATAAAAGACCGGGACTTTGCAGTATGAATTTACTAGGATCTCAGAATCAACATGTAGTTACTGCACAGGTACTCAATAAATGAAACCTAAGCAAATACGAAATCCAATGTTCTCTATGTTGCACGTTGTCTCAATCCTATTTGACACAAGTTTATTCAAACTAATTTTTTTCTAAGAAATGTGTCTTGAAATATATTATGTACTTATCATGCTAGCTATAAATTGTAGAGCTTGCATAAGCGGTAAGTAGAGCTTACACACTATCAGAGAGCCAATATTTTAAATCATGCACGGGAATAAATACCTATCTAATAACGTGTGTACACAAATAGTTATTTCGGATTTATAATAGGGGGCTGATTTACTCATTAATCGTTTTTCACGGGAACCTACTTAGCTTCATCATCAGCGATAAGAAAAACAATTGTTCCTTTACAACCTCTTCCAATGTGATAGAAAATAAGCTTCCAATGTGATGTATGTCTAATAAATAAGCTCTCTATAAAATTTACCAACCCAAATTGGGCACGCGAGGAAGGAAATCGCCTATATTCCTCCCATTCTAAATATAGATCTGTGCTCAACAAAAACATTATAAAGTTATCGATATATGTTATTAAAAGATACACAATACCAGGCTATCAAAAAAATAAAGAAATATTTTAATTTGGTATACTAAACGCATTCTATACACGTACATATATGTAAGAAGATGACGTGACTAAATGACGTGCCTATAGTAGAACACATGTGCCTTGAGTATCAGTCACTTGGATCCTTGCGCCGCTCGGCTAGCCCCCGGCAATACAGCTCACTTAGGGCTGTCAATTTAAAGAACTTATTCTTTTTATATTATTTATTAATCTGTAATTTAATTTATATTAAAAATTTTGGCGTTTATAGGTGTGGTGTTTCCACTAGGTAAGTAAAAAAACAGCACACTTTGCGTTAAAAAAACATTAATTTTAAATTATTTTGCCAGAATTAGAGTGCTATTGTCAATCAATTCGTCATTTACTTCTCATGAGCTGCCAAAAATACTACAGTACGCAGATTTGCAAGTTGCTTAAGTCGACCAAACGATCAGTTTTTAGTTATTCAGGATTCGTCCAACCTTTTTTTATTTGTTTTGACAAAGTCAAATTAATTAATTAAAAATAAAACTTTCTACACTACTTGAAATATTTAACGAGCTTGAGACAAATTTGTAACCAGATTCCTCTATCGAACTATGTTATATATTATTAAAGGCAAACAAAGCAAACCCCTGCCAGCCCTAACCGCGACGCGAGCAAAGCGCTTGAGGGCGGGGGAGTGAACGGTGGCGGGCGGGGGGCGGAAGTGTCGTGCGTGCGATTTAATTCCATCGTCGGCGCGCCCGGGACTACAGCCCGAGCACACTTGAAAACTAGTGAAGTGAAGTATTATATTGATATAATATATATCGAAAATTTAAAAATATTGGAATAATGTATTTAAATGCATCCGATAGGTCGCGTGAGTCGTAAAGACATCTAAAAGCAATTGTGAAGTGTAGATTGGGTATCACCGTCGGTAACTTCGATGCCTTAGTTAGCGGTCTAAAGCACTTCTCCGGATTGGAATTTCTCCGGATATTCTCCGGATGCAGGTTCGAATCCCACGCAGTAAAGCTCTCTTTTGCCACTTTCACAAATAATTTATTCTTTTAAGTAGCTGAGCATGTCAATTGCTAAAATACAGATCAAAATATTAAAAAAACCGCAACATCAAATAGTATGAATTCTGATGGCAAAATTAAACTTACTGTGTTGCAATAATGCAAGTAAATGCATCCGATAGGTGGCGTGAGTCGTAAATACTCGTTCGAATCCCGCTCGCAATAAAGCTTTTTCATGTACTTATGTATTTATCGACAAATAATGCCCTACATCACTACGCTCGTGAAAGGTAGTGGAAGCGGCGGGCTAGTCGTGAAATTGCGAGCCCAGGTGATTCTGTCGGCGGCACTACACAGCACACAGTACACAGCTATAGGCGTACATACTATGTACTTAGCGCAGGGTTGCCGAAGATCAACATTTACTATCTTATCTTTTTTATTCTTCCTCTTATTTTAAAATTATAACTCGTACTGTAGGGGTTCTATTGACACATTTTTACAATAGAATTTTGGTATTCTACGATTTATCGCTAGGGGGAGACCGAGACTCACCTACCTAGACCAAATCGGTCATGTATTGAAGCAAGGTGGAGTCAGGAGTCTCCGAAACCGGCGAGCGTGTATGAAGAGAGTTATGAATGTTGAGGAAGCGAGAGATGTATGCATGAATAGAGCCTCTTGGCACCCTGTTCTCTCTGCCTACCCCGCAAGGGAAATGGTGTGATGATAAGTAAGTAAGTAATTAAGTAACGCTATCCTCGCGGTGTAGCATTTTCATTAGATAACAGTATTAAATGTAATCTTTATATACAAAAATTGCGTGTCATGTTGTTTGTCCGCGATGTACTCAAATTGAACCGATTTTAATTCAATTTTGCACTCTCACTGTTTTCAATTCGGTCGAACTTGAGAGATAGGATAATTTTTCCCGATTATATCCTGTTTTGTATCCGGAGAGAGATACTTGAGAAATGGTTACTTACCCATAAATGACAAGTATTTTAATATATAATAATTAAATTAACTATATGGTATATGTATAATAATACGCGTTGCTGTGGCACACTTATAATTCACAAACAAAATAATAGAAATATAGAAAGGAAATACCTTGAAGAATGAAAGTATATTTAAACTAACTTCTGCCCTCAGTCTTTGTCTAATATTATTTAGGGCGATATAAGTACGTCACTCCATGGCAAAATAAATATCTCTATACAAATAGCTATGCATATCAGGTGGTAGATTCACCACCATAGCCTAGTGATAAGACAGTCACGTGGTATACAGCTCGATGCCCAGGTCAAAGTCGAGCACCTCGCACGACCCACACCTTCGACTATAATAATTTGCGTAAAATTATGCACTCGTATGTATATAATTATACAAATTATCATTGCTCAGTGAAAGAAAACTTTGTAAAAAAAACCTACATTCCTGAGATCTTTTCTCAAAGCTTTTTCTCTGCCAGCCCACATTGAGCCAGCTTGGTAGACAATGTACTAAATCCCGAAAACCGTGGCAAATAATGGTAGACATATTTATTTATGTTTGATAAAAATACGGTCAAGAAGTTACGGCGTGAATTCGTGACAAACAAACAAAATCCCTTCCACGTTTATAGTACCTATTAGTAAGAATTTTAAATGAATACTTTTTGAATGATTCGAGTCTAAAGTAAAGGGCGAATGACTTGAAGTAGCTTTCTGCCAACCCTATGACAGTAAACAGGATATCCAATATCGTTATCTACGTGTCACAGAGTATATGCGCCATGAAACCAACTTATGTTATACATCATCTCGCATATGTTGCCACAGATATACATTTATGAACTTTTACTAATTAAAGTAATCGAATGGTTTGATCTGAGTGGTGCACGTAAATTTTGGGACGAACGGATATAAAAACATCACGATTTTATTCTATTCACAAGGAGAATTTAGTCACCACACTGGTTGTAGAGTTCGGCATTACATCTATTGTCGCTACAATACGCCAAGATCAAAGTCGATCTGCAAACAGCAAGAAATTTAGTTGTATTGCAACTATTATGTGTAATACTACCTTATCTATCTATATACTATTATAAAGCTGTAACAGAGCTGTGTCTGTACATTTAAGATATTTGAGAAAAATTGACTGTAATAGGCTATATAGGTGTGTCTAAACACAAAACGATTTTTTTTAGATTTTATGTCTGTTTATCTGTTCGCACATCACGCAAAAACTACTGAACGGATTTTGATGCATTTTTTTTTATTTGGTAGCTCTCGATTATACTTTACAACTGGTATACATTTTATCCCGCTACTATACCGGAAACCTGAGATATAACCCAAAAACCAGCTCTTGGCTGCGGCGGAGCCGCGGGCAAAGGCTATTACTATTATACAGCTGTAACAGGTCTGTGTCTGTACATTTAAGATATTTGAGAAAAAAATACTGAATAAGGCTATATCTAATAGGCGTGTCTAAACACAAAACAATTTTTTTAGAACTTTTGTCTATTAGTCTGCTTGTTCGTTCGCGCATCACGCAAAAACTAATGAACGGATTTCGATACAACTTTTTTATTTGATAGCACTCAATTAGACTTAAAACTTGGTATACACTTTATCCCGCTACTATATCGGGAACCTCCGATATAACCTAAAATCTAGTAGTAGTAAATCTATCTCTTTTTAGGTTTTTGCGTGATGCGCGAACGTTCAAACCGACAAAAAATCTAAATAAAAGTTTTGTGTTTAGACACTCCTATATAGCCTAATACAGTATTTTTTCTCAAATATCTTAAATGTATAGACACAGCTCTGTTACAGCTTTATAATAAATAGTATAGATTAACTAAGTCATAATACAAAAAGCCTTTAATTTCCTCAAGAAAGCTATTTACAAATTACTTATTTGCTTGTTAAATACTCGAAAAAGTTAAAACACTTTGGCAACACCAAGTGGGAGTCAAGTGTAATTACTCGACGCAGGCCTAATGTCGACAACCGCGGCATCCGTTTGTATTAGTACGTGTTTCGACTGAGAAGGAGAGCCGAGCTTGTGAATTGTGCGCTGCTACAATTAATATTACATCCAGTGCGTTTACTTTTTCTTAGGAACCTATATTACTCATGTTTTTTTTTTTTGTTGCTTATGATGGCAGGCGAGCCACGGCCCATCTGATGGTAAGTGGTAACAGTCGCTCATGGACTCAACTATACTGAGAGTGTAGTCAAGCCGCTGCGCACCATTTCATTTCTCAGATTTGAAATGAAAGAATAAACGGCTATCTTCTGCTACTGCCAACACACACTGGCGTGCTTCATGACCGGTCACATAGGAGACGGTGGTACCGACCCGTTTGGGCCTGATAGCAAGTGAATACTGTCACTTGGTACCAGCCCTACCACTAGAAGTTTAATGGGTGATAATTGCTTACTTCACTTAGTCGCCTTGTATGACACCCGTGGGAAAGGATGGGGTGGTGACACTTTCTTCTTTCCCCACACGGACAATAAAAAAAAATATCACGGGAACCATGCATATTTTTAGGATGAACAGTAACCTGGGGTGCGGGTCGGGATACCTCCGCGTTGGTGCGCCCCGGGCAATGTCGGCACTCTGGTGCCGGCGGCTGAATCCCGGCAGGGGATGAGTCTCCGCGTGTCCCTCTGACTAGCAGAGGGCACAACGGATAGGCCAAACGTCCGCCCTGGAGGGTCAGCGGGGCCATAGTGTCGACTCTGGGAGGGGGACAGCGGGGTCACAGTGATCCCCCCGTCCTCGGAGACGGGGCTTTTAGCTCGAGTGGCGACGGGCTCACTGGTAACAGTGGGGCGAAAGTCTGCCGTGGAGGGCCAGCGGGGCCATAGTGGCCCCCCGGCCCTGGGAGACGGAGACGGGGCTTTAAGCCCGGGAGGCGACGGGCTTACTACTTGCTTTCAAGTGGTGAGCACGGTCTGATAAAGACCACCGTTCGGCCCGACCCGTAATCCTGGAGGACAGGACCGGGGTCTTCGGACCGCGGGGAAGAAAACCCCTATAAAAAATTACCCCAATCTAAGCTTTGCCGCCCGGCGAGGGATGAATGGCTGGAGGGTATCCAGTCACGAGGGCGGCAACTAAAAATGGCAGAAGTGAAAAACATTTGTATACCTCCGGAGAGTACCGGGCGCAACGCGTCCGGAGAATCCCTCACAGGGCCGAGTACCAAGACCGGGCCTGTCAGCCCCGCGTATCGGAGGGTGGCAACCAACGCTGAAGATAAGGAGAAGAAAGGGACGAAAAAGAAGAAGGGAAAGACCCGTGGCAAGAAATCCACGCCCGCGGGTAGTCCCACCATAGATAGCGGCTATAACGCCGGCATGGATAAAGTGCCGAGTGCCTGCATGCCGAAGCCTTCAAGGTCCAAGCAGAGCGCGGCCATATCGACGGAGCCACCAGCCGCATTGACGGAGCAGCCAGCCGCATCGGTTTCGTTGAAGCGTCCGATTTCGGAGAAGAGGAGCGCGTCGTCGGAGTCGGAGGGCAGCTCTACGGAGATACCCCCGCCGGGAAGGCCAGGAAGGTCGGCCAAGATGGGCCGAGGCGCTACCAGGCGTATGGCGACCCGAGCGGATGAGGCCATACTGCAGGGTTTGGGAGTGGGGCTTTCGGTGGAGGAGAGGGTAACCCTCCTCACATCGAAGCTCCGTGAGGAGCCTTCGGAGACGGACGGTCCGCCCACGGTGGACCAGATTGCCCAGAAGGTTTCAGATGCCCTGGCCGTCGTTTTTACACTGGCTAATGGGTCGCGGAGCCTTCGGGGCAGTCTCGCGGAGGCCCTCAATAGCGCTATGAAAGTAGCCTATGGAGCGATGAAGTCTCTCCGGCGGTACTCGGTGCCGGGGGAGACTGGGAAGCTGGAGGCGCCCTGCCGGTGCAGGCGCCTCGAGGCGGAGGTGGCAGAGCCCCGTAAGGAGCTCGCCGGCCGGCGAGTCAAGCCAAGCCTTGCCAAGGCCGGGCCGGAAACATCTGCCTCAGCGGCGGGCGCGGGGCCTCCGGCCCCTGGTCTCTGGGTTACAGAGGAGCAGATGCGCCAAGTCATCGATCGCATCAGTGCCATCTATGGCCCGCGCATTGACTTCATGAGAAATAGGGTGCCGCCGGAGCCAAGACTCCGTCCAGCTCTGGCCGCGGACAAGAAGGCCGCGCCGCCTTCGGCCCTTATTCCGCGGCCGCGGCTGCTACGCCGTCCAAGGGGCAGGGCAAACCGCGTGCTGACCAGCCCTCGCGGGCCCCAGCAAGCATACCCCGGGATTCTCAAGTCCCACCACCCGCCACGTCCAGCCCTGCACCCTCCGACGAGGGCTGGCAAACTGTGGACGGCGGGAGGAAGAAGTCGCGGGGTAAAAAGAAGAGGGGATCTGCGGCTGGGACTGCTGCCCAAGCCGTGGAGCCTGTAGCGCCGGGGGGCAAGCCCAGCTCCAAAAAGAAGCCACGCAAGCGCAAGCTTCAGACGCCGAAAACGGCAGCGGTGGTGATCACCATGCTGCCGGAGGCGGAAGCGGGCCTGAGCTACCAGGCCATTTTGAGGAAGGCCCGGGCGGAGATCGACGTCTTCGACCTCGGAAGCGTCGTCGCCCGGCCCCGCCAAGCCCGCACAGGGGTTCGAATCCTCGAGTTCCCTGGGGCGGAAGGTCCCAAAATGCCCGACACCACAGCCACAGCCACGAGGCTGCGAGGTCTATTTGGTGAAGGGAGTGGAGTCCGCATCGACAGACCGGTGAAATGCGCTGAACTGCGCATTTCCGGTCTGGACGACTCGGTGACGGCTGACGACATCCGGGAGGCTATTGCCCCGAAAACATGTTGCTCGGATGCCGTCAGAGTGGGCTCCATTAGGACCGGACCCGGCGGTGTGGGTACCTTCTGGGTGAGTTGCCCTGTCGCGTCGAAAAATCCTGGCTGACGCAGGCAGGCTCCTCGTGGGCTGGAGTACCGCGCAGGTTTCCGTGCTGGATCCCTGACCTGCGAGGTGCTATAAGTGCGAGTGAGTGTACACACGACCGACGTGCACTAACTGCTTTGATTGTAGCGGTCTTTGTTTCCGCTGCGGTCAGGCAGGGCATAGGGCGGCAACCTGCACCGCCTCCCTTACTGCCCCGCGTGTGCTTCAAGCAATAGGCCTGCGAAGCACTGCAATGGGCGGGGGGGGTGTAGACCTCCAGCCACCACAGGCCCAAAAAAGCTCCCCCTTTTTTGGGCCTGTGGTGGCTGGAGGTCACATGCCAATCGGCCCAGGCTGCTCCCTCTAGCGTAGCTTCGCCGCCGTCCCGGGTGGAGGAGGATATGGTTACGGCTTAACGTTCAACTGTAACGCTGTCCTCCTCCGCAGAACTTCCGCGTTCCCGCGGTGGGCTGTGGGTAGGCTGGATAGTAACCTGCTGGCGGAGGCAGCCATCGTTCAATCGTGGCTGTCCTCAGCAGCCCTGACTGAGGAGGTGGACGTTGAGGCTGGCCGATTTCGCACTGCGATCACGTAGGTGTGCGACTCGACCATGCCCCGTGTGCGACGTCCTCCTCCGAGGAAAGGGCTCTACTGGTGGTCCCAGGAGCTGGCGGACCTCCATGCGGCGTGCATTCGTGCCCGGAGGTCCTACACCCGCAGTCAGCGGTGCAAACGCGATGGGGAGCGGGAGGACCGGCTGTACGAGGCATACCGCACTTCGCGGGCCGAGTTCAAGCTGGCCATCTGCCGCGCCAAAACTGAGAAAAGGCAGGGAGATGCTGGACGGTCTCAATCGTGACCCCTGGGGTCGCCCGTATCGTGCGGCGCTGAATAAGCTCCGCACCCAGGGCCCCCACCTCACAGAGACCCTTCAGCCCGGCCTCCTCACCGAGGTGGTAGAGGGCTTATTCCCGCGACGGGTGGAGCACACGCCCCCGGTCATGGCACCGCCAGGTAGCGACCGAGCGGCTGACTTCAGTGTACCACCCGTCACTGCGTCGGAAATGAGGGCGGCTGTTGCGCGGATTCGTTCCAAGAACACCGCCCCCGGCCCGTACGGGATACCCACCCGGGCTCTGGCCCTGGATCTGGACCACCTGGAGCCCCGCCTCAGGGGACTGTTCGACGTGTGCCTGGCGTCCGGACGGTTCCCTGACTGCTGGAAGGAGGGGAGGCTGGTACTCCTGCCGAAGCCGGGACGAACGCCGGATTCGGTCGGGGCCTTAAGGCCCATCGTGCTGCTGGATGAGGCGGGTAAGATGCTGGAGAGAATCCTCGCTGCCCGCATTGTCCAGCACCTGCGCGACGTCGGGTCTGACTTGTCGGACGTCCAGTTCGGTTTTAGAGCTGGTCGTTCAACAGTCAGCGCGATCATGCGTCTGAGGGCCGCGGCCGCGGCGGTCGTCACTGGTGGGGAAAGATGCTGGAGAGAATCCTCGCTGCCCGCATTGTCCAGCACCTGCGCGACGTCGGGTCTGACTTGTCGGACGCTCAGTTCGGTTTTCGAGCTGGTCGTTCGACAGTCAGCGCGATCATGCGTCTGAGGGCCGCGGTCGCGGCGGTCGTCACTGGCGGGGAAATGCTGTTGGCGGTGTCGCTTGACATCGCCAACGCATTTAATAGTCTGCCATTCAGCTGCATCAGGAAGGCGCTCCGGTATCACGGGTTGCCTGTATACCTGAGGCGGCTGGTGGCGGACTATCTAGAGGGCCGCAGCGTCGTCTATGAGAGCCGCATAGGGTACGTTGTGAGGAGACCCATGTCGTGCGGTGTCCCACAGGGTTCGGTCCTGAGGCCGCTTCTGTGGGACATCGGTTACGACTGGGTGTTGCGCTGTCGGCTCCCGGGCCGGCAGTCATCTGCTATGCGGATGACACGCTGGTCGTGGCCCGGGGTGGAAACTTCGAGGAAGCGGCGTTCCTGACCACCTTAGGGACCTCGGAGGTGGTCAGGATAATCGGGGCGCTGGGGCTCAGGGTGGCCCTGGACAAGTCGGAAGCCCTACTTTTCCATGGGCCTCGACGTCGGCCATCTGCTGGCGCCTCGATCACAGTGGACGGGGTCCAGATTAGGGTGCAGGCCCAGATTAAGTATCTGGGCCTGGTGCTGGACGGGCGGTGGCGCTTTCGTGAGCACTTCCGCCAACTGGCCCCAAGGCTAGTCGGCGCAGCGTCCGCCCTTGCACGGCTCATGCCGCATATGGGCGGACCCAACAATGCGTGCCGACGGCTTTACGCGGGGGTGGTGCACCCGTGTGGGCGGGGTCCCTGGACGCACTGAACAGGGCTCTTCTGTGGAGACCACAGAGAGTCGTTGCGTCCAGGGTCATACGCGGATACCGCACGGTGTCGACGGAGGCGGCCTGCGCGTTGGCCAGAATCCCCCCGTGGGACTTGGAGGCGAAGGTGCTCGCCGAGGTGTATCGGCGGGCGTCGCAAGAGCTGGGGGGTAACGTCCCCTACCCAGGGAGGTGGCCATGCGGCAGGGCAACGCCCGCCGAGCTGCCATGGCCAGGTGGAGGGCGCGGTTGGAGGCACCCCAGGCCGGTCTTTGGACCGTAGGGGCGCTCCAGCCGGTGCTGGAGGAGTGGGCGGGGCGACGGCACGGAGTCCTTACCTTTTGACTGGTGCAGGTGCTGTCGGGGCACGGTTGCTTCGGCAGATATCTGCACATAGTCGTAAGGAGGGAAGGGACTCCGGGCTGTCACCACTGCGGCTGTGCCGAGGACACGGCGCGGCACACGCTCGAGTCGTGCCCGTCTTGGGCCGAGCAGCGCCGTGAACTCGTCGCGGAAATAGGGGGGGACCTCTCGCTGCCGAGCGTCGTCAGAGCGATGCTTGGTAGCGACAGGAATTGGGCCGCGGTCGCTGCCTTCTGCGAGGAGGTTATCTCTCGAAAGGAAGCGGCGGAGAGGGCCAGGGAGGACGATTCTTCCGCTAACCCAAACCGCCGCCAGCGACCGGGGCGGCGCAGGCGCAGGTACTTGCGCCTCATGCCGCCCTAGCTGAGGCTGCGGTTGGATGGACTGGGGAACGTCCGCCATCCGCAAGGCCTCCCGCGAAGCTGCGAAGCTCAGTAGAGGGTACCCGAAAGGGTAAGCAGCCGGCGGACCACCGAAGGAATGTAACATAGTTCCAGTGGCTCGCCAATAAAGGCGAAGAGACGGCACACGGCGGGTTTCTTTAGTGGGTGCAGACCCCACACTACCCTGTTCGTTGCCCCAAACGACGGGGTGTGCGGTTAGAAACATTTTTTCCCGCCTTAACAAAAAAAAAAAGGATGAACAGTAACCTTGTTTTTTTTTTTGAAAGCATAATCTTTATTAGTGAATGTGGACGAGCGACTGATTAAGAAGATATACAATGCGAAAGTGGAAGGATGTAGACCGAGACTCACCTACCTAGACCAAATCGGTCATGTATTGAAGGAAGGTTGAGTCAGAAGTCTCCGAAACCGGCGAGCGTGTATGAAGCGAATTATGATTTGAATGTTGAGGAAGCGAGAGATGTATGCAAAAATAGAGCCACTTGGCAGTCTGTTCTTTCTGCCTACCCCGCAAGGGAAATGGCGTGATGAATTAGAAGTGAAGTAGTAATAGTGGACACTTTTGGTGTCTAACTGTGGATCTTCTCTTTTTTATACATCAATGCTTTATTGATTTACAAGTGTATGCTACTATTTGAGAGCTGTATTGTAATTTCATAGACATCTAAAAATAAAAAATAAAGTTTTTTTTTATAGTACATGGGTGGCAAACAAGCTTACGCCTACCTGATGGTAAGCGGTTACCGTAACCTATAGACGCTAGCAACACCAGAGGCATCACTCGCGCGTAGGATAGTAATAGGATAGCAGGTGATTAGGACGGATAATAAGGAGAGGATAGGGAGGAAGTTTGGGCCTCCGGCACTCTCACTCTCACCACTCTCACGAGCGGGATTAGCAAGGTACTACCACAAGAGATGAGAACTTAGTAAAAGAACTTAGTAAACATAGTAATTAAGTTCATAAAATATTGTAACCAATGACATTTCAAAGAAGTTTCATATCAAATTATCGATATCGATAACTCATCGATCTCTACCAACACAGCGATGGATTTATGAGAGCGCGCGGCAACTTGCAAACTGAGGAGACCGAGCGGCCGCTACATAAGCACATACCTACGGTACGGGCCGGCACGCTGCCTACCGCACGAAGCAGTATGTAGTTAACCGATGGGCGATACTTAGGGTTGCCTACTGCTCATACAAAATATAAAAAGAAGTACTCTATTAATATGAAATTGACATTTCTTCTCACATACAAGTGAGAGAGCGAAAATCAATACATTCAAACAAGCTGTTACATTTCATTTAAAAAGACAAGCCCCGCACTGTCTGGGCTAGCGTGGTATACTGTAGCCTAAGCCTCTTTCAATCTGAAAGAACTTCAGGTCAGTAAGTATCTAAGATTTTACCTCCAGATTTCTCAGAGTATCTTGCCTGTTTAATACTTATCCTTACTAATATTATAAATACAAAAACAATGATGACAAGAGATTTGTTTGTTTGTTACGTTTTCACGTCATAACTACTGAACCCGTCATCATAATCGAATGATTTTTGCATACCTCTAGAGCCCAGAAAAAAACAACGACAAGTTGACTACTTTTCATACCGGAAAAGTACTATTTTAGTTATTTTTACTTACGTAGACATCATTAGTGTGCCATGTATGTATTTATATTTAGGAGTCGCGGGCAGTATCTAGTTTTAATTATTTACTGGACTCTTACGAGACCATCTCTGACACCTCCAAAAACTACCCAAACAAACAGACGCTTGAAACGATTGCAATATTCGTATTCCATATTCATATTATTCAAGCGCTTAAGTTAGTTATTTAATAACATAACATAAAAAACATAGCATCACGCCTGTATCCCCGAAGGGGTAGGCAAAGGTGTATTACACACCCACAGTTCGCCAGCTATGTTAAGTCCCACGTAATAGGGGGCGAGCCAATGCCGTCTACCGGGCACATTTCCAAGCGCCGGAATGCTACTGAAAAATTTTCTTTTTACGAAAAAACACAATAACACTGCCCGACCCTGGGAACTTCATCCATCCATTCATCCATCAGCCTTTCATCATTCTCTGCTGGACATAGGCCTCCCCAAAATGGGGGTTTTACCATAATCGCCACGCTTGGTAGGCGGGTTGGCGACTTGGCGATCGCAGTGGATGTTTTTAGTAGAACGCTGCTGCCCGGTCCCCCGGTAATCCCTTACGGCACGGAATTGAACTTAAAATGAATGAAATGACGGGCTTCGTAGCGTAGTCGGAACTGTAACCGACTTCCATGCACGAGGTAGTGGGTTAGATTCCCACTCAGGACAATTATTGGTGTGATTAACACAGATATTTGTACTGCGTCTGGGTGTTTTTATCTATTATATGTATGTATTTACAAAAAAAAACTAGACGTCGTGGGACGTCTACCAGATGTGAAACATCGAAATTATTTTGTAGAAATAAAATGATTATAACTTGACAAAGTACTCCTCAAGACTAATCAAACGAGTATAAACTCGATAGGGTTGCGTTGTTTCATTACAGAGTTACTGTGGCCACCTTCCAGCTGCATCATCAGACCTTACATACCATCTAGAGACAAAGTAGTCGTCAAGACGAATCATTATGAGCCCAAACTCAATGGAGTTATGTCGTTTTATAACGGAGTTCCTATGGTCACCTTCTAGCTCCATCACCAGACCCTGGATACCATCTAAAGACAAAGTATTCGTCAAGACGAATCAAACGATTCCAAACTCGATGGGGTTGCATCGTTTCATTACAGAGTTACTGTGGCCACCTTCCAGCTCCATCATCAGACCCTGAATACCATCTAAAGACAAAGTACTCATCAAGACGAATCAAACGAGTCCAAACTCGAAGGGGTTGCGTCGTTTCATTATAGAGTTACTGTGGCCACCTTCCAGCTTCATCATCAGACCCTGGATACCATCTAGCGACAAAGTAATCGTCACAACGAATCATACGAGCCCAAACTCGATGGTGTTGCGCCGTTTCATTATAGAGTTCCTATGTCCACCTTCCAGCTCCATCATCAGATAAGCTCCATGACATCATAATATTGCATTGTCACGCGATATACATGTGCGTGTAAAATTTCAGCTCAATCGGAAACCGGGAAGTGTGTCAAATCTAGCTTTCATGATTTGATCGGGACAAGTAAAAATAAAAGCGTCGACGCTAACAGCCGATTTTACCCTCCCTCCGCTTTAGATGTCTCACATCAAAAAAGTAGTATATAGTAGTAGTAGTATATCCGTAATCTGGTACCCATAGCACAAGCATTAAGCTTAGTTTGGGTCCAGAGTACGTTGTGTGAAAATGTCCGTGAATATTTAATTATTTACTATTTATAATTCAGTTGACAACCCTGCTGTCTACATCTGTCCCACACTGGGCGCCCGGTACGTACGGGACACTGACAAAAGGCCATTGCACGTTCGTATCGTACACGTCAAATATGTATAAGTATGTATATTTCACTAGTCACTAGAGAATATTGTATACAAGTGTTGTGTTGATAATGTGTTGGCATTATCAGTTCGATTGAAGCTCTACGCATGTCAGTATATACCTATAGGTATGTGTATAATATACAGATAGAGTTTGATACAAACCATAGATATAGTATATACTCCCGTATACTATAAATATTTTTTGACGACGAATTTGTTTTCGTGTGGCGCTCTACCTTACATATAAAAACCTGATTTGTATAAAACATGTTGTGCAACCCATAAATTACTGTTAACTGTAAGCAAATAGTACCACTTATTGTAAAACAGATGGAAGAGTTGACTGGCTAGTGCTGATAGTAGCTATCTATGGAGTAGCTACTACTGGCTAGTGCTAATAGTAGCTATCTATCTATGATAGTAGCTATCTATGGAGAGCCGTGTCAGGCAGTGTGCGTGCGTGTATAGTACGCGCTATAAAGACCAAAACTTTATTGTACTTACTACTTATCTACTCGTATTAACTAAATAGTTAATGCAAAGATATCAGCGCATTTGAGATAAGAGAAATTGTAGCTTGAAAAGGAACTCATTTCTGATGGGTAAATTATCACCGCGCGTATCACCGAAGTTAATAACTTGGTGGTACCGCTAATCCGCCGAGAACGGACAGTGAGACGACGTACAGCGGGTTATTTAGTGGGTGAGAACCTAAGTAAGACTACCCCACTGTCTCCCCAGGCAGTGGTATACGATCAGATCATCTTGTCCCGGCCTTTAATCAACTTTTCTGTATTTTATTTTCAGAAATAATATTTGCAATACTTATAATTACAGTTGTGTCATACCAGGAGTAGGTACTTAAGCAACCCAGAGCAATTATTACACCTAAACTCGATTTTGATAGACGCCAGGCGTCGCGTTACAAGTATCATTCAACGGCTGTGGACGCTAATGACGCACTTGTTCTGCCAGGCGCACGCTGCAATATCCCGCCACCTCGCACTTTTCGTAAGCCTGTTTCTCGCCTTCTCGTGATTGCTCGCTGGCGCGCAACGTGTTACTAACGGCATAGATGCTAGAAGGTGCTTAAAATTTTATTATACAAGATTTAATACGTACTTTGTACGATTTTTGTCTAGGGAATGAATTTCTATACTTAATCATATTAAAAAACCGATATAATGTTTATTAACATGCCAAATGCTGGGCCAGTAATTGGTTCGATACACAAGACGACACAAGAGTCATTATATACCTACTACGTGTACGTGGTATTATGTATCCATTACCTGTGATAGACAGTAGTCATCACTTTACAATTAAAAGCACATGACGCAAACTTACTAACTTACCTCTTGAATGACTCAAGGTGATGATTTGATTGTTAAAAATGCTGTAATAATATGATGCGTAGGTAGTAGAGCCTCTTGGTAATTTTACTAGATCCATCTGCCGGGAAAGCCTATCTATACTCACGCATCAATAACTGGGATATACATTTAAACATAGACCACACAGTTATACCGACTTTAGGATAAGCAAAAAAACATTTTTCCCTAGAATATGAAGGAAATTAAATGCTGTTGCCGCCTGGCGATAGATGGCACTTATTGTGGATAGCTACTATAAGTGTGCTTAAGTGTTTGAAATTATTTTTATGGATCAAATAGTTATTATAATTGACAAATATCATCAGTTCGTCAAGCAAAGGTAAAAACTTTTGATGTGAAACATCTAATGCGGAGGGAGTGTAAAATCGGCTGTTAGCGTGGCGACGTTATTTTACTTGTCCCGCTCAATTCTTGCAAGTTAAATTTGACACACTGCCCGGTTTCCGATTGAGCTGAAATTTTACACGCATATGTATATTGCGTGACAATGCAATATTATGATGCCATGGAGCTGATCTGATGATGGAGCTGGAAGGTGGATATAGGAACTCGTATAATGAACCGCGCAACCCCATCGAGTTTGGGCTCGTATGATTCGTCTTGACGAGTACTTTGCCTCTAGATCGTATCCAGGGTCTGACGATGGAGCTGTAAGGTGGTCACAGTAATTCTGTAATGAAACGACGCAACCCTATCGAATTTATACTCGTTTGATTCGTCTTGAGGAGTACTTTATCAAATTACGATCATTTTATTTTTACAAAATAATTTCGATGTTTTCACATCTGGTAGACGTCCCGCGACGTCTAGTTTTTTTTTATCAAAAAAAAATCTGCAGTCACGACGTTTGAGATTGTTGCGAAGTGTTGTTGCTCCTTGCTCGGATTCGTGTCTTGGCTGAAATTTTTATTATCCTTAGCTCAAGCCGCTCATGAACTTCTTTTGTTTATTGATGTGAAACATCTAATGCGGAAGGAGGGTAAAAACGGCTGTTAGCGTGGCGACGCTTTTATTGTACTTGTCCCGTTCAAATCTTGCAAGTTAAATTTGACACACTTCCCGGTTTCCGATTGAGCTGAAATTTTACACGCATGTGTATATCGCGTGACTATGCAATATTATGATGACATGGAGCTGATCTAATGATGGAGCTGAAAGGTGGAGATAGGAACTTTATAATGAAACGGCGCAACCCCATCGAGTTTGGGCTCGTATGATTCGTCTTGCCGAGTACTTTGTATCGAGATGGTATCCAGGGGCTGATGATGAAGCTGGAAGGTGGCCACAGTAATTCTACAATGAAATGACGCAACCCCGTCGAGTTTGGACACGTTTGATTCGTCTTGAGTACTTTGTCTTTAGATGGTATCCAGGGTCTGATGATGGAGCTGGAAGTTGACCACAGTAACTCTGTAAGTAAACGTCGCATCCCCATCGAGTTTAGAATCATTTGATTCGCCTTGACGAGTACTTTGTCTTTGGATGGTATCTAGGGTCTGATGATAGAGCTAGAAGGTGGCCATAGGAACTCCGTTATAAAACGACATAACTCCATCGAGTTTGGGCTCGTATGATTTGTCTTGACGAGTACTTTGTCTCTAGATGGTATCCAGGGTCTGACGATGGAGCTGGAAGGTGGCCACAGTAACTCTGTAATGAAACTACGCAACCCTATCGAGTTTATTCTCGTTTGATTCGTCTTGAGGAGAACTTTGTCAAATTATGATCATTTTATTTCTCCAAAATAATTTCGATGTTTTCACATCTGCTAGACGTCCCGCGACGTCTAGTTTTTTTTAATACAATATAGCTTTCCTGTAAATAATAAGATTATTCTGTAATCATAAATCCCATCAAAAACAAAATGTGAAATGAGAGCTAAGTTCAATATTATGATATATGCCTTAGTTGTTGGCTTCAACGACAAAAGAAGTGAGATCTAAATGGGTGCCAATGGCAAGTTCAATGTTCAGTCCTGAAATTTATTTATAAGAACTCAAAATATTTTATAACAACTTAAAATGTAATTTCTTCTTACAACTTAGGTTAATACATTCAGTCAAGAAAGTATTGGGAATGGATGATTTGTTTATGGTTCCAAATTCAAATTTTTGTTTTTTTTGTTGTTGTAAGATTGGCACAACTGTTATCCATTTTGGCGCGGAGTTTGAGTTTCATCTGTTATTTATATTAAATACAGTGCTGTTTTTAGTTATATCATATCTAGTGTGTATTGCGAATTTCATAATAGACAAAAACATCGAACAAAGAGTTTGTCTTAAATTTTGCATCGCCAATGGAATTTCGTGTTCGGAGTCACTGAAAATGTTACAGAAGGCTTACGGTGAATCGACTTTATCAAAAAGACATGCTTATGAGTGGTACAAAGCATTTAAAAGCGGTCGAGATGTGATGGAAGATTTGCCTCGCTCTGGTAGGCTATCTGCAACTGAAGTTAACATTGCAAAAGTGAAGGAAATAGTGACTGAAAATCCTTATTCAACTTTGAGAGAGATAGCCGCTGATTTTTCTGTGTCTCACGAGTCGATCCGTACCATTTTAAATAATCACTTGGGTATGAAACATGTTTCCGCTCGGCTAGTCCCAAAAGACCTAAATTTTCTCCAAAAACTCAATCGCATAAAGGTCGCTGAGGACATGCTAGAACGAGTCAATTCCGACCCAACATTCATGAAACGCATTGTTACTGGTGACGAGACGTGGGTTTACGAGTTTGACATGCAAACTAGTCAACAAGCTTCGGAGTGGCGACTTCCAACTGAACCGAAACCGAAAACCCACGCCAAAGTCGATCAAAAGTTAAAGTCATGTTGACTGTATTCTTTGACTATCGCGGTGTTGTGCACTCGGAATTCTTGCCAGAAGGTCAAACGGTAAATAATAGTACATTGTTACCCTAGGGGTGAAAGTAACTAAAGACTTATTTAGTCCCGAGACGAGGTTTGGCCTATAGTTCGAGGGAACAGATATTTGTACTGCGTCTGGGTGTTTTCTATCTACTAAATGTGTGTATTTACAAAAAAAAGTAATATAATTATGTATTATATCCGTAATCTGGTACCCATAGCACAAGTATTAAGCTTAGTTTGGTACCAGATTTCGTTGTGTGAAAGTATCCGTGAATATTTATTTATTTATTAATTATTTATTTCTTGCTTGCCGTTTTGGGAATAAGTGCGTGAGACTGACTATAAAATAAGACCTATCGATATAATTTAAAAATTCTGTTGGCAACTCCACCAAATCTTATTATTTTTTTTTTATTTAGCACTAAATTAGTAACACTAAAAATGATCTTAGTACTATTTAAGCTATATTTATATTAGGAAGAATAACATCTAAAAACTGACCACTGCGACCGGTGACGACATTTACCGGCGCGGTGGTACCAGGGTATCATAAATTACAAGTAGTGGCATTGCACTAGCGCACGGTAATTATGATTCTGCAAATTTATTTGTTAAGGATAGACTGCGCGAAATTCAATCTTATTCGTAAGCCACTATGGTGTATGCAAAAGCACAGTTGTGTTTCAGACTTGAGTAAGCGGCGCTTGCAGGCGCGGCGTCGCTGATGACGCGTAACTACGTAATTAGAACGCGCCAGAATATTCAAAAATATTTAACAATCATAAATTATCATCGTATTTTGGAATCGAGTCAGCGGTAACATAAAACTCGACTCGAACATATTGTTAGTCGATTTTCTTTGTGAATGGATTATAATTTTTGTTCTACTACGAGTAAATGCCACAATTGCAATACTAGGTTTTGTAGGACAACTTAATAATCAACATTTTAGCTTATGTATGTAAAACTACAATTTTGATTAGGTACGTGTTTTTGGTACAATTCAAGTTGTGGGTAGGTACAATGGTATCTTTATGTAAGTACATACATATATATATGAAAGGAAGACCATTTTGCTCACATCACGGCCATTCTAAAGTTTCACATGACCTCGTAAGCTGATGTTGAGGGATGGGCATCATCCTAATTCTATCCTCCGAAAATCGATGACCGGTTTTCAAGTCATCTTTTGTTCAAACCAACATAAGTAAGTATATTATTTGACCAATAATAACGATACAAGCTTCTTATAATTAATAAAGGTAAAGTTGTTACGACAGACGCCGCCTACAATCTCGCCCACACAGATTAATTATTCGCTGCCGACGTAATTATCAACGCGCCTTAATTACTACACTGGCGCGGGCGGTCTCGGGTCCCGCGTATGCTTCGGTAGTAGGTCTCGGCGCCCCAGGCTGCCATGCTTTGCTTGGGTTATACTACAGAGCACACGTATTGTTTGTGCTTATCTTATATGATTTTGTATCTAAAACACTAGTGTAGCAAGATCAAAAAGATCACCCAGTCGTTTTAACGTACCCAGTTTTGGCGGGAACGACACAGACTACTAAATAGCAACACAACAGTCAGTACAATTATAAATATGTTTTTCATAAATATGTTCATGATATATTATTAAAATACTGTTGCCAGATTTTAGAATTGACCACTTTATGATGTGCCGGCCATTTTATGATATGGAAAATACCCGCTGCCCGTATCATGATATGGTCTGGCCAGATCAATGAATAATCAGCGTTTGATGATACGAATAGACGGTTGGCTCCAGGTGGCCGTGTGGGGCCGGCACCAAGAATAGCTCCACCCCGTCTCTTCCTATGGAAGTCGTAAAAGCCGACTAAGGGATTACCGGAGGACCGGGCAGCAGCGTTCCCCTATGTACTAAAAAACATCCACTGCGATCGCCAACTCGCCTGCCAAGCTTGGCGATTACGGTAAAACCCCCATTTTGAGGAGGCTTATGTCCAGCAGTGGACGATGAAAGACTGATGGATAGACGGTTACCTACTTCATGATATGGTCAAATATAGCGATTCTATGTCATCAATATCGTAAAATAGTTACATCATCCACCGATAGAGACGCTGATGTCGTATTGTTTTTGTGATACATTATAGTGGCGGACACCTGGCGGAACCTGCATCTCCTGGATACCGTCCAGATGCTTTGCCAATTCAGCCATCGTGACCCTTGCTCCTGACTGCTAATCTCGATAGCACATTCATACTTAACGTCTTTGGGTGACGCCTGCACCATCTGTCGGAAGTGTTTTCATACATTATACTGACCAGGTAAACTTAATTTTACAATTAAGATTTTACCTAATAATGACGATTCTCTTTGATTTATACAAGCTAGTAGCCTACTATAAACCTTCGATAAGCGTATATTAGCAAAAAAACATGGCTGATTTTGGTCAGCTGATTATGATTTTTGAAATGACAATTTATTGTGTATTTACTATTTGATTGTATATTGACATTGATATCTAATAGGTACATGCGACACGCATCATCTCATTTTTATTGTTATAAGAAGTTCACGTTTACGACGTTAATTTTCATATATATGCTTATGCAAGCTTTACAAACCCTTTTATTTTGTTAAGGCGGGAAAAAAATTTCCTAACGGCACACCCTGTCGTTCAGGGCAACGAACAGGGTAGTGTGGGGCCTTCACCCACTAAAGAAACCCGCCGTGCGCCGTCTCTCCGCCTTTATTGGCGGGCCACTGGAACTATGTTACATTCCTTCGGTGGTCTGCCGGCGGCTTACCCTTTCGGGTACCCTCTACTAAGCGACGCATCCGCACACGGAGCGTCGCACCTTCCTTTGGGTCAGCGGAAGAATCCTCCTCCCTGGCCCTCTCCGCCGCTTCTTTCCGCGAGATAACCTCCTCGCAGAAGGCAGCGACCGCGGCCCAGTTCCTGTCGCTGCTAAGCAACGCTCTTACGACGCTGGGCAGCGAGAGGTCCCCCCCTATTTTCGCGACGAGTTCACGGCGCTGCTCGACCCAAGCCGGGCACGACTCGAGCGTGTACCGCGCCGTGTCCGCGTCACAGCCGCAGTGGTGACAGCCCTGAATCGCTTCCCTTCTTGCGACTATGTGCAAATATCTGCCGAAACAACCGTGCCCCGACAGCACCTGCACCAGTCGGAAAGTACGTCCCGCCCACTCCTCCAGCACCAGCTGGAGCGCCCCTACGGTCCAAAGACCGGGCCGGGGCGTCTCCAACCGTGCCCTCCACCAAGTAACTAAGTAGGTACAATGTAAGTACATAATATATGTATTTATTAATTTACTTAGTGTGTAAGCGATAAAAAAAAACAAATTCCATGTTGAATGGTTATTTTAGCAAATTATTTTCTAAAATAACTTTACTTTAAATCACTTTTATCGCCGCCGTTCCACGCACAATACCGTGGGTCCGATAATGGTATTTACCGCCGTGAGATACTGAGTGTGCTATAAACCGGTAACAATTCACCATCGTAAACCGACCACGTCACCGTACCCTATAAATAACACCCGTAAAGATGTTTTAAAAAGATTTTTGGCGGTTTATTTGAATTTTTGCGTGTTTATTTTCTTTTTATTGCCTGACGAGACGGCGACTTGTTTGATGATAAATGTGGTAACTGCTGCTAGATGGTAGAAATTACCTTAACAAAAATCAACTTTAAAGTCTAGATTGATGATCCTGGGTTTGGTTTTCTGTGGTCATTGCCATATTCGTAAAAAGGTGCCACGAACTGTAAGTGGTAATACATGGACTACAGCGAAGAGTGAAAGGTAGGAGAGGCCCAGGCGATACAGCCAACCTAGATAAAAAAATAAACAGTCTAGTACTATACAATCGAAGCAAAATTACCAGGGGTGCAGACTTGATAACAAGTTAAACTTAACGTTATGGGCTGCCCGAATGAATCAATCAATCAACGCGGTGTGGAGGGAAAACGCGGGTAATCAGTAGGGAGCGGAGATGGCACGCCAGCGCCGCGCCATTAGTTAGTTACAAACGTATAGTGATGGGACGGAAACGAATAGTGATGGGGCGCTGTTCCTAGTTAGTCGATGATTTATTGCTTGATATAATAATTGAGATTAAACATATCCTGCTCAAGCGTACTACTTGAAACTTGACTTTAAATGCAAATTTACTCGAATATTAAGTACTTATTTCCTTTTTCTTTTGTATAGGTACTTATTTATACTTAATACTAATAGAATAAAGCAGTACGTTTTTTTTTTTGCGCTAAATTTTGAAAAACACACTAATAGTCAGTCGCGTTTGAAAATAGATGGAATTTGCGTTTGGAAGTCTTTATTTTTTGAAGTAGGTTTATTAAAGATAATTTAAAATCACACGACTATTGGAATCAAAGGTTGACTGATGACATCGATTTTAGATTTACATGCACACAATCCACGCATGCATATTGGATAGTATAATTTAGGTATTATTATAAACATAAATATCAGAAAAAAAATCTATAACAATTTGAAGTCTTAACATAGAGTAAAGTAAGTAAAGTAAGTAAGTAGTATTTTTTCTTTATATGCTTTTTTTTCTCTGTGGATTTAATCAGCTGCTGAAGATAATTTATTACATTGTCTTATTTAATTCGTGTTAAAACAACTTGGCTACGGTTAAAACTGAAACGACATCGTTGTGTCGAAATTCAGAATAAATTTAAAACTTAGTTATAGTATAGACTTAACGACGTGAACACTCAAAGCGACCGCGGCTCCATTACCGCGGGAGACGTAACGACATGGCGGCACGAGGTAGCACTCAGCCAGCCCGTAATGATACCACTTGGACTTCTCTCTCCGAGGCAGTTATGGTTTAAGACTGTATTACGTTACTAGCGATAACCCGCTGTTTCAACCGCGAATAACTTTAAAATTTTGCATTTACTGATGACGTTGATAAAGCCTTCATAATTTAACCCATCTTTGTGCCATATCGCTGCGCTCCTAAAAATTATAGCGTGATGTTTTTTAAGATAATTTATGTACTCGTATATGCAATGATAGCCTAACGGTAAAATCAAGCACTGCAATGCTATCGAATTTGATCCACACGCCTCTTGACCTTTCCAGATTTTTCAAAATGTTGTGTTATTGATTATATTATTATTTTATGCAGGCGGCACAGGACCGTTCGTTGTGGCGTTCTCTTGGGGAGGCGTATGTCCTGCAATGGACGATGAATTCTTTTCACATGTCCGAACTATCGGAGTATTCCCTTTAGCATCTTTATGCTAGTGGCGCCACTGAAACGTAAACAAATGTTGAGTGTATTTTCTCGTTTAAAAATTGTATAAATAGTGTAAACATAGTACATTACCTTTAAATACGATAAAAAAGTGCTAATAGTATTGTTATCTTTACAATGCAATAAGGATAAAAGTGCACAATCCAATGATATACATATTACCAACGACTTAAGTCACAATAAACAAGATGAATGAGTGTTAACTTTCCACAACTTTATAAATAATCTATTTAACTGTCACTGTGAACATAACTGAGTGTTGTAAAAACAAACCAAACAGAACAACAATTTGTTACAATAAAAATTGTTTCACTTTATTTGAACTTGAAACTGAGCTTTTATTACTACCCACATTATTAAATATTTAAGTGAATATATCAATTGCTTTATTTCGTGTGTAATACGGTATGTATGAACGGATGTGTCGGCTATATGGTGATTCAATTATGCCATAAACTGTACCTAGCTGGTTCGATTCCTGAGTAGTTAGGAAACAATTTTTGGACTTTTTTTAATATATTATTTCAATACAACTGTTTATCAATATGTATAAAATAGATGAACCTAATATAACACATAGAAAAAAGAATAAACTTACATTTTCTAATGAATCCTTAAATATATCGTGTATGTCTACACAGTCACAGACTGAATATCTTACAAGAAGTTTGCCGGACTTATCCACCATCATCAGTGCAAATGCAGATGAGTTGTTTCAGGAAATAAATGATCTAAAAACCCAGTTACAAAGTGCACATTTAGAAATAGAGAAATTAAACTTAGAAAATAACGAACTCAAGACTTAAATTAATAGTCACAAACAAAATCTACAAACAATACTTGAAATTAATTTGCAGAGATTCCTGTAGTTATAATACACCAGATAATTTAATGTTTTCTACAAAAAAGAAAAACAGATGGATGTCTTTAAAGAATATCAAAAATAAAAAACTACAAAATAATGCCACTACTAATAGCCCAGAAGTTAGACTACTCCAGGTAGTGACACTACTCCATTAATAGATGGCGCTATAAGTCACTCCAACATAAATTACACTAGTTCAAAAAATCTTAATAATAATAATCTACTTAGTAAAATTTACATAATTGGTGGTAACGATGTTCAGGGTTAGCGGCTAAAATGATGTCTACTAGAAAACATATTCAATATAAAGTATTTTCCATGGTTAAACAATATGCAAGTACTTATGAGATCCTAAAGTCATGTTCTACAGTAGAAGATTCGAGGAATAATTTCTTAATTTTAGGGGTAGGTGAAAATGATGCAAATCCTACAAAATTTACCATGGAGCTTATTTACCATGGATATTATTGCATCACTAAGTAGTTTTCAATATGTAAATGTCATTGTGTTAGGTGTCAATAGAAATGTATATTTAAATGAATGGAAGCTTAACAATGTCCTGCAGAATCTAAGTACTAATACAAAAAAGTTCAGATTTTTGTCATACACATCCAGAAGAAATAATTATCTTTATTTACATAATCTTTGCAATAGAATTAACCATCTACTGAACACTGAGTACTATTTTTCTGACTGCTGTATGAAACACATAGGCAAATCTATAATTCACACCTCGGACTCAGATAATATTATAAAAAAAGATATACAGAACCACAAACGACAAATTTGTTTATTGAGTACAAATAATAAAAATCATATACTCTCAGTATCTGAAAATACTTTTCAGAATAATAACATATGTCATTATATAAAACCAAATGTTAGTATTGAACAGCTCTTAGATGGGATAATTAATGTCTCTGAATTTTTAAATGAGAAATTTTAACTGTACTTTTATTTACATTATTCGATCGCATTGATTTTATGATTTAAATTTATTTTATATTGATCCACACGCCTCTGACCTTTCGAGATTTTAAGAAATTTTTGTGTATAAAAATCGATTATATTATTATTTTATGCAGGCGGCATAGGACCGTTCATTATGGTGTTCTTTTGGGGTGGCGTGTGTCCAGCAGTGGACGATGAAAGGCTGATGGATGGAAGGGTGAGTGTATTTATTTATTTCTAAACTAGCCTTCTGCTTTGACGCAGATAAAAGGTAGTTTTTAGATTATATCTCAGATTCTCGATAAAGCAGCGGGATAATCGTTACCAGTATTAAAGACTTCTGAGCTATCAAATATAAAAAGTTTAATTAAAATCTGTTCTGTAGTTTTTGTTTTTCGTGCGAACAAACATGTTCATAAAATACATTACATAGCGTATAAACTTTCAGTATGTCTATTCATATTCTATTACAAAGGATTTCAAATCTAATCAGTTGTTCTCGAGATTAGCGCGGCAAAACAAAAACCACAGACTTATTAACCGCTGAAAGAGTCTACAAGCAAACTGGATTTCAGTATAATTTTATTAAATTTTTAAACGCTGACTTGCGTTTTTACTGTGTCGAGCAGTAGTTCTGTACATAACAGCTTGCAATAAGTTTAGCATAAGGGGGTTATATTCTAAGAGTATTTAAAGCTATTAAGCTTTCTGTAACGCGAATGCCAACCGCAGAACGATAACCACACGAGATGAGGGACACAGCAACAAATATTTGTAACTATGGTACATTATAATGATAATAAGGATTGTGGTTTCTGTTGTTCTGTTAGTTTCGTGTAGTGATGTCGTACATACTTACTTTATTAATATTACTTACTTACTTATCATCACGCCATCACCCTTGCGGGGTAGGCAGAGAGAATCGAGTGCCAAAAGGCTCTATTCTTGCATATATCTCCCGCATCCACGACATTCATTATTTTTTTCATACAATGTTATAAACTAGATTCCTCCCGCGACTCCGTCCGATTGGACAAGATCAATATCACTCCACGACACACTATCTCTATGTAAAAATAGCTATCCCATGGCAACTATTAATATTTCCGTGATGAAAATTGGCTCCTTTTCTGAACTCCAGCTTATATGTAGAAAAAATTACATGATGACTGCCTCTGTGGTGCAGCGGTAGTGCAAGCGACTGCTGATCATGAGGTCTCGGGTTCGATCCCCGGGTCGGGCAGTGTTATTGAGAATTTTCATAGAAATCTCAGTAGCAGCCCAAGTTTGGAAATGTGCCTGGTAGACGTCAATAGGCTCAGCCCCTATTACGTGGGACTTAAACATAGCTGGCGAATCGTGGGTGTGTAATACACCTCTGCCTACCCCTTCGGGGAATACAGGCGTGATGATATGTTGTTTTTTTTATTACATCATTTTGAATCAGCTGTTACAGGTTACAGCATGAAAGCGTAACAAATAAATTAAATCAGTTTCACATTACCCGTTGTCCTAGGTGAGCGACGCGACGTATTGCGACTAACCCGTTGTCCTAGGTGAGCGAAGCGACGTATTGCGACTAACCCGTTGTCCTAGGTGAGCGAAGCGACGTATTGCGACTAACCCGTTGTCCTAGGTGAGCGAAGCGACGTATTGCGACTAACCCGTTGTGCTAGGTGAGCGAAGCGACGTATTGCGACTAACCCGTTGTCCTAGGTGAACTACAAACGCGGTAATACGACGCGTCGCTCACCTAGGATAACAGGTTATACTTTAATCGCGTTTCGTCGCATTCATATTAGGCGACAACGTAGGCCATAAGTGCATACAACCTCTATTTGATATTTTCGTATCGCATCGCGTCGTATTACCGCGTTTGTCGTTCACCTACGACCTGGGCAACGGGTTACTGTCGGCCCCAATGAAAGCGGGTCACTAACAAAAGCCACAAAAACTGATAAAACATTGCGAGCTAGTTTTATGAAGTAAAGACTGTATAATAGACTATGAAACAGTATTTTCCAGTGCTTAAATTAAACTCATAAAAGTTCAAGATTATAAAGTTAATTTTGAATAAAAAGTAAGTTACTTAAGTAAAAATGATTACTTTTCACTGAGTATATTTCGAAAAATGTGCTATGGTATCGAATATGCAATTTTTATACATTTTAGTATTTTATTGCCACTAAGAGCTGTTATATGGTTTGATATGCTTGCCACCAGATTCTTCAGCCAATGCTGAGGAATATTCTCTCTTTCATCTGTCAGCGCTTCTTTCAGCTCACGAAGCGTAATTCAGCTTCACCCATGACGTTACGAAGGAATGTGTTATGGATTCGCAGTCGCGAGCAACTGTCATGATTGCTCAATTGACAAAGCATTTCGGATGTTATTCCAGGGCATGCAGGTTCGAAACCAGCTCGTGACTGCTTTTTTCGATTTCACATTTTCGAACTTTACATGGATAATCATGTAAAATGCTTAAATATATCATCAAAATAGAATTAAATTTCTTTCGAAAATAAAGTCGCACACGCATGCAGTTCACCGAGTAGCATATGTTTGCGTATTGTTAGCCTATGTGACAAAAAGACGGAAATCCCTCTAAAACGTCACACGAGTCAACGACAATGCGCTATTACGAATTCCTTGCTTTATAAAAGTGACATGCTTCGTTACTTTCTCTATGCTTGTATTACAATTACAAACATGTAGCTTTTGTAAACAGTTCGTCGTCGTGGACTTCAATATTCATTCCATTAAGTCGTTTATAGTACCTATCCTATAAAAACCTTGTGCCTATTTTTACTATTTTTAATCCTATGGGAACGCAATGCAGATTTAAAAAAAAAAATAATCATCTGAATGACTTCGTTCTCACACATCTCGTTCTAATGGGGGCGAAATATATGTATGTATTGAATAATATATCGAATGAGAGCTTTTACTAACGATTATAATGGATGTCTCATTAACTTAATTCCCTTCACTAGCTATCTTTCTAATGCAGCTAAATATAATAAAAAAAAAATCTAAAGAAGTTTAAAAACATTGAAAATCGTATTGAATGTCCGCTTAATGAGGGATGAACAAGGGGAACCGAACAAGTAGCCGGATAAATTCGGAGGGGAGGTATCACGGAGCGGTGTCGGCTATGAAACTGTTTAGAAGTACCACCTCGTTTGTTATGTCCCATTTCGATATAATCGATACAGTTTTTATCGATTTTTGTGGTAGCCTAATGGTAAAACCGGTATCGAATTCGCTTCTGATAGTTGATGTTTAATGACTAAGCGTCTTTGGACGAAATTTGACAGGTAGATACATTTTTATGCCGGAAAAATTAATAGTGTTCCTAGGCTAACTATTTTTTGCAAATGATTTTACAACTAAGCGGTTTTGTACCAAATTTGTTATACATTTACATTATAGCCTGGAAAAACCCATACAATATATTTTTTATTCCAATAAGGAGTTCTATGGGTTATGCCTAAACAACTCTATCGACCATATATTCAGAATATTAAGTCCAGTCAGACGAAGCCCACCAACGAACAAATGTCTACCACCAGATCAGTTCCAAAGGTCAAGAAAGAGACAGCGCACGGCGGGTTTATTTAGTGGGTGAGGGCCCCATACTACTCTGTCCGTTACCCCGAACGTCGAGGTGTGCGTTTGTGTACATTTTTCCCTGCCTTAACAATAAATAAAACTAGACGTCGCGGGACGTCTAGCAGATGTGAAAACATCGAAATTACTTAGTAGAAATAAAATTATCATAACTTGACAAGGTACTCCTCAAGACGAATCAAACGAGTATAAACTCGATAGGGTTGAGTTACTGTGGCGACCTTTCAGCTCCATCATCAGACCCTGGATACCATCTAGACACAAAGTACTCGGCAAGACAAATCATACGAGCCCAAGCTCGATGGGGTTGCGCCGTTTCATTATAGAGTTCCTATGTCCACCTTCCAGCTCCATCATCAGATCAGCCCCATGTCATCATAATATTGCATTGTCACGTGATATACACATGCGTGTAAAATTTCAGCTCAATCAGAAACCGGGAAGTGTGTCAAATTTAACTTGCAAGATTTGAACGGGACAAGTACAATAAAAACGTCGCCACGCTTACAGCCGATTTTACCTCCCTCCGCATTAGATGTTTCACATCAAAAAGGCAGACGAAATCCTTAGCAGAAGCTAGTACACACATAATTACAAGAAAAATTAAGTCCGTATGTGATTTGGACCTCGAAGCGATACCAGTCCTTGATTACATTCACGCTGTTCACAGATTACCACATAGTGAAGGAAAACATGTCAGAGAGATGTTCTCAAAGCCTTGTAAAGACTTGAGGCGGAGTTTGGACTAAAGTTTAAATTATGCATATTGACTAGACCATTAAAGTAATGTTAAGTTTCAGTAAGCCAACGAGTACAGACGGAGTCGGCACACAGTCGTTTATTTTAGCGGGTGGCCCACACTACTCTGCTGTTTGTTACCCAACTGGCTGTACATTAGGTATATTTTTCCCGCCAAAAATTATATAGACTAGATAGAGCCCCGCACATATTTTTATAAAAAGCCAGTGCCGAGACTAAGGCAGTGTCTTGATCATCTGACAGATGTCTACTTAAGCACGTCTGTAAGTCGTGGATATTTCAAAAGCTTTTTCGTAACAAAATGCGGGGTTGAGATAAGGGCTCCGTAGATTGCCCTGGTTATGTACCGTGAACACAGACAAGGTTGTTCTCGTGATTGAATATTCAGATTTTAAGATTCTCGTTGAAATTGATTTTTAGTTAGAAAAATGATTATTTTAGGAGTCCCACTGAAGTAATGTCATACAGTTCCAGTGGTCTACCAATACAGACGGAGAGACAGCACGCGAAAGTTTAAAGTTTATATGTTTGGATGTTTGTCCGAGAATCATGCCTAAACGACTGAATGGATATGAATTTTTAATACGATAATGAATTCTTGTGGGATATACCTAAACAACCTAAATGTATTTCAATTATGGAGCCCACGCTGACAATGTCGCGGGCAGAAGCTAGTATAATATAGCTTTAGAACTGCAACATTATTTATGTAATAAACCTGAAAATGGAAACTATTAGATATAAAACATACATATAGTTACTAGGCATGTAGCACCGTGTTACAGTTATATCACTTTTCGCTGTGTAGGTACTGTGTGAAATCACACGACGACGCGCGTCGTCGTTGTAGGTAGTCGGCGCCTAATGGCCCGAGAGGTAACGAGCGCGCCGTACCGTCATTATAACTAAATTATGTAGGTGCCGCCTCGCTAATGCGACACAAGCCAGAGCGCGCACCGACCACCTTTCTTTTGTTTATGCGCTCCTAGTTTTCAGTCAGTCACATGCGGAATGGAGGCTTCTCGGCCCCTATAATTTGTTTTGGTCGGTCACCTTTAAATTATATTAGTTTTTATTGTATAAATATAACCAACTATATATATATATATATATATATATATATATATATATATATATATATATATATATATATATATATATATATATATATATATATATAATATTGTTTTATTATATATATATATATATATATATATATAATATTGTTTTATTATATATATATATATATATATATATATATATATAATATTGTTTTATTCGAATGAAAATATAAAAAGCCTGATATTAAGTTAGTATGTTGAGATAATAAAAATTATGTGGACCAAAAAAATAAGCAAATTTTATTCAATTTAATTTAATTAACACGGTATTCACGAAAAACATTGGAATTTTAATAACAGTTAAATGCAATCTTAAAAATAGCTAATGAGAACTATACTCGTAGCCCTCGTAGGCTAGAAAAAGATAATTAACTAACTCGTTTGTTTTTAAATGGAGGGCCTTGTATTTTTAAACACTAACTACTCGACATCTTACGGCCTGGTGAAGACTGATTGATGATATACGCTTAGAAAAAACATAATACCTATATAAAAAAAATAACTTTAATAGGAAATATCGGCATCATAATTATAAATTTCGACTTTTAACTTATGCAGATACGTCTTTTTATAAATTTATAACAAGTACCAGGGTAACATGAGTTTATAGACGTTTGTGGCGCGTCAATTTCCGTGGAGGAATCAAATGCGGGAGTTACTAAAGTAGCAAGTCGCAAATAAATTAAGATTTATCGTTCGCGACACGCGAGTGAAGATTGACTGAACAAGATTTTTTTTGTAGTTAAAACATTTGCTAGGGTTTTTGTGATTATTGCCAAGTTTGATGTAAATTCGAGGCCTCATTGTGGTTAACCAGCCGTGGTTCCTAACTGGCGAGTTTTGTGACATGAAGGAATGTATACAAGAGCACGTATTTAGCGGAGTTTTCTCGACAATTAATATACAATACCTACTTAGTTGTCGATCTGATAAAACAGTATTTGTCGGCTAAATTAAACGATTTCAAAAACAATTTCGACAGAGTACCTATCAGTCAATGATAGTTATAGTCTAGTGGTAAAAGGTCTGCAATGAATGTGCTATTAAGCTTGATCCTCAGTCTGCCAACCCGTTCTGGATCAGCGTGATATTATGGACCAAACTCCTCTCACTCTGGGAGGAGCCCCATGATTGAACAATGAAACTGAATAAAAAAAATCAAGCATAAATAAAATTGTTAAAATGCGATTAATGTGACTAATGTGCTACTTCAGTCCGGGACGGGGCTGTGCTACCGCGACTAACTATGATTGATACTATTTCAGAGTTTTTTTTTTCGAAGTGCAATTGAATTGTAAATGTTATGAAAGAAGAGAGGTATAATATACAACACCATGCACTAAGGAATAATCCTAGTTTCGCTGGTATAAAGTATACGGAGTATATCCAGACTTATAATAACCTTTTGTGAATCACATAAAGAATTGCCCTATGATCTAAACCAACAATACTTGGCCCGGTAGGTCGGTATCTACACCTAGTTTAATTATTGTGATATATTTGATGTTCTGAACTTAAACCTTCTAAATAATATCTGAATACTATCTACATTCAGATGTTATTTTACCTAGCTTAGTCCCAGGCAGACTATAGCCGTCTACCAATCCCAAACTAGACGCCACATTGATTACACTTCGTTCCACGATACAAGTATTCGGATCCGAGACCATGGGGATTAGGCAGAATGTCATATTTCACGTGTCGACCGTATCGAGATCACTGTGATTGGTTGAGAAACCGACGCGTGATGTCGTAATAATCCGTTGGCCAATCACGGTGATGTCTCAACCAATCACAGTGATCTCGATACGATCGACATGTGAAAAAAAAGAAATTCTGCCTAACCCCCCTTGCCGGTTTACAAATCATAATTAGATCAACGATCATAGTATAGTGCTGAGTATTTTAAGAAAAAATCTGAGGCAATAGACTGTCAGCTCGTCAGAGACCTGAATAAAAAATCTAGCGCCGGTCTTGTTCTAAGGTTGCCAGTTGTCCCATTAATTGGGTCGTGGAACTCAGACAGGCAGTCGCTCCATGTAAAAACTGGTGATGAGCTAAAGCCGACCTCTAAAATGTTTGGGATAAAGCTAGGACTATGAATACAGAAGAAAAAACATTTAAAGGGAAACCCAAAGAACAGTGAGTTTTTTTTTTAAATTAGTTTGACGTAAGCGACGAGTGATTGAAAAAAAAAACAATGAATGGGTAAAATCTTTAACATTTGATTGATCTTGGCAAGGCCGATGATTTGCTTATGTTACAGCTCGCGTGTTGCGCTTGGATCAAACGTTGGCATTGCGCCAACAACACGTCCCGCGATATGGCCAACTCCGGCCGGGTCGTCACACGTCATAAAGTAGCAGTATAGTAGTGCAACATGTTTTGATACTTTCCATATTATTTATGAAGAAATAATTGCTTAATAAACTTAGTTTGCAAAACGTAATTTTGTAATAAATTTCAAAGTAAAAATCTTATTAAAAATTCTAAAGTTAAGTTAAAGACTTATACAAATGGATATTTATAATTAGGATATTATTTTTTTAATTCTTCCGTAAGTACATAGAATTTCTAAATAAATAAAATATATTTCATTTTTAAAACTAACTAAATAATCATACAGGGAGCATTGAATGGAAGCGACACAAGACGCTCTCTTGGAAGGTCTATGTCAAGCAGTGGACAAAAAAAGGCTGATCATACATCAAGAATATTCATATAATCCTAAGATATAATCTACCTCTTTTCTACATCATATAAAGGTTTGCTGGCAGAAAATATTTTACCATTAAATCCTCCTTTTCTATATACAATGATGCCTACATTGTATATAGAGTTTAAATAAAATATAGTGCGATGCGGTATCACATATAGCTCTCAATATTTCGAACAACTACGCGAGTCCGACGAGCTGCGCCGCAGAACAATACAAATTGCCTACCAATTTACTTTGTTAGTTATTTAAATGCTATTTTATTTCATGATTGCATGCATATAAAAATACTAGCTTTATACAACGATTGGGGCTACTTATAATTAACAATATTTACATCCTACAACTAGTAACATTATAATTTGTTACTCAATCACTCAAAAACGGCTAGTACACATTATAACTACTAGTAGTACACATTATAATTACTAGGTAATTCCACCGAAGGAATGTAACATGGTTCCAGTGGCCCGCCAACGAAGGCGGAGAGACGGCGCACGGCGGGTTTCTTTAGTGGGTGAGGGCCCCACACTACCCTGTTCGTTGCCCCGAACGACGGGGTGTGCGGTTAGGAACATTTTTTCCCGCCATAACAAAAAAACAAAAAAAAAAGGTAGTACACATTAGAATTTGTTACTCAATCACACAAAAACGGCTGACAGATACTGGATGAAATTTGGCACATTACTACGACGCGCTCGGGCCAGATAACTCCCACTTGGTACCCAAGCCTATCACAATAGTGCATATCACTCTTGGTATATACAAAAATGTATAATCAAAGAGGGCTTACAAAGTTAAACACGTCATTCTAGAAACACATCATCTCAATGACAGACGGGTGTAATATAACATTTACTCGAGATACTCTGTGAAAGCGTACAACGTGTAATATATACGTCGGGGGTAAATGAAGCGATTGGAATTCCCCACCACGTTTGCCGAGGGCACTTTTGTAAAGATGCCTGACTTTAAAACACATTTGGACGGTGCAGTCTGACTTCAAAAGCACAGAATAATATACCACGTTTAGATATTTTTATATATATTTTTAGCATTTGACATGCTAAGCACTATACATTAAACACAAAGTGAAAAATTTGTAATCGAAAATAACAGTCAGGAGCAGGATATGAACCAGGAGATGCAGGTTCAAATCCTGCTCCTGACTGTTATTTTCGATTTCACATTTTTCACTTTGTGTTTAATGTATAGTGCTAAGCATGTCAAATGCTAAAAATATATATAAAAATATCTAAATATCTTAACATTATATCCAAATTGACTGTACAGATGGCGGAGTGGTTTAGATACCGGCGTCCCGTTCGAGTGTTGTGGATTCGATTCCCACAAAGGACAACTCTTTGTGTGATCCACGAATGGTTGTTCTGAGTCTGAGTGTACTTTGTGTCCGTGAAATTGTATGTTTGTAAAGTACACCGCGTTACAAGGATTATTCCTTGGTGCCTTTAAAAAATATATACATATACAATTGTGATGGGGTCAGCTTCAAATGTGTTCAGTTTTGGCTTTTAGCTGATCCATTACATTTACACGGAGCGACTGCTTATGCGACTTCCACGACCCGCTAGGACCCCACTGCTTAACGTGCCTTTTGTAGCACGAAGCAGTTTCCTAACAATATATAAGTAGTCCAAATTATTTGTGAATAAGGAAAAAGAGATTTTTTGTACTAGCGGGAATCGAACCCGCGTCTTTTCCAATCCGGGGAAGTGCTCTAAGCCAACTGAGCTATAGTACAGATAGGTCGTAAAGACAAAAAAAAAATTTATTGCTTTTTAGTTCCTGGGTGCATTTGAAGGCAGTTTTCTTTTTTTTTTTAATGTTTTATTTTGTGCTTTTTAGTGTTTTTTTATGAAATAGCTCAGAGTAGGTCGTACATGATAAGGAGGCATCCCTAAACAAAAAAAAATCAAACAACGAAAAAACGTTTAAATTGCCTATAAAATTTTAAGAATTCCACCAATTTCTCAAGGATACCATCATCAGATCCTTACCTGATGACTATGGGACCACCTGGGAAGTATACCCTATTAAACAAAAAATAATTTTGCAAAACGGTCCAGGCGTCTTTGAGTAATCGAAAAATAAAAATAAAAGTCTTTGAAGTCGGTTAAAAAGTGGCGGAGCATGTCAAATGCTAAAAAATATAGATCAAAAATATTTTAAGTATGTCGGGTATTTGCATATAATATAGTTCTCGTAATCACATACTGGATGACCTAACTATGTTGTATTAGTTTCAAAATTAGTAATAACTAAAATTATGTCACTATTAAGTCCTGTGACATGTAAGTAGATATTTTTGATTAAGTAGAGATATTGTGCCGTATATTGACCCAATTTTGAAGTCCACGAAATCACGAGCAGATAACAGAATCTAACATTATTATTTGTTGTAAGTTAAATATAATATACAATTTCAAGTGTCACAATCTGCCAAATGCACGTTATGTTATTGTAATTTGATAAACATGTTTAATTAATATCAATCATGCCTGTGTTAAATGAGTGGATATTATAAAAATATATTAACCAATTTATGATACCAACCTCATAAACAAACATAATTATTGGTCGATACACAAAACGAACATGTTTTCACACAAAGAACACGTTACACGTACCACGTAGCCAGCTGTTCAGTTATCCACCAATGTATCTACCAGGATTCCATAACACGTAGGTATAGATAGACACAACTCAAATATCGAACCAAGCGTTCGGGCTTCGGGTATCACGGCTAGGGCTGCTAAAGCGACGAACTTATTACAGATTGGCGAGCTTTTTCCTTTGTTCTAACAATTCGTGAAATCTGTACCTATTTCTTTCTTGACTGAACGAATTATTTCAAAAAGCGACTCTGTATTGAATCTTTAGTTATTTTTAAGTCGGATTTTGATAAGTATTCAAAATTCACACTGACAATTTATACTACCAAAGTAGGATGACTGTATAAAACTATAATGTCATGTCATATTCTCTATTGTAATTATGCATTTTTCGATGCGTATATTAAAATAATAAAGAAATAAATAATATCTATTAATAGGCTGTCAAAATCTATTAACAAAAGTAAGCAAAGGCAGCCCTAACACGACACAGGATACGGGCCGCTTTATCGCACGGCGCGCCCCCGCGGCGGGCACGTCACCTTGTCACCGAGCCGGTTTAATGGGCTGCCGTGTACGCCGCCCGCTCCGGCTTGATGCTTCTTTGATTTATGATGCCTTAGTACTTACACGAGCGTTCTGTGATAAATGTATTTTAGTTGCGTCATTATTTTATTTTTAATTTTCTAGTTATTTATATCGACTGTGATAGACAAGCCCAAGAGCCAGACGGTAGTGATAATCATAGCTGCTGCTAAGGATCTCTTAACAAAAGCACAGCCAAGCGTAGTGGCTACCGAAAATATCCTTCATTACTCTCAGAAAATGACAAATGATACATCAAGTTAACAATATCGAAATGTTGATGTTTGAAAATAGAAGAGACCTGTATTTCATCCGGGAATAACCATTGATGTATATGTACTACGTAGGGAATAACCAAGTTTATCACACGAAAGGTGCTTATCAAATAAACTCCTCCATTGCAATGAACTAAACAAATTAGTAGTACTCTTTACTGATCAGAGATCAGACAAGATTCGTCACTATAAAATCAAAGTGTTTATGTGAGTATGACAGGGCGTCAAGTGGGATTAATTTCTCTTAACCTTTGGGAAATAGGTGGGAGTTCACTTTGTTAAACGATACGACATTTAGGGCAACCAGGTAACAAAAACTTTGTAAGTGCCGAATCTACGACTTGCCCACCAAGCCTGATTAATATATATATTTTTTCACATCAGTAGTTTTCTCTACAAAAAGATAAGTCTGAGAATATAAGTACCGCTATGCCTCTATATAGCGACTGGCGGTGAACCAACACACAACCTAGATTCAGTACAAAAATTTAGGACAAACAATAAGGGAGGTGCTGCTCAAATGGCGACTAATTTTCCAGTTAAATACATCTTTGTGTGAATATTATTTGTGGCACTGCGTCTGGTCTAGAAATCAAACGATTTTTCTTTCTTTCGTTAATAATTTTTGCAGTTAAGTGAGGGATACATCTATTTTGTCTAACTCATATTACTCATATAATATATATATATTTTTTTTACTTATATAATATATCTTGACAGGTATATTTTTGCGCTAAAAACAGCTAAGCACCATTTTATATTTATTTATTTAACATTCATAAAGAAATTATATTTATTGCATGCAAACTGGCAAATTATTTTTTAAGTTAAACGAGTAAAATTGTTTTAAAAGTGGACGTTTCGTGTCGCGTGTCATATATATATACCAGGGTAACATAACAACGTGTGTACAGTTAAGCTTGTGGCCGGGGGCGGACTCGACCACAGACACAGAGGGCCGCCCGTCAGTGCACTCGCCGCATCGGGTTCAATACGTATTCGTAGTATGGGACGTTTTGTTTTTTAGGCCACTTGTGTTAACGCAGCATTGAAACTTATTGAATGCCAATCTATGTATTGTGTTATCCTTTGTACAGTTACGATAAAATTGTGTTCTAAATATGATAAAATCGATAATCTTCAGTCCGGATAGTGTCGGTTGTCTACGTAAACACTACAACAAACCAGTGCATTATTTTTTTTGAGAGATACCTGTCCTCTTGGCATATTACGGTTCCTTATAACGTGAATACGTTACCTTATGCGCCTTTAGAAATAGGCCTAGTACTAATCAAGATACTTATTGAAAATTATGGCATTTATTATAATTGTTCAGTCCTTATCTAAGCTAACCTTATCCCAAATTTCATTGAGGTCGACTTCCCATCACTGCGATTTTAACTGATCCACAAGTATTTACACTGAGCGACTGCCTAATGACCTCCACCACACGACGGAGAGACAACTGGCAGCCTTAGAACAAGACTGGAGTCAGATTTCTTATTCATGACTCTGACAACCTGCAGTGGTTGCCAGGATGTTATTTAACAGTAGGAAACCTGCTGTTGCTGCTGCTGCAGCTGCTTAACGTGCCTTCTGGAGCACCGAGAGGAGAGTAAGCCGTACACAATAGATCACGTATTTATAATTTTTCATAGTTATCATCTAAACATAGAAATAAAAACATAGCATCACGCCTGTATTCCCCGAAGGGGTAGGCATAGGTGTATTACACACCCACGATTCGCCACCTATGTTAAGTTAAGTCCCACGTATAGGGGGCGAGCCTATTGCCGTCTATCGGACAACATTTCCAAACTCCGGGTTGCTACTGAGAATTTTTCTTTTTACGAAAAATCTCAGTAACACTGCCCGACCCGAGGATCGAACCCGATACCTCATGATCAGCAGTTGCTTACACTACCGCTGCACCACAGAGGTAGTTATCATCTAGATTGTACAATACGTGGGTACTTAAATAATAGGAAAAATAAAATACGTAGGTATCATGTTACCACTCCCTAATAACCCTTATTATTAAACACAAAGTGAAAAATGTGAAATCGAAAATAACATTAAACACAAAGTGAAAAATGTGAAATCGAAAATACACTTTGTGTTTAATGTATAGTGCTAAGCATGTCAAATGCTAAACATATATATAAAAATATCTAAACCCCTAATTATGTTGAAATTTTGTTTAAATCTATCCGACTAGATGCAGGAATATAAATATATCCACGAAGCTACTATCCATCTGAGCTCTGACTCATAAAGGCATCGATATTCGGTCCACTGTCAAGAATAATGCCTACAAATGCTCAATTTCCTAATAAAACGCGTGCACAGATTAAAAAAAAGTCACTTAAACCCTGGAAATTAAAAAAATAACTGGACCCTTAGTTTCTTTTAAGTTTAGGTACTAGCAAGCGTGCAGCGAAGAGGGCCAGGGAGGCTGATAGACCACCCATTGTTTTGATAAGTCACGTAATGCTTTATTACTAACGTATTCTATCATCAATTTTTGTATTCTGAATAAATAATATTTATTATTATTTATGGATATACTGCTGAATACTAAAGCGCTACTTAATTTTAAGCGACGCTTAGTTATTTATCATCGATCCTTACTCGAAAGTGGCCTTCTAAATTCAAAATTTTAATAATGGTTTTATTTTTGAATTTGAGAAGCGGTTCAGTATTAGGCTAACTAATTGAATTGGTGTGCGTTATTTTAATATAGTTTACTAGTGGAATTTCCAGGACAATAATTCAAACGCAGTGGTTATATTTATATGTGTATGTATGTATGTAACAAGTCGTTATGTTCCCGTCGAGAACTGTCGGTGGTCGGGTGGCGGAGAGGCGGTAGTGGGCCGCATAAAAAATGTCTGGATAGCGCCAGTTGCTAACGCTCGGCTCTAATGACGATGCTCAACGCGAACGCCTGGAGGATAGGGTTGTACGGAATCATAAACATTATATTTAATACAACGCGGGTAACAAACAGGCATACGGCCCACTTGATGGTAAGCGGTTACCGTAGCCTATAGACGCTAGCAACACCAGAGGCATCTCACGCGCGTCGCCATCTCCAAGGGAGAGGTCTAGAGAAAAGATAATAAGGAGAGTATAAAAGGGGAGTTTGGTATCCGGTTGTGACGGGATACGATTATAAACACCGACCCAATCCTTGTCGAGTGTCTGTCAAGAGATGGCGAAAGAAGAAAAAATAAGCTAATAGTTTGATAACTCCGAATACTCCTTGTATCACTATCCATGGAGGCATTTATAAACGTACAATAAAGCATGCCCATGTTAGGTTCGTCAATTATTCAAATGTTAACTGAGTGTAGGAATTGAAGCAATAATAGCTAAATAAGGAAAATCGCTGTCCACTATGTCCGCATACCATATGCGTATGTTTTATAAATAATGTGCTTATTAAATAAATTATAACTAAGTGCAAGACGGCATCGTAATGAAACCTGCATGCTTGTTAGATTTTCTCGACGGCTTGTGCACTCTACCAATGCACAGCGAGCCCGCGTGGGAATTAAAGTAGGTATATTTTTTAGCAATTCCTAATTTAAAATTTAAAAAATCTCAAAACATGTGTTTGACTTTTACTGTCGTCTCTTATAATACCTATAACAATGCCAAGGGACATTAATTTTTATTCCAAATTGTATTTACTTCAAAGCTTTCATCGTGTTCCAGAAACCTTACTAACAAAGTTCTTAGAAATCTCAACACAAGAGAACAAAATTCAATATTTTTTCTTATAATAATGTCGCGACAACCCTGCTTGTCAGCGTGGGTGCGAGCTTGCCTCCTACATATTTAATTTGCCAGGACTGGTTTCTGTCCGGGCGCCGCCGTTTCGCTTTGTTTCGTTATGGCTCTATCGCTGGCCCCGTAGGGCTGCCTGTTGAGGAATCGCCACTTTATTGGTGAGTGGGAGCACTTTATACGGAGTGTAAGGAATTATGAACGGAAACGATTTATGCTTTTGTTAGTGTTTTGTGGTCAACGTGTTTAGGCTCAATATTCGGTTTTGTTTGTTTAAACATTGTCATTTAATATTATTATGAGATAAAAATGAATATACATAATTATGTATATGTTCGTCCACAACCAAATTGTCCTGGGTGATAGTTTAGCATGTCAAGCGCTAAAAAGCGTTTTAAGTTTGAATATAATTACTGTTAATTTCCACAAGATCTGCTGGATTTTTCCGTCAGAGTGATGACGGACTAAGAATCAACAGTCACCTTACCATATTCTTTCCAATGGTTACGAGGCGACTAAGGACAGTTAGCAAATCTCACTAATTGCGTTACTGTTGGTAGAGTTGTGTATTATGGAGTGACTTGATATCGGGTCGGAGCTTTTCCATTAGACCGACTGTGAAACACTTGGGAGGGTTTTTTTTTGGTTATAGCTGGAGATAGCCGTAAATTAATTCATTTCCCGTACCCGAAATGACATGGCGAGCAGAAGGTTGGCAGTATCCTTGGAATTGCTGAGACTACGAGCATCAGTTACCACTTCAAATCAGATCAGCCAGGGCTGATCTGCAACCATAATTAATTGAAAAAAAAGTACGAAAATTTGATTAGACTGTCGGTCTAAAAAAGCTTTGTTCATTACACACTGACCGTTAGCCTTGAAGATGTATATATTTATACAATTCTTATACCAGAATAAAAAATATGTTAAAAAATACAGCCAAGAACATAATAATATGACGCAGAAACGAGAGACTTACTGTAACTTGAAATGAGGCGGAGGGCGACAGGCGAGACCTTAAGCCAAAAAATGTAATCCTCGTCACGAATTCTTGAAACTTAAGAATATTCGTAAGAAACAATGGACAAGTACGATCTCGTGGAATATTTAATCTACAAAAGGGTCCATTGCATTGACTTTTTACTCTGTGGGGATTGATAGCAACCATCAATCCCCACAGAGTATTTATTAATATGTACTGTATAATAGAAATAATAAAAAACTTATATCATGTTGAATTAGCAATGGACACCTCCGAATCGAACATGAATCGATACCACATATAATAAATTTAAATAGTAGTTCTGACCCAAAACTGTACAATAGTTAACCCTCCTTAGAAATATACACTTTGACCAGACCCCTGTAGGTAGAAATGATCTTAGTCGGCTTTTACAACACCTATGCCCAGGGTTGGTAGTATTCATAATGACCACAGAATGTATTTAGGTTATTTATTTAGAAGCCTATTTGAATAACGGTTTTACTAAATATGTACACTTTAATCTACTTTAATATGAAAAGTAAACTGTCGTAACTTTGTTTTTAGAAGGTACGACGTAAACGCCTTAAGAGAACTACCTCATTTTAATTCATAATTCAATATTCACTCCACCACTGTGGCAAAGTGCAAGCGCGCGGGAAAAAAGTCAGCACGGCAAAAGCGGGCGGCGAACCCCCTCTTGTTTCTCCCCTCTGAAATAGGGGGATGCCATAATCCCTTATCGCGACCGCCGACCGCGCATCGACAATTATAATAAAGAGCCCGATGTAAACTAATGTAAGTCGATAGAAAAATGCGGGTGATTTATAACGTGTGTTCGTCGCGTTGTAGAATCTGATAGGCGGGAGAATTTGTTTGTTTGAACGCACTAATCTCTGGAAGTTTCAATCGATAGGCATAGCTTATAGACTATCTAACATCACGATAAGAACGGAGCAATAGAGCTGCTTTTTTTCCACTTTTTTTGTTCGTTTGTAAATGTTGCAAGTTCTAAGTGTGTTACTTGATGACTTATAATCAGTTATAATGTATCTCACACCACGCTAAAGTCCATAAGAGTACAGCAATTAGCAAGAAATTGAGGGCGTATAGGGAAGGGTCTATGCTTGTTTCCTTCCTGATGAAGAATATCTGTCGGTAAAAACCTTATTTACATACGCTGTTGAAATTGAAAATTACTTTTTGTGTATTTTTTTACGTATTTTTCTATATAAGTAGATAAATGTAAGAAGAATCAACTAAAAATGTTAGTAATCATTCACGTTGGGACGCAAAACCTGTGTATTTTAGGTACGTCTACATATCATTTTGCAAACCACTTTAGGTGCGTGAACACAAAGTGCGAAAATATTAAATCGAATATAACAGTCACGAGCAGGATTTCAACCCGCATCTCCTGGAAAGCTGGCCTCAAAGCTTTTTCAGCCATCGTGACAATTGTTCGGGACTGCGAATTTCAATAACATATTTCTTCCCGTCTACGACGTACTGAAACAGAATCAAATCCTGCCCGTAACTGTTATTGTCGATTTCACTTTGTGTTCATTTCGACGGGCCTCGTGGCGTAGTCGGTAGTGTAACCGACTGTCATGGGTTCGATTCCCACTCAGGACAATTATTTGTGTGATGAACATATTTATTTGTATATTATATGTATGTATTTACAAACAAAAAGTAATATATGTATTATATCCGTAATCTGGTACCCATAGCACAAGCGTTAAGCTTAGTTTGGGACCAGAGGACGTTGTGTAAAAATGTCCGTGAATATTTATTATTTATTTATTATTATTTATATGGTTAAAGCATGTCAAATGTTAAAAAAAAACAACAAAATACTCTTGATTAGTTGTACTAAGATAATTTACAGTATCACCCCATCCTATTCCACAGGTACCATAAGAGGAGAGAAAGGTGTCTAACGCAGTCAAAATTTAGCAGAAGTATTATCTGTTATCAATTAAATTAAGGAAGGAAATACAGCTAGGAAAATCTCCAAGAACATATTAAATTTATATAAAGTATCAAGATTATTGCAGTCTATAAACTGCCACGGTCAGCGCGAGCTACTACTGCCGATCCGTCCCGTACCGAGAGCCCTACTTGAGTATGAGACCCTACACTACTATAACTATCTCTTTCCCACAATACCTCTCGTTCACTACAAAATCACAGCTTGTCGAAAACTTTCGGGAACATAATCGGATTTGCGTCCGGATTTGCAATGTCAAAACACAAAAAGACGACTGCATTAGTCTGCAAGTCGGTAAGGTGATTTTGATATACGGTTGAGTCTTTATGGTGGACTAAGAATATAATGTCACCACCCCATTCTTCCCATTACTTATGTAATATAAACAACAAGGCGATTAACACACTGCCACGCACCACGTTGCATGTTGCATGTCGACGCTTCTACGCGCGTACTTGCGGGAGTGCAAATCTGCATCATCGTGCGGGTTTTTTACGCACTCACGCGCGTTGTTGCGTTTTGTGGATTCACGGCGGCTCTGTCTCATTTCATTCAATACCGTTGGCTGTGGTGATAGTGCAGTGCAGAGCACGGCACTGCGGTGGGCGGGACTCGGTGTGCCATACCTTGCGTCTCGACCCGCACCCACGCGCGGTGTTGCATGTTTTTCCGCTTGTAGGCGCGTGATTTGCATGAACGCGCGTGGATGCATTTTCTGTGTTAAACTGTGCGTGTTTTCTATACAAACAGAGATACTTACAAACAAACAACGTTAGAACACGCATTCACGCGCTACGCTGCTTGGTGCGTGGCAGTGTGATAATCGCCTTAGAGTCAATAAGATTATTCTAATACGATTTTTATGAGTCTTTATTTCCGTACTCCGTGATCTTTAATAATTGATTTCGAAAATATCATCCACATAGTTTTTCTAGTGGTACTTATACCAGCATGAATGGGCCGACTCGATCGTCTCATACGGTAGGAAAATCCTACCGTTGTTTCGTACGGTGAGTGAGAATGCTGGAGGCCCAAGCCCCCTCCCTATTCTCTATTTATTATCCTTCCTATCCACCTTCTATCCCTTTCCTTATGATGGCGACGCGCGAGTGATGTCTCTGGTGTTGCTAGCGTCTCACGCCTAAGAATGAGAGGGATTTATTCCCAACGCAAAAATGGCGGCATAGATGAGTCTGGGACATCTTATTGGCAGACTATTGTCCTCAATACTAGGTAGCTACTGATACGTAATAAATTTATGTGTAAATAAATTAAATTAATTCAGAAATAGAATCAGGGGGGTAAATACACAATATTACCTGACATTTATAAAATATTTATTTTCTCAATAAATCACTTCTGTTTACAATCTAATTGTGGCACATACATAGAACAACAGACATAAAAAATACGTACTATTTAAGTACGGTCACTATTTGAGGTATTTCGTATTATTTGCATGCATTTAATACTAAGGATAAAGTCAATAAAACTCAGCTAAAACTATATTTGTTAGTCTGAGACATTTTTTGTAACGGGTTATTGACATTGAAGAAAGAATCTCCTAATACCTACATTAATCACATTTATAACACAGATATCTACCATTTAAACCTATCACAATCAAAATAAATTCGTAATGTTGGCAACATTGAATTCGGAACACTATTACAAAAAAAAAAATACTAAAATTAAACTGGTAACTCAATTCGTTCTTTTTTAGTAAATTATAAAACACAGCCCAAACATAGAGATCTAAATACGTCACATCGAATCGACTAGGTTTGAAAGAAGAACTACATTTTCTCTTTTTTTCTTTTGGAAATTCACAGTGACATTTTTTTTTCTACACATTGATCACAATAATATTTCATCTAAAACACGTATAAATAACGACATAAATTTTTACCCAAATAACCGGGAAGAGGTTCATTAGGTACGCGTTGAACGCAATTTATTGCGACATAGAACTTTGTGAGCCTAAATCTCAATTGATAACTATGAGGTATTTTAGGTTATATGTGAGCAAATTTATATAGTTGTCACAAGTCTAATCTTCCGCTTCGGAACACAAAGAATATTCTCTCTTCATAGTCATCATATCTTCAGGAGAATCGTTTCTCAAGCTCAAAGACCGTGATGCGTATGAGCTTTGGGTTGCCATACTCGCTAAAATCCCATTTGATAACGCCTGAACAGACAATGCTTCCTGAGAGGGGCCAGCATAGCTGTATTGTTGATACACAGCTTGTATTCTTGCAGCATTGACCAGCGTCTGTATTTTTAACTGGGTATCCAGGGCCAAACTGAGCGGCAATTTTCGCAGTTGACTTGCTATTAATTTGCCAAACATTTCAAATTCATTCTCATTCACGTTCTCGGAATGTTGACTGAGATCTTGGGGTAAATCTGAATTATCCGCACTGTCGGAGCTAGTCTTCTTTTGCTTTGCAGGCATCGGGTAGATACTCGCCAATGACGTAGGCAGAGGTGTGGCAATCCCTACAGGGGGATTTAGAAACGGTGCGGATGTAACTGGCGGCAGAATCCCGAATGTTCCTTGGTTTAAGCCAAATGGAGTACCAGGTCGCGGGGACGGCGTGTTCAGCACGTAAGGAGTTGACGAACGCGTTGAACTGCGACGCTTTCTTGGACTCTTCTTCTCGGGGGACTTACGCTCGCTCAGATCTTGAACAACATCGCTGTCGTCGCTCATCGCAATCTCCAACATACTGTTGTCCACCTACCAAACAAATATTTAATGCCTTAGCGACAGTGCGCAAGTGTAAACAATGTGTAGATGTAAACAATAAAACATAAACTCACCGAGCTCGGTGTGACGATAGCTCGCAGAAACCTGTCCGCGTGTTCGAACCACGTGACGCTCGGCCGGTACGCATGCGCGCCAGCCTTCCTCGCCGCGCGAATCTTCTTCAACTCAACGCTGTACGAGGACCGTATATTTTTTATCTTGTTTTTCAATTCTTTAACGCTAACGTCGACCAAACTGAGCGCGTTTATTATCTCGATGTATCCTTGCTCCCTTATTTTCTTGTTTTTGTAATGTTCGGACACTGGGTTCCAAAGGTATTCGCGTTGCTCGTACTCGATTATCATCTGAATCGTAAGGTCCTCGCTCCACTTTGGGTTGGCCAGGATTGCGACCATTTTGTTTTAAAGCATGCTATTTAGCAGGTTTGCTTTTCAAATTTATTATTTAATATCGCGAGTTTAGTATTGTATGTACTAGGAGCGCAGAAGGGTGCGGGCGGTTCGCATGCGCGCAGCATACTAAAAGCACGTCGATGGGCCGGCACCCCGCGCGGGGGGTCTATTTCGGGAGTAGCCAGTATCACGCAGCCGCGTGCTTTGGAGCGTGCTGTTTCCTCTTCTCACCGCTCGGAGGCTGGGCACGAGTGAAAAGGAAGATTTGTGGCCGTCGCCGGCGGACGGACGTCTGCTTGCACGTATATACTACGTAGAAGACCGGACTCTTTGCTTCTACAATCACATTTTAATTGATACGTTTATGATCTTTGGCAATATCGAACTTTGGTTGAATGGGGAAGAGGATAATAAAGTTGCCATAACAACATCTGTTTTTAATATAAACGTGTAGGTGCTGGATTTCATTCTCAAACGGCACAAATATTTGTGTGATTCACAAATAGTGGTCGGTAGAAGGTGTAAGTACTATGTTCCAGTAAAATTGTATTGTTGTAAAGTTCCCCACGACGCGTGAACTATTACTTAGAGGGCTGTTATTATAAAAAAATAAGAGTAATAATATATCGTCGGTGTGGGTGCATAACCATTAGAAAATGTTATAGTTTGGAGAAAATCGCTATACTTTTGCACGTAATAATATAAACAGGACTAAACAAAAACAACAGACAGTATAAGTTGACCATTTAATTCTCCATCTGACCAACGATATAGGGTTTAGTGATATACCTACCTAATTACATATTGTAGGCAAAAATCATTTCAGAATTCGATCTAAACAAATGTATTTTTTTTTTTTGGGGATCCGTGATATATTAATTTAAAAACTTTTTAAAATTCAATAATCGAACAACAACAAAGACCAAAGAGTCTTGAACTGTGTATAGTGCTCGAAAAATTCAAAAATGGAAAGTGTGAACGTCCGTGATCCTTTGAATTAGTCGGTTGCGGCTGGTTCGTTGCCAGTAGCCGGACATCGCGCATCCAACCAAGGGGAGGTGCGGCGCGAGCAGGGCCATTATTCACGACGCGCCGTGTCGACTGACATTGCCGCCCTAACGTCTGCTGTACATGTTTCCAGCTGATAACCTCGTAGTTCAAACTGTTCAAAGTAACTTTGTTTATTAGTTAGGTCTGGTAAGTATTATAATTTGTGTGATAGAAATGCTTTAAAATTGCGGCGATATCAAATATGAGAAGCGCAGTATGACTACGATGATACGTGTTATCACGTTAATAATAGCAGATAATTACATTTGATTTATAAATATCACGCCACCATAAGCAATAGAGATCTTACAGACGACTTAAAATATTCCAAGTCCTTGATTTTTGCTAATTTAATTAAGCAAAACTATTAGCAAACAATTGCTGGCGCTGTAATAAAATCCAAGTGGCAATATTCTTGCGCCCGCATCTGACAGTGTCAGTAAAAACGACACGGTAGAGATAAGACGTCGAGAGCCGAGGAAAATGCGCGAAAATCTCGGCGAAGCGTCGGGAGCCTGTGAAATATGTCCGGGAAATGTGTGGCGTATTCCGCAGTACGCCTAAATATTACCCCGGGCTCGCTGTTATGAGATCAACATTTAGAAATTGTACTGTTGCCTTATTGCAACTCTAAAATGAGTACAGAGTTTGGTTATAGACGTTTTAAAAACTCTCTGCAACACTTTGGTTTTTTACGAGTGCCGCTGTTGGGTACCTACGTATCTCCTCAAAGGGAGAGGGTTTGGGTAGAATTTTAACAAACGTTTTTTTATTGGGAAAAAATGATCCTAACTGCACTCCCGTCGTTCGGGGCAACGAACAGGGTAGTGTGGGGCCCTCACCCACTAAATAAACCCACCGTGTGCCGTCTCTCCGCCTTTATTGGCAGGCCACTGGAACTACGTTACTTGTTTAGTGGTGCATTTTAACAACCTGACCCGGCGCGGGTTGGAAGAACATCTCTCAGACGTGCAGATTTCCTTACGATGTTTTCCATCGACGAGTCATAATTTGGAAACTAATATACATAGGTACAATTGAGAAAAATCTCAAAATGTCAGAGGTGTGTTCTGTGCAAAGACTTCGGACTGGGGATGAACTTCGTGTGAAATGCTGCAACTGTTATATTATTTTACAGTGAAAATAAATGCTTTCGCGGAACCCTAGTGGTTTGTCCAAGGAACCCCTGTATTCCGCATACACATTGTCTTATGACACCAGAAAATTGGTGTTAGCGTGCTTGAAGCTAATGTTAACACTTATAATATAACCAACCAGTCACGGTAATTTTATTAAGTATATTTTAAATATCCCAGAACGTTATTCCCGTGTGGTGACGGATTAAGAATACAAGTGTCACCACCCCATTCTTGCAATTATCATCCATTGCACGACTGGTGGTAGGGCTGGGTACCAAGTGGGAGTACTCGCTTGGTATCCGGCCCGAGCGGGTTGGTACCACCATCTCCTGTGTGACCGGCCATGAAGCACATCGTTGCATTTTGGCTGTAGCAGGAGATAGCCGTTTATATTTCATTACTCTCGGTATAGTCGAGTCCATGGGCGACGGTTACCATTTACCATCAGATGGACCGTGGCTCGTCTGCCACTACATGCAATAAGAAAGAAAAAAAGAATCTATTAAATGACTAGATGTTATAGGTACTGATTTTAATAACAACTTATTTTGGGAGTATATTAAGTAGACTGCCAGACAGGATAAACAATTGAGCGATCCATAAATAGCTGCTCTAAGTCTGGATACTGTCTTCTTTTATATAAAGATTAGCCTTTGCCCGATAGTTTTTGGTTATATCTGACGTTATAGATAGGTACTTAGTAGATAAAATACCAGTTAGGCTACGCCTCGAGCGCGATATGTGGGTAGGTGTGCTGATAATGCGGTAAAAACCAGATCGGGCCGATCTAAAGTTTAAAGTTTCATCAAAATCCTTTCAGTAGACAATCATGTTTTTCTGAGAATTCTAAATAGCTCCATACCATCATTTTTAACGCGCTTTACATTAGCTTCGCCTGTATCTAAATAACGGAATCTGAAGGTGATTTTCATCAACTTCAAAACGTCGAATTAAGTTGAAACTGCACACTTATCAAGAACGTATGCCAATACAATAATTCACGATTTGTCCGTTCTTTTTTTAAATAAATAGGTTATATTAACCAGACGTACTACTGATGCTGTTTTGACGCTAAAAAAATATAATGTTATATGTAGTAAAACTTAAAAACACACTTTGATAGCTAGTTGAACTAAAAAGTAGAAAATAAATTTAATAATATTATAATAAATAATAATTATAGCAGAAAATCGTGGGGTGCTTATATATTTTAATAATCGATTTGATTTCAAGCACTTTTTTACAATAATTATTATTTATTAAATATTATTATTTATTTATCAATTTACTAGCCTTTGCCCTACTTAGTGCCTAGTTTTAAGGTTATATCTCAGGTTTCCGATATAGTAACAGGATAAAATGTATATAAGTTTATAAGTCTAATTAAGAGCTATTAAATAAAAAAGTTGCATAAATAATCCGTTTAGTAGTTCTTGCTAGATGCGCGGACAGACAAACAAATAAACAGACAAAAAATATAAAAAGAAATGGCTTGTGGTCAGACGCGGCTATATAGCCTAATACAGTATTTTTTTCTCAAACATCTTAAATGTAGAGACACGGTTCTGTTACAGCTTTATAATAATTAGGATGTATAGAATAAAATACTTATGAAATCGGAATCGGAAAATCAAAATCGTAACAGTAATCGCACACAATTAGACTAAAAACACTAAGCTTGACATTGTTACAAATATCACAGTCACACGTCCCACAACTTAAAGAATTTGTTGGACTGAATAACCTGTGGCATTATACAGCTATCTAGTGGCTAGGCAAAAACCCAAATGTTTCCAGTTAAATTATCTACAGCAGTACACATACAGATGTCAAACGTTGCGTCACTCTGCACGTGAATACATCTATCTATGGTGCTATAGCTCCTCGAATATCTACAATCCTGGTAATGGAAAATGAACCTTTTAAGAAGAGTGTAGAGTTGATGGTGAAAGCACATGATTATGTGGCACTCGACTTGATAGGTGCCCGTGCCGGCGAGGCCAAGAGACAGATAAATATCGCTTTATGCTCATCGCAACGCTTTGAAGCGGTGCGGTCAGTAATTTTCTCTTTCACACTGGCGTGGCGTTAGCAGTACCGTGTATATTTATCACGGCGATATACTAAGCCGACGGCGACGGCTTTTACGATTATTGCAGGGCCTTTGTCTGGAACCTATGGGTTTTTTAACTGCAGCTAAAATGTGAGGAACAGTTATATTTAGAACATGTATAATGCTCGCTAAAATTACATGCTTGTGTTGTTAATAGCTTAACTCAAGTCTTAAATACTTCCATGGTAGTAGGTATATAGTACCTACTACAGGTATAGTAGATTGTTATTAATGTTAAATGTTCTAAATTTTTCATTCATTTTTCGCAAGTACGACTAGTAGGAGACCCGGACACAAATCTGCTGTATGTATGTCTTTTTGTGCCGTGTGGGGCCGGTTTTCGAATTGTCCCACCCCTCTCTACCCGCGGGAGTCGTAAGAGCCGACTGAGGGAATACCGGGGGGTGGGCAGCAGCACTCCCTCGAGTATTAACAACATCCACTGCGATCGCCAACCCGCCTGCCAAGCGTGGCGATTACGGCATTATCCCCTATGATGGGATCGCTCGTTGTGGCGTTCTCTTGGGGAGGCCGATGTCCAGCAGTGGACGTTAAAAGGCTGATGGATGGATGCCTTTTTAATTAATTATACGTAATTTTATTATTTATTTTATAAAAAGACAAGATGCACTAAGGAACAATCATCATCACGAAGGACTTTTACAAACATACAATTTCACGGACACAAAGTACATCCACACTCAGAACAACCATTTGTGGATCACATAAAGAGTTGTCCTTTGTGGGAATCGAGCCCATAACACTCGGGCGGGAGGCCAGTACCTGAACCACTCCACCATCTTTGCAGTCTATTTGAAAGAATATGATGTAAAAAAAAAGTAGTAAAAAGTAAATTATGGGCAGATTTTTATTCTTCTCTAAGAAAAAAATGTACCTAACCACACGTTCCGTCGTTCAGGGCAACGAACAGGCTATCCTGTGGGGCCCTCACCCGCTAAATAAACCCGCCGAGTGCCGTCTCTCCGCCTGAACTGGCGAACCACTGCAACTGTGGGACATTATTTCAGTGGTCACCCACTACTCAACGCCTTTGCCTATAATTTAGCGAAGAAAAACTAGTAAACCATATATTTTACTACTTTGTGCCTACTTATAAAATACTGAATACGTATATGTTATCACAAGGCTCTATTTCTGAGTACAGAGATAACGTGTGCCAAATGAACACACTTGTAAATTGACAAGTGTACGTAGTATTACAGCGTGGCAAAGCGCCATTTTGCAGAATGTATCACGCGGTAACATAATGAGGGTGACAGTACGGGCGGTGTCGGCGTGGGAGGCTAACAGACCAGAGCCCCCTGGCCCTTTGACGAACTACCGACCGCCCGCCGGAAAATGCTTGATCGTTACTGACAAGCTGATAAATTTTGTCGTATTTCGTATAATTTTATACTAAAAAACTTGCGTGAGACTCCCCTGTTAGAATTAAAATACTTTGTATATACTAGTACTTTATTATTTCAGAAGGACATGGAATTTCTTCACACTAAGATATGTCGCGAGTTCGTTTGCGTGAACTTTAGAATATGGCTACGTCACTCAACGGCAAATTAATGATCTCTATGCAAAAATTGTTATCCCACTAGAAGTATCAAGTTCGCCGGGATAAAAAGTAGCCTAGGATTTTTCTGAGTATCGGACTATATATATGCTGAATTTCATCACGTTCGGTTGTGTAGTGATGGTCTGACTGCGTAACAAAGAAAAATATGGAGTTTGGTTTCTAGTTTTAATTCAAGACAATTGCCTGTGACGTTTCCAATAGAGCGTGAGATTTTTTTGACGGATTTCAAAAGCCTGTCAAACCGTAGTCGCGTTAGGGACTAAAAAATAAATCCATCTAATTCTTCCCATGCTCCACAGTGTATGACAAAAATAACTAATAGTTTCTGAACAAGAATTATATGCTTTATTCTGGTGCTAGTTGTACGTTAGGTAAGCATGCATAAGTGACGCATTAGCTAGTGCTAAGCCTACTCGTTGAAAATAAAATAATGTAAAGCATCACCAGCCTCCCACCAAATGGACAGGAGACTTAGTTCGAGCTGTCGAATTCAAGCGGCAAACTATCACCAGTTATAACACTCGCTTGCGGTAGCGCATTTCCAGAAAATAAGTCTTTATTGAAAACAGAAAATATATTAATGGATAAAGTGTCTAGTTAGTTCGTGGGACTAAAAGCCTACTATCCAATGATAACATTAAATAGCAGATTGATAAGAAAATACTAAACTTACGAAATGAAGTAAAAATAATATAAAGTATCAAGACGGTTCGCGTGGCGTATAGCCCGTCAGCACACTGAGTTGGCACTTGAGAGACGCGAGGCGCGGCCCGGGGCGCGGTGACTGCCTACCGCGATACGAACGATGCTTAGTCGACCACCCTCGTACCACGATATACGATATGCATTACGGATCAAATACCTCATGGCTGTGTTCGTTTCTTATAAAGAATAAATTTTGCATTGTTTCTGTTAGTTAGTAAAACTCTACATTTCTCTCTCTCTCTAATCATTACAATTAAGAAACAGCCCTATACCTACTATTATAAAGCTGTAACACAGCTATGTCTGTACATTTAAGATATTTGAGCAGAATTAATGCATTAGTTACTTAGCCGTCTCTGAACCAAAACAATTTTTTTTAGAATTGTTGATTGACTACTGTACGGATTTTTATAAACTTTTTTGTTCTGATAGCTCTTGATTAGATATAAAAACATACATTTTATCCCGCCACTATATCGGGAAGCATAATAACTTAAAACCTAACTTTTGGCTGCGGCGGAGCCGCGGGTAAAGGCTAGTCCTAACTAATATAAAGTTCCAACAGAGCTGTGTTTGTACATTTAAAATATTTGAGAAAAAATTACTGTATTAGGCTTAGATAGCCTACATACAGTAATTTTTTTCTCTCTGTACATTTAATATATTTGAGAAAAAATGTCTGAATTAGGCTATAGTAAAGGCGTGTCTGAACACAAAACATTTTTTTAGGTTTTTTTGTCTGTATCTGTTTGTTGGTTCGCGCATCACGCAAAAACTATTGAACGGATATTGATGCAAATTTTTGATTTGATTTGATCCTACTACTATTTTGGAAACCTAAGATATTTATTACCTAAAAACTAGCTTTTAGCTGCGGAGTCGCGAGCAAAGGCGTACATTATTATTTCTACTCTAAGTCTACAAACACCAGAGCGAGACAAAAAAGGTTAAAGTAAACTATCCGTGTCCATCTGGGTATGCAATATGACATAGTAACAACATCCCCAATGGGATGGATGGATGATTGATTCCTAAAGTTCCTAGATATTAGATAATTATAGTCCGCGGTGTTATGTTCCTTGTTTACTGCAGTTGATCACAAACCTGTGGGTCTAGCCAAGTTGCATTCTATGATCGCTAACGCTAATAGAAAACTATTAAAATGTATGGAAATTTGACATCTCTTACGTCAAGTCACGTGACTTAGCGTTATAGATATTGTTAAAGGCTTATAAATATAGGTTCTTTATCTATGGTTAAACTGTATCCCCAAAGGCGTAGGCAGTCGCTTAGGCTACCGCTGCACCACCAAGGCAGATTTTTTTATTTTTTAGCAATTATAACAACTTATTTCCTCTAGACAAAGCAGGTTTTTTAGATTCATCTGATTAATAAATCTTGATCTAGCATAACTATAGACTTACGTTCAAATAATATAAAAGTGACATCGAAATCGATTTGTTTACTTTTTATATTGTTGACTGAAACAAAACCTCCCTGAAATATGTTTCAAGAACATTTATCTAATGTATCCGAACTGTTGTAAAGTATCTGGAACATTGTTTCCTAGAGTAGAGAATACGTGCCTATAAATTTAAGTGTCTTTGAAGAAATGGAAAGGGAATTCACTCGTAGATGAAAAAATAACAATACAGCGAATAACGGATCTAACAAGTGTAACAAGCATTCCCAAGACCTCTGGAAAAGGACAAAAAGTGAAAATAACAAAAATCGTCACTCGGGGAGCGGGAGCTAACGAGCGTCGGCTACCAGGGTGGCATGACATTATAGAGGCACGCGCCATTAGACGAACATCGGGCGGGCGCCCCGGAACGGGCCCTATTTCCGGAAGGAAGACGCCCGGAAGCCGCACCACGTCCGCTACGCCTGTCGCTAAGTTACTCGCTTACTCCTGATACTAACATAAGTCAGTACCAGGAGTATATGAATACGCCTAATGTGTTTTATAATTTGACTAGCCTTCTAGTTTTTTGGTTATATCTCAGGTTCCCGATATAGTAGCGGGATAAAATGTCTACCAGTTTTTAAGTCAAATCAAGGCCTTTCAAATAAAAAAAGTTGCATCAAAATCCAGCTAGCAGTTCTCTTAAATAAATGCTAAAAAAAATCTAGTTTAAATAATTTTCTAGTTTTTCGGTTATATCTCAGGTTCCCGATATAGAAGCGGGATAAAATGTATACCAATTTTTAAGTCTAATCAAGGCCATTGAAATAAAAAAAATTGCATGAAAATCCGTTCAGTAGTTTTTGTGTGATGCGCGAACAAACAAACTGATAAACAGACAGACATAAATTCTAAAAAAAATTGTTTTGTGTTTAGACATGCCTACATAGCCTATTACAGTATTTTTTTCTCAAATATCTGAAATGTACAGACAGCTTTATAATAATATAGATATCGAGGAATATTACGCCTAGTATCAAACTTTTTCCGTTGTACTAGTGTATTGCTTATAATATAATCTAATATTGTTAAAACTTACATGAATATATTCACGAAACGGACATACCTGAAACATAAATTAAAACGTTATATACTATAATACTAGCTGACCCGGTGAACTTCGTACCGCCATATACGTATTTTTTCATGAATAAATATTGCAATTATAAATTGAGATATAAAGTATCCTATCTCTTAAGTTGGAACAAAACACACATTTAAAAAAAAGAAAAGTTAAAATCGGTTCAGTAATTTCGGAGTTCATTCCGGACAAACATCGTGATACTGTAATTATATATTAGATTAAGGATACATCAATGTCAATGTGTTTTCTAATCTATCGGGCGTCTCGCAACGACCAATAATTTTACTTAATTTGATAAAAAAAATTAAGATTATTAATAATAAAATTTATAGATTACATAAAAAAAACAATGTTACGTGAGTATAATAATAAAATCTATAGATTAAAAATATACGTGAGGCGCTGCAAGCATAACCGGCCATAAAACGACCACCCGCTGAAAAAAAAACAATAAACCCCAAAATTTACCACCAGTGTCACCAGGAGAGGATAAAAACGAAACATTACGGCAACCTTAATTGGTCAGTCAGCTAATTTAGCATTAGGTCCGCGCTTACCCGGAAACATGGCGCAGTTGGCAGGGGCGCATTAATCAAAATTAAAAGTGGATTGCCTGGCACGCAATGAGTTTGGGCGCAATTATGGAAAAAAGTATACCTACTTGAATTTTTGTAGAATGTTTCAGTTAAATTTTACTGTCGTTTCGTTGTAAATACAACCTACCTTGTATATATATAACTTTAAAAACAAGATATAAAAATAATAAATATTCTTAGAAATACAGCCGGCGTAACTCGTGGCAGAGTATATAAATATAAAACTAGAAATTTTGATTATTTCCAATTTGTTAACAAAACTATAACGCGATTCTACAGCCTGAAACAGCGCTAGCTATTCGAGGAGTTTACTAAAATATACCATGAATATTTGTATATTTATTAAATCAAAAATTTATTTGATACGATGAATAGCTTATGATTACGACACTTTTCGAGCTTTAAGGCACTGGGGCAAATCTTAGATTAACGCAATTCAACCTGTATAAAATTTCCGCTAACTTGAAATATAAGAAATAAAGCTTTCATTTAATTTTCCATACAATTTTGCACGCCTCATAAGCGAAGCGATGAGGTGTGTACTATTCTCGCTTCACGCAGAACAACTGATTTTTCAAACTTAAAATGTCTCTATTTATCATATATTGCATATGTAAAATAATATATATACATTAAACACAAAGTGAAAAATGTGAATTCGAAAATAACAGTCACGAGCAGGTTATTATTAGGTAAAAATCTTAATTGTAAAATTAAGTTTACCTGGTCGGTATAATGTATGAAAATACTTCCGACAGATGGCGCAGGCGTCAGCCAAAGACGTTAAGTATGAATGTGTTATCGAAATTAGCAGTCAGGAGCAATTGTCACGATGGCTAAATTGGCAAAGCATCTGGACGGTATCCAGGAGATGCAGGTTCATATCCTGCTCGTGACTGTTATTTTCGAATTCACATTTTTCCCTTTGTGTTTAATGTATAGTGCTAAGCATGTCAAATGCTAAAAATATATATAAATAAATATATCAAGAAAAAACACTATTTTTAACACTCATGATATTTTTGATGCCATTTTGTTATTTAAACTAGTAAAATAACTGTTTAAAAAAGTTCTGTCTTGGACGTCCGTGTGTTGTAGGTAATGTATGTTAACACGATAACGACCGAAATACTTTAGTAATCGCGTCTTTTTTTCTTTTATGATTCAGTATAATTACGAATAGAGCCCTATCACTTTTCACGGTCTGATTCGACGTGGTTTAATTGTTATTAAATAAACAACAAAAAAAATAGTGAATATTTACGCTCGATTCGATGTGGTACACTACACTAAAACGATCGATATACATTATTTCGTGAGAACTACTTCTATAGACCAATATAGAAGTACTTTTTAAAATTAGCGCTTGGTGGCGTATAAGACATGAAAACCACATTAGCACTTTTTTAAATTAGCGCTACCTATATGATTTATTGAAAACTACTTAGTAAGACCAATACATTGTTAGTTACATATCAAATAATCAATTTTATTGTGAAAAATGAAGATTATGAGGCGTGCACTTTTGGATTTTCCAAAGTATTTTTTTTTATTGCATGAAGTGGCAGACGAGCCACGGTCCATCTGATGGTAAATGGTAACCGTCGCCCATGGACTCGACTATACCGAGAGTATTGTCAAATGAAATATAAACGGCTATCTCCTGCTACAGCCAAAACGCAACGATGTGCTTCATGGCCGGTCACACGGGTGATGGTGGTACCAACCCGCTTGGGCCTGATACCTAGTGAGTACTCCCACTTGGTACCCAGCCCTGCCACCAGTCATGCAATAGATGATAATTGCTTACTTCCCTGAGTCGCCTCATACGACACCCGTGGGAAAGAATGGGGTGGTGACACTTGTATTTAGTCCGTCACCACACGGATGATGATGAAACTTTATTTGTTTGATAGCTCTTAATTAAAAACTTGTATAAGTTTTCCCGATGTAGGTACTTTATTATTTTACCTTGAAACCTAAAGGTTACTCTATACATATTATTCATTTTGATCTGTATTTTAGCAATTGACATGCTCAGCTAATTTAAAGAACAAATTATTTGTGAATGTGGAAAAAAGAAGCTTTAGTGCGAGATTCGAACCTGCGTCCCTTCAAATACGGGGAAGTGCTCTAGACCGCTAAGCCATCTCACTGACCGATGGCCGTTCCCAATCTCCACATCACATTTGTCTTTACGACCCACGCCACCTATCGGATGCATTTAATGCATGTAAATGCACTAAACTTCTCTTTTTCCACATTCACTAATAATTTGTTATTTTTTTTTGTATTGTATTAGTTTAAAAAAAGATGGCAACCCTATTTGTGACTATAGAATAGTGGTTAACATTGCCCGTATCTTAAGAGGCTTATCCTCTGAACGTGGGTTTAACATTTAGTAGCGCATCCTGAATTTTAATCTTTATAATATGGAATTTAGAATATACTGGATGTTGAGAGCCTCTTTACGGAGTGCCAACGACAAGTGTGAGATTAAAGATAATATTTCGTATGCAGTTTCTCATAATATCCTCTTAAATCCTGCTATATGATTAACAATATTAAAAAACCAGCCAAGTGCGTGTCGGACTCGTACATAGAGGGTTCCGTATCACCGTAGAATATACAGGGTCTGTCGTAAATAATGGATAACCCGTTAATTGGAGTTAGCCCTGATGTCAAGCTATAAGAAAATCGACTTTTTATTTTGGGGTTGCCAACGGTGTAAAAATGGTAAACACATTATTTGTATTTATTTTGATATTTTTTTTTAGCATTTGAGATGCTTAGCCATATAAATTAACTCAAAGAGTGAAAATATGAAATCAAAAATAACAGTTACGAGCAGGATTTGACCTGCATCTCCTGTAATACCGTCCGAGATGCTATGCCAATTCAGCCATAGTGACAATTGCTCGAGACTGTGAATTTCGATAACACATTCATTCTCAACGTCTTGGGTAACGCCTGCGCCATCTATTGGAATTATATTCTTATCACTAAATTGTCAATTTAACGTTTAACTGTACCACAGAACTGTTTTATTTTCATAGTTATAAATTGCATGCGACTAGCAAGTACTACAGACAGATGCTTTGCCGATCGGGACGGTATCCCAGAAGAGGTTCAAATCCTGCTTGTGATTGTTATTTTCAATTTCACATTTTCACACTTTGTATTAATTTATATGGCTAAGCATGTCAATGTTGGTTGATAAGAAAATATTACGTATCCTGTATTACGCACTGCCCGATGCTGTGTTGAGTTATGGTTTATCTGCTTATGGCTTAACGTTTCGTACCTCCATCCATCTATCAGCCTTTCATCTACTGCTGGACATAGGCCTTCGTTTCGTACCTATTTAGACAATATTTTTAATTTACAAGTTAGGTTGCTAAAATTGTTAGTATCTCCGAAAACTAAAGGGAAATTTAATGGAAATTATAGTAACCTTTTTTATAAATGTAATATTCTGCCTATACATGAAAAGTGAAATATTTATTAGCTATAGAACACTTTAATAATCTTGAGTATAAGGTATGTAGGACTTACAGCTGTAATCTCAGGCTTAGTATCCGCAACAAATATAATAAATAAATAAATAAATATTCACGGACATTTTCACACAACGTCCTCTAGTCCCAAACTAAGCTTAACGCTTGTGCTATGGGTACCAGATTACGGATATAATACATATATTACTTTTTTTTTTGTAAATACAGTACATACATATAATAGATAGAAAACACCCAGACGCAGTACAAATATCTGTGTTCATCACACAAATATTTGTCCTGAGTGGGAATCGAACCCACGACCTCGTGCACGGAAGTCGGTTACACTACCGACTACGCCACGAGGCCCGTGAACAGCCTAAATCAATTAATTATTATGGTGAAAGAACACGAAGGTATCTAATACCACGTTTATATAACATGCTGAAGTTAGATGAGAATTGCAGTAAAAAAGGCTTCAAATTAAAAATAAAAAGTACTCTAATAAAGAGCCTGGCCTGAGGTTTCGTTTTACTTTAAGTTTTTTTTTTATATAGCATGTGTCCAACAATCAATATTGGATTTAAAACTTAATTTAGTGGGTGCAAACTTTTTTGCCTACAAACTGTTTCGCTGTTTGTCGATATAATTTAAATTTGTTATCTGTATTAAACTTGTGCAGCGCTCCCGTCCGCAACCGGTTATGAAAAAAATAAAATACTAAAAATATATAAAATTATCAAATCTTCCCTTATGACATTCGAGGGACCTCTATCGTTGTGTCAAGTAGAACGTTTATCAAGCGTGTGAACTTTGAACACTAAATCACACCCACACAGTCACATATAAAATACGTCGCCGCAAAAGGATCGCCTCCTTTCCGGACATATGGAGGGTGGGCCAAATTGATAACTTGATAACGTGCCGGGATCCGCAATCCCGCGTCTCGGGTATCCACAATCCCGGCCCGGGGGCTTATCCGAGAGAAAAAGATATGGTTTTTAGTGTCAGCTCGGTTCGCTGTTTATTATTTTTATGTAAATCGTGATTCGGCAGAATGAAACGATAACATTCTGCGTTAAGGATAAGCGTGGATAGTGATCGTATATTATTTTTTATTGTGTATGTCGGAGTTTAACGTATGCTCGTTCAAGTTCATGCTCTAGTGAGTACATACAATACATACAGAGGTAGTTATATACCTATCGGACCTTATTTCTTAGATTATTTTTCCACTAAATAAAGGAATTACTGAACGATTTTTTTATTCAGAAGAAAACCATTTCTAACTTTTATGATAGGTATCTAGATTTAATTAGTATTATAAAAATAGTAAAATATCTTATGTGAGATTCGGACTTCGGACCCACGACGCGAAAATTTGTTCTACATCAACCCGCAAACCACACCTCTTAACTTAAATAATATTATAATTTAGCACAGTAATATATTTTATAGGTAATTATCTAAAAAAATCATTGTACATATTGTAGATTTAAATAATAATTTAGTAACCTTACTAAACTCTATTTTTATGCGTCGTTTCTACGAATAAATCGCATTTAAGCAGCAAAATTATCGTCCGAAGACTGAACGTTAAATAGCTATCCAACATTAATAAATAAAAGCATTTATTCACGCGTTAATACTTACATATTCTATAGGCACTACTACTACTATTAAGCCTGACAATATCTTCAACTAACAGAAGATATCCCAAAAATAAATCACCACTAATTACTAGGAGTACAAAAACAGGTAGAGGGATATTATTATGAAGCAATAATATCTCATTAAGCCGTCGTCAAGACCCTAGCCAGGCAGGACGGACGGAATGGAATTAAACGCCACCCGAGCCCCTCGGCCCGGGGATATGCGCCATGCCCCTCGGGACTCATTACAATTAAAATAAATGTACCTACTAGAAATGGCAAGCACCGATTAATTGTTCTTTTGTTAAAATATTTTCGAATTTCTAGTCTTAAATAACCACATGTGTTTCTATGTTTTAGGCGAAAAAAATACATACAGAGATTTCGCCATAACTTAATTTTGTTGGTCGGTAAGTCAAGGTACTGAAGTAAAACACATTAACATTTCGAATTCAAGTAAAACATTGCAATCTTATGAGAAGGCTATGTATTTTGCGTAATTATTTTTACAACCTGTACTGTGTAGGGCAAAGACTACCAAAATACGAGGGTTTCAGGCTGTAATGGCCACCACGCTGGCCCAGTGCTGGTTTGTAGACTTAAAAAGCCCTCGAGTAATTTACCTAGGCGTGTAGATTTCATCACTAGCTTTTCCTTCATCGGGTAGTGTTAATAATGATAATTTATTGAACATCCATCCATCCATCCATCAGCCTTTTAACGTCCACTGCTGGACATAGGCCTCCCCAAGAATGGGGATAGTGCCATAATCGCCACGCTTGGCAGGCGGGTTGGCGATCGCAGTGGATGTTGTTAATACTCGAAGGAGTGCTGCTGCCCACTTCCCCGGAATTCCCTCAGTCGGCTCTTACGACTCCCATGGGTTGAGAGGGGTGGGACAATTCTAAAGCCGGCCCCACACGGTTATTTATTGAACATATATATGCAATATACACAAATATATAAACTAAAAACAGATCGCTTCCAGTACTAGGATTACATCATCAACTAAGAGTTGTAGCGGCCTGCCTCCGCGAGTTGGATCAGAGACTAATTGGGGTGTGAATTTGCCTCAGGGCCCGGCGTCACGACTAAGGGATCCGAATTGCATGAGTTACTGCTGTAGGTACTTCGTCTTGCTTCAGGGGACGCTTTCTGGGAGCAATTTAGTTTTTAGGTTTGATTTTCCTCACAGCAAAGTTGTACCTACTTTATTGTGTGAAGATGTCTTGTTGGGTTATGCCTCATGGGAATGGGGTAACAACCGGAGACGTGGTATTTACACGACAGGGGTAATGTTTTATATCGACCCTTTTTAGTGGGTAACCTATACTCGTATATGTAATATTGTGTGTGTACTGTGGTCGTGGTGGACATTTATCACATATTATTTGTCATTCATAATTACCAAACCTTACTTATTGTAATACAATACAAAAATTAAACATTATCATATAAATTTACTGTTTTATTTTGATTTAAAAAACAAAGTTGTTGTTGAAAAACCCTGTAGATCTAAAGGATTTGTGGATACGAACCAATACTTAAGTGATCGTTTCGGTGAACTTTCGATCGTAGAGAACAACTTTGGTACTTACTACAAAACTGTAACCACGATTACAGCACTGAAAGAAATGAGGTTTTAGGTCTTACTTGGGCCTATTTTCTTCTGTTATGATACCAAAAAAATTACCTATTACTGTTTGGGTCTTTTATGGATTTACCGACCAGATAGGTACCTATTACCGCTGCTTTAAATAGCCAGAAAGAATTTCCATGTTCATTCTATATTAGGATTAAGAGTGATGATAGTATTTCGAATTGTCATTTACTAATAAAAATTAGCATTAATAGTACTACTAAAGGCACTCCTCTCCCTATGGCTTGCTGATTGCTCCTCAAAGATATAATGATATAAAGTAATATTCAGTAGCTATATACTAACTGAATAAATAGGCTATACGATGCAAAAATGATTTTTAAAATCAGACGGATTTTTCCCTTTTTAATTAGTGTGCTCAAAAAAACATGACTACTAGAGATGGGCCGAATGTGGTTTGAACCGAATACGAACTTCGGCCGAACATTCGGCAAAAATACAAAATTCGGCCGAACTTCGGTATATTTTTGCCGGGTTTTCTCGGGAGTAACATGTCATGTTTTGTGTGTAATTTTTATGAAAGACAACATCGTAAGACAATTTAAAACCCTGGACAAGGAATAATCCTTGTATTGCGAGGGGCTTTGCAAACATATAATTTCACGGATACGAAGTGCACCCAGACTCAGAACAACCATTTGTGACGCCTGCGCCAGAAATTGTCACGATGACTGAATTGGCAAAGCATCTGGGATGGTATTCCAGTAGATGCAGGTTCAAATCCTGCTCGTGACTGTTATTTTCGATTTCACATTTTCGCACTTTTTGTTAATTTTTATATTTACTTTACTTTGTTAAAATGATTATAGAGTATTGGTATATAGTGATTTATTTTACAGTTATGACAGTCGCTTTCTCTAAATTTTAGTAGAAATACCTAGTGTAGGTATTAAATTTTTTTCTTGCTGCCGAATGATTTATGCCGAACTTCGGCCGAATGCCGAAGTTCGGTTCAAGCCACCGAAATTCGGTTAAACCGAATGGAAAACGAAGTTCGGCCCACCCCTAATGATTACTAAATTAGTTATATCGTAAATGTGTCCGCCATGTGGAAAGCGATCATTGTAGGTATTTTACGTGAAATTGGCATTGTCATTTGATTTAGGAGTTCGCACGCGAAGGGAGTGTTAACTATGTAACTAACAGGTTGAGGATGAATTAAATAATAAATAAATATTGATCTATACTAATAAATGGAGAGCCGGTTTTTTGTTCGGTTATACTGCGAAAACTACTGAACCGATCAGAATAATACTTATTATATACCATAAGAAGTGTTTCGGAGAAGAAGTGTTTTTAGTGTATTATATGTTAGTGATCACTTATCCGGAACCTATATTTTTGATGTGAAACATCTAATGCGGGGGGATGGTAAAACCGGCTGTTAGCGTGGCGACGCTTATAGGTACCTAATGAATAACAGTTACGTTATGATCATAGACTGCATACCACATAAAACGGCAATATATCTGGCCTCCTAAAGAGCTGACTATTCATCTGATTAATCTGTCGAGGATTAAACAGGAGGGCGTCTGAGTTATTGACTTACGTTTATACTTTAAATCTGTATTGACTTTAACCACGAGTTGTGAACGAGTCAATGACTCAGAAGAAAATGCAAGATAAAGAGGGGATAGGTTTTTTGAACCCGTGGAATGTGTGGAATCTCCTTGAGATGGTTCTACCATGTAAGGTATATTGAGTTTTTAATTACCATACAGTATATATTTCAACTAGTTCTGCAGTTAATAGTATTATTTAAAAATAGGTTATGTTAGCCGGCCAGCGCACGGCGGCACGTTTGCTATTTTACGTAGCGTTTTTACGATGTATCCGATAACGTTTACGAGCCGCGTTGAGTGGCGTCACCGCGGCTCGGGCCGGCTGATTGCATGCGAGAGCACCGCCTTAGAGCTTGCTTTAATACTTAAAACTTGTATCGATATTCAAAACTCGATTACAAAAAAAAGGGTTCCAATGGCTGTACATGTATTAGCTTTGAGTTAAAATGTTTTTAATTTAATATTGTAATTTGCAATAACATCTATAATAAATATTTTTTGATGTTCTACACGCGTGGTTGATATTGCATAGGTACGTGAGCATAAGTTTTTCATCCATCAGCCTATCGGCGTCCACTGTTGAACATAAGCTTTAAGAGCATAAGGAGCGGTAATAATGTACCGCCCGCTTCCAAAGGCTTCCTTCCCTATAAGAATCCAATAACAATAAGCTCAGTCTAAAAGCGATTAGTATACTGAGATTTAAATTCTAATTAAATATAGAAAAAGAACTTAAAAACCAAAAGGTATGTGTTTAAATAATCACCCTTCACACTATTAATATCACTAATGTATTTATTTTATATCCTATGGTAATTAATATAAAATAATAAGTGATATTGTTTATTACCGCTATTTCAAGACGTTACGGAATAAACTTAAAATCAAATTATAATTCAGTAAGTTAATTTAAATATTTTATCGATATAATGCCGTCCTTCACCAATCCCTAGCCGGGTCGTGTATCCGTGACACATCGTGTGCTGTAGTCGACACCGAGCGACGTACTTTATGTGGCCCCGAGCGCGCCCGACCCACCCAACTTCGCCTAGGGGTGTCACACAAATATAAGACTGACGACTACAGATTTATAATCTATTAGATTCTGCATGCGACTTTTTTAATAATTATTAAGGATTTATCTGTAAGGAGATGACCGTGATGGAGATTTTCTTGCCCTGGTAATGTTCTGATGAAAGGACACGTTGGATAAACCATAGAGCATACATGAAAAATGTAAATGAAAGAATAAATAAAAGTTTTTTTTACAATTTTCTCACAATGAAGGAAATAAATGTTATGATAACGATTTTACTACTTATTTTATACAAAAAGAAAGTTATTGGACTCAACTAGCTAACGGTCACGTCAACGGTAATATTTATTTATGCAATAGGCTGTAAAATTGAGGAAAACCTAACAGCAGTTAGAGATTGCGTAAAATATAATGTGAACCCAAAACGGACGGGCGCGGAGGTGAGGTGTGATAGAATTCAAGGGCGGATCCAGGGGTCATGACAATTCCCTCCCCCCTTGGCTAGGTCTGATAATTTATAAAATAAACAAATATTCACGGACATTTTCACACAACGTCCTCTGGTCCCAAACTAAGCTTAATGCTTGTGCTATGGGTACCAGATTACGGATATAATACATATAATATATGTATTAACTACTTTTACCCTTAGTTTCCCCGGACGCATTTAATTAGGAAAAAAAACAAAGCTGATAAAGTGCCAACCCTACGGAGTTCGCGACCGGCGCGACGACTGCCACTAATGACCGAATGAACACCGAAGTCACTGAACACTTTGAGCAGACGAACGTCTTAAAATGTGTGCACGTTGTTCAATTTAGTCAAGACATGGGGTATTTTGGAACAAGTTTCTCGCTCTTATATGTTGATCTTACTGAAGGGAGAGATTAGACCTACAATTTTAATAGTCTGTCAAATCAAAAATCTAGTTTAAAATATTAATTACAAAATTATATAGGTAACTAGTGTTATTTTTAATTAGATTTTGCCCACGACTTGGTTTGCGAGAAATTCAATTTAGTCAAGACATGGGGTATTTTGGAACAAGTTTCTCGCTCTTATATGTTGATCTTACTGAAGGGAGAGATTAGACCTACAATTTTAATAGTCTGTCAAATCAAAAATCTAGTTTAAAATATTAATTACGAAATTATATAGGTAACTAGTGTTATTTTTAATTAGATTTTGCCCACGACTTGGTTTGCGAGAAATTCACAATTGGGTCAACGTCACTCTACGGTATTCATTATTATCACTATGCAAGAGGAGGGGAGTACCGTAATTAGCAACAGTCCATTTTTAAGACATAAAAATTTGCTGTCCTGTTTTTAGGCTTTGATCTTAGGTACTAACTATATGAATGCAATTTTGTGATGATCAGATATTAAAAATCTCGGATGTGATTCCACCTGTTTTAAAAATTGGTGGCATGGGATTAGGTGGTGTGGACGTCAGCCAATGACGCGGTAAGAAGGAATGTGATATAGACATTGATCGCTGCGATAGCTTAATAGTAGCGCGTGTGGACTGGTGTTTCATCAGACTAAGCAGGCACGGGATAGTTGCTCTGTTATCTGTCGAAGAGATAACACAAAATATATTAAAGAATAATAACATAACATAGCATCACACCTGTATTCCCCGAAAGGGTAGGCAGAGGTGTATTACACTCACACGGTTTGCCAGCTATGTTTAAGTCCCACGTAATAGTGGGCGAGCTTATTGCCGTCTAACGGGCACATTTCCAAACTCCGGGCTGCTACTGAAAATTTCAATACTAAAGCTCAATAACATAGCCCGATCGAATGCGAGACCTCATCATGATCAGCAGTCGCACGCTAATTAAATAATAATAACTAACAGCAGATACAAGTTTGAAGAAATTTAGGTTGATAAAATGAAAGAATGAAACGGCAACGTAGCACCATACCTTTGATAGTGCACTAAAAAGATACGACAGTGCATATAATACGTTGATTTATTACGCTATAACGTTTAGCGCAAGCCACTGAGGATGCCATCTTTATGACTTTCGTAAGTAGCAGTCTGCATCCTACTCCATTCTGAGAGATTAAATGGTGAGGTGGTATAGTTGTGGGGAGAACGAACAAGTCAAGACCACTTCGATATCAAAAGGTGCATTCTGAGATTTCGAAGTATTGGAGATCTCACGCATCTTTGGCATGAACTGTAACTAAACTAATTGATTCTGCAATTCTTTTGGAGTACAACTTTTTTGCCCGCGACTTGAAAATAGCTCATCTTTTTGCGTACAATAATTTCTCTATCGATATGGACGTAGTAATGTTATCGATTTACTTAGTCGATCGTCAATGTAACAGACTCGATATCTACCGTAATATTTATACTGTGTATACCAGCCTTTTTTTTGTTAAGGTGGGGAAAAATGTACGCACACCCCGTTATTCGGGGCAACGAACAGGGTAGTGTGGGCCCTCACCCACTAAATAAACCCGCCGTGTGACGTCTCTCCGCCTGTGTTAGCGGGCCACTGGAACCATGTTACATTCCTTCAGTGGTTGTGCATACGAGCATGGAATGGCCTGGAATATGAAAAAAAAAACAAAAGCATAACGCAACTCGTTCGCGCCTTTTTTTAGAAACAAGTGTCAGAAAAAGCTCAGTCAGAATCAAAACTGGTAAAAATGTCGTGGAAGCAAAAGAGGTAAATAAATCGTTTTTATTAAAGAAAGACTGCCAAGAAACGTGAGGGTGTACTGCACAATGCAAAAGGTAAATGAGTATACCCTCCAGCATCTCTCTTTATCCTCAGTTGACGAGAAGAACGAAAAACGCGTGGGTAGGTACTATGTTACTAGTATTGGTAGCCTTTCAGCTTTAGCTCTCGGTAGCGGGTGTACTTAGGTCTCCCCGGCATTAATACATACAATCCGCTAGCTCCTGCTACTACCAGTTTCCCTCCGCCACATGCTATATTGCATCTGAGATATTTTTTTGACGGCTTGTGAATTTTGCCAGCCCATATTGAACTAGCGTGGTAGGCTATGACTGAAATCCCTCTTACTCTGTATACTCAAATGTGAGACTGTATTTAATGGAGTCTAAATAAAATATAACCTACATACTTAGCAAGATCCAGTAAATACTTGGATCTACCTAGACTGAGGAATCGAGAGTGTCTTGCAGCATATCATTCTCTTGTCACCACAAAAGTTTCAATGTGTAGTACCGACAATTTAGTATTATCCCCGCTGTGCCCTCAAATGCCCAAAATTATACTCATTTCTCAATATATCACAGTTATCCTAACATCTCATGAGAAATAAAATTTACGACGTGCGAACTCAAACTGCCAATAAAACAGGTAACTTTGCCGCCTAATGTTAACTTTTAAGTATAGACATAGGGCTGTCTCAGAAACTTAATATATATAATAATATATAAGTACATAAATTCACGCCTATTTCTGAGAGGAGTAGGCAGGGTTAAGGATTTCTTTCTATGATAGATGAACATACATGTTTCGCTTCATTACCGCTAGAACTAGTTACAAATATTCTGTCACAAACCATTCAAAACCACTGTTGGGCAGGGGTCAGCCATCTCAATTATTTAATGATAGTACTCCACGATGGCACTTTTTTTTGTTAAGGCGGAAAAAAATGTACCTAACCGCACAACCCGTCTTTCGGGGAAACCAACAGGGTAGTGTGGGGCCCTCACCCACTAAATAAACCCACCGTGTGCCGTTTCTATACCTGTACGGACCACTGGAACAGTGTGACATTACTTCAGTGGTACTCCAGAACTTTTTTTTCCGTGTGGGGCCGGCTTTGGAATTGTCCCACCCCTCTCTACCCACGGGAGTCGTAAGAGCCGACTAAGGGAATACCCGGGGAGTGGGCAGCAGCACTCCCTCGAGTATTAACAACATCCACTGCAATCGCCAACCCGCCTGCCAAGCGTGGCGATTACGGCATTATCACCCATAATGAGCACACAGTTCTCTTGGGGAGGCCTATGTCCAGCAGTGGACGTCAAAAGGCTGATGGATGGATGACTCCAGAATTGCCCTGAATTTGCAAATTTTACAAGCTGTTGAGAAAATCTCTCAGGCACAGGTTTTCTCACGATATTTTCCTTCTCCGAGCAGTGATAAATTTATCAACATTTACAAAATTTCGATGGACTGGGGATCGAGCTTGATACCACTATTTTTATAGTCTTTAGTTTCACATTAGTGTTTCTTCTTTACTAAGTTATTTACAAATAAAAATCATTGAAGTCAAAAATTATTATGGCGAGCTTTTTTCTCATTGTACTAGTAATGGGCTGACGACATCCCTCGGTGAAGCGATAACTGCTGGGGAAGAACCACGTACGAGTGGCGATACCCTATCGGACGGCACAACGTGCGACGGCTTTCAAGTGGACTAATAACCAGGTTAAATCCGTATAGTGATATCGTATGTAGGTAGTAGGTATAATAGGACCACTATAACACTTTACCACCGAGATTTATATACAGCACCATCATCTTCCTAGTTTTATCCCATTGAGATGACTTCCGAGCTGTTCGGTCTTAGCTCATCAACCAGTATTTAAACGAATCGACTGCCTTTAGGCTTACCTTTTCTTTATTTGTTAAGGCGGGAAAAAATGTACCTAACCTAACCGTACACCCCATCGTTTGGGACAACGAACAGCCCCCTTAGAATGAAAAACGAAACGTTAGACGAACTTTCGTTTCGAGTCATTGTGAATGATCAACAGTCCGACGCATGATTCCGGATTAGGCGAGATTTCGACGCGTAATTCAGGCAACCAATCACAATGAAGCGAAACGAAAGTTCGTCTAGCGTTTCGTTTTTCATACTAAGGGGGCAGGGTACTGTATGGAGCCCTCACCCACTAAATAAACCCGGCGTGTGCCGTCTCTCCGCCTGTATTGACGAGCCACTGGAACTATGTTACATTACTTAAGTGGTAAGTAAGGCTTACCTAACCTTAAATTTTGATCTGTATATTTAGCACTTGACATGCTCAGCTACTTTAAAGAAACAAATTATTTGTGAAAGTGGAAAAAGAGAGGCTTCGAAAGAAGCCTATCCTTTTTTTTTTAGGCGGGAAAAAAATGTACCTGTCGGCTAGATAGATTATTCGATTCTATTATTATAATTAATTGGTTGACATTAAAATAATCAAGGTAGACAGAAAATAATATAAATGAAGTGGCGTGAGAAATACTGGTAACCCTATAGAGTAGCGACATGGCACTCGATATACCGAGCGATAGCACTAGGTATACATAAATATAAGAGGTGTTTGAAGCTCGTGGCGGGCGGTAGCGCCGTCGTCGGTCGGATGTATAAAGTGGCGCGCCGGTGGCCGCATGACATAGCTATAACTCTACGGTAGCATGACAAACAGCTAACAAAAATGGTGTGGAGACGACCTCATTATTTAAATAAATATAAATAAATATTTGCGGACATTTTTCACCCAACGTCCTCTGGTCCCAAACTAAGCTTAACGCTTGTGCTATGGGTACCAGATTACGGATATAATACATATACTACTTTTTTTTTTGTAAATACATACATATAGTACATAGAAAACACCCAGACGCAGTACAAATATCTGTGTTCATCATACAAATAATTGTCCTGAGTGGGAATGGAACCCACGACCTCGTGAACGGAAGTCGGTTACACTACCGATTACGCCACGAGGCCCGTCAAATTACTTATTTGAAAATACAGTTTGCCATGCAGCTTTTTTTTATAATTTATTAAAACTAAGATTATGCACAATAGTCACACTAATCATTTGTCGTTGACAGAATCGTCGTCACCGGTACAGATCCGCTTTTTTTCTTTTTCTTTTATTGCATATAGTGGCAGGCGATTCACGGTCCATCTGATGGTAAATGGTAACCGTCGCCCATGGACTCGACTATATCGAGAGTATTGTCAAGCCGCTGCTCACCAATTCATTTCACAGATATGAAATGAAATATAAACGGCTATCTCCTGCTACAGCCAAAACGCAACGATGTGCTTCATGACCGGTCACACAGGAGATGGTGGTACCAACCCGCTCGGGCCCGACACCAAGTGGGTACTCCTACTTGGTACCCAGCCCTACCACCAGTCATGCAATGGATGCTAATTGCTTATTTCCCTTAGTCGCCTCATACGACACCCGTAGGAATGAATGGGGTGATGACACTTGTATTTTTAGTCCGTCACCACACTTGCCGTAAAGAAGAATAGAACGAGCTTCCATGTTTCAATAATTATCAAACGTTAGTTTTTGCAATTGCCAATGAGGCAGTGTTTTTCACAGTATTATTTTGTGTCTATACTAAATTGAGTATTACTTATATAAACACTAATAATTACCGATTTGAAATATTGACGTTTTTTTTTTTTTTTTATTCTTTATTCAAGCCATACACCATTTAGGTTAATGTTATACACTTTAACTTTAACTGTAAAATGTTTAACCATTATATTAAATAAATCTATAAAGTTACGTATGTTCACATGCGTGAAGAAGAAACCGCTATCACAATACAAAACCTCAATTCAATTCCAAGCCTAAAATAATAATAAAATATCTCGCATAATTTCGACTCTATGCTCGCTTAGTGCGCGCTCGACACCGGAGGGCGCCGTCGCTAAAGCGCGATACTACGGGCTTGCCTCGGGCGGCGCGAACCAATTACCCGCCGCCGCCGCGCGGGCATTATACCCCCTCTCTCTCCACCTCACTCACCCGGCCACCTCGCCTGCTGTGGCGCTGAATTACTTATCTCCTCGCGTAGCTGCGAGCCTGGTACTCTGCCGCCAGCCGTACGCCCGTAATGCGAATGCGCCACCGGCTTTTTGTCGCACGGTCACGTGCGTTGCGTACCCTTTTTTTTTGCAATTTTTAACCGGCACAGAAATACATTGAATATGTATGATTATCTGATATCGTGTACGCCATATTTGCGTGTTTGGTACTAACACGCAAAAAAATGAAATTACCGTGCGGTGTCGTTAGAATAATTAAAAAAAATTACACGGCATTTAGATACATTCATGTTTGCTAATAAAAAAAACATGCGGGGCAGTCTTTGGGGACTGCCGATAGAAGTGAAAACTAAGTAACATAATGTGAATTGTATCGAGCTATTAGATTATTATTTTTGTGTAGACCAATTTAGGTCATTAACACTTCTTTACAAACCAAAAGTAATTCAAAAATAATAATCTAATAACTCGATGATACAATTCACAAGTTACTTAGTTTTCACTTCTATAGGAGCGTTCGGTGACGATGACGCGAGTTCCATAATTTTTGTTCCCCAAAAAGTGCTCAACGCGCCTAAAGAAGTTATTACGCAAAAAAAATGGATACATTGGACAATTACCTCTTTCATACAAAATTTAGGTTTTAATCATATGTATATGTATTTTGATTTCTTCACTAAACGACTGATCTAAGTAGCATGGCTTGCTACGGGCCTGATTTATTTATGTATGTACTAGAGATGGGCCGAATGTGATTTTAACCGAATACGAACTTCAGCCGAACATTCGGCACATATACAAAATTCGGCCGAACTTCGGTGTGTGCTTTCTCGGGAGTAACAAGTCATATTCTGTGTGTATGTTTTATGAAAGACAACGCCGTAAAGCAATAAAAAAACAGTCCGTGTAAGGGTGACACCTTACTTCAAATTATTGGGTGTATTGATGAGATTGTGAAAAAAACTAATTCATTTATACATTTTAATTTATCTATAATAATTATAGTTTAACAAACAACTGAACATGCTTAAATGACTTTCGAGTAGTGGTATATGTGACTTATTTTGCAGCTATGACAGATGTCCCTCCATCCATCCATCCATCAGCCTTTTAACGTCCACTGCTGGACATAGGACTCCCCAAGAATGGGGAATAGTGCCGTAATCGCCACGCTTGGCAGGCGGGTTGGCGATCGCAGTGGATGTTGTTAATACTCGAAGGAGTGCTGCTGCCCACTCCCCCGGTATTGCCTTAGTCGGCTCTTACGACTCCCATGGGTGGAGAGGGGTGGGACAATTCTAAAGCCGGCCCCACACGGCTGACAGATGTATATTTCTCTAAATTTTAGTATAAACTTTACCTTTTTTTTATACCGAATGTTCGGCATTTAAAACCGAATTTCGGCCGAATGCCGAAGTTCGGTTCAAGCCACCACAGTTCGGTTAAACCGAATGTAAAACAAACTTCGGCCCATCCCTAGTATGTACATATACATATGTATTTGAATAATTAATAAATTTCTAAGCAGTCTCGGTATTGTTATTATTATTCTGTTATTAATTTGTTTACAAAAAATTAAAAGACAAATAAATAGTTACGGAATTATTTTCGCTTTTCATTCACCAACTTCTATTACACATGCTTATCTAAAGCGAAGTACTTAAGTGCAAGTCATACCTACAATGCAACACAGTTCGATATGTAGCGAAATTAATAATAGCGATATTTTAACGTAGAATCAGCCTTGGATAACACGCACTGAAATGCAGAACTTGGCAACCCTGGTTACAGCTATGTCCAATCTACCATGTCAAACGCCTTCCCAATGTTCTGTAATCTCATACAACACACACACACACACACACAGACAGCCCGTCACATCTCATGCGCCCTCGACGAAACCACATAGTTATCTGTATATTTTCGCCGCGCCTCTGTAATGTCGAACCCGCCCGTACGCCTCGGCGAGATAGGGCTGACACTTCAGACTACTTATATTATATTTGCATTTTCAATGCTAACAGTGGCAGACGCGCCACGAGTTCGATAGTAGACAAAACGCTGTTCATTTATTAAATACTCAGGTATTCAAACCGCTAACGAAAAGAGTTTACTTCTTCAATCAAGAGACCTACCTAATAATGGTTAAACAGTTTTTTTTTCCATGTAAGTGTGTATTATTAATCATAATTATTATAAAGCTGTAATAGAGTACATTTAAAATATTTGAGAAAAAAATGGCTGTATTAGGCTATACATATAGGCGTGTCTGAACACAAAACAATTTGTTTTAGATTTTTTGTTTGTTTGCCTATTTATCTGTTTGTTAGATCGCGCATCACGCAAAAATTACTAACTGGATTTTGATGCAACTTTTTTATTTGATAGCTCTTAATTAGAATTAAAAACTGGTATATGTACATTTTATTTCGCTACTGTATCGGGAACCTGAGATATAACCAAATAATTTAGCATTTGGCTACGGCGGAGCCGCGGGCAAAGGCTAGTGTACCTAATATATATAATATTAAATTAATTTAGTCATTTTTTATCATAATTATAATATTTTAAAGTTTATCCTCTCGATGTTATTAATTATTATTCGATGTAGAATCAAACAAAATATTTAACGCGGTCACAGATAGTGTACGTACTACTTAGTACTTACGTAGTCGTGACAAACCGAAATATGCGGTATGATTCATTTTGCAAATTGTATTAAGAACCAAATGTAGCCTACATTTAAAATCGCAATAAATATATAGTACACATTTCCTTAAAGATCTAGTTTACTCCAGAAATCGAAAATATTGATTAGTTCCAATAAATAAAATTCGTCTTACAAATAATATAAATTAATAAATGGGTTTAATCTCGTGACAGCCCTGGCGATAATTTACGGCCGGGCCGCGTCGGCCCGTCGTCGTCGGACGCGAGCCGGGCCCAATTTATAGCATACCTAATTTTTACAATGGCCCACCGACCTATGCTGAGATTATACAGTTAACCGTTGTGCGGTGCATTTGTAGAAGGCACATAACGTGATTATGTGTTTTATACGTATATGAGTAAGCTCTTTCTGGAGTATGGTATCCTAGTACGTAAAGAGCATTGAGTTTTCTCATCTACAGAAAAGTTAATTTATCTGGTAATAAGAGTAGCCGAGCAGAAGTTACCCTCCTCAATAAGATACTATTCGTTATTTCTTTCAAGATGTTCATCAAATAGTTTCAAAACATTGCAATTTTTTTTCACAAGAAAACGTCCTAATTCCTCCACCAATTCTAATCGACAGAATATGATGTAATGATTATGTATTTTTACAGAATATGATGTAATGATTATGGTGAGTGGTAACCGCTGTTTATAGACATATCAATAATAAGAATACTCCGGAACCGATGCTCACCATTTTATTTCACGTATAAGAAATGAATAACAGCTATCTCCCAAAACACAGCGATGTGTTCCACGGCCGGTGACACAGAAGATGGTTGTACCAACCCATTCGGAACAGATAATAAGTGAGTACCTACTCCCACTAAGTACCCAAACCAGTTACACAATGGGTGAATAATACTCACTACTCTTAGTCTAATGATATCTAGATCCGTTCAAATGTAAACGAGTATAATTAATAATCAAATGTACCACGTGCCCTTTTGACCACCGTCTGTATCCGTCAAGCAGCGAACGGATTCCAGACTATGCGTAGTCGGTTCTGCATTAAAATGCTCAATCGTAAGTGCCTGCTATACTCGCATTGATACTAATGCGTGAACAAGGCTTGCGACGCGCGACGTACAGTACTAATGTATTACGTAACTGTGTCGATTTTCTATGCGAATTAGTGCATAATACGAGTATATGCTTTAATTCGATACTAAAAGGCATGGTGGAGTGGTTTAGATACCCACCTCCCGTGCTGAATATTGTGGGTTAATACTCATATAGTGGGGAATAACTCTGTATGGCCGTTTTTGTCTGGGTGTGTTTTGTATCCGATAAATTGTATGTATGTATTGTGGTTGCCCGCGATAAAAGGATTAGTTTTTAGTGCAAGGTGATGATAATCGGGCGTAGATGACAATATGTTTATTACATAATTACTAGCTGACCCAGCAAACGTTGTTTTGCCATATAAATTGGCAGTAAACATTTAGGGTTGTATGTTTTTTTATAAATGACGAATCATAAAAAAATAAAAATAAAAATTTTTGTCCAAAAAATAAATAAAAATAAATTTTGAGGTGAACCACCCTTATCACTTAGGGGTATGAAAAATAGTTTACATCCTATTCACAGAATACACACACAAAATTTCATAAGAATTAGTCAAGTCGTTTCGGAGGAGAATGGCGACAAACACTGTGACACGAGAACTTTATTTACATAATTATGTATACACACATACAAAATGTATGCTTTACTAACAAGCCCGACTGTGGCTTAGTAATGATCGGCCACCCCACAGGAACCATCCACTTTTACGGAGTAAAAAGTATCCTATGTTATTTTCTATAGACCGGACCACAGACATCAGAAACAAGGCCGGACTATAGATATATTTATGTTAAAACTTCATGACGTTATCGATAGGATAAATAAATATAAATATTCACGAACATTTTCACACAACGTCCTCTGGTCCCAAACTAAGCTTAACCACCACCAGATTACGGATATAACATATTATATATATTTTTTGTAATACATACATATTATAATAAATAAAAAACACCCAGACGCAGTACAAATATCTGTGTTCATCACACAAATAATTGTCCTGAGTGGGAATCGAACCTCGTGCACGGAAGTCGGTTACAGTACTGATTACGCCACGAGGCCCTTCAAGATGAACATTATTGGAGGCGCATTAGATACGGACAAACAAACATTGATTTTTATTTATTAGTTTTTGAACTGTTCCATGATTAAAATAGTTAGAAACTGCACTCATAAACATATTATTATAACGTTATAAAATATGCACTTAATGGTGAAATGAAAAATGTCGTTGGGCGAATATCATAGAATAACTACTGGACAAATTTTAAATAAATTTTCCAAGCTTAGTCTCTTAGACAATTCGCACTTATCTTAAAAAAATAATGCGGTATCTTCATAAAGCTATTAAAATTTTCCCCCAGTCCTCTCACAAAAGATCGGTTTATAGCAACCGTAGGTAGGTACCCATACTGTTTTTATGTGAGTGAGAGCGCCGCTGACCTAATACGTCCCCTCCCTGTTATTATGCTGTCCACCTTCTCATCTCCTTTAATTCATCCTTGCTTCCCACCTCCTATCCCTTTGTTTCCCTGGGACGCACGAATTATGGCTCCCTGGTGTTAGTTACGAAGCCTATCTACGCGGGTCGTGTGCTTTTTGCCACCCTCGAGTATAAAAGAGAATAATTACACAATTTGTTACCACGGGATTTTGTTCAATAAGACAGAATTTTGCAGGAAAACGTGTTCCACAAAAACGTGTTTTCGCCAAATAAACTTGATTCTCTAATAGGATTAAGGCTCAGCCTTTATAAGGGCTAGTTAAAATTTTAACTTCACTACAATGCTTCTGCATGAATAAGCATAACAACAAAAACCGCATTCGAATCCCTTTATCAGTCCCTGTGCGTAAAAACGTCGTAAGCGACGCATTTATTTTATGCCCGCAATTTCTGGTGTGAAACATCTAATGCGGAGGGAGGGTAAAATCGGCTGTTAGCGTGGCGACGCGTTTATTTTACTCGTATACTAGTCCCGATCAAATCTTGCAAGTTAAATTTGACGCACTTCCCGGTTTCCGATTGAGCTGAAATTTTACACGTATGTGTATATCACGTGACAATGCAATATTATGAAGACATGGAGCTGATTTGATGGTGGAGCTGGAAGGTGAACATAGGAAGTCTATAATGAAACGGCGCAACCCCATCGAGTTTGGGCTCGTGTGATTCGTCTTGCCGAGTACTTTGTGTCTAGATGGTATCCAGGGGCTGATGATGTAGCTGGAAGGTGGCCACAGTAACTCAGTAATGAAACCACGCAACCCTATTGAGTTTATACTCGTTTGATTCGTCTTGAGGAGTACTTTGGAAAGTTATGATCATTTTATTCCTATAAAATAATTTCGATGTTTTCACATCTGCTAGACGTCCCGCGACGTCTAGGTTTTTTTTTAGAAAAGCGCATTTTTATGTAAAATAAAAACATCTCTGATATCGGTAATAAGGACCAATTGTGCATTTATAAAATTTTGACAACCCGATATCGATCACAAGGGGGAATAATGGTTTCAGTAAATCTTGATATTACTCTGAATTAAAGCTATACTATAGAGCAGGGGTCTCCAAACTACGGCCCGCAGGCCAAATCCGACCCGCCAGTGCCATCAATCCGGCCCGCAAAAGCTTAAGACTAGTGTCATCAATCAACAGATAGCCAGTGTCTTATTTTTGATACTATTGCTGTGATAAGTTGAAGAAGAAAACACAGAATGATAATTACTCGGTTTTATTTACCTTCAAGGTAAAACTTAATGACAGAAATGACGACGTGGAAAACTTAACTCAAGTATCTATGCTTAAACATATTAAACAAATAATTGTCAGTGTGGCGACGGACTAAGAATACAAGTGTCACCACCCCATCCTTTCCCGCAGGTGTCGTATAAGGCGACTAAGGGAGGTAAGCAATTTTCACCCATTGCATTACTCATGGTAGGGTAGGGTGCTAAGTGAGAGTACTTTCTTGCTATCGGGCCCGAACGGGTCGGTACCACCGTCTCCTGTGTAACCGGTCATGAAGCACGTCAGTGTGTTTTGGCTGTAGCAGAAGATAGCCGTTTATTCTTTCATTTCACATCTGAGAAATGAAATGGTGTGCAGCGGCTTGATTACTATCGGTATAGTTGAGTCCAAGAGCGACGGTTACCACAGGTGGGCCGTGGCTCGTCTGTCATCACCAGCAATAAAAAGAAATTTAAATAAATCACAGTAAAACAAAAAACACTAATGAGATTTAGATAAATGTGTTTTGGCCCTTGGAACATATTGAAAAAATCATTACGGCCCTAAGGCTTCAAAGTTTGGAGACCTCTGCTATCTCTATAGCAAATAATAAAATACTCTTATTTAGACACTCACTGAGATAACTTTATATTATGTATGGATTGATGTTATTCTAACACAAGTGCAAAAAATAGTTTTTAGTTGTACCTATAGAGTCCGATAAAGCAACAAGAAAAAAAAAGAAAGAAATTATGGCTACTACTAATTTTAAAGTATAATGAAGACAATAAATTATACTCGTATCAAATAATAAAGTGTCATCATAATTCGATCAGTAGTTTTTGTGTATGCAAATAAATGGTTTCAGAGACTAGACAGCATAAAAAAAATGATGTCCCTTTTACAGTTTTTGATAGTATGTGTATATAAGTACATTTATATGTATAGAGTGCTTGTGTAAAGGGGAGTAAGCGATTTTTAGACACGCCGAGTTCACCGGCGCTGTACCGCTGTAGTGATGATGTGGAATAATTTAATTGGTGAGTTCCATCCACTGCACTTTGCGCGAGGGATTTTATTTCGCTCTTTACCGTGACGCGTTAACGCGCATTCTAGCTATGTGGTTACAATTAGAAAATATTCACCTTTATAAATATGACTATGTTTAATTATTATTGAGATAGCGAGAGATGACATGTAAGAATAGAGCTTTTAAGCACCCTGTTCTCTCTGCCTAACCTGCCTTCGAGATAGCGTGATGATAAGTAAGTAAATACTATGTTCGGTAGGGGTACCCGTTTTTAGTAGTCCACATAAAAGTACAATTTCGCCAAATTCAGATATCTGTTTCGGTTGAATTTTTGTAATAGCCACCCAGACCCAGATTTATGACAGATATTCGTAGATTCGTGTAGCGCAAATATTTTGTCCTATATAAATCTAGATGATTATTTAGATATTTTTATATATATCTTTAGCATTTGACATGCTTAGCACTATACATTAAACACAAAGTGAAGAATGTGAAGTCGAAAATAACAGTCACGAACAGAATTTGAACCTGCATCTCCTGGATACTGTCCAGATGCTTTGCCAATTCAGCCATCGTGACAATTGCTCCTGACTGCTAATTTCGATAACACAGTCATACTTAACGTCTTTGGGGGACGCCGCGCCATCTGTCGGAAGTATTTTCATACGAGACGGTATCCAGGAGATGCAGGTTCAAATCCTGCTCGTGACTGTTATTTTCGACTTCACATTTTTCACTTTGTGCTAGATGATGTTCGTTTTTCCACAAACACACGGAATGTAATCTTTATTAGTAAAAGGACTAGGAACCCATAAATTATAGGAATTTATTTAAAAGGTCACCATTGCTAATAAGCGTTTAATTCAGCGCGCAGGTAAAACGGCGTCGTTAGGGTTCGGCATTCATTTTAATCAAGCGAGGTCGTGTCGTCCTATAGCCAGATGGATGAAATATTATTATTTATTTTTTAACTCTTGTATTGTGTTACCCGACTGCGCAAAAACAGAGCGTTATTTTTTCATTTTCATGCGCATTTAGATCACTGTAGCACGGTAAATATATAAGCTAAAGACTGTAGTATGTAGCTATGTAGTTTTATATGTATAATAAAATAATGTCTTATATACAACGAGCACGCAGGTCGATGTGGACAGGTGTATTGGGTACCAAGTGAGAGTACTTAATTTCTTGTAGACCCGAGCACATCGGTATAACTGTCTACCATATGACCATCCGTAGTATTCTTCCTCAGTGTGTTTTGGTTATAGCGAGAGATAACCCTTCTATCTATGACTTGGCAATATTCATAGTATTGTTATGCGTATGAATGGCGGTTACCACTAACCATCAGGTGGATCAACACTGCTGACATAAGCAAAAAAAGACATATATTTGACGTCATCAATGTTATACCTTCTTAGTTAAATTTTCACGCGGAAGTGTTCTTGATTTAAAATATTATTTAAAAAATATTATAAGTACATTATAAGTATTACAAGTATTATTTAAAAAATATTAAATATTAATTATAAGTTAACGTACTGTAGGTACTGACCATGATTAAATTACTCTATAGCATTGGTATAATTATGTGACTTATATTTTACAGCTATTTTGACAGATTTAATTTCTCTAAATTTAAGTAGAAACCTTACCTTTTTCTTATAACGACTGTTCAGCATTTAAAACCGGTTTCGGTTTTGGTTCAACCCATCGAAATTCGGTAAATCCGAATGTAATACGTATTTCGGCCCAATAGCGTGATAAGACATTTTTTACTTTTCTTGAACACAAAATATGCATGCATGTACGTTAAAATTTGAAGTTAAGAATTTTGTTAACAATGACAACATATTGGGCGCGAAATAATCATTATCCACCCGTATTTTATAAATTTAATATTATCCGATTGATGTTGTCGATGATTGTTTATCGAAAAAGAGCCGTCAAATTCCAAAAGCGTGTCACAATCACAACAATTGATCGATACATTCGATATAAACTACCAGGGCGACATGACGTGACAGAAGCTCGCGATTGAGTCGAACAAGCGAAATTGAATCGATCGGCTGTTATCGCCGACATAATATCAGAGGTGTGTGGTCGCCGAGACCACGCCGCCCATTGTTCTCCACGTTTTTGTTAAACCGAAGCGCCCGGTGTATATAAATTGAATGCGAACGTTTGTTAAAAATTTCACACCGCGTTCGTACTGTCAAGTGCATGTAGATATCGGAGAAATGTCCCGCGCAGAACTATGCCGCATTCATAAAACCCTGGTTCTGCCTGCTATTGAGAGCTCGCGTTGACAATATAACTCGTGTACCTGATTGAAAATAATAGATTATATTTATGTACTTACCTACCTATGCATTACATTCGTATCGTCTGATTATGGTTACTAAGTTGCCTAGTTTGTTTTAGATTTTTTGGTTTAATTAATTTCACGAGTATAATTTTGGTGTAAGTCTCAAGCAGCCGTTAGATGGCTTAGGACCGTCCGTTGTGTGTGGACCTCTTAGGGATGCCTATATCCAGCAGTGGACAACGCAAGGCTAATGGATGGATGGATGATGATGTCATATCGATAATATACAGATAATACTGATTGTAGCTGCCGTTAAAAACATAAAAAATACGGTTTTGAGCTGCGATTCACTTTAATAATGTTAAAAAAAAAAACATGCGGGCAGTCTTTGGAGACTGCCGATAGAAGTGAAAACTAAGTAACTTGTGAATTGTATCGTTGAGCTATTATTTTTCCATGATTTTTGTTCACCCAAAAAGTGCTCAACGCGCCTAAAGAAGTTTTCACTTCAAAAACACAAAGTGCGACAAAGAGGGTGTATGCTCATATAGGGTAGTTCCAGTGCCAATACAGGCCGAAAGGAGGCACACGGAATTTTTATTTAGTGGATGAGGTCCTCACTCTATTCTTTTTGGGTGATCCGAACGCCGGGTGTGCGGTTAACTACATTTTTTTCCGCCTTAACCAAAACAATGTGGTCATAACGCGTAAATGTATAACGTAAGGCCTGATAAATAAAACTAAAATTAGTGACTTGTATGTTTTGCCACCTAGCATAATTTTATTTAATTTACGCCTGTTTCGCAGAGGGGTGGGTAGAGACAATGGATTGCCGCTTGTATAAATGGCCCTTTGCTACCTACGTTTACATACATAGCATCACAGCTGTATTTCCCGAAGGGGTAGGCAGGGATTACACACGCACTGTTCGGCTACCCACTTTTATTAAATCAATTATTTAAAAACGGATATACCGAGTTATTTAGATATTTTTATATATATTTTTAGCATTTTACATGCTTAGCAACATACATTAAACACAAAGTGAAAAATGTGAAATCGAAAATAACAGTCAGGAGCAGGATTTGAACCTGCATCTCCTGGATACCGTCCAGATGCTTTGCCAATTCAGCCATCCTGACAATTGCTCCTGACTGCTAATTTCGATAACACATCATACTTAACGTCTTTGGGTGACGTTAGTTTATTTGTCAAGTATAAAAATTCCTTATTATACGTGGGACACTCAGAAAGTTTTGAAAAACTAAAAAACTAACTTCTATGGATAAATATTATAATTAAATCTTTTCAAAGAACTCTCCCAGCCTACACAAAGTTTCATGCCAATTCTGAACCAATTTTCGAAATATTTTTTCCAGTCCGCCGCAGGCACCTCTTCCACGGCCTTTTCGAACGCTGCTAGCGCGTTTTCTGGCGATCAAAACTGTATCCCTTTCAGCTGATTTTTTATTTTAGGGAATAAAAAGAAGTGCCAGATCAGGACTGTAAGGAGGTTGACCCAAGACTCTGACCGGCGTGGTGTCCAGGAAGTCCCTAGCTTTGAGCGCTGAGTGCGCGGGCGCATTGTCATGGTGAAGCAGTACCCCGCGGAGCCCAGTGTTCGGACGCTTGTTGCTCATTGCAGACAAAACTTCTGGCAGGCATTTTGTGGTATACCAATTAGCGTTGATGCTGCTTTGGTCTCGCAATTGAATTGAAACCAAATAAATACCCCGTCAAAGTGAAGAAACTAGCGATCAAAATTTTCCCTGTGCTTCTCGATCGCTTCACTTCGTAGACGTTGGTTCGTTTTGAAACAGCCAAACTGTCGACTGACGCTTTGTTTCTGGATCGTATCGATAAATCCGTGTGGGGCCGGCTTTAGAATTTTCCCACCCCTCTCTACCCACGGGAGTCGTAAGAGTCAACTGAGGGAATACCGGGGGAGTGGGCAGCAGCACTCCCTCGAGTATTAACAACATCCACTGCGATCGCCAACCCGCCTGCCAAGCGTGGCGATTACGGCATTATCCCCCATGACGGGACCGCTCTGTGTGGCGTTCTCTTGGGGAGGCCTATGTCCAGCAGTGGACGTTGAACGGCTGATGGATGGATGAATGTATGGATGGATGGATTGATAAATCAAGGATTCGTCACCTGTCACAATGTCATAAAAGCGCCGAGACGAACATACTTCAAATTTTTGAATCATATCACGGCACCACTCCACACGGGCCTGCTTTTGAGCTTCAGTGAGGTTGTGCGGCACCCAGCGCGAAACTACCCTCCTCACGCGAAGGTGCTCGTGTAGAAACTTGTGAACGCTTCCCGAACCAATCTACGTCAGTTCGTAATGTAATTAGCCTGTTTTCTTGAATTCACTTTTTTACTGCTAGCTTGTTTGTTCATCGCTCAAAGTAAGGCGGCCGCACTTGAACTCGCTATGCCAACGGTAGATGGTTGCTTTTGAAAGTCCTTCATCCATAAAAGCCATTTGAAGTCGATCAAATGACTCATCAGGTTTTAGGCCACATTTCAAATCGTAGAAAATCATCGTGCGAAAATGTGATCCATTTTTAAATAAAATGAGACACGATAATTTAATTTGGCTCTCGAAAAAATGTGGAGGGAAATTCGAAATAATTCGAACAATGGTATTTTTACTTTTAAATAACCAAATTTTTCAAAATAACTACAAGTGGCCAGTGCCTTATACAAAAAGAACTTTATTTCGCAAAACTTTCTGCGTGGCCTAGTATGTATAATTGTATATGGATAGTATCATTGTTCGTTTCCAGCTCAAACTTCACAATGTAGGGTTGGAGGTCTACACGATGGAAAAGAAATTGTCCGGACAGACTAATTGGCATAATATTTTGTTTGGAGTTTCGCTCGTATCTTTGGAAACGTGCTATGAAATTACTTAACTTACCATGCCAAAACATTGGGCATTATTAACTAAGTTAGAATTACAGTATAACTACTTCTTAACGCTACGCGAGCTACGCTACGCTAATTGCCTCATTTTACGATTATAATGTAAAAGCGAAATTCAAAACTTTTATTTCGTTCGTATAATGATAACATATGTATTACGCAAATTATACTAGGCGCACATAAATTGCCGATAGTAAAGTAATGCGGTAGCTTAACTATCATCTCTAATTTGTATAAAATAAAGTTGTCCTAAGAAAGTGTTGTCTGTATTTCCGGTTACTTATTACTTAACTGATTTTGAAACGCTTTTCACTGTCCCTAGATATATTTTCAAAGAAGATTTATATGTTAGAAAAACTATATTTATTAAGTAGAAAAAATAAATGTTTTAATTATAAAGTCGCGAAAGAATATTTGCCTATAGATTTATAGTAGGACTGTATACTTCAAAAATCCTAAAGATAATTCATTAATTAGTGAAGTTTATTAATTACTGAGTGCCAAACAAAATTATGATTATAATTATTTATTTATATATCTTTAAATTGTTTTTTGAAGTTTTTATCCATTCGGATAAGTCAACCCCATCGTAACTTAACAAACTATTCCCAAAAAGTCGTTTACATTATAAATAACTAACTTAGTTTATAATACTTGGTATTTAAAACTAGTTTGGGGGAAATATTAATAATAAGCTGGTCTTTGTGCAGTTCAGGTGGGACCTGAGTCGCGGGATAGCGCTCTCTTTAATAAACATGAGGCGGCAGGCTGGGTCGCTAATAATAAATGAGCGAGCGAGCGGCCGGCACGTCTGCATACCAGTAAGTACCTGACGGGAAACTACCGACGTATCTCATCGTCTTGGAGGTTAATGCTTGAAGGGTTTATGTAAATGCTATAATTAAACCCAGTTCACATTTTAAAAAGAATTTTGCATGTCAAACACCTTTGGTGTTATGAATATGAATTTTATGGAATCAATAATGTTTAATCAATTTTCTACGAATATAAACGTTCAGCGTGCACGCGGCAGATCTCATACTATAAAGATACCTAATGTTGGGGTAGTATAAAATTAAAGGCAAGATATCTTTCGTAAAAGAAACCAAAAAAGATTATACTTATTTTTACTTCGCAAATGGGAACGTAGGTAGATCAGGCGGAGAGACGGCATACGGTGGGTTTATTTAGTGGGTGAGGGCCCCACACTACCCTGTTCGTTGCCCCAAACGACAGGGTGTGCGATTAGGTAAATTTTTTAGTCGCCTCATTCACACACGTGGGAAAGAATGGGGTGGGACAGTTGTATTCTTAGTCCTTCACCACACGGACAAGTCCGAACCATCGTAGCATTTCCTATCGCATCTTTACACCAATACTCTCTTTCAGACCTCTTTTACGCTGTCTGTCCGCACACTAACACACTTAATTATCGCAATCCATCATACCTTAACGTTGGTGTAGCCACGACTTATCGCGAGAATCCGACAACGGCATTCATATTGCCTTTTGACGTTAGGTGATAACTCTAGAAATGGCACGTCAAAGAAATTGAACGTTCAAATGTGGCCACACAATTTTTCGCGTTAATAATAAATAATTATTGCGATGATGAGCATTGACGTTGCCCGTTAGTGTGGGCTGAGTATTACTGACCCGCCCTCGCATCGCACAGGTGCAATTTTTGGAGAATTGAAGAATTATATGCCGGGTCAGCATGCTGAAGTGGCTATGGGCAGGCCACATCGCTCGACGAACCGACAACCGTTGGGGAAGAAAGGTTTTCGAGTGGCGACCGCGTATCGGACGGCGCAGTGCAGGACGGCCTCCCACCAGGTGGACCGATGACCTGGTCAGTCACAGGCAGTCGTTGGATGCTGACGGCACAGGACCGTTCGCTGTGGCGTTCTCTTGGGGAAGCCTACGTCCAGCAGTAGACGATGAAAGGCTGATGGATGGATCGATCGAAGAATTACAACTCTCTATTTAACTATTACAGTATAAAGTAGATATATCTGAACGTTTAGATAGCGAACGCGGAAATTTGTTAAGGTCTCGTCACACAGAGGCGGGAGCCGCGGGAAAGCGACCGCGATCCGGGACGGGATTTTTTTGTAATATTCGAATTTGTATGCAACCTGTCACATAACAACGGGCGCGTTCCTATGTGACAGGTGTGACGAGGGCTTTATTGCTTGATTAAAAACATTTAGATTCTCATTTCTAAACTAATCCGCCATCTGTGCAGTCTAGTCTTTAGTTTTTTTGTGCTACGTGGGTGGCAAACAAGCATACGGCCCACCTCATGTAAGCGGTTACTGTAGCCTATAGTCGCTAGCAACACCAGAGATATCACTCACGTATCGCCATCTCTATAGAAAGACATAGTGAATAGGAAGGACATAGTGAATAAGTAGAGGATAGGGAGGAGATTTAGACCTCTCACTCACCATACGAAACACAACGGTAGCAGTACCTACTTACCATTGTTTCACTCTGATCTTTTGTGAGAGGGTAGTACTTCCCCTGTGCCGTGTGGGGCCAGCTTTAGAATTGTCCCTCCCCTCTCCACGACTCCCATGAGTCGTAAGAGCCGACTGAGGGAATACCGGGGGAGTGGGCAGCAGCACTCCCTCGAGTATTAACAACATCCACTGCGATCGCCAACCCGCCTGTCAAGCGTGGCGATTACGGCACTATCCCCCATATGAGCGAAACACATGTTGTGGCGTTGTCTTGGGGAGGCCTATGTCCAGCAGTGGACGTCGAAAGGCTGATGGATGGACGGTACATCCCCGGCGACCCGGCCCATTCGTGCTATGATAAGTAGCGACCATTAGTGTATTTTTTATTCATTTTTTTTTAATTAAAAGTAGACTAAGTTACTTCTTATAACATCAAGTATTTGCCTGAGAAAGTCCTGTCTAAATCGGTCCAGATGTGACGGAGATTGTCCGGAACAAACAAAAAGATCGAGTCATTTATGAAAACGCTTTCTATAAGCACTATAAGCAAAAGAAATCAATTAAATATAGTTCCATCATACATGCCGTGCGTCTGATAAGAAATCTTTGATTAGGTCGTTCATTAACAATGTTTGATTTATCCAGACACATGCGACTTTTTTTATATTTATTCAATACAAATGACGCTGTTTTGTGATCATAATGTCCATAGTAAATAAATAAATAATTACGGACATTTCACACAACGTCCTCTGGTCCCAAACTAAGCTTAACGATTGTGCTATGGGTACCAACCAGATTACGAATATAATACATACCTATATTACTTTTTTTTTTGTAAATACATACACTTTGTTCATCACAAAAATAATTGTCCTGAGTGGGAATCGAACCCGTCCTCGTGCACGGAGGTCGGTTACACTAAAAACTACGCCACGAGACCCGTCAAAAGACTTAACCGCTTACGACATTTTGTACCGCGGGGCAGTTACTGTTCCCAAGGTCGGACTGGGCCGAAAGGGCCCGGGTGGCTCCCGTCAGGGCCCGAGACTGGATAAGATGGATACTATCGGAAAATAATGAAATATATAAATTACTAATTATCAACGATATATATTATTAGGTATCTAAAGTACAGTTTCAGCTAAGCTATTATTAACTCGATCATAAAAGCTGCTGTTCTCGTCATCCTTGATTAGATCCAATTCTGTGTTCTAGCCTGCGGCCCCTATCCTACCTACCGACTGGCTTGCGGCAAGCCCGTCAAAGTACGCCCATGGGGGGCCCGTGCAAGCTGGGGGCCACCTCGACTATATGGCCAGTCCGACGCTGACTGTTCCCACTGAAGTAATGCAACATACGAGTATTATCAGTGGGTCCCCAACACAGGCGGAGAGACGGCACATGGCGTGTTTCTTTAGTGGGTGAGGGCCCCACATTACCCTGTTCGTTGCCCCGAACGTCAGGGTGTGTTGTTAGGTACATTTTTTACCCGCAAAAAAAAAACTGCAGCTACTGTTCCATTATGATTCTGATGGATAGATGTACATATAATTGAACATCTTTGATCTGTATTAGCACTTGACATGTCTACGTTAAAGAACAAATTATTTGTGAAAATGTGGAAAAAGTAAACTTTAGTGCGAGCCATTTATCGTAAAGACAAGTGTGATGTAGAGATTGGGAATGGCCGTAGGTCAGTGCGATGGCTTAGCGGTTAGAGGACTTCCCCGGATTGGACGGGACGCAGGTTCGTTTCCCCCTCGCACTAATGTTCTCTATTTTCTCATTTACACAAATAATTTGTTCTTTAAAGATGTGTATTGTTTGTGATTCTTATTTTATTTTAGCTTGTCTTTTTTATTTATGATAAGTGGGTGGCGAACAAGTGTACGGCCACCCGATGATAAGCGGTTACCGTAGCCTATAGACGATAGCAACACCAGAGGCATCTCACGCGCGTCGCCATCTCCAAGGAAAGGGATAGGAGGTTGAGAAGGATAATAGGATAGGAAGGATACTAAGAAGAATAATAAGGAGAGTACCTATAGGAAATATAACAAAGAGAGGATAGTGAGCATAACAAGGAGAGGACAGGGAGGACCGAAGGAATGTAACATAGTTCCAGTGGCCCGCCAATAAAGGCGGAGAGACGGCACACGGCGGGTTTATTTAGTGGGTGAGAGCCCCACACTACCCTGTTCGTTGCCCCCGAATGACGGGCTGTGCGGTTAGGAACATTTTTTCCCGCCTTAACAAAAAAAAAAGGAAGGGGGCCTCCAGTCTAACTCACCATACGAAACACAACGGTAGGAGTAGTTGTTAAACGCCGATCTTCTATGAGAGGGTGGTACTCCATCGAAGGAATGTAACATAGTTCCAGTGGCCCGCCAATAAAGGCGAAGAGACGGCACACGGCGGGTTTCTTTAGTGGGTGCAGGCCCCACACTACCCTTAGGAACTTAGGAACATTTTTCCCGCCTATACAAAAAAAATACGGGTGGTAGGTACTGCCCGATCAAGCCGGCTCATTATTGCTGGGAAAAGTACCTACCACTAGAATCCTACTGGGTTCTGATTCTTAGTAGACTATTATTGTTTGTGATTCTTATAATATTATTTTAGTACTTACATATTATTTTATAATATTATTTTAGTACTTACATTTGATATGACAGGCAATTCAAGCCTCGGTGGTGCAGCGGTAGCGTGTGCGGCTGCTGATCATGAGGTCTCGGGTTTGATCCTCGGGTCGGGCAATGTTATTAAGCTTTTTCGTGAAAAGAAAAATTCTCAGTAGGAGCCCGGAGTTTGGAAATGTACCCGGTACACGGCAATAGGCTCGCCCACTATTACGTGAGACTTAAATATAGGTAGCTGGCGAATCGTGGGTGTTCATACATTTCTGCCTACCCCTTCGGGGAATACAGGCGTGGTGCTATATATGTTGATATGATTGGCTATTTTACAAGAAAGATACTTATTTGACGACGGACTATGAATATAAATAATACCACCTCATTTTGCCGTGCCGTGGGAGTCGGCTAAGCTAAGTAACTCATCGCATTACTGGTTGGGTTGGATAGGTTAAGCAGTATACCTATATTTTTGTATACTTACCTAGAGCTCATACCTTTAATAATAAAATGTTTTATAACATTCAACAAGACTTCGACAGAGGAAGGTTATCTTACAGATTCGTATAAGAATGGGCCGGAATTGTCTACAATTACCTACCACTTTCTCACAGAAAATCTCTATGAAGAAACAGTAGATAATTTTTGTTAAGGTCATAAGGTGGGAATAATTATCTACCTACCCGCCGTCGTTCAGACATAAGAATAATTAATCTATGGTTCAGGGCAACGAACAGGGTAGTACATATATGGCCTACACCCACTAAATACCCACAGTGTGCCGTCTCTTCGTCTGCACTGGCGGCACACTGGAACTGCTTTTTATTTTTTTTATTGCTTGTAGTGGCAAACGAGCCACGGCCCATCTGATGGTAAATGATAACCGTCGCTCATGGACTCAACTATACCGAGAGTATTGTCAAGCCGCTGCTCACCATTTCATTTCACAGATCTATATGAAATGAAATAATAAACAGCTATCTCCTGCTACAGCCAAAACGCAACGATGTGCTTCATGGCCGGTCACACGGGAGATGGTGGTACCAACTCGCTCGGTCCCGGTACCAAGTGAGTGCTCCCACTTGGTACCCAGCCCAACCACCAGTCTTGCAATGGATGATAATTGCTTACTTCCCTTAGTCACCTCATACGTCACCCGTGGGAAAGAATGAGGTGGTGACACTTGTATTCTTAGTCCGCCACCACACGGATAGTGACATTACTTCAGTGGTCCGTGGTAACAAACTACCCTAGGGCAACAAGACGCACATACTACTAGCTCCTAGATATGATGACGTGAGCCAGAAAAAAAAAACTTTTCTAAAGTACTTTTCTCACAATAATTTTCGAGTTGGCTTGTTTATTGTAATATATATAGGTATGCATTAGAAAATAAACTCGCAATTATTTACTTTATACTCATAGTAAACGTTATGGCTATGCCACAGTACATAGCATCACGCCTGTATTCCCCGAAGGGGTAGGCAGAGGTGTATTATACACCCACGACTCGCCAGCTATGTTTAAGTCCCACGTAATAGGGGGCGAGCCTATTGACGTCTACCGGGCATATTTCCAAACTCCGGGCTGCTACTGAGAATTTTCATTTTTAGGAAAAAGCTTAATAACTGCTCGAACCGGGATCGAACCCGAGACCTCATGATTAGCAGTCGCATACACTACCGCTACCCCACCGAGGCAGTTTTTTTTTCTAAATAAATATATTTGCCACAGTAAATATATTTATTTAGCTACATATATATTTACTGTGGCTTTGCTTTGTAGAGATATCGTCATTCGGCACTGAAATTCAACACCACAGACTAGGTATAAGACTCGATAAAAAAAACATAATAAGTAGGTACATCAAATAATAAAGTTATCATAAATTACCAAAAAGACATAGAAAATAACCGTGCAGTCATGGCAACACAGACAAAAACTATTATGACGTATTTTTGTTTTGTAGATGATACCTTATATAAAACCGAAGACATTCTCACCTTTACCGGGGGCGTCGGAATGTAGAGAGGTGGATCGTTCTGCGAGCCAGTGTATATCTCTTGTCCGTCTATTCCTAATTTGCATCCTTCAGCATCATGGACGCTGTATCGACAGATGATTCCATCGGCTGGTTTAGCATCGTACCCAGGCGGCTTCCCAACGTGAAAACCCTTTGCTTTTACCCAAAAACGAAATTTTGAACTATCGGAACTGTTGCATTCTTCACCTCGCAGTGTGCGCAGAATCCGAGCATACTTTTTCAAAGTTATCGTTTTCGTTTTGGCTAAATCACCATACGTCTGGATCACCCACGGCTGGTATGTTGCAAAGAGATCAAGTTTCGGATTGCCGGTATTTATTTTCGGTCTTTTATTGTTGTTTTGTTCGTTCTTTTTGTCAACTTTCGAACTGCCCGCTGTGGATTTACGTTTCGAAGGTTTTCGCGGCGTTTTCTCGGGAATAGCCTCCTGTGTCAACTTTTTACGAAGTCCCCGGTCGCTTATCATCGCTGCTGCCATTTTGAAATTGTTTAATTAGCACTGCATTTAAAATGTCTTCAAATCCATTGTTCACTTACACTTAGATGATGTAGTCACTGTACGTCTTCAACACAATCCTTTTGATATTCATTAGAGCATACAACTTGTAGGTATCGGTATAAGAAATTGTTTTTACGAAAAGTTGTTACACTGGAAAGTTTCTGAGTCTACAACTTCGAGAACAAGAACTTTTGACAGCGAAGTTCGCATCGAGCTGAAAGACTTTTGTGTAGAGGCAAAGTTTCCCGGCGGGCGGCGATCGGGAAAGATGTCGATCTTCCTTTTACTATTTTTAATTATGGCGACGAGGTTTTTGAATCATTCATTTTTCCAAAAAAAAGTTATACTATACCTCAACAATGTTATCATAAGAGATGAACATTGCTATTAATAATAAGTCCATAATTAAGATTAAACATAATAATTATCATGTGTATATTCGAAAGATAGTTGCCGATTTGTTGTTAGTAAACAGTCCGACCTTCAACAGGTGTCAGCTATTGAAGTTATCAAAGAAAAAAAAATGACCGAAAAAGAATTAAGTACCGGATGGACCGAGACAGGGGTCCCGTGCGGAGTTCGCGCGGCGGACGTAGGGCTGCACGACACAAATCCCACAGCGACGACCGCTCGCCGACACCGCGCGCGGTATACTGAAGTGAAGTCAGTTGTCAGTTCAGTGTACACTACACCTAAAGAACTATAGACAAAGCGCACGGCCGACGCGTCGAACCGGGGCACGTGCGGGCCGGGCCAACGCTAATTGCCCGCGAAACAATCGGGTTGATCGTCGGCCGCGGGACGACGCGATACCGATAATATGCATCGTCCCATCCTTCATTGATTATTCCTACACTTCTATTGTTACATAAAATGAACAATAGTTCCCATAATAGGTAGGTATATTTATATATGTAAGGCATGCTGATGTTGAGGTTTAAAGGATCACGAGTGTTGGTTGTTACAGTGACTAACGTGACCATATATTTTTCCGATCTAAACGGGACATCAATTAATTTACGTTATTCATCCATCAGCGTTTCAACGTCCACTGCTGGACATAGGCCTCCCCAAAAGAACGTCACAACAAGCGGTGTGGGGGATAATGCCATTGGCATGCTGGATGGCGATCGCAGTGGATGTTGTTAACACTCGAGGGAGTGCTGCTGCCCTCTCCACCGGTATTCCCTCAGTCGGCTCTTACGACTCCCGTGGGTAGAGAGGGGTGGGACAATTCCAAAGCCGGCCCCACGCGGCGTTTACGTTAGTAGCTGGTTCCCAATGAAACAAAAATATATATATAATAACTTTAATTAGAAAAACTTAGTAATTAATATATTTGTTAGAGAAACAAATTTGTTTTAAATGGTGATAACTTTAAATAGGGATAAAATTTTGGACATGTTTTTTTTTAAGTTAACCTTAGTTATTAACCGATCTTAATAAATATCCCATTCTATAATTGTTTGCAGTGATGTAGGTACCTACTTACTAAGATTTAACGAAAATTCCAAAAAACGGGACTATTTTGCGTCCGTTCAAAACGGGACGAATGGTCACTTTATATTTTTTCGTTGTAATAGGATAACTGGGTGACTCGCTAGCCCGGTGTCGCCGCACGCGCAAGGAGCTGGCAAGTCCTGGAGGAGGTCGAGACCTTATCTGTCCACAGATACATTCAGATAGAGGTCTCCCAGACCCTTCAGGGCGCCAGCAGGGGTCACGCGGCGGACAAAACTCCCGCTTTTCCGCGATGGGCTGTGGGTAGGCTCGACCAGGACCTGCTAGTGGAGGCGGCCATTTTTCAATCTTGGCTGCCTCCCCCCCTGACGGAAGACGTGGACGCCGAGGCTGGCCGCATTCGCGGCATGCTTACACAGATCTGCGATGCGGCCATGCCCCGCGTGCGGCGCCCGCCTCGACGGAAGGGGGTCTACTGGTGGTCCCCGGATCTAGCGGACCTCCGTGCGGCCTGTATTCGTGCCCGGAGGTCCTACACCCGCAGCCGCCGTCGCCAAATCCGCGATGAGGAGCGGGAGGGCCGGCTGTATGCGGCGTAAAGCAGTGCGCGCGCCGCGTTAAAGCTGGCCATCTGTCGCGCCAAAGATGCGAAACGGCAGGAGATGCTGGAGGGTCTTGAGCGTGACCCCTGGGGACGCCCGTACCGCGCGGCGCTTAACAAGCTCCGGGCCCTGCCCCGGGGTGCCCTGTGGGGTGTGCGGTAGGACATATTTGCCCACCTAGAAAAAAAAAAAAGGATAACTGGGTGACATATCAACTCACAGGCCCCAACTACTTGGACAGGACTTAGGACTGTGACAATTCTTTAATTGAATAAATTTTTTATTATTATTATTAATTTGCGTACTGGGGTACCTTTACATTGAAAGTGAGCACTACCTAAGGAAAGATTTTAAGAAATTTAACCCCTAAGATGATGGCAAAAGGGACGAATTTTTCCATAAAAAGCTGTGAAAATCGGTATTTAACGGTTCAGTTAAAAATTAAGAATTCTCATATATTTTACAAAATGATTATGTATTCATATTTATACCTAGGGTATAAAAAAGGGGGTAAAAATATTTTTATTCCTCTTACTTATTATACCTCTTATATTGAAAGTCGATGAAAATCCTAAAAATGGGACATAAAAGCATAAAAGGGGTTTACAGCTCCACTATGACGTGAATGAAGCCGCGGGCAAACCGTTAATAATAACTAACTAACTAAAGCCATTTTGTTTTACCCTTTTTTTAGGAAAGCCTAAGCAATAATCATTGTATCGCGGGAACTTTACAAATATACAATTTCACGGATAGAAAGTAGGTACACAACCATTTGTGGATCACACAAACAACTCTCTTGTGTGGGAATCTCGAAATAGAACAGACAATAATCCGTCATCTGTGTAATATTTTTTTTTTTATAACTTCCTATATCGTTAGCGACCTTATCCATAGATAGTGCGTGAACAATGCCTGGATAGGTATGTACAGAGAATACTTTGACCAGATATCAAGATGCAATATGGTGCAGAACCATCCAACCTAGACTCTCTCGCTCTCCGTGGTTCGGGAGCGTGGAGTTCGTGACTGCCTTCAAGCTTCGTTCTGGACACGTCCCCTTGAATAGATTCGCAAACTTGATGGGCAAGGCCGAGTCCCCTCTGTGTTCTGAGTGTCATCATATAGTCGAGGATGTGATGCACATTATGGCGGAGTGTGTCCGGATTGAATGAGAAAGGCCATCGTTTTTGATACAATTCAATTACAATGTTAATAACTTAGGGCTGTGTAATAGCAACCACTAAAGTAACAGGCGCCGCTTTTATTGCCGGGCCACTGGAACTATGTTCTTATTGGCGGGCCACTGGAACTATATAAAACGGAGAGACGGCACATGGCGGGTTTATTTAGTGGGTGAGGGCCCCCCGCTACACTGTTCGTTGCCCCGAACGACGGGGAGTGCGGTTTGGATTTTTTTCCCGCCTTAACAAAAACAAAGGTACTTTTTCATCATCATCTTGTAAGATAAAACCCTTGTTACTATACATTAAACACAAAGTGAAAAATGTGAAATCGAAAATAACAGTCAGGAGCAGGATTCGAACCTGCATCTTCTGGATACCGTCCAGATGCTTTACCAATTCAGCAATCCTGACAATTGCTCCTGACTGCTAATTTCGACAACACATCATACTTAACGTCTTTGGGTGACGTTCTTCACTTTGTGTTTAATGTATAGTGCTAAGCATGTCAAATGCTAAAAATATATAAAAATATCTAAACCCTTGTTACTAAATAAAAGAACAAAAAAAATGGAGTTTGTCCAAAATACATCCTCAAAGTTAAAATTGATATACACTAATGCGCTTGGCTTATCTACAATTTGTCTATTGATTACTACTAACTATAGGTACTTTCTTTTTTCCTTGAAATTAGATATTAAATGTGAATAATATTATAATGTAAACCGGTCACTGTCATTTTGTTCTTCGACTTCGGTTAACACCGTAATTTAAAAATAATGTCCTTTATAGGATACTAGTTTATGTTTTCGAGAGACTGAAATAGAAGTGAATACTATTATAATTATATTAAACACAAAGTGGAAAATGTGAAATCGAAAATAATAGTCACGAGCAGGATTTGTACCTACATCTCCTGGATACCGTCCAGATGCTTTGCCAATTCAGCCATCGTGACAACTGCTCCTGACTGCTAATTTCGATAACACATTCATACTTAACGTCCTGGGTGACGCCTGCGCCATCTGTCGGAAGTGGCGGTGGTCAGGAGATGCAGGTTCAACTCCTGCTCGAGACTGTTATTTTCGATTTCACATTTTCCACTTTGTGTTTAATGTATATGGCTAAGCATGTCAAATGCTAAAAATATATATAAAAATTTCTAAATATTATATTATTATAAAGCTGTAACAGAACTGTGTCTGTACATTTAAGATATTTGAGAAAACTTGACTTACATATATAAGCGTGTCAAAACACAAAACAATTTCTTTACGATTTTTGTCTGTCTGTTTATCCGTTTGTTCGTTCGCAAATCACGCAAAACTACTGAACGGATTTTGATGCAAATTTTTTTACTTGATAGCTCTTGATTAGAATTAAAAGCTGGTATATTTTATCCCGCTACTATATCGGGAATATGTGAATTGGCCTAACACTAGCATTTGACCTAATTTCGCCTATGCAGTTGCGACCAGTGATACCGTTTAAAAGTACACGTAACCGTAATTTATCTAGGCGCACAGCAGTGTACCAGGCCAAACACCAGCAACTACAGACAAGATAAGCACAATCTGTATCCGTGATTATCAGTTACAAGCGTTCGAGAGAGAAGCAAACTCACTTTTAACATTTATAATATGGTAAGGATGCCAGCGTCGTAACCTGGGCGTAGGTTGCATATGACTGATGTAGTCCAAAATCTCTATAGATTCGATTTTAACGTTAAGTTAATGTTTGTCCTTTGTTTACGAAAGTTTAATTCCGTCAACGAGAAAGAGGACGACGAGCGCATGCGTTTTGCACGCGCAGCACTGAGTTAAAGCCACTTCGACTTACCCGATAGACAATACTAAATTTCTGCTGTACAATTAAACACACTAGAACGTAACATAAATAAAGTTTAAACTCTGTAAATACAATAGCCGAGCTTAAGACGTTTTAAATTGCATGGCTTGGTCTGCGCGCGCATTGCGCACGAATCTGGTGCGCACTAAATCGCGCTCTTGCGCGATACGTGCGCATTTTACTAGGCTCACAGAAATATGAGGAGACGTGTGGTTTGATACCGGCGCGAGCGCATGATGACGCTGCTAAACCATTTCAAATAAATGAATGAGTTATGTTCTGAGATATATGGCATAATATTGCTTAAATCTAGCAATAGCTTTGCCGTTGTCAAAAATCGGAAGGGTATAAGAAAAATTCTTCGTTTTTATGATTCCCTGTGAACTTGATGAACACGATAGCCATGATTTCTGATCATTTGTTTTTTCGTTTTGATTTGCTTGATCGAGCGACGTTTTCGTTAGATAATATTTGTCTATAATGGGTGTCGGATTGTCTTGCAAATAAAATTTTGAAGTAAAACTTCTTTAGGCGCGACTAGGGAGTAACTCAGATTTTTTTTCTGACGGAAGTAACGCTTACTATAAGTATTAATATTATATAAGTATATGTCATATACTCCAAGCTTCTTGACTTTTACGCCAGCTAGTGGCAAATATCAATTAGGATTATTTATTTCCAAATTTTCAAACGGATCAATTGTGAATAGCAAAGTGAATAAAAATTCAACAGTTTTAAAAAAAATATTTTAAATTGCAGTTTTTTTTTTTTCCGTCAACGCCAATGAAGTTTTACTTCAATCGCGCGTAAAGGTTACACGCATACACTTTTTTTTTTTTAATAAAAAAGTTTACTTAACAATATAAAATAGAACCATACTAATTAATAATAGGTTTGGATATTATGAACAAAGTACATAAAGATGAACATCCTTTTCTACCGCAAAAAAATAAGACAGAAAATAATTTTGGGCTAATTGATTTTTGTTGCTTTCTTTAGACACTTCTTTAACGTTGAGATTTCGAAAAGATGTTGGAACTTCTCATAACATCCAACTAATTTTAATCAATACTGTGGTAAGAATGCACCCACTTGATAAATTATTTTATTTCTATTATAATTTTTTTCTTCTATCTCGCACTTGTTGTTTGTTCACGCGACATTTTGAGGAAGGATGTTGCTTCACAGCTTCATTGAACGAATTTCTACCAGGCTGTCATGACTACAAAGAGTTCAAACTCTTTGACGTATTTGAGGTAGGTATCGTCGTAGTTAAGATAGATATTGATAGATGGCGTAAGTGGCAGAAAGAATGCAAATTATTCTTTTTTAATTTTGGTAGGTATGTATTGACTTGACCGTCTATATTATTAATTAGGCATATAAATTAGAAGCATGATGTAGCTACGGTATAAACTTTATAGCGACATCATGCTTATAAAGTTACAGCAGTCTTATACTATTCAAAATCATTTATATAATTAATATAGGCGATGTATGAAATATATTACATATATACTCGTATATTATTATATTCTAAAAACACGTGCTTTAATTAAAATGGCAATAATCCGTTGTAATTGTTCAGTCAATCCATCCATGCTGTATGTACAACCATAGATTTAGTAAACACAATTTTATTGATGTGAAACATCTAATGCGGAGGGAGGGTAAAATCGGCTGTTAGCGTGGCGACGCTTTTATTTTACTTGTCCCGTTCAAATCTTGCAAGTTAAATTTGACATACTTTCCCATTTCCGGTTAAGCTGAAATTTTACACGCATATGTATATCGCGTGACAATGCAATATTATGATAACATGGAGCTGATCTGATGATGGAGCTGGAAGGTGGACATAGGAACTCTATAATGAAACGATGGAACCCCATCGAGTTTGGAATCGTTTGATTCGTTTTGACGAGTACTTTGTCTTTAAATGGTATCCAGGGTTTGATGATGGAGCTAGAAGGCGGCCATAGGAACTCCGTTATAAAACGACATAACTCCATCGAGTTTGGGCTCGAATGATTTTTGTCTTGATGAGTACTTTGTCTCTAGATGGTATCCAGGGTCTGACGATGGAGCTGGAAGGTGGTCACAGTAACTCTGTAATGAAACGACGCAAGCCTATCGAGTTTATACTCGTTTGATGTGTCTTGAGGAGTACTTTGTCAAGTTATGATCATTTTATTTCTACAAAATAATTTCGATGTTTTCACATCTGGTAGACGTACCGCGACGTCTAGTTATTTTACTAATAAAAAATATAAAAATATTGCATGCCTTATACTCTATCTACTCTAGTGGCCATTTGGCTACTATCGTGTGCTGTAGTACTAGGACATCATAGAATGTAAAAGCTAAAAGCAATGCAACATTGTTTTGAATGGTATTGAACTTGATTTTAAACGCATAACGTGGCGGTTGGTAACGCCCCTTGCCTCTGCTTGTCTCTTTTACTCGTTTAGAGATACACTATTTTTCTTACTTACTCGTCATAATATAAGTAGAGTAAGTAAGGTATTCAAGGTAACAGATAACAATATATTTAATAATAGCTGTGCCCGCAACTTCGTCCTCGTAATGCACACTTTACAGTAATGCTTCTCTACAATTTGAAACTTTCTGCATGTACTATATTCGAAACCAGACATTATTTAAGTCATCACTAATGACTATGTGAAGTCAGAAATTAATTTGCATTATATTTTAATACGATTTTTGATGTGCTAAGTTTTCGCAAAAGTTATTCGTCCCGCAACCCTAATCAGCTGTTTTTCTGAACTTTTTTGACCTAATAAAGATCAATAACGTAGATGTGACATTATATCAGATCATAGTAAAATGCCTACAATTCATTGCAGCTGTGAGGAAAATATATGATCCCATTTTGCCATGAAGACGAAGTTATTTTGTATGTGCATTTTCCTTAGCGGACATTGAAAATCATTCCAAATTTGTATTTACTTTATTTTCGATTTCATATTTTTAACTTTGTGATTAATGTATATAGCTAAGCATGTCAAATGCTAAAATATATATAAAAATATCTAAATATTTATAGGACTGTGTCATTATTTGGTAAAAATCTTAATTGTAAAATTAAGTTTACCTGGTCTGTATAATGTATGTTAATACTTCCGACAGATAGTGCAGGCGTCACCCAGGACGTTAAGTATGAATGTGTTATCGAGATTAGCAGTCAGGAGCAATTGTCACGATGGCTGAATTGGCAAAGCATCTGGACAGGTTCGAATCCTGCTCGTGACTGTTATTTTCGATTTCACATTTTTCACTTTGTGTTTAATATAAGGATAAGTATTAAACAGGCAAGAAGAAGTTTTCACTTCAAAAACTATCTACTACGTATTAGACTTTGGATTCCTACCTAAGATTACTATACCAAATAATTTCAGTCGCAATGTCCAGTAGGCAACGGTGGATTTACACTAGGGGAGTCGGGGCAAGAAGTGCCCAGGGCGGCAAGTTTTTTAGGGCGGCAAAATTGCTTAAAAATTTTGAGTGAAAAAAGTTTTGCTCAATATAATTAATTAATTCTATTTTAATTAATAATTTTCTGTTTAATTGATAATTCAAAAAATTCAATTCATCCATTATTATTGTGAATTATAATTTTGGCACTTAGTAAATATTAATAATCAAAATCATTTAATCAATTTATTTCCTTGGAGATTTAAAATAATAATCGATTTTACTATTTTCTGGAATTATAGGAATTTAATTAGTTTTTTTTTAATTGCAAAAATTTCGGAATAATTTATTGCATTCTTCAAAACTTTAATCAATCAATGAATTAAAAAAAATGTTGATGAAAAATAAAATATTATAAACTACATCTCACCCACCAGGGCGTCACCCAGGACGTTAAGTATGAATGTGTTATCGAAATTAGTAGTCGAAAGCAGTTGCCACGATTGGTATCCAGGAGATGCAGGTTCCAATCCTACTCGAGACTTTTTTTTTGGATTTTCGATCTTTGTGTTTAATCTACTAATAAATATTATAAAGAGGTAATGTTTGGGAAACTACTAATCTGGCTTCCAAAAATCTTTTTGTAAGCCTAACTTCACATGTTCCTATTAATAATAGGTGATAAATTTCGAGGCTCCCTACTTTTTTAAAGAAAAAACAGAAAATTAAAATTTAATGGAGAATGTTTATTATCATTTGAAAGAACATTTTTTGGCATTTATTTTTTGAAGATTATGTCTATTAAATGTTGGCCGTTGCTACGTCGCAGATGGTCCATCCGTTGAGTCCAATTTTCGATGACTCGTTCGAGCATTTCGACTGGTAACAACAAAGTAATGAGGTCCATTTCTGGCTCAATAGGTATGTAAACAAACAAAATTGCCGCATTTGGGACGAAGAGCAACCTGAAGAGATTCAAGAACTGCCACTTCATCCAGAAAAAACAACGGTTTGGTGTGGTTTGTGGGCCGGTGGAATCATCAATATGGACCATATTGCTTTAAAAATGATGCCGGTGCGAACGTAACCGTTAATGGCGACAGTTATCGTGCCATGATAACCGACTATTTGATGCCTGAAATTGAATTTCGGTGAGCACATAATTTCACGTTTTGGGCCGGTCGATTGGCCACCAAGATCGTGTGATATCACACCGTTAGACTTTTTCCTGTGGGGATATGTAAAGTCTAAAGTTTATGCGGACAAACCCATATATAACACAGCATCACACCCGTATTCCCCAAAGGGGTAGGCAGAGGTGTATTATACCTATATAGTTTAGTAATTTATTATGCCTATATAGGGAAAATAGTAAAATTTTGTGTGTGTGTTTGAGTAGATCCCTGGATGGTTTAGAATTGAAACTATTATTATTAACTTAAACTTTAGATTAACAACATTCTTTCAATTATTAAACTCAGTAGTTGACGCTGCAATCGTGTACTGCCACCAAATTCAAATTCAAAAATATGTATCTTTATTTCATAGGCTTGTTATGTAGCACTTAAAATCGTCAAATTTACTAATAATCAACACGATCGCTTAAGGCAAGTGCATTCGCAACGTCGCGATTGCAATCTTCACCACACACCACGATTTTTATTATATTTTTTTGACTGAAAGAAGGTCTTTTTATGATTTAATGATTTTTCTTATATTAAAAGACAAATTTGCACTCCAGTAGCCACATCAGTTGCATAGCATAACCTTATCGCTTGTCAGAGACAATACCTGAATAAGAATATCTTATATTGGTTTGTTTATAAGTACCTAAGTTGTAGTAGAGTAGATACAATCGAGTCGCTCAGTTAATGCGGACCTTTTGTCGCACGCTCAGTGACGATGACGCGACTCCCGCCACCGCGCTTCACGGACGCTCAACAACCGACAACTAGGGATGGGCCATCGCTAAATTATAATATCTACTTTGATCTGTATTTTAGCACTTGACATGCTCTGATACTTTAAAGAAGAAATTATTTTTGAAAGTGGAAAAAGATGGTTTTACTGCGAGCAGGATTCGAACCTGTGAATCCAATACGGGGACGTGCTCTGGACCCCTAAGGTATCGCAGTCACCAAACTGTGACACCCGATCTCCGCTTCACATTTGTTTTAGATGTTTTTCGCATTTTCACAAATAGTTTGTTCTTTTAAATATAATATGTTACTGTTTTTATATTTTTTAAGCATTTGATATGTTTAGCCGTATAAATGAACACAAAGTCCGAAAATGTGGATTCGAAAATGCACATTATTTTCATTAATTATATCGATATAGAACAATTAAATAAATTGGCGTGGCGACGTCGCCAAGATAACAGCCGGTTTACCCTCCCTCCGCATTAGATGTTTTTACATCAATAATATGTAGGGAGTTCTTAATTTTAATGGTGATTTAATGAAGTAAACTAGCTCATAATCATATGCCCCGAGGTCTTACTGACAAAATATCTAGGTGTTAGTAATTTAGAACTACAGACAGATCGGCCACTCACCTCACCTCGCCATTTTAGCCTGACTAGAATTTAGGATGCACGATTCAATTGACGTCTTTCTAATAGCCTGTTAAGAAAGCTTTGCAGTTTACTTAAAATTTGCAACCTTTTGTAGTTGTGTAGAGTAAAAATTGGCTTTTGTTATAATTTATTCGAATACGTTATGAACGTTTAAATTCTACGGAGTAATCCCTGTTTACACCCGGTTACCGAGTTACGTTAAATTAAGAAATGACACAGATCTTTACATATTACTCTTTGAAATAAGTTATAATTTACCTAAAAAACAAGTCAAGGAAATTCTTACAAAACATTAATCATAAAAGTACTTGCGGCCATATTTAGATTGGCAACCCGGCAAATACGTAGGTGTTCCTCTATTAATAATCTAAACATAATATACGAGCCCCGATGCAAAATAGTTCGTCTATAGTCGGAATTATAATTCGATTCCACATTTGACATTAGCTACTGTCATTTTGTAAAATAATGATACCACATATTAATAGTGTAGTGATGAACACAAAAATCACTAAACAATCGCGATTTATGTTTATGTAATCATAATGTGCCAATTAAACACAAAATTATTGATTTTTATTTAAATAAATACATAATTATTCATAATAATTATTTATTAATTAGTAACCGCTGCTTTATTTTATAAAAAGTTAATATTTTTGTTTTTTATATTAAAAACAAAACTTGTAATAAAAGAGCCTATATAGTTTTCTGTATTGGCAACCCGTGCGCGCTCGTGCAGCTATCGCCATTTTGTTTATCTTGTCATTCGGCTTCATTCTCCCAGTAACTGCACGAATATCTTGTTTCATTGCGAATCGATATTTTGTTATTTTGTTGGGTTTTTTTTAAAGTTTTGTTACGTTGTGTTTGTTGTTACGTTTATAGTTTTTTGTGAACTTTGAGTGAATCTATTTGTTTTGGTTTTCCATCAAAATGCATCCTCAGCCAAGTACATCACAAAAAGACGTGGATGTTTTCTTGTCCCCAAGAAAAAAACGTCCACGAAAAGCTTTCACTGTTACTGAAAAAGTAATGATCCGCAACGCCTACAAGTACGTGAAAAATGAAACTTCTGCGCAATTGGAGGCCTTTGAAGTTGTGGAAGAAAATGAATGTATGAGCAAAGTTGCGGACATATTGGGAATAACCTCACGCTCTGTTTGTAACGTTTTGAAGGAAGTAAATAAAGGTGCGCCGCCAACTACTCCTAAAAAAACTGGACCAAAGCGAAGTTTCAAATATAAAGTTGATGAATTTACATTCTCCGCAATACGAAGAATTGTTCATCAGTTCTTTTACCGAAATGAACCTTCAACCATTGCAAAGGTTAGTCAATCAGTCAGGCAGTATTATTTTATATTTCATGTATAACTAATGATTCCAAACTATTATAAAATTTACTATTTTAGATTTTACAAGTGATGAACGATGATCCAGAAATGCCCAAGGTTTAAAAAGACACCCTCAGAAAAATGTTGAAGCATCTTAATTTTAAATTTGTTGCACGGTCACGCAAGAACACACTTATTGATCGAAATGATATAATAACATGGCGCCAGCGTTACTTGCGATCTATATGTCAGTTTCGACGAGAAGGGAGACAAAAATAGTGTTTTTTCTTGATATGTGTGTGTATATTAATTAAATATTTAATTAAACAACAAGGGAATATTTTAATGTAATAAAGATATGTATAATATAAGGAACAGATATAATTCGTTTAAGCCGCTATGATGTTAGATAGTGTATTATCGTGATCGAATGACGGATAATGTGAGTTTTACTATTCGTATTATTGATAACGAACGTAACGTTATTATTTCTGTGTTAAATGCAATTTTTTACGGCGCTGTTACACCCATTGACGCATATAATATAAAAGACGCAAATTCTAAAGTTGTATTTAAGTGAGTGCTTCCATCGAGCAGAATGCAAGCGCATATAGTCAAGCAAGGACTGATATTGAATTACAAATTCTTAGTACCTATTTGTTGGTATGTACCCATATACGTATTAGGACGTTGCTTAAGCATAAGCTTCATGAATTTATAACTAATTGCTATTACTCATTTAGTCGGTACCTATTTTAGAAGTGTAATAAGTATATGATAAATAGAGACATTTTAAGTTTGAAAAACAGTTGTTCTGCGTAAAACGAGGATAGTACCCACCTCAACGCTTCGCTTATGAGGCGTGCAAAATGGGAAATTTCAGTAAAAAAAAAATGAGGGAAATTCAATTTCTCACATGTAGAGTCTCAGATAAGTTAAAACAAAATGTAGTGATTCTTAGGCGGTACGAAACGAAGTTCGCCGGGTCAGCTAGTTAACTATAAAAATAACTATTATAGAATGGATATTTTAGGAGGAGAGCCCACCACTCACCCACGGATTGTCAATCCCGGTTATCTTTGGATAGAATAACCTAAGATTGCCAATCCGCACTCTCACAGATAGAGGAGAATGTGATAATAGCAAAGTAGCATACGGTAGGACTCTCAGAACCACAATATTGCAATATTCCGCAAAAATCCGAACAAAAATTCGACACGTGTTTCGCCTCTAAACGAGGCATTCTCAAGAACGCTCGACAATGAGCGAAACTTACTCGTGTACCTTGCTTTTATACCCCTTCCACTACACAACAGTTATGACGTATCGCTCGAACGATATGAAAAGAAGTTTAGTAGTGGGGAACTACAGCTGGTTTGTTCATTCAACAACACGTTATTATTGACTTTAATTATTTCTAATTGTTCTAAAATGAACAGTCTAATATTTTTATCACAAATATGCAATGTATGACTATTATCTAATGAATGGTTACAATCTAATAAATGTTTCGCAAAATGTGACTTTTCAGGGTAATTATGCCTACACGCGTATATGCATAATTACCCTGAAAAGTCACATTTTATTTTTAATATCGATAAATAAGCAAAAAATATACACCATCACTATTGACACGTACTTAACTGCCTGAATGCGAGCCGCGCGCCGCGGTTTTATCACAACACCCTCTCCCACCCATTCCACCGCCCACCCTGTCGCCCCGTACTCAGCTTATCTGAGGCGGAAGCCCGTCCAACAGATATATTATATCCCGCCACTCGACAGTTTTTATAGATAATCCCAACGAGCTTAGTAGGTACTTTTTAATGGTCTTGCCCGAATGTAAAAACTGAAAATCGCACGGAGTTCTGTCAAGTGATCTTTAATTAGGAATGGGTAACGTCCAGCAGGTCATTCACTACTTTCTATTTCATTCGCCCGTCCGCATTGAAATAGCGGCTCCGACTTCGCCAGTGTGGGGTCATATCAAAAACAATGAGGACGCCGCGCGTCGACGGCGGCGGCGATGCAGTGTTAAACTCCTACAATAGTATGGACTTCTGGTAATGCAATCGTCAATTTGTTAAGTAACTGTTAAATTTTTAACTTTATAGTTAGCAAAATTAACAAGTATTGCATAAATATTTTATCAACAACTGTTGTTTTTTATGAAGATCAATTGTTTTTAAAATTTTACATTCATCTCAAACGAGTATTAACTGTTTGTCCGAGTTTAGATACTCAATTGTTTGAATACTGTTAAATTCGAGTTAAAATTAAGCTAGTAATTAGAACAACAACATGGGTGGGGGTGTATCTATACATTATACATTTATTTAGGCGTATCTTCTAGTGCAGCATCACGTAAAAATATTAAATTGTTTTTTTAAAGACAACATTATATGTATCATAATCATAATATCGTCGGGCCCTTTACAAATACATTATAATTAGTACCTATTACCTATATACCTACCTATACAAAGTACATCCAGACTCGGAACAATCATTTTTGGATCAAACAAGCGATTGTCCTGTGTGGGAATCGAACGCGGTCGGTATTTAAACCACTCCGTCGTCTGTTCACTTTGTGCAGTTGAAGTGATGTTGACTAGACTTAAAAACTGGTGGGTATAGATTTGCTATACTGGAAACCGGGAATCCTAACTAATATTATAAATGCGCAAGTGCGTTTGTTTGTTTATGAAGCTGTCACGGTGCAAGTACTGAACCTATCACCAGAAAATTCCAAGAAAGGACATAGACTACTTTTCATCCCAGAAAAACGAAAGGTATTTATGGGATAGCTATTTTTATTATTGTACCGTTGAATTATGTATTTATTCCTGGATAACTATAAGCTAGTAAATATCTATATAAATGCACAAAAATAATTAATTATTGCTTTATACAAGCATTTATTAATAAAGAAATTTATGGACATATGACAATCTTTCAAAATTATTAACAAATTGATTTGATTTCCTTATCCTAGTGTATAAATATGTTTTGTAAGTATATCTTTAATTTTAGTACCTAACAAATCGGTAAGGGTATTAGTAGTACAGTGCAAATGACAGGTTACTTAACAAGCCTAAAGTTGTTGTCAAAAGCACGAATAGTCAAAGCTGAGATAGTTTGCAGAAGAACCCTGCCAATACGTTATACTACGTTCTACTGATTATCGGATTATTCAGTATATAAGTTTGCTTTTATTGGCTGTGCACAACAGGGTCCATAATTGTTACTCTTTTAATTTTAAGTTACCACCATAACTATAATAATATATACTCCATACCATTTTCGTAGACAACGACGGGTTACAGAGTTAGCAATTTTTTAGCCACCATCCTCAGATCAAATAAAAAAGTCAATATGGAACTCTGCGAACAAAGAAGTGAGGCCGGTTAAAACTACGCCTTGCCGTGTACATAAACAATTACACGCACACACGTATAACGAAACTAAACTACGCCTTGAACTGTCAGTCGAGCTATCGCGGCACTTCGATTAAAACGTCATCAAAAATATCATAATTTACAAAGTAAAAATGCCGAATTGTGTTGTGAAAGGGTGTAAAAACCAAACTGCAAGAGATAAAAAACAGAATGGAATCACATTTCACACTTAAGTAAACTTGGAAACCAATATTTTCAATAAATCAAAATAAAATTGGAGTTTATTGCTTGCTTGCTGCTTAACATACAAGTGTTGCCATTATAAACTGTTATAGATTACCCTATTTTTGGGCTTGTGACTCGGTCTTTTTACCCCCACACAAGGGGGGTGTTATGTTATAAGTTTGACCTGTCTGTTTGGTGACTATGTGCGTGAGTGTCTGTTTGTGGCATCTTGACTCCTAAACGAATGGACCGATTTTGATGCAGTTCTTTTTTGTTTAAAACCTGACGTGATCGATTCGAACGATTGGTCTTCACATAGAAAAAATGTCGGTGGTGACTCAAAATTTTATTTAACTTCAATTAATGTATTTTTTTTATTGCGTATGGTAAATGGTAACCCTCGCTCATGGACTACTATACCTGGAGTATTGTGAAACCGCTGCTCACCATTTCATGTCACAGATATGAAAAGAAAGAATAAACGGCATCTTCTGCTACAACCAAAACACACTGATGTGCTTTTTACCTACTCGTTTGCGTGGGCCCGATTGCAATTAAGGGTACTCCCAATTGGTACCCAGTCCTACCACCAGTCATGCAATGGATGATAATTGCTTACTTCCCTTAGTTCACTCATACGACACTCGTGGGAAAGAAAGGGGTGGTGACTCTTGTGTTCTTAGTCTGTCACCACACGGAATACAATCGCTTGTCGTAATAATTGCCCCGAGAATGCCCTGTGGAGCGGCAAAACACATGTAGAGAGAAGTAACGGTATAAATGTGTAATTGGTGTGTGTTGTTGCACCGCATCTGCATATTGCATTAAATTACAGGGGAACGGGCGGTGTACTTAGCTGTCTTGCAAAGCATACCAACATTTGTGTGAAACAACAGGGCAACAACCAGCTTTTTATTAACTTAGAGATAAACACGAATATGCTGGGCACGTACATAAAATTAATTTAATACGGTGCGTTACTGAGAAATACCTAAGCATTAGGTTAAACCACCATATTGCTAAGTTAGAAACAATTTCCAAATCGATTGAAAGTAAGAGGCAATCTTACAAGAAATTAATTCAGCACAAAGACTTTTAAATAAATAATAATGCACAAAATTAAATACTCAGTAATTTTATTTTTAAAATATTCTTCTTCCCATATCCTTTTCACTAACGCCACTACTTTTTACATACACTTCGCGTCCGAATGGCTGATAGAACACTTGTTCTATCGTACATTTAACAATTAGTAACATTATTTTTGTAATATTGGGGTAATTTGAATTATGATTGCAACACCGGCCCACGCACTACATTTTTATAAAACCGGCCTCACTTCGTTGTTCGCAAAGTTCCATCAGCAACGCGACTAAAAACATGACGGACGTTTCAATCCATTGTAGTTTTTGAAGCAAATCGGTGATAATGGGTTTATTAGCTAAATTGGAATTTGGATAGAGATGATTTTTTCAACATTTTACAAATAATTTGTGATTTCTTTTTTTTTTCTTTATTGAATTAAAGAGGGCTTTATCAAATATGATTATTTTGCCCTCATTGGATATTACAGAGAACGTATTATCTACTCTTAAAAACTACCTGAAATATATTATAAACATCCTTAGCCTTTTTTATGATCTATATTTTAGCACTTGACATGCTCGGCTACTCTTAAAGTACATATTATAATTTGTGAATAAGGAAAAAGAGTGTTTTAGTACGAGCGGGAATCGAACAAGCGTCCCTTCCTTTCCGGGGAAGTGCTCTAATCCATTGAGCTAACGTACCATTTCTAGAAATACCGAATTTCCTCATCACATTTGTCTTAACGACCAACGCCATCTATCGGCAATGCATATACATGCATTCATCCAATGTAGTAAGTTTAATTTTGCAATTAAAATTCATACTATTTGATGGCGTGATTTTTTAAACTATTTTGATCTATATTTTAGCACTTGACATGCTCGGCTACTCTTAAAGTACAAATTATAATTTGTGAATAAGGAAAAAGAGTATTTTGGTACGAGCGGGAATCGAACCTGCGTCCCTTCCTTTCCGGGGAAGTGCTCTAATCCATTGAGCTATCGTACCATTTCTAGAAATACCGAATTTCCTCATCACATTTGTCTTAACGACCAACGCCATCTATCGGCAATGCATTTACACGCATTAATCCCATATAGTTTAAGAAGTTTAATTTTGCAATTAAAATTCATACAAATAGATGGCGAGATTTTATTAAACATTTTTCATTTTTCTTCGGTCCTCCAAATTTGGATCTGTTGATAAGTTAACCTTTAACTTAGTAGATTGATTACTTTGTGAATATTTTATCGAATTTGTTTAATTATCTCACCCACCAAATAAACAAGAGACCACTGGCACTGGAAGACATTACTTTAGTAGTCTTTCATCCTACATACCTATACCTACCTCAACTACAATCAAAGAGTAGAATAATATATACGGAAAAATACAATTGACAGTATATTTATCCAAAATATTTAAAGTTTAGTGTTACATACTTTCATCCCTGGACATAAGCAATGATTATTTTTGTAAGTAATAACTTAGCACCTATTAGAGGCCCTTGAAACCGTAAAGAAAAAAGTTCAATATACTCCGCTCTTTTATTTTATATACGCCATTTTATACAGAGATAAAAATGATTTCCGTCCGTCACTATGACCCAGATCCTGCCCCGAGGCATACTCTAAATGCGTTTTAATTAAAAAAAAATCCCGCACAGATACACCTAATTGTAGTCTGAGAGACAAGCCTAAGTTTTAATACCTTTTAATTAAATTTTGTATTAGTCTACTCTACACTATTAGCTGAGCTCTACGTATATTGAGATAGGGCTTAATAAATTACGATTTATTTTAAACCGACCCCCAAAGGGTGAATGTTATAATAATTCCTGAACTTGTTAGCTTTTCAGTGTTTTGAGATAGCTTACTGTGATATTAACTTTTTGGAAAGGAAGTACTTCTAGTCCCATATTCTCTAAGAAAATAACATTTCTTAAATTTGTAAACACTAATTTTGTTTAGAAACGTAGTCTACTAGGTATAAAAACGCCCAGATTTCTAATTTGACTGTAGTGACAGTTGTGGTTTTAAGATTAAACGTGAGGATTTATGGCTTAATAGCGAAAGGACATCATTATCTTTGTATTATAAAAATCAATAGCTGTTCGTTAGTCTCGCTAAAATTAAAAAATGGTTTGACAGATTTGATTGTTTGTTTTTTTTTTCTTCTAATAAAGAAACCACCAGAAAAGAAATAACAAATATGAAAAAAACAAAAACAAAAAAACGGTTAAAAAAATTGAAAAAATCAAAGATGGTGTTTTTGTATGGGAAACGTATCTTTGAATTATGGGCCACCACTGCCTTGGCTAACAGACGACATAATGACAGCTACTGTCATTCTTTCTAATTCATTTGAATTTTACATGCAAGTTTCATTTTTTAATATCCTATCGAAATTTAAGACCAAAGAGTAGTACGTATAACCAGAAACCTTAGACGATGCAGATTGACAGGATTGGTAAACACTGATATAATGGCTGATTGAAAGTAAGGTGATATGAAGTTCACCGAGTCATCTATTATATCTATACTAATATATAAAGTTGAAGAGTTTGTGTGCTTGAACGTGCTAATCTCAGGAACTACTGGTCCGATTTGAAAAAATATTTTAGTGTTAGATAGCCCATTTATCAAGAAAGGCTATATATCATCACGCTAAGACCAATAGGAGCGGAGCGCCATTGAAGAATGTTTCAAAATCAGGGGGGTTTTTGGTTGCTTTTGAAAGCTTCCGCTGCGTTCGCTGCGTAAACGGTTAAAGTTTTGCAAAAATCATTTATAACAGAATTGTTCCCCTTTAAAAGTTCTAAAAAAAAGGCCGCGACTGAATATGTCTATCTTTTAAGGTTGGCTCACTATAACCTTTTTTATGCTAACCAAATTTGTTCTAAAATAATACATTATTTGCCAAGGAGTTTTATAAACATGATTTAATCCTATCTAAATAAATATTATTCATCACAAGTGTTTAATTTAAAACAAAATTGCCCTTTACATCATTCGAATTCAATGAATATCTTAGGAGATATCGCAGTTTTAAAATAACATCGGAGCAAAATGATCAAGTGCTGAAGTTAGAGTTAGCCCAAAATAACTATTGTACGCGGACGAAATCGCAGGCAGAAGCTAGTGTAAATTAACATTACAGAAACCGAAACAGAAACATTTCAATCATGCTTGTTTACGAAAAAGTACATTGTATCGGTCAAGGTCACTCTGAAAACGATGATCACTTACAGAGGAGCTGATAGGAGGACATACAATTTTCTTCATATCATCAGCGTAAAGTACAAAAAGAGTCCACAAGAAAGTGGGAGTTGACGTATCGTTAATACTAGGAGCGCAGAGCCTACTAAGAGTAAATTAGGCGGCTGACATTCGTTGCGAGAGCCCGGCAGCGCGCACTCCGTGATGTTGCTATCGGCCCGCCCCAATTTTTGTAGGGTTGCCAAGGTAAGCTATATACCTATATTACCTTATTATTAATTACTTATTAATATTTGTGAATAATGCTTCGAGGACTATCCACAGGATACTTCTATCCACAGGAACTATCTATTTCACCAGGATAATGAACCTGTGTCCGTTTCTGGGCTCTTAAGTAAAAATATTATACTAGTCTTTGTCCGCGACTCCGCTGCAGCCAAAAGCTAGGTATTTAGGTTATATCTCAGATTAGGTAGCGGGATAAAATAAATACCACTTTTTGAGTCTAATCAAGAGCTAATAAATAAAAAAGTTGCATCAAAATTAGTTCTGTAGTTTTTGCGTGATGCATGAACAAATAAACAGACAAAACATCTATAATTTTTTTTTGTGTTTATACTCGCCGTATAGTCTAATACAGTCTTTTTTTCTTAAATATCTTAATTGAACAGACACTATTAGGATTAAGTCTCAAAATACAACAAGGCCTTTCCTTTGATATGTCATTTAGTACAGTTTGCATTTTTTTTTAATTTCCTTGTTTGTCACCAAAAATGACCCCCATGTCAAAAATTCATTAAATTACAATATGCGTCCCTGGTTGAGTCACAGTCACTTCATACATGTACCAAATTTCAACATAATGCATCCAGTATCGTAGCAAATTGGCTATGTGTATTGAAGGATTCGTTTTTTATTCCGAGGTAAGGAGCCATAAAAAGGGAGTGGGGACTATAAGAAAAAGATAACACAAAACAACGATTCTTAGTTTTTTAGCTGTCTATTTGGTAGAGCACATCTCTGAAACTTCTAAACGGATTTTAATGCGAGTTACGGGTTACGGATAAATAGAGCTTGGATTCAAGCAAAATATAGGCTTTATTTCATTTAAATAATAATCCTGGTCCCAAACTCAGCTTAACGCTTGTTACCAGATTACGGATATAATACATATATTACTTTTTTTTTGTAAATACATTAATAATTATAGATGTCATAAAATACTCCTTGTTCTCCTAATAGTAATTAAATTAGATTATTTAGGTATTACTTTGTAATTTTAACTGTTTGTTTTATATACATGTGGTGTTTACCTATAAGTGATTGCTACATTGTTATTCTCACTTTTGCATGTCTTCATTTTAAGTTTATATATGTAAGCAATTGTTGGTGAACCTTAAAATAAATAAATAAATAAATAATATAATAGATAGAAAACACCCAAACGCAGTACAAATATCTATGTTCATCACACAAATAATTGTCCTGAGTGGGAATCGAACCCACGATCTCGTGCACGGAAGTCGGTTACATTACCGACTACGCCACGAGGCCTGTCAAATGGGAACTTAAAAGGTCGCGGGTGACAGCTAGTAAAAATATAATCTACAGGTAAACTGGGTGTTATCCCTTCGATACACTTAACGCTAACAAGAAGCATTGCATACCTGAATTTATGTAGCCTTTTTATTGATTTTTATTTATCTATTTTAAAACAAAATTTTTTTTGATATACATATTATCAAACATATTACATATTATTAACTGCCTCCGTGGTGCAGCGGTAGTGTAAGCGACTGCTGATCATGAGGTCTCGGGTTCGATCCTCGGGTCGGCCAGTGCTATTGAGATTTTTCGTAAATAAAAAATAAGAAAAATTCTCAGTAGCAGCCCGGAGTTTGGAAATGTGCCCGGTAGACGTCAATAAGCTCGCCCCCTATTACGTGGGACTTAAACATAGCTGGCGAGTCGTGGGTGTATATGTACACCTCTGCCTACCCCTTCGGGGAATACAGGCGTGATGCTATGTTTTTTATGTTTATTAGCAAAAAAAATTGTCGTGAGACAGCCCTGCGTATTGTTGGGGGCGGAGCATATCGCGTCGACTGCCAGAGCGGGAACAAAGCAGAGGCGAGCACTCGAGCGCCACTCGTTCGCTAAGCCGTCTTACTGCGACTAAACAGTTTTGAAATTTTGAAATAATAAATAGGTAAAAATCTTAATTGTAAAATTAAGTTTACCTGGTCGGTATAATGTATGAAAATACTTCCGACAGATGGTGCAGGGGTCACCCAAAGACGTTAAGTATGAATGTGTTATCAAAATTTGCAGTCAGGAGCAATTGTCACGATGGATGAATTGGCAAAACATCAGGACGGTTTCCAGGAGATGCAGGTTCAAATCCTGCTCGTGACTGTTATTTTCGATTTCACATTTTTCACTTTGTGTTTAATGTATAGTGCTAAGCATGTCAAATGCTAAAAATACATATAAATAATATCTAAATGTCATGGATACGTTAAAAATTCGAGTAATTAAAGAATATGAGTACCATCGAGGTGGCATCGAGGTGGTTTACGAAGCTAACACTACTAACCAACGCATCGTCTGTTATTGGTTTGCCCGCTTCCGTTCTGGAAATTTCGACCTGAAACCTCGTGGTTGTCTGAAAACTTTGGTCGACAATGACAAATTAAAGGCGATTGTGGAAGCTGAGGATCTACGGCTGACTTAGCAGCAACTTTCGACGTTAGCATCAAAACAATATTGTTCCATTTGCGTCAAATTGGCAAGGTAAGAAAGCTTGACAAATGGGTGCCCCACGAACTCAATGTTTGCCAGCGTGAGGTAAGCATCAATACATGCCTTGCATTCCTCAACGGGCACACAAATGAAGGAATTTTGAACCACATTGGTACCTGCGACGAAAAATGGATTCTGTATGACAATCGCAAGTGCTCATAAAGTTGGTTGGATCTTGGTTCAGCATCTAAACAAGTGCCGGTATGATTCATCACAGCTTCTTACCAACCGGGATGATGATGGAGAAGCTCGCACATCTCCAGTCAGCTTTGGTGCATCGTTCGTCTCCCCTGCTCTGGCACTACAACACGCGACCTCATACTGCACAGTAGATGGTCATCAAGTTACAAGTGCTGGGGTTAGAATCTCTCCGTCAGCGCGCCTACAGACTGCTACTTTTTCCAGAACTTGAATAACTTCTAAGCGGAAAAAAAACATATTTCATTTGGTGAATTTGCTGTCCAGCTGATTTCTTCAAGAAGCGCATCAATAAACTGCTGTTGCGTTGACAAAGATGCATCGATTGCATGGGTGATTATTTTGATTAATAGAAATAAAAAATATAGAACAAAAAATCCTTTGATTTTTTTCATATACAACGGCAATTTCATAGGTAAAGACCCAATATATTAACTAGCTATACCCTGCGGTCTCATCCGCCTTTTAATAAAGAAATCTGATAATTTATAAATAATAATTCGTTAACGTGATATGCTGTATTATTTTAAAAGCAGTTTTAAATTCAAATGGCGCGTTTTTATACTGCTAAGAGTGGTGAAAAGGCATATGGGGCATACCTAATAGTAAGCAGTTACCATAGCCCATAGACGCGAGCAACACTAGAGACATTACTCACGCGTCGCCAACTTCAAGGAAAGGGATAGGAAGTGGAGCCAAGGAATCATAAGAAGAGGATGTGAAGGATAATAAGAAGAGGACAGGAAGGATAATAACACCACGACTAAATAGCGCTTATAACGCTATTAACTAGCCTATTTTTTTATTTCATTAGCTAGCCTATTTTTTTACCTATAATATTTTGAAAACGATAGGTAAAATAGAAATAATTCACTTCCTCATGAAATCTTATTGAATATTTATCAATAACTTTCAAAGAAAAATGAAGTTAAGGGCAAAAAGCTTTCAGATTTATATAGAAGTATTTATAGTATGGTTTAAACTAATAAGCAGTTAAAAATATTAATTGAACACTGTATAATAAATAAAGTATCAAAACATGGGGAACGTGCTATCAGTACATTTCCCAATGATTCACCGGAGCGGAGGCGCGGCCGGGCCGCACGTTGCATCGACAACACGCCTCGTACATTTTACACGCTACTCACACATGAATACGATTCACCGGATACACGTACACAGTAATTCACTTGTTGACATACGCACACATCCATATAAGAAGTATAGCTGAGTGTATACGGAATAGGCGCACATTTATAATGAACTAGCCTTTGCCCGCGGCTTCGCCGCAGCCATAAGCTAGTTTTTAGGTAATATCTCAGGTTCCCGGTATAGTAGCGGGATAAAAAGTAATACCAGTTGTTAAGTCTAATCAAGATCTATCAAACAACACAAGTTGCATCAAAATCCGTTCAGTAGTGTTTGCGTGATGCGCGAACAAACATACACTGTATGTGTATATAAACAGGCAAAAAAATCTAAAAAAAAGTTTTGTGTTTAGACACGCCTATACTATGGCCTAATTCAGTATCTCAAATATCTTAAATGTACAGACATAGCTCTGTTACAGCTTTATAATAAATAAGCATAGACGAGCGAACGCACATTTGTAATTGTAATTTGTAAAATGCAAAAGTTAGTAGGAAAACAGACGCAGAAAGCAGTCATAGCCCAATCCAAACTGGGTATGACGACGTCAGGACGCATGGCGAATTGTTTAGTTGGTGGGTTTTATACATTACCTTTCATGACATTACCACAGTAAAAATATAAATTTACTGTGACATTACCTCGTAGTCTCCCCGCCCGCGCCCGGGCAACGGAGTGTGATTTGGCCTCGCATATTTACTATATTGCATCTCTCAAACTTTATGTATTCCTGGTACTCAGCGCCGTCACTGGGCGTTATGACGGGGTGAAAGAAACGTTTAATCGATGTCTTTATGACACATCTCTTGTGATATGTTTTCCTAGTTTCAAGCAACATTATTTTGTGAACGCTATACAAGTGATGTAACAAAAAATGTTGTTTGTCAAATTGATTGGTATTGAAACGCAACAGACGGTAAGTATCAAGAAGACTCACAGAGCTGGCACTGCCTGCAGTCATATATTCCAGCGCTGACCTCGTCGTGTACAAATATTCCTTGGCAAACTGAGGACTGTCATTTTAGAGCTAGGTATCAAAACAACACCGACAGGGGGACGGCGGGTTATTTAATTATTGAGTGAGAGCTCCATATTACCTCGTTGCTCCTTAAGGATTGGAAGCATTGAAAAGCAACACTAGGAGTAACATACAGAAAATAGTAATCATCATAATCCCGCGCTAAGATTTTTGGGTATGTAATGAGGAAGAATGAAGGTTGTGTTATAAGAAGACCAAAGAAAAGATGCATAGATGGTGTGAAAGATGATATGAAAATGTAGGGAATGACGAGATGACGACCGATAGAGAGGTATGGAAGAAAAGAACATGCTGCGCTGACCCTAAATAAACGGGAAGGGCAAGTGAATGTTACACCTAGCGTTAAGACTAAGTAAGAACTGCCAAGTTAGAAGCTAGGTATCAAAAGAACATTGGTCCCTCGAGTATGGGCAGGTGAGAATGAAAGGCGAATTGTTTAGTGGGTTGACATTAGCTTCTTTTTCCGGACAGTGGTGTGAGTACCTTTACTATTTGGCACCTCGCAATCTATGTTTTCCTAGTACTCAGCGACGTCGCTGGAAGTTATGTGACGGGTTCAATGGAAACGCTACGCTATCCGTAACTTATATTTTATGTATGAGAAACATCTCATGTGATATGTTTTCCTAGTATCAAGCAACATTATTTTGTTAACGGTGCTGATTGTCAACCACGCATTAAACGCATCCATCCATCACACACACACACACAGTAAGTGAAGTAAGTAAGGCAAAACTCACAGAAGTCAGACAGAACAAGCACTGCAGTCATAGCCGTTTTTGAAGTATGTTAATACTTCTTTAGTCGCGACTTTGTCTGTGTGGTGACGGACTAAGAATACAAGTGTCACCACCCGATCCTTTCCCGCGGGTCGTACAAGGTGACTAAGGCAAGTAAGCAATTATCACCCATTGCATTACTGATGGTAGGGCTAGGTATTAAGTGAGAGTACTCACTTGCTATCGGGTCCAAACGGGTCGGTACCACCGTCTCCTGAGTGGCCGGTCATGAAGCACATCAGTGTGTTTTGGCTGTAGCAGAAGATAGCCGTTTATTATTTCATTTTTCATACCTGCGAAGTGAAATGGTGCGCAGTGGCTTGACAATACTCTCGATATAGTTGAGTTCATGAGCGGCGGTTACCACTTACCATCAGGTGAGCCGTGGCTCATCTGCCATCATAAGCAATACAATAAAACTAGACGTCGTAGGACGTCTACCAGATGTGAAAACATCGAAATTATTTTGTAGAATATCATAACTTGACTAAGTACTCCTCAAGACGAATCAAACGAGTATAAACTCTATAGAGTTGCGTCGTTTCATTACAGAGTTACTGTGACCACCTTCCAGCTCCATCGTCAGACCCTGTATGCTATCTAGAGACAAAGTACTCTTCAAGACAAATCATACGAACCCAAACTCGACAGAGTTATGTCATTTTATAACGGAGTTCCTATGGCCATCTTCTAGCTCTACCATTAGACCCTGGATACCGTCTAAAGACAAAGTACTTGTCAAGACGAATCAAACGATTCCAAACTCGATGGGGTTGCGTCGTTCCATTACAGAATTACTGTGGTCATCTTCCAGCTCCATCATCAGACCCTGGATATCATCTATGACTGAAGTTATAGTTAGGACATTTCAAACGAGCCCTAACTCGATGGAGTTGCGCCATTTAATTACAGAGTTTCGCATGGTCACCTTCCAGCTCCATCATCAGACCCTGGATACCATCTAAAGACAAAATACTCATCAAGACGAATCGAACGTGTCCAAACTCGACGGGGTTGTGTCATTTCATTATAGAATTACTGTGGCCACCTTCCAGCTTCATCATCAGCCCCTGGATACCATCTAGACACAAAGTACTCGGCAAGACAAATCATACGATCCCAAACTCGTTGGAGTTGCGTCGTTTCATTATACAGTTCCTATGTCCACCGTCCAGCTCCATCATCAGATCATCTCCATGTTATCATAATATTGCATTGTCACGTGATATACACATGCGTGTAAAATTTCAGCTCAATCGGAAACCGGGAAGTGTGTTAAATTTAACTTGCAAGATTTGAACGGGATATGTACGAGTACAATAAAAGCGTCGCCACGCTAACAGCCGATTTTACCCTCCCTCCGCATTAGATGTTTCACATCAAAAACTTGACAGTAACTCAGTTTTTTGGACGGAAGTGTTAATTGGCATGGGAATAAATGTACCTTACCACACACCTTTTCGTTCGGGACAATGAACGGGATGGGGCCCACTTAATAAACCCGCCGTGTGCCGTCTCTACGCCTGTATTGGCGGACCACTGGAACTATGTTACATTACTTCAGTGATACTGGAGTCATAGACCAGCGCTGAGACAGGACTGCTAAGTTAGAGCTAGGTATCAAAACAACATTGATGTGTAGAATACAGGGGGATAACGACGCATAGCTATATTGTAAGCCCAACATTACCTCGTTGCCTTCCCGAAAGGGGGGTGGGTATGTTTTGGATTCGTATCTTTGTCATGTCACATCTCCCAGGCTTTATGTTTTCCTGGTACTGAGCGACGTTACTGGACGTTATAAGTCTGACGGGCTGAATGGAAAACGCAACGTTCAGTTACTTACTTATTACTTACTCACAAGAACAACAATAATAGCAATGCAGTCACAGCCCTGCTGCTGAGATTGAGGACTGCTAAGTTAGAACCAGGAGATAGGTATCAAAACAACATTGGTATGTAGAATACAGGGGGGTGATAACGGTAGGTTGTTTAATTGTTGGAGAAAGCTCCACATATTTTTTACTTCACGTTCGAAGGCATCGAGGTGAAATGAACGTGTTTGAACGTATTTAATTTTAATAGCGCGAACTCGCACAGCCACGGGAGCGCCCGCGCTTCCGCGAGTGCGCTCGCACCGCGCTTTTGAAGTCACCGACTTTTGGCGGATCGGACGCACCTGCCCAAGTCGCGTCGAGCCACTATCTTTACATGGCGCGAAGCGCAAGCGGGTGCAGCGCGACTTGTGATATCACGTCTCTTGAGAAGCAAGTATAATGCGGAGGAATGAGTTATGCTACAAAAAGAGTGAGGGGCTCTAAGATAAGAGATAGTAGACCAAGGAAAAGGTGCATGGATTGTGTTAGAGACGATAAGAAAATGAAGGGAGACTAAGGGAGTGAGCGACGAGATGATGACCGATTGAGAGGTATGAAAGAATAGGACATGCTGCCCCCTTGGAATTAAAAACGAAACGTTAGACGAACTTTCGTTTCGCTTTATTTTGATTGGTCGCCTGTATCACGCGTCGAAATCTCGAGTAATCAGGAATCAAAACGTCGGACTTTTGATCAATCACAATGACTCGAAACGAAAGTTTGTCGAACGTTTCATTTGTCATTTTAAGGGGGCTGCGCCGACCCTATACATATAAATGGAAAAAGGGCAAGCGGATGATGCACCCAGCGTTAAGACCAAGGACTGCAAAGTTAGAGCTAGGTATAAAAACAGCATTTTGGTAAGTCGAGTAAGGGTGATGACGTCCTTATCTTCCCGAGCAGTATTTGACCACGTATCTTTACTATTTGGCATCTTCCAGACTTTATGCTTTCCTAGTTCTTAGCGACGTTACTGATTTTATGTGACGGGTGAATGGAAACGCTATCCGTACACATACGAGTATGTATGAGAAACAACTTCTTATGTGACATGTTTTCCTAGTATCGAGCAACATTATTTTGTTAACGCTATGCAGCGATGTTGACAATGTTCTAAGATGTGGAACTTATAAGTACATTTTGTTACCCTATGGATGAAGCGAGGGGCTCCAATAGTTCGAGGGACTAAATAAGTCTATATCCCGAGGTAAACACTGTGCTTTTCATTACGAATACGAGGAAACTAAAAATAAAAATCATGAATTAGCTAAAGAAAAAATGGGAGACTAAAAAATTGAATTTGGAGTCGCCGTTTTCCAGCCGGTTTTGTTTTTTTTTCTGTGGCCTGTCAGCTATTCAGCCATTATTTTTCAATTTAATCATTGAAAAAATATAAATCTTCGTGATTTTAAAGATATAGTTGCAACTATATTAAAATAAAGTCATATAAAAAAACAAATTCTTTAATAAATACTTAACTTTGTTATTTCAATTTTTCATCGCGCTGTAATTGACTGGCTGTACAGAAAATAGAACTGTTGTTTTTTTGTAATTACTCAGCTGTCAGTTGAAAGTAATTCTCCCTAGGGCTGAAAAGTATTACTTTCAACCCGCTCCTCAGGCAACTTCAGGCCTGCTTTCAGAGTATGAGTAATGAATAATCTATTTATTCACTCAAATCGCTCGTATACTTTTTAACGAATATAAAAAAAAAACCAGACGTCGCAGTACCTCTAGTAGATGTGAACACATCGAAATTACTTTGTAGAAATGAAATGATCATAACTTGACAAAGTACTCCTCAAGACGAATCAAACGAGTATAAACTCGAATAGCTCTATCGTTAGACCTTGGATACCATAAATGATTCCAATCCAATGATTCCAAACTCGATGGGGTTGCGTTGTTTCATTACATAGTTACTGTGGCCACCTTCCAGCTCCATCATCAGACTCTGGAGGAGGGATCTATGACTGAAGTTCTAGTCAGGACATTTCAAACGAACCCTAACTCGATGGAGTTGCGCCATTTAATTACAGAGTTGCGCATGGCCACCTTCCAGCTCCATCATCAGACCTTGGATACCATCTAAAGACAAAGTACTCATCAAGACGAATCAAACGTGTCCAAACTCAACGGGGTTGCATCATTTTATTATAGAGTTACTGTGGCCACCTTCCAGCTTCATCATCAGCCCCTGGATACCATCTAGACACAAAGTACTCGGCAAGTCAAATCATACGAGCTCAAACTCGATGGAGTTGCGCCGTTTCATTATAGAGTTCCTATGTCCACCTTCCAGCTCCATATCATCATAGTATTGCATTGTCACGTGATATACACGTGCGTGTAAAATTTCAGCTCAATCGGAAACCGGGAAGTGTGTCAAATTTAACTTGCATGATTTGAACGGGACAAGTACAATAAAAGCGTCGCCACGCTAACAGCCGATTTTACCCTCCCTCCGCATTAGATGTTTCACATCAAAAAAATTTAACCTGTATATGTACTTAGATATGAAAACATTATGATCTCATTCGATTGTTTTGTTAATCGAGTTAACATTTTAATAAATTGGTCAGCACTTATCGTATGATTCTGTCAAAATTCCCACTTCGCCCTTTGTGCCTAACTTCAGAGACTTTGTGTTATAGTATATTCGTTGTGACTACTATAAGCAATACTTCCAGAATAATAATAGCATTGCAGCACAGCCATAAGTATATAAGGAAAGAAGTACGTTATCTCAGACCCCGTGCGCGCGATAATTACCTACGCACGCAGGGCTGGTCACTTTTATTTTATTTAATCGTCATAAACACAGAGCTAGTTTTTATATACGAAACTAGCTGTTTCCCGCGGCTTCGCTCGCGCAAATAAATGTATATTGAAATAGGAACGATTTTGTTAAAAATACTGTCTCTAAATGAAATTTCACTTTTCACTTTGTGTTTAATGAAATTAAACGATTAGTATTCATCAAAATTTTAGGTTTAATTACTATAGTAAGTACCTCTTTGTAAACGGCGTTTGCAGTGTTTCCTTTTGCGTCTAAGACTCACTCTGGAGCATGCAACATAAATCTCTCCATGTGAAAAGCAGTCCTTACTTAAATCGATGCCAGTCATTTTCAGTGACTGGGCTAGGGAGTTGTTAATTGTTATGGCAAAGCACACATTAACAGGGATCTGTATTCTTTTATATTATTTTAATTTGTTCAGGATACTCTGATGGAATTAACGGTATTCGTGGAATGGAAACATTTGCTTCACCACGTTCGGTAATTACTGTGGCTCGTACGTTTTGTATTGAACTAAATCGAAGCCTTGGTTCTTTTGGTTGGTTTCTTGGGTTCCCTTCTGTGGAAAATTTCTCATAATTGTGACATACTTACAATTTCGCATGTACCTATTTGTCCAGCTGTCACTAACTCACATAAATCTCCATATATGTATATGAAATACTGACTTGACAAACAAAGTATACATCGGGATTATTATGGTTAATACCATCAGCATCATGGGACATGATAGAAAAATTATCCCAGTGAGTGGCTACATTAGCAACTATCTCTTCCCCCACCTGTCTAGCCAAGACTTGATCGTCATATAAAAGATAGTACTGCCCTTTACTGGCAAGTTCCGCATTAATGAAGGAAAAGATTTATATTTAGCATTTCAATCGGAGGCCGGAGGAGGTATACACTTACGCACAACACTTTTTTTTATAAGACCGCACACCCTGTCGTTCGGGTCAACGAACAGGATAGTGTGGGGGGCCCTCATCTTTGGGGGAGAACAGGGTGTAAAGTTCCTCATTCCCCATTGCAAAGGGAGGATCCTCCGACCAGACGGGTGTTGTGTCTGGTGGGCTAACTGCCCCAACTGTTGTGGTCGGGTTCTTGTATATATATGTACATCGCTCGGATAACTTTTCATATCGCGATGTAGGATACGTCAGTTATTAGTTCGTATGTGGTGAGATAGATGTCGCTACACATCCACTAAATAAACCCGCCGTGAACCGTCTCTCCATCTGTATTGGCAGACCACTGGAACTGTGTGACATTCCATCAGTGGTCGCTTACGTACTTGCAAGCTACGGTGTGTTTAACGTTATCTCGTCATATAATAATTATAAGCGGCATAACGAAACAATAGCCCGAATCAGAAAACGTGTATAATGCCATCTATCGAGCGTAAACTTATTTATAAAGCAAATTATGAATTTAAGCAATAAAAAACTTATCTATAAAAATAAATAAATTTGAAATGTCTGTTTGTAATGTTTAAATATTTTGGAAAATCTAAAACTGCACGCCTCATAATCTTCATTTTTCACAATAAAATTGATTATTTGATAAGTATCTAATAATGTATTGGTCTTACTAAGTAGTTTTCAATAAATCACATAGATAGCGTTAATTTGAAAAAGTACTAATGTGGGTTTCATGTCTTATACGCCATCTAGCGCTAATTTTAAGAAGTACTTCTATATTGTCTATAGAATTAGTTCTCATGAATTTAGTGTCGCGTCGAGCGTAAATATTCAGTATTTTTTTGTTTATTTAATAACAATTAAACCACATCGAATTGGACCGTGAAAAGTAATAGGGCTCTATTCCTGGTAATACTCAAGTTAAAAAGAAAAAAAAAAGACTCGATTAGTAAAGTATATCGGTTGTCATCATGTTAACATACATTACCTACAACAAACGGACGTCCAAGACAAAATGTTTTTTAACTAGTTTAAATAACAAAAATGGCATAAAAAATATCATGAGTGTCAAAAATAGTGTTTTTTCTTGATATGTGTGTGTATATATTGTTTTAAAGTGCAATATATGATAAATAGAGACATTTTAAGTTTGAAAAATCAGTTGTTCTGTGTAAAACGGGAATAGTACCCATCTCAACGCTTCGCTTATGAGGCGTGCAGTAACAGTTTTTTATAACGTATATCCATAACGGCTGGACCAATTTGGACGGGACTCTCACTGGCGTATAGCAGATGTTACAAGGAGTAACTTATGATACTATTATTTTAGAAAAATAATTAAGTTACTGCAAAAAATATTAAAACTAAATTCCGCGTGAACGAAGTCGCGGGACTTAGTTAATAAAGTTTGTTACTTACAGTTTATGTATGATGCTTCAATATTAAAATTTCATGATTTTCTTTTAAAAATAACAAACTTTTATGCAAACTTTCGACTCCTAATTCACCCTCTTAGGGGTAAAAATTATAAAATCGCTGATATACGTGTTAATTTATTTTTAACCAGAAACAGGTATATGAGATTTGGTGCATCTTACTTAAAAAATGACGAACTTCCCATACAAACTTTCAACCCCTAAATAACCATCTTGGAAGTCTTTTTTTTTAAATTCCATTATACCTGTACATTTATTGCTGATCAGAAACAGATACATAAAATTTCGTGCTTCTTACTTTCAAGCTAACAGAGTTCCATACTCTTAGGGGTGAAATTTTCAAAAATCCTTTCTTTAAAGGCATTGACTCTCAGACTGGGTAGGGTGATCATAGTCCGGAGCGTGCTCGTCGCGATCCCTGACAGCCTGTAATCCACAGGCTGCAATCCGGCTCGAATGCGTACCGCAGTGCGGGTTAGGGCGTGCCCGAGAGGCGACGCGTACCGATCCGCCCCCGTCGGTACGAACAACGGCAGATGCGGCGATGGGGGCCGCCGCCCATCACGCCTTGCCCAGTTTGGCGAGTCGAGGGGAGCAGAGTGTCGAGTAGGCACGTGGAATGTAAGAGGTGGTGTGGAAGATAAGTTACACGAGCTGGTAACCGTCATGTCGGACAGACAGCTTGATGTGCTCTGTGTAACAGAGACCAAGCGAAAGGGTAGCGACGCCTGTGATCTTCCTGGTGGCGGGTTAGCTCTGTGGTCTGGTGTACCGCAGAGCGATCGGGCCAGCATGGGAGTGGGGGTGTTGCTGTCCGCTCGCTTGGCCTCAGGTGTGAAAGACTTAATATTTGATCCCAGACTTCTATGGGTCCGAATAAAACTAGGTGTCACCAGTGTCTTCATGGTCGCAGCTTATGCTCCTGTAGGCTCTTCGGTGGCATCGGATCTAGAGAAATTCTGGGATAATGTTAGGGAAGTTCTGGATTTGGCAGAAGCTAGTGAACGCGTGATCGTATGCGGAGACTTCAATGGATGGGTTGAGACCAAGCGTCCAGACTCCGAGGACGTGCTTGGTTCATTTGGTGATAAGAGAGTGAATGATGCAGGTAGGCTCATTGCGGATGTATGTATGGAGAGAAACCTTATCGTGTCAAACACATTTTTTAAACATAAGGACATCCATATGTATACATGGAGAAGGAATGAACAGAGAAGTATGATAGATTTAATTCTGGTAGACAGTCGCCTCCGAAGTAAAATTCTGGATACAAGAGCCTACAGGGGTCCCACTGTCGACACGGACCACTATCTCGTTATTGCGAGATTTAGTAGTCTGTTCAGAAAGTGGAGACACTGGCGAGAGCGTGTCCACTTCGGAGGGCTTGAAAGAATAAAGATTGAAAAGTTGCAAGAAGAGAGTGTAAGAGCCAAGTATGCAAAGGGTGTCCGTGAACGGCTGACAAAGGCAAGTCAGCCGGAATCTGACATAGAAGAATGCTGGAGAGTATTGAAAGAAAGTATGGTAGATACAGCGAAAGAAGTATGTGGATGCTAAAAGAAGCATAGGAAAGTGAAAGGTGGGATACGGAAGTAGCTTCCGTAGACCAAAAGAAGAAAGCGTGGCTGGACTATGTATCTTCTTTGAACCTGAGTGCAAGTATGAAAGAACAAAAGAAAGAAATATACCAGCAACGTAAGAATGACACCAAAGCCTTAGTGAAAGAGAAGCGTGATAGAGCAAATATGATTGCAGAAGAAAGGCTGACCAAAAACTTCGAGAGCAACACCAAACTTTTCTGGAGGGAGGTGAAGAAATCTCGGAGTGGTTAGTCAGCTTTCAGAATGAATAAAATAAAGTCTAAAGGTGGAGACAACCACAAGATGGAGCAAACACAAGATGTGTTAAGCCGATGGAGTGAATATTTTGGAGATATGTATGCGGATGTTCAGGGTGATGCTGGTGCCACATGTGATCTAACAGATCAGCATTTGGTACCGGCATCCTCTGATGACATTAGTATGGATGAAGTTGAATGGCCGATTAGAAGTTTGAAAAATGGTAAGGCAGCGGGTATTGATATGGTGTCTGCTGAGATGATCAAGCTTGGAGGCTCATGTGTCCTTCCTGATGCTTCTCAATTTATATTGGAGCTCAGGAATGGTTCCCAAGGACTGGAGAAGCGCAGTCATCGTGCCTTTGTTTAAAAACAAGGGTTCACGTTATGACTGTGCAAACTACAGAGCCATAAGCTTGACCAGTTTGGCAGCCAAAGTGTATGGCAAGATTGTTGAAAGGAGAATGAGGATGGTGGCTGGATGATGGAATGTCACCCTGGTTTGACGTCAATATCGGCGTTAAACAGGGCTGCGTTCTATCAGCCAGACTGTTTATCATATATCTGGATAAATGTCTATAAAGGTTGAATGAAATGAATGTGGGAGTTCAGATAGGCGACTCAGTGGTTAGGTCTGTGAATTGAAACAAAGCGGAGTCAGGAGTCTCCGAAACCGGTGAGCGTGTATGAAGAGAGTTATGAATGTTGAGGAAGCGAGAGATGTATGCAAGAATAGAGATCTGTTCTCTCTGCCTACCCCGCAAGGGAAATGGCGTGATGATAAGTAAGTAAGTAAGTTTATCATTATTTCTTAGAAAAGCTATTATGGTTTTATAAAGGCGACATTTATTACTGTCAGGTATTTTCATCAAATGAATTATATACTGATGACAGAAAATTATTTAATTTTCTTTTTTAGTTTTAATTACATATTTAATTATCTTTTTATAAAATTATTTATATTTCTGTCTTCATTATGTGACCCCACGCTGCTACTCTATCTTTCAGCTGCTTAAGACGCTCTTAAAAATTTTGTTTTTAATTTTTGAGAGTGTTGTTGCATCTGGCAACATATTCTTTCGCCTGCGCCCAATTGGTTGGTTGTTTTATAACAGTATTGAGTTGACAATGGTAATGGCAAGTGAAACGGTTACTCCGTGCTCTGCTGCCATCTCGTCCACAGCATACTAGTCGCAATGTAAATCTTTGTGCTAAGATAGTGTTCGTCAATTTCACTGCATAATAACGGACCCTCTGCATACTTTTGCTCTTACACTCTTCTTGCAGCTTTTCAATCTTTATTCTTTCAAGCCCTCCCAAGTGGATACGCTCTCGCCAGTGTGTCCACTTTCTGAACAGACCACTAAATCACATCACGGAATAACTACCTACATTGTAATTTATAATTAGACGAATCCGTAGACACCTTAGGTAAAGACCTTAAAATCCTTCAAAGTGACTACACATTTACTATATATTGACGTAACATAAATATATTACTTTTACGAAAATATAACATTTTGATATTTTATATATTTTTTTAGTATTTCAGATGCTTAGCCATATAAAATTAACAGTGTGAAAATGTGCGGTGACATGGCTCTATTTTTCTGACTTTTAGTTGTTATGGAATCCTAGTACTCCGTAAGTTAATCAATAAATCTGATTGAGCAAAAAGAATAACATTACTGGCGAGCCCACCCACGTGCCGATGTGCCGAGAAAAACAAGATCGACTATGCTCTTGCTGGCTGATGTGCGCCTAGTACTCGCAGTTCGGGAGGATAAAATATGTGGGGGTAAAACGGCCCATCTGGATGACATCACTCGTCATCAGTGTCAGTGCACCAACTTTTGTTGTATAATATGTAGGTAATAGTATCAACATTTTTTTCTTGTGGCCTCCTTTTTTTTATTTGCTGACTAGGTACCTCCTAGGAAGTAATAGGTATTTTTTTTTATCTTCAATTTTCTTCAATATATTTACAAAACATTGACAAATTGACGTTGGTTTAGGATTAGATTTAGTTAACGAAAAAACATATGGCGGTACGGGGTTCGCCTAAACACACACATATATATATATATATATATATATATATATATATATATATATATATATATATATATATATATATATATAAATATATATATATATATATTAGTATATATGTGTATATTATTGTTATTTATTTTAACAAATTAATTTATTATAGAAAACCGTGATTGTAAAATAAATGTACTACGTACTTAATTATATTACAATAATTCGTATTGCATATGGTATCTATCTATTTATTAAATCATGTTTTTATCAATCAAATAATCATTAATCGTGTAGTAAGCCCTATCGATGAGCATTTTTTTCAGTTTGTCTACAAACCTTGTGTCGCTGATCACATCTTTAATCGAGTTTGGTAATTTTTTGTATATTTTGATGCACATCTATCTACATCTTTTGAACTACGCAACAAATAATGCAGTTTTTAGCAATATATAGAGTGATTAAAGAGGAAGGTTTATTTATGGCAGTATACATGCATATTATAGCAGAGAAAAGCTAAGAAATTCAAAGATTTTTAATGTGATGTCGTAACTGACATGTTTTTGTGCGCTTACATTGCAAACGCTGGCTAAACCTTACCAGATAGATCAAATTAATTTACGAAATTGTGTATCCTAAAAAGATCCATTAAAAGGTCCTCGATGGTATAATATATTTATCTCCTAAGGATAACCCATCAACCAGCCATTTTTATCTTTTACATAGTACAAAAAAATCATGGGTTATTTACCAAGCTATTTTAAATAATAGATATATATAGATAGTATCATGCCTTATCATTATTTACATTAATTACATTAGATACGTTGTGACTTTCATGTAGATCAAAATTGCCCTTTACAGCATATCATTAAAATGAATATCTTAGAAGATATCAAAGATTTCAAATGTTGGGGGGCAGAGCGGCTGGCGGGCCGTCCGCCCCGGTTGGCAGTGGTCAGCGGGTGCGGGGGGTATGTGTAGCGATCATACGTGTCTATGTGTTCTCCAGTCAGTAAAATAAAAAAAAAAGCTTTACAGCGCGACGCTTCAGTACGTTGTATAAATAAGATTAAAGCTTTTAATCTATTTAGGTTAATTTATCTATTTAGCTACTTAGGCAAGGTTGATTTCAAAGAAATAAATTACCTAGAGGTACTTATAACGAAACGTTCGTTAACTTATGGTTTGTGATTTTCTTTTTTTGATTATCATTATTTAATAGTAAGTAATTATTGTAGTACGAACTAAGATAATTTGAGTTGAGTTGAATTTGAATTGAGTTCTCAACTGTCTTTGCTTAAAATAAACTATTTTAGCTGTTTAATATTAGCACAGTATTTACTCTGTGATATTAGTTATTAGTAAAATAAATACTAAGATGCCATCGATAATAAAAATACCTATCTACTCGTATGCCCAACAACTATACGCGTTACGTGTTTATTTGCATAACCGTCAAAGTTCTGTTTGCCTGGTATTTTAGCACTGTTACACACAATTTTGACAAGGTGTTAACGATGTAACCGATGATTAAATAAATTGTAAAGTCGCATATTCAATTGATACCGGATACGATATCCGCAAACTTAAAATACGCGCGGTTGCCTAGGCCCCCTACCCAGTTAGATTATCGCCAATGGGTCGCATGATTCCACTCCCACAAAGGCCAGAATAAAATATTATTGTCTTGTATGGCCAGCATGCGATCCCGTTGCGAGCAGTGTGCCAGGGTTCGAGAAGGTTATGGCTATGGCTACTCCAATCGCAAGCGTATAGATAGGAAAAGTTCTAAAACTTAAAATTTTCTACCAATGAGCAGGCCGGACGCAATGCGCAAGAGAGAGATAGCGATAATAATTTTAGAAGGGGGTACTATCAGAATTAAAATATAAAGAGGATTCGGGTAGATCTCGTTTTTCTGACTGGAAATTATCGTGTGTGTCAAGGCAGATAAAACTGCAATTATAATTTTGCTAAAAGTTATTAGGAAAAGTAATTTTTGCATATATAGTGAGTGACTAGGAAACCCCAAAGAACTGCTGTAGCGAGCGTTGTGTCTTATATATACTGCGCCCCCATAAATAATTAAGATTTGAATAAAAGTTCCTGGTTACGACTGTTCCTGGTTACAACCAAGTTCCTGGTTACGACTGTTCCTGGCTACAATCAAGTTCCGGGTTACGACCTTCCGGGTTGCGGTTGCCACGAGTTCTGATTCCGGCGCAGGTTGCGCCGGCTTCACACGCCTACCGGCATCTATCTGCGCACGCCCGAGGGACGAGGGCCTGCCCTTCGGCCCAATTACAGCAGGCCCGCAGTTGAGTACCCGTAGGTAGGCCCGGTCTTGGGGAATACTCCTGAGTTGCGAACCTCCCCCCTGAGTTCTCATTGCTCTCTCTCTTTTTAATTAATTATTTAATTTGGATTGTTAATTATTTCCTTTTTTTTAAATTAAATTGTTAAATTTAAAATCTTATTTTTCATTTAATTGTTAGGGATTTTCCATCAGGGCCATGAGTTTCTTGCCGGGTTCTTCTCATGTAAGGCTTTACTTCGGAATCCGGCCGCTTGAGGTGGATTCTGCACGCTGGCACGAGCGTATTTTGCTTGTTGTTTTATTATTGAAGACCCAAGCACAGTACCCAAGTTTGTGCTCCTTCTTTTTGAGTATAAGTGGAAATTTGTCTTTTAAAATGTCGTTGTATAATATTATAACAACAGTATTTTTTCAGGTTATGTTGATACGCCGCTGTAGTACGTCTTCATGTCACGATTTCTTAAATGAAATTTGTTTCCCGAGATAAACATAGCTATCCATATACTCTATAATTGTACCATTTACCATTAAGTACAGGTTTATTATGCTATGTATTTGTAGCAACCTTCGTTTTTAATATGCTCAGTTTTAATCCAATTTTTTCGCTGGCGTTGTTTAGCTCTCTCCTCTGATCTCTCTCTCTCATCATTGTCTCCAACTGATTTGATGTTTTTGCCAATAGTATTATATCGTCTGCAAATCTTAAGTTGCTTAAGAACTATGTATCTATTTTATCGCCTTTTCGCTCCAATCTAGTTCTTTCATTATGTCTTGTAGTTATATTTTCTGGTTATACGGATATTACTCTTTGACTTATATAGGGTCTTTCAACAAGGACGGGTCGAAGTAGAAACTAAATAAAACAAGCTGTATGTGAGATATTAAAGAAATTATTTTTTATTTGAAAGGCCCATTTATGCCATTATTTATGAAATATGACATCGTTTAAATGTCCAACCCGGGCTTCGAACGGTGGCACAGATACGGGAGGTCCAATTTTCAATTACTGTACTGCATAGATCCGGCTGAATCTGAGCGATGGCCTGCGTTATGTCCATTGTGTCGCTCGCTGTGTGGCACGTAGCACCATCTTGCTGGAACCACATGTTGTCCACGTCCATATCGTTCAATTCAGGCCAAAAGAAATTGTTAATCATTGATCTGTAGCGCTCGCCGTTGACAGTAATGGCCTCGTCATCATCGTTTTCGAAGAAGTACAGACTAATGACGCCGCCGGACCAAGATCCGCACCAAACAGTAACTTTTTGTGGATGCATTACCACCTGATGAACCTCATGTGGGTTGTGGTAGTCTCATATACGGCAATTTTGCTTATTATTAACCAATCATCCAAAAATGCGCCTCGTCGCTAAAGATGATTTTTCGGCCAAAATCGGGGTCCTATTCCAAACGTTCTGTAGCCCAGCCAGCGAACAAACGGCGTTATCTATTGTCTTTCACTTTGAGCTCCTGTTCCTGCTCCCTCGACGTATTTCTACAGGGCAGACAAATGGTATTCTCTAATAAAGGTAGGTTCGTTTGAAAAAAAAAAGTGTGTGTACTTATGTACACGCGTTAGAAGTTATACTACTTATTATTATTTATTTAAATATCATAAAACAACTAAAATGTTGCCTATAGCTAACTTCAGGGTATCGGTTTTTCGTGACGGTGTGCGCGCGCATCGTAAAAATTTACTCTCATCATTTTTCCCTAACGCGCCAAAGGAAGTATAACTTCAAAAATGCTCGTGGGCTAGCGTAAAACAAATTTAAGCAAAACATTTCGTAAGTAAGACTATACTGTTCCCTTTGTGACTTCATTTTAAGAACCTTCGAGCTTTAACAAGGTTGGATAGGTCCTTTGATAAAAAGCGATCACATAACTTATAAAAGTTGTCTTGTTGTGATTTTGCTGTCTTTTGTGTTCTTAGCTCTGACTCGATTACTCTCAAGCGTTTCTTACAACGTAACAACTCGGATTTCAGTTTCCTTTTACGTGGAGTATCTGCAGAAAGCGAAGCGGGAGTTTGAACTATGTTCTCCGAGGTTTTGATCATATCTGTTTGGCATGAAGAATTGGAAGTCGTTAAATCAATATAAGTTACATTTTGTAACATTTCTGTTTGGCTAGAATTATTTGCTGTCGTTACAACAATTTGTATCTGTTTATCTTCTTTAGTTGGGTTAGGCAAATGCAGAGATGGTAAACAATTTTTTTTTAATACTTTACGAACAGATTTCATGCAGATGTCTTGTAAAGAGAAATGTATCTCACATACACAATAGTGGTTAGGAAGTTTCGTAATCAAATCCTCACGTGATATCAATTGCAGCCATTTCAAGTGCCTGAAATGAATAAACACAATTCGAATTAAAAACTTATCATGGCAAATACACATAGACAACTACTACTATTTTATTTGCAAGCATTATTTTTATAAAAAAGAGCCTAATTTGAAAATTTTACATTTTAACTATTGTTGTCTAATTCGTCCATTAGGGCGAATCATAATAAGTTTAAAAAAAAATTTTTGCAATTAAAATTCATACTATTTAATTGCAAAATTAAATTTACTATATTGGATTAATGCATGTAAATGCATTCCGATAGATGGCGTTGGTCGTAAAGACAAATGTGATGAGGAGATTGGGATGACCGAATAGGTCAGTACGATAGCTCAGTGGCTTAGAGCACTTCCCCGGATTGGAAAAGACGCGGGTTCCATTCCCGCTCGTACTAAAAATCTCTTATTCCTTATTCACAAATAATATGTACTTTAAAAAAGTAGCGGAGCATGTCAAAGAATGGGGGATAGTGCCGTAATCGCCACGCTTGGCAGGCGGGTTGGCGATCGCAGTGGATGTTGTTAATACTCAAAGGAGTGCTGCTGCCCACTCCCCCCAGCATCCCTCAGTCGGCTCTTACGACTCCCATGGGTGGAGAGGGGTGGGACAATTCTAAAGCCGGCTCCACACGGCAAGGTAAGTATAAGTACATATATAATACAAAATAATATGAAAATAACGACTGGCTCTCGATCTACACAAACATCGTTCCTCGAAAACCATGCACATATAGTAAATACATAGTATATACATGACGAGAGAATGAACTAATTATCTAAATTAGTATTGTATTCACAGAGCGGTGGCGGGTGGCGCGCCGCGTCGTAGCGATAACCCATCTACTTTTTTAAAACTAATCTGATAAATTTTTCGCAAGGATCATGTGTAGAAAGAAATGTGAAAAAATCCGGGATCAGATATGAACTAATCGGTATAGGTATATAGGTACCTTTTTTTTGGTTAAGGCTGGACCTTCATGTTCCCAGATTTGGTGGCCACCTTGTTAATGATGGCCGCATGGTCTAGGGCTCCCTTTTAAGGTCCGCGACCGACAGTGTGTTTATATCCTCCGTCGATTCGCGGATCCTCAGAGAGAGCTGCTCAATCTGTTTCTCAGCCTGCAGCTCACCTTCAGCGCGTCTTGCTTTTCGAGCGGCAGCTTCCGACACCATTGGTCCCGGTGTCCCCGGGCGGTTAATGCCTCGACCCCTGCGCGAGGTAGTGACCTTCGGGGGAGGCATCTCCGTTAAGCTCCCATCGTCGGCTGCAGCGCCCCCCTGGGATAGGGTGCGCTTGCGCCAGAAGCGCGATGGGATTGGCTCCAGTAAAACTGGCACCTCCGCCGGCAGTGGAGACTGCATTCTGGCAACCGCACCCGAGCTGCCATCCTCAGTGGCAGACATCTCAGTGGCTGAGGTGCCTGCCGAGCTACCCGCAGCAGAGCCGTCTCTTGACGACTGAGACGTCTTTCTGCCTTTGCGGCACTAACGACTACCGCGCGTTTTGCTCGCGGTAACATTGGTAGGGGTCGCATTTAGAGCCGGTCCCCTTTCGGCTGAAGCGTCGGGTGTCTCACCCAACTCCGTCGTAGATGATTGTAGTAATAAGTTTTCCATACTGTTCCCACGATTGAGGGAGAAATAAAAGTCCACCCGGGCAGAGATCCCGATACCCGGGTAAGCGTACATTTGTAACCCAACACAGGGGGTCCGCAGGTACCCTGGCTGGGGGCACGCTCGAGACTGAACTACCCGTCAGCCATGCATCTCCTCGCCACGCACCAGAGCTTGAGATTCGGGGTATTTTTTTATAGAGGTTGTCTTCCTCGCGGTCCGGGCGATTAAGCCAAGACCCTCGTTCCTGAAATGGGCCGCGAGACATAACCACAGCACACATCACTAATCAGGTTTACGATATGGAACAGAGGGCAGGCCGCTGTGGCCCCACTGTCCCCATCTCCCGAGCCAGAGTAGCTGGCTCTAACGCCCTAGTCTATCCGCCGTGCCCTCTGCTGAGTCAGAGGGACACGTGGAGACCCATCCTGTCCGGAATTTTAGCCGCCGGCGACTACCAACGTTGCCCGGGGTGCACCACTAGGAGGTAAACCGGCACCACACCCCGAGACTCACCTACCTAGACCAAACCGGTCATGTATTGAAGTAAGGAATTTTGCATAATGCTTTGTAAATACAACTTAAAACTATACGTGTAAGGTTGAATTTTGAAAAAAAAATGCATTTATATCATATCTATAACTACGAGTACATATGTACAACTGGCGACAGTTTTGGTTGTTCCTTATGTTCGAAACTGTGCATTTGATTTAATATATCAATGCGTTATCACGTAAAATTATCGTCCGTAAAACGACTTTACAGACAACCATATAGTTCTTTTATTGTGTACTTGATATCATTTTAACTTTTAAGATTCTAGTAAGAACCAAACAAATAATTTCATCAGTACCAACCCCTCCGAAAATGGGTTGGTACCATATACCATCTGACGGCTAGCTCTAGAACCGCAAGCGCTCATTAGTCAAATCAAATAGCGCGCTTCTCGGGCTTGCTTTTAGGCACTTCCGTTCCGTTTCACGAAATCACTTCCACAGATTATGCGTGAAAGCGAGGGGAAAGACGTATTCGCATCAAAATAATAATAATGATAAATATATGGGCACCAGGTTACGGATATAATACATATGTCACTTTTTTTTTGCAAATATATACATAATATATTTACAAAAAAGTGACATACCTATGTATTATAGATAGAAAACACCCAGACGCAGTACAAATATCTGTGTTCATCATATAAACAATTGTCCTGAGTGGGAATCGAACCCACGACCTCGTCCACGGAAGTCGGTTACACAACCGACTACGCCACGAGCCCAGAGTCTCAAAGTATTTATTAATAAGCAAATTATGTAAACTCACCTTTCTTGGTCAGTAGGTAAAGTGAAGAAAGACAACTCCGGATTTGACGAGGTGCTATTGAGGCATCCAAATACACTACAGTATTTTCTTTTCCGATATGTAGGAGCCATCTTTGAGCTTGAATAAATAAATACCGAGCGGTAGCGGCGATCAACGAAGCCTGGGCGCACGGCAATGCGTCCGAAACGACGGACGGCGCACCATTGAGGGACGCACCTTTAGCAGTTTTAAATATTGTCATTGTTGCGTGCGGCGCCAGTCGTAGTCGTCGTAGATACTAGCTCGCGCACACATGCAAATGTTAACCACGCTCGGTGCCTTTGTATGAAGATAATTTACTTCTTTTACTATATTCGAAGGAATGACGTCATGTATTATTTGTCAACATTGTGTTGTGTATCTTGTAGCATCCTGTTCGCCTAGTAGTCGAAGTTTATAACGACAAAATTTATGAGGTAACATTGCCCAACGTCATACGTCAGACAAAAAGCAACGACTCGTATCACCTTGTGATAAAGTTTACTTTTAGTTTCTCCGTAGGTAAAGTTAATAATTATTTTAATTGCTACGTACTTTGTTGACGGTAAATGCAATGCCCACACTGGGTTATCTTTATCGTATGCTGTTGGTGTTGGTTAGGTAGGTATTGATAAGAGGAAAGATTTGGCCTGGTATCTTTATTATATCGCATCTCCAAGACTTTATGTTTCCCTGGTACTCAGCGCCGTCGCTGGACGTTATGTGACAGGGCGAATGGAAACGCTACGCTATCTATGACGTATGTAAGACACTCTCGTGTGATATGTGTTCCTGGTATCAAGAAACATTTGAACGCTATGCAGTGATGTAACAATGTTGTCGTCGTATTTTTTTAACAATAACTAGTTTGATAATTTTCAACCAACTCGAACTCGCCATATCACATAAAAATGATTATATTTTATATTTTTTTTTGTTACTATTAAATTATAAAAAATATAATAGTTGCAAATCGGGAACGCGAACGATCACCGAGCGATATCTGTTTTATTTTGTGGTGATATTGGTTGTCCTAAAACAGAAAAAACACGGTGAGATTATTTTTATGTAGTGCGCAGCGACCTACCTGCCTTCATGCCGCAGCCATGGACGTATAAGGAAATTTTATATGTCCATGGCCGCAGCCACTGAATAAATTACGCTTGACTTTAATTCATGCATTCATCATAGTCATTCTGTCATCATAACAGTAGTACTGTTACGGGCGACTTAACGGGTGGTTACGGGTGGGTGTGACTCAAAGAGTACGTATAACCAGAAAGTGTGACTGCGTTGTGCCACGGAAGAGTTCCGACGATGATGCGCTGTGCGCCACACCATTGAAAGTCAGAACTAGAATGAAATAAAACAAGGTTTAGTTCTGGTAACTAGTTTATGGAATCATCTCTCATCTATCAAGGCGGGTGAAATCGTGGGTCACAGATAGGAAGAGTTCTTTATACAGGCTATAACATAAGCCCTGTTGGAAAATTCAGCATAGATAACGTAATCATATTATGTGTTTTATATCCATCCATCCATCCATCAGCCTTTTAACGTCCACTGCTGGACATAGGCCTCCCCAAAGGGGGGATAATGCCGTAATCGCCACGCTTGGCAGGCGGGTTGGCGATCGCAGTGGATGTTGTTAATTCTCGAAGGAATGCTGCTGGCCACTTCTCCGGTATTAGATTTGTGGGTGATTGGTGGGCTTTTACGACTCTCAAGGGTGGAGAGAGGTGGGACAATTCTAAAAAAAAGGGTTTTATATATGTAATTATAATTCAAATAAAATAAAATGGTAGCCTTTGACTATATACATATATTTATAAAACCGACACAATCAAAAAATTGTATTAGCTTCTACATTTACAAGTACTTGTCGGTCCATAAATAGATATAATTTATGCCGCAGTCTTTGAAAAATTAAAATTAAGAAATCGGGATAATATCAAACGATGCCGCCACTTGTCGCTTATACCTATACCTACCTATTCCTTTTATAAGCCGCCCCTTAGGCTCCTTAGCCCCTTACCCCTTAGGGTAGGGCCTTTAGCCAGCGCAGATTTCTTTAGAACGGACGTGTGTATTTTCATGTAATGTCTTCCGTGAAAGACTCGTGTTTTTCGAGATGTAGTATTCAAACGAGGAGTATTTTAATATGTTGATGTGTCTTGGAAAATATGACTACAATTATGCAGATGCGCGCAAAATTTACGAGGAACTCTTCAGTGTTCCACGGAACATTGCATTGCCGTCAGCGATGGCATTTCAGCGTTTACACGTACGCATGTAGAATACTCGCAGTATGCATGGTCATGAATAACAGCGTATTGACGCAGGAAGGCCAAGACAGCATGACAATGTCGAAGAACAAATCTTGGATATGTTTGGGGAAGATCCCACGCGAAGCACGCGTTCAGTATGACGCCAGCTCGGTATAAAACACATGCGCGTTGGCGAGCACTCAAAGATGATGGCCAGCATCCAAATAACTATCTTCGAGTTCAGTCTCTACTTCCTACCGACTACGAGCCTAGAATGGAGTACAGCAGATGGATCTTAGATAAAATTCAAGAAGATAGAGATTTTTTGAACCACATACTGTTCACTGACTCCTTCGTTAAAACAAGAATCTTTAATGCACACAATGAACGGTCTACCATTAACCCTCATTGCATAAAACCCAGTCACTTCCAACATCGCTGCAAGATAAATGTTTAGGCGGGAATTATTGGTAATAAGGTTATCGGACCTTATTTTCTAGAAAGGACCATGAGTGGTAGCAACTACCTTCGTTTCTTGCGAGAAGAACTCAGTGAAGAACTTTATGAGTTAAATCTCGATCTTGTGCCGCTTGTGCGTCGTACCTATGTGAGACTATTTAAATACAGAATATGGGGAAAGGTGAATTGACCGTGGTAGACCAGTTAATTGGCCAGTGCAGTCCACCTGATCTCACTCCATTGGATTTTTTTCTCTGGGGAACCATCAAGCAGTCTGTATTTAGAAAAATTTGCGGTTACGGATAGTCTCGGCGTTTGACCAAATTAAATCCGATACATCAGTGCTACAACGTGTTTGTAATTAATAAATTAGTATTATTGTGTGGTATCGGACAAACCAAATTAAAAGTTACAAACAATCTTCTAGTAAGGTGATGACATGTAAAAAATCTAGTTACACGTGACAAGGTCATGACCCTTAGTGTAGGCATGGTTGGTTCGCTGAAATACTAGCGGCGCTCTTTCGTCCCGAACGCAATGGAGCCACACGTGAAGGTATACAACGCTGCACGCAGAATGTCAGAGGTAATAAATCGCTTTAATTTTACAAATATTAATGAATTAATATTTAATATGAATTTTTAATTGAATATTTTCCAAAATTTTCCAAAATATTTTGTACTGTTATATTTGGATATCGACAGCGATAACGTAGCTATGATATCAAACGTACCTAGTTATTATTACACGCGTATAGGTAGGTACTTTACCTTATTCAGTAAACTATAAATAGATATGTGTACTATGCCAATTTTAATTTCTAGATGTAGGTACTTAATCCGTTCCCAATTTGTGAATATTGTGAAATAGGTAGGCTATTTAAGTATCATTTCCTCCTATTTTTCGTGTGATCTTTATTAATCTAAGGTTCAAATACCTACTTCTGAAACATAAGTGAAATCACATAATCCCAGTTCATCTCATGATTTAATAGCATTTATGTCAAAAACTAAATTAGTGACAAAAATAGAGAAAGGAATGCTTAGGTGGTTCGGACACGTAGAGAGGATGGCTAAAAGAAGATTAACGAAACAAATACCTATACAAGGCGACTGTGAATTGTGAATGGCCAAGTTGGTAGAGGTCGACCTAGGCGAACGTATTTTGAAAAAGATTGGAGACGTTCTTAAGGAAGGCCAGGTTAAGAGTACTCGAAACCACCGAACATGCATGAAAGCGCTGATGAAAGTAGATGAAGCGAAAGATGTGTGTCAAGATCGTAGCAAATGGAGAGAAGTGGTCTCTACCTACCCCTAAAAAGGGGTGACAATATGTATCTATGTCAAAAACTGCAATGCTTGACGCTTATTTATACTACTTCTTACTATACTTATACTTACTACTATACGTATACGTAATGAAACGAATAGCACTAACCTTTTTTTGTTATGCTCGCCTAGTATTTACTTCGGTTATAGTCAATGTGAATGACGTGGTGATTGACCAATCGACGTAATCGCCTGGAGAAAATGATAATAATTAGATTAAAACAAAATTAAAACTGCGATACAACCCTAAGATTATTGCCATGTAATAAATAGTTCTTTATTTGAATGTAATAAGAAATATAATAGCATTGTTTGCCGAATGTAAAAGAATTTAAAGAACTTTGTTTAGTTTTTCATTTAGAATTTACAATTAAGGAAATGTGTGTTAAAGTTATGTTTTACTTTATAGGTACTAATAATAAAACCATTGGAAATAATAAAAAAACCAAGCATATGGTGATAAATATATTATGGTCATGGACATGTAAAAAATATTCGGACATAGTCTCGCTAACACAATTTTGTGTCGCTCAGAGTCGGTCGCCAGTTCGCTGTACGTACATGCCTACACGCACACATTCACACATTAGTCAGCAATTGCCTAAGTAAACGTTATCACAGTCGGTACGTCTACGCTGCAAAAAAATATTAAAATACACCATTCACCAATGGTTTTTACACCATTTCAACAAGACATGCGTCATTTCAACAAGACATGCGTCTTGTTGAAATGGTGTAAAAACCGTAGTGACCGAAAGAAAAAAAATCCAGGAGTCACATTTCATAGGTAAACGAATAATTTAATCACTTAGTTCCCTATTTTATACATTAAAATTAATATTAATTCACTAGAACAAAATAATTCAGTATTGCTAATATTCACTAGTGCAAATTACCCGAAATATGGGAGTTTTATAGTTCTATATTTATTACTTATTTATACTCTGTTTTTTCTATTTTGTAGAGTAAAATAATATTTGATTGCCACGTATCGTTAATAGTGTTGTTGTAGTCTGCGTTATCGAAAACACATTATTCATATTTTTTTTATTATAATAAATTTTCTGATGGTTTAATTTGAATTTGCGTTGGTCAGTAGTATAAGTAGCACGAATTTATTATTGTAGTGGCATTTACAAAATCTAAATTAAAGTAATCATACATATTGTAATATGTTTTAACGCAATAAAATTGCATTTGCGAGTGTTATTTATGTTCATAAGAAAATCGCATTTAACGAAAGCGACATAAAATGAGGTGGTAGATGCCCACCGTATATGTCTATTTGTCTGCTTATTAATATTTTAGTCAAAATGGAAAAAAATAACAGAGAACTTTCTTAATCACTATTTATTTCTAAATTATTATTTGAGAATCCGAGTCTGTTACATTTACTAAGAATACGTACTTTATGTTACAATCAATAAGGTGAACCAGTAGCATCTTTTTATTTCGTTAGTTTATAAAATACTCGATATATCTCAACTACCATTGCAGTGTCAACAACTTTAGGCCATCAGTAAATAATTATTTAATTTCGGCGATTTTAAAACTTTTGTTATTTCTTGCGACATGCTTCTTACCTGTGTCCATACACATTCGCCGGAACAGAACATAAAATAAGAAATATAGTGGAAAAATATTTAACAATTCGATTACACCACATTTCAAAATAAGAGGGAATTACAAGAATCTTACCATATACCTACAGTAGTCACAACGGATCTTTGTGTCTCTGAAGTTGGCTGCAAGACGCTGCGTAGCAGCCATTTTTGTGTCGCAATGCATGTGCGTCTTCTACAGTTTGCATTAATCGAAAAATGTTCGATTATAATTTAACAATTGTAATCGATAATTGTATAATTCATCGATCGTAAGATGTGGACTCTTCTAAATCTAAATTAAAGCTTATTCACTGAAATCGCTCGTATAACTACTTTTTATTGAATATAAAAACATAGTACCTAAATACTTAGAAATGAAAACATTATGTTCTCATTCGATTGTTTTGTTAATCAAGTAATAACATTTGAATTGGTCAGCACTTATCGTATGATTCTGTCAAAATTCCCACTTCGCGCTCTGTGCCTAACTTCGGAGACGCAATGTTTGTTGTGACTACTTGTGACTACTACGAGTATACTCTTTCTTCATACAGATTTGTGCAGTAAGTTTTAAATAAATAAATACAGTATAACAGTGTTCTTTTGGCTACTATTAACCTTATCAAATAGTACGGTATATTTTATATACATTTCCAATAAATTTATCTGCCAATCTGTATTTGTTAAAGGGTAAATTTGACTAACATGGTATCCCTAAATTCACTCACGCATAGATAGCCGCTGCCATTACCTTGCCTCAATTCTGTCTTAGCGAGACGCTGTCCGTTTCTTATACGTCCATGATTATGGTTTACTGAATAATTATATGCATTGGAATTATTGTTGGACAAACGTCGATAGTAATAATGGATATGTGGAGACAGTTTACATAATTAATTAATTACACAAATACACACCATAGTATTTTATTAAAACCTTTTTTAAATAAATTTAGAGAAGCATATTTTTGTGAACAGTGCCATCTTTTGTCGATAACTTGAAACTATTGTATGAAATGCTGACGAAAAATATGAAGTCGCTACTTTCAGGTATGTTTGAGAACGTTGAGTTGTAAAACTTGATTATAATTAATATGAATAAAAATATCTACAATATAAAAAAATTGCTTGGTTATCTATTTTTTAATCTTCTTTGACAATTATTTACCACATAATTAAAGTGCCGTTTGTTACAATGAATATCGACATGACCAAATAATTTGGCTTCGTATCATTATTATAGCGCATTTCCTACACTTCATGTTTTCCTGGTACTCAGCGCCGTCGCTGGACGTTATGTGATGGGGTGATTTGAAACGCATTGCGATGACAATGACGTCTACGCGCGCACCGACTCATGTGATATGTATTCCTAGTATAAAGCAACATTTTTGAACGGTATGCAGTGATGTAACAATTTTGTCCTCGTTACTTTATGTTTGGTTGATTGACTTTTTATCTCATCTCGCTCATTAAATTGTAAACTAGCTGCTCATAATTTTGACCGTGTGGACTTGAGTTCAAATTAATACGTCGCTCGTCAATGACCCCTCTGCAAAATTGCTGTCCCATAGGAACCATACATTTTGCTGGGATAAAAAGTAGTCGATGTCCTTTTCGGGGAACCTCCAGACTGTGTGTATGCGATTAAATAACATTTTATAAATACCTTTTTAATTTTTTTGATTAAATATCATAAATTATCATCACCTGGTGGTAAGCGGTTACCGTAGCCTTAAGACGCTAGGAATATCAATCACTTGCGCGACGCTATCTCCAAGGAAAGAGATAAACAAGGCGAGTATACCGACGGCTTTACGTAGGGGTGGCACCTGTGTGGGCGGAGTCCCTTGACGCACTGACAGGGCTCTCCCTCTCCTCTCTCAACGCCCGCCGAGCTGCCATGGCCAGTTGGAGGGCACGTCTGGAGGCGCCCCGGGTCGGTCTTTGGACCGTAAGGGCGCTTCAGCTGGTGCTAGAGGACTGGACAGGGCGATGGCACGGAGTCCTTAGCTTCCGACTGATGCAGGTGCTATCGGGGCACAGCTGCTTCGGCAGATATCTGCACATAGTCAAAAGGAGGGAAGCGACTCCGGGCTGTCCCCCTTGCGGCTGCAACGTGGACACGGCGCGGCAATAGGGGGAGGCCCCTCGCTGCCGAGCGATGCTTGGCAGTGACAGGAATTGGGCCACGGTCGCTACCTTTCGGCGAGGAGGTTATCTTGTAGAAGGAAGCGGAGCGGAGAGGGCCAGGGAGAACGATCCCTCCGCTGACCCGAACCGCCACCAGCGATGTGCTTCATGGCCGGTCACACGGGAGATGGTGGTACCAACCCGCTCGGGCCCGATACCAAGTGAGTACTCCCACTTGGTACCTAGCCTTACCACCAGTCATGCAATGGATGATAATTGCTTACTTCCCTTAGTCGCACTCTTAGGAAATAATGGAGTGGTGACACTTGTATTCTTAGTCCGTCGTCACCACACGGAATAAATCAGAGAGAGAGAGCAAATCAGTTTCTCTGAATTCTAGATTATGACTACAGCGGTAGTCATGGTCGTATACGACTTATTTAAAAATCAATGAGTTCAACAAGAAATCTCTAAACCATTTATCTTCCTAACTTGGTTGCCTTATAATTTTATAGTTTGTTCTAAGTGAAAACACCGTGACGCCAAGGCCACGCAAAAAAAATTGTGGAATGTAAAATATGTTTTTTTCGTGTTTTATAACGTTGGTGTGTTATTATTTACGTGTGTTTAGTGTTTTTAATTATTGTTATGGATAAAATATCATCAGTTCGTCAAGCAAAGATAAGAACTTTCTTTTAACAAGAAACAATGTACCGGCCGGGTGAACGGCGTTCTGTTGACGATAGTAAAACCACCGGTGGCTAGTGGCTATGCGTACGTAAAAAGGTAGGTAGTTCTCATGAAAGGCGCTGGTTTTAGTGTCGCGTCGAGCGTAAATGCCGTAAATATTCAGTATTTTTTTGTTTATTTAATAACAATTAAACCACATCGAGTCAGAACGTGAAAAGTAATAGGGCTCTATTCCTAGTCATAATAATTCGTAAACGAAAAAAAGAGACTCCATTAGTAAAGTATGTTGGTCGTTATCGTGCTAACATACATTACCTACAACTCACGGACGTCCAAGCCAGATTTTTTTCAAACAGTTTTTTAACTAGTTTGAATAACAAAAATGGCATCAAAATATCATGAGTGTTAAAATAGTGTTTGTTCTTTATATGTGTGTGTAGATATTATTTTACAAGTGCAATATATGATAAATAGGCATTTTAAGTTTGAAAAATTAGTTGTGCCGTGTAAACTGAAATGTCAACCATGACGTAATGACGTTTCGGTTAATTTTGACGGCCGGGCGCAAGCGATTTTACAACTTGTTTTTACAATGATACAGTTTATATTGGCTTGAGTAATTTTAACTATAACCTAGAATACTGAATAACTTCTTAAAATTAGCGCTAGATGGCGTATAAGACATGAAACCCCCACCCCACATTAGTACTTTTGAAATTAGCGCCATCTATGTGATTTATTGAAAACTACTTAGTAAAACCAATACATTATGAGTTACCACTTATCAAATAATCAATTTTATTGTGAAAAATAAGATTATGAGGCGTGCAGTTTTGGATTTTCCAAAGTATTTTGAATTGTGTCGGAATTGAATCGCTCGCTAAGAGTACATGGTAGGCCTTATTGATCTATGTATGGAAAAATTGCTATTTCACACGTAGGAGCACTAACCGTTTTTCGGGTATAAAAATTTGCTTATGTCCTTTTCTGGGTTCTGAATAACGTGTGCTTAACGTAGTATCTCTTATCTCGTTCTTCCACTCTACGAGTAGTAATCTGTGGTGCTAAATTTCGTGATGATCAGATCAGTTATGTCATGAAAGCATAACATATTTTATTAACATACGCACTTTATTATAAGTATAAATCGGTAGTTAACGCTTTAATTTCGCATAATATAGTTTGTCGACCATTATCTGATGCAGATCTGACAGGAACTATGGCCCCCATCGGGGGCTGAGCCCTGGGAGTTTGTTTCCCAAGGGGTAGGTTCGCTAAGGTCTATTTGATAGGTGCTACAGAAACTATACGGATCTTCATGGAATAGGTGTCGCACCATATACCTGTATTGGTATTTTTTAAAGTAGATTTACATAAAAATTTCTGTCATCTTTCTGGCTATACGTATTACTCTTTGCTGTCATCACAATCGACAGACAATGTGACAGTGTTAGTTTAGTTAACGTATAAATTTAATTTAAATTTCATGGAAGTTAATTTAAAACAAAATTATTATGGCCATATCGTAGCAGCACGATTTTAAAGTAATCCACGATGTCCAGTTTAATAGAGGTATGTACAAAACTATACCTGAAACCTGTTTAATATTCTCTTGCTTTATTATGACAGCTTCTGGTATTTTAGGCCATATCATTTCCATACTCAAGTGTTTTTCAAACTGTGAGTCGCGAAGCCTTACTCGAGGGATCGCTGGCATAAGAAAAAAAAAATCTACACTAAAATAAAATCCCAATTTCTGTGAAAAGGATGGAAGGAGTGTTGGTACGAGTAGGTCTTAATAATGAATTATATCGTACCAAAACGGCAGTTTATATACGCAGTCTAGTCCTTTAAATTATTAACTTTTTGTCTGTCTATGGCCTTAAGGAGTTGCCAGAATTTTTATTATATTCTTAATATGTAGGTACCTATCTACTATTCACGCTCAAAGCGACTATTACGTAGATCCGTGGAAATCTATTCTTACGTGTAATGGTATTCTGTCATCACAAGGACTGGCAACTTCTATATAAGAAGTAATGTATAGTAAAGGTTACATATAAACCCACTGAAGTAATCTCACACTGCCAGTGGTCCGCCAATACAGGTAAAGAGACGGCACGTGGCGGTTTTATTAAAGTTTATTTAGTGGGTGAGGAGGATACTACTCTATACGTCGCCCCTAACGACAGGGTGTGCGGGAACAAAAAGCGGTAGTGTATACAAATCATCTCCAGTATAACGCCAGTATCCCAAATTGTGTTGGGAGCGGATTCCGATCCATTCGATTTTAACTGATCCCTCAATACTTACACGGAGCGCTTGCATATCTGATCTCCATAAACCAAAATTTTCGTCCTGACTTTCAGAACTCTTGACTATCTGTCACGACTGTCGGGATGTATTCGGCAGCCGGGACCCACTGAATAATATGTCTTCCAAAGCAAGAGATATTATTATATACATACATACATAGGTACAAATAACATGTTGAAATTTGGTTTAGCTTGCGAGATTTCATATGTTCTCACTTTGTGTTAATTTATATGGCTAAGCAAGTCAAATGCTAAACTATATATAAAAATAAGTATCTAAATACTTTAAGGGAGTTACAATAAGACGACTATATAATTTGACTAACCTAGAAAATAAAATATATTTCAGAAATTTAAGCAAATCAAATTAGAAACCAATATTTCCTCTGAAAGCGATCACGTAGGATCGTCTCGTTTCGGCTCTACCAAGAAAAAGAATACCGCAGTACAAGCAAGTGAACAGCAAATTCTTAGAGTAGATGACGTTTCAAAATATCTTGTTGAAGACGAGGAGTATTATATAGCGAAAATATGGGCAGGGCAGTTGAGAAATATTGAACCGACACAGAGGCTGTACGCAGAGAAAGCAATTTATGACGTTTTGTACGAAGCCCGCCTAGGAAATCTACGAAAATCAGCAGTGAAAATAAATAAAAAAGGTCGCTGTAAAACATGTAACATAAAAAGCTTACCACATTCTCGTTCTACTGGCTCTAAATCTTCCAGATCATCACCGCATTCTATATCATCTAGTGATCAGAATAATAGCGATCATATCCAAATGTCTTCAGAAGAAATCTTAAACGAATCATTCCCTTATGACAATGATTTGAATGCATTAGAACCTAATGCTCGTTATTCGAAATCTTTTGTTACAAAATCAGATACTGTTGAGCATAATCGCAATCAAACGTTTATTGTGGCTGCTACTCCATCAAGTAGAAGACTTTCGTCGAAACAGCCTTGCAGAGATGATCGTCTAGGACCAAATAAAGACAGCTTTTCAGAACACTTTCCATCTTCCAATGTGGCGACAAACACACCGTATATACTAACACAGCTGAGTATATATATGAGGCACTTATATAATAATTGTAAAAACTATTTACCTGAATAAATACTTTGGCTGGCATGATATGACATAAATGTGTTATGTGGTATCTAAAATATTAGACAAAATATTTATAATATTTACGATAATTCTATAAAAAAAAAGGATTTAGCCCGAATTTGGCGCCAATTTACAAAAACTGCATCACTAATCGAGATGAAATATTTATAAATTGTCATAATTATTCTAATAAGTATTCCATAGTCAATATTGCTAACAAGATTGCAGTATTGTATATATTCTCACAGGATTTTGCTCTAAATTAACCTGTAAGTTAAAAGGGATATCTAACCAATTATAAAATAATTTACATTTTTTTTTTACGTATCCATGCCTGTTTTATGATGTTACGGGCACATTATACAGGTACAAGATATAATAATATACATTTGATTTAGCGATAATCCAAATCCTTATTGTATATGTGTCAGAATACATGATATGAAATTTGGTGTTAAGATATATAATGTGGCTTTATGCTGTGGACCTACGCTTGCTTGCAATTATTTTTAGTTTACTTAAAACTCTATTGTGTAAAATTATTCTTATTCAGGCAACACTGAAACTTAAATATAGAATAAATAAAACAAATGATTAAAAAACTCGATGTCGCTTTATTTCATTGAAGTAAAAACAAAACATTTGTAAAGTAAAAAATATGCAAATATACCGTTTAGGTTAACTCTATGGATTAAAAAAAAATTGCTTTTTGGAATAATAACTCAACCTCATAACCTGTTTTTAATTAGTATTCGTGATTCCATTGCGATTTTGATTGTGATTAACAGTTACACCTATTGAATAATAAAATTATTTGTTATCAAATAACTCCTCCATATCCTTCTTCCCCCATGTCCTTCGTGGCGCACAGATAAGGCACAAATAAGAGCAGAGTAAGCACCGTATTGCCTTAAAGGAGTGCAGAGGATTTAGTGGTTTAAGAAACGGTTTGAGTTCGAGACCAAAAAGGTTGTTTGCGCAATTCATATTATGTCATATAAAATGAGTCTCTGGTATTTCAAGAGTTTACAACCCTAATTCAAACTCCTTCGAAACAATATTTGCGGGATGTTTTTATTTTTTTATTGCTACCCTCATATTTTACAATGGAATAGAACTTGTAAATTTTTTTTTAACAATCTTGTCAGGGATAACTATATTTACAGATATTATAGTATAAAACTGCAAGCCCTTACTAGGCATACAAAATACGATTTAGTTATATATATATAGGCTACAAAGACAATTTAGTTACAGTACCTCGTTGTGGGACGCGGTACTATAACATTCCTTTAATACTTTACATAAACATTGGAAATGTGCCCGGTAGACGGTAATAGGCACGCCCCCTATTGCGTGGGACTTAAATAGCTGGCGAACCGTGGGTATGTAATACAACTACCTCTTGTCTGTGGGTCTAAACCATCTAGTTACACACGCAAGAGAAACCACCACCAACCTATTATTATTATTATACAGACTGCCAGTATTATTTTGCCACCATCATGGTGACAAGAGTGCTGGTGGCATTGAAGGTTCATGCGAAATTGGAAGTACGCTTCAATTGTAGGCCAACGGTTAGCAGATGCACCAAAAATGCATCTGCAATAAGTATTTTCTTTCAACATATTAAAATATCCAGTGTAAGGACTTGCATTTTTGAACTAGAAATACTTTACATGTACTAAAATAATTACACTTAAAATTGACACTATAAATAAACATGACTCGTTTCTTAGAAAGAACATAAAGGAATCATTGCTCAATTACATACAACGAAACTTAAAAAAACAACAAAAACAAAATTACTAAGAAACTTCCTTTTAATTCCTTACGAATTCAGTACTTTACTATTGGTTGAAAAAAAAAACCTATTTTTCGTTTCTCAGAAGTGCCGTGTCCTATGGTATAACTTAATAAAATTATTAAATATTTTACGCATTAGATATGCGTGTGATATGTGATTTATTCCACAGACTCCTTAATACCATAGAGGTGCGATTATGCGATTGTGGTAACCCAGGATAGTAAAATAATCATAAAAAGAATATTATCCCAAGCCCTCAATAAAATATATCAGGCATGCAGATTCCTTTATGTTCTCCTTCATCCATTCGACTGTCTTCTTTCGTTTACTGCTAGACATTTACACACATCAAGAGAGTGCCGTTACTTCACAGCAACATAATTACATTTTTACTTTCTATTATTAATTTGTGAATTAATTTCTGTGGTTTAATTTAGTGGTTTCAAGAAAGACAGTGTATTTTGATTCCCTAGTGGTTAAAACAAGGGCAAAGATGTATCACCAATGGTATAGAGTTCAATCCTTGAATTTTTAAAAACATTTATTTACAAATTATTAGTACACAGTAAAGAAACCTGCATGCCCCTGGATGATTATCGTAGCCGTAGTCCACCATTCTGGCCTGGTCAGCCGGCATGGTGGAATATGGCTAGACCTGCGCCTAATAGTGGGGCGTTAATGAATTCAAAATTAAAGATGTTGCATAGAATGTACAAATATACTGAACAATTTCCCAATGGGAATATTTAACAATTAAAATTTATTTATAATTATGATTAAAATCACCACCCGTTAATTGCCCATATTCAACTTCAGTATCCAGACACACTTTGACAAGCACAATATAAAAATGTCACACATGACATTATGCAATTATGGAGTGAAAGGGCTTACTTTTCATGAATTTTTGGTGGATTTAATGGACGAAAAAAGTCCCTTTAAAGCCGAACAATGTTTCTTTGTAGATATCAGGAAATAAGCTGTTACAAAGTAAAAATAAAAATTGTTGTTAATGTGGACTTGGGACCAAATTGCACTTAAGAAAAATTTTAATTGAAAAATAAGCCCTTTAGAAACAACTCCAAATATAATTTAAGGATATAGTTAAAGACTGTATTCTTATCTATGAAAAGAATTAAAGATTCTTTTTATTCTATGGCTCCTATCACAAATAGCTTTGGAATTTGCCAGGACATGGTAAGTAAAAATACCAATTTGATATAAATTTGAGGTGTACTTTTAAGTTTATGCTAAAATTTATAACAATTAGTGTTCTATAAATTCTGTTTACAATTTATAAATCACATTTGTGTAATTGAAAGTTCCTGAATTAATTTCTCCACAATAATAACATATTGATTTCAGCAAAATTAGACAGAGATATGAGTAGCACATCCTAGATATACTTAAATGTTATATCAGCTCAGCATATGATGAGATAAGAATATGTAATGCTATTATACGTAACTGTTTCAAGTTCAGATAATGAATATTTCGCTCAATATTTATTTTAAAATGAAGGAAATTTTGCTATATTTAAAGGATTGCTATATTTTTCCACTTCAATTTTAGGTCTGAGAAAAAGTTTTCACTTTTAGAATATTATTTGTCATAAATCCTATTATATTGCTTCATTAATATGTGTAGAAACTATTAAAATAATACATATTTATAAAATTATACTAATCCAATTAATAATAATTAGTCGAGTTTATATTGCGGAGTTACAATCGTTTGGAGTTCTAAATTATTGTTAGTATATTGAGTAGTACTAGACAAATAAAATAATTAATTCTATACAACTCAGTTTTCATCATTAATAACTTAATATTGATTCCATGGAACATTTTCTATAGCATGCTTCTTTAATTTATGCTTTTTCAAATATTTCGAGTCTATGAATGCCTCCCCACACAAAGAACATACATAGGGTCTTTCACCAGTGTGTGTTCTTAAATGAACAACTAAATTGCCCTTTAGGGCAAAGAACTTCATACAAACCGAACAACCAAATTTTTTTTCTCTAGTGTGAGTCAGTTGATGTGTTCTCAAATGAGTCTTGGTTTTAAAACGTAAAGAACATAATTGGCAAGGAAAAGGCCTTTCATTTGTGTGAACCCTTTCATGCATTAACAACATTGCTTGACTTGAGCAACCCTTACCACAAATACTACATTCAAAACGTTTAACGTTCTTGCCTTTGAAATTCTTGTGATTCAGTATATGCGCTTGCATGTCCCTTTTATTTGCTAAAACCTCACCACATTCAGAGCATAACAGATCTGAGGGATCAATAATATGAGTGCTTTCAACATGTTGTTCTAAAGCAGATTCCATGGAAAACATTTTTTTGCATAAAGAACAAGCATAACCTAAAAGCTTACCGAGGTTTGTTGTGATTTCTTGTTTAACCGTTTTCATTAGTTCTTCCTTCACTTTTATCACTTTTGATTTGGTACATTCATCTGATTCTTTATGTGTAGTTAATGCAGTTTTATTTTGAAATGTTTGGTCGCATTGATTACAAGAATATGGTTGCAAATGAGTTAGCCTATGCGTTTGCATAGTTATTTTCTGATGGAAACGTTTGAAACATACATCACACTGAAATTCTCTGATACCGCTGTGAATCATCATGTGGCGTTTCAAGTTATTTGGATTGGCAAATGTTTTTAAACAAATATTACAACGTGGTTTGATGTTATTGTGACCGTATTTAATGTGCTGTGTGAGAGCATTTCTTCTAATAATCTGGTTGCAAAATGGACAGTTGAGTAATAGTCCAGTGCTACTGTGGAGCAACATGTGTCCAGTTAAAATTTCCACAGACTCAAAGCCTTTTCCACATAAATTACATAAGTGTTCACCAGCAGGATTATGTTTGTATTGATGTTTCTCATATTCAGCTAAGTCTTCAAACTGCTCACCACAGTCACACAAGAATGTTCCATCTTCTTGTTGTAACACGGTAGCAATGTGACCCTCATCTGCATATTCAATGACTAATTCAGACCCATCATATTTGAGAATTTGGAACTGAGAGGAATCATCACCTTCACAAAGTATAACTTCTTGAGACATTGCATCACCATCATCCTCATCATTTGTTACTAGCTGTGTATCAGTAAGGTATTGGATTCCATCTGCACCTTTCAGAAGAATAGTACCGTTGGAATCTGTAGTAGTCAGTATTTTAATTATATTATTATTTTGAAGATTTTTTATGTCTTCAGCTGAAAATGTCTCTATAAGACGATTTTCTTGTGAGTCAACAATTTCAGTTAAAGTTTGATTTTCAGCTACAGTATCTGAAGTTTCAACAATGTTCATAACCCCTAGTTCTTCATTTTCTTGGCTTTCCTCTTCATTTTCTAGAATAGTGGCTGGTACATTGGCAGACACTTTTGTATTGGACATTAAAAATGTATCAATTGTATCCTCAAACATTGGTTCTACAGGTTTATCAGAAACAGGTTGTTCTTTTTCAAGTTTGATGTCAGAATGAGGAATAACCTCTTCGGTAGTCTCTTCAGTTTTAACATTATTGTCTTTATCATCTATAACTAAAACATAATAGTAATCATCATCACTGTCTACAGGTTCTTTTTTTATAATGGCTTCTAATTGTTTTTCAGGATCATTTGCAAAATCTTCATTTTCAACTATGTCATCATTTAAATTTATTACAGATTCATTGCTATTGAAAGCATGAGATTGCTCCTGTTCTATAAAAGCAAGAAGCTGTTTTTTCAGTACATTATCCATTTTTAAACACTGTTGCCTAAATTCATAAGATGTTATCAAGACACTATAGCAACTGTTACAAAGGTTTTGGGGTAAACCATCATCTTCCTTTACCTGTAAAAGCAAAGTTAGAAATATTAGTTGAGAAATTTGGGATTACAAAATTTATATCTAATATTGTTCTGTATGTATATCCATATATGTATTATCATACAGGCTAGGTTTTGCAAGTGGCAGAGCCTGTAACAAAAGTTCCACCATACCAAGTACATAATTATAATGTAAAATTTATAACTTTACAACACTTACTTTTTATCCAAATATTATATGTATAAATTAACAATTGCAATTGCGACTTCACATAGAAATTGAACCCTTTAATAAAACCAACTATCAATCAAGTTCATGTGATGACAAACTATTAGTATACAGTACCACTGTATCCTCTACAGGAGTAGTAAGTACAGGGCTATAAAACAAATTAAACAGATATGTAATACCATCTACTGGAGCATGAAAACTTGAAACAAAACCACATCAGTGATAGTCGGCACAGATTGTTTATTTTAATGTCCGATAGAACATGTATCTACCACTTTTTGTTTCATTATGTTCCAAATGGGAAAAATGTACTGCGCTGTTATGATTTACCTATACTACTTCTTCGGTGAAAGATGCATTCTTGATTAACAGTATCTAATGTGTAATCTACCATGAGGATTGTTAATTAATAAATATTGCATAATTATATGTATGTAACAAAAAAGGTTTAGACTGATATGGACAGATACCTTTTTTTTTTTGCTTATATTACTAAATCTGTATTGTACTTCTTAGCTGTATCATCAATTTCACTACAAAACTGGGTTTTGTATCACTTTACATACAAAAAGCGGTCTTTTCTAGGCTTCAAACTGTACATGCAATGTAAATTTAAAAAATTAGAACCCTTTCTACAACTCTTTTCTAGCAACCTATAGTGCTCCAGAGGTAAAACAATTACATGATGAGCATATTCAAAACAACATTAAATGGTTAAAATGCCTAATATATTGAATTCTATGTACTAAGCTGGTCTAATAAATCTGACATATTTTATCTATATGCTATATGTATATAAAAAATGGCTTGTCCTGGCAGATGATCAACGCACAGCCGAAACTTTAGTAGTTTCTAACTACAACTGAAATTTGAAATGTAAAAACAAAAACGGTACCAGGGGAAATGCTTCATTGTATCTAATACATTACATTGGCACATTTTTTCTTGTTGTACATATAAGTGAGTGAAGATTATAATAATAATTAATTAATATTGCAGTTTATTGCCTCACCTTTACAACCACAATTCTATTCAATATTTCTTTTGGCCAACCACAATTCATATAATATTTTATTTTTGAAATGTATCATTGACATAAGTCATAAATTCGCGGCGTTTTTTAACAACAAAAGAGGTTATGTACCTTGTCAAAAATTCACACTTCACAGGCTGATACTATAGAATTACATTATTGGTCTTTATTGCGTTTTAAGTACCGATTGTTCTGATTTACAGATTTGTTGGGTTTAGATTTTATACATACCTGAATTGATGTCACCTCTAGGAATTTTTCACTAATATTTGGTTCTGTATCTAACAATGACACTTTACAATTCGCAGATAAACAGCATCGGCAAAGTTCGTACCACGTATCCATTTTAGTGGAGATACATAATTATCCCTCCAGTGAAATCTGGAAAAATTAATAACAACACTGTGTAAATCCATTGTTTTGACAGCTAGTCGTATCGTAATCAAAGACCACAATAAGGTATCCAAAGAGTAAAACTTATCTACGGACCATGCCCATAAAGATAATCTATTCCAAATTATAGACAAGAGACGAGCGTCTAAAATGGAGGCAGTAAAATACCGGATGGGCGTCACAACACAACACACACAAGCCCAAATGACAACGAAACGTAGTGTCATCCTAGACTAGATGGCGGTACTTTTGCGTAATGTGTCGGTTGTTCCGGTCAATCTTAAAGTAACTTAAGTTAATGGAATAAAAACTACAAAACTAAAGCATTTACTAAATAACTACTTATTTATTTATATTCAAATATTTATTTTTATTTAGCAATAGCACAGAAATTAGATGTGATAATTCTTTATTTGCCAACTTATGTCTACTATTAACTTCCGGTTTAAAGTCTATGGGTCAAATACCAGTTTATAATAAGGTACTCTGTCAAAGAGTACAACTCTGTGATACCAGCCTTCAGACATTTTAACCTTTAGATATTTTTTTATTTTACCTATGATTATTGAGCGATTATAGTCACACTTTTAGAGATAAGTTATTGAAATATGAATTCTTAAAAAATATTTGAGGTTAAATTGTTATACTGTAGATGATATTTTTGATTTGTTTCCTATAATAATTTACAGGCAAAGCAAAGGCAGCAATTATACAGCCATGTTCTTTATTTGTTTTATTTATTTATTTATGAGTTTCTCTATTTGTGCACATAATTAAAATTTACTAACGACGGTAATGTAGGAAATATAAGATGTTCTTCGTGTAGGTTTTGATAGTTCTTTTTATAATCATAACATGAAACCTAGAAAAAGTGTTGGTATTAAATATAGATTCAGTGAAGTAATAATAACTTAAAACCTTATTTAAAACCAATACATAAATCTATAGCGCAAATGTTATTCATTATATTAGGTTGATTTTTCATTTCATATCTGAAATATGAAACAGTGCGCAGCGGCTTGATAATACTCTCAGTATAGTTGAGTCCATGAGTGACGGTTACCACTTACCATCAGATGGGCCGTGACTCAAGTCACATTAGCTTTTTAAAAAAAAGTGCTTTATTCAGTTCTATTGAATTTTAAAGCCCTTGTAATGAATAGATATTATTGTAATTTAATTTCTTCTTAACACAGAGTCAAAGCGCATCGAAGCGTCAATTTCAAAGTTAATTCACCCATATCTTCACAAAGTTATAGTACATAATATTTCTACTAAGATCAAAAAAAGACGCGTGAACTGGTGAACATTCTTCGGAATATGTGCGTCTACGAGCGACCAGATTAAGGCTTTCGTGCGAACCCAAGCGCCTAGTAAGCAAACTAAAGCGTTGGTCGGGAAAAATAATCGGAAATAAGATCGGAATTAAGATAGGGATAGGAGTTTCGATACACTCACTAACAACTAAAGATGGAACCGATATATTCAAAATATGCATTAAGATATTAGTGATATTGGATCTACTCATGTATCAGTAATCCGACTAAATCTGATATGCTAATACTATATTATATATCGCGTATTGCTTTGCTAAGATGTCATATTCACTATACCTATCGTAAACATGAACAGTGACCACTGAACATGGGTAGGTTAAATGTTGCTATAACCACAGACTAGCTAGAATCGCTTATCGGTGAGAACATCGTACGTATCATTGAGTTTAAAAATGGTGGTAGGGTAACGCTTTTACATCAGTGAGAACATCGTACGTATGGGCTGACTTAGATAACAACGCTCTATATCACAATAAAAAATGTTGAATCTGTTTAATATTGTTATTTGTTTTAATAATGGTATTTTTTAATGTTGTTACTTGTTTTAATAATGTCATAAAATATCATTAGTAAAACAAGTAACAATATTAAACAGATATTAATGTGAATATAATGATAGCTAGATATTATTCAGAAACGAATAGCACAAATTTATTGATATGCAGCATATCTCTATATCCTGCGTAATAAATTTTAGTGATATTCATATATAGGGTATTTCAACAAGAACTTTGTTTTTTAAATCAAAATAAAACAATAAATTTAGATGATAATGATTAAAAGTTTTATTTTATTACAATAAGTAAGGTTTGGCATTTATGAATAACAAATAATATCTGATAACGTCTACCACGACCACGGTTACAGCAACCGAAACAGGTTTTTCAAATATAACTTTGTTTTTTAAATCAAAATAAAACAATAAATTTAGATGATAATGATTAAAAGTTTTATTTTATTACAATAAGTAAGGTTTGGCATTTATGAATAACAAATAATATCTGATAACGTCCACCACGACCACGGTTACAGCAACCGAAACAGGTTTTTCAAAAATAACTTTGTTTTTTAAATCAAAATAAAACAATAAATTTAGATGATAATGATTAAAATTTTTGTTGTATAACAATAAGTAAGGTTTGGCAAATATTAATGACAAATAATATCTGATAAATGTCTACCACCGACCACGGTTACAGCCACCGAAATAGTGAATTAATAGCAAACTAAATTTGCCGATCGCAATTCCACGAAATTCAACTGTTAAGTGGCCAGCTCGAACATGTGATTTAACATTGCTGGATTATTTTTTGTGGGTTTATGTTAAAAGCAGAGTCTATACGAAGCCAATCGAATCGATTGCAGCCTAAACCCACCATCTTGTCAAAAAGTGATTAAAAACTGATGAAAGAATCGACATTTGTAACCGTGGTCGTGGTGGACATTTATCAGATATTATTTGTCATTCTTATTTGCCAAACCTTACTTATTGTAACACAATAAAAATTTTAATCATTATCATCTAAATTTATTGTTTTATTTTCATTTAAAAAACAAAGTTCTTGTTGAAAAACCCTATATATAAGTAAAATTATTATGATATTATTATATATTTTTATATATATTTTTAGCATTTTACATGCTTAGCACTATACATTAAACACAAAGTGAAAAATCCTGCTCGTGACTGTTATTTTCGATTTCACGAAGAAATGTATGTGCTAAGCATAAAAAATGCTAAAAATAAAATAAAATAAAAAAAATAAAAATAAAATAAAATCTAAATATTTATAGGGTTTGCGTCATTATTAGGTAAAATCTTAATTGTAAAATTAAGTTTACCTGGTCGGTATAATGTATGAAAATACTTCCGACAGATGGCGCAGGCGTCACCCAAAGACGTTAAGTATGAATGTGTTATCGAAATTAGCAGTCAGGAGCAATTGTCACAATGGCTGAATTGGCAAAGCATCTGGACGGTATCCAGGAGATGCAGGTTCAAATCCTGCTCGTGACTGTTATTTTCGATTTCACATTTTTCACTTTGTGTTTAATGTATTATGATATTACTTGAAGAATATATTCATATTAGCTGATATTGACAAATATCGGTATTAACCCATATTTACTGACAACTGATGTCCATCACTCTTAAATGTAAAAATTACAACAAGTGCAAGTCGGATCATGAAGGCTTCCGTAGCAGCAAGTAACATAATATAAAAGTTCTTGTAGTTCGTTGTTGTAACTTTGATCGATGTTTTAATAATAGTGTATGAAAGGTAAATTGCGGTTTACGATTTATGACGTATTAAAAAAACACTACTTACTAGATCTCGTTCAAACCAATTTTCGGTGGAAGTTTACATTGTAATCTACATCATATAGTCATATGATGGAAGTTTACATTGTAATCTACATCATATAGTAATGAGCAGGGATCCTGCTCCTGACTGTTATTTTCGATTTCACATTTTTCGCTTTGTGTTTAATCTTAATGCGGTTCACAGAATACATCTACTTACCAAGTTTCAACATCATAGTTCTTATAGTTTCGGAAAAAAGTGGCTGTGACATACGGATGGACAGACAGACATGAAGAATCCATAAGGGTTCCGTTTTTGGCTATTTGGCTACGGAACCCTAAAATGTGCTAAAACGTGCGTATTCGTGATTCTTCACATTGTGAAGAATTTTTCGATGAGCTTCGACTGCGCTAGCATGAATTGACCCTTAAAATTGGAAGGTATCTATGTTCTTTGCGAAGTGTACGTATTATGTATCCACTAAGACCCATAATAGGATGAAATGACCGTTCGAATTTTCAGAGAAACTTTTTATTCTATAAGCCGATTGACTTTAAAATTAGTACAAATACTGTTCATTTAAAATTATCAGGCATGTGTATCAGATTCTTTTCAAAATCATCCCCAGAGGTAACCTATTATATATTCTGAACTCCACGCCGCACGCAGACGCATGGACTAAGATTGTGTCATCACCCCATACTTTCCCGCGGGTGTTGTACGAGGCCGAGGAGGCTACTAACAGAACTAAGTAGATATCACCCATTGCGTTACTGGTGGTAGGGCTGGTTAACAAGCGAAAGTACTTAGGACAGGGTCGTTGTCTTTAAAAAAAGAAAAGAAAAGAGAGTAGGTATAATAATATAAATATCCACCCCGAGCGTTGCAAATATTTTATAGCATTAAAGAGAGTTTAGGTATTATGGTGAACGCACATTTATCCGAGCCGAACGCGTCGAACGAGTCGAACGAAACGAATTTTAGAATTCTTTATATGAAATGTTATGAAACCTCGCACACTTCCCCGCGTTTCAGATTCGGACGATTCGGCGCCGGGTTCGGCTCGCATAAGTGTGCGTTCACCATTAAAATACAATATATGGCTGAATAAACCGCTGTTAGTGATATCTACGCGGGTGATGGATGGACTTTGAATGGAACATTCAATCAAGTACCCGCGAAAATGCTCTCTCATACTTAAGTTTAGGCCCTACCAATGGTTTGAAAACTCTCCTTTGTTGTTTTTTTTATACTACATGGGTGGCGAACAAGCATGTATATAGACGCTAGCAACACCAGAGGCATCACTCGCGCGTCGCCATCTCCAAAGAAAGGGATAGGAGGTAGATTGGAAGGATAATAAGGAGAGGACAGGTAGGATACTAAGGAGAGGATAGGAAGGATAATAAGGAGAGGATAGGGAGGGGGTTTGGGCCTCCGGCGCTCTTACTCACCATACGAAACACAACGGTAGGAGTAACTACCGTTTTTACATGGTGATCTTACGTGAGTGGGTGGTACTTCCCCGATCGAGCCGGCTCATTCGTGCCCGGCTAAGCAATCCTTTACCACTAGATATATTATATTATTAACTAGCTGCTGACCGTGACGTTGTCTGCGTGGACCTCGGAACTGGCTCAATATAACGTAAGTACATCACTCTGACTCATTATCTCTATGCAAAATGCACAGGAACTTAACATTTTTACGAATTCCTGTGTGTTCATTATGTAATAAGCTGTGTCAAGAGAGATACTATGTGGTACGCGTGATCCGCTGTAGCAAGGGTGGGTGTGGGCGTATGGTGGGGCAGTGGGGTGTCGGTATATTTTCGTCCACCTTAAAAACAGGTAATAAACTGTGTGCCAAATTTAATGTAAAACTGTTCAGCCGTTTTTGTATGATTGAGTCATTAACATCGACAGACAATAAGATGCCTATGTGATGACGTACCTACTTAAAGTACACAGTGTCACCACGCCATTCCCTGTCACGGGTGTTCTGTGATAGAAGGAAAGTACCTACGAAATAAAATCCTACCAAATTCGTAGCAAGCATGGTAAGAAAATTTCCTATCTACTGTGAAAAGGGTAAAGATACATTCTGCGCAGATATCTTAGAAAAAGCTCCAACAGTCATTGAAGTCAGTTGAAGTTGGTTGATAGTAGATAAAACGAGTCAAGTTTGTTCGAGTTTTTAGCTGAAACAAGCTGTTAGTAAGAACTATTCCCCAAATAGATTTAAACGAAAGTGTTGGTAACACATTACTTAGTTTCCGAAAATTTTTCGGATATAATTTTTATATTAAGTGATCTATCTATTCTATCGTCTGATATGATAGGTTTGAGTCGATGGTATATCTGAGGTATATAGATCGAAGTGAAAGAGGCGAATTGATTTCAAGACGATTATTTCGGTTTAGGGGATCGTTTATAAAATATCCCATAATTATACTTCATCCCTCCATCCATCAGCCTTTCAACGTCCACTGCTGGACATAGGTCTCCCAAGAGAACGCCACAACGAGCGGTCTTGTCCGAGAACACATCAAAGTCAAGCATTTTTTTTTGCTTACTGCCTCTATCACAATCAATTGGTACTTATACGAAAATATGAGTAGATGAATTTCAAGAAAAGAGTTTAAATAATCTATCGCATATTCCGTAAAAATCAATTTAATTTTGCTATTTAAAAAAAAAAGAACTGTTTGAAAATAAATTTAAGTTGACGTCCGGATGATTTGTCTCTGTTCTATCTTTCTTTAGTATATACTCTTTGACTCTCTTGATATTAGAGCTCGCCTGGTGGCCTGGAGTTTCCTTTCACTACGCATCCTGGGCCAAGGGACGGTATTAAACAACTCTTTTCCCCCCTGTCACAGTTTTCGATTAAATGCGATACACCTATCATAATATACCTATGAGAACGTATTTTGTGAACAGCTTCTTAGTTCTTCCAATATTGCAAGTTCTATAGCGGCTACACATTAATACTTTATCTTTAAAGTATTATAAGAATTCAAATCGAAAGTGAATGGAAGCATAAAAATTAATTTGCATCAATTACTTTTGCTCTGTTCACCTGAAAAAATTTAATAAGGCTAAAGATTTTTTAAATTTAGTATTCAAGTATCGTAATTCAAATTACGAATATTCAATATGGGTTTTTAACGAAGTACCTACGTGCTAAGCAACCAAATGAAGCAAAGACCAGACGAGAGGTGGCTCGATTCTAGTCTAAAAGTCGTGATTTGTTGACATATATTCTGGATGAAAATAAATAATCTTGAGGAAATAGATCTGCAGGTTTCCTCCCGACTAGTGCGTCTCAAAATGAACATGGATATGATAAATGTCAAGCCACGGGAGAGAGTGTAAGAGCAAAGTATGCAGAGGGTGTCCGTGAACGGCTGACAATGGCAAGTCAGCCGGGATCTGAAATAGAAGAATGCTGGAGAGTATTGAAAGATAGTATGGTAGATACAGCGAAAGAAGTATGTGGATGGTCAAAGAAGCACAGGAAAGTGAAAGGTGATGCATGTTGGGATACGGAAGTAGTAGCTTCCGTAGACCAAAACAAAAAAGCGTGGCTGCATAGCCATGTATCTTCTTTGAACCTGAGTGCAAGTATGAAAGAACAGAGGAAAGAAATATACCGGCAACGTAAGAATTACACCAAAGCCTTAGTGAAAGAGAAGCGTGATAGAGCAAATCCATCCATCCATCCATCCATCAGCCTTTCATCGTCCACTGCTGGACATAGGCCTCCCCAAAATGGGGGTTTTACCATAATCGCCACGCTTGGCAGGCGGGTTGGCGATAGAGAGGAGAAATATCAGGAGATAGAGCAAATATGATTGCAGAAGTAAGGCTGACCAAAAACTTCGAGAGCAACACAAAACTTTTCTGGAGGGAGGTGAAGGAATCTTGGAGTGGTTGGTCAGCTTTCAGAATGAATAAAATAAGGTCTAAAGGTGGACACATTCTTACGCAAACACATGATGTGTTAAGCCGATGGAGTGAATATTTTGGTGATATGTACGCAGATGTTCAGGGTGATGCTGGTGCCACATGTGGTCTAACAGATCAGCATTCGCTACCCGCATCCTCTGATGAAATTAGTATGGATGAAGTTGAATGGGTGATTAGAAGTTTGAAAAATGGTAAGGCAGCGGGTATTGATATAGTGTCTGCTGAGATGATCAAGCTTGGAGGCTCATGTGTCTGGGAATCCTTCCTGATGCTTCTCAATTTATGTTGGAGCTCAGGAATGGTTCCCAAGGACTGGAGAAGCGCAGTCATCGTGCCCTTGTTTAAAAGCAAGGGTTCACGTTATGACTGTGCAAACTACAGAGCCATAAGCTTGACCAGTCTGGCAGCCAAAGTGTATGGTAAGATTATTGAAAGGAGAATGAGGATGGCGTCTGATGAATTTTTGTTTGAGGCACAAGGAGGTTTCAGGTGTGGAAGAGGATGCATGGATCAAGTGTTTTCTCTGCGCAACATTAGAAGCATCTGGCTGTAGGCCAGAGGGTTTTTTGCAGTTATGTGGATTTGGAGAAATCATTTGACACTGTTGTACGAAAGGAACTTTGGGACATTTTGCTGGAGTATGGTATTAACGGTAGACTGTTAGAAGCGGTGCAATCCAACTACATGGACTGCAGAGCTTGTGTGCGGCTGGATGATGGAATGTCACCCTGGTTTGATGTCAATATCGGCGTTAAACAGGGCTGCGTTCTATCAGCCAGACTGTTTATCATATATCTGGATAAATGTCTACAAAGGTTGAATGAAATGAATGTGGGAGTTCAGATGAGCGACTCAGTGGTTAACTCTCTGTTATATGCAGACGATTCGGTCCTATTAGCGCAGTCTGCGACTGACCTGCAAACCCTAGTCGACGTAATGGCAGAATATTGTAAGAAAAGGGGACTAAGGGTGAATGTGAGCAAAACCAAAGTAATGGTTTTTGAAAGAGAAGAAGCCGGAACAGATGTTAGAGTAGCAATAGGAAATGGTGTGCTAGAACAAGTGGATGAATTTGTATATCTTGGATGTGGATTCAGTCGGGATGGAAGGTACACCACTGATGTAGAGAGAAGAGTGAATGCAGAAAATAGAGTGAACGGAGCATTGGGACAATTTCTCGGCAGCCATCGCCTCAGCCAGAAGGCATGTGTCGCAATACACAACTCAGTGCTTGTCCCAACGTTATTATATGGAAGCGAGAGTTGGGTATGTAAAAAGGAGCATGAGAGTAAAATCAATGCGGTCGAAATGCGATCTTTGCGGAGAGTCTGTGGAGTGAGGCTGTCTGACTGCATTCGTAACAATGTCGTAAGAGAGCGAGTAGGTATGAAAGAGAGTATTGGTGTAAAGATGCGAAAGGGAATGCTCCAATGGTTCGGACGAGCGACTGGCTAAGAAGATATACAATGCGAAAGTGGAAGGATGTAGGTACAGGGAGAGACCGAGGCTTACCTATCTAGACCAAATTGGTCATGTATTGAAGGAAGGTGGAGTCAGGAGTCTTCGAAACCAGCGAGCGTGTATGAGGAGAGTTATGAATGTTGAGGAAGCGAAAGATGTATGCAAGAATAGAGCCTCTTCTGTTCTCTCTGCCTACCCCGCAAGGGAAATGGTGTGATGATAAGTTAGTTAGTTCAAGCCGCGGGGAGCCGGTGTATGCGGTCGGCGCAGGACCAATTTTGTGGCGTTCTCTTGGGGAGGTCTATGTCCAGCAGTGGATATTGAAAGGCTGATGGATGGATGGATGAGGAAGCAGATGCCTGAGAGTTTGACTCGAGATTTTGTAGTCTTCCAACTCGCATTATGAGAAGGAGTTATATGATGTCGGAGATTTGTTTTTAATTTTTTGGGGGCAGACAAGCTACGACCCTTTATTTTGTTAATAGGAAATGAATAAATATCGGCTTCACGGTCGGTCACACGAGAGACGGTGGTACCAACCCGCTTACGCCCGATACCAAAAGAGTACTCCCACTAGTAGCCAATCTTACCACCAGTAATGCAATGGGTGATAATTGCTTACTTCCCTTAGTCGCCTAGTACTACAGCAGGAAATAATCGGCAACTACTTACCATAAATGTGTAATAAAAAATAGTATGAATAATCCCAAATTGCTTTACTATAAATTAGCCTTTGCCCGCGGCTCCGCCGCAGCCAAAACCTAGTTTTTGGGTCATATCTTAGGTTCTCGATATTGTAGCGGGATAAAATATATCAGTTTTTAAGTCTAGTCAAGGCCTTTCAAATAAAAATAGTTGCATCAAAATCCGTCCAATAGTTTTTGCGTGATGCGCGAACAAACAGACAAACAGACCAAAATTCTAAAACAAATTGTTTTGGGTTTAGACACGCCTATATAGCATAATACAGCTATTTTTTCTCAAATATCTTGAATGTACAGACACAGCTCTGTTACAGCTTCATAATTTATTTATAGTATTTTAGGAAAACTAACAGCTAGGTAACACAATTAATTATATATCTAAGCATATGTAACTGAGGTGCATATGTATGAAGGCCAATTGTAAGTTTCTACAGATAGGAACAATATAAAATAGTTTAAGATAGTAGAGGACAAAAGATAAAGAAATTAAAATAAAAGATACATTCGAAGCAAAATAGAAAAGAAAGTACACATACATTACATAGGTTACGAAAAAGTTAATTAATATTAAATACAATTGAAATAAGTGTTGCTCAGTAAACTTTTAAGCTTATTTACAGAAATTAAATAATATAATAGTATAGACAACTTCTGACAAATTTAATCGAGCTTTGAAAAGGGCTATTCATCACAATCCTATCAGCCAATTTGTAAAGTAATAAATCTTGGAACGATTAAGCTGAATTAATTTGTATGCAAATATCAGGGAAGGTAGGCAAGACATATGCGACATATTCTGTTGATAGGGGTTAATTGGCTTGAGAGAAAAGGAGTTTCTTGTGGGGTATTCTCAGACTAACTAAAAATATAGACGTAGCATTACGAACAATCCAATGAAGCCATATAAAACCATGCCAAACTTGTAATTACACGCACTCACTCACACAAATAAAAACTAAACCATGCCAAAACGAAGTGTCAGAAATTACGAGTTACCAGAGTATGATTTAAAATTACCCTAAATAACTCGCCGATTTCGTACCTACCTTACGTACATGAATACGTCGTCAGCACCATAATATTCCCTGTACGATGCTGTAAACTTACTTTATACTTTTACTTCCTTTATGTTTTAAATATAAATCTTTAAAAAAAATACCCAAATTATAGATATTTTTTTTAGGTCTAGTCAGATCAAGTAAAAAAGTTAAGATGGAACTTTGCGAACAACGAAGTGAGGCCGGTGTTATAAAGATGTAGTGCGTGGGCCGGTGTTGCAATCATAATTCAAATTACCCTAATATTACAAAAATAATGTTACTAATTGTTAAATGTTAAAACACGATAGAACAAGTGTTCTATCAGCCATTCGGACGCGAAGTGTATGTAAAAAGTAGTGGCGGTAGTGGAAAGGATATGGGAAGAAGAATATTTTAAACATAAAATTACTGAGTATTTAATTTTGTGCATTATTACTTATTTATTTAAAAACCTTTGTGCTGAATTAATTTCCTCTGATTGCCTCTTACTTTCAATCGATTTGGAAATTGTTTCTGACATAGCAATATGGTGGAACCTAATGCTTAGGTTAGTAACGCACCGTATTAAATTAATTTTATGTTCGTGCCCAGTATTTTCCTGTTTAATCTCTAAATTGATAAAAATCTGGTTGTTGCCCTGTTGTTTCACATAAATGATGGTATGCCTTGCAAGACAGTCAAGTGCACCGCCCGTTCCCCTGTAATTTAATGCAATATGCAGAAGCAATGCAACAACACATTACACACACCAATTACACATTTATACCGTTACTTCTCTCTAACACGTGTTTTGCCGCTCCACAGGGCATCCTCAGGGCAACTATTACGACAAGCGATTGTATTCTGTGTGGTGATGGACTAAGAATACAAGTGTCACCACGCCATTCTTTCCCACGGGTGTCGTATGAGGCGACTAAGGGAAATAAGCAATTATCATCCATTACATGACTGGTGGCAGGGCTGTGTACCAATAGGGAGTACCCTTATTGCTATCGGGCCCGAACGGGTTGGTAAAAAGCACATCAGTGTGTTTTGGTTGTAGCAGAAGATGTCGTTTACTCTTTCATTTCATATCTGTGACATGAAATGGTAAGCAGCGGCTTCACAATACTCCAGGTATATGTCCATGAGCGACGGTTACCATTTACCATACGCAAAAAAATATACATTAATTGAAGTACAAATAAAAATTTTGAGTCACCACTGACATTTTTTCTACATAAATAGACCGATCGTTCAAATCGATCACGTCAGCTTTTAAACAAAAAAGAACTGCATCAAAATCGGTCCATTCGTTTAGGAGTCAAGATGCCACAAACAGACACTCACGCACACAGACACCAAACAGACAGGTCAAACTTATAACATAACACTCCCCCCTTTATGTGTGGGAGTAAAAAAAACGAGTCTCATTGCCCAAAAATAGGGTAAACTATAACAGTTTATAATGGCAGCACTTGTATGTTTCAAGCAATAAACTCAAATAATATTTTGATTTACTGAAAATATTGATTTCCAAGTTTACATAAGTGTGAAATGTGATTCCATCCTGCTTTTTATTTCTTGTAGTTTGGTTTTTACACCCTTTCACAACACAATTCGGCATTTTTACTTTGTAAATCATGATATTTTTGATGACGTTTTAATCGACGCGCCGCGATAGCTCGACTGACAATTCAAGGCGTAGTTTCGTTATACGTGTGTGCGTGTGGCCTCACTTCTTTGATCGCAGAGTACCATCTTAACTTTTTTATTTGATCTGAGGTTCTAGTCTAAGTGGGTATTTTGGTATTAATATCATTTATGAACAAAATTCTAAAAAAAATGTATTGAGTTCAGAGGCGTCTAGATAGCTAAAACATTATTTTTTTCTCAAATATCTTTAAATGTGTTGTTATATAGCTATCTGCTCTATTACAACTTTATAATACCTACCTATAGATAGATGAGTATTATAATGGGGATCCACGAGCAAAGCTTGTTAAAATGTACAGTACCCGGACGATTAAAGAATTGAAAGACGCTAAGATGCTGTGTAGCCACAAATGTTTTGCGACATTTCCCACTTTTTTTTAATGTGAATTAAATGTTTGGGAAATAAATGTACTTCGGGGTTATTACATTTTGGTACAGTACAGCACACAGAGGTATATTACGAAAAAATTAAAATTTACCAAATTACTGGTTACAAATTGTGTGGAAATTATAGTTTTCAATGGCCATGTCGATAATACGTCATCTATGTCGTCGATATGGTGGCAGTCAACATCCCCATTGTAGAAAAAAATACCACAATGTTACACCCATAAGTCAATTCAATGCTGTAAACTAAAACAAGAAAAACTCAATTTCGATATTTTTATATATTTTTTAAGCATTGACATGCTTAGCCATATAAATGAACACAAAGTGTGGATACATGTGATAGGTATCTAAAATACCAAAAAGAAAGAAAGAAAGATATATTCTCATTACACGTAACTGTTATTTTTGATTGCACATTTTCACACTTTGTGTTCGAAAATGGATAATGTATTAAACATTTATTTTAATGAATAGTCACACAGAGCAGTTAAATTAAAAAAAACTATAAATACGAAGATCTATGTAGTTTGGCGTATTTGAACGTCCAATAAGGAGTGAATTTCACACTGCCACAACAAGAGCCATTAAACAAGAAGATAACGAGTGAATGAAAAAATGACATTAAAAAAATCTGTCTATTTTCTTAACGATATTGATGTTCTTTTTTTATTAAATAACCTTTTTTTTAAGGTACTAATTATTTGTGATGCCGTGTGGGGCTGGCTTTAGAATTGTCCCACCCCTCTCTACCCACAGGAGTCATAAGAGCCGACTGAGGGAATATCGGGGGAGTGGACAGCAGCACTTCCTCGAGTATTAACAAAATCCATTGCGATCGCCAACCCGCCTACCAAGCGTGGCGATTACGGCATAATACCCCATTTCTTGGGGAGGCCTATGTCCAACAGTGGACGTTGAAAGGCTGATGGATGAATGGATGGAATTATTTGTGAATATGGAAAAAGAGAACTTTAGTGCGAGCGAGAATCGAACTTGCGTCCCTTCCAATCCGGGGAAGTGTTCTAAGCCGCTTGGTATTTCCCTACGTGGTCAAATCCGTAATACGGAGATCTGTAGGAGAACGAGAGTGACCGACATAGCCCGCCGGGTTGCCATGCTGAAGTGGCAATGGACAGGCCACATCGCTCGACGAACCGACAACCGTTGGGGAAGAAACGTTCGCGACCGCGTATCGGACGGTGCGGTGTAGGACGGCCTCCCACCATGTGGACCGATGATCTGGTCAAAGTCACAGTCAGTCGTTGGATGCGGCACAGGACCGTTTACTGCGTTCTCTTGGGGAGGCCTATCCTGCTGGAACAGTGGACGATGAAAGGCTGTTAAATGGAAGGGTGGATTGACGGCACAATAGGATATATAAATTAAAGTAGGTATATTATTTTTTAATAAAAAAAACTAGACGTCACGGGACGTCTAGCAGATGTGACAACATCGAAATTATTATGTAGAAAGAAAATGATCATAACTTGACAAAGTACTCCCCAAAATGAATCAAACGAGTATAAGCTCGATAGGATTGCGTAGTTTCATTACAGAGTTACTGTGGCCAACTTCCAGCTCCATTGTCAGACCCTGGATACCATCTAGAGACAAAGTACTCGTCAAGAAAAATCATACGAGCCCAAACTCGATGGAGTTATGTTTTTTTATAACGGAACTCCTATGGCCACCTTCTAGCTCCATCATCAGACCCTGGATACCATCTAAAAACAAAGTACTCGTCAAGACGAATCAAATTATTCCAAACTCGATGATTTTGCGTCGTTTAATTACAGAGTTAATGTGGTCACCTTCCAGCTCCATCATCAGACCCTGGATACCATTTAGAGACAAAGTACTCGTCAAGACAAATCATACGAGCCCAAACTCGATGGAGTTATGTCGTTTTGTAACGGAGTTCCTATGGCCACCTTCTAGCTCCATCATCAGACCCTGGATACCATCTATAAACAAAGTACTCTTCAAGACGAATCAAATGATTCCAAGCTCGATGGGGTTGCGTTGTTTCATTACAGAGTTAATGTGGTCACCTTCCAGCTCCATCATCAGACCCTGGATATCATCTATGACTGAAGTTCTAGTCAGGACATTTCAAACGAGCCCTAACTCGATGGAGTTGCGCCATTTAATTACAGAGTTGCGCATGGCCACCTTCCAGCTCCATCATCAGACCTTGGATACCATCTAAAGACAAAGTACTCATCAAGGCAAATCAAACGTGTCCAAACTCGACGGGGTTGCGTCATTTCATTAAGTTACTGTGGCCACCTTCCAGCTTCATCATCAGCCCCTGGATACCATAGCGTGCAAGATTTCAACGGGAAGTAAAATAAAAGCGTCGCCACGCTAACAGCCGATTTTACCCTCGGAGGGAGGGTAAAATCGGATGTAATTAGATGTTTCACATCAATAATCTTTGCTACTTGCTGCTAAAAGCTACTATTTCGGTTATATTTCGATTTCGTGACGTAGCAGCAAGATAAAATGTGCACCAGTTTTTAAGTCAAAGCTTAAGAACCAACAGAGTTCCATCAAAATCCGTTCAGTAGTTTTTACGTGATGCGCTAACAAAAAACAGACAAAAATGTTTTATGTTCAGACACGTCTAAATAGCTTAAAAGTAAACAGTTTTTTTTTCTTAAATGTACAGACAGCTCTGTTACAGCTTTCTAATAGGTTAGAAATAAATGAGAAACACATTACAAATTCTGATCATGTTCTAAATAATCCGAGTTATTTATTACGGAAATCAAACTATACAATCGGTCCTAAAACATAACTTTAAGTAGAAATTACTATGTATTATAAATGGCCGCCATCCCATCCCTTATTTGTTAATTTTGAAGTTTTAACTACCACTTAACTCTTTATGATTAATAACTAAATAAGTTTACCTATATTTATTGTGCGTATAGAATTTGTTTTATCTATCTATTGTGTGTGTGTGTGTGTGTGTGTGTTTGTGCGTATTTTATATACATAAGAGGCTTTAATTGCTTCGGTGGTGCAGCGGTAGTGTGGGCGACTGATGACCATGAGGTCTAGGGTTTTTTCGTAACAAGAAAAATTCTCAGTAGCCTCGGAATTTGGAAATGTGGCCGGTAGATATTACGTGGGACTTAAACATAGCTGGCGAACCGTGGGTGTGTAATACACCTCTGCATACCCCTTCGGGGATACAGGCGTGATATATGTGTGTATGTATGCATATAGAATAACATAAAACACTAGTAGTTAACTATCAGGCTTAAAATACGATTATACTCGTACAAACAAAGATATAAACGATTAGATTTCTTGCACAGATTTGCAGAGCGTTCAGATACCGTTTTGAATTACAAACGCGATACCAAAGTGGAATTTAAAATCGAGATGAAACGTGGTTTGAAAATGTTGTGCTTCTACCATAGAGCAACGCGGCCCGGAGGGGAGTAGGCATACGCAGGCGTTCCCCTCTGTCAAAGTATAAGTCCACGCGGACCTATGCGCACAATAAAACTAGTTGCAGCCGCACTGCCCACTCAGCCCACTAGACTAAATCTAGTTGTACGGTTGACTCGACGTGTTACAAAAATATTAAAAATGCCCAATTGCTTAGTTTTTTTGCTGCAAAAAGACATCTACCACGTCAAATTTACAAACTAATGGCGTTAGCTTTCATATGTAAGTAATTTTTAAACACCTTTTTATTATATTTACATATATTTAAAATTAAAAAGTACAATAATAATGGTTATGCTGTTTCGAATTTGTTTACCAACACAAGCCGCTCGTCCTCTTACAATACGGATCGGTCGAGCGACTGATCCGAGTTTGCATCAGATTTCGCGCCGCTACTGAGCAATAGTCGATAAAAGTGACAAGGGCAAAGGAGTCTATACAGTAATGTATCTCGTACATATAATCATTTTTGAAATTATGTTTTCCGATTTATTTAATATATTATATATTGTGAGCTTTATTACAATATAGTTTAATAATAAATTGCATAAACAATCAATTAAAATTACTTACAAAATGTGAACTTCAACCATATTGATTTTTTATTTTATTTATTTATTGCAGGTACCCTAAAGATCCGAGTTTATGGAATGAATGGAAGAAATTTTGTTTGAAGTGGCTTCACTTTTTAGTTGAAAATGCGGTTTCTTTATTTTTTAGTTAGTCTCGAGTTTTTCTACAATGAAAGATTATTTATTTCGTGATTACAATAATCAATACAATCACTTATATATAAACATAGAAATAGGTAAGTAATTAAAAATATTGCAACTAAAATTAAAAAATCATTTTCTACTGTTTAAACAATACTTAACTAAAAATTTTGGAAATTTTAAAATGTTGTTTTTAAAGAAATTGCTGTAACGTGAGACTAATTGAGCATGTGCATTTCTAAAAACATTTGTGACAAATTACTATTTTAGTTTTATTGTTTACCGTGGCTTACCTGATGGTGCATAGTAACCATTTTCACTGGGGTGCGGTTTTATTTGAAATTTCACGTGTGTGCGGTTTTATTTGAAATTGCCCTTTTTTATTGCATATAGTGGCAGACGAGCCACGGCCTATCTGATGGTAACCGTCGCTCATGGACTCAAATATACCGAGAGTATTCAAGCCGCTGCTCACCATTTCATTTCACCAATATGAAATGAAATAATAAACGGCTATCTTCTGCTACAGTCAAAACACACTAACGTGCTTATGACCGGTCACACGGGTGATGGTGGTACCAACATCAGGCTACTACCAACTCGCTCAGGCCCGACACCAAGTGAGTACTCCTACTTGGTACCCAGCCCTAACACCAGTTGTGTGCGGTTTTATTTGAAATTTCACTTGTGTGCGGTTTTGTTTGAAATATCATTTGTGCGCAGTTTTATTTAAAATATCACTTGTGCTAGTTTTGTTTCAAAAAATTGCTCACCCTCTGAAATTAGGTGCTTGAGCGTCTTCATCTATGACTGCCTATACCTATTTAAGATTGTTTATGTCCACATAATTATGTATCGTGCCCATATTGATAACCTGGTGCTACAAGCTTCTAGTGGTACAGCCTTGCTTGTCCCAGCATAAATGGGTCAGCTCGTCGAAGAAGTATTATCTCCAAGATGGCGATGCGCGAGGGATGCCTCTGGTGTTGCTAGCGCTTAACAGATTTAAATTCTTTTTTCATATGGCAACAGATGTCATAACTTCATTCTTTGTCCTTCATTCTTTGCTTATTCTTTAATTTCACATCCAAGAAATGAAATAGTGCACAGCGGCTTGACAATATTATCGGTATAGTTGAGTCCATAAGTGACGGTTACCACTTACCATCAGGTGGGCCGTGGCTCGTCTGTCTTCATAAGCAATAAAAAAAACATTCGATGAGACTTGTGAGTAAGGATTTATGGATCATTAACCTCATGCACATAACGTGGAAGCTGCAAAAGATATCACAGATCAGGAAGTCAGCAATCAACGTACACCACCTGAGTATATAGGTATTGTTTAAATTTAGGATACTAGTCTAGGTAACAATGATGTGTTTATATCCTTAAGTACGCGCGAATCTAGCAGGTACTGATTGCTTCATTCTCTTAGTCGCCTCATACGACACATGTGGGAAAAATACGCGTAAATGCCATTTTAAAGTTTTGTGATTAATCTTATTAAAAATAAAAATCGCAGCAGTTGAAACGACCCGCCATCATTATTTTTTCGAGTAATAACTTTAGATTTTCGACAGACGTTTTTCAATAACGGTATTAAATATACTTAAACGGTATTAAGAAAAGAGTAATTAATTAATTTAAAGCTGTTTCAGAACAACGTAACATTGACGCGTCGCTCGTCACAGCTTGAATTTATTTCAAGTATCGCGCAAAAGTTTACAATCTAATTAAATTTTTCCAGGTGAACTGAACACAGCTAGCTACTTGATCCAAATTAATTTTTATGCCTTCTTTCATTTTATAAGTTTGAATTTCTCATTGGATACTTTGATAATATTTATTACATACTCTTCATGTTGTGATCTTTGATTATATACCTATCTATGCTTAGACAAAGGATATTATAGACAAGCTATCAGCGTATGCAGTGTCGAGATAGCAATAGTTTGACATATGATAACCGGAATAATTTTAAAAGATAACTATGATTATAACTTTGTTGACTAAAAATGTACTACCTGTTTTAGCCGGATACAAAAATGACAGGACAAAAGAAATTGCAGTTATGCTTATATTTTGCTTAAAATGTATTAGAACATGTAATATTAACGTATATAACGTGACTAATGAAGGTTTTTTTTAAGTCTAAACAAAAACAAACTTACATACCGAAGATGGGGATGGTTGGCCACCTTATTGTTTGGACCCAGTTGAGTGGGTCCAGATACAAGTAACACATACGCGTAAAGGATAAAAATACTTATACATGTGTCTCTCTCACTCTTGGTAAAACCTAATATGTGCATCCTTTTGTTCATCCTTAATGTCAAAATAGTAGCGAGTCTATATTATTCTTCGTCGTATGTAATCAAACGTTGTAATTAATATTATATTTTGAGAGGAAGTCATCTGTCAATCTATCATTATTTGAATTTGAAACAACAATTTTGAAATGAGAATGCCGTACTATTTTATAAAATTGTATGTTTTTTAAAGGTGCAGGCGAAGATCATAACACCTCATACGGTCGGCAGTTCTATCCTACTGGTAGTTAGTTTAAGAGTTCACAGTGCGAAATTCTATTTTTTTTCCTATTGATTTTGGTGGCAGACGAGCCACGGCCCACCTGATGTTAAGTGGTAACCGTCGCTCATGGACTCAACTATACCAAGAGTATAAACAAGCCGCTGCGCACCATTTCATTTCTCAGATGTGAAATGAAAGAATAAACGGCTTCTGCTACAGCCAAAATACACTGACGTGCTTCATGACCGGTCACACAGGAGACGGTGGTACCGACCCGTTTGGGCCCGATAGCAAGAAAGTACTCTCACTTAGTACCCAGCCCTACCGCCAGTAATGCAATCGGTGATAATTGCTTACTTTCCTTAGTCGCCTTATACGGCACCCGCGGGAAAGGATGGGGTGGTGACACTTGTATTCTTAGTCCGTCACCACACGGACATACATTTATTTTATGATTAGTCTTTTTGCAATATCTACCATAAAATTTAAAGTTTTATTTCAACCGCGCGTAAAGGTTACACGCACTCATTTAACTTTTTTGTTAAGTATCGATTATAACCGAATTTATTTTTAGAGCGGGTAACGCCGAATGGTAAGTGTCATGGCATAGTAGAAAGAGTGGGGAAGTAGGCTATCTCCGGCTCATTCCGCGATATAATTACCTATCGTACTTGCCTGACTCAGCTAGGGTTGTCACTTTTAGCTAAATTTTAATTCAGTGCCAAGAAATTGGCAAGGGCCGGGAAATTGTATTTTTTACTTGTAATCGTTTAGGCAAAACCGACCTCACTAACCCTGAACCCAGACGATACAACACAGATTATTTTAACTTATGATTTTTACTCAGTCACTATACCTACAATACTGAGAAACCGACATGACATGACATTTAGACAGCCAAACACACAGCAATAAGTTCTCCTGCGATTATCACACATTTTTCATTTATTTAGCGGTGCCGAAAAGCCGTGACGCGCGAACCTTGTGTGCCGTTAGCCCCGACTAGCGTACTGAGAAACGGGTCGAGATTTTGTTAGAGTGTGCGTACGATAATATGGCGCACACATACAAGCCGCGCGCGGTGCGTTTGTATGAAGATAACCTACTTCCCACTCTTTCTACTATGGTCATGGCGTCGGTATTTGACACCATAGTTGACACACTCGTTGACAAAAGGCCGAGTTAAATTACACCCGCGATGTAAGACCTTAATCAAGAGGGAATGGAACAGCCTACATCCGGGGAAACTACATCCGGTAGGTCACAGTCGCTCGTCCATCCGAGATATTCATGTAATAAATCATCGACATCGTCACTCTTCTCTTTGGGCTTCGCAGCTACAACAAAATAAAGTCGAAAAATGTTTTTTTCCTCGAGGTTTCTTCTAAAGTGTAACAATACCATAGATTGGCATTTCTCCTAAATTGTGTAATAATTTCACAGATTCATATCAGAATTTTGTGTAACGTGCCGATAAACATCGTCATTATCATCTATATTCCCAAATTTTGTTGGCTCATCTTCCGATATGTTCAATTTTTATGGATCCGTTAGTATTTACGCTGAGCAATTGCTTATTTAACCTCCACGACTCAACTAAGGGAGGAACTAGTGACCTTAGAACAAGACCGGAGTAATATTTTTTAGCATTTGACATGCTCCGCCACTTTTTAAAGTACAAAAAGCACTTCCCCGGATTGGAAAAGATGCGAGTTCGATTCCCGCTAGTACAAAAAATCTCTTTTTCCTTATTCACAAATTATTTGTACACATTTTTTCTCGAATATGTTTAATGTACCAGTTACAGTTCTGATACAGTATTTTATAGTACTAGGTGCTACCTGCAACTTCATTCGCGTGGAATTTAGGAATAGTATTAGAAATATATCACCGGCAATAACTCACGTTGAGGATCGATTTAGTCGACCCGGGTTTCGAGCATATTCGATGCTCATCATCAGGGCGAGCGCGCAGCGGTGTCAACGAGTTCCCGGCGGGCATATATTTCTAATATGTATCAATCTCACGATAGTTTCAATACGAAAATTAGGAATAGTAGTTAGTAGGTATACATAGTTTTGGAATAATAAAAATAGTGATCCCCATCCTTTGAGTCCCGTCCAAATCGGTTTAGCCGTTTAGGAGATTAGCCGTGGATGTATATTCGATGTATATACTTATCTCTTTGTATCGGCATTCATTCAGAATTATCATGGGTTTTATTTTTTTCGTGCGGTTCCCTAATTATGTTTCCATATGTAGTAAGCCTAAGTTACTCCTTATAACAACTATCTGTTAGTGAAAGTCCCGTGCAAATCGGTCCAGCTGTTGGGGCTACAATTCATGTGCTATATTTTTTTTTACGTATAACCCTAATTATTTGTCCAAAATAGAAGTAGCCTATCTTACTCCCTGTAACACCAGCTATCTGCTAGTGAAAGTCCCGTCCAATTCAATCCACCGTTCCGGAGAGTAGCCCGTACAAGCAAACAGAGAGACAGACATACAAAAACTTGTTAATTTGTTATAGATAGCGTATGTATTCTCGTATAGATTTAGTAAAAAGTTGTTATTTAGATAAACAGACACTTTTAATTTGTTTATGGGTATAGATATACGTATGTATCTATGTCGTACATACATGTGTACATAGAGATAAATATAATTACGTTTGATTATTTCTATTAAAACAATTCCATATCCACATAAAGGTTAGCCGGTAGAAATCTCGTTTAGCTATTACTCCACCCATTATACTATATAGCGTACAGTTTTATTTTGGTCAGGTTCGAATCCTGCTCTCAGTAAAGCTTTCTTTTTCAACTTTCACAAATAATTTGTTCTTTAAAGTAGCTGAGCATGTCAATTGCTAAAATACAGATCAAAATACGTTTCACTATATTGCAGTATAATTATTTAATCAGTCTTGAAGGCGAATCTCAAAACCTTACTATATCACTATGTGGTAAATTCATAGAAAACCCCCGTATACGACAATATAACAAATGAAAAACTAAAGACTCATTATAACAAAGAAAAATATAGCTGAAGAAAAACGTAATTTTTCTTTAGGATAATCTGTTCTGAATCTGTGTGTTCACGAGAGAGCAGCATTAAATGTATTGGCCATGTAGAGCGGGTTAATACACTTCATTTGTTTAATAAGTTGAGAGGTATGAGTGGGACGCACATATGTGACGCAGCATACGAGCAATAGTAACAGAAAACAATAGACTACAGAGCTTTGAAAGCATGCTCGCAGTTTGTGGATGGCACAAAGGATTCGGGGTCACTAGGGTAATAGGGAAAAATTACCCTTAATTGCGGGTAAAATATTTTCTAAGGCAATATTATAGATTTTTACAGAATATTTAGGTAAATAATGTATAATATTTCATAAGTTTTATATGTTTTAAAATCTTGCCATGCTTGGCCTTTTACTAGAACACAAAGTACGAAAATGTGAAATAGAAAATGACAGCCACGAGCAGGGTTTGAACCAATGCTTTCTAAATATTCAACTAACAGTTAAATGTACAGTGCGGCTAAAGTCTCTCTTATACCATGGCGGTATTAGGAGTCAACTAAGGAATTAAAAAGCAACACTTTATGCCTCTCCATCTGATTACAGACCTACTCTGGTTGTGTCTCATTTCCGTACTCGGTGCGATGTATATTTGCTGTACACATCCAAGTAGAAATAAAAAGTGAAGTAAAAATTTGTTTTTTTTTCAGATTTACGATTACGTAATGTTCTTGTAGTCATGCTTGTAATATAAACTAAAATAATTAAAAAAACTTACATGTGACATGCAGAATTGACTGACTAGGCAAACGACGTAATAGTCTCTTAGGTCGTTTTGCACCCTCCCCTCCGCTTGGGAGTGCAACGTGCGCTTAGCGCATATACTTGTACGTATTTAACTTAATCGTATATATACGAGGGGTGATCCAAAAGTAATGATAATTGGTTACTTCAGGTCCACATAAAAATCCAAAAAAAAATTTTTTTTCGCTAGCCTATACACTCACTACGTCAGCCTAAAAAAATCATATAAATAGGTCAGGATTTCCGGGAGATACATTCATTTGAATACGAACTGTCGAAGAGATAACATCAACATGGAGAAAAACGAAATTAGAGCTGTGATCAAGTACCCCTGTTTAAAAAAAATGTCTACAAAAGACATACACTGTGACTTGGTGGAAACATTGGGGGACTCTGCTCCTCCATATTCTACAGCTGCACGCTGGGCCAAGGAGTTTAAGCTGGGCAGAACATCCACTGAAGATGAACATCGCGAAGGACGCCCATCCACGTCCCTCACAGAAGACAACGTGAAAAAAGTCGAAGATGTTGTGTTGGCAGATCGAAGAGTGACCATCAGGCATGTAGCTGAGGTCACAGGGATCTCATATGGAAGCGTTCAAAGAATCATTTCGAACGAGTTGCATATGAAAAAGGTCTCTGCGCGTTGGGTTCCCAGAATGTTAACCGACGAGCAAAAGAAAAAACGAGTTGACATTTCGAGGGTCAATCTCGAAAAGTTCCAAGCAGATAAAGAAAATTTTTTGTTGCGTTTTGTGACTATGGACGAGACCTGGATCCACCATTTTGATCCTGAAACAAAAAACAATCGATGACTTGGAAGCGAGCCTCCTCACCGACGCCAAAGAAATTCAGTCTCAAGTTCGGCGGGAAAGGTTATGGCGTCTGTTTTTTGGGACGCTAAAGGAATAATTTTGGTGGAATATTTGGAAAAGGGAGTCACTATTACGGGCTCTTACTACGCAGACCAAATAAGAAGATTACGGGAGGCCATTAAGGAAAAAAGACGCGGCAAACTGCGAGCTGGAGTGCTGTTTCACCAAGACAACGCACCGGCTCACAAAGCCGCAGTTGCGATGGCTGCCATTCAAGAAACGGGATTCGAACTGGTCGAACACCCTCCCTATTCGCCAGATCTGGCTCCTAGTGACTTTTACCTCTTTCCTCGGCTCAAGGAACACCTCCGAGGCAAGAAATTTGAAGACAATAGCGAAGTTATGGCCGCTGTTGAGGCGTTTTGGGAGGGTCAAGAAAAGGAATTTTTTTCAAAGGGAATCCTGGGTTTAGAAAAAAGATGGACTAAATGTATTGATTTGTTAGGAGACTATGTAGAAAAATAAATTATTATTTTAACTTTAATTACCGTGTTTTATTTTCATTATCATTACTTTTGGATCACCCCTCGTATTTATGCCTTGTATTTGTTTCTTATTTATCAACAATAACACACATAAATTGTTTTTTTTTTTAAATTGGAGGTGTATGCATATTAATTCGACGGGCCTCGTGGCGTAGTCGGTACTGTAACCGACTTCCGTGCACGAGGTCGTGGGTTCGATTCCACTTAGGACAATTATTTGTGCGATGAAAACAGACACATATTTGTGCTGCATCTGGGTGTTTTCTATCTATTATGTGTATGTATTTACAAGTAATATATGTATTATATCCGTAATCTGGTACCCATAGCATAACCGTTAAGCTTAGTTTGGGACCAGAGGACGTTGTGGGACGTGTGAAATGTCCGAGAATATTTATTTATTGATGTGAAATATCTAATGCGGAGGGAGGGTAAAACCGGCTGTTAGCGTGGCAACGCTTTTATTTTACTTGTCCCGTCCAAATCTTGCAAGTAAAATTTAAAACACTTCCCGGTTTCCGATTGAGCTGAAATTTTACACGCATATGTCTATCGCGTGACAATGCATAATTATGATAATATGGAGCTGATCTGATGATGGAACTGAAAGGTGGACATAGGAACTCTATAATGAAACGGCGCAACCCTATTGAATTTGGACTCGTTTGCTTCGTCTTGACGAGTACTTTATCTCTAGATGGTATCCAGGGCCTGATTATGATGATTTATGTCCATTTACGTTATTTTACACATATCATAATTTTATACAAGCACGCATTGAAAAAGTTATGATTATTTTATTTCTACAAAATAATTTCGATGTTTTCACATCTATCAGACGTCCAGTGATGTCTTTTTTTTAAATTTATTATTATATATTCCTTTTTATTTATAACCCTTTCACTATTGCCCTATTGCGAATGGGTCTTTCATGGTGAGAGGTTTATTCATTAGTTCTATATAACCAGAGCTATCTTTTAATAGTCGTAAATATTGACATTGCCGGTTTTTTAAACGGCTACAATTTTATTTTCAGAATAAATATTTAATAAAATAGGTTATGTATTACTGAAACTATCACTAAGATATTGTTAATGTTTATTTGATTTATTATCTAGCAATAACCTGCAAATTTATATACCTACTTACTCAAAATATGAATACATAAAAGGAACTGTGTTTATTCAAGTCCTAAAGAGAGCTTACGTAACTTCAATCCAAAACTATTGGTGTATTTATTTTATCCATAACTCGGGTGGGTGGGGTAATAATTTTCAGTTGCTGGCAACACAGTGCTGAAAGTAAACCACCGGGAATAGGGGAGCTAGACTGACCGCGTTTCAGTCGGTCGCGAGAGCTCGGCGGCACTAAACGGCCTGGAGCATCGTTCTCTCAACACGAACAATCGAATTAGAACGAACAACAATTAAAACGATAACCCCACATAAATTACGCTAATTATTCTGTTCAAATATCAAATTTACAATGTGACATCTCAAGTGTTCCATTTTTAAAATAAATCTAGGTTATGAAGTACACAGGATCGGGTAGCGATACAGGGATATTAATAAAAATAGGCTGTTTGCAGACTGTTTTTGTAGGCCAGGTGAGTCCTCGTTTATTATTTATAGAAGCTTTTTCTTGTTGTTTCGCGTAAATTACCTCGGACCTTGTCCAGTGAGGACATTTTTTATTGCCGTTAATAAATGAGAGCTCCTTTTTATTCTCTACTTTTTGTTGTGCATATATGTTATGTATAATAAAATAATTATTCCAACTTTAAAACAAAAGAATATTAACTGACAAGAATTTTTGTAGCAACTAATAGGCTTATCGATCTGCCAAAAGCTTTATTTTTTTAACACGCTTTTATTAATAATTCGTTTCGTTAGGTATTATGGCACATAAATTAATACCACTATATTTCTAAACGATAGCGAAGAAAAATATACAGGGCACAGGTATTAATACATTTATTTCACCTTTCAACAGGTGAATCAGTTCAATGTTTTCTGTCTAAACATATTGTTTTAGCTTAATAAATATTGTTTAATTCATCAAAAACGAAATGTTATCATTAGCTTTGTTAAGGTGCTAAAGAATGTACCTAACCGCACACCCTATCGTTCGGGGCACCGAATAGAGTAGTGTGCGGCTCTCACCCACTAAATAAACCCCCCGTGTGTCTCTCCGCCTATATTGGCAGACCACTGGAACTGTGGCATTACTTCAGTGGTATGTTACCGTTAGCTAAATTGTGCGGCAGTATAAACGAGTCCCCTGTAATTTACTTAATAACTTATACTTGATCTGGGTGTTATATCGTTGAAGGAGCACGAGTCCCAAATTAATAATAAATATAAGTCAGTCATTATTAATACAGTGATTGAGACCTACATACAGAGCATTAGTTGCTCGGAGTCATATTTTTTTTTATGGGTTGTGTCATGTCTCTATTCAGTAAATCCATATTATGGAGTGAAGGTATAGTGTAATAACAAGCAAAGATTCTGAGTATGACAGAAAGTGTATGTAAAACATATTTGATTAGCATGCTTTAAATATACACTATTTAAAATGTACGCCGAAGCAAGATGTTGGCAAAAAAATTTTACGCATTCAGTCTGTTTTACTGAGCAGCAAGTTTAATTTTAACGAACTTTCTGTTTCATAATTAAAAAACTTAATGCCTGCCTATACTGTTACATCGAGACGGTATTTCTGTTCTGCGAGTCAAGTTAAATAAAAACTAATAATAAGATTTAATTCCATACGAATTAGGCAACTAACCAAATCCTTAGCAATCTTGTTATTCTGCACTGCATTTTATACAGCTTCAAAAGCTAGTAATAGTTTTTTCATATATAAATCAAGTACTAGGGTGGCAGAAATTATAAGAACTCAAAGATCAAAGCGAGCTCGTGTACAACGTACGAGCGTAATTGCTTCCTGTGGGGAAACGCGGCGTGTGAAGAACGACCTCTCTTCGCCCTGTTGCTACCAGGTTGGCATAAATACTAAGGGGAGGTGAATTTAATTCGGATGTACTGAAACGTCACGCGGTTTTCAGCAATCCACCTATTTTTTAGTCTGGTTATATTTTATAGCTACCTAAATTATAAATGTATCTGGTAATGGTCCAGGAGCCGCCGCCTATTTTTTTTAGTGATTAATAACAGGCTGAATATTTGTGAGTAGGTTCCGTTCGATGAGATACGCAATTTTTTCTCAGTGAAAAATGCCTATAGAGGAAGCTAATAAGTATCCGTGGAATCGACAACTTCCAAGCGTGGGAAAGAGCAAACGTACCACTATATTTGTAGGACTATATGGCCATTTCATAATACAAATATATACAAAGCTGCATTAAAAAAATCAGATGGTTAATAATTTGAATGATCTCTTTTTTTATATATTTTTTTCACTCTATATTTGTAGTGGAACAAGCTCCAGTCAAACCACCTATTTTGTAGGACAATTGTTATTCCGAGTTTATTATCCAATTATCTTAACATTTAAACTTACTGTTAGTCAGACAATTTCGACACCCCACCAAATCGAAATGTTTTATATATGCGCACTTTATTAGCTACCTCTATCGAGATTTTTCACAGAGAAAAACTTGGGCGCCTCGTCGTATGGAACCTACTCACGAAGATTCAACCCATTATTAATTACTTAAAAATATAAGCGGCGGTTCCTGTACCATAAAATCCGGTCCTGTGCCGACCGCATCCAACGGCTCCCCGCAGCTTTGACCAGATCATCGGTCCATCTGGTGGGGGGCCGTCCTACGCTGCGCCGTCCGATACGTGGTCGCCACTCGAGAACCTTTCGTCCCCAATGGTTATCGGTTCGTCGAGCGATGTGGCCTGCCCATTGCCACTTCAGCATGGCAACCCGGCGGGCTATGTCGGTCACTCTCGTTCTCCTACGGATCTCCGTATTACGGAATCGATCACGTAGAGAAATACCAAGCATAGCCCGCTCCATGGCCCGCTGAGCGACTTTGAGCCTTGATTCAGAGAACATTCAGAGACCAGGTCTCTGTTCCATATGTCATTACTGGTGACACACACTGGTCGTAGACCTTCGTTTTCAGACACAGCGAAATATTGGACGAGAAGATCTTCCTTAGCTTCCCGAACGCTGCCCAGCCGAGTTGGATTCGTGAATTAACCTCATTCTCGAAGTTGTGCCTACCTAACTGGACTGTTTGTCCCAGGTAGACATAATGGTCGCCAACTTCGAGAAGCGCACTCCCGACTAGGATCAGTGCTGAAATGACATAGACATTAGACATGACTTTCGTCTTATCCATGTTCATTTTGAGACCCACTAGTCGGGAAACCCTGCTGAGATCATTGAGCATGGTGCCAATGTCCTCCAGCGATTTTGCCATGACTACGATGTCGTCGGCATATCGAAGGTGAGTGGTGTATTCGCCATTGATGTTGATGCCGAATCCGGTCCAGTCCAAGAGCTTGAAGACATCTTCCAATGCAGTAGTGAAAAGTTTCGGGGACATAACGTCTCCCTCTCTAACACCTCTCTGTAGTTGGATCGGTTTCGTACTCTTGTCCTGAACACGGACTGACATGGTGGAGTTTTTATACAAGCACTTTAGCACTTCGATGTACCGATTGTCAATTTGGCACCGCTGAAGGGACTGCAGCACCGCCCAAGTTTCGATTGAATCGAAGGCTTTCTCATAGTCCACAAATGCTAGGCACAGAGGTCGATTGTATTCCTCGGTTTTCTGTATAATCTGGAGTAGCGTGTGGATGTGGTCTATGGTACTATAGCCTTTTCGGAAACCGGCTTGTTCGGGAGGCTGGAAGTCGTCAATCCTGCGCGTGAGTCGATTTGTAATGACCCTCGAAAACAACTTATAGACGTGGCTCAAGAGCGAGATGGGTCTATAGTTCTTCAAGAGGGTTCTGTCACCTTTCTTGAAGAACAACACCACCACGCTTCTGGTCCCCTACTCTGGAACGTCGCCCCCGAGATCGACGGAATTGAACAGCCTCTGAAGAGCTTTTAAGACCGGCTTGCCGCCTGCTCTCAGAAGCTCTGTGGTGATTCCGTCGTCTCCCGGTGCCTTTCCGTTCTTTAGTTGTTTGAGAGCCATTCTGATCTCGTACAGGCTGACGTCCGGGATATCTTCGGTAAAGTGCCGATCCAGGAGATGCAGGTTCAAATCCTGCTCGTGACTGTTATTTTTTCGATTTTCACATTTTTCACTTCGTGTTTAATGTATAGTGCTAAGCATGTCAAATGCTAAATATATATATAAAAATATCTAAATATTTTAGCTATTACTTTATCCCTTTCCAGCAATGTACCCATAGCTTATCCCATAATTCCATTGTGGCATTTATTAATACAACTTTGAGCTTACTATGTAGTAAATCAATCAACTTGCGTATTTTTTTAAATTGTTTATGGTAAACAATGAACCAGCGCAAAGGTCATTCTGGTACGAGTATGGTACAGAGAAAAACCAGGAGCATTATATAGCCTATCAAAGGCGGATCCAGTTTACCAGTCTCAAGAGAGGTCAAATAATTATTAGATTATTTTCAATTGCAATAACCATATTTCATATGTCTTTATGCAATTCAAATATGTAGTTGCTATCATATACAAATATTTAAAAGAAGATTTAAGAGAAGAAGCGCCGTGTGGGGCTTTAGAATTACCCCACCTCTCTCCACCCATGGGAGTCGTAAGAGCCGACTGAGGCAATACCGGAGGATTGGGCAGCAGCACTCCTTCGAGTATTAATAACATCCACTGCGATCGCCAACCCGCCTGCCAAGCGTGGCGATTACGGCACTATCCCCCATTCTTGGGGAGGCCTATGTCCAGTAGTGGACGTTAAAAGGCTGATGGATGGATGGATGGATGGATGGATGGATGGGTGGATGGATGATAAAGATTTTATAAAGATAAAAGACATTATTAAATGTTAAATCTAATTTAGGAATGATAAATATCAACATTATAAAACAAATATTTCACACAACGAAGAAGCAACAAATTGATGTTATTTTTATACTTCTAATATTATAGAGGAAATATTTTTCTGTATGTACGCTCTAACGCCATTCATATCTACTAACTGATCATCATTTTCACCCATATGGTTTAGAGCCCAGGAACATAATATGTTCCTGCATAAAAATTAGCATGTATTTTTTTTTATTGCATGTAGTGGCAGACGAGCCACGGCCCATCTGATGGTAAATGGTAACCGTCGCTCATGGACTCAACTATACTGAGAGTATTGTCAAGCCGCTGCTCACCATTGCATTTCACCGATATGAAATGAAAGAATAAATGGCTATCTCCTGCTACAGCCAAAACGGAACGATGTGCTCCATGGCCGGTCACACTGGAGATGGTGGTACCAACCCGCTCGGGCCCGATACCAAGTCAGTACTCCCACTTGGTACCCAGCCCTACCACCAGTCATGCAATGGATGATAATTGCTTACTTCCCTCAGTCGCCTCATACGACACCCGTGGGAAAGAATGGGGTGGTGACACTTGTATTCTTAGTCCGTCACCACACGGATCAAATGTATTATTATTATAGGATAAAAAGTATATATAATATATGCTACTTTTTACCCCAGACAAATTGTCGTGACCTATCCACTCGAAAGGTATAAAATGTGTCTTATAAAACTTTATTTAATGAATAAAATGTCCTTTATTATTATTGCCTTTGTGGTGCAGCTGTAATGGGAGCGACTGCTGATCATAAGATTTCGGGTTCGATCCCCGGGTCGCGCAGGGTTGTTGAGCTTTTTCGTAAAAAGAAAAATTCTCAGTATCAGCCCGGAGTTTGGAAATGTGCCCGGTAGACGGCAATAGCCTCGCCCCCTATTACGTGGGACTTAATCATAGCTGTTGAACCGTAGGTGTGTAATACACCTCTGCCTACTCCTTCGGGAAATACAGGCGTGATGCTATGCTTGTTTGTAGTTATTATATTGTAAGCTTTGTTTGCGTGGAGCTGCGGGGGGAAACTAGTGTTTTATAAATAAAGTCCTAGAGTTACATAAATATATTTAATATCAGTATTAGCCGGGCATGCTCAGTCCTAAATCTTGATAGTGTCTCCAGAATTTAATAGAAGTACATACATAATGTATAATTTCAATAACTTATGTATGGTTCATTGCTGAAGTTTATTAAGGTCATTTGCGGAGCCAGATGCGAAAAATGTTTAATATCTTTACACTCACGCTATATAAACCAGTTAGTTATATACCGTTTATGGGATTTTTCATTTGTGCATAACCGACTAACTGAACCCGCAGACGTTGTCCCACTCTAACGTTGACTGAACTCCTATTAGCAGCCCTAGGATTTTTCGGCCTAGGATTTAGATCATAGAATTGGCCACTAAATGATGTGGCTAGGCTTGCCAATTTCTTTTAAAAAAAAATAACGTATCACATTTTTTAAGTAGGAAAAATAAAGTATTTGGAAGAAAAAAAAGTATTTAAAAAATATTATTAATTTATTCTTTTGAAAACATACTTTTGCATGCTTCTACAATAGCACACGCTAACTTCTTTTTTTGTCCTTGAATTTTTAGAAGCTATCTTTATGATCACAATTATTTTTTTTAATAAATATAAAATTGAAATGGTTTGATTTAACTAAAACGAATTCTTCAAAGTAAATAAACAAGAACCATTATGACCTTATTTCGCTGATAAACGAACATCACAGACGGAAGCAAAGAGTAAAGTAAAGTAATACTAAAGGAAGACGGATGTCATCTCAGACAGGTGACTTATCTATCACATTGACAATGACATCTAACGTTTCGTATTTAAAAATATATTTAATTCGAGTATCCGTTCTGTTTCATCTTAAGAGTATCGATAATAGATTTTTCACGCATCTTTTCCAATCCGGGGAAGTGCTCTAAACCACTAAGCTACCCTACTGATCCTTCGATCATCCCAAATTCTTAATTATATTTGTCTTACGACTAACGCCATCTACCGCCAAGCGATGCGTGGTTCGATTCCCGCCCCTACTAAAAATCTCTTTTTCTTTATTCACAAATAATTTGTACTTTAAAAAGTAGCGGAGCATGTCAATTGATAAAAGAAATATATCTAAAAAAGTATCGATAATAGTTCAGTAATTATTCATATAAGTGTTTCATTCTACGCATCACAGTAAAGATTGGAAATAGAGTATTTTTACATATTTTATTTTTATGCAAAATTATAAAGTATATTTACCAAAAACAAAGTAAGATACGTTATTATAGTCATGTCATATTATAGTCATGGTTGACCATTCCATGAAACCGAATCTAAAAAAAATCAGTGGTAGCCTAGTAGTAAAAGCAAGGACTGTAAAGACTGTTATTTAGTTTGATTCCCAATCTAAGGTTCAGACCCCGTACGGCACACATCTTTGACTTTTCGAAGTTACGTGTATATTTGTTTACAGTTTATCACTGCTTGGTGAGGGAAAATATCGTGAGAAAATCTACATGCATGAGAGATTTATTCGACGGTAAATTCTGCCAATCCGCATTGTGCCAGCGTGGCCTAATCCCTCTCACCATGAGAGAAGACCCGTGCCTAATAGTGGGACAAAAAAGGATGAAAAATAAAACACCTAAAAAAATCTAACCATTTCATGAAGTAGTAGGTTTTATATCCCGGAAAAATTAGGATTACAGTTCCCGTAAGCGATAGATCGCCATAACTACTCTACATATTATCATGAAATTTAGCATACATATAGTCTATAGTATAGTATTTTTACATAGCGATGATTAACGTGCGTGATGTATTTATATTCTGATACAACTGACTGACTGACATCCGCGCGGACGAATTGCGGGCAGAATCTATTTACATAGTTGTTCATATTTGAAAAATCAGAAGAATTTTACCAAGTGTCATTTTGTTTTTTTATTGCGTAGACTAGCCAAGGCCCACCAGATGATAAATGGTAACAGTCGCTCATGGACTCAACTATAACAAGAGTATTATCAAGCCGCTGCTAACCATTTCATTTCACAGATATGAAATGAAAGAATAAACTCTTATCTCCTGCTACAACCAAAACACTGCCGTGCTTCTTGGCCGGTCACATGGGAGATGGTGGTACCAACTCGCTCGGACCCGATAGCAAGTGAGTCCTCCCACTTCGTATCCAGCCCTACCACCAGTCATGCAATGGGTGATAATTGCTTACTTGAAACTCGTTCAATGTTTCGAATAATATCTTTGCCTACATGAGAACAATCCACGAAAAACAAGTTTTATAATATCTAATATTTGCGTAAACATAATTATTAAATATTGTTTTGATTACATTCGTTTGGAAACCAAGGGTAATTTACTGTCTAGAACTCCAGAAGACTTTTTAATAGCCTTTAAAACTCAGTGACTGTGATGATACATATTCATGATGGAATTACAATTGTAGACCTACTTTGCTTGAATTAAGTACCCTACAGATCACTAAAGCGTATGATGTTAAGCCTATTTAATTTGTTAAACAGGATCACAAACTTGTAATTTGTATATCTCTACTAAATTCTGGCAGCGACTCCGCGAATATTTCAGTTGGTAAATACGTACTTACGTAAATACTTACTTTGGCCGTGTGTCGTAAGAGCCGACTGAGGGAATACCGGGGGAGTGGGCAGCAGCACTCCTTCGAGTATTAACAACATCCACTGCGATCGCCAACCTGGCTGCCAAGCGTGGCGATTACGGCCTTACGACTCCCGTGGGTAGAGAGGGGTGGGACAATTCTAAAGCCGGCCCCACACGGACCCCGATTACACCGATTTAATAGCGGAATAAAATGTATACCAGTTTTTAAGTATAATCAAGAGCTAAATAAAAAAAAATCATCTAAATCCGATCAGCAATTGCATGATGTGCGAACAAACAAATAGACAAAAAATTTATATGCGTACGATGATAACTGCAAACAGAACCCGTATTGTATGAAATACCGATATACAGATTTTTTTTATTGCTTATGATGACAGACGAGCCACGACCCACCTGATGGTAAGTAGTAATCGTCGCTCATGGATTCAACTCTATCGAGAGTATTGTCAAGCCGCTGCGCATCATTTCATTTCTCAGATATGAAATGAAAGAATAAACGGCTATCTTCTGCTAAAGCCAAAACACACTGACGTGCTTTATGACCGGCCACACAGAAGACGGTGGTACCGACCCATTCGGGCCCGATAACAAATGATTACTCTCACTTGGTACCCAGCCCCACCACCAGTAATGCAATGGGTAATAATTGCTTACTACCCTTAATCGCCTTGTTTGACACCCGTGGAAAAGGATAGGATGGTGGCACTTCTATTCTTAGTTCGTCACCACACTGACATAAAAGACTTACCGATTTTTATGACTAATTTTAATAAAGAATCATATCTTAACGTCTTACCGGGTGATGGCCACGCTATTTATAGGATACTTACATAAATTGATCCAACAAAGCTATTTAATTCACAACCTCACATCACACGCTGTCACATCAAGCGCTGTTCATAATTTTTGGAAGTAGACTCTTGCTGATTTTATAAATAGTTCAAAGAGAAAATCCACCCACTTACTGTAGTATATCAGCTTCAAATCACGGTCGTATTTCTACTATAGCGTGCTCCCAGTGACAGCATTGGAAGCCCACACCTATTCCTCGTTGTCGCCACCTCTTATCTCTTTTCATAGAAGTAACGCAGGAGTTATGCCCATGGCATTGCCTGTACGATAACCCCTTCCCTGTATGCATGCTGCAAACTTCTTACGCTATATTCAGCAATAGAGATAGTTTTATCTACGTTCGCAAACTACACAGTTACTTAAGGTCAGCCTAAGAATGAGCACCATATTATAGGTACTGTTTCCTCAATCATGTCCATGTATTAGCACCTCATACTAGTAATGGCTGGAAGATAATGGGTACTGACCGATCGTAGAGCGAATGTGTTGCACAGAGTTAATTGAGAGCGTCTTGTACCAGGTGCGCAGAACGTTGCAGTAGTTTTCATTATAATATCGGCGGCATGGGGTCCTCACCTTCCGGCTGGTGCAGGTGCTGTCGGGGCATGGATGCTTCGGCAAGTACCTGTACACGGTTGCTAGGAGGGAGGAGACTCCCTGCTGCCACCACTGCGACTGCAGCGAGGACTCGGCGCAGCACACGCTTGAGTCGTGCCCGGCCTGGGCTGACCAGCGCCGGGATCTCGCTGCAGTCATCGGAGAGGACCTGTCGCTGCCGGCTGTCATCCGATCGATGGTCGGCGGCAATAGGTACTGGAATGCGGTCGCCACCTTCTGCGAGAATGTCGTCTCGCGGAAGGAGGCGGCGGAGAGGGCCAGGGAGGCTGATCTCTCCTCTGGCCCGAGCCGCCGCCGGCGCGCGGGGCGGCGTGGGCGTGAATACCTGCGCCTAATGCCGCCCTAGCCGAGGCCGCGGGCGGTTGGACCGGGGATTGTCCTCCGCTCGCGTAAAGCCTACCGCGAAGGTGCGATGCCCCAGGTGTGAGGAGGCGTTGCTCAGAGAGGAAGCCCAAGAGGGCTAGCCGCCGCGCGGACCACTGAAGTGAATATACGCGGTACCAGTGGTCCGCCAAGTACGGGCGGGTGAGGGCGCACGGTGGATTTTTAGTGGGTGAGAGCCCCACACTACCCTGCTGTCTCCCCGGGCAGCGGGGTGTGCGGTAGGTACATTTTTGTCCACCAAAAAAAAAAAAAAAGTTTTCATTATAATAACTGTTTAAAGAAGAGTACTCGTATAAGATTAGGCTGATGAGACTGCCAAACCCTATAATAAATAAATAATAAAAAAATATAGCAAAAAATGTAAGTAGTGATTTGTTTTCTACAAGCTAATATAGAAGATGAATTTATTGTTAGCTAGCTGATGGCCTTTCTTAGCCCATCTTCTGAAATTCTATCTAGACAAAGATATATACCTATAACACATAGAATAATATAAACAGCCTTTGCCCGCGGCTCCACCGCAGCCAGAAGCTTGTTTTTAGGTTATATCTCAGGTTCCCGATAGGTATAGTAGCGGGATAAAATGTATACCAGTTTGTAAGGCTAATCAAGAGCTATCTAATAAAACAAGTTGCATCAAAATCTGTTCAGTGGTTTTGGCGTGATGCACGAACGAACAAACAGACAAACACACGAAAAATCTAAAATACATTCTTTTCGTGTAATATCTTGAATGTACAGACAAAGTTCTATTACAGCTTTATAATAGTTAGGATGTATATTTTGAATTTGTAGCAATTGTGGAGCCCCGATAGAGTTGCTGATAATAATATAATCATGTAAATGTATGCGACAACAGTGGCGCTTACCGACACGATATTCCTAGTCAGTATATTAATCTGTTACTCTACTCTGTCGCGCGACACAGACCATCACAATACTATTATGGCAAACACACCGAGATACTTTACAGTCGGTCAAAAGGGAAACAGTGGTAATAACCTAACCTGTGGGTCTAGCCAAGTTGTATTCTATGATCGCTAACGCTAATAGAAAACTATTAAAATGTATGGAAATTTGACATCTCTAACGTTAAGTCACGTGACTTAGCATTATAGATGTTGTTAAAGACTTAGATAAATATAGGTTCTTTATCTAAGGTTAGATTATAAGGTGCGGTGCAGACGACGCACTATCCGCGGCGCAATTTTTAGTCTGTAAAAATAGAACCTATGTAATTATATGCAGTAACGCATACGACGCACAAAAAGTCCGGCAGATAAATAATCCGCGTGATTCTTGCAGACCGCGCCGCGCCGCGCCGTACAAAAAGTGCGCGAAAAAAATAAAACGTTTGCTTCAACGAGCGTTAACGCACACGGCGCCCACATTAATCTGCAATCTGCACTCGTTAAGTGTTGGAGGTAAAGTATGGCGCTAGAGATCGATGTATCGATGTTAATACAAGAAGTACAAAACAGCCCAACAATTTATTTATGATAAATACTTCTAAGCCAGAATATCATGATAGACATTTAAAGAGCAAAATGTGGGCTGAAGTGTGCTGTAGTGATCGCACGATTATTATATAAATTCACAACAATATCTTTTATAAAATGGCTCCCTCAGGTTCCCTACGTAAACACTGTTGAACACAAGAACACAAACTGATAGAGAGATTACTTTTGTACCAGAACAGAGGGGTCCTTACAGGAATCATAGAACATCAATTAATAATATATAGCAATCGATTCACAGTAAATATATCTATGTGAGGAGATTGATTGGAAAATACTATTATCCCCACAACTTCAAGTATAAAATAATACATCGCGATCTCTGCATTTCCACAGCGTATACGTCCCTACAGTTCTGCTGACAAAATGATCGTAGATGTGCGTCGTGTGCGTTAAGTCTGCGAAAAATCCGCGACGGACTTTTAGCGCGCCATGCAGACTTTTTGTGCGCCGCAGATTCGATCGCACAAAAAGTGTGTCGTCTGCGCTGCACCTAACAAATGAGATAACAAATGAGTATGTATCACTTAGGACCCACCAAACAAACACACCATCCAAAGAAAAGAATGGGCGCTTGTATTCCCAGTACGTCACACGGATCGTAGACGTATCAATATTACAAACTTGTTGTTTAAGTTAATTCTTATTTTCAACATGACTTCTACTGATAACACTGCATGACTTACAAATGATATATTAACTTCCAATGCTCTTAGTTCTAAATAAATCATCCTGTCACAGTTAGTAATTACTTTTTCCGACGGACTTGTTTCTTCGATTTTTATTTATTTTTCTATGTGACTTCAATCTAGGTTTAGGGTCACCAGGTGTCCCTGTTATTTGGGTCGTAGATGGAAGTTATTAAAGCAGTTGCTCCGCGTAGAACTGGTAATTAGCTAAAACTGAATAAATTAATAGAAGACGAGTAATTATAATCCATTGCATTATTGGTGGTAGGGCAGGGACCCAAGCGGGTTGGTACCACCATCTCCCGTGTGACCGGTCATGAAGCACAGCAGTGTGTTTTGGTTGTAGAAGGAGATAGCCGTATATTCTTTCATTTCATATCTGTGAAATGAAATGGTGAGCAGTGGCTTGACAATACTCCCGATATAGTTGAGTTCATGAGCGACGGTTAACATTTACCATCAGGTGGGCCGTGGCTCGTCTGCAACCATACACAATAAAAAAAAAAGAAAAATATACGGCTACCGATATGATACAAGATATATATGATACAAGATATATATGATACTATTACTATAAAATAATATAGTCATTCAATTTTTTCTATAAGTATGATATCATCCTCGTGGCGTAGTCGGTAGTGTAACCGACTTCTGTGCACGAGGTCGTGGGTTTTTGGTTGTATCTGCCATCCACGTTTATCCTAGATAAAGAACCTATAGATGTAGCCATGATACATTAAGAAGTGCGGAAGTGAGACGGGCATATACGAAATACATAAGAAAATGGTGACAAAGTATCGTATCTAGCTGTCTCATATGACGTGCAGGTTTTTCAACTGGCGAACTTTAAAATCGTTCGCCATACAACTGCATCACCATGACTACCAGGGATGTCATTAAAAGGAAAATTAGGAGCCGTGTTTTGGGGTTGAAAAAATGCTGTGTCTCAAACAAATTTATTCAACTAATTTAATTATAAATAAATAATAAGGTTGCCCAATAGTTATTTATCTATGAAGGTTTCCGTACAAAATCTATAAAAATATGTCAGATAAAAAAACTTTATTTGAATTTCACTAAATTCATCGAAATTTCCTTTTTTTTAATTTTCTAGCTGTAAATATTTTTATAAATATGATTCATATTATAAAAAGCAGTGTGCTATTGCACGCCTTTACGAGTATTTCATACATTTTATTTATCAAAATATCCGATGTGAAATCGCTACAATATATTTACTAATAACTAAGTAAGTGATGTTGCAGGATTTTAGTGTTGAATATAAAAAATAAAACCTTTTTAAAATAGTTACGTTAAAATTTTGTGAGAGTTTATTATCTCTAAACTCTCACCAAATTTTGCATTCACAATATTGACAAAAACTTTGTGTATTATTGATCTTTTCCCGGTACTTGACAGAGTAGTATACATAGATTATAACTACCAGGATTCTTCTATTAAAACTACCAAGACAACATAACTATATTTTCATATTTTTTGTGGGAAACAAACGTTTGTTTTTCCATAAAATAAATTGTAGAGTCGTAAGAATCAGTCATATCTCGTATAAACAACTGTTTACTTGTGCAGCACTCGCTGTTCGCTTATGTAATTCTCATCATAAAGTTTTTATGTGGTCCGAGAAAGTCCCAACGACCAATAAAAATGTAAGCGAAGAGAGTTTGGTTGTTTCCGATCCGCAAACAAGTCGGAGATCCTGCCATTTTGTTTTGTTTTTTACTCGACGTTTTGAAGTTTGTCGTTTTATTTTACTTACCCATCTGCGGCGAATGCCAAAAAGGGATTGATACATGTGTTATATCGCCCGAAAATCCCTTTTCAATTTATATTTATTTACCTTTAAGCTAAGAAAATGCATCATCCTCCATAACAGCAGAATGTATATAAATTAATATCTTATGTGCTTTCATTTAAAACATTAAAACGAAAATATATCATGACTAAAAATGTCTAAAGAAATATTATAAATTACGATACTAGTTACAAAAGTATTCTTTAATTAAACTTTGTTCGAGTGAATGAACAACTGCAGTGTTTCTTTAGCGCTAACCTTTAAAATGAAGTTTGAACAGAGCACTATGTCATGCTAATTCTGAGTTTTAAATTAAAAATGCCATATACCACTCATTCTTACAGAACATCGAAAATGTTTTAATGTAACTTATATTCAAGATTATAATTAACTTTAACGCAAGCTTCCAATTTTTCTAAATATTGCTCATATTCTCGTATTTTTTACTATGTGTTTTTGTTTTTATTAATTCGCTTTCTTGTATATCTGTCCGGGTGGAATTTTGTAATTGATTTTAATCACAAAAAAAATATAGTTTTTTTTTTATTGAATTCGATATTTGAAATTTGAGCCATAGCTCAGATGTGGATGGGAATGCATGGAAATGTGAAAAAAGAAGAAAATAACACTAAAAAGTAATAATAAAAATAAAATTTACCATTTTTTAGAATGGAGTAAATAATATAAAATAATTAAAATACTTGTAAGATTGGAAACGAAAAACATGGGGCATGCTATTAATGCATCAATTATCTGCTGCATGCGCAGTATTTTAATTATTTTACTTTTGAGTCCGTTATAAAAAAATTATACATTAATATTTTGACGTGATAACGTCTTATAGGTAAATCGATGAACGCCGCCAGCACGCACGAAACAGTCTCACTTTACGAAAAATGTATGGCGACCGATGCATTGTTTGATGTTCGCGCCCACAAGAGAGCCGCGGGCTGAAGAGCGTCTGCGGGAGGGAGGTCAACGACTGACATCACATTCTTCGCCCGAACGCATCCCGGGCAACACGTGTATCTCAATTTATAGCAGCTCGCACGATTGTACATTTTATATGTACCATTCGATTTCTATCAGTATCAAATGTTGTGAAACTCTTAAAAAACATATATGACGTTATCACGCAAAATTATTGTCCGTAAACCAACTATATATATATATATATATATATATATATATATATATATATATATATATATATATATATATATATATATTATATATATATATATATTATTTTAAGATTATGTACCTATCTAGATATTTGTTAGAACATAATTATATGTTGCTCTTTTGTCGTGACCGTACCAATAGTATTTGTGGAACTCAATTCTTTTAGCCGCCTCGTAGACAGTGAAGACACCAAAGGAAAATAATATTATGGCCACTGTATATCTCATAGCTTATTACGCCGTTTAATAAGTAAAAAGTTCCAGATTCTCGTATCAACTCCAGCAGAAGCCGAATGTTTAGTAGGCAGTACCTAATTGTTTTCGGTTAAAGGTGACTAAAACCAAAGTTAAAGTCGGTGACTACACAGAAAATACATTAATAAAGTTTCCCTCTTCGCTAAAACAGATATTTGCTGTATTCGCTATGAAGGTCGACTTTTATGTACACAATTTGAATTTGCAAACGTTGCTTCAGGAATAGTTAATTTGAAACTTTTTTTTGCTGGTTTTTTAAGTTCTTTTGTGCTAATGGCGGACAGAACATTTTCTGGAAACTATCGAGAACTTTCTGTGTCGTGCGCTGAATGTTGATTTGTTGGACTGAACTGTTTAAAAATGTATCTTACTAACTATAAAACTACTTATAAAGCCAAAAAAGAGCTGTGTCTGTACATTTAAGATATTTAAGAAAAATTATATTAGACTATATACAGTTTTTTTTTTAGATTTTCTGTTTGTTTGTTCCTTCGCGCATCACGCAAAAGCTACTAAACGGATTATGATGCAACTAACGACTTAAAAACTGGTATACATTTTATCCCGCTACTATATCGGGTACCTGAGATATAACCTAAAAACTAGCTTTTGGTTGCGGCGGAGCGGCAGCAAAAGCTTGTTATACAAAAGTTTAAATCTTTTTACAGGAAATGTTACAGTCGCACTAAACTCACTTTTAGGTTTGTTTTATTGATTCGGGCAAAAATTTACTTAACCGCACACCCTGTACCACGTCGGGACTACGAACTGGCTAGTGTGGGGCCCTCACCCATTATTAAGACCGACCCCGAACCCGACGTGTGCCGTCTCTCCGCCTGTGCTGGCGGACCACTGGAACTTGTAACATTACTTCAGTGGTAAAGACAACACCCTGCACTAAAGAATAATGGATGTATCGCGGGGGACTTTACATATATACAATTTCACGGACACAAAGTTCACCCAAACTCAGAACAACCATTTGTGGATCGCACAATAAGTTGTCCTGTAGGAGATATCGAACTCACTATACTCGGGTGATAGATCATGAGGACTCATGATCTATCAGTATATGCGACTGAGAGATTAGTGCACTACTGATGCGTACACACTTGTGAATTATAATATCTCCTACATAGTTGGCTATTTGGTTGGCTGCCTTGACCGACAAAAGTCAGTCTGGGCTTCATAAATTAATTATTTATCGATATGACAGAATCCTTTAATCAATTTTTCACAGAAATCCATACTTTTGATCTATTAAAAGACACATATAAAATATATTATAGATAGGACAGGCCTCTTGGCGTAGTCGGTAATGCAACCGACTTCCGTGCACGAGGTCGTGGGTTCGATGACAATTATTTGTGTGATGAACACAGATATTTGTACTGCGTCTGGGTGTTTTCTATCTATTCTATGTATGTATTTACAAAAAAAGTAATATATGTATTATATACGTAATCTAGTACCCATAGCACAAGCGTTAAGCTTAGTTTGGGACCAGAGGACGTTGTGTGAAAAATGTCCGTAAATATTATTTATCTTTATTATTTTATTTTATAGGTTCCATATATAAATATTTTGTTGTCTATCCGACAGGAGTCATAGGCGGTGGAGTCTTTGGGTCTCTGTGTCCTTTGTCGACTCTACAAAGGCGAGTGTTCTGAGGAATTGTTTAAGCTGACAGGTTAATATCAACTTCCGAAAGCCATGACGTCACGCCACATCACCTGGAAACGATCTCATGCAAGACAGGTTCGTTGTCAGCGTTCTTTTCTACCACGTACATACAAACAGAATGAACTTCCTGCTGCGGTGTTTCCCCAGCGCTACGACATGTCTTCCTTTAAAGGAGGTTTGAGCAGAGCACTTACCGTAGGCGGTGGCTTAGCTGTGCCCCTGGTGTTGCCAGTCTATGAACGGCGGTCATCACTTACTTCCAGGTGGCCAGTATGCTGGTCTGCCACCTTGAGCAACAAAAAGAAATCTGAGTAGGATCAGCCGATAGCCTGAAGAAAATTTATCGAGGATAACGTAGCGGATCACGCAGTGTGCGATCCAACCTTACAGACGAACTAGTCAAAGCTGCAGAAAGTCGTTGAATGCAAGTGTCCCAGTGGCGCTCTTTTGGGCCTATATTCCAGCAGTAGTGATAAAGGGTTGATAAGTGCATAGCATATTCGGTAGGTAAAAAATTATAAAAAACGTTTGGTAAAGGCGTCAGAGCATTTTCCTAATTATAATATTTATTTATACGCTCGTATTTACTCTGAATAACTTAATATTATACCAAAGAGTTGCCTTGCGGGCCGTTAAAAATGGCTGTTAGAGCGTTCTTGTTTGATTAATGTAATGGCTGTGTTGAATATGACCTTGACCAATGAAAAATAAAAATAAAACTTACAAAGGAGGCTTCATAACCGAATAATATATTGATGAGTCATAACGTTTTATTGTCAGGATGACAATGTTGTCTGATAGAGTGATTAAAAAGCTCCTTTTTATAATGGCTTACGTACTGGAAATTAAAGCTTAAATGAAATAATATAATTTGATCCTATTGATGTCCAAGGTAGGTTATTTTTAACTATTGACCTGTCCTGGACTCTATTGAGAATTATCTATGACGTCAAGTACACAAAAGCTCTTTTTCATCTGTCAAAAAATAATTAAATTATATTGGATAGTTTTGTTAAAGGATATAAATGTTACAGCGCTGCTATACTCACGACCATGTTGTCATGGAGCACACGTTAATCAATATTATATTAATTAGTTACACTAATTACAAACTTTAGCCAAACGTGTAAGGTCCATTTTACAATTACTGTAGAGTAACGGCGATTAATATAATCCCTAAAACAAATGCCAAACATTTTGAAATTTTAAGCAGGGCTCCAATTCAATATCCGTGGTAAAACGGGACAGTACTACATAAAGAATGTAAGTTAGAAAGAGACAAATAAATCTGAATAATTTATAAAAATGTTATCTAGTGCACCGCGTTGTTATTGATGATGAATATTGTACAAATTTTGATGTTTTATTCAATAGGTTGGTATTGTTTTACATCGATTTTATTTATATTAATGTACCGTTATCAATTAATGCTTACGAAATCGATTTGCACCCAGGAATGACTTCACTTGTGGACTAAACAATCGTCGGCAAAGACTATTATCACGTCATCTCCCTTGCGGGGTAGGCAGAGAGAACAGAGTGTCAAAAGGCTCTATTCTTGCATACATCTCTCGCTTCTTCAGCATTTATAATTTTCTTAATACACGCTTCCGGACATAGGCCTCCCCAAGAGAACGCCACAACATGTGTTTCGCTCATATGGGAGATAGTGCCGTAATCGCCACGCTTGGCAGGCGGGTTGGCGATCGCAGTGGATGTTGTTAATACTCGAGGGAATGCTGCTGCCCACTCCCCCGGTATTCCCTAAGTCGGCTCTTACGACTCCCATGGGTGGAGAGGGGTGGGACAATTCTTAAGCCGGCCCCACACGGCTCGGTCTCCCACTGTACCTATATCCTTCCACTTTCGCATTGTATATTTTCTTAACCAATCGCACGTCCGGCATTCTTTCCACATGTCCGAACCATCGGATACTCACGATATCAGATGTTCAAAAAGAAAAGCAGCGCGTGTAATTAATGGATGCTCCCGTAACTTTGACAGAATATACATCTAACTACATACTATCTAAGATGGTGGAGATCTGTGTTGTAGATTCGATTCCTATGCAGTATAATTCTTTTTGACACCTACAAATGGTTCTTATGAGTGCAAGTGTTCTGTGTGTCCGGGAATTTGTAGCTTATACACATATAATATATATATATATATATATATATATATATATATATATATATATATATATATATATATATATATATATATATTATGTGGTCACAGTTACCTGCCTGGTCTCCCTATGTACTAATTTACAGAAGGTATTAATTTATTACTAATCACTATTTATTACTAATCACTATTTAATTACTAAATTATAATTTATTACTAATCACTATTTAATTACTAAATTATTTACTAATTTACAGTAGGCAGTGACACTTCTATTCTATTTTCTAAACAAATGCTTCTACATACTTAAAGCCTCATTTTCAATTTCTTTCACATAACCGGCATCTTCGCTCTTCTACAGTGCCGGATTAAGGTAATTCGATGCCCTAAGCAATCTTCCCCTGTGGGCCTACCCCTATCCTTTAAGTGAACTACAAAGAATTAATAAAAACGAATGTTAATAAGTACGTATCGTAGGTAGAATATGTCTGTGTTGTTTCTCCTGCCCTTATCCCATGCTAGGTGGGGTCGGCACAACGTGATTTCACATGTTGTCCTAAGATTCGGCTATATTTTTACGACCGGCCGCCTACCTGATGTCAACTCACATCGGGAACATCTTACACAGCCAACATATTATGTGTTCGTCACATTGACCGTGGGTGAGAATAGAACACACGACCTCCGAAGTCGAAGGCAGGGTCACTACCATCAACTACACAAACAGGCTTCCCAAAATATTTATACATATATATATATGAAGGACGAAAAAGATATGTAGGTAGAGTAGGAATAGAGTAATTAATTAATTATTGTTAGAAACCAAAACATTTTTATTTATTAATTAAATGGGATTTGCTTTTTTTTCGGATATTAAATTCATGGTAAATAGTCGTCTAGCGATTTGAGCACATGTATCGATATATAATAAAGACAATGCATCTAATGTTTTTTGAATCAAGGTTGTTCCTTTTTCATTTTTTATAATTTTAACTTACTTATCATCACGCCATTTCCCTTGCGGGGTAGGCAGAGAGAACAGAGTGCCAAGAGGCTCTATTCTTGCATACATCTCTCGCTTCCTTAACATTCATAATTCTCTTCATACACGCTCGTCGGTTTCGGCGACTCCTGACTCCACCTTCCTTCAATACATGAGCGATTTGGTCTAGGTAGGTGAGTCTCGGTCTCCCCCTGTACCTACATCCTTCCACTTTCGCATTATATATCTTCTTAACCAGTCACTCGTCCAGCATTCTTTCCACATGTCCGAACCATCTCAGCCTCACTCCACAGATTCTTCGCAGAGATCGCATTTCGACCGCATTAATTTTCTCTCATACTCCTTTTTGCATACCCAACTCACTATCTATATAGTAATGTTGGGACAAGCACTGCATTGTGTATTGCAACCCGTACCTTCTGGCTGAGGTGGTGGCTGCCGAGAAGTTGTCCCATGCTCTGTTCACTCTATTTTCCGCATTTACTCTTCTCTCTATATCAGTGGTGTACCTTCCATCCCGAATGAATCCACATCCAAGATATACAAATTCATCCACTTGTTCTAGCACACTATTGCCAATTTCATTATCCAGACGCACACAAGCTCTGGAGTCCATTTAGTTGGACTGCACCACTTGCAGCAGTCTACCGTTAATACCATACTCTAGCAAAATGTCCCAAAGCTCCTTTCGTACAACTGTGTCCAATGCTTTTTCCAAATCCACAAAACTGCAGAAAACCCTCTGACGTATAGCCAGATGTTTCTCCACAATGTTGCGCAGAGACAACACGTGATCTATGCATCATCTTCCACACCTCAAACCTCCTTGTGCCTCACATAGAGATTCATCAGACACCATCCTCATTCTCCTTTCGATAATGTTACCCTACACTTTGACTGCCAAACTTGTCAAGCTATGGGCTCTGTAGTGTGCACCGCGGAATATATATGGAATACATAGGGAAGCTGCTACTTCCATATCCCACCATGCGTCACCTTTCACTTTCCTATTTTCCTTGAGCATTGACATACTTCTTTCGCTGTATCTACCATACTATTTTTCAATACTCGCCAGCATTCTTCTATGTCCGATTCGGCTGACTTGCCATTGTCAGCCGTTCATGGACACCCTCTGCATACTTTGAACTCATACTTTCTTCATGCAACTTTTCAATCTTTATTCTTTCAAGCCCTCCGAAGTGGACACGCTCTTGCCAATATCTCCACTTTCTAAACAGACCACTAAATCTCGCAATACCAAGATAGTGGTTCGTGTCGATAGTGGGACCCTGTAGGTTTTCCATCCAGAATTTTATTTCGGAGGCGGGTGTCTACTAATCTAACATACTTCTCTGTTCATTCCTTCTCCATGTATACATATGGATGTCCTTATGTTGAAAAAATGTGTTTGACACAATAAGGTTTCTCTCCATACTTGCATCCGCAAACAGACTAACCGCATAATTCACTCTCTTAACACCAAATGAACCAAACACGTCCTAGAAGTCTGGACGCTTGGTCCCCACCCATCCATTCAAGTCTCCGCATACGATCACGCGTTCAATGGCTTTTGCCAAATCCAGAACTTCCCTAACTTTATCTCAGAACTTCTCTAGATCCGATGCCACTGAGGAGCCTACGGGAACATAAGCTACGACCATAAAGACCCTGGCGATACCTAGTTTTATTCGGACCCATAGAAGTCTGGGATCGAACATTCAGTAGTCTTTTACACCTGAGGCCAAGCGAGCTGGACAGCAACACCCCTACCCTCATACTGGCCCGATCGCTCTGCAGTACACCGGACCACAGCCATCCTGATACCAGGAAGATCAGAGGCGTCGCTGCCCTTTTGCTAGGTCTCTGTTACACAGAGCACATCAAGTTGTCTGTCCGACATGACAGTTACCAGCTCGAGTAACTTACTTTCCACACCACCTCTTACATTCTACTAGACACACTGCTCCCCTCAACTCGCCAAACTGTGCAAGGCGTGATGGGTGGCGGCCCCCATCGCCGTATCTGCCATTGTTCGTACCGACGGAGGCGGGTCGGTACGCGTCGCCTCCGGGGCACGCCCTAACCCGCACTGCGGTGCACATTCGAGCCGGATTGCAGCCTATGCTAGGCTGGCAGAAATTGCGACGAACACGCTCCGGACTATGGCCCCCTAACAATTTTTAGCTTTGAAAAAGATCTTTTTGCAGTACAGTTGGGGATATAGCCTTACGATTTTTTTTAACATTAACGACGTTTGGAAATGCTGATTCTAATTTATCATCGTATAAATTTCTATATAATTCTGCATGAGTTAGGTTACTTTTTGAGTTTTTTTTTATAACATATGAATGAAACACGTGGATTTTGAAATTGCTTATTAACTTTCGTGTGTTCGTTTTTTTTTCTCGCTCATCTCTGGTGCCCCCTAGACGGGATGCCCTAAGCAATTGCTTATATTGCTTATCGGCTAATCCAGAACTGCTCTTCTAGCAAACTTCTTCTCCACTGTCCGCCTCACTCTTCAAATATTGTTCATTCATCCTGTCTATTCTATACTTTCTGGAGACTTTCAAAGGTAGAGTACGCGAACTTTACTCCAGTCTTTTGGCAGAGTTTTGCAAATTAGCTATATCTTACTTCTATTTTGTATGTATTTTTATTTATGCAAGTACTTATATGTATTATGTTTGTATATTATGTACCTATGCAATAGTGTACACAATATAGATTTTTTGATTTATATACCTACTAGCATTTGCGGCTCCGCCGCAGCCATAACCCGATTTTTAGATTATATCTCCGGTTTGCGATATAGTAGCGGGATACAATGTATACCAGTTTTTAAGTCTAATCGTACACAATGAGTGTTTTCTATCTATTATATGTATTTATTTACAAAAAAAAAGTAGTATATGTACCTATTATATCCGTAATCTGGTACCCATAGCACAAGCGTTAAGCTTAGTTTGGGACCAGACGACGTTGTGTGAAAATGTCCAGGAATATTTATTTATTTATATTTAATCAGGAGCTATCAAATAAACAAAGTTGTATCAAAATCCGCTTAGTAGTTTTTGCGTGATGCGCGAACGAACAAACAGATAAAGAGACAGACAAAAATTCTAAAAAGAATTGTTTTGTGTTTAGACACGCCTATACGTACGCGTATAGATTAGTATATTACAATAATTAGTATATGTAATTATAAAGCTACCACTATATCTCTGCTCCGCCTGAGGCAAAATCATTAAAAATCAATAAATTATATTCGTAACTCATATAAAATTAATCGGCAGTAAATACCAGGTGATTTAGTAACTTTTATTATTTTTTTATTATATATCTCACAGACATTTTTCTTTTATGCCTGAAGAAGATAAAAATCTACTTCATATATTTTATCGTATAAAACTTTTGTGTATCGTAAATTCTGTCATTTTTTGTTGTAATTTATGAATTTCAAAATGAAATTTAGTTATAAATCCAATGTTTACCCTCTTCTATATTTGATTCGATTCAATCAATCGTTATTATGATAAATGGCTTTCCATCATAATATTTTCTACAGCCCATTATGCTCGGAAAAAATTCACTGATTTATGTATTTTCGAATTTACATATTTATGGCGTAGTTGAAATATTTCAATGTTCATGATATAAAATATTAACGTCCTGTGGTTTTTGGAGTGATGTTGGATGGTTTAATATTAAGTGCGTACGCAAAGTTCAGCTGTTTCGGTAGCATCGCTCGATTTTTAATGGGCTTGTACACGAAACTGCGAATCGGTTCAATGCGAATTCGCAACGCAGAAAACTGCGACACGAATTGCTGCGATGCGATTTCGTGGGGCAAGGCGTCTCCCTTCCACGATTAGGGTGACCATTCCTTCGATGACCGTGTGACGTAACATCGCAGGAATGCGCGATGCGAATCAATGCGCAAGTTCTTGCGATCGGCCGTGGGAACTCGTAGATTTTTACGATGCGACGTCGCATCGCAGTTTTGTGTACAAGCCCTAACGCTAACTGTTAACGTAGCGACGCGCCGCCACGCCAATTTATTTAATGGTTTTTAACGTCGTCTGTTGACAAAAGCATGTAACTAGGAAGCATAACCATTAATCAATAAACTAATAACAGTTTTAAGTCGTCTATAGGGCGCCAAGAATTATATGAGACTGAAACAATATTCTCATATTATAATAATGGGATTATCCATTGCCTTTATGTCCATTTCCGTTATTTTACACTTGTTATAATTTTATATAAGCACACATTGAAAATGTTCTGATCATTTCATTTCTACTCATTATTTTTACAAAATAAATTTGATGTTTTCACATCTGCCAAATGTCCTGAGACGTCTAATTTTTTTATACTACGTGGGTGTCAAACAAGCATAAATACGGCCCCTGCTTACCTAGTGGTAAGCAGTTACCGCCAGTTCAGAGGCATCACTAGCGCATCGCCAACTCCGAGCAAAGGGGTAGGAGGTGAGGTAGAATAATGAGAGGATGAGCAGGGGGTTTAGGCTACAAGCGGTCATTTATTATTTGTATCTCCTAAGACTCTTAGAGAGTTGTTATAAGTACACGTTGTTATCAAGAATTGAGTTTCGTCTTTATCAAGAGTTAAATTCTACCCACGACTTCGTCCGCGTGTGCTTAAGAATATAAATACGTCTCTACAGCACATTAATTTATCTACTACACTATTATAAAGCTGTAACAGAGCTGTGTATGTACATTCAAGATATTTGAGAAAAAATTACTGTAATAGGCCAAATGTTTAAACACAAAACCATTTTTTTAGATTTTTTGTCTGTTTATCTGTTTGTTTGTTCGCGTCGTGCAAAAACTACTGAACGGATTTTAATGCAACTTTTTTGTTTGATAACCCTTGATTAGACTTAACAACTGATATACATTTTATCCCGCTACTATATCGGGAACCTGAGATATAACCGAAAAATTAGCTTTTGGCTGCGGCGAAGCCGCGGGCAAAGGCTAGTTTATATATAAAAATAGCTTCCCACGAGAACTATTAATTTTCCTAGCTGAAAGTATGTCCTTCTGACTGCCAACTACTATGTATGCAAATTTTTAACAACTATGTATGCAAATTTCATCATAATTGATTCAGTAGTTACGCAATAAAAGTGTAACAAAGCAACAAACAAATAAAATAATAATTATTCGAATCGGACTTTCGAGCAGTTGGTACGATGGATGAATTGACAAAGCATCTGGGACGGTATTCCAGAAGATGCAGGTTCAAATCCTGCTCATGACTGTTATTTTTCGATTTCACACATTGCGTTTATACGCACATTGCGTTAATAAAAGCTCTTCACATTTTTTATATTACTTATTTAATACGAACAGTAGGTATAACCTCGGTTATAATTCGTGTAAATTGAACTAACTACATGAAACCGTCCGTACCTGCCACGGCAAGGGTGAGTTGCCTCTAAACAGTCTCTTTGTGCTGTGGATTTTAACCGTCATCAATTTAATAATTCATAAATAACAGCCATAATATTCTTATTACCGGAATACGGCGAAACCAAAAGGAAGGGCTATGATTTTAGTAGTCTGTGTATCTATGCTTATATTTACCAGAGATGGGCCGAATGTGAGTTAAACCGAATACAAACTTCGGCCGAACATTCGGTAAAATACAAAATCCGGCCGAAGTTCGGTATATTTTTGCCGGGCTTTCTTGGGAGTAACAAAATATTTTACTTTAAAAAGTAATTTTTGATCGAGGTTATTTCAGTCGTGTTTACTATTGATAAACTTGCTTACACGAGTGCAGACTACTGTGGGCCTAGCCACGTTGCATTCTATGATCGCTAACGCTATACAAAACTATTAAAATGTATGGGAATGTGACATATAACGATATCTATAACGCTAAGTCAGGTGAATTAACGTTAGAGATATCAAATATCCATACATTTTAATAGTTTTCTATAGCGTTAGCGATCATGGAATGTAATTTGGCTAGGCCCATTGGTTTTACTATATTTTCGGTGATTTCATGTTACTTTTGTAAAGTTTCTAATCAAGTCGTAAAGTCGTAAATTTTAATTGAATGTATTCTTGTAAATAGCTGAAAACATGTCAGCTGATCTAAATACCTATGTTATAAGTTAGAGACAGACGCAGGTATTTTTTTTTTGTAATAATAATAATCTTTATTTATAAATAACATACGTACCAAAATTGTACAATATCAATTAATTTACATAGTTATTAGCAGTTAATATGCCATCAATAATGTCTCTGGACCCCACACTAGGATTCCCTATGTTTTTTATGTTCGTCTTTGTATGTGTTTTGTATATTGTTTTATTATTGTTATATTGTTGTTTTCTTGGCTTACAATATGAGCGAATATGGACTCATTGATAAAGTTGGTTATTTAGTTTACACGTTGTCTCAAGCTAAAGTGAATGAATACCCTACAAAACTCCCCTCAACTTCTTAAAACTTTCACCCTAAACCTTCCTTTAACCCTGCTCGAACTTCTTAAAACTTTCTTTCTACTCAGGTTTCTCACACTGACAAGACTAGTGTATACATCATACCAGGCTGAGCGTTGCTTCTCCCAGCATAAATGGTCTGCTTGACCGGGAAGCATAATTGTGTTTCGTGCGGTGAGTGAGAGCATTTGAGCCCGTCTTCATTTCTCCTTTTGTCATTACTGTCTCATCTTCTCTATTTACCGTTCTTCCGTTCTACCACGCATCCCTTACCCTCGCTTTGGCAACGTGGGCGACTAATGAAGGAAGAAGGAAGGATTCGGTAACATTATAGAAGTATTTTTTTTTAGCATTTGACATGCTCCGCTACTTTTTAAGTACAAATGATTTGTGAATAAGGAAAAAGAGATTTTTAGTACGAGCGGGAATCGAACCCGCGTCTTTTCCAATCCGGGTAAGTGCTCTAAGCCACTGAGCTATCGTACCATTCTTTCGATGATCCCAATCTTCACATTATCGACATAACTTTTTACTAACGTAAATTCACAACCATACGACATCGATTAACAACTATTATTAACGTATGTTAAGATTACTAGATGGTGATTTTAACTGCAGTTATACTTTCATAATAGCGCAAGCAAAATATAACGGGTAAATTTTATCTTATTAATTTTTAATACTCGCGTATTAAGTACATTTCTTTCTGTGGCCACGAAGTTGCGGGCTATACGAGTACCTGAGTGTCTCACAATTTAACAAGCATATAACTTGAGTTTCCTGTTTATAGAACGTACATGAAGCAATGATGTATACACTATTAATTGCTTATTTAACGTAGAAACGCTCAGTGGTTGATTCAAGATGTTTGTTACAAGCAATCCATTAGCTATCTAAATAATTGAGAGCAATATATCACACTGAGACTGTTATAAAGCGTGGTAGCTTTCATATGTTATGACATAACGCTTTGACAATACCTTTTGAGGTCTTCGAATAGTTCAAAAAGCTGTTTAATAATACTGGCTCGTGTTACAGGGCCCCACGTTGGGCGCCAGATTGTTACGGGGAAAATCCCTAACAATTGAAATACAAGAAGAATTTTTAAAATTACAATATAATTAAAAAATAAGAATATAACAAAAATAATAAAATTAATCGAAAAAAGACAGAGAAATGAGAACTCAGGGGGAGGTTCGCAACTCAGGATTATCCCCCAAGACCGTCACCTACGGTTATACAACTGCGGGGGAGGTTGTATTGGGCCGAAGGGCAGGCCCTCGTTCTTCGGCGTGCGCAGATATCTGCCGGTGGGCGGGTGAAGCCGGCGCAACTGGCGCCGGAACCAGAACCCGTAGGGCAGCCGCAACCAAGAAGGTCGTAACCCGGAACTTGATCGAAGCCAGGAACAGTAGTTTGGAACTTGATCGTAGCCGGAACTAGGAACTTGGAACCCCAGGAGCTGGAAAACACAGGGTGGAACGTCTCAACTCCTGGGGACACTGTTCTGGTTCTTCCTGCCGAGCCCCCGTACCCGAACTAGGTTCAGGTCTGAGTACATAATATATGACTGCCCCCTAAGGGAGCCGATGAGATGGTATAGCAACATACAAACAGAATAATTTTTAACTACAATTAAACAAAAATATAGTTGCATAATATACGACCGCCCCTAAGGGTGGCAGTGAGATGATATAGCAACATACAAACAGAATAATTATATGACTACATTTAAACAAAAACCAGTTGCATAATATATGACTGCCCCCTAAGAGTGACGTCTAGATGATAAGTAACATCTAACAATAAAACCGTTTTAAAATGCCTGTCTGCCCCATAAGGGCGATGGCGTGAATATATATAACATTTAACAAAAAGTAGTTTTAAAATGCCTGTCTGCCCCATAAGGGAGACGGCGTGATGATGTATAACATTTATGAAATAACTGTTTTAAAAGTGCCTGTCTGCCCCGTAAGGGAGACAGCGTGATGTTAAGTAGCAAGTAGCAAAAAGCAATATTCTTAAATTATATACTGTATGCGAACAGGACTACAGAACAGAACTGTATGTATATTTTACAGGTAGAAGCGAATAAAATTCGAAATGCAGTTGTATGTTACAATCTTAAATAATTAGTGTTGACAAATTTGGAATAAAATTCTATGGATGTCTATTTTTAAAGGTTAATTTGGAATTGTAAAAGAAATGTACGTTACCTTTAATTCGGGTGTTAGTGATTAATGGGGGGCGGTATATTTAAGACACGACGCTCGCTATAGCTCAGTTCTGGAGGGAAAGTACAATGTCAAAACTTTTAGGAATTCTACTTCTTTTTTAAACATTATGACCTGGTGGCGTTAACAAATTAAAAATTAAGATTCATATGATGGGTACGAAATATTGTGTAGTACTAAATAAATAGGTAATAATCTCTGTACGAACAGTATGATGTTTTTTGATAATTATATACCTTTGAAACAATTTATTCGTGGGTATGTACTATACAATACGTATAATCATATCGTTAGAACAAACTTTATAGCACAGTTACTTACACGTAAAATCTACTTTTGAAATATGATTATACTAATAAATCTCGTTAGAACGAACTTTATAGAACAGTTACACGTAAAAATCTACCTTTCAAATATGGTTATACCAATAAAGTAAACGAAAGAAAATGAGTCTTACAATAGAAATGATTATCCTTTGGGGTTTCCTAGTCACACACTTTTACTTTCAAATGCCCTAGGCAAAAATAGTATTTTAATTATATTACTAAAGTAATTTACGCAGTGTTATCTGCCTGACACACACGATAATTCAGTCAGAGAAAAAAAAATCTACCCGCTGACATCTTTTATAATTTTTCTGATAGTACCCCATTCTAAGATTATTCTTGCCATCTCCCTCTTGCGCATTGTGTCCGTCCTGCTCATTGGTGGATAATTTTTTGTTCTAGAACTTTTCCTATCCATACGCTTGCGATTGGAGTAGCCATGGAACGTTCTCGAACCCTGGCGTACTCTGCTCGCATCCAGGATCGCATGCTGGCCTATATGGTAATAATATTTGATTCTGGCCTTTGTGGGAGTGGAATCATGCTACCCATTGGCGATAATCTAACTGGGTAGGGGCCTAGGCAACCGCGCGTATTTTAAATTTGTGGATATGGTATCCGGTATCAATTGAATATGCAGCTTTATAATTTATTTAGTAATTTAATCATCGTAACACTCGGTTAGTGTATAGAGAACGGCGATATATTATCACACTCCACCTGCGGATCGCGGTCGATATGACGTGGTACCCGTGATCCGCCGTAGTAATGGCGCACGGTGGGTTTTTAGTGGGTGAAAGCCCCACACTACCTCATTGTGTCCCTGGGAAGTGGGGTGTGCAGTAGGACATTATTTGACAAAAAAAAAGGGGTTTTATCACACTCATCATTTGCTAGCGGTTACAAAGCGAAGCGAGAGCTTAACAGGCTGTAATAAGAACAAATTATTTGTGAAAATGTGGATAAAGGGAACTTTAGTGCGAGCGAGAATCGAGCCCTTCCAATCCAGGGAAGTGCTCTAACCGCTAAGCAATCGCACTGACCAACGGCCATTCCCAATCTCCACATCACATTTATCTTTAGAACCCACGCCACCTATCGGATGCATTAACATGCATTCATCCAGTATAGTAAGTATAATTTTGCAATTATTTATTTATTTTATTTACTACCTCGGTGGTGCAGCGGTAGTTTGTGCGACTGCTGATCATGTGGTCTCGGGTTCGATCCCCGGGTCGGGCAATGCTCTTCAGCTTTTTCGTAAAAAGAAAAATTCTCAGTAGCAGCCCGGAGTTTGGAAATGTGACCGGTAGACGGCAATAGGCTCGCCCCCTATTACGTGAGACCTAAACATAGCTGGCGAATCATGGGTGTGTAATACACCTCTGCCTACCCCTTGGCCGTGTGGGGCCGGCTTTAGAATTGTCCCACCCCTATCCAACCATGGAAGTCGTAAGAGCCGACTGAGGGAATACCGAGGGAGTTGGCAGCAGCACTCCCTCGAGTATTAACAACATCCACTGCGATCGCCAACCCTCCTGCCAAGCGTGGCGATTACGGCACTATTCCCCGATATGAGCGCTCAGGACCGCTCGTTGTGGCATTCTCTTGGGTAGGCCTACGTCCAGCAGTGGACGTCGAAAGGCTGATGGATGGATGGACTACCCCTTCGAGAAATATAGGCGTGATGCTATGTGATTTTGCAATTAAAATTCATACTATTTGATGGCGCGATTTTTTAAACATTATTTGTATGTAAATGTCTGCCTGCATCCTGACGCAGGTTTGATTCCCGCGCTAAAGCTCTCGTTTTCCACATTTTCACAAATAATTTGTTCTTTAAAAGTAGCCGAGCATGTCAAATGCTAAAATAAAATGCAGATCAAAAAAGGTTGTAATTAGTTATTATTCCCTATTATTATGCATATTTTCTTGCTATCATGAAATGTTGGTGCTGCCAGCATCTACAGGCTACGATAACCATACCATCGGGCAGTCCGTATGTTTGTTTGTCCCGCGTTGTATAAAATATGATGTGTGAAATGTTACAATAGCTTGATATTTTGGTAGCTGTAAAGTACTTTATTACACGCATGTCGTGTGAATTATAATCGGCATATTTACTAGCACGCATATAAGGGGTTGATTAATTTTAAGCGTTGTTTTTTCATGAAGTTCAGGGGCGACGTAGCGTGGTGTAAGATTGCAAGAACATAAAATGCGAACGTTCGAAGTTGAAAATTATATCCATGAGTGGACTTTGAACACGCGTCTTCTGCTTCCAGATAGAGTTGGAGCGAGCATCATCCAATACTGTTAGAAAATAATGTTAAAGATGGCTCCGAGTGAATGTTACTATAGCTCAGCAGAGTGCCTGAAATTGTAATCCAGAAGACGCGGGCCCGCTAATTATCATTTCGTTTGTGTTATCACAAACTTTGTTGCTGTTGGGATTTAGCTGGTACTATTTACTTATCATCACACCATCTCCCCTACGGGGTAGGCAAAGAGAACGGAGTATCAAAAGGTTCTATTCTTGCATACATCTCTCGCTTCTTCAACATTCATAATTCAAATACACGCTCGCCGGTTTCGGAGACTCCTGACCCCACCTTCCTTCAATAAATGACCGATTTGGTCCCCCCTGTACCTACATCCTTCCACTTTCGTAATGTGTATCTTCTTAACCAATCGCACGTCCAGCATTCTTTCCTCACGCCCGAACCATCGGACTACATTTGGCTGATCCACCAGGACAATTTACACGAAGCAACTGCCTGTCTGACCTCCACGGCCCAGCTACGGGGATAACTGGCAACCTTAGAACAAGATAGTTAGATTTTTATTCAGGACTCTGACAACTCACTGCTTAACGTGCCTTCCAAAGCACGGAGGAGGTCAGATCCCTATAAATAGGGTTGAAAAAAAGTAAAAAGTCCTTCATACTGCATATCCAAAAGTAGGAGGTTGTACCTCATCCAAGAACCCCGCTCATGGGTATAATTTTCTATTTTAGATTTTCACACTTTGTGTTTCTGTAGCTGAGTATGTGAAGTACCTACTAAAAATCTATAAAAATAAAACACTTAGATTTTTGATATTTTAATGTATATATACAAAGGCCGAGCATGGCTATTTATTAGAACACACTTCTGAACTTTGTTTCTGTTAAGGCGAGAAATTTTTTACCTAACCGCACACCCTGTTGTTCGGTGCAACGAACAGGGTAGTGCCCTCACCCACTAAATAAACCCGTCATCTCTCCGTCTGTATTGGCGGACCAATGGAACTGTGTGACATGGCATTTTGATCTGTATTTTAGCACTTGACATGCTCAGCTACTTTTATAACAAAATATTTGTGAATGTGGAAAAAGAGAAAGAGAGAAAGAGGTCGCACTAGTTCTCTTTTTACACATTCACAAATAATAATTTGTGTGACATGACTTTACTGATGCAGGATTTGAACCTGTGTCTGCTGGAATACCTTTCTAGACGCTTTGTCAAATCAACCACTTGGATTTCATTGAATTATCTGTATTGTATCAATACTTCTACATTCAATAATAATAACAAATAATAATAATAAATATATAAACTAAGCTTAACGCTTGTGCTATAGGTACCAGATTACGGATATAATACATATACTACTTTTTTTTTGTAAACATATACATATAATAGATAGAAAACACCCACACGCAGTACAAATATCTGTGTTCATTACACAAATAATTGTCCTGAGTGGGAATCGAACCCACGACCTCGTGCACCTGTGTTTAACAATTGTTTTTAACAATACTCTTAAATACCGACATCGCTAACACGACTTACTAACTAAACGTTAAGTCACGTGACTTAGCGATATAGATTAAAGATGTCAAATTCCCATACATTTAAATAGTTTTCTATAGAGTTAGCGATCACAGAACGCAACTTGGTTAGGCCCACTGGTAACAAGGTGTTGCTGTTAAAATTAATATAGCGTGCTTAATTATTACGTATTATTACGTAAAGCTATTTAATATTATGGAATACTAATAACATGTTACTTATAACTTTAATTTGCTAATTAATCTTGTTTGTGGCGCTTGAACTTTTAGAGGTTGAATATTTCGGATTGATTGTAACCTTTTTTGGAGTTAACGCCTGGTTTTATTTTGTGGTATTTTGCGAACTCTGTATTTTAAAGTAAAATATTTTGAAATATCTAATTCTCGTCACTGTTAGCAATATATATTCATGAGTAACTCACTAGTTAACAACTCACTAGTCAACATCTTCTCTATTTTAGAAGAAATACTTACACTTGTGGTAGGATTAGAGAGAAGTTCAAGAAGCCGTGAAGAATCATCGAGACAGAACTCATTTCCACTTCTCTCGAGCGTAGTGGTTGAATTTCACAGAACACTAGTGCTCGTCGTATTGCCGTCCGAGTGGCAGGTATCATTTACCAATCATAGGAGCCTTAGTGAGCCTACCACCGTAATCAATCATTTTAAAATTCAAATGATTTGTCTATAAATTCCCGAAGAGTTTTTGTGACACTGATCTATAATATACGACAGACAATGTCTAGTAATCATAAATATTATCGAGGGATCCACTTTAAATAATCCGTTTAAATCACATAAAATTACGGTTCTGAATATATTATGTAGAAATGTAGAAAAAATATTAAAGAAATGCTTATTGTCGTCGTCAATAAAAACCTTATTTGACTTTTAACGACTTTTAATAGACTGAAAAGGAGGCGGTTCTCTATTGAGTCTGTATATGTTTTTCATATAACTTCGGCGGCCTACATACTTATAGCCTTTTCGATTTGAATTTTTGTCCTTGCTAATTTTTATTAATAATATTATAAATACGAAAGCGTTGACGTTTTCACGCTATAATTACTCAGCTCAGAAAAGTGTATATATAGGGTAAACTATAGTATTGCTGGCACCCCCTTAGTCATTGGCACTTTGGATTTTAAATGCAAATATTAAGAACTGGTATAGCAAAAAACATCTGTTCTACTTTTTTTTCATAATCTGCAATAGTAACATTGCTTGCAGAAAAAAGTAGATTTTATAATATTATAGCTGGCAGCACTAAAGAAAACAAATATATACCGGCGCCATGCAGAACTGTTAAAACATTACTTTCTAATTCATTCATTCATCAGCCTTTCAAAGTCCACTGCTGGACATAGGCCTCCACAAGAGAACGCCACAATGAGCGGTCCCGTCATGGGGGACAATGCCGTAATCGCCACGCTTAGCAGGCGGGTTGGCGATCGCAGTGGATGTTGTTAATACTCAAGGGAGTGCTGCTGTTCACTCTCCCGGTATTCCCTCAGTCGGCTCTTACGACTCCCGTGGGTAGAGAGGGGTGTGACAATTCTAAAGCCGGCCCCACACGGCTTACACCACTTTCTAATAAGGGTCATCAATTAACGACTGTAACATAGATTATTTATTATTATGCTTAGTTTTTAGGTAAATAATGGCAACGAGTGCTTTTTTTGACCAATTTTCAGTTATAATCTTACTTTATTAGGTGCCAATGACTGACTTAATAATAGTAAGTGTACATGGTCTAATATAATCTCTAATTAGATTGATTAATGCATTTTCATTTGAAAATATCCATACCAGAGAACCCTTTATCAATGTTTGCTGATTTTTTAAACACCTATCAATTTAAAAAATATATATATCAATCTTAAATATGCTTAGAGTGCCAATCATTATACAGTTTACCCTACTGTTTTCACAGCAGGCAACGTAACAAAAATTTTCTCAAAAATTTCCATGGTCACGTGGTTTGGGAATAATAGTGTTGCTAAATAAATAAAGACATTTTTGTCTAACGGTTTATATCTATTTTTGTTTTTAATTTACTTTTATGTGTTCCATATGTATTTATTATTAGCAAAGCTGCTGATTTGTCATCCATAATGTCATTATGGACCTAATTGAAAAACAGCGTTGTAATGCATCTTGACTGCGGCACTGCGACATCGTAGCTGAATGGGAGCCCTATTGTCACTTTAAAATAATGGTATCACATATTTCAGTTTATTTCTTGGCTGTCAATTGTACAAAGTGGCAATGAAAAACAGTTTTCTTTCTTCTTTCTTTTTTTCCCTTAAAATGAACATTTCCTGTGGGATAGCTATAATGCATAGAGATCATAAGTATTTATATTCTGAAAGCCCACGTACACAATGTCGTTGGCAGAATCTAGTTTCCAATATTCCTTTAATTTCATTCTCACCTGGTCTTCGAGAGTTTCATAGGTATGTTCGGGGAATGAAAAACTTAGCAAAATCTCTATTCATTAAAAAACTAAGAGGGAAAAATCAATGTTAGTTTATCTACTTCTAATCTAGCATTCTTGTAACAAAGCGATACAGCTTCTAAAATATTAGGACGTTGCGAAGCGATAGAGCGGGCTATTCTCAGTAATACGAACTAGTGAACATTATTATAATAATGGGTATACTACCTCCGTTTTGTAGTATTGTAGGAGCTTTACTAATGTACATTAGATTTTATGAAACTGCCATGTTTAGGCCTTAACCCTTACTATAATATTATAAATCCTGTTTGTCTGTTTGTTTCCTGGTTTGTTACATTTTCACATTGTAACTACTGAACCAGTCGTACCTTTTATTCCGAAAACGGGATATTTCCTGAAAATGGTGTGCGCTGAACTGCTAAGTTCTCCTAGCCACCTAATGGTGTCCCCGAATCTCCAGTTTACAATCTAGGATGATTATATTATGTTATGTCACTTTTTCAAGCAAATTTTTGAAGTTATACTTCTTTTGGCGCGATAGGCAAAAATGATGAGAGTAAATTTTTACGATGCGCGCGCACACCGTTACGAAAAACCGTCACCCTGAAGTTAGACCCCCTGAAGTTAGCTATAGTCAACATTTTAGTTTTTTTTAATATTTAAATAAACTTTATTTAACTAGATAATGCGTTATAATAAAACTTTCAATGTATTAAATACCTTTTTTTCTATTGTTAGTGTCGTTTTTTCTACAAAGAAGTATAACTTCTAACGCGTGTACATAAGTACACACACACTTTTTTTTATACTACGTTGGTGGCAAACAAACATACAGTCGATCTGATGGTAAGCGTCTACAATCTATAGCCTTTAGGTAATTTAGCACAATTAATTAAGTTTTTAGCATACTTTACGCAAAATCTAAGATAGAAAGATATTGTTTGCTAATACCAGCCTAAATGTTATAAAATTTAACTGGGTAGTCAGGTAAAGCAAAATATCGCAAATTGATTAAATGTATTTGTAATGATTACGTTACATAGAAGAGTCTTTTAGTCCCAAATAAATATTTTATAAATAACTAGCCTTTGCCCGCGGCTCCGCCGCAGCCAAAAGCTAGTTTCTCGGTTATATCTCAGGTTCCCGATATAGTAGCGGGATAAAATGACTACCAGTTTTTAAGTCATATCAAGGCATTTCAAATAAAAAAAAGTTGTGTCAAAATCCATCTAGTAGTTCTTTTAAATAATATCTACAAAAAATTCTAGTTTAAATAATTTTCTAGTTTTTTGGTTATATCTCAGGTTCCTGATATAGTAGCGGGATAAAATGTATACCAGTTTTTAAGTCTAATCAAGGCCTTTCAAATAAAAAAGTTCCATCAAAATCCGTTCAGTAGTTTTTGTGTGATGCGCGAACAAACAAACAGATAAACAGACAAACAGACAAAAATTCTAAAAAAAAATTGTGTTGTGTTTTGAAACGCCTATACAGTATTTTTTTTTCAAATATCTTAATGTACAGACAGAGCTCTGTTACAGTTTTATAATAGTATAGATTCCGACAATACTGGAATTTCGTAACTCCATTCTGTCAAACAAAGCGAACACTTGGCAAGTATTGAAATAATTTATTTGTACAAAAAGGAAAATATTTTAGATGGCAGAGGAATATGGGTTACGGAGATTTTGATCCCTTAGCGAATTAAAAACCCATTCATATAATTAATCTGAGCTATTGTGCGTTCGTTGAATAATACGAATTGAAATGGGATTTCTGTCTAAATACCTTTTCGGATGAGTGGGAGAGGATGTCTGGCTTGAACTGAGCATCGTTGGGAGGTGAAAATCCATGCAGAAAGCCTCTTTGGCTATTTGTAAGTGATTAAGATAATGGTCGCGGGTTGAAGCTACTTATCATCACGACATCTCTCTTGCAGGGTAGGTAGAGAGAACCGAGTGCCAAAAGGCTCTATTCTTGCATACATTTCTCGCTCGCTTCCTCGACATTCATAATTGTTGGTCCATTAACGTGTGATATTCAGCTCCTAATTATATTCACACTCAGCATAAAGTTTGACAGGAGCTTTCTTTTTTATTTATATTATTGCCAACGGTGGCATACGAGCAAGCGGCCCACCTGATGGTAAGTGGTAACCGCCGCTCATGGATTTTAGCAACACCAGGGGCACAGCCAAGCCGCCGTCTACCGCAAGTTAAGTGCTCCTTTCAAACCTCGTTTAAACAGGGACATGTCGTAGTGCCAGGGAAACATCGTAGCAGGTAGGTCATTCCAGAGCTTACACGTATGTGGTAGAAAAGAACGCCGAAAACGAACTGTCTTTGACGAAATTGTTTCCAGGTGGTGTGGATGAACCCTACCGCGACGTCTCGTGGTTCGGTGGTAAAATGGTGATGACGGTACCACCTTAAACAGTTCCTCCGAGCACTTCCCATTGTAGAGCCGGTAGAGCACACAAAGGGACCCGAAGTCTCTCCGCCGCTCCAACGACTCCAGACCCTCCGTGAGAACGGGATCATCGACAATTCGAATAGCACGCCTTTGCAGGGAGTCAAGTGGGTCGAGTTGGTACTTAGGCGCACCTGCCCAGAGATGTGAGCAGTACTCCATATGAGGGCGGACCTGTGCTTTATATAGCACAAGTCGTTGCCTCGATGTGAAGTACCGCTTGGTTCTGTTCAGGACGCCTAGTTTTTTACTCGCCAATTTGGCTTTGTCCTCCAAATGACTCCCGAACTGGACTTTGCTAGAGATATCGATGCCGAGGATCCCAATGCTCTCAGAGACCGGGAGAGTTATCCCTTGGAACTGGGGCGCCACGACAAATGCGTCCTTCTTTGCAGTGAATGCGCAAACGTGTGTCTTCGTGGGGTTGAATTGAACCATGTTCTTTTCACCCCATTCCGAGGCCCGCCCAAGAGAGCGCTCGACTTCAGACACAAGTTCGGTCCGTCTCTCCTCCAGCATATTCCGAGGGACTTTCTGACGGCCGGTATATCGCGCATCACCCGTACTGTCATCCGCATAGCAATGTATATTCTCTATTGAGAGCAAGTCATTGATATGCAGGATGAACAGTGTTGGGGACAGCACCGAACCTTGTGGTACGCCAGCATTAACCCCCATGGTATCGGAGCAGCAGCCATCTACTACGACTTTGATGCTCTGACCATCTAGGAAGCTGGCGATACATTTGCAGAGTCCCTCGGGGATCCCATAAGATGGTAACTTCGATAGAAGGGCCCTATGCCAGACCCTATCGAACGCCTTCGCAATGTCCAGGCTGAATGCCAAAGCTTCACCTCCACCCTCCAAGGCCTCTGCCCAACGGTGGGTTAGGTACACGAGAAGATCACCAGCAGACCGACCGTGACGAAAGTCGTATTGGCGATTATTGATCAGCTGGTGATCCTCTAGGTACTGCAAAAGTCGGCGGTTTATGACCTTTTCCATAACCTTGGAGAGCAGAGATGTCATTGCGATTGGCCTGTAATTCGACGGGTCCGATCGATCACCCCTTTTGGGAATCGGGTGAACATGGGCTACCTTCCACGAAGTAGGAACCCTGCTGTTACTGTATGAGAGACGGTACAGGCGCGTTAGGACGGGGGTCAACTCAGGGACGCACGTTCGAAGAACAACTGCAGGGATGCCATCCGGCCCGCTCGACTTATGGACGTCCAGCAGCCACAGCTTCCTCCTCCTCCCTCCTCTCCCCAGGTGTCAGGATCCCTAGAAGAGAAGCATAGCTGCTTCCAAGGGTAGGATGCGAGAAACTCGCGGTGTCCATCCCAATCTGCTGACTTATACTGCCAGACTCTGCGAGACCTATTCGCGGTAGAGCGATTGGTCCTCGCAACAGGGGCTGTGCAGCGGACCAGGCAGTGATCTGATGATCCCAAAGGAGCATCGACCACCACCTGGTATCCGCGTGGGTTTGTAGTCAGCAGAAGGTCCAACAAGGAAGGCTCATGACTCTGAATATCTGGGACACGGGTAGGTTGTGTCACCAGTTGTGAGAAACCATAGGCCGAAATCATATTTAAGAGGTGATGACCCGGGAGGTCAGTGGTCCGGGACCCCAGCCACTCTTTGTGATGAGCGTTACATTCACCTAAGACCACCACCTCCGCAGATGGATACTGCTCCAATATTTCGTCCGTCCCCCGTTCGACGTTCTCAAAAAGATGAGTTGACCCCGAATCACTGCTATGAGACCTGTAAAGGCACGCGTAGATGCGGGTGATCCCTCCGTATTCTACGCGTAGCCACAAAATAGACAGGTCTCCATGTTCGAGGCCCCGAAGACGGTGACAGCAGACATTATTCCGAACGAACACGCACACCCTGGCTTTACGACGGAAAGAGTGCTCCAGTTCGTAGCCAGGGTATTTAAGGTACGATATTTCGTCCGGGGCGCTTATCTGTGTCTCCGTTAAAAAGAGCAGAGCAGGCCGCGCCGTCTCGAGATGTTGATGAACGGCGTCGAGATTACTGTGTAGTCCCCTAATGTTGCAAAATTCCACTGTAAGTGTGGATGTGGAGTCCGCCGTAGAAAGTCTACTCTTTTTTTTGTCTTTTTGGCCATGGTTTTAAGGAATTTTAGGGTGTATGGGAGAGCACGCAATGGGGAGCGACAGTACCCAAGAAACAAAAAGAAACGGTATTACCTGGTACAGTGCTAGGTAGTGGGTTTTGTGAGGAGCTGACACGAAGCACGGAAGGGCCCCTACGATTATATGACGAAAACGCATGTAAATCCTTCATTAGATGGTTATAAAAAAAGCGTTTGAAAGAAGGTAAATCCTTAGTAGGTTGATATGACAATGAGTTATTATAAATTGTTTTGTCCGTGTGGTGACGAACTATGAATACGACGAACACTATTTTGACCAATCGAGACGACTAAGGGAAGTAAGCAATTTGCACCCGTTGTATTACTGGTGGTAGGGTTCGGAACCAAGTGGGAGTACTCACTTGTTATCGGGCAGGAGCGGGTCGGTACCACTCTATCCCGTGCCTGTTCATGAATCACCTCAATAAGTTTCGGCAGAAGATAGTCGTTCATCCAGGGGTGGAGGAAATCATGCATCGAGCGTGTACCTCGCCCCTGGCCACAGGAAGTCTGAAGGAACACCGCGAGGTTTTAGCACGTATACCAATAGTTAAAATCGGGACTCAGGTATAACCTCTCTGTCCGCCCGGCAGTATGTATAAAGGATTTCCTCGCAAAAAAAAATGGAGACAGTCGTTCATTCTTTCATTTGGCTTCACAGTACTTTTAGTATAGTTGAGACCATGAGAGGCAGTAACCACTTACCATATAGTGAGTCATGGCTCGTCTACTACCATAAGCAATAAAATAAATTATAGTTTAAAAAACTAAAATAACACGCTTCAAATAGCTAGTTGACCTAAAAAGTAGTAAGTAATATTACAATAAATAATGATTGTAAAAAAGCGTGGGGTGCTTTTTACTATATAGGTGAACTATTTGTAACATATGATTATGCACCTCACGCTTTTTTACAATCATTATTTATTGTAATATTATTTACTACTTTTTAGTTCAACTATCTATTTAAAGCGTGTTATTTTAGTTTTTTAAACTAATTTATTTTCTTCATTTTAGTCTCTCTCAAAATAAAATAGTATCAAAACTTCAAAAGTACGAAGCAAAGAGTAAAGTAATACTACATGAAAGTAGAATATAGATAAATAACTATACTAAAAACTAAAATAGAAGCAAAAAGATTCTTATTTCGAAAACATTAATGTCGCGATTCAGAAACATGGGACATCGCTGGTGCACATCTTAATATCGCGATTCAGAAACTTACACATTCAACAACTACGGATCTACGGAACCCTAAAAACCAATAAATACTGAATAATTTTATCAAATTAGTGTATCGGTTCTTGATAAATCTACAAAGTTTGAACGAAATCTGGCCGTTTAAAGTGGGTCAAAATCGTGCCCAAAGGAGTCGGTTACAAACATACATACAGGTGAAGCTAATAAAAAGCGTGAATTAAAAAGTGCACTAATTGTCTTATAGTTTTCCGAATTCTGCCATTGGATTATACAGTAACGTTTTGTAAGTTGTAATGTATATTGTAAGCGATACAATGATATATGTTACATATGGAAAATTTTTTTTTACGCTACATAAAAAAAAAGTGTGTGCGTGTAACCTTTACGCGCGATTGAAGTAAAACTTCTTTAGCGTTGACGGAAAAAAAAAGAAAAAAAAAAACAATTTAAAATATTTTTTTTAAAACTTGAATTTTTATTCACTTTGCTATTCACAATTGATCCGTTTGAAAATTTGGAAATAAATAATCCTAATTGATTATGATATTTGCCACTAGCTGGCGTATAAGTCAAGAAGCGTGGAGTATATGACACATACTTACGACCAATCCAAATTATTATTTTTAAATAGCGGAAACTACACAGACTATAGTAAGCGTTACTTCCGTCAGAAATAAGCGTTACTTCCGTCAGAAAAAAAATCTGAGTTACTCCCTAGTCGCGCCTAAAGAAGATTTACCTAAAAAATTGTCAAAATATCTCAAAATCTAGCTTCTTCAACGCCATCTAGGATTACAGTAATGAAGTTCCATCCCTGATTATTGTAATACCGTTGCACTGTATTACCGACGGTCTCCTCAAAATTTTCCCTTTAAATTCAAGACTTTTTCCCTTTAAATTCAAGATTTCAAGGGTTGCTTTATTTATTTTTATGAAATTCTTCGCGGACGAAGTCGCGCGAACCAGCTAGTCTTTTACATATCTTTAAATCCGGACGGAGAGGTTGTAAGTTTAACCTATTGTAAATACAACAATTTACTCAGTAGTAGAACTATATTGTTCACAATAATTTCCTGTGTAACAAAACTCCAAATGCTTGACAATAAATAGTACATTGTTACACTAGGGGTGGCTGCACTCGGTCGCCAAACCCCGTCTCGGGACTAAATAAGTCTTTAACCCGAGTACCCTACGTAAGTAAGTTACCCTACGTAAGGACCGTGTGGGGCCGGCTTTAGAATTGTCCCACCCCTCTCCACCCATGGGAGTCGTAAGAGCCGACTGAGGGAATACCGGGGGAGTGGGCAGGAGCACTCCCTCGAGTATTAACAACATCCACTGCGATCGCCAACCCGCCTGCCAAGCGTGGCGATTACGGCATTATCCCCCATGACGGGACCGCTCGTTGTGGCGTTCTCTTGGGGAGGCCTATGTCCAGCAGTGCACGTTGAAAGGCTGATGGATGGATGGATGGAGGGTAAGGACGGGTATTGCCGGTCACCTAAGAAAAGTGAAACAAAAAATATAGAAAAATCAACATTTTATTTCGAAACTATTAATACAACATAACTTTAAGTATTCTTCTATAATTACGAGATCAATATGTTCAAAAATCAAATCACAATATACATTTGAAAAAAAAGGGTTTTGACCGCTATTACCAAGCGTGGCTGGTAATGTCGGTCAGTAGGATGGCAATACCGGTCAAGCCTTTAGCGACACAAATCGCATGTGTAGCCTTCAGGTGACTCTCAGCCCGAACACTCAGCATGGGCCCAAAGCCCACACCGAACGCACCTATACCACAATTCATTGTTACGACCGTAATCATGGCATAGCAGACTGTTTTCCATATCGTCAATGTCGGTGTCGTTATCATCCCGTACGTCGGTTATTTCAATTTCTGAATTCGTTGAACTTTCATTATTTTTCTCCTGTAGCACTCTTTTTTTCACCTTTCTTATAAATGCATTCGCTAGTCTTTTTGGATTATTTTTAGTGTCCTTGGATTTGCTTTCTTTCTTCTTTTCTCTTGTTACTCTTCGTTCTTCTTTCTCTATCAAAGCTGCTTTATAAGCAGTGCTAGTAAGAATTTTTGCATGCTGTCTTCGACAGGCTTTCTTATTCATTTCGAGCTTTTCGAGCTAGTTTCTCTTTTTCAGTCTTTCTTGGAGGGTTGAAAAAGGAATACCAGTAAAGCGTGCTGCTTCTCTTATCGGTGTCCTTTCATCGACGAGTTGGAATGCCCTGGTTAAATCACTTTGGCTCCATTTCACCTTCAATCCTTGGCTTCTATTCCGTGGCATTCTAGAATTGAATAAGAATTGTTTATGTATGAGACAAAGAATATAAAAGTGACGACCAAATAACTATACCTCTGTTTTTTGGACAAAGAATATCATCTACTTCTATACCTAACTAACCACACAACCGGTCAGCGTGACCGGCATTACCCATCTATGATTTTATGAGGTTAGTAATAATTTCAGAAAACAACTTATTGCAAATTGGTTTAAATATCTAATCACATGGATAGCTAGATACATACATTCATAACAAAAAAATATGAACAGTTAATGAAATATGAATATTTTGGTACTTACGTCTTATGTTCTACGACCAAAAAGTTGTAAGGAAATGCCTCGAAATACACCCTCGTCTCGCTCTCAGCGTTGCGCGGTCGGAACTGAACGGGAGTCGGTGCGTGGGGCAGGGAACAATCACGCCACCGTTTTTGCATGTGTGGGTGCCCGTAAACCAAATATTTTGCGAGATAGTGTGCTGACCGGTATTGTCACCTGACTGGGATTACCCGGTTCTACCCTAAACACTACTTTTCATTACAAATACAAGGAAAGTAAAAATATAAACATGAGGGAATTTTAATTTACATCAACATCGGATTGCTGCTTTCTGGCCATTTTTTTTTTGTGGCGGGCCAGCTTAACATCCAATATTTTTCATTTTCAACGTTGAGAAAATGGTAAAATATTTTATCCAAATCTATATTATTTTAAAGAAATATTTGAAAGTAAGTAAATTATAATAGGTGGTCGTTAAAAAAATATCTATATTTAATACTTAACTTTGTTATTTCAATTAAACATCGCGCTGTGATTAAGTGGCTGTAGTAAGAGAACTAGTTTTTTTTTAAATAATTTGACAGCTGTCAGTTGAAAACGATTCTTCCTAGGGCTAAAAAGTATTACTTTCAACCCGCTCCTCAGGCAACTTCAAACCTACTTTCCGAGTAGGTATGAGTAATATATTTTACACAATAACTTCCTTTACAACTGTTCATTTGCACAGATATTAATTACAAGACTGCTCCCAATTGGCCAAGTTATACTCTAATCCGTCTATAAATTCGCTTCTACCCTCCACTTTTCGTAGTGTTGCCAGACGTAGGGAGTAAAAAAATACAATTGTTAAAACCCTACACTATGTATATCTGCGGCATCATAGCTTACAAACGACTGAACGAAATTTGATTTGTGGTGGTGTCAATTAATAGATTATATAGACACGTGGTAACCAGGGTCTAACTGCTCTCTACCCACGGGAGTCGTAAGAGCCGACTGAGGGAATACCGGAGGAGTGGGCAGCAGCACTCTCTCGAGTATTAACAACATCCACTGCGATCGCCAACTCGTCTGCCAAGCGTGGCGATTACGGCATTATCCCCCACAACGAGCACACAGTTCTCTTGGGGAGGCCTATGTCCAGCAGTGGACGTCGAAAGGCTGTTGGATGGATGAACCAGGGTCTGATAGAGTAATGAAGGAGGTCAGAGGTTCGGAGGGCTTTTGATATTTATAATGTATATTCGTTTCAGCACATACTTGACTTTGGTTTTTGCCTAATATTATAGAGAAGGCTTGTAGCAACATATTTCTTCAGAAAAGAAATTATACTGCGTTTTTATTTTCTTTTATAATTTATATTTGTACTAATATCGTAATGCTGGACATTTTGCTTATTTTTTGTTCAGTTAAACGTACATATCCCAGTGATATTTTAAAACTTATTGCCTATTCTTTGAGGAAGAATACCGGGAGAGTGGACGTTAAAAGGCTGATGGATGGATGTATGAATGGATAAGTAATTATAAAAAATATATGAAAGATTACTGATAAAACCGCAATTCTTGACGATTAAAGTTCAAGTATACCCACTTCAAATGGGACTACGTAGTATATTAAGGTCCCTTTGATTATAAATTGACGGAACTTTGCAAATTTACGTTGAAATAGTGTTCGTTTTGATCTCTTGTCACCTCCTTACGCATTGCTTGGGTACGGCCATTTGAACAAAACATAGCATCACGCCTGTAGGCCTGTAGGCAGAGGTGTATTACGCACCCACAGTTCGCCAGCTATGTTCAAGTCCCACGTAATAGGGGGCGAGCCTATTGCCGTCTACCGGGCACATTTCCAAGCTTCGGGCTGCTACGTATACTTTTTCTTTTTACGCAAAAACCTTAATAACATTGTCCGACCCAGGGATCGAACCCAAGACCTCATGATCAACAGTTGCATACACTACCTAGGCCATTTAAAAGTTTGGATTAATCATCAAAGGTCACCATAACATTTTCATTCTAAAAGGATTTCTATTGCATGTTAAGAGCTTATGATGATAAAAGATTAAATTGATAAAACTTCTAAAAGTGTCCCCAGTTCTTTTTTATACTACGTAGGTGCCAAAAACGCATACGGCCCACCTGATGGTAAGCAGTTACCGTAGCCTATAGACGGTAGCAACACCAGAGGCATAACTCGCGCGTGGCATCTCCAAAGAAAGTATCCCCTTCTTTAGAGATGGCAGAAGGTGTGATAATATAATTTGTAAAGAAATGCATGCATATTCTCGAAAAATCTCGAAAAGACCGAGGTGCCGTGACCTTGGACTGGGAATCAACTCATTGTCTTTGCAGTCCTTGATTTTACCATTAGGCTATAACTGTTTTAAAATTACTACTACATGTACCATTTTTGAAGTAAATACTTCTTCATGCAAGCTTGACTTGGGGAGTAAGCCGGTGAATGCGTGACGTGACCGTTACGGAAAGTGTGATCGGGTGACGTGAGCGTTACGAAAAGTGTGATCGGGCCACGTGACCGTTACGAGTGATAGTGAAGATAGAAAGAGAGAGAGTTACGTTTTGTATATTACTGTAGGGGCAAGAGAGAGAGGTTCGAGCACACGTTTTCTATCTCTATTTCTCCTATAAGAAAGAGAGAGAGATTAACATTATTAATAAAATATATATTTATTGTTAAGTTTTTCTTCAGTCGTGTGGTCTAAAGAACACTTGGTTTTTTTAAAACATTGCTCTTTTCTCTATAATTACATGATTACGAGTTTTTCAGCGGATGACGAAATACCAGCTGAAGCTACTGTAATTATCGAACTTCTTAGCTCTTAAACAATATTCCTGTAGATCTCAGAATCGTATGTCGATGCTTAATTGAAGATAAATAACGCTACTAGATATGTAGACATGATGGTTCTGGTAATTTAATGAAACACAGAAATGGCGTGATTTTGTCCGGGTGGAGTTCAGAATGTAACTGCGTCACTTTACGGGCCACTTCAGACCACCTTTTTTTTTGTTTTTTATTTTTTGTTAAGGCGGAAAAAAAATGTTCCTACCCGCACACCCTATCGTTCGGGGCAACGACCAGGGTAGTGTGGGGCCTGCACCCACTAAAGAAACCCGCCGTGTGCCGTCTCTCCGCCTCTATTAGCGGGCCACTGGAACCATGTTGCATTCCTTCGGTGGGCACTTATGACCACCTTGTTATGCCACAGTCTATCACTATCCATTATTTTTTATACCACGTGTGTGGCAAACAAGCATAAGGCCCACCTGATGGTAGGCGGAAAGGATAGTAAGGATAATAAAGAGAGGGTAGGCAGGGAGTTTGGGCCCCTTAAAGTCTCTGTTTGTAATATCTAAATGAGTCTAATGTTATTTAATCTTTTAACTTTTTTCTGCTAATCATGAGGTCTCGGGTTCGATCCCCGGGTCGGACAAAGCTATTGAGCTTTTTCCTAAAAAAAAAATTCTCAGTAGCAGGCCGGAGTTTGGAAATGTGCCCGGCAGACTTCAATAGGCTCGCCCCCTATTACGTGGGACTTAAACATAGCTTGCGAATCGTGGGTGTGTAATACACCTCTGCCTACCCCTTCGGGGAATACAGGCGTGATGCTATGTTGTTGTTGTTGTTATTTAGACATTACTGCACAGACACAGCTACAGGCGTGAGCTAGTACGCTTAATAGACAATTAACTCACATCCACATACTTAAACGCACACATATATATTAAACACACACTAACATGCACGCGCACACATACACACACACACAAACTTTGTTACTAGCGCAAATTGTAACTTTAACAAAGAGACTAGTCCAACAGCGAATTTTAGTGAGACGACTAGAATTCTTCCCTTTTTTTTTGTTAAAGCGGGAAAAAATGTTCCTAACCGCACATTTCGTCGTTCGGGGCAACAAACAGGGTAGTGTGGGGCCTGCACCCACTAAAGAAACCCGCCGTGTGCCATCTCTCCGCCTTTATTGGCGGGCCCTGGAACTATGTTACATTCCTTCGATGGTCCGCCGGCAAGTTAGACAACCTGAAGTTAGCTATAGTCAACATTTTAGTTTTTTTGTGATATTTAAATAAATAATAATAAGAAGTATAACTTCTAACGCGTGTACATAAGTACACACAATTATTTTTTTTGAACAATAAGGATTATTATCATCACTAAAATGTCAATTTCAGCGATTTTCTTATTGTAGGTGTAATAAAATTGAACATTCTTGCGGTACATTTGGTTTGAATTACATCACTTTAATCCTATTCTGTACGCAACTCTCAAGAGGAAATCCTAATTCGGAGCAGGTGTACTCAAAAAGGCTTGTAACAAAGTGGTTTTGCTTTGCTTGCTACGTTCAACCGTGACAGTTAAACAAAATCAAACACGTGTGAAATATTGTGTTACACCTTACTAAAACAAAATCACATCAAATTTCGTTTTTTTTTGTCATAAATACGTGTTTATAAATGCCTGACAGATGTGAAATATATTTATTTACAGTCTATATCGAAATATGTACCTATATCTATACTATTATAAAACTGTAACAGAGCTATGTCTGTACATTTAAGATATTTGAGAAAAAATGTCTGATTTAGGCTATATAGGCGTGTCTGAACACCAAACGATTTTTTTTAGATTTTTTGTCTGTTTGTTTGTTCGTGCATCACGCAAAAACTACTGAACGGATTTTGATGCAACTTTTTTTGTTTGATAGCTCTTGATTAGACTTAACAACTGCTATACATTTTATCCCGCTACTATATCGAGAATCTGAGATATAGCCTAAAAACCAGCTTTTGGCTGCGGCGAAGCCGCGGGCAAAGGCTAGTTGTTAAATAATGTAGTGTTACGGTAAAGCCGTTACACCACAAATAAGACGTAGAGAGGATCCTAAAAGAAATAAATATATTCGGAAATGTGAAATCGAAAATAACAATCACAAAAGATCAGCGTGTAACAACGGTAGTTACACGGCTACCGTTGTGTTTCGTATGGTGAGTGAGAGCGTCGGAGGCTCAAGCCCCCTCCTGATCCTCTCCTTGTTATCTTTCCTTTCTTCCTCCTATCCCTTTCCTTGGAGATGGCGACACGGGAGTGATACCTCTGGTGTTGCTAACGTCTATAGGTTACGGTAACCGCTTACCATCCGGTGGGCCGTATGCTTGATCGCCACCCATGTAGTATAAAAAAAAACAACTCTGCGGGGTTCTTTCAGACCACCTTTAGCCAGAAGCGACGTGTACTCTCTGTGCTTGTGTTCCTCCTCCTCCGGCAGCTTTGGGACATAACTGGTGACCCCGTCCGATTTAGAGGGCTTAGTCCTCCCTCTTCAAGAGGCGCTCGCGGAACACCGGCGACGCTGTCTCCAGCCTGCTTCTGCGGGGGTGATGGACTGTCCTAGGTCCATCGCTCTTTGGCATTGCGTCCTCTCTGGGACGGAAGATAGCTGGCCATCTCCCGTTCACGTTTAGTGGCCTCCTTTGCGTACATCACCTTCTCGCAAAAGGGGATTGAGCACTCCATCAGTGTGTGCAGCGCTGTATCCTCATGGCAGTCCTTGCAGCGATGACAAGGGGCCGACTCTTCCCGGCCTTTCCGACGCAGCCATACCCCGGAAGCACTTCCGTTAGACGGACATGACGTCTCTCCAACACACATGACAGGGTATAAAATCAGTCGTCCTCAATTGTGGCGTGCCCTTAAATTAAACATAATTTCTCTCTCTCTTTCTTTCTTTCCCTAGCTATTTACGACCTCATGCTCCCCTGTCTATTGACACAATTCATGAGGCAGGTCCATCGGTACTGCATGACGTTTCATGAGAAAGTTCTTAGTCCCTTTGTTACTATTTCTATATTAATTCTAGGCATTTGACATACTTAGTCACATAAATGAACACAAAGTGAATTGATGGCAAGTGGAAGTCACGTTAGCTCAGTTGGCAGAGTATCTGAACTGTACTCTAAAGGCATGGTTACATTTTCGAAGTTTGTGCGCATGTTTACTCCCTATGAAAAACGAGCTTAAAGACGTTTCGTATTAAAAACCTAATATTCTGTTAGTCAGGTTTACAGGAATATAAAACAATGATTTCACGTCTTCGTTGCAAGGCAGAGGGGTGAAATACCGTCAATTATTTTACTAATTACTCCGAGCTGCTAAAGAGAATTTATTGGCGGAAAATCTAATAGATTTTTGATGGTCCGACCTGGAATTCAAACCCATATGATCCACAGTACCGCAAGACAACTGAAGCAGAATACAGTATGACAAATAAGCAAATAAAATAGAGCATTTCTACTACCGCTGTTTTAATGAGATTCCATTCTTGTAGCGACATGACTGGTAATTGAGATTTCAACTTCAATTATAGCACTTAAAGTCCTCAAGAGTCCATTAATAACTTCGCGAGCGCCTGAGGTAAGTGCATCTGCGCGGCACCAATGTCACGATTGCAATCACCATAAGGGCCCGGATTCCGTATTAAGGGCCTTTAGTGAGAACAATCCGGTAAGAAATTCATGCCCCACTTTAATCGTCTCCACTTTATTTTTTTTACAGTTTAATAATAGCTAACGTGACATGAAAGTTGCTGCAGTCAAGATCAATTATGAAATTATTAAAATACTAGCCTTTGCCCTCGGCTCCGCCGCAGTCAAAAGCTGGTTTTTGGTTATATCTCAGGTTTCCGATATAGTAGCGGGAAAAAATGTATACTTATCAGTTTTTAAGTCTAATCAAGAGCTATCAAATAAAAAAAGTTGCATCAAAATCCGTTCAGTAGTTTTTTGGATAAACAGGCAAACCGCCAAAATTCTAAAAAAAAAATGTTTTATGTTTAGACACACATTACATGCCTATATTTAGCATAATACAGTATTTTTTACTCAAGTTTCTTAAATGTACAGACACAGCTCTGTTACGTGTTTTATAATACATTGTTAGGCAAACGGGATAATTATGTGCTTATTTTAAACGTAAAACGTAAAATTTTACTGAACCGTACAACTTTTGTAATGGTGAGTTTTTGGCATTATTATTTATTGTTAATTATGCAGTACCTATCTTAAAATAGTATGTCAATTCTCTCCTACGAGGCTGTCATGAGCATATAAGAGCTCACTGCAAACCTAAATAACATTCCAGCTAGTAATTACGTCACGGATGCTTTCTAACTTGTCAGCTATCTCTTAATGAACTTCTGGAGTAGTTACCAGGCGTTCATAACTTTGAGGACATAACGTAATTTTGTTGAGTATACTGGCTATGTTTATTATATTTTCCCGGCTCTGTAAAATATTATTATAATATAGTGTGCTAGTTTTTTGTAGGATGGGTTGTGTGTCCTTTAGCGCCATTTTTTTGTGAATTTTTCTATTATATGGCTTTCTCTTAAAGCCTTTAAGCTTCTATATTAATGTAAGTGGGCTCTAGAAAGACTATTGCTACACAGCTAAGTGCTTTAAGTACCCACATCACAGTTTTCTTTATTCACTTAGAACATGTAAATGTATAGAATGTACCTTAATGTATATTATTCATGAAACGTATTTGCAGCAATAATATGCGTCTTGGCCAGAGTTACAAAATTCTACTAATGCCATCTGCATCAGTAGAATTGGATGTTTGTTTGTCAATCAAGCCTAAAAAAACCAATAGATTTGGATGAAATTTGGCTGATAGATAGATGACACACACAAGATAAACATATATGATACTTATTATTCCAGAAATAATTTTGTTATCCGTAGGATAACAATTTTTCGTAAATGATCTAACATATAAATAGGTTTGTAGGAAATTTGATTATCAGATAAATTATGGCCTGGATAAATCCATACAATATTTTTTATTCTGCCGAGGAGTTCTTACAGGATATTCGTAAACGACTCTACGTACCAATTTTCAAGTCTACACAGACGATGTCACGGGTAGAAGCTAGTTGTAATCTATACTATTATAAAGCTGTAACAGAGCTGTGTCTATACATTTAAGATATTTGAGAAAAAATGACTGAATTAAGCTATATAGGTGTGTCTAAACACAAAACGATTTTTTTAAAGATTTTTTGTCTGTTTATCTGTTTGTTTGTTCGCGCATCACGCAAAAACTACAGAACGGATTTTAATGCAACTTTTTTGTTTGATAGCTCTTGATTAGACTTAACAACTGGTATACATTTTATCCCGCTACTATATCGGGAACCTGAGATATTGCCTAAAAACTATTTTTTTTACTAGCCTTTGCCGCTGGCAAAGTCTAGTAATATTATAAAAGTATGGGTTGCTCATTTGACTTGGAAATTCCGGTACAGCTAAAAAACTTCGTATCTTTCTTAGTTATTCCAAGTTTACAAACTTGTGATATAACTTACGTGATCTCATTATCATACTGCAGTTTGTTTGGTTACTGCGCCGAATAAGTTTTAATTTGGTACGCCAGTTAGTAGAACGGAGCCATTACGCCATTTTAATATTTACGCTAATATTTTATTGATAATAATTAAATTACAGAACCCATATACATAATTACAAAAATAATAAACAGACACAATAAATAGAAAAAAAATGTAATAATAATATTCTTTAATATTCATATTTAAAGGAAAATGCCAATTTTGTTAGGCGATTAGGCCCAGTACAATAATCCATGTGCCTTCTTGATTTCTCATCTATCTAAAAAATGTTTAGTTACACAATTTGTTTTATTTTATACTTGGTTGTGTGCCAAGAAATAAATATTTTCTTTCTTTCTGACATATTTATATCACTGGACCCCATACTAGGATACCCTGTGTTGTAAGGCTATTTAATAATAATAACGACAACATAATATAATCTTAATGTAATACTAGGTACTACACACACGTGTCTTTTACAGCGATGTCTAATGAAATGACAGTCAAGACGGCCCGTTATCATGGTCAGCATGGTACTGGAGTTGGACCACACCCTGCGCACCAGGGACGCGCAACGTTTCATTATAATAGCGTTAATAGTTTATAAACCTTGAAATGTAAAATTGATGCCCAGAAAGTAAAGTTTATCACAGCGGGCAGTGTAAACGGATACTAGCCAATTACGCAAGATATAATTATTATAGGTCATGAATGTGTCACCACTGAAGGAATGTAATATGGTTCCGGTGGCCCGCTAATAAAGGCGGAGAGACGGCACACGGCGGGTTTCTTTAGTGGGTGAGGGCCCCACACTAACCTGTTCGTTGCCCCGAACGACGGGGTGTGCGGTTACGAACATATTTTCCCGCCTTAACAAAAAAAAAGGGCATGATTGTGTGCGCAAACAGAAGTCCACTTTCTGATACCTCACTCTGATAGTCCTATGGCCTGATGGGAGGCCAGGCTCGAGGATGAAAAACCTTCCTAATTTCGAGCTGCTATTAGAAGTTTCCTGACAAAAAAACCTTTGACTTTTTGTTGTCATGACACAGGATAGTAAAACGGACACTATACATTTTATTAAGTGGTCAGTGCGTTAAAACGAAAACTTTATATAAATAAATAAATATTCACGGATATTTTTCACACAACGTCCTCTGGTCCCAAACTAAGCTTAATGCTTGTGCTATGGGTACCAGATTACGGATATTAATACATATATATATTACTTTATTTTTGTAAACACATACATATAATAGATAGAAAACACCCAGACGTAGTACAAATATCTGTGTTCATCACACAAATATTTGTCCTGAGTGGGAATCGAAACCACGACCTCGTGCACGGAAGTCGGTTATACTACCGACTACGCCACGAGGCCCGTCGTTATATGTAAACCCCTGTTTCTTTTAAGTGGCCTACCAGCATGAATAGCCCTCGATCGGGGAAGTACCTCTCAGAGAAATTTTGCGTGAAACAACAGTAGGTATTTCCTACATTTGTGTGCATGGTGATAGTGATCGAGAGCTCTGGATACCCAAACCCCTCCTTATTCCTTATCCTTTCCTTATTATTCTTACTTTCCACCTCCTATCCCTTTCCTTTTTTTTATTATTATTTTTATTTTAAGGTTATAATGTAAGTAATAAATATTGTTGACCTTACTAACTACTTGAGTAAGGTCAACAATATTTATTTAATATATAAAATAAATATATATTTATATATATATATACCTATACTGTGGATGACATGTTTGTTTTTTATAACCGTATCTTAATTTCTTTATATTGTAATCTAATTAGATACGATTTAGCACTCATAGCTACTGAGTTGCCATCTGGATGTCACGAAGGCTCCCATTGAAAATCAGCGTCGCAGTGTATCATAGTTGGTGCGCTGTGGCATCGTTGCTGAATGAGAGCCCTATTGTCACTTCTACTCTAATTATCTATTTTAAGTTTTTCTGTTGTTTTAGTTTATTAGTTGTGTACAATAAAAATAGATTTCTTTCTTTCTTTCCTTCCATGGAGTTGGCGGTCTATGAGTTATACTTTTAATGTTCTTAGCGTCTATAGGCTATGGTAACCGCTTACCATCAAGAGGGCTGTATGCATTTTTGTCACCCGTGTATTATAGAAAAAACAAGAGTTTAGAGCTAGTTTTTCTTTGTTATTCATTCTCTTATTGCGGCGGAGCCATGAGAAAAATCTAGTATAACTTACTTACTTATCATCACACTATTTACTTTGTGGGGTAGGCAGAGAGAACAGAGTGCCAAAAGGCTCTATTCTTGCATACATCTCTCGCTTCTTCAACATTCATAATTCTCTTCATACACGCTCGCCTGTTTCGGAGACACCTGACTCCACCTTCCTTCAATAAAATATAAACATATTACTCTACAGCACTTAAATAATCTCTACTTTTATGGAATGGACTATATACTTGAAAAATTTCGGTTATGTTACCGCGTAAAAACAGTAACAAACAAAAATATAAGCAAACTTTCACAGTTATGATATTAATAAGGATAAATCCCAACCTAAAATGATAATCTTACTCAAGTAGTGACATCGAGAGACATGGCCAAGTCGAGCTCACCACGACCGCATGTCAACTCAAGAACTAATCCGTCTAAACTCGCAGTTAACTTATGCAAACTTTACTACGGGTGTATTAAGCGTTTCATTGACAAGGATCGAATTAATTTTAAGCCAATTCCAAAGAGTCATTCACACCACTGAATACTTTTTCCTATTCTTTCTTTACCTGCCCTTTAAGTCGACTTTCTCTCCCAGAAGTAGTAAGTAGTCGTGTCCAAATTTATTTTCACCATCAGCAGTTGATTTCAAGAATGAAGACTGCTAATATAGAAGAAGTGTTCAAGTTCAATGTCCAGTCCATGGTTGAGATTACAAGACACGGGATTATTTGTGTATTTCTTACTAGCGTGTATCGCGTATTATTATATCTAGCGTGTTTTTGTATATTTATTAATATATTACTTTTGCTACTACTTCATTACTGACTTCATTTTGACTGGTGGTATGGCTGGGTACCAAAGTGGGAGTACTCACTTGGTATCGGGCCCGAGCGAGTTAGTACCACCATCTCCCGTGTGACGGCCATGAAGCACATAGTTGCGTTTTGGCTGTAGTAGGAGATAGCCGTTTATTCTTTCATTTCATATCGGTTAAATGAAATGGTGAGCAGTGGCTTGACAATACTTTCGCTATAGTTGAGTCCATGAGCGACGGTTACCATTTACCATCAGATGGGCCGTGGCTCGTCTGCCACTACATGCAATAAAAAAAATAAAAATAGAATAGCTGACTGACTGACATATTAATGCGCAGCCCAAAATAAACTCATGGAACTACGGGCGCGAAAAATTACATATGGGTTTATTTCTTAGTCCGTCACCACACGGATAAAAAGTTGTGAGTCGTGGATTTCGTAGATGGTAGTCGCTATATATATATATATATATATATATATATATAGCGAAAAGATCACTGCCCGGTGAAGCTTTAGAAAAGGCTTAAAATGGTAACAACGTCTTCCAACCTGTTTTGGGTTGACTGACTTCCCTCATTCTGAGTGGAGATCCGTACTCCCTTAGTAAACACATGTCGAATGCGATTGAAGTTCAACAGTGAAGTCATGTACTCGTATTATCTTGGCACACTCGGAAACACACTTAGGAAGCGCCTTTATGCCTTTAAACTTAAAATACAGTATTTTTCTAAACATTCTCCGTTCTGCTAATATAAACAAACCTAAACTCAGATATATTAACATAAATCACGCCATTAGACATTATCTACACCCAACCCACAATTTAAAGGGAAAAGTAAAAATATTTTGACACGTAAACGAGGGCGTTAAAATCCTTTTTACTCCAGCCACAGTGACGCCTTAACGACACGCATACTAAGTCTGTTTAATTAAATTTCTCTGTATTTAATTCAACGGCTTGAGCAAACACTTAAATTAATTTCCTCTCTTTTATATCTTTCTTTTATGAGCTTGTGGTCAAAGAAAATACTATGCTATATTATATAACATTTATTTTTAATTTTACACTTTTTATTACAACACTTTCAATAATGGAATTATTAATATAAAATATCTGAAAGAGGTGCACTTTTAGTAATAAAAGTTCTTAATAAATGGCAAAGGCTAGTTTTATATATAAAAATGTAGTACTTTTTTTATATATAAAACTAGCCTTTGCCAGCGGCTTCGCCGCAGCCAAAAGCTTGTTTTTCAGTTATATCTCAGGTTACCGATATAGTAGCGAGATAAAATGTATATCAGTTTTTAAGTCTAACCAAGACCTTTCAAATAAAAAAAGTTGCATCAAAATCCATTCAGTAGTTTTTGTGTAATGCGCGAACAAACAAACAGACAAACAGATAAACAGACAAACTTTCTAAAAAAAAATGTTTTGTGTTTAGACACGCTTATATAGCCTATTGCAGTCATTTTTTCTCAAATATCTTAAATGTACAGACACAGCTCTGTTACAGCTTTATAATAGTATAGATGTGATGTGGAGATTGGGTATGGCCGTTGGTCAGTCCGATGGCTTAGCGGTCTAGAGCACTTCTCCGGATTGGAAGGGACGCAGGTTCGAATTACGCTCGCAGTAAAGTTCTCTTTTTTCACATTCACAAATAGTAGCTGAGCATGTCAAGTGCTAAAATACAGATCAAAATTATGCTCCATGTACTTTTAAATCACTGCATGTCGACTTCAATAAAATAGGTAATACTCGTACTACTTTATCAAGAAAGTACCGGGAAAAGATCAATAATACACAAAATTTTTGTTATTCATCCAAATTTATTTTATCACCTTCAAAGTATGCTCCTTGAAAAACTATAGACTTACGCCAACGAATAATCCAATCATCAAAACCTTTTTAAACGCTGTTTCCGGAATTGAGTTCAGTTCTCGCCGCGAATTCTCCTTTATATCTTCTACCGATTGAAAACGGGTGCCACGAAGTGGTAATTTGAGTTTAGGAGAAAGAAAGAAGTCGGCTGGAGCCATATCTAGTGAATATGGTGGTTGCTCAATGGTACTTGTTGAGTGTTTGGACAAAAATTCATTCACTATGATGGCCTTGTGTGAAGGCGCATTATCGTGGTGCAAAATCCAAGAATTTTCTTTCATTAAACACAAAGTGAAAAATGTGAAATCGAAAATAACAGTCACGAGCAGGATTTGAACCTGCATCTCCTGGATACCGTCCAAATGCTTTGCCAATTCAGCCATCGTGACAATTGCTCCTGACTGCTAATTTCGGATAACACATTCATACTTAACGTCTTTGGGTGACGGCTGCTCCATCTGTCGGCAGTATTTTCATACATTATACCGACCCACCAGTTAAACTTAATTTTACAATCAAAGCATCTGGACGGTATCCAGGAGATGCAGGTTGCAATGGTACGGATCGACTCGTGAGACACGGAAAGTTCGGCGGATATGTCTCTCAAAGATGAATGAGGATTTTCAGTCACTATTTCCTTCACTTTTGCAATGTTAACTTCAGTTGCAGACGTTGATGGCCTAACAGAGCGAGGCAAATCTTCCATCATATCTCGACCGCTTTTAAACGCTTTGTATCACTCATAAGCACGTGTTTTTGATAAAGTCGATTCACAGTAAGCCTTCTGTAACATTTTCAGTGACTCCGAACACGAAATTCCATTGGCGATGCAAAATTTAAGACAAACTCCTTGTTCGATGTTTTTGTCCATTATAAAATTCGCAATACACACTAGATATGATATAACTAAAAACAGCACTGTATTTAATATTAATAACAAATGCAACTCAAACTCCGCGCCAAAATGGATAACAGTTGTGCCAATCTAACAACAACAAAAAAAAACAAAAATTTGAATTTGGAACCATAAACAAATCATCCATTCCTAATACTTTCTTGACTGAATGTATATACTATTTTATTGTTCCAGGTTATTTAAATGAACATCGCCACCAAGTGCAGTGTTGGTAATAGTGTTACATCACAGTAGTTGCTGACCGTTACAAGATGGCCGACCCGGACGCGTTCGATGACGAGGTAATTTTTATTTATCAATTATTCCGATAAAACATTATTTTTATGTTTATATTTTATTTCCACGAACTTTTTGTTTATGTTAAGGCGGGAAAGAATGCTCCTAAGCACACTTCCCGTCGTTTGGGGCAACGAATAGGGCAGCGTGGGGCCCTCATCCACTAAAGAAACCCGCCGGGTGCCATCTCTCCGCCTTTATTGACGGGCCACTGGAACTATGTTACATTACTTCAGTAGTTATTTCCACGAAACTAGCTAAATACATTTGAGGTTGAGATTCGGAGTTGTAATTAGATTTCTACAATAGCTTAGCGGTCTAAAGTAGTCTAGTCGTAGTAGTTATTGGGATAGACGTAACATACCATACATCATATAAGTCTATTTTAAATTTAAATTCCGTCTACTCCTTTTACATTTGAAAAAGAATTGGCCTAGTTCCGATTTCTAAATTAAAAATACTACTTTTTATTTCAACGGATTTATTCATAACCATAGATACAACGTCTGTCACTCGAAAACTTATATTTTTAAAATCTAACTATCCTTAACTTTGTTTAGAGACCCTTACTATGAGGTCCTAATAAAAAGCTCAAAAAACACAGCAATTAAAGTGTTGCCAGAACTCCCACTGGTTTTCATACTTTATTTGATTTTATCAACGTGGTATTCTACGAACTAATTGGGTCACTCCGACTTCTTAGAAGTTATTTTGGGTACAAACAAATTGTATACAAATATTTATTTTATTTTACGATACCATTAGAGATCTTAACTAAAGCATTAGTGATTTCAATAAATTTTGGAACTAACTGACTTATACAGAATGTGCTGCATAATAACCTATTTTACATAATGACTAAAATATATTATGAAAAGTAATCGTGGAATGGCGACAGACAGCGAATAATTCTTGCGTTTATTAATATACAGGAAGTGATGTAAAATAATAAATATTTATTGTATTTCTGCTTCTATGAGCTTGTACAGTTACGGCGAGTGATATATTAATATCGAATTATTCCATCCATTAGCCTTTCAGCGCCCAGATATAGTCACGGCTAGAAAAAAGATCTTTTTTTTATTCTACATGGGTGGTGCGCAACCATACGGCCCACCTGATGGTAAGCGGTTACCGTACCGTACCGTAGCCTATAGACTAGCAGCACCAGAGGTATCACTCGCGCGTTGCCATCTCCAAGGAAAGGGATAGGAGGTCGATATTAAGGAGAGGATAGGGTGAGGGCTTAGGCCTCCGGCGCTCTCACTCACCATACGAAACACAACGGTAGGCGTAACTGCGGTTGTTACACGCTGATCTTTTGTGAGAGAGTGGTACTTCCCCGATCGAGCCGGCCCATTCATGCTGGGATAAGCAAGGATCTACCACTATTCAAAAACAACCCTTTTACCATCGTAGTATATTTATGTATATGTTTTATGGGCCATGGTTGCCTGAAATAAAGGAATAATAACAATAATAATATGGCTAACTTCTAACGGATCCTAGGATACTACACGGGAGGCAAATAAGCATGAGACGCTAGCAACACCAGAGGTATCATTCCGCGTCACGAAACCCAAGGAAACGGATAAGGCGGAGAGAAAGGTCTTTACGATCCATGTTCTTTATAGTAGGGTGCATATTTTTTTTACTATAATAATATAATTTGTATGACTAAGGGCTGAAATAAGGCGGAATACCTTATTAGCTTATTGTTACGTTACCCTTATTAGGAAAATAAATGATTGATTGCCCCCTACTACCAGAAAAAAAGGCTGTCTTAGGCGTTAGTCACATTACATGCATTAACATTTCAGAAATATAAGTGACTTAATGTTTACTTTAAAACTAATGTAAGGAGTAAAAACTAAATCCAACCAGCGCTTCCAGAGATCACCATGTTCAGACTAAGAAAAACAATCTCGCAATACTCCCAGACATTAGGGCGTTAAAAATATATATCCAACCCTTTTGCCCAAGGCTACGCCGTAGATAGAAGTTAATTTTTAAGATATCTTAGGTTCTCGATATAGTAGGTAGCGAGATAACGCATAACGCAGTTTGTAAGCGTAACCAAGAACTATGAAACAAAAAATAATAATCAAAATCCGTGCATTAGTATTTGCGTGAAGTGCAAACAAACAAATTCAAAAAAAAGTTTTGTGTTCAATCACGTCTAAATAGCTAATGACTGTAGGTATTACGAATATAGTCATTTTTGTTAAATACCCTAAATTAATAATACAGACTTAGCTCTATTACAGCTTTATAATAGTATAGACTATAGTTATCACAAATGACAAAACTTTTAAAACAAATATAACAAAGAAAGTCTATTATTTGCCGATATTTTTATCTAAACCACGGACAACTGTGTTTTCATCGAACTCGCTTCACCAAAAATATATTACGACAGCCATATTTTACGCATCGAATACCAAAAGGTTTTTGTAATATCGGAATAGAATTGGCCGATGTATTTAGATTTCATAAACACACAAACGACTACTTGATTTATGGTTTCTTGGCACCAAGAGGCTAACTTGAATTAAATATGTGCGTGATTGGCTCGAAGCTGCTAATCGTTTGTTAAAATTCTTTGGGTCATAATTTTGTGTCACGCGGTTTTCTAAAAGAAATCGGTTTTTCTTGGAACGGAGCTTTCCGGTAGACATTGTGGGAAAGTAGGTTGTTTACCTCTCGACTTTGTAGTGAATAGGATTGATTTATTTGAAACAGAACAACTAATAACTGTGATAGAATAGTTGTGTTATTACTTAGTATAGAAAAAATAGTCCATGCAGCAATCATAGAGAACCACATGTTTTCAGAATACGAGATTAACTCAGTTTGGAAACTAGTGTGAAACCGCTAAAATGTCACTGTACAACCTCTATTAATTAAATAGTTAATTATAACATTGTTATTACACAATTCTATGTCTATGTTGTTTAAAAATTTTAAGATCTATATTTTTTACCAATTGACATGCTCCGCTACTTTTTTTTTTTTTCATATATTTTGGTAAACCAACAACATCACAATAATGGGTTAACAAAGCAATATAATATGAATAATAGTGATATCCACACCGTTTACCACAAGTAAGACTAACATATTATTATATAAAAACGTATTACATGTTGAGAGAAGTATACTTAGCATTTGCGTTGTACATTATATTATTACTTACATACCTACACATTTGTATCAGCTCGTAATAAATGACAAGTATGTGCAGCAGTAATTAGTATCCTTGCTGTATATATAAATCACAATATAACTAGCTTATAAGTTCACGTAATTTCCAAAGGACCAACTCTCTATATGCTCCCTTACTATTCGCATAAATATCAATATGATTGGAGTTACTATTAAAGGTTTCTAGGATACGACGAATGGGTGCACGATTGCCTGCGTTAGTGCGTGATGTCTTTATAGCAAATAGTGGAGTTGTACGACAAGCTCGCGTGTGTGATCTCGTGGGCACTTTATAGTTGATATTATTAACAATATCTGGAGAATCATATCTATCATGACAAATATCGTATATGAGCATTGCTTGCAATTGTTTCCTCCTAGATTTTAAATCTAATAGTTTATATTTTTGTAATAGCTTAGAATAGGATTGATAACTGCCACTGCATTTATAATGCACACATCGTAGAAACCTTTTTTGCACTCTTTCGACACAATCGGAATATTTTTCATATAATGGGTCCCAGTCCTTGATTCGCTCGCAATTGGAATATGGGTACCGCATATTCCAATTGCGAGCGAATCAAGGACTTATAGAGATGTAAGTATGTGTCTGGACGTTTGAAATCATTGCTTGCCCGCAAAACAAACCCATACATTTTGTACGCTTTACTACAAATACCATCAATATGAGCGTCTAGCGTTAGCGTGTATCTAGTGTGACTCCAAGATCCCGGATAGTCAGTACTCTATCAAGACAATGGCCGCCTATGGAGTAAGTATGTGCAGCAAACGAACGTTTTCTGGTAAATGTGATGACTTTATATTTGTCGAGACTGAGTCGCAGTTTATTAATATTGCAATAATTAGCAAACCTATTCAGGTCCTGCTGAATTTCACGTTGGTCATTGAGGTCATTAATAGTTCGGTAAATTTTTAGGTCATCTGCATATAATAAATATTTACTATGTTGGAAGCAGTTGTGAATGTCATTGAGAAACAGGATGAATAGTAGAGGACCAAGAATAGATCCCTGTGGGACTCCAGAAGTTATGACCACTGTCTTAGATTCGTATCCATTCATAACTATATTTTGGGTTCTGTTTGTTACATAAAATTTAAACCATCTCCACAAATTACCACGAATACCATTGAAGCCAAGTTTTTCTAACAGGATTCTATGATCTATACGATCAAAGGCCTTCTGAAAATCCGTATAGACGCTGTCTGTTTGCTTGTTAGTGTCAAGATTATCAAAAAGCTCAGATGCATAAACCATAAGCTTGGTGACAGTGGAGCGTTTATGGACAAAACCATGCTGTTGTGGAATAATAACTTTGTGTAACAACGGATAGATATTACGGTGTACCAGTTTTTTAAAAAGCTTAGACAGTGCAGGCAGAATCGAAATCGGGCGATAATTAGTTACATCTCGTTTTGTACCTCCTTTATGTATAGGGGTTATTCTGGCGGATTTCCATATAGAAGGAAATACGCCCTCCAAAAGGCACTCATTAAATAATATAGTCAATAGCTTATTTATGGCTACAGCAGTATTCTTCAAAAATATAGGAGGGATATTATCGAGTCCTGGGCTTTTGAAACTATTGAGGGCTTTTAGTTCTTTTAGCATATTCGCTTCTAGTAAATAAATATCACTAATTATTGTGCAATCAGGTATCTCTTTACCTATATCAACAATATTATTTGTACTAAAGTAGTCCGTTAGGTTTGAAGGCTGGAAAACCGACTGAAAGAAGAAAGAGAATAGGTTACAAGTATCCTCCGGACTATCCGCTTCCATGTCATTATAATGAACACTGATTGGAATGTCCGAGTGATTTTGACGGTTATGTAAATAGATCCAAAAGTATTTATTATTATTAGGTATGCTATCTTCTATTGAGTTCATGTAGTTATTATTTCATGTAGTTATTGTTTATGTAACACTTTAGTGATTCTTTCTTGAACCTGTCTCGAAACATAGAAAATAAGGAATAGTCCGATTGATTTTTGTAAATTTTCCATTTAGTCCAAGCTTTGTTTTTATCTTTATATAAGTGTATCAATGCAGAATTAAACCAAACCGGGAAATTCGTTTTTGTGACACGTCTAGTAGGAACGTGTTTGCGTATAATGTCATAAATATACTCATAAAAAATACTTACGCTGCCTTCGGCGCACATGTTTTGAAATAATTCACACCAGTTAATTTCTAAAATTTCATTTATGATTAGATCATAATTAGCACGGCTATAACAATATTTTGTATATGGCTTAGTCGACATAGGCTTTGGTAAATTGTTACCAATTGGTATAAGAATATAGTAGGGAGGGTGGTGCAAATCTGGTGGTACCAGCGTGACAGGTGCAGAGAAAGTCCTACTTGCACAGTTACTAGTTAGACATAAATCAAGCAGTCTGTTTATATTATTTTTATAGATATTTACTTGTTCATAACATACATAAAATTCGATAAATGAGTATACGGCGGCGATAGAGAATTTATACCTAGGAGTTTTAATTGTGTTCCATCAAGAAACCAGTCAAGATGAGGTAAGTTGAAGTCGCCAATTAGATAAAAGCTATCATAGCCCTTTATTTTCTGACGGGCCTCGTGGCGTAGTCGGTAGTGTAACCGACATCCGTGCACGAGGTCGTGGGTTCGATTCCCACCCAGGACAATTATTTGTGTTTCATCACACACAGATATTTGTACTGCGTCTGGGTGTTTTCTATCTATTATATGTATGTATTTACAGAAAAAAAGTAGTATATTATGTATTATATCCGTAATCTGGTACCCATAGCACAAGCGTTAAGCTTAGTTTGGGACCAGAGGACGTTGTGTGAAAATGTCCAGGAATATTTATTTATTTATTTGTATAAAATTTTGTAGACTAACGAAATAATCGGAATAAACATCAGAATCTGTTCCGGGTGGAATGTAAGAAGCGCAAATAAAATGTAGTGAATTACCAATGCATACTTCCAATATGAGATACTCTATAATGCGCGGGATGTCAAGTGCGGGGAGCGAAGGCGCACATTGCACTACTCTCAGCGAGCGGAGCACGGCTACCAGCACTCCGCCACCGTCACGACGATTAGATGCAACGCGGTCTCTGTCACATCGGAACACATTGTAACGGCTGTCCATAAATTCGCTATTTAATATGCCTTCATGCAACCAAGTCTCGGTCAATATTATAATATCATAATTGTGCGATAATATGTTTATATAAATTGTGTTTAATTTAGTTCTCAATCCACGGCAGTTCTGATAGAAAACTGACAAGGCGTTATTGTTGAATTTTATTTATAAGATTAATACAAGATATTAAGCGCCAGTGTTTAGAGTCACAGTAGATACATACAAGCATATTGAGAACTAAGCGAATGCAAACGCTTAAACGTGATATTGAATTTAATAGAATAAGTAGCAATGTTATGCCGTTATTGTTGTTAAACAAAATATGAGATATAAAGAGTTGGCCGATATGATTAGGACTCATTGAAATACCCAACCTATAGTCTAATAAAAAACATAATAATTGTTATAAGTACACCTTAAATCGACAAAATTAAATATTTTTTTTTCACAATAAGTATTCAACCTGGAACCTACAATGATTTGTTATAATAATATAATCTATGCGATATTGACATAACCAATTAGAAAGAACGTATGTCTCACAATAATTATAACTAATATTATATAAATGGGTAATGTGACCGACTTAGTAATTTTGGTATCCAAGTCATGATGCATACATGATGTTTATAGTGGGCGAGATATTGTTTATTTAATTCGGGCGATATCTTTAAGTGAACGGATAGCGATAGCGGGGGCAGTTTTCACTTTACGGGCCAGAATGGTTCCGTGCTTAATCCACACATATTTATATTCATTTTTCTTAGCGGCCTCCCAGGTCTGGCGAAACAGAAATTTGTTATTTAACGTTAAGTGCTCGTTGACGTAAATGGCGACTGGCTGCCCGGTTATTGACAACAAACTCGAGTTTAATCCTTTTACTTCACGACAGGCTGCTAATACATTGTCACGTAATACTCTAATCGCAAATTTTACAACGACGTTTTAAATTATAAATGGTCGTAAGACAAATGTGATGAGGAAATTGGGATGATCGAAAGATCGGTAGGATAGCTCATTAGTGTACATTGGAAAAGACGCGGATTCGATTCCCGCTCCTACTAAAAATCTCTATGTTATTTGTTTATTTCTTAGGTACTACTTAATATTGTGTCTTATTATATTCGTTAACCTATTGTACTTTCTTCTTTTAAATAAATTTATTATTATTATTATCATCATTTATTCATATAATATCACTAAATACATTTTTAAATATATATATTATACAAAATAACAAAATATTTAAAAATATAAAAAGTGTACAGACCCACCGGCAGCGGGCAGAAGGGCCAAACTGCCAGTGGTTAGGGTTCCAAAGACAGGTTGTTATTATTTATATTTTCGATGGGATAGAGCCCCACTTCTCTTAGGGTGAATGACCCTGCTCGATAGGTGAAGTACCACCTTTTTACAGAAAATCGCCGCTAAGTAACAGTAAGTACTCCCACTGTACTACCCCGTCCTCATTCTGTTATCATCCCTGAGGTTGGCAAAACGTGATTTATTAGCCTCTATAATAGGTTATAGTAACAGCTTACTTAGACGCTGTGTGAGCTTAACTGCCTCCCGCAGTAGTTTGATGGTCTAGTACAGAAATCAGTCGAGTACTGCCTTTGACTTTCAGATTTGTTTGCGTATTGGCTGTAAATTTTACCCCATAGTTTGCAGCGTTATATTATATGTCTTAAGTCACTTCTATATAATGAAGGCTTGTTTCTAATATTAAGTTTATTAACATCGGATCAGTAATTTCAATGTTTATCGAATAAAAAATTACAAACATATTTAATTATTATAGAATGGATATTTTAGGAATAATAACAATTGACTTCCGCCAAGTAAAGCCTCATTCAATCAAAAAAAAAAACATAGCATCACACCTGTATTCCCCGAAGGGGTAGGCAGAGGTGTGTTACACACCCACGTTTCGCCAGCTATGTTTAAGTCCCACGTAATAGGGGGCGGGCCTATTGACGTCTACCGGGCACATTTCCAAACTCCGGGCTGCTACTGAGAATTTCTTTTTTTTTCTCATTCAATCAATTATCTTAAACATATTTAAAATAATATAAACGGGTCTTTGTTCGCGTATAAATTAGGTCAAATTTTAACTACCTTTAGCCTAGCGTTTCAACTGCGTTGCAGCAACTAATATTTTCTCTTTATAATATTGAATGAATTGTGTAGCGTTTGGTACATATGTGATCAATACGAATTTGGTCAATTTCGCTTTTTATATCACTCAACTTTTTTTATATTATTGGTAATTTTTCTACTGCTATAAGAACCTGTTTATATGTTACGCGTACATCTAGGTACGTTCATAAAAAGTATTACTTTTAAAGTTTCAATAATCACACTATAAATATACATACGGAGTTTTGGCGGGAACATGAAAGAATCATGTCGTCACTCTACAAATTACAAAAAATGAGTTAAACCTAGTATTCATATGTAAAAGTGGTGGTGGTTTACTAATTAACTTTTTGTGTATGTGCATAAGTGTTGGCAAGACATATAATGCGGCGTAACGTAACGTAACGTGTTTTTTCTTATTGCTTCCAAAACCCCATAGAAGCTTTTTAGATCTATTTCTTTTAGCAATTGACATGCTCCGCTACTTTTTAAAGTACAAATTATATTTTTAGTAGGGGCGGGAAAAAATCGCGCCCTCAAATAGTATGAATTTTAATTGCAAAATTAAACTTACTATATTGGATGCATGTAATGCTTGCCAGTAGATGGCGTTAGTCGTAAGACAAATGTGATTAAGAATTTGGGATGATCTAAAGGTCAGTAGGGTAGCTCAGTGGCTTAGAGCAGTTCCCCGGATTGGAAAAGATGCGTGGTTCGATTCCCGCCCCTACTAAAAGTCTCTTTTTCTTTATCCATAGAAGCTTCCAGTAAAATCGCCACCACTTAACTGAGGCATGACTGACATGAATATGCCTCATTTTATACGACTTTAGCTGTGATTTGTTTGACGAATCAATTTTACTAAGCTTACTTGATGCAACAAGAAACTTTGAAGTAGGCAGGCAACATTGGCTTCGGCTGATTAAAAAAAAGAAGATATAATTAATAAAGAAGAAAAAGAAATATACTTACCAAAAAGAATTTTTGTGTGCCTCGTGTCAGGGAAAGCACGTTGAATCGTCATCCGCGGTTGTCATGCAAATTTACGATAATCTTTACAGTAAGTCAATATCTCTTCATATTCAGTTAGAATAAGCTTCCAATATACTTTTTTGAATCCTTTTTCTGATTCACTATTGGGGTACGGGTCTCCTCTCATAGTGAAAGGGATTTAGGTAGACTTTATAAGCCTTCGAGAAAACTCTCAGGAGGAAGGAGAGGATAGGGAGGAAGTATGGGCCTCCGGCGCTCTTACTAATATCACTAACCATACACAACACAACGGTAGGAATAATGTACCGTTGTATCACACTGATCTTTTCTGAGAGGGTAGTACTTCCCTGAACCAGCCGGCCCATTCATGCTGGTATAAGTGGGATAAGCAAGGCTCTACCACTAATAACGCATGCTTCCTAACGATGTTTTCTAAAAATACATACATAGAAATTTGGAAAAATCTCTGTAAAGTATATGCCGTGCGCGGTTTGGACCTGAGGATCGAACTTAATGTCACTGTCTTTGTTGTCCTTGGTTTTACCGGTAGGCTATAACATACATATTATAACATACATACATATTGTCACGCCTTTTTCCCGTAGGGGTAGGCAGAGACCACTTCTCTCCACTTGCTACGATCTTGACACATATCTTTCGCTTCATCTACCTACTTCTATCAGCCCTTACATGCATGCTCGTTGGTTACGAGTACTCTTAACCTGGCCTTCCTTAAGAACGTCCCGATTTGGTCAAAATACGTTCACCTATAGGTAGGTAGGTCAACCTCTACTAACTTCCCCATTCATAGTCGCCTTGTATATCTAAATATAAATAAATAAATATTCATGGACATTTTCACACAACGTCCTCTGGTCCCAAACTAAGCTTAACGCGTGTGCTATGGGTACCATGTTACGGATATAATACCTATACTACTTTTTTTTGTAAATACATACATATAATAGATAGAAAAACACCCAGACGCAGTATAAATATATGCGTTCATCACACAAATAATTGTCCTGAGTGGGAATTGAACCCACTATGTTATCTGTTTCGTTAATCTTCTTTCATCCATCCTCTCTGTGTCCGAACCACCTAAGCATTCCTTTCTCTATTTTTGTCACTACATCTTCTTTCACACCACAGCATTCTCGTATCACACTACTTCTCACTTTGTCCATCAGAGGCTATAACTACATAATAAGTTATGAATATAGTTTTCCCTTTCAATTTAAGAGGTCAGAAGGCTGCGGAATTTACATAGTAAGCATAGAAAACTATCAATAAAATAGTGAATAAAAAGGGGATAAGTAGGAAGAAGATTTCGTGCTTGGAATAAGATTACAAAATAAATTGTAAGCCGCAGTCTCAGCGTGATGTCATTATTGCCTTTTGCAAACTCATTTCAAATATTATTTAATTGAACGAAATGCTCTTATAAATTTTCTGAGATCGTTTCCAAACTTTCATCATTTTAATCGTTCCTCTTATTGTTATCTGGCAGCGCTATCTCAAGTACCTCACAGTTACTATTTTGGCTACTGGAAGCTTGTTATTTTGAAACTAAAATCTCTTGACTATCAACTCTTAAAAGATAGTCGTTTTAAAAACATATAGATATTTATTTCAATATTCTTATTCCTTTGGGTTATGAAGGTTAGATGGAATTTTGCTGGAATCTTCCCCGGTCAAGCCAGCCCGTTCTGAGGCCCGTCCAACAGAGTATTGAACCTCAGATATATTAATCCACCTACACCCATCCTCTGTTGCCAATACGTGGTCTTTTTTTATTGCCTATGGTGACAGACTAGCCACGGCCCACCTTAAGGTAAATGGTAGCTGTCGCTCATGGACTCAACTATACCGAGAGTATTGTCAAGCCGCTGCTCACCATTTCATTTCACAGATATGAAATGAAAGAATTAACTGCTATATCCTTTTTTTTTGTTTAGGCGAGCAAATATGTACCTTACCGCACACCCCGTCAACGAACCGGGGCAACGAACAGGGTGTTGTGGGGCCCGCACCCACTAAAGAAACCCGCCATGTGCCGTCTCTCGGCCTGTGTTGACGGGCCACTGGTACTGTATTGGATTACTTCAGTGGCAACTGCTATATCCTGCTATAAGCAAAATACACCGATGTGCTTCATGACCGGTCACACAGGAGATAGTGGTACCAACTCGCTCGGGTCTGATAGCAAATGAGTACTCCCAGTTTGTACCCAGCCCTACCACCAGTAATGCAATGGGTGATAATTGCTTACTTCCCTTGTCGCCTCGTACGACACCCGTGGGAAAGAATGGGGTGACGACACTTGAGTAGTCCGTCATCACACGGATAAACAGTCGCCACTCGAGAACCTTGTTCAAAGGTAATCGGTACTTCTAACGATGTGTTTTAACCCGATAGGCTACGTCAGTTATTCTTGCCTAAAAGAAAAAACAAAAGAAAATACAATGTAAAGGTGTGTCATAATGGAGACGTAAATCAATACAGGTAAGCTATTTAATAGGAATTACCATATTTTTAGCGCATTAAGTATTATTAAAATAAGCTCTGGTAATTATAATATTTAGTGCACCAAAATAAATTACCGTTTGATAAAAGTGGCAGTAACAGTTTGTCGACAATATCCCCAAGCCTATAAACTGCACGCTTTGCAAATAATGACTAGTAAACGAGATTTGGCAGCCACTGTAATTACGCTGTCAAACCAAAATAATGGCGTTTTGACTGTTGGAATATTCTAAGGTTAGAAATAAATCAGTTATAAATATAATGCTTTAAGAGAATTCTTTATAAATTCATTTAAAATGCTTTTTCTGTTAGCTCAAGTTCCTATGTATTGTCCTTGTTATGAGTACATTGTTAGATTACACAGGGGTTTTGTAAGGATGTCTCTTTGTAAACCACGTCCATATTATTTTTCACCACCTACTGAAATACTATACAGCTCAGCGGCTAAGAGCACTTCCCTGGATAGGACGCAGGTTCGATTCCCGCTCCCGACTAAAAGTTCTCTTTTTCCTCATTCACAAATATTTTGTACTTTATTTTATAGTAACTGAGCTAAAAATACAGATCAAAATCTCCTCTCAGAGTTAGAAATAATAATTCCATAGTTTGCGGGATGATGACTTCACAAGCCGCAAGTATGAAGTATGTTTCCACACGATGTTTTCATTAATAATGGGTAAAGTATTAGTCGCATTACGTCGCGTCGCGTCGCTACGTGTCGCGTACCGTCGCCTACCTAGGACAGCAGATTACGCTACGTGTGTTCTATTTTGTTGTCATTCGTGAGCGACAAACGTGGCAATATCAGTTCATTATTGTTTTAGCCATGAGCATGTAATGTAAATGCACGTCTTTAAGTTTTAACTTCATACTGCCTCGCGTCTTGTCACACAAATAAAAAGTCCGCACTTCGTCGCGTTTCGTCGCATTCATATTAGGCGACAACGTATGCCATAAGTACATATGGCGTCTATTTGATATTTTCATGTCGCGTCGCTTCATATTACTGCGTTTGTCGTTCATCTAGGACAACGGGTAACACAGGCGGAGACTGCCATCCCATTACCGTCCCACTTTTGGGCACGGGTCTCCTCTCAGAGTGAGAGGGGTTCAGGCCATAGTCCACCCTGCTGGCAAATTCCACGAGCCGCGGAGAAAATCTCTCAGGCATCGTGTCGTCACGATGTTTCCTTCACCGAGCAGTGATAGTGTGCAAACAAAAATACACATAATAGTTTAACTACTGGGCTATCGCTGCACTTATAGACGCTAGGCTTATTTAGTTCACACCGTGGGGCTTATCGACCACTAAGGTCGAGGGCCCCACACTACTCTGATCTTCTCTCCAAATAAGAGGGTGTGCAGTTAGGTATATTTAAAAAAAGAAGGATAAAATAACTGCCTCTGTTGTGCAGCGGTAGTGTGAGCGACTGTTGATCATGAGGCCTCGGGTTCAATCCCCGGGTCGGTCAGTACAATTGAGCGTTTTCGTAAAAAGAAAAAATCTTAGTAACAGCCCGGAGTTTGGCAATGTGCCCGATAGACGGCAATAGGCTCACCCCCTATTACGTGGGACTTAAACATAGCTGGCGAATCGTGGGGTGTATAATACACCTCTGCCTACCCCTTCGGGGAATACAGGCGTGATGCTATGTTTTTGTTTTTACATCAATGCTTATAACACATAATTATACTAGGCTGTACGGCTTGATGGTGAGTAAGACGGTAAGTTTGTCACCATCGTGGCGTCGTTGGCGTGGTAGCCTATAAACCAAAGGCAACCTTCGCGAGTACTCCACCCAAAGAAAAGCTATGTCCTATGGCTTTTAAGAGTGAGGAATGATAAAGAGGAATGATGATAAAGAGGAGATGAGGAAGTGGTCAGTTAAAATAATAGGAAGGGAAAGAGGTGGTTTGATAGGTTTCTAACTTAGAGATAGAAACACACATATTTAGACTTTATTGAATTAAGAATGTTAAATATATATACATTTCATTTTATATTTGATATAGGATACACATACATTTCAATGGTTTTATAAAATCGCGGGTAAAATAGGAGTCAAATTTAGAAAGTAAATCTTTAACGCTAACGGAGTCGCGGGTATCAGCTAGTTTTAAATAAAGAAGACACGTGTGCGTTCATTGCGAATTACAATAAAGAACAGAAGTGCCCGACAATGTTGCCATATACTTAAATGTTATAACTAAGGTAAAAGCACTAATGCTAGACACATTAAGGAAAACGCGAACGTTATTATTCATTATCAAATAAATTTATTGTACTAGAACTGTTACAATTTGTTACATAGGTCTCATTAACGTTTAGAAAGAACTTTTAATTAAAAAATCTATGATAATTAATTGAATGAGGCGACACTTGGCGGAAGTCCATTGTTACTATTATAGAATGGATTTTAGGAGGAGAGCCCACCACTCACCCACGGATTGTCAATCCCGGTTATCTTTGGACAGAATAACCTAAGATTGCCAATCCGCACTCTCACAGATAGAGGAGAATGTGATAATAGCAAAGTAGCATGCACGATAATGACAAGAAACTCACCAACGCGACACAACCATGCGATACGGTAGAACTCTCAGAACCACAATATTGCAATATTCCGCAAAAATCCGAACATAAATTCGACACGTGTTTCACCTCTAAGCGTTCTTGAGAATGCCTTGATTGCCTATTGGATGACATCACAAAAAATTAAAATCTCTATTAATTGACATCTATTTGCACTAATAGATGACATATGTTATAGCTATATACATAAAAAGTAATATTAATACGAAAAATATTATATATATCCGGGACGGTATTCCAGGAGATGCAGGTTCAAATCCTGCTCGTGATTATTTTTTTTTCGCTTCATAGACATTTATCTAGATATATGATAAACAGTCTGGCTGATAGAACGCAACCCTGTTTAACGCCGATATTTACACTAAACCAGGGCGACATTCCATCATCCAGCCACACACAAGCTCTGCAGTCCATGTACTTGGACTGCACCGCTTGCAGTAGTCTACCGTTAATACAATACTCTGGCAAAATGTCCCTAACTTCCTTCCGTACAACCGTGTCAAATGCGAGAATTGGAGAAACCAAATCCACAAAACTGCAGAAAACCCTTACAGCTAGATGTTTCTCCACATTGTTGTGTAGAGAAAACACTTGATCCATGCATCCCCTTCTACACCTGAAACTTCCTTGTGCCTCATACAGAAATTTATCGGACACCATCCTCATTCTCCTTTCAATAACCTTATCATACACTTTGGCTACCAAACTGGTCAAGCTTATAGCTTTGCAGTTTGCACAGTCATAACGTGACCTATAATAAAAAAACTATTTAATCAAGGTAATTAAATTGTTTCATCGACAATCCTTTGGAGTATATACGTAAATGTTGTAATTGTGAACGTATCAGATAGTACTTTTTAAACTTTCGCGTTTTATATTACGAGTAGACGCGAGTAGACTCGTGCCCACGGCTGATGCAACTCAGCCGAAAGGTTGAAGTTAATCAAAATAATAATGTTTTGGGTAGTTTAATGCGCGTATAGACCCATTAAATGTGTCATAATGAACATATCAGATATGACATAGTTTCTTGCCAGCGATTTTATTAAATGAGGATATCTTCCTTTCTGACATCCAAATAAAATAAAGCCTATATTTTGCTCCAAGTCAAGCTCTATTTACCTATGCAAATGACATTGAAAACTGTTGAGGAATTACGCAATCTTTGAAGATGATTTTCACCCACTTCAAAACTTCGGATTAAATTGAAACTTTGCACACTTAGCAACGACCGATGACAATACAATATATAATATTTAAGAAGTTTGTATTGTTTTGTCTCTTTTATTACAAGCCAGTGCTATCATTATACATACAATAAAAAAAGAAACAGGGTCTTTTAAATAGTACTTTTGATGTTGTTTTGAGACTAAAAAATATGAAATTTATAGTTCAAAAACCTACTCGATTCAGCCATTGGACGTCCAACCTCTCAGTCCACCCTTGATCATGGCAAGCGCTCCACGTTATTATTATGTGTACTCGTATGTACATTATAAATCTGTAATAGAGCTGCTCTGTACATTTAAGTTCTTTGAGAAAAAATACTGACTTATAGTAGCTATTAAAAACACCGAGTTTTTGAACTCCAAGTATTGATTTTTCAGAATTATGGTCTGTTACTTTGCTTGTTTGTTCGCAGATTACTAAGAAACAACTCAACAGATTTCTATGATTTTTTTTCTTTGATAGCTCTTGATTAGACTTAAAAACTGTTTTAAAACTAATCGTATAACTGCCTGTCTTTAAGTCTAATCAAGAATTAACAGCTACTATATTATAAACCTGAGATGTAACCTAAAAACTAGTTAGAAATTATAAGGTTCATCCATCCATCCATCCATCAGCCTTTTAAAGTCCACTGCTGGCCATAGGCCTCCCCAAGAATGGGGGATAGTGCCGTAATCGCCACGCTTGGCAGGCGGGTTGGCGATCGCAGTGGATGTTGTTAATACTCGAAGGAGTGCTGCTGCCCACTCCCACGGTATCCCTCAGTCAGCCCTTACGACTCCCATGAGTGGAGGGGGGTGGCCGAAAAATTGTCCCAATGCTCTGTTCACTCTATTTCCCGCATTCACCCTTCTCTCTACATCAATGGTGTACCTTCCATCCCGACTGAATCCACATCCAAGATATACAAATTCATCCACTTGTTCTAGCACACCATTTCCTATTGCTACTCTAACATCTGGTCTGGTTTCTTCTCTTTCAAAAACCTTTACTTTGGTTTTGCTCACATTCACACGTAGGCCCCTTTTCTTACAATTTTCTGCCATTACGTCGACTAGGGTTTGCAGGTCAGTCGCAGACTGCGCTAATAGGACCGCATCGTCTGCATATAGCAGCAAGTTAATCACTGAGTCGCCCATCTGAACTCCCACATTCATTTCATTCAACCTTTGTAGACATTTATCCAGATATATGATAAACAGTCTGGCTGATAGAACTCAGCCCTGTTTAACGCCGATATTGACATCAAACCAGGGTGACATTCCATCATCCAGCCGCACACAAGCTCTGCAGTCCATGTAGTTGGACTGCACCGCTTATAGCAATCTACCGTTAATACCATACTCCGGCAAAATGTCCCAAAGTTCCTTTCGTACAACAGTATCAAATGCTTTCTCCAAATCCACAAAACTGCAGAATACCCTCTGGCCTATAGCCAGATGCTTCTCTACAATATTGCACAGAGAAAACACTTGATCCATGCATCCTCGTCCACACCTGAGACCTCCTTGTGCCTCACACAAAAAATCATCAGACACCATCCACATTCTCCTTTCAATAATCTTACCATACACTTTGGCTGCCAGACTGGTCAAGCTTATGGCTCTGTAGTTTGCACAGTCATAACGTGAACCTTTGCTTTTAACAAGGGCACGATGACTGCGCTTCTCCAGTCCTTGGGAACCATTCCTGAGCTCCAACATAAATTGAGAAGCATCTGGAAGGATTCCCAGACACATGAGCCTCCAAGCTTGATCATCTTAGCAGACACTATATCCATACCCGCTGCCTTACCAGCAGTTACATTATAAGGTTAGTTTATTGTAATACTATTTTATATTTTTTAGTTGAAATAGCTAAAGATTGTTTTTTTTGTACTATTAGTTATACCTTCAATGTACAGACATAGCTGATTCTACTGTTTAACTTTTGTTAAAATTTATCTAATATTTACTGGTTCTTACAAACTGTTACCGTTTCAGTAATGGGAGCTAAACTTTAACCAAAGTTAGAAACCGAATTACTTGTATTAGTGAAAATTGCGGCAATGCGGTAAAACAACAAAACAACTAATATTGAACTACACCTTGACTATAACTTTCATAGCTTTAGTATAAACTTTGGCTATTCTATTTTTTATACGACGAGGGTGACAAACAAGCGTACGATCCGTCTGGTGGTAAGCGGTAACAGTACGTAATGATAGCTTGCTTGTCCCAGCATGAATGATCGAGGGAGTACCACCCTCTCATAGAAGATCAGTGTGAGACAACGGTAGGTACTCTTAGTTATGCTTCGTATGGTGAGTGAGACCGCCGCAGGTCAAAATCTTCCTTCTCCCCTTCTTATTCTTTTCCCTGGAGTCGGTGATGTGCCAGTGATGTCTGCTGATGATGGTAGCGTCTATAGGCTACGGTAATCGGGTGGGCCGTACGCTTGTTTGCGACTCTCGTGGTGTTAAAAAAACAGTAGCTATAGATGCTATCAACACCAGAGGCATCATTCATCAAGTTTTTGACGGGACGTCATGGTGAGCGGTTGCAATCCTGTCATATACTCCAGTATATATACTGATTTACTAAAAACTGTATAAGCTAATGAAGTATTTCACTGAAGTACATAGTTTACATGGTGATGAAAAAATCCGCTCCAGATACAACAACATCCACACAGTTCCAACTCCAGGTAAAGTCATAAGAGGTGGAGAGGACGGATGACAGAGAGACTAAGTTCCTTTTTCTAAGTTTGAAGTTTTATTTCTACTCAGAGGACCTAGCCAAGTTGCATTCTATGATCGCTAACGCTATAGAAAACTATTAAAATGTATGGAAATTTGTCATCTTTTGATATCTATAACTTCACGTAAGTTGAGCTATAGAAAACTATTTAAATATTTGACTTCTTTAACAATATCTATAACGCTAATCCGTACGCAGGGCCGTAGTATGTATCTCACTAAATTGTATCGACATCGCATCGTGACATTGTCATTGGTTGAGAGATCACCGTGATTGGGTGAGCCATTATTGTGACATCACGAGTCTTTGTCTTTATCAATCACAAAAGCTATATAAAATCATTAATGGTTCCATTTAGCTACGATAGTTTGTTAACAAAACATAAAATATTTTTAAACTAAATCTAACCCAATTATCCCTCAATCACCATAAGCCTCCTAGTGACTATTATTACACACATTCCCGTTATACAAACCACTCTTCAATGCTCAGTCGATTTCTCTATATTGAATATCTAATGCTCGGGGTCTCGAACCCGGCATCCCAAGGGAATCCTAATTTACATAGTGAGTAATTTCAGCCTTATGCTCGGATTGTAGTCGCCATATTGGATAGGGTCGCCAAGCCAGGGATTTATCTGGGACAAGTTTTTACGACCGTTTTTTGGTCGCATTATGCAGGATATGAGTAAAATAGGTAAACGTGAGAGTAGAAAGTGAGGGTTGAACTGATCTGTTACTTTATGAGGAATAAGAAAGTATTCTGTTATGTTTGTAAAATTATTTATCATAGAAATTGGTTTACGTTGTATGTTTTTTTTAGCATGTGGTGGCAGACGAGCCACGGCTCATCTGATTGTAGGTAAATGGTAACCGTCGCTCATGGATGCCGCTGCTCACCATTTCATTTCACAGATATGAAATGAAAGAATAAACGGCTATCTCCTGCTACAACCAAAACGCAACGATGTGCTTCATGGCCGGTCACCCCGGAAATAGTGGTACCAACCCGCTCGGGCCCGATAGCAAGTGAGTACTCCCACTTGGTACCCAGCCCTACCACCAGTCATGCAATGGATGATAATTGCTTACTTCCCTTAGTCGCCTCATACGACACCCGTGGGAAAGAATGGGGTGGTGACACTTGTATTCTTAGTCCGTCACCACACGGACCAATAAATTATTATATGTTTAGCTGAAAATGAAAGTTATAAGGTCTATATTATTGTCGTAGTCTTAGACAAGGGCCTTCTGTCAGAAGGAGGTAGATTCAGGCCATAGTCTATCACGCTAACTCAAAGAGGGATGGAAAAATTTATGTACGACCCCTCGAGAAAATCTTTGGCCATGTATGCCTTCTCTCACGATGCGTATTAATGATAATCTATGAATTAATGCACATTCAAATATCAGTGAGCCTAGCCAATGCATTCTAGAATCGCTAACGCTATAGAAAACTATTTAAATATTTGACATCTTTAACGATAGGTATCTATAATGCTAAGTCACGTGACTTAGCGTTAGAGGTGTCAAATTTCCATACATTTTAATAGTTTTCTATAGCATTAGCGATTATACAATGAAACTTAGCTAGGCCCACAGATATCTCGACTTCAGACTGTGGTACCCAATGCTTGGTGTAGTCTTTACAACTAGGCTATAACTACTTTCAATTTTAATAATCTGACCTAAGCAGGCGAATGCATAAAAAATAAATATAAACTAGTTTTAACACATCCGCGTTATTTCCCGTGAAAAATTATCACCGCGCAAAAGAGCGCTCCTGTGCACACAAAGAAAACCAAATAAAACTCACGTCGCGATTTTCAGACTATAATTTCCATAACAAAATATATATCTCATTATTGCTGTTAATAAGTTTGGTTTCATATTTGAAGAAATCACCGTGGTATTGTTCCGACAGTCAATAGACTCCTTGTTAATCTGAGCTCCTAGTCGTTTTAATAATTCAATCTTTCGCATTATTCATCTCACGAACAAATGCTTAGGGATACGAGTCATGTACCAGGAAGGCATAAACTGAAACAACTGTGAACTTAATTTACATTGGATAAAAGATTTTCACGAGTAAGGCGGCTTTCGCACGGGACTTTCAACTGCAGCAATTATATTGGTATTACGAGTATAAATGTGAAAGTTTGTAAAGATTGCAATGTTTGTTAAACACGTTTAATAGCTAAACGGGTATGGATGAGATTTGGTAGATAGGTAGATGAAACACTAGACTCCATGCCGAAATAGGTTGAGACAAAACGGATTTGAAGAAATTTAGATAAATAATGACCTGGATAAATAAATAGAATATGTTTCTCTGTAGTTCATATAGACAAAGTCCTGGGCATCAGCTAGTATATAAGTGCTGTATTTGTGATGTAAGAGGGCGAAAAGCCGGACAAGTGCGAATTAAAAAAAAATCTGGAAAACGGTTGACCCTAAAGGCCATCCCTGCAACTTCCCGCTAAAAGTATAATTCAAAGGTATAAAAAAAGTATAATTTTCGTGTCATTTTGAGCTCTCCGAGCTCAAAGAGACTACTGTTCTATAGCTCGAAGAGCTCAAAAGCAGATTTAATAAAACACTATTCGTTGAATTTTCAAATCGCAATAACTTTTGAATGAATGAACCGATTTTCTCGTAATTTTTGAGCACTTTGAAGAATCTTAAAGCTCGAACTGGTCAGACTGCAAAATTTCATAGTCTGAAAAACACATTTTTTTTAAAGGACAGTGCCTATTTTGGGCCCAGGAAAAACAAGTGTGCCTAAATAAATTACTTACCTAAATTCATAAAATTTTTTTTTATTGTCAGGCAATTAAGATTATAAGTTTTCGTACATAAAAAAATATAATTAATAGTCATAAAATTGCTTACGTATCATACCCTGTCTTAATTTCATATAAAATATTGTCAGGATTTAATAATTTGTAATTATTTATGAAAATGGTGCGAAATAATTATCATTTATTTCATTGTTTATTGTATTATTTTATTTACTAATATAGTTCTCAAGATATTTATAACTAACCAAAATTAATGGACAATGCCTGATTGTCCATTAATTTTGTTAGTTATAATAACTAGTACTATAGTTATAAATAACGTCTTGATGAGTACTTTGCCTCTAGATGGTATCCAGAGGCTGATGATGAACCTGGAAGGTGGTCAAAGTAAATATGTAATGAAATGACGCAACCCCATCGAGTTTGGACACGCTTTATTCGTCTTGATGAGTACTTTGTCTTTAGATGGTATCCAGGGTTTGATGATGGAGCTGGAAGGTGGCCATGCGAAACTCTGTAATTAAATGGTGCAACTCCATCGAGTTAGGGCACGTTTGAAATGTCTTGACTAGTACTTCAAGCCTAGATTATCATCCAGGGTCTGATGATGGAGCTCGAAGGTGGCTACAGTAACCCTGTAATGAAAAGACGCAACCCCATCGAATTTGGAATTATTTGATTCGTCTTGACGAGTATTTTGTCTTTAGACGGTATCCAGGGTCTGATGATGGAGCTAGAAGATGGCCATAGGAACTCCGTTATAAAATGACATAACTCCGTCGAGTTTGGGTTCGAATGATTTGTCTTGAGGAGTACTTTGTCTCTAGATAGTATACAGGGCTGACGATGGAGCTGGAAGGTGGTCACAGTAACTCTGTAATGAAACGATGCAACTCTATTGAGTTTATACTCGTTTGATTCGTCTTGAGGAGTACTTTGTCAAGTTATGATATTCTACAAAATAATTTCAATGTTTTCACATCTGGTAGACGTCCCACGACGTCTATCTTAGTTCTGTAATCTGTGGGTAAAGAACTACTTACAGTATTAAAAAAAATAGGCTTTATAGTTTCGGAGATAAGGGGTGAATAGTGAATATTCGCCCATTTTCTTAAATAACCTTAAAACTAATACAAAGTACGAAATGTTGAAATCGAAAATAAAAGTCACGAGCACTATTTGAACCTGCATCTCCTGGAATACCGTCCCAGATGCTTTGCCAATTCAGCCATCGAAGATCATTAAGAAGGACCGTGTTATGAAAAAGTACTTTGTAATTACTGAATTGTATATAGCCCTTAAAATAACTTAAACTTCATTACTTCTGAACAAGTTTAGAACAAAAATTACTAGCGCACAATCTTAAATTTAAATTAATTTGAATTATATTTGTAATCTGATTCATTTGAAGGGGATGATTGAAGGATTATTGCGTAAGCAAAAGGCTATTAACAGTATGAAACGGGTTGTCTCGCGCGAGTCGTTTAATTTGTCCAAAAATATTTTGGATAAAATAATCTTTTGGATATCCCTACTAATATTAGAAATTCGAAAGCGAGTTTGTTTTGTTTCTGAAATCCATGCGGATATTTATATTTATTCATTGTATTTGAAATGGTTATCTTTCAAACACAACAACAACAATGGTTATTTTACAAATTTGACATTTCTCAGGGCATGTACACGGCGTCTGTGCGTCGCTCTAAAATTCCTCAATGAATAATTTTAAACACCTCTGCATGAATGTTCATAAAGTTGAGCTACCTCAGGTGCGCTCAATCTATCGAGCTGTATTACCAAGCCCTTATTCGTGCAATAATTGCATTCTAAAAAAAAAGCGGCAACAGTAAGCCAAAAAAAGTTTATGAAAGTATTATTTCGTATATGGCCCAAACCAAAGCACAATAACATATTGATTGTACTGGTTAATAAACTAGGAGGTTACACGATGTTACGTGACAAATGCCATCCATAGACTAGTATTTATAAAGACAATGCCTTATATAAGTTAACATAACCAGCTTTGTACTACGAGTAACATCACATAACACTTGCAATTTACGGCTCCAAGTTTAAATCTCTGTCCCATAAACTGTGTGGCAAACCTAGCCGTTTGAGTTCTGAAACAGCTCACCTACAGTGGTGTTAGTGAAATAAAATGTACAATACATTCTCAACGGCATTACACTTTTATTTATTTAAATAAACTCTGAGAATATCTATTGATTGCCATACGATCTCTTCTGATGAAATACAATCCTGACAATGGAACAACTTTAGGAGTATCTGTATCTGTATTAGTATATAAAGCAGTAACAGAGCTGTGTTTCTACAGCATCACGCCTGTATCCCCGAAGGGGTAGGCAGAGGTGTATTATACACCCACGGTTCGCCAGCTATGTTTAAGTCCCACGAAATAGGGGGCGCTGTTGCTACTGAGATTTTTTTTTACCTAAAAGCTCAATAACACTGCCCGACCCGAGGATTGAACCCTAGAACTCATGATCAGCAGTCGATCACACTATCGCTGCACCACACCACATTGTCTGTACATTTAGGATATTTGAAATAATTACTGTATTAGGACTCTGAACATAAAACATTTTTTGATGTACTTGTCTCTTTATTTTTTTGCACATCATGCGAAAATTACTGAACCGATTTTGATAGCTTTTGTATGTGCGGTGCCATGGGCAAATGCTAAGTTGAAATTTTGAAATAAAAAAAGGAAATAATCGGGATAAACGCTATCCTTCTTTTAAGTTGGAACAAATCACATTATGTAAAAAAAGTTAATGTCGGATAAGTAGTTTCAGAGTTCAACGTGACTTGAAATTTTTATTTATAAAGATATATAATATACTAGCCTTTGTCCGCGGCTCCGCCGTAGCCAGAAGCTAGGGTTTGGGTTGTATCTGAGGTTCTCGATATAGTAGCGGAATAAAATGTATACCATTATACATTTTTAAGTCTAATCAAGAGCTACCAAATAAAAAAGTTTCATAGAAATCCGTTCAGTAGTTTTTGCGTGATGTGCGAACAAACAAACAGACAAAAAATCTAAAAGAAGATATATAGCATATATAGCTTAATACAGTATTTTTTCTTAAATATCTTAAATGTACAGACACATCTCTGTTACAGCTTTATAATAGTATAGACAACAGCCTAACTTCCTTGTTGTAATTTTTTAAGCAGTACATTTATTCCTGTTTTGACAAAAAAATATGATAGACCAGTACCTATGTAACAAAGGTTTTCGACTGGAACATAATAAACTTTACTTTTTCTAAAGTCGGTTTAAAAAAGTTCAACACGTCCAAGAGAAAGAGGTGTGTACCGTGCCATGTCTGGATCTTGGGCTGGGGATCGAACTATATACCTTTGTCTTAACAGTCCACTAGGCTATCACTACAAAAATATATTACTATACATTAAACACAAAGTGAAAAATGTGAAATCGAAAATAACAGTCAGGAGCAGGATTTGAACCTGCATCTTCTGGATACCGTCCAGATGCTTTACCAATTCAGCCATCCTGACAATTGCTCCTGACTGCTAATTTCGATAACACATCATACTTAACGTCTTTGGGTGACGCCTGCGCCATCTGTCGGAAGTATTTTCATACATTATACCGACCAGGTAAACTTAATTTTACAATTAAGATTTTACCTAATAATGACGCAAACCCTTTAAATATTTAGATATTTTTATATGTATTTTTAGCATTTGACATGCTTAGCACTTACATTAAACACAAAGTGAAAAATGTGAAATCGAAAATAGCAGTCAGGAGCAATTGTCAGGATGGCTGAATTGGTAAAGCATCTGGACGGTATCCAGAAGATGCAGGTTCAAATCCTGCTCGTGACTGTTATTTTCGATTTCACATTTTTCACTTTGTGTTTAATGTATAGTGCTAAGCATGTTAAATGCTAAAAATATATATAAAAATATCTAAATATATTACAGTATTAACTTAACAATATTTGTAAATAGGCCAAGCGCAGTACAAGTAATTGTTCTTATCAAAGAGCCTAACCAAAATAATTGCTCCGTAAATTAGTATTTCTCCAAGCAGGCGGGCAAATTAACTAACTACTTATAACTTTCCCGCTAATCTTTCCAACTGTAGTTGAACTTATACAAACATGTCAAACAGAACTTTGCTGAACAGATTAGGAGTATATTTTCTTATCAACTTAACACGTCATCTTTCTTGAGTTGAAGTTGCCGGTAAATTGTTTGTTTCTATGTAATGTGACTGTCTGTAAGTTTAGTTAGTTATATTTTGTCCGTGTGGTGAAGGACTAAGTTTATTTCACCGATATGAAATGAAAAAATAAACATCTATCTCTTACTACAGCCAAAACGCAACGATGTGTTTCATGGCCGGTCACACGGGAGATGGTGGTAGGTACCAAACCGGCCGGACCCGATACCAAGTGAGTACTCCCACTTGTTACCCAGCCCTAACACCAGTCATGCAATGGATGATAATTGCTTACTTCCCTTAGTCGCCTCATACGACACCCGTGGGAAAGAATGGGGTGTTGACACTCGTATTCTTAATCTGTCACCACACGGACAATATATGTCATACATTATTCAAACCAAATATACATATTTAAACGCAAAATATAGAAATCCTAACAAGAGTATGGTCAGACTCTTTAGAATATACTATTGAAAAGGCTATCGATTTTGTGTCAGCGATGCCATTAGCGTCTGTTGTAAGCAATTTGCTGTGAAATCTCGTTGGGGAGGAACGGAAGGATTTTCTACGAAATTTCTCTTCTTAGTACGTATGTGCTTCGTAATGTTGTGCAATTATTATAAGGCTGTGTTGTTTCTGACTGGTATTTGAGGAAAATAGTAGGTATTATGGTGTGTAGACGTAAGAAAATTCCTTGAGGGCTTGTTGGCAGAGTTCTTTTAAAGCGTGCCGCGGATTTTGCCACTAAGTTCAATTATCACTGAAAGAAAGCACGTCAACCTATATGCGGGTCGTCCTGTGGGTCTAGCCAAGTTGCATTCTATGATCGCTAACGCTAATAGAAAACTATCAAAATGTATGGAAATTTGACATCTCAATTGCCTCTGTGGTGCAGCGGTAGTGTAAGCGACTGCTGATCATGAGGTCTCGGGTTCGATCCCCGAGTCGGCCAGTGTTATTGAGATAATTCGTAAAAAGAAAAGAAAAATTCTCAGTAGCAGCCCGGAGTTTGGAAATGTACGTGCCCAGTAGACGTCAATAGGCTCGCCCCCTATTACGTGGGATTTAAACATAGCTAGCGAGTCGTGTGTGTGTGTAATACACCTCTACCTAGCCCTTCGGGGAATACAGGCGTGATGCTATGTTTGTTTAATATTATATCCCCCGATGCTGTTGTGAATACCTATAGCAGTTGTTTTGGTAAACTAATACTCTCATATATGCGGATTTCTGTTCAGAATTACAATTTTATTGTGTTTTGGTTATTAAACAAATAATAAACCATAGCCTGCTAAAAACACTAACCCCAACACAGTCCTAATAATTTCGAAGTGGTAGGCATTAGTTTATTTAGTTTTCACGCCATAATTACTTAACCGATTATCATGAAATTTAGCATACATATAGTCCAAAATACAGTTTCTTTTTATTCCAGAAAAATGGATACCATACTATAAAATGTAATCAGTTGAAGTAGCAGGCTATGAACGAATATTTAAATACATTACTAACCCCAAACCCAATTACTTTTCATGCGTTGCATCAATGGCACGCTTGCTAATTAGCAGTTCGTTATACCTGTTTTATAGTATGTGTTAGATAAATATTTATTTTATTGCATTTGTAAGCCTTTGCCTCCAACCCCTCCGCAGGCTAATGCTAGTTTTTTTGGTTATATCTCCTTTGAAATATAGCGGTTTCTAAGTCTAAGTTTCATCGAAATCCGTTCAATAGCATTGCGTGATGCGCGAATAATCATACAGACAGACCGACAGAACATTCTAAAAAATACTGTTAATAGCTTCTTTAGTTGAACCTCATTATTTCCTAAAAATCTCTTAAGTACAGATATCGGCCTGTTATAATTTTACTATAAAATAGTTGTAGAGAAACTGCCATTTAAGTTGTTTAAAGTTTTAAGCACAACTAAGTGAAATGTGCCTTAAATTTAGTTTCTGGCTTACTTCACGTTCGGATAAAATATTTAAAGCAATTTAAAGAGCGAGCCAAACTTTAATTTTCTTAAAGCTGTGTCGACTTTTAACACAGTTTACAATTTTTAGGTTTGTTATTTAGTTTAAATCATTAAAATCCAGTAAGAAGTAGTAGGACAGTGAATATATTAGATATAAAATACTCGTGTCACAGTGTTTTACGCCATTCTCCTCCGAAACGGCTTGACTGATTCTTATGAAATTTTGTGTGTATATTCAGTAGGCCTGAGAATAGTATATAAAGTATTTTTATACCCCTAAGTGATAAGGGTGGTCCAACCCAAAATATATTTTTTATTTTTTTGCAAAAATTTTTATGATTCTGCATTAAACAATACATACAACATATATAAATAATATGGTGGTACAAAGTTCGCCGGGTGAGTTAGTAATTTATAGAAATAGCGAAAGACACCGTTTAAAACCGTTTCTCATGTGATAATCAACCGAAATTCTTATTTTTTTTTAATTTCTATTTTGTGAATATACTTAGTATCCTATCAAATCAATTTACGGACAGAAATATAGTATCACTTCGGTATGTAACGGTTTACGAGGGTTACATATTTTGTGTGACTTTTCAGCAATTTTACTACAATAAATTATTAGAATCTCAACTGTCGTGTAATTTATTTGAATAAAAACGTACATATATGAAGTAAAAACAAAAAAAAACAACACCAAAACTTCCCATAAAAGTACTAGGATAGCATAGCCTTAAAAGAGCACAACCATTGAATAATTAAAGAACATTAACCCAATTCATCGACCTAAGCTCAAACACCTTTAATAAATACGTCCACAGTCCAGTGAACTCTTGGGAACTTGATCATTTTAAAGTCGCACTTTTCAAAATATCATTATTTAATCATAATTTCAATATTGTCTGTCTGGTGAATGACCTGGATGAGACGTTATGAATTGATGCCTTAGAGATATTCTCGGTTTGTGAAACCTCTCAAATTATGAATTCCTATTATCCTTGCCCATCATTGGGACAATTATGAGTCATAATCTTCAACTAATAATTACAGTGAAATATAAAAATACATAATTGACTCCTGTTTCCACGAGGGGTAGGCAGAGATAATGGATACTTCTCATAAAACTGTCTTCGACTGTCCACTTTTCATCGTCTTGAGAACGAGACGTGACGGATGGCAAACCACGTCACCGCCGTTCGGGAGATTGTTACTAACAATCTAAACTATAAAAAAGAATATTACAAATGGGAGTTGCACTCATTACTTTTCAGCAATCTTGTCAAAAATTTTACCACTGTACTGTATGTTATAATACTACAGTATTATTATAAGTAGATAACGATTGCAGCAACAATTTCTGGTCCACATTCTTCATTCTTATGCCACAACTTAATTAAATTTTGGGAGATTCAATCTATTGGATTTTATTTAATCATCTTTGTCTTCTTAATAACTGCATTCGATTAATTTTTAATCTTCGCATGTATGACCATGTCTCTGCTTATCGTTTCCGCCCGAAATTCTTACCCATTCGTCAGCGCAGAAACATGCGAGCTCTTAATTCACTTTATTCTATTCTTATGTCTCCTTCTTCTCCTTCCTACTTAAAAGCCTATTTTCAGTATCTATCTTCTAATCATGATAGGGATTTACGCTCTACTGATAATAGACTACTTCTTTGTCCATGTCATTCTTCTGGTTTTGTTAAATTCTTCCTTTCCTGTACAATCCGTTCTATGGACTTCACTCGCACTCAATATCAGCATATGTAAGGATCTCTACGAGTTTAAAACTAAAGTCCGACAGCCTGCTTATATACATAAGTGATTGCGACATTACAATATGCAATTCACAGAATCCCCACACTATCAAGATTGCTGGCGAAAAATATATTAAATATGCGTCGCAAAAAACTTATTCCAGAAAATAATAATTTATTAAAACAAATACCGCCAAAAACTGGTTAAGTAATCATAGCAGTGCTGTGTATCTTAATTGACAAATAAATCGCGTCAGGGTCGTTTGGATGGCAGCCAAGTGCACCCAATCGTGCTAAATGTTAATAGGATTTTACATTACCACGACTTAATATTATACTTATATATTATAAAGAGGATATCGTAACCTAGTTGTGCATTTACCGCTCGATATGATAAGCGGATTTAAGCAACTTTCGGTAACAGGTAATTATACGAGTGACCATATTATGTGGGACTTTTAACATCTGACTTCTTCTATGCTACGGGCGGCATATTAAGCAGTAGAGTCGGTCAGAATCCTGAATAAAAATCTGACACCGGTGTTGTTCTGATGTCAGTTTTACACTAGTGATGCTACAGAGTTGGGATAGTCAGTCGCTCCGTGTAAATACTGGTCCTTATAAAGAAACCCTAATAAAGTTTGGGATACTTAAAGCTAGGAAATCTTTTTGATCTGTATTGTAGCACTTGACATGATCAGCTACTTTAAAGAACAAATTATTTGTGAATGTGGAAAAAGAGAAGTTTAGTGCGAGCGGGATTCAAATTCGATTTCTGTGTCCCTTTCAATCCGGGGAACTAGACTGCTGAGCCATCGCACTGACCGACGGCCATTCCCAATCTCCACATCACATTTGTCTTTACGACCTACAGTTCAGCCGTTTTAGCGTCTGACATCGGTCTGCCAACCAATGGATTTCTACCAAGCATTAGTCGCTCCATTGCATGCTGATCAATTGAAAATATGATAATAATCCTTAATTAATCAGTCGGAAACAAATACGTCAGTTAATTTTTATCAATGTGATGATAAAGTACAAATGTCACCGCCCCATTATTATAAGCGAGTGTTTTACGAGGTGACTAAGGAAAGTAAACATTAGTCATACATCGCATAGTAACAACAGTAGATGGTAGGTTTGTGGGAGTGAGAGTACTTGCTTATTATCGAGCGCGATTGGGTTGGTTGCCACTGCCTGCCATCCTTCAAATACTTCAATGTTTTGGCTGTAGCGAGAGATAGATATTTCTACATTAAGGAATAATCCTTGTATCGCGGGGGACTTTACAAACATACAATTTCACCGACACAAAGTACAACTAGACTCAGAACAACCATTTGTGGATCACACAGAGTTATCCTGCGTGGGAATCGAACCCACAACACTCGGATGGGAGGCCAGTATCTAAACCACTTTGCCATCTGTGCAGTCACACAGATTAGATGGAGATTTCATCCGCGAAATGGTGAGCAGCGACTTGGCGGATGCTTAGTAAAGGTGAGTCCATGAGCGGCTGTTACGACTTATCATTAGGTTGGCTGTGGCTCCTCTGCCAAACGATAATTTACGATATTTCTTGAAGTTTTCATGAGTATCTTCTAATATATAAAATTCTCGTGTCACAGTGTTTATCGCCATTCTCCTCCGAAACGGCTTGACCGATTCTTATGAATTTTTTGTGTATATTCAGTCACTTCGGACTTAAGATTATAAATACGTCACTCTACGGCACATAATTATCTCTATGTAAAAATAACTATCCCATGGGAAAATTTTGTCCGTGTGGTGACGGACTAAGAATACAAGTGTCACCACCCCATTCTTTCCCACGGGTGTCGTATGAGGCGACTAAGGGAAGTAAGCAATTATCATCCATTGCATGACAGGTGGTAGGGCTTGGTACCAAGTGGGAGTACTCACTTGGTATCGGGCCCGAGCGGGTTGGTACCACCATCTCCCGTGTGACCGGCCATGAAGCACATCGTTGCGTTTTGGTTGTACCTGCTACCTGCTAGCCGTTTATTCTTTCATTTCATATCGGTGAAATGATATGGTGAGCAGCGGCTTGACAATACTTTCGGTATAATTGAGTCCATGAGCGATGGTTACCATTTACCATCAGATGGGCCGTGGCTCATCTGCAACTAAATGCAATAAAAAAAAAACCATCCATTTTTCCCCAGATAAAAAGTAACATGTCTTTAGCTCTTCCCCAGGGCTATATGTATGTAAAATTTCATGATGGTAAGTTACGTAGCTACGGCGTGACAGCATTACAAAATAACTCACGTTCGCATTTATAATATTACTAGATTCTGCCCGCGAGTGTCCCCGCGTGGATTCAAAAATATAACTTCGATGGCTTAGCGGTCTAGAGCACTTCCCCGGATTGGAAGGGACGCAGGTTCAAATCTCGCTTGCAGTATACCTCTCTTTTTTCACTTTTACAAATAATTCATACATAATTGGTTGACATATTCAAGACCTTTAACATCTTTAAAAAAAAAGTGTGTGTGTACTTGTGTACACGCGTTAGAAGTTATACTTCTTTGGCGTAACAAGACAAAAATCTTTTAAAAAATTTTATCTTTCGCCTTATTCTACGTTTGTAGAAAAAACGCCACTAACAGTAGAAAAAAGGTATTTGATACCTTGAAAGTTTTATTATAACGCATTATCTAGTTAAATGAAGGTTATTTAAATATCACAAAAAAACTAAAATGTTGACTATATTTAGATAGCAGTCAGGAGCAAGGGTCACGATGGCTGAATTGGCAAAGCATCTGGACGGTATCCAGGAGATGCAGGTTCAAATTCTGCTCGTGACTGTTATTTTCGATTTCACATTTTTCACTTTGTGTTTAATGTATGTTGACTATAGCTAACTTCAGGGTGTCGGTTTTTCGTGACGGTGTGCGCGTGCATCGTAAAAATTTACTCTCATCATTTTTCCCTAACACGCCAAAAGAAGTATAACTTCAAAAACCCAACGCATTGTATCTGCTCTTTATTTTAAGTGGCCTGAATAGATCGTACAATGTAAAGCAATGTATGTAACGTATAACAACGCTACAGTGTGTCGCGGTATATTAATGAACCCTCTGCCACCAGGGGGGTTACGAGTTGAAATAAACATCTGCGTTATTAAATTTTGAACCGACTTCAAAACGAGAAACGGTACCAAGTCTCTTGAGCTTTCGTTACTGATACGTCTGCATATAATATAGGTGTGTAATACCATTTCCCTGCGATCCACTCCCCGTTGAATATGCTTATATTAACCTGAGAGGAGAAACTAACTTATGCTTAGAATAATACAAAACAATATTTTGTATTGCATATTGTGCATGTTCTATTTGTTAAACGTAATCTTCTCTATAACTCCCTTATTTTTTTATCATATCAGCAAATTATAATTGGGTGTTCTATATAAAAATTCTTACAATCACTCAAACAGTTTGAAAAGTTGTTTTAGCCTTTTATTTGTTAAGGCGGGCAAAAATTTAGTCCTAGTCGCACACCCCGTCGTTCGGGGAAACGAACAGGTTAGTGTGGGGCTCTCACCCACTAAAAAAGCCCGCCGAGTGTCGTCTCTCCGCCTGTATTGACAGACCACTGAAACTGTGTGACATTACTTCAATGATAAGATGTTGTAGCCTAACATTCTAAAGTTAATTAATTAGCGCTTGGTGTGACTTGTTGACCAATGTGTATTCTGTTCATAATAAAGAGTTTTTAAATAACAACCTGAGAGGAGAAAATAAGTTTTGCATAGAATTTGCTCTATGTTCGTTCTCATGAGGCATTGAGTAATCGACGTTATGAGGTGTCTAAATTTAGAAAATAATAGCCATGCCAAATGGCAAGCCAGTCGTGCTTATAGTTTTAGATATTGCATGATAAGAGAGTAAGTGAGAGAGTGAGTAGTTTTTTTTTTAATTCGTGTAGTGGCAGACGAATCACGGCCCATCTGATGGTAAATGGTAACCGTCGCTCATAGACTCACTCAGACTCAGCTATACCGAGAGTATTGTCAAGCCGCTGCTCACCGTTTCATTTCACCGATATGAAATGAAAGAACGAACGGCTATCTCCTGCTACAGTCAAAACGCAATGATGTGCTTCATGGCCGGTCACAATGGAGATGGTGGTAGCAACCCGCTCGGGCCCGATACCAAGTGAGTACTCCCACTTGGTACCCCGCCCTACCACCAGTCATGCAGTGGATGATGATTGCTTACTTCCTTTAGTAGCCTCATACGACACCCTTGGGAAAGAATGGGGTGGTGATACTTGTATTCTTAGACCGTCACCATACGGACAAATTTTAAATTAAATTGGTATTTCACTAATATAATATTAAGAAACGGTAGTAAGTACCTCGGTGGTCTGGCTGTAGTGTATGCTCTGTGACTGCAGATCACGAGTCGAACTCGAGATTCCCGAGGCCAACAAAGTTATTGTTTTTCATTCAAGAAATTATGAATTTGGCGGTGTTTCGCCACCGTGGCTCGGAAAGCATGTAAAGTCGTAGGTCCGTTTTTTTTAGGCGGGAATAAAGTAACTAACTGCACATCTCGTCATTCGGAGCAACGCACAGGGTAGTGTGGGGCTCACACCCACCAAATAAACCCGCCGTGTGCCGTCTCTCCGCCTTTATTGGCGGGCCACCGGAATCATATTACATTCCTTCGGTGGTAAAGCCGAAGGTCCTGTGCCTAATTGGTCTCCAGTCGTGTCTGCCGTTCCATCGAAGAGAGTAAAGATACAGAGAGTGCAACTGCACTCTACTACTGAATCATTTGAAACTTTGAGACACGAATAGCGCGCGCGTCATAGAAAACTAAAAAAAATAAAACAGAATATTACACCAGCATTATATTCCACAGATGACATTAAAATTAACTAACAAGTAAAATTATGTAGAAAACACCATTGTGATTTAAGGGAATCTCAAAAAGTAAGATAACAGAAGGCTATTCCAAAACCTTGCTTATCCCAGCATGAATGAGCCGGCTCGATCGGGGAACTACCACCCTCTCACATAAGATCGGCGTGTAACAACGGTAGTTACGCCTATGGTGGTCGTATGGTGAGTGTGACCGCCGGAGGCCCAAACCCTTCATGACCGGTCACAGAGGAGACGGTGGTGTACCGACCCGTTCTGATCCGATAGCATGTGAGTACGCCCACTTAGTACCTAGCCCTTCCACAAGTAATGCAATGGGTTATAGTTGCTTACTGCCCTTACTCGCCTTGTACGATACCCGCGGGAAAGAATGGGGTGGTGACACTTGTATTCTTAGTCCGTTACCACACCGAAAGAACTTAAATATACTATGAGCACGTCAATCCACTGCTTACCGTTTCACGGATGTTAAATAAATGAAAGGCTATCTTCACTTCAATCAAGTCACATCGATGTGCTCCATCATGGGAGTCTGTTACTGACCTGCTTGATAACAAGTGAGTACTCTCACTGGGTACCCATCACTACTATCAGCTATGCAATTAGTAATAATTACTTACATCCCTTAGTCGCTTCATACGACAACCGCAGAAGAAAGGGGCAGTGACACTTGTATTCTTAGTTTCTCACAACACGCACATGGCCAGTAAAACAGTCATAAGTAAATTTCAAGTCCAACTCTTCCTCACTACACGCACTTGGCCAGTAAAACAGTCATAAGTCAATTTCAAGTCCAAATCTACCTCATGACACGCATTTGGCCAGTAAAACAGTCATAAGTCAATTTCAAGTCCAAATCTACCTCATGACATGCACTTGGCCAGTAAAACAGTCATAAGTCCAACTCTTCCTCACTACACGCACTTGGCCAGTAAAACAGTCATAAGTCAATTTCAAGTCCAAATCTACCTCATGACACGCACTTGGCCAGTAAAACCGTCATAAGTCAATTTAAAGTCCAATTCTTCCTCACTACACGCACTTAGCCAGTAAAATAGTCAAACGTCAATTTCAAATCCAACTCTTGGAGACATCATTGTGTAATACAAAATTGTATTTCTTCATTAGATTGGGTTGTATAAGTAGGCTCTGTTATTCTCATAAATAGAGTATTGTTTACAAAATAACAAGGAATAAGGTCATTAATTATACATTAAATTACTTTAAATCACAACAAATAATATTTATCTACAATTATTTATCATCAAAATCATATCCTATCGGGTTCTTTTTATACATTTGGCTCAAATGCACATCCATGTTCGGTGGTGTCGTCTGATTTTTTGTAACGGCAGCCTCTGACGTAGTTTGTCGTCCTTTGGACATATTTTGTAAATAAGCCTCGTATAAGCTCATCCCTGGTAAAACAGAATTGTCTTCTGCTGGTTCCAGGGGCACATTAATAGGAGCAAATGGTATTGTCAACATGTATATATTGGGGTTCCCCAAGTCAGGGCTACTGCTGGATTCATTAGCTACAATTGATTGGGATGTGCTTTTATTTGTGGAGGTTGTAGGTGGGTCTGTGGTTGTGGGACGATTGTCTTCGTCCCATATGACGGAGTCCAGCCAGCGGGCGAAAGAGGCTGCCTTTGGGAATGCGTGTGTTTTTGAGTAGACGGCGCAAGTATTGATGAATGAAGACACTGCTATTAGTGTATTGTTCTGTATAACTGCTCCACCGTTGTCTCTCTGTAATTAATAATAAACATTAAATACAGAGCATCACGCCTGTGTTTCCCTAAGCGGTAGGCAGAGGTGTACTACACACCCACGGTTCGCCAGCTATGTTTAAATCCCACGTAATAGGGCGCGAGCCTATTGTTGTCTATCGGGCAAGCTCCGGGATGCTACAAAGAGGTTTTCTTTCTACGAAAAAGGTAAATAATTCTGCCCAACCCGGGAATCGAACCCGAGACCCCATGATCAGCAGTCGCTTACACTACCGCTGCACCACCGAGGCAGTTGGGTCCTAATGAAATAATAAATGATTAAAAAAAAAATGGAAACCGCCTTCATAAAACACCGATGAACTAAAAAGTAAAAAATAATAAGTATTTACATACGATTTCCGTACTAGACACCTACTGATGTGTTTGAAGTCGGTGCCAAGTCCAAAAGTAACAAATAAATAAATAAATATTCACGGACATTTCAGACGACGTCCTCGGGTCTCAAACTAAGCTTAACGCTTACACTGTGGTATGGGTACCAGATTACGAATATAATACATATATTAATTTGTTTTTTTTTTGTAAATACATACATTATAATAGATAGAAAACACCCAGATGCAGTACAAATATTTGTTGTCATCACATGAATAATTGTCCTGAGTGGGAATCGAACCCACGACCACAGAAGCACAGAAGTCGGTTACACTATCGACTACGCCACGAGGCCCGTCAAGTAACAAAAACGACACTTATGCTCATGTAAACAATACATTTATATATATAACATTATAAACATTGTTGGCACCGACATCAAACACATCAGTAGGTGTCTAGCGCGGAAATCGTATGTAAATACTAATTAGATTTTGCTTTTCAGTTCATCGGTGTTTTATGAAAGCGGTTTTGTTTTGAAGCCGACAAGTAAATATCATAGGCTACTTTATTTAAGACGATTAATACCAGCTTATGCTTGAAAATAAACTCATTTTTGTTGTTCTTCAATCATGGGATAGCAACGATCAATTTGTGAATGAGTGAGCTTACGTTACAGTAAAGTTAGGTTAGTTGTTTCATTGCTTTTAATCAAAAAGTTATTTTTGGAATTACGCAAAATACTGTGTTTTGTTTTCTAATAAATCAGGGAAGTAGAATATAACTCACAAATTCGTATCGACATGGCATCGTGTCTAATGACACCATGAACATAATTGTTGTCATTGTTTGAGAGGTCATCGTGATTATTATAGTTGAACGATTATTGCGACACCACGCGTCGATGTCTGTACCAGTCACAAATAAGACGACACGATGTCGATACGATTTTGTGAGTCACATTCTAAGGGTTTGTTATTAGTGACTTATTTTCTGTTTTTTTCAAAACAAGTTACAGTACAGTCAGACAGTGGTAGAGTCTTGCCTTTCTATCTCTTCTCCTAGCGTAAATGGGCCGGCTCGATCGAGAAATTAGGTGAGCCGTATGTTTGTTTGTCACAATCGTAGTATAAAAAATGGTTCTTTATGAAGCTACATAGGCTATGATGAGGAATACCGATAGAAGTGAAAACTTAAAAGAAGAGCAACATTTTTTTTAAATAGACAACTCCCTGCACCAAGGAATAATCCTTGTATCGCGGGGGACTTTACAAACATACAATTTCGCGGACACAAAGGGTACTTTATACTTTATCTTCGATAGATGGCGTGGTACTTATATGTATTCTGAATGGCGGTGCTAAGAATTTCGCGCGCACAGAATGTCGGTGACACAAATTCATAAGAGTATCCTCATTAAACACAAAGTGAAAAATGTGAAATCGAAAATAACAGTCAGGAGCAGGATTTGAACCTGCATCTTCTGGATACCGTCCAGATGCTTTACCAATTCAGCCATCCTGACAATTGCTCCTGACTGCTAATTTCGATAACACATTCATACTTAACGTCTTTGGGTGACGCCTGCACCATCTGTCGGAAGTATTTTCATACATTATACCGACCAGGTAAACTTAATTTTACAATTAAGATTTTACCTAATAATGACGCAAACCCTATAAATATTTATATATATTTTTAGCATTTGACATGCTTAGCACTATACATTAAACACAAAGTGAAAAATGTGAAATCGAAAATAACAGTCAGGAGCAGGATTTGAACCTGCATCTTCTGGATACCGTCCAGATGCTTTACCAATTCAGCCATCCTGACAATTGCTCCTGACTGCTAATTTCGATAACACATTCATACTTAACGTCTTTGGGTGACGCCTGCACCATCTGTCGGAAGTAGTAGTCGGTAGTAGTGTATAGTGCTAAGCATGTCAAATGCTAAAAATATATATAAATATTTATAGGGTTTGCGTCATTATTAGGTAAAATCTTAATTGTAAAATTAAGTTTACCTGGTCGGTATAATGTATGAAAATACTTCCGACAGATGGTGCAGGCGTCACCCAAAGACGTTAAGTGTGAATGTGTTATCGAAATTAGCAGTCAGGAGCAATTGTCAGGATGGCTGAATTGGTAAAGCATCTGGACGGTATCCAGAAGATGCAGGTTCAAATCCTGCTCCTGACTGTTATTTTCGATTTCACATTTTTCACTTTGTGTTTAATGTATAGTGCTAAGCATGTCAAATGCTAAAAATATATATAAATATTTAGAGTATCCTCATCTAAAATTCGTCAGTCTCCACTTCACAAAACTGCGCATAACACGTTGTAATGACTGTACTTACCCTACAAAAATGTCTGTTAGGATCTTCGACCCCTCCTAAACAGATGTAGCTTCCAGGCATCATTTTTGTACTTCTCTCACAGATTGAAGGCTCTACTAGTGGGGCGTTAACCATTCTCATATGCTGAAAAAAAGATAAAATGTGAACAGTTCATAGATGTAAAACCTCGGCTTTGCTTTCCATTTTCATCATAAAATGTGTCATCTTATGTGTAGATTACTTATAATTACCTCTGTATACATCATTTAAGGTACTTGCACGCATAATTTCTAGTCGTGTAACGCAAAAAGTAGTCAATATAATTTTAACAAGAATTAAACGTTATTCAATTGAAACACATACAGTTGAATTGAGAACGTCCCCCTTTTCCAAGTCGGTTGAAAAGGGCTTATGATTGCAATTCGGTCCCAACTCCACACTTTTAATGATAGTCAATGATATTATGGTGTTTTAGAAAACTTATTTCCTCTAGAAATTTATGTACAAAAAAGCATTTTGTTAAGCGCCAAAGAGATTTACTTCTCAATGTTTTTGTCAGTTTAATAGATCTAAACATTAATACAAAAAAAAAGATTTGAAAGGTCACTCATTTGTCTTAAAAAAATTTGATGTATTTAGTTTTAAATTATTTATGTTACTAGAAAATCTATTTAAGCAATTTGAAGAGTAATTGTAGGTGACTGCGGTGGTTTAGCGGTCTAGAGTACTTCCCCGGATTGGAAAGGATGCAGGTTCGAATCCCGCTCGCAGTAAAGTTCTCTAGTTCCACTTACACAAATAATTTGTTCTTTACTGTCCCAATTAACCGTTACGGGCGATTACAGGAATTAAAGCCATATTCCTTTAGGGCAGACGTCACAAACGGACGAGAAATGTGTGTAACGTGAATATACTACGGTGTTTTCCTTTACCGGGCGTTAAGAAATTCAGAAAGAATTTTGAAAAGTCACTCAGTCTCTACATCAGCCTGGAGATCAAATCCGATAATCATATTTTCTCAGTATTTCTTTCTTTCTATTTAGTTTTACCACTAGATTATCACCGAATTATCAATTGCACTGAGCCATCGTTGTGGGTTATTCTCAAGTCCGTTCGCAATATGAGATGATCTGTATCCAACTGCGACATAGTGGGTTTTCAAAATAAAAATAGCATCAGAATAATTAAACAAGACCTAAGTACTACTGTAACAAATGCTAGAAATTTATGCCTACTTTATTTGACGATAAAAACCAAACCAATGTTTTGTACTAAGGAAGTTAAAGCTAGCCCTCGTCGTTCTATTGTTTCGAGTTTACATTGCCACATTTTATTTTAGTACTTTCCTCGAGACTCGAGGGGAATTATGTAGGTTATAAAATTATATAGGTACATTATTTTATAAATGTTTCAAGTTGCTCGATTTTTAGAACCCAATGTTAGGGTATACTAATATATAACGTTACTAAATACTACTCGCGATTTTGGTACTTAAGAAATAGGTCAATTATAAATTCGAAAGAGCGTTTGCTTGTTGCAGTTTCACGTCGTAACTATTTAACCGGTCATCATGACATTTAACACACTTTTAGTTCGAAACCTAGAAAAGAACAGAAGCTACTTTTCGTCCCGGAAAAATAAATGATAGGGAATGACTATTTTTATAAATAATTAGTATACTTTAGGGTGATGTATTCATACCACTAAAGAAATATACCTAATATAGTTCCGGTGGCCCGCCAATAAAAGCCTCCGACCCGGGAATCGAACCCGAGACCTCTTGATCAGCAGTCGCACACACTACCGCTGCACCATCAAGTCAGTTAGCAAAATAGTATGTAATAAAATTAATTGTTACACTGTGTAAGTGGCTTAGGGCGGATTCGACCATCCGGTGGCCTGCCAATAAAGGCGGAGAGACGGCACACGGCAGGTTTCTTTAGTGGGTGAGGGCCCCACACTACCCTGTTCGTTGCCCCGAACGACGGGGTTAGGAACATTTTTTCCCGCCTTAACAAAAAAAAAGGGTGATGTATTCATATTCTGTCATGAGCAGAATCTCGTTTAGTATTGCTTCGATCAGCCTACTTATGCTAGTAGGCTGATAATTTGTGAAGTGATAACTTTTTAACAAAAAAATTTAACCGATAATTATTATTTTTCTACCCTTAGGGTTAGAATTTTTGTTAAAATTTTTTTATGGGACCAACTCCATTAATAGCCGTGTGGGGCCGGCTTTAGAATTGTCCTACCCCTCTCCACCCATGGGAGTCGTAAGAGCCGACTAAGGAAATACCGGGGGAGTGGGCAGCAGCACTCCTTCGAGTACCTATTAACAACATCCATTGCGATCGCCAACGCGCCTGCCAAGCGTGGCGATTACGGCACTATCCCTCATTCTTGGGGAGGCTTATGTCCAGCAGCGCACGTTAAAAGACAGTTGGATGGATGGAACTCCATTAAAAGAATCCAAGAATTATCAAAATTGCTCTACTCTTCTTAAAGTTATGCGAGGTCTAACATAAAAAAAATATACGTTGCGAATGGAAAACCTTCTCCGTTTCTTCGTCGGTTAAAAAGTAAGAATTGCCTGTCTTGCACAGCATCCAAAAATATAAGGTGTTAGAAACCTTATTGAAGAAAATGTTATACATCTAGTTAAATCTAAGCTGGTAAACCTATTATGTCGTTATAAGCAGCCATATATCGTTCACTGGAACATGGTGTCCTTCTGAGAGTATTTCTATCACGGTCAGTCAGAAAAATCTAGCACTAGTGCTATTTATGACACTGTTTGTGTTTGTATCCTTGTTCAAAAATATCATGAAGTCGGCTTTCAATCTGTTCGGTACACGGAGCGACTACCATCTGAAATCCACGACTCACAACTTTTTATCCGTGTGGTGACGGACTAAGAATACAAGTCACCACCCCATCCTTTCCCACGGGTATCGTATGAGGCGACTAAGGGAAGTAAGCAATTATCATCCATTGCATGACTGGTGGTAGGGCTGGGTACCAAGAGGGAGTACTCACTTGGTATCAGGCCCGAGCGGGTTGGTACCACCATCTCCCGTGTGACCAGCCATGAAGCACATCGTTGCGTTTTGGTTGTAGCAGGAGATAGCCGTTTATTCTTTCATTTTATATCTGTGAAATGAAATGGTGAGCAGCGGCTTGACAATACTCTCGGTATAGTTGAGTCCATGAGCGACGGCTACCATTTACCATCAGATGGACCGTGGCTCGTCTGCCACTACATGCAATAAAAAAAAACTCAACTAGTGAAACAACTTGTAACTTCGGCAGATTTCCTGCACTAACGAATAATCCTTGTAGCGAGGGGGACTTTACAAACATACAATTTCACGGACACAAAGTACAACTAGACTCAGAACAACCATTTGTGGATCCCACAGAGTTGTCCTGCGTGGGAATCAGACCCACACTACTCAGGTGGGAGACCGGTATCTAAACCACTCTGCCATCTGTGCAGGCGATGGACTAAGAATACAAGTATAGCCACTATTCTTTCACGCAAGTTTTTTGTCAACTATACCGGGAGCCGCTGGTCACCATATCATTTCAGATATGAAATGAAAAAATTAACGGCTATCTCGTGCTACGACCAAAACACACCGGTGTGCTTTATGGCCGCTCGGGCGCGATAGCAAGTGGTGCTCACTTGTTACCCAGCCCTACCACCAGTAAATTACAGTGTCGTACGAGGCGACTAAGAGAATTAAGCAATTATCACCCATTACGTTACTGGTGGTGGGTACTCACTTGTTCAACCGTCTTCCTTGTGAGCTATAAAGAACCTCAATGTCTTTTGATTGTAGCGGGAAATAGTCGATCATTGATTTTAGTTAGGTAGTTACTTAACCTTGCTTTTCATTTGAACGGAAAGTACCTATGACCTGTAACTGTTAGTGATTTTCATAAGTCTGAGGGGAACCTAACGTATGGTCTTGCTTCGATTCGACGAATTATTTAATCCATCTTAAAGGTAACTCTATGGGTCAGCAGACCACTGAAGTAATGTAACACAGTTCCAGTGGTCCAACACAGGTGGAGAGACGGCACATGGCGGGTTTATTTAGTAGGTGAGGGCCCCACACTACCCTGTTCGTTGCCTCGAACGATGGGGTGTGCGGTTAGGTACATTTTTCCCCGCCTTAACAAAAGGGCGTTGACAATGGAAGATAATAAAACGCTTATGGGTGGATAGATGGACGTATGGAATACTGGAAAGTTACTTACGTTACCAGGAGTCCAGGCAATGACAGTAGCTAGATAACCAAGCGTGACATCGTCTTCGGGGTTGGGTAGCCGGACTGCCTGAAGCTGTGAGCTGAATTCCATTGGATGTCTTAGTTTGACCGCAGCGATGCGCTGGTCATATTTATTTACTACCATTTTTATCTAAAATAATGTAAATGTAATTATAATAATAGCATAGCATCACGCCTGTTTCCCCGAAGGGGTAGGCAGAGGTGTATTTACACAACCACGATCCGCTAGCTATGTTTAAGTCCCACGTAATAGGGGGCGAGCCTATTGCCGTCTACCGGGCATATTTCCAAACTCCGCACTGCTACTGAGCATTTTTCTTTTTACGAAAAAGCTCAATAACACTGCCCGACCCGGGGATCGAACCCGATACCTCATGTTCAGCAGTCGCTCACTACTTCACTGCTTACTAATAATAATTCATAATACTTTGGAAAATCCAAAAGTGCACGCTTCATAATCTTAAATTTTCACAATAAAATTTAATAATGTAAATTGGTCTTACTAAGTAGTTTTTAATAAATCACATAGATAGTGCTAATTTCAAATAGTACTGTGGTTTTCATGTCTTATACGCCATCTAGCGCTAATTTTAAGAAGTACTTCTATATTGGTCCATAGAAATAGTTCTCATAAAATAAGGATAGCGCTGGTTTTAATGTCGAATCGAGCGTAAATATTCACAATTATTTTGTTTATTTCAGCAGGATCCTGCCCGTGACTGTTATTTTCGATTTCACATTTTTCACTTTGTGTTTAATGTATAGTGCTATGCATGTCAAATGCTAAAAATATATATAAAAATATCTAAATAACAATTAAACCACATCGAATTACACCGTGAAAAGTGATAGGGCTCTATTCGTAGTTATACTGAATCGTAAAAGAAAAAAATTACTCGATTAGTAAAGTTTTTCGGTCGTTATCGTGTTAACACATATTACCTACAACACACGGATGTCCAAGACAGAACTTTTTTAAACAGTTTTTTAACTAGTTCAAATAACAAAAATGGCACCAAAAATATCATGACTGTTAAAAATAGTGCTTTTTCTAGATATGTGTGTGTATATATTATTTTAAAAGTGTAATATATGACAAATAGAGACATTTTAAACTTTGAAAAATCAGTTATTATGTGTGAAATGACAGTAGTACCCACCTCAACGCTTCGCTTATGAGGCGTGCAATACTTTCCGATATTTACGGAATTACATTTAAAAAAATAACTACTTTTACGGAATATATAGTGTTTACTTGACTTTCTACTATTCCGATGTTTCGAATATTTTACGGCATTCATGATCAATTCGTTCCTTAACCACATATTTTAGACAAAAAGCTCACAGCTTCGTCTCCTAATTATCGGATGGAAATGATTGAAAAAGCATTTAAACAAACAAACCAAACTAGCAAATTGTGCACATTTAAGTATCGCGTAGTAATTTTCTAATTTGGTAAGATTTTCAGGTATTATATTTAGGTACTATTTACTATGGAAAGTCCCCTTGTAAGATGATGTTTGTGTCTCAAACTCCAGTATATAGATACCTAAAAATACGATTAAACGTAATAAATTCTGTAAAATTAGCTTTATATAAATAAATAAATATTCACCGACATTTTTACACAACGTCCTCTGGTCCCAAACTAAGCTTAACGCTTATGCTATGGGTACCAGATTACGGATATATTAAATGCATTACTTTGTTTTTGTAAATACATACATAATAGATAGAAAACACCCAGACGAAGTACAAATATCTGTTTTCATCACACAAATAATTGTCCTGAGTGGGAATAGAACCCACGCCCTCGTGCACGGAAGTCGGTTATACTACCACGCCACGCGTAAATATTAGTGTTAGATGAGATTTTTTTAATAATGACAACAATAATTAGCGCTTGGGGATCCCCCGTTACACGGCGAACTAAACAAACATAAAATTTAACGGTCACCAAGTACATCTTATCTCGGAACAACCAACACGAGTCTCACAAATCATTGCCTTGCGTCCTACGAAGCAGCCGAAACCACAGCACTCAGTACGGCAGTTCGTTATCTAAACCACTTCACCATCTGTGTAAATACATATAACGTACATAGAATTTGTGAATTTATATAAAGCTGACTTGTGTAATGTAAAGCACAAGCTCAAAGTAAACGTATAGGAAAAATGGTAAAATTCACTTATGAAGATTGCGCGTAATACTAAATCTGATATTGTTTGCAGTGTATACTTCGATCATCAATACCAACAAGATACAGTGTCCTGAACAAAATCAAGCTAAAAACTGTCCGTGTGAATATATACTTATGTTTATATGTTTTAAAACAGTTTTAAGTATAACCTAATTACAATCATGGCACTTAGTAATAAAGTCACAAATCTTTAAAATATTATCTTACATTTACGGTCACTCGTCACAAAAAACGAGCAAAGCAATAATTTATTACTGCCACTAAAAGTGAAAAGACAAATAGCATTTACTGTGAAATCAAGCTTAAATAGCAACAAATAAAGTACATTTAGAACTAAACAATATAAGAGCTCACTTCTCAAGTGCGTTCTTATTTACGGAGACGTATTTTTAGGGTCGACGCGAACACTATTGCCTTTTTGATCGAAGAGTGTATAGACTATAGAAACAAAGTTTACCTTATGTAAGCCTCCCCCCTTGTTGTTGTAAGAACTGCCGGCTCTTATTGTGAAGTTTTGCAAATTTTCGTGCGTTACATATGACGACAGGATGCTGCTGTAAGCATAAATGTGATTGATGCAGTTGGAAAGTAAAAATATACCAATATTGGACTGTGTTATCTATAATATCTGGTAGAAAAAGTTCGTGGTCACTTTCTACTTTTATAATTTCTATTTTTTATGATCTATACAAAGAAATGCATTTGAAGTGTCTGTTTGTAATTTCTAAGTAACCGATTTTTATTAAATTCATTTGAAAGGATACGGGTTACCTATAACAAAATACCAATTTTATATTGAATGTCTGTTTTTTTTCGAATAATCTGATAAGGCTGAAATTTGGAAGGGAGTTTCTATATAGATATATAAATAGCTGTTGTTATAAGGAGTAGCTTAGGCTACTTTTATTTTGGGAAAAATATTTAATGTTCCGCACAAAAAAATTAAACGAAATCGTGGCAGCAGGTAGTTATAAATAAAATTACCAAAATCAAAATCGAATTTTAGGGAATCCGTGCTCTGATAAACACTATTTTTATAGTTGAATTATTTGCATACTTATGCTAATAAAATAATGATATCTATTAGCAGACAATGCGGATAAATAATAGTAGTAATAATATAGGTACCAGTGACAATGTACTACCCATTTCGTTAAAACATATGAGTGTATAACGATGGGTATCGTACAATTAAATCGTATCCTTTCAGCTTATTTTTTGCGTGATCTAATAAAATTATCCGAACAATATTCACATTTAATAGGATTAACCTCACTCTATGTTTTTTTTTTAATATACACTGTATATAACATGTACATTTTTTTAATAATATTAAACCTTATTTTATATTTTTTTTTAATGCATATGTTGGCAGACGAGCCCTGATCCATTTGATGGTATGTGGTAACCGCCGCTAATGGCATTAGCAATACTAAGTGTACTGCCAATCCGCTGCTCAGGGTTTCATTTCAAGTATGGGAAACGAAGGAATGGCAGCTTATCTATTTTTTTTTACTTTTTTAGTTATTTTCATATTTTTATGTAGATAGTTAAACATGCTTAACAATACTATTATAGAATGGATTTTAGGAGGAGAGCCCACCACTCACCCACGGATTGTCAATCCCGGTTATCTTTGGACAGAATAACCTAAGATTGCCAATCCGCACTCTCACAGATAGAGGAGAATGTGATAATAGCAAAGTAGCATGCACGATAATGACAAAAAACTCACCAACGCGACACAACCATGCGATACGGTAGAACTCTCAGAACCACAATATTGCAATATTCCGCAAAAATCTGAACATAAATTCGACACGTGTTTCACCTCTAAACGAGGCATTCTCAAGAACGCTCGGCAACAAATGAGCTCATTCTATAATAGTAACAATGGACTTCCGCCAAGTGTCGCCTCATTCAATTAATTATGCTTAACAATATAAATTAACACAATGTGCGCAAATGTAAAATCGAAAATAACAGTCACGAGCAAGATTTCAACTCCTGGAATACCGTCCCAGATGCTTTGCCAATTCAACTATCATGACAATTGCTCGGGACTGCGAATTTCGATAACATATTCATTTTTAAATATATATCACACATTTTTTATGGTATTACATATATGTATTTACTTTCCATAGTAAATAAGTGTCATGTAATAGGGTGTTATTTAAAGATTAGTCCGTCGTCCCTGCAGGCCGATTTGTGGCCTTGTAAAGCTATTACCTATTGTCAGGGTTTGGCGGTAGTCCCCGGTTTATTACATGACATAAACCTATAAGGGACGTGCGGCTTAATAACTTCCGTAGCGGAGCAGAGATGCCGGCAAATATGATATGTGAGGTAATATTTGATATTAGAATACTAGTGGTATTAATGACAAGATATTTAGTTTTTTTTTATATGACGTCGGTGGCAAACAAGCATACAGCTCACCTGATGGTAAGTGGTTACCGTAGCCTATAAACACCAGAGGCATCACTCACGCGTCGCCATTTCCAAGAAAAGTGATAGAAGGTGGATAGGAACGACAGTAAGGAAAGGAAGGGCGTTGGGATCTCCAGCGTTATTATTCACCATACAATACACAACGAACTGACATCTTATCCTTCGACGGTCCTCGTGGCGTAGTCGGTAGTGTAACCACAGTGTGCACGAGGTCGTGGGTTCGATTGCCACTCAGGACAAGTGTTTGTGTGATGAAAATATTTTTTAAAATAGTACGGTAGCTCAGTGGATTAGAGCACTTCCCCGGAAAGGAAGGGACGCAGGTTCTATTCCCGTTCGTACTAAAATACTCTTTTTCCTTATTTACAAATTATAATTTGTACTTTAAGTTATTTATAATTGATAATTTTGTAAAGTATATACTTTATCTCCCTTACTAATAAACATTGTATAAGCTACGAATAGTTATGAGTTTTGTTCCGTTCTTTCAATGTCAAACGGTCATATTAGTGACAAAGACAAAACACTATTCAGAGGTTAACATAGGTCGTTTATTAGTAAGGCAGTATAGGTACAGTTGACACAATGAAGTACACCTACTAGCTATATAAATAGCTCTGTAATGACTACCAGTACAGTAAATATATCTTCAAGATACAAGAATAATAGCCTTCTAAATGTTGATGGATGAGAATGATCCATTTTACCAAATTGATGCGCGTCACAAGTTATTTTGTAAAGAGCGCGTAAGAAATTCTACTCACTTTGTAAACACAAACACATTTTCTAAGGCTACATTGCACAATAGGAAAAACTCACTGTGTCATGGTACTCTATTAAATAATTAAAGAACAAGAAGCTTATTTGATAATGAATATTTAGATGGATTGCACGAACAAAGACATTATGAAGTGAGTATTTTTAACGTTCTGCGTCGGAATCATTAGAATGTGGTATTTTGTAGACAAATTTCTAGAGGTAATTGGCTGTTATAACACTCTACACAGACACACTTAATCTACACTCTACAGTATCGATAAAGATTGTGACGTTGGGATTAAATTGCACTAACGAAAATAGGTCTTTCCAAAATGACGAATAAGCCAACCGTTTTGAAAAGACACATCCATCCATCAGCTTTTCATCGTCCACTGCTGGACATAGGCCTCCCCAAAATAGGGGTTTTACCTTAATCGCCATACTTGGCAGGTGGATTGGCGATAGCAGTGGATGTTTTTAGTACATAGGGGAACGCTGCTGTCCGGTCCCCCGGTAATCCCTTAGTCGGCTTATACGACTCCCATAGGAAGAGAAGGGGTGGAGCTATTCTTGGTGCTGGCCCCATACGGCAAAAGACACAACGAGCATAAAGTATATAAATACTATTGGCTATCATTTTAAATTTCATCTTTTCGCACTTTTGTTCATTTATATGACTAAACATATCAAATGCTATAAAAAATATTTAAAAAGCTGTGTCATTATATCGTATGAATCTTAATTGTAATAATTAAGCTTACCTGGTCAGAATAATGTATGCAAATATAGGTACATCCGACAGATAGTGCAGGCGTCACCAAAGACATTAAGAAGAAATGTGTTATCAAATTTCGCTGTCCCGAGTAATTGTCTCGATGGCTGAATTGGCAAAGCATCCAGGAAATGCAGGTTTTGACCCTGCTCGTGATTGTTATTTTGGATTTCACATTTTCGTACTTTGTGTTTATAAAGACCAACTATTTACGGACTTTCGTCCATAAATACGCCTTTTGCGTCCACTGCTGGACATAGACCTACTCAAGAAAGCGCAACAACGAGCGGTCCGTGCTGACTGCATCCAACGCTTTCCTGCGGCTTTGACCAGATCTTCGGTCAATTAACATTGCCTATCTATATCAACATAAAGATGTAACAGAGCTAAGTGTGTTATTTAAGATATTTGAGAAAAAAGACTGTCTTATTAGGCATCTCTGAACGTAAAGAATTTTATTTATAACAAGCTGCAACCCGCGACTTCATCTGCGTGTTTTTTTTTTTGCGGATGCCTAATTATTTTTCCAAAACAAAAGTAGCTTAAGTCAGGTACTCTTTACATTATAAAGAGTATACAGCCATGAAACTCCCGTCCAAATCAGTTAAGCTGTTCTGGAGATGGTATTTATTCGCAATTTCCTGGGTTTTATATTTTTTTTCGCGGAACCCTAATTATTTTTTCAAAATAAGAATAGCCTAAGTTACTCCTTGTAACAACAGCTATCTGCTGGGAAAAATCCCGACCAAATAGGTCCATTCATTCCGGAGATTAACCGGAACAAATAGCCAGACAGAACGACAGACAGACAAAATTTAAAAAAAATTGGTATTTTGTAATAGATATCGTAATTATATACTCTTGTATACATTTAGTAAAAAGCTGTTATTTAGACATTACAAACAGACACTTCAATTTCATTTATTGGTATAGATTTATGTCTGGTTGTTTAGTTTGCACAGCACGCAAAAATTATTGAAATTGAAACTCTTTATTTAATAGCTTCCCATTAGCATTTTATTTTGCTACTAAGTATATCGGGAACCTGATATTATAACCTAAGTTATATTAAACTGCCTAGGTGGTGCAGCGGTAGTGCGTGCCACTGCTGATCATGAGGTCTCGGTTTCGATCCCCGGGTCGGGCAATGTTATTGAACATTTCGTAAAAAGAAAAATTCTCAGTAGCAGCCCGGAGTTTGGAAACGTGTCCGGTAGACGGCAATAGGCTCGCCCCCTATTACGTGGGCCCTAAACATAGCTTGCGAATCGTGGGTGCATAACACACCTCTTTCCACTCCTTCGGGGAATACAGGTGTGATGCTATGTTTAAGTTATAAAAGAAAAATACTTCTAAATATTTTTGGTATCCCTGAATGTTAGAGATAATTTAAAAAAGAAGACCTCTGTTATGTAGCTACCTACTTACGCAAATTTTTAACATTTGCATGCTCCTTTCGTTCTAAACTAAAATATTCACCGAAACAAACTAAATAACCCATAGACCCAAAGTATTTGATAACGTCCCGTTTTTCAAACAAAAGCAATAGCAAAGTTAAATTGTTTCGCATTGCGAAATTCGGCACAGTTACTGCAAATATATCAGTCCTTTTCCCTCCTACGGGAAGTTTATCCGTACGAATGAGACAGCAATACGAGTCTGAGTTTGCAGTACTTACAACGCCGAAGGAATCGTAATCACGACTTAATTTTATGTAAACATTATCGTTTAGTACTTATAGTTATTTGTAGTACTAATTTTCTAACCAATTATTTAGCTTGAAATTGTGATGTTCATTTTTTTATAATTTATAGCCTCAGTGTAGAAGGTGAACTTTTTTGACAATTAATTGGTCTATTCTATTCACTCAAGATGGTAAAAAAGTGCCTGCTACGATTTGTCAGTGGAAAGACCATCTGGGACGGTCTTTCTGGGATGGCGTGGTTTCAATCCCTTATAGCTATTATTTCTATTTTCGCATTTTCGCACTTTGTGTCCTTTGGCAATAGCAACGAAATATTCTTCTGCCGTACTTTATTTGCCAGAGAAGTCCTTTTCTGGGCTATCGGTATGCAAAATTTGACGATGACTGGTTCTGTAGTTACGGTGTGAAAGTGTAATAAACAAACAAACTCATTTTAGCATTTATAATATTTGGAAGGATTTATTTACTTTAGATTTAATTCCTCAGACGATTTAAATAATCTTTAAACAAATATAACGCAATTAAATACTTCAACAAAGTTACGAGGGAAAGTCAATTATAACTTGTTATCATTAAATGAGCCTTGTGGATAATTTCTGTTATTAATGTGATTATCCTTTGTACGGACGAATCAATTATTTTATTATTTTATACATATACAACTAGCCTTTGCCAGCGGCTTTTCTGCAGCCAAAAGCTAGTTTTTGGGTTATATCTCAGGTTCCCGGTATAGCAGCGAGATAAAATGTATATCAGTTTTTAAGTCTACTCGAGAGCTATCAAATAAAAAAGTTGCATTAAAATCCGTTCAGTAGTTTTTGTGTGATGTGCGAACAAACAGATAAACAGCCAAACAGACAAAAATTCTAAAAAAAATTGCTTTGTGTTTAGACACGCCTATATAGCCTATTTCAGTATTTTTTCTCAAATATCTTAAATGTACAGACACAGCTCTGTTACAGTTTTATAATAGTATAGATTTATACGTAATTTACGGATAGAATAAGTTACTAAGGGCGGATTCAACAAACAAGAATAAATTGTATTCCTAGAATAAATCGCTACTTACGCGAGAATAAATCAATTTTACGTTTTACCAACAACAATTCGAAGAATAGCGAGCCTATTCGGGAATAGTAATTATATCACCGATAAGCATCGAATAAGGAGTTAATTCAAGAATTAAAAAAATCAGAGCGTGGCTGCAGGCTACTGTGGTTAATTGTAATAAGCAATATCTAAATATTGCTTTTCTATCTACTTATGTAAAATTAAAATAAATACATTTCAGCGACTTGTTTTTCATTCTCCTTAGACCGGGATTTTGTTTTTCCTCGGCTTCAGCCGATACAAAGAAACCGAATTCGATCGGTGGTTTTAATTGCAAATAAATTTATGTTTAATAGTAATATTTAAGTATCAAATATATTTTGGTTTCTACGTACTTTAAAAAAAAATATTTTTTTATATAATTACGTAATAATGTCTTGAATAATGTCTTGAATATTATCACGTAACCACGAACGTCGTATAGTAATGTTAAAAGTATGTATACGAAATAAATCCGAATTGAGGGTTTGGATCGATCTTCCATGTTGGTTTTATCTATTTGTTTCCTTCAATCGCACCTTACAGCATCCATAAGAAGAAATGTGATGGTGTTATTTTGTAGTTTTCACTGGTAATGATGACGTAGTTGCTTATACGTTCACAGAGAACAAAATTTGTGATACTTACGGTTGAGTCTTAGAAAAACACTTGGTTATTGTGAGCAGCCAATAGTTATTCAGCACGACAGCGCTGCAGATGTAAGAGTCATTCATCAGCAAAGATGCAGCGTAGGGGTGCTGGTAGACCTGAGTGACTGCTGCGCCGATATGCTCTGCGCTATCTTCCATATCTTCACCTAAAATGGAAAAAGGTTCAATGATTTTTTTCACAATCCCTTTGTAACCCGTTGCTCGTGATTCCGCTCAGCGTGATAGGGATTTAGGGTGCGTTTCTACTGACGCGGAGCTAGGCGGAGTGGATAGGAGACTTAACCAATGAGAGTGCTCGAAATCAGCACTAAACGTCAGTGGAAACACTGTAATTGGAGCGGTGTGGAGCTGAGCGGACGAAATAAAATATATGAACACGCGGCCCTGAGCCGGACAAATCGGGGTCGAGCAGTGCCGAGTGGAGGGTACGAAGCGGAGAGTAGCGGACTCATGCGCTGCATTTTAGTTTAGTGCAGCTTTATCTGCTCAGCTCCGCTCCGCTTCACGACGTTGTCCTTCATCGACAAGTGATAATTTATCAAATTTGATTGTGTGTCTTTCGGAGCCTCGGGCTGGTAATCGAACTACATACCACTGTCTTTGTAGTGATCGGCTTAATCACTTACCTATCACTGCATTTTGTGAACGATATCTTCACTTGATTTTATTCGTTGGATACGAAACACAGACCCTGCAAGTCAAAGTTGTATATCGCTACTGGAGTGTTTCTTACCATGATAAATTCAACTATTCGGAAACATACATGAATTCTTTACAGTGTTTTCCTTCAAGAATTTCAATCTTGATAATAATACAACTAGATGATAACGTTTCTGACGTTATAGTCGCAACATCTGTGAGACCGCAGACAATCAAAAGTTAAGTAAACTTGTGTCCATTGGTGTTGAAAGCGCTTTTGTGGGCCGCTAAGCTAACTGCTTGTATTCCACCGATATTAATGTTTGAAAGTGTCTGCACACTTTATTAAATTCTGGTGTAGAGAGGTGCTATCCTAGTGGAGGGTGTTCAATTTAATTTAATTTTTTACTACAAAAAATTTTGTCTGGTGTTATTTAATAACTTTGAACTTTTACTTTAACTTTGAGATTTTATTTACAAGTTGTTTTAGAAAGTGGTAATTGAATACGAAAATCTATTAAACTTGAAACTCTTTGATTGAACCTGAAAACGTGTTTAATTTTAAAGTAGTATTTTGAGCCCAATTTAACGTTATTAACCCCTGACGTAAACGGAGAGGTGTTGTAAGAAGTTTTTGTATCTGTTCGTGACATCATATCTTAATATATATCATATCTTTATAATTTAGATTTTTTTAAGTATCACATTCTTCTCTATCTGTGAGAGTGCGGATTAGCAATCTTAGGTTATTTTGTGTGTGTCCCAAGACAGCCGGGATTGACAATCCGTGGGTGAGTGGTGGGCTCTCCTAAAATATCCATTATATAATAATATTATAGAAATACTTTGGAAAATCCAAAATTGCACGCCACATAATCTTCATTTTTCACAATAAAATTGATTATTTGATACGTAACTAATAATGTATTGGTCTTACTAAGTAGTTTTCAATAAATCACATAGATAGCGCTAATTTCAAAAAGTACTAATGTGGGTTCCATGTCTTATACGCCATCTAGGGCTAATTTTAGGAAGTACTTCTATATTGGTCTACCTCTCAGTTCCGGGCCGCGCGCACGCCAAGGCCACGCAAAAAAAAGGGCCCCGCGCCGCTGGAAATATTCCCGCTTAGAATTTTGTTATAAGTCAGTCTTTTTAAATTTTATTATTCTGTATTCTAGGTTAAAGTTAAAATTACTCAAGCCAATATAAACTATATCCTTGTAAAATCGCTTGCGCCCGGCCGTCAAAATGAACCGAAACGTCATTACGTCAAGGTTGACATTTCAGTGTCGTAAAAATTGTGGAATGTAAAATATGTTTTTTTTGTGTTTTATAACGTTGGTGTGTTTACGTGTGTTTAGTGTTTTTAATTATTGTTATGGATACAATATTTATTATACTTGACAAATATCATCAGATCGTCAAGAAAGGTAAGAACTTTCTTTTAACAAAAAACAATGTACCGGCCGGGCGAACGGCGTTCTGTTAACTATAGTAAAACCACCGGTGGCTATAAGTACGTAAAAAGGTAGTTCTCATGAAAGGTACTGGTTTTAGTGTCGCGTCGAGCGTAAATATTCAGTATTTTTTTGTTTATTTATAACAATTAAACCACATCGAATCAGACCGTGAAAAGTAATAGGGCTCTATTCCTAATCATAATAATTCGTAAACGGAAAAAAAAAAGACTCGATTAGTAAAGTATTTTGGTCGTTATCGTGTTAACATACATTACCTACAACTTACGGACGTTCAAGCCAGATTTTTTTCAAACAGTTTTTAACTAGTTTAAATAACAAAAATGGCATCAAAAATATCATGAGTGTTAAAAATAGTGTGTGTTCTTTATATGTGTGTGTAGATATTATTTTACAAGTGCAATATATGATAAATAGAGACATTTTTAGTTTGCAAAATCAGTTGTTCCGTGCAAAACGGGAGTAGAAACCACCTCAACGCTTCACTTATGAGGCGTGCAATATGTTCAGCGGTTTGTTTTTTTAACCAGCTTACAGTTATAGTGAGGCGTGTCTGAGCTCATTAGAATTGTCCCAATGAATAGCTTCCTGCTAGACTGTTACCAAGCATTGATGGGGGAGCAGAGATCATAGGTCGAGGGGCTGTTTAATTTGTATTTTTTTACTGAAATCTCGACACTGGTTTACGTAAAAACATAGAAAAACATAGCATCACGCCTGTATTCCCCGAAGGGGTAGGCAGAGGTGTATTACACACCCACGATTCGCCAGCTATGTTAAAGTCCCACGTAATAGGGGGCAAGTTTATTGCCGTCTAACGGGCACATTGCCAAACATCAGGCTGCTACTGATCATTTTCCTTTTTACCTTAGCTCAATTACACTGCCCGACCCGGGGATCGAACCCGAGGCCTCCTGATCAGCAGTCGTTCACGCTACCGCTGCACCACATAGGCAGTTAAAACATTGTAGTAATCATTATGATAAAACCAATGAATTTTGTTAAATGCATTTTAATATGTCTTAATATCTCTGACGTTTCAATAGTCGAGTAACGCGTTGTTGTTACTTCACAGGGGTATTGTTCGTGTGTATGTAATCACATGACGCCAAAACGAGCAAGTTGCAACTTGATCAATAATATTATTGGCAAAATTTATGTTTAATTACTATTATTTAGTATATTTTTTTCCAGGTTCTAGTAGACTCATGGTTAATCAGTAAAAATAAATTTTAATATTAAATCAAAATAACAACAAAATTGTGTGATAGTTTATTTTTAGTTTTTAATTCTAAAGTTTGTGTGCTACTTCCGTGCACGAGGGTTCGATTCCCACTCAGGACAATTATTTGTGTGATGAACACAGATATTTATGTGTGTGTATGGTGTTTTCTATCTATTATATGTATGTATTTACAAAAAAAAGTTAATATATTTGTATTATATCCGTAATCTGGTAACCCATAGCACAAGCGTTAAGCTTAGTTTTTGGATCAGAGGACGTTGTGTGAAAAATGTCCGGGAATATTTATTTTAAGTATTTATTTAAAAGAAAAATTGTTTGTAGTTCCAAAGTCCTCTACAACATTATTATTTAGTGTGAGGGGTTGTTTTATAGAAAAATACATATGATAAATGATACTTTCATGAATGTTGAGGTGGGAAAAATGTACCTAACCGCACACCCATTTGGGGCAATGAACTAAATAATCCCGCCGTCTCCCTGCTTGTACTATTGGACCACTGGAACTGTATGTCATTACTTTAGTGGCACTTGATACTTAAACCTTACGCCAGCAAATTTACGTTTTTTTTTTAAGTACTATTTAATTCTTGCTATTATAAAACCTACCAGAGAATGCCATAGGGTCTTGTAGATCATTAGCAGTGACTTGCATGGCGTAGATAAACAGCACGAACCTTTTCCACATGTTGTTGCGTACGATACAGCGCACAATTCAATTAAACGGTTGCTAATTACGGCTTCTCTGAAACTTGTTGAAATAGCGCACACGTCTATGTACACAGAGCTAATAATAATAGATGCGGCCTCTAGCAGCGGCGGATAATATTAAGAGATTTTTTTTTTGGGTGGGGCCTTGCTTATCCCAGCATGAATGGGTTGGCACGATCGGGGAAGTACCGCACTCTCACAGAAGATTTTTTTTATTTTTTTTTTAATATTTTTTTTTATTGCATATAGTGGCAGACTAGCCACGGCCCATCTGATGGTAAATGGTAACCGTCGCTCATGGACTCAACTATACCGAGAGTATTGTCAAGCCGCTGCTCACCATTTCATTTAACCGATACGTAATGAAAGAATAAACGGCTATCGCCTGCTACAGCCAAAACGCAACGATGTGCTTCATGGTCGGTCACACGGTAGATGGTGGTACCAACCCGCTTGGCCCCGATACCAAGTGAGTACTCCCACTTGGTACCTACCCCTACCACCAGTCATGCAATGGATGATAATTGCTTACTTCTCTTAGTCGCCTCATACGACACCCGTGGGAAAGAATGGGGTGGTGACACTTGTATTCTTAGTCCGTCACCACACGGATGAAATTGGCGTGAAATAGTAGGTACTCCTACCGTTGTGTTTCGTATTGTGAGTGAAGAGGCTGCCGGAGGCCTAAAGGCCTTCCCTATCCTCTCCTTACTATCCTTCCTCTCCACCTCGTATCCCTTACCATGCAGCTGGCGACGTGCCAGTGATGTCTATAACCGCTACTGTAACCGCTTACCATCAGGTGCTTGTTTGCCAACCACGTTGCATTAAAAAAACGTTTCATAAGCCTCCTGAAAGAAAAATATAGCTCTCAGTAAAACATTATCGTCTGCGTAGGTACCTTAAGGTAGTGACTGCCTCGATGGTCCAGCAGTAGTGACTGCAGGTCGGGTGCTCGGGTTTGATTCCCGAGTCGGACCAACAAAAATGGGGTGGAGCTGTTTCCGTCAAAGTAAAGCTGATGTCTTGCCGGTCGTGGTGGAACGTCGTGCCATTGGACTATGAGAGTGAGGGAATAAAGAGTGCACTATTTTTTGCGCACACACTCGTGCACTATAATATCTCCTGTATACATGGCTAGTGTCTGTTGATACGAGCCGCCGTGACCGTAATTATGGTCTGGGAATAATAATAATTATTATATACATAATTAAGTTATACCTTAATGTATACCTTAATAAAGGTACTCAAATCAATCGATCCAGGGCACGTAGAATGTCCATCCATCCATCCATCCATCAGCCTTTCATCGTCCACTGCTGGACATAGGCCACCCCGTAATGGGAGTTTTACCATAATCGCCACGTTTGGCAGGCGGGTTGGTGATCGCAGTGGATGTTTTTAGTACATAGGGGAACGCTGCTGCCCGGTCCCCCGGTAATCCCTTAGTCGGCTTTTACGACTCCCATAGGAAGAGACAGGGTGGAGCTATTCTTGGTGCCGGCCCCACACGACAGATACATTAATAAAGGTACTTAAATTAATCGATCCAGGACCCGTAGAATGTAACTCACAAAATTGTATCAATATCGTATCGTGACTAATGTGATAATAATTTATTGGTTGAGAGATCTTGAAAGATCGTCGTGATTGGTTAAGCGATTATTGCGATATCACGCGTCTATGTCTCTACCAATCGCTAATAAGACGATACGATGTGGATACGGTTTTGTGAATCACATTCTAAGGGGGCAGAGATCAAATTGGGATAAGAAAGCAGTGGGTAAAAATGTTTTAAAATTCTTATGAGCCCAACGTAGAAAATACGTTAATGACTTAGAATAAATAAGTAAAAATTTATTTGAAGAAATTCGAAATATCTGATAGAATTTGCTGATATTTAAACTAAAACTAACCACTTATATACTGCTGATAATTATGAACTTAGTCTATGGTAATATAATAAAAATAAGATAATTGTGACCTGCACTTACAGCTTATTTATCCAAAATGGTTGAAATCTATCAAGTATTATTCTATGGCTTGCAAGAGTGTAGAGAAGATTGTGAATACTATGTTTTCTATTAGTCATTCCAAATTTTAGGAAATAAATGTAATTTTTAATGGTGGACCCACTCCTCATTATCCTTCGTTCCTTCTTATCCTTCCTTTTGACCTCCTGACCCTTTCCTCGAAGTTGGCGACACGCAAGTGTTCATAGGCTACGGGCACACGCTTATCATGAGGTGGACTATAAGCTTAATTGCCGGTGCCTTAGTATAGAAAAAAAAGTAGCTAGTTGAGAATTATATATAATTTGGATAGAATATTGTCTGTTGGTTTATTTTTCTGTTGACGGGCCTCGTGGCGTAGTCGTTAGTGTAATCTACTTCCGTGCACGAGTTCGTGGGTTCGATTCCCAATTATGACAATTATTTTTGTGATGAACACAGATATTTGTACTGCGTCTGAGTGGTGTCTATCTATTATATGTATGTATTTACAAAAAAAAGTAATATATCTATTATATCCGTAATCTGGTACCCATAGCACAAGCGTTAAGTTTAGTTTCGGACCAGAGGACGTTGTGTGAATTGTCCGTGAATATTTATCTAATCTACGATAGAATTGTTACCCTCGTCGAATATGCTATAACCTAGCTAGCAAATAGATTAATGAAGATAGTGTGGCAACAAAGACGCCTTTGTGTCCGTTCTGTATACGCAACTTAATTGATACTTAATAGGTTACTCGGCATGTGGAGGTGTGACTTTGTGAGGGAACTATAGATATCATCGATCATCCTTACTCATCTTCAAACAATTAATGTCCAACTGCAAAGCATTGTTTATAATTGGATGTTAGTTTTTGTTTATTTGCAGCGCCTATATATACAGGAGAGTACAAAAGTATTTGACAATACTGCCTTCAGGCTAGTTTGACAAAGAGCTTGTGTGGTTTAGGGCTTTTTACCCACAGTGGCATGGTTTAGCTTGCCTTAGAGGAATCTAAAGATATTTGGGATATAATGTGGTGGTTCATTCAAAGGACCAAATGGCGATGATAATTTGATTATGATTGTATGAATCATGAAGTTGCTTTTCTTTAACAAAACGGTATCGTTACCATCATTTATAGTAAAAAACGGGTTGCAAAAAAATGTAGTTCAAGAAAGTTTGCCCGTTCTAATAATGGATTCTTTATAGGTATGCTACGCTACACGCCAACGCAGGATGTTTGTAATTTGATAAAATCGATTTTGTAAACAGCAATTCTAGTTTCCAAGCAGCGACACCCTCACGAACCATGTTTGAGCTGACTTAATGAAAAATACTTAAAAAGTTTTGTGTTAATTATTATTTCGTTCAGTAATATTCTTTGAACCTAATGTTAAAATTTAGCTTATAAAACTAGCTTGTATCTGCAACTTTGTCAGCGTAGAGTTAGAAATTCAAATACTTTAAGTGGTTGAGTCGTATCTTATAGGAACATTTTATAGGGAAAGAATAATATTTTCTATCGAGGCCATAAATATATATTTACAAAACATTGAATTCCGTTTAGTTGTCAGGTCTATATGGCAAAAATAGATATCATATGGGAACTATTAATATTTTCGGAATAAAAGGTAATATTATTATTAATTAATGTAAGCACATAGGCAAAGTGGCATATACTGGATAAGGAAGGATAAGTCTTCCACTTTGTGTTTAAGGAAGGATAATTTTGAAAAAATAAGCAGTTAGGCATATGATCATGTGGGCGCTTCATTATGTTGAGCATAGCGAATAGTAAGTACGTGTTGTTGATATCGTGACGTATTTAGAGAACATAGTCCATCCATCTATCAGCCTTTCAACGTCCACTGCTGGGTATAGGCCTCCCCAAGAGAATGCCACAACGAGCGGTCCCGTCATGGCGGATAATGCCGTAATCGCCACGCTTGGCAGGCGGGTTGGTGATCGCAATAGATGTTGTTAATAATCGAGGGAGTGCTGCTGCCCACTACCCCGGTATTCCCTCAGTCGGCTCTTACGACTCTCGTGACACCCATAATACCGTAGCATGAATTCCTAAATAAAGAAAAAAATTATAAAGATAAAACCAAAACCAAAGTACCTCGAGGATAAATCGAGTTTAGAAATTTATTCAAATGGTCTCCAAGTTTTCGTGACACCTGATTTACATGTAAAACTATTTCACTATTGAAATATACGTCTGTACAATTCACCAAAACTGTTACTACGATCTGCCAACAATACTGTACGTCCCCTAAAGTTTAAGTTTGATGAAATAGAGCATAAGTTATGTAAGAAACACGTGGGTGTTATATTACTGTTTCCCTTTTTGGGGATAAAGGCATGACAAGCATGTATAAGTAAGTAAGTATATATCAGTATAGTAAGCCGTTGTTGACTCTCTACTACTAATAATATCCTAATCCATAAGCCAGAATGTCTATGTCACTAAGAGTCGCCAGGTCATTGAAGTTTAAAAAAAAGAGCCGTCACTCACCGTCACACTTTTATACTTGGTAAGCGGACTCTCTATAGACGAATTAAAACTGTTATTAGTTTATTGATTGACATTATACTTCCTAGTTAGATGCATTGGTCAACAGACGGCTTTAAAAACATTTAAATAAATTGGCGTGGCGATGTCGCCACAATTAGATGTTTCACATCAATATACTACCTTAATCTTTGTTTTTATACTAATAGATGGGCAAACAAGAATATAACCCACGCAATAATAGTAAGGGGTATCATAGCCCAAAGACGCCAGGAGCATTACTCTCGCGCTATCTAAGGTCTAGTTACTGACATCTTTATACAAATGTACCAGGAGATCTGGGCTCGTAAGATGTTTCCTATTAGAATTGTTCGCGTCAATGTTAGTTAATGTGTTGTTCGGAAAATAGGGCGCAATACGGTTCATGTACCTTTATGACACCACTTTGGATAGTCGAAACGAGATTTACTTTAGTGCTTAATGACGTAGCGATACAATGTTGGTGCCGGTAAAGGTTTATGGGATCGATAAGGGAAGTTCAGATGGGTGTCTTGGGAATTGTATTGTGTTGGGCCGGTGTTTTATCATCATTTAGCTTTATTTAATACTTTCTGATATTTACGCGAATGTTACACATTTTGAAATAAATCTACGTTTACGGAATCTATCGCGTTTACTTGATTTTTATACTATCCCGACGTTTCGAATACTTTACAGCATTCATAATCACGGGTGGACTAGTTTTATTTAGTTAAGAAGACAGCGATATTTTGTACTATAAATCGATAAGACTAGTCTGTTAGATATTTACTACAAACTATTTCAATTTACTTCCTGATTCCAAGATGATGGCAAAGGCTAGTAAATTATATATTCAACTTTTGCCACGATCTCTAAGCACAATTTTGTAATTGTGTATCCTCAATCTATAATTCAATGGTCATTTTAGTTATAAGAAATATATTAAACTGTAATAAATTGGCGAAATAAAAAATGGCCCATGAGTTTCTTGCCGGGTTCTTCTCGTGAAATGCTTTACTACGGAGTCTGGGCACTTGTGGTGATTGCAATAGTCACTTTGTTGTTGTGGATGAACTTGCCTTGGGCGCTCGTGTTAATAATTAGTGAATTATTGACGACGTTAAGTGCTACCATAATAGACATTTGAAATAAAGATATCCTTGAATTTGAATTTGGGTAAGTATTCTTTTGTTGATACAAGAAGGCGCTTACAAAAGTGCAATATTAACCCTCATGGGCTCCAATGACAACGAAACGTTGACGGGTAAGACAGTCGTGAAATAAAGTGACATTGGAGAGGGGCACTTGTTAAGATAACGCTCCATTAACCCTCGAGTGGCTATTAAGCCGGCGTCAGTTACTGGCTATTAAAACAGGTTTCGGTTCTGGTGACTTTTTTATAGATAGGGTATTTTTGTCTTACGAAAAATTAAGCCTAATTTTATTTTTTCTATTAGTAATTTTTGAGTCAAGTTCGGTAATTTTCAAAGGCTTTTTCTTAAACATAAAACTATAATTTTGTTGTACAAAACTATAATTGAAGAAAGAAAATATTTACTGTAACGAACCGTGAAGAAAACATCCAAATTTTTAAGTATATAAAAATATAGTAATAATTAAGTATGATTACTGAAAATTACGTAACCTAATAAATTACCTTTTTGCTTACTATGGATATGTGTCCCATGGGATAGCTATTTTTACATAGAGATAATGAAGTGTAAATGAAGTTCATAGGGAGGAACGGTGGGAAGAATTTAGTTATTTTATATTTAACACAATGGTTAGGCAGAACCTCATATCATATAACCCGATACATACATAACATATAAACCGATGCGTGTTGTCGCAATAATCCGTTGGCCAATCATGGTGATCTCTCAACCAATCACAGTGATCACGATACGATCGACATGTCAGATACAAGATTCTGTCTAACCACCCAGATCAGGGGGGTTAGGCAGAATCTCATATATCACAGGTCGATCGTATCGAGATCACTGTGATTGGTTGAGATATCACCGTGATTGGCCAACGGATTATTGTGACATCACGCGTCAGTTTCTCAACCAATCACAGTGAACACGATACGATCGACATGTGAGATATGAGATTCTGTCTAACCACCCAGATCTGTTTCACAGAAAATGTAGGTAGTCATCCCGTGATAAAAGCCGCTGCAACGCAGTTGCAACAATGTGTTAAAGCTAATAAAACTTACAATAAAAGTCCAAGTAAATCCTTAAATCATAAGCTTGCCAGTGAAAATCCCTTCTAAATCGGCCCAGCGATTCCAGAGATTAGCCGGAACAAAGAAAAAGGCTTTAAAAATTGCTATTTAGTTATAATAAAAAGATGTTATTTAGATACACTTTCATTTTAATTCTTTGTAGAGATATATATGTGTATCTATAATTCATTTGATAATTTTTTTGATGAATAAATTATTATATATTAATTCGTGAAACTTTAAAAGTTATTTTGGCATAGTTATTATTATGCAGATATTATATTTATTTTATTTATTTATTGGGTGTGTAATACACCTCTGCCTACCCCTGCGGGGAATGCTGGCGTGATGCTATGTTATATTTTATAGTTTTATAGGCAGTTAGACTGAGTTTTCTTATATAGGTAGTATCATTGATGAAAATGATTTAAATACAACCAAAATATATTCAGAAGATGTCACTGTACACCAAATCGTCTCGATGTCCGAGCAATTTAGCAGATTATCGCTGGACGTAGCTGTAATCGGATTGTTGTGGATTAAGTGAGATACAGAGCAGCTGTGACGGACGGTGTATCTCTCAGTGGACTGGTGGGAAAGGTGACTGTTTCAAAATAATTTGACGCCAGAGTACCTCAATGCTGCAACAATATTGCTAAATGGGTGCTTTATTATCACTAAATTAATAACAAATGAAACTAAACAAAAACATGTTTCTTTTCACTAATTGTAATGTTATTGTCAATTTGGATGCGTGGCAATCAAACCTATTTTGAAATAAAACTACGTTTACGGAATCTATCGCGTTTACTTGATTTTACTACTATCCCGACGTTTCGAATACTTTACAGCATTCATGATCACGGGTGGACTTAGATGATAGACGTCCAAGGCTGATAGCTTATTTCAACGGTTTCATCTACCCACAGTATATGATTTTACAAAATTTTTGGTTTATTTATTTTAACCCACCTAATATTCGTTTAGAAACAATTAAAATATCTACTTCAAATTTTTATGCTTACAATGTATGAGACTAAGTTACTACTCAGTTTCAGAGTTTTCTGGCCGGATCTTTCTCAGTCAGGCCGCGTTCCGATCCGGTGGTAGATTTTTAGTCTTAGCTTTTGGCAAAATCAATAATTGTCTTCTTACTGGTAGTATTTGGTAGTCTGTGGTAGAATTTTTGATCACTAAATAAAAACAAAAAAAAAATACAGTTTAAAGAGGAGTATTATACTCATTTTAATATACTAACTTAAAGTCTCATACATTGTAAGCATACAAATTTGAAGTAGATATTTTAATTGTGTTTCTAAACGAATATTAGGTGGGTTAAAATAAATAAACCAAAAATTTTGTAAAATCATATACTGTGGGTAGATGAGACCGTTGAAATAACAGATAAGCCTTGGACGTCTAACATCTAAGTCCACCCGTGATCATGAATGCTGTAAAGTATTCGAAACTTCGGGATAGTAGTAAAATCAAGTAAATGCGATAGATTCCGTAAACGTAGTTTTATTTCAAAATGTGTAACATTCGCGTAAATATCAGAAAGTATCAATAAAACCTAGTTTGCTTCTAGAGGCTTGCTTATCCCAGCATGAATGATACGGCTCAGTATGGGAAGTACCACCCTCTCACAGAAGATCGAAGTGAAACAATGGTAGGTACTCCCTCCGTTGTGTTCCGCATGGTGAGTGAGAGCGCCGGAGACTCAAACCCCGCTCCTTATTCTTCCCATACTCTCCTTATTATCATTTCTGTTGTCTCCTTAATATACTTACTTATCATGCCCTTCTTAGCTTTCCTCTCCTCTTTTTTTTATTTAATTTAACAAAACAAAATAGAATTGACATAACGTGCCACTTAAACCTATAAGGAGTATTTTGTGTGTGGTACAGTTTAAATTCGTTTTCGGTATAACAAACATACCTAATAATCATTTTTTTTTGTTAAGGCGGGAAAAAATGTTCCAAATCGCACACCCCCTCGTTCGGGGCAACGAACAGGGTAGTGTGGGGTCCTCACCCACTAAATAAACTCGTCGTGTGCCGTCTCTCCGCCTTTATTGGCGGGCCACTGGAACCATATTACATTTCTTCAGTGGGTTACACAATAACACCTAAGGGCCACTTGCGCGGAAATTTTGAGATAATGAAATACCTTTGTGTTTACTAACTTAGGTTAAAATAACTATCTAATTCAAAATTTATCTTGCACGTAAGAAAATTGATCCAGGTTTTACTAACCTTATTCCGCTTACATCCCAGCCAAATCCAAAAGGAATGAATGATGAACGACACAAGTATTCTTCTCTCATTTTCACATTCACAACAGTTACGTGCATGCATAAGTCTTTGTTTAATGTCAGATTTGAATTGACTCCACGTGTTTTTGCTAGTATACGTTGAAGGGCGATATGTCGTTATGTCAAATTGTTGTTTGTTTACTATATCGAGTGTATTTTATGACAATATATCTGTATTATTTTGTGAAATGTGAAGGAAATCTTATATACGTGGCCCTATTTTTACAAGTTGTAGCAGTTTACTTCTTTGTGATATAATAACCAAATATAGGTAAACATGTTATTGGCAATAAATAAGAAACTGCTGGTGCTATCCTGAACTGACTGGGCCCTGTAGATAAATGGCATCATAGATGATGTACCTACTATATATAGTGAAGTGGCATAAATGCTAGTAGAACAGAATGAAATAGAAGAATTATTCTAATAATCAATGTATGGGATTGACAAAGATTACGTCTACGACGACATAATAAGCATGTCCCGTTGTCTAGGGGGGCTGAACACACATGAACACATCAGATTTAAAAAAGTCACTCATCAGGTAATAAAAATAAACGATGCAATGTTATTCTGTTGTTGTTTTTTAAATACAAAACGCAAACTAGCATAGTCTCACAATTTTGACGTAATAAACCCAGAGCTAGATATTTAACTTTGGCGGGTTTAATAGTTAATTATTTTACGCATGGTATAGTGATAACTCTTAGCAGTCAAAGCAAAAATAATTATTTAACCCTGTGTTAGCAGTACGCTCGTAGTTATACACAATAACTCTGAAACGCGCAAGTGGGCCTAAATGTATTAGGATTCGTGAATATTAACAGATATATTCTATTATCCAACAATATATTGCTTAAACGTTGTAAACTTTTAGGTACGTGAGACGCTGTAGCTCCGTGCCTACCCTGTCTGAGGCAATAGATCATCTTACAGTGACGCGTCTCCTCATTTATTACGAGAACGTGACGACGCGAAATTTTGGCTAGGGATCTGTAGTATATGTTCAATGTTATAGGAATTAAGGCATATTTGTAGTTTTTGTAATGGTAAAAGAGACAATATAGGAGGGTACTAAGTAGAGAACAAGAAGGATAATAAGGGGATTATAGGAACGATAACAAAGAAAGGCGAGGGAGAGGATAGTAAAGGAGTTTGGTCTCCAGTGCTCTCACTTACCATACGAAATACAACGGTAGGAGTACTTACGTACCGTTGTTTTACACCGATCTTCTATGTGATGGTGGTACTTTCCAGATCAAGCCGGGCCATTTATGCTGAAGTAAGCAAGGCTACACTACTAGAATATAATATACTCGTACTCCGTGTGGTGACGGACTAAGAATACAAGTGTCACCACCCCATTCTTTCCCACGAGTGTCGTATGAGGCGACTAAGGGAAGTAAGCAATTATCATCCATTGCATGACTGGTGGTAGGGCTGGGTACCGAGTTGGAGTACTGACTTGCTATCGGGCCCGAGCGGGTTGGTACCACCATCTCCAGTGTGACCAGCCATGAAGCACATCGGTGTGTTTTGGCTGTAGCAGGAGATAGCCGTTTATTCTTTCATTTCATATTGATAAAATGAAATAGTGAGAAGCAGCGTGACAATACTCTCAGTATAGTTGAGTCCATGAGCGACGTTTACCATTTACCATCAAATGGGCTGTGGCTCGTCTGTCACTATACGCAATAAAATAATAATAATAATACATTACAAGGTTAAGTTTAAAGTTACTATAGGTACGAAATTCACATACCTACCTAACCTAATATGGATTATGGATATTTAGATTATATCTATACTATTATAAAGCTGTAACAGAGCTGTGTCTGTACATTTAAGATATTTGAGAAAAAATTAATGTATAATAGGCTATATAGGCATGTCTAAACACAAAACAATTTTTTTTAGAATTTTCGTCTGTTTATTGTTTGTTCGCGCATCACACAAAAATTACTGAACGGATTTTGATACAACTTTTTTATTTGAAAGGCCTTGATTAGACTCAAAAACTGGTATACATTTTATCTTGCTACTATATCGGGAACCTGAGATATAACCGAAAAACTAGAAAATGATAAAAACTAGATTTTTTTTTAGAATTTAAAAAAAAAACTTCTAGATGGATTTTGATGATTTTTTTTTTATTTGGAAGGTTTTGATTTGACTTAAAAACTGGTAGACATTTTATCCCGCTACTATATCGGACACCTGAGATATAACCGAAAAACTAGCTTTTGGCTGCGGCGAAGCCGCTGGCAAAGGCTAGTAATGTATATAATCCTTTTAATTTTCCATCCAGTAAAACTTTAACATCTTTTTTGTACACCACACCTTAATAAGTGATATTAGCATGAGGCGGTATACTGCGGTATACTCCCTAAATTGGAATTGGGATTTGGTAAATAAATAAATATTCACGGACATTTTCACACAACGTCCTCTGGTCCCAAACTAAGTTTAACGCTTGTGCTATGGGTACCAGATTACGGATATAATACGTATATTACTTTTTTTCTTCTAAATACATTCACTTAGTAGATAGAAAACACCCATACGCAGTACAAATATATTCATTATAATTAAAATATATATTCATTTATTTCTGTATTCATCACACAAATAGTTGTCCTGAGTGGGAATCGAACCAACGACCTCGTGCACGGAAGTCGGTTACACTACCGACCATAAATATGGTAACGTACTAGCTACCGACTACGCCACGAGGCCCGTCAATATAAATTATAATCCGTTTAATTTTCCATCCAGTAAAACCTTACGAACTTTTTTGTAGTATTAAGGTGACATTAGTATGAGGCGGTATAGCATGGAGTAGAGTGCGGTATAGATACTGCGGTATACTCTCTAAATTGGAATAGGCATTTGGTAAATATGAAGCTATTATTTGGTACCACTTTCATTTCTTAAGATTTAGGCCCAAGAATGTATGAAAGCGTATCCGTCTCCTTTTCATTACACTGATACTGTTTTATTACATTTTTATTTCAGTAACTTGAAAAATATAGCAACTCACGTGTATTCCCCGAAGGGGTAGGCAGAGGTGTGTTACACACCCACGATTCGCCAGCTATATTTAAGTCCCACGTAATAGAGGGCGAGCCTATTGCCGTCTACTGGGCACATTTCCAAACTCCGGGCTGCTACTGAGAATTTTTCTTTTTAGGAAAAAGCTTAATAACATTGCCAGGTCCGGGGATCGAACCCGAGACCTCATGATTAGCAGTCACACACACTACCACAACACCACCGAGGCAGATCAGTAACTTGATAGTACACAATTTGAAGTTTCACAATTTTGAAGTTTCTAACCGGATATCGGGCATTTTGTAAAACGGTATTTGCCGAGAGTGTATTGTGTCTGACTAGCATTATTTATTACTAGCCTTTGCCCGCGGCTTCGCCGCAGCCAAAAGCTAGTTTTTAAGCTATATCTCAGGTTTCCGATATAGTAGCGGGATAAAATGTATACCAGTTATTAAGTCTAATCAAGAGCTATCAAACAAAAAAAGTTGCATCAAAATCCGTTCAGTAGTTTTTTCGTGATGCGCGAACAAACAAACAGACAAACAGACTAAAAATCTAAAAAAAAAAACGTTTTGTGTTTAGACACGCCTATATAGCCTAATTCAGTCATTTTTTCTCAAATATCTTAAATGTACAGACATAGCTCTGTTACAGCTTTATAATAGTATAGATGATAGCTGTTCTGTTGTCCTAAAGATTTAGCAATCTATGAGTTGACAATGTGATAATTAACTTCAGACTGTAATTTCAGTCAAAGCAGCTAGTATCTCCAGAAACTAGCCATGTGCATAGGAGATATGCACACTAGTGCACTCTGTTCCCTTAGTCTCAAAGTCTAATCGGCCCGTAGAATGTAATTCACTAAATCGTATCGACATCGCATCGTGTCATTGTGATTGGTTGAGAGATCACCGTGATTGGTTGAAGGATTATTGCGACATCACGCGTCTATGCATCTACCAATCACAAATAAGACGATACTATGTCGATACGATTTAGTGAGTTACATTCTACGGGCCCAGACGGCATGTCCATACGACACGAGAGAGACCAACGGCTTTACATGCTTCCCGAAGCGCAAACGCGGGGGTGAAATACCGTTAACTTCCTAACTCTGAGATGCTATTGAGAATTTATTGACGGGAAAACCCAATAACGATAATTGAGAATACTGGCCTTTAAACGTCCCCGCCGCAGCCAAAAGCTAGTTTTTAGGTTATATCTCAGGTTCCAGACATAGTAGCGGGATAAAATGTATTCCAGCTTTAAATTTAAACAAGAGCTATCAAAAAAAAGTTGCATGAAAATCCGATCTGTAGTTTTAGCATGATGCGTAAACAAACAAACAGACAAAACATCTTAAAAAAAATGTGTTTCGATACACCTATACATATAGCCTACTTCTCAAATATCTTAAATGTTCAGACACAGGCTGTTTTACAACTTTATTGTTAGGAAGATATCTCGTGTAAACGTAAACGTAAGTTAGTATTAGTTTATTAGTCTCGTAAACGAAACAGATATATGAATCAACTATCCAATAGTTTGTATCGTGATTTATGGTTCCGTAACTATCTTGTAGCTTTGTAAAACGTATATCAGTATTTAACTATAATCAAGAGCTACCAACCAAAATTCTTATCAAATAGTTTTTGCGTGATATGTGAACAAACAAACTGACAAACGAACATAAATTTATAAAAATGTTTTTTTTTCAGAGATTTCTAAATAGTAGACTTATTTGGGTGTACATTATAGCTATGTTACAGCTTTATAATAGTACTAACAAAAAAATATGCGGGGCAGTCTGTGGGGACTGTCGATAGAAGTGAAAACTAAGTAACTTGTGAATTGTATCGTCGAGCTATTAGATTATTATTTTTGGTTTGTAAAGAAGTGAGTCACTTCACAAGTTTCTTAGTTTTCACTTCTATGGGAGCGTTTGGTGACGATGACGCGAGTTCCATGATTTTTGTTCACCCAAAAAGTACTCAACGCGCCTTAAGAAGTTTTCGCTTCAATAATAGTACTAACAAAAAAAATTACTGACCAATGAGGTCTTAACTGATCAAGACCTTAAAAACATACTAGATGAGTTTTGGCGGGAACATGTAAGAATCATGTCGTCGCTCTATATTCTTTTTCAAAATTTGTTTTATTTCAAGTAATTAATGTGTAAAAGAGGTAGTATTTTACTAATTAACTATTTGTATTTGTGCATAAATGTTGGCAAGTGATATAATGCGGCGTAATGTGTTTTTTCCTGTTGCCTCCAAAACTCCATAGAAGCTACTCAGTAAAGCCGTCAGCACTTTACTGAGGCCTGACTTTGACTTGATTATGACTAATTTTATATAACTTTGACTTCGACTCTGACTTCTTCGATGAATTTAACTTAACTGTGAAGAAGAAATATACATTCAGTCAAGAAAGTATTGGGAATGGATGATTTGTTTATGGTTCCAAATTCAAATTTTTGTTTTTTGCCACTACTGTTATCCATTTTGGCGCGGAGTTTGAGTTGCATCTATTATTTATATTAAATCCATCCATCCATCCATCCATCCATCAGCCTTTTAACTTCCACTGCTGGACATAGGCCTCCCCAAGAATGGGGGATAGTGCCGTAATCGCTACGCTTGGCAGGCGGGTTGGCGATCGCAGTGGATATTGTTAATACTCAAAGGAGTGCTGCTGCCCACTCCCCCGGTATTCCCTTAGTCGGCTCTTACGACTCCCATGGGTGGAGAGGGGTGGGACAATTCTAAAGCCGGCCCCACACGGCTCATTATGTTAAATACAGTGCTGTTTTTAGTTAATTCTTTCAGGACAACTTGAATGCCTGAGGGATTTTTTCGATTGCTTGTGAAGTCTGCCAACCCGCAACATGGTAGACGGCCGAAATTCCTCTCACTCGGAGACCTGTGCTTAATAGTAGGACAGTAAAGTATTGAAACACGCACGAAACATGTACTTTCTTTGAAGCGTCAAGTGAGAATTGAATGCGACCCGACTGCTGTGAGCTCTGATTTAAATCTCTCGCATATTAAGAACAGACTCATGTTCAGCTGGTTTATATGATCTACAATCGTCAAGTATACGTATCTACAGCAAACTAATTAAATTAAATATTCACAGACATTTTCACACAACGTCCTCTGGTTCCAAACTAAGCTTAACGCTTGTGCTATGGGTACCAGATTAAGGATGTACTTTTTTTTGTTAACATATATTATGATAGATAGAAAACACTCAGACACAGCACAAATATATGTATTCATTATACAAATAATTGTCCTGAGCGGGAATCGGACCTACGACCTCGTGCACAGAAGTCGGTTACACTACCGACTACGCCACGGGGCCATCAATGAACAAACACGCCAGTTAATTTCATCTTTATGTCCAATCAGCTTGAAGTCGTATGACTTGATTACCTGACCACATCCTTCAGAACTTAAGCTAAGTTAGTTTTATATTCGCTCGTAAACCTCTCCGACAAATTCACTATGCCAAAGGGAATACAAAAGTATCGTGGAAGAAAATGGGTATTTCTATGAAACTTTCGAGGTCACTACTCTATGGAAAACAAAAAATAACGTTTTCATATAGATATTGTTGGTAAGCGTATAACTTGAGAATGGCTGAACCTACCTAGTATGTTCTTTTTTATTCTTTTTACATAACTGCTACACGGTTTGGTTATGTGAGGATTAGGAGGTTCCATCCATCCATCCATCCATCAGCCTTTCAAAGTCTACTGTTGAACATAGGCCTCCCCAGAAGAACGCCACAACTAGCGGTCCCGTCGTGGGGGATAATGCCGTAATCGCCACGCTTGGCAGGCGGGTTGGCGATCGCAATGGATGCTCTTAATACTCGAGGGAGTGCTGCTGCCCACTCCCCCGATATTCCCTCAGTCGGCTCTTACGACTCCCGTGGGTAGAGAGGGGTGGGACAATTCTAAAGCTGGTCCCACACGGCCAGGTTAGGAGGTTAGTGTAAGGATATATACTACTCTGTCAAGAAAGTACCGGGAAAAGATCAATAATACACAAAATTTTTGTTATTAATCCAAATTTATTTTATCACCTTCAAAGTATGCTCCTTCAGAAACGATAGACTTACACCAACGAATAATTCAATCATTAAAACATTTTTATACGCTGTTTCCGGAATTGAGTTCAGTTCTCGCCGTGAATTCTCCTTTATGTCTTCCACCAATTGAAAACGGGTGCCCGTTTTGATGGCCCCGTGGCGTAGTCGGTAGTGTAACCGACTTCTGTACACGAGGTCGTAGGTCCGATTCCCGCTCAGGACAATTATTTGTATAATGAATACATATATTTGTGCTGTGTCTGAGTGTTTTCTATCTATCATAATATGTGTTAACAAATAAAAGTACATCCGTAATCTGGTACCCATAGCACAAGCGTTAAGCTTAGTTTGGAACCAGAGGACGTTGTGTGAAAATGTCTGTGAATATTTAATTTAATTAGTTTGCTGTAGATACGTATACTTGACGATTGTAGATCATATAAACCAGCTGAACATGAGTCTGTTCTTAATATGCGAGAGATTTAAATCAGAGCTCACAGCAGTCGGGTCGCATTCAATTCTCACTTGACACTTTAAAGAAAGTACATGTTTCGTGCGTGTTTCAATACTTTACTGTCCTACTATTAAGCACAGGTCTCCGAGTGAGAGGAATTTCGGCCGTCTACCATGTTGCGGGTTGGCAGACTTCACAATTAATCGAAAAAATCCCTCAGGCATTCAAGTTTTCCTGAAAGAATGTAATATAGTTCCGGTGGCCTGCCAAAAAAGGCGGAAAGGCGGCACACGGCGGGTTTCTTTAGTGTGTGAGGGCCCCACACTACCCTGTTGGTTGCCCCGAACGACGGGGTGTGCGGTTAGGAACATTTTTTCCCGCCTAAACAAAAAAAAGGCATTCAAGTTTCCTCGCCGAAACCGCGCCAAACACAACACTTGTTTAAAAAAACTACATATAACCTTTTTCAGGCTTTTTGTTTGCAATGGATATGGTTAATCTATCATGCCACAGTACAACGGAGCTCGGTTGCGATAAACCTCTTTTCATGTTATCAATACTCACAATGACGGATTTATCGAAATCGGTACTTTTATTTGAGCGCTGGCTGGTCAGACGATTTATCTTTTTAAAGTACTTATTCGTTTTAGTGGAATATATTCTTATAAACCAAAATTCATCTTCCTTGCCCTATCCCAAACTATGTTGTAGCCGGCTTCCGATGTTTGATTTTACTAGGAACAAAGGCAATCTTATTGCACACAGTACTACTCGTCTCCACAGAATTAGTAGATCCTTCATGGGGCTTCTTCAATAAAATTCCCGAAAATATCCGAAACATGCCTTTAAATAACTTTAGGAAAACAGTAAAAATCAGACTAATTAGTCTAATTATATAATAACCGTTACTAATTAGTAAAGGTTATTATACAATTTCGGATTCTCTGGAAGATAAAATTGGCTTTGAACTGCTCCTCATTTTAATATAAATAAGCACATACCCCTTTTTATTTTATTATATTGTTTTCTCCACAATATTGTTTGTTCTGGTGAGCACCTACTTTAGTTAAGTATTAATTTAAATATTTAACAAAGTGGCCCATGAGTTTCTTGCCGGGTTCTTCTCATGAAAAGCCTTACTACGGAGTCCGGCCGCTTGCGGCGATTGCAATCGCGACATTGCGGATGCACTTGCCTCAAGCGCTCGTGTTAGTTATTAGTAATTAACTTTGACGATTTTAAGTGCTATTATAATAAGCCTATGAAATAAAGTTATTTTTGAATTTGAATTTGAGCTAATCACCGGTATTTACACATAGCGGATGCCATTCTATCCTACGCGTGTCGTACGAGGCGACTAAGGGAAGTAAACAATTATCACCCATTGCATTACTGGTGGTAGGGCTGGGCACCAAGTGAAAGTGCTCACTTGCTATCGGGCCCGAGTGGATTGGTACCACCATATCCCGTGTGACTGGCCATAAAACACATCGGTGTGTTCTGGTTGTAGCAGGATGCAGGAGATTAGAGCCATTTATTCTTTCATTTCGTATCTTTGAAATGAAATGGTGAGCAGAGGCTTAACAATATTCCCGGTATAGTTGAGTTAATGAGCGACGGTTACATTTACCATCAGGTGGGCCATGGCTCGTCTGCTATCATAAGCAATAAAAAAAAAAGCTAGGTGCTTTGTTGATTTCAAATCGATTTCAAATGAGTACTACCACTCGGTGCCCGATCCTACCACCAATAACGAACGCGTGTTTCATGGAGTATTGTTTGTGCACTCTGAAATTGGACCTGTGTTTCATAAAATGCCGTTTGTGACCTGGGTGGTGGGTTGCAATCTGGCTCGCAATTAAGTTTTTTTTTAAACTTACATAATTTGTTTTAGACTGCACATATGGCGGAGTGGTAGATACCGGCCTCCAGCGGTGAGCCCTGGAGTGTTGTGGGTTCGATTCCCACACAGTACAACTCTTTGTGTTATTCATAAATGATTGTTCTGAGTCTGTACTTTGTGTCCATGAAATTGTATGTTTGTAATGTTCCCCGCGATACAAGTATTATCTTTAGTGGAGGATGCTCGTACTTACTAGCTAGTAGCCGAGCATTTTAAGTGCTTTAAATATTGATAAATATTACATCTCACATAGTCGAGTGTATTATTGCAAACCTTTCTGGTGGAACGCTGCTTTCATTTGTAAGTTTATGATTTATCTAATCATATCCCACTTGTCCTCAGAAGTTGGTTGTCGGCGGTCCGAATCAACGCAATTGGCGAGGAATATTGATTGCGTTACTGGTGATTGTAGCGGTTCTGGCACTGATCGTAACCTCCGTGGTGCTGCTTACTCCTCCAGATGAAGGCCCCAGAGTTAAAGGGAGGAGGCTAAGAATCCAAGATCTGTTGACTGAAGATCTGAAGCCTGTTAGATGGAATGGCACGTGGATTTCTGGTGAGTAACTTACATGCTCTAGTAACAGCGATTCGTCAACACATTTTAAAATGTTTATTAATATGGAGAATTATCGGACCCAAATGGGTCGGTAGGTACCTACTAACACTACAGTAATTTTATTTATTCGGAAAAAAACCAGTACAAAGTTTCTTAGAAAATTACACTATAGAGATATATTGACCAACAACAGGTTTTCACATATACAAACTATATAAAAAAGCTTGTTCATTTGGTAATTATACTATCGGCACGCTATGATGGTCGTTTTAACGTTTGTCCACTCATGAAGTTTCGTATTAATTAATAATTACATTTGAAGGAGCAAATTGCTGTTCTCAATTGTCAATAGTGACGTGCAGTTAGTCATAAAATTTATCGACTGTATAATTTTAAGAAAGAAGCTACACGAGAACACTTTCAGGTGGGCCGTGGCTCATCTGCCACCATACGCACAAAAATATTTAAAAAATACATATGAAAAGGAGAAGTTCCAACCTACAAATACATTTTTTCTCGAAAACTGTATCTTACTTCCGTAAGATATAGTTATGTTATGTGTTGCCTAAAAAAATAGTCTAATCCTTACTAATATTATAAATGTGACAGAGACTTTATTTGTTTGTGTATTTGTTATGTCTTGACGTCTAAACTACTTAATCCATCATAATAATAAAATTTGGCATACATCCAGATCATCTGGACTATATCCAGAGTACAAAGAAGGACAACAGGCTTCTTTAATCTTAGAAAAATAGAAGGTTCTTCTGGAATAGATATTTCTATGTGCCAGATGGTAAAGTACTTATATATAGGCGCAGTATGTATTCGAAGAGGTCGTAGCGGCGTACAGATCGGCAAGGTTAAGCAACTTTCGCTCGGCTGGCAGTCAGATGGGTAACTAAAAAGTGACACTTATTTGTGGACACTTGACCCCTCCAGTGCCTCGAATGGCACTGGTTCCGGCTGTCAAATAACATCATGGCCGTCCTTAAAGGTTGTCAGTCCTGAATAAAAAAATCTGACTCCGGTCTTTTCTAAGGTCGCTAGTTGTACCCTTAGTTGGGTCATGGAGGTCAGATAGGCAGACGCTCCATGTAAATACCTATGGATAAGCTAAAGCTGAACAGTCCCCTTAGAATAAAAACGAAACGTTAGACGAACTTTCGTTTCGAGTCATTGTGATTGATCAAAAGGCCGACGCGTGATTCCTGGGGGGTTAGACGGAATATCTCACATGTCAATCCTATCGTGATTACTATGATTGGTTGAGAGATCACCTTGATTGGACAACAGATTATTGCGACATCACGCGTCGGTTTCTCTACCAATCACAAGCGAGACGGTGCGATGTGATTGTGAGATATGAGATTCCGTCTAACCCCTCAGATTAGTCGAGATTTCGACTAGTGATTCTGGCGACAATGAAGCGAAACCAAAGTTCGTATAACGTTTCGTTTTTCATTCTAACGGGGCAGATCGGCAGCCGACTCCAACAAAAAAACAAATGGGATAAGACTAGGGAGATTGTAGTTATGGAATATTGTTAGGTATTGGAACCAACTTCGTGTAAACTATAATCAATTCTCGGCTTGGTTAATTATAGCTTGTTGCGCAATCTTGTGATTGAGAGAACGCAATAATAACGTAGTGATGATCAATCACCAAATAAAAAAATAACATATTAGTGGTAGCTTAGTGATAAGATGCTGAAGTAGAGGTATCGAGTTCAATCCTCAGCTTAAATATCTATTGCTTGGTGAATGAAAAAAATGTGCAGATGTTTTATATGCCAGAAGTTTTTTTATGTGAAAACATAGGGTGGGTAAAACCGACTGTTAGCCAATTTATTTAATTGTTTTTATCGCCATATGTTGACAAAAGCATGTAACTAGGAAGTATAACGTCATTCAATAAACCAATAACAGTTTCAATTCATCTATGAATAACGAGAGGGCGTTTACCAAGAATTATATAAGACTCAAAAATATTCTCATTTATTATACAGCGCGTATGGTTAAACTAGGTATATATATATATATATATATTAAAACGGGGTTTGGTGCCGGTTTATCTCCTAGTGGTGCACCCCAGGCAACGTCGGCAGTCGCTGGCGGCTAAAATTCCGGACAGGACGGGTCTCCGCGTGTCCCTCTGACTCAGCAGAGGACACGGCGGATAGACCAGGAGTCGGAGTCGGCGGGGCCAGACTGGCTCCCCGGCCTCTGGAGAGGGGGGGCAGCGGAGTCATAGCCGCCCCCCCCATCCCAAATCGTAAACCTGATCAGGTGTCTGTGGTTACATCTCGCGGGCATACAGAAACGAGGGTCTTGGCTTAATCGCCCGGACCGCGAGGAAGACAACCTCTATAAAAAATTACCCCGAATCTCAAGTTCTGGCGCGTGGCGAGGAGATTTATGGCTGACGGGTAGTTCAGTCTCGAGCGCGCCCCCAGCCAGGGTACATGCGGACCCCTTGTGTTGGGTTACAAATGTACGCTTGCCCGGGTATTGGGACCTCTGCCCGGGTGGACCTCCTTTCTCCCACACTCGTGGGAACAACATGGATAGCATTAATTTACAAATATGTTCAGCGGAGTCAGGCGTAACATCTGACATCTCAGCCGATAGGGGTCCGGCTGTAAATGCGGCCCCTACTAGTGCAGCCGCGCGCAAATCGCGTGGCACACGGAAATCCCGAAGGGGAAAAAAGTACTGGATAAGTCCCATACCTCCAGGGACGGGTTGGCAACGGACACCTCGGTAGGCACCTCAGCCACCGAGATGTCTGCCGCTGAGGAGAGCGGCCCAAGTAAGGATGCCACAGCTCAGTCACCACGGCAAATAGAAGTTGCGATCCGGGTGGAACCACTCCCGTCGAGATTCTGGCGCAAGCGTACCCTGTCTCAGGGGGGTGTTGCGTCGGAGTCCGACGGGGGTTCAGTAGATATGCCTCCCCCTAAAATCGCCACAGCGGTTAGGGGTAGAGGCACTAATCGGCCGGGGACGCCAATCTCCCGCAATGTCTCGGCCAAAAGGGCTGTAGTCCGTATAGCCGAAAGAGCCTCGGACAGCGTGACCATTATCACAACGGTGGCTACGGGCTCAAAAAATTTAAAGGGCACCTTTATAAGGTGCCTAAAGAATGCCGCCACGGAGCTGTCCGACGTGGTGGAGCGGCTGGTGGCACACAATGAGCGCCTAGAGGTGGAGGTGGCTGAGCTCGGGGTGCGGAACCAGCGCCTCCAGGCTAATGTGGAGGAAATGCGCCGCGGGATGGCCAATATTAGAGCCGAGCTAGGGCTCCCTGAGGCCGTCCCAAGGGCCTCGGCTGCCACTTCAGGTGCTCCCGCGCTACCAGTCGATGCGTCGAAGCAGTATTCGGCCCGCGTATTAGCGCCCTCAACGCCCGGCTTCCGCCAGAGCCACGCGTACGTCCGTCGTTTGCCGCGGACAAGAGGAGTGTCACGACACCTTCGGCGCCAGCGCCACTTCCTTGTCAGGGTGATCGCGTTGCCTCGTATTCTGCGAAAGCGGCGGTGCCTGCACTAGCACGCATCCCTAAAGGGAAGAAGGGCGCCAAGGCGGGGAAGTCAACCCTGGCCCAGCCTGAAAAGTCTCAGAGTCGGGAGGAATTCCCGGCCCTACCCGGCGCTGCCGGAACCTTGCAGGGCCGAGCAGCTGTACCCCGGGGCTCAACTCCTGCCTTCCACACTCCTATGCCCTCTGATGAAGGATGGCAAACTATGGATGGTGGACGAAAGGCCCGGGGTAAGAAACGCAAGGGCGCCGCAGCCTGAGGTGCGGCGCCTCACGCAACTCCTAGGGGTAACATCGGTGACGGAAAAAATAAAAAGAAAAGGTCGCGCAAGCCGCGCAAATTAACAGTGCCGAAGACAGCAGTAGTTGTCATCATGCTGCTGCCTGAGGCCAAAGCAAAGGGCCTGACGTACGAGGCCGTATTGAAGCGTGCCCGGCGGGAGATAAACGTCTCTGACCTTAGAGACGTTTCCGATCGCTCCCGCCAAGCCCGAACAGGAGCTCGAATCTTCGAGTACCTGGGGCCGAAGGGCGCCAAGACGGCCGACGCAATGGCCGCGAGGCTGCTGGGCCTGTTCCCAGAGGAGAGTGGTGTCCGGATCGCCAGGCCCGTAAAGTGCGCAGAACTGCGCATTTCGGGTCTGGATGATTCCGTGACAGCGGAAGAGATCCGGGAGGCAATCTCCTCGAAAACCGGGTCTCCCAGCAGCACCGTCCGGGTGGGCACCTTTCGCCCAGGTCCAGGTGGTGTGGGTGCCGTCTGGGTATCGTGCCCTGTCGCGGTGGCCAAGGATTCGGTCGCCGCCGGTAGACTTCTGGTGGGCTGGAGCGCCGCGCGGGTTAACGTGTTGGAGCCCCGGCCTGCCAGGTGCTACCAGTGCATGGCGGTCGGTCACACCCGGCAGCTGTGCACCAACTGCTTTGACTGCAGCGGGCTTTGCTTCCGCTGCGGTCAGGCAGGGCACTAGGCGGCGACCTGTACTGCCACTCCACACTGCCCCGCATGCGCGGCGGGCAATCGCCCCGCCAACCACTGCATGGGGCGGGTGGGGTGCAGGCCTCCGGCCAAGTCAGGCCCTAAGAGGGGTTGGGCAGCCAATCGGCCCCGGCTGCCCAACCCGGCGCGGCTGGACCGCCGCAGCGCATGGAGGAGGATGTCGTGGTCTAGTTTATGGACCACGACTCTATCCTCCTCCAAGGGAATCTCGGCCGCTCCGCCAGGGCGAAGGACCTCTTCCTGCAATCCATGGCGGAGCGGTCGATCGGTGTTGCCGTAGCCGCGGAGCCCTACATAGTCCCGGATCGCCCCAATTGGGCGGGTAGCGGGGATGGCTCCGTGGCGGTCGTCGGGTCGGCGGTGCCGCATTTCCCGCCCTTGTCAGTCAAAGACAAGGGCACGGGATATGTGGCGGCTGAATGGGGAGGGATCACGCTGTATGGCGTGTACTTCTCCCCCAATCGTAGTCTGGCGGCTTTCGAGGTCTTCCTGCATACCCTGGAGACCTCGATACGGCGTATGGCACCGAGCCCTGTGCTCGTGCTGGGGGACTTCTTCCAAATCAACGGCGTGGGGGTTCCCCAGGACGGACGCCCGAGGTGCGGCGGTCCAAGAATGGGCGGAAGCGGCGGACCTCGTGTTGCTAAACCGAGGGTCCGCCCTAACGTGCGTGCGGTGCGGGGGCGGGTCGATACTGGACCTTTCGTTCGCTAGCCCCAGTGTCGCTGCACGCGTAAGGAGCTGGCGAGTCCTGGAGGAGGTCGAGACCCTATCTGACCACAGATACATTCAGATAGAGGTCTCCCGGACCCTTCAGGGCGCCAGCAGGGGTCACGCGGCGGACAAAACTCCCGCTTTTCCGCGATGGGCTGTGGGTAGGCTCGACCGGGAGCTGCTGGTGGAGGCGGCCATTTTTCAATCTTGGCTGCCTCACCCCCTGCTGGAAGACGTGGGCGCCGAGGCTGGCCACATTCGCGGCATGCTTACGCAGATCTGTGATGCGGCCATGCCCCGCGTGCGGCGCCCGCCTCGACGGAAGAGGGTCTACTGGTGGTCCCCGGAGCTGGCGGACCTCCGTGCTCCGTCTTGCGCCAAAGCTCGTCGGCACGGCGTCCGCCCTCGGGCGACTGATGCCGAATTTGGGCGGACCAAGTCTCGCGTGTCGACGACTCTATGCGGGGGTAGTACGGTCAATGGCACTGTACGGCGCGCCCATGTGGGCGGAGTCCCTGGCCGCTCGCAATAAGGCCCTTCTGTGGCGTCCACAGAGGGTCGTAGCGGTCAGGGCAATACGCGGGTACCGCACGGTCTCGTGCGATGCAGCCTGCGCGTTGGCCGGAACCACCCCGTGGGATCTGGAGTCGGAAGTGCTCGCCGACGTTTATCGGCGGGCGTCGACGGCGCGGGCGGGGGGCAGCAGCCCCTCGTCGAGCGCAATCGCATCGTTGCGGGAAGACGCCTGCCGCGCCACCGTCCTAAAGTAGAGGTCTCGGCTGGAGACGCCCCGGGCTGGTCTCTGGACCGTGGGGGCGCTCTAGCTGATTTTGGAAGAATGGGCAGGGTGGCAGCACGGGATCCTCACCTTCCGGTTGGTGCAGGTTTTGTCGGGGCATGGTTGCTTCGGCAAATACCTGCACACGATCGCTAGGAGGGAGACGACCCCAGGCTGTCACCACTGCGACTGCGGCGAGGACTCGGCGCAGCACACGCTCGAGTCGTGCCCGGCCTGGGATGTGTAGCGCCGGGAAGTCGCTGCAGTCATAGGCGTGGACCTGTCGCTGCCGGTCGTTGCGCGAGCGATGGTTGGCAGTGACAGGGCCTGGACCGCGGTCGCCGCAGAGACTGTCATCTCGCGGAAGGAGGCGGCGGAGATGGCCCGGGAGGAATCCTCCTTCGCGGACGCGATGCCGTCCGCGGAATCCTACTGCGAAGGTGTGACGCCCAAGTGCGCGGGGCGTCGCACAAGAGATGGTGCCCGAAGGGGCTGCCGCCTGCGGATCGCGGTGAAACGACGCGGTACCCGTGATCCGCCGAAGCAAGGGCGGGTGAGGGCGCACGGTGGGTTTTTAGTGGGTGAGAGCCCCACACTACCCCGTTGTCTCCCCGGGCAGCGGGGTGTGCGGTAGGACATTTTTGCCCACCTAAAATAAAAAAAAGGTATATATTAAAACGCACGGTAGTTCATGCTTACATGTACCTAATAAAAATATAAACAAATAAAAAGTACTTATAAATAACCAATAAATCCGTTTCAAAAAAATTGTGATAATCTCGCTCCGTGTGGACACATTTGCGCTAGGACCTACCTATCTTAACTTATTAAATGATTTGAATGACCTTAAGTTATAATCCGTTTTATCTTCATACTTCAATGACTTATGGATTATTACTTACATTTAAACTTTGTGGTGTTGTTTATTACACATGTAATCACTCCTATTTACAACCGATTTTCAACGATTTTCCCTTATTTACACTTCACCTAAAATACATAGTTCGGCACGTTTTCTTAAATTGTCTTTTACTCTGTTAAGAACAAAAGGATCATTCCGTACAGTATTAAAAGCACTCGTAATTCGCTCCTTTAACTCTTCCCTATTTGAGTACTCCGTAGCGTACACAAGTCTTTTAACTTCAGCCCACAAATAAAAATCTAATGGTGTAAGATCTGGAGAGCGAGCTGGTCACGGCACTGGTCCCCCACGTCCTATCCATCTATCACCAAAATTGTTATTCAAAAACTCACGTACACGCAACTGATAGTACGCGGGCGCTCCATCGTGTTGGTAGAACAGGTGTCGGAGAGCAATAATGGGTACATCGTCTAACATTTCGTTCATAACTTTTTTTTAAATGTTTAGGTACGACGCGCTATCGAGTCTTCCTTCAATAAAGTAAGGACCCAGTAAGAAATTGTTCAAAATACCTGCCCACACATTGACACTGAATCGGTGTTGATAAGCGTCCTGTTTGGTAACATGATTATAGTATTAACCGGATACTTTCACACTTACAACTTCATTGCTTTTATGTCTATTTCCGTTATTTTACACATGTCATAATTTTATACAAGCACACATTGAAAAAGTTATGATCCTTTTATTTCTACAAAATAATTTCGGTGTTTTCATATCTGACAGACGTCCCGAGACGTCTATTTTTTTTTCGATGCCTTATACATTTATTCTGCTAACCCGAACTGAGCCAGAATGGTGATCTCTGTCCTCTCTTTCCATATGAGAGAAGGCCCGAGCAGTGGGCTCCATAAATAAAGAAATCCTTAAAAAATCTGGTAATTAAGAAAAAAACTTGATATTTCTATTTTGCTAGATAATAAAGTGACGTTTTATGACCTACACTTCATCTGTTAGGAGGTCACTCTACATTGTCATGGATATTCTACAACGTTCCAAAAGTAAGTGATCCACATATAGTTCCTTCAGACTTGTACGACGACGGCACGAGCCGTGTTCATTAGTAACTGAGTACTCCACGCACTTTGCTCGTTACCCTGTAGGAAGGGCTTGTGGTCAGATAAATTTTCCCACTTTTACGAAATTGAGGCCTAATGATACAAGTTTTTGATTGTTACCTACGCTACTTGTATAAATCTCGCCCTTATAAAAGGCGCATTTTTATTAAATGGCGTAAAATATATACCTAACCGCATGCCCTGTTGCACACGCATCATGTGGCGTTTTCAGGCGTATCTGCGACATCATGCCTTCGTGGTAGGCCATATTGCGGCTGGAAAAAATATCTCAGTAAGTATCTGCCACTTCAATTAGGCCGCAATTTGGCTCAGATAAGTGCGTTTGCCGTGTGGGGCCGGCACCAAGAATAGCTCCACCCCGTCTCTTCCTATGGGAATCGTAAAAGCTGACTAAGGGATTACCGGGGGACCGGGCAGCAGCGTTCTCCTGTGTACTAAAAATATCCGCTGCAATCGCCAACCCGCCTGCCAAGCGTGGCGATTATGGTAAACCCCCCATTTTGGGGGAGGCCTATGTCCAGCAGTGGACGATGAAAGGCTGATGGATGGATGGAAGCGCGTGAAAGCTACTTTGCGCGCCGGCAGCAAATAAGGTAACTAGTGGAATTTCGTTTCTTTCATCGGTAGATCTTTACCGTAGAGTATGACATAGCTATTAATAATGCGTAATATATGATAACCATCTTGCTCATTTGTTGCCGAGCGGTCCTGATGATGCCTCGTGTGGAGGCGAACCACGTGTCAAATTTCTGTTTGGATTTTTGCGGAATATTTCCATGTTGTGTTTCTGAGAGTCCTGGTGTATCGCATGGTTGTGTCGCGTTGATGAGATTTTTTTGTAATTATCTTGCATGCTACTCTGCTATTATTATCACATTCTCCTCTATCTGTGATAGTGCAGATTGGCAATCTTAGGTTATTTGGTGTGTCCAAATATAATCGGGATTAACAAACCGTGGGTGAGTGGTGGGCTCTCTTCCTAAAATATCCATTATATAATAACCACCTCACTTTCAAGATAAAGAATTCGCCGCCAGTAGAAATGAAAGTTTGAAGGATCAAAGTCATGTATACTTACACCACTCAGAAATTCAGAGTTCTCTGTGAGCACCTTATTTCAGAACATAATATGTTAAATGCTTAAGTATAAAATTCTTTTATGGCGTAGTTGAGTCACTAAATATTTAATAAACTATCAACATCTCCCTTCATACTAGTTGTATATTATAACTTAACCTTAGTATAAAATCTGTATCCACGTCTATATGTGTCTATATGTTTGTCTATATGCCCGCTATTATCTTCTAAACCAAGGAATGGATTTTAAAATTGTCTTTACGGTCGTTTAGATAATTTTCCAAGGAAGGTTTACCTACGAGATATGTATTACATCCTAATTACTTTTTAAGTACAAAAATTGTGCATTTTTTAATCAGGTTTTTCGCGGCATAGGCTTCTCTTTAAGATAATAATATCAACATTTTGATCTGTATTTTTTTTTAACATATGACATGCTCAGCTACTTTGATAATATCAAAATTACAGTCAATAGTATCTATATATACTAGCCTTTTCTATATACATACTAGCCTTTTCCCGCGGCTCCGCCGTAGCTAAAAACTAGATTTTAGGTTATATCTCAGGTTTCCGATATAGTAGCGAAATAAAATGTATACGAGTTTAAGGCTAATCAAGAGAGATATCAAATAAAAAAAGTTGCATCAAAATCCGTTCAGTAGTTTTTTGTTCGTGATGCGTGAAAGGACAGACAGACAAACATACACACAGATAAACAGACAAAAAACTAAAAAAAATTGTTTTGTGTTCAGACACAGCTCTGTTATAGCTTAGTATAGATGTATATTACTAGCTCATAGTATTATAAAAGCTCTTCTCATAGCATGACCACCACAAGCACCCTCTCACGGAAGATTAGCGTGAAATAGTCCTAATTACTTTTTAAGTACAAAAATTGTGCATTTTTTAATCAGGTTTTTCGCGGCATAGGCTTCTCTTTAAGATAATAATATCAACATTTTGATCTGTATTTTTTTTTAACATATGACATGCTCAGCTACTTTGATAATATCAAAATTACAGTCAATAGTATCCAAGCGAAGCGAGGGTGGGTCATTAGCAATTTTATAAACCACAGTTCTTGTTCGGAACTTCGTAAATGTTGATATAGGAAATAATATCACCATTCCAGAAACATTTTTATCTGCATTGCGCCATCTGGGTACCGGGACAATGTTCACAATGCGTATTCTAGCAGAAACACACAATTATATACATACTAGCCTTTTCCCGCGGCTCCGCCGTAGCTAAAAACTAGATTTTAGGTTATATCTCAGGTTTCCGATATAGTAGCGAAATAAAATGTATACGAGCTTAAGGCTAATCAAGAGAGATATCAAATAAAAAAGTTGCATCAAAATCCGTTCAGTAGTTTTTTGTTCGTGATGCGTGAAAGGACAAACAGACAAACATACACACAGATAAACAGACAAAAAACTAAAAAAAATTGTTTTGTGTTCAGACACAGCTCTGTTATAGCTTAGTATAGATGTATATTACTAGCTCATAGTATTATAAAAGCTCTTCTCATAGCATGACCACCACAAGCACCCTCTCACGGAAGATTAGCGTGAAATAGTCGTAGGTACTCCTACAGTTGTGTTTCGTAAAGTGAGTGAAAGCCCCGGACGATTAATTGCCTCCTTATTATCTTTCTTCTCCACCTTCTATCCCTTTTCCTCTGGTGTCGTACCGTCTATAGGCTACGCTGAACGTTTACCATGAGGTGTACCTGTATGTTTGTTCGCCACTCTTGCTGTCTGTTCTGACGGTTCTGTTTGGGTTGCGACTGTAAAAAATAATCGGATAGCGATTTTTTATTTAAAGAATCATTGTATATTTTTTTTGTATACTACCTAGATGACACACGGCGCATCTGATGGTAAGCGGTTACCGTAGCCTATAGACGCTAGCAGCATCAGAACCATCAATCGCGCGTTGCCATCTTCAAAGAAAGGGATGGGAGGTACATAGGAAGGATAATAAGGAAAGGGTAGATAGAGCACAAAGGAGACGATAGGAAGAATATTAAGGTGAGGATTTGGATGTCAAAACTATGTTTATTTTTTTTAAAGACAACACACCTTGCGCTTATGAATAATCCTTGTATCGCGGTGGACTTTAAGTGGACTTTAAAGACATACAATTTCACGGACACAAAGTACACTTGAGATTCAAAACAACCATTTGTGGATCACACAAAGCGTTGTCCTGTGTGGGAATCGAACCCACAACACTCAGGCGGGAGGCCGGTATCTAAACCACTCCGCCATCTGTTCATAAGTAGATACACATATAAGTAGAGAAATTCCAATTTTTGTAGATCATTGATTACCCTGACCAAACTGCCTGCTGCGGAAATGCGGAGTTGTTTAGATGCTCGGCAGAATGTCCTCGATTCGTTTACCACGTAGGCAAATCATTGTCACAAATGGTTTCTCTGAGTCTGAACCTACTTTGTGTCTGTTAAATTTTATATTCGTAACGTCCCTGTGATACAGGGATCATTCTCTAGTACAGAGGTTGTTTTTGCAAAAACATTTGGAGTGTTGAAATTAAAATAATATGCTAGAGTTCAATAAAAATCTAAACATAGCATCACGCCTGTATTCCCCGAAGGGGTAGGCAGAGGTGTATTATACACTCACGGTTCGCCAGCTATGTTTAAGTCGTAAATAAAAAACTGTTGAAAAAATTCTGTTTTGGACGTCCGTGTGTTGTAGGTATGTGATACGACCGAAATACTTTACTAATCGAGTATTTTTTTTTCTTTTATGATTCTATATCTGAATATTTACGTTCGGCTATCATATATGTAACTGCATCTTGGTTTGGCGAGTAAATGTCCCTGGTTCGGCTAACTGGATTTACCCCAAGCCTGTTGGCTCGCCTGGCAATGCTAAAAAAGAGGTATGAATTTTATTTTTGCCTCCTTTAATCGGAAATCTCAGTAAAAACCAAGCTCGCTATCTGGGTTTTAAAACAATAAAATACGAACAATGAAAATAATACGGACTACACTTAGGATTAAAAAATATTATCCTGCAGTCGGTTTAAATTCCGTCTCTTTGAATTTTTCGTCTTCCCTTATTCTATTTTGTTATTTGAATTCTACGCCAGCTCAGAGCTTTGTCTGTGGTTTACGAAGCATTTTTCAATGTTGGCAAAGCAATTCATTTGTAAATCATTCCTCTATTGACGTAACAAACCATCGAGAAAAAAATTTAATTGTTCTTTATTAACCAGTAGTAATATAGCAGCAAGCCTGTTATCCCCGAAGGGGTAAGCAGAGATGTATTACACACCCACGATTCGCCAGCTATGTTTAAGTCCTACGTAATACGGGGCGAGCCTATTGCCGTCTATCGGGCATATTTCCAAACTCCGGGCTGCTACTGAGAATTTTTCTTTTTGCGAAAAGCTCAATAAATTGCCCGACCCGGGGATCAAACCCGAGACCTCATGTTCAGCAGTCGCTTACACTACCGCTGCACCACCGAGGCAGTGTTAAATTTCCGATTAAATGCGCTCATAATTTTGCGAAACCAGCCGTGTATGGTTTTCAACCCCAAACCGTGAATTAGACTTGATTTGTATTGCCAGTCTTTGGTCTCCTGAGTCAAGATGGATAACATGAGCAGGGAATAAAATCTTCTTTGTGACCCTGGTATTGTTGGGTCCATAAACAGTAACCACTCGCCACCAGATATACATAAATGGTGCAACACGAGTATAAGTTAATAGACTTAGACGCCCCTCTAATGAAGGCAGTTTGATTTAAGTTAGTTTTACATTCAAAACTTTATCCATTTGGCTATCATTACTTCGATCTGCAAAACTTCGCATGTCTTATCTTTAATTTCCGTTTCAATGCGAATTTTAAAATTCGGCTTCACAAATATAAGAAGCCGCCATCATTCTTTTCGTCGTTAATATTTACCGTCATCATTTCACGGCAGATGGCGTATTATCGACATGGCTATTCAAAACTGTGATTTCAATAGAATTTGTAACCTATAATATAGTATTTTTTTATTTTCCCGTAATATGCCTCTTTTCACATTTATTTCCCAAAGATCCAACATTAAAAAAAGTGGCAAAGGTTCCAAAAATTTTGTGACTACACAGCATAGCGTCTTTCAATTCTTTAATATTTCAGATACTATACATTTTAAAAATATCGCTGATCGCACTGAATTAAACACAGTAAAAACCACGATGTTTTTTTTTTATGCCAACGGTGGCAGACTAGCAAACGGCCTACCTGATGGTAAGTAGTAACCTCCGCCCATGGACTATGGCAACACCAGGGGCACAGCCAAGTCGCCGCCTACCGTGAGTAAAGTACTCTTCTCAAACCTCGTTTAAAGAGGGACAAGTCGTAACGCTGGGGAAACACCGCAGCAGGAAGTTCATTCCAGATCTTACACGTACGTGGTAGAAAAGAACGCTGAAAACGAACCGTCTTGGACGAGATCGTTTCCAGGTGGTATGGATGAACCTTAGTACGGCGTCTCGTGGTCCGGTGGTAAAACGGCGATGTTGGTACCACCTCAAACAGTTCCTCAGAGCACTCCCCGTTGAAGAGTCGACAGAGCACACAGAGAGCCCCAAAGTCCCTCCGCCGCCCCAACGACTCCAGCTCATCCGTGAGATTGGGATCATCGACAATTCGAACAGCGCGTCTTTGCAGGGAGTCAAGTGGGTCGAGCTGGTATTTTGGTGCGCCTGCCCAGATATGTTAAAAGTACTCCACGTGAGGGCGGACTTTTGCTTTATACAGCACAAGTTGCTGCCTCGGTGTGAAGTACCGCTTGGCTCTGTTCAGGACGCCCAGTTTCTTGCTCACCAATTTGGCTTTGTCCTCCAAATGACTCCCGAAATGGACTTTACTAGATATGTAGATGCCAAGGATCCCAATACTCTCGGAGACCGGGAGAGTTACCCCTTGGAACTGGGGCGTCACGACAAATGCGTCCTTCTTTGCAGTGAACGCGCAAACCTGTGTCTTCGTAGGGTTGAATTGAACCAAGTTCTTTTCTCCCCATTCCGAGGCCCGCCCTAGAGAGCGCTCGACTTCAGACACAAGTTGGATCCGCCTCTCCTCCAGCATGTTCCGAGGGACTTTCTGATGGCCGGTATATCGCGCATCACCCGTACTGTCATCCGCATAGCAATGCATACTCTCTATTGAGAGCAAGTCATTGATATGCAGGATGAACAGCGTTGGGGAGAGCACCGAGCCTTGAGGAACGCCAGCATTAATCTCCATGGTATCAGAGCAGCATCCATCTACAACGACTTTGATGCTGCGACCATGGAGGAAGCCAGCGATCCATTTGCAGAGCCCCTCGGGGATTCCATACGATGGTAGATTCGATAGAAGGGCCCTATGCCAGACCCTGTCGAATGCCTTCGCGATGTACAGGCTGAACGCCAAAGCTTCAGCCCCACCCTCCAAGGCCTCTGCCCAGCGATGAGTGAGGTACACGTGAAGATCACTAGCTGATCGACCTCGACGAAAGTCATATTGGCGATCACTGATCAGCTGGTGATCCTCAAGGTACTGCAGAAGTCGGCGGTTGATGACTCTCTCTAGAACCCTGGAAAGCAGGGATGTTAGCGCGATTGGCCTGTAATTCGACGGGTCCGACCGATCACCCCTTTTGGGAATAGGGTGAATATGGGCTACCTTCCACGAAGTAGGAATCCTGCCGGTACTGTATGAAAGGCGGAACAGGCGCGTAAGGACGGGGGTCAACTCAGGGGCGCTCGTTCAAAGAACCACCGCAGGGATGCCATCCAGCCCACTCGACTTATGGACGTCCAGTAGCAGCAGCTCTCGCCTGACCGCACGTTGCGTAATGCAGATTTCAGGCATGGAGCTTTCACACCGAGGGATGGTGGGTGGTGTGGCCACTCCGGCGTCCAAAGTCGAGTTTGAGGCAAAGAGTTGGCCCAAAAAATCGGCTTTCTCTTTGGCACTATGGGCTAAATTGCCGTCCAGTTTCCGCAGTGGTGGGAGACTAGACTGGCAGAAGTTGCCGCGTACTACCTTGGCGAGCGACCAGAAAGCTCGGCTCCCATTGGGATAGCTTGCAAGTCGCTCGCCAATTCTGGCAATGTGTTCTGCCTTGGATTCGGCAATAGCCCTCTTGTTGGACCTGGAAACAGCATTAAATTTCCGCTTCTCCTCTTTGGCGGTCGGATCCTGACTTTTCCTGGTCCTATTCCAGGCCAGGTATGCGGACTGCTTCTGGCATAGACGTCAGAGTCCCTAGAAGAGTAGCATAGCTGCTTCCAAGGGTAGGATGCGAAGAACTCGCGTAGTCCATCCCAATCTGCTGACTTATACTGCCAGACTCTACGAGACCCATTCGCTGGAAAGCGATTGGTTCTCGCATCAGGGGATCCTAAAGGAGCACCAACCACCACCCGGTATCCGTGTGGACTGAAGTCAGCAGAAGGTCCAACAAGGAGGGCTCATGACTCTCAATATCTGGGACACGGGTAGGCTGTGTTACCAGTTGAGAGAGACCATAGGCCGAAGCCATATTGAAGAGCTGCCGACCCGGGAGGTCAGTGGTCCGGGACCTAAGCCACTCTATGTGGTGAGCATTGAAGTCACCAAGGACCAACACCTCCGCAGATGGAAACTGCTCCAATATTTTGTCTATCCCCCGTTCGACGTTCTCGAAAAGATGAGTTGACCCCAAATCACTGCCATGGGACCTGTAAAGGCACGCTTAGATGCGGTCTGTACCACCATATTCTACGCGTAGCCATAAAATAGACAGTTCACCATGTTCAAGGCCCCGAAGGCGGTTACAGCAGACATCACTCCGAACGAATACGCACAACCCGGCTTTACGATGGAAGGAATGCTCCAGTTCGTAGCCGGGGTATTTAAGGTACGAACTGTCGTCCGGAGCGCCTATCTGCGTCTCCGTCAAAAAGAGCAAGGAAGGCCGCGCCGTCTCGAGATGGTGATGGACGGGGGGAGATTACTGTGAAGACCCCTGATGTTGCAAAACTCCACTGATGATGTGGATAGGGAGTCCGCCGTAAAACACTTACTCTTTTTATTATTCTTCATGGCCATGATTTGTGAAGAGTTTGGAGGATATGGGCACGCGCGCAATGGGTACCGGTGACAATCGGAAAAAATGGGTGGTGACACTTTGCGCATGGCTAGACAAAGGGTTTTGTGAGGAGCTGACACGAAACACGGAAGGGCCCCCGGTGCCCCCTCATGAGTCACCGTCGGGTCCACACCGGTCTCCTACTCTGGCACGACGGCAACTCCACGGGATTTTCGCCGGTTGGCGGGAAAGCCTCCCGAGGTAGGATTTCCCCGGGTTCAGGTTCCCCTACTGACCGGCAGGTGGCCGGCGAACCATTCCCACCGGGTCTCTCTTTACCCCACATCAGCCCCTCACGCCCAACGCACAAGCCATGACCCTTATCAATGCCCGTTCCGAGCATCACCGAAACCCACCACGCGCTCAGGAAGGGAAAATGGTTGTCTGTGAAGTCAGTTTACGGATGATAAATTTACGTGATAACGTCATATATATGTTTTCTGAGAGTTTCACAAACAATATATCGGTCACCATTCATTTTTCGGAACGTGACACATTTTCGTGCGTGCCGACGGCGTTCATTGATTTATAAGACGTTATCACGTCTAAATAGCAAAGAATTTCCAGGCAAACAAAGCAACTACAATTTGCCAGCGGCCATCTCGCCGATAGCACCATTTGCACTTAGCTTTGCCCGTGGATCCCTATTAACGATATCTGATCTTAACTCATCATCTTCCTAGACTCGTTTTTGTTATTTTTGATACTACGCAAGTGGCAAATAACCATCCGGTTCGCCTTATATAGTAAGTAGTAACCGTAGCCTATAGACTGTAGCAACACCAGTGGTATATATATAGGCTTATGTCCAGCAGTGGACGTTGAAAGGCTGATGGATGGATGGAAATTAATTAAATAATTTAATTTGCATTTTTTTTTGCTTGGTCTTTAAGGATGGTAGCGTAAAATTTCTAAATTGTGTTAAACTTAATAAAGATTTCTTCTAATCTGAATAATAATACAGAGATTAGCGCTTTTTATTAGATAACATAGTTTGTTTTGAGATTTATGTAAACTGCACAGATAACGGAGTGCTTTAGATATCCTCCTTCCAGCCGAGTGTTGTGGATTCGAACCGTTAGTCTGCAAAATTGTATGTTTGCAAAAGATGCAAGGATTATTCCTTAGAAGGCAGGCAAAAAAAAATGTGTAATAATATTTATAGTTTAGATAGATATTCTCTAACTGCCTCGGTAGTGTAGCGGTAGTGTGCGCAACTGCTGATCATGAGGTCTCGGGTTCGATCCCCGGTTTGGGCAATATTATTGAGCTTTTTGTATAAAGAAAAATTCTCAGTAGCAGTTCGGAGTTTGAAAATTTGCCCGGTAGACGACAATAGGCTCGCCCCCTATTACGTGGGACTTAAACATAGCTGGCGGATCGTGGGTGTGTAATACTTCTCTGTCTACCCCTTTGGGGATACAGGTCTGATGCTATGTTTATGTTTTTTTAGATATTCCCTAAATATAATTATCTCTTAGATCAGTATTGTATCAGACTAACAATGTAGTATACCACGACTGTTTTTTCTTCAACGGTACACCCGTTATATAAAGCGACATAGGGAATATGTCTCCGATCACGTGCAGGGTTATCTCATAATGGCGGGATGCCAGGTGTATGCCAAATGTAATTATTCCAAATTGACGCAACGTTGGGTTCGATACTACATGAAACACTATCATAAATTTACAAACATTGGCCGTATTTCAATCCTTACTAATCTTCTATACTATTATAAAGCTGTAACAGAGCTGTGTCTGTACATTTAAGATATTGGTGAAAAAATTACTGTAATAGGCTATATAGGCGTGTTTAAAGACAGTTGATTTTTTTTTAGATTTTTGTCCGTTTGTCTATTTATTGTCTGTTTATTCGTTCGCGCATCACACAAAAACTACTGAATGATTTTATTTGATAGCTCTAGATTAGAAATAAAAACTGGTATACATTTTATCCCGCTACTAGGTCGGGATCCCTTTTTTTTTTGTTAAGGTGGAAAAAAAAATTCCTAACCCCATCGTCCGGGGCAACGAACAGGGTAGTGGGGGGCCTTCACCCACTAAAGAAACCCGCCGTGTGCCGTCTTTCCGCCGTTATTGGCGGGCCACTGGAACTATGTTACATTCCTTTGGTGGTAAGTCGGGATCCCTAAAAACTAGCTTTTAGCTGCTGTGGAGCCAAGGGCAATGGCTAGTTAATTTTATAAATGCAAAAGTGATATTGTTTGTTACGATTTCACGCTGTAACTACTGAACCAATCATCATGAAATTTTGCATACATATATAGCCCGAAACCCAGAAAGGCTATTTTACATCCCAGAAAAATAATAGTTCCCGTCGGATATTTTAAGATAGAGATAAAGTAGTGTGCCATAGAGCGATGCAGTTATAGCAAAATCTAGTTTAAAATAATTGTAGTTGACTTTAAGATTGGTTTAATTTAGCACTGAAGTAATGTAACATACTCGTAGGAACTACGAGTGTGTGTGTGTGGGCCCGCCAATACAGGCGGAGAGACGGCACACGGCAGATTTATTTAGTGGGTGAGGGCCCCACACTACCCTGTTCATTGCTCCGAACAACGGGGTGTGCGGTTAGGTACATTTTTCACGTCTTAAAAAAAGGATTGGCTTAATTTAACATCAATACGTTTATTCGTTCGCGCATCACACAAAAACTGCTGAACGGATTTTGATGCATTTTTTTTATTTGATAGCTCTTGATTAGAAATAAAAACTGGTATACATTTTATCCCGCTACTATATCGGATCCTGAGATATTACCTAAAAACTAGCTTTAGGCTGCGGCGGAGCCGCGGGAAATCCTAAAAGTTAGGTCTACATAACAAGCTTCTCTACTACCTTAGTATTTGTAACCATTGAAACAATATTGTATTAATACTTTTAAGATACCGAGTTACAGTATCTTTTACGGGATAGTATACAACGTAATACTTCAAACTCAGATTTTACGATGCCCCGAGATTCGTTCGATACATTATCGTTTTTATTAAACTAGTGATTTGAGATTTGGTACAAATCTTTACGTATGAGAGAGAGTATTTAGTACTTATTCCAGACTTGACCGTAGATTTTGTGCTTATTCGTTCGTTGTGTGGAAAAAACGGAAAATACAATAACTACTTATTGTAACCGAAGGGATTTCTGAAAAGTCATTGTTAGAAATATCATATAAATCCCACTTCTGATAATTTTATTATTTTCAGGCAAGCACTTTTGCTTACAGATATAGATAATATTTCGATATATTGGGCCATTATTTATAAAAAAAAATGTAAAAGTATAGACTTACGTCCTTACTAAGTTGAAATACTAAATATTGTATTAAATATTGTATGCAATAAATATACATACTGACCTAATATGACTGCACAGATGATGGAGTGGCTTAGATACCGGCCTCCCGTCCGATTGTTCTGGGTTAGACTCCCACACACGCCAACTCTTTGTGTGATCTACAAATAGTTATTCTAAGTGGGTGTACTTTGTGTCTGTGAAATTGTATATTTGTAAAATCCCCCGCGACACAAGGATTATTCCTTAGGGCAGGGTGAGGCCTGCTACCACTGAAAGAATGTAATGTGGTTCCAGTGGCCCGCTAACAAAGGCGGAGAGACGGCACATGGCGGGTTTATTTAGTGGGTGAGGACCCACACTACCTCGTTCGTTGCCCCGAACGACGTGGTGTGTGGTTAGGAAATTTTTTTCCAGCCTTAACAAAAAAAAGGATGATGCCTGCTTCAAAATAAAAAAATAAAAATGTGAAAGTGAGGTATTTTTCTTTTTTTTTTTCATGATGTAACTAAAGCAATCATAGGTATTTTGCATTCATAGTCTGAAACCCCAAAAAGGACATGTCTAATTTTTGTCCGGGAATAATGAAAGTTCCCTTGGGCTAGCTATTTTTCCATAGAGATAAATTAATCTTGTGCTATGCATTTGTGGCGTATAGTGACTTATTTATATTCTAAAGTCTACGCTGACTAAATCGCGGACAGAATATATATTATTCCAGTGTCACGATGTTTGTCCAGGATGAACTCCGAAACTAGTGAACCGATTATAACTTTTTTTTATATATGAGTGTTTTGTTCCAACTTAAGAGATAGGATAGTTTATATTAAATTAATAAAAAATAAACATTTTCTATCCGTTGAAACTTAATTTGAACTTTTCATCATTCTTTACCAATTCCTTAATAATACCCATAATACCTAATAATTGAACGAAATACAAGAAAACCACAGCAACGCGTGGCCGGGTCTGCTAGTATATAATATTATAAAGCTGTAACAGAGCTGTGTCTGTACAATTCAAGATATTTGAGAAAAAATGGCTGTAAAAGGCTATATAACGTGTCTAAACCCAAAACATTTTTTTTTAGAATTTTTGTCTGTTTATCTCTTTGTCTGTTTGTTTGTTCGTGCATCGCGCAAAAACTACTGGACAGATTTTGATGCAACTTTTTTATTAAAAAGGCCTTGATTAGTCTTAAAAACTGGTATACATTTTATCCCGCTTCTATATCGGGAACCTGAGATATAACCGAAAAACTAGAAAATTATTTAAACTAGATTTTTTTAGAATATATTAAAAAAAACTACTAGACAGATTTTGATAAAACTTTTTTTATTTGAAAGACCTTGATTAGACTTAAAAACTGGTATACATTTTATCCCGCTACTATATCGGGAAATTAAGATATAACCGAGAAACTAGCTTTTGGCTGCGGCGAAGCCGCGGTGCAAAGGCTAGTAGTTTAATATAAACGCAAAATATACGATGATTAATTTAAAATTGAGAGAGAAAAATACAAAAATAACAATGTTCTTCTAAAATTATTTTTTTAAAGACTTACACCATACACTAAGGAATAATCCTTGCATCGCGGGGGACTTTATAAACATACAATTTCACGGACACAAAGTACATCCAGATTCTGAACAACCATACGTGGATCACACAAAGAGTTGTCCTGTCCAATCGAACTCACAACAGTCGGGCGAGAGACAGGTATCCAAACCACTCCGCCATCTGTGCAGTTTTATTTAAGTCTTGAAAGGAATTCCATGATTTCTGCAATATCGATGTTAAGTCATATAAAATTTACCATTATCCCTTCCTTTTCAACTACCAGCTGCTTTCTAAAACACCTTATAATGCAATTTAATTATCGCTTTACCCTGAACGTGTGATTTATGAACATCCGTAATTTCGTAATTTATCTTTCGCGCTGTCGGTAATTTTGGACCATTCATCTTGCCTCGCCATAAAGGGTTATAATACGTAAATGTTTAAGAAATTTATTTCCGTTACAAAGTGGTTTTATCCACCAAAATAAAGGAGGCTCTTAATGCTTCATTATAAAGGTTGGTTATATTAAAGGTTTCTTATATTTGTATACAGAGATATTATTGATTATTTTGCGTCAGTTCCAGTATAGCCTCAAGACGGCTTAATTTTGATTGATAATCATTCATGGCTTGGAAAATATATAACTTTAATTTGTAAATTATAACATAGCGTCACGCCTGTATTCCCCGAAGGGGTAGGCAGAGGTGTATTACACACCCACGGTTCGCCAGCTATGTTAAGTCCCATGTAATAGAGGACGAGCTTATTGCCGTCCACCGGGCACATTTCCAAATATCGGGCTTCTACTAAGATTTTTTTTTTATACGAAAAAGCTCAATAGCGCCAGACGACCCTGGAATCTACCCCGAGACATCATGATCAGCAGTCGCTCACACTACCGCTGCACCACAGAGGCAGTTAGATTATATATACCATAAACCTAATAATTATGAAATAAAACTACTTTTACAGAATCTAGCGCGTTTACTTGCTACTGTATTACTTACTACTATTATGATCACGAGTGGAATATGTCGCCTCTATTAATCTTTGATAAATACCGTAAATGTACAGATCCACTAAGTTCTATTAATTTATTATAATTATGTACTTATTTTTTGTCTGTGTGGTGACGGATTAAGAATACAGGTGTCACCACCCCATTCCTTCCCACGGGTGTCTTACGAGGCGACTAAGGGAAGTAAGCAATTATCAACCATTACATTACTGGAGATAGGGCTGGGTACCAAGTGGGAGTACTCATTTGCTATCGGACCTGTGCGGTTGATACCACCATCCCCCGTGTGACCGGCCATGAAGCACGTCGGTGTGTTTTGGTTGTAGCAGGAGATAGCCGTTTATTCTTTCATTTCATGTCTATAAAATGAAAGAATGTGTATGAGCAGCGGCTTGGCAATACTCCCGGTATAGTTGTGTGAAGTAGTAGTGATAGTCCATGAGTGAAGGTTACCATTTACCATCAGGTGAGTTCGTCTGCTACCATACTCAATAAAAAAATACTTAGTTTTCTTATTACAATGATGATATTTTAATTAATCTGCTCTTCGTATTTTATTATTAGACACTTAGTAAGAAATTGCTTTGGAACAAAATTTTGTTCCAGAACTTGTATAATGCCGCGGTAATCTTCAAAAAAGTTTGTATATAAACTTTCTTTCATTAAAAACTTATTCGTTAGCACCAGAAATTTTGATAAATATTTAAACTTGAATTTGGCAGTTTCACTGGTACAAATTATAATTTGTGAATAAGGAAAAAGAGTATTTTAGTACGAGCGGGAATCGAACCTGCGTTCCTTCCAATCCGGGGAAGTGCTCTAATCCACTGAGCTACCATACTATTTGCTAGAATACCCAATCTCCTTACCACATTTGTCTTAACGACCAATGCCACCTATCGGAAGCATTTACATGCATTAATCCAATATAGTAAGTTTAATTTTGCAATTAATATTCATACTATTTGAAGGCGTGATGTTTTAAACATCAAAATGTTTAAAAAAAAATCAGTGGTTTTATCATTGCCCGTTTTTCCGAAACCCCTGTCTTTATACTAGCCTTATTACCCTTCCTCTCCACTTCCCTATCCTTCAAGCTAGCGACGCGCAAGTTTATGATCGATGCCTCTGGTGGACTACCTGTAGTGTCTATAAAATAGGATACTTGTTGTGATACAAACTTTAGAATTTCCTTCAGTGATTTTCCCAGCAGGTCACAAGAATATAGTTCTCTAAATTAAACAGAACATCGCTCACATAACGACAAATTATTAATATGGAGATATCTATATTACTGAATAAATCTGTGAGCACCGTCTGTAATTTTTTTTTTCCTCAAATATTGTGATAGTTTGTCATGAGCGATTCGAATTCTACCATTTTTTAAATAGTTGATTTTCTTTTTTAAAGTTCATACTCCTTTTATAACTCAAGAATGGTTGAATTGATCCTTGTAAAAATTTGTGTGTAGAAAGAACAGGTCATTGGGCACATGATTGGCTATAGGTCTAGTCTTTTTCTTCAGCTAATCCATCGCAGTGACCGACGGCCATTCCTAATCTCCACACCACATTTGTCTTTATGACCCACGCCACCTTTCGGATGCATTTACATCCATTATTCCAATATAGTAAGTTTAATTTTACAATTAAATTTAATTTTGCGAAAAAAATCATACAATTTTGATGGCGCGATATATTAAATATATTCACAAATAATTTTGTTCTTAGCGGTCCAGAGCACTTCCCTGGATTGGAAGGGACGCAGGTTCCAATCCCGCTCGCAGTAAAGTTCTCTTTTTCCACGTTCACAAAGAATTACTCACTTTTTTTAAACTGCGTACTGGTTTGAATTATGTGTCGCATTCATCCATCCATCCATCCATCCATTCATCCATCAGCCTTTAAACGTCCACTGCTGGACATAGGCCTCCCCAAGAATGGGGGATAATGCCGTAATCGCCACGCTTGGCAGGCGGGTTGGCGATCGCAGTGGATGTTGTTAATACTCGAGGGAGTGCTGCTGCCCACTCCCTCGGTATTCCCTCAGTCGGCTCTTACGACTCCCGTGGGTAGAGAGGGGTGGGACAATTCTAAAGCCGACCCCACACGGATGTTTCGCATAATATTGCTATCCATCCATCCATCCATCAGCTTTTTAAAGTCCACTGCTGGACATAGGCCTCCCCAAGAATGGGGGATAATGCCGTAATCGCCACGCTTGGCAGGCGGGTTGGCGATGGCAGTGGATGTTTTTAATACTCGAAGTAGTGCTGCTGCCCACCCCCCTGGTATTCCCTCAGTCGGCTCTTACGACTCCCATGGGTGGAGAGGGGTAGGACGATTCTAAAGCCGGCCCCACACGGCTAATATTGCTAAATATAGAGTGTATAAATTTATATAGAGTGATTAAAATCATATCTTAAAGACGTAAAAGAATTGAAAACGTAAAAATATTATCGCTGATGAATTCGCGGGCAACTGTTTGTCCATTTATATTTTTTTTTACAACCTTTTTTTATTTCTACCAGTCTTGGCTGAACATTATAAAATAAATATTTTTTAGCCTTCTAGACCACCCTATCGAAGCTCTGATATACTTATATTTAAGTAGTTTTTTTTTTAATATAGGTTTACCATGTATCCGACCTCTTTAAACGTAAAATTACGTTATCGCATAAAAATAAAGCCACAAAAAGCTTAAGTTTATGGGTGCTCTTTTAGATAACAACGTTTATTTAAGCTCTTATCTAAAATAGCGCTTAATTAGTGAAACAGGGCATAATATGAAAGTCTGAACCCTCGGTACTGTTACATAATTAAATTTTAATATCATTAATGGTATTAAGTTGTTGATGCTTCATCGGGTGTTGGTATTTTAATTAATAACCGTTAGCTCGGTACTTGCGTAGTGACATTATGAAATATGTTTTTGGAATTTATTACTATTAGAGATGGGCCGAATGTGATTTTAACCGAATACGAACTTCGGTTGTGTGCTTCTCGGAAGTAATAACAACAGTTGTGTTCTGTGTATTTTTTATGAAAGACATCGTCGTAAAGCAATAAAAAAACACTCAATGTAAGGGTGTCACACTATTTCAAATTATTGGGTTTATTGATTCTAAATAAACATCAATGTGAAAATGCATAACCTTAACGATTTGTGAACGGCAAGTGCAGAATTAATTACGACCCCTCATTTAATAAAGTAGTTGAGTGTATCTATTTGTAGCAATATTTATTGAAACAACTTTTAATGATAGTTGTTAGAATTATACATCATAAAGTACATATATTCTAGTATTGTTACTAACTGAAATTAATGTTAAAAGTTGGAACTCGTTTATATCAACAAGTTGAACTTTAAATGTGAAATTTATCTTCCATCTGAATGAGAATGAAGCGTTTGTGCTTTTGCGGTATGTTACTACGTTCGCTTCTGTTTATGACACTTTATTGAATATTGCATTTTATTATTGTCTCGTTGCAACTACTGTGGAAAAATTGAAAAAACTCAATAGTTCATTATCAATCAATAGTTTCATTAACAGTATGGATGCCACTGATGCTAGTTTTAGTTGAAGAAATAAAAACAAACTTGAACGTGTGCAATTCAGACGCCATACTGCGAAAGAAAGATACGAACTAAGCTATACTACATTAGTATAGCTTAGATATAGGAAACATATCTGTATTCTATCTCATTCTCTGGGCAGCTTCATCACATCTATAGACATGTATATTTTATTCTATTCTTTTTGTACGCAGATTTTAACCACTAATTAGTTACAACAACATAAATATCACTTTATTTAGGTACTCGTAATCGTTTTATAGTTATGTCGCTTATTAGTATAAAACCTTCTTCGTAAATCCAATAATAGATGAATTAATTTCATCCAGAGTCAAGTAATAGTTAAATAAGACACTTATTAATCTGGATTTAGTGAAGAGAAGGAATATTGATGAGGGTATTATGTTATAATTAAAAGTCTCTGAGTGCGGCAGTTAGTCGACCAGTGGGTCTTAATAAAATGGTGACACTTTACATTTAATATTCGTTAAAATATTTTTTAAGTGAAAACTTCTTTAGGCACGATGAGCACTGTTTGGGTGGAACGCTCCGATAGAAGTGAAAACCCAAAACTATCGACCAATTAATCGGTCACTTATGCTTCTTTACAAACCAAAAATAATTCAAAAATAATAATCTAATAGCTCAACGATACAATTCACAAGTTATTTAGTTTTCACTTCTATCGGCAGTCCCCAAAGACCGCATGTTTTTTTTCTCAACCCTTAATGCCCCTCTATTGGGCATAGGACCTGCACTCAGAGGGAGCGGGGTTTAGGCTGCGCTGTGGTCTCACTGGCACAGTGGAGGTTGGCAGACTTTACAAGCTATGGAGAAAATCTCTTAGGTCCTTACGATGGTTTTCTTTCACGATAAGTGATAATTTGTCCATAAATATAATTTTGACCTCAGTCTGGAGATTCTTAGATATCATGGAACAATCTTCCTTAGACCAACATCGAATAATTTATTTAAGTACTAGGAGTGCAGACGAACCGAGAGTTTTCTCAATCCAAAGTTACAACACAAAGAAATATTTCACAGCGCCTTATTTTTTATTTAATAACGTTTTAACAGCGAACAAAACAAATTGCAATTAAGATGGGCTTAACAAAATATGCCTGCCAAAAGAATAAGAAAGGAAAAGTAAATATTACCTTTTCCAGTATGCCCCTAACGACTATTATAATAAAAAGCAGTCGGGTGTACGGTTAGTCTGTAGTGCAAAATTTCAATTGTATTCTTTAAGCCACATTTTACCCTGTTTAAATAAACCCAGTCTCCTGAGACGAAGATTAAATTTCGGTCCCAAAGTATTTGAGAGTCAAAACTATTTGTAAGTTACAAGAATTTGTTAAATGTAGGAATGGAGCATTCAACAGTTGGTGCGTAAATACTAACACCTTTTTTTGTTATTTTTATACTCAGATATTTTTAGGACTTGACATGTTCGGCCAGAGCACAAAGCGTGAAAGTTTGACACAGAAAATGGTAGCCACGAGTGGGTTTTGAACCCACGTCTTCTGGATTGGAGCTTATCGTGACATTGACAAAAGCCACCAATTCTTTATTACCATCTTGCGTAACGCTTGCACCGTCTGTCGGATTTATTCTGATAATATTTCTGCCTTGCTATTTCTCGTTCTTGCCACTGCCATCTCTACAGCAAGAGTAACATAATCCCAATATAATAGACCAGCTGTGCCACGCGGTTTCATCCGCCATATAATTTAAACGAATTATCATTATTTGCCTTTGTTACCCCAGACCCATTCATGGGCTGGCTCGATCCGGGAAGTACCACCCTCTCTCAAACGGTCAGCGTAAAACAACAGTAGTTGCTTCTACCATTGTGTTTCCTATGGTAAGTGAGAGTGCTGAAGGCCCAAACCTTACCCCTATCCACACCTTATTATCCTACCTATCCTCTCTTTATTATCCTACCTATTCACCTTCTATCCCTTTCCTTGTAGATAGCCTTATGCCAGAGTCCTCCGAGCTACTATTGAGAATTTGGTGGCTAAAAACCAATAAGTTTTTGTTGGTCTAGCCCGGCATTCGAGCCCCTAGTGAGGCAGTTAAATACATAGTTTAAATTTTGTGACGTCAGGTGGTGATTATTTATAATTTTTCCTCAGGCTTTAAGACCGTTATGTTGTATATATAACCTTTCTGATTATTTTTCTATGGAATGCAAAAGGAATTTGCAAATCCTGGACTGGTAGTTGCAGAAATTAGCGCTTTAAATAAGAACTCTTTAACTTTACTTTAAGTTATATCTCAGGTATCCGATATAGGAGAGGGATAAAATGTATAGTTGTTAAGTTCAATTAAGAGCTATCAAATAAAAAAAGTTGCATCAAAATCCGTTCAGTAGATTTTGCGTGATGCGCGAACGAACAAACAGATAAACAGACCAAAAATCTAAAAAAAAAATAGTTTTATGTTTAGACACGCCTATATAGCCTAATAAAGTCTTTTTCTCTCAAATATCTTAAATGTACAGACACAGCTCTGTTACAGCTTTATAATAGTATAGATAGAAGATAACAGTGACGTCACGATTTAAGTAGACAACAATGGTAACGTCACATTTACATAAAGCTTGAAGAGTTAGTCTCCTGTCATGTCAAATGTTTATAAGTGGCACATGATAAGGGTCTATACCTATTCAAATACCGTTTTGGTACTTCTGTAATTGTTTATTTTCATGGCTCTAGAGTATACGACTCTACAATAATTATTATAATGCCTGTGAAGTGAAATTTACGTTTATCCTAACTATTATAAAGCTATAACAGAGCTGTGTTTGTACATTTAAGATATTTGACAAAAAATACTATATAGGCGTGTCTGAACACACCATCGAAGTAATGTAACACAGTTCCAGTGTTCCGCCTATAAAGGCGGAGAGACGGCACTCGGTGGGTTTATTTAGTGGCTGAGGGCCCCACACTACCCTGTTCAAGGGGGATGTGCAGGTAGGTACATTTTTCCCGCCTTAACAAAAAAGGAGCTGTCTCTGAACACAAAACAATATTGGCTAGGCTAGTAACTATCTTTTGCCCCCGGTTCCGCCGCAGCCAAAAGCTAGTTTTTAGGTTATATCTCAGGTACCCGATACAGTAGCGGGTATACCAGTTTTTAAGCCTAATCAAGAGCTATAAAAAAAAAGTTGCATCAAAATACATTAAGTAGTTATTGCGTGATGCGCGGACGAACATATAGACAAACAGAGAAACCGACAAACAGACAAAAATCTAAAAAATATTGTTTTGTGTTTAGACACGCGTAGACAGCAATTTTTCTCAAATATCTTAAATGTACAGAAGACTAGCTTTTGGCTGCGGCGGAGTCGCGCACAAAGGCTAGTAAAGTATACATATATTAAAAGTATAGATATATTATACTTGAATATAACGGCATAAGAATGTAATGAAACTACATGAACTCGTAGCATCTCCTACAAAAAAGGCTCTTTTTTGCGAGAATAAAAAACACAATTAATTAATGTTTTATTGCTATGACAACATTAATATGATATCAACGTGAACCCTCCGCAAGCTGTCGTATCACTGCCTAAAAACAAAATTAATGTTGAGAGCCTCGTAGAAATAAGAGCGATCTGACAGGCGAGCGGGCTTATTTATTAAATTCTTTGGACCGAAGCCCCTTCCGACTCTACAATAGTTCCATCGTAGTACAAGATCTCACACCTCCAAACCTGAGTCAACTTAGGAAAGCTGAATTTTAGAGAATCGGTAGTGGTACTACAAAATAAGAGTATGGATAATTTTTAACGCATTTTATTGTCCCATTATTAGGCACTTGACTGCTTACACAGTGAGGGCGATCTTAGGCCGTAGTCCACCACGCTGATTTAGTGCGAATAGGCAGACTTCACAAGCCGTTGAAAAAAAATTCAGAGCTCCCTGTGTGCACTGCGTGTGATAATTTGAAGTAACAATTATGAAACAAATACACACATAATTTCGAAAAATCTCGGAATGTTAGTCGTGCGGGTACCACTGTATTTGCAGTACCTGATTTTACAGCAACGATATCACTGCTAACATGAAACCCAGGCATTTTACAAGTATCAGGTACTAAATATGCACATAATGCAGTTTATGGTATTATTTCTAACTTTGTAAACTGCAAGATACTTCTTTCACTCTTATTATACACAACCTTGATATGGTTATTATTAAAAAGAAAATAAATGTGTTATTTGTCATCACATTCATAATCAAATCATTATCTCCATATTTAGTTGGATCTATTATATAAACAGAAACATAAAACAGTCTATCTCTTACTCTGATGGGGTATTTCGCCGATAGTTCAAGCGTACTTCCTTGACAATGTAGTAAACTACTTATTATTAAAATTATTTTTCGCGCCATCTAATAGTATGAATTTTAATTGCAAAATTAAACTTACTATATTGGATGCATGTAATGCATCCATTATAGTAAGTTATTATTATTAAGTTAATATTATTAGCAATATTGGATGCATGTAATGCATCCAATATTGCATGTAATAATTAAGAATTTGGGATGATCGAAAGATCAGTAGGATAGCTTAGTGGTTTAGAGCACTTCCCCGGATTGGAAAATATGCGTGGTTCGATTCCCGCTCCTAATAAAAATCTCTTTTTCTTTATTCACAAATAATTTGTACTTTAAAAAGTAGAGGAGTATGTCAATTGCTAAAGGAAATAGATCTAAAAATGTTTAAAATGATCTTAGTTTGAGGCTCTGGGATCTTAAAGTATTTTGAAAGCCGTACCTAACTTTGAAATGATTCATTTCTAGGAAATATACTACAGCAGTCTCATTAAATATAACAACTTTTCAATTAAAAAGGGCTTTGCAAACATAAAATTACTTTGGAAGATGGTTCGCTAAGACAGTTTGTTTTCTTGAAACTAATGTGAAATAGAGTCCGGAAATTGATCACGGTTGATGATTAAAATAAAAATATTTATCTTCTATACGTACCTGTAATAATCATTAGAGTCTGATGTATAAATTGAAGGTACGTATTTATTAAAATGGAAATAGAATGCTACGATAAAGGTCTATATCTTATTGTCCTACCTTTGAAACGAAACACAAAATAACGCGGTTTGTCTGTTTTTTTGTTAGCGCATATCTCTGGAATCATTGAACGGGTCTTATTGTGCTTTCTACGTAAATATAAAACTGGGCTTCGAGCAAAATTTTGGCTTGTTTATTTTAAATCAGTCCTTATTGAAATAAAAAAAAAGTTAATAGATATTTGTTCAGTCGAAATCGCCTAATATTAGTTTTAAAATACATATTAGCTTAGGTCATATGTAGTCACCTAACTAACTTTATCATCACGCCATTTCCCTTGCGGGGTAGGCAGAGAGAACACCAGTCTATCTAGTCACCTAGATCTGTGTATGTTTGTTTAAAGCTGTATAAACTTTTTCTAGTATTTTACCTACATATTAGTCTGTTTCAATGATTAAAAATAACCCAAAAGTACAAAAAATATTGTATTAAAAAAAAAATATGGATACGTTGCTAGGATCGTTCGTTGTGGCGTTCTCCTGGGGAGGCGTATGTCCAGCAGTGGACGATGAAAGGCTGATGGATGGATGTATGAAATTGCTGACATCTCCGTCAATTGCACAAAAGATAAAGATAATAATTTTACTTATATTTTGTACTAAATTGTATTCAGATACAACTCTTAAATTATCTGAAAGGCTCCGAACATAAACTTTAATACTCCCTCCTTATAGTTTTAAAACAATAGAATATTGAATTAGAATGGATTGAAGAAAACTTGCCTCCATTTCCTACTATATAAACAAACAACTTAAGAGTATATTGTGGTCTAAAAGGATTGGAAAGTTCTGAAAGTGCATGGAGCTACTTCCTTTGTATTCCGTTCGTGTATTAAATAAAACACTGCTTGCTATTATGCGCTAATAAAACATCTCTGGTTACTTTACATTCCTATATAATTACAGCTAGTTTTGGTCGTAGTTCATTTTAGACAGGACAGCAGAAACGGCGTTGCGAGGGCGAATTCTATAAATGACACCTGTAGGCCTAGCCAAGTTGCATTCTATGTTCGCTAACGCTATATACTGGCTATAGATCTTTAGCGATATCTATAACGCTAAGTCACGTGACTTAACGTTAGAGATATCACATTTCCATACATTTTAATAGTTTTCTATAGCGTTAGCGATCATAGAATGCAACTTGGCTAGGCCCACTAGGTAGATCGTAAACCGATTTCTTTATGGGACGTGGTTGTCAACATTTTGAATTTATTAAATATCCATCAGTCATTATAGTCCCAGTTCAGCACGAGTCTCTTTCAGAATGAGAGAGACTTAGGCCATAGTCCACCACTAAGCTGATAGGTAGACTTCACCAACCCTCTAGATAATCTCTTGAGCATGCTTCCGTATAATGTTTTCCTTACAAAGTAGTAATGTTTTCTCATTAAATGCACACATAAGCCCTTTAAATCAGATAGGGCGCGAACCCCCTCTTTCTCCTGTCCTTATAATCCTTCCTTTTCACCTCCTATCCCTTTCCTTTGAGTTAGTGGTGCGCGAGTGATGTCTATTGTAACATCTATACGCTATGGTAAACGTATCAGGTTTATTCCCTACCCGCATAGTATTAAAACATCCAACTTTCAACCTTGGACTCGGGATTGAACGCGATAAATCTGTCGGTTGTCTTCGGCCTTACTTTTTTTATTATTGTTTATGGTGGCAAACGAGCTAAATAGTCCGCCTGGTGGTAAGTGGCAACTAGCACTCATGGACTTTGTAATACTAAGAATAAGAATACTCCCAAGCCGCTTCTGACCATTTCGTTTCGTAGTCAAGAAATTCATGAATGGTACCAATTATAAGTATTCAAAAATAAGTGCTCACCTATTACGGGGTTTGGGCGGGTCAGTACCACCATCTCCCGTGTGAACGACCATGAAGCCCCTCGATATGTTTTAGTTGTAGCGGGAGATACCTGTTCACATTTGCGAAATCAAAATTGTGAGCAGCGACATGCTTCTTAGTATAGATGAGTCCATGAACGGTGATTACTACTTCCTATTAGGTGGGCCGTTGCTCGTCTGCCACCACAAGCGACAAAAAAAGTACATACTTATACATATAATATTCTACACTCACATAAATTTACATAAGAAGTAGATCTTTATGCCTTCCTCGTACTTTACAAATGGAATTCACGGTAGCAGAATTCTATTCACGTGATAGAATAAATGTGCATATTTACCTGTGCATGCTTTTTGCAAAGCGTCAAGTGTCTTGTGACTCCGAACGTTTGCGTCGACGACAGTAAGAACGTGAAGTTGAGAATTTCAAACGTATTTACTGTTAGAAAGGTCAACTCAATTTTTATTTGTAAGCGAAATAATTTTTGTTTGTAATACAATTACGCACTAGCTAGCAGTTAATAGCTCATAATCTTCCATGAAAAACCTCGATACCATCAGGTGGGTCGTGGCTTGTCTGCCAACATAAGTAATAAAAAGAAAAGTAGTAGTTTTTGATGTGAAACATCTAATGCGGAGGGAGGGTAAAACCGGCTGTTGGCGTGGCGACGCTTTTATTTTACTTGTCCCGTTCAAATCTTGCAAGTTAAATTTAACACACTTCCCGGTTTCTGATTGAACTGAAATTTTACACGCATATGTATATCGCGTGACAATGCAATATTATGATAACATGGAGCTGATCTGATGATGTAGCTGGAAGGAACTCTATAATGATACGGCGCAACCCTATCGAGTTTGAACTCGTTTGATTCGTCTTGACGAGTACTTTTTCTTTAGATGGTATCCAGGCTCTGATGGTGAAGTTAGAAGGTGGCCACAGGAACTCCAAGATAAAACGACATAAACCCATCGAGTTTGGGCTCGTATGATAAGTTTTGACGAGTACTTTCTCTGGATGGTCTCAGGGTCTGATGATGGAGCTGGAATGTGGCTACAGTAACTCTGTAATGAAACGACGTAACCCCATCGATTTTGAAATCGTTTGATTCGTCTTGACGAGTACTTTGTCTTTAGATGGTGTCTGATGATGGAGCTAGGTGGCTATAGGAACTCCTTTATATAACAACATAACCCTATCGAGTTTGGGCTCGTATGATTCGTCTTGCCGAGTGCATTTTCTCTAGATAGTATCCAGGGTCTGATGATGGAAGGTGGCCATGAATACTTGGTAATTAAACCTCGCAACCTATTGATTTAGGGCTAGTTTGAGTTATCTTGAATAGTACCATAGACCTAGATGATTTTCAGGGTATGATGATAGAGCCGGATGGCCATGGGCACTATGCTATAAAACGCCGCAATCCCATCAACTTTAGAATTGTTTGATTTGCTTTGATAAGTACTTCGGTCCCAGATGATATTCAGGGCCTGATGGTGATGATTTATGCCAATTTCGGTTATTTTACACATGTCATAATTTTATACAAGCACACATTGAAAAAGTTATGATCATTTTATTTCTACTTATTATTTCTACAAAATAATTTCGATGTTTTCACGTAAACTCAACAAAAACATAGACGACGTCTATGTTTTTTTGTTGTCTGAGGTTCCCGATATAGTAGTAATATAAAACGGTTTAACCATTTTTAAGTCTTGTGAAGAGATACAATAAAATAAAAGTTTGTATTGCGCGAACAAATAAATAAATATACGGACATTTCACACAACGTCCTCTGGTCCCAAACTAAGCTTAACGCTTGTGCTATGGGTACCAGATTACGGATATAATACATATACTACTTTTTATTATAAATACATACATATAATAGATAGAAAACACCCAGACGCAGTACAAATATCTGTGTTCATCACTCAAATAATTGTCCTGAGTAGGAATCGAACCCATGACCTCGTGCACGGAAGTCAGTTACACTACCGACTACGCCACGAGGCTATTCTAACTAATAGCTTTTGAGCTCAATTATATAACAGTATAGATTACTTAATTATGTAAGCAATATGTGAGGGTGTTCACATATTTATTTGCCCCTACAGGAAAAAAGGAAAGAGGCTACAGAAAAAATTCGAGCCACCCAATTTGTCTTGAAAATCTAGAGCCTTTATGTTAGTCGTGTTCTTGACAACAGCTGAGGCTAATTACATTGAGGGGGTAAAATTAAAAAAGGGAACCTCCAGTTATAAAATGTTAGAACCGTTAATATTTTTAATGAACTCTGCTACGTCAAACGGCGTAACCTCTGCTACGTAATTACGTAGCATTGTATATTTCAAACAGCTACGAATCTCAACACAAATTTAATTTTTACTTTGAATTACTTACTAATCTGGTTTATGGTTAAGAACAGAAAGACTATTGCTCTACTAACTTCTATTTCACTAATGTGACGATCCAACCCGCGCCTCCTAGTACAGTGGTCGTTCACCACTCGTAGTTTGTTTTGGGTTACCGAGACAGATAACCTATCTAGCTATTAAGCTCATATAATAGTCTTTCACAATTTTTTGCCTTTTTTTTTGTTAGGGCGGGAAAAAATGATCCTAACCGCACACCCCGTCGTTGGGGGCAACGAACAGGGTAGTGTGGGGCCCTCACCCACTAAAGAAACCCGCCGTGTGCCGTCTCTCCGCCTTTACTGGCGGGCCACCGGAACTATATTACATTCCTTCAGTGGTCATTTTTTCACACATAGCTACCTGTCCTAGCAAATGTCGAGCATGGCAAGAATATATCAAAAAATTAAAGCTTTGCTTAAAATCCTTACTAATAATGTAAATAAGAAAATGAGTTTGTTTGTTTGTTACGCTTACACGCCATAACTACTCAATCGATCGTCATGAAATTTAGCATACGACGCATAGAGAAAACGACTTACGCTCATTTTTAGCCTTTTTTTTGTTAAGGCGGGATAATATGTTCCTAACCGCACATCCTGTCGTTCGAGGCAACGAACAGGGTAGTGTGGGTCCTTCACCCACTAAAGAAACCTGCCGTGTGCCGTCTCTCCGCTTTTACTGGCGGGCCACCGGACCTATATTACATTCCTTCATCGTACGCTCATTTTTAGCCTGGAAGAAAAAACGATTTCTATAGGATAGCAATTTTTGCATAGAGATTATTAGTGTACCATAGAATGGCTTATTTATATTCAGAAGTCCACGCGGATGAAGTCGCGGGCAGATCTAGTATCATATTTATTTACAGAATATATTTCACCATTTTTTTCACAGTTAATATGAAAGTTTCTTTATTGTAATATATTCTATCACACATATAGGTCATATCTTGATTATACATTTTTCGGGAAACACGCCAAATCTATAGGGCTGTCCGTAGTTCTTGATGATGTAATCAATCGAATTAAACTTACTATATTGGATTAATGCATGTAAATGCATCCGATAGGTGGCGTGGATCGTAAAGACAAATGTAACGTGGAGATTGGGAATTGCCATCGGTCAGTACGATGGCTTAGCGGTCTAGAGTACTGTGAGGAACGCAGGTTCAAATCCCGCTCACACTAAACTTCTGTTTCTCCACATTCACAAATAATTCGTTTGTGTGTGTCTGTTTGTTTGTCTAGTTTTTATATCGATAAATGCTTAAAGCATTTGATATGTATGCATGTAGTATATGTATTATATCCGTAATCTGGTACCATAGTACAGGCGTTAAGCTTGTTTGGAACCAGAGGACGTTATGTGAAATGTCCGTGAATATTTATTTGCCAACCCTAGAGCATTCGCTTATTTGTAATACATAGTGGGCTCGTAAATCCGTAAGTTTATAGCTCAAGTTTTTTTATTTTCCTAACATCTGGGATATAAGCGGACTTATAAATGAGTCTAATGTTTTTTTGCCAACTACTTCTGTGACCTCTTTATTGCTTTGAGATTACTTCTGATAGCCTTTTCAAGAGGTTAATGGTGTTAAGTAATTAGGGTCGAGGAGCTTTACAACCGGAAAACATATATTTCGAAAAAAAATATATAAGGAGCGATAAGCTTGCACTTTTACGGATTGATTTTATGATTTATCTAAAGAATATTGTTTGTAAATACGGTACAATTGTGATTTTTAGCATTTGACGTGATCAGCTATTTTATTAGAAACTAGCCTTTGCCCGCAGCTCCGCCGCAGCCTAAAGCTAGTTTTTCAATTATATCTCAGGTTCCTGATATAGTGGCGGGATAAAATGTATACCAGTTCTTAAGTCTAATCAAGGCCTTTCAAATAAAAGAAGTTGCATCCAAATCCGTTCAGAAGTTTTTGCGTAATGCGCGAACAAACAAACAGATAAACAGACAGACAAAAATTCTAAAAAAAAATGTTTTGTGTTTAGTTACGCCTATATAGCATATTACAGTATTGTTTCACAAATATCTTGAATGTACAGACACTGTTACAGCTTTATAACAGTATAGATTATATCTGTAATCTGGTACCCATAGCACGAGCGTTAAGCTTAGTTTGTTATATAAACTTATAAGACAACGCGCCATCTACCGAAATTTTTATTAAGTCATACAACAAGTAATAAGCAACTTTTATTTACTTATACTAAGTTTTACTGATCCCATTGCTTACACTACAATAGACGTAAATAGATGCAGTACAATGCAGTGCCATCTAGTGATAAAAGCATCACGCCTGTATTCCCCGAAGGAATAAAGTTAGTCTAGTGATAAATTTCAGCACTAAATCGGTATTTTTAACACAATTTAATCCCGTAATTGTTGTTAGTTCCCTGAATGAAAGTGTTTTGTGTATTGATCCACGTTAATAAAGTCACAAAGGAGATGTACCAAATGCCCATACATTCTCGGCCTGGAAAGGACATACATAAAACAATATGTGTTTTGAAGATAAATGACTACCCTATTGCCCCGTGTATTTCTTTTCACACTAAAACTTTTGGATGATGAGATAAAAGACATCTAAGATGGATATAATTTTGAAATTGTAATACCTCAAAATCGAATATATGATCAAAAATAACACCATAATAATATAAATAAATAAAATAATATTTACATATATAAACAAATAATGAGGCTTAAAATCACTAAATATATAACTTACACTCATAAAATCACAATACAATATTCACGATAGACAATAAGTACACAATAACAACAGTAGATGTGTAGAATGACATGACATTACAGATGTAAAATGTTTTGCCAATATTTTAAATCATAATCGCTACTCTTGATTAGAAATAATATCAGTTTTCACCAAATAATTATAAAAAAAATATTTTCTTAAATAGTCATATTACTGTTCTCACGAAATTATTTAAGAAATAACTACGTAATATTGTTTTTTATAATATAAAAATAGTACCAAAGTTTTTAATGTTGTCAATTCAGCGTAGCGGCAATATCCTATTTGATTGTCAACAGATAACAATAATTCACCAATAACCATTACGATAAAGTACAAATTCATAATAATAGCTTTTTAAACTATAATCTTTTTCTGAAGTTCTATAAAGAAAAGAAAACCACTGATGGATTTTATAAATTATTAGCTTAATTTTAAATATTGAAAACATTATGGCCGCCACAGGCCGTAAATGGTACATGTCCTTTCATTCAAATCCTTTGATGGCCTCATGACGGCCCTCGTGGCGTAGTCGTTAGTGTAACCGACTTCCGTGCATGATGTCGTGGGTTCGATTCCCACTGAGGACAAGTATTTGTGTAATGAACACAGATATTTGTACTGCATCTGGGTGTTTTCTATGTATTATATGTATGTATTTACAAAAAAAAAAGGGAATATGTATGTTATGTACTAGCCTTTGCCAGCGGCTTCGCCGCAGCCAAAAGCTAGTTTTATCTCAGGTTCCCGATATAGTAGCGGGATAAAATGTCTACTAGTTTTTAAGTCAAATCAAGGCCTTTCAAATAAAAAAAGTTGCATCGAAATCTATCTAGTAGTTCTTTTAAATAAATTCTACAAAAAAATCTAGTTTAAATAATTTTCTAGTTTTTCGGTTACATCTCAGGTTCCCGATATAGTAGCGGGATAAAATGTATACTAGTTTTTAAGTCTAATCAAGGCATTTCAAATAAAAAAAGTTGCATTAAAATCAGTTTAGTAGTTTTTGTGTGATGCGCGAACAAACAAACAGACAAAAATTCTAAAAAAAATGTTTTGTGTTTAGATACGCATATATAGCCTATTACAGTCATTTTTTCTCAAATATATTGAATGTACAGACACAGCTCTGTTACAGTTTTATAATAGTATAGATTATAAATCTGGTACCCATAGCACGAGCGTTAAGCTTAGTTTGGGACCAGAGTGAAATGTCCATGAATATTTATTTATTTATGGTTATTTGTATGTGATTGAACCAACCCAAACTTTCATATTCATTGCTTAAGCTTTAGTTGGAAAAAGGCTATTGCAATTTATCTGGTAAATTGAATAGCACTTGACCTTGATTTCATGACCTAGGATTCGAACGATATTTTTTGGTTAAAAATTGCTCACTTAAAACTCTAGAACAGCAAGATAATTTTATTTAAGCATGATGATAGGTGTAATTCAAATTACTTAGCGTGGGAGAGTATTAAAAGCTAAAAAAATTCTTCTACTCAACTGCAAAATTTCTCATGCTCTTGTTTTCTTTGATACATATGTTGTACCAAATATTTATATAGCAAATGGTTGATTTTACATCATTTAAAACATTGATGTATAAAAAAAAATCCACAACTAGGCACTAAAAGTGTCCACTATAAATGAGTGCAGATTTCTGTGCACAGTGCAGATTTCTGTGCACAGTGCAGATTTCTGTGCACAGTGCAGATTCCTGCACTTATTTCGTTTAGTGCTTCGACTCGCGAGCAGCCGCAACACCCGTAACCTATCAACATGCAACATATCACAATAATACTAAAATCCCTTTTAAAAAACTTATTGTGTGTCTCTGTTTCTCTCGTTCTTTCTGATAGTGTCATTACACTCACGCACGTAGTTAAAAGTTGTTACTATTAAATAAAACTAATGCTAAATGTAAGTTATATATTTAAGTAAGATTATGTATACATATTTTGCCTCGAGTTATAAACACAATTGTGTACCCTCCCTTAATTGATAGATCAATGATTTAAAAGCCAGTTTTTCTGTCATTGATACGTTTCGTATCACAAAATGTAAGATCAATCAATCTGACATTTCCATTCTCTAAATTGTCAACAAAATGTAAAGTCCTACGCCTTTCTTAAGTCGGTAAGAACCTCTTACCTTAGCTGATTCACTGTATCCACCCTACTACGTGATACTCGGTCCCAAAAGGCAATGCCATTTTAGTGAGCTAAATCTCAGAAGGTAATGTTTGGGACCTATTCTGCTGACGAATAAACCTATTATTTTCTGGCGAATATACACTTTTCAAACATATTACTGTATTTAATTACATTAGAAACGTTTCCAATTATATAATTTAGCATCTCCGAGGGTAAATATAGCAGGTATACATCGTAACCTCGTGAATAATAAAGAGTGGTTGACTGCGGTTCTGTGCTCAGTCATGCGATGTAACTTGTTTAAAATTTGGACTTCACAGTAAAATAATTATGCTCTTGGGAGCATAATTATTTTTACAAATAAGTATTAAGGAAAGGGGAGAAAACCTTTAATTACTGTTTTTGATAACATAAATGATATAACTAAAATGACGTATCTACGAAAAGTCTAAAAAAGTGAAAAATCTTAAAAAGTGACCTTTTTAAATAATTAATAATAATATTTTTATAGGTATATTTTTTGGGCATTTGACATACCTACCTAGACATATAAATGTTTACGACTTTACATTTTCACACTTTGTGTATTAATGATAATACAAAAATAGATTAAAACTAAAAATAAATAAAGACAAGCTTTTATTACAAAAAATATTAATTAAATATTTATATTAGGGTTCAACATGAATGTTGCATAATATTATTTTCGATTTCACATTTTTCACTTTGTGTTTAATGTATGTTGCTAAGCATGTCAAATGCTAAAAATATATATAAAAATATCTAAATATGTACTGAGCGTATTTTCAAGCCGCTGCTCACCATTTCATTTCATCAATATGAAATGAAAGAATAAACGGCTATCTCCTGCTACAGCCAAAACCGATACCAAGTGAGTACTCCCACTCGGTACCCAGTCCTACCACCAGTCATGCAATGGATGATAATTGCTTACTTTCCTTAGTCGCCTCATACGACACCCGTGGGAAAGAATGGGGTGGTGACACTTGTATTCTTAGTCCGTCACCACACGGAACATATCAACATGATTGGTAATTTTGCCTCTAAGTAATTCGTTTGGGAGCTTAGACAAAGAATATTATAGACAAGCTATCAGCGTATGCAGTGTCGAGATAGCAATAGTTTGACATATGATACCTAAAGAAACCCGCCGTGTGCCGTCTCTCCGCCTTTCTTGGCGGGCCACTGGAACTATGTCACATTCCTTCGGTGGTCCGCCGGCGGCTTACCCTTCCGGGTACCCTCTACGGATGATACCTGGAATAATTTTAAAAGATAACTATAATAATAATAATAACTTCTCGTAACTGACACCTATAAATACCTGGGTATGTCGCAAGCCTTAGGCATAAATGAGGTGGATATGAAACAATTGCTGCGGGAACGTTTCTTTGGCCGCCTGAAAAAAGTACTAAGTAGTCTTTTATCAGGTGGCAACAAGGTGCGAGCCTGCAACAGTTGGGTCATGCCACTTCTTATGTACTCTTTCGGCATACTCAGGTGGACTCAGACTGAACTTGACGCCTTGGATAGAAGGGTCCGTAGTCTTTTGACCGCACATCGTATGCATCACCCTCGTTCGTCAGTAATGAGGTTGTACATTCCGCGAAAGTATGGAGGTCGAGGATTCCTAAATGCCAAGACCTTGCACAATCGTGAGGTGTACAACCTTAGGGAATATTTTCTCTGTGCTGACAGGGTTATGCATCGCGATGTGGTCGCTGTAGATTCCGGACTCACCCCGCTCTCCTTGGCTAAGAACTGGCGCAGACCTGTAGTACTCAGTACTGATGACCGCAAGAGTGTATGGCAGAGCAAGGAGCTCCACGGAAGGTTCTACCGGGCTTTACATGGGCCCGACGTAGACTTTTTAGCTTCCGTGGCCTGGCTACGTTTCGGCAACCTCTTTGGAGAAACCGAAGGTTTTGTCTGTGCAATTACTGACGAAGTTATCATGACGAACAACTACCGGAGACATATCCTAAGGGACGGAACAGTAGACATCTGTCGTGCCTGTCACCGCCCAGGTGAGTCCCTTAGGCATATAGTCTCGGGTTGTTCTCGTCTTGCTAACGGCGAGTATTTGCACAGACATAATCAAGTAGCCAGGATCATTCATCAGCAGCTTGCTCTGAAACACGGGCTTGTGGAAGTCGAGGTCCCGTACTATAGGTATGTACCTGAGCCAGTTCTCGAGAATGGCCCTATCACACTGTACTGGGATCGATCAATCATCACGGACAGAACTGTTGTAGCCAACAAGCCTGATATTGTGGTGGTTGATCGAACTGAGCGCCGGGCAATGATTGTTGATGTCACCATACCACATGACGAGAATCTCGTGAAGGCTGAGAAGGAGAAACAGATGAAATATCTGAACTTGGCCCACGAGATCGTTGACATGTGGGATGTGGACTCGGCGATCATTGTACCGATAGTGGTTTCAGTTAATGGACTGATACCCAAGAGCCTCGACCAACATCTTAAGAGGCTCGCGTTGGATGGCTGGGTCAAGGGTCTGATGCAGAAGGCGGTACTTCTGGAAACGGCACGCATTGTTCGGAAGTTCCTATCTCTGGGGCCCTAGCCATTGGCAGTTTGGTCCCTGTACCCGTTGCCAGTGGGTCTACACACTTTTTATATTTTTAAATGTTGTGTTATTTTTTATAATATACTATTTAAAAATGTATCTAGTGATGTTATGTTAATAAATGAAAATAATAATAATCATTTATTTTTCTATGATTATAACTTTGTTGACTAAGAATGTACTACCTGTTTTAGCCGGATACAAGACTGACAGGACAAAATAAATTGCAGTTATGCTTATATTTTGCTTAAAATGTATTAGAACATGTAACATTAGCGTAGATATATAATGTGATTAACGATGATTTTTTTACGTCAATACAAAAGCAAGCTTACATTCCGATGATGGGGACGGTTGGCCACCTTATTGTTGGGACCCAGTTGATTGTGTCCAAATACAAATAACGCATACGCGAAAAGGAATAAAGTACTTATACATGTGTCTCTCTCACTCTTGCTAAGACCTAATATGTGCATCCTTCTCTTCATCCTTAGTGTCAAAATAGTAGCGATTCTATAATATTCTTTGTCTAAATTTGGGGGCCATTTTGATCTTTTGTCATTGTTGCGTATTGTCATCGGGACTTAATAAGCATGCAAAAGTGCTTGCAGTAGCATTTGCAGGAAGTGGTTGAAAAATGGTTTGCAAAGTTTGAAACAGACAATATAAAGTTTGTAATAATAATATGTAATAGTCACTTTGTCACAAAATATACCGACATTTCTACAAAGTTATATAGATAAAATGACCTTAAATCCTATTTGATGTAAATTAATAATTAGCTTCCAAGTTTCCAGAATTCATTACCCTCAAGAGCCCAATCTTAAAGATAATTTAGAGTCGCTCGAAAAGTTTCATGGAGAATATGTTTTTTCCCTAAAAAATCTATTGCTTTGTGGGCTAGTACAGTTTATAAGCTGGCATTCGTTTCCGTTTCCCTGCAAATGAGTACTGCCATTAATAATCTCGAAATTTAAATTATTCGGGTTGAAATCCTTTCATAAAGAACCTCAATATAATGACACGTTAATATTATGTATTTCGCTAAACGAGTTTTCCACAATCTCTCTTGCTTCACTGAACGTAAGCATTCAGCCGTGAATTACTTTCGTCCCAAGTCCAAACAGCTACTGGACTAAAAATAACGCCAGTTAACCAACCGTGTAATACAGATTCTAATATCAATGATACTGGCAGCTCCTTATGTTCTATATAAATAAAATTTATATTTTACAAAAGAATGACTTCCTTCGAATCTATACTATAATAAAGCTATAACAGAGCTACATTTAAGATATTTGAGAAAAAATACTATATTAGGCTATATAGACGTGGATTTTGATGCAACTTTTTTAATTTTACAGTTGTGAAGTAGACTTAAAAACTGCTATACATTTTATCCGGCTACTATATCAAGAACCTGAGATATGACCTAAAAACTTTTGGCTGCGGCTGAGCCGCGGGCAAAGGCTAATTTTGAAATAAAATTACTGTGGTGATTGTGCGAATTGCATATTATAATGTCGTAATCACATATGTATGTAAGCAGGCTAGTATGTAAGGAGGTCAGTCGGACAGAACGCAATGTAACTAATATACGAATATAACCAGTGCTCACCGACGTTTCGTTATCATCCCCACGAGGAGCACCTACACTACGTTTACGGAATCTATCGCGTTTACTTGATTTTATACTATTCCGACTTTTCGAATACTTTACATCGTTCGTGATCAAGGGTGGACAGAGATGTTGAACGACCAATGGCTATCATTACAATGGTTACATCTATCCACAATTATATGAACTTACAAAAGTTAGTTGTTTTTATTTTTACCCACCTAATATATTCGTTTAGAAATTAAAATATCTAGTTTTAAATTTTTAAACTTACATAGTATGAATTTTAAGCTAGTCTATTAAACTGAGTATCTATAGTAGGTACTCCTCTTTATATTGAAAAGTTGTACTGGCTGTTTTCTGGTCGGATCTTTTTCAGTTAGGCTATCAGTTGTTTGTTTACTTGAGGAGATTGCCCTGCTGTCCACGGAAGCCTACCACGAAGGTGTGATGCCCATTTGCGCGGGGTGTCAAGACAGGGTACCTGAAGGGGCTGCCGCCTGTGGATCGCGGTCGATACGACGCGGTACCCGTGAGGCGTAGGCGCACGGTGGATTTTTAGTGGGTGAGAGCCCCACACTACCCCATTGTCTCCCCGGGCAGCGGGGTGTGCGGTAGGAAATGTTTACCCTAAAAAAAAAAAAGGGTTGACTTGAGACCTCCTCCATTTTTAATTGTCAGTTGAAAATAGTTACATGATGTAGTATACATACAAACCATCTTTGAAAACATCTACACAACCATGAAGACTGTTTCAAAATGCGTTTCGAGATTTAAAACAGACAGACGTGGGCCGCGACATTTGTATACTTGGTATTTATATATTTATCTCATTAGAATAACAGAATGAAAAGAAAAAAGATTATAAGGGTAGGATATGAAAGTAATGGAGTGGTCGCCCCCCACCCAGGGAGGTTGCCAGGTGGCAGGGCGACGCCCGCCGAGCTGCCATGGTCAGGTGGAGGGCATGGCTGGAGGAGCCCCGGGCCGATCTTTGGACCGTAGGAGCGCTCCAGCCAGTGCTGGACGGGCGGGCTTAGTGGGCGGGGCCGACTGGTGTAGGTGCTGTCGGGGCACGGTCGCTTCGGCAGATATCTGCACATAGTCGCAAGGAGGGAAGCGACTCCGGGCTGTCACCATTGCGGCTGCGACGAGGACACGAGTCGTGCCCGGTAATGTAACATGGTTCCAGTGGCCCGCCAGTACAAGCACACGACGGGTTTATTTAGTGGGTGAGGGCCCCATACTACCCTGTTCGTTGCCCCGAACGTGTGTGGTTAGGTAATTCTTTTCCCGATATAACAAAAAAAAGGAATATCAATGGGACTGAATACTGTTCCATACTCTTTACCAACAAGCTACCATAAATACTACTCTTAGTATCAGTTTTTCATATCACTTCTTTAATAGCTATCAGAAGATCCCAATCTCAGATATCACAAGTACGTGAAAAAACGATTGCAAGTTGTTTTACTTAAATTATCAGAAATAGTAAATTTGAAAAAAACACACACAATTATCAAACCATTATATTTACCCATAGTAGATAACTTCTATATGTCATTGTGGGATATTTCTTAGAGCGCAAGAATTGAAATATTTCACGTAATATCATACACTAATGAATCTTATGATCAAACATTTTTAGGCTCGAAAATTGATTAGAGCTGGTAGGATGATTTGAAATCCTCCTAGATTTCTACTTTACAAACAGCAATCGTTGCTCTGTTCATTTGCCTATATTACCGATATAGGTACCTCTCATAAATGTGCATAGTTTGGAATCGGCCTGTGATCTTAATAAAAATTGAATTTCACGCAATGTAGCGGTACTTGTTTTTTTTATCGAGTAAACCGATACGGTTCCTGTTGGCTGAGACATAAAACTCAAATGTTTTTTCGTTTAACTCTAAAATTATTCGCTGCCTCGTGACAAAACTGATATTTGATAAAAATAACATAATCTTCATAGTCTTATTTCAAACTACTGGGGTCGGCTTTTGATCTGTTCATGTTATCACAATTTTTACACAGAGCAACTGACTGCCTGATATTTGTGACTCACTGGGACCCGCTTTATGTAACTCACTCAATCGTATCGACATCGTATCGTCTCTCTTGTGATTGGTAGAGAAACCGTCGCGTGATGTCCCAATAATCCCTCGGCCAATCACGGTGATCTCTCAACCAATCACAATGACACGACGCTGTCGATACGATTTAGTGAGGTGGGACAACTGGTAAACTCAAAATATAAAATAGTTAAGTTAGATTTTATTCAGCATTCTTATAAACTGACTGCCGGACCATGGACAATACCAAGACCAATGTGCCTTCCAAAGCACTGAGGATCAGATCAGTCACTAATAGTATTGATGTTTAAACAAATAGGCATACAATTTAATTATCCATCTGTTCCGACCGGGCGCAAGTACCTTAAACTTTCAAGGTCAAGCTACTACTACGTAAGAAAAAACCAAGTACTATATAATAATCTTTGTGTAACGGGAATCTCTATGAACAGACATAAAGTACACGCTTACAAAAAAGTGTTTTACAAATAAAATACTAATAATGATTGTTTTTTTTTTGCCAGTAGACTCAGTAGTCATAATGTGATTAAGGGCGGGTTGTTTCAGCTATACTTGACGCACGTGTAAACGTCAAAAATGGTGTTAACCATCGTCAAACCAAAAAAAGCGTTGTTTCACGAAATAAGATCCTTAACGTACGTTAAATAATAACGATTACGGTAACAGACGTCCCACACATTGGTTAACGTTACTTTCGTTGTGTCTATCCATAGATATAGTGCTTATATACTTTCAGTATATAGCAAAGAGTATATTATACTAAAGAGTTTATATGTACTATGGATGCGTCTACCAAACAGTACTACAACATTATGGACTCTCTTTTGTATTCGTCTTTAGTCGACGATAGTTCTTCATCTGGCGATAATACAAACAATGTAGAAAGGAAGAAAAAAGTATTTAAAACACGTATTAAAACAACCTAAACTTTTGGGATGAATTCCTTACAAGGTGTCGTGTACCCGGCGTACCTAATAAAGGAATTGGCTCTATTGTTAACACGTCTTATCGAAGACGATATAAAATTTGTCACAGAAAAGTAGAGTTTCTCCTAAGAATAGGTACTTTGATTTAATTTTTTTTTTTTTACAATATTTCAGAAACTTGGCAGTAAAATCTAGCCTACCATAGATCAGGTACTTGCTACTCTACAAATGGCTCAGGATCGCTTATGAGATGTGTTGGGGATATGTTTTGTTTTGATGATTGAATTCTGCATGAATAGCTTATTTTTCTTCATATTGCCTAATAATATTGTCACAATTCAATATAATTCGAAGTTTTGTTATTCGCGTCGTAAATAATAAAATAAATAAGTAATATGTATATATAGTATGTACTTATATACATTATATACTACTTCCATGCTAAAAACCATAAAAAGCCATTGAGCTCGTAATAAGGAGGAGGCGCCCTAATCTTCATATACCTAGTAAAAGTGACTTACTTCGGCTGTCGTCCGCCATCTTAATAGGTAAGATGACAGCGTAATTTGGATGTGTTCCTATATACACTGCGAGCACTGTAAGGTGTAATGTCAATTTAGTATACTGTGAAGTCTCGTTCCTTTATAGTTAGCTATACTGGTTACTGTTTATAACGGAATGCAGTCCAGTATACTGATCTGTCATTACTTTTATTTCATACAAAGTATTGGTTTTACACTGCAATAAACACAATTTCTTTACATTTGCCATGTTTGGGTATCTTTGATTTACAATATTCAACAATAATAATAATATTCCATAGCGCAAATTGTTATATTTATGGAAGCTTTTGATCACGTGATATCACAGTGCTCGCAGTGTATATCGGAACAAAGCCTTTATCTGTTATATGTCAGCTGTCAAGGGATGCAGGAAGAACCAACAACTATCCATATATCGATGTTTTAAAAAATATTGAGTGATCATAGTCCGGAGCGTGCTCGTCGCGATCCCTGCCAGCCTGTAATCCACAGGCTGCAATCCGGCTCGAATGTGTACCGCAGTGCGGGTTAGGGCGTGCCCCAGAGGCGACGCGTACCGACTAGCCCCCGTCGGTACGAACAACAGCAGATGCGGCGATGGGGGCCGCCACCCATCACGCCTTGCCCAGTTTGGCGAGTCGAGGGGAGCAGAGTGTCGAGTAGGCACGTGGAATGTAAGAGGTGGTGTGGAAGGTAAGTTACACGAGCTGGTAACCGTCATGTCGGACAGACGGCTTAATGTGCTCTGTGTAACAGAGACCAAGCGATAGGGTAGCGACGCCTGTGATCTTTCTGGTGGCGGGCTAGCTCTGTGGTCTGGTGTACCGCAGAGCGATCGGGCCAGCATGGGAGTGGGGGTGTTGCTGTCCGCTCGCTTGGCCTCAGGTGTGAAAGATTACGGAATGTTTGATCCCAGACTTCTATGGGTCCGAATAAAACTAGGTGTCACCAGGGTTTTCATGGTCGCAGCTTATGCTCCCGTAGGCTCTTTGGTGGCATCGGATCTAGAGAAGTTCTGGGATAATATAAATTATTTGAGAATAAGGAAAAAGAGATTTTTTGTACTAGCGGGAATCGAACCCGCGTCTTTTCCAATCCGGGGAAGTGCTCTAAGCCTCTTTTTCCTTATTCTCTTTTTCCTTATTCTCAAATAATTTATACTTTAAAAAGTGGCGGAGCATGTCAAATGCTAAAAAATATAGATCAAAAATGTTCTGGGATAATGTTAGGGAAGTTCCGGATTTGGCAGAAGCTAGTGAACGCGTGATCGTATGCGGAGACTTGAATGGATGGGTTGGGACCAAGCGTCCAGACTTTGAGGACGTGTTTGGTTCATTTGGTGATAAGAGAGTGAATGATGCAGGTAGGCTCATTGCGGATGTATGTATGGAGAGAAACCTTATTGTGTCAAACACATTTTTTCAACATAAGGACATCCATATGTATACATGGAGAAGGAATGAACAGAGAAGTATGATAGATTTAATTCGGGTAGACAGTCGCCTCCGAAGTAAAATTCTGGATACAAGAGCCTACAGGGGTCCCACTGTCGACACGAACCACTATCTCGTTATTGCGAGATTTAGTGGTCTGTTCAGAAAGTGGAGATACTGGCGAGAGCGTGTCCACTTCGGAGGGCTTGAAAGAATAAAGATTGAAAAGTTGCAAGAAGAGAGTGTAAGAGCAAAGTATGTAGAGGATGTCCGTGAACGGCTGACAATGGCAAGACAGCCGGGATCTGACATAGAAGAATGCTGGAGAGTATTGAAAGATAGTATGGTAAATACAGCGAAGAAGAAGAAGTATGTGGATGCTCAAAGAAGCATAGGAAAGTGAAAGGTGATGCATGGTGGGATACGGAAGTAGCGGCTTCCGTAGACCAAAAGAAGAAAGCGTGGCTGGATTATGTATCTTCTTTGAACCTGAGTGCAAGTATGAAAGAACAGAAGAAAGAAATATACCGGCAACGTAAGAATGACACCAAAGCCTAAGTGAAAGAGAAGCGTGATAGAGCAAATATGATTGCAGAAGTAAGGCTGACCAAAAACTTCGAGAGCAACACCAAACTTTTCTGGAGGGAGGTGAAGAAATCTCGGAGTGGTTGGTCAGCTTTCAGAATGAATAAAATAAGGTCTAAAGGTGAAGACATTCTTACGCAAACATAAGATGTGTTAAACCGATGGAGTGAATATTTTAGAGATATGTATGTGGATGTTCAGGGTGATGCGGGTGCCAGTCTAACAGATCTGCATTCGGTACTGGCATCTGATGACATTAGTATGGATGAAGTTAAATGGGCGATTAGAAATTTGAAAAATGGTAAGGCAGCGGGTATTGATATGGTGTCTGCTGAGATGATCAAGCTTGGAGGCTCATGTGTCTGGGAATCCTTCCCGATACTTCTCAATTTATGTTGGAGCTCAGGAATGGTTCCCAAGGACTGGAGAAGCGCAGTCATCGTGCCCTTGTTTAAAAACAAGGGTTCACGTTATGACTGTGCAAACTACAGGGCCATAAGCTTGAACAGTTTGGCAGCCAAAGTGTATGGTAAGATTATTGAAAGAAGAATGAGGATGGTGTCTGATGAATTTTTGTGTGAGGCACAAGGAGGTTTCAGGTGTGGACGAGGATGCATGGATCAAGTGTTTTCTCTGCGCAACATTGTGGAGAAGCATCTGGCTGTAGGCCAGAGGGTTTTCTGCAGTTTTGTGGATTTGGTGAAAGCATTTGACACTGTTGTACGAAAGGAACTTTGGGACATTTTGCCGGAGTATGGTATTAACGGTAGACTGCTACAAGCGGTGCAGTCCAACTACATGGACTGCAGATCTTGTGTGCGGCTGGATGATGGAATGTCACCCTGGTTTGATGTCAATATCGGCGTTAAACAGGGCTGCGTTCTATCAGTCAGACTGTTTATCATATATCTGGATAAATGTCTACAAAGGTTAAATGAATGTGGGAGTTCAGATGGGCGACTCAGTGGTTAATTCGCTGCTATATGCAAACGATGCGGTCCTATTAGCGCAGTCTGCGACTGACCTGTAGACCCTAGTCAACGTAATGGCAGAAGATTGTAAGAAAAGGGGCCTACGTGTGAATGTGAGCAAAACCAAAGTAATGGTTTTTGAAAGAGAAGAAGCCAGAACAGATGTTAGAGTAGCAATAGGAAATGGTGTGCTAGAACAAGTGGATGTATTTGTATATCTTGGATGTGGATTCAGTCGGGATGGAAGGTACACCACTGATGTAGAAAGAAGAGTGAATGCGGGAAATAGAGTGAACGGAGCATTAGGCCACCTTCTCGGCAGCCACCACCTCAGCCAAAAGGCACGTGTCGCAATCCACAACGCAGTGCTTGTCCCAACGTTATTGTCAAAACTAATCAAACGATTCCAAAGTTGATGGGATTGTGGCTCCATTACCAGATCATCTAGGGGAATATCATCTAGGGCTATCATGGTACTATATGACTATCGAGCCTGTATGACATCAAGCCCGACACTCCCCGTGGATCCTGTTGGTACCCCAGTGACGTGTGTAAACTTGCGTTTTGGATCGTGTTAACAAAAAAAAAGGACCGCTTATTGTGGCGTTCTCTTAGGGAGACCTATTATGTACAGCAGTGGACGTCGAATGACTGATGGATGGAATAAAATATTATTATATACTTGTATAGGCGTACGTCTACCCAGAGATACAATTGAAATGCCGGTATAAAGTAATGGTTCGTATAATGCACTGATCGTTACAGTTAACTTTTAAACTTATGCTACGAGTGATTCTAAACAGATTTGCTCATACAGTCGAACGCGGTGTGCACGTCAGATCGCTGTAGACAATGCAGTGGCCTAAAGATGTGTAACTCAGGAGTGATTGATACAAAAGATGTATAATCCTTTCAAAATGCGTAATCAATCTTTAAATCTTTGGTTTCGAAAATACATCTTTAACTCACTAGCTCACTACGTTAGGATTGAATAGATGGAATGATGGACGTAGATTTAGAATGAGACAATAGATAAAGGATATTGTGAATTGAAAAGAGATAACATAAGTTGTAGGCACGCACAAACGCACTCTTGAAATACAATAGGTACACAGAAACTTAGACTCTCTGTCTTTTAAGTAAAAGGCTCAAAACCAGTTGCGACTTGAGGGAATGAGAGAATAACTACATGAATCAATAGATATTTGCATCACTTATGATCAACAGAATGAATAACGTCATTCGTAACCAAAGATTTAAAAGAGTGATTTAAATCTTTCGAAGAAAAAGATTTATAAATCCCTGATCTCATTGGTGATTTAGTTTGCGCATCTCTACAGTGGCCGGCCGCTCGCAGGGAAATAACATCGGGAGGCGGACCCGACCGAAGTTAGCCGAGCGGCGACAATGCACGAAGGCGCGCGATGATCCCCGAATGGGACCACAATGCGCGAGCGGCACAGCGGTTGTCAGTCGCCGAGTATTAAACTCGCACGGCCACCGCGGTGTGGTGTATAGGCTGGGAATCAAACCCGTGCCACCACAGTACTCCCCCGCTGAGACCGTGGCTACGATTCTTCTACCGCTCCGTATAGTCTTCTCAGCTGGTATATTTTTATTGTTTGTAGCTGGCGCTGTAGCGACATTGTGATGTTCTTGTGTAATGTATGTGGGCTTCAGGCGATCTATTGATATGTTAGCCTCTTTATCGCGTATTAATATTTAAAGTGTTTTTCTCTTCGCTCTAAAACTTTGTAAGGCACTGCATATGGAGGTTCAAGTGACTTACGTACTAACTCTTGCCTCACAAACACACGCACACAGTGTTGCAAGTCCTTGGGAATGTAAAATGTTCTTTTCCTGTGCCAAGTAGTCGGAGTAGGGGTAAGCTCTGCCATATGTTTAGCTAGACGCGTAGCATTATTAGTGACGTCCTCCACTGTGTAATTTTGTGATGGTGACAAAAACTGACCCGGTAAGCGGAGTGGTTCGCCATAAACCAGCTCGGCAGCCAATGCCTGAACGTCTTCTTTCCAGGAACTACGTATGCCTAGTAGGACAATAGGTAAGACCTCACTCCATTGGGTTGTGTTGTGGCACATTATAGCGGCCTTCAATTGGCGGTGAAGTCTCTCTAACATCCCATTTAAAGCAGGATGGTAAGCCGTCGGACAAAAATGATGTGCACCAACCATCGACGAAATCGCTTTGAACAGGCCGGATTCAAACTGCCGTCCACGATCGGTAGTGATGTGTGATGGACAACTGAATCTCGATATCCACCCGGCTACCAAGGTGGCTGCGCAGGTGTTGGCGGTTATATCTCTCAGTGGTATGCCTCGGGCCACCGAGTGAACCGGTCAACGATGGTAAGGCAGTATCTGTTTTCAGACGAAGGTGTTAACGGCCCTACGATATCGAGATGGATGTGGAAGAATCTCGACGAGGTTGGTGGGAATCGGGATAGTGGAGCTGAAGTGTGACAAGTAACTTTACTGCGCTGAAATTCTAGACAGCATCGAGACCACTCTCTACAGTCCTTGCATATACCAGGCCACACAAATCTTTGTGTGACCAGGCGCACAGTAGCTGTACGTCCTGGGTGACTCAGACAGTGAAGGCCATCGAATGCCTGTTTTCGTAAATCGGGTGAGACGTAAGGACGTGGCGGATTAATAGAGTATAGTTCCGTGTCTGAGCCCTCCAGAGTAATCTTATGAAGTTTTAATGATGAACCTTGTTTGATTAGTGTCTGTAACTCAGGGTCTGTCTCTTGAGATCTAGCCAGAGTTTTGTAGTCTATAAGTTGTATTACCTCTTCGATTCGAGACAGAGTATCGGCGACTACGTTCTCTCTGCCAGATACGTATCGAATGTCTGTCGTAAATTGAGATATGTAGTCGAAATATCTATACTGTCGAGGTGAACAGTTCTCCCTGGAAGCCTGGAAAGCATAAGTCAGCGGTCAGTGATCTGTGCATACTACAAAGTCTCTTGCCTCGACCATATGCCTAAAATATTTAATAGCTTCGTAGACTGCTAATAGTTCACGGTCATATGGACTGTATTTACGTTGGGCCTGATTTAATTTCTTTGAAAAGAACGCGAGTGGCTCCCATACCGAACCGTGACGCTGTTGTAACACAGCTCCTATTGCCGTATCAGACGCGTCGGTTAAAATAGAAAGCTGTGCATGCGGTTGCGGATGTGCGTAGCATTAGATAGCGAGCTTTTACATTTTTTAAAAGCTTCTAGCTGAGTTGGCGTCATGTACACTAGTTTAGAGCTTTTGACCTTGGTTCCTGTTAGCAAGGCGTGCAGTGGGGCTTGAGCCATAGCGGCATTTGGTATAAACCTTCTATAAAAATTAAGCATACCCAAGAATCGACGCAGCTCCTTAATTGTCTTCGGCACGGGGAAGTCCTGGATGACCTTGACCTTGGCATTGAGCGGCTCAGTACCTGAGGAAGACACTTTATATCCTAGGAAAGTTACAGTAGGCTGTCCCCATACGCATTTACTAGCATTGATAAGTACGCCGTATTTTCTTAGTCGTGATAGTAGTTGGTGCAGGTGGTCTTTATGAAGGGCAGGAGAAGAAGAGTAGACCAAAATATCGTCCAAATATCCGAAGCAGAAGTCATTTAAGCCGGTCAAGACTTCATCTATAAACCTTTGAAAAGTTTGTGCTGCATTCCTTAGACCAAAGGTCATATAAGGGAATTCAAATAATCCGAAGGGAGTAGTTATAGCTGTTTTGGATATGTCAGAAGGGTGGACAGAAATCTTATTATACGCCTTAATCAGGTAAATTTTTTTGAATATGGTGCATCCTGCGAGTTGATGAGAAAAGTCCTGAATATGGCGAATGGGATACCTGTCAGGTACAGTACGTGCATTGAGTGCACGGTAATCACCACAAGGCCTCCACCCGTCATCCTTCTTCTTAACAAGATGCAGTGCTGAAGACCATGGGCTCTCTGAGCGTCTGGCTGTACCATTTGCTACCATTTTATTAAACTCCTTCTTTGCTATTCTTAGCCGTTCTGGGTCAAGGCGTCTAGGTTTGCATGAAACGGGCTGTCCTGTTGTAGTTTTTATAAAATGTACGGTGTTATGTCTAGGCTTAGATAAATGTACCGTACCTGGTGGCCCTGGTTGCGGCAGTCTACAAGCAGATTATAAAAGCTTAAAAAATCAACGCCTATAATTGGTTTGAAACGTCAGCAATTGTAAATTTCCATATAAATGTACGGCGCAGACCAAAGTCTAGACTGAGTTGAATGGGACCGTATGTGTTAATAGCTGTTCTATTGGCGGCTGTTAAAGCATATTTGCTTTTAGAGCAGGGTATCTTCACGGCTAAACACATAAAACACATAGATTCGAGCCCGTGTCTACTAAAAATAGTGCTTTTTAAGATCGATCCGTTATAAATAAGCGACCTGATTGTGTGGGGCAGTCGTAAGCTGCTAATTCCGGCTGCCCTTTGAGTTTTCCGCCCGCCATTCGCACGGTTGTTGGCATTTCTTTGCACGGCTACCATAAAAATAATGATACCAACAATGAGGATGGGTATCTGGTGGTAGCCGCTGACGGGATTTAGATCGATTTCTAGTTCTGCTACTTGATCTTATACGGGAAGAATGACGTACCTGACCCTGGCTATCGATACGCTTCGAAAGAGAAGCTACCTGTTGTGTGAGCTCGTTGATCCGACTGGCCATCTCTTCCATTATGCTAGATGGGCCAGGCACCACCGTACTTGCCACCTGGTGAGGTCCGACTGGAGTGATCTCGTGCACTGTGTCCGCTAAATCAGCACATTTACTTAAAGGAAGCTCTGGTTGAGACGCTAAAACAGTTTGTAAGTTAGTTGGGAGACGGTTAGACCATAAAGTTTTTAAAAAATCTCCGGGTATTGCCGGTCCTGCTAAATTTTGAAAATGTTGCAGAAATTGAGATGGCTTGCGGTCTCCCAGTTCCTCGTGCATAAGTAGCTGCTTCATTTTACGCTCCCTGGATGCTGATAACCGTTTTATAAGCTCCATTTTTAAATTTTCGTAACGGTTTGCAGATGGGGGGTTAACAATAATGTCTTTTACCTCGGACGCATAGCAATGTTCCAGTGCGCAGACTACATGGTGGAACTTCGTGATGTCCACTGTGATGTTGGCCAATGTAAATTGGCTTTGCAGCTGCGCGAACCACATTTCAGGGTCATCCGGCCAAAATAAGGGCGGACGAACACCCACACGCGATGTCTCAGCTCTCAAAAACCCCTCCTTACGCGTCTCCATAGTCTTGGTCACCAGTATATAGGCGTACGTCCACCCAGAGATACAATTGAAACGCCGGTATAAAGTAATGGTTCGTATAATGCACTGATCGTTACAGTTAACTTTTAAACATATGCTACGAGTGATTCTAAACAGATTTGCTAGTACAGTCGAACGCGGTGTGCACGTCGGATCGCTGTAGACAATGCAGTGGCCGGCTGCTCGCAGGGAAATACCATCGGGAGGCGGACCCGACCGAAGTTAGCCGAGCGGCGACAATGCACGAAGGCGCGCGATGATCCCCGAATGGGACCACAATGCGCGAGCGGCACAGCGGTTGTCAGTCGCCGAGTATTAAACTCGCACGGCCACCGCGGTGTGGTGTATAGGCCGGGAATCTAACCCGTGCCATCACACTTGTTTTTAGTTAACATAATACCTTACTTTCAAATCTTTTTCTCCTGATGTCATCACATCACAAACTTATATAGGTATGTTTGGACTTAGATTGAACGACTATACCCAGGATTAAATTATTATTTATTTCTTTATGCTTTTACCACCCAAATCTATTCAATAGAGTGTTATGCCCTTAATTTTCTGTTTGTTTAAAAAGAAGGCATGCCTGTTTGATCTATCAACCACTAGCTCATATGACTGAATGGATTAGGTTGCAATTTGACACACATAGATATAATTATAGGTACAGGTAGATAAAGATTTACGCAATTAAAAAAACCTTTGTCCACCCAAAAATTTATAGATCGCTTGAAGGACTGAAGTATCGATATCGATATTTTTTACGAGCTTCCCTAGCGGAATTCCGTCATTTTTGGATTTCAAAGAATTGGCTCGGTAAATTTGTAGTCATTTCCTCTCCCCCTTATTACTAGCTCGATGTAAAAAGCAGAGATAAAAACAGATAAACTGACATATACGAGCAAATGTTGCCATAATAGAAATTTCTCCCATCTATTTTTATTATCAAAATACGTCGGTTTGTGCTGGCATCCCTAATAACTTTGACGACTGTTTTTTTGTGCAATAAAACAACGCTTTGTATTTAACGTACGTTAAATATCGTTCGTAATCGTTATTTTTTGACGTACGTATGTTACGATAATCAATCGTATGAAACAACCGGCCCTAAACTGAACTACGTGCGTTTCTGTCGAAGTTTGCAACTTCAAACATATGTTAGGTCTATCAAGAAGGATGAAACTGTCATTTGTATCTTTCAATTGATTTTCTAATAGCTGGTAGAGTGCGCATCGCCCTAAACCGCATAACAATGATCATTCTCTATAAAGAGGATATCATGCATATTCTGTATAAACGACGTTGGGGAAAGCACCCAGCATTAGGTAAACAGCATTCCTTATGATGGTTTCGGAGAAGAAGGTTTTGTCCGTGTGGTGACTGGCTAAGAATACACGTGTCACCACCGCATTCTTTCCCTTGGTCACGAGGCGACTAAGGGAAGTAAGCAATTATCATCCATTGCATTACTGGTGGTAGGGTACCAAGTGCGAGTACTCACTTGCTATCGGGCTCGAGCGGGTTGGTACCACCATCTCCTGTGTGACCGGCCATGAAGCACATCGTTGTGTTTTGGTTGTTGCAGGAAATAGCCGTCAATTCTTTCTTTTATGTGAAAATAAATGGTGAGCAGCGGCTTGACAATACTATTGGTATAGTTGAGTCCACAAGTGACGGTTACCATTTACCATCAGGTGGGCCGTGGCTCGTCGCAGATGGCCACTATAGGCAATAAAAAAAAGGAAGGCATCTACGACGATTTTAATATTCCGCTCATGTAGCAAACAAGCTTGGTTGTTTCTAAGATTACCATTTCAATGGACATCGTTGATGCTGTCTGCATCGTAAGAAATAAACTACTTTCGGATATTTAATCAACATACTACCAGCGCAAATAAACAAATGTTATTCTAATACTCTTGCACGGAGTACAGAAAAATAGCGTAGGTGTTTCAAGGCAAAATCTCTTTAGAACGAAGCGTCGCTAAATGCGGGTGTTCTGGGGACGAGGTACAACAATAGCTCCACCCCAAGGTCGAAATCCATCTAGCGGTGAAATGTATTTTACAGCGTAATAGAGAAAATTTTTCATTAATTTAGTTTGTCTATTCACCACTATGGCGTTACAAGCACAACAGTTTGTTCCAGAACATTCCATATGCGTGAGTAGGGCTGGACCACATTGTTTCTACTAATTTACTCATCTCCACGCCATCTTCCTTGCGGAGTAGGCAGAGAGAATAGTGTGCCAAAAGGCTCTATTCTTGTATACATCTCTCGCTTCCTCAACATTCATAAGTGTGTATGAAACACTCAACGGTTTCGAAGACTTCTGACTTCATCTTTTTTTAATAGATGACCGATTTGGTCTAGGTAGCTGAGTCTCGGTCTCCCCCTGTACCTACATCCTTCCACTTTCGCATTGTATATCTTCTTAACAGTTGCTCGTCCGGCATTCTTTTCACATGTCCGAACCATCGGAGCATTCCCTTTCGCATCTTTACACTAATACTATCTTTCATACCTACTCGCTTTCTTACATCGTCGTTACGAATGCGGTTAGTCAGCTTCACTCTACAGATTCTCCCCAGAGATCGCATTTCGACCGTATTGATTTTATTCTTCAATGAAGCGTTGGAGTGAAAGATAAATAAATAAATATTCACGGACATTTCACACATCGTCCTCTGGTCCCAAACTAAGCTTAACGCTTGTGCTATGGGTACCAGATTACGGATATAATACATATACTACTTTTTTTTTTGTAAATAAATACATATAATAGATAGAAAACACCCAGACGCAGTACAAATATATGTGTTCATCACACAAATAATTGTCCTGAGTGGGGATCGAACCCACGACCTCGTGCACGGAAGTCAATTACACTACCGACCACGCCACGAGGCCTCCCTTAATCAAGTATAAACCGCTGCGAGAGTAACTGAGATTGCGAAACAAATGCCGTATGCCAATGTATATCAGGATCAGGTGGAGTCGTATGCACCTGTAATATAGGCGATAACTTTTCTATTAGATCTATAAGCGGCGTTATACTTTCGCTTATCTTCTTTTGCGTTCAGGTCCTGACACCTCCTGGCCTGCTTCTGACGTGCAGCCTCCCTGCAGGTACTGTTAAACCAGAGACGGGTACGACCGCTGACGGGCCACTTCGGCTTGGGATAAATGAACCAACCCTATTAGCACAATTTCCGTCACGCAGCACGCGTATACATGCGGTTGTAATTTCTGTATAAACAGGTAATTTAAAATAATAATAAATAAATCAATAACACGATGAAAAAAAAATACAATTTAATAAATAACATGACGTTAATACTTATATTCGATAATGGGTTCGCTGGTGTGACGCAAACTTTATGTTATCAATTATTTCCGAATACTCACCGACAGATGACATGAAATGTTTTAATTTTTTTTTCTCACCTATCATGTATCTAAGTAATAAATCTTTGAAATAATTTATATTTTATAAAGAATTTTCCTTTATAAAAGCTAAATTTACTTATTTGTGACGAAAATTCTTATAATTATGCTTTTATAATATTAGAGTGACGATATTGTGGAGTTGTAGGTATAATGCACTTTTCGACGACAGATGTCTCTTTGTAATGAAACAAAGAAAATGTTTAGATATTTTTTATATATATTTTTAGCATTTGACATGCTTAGCACTATACATTAAACACAAAGTGAAAAATGTGAAATCGAAAATAACGCTGAATTGGTAAAGCATCTGGACGGAATCCAGAAGATGCAGGTTCAAATCCTGCTCCTGACTGTTATTTTCGATTTCACATTTTTCACATTTTTCACTTTGTGTTTAATGTATAGTGCTAAGCATGTCAAATGCTAAAAATATATATAAAAAATATCTAAATATTTAAAGGGTTTGCGTCATTATTAGGTAAAATCTTAATTGTAAAATTAAGTTTACCTGGTCGGTATAATGTATGAAAATACTTCCGACAGATGGCGCAGACGTCACCCAAAGACGTTAAGTATGATGTGTTATCGAAATTAGCAGTCAGGAGCAATTGTCAGGATGGCTGAATTGGTAAAGCATCTGGACGGAATCCAGAAGATGCAGGTTCAAATCCTGCTCCTGACTGTTATTTTCGATTTCACATTTTTCACTTTGTGTTTAACAAAGAAAATGTGTTTTAAAATATAAATATATATAAATTTAAACGACTTACACATGAAATGATATGCCATCTTGTTTTAATTTTCCTCCTGAGCAGTTTTTACACCCATCAACAACGCACTTCATTGTTAAAAGAATTTAATACCTATATAAACGTGAGAAAAGAGCGATCCGATCGCAGTGACGGTTCATTTGATACTACGGTTTTAGGCCCCGCCCACTGTGGCGTCGTTGACCTAGTTGAAGGCGACATGACCTAGTTGCCTTGCGGCATCTCCGCTATTTTTCTGTACTCCGTGTACTCTTGTCAAATAGGTAAATAAATCTTGTTAATATACAATTGCATAAAAACAAACATTACAACAAACATTACCTCAAATAATACTTGATACCGTTCCACACAAAGTTACGAATTGTTAATGACAAGAAAATTGCCAATTCGTCTTTTATTTCCCGTTGCGTAAATACAAAGGTTCGGAAATAAAAGATGTCATTAAATAAATGGTACGTTTAATGACCGTAGTATAAATTGGTTAGCGGTACTCATCGTGCCATAAACATTCTTTATGTGACAATGTATACACAGGAATAATATTATATTTAATTTACATTACGTGAATGTCCTTTAAGGAAATTAAAATGGCCGCGATTGACTACTAACTTAAATAAATATCAAGTTGTAATATATTCAATATTCAAAAAGATAATCCCGATTACGAATCGTCTTTTTCTCGGGTTAGATTAAATCAAAATGTATATTTTGATATTTTATCTATATTTTAATAACACGTGACATGCTCGGCTTTTACCAGAACACAAAGTACAAAAATTGTGACTATTATTTTCGATTTCACATTATTTTTAGGGCTGCCTCTTTATTTGGTATTCATACCTTTTATTGTAACAATTAAGCTTACCTCTTCGAAACATAAGTATGCAAATATATCCGATATATAGCGCAGGCCTCACCCAAGGTATTCAGAAGGAATGTGTTATCAAGATTAGTACGATAACTGAATTGGCAAAGCATCTGGAATGGTTTTCCAGGACATGCAGGTTCAAATACTGCTTGTCAATATTATTTTCGAAGTCACATTTTCGCCCTGAGTGTTTTGGTAAAAATGTATGAGCGTTTGAATTAAAAAAATATTATAGACGTACTGAACCGTCCACATCTCAAACTTTAAAACGGGTGGCGAACGAGAGTGGAATTTCGGTTCGCAGATAACATATTTGAGTTGTCAACTTCCAGTCTGAACCCGCATACCGACACACTGAACTATTTCACAGTTATTCGAAATGTGAGAGTTTTAAGCATAGGTACTATTAGATTTTAAATAAAATATACATGTGTGTACTTAATATTTTTTGTTGCTTATGGTCGCTAACTAAATACTGGATATTCTGATAGTAAGCATCAGTCGTTGCGGCGGCTACAGAATGATTTAATTTGTATAGTACATATACATCATCAACATACATAATATGCACTAATATATTAATTCTAGATTTGGTCTTTGGGCTAATAAGTTTAACTTAAACTATTTACTAAACTAAATGAACTTATATCTAAGAAAATGTCCATCGGCAGGTCTTAATAGTTTGTTAGACCACTGAAGTAATTAAACATAGTTCCAGTGGCCCGCCAATACTGGCGGAAAGACGGCACATATACATAAGCCCACTGTGGGCTTATTTAGTGGATGAGGGCCCCAAACTACCCTGTTCGTGGCCCCAAACGAAGGAGTGTGCGCTTAGGAACATTTTTTCCTGCCTTTTTTTTGTTAAGGCGGGAAAAAAATTCCTAACCGCACAACCCGTCGTTCGGGGCAATAAAAAAAAAAAAGGTCATAGTTTTTTAAGGAGAAGATTTTGATTGAATGAAGTCTCACAATTCTTTTAAGCCTGTTTTTCAAGTCCATGTTATGGAAAAGCTATATTGCTTCACATTCTGGCCTTTTTAAGTGAGCTTTAACAGCGGCTAAACGATTTTTACATGCTTAGGAAACCAATTTTCTACTTTTTCATTATGCGTAAGGTACCGAGTAATAGTTCTATTTCGCGTTCGATTTCCGAACAAGTGCCTACCATCAGTCAGAGTAGGACGCTGCGGTCTCCTTATGTAAAGGTTTCATGCTTCAGAAGGAGGCCATTGAGCAGGATTGTGGTAAGTCAGTTGCGCTCGTGGGAGCATGTGCTGTCTAGTTAGGAGACTTCTAAATGTGTAGTAATTCTTCAAAAATGCTATAAATTTTCAAAAATCCCGAAAAAGCCGTCCCTGTAATGAAACTAATTAAATTAAAAATATAATGAACACAAAGTGCGAAAATCTTAAATAGAAAATAATAGTCGCGCGCAGGATTTGAGCCTGCATCTCCTGGACAACCGATCCAGATGCCGTGCCAGTTAAGCCATCGTGACATTCGCTTGGGACTACTAACCTTGATAGCACGTTCCTTTTTAACATCTTTAGTGATCATTTTAGATATATATTTTTTTAGCAATTGACATGCTCCGTTACTTTTTAAAGTATAAATTATTTGTGAATAAGGAAAAAGAAGAGACTTTTAGTAGGAGCGGGAATCGAACCCGCGTTTTTTCCAATCCGGGGAAGTGCTCTAAGCCACTGAGCTACCCTACCGATCTTTCGATCATCCCAATCTCCTTATCACATTTATCTTACGACCAATGCCATCTGTCGGCAAGCATTTACATGCATTCAATGATCATCTTTAGTGATGCTTGCGTCATCTCAAATATATAAAAATATCAAAATATATAACGCACCAATATGAGCCAAAGCAAAAGGTTCTAGAATATATTCCTCCATAAAATTATCTTGAGTTGTTTTTTTACCATAATATTACATATTCAAGAAATTTGGGACTGTATTTAATAAAATATTAATATAATTTTGCTTCGCGGTTTCCTCCACCCTATATAATGACTATAATTGGTCGTACTTATGTAAAAATACCAAAGACCTATTATTATTATATTTAATAGTTTAGGTACAAGTTATAATGTTATAACTTTCTGGTATTTATGTGAATCTTACACATTTTGAAATAAAACCGTGTGGGCCGCGTCCGCGCAACGTGTAGGGCCGGCTTTAGAATTGTCTCACCCCTCTCCACCCATGGGAATCGTAAGAGCCGACTGAGGGAATACCGGGGGAGTGGGCCGCAGCACTTCCTCGAGTATTAACAACATCCACTGCGATCGCCAACCCGCCTGCCAAGCGTGGCGATTACGGCACTATCCCCCATTTGGAGAGGCCTATGTCCAGCAGTGGACGTCGAAGGGCTGATGGATGGATTGATGGATTGGAATAAAACTACGTTTACGGAATCTATCGCGTTTACTTGATTTACTACTATCCCGACGTTTCGAATACTTTACAGCATTCATGATCACGGGTGGACTTAGATGGTACACGTCCTAGACTGTTATCAGCCATATATATATATCTATACAGCATAAAGTCATCGTCCGTGGCCGTCTGTACGCTTTCTTCTTATAAACCTCGCAACGGATAATGAAATGATTTTCATTATCGTTATCCAAGAGAGCTTTAAGTATATAAGAATAATTTTATTTACCTTAACATAAAAAAAAAATTAAAGCGTTTGTCCGCGGCTTTGCCACAGCCAAACGCTAGTTTTTGGCTTATATCTCAGGTTTCTGATATAGTAGTGGAATAAAATGTATACCAGTTTTTAAGTCTAACCAATAGCTATCAAACAAAAAAAGTTGCATCAAAATTTGATCAGTAGTTTTTGCGTGATACGTGAACAAACAAATAGACAAACAATCTAAAAAAAAATGTTTTGTGTTCAGACACGCCTGTATAGACTAATACAGTCATTTTTTTCTCAAATATCTTAAATGTACAGACACAGCTCTGTTACAACTTTATAATAGTATAGATAGAAGATAGATAAATGCTTGAGTAGATATTAAAAGTACTAACTACGTAAAATTAAGGTATACAGTTTAATAGAATCTTCACCTTCCGTGTTCGTTATATGTACAATACATTCTAATTACTATTTTTTAATTTAGATATTTTATAACTAATCCTATTTGTAACATACAGTGACTGCACTTTAAGCACTAGGGACACTTTAAGATATAGGTACTTTAAAATACTGTAATAGAAATATTTAGTTCTTCAAAATTCCTGAAGATATTTTCACTTGTCAATTACACCCGTGTCAAGCGAGAGCGTGTCTCTATTGCACCTATAAAGTAAGAAGATGAATATTAAATATCCCTATGCCCAAAAAGTAAATAAATAAATAATCACGGACACTTCACACAACGTCCACTGGTCCAAAATTAAGCTTAACGCTTGTGAAATGGGTACCAGATTACGGATATAATCATATATTACTTTTTTATTTTGTAAATACATACATATAATAGATAAAGAACACCCAGACGCAGTACACATATCTGTGTTCATCACACAAATAATTGTCCTGAGTGGGAATCGAACCCACGACCTCGTGCACGGAAGTCGGTTACACTACCGACTACGCTACGAGGCCCGTCATAAAAAATGTTCACAAACATAACTATCTTATATTTTAACTTCAATCAATCTGAAATGTCTTTTTATGGATTTAGGGCATAGATCATTATGCTGGCAGTGATTTAGGGTTGGCATTTCATCAGACCTTACGTGGGAAAGTGTTAAAACCATACAACCCATCCATCCATCAGCCTTTTAAAGTCCACTGCTGGACATAGGCCTCCCCAAGAATGGGGGATAGTGTAATCACCACGCTTGGCAGGCGGGTTGACGATCACCGTGGATGTTGTTAATACCCGACGGAGTGCTGCTGCCCACTCCCCTAGTATTTTAAATCATACAATATAAGAAAATTAATATTAGACATCATCCATCCATCAGCCTTTTAAAGTCCACTGCTGGACATAGGCCTCCCCAAGAATGGGGGATAGTGCCGTAATCGCCACGCTTGGCAGGCGGGTTGGCGATCGCAGTGGATGTTGTTAATACTCTAAGGACTGCTGCTACCCACTCCCCCGATGTTGCCTCAGTCGGGGCTTACGACTCCCATGGGTGGAGAGAGGTGGGACAATTCTAAAGCCGGCCCCACGCGGCTGTAATATTAGACATAATGTTTTAAATTACTCGTGGCCCTATTCCTGCTGCGTGTAGTTTAGAATTGGGTCTACGTAGTAGATAATTATTGATAATTATATATATATTTGTCACATTACTAAGGGCTCTAGGGCACATTAATTATTTCTTCACAAAACTAGCTGTCCCACGGAACCATCTATTTCTGGGATATAAAGTAACCTATCCTTTTCGGGGGTTTTTGTACTACGTGGGTGGCAAACAAGCCTACGGCCCACCTGATGGTAAGCAGTTACCGTAGCCTATAGACGCTAGCAACACCAGAGGCATTACTCGCGCGCCGCCATACCCAAAGATACTAAGGAGAAGAAAGGAAAGATAATAAGGAGAGGGTTTGGGCCTTCGGCGCCCTCACTCATCATACGAAATACAACAGTAAACATACCTTTGTTTCACGATGATCTGTTATGAGAGGGTGGTACTTCCCCGATGGAGCCGGCCCATTCTTTTTAATTTTGGACTATATGTATGTCAAATTTGTCAGTCAAGTCGTATCGGCGTGAAGGCGTAAGTAAACGTATTGTTATATGCTCTTTGGGCGTAAGAAACAATTTGATTTTAGGCGTAGGTACAAATTCTGGATACAAAAAACCAACAAACAGGCGTACTACCACAACAAACGTCAAAACAATATTATTAAACATTTTGATCTATATTTTAGCAAAGAGTATTTTAGTACGAGCGGGAAACGGTTCCCGCTCGTACTAAAATACTCTTTTTCCTTATTCACAAATTATAATTTGTACTTTAAGAGTAGCTGAGCATGTCAACTGCTAAAATATAGACCAAAATGTTTAAAAAAATCACGCCATCAAATAGTATGAATTTTAATTGCAAAATTAAACTTACTACATTGGATGTATGCATGTAAATGCATTGTCGATAGATGGCGTTGATCGTTAGGACAAATGTGATGAGGAAATTTGGTATTTCTAGAAATAGTACGATAGCTCAATGGATTAGAGCACTTCCCCGGAAAGGAAGGGACGCAGGTTCGTTTCCCTCTCGTACTAATATACTCTTTTTCCTTATTCACAAATTATAATTTGTACAATATTATTACGTGCCAACGAATAATATTTGTATATTACAATCGGCACGCAAGCCATAGCTTATCGATTTCGGTGTGAGAGACGTTGCCCGCCATTTACGCTATTGTTGCGGCAATTAAGTGTAATTATATAACATAATTATCTGCCATCCGAATTTAAGTTAATCGAATCGTTTTACTGTAATATTACGCAATTATTGTGGACACGTAACTAATTTGCATGTCATCGTCATCATCGCCCTAGCCTTATTGTAATTTATTTTGTGGTCGGCTTCCCATTGTTGTCAAGCCGCTGCGCACCATTTCATTTCTCAGATATGAAATGAAACAATACGGCTATCTTCTGCTACAGCCAAAACACACTGAAATGCTTTACGACCGGTCACACAGGAGACGATGATACCGACCCATTCGGACCCGATAGCAAGTGAGTACTCTCACTTAGTACCCAGTCCTACCATCAGTAAGCAATGGTAATAATTGCTTACTTCCCTTAGTCGGCTTGTACACTCGCGGGAAAGGATGGGGTGGTGAAACTTGTAATTCTTAGACCGTCACACACAGACAAAGACAAAAGAAGAAAAGATCGGAGTCAGATTTTTTATTCAGGACACATGTACCGACCCGCTGCTATACATGCCTTTCAAAGCACGGAGGAGGTCAGATGTCTACAAATATATGTGAATTTTTGGTCACCCACCTGACGCCAGCCGAGCGAACGTTGTTTAACCTTGCCAATCTGAACTGCAAGTGCACAACTAGGCAATCTATTCGTAAAGTTATATAGACACTGTGGATTATAGAACAAGACGATCTTTCCTAACTTCCTGAACACTGTCAAGCCGAGCTGGGTTAGTCAATTGACCTATTTCTCGAAGCCTACCTAACTGGACTTCCAAGGGCGACAAAAAATAAGCCCATTATATGTGATCATATTTATTCTGATACAAGAAACCATTTTAAAACTAATTAGTTTCTTTTTGAAATAAAACTACGTTTACGGAATCTATCGCGTTTACTTGATTTTTATACTATCCCGACGTTTCGAATACTTTGCAGCATTCATGATCACGGGTGGTTTTAGATGGTAGGCGTCCAAAGCTGATATGTTGTTTCAACGGTTTCATCTACCTACAGTAATATGATTTTACAAATTTTTGGTTTATTTATTTCAACCCACATAATATTCGTTTAGAAACACAATTACAAATATCTACTTTAAGTTTTATGCTTACTTTAATGTATGAGATTTTAAGCTAGTATAATAAAATTAAATTAAATTAGTATAATACTCCTCTTTAAGTTTTAAATTTTTGTTTATATTTAGTGCTTAAGAATTCTACCACAAACTACCAATTAAATTTTTTCAAGTAATCAATAAACTACCAGTAAGTTCAAACTTATATCAAAAAACAACCAGTTAGTTAATTTTATTTTATACTAATATACATTGTAAGCATAAAACTTAAAGTAGATATTTTTAATTGTGTTTCTAAATGAATATGTGGGTTGAAATAAATAAACCAAAAATTTGTAAAATCATATTACTGTGGGTAGATGAAACCGTTGAAACAACATATCAGCTTTGGACGCCTACCATCTAAGTCCACCCGTGATCATGAATGCTGTAAAGTATTCAAAACGTCGGGATAGTATAAAAATCAAGTAAACGCGATAGATTCCGTAAACGTAGTTTTATTTCAAAATGTGTAAAATTCGCGTAAATGTTAGAAAGTATTAGTAATTAGTTTCACCAACGCTGAAGACTACGCATCTCAGAGATATGTATCTGTCAAACTTACGTCATTTTAACAAAAGTTACAGGTGTGCCGAATCTAACTTTACATATTGTATTGCTCTTCCTTACTCAGAGAAATTAAAACTTTTGAAATATGATAAACGATGTATTTTTCTCTTTAGCTCATTTTTTTTAATTGTATCTTCCATCATTCGCATAGGAATCAAATTAAATGTTGATAGTATCGATATTCTCATGTAATTACAATATATGCCTACTTTACTTCCCTGACTAACACCTAATTAGGTAAAAATAAATACATTAATACACACGAGTTGGCCCACTGCCTAGCTAAGTTGTATTCTATGATCGCTAACACTATAGGAAACTATTAAAATGTACAAAAATTTGACATCTCTAACGTTTAGTAACGTGACTTAGCGTTATAGATATCGTTAAAGATATCAAATTTTTATACATTTTAATAGTTTTCTATAGCGTTAGTGATCATAGATCATTTGCAACTTGGTTAGGCCCACTGGCCTTTTTCGGCAATAAGAAGCAAGAAAATAAATCTAACGATTTTTAATAGACGATGAAGACAAAGGATAGAGACAAGATAAGACACTTGGGCATCGGACATTCTGATTCACCAACGTAACATTACAAATAACTTTTTTTGTTATGGCGGGAAAACCACGTCGTTCGGGGCAATGAACAGAAAATGTGGGACCCTCACCCACTAAATAAACCCGTCATGTGTCGTCTCTCCGTCTGTGTTGGCGGACCACTGGAACTATGTTGAATTACCTACTTCAGTGGTAACATTAAAAAAATAATAAAAGAAATACCTACAAAAAACATTAAAATTAGACAGTGATTTCACGTCGATATTCAATGAGAGGGGAAGTTCCAGGGTCCCCTTCCTCGGCCGAAACAGTCCATTAATCATAAAACTCCATTTATCATTAAGTGTGATTTAGCCTTAAATATCAAAGGCATTATAAGCCATAAATGTACCAATACGATAAAGATATAAACATGGAACAAACAGGACATTTGTCAATAAACCTTCGTTTATAATTCAATTCAATTCTTTTCTTGTGGCTTCTGCTGACAGTAGGTCGCAATTTCACCAACGTCCACGTTTTTCTCAAAGGTGGTAAAAATATATCTTGTTGGTCGGTAGGGCCAATGACTCAATTTCTCCGTTCATAAACAGTTTCATTAACAGTCCTTGTTTTTCTCGCTGGTAAGAATATATCTTGTTGGTTGGTAGGGCCAATGACTCAGTTCCCCAGGTCAAAAACAGTTTCATTAACACTTGTCTTAAAGTGATTTGGTGTAATTTTGTAATAATTTTGGAAAAAAATTAGTTTCAATAGAGCTGTCTGTACCTAAAAGGGACAAGACAAATACTCAATATATACATACTTATACATATTACAAACATTATATTTACAATAAAATAACCCAAACTTATAATTTAATTTTAGTATAGTTAATAAACTTAACCAAAAGGTATAAATATGGAGGAAATGTGAGGGATAAGAGTAATTGAGATGAGGTGGGACGGGGGATATCTGGAGGGAGGATATCATATAAGGACATAGATAGTAGAGGGCAGTTAAAAAGAATGTGTTCCACTGATCCTTCATCCAATCCACACTCACAAAGAGAGCTATCCCTAATCCTCAATTTATGAAGATGGACTGGTGTACAAGAATGACCTAGTCGAAGACGGCAAATAGAGGAGTAGACAGATCTATTCAGATTTTTATATTTGAAAAACCATGGTGTATTAGGAATGACAGGCTGAATCAATGCAAAATGTTTACCTTTTATCTTGCATGATTTGACCCTGTGCCCAGACTAAGAACTAAAAAGAAGAGGTTTAGCAAAAGAGCCAAAGGTCATATGAATAAATTATGGAGTTATCCAAAGAACCAGATAGACTAGATTTTTTGGCACATGAATCTGCAGTCTCGTTTCCTGGAATACCACAGTGACCTGGGATCCAGGCCAAAACTACATGTAATCCCAACTGATAACATAAATACAAATTTTCTCTAATTTTTATAATAGGGATATGATTAAATTTGGATTTGAAGGGGTTGGCTAATATTGATTGCAGAGAGCTCTTAGAATCAGTAAATATGATAGATTTAGGGATATTATAAGATTTTACATATAGAATGGCTTCTAAAAGGGCAATAGATTCTCCCGTAAAAACTGAGGCAATAGATGGGAGCTTAAAACTTAAAATTATTTTTGTGGATGGTATCCATACTGCACTACCAACTGCACTGTGGGGGTCAAGATTAGAAGCGTCGGTGTAAAGGGTCATGTAATTTTCATAATTTAAAGACAGGTTGTTATAAAATTTGTTAAGAGATCCAGGGTCATTTTTATCAACACCAAAATCAAGACCAATGTCAGGTTGAAATATAAGGGTTTCATAGGGTAGAGAGAATGATGGATGAGTGAGACACTGTTTAACAGGATGGGGAAGGCGAAAAAATTTCAAATAACTATAAAGGAGAGGAGAGAGGTTATTAGTGTAAGAGAGGTTGCGAGAGCCAACTAGGTCAGAGAGAAGTCTTATTTTGTTCAAAAGCAGGTGGTTAGAGTTTTGTACTAATTTGAAGATAAATCTATCAGACAAATATTGTCTGCGAATATGGAGAGGAGGATCAACACACTCAACCTGCATAGCATTAATTGGAGTGGATCTCATGGCTCCCAAAATAATGCGAAGGCTTTTTGATTGTATTTTCTCAATTTTGATAGAAGCGTGTTTAGCAATAGGGTCGAGAATAAAGGATCCATAGTCCAAGTGGCTACGAATGATAGCATTGTAGAGTAGCTTGAGATAGAATGGATGAGATCCCCACCAGAGATCTAAAATGTTTAGATGTTTTTCACACTTTTGGGATATGTGTTCCATGTGTTTTGCTCCTGAAAGTCTAGCGTCTAACTACACACCTAGGAATTTAACCATATTATCTTGGGAGATTTGTTCACCATCTACATGTAGGGAGATGTTGGGAATTCGATATTTTTTGGAAATTATAACTAGTTTACTTTTATTGCCAGAAATTGAAAGTCCATGATTGTGTAAAAATAGATTTAGTGACCTGAGAGAAGAGGGAAGTAAATTACATGCTTGTTCTAGTGAAAGAGATTGTGTATAGAGGACAAGGTCATCAGCATACTGTAAAATCTGGCATTGTGAAAGGATAGATTGCTCAAGATCATACGTATAGATATTATACAGCAAAGGGCTCAAAACGGATCCCTGGGGTAAGCCTTTCCAGACAGTCCTAGGAGGGAGGATGTTGTTGATCATAACAAGAGTTCTGAGAGAATCTGCATACATAATCTAATGAGCTTCGTTGGAATGTTCAGCTGAACAAGTTTATTCCTGAGCACCGGAAGCAATACATTGTCGTAAGCTGCTGAGACATCTAAGAATACCCCCATGAGGTATTATTTTTTCAGAAAAGATGAGCGAATGTCAGTAGTTAAAATGCTAAGACTATCCAGTGTGTATAGCCTTTACGGAAGCCAAATTGAGAACTGGGTAGGATACCTCGGCTCTCAATAAACCATTCTAAACGATTTTTTATTAGATGTTCAGTTACTTTTAACAGGACAGAGGATAGGGCTATTGGACGATAACTATTGGGGTCAGATGGATCTTTACTTGGTTTAAGGATAGGAATAATCAGCTGGGATCTCCATTGATCAGGTATGATACCATAATCAGGGGAACAGTTGATAATGCTGAGAAAAAATAGTTTAACTTTGTCAGAGGCTTGGATAAGAAGGGAGTAAACAATATTATCTAGACCCGGGGAAGAGTCTTGTAAGCCATCCAGAGCTAATTTAAGCTCTGAGAAGGAAAAATTAGAAGACAGCTGGTCATGAGAAGGCATATAATAGGGAGGGGAAGGGATTGAATCCATAGTGGGTACGAAAGGAGGGCAAAGCCTGTCAGCAAAAGAGTTAGTCCAGGTAGATGAGTCATTACCAGAAATATTATCTTCCGAAAATGAGCCTCTAAATCGTTTCACCTGTTTCCAGACAAACGAAGCATAGGACTTCGGAGCAAGGTTTTCACAGAATTTACGCCAACCTAATCTTTTCTTTATGCGAAAAGTTCTGCGTAATTTAGCGGCAGACATTTTATAATTAATAAAATTTTCAGGAGTCATGTGAGAATCATAAATTAACTCCGACTGATCTCTTTGTCTGATTAATGTTGTGCACTCTTTGTCCCACCAAGGAGGTGAAGAATAGCGTTGCGATTTCTTTTTAACAGGAATGTGAGATTTGGCAGCTGATAAAATACTATTTTGGAATGAAGTATATGTATATTTAAAATTTAGAACATGAGGAGAGGGGAGGTGGTCTATTTTTAAATCAAGAGTGGATTAATAGGAGGACCAATCTGCTTCAGACAATTTAAATTTAAAACGAGAATTAGGATTAGGCTTGGGGGATCGGCCGTGTGGGGCCGGCTTTAGAATTGCCCCACCCCTCTCTACCCACGGGAGTCGTAAGAGCCGACTAAGGGAATACCGGGGGAGTGGGCAGCAGCACTCCCTCGAGTATTAACAACATCCACTGCGATCGCCAACCCGCCTGCCAAGCGTGGCGATTACGGCATTTATCCCTCATGACGGGAACGCTCGTTGTGGCGTTCTCATGGGGAGGCCTATGTCCAGCAGTGGACGTTGAAAGGATGGATGGATTGGGGGATGACCTGTGTGGTATGGAGATTATTATTGGGTAATGATCACTACCATAACACAGTGTAAGAATGTTCCAAGACAGGAGGTGGAGCAAAGAAGAGGAACATAAGGAGAGGTCAATAGCACTATTATGGTTTTGAGAGGGAAGAACCCTACGGGTGGGAGAACCATCATTTAATATACATAAATTAGATTCATCAATTATGTCTAATAATGAATGTCCGAAAAGATCACAATGGTGTGATCCCCAAGCGGTGTGATGTGCATTAAAGTCCCCCATTATAATGATGGGAGAGGGAACAGATGAAAAAAAGATGGAAAATATCAGCTATAAGTCTTGAGTTTGGATGAGGGATATAGATAGATAAAAAGGATATATTAAAGGATCTAATTGCAACAATGTTGATGTCAGGAGGGTGGGGAGGCAGTGTAATTTGGGTGAAAGGAAGAGAACGTTTCACTAGTAAAGCACATTCTGCATATCCATCAGATCTGTCATCCCGGAGACACACATATCCCGGCACTCTAAAGTGAGAGCCAGGGATAAGCCATGTCTCCGAGACAGCAATAAATGAGGGATGGAAAGAGTTAATTAAATTAAGAAGTTCAGGCTTACGTGGTAGAAGACTTTTACAGTTCCACTGGAGAATTGTGTTTTGGTCCATAAAGGTCAGACAAGGAGAGAAATGTGCTAAGTTTAGAGAGGCAACGTTGGACGGTAGATTGGTCTTATTTTGGGACAAAAGGGTAATGAGCATAGTTAAAAGAATATCTAGTAGGTTTTCTGGGGATTACCAGGAGAAGGCATTTGTGAAGAGAGAGCGCAACCATTAGGAAGTAGAGCAGGTTCTTCACTGATAATAGTATGATGAGCAACCCTATCGAAGGATTTGGTATGAGGAGCTCTAGGCTTAGGTGAAGAAAAAATAGTTTTATAGTGGGACTTTGTGACTGGATAGGAGGATGAATTGGAGGTTGAAGGAAGAGTTGAAGAAAGGTTCTGGGAGACAACATTAGAATATAAGTGGTTTGACTTAGGAACTTTAAAGCAGGTGTCATGATATGAAATGTTATATTGAGACATAATATTTTTGATAGAGCGCTGGCGATCAAGTTCTGGGCAACATTTGTCAGCGGCAAAATGGTTACCCAAGCAATGAAGGCATGTAGATTTGGTTTCAGAAATGTCATAATTTTCACCAGAGTGACGCTGAGCACATTTAAAACATCTGGCTTTGGAGCGGCACTGGGTCTTTATGTGGCCAAAACGGCAACAATTGTTACATTGTATAGTAGGAAAGATGTAGGGTTCAACAGGGAGGGATGTATAAAAGGAAAATACATTAGAAGGAAGAAGCTGCCCTCGGAAAGTAAGAACAACAGATTGGGTGGGAATCCAGGAGATTTGGCCATCAGTCGAAGATTTACGGTTGAGTCGCCTTGCCTTTAATACTTCACCGTATCCAGAGGGGAAAACGAATTCCTCCGTAGACAGGTCTATAGGAACATTCCTGACCACTTCATATTTACAAATATTAAATGATGGTATAACTGCATTAAAATTATAATTAGTGAGAATGGGGTTTATTACAAAATTATTTGCATCATGAGCTGTTTTAAAATACACTGCTACTCTATTGCGGCCAATCGACTTAACGCCATCTGAACATATGTTTTGAATTTTGTTCACAGCTAGGAATTGACCAAATTTAATTGGTTTAAGCGCAGACTTGGATGAAGGATCTGTAACGGACTTTGATACATGCACAATAAACGCACCCGAATCAGTTTCATTATAGGCTGCCAACCCAATAGTGTATGCCGGAGATGAGTACACAGTTTGGATCGACGCTGACGCCAATTCGGTGTTAATAATAATTTTTTTGTTTGTTAATGAACCTTCAGTTACATCGGCTCGACGTTTTAATAAGTTATCCGGGTGACAGCGATTAGGAGGATCAGGTGGATCAGGAACCGGAGGTATAACCTCCATGGCGTCCATATTTTATATTATTAATAAAAATATACACTTAAATAATTATAAGTAGAAAACACTCACGTAGGTAGAACTGCTATACAGACTATATAACTAAGAAAAAACAAGAAGAAAGTAATAAAATCACCAAAATCTGACGACAACTGCTAATTCACAAATCGATCATTTCCCGCTTTCCGAGTCAATAATCAATACTCACCTTCGTTTATAGTTCAGACATTAATTCATTTGACATTAAGTTGACACACAATATTTGATTTCGAAAGATACCGTTGTATATTTTCTATGGACAGGTTTTGACAGCGACGATTCAAAAGTCCGGAATATTAAATATTTATCGCCATTTCATATAATTTAGGCAATATTGTTCATGCTAATGTCTCCTCCACTGTCAGGCATGTTAGATAGCAAGCCCAAGAAACGTGATACAAGTATGACTTTGTTGTAAAAAAATGGTATACTTACACCTTAACCTAATATACTTATATACTAGCTCCTGTCTTCTTCCGTGCGGCTCTTTGCGGGCTTCGGAATTGGCTCTAGAGAAAAATGTAAAAGTGAATAAAAAATTAATGCATAAATACATATAAGTAAAATAATATAGATGTATCTTATTGCTACACTTCCTAATAGTCATAATAAATTGAGTAAAATTTTTTGTAGGCCTATAACCAAAACACGTTTAAAAGTGTATAGTAACTATACTCTAAATATTTAGATATTTTTATATATATTTTCAGTATTTGACATGCTTAGCACTATACATTAAACACAAAGACACAAAGTGAAAAATGTGAAATCGAAAATAACAGTCACGAGCAGGATTTGAACCTGCATCTTCTGGATACCGTCCAGATGCTTTGCCAATTCAGCCATCGTGACAATTGCTCCTGACTGCTAATTTCGATAACACATTCATACTTAACGTCTTTGGGTGACGCCTGCGCCATCTGTCGGAAGTATTTTCATACATTATACCGACCAGGTAAACTTAATTTTACAATTAAGATTTTACCTAATAAAGGCGTGCTGAACATGAGGTCTCGGGTTCGATCCCCGGGTGGGGCAGTGTTACTAAGGTTTTTTAGTTATTGTAATTGATCAACAGTCCGACGCGTGATTCGGGTGACTAATCGCAGATAATCACAAGGAAGTGAAACGAATGTTCGTCTAACATTTCGTTTTTCATTCTTAGGGGCCTGTCTATTTCTACTTACGGATCTGATCATAGCACGCTATTGAATACGTGATAGGGTACGCTACTCTTGAAACTTTGATACAAGTCTAACTAAAGCTACATTCAGAGACCTCGTCTCTGTTCCTTGTCATCATTGGTAACACACACTCGTCCTTTCTTTATTTTTTGTTAAGGCGGGATAAATGTTCCTAACCGCACACCCCGTCGTTCGGGGCAACGAACAGGGTAGTGTGGGGCCCTCACGCACTAAAGAAACTCACCGTGTGCCGTCTCTCCACCTTTAATGGCGGGCCACTGGAGCTATGTTACATTGCTTCAGTGGTAACACATACTCGTCCTTGACCATCGTTTTCAGCCTAAACGCTTCCCAAACGCTGCCCCGCTGCCCAGCTATAAAAGATATGAACTTTACATAAAATATATTGGCCGATAGATCCGGCCCCTTTCGGCGATTGAACTGAATATTTTATTGTAGCAATTCGATTAGTGAACGAGTTATATGTTTTCTGGATAATAATGAAAAAAATATAGTTGTAACGTTTGCGGGAAAAAACACATTCAGGCGTGAGGAGATGTTTACTGCCTCATCTCGCACTTTATTGTATTAACGAAAAATTATAAACTACTAGCCTTTGCCCGCGGCTTCGCTGCAACCATAAGCTAGTTTTTAGATTGTATCTCAGGTTCCCGATATAGTAGCGGGATTAAATGTATACCAGTTTTTAAGTCTAATCAAGGCGTTTCAAATAAAAAAGTTGCATCTAAATCCGTCAAATAATATTGCAGATATATAAGTTTTATTAGAATGTTGTCTTTCATTAGATAATTTTATCTGAAATTGTTCCAATGAAACTAGGTATTAGAAATCTAAACATATTTTTAATATGAATTGCAAAGCGTCCAGGGTCCATAGAATGGAACTCACTAAGGGCGGATTCGACAAACAAGAATACATTTTATTCCTAGAATAAATCGCTATTTACTCGAGAATAAATCAATTTTACATTTTACTAACAACAATGCGAAGAATAGCGAGCCTATTTGGGAATAGTCACTATACTACCGATTAGCATCGAATAAGGAGTTAATCCAAGAATAAAAAAAATGGCGTCTTCTTTTTTGTGCTGTCATTTTTCGAAACCAATATCGGTTTCGGGCGCGTGACAGCTACTTTCTCACGCTATAACGACAAATAAGAGTTGAGATGAGTTAAGCTATACACTGTCCCGTTTGTAGAACAATTTCTTTTTGCTGGGTATTACATTCACTTCGCTATTCGCTAATAGCTATTCCAAGTATAAGCGATACGTCAGATGGCGTGGAAAAACGACTGTTGATTATCTAAGAGAATAAAATCGTGGAATAAATTATTCTCGGTATAGTTATTCTTGTATACATTCGAGTTTGGTCGAATCCACTCTAAATCGTATCGACATCGTTTCGTCTCGCTTGTGATTGGTAGAGAAACCGACGCATGATGTCTCAATAATCCCTCGGCCGATCTCGGTGATCTCTCAACCAATCACAATAACATTATGCGATGTCGATACGATTTATTGAGATGCATTCAAACACCCCGATTCTGAACCTTAAAAAATGCTATTGATGAAAGTAACCATTCAAATTTTAAATCTACTAAACAGTAATAAAGTTTGTTAACGAAACAAAACCGTTTTTCATTGTTTCAGGTGATGAGTACGTGTTCCGTGACACTTGGGGCGGCATCAGTCTCATGTTTGCTGCCAATCAAACCCATAAGACATTAATGCCTAACACTACTTATGTAAGTACTTAAATAACTTAAATAAACAAGTCTTTCATTCGGTGGGGTGGGTCGTAAAGACGTTTATTTATTTACTAGCTGACCCGGCAAACGTTGTCTTGCCATATATTTTACTAGCTGACCCGGCAAACGTTGTTTTGCCATATAAATTATTATTTCTACGTAATTTCTAGTGTAGACAAAAATAACTGACTCATTGTAAGTGTGTAAGGATGTGGTATATGCGTGAAATAGGCATGGAGCGCTGTGAACGATGAGAGAATATAAAAATAACAAACGCCAAACATTATTATTTTTGAGTTATTGTAGGTTATTTCTTAAAATTACATATCACTAATTAATTACGACAGTAACACTAACAAACAATATCAGTCTCTTTATGCTATAGCGTGAACAATATTTTTTGTTAGCCCATCTTTAGCTAACATAGCGGTCGCCCGTGGCCCGCGTGGATGTCGGTTACCGCTGCAAAAAGCCTTCCCAGGAAAGACACGGTCAGCAAAATGATTCCCAGGTCAATTCACAGACACCGACACTAACATCGACGACGCAGTCATTATCCGCAGGCTGCATAGATTGTCTTTATGAGGATGTTAAAGTTGTTAATGATGAAAATATTTAAATGTAATTAATACTAAGTTTTCACTTCTGTCGGTAGTCCCGGAGTGAAACCTGTTGTTTTAGGATAGATAACTAAAGCGATTATTGTAGAGCTTCTCTATAAACAACATTTGACGTTAAATTATTTTCAGGTAACAAAATATACTGATGGTCGGGAGTCCCGACCCGTGATAGGGCAACGTAAAGTTGCCCATGCGTAAAACATTCTTTTCGTAAATCAATTCCTACTAATTTGAATGTTTGGCCCTGGGATTTGTTTATCGTTAGTGCGAAAGAAATTTTTACTGGAAATTGGAGCCTTTTGAAGGGTATAGGCAAATCAGTAGGAATCATGGGTATTCTTGGTATATGAGCTAATTCACCAGCTGCAGGGCCGGTGATAATCTTCGCTACTATTAAATTATCTTTTAGCTCCTTTATAAGAAGTCTCGTGCCATTACACAAGTTGGGGGGGCTTAAATTTCTGAGAAGCATTATCGGCGTGCCAACTTTTAACGACAGTTCATGAGGTGGTAGCCCAGCGGAGTTCAGAGAATTTAAAAATTCCTGAGGGTAGTGCACTGACGGTGTCTATGGATTTATAGTACTTTACTTCACCCGGTACTTTCTGCATAATTAAATTGTTTATTTCGTTGACTGTTTCATTCCTGGGAGAAACTATTACTCTACAACACAGCAAACGAAAATCATTTCGATGTAAGTTTTCGATGTCAGGATATATAGCATCTATCAGACTATCTAAATTATGGACTATTTGGCCTAGAGACTCACCCAAAGTAACTGGATAATCGGTGCCCAAATTTCAAGATGGAAAAATTCCTTCTTCAAGTTTCAGCAGCTGTTGTGGAAAATTGCTATGCGTATTTCCATGTAAATGAGCTCTCATATTGGTGCGCAAATTCAAATGTTTAACAGATGTCCAAAGTTGAGACGATTTTAAACATGCCTTCATAATATCTGCTCGCGTACCTCTGTTGACGACTGGAAGCGTTTGTCGGAAGTCTCCAGCAAATACAAAAGTGATAGCACCCATGACATTAGCAGAGCTTCGGAGGTCTTTTAAAGTACGGTCTACGGCCTCCACATGAGTTCTATGACTCATGGTGCATTCATCCCATATTACCAACGACGCGTCTTGCAGTAACTTACCAAGAGGCCCATTTTTCCGAATAGAGCACGTAGACCGTTGATCTAAAGATACGGATAGCGGGAGTTTAAACGTAGAGTGAGCAGTTTTTCCTTCGTTCAAGAGAATTGCAGCAATTCCTGACGAAGCAACTGCAATCGCTATCTTCCCTGATTGCCTTATCTTAGCAAGTATCAAATTTGCGAGAAAAGTCTTTCCGGTGCCTCCTGGTGCGTCCAAAAATAATAAACTCCCCATGTTATTGTTCACGCTATCCACAATAGTCCCATAAGCATGTCTTTGATCTGGTACTAATTTTGGCACATTGTCATTTACTGTTATACTGTTGCACCATTGTGTCAATAGTATTATTCTGGGTACGAACAGGAGAAGGTAATTTTAGATATTTTTATATATATTTTTAGCATTTGACATGCTTAGCACTATACATTAAACACAAAGTGAAAAATGTGAAATCGAAAATAACAGTCAGGAGCAGGATTTGAACCTGCATCTTCTGGATACCGTCCAGATGCTTTACCAATTCAGCCATCCTGACAATTGCTCCTGACTGCTAATTTCGATAACACATCATACTTAACGTCTTTTGGGTGACGCCTGCGCCATTTGTCGGAAGTATTTTCATACATTATACCGACCAGGTAAACTTAATTTTACAATTAAGATTTTACCTAATAATGACGCAAACCCTTTAAATATTTTAGATATTTTTATATATATTTTTAGCATTTGACATACTTAGCACTATACATTAAACACAAAGTGAAAAATGTGAAATCGAAAATAACAGTCAGGAGCAGGATTTGAACCTGCATCTTCTGGATACCGTCCAGATGCTTTACCAATTCAGCCATCCTGACAATTGCTCCTGACTGCTAATTTCGATAACACATCATACTTAACGTCTTTTGGGTGACGCCTGCGCCATTTGTCGGAAGTATTTTCATACATTATACCGACCAGGTAAACTTAATTTTACAATTAAGATTTTACCTAATAATGACGCAAACCCTTTAAATATTTTAGATATTTTTATATATATTTTTAGCATTTGACATGCTTAGCACTATACATTAAACACAAAGTGAAAAATGTGAAATCGAAAATAACAGTCAGGAGCAGGATTTGAACCTGCATCTTCTGGATACCGTCCAGATGCTTTACCAATTCAGCCATCCTGACAATTGCTCCTGACTCCTAATTTCGATAACACATCATACTTAACGTCTTTTGGGTGACGCCTGCGCCATTTGTCGGAAGTATTTTCATACATTATACCGACCAGGTAAACTTAATTTTACAATTAAGATTTTACCTAATAATGACGCAAACCCTTTAAATATTTTAGATATTTTTATATATATTTTTAGCATTTGACATGCTTAGCACTATACATTAAACACAAAGTGAAAAATGTGAAATCGAAAATAACAGTCAGGAGCATGATTTGAACCTGCATCTTCTGGATACCGTCCAGATGCTTTACCAATTCAGCCATCCTGACAATTGCTCCTGACTGCTAATTTCGATAACACATCATACTTAACGTCTTTTGGGTGACGCCTGCGCCATTTGTCGGAAGTATTTTCATACATTATACCGACCAGGTAAACTTAATTTTACAATTAAGATTTTACCTAATAATGACGCAAACCCTTTAAATATTTTAGATATTTTTATATATATTTTTAGCATTTGACATACTTAGCACTATACATTAAACACAAAGTGAAAAATGTGAAATCGAAAATAACAGTCAGGAGCAGGATTTGAACCTGCATCTTCTGGATACCGTCCAGATGCTTTACCAATTCAGCCATCCTGACAATTGCTCCTGACTGCTAATTTCGATAACACATCATACTTAACGTCTTTTGGGTGACGCCTGCGCCATTTGTCGGAAGTATTTTCATACATTATACCGACCAGGTAAACTTAATTTTACAATTAAGATTTTACCTAATAATGACGCAAACCCTTTAAATATTTTAGATATTTTTATATATATTTTTAGCATTTGACATGCTTAGCACTATACATTAAACACAAAGTGAAAAATGTGAAATCGAAAATAACAGTCAGGAGCAGGATTTGAACCTGCATCTTCTGGATACCGTCCAGATGCTTTACCAATTCAGCCATCCTGACAATTGCTCCTGACTGCTAATTTCGATAACACATCATACTTAACGTCTTTTGGGTGACGCCTGCGCCATTTGTCGGAAGTATTTTCATACATTATACCGTCCAGGTAAACTTAATTTTACAATTAAGATTTTTTAGCATTTGACATGCTTAGCACTATACATTAAACACAAAGTGAAAAATGTGAAATCGAAAATAACAGTCAGGAGCAGGATTTGAACCTGCATCTTCTGGATACCGTCCAGATGCTTTAATCACCCAAAAGACGTTAAGTATGATGTGTTATCGAAATTAGCAGTCAGGAGCAATTGTCAGGATGGCTGAATTGGTAAAGCATCTGGACGGTATCCAGAAGATGCAGGTTCAAATCCTGCTCCTGACTGTTATTTTCGATTTCACATTTTTCACTTTGTGTTTAATGTATAGTGCTAAGCATGTCAAATGCTTTTCACTTTGTGTTTAATGTATAGTGCTAAGCATGTCAAATGCTAAAAATATATATAAAAATATCTAAAATATTTAAAGGGTTTGCGTCATTATTAGGTAAAATCTTAATTGTAAAATTAAGTTTACCTGGACGGTATAATGTATGAAAATACTTCCGACAAATGGCGCAGGCGTCACCCAAAAGACGTTAAGTATGATGTGTTATCGAAATTAGCAGTCAGGAGCAATTGTCAGGATGGCTGAATTGGTAAAGCATCTGGACGGTATCCAGAAGATGCAGGTTCAAATCCTGCTCCTGACTGTTATTTTCGATTTCACATTTTTCACTTTGTGTTTAATGTATAGTGCTAAGCATGTCAAATGCTAAAAATATATATAAAAATATCTAAAATATTTAAAGGGTTTGCGTCATTATTAGGTAAAATCTTAATTGTAAAATTAAGTTTACCTGGTCGGTATAATGTATGAAAATACTTCCGACAAATGGCGCAGGCGTCACCCAAAAGACGTTAAGTATGATGTGTTATCGAAATTAGCAGTCAGGAGCAATTGTCAGGATGGCTGAATTGGTAAAGCATCTGGACGGTATCCAGAAGATGCAGGTTCAAATCCTGCTCCTGACTGTTATTTTCGATTTCACATTTTTCACTTTGTGTTTAATGTATAGTGCTAAGTATGTCAAATGCTAAAAATATATATAAAAATATCTAAAATATTTAAAGGGTTTGCGTCATTATTAGGTAAAATCTTAATTGTAAAATTAAGTTTACCTGGTCGGTATAATGTATGAAAATACTTCCGACAAATGGCGCAGGCGTCACCCAAAAGACGTTAAGTATGATGTGTTATCGAAATTAGCAGTCAGGAGCAATTGTCAGGATGGCTGAATTGGTAAAGCATCTGGACGGTATCCAGAAGATGCAGGTTCAAATCCTGCTCCTGACTGTTATTTTCGATTTCACATTTTTCACTTTGTGTTTAATGTATAGTGCTAAGCATGTCAAATGCTAAAAATATATATAAAAATATCTAAAATATTTAAAGGGTTTGCGTCATTATTAGGTAAAATCTTAATTGTAAAATTAAGTTTACCTGGTCGGTATAATGTATGAAAATACTTCCGACAAATGGCGCAGGCGTCACCCAAAAGACGTTAAGTATGATGTGTTATCGAAATTAGCAGTCAGGAGCAATTGTCAGGATGGCTGAATTGGTAAAGCATCTGGACGGTATCCAGAAGATGCAGGTTCAAATCCTGCTCCTGACTGTTATTTTCGATTTCACATTTTTCACTTTGTGTTTAATGTATAGTGCTAAGCATGTCAAATGCTAAAAATATATATAAAAATATCTAAAATATTTAAAGGGTTTGCGTCATTATTAGGTAAAATCTTAATTGTAAAATTAAGTTTACCTGGTCGGTATAATGTATGAAAATACTTCCGACAAATGGCGCAGGCGTCACCCAAAAGACGTTAAGTATGATGTGTTATCGAAATTAGCAGTCAGGAGCAATTGTCAGGATGGCTGAATTGGTAAAGCATCTGGACGGTATCCAGAAGATGCAGGTTCAAATCCTGCTCCTGACTGTTATTTTCGATTTCACATTTTTCACTTTGTGTTTAAGGAGAAGGTAATCCAAAATCACTTAAATTTTTGTCGTTTAATTCTAGTAGTTTGTTTTTCTATTCCAATTAATCCTTCATTATAAATGACTTCAGTGAAGGGTAAAGTGTTATCCTGATTTGGTTGTCTGATACGATGTCTAATATCTTCACAGAACTGATCTTTGAAAGTATCCCATAACTTCAATGGTTCCGATGGTTGACAAAATAAAAGTATGACTACGAACAACTCCCTTAGTTTTTTTGGACAATGTGATAACGACGCTTCGCTTAAAGTGTTACCCCAATGGTCATCGTTTTCAAATAAACCTCGGTCACGGCAAGCTGCTTGATACGTCTCTTTGACAATACCGTTTACAGTTTTAAGGTATGCAAATGAGGTCGGACCGCGTACAGCGTGCAGTAGAATCCTAAGATAAAAAACACTCTGATTGTGATGGATGTATCCCGTAGACTCTACCTAAAGCGGCATCTTTTATTATCTCCGGATGTCCAACTACATCTTCACCACGCCTCCTTCTAGTGAATTTATTATTTGCCCATGTATAGTATTGCGGGACTTCATGATACAGAAGAGTTTTTGCGAATTCATCTTCATTACAGAGAGCAAAAAATGCCAGTAATGTGGTATTGCGTGGGTTTTGGACTACTTGATGAGCTGTCCCTGGTGTAAAATACACCATTTGACCGTTCTCTAGATGAACGGCCAAATGCACTATAGTAGGATGCCGGTCGTGAATGGAAAATTCAAATAAGCGCCAGACAGCTTCAAATGTGCTTATGTACCTGCCATTTAAATAGTTTTCAACCTCATCCTGTGGGTTTCTAAGGCTAAAAGTTGCCTGATCTGAACCTTTATTTATATACTTACATATATATTTAATGGCTTGGACAGAGTGGCAATACTCCACGTTTATATGAGCGTTAAAAGTCTTACATAGTAGCGGGGAGTATGGAACAATCCACCTATTATCTATCGTCACCACGTTGCCCCTGATTTGTAGCATAGTGCTCCAACCGCCATTACCTGTATCGCGCCTACGATAAACTGGATACCCATCCTCTCCGGTCTGGGTTCATGAAACGGCGAGGGTATTTTTTTGTGCAGACACCGTTCTTCATGCATGGTGCAGCTAAATTATGTTCTCCGCAGGGTCCATTTACCATATTTTTAGTTATAATGTCGTGTAGTACCGGATCAATTTCTTGATCGGGTAGCTCCGCAACTATGACACTGTCGATCTCATCTGGTTGTATTTTAGTTTCTAGCCAGAACAGCAAATGACAATGAGGTAAACCGCGCTTTTGCCACTCCACACTTGCCATATAACATTTTACTTTACCGAATATCTGTTCTTTGACAAATAATTTGATGAATTTCTTCATCTTTAAATGAAATACACGTGAAATTATGTCATAACGGTCGAAAGACCGTTGTCCTGGTAGCAGCTCCGGTTTAAATTCAGCCTATTCGGGGTTACATGTAAAAGTGACAAATAAGTCAGGTCTACCATAATTTCGGACGTACGTCATCGAGTCCTGCGTTTTCTCGTGCATGAAACGCGGAGAACCCGTAAATGACGATGGCAATATGACATGTTGACCGATATTTGATGGATCAACATTTGCGTCATGATTTAAGGCATCTCTGAGATGAATGTAGTCATCAGCCCTCAGTCTTTGTTGATTCCGAGAAATATAATTTAATCTTTCCGATATCATTTTCGCCATCATGTCAACACAATATTGACTAAATAAGTCTCTGTAATAATGTAACGGATTAAAAGAGTTAGTTCTAAACATTAATCTAAATACATAAAATTGCATACACGAAACAGTTTTATTACGCGCAGAACCCTGCTGAGGGATAGTCAAATAATAACCGTCTTCTCCTGTCACAAACATTATAGGATACTGTAGTGGATCATAGGACTGATGTAGCTCAGAAACTCTTTTGAGCTGTCCGTCTCTACCATGTAAGACTATATCCCTGGGACCTTTGTCTTCATCGACCAAGAGAACGGCTACCTCGTTTACAGTAGGAGCATTATATCTGCCTCTGTGTGCTGTCTGTGGAGTGCGATCTGAATGAATAATTAACTTTAAATTATCTGAGGAGTTGAGTTCTAAGTTTTATTTAAAACTTCATATATACGAGTACACGTTATGATTATTTAGAGCGGTCTGTAATTCGCGAATTAAATCCATTTTTAAGGTTGGTGCGATGCTTGATCGCAACGATAACTGGTCTGCATCCGAAATAAAATATATTTGCAAGAACTGTGGGTTTTGGCCTGATGGTGGTAAAAGGCTACCAATGAGATGATACACCTGTCCTTCAATTTTAAAAGTGGGCATAAAATTACCTTCCCTGATTTCTTTTGCGCCAAAAGAAGTTATTTGAAAAAGACTATTGTATTTACGTATATTTGTTAAAAAATGACCAGATAATGGATGGTTATTAGTTAAAAGATTTTTTATTGGTTGTGGCGGCTCCTGAAGGTTAGGAAGACAAACTTTACCTGAAGCACAGCACATACCATTAGGTTCGTCCGCCCATTTCTTGGCAGAGCAGTTAGAGCAGATCTTATTCATGACTCCGATTTGGACGGACGCTTGTTGTGCATAATCAACCTGCGGATCGTATCTGAAAGCCAGTCTGTTGCTGCTAGCTAAAATTCGATTGCGAACTCTATTTGTGGACAACTGCTGTCTCTCTGCCTGAGCTCTAAGTCGCTGCAAACGCTCGACACTCGACTCTCTTTAGCGCAACTGAGAGGTCCTTATATTTTGTTCCTGAAGACGTTGGGAACGCTCCAGCCTTGACTCTTGTGCACGTAACTCAGAGGTTCTCAGATTTTGTTGTGCAAGGCGTTGCGAACGTTCGACACTCGACTCTCGTGCGCGTACCTGAGAGATTCTCTGATTTTGTTCAGCAAGGCATTGTGAACGTTCAGGTGAAGATTCTCCCATACGACGTATTCTTGCTGCCCGTGCTTGAGAACTATGTTTAGAAAGTTGAGACCTGGCTCTCTTAAGCATTTTCAAATGTTTAAGAAAATGCTAATAGCGTGTAATATTCTAGCTCTGAAAAGAACTGTTGCTTAGCCCTGAAAAGAACTGTTGTTTAGCCCTGAAAAGAACTGTTGGTTAGCCCTGAAAAGAACTGTTGGTTACCCCTAAAAAAAACTTTTGGTTAGCCCTGTAAAGAACTGTTGATTAGCTCTGAGAAGAACTGTTGTTTAGCTCTGAGAAGAAATTTTGCGTAGGTGTAGTTTTAAGAAAGAAATCTAAAAAAAATCGCACGAAAATTATTAGACTTCGCGTACGACCGCTGCTTAGGGAGCCGACCTCGCGTCTGAGCCGCGTGGGTACCTTACTCATAGATCTAAACTCCCCTCCCGCATGCGCACCCCCGCCTTGGTGACGCTCACTTCGCAACGGGCCGTGCAGCAGAAATCGTAATATTTCAATTTCGCCATAACTTCAAAACCAAATGTCCAATTTTAATCATTCAAAGACTAAATATTATCTACATAAACTGTATTTAATGATGCAATAATTTATTTTGATAATAGCATGAGTAAAATAAATGCGCGTAGTCCAACAAAAATTCAAGATGTTTAAATAAAAAAATGGTTGTTGGGCCTCCATCGACATAGATAGTGTGCCGCGGACTTTTTGTAGATATTTATAAGATCTACAATTAATTAGAACATTTTATGGTTCTATATTTTATAGTTTAGGCAGCGTACGCAAAATAAGTAACTTTTCTGGTTGATTTTTTACACCTTGTGTCCGAAAAAACCCAAATATCTTACAGAACCCTATTTTTTCCAAAATCAAATTTAACCTATGTTACTCGTGGATAATGTAGCTTTCGAATGGTGAAAGAATTTTTAAAAACAGTCCAGTAGTTTTTGAGCCTATTAATTACAACCAAACAAACAAAGTTTTCCTCTTTATAATATTATTATATATTATATTATAAGTGTAGATTTCTAGAGAATTTCTAGCGTAGAAACAAATACCTAACTTATATGCCGAATCATAAAAGAACTAAAATGAACAATTTGGTCAAAAAACTACATATTTGGAGTGGACCACCCCTTTTTTTTTTTGTTAAGGCGGGAAAAAATGTTCCTAACTGCACACCCCGTCGTTCGGGGCAACGAACAGGGTAGTGTGGGGCCCTCACCCACTAAAGAAACCCACCGTGTGCCGTCTCTCCGCCTTTATTGGCGGGCCACTGGAACCATGTTACATTCCTTCGGTGGTGGGGTGGACCACCCTTATCATTTAGAGGTATGAAAAATAGTTTACATCCTATTCTCATGTGAATTTTATATATTAGATTTATTTGGTCTACCAAAAGTTGTTTATATTGATACATGAACATGAGCATAGATTAGGCAATAATTAATAATGTAACAGCCACTTAAGGGTAAACACTTCATGCACAATAACAAGATGCTGCCGAGAGTCAGACATCGCGGCTAGCAGAGGTGGTGTTGAAGTCGCGTTTCTAGCGCAAGCGCACCCTATCTCAGGGGGGCGCTGCCTCGGAGTCCGACCTGAGCTCGACAGAGATGCCTCCCCCTAAAATAACTACAGCGGCTAGGGGTCGAGGCATCAGCTGACCCGGGACACCGATACCGCGTGTCGCCTCAACGAACAAGGCCGAGACGAGAAATCTAAGACGAACGGAGGCGATGCAAAACGCAGAGGAGCGCTTGGCGCTCCTGTCTGAGAAGCTCCGTCTTCCCATTGACAGTAACGGGCCGCCTACTGCGGCCAAAATTGGAGAAAGAGCCGTGGACAGCGTGGCCATAATTTCGACGGTGGCCACGGGCTCGAAGAACCTAAAAGGTAGCTTCGTCCGGGGACTTAAAATTGCCGCCACGGAATTGTCCAACGTGGTGGCTTGTGGCGGAGGTAGCCGACCTTGGTGCGCGAAACCAGCGGCTGGAGACAACGGTCGAGGAGCTGCACCGAGGGATGGCCAATATGAGAGTCAAACTTGAGCTCCCTGAGCCCATCCCGAGTGCTTCGGCTGCCGGATTGCAGGTTGAGCTTGATCTCCCCGCGACCGCCTCAGCTCCGTCTGCCGCTCAGTCGGGCGCTGTTACTTAGCTGGAGGAAGGAACGTTCCGCACAATTATCGACCGCATTGATGCGGTCTTTGAGCCGAGAATCGAGGCACACACACATGATGAGTGACAAAAGAAATGCGGCAACGTCCTCAGCACCGACAGCCCTGCCGTGCAGAGGAGTTCCCGCTTCTGCCAAGCGCCGCTGTGCCTCCGCTTTCTGCTGTGCCGCGACAAACGGTCGCACCCTCACGGGCTGCGGTGGTCACACCCCGAGCTCCTGAGCGGCAAGGACTCGGCGCAGCACACGCTCGAGTCGTGCACGGCCTGAGATGTGCAGCGCCGGGAACTCGCTGCAGTCATAGGCGTGGACCTGTCGCTGTCGGCCGTTGCGCGAGCGATGGTTGGCAGTGACAGGGCCTTGACCGCGGACGCCGCCTTCTGCGAGGCTGTCATCTCGCGGAAGGAGGTGGCGAGGAGGGCCCGGGAGGAATCCTCCTTCGCGGACCCGATTCACCGCAGACGCGCGGGGCGGCGTGCGCGCGCTTACCTGCGCCTGATGCCGCCCTAGCCGAGGCTGCGGACGGTGGGGTCAGGGAGTACCCTGCCATCCGCGGAAGCCTACCGCGAAGGTGTGACGCCCAAGTGCGCGAGCCGTCGCACAAGAGAGGGTGCCCGAAGGGGCTGCCGCCTGCGGATCGCGGTCGAAACGACGCGGTACCCGTGATCCGCCGTAGCAAGGGCGGGTGAGGGCTCACGGTGGATTTTTAGAGGGTGAGAACAACACACTACCCCGTTGTCTCCCCGGGCAGTGGAGTGTGCGGTAGGACATTTTTGCCCAAATAAAAAAAAAAAAAAAGATGATGTGTTAGTCACCCATTCGCCAGCTATGTTCTAGTCCCACGTAATAGGGGGCGAGCCTATTACCGTCTACCGGATACATTTCCTAACACCGGGCTGCTAACGAGAATTTTTCTTTTTACGAAAAAGCTAAATAACATTGCCCGACCCGGGGATCGAACCCGAGACCCTATGATCAGCAGTCGCTTACACTACCGCTGCACCACAGAGGCAGTTATTGCACAATAATGAGCAACTACTTTAAAACCATACATCTTGAACTATAACTACAGTTTAGTTTGGCTTTAAGCCGATATTTGGGTGTTTAAACATAGCAATGATAAACATAGCATCACGCCTGTATTGTACAATGATCATTTTTAGTTTTGTCTGACATCAAAACAACAAATGTGAAGTGGAGATTTGGATCACCGTTGGGTGACTGCAATAGCTTCGATGTCCAGAGTACTTCCCCGCGGATTGCATGGGACGCAGGTTCGTATCCTGCTTGCCAGTAAAGTTCCCTTTTTCCACTTTGACAAATAATTTGTTCTCTAAGGTTGTGAAAGTAAACTTGTTTGTTTGACAGTCCAAAGGCAAGATGGACTACATGGCACTTTATTTTTTTTTTGTTAAAGCGAGAAAAAGTTTACCTAACCGCACACCTCAGGAACAGGCTAGTGTGAGGCTCTCACCCACTAACTTAATCCACCGTGTAATGTCTCTCCACTATTGGAACTGTGTGACATTACTTCTAATGACATTACTACTTATAATCTCTAATTGGTATACCACAAGAACTATCCATTTCTCCGGGATAAAAGTAGTCTATGCCCTTTTCTGAATTCTGAATAATTTCATATAGATCGGTTGAGTATTTACGGCGTCAAAGCGTTACAAACAAGCAAACTCACTTTCGCATTTATAATATTAGTAAGGATATCAATAGGTTACATGAGTTAGTGTAGTGTATTCTTTCTTTTATTTTTCCCTTTCACATATATTTATATCACACGAACGATGTTACACAGGTGTGGTTGCATTCGAAGAAAAAGTTGCAAGCCGCTTACATATGCACAAAATAACCGAACGCGGTCGACCATCCTGGCAGGATCGCCATGTACGGGCTGTTTTGGGAGACAAGTTAAAACAATGAAATCATGAGTCAGACTGACATTAGCCTTCAGCACATAATTTTACGAATTCAAAAAATAACATAGCATCACGCCTGTATTCCCCGCAGGGGTAGGCAGAGGTGTATTACACACCCACGATTCGCCAGCTATGTTTAGGTCCCATGTAATAGGGGGCGAGCCTATTGCCGTCTACCGGGCACATTTCCAAACTCCGGGCTGCTACTGAGAATTTTTGTTTTTACGAAAAAGCTCAATAACATTGCCCGACCCGGGCATTGAACCTGAGATAGGACCTCATGGTCAGCAGTCGCACACACTACCGCTGCACTACCGAGGCAGTTTACGAATTTATCTTCTTCTATCCCGGCGTTTTAAATATGCCACCACATGATGCGTGTTTGCGTAAATATCAATCAGGTAGTATAGTACGATCCTATATTCGAAGAACAACCAATATTGTAACACTCAATATTCTTAAATCACGGGTTCCCCAAGCGGGAGTAAACGGGAAAAGGCAGCGACGCGATAACATTTGCTTGAATGAATTTCTTGTTGGCGTCCTGGAGGGATAATTTACCCTGTCCATAAGGACACTGTACAAAAAGGTTGTAGTACATCAAAAGTTTTGAAAGGAAAATATTACCTCTATAGATTTTGATGTAACTGGAGCTTGTGTAAGTCACTTTACCGGTTATTTTATACCGGTTTTGACTCACGAGTAGGTAGAGTGGTAGCTGTGTAACATTTAAAACATAGCATCACGCCTGTACTCCCCGAAGGGGTAGGCAGAGGTGTATTACACACCCACGACTCGCCAGCTATGTTTTAAGTGCCACGTAATAGGGGGCGAGCCTATTGACGTCTATTGGGCACATTTCCAAAGTCCGGGCTGCTACTGACAATTTTTCTTTTTAGGAAAAAGCTCAATAACGTTGCCCGACCCGGGGATCGATCCGAGACCCCATGATTAGCAGTCGCATACACATACTTTACAACTTACTTTATTTTTATTTTGAAGTATATCTTGAACTAAACTAAACTGCCTCGGTGGCGCAGCGATAGCCAACCCGCCTGCCAAGCGTGGCGATCTTTGCCAGCGGCTTCGCCGCAGCCAAAAGCTAGTTTTTCGGTTATATCTCAGGTTCCCGATATAGTAGCGGGATAAAATGTATACCAGTTTCTAAGTCCAATCAAGGCCTTTCAAACAAAAAAAGTTGCATCAACATCCGTTCAGTAGTTTTTGCGTGATGCGTGAACAAACAAACAGACAAACTGACAAAAATTCTAAAAAATATCTTTTTGTGTTTAGACACGCCTATATAGTATATTACACGCATTTTTTCTCAAATATCTTAAATGTACAGACACAGCTCTGTTATAATTTTATAATAGTATAGATTAGGCTATATTGGCGTGTCTGAATACAAAACAATTTGTTTTAGATTTTTTGTTTGATTGCTCCTTCGCGCATCATTCAAACAAAAAGTACTGAACGGATTTTGATTAAACTTATTTGATAGCTCTTGATTAGACTTAAAAACTGGTAAAAATTTTATCCCGCTACTATATCGGTAACGTAATATACAAACTAAAAACTAACTTTTGGCTGCAGCGGAGTCGCAGGCAAAGGCTAGTAAGCTTATAAAAGCGTAACATCAAAAATATTTCTTTGTAAGGGATCTAATTGTGAATGTAAGAAGCTGGTGCAAAGTCATGTAGACGTCGTTGTATGAACTGCCAAACAGTTCATAAAACAGTGAACTCAGAATATTAAGTCTCAAACGACTTTCATTATAACATTCCGATTTAAGATCTTTGACAGTAGAAATTCGCTACCATATATTTTTTATATACTACAGGGGTGGCAAATAAGCAAGCCAAGGCCCACCTGATGGTAAACGGTTACCGTAGCCTATAGACGCTAGCAACACCAGAGGTATCACTCGCGCGTCGCTATCTCCAAGGAAAGGGTTAGGAGGTGGATAGGAAGGATAGTAAATAGAGGATATGAAGGATAAGGAGTGAACCTACTTCCCCGATCGAGCCGACCCATTCATACTGGGATAAGCAAGGCATTTACGTATAATTATCGATATTAATAACGATCTTTAATATTCCATTTTAATTTGTAGACAAGCTAAGACGCATCCTGCTTTTAAATTATAGTTCTTTATACTAAGATAGTGACAAGCAACCCTACGATCCGCCTGATAGCAAATCTATAGGCTATAATCACAACACTAAAAGAATCACTCACGCATTGCTAACACGGCTAGAGGGATTAGAAATGGATAGCTAGGAAAGGAGTAAGAGATTGAGAGGTTGGATGATAGAAATAAAACAGAAGGGTGTTTGGATCTCCGGCGCTCTGACTCACCGAACGGAATACAATACAAGAAGTACCTACCGTTTCTTTACGGTGATATATGCGGCAGAATAACAGACAAGCCTCTATCACCATGGAATCGCACCACTTAATGTTCATCATCTTGCTAGCCTTATACACTAATACACACTGCTCACGCATACACGAAACAAACTTACTACACACACAACACAATCACTTACTACACACACAACACAATCACTCACTACACACACACACACAACATAATCACTCACTACACACTCAACACAATTACTCACTACACCATAAACTTGCACAACCACACAATACTCATTATTATATTTTTTTTGTGTTTTTGTTTAGTTTTATATAAAGTTCACATTATTATGTAAACTGTTAACAACATGTTTGCTTTGTAATATTCAGCTAAATATGAAAGGGCCTCACGATACAGTCCAGTGTGGGGTTCAGTGATATAAATATGTCACTCATGTGTTTAAATTTACACATATGAATATTAAAGAAGATAAATAAATATTTTATGCCAAACTGGTGACCTTATTACAAGATGGGAGTCATATTATATTGTGTTCTCAAATAGATATCACTTTTTCGTCACCAATCTGATGCCGAATGAGCGAAAATTAAACTTACCGATCGTTCGGAATATTGCACAACTAGGCCTCTTCGAGCACCATTGAATAGTAACAATGACAATGTTCGACCAAGTTATACTTCTAACTATTACCTCGCATATAATACTGGCAAATTCAGTAGCAATCAAGAGAATCCAGCAACTATAATTCGGTTTTTGTTTATCTCGGCGACAAAGGCCGACATCGGCCTTTTGTGGTTGTTTGGTTTATAGTTAAGCGGGGGCGTTAAGGTTGTCAAGTTGTTTGAATTACTATCGATTTTATGACCATTTGAATATTATTGTTAATCGTAATAATTAAGCTATATCGGAAAAGAATTTATACAAATACATCTGGTAGATAACGCGAGTCTTACAAAACAAAATATGAGGTGCAGATTAGGAGTTGCAAACTGGTTTTTACGATAGCTTAGCGGTTTAAAGCGTTCCCTCAGATTGGGAAAGATGCAAGTTCGAATCCTGCTTGTAGAACAAAAATTTTTTTTTTCACTTTCAAAAATATCCATCTAATAAAAAATTGCTGAACATGTCAAATGTTAAAAACCAAAATAAAAATATGAAATTATTTACCTACTGATTTCTACTATTGAAACGTTCTGAGTTTTTCATTCGTTTTAGGATATTTAAACTTCAAGGATGAGACTTCTAGGGCAATTAGGAATTAGTTCAAAGGAGGCTATAGACATCTTCAATGGAGAAATTGTTTCGAAAAAAATAAATATTTGTTTATATATTTATTTAATAAATATTTATTTAATTTTTAACGAAAAAAAGACAGTCTGACAAGCAGACATAAAATCTAAAAATTGTTTTGTGTTTTAGACACTATATACCATATAGTATGACCAAAAGGGTTTGGTGGCGAGAGGAACAGGATGTAAAGTTCCTCTGATCCACCTTTGAAAAGGGGGGATCCCCCGACCAGACGGGTGTTGTATCTGGTGAGCTACTGCCCGACGATTGTTGTCGGGTTCTTCTATATATACTCAATCGCTCGGATAACTTTAATATCGCGATGTAGGATACATCAGTTCTTAGTTGTTCGTATGTGGCGAGGTAGGTGTTGCTACACCTTATTACAGTATTTTTTTCCCAAATATCTTAAATGTATAGATACAGCTCTGTTACAACTTAATGTTCCCTTCTCGAATTCCTAGTAACTACTCACTATTAAGTACTTTTGTTTTTGTATAAATCTAAGGACTAGTCTGCCCAACACGGGGGAATCCTTGTGAGGAGACTAGACTTTGTAAAACCAAACATAAATCAACTATTTATTTTCAATATGTTAGCTAAATCTAACTTTACAATCGACCCCGCGGGAGGCGATGAGTTGTGACTTTTCTTCCCCTCTTCTCAATTTGTTTTGGCCTACCACAGATGCTCACCATTTTCTATTTTAGCTTATTGAAAAGTGTTTGGTCATGTGTATTGATTTCTATATTACCAAGAGTATTACGATATTGCACGCCTCCTAAGCGAAGCGTTGAGGTGGGTATTGCTCTCGTTTCATGCAGACCAACTGATTTTTCAAACTTAAAATGTCTCTATTTATCACTAATACTTACTTGTAAAATAATATATACACACACATATCAAGAAAAAACATTATTTTTGACACTCATGATATTTTTGATGCCATTTTTGTTGCAAACTAGTTTTAAAACTGTTTAAAACGTTCTGCCTTGGACGTCCGTTTGTTGTAGGTAATGTATGTTAACACACAAATACTTTACTAATCGAGTATTTTTTTTTCTTTTACAATACAGTACAACTACGAATAGAGCCCTTCACGGTCTGATGCAATGTGCATTAATTGTTATTAAATAAACAAAAAAATTGTGATTAATTACGCTGGATTCGACACTAAAACCAGCGCTATCCTTACTTCGTGAGAAGTGTGAGAACTATTTCTATAGATCAATATAGAAGTACTTCTTAAAATTTGCGCTAGATGGCGTATAATACATGAAAACCACAGTAATTTTTGAAATTAGCGCTATCTATGTGATAGATTTCAAAACTACTTAGTAAGATCAATACCTTATTAGTTACTTATGAAATAATCAATTGTATTGTGAAAAATGAAGATTATGAGGCGTGCACTTTTGGATTTTCCAAAGTATTTTATACTACGAGTGTGGCAAACAAGCATACAGCCTGCTAATGATAACCTATAGACGCTAGCAACACCAAAGAAATTATTAACTTGTTGCCAACACCACAGGGAATGGGATAGGAATTTGAGAGGAGATAAGGAGGTGGACAATAAGGCGGGAATGACAGGTTTTGGGCCTGTGGCGCTCTCACTCGCCATACGAGATGTAACTGTATAGTACCTACCGTTGTACCATTTCTGTGAGAGAACACTAGCAATGGGGGATCTTATTGCTGATATAGCAATTTCTGTCGAGATATATTTTTACATCCAAATTATTATTTTTGAAGTAAGTAGATTAATATTTTTTTTTTACAATGAAGTGAAAACCTAATTTTGCACACGCTGGATAATAAATATTTAAGTATATCTAAATAATGTACTGAAACTTACATTTTTTCGAAAATTGTAGATAGGTACTACGTTGGTAAACTGCGTCCGTGTGCAGCTAAAGCGGGTTGATAATCTATTATATTAAAAAAGAATCTCTATTTCCCTTGGTCATCGTATCACGCGTGAATGGATGAAACAATTACGCTAATTCTTTTTTTGTTTTGTTTATTATTATCAGGAGAAGGTTCTTATGAAAGAAAAAAATAAGAAAATTGCACATATAATTGTTAAATTTCAGAAAATTTAACGACTATTTTAATTTAGCATGTTGAACAATTCGCAAGTAATTGAATATTCATAGTTAAGACGTAAGAACGTCTGTCGGGTCAGCTAGTATTAAACTTGTTAATTACAAAAAAAATGTAACTACTGCAATAACATAGTAATTTATTAGGGAATAGAATAATTCTAAACGTTTAAAAGTTACTCATTTATAAAACAACAACAACATTTATAAAACACTAGTATCGCACAAAGCGCTTTGATAAATCATCGTGACATGGTAATTTCTATCAATTTTAACATTATTTATGATATGTTATTTCTGTGGTTATTCTTTCGTGTTTTTACTTCAAAATATATGTCAAACATTTTTATTGATGGCTTATATGTTTATATCTTTTTAAGCATTGGACAGGCCTAGCCATATAAATTAACACAAAGTGCTCGTGGCTGTTATTTTCGACTTAAACATTACGTAATAAAATTACGTTTACGGTCAGTCCACATAATGCTGTAAAGTATTTGAAACGTCGGTAGAAATATATAATACTCCCCAAACCCAAAACCCACAAACTAGTTTTTGAGTTATATCTCAGGTTCCCGATATAGTAGCGGGATAAAGTGTATACCAGTTCAAAATCTGTTCAGTAGGTTTTTCGTAATGCGCGAACGAACAAACAGATAAACAGACAAAAAATCGTTTTGTGTTTAGACACGGCTATATAGCCTATTACAGTAATTTTTTCTCAAATATCTTAAATGTACAGATATAGCTCTGTTAGGGGTACATCTTTATAATAGTATAGATAGATACTTTGGAAAATCCAAAACTGCACGCCTCATAATCTTCATTTTCAGTGGGAAACCCGCTCGTACAAAAAATCTCTTTTTCCTTATTCACAAATAATTTGTACTTTACTAAGTATTTGTCAATAAATCACATAGATAGCGATAATTTCAAAAAGTACTGTGGTTTTCATGTCTTATACGCCATCTAGCGCTTATTTTAAGAAGTACTTCTATATTGGTCTATAGAAATAGTTCTCATGAAAGGTATAGCGCTGGTTTTAGTGTCGAGTCGAGCGTAAATATTCAGTATTTTTTGTTTATTTAATAACAATTAAACCACATCGAATCAGACCGTGAAAAGTAATAGGGCTCTATTCGTAGTTATAGGTACTCAAGTTAAAAAGAAAAAAAAGACTCGCTTAGTAAAGTATTTCGGTTGTTATCGTGTTAACATACATTACCTACAACAAACGGACGTCCAAGACAGAACTTTTTTAAACAGTTTTTTAAGTAGTTTAAATAACAAAAATAGCATAAAAAATATCATGAGTGTCAAAAATAGTGTTTTTTCTTGATATATGTGTCTGTATATATTGTTTTACAAGTGCAATATAATATGTTAAATAAAGACATTTTGAGTTTGATAAATCAGTTGTTCTGTGTAAATCGAGAATAGTACCCACCTCAACGCTTCACTTATGAGGCGTGCAAAAATCAAGTAAAGTCAATAGATTCCGTTAGTTTATTTTATTTTTTATATTTCATCATTCGTGTCTTATCAACATATTTTTTCACTTTTCATGTTAGTAAATGATACTTTTGTAATGTAGGGACAAAAAAATACTAGTCATCTTACCATAGATCATTAATTTCCAGCATTTTAATTTGGCTTTTTAGTGTTGTTATGTTAAATGCGAAAACGCTTTTGTTTTGTTGCGCTTTCATGACGTAACTATCAGGAGCCCAGAAAACGTCGTAGGCTAATACGGATTCGTTCCGCCGGCCAGTTGACATCGATAGGCTTGTATGTAGATGGATGGATAGTGTTACTTTGTATTGCAACTTATGTTATACTTTACCTACTCATATATCTCTGGTATCTATTTTGGGACCCGTGCATCTCCAAAAGATCGGGATAGTAATGGGTTGATAAAAATCCATTGCCCATGAGTAACAGGTATCGTGCACTATCAGCTGGGCTTTATACTTTACCTTGTGTTAATATTATTTGTTGATTTAGGCTTTGGGTCGGTCGTTAACATATTTGAAAACATATTCAGATTTAACATCGTCGTACCTTTTCATTACGAATATTTGCTTTAAATTAAATTAATCAAAATGTAAGATCTATTCGTTTTATGTGTCGTAAAACAGCAAATATGTTTTTTAATTAATTAAAATCTTCCTCTTCATTTTTGCATATTCTGTTCGAATTTATTTTTGATAATTGAAAGCTTCTGACGCCAACTCAAACGAGTTTACGTTAAGTTGTAAACTAGCTGAGGCCGCGGGTGGATGGACCGGGGAACTTCCGCTAAGGCAAAGGTGCGACGCTCCGGTGCCCGGAAGCATAGCTCAAAGAGGGTACCCGAAAGGGTAATAGCAGAGAGACGGCACACGGCGAGTTTATTTAGTGAGATACAAACAGACAAAAAATCTAAAAAAAAATTGTTCTGTGTTTAGACACGCCTATATAGCCGTATTTTTTCCCCAAATATCTTAAATGTACAGACATAGCTCTGTTACAGCTTTATAATAGTATATAGATATAGATGTATTTCATTTAATGATAATTGTACTGTCATGCGCAAATAGGGTTAATCGATTTTCCGTTTGAGTGGCTTGTTGGTAAGTAGTAGGTACCTAATCGATAGATAACAAAAAACTTACAAGTCATGAAATACGTCCATCCATATATCCATCCATCCATCAGCGTTTTAACGTCCACTGCTGGACATAGGCCTCCCCAAGAATGGGAGATAGTGCCGTAATCGCCACGCTTGGCAGGCGGGTTGGCGATCGCAGTGGATGTTGTTAATACTCAAAGGAGTGCCGCTGCCCACTCCCTCGGTATTCCCTCAGTCGGCTCTTACGACTCCCATGGGTGGAGAGGGGTGGGACAATTCTAAAGCCGGCCCCACACGGCACGGAAATACGTAAACAGTTATAAAACAACGTATAACCCATAACAATAAAATGGAATGCAACCGAGAATCAATTCGGCGTTCAATTCGATACCACGATGTTATCGATATAATATCTGTTAAACGATGTACTTTGTTTGTATTAGGACTTGTTTCCTGATCGCTTGCAATTCGATGCTAATCTAATATAGGTATCGCGTGAGCTGACGACAAGCGAATTATATTCAGTTCTTAGAACTGCGACGTTTAAAGAAATAGCATAATTTATATAAAGTAGGTACCTACCTATCAGTCAGATAGGCTTTACTAGATGGAATTACTGGTGATGCCAAATCCGAACATTTCCAGTCTGCGCTGTTGATGGCTAAAACCGAACTGTTTAATTTTAACCGAACATATACAGGTCCTCAGCGTCCTCCTTCTCTTCTAATTCGCAGTTTCTGATTTTTAATTTTTTTACGTCTAAGTCATGTACCGTGATTATATATATATAGTATATTCATTCAATAACCTACCTCAAAAAATGGGCTATTAAATGCTAAAAGATTTCTTCAAATCTGATCGTTAGTTTTAGAGATTAGCGTGTTTAAATAAAAAGAAAACCCTTCTTAAAACATTGGAGGGGTCGGTTCGATCCCCACTCGTGCACATACCTCATTTTCTATTTTTCATTGTCTCGTTTTGTGTTAGTAAATGGCTGAACAAGCTTTATGTATATTTACCTAATTAGTATAGATTTAATTATACATTTTAGGTTATAGGTCAGGTTCCTGATATAGTAACGGGATAATCAAGAGCTATCAAACAAAAAGTATTATCAAAATTCGTTTAGTAGGTTTATTATTTTGGTATGTGCGAACAAATAGACATAAACAATGTATAACAAACAATAATCTAGTTGCTAAATAGAGGTTACTAACGCATTTTTTAAGATTATAATTTACTAACCTACTATGAACTTATCCCTAACATAGTTATTTAAGATTATATTTACTAACCCAATATTGATGAAACCTTGTCTGAAATAAAAGTTATTATTATAAACTCTATAAAAAATATTTTATGTTCAGAGCCTAAGCATACAGTATTTTTTCTCAAATATCGTAAATGTACAGACATCGCTTTGTTATAGCTTTAATAGTACAAGTTATCAACCATTCTTAATTTGGCCTTTTTAATTAACTGTTCGTAAACGCATTATGATATTTTACCATTGACTCATTAAGGTATTTTGTTTCAGAGAGTGCTAGAACCAGCGTCTTTCACTTTGTCTGCCGATCGTCGGTTTCTGCTGCTTGCTCAAAACGTCCGTAAGATCCATCGACTCTCCTATCTCGCCAAATACACAGTCTATGATATATTTACTACGTAAGTAATGCATTATTACAATTAGTTATTACAGTCTTGATCTCTTTTTGATCTATATTTTAGCACTTGACATGTTCAGCTACTTTAAAGAGCAAATTATTTGTGTAATTGGAAAAAAAGAAATTCCCGCTCGCACTAAACTTCTCTTTTTCCACATTCACAAATATTTTGTTCTTTAAAGTCTTGAAATCATTAAGTCATACTATGATATTCGTATGATAATCCCCCGAGTGTATCTTTCACATAGGAGCTGCTCAAAAAATACATACGTTTAAAGGGAGGTGACGGGAAGGTGACAAAATAAAGGAGGGTTGGGGGAATAATGTTACATGCATTTACCGCGCAAGCCTTCAATTACTTCCTTTCTTCTTTCTATTTAAAATTTCCTTGGCTTAATGAGTTCGTATAAAGTACAAAAATGCTTATTATATACAGAATTCATACTTATTTTTAACCATCTAATTGATTATTTTTACACCTACCTCATTATGGTATTTTAAGAAAAAAATAAAATAATATACTTAGATAGTTCACATCATACGGTTTACTAATGACGTATCCATTAATGTTCGGGAGTAATTGATTATTGAATTAACAATGTCTAATGACTAACAGATGAAGGTCGTGTCGACGTTGGCTCGAAAAACTTTGCGTTAATTTTAGTGTAGCTAATCGCTTTTTGCGTGAGCTTGTTTGTAAACACGACACGAAACCGACACGACAAGCGTAGTAGTAAATTCCATGGATTTACCTACATAATATAGCCACTAAATGCATATAAGTATATAGACATCTTATCACGTTTACATTGGTTTACATTTATTGTATTTCCAGAACTGGCCACTTACATAAACAATATTTATAAAGTAATTAATACATTTGAAATTAAAAAAAACTACTTTTGGCAATGAAGCATCATGTAAGATGACTATCGAGTTTTGGCGGGAACACGAAAAAGATCATGTCGTCGCTCTGCATTATTTTCCTAAACTTGTCTTATTTCGAGTATTAATGTGTAAAAGTGGTGGTCTTTTGCTTATTAACTATTTGTGCACATATAAGTGTTGGCAAGTGATGTAGTGCGGCATAACTTGTTTTTTGTGTTGCCTCCAAAACTCCATAGAAGCTTCAGTAAAGTCGCCACCCCTTTGCTGTAGCGTGACTTTGACTTGACTTTGACTAACTTTATATGCCTTTGAATTCGACTAATGAATTAAACTTACCTGTGAAAAAGAAATATACCTTAAATAAATCATTGGTAAATACTCAAACCGAGTAGCCATTATATAAACGAAAAAAAAGATGACTATCTTAAGCTGATTTGGATAATTCCAACGCGGCCATTTCAATCTTAGTGGCAAATTTCTTGATGAAGGCCTATCTACCGCTATAAATAAGAAACACATCGATACTGTGCACCGTATAATCGAAACAGACAAGCATATGACCTACCATTAGATTGCATCTTTAGGAATAGGCATCAGTAAATTAATCAATCAGTACATAAAAACATAGCATCACGCCTGTATTCCCCGAAGGGGTTGGCAGAGTTGTATTACGCACCCATGGTTCGCCAGATATGTTTAAGCCTCACGTAATAGGGGGTGAGCCTATTGCCGTCTACCGGGCATATTTCCAAACCTCGGGCTGCTACTGAGAATTTTTCTTTTTACGAAAAAGCTCAATAGCACTAGCCGACCCGGGGATCGAACCCGAGATCTCATGATCAGTAGTCGCTCACACAACCGCTGCACCACAGAGGCAGTTGTTATTAATGAAAAATAACGGCCCACCTGTCAGTAAGCGGTTACCGCGTTCTCACTCACCATATGGAATACAACTGTAGGAGTATTTACCGTTGTTTCACGCTTCTGTGAAAGGGTGATACTTCCCTGATCGAGCCGGCCATTCAAGCTACGACAAGCAAAGCTCTACCATTGGCAACCATTATGTTTTAAATGCCATTTTAATATTTGTCAGAAATAACAAATTTTGTATGACAAGGGTTGATCATATTTCTGTCTCGTATATTGATACTACCGTTAAAACTTTTGTTATAATATAAATTATTCAAACGTACCAATATATATAAATACTCACACAGCTTCTGAGCTGTGTTCTCAAAATAGTAAGTAATTAAAAATAATTTAGGGCCCCTTGTGCTTGTCACTGGCGTGGACCAGAGGAAGCGGTTTGTAAATATTTATACGTATGACGTGGTGTGGTAGTGAATGGCGAATTAATATACAAACAGGATTTGCTAGAGTAAGAAGCTATATCCGCAGTACAATATTTATCGAATCCAATTCGATATCTATCGAAAAATCGATTAAAAGACCTCTTCTTAGATAATTTCAAATCTTAAATTTAAGAGAAACGTTACTTTTTAGACCGTGGGTTTTTTCGTTATTAGCGGCCCTGATAAGCTTTAAAATCATGGAATTTGATACAGGAATAAGGAAGAAATCATGGTACGACAAAAAAATAGGCTAGAAAATTAATATATAAGATTACCATTGTCGTCTACTGTAAAAAGGCCTTTCACAATAAGAATTTACTTTTTGTTAGGATATAATTACTAAAATGTAGAGTATAGAGGAAGTTCTAAAATTGTTATTTTATGATGTGTAGCGGTGAAAATGATTATTAACATTTGCCGTTCTGTTAAGCAATTTACCACACATTGTAGAATATAAGAGTCAATGACGTAAATAAATTTTTGTAGTGAAAGAATAATCTATCTATACTATTATAGAACTGTGGCATGGCTATGTCTGTGCATATAAGATATTATTAAAAAAAAATAACGCATTACGCTATTTTGGCGTCTCTGATAACAAACCATTTTTCTGATTTTTTTTGTTTATCTGTTTGTTTGTTTGTTCGGGTATTATGCAAAAAAACTATAAAACGAATTATGATCAAACATTTTTGTTGGATAGCTTTTGATTAGTCTTAAAAACTGGTATACATTTATCCGTTTGTTCCGTGTGGTGACGGACTAAGAATACAAGTGTCACCACCCCATTTTTTCACACGGGTGTCGTATGAGGCGACTAAGGGAAGTAAGCAATTATCATGCACTGCATGACTGGTGGTAGGGCTGGGTACCGAGTGGGTGTAGACACTTGGTAGCGGGCCCGAGCGGGTTGGTACCAGCATCTCCCGTGTGACTGGCCATGAAGCACATCGTTGCGTTTAGGCTGTAGCAGGAGATAGCCGTTTATTCTTTCATTTCATATCGGTGAAATGAAATGGTGAGCAGCGGCCTGACAGTACTCTCGGTATAGTCGAGTCCATGAGCGACGGTTACCATTTACCATCAGATGGGCCGTGGCTCGTCTGTAACATTATGCAATAAAAAAAAAACCTGCTAAATAACCTAAAAACTAGCTTTGCCGCTACTATTCTGTAAACCTAAATATCATGGCCCTGATAATGCCCAATAGTTTTATATACAAATTCCCAATTTCAAGGGATTCATTGACAACATCAATTTACAACAGAAACCTGTCATCTGCTCTTCGCAACACAAAGTAATGTGATACTCAAATTTAAAAGCAGATGTCAGGATATCCTTACTAATATTATAAATGTGATAGTGAGTTTTGTTACGCTATCACGCAGTATTATTTTATTTTGCATGTAAGAATGTGTATCTGGAAAGAAAAGGATAAAGGCTAATTTTTATCCCAGTTAAATTGATGGTTCTAGTGGGGTAAATATGTTTGCACAGAGATAAATATTTTGTATGTAAAAATATTATTATATTTTTTAACCCACGCACTTTTACTTAGTCAAATGCAAAACAAACTCAAGTTACTTAGTTCATTAATCTTTACCGTAATGCAAAAAATATATTTACTTATAAAGAACTTTTTTTTTTCGTATCAACTAAAACCATATGATTTGGTTTTAGTTTGCATATGGTAATACTATCTGATCTACAGGTAACCATGAGTCACGGTTCTATTTAGCATATTTAAACAGCTCTGTATTTGAAAGTAAGCAGCTTCGTTCCAATTTGATTTTAAAAAGGTTTAGTTCCTTAATAACGACATGCGGCGTGTTTATTTTGATGTGAAACATCTAATGCGGAGGATAAAATCGGCTGTAAGCGTGGCGACGCTTTTATTGTACTTGTCCTGTTCAAATCATGCAAGTTAAATTTGACACACTTCCCGGTTTCCGATTGAGCTGGAATTTTACACGCATGTGTATATCACGTGACTATACAATATTATGATGACATTGAGCTGATCTGAGAATGGAGCTGGAAGGTGGACATAGAAACTCTATAATGACACGGCGCAACCCCATCGAGTTTGGAATCATTGGATTCGTCTTGACGAGTACTTTCTCTTTAGATGATATCCAGGGTCTGATGATGGAGCTAGAAGGTGGCTATAGGAACTCCATTATAAAACGACATAGGTAACTCCATTGAGTTTGGGCTCGTATGATTTGCCTTGACGAGTACTTTGTCTCTAGGTGGTATCCAAGGTCTGACGATGGAGCTGGAAGGTGGCCACAGTAACTCTGTTATAAAACTACGCAACCCTATCGAGTTTATACTCGTTTGATTCATCTTGAGGAGTACTTTGTCAAGTTATGATCATTTCATTTCTACAAAGTAATTTCGATGTTTTCACATCTGCTAGACGTCCCGTGACATCTAGTTTATTTTGCTTTAAAGTTGGTATAATGTCAGTAACTTTTTTGAGCATGGTAACACTACTATTACGATTCAAACTGTTTGTGTAATTCATTTTGACCCGAGTTGTGGGTTGGTTCTAGTTTGCGTAACCATGTCTAAATATAATTGGCCGTAGAGTCATTTATATTACTACCGCGAACGAACTCGCGGCCAGAATCTAGTTTTATAATAAACTAGCCTTTGCCCGCTGCTCCGCCGCAGCCAATGCCTAATTTTTGGGTTTGTGTGATATCTCAGGTTTCCGATATAGTAATATAAATTACCTTAAACACAAAGTGAAAAATGTGAAATCGAAAATAACAGTCAGGAGCAGGATTTGAACCTGCATCTTCTGGATACCGTCCAGATGCTTTACCAATTCAGCCATCCTGACAATTACTCCTGACTGCTAATTTCGATAACACATCATACTTAACGTCTTTGGGTGACGCCTGCGCCATCTGTCGGACGTATTTTCATACATTATACCGACCAGGTAAACTTAATTTTACAATTAAGATTTTTACCTAATAATGACGCAAACCCTATAAATATTTATATATATTTGTAGCATTTGGCATGCTTAGCACTATACATTAAACACAAAGTGAAAAATGTGAAATCGAAAATAACAGTCAGGAGCAGGATTTGAACCTGCATCTTCTGGATACCGTCCAGATGCTTTACCAATTCAGCCATCCTGACAATTACTCCTGACTGCTAATTTCGATAACACATCATACTTAACGTCTTTGGGTGACGCCTGCGCCATCTGTCGGACGTATTTTCATACATTATACCGACCAGGTAAACTTAATTTTACAATTAAGATTTTTACCTAATAATGACGCAAACCCTATAAATATTTATATATATTTGTAGCATTTGACATGCTTAGCACTATACATTAAACACAAAGTGAAAAATGTGAAATTGAAAATAACAGTCAGGAGCAGGATTTGAACCTGCATCTTCTGGATACCGTCCAGATGCTTTACCAATTCAGCCATCCTGACAATTACTCCTGACTGCTAATTTCGATAACACATCATACTTAACGTCTTTGGGTGACGCCTGCGCCATCTGTCGGACGTATTTTCATACATTATACCGACCAGGACTACTACGAATACGTCCGACAGATGGCGCAGGCGTCACCCAAAGACGTTAAGTATGATGTGTTATCGAAATTAGCAGTCAGGAGTAATTGTCAGGATGGCTGAATTGGTAAAGCATCTGGACGGTATCCAGAAGATGCAGGTTCAAATCCTGCTCCTGACTGTTATTTTCGATTTCACATTTTTCACTTTGTGTTTAATGTATAGTGCTAAGCATGTCAAATGCTACAAATATATATAAATATTTATAGGGTTTGCGTCATTATTAGGTAAAAATCTTAATTGTAAAATTAAGTTTACCTGGTCGGTATAATGTATGAAAATACGTCCGACAGATGGCGCAGGCGTCACCCAAAGACGTTAAGTATGATGTGTTATCGAAATTAGCAGTCAGGAGTAATTGTCAGGATGGCTGAATTGGTAAAGCATCTGGACGGTATCCAGAAGATGCAGGTTCAAATCCTGCTCCTGACTGTTATTTTCGATTTCACATTTTTCACTTTGTGTTTAATGTATAGTGCTAAGCATGTCAAATGCTACAAATATATATAAATATTTATAGGGTTTGCGTCATTATTAGGTAAAAATCTTAATTGTAAAATTAAGTTTACCTGGTCGGTATAATGTATGAAAATACGTCCGACAGATGGCGCAGGCGTCACCCAAAGACGTTAAGTATGATGTGTTATCGAAATTAGCAGTCAGGAGTAATTGTCAGGATGGCTGAATTGGTAAAGCATCTGGACGGTATCCAGAAGATGCAGGTTCAAATCCTGCTCCTGACTGTTATTTTCGATTTCACATTTTTCACTTTGTGTTTAATGTATAGTGCTAAGCATGTCAAATGCTACAAATATATATAAATATAAATTACCTTATTATAGTAATTTTTTCTCAAATATCTTAAATGTACAGGCACAGCTCTGTTACAGCTTTATAATAGTTATGACAAAGATTTCAATTGGGTAGACGTTGATTTCAAAATGGTAACCATGGGTTTAAGAATAGTTGACACCAATGACATGATATTTTGTAACTAGTTCTTTAAATATAGATAGATATATCCGTGTAATAACGGACTAAATATTTGTGTGTCACCATCCCATTCTCTACCGCAGGTATCATTCGAGGCGACAAAGGGACGTAAGCAATTGTCACATTGCATTACTGGTGGTAAGGTTTGGTACTAAATGGGAGTACACCGTCTTCTGTTTTAGTTAGTCTAGAGAGACAGCCGTTCATTTCCAATACACGAAATGAAATGGTGAGCAGCAGCTTGACAGTATTCTAAGTATTGTTGAGTCCATAAACGGCGGTTACCGCTTACCATTAAATAGGTTGTGGCTTGTTCACCACCTACAGCAATAAAAATAATGGTTCTTACTTAATCTTAATTATAAGTAAAACTAGAAGCGGAGTGGTCTATATACCGGCCTCCCGCCCGAATGTTGTCGGTTCGATTCCCACACAACTCATTGTGTGATCTACGAATGGTTGTTCTGAGTCTGGGTGTACGTCGTAAAATTGTATGTTTGTAAAGTCCCCCACGATACAAGGATTGTGCAATAAATTTTTGTAAATTATGTACCTCTTTTAATACCAAGGATCTACAAATTGATAAATTTTATACGACAAAGTTTCCTAATATCTGGTCTTCTCGATCGGCCCTTTAAATCCCTCAGCAGTAATTAATAATCTATCTAACCATAACTAGTTTGTCACCAGATCTACCCATTGTCTATTAAATCATTCAAATTTGATTTAAAGTTCCCCAAGTTTCCGTTGTGCCAAGTTGTATATTGTTAGCTATTGTGCAACATCTACAAAGGAAAGTTTTACGAGCCGGCGACCTGTGGTTCCGCCAATTTTGTTTTGTCTTTGTAAATTCAAGTTTCGAATTTCCTAATGTTTGTGAATTTTATTCGGAAAAGGTATAATTACACATCGCTACTTGAATATTCTCGTTTTGATTTTCATTTTGTTTCCTTTGAGGCTTTCTGGTTCACCGGTATCACGTTACTGGGAAGTTTTGATGTGGTTTCATAATTAAGAAACATTCTTTTCATTCTGTAATCATTACTATTATAAAGTTGTAACAGAGCTATATCTGTACATTTAAGATATTTGAGAAAAAATAATTAAGCTATTTAGGCGTCTCTGAACATAAAACAAATTATTTTAGAATTTTGTCTATTTATTGGTTTGTCTATTTGTTTGTTCGGGCATCACGCTAAAACTACTAATAACTATTGATTAGACTTAAAAACTAGTATATATTTTATCCCACTACTATAGCAGGAACCTGAGATATAACCTTAAAAACTAGTTTAAGTCTGCAGCCGCCCTTTTTTTTTGTTAAGGCGGGAAAATGAATGGAAATGTTCCTAACTGCACACCGTGTCGTTCGGGGCAACGAACAGGGTAGTGTGGGGCCTTCACCCACTAAAGAAACCCGCCGTATGGCGTCTCTCCGCCTTTATTGGCAGGCCACTGGAACTATGTTACATTCCTTCGGTGGAAAATCCCACGCTAGCAACACCTGAAGCACACCACTCGCACCTTATCTTTCTAAAGGAAAAAGATCCTCCAGGTAAAGAGACAAGAATGGTGGGTAATAAGGATAACAAAGATCAGGCTGACCCATTTAAGAGGTCGTCCATTAATTACGTAAGGCTCGATAGGAGGGCAGGGGGTCGACAAAAATCAGGAAATATCACAAGGAGGGAGGGGGGTGTAGTGGGATATCACGTGCATTTAATTTATCTTCAACTGAAAAGTGGCGTGTCAGCTTGAATTATACTCATATCATACTTCTTACCTGTATTTAAAGATATTGTTCTGGAATTAATTTTATACACTGCGTTAAAAAAATACACATGATTTTGAGTAGGGAAGGGGGGTTGTTTAGCTTTAAGCTTAACTACGTACCACCAGAGGGAGGGGGAGGTTTAAAAAATGCTACAAAACATCATGTGATTGATGGAATATCTCTAAGGCTCTAACTACCAACAAATTTCCATTCTGCATATGCAAGTAATGCTTCAATGGTTACCATGGACATTATTCAAATGGTTGAACAATATTGTATATTTTATGGTACTCAAATCCATGGACATTATTCAAATGGTTGAACAATATTGTATATTTTATGGTACTTAAATCCTATACAAACAGTAGTATAGCATATAATCGCAGGTACCAGGGCTACATAAAAGCTAATATGTTCATAAATTGGGCCTTTAAGATTAAATTCGCAGTACTAAGGTGTTCTACTTGAACACCCAAAGTTATCCAACGAATTTTCTACTCTATCGCTCAAAAAATAGCGTCAAATTTGTTTGTAGTTCTTTGTAGGCAACAAAACTCTTGTAGCATGTACGTAAAGGCGAAGGTGTTTTTATGTGTTTTAGTGTTGGTTAAATATTAGCAATTTAAGTCAACTGTAACGATAGTTTAAGAGTATATTTTAGAACTAAACTAAATAATAATCTATTGAAAGTTCTTAGTAAAAAAAACGACTTTCACATAAAAACTTTTACCACCATTTTTTCCCCATTACTGTGAAAATTCAAAAAATCCTGAAGCACGTCATTGTGTATTTGTGATAAGTACCTAGCTGCTATTTAAATTTCCAAGTCCCTACCTATAATAGAACCGATACCCCCATACAAAATTTAAGCCCCATTTTAAACATAGTTTCTCGCCTATATTCCCCGAAGGGGTAGGCAGAGGTGTAATACTCACCCATGATTCGCCAGCTATGTTTGAGTCCCAAGTAATAGGGGGTGAGCCTATAGCCGTCTACCAGGCATTTTTTTCAAATTTTTTTCCAAACTCCGGGCTGCTCTTGAGAATTTTTCTTTTACGAAAATGCTCAATAACACTGCCCGACCCGGGGATCGAACCCGAGACCTCATGATCTACAGTCACTCACACTACCGCTGCACCACACCGATACAAAGCCCCATTGTCCTCCCCACTATATGTGAATATGCGCAAAAATTTAAGCGCGTCATTATTTAGTTATGATCCCAAGGCCCAAACCTCCATCCTATCCTCTCCTTATTATCCTAACATATCCTGTCTCTTTGTTATCCTTGTTTTCCGCCACCCTGTCCCCTTCCTTAGAGATAGCGACGCGCGAGTGATGCTTCTCGTGTTGTTAGCGTCTATAGGCTATAGTAACCGCTTACCATCAGGTGGGCCCTATGCTTGCCTGCCGCCCACGTAGCATAAAAAATGTACTGAACTGAATTTTAAGATTATATGTTTTTATCTACAAAGAACAAAGACTTTCATACAAAGTCTCATTCCCCCCTGTAAATTTAAAAAGTATAAATTACGCGAATGCTCTATAGCAACACCATTGTTTGGTCTTAAGCAGAATTTCTTTGGGCTTTTGTTAGAGAAAGAAATAATAATACCATGTCGACCATTGCTTTGAAAGTGAAAACAAGTCCTTGAAACTAATGCAATGAAGCCTTAGAGGGCGAGGCCTTTTTATGTATTCCTTTTGTTTGCGATTCATAGTACCTTGCATTATCAACTTTGCTATAAATTACTAGGCGTTCATGAAATTACAGGACAGTAAGTCAAAGGAGTGCAAAGATAAAGGTGTTAAATTCGATTCCAGACTCAGGTTACGACCTCATTTCTCGGACTTCAGAATTGGATCACATAATATACATACGTTAACCTGCGGCACATTCTTCTATGCAAAATGCAATTTTTCATAAATCATGCATATTTTTTGGAATAAAATGTATTTTGTTGTCTTTTTCCTAAATTTTATGATGATTGGTTAAGTAATTACGGCTAGAAAACGTAACAAACAAACTTACTTTCGATTTTGTTGTATTAATTAGGAAAGGTTATTAGTAAGGATAGTAATTTTTGTAAGAAATTATCACTATCCGGCAATGTATGCTTGATAGATTTTCTCGTAGGCTCCAACTCTGGCAACCTACAATGGAGTAAATACCTTGTGGATTAGCTCCGAATCCTTCTCGTTTTGGTAGAAACCTATATATACTCGTAGAACTGAAAGTGAATTTATTTATTTGTTCGTTATTTTTTGACACTTTAACTACTCAATGAACTGTCATGAAATTTGCTACACATATAGTCCAAAGTATAGTGCCGTGTGGGGCCGGCACCAAGAATAGCTCCACCCCGTCTCTTCCTATGGGAGTCGTAAAAGCCGACTAAGGGATTACCGGGGGACCGGGCAGCAGCGTTCCCCTGTGTACTAAAAACATCCACTGCGATCGCCAACCCGCCTGCCAAGCGTGGCGATTATGGTAAAACCCCCCATTTTGGGGAGGCCTATGTCAAGCAGTGGACGATGAAAGGCTGATGGATGGATGGATGGATAGTCCAAAGTACAGATAAGGACATAGACTACTTATTATCCTGAAAAAATGAAGGATTCTCGTGAGATGGCTGTTTGTATAGACATATGTTATGTGCCAAATGACGATGTATTTATACTATAGGTTAGATTGGCTGGTTCTTGTTATGTTCCGGTATATAAAGAGGCTAAAAATAGTTAACTCAGTGAGAATCGAAACGACGGCACTCGAACTTACTTCCTTATCATCATGCCATCTACCTTGCGGAGTAGGCAGAGAGAACAGAGTACCAAAAGGCTCTATACTTGCATACATCTCTCGCTTCCTCGACATTCATAATTCTCTTCAAACACGCTCGCCGATTTCAAAAACTCTTGACTCTGCCTTCCTTCAATACATGACCGATTTGGTCTAGGTAGGTAAGTTTCCCCCTGTACCTACATCCTTTCACTTTCGCATTGTATGTCTTCTTGACCAGTCGTTCGTCCGGCATTTTTTCCACATGTCCGAACCATCGCAGCATTCCCTAACGCATCTTTACACCAATACTCTCTTTCATACCTACTCGTCTCTCTCTTACGTAGTCGTTACGTCGGCGCTCGTAACAGGAGATTTATACATAAAACACTACTCCATCAGTACATTATAGAAATATAGATTATGTATTGTCACGTTATGTTATACTGTCACGTCCAAAACTAACGCAAACTGATTCCAAACTTGTTGTTTGTTTAGTGATAAATGTGTCCTTTCTACTAAGAACATTTCAATTATATTTTATCGGTGTTACGAGCCTCATTTCAATACCTAGATTACCTAGACTAATGTTTAACGCTATTGTAGAACCTAGTTTGTATTTTGTTTGTTTCTAACGTTTTCACGAAATCCTACTCGTGACTGTTATTTTCGATTTCACATATTCACACTTTGTGTTAATTTATATGGCTAAGCATGTCAAATGCTAAAATATATATATATCAAAATATCAAAATATTAACAGAAATTACTTAGGATTAAGAAACGACTTATTTATACATACGAATGTTAGTCTACTATATAATTTAGACAAATTAGTAAAGCGTTGTACCAATTTATTTATATTGAAAACATATTGTTTGATAATCCTGGTGTACTTTTATAGTATCTAATCTTTGCAAAGTATGAGACAGTGATATTTGTATTTATAGTATGTCACTAAAAAAATTAATTATCTTCATATAATAGTAGGTAAATAATTGCTCAGATATGAAGCTATATTATTGACAGGAAAATATGTATCATTAATTATAAGGGAATTAGTGGAAGAAAGCCATCAAAAAGGGATTATACCTACATTATGGGCATACTCAATGATAGGATTATATAGTATAGATAGCTAATTATACTACCATCTAAATTAAACTAATATATATGAAAATGGAGCAGATAAGATGATGACGTAGATTGCACTGGTGGTAGGACTAGATACCAAGTGGGAGTACTCACTTCCGATAGCAAGCCCGTGCGGGTTGATACTACTATCTCCTGTGTGACCGGCCATGAAGCACATCGGTGTGTTTCGGTTGCAGCAGGAGATAGCCGTTAATTCGTTCATTTCAGTGGCTTGACAAAACTCTTGGTATAGGCAAGTCCATGAGCAACGGTTACAATTTTCCATCAGGTGGGCCGTGGCTCGTGTGCCACCATATATAATTAAAAAAAATATATTATTAGTATAGGATTTCTCATCCATAATTCTCAGTCATTATATTAGTAAAACTACAGATATTTGATTACAATAATAAGAAAATGATACATAATACTTACGTATTCGTTCTCGCTTTTGTCGACAGGGAATCCTACCCCCTCACACCTTTACCAGATGAAGTAGGCGGAGGAGTCATTACGGAAGGACCATCCTTACTCCTCGCGATGTGGACGCCCAAAGGCCACGGTCTCATCACTGTAAAAGACTACGACATATACTACAGACCAGCGCCCCGGTCTTCCACTGGATATCGCGTCACGGATACTGGAATACCAGGAAAAATACACAATGGCGTTCCAGATTGGTTGTATGAAGGTGAGTAAATGCATTTTTTTTACTTGGCAAACACTCTTCTCGGTTTTCGTCTTTCGGAAGACACGTTAAGTGGGTCCCGGCTGTCAAATGACATCCTGGCAGTCGTTATCGGACACTTTAATAAAAATCTGGTTACAGTTCTAGGGTCGGCTCGATCGGGGAAGTACCACCCTTTCACAAAAGATCAGCGTAAACTAACAGTACCTAGTGGTACCGGTGGCCCGATCTTCCTCCCTATCCTCTCCTTGTTATCCTTCATATCCTTTCCTTAGTATCCTACCTATCCTCACCTTCCTATCCACCTCATATCCCTTTCCTTAGAGATGGCATCGCGCAAGTGGTGCCTCTGGTGTTGCTAGCATCTATAGGCTACGGTAACCGCTTACCATCAGGTGGGCCATATCTTGTTTACCACCCACTTAGTATAAAATAAAAGTCGCCAGTTATATCCCCCCCCCCCCCCCCCTAGTTGGATCGTAGAGGTCAGAGAGGCAATCGATCGAAACAGGTTGGACTTCAACAAAGCTAGGGGTAAAGGCTAGGAAATAATGTTGAGACTTAGAAAATACTCTGTTTTTAAATATCATACGAGCGTACAGTCCGGCTCATGATAAGCGACTAACGTAGCCTATAAGCCAGAGGTATGACTTGCGCGATCCCAACTTTAGGGAAAGGTATACGAGTATGAGACGCTTAAAAAGGAGAGGGTCATCTCCTTTTAACGGATAGAGGAGACGGATAATGGTAAAAAGAGAATAAGGAGTTTCTAAGGAAGGACGATAGAGAAGGAAATAGGAGAAGGTTTACACGTCGAATGAGATAAACGATTTTCTTTAGTTTTCATTTATGCTGTAATTTTTTTATTTATGATGTGAATTGAACTTAGGTAAACATTTTGTGATAGTTCTAATAATTATATCTACAATAAAACTGTGAGCAGTGTAAAATATTTTGCGATACTGATACGAGTGTTACACACTATTACACGAGTGTTACACACTATTATACGAGTGTTACACACTATTATACGAGTGCTACACCCTATTATACGAGTGTTACACACTATTATACGAGTGTTACACACTATTATACGAGTGTTACACACTATTATACGAGTGTTACACACTATCATCCCCCATTCTTGGGGAGGCCTATGTCCAGCAGTGGACTTTAAAAGGCTGATGGATGGATGGATGATATACTTTTACGTGATACTAGAAAATCAAGTCTTGTTTCAAATGCTTTACAGCTTTCATTGTCGCGGGTGGACAAGAGGTGAATGACGTGCAATTGTCGACTAATCGTTACAAAATCTTCATCTACCCACTATAAAAATAATTTTAAAAATTACAAATTAAATAAAAATAATTTTAAAAATTACAAATTATTTTTCTTAAAGCTATTTAAAAGAAATGTGAAGTGGTAATTAATGCAATCATCCATTAGGTGACTACGATAATTAAGTGGTTCAGAGTACTTCCCCAGTTTGGATGAGACACAGGTTCGAATTCTGCTCGCAGTAAAGCCCTCTTTTTCCACTTTCACAAATAATCTTTTAAGTTCTTTAAAGTAGCTGAGCATGTCAAGTATGATTAAAATATTTTAAAAATAGTTATGTATTTTTTTATTTTAACCCAGCTGTTGTCCTTAAGCCTGTACATACACATTTAAGCACAAAAATATGTCCTGCATTAGTTAATTAGTCTCCGTTGAGTGCCGTCGAAACACGGTTATGAAGATAAAGATTTATTATTTATGGAATTAAATTGTTTGTCGTATGAGGCGACTAAGGGAAGTAAGCAATTATCATCCATTGCATGACTGGTGGTAGCGCTGGGTACCAAGTGGGAGTACTCACTTGGTATCGGGCCCGAGTGGGTTGGTACCACCATCACCCGTGTGACCGGCCATGAAGTACATCGTTGCGTTTTGGCTGTAGCATGAGATAGCCGTTTATATTTCATTTCATATCTGTGAAATGAATTGTGTGAGCAGCAGCTTGACAATATCGAGCAGCGGGCGGGCCCGTGCGGGTTGGTACTACTATCTCCTGTGTGACCGGCCATGAAGCACATCGGTGTGTTTTGGTTGTAGTAGGAGATAGCCGTTAATTCGTTCATTTCAGTGGCTTGACAATACTCTTGGTATAGTCGAGTCCATGGGCGACGATTACCATTTACCATCAGATGGACTGTGGCTCGTCTGGCACAACACGCAATAAAAAAAAAATACTAGCCCTTGCTAAGAAATATTGTATAAGCTTCAAATAGTTATTCAGTATTTTGTTTCGTTCTTTCAACATCAAACTGTCATATTAGTGACAAAGACAAAACACTGAATAACTATTCCGAGGTTATACAAAGTTTATTAGTAAGGCAGTTAGTTTTTAGAATTCACAAAATATCAAGTGTGAGAGAAAGTTTGTTTATCGATAAACTCTGTAACGTTTGCACCGAATTTAATGATTCTTGCAGTATTAGAAAGCTACATTATCCAAAATTAAGATAACTATATCATATTATCACAACCTCTATGACCTACGTAGGCGGAGCGGAGGGTATAACCGCGCGTTACAAATAAGATTGTTTATTTCTTAACGTTTGACATAAATCGCGATTACTAAGGCCGTTAACTTTTACGATGGTGAAATAAATTGTTTTGCAACATTACTTATAAACAATTAACTTTTATCCCCGACTTTTTCACAATCACAGTATTGTGCATTTTCACATTTTACGTTCTGTAGACGAGCAGCATTTTACGAGTACACAGCTGTTCAGTCAAACACACTAATGTTGCTATGCTTAAGTATGCGTATCTTCGTCCTGAAGAACAAAGGTATTAAGGGAAATAGTTTTATTTGACATGCTTAGTTATTTTACTAGAACGAAGGAGAATGCCCATTTTGTTAGGTGATTTAGGCCCAGTACAAAAGCTTATGAGTCTTCTTGATTTCCCATCTATCTAATAGGAAAAAATTACGATTTACGAAAAGATTTTAACATTAATTGCCAGACAAAAAAAATGGTATTGTGAAAAAATGTTGTTAAGCTACTTCGGCCCATAATAGGTCTTCTCCTTTTCGTGAAAGTCAAAACAGATCAATTTCCTATGAGCATAATTGGAACTTGCATCTTTCCCAATGCGGGGAATGCTTTAATCGGCTAAGCTATCGTAGACAGTTCCTTGCAACTCCCAATGTCCACTTAACATTTAGTCATACAAGACCCACGCCATCTACCTATCGCATCCTATAATACGTCTATTAGCATGCATTTTGTTTTGATAATTAGGTAAAGTAAGCTTAATTATCTCAATTATCACGAACCTTTTATCATTTCGCTGATTCGCACTCCTCTAGACATTGGAAGCGGTTGTTACAAATACTTGCGCTGGGTCTGGGCGTAATTGAGGTCCGTTAATTTGAAGCTTGTATAGTCGCCTGCGATACAATGATTATTCCTTAGTTCAGATTATCGTCTTTATAAAAAAAGGCTTTTTATATAATTGATACGAATTGCTTACATACAATTTATAAACTTACTTATCATCATCTCCTTTGCGAGTTAAGCAGAGAGAAAATAATGTCAAAAGGCTCTATTTTTGCATACATCTCTCGCTTCCACAACATTTATAATTCTCTTCATAAACGCTTGCCGGTTTTAGAGACTAAAAATTTATATCAAAAGCTAGTTTTTTTTTTGAAAAAGTTTGTACATATGTCCGTTTATTCCTGATAATATCAGAAACTGCTAGACGGAGAATTTCGCAAATATTAGAACTAGCTTAAAAGATAATGCCCCTTCTTCTTCGCAAAAATTAATAAGCCAAGTTAATTTCTACGTAAGCAAAGTAGCGCGTAGCAGCTAGTATTAAATAATAATCTTGGTGCCCATCGTGATAACAAGATTTTTTAATATTTCCTTGCGAAGATGCCACTTTAATTTCACGGTCCGAAATGATCCGGCATAATGCCGACAGCGTTATAGCTGTTGAACAAAAGAAAATCTTCAAGACAAATCGTTACCAGTCAATTTTAATTTTCAACGGCGCTTGCCAACCTTCTGGCGATAGAACAAATGGTGTCTTTTTATTGAGATCTCTATTCTGATATCTTTATCCAAATGAGAAAATAATTCTTTAAGGTGTTTTTAAAGTCTTTATTACTGAAAAGATTAAATTGAGATTTGATATATCTGTACCATTACAAATCTGTAACAGAGCTGCTTCTGTACACTGAAGATATTTGAGAAAAAAATATTGTATGTCTCTGAAACAAAAACAGTTGTTTGTTTTCACATCACGTATACATACATATATATATATATATATATATATATATATATATATATATATATATATATATATATATAATATATATATATATATATATATATATATATATATATATATATATATATATAACCCTTGCTCTCTCCAATAATTTAAATTTTTTTTTAAAATACTTAACATCTTTGTTAGCGTTGATTGAAAATCGAAATTTATCGTAGATTCGTCTATTCAATAAGCTAGGTACTCACTAATACTGCGAACATTTGAATTCTTATACAAAATTATTTAAAGAAAGCTTATACGTGATCGATAAGGTACTTGGTATCCTGGTAATAAGAAACGGTACCACCGTCACCCGTGTGAAATACCATGAAGCTTCTCGGTGTCTTTCGGTAGTAGATAAGTTTTATATCCCCGTACTATAAGTTTTATATATAAACCTGAGATATAGATAGCCCAAATTCTAGCCTTTGCCCGCGGCGGAGACGTAGGCAACGGTGTTTTGATGTTAAATCGATTCTAATGATATTTGTACGAGTTTCCATTATTACATTTTAATTGGTTTTGTATAATCGATATATACAAGGACTTATTGTTCATGAATAAACAAATATTATAATCAAAAATAATCAACATATATTTGAATTTACAATTGACAAACGATGGCAATTAAAGATTAATAAATATTTTTTGAATACACAGAAAAATGAATAAATTGAATAACTAGTAAGTAATAAGTACCTAGTAAGTATTTAAGTAATAAGTAGTAAGTATTTAAATATGTTATTTAAACAATAAAATAATTGAAATAAATTGAATTACTTGTGTAAATCCTGATGCACTAATATATGACGGGCTTCGTGGTATAGTCGGTAGTGTAACTGACTTCCGTGCACGTGGTCGAGGTCGTGGGTTCGATTCCCACTCAGGACAATTATTTGTGTGATGAACAAAGATACTTGTACTGCGTCTGGGTGTTTTCTATGTATGTATGTATTTACAAAAAAAAAAGTAGTATATGTATTATATCCGTATAATGTGGTACTTTTGCAGGTGGCTTAGCGCAAGCCTTAAGCTTAGTTTGGGACCAGAGGACGTTGTTTAAAAATGTCCGTGGATTAAAATATATATACATATATATAATAATATGTGAAGTCATATGTATATTTAACTAATTTACTAAAGACGTCAGAATTGATCAGAACCCACAGGACATTTTATTACGGGTAATTGATGCCAATTTACACAAGAGATAGAGCAGAGTAAATCTATCCCCCTTAATTAAAAAAATACATTTATTCAGTAATTTTCACATTCTGGCAACCAAACTGGGAACATAATCTGTGGCTCTTCAAATATCTAAAAAAACACGATAAAAATATTTTCTTTTTTAGTTTTATATTACAAAATATACGAGATTTTCTTTTTTAGTGGTCATATATGTCCCATTGTGGGACAAACTCCTCCTCCACTATAGCAAAAAAATGGCCTTCTCCGTCACCCAAAATGGAATGGATAGCGATGGAAATTGATGGCACCGAGTGAATGTTACGATAGTTCAGTTGGCAACGGAGCGTCTGAACGTTCAAATCAAAGCCGCTGCTGGCTATTTTTTTACACTAGGACATCATATCGTATTTATATTGAAAATAATTGAACCATCTTACAAAATGGAAATTCAGAATAACTTTTTAATGCTTTTATTATTACTTCCACAGTTACTATTATTATCATATTACTAGTTTCTACTAGTAGAGCCTTGCTTATACCAGCACGAATCGGCCGGTTCGATCGGGGAAGTACCACCCTCTCACAAAAAATCAGCGTGTAATAACGATAGTTACGCCTTTTTTTTTTTAAAGGGAAAAAATGTTCCTAACCGCACACCCTGTCGTTCGGGGCAACGAACAGGGTAGTGTGGGGCCCTCACCCACTAAAGAAACCCGCCGTGTGCCATCTCTCCGCCTTTATTGGCGGGCCACCGGAACTATATTACATTCCTTCAGTGGTAACGATAGTTACGCCTACCGTTGTATTTCGCATGGTGAGTGAGAGTGCCGGAGGCCAAAACCCCCTTCCTATCCTCCCCTTAGTATCCTACATATCCTCTCCTTATTATTTCTATCCACCTCCTATACCTTTCCTTGGAGATGGCGACGCGCGAGTGATACATCTGGTGTTGCTAGCGTCTATAGGCTACGGTAACCGCTTACCATCAGATGGGCCGTATGCTTGTTCACCACCGATGTAGTATAAACGAAAAAGTTACAAATGAATTTTTAAAAATGTTATGCTACAAATTAATACAAAGAGTGAAAATATAACAGTTGATTGCACAGATGGTGGAGTGGTTTAGATACCGGCCTCCCGAGTCCCGTCCTAGTGTTGTGGAGTCCCACACAGGACAACTATTTGTGTGATCCACAAATGGTTGTTCTGAGTCTGGGTGTACTTTGTGTCCGTGAAATTGTATGTTTGTAAAGTCTCCCGCGATACAAGGGTTATTCCATAGTGCAGGGCGTTGCCATCCAAAAAAGAGGAGGGTTATGAAGTATATATATAATATAGAGAACAGGAAGGATAATAAGGAGAGATAGAGAGGGATTCGTGCCTCCAGCGCTCTCACTCACTATACAAAACACAACGGTAGGAGTACCTACAATTGTTTCAGGCTGATCTTCTGCGAGAGTGTGTAGTACTTCCCCGATCGGACTGGCCCTTTCATGCTGGGATAGGCAAGCCTCTACCACTGGGAATCAAATATTTATTATTCTCTAATAGCGACCGGCCCAGCTTCGAACGGGTAGGTAAACTGACAACAATCAGCCTGATAACCCTCCGGGGCAGGCGTATGGTACATCGCTCTCGTTTCAATATGCAAGCAATCGTTCAATACGCATATACATCGCTCTCGTTTCAATATGCAAGCAATCGTTCAATACGCATATACATCGCTCTCGTTTTCAATACGCAAGTTTCAAAGATGGCGCTAACTTATACATATCTGCCTTACTAATAAATGTTTTAATAATTATTCAGTGTTTTGTCTTTGTCACTAATATTACAGTTTGACGTTGAAAGAACAGAACAAAATACTGAATAACTATTCGGAGCTTATACAATGTTCATTAGTAAAGGGGTTAGTGTATATTATAGCGCGCGCTAATACAATGTCTTTATGTAGGAGTTATACAGATATAATAATAAACCAGTAGAATCCAGTGTATATATGTGTATTAAACATATATATCAAAAAAGGCAAGGGGACGATTAGACAAAGCTTATACAACATCAAATAGCTATTTACAAAAATATCACTTTGAAAAGCCTTTGTGAATAATAGACTGTTTCCAAATCAAACAAGAAACTTTTGTTACTCTAATTTAGTTCAGTTTCACTGAGGCTATATAACTCTGCTTTTTGCTTTTATCATAAATTTTTGTTAGTAAATTACCCCAGTCATTTTTACTCTTGATTTTTTTACTCGCAATATCTGGACGTCAGACTAACTTAAAAATATAGACGGAGCATTACGAACAATCCAGTGAAGGCATATAAAACCACGCCAAACTTGTAATTACGCGCGCTCACGCACACAAATACAAACAAAACCATGGCAAAACGAAGTGTCATAAACCACGAGTGTTAGCATTATCATTTAAAGTTACCCCAAATGACTCGACGTATCACATTTTCACGCACACATCTTTCAAAAAGTGGCACTTTTTAGTTGACAATGCGCTGTCTTTATTTTTTACTGGACTAAGGATATCAGTGTCATCATCTAATTCTACCCGCGGGTAAGTAGTTATCACCCATTATATTACTGGTGGTAGGGCTGGGTAGTAAAGAGTGCTCACTTGTTATCAGACCCGAATGGGTTGACACTTCGGTATACAGATTATGAAGCACTTCGGTATGTTTCGGTTGTAGAGGAAAATATCTGTACATTCAATGTTTTTTTTTTATTGTCCGAAATGATTTCTTTAGTACCTACTCTATTAAGGAGGTAAAAAGCTTACTTATGCTTAATGAGAAACGGATATTTTATTATATATTATATCTATATTATTATAAAGCTGTAACAGAGCTGTGTCTGTACATTTAAGACATTTCAAAAAAAATTACTTTAGGCTATATAGGCGTGTCTAAACGCGTGTTTTGTCTGTTTGTCACCGCTAAGGAGCTCCAATAGTTCAACAAAAAAACTCTAAATTCCAAATACTAAAACCATTATCATTCTTAATTTATCAGGGACAAATGTAATTGAATTAAGCATCTTATCTTTAATATCTCACGAAACACATTAAACAATTTTAAACAATCCAAGCACAATATAAATCGCATAATCTGGCAATCCAGTGACTGAAAATCTTAAGAATGACGTGCCATATTTTGATACCTGACGCACTAACGAGCTATGAGCCTGCGTCGTTGAGATAAATCTAGCAAGAACATCCACGCTCATTACAAATGTTACTGAATAAAATGATCATTATGTTGCCTCCATTTTACGATACATAGCGGAGTAGTGTACGATACATAGCATAGTAGCTACCGCTCGTGTCTGCTTTTATGGGTTCGATTTCATATAAGTATTTATACGAATGAGCAATTCTGAGTCTGAATATACTTTGTGTCCATCTTAACTATTATATTTGAGAAAAAATTACTACCTAGCCTACTATATACAATAGGTGAGGCTGAACTAGAGGTGGTCGTTGAATCAATAAACTGTTTTTTTCAACGGCTTTTCATTCGTCACCGAGTTAAATGTTAATCATCAATGAAAAAACAGGTTGAAAATATTAGCTGTTAATTTACGTCAACGCCCAAGACTATCATTAGTTTATTCAGTTAAAAAAAACAGTTGAAAATGTAAACTGTTAATTTACGTCAACGGCTCAACGGAATAAATTGACGTTGAAAATTCAAAACCTGTTATTAATTTAACAGCTTTTTTTAACCTGTTGACCATTTGTCAATGATTGAAATTGAAAACGTTGACATAAAATTGTCACTGAACATTCAAAACCTGTTATTTATTTAACAGTTTTTTTAACCTGTTGACCATTGATGAATAACAGTTACATTACATTAACGAAAAAACCGTCAACGACCCTTGCCTAGGCTGAGTAGGCTGAACACAAACCTTTTTTTTATTCTAAAGATAAATCTGTTCGTTTGATCGCGCATCCTGCGTTAAACGTTTAACGCTACCATGGAGGGGGTATGAAAGCACTTAAACTCTTAACACCGACTTGTACGAAATTTCAAAATTTTACTAACGCCATCTAGTGACATTAGACATAATTACTTTATCGTACAAGGTATTTAAAAACATAACTGTGACAAGTATTGCAGTTACGAATTTAATAATTAGGTACTTTATTTATTAATGGTGCCAAAGAGTTATACTTCTCTCACGCGCGTACATAAGTACACGCATTTTTTTTTATTTAATAGCTCTTGATTAAAATAATTCCTAAGTAAAAAAAAGATTTCTAAGTAAGGTATTTAGGGATACTATTTTTCAAACTAATGATATTTATTAAATAATAAAACATTATGTTTATGGAGCCCATTTTTTGTCAATGCGGTAGAAGTGTAGTAGTCTGGGCCCTCTAAATAAACTCGCCATGTGCCGTCACTTACCTGTATTGGCGGACCCCTGGAACTGTATGGAATTACTTCAGAGGGTGTTTATTTACTCACTTCTATTTCAGTTATTATTGCACGCCTCATAAAGGAAGCGTTGAAGTGTGTACTGCTCTCGTTTCATGCAGAACAACTGATTTTTCAAACTTAAAATGTCTCTATTTATCATCTTTTTACATTGTGTTGTTGTTGTGTATGTTGTTATTTATCATATATTGCACTTATAAAATAATATATACACACAAATATCAAGAAAAACACAATTTTTAACACACATGATATTTTTGATTCCATTTTTGTTATTTAAACTAGTTATAAAACTGTTTAACAAAATCTGTCTTGGACGTCCGTTTGTTGTAGATAATGTATGTTAACACGATAACGACCCCTAGAAAAGAGCCAAGAAAAGAGCCCTATCACTTTTCACGGTCTAATTCGATGTGGTTTAATTGATAATAAATAAACAAAAAAAATAGTGGATATTTACGCTGGATTCGACACTAAAACCAGCGCTATCCTTATTTCGTGAGAAGTGTAAGAACTATTTCTATAGACCAATATAGATGTACTTCTTAAAATTAGCGCTAGATGGCGTATAAGACATAAAAACCATGAAATTAGCGCTATGTGATTGATTGAATACATTATTAGTTACTTATCAAATAATCAATTTTATTGTGAAAAATGAAGATTATGAAGCGTGCACTTTTGGATTTTCCAAAGTATTTAATATTTATCTCTAAAGGAAAAAATGTATGCGTAGGTACTGCGATATCTATGCGATCCTGGTGAGGGGTCTGAAGTAATGCTATATAATTAATATCACATATGGCTCCAGCAATGGCCAGTCTGATGTGGACATCAATTATTCACGAGCGGCCATTTCGCTCTTATGTTCCCAACTTTATTTATACGAAAATAATTTTAATACTACCTTCAATCCAGAATATTAAATTCGGAAAATATTGAAGCTATGCATGCAGAGTTCAACCGCTATTTTTACTATGTTTTTCTTATTAACTCGCTTTCTTGTATGTCGGTCCGGGTGGAATTTTGTACTTGATTTTAAACTAACTTCCCGATGTAGTAGATACTTGAAATTTGGACCATAGCTCAGAAGAGGATAACAATGTATGAAAATGTTAAAAAACAAGAAAAACCTAACCCTAAAAAGCAGATAATAATCCATCCATCAGCCTTTCATCGTCCACTGCTGGACATAGGCCTCCCCACGGGAACGCCACAGCGAACGGTCCTGTGCCGCCTGCATCCAATGAATGCCTGCGACGCGGTCGCCACTCGAGAACCTTTCTTCCCCAACGGTTGTCGGTTCGTCGAGCGATGTGGCCTGCCCATTGCCACTTCAGCATGCTGACCCGGCGGGCTATGTCGGTTACTCCCGTTCTCCTACGGATTTCCGTATTACGGATCTTATCACGTAGAGAGATTCCAAGCATAATAAATAAATAAATAAAAAAATGTCTTTCGTATTAAAAAGTATAAAATAATTAAAATACTCGTAAGATTGAAAACGAAAAACATGGGGCGCGCTATTAATGGATCAATCGACTGCACAGATGGCGGAGTGGTTTAGATACCGGCCTCCCGCCCGACTGCTGTGGGTGCGATTCCCACACAGGACAACTCTTTGTGTGATCTACAAATCGGTGTTTTTGTGTCCGTGAAATTGTATGTTTGTAAAGTCCCCCGCGATACAAGGATTATTCCTTAGTGCAGGGTGTAGTCTTTTTTTTAATAAAGAAATTATCTGCTGCATGCGCCTGGCATTTTTTTTTTGTTTAATTATTATTTAATTTAGCTTCAATTTTTATGGAAATAGAAATTTCTCAAACAAAATCTCCTAATCACTTGTTAATATTATAAGAACTGCAAATTATCAGAACCCTACTTTCGAGGGCATAATATTTTACAACATTTAAAAATAACTGTAAAATATTCTCTTTTAAAAAAGGTCTGAGTAATTTTGTTTGACGCTCAGTAATTAAACAAATTCGATAAAATATTCACAAAGTAATCAATCTACTAAGTTAAAGGTTAACTTATGAACAGATCCAAATTTGGAGGACCGAAGAATTTTATGATTAATCTATCTACTATACTATTATAATGCTGTAACAGAGTTATGTCTGGTACATTTAAGATATTTGAGAAAAAAATACTGAATTAGGCTATATAGGCGTGTCTAAACACAAAACGATATTTTTTAGATTTTTTGTCTGTTTGTCTGTCTGTTTGTTTGTTCGCGCATCACGCAAAAACTGCTGAAAGGATTTTGATGCAACTTTTTTTGTTTGATAGCTCTTGATTAGACATAACAACATACATTGTATCCCGCTACTATATCGGGAACCTGAGATATAACCTAAAAACTAGCTTTTGGCTGCGGTGGAGTCGCAGGCAAAGGCGGGAAAATCCGGGGAAAAAAATTTGCGGAGCATGTCAAATGCTAAAAAATATAGATCAAAAATGTTTAAAAAATCTCGCCATCTATTTGTATGAATTTTAATTGCAAAATTAAACTTCTTAGACTATATGGGATTAATGCATGTAAATGCATTCCGATAGATGGCGTTGGTTGTAAAGACAAATGTGATGAGGAGATTGGGATGACCGAATAGGTCCGTATGATAGCACAGTGGCTTAGAGCACTTCCTTGGATTGGAAAAGACGCGGGTTCGATTCCCGCTCGTACTAAAAATCTCTTTTTCCTTATTCACAAATAATTTGCACTTTAAAACGTATCAATGTTAATCGTGTTGAGGTGAAAGTAAGTCCTTTAATTAGAATTCGATGACTTGGCCTAACTTCATATGTTCATATAAATACATAGAGCTAGTTTTCGACCAAAACAAAATGAATTCTTTCGGTCACAAATACTTTCGACAGATGGCGCACGCTTCACCCAAGACGTTAAGAATGAATGTGTTATCGAAATTCGCAGTTCCGAGCAATCGTCACGATGACTGAATTGGCAAAACATCTAGGACGGTATTCCAGGAGATGCAGATTCAAATCCTGCTCGTGACTGTTATTTTCGATTTCAGATTTTTACACTGTGTTAAGTTATAAAAAATAATTTTAGAATAAGTTTTTGTGCATGCGTTCTTATTCATTTTCATATATCTAAGTACAGCGCTAAATATATTCTGAAAAGCCGCCATACGGGTGATAAATTATTTATTTACTGACAGGCGACGTTGAGTTTACCACCGTGACACCATGCATTCTGAATAAAATGGGACTCCCCAATGTTATTTTCTGTTCCATTAAAAATTTTTGATGATTTTACACCAAAGAGATTTTATGTGTACCATTAATTTCTGAAAATAACTTTTGTGACCTTGAACTGTCACCATAATACTGTGTCAATATTATTGTTCGATACGCCATTTTTAAGATTTTTCTTTTTCGTCGAAGTCAAAATTGATATTTCATATATACACCCAACAAAACTAAGCGTGTCTCTACAGTAGCCTCTAGTTTTGTTGGGTGTACCAAGATTTAAGGAACACTTTGGTAAACATATTGTACACCGTGCTAAATTACAAAATTCTAAATTTAAAATAGGTTTTGATTTTCACAAAACCAAATCTCGTGTTGTGTTAATAAAGAGAGAAAATGGCTACTTACCATAAGTAATTATGAGTGCTCGAATAATATGACATGGTGACTATTGCGAACTAATCTTATCTATTTAATGAGAATTTTATACAGCGCTTTGCGAGAGCTTCACTTTGTTTAATTTTTGACTAGCTGAACTGCTGATATTTAGATTTTTTAAGCTAAGGGGTTTGTGGCAAAATATTCTGGATATATGTCTTATTATGCAAAAAATCATAAAAGAACTATAAAAATAACAATTCTCTGTTAAAATTGATAGCAAAAAATCATGATACACAGACATGATTCACAATTGATATAAAAGACCCGGGGAACTCGAGACCAGCAGTCGCTCACACTACCGCTGTACCACAGAGGCAGTTTCTATACGACATCATAATATATAATTATTACAAGGCATACATATATTGTCCAATACTTTCTGATATTTACGCGAATGTTACACATTTTGAAATAAAACTTCGTTTACGGAATCTATCGCGTTTACTTAATTTTACTACTATCCCGACGTTTCGAATACTTTACAGCATTCATGATCACGGGTGGACTTAGATGATATACGTCCAAGGCTGATATGTTATTTCAACGGTCTCGTTAACACATATCAGCCTTGGACGTCTATCATCTAAGGCCACCCGTGATCATGAATGCTGTAAAGTATTCGAAACATCGGGATAGTAGTAAAATTAAGTAAACGCGATAGATTCCGTAAACGAAGTTTTATTTCAAAATATATTGTCCATGTATACATTATAGTTACATTTAATATTACACTTTTTTCTTTTTATCCTTATGTCTATCTACCTAAAAAGATTTGTTCCAATAATATCCCCAGCTTCAAGGGTCTAAGCTTAGGATTACAAATGTCCCAATAAACGAGACAGGTGTACCTTATTACGGTGGGACTTTAAATTGTCACCGGTAAATTGCGTGTTATAGCAGCTTCACATTTTTTGTACGTACGTACAGTATTCATGTTTTATTATGCTTAGAATGACTGATCTTACCACAAGGCAAAAGGAAATTTTAAAATGCTTAAGTTGTCCGTGTAGTGATGGACTAAGAATACAAATGTCACCACCCCATCCTTTCCCGCGGGTGTCATAAAAGGCGACTAAGGGAAGTAAGCAATTATCACCCATTGCATTACTGGTGGTAGGGCTGGGTACCAAGTGAGAGTATTCACTTGCTATCGGGTCCGAACGGGTCGGTACCACCGTCTCCTGTGTGACCGGTCATGAAGCACGTGAGTGTGTTTTGGCTGTAGCAGAATATAGGCGTTTATTCTTTCATTTTTTATGTCTGAGAAATGAAACGGTGCGCAGCTTGATTATACTCTCGGTATAGTTAAGTTCATGAGCGACGGTTATCACTTACCATCAGGTGGGCCGTAGCACTTCTGCCACCATAAGCAATAAAAAAAATGCAATTTATTTGAGTGAATGTGGAAAAAGAGAGGTTTATTGCGAGCGGGATTTGAATCTGCGTCCCTTTCAATCCGAGGAAGTGCTCTAAACCGCTAAGCTATCGAACTGACCGACGGCCATTCACAATCTCCACATCACATTTTGTCTTTACGACCTAAATGTTTAAAAAAACGCGCCATAAAATAGTATGATTTTTAATTGCAAAATTAAACTTACTATATTCGACTAATGCATGTAAATGCTAGCTGATAGGTGGCGTAGGTCGTAAGGACAAAATACACTTCCCCGGATTGGGAGGGACGCAGGTTCGAATCTTTTAAACTTCTCTTTTTCCACATTGGCAAATCATTTGTTCTTTAAAGTAGCTCAGCATGTCAAGTGCATACAGATCAAAATGAGTACTCAATTGTTATCGGATTTTAGCGATAGGCGGTGGTATTATACCGCCTACCGTATGATTGGTTTTAAAGCACCTTGGTGTGTTTTGAAACATTATACTAAAAATACTGGTATACTCGGGAGGTGTGACGTGTCACTGACGTGTCATCGCGCACGTGTTCTGTTCTGTCTTAGACGAAGAATAATATAGACTCGCTACTATTTTGACATTAAGGATGAAGAAAAGGATGCACATACTAGGTTTTACCAAGAGTGAGAGAGACACAGGTATAAGTATATTTATCCTTTTCGCGTATGCGTCAGTTGTATTTGGACCCAATGAGCTGGGTCCAAACAATAAGGTAGCCAACCGTTCCCATCGTCAGTATGTAAGCTTGTTTTTGTATTGACGTAAAAAAAACCTTTATTAATCATGTTATATACGCTAATATTACATGTTCTAATACATTTTAAGCAAAATATAAGCATAACTGCAATTTCTTTTGTCCTGTCATTCTTTTATCCGGCTAAAACAGGTAGTACATTTTTAGTCAACAAAGTTATAATCATAGTTATCTTTTAAAATTATTCCGGTTATCTATTACTATATCGACACTGTATACGCTGATAGTTTATCTATAATATCCTTCGTCTAAGTTTTCTGTTGACTTATTATACTCTGTGAGGTGTCGAGGTAATTGTCATAGACAATATAGACAGAGTTGGTGTATTTTATTTATTAGTCATATAGTTTTTTTATATATTTTGTTATTGTACTAACTTAGTTGTAAATATTGTTGATATTTTATTTAGCATAATATTGTTATTTTTAAAATAATCGGCATCTGTGACGCCATCACATACGCACTAATGGAAGATCAGCGCAGGCTTATGCCTGCATTATGCTGAGTCGGTGTCGTTTCTTGACGAAACTTTTGATTGTCATTTGTTTTATAAAACTATATTGTTCTTTTTCTGTTTTGTTTCGTCACAATGAACATTTTTTCTTTCTTTCTTCTGTTTAGTCCATGGACGGCGGTTACCACTTAAGTGGGCCATAGTTCGTCTGCCACTATCCTTACTAATATTGAAAATGTGTGAGTTTATTTTATATCTGTTACACTTTCACGCAGTAACTACTGAATCAATCATCATTATTTTTTGTAAACATATTCTGGATCCCAGACAAGAACATAGGCTTTGTCATCCAGAAAAATTGATGATGATTGATGTGCCGTAAAGTCTACACGGACGAAGTTCCGGTTATAATCTACTTAATGTATTAAGATAATACTATAATTAAATTATTTAAGCAATTTTGTGGAAAATTTACTCCAAAATGACGAATAATCTGGGAGAGCGGTCACTGTCATTATTTTCTAAAACCTTTATTAATTCCAATAGATTACATACCAACCTAACATCAATCTACTTACATAACGCACCAAGAAGCTAAATATACAATTTTCTGTACATATATTATCATATTGTTTCACGTAGTTAGGTTTGAGTGTAGTCAGCAATATCAAAAACCAGTGATAGTCTTCCTTATTTAAATATATGTAGTTTTTAATATTTAGGCGGCTACAAAATACATTATGAAATAAAACTACTTTTCTGGCAACTATCTCGTTTACTGGTCCACCCATGACCATGAATGCTGTAAAGTAATCGAAACGTCCGGAGGGTAGAAAATCAAGGAAACGCTTCGATCAATTAGGTGTAATTGATCCAAGAGTATACACGATAGCTTCCGTAGCAGTGCTTTTATTTAATAATATTTTTTTGACTAATGATGGCAGACTAGCCTCGGCCTGCTTGATGGTATGAAATAAAAGAATAAATGGCCATATTCTGCTACAGCCAAAACACACTAATGTGCTTCATGACCGGTCACACAGAAGATGGTGGTACCGACCCGTTCAGGCCTGATAGCAAGTGAGTACTCTTACTTGGTAACTATCCCTATCACCAGTAATGCAATGGGTGATAATTGCTTACTGGCCTTAGTCGCCTTGTACGACAGCCGCGGGAAAGGATGGGGTGGTGACATTTGTATTCTTAGTCCGTCACCACACCACAGTATTAAAACTTCTCAACATATTTATTAGGTCGCCCTTATAATAGTATCAAAAGATCGGAGTATGTACTCTCACATACTCAGATTTACATACTCAATTAACTAATCCCAAAGTCCTGTCTCTTCTGCAGGCTGTCAACATGCAAAATTTGGTGCAGCAAAGCATTGAAAATTCCGCAATTACGGCAATAACATTAAACACAAAGTGAAAAATGTGAAATCGAAAATAACAGTCACGAGCATGATTTGAACCTGCAGCTCCTGGATACCGTCCAGATGCTTTGCCAATTCAGCAATAGTGACAATTGCTCCTGACTGCTAATTTCGATAACACATTCATACTTAACGTCTTTGGGTGACGCCTGCGCCATCTGTCGGCAGTATTTTCATACATTATACCGACCAAGTAAACTTAATTTTACACTTAAGATTTTTACCTAATAATGACGCAAACCCTATAAATATTTAGATATTTTATAAAGTGAAAAATGTGAAATCGAAAATACTTAATACTTTGTGTTTAATGTATAGTGCTAAGCATGTCAAATGCTAAATATATATATAAAAATATCTAAATACGGCAATAACGTTTGAATGAATGTCCTAAAAAGAATAGATTTATGGTATCCCTAATGTGGGATAAGATGGTCGTTGCTACACGAAGTAAACAGCGTTCTAGCCTATAAAATAAATAAGATTAGACTTATAAATATGGTTTTGCCGCTGATAGTGCTCGCTAAGATATATTTATAAAACTTTAGATATTCCTATTATAATTATTAACCACCAAAGTTATCTATATTGATATGTAGGTTTCCTATGAACTCCAAAACGAATGGAGCGATTTTGACGAAATTTTAAGACAGTATATTAGCCCCGCGGGTGATCCTGTGAAGTTTGGTAGCAAGTTAAATAGTGTTTTTTTTTAAATATCGGCAATTTTGCGTCATGTTTTAATAGAGACAAGTAACGTGCGTGTGACGTATTTATATTCTGAAGCCACCGCGTAATGAGTTGGGGGCAGAATCTAGTGATATATAAATCAGTATTAAAATTAAATTAACAAATAAATATTATCACAGCATTCATCAGCTTACGATTAAACTTTAGTAAGTTATTAATTAGGCACACGCTCGGGAACTGTTTAGTCTAAAAAGAATCCTAAAAACGGAAACGCGAGAAAAATTTGTACTAAAAATAATATTACTTTTATATAAAACATAGAAAATTAATTGCATATCATTATAGAAACGCTGACTTTTAGGCGTGTACGTACTCAGCGGAGTTGTGAAACTAGTGGACCTAGTCAAGTTGAATTCGACATCTTTAACGATACGATGTCGATTGTGAGATATGAGATTCCGTCTAACCCCCATGTATCTATAACGCTAAGTCGTGACTTAACGTTAGAGATGTCAAATTTCCATACATTTTAATAGTTTTCTATAGCGTTAGCGGTCATAAAATGCAACCTAGCTAGACCCACAGGCCGGGCATCTAGTCCTACTAATATTATCTACAAATGTGTAAGTTTGAGTGAGTAGTGAATAGTAATGATCCCGGTAGGGTAGTCTCGGTCTCCCTTTGTACCTACATCCTTCCACTTTAGAATTGTATATCTTCACCAATCGCTCATACGGCATTATTTCGACATGTCCGAATTATTGGAGATATATATCAGACTTACTCACTCTCTTAAGGCATCGTTACGAAAGCGGTCAGTCAGCCTCACTCCAAGATTTCACGCAGAGATCGCATTTTTTATACACCGGCCCGTATTGGTCTTATTAGTTAATTATATCATAGCATCACGCCTGTATTCCCCGAAGGAGTAGGCAGAGGTGTATTACACACCCACGACTCGCCAGCTATGTTTAAGTCCCACGTAATAGGGGGCGAGCCTATTGACGTCTACCGGGCACGTTTCCAAACTCGGAGCTGTTACTGAGAATTTTTCTTTTTAGGAAAAAGCTCAATAACATTGCGCGACCCGGGGATCGAACCCGAGACTTCATGATTAGCAGTCGCATACACTACCGCTACACCACCGAGGCAGTTAATTATATCATTATGTATATATAACTGCTTCGGTGACGCAGTAGTTGTGTGAGTAACTGCTCATCATGAAGTTTCGGGTTCGATCCCCGGGTCGGACGGTGCTATAGAGCTTTTTAGTAAAAAGAAAAAATCTCAGTAACCCGGAGTTTGGAAATGTGCCCGGTAGACGGCAATAGGCTCGCCCCCTATTACGTGGGACTTAAACATACTCGTAGTTCATAACCGAGTGTAATTCGGGGATACAGGCGTGATGCTATGTTTAGTTAATTAAATATTTTCTTTGTTTAACTTAATATTATTTATTTAGATATTTTTATATATATTTTTAGCATTTGACATGCTTAGCACTATACATTAAATTTTCACTTTGTGTTTAATATTATTTTATACCACATGAACCAAGCACACAGTCAATGACGATAGTTAAAAGAAGTCATAGGACATGGACAGAAAATATAGAGACGAGGATAATAGAGGTTGGATAGCCTCCTAGGCTCTTATCCGTCTATCCATCCATCAGCTTTTAGACACGACCAACGGTCCTGGGCCAGTAGAATGTAACTCACTAAATCGTGTCGACATCGTATCGTCTCGCTTGTGATTGGTAGAGAAACTGACGCGTGATGTCATAATAATCCCTCGGCCAATCAAGGTGATCTCTCAACCAATCACAATGACACGTTGCGATGTCGATACGATTTAATGAGATTCAATCTAACCCCCCTATACAGACTGCGGCAATACATCGTCCCACCTTTCCTATGCTACGCTGTCCTATAAGTGATAAGTCAATTGGGAAGTTTTCTACCCCAACCGTTGTCGGCTCGTCGTTCACGCTCTCAAATTCGACCATAAATTATAACTGTTCGGTAAAAGAAAATGTTGAGAGATGTCATCCGATGGCTTATGTTCCGATAACCCGCTTAGGGCTATCGTGGAGGACTATGACCCCAATCGATCTTACTTTGTTAGAAGACCCATGCACAACAGTGAAACAGTCATGGGCTAAAAACAACTTCCCCCTTTTAGTATTAATATTTTAGTAATCCTTCTATATAAGGTGGTAGTGGATTGGCTGTGTCGCCAGCAACCAGACTCATTCTCCTCACAAAGTAAACACTGCCAGCACAAACTACTTGTACATTTACATGAATATAGCCGGCGACCTTTACAAAACGAGTAGCGTCAGCAAAAACAACTGTCGCATTGTTTGTTTATTTGTTAACACAAACAACTGAACAAGTATTTTAGCACTTGACGAAAGTGTGGTAAAAGTAGGGAGTTGTCACATTCACAAATAATTTGTTCTTTAAAGTAGCTGAGCATGTCAAGTACTAAAATACAGATCAAAATATTTAAAAAATCGCGCCATTAAATAGTATGTATTTTAATTATAAATTAAACTTACTAGGTTATATTCGAATTACCACTGAAGGAATGTAATATGGTTCCGGTGGCCCGCCAATAAAGGCGGAGAGACGGCACACGGTGGGTTTGTTTAGTGGGTGAGGGTCTCACACTACCCTGTTTGTTGCCCCGAACGACGGGGTGTGCGGTTAGGAAATTTTTTTCCCGCCTTAACAAAAAAAAATATATTCGAATAAAATATATGTAAATGCCTTCGATAGGTGGAGTGGGTTGTAAAGATATCTAAAACAAATGTTAAGTGGAAATTGGAGGTCACTATTAGGTAACTGCGTTTGCTTAGCGGTCCAGAGCACTTTTCCTGAATGGATTCCTGCTCGCAGTAAGGCTCTCTTTTTTCACTTTCGCATATATTTTTTTATTTAACTGAACAAATGTCAGGAATCACTATAAAGGCTCAGTGCGTACTCGCACCTGATAGCCTGCTCTACTGTCTCCTGGCAAAAAAACCTGCGGTAAAGAATGGTGTGGTGACATTTTTATTCTTATTTGTCACCATACGGACTTATTAATGGCACTGTTTATGTAGGTACGCTAGTCTCACATTGTGAAGGTACATTAAGGCCCACAGTGAGACGTAAAATGAGATGTACGGAGCTCATTTATGTGAAAAAAAAAATTTGAAATATTAATTAATATCATAAATGCAAAAGTGAGTTTATTTGTTTGTTTGTTGCTCTTTCACGCTGTAACTACTGGAGCAGTCATCATGAAGTTTTGTATATCCACATATAGTATGAAGCCCAGAAAAATACTATGTACTTTTATCTCGGAAAAATGGCAAAGCTAATTTTGCATTGAGATAATTAATGTTTTGATCTATATTTTAGCACTTGACACGCTCAGCTAATTTAACTCCTTTGTGGAGATTGGCTATGGGCGTCGGTCACTACGATGGCTTAGCGGTCTAGAGCACTTCCCCGGGTTGCAAGGGACGCAGGTTCAAATCCCACTCGCAATAAATTTCTCTTTTTCCACATTCAGAAATAATTCTATCCATCCATCAGCCTTTCAACGTCCACTGCTGGACATAGGCCTCCCCAAGTGTTTATAACAAAGCCCAACAAAGACTTATTCAATTCAATTCAATAATAAATTCGAATCTTGTGCCTACTCAACACAACACGTCACGTTATTTTTTAAATTGTTTGTAGGTAAGCAAAGAGCGCAACACATACAGCCAACATTGTGTTTTCTCTTATAATTTAAGTATTTTCTAGTGAAATACAACAGAATATTAACAATCACATATTATTTAACCAATTTTAAGATGAAACTACCTTTAACTAGCCGTATTTTTTCATTTAAATTAGAAATAGTAAAACAACTAATTAAACTATCCTTAGGGCACACCACTACTAACATCTGATGTTAGCATTGCTAACTTCATGTCGAATGTAGCCAATTCTTGGGCGATTCAGATTTCAATGCAATATCAACGAAATTGGTTTCAAGAGTACCGCTATAAAATTAACCTTGGATTTGGATTGGAATCGTATTGCTATTGAGATTGTTTTCAAGGGTAAGCCTACAGATAAACTTAATTTTACAATTAAGATTTTTACCAAATAATGACGCAGCCCTATAAATATTTTGATATTTTTATAGCATTTGACATGCTTAGCCTTATAAATATGTGTGTTAGATTCCTGCGGCAGCTATTTTCGCATAGAGATAATTAATAGATGTACTTATATTATAGTGACCTAATTCTGAGGTCTACACAGACAATGTCGCGAGTAGCAGTTAGTTCTTTTATAATATATATTTGAATAGTAACCAGCGTCGTTATTCCTGTTCGAAGCTATTTAACATTATACAATAGTCACCCTAGTAGGTGAGTATAGTTGCTCTTTTATATGTGAAACGGAGTTGTTCCAGTAAAGTAAATACTGTTGTTGACCTTTGTACGACCTGGGTACCGTCAGCATAATAAGAGATTTTAGTTTTAATAATTTGATTGCCGAATAATCAGCGCCGATTTCCTTGTGGACTGATAAAATATTATAAAATTGAAACTATTAAATTTCAGTTTTGGCCTCGGTGCCTCTGTGCTCGGTGGTGTAGCGGTAGTGTATGCGACTGCTAATCATGAGGGGTTCATCTCGAGTTCGATCCCCGGGTCGGGCAATGTTATTGAGCTTTTTCCTAAAAAGAAAAATTCTCAGTAGCAGCCCGGAGTTTGGAAATGTGCCCGGTAGACGTCAATAGGTTCGCCCCCTATTACGTGGGACTTGAACATAGCTGGCGAGTCGTGGGTGTGTAATACACCTCTGCCTACCCCTTCGGGGAATACAGGCGTGATGCTATGTTTTTTGTTTCAGTTTTGGCGATAACACAAAGAAGATCATGTCGTCGTTCTGCATTATTTTCCTAAACTTGTGTTATTTCGAGTATTAATGTGTAAAATTGGTGGCCTTTTGCTTATTAACTATTTGTGTATGTGCATAAGTGTTGGCAAGTGATGAGTGCGGCATAACTTGTTTTTTCATGTTGCCTCCAAAACTCCATAGAAGCTTCAGTAAAGTCGCCACCGCTTTGCTGTAGTGTGACTTTGACTTGACTATGACTAACTTTATATGACTTTGACTTTGACTAATGAATTAAACTTACCTGTGAAGAAGAAATATACCTTAAATAAGTCATTGGCAAATACTCAAACCGAGTAGCCGTTATTTAAACAAAAAAAACTATAAAATTTCTAGATTTTTCCCGCCACTCCGTCCTCGTAAACTTTTACATATAAATACATCACTCTACGGCACATTAGGTATATCTATGTAAAAATAACTATCCCCCGGGGAACATTCATTTTTCTGGGATGAAAAAGGTTTTCAACTTTTCTGGGTTCTATTCCATACTAAACTAACTAACTAACTAACTTATCATCACGCCATTTCCCTTGCGGGGAAGGCAGAGAGAATAGAGTGCCAAGAGGCTCTATTCTTGCATACATCTCTCGCTTCTTTAACATTCATAACTCTCTTCATACACGCTCGCCGGTTTGGTCTAGGTAGGTGAGTCTCGGTCTCCCCCTGTACCTGCATCCTTCCACTTTCGCATTGTATATCTTCTTAACCAGTCGTTCGTCTGGCATTCTTTCTATATGTCCGAACCATCGGAGCATTCCCTTTCGCATCTTTACACCAATACTCTTTTTCATACCTACTCGCTCTCTTACGTCGTTGTTACAAATGCAGTCAGTCTCGACCGCATTGATTGTACTCTCATGCTCCTTTTTGAATACCCAACTCTCGCTTCCATATAATAATGTTGGGACAAGCACTGCGTTGTGTATTGCGACACGTGCCTTCTGGCTGAGGTGGTGGCTGCCGAGAAGTTGTCCTAATGCTCCGTTCTCTCTATTTCCCGCATTCTCTATCTCCATCAGTGGTGTACCTTTCATCCCGACTGAATCCACATTCAAGATATACAAACTCATCCACTTGTTCTAGCACACCATTTCCTATTGCTACTCTAACATCTGTTCTGGCTTCTTCTCTTTCAAAAACCATTATTTTGGTTTTGCTCACATTCACACGTAGGCCCCTTTTCTTACAATCTTCTGCCATTACGTCGACAAGGGTTTGCAGGTCAGTCGCAGACTGCGCTAATAGGACCGCATCGTCTGCATATAGCAGAGAGTTAACCACTAAGTCGCCCATCTGAACTCCCACATTCATTTCATTCAACCTTTGTAGACATTTATCCAGATATATGATAAACAGTCTGGCTGATAGAACGCAGCCCTGTTTAACGCCGATATTGACATCAAACCAGAGTGACATTCCATCATCCAGCCGCACACAAGCTCTTCAGTCCATGTAGGTGGACTGCACCGCTTGTAGCTGTCTACCGTTAATACCATACTCCGGCAAAATGTCCCAAAGTTCCTTACGTACAACAGTGTCAAATGCTTTCTCAAAATCCACAAAACTGCAGAAAACCCTCTGGCCTACAGCCAGATGCTTCCCCACAATGTTGCGCAGAGAAAACACTTGATCCATGCATCCTCTTCCACACCTGAAACCTCCTTGTGTCTCACACAAAATTCATCAGACACCATCCTCATTCCCCTTTCAATAATCTTACCATACACTTTGGCTGCCAAACTGGTCAAGCTTATGGCTCTGTAGTTTGCACAGTCATAACGTGAACCCTTGTTTTTAAACAAGGGCATGATGACTGCGCTTCTCCAGTCCTTGGGAACCATTCCTGAGCTCCAACATAAATTGAGAAGCATCAGGAAGAATTCCCAGACACATGAGCCTCCAAGCTTGATCATCTCAGCAGACACCATATCAATACCCGCTGCCTTACCATTTTTCAAACTTCTAATCGCCCATTCAACTTCATCCATACTAATGTCATCAGAGGATGCCGGTACCAAATGCTGATCTGTTAGACCACATGTGGCACCAGCATCACCCTGAACATCCGCATACATATCTCCAAAATATTCACTCCATTGGCTTAACACATCTTGTGTTTGCGTAAGAATGTCTCCACCGTTAGACCTTATTTTATTCATTCTGAAAGCTGACCAACCACTCCGAGATTTCTTCACCTCCCTCCAGAAAAGTTTGGTGTTGCTCTCGAAGTTTTTGGTCAGCCTTTCTTCTGCAATCATATTTGCTCTATCATGCTTCTCTTTTACTAAGGCTTTGGTGTCATTCTTACGTTACCAGTATATTTCTTTCTTCTGTTCTTTCATACTTGCACTCAGGTTCAAAGAAGATACATAGTCCAGCCACGCTTTCTTCTATTGGTCTACGGAAGCTGCTACTTCCGTATCCCACCATGCATCACCTTTCACTTTCCTATGCGTCTTTGAGCATCCACATACTTCTTTCGCTGTATCTACCATAATATCTTTCAATACTCTCCAGCATTCTTCTATGTCAGACCCCGGCTGTCTTGCCATTGTCAGCCGTTCACGGACACCCTTTGCATACTTTGCTCTTACACTCTCTGTTTGCAACTTTTCAATCTTTATTCTTTCAAGCCTTCCGAAGTGGACACGCTCTCGCCAGTGTCTCCACTTTCTGAACAGACCACTAAATCTCGCAATAATGAGATAGTGGTCCGTGTCGACAGTGGGATCCCTGTAGGCTCTTGTATCCAGAATTTTACTTCGGAGGCGACTGTCTACCAGAATCACATCTATCATACTTATCTGTGCATTCCTTCTCCATGTACACATATGGATGTCCTTATGTTAAAAAAATTTGTTTGACACAATAAGGTTTCTCTCCATACATACATCCGCAATGAGCCTACCTGCGCAATGAGAGTGAACGATCACTCTCTTATCACCAAATGAACGAAGCACGTCCTCGAAGTCTGGACGCTTGGTCCCAACCCATCCATTCAAGTCTCCGCATAAAATCACGCGTCCACTAGCTTCTGCAAAATCCAGAACTTCCCTAACATTGTCCCAGAACTTCTGTAGATCCGATGCCACCGAAGAGCCTACGGGAGCATAATCTGCGACCATGAAGACCCTGGTGACACCTAGTTTTTTTAGTACCCATAAAAGTCTGGGATCGAACATTCCGTAGTCTTTCACACCAGAGACCGACCGCTCTGCGGTACACCAGACCACAGAGCTATCTCGTGTAACTTACCTTCCACACCACCTCTTACATTCCACGTGCCTAGTCGACACTCTGCTCCCCTCGACTCGCCAAACTGGGCAAGGCGTGATGGGTGGTGGTCCCCATCGCCGCATCTGCCATTGTTCGTACCGACGGGGGCGGGTCGGTACGCGTCGCCTCTGGGGCACGCCCTAACCCGCACTGTGGTACGCATTCGAGCCGGATTGCAGCCTGTGGATTACAGGCTGGCAGGGATCGCGACGAGCACGCTCCGGACTATGATCACCCACTCTAGTCTATATGTAAACAAAATTCCATGGTGACTGGTTTAGTAGCTACAGTGTGAAAGCGTAACAAACAAATAAACAAGCAAACATATTCACTTTCGCATTTATAATATTAGTAAGGATTCAGTAAAACAGCATGAAACAAAAAATATAAAAAATAAGGGAACACAAAGAATGTGAAATTGAAAATAACAGTCACGAGGAAGATTTAAACCTGCATCTCCTGGAAAACCATCCCAGATGCTTTGTCAATTCAGCTAGCACTATGTATTTGCATACATTTTTCTGACTGATGGCGCAGGAGCCATCTAAGACATTAGGGAGGAATGTGTTATCGGAATTCGCAGTCCCAAGCAATTGTTACGATGGCTGAATTAAAATTTAAATATTGCTTATCCTTATAACGAACTATATATTTTTTTGTAGACTGTACATCGCTCGCTCCATTTTCGCGATATGAGAATAACGCGAGCCAGAAATAAGCCTTTGTGCTTATACAAGAGTCAGTGATTTTTTTTTGTTTTTTGCTCACAGCTCGTTTTAAGTATGTATTTTTATGCTAAATACAAGCAGCATTTTAATATTATGAATGGCAATATTCAAGTAAAGTAAACAGTCTTACCAGTTCTATGTAAATACGCACACTCAGAATAACCAATTGTTGACATAATTAATTAGAATAGAACCCCAAAACACTCGATAGGAAAGGTCTGTGCGTTCTTATTACCCATCTCTAATCACATGGTGACGTATTTAGATTAAAGATGGGTAATTTCGCAGAGAGTGTTCTGGCACAAATATTACCCCGACATAAAAAAATTATATTATATCTACATATTAAAGGCCTATTTGTGCGCTCCAGACTACGAGTATATGTATGAAAAATTTAAAATGACGGTTCAGTTAGGATGGGAAAGCGTCTCCAATGTAACATAGTTCCAGTGGCCCGCCAATAAAGGCGGAGAAACGGTATACGGCGGGTTTATTTATTGGGCGAAGACCGCACACTACTCTGTTCGATGTCCCAAACGACAGGGTATGCGGTTGGGCACATTTTTTCCCTCCTTAACAAAAAAAAAAGGGCGGGAAAACGTCAAAACCAACCAAACACATTTTTGTATTTATAATATTAGTTAAGAAAAGTATGTATTATTGTAATTACGCATATTTTTCTGTTTTCTTAGTTATTGCTGAGTGTTATTACTCTCTACAATTTGTCTTAGTGATGACGTGAGTCGTAATCACATCTAAAAACAATTGTGAAGGGGAGATTGGGTGTCACTGTCAGTGACTGCGATAGCTTAGTGGTCTGGAGCACTTCCCCGGAATGAATGGGACGAAGGTTCGAATCCTGCTCGCTCTCTTTTTCCACTTTCACAAATAATTTGTTATTTAAAGTAGCTAAGCATATCAAGTACTAAAATCAAGATTATTAAAGTTTGTTTGCTTATTTGTTACCCTTGCACGCCGTAACAACTTGATGATGAATGATAATAATTATGAATAAAATCTACAAGGATTGCAAGGCAATGTTTTTTAGGGTATGTGTCGCGGGTAATCTTCGACACTACTCATCCGATTATAAAAATTATTTCACAAATATTTAATGAATTTTCAGTTTATAGATTTATAGTACAAATTATTTGTGAATGTGGAAAAAGAGAACTATAGTGCGAGCGGAAAGGGAAAAGAAGAAAGGGAAGAGAAGGGGAGTATTGGATTAATGCATGTAAATGCATCCGATAGGTAGCGTGGGTCGTAAAGACAAATGTGATGTGGAGATTGGGCATAGCCGAAGGTCAGTGCGATAGCTCAGTGGCTGAGAGCACTTCCCCGGATTGGAAGGGACGCAGGTTCGTTTACCGCTCGCACTAAAGTTCTCTTTTTCCACATTCACGAATAATTTGTACTTTAAAGTGACTGAGCATGTTAAGTGCTAAAATACAGATCAAAATTTTTATAGACAAATTTGAGTCATACTAGTCTGGTGCTCAAAAAACCTCATACCTAGGCTTTTTATCTCGTCAAAATCGAATAGGTATTGATGCCATAGTATGATGTCCGTATCATAAATCCAATACAATATATTGTAATATTAAGTATATAAAATAAATGTAGGTTAAAATAATTTTAATGATTAGCTGTGCCCACGTGTCCCATGGACACGTGTGCCCTCTTGCAACACATCTGCCAGATATTAATAGATAATGTGCTACATACAGGTTGTTATAAGATATGATAAATAAAAAGTTTTCAAATTTAAGAAAAGCATTAGTTTGGTGATATGAAAGTAGCAGTTTGCTTCCAGTAAGCTTAAAACTGTTTATAATTTTTCATGAGCGATCATTAATTGTGTAATCTATTGCAATTAAGTATGGGTGCCTAAGTGTTTGCCTATACTCGGTTATTAGCATTACTAAGTAAATAAATCATCCAGCTACTATGAAAAAATTACTAATAATTATTATGACATCAAGCTGTATAATATCGAAGTGTCTTGTTGGCACTTTGCTATGCTCATTGACGCAACTCAGAGTGCAATGCACTCAACCTGACGTCACTTACAAAGTGTAGCTTTGATTGTCAAATTTATAATCCATCCATCCATCCATCAGCCTTTCGACGTCCACTGGACATAGGCCTCCGCAAAATGAGGGATAGGGCCGTAATCGCCACGCTTGGCAGGCGGGTTGGCGATCGCAGTGGAAGTTGTTAATACTTTAGGGAGTGCTGCTGCCCACTCCCGCGGTATTCCCTCAGTCGGCTCTTACGACTCCCGTGGACAACTCTAAAGCCGGCCCCACAGGGCAAATTTATAAATTAGTAATATATTATATAATTAATTTATAACTAGTCCTTCCCTCAGTTCTGCCGCAGACAAAAGCAAATTTTAGGTCATATCTCATGTTCCCGTGAAAGTATGGGGATAAAAATGTATGCCAGTTTTTAAGTCCAATCAAGAGCTAAAAAAAACATAAAAATCCGAGCACTAGTTTTTGTGTGATTTGCTGATTGATAGCTCTCGATTAGATATAAAAACTGGTATACATTTTATCCTGCTACTATTAGAATCACTGCAGATAGTGATAGAAAAAAATTATTGATAGATTATTGATTCAAATGAATGGCAGACTGTAAAAAGTTGATTATAATTTATACATTTTTATCTTGCTAGTCACTTTAAATATTACCATTGGCAGACTGTAAAACGTTGTCCATTTCTGTTACCATCTGAAAGTCTATATATCGCGAACCTAAGATATTATCCTTTGTTTTTTGTTTAGGCCGGAAAAAATGTTCCTAACCGCACACCCCGTCGCTCGGGGCAACGAATAGGGCAGTGTGGGGCCCTCACCCACTAAAGAAACCCGCCGTTTACCGTCTCTCCGCATTTTTTTTTGGCGGGCCACCGGAACCATATTACATTCCTTCAGTGGTAACACGAGATATATCCTAAGAACTAACTTTTGGCTGCGGCGGAGCCGTGGGTAAATGAGTTAGTAGTAGTATTATATAAATACGGCACACTGATTTCTCTGTGAAATTTCATGGTATTATTACATAATATACTGACTCTTCCATCGATATATATTCTTGATATATGTACATTTGTCTACAAAAACATTAATATATTATGTACTAAACAAGACATCATCCACAACATAAATACGAAACATAAAAATAGATAGCACTTGCCATTTTCAAGAATAAAAATGTTAAATGAAAGCCCTTATATGGCAGTCAATCTTTACAATAAACTACCAAATTATATTAAAGAATTAAAAAAACAATTTTTGTTTAGTAAAAGAATAAGAGTGTATTTAATACAAAAATATATTACTCGGTTGCAGAATATCTAGAGTTAGACAGTAGGCATATATGTTAAAAATAATAATAATATGTTATAAAATTAATAAATATAATAATAAAATTAATATAAATATTTATGTGAATATAATATAATAACTATAAAATAATTGGATTTATAAATAAATGAATGTTAAGTAATTATACAATTTTATTAGATTTATAAATAAATTCATGTTTAATTATAATAATGTATTAATCATAGTTAATAGCCCTCAATATTGCAATGCCTAAAAAAGGCACTAAGTCATAAGTACTACTATAAAATGTTAAGAACAATATGTACACTTAGTTCGCAATAAATAATTTGATTTGATTTGATTTGATATATATTAGTATGGATTCTTTCTTCTAGGCTACCAATACATAATACGACAATTTAAAAAAATGGATAAAAATACACAATTATCTACCGTATGTGAAATCAATGTAACTAATCTATATTACACATAGCCTCGTACGAGCAATCCGGAAACTTAAAATATGTCTGCTGGAGAGAGTTACATAATAGTAGAGAAAGTATAAATATCACTTAAAATGCAAAGATTAAAACTAACATAGCATCACGCCTGTACTCCCTGAAGGGATAGGCAGAGGTGTTTTACACACCCACGATTCGCCACCTATGTTTAAGTCCCACGTAATAGGGGGCGAGCCTATTGCCATTTACCGGGCGCATTTCCAAACTCCGGGCTGCTACTGAGAATGTTTTCTTTTTCCGAAAAAGTTTAACAATACTGTCCGACTAAAAACTAGTGCAAAGCTTCCGCGCGATTGGAATAAACCTTACACTAAACCACATTAAATTTTTATGTGGTAAACTTACAACTAGCGCCGACATTTATTTTAGATATTGCTGACTTCAAATTATCTCCATAAACAATAATCTGATCATCACCAAATTTCATGGCACCACCTTGATAGTGTACAGTGTCAAACAAACAAGAATTAAGAGCGCAAATCGGCCCAGAAATCACGGAGAAATCGCTATCTACAGATTTTTGATTGAGAGCGCCGGAGATCTAAATCATTCATTCCTTTACTGTCCATACTCTCATTTCCATATCTCTATCATACTTCCTCTCCACACCTTTGGTGTCGCTTGCGTCTATAGGCTGCTGTAAGCGCTGCCCATCAGATGGACCATATGCATGTTTGCTATACTACGAAATATAATAAAAACATTGGAGTCCCGTTTATAAATAAAGATTTATAAAAAGTAATAATGTTTCATCCAAAAGTATTTTGCAATGACTAATAAATGAAATTTTATTGTTCCAGAGGAGATATTAGATTCGCGGTCGGCTTTGTGGATGTCGGCAGATGGTCATATGGTACTATACGCGACCTTCAACGACAGCCTTGTTCATGAACAGAAGTATCCTTGGTATGGAGCGGCCTTAGACACTGATGACCCTTCGAAGGTATTCTTTAAACAAAATCTGTTTATGTTTTTAGAAGATCCCTATTGAACAGTGGTCTCGATATTTATCTGTCCAAAATCATATATCTATAAATACTATTATTAAAGCTTTAATATAGCTGTGTCTGTACATTTAATATATTTGAGAAAAAATGACTTTATTAGGCTATATAGGCGTGTCTAAACACAAAACGGTTTTTTTTTTAGATCTTTTGTCTGTCTGTTTGTTTTTTCGCGCATCACGCAAAAACTACTGAATGGATTTGCAACTTGATACAACTTTTTTTCAGCAAGCGCTTTGACTTCTTGATACGACATGACAAGAAGTCAAAGCGCTTGCTGAAAAGCGAGACAAATGGAAGAAGGTCCACTAACAAGAGCTTAGCTCTTAAATAAGAGAGAGAGACAACTTTTTTTATTTGGTAGCTCTTGATTAGACTTAAATAATGGTATTACCCCGCTATATAAAAAAAAACGAAAAGAAATTCATCATTGTGTTACCTTACTAAGCAATTTTTCTGGCATTGCGGTACAGACTCGTACCCAACGCTGAGATGTATGTGCATCGCGAAGGAGAAACCAATCATGTCGCACATAATCTACTAACAATGTTTTAGTTCCACGATATGCGTATTAATTAAATACATGTTTCTTTAGACGTACCCGGAGATCAGAAGCGTGAGGTATCCGAAACCTGGGACCAACAACCCAACAGTGACGTTGACTGTGGCTGATATCGCGGACCCGAAACACATCCGCACCAGACACCTCACACCACCAAAAATTATAATTGAAGAGGGGTAAGTTTGACAGCGGTACTATTATTATTATAGAATGGATATTTTAGGAGGAGAGCCCACCACTCACCCACTGATTGTCAATCCCGGTTATCTTTGGACAAAATAACCTAAGATTGCCAATCAGCACTCTCACAGATAGAGCAGAATGTGATAATAGCAAAGCGATACGGCAGGACTGTCAGAACTACAACGTTGCAATATTCTAGTAGCTATTATCTCGTATGAGAATCATAGTCATATGTTTCCTCCTTTTTAACACGCCTTTATTAGATTCGCTTTATTAGATCTATGTATCTATTTATCTATGGATGCTGTTGCACTTAATTCGTTCGACGTTTTAAAGTGGGTGAAATTCAGTAATAGTATATGGACCATGCATATACTCACGAACTAAAAAACTTATTCAACGCGTTCAGAATGCGTGCGCAAGGTTTTGCTTTCGCATGCCGCGTCGTAACCATGTCACGCCTGATCTCAACGATGCTAAGATTTTAAAAATGGAAGCCAGACGAAAACTTCATTTAGCAACATTGTTGTTCGGACTCGTTAAATGTTCACAACCCAAATACCTATACGACAAACTCACTTGGCGCCGGGATCATTCGAGGTACAGCCCCCGTTCAACGACAATTCCTCTGTCCATACCAAAACCTAAGACAGCTGCGTTCAAAAGCTGTTTTAAATATGCCGCCACCAAATTTTGGAATAATATACCACCGCCGTGTCAACCTAAAAAAAGCTAACTCTCATTTAAGTCGGCATTAAAAATATATCTACTCTCAGAACAAAAATATATTTTATAGCGAGTTATTTTATTTCATTACATATAACTCATCTATTAATTTCTAGCCAAAATCTCATACTTGATTGATCTCATACTCTCAATTTTTAACAATTTTTTATAATTTTTTATTATTATTTTTTTTTAAGGTTCAAGTAGTTAGTAAGGTCAACAATATTTATTTAATATATAAAATAAATTATATATATATATATATATATATATATATATATATATATATATATATATATATATATATACTGTGGATGACGTTATATTATTGTTCTGTTTTGTTTATATTTATCGCGTTTTATTCATGTTTGTTTTTTGTAACCGTATCTTAATTTCTTTATATTGCAATCTAATTAGATACGATTTAGCACACATAGCTACTGAGTTGCCATCTGGATGTCACGAAGGCTCCCATTGAAAATCAGCGTCGCAGTGTATCATAGTTGGTGCGCTGTGGCATCGTTGCTGAATGGGAACCCTATTGTCACTTCTACTCTAATTATCTATTTTAAGTTTTTCAGTTGTTTTAGTTTATTAGTTGTGTACAATAAAAATAGATTTCTTTTTTTCTTTCTTTCTTTCTTTCTATTTTAATAGTTTTCTATAGCGTTAGCGATCGTAGAATGCAACTTGGCTAGACCCACTGGTCTTCTGTTGACCGACTCGTTCTCTCGATAGCGTTGCCAAGTCCTCTGGACAGTTGAATGACTCACTTTTAGCCGCTGAGACACGAAGTTTGCAAACAACCTTCTTCAAGTAGGGCTTAATTTTACCGGCCCTTATCGCTGTGTCAGCCATATCAGAAATGGTATTTTATGTAAAATATAAGATTAATTAATTTACATAAATTATCTAGAAAGTTTCAACATATCAGTAATCAGTAAGTAACAGCGTCAACAATTTACGCCATAAAGAAATTTTACAATTGTCATTAGTTTTCTTTTGCTAATTTATGAATTTTAATTTGGAATGTAAGCTATCATGTCAAATAACATGCTAAATTACATCGCCAGAGAAATAAAACTTCTTTTTTGTAATATTCATTTAAATAGAGAAAAAATCTGAAGTGCCCGCTATTTTACAAAATGGTTTATACATAATTCCTTGAGAGCATAGACTTAGAATAGAGCCATTGCAATAAGATCCTAAAGCAACCATAAGCCATGACAGAGCAAGATAAACGAGCGTGAATTCATAAACCACAGACTACACTAAGCCCTACTCCATATTTAATTCGAATGTATATTTAGATGTTTTAATGTATATTTTAAACAATTGTCATGCTTGGCCCTTTACCAGAACACAAAATGCGAAAATGTAAAATCGAAAAAAAAAATGTAAAAAAATGAAAATGTAAAATAGTCATGAGTAGGATTTGAACCTGCGTCTCTAGGAATACCGTTCCAGACACTTTGCCAATTCAGCCATCGTGACGTCCGCTCGGTACCACCAATTTCGATAACACATTCCTTTTTAATATCTTAGGTTTTGGACTGATAATCCTGAAGACGGGGGTTCGATCCTTACTCGCACTTATCATTTTATATTTCACATTTTCACAAAACTTTTCTACTAAATGAGACTAGCTCATACCAAACTTTGTTGGGGCCGGCTTCTGATCTGTTCGGTTTTAGCTGATTACCAGTATTACACGGAGCGACTGCCTATGTGACCTACACGACCCAACTCAAATTTTACTATTTTAGTACTTCACATACGCCGTGTAGGGCCGGCTTTAGAATTGTCCCACCCCTCTTCACCCATGGAAGTCGTAAGAGCCGACTGAGGGAATACCGGGGGAGTGGGCAGCAGCACTTTTTCGAGTATTAACAACATCCACTGCGATCGCCAACCCGCCTGCCAAGCGTGGCGATTACGGCACTATCCCCCCATATAAGCGCACAGGACCGCTCGTTGTGGCGTTCTCTTGGGGAGGCCTATGTCCAGCAGTGGACGTCGAAAGGCTAATGGATGGAGCACTTCACATGCAGTAAAGAACAAGTTATTTGTGAAAGTGGAATAAGAGAACTGAAGCAGCATCGATTAGTATAAATTTTAATTGTATGTATGCAAATACATTCGATAAGTGGTATAGGACTTAAAGACATCTAAAAAACAAATGTGAAGTGGAGATTGGATGTTGCTATTAGGTGACTGCGATATCTTAGCGGTCTAGAGCACTTCCCCGCATTGGATGGGATGCAAGTTCGAATCCTGCTTGCAGTAAAATTCTCTTCTTCCACATTTACAAATAATTTGCACCGTTGTCAATCGTTCGAGGAAGTGCACAACTAGGCTAAGTCTAAGATCCGCCTGCAGAATTAGTACGTTCATCAAGTACCTATATGCTAAAAATCTATTTTTTACATAAGTTTATGAATAGGGGAATATATATATACCAGGGTGCTTATCAAAATTGTGGTCGCTAATATTAATAATAGATTTTACAAAAAAAAAAAAATAGCTCTTCACCCTTTACAGCAATACCTACTCGTATATGTAAAAACTTTCAAAAATCATGGTTGCCGTTGGGCCGCGCCCCTTCGCAACCAGGTGTAAACAGGTATAATTTTATTATATTTTTACGTTCATAATGTACATTCATAATTTGTATATCAAATTAAAGCTATTTCGTATCGTATACGTACGTACTATAATCCTGCAGCTGGGTCTCCTACTATATCTAAAATAAAAATAATCTATTTTTTTAATCGTTTTAAGTATTTTTTCGTAACAACAGGGATTATTACTTCACAAGCACGCAGTGGGTGTCTCTAACAGAAGTGTGCGTCGTCTGGCTGACTAGGATGCAGAATTTGTCAGTGGTGTCAGTCTGCAAGAGCCCTATGTGGTATTGTCAAGAGGTTAGTATGTTGAAATGGTTAGTAACGACGGGAACCTTCTTAATTTCCAAAAAAAAAAAGGCGGAGTGACGGCACACGGCGGGTTTCTTTAGCGGGTGCAGGCCCCACACTACCCTGTTCGTTGCCCTGAACGACGGGGTGTGCGGTTAGGAACATTTTTTCCGCACAAAAAAAGAGGGTGAATAGTCTTGGAAAGCACAGACTTGACTGCACATATGGCGGAGTGGTTAGATACCGGCCTCCCGACAGAGTGTTGTGGGTTCGATTCCTACACAGGGCAACTCTTTGTGTGATCAACAAATAAATGTTCTGAGGCTGGGTGTACTTTATATCCGTAAAATTGTATGTTTGTAAAGTCCTGTGATACAAGGATTATTCTTTAGTGCAGGGTGTTGACTTTCGAAAACAACATTAAAATATTTCCTAGACTGCTTTTAATTGTGAAATGAAGAAGATTAACTGCTACAAACTACCAACCAGGTATACAGAATATCGTCAGGCTCAGATGGCTGGGTGGAATCAGCTCCGTCACCCCTCTGGTCGGCCGGCGGAGGAGCTCTCGTGACTTTGGCTCCAGTAAGAGACGGGCCAGCTGGTCTCTTCAGACATATAGTTCGCACTGAGCACAACTCTCATGGACCTAGATCGCTGCCGCTAACGCATGGCAGCTTCGATGTTGTGCAGCTGTTGGCGTGGGATCACGCAAATCAACACATGTGAGTAATATTAAACACAATAAAGACTGACTTCTCCTCGTCATTGTAGAACAGCCCCCTTAGAATGTAAATCACAAAATCTTATCGGCATCGTGTCGTTTTATTTGTGATTGGTAAAGACATAGACGCGTGATGTCGCAATAATCGCTCAACCAATCACGATGATCTTTAAAGATCTCTCAACCAATGACAATGTCAGGATGCGATGTCGATACGTTTAGTGAGTTATATTCTACGGGCCCTGGTTCTACTTATGTAGCATTTGTATAAAGATCGTAATAATGGCATTTCTGGGTTGAGATTATTGATGTGAACCATTGGTAACGTACTATTGATCTCGCATTATAAAAAAATTGAGCCTTTTTTTTTATTTCTTGTAGTGGCAGACGAACCACGTCCCATCTGATGATAAATGGTAACCGTCGCTCATGGAATCAACTATACTGAGAGTATTGTCAAGCCGCTGCTCACCATTTCATTTCATCAATATGAAATGAAAGAATAAACTGCTATCTCCTGCTACAGCCAAAACGCAACGATGTGCTTCATGGCCGGTCACACTGGAGATGGTGGTACCAACCCGCCCGGGCCCTATACCAAGTGAGTACTCCCACTCGGTACCCAGCCCTACCACCAGTCATGCAATGGATGATAATTGCTTACTTCCCTTAGTCGCCTCATATGACACCCGTGGGAAAGAATGGGGTGGTGACACGGAAAGCTACCCTTACCAACTACCTACTCGGTTATTACAAATCTTTTTTTTCCAACCTTTTTCTATACCACTATTCAGCACGGGCCTGCTCTCATAGTTAGAGGGATTAGGCCCACGCTGGCCCAGTGCGGGATGGCAGACTTCACAAGCCCTCCAGTCTCATAATAATACTTACAAATCCTTACTTCCTAACTATTATAAAACTGTCACAGAGTTGTGTCTGTACAATTAAGATATTTGAAAAAAAATACTCTTTTAGGCTATATAGGCGTGTCTAAACACAAAACAATTTTGTTTTTAGATTGTTTGTCTGTTTATCTGATTGTCTGTTTGTTCGTTCACGCATCACGAAAAAACTATTAAACAGATTTTGATGCATTTTTTTTTTTATTTGATAGCTCTTCATTAAACTTAAAAATGATATATATTTTATCCCGCTAATATATCGGAAACCTGAGATATACTCTAAAAACCAGGTTTTGGCTGCGGCGGATATATTATAAATGTGAAAGTGACTTGTTTATTTGTGCCCTCTTGACACCGTAGCTACTTAGGTAACCAATCATCACGAAATTTGGCATAGTATAGTCACTAGGATGTAGGCTACTGTTTACGCATATGAAGGGTTTGTAGGATGGGCTATGTGCGAAGATTATTTTTGTGCCAGAGGGTATCGTAGTTTGATTCCAGGTGGTGAATGTTAATAATTTTAATAAGAACTAGATTCATACTTTACAATTTTTGCATTAACCAATCCTTCAACGTTTGACTGGCTAACATTAATTTATTATGCTAACTACACAAAAATATTTTCATATTTTTATGTATTTTTTAAGCATTTGACATGCTTAGCAATATAAATTAACACAAAGTGCGAAAATATGAAATCCAAAATAACAGTCACGAACAGGATTTGAATCGGCATCTCCTGGAATACCGTCCCATATGCTTTGCCAATTCTGTCTATCTACTATGTGACTGTCTATGTCTTGGGTGACACCTGCATCTATTGGTTGTATTTGTATACATTATTCCGGAGGAATGTGTTATCGAAATTCACAGTAACGAGCAATTCACACGATGACTGCGCGAATTTAAAAAAAAAAAATTATCGCTTAGAAAACGTCGTTTTATCCGTCTTTTCAGGCAAAGAAAAAATAACCACCAACCATTTTTATTACCTACTAGCCTTTACCCGCGGCTTCGCGGCAGCCAAAAGATAGTTTTTGGGTTATATCTCATGTTTCCGACATAGTAGCGGGATAAAATGTCTACCAGTTTTTAAGTCAAATCAAGGCCTTTCAAATAATAAAAAGTTGGATCAAAAATGTTAAGTAGTTTTTGTGTGATGCGCGAACAAACAAACAGATAAACAAACAGACAAAAATTCTAAAAAAATTGTTTTGTGTTTAGACACGCATATATAGCCTATTACAGTCATTTTTTCTCAAATATCTTAAATGTACAGACACAGCTCTGTTACAGCTTAATAATAGTACTAGCCTTTGCCAGCGGCTGCGCCGCAGCCAAAAGCTACTTTCTCGGTTATATCTCAGGTTCCCGATATAGTAGCGGGATAAAATGTTTACCAGTTTTTAAGTCAAATCAAGGCCTTTCAAATAAAAAAAGTTGCATCAAAATCCATGTATTAGTTCTTTTAAATAAATTCTAAAAATAAATCTAGTTTAAATAATTTTCTAGTTTTTCGGTTATATCTCAGGTTCCCGATATAGTAGCGGGATAAAATGTTTACCAGTTTTTAAGTCAAATCAAGGCCTTTCAAATAAAAAACGTTGCATCAAAATCCATGTATTAGTTCTTTTAAATAAATTCTAAAAATAAATCTAGTTTAAATAATTTTCTAGTTTTTCGGTTATATCTCAGGTTCCCGACATAGTAGCGGGATAAAATGTATACAAGTTTTTAAGTATAATCAAGGCCTTTCAAATAAAAAAAGTTGCATCAAAATCCGTTCAGTACTTTTTGTGTGATGCGCGTACAAACAAACAGACAAAAATTCTAAAAAAAATTGTTTTGTGTTTAGACACGCCTATATAGCCTATTACAGTATTTTTTTCTCAAATATCTTAAATTTACAAACACAGCTCTGTTACAATTTTATAATAGTATACTATTATGTCAGTAAGATCCAAAAATATTATTCATATTTCATCAGTATGTAATACATAGCTAAATATAATTTTCAACAATGATACCAAAAAAAAATACCCCGCAAAGCTCGGTCATCCAGGTACTTAAATATTACTCGTAATATATGTTGGAATTATCAGCACACACATTATCTACTATAACACACACACATACACATCACTATCAGTTGGCTTATATAAACCTTTATCTTTTATGAACGTATTAAATTGTAGTCATTATTTAAACTCTTGTTTATAGCTATTACTTAGGTATACCGGAAGGGAAACCAGGTCAACAGCACTTATACCGCGTATCGTCAGAGGCGCCCCGGCCTGGCTCACCGCAAAAGATACCCTACTGTGTCACGTGTAACTCTCAGGTAAGTTCTTATTTACTACTTTGTACTAGACCGAGACGGGTTTAACAAGATAACTCTTACCATCAGGTGGGCGGTGCGTATGCCATCTTAAGCATTAATTAATAAAACGTTGTATAAATCAGTATAACATCACCAATAGGTTTTTTAGTTATGTTTTAGCGGCAACCGTTTATCGATTGTATTGATATTTACGTAGTGTATGTGTATAAATCTGGTCATTAGAGATCTGGAGATAGTTTCTATATTACAGGCTATCCAATTGGAAATTTGTCCAAATACGTTTAATTTATTATTTATACTCTCAGTGAATAGAACATAAAATTATGTAGGTATACAATGCACAAAATGTTTCTTATTTCGATGAATATTTTTCTTATGTTAATAGATACTAGCATTTTATCTATGATATCTCAAGTCAGTCAATAGCTATCAATTAACAAAAGTTTTATCAAAATCCGTTTATTAGTTTTTGCGCTAATCCCAAATAAACCATCAGATAAATAGATAAAAATTCTAGAACAAATGTTTTGTGTTCAGAGACGTCTAAATACATTCATTCATTCTCAAATATCCTTAATGTACAGACATAGCTCTGTTACAGCTTTTGTATAGTATAGATAGATAATAATGATCTCCAGACCGCTTTTAGTCTGCCAGTGTCAACAGACACTCACCAACTACATAGGATATCGTATAGTGCACGAGTTTTTGTGCAAACAGAAGTGCACTCTGTTCCCCCACTCTCGGTCCGATGAGACGGCCAATGGACCAACGGCTTTACGTGCTTTCCGAAGGACGGGTATACTAAAAGAGTAACAAATAAGCACATGGTATTCTTGATGTTAAGTATCCGCAGCGTACAGACGCTAGCAACACCAGAAAAATCACGCGCATTTCCCCAACTTTAGGGAATAGGATAGGAAGTGGAAATGAAGAGTTATAAACTACCACACTAAAAACTAAATTATACTTTTATTCGTCTTATAATTTTAATGACGATATAGTGTACCATAGACTAAGTTCATAATACGTTTGTTGTATATATCCTGCTTTATCTTTCAGCCGATTCCATAAATACAGGTCAGCACTTCCCATTGTATTCGTATTTCAAACACAATTTGGTTTCCATCGATACGTTATAATGTGGTATGGCGCTCTGCCAGAATGTTCTACGCCTTTACAAACGTATGGTGCAGTATTGCCGTCCGGTCCTTTCGATATTTCATAACTCGTATAAATATATAACCGCTTCGTTGCGTTAACTGTCTCAGTGACTCAGCGACACACAAATACACTATGTATGACTGTGGATCATGAGGTCTCGGGCTGTATTCCCAGGTCGGAAAATAAAGTGTTTTTTTTTATTACTTTTTATTGCATTTGGTGGCAGACGAGCCTCGGCCCGCCTGATAGTATGTGGTAACCGTCGCTCATGGACTCAACTATACCAAGAGTATTGTCAAGCCGCTGCTCACCATTTCATTTTACAGATTTACCTATATGAAATGAAAGAATTAACGGCTCTCCTGCTACAACCAAAACACACCGATGTGCTCCATGGCCGGTCACAGGGGAGATGGTGGTACCAGGTTCGATAGCAAGTGAGTACTTCCACTTGGTAGCCAGCCCTACCACCAGTAATTTAATGCAATGGGTGATAATTGCTTACTTCCCTTAGTCGCCTCGTACGACATCCGTGGGAAAGAATGGGGTGGTGAAACCTGTAATAGTTCATCACCACACGGACTTCTTGGATTTATCCATCAAGAATTTCTCAATAGCAGCCCGTAGGTAAAAAATTGCCGGTATTTCACCCTGGTGCTTCGGAAAGCATGTAAAGTCGTCGGTCTTGCGCCATATCTTTCTGTGGTCCTTTCAGAATGCCGTTGCATAGGACTATACAATTTCTAGTGGTAGAACCTTACTTATCCCAGCATGAATGGGACTGCTCGATAGGGGAAGTACCACCCTCTTACAAAATTAACGGTAGAGGTATCTACGATTGTATTTCATATGGTGAGTAAGAGTGCCGGAGGCCCAAGCCTCCCTCCCTATTCTCTTTTTATTATCCTTCCTATCCTCTTTTTAGTATCCTTGTTTTTTTAAACATTTTGATCTATATTTTAGCACTTTACATGCTCAGCTACTCTTAAAGTACAAATTATAATTTGTGAATAAGGAAAAAGAATATTTTAGTACAGGCGGGAATCGAACCTGCGTCCCTTCCTATCCGGGGAAGTGCTCTAATCCACTGAGCTACAGTACTATCTTTTAGACATACCCAATCTCCTTATCACATTTGTCTTAACGACCAACGCCCTATATCGGAACGCATTTCCGATAGAGGGCGTTGGTCGTCGGATTTGAGGATACTACCTTTTAAACTTTGTATGTAAATCAGTCGGAATCATGGGTATCCGCGGAATATAAGCAAATTGTCCCACTGCTGGCCCTGTGAGAATGGTCGCCACGATTATATTCTCCCGCAACTCTTTTATGAGCAGCCTTGTGCCATTAAACATGTTGGGGGGTCTCAAGTTCCTTAAAAGCATGATAGGAATGCCAACTTTTAGCATAAGGTCGTGGGAAGGTAAGCCAGAAGGACACAAAAAATTTAAAAAGTCTTGAGGATAGTGCACTGTATCCTCAATATTACACACCGTGTCAATGGACTTATAGTGTTTGACTTGACCGGGAATTTTTCCTAAAATTATTTTATTTATCTCATTCACTGAATCGTTTCTGGGTGAGTCTATTGCCCAGAACAAAGTCAATGATACTCTCTTTCCATTAAACTTTCAAGACCGGGATATATTGCGTCTATCAGATCTTCTAACCTGTGTAATATGTGACCTAACCGATTGTCAAGTTTAATGTCATCCTGTTTGGTGTTAGGATAGCAAAATTTTTCCTTCTCCAAGATTCAGTAATTGATGCGGAAAGTCGTTATCGTAGTTGTCGCTCAAGTGGGCTCTCATGTTTGTTCGTAAATTGAGAGTTTCAACGGAACTCCATAAGCATGATGATTTTAAGCATGCCCTGATGACATCGGCGCGTGTTCCTTTTGTTATTACTGGCAGCGTTTGCCGAAAATCGCCCGCAAAAACAAAAGTAACACCACCCATATCAGCGTCTGAGTTTCTGATGTCTTTTAGCGTACGGTTCACGGCTTCAATATGAGCTCTATGACTCATGGTACATTCGTCCCATATAATTAAAATATATTTATAAAGATATAAATTTGCCGTGTGGGGCCAGCTTTAGAATTGTCCCACCCCTCTCCACCCATGGGAGTCGTAAGAGCCGACTGAGGGAATACCGGGGGATTGGGCAGCAGCACTCCTTCGAGTATTAACAACATCCACTGCGATCGCCAACCCGCCTACCAAGCGTGGCGATTGCGGCACTATCCCCCATTTTTGGGGAGGCCTATGTCCAGCAGTGGACGTTAAAAGGCTGATGGATGGATGGGTGGAAATTAAAACCATATGGGCTAAATAAGCTTCACAAAAAATATTATTAATCCACAATTTTAACAGTAAAAGCAGTTATTGTAAGTTAGCCGTAGGAGATAGGCATATGCTATCGCGGACTTTTTTACAGATTTTGATACGTTCTTTAATATTGTAGTACATTGTTTTGTTCTATCCTCAATAGTTTTCGCAGCGCACGCGATGAAAGCAATATTTTTTACAACTTGGATTACATTATTCAAGTTTAAGTAAAGATGCGTAATTAATTTTGGAAATTATTATAGCCTATGACACTTCACAATAACGTAGCTTTCTATTGGTGAAATAATTTTCAAAATCGGTTCTGTAGATCCAGAGACCCCTTACAACGTCACAAACTCACAAACTCACAAACGTTACCTCTTTATAATAATAGTATAGATAGTATAGATAATATCTTCTGTGTAGCTGGCTAGTTGAGATTGGCCGCTGTGACTGAATTATAATCAGGAAATCATTATTATTATTAATGTAATAAAATTCATAGTATGACATTTAAACAATATATTTTCGCTTTTCTATAATATAAGCTATTTTATTCAGCCGTCTCCATCAATAAACTTGGAGTACTATGGCAGCCTGGCATCTTCGGGCGACAGCACTTGGGATACGGAGTGGGACGAGGAGCTCCCAGCCACATCTCCCTCACCCACCAAGAAGAAGAAAAAAAAGTATCCTAGTAAGTTAAGAAAATCTTTTTTCGCCAGAAATGTGCTGTTGTTGCTTCCAGCATCTACTCTGATGTGATCGTGAAGGTGCAGTCCCTGGTTTAAAATACTGCATAATTATTTTCGCTCTATAAAAGATTTCTTTATTATAAGCATATCTTTAAAGAACAAATTATTTGTGAAATGTGGAAAAAGAAAACTATAGTGCGAGCGCAAATCAAACCAGCGTCCCTTACAATCCGGGGAAGTGCTCTAACCGCTAAGCCATCGCACTGATCAACGTCGATTCCCAATCTCCACATCACATTTGTCTTTTTTAAAGTAGCTTGGCTTGTCAATTGCTAAAATACAAAAATGTTTATAAACTTTTCTGTCTAACATATAGGGTAAACTATAGTATTGCTGGCACCCCCTTAGTCATTGGCACTTTGGATTTTAAATGCAAATATTAAGAACTGGTATAGCAAAAAACATCTGTTCTACTTTTTTTCATAATTTGCAATAGTAATATTACTTGCAAAAAAAAAGTAGGTTTTATAATATTTTAGCTGGCAGCACTAAAGAAAATAAATATATACCGACGCCATGCAGAACTGTTAAAACATCACTTTCTCACACAGACTACTATACTTTCTAATAAGAGTTATCAATTCACAAGTTTAAAAGTTTCTTGTTTAATAATTCAAACGACTGTAATATAGATTATTTATTATTATGCTTAGTTTTTAGGTAAATAATGGCTACGAGTTCTTTTTTGACCAATTTTCTGTTATAATCTTACTTTATTAGGTGCCAATGACTGATTTCTATGTGTTAATAACTGTATTTGTAGTGCCAATGACTGTAATTTTAAATATTTTTTAATTTTTTTTTTTTTGTTTTTATTAAAAATCTCTAATTACATTGATTTATACATTTTTATTTGAAAATATACATACCAGAGAACCCTTTATCAATGTTAGCCGACTTTTTAAACATCTATCAATTTAAAAAAAATATATATGTATATCCATCTTAAATATGCCTATAGTGCCAATCATTATACAGTTTACCCTATGTCTTTCGTATTTATTACAGATGATTTAGCACAGATCTTACCATGCCTTTACCACGAGGCACACTTCAGTCCTTCATCAGCGTACTTCGTGCTCGAGTGCCTAGGTCCCGGTGTGCCTACATTTAGTCTCCATAAAACTGCGCTACCAGATCCCAGACTACTGGCGCATTTAGAAAATAACACTGTGGTCAAGGTAATATTACAAATTCATTTGAATATTAACTGGCCATGTGAGGCCGGCTTTAGAATTGTCCCACCCCTCTCCACCCATAGGAGTCGTAAGAGCCGACTGAGGGAATACCGGGAGAGTGGGCAGCAGCACTCCTTCGAGTATTAACAACATCCACTGCGATCGCCAACCCGCCTGCCAAGCGTGGCGATTACGGCACCATCCCCCATTCTTGGGGAGGCCTATGTCCACTAGTGGACTTTAAAAGGCTGATGGATTAACTATCAAGATATAGTTTCAAAATTTAATACAAGTAATAAAATTCATGTATATTTTATGCACTACATATGCTTGGCCATTTATACACAAAACATAGCATCACGCCTGTATTCCCGAAAGGGGTATTTAGACTGTATATATACCTACTATATGTAGACTGTATGTATACTATATGACTGTATATATTATATTTTCCGTTATTAGCCATCACGATAAGCTTTAAAATGAGGGTTAAATCATGAAATATGCAATAGTAACGCCGGCACAACCTTATAATACAGAGGAAAGATTTGTATTTGTGTATGTATACAAATATTGTAATTTATAATTAATTTCAGCTTCGTTATTTTCTAACCAGATTAGCCTATTAGTTGCATTTCTATGTTCATATGCCACCTGTGATTATTGTTTTCTGTTTCACATTGTGTTTGTGTAAATGACCCAGCTTGTCTAATATTATGGATGTTAATATGACATATTTGTTGCTCTTGCTTGACTATTTTCTGTTGTTTAAGTACCTACTTATATTCCTATTATATATATTAACATTATTTCGTAACTACATATTTACATTTTTCTTACTACTCATTTAATTTATTTATATACATTTTGTTTCTTTTTATGTTAATATACATTATTATTAGATTTATTTTGGGCGTGTGGTGACGGATTAAGAATACAAGTGTCACCACCCCATTCTTTCCCAAGGGTGTCGTATGAGGCGACTAAGGGAAGTATGCAATTATCATCCATTGCATGACTGGTGGTAGGGCTGGGTACCAAGTGGGAGTACTCACTTGGTATCGGGCCCGAGCGGGTTGGTACCACCATCTCCCGTGTGACTAGCCATGAAGCACATCGTTGCGTTTTGGCTGTAGCAGGAGATAGCCGTTTATATTTCATTTCATCTATGAAACGAAGTGGTGAGCAGCGGCTTGACAATACTCTCGGTATAGTCGAGTCCATGGGCGACGGTTACCATTTACCATCAGATGGACCGTGGCTCGTCAGCCACTACATGCAATAAAAAAAAATTGTTGTAAGAATATAAATCCTGTATACATACTTGGGTATTGGTAAGGCATAGCTACGTGCTTGGCATTCGTTACCCTATCGTGGGCCCATCAGAATATCAGCGCTGGAGCATCAAGGTGTTGCAGCACAAGCTGAGATGGGTTATTTTTGTCCTCACACATTTACTAATTGATTTGTTCTGCTTACATAGTTGTACATAATGTGTGTGATCAAAAATAAAATATATTTTTTTTCTTTCTTTCTTTCTTCTTTCAAATAACACAGGCTATACTTATTACTATAAATAGTAGTTTTCCATAAAGATACATTTACTCTACGTTTATCCTAAAATGTTTAAAAATAAATGTCTACCCGTGCGAAGCCGAGACGGGCCGCTATATAAAATAAAGTGGTTTTCCTTGTCTATCTGTTTAATTGCTTATTCTAAACCTCGCAACAAATATTATTTGACAAACAAACCAACTCATTATTTAGAAGATCCACACGAGATATGAGATTACCAATAAACCCTGTTGACATAATACCTTTGTTAATATGTTATTTATTATATAAAACGATATACCTACTGAGGAACAAAGCTCTTGATAAATGGCCGTTATCCGATTCACAATAGAAGTGTCAGTAAGATGGCGTCGCTTAATTGGTGTGATAACAATTAACGGACGCATTAATGTGACCATGTATTTGCATGTTATATTGTTATAATTGTATTGGACCTTTTGCTATATATTATAACGATTATGATAACAAATAAACTGAATCTGTATCAAGGATTATGCAGTTGTTTCAAATTAACATATTTTTTTTTCCTGGTATACGTTTTAAATCAAATAAAACCTATTATTGTCTAAGCCCAGTTATATCTAATCATAACTGTGCATTCTGTTTAGTAATTTCAGAGATATACGCTAATAAAAAAACAAGCAGAAAAAATATGTCATAAATCGTTATTTTAGTACCTTCCATGTACAGACACACCAGATTAAAAATCCGTGTGCCAACGTTGGTTCCTTTTAAAATTCAAGTTCGAAATAACCCTTGGTATATACGCGTGTAGTATATCTATACTATTATAAAGCTGTAACAGAGCTGTGTCTGTACATTTAAGATATTTGAGAATAAAATACTTTGTTAATAGCCTAACATAGGCCTGTCTAAACACAAAACAATTTTTTTTAGAGTTTTTTCTGTTTGTTCTTTTGCGCATCACGCAAAAACTACTGAACGGATTTTGATGCGACTTTTTTTATTTGATAGCTCTTGATTAGACTAAAAAACCGGTATACATTTTGTCCCGCTACTATATCGGAAACCTGAGATATGACCTAAAAACTAGCTTTTGGCTGCGGCGGAGCAGCGCGCAAAGGCTAGTTATACTTATATTAGTACTATTGAATTTATCCTCCCCCTTACTTTTAAAACATTTTTGCCCATAGGAGAAGTTAGCAACGATAGCATTGCCCACTCCACGAACGTTCTCCGTTCAATTATCTAGTGGACACGCAGCCAGAGTGAGGTTATTGTTACCTCCAGGTCTTAGGGAAGACGAGGTTACGAAGTACCCGTTAGTGCTCAAAGTGTAAGTACAATAAGTGTTACAACAATGTTTCTTTATTTTAGAACTGTTTATCTATACTATTATAAAGCTGTAACAGAGCTGTGCCTGTACATTTAATTTAAGTATGTGAGAAAAAATTACTTTATTAGGCTATATTTGAACTTAAACACAAAACTATTTTTTTTGTCTGTTTGTTTGTTCGCGCGTCACGCAAAAACTACTGCACAGATTTTCATGCATCTTTTTTTATTTGGTAGCTCTTGATTAGACTGAAAAACCTGTATACATGTTATCCCGGGGAACCTGAAATATAACCAATAAAAACTAGCTTTTGGCTGCAGCGATGTCGATAGACTAAACACCAATCACAAATCAAGTTTAAAACTTTTTCGTGTGGACTTGAAAAATTCACTGTCAAATCTATCTGACTACAGTAAGTCAGATAGATTTCATGAAGATACCTCACGATGTTTTCCTTCAGTGATAAATTATGAACAAATACACATATAATTTTGAATAATCTCGAAAAGTTTGAAGTGTGTGCGGTACGAGGTCTGAACCTGGACTCGGGATCGCACTCGATATTACTGTCTTTGCAGTCCTTGGTTTTACCGCTAGGCTTACACTGCTATAATTAATTAGACGGCGGCTATTTCCCGCTACGTTGTTGCGACTACAATCAAAACACACCGAAAGGTTCCACAGTCTATCACACTGAAGACGATGGTGTTAACCCGTTTGAACCAAATTAGAAGGTACTGCTACTACCACCAGTATTGGGCGACAATTGCTTACTTCCCTTAATCGCCTCGTATACACCCTCATGGTGATATTCTAAGTCTGTCTCTTCTATGTCCTGCAGACACGGTGCTCCAGGCACTCAGTTAGTGACCGAGCGGTGGTCATTAGACTGGGGATCATTAGCTGCTGGTGCGGGGGCCATACTCGCTTCAGTAGACGCAAGAGGGGCTGGTGGTCGAGGACTTGGTGCTCACCACGCATTACATCGACGGCTAGGTACCGTCGAGTTGGCAGACCAGCTTGAAGTTGCCGAGTAAGTTATAGACATAGTAGTTATATTGACATAGTAGTTATTAAAAGCCTCAGGCTCAGTCGTATTTTTACCCACTTTTCACTGCTAGCTATCACTATACAAGCAATTAATATCCCAAATGAACATATTTTTTTCGTATACTATGTCCTTTTCTAGATTCTAGACAAAAAGTATGTTAAATGTAATGATTATCGATTGAGAACATTGATGTAAGATAAGAGAAGATCTACAAGTAGGCACTAAAAGTGTTCGCTATAAATGAGTGCAGATTACGTTTTCCTGCACTCATTTCGTTTAGTGTTGCTTCGACGCGCGAGCACTCGCAGTGTCCGCAACGTATCAACATGCCTAATATTACTAAAATACTTTGGAAAATCCAAAGTGCACGCCTCATAATCTTCATTTTACACAATAAAATTGATTATTTGATAAGTAACTAATAATGTATTGGTCTTACTAAGTAGTTTTCAATAAATCACATAGATAGCGCTAATTTTAAAAAGTACTAATGTGGTTCTCATGTCTTATATGCCATCTAGCGCTAATTTTGAAAAATTGTCTATAGAAGTAGTTCTCACGAAATAAGGTATAGCGCTGGTTTTAGTGTACTACCACATCGAGTCGAGCGTAAATATTCACAATATTTTTGTTTATTTAATAACAAATAAACCACATCGAATCAGACCGCGAAAAGTGATAGGGGTCTATTCGTAATTATACTGAAGCGTAAAAGAAAAAAAAACTCTATTAGTAAAGTATTTCGGTCGTTATGGTGTTAACATACATTACCTACAACACACGGACGTCCAAGACAGAACTTCTTTAAACAGTTTTTTAACTAGTTTAATTAATAAAAATGGCATCAAAAATATCATGATTGTTAAAAATAGTGTTTTTTCTTGATGTGTGTGCATATATTATTTTACAAGTGCAATATATGGTAAATAGAGACATTTTAAGTTTGAAAAATCAGTTGTTCTGTGTGAAACGAGAGTAGTACCCACCTCAACGCTTCGCTTATGAGGCGTGCAATTTCTTTTTAAAAACTCATTGACTGTTTCTTTTAAGTAAGATTATATATGTATACAACTTTTGCCTCAATTTCTAAACACAATTGTGTATCCTTAATTTCTAGATCAGTGGTTGAGAAGTGTAACAAACTAAACTTTCGCGTTTATAATATTATGTAACGAAGTAAGAATTGTGCATATTAGCTAAGTTGTGTTCATTCCGTTCACTAAGCCGGTAAAAATCGTGCTTCTTGAAAGCTTTAACGCCTTACATTACTTAAATAGTTTAAGTTACCATGAAATAAGCTGTACAGGCAGAATTGATCCTCTTAAAAAATCTTAAAATAAAAATTGCAACAAGAATGCACATACCTAGCTGCACCATTTAAGTGAGACATTTGAGTGAGAACAAGCGGAGAGACGGCACATGCACTGTTCGTGGCCCCGAACGACCGGGTATGTGGATAGGTAAATGTTTGTCCGCCTTAACGAAATAAAAAAAAATGTAGATACATGCTAGCCCATTCAAATTGAGTGAATCCATATACCAGGTATAAATCCAGGTCTTTTTTTATACTGCGAAGGTAGCAAACAAGCATACGGCCCATCTGCTGGTAACGATGGTAACGGTGTCCTGTAGCCTATAGATATATAGTCCATAAATGCCCTTACCCTTCTCTGCCTCGAAGGAAAAGTAAAGGAGGTAGCGATGAAGGGTTTTTTTTTAGGTATTGATTGACTGGGTGAATCGATCTCTGATTAATGATTAATTTATTAGACTACATTTGAAGCGCATAACAAATTACGACAATGCGCGATGCGTTCTCTTACCAGGGGGGTTAGAATTTATCTCACTCGATCATATCGGTGAAGAATAAATGGTATAATGGTATAAAGGTAAACGAAGACTAAAAAGAAGATGGCGGATTTCTATGGTTCTTCTGTCGGAATCCCAATAGACATGGTTCCTATTGTAGTAATTCCAAAAACGCGAATGCCTTTTCGTTCGAACACTCCATGTCGGTCGACACGTGCATTTCCGGTAAACTCATGTTACACATTGAATAAACGGAGATGTGGCCGAACACACATTAATTACCGCGGTAATCTTCTTTGATGTGCAGAAAAAGACTGCCACCGAAGCTATTGGCTACTGTCATACGCCATGTTGATTGCATTGTAAGATTATGCCCATAAATGGTGGCTACACCTAGGTATTGTTTAAATGTTGCACATAATTATTGCCATATCCCGGTAGTGTAGCCGCACCATACCAATCACAAGCGAGGCGATACGATTTAGTGAGTTACATTCTACGGGCCCTGACTGCTGTTACATTAGAATGACTGCTGTTACATTAGAATACATTATTTATGCAGTCGTGTGCGTTACTTAACCCCTACAAGAGGTTTTCCGTGTGGTGACGGACTAAGAATACAAGTGTCACCACCCCATTCTTTCCCACGGCTGTCGTATGAGGCGACTAAGGGAAGTAAGCAATTATCATCCAATGCTTGACTGGTGGTAGGGCTGGGTACCAAGTGGGAGTACTCACTTGGTATCGGGCCCGAGCGGGTTGGTACTACCATCTCCAGTGTGACCGGCCATGAAGCACATCGTTGCGTTTTGGCTGTAGCGGGAGATAGCCGTTTATTCTTTCATTTCATATTGATGATATGAAATGGTAAGCAGCGGCTTGACAATACTGTCAGTATAGTTGAGTCCATGAGTGACGGTTACCATTTACCATCAGATGGGCCGTGGCTCGTCTGTCACTACAAGCAATAAAAAAAAATAAAAAAACAAGGTCAATAAGATTAAGATAAAGAAAAGGGGTATTCAAATAAAATTTCTATATTAACTTAAAAATGTACATTACATTAGTAGTGTGAATAGAATCAACAATATAAAACACCGCTTCTGAGGGAAAAAAATACCATAAACTAACTGAAACACGAGGGAACCTCATCGAACGAACCTCTAGCAGTACTTAAATAATATGAATGTAATAACTGCAGTGCAGTGCAGTGTGAATTATACATTACAATACATATTACATGCGACTTAATACCTTGATGTTTTTACTACCAGGTATCTCCGTGATTCCCTCCACTTTATCGACGCACGCCGCGTTGCAGTATGGGGACGAGCTCATGGTGGTTTTCTCGCAGCACTGGCCCTAGCCAGTCCATTAAGTGTGTTCCATTGCGGGATCGCGCTCACGCCTATTGTACGCTGGCGGTACTATGGTGAGTTATGTATAATTAATGTGTCGAGTAAGAACCACTGTGTAGCTAAACAATGGATCATAATCTAAGCCACGGTATAGATTGTGCACAGTAAATTGTTTTGTTTATTTGTTCCTTTGTTTCCGTTTTATACAGAACTACAAAAAGGAATCTTTATATAGCTGAACGTTGGGTGGCAATCCCAGATTATTCGAAACTAAATACCAACAAGTTAGGGATTTCTGGTAAAAAAATGTGATTAGATCTCCCGATAACAAATCACACTAACTTACTTACTTATCAACTCTTTACCATCTCCCTCGCGGGGTAGGCAGAGAGAAGCTCTCTGTTCTCAAGAGATTCTTGCATACATCACTCGCTTCCTCAACATTCAGAATTCTGTTCATACACGCTCGCCGGTGACTTCACCTTCCTTAAATACATGACCGATTTGGTCTAGGTAGGTGAGTCTCGGTCTCCCCTGGACCTGCATACTTCCTCTTTTGCATTACATATCTTCTTAACAAGTCGATCGTCCGGCATTCTTTCCACATGTCCGAACCATCGGAGTATTATCTTTGGCATCTTTACACCAATACTCTCTTTTATACCTCGTACATCGTCGTTACGAATGCGTTCAGTCATCCTAATTCCACAGATTTTCCGCAGAGATCGCATTTCGACCGCATTAATTTTACTCTCATACTCCTTTTTGCATACCCAACTCTCGCCATATAATATTGTTGGGACAAGCACTGCGTTGTGTTTTGTGTCACGTGCCTTCTGGCTGACATGGTGGCTGCCGAGAAGTTGTCCCAATGCTCCCTTTAATATTATTATGGGTAGTTGTTCACAAATTATCATTGCTCTGTGAAGGAAAACATTGTAAGATAACCTGCATTTTTTTCGACAGCTTGTAAAAGCTGCTAGCCCGCAATAGGCCTAGGTCTTTCTTACTTTGAGAGGAGAGCCATACCTAAAACTGGGACAATAATAGATTAAGAAAGAAGAGTATATAAAATGCAACCTAGGTACCTACTTTACTTTTTTCTAATTCTGTTGACATAGCCTCTGCTTATGCGGAACGTTACATGGGCTTCCCTAACGCGACGGGCAACTACCGAGGTTACGCCGACGCTGACGTCACGAAACAAGCGGCGGCGTTACATGATAAAATGCTGCTCCTGGTACACGGGACTGCAGATAACAACGTGCATCTACAACAGAGCATGGCCTTAGCCAGAGCGCTAGTTGACCAGGGGAGCATGTTTAGACAACAAGTGAGTATATAAAATCATAAGTAATGCATTCCTAGTACTTAAATTACAAAACAGGAAATAAAATATTATACATCAATCATGTTTATACAATGGAGTGGTGACATTATTCTGTTCTTCTCTGTAAGCAATGGGGTGGTGACATTCATCTTTTACTCTGTCTAAGCAAATTATTCTCTATAAATAAATTATGGTCCGGCTGGGCAGCGTTCGGGAAGCTGAGGAAGATCTTCTTGTCCACAGTGTTTGAATACGAAGGTCTACGACCAGTGTGTGTTACCGGTGATGACTTACAGAACAGAGGCGTGGTCTCTGAATGTTGGCCTTATATCAAGGCTCAAAGTCGCTAAACGTGCCATGGCGCGGGCTATGCTTGGGATCTCTACGTGATAAGATCCGTAATACGGAAATCCGTAGGAGAACGGGAGTAACCGCCTATATAGCCTGCCGGGTCAGCATGCTGAAGTGACAATGGGCAGGCCACATCGAACGAACCGACAACTGTTGTAGAAGAAAGGTTCTCCAGTGGCGACCGCGTATCGGACGGTGCCGTGTAGGACGGCCTCCCACCAGGTGGACCGATGACCGGGTCAAAGTCGCAGGCCGAACGCTTGTATAATTCTTAAGGAGTAACTCCCAAAATTCTATACTCGTAAAATTATAACTTTTTTCTTTCGCACCAGATCTACCCAGACGAAGGCCACAATTTGGACGGTGTTAAGCGACATTTATACCGAACTATGTCAGCGTTCTTGGATGACTGCTTTCGGAAGCAGGTCCCTCCTGAGACTAAGGCGGGACTGCGGAACGGAGGGAATCTTGACTGAGACACGTGGCGAGACGAGGAGTTGTGCTCTTGGTGAGAAGTAGTACCAATATTTATTAGATTTAAATTGACAGATCTTTTTAACAATTAAAAAAGCCTATTATATATATTTTTTTTCTCTCAGGTAATAAATAGTCAACACTTAAGTAGAGTACTTAGTGATACGCAAGTAAACATGTAGTACAACTGACACCATATCCAACGCGTAACTGCCATCGTCATAAACTACAGACTAACGTCAAAAATTATATAAACTATTGAAAGCTTCCATTGTAAACGTACTTACTGAACGTGACTGAAATTGGTTAAGTATACGCCTACAGTTTGGGCTACGCGAGCGCTACGGCGAGCTACGAATATACCTGCTACGTGGAATGTACATTCAAGTGGAAGTCCCATTCCGAGTTATACCGCACCTCATTATTTTAATAAAAGGACGCATCGAATAGCCTAGATCAAAGAAAATTGAAATCTGATTTGTGTCGCATGTAAATTGTGATTATGGCGCATTTACATTATGAAAAATAGACGCGTCGTCTATTCCGTGCAGCGCTGTCGCATCGTAGATATTTGGTGCGCAAACTGTTTACACGGTGCTTATTCGCGGCGCCGAACTTTAAGCGCTGTAAAATTGTAATAATGTAAACGCGCTATTATGCCATTTCAAATATCCTTAATGGTTATCAAAATGGTAAAACAATTTGTTACTAATGTTAACGTTCAAATATAAATAGGTTTGGATTTGTAAAGTTGAATGTAAAATGTGATGGAAATATCCAAATATTATCTAACATCATAAATGTTCAATATATTCTGTGTCCCTGGTAACTTTCATCACGCCAATAAGTTTTTAAATTTATACTCTTTAGTAGAAATTCAGCAATTGTAAATATAAATCAATAATTATTTAAACTTCATTTTCATAATCACATATCGAAAATTCGATTAATCCCATTAGATTCAATGAATATAGGTATTATAAATTTATATAACAGTCTTGATTTCCTTAACTTTTAAAGTCAAGTTTAATTTCAGAGCATGTAAAATATTCGCATACAAGTACCTCTGACTTTTATAGGTACTTGGGTCTTATAAATAATATAACGAAAATAGTTGATCCTAACTGTTCTCTCTAACTGATCTCTTAAGCTCAATAGTGAATTTTCACTGTAGATAGCGTATTGGCTGGATATTGCTTTACCAATATAACATCAGGTGATTGCAACTCGCCTGCAACCGCCAGCCTTTTCTTGTAAAACTAACGGCAGAGTACTGGAACGCTTTTCGAATGTAAACTTCTAAATTCAAAGTCATTAATCGATATTAAAAAACAAATAGCATTCAAAATTTGATTAACGTTTCAGTAGTCGGGCATTAGCCATTTAAATCCACTGGCATTATACACAGAATCGTTTGTGTTGGTTTCAACCAGAAATCATAAACTAGAGACTAGAAGTGCACTGTGAACTGTGCTAACTCTATCAACGGTAAATTCCTTTTTTATATTTAATCAATTTATCAAATTTATCAATCAATTTTGTCCTGAGAAAGGTCTAAAACAAATGCTATGCGTTCCACCTAAATTAAATAATTGATGTAGCGAATTTACTACATTTGTGATAGACAGTGGTTTTGACCAAAAATGAGCACTATGCTGTTTCTAATCTGTGGTTTACGATTTTTATAGTATAGTAAAGTTTTAGGCGTGCATTTTCCACGCAATCTAGGGACAAATAATGGAATTGATAATAGCTTTTTAGTCAATGACCTTGTGATCTAGTAGTTAAATTGTTATAACTAATATTACCTTAAATTAGGTGAATAGTTAATGCGTATAATTCCTTGCCTCTTTGAAATATAAAAACAAAAGTTGAAAACAATTTTAATGTATAATGTAAAATTGTAGACCGAGGATTTGGGAGGTATATTTGTAGTAAAATGGCCTTACATTGAAATAAAAAAACATTTGCATCTTGATTTTTATCAAAATGACGTGAACTTTAAGTATTAATTTTAAGGATTTAAAAATATTTGGAAAATAATCCTCAAGTTTTATTGCAAGTTAAGGCAGTATTAATATAAAAGATAATCCAACGAAAACGTGTAATTTCGACTCCTTATTTTAGTCTTCATGAATTCTAAGTTAGCTTATACAAGTTAACAAATTGCATTTCTATATTGGCAGTAGACAAAAAAATTAATGAAATTAGCTTTAGGCATACTAGAGCTCAATAAAAAACCATTGGATACGCATTTTACTAGCATATATCTGGATGACGTGATATACCAATAAAAGTGAGACCAATTTACTACATATTATATTCAATCCTACTGTCTATGGTCTGTATATTGCGACACTACTCAACGTGGACCGTTATGTAAATAATATCTACTTATAATTTAAAATTAAAGTTTAATCATACTAAATGACAAATAATTGTACAGATATTGATTATATTTCCCATTTAGATAACGTATTGTGTATTTTGTGAAGTATATGAATGAATTCTGCATTATAATAAATATAATAATAAAATAAAAAGGCTGAATCCATAAACTTCAGCAAATACACATGTTCAATTAAAAAGGAATCATAGCATTTAAACTTTAAGTATAAAAATTGCTCACTCTCATCAGTTTTGCATGTTCTAGTCACTAAATTTAAATTATATAGGATTTAATGTTAAATTTTATTAAAGACCAATAGTAAGTTAAAGTATTTTATTAAAATTAAAGTTTTAAAAACTATTAGTAAACATTTTTGAAAAAAGTTAGTAATATTTAGTGCTTAGTTATTAGTGAATTTAAATAAAGTTTTATTCATTAAATTATAACTGACTATAGCAATAAATTATAGTGCGTACCTCCTCTGTAAGTAAGCACTCTTCCGATCTAGCACTGTTGTATTAATAAAGGATTTTAAGGCGTTAAAATTTTAAGAGCTTCTAACTCAAAGGTTGTATTAACTATTGTACGAACAGTGAAATTTGAAGATGTGTTACGTAATCTCCAAATTCCTTTGCATTTTCATCCATGATGTTTATGGCAAGTTAATTTGAAATTTTACTTAGAAGTTACATTAAAATAATCTTTATAATATAACTATTAAATAGAATACTTAAAATTGGCTTAGCCTTGGCTTTTAACCATTTATTGGTTATTTTCACCAACGGCTTACTTGTGAATATCAAACAGTCACTGTTCGTTAAGCAATAAACCTTTGTGATACAACCTTTGTAGTGCTGGTGAAAAATAAAGTATTATAGATGCCCAAATAAGGAAGAAAATGAAGAAGACCTAAGTGCCAAAGCGTCGTTTTATCTCGTGTAAGTAATTACTATAAGTACACGTACATTACATTGATATGAAAAATTCGTATAGATAGAGTCATCAGTTTTCGAAAAATGTGAAAATAATTCCATTGGAACGATATAATTATTATATTTCATTTGGACGGAATCGTAGTAGTGTTTAGTACTACCAAGACTTACTGTTACAGAATTGATTTTATTTCAAATAACTATTATCACGATAGTTATTTATAATATCTTATATTAATAAACGGTGTTTTTGTGAATATTTAAACTGTTCAGTTTTTGATGTGAAAACATTTAATGCGGAGGGAGGGTAAAACTGCCTGTTGGCGGTTATTTATTTGTTTTTAACGCCATCTGTTAACAAAAGCTTCTAAATATAAAGTATAAAGTCAATCAATATACCAATAACAGTTTTAATTCGTCTATGGATAACAACCAAGACTAACAATATTTGAAGAAAGAAAGAAAATCGATGTTTTCACATCTGCGAGACGTCCCGTGACGGCTCTAATTTTTTTTGTTATAAGTTCTTTTCATAATGTTTTAAACATAATATTACTAATAAATAATATTAGCTTTAAATACATGTATGACGCAGTGGTCTATAGTCTACTGCCTAGTTTACTCTACTCTTACTTATAGTTTCGTAGGCTTAACTCAAACTTTGTTTGTTGGGGTCGGCTTCACAACTGTTCAGTTTAAGATGATACACCAGTTTACACGGAGGACTGTCTATCCGATCTCCACGACTCAACTAGGAGGACAATTGGCTTCAAACAATGAAGTCCGAGTTTGTTATTCAGGACTCTGACAACCTGTAACATTCAGGACTCTGACAACCTGTAACATTCAGGACTCTGACAACCAGTAACGACTGCCAACCGGGACTTTTAAAGTAGGGAGGAGGTCAGGTGGCCACAAATAGGTGTCACTTTTTCTGGTACACAAAACAATACGAATAGGTACGGGTAAAAAGTCAGACGGTCTTTAAACCACGTTTATTAATATAGGAAATTGAAATATAATTTAAATTTTATTTATTAGAATTTAAGTTGAATGTATGAATAAAGGTCTGCAGACACGAGCACGTTCAAAATAGTCTAAATAAATACGCACAGATTGTGATCTTTGCCTTATCGATGTTCTCGCTGTTAATGTTTACGTTTTGTAAAGATTTTATTTGTATTGCTGAATGCTGTTCGTCGTTTCGGATCGTAACGTAACGGTCTTTAAAAAAATATTAAGGTTCTTTGACAATACAATTTAATGAATTGTAATATTTTTCCTCGAGTTAAAATTACCTCGAATGTTCTAGACATAATTTTCATTATATAGGTAAGTCTAATCAGAAAACGATATATTTTGGTTTCTTTACTTTCGGAACGAAACAAATTTTAAATAAGCACCTTAATTTTTCGTTAAAGTATTATCATTCAATTATTGATCGTATCACAGAATTGATTTAGTTTATTTCAGTATTTAGCAATATAAAGCAAGCGAAAGGTGGCGGCGTAGTCGCTATAAATTTATAAATAGGTTTAAGAGGATCCAATTAAATCGTGTTTAATAAGTAGTTTCTTTTGTCATCTCCTAACATACAGTTGAAATTAGTATAAACTCGCTTTAGTAGAAACATACACGATTTCTTTTACAATACAGTGTGATGCCACCTTAAATCTAAAAGCCTACAGCCGTGCTATAATTTGATGACTTTAGGGAAAAAAAATATAAAGGTTCACACAGACGACATCATGGACAGCTAGTACAGCTAGACTTTACATAATATTATAACAAAAGAGTAGAACCCGATGTGTCTGTACATGAAGATACAACACAAAACGAAGATTTTTGTTTGTCACATCTCTGAAATTTGTGATTTAATGTGGCTTTTACCAGTAGAAAAAATATTGACTTGGAGAAGAATATATCCATGTCATTTGTATCGAATTCCAGAAAAAAACAGTTTTCCTTATTAAAAAAAAATAACATAATTGTAAGTTTAATTTTTTTTATTCAAATGTGTAACTGTCAAAATTATTCTAAAGAACTATTATAGTTAATCACACTGCATATTATTGTGTAAATGAAATTTACAGACTTCAAGTTTGTTCGATTAAATTCAAAATCGTCTGTAAGATAGTGTTATCAATGATACATAAATAAATATCACTACCAAGAGTTGATCAAGGACACCATTATTAGGGTTGCATCACACTGCATTGTATAAAATTATAATTAAAAGAATAATATTTAGAACTTAATATATATGCCCTCTAATTTCAGCTTCAAGTTCTGTTTTATATCGATGCCAAATAATTGTTTTTAGAAATATGACAGTATTGTACTATTAGTTTTAATGGTTCTACCGTTGATAAAATCAAAGTATTATTAGCTGTGTGATACTTATTGTTGAATTTATAATTACGTGAAGTCAGTCATTGATATTACAAAAATGCACAATGTATTTATAAGTACGAGCATATGGGGATATCTTAGAAAGTTCGTTTATATTTAGTAAAAAATGTTTGAATTATATAGGTATTATGAACTCTATTTTGCAATAACAGATCGTAATACTAAACATAGCATCACGCCTGTGTTACCCGAAGGGGTAGGCAGAGGTATATTATACACCCACGACTCGGCAGCTATGTTTAAGTCCCACGTAATAGGGGGCGAGCCTATTGAGACGTCTACCGGGCACATTTCCAAACTCCGGGCTGCTACTGAGAATTTTTCTTATTTTTTTTTTTACGAAAATTCTCAATATCTCACTGGCTGACCCGAGGATCGAACCCGAGACCTCATAATCAGCAGTCGCTTACACTACCGCTGCACCACGGAGGCAGTTAATACTATTAGTTAAATAATCAATCAGGTACTCAGTTAAAGACATTCGAAAAGTATGTAGATATAAAACTACGTTTACGGAATCCATCGCGGTCACTTGATTTTCTTTACTTTACAGCAATCATGGTCACGGGTTCAAACACACTCGTCCAGAGTATTCAATACATCGGGATAATAGAAAATATTATTATATAATGGATATTTTAGGAGGAGGGCCCACCACTCACCCACGGATTGTCAATCGCGGTTATCTTTGGACACACACAAGATAACCTAAAATTGCCAATCTGCACTCTCACAGATAAAGGAGAATTTGATAAAATCAGCGTATAATGACAAAAAAACTCACCAACGCAACATAACCATGCGATACGGCAGGACTCTCAGAACCACAACGTTGCAATATTCCGCAAAAATCCGAACATAAATTCGACACGTGTTTCGCCTCTACACGAGGCATCCTCGGGACCAATGCAACCAAGGCAACAATGAGCGATCCGCCAAGTGTTACCTCATTCAATGAATTTTATTATAATAGAAAATGTAACATTATTAAAAGTGGCATGAAAATTTTACATCTCTAACGTTAAGTCACGTGACTTAGCGTTATACATATCGTTATTTTAATAGTTATCGCTATTTCAATAGTTTTCTATAGCGCTAGCAATCATAGAATGCAACTTGGCTAGGTCCACAGATCACTTCCCCGGATTGGATGGGACACAGGATCGAATCCCGCTCGCAGTGGAGCTCTTTTTCCACTTTCACAAATAATTTGTTCTTTAAAGTGGCTGAGCATGTTAAGTGCTAAAATACAGATCAAAATAAGAACAATATCAGATAAATGGCCATAGTTATTACTCATATTACAACAGGCGACCGCATTGTAGTTTTTTATTGTAACAGAAAATATTTTTAAAATCATAATTTCAGATTCCATTCTCGCGTAGCACAAAGTAAATTGAATTGCCTTTCGCTTGCCTTATATTTTGAAAGCAAAAGGCGACGCTTTGTAATATTTATTTGTGTAAAGGACGTGAATAGGCCTTACGTTATAAATAAAACAATTTCGACAAATAGTTCCTTTCAGAAAAGTCGGCGATTTTTTGCCCGATTCTTTTCGTATTAGTTCTATCAAGGAAACATGTCGCTTGAGGCAATATTTTACTTCCGGCATTCACATATATTGGTCCGTTTGAAAGCCTTCAACGAAATATGTTTATGGTTATACCATGATAACGTTTTAATTGTTCGTCATACCAATAATGGTAGTATATAAATACTTGTAGTATTAAACCCAATACATTGCGTAGAAAGCCAATCGTAACTGCACTTGTAGGGCAGTGATTGAGTAGTTTGCCTGCCATGCCGGTTTTGGGAGTTCGATATCTATAAAATAAATAATATTACACACATCTTCAGTGCCCGCATACTCTAGAAATCTAGTACTTTATAATATACAGAAGAAATACAGTGGTATCGAGATCGATTCACAGACCGAAGTCAAGACCGTTCGAGTACACTTATAAAAAATTTCGCAACTATGTGTGTAGTTGTTGTTAAAACACTGTTCGATGAAAGAAAACATTGTAAATAATCCGGCAAGAGTCTGAGACCCGTGCCCAAAATTAGGACAACAGTATATTGGGATAATGATGTACGAGTACCAAAATATATATTATGGATAAATATCATTGACTGACTACACGTAAACAAACTATATCTAAGTATGCTGTTATTGCTGTAAATTTTATTTACTTACTGTTATAACTATTGAGAAAATCATTCACTTCATCGATACTTATCTATTGTATTATGAAATCAATAAATAGATAATATCATAAATCTATGCGACTTTTATTTTATACCCCACTAGCTTTATTTTTTTTTATTGTATGTGGTGGCAGGCGAGCCACGGCCCACCTGATAGAAGATGGTAAACGTCGCTCATGGACTCAACTATACCGAGAGTATTGTCAAGCAGTGGGTACCTACTCCCACTTGTTACCCAGCCCTACCACCAGTAACACAATGGTAATATGGTAAATAATAATTGCTTACTTCCCTTAGTCTCCTCGTACGACACCCATGGGAAAAATAGGGTGGTGACACTTGTATTCTTTGTTCGTCACCACACGGACACTATCTCCTGAAATCATTTCTTACCCTTTTAATTAGAGACTTGTCAAAAACAAAAGCGTCACAGTTCGGCTTTTCACTGCATTTCTCTTCTATACTACGTGGGTGGCAAACATGCATTCGGCACACCTAGCGGTACCGTAGCCTATTGAAGCACAACACCAGAGGACACTCGCGCGTCGCCATCTCCAAGGAAAGGTATTGGAGGGGTATAGGAAGGCTAGGTAGGATACTAAGGAGAGAACAGGAAGGATAATAAGCAGAAGATAGGGAAGTTTGGGCCTCCGGCGCTCTCACTCACCATACGAAATAACTGTACGAGTATCTACCGTTGTTTCACGCTGATCTTGTGTGAAAGAGTGGTACATCCCCGATCGAGTAGGCTCATTCATGTTCGGATGAGTAAGGTTCTACCACTAGACCGTTGTTAGCAATACCCTTGATGACAGTAATCAAGTATCGCAAAAACATTGAAGTAAACTTATGAAATAGGATTCAAGGATTTCAAAAAATGTATTCATTCTTATTTTAATGGCGAGATTTATAATATATTTGATAAAATAAATCTACAAAATACAACAATCCGCCATGATAGCACCAATCAGAGCGAATGACGTCACGCCTTTTTTTTGTTAAGGTGCGAAAATATGTTCCTTACCGCACACCCCGTCGTTCGGGGCAACGAACAGGGTATTGTGGGGCCTTCACCCACTAATGAAACCCGCTGTGTGCCGTCTCTCCGCCTTTATTGGTGGGCCACTGGAACTATGTTACATTCCTTCGGTGGTCAATGACGTCACGCCTTAGTAAACGTTATTGTAAAGTAGTGTCTTACATTCTCTTTGACTCTAATGTTTACTGTTACCGTACGGAGGCGTCACGTCATGACAAACGGAATGGACATCGGCGTGCGTTAAGACGTTTTTTTGAAATTTAAAATTTAAATTTCATTATATTGCATAAAAAATAAAATACCATTATTTTTACAGAAATATGATATATTTTTCACTTATTAGATACTTTTGAATATCATATAATAGATTTTGAAAAACAGTCATCATGTTACTTGCAAAATTTGAATATATAAAATCCGTATACAAATGCGTGTGCAGTTCATATGTGGCATAAGTAAAGCCTTCATAAATAGGAAACGAATATAAACGTAAAATATGCACCTATATATATTCTATTTCACTCTCTTCCAGGCTAAATCCTATAGACATTATGTTATATGTATTACATTATTTTATCTCTTAGTAGTGCTATTTTATTTCAAGTTCAATGTATCGCAACATACCTACATCTGTATTCTATTTTCTCCCTGGATAAATCACACAGATATATATGTGTTCTTTTTTGAGTCATCTATCCATTCATCAGCCTTTCAACGTCGAAGAGAACGCCACAACGAGCGGCCCTGTCATGGGGGATAATGCCGTAATCGCCACGCTTGGCAGGCGGGTTGACGATCGCAGTGGATGTTGTTAATACTCGAGGGAGTGCTGCTGCCCACTCCCCCGTATTCCCTTAGACGGCTCTTACGACTCCCGTGGGTAGAGAGGGGATTTTTTGAGTGCCGCTCTTTTATTTCATCAAGTTTTAAATCACAACTGTGATAAGATATAATTGTATAGCAAAAGTACACACTTTTAACCACGAAGCTTGGGTTTTTAATACTACGGGTAATTTGTGCAAAGGGTTATCTATTAAGAAATTGTCAGCAGCACTGTGTTCGGTAGACCTCAATCCATCAATAAAATTGAGAGTATATAGGAGAAATATTGGGTTACATCTCTGATTACTCACACCTGAAAAAGGATCATACATTAAAAAATAAACTTTGGGGCAAACAAAAAAAAATAACTATACAGAAACAATCTTATTAAAACTAAATATTCTAAATTATTCTACATACAAAATATCTATATAAACCCTTGTGATCTGTGATGAAGGTCATTTATTTGCTAGCAATACACAGTAGATTTTCAGTACCAATAACTGAGAATCGATCGAATATCCATCTGTTAAATTCACGCTGCATTCTCAGCTAGTCGCGCAGTGAATTCACGAGACAATTTCCGCCTGTAACACAGTGACGACTACTAATTTTGTTACCCCATTTTCAGGGTAAAAACATTGTGATTGATGTCTCGATCCAACAAATGTTTACAATCAAATCTATACAAATAAATAAAATTTATGTGTCTCTTTGTAATGTCTAAATAAAAGCTTATTACTAAAAGTATATACGTTACCTATAACAAAATGCCAGTTTTGAAAGTTTTTGTCTCTCCATCTGGCTGTTTGTTTGGGCTAATCTCCGAAATGGCAGGACCGATTTAAACGGGACTTTTACTAGCTGATGTTATGGTAACTGCCTTAGCATTTTTTTTAGTTTTTTTACTTTTATTTAAGAAAACTAACTAAATTCCACGCAGACGAAGTTGCGGGTAACAGCTAGTTATAGATATAATTATTGTGTGAATTAGAATCTACTCTACAAGACAATTTATTTCTTACTTTCTCTGTTCGTGTTCTTGCTGATTTAGTAATCAAATTTTATAGCATTATCCCCCATGACGGGACCGCTCGTTGAGGCGTTCTCTTGGGGAGGCCTATGTCCAGCAGTGGACGTTTAAAGGCTGATGGATGGATGGATGGAAACAAAAAAATAGTGAATATTTACGCTCGATTCGACACTAAAACCAGCGCCTCCTTATTTCGTGAGAACTATTTCTATAGAACAATATAGAAGTACTTCTTAAAATCAGCGCTAGATGGCGTATAAGACATGAAAACCACAGTACTTTTTGAAATTAGCGCTATCTATGTGATTTATTGAAAACTACTTAGTAAGACCAATACATTATTAGTTACTTATAATAATCAATTTTATTGTAAAATATGTAGACTGAACTTTTGGATTTTCCAAAGTATTTTTATTTTATATGTATATATTTTTAGCATTTGACATGCTTAGCGATATAAATTAACACAAAGTGTGAAAATGTGAAATCGAAAATAACAGTAACGAGGAGGATTTAAACCTGCATCTCCTGGAATACCGTCCCAGATGCTTTGCCAATTCGGCCATCAAGACAATTGCTCGTGACTGCGAATTTCAATAACACCTTCATTCTCAACGTCTTGGGTGACGTCTGCATCTCCACCATCTGTCATCAGCAATTGTGTTATACCTAGTTTGTTACCACGGGAGTTTCTTGTCTTTGAAGTTTTATATCATGTTTAAAGGCTATTCTTGTCTTTCACTATAATTACTAGCTAATTAACTAAGTGTCTCAAATACCTAATCCTTGCCAGCGAATACCAAAAGCAACATTCGTTTTCCTTGTACTTGTATGTAACAGTATTAATCTATTACTTACTATATTAGGCACGCGACTCTGTCCGCGTGTAGGTACTTCAGAATATAAATACATTTCAGATCTGTATTTTAGCACTTGACATGCTCAGCTCCTTTAAAGAACAAAATATTTGTGAAATGTGGAAAAAGAGAACTTTAGTGCGAGCGGGATTCCAACCTGCATGCCTTCCAATTCGTGATTCCACATCACGATTGGGAGTGGCCGTTGGTCAGTGCGATTGCTTAGCGGTTAGAGCACTCCCCAGATTGGAGAGGTTCGAATCCCGCTAGCACTAAAGTTCTCTTTTTCCATAAAAATAATATGCACACAAAATTTCATACAAATCGGTCCAGCCGTTTCGGAAGAGTTTAGTAACAAACACCGCGGCACGAGAATTTTATATATTAGAAGTATTTCAGATGTTCTGTGACCTTTTCGTTGTTTTAAAAAGTAATAACCAAAACAATTAACTTTTCTTATTTTTTTAAATACAAACAGCACAGAACATGAATCATCGTAAGAAAACACGCCTAGGTTACAAATCACCTGCCATCACACAGACAATATAATTAATGAGCCTAGGCCGAGACCTACTTAGCTTTTAATTTAAGAACCGCACTTCATTTATCACCGGCACATAGATAACTTACTATTCGCTTAGAAATTCCTTTATTGATTCTACTTAGTGAAGAATTTAAAACAACTACTTCAGCAACATGTATGGTAACACTAGTATAGATAAAACATATTTTTTTAATACATCACCCGGCCTTATTCCCTTTCTGAGAGGAGAGTGCTTGTCAACATTTGGACAGGAATGAGTTGGATGGAAAACGAGATTTTGTGTTAATTATTGTTGTGTTAAAGTTAATGCTAAGTTAATATGACAGACTCCTTTACCACGGCCTCATGCTGGACTTAGCAAGGCTCTGCTACTAAGTAATCAGTAAGTACTTAATAACAAATTATTTGTGAATAAGGAAAAAGAGTTTTTTTGTACTAGCGGAAATTCCCGCGTCTTTCCAATCCGGGGAAGTGCTCTAAGCCACTGAGCTATAGTACAGATCCATCGATCATCCCAATTTCCTTATCACATTTGTCTTAACGACTAACACCATCTATCGGAAACGCATTTAAACGCAATTATCCACTATAGTAAGTTTAATTTTGCAATTAAAATTCATACTATTTGATGGCGCGATTTTTTAAACATTTTTGATCTATATTTTATTAGCACTTGACATGCTCCGCCACTTTTTAAAGTACAAATTATTTGTGAATAAGGAAAAAGAGATTATTTGTACTAGCGGGAATCGAACCCGCGTCTTTTCCAATCCGGGGAAGTGCTCTAAGCCACTGAGCTATAGTACAGATCCTTCGATCATCCCAATTTTCTTATCTCATTTGTCTTAACGACCAATGCCATCTATCAGAAACGCATTTACATGCATCTCTTTTTCCTTATTCACAAATAATTTGTACTTTGAAACGTGGCGGAGCATGTCAAATGCTAAAAAATATAGATCAAAAATACTTAATAACAGTTACAATATTAAGTGGTTTAGATACCGGCCTCCCGTCGGAGTGCTGTGGGTTCGATTCCCACACGGGACAACTCTTTGTGTGATTCACAAATGGTTGTTCTGGGTCTGGGTGTAATTTGTCTCCGTGAAAAATTCTATGTTTGTAAAGTCCCCCGCGATACAAGGATTATTCCTTAGTACAGTGTAGTATTTAAAAAAAGCATATAAGTATGTATAGTATGGAGCCTAGAAAAGAAGAGGCTACTTTCTCCCCAGAGATATGAATAGTTCCCGTTGGATAGCTATTTTTATAGATAATTGTACCGTAGGGTGATGTATTTCTATTCTGAAGTTCGAGTGGAATAAATATTGTCAGTTATCATCTTATTTTTCAATGAAAACGATATGTGGGTGACGAAATATTCGTGCTTATTAAAGCGTCATTGTTTGTGACAATAGTCCGTCCTCCCTTGTAAATACAACGACAGAAAAACACCAGACTGTAAGATATAGAAGACACTCATTAAGACCGCCCGACTGCCTGACGCCAATGCCATCTATGTAATGTTGTTGTTTACTTTTTAATACGCAGATAACAACTAGGCTCTACCGGCGACTTTGTGTGCGTGGACCTTAAAACTTGAACCATAAAGTAATTTAGAGATTCTATACAGGACTCCTTATCGGAGAAAAATGTTCTGTGTAATTAAGTTATATTAGTTGTTAGGTAATTTTTTTTTATACTACGTAGGAGGCAAACAAGCCTACGGCCCACCTGATAGTAAGCGGTTACCGTAGCCCCTAAGCCTATATCACTGGCGCGTCGCCACCTCCAAGGATAGGAAGGATATTAAGGAGAAGATAGGGAGGGGGTTTGGGCCTGCGGTGCTCGCACTCACCATGGAGTACCTACAGTTGTTTCACGATGATGTTTTGTGAGAGTGCGATACTTCTCCGATCGAGCTGGCCCATTCTTGCTGCATGAAGGATAAACAAGGCTCTACGTCCTCTACGAAAATACAGCTATCCTACGGGAGCTATTAATTTTTACGGGGTGAAAGTATATTTAGACAATTTTTATATATATTTTTAGCATTTGACATGCTTAGCCATATACATTAAACACAAAGTGTAAAATGTGAAATCAAAAATAACAGTCACGAGCAGGATTTGAACCTGCATCTCCTTGATGCCGTCCGGGTACTTTGCCAATTCAGCAGTAGGTAAAAGTATGTTCATCCAGTATCTAATATATCTCCATTATCCGAATCAAGAGGCCACCACTTAATGAACGAGATGCAGCGTAGGATGGCCTTCGAGACTAACGACCTGGTAAAAGCCGCAGGAAGCCGTTGTATGTAGATCACTAACTTGCAGACGGAGCCTAAGTCCAGCAATGGATAAAGTAGTTAAGTTTGTTAGATATATTTATAATTTAAATATAAAAAACGATGTGGTTGTCTGTAAAGTCGGTTTACGGACGATAATTTTACGTGATAACGTCGCGTGTTGCCCGGGATGCGTTCGGGCGAAGAATGTGTGTGATGTCGGTCCGTGACTCGGTGTGTCGCAGGCGGCGCGGCGGCGCTGCCGCTCCCGTCCCGCAGACGTTCTTCAGCCCGCGGCCAAACAATACATCGGTCGCCATACATATTTCGGAACGTGATAATTGTTCGTGCGTGCAGGGCAGGCGGCGTTTATTGATTTATAAGACGTTATCACGTCCAAATATACCGCACAGAGCAGTTATTCTAGTTTAAACCAAAAAAGTTCCGAGGCTTCGTACATTAGAGCACATTAATAATCTCTTTTTATATGTACAAAATAAAATACAGATATATTTGAAGCCCTATTATGGTAAATTAGATACCTACTTATATACTATCTTTAATATTATAAAGCTGTAACAAAGCTAAGTAAGCAATAAGATTATTGAGTACAAAAAAAATATTTGTCTGTCTTGATTGTTCGATAACTCTTTATTAGACTTAAAAACTAGTACTCGTATATACTTTTTCTCCTGCTACTATATCAAGATCTGGGATATAACCTAAAAACTAGTTTCATATGCCATAGCGGAGGCTAGTATGCATTAACGGCCGTTTTCAATAACCGGCGAAAAGATTTGTATTTACAAAAATCAAAATATACATTTGATTTTTGTAAATACAAATCTTTTTCGTCTTTTTTTGTCAACATGATTGTAAAAGAGCTGAGAGCAATCGAAGATAGCTATCTAAGATAGTTTATTGAAAACGGCCGCTAATCTATTCTATACAATCCACAAAATCAGAGCCCTCTTTTCGACTGGGCAATGCGAACCCCCGCAATAGATGGAGCCCTCTGGTCAACTGGTTAATATTACACCTTTTTCTCAACTCATTAGCGTCCTACTGTTAGGCACGAGCTTCCACTCATAATTAGTAGGATTACATACAACACAATGTCGAGAAAATCTCTCAGGCGTGCAGGTTTCCTCGTAGTATTTTCCCTCACCAAACAGTCACAGCAAACAAACACACATAATTTCAAAAAACTAGAGGTGTCGTATTGGACTTCGGACTGGATTCAAACTCGATACCACTGTTTTTGCGGTCCTTGGTTTTACCACTTAGGCTTATTATATTTAAAGTAATCTTCAGTTTTAGTTATAGAGAGGTCCATTATCTAATACCGAAAGGGCTCCAATATGTTAAACCCGACACTGCCTTTTTTTTGTTAAGGCGGGAATAAATGTAACCTGTAACCTAACCTAACCGCACACCTCGTCGTTCGGGACAACGAACATGGTAGTGTAGGGCCCTCACCTACTAAATAAACCCGACGTGTGCCGTCAGGGGTGGATTTACAATAGGGGCAGTCGGGGCAAGTGCCCAGGGCGGCAAATATTTTAGGGCGGCAAAATTTTGAAAGTGAAAAAAATTTTGTAGTCTTATCAAGATTGCTCAATATAATTAATTAATTCTAATAATTAATCATTTTCTGTTTAATTGATAATAATTGATTCAAGAAATTCAATTCATCCATTATTTGTGAATTATAATTTTAGCACTTTTGGTAAAAATTAATAATCAAAATTATTTAATCAATTTCCTTGGAGATTTAAAATAATAATCGATTTTTCTATTTTCTGGAATTAAAGAAATTTAATTAGTATTTTTTATTTGAAAAATTGAAACAAATTTGGAATTATTTTTTGCATTTTTCAAAACTTTAATCAATGTTTTTTTAAAATATGTTGATGAAAAATAAAAGATATAAAACTTTAAGTTTTAGTAAAATTCCAGGATTGGGGCGGATTGTTTTCCAGTGCCTGAGCGGCATTAAGTTTAAATCTGGCCCTGTGTGCCGTCTCTCCGCCTGTGTTGGGTCACTAGAACTATGTTATATTACTTCAGTGGAAAGACGACACTGCCTAATAGTGCAGTAACTTATCTTTATACGGTGCGGACGTAGTTAATGAGAAATCTCTAATAGTCACGGCTCAAAAAGAACTGCACGAGAGAAAAGGTAAAGGTAAAAGGTACCACAAAAATATCTCTTCAAAGTAAACTTTGGCTATAGTGACTAAAATTAAACCTGCCGGGCGGATAGTAGCTAACCTTGTGCTATTCTGTACATCTGTACCTTTATATGGGCAATGTCAGACCGTCCGTGACACAGGTGCTCTCGTAGGTACACTTGTGAATAGGTACTGGCAGTGACAGAAGTGTTTAGGCACATTTTTAAAATATTCACGTTTGAATTTATTTTTTTATACGAGTGGCAAACACGTATGCGACCCTCCTGTTGGTAAGCGGTTACCGTAGCCTATAGACGCTAGTAACATCAGAGGCATCACCCGCACTTCGCTAACAACAAGGAGATTAGTATAAGTAGGTAGAGAACAAGGATAGGATGAGGAGGGGGCGTAGAACCTCGGCGCTCTCACTCACCATACGAAACATAAGTAGGAGTACCTAACATTGTGTCACGCTGGTCTTCAGTAAAAGGGTAGTACTTCCCTGGTTGAGCCGGTCTTTCCGGCATCTCTCCACCTGTATTGGCAGATCAATGGAACTATTTGACATTACCGCATTGATTCCCTCAGTACAGCCATTTATTTAAGGGCGGTAAATATATACCTAACCACACACCCTGTCATCCGGGGCAACGACCAGGGTAGTGTGGGGTGCTCACCCACTAAATAAACCCGCCGTGTACGTCTCTCCGCCTGTACTGGCGGACCACTGGAACTGTGTAACATTACTTCAGTGTATATTTAGATATTTTATAATATCCCAATAAAATATACAACATTAATAGTTTCTTATTTTAGATATTTTGAGCATTTGACATGCTTAGCACTATACATTAAACACAAAGTGAAAAATGTGAAATCGAAAATAACAGTCACGAGCAGGATTTGAACCTGCATCTCCTGGATAGGTACCGTCCAGATGCTTTGCCGATTCAGCCATCCTGACAATTGCTCCTGACTGCTAATTTCGATAACACGTTCATACTTAAAGTCTTTGGTTTTTTTTTTTTAATATTTATAGGGTTTGAGTCATTATTAGGTAAAAATCTTAATTGTAAAATTAAGTTTACCTGGTCGGTATAATGTATGAAAATACTTCCGACAGATGGCGCAGGCGTCGCCCAAAGACGTTAAGTATGAATGTGTTATCGAAATTAGCAGTCAGGAGCAATTATCACGATAGCTGAATTGGCAAAGCATCTGGACGGTATCCAGGAGATGCAGGTTCAAATCCTGCTCGTGACTGTTATTTTCGATTTCACATTTTTCACTTTGTGTTTAATGTATAGTGCTAAGCATGTCAAATGCTAAAAATATATATAAAAATGTCTAAATATGTATAGGGTTTGAGTCATTATTAGGTAAAAACCTTAATTGTAAAATTAAGTTTACCTGGTCGGTATAATGTATGAAAATACTTCTGACAGATGGCGCAGGCGTCACCCAAAGACGTTAAGTATGAATGTGTTATCGAAATTAGCAGTCTGGAGCAATTGTCACGATGGCTGAATTGGCAAAGCATCTGGACGGTATCCAGGATATGCAGGTTCAAATCCTGCTTGTGACTGTTATTTACGATTTCACATTTTTCCCTTTGTGTTTAATGTATTACTTCAGTGGTTCCCAATTACATGTCAAATGCCCCTAAGTTTGGCGCCCCTTGGGATTTGTCACACTAGATACTGACCCTTGGTCCCAAGACTGGACATAGACGATGCCTCATTGTGCATACAAGATGACCTAATTTGTTTAGCTCGGACTTAATCTGAAGTTATTTGCAATGAATATTCAGAAACCTTCTTCTTTTGTTTTCTGGGTTGTCTTATGGTAGAAAAGTCTTTGTATAAAATAATTTTAAGTGAAAACTGATAGATGACATATTAAGTTAATAAAGGCCTTTCTTATCAATCTTTAGATCTTCAAAAGATCTAAACATAACGAAATCGTATCTATACGTAATTGCTTGTAATAGTACTTTCACCTCATACGATTCAATGACTCTTCTTGATAACGAAAGTAAAATTATAAAATTTTTCAGTAAAAGCATTTGTCCGCGATAGTACAGCTCAAAAGAACATGCCTACATCGTTTCGTCCATTTTCGGACTATTCACAGTATTCACACTTCGTCGGTGGAAGTTTTACTTTAGATGTATTCTTAGTTCAAGTCAATGCTGTGCCTAGTATACCTAAATACTGCTTTATTTTGTACTAGCCTTTGCCCACGGCTCCGCTTGATACAAAAGCTAGTTATATCTAAGGTTGCCGATATAGTAGCGGGACAAAACGTGTGCTTTTTTTTTGTTAACGCGGGTAAAAATTTACCTTCCGCACACCCCGTCGTTCGGGGCAACGATCAGGTTAGTGTGGGGGCCCTCACCCACTAAATAAACCCGCCGTGTGTCTCCGCCTGCACTGGCGGTGTGACATTATTTCAGTGGTACACCATAAACCATACCGTAACCTTTTTTTTTGTTAATGCGGGAAAAAATGTTCCTAACCGCACACCCCGTTGTTCGGGGCAACGAACAGGGTAGTGTGGGGCCTGCACCCACTAAAGAAACCCGCCGTGTGCCGTCTCTTCGCCTTTATTGGCGGGCCACTGGAACTATGTTACCTACATTCCTTCGGTGGTAACCATATCGTAACCTAACAATAAAATTCGTTTGCGACAAAATGTAAGTCGCCGTTATTTCCGTCGAGCTAGTTCAAGGTCACGTCCGAATACCGTGTTTTGACGTCATCGTAAGTCTATTATTGCGCGCTGTTTGCTTTGCTATGTTTCGAATGTTTCGATGTTATTTGAATCGTGAGAACATTTGCTTCTGTAGAGGCGGTGTTCAAAATCTTGCATTGCTTCAACGCATCGCAGCGGCGGCGCCATTTTTGCTATGCGTTGCCACACCGCAATGTTGTGGCCTCGCCTTTAGATGTTACGTTACACGTCAAAGGTCTTCTCTATGCTGATGACCAAGTTATACTTGCGTCATGAGTTGATGAGTTACTGGTAAAAAATATGAGTGAGTCTTCGAAAAAGAAACGAATTAAAGTAAAAGTTGAAAAGGCGAACGTGATGGTTCTCAACAGGGATGAATTCTTTACGCCATATGACATAGTGATTGAGGGAACGAATGTGGAACAAGTAAGTGAGTTTAATTGGGAACGTCGTTTAGGAGAGAAGAAGTATAAAAAGAATATTAAAAGGACAGTAAATGCAGGCAATCAGGTGAAGGTGGTGGGATACTATACCCTATTCACTTTAGCTTCAGACAAAATATAAATAAAACAAGGTAAATAAAACACATATTTTTATATCAGTCATTTCATTGGTCCGATGCTAAAATTATATATTTTTACAAGAAACATTATTAATATCCATGCCATACTTTCTCATAATCATAATTCATATATCCAATATGAAAAAAAAATGTAAATTAATATTAAAATCTGTCATGATATGGAAAATATTAAAAATATCACGCGTTTTGAGATCTTTCAACCCGCCGTATTTGATACCTGCAACAAGTTAAGTATATATATTTCATTTCACCCTACTAATATTATAAACATTAAAGTTTGTATGTTTGTTACTCAATCACGCAAAAACTGCAGAACAGATTTGGACGATAATTGGCACACAAATAGTTGACTATACAGATGGCGCATTGGTTTAGATACCGGCCTCCCGCCCGAGTGTTGTGGGTTCGATTCCCACACAGGACAACTTTGTATGATCCACAAATGATTGTTCTGAGTCTGGGTGTATTTTGTGTCCGTGACATGGTATGTTTGTAAAGCCCCCCACAAAACATGGATTATGCTTCAGCGTCTTTAAAAAAGAATATCTAGAATAACACACTACTTTTGACCCCGGAAAAATTAAATGTAAACGGTTGTTCGTCACTGGTAGACATGACAACAATTTTGTGAAATACCTGTGACGCCTCGGTATCGGTAACTTGAAAACGTCTCGTAGCTGTTATACAATAACGGTTTGTTCAATATAGAAACCAGGCATTAGTCTATCATCATATGAACACACAAGTTACCTTAAAGTAATTGTTAGCTCTGCATATTCGTGGAAGCGCTTTTACTCATCAACTTGGCAACCATTTCTTGGACACGCTTCATCTCTTCCAGTTGTGTTGTTAGCTGGTATAATCTATTCTCCCGCTCGAGAACAGTCTTCTCTAATTGTTTTATTGTCTGTAGAAAAAAATAATAATCAAGCATTGCTTTTTTTTAACTAGAAACGTCTTTTCCATCATTTATTATTTGAAACTCCTACGTTCTTCATGGTGATTTTCTTCGTCGAGCAGTGTGATAATTTGTAAACACTACTTTTTAGTACTACTTTTTCATTCCACAAGACAGATTAACAAATCACAATTTTTCAAAGATAACCTAATTTTAACCCCCATAGAAGCGTCTATAAGTAACTGCTGCTAGCGGGCAGCGCATCGCCAACTCTAAGGAAATGGTTAGGAGGTGGATACAAAGGAAAAAGAGGAGAGGATGGAGGGTAAGGAGGGGGTATGGGCACCCGGTGCTCTCACTCACCATACGAAAAACAATCGTAGGAGTACATATCGGCCCATTAGTGCAGAGACAATCAAGGTATTATATCACAAAAAAACTATAAACAATTGCCGTACCGAGTCTTTGTGTTCCATTTCTCTCTTCAGCGCTGCATCGCTGGCGGCCGCTTCCTCTAGTTTCTTATCGCGTTGCTTCACCCTTTCCTCAAATTTAATCAATACGCCTGCCAACTCGCTGTTTTTATTAGCCTGTAGAACAAATTAATATTGTCATTTTTATTAACCTACCTATTTTTGGTATTGATGGCTTTCTAAATTCAAATATAATTGAATTTAATTCATATTTAAGTATATTTGAGTTTAGAAAGCCTCAAATCTGTTACTCAGTAACAATCTGTTACTCAGTAACAATCAGTTACTCAGTATTAGACAAGGATTTTGTGGCATTTTCAATCAAACAAGCATATTTTTGAGTATATCCAACGATTGCAACCTTCCCATGTGGTACACATAGTTTACTTAATTTCCTAAACTAAATTTTTTAACAAAATAAATAATTCTACTTAATTTATGTTACATCTTATTATCATATTATCATGTATCTAATAGCATTTTGTTGATGTATTAGAAAAAAAACTAACTTATTAAAATACTAAATTCTTAAAACTATTTCGAAAACATTACCCCAGTAACCAAAACGGTGACTAGTACTTATCTTAAGAATTCTTAAGCTCTTCTCAGAGTATCTTAAGCTACTTTAAAGAACAAATTATTTGCTGAATGTGGAAAATCGAAAAAGAAGAATCTCTCTTTTCTTCTTTAACTCTTTTTCCACCTTTACAAATAATTTATTCTTTAAAGTAGCTGATCATTGCAGTGCTAAAATACAGATCCGAAACCGTTATCTTGCTTAGCAAATTATAAACTGTAGGACTAGCTAAGTTGCATTCTATAATCGCTAACGCTATAGAAAACTATTAAAATGTATAGAAATTTAACATCACAACGTAAAGTCACGTGACTTAGCGTTATGGATATCGTTAAAGATGTCAAATTCCCATACATTTTAACAGTTTTCTAAAGCGTTAGCGATCATAGAATGCAACTTGGCTCGGCCCCCCTTTAGAACCACTGAAGGAATGTAACATAGTTCCAGTGGCCCGCCAATAAAGGCGGAGAGGCGGCACACGGCGGGTTTCTTTAGTGGGTGAGGGCGCATACTACCCTGTTCATTGCCCCGAACGATGGTGTCCGTTTAGGAACATTATTTCCCGCCTTAACAAAAAAAAAGGCCCCGTGTAGACCAAAAATTTACATTTTAGTATGTGTTGGAGCATCACTACGCCCGGTGTAACAGCTGGCCACGGCGCGCGGTCGCGGGGGGTCAACCACGACCGCGCTCCCTGCCAGCCACTGCGTCATTGTCCGCCGTACCGTGCGCTCACGTCACATTATTTATATATTTGTAACCGTTCTTAAACCGCCGAAGAATACAGTCCATAGTATATCTAAGTTGTCTCATTTATCCTTGAAGATATATCAGGATAGGCAAAGTCAGCTCCAGTATGTAAAGACTTTTACTCAAGAAAACGCTATTACTTGTCTGTGTATAGGATACGAGCGTAAGACTTACCTGTTGTTCCAATTTCTTTTGCAAAGTCTTATTTTCGGCTTCCAATGTCCGGAATCTCTCCTCAGCTTCCTTCTCGCGAACCTTCATTTCACTTTCAAAGTTCTGAAAATAATAACGTACATATTTATTATTTACACATAATAAAAACAAACTCATTGTCTTCTAGTGAGTGAAGTATGGAAGTTCCAAGCTCAAGCTAAAATCTGGCAAAAACATCATCAAGTCTCGTTAACCTTACTTTTTAGTACGAGCACGGAATCTGGGACTGCACGTGGTAATAAAATATAGCATCACGCCTGTATTCCCCGATGTGGTAGGCAGAGGTGTATTACACACCCACGGTTCGCCAGCATGTTTAAGTCCCACGTAATAGGGGGCGAGCCTATTGCCGTCAACCGGGCACATTTCCAAACTCCGGGCTGCTACTGAAAATTTTTCTTTTTTACAAAAAGCTCAATAACACTGCCCGACCCGGGGATCGAACCCGAGACCTCATGATCTGCAGTCGCTCACACTACCGCTGCACCACAGAGGCAATAATTAGCTATAACGGCCGTGATATAGAGTACCTTTTGGTATAAGAATTTCTCTAAAAGGTTTTGTGGTTCCTAACATTACCCTCCACATACAAACTCGCAAAATTTGCACTATTTCTTTATAATATTAATATACATAATTATTCGATTAATTAAAATTGCAACATACAGCCATCTGTGCCCGAAACTCTTTTTGTAGAAGTTCTTTTTGATGTTCTTTGTCCAGTTTTTCAGCGGCCAGCTTCGCACGAAATCCTCTTAACGTGGTCTCGGCATCTTCCAGCTGCTTGTGAAGTTCTTCTATCGTTTTCTTATGCCTATGTGCATCACCAAAAGAATAGTATCTCAATAAAATACACAACACTAATAGTTTATTATTAAATTAAAAATAATTGGTAATTGGGTAGGTACCATACAGATAACCAATTAAAAAAATATAGATTTAAATTGTATATAAAATGCGACAAAAAACGACTTTAGCTTATCCAGAAATTTTGAGACCAACTATAAAAAGAAGTATATTAAACCAAAAAGAGACTGCATCGGCCGGGAATCGAACCCGGGCCGCCCGCGTGGCAGGCGAGCATTCTACCACTGAACCACCGATGCTCATGTGAGACTTTCTCAAATTGGATTTCGATAGAAAGCAATATAGTAATAGTAGTTACAAAATTAAATCATGAATGACTACACTTATCAGTCTGAACATGACTAAATATCATTGCGACAAACAATATATTGCAATGAGTCACCATGATTTTACTAAGAATTCAAAATATAAGCTATTTTATTATATTTAATGCTTCTATAGCAAATAAAATTTAAGTGTCTTTTTGTAATGTCTAAATAACAGTTTTTTTTACTAAATACATATAAAATTATTATGTTATAACAAAACAGCAGTTTTTAAAGTTTTTGTCTGTCTGTTTATTCCGGAGAATTTCCGAAACGGCAGAACCGGGATTTGGACGGGATTTTCACTGGCAGATAGCTAATGTATAAGGAGTAATTTAGGCTGTATTTAATTTGAAATAATTATTAGGGTTACGCATAAAAAAGAAAATAACTTGAATTCATGCAAACGAAGTCGCGGGTCGCAGCTAGTTTACAATATAAATTTATATAACATTGGCTGTTTGTCTAACAACTAAATTGACATGCTAGTTATATAAATGAACACAAGGTGTCAAAATGTGAAATTGAAAATAACAGACACGAGCAGGATTCATCAGCCTTACTAAATATGTAAGTATTGTTATTTCATTAGGTATGCATTTTATTATGGTATATTATAACCGCTATGTATGAGCAAGACATCATTAATGTGCAAGTGAGAGAGAAATAAGGTTTTAATGTATATGTTTACCTTTCATTCTGCATTTGTGTAGTGTACAATACATCCTGTTGTGAAGAGTTGGTAGCTTGTAGCATGGCCAACGAATGTTGCAATGAAGCCATGTGTTCACTCGCACCCTACACAAAAAAAAATATACGCTTTATGCTTTCTTATACTATTTTTTTTTATATATTAGGCTACAAGGCTAACAAACAAGCTTATTGGGGACCGACCGATGACCATTGAAGTAATGCAACATAGTTCCAGCGGCCCGCCAACACAGGCGGAGAGACGGCACACAGCGGGTTAATTTAGTGGATGAGGGCCCCACTACCCAGTTCGTTGCCTCAAACGACGGGGTGTGCGGTTTGGTAAATTTTTTAGCCTATAACTATGCTATCACGCTTTCACGCCGTAACCACTGAACTAATAATGATGAAACTTTGCATCTCGAGCCCAGAATAGCTGCAAGTTCTATTTCAGAAAAATGTTCCTGTGGTATAGCTATTTTTGCGTAGAGATAATTAGTGTGTCATAGAGTGACGTATTCATATTCTAAAGTGAAGACTTACCTTATAAAATTAAGACTGCACTGGTTTTAGACCAAGTCTATACTTATTAATAACCGTGTGGGGCCGGCTTTAGAATTGTCCCACCCCTCTCTAAACACGGGAGTCGTAAGAGCCGAATGAGGGAATACCGGGGGAGTGGGCAGAAGTGCTCCCTTGAGTATTAACAACATCCACTGCGATCGCCAACCCGTCTGCCAAGCGTGGCGATTACGGCATATCCCCCATGACGGGACGCCCGTAGTGGCGTTCTCTTGGGGAGGCATATGTCCAGCAGTGGACGTTGAAAGGCTGATGGATGGATGGATGGATGGATACTTATATATTTGCTATAGTGTTTTATTATATAGCCTCAGTCGTGAGATTACTTCTTCTAGAAACAGTTAATATAATCTTATCAAGTTAAAAAGTCTTCTTTTCAGTCAGTTTCAGTTCTCTTCAGTTGTTTTGTATAATACATGAGCGCCATTTATCACTTAACCATCAGGGCCATAGCTCATCGGCCAGTGTTATCAATAAAAAAAAATTACCTGTAAAGCGACGGAGTGTGAATGTAGCCTCTGTTCTAAGCACGTCATCTTGTATCCATACAACTCCATCACACTTGATGTCGCGATGTCGGATATCTATAACAATATAAAACGTGTGTATTTATATCATAATAGCTCGGCCTATTGCTTTTGTATTTTTTTTAGAGATCTTAATACTTATTTAACGCCGTGTGGGGCAGGCATTAGAATTGCTCCACCCCTCTCTACCCACGGGAGTCGTAAGAGCCGACTAGGGAATACCAGGGGAGTGGGCAGCAGCACTCCCTCGAGTATTAACAACATCAACTGCGATCGCCAACCCGCCTGCCAAGCGTGGCGATTGCGGCATTGTCCCCCATGACGGGATCGCTCGTTGTGGCATTCTCTTGGGGAGGCCTATATCCAGCAGTGGACGTTGAAAGGCTGATGGTGGATAATACTTATTTAGAAAAAAATAAAAAGCAAAATGTTTACTAAATCTTGAAATGCTATCTTGTAGAATGTTGCGGTACCAATTACGTTAACATCTGATAGTAGGGGAGCCGCAGAAGGAAGTTTGGGATTTACTCGAGCGCGACAGATTAACATAAGGGACCTTACCTTGCGTCCTGCTGACTACCTGTACCATATATAAGCCCTCTATATAGCGACGTGCGTCTAGGGCAGCCCATCAGATTAGTAAAAAAAAAAATCGATGGTCCGAAATATTAAAGCGCGTCAGATTAAGATAAGGTGTGTTAATTATGAGCTAATAAGTATATATTTTGAAAATCTGTCGATTTGAGTGTGACGAAAGGGAGTGGGAGAGTTACAAAGCTGCAAAAAAAGACGATATCTTGACATTCTCGAGCGTGGCTAATTATTTTTTATTTTGAAGGAAATAATTCAAGAATAACGAAAAATATATAATCTGACGATTTCCACAAGCCGAAGTAACAAAAATTCGTTGTCGATGGAAAGTTCAAAATGATCTGGTTTGCAGGTGATCAATTGCCGAAAGCGTATGAAGATGTAGTCATAACACCTGATATTCTTGAGGATACTCCAGAATCAGGTATATCTTTTCTCCAATAATTAAAAAACACGTTATTCATAACAAAAAATATTGTTAAATACTTTGGAAAATCCAAAACTGCACGCCTCATAATCTTCATTTTTCACAATAAAATTGATTATTTGATAATAGTATACAATATATTTTGATAATAGTATATATATTGATTATTTGATAATAGTATACAATAGTATACCAATACATTATTAGTATAAGTAACTAATAATGTATTGGTCTTACTAAGTAGTTTTCAATAAATCACATAGATAGCGCGGTACTAATGTGGGTTTCATGTCTTATACGCCATCTAGCGCTAATTTTAAGAAGTACTTCTATATTGGTCTACCTCTCAGTTCCGGGCCGCGCGCACGCCAAGGCCACGCAAAAAAAAAAGGGCCCCCGCGCCGCTAAAAATATTCCGTTGGTAAAACCACCGGTGGCTATGCATACGTAAAAAGGTAGTTCTCATGAAAGGCGCTGGTTTTAGTGTCACGTCGAGCGCAAATATTCAGTATTTTTTTGTTTATTTAATAACAACTAAACCACATCGAATCAGACCGTGAAAAGTAATAGGGCTCTATTCCTAATCATAATAATTCGTAAACGAAAAAAAAGACTCGATTAGTACATTGATATTAAACCATAGATACACAGTTTCGAAGAAAAGAAACGTCCAAAACTGTCGCCAGTTGTACATAAGTAGTTATAGTTATGATATAAATGCATTCTTTCCAAAATTCAACCTTACACGTATGGTTTAAAGTTGTATTTACAAAGTATTATGCAAAAAGCAATATTTTACGACCGAAATTTGCGGGCAGGACAAGGACGGAGGGGAGACGAATATTTTTTTATAATTTTCATTTATGAACATTTACTTAGTTTATTAAATTTGTTTAATTTATAAATGTGTTCTAAACTCATATTTATACTTTTATCTGATCGTATTAATATGCTTTTAGGTAGAATATTTATTTATATATAAATAAAATAAAACTCGTAAATATAAATTTTAGTTTTTATTCCCAATATAGTAATTCTAATATTATTAGTAGTACCCAGATCTATTCTAGTCTATATGAATGGCGTCATAATAAACATTGACAATACAGTAGTAAGTAAATCAATTTCCTTGAAATAAATGACGCTTATTGTATTTCAGCTTTTCTGTTGATTTATTTTTGCGATATAATGTAAACTAACATCTATAATTTCTTTTATAATAGCTTTTATAAGACTAATTTTATGATTAAAAAGAGCAGGTTGTTGAAGGAAATGTGTAACAATACCAGAAAATATATTTAAATTTAATGTACATTTTAAAACTAAGGAACACAAATAGGCCTTGGTTATGTTGTTTGATCACATATGCGCTGTTCTCATCTTATTATCTCCTCGGTTTTATTATATACAGTATATTCATCTTCACTAGCGTAACATAGACCACCAAAAACTTTTAAATCTATTAGTATGTGAAACCATAATTTATACATGTCACCGCGGGAGCATTTAGTACTTTTTCTACTTAATCGCTTTAAAACGGAATCACAACAAAGTTAGAGTTGTGATATGAATTAGTCAATAAATTATTTAAATAATTCAAATTAACATGTTAATATTATTACTATATTTTAATTAGAATTACTAGTCAATTTAGATCTGTTACAAACCAAATCAGATTTTGCTACAATTTTGTGTTTCCGTTTCAAGTTGCGATTTGTTTAAAATAATTAATCAAAAATCTAAAATGATTCTAACTAGCGCTGTTTATTGCTAAAATAATAATTTGGTTATAAATAGATTTATTAAGCTAGCCAATTTAAATTTAGTTACAAATCAAATCATATTCTGTCACTCACTTCCGTTGTAATTTTTTATGTCACGGATAAGAGTATTTAAATAAGCGTAACGAATGTTTGAGGCTCATTAAAATTGTGAAAATCGTGCGTGCCTTGTTTGCTTTCTACTGTGTGTCAGTGCTAGAAACTATCGGCTGCGATCTATATATATCTACGACGGAAGATGGCGGAAGATGCTACTGCGAGGGCCCCCTCCTTGTCATACATAATACAACATTTCAACATTCATTATTGAAGCATAAAAGCCATAAATTCAACAATTTAAATGATCATCTTATAAAATACTAGATGTGCCCTTCGAATTCGCTCGCCGTTTAATTAAAAAAAAGAATGCATATTTATAAATAATTTAGAGCAAGCTTTATCATCTGATTGGGTACCTAGGAAAACTAAAATAAAAATTATCATATAAATGACAATGTTATTGATAATAAAACTTTATAAATAAAACAATGTCAACTAATTACTTAATATATATAAAAAAAATACATTCAACAAGGTGACTCTATTCATTTTAAGAACCGAGAACGTCGTATTATGCGATCAAACTGAGCAAAATGCGTTGAAGTATGAGCATAGTTCGAGACTGCCTTTGTTTTAATACATACTCTATTTGACTGGTTCATACAGGGCCATCGTCGATAATTTGAAACAAAATATATTGAAAAATTAAAAAATGCGACTATAAAGCAACAAAATATGTATGAAATAGAAATACTGTCTATTAATACATACCGAAAATAAGAAACGCCATCCTTTTTTTGTACTTTTAATGCACTATTTCGGCATTTATTCATCGAACAATTAGACATTTTGACACACTTCGTCTACTCGCGCGTCGAAATAATACTAAACGAAAGGAGTGCAGGAAAGCGTAATCTGCACTCATTTATAGTGGACATTTTTCGTGCCTGATTGTGTATCTTCTCTTTTTTATACATCAATGGATTAGTAAAGTATTTTGGTCGTTATCGTGTTAACATACATTAACTACAACTCACGGACGTCCAAGCCGGTTTTTTCAAACAGTTTTTTAACTAGTTTAAATAACAAAAATGGCATCAAAAATATCATGAGTGTTAAAAATAGTGTTTGTTCTTTATATGTGTGTGTAGATATTATTTTACAAGTGCAATATATGATAAATAGAGACATTTTAAGTTTGAAAAATCAGTTGTTCCGTGTAGAGCGGGAGTAGAACCCACCTCAACGCTTCGCTTATGAGGCGTGCAATATTTTAATGATTTCTTGCGATCAATCTGAGGATGAAATCGAGCCAGAAGAGGAAAATGTTTCTACAGATGAAGATCATGATTAATTACTTAATCAATTACTTAAATATAAAAAAATATTTTTCTTTTTCGTATTTTTTTTTTTTTAGTTATTTTCTTATAAATAGAATTATTCTACTTAAAAAACATACACTTTTTTATTTGCATGCTTTCCTGAGCTTTTCAATTAATTAAGTACAATTACTAAAAAAAAGATTTAAAAAAAACTTTTTATTTGTCGAATCCCTCTAAGTAATCGTCAGATTATGAGACAGCACGTCTAAGACATAAAGATGAACCATATATATCTTAATCTGACGCGCTTGAGTAGGCATTTCAAAACGGCGATTTTTTTTTTTGCACATATTAATGACAGCGAGTTTGCGTCACATCGAAATCGTCAGATTATTAAATGAGCTCTTTTTAGGTTCACTTAACATCCCCTTAGAAAATCTGACGCGCATCAGATTAACATACATACATTATTAAAAATACGTAGGACATTGATGACATCAATATCTGACGCACTCGAGTATGTACATGCAACAGTTTTTTTTTACATATTTGAAAATCCATAGCCGCTTACCCCACTAATGAAAAGGATACATTACATAACATTTTTTTCTTCTTATTATCTAAGCTTTGCAACCCAATAGGTCTCCATGACGCTCGAGTAAATCCCCAATTAGCATCGTCGACTCCCCTATTATTATAAGAATTCCGAATTTTAAGAATTTACTATGGTTTATAAAAAAACTAGTTCTTAGGTTATATCTCAGGTTCCCGATATAGTATCGGGATAAAATGTATACCAGTTTTTAAGTCTAATCAAGAGCTATCAAATAAATAACATGCATCAAAATCCGTTCAGTAGTTTTTGCGTAATGTGTAGACAAAATCTAAAAAACTAAAATATTAGTGTTCAGACACGCATACAGTATTTTTTTCTCAAATATCTTAAATGTACAGACACAGCTCTGTTAACTACACTGTGGCGTACCTTCCCGTCCCGGAGCGCGTCGGCGAGCCCACTCACGAGCGCGTCGATGGCGCGCTCCTGCGCGGGCGCGGCGTGCGGCGCGCCCCAGGCGCTATCGCAGGCGCACGGCGCCGCGCCCCGCGCGCCCTCCGCCTGCTCGGTGCCCTGTATGGACTCGCCAAATACCTGCGAAAATAAAATCGTGTGTGCTTGTGTTTAAATACTTATGTTTTGTTGCTTATGGTAGTGGTAGAGCCTTGCGTATATTGATTGACATTATACTCCCCAGTTAGATGCTTTTGTCAACAGATGGGGATAAAAATCATCAATATAAATTCTACGGCTACGTCCTTATTCAAACTAAAGTTTCAGAACTTGTAGTCTCCATTTTAGACTGGGGTTCAAAGTGAATATTTTTATTTACTTTACAAACCTGGCTCATTTGATCCGAAGGAAAGTAATGATGTTTAACGAGTTGTAATATCTGTCTGCGCCGTTGTCCATTGGTACTTGTTATTCCAGCACATAATAATTTCCTAACCTGTAAACATTTAAATATTTTTTTGTATATTAAAAGGAATAAATATTATATATCGTACCCTAACTGCCAAATGGACGTATCAACAATCCACTATTTTACAATGAGACAAGAAATTTTTAGTAAAATATTTCGAAAATGACAGAATTGAAATAAGTAGTAAGATTATTTGTGAATAAGAAAAAAGCGTTTTTTTGTACGAGCGGGAAACGAACCCGCGTCTTTTCCAATCCGGGGAAGTGCTCTAAACCAACTGAGCTATCGTACAACCTATTTGGTCCACCCAATTTTCTCATGACATTTCGCCTTTACGACCAACGCCATCTATTGGAATGCATTTACATGCATCAATCCAATATATAGTCAACCCACAATAACTCTGCAACGAAGTAATAACCGTAAAGGCTATAACTTTGATTATGGCAATATTAACTTATATCAAGAAAACTCGTTTTGATACATTATAAATAAATATTCTCGGACATTTTTTATACAACGTCCTCTGGTCCCAAACTAAGCTTAACGCTTGTGCTATGGGTACCAGATTACAGATATAATACATATATTACTTTTTTTTGTAAATACATACATATAATAGATAGAAAACATCCAGACGAAGTACAAATACCTGTGTTAATCACATAAATAATTGTCCTGAGTGGGAATAGAGCCCACAACCTCGTGATGTGTGCACGGATGTGGGTTACACTACCAACTACGCCACGAGGCCCGTCAAAACATTAATATTGTAGTTATAATATTTTTATTTTTATTGCTAATGGTGGCAGATGAGCCACACCACGGCCAACCTGGTGGTGAGCAGTAATCGCTGCTCACGGACTCAGCAATACTAAGATACTGTCAAGTTGCCGCTCACCATTTTAGTTGACGAATAACGATTTATATGACCCGATAACAAGTGTAACGTGTGATCGGCCATGAAGCACATCAGTGTTTTGGTTGTAGTAGGAGATAGCCATTAACTCATTAATTTCTTATAAATCTGTGAAATAAAATGCTAAGTAGCGGCTTGACAATGAATACTCTTCAGTATAGTCGAGTCCATGAGCTACGGTTACCATTTACCATCAGGTAGGCCGTGGCTCATCTGCCACCAAACGAAAAAAAAAATCTATTTCATTCTGCGGGTGCCGTAAAAAGGCTCATGCCTACCGTAGATGGAAGGGACGGTATAATAATAATTAGTAAATAATTTGATATAACTTAATAAAAGAAAAAGGATTGTTGATTAGTTTAATATTAACAAAATCATACATCCGAATCTAAAAATTCCACTCCTTCGTACGTTTCCCTTTCAACCTCTTCTCTGTCTTCTCTTTTCTTGGCACTCTTATCAAAGTCATCAATAATTCTTTTAACGACACGACACTTTCTTTTCTTGCCTGGAGTTCTTCATACCTATGCATGAATTTGTAGTTCCTTCGTGTTTGATTTGAAGAATTGTCCTTATGCTCAGTCCTACAAATAATAAGTAATTACAAGTAACTCAAGAAAGACCAACAAGGTTGAAATTGTCAATACAAATTATTACAACATCTTACTGGTCATTGAAGAGAGTTTCTGAATCTATGTCGTCTCTGTACTAATGTCCAATTTATCCAGTTCTTGTATCCTCTGAATGGAATTTGTAATAGTACTATGAACATCCTCAGTTAAATTACCTTGGAAAAAATAGCAATATAAGATAAAATACATTATTAAAACCTTGATATAATTTAGTGGTCCATCTGATGGTAGGTCGTATTCACCATTCATGGAGTTACCGATACCTAGAATGCACTTAGGCCGCTGCCAGTGTAATATTGCAGATAACAAAATGTTACTATAATGAATATGAAATAATAATTTTACGAAAATAATATAATAAATAGTATCAAGAATTTATAGGAGACTTACTAGTAGAGGTCAGTTTAATGTACACATTGCTCCGTTTGCTCACGAACAGCCTCCAATTCGTTTTTAATATTTTGAAAATTAGTTATCATCTTGAATATTAGTTCTCGAACACCACTTTTAATCATTTTACCCATTATGAAGGAAGAATTCGTTAATAACCACAATAACAATAAAAACGGAAAGCTAATATGTCATTTCTGACTGACGTTCAAAAAGGGTTACAACAGCGCGATTTTTCTGGGCGGTCAGTTAATATCTTATGCAGAGTTATCGTGGGACGACTATAGTAAGTTTAATTTTGCAATTAAAATTCATACTATTTGATGGCGCAATTTTTTATACATTTTTGATCTATATTTTTTAGCATTTGACATGCTCCACTACTTTTTAAAGTATATAAGTAGTAAGACTTAAAATTACTATTTATCACAAAATTTAAGGGTAAGATAGAATATTTTGATATGTATTTAGCACTTGAGATGTTCAGCTACGTTAAAGAACCAATAATTTGTGAAAGTGGAAAAAGGTAACTTTACTGCAAGCAGGATTCGAACCCGCAATCCGGAATCCCATGATATCCGGTGAAGTGATCTGGATCACTAAGCTATTGTTATTTACTAACCTAACCTAGCCCAACGGCGATTCCAAATCTCCACTTCACATTTGTTATTGATGTCTTTACGTCCCACGCAATTATCGGATATACATACACATACACATACATACGTTATTCCATGATAGTAAGTTTAATTTTGCAATTAAAACAATAGCCGACCCTGTCAAGTGCTAAAACACAGATCAAAATATTTAAAAAAACGCGCAAGTAAACTGTATGAATTTGAATTTATATATCTGTTTATCAAATAGTTTTTCTTTTTTCCTTTTTTAACAAATTCGTTTACGTGAAACTAAATAAAAATGGAATATTTTATGCAGCGATGCACTGATTTCATACCGCGTTACCAGTAGCACGTATGGCACGGTAGTAATTTGCAAGCATATCATACCTGATGGTGTGCTAACATCCTAGCTAAAGCACCTTCCCATTGTCTATCAAGAGGCGCTAGAATCAAAGCTGTCCGGCAGCCAACTACCACAGCTTGTTGGGATACCTCAGCTCCTACCACACCATTCTGAAAAAAAAAACAATATATTACTATAAATATACATACATATTGTCACGCCTTTTTCCCGTAGGGGTAGGCAGAGACCACTTCTCTCTAGTTGCTGCGATCCTGACACACATCTTTCGCTTCATGTACTTTCATCAGCGCTTTCATGCACGCTCGTTGGTTATGAGTACTCTGAACCTGTCCTTCCTTAAGAACGTCTCCGATCTGGTCAAAATACGTTCGCCTAGGTTAACAGGGGGGGTTAGGCAGAATCTCATATCTCACAATCGACATCGTATCGACTCGCTTGTGATTGGTAGAGAAACCGACGTGTGATGTCGCAATAATCCGTCGGCCAATCACGGTGATCTCTCAACCAATCACAATGATCAGGATACGATCGACATGTGAGATATGTGATTCCGTCTATCCCCCCTGTACCAACTTGACTGTAAATTGCTACCTAATTATGGTGTACACATATGCTTATATGTATGTGCACCTATATGGACATATATTTATATGTTAGGCTTCACTTGCCGTTTCCCGACCCTTCATTGTCCAACAATCAGGTTTGGAACGATGACCCAGCATTATGTCTTCAATAAAAATTGCAAATGATGGAATAGAAATGAAATGTCTTAATATTATAAACACCAAAAGCAACTTTCGGTGCTTTTTGTAAGTTTCAGTTTTCAATGTACGTTATAAGTAATAAGAAAAAAAAGAAAAGAAAACCGCCTTAATTTAAGTGGGACCATGCCGGCATACACCCCTTTCGAACAAAAAATGAATTTTGCAAATCGTCTATGCCTGAACATGCATAAAAAAAATACAAACATCCGAATTAAGAACCTCCTCCTTTTTTTGAAGTCGATTAAAAAAACAAATAACCATTTCGGTCATCGTGTCGCTTCGGTACATCCAAGTTATAAAGCTAATATTTGTATGCCAAAACTAGTCTTTAAATTATCTTTCTTCACTCTCGTGTAACAAAATGTGCCTAAAAGTGACGCGTCTTAAAACTTCACTCTCGATTCACGTCCTATTGTCAATTTTATTATAGAACTGCCGCCTAAGAAGTTAGAATGTATCACTCTCAATCGTATCGGCATCGCATCGTGTCACTGTGATTGGGTGAGCGATTATTGCGACATCACGCGTCGATGTCTGTACTAATATAAGACGATACGATGTCGATACGATTATGTGTATCAAATTCTTAGGGAGCTAATTTGGTTGTTTATGTATTAGTGTAATACCAGAGATACAGCCAAGGCATTATTTACCTTGAAAAAGTGCCTTTGTCAAACCATGTTGAACTATATATTATGGAAAATCCATAGTAGAGTTCTTCTTCGCTACAATTTCGAGGTGTGATGGGAGAATATATCGTATTATATATGGCTGTAAATTAATTACATGCCTGCGAGGTATGCTGCAGCACGCTGTATAAAGTATCCTCAAAAGCATCGGGAGTGACTTCGTGAAGGACACGGTCCTGTGTCTCACTTGTTTCACATAGAGCGCCCACTACTTGTAACTGCAAATGCAAAAGAATTCAATATAAATTTTATTATAGCCACAGTACATTCTACCACCATTTCAATAAAAAGAACATACGCGTCTGTCTGTATGTTTCTCTGCTATAAATCACGCAACAGATCTTGAAACTGTGGTTTAGTTTTTTTTTTTCTAAAAAAATGATGTACAAATTATTTTTGAATATGTGAAAAAAGGGAGAGAGCGGGAATCGAACCTGCGTCCCTTCGAATCCGGAGAAGTGCTCTAAACGCTAAGCCATCGCACTGACCAACGGCCTTTCGCAATCTCCACATCAAATTTGTCTTCACGACCCACGCCACTTATCGGATCCATTTAGCTATCAATCACATAATATTTTTATATTTAAGTTTATTTCTTACCTGAAGTTGTGTTAAAATCAAAGTATCTATACGGCAGTTAGTTATAGGAAATGGTTTTTATTTGAGGATTTTTTCTTCCACATTATTTAAACCATATGAAGAGAACCACCAAATATATTGCATATATACACACCCACTGCAGTCCAGCTTTCCCAGGTTCCAGTGCTGGCGGGACAAGTAATCCTGGCAATCCATCACTGATTACTGATACCAACTCTGAAGGAACTCCTTCATCTGTGAACATACATACATATATAAACAATGTAATTATAGTGTATATCTGTAAAACAAAAACAAGTTTTAATTCCACCTTCATCCATCCATCCATCCATCCATCAGCCTTTTAACGTCCACTGCTGGACATAGGCCTCCCCAAGAATGGGGGATAGTGTCGTAATCGCCACGCTTGGCAGGCGGGTTGGCGATCGCTGTGGATTTTGTTAATACTCCAAGGTGTGCTGCTGCCCACCTTCCCGATTATCCCTTAGTCGGCTCTTACGACTCCCATGGGTGGAGAGGGTTGGGACAATTCTATAGCCGGCCCCACACGGCTAGCTAATTCCACCTAATACCTATAGTATTGTAATTTATATATATTTTATTTATTTATGTTTTTTTTTTTATAAGTTTTATCTGGTTGTCAGTTTGTTTCATGCAAAAACTACTAAGCGGTATCCTCCACTTCACATTTGTTTTAGATATGTACACATAGTAGATAATCTCACCTCTATACTGCGATACAATAGCAGCAAATAGCTCTAACGACTCAGGGAGGCACCTGCTACTTGCTTTCATACACAGGCAGACCATAGCATTATGATGACAGCGGAATGAATATAAATCTGAAAACATAAAATATTTAGTTGAAATTTTAGTCATAATCTCTCAAATTATACTTGGGACTGTATGAAGTATATCCAAGTGAACCTAGGCAACTGGGTAGACAATTGGGTAGCGTGGGCCTCACGCGCTAAATATCGGAATAATACCGTGTGCGAAACCATCTTGACAGTGTGTTACAGCAAACTAATTTCCATCCCATATAAATGTCATCCTTAACATTTATGCTTATTATAAAGCTGTAACAGAGCTGTACATTTAAGATATTTGAGAAAAAAATTACAGCATTAAGCTCCGGATACACTAGGCGACATTTTAATCCACAACATGACGCACAACACTCAATCTACCTGACGATGCATGTTGTAGTGTCAGGACACATGCCCCGCGACATTATACGGGACGCGGGACATATTGTTGGCTCCCGCTGCGAGAGCGAGCGCACGTGCCCCGCGTCATTATCGCGCCATTTGTCACAGAGTATACTCGTACTCCGTGTAGTGATTCTCCATGTCTGCAGTGTAGCGTAACGATACCGTGCTTTCACTTCTTGAGCTTTACCAGTCATGATTTATGTTAAGGGATACTCCTAATATGAACATCACGGGAAAACTACTAAACCGATTTTGATGCAACTTTTTTTTGTTTGATAGCTCTTGTTTATTACTTAAAACCTAGTATATGTTTTGCCCCGCTACTATATAGGGAACCAATCAAGATGGTGAAGAACGATGATAAAGAGAAGATAGGAGGTTGAAGAGGATTGTTCAGGATAAACAGTAGCCTATATCCTTCTCCATACTCCAAACTATATGTATGTGAAATATGGTCATGTTATGTTAGTAACGGCCAAACAAACAAACTCACTTACATGTTTATAATATTAGTAATGATGCTTACCCAAATTGACGAGCACGGTATAAAACTTAAGAACAAGTTGAAGACAGTTCGAGGAATTATCTCCATCCCCAAGCTCATCTGGCGTCACGTGGCATAACTCTTCTACATCCTGTAATTAGATTAAAAAAGGATATGGTTGAGGACCACGCAAAGCACGCGCTTAGACGTGGAGTTGCGGAGAAGGGCCCGCCGTAAAAAAAAATCTGTTTAGGACATTCTTTTAAAAACAAAATACGGAGTCTGGAACCGTCAATGAATTTGAAACGCATTTACGGGGGTTACTAGCGAAAAAATGGCAACTATCAAAACACTGTTCTAGTAGCTGGAAGCAACGGTAGTTAATCCTGCCGTTGTGTTTCGCATGGTGGGTGAGGCCCAACTCACTCCCTATCCTCCCTCACCTTATTATCCTTCCTATCTTCTCCACCTCCTATCCCTTTCCTTGGAGATGGCGGCGCGCGAGTGATGCCTCCGGTGATGCTAGCGTCTATAGACTACGGTAACCGCTTGCCAGTGGGTCTAGCCAAGTTGCATTCTATGATCACTAACGCTAATAGAAAACTATTAAAATGTCACGTGACTTAGCGTTATATATATCATTAAAGACTTAGATAAATATAGGTTCTTTACCTAAGGTTAAAGACGTCAAATTCCCATACATTTTAATAGTTTTCTGTTAGCGTTAGCGATCATAGAATGCAACTTGGCTAGGCGCCCAGGTGGGCCTTATGCTTGTTAGCCATCCATATAGTATAACTAAAAAATAATAAATTTAGTAGTGCAGGTCGATTTCCTTCATTAATATTCTTTAAAAGTTCTTATACTCTATACATGCAGAACTAATGCGAGATTACGCTCTCCCATACGCATGCTAGTAGAACAATATAATATTATACTTGTTGATGTTGATTTTTTCGCACTGACTGTAAGTAAATTTAAAAATCAAGTTTTTAAAGTGCTTAGTGAATACGTGGATGCAACACACACATTCAGTTCAACAGCTGTTTTTATTTTTTTTTATTTTCTCTTCTGTCTGCATTATCATAATTCATTTTCATCATTTTGTTTCTTTTAGGTATACCTAGTATCTAGTTAACATTATAATATTAATAAGGGGAAAACGGTGTTGATTGTACATTTTTTTAAGTTTGAATTGTTAACTATTTTTTATTTCCATTACTAGCAATGTACAATTGTTAATTTTCCTGAATAAACAAATAAATAAATAGCGGTAAAACCAAAGACTGCTGACAGTGGTATCAAGTTCAATCCCCAATCCAAAGTCCAGACCTCGTACGGCACAAACCGCAGACTTTACGAGATTTTATGTAATTATGTGTGTAATTGTTTACAATTTATCACTGCTAGGTGAAAGAAAACCACAACCTGAGAGATTTTCGCGACGCCTCGTGTAGTCTGCCAACCCACACTGGTCCAGCGTAGTATTGCTTAATTCCTATCACCATGGGAGAAGACTCGTGCCCAATAGTAGGATAGAAAAAGGGTCGGAAAAAAAAACAACTTACTTTAAGTCCTTCACTGAGCGCTGTTGAGAAGTGTTGATAAGAGAGTACAAAACTTTGTAGATTGGAGTCATTACATAAGTCATTGATGAACGTGTATGCATGAAGCAACTGCGTAGAATCCTTCTCACTGAAAATATGTTGCATAATATTATGGGTAAAAGTATTAAAGACACTAATAAAAAGGCACTAATATATATTTTGAATACTACTGAAGCTATAATATTAACAGAACTGCCTCGGTGGTGCAGCGGTAGTGTACGCGACTCCTGATCATGAGGTCTTAGGTTCGATCCCGGGTCGGGCAGTATTATTGAGCTTTTTCGTAAAGAAAAATTCTCAGTAGCAACCCGGAGGAAATACTCCTACTGCTGCATTTCGTATGGTGAGTGAGAGCGCCGGAGGTCCAAAGCTCCTCCTCACCCTCTCCCTATGATCCTTCCTCTCCACCACCTATCCCTTTCCTTGAGAGGTCGGCAAAGCGCGATAACTTTGGATTTGCTAGCATCTAAAGGCTTACCATCAGGCAGCCGGTATGCTTGTTTGTCACCCTAATGGTATAAAACAAAAGTATTCAAACAGAAGCCAAATTAAAGTTGCCACAAAACCTATCACTGTTGGAGATTTCCTAGTGAAAAAAGGGATGGTGCACTTTACAGAAGATAGGAATCAAATTAGAGTCCTTGCCTGCTGCTTAGAAGGTACAAACAAGCCACTACAACAACACTAATAAATCATTATGAACTGCATTCTCACTCCTAATACAGACCTAACTGCCTTATTGAAAGTGCGCATAGTACAACACAGGTAGCTGTGAACATCAGTCTGTCTAGTAGCGGCAGCACCACGCGTTGCTCCAGACAGACACAGCAACAGTCGGCAAACTTCCACTCCACCGTAACCGCCATCCTGAAAATTATGAATTTATTTTTAATCCCTACACTTTTTCAGCCTTCAGCATGAAGTTTTACAATGTAACACACAAAATCGTATCGTTATCGCATCGTGTCATTGTGATTAGTTGAGCGATCACCGTGATGGTCTCTTAGATTACATCGCCATTACTCATCAGTGTGTCTACCAATCACAATAAGATGATACGAAGTCGATACGATTTTGTGTATTATACATTCTAAGGGGGTTGGATACTATTGGATTTTGTGGATAGCTCGCAAACATGACTGCAACTAGGCAACATATTGAATCGATCATCAATTCAATTTGCTGTATCAAGCCGCAATCAGCTGTTTCACTTGTTTCTTCTAGACAAAACAACTAAGCTGCACATTGCCATGTTTAATACAAATACTAAGAAATAAATTTACCGTTCATATAGCAAAGTTTTTGGTTCAGTCATCTAGCACTTTACATTCTAGCTTCGAGATAGCAGACACGGTTCAAGCAACATCTGGACATCTCATTCGCAAGAATTTGTTTCTGACGCATTACGGTATAATTAGAGATGTGCGGGAATAGACAATACATTATGATTAATAAAATCACATCCTCACATAAATTGGTGCAGCTACCGTGTCAATAAATGACAATAAATATTTAGTGGTTTTGCTTATAGGGGTTTTAGGGTCAATCGGGGAAGTACCACCCTCTCACAGAAGATCAGATTAAAATACGGTAGGTAGTCCTGCTGTTGTGTTTCATATGGCGAGTGAGAGCACCGGAGGCCTGAACCCCCTCCCTATCCTCTCCTTGTATCCTTCTTACCTTCTCCTTAATTTCCTTCCTCTCACCTCCTATCCCTTTGCTTGGAGATGATGACGAGCGAGTGATGCCTCTGTTAATAGTGTCTATTCTATAGGCTACGGTAACCTACATCAGGTCACGTACGATTGTTTGCCACCCACATAGTATAAAAAAAGTATAACCCACTCCCACGACATACTGCGTGATTTTCAAGCTACTACCCTATATTTTTCATTCATTGCTAAGCAAAATAGAACGTTGAAAAACCCCGAGTTAGAAAGAGATGGCATGTTCGCAACTGCCAGTACTTATTGAACTCTGCAATTTGAAATAAATATTTTGTTATTTGATATTGCTTATTTTTATGAAGTTATATTATGACCATTTTTTTTAATTTGGAGAAGTATTGTTTTTCCGTTTTGACTATTGGAATTTTTATAAGGATTTTTTTTTTTTTCATGCAAATGTCAAGTTCTAAGAATTGGTCGCAACTGAAACAAATAGGGAAGCATGTTCGAGTAGTATATCAAATTAGGCATAAGAGTAGGTGCTTCGAAACTCTTTGCTTTTTTGGGAGTCCAGTGATTGGTTGGACCGATATGAATACGACGATACTGAATACGACGGCGTCATAAAATCATGTTTTACTAGAGAGAAAAATAAATCAAGAACTGAAACTCTTATAATGCTGAACAGGGTTGATAGAAATTTACCTGTGTAAATATACCAAAATGTGTCAGCAATTTGCGAATTGAATTTATTTGGAGTAATTCAATTCATTAATATTAATGATAATTATGCAAACAATACTTGTATTTAAAAATAATTGTTTGACAGATAATAATAATAAAATTAATCACTAGAAAACGTACCTTCAAACTTATAAGATGCACCACAAACTCTTTTGTATCAACTGTTCTCATTAGTGCATAGATAGCCGGCAGGTTTCCATAACAAATATTAACAAGTACTGTGAGTGACTTATGACCAATAGTGCGATGTTGTGGTTCTACCATTGGCTGTGTGATCCAGTCAGTTAGCTGTTTCATGAGCCCAGAGAGATATGACTCTTGCCAGCTGATCTTGATACTATATGAGATCTCCTGTAAATAGAACAGTATTTAGTAGTAGATCCTTGATTGTCCAAGCATGAATAGGCAGAGTCAATGGTAGGAGGCGTACTGTTGTTTAGCATCAATAGGTTAGAGCACAGAGCTCGAGGGTAATATTAAGTGTCATCCGAACGCCACAAGTGTCGCGCGCGAGCGCCGTCCAAATAATTCACAGAAAATGTCACAGAAAACATTGGAGCTAAAAATGGTGTTTGCAATTAAACAAATGCATACTGTGGAAATTCGTTAACAACTTGTGATTACATTAATAAGGGATAAGACCAGCAGTATTATTATATTACACCAATTATAGATATTATTTCCGGTCTTTATTAAAATATACATTATTCCTTATAATTCAATCAAAATCCGCAATAAAAAAAAATATATAAAATATGAAATGCCAGAATTGGAATTGCATAGTTAAATTTATACTGTGGTGGAATTGAAGTAATTAAGTTTTAAAATAACTAAAATATAAATATGAAAAAAAAAATACAAAAAGCGCCCAGACTTGCTACACTGCAAACTTACTGTGAACACCATTTGGAACCCACCATTTGGATTTTTCTCATAGAATCAGTAAAAAAACCTGTCCAAAATTGCGACCCAAGCTGAAGTTGTCCTAATGACATAAAAATTACACTGAGTATTTGGAACGTGAAGATTGATAAAGTTTACAACTTAATATTTACACCATTAATGGTATTTCTGGTATACATACAACTGTGTTTAAGCAGTAGTGTGGACTACGTACTCATTCATGCAGTTAGTTTATTTTAATGTCTGAGCCCAACAAACTAGTGCAGTCTATTGAGTCTATTTGCAATCTTAACATTCTGAATTTATCACTTAGTTCAGTTTGGTCAACATGCTAAATGCCTTAATTTATTGTGCTTAGATTTCTGTGGGTTACCTGCAGGGTTGATAAAAATCATGATTGTTTTGTTTCTGACAGATTTTTTGATGTTTTTTAAAAAAAAATTGTTTTTTTTAAATCTTATCGGGTGAGTTTGACTTATTATCTAATAACTTTCTGCTAAAACTAAATTTTTTGGTACTAGCAACACTCAAACGAACGACAACAAACAAAGCACGGGGGTTGCCCATTTTCCCAAAATATTCATACGTTTAATCGTTCGCCAGGCGATATTGCTTTATATGGGTGACCCCATATAAAGCAATTACATTAGTTACTATACATATTAATATTAGTTATTATACATATTAAACCCAAAATATCTGGCACTGGACTTGGTAGCTATGATATTGATAGAATAAGGTTTATGTGACTAAAAGAGATCCCATATCATTGCGGAGTTAAATAATAGACATAAAAATAACATTAGACTCACCTGCATAACAGAAAGTAATTTAATTTTCTTGTCATTTGAAATGGAGTCACTTAGTAGTCGAGCCAGTATTGGCATAAACCTGAAAATTTATAAAATCATTCTTTTGACATTTTAAACCCATTACTTATTTTAAAGAAAATACGACCAAGGCAATTCAAGTAAAATAGATAATATAATAGTATTCTTGGCATACAATATTTCTGTATTTAATACAGGTACGAGATAACTAAAATTAACTATGGCTTGAAGTTCTGATAAGAGTGATAAGTATAAAAATATTCAGTAAATTTTAAAAAGCCTTACTTGTAGGTATGAGTAAGCGCATGTCTTGCACTAGGTTCAATAGCTGCTCTAGCTAGAACGGCTACACCAGCCCAATGAGGTCCTCGAGCGTCGCACATAACTCGCCATAATGAACTGAAGAAAGCACATACTTCTGAACGTCCGGGAGAAAATATTGATAAATCACACGACGAAGCTATTAGCTGTAAAATATATCCATCTTTACAATAATATTCGAGACAAAAAATGCTGCCAAGTAAGTTAAACATGAAGTTTATTTACCCCTAAATATCTTGTCATCAAATTCACGGCAGATTCACTATGAGTAGCTTCAAATTCTCTCGCAGCAGTCACAAAAGATTTTAAGTTAGTAAATTTTCCACCCTCTGAAGGGTTATAATTTTCGGCAATGTCGACTTCCATTTCCATACCACACAAATTTTGTTTACCTATTTAAAAAGCTATTACACTGCTGCTAACTAATATGAAGAAAAGCCTGTTAATATTATCAAGTGAACCATTCAACCATCAAAAAACTTTAAAAAGACTGCTTAAACGAAACGAAAGAATCTCAAAAATTTCAATTCAACTGTTTTAACTGTCATTACTCGGATAACAACGGCCATTTTGGTTGTTTACAAAATACTGATTTCTTATTGGGTAAAAAATTTTTGTTTTTAAATACCAAGGGTGTGTTCCGATATACACTGCGAGCACTGTAAGGTGTGACGTCACGTTAGTATAATGCAAGTCGTTCCTTTATAGTTAACTATACTAGTTACCATTTATAACGGAACGCACTATACTGAACTGTCATTACTTACATTTCATACAAAGTATTTCAGACTACAATAAACACAATTTATTTAAATTTTCCATGTTTCGGTATCTTTGAATTACAATATTCAATAATAATAATTTTCAATAGTGTGTTGTAAATTTCTGGACCCTGTTGATCACGTGATCAAACCGCTGAGAGCACCTTACCTCGAAAAGCCAGTGCTCATAGTACAAAAATGGCGACGAATTAAGACGTCATATAATTCCCAAGCATACTGCGGCAGTATCACGGAATACAGAATAAGAGCGGAGATGCCGCAAGGCAACTAGGTCATGTCGCCTTCAACTAGGTCAACGACGTCACAGACCACAGTGGGCGGAGCCTAAAACGGTAGTGTCGAATGAACCGTCACTGCGATCGGTTCGCCCTTTTCTCACGTTTAGATAGGTATTAAATTTTTTAAACAATGAAGTGCGTTGTTGATGGGTATAAAAATTGCTCAGGAGCAAAATTAAAACAAGATGGCATATCATTTCATGTAAGTCGTTTAAAGGAGATGTACCAAATGCCCATACATTCTCGGCCTGGAAAGGACATACATAAAACAATATGTTTTTTGAAGATAAATGACTACCCTATTGCCCTGTGCATTTCTTTACACACCAAAACTTTTGGATGATGAGATAAAAGACATCTAAGATGGATATAATTTTGAAATTGAAATACCTCAAAATCGAATATTTGATTAAAAATAACACCATAATTATAAATAAATAAAATAATATCTACATATATAAACAAATAATGAGGCTTAAAATCACTAAATATATAGCTTATACTCATAAAATCACAATACAATATTCACGACACACAATAACAACAGTAGACGAGTAGAATGACGTGACATGACAGATGTAAAATGTTTTACCAATATTTTGAATCATAATTACTACTCTTGATTAGAAATAATATCAGTTTTTACCAAATAATTATAAAAAATATTTTCTTATATGACTGTTCTCACGAAATTATTTAAGAAAAAACTACGTAATATTGTTTTGTAATATAATAGTACCAAAGTTTTTAATGTTGTCAATTCAGCGTAGTGGCAATATCCTATTTGATTGTCAACAGATAACAATAATTCACCAATAACCATTACGATAAAGTACAAATTCAAAATAATAGCTTTTTAAACTATAATCTTTTTCTGAAGTTCTATCAAGAAAAGAAAACCACTGGCGGATTTTATTAATTATTAGTTTAATTTTAAATATTGAAAACATTATGGCCGCCACAGGCCGTAAATGGTACATGTCCTTTATATATATTTATTTTTTAAAACACATTTAAAATTTTGAAATAATTTATATTTTATAAAGGAAAATCCTTTATAAAATATAAATTATTTCAAAGATTTATTACTTAGTTACATGAAATGTGGGAAAAAATATTAAAGAATTACATGTCATCTGTCGGTGAGTATTCGGAAATAATTGATAACAAAAAGTTTGCGTCACACCAGCGAACCCATTATCGAATACATATAACGTCATGTTATTTATTATATTGTTATTATTTTCATCGTGTTATTGATTTATTTGTTATTATTTTAAATTCCCTGTTTCTACAGAAATTATAACTGCATGTATACGTTAGGACTGCGTGACGGAAATTGTGCTAATAGGGTTGGTTGATTTCTCCCAAGCACCAAGTCACCCGTCAGCGGTCGTACCCGTCCCTGGTTTAACAATACCTGCAGGGAGGCTGCACGTCAGAAGCAGTTCACCTATATTACCTATTGTATCATTGCGTCTATACCCAATACTGATTATTCTTAGACGAAGATAGACTCGCTACTATGTTGACATTAAGGATGAAGAAAAGGATGCACATATTAGGTTTTACCAAGAGTGAGACAGAAACAGGTATAAGGATATTTATCCTTTTCGCGTATGCGTTAGTTGTATTTGGACCCAATGAACTGGGTCCAAACAATAAGGTGGCCAACCGTCCTCATCATCAGAATGTAAGCTTGTTTTTGTATTGACGTAAAAAAAACCTTTATTAATCACGTTATTTCTAATACATTTTAAGCAAAATATAAGCATAACTGTAATTTCTTTTGTCCTGTCATTCTTTTATCCGGCTAAAACAGGTAGTTCATTTTTAGTCAACAAAGTTATAATCATAGTTATCTTCTAAAATTATTCTGGTTATCTATTGCTCTCTCGACACTGCATACGCTGATAGCTTGTCTATAATATCCTCCGTCTAAGTGATTATCTATATACATTATTAACAATGTGAGATAGAGTAGAGTATAATAGAGTGAACGGAGCATTGGGACAACTTCTCGGCAGTCATCACCTCAGCCAGAAGGCACGTGTCGCAATACACAACGCAGTGCTTGTCACAACGTTATTGTATGAGAATAAAATCAATGCAGTCGAAATGCGATCTCTGCAGAGAATCTGTGGAGTGAAGCTGACTGACTGCATTCGTAACGACGATGTAAGAAAGCGAGTAGGTATGAAAGAGAGTATTAGTGTAAAGACTCAAAAGGGAATGCTTTGATGGTTCGGACATGTGGAAAGAATGCCGGACGAGCGACTGTTAAGAAGATATACAATGTGAAAGTGGAAGGATGTAGGTACAGAGGGAGACCGAGCCTCACTTAGCTAGACCAAATCGGTCATCTATTGAAAAAAGATGAAGTCAGAAGTCTCCGAAACCGTCGAGTGTGTATGAGGAGAATAATTCTCCTTATCCTCATGAATGTTGAGGAAGCGAGAAATGTAAACAAGAATAGAGCCTTTTGGCACTCTAGTCTCTCTGCCTACTCCGCAAGGAAGTTGGCGTGGTGTTAAGTAAGTTAGTATAAACAATACCATACTAACGCATATGGAATGTTCTGGAACAAACTGTTGTGCTTGTAACGCCATAGTGGGGAATAGAAAAACTAAATTAATGAAAAAAATTCTCTATTACGCTGTAAAATACATTTTACCGCTAGATGGATTTTGATCTAGGGATGGAGCTGTTGTTGTACCTCGTCCCCCGAACACACGCATTTAGCGACGCTTCGTTCTAAAGAGATTTTGCCTTGAAACACGTCCGCTCTTTTTCTGTACTCCGTGGGCAGTATACTGTCAGTCTATAACGGAACGATTTTTCTCCAGTAAGAGCACTGGACAGTGAGTGCTGGGACGTTCACTAAACGCAACCATCGACACATTTTGTGTTGTTTTAGTGTCATGAGGTGCAAAGTAAATTCAAATAAGTTTTATATTCGAGAGAATAAAAATAAAACTGAAATAAAACATGTTTTATTAATACGTGGGAATTTCAGAAACTTTTGAGAAACTAAAAAACTTACTTCTATGGACTATACGTTTTAATTAAATCTTTTCAAAGAACTTTTACCCAGCCTCTATACAAAGTTTCATGCGTCTGAACCAATTTTCGAAACATTTTTTCCAGTCCGCCACAGACACCTCTTCTACGGCCTTCTCGAATGCTGCTAGTGGGAATAAAAAGAAGTCACACGGTGCCAGATCAGGACTGTATAAGGAAGGTGATGACCCAAGACTAACTACTGTGATGTCCAGGAAGTCCCTCGTTTTGAGCGCTGAGTGCGCGGGCGCGTTGTCATGGTGAAGCAGTACACCGCGGCGCTCGTTTTTATGGCGTCACGACTCTGTCGTAGTCAATTGAAGGACTTCCGTTTCTTGACCGGATCTGACAAATATATTAATAAGAGGTGATCCATTTAGATGTTCCCTACTTTTTTAAGAAAAAAACAGAAAATTCAAATTTAATGGAGAATGTTTATTGTCATTTGAAAGAACATTCTTTGGTATTTATTTTTTGAAGATTATGTCAATCAAATGTTGGCCGTTGCTACGTCGCAGATGCATCCGTTGAGTCCAATTTTTGATGACTGGTAACTGGCGAATGACAGGCGTGATGTATTGCTCCAAGGCCTGAATCGAAGCGGGTTTGTCCGCATAAACTTTAGACTTTACATATCCCCACAGGAAAAAGTCTGAAGGTGTGATATCACACGATCTTGGTGGCCAATCGACCGGCCCAATCATCGAACAACAGAGAGTTTACGAGTACTGAGTCAACGTCGCCGGTTAAGCATGCACGACAAATGCGGATCACGACCCTTTCAAAAATAAATACTAAAAAAGCTGACGAAGCGGTACTTGATATGATTAGTGTTTACCAATCAGAAAAAAAATTGTTCAATGTTTAGAAGACAGATACAGATTATATAGTGCTGAAGTGAAAGAAAGATTAAAAGTGAGGCAAATCTTCCATCACATCTCGACCGCTTTTAAACGCTTTGTACCACTCATAAGCACGTGTTTTTCATAAAGTCGATTCACCGTACCCACTGCCCGGGGAGTCAACGGGGTAGTGTGGGGCTCTCACCCACTAAAACCCCACCGTGCGCCCTCACGCGCCCTTACTACGGCGGGTCACGGGTATCGCGTTGTTTCACCGCGATCCGCAGGCGGCAGCACCTTCGGGCACCCTCTCTTGTGCAACGCCCCACGCACTTGGGCGTCACACCTTCGCGGTAGGATTCCGCGGACGGCAGGATACTCCCCGACCCCACCGTCCACAGCCTCGGCTAGGGCAAAATCAGGCGCAGGTAAGCGCGCGCACGCCGCCCCGCGCGCCAGCGGCGAATCGGGTCAGCAAAGTAGGATTCCTCCCGGGCCCTCTCCGCCACCTCCTTCCGCGAGATGACAGCCTCGCAGAAGGTGGCGACCGCAGTCCTGGCCCTATCACTGCCGACCATCGCTCGCGCAACGGCTGGCAGCGACAGGTCCACGCCTATGACTGCAGCGAGTTCCCGGCGCTGCACATCCCAGGCCGGGCACGACTCGAGCGTGTGCTGCGCCGAGTCCTCGCCGCAGTCGCAGTGGTGACAGCCTGGGGTCGTCTCCCTCCTAGTGATCGTGTGCATGTATTTTCCGAAGCAACCATGCCCCGACAAAACCTGCACCAACCGGAAGATGAGGACCCCGTGCTGCCGCCCTGCCCATTCTTCCAAGATCGGCTGGAGCGCCCCCACGGTCCAGAGTTCAGCCAGGGGCGTCTCCAGCCGAGACCTCCACTTTAGGATGGTGGCGCGGCGGGCATCTTCCTGCCACGATGAGATTGCGCTCGGCGAGGGGCAGCTGCCTCCCGCCCGCGCCGTCGACGCCCGCCGATAAACGTCGGCGAGCACTTCCGCCTCCAGGTCCCACGGCGGAGTTCCGGCCAACGCGCAGGCTGCATCGGTCGAGATCGTGCGGTACCCGCGTATTGCCCTGACCGCTACGACCCTCTGTGGGCGCCACAGAAGGGCCCTATTGCGAGCGGCCAGGGACTCCGCCCACACGGGCGCGCCGTACAGTGCCATTAACCGTACTACCCCAGCATAGAGTCGTCGACACGCGAGACTCGGTCCTCCTAGATTCGGCATCAAACGCCCGAGGTCGGACGCCGTGCCAATGAGTCTTGGCGCAAGTGCTCGTCGAAGTGCCACCGTCCATCCAATACCAGGCCCAGATATTTAATATGGGCCTGGATCGGAACACCCACACCATTAATCATTATCGAGGCGCTGGCAGGTGAGCCACGTCGGGGCCCATTAAAAAACAGGGCCTACGACTTTTCAAGGGCCACCCTAAGACGTGTCGTCGGCGTAGCAAATTACGCCCAGCCTGGGGGGGAGCCGGCCACGGAGGACCCAGTCGTAGCCGATGTCCCACAGGAGCGGCCCGAGAACCGAACCCTGCGGGACGACGCACGACATGGCCCTCCTGACAACGTCCCCTTCCCGGTCCACGAAGAGGGCGCTGCGGCCGTCGAGGAAGTCTGCCACCAGCCGCCTTAGGTAGAGGGGCACTCCATGGTACCGGAGAGCCTCCTTTTTAATAGAGGGCGAGCGATACAGGGCAAGAATAGCTGTTTGCTGATCGCTAGTCATTACCAGACAATCGGCATCAGAAAATTGAGCTTCATTCACTATGAAGCTAAAATTATCTACATATATCATAGATCACAATTTCAATTCACTTAGTAGACAGTAATCTATTGTTATGATTGTTAACTGCTCAACGTGCGTACATAGCTATATTAAATAACGTAACCTCAAATAGCCCACGATGTGCTATACGATGATAATCAAAATCGTTAATATATTAAAGCGTAAAAAATAATAGGCATTTTAAAAATAGCGCAACGTTATTTAACGTTTTTAATAAATAGCCGTTGCGAACACTCCTAGTAAATAATTTGTGGTTATTTCCTCTCCCCCTATTTAGTAGGAGTGTTCGTTATATTATATAACTAATAAAATCACTTGCTATTTATAAATAATCCATAGCCCTGTTATTTATTTCACCAGGCAAGCGTTATTTTTGATTATTTTTATTATATAAGCGCTTCCACAACCGCTATGCCACGACGTCGACGACACACTACACTAACAAATCATCACAGTCACATGCACACTTGAACAGTCAGTCACTTCAGTCAGTCATACCGCGAAAGAAAGGGACAGAACGGAATGACCCTGACCCGTTCATATCATTGTCACATGCGAAACTATGCTCTAACTTTACTACTTATGAACTATAGCTATATCAATTATAAAAAATAATGTGCAAAATAATCTAAGTATCTAAAACATCGTTTGGTTATTTGATTTTATTTCATTATATTTTTGAACGATGATATAATCAATCAGTACGGATAACTCGCTTAAGCTGGAATAACGTATGATTATCCTGAGTTTTTGAGCGATTGCCGCGCGTTATTTGTTTAGATGTACTTATAGTTTTTGATTTTAAATTATTCGTGGTGTTGGTTTGTTGTGTCTGTTTGTTTATTGTATTATAAAACTGTAAATATATTTTTTTTGTAGTATAGTGTAAATAATTTTCGGCTAGATAATATCATTAAAAGTCTACTTAAATTTAATCAAAATGTCTTTGGGTCAGTAGTTATGGACATTTTAGTGTATAAAGTGTATTAGTCAGGATTGAACCAAGTCCACGCAGACGAAGTCGTGGGCAAAATCTAAATACATATATCTTAGATCACAATTTCAATTCACTTAGTAGACAGTAATCTATTGTTAAGATTGTTAACTGCTCAACGCGCGTACATAGCTATATTAAATAACGCAACCTCAAATAGCGCACGATGTGCTATACGACGATAGTCAAAAGATATCGTTTAATATATTAAAGCGTAAAAAATAATAGGCGATTTAAAATAGCACATCGTTATTTAACGTTTTTGATAAATAGCCGTTGCGAACACCTACTATGTAGAGCTCAATGGATTAAGTTAGGCATGGGTCGTTGACGGTATTTTCGTTAATGTAATTTAACTGTTAATCATCAATGGTCAACAGGTTAAAAAAACTTAAATAAATAACAGGTTTTGAATGTTCAGTGTCAATTTTATGTCAACGTTTTCAATTTCAATCATTGACAAATGGTCAACAGGTTAAAAAAAGCTGTTAGATTAATAACAGGTTTTGAATTTTCAACTTCAATTTATTCCGTTGATCCGTTAACGTAAATCAACAGTTTATATTTTCAACTGTTTTTTTTTAACTGAATAAAATAATGATAGTCTTGGGCGTTGACGTAAATTAACAGCTAATATTTTCAACCTGTTTTTTCATTGATGATTAACAGTTAACTCGTTGACGAATGAAAAGCCGTTGAAAAAAACTGTTTATTGATTCAACGACCACCTCTAGATTAAGTAGTGATTCCTTCCTAGTCTGTGCTTAGTGCTTAGTAGTCTGTGCGGAGTTTTGGCGGGAACACGAAGAAGATCATGTCGTCGCTCTGCATTATTTTCCTAAATTTGTGTTATTTCAAGTATTAATGTGTAAAAGTGGTGGCCTTTTGCTTATTAACTATTTTTGTATGTGCATAAGTGCTGGCAAGTGATGTAATGCGACATAACGTGTTTCTTCCTGTTGTTTCCAAAACTCCATAGAACCTTCAGTAAGGTTGCCATCGTTTTACTGTAGCGTGACTTTGACTTGACTGACTTTATATGACTGACTTCAACTACGACTTGTTTGATGAATTAATCTAGTTTGGAGAATAATCATGTTTATAAGTTACTGTTAGGCTGATGGTTCTGCCAATGCCTTAAAACAAATATAAAAAAAAAATAGTAGTCTGTGCATAATATACGGCAAAATAAATAACAAAATTATAATTTAAAAACAATTTTGTAGCTGCAAAATTTTCTCCTTCAGAAAGGAATATGGGTGTAACTGTAGAGACCATTACACCTGGCGATGGTGCGTAGTTCAATTTATATAGAGCACTCTCTTCTATTGTTATAACCACAAATGTTGTTTATAAATACTGTCTTTTATTATTCTGAGTACTACGTTTTCATTTCAGGTACTATATATCCAAAACCTGGGCAAACTGTAGTAGTACATTACACAGGAACGCTCCAAAATGGAATAAAGTTTGATTCCTCGCGAGATAGAGGACAGCCTTTCAAGTTCACCCTAGGAAGAGGAGATGTGATTAAAGGGTGGGATCAAGGAATAACAAGAGTAAGCATCAACTATTTCAGTATTTTGATTAAATTTGTGACCACTTGACATGCCACATAGAACACAACAAAGTGGGAAAATGTGTAATCGAATATAATAATCATGGGCAGGATTTGGACTTACGTTTCCTAGAGAAGCATTACCTTCGCCGACTAAGCTATCGGGACATTTGCTCAGAACTATTTCAGTTATCGTCTAGACCTCTAGAATATATAAAACAAGTCAGGTTAGTTGCACCATTTATAACTCAAGAATGGCGGGACTGATTTTTATGAAGCACACTAATTATCTCTATGTATAAATAGCTATCCCACCGGAACCTGTTTAGTTTTTCTTTCTGATTCACTATTGGACATTGAATATACTCACACCTGTATCCCGAAGGTGTAGGTAGAGGTGTATCACACATAGTTCACATCCATAGTTCACCTATTATGTTTAAGTCCCATATAATAGGGGACAAATCCAGTAAATTTACAAATGCCTGAAATTTGTTGAGTATGGGCAGATGACAGTGCATGGTGGGTTTGTTTGTGTAGTAGCAAAATTAGAGTTACAACTAGAAATTCTCTTCTCTAGTGTTATATTATGGAGCCCATTGCAGCCCTTATTCTATCTTGTTTTAATTTACTGTTGCAGATGTCAGTAGGTGAAAGAGCTAATTTAATATGTTCACCAGATTTTGCTTACGGTTCAAGAGGACATCCTGGAGTGATTCCACCAAACGCCACCTTGATATTTGATGTTGAGCTTATTCAAGTTGAATAATTAAATCATGAAATTGCAACTAAGTTTAAATAATATTGTAACTTATTATTTAGATATTTATGAGTGTTTTACACGGTACAGTATTTTGGTGTGGTTTGTGACTTATTATTATCTTTAATAGTTAAGGGCACTGGTTCTCAAAGTTATATAGATCACACTCCTCTTTGTATTTAGACACAAACAGATTATAGAAATTTGCCCTCATATTTGATACTCGCATGAAGGGTGATAGGTCATTTAAGAATATTATAAATATATTTATTTGTCATATGGTTGAACCTGAGCCGTTAGTTCTATGCAAGAAAACATGCTTAATATTAAATGAGTAGATGTATGATATAAAACCTCTCTGAGATCAATGAATGGCAATAGAACTTTACTCTGCATCTAGGCCGTACACAATGTGTGATTTAGAACTATATGTAGCTTGTTATGCCTGATTTATGAAATAGCTAAAGCATTATTTTCCAGCTGGGCAATTTAAAGACTGATTTGTATAAAGAGCTCTAGAATTGATTTACCTGACCCTGTAAGTTCCAATTGCCGCAAGTCATCACCCATTTCAAAGATAAGCAAAGAGCTATATTTGTTCAAAAGTTTGTAAGATTACATGCCAGTCTGGATTTCTCATTGTTTTAGTTAAAAACTAAATAAGTAGTTATTATACTTACTTACTCGAATTTTGCAATTTTTAGAGGTTGTGGACAAAAAAGACTAGATATCACACAAAGACAAATTCGGGCAACATTTTTGATACTTCCATTTCTATATTTACATAGTGGTTTTATTTCACATGTAGGGTGCAGTGGCTACTCTCAGTATAATATGCCTTATAAACGGCACTTGCCCTTTACCATGAAACAACAAACTCATATGGCTGTGGCTTGTCTGCTAATTTTTGTAATATAAAAGTCACTTATTAAACAAATGATAAAGGTGCTATGTATGTGCTTTATAATAATAACATTACCCTCACAATAAATACATTGATTCAAATTTATTTTTTTTAAACTAGCATTGTTCGTATTTCATAATATCAAACAAAAAAATCTGTGGAAGTATAGGTACAGCTTTTGGAACTTAATGCTCGTTATTTATTTTAGTAGAATGGCTAGTAAACTTAACATTAATCCTACTTGTGTACCTCATTATACATAACAAAAGAAAAATCGTGAGAATGTTCTTATAAAGTATATCTGTTAATGAATTTTTAAATAATGGCTTAGGTCATCAAACGCTCTGCATTATATAATAGCTATATATAGTTATTTTTGGTTTATAAAAGCTTGTATTTTAAATACCAAAAATAAGATTACATATTTTGTTATACGTATTTACAATATAGTCTTTGCCCGCGGCTCCACCGCAGCCAAAAGCTGTTTTTTTTGGGTTATATCTCAGGTTTCCGGTATAGTACCAGGATTAAATATTTACCAGTTTTTAAGTCTAATCGAAATGTGCCCGGTAGACGTCAATAGGCTCACCCCCTATTACGTGGCACTTAAACATAGCTGGCGAGTCGTGGGTGTGTAATACACCTCTGCCTACCCCCTCGGGGAATACAGTCGTGATGCTGTTTTTTTTTTAAGTCTAATCGAGAGCTATTAAATAAAAGACGTTGCATCAAAATCCGTTGAGTAGTTTTTGCGTGATGCGCGAACAAACAAACAGATAAACAGACAAAAATTCTAAAAAAAAACGTTTTGTGTTTAGACACGTCTATTACAGTATTTTTTTCTCAAATATCTTAAATGTACAGACATAGCTATGTTACAGCTTTATAATAGTATAGATTATAGTGTTTAAAAACAGCAATATGTATAAACTTGTAAAGGTCAATCTAAAAGTCTAAACACAGTATGGAATACTTTTACATTTGACTTTTTTTATTGTAATGCGTAACGAAGGTAAACGTTGTAATTAGAATTTATTCAACTTTTTACTAGGGATTATTCTGAAAGTATATCTTAAGGTCTATGTAATATTTTAAAATCCTTTATGATTTTTTTTAAGCGTTATTGGGGATAATCATTGTATACCATAATCTGGAAGGTTAGTTTACTGTTTAAAATTAACAACACCTTGATTATACGCGTACTATAAGCTTTTTTCAATACATGAACTAGCTATTATAAATACAGCAATTTTGATGGCTTCAATCATTGGAGTCATATCTATACTGTCACTATATAGTGCATTCGAGCGTCGTGGCGTAGTCGGTAGTGTAATCGACTTCCGTGCACGAGGCCATGGGTTCAATTCCCACTCAGGACAATTATTTGTGTGATGAACACAGATATTTGTACTGCTTCGGGGTGTTTTCTATCTATTATATGTACCTATATTTTAAAATAAATAAATATAAGTATGTATTATATCCGTTATCTGGTACCTACCAATAGCACAAGTGTTAAGCTTAGTTTGGGACCAGAGGATGTTGTGTGAAATGTCTGTGAATATTTATTTTTTTATATTTATTCTCAGGAATACCTATATCTCAATAGCTAAACATATTCACATATATATCTCTTACCCCGGCTGTACACACTCGTCTATTTGTCTCGCGAACCTCTCGTCCACTCTCGTCTCGTAGAGGCTTGACACGACAGCGCACCATGTACACACTCGTTGTATCAATTGAACCTCGGATGCCCGTCGCGATGGGCGTGGAAAAAACAATTGCGGCGTTTATTTTTTTTATTAGTTATTGTAATTTTTTAATCATTTACCATAAAAAAAATATATTAATCATGGCGAAAAAGAACATTTTAACTATTTAACGGAAATATAATTTCTTTTTAACTCTTCAACGGGGATATCGAATTCGTTGCTTATTCGCAACCAACCGTCGGGTAATAGTTGCTTATCCTTGTGCCTGACATTCTTAGGATTCCATAATAGTGCTTGCCTTTGGTAGGCTTCTAAAAAGCGTTAGACCACATCGTTGTCGCACGCAGAAAACACGTCTTTACGCGAACGCAGTTGGCGGGCAGCTAAGCAAACGAGTGTGTACAGGTACGCTCTCGTTTTCATCGCGAGACTCACCGAGACCCTTTGACTCGTGCACAAAAAACCGACACGCTTCCGAGACATAGCGAGAGCCGCGAGACTAGACGAGGCTACCATGTAGGTACACACTCGCCCTTGGCCTGTCTCGTTGCGTCTCGACGAGTGTGTACAGCCGCCTTTAGGTCTGTTTTTATTCTTAGTTCCTGATATTACTTTTAACCTTAGACGAAGGATATTATAGACAAGCTATCAGCGTATGCAGTGTCGAGATAGCAATAGATAACCGGAATAATTTTAAAGATAACTATGATTATAACTTTGTTGACTAAAAATGTACTACCTGTTTTAGCCGGATAAAAGAATGACAGGACAAAAGAAATTGCAGTTATGCTTATATTTTGCTTAAAATGTATTAGAACATGTAATATTAGCGTATATAACGTGATTAATAAAGGCTTTTTTTACGTCAATACAAAAACATGCTTACATACTGATTATGGGGACGGTTGGCCACCTTATTGTTTGTACCCAGTTCATTCATCCAAATACAACTGACGCATACGCGAAAAGGATAAATATACTTATACCTGTGTCTGTCTCACTCTTGGTAAAATGTGCATCCTTTTCTTCATCCTTAATGTCAAAATAGTAGCGAGTCTATATTATTCATCGTCTAAACTTTTAACCTACATTCAGGAATTGACATTAGATTTTAGACTTAAAAGTAAATATTGGTCCATTGCTTATTTAACTAACAAACTTATCATCACGCAATTTCCCTTGCAGGGTAGGTTAGAGTGCTAAGAAGCTCTATTCATCATACATCTCTCGCTTCCTCAACTTTCATAATTCTCTTCATACACGCTCGCCGGTTTCGTAGACTCCACATTCCTTCAATACATGACCGATTTGGTCTAGGTAGGCGAGTTTCGGTCTCCCCCGGTACCTACATCCTTCCACTTTCGCATTGTATATCTTCTTAACCAGTCGCTCGTCCGGCATTCTTTCCACATGTCTGAACCATCGGACCATTCCCTTTCGAATCTTTACACCAATACTCTCTTTCATACCTACTTGCTCTCTTACGTCGTCGTTACGAATGCGGTCAGTCGGCCTCGCTCCACAGATTCTCCGTAGAGATCGCATTTCGACCGCATATTGCTTATTTAAATGTAATTTTAATATGGCTACTTTATGAGTTGTATCTCAGGATCCTGATATAGTAGCAGCATAAATGTACACCAACTTTTAAGCCTAATCAAGAGCAAAACAGACTAAGAGCAAAAGAGTCAAACAAAAGTTTCATCAAAATATCTTCAGCAGTTTTCGCATGATGCCCAAACAAACAAACAGACAAATATTCTACAAAATATGTTTATAGGCGCCTGAATATTAGCCTTATACATTTAGTTTTTCTCAAATATCTAAGGCTAATACATACAGATTTATAATAGTATATTTATACCTGTATTGTTAAAGTAATTTACAAGTTAAGGCAGGTTTGGCTGAATGTAAAAATAAGGATGGCATAGTACAAAAAAAATTGCCGATATTGTGTTATTGTTAAAATAAAAACTTACTATAATTATTGTTAACATATTAATTTATTGATATTGTATGTAATAAAAGCATTAATTAATGTAACAATTTTATTTATACAAAATAAACCCTCAGGACCATCACCATAATACAAAATATATTATAAATTATCACAGAATATGCCTTTGCTAGACTCTTTTCAAACATCTATCAATCATCACTAAGAATATTTCTATAGAGGAGCCAATAACTTAATACACATTTAAATATTGCTATTGTATATAATACTAGTAGATTCCCCGTGGCTTCGCTCGCGTCATATTATTGTCAAATTTGTTGAAAAATCTATTTCGGATAGGATTCCTATTATTAGGTATAATCGTCGCCACGCTAACAGCCGGTTTTACCCTCTCTCTGCATTAGATGTTTCACATCAAAAATATATGTTCCAGATAAGTAATCACCAACATATCATATACTAAAAGCTTCACCGAAACGCTGCATTTTATGGTATAAGAATTATACCGATCAGTTAAGTAATTTTCGCAGTATAACCGAACAAAAAAGCTAGCTCTCCATTTATTAGTATAGATTATTTGGTTTCTTTGATAACACTAAATTCTACCTCTGGTCTATATGGATGAAAAAAATATAAATATCACTTATGGCACATTTTTTTATTGCCAACGGTGGCTGATGAGCATGTGGCCCATCTGATGGTAAGTGGTAAGACCAGGGGCTTAGTTAAGCCACCTACTGTGAGAAAAGTTCTCTTCTCAAGCTACATTAAAAGGACATGTCAGCGCCGGGGCAACACTGCAGGAGGTAGGTATGTTACTCCAGAGCCTAATGTATGCCATACATTAGCTTATCAGCCAGCCAGACACAAAGGGTGGTACTGACACACAAACCTTTAAATATTTTTATTATTATTATTTAGTTAGGATTACTTTATTATTTAACTAGGAACCCTGAATACATAGTTAGACAACAACTCCTTGCTCTCATATAGCATAATTGGTTTGTTTTATTAGTTTTATGAAACAAACCAATTATGCTATATGATTGGTATGTCTTATGAGACTAATATTATAATTATACTGGATAAAACAGTTCCTAAACTAATTATTTTTGAAGTTTTACTTCATTTGGCGCGTTATTGAAAAATGATGAGAGTAAATTTTTACGGTGCGCGTGCACACCGTCACGAAAAACCGACACCCTGAAGTTAGCTATAGTCAACATTTTAGTTTCTTTGTGATATTTAAATAGACTATATTTAACTAGATAATTTAAGTTATAATAAAACTTTCAATGTATTAAATACCTTTTTTCTATTGTTAGTGTTGTTTTTTCTACAAATGTAGAATAAGGCGAAAGATAAAATTTTTGTAAAGATATTTATCTTGTTAGGCCAAAGAAGTATAACTTCTAACATATATACATAAGTATACACACACTTTTTTTTATCAATGTTTATTTATTCTGGATAATAATTCATCAAAGGTACAACATTATTCTTTGTAAAAGGTGTGCGACATAATGCACAACTCTCGAGTAACCCATATGAACAATTAAAACAAAATATATGGCCACATGGTAAGACACAGGGATTTACAATTTCCTCTAAGCATGCCACACAAGACTTGTTATTATCAACTTCGTTAGGAGTTTCCCTCATTTGATCCATGTGCTTTTTAGACTTATATAAAGTTTGGCCACAAGAAACAAAGGCATGCAGTAATGTTACTATACCGAGAAGTTTTAAATGGGCATAGTAAGCTGCAGCTGCTGGTCTTACATGAACATAGTCTATTCCAGTTACTGTTTTTCCTATCTGCATAGGTCCACCATTGATGTAAGCTAGGCCACGGTGAATGTTTTGGATTTGTGGCATAACATTACACATGGTTTTCAAAATAACTAATAACAGGTTTTGCGCTTCTGAAGTTAGTGCACCGCTCTGTTGTACTTTCCTTTCTGCGCACTGAATTATTTGTCTTGTAAAGTTTTCACCAAATATCGATAAAAGAATACTCATCAATCGACTGCAGTAAGATGGAAGTCTGTGATAACTTTCATCAACTTGAATTATACCGGAGTATTCTTCGCCTAAAGTTTGCAGGTCTTTTAGTGTTGTAAGAGATCTGTACAACATTGACGATAGAGGTGTAGCTTTCGAAATGTATCGAGAGGACATCAACTTTGATAGTAATTCAGCCAGTTGTTTTTCATAAAGATCATCTTTCTGCCATGCTCTGAGTACTTCAGCGGGTTGCGCGGTTGGTAAAGCCATCTTAACACTTGTAAAGCACAGTAAGCGATTTGCAACTTCTTTTAAATCATTACTAATAATAATGTAGGTAATATTTAAAACCTTAGAAAGATATATGCGTTCTTTAGACTTGCAAAAATTCTTTGTTTGTTTACATTTTATATTTCAAAACTGTCATTTTTATTGTTTTTTTTTCTTATAATGGCTACTCGGTTTGAGTATTTGCCAATTACTTATTTAGGGTATATTTCTTCTTCTACCACTGAAGGAATGTAATATGGTTCCGGTGGCCCGCCAATAAAGGCGAAGAGACTGCACACGGCGGGTTTCTTTAGTGGGTGAGGGCCCCACACTACTCTGTTCGTTTCCCCGAACGACAAGGTGTGCGGTTAGGAACATTTTTTCCTTCTTGCTCACAGTACAAAAATGGTGACGATTTAGACGTCATATACTTCTCTAGAATACTGCGGTAGTATAGTGTCGGTCTATAACGGAACGATTTTTCTCCAGTATCAGCATTGGACAGTGCTCGCAGTTATATCGGAACACAGCCAATATAAGATTTACTGCTTGATTGGAACAATCATATTGCAGTTTGGATTGTGACGTGCGCGTTCTAGAATTTTCTGGTGTTCTTGTGTCTGTTCGAATCTGTCGTGCATTTTATTTAACCTTTCTGGATTGTTCGATGTATGCCACAGATTTAGACTCTGATGATACACTGATATACTTCAGAATATATTACCAGAACAGCCCAGAACATCCTAACTGCATGATCCAGTGCAGCACAGATTAGGCCACTCACTAGAAGTCAAGGTGGTGAAATAACAAATGGATCATATGAAACATGACATCATGACAGATACGTGGTCTCTGAATTGGCCTTGTATAAAGGCTGAAAGCCACTCAGCGTGCCATGGAGCAGGCTTTGCTTGATAGTGCCGTACGTGATCGAATCTGTAATACGGAGATCCGTAGAACAGGAGTGACCGATATAACCCGCTGGATTGAAATGCTAAAGTGGCAATGGGCAGGCCACATCGCCCTCCGGTATCACGGGGTGCCTGCATACCTGAGGCGGCTAGTGGCAGACTATCTTGAGGGCCGCAGCGTTCTCTATGAGAGCCGCATAGGGGACGTTGTGAGGAGACCCATGTCGTGCGGTGTTCCACAGGGTTCGGTTCTAGGGCCGCTCCTGTGGGACATCGGTTACGACTGGGTGCTACGCTGTCGACTCCCCCCCGGGCTGGCGGTTGTCTGCTATGCCGATGACACACTGGTCGTGGCCCAGGGTAGAAACTTCGAGGAAGCGGCGTTCCTGGCCACCTTAGGGACCTCGGAGGTGGTCAGGAGGATCGGGGCGCTGGGGCTTAGGGTGGCCCTGGACAAGTCGGAGGCCCTACTTTTCCATGGGCCCCGACGTCGGCCACCTGCTGGCGCCTCGATCACAGTGGACGGGGTCCAAATTGGGGTGCAGGGCCGGATTAAGTATCTGGGCCTGGTGCTGGACGGGCGGTAGCCCTTTCGCGAGCTTCTGTCAACTTTCCCCAAGGCTCGTCGGTGTGGCGTCCGCCCTTGCACGGCTTATGCCGAATATGGGCGGACCTAACAATGCGTGCCGACGGCTTTACGCGGGAGTGGTCCGGTCGATGGCGCTGTACGGCGCACCCGTTTGGGCGGAGTCCCTGGACGCACTGAACAGGGCTCTTCTGTGGAGGCCACAGAGAGTCGTCGCGTCCAGGGTCATACGTGGATACCGCACGGTGTCAACGGAGGCGGCCTGCGCGTTGGCCGGAGCCCTTCCGTGGGACTTGGAGGCGGGGGTGCTCGCCGAGGTGTATCAGCGTGCGTCGCAAGCGCGGGAGGGGGGTGGTCGTCCCCCACCCAGCGTGGTGGCCAGATGGCAGGGCGACGCCTGCCGAGCTGCCATGGCCAGCTGCAGGCGCCCCGGGCCGGTCTTCGGACCGTAGGAGCGCTCCAGCCGGTGCTGGAAGAGTGGGCGGGGCGACGGCACGGAGTCCTTACCTTCCGACTGGTGCAGGTGCTGTCGGGGCACGGTTGCTTCGGCAGATATCTGCACATAGTCGCAAGGAGGGAAGCGACTCCGGGCTGTCACCACTGCAGCTGCGACGAGGACATGGCGCAACATACGCTCGAGTCGTGCCCTCCCCTCTCGCTGCCGAGCGTCGTCAGAGCGATGCTTGGCAGCGACAGGAATTGGGCCGCGGTCGCTGCCTCCTGCGAGGTGGTCATGTCGTGGAAGGTAGCGGTGGAGGGCAAGGGAGACTGATCCTTCCGCAGACCCGAACCGCCGCCAGCGACTGTGGCGGTACAGGCGCGAGTATTTGCACCTAATGCCGCCCTAGCTGAGGCTGCGGTTGGATGGACCGTGGAACGTCCGCCACCCGCAAGACCTTCCGCGAAGGTGCGACGCACCGTGTGCGGATGCGTCGCTCAGTTGAGGGTACCCGTAAGGGTAAGCCGCCGGCGAACCACTGAAGGAATGTAATATGGTTCCGGTGGCCGCCAAAAAAGTTGGAGAGACGATCTGGTTTTAGCTGGGATTGAGACACCAATGAAATGTTTAAATATAAATTAAAAGCAGCATTTATAAACTTTTTAATCGCATGAACAGATTTTAGATTTAATTTACACATATTTCCCCAGTAAATGACAAAACTGCATTGCGTACGCTCCTTCATAAGAGAAATATTAATCCCGTAATTTCTCGTCTTTTATTCATTCATTCAATATGCATTCCTTTTTCGCTGGGCAAGTTTCAAAAGAAATGTTGGTAAGAATGTTTGTTCGTATGTCAGGTACGTCTCCGTTTGGCTGGTATTGTAGACGGAGGGGTCGATGTGTTAGTACGCCGACGCCCGCGGCGAGAACCTCCTTCTTCGTCGATCAGTGGGGAATCCCAAACTGGAAATAATTTATAGCAGTTATTTAGAAGATAAATACATACATACATATTGTCACGCCTTTTACCCGTAGGGGTAGGCAGAGACTCCTCGAGTTTCTCCACTTGCTACGATCCTGACACACATCTTTCGCTTCATCTACTTGCAACAGCGCTTTCATGCATGTCCGTTACTTCCAGGCAACCATGGAGAATAATTACCCTTAAACATGATGCATCACAAAAACAAAATGATATCAGCGCCTCTTAACGGTAGATAATGTAACTATATACGTACGATTTGATCACTAATATTTGTCTAATCATGAATGAAACTGTGCGTTTAGCTAATCATAATATCGTCAAACGCTTATTATTCATTGATCTGACCCGACCAGACCATATCATAATGTCGGCAGCAGGTATTTTCCATATCATGCATTACAAACATTATATGAAATGGTTGAACACATACCACATCATGAGGTGATCAATTCTAAGAGGAGTATGAGTTACAGGATTTTTCTGAATGGCTGAGTAGCAGAACAGCAAATAATCGTTCTTGGTAGAGATCAGCAATAGACCCTATTACGTAGAAAACTATTTTTGCAAACCTTAAGAGTATAGATAAACTATAGAGCGCGCCTTACTGAATATGAACCGTAAGCACAAGTATGAACAGTATCGCGCGTCGTTGAAACGCTCAATCGGTAGCAAAACAATACGGTTCAGTCGGAGAGCAATATTTTATTTATTTTTTTGATTTTTTGATAAAAATGGAGATATGTACAGTGCCAGGTTGTAAAATCGATTCCGGGCAGCAAAATAGTAGAATTTAGTTACTAAATCACTTGTTTTAGCAAAATTCAGAAGGGTCACTTGTTGTCCCTGCACGCTATCAACCGACATTTTTTCTTCATGATGGCATAGTGTTGTATCGCAATTATTTTTATATGATATTATTTTAAGTGTAATTTTATATAAAAATATTATTTCTGTCTAAATAAATAATATGGTGATTAAATAATATAAATATAGGTGCATGTATACTATTATATTATTCATTTGATAGGTGCAGTAGTGGGAAAATATGTAGACTTAACAACAAAATACTTATATAAATATAATCTAATAATTAACGCTCTTTAAGGGGCAATAATGGTCTACCTATGATCTGAGTTTGTTAATTAAGAAAATTATAATTTTAAAATTTAATAAATTTGTTCATTTTTTTTGTTTAGGCGGGAAAAAATGTACCTTACCGCACACCCCGTCGTTCGGGGCAACGAACAGGGTAGTGTAGGGCCCTCACCCACTAAAAAAACCCGCCGTGTACCGTCTCTCCGCCTTTATTGGCGGGCCACTGGTACTATGTTACATTCCTTCGGTGGTAATAAATTTGATACCTACTTACCTTTTTTAAATTATTTGTAAGTAAATTATACTTATCATAGCAAACCGAAAAATTAAATCTTCTAGCCCTATTTACTCTGATTGAGAGGGATTTAGGCCGTAGCTCACCATGCTGGCCCAGTGCGGGTTAATGATCTGAGTTTGTTAATTCAGAAAAAGTCAAGGTTTATAATTTTAAAATTTGATACCTACCTTTTTTAAATTACTTGTAAGTAAATTATACTTTTTTTTTTGTTTAGGCGGGAAAAAATTACCTAACCGCACACCCCGTCGTTCGGGGCAACGAACAGGGTAGTGTGGGGCCTTCACCCACTAAAGAAACCCGCCGTGTGCCGTCCTCCGCCTTTATTGGCGGGCCACTGGAACTATGTTACATTCCCTCGGTGGAAGTAAATTATACCTATAATAGCAAACCAAAAAATAGATTCTTCCAACCCTATTTACTCATATTGGGAGGGATATTTAGGCCGTAGCTCCCCATGCTGGCCCAGTGCGGGTTAGCAGACTTCACAAGCCTTCACAAGCCGTCGAGTAAATCCCTCAGGCTTGCAGGTCTCCTCACGATGGTTTTCCTCACCGAGCAGTGATAACTTGTAAACAGATACACATATAACTTCTGAAAGTCAGAGGAGTATGCCATACAAAACCTCGGGCTGGAGATTGAACTCGATAAAACTGTCTTTGCAGTCCTTGGTTTTACCGCTAGGCTATTTCTTAGAATATTGAACATACAATTAATTAATTCCTAGCTTAAGTATATTCCTGGCAAACAATCGATATTTTTGCAGGAATTACGTCACGCATGCAACGTCACTATAAAAGCGCTATACCATAGTTAAGTACCTATAACACATTTGCTTACGATTGGCACAAACGACCGAAGCGATGAAGCGATACGCGCGCTGTAGTTTATCAATACTCTTAAGTTGCAAAGACTATTGCGATGTTAGAATAAGGGGACGTTCATAAATCATGTCACGCTAAATCCTCATCAGAAACTTATTTGACACCCGGGACACACTTAACGTGCCTTCCGAAGCACGGAGATCAGGTTTGGACAAATAGTTATAATTTTTTGGTCACCTATCTGACTGCTAGCCGAGCGAAAGTTACTTAACCTTGTCGATTGTCCGAACTGCAATTCCACAAATAGGCTACAACGCCCTCTAGAAAAGAAAAATTAATTACCTGCAGAGCCGAATTTAGATTTAGTGACTTTGTCCCTGTGTGTCATTGATTTTCTGCTGCTTGAACCATCACGTGGACCAGATGCGTTTGAGTCTCGTGAATCTCTTCGCCGATCTGTGTATATAAATCAAACTAATCATCCTAAGACAGTACAAGGAAGTAATGTTCTTTACGACTTATTACTACTGGGCTTATTACCATTGGGATTAGGGCATGAGAACAAATTAAGATTTTATTTTTTATTGCTTATGATGGCAGACGACCTACAACCCACCTGATGGTAATTATCTTGCTTCAATCAATCAAAATTTAATTGCTTACTTCCCTTAGTCGCCTTGTACGACACCCGCGGGAAAGAATTGGGTGTGAACACTTATATTCTTAGTGTGACAGGCACACAGACATAAAAAAAAGAAGAGATTGTCCACTGTGTTGGCTCAATTGGGTTGACAGATTTACACCAGTGTACCACCAATATGCATGAGTGTGCATATCCCACAGGAAACCCTCAAAAATACTCTATACTAGCCTTTACCCGCGGCTCCGCTACAGCCAAAAGCTAGTTTTTAGGTTATATCTCAGGTTCCCGATATAGTAGTGGGATAAAATGTATATGAGTTTTTAAGTTTAATTTAGAGCTATCAAATCAAAAAAGTTGCATCAAAATCCGTTCAGTAGTTTTTGCGTGATGTGCGAATGAACAGACAAAAAAACTAAAAAAAAATTGTGTTCATCAGACACGCCTATAACAGCCATTTTTTCTCAAATATCTTAAATGTACAGACACAGCTCTGTTACAGCTTTATAATAGTTAGCATGATTATTTGAACCATAGGTAATAAATCTCTGTATAATGCAAACTTTTGTTTGAATATGTTTGGTTATTATGTTAACTAGCTTCTGCCCGCGGATTCATCCGCATGGAATTGTTACTTTGGGCTAACGACGCTAAGCTTCAGTACTTGATCATTATTTTGCTGCGATGTTATTTTAAAACTACAATATCTCCTAAGAAATTCATTGAAATCGAATGATGTAATGGGCAATTTTGTTTTAAATTAAATTCTTGTGACGAATAACGTATTTATTTGGATAAGGATTAATATCATGTTTATAAAAACACCTTCGCAAATGATGCATTATTTTAGAACAAATTTGGTTAGCATAAAAAAGTTTCTAGTGAGCTAACCTTAAAAGATAGACATCTGCGTACATTTTTTTAGAACTTTTAAAGGAGAACAATTCTGTCATACATGATTTTTGCGAAACTTTAACTGTTTACACAGCGAAAGCTTTCAAGAAACAAAAACGTTTTTGAAACATTTTCATTGGTGCTCCCCTCCTATTGGTCTTAGCGTGATGATATATAGCCTATAGCATTCCTCGATAAATGGGCTATCTAACACTGAAAGAATTTTTCAAATCGAATCAGTAGTTCCTAAGATTAGCGCGTTCAAGCAAACAAACAAACCCTTCAGCTTTATATATTAGTATAGATGTGCCAACATTTTTCCAGTTTAGTTACTATAAATACCTAGAAACCTTCATCTAATTCCATTCAGTATTTTGTAATGTGATTGACAGAATAACATATCTTGAATTAATTATAGAATAACCTATTTTTTTCTCACCATAGTCCTTTTCTGATTTAATACTAGGTGTGTCAGTAGACGCATGCGAGCTGCCACTTTCTTTGCGGGTCTTGGTTGTGAGAGCGCTCACACTGTCCTTGCGGCTTCCTGGTCAAGGTACTCATATTTTTAATACAATAAAATTCCATAAAAAGAAATCACCAATCAACAAATCCATGCCATGTTGGTCTAGTAACTTACAAATATGTACTCTTAGGTTTGAATCCTGGGTTGTGTTAAGTATTATTAGGTACATCAGGAAATTCTACACAACAGTACAGAGTCTGGAATCACAGCGCAATAAGTCACCTTAAGGATTTTTTATTTTCAGAAGAATGTCTTTACGAAAGGGCACATAATTTTGGAAAAAAAATTTTTAGCAAAATTCTGTCACATCCAAATTACTAATGATTTTTATTGATATTATGGATGTGTATAACAGGTTGTTCCCATAGAAATTTTCTAGAAAATAGTATTATAGTATTCACAGAAACTTTCTCATTAATTTGTTTCTGTTTCTTTGTTTAATCTAACTAAACTTTAATAATGAAATAAGTAACTTTTGAAAAGTTACTCCATAAATGTGGGAAGGTTATCTCTGCTTATTGTTTTTGGGATACAGGCATAACTAAATCAAGGTACTTTACAGGTAAAAAGCTGAGCGTGTCTAATGCTTAAAAAATATATGGAATAACAAAATCCTCTACAGTTACATTGATAGTAGATTAATCTGTGAATAATGTTTTATTGCTACTAACATAGAAAAAAAAAGATAACATATATAGAAATTTACTACCACCACAATTGTAAGATTATAGACTAAAATATACAATATCTAAGCAACACAATACATAAATTAAAAAAAAATCTAGTGCTCATATGTGTACATAAAAACATATATTATGAACTCAAGCACACCAAATTTAAAAAACAACATTTATAATAGACAAAATCTACCTTTCGGTGTACTATCTTTAGATGCAGTGCCCCTAGAACTGCTTCTAGGTGTTGAAGGCTTAGGTGAAGGACTCCGCCCATCTAGATTGCAAGATTTAAAGCATTATAAGCATAATTGTTATGGCATGAAGCCTTTGCTAAGTTATTGAAATAAAAATTGTTGACTATAGTTTTATAAAACAATGATTACCTTCACTATCCTCTGCTAATGCCATATCTTTGGATTTCTGCTTCATCAACGATCCGAAATCGCTTTCGGGTAGATTGAATGAGATTTCATTATTTGGAAATGGTATTGGCTCAGTGTCTTCGAGTAAATTTAAATCGTAGAGATCCCCTAAATGTTTCCATATGTCTTGTGTTGATATTTCCTTAGCTATAGAGTTGGATAGTTTCTCCCAAATACAGGCCATATGAAAGTGTTTGTTAATACCGACCGGCTTATGATTTGCCATAGCGTAAAACAACTGAATTTCCATGTCTACATCCCATTGTATTGCATCAGCGGTTTTAACCTCATTATCTTCTTCACTAGAAACCATTTTATTTCAATATACGTTTGTTTTGATGAAAATAATACAATTATTTATTTTTTACAAACTCGCGCGACTATTCACATGAAATCACAGACTAATATTAGTGCACAGACTACTTGTATTAGTGTGTCCCACACACAGAACAATATTACTCAAGACGGAGGTCCCACAGACGGAGCACTGCCGAACAAAAAATCCCGACTTATTGATGTTCTATATGAGCACTTTGACAAGCACAGATTACATATAGATTCTTGGCTGACAAGCACCAGATTTTCTAATACCAAGTCTTTTTAGCATATAAAAAAAAATATATAAATCGGCATTTTCATTCGAATTTCATAGCTAATTTTATTTTTTTAGGTGCCAAAAGAAAACGACATTCATTTTAAAATTTTATTAAGGAAATAAAATCTATAACTATGTATTTTAACAAAATACAATTACTTTTACAAATTTAAAAAAGAACAATAAAAGGGAAAAATCACTTATTATTTCATTATCACACAATTTTTACAAATGAGAGGCGAGGGTCTACTTATTTCCATTATCAAATACAAAACAAAAATTACACAAGTTCCAAGTAAGTATGATAATTAAGATGAATTACTTAAAAAAAATACACAAAACTGCAAAATATTTTTAAACATATCGACTAAATCACACCAATTATACTAATCATACATTTACAAGAAAATATAAGCACACAACTTATTTTAGTCATACACATAACATTATTCATAATATCAGATTGTTTTATATAAATCAATCAGGTTATTATATTTAAATCATTGTATTGTTTACAGCTTATACCTATTATTAAGAAAAAAGAAATGTAAATACAGTTGGTGAACCTTGGTTCCTAGATTTATATAATAACAGTCTTACTTATAAAGTATCACAATACAGGTGTTTAACAACTGTGTACTTACAGAATGTGTAAGCAGTGTATAAGCGTTACACACCTCTCTTACTAATAAATGATGTATAGTGACACAACAGAAACACTGGCAACTTTAACTGATAGCACCTCTTTCCAGTAATTTTTGATTCGTTTGATGTTGGGACAGAGACTAATCAATGTATTTATTTTATACTAGAAAATGTAATTTTATGTTTATTAATATTTAACTTGTGTATAATGTTATGATACTTATGTTTTTATTAAAAAAAAAATTAATGGATTACTTTTTATGAAAAAAAGTTTTCATATTCAAGATAGCCATTATAGTATTTTATGGCTTTGAACGTATCTTTCAAACTTGAGTGACATAAGAAAATAAACATCAGCGTAGCAGTTATTTACTCTTTGAAATAAACGGAAAATAATGTTGAAAATCTAATTTTAACCAATTCTTATCTTTTCTGCATCTAATTCACGTGGTTACATTGAATAGCTGATATTGTTATGGTGAAATAATGACCATTGATTTGATAAATAATATATAAAGAAAAAGAAATGCTTTTAAGTGCTGAAGAACGTGAGCTAAAAGGTTCAAAAATATTATTGAAGATCATCGTTTTGCTCTGTAGGAGTTTAATTTAAAAATAAAACATAATGTTAGAAGTAACTACACGACCTTTTATCAAAGAAGAAGAGTCAGCTAAAAATTGAAAATATATTTATTTATAAATATTAATATCTCCTTAAATCAAAATAGTAATAATTAAAAGATCATTTGTACTATTACCTATTATTATTTTTCTCTACCTAAATTCTGCAAACTGGGGTGGTCCCCAGAGTTTACATTGGCCAACATCGAAGACAAAGTCAACGGAATCAGTCGCGACGCTTCCCATGAATCATTTGTGCGAAACCAAATCAAATTACCACCTGACTTCAATGAATCTCAGCACATTACACAACATATTGAAACAAATCGAAACCGAAACACCCAACTGATTTCATCGAATCCATCCGACGATGTACTTTACCACACAACAATACCTCTTTACGCCATCATTGCTGGAATGTTAGCTGCAGCTGCTCTAATCAATGTATATATGGCGAATATAACCGTCAAATTAAGGAATTTACTGAGACCACCAATCATTCTGAGAACATAGAGTTATCAGGTCAAAGCAGGCGAGACGCAACTTTTGCATTAGACAGTGGCAAATAGTTGTTCATCTAGGGGGTGAGGTGCTACATCCCTGTTCACACCATGCTTCAATTATATTGAAAACATTACGCAAGCAGTAAGCCTTCTTCCAATAAAGAGGACCATCGACGGAACACGGCGCCTTTCGTCACCCTCACTTCGGTACGAACGGACAACCCGTAGTTAATAAGCAAATTGTAATAAAACTTTTGTATAATTTAATTAAATATAATTTAGATCATAAAGTGGGTTTTTTTAGATCCTCGGCTGGCATCACTCGTAGTTCATGTTAAAATATTTATTGATTCTTAAGTTAGACAATTTCCTGATGAAATATTTTTCAACTCAATGAATTACTAAACGCCTATAGGTCGACATAAACTGTAATGCAGTTGGGTTATTATTGATTGCAACCACCCTTTAAGCGAATTGCACTGAAAAATATCTCCAAGTGATCTTGACTCATTTTATAAGTAGGTACATAAATATCGAAGACGCATTGACAGTGAATGATAAATATAATAATTAAGAAATATCAGAAAACTTAAAGTATACACACTTAGCAAAGCACATTCTGTGGAATATTTTGTACTTCTTGTAAAACATTAATAACATTAATATTTATTTATTTATTTATTTATTTGCTTATAATGTGGTAGGTACAAAGATGACATAATTTTAAAAGAACAAGACACATTATGCCATGTTATCATGGCATGCAAATGTTTAGCATAATATATAACAATTGACAATTATTAATTAAATTCAGGCAACATAAAATATAGAATAATAAACCAAATATAGATTTAGCCATGAAACATTAGGAAGTGTGGAAGTGAGAAGGGCATATTCAAAATACCATGGAAGTAACATGTTATGGTAGTTCCATGCAAAATACCTAAGAAAATTCATACACAAAGTATCGTATCTTGTTGTCTCATATGACGTGCAGGTTTTTCAACTGGCAAATTTTAAATAGTTCGCCCATGGAAGTAACATGTATACAACATGTATGTATGTATGTATGTTGTATGATAGGTCACGAGTTCGCCATACAAGTGCTGTCACCATGACTATCAGGGTGGCCATTAAAAGGAAAATGATGTGCCGTGTTTTGGGGTTGAAAAAAATGCCGTGTCTCAACCAAATTTATTCAAAAAGTAGACTGGTCCCTAATTACATATTGTTGCTATAGTTACAGGCATTAAAAGGAAGGGTTCCGTAGACTGGGGTACTGGGTTATTTTAAGCATATATAGGTTGTGTTCCGATATACACTGGAGCACTGTGATGTGTGACGTCAATTTAGTATACTGTGAAGTCGTTCCTTTATAGTTACCTATACAGGTTACTGTTTATAACGGAACACAGTCCAGTATGCTGATCTGTCATTACTTTTATTTCATACAAAGTATTGATTTCACACTGCAATAAACACAATTTCATTACATTTTCCATATTTCGGTATCTTTGAATAACAATATTCAATAATAATAATAATTTTCAATAGTGCAAGTTGTTATATTTCTCGACGCTGTTGATCACGTGATCGAACCACAGAGAGCACCTTACCTCGACAACGCCATTACAAAATGGCGATGATTTATGACGTCATATATTTCCATGGCATACTGCGGCAGTATACTGCCAGTCTAACGGAACGATTTTTCTCCAGTAAGAACACTGGACAGTGCTCACAGTATATTTCGGAACACAGCCATAGTGTTATGTGAAACGCGCCACTAACAACTGTCATGTTATTAGGCACCACTGTCAGTGTCGTGTCATTTCATGTCATTGTCAATCAATTGTCAAGAATTCAGCGCGAGCGTTGTTTTGGATGGTTAGGATTTGTGCAATAGGATTATGTTATAATAGGAATTCTTCTATGAATAAGATAAAGGTTTGAATTATAACAATGGCTAACCACTATGAAGTACCTAGTTGGTAAGAAATGGGATGTTTTTGATAACATCAACAATTTTCTTGAAGTCACCAAGGCCGGCATTAGTTTGGTTATTTATTTGTTCTAGGGCTGGCAAACCATCTACAGGACTCCATTTGGACGTGTTAAAAGGTGATAAGCTGATTCAAAAGCTGATGATAGACGAGAAAAAATGCTACCTTTTTGGTCGAAATCCACAAATGAATGATTTTTGCATCGATCACGCAAGTTGCTCAAGAGTACATGCAGCTTTTGTTTACCATAAAGATTTGAACAGGGCTTTTTTAGTTGACTTAGGCAGCAGTAAGTAATAAAATAATGATCCAATTTAGAAAATACGCATGTTGTTTTACAGCGTTGTTAATCACGTATGTTGTTTTACAGCCCATGGGACATTTATTGGTCAAATGCGTCTAGAGGCACATAAACCAACACAACTTCCAATTGACTCCAATTTTCACTTTGGAGCTTCCACAAGGAATTACATTATCAGGTAAAATATTTATTATTACCATTTTATTACGAGTTAATGTGATAATCAGGTAGATTCGTCTCGTGTACATAGGGATGTTATATTTACATTTCATCTAGATGTGGCAAAACTAATGCTGTCTGCTACTTATGATTGCCTAATGCAAAACTAAAATATATATTGCATCTTTCAAGGTTTAAACTTGCGACTCCTAGTTACTAGTCACTAACTTTTGATATCAGTATCTGCATATAATATACTTCAACTTATCATGACGCCATTTCCCTTGCGGGGTAGGCAGAGAGAACAGAGTACCAAGAGGCTCTATTCTTGCATACATCTCTCGCTTCCTCAATATTCATAACTCTCTTCATACACGCTCGCCGGTTTTGGAGACTCCTGACTCCACCTTCCTTCAATACATGACCAATTTGGTCTAGGTAGGTAAGTCTCGGTCTCCCCCTGTACCTACATCCTTCCACTTCTTCGCATTGTATATCTTCTTAGCCAGTTGCTCGTCCTGCATTCTTTCCACATGTCCGAACCATCGGAGCATTCCCTTTCGCATCTTTACACCAATACTCTCTTTCATACCTACTCGCTCTCTTACGTCATTGTAACGAATGCGGTCAGTTAGCCACACTCCACAGATTCTCCGCAGAGATCGCATTTCGACTGCATTGATTTTGCTCTCATGCTCCTTTTTACATACTCAACTCGCTTCCATATAATAACGTTGGGACAAGCACTGCATTGTGTATTGCGACACGTGCCTTCTGGCTGAGGTGGTGGCTGCCGAGAAGTTGTCAAAATGCTCCGTTCACTCTATTTCCCGCATTCACTCTTCTTTCTACATCAGTGATGTACCTTCCATCCCGACTGAATCCACATCCAAGATATACAAATTCATCCACTTGTTAGCCTATTGCTACTCTAACATCTGTTTTGGCTTCTTCTCTTTCAAAAACCATTACTTTGGTTTTGCTCATATTCACACGTAGGCCCCTTTTCTTACAATCTTCTGCCATTACGTCGACTAGGGTTTGCAGGTCAGTCGCAGACTGCGCTAATAGGACCGCATCGTCTGCATATAGCAGCGTGCTAACCACTGAGTCGCCCATCTGAACTCCCACATTCATTTCATTCAACCTTATATGATAAACAGTCTGGCTGAGAACGCAGCCCTGTTTAACGCCGATATTGACGTCAAACCAGGGTGTTATTCCATCATCCATCCGCACACAAGATCTGCAGTCCATGTAGTTGGACTGCACCGCTTGTAGCAGTCTACCGCTCATACCATACTCCGGCAAAATGTCCCAAAGTTCCTTTCGTACAACAGTGTCAAATGCTTTCTGCAAATCCACAAAACTGCAGAAAACCCTCTGGCCTACAGCCAGATGCTTCTCCACAATGTTGCGCAGAGAAAACACTTGATCCATGCATCCTCGTCCACACCTGAAACCTCCTTGTGCCTCACACAAAAATTCATCAGATTCAAAAATGCATATAATATGACTAATATTATTGCTGACAGCTCTGACAATAGACGGTGTTAAATATATAAAATTGAGAGTTTATTTTTTCTATTTTATTTTGAAAGCTTGCACCTTTAGTGGCCATGTTAGCCTCATGGGTTTTTACTGATGGGATGTGTTTTAAAATTGATAGTTAACGCTCATAGTCTAGTAGATTTCAGTATGCAAGCGGGCCGCAAGAATGTAATTTTATGTTATTGTTATTAACAGGGAAAGACCTACAGGTAATGCTCGTGGGATCATGGAAGACTTGCCTAACACAGAGATGGAGGGTGCACTACTGGGACTGCCTGAGACACAAACTGAATTAGATGTGAGTATATATTGAAGGGAAAAATACACCACCTATTTTTATACTATGGGTGTGGTAGACAAACATAATGACCCATATGATGTGAGAGAGAGTTACCATAGATGCTGGTAACACTAGAGGCATTACTTGGGGAGCAGGGGAGGGCTTTAGGCCCATACAGACCATACGTAAAGGTATTTTAGCTCTTCTTCATTAGCTACTCGCTTTTGGCTGCGGCGAAGCCGCGGACATAGGCCAGTGTATTTTAATTGCTATAAACCGGACTTAGTGTTTCTTTTTACTGGTAAAATAGCTTTTTTATTCCCAATGTTTCGACTGGGTTTTACCAACCGTGGTCACGGGTCGTACGTCGGGAATATAAAAGGTATTTTACCAGTAATTAGATATGGGTTAAGTCCCACTTAAAGTATTTAAAGTACCTACATAGTAATGAAACGCAAAGTAAGCGAAGTAATGTCAGACGCGGGTAGCGCCAGCGACTTTATCTAATACTAGCCTTTGCCAGCGGCTTCGCCGCAGCCAAAAGCTAGTTTTTCGGTTATATCTCAGGTTCCCGATATAGTAGCGCAAAAAAATGTCTATCAGTTTTTAAGTCAAATCATGGCCTTTCAAATAAAAAAAGTTGCATCAAAATCCATCTAGTAGTTATTTTAAATAAATTCTAAAAAAAAAATCTAGTTTAAATAATTTTCTAGTTTTCCGGTTATATCTCAGGTTCCCGATATAGTAGCGGGATAAAATGTATACCAGTTTTTAAGTCTAAACAAGACCTTTCAAATAAAATAGTTGCATTAAAATCCGTTCAGTAGTTTTTGTGTGATGCGCGAACAAACAAACAGATATACAGACAAACAGACAAAAAAATCTAAAATAATCGTTTTGCGTTTAGACACGCCTATATAGCCTATTACAGTCATTTTATCTCAAATATCTTAAATGTACAGACACAGCTATGTTACAGTTTTATAATAGTAAGTAGATATAGACTAGCTTTCCGGGCCCACTTCGTTGGGCGGTAAACATTAAAAAAATAACCCTCTAATAAAAAATACCTATTACTCAATAGATTACGACACGGTCGCGGTTCCATACCTATGTCGCATTATCTCTTTTACCATTCGTACAAATTATATGCAGTAAAAGGAAAAAGTCTTTTGTTTTAAACATTTGAGATAATAAATTTACTTATTTTGATAAGAATTCATAATTTTTGATAATATGACCAATAAACATGACCTAACGATTTAAATTATTATTTTAATATAAAAACAACTTTTTGTGACTTAAATATAAAAGTGAGACATATGTTGTTGCTGATTTTTTTGTAGGCAATATCAAACTCTACAACTTTTCTCTAGAACTCAATCATATATCTCTCATCGTTAAGGCAGTGTTCGTAAGAAACGTTTTCGTTCAACCGTTTTTTCTCCGACTTACTTTGCAAATGCGACTACCACGAAAAAGCCTTTTAATTTTTCGGATTAATATATAGCCTATGACACTCACAAATAACGTAGCTTTTTATTGGTAAAAAAAATTTCAAAATCGGTTCAGTAGGTCCAGAGATTACTTTTCTTTTTTTTCTTTTTTGTTAAAGCGGGAAGAAATATACCTAACCGCACACCCCGTCGTTCGGGGCAACGAACATTGTAGTGTGGGGCCCTCACCTACTAAATAAACCTGCCGTCTGCCGTCTCCGCCTATATTGGCGGGCCACTGGGACCATATTACATTCCTTCAGTGGTAGAGATTACCCCCTACAACCTCACAAAGTTTACCTCTTTATAATATTAGTATAGATAAATAAGATAGATGCTATAGAAATCTCAATAACTTACATTGTCAGGGTTTTATAATTGGATTTTAATACAAAATTTTACTAGGCCCAATATGTATGTGTACACATACCGTAGTACAAAACTGGATTGGTGGTGCTCTGAGATTTAAATCCATTTTGCTTCAATATAACATGTATGTGGCTGCATTAAAATATGAGCATATATTTTATACCAGATACTGCCGCGGCTTCGTCCGCGCGAACTCTGATTATAAATGTCACTCTACACCTAGACACTAGAGGTTTGCACCGGAGCAGCTAGAACCGGAGAATCACCGGTAATTTACCAGTAAAAGAAATCGATTAAAACTACCGGAGACTAATCGATTAATCTCCGGTGATCGTATCTAATCTTAAATCTTAAATCGTGGAATGAATAATAAAAATACATACATTTATTTAAATATTTTTATGTATATTTTTAGCATTTGACATGCTTAGCACTATACATTAAACACAAAGTGAAAAATGTGAAATCGAAAATAACAGTCAGGAGCAGGATTTGAACCTGCATCTTCTGGATACCGTCCAGATGCTTTACCAATTCAGCCATCCTGACAATTGCTCCTGACTGCTAATTTCGATAACACATCATACTTAACGTCTTTGGGTGACGCCTGCGCCATTTGTCGGAAGTATTTTCATACATTATACCGACCAGGTAAACTTAATTTTACAATTAAGATTTTACCTAATAATGACGCAAACCCTTTAAATATTTAAATATTTTTTTATATATATTTTTAGCATTTGACATGCTTAGCACTATACATTAAACACAAAGTGAAAAATGTGAAATCGAAAATAACAGTCAGGAGCAGGATTTGAACCTGCATCTTCTGGATACCGTCCAGATGCTTTACCAATTCAGCCATCCTGACAATTGCTGCTGACTGCTAATTTCGATAACACATCATACTTAACGTCTTTGGGTGACGCCTGCGCCATCTGTCGAAACCCACCACAAACCTTTTACACTGAGCGACCGAGTCCTTGCCAAAAAAGTCTTGAAAAGTGATACTATGGGTAGATCACCTAAGTTACCGATAGAAGCACAAACAAGGCTGGCTAAATGCCTAAGGGCGTTAGAGAAATTGGACATTGGTTTATCCAGAGAAGTTCGTGATATACAGAGTTACTAAGTTCATAAAAAAAACTAATTTAAGTCTAATCAATAAATAATCCGATTCAAGAATATCACACATTAGTTAATTATATACCGGGGGAGTGGGCAGCAGCACTCCTTCGAGTATTAACAACAACCACTGCGATCGCCAACCCGCCTGCCAAGTGTGGCGATTACGGCACTATCCCCCATTCTTGGGGAGGCCTATGTCCAGCAGTGGACGTTAAAAGGCTGATGGATGGATGGATGATATTAATTTTAAAAATAAAGCATAGTTGCTATGGGAAATAGCTTGTACATACAAGACTTGAATTACTATTACCTACTGCTACCGTTGTTTGTTGCCTAAATATCTACTTGAAAAATTTCATTGATTTTACCTACTTATTTTTAAGTTTATGATTTTCACTCCTATAAAGTTTGAGAATCACATTTTCGTTTCATTGTCGAACGGGGCAAGAGCGGACATATTATGCTTTTGAAAAAACAAAATTGTCATTGCTGGCTAAGATACGAAACATTCAAGACTGTTGTGAAAGTAAAATTTGAATGGGGTTAGACCGGAATAAAATTATGTATTTTATCAATACGATAAAATTGGCTTTTTCTTTTTTCATAAAAATATTTTAGAAGTCCGTTAACAAAGCAGACTATTGAAATAAAAATATTCTTTTAAAGTCTTACAAGAACATCAAAAAACCATCCGCTCTTACCCCAACATACCTTATGCTATATTCTCCGGTGATCACCGGTGAACAACCGGTAGATCGCTAAATAACCGGTGAATTCAATCGGTTGTCAAAATCCCGCTCCGGTGCAAACCTCTACTAGACACAGAATAACCATTTGTGGATCACACAAAGAGTTGTCCTGTTTGGGAATCGAATCCACAACACTCGGGCGGGAGGCCGGTATCTAAACAACTACGCCAGTTGAGTAGTTTTGGCATGAAAGTTTAACAAACTAACTTAATTTTGCATTTAACGGCCTTGGTGGTGGAGCGGTAGTGTAAACGAGAGACGAACGAAAAGTGTGTGCTAATCATGATGTCTCGGTTCGATCCCCGGGACGGCAATGCTATTGAGCTTTTTCCTAAAAAGAAAAATTCTTAGTAGCAGCCCGGAGTTTGGAAATGTGCTCGGTAGACGTCAATAGGCTCGCCCCCTATTACGTGGGACTTAAACGTAGCTGGCGAATCGTGGGTGTGTAATACACCTCTGCCTACCCCTTCTGATGTGATGCTATGTAATTTTGCATTATAATATTAACTAACCTTTGGCTGCCGTTCTGCTGCAGACTAAAACTAAAATTCTGAAATAATTGTTTTGTATTCAGAGACACTTAAATAGCCTTTTAAAATATTTTATTCTTAAATATCTTAAATGTACAACTCATTTATAATAGCACTGATACATATAAGGATTCCATAATAATAGCATTTTAACAGAACTAAATATTAAAATCTAATTAACATATTTATAATTCCAGAATCTGACGGAATTCAATACAGCTCACAACAGAAGAATTTCAATGTTAGGTATTTCAACAGAGGATGGCAGTGATGTTATGAAGGTAAGATACACATTTTTAATGTAGGTACTTGTAGCAACATTCCATTTTGTATACAAATCTGTTATGATGTTTCACATCTGTCAGTTATTAAAAATGATCATTTCGATATTTTTAATACAATGTTATAATTAATATAGCAATAACATGATACAATCAAATGAGGTTAATACTACATTTTATATTTTAGCCTCCCACTGGCACAAAACGATCAGCGTCAATGACAGGTGGCATTGCAAAAAAACAAAAACGCAATGTTTCCTTCAATGAAGAGGTGGATATTATCAATCCAGAAGATATAGATCCAACTATTGGGCGGTTTAGAAACTTAGTCAGGTCTACAATAGTGCCTAATTCTAACAGTGCACCGAAAAAATTGAAGTTGCAAAGTGCTGATGATGGTAAGTTTTGACACGCTTTGAAATGTATGTTCATCCATCCATCCATCATCAACATCCACTGCTGGACATAGGCCTCCCCAAGAGAACGCCACAACGAGCGGTCCTGCGCCGACCGCATCCAACGGTTCTCCGCGACTTTGACCAGATCGTTGGTTCATCGGGTGAGGCCGCCCTACGCTGCACGTCCGATACGTTGTCGCCACTCGAGAACCTTTTTTTCGCCAAGGGTTGTCGGTTCGTCGAGCGATGTGGCCTGGCCATTGCCACTTAAGTATGCGAACCCGGTGGGCTATGTCGGTCACTCCGATGTTCACATGTCATCCCTGTATGTTACACATTAAAAATTAAATTACATGCAATAGCATACTTTTCCAAGACACTGGTGTATAGATTTTCAGGGAAATCATTGATACACATTAATAAACTAGTCTTTTCTTTTGGTTTTTCATTAAGACAAAAGTTCTGCACTGATGGATGCCTGTGGAATACTTTGCAAATACTGATAGAGAGAAAAAATATAATTATATATTATATCCTGCTTGGCCTTGTGGGCCCGGCTTTAGAATTGTCCCACCCCTCTTTACCCACGGGAGTCGTAAGAGCCGACTAAGGAATACCGAGGGAGTGGGCAGCAGCACTCCCCCGAGTATTAACAACATCCACTGCGATCGCCAACCCGCCTGCCAAGCGTGGCGATTACGACATTATCCCCCATGACGGGACCGCTCGTTGAGGCGTTCTCTTGGGGAGGCCTATGTCCAACAGTGGACGTTGAAAGGCTGATGGATGGATGGATTATATCCTATTTGTTCATAGTGCCTGTCGGAATATAAATGAAAAAAATCACCTTACATGTAATAGAAGTGAAATTTCTTATCGTTTTGTACAACATACACTGTTTGTCATGTTCAAATGAAGACTATCTTTACGAAAATACATGTTTGGCCGCTGCTGATTTTTTTTTTTTTTTTTTATGTCATTTAGTGGCAGGCCAGCCACGGCCCATCTGATGGTAAATGGTAACCGTCGCTCATGGACTCAACTATATCGAGAGCATTTCACCGATATGAAATGAAAGTATAAACGGCTATCTCCTGCTACAGCCAAAACGCAACGATGTGCTTCATAGCCGGTCACACGGGAGATGGTGGTACCAACCCGCTCGGACCCGATACCAAAGTCATGCAATGGATAATAATTGCTTACTTCCCTTAGTCGCGTCATACGACACCCGTGGGAAAGAATGGGGTGGTGACACTTGTATTCTTAGTCCGTCGCCACACGGAAAAGTTGCTTTCATTATGTCTTTCAGGCAATGAAATACGATTCTCTCATGTTTTTAAATTTTATCTCAAATATCATTTTCTTCTCACCTCTTTAAAATGACACTCTATTATCGAACATAAGAGGTCCCATTTCAAAAAAGAATCACATCAACAACGAAAACAAGTGCACAGCTAATTAATATTATTTTGTCATATAGGCCAGCATCACCTTTCACTAAGATTGCAGGAAATATCAAGAGGTAGCAACTTATATTCTGACTTACCAGCGCCAAGTTCACATCTCAGTCTAATTGGTGCAAGGTAAGCATACTCAATATACTACAAAGTATTTTTTATTGCTTATAGTGGCAAATGAGCCCCTGCCCACTTAATGGTAAGAGGTAACTGCCCCTCATAAACTCAGGAATAATAAGAATATTGCGTAGTTGCTGCAGACCATTTCATTTCTTAGGAATAAATGGACTGCGATCTACCCTTCGATCAACATTATGTATCACTACAACCAACACCAATGTGTTTCAAAGGTTGGTTAAAAGGAAGACTGTGATACCGAGTAATAAGTGAGTACTGAGTACTCCCACTTGGTACCCAAACCCATTTTTTTTTGTTAAGGCGGGATTAATGTACTTAACCGCACACCCTGTCGTTTAGGGCTACGAACAGGGTAGTGTGGGGCCCTCACCCACTAAATAAACCCGCCGTGTGTCGTCTCTCCGCCTGTGTTGGCTGGCCACTGGAACTATGTTACATTACTTTAGTGGTACTTGGTACCCAACTCTACCATGAATAATGCGATGGATGATAAATGCTTACGACCCTTATTCGCCTCGTACGACACTCGCGGGAGAGTATGGAGTCTTGTAAATAATTTTTATCCACTTTCACAAATAATTGGTTTTCTAAAGTAGCTAAGCATGTCAAGTGCTAAAATACAGATCAAAATATAAAAAAAATCGTAATTGTAAAATTAAAGTTACTATATATCGGAATAATCCATAATAGATCCGATAGGTGGCGTGGGTCGTGGGCCGTTAGGTGACTGCGATAGCTAATGCGAAGCTTTTCCTACTTTCACAAATAATTTGTTCTTAAAGTAGCTGAGTATATGAAGTGCTAAAATACAGATAAAAAAAGACATCAGCTTTTAAACATAATAGAGAATCATGCCTATATCCCCCGAAGGGGTAAGCAGAGGTGTATTACACACCCACGGCTCGCCAGCTATGTTTAAGTCCCACGTAATAGGGGGCGAGCCTATTGCCTTCTACCGGGCACATTTCCTAACGCCGAGCTACTGCTACTGAGAATTTTTCTTTTTACGAAAAAGCCGAAAAAGGCCGGGTATCGAACCTGGGACCTCATAATCAGCAGTCGCTCATACTACCAGGCTCTTCAATTTCATAAATATATGTATATAATATACCTACTTTTTCAGATTAGGGTTAACATTGCCAAATCCTGCACCAGATGTGGAGCTTGAAGGTCCGGAGCCACATTTGAATATACATCCTCCGCTTCCGCATACAGGTAAACTATAATGAGGAGTGTATTTATAATTAGCTACTTACAAGGGCGTTATTTTTCATTTTGGGAAAACTTTTTAGTGCAATTCGTTTCCAACTCCACATTTACATTGTTTTAGATATTACGTCACTATATTTCGTCTAAAATTATCTATAAAACAGCATACTGTTTTGCGTAAAAGAGACTTCGACTTTCTTCTTATATTAGTCTGTACCACCCTCATACAGCATAGATTTTTATTATTGTGCATATAGTGTTGGTGACGTCTATAGGCTACGGTAACCCCTTACCATTAGGTGTGCCGTATGATTGTGTGTCATCCGCGTAGTCTAAAATAAAATACACTATAATTATCTATTCATTTATCCATCCATCCATCATCCAGTCTTGGCCCGAACTTGTTATGTTCGACAGGTACTTTTGTTAGATCTAAGGTTTGGCTACCATCAAACCAACCTTAAATTTGACTCTGGATCTTCACAGTTAGCCGCAGTTTGGCTTTGAACCTAGTGTACCTATGTCCAAAGTGGTGGAATTCAGCATATTTTACTAAACTTTATTGTTCTAAATTACATTTTTGATATGTTTGTTTTTGATATTTTTATAAGTTTACGGTAGTATATTAATTAATCCAATCTATGTTGGTATTGTTTTAGTGCCCGAAGAACCGGGTCCTTCAAGCGAACCTCGGAAGAAGAAGTATGCCAAAGAAGCCTGGCCTGGCAGGAAACCTGGTCTTATACCGAGTGTATGAGATATACATTAATTCACTATAGCAAAACTCATTGTAAGACATACGTTTGTAACTGCCTCTATGTCGACCTAAGATATTAAGTGTCTTTATCCCATTCTCGTCATAAGAGTATTAATGAAGTAAAAATTAAGTAGAAAATGCTAGAGAAGGAATATTGAAAGAAAGAATAAGTTGCGAGTTTTGTGAAGCATCTTTTAGTCAGTATCCAAAAAAATATTCGACTTACGTCGCTTAGATTTTGAGAGAGGCATGTATCGTAGTACGAGGACGAGTTTGTAAGTTAAAACCCCCTCATCAAGGAGGCGGGTGCTAAAGATGGTAGGTATATAATATGAAATGTACTGAAATATCACAACTTGAGTAATACATATATTGTAGTACAGTGCCAATGCATTAGTAAAATATGTGTGACTAGGTTGATGGACTAAGAAAATAAAAAATATACTTGTATTTTTTAATACAATTTTGTAAGTTTTTAATTTACTGGAAAAAATTAACAAAAAAATTGAACAATTTATAACCAGTTTCGGGTGATTTAAACGTCTATGTTTGGGCGCTCTAATTCTGTAACGTCATTCTACACAACGTCACCAATAAAATATTTGATTAATTATTGATTCATCAAAATTATTAATAAAATATTCATTGATTTATGAAAGTTATAAAACCTAATTATTATTATGTAACAATATTTGAAATATAGTATGTCTTGGCGAAGCTACTCGTATAATTATATCTACTGCCGATAGTTAGATCAATATTCAGTCATATGTAATAATTTGACATGACATCATCATATCTCTATGGGACCACCTTGGTAGTGTATACTATCAAAAAAATAAAAAAAAGAATTACGTAAATCTGTTCAGACATTAAACAGAAATCTGTGTACATGCACACAAATAGAAAGATACAGGGCAAACTACTCAGACTAACTAAAAAATTAAGACAAAAAAAAGACGCCTTGTCAAATAAAAAATGAAGACACTTTTAAAAAATAAAAAGGAAGACGCATTGTCAACTAAAAAGTGAAGCCTTATTAAAAAAATAAAAATGTCGCATTGTCAACTAAAAAGTGAAGCCACTTTTAAAAAATAAAGAAGGAGACGCATTGTCAACTAAAAAGTGAAGCTACTTATTAAAAATAAAAAAGTTGCATTGTCAACTAAAAAGTGAAGCCACTTTTAAAAAATAAAGAAGAAGACGCATTGACAAGTAAAAAGTGAAGCCACTTTTTTAAAATAAAAAAGTCGAATTGTCAACTAAAAAGTGAAGCCACTTTTAAAAAATAAAGAAGACGCATTGACAACTAAAAAGTGAAGCCACTTTTTTAAAATAATAAAGTCGAATTGTCAACTAAAAAGTGAAGCCACTTTTAAAAAATAAAGAAGAAGACGCATTTACAACTAAAAAGCGAAGCCACTTTTTTTAAATAAAAAAGTCGCATTGTCAACTAAAAAGGTAAGCCACTTTTAAAAAATAAAGAAGAAGACGCATTTACAACTAAAAAGCGAAGCCACTTTTTTTAAATAAAAAAGTCGCATAGTCAACTAAAAAGTGAAGCCACTTTTAAAAAATAAAGAAGAAGACGCATTTACAACTAAAAAGCGAAGCCACTTTTTTTAAATAAAAAAGTCGCATTGTCAACTAAAAAGGTAAGCCACTTTTAAAAAATAAAGAAGAAGACGCATTGTCAACTAAAAAGTGAAGCCAATTTTTGAAAGATGTGTGCGTGAAAGTGTTGTCACCGGAAAGAAATAATCTCTATATTATGGGTAAATTTTTAAAAGTTTTATGTATAAAGGAAGTAAACTTATAAAGTAAGTTTACAGCAAATCATATAGGGAATATTATGGCGCTGACGATGTATTCATGTACCTACGTAACGTACGTACGAAATCGTTGAGTCATTTGGGGTAATTTTATATCATACTCTGGTAACACTCGTGGTTTATGACACTTCGTTTTGGTAAGGTTTTGTTTGTATTTGTGTGCGTGAGCGCGCGTAATTACAAGTTAATGCTCCGTCGATATTTTTTAGTTAGGCAAATTATTAACTTTTTTTTTTTTGTTAATGCTCCGTCGATATTTTTTAGTTAGGCAAATTATTATTATTATTATTATTTTTTTTTGCCTGAAAATTGTACGTAACCGCACACCCCGTCGTTCGGAGCAACGAACAGAGTAGTAATTGTTTTCCCGCCTAAATGAAAAAAAAAAGAAGGATTCAAGTCTATTCGGAGAACGTTCTGGACCGCTACGCTATCGCAGACACCTACTGGTGCACCAATCTCCATTTTAAACTTGTTTTTGAAAGTCTTACAAAACCAACGCCACGTATCATTGAACTTGCATACATTATATTCCGATATAGTAAGCTTAATTATTACAATTGAGTTGTTGTTGAGACATGACGTACTATTGAACAAACTGAAATTGTGCGGTATACGAGGTCCCGTGTTAAAATGGTGCGAAAACTATCTTGAAAACAGATACCACTGTGTGAAAGTCGGTGACGCCACTAGTGAAACTATTAAAGTTAACTATGGCACAGCTCAAGGGTCGGTTCTAGGGCCATTACACTACATTACTTATTGCAATGATCTCGTAAATATCATACATAAATGTGAGATATATCAATTTGCAGACGATACGTGTCTTTTGGCTGCCGGTCTAAAAGTAGCTTTTGAACGTCTTCAATTAGACTTTACAACACTGAGCAAATGGTCATATGATGCTGGTCTAGTGCTAAATGCTAATAAGACTAAAATGATGTACATTAGCTCAAGTCAATATAGGAAGCAACTTCAACTTAGACTTATAGGCACATACACAACAATGTCTTCACTCTAATAAAAAAAGTCGGTGTGCTTGTGAACCTATAGATATGGTATCTAGACACATGTATCTAGGACTTATTATAGATGACCGTATCTAATGGACCGATCACATACAATATATCTGTGATAAACTACGAGCTATCCTTGCGAAACTTGTACTCTTAACTGAGAAAATACCACACAGCATTCTATTAACACTTTACATCGCATTAGGTGAATCTATTATATCTTATGGACTAAGTAGTTATGGCCGAACCTATAAAACACATCTAGATCAAATATATAAATTGCAGAAAACTATTTTAATGAAAATTTACGAAAATTTAATACTAAGCCTAACATGACATTACGTTATACATATACAAAATTAATAACGCCTGTCTTTACTAATTTCTATGGTAAATCACGATTAGCAAATATCCTACCTGAATTAACAAATGCGCTACCTCTGAATGTAAAAAATGAAATAACTCCCAAAAACATTAAATATAAACTTAAGAATACTTTATTGAACGAACAAAAACTAGTAATAAAATATATTGATAAATGATAATATTATGATCATTGAAAATCACACTGTTAGATATAAAACTTAAACATGCTGTATATACTATTGTATAACATAAGAAGGCGGTAGGTGCGTACGCGCGCCATATTTTGTTTTGTGTTTACCCACTTCATTTGTAAAGTATTACAATGTTTATGAGTTTACGACTAGTGATTGTCGACGGTTCTGCTGGTGTACAGAAAAACCTAAAAAGGTTTATGTTTGCACATAGCTACATCTAAGTTTTATGTAAGTTTTGTATGATGAAATAAATAAATAAATTAATTAAGAATCATACTAAGTGATAATGGAAAAAGAGGGATTTACTGCAGTAAATCTCTCTTTTTATGAGCGAAGCATGTCAAATGCTAAAAATACATAAATAACATCAGCCTGTATTCCCCATAGGGGTAGGCAGAGGTGTATTACTTACCCACGGTTCGCCAACTATGTTTAAGTCCCACGTAATAAGAGGCGAGCCCATTGCCGTCTACCGGGCACATTTCCAAACTCCAGGCTACTACTGAGAGTTTTTCTTTTTACGAAGAAGCTCAATAGCACCCGACCCGTGAATCGAACCCGAGACCTCATGATCAGCAGTCGCTCACACTACCGCTGCAACACGGAGGCAGTTAAAAATAAAAAAAATATAGTGGAAATAAATATATTCAGATAAAACTTTTTTGCAAACTCAGACGTGATGATTTGTTATAACGTTGCATTTTAGAAATTTCAGAGAGAGATTTAAAATATTAATATTTTACAATTGAAACACAAAACATTTTAAAAATAAGTGCAATATTTTAATAGCAATGAATATTACACATAAAATAGTTGGTCTGTTTTGGAGTTACATGCATATATCTCATTACCAGTCATACCATTAGAAATAAAATACGAAATAATATTGAATTTATCTGAAGAAAAATTTAACCCACCTAATTGGCGTGGTATATCGAGTCAATTAATTGCTGTAAAGGAGGCTTAATGCTCAACAATTGCAACACATGCTTGCAATTACGATGACAATGATACAGTCAAGTCTAAGTATTCTGCGTTTTGATTTACCCCAGGGGGTAAAAATGGCAAAAAGAATGAACTTTATTATAAGAAATTTTACAACATTCATTAGAATCTTCAATTTAAGATTAGAACTAATATATCACGTTTTAACAGTCTCGGTAGGTACTTTAGTACATTTCTGTAAGGGTACCTCAGATTACCAAAAAAGGAAAGACACCGCATTGTCAACTAAAAAGTGAAGCCACGTTTTCAATTATGTGTGCTTTGAAAGTGATTTCACCGGAAAAAAATCCCTATAATTGGGGTAAATGTTTAAAAGTTCTAATATTAAAAGATAAAGGAATAGTAAAAAAGTAAGTTTACAACAAATCATATAGGGAATATTATCGCGCTGGCGACGTATTATTTGGGGTAATTAATCATACTCTTGTGGTGTATGTTACTTCGTTTTGGCATGGTTTTGTTTGTATTTGCGTGCGTGAGTGCGTGTAATTACTGGTTTGGCATGGTTTTATAGGACTTCATTGGATTGTCCGCATTGATCCGTCTATACTTTTTTCTTGGTCTGAGAAGGGTACGAAAGTAAAAAAAAACGCTGTGCATTTCACAAATAAGTAGAAGTAATTCAGTAGTCGACTCCCAAAGTTCGCTACATAAAAAAAAAATAAAAATAAAATTGCACTTACAAAGTTTATGTCGGTGTTGGCTGTTGATAGGATTGGTTACCAAGTGGAAGTACTACTCGTCGGGCCTCAGGTACCACCGTTTGCCATGGGACCGACCGTGACACTTCGTTGTGTTTTGGTTGTAGCGGGAGATTGCTGTCCGTTCATTTTCAATTCGCAAAATGAAATGGTAAGCAACGGCTTGGCGGTATTCTTAGTATTATTGAGTCCATAGATATAGTATAGGTATACTATGTCAGTATATATATCTATGTTTGAGTCCACCAATTACCACTCAGGCGGGCTGTGGTCTGTCTCCTAAACAAAAAAATAATAACGCTATAGATTCCATGAAAGTACATGTATATATCAAGAAACCACAATAAAAAAGTTTGTATAGGTCCATCAGCCTTTCACGTCCACTGCTGGACAAAGGCCTCTCCAAGAGGGGATAGTGCCGTAATCGCCACGCTTGGCAGGCGGGTTGGCGATCGCAGTGGATGTTGTTAATACTCGAGGGAGTGCTGCTGCCCACTCCTCCGGTATTCCCTCAGTCGGCTCTTACGGCTCCCATGGGTGGAGAGGGGTGGGACAATTCTAAAGCCGGCCCCACACAGCAAGTAAAGCCGGCCCCACACGGCAAACTTGTATAAGTATTAAATTATATTGTTTGAGTAATTTTTGGCAGTTGGGGTAACATTGAACTAAACATAGGCATCACGCCTGTTTTCCACGAAGGGGTAGGCAAAGGTATATTTACACATCCACGGTTTGTTGGCTATGATTAAGTTCCACGTAATAGGGGGCAAGCCTATTGCCGTCTACCGGGCACATTTCCAAACTCCGGGCTGCTACTGAGAATTTTTCTTTTTACGAAAAAGCTCAATAACACTGCCCGTCCCGGGAATCGTAGCCGAGACTTCATGATCAGCAGTCGCTTATCCACTACCGCTGCACCACAGAGTCAGTTAAGTAATTTAATTGTTTTTTAACTAATTTACATTAAAGCAAAAAATTAAAGCGTTGCTTTATTTTTGGCTAAAATTTCAGTAAATCCCTTTTATCAGTATCTTAACACTTCAAATAGTACAAAATGCATAATTAAGTATTGAATATGCACAAAATATAATGATATGTCGAAAATGTTAAAATTACGATTTTATGGTCATGTCATATTATGATACTATTTACAATCTTTGATGCTATAGTGTAAAGACAATACGATGAAATGTGAAAAATCTATACTTATATTAGTGATAAAGATAAAATGTTCAATCTAATTATAATTTATAGAAAACTGTTAATTTCTTTCACATTTTTGTGTCTACCTTTCCAAGTTCCTTTGAAGTATAATACCGTGTCCTATACTTTTTTATACTACGCGAGAGTCACAGGCATACGCGCATATAGTAAGCGGTTACCGTAGCCTATAAACCCTAGCAACACCTGAGGCATCACTAGCGCGTCGCCAACTCCAATGAAAGAGATAGGGAGGCGAGAAGAGTAATAATAAGGAAATGATAGGAAGGATAATAAGGAGAGAATAGGGAAGGGTTTTGGGCCTCCGGCGCTCGCACTCACAATATGAGACAACGATAGGAGTAGTTGCCTTTGTTTCACCATGATCTTTTGTGAGAAGGTGGTAATTAGCTGATCGAGCCGGCCCCATTCATGATGGGTTAAGTAAGGCTCTACCTACTAATGATTCGGTAAGGATTCTATTTCAATTTTTTTGTGTGTAAGTAACAAGCCCTTGCTGTTTCACTACACAATGAAAAACGAAACGTTAGACGAACTTTCGTTTAACTTCTTTGTGATTGGTCGCCTGAATCACGCGTCGAAATCTCGACTAATCAGGAATCACGCGTCGAAATCTCGACTATTCAGGAATCACGCGTCGGGCTGTTGATCAATTACAATGACTTGAAACGAAAGTTCGTCTAACGTTTCGTGTTTCATTCTAAGGGGGCTCGTGTCCTTTTAGACTGAGGTGGATATAGGTCTATCACGCTGGTACAGTGCGATGGCTAATTTTACAAGCCGTCTAGAAAATTTTACAGGCTTTCAGGATCCTGGAGGAACATTTTTTCCTTCTTGCTCAGTGACGGGCTTCGTGGCGTAATCGGTAGTGTAATCGGACCGATCCGTGCACGAGGTCGTGGGTTCGATTCCCACTCAGGACAATTATTTGTGTGATGAACACAGATATTTGTACTGCGTCTGGGTGTTTTTCTATTATATGTATGTATTTACAAAAAAAAGTAGTATATGTATTATATCCGTAATCTGGTACCCATAGCACAAGCGTTAAGCTTAGTTTGGGACCAGAGGACGTTGTGTGAAAATGTCCGTAAAATATTTATTTATTTATTATTATATTATCCTCACGATATTTTCCTTCAACGAGCAGTAATAATAATGATCTCCAGACCGTAATTACGGTCCCTGTGGCCAGTTTGACCTCTAGCTCAAAAATAGTAGTGCATTTGGTGATAAATTGAAAATCTTTATCGACTCTCAAAAAAAGAAATCTCTCCCGTTCTTCTACGGGTCTCCGTATTACGGATTCATCACGTAAGGAAATACCAAGCATAGCCCGCTCCATGTCACGCTGAGCGACTTTCAGCCTTAATACAAGGCCAACATTCAAAGACTCTATATGTTTCTGTACTATATAATAGGCCTATGAATTAAAGATTTTGATGTGAAACATCTAATGCGGAGGGAGGGTAAAATCGGCTGTAAGCGTGGCGACGCTTTTATTTTACTTGTCCCGTTCAAATCTTGCAAGTTAAATTTGACACACTTCCCGGTTTCCGATTAAGCTGAAATTTTACACGCATGTGTAGGTATATCGCGTGACAATGTAATATTATGATGACATGAAGCTGATCTGATGATGGAACTCTAAAGTGGATATAGGAACTCTATAATGAACTGGCGCTGATAAAGCTGGAAGGTGGCCACAGTAACTCTGTAATGAAACGACGCAACTCTATCGAGTGTATACTCGTTTGATTCGTCTTGAGGAGTACTTTGTCAAGTTATGACCATTTTATTTCTACAAAATAATTTCGATTATTTCACATCTGCTAGACGTCCCGCGACGTCTAATTTTTTTTATTTTTTTAAATTCAATTTGACAGAATTTTGCATATACTTGTTCACATTCGAGCAGTTGCAGACAGTTTATATTGCACTTACGTTTGTTTTCATTTGGAATAAAAACGCCATACAATAGTTATGAACGGGATAAAAATACGGCCGCAACAAGCAAAAGAAATAAAATCCGTAAAATTTGTTTATTTTACTACTCGTAATAGGTAGGTACTATTACTTTCGCAAGAATTTGAATTTTTCTTCTTTTTTGATAATGACCGTAGATGAGTCACGGCTAGGGTTGCCAACTTTTTTTACAAGAAATAAAGTATATTCAGGTCTACGAAGAATATTAAACAGTATTTTGGAAAAATGAATAGTATTTTATTTATTTATTGTTTTAAATCATATTTTTGAGCTTCTCGTACAACTTACTAATTTACAATCTTTTTTCACATCACCACACACTCGCATGGATTCGTTCAGATACTCGGTGTGATTTGTTTGTGGCTGCGCTGCACTGAGCAGTGAGCGCCCTCTGACTAAATAAAAACAAATTTGTGTGAGCGTCTAAGTATAACACATAATAATGTGTTTGCATTTTCATGCTGAAAACAGTATTTTGTACCTATACTTTATTTTTGTTCAACAGTAAAAAGTATAATTTAGTGAAAAACAGTATAATACTGTTTAAAATAGTATAGTTGGCAACCCTAGTCACGGCCCTATCTTACGGTAAGTGGACTCAGCTATACCAAGAGTACTATCAAGCCGCTGCTCAGCGTTTCATTTCGCATAAATGAAATGAAAGGCTATCCTCCCGCTTCAACCAAAACAGGGCGGTGGAGTTCACGGCCGCTCACACGAGAAACGGTGTTACCACGATGGCCGAACTGGCAAATCATCTGGGACAGTTTTCTAGGAGATACAGGTTCAAATCCTGCTCTTGACTCTTATTTTAGATTTCACCACCCGCGACCCAATTCCTGTCGCTACCGAGTATCGCTCCGATGACGCTCGGCAACGAGAGGTCCCCTCATATTTAGGTGCAGCGCAGACGACAACACTTTTTGTGCGATCGAATCTGCGGCGCACAAAAAGTCTGCATGGCGCGCTTAAAGTCCGTCGCGGATTTTTCGCAGACTTAACGCACACGACGCACATCTACGATCATTTTGTCGGCAGAACTGTAGGGACGTATACGCTGTGGAAATGCAGAGATCGCGATGTATTATTTTATACTTGAAGTTGTGGGTATAATAGTATTTTCCATTCAACTTCCTCACATAGATATATTTACTGTCGTGAATCGATTGATATTATATTATTAATTGATGTTCTATGATTCCTGTAAGGACCCCTCTGGTCTGGTACAAAAGTATTCTCTCTATCAGTTTGTGTTGTTGTGTTCAACAGTGTTTACGTAGGGAGCCATTTTATAAAATATATTGTTGTGAATTTATATAATAATCGTACGATCTGCCTAATTGTATACTCTTATTTGTGTGGTTGTTACAAAATATTGAAACCATTGATCGTGTATCATTCCTCCAGGGCACGCATTCGTGTCATGGGAACTTGACGACGAGATTAACATCCTGATGGTATTCCCATAAAGGGATTGTGATTAAAATGTATAGTATAAGTTGGACTCCTGTTTGGACAGGAGCGGAATAAATATTACATCACGCTTCTTCCCACATGTTTCTCTTTAAATGTCTATCATAATATTCTGTCTTAGAAGTATTTATCATAAATAAGTTGCTGGGCTGTTTTGTACTTCTTGTATTAACATCGATACATCGATGTCTAGCGCCATACTTTACCTCCACCACTTAACGAGTGCAGATTGCAGATTAAAGTGTGCGCCGTCTGCGTTAACGCTTGTTGAAGTAAACGTTCTATTTTTTTCGCGCACATTTTGTATGGCGCGGCGCGGCGCGGTCTGCAAGAATCACGCGGATTTTTTATCTGCCGGACTTTTTGTGCGTCGTATGCGTTACTGCATATAATTACATAGGTTCTATTTTTACGGACTAAAAAGTGCGCCGCGGATAGTACGTCGTCTGCGCCGCACCTAAGGCGACGAGTTCACAGCGCTGCTCGGCCCAAGACGGACACGACTCGAGCGTGTCGCGCCGTGTCCTCGTCGCAGCCACAATGGTGACAGCACAGCGCCAATTCCCTCCCTGGAAACTATGTCATATATCTGGCAAAGTACCCCGACAGCACCAGTCAAGGTAAAAGTAACCAAGCTCTATGAAAAGCGAACAATTTGTTTAAGAATAATGTTAAGTGTGTATTCGATTATGATATAAGTAGTCAACAAAAGCCGTGTGGGGCCGGCTTTAGAATTGTAAAGGGAGTCGTAAGAGCCGACTGAGGGATACCGGGGGAGTGGGCAGCAGCACTCCTTCGAGTATTAACAGCATCCACTGCGATCGCCAACCCGCCTGCCAAGCGTGGCTATTACGGCACTATCCTCCATTCTCGGGGCGGCCTATGTCCAGCAGTGGACTTTAAAAGGCTGATGGATGGATAGATGGAGTCAACAACATATATTAGATGAACCTAACAAATATCTAAGTGTATCTGAAGACCAATCATAGTGGAGTCCGTCGCGCACCACAACGCCACTGCAGCCTTTTGCCCTGCTAACGTTATAGGTAAGTTGTACAGACAAAAAATAATAACAGTCAGTAATATTGTTTGACAAATTTATTTCTATTATCATGCAGCATAGTCTTAAAAATATATTAATGAAAAGAACAAATTAATTTCAAGAAAAGAACAAATTATTTGTGAATGTGGAAAAAGATAAATTTAGTGCACACCCCGTCGTTCGGTGTAATGAGGTAATGTGGGGCCTTCCCCTACTAAATAAACCCGCTTTGTGACGTCTCTCCGCCTTTATTGGCCGACCACTGGAACTATGTGACATTACTTCAGTTGGGGGATTCCTAGAACTCCACAGTCCACTCCACAGCTTGCACTTACAACACACACTTAAAGGTAGTATACAGCATATTTCTTGATAAAAGCTCAGATAAATTCAACTGTTATTAACGAACCCAAGGGCTATATTCTCGTTAATTATTTCTAAGTATTTTATATACGCAAACCTTTATCCATTAGATACTGTCCCTGGTGATCTCAGATTAAGAAGATATATTCCAAGCCTCTGTGCGTGTGTACTATGGGTTTTATTATGAATACAAGATTATTTAATATTAGAGACCCGTCCCGGTTTCATACGGATGGACATCATCATTTTAAACGTTTTGGGACAAACGTAGAGCAAATTTATGTTTATGCAGTACCTACATAACTAGTTTCTTTCAAATTACTTTATTTTATAAAATTTTATATTTTATCCAAACAACAAAATATTTTTATTCAAACCTACATTATTGAAGTTTTAGTAGGGATTCCTATTTTTTCCCCTAGTAAATATAGCCTGTGTTACTCAGGGATAACCTAGCATTCTAATGGTGAAATAATTTTTGTAATCGGTTTAGTAGTTTTTGAGTTTATTAGTTACAAACATACAAAAAATAGACGTCGCGGGACGTCTACCAGATGTAAAAACATCGAAATTATTTTGTAGAAATAAAATGATCATAACTTTTTCAATGTGTGCTTTTATATAATTATGACATGTCTAACATAACGGAAATGGACATAAATCATCATCAGACCCTAGAGATCATCTAGGACTGAAGTACTTGTCAAAATGAATCGAACTAAAGTTGATGGGATTGCGGCGTTTTAATAGCATAGTGCCCATGGCCATGCGACTCCATTATCAGACCGAATATCATCTAGGACTATGGTACCTACTATTTAAGATAACTCAAACTAGCCCTAAATCGAAGCGTTGCGACATTTAATTACCGAGTACCCATGTCCATCTTCCAGCTCCATCATCAGACCCTGAATACTATCTAGGGATAAAGTACTCGTCAAGACTAATCAAACGAGTATAAACTCAATGAGGATGCGTAGTTTCATTACAGAATTACTGTGGCCAACTTTCAACTTAAGAAGAATTGACAATCATTGTTTTGTGCGTAGTAAAAGACCTACCTTTTGTATAAAAATTATCTATCTTTTGTATAAAAATTATCTAGACCGTATTAACGTCACATCTCTAATTGACAATCATTGTTTTGTGCGTAGTAAAAGACCTATCTTTTGTATAAAAATTATCTATCTTTTGTATAAAAATTATCTAGGCCGTATTAACGTCACCTCTCTACTTTTGATTCATACCACATATGCATACCTCTCTACACAGTAAAAGTGAACTTTTTTTTTGTTACGGCGGGAGCAAATGTACCTAACCGCACACCTCGTCGTTCGGGGCAACGAACAGAGTAGTGCGTTTACGTTTTAACTTGCTACTGTATCAGGAATCTGAGATATAATCTGCAATCTAGCTAGCTGCGGGGAAGCTGCGCAAGTAAAGGCTTGTTATATTTTAGCTGGCATTATGCCAGCCTCATGAACAAAAGCTTAAATCCTTTTTTATCGTCAACATCGGATTGCTATTTTTAATTTTTTCCGACGCGAAATTGCGTTACAATTGTTTTCTAATAGTGTTGACCGTGAATATTTATATCTAGGTACCTAAGTATAGAAATCAATTGCTGTCCGTTAGTCTCATTAAAACTCAAAACTGGCTTGACCGATTTGAATAATTGTTTTGTTTTTTTGCTTTGTTCACACTAATAAAGGGGTGGTTTAAAAGTAAAGGCCGTGTGGGGCCGGCTTCAGAATTTTCCCACCCCTCTCTACCCACGGGAGTCGTAAGAGCCGACTGAGGGAATACCAGGAGAGTAGGCAGCAGCACTCCCTCGAGTATTAACAACATCCACTGCGATCGCCAACCCACCTGCCAAGCGTGGCGATTACGGCATTATCCCCCATGACGGGACCGCTCGTTGTGGCGTTCTCTTGGGGAGGCCTATGTCCAGCAGTGGACGTTGAAAGACTGATGGATAGATGGATTAAAAGTAAAAAAAATGTGGGAACCCTATAAAAAGAAGTAGAAAAATAAAAAAAAAATAAAAATTCTTAACTTTGTATGAGTAATTGACTAACAGACAACATTTTTATTTTATACTATATGGATGGCGAACAAACATACCTACGGCCCACCTGATGGTAAGCGGCTACCGTAGCCTGTAGACGCTAGCAATACCAGAGGCATCACTCGCACGTCGCCAACTCCAAGGAAAGGGAAGGAGGTGGATAAGAAGATTAATAGGGAGAGGATAGGGAGGGGGTTTCGGCCTCAGGCGCTCTCACTGACCATAAGAAACACAACGTTAAGAGTAACTATCATTGTTACACAATGATTTTATGTGAGAGGGTGGTACTTCCCCGATCGAGCCGGCCCATTCGTGCTGAGATATGCAAGGCTCTACCAATAGAACTCTACTGTCATTCTTTCTAATTCACTTGCATTACAAGCAAATTAATAAATAAATAATAATAACACGCAGCACATCTGTGCACGGGGTCGTGGGTTCGATTTCCACTCAGGACAATTATTTGTGTGATGAACACAGATATTTGTATTGCGTCTGGGTGTTTTCTATATAATATATGTATGTATTTACAGTAATATCTATATATATATATATATATATATAAGCGATTTACCATGTTCTTTATACTAATTTGCGTGCCTGCTTCTGGCAAATCATGTAACTGCTACTTTATAAGAATATAACGCCTTAACCTGTACCATGATTGTTGCAAATAAATACTTACTTACTTACTTACTTAGTACTGACTCATCACGATATCTCCGAAATCATATGTCCGATTGACTTGAAATTTTGCACAAATGCTCCTTTCACGACGTAGACGCTCACTACGAAAGGATTTTACGAAACTCTTATCCAAAATATATATTTTTGTCTGCTATCGTATTCAGAATTCTACACTCATTATCACAATAATACCAACTGTCACCAGCAACATGTCAACCGTTGCTATAGTAATAGTAACTATTGATGTGGTTATTAAAGTAACATCATGATAAAAGTTGTTTAGCAAAATAATTTTAGTTATGTTTATGAGTTAAAGAGTTGGCATTAGTTTAATAGTTTTTTTAAAGACTTATTTTAGATATTCCGATTTCTATAATATTTCAATTGGCATTAGTTTAATAGTTTTTTTAATTACTTATAATTTAGGTTACAAATGATTGTGAATGTGGAAAAAGAGAAATTTTGTGCGAATGGGATTCGAACTGCGTCCCTTTCAATCCGGGGAAGCGCTCTAAGGCACTAAGCTATCGCACTGACCAACGGCCATACCCAATCTCCACACAATCACAATTGTCTTTACGATCCACTCCACCTATCGGATGCAACGTATTTTGACCAGACCGGAGACGTTCAGGAAGGCCAGGTTAAGAGTACTCGAAACCAACATGCATGAAAACGCTGATTGAATGAAGATGAAGCGAAAGATGCGTGTCAGGATCGTAGCAAGTGGAGAAAAGTGGTCTCTGCCTACCCCTACGGGAAAAGGACAATAGGTATGAATGTATGATTTTATAAAATAATAACAACTTTTAACTGCGTACTTGAGCTTAATGACACTATTCAGAATGAACATGAGAAAAAGAGACAGTCAATGAGTTTTTCAAAAGAGATTTTGGTATTATGATACGTTGCGGAAAACAATACTAAATGAAATGTGTGCAGGAAAGCGTAATCTGCACTAATTTATAGTTTATATGTTTATACTTTTACTGGCTAATTGTGGATCTTCTCTGGTTTATACATCAACTGCCTCTGTTGTGCAGAGGTAGTGTAAGCGACTGCTGATCATGAGGTCGATTCCCGGGTCGGACAGTGTTATTGAGTTTTTTCGTAAAAAGAAAAATTCTCAGTAGCCGGCCCGGAGTTTGGAAATGTGCCCGGTAGACGGCAATAGGCTCGCCCCCTATTACGTGGGACTTAAACATAGCTGGTGAATCGTGGGTGTGTAAAACACCTCTGCCTACCCCTTTATGGAATACTGGCGTGATACTATGTTTTTGTTTATACATCAATGTTTATAACACATAATTATACTAGGCTGTACGGCTTGATGGTGAGCAAGACGGTAAGTTTGCCACCCCCTGAGTGGTTGGCGTGGTAGCCTATAGACCAAAGGGAACCTTCGCGAGTAATCCCCCCAAGAAAAGCTATATCCTATGGCTTTTAATAATGAGGAATGATGATATAGAGGAGACGAGGAAGTGGTCAGTTAAATTTGGTAGGTTTCTAATTTAGAGCTAGAAACATACATATTTAGACTATTTTGAATTAAGAATGTTAAATTTACATATACATTTCAATCCTTTCACAACGTAGACGCTCACTAAGAAACGATTTTACGAATTTCCTATCCAAAATATATATTTTATCTGCTATCGTATTCAAACTTCTACACTCATTATCACAATAACACAAAATAACTGTCAACCGTTGCTATGGTAACCATTGATGTGGTTATTAAAGTAACATCATGCTAAAAGTTGGTTTTTATAAAATAATTTTAGTTATGTGTTAAAGAATATTTGGCATTAGTTTAATAGTTTTTTTAAAGACTTACTTTAGATATTCCGATTTCTATAATATTTCAATTGACATTAGTTTAATAGTTTTTTAAAGACTCATTTTATATTACAAATTATTTGTGAATGTGGCAAAAGAGAAATTTATTGCGATCGGGATTCGAACCTGCGTCCCTTCCAATCCGGGGAAGTGCTAAGCTATCGCACTGACCAACGGCCATACCCAATCTCCACATCACATTTGTCTTTACGACCCACGCCACCTATCGGATGCGACGTATTTTGATCAGATCGAAGGCCAGGTCAAGAGTACTCGAAACCAACGAGCATGCATGAAAGCGCTAATGATAGTAGATGAAGCTAAAGATTTGTGTCAGGATCGTAGCAATTGGAGAGAAGCGGTCTCTGCCTACCCCTACGGAAAAAAAGCGTGACAATATGTGTGTATAATTTTATAAAATAATAACAACTTTTAACTGCGTGCGTGAGCGTTATGACACTATTCAGAAAGAACGAGAGAAAAAGAGACAGTCAATGAGTTTTTTAAAAGAGATCTTGGTATCATTCTAACCATATTGATACGTTGCGGCTAGTCGCACGTCGAAAGTGTAATCTGCACTGATTTATAGTGGACACTTTTAGTGCCTAATTTTGGATCTTCTCTGTTTTATAAATCAACTGTGGTGCAGCGGTAGCGTAAGCGACTGCTGATCATGACGTCTCGGGTTCAATTCCCGGGTCGGGCAGTGGTATTGAGCTTTTTCGTAAAAAGAAAAATTCTCAGTGTGTCAATGTGCCCGGTAGACGGCAATAGGCTCGCCCCCTATTACGTGGGACTTAAACATAGCTAGCGAATCGAGGGTGTGTAAAACACCTTTGCCTACCCCTTCGGGGAATACAGGCGTGCTGCTGTTTTTGTTTATACATGTACAATGTTTATAACACATAATAATTATACTAGGCTGTACGGCTTGATGGTGTGTAAGACGGTAAGTTGGCCACCCCCTGAGTGTTTGGCGTGGTAGCCTATAGACCAAAGGCAACCTTTGCGAGTAATACACCCCAAGAAAAGCTATAGGACATGAAGAGGAATGATGATATAGAAGAGACTTATCTCTTCCTTAGAAGTGGTCAGTTAAAATAATAGGCAGGGAATGAGGGGGTTGTTGGGTAGGTTTCTAATTTAGAGATAGAAACACACATATTTAGAGCGAGCGCACATTGAGCCACTAGAGGCGACCACACTAGAACGACTAGTGGCCGCCACAAGATGCGGACGCGTTTATCCATACATTTTGTTTAGCATCGGCGCACACCGAGCGTTTGAGAGGCCGCGTCTGAGCCACAAGCTGCGGGAGTCGATCGCTACTTGTGGTCGCGTTTTGTCGTTCGACTCGCGCGCACGCACGGCCACAGTCACCGGCTTTTCCCTACTCCTGCGTTTCAAGTTTGTTGTAAGCAGCATACTGAATGCACATACACGATGTATACGGATCCGATTCCTCATTTTGATGTTGATGTTTTTATTTCCGATATCGAAGATCATCTGGCTATTTTGGATTTAAAGTCAGAGTTGTATTGTGACCGGCAAAAAGCAATTTGCGCTGTCCATTTTTATTCCATCCATCCATCAGCCTTTTAAAGTCCACTGCTGGACATAGGCATCCCCAAGAATGAGGGATAGTGCCATAATCGCTACGCTTGGCAGGCGGGTTAGCGATCGCAGTGGATGTTTTTAATACTCGAAGGAGTGCTGCTGCCCAGTCCCCGGTATTCCCTCAGTCGGCTCTTGCGACTCCCATGGGTGAGGGGTGGGACAATTCTAAAGCCGACCCCACACGGCATGCCAATTTTTATTTCGTGAAGTTAAAATAGGATGAACCCAGTAACGCCGATGAATTGGACGTCGATAATTCTGAATTCTGCGACGTTTTAGTATAATAAGCAACAATAACGAAATCAAGAGTGCGTCCATTTTTGACAAACACACATCCGCCTCTGTCGAGTACACTTGAACAACTGCTGCAGCTGCAAGTGGCAGCCACTGAAGGCCGCATCCAGCCACCATTGGCTGCCACTGGTGGCGGCGTGAGTGGTCTGACTGAACCACTGGTGGTCGCGTTTAGTACCGGTGACTGGTGGCCATAATGTGCGGGGGCTCTTAGACTTTTTCGAATTATTAATTTTAAATTTCATTTAATATTTTTGATATAGGATACACATACATTTCAATGGTTTTATAAAATCGCGAGTAAAATAGGGGTCGAATTTAGAAAGTAAATCATTAACGCTGACGAAGTCGCGGGTATCAGCTAGTATATTTTATATCCGTAAATACCCATAGCACAAGCGTTAAGCTTAAGTTTGGGACCAGAGGATGTTGTGTGAAATGTCCGTAAATATTTATTTATTAATACAAATGTAAATTGATTAGGATTGATAATCTATGATGAAATTAATTGTTGGTGATACGAAGTTCACCGGGTCATCTAGTGCTAAATAAAAAGATACTCCCTCTTTTAAAAAATATTTTTTTGTTAACACGCTATTATTACTCGTAACTGAATCTTTGAACGTGATTTTGACCCACTTCGAAATGTTGGATTAAATCAAAGCTATGCACAATTATCCAGGACCAATGACAATATATTACTTTGAGAAGTTTATTCGCCAATAAGAAACCCTTATAGTTTCGCCATGTCCGTCCGTCCATTGTTTGCAGCTTAGCTCAGAGAGTGTAGAGGTAGCTAGAAAGCTGTAATTTGGCATGAATAGGTATCCTACATACTCGTATTAGTCACGCCGACAAAATGATAAAATAAAATCTTGCCAAAAAACATTTTGTAGTAGGTGGGGATGTTTTTTTTTCTCTTTTAGCACATAGTGTAGTGTTTCGTTGGATAGGTTTTTCAAAAATATTTTGTGTCGGTGAAAAAACAATTTTGCGAATAAGAAAGCCGTTTGTCAAATATATTATTACGCTTTAGAGCTAATGTTAGTTAGTCAATTGAGCCAGTAAAATTGTTATTTGGATATGTAAACAAATTCACGGTACCTAGTAGTGTAAAAGACAAATTTTAAAGGAAAATTATCATAGCTAAGTGAGCTTTATTTATTTTAAATATAAGTATTTTGATGGTGTTTTGTTAGTAAAACGAAAAAAATAATTATTGTAGGTATATCCTACCAATAATCCGCCGTGTGGGGCCGGCTTTAGAATTGTCCCACCCCCTCTCTACCCACGGGAGTCGTAAGAGCCGACTGAGGGAATACCGGAGGAGTGGGCAGTAGAACTCCCTTGAGTATTAACAACATCCACTGCGATCGCCAACCCGCCTGCCAAGAGTGGCGATTACGGCATTATCCCCCATTTATTGGGGAGGGCTATGTCCAGCAGTGGACGTTGAAAGGCTGATGGATGAATGGATACCTACCAATAATAATAATTATAGTATAAGTATATTATGGTTTAAAAAAGAAAAGACGCTTAATAGCTAGATAAACTAAAGGAGTAGAAAATAATATTATAATATTTAGATATTTTTATATATATTTTTAGCATTTGACATGCTTAGCACTATACATTAAACACAAAGTGAAAAATGTGAAATCGAAAATAACAGTCAGGAGCAGGATTTGAACCTGCATCTTCTGGATACCGTCCGTAAAATCTTAATTGTAAAATTAAGTTTACCTGGTCGGTATAATGTATGAAAATACTTCTGACAGATGGCGCAGGCATCACCCAAAGACGTTAAGTATGATGTGTTATCGAAATTAGCAGTCAGGAGCAATTGTCAGGATGGCTGAATCGGTAAAGCATCTGGACGGTATCCAGAAGATGCAGGTTCAAATCCTGCTCCTGACTGTTATTTTCGATTTCACATTTTTCACTTTGTGTTTAATGTATAGTGCTAAGCATGTCAAATGCTAAAAATATACATAAAAATATCTAAATATTTAAAGGGTTTGCGTCATTATCAGGTAAAATCTTAATTGTAAAATTAAGTTTACCTGGTCGGTATAATGTATGAAAATACTTCCGACAGATGGCGCAGGCGTCACCCAAAGACGTTAAGTATGATGTGTTATCGAAATTAGCAGTCAGGAGCAATTGTCAGGATGGCTGAATTGGTAAAGCATCTGGACGGTATCCAGAAGATGCAGGTTCAAATCCTGCTCCTGACTGTTATTTTCGATTTCACATTTTTCACTTTGTGTTTAATGTATAGTGCTAAGCATGTCAAATGCTAAAAATATATATAAAAATATCTAAATATTTAAAGGGTTTGCGTCATTATTAGGTAAAATCTTAATTGTAAAATTAAGTTTACCTGGTCGGTATAATGTATGAAAATACTTCCGACAGATGGCGCAGGCGTCACCCAAAGACGTTAAGTATGATGTGTTATCGAAATTAGCAGTCAGGAGCAATTGTCAGGATGGCTGAATCGGTAAAGCATCTGGACGGTATCCAGAAGATGCAGGTTCAAATCCTGCTCCTGACTGTTATTTTCGATTTCACATTTTTCACTTTGTGTTTAATGTATAGTGCTAAGCATGTCAAATGCTAAAAATATATATAAAAATATCTAAATATTTAAAGGGTTTGCGTCATTATTAGGTAAAATCTTAATTGTAAAATTAAGTTTACCTGGTCGGTATAATGTATGAAAATACTTCCGACAGATGGCGCAGGCGTCACCCAAAGACGTTAAGTATGATGTGTTATCGAAATTAGCAGTCAGGAGCAATTGTCAGGATGGCTGAATCGGTAAAGCATCTGGACGGTATCCAGAAGATGCAGGTTCAAATCCTGCTCCTGACTGTTATTTTCGATTTCACATTTTTCACTTTGTGTTTAATGTATAGTGCTAAGCATGTCAAATGCTAAAAATATATATAAAAATATCTAAATATTTAAAGGGTTTGCGTCATTATTAGGTAAAATCTTAATTGTAAAATTAAGTTTACCTGGTCGGTATAATGTATGAAAATACTTCCGACAGATGGCGCAGGCGTCACCCAAAGACGTTAAGTATGATGTGTTATCGAAATTAGCAGTCAGGAGCAATTGTCAGGATGGCTGAATCGGTAAAGCATCTGGACGGTATCCAGAAGATGCAGGTTCAAATCCTGCTCCTGACTGTTATTTTCGATTTCACATTTTTCACTTTGTGTTTAATGTATAGTGCTAAGCATGTCAAATGCTAAAAATATATATAAAAATATCTAAATATTTAAAGGGTTTGCGTCATTATTAGGTAAAATCTTAATTGTAAAATTAAGTTTACCTGGTCGGTATAATGTATGAAAATACTTCCGACAGATGGCGCAGGCGTCACCCAAAGACGTTAAGTATGATGTGTTATCGAAATTAGCAGTCAGGAGCAATTGTCAGGATGGCTAAATCGGTAAAGCATCTGGACGGTATCCAGAAGATGCAGGTTCAAATCCTGCTCCTGACTGTTATTTTCGATTTCACATTTTTCACTTTGTGTTTAACGTATAGTGCTAAGCATGTCAAATGCTAAAAATATATATAAAAATATCTAAATATTTAAAGGGTTTGCGTCATTATTAGGTAAAATCTTAATTGTAAAATTAAGTTTACCTGGTCGGTATAATGTATGAAAATACTTCCGACAGATGGCGCAGGCGTCACCCAAAGACGTTAAGTATGATGTGTTATCGAAATTAGCAGTCAGGAGCAATTGTCAGGATGGCTGAATCGGTAAAGCATCTGGACGGTATCCAGAAGATGCAGGTTCAAATCCTGCTCCTGACTGTTATTTTCGATTTCACATTTTTCACTTTGTGTTTAAAATATTATAATAAATAATGATTGTGAAAAAGCGTGGGGTGCTTGAAATGTTACAAATAGCTCATTGATATAGTAAAAATCTAAATATTATAATTTTATATTTACTGTTTAATTCAACTAGCTATTAAAGCACGTTTTTTAATTTTTAGACATAAAAATATAGCATCACGCCTGTATTCCCTGAAGCGGTAGGCAGAGGTGTATTACATACCCACGGTTCGCCGGCTATGTTTAAGTCCCACGTCGTAGGGGGCGAACCTATTGCCGTCTACCGCGCATATTTCTAAACTCCGGGCTGCTACTGATAAATTATCTTTTTACGAAAAAGCTCAATAAAACTGCCTGACCCGGGCATCGAACCCGAGATCTCATGATCAGCAGTCGCTCATACAACCGCTGCACCACCGAGGCAGTTGATTAATTTTAGATTTTTAAACTATATCTTATTTATTTAGGGTAATTCGGTCCCAACATTTCCAATGATTTTCAATGATATTATGTTAATTTATAATAATTTGCCGTGTGGGGCTGGCTTTAGAATTGTCCCACCCCTCTCCACCCATGGGAGTCGTAAGAGCCGACTGAGGGAATACCAGAGGAGTGGGCAGCAGCATTCCTTCGAGTATTAACAACATCCACTGCGATCGCCAACCCGCCTGCCAAGCGTGGCGATTACTGCACTATCTCCCATTCTTGGGGAGGCCTATGTCCAGCAGTGGACGTTAAAAGGCTGAGGGATGGATGGATGGATTAAAATAATAGCTTGTTTACTCTAAAAATTTAATTACAAAAAACTTCATTCATTCATTTGATATTTGGTCCGTCCACGTTCTCGTCGCGTTTCGATTATGAATGTACGAACAACCTTAAAGGATTCGTTTCTCTATTTTCTCAGTTCTCGATAATTTCCCCTAGTCGCCCTCGGACCTCGTCACGGGTAGGTCGCGTCGCGTTCCTCCGCCAACATTACACAACAATATTTTGTATAAAATCATTTTATCTGTGAGAACTATATAGTGTTTGTTGTGTCAAATAGACGTTATTTCGCGGATTTATGTATCGGTAAGTGTTATTTTATTATATGTGTGGTTAATTACGGAAGAGTGCAACAAACCTGTTGAATTTCGGAGGGTAACATGGACTAAAATTGGCGGTATACAATAGGTGGAAAATATCTATAAAACCGTGATCGTTCATTATAACGTCAATATATTTTATACTTTATTATCTATAATAAAGTACTGCGTTATTAAGACTGCGTTAGTTAAAGCATAATTATTATATTAAATAATGATTGGTGTTCGATAATCATTATTAAATTGGTAGATAAAAGTACTTTTGGGTTTTTATGGTAAGAATATTATATTTATGAAGTATTTTACTTAATATTATAGAAAATAAAGTATTCATTTTTGAATGTTTGGTATTCAATTTGGCTTTGGCATTTTTATTATCTATACTAATAAAGGGAGAGCCGGTTTTTTTGTTCGGTTATACTGCGAAAACTACTGAACTGATCGGAATAATACTTATACCATAAGATGCATCGTGTTTCGGAGAAGGTTTAAGTATATGATATGTTGATGATTACTTATCCGGAACCTATATTTTTGATGTGAAACATCTAATGCGGAGGGAGGGTAAAATCGGCTGTTAGCGTGGCGATGTTTGTAACGAAATTGCGGTTACATAACTAGTCTATGCTATTATAAAGCTGTTACAGAGCTGTGTCTGTACATTTAAGATATTTGAGAAAAAAATACTGCTTTTAAAGTAGAAATTATTTGTGAATAAGGAAAAAAGAGAACTTTAGTGCGAGCGGGATACGAACCTGCATCCCTTCCAATCCGGGGAAGTGCTCTAAGCCACTGAGCTACCGCACTGACCTTTCGGCCATACCCAATCTCCTCATCACATTTGTCTTTACGACTTTAAAAGTAGCTGAGCATGTCAATATGCTAAAAATACAGATAATTTTTTAAAAAAATGACTGTATTAGGCTCTATAGGCGTGTTTAAACACAAAACGACTTTTTTACATTTTTTGTCTGTTTGTCTGTTTGTTTGTTCCCGCACCATGATGCAACTTTTTTTATTTGATAGCTCTTGATTAGACTTAAAAACTGGTATACATTTTATCTCGCTAGTATATCAGAAACCTGAGATATAACCAAAAACTAGTTTTTGATTATTTTGATTTGGCATTTATTACTTAGATTAACACATTGGGCACTTTTTATCCTGGAGAAAATTTAGGTTTTTTTTTATGCTACTTTGGGGTAAGTAGATATAATTAATGTACTATTTAGTGAAGTACCTACTCATATTATATTGACGCTTCTGAGGTCCACGTAGACGAAGTGTTAAGCAGCAGCTAGTATGTTAATAATTTTTAATCTTTGCAAAGTTAGTTTTGTTTTATACGTAAGTTATAAATGTTCAGAGTTTTTAAATAAATACAATCTGCATCAGCCTTTCGACGTCCACTGCTGGACATAGGTCTCCCCAAAGGGGATGTGCCGTAATCGCCACGCTTGGCAGGCGGGTTGGCGATCACAGTGGATGTTGTTAATGCTCGAGGGAGTGCTGCTGCCCGCTCCCCTGGTATTCCCTCAGTCGGCTCTTACGGCTCCCATGGGTGGAGAGGGGTGGGACAATTCTAAAGCTGGCTCCACACGGCACACAAATACAATCTACTCGTATATAAATAAAATGATAGAGTTTGGCGTTGGATGCGCCTCACGAAAAAACTACTGAATAGATTTCAATTTAGTTTTCTATTTTTTACTCGACTGCGGCGAAGCGAAAGGGAATGGTTATGATTTTAGCAGTCTATGCATGTTTGTATTTAAATATGTTCCTGCTAAACTATTTATCCGATTTTGATGATTAAGATGTCTATCGATTCGTTATCATGGCCCGGGCAACATATACACTACATTTTAACCGACCTCAACATAGTTGCTTTTTAAATTAATCTTTCATCAACAGGCCAATTAGTTCGGAAATGCTGGTTCTTTCAAAGAATCCCTTCACTCTATGAACTCAGTACCCATATAAAGCTCACAAGATAAGCATTTACATTGTCATAACTTTTATCAAGCGTTAAAATGGATAAGTATAAAAATAAAATAAAAAATAAAGTTTAATAAGTATAACCCGACTACGGAATTAAAAAGTTATCTAAAAGTACGAAACGAAAAAATAATAAATTTTGACATAAATCGAGAAATGCATATGTACAAAAATTGTCAAGGTAGAGCCGTGGTCGCTTGCACTACTTAACTGATCATAACGAAATTTAGCATGCGCATAGTTCAGAACCCAGAAAAAGACAGGGTACTTTCTGACTCTTGCGATTGCAATCCGGGCATTGCGGATGCACTTGCCTCAAGCATTCACATTAATTATTAGTAACTTTGACGATTTTAAGTGCTATATGTTTTTTTTTGCATGTTGTGGCAGACAAGCCACGGTCCATCTGATGGTAAATGGTAACCGTCGCCCATGGACTCGACTATACCGAGAGTATTGTCAAGCCGCTGCTCACCAATTAATTTCCCAGATGAAATGAAATATAATAAGCCTATGGAATAAAGTACAAATTATAATTTGTGAATAAGGAAAAAGAGTATTTTAGTACGAGCGGGAATCGAACCTGCGTCCCTTCCTTTCCGGGGAAGTGCTCTAATCCACTGAGCTATCGTACTATTTCTAGAAATACCGAAATTCCTCATCACATTTGTCTTAACGACTAAACGCTATCTATCGGCAATGCATTTACATGCATTCATTCAATGTAGTAAGTTTAATTTTGCAATTAAAATTCATACTAATTGATGGCGTGAGTTTTTAAACATTTTTGATCTATATTTTAGCACTTGATATGCTTAGCTACTCTTAAAGTACAAATTATAATTAGTGAATAAGGAAAAAATGGCATGTAAATGCATTGCCGATGGATGGCGTTGGTCGTTAAGACAAATGTGATGAGGAATTTCGGTATTTCTAGAAATAGTACGATAGCTCAGAGGATTAGAGCACTTCCCCAGAAAGGAAGGGACGCAGGTTCATTCCCACTCGTACTAAAATACTCTTTTTCCTTATTCACAAATTATAATTTGTACTTTAAGAGTAGCTGAGCATGTCAAGTGCTAAAATATAAATCAGAAACCTAAGAAATAAAGTTATTTTTGAATTTGAATTTGACTAAAAATTTATTGTTCCTGTGTGATAGCTATTTTTGTTTAGGAATAATTAATCTGATATAGAGTAACCTATTTATATTCAGGAAATCCACGCGCATAAAGTCGTGGGCAGAATTTTGTGGTAGAACCTTGCTTACCCCAGCACGAATGGGCCGTCTCGATCGGAGAAGTACCACCCTCTCACAAAAGATCAGCGTGAACCAACAGTAGTGTTTCGTATGGTGATTGAGAGTGCTGGAGGCCCAAAGCCCCTCCGTATCCTCTCCTTAATATACTTTCTATCCACCTCCTATCCCTTTCCTTGGAGATTGCGACGTGCAAGTGATGCCTCTGGTGATGCCGCCCCACCCACGTAGTATAAAATATATATAAATATATTATTATTTCTCCAATATCAACATTGTATAAGCTCCGACTCAGTGTTTTGTTCTCTTCGATCAAAAATGTATGATCGAAGTTTGTTCCGTTCTCTCAACGTCAAACTGTCATATTAGTGACAAAGACAAAACACTGAATAACTATTCAGAGGTTATACAACGTTTATTAGTAAAGCAGTTACTCTATAGATTATTATTACGAGGAATATTGAACAACAATAACAACTGGAACTTTTGTTTACTCGCAACTACGTTTTCAAACAAGTTTTTCTCACAGTAATCAAAAGTAGTTGAATAAGTGTATTTATAGTTCGGTGTTTACCGTCTGCTGTTATGAAGTACAATCCTCAGATATTGTTTTAAATTCACTTACATGTAGTTCTTTAAGAATGAGGTAGTCTCTATTTTGACTGCTTCTGTGGTGCAGCAGTAGTGTAAGCGACTGCTGATAATGAGGTCTCAGTTTTGATCCCCGGGTCTGGCAGTGTTATTTATGGAGATTTTTCGTAAAAAAAAGGGAAAAAATTCTCAGTAGCAGCCCGGTGTTTGTAAATGTGCCCGGTAGACGTCAATAGGCTCGCTCCCTATTACGTGGGACTTAAACAGCATACTCATTCACCCTACGTTAGCTATGTATAAAATAATCCCAATTATACAAAATGCATTCAAAAGCTCAGCTATGATTTAGTGTTAACAAAATCTGAAATTGAAAACGTAAAGGAATACTTACGGCAGCAGGAAATCGTTCAGAAATACCACGAAGGTAAAACCAACCATAGAGGTATTAATGAATGTTATCTCGCACTTGCACATAGATATTATTGGCCCAAAATGAAAGAGCATATAGCTAAGTACATTAATGAGTGTAATATCTGTGGACAAGCCAAGTATGACCGGAAACCTGTAAAACAAAAATTCTGTATAGTACCACCACCTACCAAACCTTTTGAGTTAGTCCACGTAGACCTTTTCACAGCGCAAAACGAAAAATACATTACCATAGTAGATGCTTTCTCCAAATATGCGCAAGCGTATTATTTAAGAGACGGCACAGCATTAAGCATAGTACAAGCTCTATTACAGTTTTTCACACACCACGGTATACCCTTCAATTGTCACCGACCAAGGTCCCGAATTTACTAATCAAATATTTTTAGAATTCACAAAATTACATAAGATTCAACACCATAAGATTCTTGCCCATAGCCCCAATGACAATGGTATTTTAGAAAGATTCCATTCAACAATTTTGGAATACTTAAGAATATTAAAATTAGAACACCGTAACGAATCGATTATCAACCTCATGCCCTATGCTGTTTTAGGATATAATAGTTCAATCCACAGTTTTACAAAATGTAGACCCATAGAATTAATTACAGGACATTTTGACCCGAGAGACCCATTTGACATTAAAATAATGGAACATTTGTTACAACAGTATATTCAGGATCATAAAAATAAGTTAACTAAAGTATATGATTTAATAAACGAGTCTTCGCTTCACGAACGGACTCAACTTACAGAAAATAGGAATAAGGACCGCGAGTCTGAACAAGAGCTCTTACCTGATCAACAAGTCTTTGTGCGTAATCCTTTAGCAAATCGTCAGAAGTTGGCCCCGCGTTATGCGCAGGACACCGTTTTAGCCGACTTATCTATTCATATATACACCCATAAGAAACGTGGCCCCGTGGCAAAGTCTCGCCTGAAACGCGCCCTTTTTTTTTTTTTATGTTAAGGCGGGAAAACGTTCCTAATCGCACACCCCGTCATTCGGGGCAACGAACAGGGTAGTGTGGGGCCTGCACCCACTAAAGAAACCCGCCGTGTGCCGTCTCTCCGTCTTTATTGGCAGGCCACTGGAACTGTGTTACATTCCTTCGGTGGTGCCTGAAACGCGCCCTAAAAGTCCTTTGTTGTTACAGGATACTACCAATATTGCATCTACTTCAACTTATCAGCGCGCAGGAAGTAACGATTGACTCGTTACAGGACGGCCCAGGTCTTTTACCATTTAAAATCGGGCAAGCTAAAATAACCTCCCACTATCATTCCTTTTTACAATATTACGTGGGACTTAAACAGCATACTCATTCACCCTACGTTAGCTATGTATAAAATAATCCCAATTATACAAAATGCATTCAAAAGCTCAGCTATGATTTAGTGTTAACAAAATCTGAAATTGAAAACGTAAAGGAATACTTACGGCAGCAGGAAATCGTTCAGAAATACCACGAAGGTAAAACCAACCATAGAGGTATTAATGAATGTTATCTCGCACTTGCACATAGATATTATTGGCCCAAAATGAAAGAGCATATAGCTAAGTACATTAATGAGTGTAATATCTGTGGACAAGCCAAGTATGACCGGAAACCTGTAAAACAAAAATTCTGTATAGTACCACCACCTACCAAACCTTTTGAGTTAGTCCACGTAGACCTTTTCACAGCGCAAAACGAAAAATACATTACCATAGTAGATGCTTTCTCCAAATATGCGCAAGCGTATTATTTAAGAGACGGCACAGCATTAAGCATAGTACAAGCTCTATTACAGTTTTTCACACACCACGGTATACCCTTCAATTGTCACCGACCAAGGTCCCGAATTTACTAATCAAATATTTTTAGAATTCACAAAATTACATAAGATTCAACACCATAAGATTCTTGCCCATAGCCCCAATGACAATGGTATTTTAGAAAGATTCCATTCAACAATTTTGGAATACTTAAGAATATTAAAATTAGAACACCGTAACGAATCGATTATCAACCTCATGCCCTATGCTGTTTTAGGATATAATAGTTCAATCCACAGTTTTACAAAATGTAGACCCATAGAATTAATTACAGGACATTTTGACCCGAGAGACCCATTTGACATTAAAATAATGGATCATTTGTTACAACAGTATATTCAGGATCATAAAAATAAGTTAACTAAAGTATATGATTTAATAAACGAGTCTTCGCTTCACGAACGGACTCAACTTACAGAAAATAGGAATAAGGACCGCGAGTCTGAACAAGAGCTCTTACCTGATCAACAAGTCTTTGTGCGTAATCCTTTAGCAAATCGTCAGAAGTTGGCCCCGCGTTATGCGCAGGACACCGTTTTAGCCGACTTATCTATTCATATATACACCCATAAGAAACGTGGCCCCGTGGCAAAGTCTCGCCTGAAACGCGCCCTTTTTTTTTTTTATGTTAAGGCGGGAAAACGTTCCTAATCGCACACCCCGTCATTCGGGGCAACGAACAGGGTAGTGTGGGGCCTGCACCCACTAAAGAAACCCGCCGTGTGCCGTCTCTCCGTCTTTATTGGCAGGCCACTGGAACTGTGTTACATTCCTTCGGTGGTGCCTGAAACGCGCCCTAAAAGTCCTTTGTTGTTACAGGATACTACCAATATTGCATCTACTTCAACTTATCAGCGCGCAGGAAGTAACGATTGACTCGTTACAGGACGGCCCAGGTCTTTTACCATTTAAAATCGGGCAAGCTAAAATAACCTCCCACTATCATTCCTTTTTACAATATTACGTGGGACTTAAACAGCATACTCATTCACCCTACGTTAGCTATGTATAAAATAATCCCAATTATACAAAATGCATTCAAAAGCTCAGCTATGATTTAGTGTTAACAAAATCTGAAATTGAAAACGTAAAGGAATACTTACGGCAGCAGGAAATCGTTCAGAAATACCACGAAGGTAAAACCAACCATAGAGGTATTAATGAATGTTATCTCGCACTTGCACATAGATATTATTGGCCCAAAATGAAAGAGCATATAGCTAAGTACATTAATGAGTGTAATATCTGTGGACAAGCCAAGTATGACCGGAAACCTGTAAAACAAAAATTCTGTATAGTACCACCACCTACCAAACCTTTTGAGTTAGTCCACGTAGACCTTTTCACAGCGCAAAACGAAAAATACATTACCATAGTAGATGCTTTCTCCAAATATGCGCAAGCGTATTATTTAAGAGACGGCACAGCATTAAGCATAGTACAAGCTCTATTACAGTTTTTCACACACCACGGTATACCCTTCAATTGTCACCGACCAAGGTCCCGAATTTACTAATCAAATATTTTTAGAATTCACAAAATTACATAAGATTCAACACCATAAGATTCTTGCCCATAGCCCCAATGACAATGGTATTTTAGAAAGATTCCATTCAACAATTTTGGAATACTTAAGAATATTAAAATTAGAACACCGTAACGAATCGATTATCAACCTCATGCACTATGCTGTTTTAGGATATAATAGTTCAATCCACAGTTTTACAAAATGTAGACCCATAGAATTAATTACAGGACATTTTGACCCGAGAGACCCATTTGACATTAAAATAATGGAACATTTGTTACAACAGTATATTCAGGATCATAAAAATAAGTTAACTAAAGTATATGATTTAATAAACGAGTCTTCGCTTCACGAACGGACTCAACTTACAGAAAATAGGAATAAGGACCGCGAGTCTGAACAAGAGCTCTTACCTGATCAACAAGTCTTTGTGCGTAATCCTTTAGCAAATCGTCAGAAGTTGGCCCCGCGTTATGCGCAGGATACCGTTTTAGCCGACTTATCTATTCATATATACACCCATAAGAAACGTGGCCCCGTGGCAAAGTCTCGCCTGAAACGCGCCCTTTTTTTTTTTTTATGTTAAGGCGGGAAAACGTTCCTAATCGCACACCCCGTCATTCGGGGCAACGAACAGGGTAGTGTGGGGCCTGCACCCACTAAAGAAACCCGCCGTGTGCCGTCTCTCCGTCTTTATTGGCAGGCCACTGGAACTGTGTTACATTCCTTCGGTGGTGCCTGAAACGCGCCCTAAAAGTCCTTTGTTGTTACAGGATACTACCAATATTGCATCTACTTCAACTTATCAGCGCGCAGGAAGTAACGATTGACTCGTTACAGGACGGCCCAGGTCTTTTACCATTTAAAATCGGGCAAGCTAAAATAACCTCCCACTATCATTCCTTTTTACAATATGTTAATCTTGAAGAAATTAAGTCGCAAATTTATTCAGTTAAAAATCAACTAAAAGAAGTAAGGCCCATATTAAATAATAAAACTCTTTCTTTATACGAACCCCATATTAATTATCTAGATAGTAAAATTAAAATATTAACCGCTAGATTAGAAACGTTTATGCAACATCAACGTAATAAGAGAGGTCTAATAGACGGATTAGGCTCAGTGGTTAAAAGCATTATTGGACAGCCAAAATAAAATATCTAAAGCGTTGGATTTAATTAGTAATAGTGTAGCAAGTAAGGAAAATGATTTAATTAAATATGCCCATATGGCCCAACATTTATTAATATTAGGTGATAATTTAGACAGTCTCTCTGATGAGATATTTAGGTTAGAGAACTCATTCGCATTCATGCGTGCATCGAGCACGTGCCATTCTATACTTAGCTTAGTTTCGCCTAAGAGTATGTTAGATAAGATAAGAACTCTTTATAGCAAGAAAGAAAGAAAGATATATTTATTTTCAAACCACTTATAAGTAAGTAAAACCTAATAACTAGACACGAAAAATAAAACAAATATGGCCTATAATAACAAACAAAAATAAAAAAATGAACAATTGTAAGTGGTAGAAAAAAGGGCATTGCTCAGCATACAGCAATGTCGTTTAAACATTGCAACGCTGATTTTCAGCAATGTCCTGCTGCCGACACCTGACATCTGCTCGTCCAGTGGTTTACAAAAATAAAAAAAAAATAAAAATAAAACTCATTGTTACATGAGAAAAAAATCCAAATATGCCTATATATATAATGTACTACTAACAAAAGTCTGAATAAATAACATATAAGGCAGACTGCCTAAATAGCAAAAAAAATAATAGAAAAGAACAAACTCATATTACCCATAGATTACAACATAAGATATTAATAGTCTATGCATATCACAGAGTAAAGCAACGTATAACCAGGAAACCTTAGAAGAAGGATACTATAGACAAGCTATCAGCGTATGCAGTGTCGAGATAGCAATAGATAACCGGAATAATTTTAAAAGATAACTATGATTATAACTTTGTTGACTAAAAATGTACTACCTGTTTTAGCCGGATAAAAGAATGATAGGACAATAGAAATTGCAGTTATGCTTATATTTTGCTTAAAATGTACTAGAACATGCAATATTAGCGTATATAACGTGATTAATAAAAATTTTTTTTACGTCAATACAAAAACAAGCTTACATGCTGATGATGGGGACGGTTGGCCACCTTATTGTTTGGACCCAGTTCATTGGGTCCAAATACAACTAACGCGTATGCGAAAAGGATAAATATACTTATACCTGTGTCTCTCTCACTCTTGGTAAAACCTAGTATGTGCATCCTTTTCTTCATCCTTAATGTCAAAATGGTAGCGAGTCTATATTATTCTTCGTCTAAGCAGGAAACAGATAATAATGCTCAATAATATCATGCACAGACTAGGAAGGAATAATATATCATGTAATGTCAAGTAAAAACAACATCACATTATTTGTCCAGATTAGATTACAATAACCTTAAAATATCGCTTATACCTTATATCAAGTTTCCATTTTTATATTCATATTTAGTAAACTATATCCAGAGAGCAAAGAGCAAATCTTAGATATAGACTTAAGGGATTATTATGAAATAATTAAATTAGGTTATTTTTATGCCGATAGACAAATAGTAATAGTGTACAAGGTACCAATTATCCTATCTCTTACCTATGATTTTTATAGGTTATCTATAGTACCCAATAAACAGAACCTTGCCCTAATATCTACCTCAGTAGCAATCCATGGCACTGACTCTAGGTACATGGAGGCTGAATGCTCGAAGGTAAATCCCTGGTTCCTCTGCGAGGACAAGCTTCATCACCATGATCATCATCACCCAGACTGCATACACCAGCTCATCACCAAACAGCAACTAGAAATATCATGCGGGCAAGTCCAATACAAGTCACTACAAGGAAGTTACTTAACTGTCATCCCACGTGGCTACTACATCTCAACGCCTGAATTTACAGTCTTTAATACAAACGATGATGTCAAAGGACGAGCCTTGAAGATACTAGAATTCCCTCACTTAAATGAAACCTGGACTAAAGAAAATACAGAGATTAAATTAAACACTGTCAATCTTGAATAGCTGCACCACATCGACGCCGCAATTTCTCTCCAACAACCTGTAAAATTAAATAAAATTGAAAATTACACTATATATCGCACGATCATTCCTATGTACGTGATATTATCCGGTACAATCGCAATCACTATTGTATTATTGTACCGACGCCTACGCAAAGTAGACGGCGAGCCGAAACAGCAAGTTCATGTCTCCGAGTCTGATCAACCTCATGATACTTACACTGAGATAACTGAAAATTCAAAAAGTCATCCCAGACACATCAAGATTGATCCTGCCAACATCTCAGCAACTCTCTCGAAAAATTTCTCGCATAGTTCCTGATCTACGGGGGGAGGTGTTACATACCATATCATCCCACAGTAATCGCTGATACCAATAACCTCATTACATGGAATATTGCGACATCTACTTCCACGAGGCACAAAGTCAGCGAAATGTGATCGAGGCGTCATCGTCGCTTTTGCAATCCCCTATTCCCACACTTTCTGTTCTAACATCGAACGATCGGCACTAACTTTAGGCTAGGATTAATATTGTAATAAGTTTATTTTAAAATATAGTTTTATTTAAAATAAATTTTGTTTTTTTTTGCCACCTCCGGCGGCAGCCTACGTAATTCGCAACTACGTATTCAAACAAGTTTTTTCCTCACAGTAATCAAAGTAGTTGAATAAGTGTATTTATAGTTCGGTGTTTACCGTCTGCTGTTATGAAGTACAATCCTCAGATATTGTTTTAAATTCATTTACACTTAGTTCTTTAAGAATGAGGTAGTCTCTACTTTGACTGCCTCTGTGGTGCAGCAGTAGTGTAAGCGACTGCTGATCATGAGGTCTCGGTTTTGATCCCCGGGTCTGGCAGTGTTATTTATTGAGATTTTTCGAAAAAAAAGGGAAAAAATTCTCAGTAGCAGCCCAGTGTTTGGAAATGTGCCCGGTAGACGTCAATAGGCTCGCACCCTATTACGTGGGACTTAAACATAGCTTTCGAATCGTGGGTGTGTAACCACCCCTGCCTACGCCTTCGGGCAATACAGGCGTGATGCTATGATTTATTGTTTTTTTTATCTGGTAGTTCTCTGCAGTAAAAAGAAAATATACTGCACGTGACTGTTTCGTCCGATTTCATATTTTCGCATTTTGTGTTAACTTTTAGTATCGATTTATTCATAGGATATTCGATCCACAAATAATTGATCAGTCAGAGTATAAGTATTTCATATTTCTTAAGGGTCGTCCATTAATCACGTGAGACTCAAAGAGAGTTCGAAAAAAATCACGAAATATGCTAAGGAGCGAAAGGGGATGTAGTGAGATATTACGTGTATTTCTTTTGTCATTAAACGCGCGATTTCTAAACAATCGAAAAGCCCCATGTGAGCTTGAATTCGATTATACTTACCTGTATTTAAAGATATATTAAGTATATACTGATAAATTTATTACTAAAAATTAATAAGTAGAAGATTAACTGTATTTATAGTTCGGTGTTTACCGTGTGCTATTATGATCTACAATCATCACGAATTGTTCTAAAACTCACTTACACGTAAGTTTTAAGAATGAGAATGATACTTCTAGCTTCGATTAATTTATAGGATGTTCGATCCACGAATAATTGATCAGTCAGTCATAAGTACTTCATAGTTCTTAGGGGACGTCCATTAATCACGTCAAACTCGAAGTGGGTCGATAAAAAAATACGAATTATCACGTGGATGGCTAGTGAGATATCACGTGTATATATTTTGTCATTGAACGCGCGAGTTCTAAACAATCGAAAAGCAGCGTTTGAGCTTGATTCAAATTATACTTACCTGTATTTACTTAAAGATTTATGGTCTTATTCATAATATCTTATCGGAGGTTTAAAAGCTCGCTAAAAGTAGATTGTCAAAAAGTGTTATTCATAATCGTTCGATAACGCTAAAACGTTTATTAACTCTCCGATATAGTCTCCTTGATTTATACAAGCTAGTAGCCTACTATAAACCTTTGATAAGCGTATATTAGCAAAAAAACATGGCTGATTTTGGTCAGCTGATTATGATGTTTGAAATGACAATTTATTGTGTATTGACATTCGATTTCTAATAGGTACATCCGACACGCATAATCTCATTTTTGTTGTTATAAGAAGTTTACGTTTACGATTTTACGTTAATTTTCTTAAATATGCAAGCTTTACAAACCCTGCAAAGTATTGCAGTGATTGAAAATCATGTCATCAATCGGCGCAGAAAAGTGTATCGGCAAAGAGGAAATCCTTTTTCTTTAGGGGATGAGGAATTCCGGGGTGCGGGTCGGGATACCTCCGCGTTGGGGCACCCTGGGCAGCGCCGTGAACTCGTCGCGGCAACAGTGCCTTCTGCGAGGAGGTTATCTCGCGGAAGGAAGCGGCGGAGAGGGCCAGGGAGGAGGATTCTTCCGCTGACCCAAAACCGCCCCCAGCGACTGGGGCGGCGCAGGCGCGAGTAATTGCGCAGCTAGGGCAGCTAGCTGAGGCTGCGGCTGGATGGACTGGGGAACGTCCGCCACCCGCAAGGCCTCCCGAGAAGGTGCGGCGCTCCGTGTGCGGATGCGTCGCACCTTCGTCGCTCAGTAGAGGGTACCCGAAAAGGTAAGCCGCCGGCGGGCCACTGAAGTAATCCAACACAGTACCAGTGGTCCGTCAACACGGGCGGAGAGACGGCGGGTTTCTTTAGTGGGTGCGGGCCCCACACTACTCTGTTCGTTGCCCTGAACGACGGGGTGTGCGGTTAAATTTAGTTCGCGAAGACTTGCAGCTTTGAATATTATCATTCATTTTAAAATAATTTTAAATAATAAATCGTAATAATTTTATCTTCTTGTTAGTTGTTTATGTATCTTCTTATCTTCTTGTTTAATGGTTTTTATTGTGGCAGTGTGAGTACAATTTCGCTGTTGTTTATGTAATAATTTTTTAATTTTTGTTAATGTGATACAATCAAAAATTAAAACGTTTGACAATGACAAGTATAAACTTATGAAAATATATTTCTACCATTCACATTTCACCATTTTTTCTACGAAATTGCAACATTATGTACATCAAAGACATTTTAGTTATCGGAGGTTTATCAAACGATTATGAATAAAGATTTTTATCGAACGTTTGATAGGCTTAAAAGACGTTTTAACTAATATAGGTTTATACCTTCGATAAGCATTTTGTTATGAATAAGACCATTAATATATTCTAAACTTTTGAAATTAGTTTATAATAAAAAATACACTTGATTTTTGGGTCCATCCATCCATCCATTAGCCTTTTGACGTCCACTGCTGGATATAGGCCTCCCCGAGAGAACGCCACAACGAGCGGTCCTGTGCCGACCGCATCCAACGGCTGCCCGCGACTTTGACCAGATCATCGGTCCATCAGGCCCCACCAGGCCGTCCTACGCTGCGCCGTCCGATACGTGGTTGCCACTCGAGAACCCTTCTTCCCCAACGGTTATCGGTTCGTCGAGCGATGTGGCCTGCCCATTGCCACTTCAGCATGGCAACCCGGCGGGCTATGTCGGTCACTCTCGTTCTTCTACGGATATCGAAGGTGAGTTGATGCCAAATCCGGTCCAGTCCAAGAGCTTGAAGACATCTTCCAATGCAGCGGTGAAGAGTTTCGGGGACATAACGTCTCCCTGTCTAACACCTCTCTGCAGTTGGATCGATTTCGTACTCCTGTCCTGAACACGGACTGACATGGTGGCGTTTCTATACAAGCACTTCAGCACTTCGACATACCGACGCAGCAGGGCTGGGATCTATACAATTGTCCATAGAACTGCTGGACCTCTCTCAAGATCTCATCTGGAGATGAAATGACAGTGCCGTCGTTGGTTTTCAGTTTAATCAACTAGCTTTGACCAACAGACAGATCTCTTGCGAACACTTTCGAGCCTTGGTTCCGCTCTATCGCCTCTTTAATACGGGTAGTATTAAATTGGCGAATATCGTGTCGCACAGCCTTGGAGATCTGTCTGTTTAACCGCCTTAGGCAGGACCAATCGGCTGAGGACTCGACTGTCATTTCTTGTCTCCTCTCCATGAGTTTGAGAGTATGGTCCAAGAGTTTACGAGTCCTACTGACGCGATGGGCCTTGAAGTAGGTCGACCCGACCGCGTGGATAGTTTGCATGAACCTGCTGTTCATATCGCTCGCTGATTCACACTCATCTAGACATTGGAAGCGATTTTGTAGTTCCAGCTGAAAGCTTGCGGGGTTCTGGTACTAGGCAGGTGTTGGTCGGAGCGTAGACTTCATCAAGCGTTACCTCTCGACTTTTGTTCTAATATTCAAGGTGCCCCTGACTAGTCGGCGATCACTCCCAGTTTTAATCCTGCTGATCACTGAGACATCATTGAATATGTGTCGTTTGTCCGACAAGATGAAGTTAATCTCGTTTTTTACTGAACCATCAGGGCTAATCCAGGTCCATTTCTGCTGGAGCTGCTTCCTGAAGAAGGAATTCATCATGAAGAGGCCTTCCTTCTGCAGAAAATCAGCCAGCATCTGGCCCCTGTGGTTTCTCTGTCCAAATCCATAGTGCCCCACCTTCAGCTCAACGTCTGTCCTTTTGCCTAGTTTCGCGTTAAAGTCTCCCATAACCACCGTGAAATAGGTTTTAGACAAGTGGATGGCCTTCGAGATGTGGCCTTGATGATGATGTCATATAGGGCCTCCACCTCGTCATCGGAATGTGTCGAGGTCGGTGCGTAAACCTGTATGACCTTCAACGAATACCGTTTGGTTATTCTGAGTATAAGGTCCGCTACCCTAACCGACACACTTTCGATCCCTCCACGTTGCCTACGAGAGACCTGCGAACGATAAACCCGACACCCCCTTGGGACTGGTGGTCGCCCTCCCGGTGGAAGAGCAAGTTCCCGGACTGGAGGATTGTCGTGCCCTCACCCTCTCTACGGACTTCTGACAACCCTATAATGTTCCAGCGGATCTTGCTCAATTCCTCTTCCTCCTCCAGCCCTCCAGCTCGGTGATTCTCTCGTCGGTCCAAAGTGTCCGAACGTTGTGCGTTAACAGGGCCAGAGGTCGTTTTTTTTGGTAGCCTTGCCACGACCGGAGATTCTTCGCACCCCCTGCTCCGCCGTTACTGGGCCCGCTACCGTTAGGCCACGGAATAGCGCCGCTGCCGTGACTGGGGGCCATTTTTTGTTGGGTGCTCATTTTTGGGGAATAGTGCCGTAATCGCCACGCTAGGCAGGCGGGTTGGCGATCGCAGCGGATGTTATTAATACTCGAGGGAGTGCTGCTGCCTGCTCCCTCGGTGTTCCCTCAGTCGGCTCTTACGACTCCCATGGGTGGAGAGGGGTGGGACAATTCTTAAGCCGGCCTCACACGGCACAGCCGGCCCCACACACACGTGATTTTTGGGTAGTTTATTCTTAAACCTCACCACGTTTCACCATCTCTACTATACTACTACTATAGAAGAAATCACGTAATTAATGGATTATCCCTTACCATTATTTCGACATACTTATAGAAACTGAAAATGTTCCACATACTGACAGTTTCCAGAACTACTCTGTTTCTAAACAACTCTACTATCTGTGTCAAATTTTTTCATTATTATTATTTTATTTGTTTTAAGGCATTGGCAGAACCATCAGCCTAACAGTAACTTATAAACATCATTATTCTCCAAACTAGATTAATTCATCAAACAAGTCGTAGTTGAAGTCAGTCATATAAAGTCAGTCAAGTCAAAGTCACGCTACAGTAAAACGATGGCAACCTTACTGAAGCTTCTATGGAGTTTTGGAAACAACAGGAAGAAACACGTTATGTCGCATTACATCACTTGCCAGCACTTATGCACATACACAAATAGTTAATAAGCAAAAGGCCACCACTTTTACACATTAATACTTGAAATAACACAAGTTTAGGAAAATAATGCAGAGCGACGACATGATCTTCTTCGTGTTCCCGCCAAAACTCTCAAATTTTTTCACAGTTTTGGTCATAGATAAATAACTATACTGTTTTGGTATTCAAAGTTTTCGATAAGGAAAATTGACTAATTTTAATAATTATTTAAGTATCTTTAAAATTATATATATGCCTACCCTTTTGTATTTCTCAATACATAATATGGTAACAGTATTTGATAAAATTTCCTACGTAGATTTAATTATATTGAAACCTCTTTTTATATACAATATCATTGTATTGAAAAATAAATTTCTTAAAGGTAAAATGTTTTGTTAATGTTATTGGTAATAATAAGGCAATAAGATCAAAAAATATACAATATTTTCTCTTGTGTAGAGTTTAATATCAATGCTTGTGTAGTTTAATATCAATGCTTGTTTAGTTTAATATCAATGCTTGTGTAGTTTAATATAAATGCTTGTTTAGTTTAATATCAATGCTTGTTTAGTTTAATATCAATGCTTGTTTAGTTTAATATCAATGCTTGTGTAGTTTAATATCAATGCTTGTGTATTTTAATATCAATGCTTGTTTAGTTTAATATCAATGCTTGTGTAGTTTAATATCAATGCTTGTGTATTTTAATATCAATGCTTGTTTAGTTTAATATCAATGCTTGTGTAGTTTAATATCAATGCTTGTGTAGTTTAATATCAATGCTTGTTTAGTTTAATATCAATGCTTGTGTAGTTTAATATCAATGCTTGTGTAGTTTAATATCAATGCTTGTTTAGTTTAATATCAATGCTTGTGTAGTTTAATATCAATGCTTGTGTATTTTAATATCAATGCTTGTTTAGTTTAATATCAATGCTTGTGTAGTTTAATATCAATGCTTGTGTAGTTTAATATCAATGCTTGTTTAGTTTAATATCAATGCTTGTGTAGTTTAATATCAATGCTTGTGTATTTTAATATCAATGCTTGTTTAGTTTAATATCAATGCTTGTGTAGTTTAATATCAATGCTTGTGTATTTTATTACTAGGCTCTGCCCGATGCTCCGCCACAGGCTAGTTTTAGTACCACTGAAGTAATGTCACAGTTCCAGTGGTCTGCCAATACAGGCGGAGAGACGGCAAACGGCGGGTTTATTTAGTGGGTGAGGGCCCCACTACCCTGTTCGTTGCCCCGAACGACGGGGTGTGCTGTTACATTTTGCCCGCCTGAACAAAAAAAAAGTAAGTAGTCATATCTCAAGTTGCTGATATAGTGGTGAAATAAAATCTTTAAGTCTATTCAAGGGCTATCAAATCAGATTATTATCAGATTAGTAGTCTATGGGAGAACAAACAACACTTTTAAAAATAATTTATTATATGTCTGAGAAGCTTAAATAAATAAATAAATATTCACGGACATTTTTTTTTTTTGCACACGTCGTCCCCTGGTCCCAAACTAAGCTTAATGCTTGTGCTATGGGTACCAGATTACGGATATAATACATATATTACTTTTTTTTTGTAAATACATACATATATTAGATAGAAAACACACAGACGCAGTACAAATATCTGTGTTCATCACACAAATATTTGTCCTGAGTGGGAATCGAACCCACGACCTCGTGCACGGAAGTCGGTTACACTACCGACTACGCCACGAGGCCCGTCGTTAAATAGCGTCGTATAATGCTTTCCTAGCCTAATATAGTTATTTCGGTCAGAGTTAACTATTTGACAAAGACCATCTAGAGATCATTTTACAACATCATACTAGATCAGTGCCTTGCAATATTTTCTTCTTGATTGCCTCATTAGCCTAGTGGGACGATTTTTAACTTCAAGCCGGAAGGGATATGTTCAAATCCCGTAGAGTAATAAGATCCATTACGCACTGTCGACTAATTGCCGGCAACTCGGTCTCTCGGCGACCAAAATATGGGCAACTAGGGCCAGGAGACCAAGCCCAGTGATCAGCGTATATTGCTGTATGTATCAGTACTTTGGTGACACGGTCTTTACGAAAGTCGCTCGCAGTGCGAATGCTTCCATTTGAGGCCGTGTTCCTATTGGTTGCCGGCGACTGGCAGTCGCTCGTGAGTTGCCACTATGCGGCGAGTCGTCGAGTTGTCCGGGCCACAGAACAGATAAGAGAGATTCTGTTCTGTGGTCCGGGCGACCAACATTATAAGATATAATGTAATTTTAGTTATAAAGATTATATTAAATTGTAATAAATTGGCAATTTAAAAAAGTGGCCCATGAGTTTCTTGCCGGGTTATTCTCATGAAAGGCTTTACTACGGAATCCAGCCGCTTGTGGCGATTGCAATCGCCACTTTGTTATTGCGGTTGCACTCGCCTCAGGCGCTCGTGTTAATTATTTTAATTATTGGTGTATTATTGACGATTTTAAGTGCTACTTAATAGGCCTATGAAATAAAGATATTTTTGAATTTGAATTTGAATTTGAACAATCAATTGCGTAAACATCTATTTAAACTATAGTAAGTCACAGTCACCAGTGACCGAGTTGCCGGCAACTAGTCGACAGTGCGTAATGGCTCTAAATGTTAGAAACTTAAATTTATGTGTTGCACCCATTATACGTCAATATGTTGGTCCCCTTAGAGACCATTAGTAAATTACGACACTGAATTCTACAGAATAATGGACATACATTTTTTTTGTCAATTTTTGCAACCTGTATATATTTCTCACGAAATATAGATCTCCTCTGACCTACTAAAATAACAACCCCTTGTGACATTTTGTCACATCAAGCATTATCGCTCCTGTTTCAGCGAAACTATTTATCGAACAGCCTCACGAGCACATTAAAGGGACGAACATTCTTGAATCGGTGTTTAATTTTGTGTATCTTTTCCTGGAAACTACGGACTATATATAAACCCTGTTTATTTTCTGATACTACTGTTCGCGATTTCCTTTATGATATTTAGCAAATATATATAGGTACGTGACAACAATGTAAAAAAAAATATCCATTCCACAATAACCACCCACTTTTCCTGAATAAAAGACCTTTTATTTTGTTTAGGCGAGAAAAAATGTACCTAACCGCACACCCCGTCGTTCGGGGCAACAAACATGGTAGTGTGGGGCCCTCACCCACTAAATAAACCCGCCGCGTGCCGTCTCTCCGCCTATATTGGCGGGCCACTGGAACCATGTTACATTCCTTCAGTGGTCCTGAATAAAAGACCTACCTATATTTATCTGGTTCAAAATACAGGCTCAGTATGACGGAAGGGGTTTTGGCCTCCGGCACTTTCACTCACTATACGAAGCACAAAGGCAAATATTGTAGCTACTCCTAGCTACAATATTTTTACTGGACGGTGATAATTTGTCAAAAAATACACACAATGTTATATTGAGAATAAAATTTTTAAGGGATGTGCATAGCACGGTCTCGACTTCTTACTGAAAATTGAACTTGACTCTAAAACCCTTAGTTTTACCACTAAGCTATCACGCAGGGGAGCCGCAGAAGGCATACGGGATTTACTCGAGCGCGTCAGATTTTCTAAGGGGATGTTAAGTGAACCTAAAAGGAGCTCATTCAATAATCTGACGATTTCGATGTGACGCAAACTCGCTGTCATTAATATAATGTGCAAAAAAAAATCGCCATTTTGAAATACTCAAGCGCGTCAGATTAAGATATATATGGTTCATCTTTATGTCCTAGACGTGCTGTCTCATAATCTGACGATTACCTAGAGGGATTCGCTTAATCTGACAACTAAAAAAATTGTTTTAATTTTTTTTTATTAATAATTGTACTTAATTAATTGAAAAGCTCAGGAAATAGCATGTAAATAAAAAAGTGTATGTTTTTTAAGTAGAATACTTGTAGTTATAAGAAAATAACGAAAATAATCATTTTCAACCCTTCCGTACGACCACCTGCATCGTACAAACGATCAGATTAACATACATACATTATTAAAAATACGTAGGACATCGATGATATCAATATCTGACGCGCTCGAGTATGTACATGCAACAGTTTTTTTTTACATATTTGAAAATCTATAGCCGCTTACCCCACTAATGAAAAGGGTACATTATATAACATTTTTTTCTCCTTATCATCTAAGCTTTGCAACCCAATAGGTCTCCATGACGCTCGAGTAAATCCCCCATTAGCATCGTCGGCTCCCCTATTACTATAAATGAATGCAGATTACGCTTTCCTGCACTCATTTCGTTTAGCCGCAACGTATTAATATGCTTAGTTACCAAAATCTCTTTTGAAAAACTCATTGACTGTCTCTTTTTCTCTCGTTCTTTCTGAATAGTGTCATTACCACGCGCGCAGTTAAAAGTTGTTATTATTGTATAAAATCATACATACTTACATATTGTCACGCCTTTTTCCCATAGGGCTAGGCAGAGACCACTTCTCTCCACTTTCTACGATCCTGACACACATCTTTCGCTTCATCTACTTTCATTAGCGCTTTCATGCATACTCGTTGGTTTCGAGTAGGTATTCTTAACCTGACCTTCCTTAAGAATATCTCCGATCTGGTCAAAATACGTTGCATCTATAAGTGGCGTGGGTCGTAAAGACAAATGTGATGTAGAGATTGGGTATGGCCGGTCAGTGCGATAGCGTAGCGGCTTAGAGCACTTCCGCGGATTGGAAGGGACGCAGGTTCGCATCCCGATCGCACTAAAGTTCTCTTTTTCCACATTCACAAATAATTTGTAATTCTTTAAAAATCTATTACACTATAAATGCCAATTGAAATATTATAGAAATCTGAATATCTAAAATAAGTCTTTAAAAAAACTATTAAACTAATGCCAAATACTCACTCACAAACATAACTAAAATTATTTTTGTTAAATACCAACTTTTAGCATGATATTACTGTAATAACCACATCATTGCTTACCATAGCAACAGTTGACGTGTGAGTTGTATTGTTGTCTTATTGAGTGTAGAAGTCGGAATACGATATCAGATAAAAATATATTTTGGATAGGAGTTTCGTGAAATCCTCCATTCTTAGCTGGCGTCTACTCGGCAAAGGAATATGCCTACCAAATTTCAAGTCTCTACGCCATATGGTTCCAGAGATATCGTGATGAGTCAATATATTATCCATATATATAGTTTCTATATGAATATATCGGTGAAATCTCTTATATATATATATATATATAGATAGATATAATACGTTACAGTCCCGAATCTATAAATACCAAAGGCTCAAATTTTCAGCTGTTGCCGATCGATGAGGCGTTAATACGTATGTATTGTATGTACCCCCTCTCCTATGCCTGTTACCATCGCTTTGTGTCTGAAATTGTGACCGTCTTTCCCCGAACAGATTTCGAATTGTTTATAGCTTTACGTGACTGAAAATAGGCGTTGCTGAAAAAATGGGATACTAATCCTGTTCTGTATTTTTAAGTTCAATGCTGAATTAAAACGAGGCCCATGTAGCCAAAAAAATATATGATTGTCTGTAAATTCGGTTTACGGACGATAATTTTACTTGATAACATCATATATGTTTTCTGAGAGTTTCACAAACAATGCATCAGTCGCCATCTTACGAACCGCAGATGAACCATGTAGTCAGATTACTTTAACCCTAAATTGGGCGCGTGGGGTGTCATACACCCTTACGCAAGTTTCCAGGTAAATAACTTCTTAAAATTTTAATTTAGCGCGCTGGTCTTCTAGGTAGTTTCGTAACCACATATGACGTTTACAATTTAGTTGGGATCGGTGTTAGATCGTGAACGGTTGGGCTTGGAGAGCATGTTTGGGGTGCACGACACCCCAGGTGACTGTTTGTGTAGATTAAATTCCGGATAGGTGAATAGTTCTTAACTTTGTTACTTATGGTCTAAAATAAAGACCGGATGGACAAATTATTTGTGAAAGTGGAAAAAGAGAGCTTTACTGGGAGCAGGATCCAAACATGCATTCCATCCAATTCAGGGAAATGCTCTGAACCGCTAAGCTATTGCAGTCACCTAATAGTGGCACCAAATCTCCACTTCACATTTGTTTTAGATGTCTTTAAAACTGAATGCTCTAAGTGTCATAAACACGTGTGTAATGATCTTGTGATCGTAGTCTGCCAAAATTGTAACGCTTTATGTTATGTTAACTAGAATGAATCTGAACTAGTATTTATAAAATTTATTTCTTATTTAAAAAAAAAGTATTAATTATATTAAAAAGGAGTTTAAATGTTGATTAATATGCAATTCGAATATTTTCATTAATTAAAGTCTAGTGTTGCATTGATTTTGTATGTTATTTTAGTAAACTACTTATGGGGTGCTACGTACCCCACGCCACCACTTATGCTCCTTTTAACGCGCGCCCACTTAAGGGTTAAATACCGCCACCTATTTTTATGATTTAGCAACTCTCGCCATCTTACGAACCGCAGATAAACCACGTAGTCAGATTACTTTAAATACCGCCATCTATTTTTATGATTTAGCAACTTTGGGTGGAACGTAAAACTTTTTTGTACGTGCGGCCGGCGTTTATCGATTTATAAGACGTTATCATGTCAAAAAATTCTCAATAACATTTTGTTGATCTGATCCTGGATTGGGATTGATTTGAGGCCGTGTGGAGCCGGCTTTAGAATTGTCCCACCCCTCTCCACCCATGGGAGTCGTAAGAGCCGACTGAGGAAATCCTGGGGGGAGTGGGCAGCAGCACTTCCTCGAGTAAGGTATTAACAACATCCACTGCGATCGCCAACCCGCCTGCCAAGCGTGGCGATTACAGCACTATACCCCCAATTTGGGGAGGCCTATGTCCAGCAGTGGACGTCGAAAAGCTGATGGATGATCCTGGATTTGAAACCCCTATGATCAGCAATCACTACCGATAGATCACCACAGAGAAGTTATTAGCGCATTAAGTAGTAGAGCTTTGCTTATCCCAGAATGAATGGGCGGGCTCGATCGGGGAACAACAACCCCTCTCACAAAAGATCAGCGTGAAAGAAAGGTAGGACTTACCGTTGTGTTTCTTATAGTGAGTGAGGGCGTCTGAGGTCCAAATTCCCTCCCTATCTTCTCCTTATTATCTTCATATCCTCTCCTTATTATGCTTCCTATCCACTGGAGACGGCGACGTGTGAGTGTTGCCTCCGGTGTTGCATCTATAGGCTACGGTTCAGGGATATAGGCGTGATGCTAAACATCTTATAACACGTTTGTAGATGCGTCAACAAATTTTTACGTATATTCCATAATACAATATTCACCATATATCAATAATAATCTTTATCAAACTTATAAAAGTAAAACAATATTCGCTGGTAGCACGTAATACGCTAATATCTACAAGAAAGATAACGTGTTCTCGTTAAATGAAGGGCAGGCCACCTGCTCAGTATCACAGGTGCCATATTAATCTTGTTCAACACACGTAATTCTTTGTTTATCTTGAGCCTCTCATAGTGTGGTATCATCTTAATTTGATGTGATAGTTATACTGTAAACAGCTCTGATAGATACATCATAATTCATTGACCTACATGCAGTTACATCATTTAAGATTTCACTTAAAATGAAAGGTTTCTTCAGGCATAATTATATTGCTTTTTACTTCTTTTTGCTGGTGGTAGAAACCGGGTATCAAGTGGGAGTACTCATTTGCTATCGGGCTCGAGGATGGGTTGGTAACACCACCTTCCCGCGAAGGTGCGACGCTCCGTGTACGGATGCGTTGCTCAGATGAGGGTACCCGAAAGGGTAAGCCGCCGGCGGACCACCGAAGGAATGTAACATAGTTCCAGTGGCTCGCCAATAAAGGCGGAGAGACGGTACACGGCGGGTTTCTTTAGTGGGTGAAGGCCCCACACTACCCTGTTCGTTGCCCCGAGCGACGGGGTTTGCGGTTAGGAACATTTTTTCCCGCCTAAACAAAAAAAAAAAAAAAAAAGGGTTGGTAACACCATCTCCTGTGTGACCGGCCGTCAAGCATATCGGAGTGTCTTGGTTGTAGCAGGAGATAGCCGTTAGTTCTTTCATTTGTATTTTATCTTTTTTTTCATTTGTGAAATTAAATGGTGAGCAGTGGCTTGACAATATTCTCAGTATACTTAAGCTCATGAGCGACGGTAACCATTTGCCATCAGGTGGTCCGTGGCACGTACCTACATACGCGAAAACAAAAAGAAAAAAAAAACAAAAAAAAAAAACAATACGCAGGTGGCAGACATGCATAGGGTCCACCGGTAAGTAGTGGCCTATAGATGCTAACAACACCAGAGGCATCATTACCGCGTCGCCATCTCCAAGAAAAGGGATAGGAGGTGAATAGGAAGAATAATAAGGAGAGGATAGGAAGGATGATAAGAAGACGATACTTATCTATATTATTATAAAGCTGTAACAGAGCTGTGTCTGTACATTTAAGATATTTGAGAAAAAATGACTGTAATAGGTTATATTGGCATGTCTAAACACAAAACAATTTTTTTTAGAATTTGTGTCTGTTTATCTGTTTGTTTGTTCGCGCATCACACAAAAAACACTGAACGGATTTTGATGCAACTTTTTTTATTTGAAAGGCCTTGATTAGACTTAAAAACTGGTATACATTTTATCCCGCTACTATATCGGAAACCCGAGATATAACCCAAAAACTAGAAAATTATTTAAACTAGATTTTTTTTTATAATTTATTTAAAAGAACTACTAGATGGGTTTGATGTAACTTTTTTTATTTGAAAGGCCTTGATTTGACTTAAAAACTGGTAGACATTTAATCCCGCTACTATATCGGGAACCTGAGATTTAACCGAAAAACTAGCTTTTGGCTGCGGCGAAGCCGCTGGCAAAGGCTAGTTTATTACATAATTGGTACAACATTTGACATTAAATATTGTCCCACAAAACCGGTTTAGTGGTTTGACTGTGGGTATGTCACATTATTAATATGGAGGGGATTCGGTCCTCCGGCGTTCTTACTCACCATAAGAAAGAACGGTAAGTACTCCTATCGTTGTGTTTCAGGCCGATCCTCTGTGAGAGGCTGATACTTCCCCAATTAAACTGGCCTTTTCATGCTGGGATATGAAAGGCCATACGTCCCAAGATCGGGATGCGAATTCCGCAGGCACCAGGTTTTTTATGAATCAAACATCGTTTATTTGAAAAAATATTACGTAGCGAATGTAAAAAGGCAATGGTTGCCACCCTTCAGTCGCCCGCAACCTTTACATTACCTGACGGGAACAGGTGTGTTATTAATGTTTTCTCTTTGTTTCCCAAAAAATCGAAAATTGAATCTATTATACGTATATATATAGTTGAACACAAGGTCTTGTGTTAAGCAGAGGTCATGATGGCTGAATTAGCAAAGCATCTGCAGAAATAGAGCCTTTTGGCACTCTGTTCTCTCTGCCTACCCCATAAGGGAGATGGCGTAATGATCAGTATGTTAGTAAGAATAAGCAAAGGTAACACGCTCACATTTCACCTTAAGTAGCTATCGGCAGTCGCGCGTCAATTTGTAGGCGCTCTTTCTTTGTTTTTTATTTTTAATTTATAAGGTGGACGTCCATTAGTCCGCACGCACGCGCCGTACGCGTCGCATTGAACGTATTTGTCGAAAGGGTGCGTCCATTGCATCCGCATTTTGCTGATGTCAAAGTTTTGCTGATGAGGTTGCCATTAATTAAAAATTGGTTGCCGTGTTTTGTGGTAAAACCTGACAAATTGCCGTGTCTCATAGAAATTCAATCACAATGTAGACTTAAACACATAATTAGATATTGTTCTTATAGTTATAGTGATTAAAGGATATTAAATACAAATATATAAGAAGGATATAAAATACAAATATGTAATATCCATACAAAATTTATAAAAATATTTCAGATTAACAGACAGATTTTTGGAGTAGTAGGCTGTTAGCTGTCACTGTTTTTCCTCTGCATATTATATTACCCAAAGTAAGCGGGTAGTGTGGGGCCCTCACTAAATAAACCCGCCGCGTGCCGTCTCTCCGCCTATATTGGCGGGCCACTGGAACCATGTTACATTCCTTCAGTGGTCCTGAATAAAAGACCTACCTATATTTATCTGGTTCACAATGCAGGCTCAGTATGACTCGTTCGTAGACTTCACAACCGTCGAGAATATCTCTCTGGTCTCGGTTTCCATACGATGTTATGCTTATTTATGGTAAGCGGTTACCGTAGCCTATAGACGCTAGCAACAGAAGCATCACTTGCGCATCAACATCTCCAAGAAAAGGGATAGGAGTTGGAGTGGAAGGATAATAAGGACAGAAGGGGTTTAGGCCTCCGGCACTCTCACTCACTATACGAAGCACAACGGCAGGAGTAGCTACCATATTTTTACTGGACGGTGATAATTTGTCAAAAAATACACACAATGTTATATTGAGAATAAAATTTTGAAGGTATGTGCATAGCACGGTCTCGACTTCTTACTGAAAATTGAACTTGACTCTAAAACCCTTAGTTTTACCACTAAGCTATCACGTAGGGGAGCCGCAGAAGGAAGTATGGGATTTACTCGAGCGCGGTAGATTAATATAAGGGAGGATACCTTGCATCCTGCTGAGTACCTGTACCACATATAAGCCCTTTATATAGTGACGTGCGTCTAGGGCAGCCCATCAGAATAGTAAAAAAAAATCGTTGGTCAGAAATATTAAAGCGCGTCAGATTAAGATAAGGTAGGTTAATTATGAGCTAATAAGAATATATTTTGAAATCTGACGATTTGAGCCTGACGAAAGGGAGTGGGAGGGTTACAAAGCTGCAAAAAAAAAACGATATCTTGACATTCTCGAGCATGGCTAATTTTTTTTTTATTTTGAAGGAAATAATTCAAGGATAGCGAAAAATATATAATTCTGACGATTTCCACAAGCCGAAGTAACAACAATTCGTTGTCGATGGTAAGTTCAAAATGATCTGGTTTGCAGGTGATCAATTGCCGAAAGCGTATGAAGATGGAGTCATAACACCTGATATTCTTGAGGATACTCCAGAATCAGGTATATATTTTCTCCAATAATTAAAAAAACACGTTATTCAAAACACAAAAATATTGTACAATATTTTAAAGATTTCTTGTTACAGATACGCAATCTGAGGATGAAATCGAGCCAGAAGAGGAAGATGTTTCTACGGATGAAGATCATGATTAATTAATCAATTAAATATAAAAAAAAATATTTTTTTTCATTTAATTTTAGTTATTTTCTTATAACTACAATTATTCTACTTAAAAAACATACACTTTTTTATTTGCATGCTATTTCCTGAGCAATTATTAATAAAAAAATTTAAAACATTTTTTTTAGTTGTCAGATTAAGCGAATCCCTCTAGGTAATCGTCAGATTATGAGACAGCACGTCCAGGACATAAAGATGAACCATATATATCTTAATCTGACGCGCTTGAGTATTTCAAAATGGCGATTTTTTTGCACATTATATCAATGACCGCGAGTTTGCGTCACATCGAAATCGTCAGATTATTGAATGAGAGCTTTTTTTTGGTTCACTTAACATCCCCTTAGAAAATCTGACGCCTCGATTAATTTTTTTTTTCATTTTCAGCCCTTCCGTACTACCACCTGCATCATGCAAACGATCAGATTAACATACATACATTATTAAAAATACGTAGGACATTGATGATATCAATATCTGACGCGCTCGAGTATGTCCATGCAACAGTTTTTTTTTACATATTTGAAAATCTATAGCTGCTTACCCCACTAATGAAAAGGGTACATTATATATAACATTTTTTTCTCCTTATCATCTAAGCTTTGCAACCCAATAGGTCTCCATGACGCTCGAGTAATATAATAAATTAATGCAGATTACGCTTTCCTGCACTCATTTCGTTTAGTATTGTTTCGACGCGCGACCTGCCACAACGTATTAATATGCTTAGATACCAAAATCTCTTTTGAAAAACTCATTGACTGTCTCTTTTTCTCTCGTTCTTTTTGAATAGTGTCATTACCACGCACGCAGTTAAAAGTTGTTATTATTTTATAAAATCATACATACTTTGTCACGCCTTTTTCCCATAGGGCTAGGCAGAGACCACTTCTCTCCACTTGCTACGATCCTGACACACATCTTTCGCTTCATCTACTTTCATCAGCGCTTTCATGCATACTCGTTGGTTTCGAGTAGGTATTCTTAACCTGGCCTTCCTTAAGAACGTCTCCGATCTGGTCAAAATACGTTGCATCCATAAGTGGCGTGGGTCGTAAAGACAAATGTGATGTAGATATTGGGTATGGCCGTTGGTCAGTGCGATAGCTTAGCGGCTTAGAGCACTTCCCCGGATTGGAAGGGACGCAGGTTCGCATCCCGATCGCACTAAAGTTCTCTTTTTCCACATTCACAAATAATTTGTAATTCTTTAAAAATCTATTACACTATAAATGCCAATTGAAATATTATAGAAATCTGAATATCTAAAATAAGTCTTTAAAAAAACTATTAAACTAATGCCAAATACTCACAAACATAACTAAAATTATTTTTGTTAAAAACCAACTTAGCATGATATTACTGTAATAACCACATCAATGGTTACCATAGCAACAGTTGACGTGTGAGTTGTATTGTTGTCTTATTGAGTGTAGAAGTCTGAATACGATATCAGATAAAAATATATTTTGGATAGGAGTTTCGTGAAATCCTCCATTCTTAGCTGGCGTCTACTCGGCAAAGGAATATGCCTACCAAATTTCAAGTCTCTACGCCATATGGTTCCAGAGATATCGTGATGAGTCAATATATTATCCATATATATAGTTTCTTTATGAATATATCGGTGGAAACCTCTTATATATATATAGATAGATATAATAAGTTACAGTCCCGAATCTATATATACCAAAGGCTCAAATTTTCAGCTGTTGCTGATCGATGAGGCGTTAATACGTATGTATTGTATGTACCCCCTCTCCTATGCCTGTTACCATCGCTTTGTGTCTGAAATTGTGGCCGTCTTTCCCCGAACAGATTTCAAATTTTTTATAGCTTTACGTGACTGAAAATAGGCGTTGCTGAAAAAATGGGATACTAATCCTGTTCTGTATTTTTAAAGTTCAATACTGAATTAAAACGAGGCCCATGTAGCCAAAAAAATATATGATTGTCTGTAAAGTCGGTTTACGGACGATAATTTTACTTGATAACATCATATATGTTTTCTGAGAGTTACACAAACAATGCATCAGTCGCCATCTTACGAACCGCAGATGAACCATGTAGTCAGATTACTTTAACCCTAAATTGGGCGCGTGGGGTGTCATACACCCTTACGCAAGTTTCCAGGTAAATAACTTCTTAAAATTTTTATTTAGCGCGCTGGTCTTCTAGGTAGTTTCGTAACCACATATGACGTTTACAATTTAGTTGGGATCGGTGTTAGATCGTGAACGGTTGGGCTTGGAGAGCATGTTTGGGGTGCACGACACCCCAGGTGACTGTTTGTGTAGATTAAATTCCGGAAAGGTGAATAGTTCTTAACTTTGTTAAAAAAGAAAAAAAAAAAAACCGGATGGACAAATTATTTGTGAAAGTGGAAAAAGAGAGCTTTACTGGGAGCAGGATCCAAACTTGCATTCCATCCAATTCAGGGAAGTGCTCTGAACCGCTAAGCTATCGCAGTCACCTAATAGTGGCACCAAATCTCCACGTCACATTTGTTTTAGATGTCTTTAAAACTGAATGCTCTAAGTGTCATAAACACGCGTGTAATGATCTTGTGATCGTATTCTGCCAAAATTGTAACACTTTATGTTAAGTTAACTAGAATGAATCTAAACTAGTATTTATAAAATTTATTCCTTACTTAAAAAAAAATATTGTCTAGTGTTGCATTGATTTTGTATGTTATTTTAATAAACTACTTGTGGGGTGCTACGTGCCCTACGCCACCACTTATGCTCCTTTTAACGCGCGCCCAATTAAGGGTTAAATACCGCCACCTATTTTTATGATTTAGCAACTATCGCCATCTTACGAACCGCAGATAAACCGCGTAGTCAGATTACTTTAAATACCGCCATCTATTTTTATGATTTAGCAACTTTGGGTGGAACGTGAAACTTTTTTGTACCGGCGTTTATCAATTTATAAGACGTTATCATGTCAAAAAATTCTCAATAACATTTTGTTGATCTGATCCTGGATTGGGATTGATTTGAGGCCGTATGGAGCCGGCTTTAGAATTGTCCCACCCCTCTCCACCCATGGGAGTCGTAAGAGCCGACTGAGGAAATCCTGGGGGGAGTGGGCAGCAGCACTTCCTCGAGTAAGGTATTAACAACATCCACTGCGATCGCCAACCCGCCTGCCAAGCGCGGCGATTACGGCACTATACCCCCAATTTGGGGAGGCCTATGTCCAGCAGTGGACGTCGAAAGGCTGATGGATGATCCTGGATTTGAAACCCCTATGATCAGCAATCACTACCGATAGATCACCACAGAGAAGTTATTAGCGCATTAAGTAGTAGAGCTTTGCTTATCCCAGCATGAATGGGCGGGCTCGATCGGGGAACAACAACCCCTCTCACAAAAGATCAGCGTGAAAGAAAGGTAGGACTTACCGTTGTGTTTCTTATAGTGAGTGAGGGCGTCTGAGGTCCAAATTCCATCCCTATCTTCTCCTTATTATCTTCATATCCTCTCCTTATTATGCTTCCTATCCACTGAAGACGGCGACGTGTGAGTGTTGCCTCCGGTGTTGCATCTATAGGCTACGGTTCAGGGATATAGGCGTGATGCTAAACATCTTATAACACGTTTGTAGATGCGTCAACAAATTTTTACGTATATTCCATAATACAATATTCACCATATATCAATAATAATCTTTATCAAACTTATAAAAGTAAAACAATATTCGCTGGTAGCACGTAATACGCTAATATCTACAAGAAAGATAACGTGTTCTCGTTAAATGAAGGGCAGGCCACCTGCTCAGTATCACAGGTGCCATATTAATCTTGTTCAACACACGTAATTCTTTGTTTATCTTGAGCCTCTCATAGTGTGGTATCATCTTAATTTGATGTGATAGTTATACTGTAAACAGCTCTGATAGATACATCATAATTCATTGACCTACATGCAGTTACATCATTTAAGATTTCACTTAAAATGAAAGGTTTCTTCAGGCATAATTATATTGCTTTTTACTTCTTTTTGCTGGTGGTAGAAACCGGGTATCAAGTGGGAGTACTCATTTGCTATCGGGCTCGAGGTTGGGTTGGTAACACCATCTCCTGTGTGACCGGCCGTCAAGCATATCGGAGTGTCTTGGTTGTAGCAGGAGATAGCCGTTAGTTCTTTCATTTGTATTTTATCTTTTTTTTCATTTGTGAAATTAAATGGTGAGCAGTGGCTTGACAATATTCTCAGTATACTTAAGCTCATGAGCGACGGTAACCATTTGCCATCAGGTGGTCCGTGGCACGTACCTACATACGCGAAAACAAAAAGAAAAAAAAACAAAAAAAAAAAAACAATACGCAGGTGGCAGACAAGCATAGGGTCCACCGGTAAGTAGTGGCCTATAGATGCTAACAACACCAGAGGCATCATTACCGCGTCGCCATCTCCAAGAAAAGGGATAGGAGGTGAATAGGAAGAATAATAAGGAGAGGATAGGAAGGATGATAAGAAGACGATACTTATCTATATTATTATAAAGCTGTAACAGAGCTGTGTCTGTACATTTAAGATATTTGAGAAAAAATGACTGTAATAGGTTATATTGGCATGTCTAAACACAAAACATTTTTTTTTAGAATTTGTGTCTGTTTATCTTTTTGTTTGTTCGCGCATCACACAAAAAACACTGAACGGATTTTGATGCAACTTTTTTTATTTGAAAGGCCTTGATTAGACTTAAAAACTGGTATACATTTTATCCCGCTACTATATCGGAAACCCGAGATATAACCCAAAAACTAGAAATTTATTTAAACTAGATTTTTTTTTATAATTTATTTAAAAGAACTACTAGATGGGTTTGATGTAACTTTTTTTATTTGAAAGGCCTTGATTTGACTTAAAAACTGGTAGACATTTAATCCCGCTACTATATCGGGAACCTGAGATTTAACCGAAAAACTAGCTTTTGGCTGCGGCGAAGCCGCTGGCAAAGGCTAGTTTATTATATAATTGGTACAACATTTGACATTAAATATTGTCCCACAAAACCGGTTTAGTGGTTTGACTGTGGGTATGTCACATTATTAATATGGAGGGGATTCGGTCCTCCGGCGTTCTTACTCACCATAAGAAAGAACGGTAAGTACTCATATCGTTGTGTTTCACGCCGATCCTCTGTGAGAGGCTGATACTTCCCCAATTAAACTGGCCTTTTCATGCTGGGATAATTATGAAAGGCCATACGTCCCAAGATCGGGATGCGAATTCCGCAGGCACCAGGTTTTTTATGAATCAAACATCGTTTATTTGAAAAAATATTACGTAGCGAATGTAAAAAGGCAATGGTTGCCACCCTTCAGTCGCCCGCAACCTTTACATTACCTGACGGGAACAGGTGTGTTATTAATGTTTTCTCTTTGTTTCCCAAAAAATCGAAAATTGAATCTATTATACGTATATATATAGTTGAACACAAGGTCTTGTGTTAAGCAGAGGTCATGATGGCTGAATTAGCAAAGCATCTGCAGAAATAGAGCCTTTTGGCACTCTGTTCTCTCTGCCTACCCCATAAGGGAGATGGCGTAATGATCAGTATGTTAGTAAGAATAAGCAAAGGTAACACGCTCACATTTCACCTTAAGTAGCTATCGGCAGTCGCGCGTCAATTTGTAGGCGCTCTTTCTTTGTTTTTTATTTTTAATTTATAAGGTGGACGTCCATTAGTCCGCACGCACGCGCCGTACGCGTCGCATTGAACGTATTTGTCGAAAGGGTGCGTCCATTGCATCCGCATTTTGCTGATGTCAAAGTTTTGCTGATGAGGTTGCCATTAATTAAAAATTGGTTGCCGTGTTTTGTGGTAAAACCTGACAAATTGCCGTGTCTCATAGAAATTCAATCACAATGTAGACTTAAACACATAATTAGATATTGTTCTTATAGTTATAGTGATTAAAGGATATTAAATACAAATATATAAGAAGGATATAAAATACAAATATGTAATATCCATACAAAATTTATAAAAATATTTCAGATTAACAGACAGATTTTTGGAGTAGTAGGCTGTTAGCTGTCACTGTTTTTCCTCTGCATATTATATTACAATCTTCTTTCGCTATTTTCGTTCATGCTTGTAAGTCTCGCAACAGTAGAATGAATATCGTAAGTACGTATGAAAGAACGAAAATGATCGATTGAAGAACATCTTATCTTCCAGGGAATTCTCCACTAGTGCCATGTCCATTATTAACTTATCATACTAGCGATGTGAATTCAATAATCAACTAAAGTAGGAAGTCCAATGGTGCTATAGGTTGTATTAAATTACGTTATTGAGTAGCTGTATCCCGCGAATTAATGCGTTTTGTGAGGGTCCCCTGATTGACGATTATAATGCCTTGTACCGTATTTTTTTCAAATGGCACCAAATACCGTATAATACGGCAATTATCATGTCAATGGCAACACTAGATGGTATACGTCTAGTTTGTATGGTTTAGGGTTGGCGATTCAGGCGATCTTCCAAAATCGATCCTTCTTTTGACTTGTTTTATTTCATAGCTATTTTTAAAAATTATAATATGAACACCACGAATTAAGTACTTGTTATCAAATCAGACTACGTGACTATTAGTTTTTATTTTCTCTCTCGCTCGGTTCCTGTACTTAAGTTATAGAACCGCGCCAGCTGAACCCGATTGAGGTCATTAATCTACATAAATTAAAATTAAAATTAAAAAATACCTTTATTTCATAGGTAATATAATAAGATATAGGTAGCACTTAAAATCGTCAAAGTTACTAATAACTAACACGGGAGCTTGCGGCAAGTGGAGCCGCAATATCACGATTACAAACGCCACAAGCGGATGGATTCCGTAGAAGAGCCTGGCAAGAAACTCATGAGCCACTTTTTAAATTTCAATGGAGATAGAAACGCTTCCATACATTTTTGGGCCTAGGTGGTCAAGATGAAAGTTGCACCATTTGGAAGTTTACATCGAAATATTTCATAATATAAAATTTTGTTAGATTTGGCAATCTAGGAACCGAGATATAGAAGATTATATAAAAGTGAGGTTAAGTATCGAACTACACCCACTAAGTGTCATCATAACATTTGAAAGCCATACATTTAAAGTAGTTATACATATCGTTCGTTTCGCTAGGTGAGTGACTGGAGGCACAAACCCCCTCCCTATCCTCTCCTTGATACTCCTAATTATCCTTCCTAACCTCTCTTCAGTATCCTTTAAGAGAGTACTCTTCCTTTTATCCTTCCTCTGCACCTCCTACCCCTTTTCTTGGAAATGGTGTTGCTAGCGTTTGTAGGCCACGGTAACCGCTTACCAGATGGGCCGCTTATCAGCTGCGCCATAATTAAGCTTGTTTGCTACCCACGTAGTATAAAAAAGGTAGTACCTTTCTTAGGTACATTTACCAAATAATTAAGTAAGCATTTAAGGTAAGTAGTGTTATCTACTCAAATAACACTAAGAGTCTTATTTAATAAACTATCCCACTGCTGGGCACAAGCTTCTTTGAATTTCAATTAAAAGAACCGTTGTCAAGCAGATAGATTATTCGAAAATATCAAGGCCAGGACCATTGTGTAGGCAAGTTCTCAGAGTCCAGTAACGAAGCAAAGGTCAATAAAATAAGCAAAACAGTATAATAAATAATGTTAGTAAAGCTGGAAACGAAAAAGTTAAACTGCCAAATGTAGTGTTGCCGTGGTAGCGTTCAAAAAAAGGATTTCACTTGTGCATCAATTTAGTATATCAATCGATATACTGATATAAAAATGTTCTATATTATTTTTCCTCAAATATTTTTTTATTAATTCATTATTTTTGAATAAATGAATAATGAAACTAAACATTTAGTTTTAATTTTATTTATCAATTCAAATGAGCATTATAGAATTTAAAATGAATCGACTAAAGTAATCGATTTACTTCATCATTTCTCTTTTAATGTTTTTTCGATTTCTAGACTGCAAACGTGCTAGTTTTTTTAAATTTTATATTAGAAAAATATTGCCAATTTTGCCAACTTGTTAACTTCAGGCCCAAAAATCCCACCACTGAAGGAATGTAACATAGTTCCAGTGCCTGCCAATAAGGCGTAAAGACGGCACACGGCGGGTTTATTTAGTGGGTGAGGGCCCCATACTACCCTGTTGCCCCGAACGACGGGGTGTGCGGGTAGGAACATTTTTTCCCGCCTAAACAAAAAAAAGAAAGGCTCAAAAATCTCATTCTCCTTTCTTATAATGTTTAAATTGTTATGGTACTTAATTGTAATGGGAAACCAGCTTAATATGCCAATAAACCCTTGCTATACAAAAAGAGTACTTATAACGTGAAACACCATTATGATACCAAGCATAAAATTAAAATAGCATATTTTTTTATTTGTTTGTTTCTTGTTATTTTTCGTCATTTCTCATAATGAAACTACAATAAAATGTCTTTAAATTTAAAATAATATGACAATTGTGGCCCGCTTTCCTTTATATAGTCCCCCTGTGTCCCCTGGCGTCTAAAAGGTAGCAGACCCATGGCCTAGATTATAAACTAATTATTAAATTTATGGGCACGTCTCACCAATAAACGTTAAAGTTTGGCGAGTACATTGAAGCTTACAATATGTACTATGTCATTGAGATAAATAAATTAAAAAAAAACATCTGAATATCAGAACAACGACAACCCTAGATGAACCTAAGCTAAAAATGCGGATGACGTCATCCGCATTTTTTGAAAAATGCTGATGACGTCATCCGCATTTAACCAGATAGCTAATATATGCCTGACTGCGGCGCGTGCTTGCGGAAGAGTGAACGCAGTGCTAAACAAATTCATACAAAGCGAACAAAATGCGTGCCTGCGTTGCGTACGGCGCGGATAAATGGACGCGTAGCTTTAATGTCATTCGGGGCAACGAACAGGGTAGTGTGGGGCCCTCACCCACTAAATAAAATAAATAAATAATAATAAATATTCACGGACATTTTTCACACAACGTCCTCTGGTCCCAAACTAAGTTTAACGCTTGTGCTATGGGTACCAGATTACGGATATAATACATATACTACTAATAAAATAAACCCGCCGTGTGCCGTCTCTCCGCCTGTATTGGCGGGCCACTGGAACTATGTTACATTACTTCAGTGGTCCGCCGACGGCTTACCCTTTCGGGTACCCTCTGCTGAGCGATGCATCCGCACACGGAGCGTCGCATCTTCGCGGGAAAAGACAACACCCTGCACTAAGAAATAATCCTTGTATTGCACAGAAGTGTATATTTTACCAACATACAATTTCACGGATACAGATCACACAAAGAATAAATTGTCCTGTGTGGAAATCGAACGCACAACACTCGGACGGGAGGACGGTATCTAAACCAATCCGCCATTTGTGCTCTATGTCCTATTACGTTTGGGTGATTAAAGAGCAATATACAAAACTACGTATTTATAGTTTTTCCAATTTACAGTTTACAGCCTAATTAAATAAAAAATTCATTTATACAAATAAATAAAATTGAAGTGTTTATTTGTACTGTATAACAGACTGTTATGTTATTTACTAAATTCATATGAAAGTATATAATATACGTAACGTACGTAACCAAATACCATTTTTCCAATTTAAGTTTTTATCTCTCTGTCTGTTTGGTATATAGTAACTGTCTGGTTATTCGGCTAATCTCCGAAACGGCTGGACCGTATGGACGGGACTTTCACTGGCAGATAGTTGATGTAAGGTATAATTTAATATATAATTATAAGGTATAATTTAAGCTACTTTTATTTTGGTAAAATAATATATACCAAAAAAATCGATCTTAAAAACTGTGTTCTGTAACTGGATTTTTTTTAGAAAATACTTTTTCTACTGCAGCATTTGTAGCAGGCAGACATAACATATATCCAATTAAAATAGAAAAGTTTTCATGCTCAAGATTGTTGATGCGAAAGTGTTTGAATACTTCCATCCAAGGGGTTTCTGTGGAAACATTTAAATTATCGCATTCTATAATTTTTTGATTTACTCAGAAATTAAGGAAAATTTCTGAAAACGGGACTATTTTGCGTCCCGAAGCTTTGTTTGGGGACAACGGGACAGATAACCGAAAAAAGGGCTGGCTCCGTTCAGAACGGGACGACTGGTCACTTTACGTATGATGCGCCTACAGACGCGTTAGAAGTCTTGCATTTTGTATGAAACACGAAAGTTTAAGTTTAGTACTTTATTTTGAAATAAAACTACGTTTACGGAATCTATCGCGTTTACTTGATTTTTATACTATCCCGACGTTTCGAATACTTTACAGCATTCATGATCACGGGTGGACTTAGATGGTAGATGTCCAAAGCTGATATGTTGTTTTCACTGTTTCATCTACCCACAGTAATATGGTTTTACAAATTTTTGGTTTATTTATTTCAACCCACATAATATTCGTTTAGAAACACAATTAAAAATATCTACTTTAAGTTTTATGCTAACAATGTATTAGATTTTAAGCTAGTATAGGTAATAAAATTAGTATAATACTTATAGTACTTACTACTTATTAGCACAACACTTCTCTTTAATTTTTAAAAAATTTCTTTTGTATGTATGTATTTAGTGCTTAAAAATTTTAGTAATCATAAAACTACCAGTTAGAAGAATGATTGATTATTAGTTTATATTATTAAATATATTGATTTTAATAGAAGCTAAGACTAAAAACTACCACCGGACTTTTAGTACTTTACAATAGAACATAACATATTTTTAACATAATCAAGTTTTGAAAATACTTTAAAATAAATTAGTTTCATACACGGCTTTACAAGCGTTAATAAAAATTGCTGATATTTTAAATCTTTTAAAAATAGAACACAAAAACCAACATATTAAAGTGTTTTGTTTGTCTTTCTATTTGTTTGTCTGTTAGCACTCCTTGAAATTACTAAACGAAATTTAACGTGGTTTTTGCTTGTAGATAGTGCTTTGAGCAGAATTTAGGCTTTATTTCATTAAAATTGGATGCATCAATAAAATTATTCTCATTTTAATATTAATATTATAAACGCAAAAGTGCGTTTGTTTGTTACTTTGTACGCCTCAGCCATCCTAACTATTATAAAGCTGTAACAGAGCCGTGTCAATACATTTAAGAAAAATATGAATTTATTAGGCTATATACTTAGGCGTGTCTGAACACAAAACATTTTTTTACAGTTTTTTGTTTGCTTATTATCTGTTTGTGTGTTCGCGCATTACACAAAAAATACTTACTACTAAACGAACTAATGGATTTTGATGCAACTTTTTTTTGATAGCTCTTGATTAGACTTAAAAACTGGTATAAATTTTATCCCGCTACTATATCATGAATCTGAGATATAACCGAAAAACTAGAAATAGCAAAGGCTAGTGATTATATAAACCAGCGCATAAACTAACTAACTATGTAGTCAAAATGACACATTTCTATTCGAATTTGTGTTCACTGAGGACTTAACATTTAAAGCTTCGGTTGTTTCCATGCAATCCTCGTCCGAGGGATTATATAGGTATAGAGCGGACGAAGATTCAAAGTTACTGTGAAGTCACTGTCAAATATTTAGTACACAGAATTTAGCACAAAGGAACACACTCTCAGAAACTATCTAAAATTTTTTTCTTATCATTTTATGACATAACTAGCTGTTCCCCGCGGCTTCGATCGCGCAATTAAATGAATATTGAAATAGGAACGATTTTGTTAAAAAATACTGTCTCTAAATGAAATTAAACTATTATAATTCATCAGAATTTTAGATTTAATTACTATAGCAAGTACCTCTTTGTAATAGACGTTTGCAGTGTTTCCTTTTGCGTCTAATACTCACTCTGGAGCATGCAACATAATTCTCTCCATGTGAAAAGCAGTCCTTACTTAAATCGATGCCAATTATTTTCAGTGACTGGCCTAGGGACTTTTGATTGTTATGGCAAAGCACACATTAAGAGGGATCTGTATTCTTTAATATTATTTTAATTTCTTCAGGATACTCTGATGGAATTAATGGTTTTCGTGGAATGAAATAAAATTTCCTTGACCACGTTCGGTAATTATTGTGGCTCCTACGACGTTTTCATAAAGAGCTTTGATTTGCACAGTTTAAGTGATTAAGTTTTCTTACTGACATTACTGGTGATCCAATTAGCAGCTCTATGAACTCCTTTTTATATTTAGTGTTAGTTTTTTTAAGCTGCTCCTTTCCAGTAGCATTTGTAAATGTTGCGCGAAGTTTGGTAGGATTCTCCTTAAAAATGTGTACTTATATGTTGTTACACTATATCAGAGATGTCTGATTGGACGTCGGATGTAACAGATCCATCCTAAGGTAAATATACATCAAAATGTCATTGGGATAAGTTTTGTATTGAACTAATCGAAGCCTTTTTGCAGGGTTCCCTTCTATGCAAAATTTCTCATAATTGTGATAGACTTACAATATCGGATGTGTTTGTCCGGCTGCTACTAACTCATATAACCCTCCATATATATGAAATAATGACATATCAACAAAGTATTCATCAGAACTATTATAGTTAGGTATTACCATCAGTATCATGAGACATAATAGAAAAATGATTTTAGTGAGTGGCTACATGAGCAACTATCTCTTCCCGCAACTGTCTAGCCAAGACTTGAGCTCCTATAACACAAGATTGTATTGCCCTTTACAGGCAAGCTCCGTCACCAATGAAGGAAATGATTTATATTTAGCATTTCAATCGGAGACCGAAGAAGGACGCTTTTTTTTTTGTTAAGGTGGGTATCTAACCCACATACCCCGTCATTCGGGGCAACGAACAGGGTAGTGTGGGGCCCTCATCCACTAATAAACCCGCCGTGTGCCGTCTCCGCCTGTATTAGCAGACCAATGGAACTGTATGACATTCCTTTAGGGGTCGCTTACGTACAACCTACGGTGTGTTTAACGTAATCTCGTCATATAATAATAATAAGTGGCGAAACTAAACAATAGCCCAATTAAAAAAAAAATGTACATAATGTCATCTATCGTATATGCAAACTATGAATTTTAGCAATAAAAAACTTATCTTTACAAATAAATAAAATTGAAATGTCTGTTTATAATGTTTAAATAACAGCTTATTACTAAATGCATATGAGAGTAACAAAATACAATTTATAAAGTTTCTGTTTAACTGTTGGTTTCGGCTAATATCCATAACGGCTGGACCAATTTGGACGGGACTTTCACTGGCATTATAGCAGATCTTGCAAGGAATAACTTTGGATAATATTATTTTAGAAAAATAATTAGGTTACCGCAAAAAAATGAAAAACTAAATTCCACGTGAATGAAGTCGCGGGTAGCACTTAGTTGGTAAAGTTTGTTACTTAAAAGTTTGTTTATATAAGATGCTTCGATATTGAATTTCATGCTTTTCCTTTTAAAAATAACAAACTTTTATGCAAACTTTCGATCCCTAATTCACCCTCTTAAGGGTAAAAATTACAAAATCACTAATATACGTATTCATTTACTTTTAACCAGAAATAGGTATATTCAATTTGGTGCTTCTTGCTTTAGAAATGACGAACTTCGCATACAAACTTTCAACCCCTAAATAATCATCTTATTTGTATTTTTTTTTTAATTCCATTATACCTGTACATTTATTGCTGATCAGAAACAGATATATAAAATTTCGTGTTTCTTACTTTCAAGCTATTTTACCCTCTTGGGGGTGAAATTTTCAAAAATCCTTTCTTAGTGGACCTCTACAACAAAAAAGGCATCAGCTACCAAAATTTCCCAGCGGTTTAGGCTCTGTGTTGATCGTCAGTCAGTCGGTACAAGCAATTATATGTATATAGATAACCTTCCAATCGCGGCTTCGACTGCGTGAACTTTCATTTCGAGTTCGAACTCTCGTTCGTTTGCCTTATTCTATAGTAACTCCTTATTGAATCTTAGTTGTTATAAAAGTTATATAATCGAAATTCGTTTTATTTACTCAGGCGTGAAAGCATCCAAATAACTCCACAAATTTTCGCACTTATAATATTTATGCCTTACTTACAAATTCGAAAGTGACTTTACTTGTTACGAATTCGCGCTGTAATTACTGAACATAAATACATCGTGATTTTTTACATGGGTACATCAGTCTTGAGTCCAGGAAGGACATATGGGTAGGCTACCTTTTAACCCGTAAAAATAGAAGGTTCATATGGAATAGTTACTTTTATATGGCAATGCTCCGATGTTTTGGACATGCGGAAAGAATTCCGGACGTGCGACTGGTTAAGAAGATATGCCTACAATGCGAAAGTGGAAGGTTGTAGGTACAAGGGGAGACCGAGACCACATCATGTATTGAAGGAAGGTGGAGTCAGTAGTCTCCGAAACCGGCGAGTGTGTATGAAAGGAATTGTATGTTGATGAAGCGAGATGTATGCAAGAATAGTCTTTTAGCACTCTGTTCTCTCTGCCTACCACGCAAGGGACATGGCTTGATGATAGGTCGGTACTTTTAAATGGAGATTATTAATGTGCCGTAGAGTGAAATAGCAGCGATAACATAGCAATGATAGCTTAGTGGTACCTAAAACTAGTACGGCACATACCTCTGATTTTCCGAGATTTTGTGTGTATTTATTCACAAATATGTTGGATGCGGTCGGCGCAGGAGCGTTTGTTGTGGCATTCTCTTGGGGAGGCCTATGTCTAGCAGTGGACGCTGAAAGGCTGATGGATGGATGGATGATTTGTTTAAAATTTATCACTGCTCGGTGAAGAAAAATATCCTGAAGAAACCTGCATGTCTGATAGATTTTCTCGACGGCTTGTGAAGTCTGCCAACCCGCACTGGGCCGTCGTGGTGGTCTATGGCCTAATCATTCACACCATGATAGGAGACCCGTGACCAATAGTGGGTCAGAAAAAAGCGTCAAAACACAGTGACATATTTACGTGTTAAAGTCTCTCTATGAATAGTACTTACTTACTTACTTATTATCACGCCGTCTCCCTTGCAGGGTAGGCCGAGAGAACAGAATGCCAAAAGGCTCTATTCTTGCATACATCGCTCGTTTCCTCAACATTCATAACTCTCTTTCTACACGCTCGCCAGTGTCGGAGACTCCTGACTCCACCTTCCTTCAATACATGAACGTATTAAATAGTATTAGAATACAAATGGAATTTCATCCATTTCAGTTCGTTGTTCAACGCCATACTTTATTTATAGCTTTCATGCTATGTTTCAACGTGTTTACAGATTTAATGGTGTTCAAAATCCTTTTAATTTAATGGACCCCAATGTTAAAAAATAACTCTTTTATTACAGGTACTCGATACTTAGAATTACTCATTCAAAAATGAATTATACATTCTGGGCACATTCAGAACATAGCCTTCATAAAAATATGTTATGGCAACGATTTGGGATGTTATCTCGAGAATGTCGCTTTCATTAAAACATGGGTCTGATATAACTTTAATTTGCTAGATTATACCATCAATAAATTAAGCTTGTGAATAATATACTGAAAACTTTATAATTAATTAACTACTTAATTGGTATTTTGATCTGTATTTTAGCAATTGTTATGCTACTTTAAATAACAAATTATACAGACGCACTACGGACCCCATTATGGGAAGTGGCAACCACTAAACATGAATGCCGGGCAATACCAGGAGCCGGTCAAGCGGTCCTCATGAAAATCAATTACATTTTTTTAAAAGACAACATGCACAGACGTTGTGGTGGTTTAGAGCGTTGTGATTACCCTGCCGTCCGCAGAAGCCTACGGCGAAGGTATGACGCCCAAGTGCGTGGGGCGTCGCACAAGAGAGGGTACCTGAAGAGGCTGCCACCTGCGGGTCGCGGTCGATACGACGCGGTACCCGTGATTTGCCGTAGTAAGGGCGGGCGAGGGCGAACTGAGTACAGAGATTTAGTACAGAGTATTGTCTAGATATTATATTGCAAAATCTTCTGCGCTAGTGAATAATCCATGTTTCGATGGGATAGCAGCTGGCGGCAGCCGTTGGCAGTGTTTCACCCGCGTGCCTTGGAAAGCTGTTGGCACCTGATCTCTCTCTGGTCGTGTCGAAATGCCATCTCATCAGACTGTGAGGAGGAGAATGCACTTGAACAGTAATATGTAGTTACGCAGTACTATCGAGTGAGAAAAAATATGCGTAACAAGACGGTCGAGCACTGGTTTATACAACAGTTATGTTTGATAGACTAATTACTTATAACCGCTGGGAATCGGCTTTAGGAACCATTCGCCACTGATAGGTTGACATATGTTATGCGTAATAATAACTTTCTCGGTAGTCTACCGGTAATGCATGCGCAAAAAGTCTCAGGTTGCAATCCCGGGTTGAACAAACAAAAGTATTGTGTTACTTCTCAAAAGCAGTTAGCAGGCAGCTCGTAGTTAGAAAGATGGTCCCTTGCATCGCAAAGCACCTAAAGTTGTCCTATACCTGCCCCCCCTTTTTTTTGTTTAGGCGGGAAAAAATGTTCCTAACCGCACACCCCGTCGTTCAGGGCAACGAACAGGGTAGTGTGGGGCCCTTACCCACTAAAGAAACCCGCTGTGTGCCGCCTCTTCACGTTTTTTGGCGGGCCACCGGAACTACTCGTATATTACATTCTTTCGAGACGGGCCTCGTGGCGTAGTCGGTAGTGTGACCGACTTCCGTGGACGAGGTCGTGGGTTCGATTCCCACTCAGGACAATTATTTGTGTGATGAACACAGATATTTGTACTGCGTCTGGGTGTTTTCTATGTATTATATGTATGTATTTACAAAAAAAAAGTAGTATATGTATTATATCCGTAATCTGGTACCCATAGCACAAGCGTTAAGTTTAGTTTGGGACCAGAGGACGTTGTGTGAAAAATATCCGCAAATATTTATTTATTTATTTTATTTATTTATTCCGCTGGTCCTATACCTGCCCCCTTAGAAACGAAACGTTAGACGAACTTTCGTTTCGCTTCATTGTGATTAGTCGCCTGAATCACGCGTGGAAATCTCGACTAATCAGGAATTACGCGTCGGATAGTTGATCAATCACAATGACTCGAAACGAAAGTTCGTCTAACGTTTTGTTTTTCATTCTAAGGGGCTTATCTCTCGGACTATTAGAGTACACTTATCTTTCTGCACACATTCGTGCACTATAATATCTATTGTTTGCGTATCGCCCAGACCGAAATGTTCTGGCGATCATCGTCATACATAAATATGATTTTAGGAGCGTAAGCGCGGTCACCAAATATACATGTGCTTGACTACATTCCATGGTAAGTGCTTACTGTTGTAATCGCAATGTTGAAACTCAGTAAAATTTATTCATTCTTACTTCAAAAGCATTCATATGGTAAGTATACCGTGATAGGCAAATTTCTATTTCCATTTTTATTGCAAGGCGAACTCTTAGACGCTTAACGCAAATTTGCAGTATTGGCAACGGCGAAAACACGTCAAATGAAGCGGGCAGTGGCATAATACTACCAGATCTTCAAAGAGGGTTCGAATACGTACAAGTATTTCTAAACAATAATCCATCCACCCATCAGCCTTTCAACGTCCACTGCTGGACATAGGCCTCCCCAAGAGAACACCACAACGAGCGGTCCCGTCATGGGGGATAATGCCGTAATCGCCACGCTTGGCAGGCGGGTTGGCGATCGCAGTGGATTTTGTTAATACTCGAGGGAGTGCTGCTACCCACTCCCCCGATATTCCATCAGTCGGCTCTTACACGTAGAGAGGGGTGGGACAATTCTAAAGCCGGCCCCACACAGCCTAACTAAACAATAATATATATATATTTTTATTGCATGTAGTGGTAGACGAGCCACGGCCCATCTGATGGTAAATGGTAACCGTCGCTCATGGACTCAACTATACCGAGAGTATTGTCAAGCCGCCGCTCACCATTTCATTTCACTGATATGAAATGAAAAAATAATCGGCTATCTCCTGCTACAGCCAAAACGCAATGATGTGCTTCATGGCCGGTCACACGGGAGATGGTGGTACCAACCCGCTCGGGGCCGATAACAAGTGAGTACTCCCACTTGGTACCCAGCCCTACCACCAGTCATGCAATGGATGATAATTGCTTATTTCCCTTAGTCGCCTCATACGACACCCGTGGGAAAAATGGGGAAGTGACACTTGTATTCTTGGTCCGTCACCACACAAACGATAACGATGTGATCAGAAGAATATTCAAAAATAAACCCAACATCTGAATAGTTTATGTATAAAATATTTTTGTCAACTTATATACCTTGTTACTTTTATAGCATGATATATAAGTATAGATATTTTTTGCCCTTATAATCGATTGCTCTAAGATGATCCAGCAAGAAATTTGGTGGGTTTGTCTTTTTGGTTGGATTTTTTTATTAAATTGTTGATTTCCGATAGCAAATGTTAACAAAAAGGTTATGTATATAAAATGTTCGTTATAGACAAGAGCAATACATTAATCCAAAGATGGTGGTTGGTTATATTTCGGTTCAAGGTTGTGGATACGGTTGTAACTATTTAATCCTTTGCTCTTCAGACATGACCAGCTTAAACAATACCGATTTCAATGTTTCATGTTGTTAGCTTAGTACGATTTAGACGGGTACTCCTCTATTGGCTTATGCGGCATACGTTATTAATACTCCCAGTCGTTGCAGACGTGATATTTCCCATAGCCGCTAGCACGCTGGTCTCCATTGCCTACAAAAAGCACAACGAAAAACAATTAAGTTTTATGAGTTAATAAAACTACTAAACTTATGCCCGGTTCCTATATTCAACGAATCGTCATTGTATGACAGCTACCAGAAGTTTTCAAGATACCTATACCGAGGCTTCACAGGTGTTTCACGACATTATTATCATGTCTAGCAGTAACGAAGAACTGTCGGTTAAGAATACCGATGACCCTCTTTGCGTTTCATTATTACATCAATCGTTTCACATGATGTTCAAACAAAAATGCGTGTTTTAAAAATAAATGTAGTTATTTATATACAAAACTTTAATACAAATAATTAAATTATTGTTTATTAACAATTAAATAGTTTAGACACAATTTAGACCTTAATAATTTATGTTAAACATTATAACTATTTAATGCCTATATCTAAACGAAACGCTAACGCACTAAATACTACTGTCAACTTGAACAACAATCATAATTATGACATTAAACAAGAAGAAAAAGATAATTATGACAACAACCATAGTCACAGGATTCTCTTTTCTATAATCTATGGTCCTTATATAAAACTCATGGAAGTAATAATACTACGTACAACGTAGTATTTATTACTGATCATTTTGAATTTTTTAACTTGTTCTAAGCGATTGTTTGACTATAACCCGTAAAAATATAGATGATATTTAGCAGCACCGGTTCAAACGCGACAACTAAGTACTCAAAGAGTAATTCGTATAACCAGAAAATACTACTCCATGCATGAGCGGACTTAGGTTATATATAACATTAAAAGCTGCCCTGACGTAATGTACTGTCGCACTTTCGCAAGTACGCCAAGCTTCCTTGCCGCTGCTTTTGCCTTAGATTCAATGAACCACCCGAATTTAAGGCTTGAGATTATCTTTAAACTCAACAACTAAAATGAAAAACAAATTTCATCTGAATCAAAATCGTTCTTATATCAGTATCGGAGAGTAAATGCAGTCTCCATTTCAATCTCAGAGTTCGATATATTTTCCCTTTTAAGCCTCAATAACCATATACCAGCACACGACTTCTAAAAACCGTCCAAAATTGGCCGGTAAACATGTTATCTACGGTTAGTATATTTGACAACATAACTATCGGTTGCTTTTTTTATAGAAACACCATAAATCTTCGTTTCCATAGATTGTTGTTACGGATCGTTACTGAAAACCCTCCCATCCGTTAGTCGCAAACTGTCTGTTAATTTACTTTCGACTCGTATTTTATAGGAACAGATTTTACTTACACCTGGTAGAATATTCTACCGATTGTAAGTAAAACGACCCGTTTTATTATTATAGGAACCGGGCATTATATGTAGTTTTATTTTGCAAATAATAAGCCTATGTTGCTTGTTTTCAAAATAAAACACGTCAAAGTATTAGAAGTTTTATATTTAAAAATAGTAATTGACACGTCTGAAAAAGTCGCAACTGATGGGTATTCCCGCCAAAGCGGTGCAGACGTTTTGACAAGTCTGGGTGTAAATGAACTCGCTAGTGGTGGGCTAAGTTTTATAAGTATCGATGAATATGTGTATATTATTATTCGAAAAGTATTATGAAAATATAAATATTTTTCAGGCAGTTGTGCTCGTATTTATTATAAAATATTTTCGCATTTCGAATTTTTCCTGCAAACTGATTGGAATTGTGATGGATCATTTTATTTTTTAAGTATGTTATTTCTATAAATTCAATAAAAAGAGATCAGTTTTGCGTGGTATATTATTGTAATAGACAAACTAATTTAAAAATTAAGATTTCTGATCGTAGTATTCCGCTATAATCAATTCCCCGCAATCATGATTGTTTGTGCTTAGCAGCGGTATACACACGCATTTAATTTATTTATACTTTTATTGTCTACGAAATCACATTCGTGATTTGAAGTAGTTAAATAATGCATTTATTTACTGCATGCATAATGCATGAATTCTTTCGAAGTCTACTGTCATATTCCGTCAAAAGGGTTACATTAAGAAGATACGTTTATCGCGTAGTCAATATCACTGTAATAATGTGTTTTATTCATTAATTATTATCACGTAACAGCACTTGTAGCTCTGACATCGTCAAAAGAAAAAATAAAGCTATCGATATTATATTTCACCTCCTTAATTCTATTACCTCAGAAATTGTCTATTCATGGTGAGTTTCGCCGTACAATATCTAATTTAAAATTAATTATTGCAGACCCCAGAGGTTCTCGGCGATAAGGGCTAATTCATATTTAAATTAGCCGCAATATTGTGAGACATAAATAGGTATATTTAGTAACAAACTTTTGAAGCCACAAATACAGAAAAATTGTACGATTATTTTGTTATATTGGAGCTCTAAGTTTAGTAAACTTTATAATAAGAAAGTGTAGTCAAAGTGTAAATTCTTAAGTACCACCTAAAAAAAACATAGCATCACACACCCACGACTCGCCAGCTATGTTTAAGTCCCACGTAATAGGGGGCGAGCCTATTGACGTCTACCGGGCACATTTCCAAACTCCGGGCAGCAACTGAGAATTTTTTTTTTTTTACGAAAAATCTCAATAACTTTTTTCCGACCCGGGGATCGAACCCGAGACCTCATGATCAGCAGTCGCTTACACTACCGCTGCACCACAGAGGCAGTTTATAGTAGAAATATTATTTGCTATGTTATAATTGCTGGCTGGCTCGATCGGGGAAGTACCACCCTCTCAAAAAGCGTGAAACAGCGGTAGGTACTCCTACCGTTGTGTTTCATATGACGAGTGAGAGCGCCGGAGGCCCTAACCTCCTCCTTATCCTCTCTTGATTATCCTGCCTATCCCCCCATTAGTACCTATCCTATCTATTCTCTCCTTATTATTCTTCCAATCCCCCTTTCCTAGCCCTTTCATTTCAGATAGTGACGCGCGAGTGATGCCTACGGTGTTGCTAGCGTCTATAGGCATGGGTCGGCAATCTTTTGGCCGCCAGAGGCCACAGGGGGGCTATATAAAGGAAAACGGGCCGCATTTGTAATATTATTTTAAATTTAAAGACATTTTATTGTAATTGTATTATGAGAAATGACGAAAAATAACAAGAAACTTAAAGAAATAAAAAATAATTGCAAATTTAACTTTACGCTCGGTATCATAATAGCGTTTCACGTTATACTCTTTTTGTATAGCAAGGGTTTATTGGCATATTAAGCGGTTTCCAATTACAATTACGTACCATAACTATTTACGTTATAGTTACTTATTATTATTATTTATTTAGATATATAAATTAAAATGTTAAAAATACAATACCGGGCTGCAAGAGTGTAGCTCATGGGCCGCGTGTTGCCGACTCCTAGGCTACAGTAACCGCTAACCATCAGGTAGGCCGCATGCTTCTTTGCCATCCAAGTAGTATAAGAAATGTGTTACTAGTCCCTTAAAAACAATAAAAACCCCAGCTTGGAGCACGCCTACTGCCCTTAAGATTTCCTCTCTCGTTAAATGGTGCTGCTGCATGATGTAATTTCAAATTATCTTCTAACTTGTTATAAACCTTTAATTTGTCTCCAAGAATTAGCTAAACTAAGTTAAATAAATTGAAACCTTTATGCCGAGCAAATCTTTAACTTACTGCCTTTTATTCGAAAAAATATGTCTATTATATTCTCTCAATGCACTACGTCAATGCACGATATTTGTTCACTGTACCTTAGTCAATTTAGCCTTAATTAGAAAATCAAGTATTTCCTTTACGACAGTTTACATTTCTATACGTAACAGAAATATTTCATTTATTTATAAAGCTCTTGCTAGTTACAGTATTTTATAGGTCTGTAACCAAAAAGTTGTTTGCTGAAACCCCCAAAAGGGTAGTAATAGTTAACTTAGAAGAGTATTTTCCGTGTGGTGACGGATTAAGAATACAAGTGTCACCACCCCATTCTTTACCACGGGTGTCGTATGAGGTGACTAAGGGAAGTAAGCAATTATCATCCATTGCATGACTGGTGGTAGGGCGGAGTACCAAGTGGGAGTACTCACTTGGTATCCGGCCCGAGCGGGTTGGTACCACCATCTCCCGTGTGACCGGCCATGAAGCACATCGTTGCGTTTTGGCTGTAGCAGGAGATAGCCGTTTATATGCCATTTCATCTGTGAAATGAATTGGTGAGCAGCGGCTTGACAATACTCTCGGTATAGTCGAGTCCATGGGCGACGGTTACCGTTTACCATCAGATGGACCGTAGCTCGTCTGCCACAACATGCAATAAAAAAAAAAGTATCTTTATAGCTATTTCGTAAAAGTCGTCGGCTTACAGCAAATACGTTTTCTGTCGTCGATATGTACCCATAGTATTTAATTGTATTTCAATAATTAGTAATTAATTACTTAGCTATAAAGAACCAAATTTTCTCTTGAAATATGTTAAGATATTTATAAAACTAATCGTCTATAAAGGGCTTTAGATTGCGTATATATCAAGATATGTTTATAGAAACTGCGATTTCTGTTTATACCGTGAACTTAATAATGGCAGCCATAAACATGCTGTCGTCGATATGTGCCCATAGTATTTAATTGTATTTCAATAATTAGTAATTAATTACTTAGCTATAAAGAACCAAATTTTCTCTTGAAATATGTTAAGATATTTATAAAACTAATCGTCTATAAAGGGCTTTAGATTGCGTATATATCAAGATATGTTTATAGAAACTGCGATTTCTGTTTATACCGTGAACTTAATAATGGCAGCCATAAACATGCTGTAATGGCTAAATATAAGCGTTTTATTGAGACGGGCTTAAATACTGACGTGTTGTATGAATACTTAGGATTAGGAATCTAGATTTGTTGTGATTGCTTTATTTATATTTTAGTAAATCAAACGTGTATTCTTGGTGTCACTAGTCACACCAACAAACTATTATCTGCGCCAATAAAGAAAAGAATCAAGAATGGCGGTTTGTACCTATGTTAACAGGTTGGACCGTTAACAAAACAGTGAGTCAAGTTACATTCTATGATCGCTAACGTTATAGAAAACTATTAAAATGTATGGAAATTTGACATCTCTAGCGCTAATAAGTCACGTGACTTAGCTTTATAGATATCGTTAAAGCGAAATAAAGTTGTAGATTGTTTCTTCTTCATATTATAACATTACTAGCCTTTGCCATGCCCAAAGAGAAGAAGCCAGAACAGATGTTAGAGTAGCAATAGGTAATGGTGTGCTAGAACAAGTGGATGAATTTGTATATCTTGGATGTGGATTTAGTCGGGATGAAAGGTACACCACTGATGTAGAGAGGAGTGAATGCGGGAAATAGAGTGAACGGAGCATTGGGACTACTTCTCGGCAGTCATCACCTCAGCCAGAGGTCACGTGTCGCAATACACAACGCGGTGCTTGTCCCTACGTTATTATATGGAAGCGAGAGTTGGGTATGCAAAAAGGAGCATGAGAGTAAAATCAATGCGGTCGAAATGCGATCTCTGCGGAGAATCTGTGGAGTGAGGCTGGCTGACCGCATTCGTAATGACGACGTAAGAGAGCGAGTAGGTATGAAAGAGAGTATTGGTGTAAAGATGCGAAAGGGAATGCTCCGATGGTTCGGACATGTGGAAAGAATGCCGGACGAGCGACTGGTTAAGAAGATATACAATGCGAAAGTGGAAGAATGTAGGTATAGGAGGAGACCGAGACTCACCTACCTAGACCAAATTGGTCATGTATTGAAGGAAGGTGGAGTCAGGAGTCTCCGAAACCGGCGAGCGTGTATGAAGAGAGTTATGAATGTTGAGGAAGCGAGAGATGTATGCAAGAATACTCTGTTCTCTCTGCCTACCCCGTAAGGGAAATGGCGTAATGATAAGTAAGTAAGTAAGTAAGTTCTAGCCTTTGCCAAAAGTTGGTTTTTACGTTATATCTCCCCCATATAGTAGCAGGATAAAATGTATACCAGTTTTTAAATCTCACCAAGAGCTATCAAGTAAAAGTTGCATCAATATCCATTCAGTACTTTTTGCGTGATGCACGAACCAACAAATAGACAAAAAAATAAAAAATATTTATTTATTTATTTATGTACACAGAGATCTTAACCACAATACAAGAACGGATAAATATAGTAATAGTACAAAGGTAGCAGTAATAGTAAAAAACGCCTACTCGTATATAGCCTAATACAGATTTTTTTTCTCAAATATCTTATACAGACACAGCTCTGTTACAGCTTTATAATAGTGTAGATACACGATTTCACGCGCATCACTTCGAATTATTTTTCCTCTACGCGAGATCATTTTTCTAACATAGCGAACAAATAAATGAACAATAAACAAAAACTAACGTTAATAACAACCATACAGAAAACAAATAACAATCTAAAAAAATAAGTATAACAGTAAAAATAGCAATGAATTTAGAAAAAACCCGAGCGCGTCTAGACATCTCTACAAGCAGATCTAGACTGATTAATTAGTGATTTTTTTTTGCACGATGTACCAAGGTTTGTAATTCTGGTATAAGGAGTGAGTGAGAGGCAATGATTAGCATCGCCATTTAAGATTCGATTTTTAAATGGTGCGGTTAATAACAATAATTATAATAATAGGAAGAACGAGCTGTTAGCAGAGTTGGTCTCTATAAATTTTATAAAAAATATCTTATTTAAAAACATAAAAACTTTGTAGATCTACTGGTAAAAGGTACAAAGACCAAACTGCCAGTGGTTAAGATCCCAGAGACAGGAACTTAATGCGTGCCGTGTCCAGAATCAGCACCTTCACTTTACCTTTGACTCAACCATCCCACGCGATCCTCATAAGTGGTTAATCAAGGCTCTTGGCTACCAGTCATTTAACTGCAACCACCATCGGTACATTGATCACCGAATCCCCCTCCCATATATCAACAATCTCATGAGCCAAATCTAGATACTTTATCTCTTTATATCCTTCACGAGATTCTCATCACGTAGGAGCGGGATGGTGATAGCAACAATCAGTGCCCAATCAGCGCTAATATCAGTTTTGTTGGCCATAGAGGTTTAACTGCCTCTGTGGTGCAGCGGCAGTATGAGCGACTGCTGATCATGAGGTCTCGGGTTCGATGGGCAGTGTTATTGAGCTTTTTCGTAAAAAGGAAAATTCTCAGTAGAAGCCGGAGTTTGGAAATGTGCCCGGTAAACGGCAATAGGCTCGCCCCCTATTACGTGGGACTTAAACATAGCTGTCAAACCGTGGGTGTGTAATACATCTTTTCCTACCCCTTTGGGGAATACGTGATGCTATGTTAGAGGTCCTATCTGTAATAATTTTTGGATCCCAGTAGAATATTTCAAGGACTGGCCCATCTATATACCTGTAGTAAGGAACCTCGACTTCTACAAACCTGTATCTCAGAGCTTAGAGCAGTATCTAAGTCTCAGAGCCAGCTGTTGGTGAATAATACCGGTTACTTGGGGATGTCTGTGAAAGTAATCGCTGTTAGAACAACCCGATACAATATACCTAAGGGGCTCACTGGACGATGGTCTTTGGTCCTCAGGACGTGTCTGCGGTACTATTATTAAAGGCAATTTATTTCCACATTGCTACGTATTACAGAGAATGACTATGACATTATTATTATATCCAAAACTAAGTACACTCGGCTATAATTCGATATTGTTCAATTTACGTATAATTGCAAATGGCACTCAACCGCCGCGGTCAATTGTTAGAGCGGATACTACTTAACTGGATGAGTTTATATTATTATATAATGAATCCTACTAATATCATAAATGTGAAAGTTTGTACGTTTTAATATTTGTAATTCACCCAAAAAAAGCTCAGCATATTTGGAAGACTTTTTTTATACTACAAGCATTATGTGTGAAAGACGAAAAAGAGAACTTTAGTACGAACCTACGTCCCTTCCTATCCGAGGAAAAGCTCTAATCCACTGAGCTATCGTACTACCTTACGGTCATACCCAATTTCCTCATCACATTTGTCTTATCGACTTTGTACTCTAAAAGTAACTGAGCATGTCAAGTGCTAAAAATATAGATCTAAATGTCCATCAATCAGCCTTTCGACGTCCAGTGCTGGACATAGGCCTCCCCAAGAGGGGATATTGCCGTAATCTCCACGCTTGGCAGGCGGGTTGGCGATCGCAGTGGATGTTGTTATTACTCGAGGGAGTGCTGCTGCCCACTCCTCCGGTATTCCCTCAGTCAGCTCTTAAGACTCCCATGGGTGGAGAGGGGTGAGACAATTCTAAAGCCGACTCCACACGGAGCAAAATGTCATCTATCCATCCATCAGCCTTTTAACGTCCACTGCTGGACATAGGCCTCCCCAAGAGAACGCCACAACGAGCGGTCCTGTGCCGACCGCATCCAACGGCTCCCCACAGCTTTGACCAGATCATCGGTCCATCTGGTCCTACGTTGCGCCGTCCGATACGTGGTCGCCACTCGAGAACCTTTCGTCCCCAACGGTTATCAGTTCGTCGAGCGATGTGGCCTGCCCATTGCCACTTCAGCATGGCAACCCGGCAGGCTATGTCGGTCACTCTCGTTCTCCTATCTCCGTATTACGGATTCGATCACGTAGGGAAATACCAAGCATAGCCCGCTCCATGGCCCCCTGAGCAACTTTGAGCCTTGATATGAGGCCAACATTCAGAGACCACGTCTCTGTTCCGTATGTCATCACTGGTAACACACACTGGTCGTAGATCTTCGTTTTCAGACCCTGCGGAATATTGGACGAGAAGATCTTCCTTAGCTTCCCGAACGCTGCCCAGCCGAGTTGGATTCGTCGATTGACCTCTTTCTCGAAGTTATGCCTACCTAACTGGACTGTTTGTCCCAGGTAGACATAATGGTCGACAACTTCAAGAAGCGCACTCCCGACTAGGACCGGTGCTGAAATGACATGGACATTAGACATGACTTTCGTCTTGTCCATGTTCATTTTGAGACCCACTAGTCGGGAAACCCTGCTGAGATCATTGAGCATGGTGCCAAGGTCCTCCAGAGATTCTGCCATGACTACGATGTCGTCGGCATATCGAAGGTGAGTGATGTATTCGCCATTGATGTTGATGCCGAATCTGTCTAACACCTCTCTGCAGTTGGATCGGTCCCGTACTCTTGTCCTGACACGGACTGACATGGTGGCGTTTCTATACAAGCACTTCAGCACTTCGATGTACCGATTGTCAATTTGGCAACGCTGAAGGGACTGCAGCACCGCCCAAGTTTCGATCGAATCGAAGGCTTTCTCATAGTCCACAAACGCCAGACACAGAGGCCGTTGTATTCCTCAGTTTTCTGTATAATCTGGCGTAGCGTGTGAATGTGGTCTATGGTACTTTAGCCTTTTCGGAAACCGGCTTTTTCGGGAGGCTGGAAGTCGTCAAGCCTGCGCGTGAGTCGATTTGTAATGACCCTCGAAAACAACTTATAGACGTGTCTATAGTTCTTCAAGAGGGTTCTGTCACCTTTCTTGAAGAACAGCACCACCACGCTTCTGGTCCACGACTCTGGGACGTCGCACCCAAGAACGACGGAATTGAACAGCCTCTGAAAAGCTTTTAAGACCGGCTTTCCGCCTGCTCTCAGAAGCTCTATGGTGATTCCGTCGTCTCCCGGTGCCTTTCCGTTCTATAGTTGTTTGAGAGCCATTCTGATCTCGTACAGGCTGACGTCCGGGATAACTTCGGTAAAGTGACGAGTTAGCTTGGATCTGGGGTCTTGGACCAAGCCAACAGCAGGGCTCTGGGATCTGTACAACTGTCCATACAACTGCAGGACCTCTCCCAAGATCTCATCTCGAGAAGAAATGATAGTGCCGTTGTTGGTCCTCAGTTTAGTCAACTGACTTTGGCTAACAGACAGATCTCTTGCGAACACTTTCGAGCCTTCGTTCCGCTCCATCGCCTCTTTAATACTGGAAGTATTAAATTGGCGAATATCGTGCCGCACAGCCTTGGAGATCTGTCTGTTTAACCGCCTTAGGCAGGACCAATCGGCTGAGGACTGGACTATCATTTCTTTTCTCCTCTTCATGAGTTTGAGAGTATGGTCCGAGAGTTTACGATTCCTACTGACGCGACGGGCCTTGAAGTAAGTCGACCCGACCGCGTGGACAGTTTGCACGAACCTGCTGTTCATATCGCTCGCTGATTCACACTCATCTAGACATTGGAAGCGATTTTGTAGTTCGAGCTGAAAGCTCTCGGGGTTCTGGTACTGGGCAGGTGTTGGTCGGAGCGTAAACTTCATCAAACGCGACCTCTCGACTTTTGTTCTAATATTCAAGATGCCACTGACTGGTCGGTGATCACTCCCAGTTTTAATCCTGTTGATCACTGAGACATCATTGAATATGTGTCGTTTGTCCGACAGGATGAAGTCAATCTCGTTTTTCACTGAACCATCAGGGCTAATCCAGGTCCATTTTCGCTGGGGCTGCTTCGTGAATAAGGAATTCATCATGAAGAGGCCTTTCTTCTCCAGAAAATCAGCCAGCATCTGGCCCCTGTGGTTTCTCTGCCCAAATCCATAGTGCCCCACCTTCAGCTAATTGTCTGTCCTTTTGCCTAGTTTCGCATTAAAGTCTCCCATAACCACCGTGAAATAGGTTTTAGACAAGTGGATGGCCTTCGAGAGGTCCTCATATAGGGCCTACACCTCGTCATCGGAGTGTGTCGAGGTCGGTGCGTAAACCTGTATGACCTTCAACGAATACCGTTTGGTTATTCTGAGTATAAGGTACGCTACCCTACTCGACACACTTTCAACCCTCTCCACGTTGTCTACGAGAGACCTGCGAACGATAAAACCGACACCCCCTTGGGATTGGTGGTCGGCCTCCCGGTGGAAGAGCAAGTTCCCGGACTGGAGGATTGTCGTGCCCTCACCCTCTCTTCGGACTTCTGACAACCCTATAATGTCCCTGTGGATCTTGCTCAATTCCTCTTCCAGCTCGGTGATTCTCTCGTCGGTCTGAAGTGTCCGAACGTTGTGCGTTACCAGGGCCAGAGGTCGTTGTTTATGGTAGCCTATCCGCGACCGGAGATTCTTCGCACCTCCTGCTCCGCTGTTACCGGGCCCGCTACCGTTAGGCCACGGAACAGCGGAGCTGCCGTGACTGAGGGTCGTTTTTTGTTGGGTGCTCATTTTTTTGGGGGATATTGCCGTAATCGCCACGCTTGGCAGGCGGGTTGGCGATCGCAGTGGATGTTATTAATACTCGAGGAAGTGCTGCTGCCCACTCCCCCGGTATTCCCTCAGTCGGCTCTTACGACTCCCATGGGTGGAAAGGGGTGGGACAATTCTAAAGCCGGCCCCACACGGCCTATCAAAATGTACTACAAGCATATTATGGCCCACCTGATGGTAAGTGGTTACCGTAGCCCATAGACGCTAGCAACACCAGAGGTGTCACTCACGCGTCACCACCTCCAAGGAAAGGGATAGGAGGTGGATAGAAGGATAATAAGGAGAGGATAGGTAGGATAATAAGGAGAGAATAGGGAAGGGGCTTGGGCCTCCGGCGCTCTCACTCACCATACGAACCACAACGGTTGGCGTAACTACCGTTGCTACACGCTGATCTTTTGTGAGAGGGTGGTACTTCCCTAATCAAGTCAGCCCATTTGTGCTGGGATAGGCAAGGCTTTACCACTAGTGTAGCATATAGTTTATATGAACTAACAAACAGAAGAAAATGTTAGGTTCCTAAGGGATAATTAATTTGCCATAGAGTAGCGTACTGATATTAACCCAAATCTGAATTCCAGGGAGTCGAAAACATGGCCTTAAGTTATTTTTTTTTTCCAATACATTACTGTCTCTGTCGTCGTCTGTTTTGGATAACGATCTCTTTTGGATGAAGGATTTAAGTCATAGTCTACGTTGGTCGAATGTATGTTTGCAGACTTTAAAGCCATTGGCTTAGCCGCTGAAGTAATGTCACACAGTTCCAGTGGTCCGTCGATACAGTCGGAAGGAGATACGACGTACAACGGGTTTTATTTAGAGTGTGAGGCCCCACACTGCTCTGGTCGTTACCCCAAATGACGGGGTGTAGGTACATTTTTGCCGGGCCGCGGTCGCTGCCTTCTGCGAGGAGGTTATCTCGCGGAAGGAAGCGGTGGAGAGGGCCAGGGAAGAAGATTCTTCCACTGACCCAAACCGCCGCCAGTGACTGGGGCGGCGCAGGCGCGAGTAGTTGCGCCTCATGCCGCTCTAGCTGAGGCTGCGGGTGGATGGACCGGGGAACATCCACCACCCGCAAGGCCTCCCGCGAAACTCCTTGTGCGGATGCGTCGCTCAGTAGAAGGTACCCGAAAGGGCAAGCCGGCGGAATGTAACATAGTTCCACTGGCCCACCAATAAAGGTGGAGAGACGGCACACGGCGGGTTTCTTTAGTGGGTGAAAGCCCCACACTACCCTAGTCGTTGCCCCGAACGACGGGGTGTGCGGTTAGAATTTTTTTTTCCCGTCTTAACAAAAAAAAAGGGTACATTTTTGGCGCATAAAATAAGCATGTAGGTTTTCTTATGATGTTTTCCTTCACCAGGCAGTGGCAATTTGTGAACAAGTACGCGTATTATTTGGAAGAGTAAGTGGCCTTCGGAAGTCACGACCTCAGGTCGGGATATTGAAATCGACACTTTGGCGTCCTTGCTGAAAATATAAAATTACTGTTTTTTAAAAAGACATTTTTAACGAGGTTGGTCACTTTGCAGCTTTTAATTTTTGAATAAGGATTTATTTAACCACCGTTAGTACTTAGAAATTGAAAAAAGTTGATGTAGGAATTTATTACATACATAATAATAAAGTATTTTTAAATTTCCTATAATACAGCTTGCATTTTTTTAGAACAAAATAATTCAAATTTTGTAAAATTTAAATTATGGTGTATCGCACAAAATGCGCTATCAACATCGCTAACGGTGAATAAAGTAATATTTAATACTTTTACGACATTATCACAATTTTGTGACGAGATCTTGGAAGAATCACTGGTTTAATCGTATGTATTGCTAAAACGTTTCCCATTAAATGTTTTGGTTAAACCTTTTCATAATATACCTAATTTAAATAAATATCTATACTAATATAAAGCTGTAACAGAGCTGTGTCTGTACATTTAAGATATTTGAGAAAAAATGACTGTAATAGGCTATATAGGCGTGTCTAAACACAATACAATTTTTTTTAGAATTTTTGTCTGTTTGTCTGTTTATCTGTTTGTTTGTTTGCGCATCACACAAAAACTACTGAACGGACTTTGATGCAACTTTTTTTATTTGAAAGGCTTTGATTAGACTTAAAAACTGGTAGACATGTTATGCCGCTACTATATCGGGAACCTGAGATATAACCTAAACTAGCTTTTGGCTGCGGCGAAGCCACTGGCAAAGGCTACTTTGTTATATTTTTAAACAAAATATTTTTAATATTTTTTCAAAGGTTTATTATTTACCTACTTTGAAGTTTCTTCTTCTAAGGCCTAGAATGTGTACATAATTTACATCTTTCTGTAAAATGACAAACATAGAGTTAGGGTCCTTCGAACATATATTTTTTTTATTTATACGAGTATATATTTTTAGCATTTGACATGCTTAGCACTATACATTAAACACAAAGTGAAAAATGTGAAATCGAAAATAACAGTCACGAGCAGAATTTGAACCTGCATCTCCTGGATGCCGTCCAGATGCTTTGCCGATTCAGACGTCACCCAAAGACGTTAAGTATGAATGTGTTATCGAAATTAGTAGTCAGGAGCAATTGTCACGATTGCTGAACTTACACACTTACATTTATATACTACTCTGCATCTCATTACTTTTATATACTACTCTGTAAAGAAAGTACCGGGAAAAGATCAATAATACACAAAATTTTTGTTATTCATTGAAATTTATTTTATCAGCTTCAAAGTATGCTCCTTCAAAAACGATAGACTTACGCCAACAAATAATCCAATCATCAAAACATTTTTTAAACGCTGTTTCCGGAATTGAGTTCAGTTCTCGCCGCGAATTCTCCTTTATGTCTTCTACCGATTGAAAATGGGTGTCACAAAGTGGTAATTTGAGTTTAGGAAAAAGAAAGAAGTCGGCTGGAGCCATATCTGGTGAATATGGTGGTTGCTCGATGGTATTTGTTGAGGGTTTGGACAAAAAATCATTCACAATGATGGCCTTGTGCGAAGGCGCATTATCGTGGTGTAAAATCCAAGAATTTTCTTTCCACAAATCTGGCCTTTTTCATCGAATTAGCTCTCTTAAATGCCGCATAACGCTCAAATAATATTCTTTAAGTACCGTTTGACCTTGTGGCAAGAATTTCGAGTGACTTTCACTCCGAAGCTTGTTGACTAGTTTGCACGTCAAACTCGTAAACCCACGTCTTGTCACCAGTAACAATGCGTTTCATGAATGTTGGGTCGGAATTGACTCGTTCTAGCATGTCCTCAGCGACTCCCATGCGATTGAGTTTTTGGAGAAAATTCAGGTCTTTTGGGACTAGCCGAGCGGAAACATGTTTCATACCCAAGTGATTAATTTAAAATGGTACAGATCGACTCGTGAGACACAGAAAGTTCAGCGGCTATCTCTCTCAAAGTTGAATGAGGATTTTCAGTCACTATTTCCTTCACTTTTGCAATGTTAACTTCAGTTGCAGACGTTGATGGCCTACCAGAGCGAGGCAAATCTTCCATCACATCTCGAACGCTTTTAAACGCTTTGTACCACTCATAAGCACGTGTTTTTGATAAAGTCGATTTACCGTAAGCCTTCTGAAACATTTTCAGTGACTCAACATAACAGCATCACGCCTGTATTCCCCGAAGGGGTAGGCAGAGGTGTATTACACACCCACGACTCGCCGGCTATGTTTAAGTCCCACGTAATAGGGGGCGAGCCTATTGACGTCTACCGGGCACATTTCCAAACTCCGGGCTGCTACTGAGAATTTCTCTTTTTAGGAAAAAGCTCAATAACATTGCCCGACCCGGGGATCGAACCCGAAACCTCATGATTAGCAGTCGCATATACTACCGCTACACCACCGAGGCAGTTAAGTGTTAAAGTTTCAGTGACTCCGAACACGAAATGCCATTGGAGATGCAGAATTTAAGACAAACTCTTTGTTCGATGTTTTTGTCCATTATGAAATTCGCAATATACACTAGATATGATATAACTAAAAACAGCACTGTATTTAATATAAATAACAGATGCAACTCAAACTCCGCGCCAAAATGGATAACAGTTGTGCCAATCTTACAACAACAAAAAAAAACAACATTTTTATATTTAGATATTTTTAGCATTTGACATGCTTAGCACTATACATTAAACACAAAGTGAAAAATGTGAAATCCTGCTCGTGACTGTTATATTCGATTTCACATTTTTCACTTTGTGTTTAACAAAAATTTGAATTTGGAACCGTTAACAAATCATCCATTCCTAATACTTTTTTGACTGAATGTATAGTACATATATTTTTTTGTAAATAAATACATATAATAGATAGAAAACACCCAGACGCAGTACAAATATCGGTGTTCATCACACGAATAATTGTCCTGAGTGGGAATCGAACCCACGACCTCGTGCACGGAAGTCGGTTACCCAACCGACAACGCCACGAGGCTCGTCAAAAAAAAAAATTATGAAGTAGTTAATGATATATTATAGATAATAAAATCAATCATTTATTATTTCTACGTAAAAATAGCATCTCACAGGAACTATAAATTTTTTAGGTATAAAAGTATACTATGTACTTTACTGGGCTCGCAGACTAAATATATATGCAATTTCATGATTTTTGGTTCAGTAGTTAAACGAAACAAACAAGCACACACTTTCACGTTTATAATATCAGTAAGGATAATGATCAAGTTATTTTAACAGCTGATAGTAGCTTGGTAGCCAGGCTTGGCACATGACTCAGTCATTTATGTTCACTTTACTACCTCGTAAACTCGCAGTAAAACGACTGCTGGTGTATTATATGGTTTAAGAATACAAGGATTATAACGTAATTGTTAAAACTTTTTGAAGTTATACTTCTAATGCGACTTCCAACAAGGTTGCGTTAAACGTTTAACGCTACCGTGGAGGGGGTATGATCAGACACCTAAAGTCTTAACATCGACTTATAAGAAATTTCAAAATTTTACTAACGCCGTCTAGTGACATTAGACATAATTACTTTATCGAACAAGGTATTTAAAAACATAACTGTGACAAGTTATGTAGTTTTATTTTATTTTATTTTATTTTACTTTATTTGGGAAAATAAACGTTATTACATTGTATAATATATGCTTAAACAATGATATGCTTTTATATAATGTTAGTAAATGCAATAACTACAACAATTACGAATTAAAATCCAGTTACGAATTTAATAATTACTTTATTTGTTAATGATGCCAAAGAAGTATAACTTCTCACGGGCGTACAAGTACACGCATTTTTATACAACGCCTGCTTGGAAAGTACCTTCTTTCTTATTTGAAAACGATGCAGAGAATACGTTATTACTGGCACACAAATATGGAGGAGTAAATGTAAAAAAAAAACAATTAATAACGAGCAAAACTATTTGAATATCCATTACTAACGTGCTTTTCAACGTTTTTCCAACGTTAATAGGCCGGTCGTATACTGCCTAATTTAAATTTATTATGTTAAAGATGTAAGCTATCCCGATCTTATAACAGGCACCGACGGTCGTCATAATTAAACATACAAAATTTACACTACAATTCGTATATTTCTTACAATCAACTGTCACCTTAAACTACGTCCGCACGCTTCGTTCGACACAAGCTTACTGTCCTGTTACTGTCCCCTACTATAAAATAAAATTTTACAGAAATATATCTACAATAGTAGAATTTACTTGCAGGGTACGCCACATATTTGATTACGTAACCAAATGTAACAGACTCGTAAGTTAGGAAAGTCGCGCATGTCATAGCATGCCTGTGACGGCTGAAACTGTATTTTAGGAGTTTGATGCTAGAATCACTTTTTAATTTATTATATATCTAAATTCGCAGAATAAAAATGGCCACTGGCCACTTGCATTTCGTTGTACATCATTAAAAAAAGTGAAAATCCCAAGCAAGTCGCCTTCTTTTGTTAATTTTTGCGTTCGAAATTTGTATTTGTTGTATTCTTTAATTTTCCTCACAGGAGTAGTATGAAGTAGTATGTAGTATGCACCTATAACTCAAGAGATAAGAAGAATAAAGATTAATGTGTATCAGTTTTTAAGTCTAATCAAGAGCTATTAAAATTTCATGAAATAACATTCATTCGTTTTTGCGTGATGTGTGCACAAGCGAACAGATATACAAAAATTCTAAGAAAAAATCTTTTTAGATCAGAGTATAATACAGCTATTTTTTCTCCAATATCTTCAATGTACAGAGAGAGCTCTGTTACAGCTGTATAATAGTTCCATCCTTTGCCCGCGGCTTCGCCGCACCCAAAAGCTACTTTTTGGGGTATATCTCAGGTTCCCAGTATAGTAGCGGAATAAAAAGTATACCAGTTTTTAAGTCTAATCAAAAGCTATTAAATAAAAAAAGTTGCATTATAATCCGTTTTGTAGGTTTTGCGTGATGCGCGAACAACCAATAGATAAACAGACAAAAAAATCTAAAAAAATCGTTTTGTGCTTAGACACGCCTATACAGTATTTTTTTCTCAAATATCTTTAAATGTACAGACATAGCTCTGGTACAGCTTTATAATAGTACTAGTCTTTGCCCGCAGCTTCGCCGCAGCCAAAAGCTAGTTTTTTGGTTATATCTCAGGTCCCCGATATAGTAGCGGGATAAAATCTATACCATTCTTAAGTCTAATCGAGAGCTACCAAATAAAAAAAGTTACATCATAATCCGTTCTGTAGTTTTTGCGTGATGCGCGAAAAAACAAACAGATAAACAGACAAAAAATCTAAAACATATCGCTTTGTATTTAGACACGCCTATTGTATAGTCTATTACAGTATTTTTTTCTCAAATATCTTAATTGTACAGACATAGCTCTGTTACAGCTTTATAATAGTATAGATAATTAGTATAGCTAACCATTGACATATATTCGCGCAATACCTATTTAATTGCCACCAGTCAGCAATATCAGGGTCTGCTAGTATACTAGAAAAGTTGAGAGTCCATCCATCCATCAGCCTTTTATCGTCCACTGCTGGACATAGGCCTCCCCAAGAGAACGCCACAGTGAACGGTCCTGTGCCGCCTGCATCCAACGGCTGCCTGCGACTTTGACCAGGTCATCGGTCCACCTGGTGGGAGGCCGTCCTACACTGCGCCGTCCGTTACGCGGTCGCCACTCGAGAACCTTTCTTCCCCAACGGTTGTCGGTTCGTCGAGCGATGTGGCCTGCCCATTGCCACTTCAGCATGCTGACCCGGCGGGCTATGTCGGTTACTCCCGTTCTCCTACGGATTTCCATATTACGGATCTTATCACGTAGAGAGATCCCAAGCATAGCCCGCTCCATAGCACGCTGAGCGACTTTAAGTCTTGACATAAGGCCAACATTCAGAGACCACGCCTCTGTGCCGTAAGTCATCACTGGTAACACACACTGGTCGTAGACCTTCGTCTTCAGACACTGTGGGATATTGGACAAGAAGATCTCCCTCAGCTTCCCGAACGCTGCCCAGCCGAGCTGGATTCGTCGATCGACCTCTTTCTCGAAGTTGTGCCTACCTAACTGGACAGTTTGTCCCAGGTATACATAGTGGTCGACAACTTCGAGAAGCGAGCTCCCGACCAGAACCGGTGCTGAAATGACATGGATATTAGACATGACTTTCGTCTTGTCCATGTTCATTTTTAGACCCACTAGTCGGGAAACACGGCTGAGGTCGTTGAGCATGGTACCAAGGTCCTCCAGCGATTCTGCCATGACCACGATATCATCTGCAAATCGAAGGTGAGTGATGTATTCGCCATTTATGTTGATGCCAAATCCGGTCCAGTCCAAGAGTTTGAAAACATCTTCCAATGCAGTGGTGAAGAGTTTCGGGGACATGACGTCTCCCTGTCTAACACCTTTCTGCAGTTGGATCGGTTTCGTGCTCTTGTCCTGAACTCGGACAGACATAGTGGCGTTTCTATACAAACACTTCAACACTTCGATGTATCGATAGTCAATTTGGCACCGCTGAAGGGATTGCAGCACCGCCCAAGTTTCGATCGAATCGAAGGCTTTCTCGTAGTCCACAAACGCTAGACACAGATGCCGATTATACTCCTCGGTCTTCTGTATAATCTGGCGCAGCGTATGTATGTGGTCTACGGTACTATAGCCTTTTCGGAAACCGGCTTGTTCGGGAGTCTGGAAGTCGTCAAGCCTGCGCGTGAGTCGATTTGTAATGACCCTCGAGAACAACTTATAGACATGGCTCAAGAGCGAGATGGGTCTGTAATTCTTCAAGAGGGTTCTGTCACCTTTCTTGAAGAACAGCACCACCAAGCTCCTGGTCCACGATTCTGGAACGTCGCCCCCGAGAACGACGGAATTGAATAGCCTCTGAAGGGCTTTGAGGACCGGCTTTCCGCCTGCCCTCAGAAGCTCTATAGTAATTCCGTCGTCTCCCGGTGCCTTTCCGTCCTTTAGTTGTTTGAGAGCCATTCTGATCTCGTACAGGCTGACGTCCGGGATATCTTCGGTATAGTGCCGAGTTAGCTTGGATCTGGGCTCATGGACCAAGCTGACAACAGGGTTCTGGGATCTGTATACCCTACTCGACACACTCTCAATCTTCTCCACGTTACCTATGAGAGACTTGCGAACGATAAACCCGACACCACCCTGGGACTGTTGGTCGCCCTCCCGGTGGAAGAGCAAGTTACCCGACTGGAGGATTATCGTGCCCTCACCCTGTCTTCGCACTTCTGATAATCCTACAACGTCCCATCGGATCTTGCTCAGCTCCTCTTCCAGCGCGGTGATCCTCTCGTCAGTCCTCAGTGTCCTGACGTTGTGTGTTACCAGGGCCAGAAGTCGTTTCTGGTAGCCGGATCGCGACCGGAGATTCTTAGCACCCCCTGCTCCGCCGTTACCGGGCCCGCTACCGTTAGGCCACGGAATAGCGGAGCTGCCATGACTGGGGGCCGATGTGTGTGTGTGTGCACTCATATGGGGGGTATTGCCATAATCGCCACGCTTGGCAGGCGGGTTGGCGATCGCAGTGGATGTTTTTAGTACACAGGGGAACGCTGCTGCCCGGTCCCCCGGTAATCCTTTAGTCGGCTTTTACGACTCCCATAGGAAGAGACGGGGTGGAGCTATTCTTGGTGCCAGCTCCACACGGCGAAGTTGAGAGTGTCGAAAGCTAAAACCCTTTTTACCCTATCCTCTCCTTATTATCCTTCTAACCCTCACTTTAAACGGTAACCGCTTACCATCATATAGGCCGTATGCTTGTATGCTACCCACATAGCATAAAAATACAAGCTTTAGATCATACATACATACGTGATATATTTATTCAAATACATATGTACGTTTTAGTTATTTAATTTAACTAACAAACAGCTTGAACCTTATCTATTTACTTAGATGCATGGAGATTTACTTTCCTAAATCCCCTAAACGTGACGGACTAAGAATACAAGTGTCACCACCTCATTCTTTCCCACGGGTGTCGTACAAGGCAACTAAGGGAAGTAGGCGATTACCACCCATTGCATTACTGGTGGTAGGGCTGGATACCAAGTGGGAGTATTCTGCACTTGCTATCCGGCCCGAGCGGATTGGTACCACCATCTCCCGTATGACTGGCCATGAAACACATCGGTGTGTTTTAGTTGTAACAGGAGAGCCGTTTATTCTTTCATTTTATATCTGTGAAATGATACCGTGAGCAGCGGCTTGACAATACTCTCGGTATAGTTGAGTCCATGAGCGACGGGCCACCAGATGGGCCGTGACTCATCTGCCACCATACGCAATAAAAAAAAACATGTCATACATTCGACATAGCTTATTCAAAAAAATTGTAGAGTAGGCGGTAAAAATCCTGTAATCGATACTCGCCTTTATCTTCAAAGCTAAATTTATACAATATTTTTGTGACCTGTTTTTCGTTCACGTAAACAAGTATTTTTGTATGTATGTAGGAGGAATATAAAGTGTGAAAATGTGTTAAAGAAAATGATAGTTACGTGTGGCGGTGGAATCCGCACCTTTAGAAATACCACACGAGACTGCCACTAAACTATCTTACCAGTCAAACAAAAATTTCTATATCGCAATCTCTCTTACTGCCGGATGTCCTGTAAAAGTAAGCTTACCTATAAAAATTAGGAATGATCACAGTCAAGTGTGTGCCTTAAGAGGTTAGGATCTTGGACTGGAGTACAAACTTGATATTACTGTCTTTACAATTATTGGTTTTAGCAGGTTAGCAAAATATAAACAGTCGAATGGAGAACGTCCTCATCTGAAGTCGATTAGTAATAAAAAGATGGGCTTCCATCGGTTAACGAGGAACAACTACTTGTGGGTCACATAAATAATGGTTCTTAATAAATGAAACATAATGCCTGTATCCCCGAAGGGGTAGACAGAGGTGTATTACACATCCACGGTTCGTCAACTATGTTTAAGTCCCACGTTATAGGGGGCGAGTCTATTGTCGTCTACCGGGCACATTTCCAAACTCCGGGCTGCTACTGCGAGTTTTTACTTACTTACTTACTTATCATCACGCAATTTCCCTTGCGGGGTAGGCAGAGAGAACAGAGTGCCATGAGGCTCTATTCTTGCATACATCTCTCGCTTCCTCAACATTCATAAGTCTCTTCATACACGCTCGCAGGTTTCGGAGACTCCTGACTCCACCTTCCTTCAATATATGACCGATTTGGTCTAGGTAGGTGAGTCTCAGTCTCCCCCTGTACCTACATCCTTCCACTTTCGCATTGTATATCTTCTTAACCAGTCACTCGTCCGACATTCTTTCCACATGTCCGAACCATCGGTGCATTCCCTTTCGCATCTTTACACCAATACTCTCTTTCATACCTACTCGCTCTCTTACGTCGTAGTTACGAATGCAGTCAGTCAGCCTCACTCCACAGATTCTCCGCAGAGATCGCATTTTGACCGCATTGATTTTACTCTCATGCTCCTTTTTGCATACCCAACTCTCGCTTCCATATAATAACGTTGGGACAAGCACTATGTTGTGTATTGCGACACGTGCCCTCTGGCTGAGGTGATGACTGCCGAGAAGTTGTCCCAATGCCCCGTTCACTCTATTTACCGCATTCACTCTTCTCTCAACATAAGTGGTGTACCTTCCATCCCGACTGAATCCACTACCAAGATGTACAAATTCATCCACTCGTTCTAGCATACTATTTCCTATTGCTACTTTTTTTTATTTTACTCTAACATCTGTTCTGGCTTCTTCTCTTTCTGAGATTTTTTCTATTTACGAAAAAGCTCAATAGCACTGCCCGACCCGGGGATCGAACCCGAAACCTCATGATCAGTAGGCGTTCACATTAGTGCTGCACCACCGAGGCAGTTAATAGCCTTAATGTGATTGGAAGCTGTAAAACTCGCCATCAATTATCAGTATCTAAACTGCTATGAAACCTGTCAGTCTAACGAAAAAATACCAAATGATGACACATCCCTAAAAATATGTTGTTATTTTTACAATATTTTAAGTACTTCACAAGCTCGGCCATTAACAGAAATACAAGAGAATGTGATAAAGAAAATCTTAGCTACGAGCGAGGATCAATACCCGTCCCTTCAGGAGAAATATACTTGATTTCATTATTGAGATTGGCTAAACTAAAATAATTATTAATAATTTATAAGAAAATTAGTGATTTATAATATTATTTTGGTCTCTTTTTAGATATTTTTTAAAATGATTGTATGACTTTTAGTGGGGGGCCATTTTAGTATATTTTTGAATATCACATTATTTTTTTGTTAAAGTGTGAATAATGCAGCCCATACCTCGTCGTTCGTGGTACTAACAGGGTAGTGTGGGGCCCTCTCCCACTAAATTAACCCGCCGTGTGCAGATTACTGGAACTATTAATATCATGTTCGCAAAATATTTCCTATTTGATTTTCAGAATCTATTGTATCTTCGAAATATCCATAACTTTTTTGTTTATCCCATCTCTAATATTACTATTATACGAGCATCAGAGGAGTGACGAACACAACTTGTTTCCAGAATCCAGCGAAGGCAGGGTCTTACCAGTTGAGTTTCTATGTGTTACCACGGCCTGTAAAAAGTCTTGCTTAATCAAGTTAATCTACAAAAGATTTGATGGTTTGCCTTTTTGTAACGTTAGTAAAAACTATAATATGTTACGGTATAATATCCTAATACTTGGTAAGAAGGGAAAACGTCTTTAAGTTAAAAAAAATAGGTTAGGACCGGAGAGCTTTGCACTTAAAAGTATTTAAGGTACTTCTAGCAACTTTTAAAAGCCATTATAACACCTATTCTCTCTCCTTTAAAAAAAATTGAACATATTAAAACAAATATGATTAAAATTTGTTAAATCATTATTCGTCTAATATATAAAATTCTCGTGTCGCGGTGTTTGTTACCAAATACATACAAATCGGAGGAGCCGAAACGGCTGGACTGATTTGTATGAAATTTTGTGTACATATCGGGTAGGTCTGAGAATCGGCCAACATCTATTGTGTATACCCCTAAATGATAAGGGTGACCCACCCCTAAATATGTTTATTTTATTTTTTGGACAATATTTTTTTCTTATTTTATTATGATTCAGCATTAAAAAATACATACCAACCCTAAATTTTTACCCTTCTACTGCCGATGTAGTAATAATTTAAATGGCAAAACAACGCTGCTTCTTGCTGGGTCAGCTAGTAAACGATATATAATAAAATAGTTGTTACTGTTAGAAGAACAACATAGTGAGGTGCTTCACTGTGCGGTTTTGTTTGTAGCGGGAAAGCTGTCTATTAAATTATTTTCCACTAGCGAAATGAAATGGTGAGTAACGATTTTTTAAGCTTTTAGCATTTCTGAGTTCATCAGTTCATCGGCGGCGATTACTACTATCAAGTAGGCTGACGTTGGTTTGCTTACCAAGCAATTAAAAAAAAAACTCCGCATCGTCGCATATCTCTCGCACCAGAATCTTCACAAAAACCCTGGGTTCGTGAATCACATTTAAGCCTCCTCAAATATAGCAAGCGAACCTTGCTATATAGCATTAATATGTATTTTGGGGAAACATCACCATTATCCAAAATAATATTTATATTAAAACTCTTTGTCATATATGGTAACATATTCTGTGATACAATGTTGCAAGTCAATATCAAGATTTATACCCCTAATAAAATAGTGTGTCATAAATGTAGGTATTATAGTGTATTATAGCTCCGAGATGGAGGGAAATCTAGTTAGTTTCCGATGTCTGGGATACCATGTTCACGTTCTATTTTAAGCAACTTGATTTTGCAATTTATGCTACCAAGTAAGATTTTATAGTAGTATTTTATGCGTAGAATTTTATTATAATTGTTTTTAAGCATTGATTTATTAAAGGATTTTATTACGTTAGTTGCTTTTTATTAAATTTTGAAATTTATAAGAGCCTACCCATTGCCATGAATGGTGTATTCGATACGACGGAATAGTAGAAAATCAAGTCAACGTGATATATTTCGTAAACGTAGTAGCCTTTGCCCACGGCTCCGCCGCAGCCAAAAGCTGGTTTTTAGGCAATATCTCAGGTTCCTGGCATAGTAGCGGGATAAATTATATACCAGTTGTTAAGTCTAATCAAGAGAGAGATCATATAGAAAAAGTTGCATCAAAATCCGTTCAGTAGTTTTTGCGTGATGCGCGAACAAACAAGCAAATAAACAGACAAACAGACAAAAAATCTAAAAAAATCGTTTTGAGTTTAGACACGCCTATACTATAGCCTAATTCAGTAATTTTTTCTCAAATATCTTAAATGTACTGACATAGCTCTGTTATAGCTTCATAATAGTATAGAATAGAAGATGTAGTACAAACGTAAATATCAGATAAGTTTACCTTAACTTGTAATTATTTTATTGTATTTTGAACCGAATTAATAACATCTCCACCATTAAACACAAAGTGAAAAATGTGAAATCGAAAATAACAGTCAGGAGCAGGATTTGAACCTGCATCTTCTGGATACCGTCCAGATGCTTTACCAATTCAGCCATCCTGACAATTGCTCCTGACTGCTAATTTCGATAACACATCATACTTAACGTCTTTGGGTGACGCCTGCGCCATCTGTCGGAAGTATTTTCATACATTATACCGACCAGGTAAACTTAATTTTACAATTAAGATTTTACCTAATAATGACGCAAACCCTTTAAATATGTGTTTAATGTATAGTGCTAAGCATGTCAAATGCTAAAAATATATATAAAAATATCTAAATATTTAAAGGGTTTGCGTCATTATTAGGTAAAATCTTAATTGTAAAATTAAGTTTACCTGGTCGGTATAATGTATGAAAATACTTCCGACAGATGGCGCAGGCGTCACCCAAAGACGTTAAGTATGATGTGTTATCGAAATTAGCAGTCAGGAGCAATTGTCAGGATGGCTGAATTGGTAAAGCATCTGGACGGTATCCAGAAGATGCAGGTTCAAATCCTGCTCCTGACTGTTATTTTCGATTTCACATTTTTCACTTTGTGTTTAATGTATAGTGCTAAGCATGTCAAATGCTAAAAATATATATAAAAATATCTAAATATCTCCACCATTTCTATACTTAAGTTGTACAAACAAGCGTACCTGATGGTGAACGGTTACCATAGTCTATAGACGCTAGCAACACCAGAGGCATTACTTACACCTCCCCAACTCCAAGGAAGAGAATAGGAGGTGGACAGTAAACATAATAAGGATAGAATAAGCCTCCGGCGCTTTCATTAACCATACGAAGCACAACGGTACTCCTAACCTAACGTCAGTACCAATGGTCCTTCAACCCAGGCGGAGAGACGGCACGCGGCGAGGGTCTTTAGTGCGGTTGGATACATTTTTTTCCCGCTTAAAAAAAAATGGTACACTGATTTTCTGTGGGAGAATGTTACTTCCGATTGAACCAGCCCATACACGCTGCAACCAGCAAAGCTCTACCACAGAGTAACTCATAGTTTCATGCTCTACTCCTCTATTTACTTAAATTATACATAGACACATCAAAAAAAGTTTGAGATCACTAGCAAAAAATGCTGTAGTTTTAAAATTTCACCCTATAAAGAAAAGAGCTTACGTGACATCCTTTTTAAAAAAATAACGTTATTGAAACTAAAATATTAACTATTTTTAATTATTTTACAAATAAAAATTTGATTTGAAAATTTTTATGCAATTGTGATTAAGAAATAAATGAAAGAAAGTGACGAAATAAGAAACGTTATTAAGAATTTATTATGGTATTGTTTTTATTTAGTACAAGATAACTTCTCCCCTAGCTTGAATACAAGCAGCAATCCTCCTGGGCATGCTAACAATCAAGTTATTCAGGATGTCTTGCGGTAACCTGTCCCATTCTTCAGTAGCAGCTTTCCTGATCTTTGACACTGTCTGGGGAGGTGGCTGACGGTTCCAAACAGCTCCTTTTAGAGCATCCCAAGCGTGCTCGATCAGGTTCAAGTCAGGCGACCCGGCAGGCCAGTCTAACCTGGCAATGTTGTGATCACGGAGAGCAGCATTGACTCGTTATTATTCAACCAATACGAATTGGTGGCCATGATTTATTCTAAATGGTCTGACGATTCATTCAATAAAAACATTTTGGTACAAAGCTGCAGTCATCGAGCCCCGATACGGGATTAACGGCGCTCTAGTTCCAATCATTATTCCGCTCCAAAAGGACACCGATTTCCCGCCTTGTTGAACAGTACCAGTGGTAGTTCTTTGTCTCTCTGCATCCCCACGTCTTCTCCAGATACGGACACGTCGGTTGTCTGGATGAGTGCTTATTCTTGTTTCGTCAACGAAGAAGCAATTTTGCTAAATGTTTTCCTCGTCATCATCTTTATTTTGGCGGCGCCTAGCACACAGCAATCTGCGTTGCTGTCGTTGCCGTGAGTTCAAAGGTGCTCGCCAGGATCTCTTTGTTCGTAATCTAGCCTGGTGTAAGCAATTCCTGATGGTCTGAGTGCTTACTTCTAGTCTAGTGGCAGCCCGCAACTTAGTTCTTATTTTAGTGGCATTGATTATTGGGTCACGGGCAGCCAGCAGTCTGATGTATCGTTTCTGGGCAGCAGTAAGAACAGTTGGGCGACCACTGCGAGGTTGATCAGCAAAGTTATCCATGCCGCGATACCTCCGCAACGTGTTCACGACACAGGATTGGGATACAGCAACTCGGCGAGCTAATTCTCTCATAAAATATCCTTCTTCTCCCAAAGTAACAATTCTTGCTCGTAAAGCTTCAGGCAATCCTTTTGGCATCATTCAAAAACAACTTTTTATATGAAGAATTGAAAAAATATGCTTGAAACTTGTCGGTAAGATTTCTGAATAAGCGTAGTCAAAGATTGGATTTCTTTTTATAGGGAAAAACAATTGTTTTTGACATGTTTTTGATATTATTTTTTGATCAAATATCACATTTTTAATTGAAGAATCATAGACATAAAATAAGAAAAGTTTCACCATACTGCCAACAAAAATATTTCGTATTTTCAAAGTGATCTCAAACTTTTTTTTATGTGTGTATGTTGCTAGAACTTCTTATATGTCGCTTGAAGGAAAAACTCAATGACTTTTTGATAGCCCGACCAGAGATTCGAACCCGATAGCTAGTGTATGTTATACCACTATAAACATCAAACATGAACGAAATAGCGATGTTAACTAAATATAACTATAAAGTTATGCTCTGGTTACTAGAGATATGTGTAACTGTTTCTGGCGTAGACGGTGATTTGTTATCTCCGTAGCTGTGAAATACTGTTTCCATTTCAATGGGTACAAGAACTGGTGTCTTCAGGTAAAAAATAAAGAATAGGCTTTCTGAATTGGTGATACGTTTTTCTTTAAAGTAACTACGGAGTATCGGACTGAAAGTGCTGAAGTTGAGTAATCTCTCAAATAAAATTATTAGAATGAACTGTTTATTAGATTTCGTGTAGACTATTTAGCAGATGTTATGGATATGAAATTTCGGATCTGGATACGGACACGGATATAGGAATAATATTACATTGGGCTCGGATACGGTTACGAATATGTAATTATTTAGGATTATCCGCTATTGACAGGCCTCGTGGCGTAGTCGGTAGTGTAACCGACTTCCGTGCACGAGATCGTGGGTTCGATTCCCACTCAGGACAATTATTTGTGTGATGAACACAGATATTTGTACTGCGTCTGGGTGTTTTCTATATATTATATGTATTTATTTACAAAAAAAAAAGTAGTATAATATGTATTATATATCCGTAATCTGGTACCCATAGCACAAGCGTTAAGCTTAGTTTGGGACCAGAGGACGTTGTGTGAAAATGTCCGTGAATATTTCCGGTAGTTTCAGTTAGGGATATTAGATTTTTAAAGAATATCTTAAATGTTTAATTGTATCTAATATAGTCCCACAATTACTAAATAGTTATTATGACAATGCATGGGTACCGCTTGTGTACCGGCGAAGGAATGTAACATAGTTCCAGTGGCCCGCCAATAAAGGCGGAGAGACGGCACACGGCGGGTTGCTTTAGTGGGTGCAGGCCCCACACTACCCTGTTCGTTGCCCCGAACGACGGGCTGTGCGGTTAGGAACATTTTTTCCCGCCTTAACAAAAAATAAATAAAAAAAAGGGTAGCGCTTGTGTGTCGGCTCAGCCAGGCAAAAACCTACCATAATACCATTTAGACTCCGCCCCTATCTGGAATTATTCCAAATTTTTATATGACATTCAGTTACGGATATTATTTTATTTCGGATATAAGCAGGCTTACCACGAACTCTTATTGTGATCCAGTTTAGGGCCCAATATCCTGAATTGCAACTTTGTACCATGACGTGTCACAGACGCAATCTTTTGTTTTTTGCCGAATCAGCACATGTCATAATCTGAATCGCAAACATGACATCTTTGTTTTGAAATTCGTACTATGAACTTACTTTACAACTAAAAACAAGATATACATCATGGTACGAAATACAACACAACAATTTTTTTTTTAATACCTTTTATTGCCGCATATAAAATAAAAAATACGTACAAAAATAAAAAACAAAACGATAAGAGAAAAAGAAGTAACTGGGAAGTACACAACAATGTATTATTTATATGCTGTGGCAAAAGGAATGGACTCAGCTCATGTCGACAGTATGCACATTATCCATACTGGACGACACTGATTTTCAGTCCACCCCTTTTTCCTTCTGGCATTCAATTACACATATTTGCGGGAGCAAATTACACAGTTAAATGATAATAAAAATAAAATTGTTCAATAAACCTCTATATATAAATTCTGTGGCTAATGGTTCTAAATTTTATATAGCCTGCACTTCATGACGCTATTTGTCCAAAATTCCAAAAATTTAAATGTTATTGTTATTACTATTACTATGTTATTAAATTAAATCTTCTTTCTGCCATTTCACGTTCGCGGCACGGAATTTTGAATTGCATCGGAATAGAATCGCTAGCAGAGTTCATGGTAGGCCTGCCGGTATTTTTGGCTTGATTGTAGATTCCAATATTTAAACTTACGAGTACAAAGTAAAAAAAAAGGAAATTATGGTAGCAGAAATTAATTTGCCGTTTTACTCACCTGGCTGGAGTCTTTTATTTATTTACTTATAGACCATGCGAAAGAGAAAGGATGTAGGTACAGGGGAGACCGAGACTCACCTACCTAGACCAATCCGGTCATGTATTGAAGGAAAGTGGAGTCAGGAGTCTCCGAAACCGGTGAGTGTGTATGAAGAGAATTATGAATGTTTAGGAGGCGAGCAATGTATGCAAGAATAGAGCCTTTTACTCTGTTCTCTCTGCCTACCCCGCAACGGAGATGGCGTGATGATAAGTAAGTAAGTAAGTATTTATAGACCATAATAATAAGCACAACGTTTCGTAGAATATTATAATAACTCGATATCAGGATACAGATAAACAGGAAAAAGCTTCATAGATAAATAATGTTATCAGCGTGAGCTGTTCTGAAATGTTTTGCAAATTGTATCCAACTAGATACTGTCACACGTCGGGATTGTCATGAACATTATCCCGTATAAATACAATAATTGCTTTTATTGAAAAAAAAAAAAATATACAAAAAAAAAAAATTGTTAAATCTTCACATATGCCTTCTTCTTATATTATTCATGTAACAAGTTGAACAAATCCTTTATATTGATTGCAGGAGAACTTTTGGCGTAATTTTTTTGATAGTAAGCCGTCATTTTTAGAATCTGTGGTTTACAATTACTAATTCCAATATAATACTTTGTGATATTTCATATTACTATTATAGAATGGATTTTAGAAGGTGAGCCCACCACTCACCCACGGATTGTCAATCCCGGTTATCTTTGGACAGAATAACCTAAGATTGCCAATCCGCACTCTCACAGATAGAGGAGAATGTGATAATAGCAAAGTAGCATGCACGATAATGACAAGAAACTCACCAACGCGACACAACCATGCGATACGGTAGAACTCTCAGAACCACAATATTGCAATATTCCGCAAAAATCCGAACATAAATTCGACACGTGTTTCACCTCTAAACGAGGCATTCTCAAGAACGCTCGGCAACAAATGAGCCTACCATATACCATATTTCATATTACCAACCATGGGCAACCTTTCTTCGCCAACAGTTGTCGATTCGTCGAGCAATGTGGCCTGTCCATTGCCACTTCAGCATGGCAACCCGGCGGGCTATGTCGGTCACTTTCGTTCTCCTACGGATTTCCGTATTACGGATTCGATCACGTAGGGAAATACCAAGCGTAGCCCGCTCCATGGCCCGCTGAGCGACTTTGAGCCTTGATACTAGGCCAACATTCAGAGACCACGTCTCTGTTCCATATGTCATCACGGGTAACACACACTGGTCGTAGACTCAAGAGTGAATGTACTATCGAAATTCGCAGTACCGAGCAATTGTTACGATGGCGGAATTGGCAAAGCATTTTGGCACGGTATTCCAGGAAAGGTAGCAGGTTCAAATCCTGCTCATGACTGTTATTTAAAAGTATTCGAAACGTCGGGAGACTAGTGTTTTTTTTATATTTTAAAACGAAGTTCAATTCCTAGTTTGTGTTAGATTTTACTTTAAAATTTCGAAATTATGGGTCTATTTTCTTGTTACTTATCAACCTTACTTATTATCAAACCTGCAAGCCTTTTTTTTGTTAAGGCGGAAAAAAGTACCTACCGCATGTCGTGATGATAAGTACCACACACCCCGTCGTTTGCGGCCACAAAAAGGTAAACCCGCCGTGTGCCGTCTCTCCACCTATATTTGCAGACCACTGGAATTGTGTGACATTACTTCTGTAGCTGCGAATTTTTTTCGACAGCTTGTAACCTGTTTCATCTCCCACTTTAGGTTTTTACTGAATTGTAGCTTACACTCGAGATTTTTTCTCCCAATATTACATAGCATCACGCCTGTTTTCCCTGAAGGGGTAGGCAGAGGTATATTACACACCCTACCCCCCACCTATGTTTAAGTCCCACGTAATAGGGGGCGAGCCTATTGCCGTCTACCGGGAACATTTCCAAAAACCGGGCTGTTACTGAGAATTTTTCTTTTTACGAAAAAGCTCAATAACACTGCCCGACTCGGGGATCGAACCCGAGACCTCATAATCAGCAATCGCATACACTACCGCTGCATCACCGAGGCAGTTACAATATTTATACCAGTATGTTTTAACGTCTTTGTGCTGCATATAATATTTATCTTCGTGGATACTTCTAAAGTTCCCTCAACAGGAGTTTATGTAGTAGCGGATCAAAGATTTTTAAGTTTTTAAGGCAAACACGTCTAAAAACAGATAAATACCCTTGACTGAGTCAACAACTCCTTTTCCAAGAACCCTCGAATACAGAGCAGGTACCATCTTGTTGCCACAAGAGGACCCGAGACGTCCCGAGTGCCTTTCATGCTCCAAATGCTCATTAATACCCACTTGAAGGATTGAGTGCCAGTAGTAGTTGCGGAGTTGCAGTATTGGGCTTTTGTTTCAAGCATAAGTTTAATTAATTTACAGAAATACAATGCTAAACATATTTTTAAGATTTTTCGTTGATGAAGGTACCGTTTTTTTGTTAAGGCGGGATAAAATATTCCTAACCGCACACCCCGTCGTTCGGAGCAATGAACAGGGTAGTTTAGGGCCCTCACCCACTAAAGAAACCCGCTGTGTGCCGTCTCCGCCTTCCTTGGCAGGCCACCGGAACCATATTACATTGATGAAGGTACCTACTGTATGTTTTATTTATCAATTTTACTGAAAAATTAAAGAAACTTTTTATTACAAGTCAGCTACAAAAAAGTCCATAAAAATAAGTTAATTTGTTGAATTGGTGACCCAACGAATGAACAAAGAAGTAAAATTAAAAAAAATACAAATATATTTGCGATGTTCACACCGTTGGCAATCCTAAAATAAAAAGTCGATATTCTTACAGCTTGACATCAGGGCTACCTCCAATTAACAGGTTATCCATTATTTACGACAGACCCTGTATATAAGCACATATACATACACACACACACACACACACACACACACATACACACACACACACACACACACACACACATACACACACACACACACACACACACACACACACACATACACACACGCGCGCGTTATATAACCACTCTCATCATTTAGATAGCGGAATAAAACAGCTCAATAGTTAATACTGTTCAATCACTTCTAAAAAAATATAATTACAAAAAAAACATGCGGGGCAGTCTTTGGGGACTGCTGATAGAAGTGAAACGCAAGTAACTTGTGAATTGTATCGTCAAGCTATTAGATTATTATTTTTTAATTATTTTTGGTTTGTAAAGAAGTGTCAATGACCATTGGTCAGTCCGATTTGGTGACGATGAAGCGAGTTCCATGATTTTTTTTCACCCAAAAAGTACTCAACGCGCCTAAAGAAGATCGGAGCGTTCAGTGAAGATGACGCGAGATCCATGAATTTTGTTCTCCCAATAAGTGCTCAACGTGCCTAAAGAAGTTTTCACTTCAAAAAGATGACGATACATAACCAATAAGTAATTATAATCCCCGTGGCTTATTCACGTCTATATAAAAAGGGTTAAAAGCCATTAGTCTAAATAATTCGTCAGCTAACTAACTCAAATGTTAAAGTCAATTCTGACATAACTTTATTTCGAATTGCGAGTTTTTAATTTGTTAAACTTCTGACTTTAAGAGCAAAGTTTAAGCTTTTTAAAGTAATTTGCACCTTTTGTAGCCCCTTTGTAGCATAGCATGTTAGAGTTCGGTTAATAACAGAGTATATCTTTACATTGAATCTCTAATTAATATAACCGGAAATTGAGCTTTGCGTTTTAAAATTGTTACAATAAAATCTTGTTCAGCTATTTATTATAATGGCGGATTGATTTTATGACTTTACTAGCCTTTGCCCACGGCTTCGCCGCAGCCAAAAGCTAGTTTTTGGGTTATATCTCAAGTTCCCGACATAGTAGCGGGATAAAATGTGTACCAGTTTTTAAGTCTAATCAAGAGATATCAAGTAAAACAAATTGCATCAAAATCCCTCTAGTAGTTTTTGCGTGATGCGCGAACAAACAAACAGATAAACAGACAAACAGACAAAAATTCTAAAAAAAAATGTTTTTTGTTTAGACACGCCTATATAGCCTATTAGTCATTTTTTCTCATATATCTTAAATGTACAGACACAGATCTGTTACAGTTTTATAATAGTATAGATTAATGACTTCTCGGTAATGCAGTGGTAGTGTGTGTGACTGCTGATCATGAGGTCTCGGGTTTGATTTCCGGGTCAGGCAGTGTTATTGAGCTTTTTCGTAAAAAGAAAAATTCTAAATAGCAGCCCGGAGTTTAGAAATGTACCCAGTAGACGGCAATAGGTTCGCTCTCTATTACGTGGGACTTAAATATATCTGGTGAACCGTTGGTGTGTAATACACCTCTGCCTACACTTTTATACAGGCGTGATGCTATGTTATTAAAAAGGTATTTGGAGAATAAACAAATTGTAACAGATCACTCAAATCATACGTAGCGACATAGGTACATTATACTACTTATCCATTAGAGTCCGTAATATACTGATTCATGTTTGAATACAGCGGTCTCCGACATATACTCGTAATTACATTATTTCACAATAGATTATCCAGTCCGAACGGTCATAATGCAATCAAATAAGGCTTTACTTGGGTTCTGAAGGGTCTAATATAGCTAATGCAGACAATGTATATTATACATTTCGTAATTATTTTATTTACCCAAATTGAATAAATAGAACTAGGACCGCTTAGACCTTGCTTTGGAATTCTTATCTATCTATTTATACTATTATAAAGCTGTAACAGATCTGAATCTGTACATTTAAGATATTGAGAAAAAATAACGATGGAGGTTAGGGAAGACGTTTGGGCCTTCTAATTAATCACAAAGTGCGAGTATAGAAACTGATAGCCACGAACAAGATTCGAACCCGTGCCTTCTTTCTGAATACCATTCAGTGCTCTGCCAACTAAGGTATCGAGACATTCACTTAGGTGACGTCATCTGTCGGATGTATTTGTGTTTATTGTTCAGGATTAATGTATTCCCCGAAGGGATAGGCAGAGGTGTATTACACACCCACAATTCGCTTTTTAAGAAGAAGCTCAGTAACACTGCCCGACTCGGGGATCGAACCCGAAACCTCATCATCTGCAGTCACTCACACTACCGTTGCACCACAGAGTTTATTAATATGAATTATTATTATGAATCATACCCTAAATTTAACAAATTGGTTTATGTTACGAACATAACCTACTCTCATCAATTCTCTTTGTTATCTATAGCATCATATTGTTATCAACTCTAAATTATTCCATGAAGCTACGAATCAGCAATCAATAACTTTATCAGATAATTTCCCGGCTCGTTATCACTCAAATTAAAGTGCCTGTGATGTGGCTATTTGAATGAAAGGCCTAAATATGAGACCAAATATCGAAGCCAACTAAGTGTGACTCCTTAATTACGTAACTTTCAATATGAATCAAAAAAGTTAAATTGGAAAAAAGACAACTTTATTCAGATTTGTTTATCGAATTTTCTCGAACATGATCTACGGCTATAGGAAAATTTTAAGGTTTCAGACAGACTTCGTGCACTTTATGTGCAAAAGATTAAAGAGCCGTGGCTAGCATTTATTTGGCAGCTAAGCCATCGCACTGGCCGACGGCCATTTCCGATCTTCACATCATCCCGCTCGCAATAAATTTCTCTTTTTCCACATTTATAAATAATTTATTCTTTAAAGTAAATTTCAAATCAAAATTATTACATCCGTATAGCAGTTTTATCGCCAGGGTGAATGTCTTGCTGAACAGTTTACATAATATTACAACTTCATTAATCAATATTACCTATTCTGATAAATGATATTTCCAATGAAACTTTATGAATGCTTAAAAACATTAAATAATAGCAATTAGCTGTATAAATAATATGTCGGCGTTCCAGCGACTCGCTGGAATTACATTTCAGAGCTTTTGAAGTTTCGGAATTTCACAACGGAATGTTAATTTAGAAACAAAGGTTACTAAATGCCCTCACAACAAAAGAATATTTATTTGCTGTAGTTTAAATGTAAAATGCAAACAAGACCTACAAATAAAAATGTTAATCATAATGAGGTCTAGGTACCATTAGGCGCGCATCACGGCAGAACTATGGGATAGATTTCAATTAAGTTTTATTTCTTAAACACTTGGCACTTATCTAAAAAATATAGCGATATTTAGATATTTTTTATATATATTTTTAGCATTTGACATGCTTAGCACTATACATTAAACACAAAGTGAAAAAATATGAAATCGAAAATAACAGTCAGTAGTCAGGAGCAATTGTCAGGATGGCTGAATTGGTAAAGCATCTGGACGGTATCCAGAAGATGCAGGTTCAAATCCTGCTCCTGACTGTTATTTTCGATTTCATAATTTTTCACTTTGTGTTTAATGTATAGTGCTAAGCATGTCAAATGCTAAAAATATATATAAAAAATATCTAAATATTTAAAGGGTTTGCGTCATTATTAGGTAAAATCTTAATTGTAAAATTAAGTTTACCTGGTCGGTATAATGTATGAAAATGCTTCCGACAGATGGCGCAGGCGTCACCTAAAGACGTTAAGTATGATGTGTTATCGAAATTAGCAGTCAGGAGCAATTGTCAGGATTGCTGAATTGGTAAAGCATCTGGACGGTATCCAGAAGATGCAGGTTCAAATCCTGCTCCTGACTGTTATTTTCGATTTCATATTTTTTCACTTTCTGTTTAAAATATAGCGATATCTTTATTTAATATAAAGCTATTAATTTACTTACATATTTACCATCAAGCAAATATCACTCCCTTGCGACGTAGACTATGAGAACGAATAGGAAAAAGGCTATTCTTGCATATATCTGACGCTTCCTCAACATTCATAATTCTGTTTATACAAGCTCGCCAGTTTCGGAGACCCTTGACTCCATTTTCCTTCAATACATGACTGATTTGGTCTTGGTAGGTGAGTCTCGGTCTCTCTCTGTAGGTACCTTCATCTTTCCACTTTCGCATTGTATATCTTCTTAACCAGTCGCTCGTCCAGCATTCTTTCCACACTTCGGAACTATCAGAGCATTCCCTTTCGCATCTTTATACCAATACTCTCTTTCATACCTACTCGCTCTCTTTCGTCATCGTTACGGATGCGGTCAGTCGCCTCACTCCACGGATTTTCCGCAGAGACCGCATTAATTTTATTGTCATGCTCCTTCTTGCCTACCCAACTTTCGCTTCTGCTAATTATAAATCAGATAATTTATGGAAATAAAATGATTGTGTAATATCTTGCTAGGGCGAGCTCAGTTAAACGCAATAAAATTACTTCTAGATTTGTAGTTTTAATGCTTTAACTACGAATCTCACAAACTGACCGAACATCAGATCATATCATTTTATAATATAACATGACGGTTGACATTTATCAATTAATTTATCTATGATACTGAATAATGTTGACAGTTCTATAAATCGATATTATAATAAGAAACTATTATACTTAAACTGAGGACAAATCTGGCTTATAATATAACTAAGCCTACAATTGATACTCGTATCTGCTGTTGGGTGCGCATCACGAAAATTTTACTAGCTATGATTTTGATTAAGTTTTTTTTCTTTAACACTCTGCCTTAAAAATATTGGGTATAATATAGCATCATACCTGTATTCCCTGAAGGGGTAGGCAGAGGTGTACTACACACCCACGGTTCGCCAGCATATTTAAGTTCCACGTATTAGGGGGCGAGCCTATTGACGTCTACCAGGCACATTTCCAAACTCCGGAATATCGATATAAATATATTGCGATATCTTCTTTATTATAAAATTTTTATAAGATTACGTGCTCAGGGATGTGTGGTTTCTGTTAATATAATAGGCAGATGAAGCCGCGGATATCAGCTAGTTCTAAATAAACCTGCTAGGAACAACAGAGACTTGAGTATTGTGTTGAAATTTATATTTACTAGCATTGGTTACCGTTCTGTATGTCAGTGGGGTGTTTTACAACCCTTGTTCTGTCCCACTATTGGGTACGGGTCTCCCCTAATAGTGAGAAGGATTAAGGCCATATTCCACCACGCTGGACCAGTGCGGGTTGGCACACTTTACAAGCTGTCGAGAAAATCTCTCAGGCATGCAGGTTTCCCCGCACACCCTATCGTTCGGGGCAACGACCAGTGTCGTGTGGGGCCTGCACCCACTAAATAAACCCGCCGTGTGCCTTCTCTCCGTCTTCATTGGCGGGCCACTGGAACTATGTTACATTCCTTCGGTGGTGAGCAGTGATACCTAAATTGTAAACAAAAACACACATAACTTCGAAAACTCTCGGTAAGTCAGATGTGTGTGCTGTACGAGGTCTGGACTAGGGATTTAACTGCAAACCACAGCTTAAAACACTTCAGGGGCAGATTATTTGTGAATATGATGTGGTATTTTCCAATCCGGGGAAGTGCTCTAAGCAGCTGAGCTAAATGCTTCCGATAGATGTCGTGGGTCGTAAAGACAAATGTGATAAGGAAATTGGGATGATCGAAAGATCTGTACTATAGCTCAGTGGCTTAGAGCACTTCCCCGGATTGGAAAAGACGCGGGTTCGATTCCCGCTAGTACAAAAAATCTCTTTTTCCTTACTCACAAATAATTTGTAGGTACTTTAAAGAGGCGGAGAATGTCAAATGCAAAAAAATATAGATCAAAAACATCAGGGGCAGGTTCAAATCTTGCTCGTGACTGTTATTTTCGATTCCACATTTTCACCCTTTGTGTTGATTTATATATTTCTTTGGTTGTCTGGAAAAAAGCCTATTTTTTTTATTTAAATGTACAACAAACAGATTCATTTATAAAGTGGTAAACAAATTATAGTAAATACAATGTTCTTTAAATGTAACCAACCCCGTTGTACACAGATTGATTCGATTACATATTTGGGGCGGTATGGTATTAAAACAAAAATAAGTTAGGTAGACAGAGTACGTACAAGCAGAAAGTGGATTCATCTGATTGTCAAGACATATTCACATCATTGCGATGCGACTATGTCTCGACAGCCAGACCAGTAAGCGTTCGTATAATATTTTGTCTATATGCAGCGGGTGAGGTTGCAAAGAACTCGACATTTATAAATTGATTGTTATGTTGTTTCATTATTCTATTTAAGGGAGCGCGTTCACCCGTGTTTGTTTTACAAGTATTCGGTGCAAATAAATATTCTTTACGAGACTCTCGAACTAATTGTGATCTATATGGTATATGTATGTATATTTGGTTCAGTAGTTTGTTACAGTCAAATTTGTTATGGCAGATATTAAACAAGAGCATTTGATCTAACAGAAATCTTCTGTTTCTAAGTGTAGGTAGGGAGTATTTTTTTTAAAATAACATTACATTGTAGTAGGACTTAGAACGACAACAACGGTAATTCATAGCTCGTAAAAATTAACGTTGAACTATTTCTAATTGGTCTTTATATTTAGCGTAGAATGGGTTCCAGGTAGATGAGGCATATTCTAATTGGGATCGAATTAGGGATTTGTATAGAAAAAGGTAAGATGCAGGTTTTTTGAAAGCGACACTATTTCTCATTTACGCAGCCATATACCTTGAATGCTTTATCAACGACGTGATTTATATGAATGTCAAAGTGAAGCTTTTGAGTCCATAAACAGCCCCAGATCTCTTACAAAATATTTTTTTCTTGAGGACACCATAATGAATAAGTAAAGTTTATATTGTTTTTTTTTTCTTCGTGAAAGTGATGAACTTACACTTAGTTCGGCTAAGGTGCAGTTTGTTTTCACGACAGTAATTTGTTAAGCGATTTAAGAGACAGGCCTTGTGGCGTAGTCGGTAGTGTAACCGACTTCCGTGCACAAGGTCGTGGGTTTGATTCCCACTCAGGACAAGTATTTGTGTGATGAACACAGATATTTGTACTGCGTCTGGGTGTTTTTTATCTATTATATGTATGTATTTACAAAAAAAAAGTAATTTAAGTATATATCATATCCGTAATGTGGTACCCATAGCACAAGTGTTAAGCTTAGTTTGGGACCAGAGGACGTTGTGTGAAATGTCCATGAATATTTATTATTTAATTTAAAAAAATACTAGATTCTGCTCACAACTACGTTTTCGTGGATTCTAAAATGTAAATACGGCATTCTAAGGTACATTAATTAGCTCAAGTAATCTTGTAATTTATGATAATCGTGTAGAATAGTGACTTTACGGTATATTTTAAGGTCATCAGCGTATAAAAGAAAATGAGTATGCTTAAAACATTGTTCAATATAATTTACGAATATGACAAATAGCAAGGGCCCCAAAATGGATCCTTGCGCTACCCCCAAAGTGACTTTGATAATATCAGAAGTGAAACCATTGATAGAAACACGTTGCGCTCTATTTCTGACATAAGATGTAAGCGTTCCCACAAATATCATTAAATGTAAGCTTCTGAAGAAGTAAGTCGTGGTCCACTTTATCAAAGGCCCTGCACAATTCAGTATATACAGAGTCAAATTAAAAGCGTTCGTCCATACTTTGAAACAAGTAGTTAGTATAGTTATGATCCTTTAAGTGTTCACACAGACGAAGTCGCGGTTGTCAGCTAGTTATCATCTAAAGTAAGACTTCCATAAGTTTTCTCCAAAAATCAGCTGAATAATTCCAAATAAAATAGCACTATTTCTACAGGTTGAAAATTGATGTAACTTAAGTTTGTATTATAAAAGTTTGGTACCTTCTCGGCAGGTGGTGCCCAATTTAACGAGACAAACAAGAAGGGCAGAGACCCCGATGTGCTTTAAGTTGTTTAATAGGTAGGTTTAACATCGAGCTTTGATATCAAACATCATAGAATTCATTACATTGTTTTATTGCTAAAAATGGGGCTGAATTTAGAACCTTTCCTTAATTGAAACCGTTCGGCCCATTTTGCATGTGACAAGTAAATTACTTTGAAACAAAATTTATTATTTATATTCTCTCAAAGTTCAAAGGAATAACTAAGAATTAACTACGACTGCGATTAATATTACAAATATTAAAGTAAGTTTGTCTGTTTTTTTGGTTTATCATTTTGGTAGTTAGTTATAACTGCCTCGGTGGTGCAGCGTTAGTGTGAGCGACTGCTGTTCATGAGTTCTCGGGTTCGATCCCCTGGTCGGGCAGTACTATTGAGCTTTTTCGTAAAAAGAAAAATTCTCAGTAGCAGGCCCGGAGTTTGGAGAAGTGCCTGGTAGACGGCAATAGGCTCGCCTACGTGGGACTTAAATATAGTTGGCGAATCGTGGGTGTGTAATACACTTCTGCCTACCTCTCCGGATATACAGGCGTGATGCTATGTTTTTCTATGCTGTGTTATTTTCGTAATTACTTGACCGATCATTTTGTACACATAGTCAGAAACCATACCTACAATACAACGGCTTCTTATTATCCCGGATAAATTCCAGTTCCTGTGAGATAGCTATTTTTACATGGAGATAATTATTACGAGCTATATAGAGTGATGTATTTATATTCCTAAGTCCACGTGGATGAAGTTACGGGCAGAACCTAGTCTATACTAATATTATAAAGAGCTAGTTTGTGAGTTTGGATGTTCAGGTAATCTCCGGTACTACTAATCGATTTTGAAAATTCTTTCACTGTTAAAAAAGTATTATCCCTGAGTGTTATAGACAAGAAAGAAGAGAGATATTTTTATTTAATAATTAATCATAATAAATGTAATAACAAATAAATCAGTAGTATTCGGTTGTCAGAGATATTCTTTTATCTTTTTAGGTTGTATGAACTTGTTACAGTTATGTTATTGTGATTAAAAAACACACTTACATGTATTCCTTGTTTACTAAGGAAGCATTAATGTTGATATAATCACAATACTTAAACAGAAGCCAATGAAAAGACGCATTGCTACTGGTCCAGTTATCGCACGTAGATGATGTGTATTAAAAAAACGTATACTGAGTTCGAAGTGCGGAAATGTGAAATCGAAAATAATAGTCATGAGCAGGATTTGAATCTGCATCTCTAGGAAAGTCATTCAAGATGCTTTGCCAATTCAGCTACTATGACAACCGCTTGGTTGTACTTAATTTCGTTAACACATACCTTCTTAAGTGACGCATGCGCCATTTGTAGGATGTATTTGGATACACTATTACGACAACATAAGCTTATCTTTATTTATATATATATAATTCTACTGTACGTGAGTATTTCACTGAACTCGTCCTAAACGGCTGGACCGATAGGTATGTTTTTTTTTGTATGCGTTTGGGTGGCGCCCTGGATGGTTTAGATTTACATTTGGACCCGGTAGGTGGCGCCACAATAGGATTTCAGGACTTTTTCTTAATTTTTTTCTAATGTAATAAGATATACCTATAATCTAACGAATTCAAACGAAACCCCAATGTTTGGGCAAGACAACGTCTGTTGGGTCCACTAGTTTATTATAATTTTTCATACCAAATAATCACGCAGACCTCCGGACTATATGGATGGCAAATTACATGATAGGAACGAGAGACTCAGATTTCAAATATTACAGTTGGGAATTAATATGTGGGAGGTGGGTTAGTGTAAAAGCGTTCTTTCGTTCCCTGACTCGCCCAAGGCAGGTTGTTGTACAACCTGACCAGGGTAGGAGTAGTGCATCGTATAGCCTTATAAGTGTACCTACTACACATGTTGGTGATTTTTGAACGCCTCATAACCGAAGCGTTGAGGTGTGTATTACTCTCGTTTCATGCAGAACAACTGATTTATCAAACTTAAAATGTCTCTATTTATCATATATTGCACTTGCAAAATATTATATACACACACATATCAAGAAAAAACCCTATTTTTAACACTCATGATATTTTTAATGCCATTTTTGTTATTTAAACTAGTTAAAAACTGTTTAAAAAAGTTCTGCCTTGAACGTCCGTTTGTTGTAGGTAATGTATGTTAACACGATAACAACCGAAATACTTTAATAATCGAGAATTTTTTTTTCTTTTACATTTCAGTATAACTACGAATAGAGCCCTATCACTTTTCACGGTCCAATTCGATGTGGTTTAATTGTTATTAAATAAACAAAAAAATAGTGAATATTTTCGCTCGATTCGACACTAAAACCAGCGCCTCCTTATTTTGTGAGAACTATTTCTATAGACCAATATAGAAGTACTTCTCAAAATTTGCGCTAGATAGCGTAAAACCACAGTGCTTTTTGAAATTAGCGCTATCTATGCAATTTATTGAAAACTACTTAGTAAGACCAATACATTATTAGTTACTTATCAAATAATCAATTTTATTGTGAAAAATGAAGATTATGAGACGTGCATTTTGGATTTTCCAAAGTATTTCTTTTCAACTCTTTTTCTGTTCGAAAATTTGGCTCGGGGCTCCGCTCAGAGTGTGAGGATTGGGCCATAGCCCACCACGCTGGCTCGATGCAGGTTGGCAGACTCCACAAGCCGTCGAGAAAATCTCTCAGGCATACAGGTTTCCTCACGATGTTTTCCTTCACCGAGCAGTGATAAATTGTAAACAAATTACACACATAATTTTGAATAGTATCGAAAAGTCAGAGGCTGAACCTTGGTCTGGGGATCGAACTCGGTAGGTATTTGGTTTTACCACTAGGCTATCACTGCAAGGGGGTTGTTGGTGATTTAATTTAAGAATATTGTACTCATATATACCTGCCAATTGTTTCTATACATATTCAAATTTGTACCACTCCTCCAATAAAGATTAAAAAAAAATCATGATGATCGTTAAGTGGTTACGGCGTCAAGGAGTAACATAGAAACTGACTTTCACAATTTTTTTATAATAATTATAGATGTATATTAGTTAGTATCATTCTTATAATTTGAATTTACAGCCGGTCGTGTAAATGAATAGATTTATAGACTTAGTGAAGCCCCGCTTCGCTGGTATTATATTTCCGCGGGCGGCTACTAATTAAAAACCTAATGAATCTGGTTTCCGTTGCTCGATGACACTTCCACCTTATCATATCAAACCTTATTAAGGTTTCTCGAGGACTGAGACTTGTGAATAACACGCATCCTACTATCACTGCTACTTTTACTACCATATCCTACTAATATTATAACCTTGAAAGTGTGTGAAGATTTTTGTATAACTGTCAATTACGCCTATACGACTAAACGGATTTGTTGATAGATGAGTTATTGTTCTAGCAACACCAGAAGTATTAGTCATGCTTCGCCAACTTCAAGGAAAAAGTGGTGAAGTGCAAGATTCGCCAACTTCAAGGACTGGGATAGGAGGTGAAGAGAAAGGATAATAAGGACACACTACGAAACACCGCTGATCTTCTGTGAGAGGGTGGTACTTCCCCGATCCAGTCGGCCCTGCACATAACACCAGAACTAAGGATTTAATACCTGTGTCGCATGGCAGCCTTTTTTTACCGTGTGGTGAAGGACTAAGAATTCAAGTGCATCACCCCATTCTTTACCACGGTTGTCGTACGAGGTGACTAAGAGAAGTAAACAATTATCACACACGGCGTTACTGGTGGTAGGGTGGGGTATCAAAAGAGAGTACTCACTTGCTGTCGGGCCCGCATCTCCCGTGTGACCGGTCATGAAATACAACGGTGTGTTTTGATTGTAGCAGGAGATAGCCGTTTATTCTTTCATTTCATATCTGTGAAATGAAAAGGTGGGCAGTGGCTTAACATTACTCCCGGTATAGTTAAGTCCATGAGCGACGGTTACCATTTATCATGAGGCCCGTCTATATGGTGGCATATGCAATAAAAAGAAAACATTGCCCTCTGCGATAAATATCTGCATAAATAATCTGTCAAAAGCAATGCTGTGCAGGGTATATCGTAAAATCTTCATACGCTGTTGGGCTTAATGAGATGAGTACGGGAAATTCGGAGATAAAAGACATCGAGGCGAAAATCTGTTCTTTTGAACCGCGTCCAAGTAATTGTTTTTACCGGAAATTTAATTTTCTAAGAATTGAATAAGCGGGCGTGGCTTCCTCTAGTTTCAGATGGAAATTTGACTCTTCCATGCCGTCCTGGTTTAATTAATGATGCGTATTTATGGGATCCACAGTTAATTATCGTCTTTTAGTATTTTGTATCAGGTTATAACAAAAAAAATAATAGTAAGATATTTTATATTTTGATCTGTATTTTAGCAGTTAACATGCTCAGCTACTTTTAAAGAAGAAATGATTTATAAGTGTAGAAAAAGAGAACTTTACTGCGAGCGGCATTCGAACCTGCGTCCCTTCAAATCCGGGGAAGTGCTCTAGACCGCTAAGCCATGGCAGTGACCGATGGCCATTCCCAATGCCCGCATCACAACGACGTGGGTTGTAAAGACAAATGACATATTTTATTGGCATTATTATATGACATATTTAATATATAAGAAATTCGTAGAAGTGAATGACTGTTGAAACTAATAGATCTTTTAGATTGATTCCTGACTTATGTTGAATTTTGAATTTTTCTTTTAAGTTAAATATATAAGGAAGTGTGCCGTGTGGGGCCGGCATCAAGAATAGCTCCACCCCGTCTCCTCCTATGGGAGTCGTAAAAGCCGACTAAGGGATTACCGGGGGACCGGGCAGCCGCGTTCACCTGTGTACTAAAAACATCCACTGCGATCGCCAACCCGTCTGCCAAGCGTGGCGATTATGGCAATAACCCCCCTTAGGGGAGGTTTATGTCCAGCAGTGGACGATGAAAGGCTGATGGATGGATATAAGGAAGTGATTTATAATGAAGACTGAAAAAAGAAAAATTCTCAGTAGCAGCCCGGAGTTTGGAAATGTGCCCGGTAGACGTCAATAGGCTCGCACCCTGTTACGTGGGACTTAAACATAGCTGGCGAGTCGTGAGTGTGTAATACACCTCTGCCTATCCCTTAAGGGAATACAGGCGTGATGCTATGTTTTGTGTGTTTTGTTATGCTACGGGAAAGAGAGTAAAGTGCCCATACTATTTGGTGAGGTGCTTTATAGTACTTAGGTACCTATATTAATTCACATTTTTCATTCATTTTAAGATATTAATCTTACATAAATCAATAGATATATTTATTGTAATTCCCCAATTCGCTGGTCGATGGATATAGTGCGGACTACGGAATTGCGCTAGTCAATGGGCTGAGGAAAGTCCTCAAGAAACCCACAAGATGGTCCTACAAGCCATCGGTGGCGATTACACTCGCATGTGATTGGTGGAACGTGCTAGCGCCATATTTTCTACGCTTTTTCGCGACATGGTGAAGAAGACACTATTCACTTCGCTTTTGGTTGCTCGCCCCGGCTCGTCTGAGTTTTGAACGCTCGCTTGCATAGAAACTGTTTATTTAAAGATATAGTATACATACAGTGCTTTCTGTTTTAATTGTTTAATAACCATAACTTTAACGCACGGCTCTGTTAGGACATTGTGCCGGTTCGATGCATATAGTAAGGACTCCAGGCTGCTCATCTACCCATCGGGAAGACGCAGGACCAGTACGAAGTGCCGGAGGTAGGTGCATTCCTGTGGTTCTCATTTTATCACATCGACTGCCGTTCCTCACGAGTTTCAAATTTTAATTCGGCTTTAAAGCCACCCGTGGAAGGGCTATTTACACGCCCCCCTGCATTTTAGTTGGTCCTTCGAGCCGGATAGACCAGCTGATTTATATAGTATTTAAACAACGCTCGAACCAGATTTTTACGTAAATATTGGTATAAAATCTTGGTTTAAACGTTTTTTTCTACCGCCATATTTAATTGTAAGTCCCGGTATTGACCTACGTAACATAATTGGTAGTATTCAATTCTCGTTGGCTTATTAATAATTAAATATCACTATTTAACTATAGTTTTTTATTACAGTTTGTACAATATTTAGCGCTTCATTCTACGCACTTCGCCTTGTTTTCTGCACATCGCTACCAGCTTGTGATTGTAAGTAAGAAATTTAGTTCGACAACATGGCGGAAAAATCTGAGGATCTTAACATCATGTTAGTTATGTAGAACAAAAAAAAAGAACGTATATTTGAACGTATGAACTGTTTATATGATTCCTCAGTAAAAATAACCACGTATGATTCACGATCAAACGAAGATTTCATGGCCAAGTCAGAGACTATTGACTACTTACGGAATAAATTCGAAGTTTGTATCGATGATATTAATAGGATTACGCTTCGATTAAAACCTAACGCTATTCCAGATTACGCTACTCTTGATTCCTTTGAAGATTTACATACGTGAGTTAAACGCTTGCAATTAAATTAAGTTCCGCTGCCAAGGAGCATTCACATGAGGCGACACACTAATGCCCGGTTCCTATATTCATCGAATCGTCATTGTATGACAGCTACCAGAAGTTTTCAAGATACCGATACCGAGGCTTCACAGGTGTTTCACAACATTATTATCATGTCTAGCAGTAACGAAGAACTGTCAGTTAAGTATACCGATGACCCTCTTTGCGTTTTATTATTACATCAATCGTTTCGCATGATGATCAGAAAAAAAGGTGTTCTTTAAAAATAAATGTTGTTATTTATATACAAAACTTTAATACAAATAATTAAATTATTGTTTACTAGCAATTAAATAGTTTAGACACAATTTCCATCCATCCATCCATCAGCCTTTTAAAGTCCGCTGCTGGACATAGGCCTCCCCATGAATGGGGGATAGTGCCGTAATCGCCATGCTTGGCAGGCGGGTTGGCGATCGCAGTGGATGTTGTTAATACTCGAAGGAGTGCTGCTGCCCACTCCCGCGGTATTCCCTCAGTCGGCTCTTACGACTCCCATAGGTAGAGAGGGGTGGGACAATTCTAAAGCCGGCCCCACACGGCCACAATTTAGACCTTAATAATTCAGACACAATTTAGACCTTAATAATTTATGTAAAACATTATAACTATTTAATGCCTATATCTAAACGAAACGCTTACGCACTAAATACTACTGTCAACTTGAACAACAATCATAATTATGACACAAAAGCCATTAAATAAGAAGAAGATAATTATGACAACAACCATAGTCACAGGATTCTCTTATATATAATCTATGGCCCTTATATAAAGCTCATGGAAGTAAAATACTACGTACAACGTAGTATTTTAAACACAAAGTGAAAAATGTGAAATCGAAAATAACAGTCAGGAGCAGGATTTGAACCTGCATCTTCTGGATACCGTCCAGATGCTTTACCAATTCAGCCATCCTGACAATTGCTCCTGACTGCTAATTTCGATAACACATCATACTTAACGTCTTTGGGTGACGCGATTTCACATTTTTCACTTTGTGTTTTATGTATAGTGCTAAGCATGTCAAATGCTAAAAATATATATAAAAATATCTAAAACGTAGTATTTATTACTGATCGATTTTGAATTTTTTAACTTTTTCTAAGCGAGTGCTTGACTACCCTCCTAATGGTCAGTAAAAATATAGATGATATTTAGCAGCATCGGTTCAAACGAGTACTCAATGAGTAATTCGTATAACCAGAAAATGCTACTCCATGCATGAGCGGACTTATGTTCTATATAACATTAAAAGCTGCCCTGACGTAATGTACTGTCGCACTTTCGCAAGTACGCCAAGCTTCCTTGCCGCTGCTTTTGCCTTAGATTCAGTTTAAACCTCAATAACCATATACCAGACTTCTAAAAACCGTCCGAAATTGACCGGTAAAAATGTCATCTACGGTTAGTATATTTGACAACATAACTTTCGGTTGCTTTTTTTTATAGAAACACCATAAATCTTCATTCAGTTAAGAATGAATGTGTTATCGTAATTAGCAGTCAGGAGCAATTGCCACGATGGCTAAATTGACAAAGCTTCTGGACGGTATCCAGGAGACGCAGGTTCAAATCCTGCTCGTGATTGTTATTTACGATTTCACATTTTTCACTTTGTGTTTAATTTTACTTTAATTTTCTTTTATAACAATTTATTGTTAATAATCTCTTAGCCATGCTTTTATTAACTATTCAAGTGAATCATGTTTAGCGGTATTTTTCTTCAGGAGGTACTTAAATAAAATGTCAAGTCGCATTAGCTAAGACAGGGTGCGGCACGATGGCAACATTTAAGTGAGCACACCAACTGCAGTGAAGCATAAATCTTATTTGAGTTAGCATTTATACGTAGAAGTAATTTCTACCGTAACATGTATTTTTATGCTCGAACTTTTAAATCAAAAAGGACATTGTTTTGTGTCCATATATAGTTTCGCCCTGAAACCAACACCAAAGGAAAATTATTTATCGCTTTAAAATATATATATATATATATATTACAAATAGTTCATTGATACAGTGAAAAACATCCCACGCTTTTTTTTACAATAATAAACAAAAACACACCCGTGTATTACACACCCACGACTGGCCAGCTATGTTTGAGTCCCACTTAATAGGGGGCGAGCCTACTGACGTCTACCGGGCACATTTCCAAACTCTGGGCTGCTACTGAGAATTTTTCTTTTTAGGAAAAAGCTCAATAACATTGCCCGACCCAGGGATCGAACCCGAGACCTCATGATTAGCAGTCGCATACACTACCGCTACACCACCGAGGCAGTTAGTTTACAATAATTATTTATTATATTTATTATTTACTATATTTTTAGTTCAACTGGCTATTAAAGCGTGTTATACCTATTAGCTTATTAAAATATAATAATATCTACAGAAGCAGTGCTTGATGACATTCTACCTGGAAATACGTGCAAAAGTAATTTTAGATACTAAAGTACATATACTAGCAACCAATATCGACGCTGGGAACTCGTTTCTCCCCCTCGCACTGGGTAGGCTTTTATTTAAGATGATAAAGACAATTATGACAGGTCTTAGAAAATACTCATTCAATCTTTAGAAAATATTTAGGTACTATCTAAAATTTGCCTTTTAAAATACGTGCAAATCAACCAAAACTTCAATTATTTACCATCTTTATAATAACTATATTCAGTATTAATTACGATCTCTTCAATTTGTTTTACTGTTAAATGTGATTTAGCTTCTGAAATCAGAATGGTTCTGAATAGTCGTACTATGTACGGTGTTGATATCGTTCGAATCATTAATTCGTTCACTGAACATGCGGATGTTCACTGAATGGAAGAATTGGTCGTTCATGCATTCACAATGCGTATTATTGTGTGGGAACTAGTGTTGTTGCTTGTGATATATACGAGTACCTAATCGATGGACGAATATTTTCTATTTATCACTATTAACAGTTTCGAAAATTTCCGGTATTTGATTGGATCGATGATCATCATAATGTAGTCGATGGCCTGTTGGCATTAGAATTTTTGAATCTTGCTTACAGTAACAGGCAATACAAAATCTAACTATTTAAGTTATTGAAGTTAACTTAGCCTTTGTGGTGCAGCGGTAGTGTGAGTGCTGATCATGAGGTCTCGGGTTCTATCCCCGGGTCGGGCAGTGCTATTGAGCTTTTTCGTAAAAAGAAAAATTCTCAGTAGCAGCCCGGAGTTTGGACTTGTGCCCGGTAGACGGCGATAGGCTCGCCCCCTGTTACGTGGGACTTAAACATAGCTGGCGAACCGTGGCTGTGTAATACATCTCTGCCTACCCCTTCGGGAAATACAGGCGTGATACTATTTTATCAGATCAGGCTGATTATATTTTGCTATAGATGAGAGATTATTGAGTACAAAAGGAAATGTTAAGACAAATATACAAATGGATGTCGCTAAACGGCAAATATTAATTATACCGACCCGGGATGCTAATATATAAATTCCTGCAACTTTTATATTGCATACTTATTATTAGCAACAAGGCAGTATTCATACAATAGAGGGACTTTATAATGCACTAGCTTAGCTGCTACCCGTGACTCTGTCCACGAGAAGTTTATTGTTGTTTGCACGGAACCCTATTTATATTTTCAAAATAAAATTAGCCTAAGTTACTTAGTGTCAGTAAAAATCCGTCCAGCTGTTTCTAAATTACCCGTAAGAAACAGGCAGACAAAAATTACAATTTTATATAATTTGATATTTTATAGATTAGCTAAAAAGCTTAATTTTAAGATATACTCATGAATAATATTTTTTGTAGATGTACCAGATTACCCAGAGCATTGTAATGACATCATTACCGTGCTCAGAGTGTGTTAAAACTGCAATAAATTGATGAAAAGCTATCTTGTGGTTTGTGTATTGCGCGCACTACGAAAGTAGTTTTAATTTTAAGTACTTATTGCACGCCTCATAAGAAAAGCGTTGAGGTGTGTACTACTCTCGTTTCACGCAGAACAACTGATTTTTCAAACTTAAAATGTCTCTATTTATCATATAACTTGTAAAATAATATATACACACGTATATCAAGAAAAAACACAATTTTTAACCCTCATGATATTTTTGAAGCCATTTTTGTTATTTAGACTAGATAAAAAACTGCTTAAAAAAGTTCTGTCTTGGACATCCGTGTGTTGTAGGTAATGTATGTTAACAAGATAACGACCGCAATACTTTACTAATCGAGTCTTTTTTCTTCTTTTACGATTCAGTATAATTACGAATAGAGCCCTATCACTTTTCACGGTCTGATTCAATGTGGTTTAATTGTTATTAAATAAACAAAAAATTGTGAATATTTATGCTCGACTCGACACTAAAACCAGCACTATACCTTATTTCGTGAGAACTACTTCTACAGGCCACTATATTAATACTTCTTAAAATTAGATAGATGGCGTATAATACATGAGAACCACTTTAGTAGGTACTTTTTGAAATTAGCGCTATCTCTGTGATTTATTGAAATCCACTTAGTAAGACCAATACATTATTAGTTATTTATCAAATAATCAATTTTATTGTGAAAAATGAAGATTATGAGGCGTGCACTTTTGGATTTTCCGAAGTATTTAAATTTACAGACTCAGATTTGAGAAATTGCTATAAAATCAATCAGAAATGTAATCTACTTAAAATTGACCCTGAAATGTCTTACCGATGAAATTAATATTCTATCTTGGATTAGAAGTCGTGAAGATGAAAGCAATCCTTTCAATATTTGATTAGTTTCGGAGCCGAATAATAACACACAAGCCGTCAACCTACGAAGTTATTCACGTTTTTTTACCTTTCAAATTTATCAATGTTCTTATCAAAAGAAAATAGAAGAGATTTTTCTTTAGACCTCAACAATTCTTAAAAATGTATGGTATTTAACCCCCTTTTTTTGTTAAGGCGTGAAAAAATGTTCATAACTGCACACCCCGTTGTTCGGGGCATCAAACAGGGTAGTGTGGGGCCCTCACGCACTAAAGAAACCCGCCGTGTGCCTTCTCTCCGCCTTTATTGGCGGACCACCGGAACCATATTACAATTCTTCAGTGGATGGTATTTAACCCCTAGGACTATCCTTGTGTTTTTGGTCTAAAATAATTCTTTGTTTTTTTGTTAAGGTGGAAAAAATATATCCTGTCGTTTAAGGACAAACAACAGGTAGTGCCAGGCCTTCACCCACTAAATAAACTCGCTGTGTGCCGTTTCTCCGCTTGTGCTGGCAGACCGCTAGAACTGCAAGAAAATTACTTCAGTGGTCCGCCGATCTAAAACTAATCTTGCTGTACCGAATACAATCCGAACCGAAATATTTTCAGCCATTAATATTAGCACTGTCACTTCCACATTTACAATATTTAGGTAGGTATTAGTACATTGACCAAAGAAAATACATATTTATATATTTTTAGCATTTGACATGCTTAGCCATATACATTAAACACAAAGTGGAAAATGTGAAATCGAGAATAACAGTCACGAGCAGGATTTGAACCTGCATCTCCTGGATATCGTCCAGAGGCTTTGCCCATTCAATTAATTTATTTATCAGTCAGGAGCAATTGTCACGATTGTTAACATGTTTTTTAGTACTGGCTGTTTTATTATTAATAAGTTGCAACACTGAACTCTATGTTTTGCTAAAAAGATGGCAGAGTCATAGTTTGTGTTTTGTTATATCGAGATAAAATAAAATTAAAAAAAGTTTATATTGCTTTCATTTATTAAAAATAAACAACAGAACATCCTTCAAAAGCTTCCCTGTGTAGAGTTGTGAGATCCCCTCTTCAACGATTGCTGAATTGGCAATGGAATTGACTATTCAATTAATCGACTCACGCGCAGGCTTGACGCCTTCCAGCCTCCCGAAAAAGCCGGTTTCCGAAAAGGTTATAGTACCATAGACCACATCCACACGCTACGCCAGATTATACAGAAAACCCAGGAATACAATCGGCCTCTGTGTCTGGCGTTTGTGGACTATGAAAACGCCTTCGATTCGATGGAAACTTGGGCGGTGCTGCAATCCCTTCAGCGGTGCCAAATTGACTATCGGTATATCGACGTGCTGAAGTGCTTGTATAGAAACGCCACCATGTCAGTCCGTGTTCAGGACAGGAGTACGAAACCGATCCAACTGCAGAGAGGTGTTAGACAGGGAGACGTTATGTCCCCGAAACTCTTCACTGCTGCATTGGAAGATGTTTTCAAGCTCTTGGACTGGACTGGATTCGGCATCAACATCAATGGCGAATACATCTCTCATCTTTGATATGCCGACGACATCGTAGTCATGGCAGAATCGCTGGAGGACCTTGGCACCTTGCTCAATGATCTCAGCAGGGTTTCCCGACTAGTGGGTCTTAAAATGAACATGGACAGGACGAAAGTCATGTCTAATGTCCATGTCATTTCAGCACCGGTCCTAGTCGGGAGTGCGCTTCTCGAAGTTGTCGACCAGTATGTCTCCCAGAGACAAACAGCCCAGTTAGGTAGGCACAACTTCGGGAAAGAGGTCAATCGACGAATCCAACTCGGCTGGGCAGCGTTCGGAAAGCTAAGGAAGATCTTCTCGTCCAATATTCCGCAGTGACTGAAAACGAAGGTGTACGACCAGTGCGTGTTACCAGTGATGACATATGGAACAGAGACGAGGTCTATGAATGTTGGCTTCGTATCAAGGCTCAAAGTCGTTTAGCGGGCCAGTCGACACGCCTATATGTATCACTTCTTATTCATGGAGCGGGCTATGCTTGGTATTTCCCTACGTGATCGAATCCGTAATATGGAGATCCGCAGGAGAACGAGAGTGACTGACATAGCCCGCTGGGTTGCCATGCTTAAGTGGCAATGGGCAGGCCACATCGCTCGACGAACCGTTGGGGAAGAAAGGTTCTCGAGTGGCGACCACGTATCGGACGGCGCAGCGTAGGACGGCCCCCCACCAGATGGACCGACGATCTGGTCAAAGTCGCGGGGAGCCGTTGTATGCGGTCGGCACAGGACCGCTCGTTGTGGCGTTCTCTTGGGGAGGCTATGTCCAGCAGTGGAGGTCGAAAGGCTGATGGAATGGATGGATGGAATACTCGTAGAGGGCGAGCCTAATGCCGTCTACCGGGCACATATCCAATCTCCGGGCTGCTATTGAGAATTATTCTTTTTACGAAAAAGTTCAATAACACTGGCCGACCCGGGGATCGAACCAGTCATTATGACAAATCAACCAGTAGATTACCAACGTTATATAAATAGTGTTGGTTTACTAACCTGCCCCTGTGTACATTTTATGAAATTTAAACACTAATCCGTAATTAGCCTGCTAATGAATAAATATTCACGAACATTTCACACAACGTCCTCTGGTCCCAAACTAAGCTTAACGCTTGTGCTATGGGTACCAGATTACGGATATAATATATATATATATATATATATTACTTTTTTTGTAAATACATACATATAATAGATAGAAAACACCCAGACACAGTACAAATATCTGTGTTTATCACACAAATAATTGTCCTGAGTGGGAATCGAACCCACTACCTCATGCACGGAAGTCGGTTACACTACCGACTACGCCACGAACACGGCTAATGAACTAGAAAAAATAATGTTATCTTCTCAAATTTATGTGTATCGTAACGGTCTACTGAGAACAGGCTAACTTTTACCCTGGGCACTCTGGGCAAGTACTTAGGGCCTTCTAATCTATAAGGCTCCCAATTACTGTCAGATTAGCATCCAATAATCGATACTAATGAAAATAAATATATTTTTCCAGATCAAATGATGATTACCTACTTATTCATTATAATTTATGTGTGCTTATATAAAAAGCTGAACAAATGTTGATTTTGAAGGATAATGAGGCCCGAGTTTAAACAGGTCTGTCTATAGCTGCCTGTACTTTTAAGATAAGTAAAAAAAAAGAATGAATGTATTTGGCTATTGAGGTGTCTCAGAACACAAAACATTTTTTTTATAATTTTTGTCTACTTGTTTGTTTGAGCTTCACGCAAAAGCTACGGAACTAAACGGATTTTGATGAAACTTTTTTGTTTGATAACTCTTGATTAGATTTGTATAAATTTCATCCAGCTACTGTTTAGGGGATCTGAGTTATAACCTAAAAATGTGTGTGTTATGGTGGTTAAATAAAAAAATGCTTTCTCTGATCTAGTCAGTCAAATCTAAAGATAACCCAATCACAACTTATATGGCTGGTATGATAATTATATTAAGCTGTTTTTTCTACTAGGTATATTGTTGTAGATTCGTCTCCATGAGTACAAAGGAGACGTACCTAAATGGCATTGAAATGCATGCCGGCTGTTTTTTTTACAGCTTTATATTACACATGGTTCGGCAAGCGCATTGAAATATTTATTTTATTTTGAATACTAGCTGCAACTCGTGACTTCGTCCGCGTAGAGTTTAGTTATTATATTGCGAACCCTATTTATTTTCCCGCGGTGAACTTCGTATCATCTACAATTTATTTTGTCAACGATTATCAACATTAATCCTAATAAATTTCCATCCTCTTTTTTTATTGCTTGTAGTGGCAGACGAGCCACGGCCCATCTTATGGTAAATGGTAACCGTCGCTTCTGGACTCAACTATACTGAGAGTATTGTCAAGCCGCTGCTCACGTTTTCTTCAATATTATCAATATTAAATGAAAGAATAAACGGCTATCTCCTGCTACAGCCAAAACGCAACGATGTGCTTCAAGGCCGGTCACACGGGAGATGGTGGTACCAACCCGCTCGGGCCCGATACCAAGTGAGTACTCCCACTTGGTACGCAGCCCTACCACCAGTCATTCAATGGATGATAATTGCTTACTTCCTTTAGTCGCCTCATACGACACCCGTGGGAAGGAATGGAGTGGTGACACTTGTATTCTTAGTCCGTCAAAGAAAGAAGAGAAGTTTTTTTTTAAAGACGACACTGCACTATGGGATAATCCTTGTATCGCGGGGTCTTTACCAACACAATTTTACGGACAAAAAAGTACACCCAAACTCAGAACAACCAATTGTGGATCATACAAAGAGTTGTCCTGTGTGGGAATCGAACCCACAACACTCCGGCTAGGCCGGTATCTAATCCACTCCGCCATCTGTGCAGTCCAATTATAAACAAACTTTTGACATTTATTACTTTCCTAGATGTAGATGTGCGTGTAAATATTAAAAAGTTTTACCTTTGTCAATAAAGTATATTAGATAATGTCTTTCAGCGTAAATTGAGCTGAAGAATGCTCCTGGGAGAGAAAACCTTTTATGTTAGAAATAAGTTACGTATGGAGAGGTTTTTGCTACGGGAATTAACTTCCACAGTCTAATAAGAATTCCCTGTTTTGTTCTTAAAAAGTAATCTTTAAATAAGAGTCGGAAAGTATTATTATAAAATACTTTAAGTGAGTACATTGCTTATTTTATTTGTTATATTATACCAAAGATGTTATGTTCTCCGTTCGGTCCGTCTGGCATTCACTTACTAATTCGTTTACTCTTATGGGTCGTGTTTTATTGTTAGATGTTATATTATTGTCGGAACGTCTCTTTTGATAGAATCTATTTATAAACTTACCTCCTTTGACAGACTAAAAATATACTGGGTACAAGGATTAATAATCTTGCTAAGAGAGGATAAGACACAAAGGAAGAAAGTGACTGTTTCGATATAAAATATGGTTGTAGTTTTATCTTCACGGTCGACCCGATGATATACTACTTGATGCCCTCTCACATTAGACCAGCGTATAACAACGGTAGTTACTCCTACCGTTGTGTTCGTATGGTGAGTGAGAATACCGGAGGCCCGAACCCACTCCCTATCATCTCCTTATTATCCTTCCTATCCTCTCCTTAGTAGCCTATCTATTCTCTCCTTATTATTCTTCATATCCCCCTCCTATCCCTTTACTTGGACATGGCAACGTGTGAGTGATGATTCTGGTGTTGCTAGCGTCTATAGGCTATGGTAACTACTTCGCATCTTGTGGGCCGTATGCTTGTTCGCCATCCATGTTAAAAAAAAATGTTGCCTGCGACTAAGACCGCGTGACCTTCAGGATATAAAATGATCTCTATGTAAAAATAGCTACCCTACTGGCATTATTCATATTGCTGGGATAAAAAGAAGCCTCTGTTATTTTATGGGCTCCATACTATATCCATATACTATGCAAAAATTCATGATGATTCGTTCAGTAGTTATAGCGCTTAAAGCGTAACAGACAATTTTAAACTCACTTTCACATTTGTAATATTAGTACCTAAGGATTTAAATCCATAGTTATACAACTAACATATTTATTTAGAAAGACCTTTCGAAAGGTTTTTTGGATGAATATGCTATAAAATCTTGAATTATTATTTAAAAACAGACGAGTTCACAGTTTTTCGTAATTATAGATATTTGTGCAGTTTATATGTGATTATATAAAAATCTCTTTAGCTTTCCAATGTTCATAGTATGAATAAGAATTATCTTTTCGATATATAAATAACAATACCGTTTAATAAAAAAAATATCTGTAATTCAACAGATGAATAATTGAATAACTAAGTAATTGGCTTATATATGTAGGTACCTACGTCACTCAAGTTGGTTAATATTGTTCGTATTATGACATGGACCGCTGAATACCCCTGAGGGACATTGTAAGGAGGTACTTTGGCTATGCGGAGGTTTGTACTTTATTAATTAATATTTAAGAGTCCTACTCTCCAACTCGTTGAATGAATATCAATACAGTTCAAAAGAATCCTTAATATATTAAGCTTTAATAAAATATGATGAAATTCAAAATACAAAATGGCTGTCTATTCATCTGAAAATTACACCCTTACGATATAGGTAATACTTAGACAGTATACTATAGACGCGCTACTATTTTGACACTAAGGATGAAGAAAAGGATACACATATTAAGTTTAAGCAAGAGTGAGAGAGACACATATATAAGTATTTTATCCTTTTGGCGTATGCGTTATTTTTATTTGGACACAATCAACTGGGTCCCAACAATAAGGTGGCCAACCGTCCCCATCATCGGTATGTTAGCTTGTTTTTGTATTTACGTAAAAAAAACTTCATTAATCACGTTATATACGCTAATGTTACACATTCTAATACATTTTAAGCAAAATATAAGCATAACTGCAATTTCTCTTGTCCTGTCATTCTTGTATCCGGCTGAAACAGGTAGTACATTTTTAGTCAACAAAGTTATAATCATAGTTGTCTTTTAAAATTATTCCGGCTATCATTATGTCAAAATATTGCTATCTCAACACTGCATACGCTGATAGCTTGTCTATAATATCCTTTGTCTAAGAGGTAATAGGATTAGGTTTACTTAAAAGTGCTTTTACCCCGGAAGGGAAAATTAGAGATTAATATGTTATTATACAATCTTTACTAATATTATAATTGCAAAGTAAGTTGGTTTGTTTATTTTGTTGGCTGCCTATTTCGTGCCAAAACTACATCCATAAGATACAGGTAGTTAGACTAGATTTATTTTAAGCATTGCCCTTTTACCCAGAAGTGAAAATTAGAGGTCGGTATATTACACCTGTGCAATAATAATAGTATAATAATAAATACATAAATATTCACGGACATTTTCACACAACGTCCTCTGGTCCAAAACTAAGCTTAACGCTTATGCTATGGGTACCAGATTACGAATATAATACATATAAATTACTTTTTTTTTGTAAATACATACATAATATTCTTTAAATAATTAATTCTTTCTATAAAGTCCAAGGCCATGGGATATGACAACATCAGCCATCGTATGATGGTCACCGCTTTGGATCAATTTTTATTGCCCTTAGCTCATATTCTAAATTTTTCGCTCTCTTCTGGCTCTTTTTCTTCCATCTGGCGTATGGCTTTTGTCTGTCCTTTGCCTAAGATTCCTAATCCTACACTTGTTTCTCATTTTCGCCCTATATCTATCCTTCCCTTCTTATCCAAAATTCTGGAAAAATGTGTCCTCAAACAACTGTCCAACATAATAATATTCTCTCTTCGTTTAAATCGGGTTTTAGACCTGGGCACAGCACAGTTTCAGCCTTATTAAAAGTAACTGGTGACGTAAGGTCGGGAATTGAAAAGACTAAAGTAAAATTGATGGTCTTGGTGGACTTTTCAAATGCTTTTAATACGATCAATCATGATATCCTTCTTTCTATCCTCTCCCATCTTTTGATCTCACCTGAGGCACTGGGTTGGTTCTCCTCTTATCTTCGGGGTCGCCGGCAGATACCAAGTGAGTACTTCCACTTGGTACCCAGCCCTACCACTAGTCATGCAATGGATGTTAATTGCTTACTTCCCTTACTCACCTCATACGACACCCGTGGGAAAGAATGGGGTGATGACACTTGTATTCTTAGTCCGTCACCACACGGCTAAACCTCAGTATAAATAGAATTAGGGACCATTTATGTTTAGCTGTCAAGATAGTTACAAACAAAAATAGCCGGATATGATAAAAGGTCAAAGTCGAGTTCTTAATCGGATTTCATGAGCTCGTTCGTCGGTAGTGACGTATTAAGAATACATTACGTTACTAATTATTCCCACGGGTATCGTATTAATCGACTAAAAATAGCTGGCATATAATGTAACTGCAAAAGGAAGGAAACCGTAATCAATACTGCACAGCGGCATGGCTATCGACCTCTGATGCCTGTATTACGGGGCTCGATTCCCACACAGGACAATTCTTTGTGCTACCCAGAAATAGTTGTGATTCTGACAGTACATTGTGTCCATGAAATTATTTGTTTGTTAAGTTTTCCCCCGATAGGGATTATTCAGTAGACCAGGGGGGTTAGGCAGAATCTCATATCTCACATGTCGATCGTATCGTCACGCTTGTACGATCACCGTGATTGGCCAACGGATTATTGTGACATCACGCGTCGGTTACTCAACCAATCACAGTGATCTCGATACGGTCGACACGTGAAATATGACATTCTGCCTCAGGGGGCAGGCTGTTTTTTTTTTATCAAATATAAGAATCACGCAACCTGTTCACATGGTAATTGGTCATAGTTATATCATCATCTATATGAGTAAAATGAGGTCTGCCGTTGTGCATGCATCACGGAAAAACTAGGTACTGCATAGATTTCAATTAAGTTTTCTAACATTTATTTCTTAAATACTTGGCTTTTATACATATAGGTAAAAAAATATACGAGAATATTCACGAAATGAAATGGTGATCAGCGAGCGACTTGATAGTACCTTAGTAAAGTAACTCACATTTATAGTCCACCGGTGACATCAGTCTGCCAGTATCGACTGAGTCCGTGATCTCAAAGTCAAATCGAGCATAAACTAGCAGGTACGGCCCACAGAATGTAACTCACTAAGTCGTATCGTCTCGTTTGTGATTGGTAGAGAAACCGACGCGTGATGTCGCAATAATCCTTCGGCATCTGAGCATAGTGACTTTTATTATAATAATAATCTACTAATTGTCGATGTCACTGTTCCGCATGATGAGAATCTCGTGAAAGCTGAAAAAGAAAAACAAATAAAATATTTGGATTTAGCTCACGAGGTTACCGACATGTGGGATGTCGACTCGACAATTATTGTTCCGATAGTCATATCGGTTAATGGTCTGATCGCCAAGAGTCTCGACCAACACTTAAAGAGGCTCTCGTTGGACGGCTGGATTAAGGGCTTGATGCAAAAGGCGGTACTCCTCGACACGGCACGTATTGTGAGGAGGTTTCTTTCCCTGGAGCCCTAACCACCGGTAGCTTGGCCCCTGCACCCGATGTCGGTGGTCCACTATTTTATATATTTTTAAATTAATTATATTTTGTTGTGAATGTTTTTTGTAATAGTGTATTTGAGTGTGTGTTTGTTTTCTTTTATAATCTGTTTAAAAATATATAAAATATGATATTAGAAAAGTAATAAAGAAAATAATAATAATAATAATCTTTATTTATAACCAACATACATAAGTCATCAATAATGTCTCTGGACCTCACACTAGGATTCCCTGTGTCGGGAGGGCCAGTCTCTTCCCAAGTTACATAAGTAATTATATCTATGTTTTTAAAGATACTTATGATCATAATGTGTGTGTGAGTACATGTGTGTGTGTGTGTGTGTGTGTGTGTGTGTGTTTGTGTGTGTGTGTGTGTGTGTGTATATAGTGCGTACGTGTGCGTTATTAAGACTGTGTGTCTGAATGTTCGCGTTGTAATCCAGTAAGTATTACATTTTCGGTTTCTTCATAATTTTTAAGTCTTAACCATCTAAATATTGCAAGTTTACAATGAAAAGAAGTGCTATGAATTACATCTTTGCCAGTTTTATAAAATTTACTATAGAGGTAAGGCCCGAGAAAAGAATAACATCTGCGTGCAAAAGAAGTACGTACTCTTGGACTATTCCATTTCAGAGCTCTACAAGACGTACGAGCCAGTCTTGGCTTTTTTATGAAATCGTAATAGTGTCGATGAAATAAACAGCTGTCTCACACGAAGAAGATTACAGTCTGAGTACAAGGCATCTGTAGAGTAACGCTAAGGTTTTTTGTATGCTATTTTTAGTATGCGTCTTTGTGCTCGCTCCAGTTTAAGCAAAAATGTTTTATTTGCAACTCCCCAAACCACTATGCAATAACTTAATATTTTTTGACAAAGACTCAAATATACTATTCGGATTAGATCGGGTTCGGCGATAGACTGCAATTTCTTGAATATATAAGACATCTTCCTAATACGAGTTGTATGTGCATCTATTTGTGGTTTCCATGTAAGCCGCTCATCAATCAGTACTCCCAAGTACTTGACATGGGAAACCTGTTCAATGAGAGCACATGGGCAACTTGGTTCAAGCTTAAGGTCACACGCATGAAGTTTAATTTGTAGTGCTTGCTCAGGAGCAGATCGATTTGACTAATTTATTTTTGAGTAAATTTGATTGAGTTATGTGTGTGTGTGTGTGTGTGTGTGTGTGTGTAAGGGACTAAATATCTCATCTTTTTTTTTTTTATGTATCATCATAATTATGCTATTGTGCACGATGATATGTCCCAATCATTTTCTTTCTTTTTTGATGTGATATCTCACGAACTTCTGCACAATAATGACTGAAAGAATCTAAATTTAAACTAGCTGCCGTGACTAAAATACTTATATTATCAGCAGCCAGTTATCTACGACAAAAGATAACAAACGTCAAGCTTTGTAATCATGTACTCAAAAGAAGTCAATGCCACTTTAATTGTAAATACAACATAAACAAACCTAACAAACGACTTCCTGCAGACGAACATTTAAATAAACCCCGAAGCCACCAACAGACACCTGCTGCACCTTGACATAAATACCCGTAGCGACCTGGATTCTAATCAATGATCTTCATCTTGGTTAGTATTACAAAATGTCAAGTCTTTTATTGCGTAACAAAATATTTTCAAGTGATATAAATCACGGGGAGGAAGATGGATGGACCAGCGTTGTGTAAACCGGTGTAAATCCGGTGATTGATGGCGTATTGATGTTTCATTGCGAAAGTTGTAGATATTTATACGCCATTCCAAATGTAAGTGATGGACATAAAAAATATGGTTTAACATCATTTAGTTTCTACAAGCAGGTATTTTTTTAGTATTGATAAGCTAGTGGTAGGTCCTGGGACAGCAAAGACCCCCCTTTTTTTTAGTTAAGGTGGGAAGAAATGTTCCTAACCGTGCACCCCGTCGTTCGGGGCAACGAACAGGTTCGTGTGGGGCCTTAACCCACTAAAGAAACCCGCCGTGTGCCGTCTCTCCGCCTTTATTGACGGGCCACTGGAACTATGTTACATTCCTTCGGTGGTATAGCAAAGACGTATATACGTCTTTCGTTTTCAATTCATATTTTGAGGTCGAGATTTGGTAAGTGCTTATACACATGTGAATTCTTGAAATTGAAAATGATGAAGAAAATCAAGAGATGTGAGGATACGGTTGTTTGAGAGATTGAGCTGGGGCGTAGTCTACTATGGCCATAATCTCTCTTAAGTATTCTGTGCAGAGACACAGGTCAGATACAGATCCAACAGAGCGAGAAATACTGTAATTTGTATGAAAAAGGTATGTTTTAAATAATTATCGAAACAATATTAATAACAATAATTAATAATAACCTTTATTGACATACATTACAGTTTGTCACCTACATACGACATTATCATAGTACAATATTAATTGGAAGTGTACAAACCAGTGGTTGCGACCTGTTATCCTGAGGAGGTTAAAAGTAACCTGTGGTAAAGAGTAACAGTGCCAACCCCGTTAACATAATGCCTGTGCAATTATAGTGTCTTTAATTTAATTAATACTAGGTACATACAATACAAAAAAAAGTTGTGTCAGATTGTTTTAATGTAATAGAATGAGTCTACGATGAATGCACGTTGTGTGGTTGGATATTTGTGTGTGTGTGAATGTGTGTGTGTGAATGTGTGTGTGTGTGTTTGTGTGTGTGTGTGTGTGTGTGTGTGTGTGTGTGTGTGTGTGTGTGTGTGTGTGTGTGTGTTGATATAAAAATATATATTATTTGTGTGTGTACAATGTACACAAATACTGACTGGTGGTAGAGGCGTCATTCATGATGGTAAAAATAATTAAATACTTATAGATAAAGATATTTATTGCAAAACTGTGTAGTTACAACAGCTTACCCAAGCGGGCATTGCAATATTATTTTAAGCCTTATTCTACTACTATTATTATGTTTTACACTTAATTTGTTCCAAAATATTCATTTAAGCAGTAAAATACTTTTAGAATTAACCACTTTTTTTTATGTTTTTTTGAATAGGTTACCATCTAATCTCTTTAGGGCTGGAGGTAGATGGTTATAGACTCTCATTGCTGAAATATAAGTACTTTTGTAAAATATAGTATTATTTATCCTAGGAAAATTTAAATTATATCGATACTAGCTTCGTACATTTGGATTAGATTTAAATTTATGATCAAATATTTTAAGTTATTAAAAAAAAACTTTTGTCTGAAAATAGATCTCAATTTCAGTGTTTGGCATTTTGTAAATAATACGCAAGAATCTCTTTTGTAAAACTAAAGTAGATTGCACGTATTTTTATATATATTTTTAGCATTTGACATGCTTAGTCATATACATTAAACACAAAGTGGAAAATGTAAAATTGAAAATAACAGTCACGAGCAGGATCCTGCTGTTTAATAGATTGCACGTGGCGGGAATTTCCCCAATATATAACTCCATAAGTTAATAAGGGGTGCAAAGCGTATGCACCGGTAATCTACGGCAGGAGTTCATGTCCGAATCGCAATTATATATTTTTCATTACTCATACTCTGAAAGTAGGCCTGAAGTTGCCTGAGGAGCCGGTTGAAAGTAATACTTTTCAGCCCTAGGGAGAATTACTTTCAACTGACAGCTGAGTAATTATAAAAAAAACAGTTCTATTTTCTGTACAGCCAGCAATTACAGCACGATGTAAAATTGAAATAACATAAAGTTAAGTATTTATTAAAGAATTTGTTTTTTATATGACTTTATTTTAATATAGTTGCAACTAAATATCTTTAAAATAAGGAAGACTTATATTTTTTCAATGATTAAAATGAAAAATAATGGCTGAATAGCTGACAGGCCACAGAAAAAAAAAACAAAATCGGCGATTCCAAATTAAATTTTTTAGTCTCCCATTTTTTCTTTAGCTAATTCATGATTTTTATTTTTAGTTTCCTCATATTCGTAATGAAAAGCACAGTCTTTACCTCGGGATAAAGACTTATTTAGTCCCTCGAACTATTGGAGCCCTCGCTACGCTCGGACGCCAAACCCTGTCTCGGCACTAAATAAGTTGCTTTCATCCCTAGGTTACCAATGTACTATTTTCCAACATTAAACCCGAAACATGAAAAGTGGTCCCATGTTTATTCCAGGCAAACCTTCCACTATTTTCACATTTTTATATAATTTTTAGCATTTGACATGCTTAGCAATATAAATTAACACAAAGTGTGAAAATGTGAAATCGAAAATTTTATAACAGTCACGTGCAGTATTTCGATTTCACATTTCCACACTTTGTGTTAAACCTTTCACTACCTTTCCTTCTGCGCTAATGGTTTGATAAACCCCTTCAGGCCATCCATCTTTACGCTGAACTTAAACCAATTTTTTTTTGGATTAATTATTCACAATTTTGTATGGATAAGTATATTTCATGAGTGTTCAAAGGGTCTCTATATACTTCACAACTTATACGTTTAGTTGAATTGATGAATAGCAGTATTGTTCTTAAAGTATACATAAATTATGAACTTTTTTTTGTTAAGGTGGGAAAAACCTACCTAACCGCACACCCCGTCGTTCGGGGTAACGAACAGGTTATTGTGGGGCCTTCACCCACTAAAGAAACCTGCCGTGTGTCATCTCTCCACCTTTATTGGCGGGCCACCGGAACCATATTACATTCCTTCAGTGGTACATAAATTATGAACTGGGAAAATTAGAAATTTGTTATTTTAAAAATTCTTAAGCTGTGTGGGGCCGGCTTTAGAATTGTCCCACCCCTTTCCACCCATGGGAGTCGTAAGAGCCGACTGAGGGAATACCGGGGGAGTGAGCAGCAGCACTCCTTCGAGTATTAACAACATCCACTGCGATCGCCAACCCGCCTGCCAAGCGTGGCGATTACGGCACTATCCCCCATTCTTAGGGAGGCCTATGTCCAGCAGTGGACTTTAAAAGGCTGATGGATGATGATGGAAAAATTCTTAAGATTTTATTAGCAAAATGCATGCGTTTTTAAAATTACCTTATGTAATAAATACTTTTTCAGTTCAAATAAGCGGTTTGTCATTCAAAATACTGGCGTAATTTATACCAAAACTCGGCTGTCGATCGATCAAGGACCGGTGGTAAACAAACAGCTGCCTTTGTTTACATATAGAGACTTCTTGATGTCACTTAGCGAACACTTTAATCTCTTGACCCCTTTTACAGCGCCAAAGTAATGTTAAACATTGTTACAAAGTAGATTATCATGAGTGGGATAATTTCGACCATACATAAAAAGCAACAGACAAGTCTTTTTTTGTCTCTCTTTTGCTAATACATACTGTGTTAACAAAGAAACAGAAAAGTGAGACGCTGTTTTGTTAAAAAGGTGGATGACAGAGGTCGTTTTGTGAGTGTCACCCATCATTATGTTGCATGGGTGTTTTAAGTCTATAAATAAATATAAAGTTGCCGTTCGTTATCCTCTGCCCACTTCTAAACCACGTATTGGTTTCCACTATTGTGTATAGGATTTGTTTTCAAAAAAGGTTAGTACCCGTATGTCCTAATTATCGTTTTATTTTTTCATAGTCAATTAAAGCTCAATTTGAATTATCGCTCATAATTTTTAATCGCAGCTACATTTCTAGAAGTAGATCCTTGCTTATCACAGAATGAATGGGCCGGCTCAATCGGAGAAGTACCATAAGATCAGCGTGAAACAACAGTAGGCACTCCTAGCGTTGTGTTTCGTATGGCGAATGAGAGTGCCGGAAGCCCAAACCTCCCTACCGTCTCCTTATTATCCTTCCTATCCCTTTCTTTGGAGATGGCGACGCGCGAGTTATGCCTCTGATGATGCTACCGTCGGTAACCGCTTTCCATTAGTTTCCATCTGGTGGACCGTGTGCTTATTTGCCCACACTTAGAATAAAAAAATGCATCCATCCATCCATCCATCAGCTTTTCAACGTCCACTGCTGGACATAGGCCTCCCCAAGAGAACACCACAACGAGCGGTCCCGTCATTTGGGATAATGCCGTAATCGCCACGCTTGGCAGGCGGGTTGGCGATCGCAGTGGATGTTGTTAATACTCGAGAGAGTGCTGCTGCCCACTCCCCTGGTATTCCCTCAGTCGGCTCTTACGATTCTCGTGGGTAGAGAGGGGTGGGACAATTCTAAAGCCGGCCCCACACGGCCAAGAAATACTTTTCCTAAATTCAATTTCAAAGTCCACTAAGTAAAAATTATATAAAATTGTCTGAAAGAATTAATGTCTCTGCCACGGTATGTAATAAAAATAAAATAATAAAAAGTAATAAATAATAAGAAGCTATTTCATTTGTCAGTTATACTTGTCATGGTGATACCTACTATATTTTATTAGTTGACCACAGTACAAACATTATTTATTGAGTTTCACAGAGTGAAAGACGTAACGGATAAACCTTTTTCCTGTTAATAATGTTGTCTATTCGGAATCTCTGATCATGTTATTACTCGTTATTTTAGATCATTGATTAACACATGGGCATTGTTAGTGAGCGCAGTCATTTTTACTCTATATACCTAGGTAATGCTGCAAATAGTGTAACTGCCTCTATAGTGCAGCGGTAGTGGGATTTACTGCTGATCATGAGGTCTCGGTTTCAATCCCCAGGGTCGGGCAGTGTTATTGAGCTTTTTCGTAAAGAGAAAAATTCTCAGTAGCATCCCGGAGTTTGGAAATGTGCCCGGTAGCTAAGTATAGTATTTCCCCCTAATTGACCCCTGCGCAGTACGGGTGGGTATAAATCCAGCCCATAATATTATAAAGCGAATAAGAGTACACCATTATACACACAAACACATAGAATCACGCCTGTATTCCCCGAAGGGGTAGGCAGAGGTGCATTACACACCAGCCATGTTTAAGTCCCACTTAATAGGGTTCGCCAGCTATGTTTAAGTCCCACGTCCACACGTTCCATAGGGCGCGAGCCTATTGCCGTGCATCGAGCACATTTCCAAACACCGGGCTGCTATTGAGAATTTTTCTTAAAGTACAAATTATTTGTGAAAGAGGAATAAGAGAACTTCAGTGCGAGCGGGAATCGAACCCGCGTCCCTTCCAATCCGGGGAAGTGTTCTAAGCCACTGAACTACTGCACCGACCTTTCGGTCATCCCAATCTCCTCATCACATTTGTCATTACGACCAACGCCGTCTATCGGAATGCATTAATCCAATATAGTAAGTTTAATTTTGAAATTAGAATTCATACTATTTGATGGCGCGATTTTTCAAACATTTTTTTTTCTTTTTACGAAAAAACCCAATAGCACTACCCGACCCGATCGAACCCAAGAACTCACGATCAGGAGTCGCTCACACTACCGTTGCACTACCGATTCAGTTTAAAATCGAACTTGATATCACAGCTTTTGCAGTATTTGTTTCTACCATTAAGCTATCACAGCACCGTTTTTTAATTAGTTATGTTATTATAATGTCTCTAACATTATTTTTAACCCATTGAGTTTTCTCACTAAATAAAGCCAATAGGGTGTTGGCAGTATGCTCGGTATTGATCTATAATGCGGATTCGAGTGGGCGAGCACTGGCAACGTCGAACGGCTGCTACATGGCTTTATTGTATTGGGTATAAAGTATTATATTTGTGCAAATTTTGTGTGTCTATGTGTATTACTAGACTTTATGAAATAGATTTGCTGTATAAATATAGGATTTCGTGGCGTGGTCGGTAGTGTAACCGACTTCCGTGTACGTTGGTTCGATTGCCACTCAGGACAATTATTTGTGTGATGAACACAGATATTTGTATTGTGTCTGGGTGTTTTCTATATATTATATGTACGTATTTACAAAAAAAAATTATATCCGTAATCTGGCACCCATAGCACAAGCGTTAAGCTTAGTTTGGAACCAGAGGACGTAGTGTGAAAAAAAATGAATGTGAAAAATGAACGTGAAAAATGTCCGTGAATATGTACATCATTTTTAAACGATAATGAATTACAACATTCATTGTCACGGGTAGACTATAAATGCTGAGTGTATTCTAAACGTCGGGATCGTAGACAATTAAGGAAACACGATAGATTCCGGAGTAATTATATATCATAATGTTCCCCACAGTTTCAGCCGCGATCTTTTACGAAATTTCACTTTCTTCATTTCTTAACGTTTTAATCGGGCATCACGCGCTGAGTCTAGTTTTGAATTATTTTAATTTTTAATTTTTCCTTAAATTATGCATCCAAATAACATGCTCAAAAGAGCAAAGTTTAACTTCATAATATTGTTTTGATGGTGTAACTTTTGTTCGTAAGGATTAATTTAATATAATATGTCTCGCGTAATAATAACGGTCATAAATTACTTTTTAACTGCCTCTATCATGCAGCGGTAGTATAAGCGGCTGCTGATCATGAGGTCTCGGGTTCAATCCCCGGGTCGGACAATGTTATTGAGCTTTTTCGTAAAAAGAAAAATTCTCAGTAGTAGCCCGGAGTTTGGATATGTGCCCGGTAGACGGCAATAGGCTCGCTCCCTATTACGTGGGACTTAAAAATAGCTGGCTAACCGTGGGTGTGTAATACAATTTGCCTACCCCTTCGGGGAATGCAGGCGTGATGTTATGTTTTAATTACTTTTTAAGTTTCAATAATTTTTTGTCATAGAATAACTTTTTTGTAGCTTAAGCATAACAAATAGGCATATCCCAGATGTTTTTTTGGATGCAGTAAAGATGAATGTTTTTTTGTAGAATCTTAGGTATATTTACGTAACCACTGAAGTAATCCAACACAGTACCAGTGGTCCGTCAACATAGGCGGAGAGACGGCACACGGCGGGTTTCTTTAGTGGGTGAAGAAAGGCTTCACACTACCCTGTTCGTTGCCCCGAACGACGGGGTGTGCCGTTAGGTACATTTTTTCCCACCTAAACAAAAACTACCTACTAACTAGAGCAGTTAGTAGTCCAATAATACGATTACGAAATATATATAGGTATACACTGTCTGCATAAAATATTAGTTTTAATAGAGACCCTTTAGAATCCAAGTAAAGCCTTATTTGATTGCGTTATGACCGTGCGGTTTGGATGATCTATTGTTTAATAATGTAATTATATTTAGGAGACCACTGTATGTATACATGAATAACTATATAATACTGATGATGATTATAATGGGTGCTCGTTGGGTGGTCAAAATTCGACCACAACCGTAATACGTACACATGAATAAATTTTTAACAATTACAAAAAAGGGGGTTGTTCTCAATTAGACGGATTTTTTTTAATGTTTGTTATCAATTACTCGAAGACGCCTGAAACGATTTGGAAAATTCATTTTTGGATTTCAAAGGGTGTGGTCCCATTTAAATTTTATCCAAATCGGTCTAGCGGTTTTTACAAACTCAACAAATTTCTAAAAAAATGTATACATCGATGATATTTTTTCGTTTAATCTGAAACCTCGCTGTTTCATTGGAGCAGTGCGTTTAGTTGGCCTCCTTTTTTTTTATATATATGTGAATAAAGGCTTTTATTCACGATCTTCGGAAGACTCTCCGAGACGCTGTGCTCTATTTCTTTCTCTACTGCGCTTTAGGCGCTCATCTTTCTCATTTTCATACTCCTGTGCTCGACGCTTTTTTATACGAGATGCACCTAAGGAAGGCCTCGCCATCATGTACCACCTACTCTAACCTACGCGCATATTATATAAAAACTTTTTTGTAGTAAAAAGCAAAAAGTAACTATATTTAAATGAAAAAAATTGCCTTCATAAATCGCCCTCAACTAAAAATTATTGTTATTTATTTAGATATTTTTATATTTTTTTTAGCATTTGATATGCTTAGCACTACACATTAAACACAAAGTGAAAAAAGGATTCTGCTCGTGACTGTTATTTTCGATTTCACATTTTTGTTATTATTGTTATTTAAATACTATTTCCACGATACACACCACTACTGACACCTCCTGATTTGTTTTCCCGAGGGTTGGTCGCTAGATTAATATGCACCACAGCCACACTTTCGCGTCTGCTACTGAATTTGGCGAGACTCGACATCTCTTGCTCACCGTAGATATATATCTCGCCGTATATATAGTATGGTCTATGGCATTGTATGGCTCTAGTTTTAGCAGGAATCTCGATGTCCTGCAATGCTTAAATCCTGCGGCAGCCATAATCACTCAGATATAAAGAATCTGCAAGTGTAAAAGAAAGGCTACAATTTATCTATAATATACAATTTTATTCACACATTTGTCAGGTTATTTATGAACAAGTTATGCAGAACTATTACATTTTTCAAGGTAAAACGTCCTAAGAGAAAAAAATCCGCCTCTATGTAAATCCATGTCTTCTCTATCTATCTACCAAATATCATCAAAATCTACTCAGTAGCTTAGACGTGATTGATGGCCAAACATTCGAACAATTTAACAAACTTTCACCTATACAAATAAATAAAATTAAGGTAATGTCTCAATAATAGATTTTCACTAATCGTATAAGAAAGTAAATACGATACTAATAAACAAAAAATTAGAATTCCTCTGTTTGTCTGTTTGTTCCGGCTAATCTCCGGAATGGCTGGACCGGACTTTCACTAACAGATATAAGGAGTATAAGGGTATATAAGGCAGATATTATAAGGAGTAACTTAAGCTATTTTTATTTTGGAAAAATAATGAAGGTTGTACGAAAAATCAATGTTTGTTTATTTTTAACCCTCATTTCTCTCTCTCTTTCTTTCTTTATTTCTTTCAAAAAGAAAATAACTATATATCATACAAACGAATTCACGGGTAGCAGCTTATAATATGAGTGGGATATACTTACATCATAGCATCACGCCTGTACTCCCCGAAGGGATAGGCACAGGTGTATTACACACCCACGGTTCGCCAGCTATGTTTAAGTCTTACGTAATAGGCGAGGCCGTCTACCGGACACAATTCCAAACTCCGGGCTACTACTTAGAATTTTTCTTTTTACTAAAAAGCTCAATAACACTGCCCGACCCAGGGATCGTAGGGGCGCTCAGCCAGCTTGTGCTGGAGGTGTGGGCGGGGCGACAGCACGGTGTCCTTACCTTCCGACTGGTGCAGGTGCTGTCGGGGCACGGTTGCTTCGGCAGATATCGGCACATAGTCGCAAGGAGGGAAGCGACTCCGGGCTGTCACCATTGCGGCTGCGACGAGGACACGGCGCGGCACACGCTCGAATCGTGCCCGGCTTGGGACGGGCAGTGCTGTGAACTTGTCGCGGCAATAGGAGGGGACCTCTCGCTGCCGAGCGTCGTCGGAGCGATGCTTGGCAGTGACAGGAATTGGGCCGCGGTCGCTGCCTTCTGCGAGGAGGTCATGTCGCGGAAGGAAGTGGCGGAGAGGGCCAGGGAGGCTGATCCTTCCGCAGATCCGAACCGCCGCCAGCGACTGGGGCGGCGCAGGCGTGAATATTTGCGCCTAATGCCGCCCTAGCTGAGGCTGCGGGTGGATGAACCGAGGAACGTTCGCCACCCGCAAGGCCTCCCGCGAAGGTGCGACGCTCCATGTGCGGATGCGTCGCTTAGTGGAGGGTACCCGAGAGGGTAAGCCGCCGGCGGACCACTGAAGTAATCCAACACAGTACCAGTGGGCCGTCAACATAGGCGGAGAGACGGCACACGGCGGGTTTCTTTAGTGGATGCGGGCTCCACACTACCCTGTTCGTTGCCCCGAACAACGGGGTGTGCGGTTAGGAACATTTTTTCCCGCCTAAACAAAAAAAAGGATGTACACAAGTTGTTATCGCAAATCCTTTTAAACATTTTTAGCGATGCTTTCTCACTGAAGTGTAGGGCAAATGTTTGCCGTAGATCTAGGTACAGATGTCGCTTAGTTTGTAAATAGAGAAGTAGAAGATCAAATATAAAACAAAAATATTGTATATCTCTTTTCTATTTGAAATCTAATGTTTTATTAGTATCCATTGCACCGTTTATGCTTTTTTATCTATACCAATAAATAACATTGAACTGTCTGTTTGTAATATCTAAATAACATCTTTTTACCAAATTTTATTTTTTTATTTATTTTATTCAGTTTTATTATAGTGTTTTAAATTCATTATACATCATAAAAACCTAATTAGGTTTGTGTTTGATGCGTCATTCCGTATAGTACATACTGTGGGTATGTATACAAAATAAAATATACTAAGTGATAATACTGATGATTGATAAAATGTAGGTAGATTTAAATTTACTGAGCGCCCGCCACAATCCAGTCACACGTATAGTACATAACATACAGAGGATGTTGCTTAAAAACATATTTGGTATTTCACAATTTATTTAAGTACATACTTTTTAATTTATAATTTAGGTTTTTAACAGTTAGTTAATTTTTTAATGTTAGTGGAATATTGTTTATTAACCTCGGTACTAAAATTTTTGTTGTTCTTTCTCCACAAACATTTATAGCGCGGAGTGTTTGTAGTTTTTTGTTAGAAATATTTCTTGTTGTTATTTTATGGGTTATGAAATTATTATTGTATTTAAAATAATTTTCTTTTAGTATACATAGTTCTATAAGATGATGTATTGGTAAAACTTTACATTGTTGGAATAGTTTATGGTAGTTATTATTATATTTATTCTTTATTTTAGTAGGTGCTATTATTTTTAGTAATTGTATTTGTATATTATATATTTTGTTTATATATGTTTTATATGTTCTTCCATAGCTACTAATACTATAAGTAATTATACTTTCAGCTAGCGCTTTATACATATTTATTAATACCTCGTAAGGAACATTATATTTTAAAATAGAGAATTTTGCCAGTATTGCGCGCAGTTTATTGCAGATATGATCTATGTAATAACCCCAATTAAATCTGTTGTCAACTATAAGTCCTAGGTATGTATGATGAGTTACAGTTTCTAAGGATATACATTTACATTTATTCATTGCACTATGTAAACAGTCATGAGAATGTGCTTTTATACGTAAAGTATATTCATTACATGGCTTGTTATAACTTGATCGAACGAGCATTAGCTTAGTTTTTTGTGTATTGAGAACCAGACCAACATCATGTGACCATATATTTATTGACGTAAAGTCCTCTTGTAGCCTCCTGATAGCTAAGTTTACATCTTTGTCCGCGGAGATTAGGCATGTATCATCTGCATATTGGAAGATTTTGCAGTGTTTTATTATATTTACCATGTCATTAACATATGTATGTTAGATAATATAGCGGGCCAAGAACTGAGCCTTGAACGGTACCTTCTGTGACTGCGACTTTATCACTTAATTCAGAGCCTATCTTAACATGGTAAGACCTATTTTTTAGATGTTGCGCACACCATGCCAACAGGGGACCCCTTATTCCACATGCCTCTAGCTTCGTTGGTAATGTACTGTGTTATAAAGTATCGAAGGCTTTACAATAATCAATAAAGATTATACATATATGTTTCTTGTCATTAAAACAGCTGTTAATATAATCAGTAAAGTTTGATAGTAATTGTGTAGTACTTTTATTAGGTTGAAAACCATATTGGGTTTTCGTTAGAATGTCGTTCTTACTCCAGAAATTATGTATTTCATTACTTATATATTTTTCTACGATCTTGTCAACACTAGACAGTAAGGTTATTGGCCTATAATTTTTGTAATCATTATTAGATAAAGATCTTTGTTCGATTCTCGTATAATCTCGGATCCCGCACACGAGACCATACTCGCTTAACATATTTAGTCTGATGTTTATTATGTGTTACGAGGTTAATATTAATGTCTCCCACTAAACATACGTCGGAATTAGAAAACTTGTTTAAAGTGTTGTGTAGTTCGTAAATGAAATATGATTTATTAGACGAAGGCGGTCTATAAACTGCACACAAATAGAGCATGTATTTTTCATGTATAATGAATAACCACCAATAATGGATTCACACATTTTCATTTGTAAGCTACATTCATGGAATTTATATTTTAGCGTATATATATGATTATCCCTCCACCTTTTCGGTTTTTTCGCAGATTTGTGTGCATAGTGTAACCGTCAAGGTTAAATAATGAACTTATACAGTTAGATATCGCCGCCTCCGTGATTATAATTAGGTACATCAATAATTTGTGGAGACGTGTTAACGAGAATTCTAATTTAGAGAAGTTTTTTATAATTGAACGGATGTTAACATGCAATATATTAATCTTGTGTTTGTGTAGGTACGTATCTTAGAAAAATAGGGTGAGATATTAGGACATTTAGTAATTTCAAAGACGTTATCTAGCAAATCCGAACACATGAGATTATTTAACAACATATAACTATTACGTTATACTTTAGTTTTAGAATAAATTACATACGTTTATTTGCGGTTAGGTTAAAAATATCATTCTCACTCCTTATTACATGCACCTTAGCTTTTTCCTCTTTACGGGCCATTATTTTAGCATCTTTATACCATATATACTTGTAGGAATCCTTTAGTTCTTGCTTGGCCTTCCAGAGTAGGCTCTTGAAATAGGGGGTTAGCGCTCACCGTATATATATGTTATTGTACTTGTTGTTACCTGCAGCACCGCCTAAGATATGCTTACTTGTAATATTAATATTTCTTGAAGCCAGAACCCATTCCTCTATTTTTCTTCAGATTCTAGTTTAACTTGTATGATTCCTGGCCTGCTAGGCTTGTTCATCATGCGTTTCGTACTTTTTATGTCACTACTATTTACATTCAGGTGGGATGCAATATTTTTGGTGATATTCAATAAGTTTTCCTCTTTTGATTCGGTAATGCCAATAAACTCAATAGTGTTATTAATTTCTCGTTGTTCATATTCATGTAATCGTTGTTCAACTACATCCAATCTTAATTCCACATATTTATTTCTATTCAGAAGTTCCTTATTTTTCTGTTCCAGCTCCTTGATTTTTTCTTGAAATGCTTCCATGGAAGAAAGGCAATCATCAACTTTATCACTGCAAAACTGTATTGCGTCGTTTGTTTCTCGGATCTCCCTCTTTAGTAATTTTTCCATTTCCTTGGTTATATCAGCTAACAGCTTTTTTGAGTTGATGGATTGTTTACAGGATGATGAATCACTGCCTTCATCTTCATCTTCCATGTCTTTTTCTGGTACTATAAACGAATTCCTCTTAGAGGATTTTTGGTTACATACATTGCAAGTCCACTCCAAATAGCCAGGAGATCGCAAAAGATTTAGCTGCTTATTTGACAGTTCCGCACATGTATTACTTGCATGCACTGTAGTTTTATACTTGTTGCACTTGCGGCGTTAAGCCACTGGCGGTCAGCTTGTGACAGCACTAGTGGGAGGACACATCACTAAACTAGAATCCACTACTGCAAGTATTATAGTAGTCTGTGACTACTGCTCCCGCGCAACTGAATTAAGCGGGTTGAGTCCGTTGAGTCTTTAGGCTATTATTAGGTACTACGCTTACGCCTACGCTTGAGTATATGTAGCTGTTATAAATAAGCAATAAATAAATTACCTGAAGAATGCTATATTATATTTTATATTTTATTTTAGTATTAATTAAGCTCTCTAACCACTACAGGGACAATATTTATTGTTAATTATGTTGTATTAAATACTTGAAAGTATCCCATATATTGGCCGTTAATGTTACACTGTATAATGTCAGTACTTTGATTAAATTATAATATTTAAGTGTCTATAGAAGGAATGCAATATTTTTAGTAACAATCATCAGAATGGTGACGGCGTGGTGCGCAACCCGTCACGTCTCATTCCTACGGGGGCTAAAAGTGGGCAGTGGAAGGCCGTATTATGATAAGGGGCAATCCGTTGTCTCCGCCTACCTCTCTGGAAAACAGGCGAGTCTATAACTAGTATAGACGTTAGCAACATCAGAAGCATCACTCGCGCGTTGCCATATCCAAGGGAAGGGATTGGAGGTGGAAATAATAGGAAGGATAACTGGGACGGGATTGGAAGGAAAATAAAGAGAGGCTAGGAAGGATAACAAGGATGCACGTTCAAATCCTGCTCGTGACTGTTATTTTCAATTTCACATTTTCCCATTTTTTTGTGATTTTAGCTTTTTATTTGTTTATATGTTTTTTAAATGCTTGTTACGAGACGATTAAATAAACTTTTTCCTTTTGGTTGGAATTAAAAACTGCATTATCACCAAAAACATTATAATATATTTTCACATTTAAATAATCAAATACATTTATTCAGCTGTTCCACATTGTCTAAACTTAGTTGAATAACTACGAGTACACATCTGAATTTCAATCCATTAGTAAACAAACTTATTTAATATATTATTCACTTAAAGTAATGTTATTCATACACAGGCAATTACTTTGTTTATGAAAGTCTACAATATTGAGTTTAGTGGGTATTTTTAGCATATGAATATCACGTTGAAGATTTTTTTTCTGCCTTTGTGGTGCAGCGGTAGTGTAAGCGACTCCTGATCCTAAGGTCTCGAGTTCGATCCCCGGGTCGGGCAATATTATTGAACTTTTTTGTAAAAAGAAAAATTTTGTTTGGAAATGTGCCCCGTAGACGGTAATAGGCTCACCCCCTATTACGTGGGACTTAAACATAGCTGGCGAATTGTGGGTGTGTAATACACCTCTGCCTACTCCTTCACGAATACAGTCGTGATGCTATGTTTATATGTTTTTTTTGCTTATGAAGTTTTCCAGGACTGTACCTACCATTTTATTGGCACTAGCTGTTAACTTCGATTTCATCCACGTGAATTAACTTTAATATTAACTGGCCGTTGCCTGCGGCTTCTAGTTTTTAAGTTATATCTCATGTTCCCGATATAGTAGCGGGATAAAATGTATACCAGGTTTTAAGTCTAATCAAGGGCTATCAAAAAAGTATCCGTTCAGTAGTTTGTGCGTGATGCGTGAACAAACAAACAAACAAACTAAAAAAAATGTTTTGTGTTCAGACACGGCTATATGTATAGCTTAATACAGGCATTTTTGTCAAATATCTTAAATGTACAGACATAGCTCTGTTACAGCTTTATAATAGTTAGGATATTTTTAAATGAGGCAATACTTTCCTGAGGTCTTTATTAAATCGATTTATTAAATATAATAAAGCCTACGATCTGTTATAAAATATAAATATATTCAGTAATTTTAGAGATAAACGTGGTCTAACAAACAAACTATACTATACTAGTTTGGAAATGTGCCCGGTAGACGGTAATAGGCTCACCCCCTATTACGTGGGACTTAAACATAGCTGGCGAATTGTGGGTGTGTACTCGTAATACACCTCTGCCTACTCCTTCACGAATACAGTCGTGATGCTATGTTTATATGTTTTTTTTGCTTATGAAGTTTTCCAGGACTGTACCTACCATTTTATTGGCACTAGCTGTTAACTTCGATTTCATCCACGTGAATTAACTTTAATATTAACTGGCCGTTGCCTGCGGCTTCTAGTTTTTAAGTTATATCTCATGTTCCCGATATAGTAGCGGGATAAAATGTATACCAGTTTTTAAGTCTAATCAAGGGCTATCAAAAAAGTATCCGTTCAGTAGTTTGTGCGTGATGCGTGAACAAACAAACAAACAAACTAAAAAAAATGTTTTGTGTTCAGACACGGCTATATGTATAGCTTAATACAGGCATTTTTGTCAAATATCTTAAATGTACAGACATAGCTCTGTTACAGCTTTATAATAGTTAGGATATTTTTAAATGAGGCAATACTTTCCTGAGGTCTTTATTAAATCGATTTATTAAATATAATAAAGCCTACGATCTGTTATAAAATAGAAATATATTCAGTAATTTTAGAGATAAACGTGGTCTAACAAACAAACTATACTATACTAGTTTGGAAATGTGCCCGGTAGACGTCAATAGGCTCGCCCCCTATTACGTGGGACTTAAACATAGCTGGGGAGTTGTGGATGTGTAATACACCTTTGCCTACCCCTTCGGGGAATACAGGCGTGATGCTATGTTTTACCAACAAATAAACTATAAAAGTTACTGGTATATGTTATAATGTGATTCCTACCAAGCATTTCCTGGATTGGGAAAGACACAAGTTCGAACCCTACTTGTAGAAAAGTTCTCTTTATCCAATTTTTATAAAAGTTTGTTTAAGTAAAATATAATTTGCATAAATTTTCGTAAGCTTGAAGGTCTCTGTAATTTGTCGGTAGGGTGTTTAAGTCATCAAACGTTTATCTCTATATCAAGGCAATCGACGTCTATTCATCACATGTCACTTTCATAGTTGGATGAAGTACATTTATGTTCCGAATATAAATTGTATTAAGATTGTGTGATTATGGGCATAGGCATTTTTTGTTCGGTAATAATATCGGAATGGAAAATTCATTCGCACAGCCCACATAAATATATGTTTAGTTACGCCTATCGACCTCAGGAAAAAATTTCTTTTTCTATTACACACGAAGACAGAGACAACGGATTTTCACTTGTCATAAAATAGCTTTCCGGTCTCCACCTTTCAGCCCCGTGAGAATGAGACATGACGGGTGGCGAAAAGTCTGTTGCGTTTCCACAGTGAATAATAAATGACAAACAGTAAATGCAATTATAAAATACATAATAATATGTATAATGATAAATTGTAACGACTGCCCGAGAGTTTTGTATATTACCGTGAATATCCATCAACACCATTAATGTATAAAATAGAGAAGATCCACAATTAGACACTAAAAGTGTCCACTATAAATGAGTGCAGATTATGCTTTCCTCATTTCGTTGTGATGTTCGACGCCCGAGCAGCCGTAACGCCCGCAACGTGTCAACATGCCAAATAATACTAAACTCTCTTTGGAAAAACTAATGTTTTAGAATGTCAATCGCTTTTGTTTTTTGTTTAATTCTAGTATTTTTTGTACTTTTCTTATACTAATTATCTTAAGTACACTGCCTTCCATTGCCCGCTGGCATGTGGTTATCTTATTTTTTATTCTTTTAGTATATTTCCAAGTCTGGCAGGCATATTTTAGGACTAGTAAGAGACATATCTTCATTATTTTAGTTTTAATTTGTACTGGCATATTACTTTAAAAAAATATTTTAGGCTCTAATATTTATTCCATGTAAGTTGTATACGTCGTATTTCTAAATCATTACTTTTACATTCAAGACTAATTAGCTTGCCTAAATATATGTATTTATCTGTATAACTAAGAGTTTTGTTGTTAATGAAAAAATCAACAGTAGGGTATGTCAGGAGTTTGGGTATGTCTAAAAGATAGTACTGTAGCTCAGTGGATTAGAGCACTTCCCCGGATAGGAAGGGACGCAGGTTCGATTCCCGCCTGTACTAAAATACTCTTTTTCCTTATTCACAAATTATAATTTGTACTTTAAGAGTAGCTGAGCATGTCAAGTGCTAAAATATAGATCAAATTATAATTTGTACTTTAAGAGTAGCTGAGCATGTCAAGTGCTAAAACATAGATCAAAATGTAATTACAGCATAATAATACTTATAATTCTAGTAATATTATAATTTTTCTAGTGATAGAACCTCGTTTGTCTCAGCGTTAATGAGCCGGCTCGACCGGGGAAGTACCACCGTCTCACCGAAGATCAGCGTGAAATAACGATTGGTATTTCTACTGTTGTGTTTCGTCGTGCCCCCTCCCTTTGGTTATTATACTTTATCTACACCTCTCCTATCAATGTCCTTAGAGTTGGCGAATTAGCGATGCTTGAGATTAATGCCTCTGTGGGCCTAGTCAAGTTGTATTCTATGATCGCTAACGCTATAGAAAACTATTAAAATGTATGCAACTTGGCTAGGGACACTGGTAGTATGATATTTCTTTCTTTCTTCTTTGTAAATACGTAGAATACTTTTTTAGACTGGGGGGTATTCACCTAAACGATTAATCATACATTTTAGTCCTCTCTGTGCTGTGCTGTGTTTTAGAGTAGGTCTAAGAGCACACAAACGAATTGGCAAAGCATCTGGACGGTATCCAGGAGATGCAGGTTCAAATCCTGCTCCTGACTGTTATTTTCGACTTCACATTTTTCACTTTGTGTTTAATGTATATTGCTAAGCATGTCAAATGCTAAAAATATATATAAAAATATCTAAATAACACACAAACGAAGTTGTAAATAAAAATTAGTAAAATATATCTCTTAAACGATGCAATCCTTGAATGAAAGTGGCTGGTGACAAGAGCCAAGTTCCATTCATTCATTCAGTTGAACGATACGGGAACGATACGGTTCAATTTCGTTGATGGTTCAGAAAGAGCACACACTTAACAATTTCTAACTTGAAATTATACATATTATAAACATGCTATGCTACAACCATATATATACGAACGCAAATACGGATAGATGTGTAAGAACTACAGGTTCAAGTTGACTCTGTATAAGAGTTAAACCGTAAACCGGTATCGTACCTTATGTTTAAAAATGGCTAAACGTTATTAATTTTTAATAACCTAGTAAATGATTTCCAGAAATGAATTGTACATATTCAGAATAATGATGTGGGGATTGCTGTGTGTTTGTCAGCAAAATGAAGTGCAAAAGTGGAAGGATGTAGGTACAGGGGGAGACCGAGGGTCACCTACCTAGACCAAATCAGTAATGTATTGAAGGAAGGTGGAGTCAGGAGTCTACGAAACCGGCGAGCGTGTATGAAGAGAATTATGAATGTTGAGAAAGCGAGAGATGTATGCAAGAATAGAGCCTTTTGCACTCTGTTCTCTCTGCCTGCCCCACAAGAAAGATTGCGTAATGATAAGTAAGTAAGTAAGCAAAAGAAAGCATTGATGTTAACTCAAATTAAATTGATACAAATTGCCGCATTACAGTGTCCTTTTATATTTTTCCCCACAAATTTTAAGGATGCGTACTAACAATTTATGTAACGGAAAACGATAAAATACCACTTTATAACCATATACAGAATAGCAGACACAGATACATGTAACAACCCTATAAGTGACAGTGCTGACATTTTATGATAACACCGGACAAAGGAGCCACGCTGTAAAAATGTGATCCAAGTTGTGTAGTAAATGTGGGTATTTATATTTTTTATGTAGTATGGATGTTATGGAATGAATTTTAGTACTTATGTTATGTTAACGAAATAGGAGCAAAATGTCGTCAACATAATATAAGTATAGAATTTCAAACTTTCATGGTCACTTATAATTAACGTTTTTACGGGATTTATACCATGTAAATTTTTACTTACGAGTTTCCGATATTTCGGCACTGTTGCAAGCGCCATGATTCCGTGATCATGGCGCTTGCAACAGTGCCGAAATATCGGAAACTCGTAAGTAAAAATTTACATGGTATAAATCCCGTAAAAACGTTTAGAATTATAATATAAGTATATGTTTTTGCAGCTCGAGACTTTTATTTTTTCTTTTCATATCTAAGAGATGAAATACTGCGCAGCGGCTTGACAATACTCTTGACAATATGGTTTTTAATATAAGATTTTAAACTATCGCGTTTCATTATTATGTATTGAAACTGTTATTACGGGACTTAACACGTATCAAATACCTTTTTACTCCCGACGTTTCGACTGGGTTTCACCAGCCGTGGTCGCGGGTCGACGGAGACGCGTTAAGTCCCGTAATAACAGTTTAAATACATAATACTCTCGGTACCTATAGTTGAGTACATGAGCGACGGTAACCACTTACCATCAGGTGGGCCGTGGCTCTTCTGTCATTATAACCAAAAAAATAAGTATTTTGAGACTTTTGGGCTGACTACGGCGAACCCAAAAGGAAGGGTTATGATTTTAATAGTCTATGTATGTATGTTTGTATTTAGGTATATTCATCCGTAGCGCCTAAATTATTGATTCGATTTTGATGAATAAGGTGTCAATCGATTCGTTATTATATCCCGGGTAACATAGGCTACATTTTAACAGATTTCAACAATAGCTTTTTTTAGCACGGGTTTTCAATAGATTTTTCATCAAGAGACCATTTAGTTAGCAAATGCTGGCTCTTTCAGAGAATCCCTTCACTCTACGAACTCAGTAACCGCATAATGCTTACAAGACATGCATTTACATTGTCATAACGTTTATCAAGCATTAACACGGAAAAGCATAAAATAAATAATTAAGTCTAAAAACCCCGACTACGGAAATAAAAAAGTGATCTAAAAAGTACTAAATAAGAAAATAATTTAGACAGAAATCTAGAAATGCATATCGTCCTACAAAAATGGTTAAAGTAGAGCCGTAGTCGCATGTGTGTCCGTACCTTTTTATTTTGTTAAGGTGGGAAGAAATGTTCCTAACCACACACCCTGTCGTTGGGGGCAACGAACAGGGTAGTGTGGGGCGCTCACAAACTAAGAAACCCGCCGTGTGCCGTCTCTCCACCTTTATTGGCGGGGCCACTGGAACTATTTAACATTCTTTCAGTGATTGTCTGAAACACCTACACAATTATCATGGCATATTTATTATAAACTTAACATCTTAAATGATTTGGTTTGGTTGCATTTCTTACCAAACTAGATTTAAAATAATAATTAACTAAAAAAATAACAAAAAAATAACAGCCTCACTGCCTCTATACACTATATTTATTATGACTTCTTCTTAAACGTCAAGAAATTTTATTTGATCACGTCTCAGAGTATCTTAGTCTGAGGATCACGTTATTTTTTTAGATCATTCTACTCTTCGGATCACGTAAAATCTGTCTGTGATTTACATCGGTTTAAATATACCCTCAATGTTAATTTGTAAATCAATTTCCCAGGAGACTAGGCAAATTTTAAATGTTGCCTGTTTGATGTTAAGTAAGTACTCCGCAGTCGTGGGAGTTTAATCGACAATTCTTGAGTTATATACAGTAAACAAGTTTTCAAAGGTAAAATAGGTTTTTAAATTAGAGGGTGAGGGTTCCACTGAAATCGTGTCCCTAGATGATGGAGAGACAGTTTATGTGGTTGGGTTACAAGCTATTATTATTAATAGTAGACCTCGCTTTGTCAAAAATCTTTCGTTTCAAAATCAAGAGCTCTAGTTCTTTATAGTTTATTAAGGATTATCTATAGTATAGATTCTAGATTCTATACTATTATAAAGCTGTAACAGAGCTGTGTCTGTACATTTGAGATATTTAAGAAAAAAAACTGCATTAGGCTATGTAGGTGTGTCTGAACACAAAACAATTTTTTTAGATTTCTTGTCTGTTTGTTGGTTTGTCTGTTTGTTCGTTCGGATTTTGATGCAACTTTATGTGATAGCTTGATAAGACTTAAAAACTGGTAGACAGCTTATCGCTACTGTATGGGGAACCTAAGATATCAGCTAAAATAGCTGGCTGCGGCGGAGCCGCAGGCAAAGGCTTGTTAATTTATATTAACACAAGCATTTATGTCTTCACGACACACCAATTTTCGTCAAATTTAGAATATCACTAATTTTGTGGTAAAATCTGCGCTTAGTCAACAAAGACAGTAATTTTCAAGTTGATAAATTATAAAGTTATTGGTTCAAATAGAAGAAAGTTTCTGAAATTTTTTACCGTATAGATATAGTCTGATCATGTTTTCTCTTTTGTTGCAGGTGTGAAGTGAAATGGTGAATTTGTGGTAGTTTTAAGTGATCAAGATGGCAGTGAATAGTCCTGGAGGTTACCCACCTATTTCTCCTAAACCACACACACCCAAAAGTCCCAGGCACTTCATCTTCCCACAAAAAAGTCCATCAGTTGCTTCCAGCACGTCTTCATCGGGTTATTTTACTCCACAGTCGGGATGTAGCTATGATAAACATAATCAGCCTCCAAAGTCTCCATTAGCTCACGGCCACCGCAGTCCAATGAGCCCAAGGCACTTTAACTTCCCTCAAAAGTCACCATCAGGGAGATCCAGTCCTTGTTTTGATCGCGTCCATGGCCACGGCCTGCATTACACGACCTCCCTAAAACACAATCGCAGAGAAAAGTCCAGGTCACCCAAACCACCACCAGTGCACATTCACACAAACCCTGGCTATGTCTCCCCGAAACGCACCAGGAAATTGTATGGCTCCACTTCCACTGTCAGTTCACCACGCCTTGTTACATCACCGAGCATAGTTTCAAGCCATACTGATGATTCTACAGATGCGATGCTGGAGACACCATCAGCGATCCTCCATGACGCAGATGATGAGGCAACGACGACTTCATCGAAAGTATGCAGAAAATCTACGTCAGATTTGACAGATATCACAGATGAGACGCATGTGACTCGATCTACAAGCGTCAGTAGGCCATGTTCTCCAATGCGCCGGGGATCTATGAAGGGTGGCCTGGCGTATTTAGCCAGCAGGCGAGGCTCTAGAGAATCAACAATGTCCAACTGCGATTCTGTTGAAGATATAGGTCCGTTAAACTTTCAAAACACGATGCGGGGTCGCCAGCGGCGAACTTCAAACTTTCTGGAGTTGCCAGGTGGGTGGATTTAATCTCTTCTTGGTTATGATTGAGGTTATCGAGCGTTTGACGCACGGAGTACAGAAAAATTGACGCCATATCAGGTGACGTAGGTACTGATTCATGCTTATTAATAATTAATTTTATCGGAAAGGAGGTTTTATCATCTGCGTAGATATTATTGTTATACGCAATTTATTTAAGGCAATAAATTATTTTCTGTGAGTAACAACTTAATAAAATATATATTACACCGTATTAAAATTACCAGTGTTTGTAGATTTTGCCATGGCGTGAGGAATTTATTAATACGTGTGGTCCAAAATATGCTGGTATAGGGAATGTAGATAGTTAAGTATCTTACAATTTTCTCGAAGATATTCCAATCTGCGCTAGAACAGTTTGGTGAACGATAATCTAAATATTATCTTACCTACCTTTTTTTATCAGCAGACGAGTTACGGCCCACAGCCCATCTGATGTAAGTAGTAACCGTCGCTCATGGACTCAACTATACCGGGAGTATTGTCAAGCCGCTGCGCACCATTTCATTTCTCGGATATGAAATGAAAGTTTAAACGGTTATCTTCTGCTACAGCCAAAACACACTGACGTGCTTCATGACCGTTCACACAGAAGACGGTGGTACCGACCCGTTCGGGCCCGATAGCAAGTGAGTACTCTCACTTGGTACACAGCCCTACCACCAGTAACGTAATGGGTGATAATCGCTTACTTCCCTTATTTGCCTTGTACGACACCTGTAGGAAAGGATGGGGTGATCCTTGTATTCTTAGTCCGTCACCACACAGACCAAAAGCCTTTTTATCTTAAGTCCAAAATTTTAATATTTTACCAGCGCCATCAAATATACCTATAGATCTAACAATTTTTAACTATACTAATTGAATATACTTCAATTAATGGAACAAATTTTTACAGCCTTCAGTAATAGTAAAACGGTTTTGTACTAAGGCAACTTTGCAAATGATAGATAATATTACAATGAATTCAGACGATAAACTGAATTAATAAATAATAAAATAATAATAAATATTCACGGAAATTTTACACAACGTCCTCTGGTCCCAAACTAAGCTTAATGTTTGTGCTATGGGTACTTTTTTGTAAATACTTACATATACGAGTAATAGATAGAAAACACCCAGACGCAGTACAAATATCTGTGTTCATCACACAAATATTGGTCCTGAGTGGGAATCGAACCCACGACCTCGTGCACGGAAGTCGGTTACACTACCGACTACGCCACGAATTAAGCGCTACATAATTTTACAATGCAATATAAAGGGCAATAAATTAATAATGGTAGAGGTCGACCCAGGCAAACGTATTTTGACCAGATCGGAGACATTTAAGAACGTCTCTGATCTGGTCAGGTTAAGAGTGCTCGTAACCAACGAGCATGCATGAAAGCGCTGATGAAAGTAGATGAAGCGAAAGATGTCAGGATCGCAAGTGGAGAGAAGTGGTCTCTGCTTACCCCTACGGGAAAAAGGCGAGACAATATGTATGTATGTATGTAAATTAATAAGTAATAAAATGAATTTAGATAATTCTTTCATATTATCTTTTCACGCTTTATCTTGAACTAGCAGCCCATCCTTGTTTTGCCCAGATAAAATTGTTTAAATTATTTTTAGCCCTCCAACTTTAAAAAATATTTCTACTACATATTACTAGAGGTATACTTCTGGTAGGTATATGATTTTTGATACATGTTTTAAGACTACACACCCAAATTCCCCGACTGATTGATACAGCGCACAGACTCAGCTTGTCAGGCTTATTATAAAAAGTATTCACGTCCAAGACGCAGTTCCCGTTTGCAACTCACCGAAAACTTGCCAATCACAACTTCCAAAAAGGAGACGCATCTCACCATCGACATGCCCCCTACAAAGTTTTCCAACATGCAATGACGTGAAGCCATCAGTAACCACAACGATAAATATCGGCGGGTCGGCGGCTTTGGCGTGTAAACCCTTTTAATGTACCCTTTAGATAACGTGTACTTCATAATGATTTTTCGCGACTTGATTAAGACATTAATTTCAGTACAAAAAAGAATTAGTTATTCCACAGTATCAAATAACAAATTTACAAGAGCGGCAGAATTTCTACCGTGAGTAACAAGATAACATGATTTAAGTTAGCGAATACCGGGTGGCATTATCCGTGGTTCTCCAAGACGGCGGGTGTAGGTAAATTGTAAGGAATTGAACCAAAAAAAATGGTATACGTGTAAATGTGTAAGCACCAATATTACATTAATACTACAATCAACATGTTGTTTTAAACTTTCATTTAACTGATTTAAGCGCAATAGTACTTTTGGATGCGTGAAATATTTTCACCGCTGAATACCTTTGAATAGTATGTACGAGTAAATAATATTCACGCATAAGAAAAGAGTGACTGATAATGGAAGTATCAGTTTTATAAATTATACCATCACGCCTGTATTCCCCGAAGGGGTAGGCAGAGGTGTATTACACACCCACGATTCGCCAGCTATTTTGAAGTCCCACTTAATAGGGGGCGAGCATTGATATAAAACCCCAGATGCACAGTTTCGAACAAAAAAAACGTCCAGAACTGTCGCCAGTTGTACAGAAGTAGTTATAGTTATGATTTAAATGTATTATTTCCAAAATTCAACCTTACACGATGGTTTAAAGTTGTATTTACAAAGCATTATGCAAAAAGCAATAAAATTTTATGACCGAAATTTGCGGGCAGGACAAGGACGGAGTGGAGACGAATATTATTTTATATTTTTCATGTATGAACATTTACTTACTTTATTAAATTTGTTTAATTTATAAATGTGTTCCAAACTCATATTTATACTTTTATCTGATCGTGCTTTTAGGTAGAATATTTATTTATATATAAATAAAATAAAACTCGTGAATATAAATTTTAGTTTTTATTCCCAATATAGTAATTTAATAATTCTAATATTATTAGTAGTACCCAGATCTATTCTAGTCTAGATGAATAGCGTCATAATAAACATTGACAATAAGATAGTAAGTAAATCAATTTCCTTGAAATAAATTAAGCTTATTGTAGAGTTGTCTTTTTGAATTAGATTTCAGCTTTTCTGTTGATTTTTTTTGCGATATAATGTAAACTAACATCTAATTTTTCTATAACAGCTTTTATAAGACTAATTTTATGATTAAGAAGAGCAGGTTGTTGAAGGGAATGTGTATCAATACCAGAAAATATATTTAAATTTAATGTACATTTTAAAACTAAGGAACACAAATAGGCCCGGTTGTGTTTTGATGTGAAACATCTAATGCGGAGGGAGGGTAAAATCGGCTGTTAGCGTGGCGACGATTTTATTGTACCTACTTGTCCCGTTCTAATCTTGCAAGTTAAATTTGACACACTTCCCGGTTTCTGATTGAGCTGAAATTTTACACGCATGTGTATATCACGTGATAATGCAATATTATGATGACATGGAGCTGATCTGATGATGGAGCTGGAAGGTGGACACAGAATTATAGAGTTATAATGAAACGGCGCAACCCCATCGAGTTTGGGCTCGTATGATTCGTCTTGCCGAGTACTTTGTGTCTAGATGGTATCCAGGGGCTGATGACGAAGCTGGAAGGTGGCCACAGTAACTCTATAATGAAATGACGCAACCCCATCCAGTTAGGGCTCGTTTGAAATGTCCTGACTAGAACTTCAGTCATCCAGGTTCTGGTGATGGAGCTGGAAGGTAACCACAGTAACTATGTAATGAAACAACGCAACCCCATCGAGTTTGGAATCATTTGATTCGTCTTGACGAGTATTTTGTCTTTAGATGGTATCCAGGGTCTGATGATGGAGTTAGAAGGTGGCCATAGGAATTCCGTTATAAAAAGATACAACTCCATCGAGCTTGGGCTCGTATGATTTGTCTTGACGAGTACTTTTTCTTTAGATGGTATCCAGGGTCTGATGATGGAGCTGGAAGGTGGCCACAGTAACTCTGTAATGAAACGGAACCCTATCGAGTTTATACTCGTTTGATTCGTCTTGAGGAGTACTTTGTCAAGTTATGATCATTTTATTTCTACAAAATAATTTCGATGTTTTCACATCTGCTAGACGTCCTGCGACGTTTAGTTTTTTGACCACATATGCGCTGTTCTCGTCTTATTATCTCCTCGGTTTTATTACATACAATATATCATCTTCACTAGCGTAACATAGACCACCAAAAACTTTTAAATCTATTAGTATGTGAAACCATAATTTATACATAATACAACATTTCAACATTCATTATTGAAGCATAAAGGCCATAAATTCAACAATTTAAATGATCATCTTATAAAATACTAGATGTGCCCTTCGAATTCACTCGGCATTTAATTAAAAAAAAGAATACATATTTATAAATAATTTAGAGCAAGCTTTATCATCTGATTATGTCCCTAGGAAAACTAAAATAAAAATCATCATATAAATGACAATGTTATTGATATTAAAACTTTGTAAATAAAGCAATGTCAACCAATTCCATCCATCCATCCACCAGCCTTTCAACGTCCACTGCTGGACATAGGCCTCCCCAAAAGAACGCCACAACGAGCGGTCCCATCATGGGGGATAATGCCGTAATCGCCACGCTTGGCAGGCGGGTTGGCGATCGCAGTGGATGTTATTAATACTCGAGAGAGTGCTGCTGCCCACTCCCCTAGGGAATACCGTTCCCTCAGTCGGCTCTTACGACTCCCGTGGGTAGAGAGGGGTGGGACAAATTTAAAGCCGGCCCCACACGGCGCAACTAATTACTTAAATATACAAAAAATACATTCAACAAGGTGACTCCATTCGTTTTTAGAACCGAGAAAGAAGAGAAGTATGAGCATAGTTCGAGACTGCCTTTGTTTTAATACATACTCTATTTGACTGGTTCATACAGGGCCATCGTCGATAATTTGAAACAAAATATATTGAAAAATTAATAAATGCGACTATAAAGCAACAAAATATCTATGAAATAGAAATACTGTCTTAATTAATAATTAATGAATACTTACCGAAAATAAGAAACGCCATCCTTTTTTTGTACTTTTAATGCACTATTTCGGCATTTATTCATCGAACAATTAGACATTTTGACACGCTTCGTCTACTCGCGCGTCGAAATAATACTAAACGAAAGGAGTGCAGGAAAGCGTAATCTGCACTCATTTATAGTGGACACTTTTTGTGCCTGATTGTGTATCTTCTCTTTTTTATACATCAATGGGGGTGAGCCTATTTCCAAACTCCGGGCTGCTACTGAGAATTATAATATATAAATGATACATTACGTGGAATTTATTATTTTACATAGCTTAAAATATAAATCAAGCTAAAAAACGTTTTAGTTATGTCGTCTAAAATATAAATGCGATTTAACCAGATAGATACGGCATTGAGTTGAACAAGTTAAATAATTAGAAAAGTTTGGCAGCAAAATATCACAACGTTAAATAATTTTCAAGGGCTTTTCAATCAGATTTAAAGTGGGAATTTTAAAGCCACTTAATAATTTCTATACATTTATTGTAAAAGTTTCCGAGTAAAGTTATTTAACTTGTAGACGTGATGGAGCAAAATATAATTAAGTTATAAGATGACATTTTGTGGTCTGCCTTTTTTTTTCTGTTATAACTATTATAAAACAAAATGAGTCGTCACAGGACGTCTCGTAGATCTGAAAACATCGATTTTCTTTCTTTCTTCAAATATTATTCGAGTCTTATATAATTCTTGCTAAGCGCCCTCTCGTTATCTATAGACGAATTAAAACTGTTATTGGTTTATTGGTTGACAATATACTTCGTAGATGCTTTTGTCAACACATGGCGTTAAAAACAATTAAATAAATGTGGCATGGCGACGTCGCTACGCCATCAGCCGGTTTTGCCCTCACTCCATGCATTAGATGTTTTCACAAAAGAAATAAACTTTAATTTGACAGACTAAGTATATAAGTGCCCCATTATTGCCTGTGAGTGTCGTACGAGGCGACTAAGTAAGCAATTATCAGCCATTGTATTACTGGCGGTAGGAATGGGTACCAAGTGTGAGTACTCACTTGTTATCGGGCCCAAGCGGGTTGGCACCATAATCTCCCGTGTGACTGGCCATGAAGCACATCGATGTGTTCATCTGCGATATGAAATGTTGAGCAGAGGTTTGACAATACTCTTGGTCTAATTGAGTCCAAGAGCAGCTTTACCAATTACCATCAGGTGAACCGTGGGCGTGCTACAATAAGCAACAAAAAAGTAGCTATTACTTATTGTATAATAAGGTTGGGTACAAAGTGGGAGTACTCTGCACCTAAATTAGGATAATAACCTGACAGAAGATTTCTTAAAAGCTATTAAATTTGTTTAAGAACTCGTTGCAAATATTGGCTTACGTTTATCTCTATATTAAAGTTTCCTTTTACGTTGTTACTGTTTTACATAGATAAACAATATGGAGTTCCGCTCGTAAATGTATCTGTTAGCCTTCACTGTGCTAATATTTGACCTGTGACGATATTTACAAACCCTTCGTTCAGTAGGCGAACTTTATAAAACGAATATTCAACATAATGATTTTTTTTATTGGTAATTGATGAGCTGTATTCACATGTACCCCAAAGGTGGAATCTTGGATAGCGATTACCATAATTAAGCAAAAACTTCTTTTGTCAGTTGCCATCAAGTATTTCTAATTAAAATTATGATATTTTTTTTATACTAGCCTTTGCCCGCGGCTGGTTATATCTCAGGTTCCCGATATAGTAGCGGGATAAAATGTTCTTATGCCAGTTTTTAAATCTAATCAAGGGCTATCAAATAAAAAAGAGGTATCAAAATTCGTTCGGTAGTTTTTTGCGTGATGCGCGAACAAACAAACAGACAAACAGGTAAACAGATAGAGAAAAATCTAAAATAATTGTTTTGTGTTTAGACACGCTTATATAGCCGAATATAGTATTTTTTCTCAAATATCTTAAATGTACAGTACAGCTCTGTTACAGCATTATAATAGTATAGAAATATATATTTTTTAATTTGCCTTTTGTGGATTCTGTTGATAATTATTTAACTAAAAATAAGTATATGAAATAAAAAAGAACGAATAATGCGACCTTTTGATAATAAACCTGGCTGAAACACATTTCAAAAAACAAATGAACATAGAAATTTCGCTGTGGGATCTCATACCAAGATCATACCATAATATATATAAAGAAAAATAAAGACATTTAAAAAAATATTTAAACGCAAAAACTGACTTCGATGCAAAATTTTTCATCCATCCATCCATCAGCCTTTCATCGTCCACTGTTGGACATAGGCCTCCCCAAAATGGGGGTTTTACCATAATTGCCACGCTTGGAACGCGAGTTGGCGATCGCAGTGGATGTTTTAGTACACAGGGGAACGCTGCTGCCCGGTCCCCCGGTAATCCCTTAGTCAGCTTTTACGACTCCCATAGGAAGAGACGAGGTGGAGCTATTCTTGGTGCCGGCCCCACACGGCAGCAAAAAGAAAAAAAAGTTTAACGTAAGCTTATAATCATTAAATATACCGACGCTTAGGTACATCTTAATTTTCTATTATAGTATATCAAACTCGGTGACTCATGTTCATTATAATAAGGTTTTGATAACTAGTCACGCGGTAATATTATGTTTACAATATCTATCACAACCTATTATTTACAAGTTACTATACTTGTTCATTCATCCGAGATGTGATTAATATATATGTATTATCGCTAGACATCTGTAGTAGAAAAAGTGGTTTTAGTGACTATATGCCGAGTGATATAATATTCGATTCATAGATAAAAACAAATCTATGCTATTATAAAGCTGTAACAGAGCTGTGTCTGTACATTTAAGATATTTGAGAAAAAATTACTGTATTAGGTACTTTTATCCGTGTGATGACGGACTAAGAATACAAGTGTCACCTCATTCTTTCGTGAGACTAAGGGAAGTAAGCAATTATCACCCATTGCATTACTGGTGTTAGGGCTGAGTACCAAGTGGGAGTACTCACTTGCTATCAGGCCCGAGCGTATTGGTACCACCATCTCCCTGTGTAACCGGCCATGAAGAGCATTGGTGTGTTTTGGCTGTAGCAGGAGATAGCCGTTAATTCGTTCATTTCAAGTGAAATGAAATGGTGAGCAACGGCTTGACAGTACTCTCTGTATAGTTGAGTCTATGAGCAACGGCTACCATTTACTATCAGGTAGGCCGTGGCTCGTCTGCAACCATAGGCAATAAAAAAAAATATAGTCTGGTCTGAACACAAAACAATTTTTTTTACATTTTTGTCTGTTTGTTCGTTTGCGCATCACGCAAAAACGACTGAACGGTTTTTATGCAACTTTTTTATTAGATAGCCCTGCTGGACATAGGCCTCCCCAAGAGAACTGGGGCTCATTATGGGGGATAATGCCGTAATCGCCACACTTGGCAGGCGGGTTGGCGATCGCAGTGGACGTTGTTAATACTCGAGGGAGTGCTGCTGCCCATTCCCCGGGTATTCCCTCAGTCGGCTCTTACGACTCCCGTGGGTAGAGAGGGGTGGGACAATTCTAAAGCCGGCCCCACACGGCAAAGCCGGCCCCACACGGCAAAGCCGGCCCCACACGGCAATTACTAATATTACGGCACGGCATTACTAATATTATAAATGCGAAAGTGCTATAACTATTTAACCGATCATCATGAAATTTAGCATAGATATAGTCAAGAGTTCGGAAAAGGATATAGGTTACTGTTTAAACCGGATAAATTTATGGTTTCTGTGGGAAAGCAATTTCTGTATGGAGATCATTAGCGTGCCCGGACGAAGTCGCGGGTAGTATCTAGATTTGTTATAAAAGGTGTAACAGAACTGTATTTATAATTATTATTATAAAAGGTATTTGAATAAAACATCTCGTAGTGGCAGTATGCGCGACTGTTGGTCATGAGGTCTCGGGTTCGATCCCCGGTTCGGGTGATGCTATAGAGCTTTTTCGTAAAAAGAAAAATTCTCAGCAGCAGCCCGGAGTTTGGAAATGTGCCTGATAGACGGCAATAGGCTCGCTCCCTATTACGTCGGACTTAAACATAGCTGACAAACCGTGGGTATGTAATAAACCTCTGCCTACCCCTTCGGTGATACAAACGCGATGCTGCGTGATGTTTTTTTTTATAAATAAAATGTCTGTATTAGGATATTTAAGCGTCTCAAAAATTGTCTGCGTTAGTTTGAGCATAGTGCAAAAACTGCTGAATTTATTTCAATTAAACCTTTCACAGAAATTACTTTTTTGAAGGCAATACAAGGGTCTCAATATTATGCGGGTGACTCGATAAACATTTACTAATAAGAGGCACAAAGTGCACGCAAAATACCTTTGTTTAGGCGGGTAAAAATGTACCTAACCACACACCCCGTCGTTCGGAGCAACGAACAGGGTAGTGTGGGGCCCTCACCCACTAAAGAAACCCGCAGTGTGCCGTCTCTCCGCCTTTATTGGCGGGCCACTGGAACTATGTTATATTCCTTCGGTGGTCCGCCGGCGGCTTACCCTTTCGGGTACCGTCTACTGAGCACGCAAAATACCTACAATAAACTTTAGTTGACCACACAATGTATGCCCTTGTGGTATTTAAACCCAGCTAGTTGAGAAGTGATTCATTAGAATGTTATATTAACGTTTGATATTCGGCGGTTAAAATTTTGTGGTTTTAAAGGATTCTGCGTTCTTGCGGATCGGTGGCGATAAATAACTGTATAACTTAACATCGTGTTTTGAGAAATCTGTAGTTTTGTTAAGTAATATTAAGCTGTTTTACTTAAGTTTATTTTACTATTATAGAATGGATATTTTAGAAGGTGAGCCCACCACTCACCCACGGATTGTCAATCCCGGTTATCTTTGGACAGAATAACCTAAGATTTGCCAATCCGCACTCTCACAGATAGAGGATAATGTGATAATAGCAAAGTAGCATGCAGGATAATGACAAAAAAACTCACCAACACGACACAACCATGCGATACGGTAGAACTCTCAGAACCACAATATTGCAATATTCCCCAAAAATCCGAACATAAATTCGACACGTGTTTCGCCTCTAAACGAGGCATTCTCAAGAACGCTTGGCAATAAATGAGCCCAATAAGTTTATTTTACAAATTATTTGTGTATAAGGAAAAAGAGATTTTTTGTACTAGCGAGAATCGAACCCGCGCCTTTTCCAATCCGGGAAAGTGCTCTGAACCACTGAGCCATAGTACAGATCCTTCGATCATCCCAATCTACTTATCACATTTTGTCTTTACGACCAACGCCATCTATCGGAAGCATTTACATGCATTAAACCAATATAGTAAGTTTAATTTTGCAATTAAAATTCATACTATTTGATGGCGCGATTTTTTAAACATTTTTGATCTATATTTTAGCATTTGACATGCTCCGCCACTTTTTAAAGTACAAATTATTTGTGTATAAGGAAAAAGAGATTTTTTGTACTAGCGAGAATCGAACCCGCGCCTTTTCCAATCCGGGAAAGTGCTCTGAACCACTGAGCCATAGTACAGATCCTTCGATCATCCCAATCTACTTATCACATTTTGTCTTTACGACCAACGCCATCTATCGGAAGCATTTACATGCATTAAACCAATATAGTAAGTTTAATTTTGCAATTAAAATTCATACTATTTGATGGCGCGATTTTTTAAACATTTTTGATCTATATTTTAGCATTTGACATGCTCCGCCACTTTTTAAAGTACAAATTATTTGTGTATAAGGAAAAAGAGATTTTTTGTACTAGCGAGAATCGAACCCACGCCTTTTCCAATCCGGGGAAGTGCTCTGAACCACTGAGCCATAGTACAGATCCTTCGATCATCCCAATCTACTTATCACATTTTGTCTTTACGACCAACGCCATCTATCGGAAGCATTTACATGCATTAAACCAATATAGTAAGTTTAATTTTGCAATTAAAATTCATACTATTTGATGGCGCGATTTTTTAAACATTTTTGATCTATATTTTAGCATTTGACATGCTCCGCCACTTTTTAAAGTACAAATTATTTGTGTATAAGGAAAAAGAGATTTTTTGTACTAGCGAGAATCGAACCCGCGCCTTTTCCAATCCGGGAAAGTGCTCTGAACCACTAAGCCATAGTACAGATCCTTCGATCATCCCAATCTACTTATCACATTTTGTCTTCACGACCAACGCCATCTATCGGAAGCATTTACATGCATTAAACCAATATAGTAAGTTTACTTTTGCAATTAAAATTCATACTATTTGATGGTGCGATTTTTTAAACATTTTTGATCTATATTTTAGCATTTGACATGCTCCGCCACTTTTTAAAGTACAAATTATTTGTGTATAAGGAAAAAGAGATTTTTTGTACTAGCGAGAATCGAACCTGCGCCTTTTCCAATCCGGGAAAGTGCTCTGAACCACTGAGCCATAGTACAGATCCTTCGATCATCCCAATCTACTTATCACATTTTGTCTTTACGACCAACGCCATCTATCGGAAGCATTTACATGCATTAAACCAATATAGTAAGTTTAATTTTGCAATTAAAATTCATACTATTTGATGGCGCGATTTTTTAAACATTTTTGATCTATATTTTAGCATTTGACATGCTCCGCCACTTTTTAAAGTACAAATTATTTGTGTATAAGGAAAAAGAGATTTTTTGTACTAGCGAGAATCGAACCCGCGCCTTTTCCAATCCGGGAAAGTGCTCTGAACCACTGAGCCATAGTACAGATCCTTCGATCATCCCAATCTACTTATCACATTTTGTCTTTACGACCAACGCCATCTATCGGAAGCATTTACATGCATTAAACCAATATAGTAAGTTTAATTTTGCAATTAAAATTCATACTATTTGATGGCGCGATTTTTTAAACATTTTTGATCTATATTTTAGCATTTGACATGCTCCGCCACTTTTTAAAGTACAAATTATTTGTGTATAAGGAAAAAGAGATTTTTTGTACTAGCGAGAATCGAACCCGCGCCTTTTCCAATCCGGGAAAGTGCTCTGAACCACTGAGCCATAGTACAGATCCTTCGATCATCCCAATCTACTTATCACATTTTGTCTTCACGACCAACGCCATCTATCGGAAGCATTTACATGCATTAAACCAATATAGTAAGTTTACTTTTGCAATTAAAATTCATACTATTTGATGGTGCGATTTTTTAAACATTTTTGATCTATATTTTAGCATTTGACATGCTCCGCCACTTTTTAAAGTACAAATTATTTGTGTATAAGGAAAAAGAGATTTTTTGTACTAGCGAGAATCGAACCCGCGCCTTTTCCAATCCGGGAAAGTGCTCTAAACCACTGAGCCATAGTACAGATCCTTCGATCATCCCAATCTACTTATCACATTTTGTCTTTACGACCAACGCCATCTATCGGAAGAATTTACATGCATTAAACCAATATAGTAAATTAATAATTAAAATTCGTACACAAACACACAAATACACATATAATTTTATATAGCTGTTGTCGTAGTTTCGTTTAAATCGATATCCTTACAATTATAAAGCTGTAACAAAACTGTGTCTGTATATTTAAGATATTTGAGAAAAAAATACTGTATTAGGCTATATAGCTGTGTGTTGTTAACACAAAACATTCTTTTTTAGATCGTTTGTCTGTTAGTCGGTTTGTCTGTCTGTTACATTTCACATCCGAGAATTGAAATGGTGCGCAGCGGCTATCATATACCATACCACCAAAACACCCAGGATATTTTTAGGATACTATACTTTTATTTCTGACAGACTTTTTTTTTTTTTTTTTTTATTCTTTATTCAAGCCATACACCATTTAGGTTAAGCCGGCTATAAACAAAAATAACATAGTATAATCGAACACAAGTTAAACATAAAACTAAACAAAAACTAAAGATAACGCACTTAATTTACGTCTTTCAAGAAAGAACGAACTAAAAAACTCATAACTCTGTCGCTATTATCACATTTAAAACCTGATACAAAGACCTTATGCAGAAAAAAGAACAATTCATACCTAATATGACCCGTATCTTGCAACAGTTCTACTCTATCCGGCTCATTCCGGACACATTCCATTAGTCGGTGGTAGAGGTCCTCTTTGACACCGTGGCACGTGGCACAGTTTGGATTGTCTTGTAAACGCATTAGAAATCTAAATGCACCTAAGGGAACGTGTCCAGACCGAATCCTCATACAAAGGACCAGCTCTCTTTTATTCAACCTGCATGTGGAAAACCACGGGACACGAGGCGGCTCCCTAACTATAGTACCATACCAAATTCCCTTCTCTCTCGAGCTTTGACAAAATGCCGTTTTCCACAACTCATATATGCTTTCGCGAACCTGATTTAAAAGATCAAAATGATACGATTGGATCTTTAGTTCAACACCATTGGTCAAGGCCATCCTGGCTACAGCATCGGCCACCTCGTTCCCGTGGATTCCCACATGCGAAGGGACCCATTGTATCCTGACTTCAACACCATTATCTATTAAATACCAAATACAATTTATAATGGAGTAAGCCTCCTGTCTTCCAAACGAGCCCCTTCCACAGCTTAACAAATGGTGCAAAGAAGACAACGAGTCAGTAAATATTACAAAGTGTCTATATCCGCATGATTCCGCATAATAAAGTGACTCCAATATTGCAATCAACTCTAATCCCATGATGGGAATGTGCTTATTATCAATATAAAACCTAGCACTAAATGATGTGCTGTGATCAAAAAAAGAGCACCCCGCATTTAATCTATCTTTGGAAGCATCTGTGTATATATGAACAAAACCATGAAATTCATTTTCTAACATTGATGAAAAAGCATTAATGTAATCACAGTGATTTGTTTGTTTTTTAGGCGTTGTTATTGACTTTATTTCTATTGATATGATATCGTACAATGGCAGTTTCGTTATGAGAAAAGCTAATTGATACTGTAACGATATCCGATTTTGGCAAACTTCAAATTCTTTAACTCTTTTATATGTATCAACTAATATAACACTACCGGTTCTTCGCCAATATCGTACACCATTTAATAATAAATTAATGAAAACATTTATACGTATTATTACATGATCATTTGTCCTGGACCAAACCTTCAACATATATTTATGACACAAATATTGCCTTCTAAACTTCAATGGCATTATACTTAATTCTGATTGCATTACATGAATTGGAGTTGTTCGTATGAAGCCACCACAAGCGCGTAGACCCTGGTTTTGAATTATTTCTACCTTTTTGAGGACTCCTATACTCGCACTGTCGTAAAGAAAGCTACCATAATCTATCCTACTCTGTACTAAGGCGCCGTACAATCGTCTTAACTGCAAAGGATGTAAGCCAGAATTACACAGATATTTAAATATGTTTATATATGATATACACTTACTGACTAATTCATTGATATGTTTGGTCCAGTTTAACCTACTATCAATCCACATACCAAGAAATTTTGTACATTTAACAACATCGATTTGAGCACCATTTATTCTTATATCTATTGAAGGAATCTTATATTTACGTGTAATAATACAGAGCTTAGTTTTAGCATATGAAAGATCTAACCCTATTTGTCGTAAAAGAGTAGAGAATACATTGAGAGAAGTTTCCATGTTATTAACACAGCAATGAATATTCTTGTTAACACAATAAAAGGTAAAATCATCAGCATATTGAGATATTCTCACCAAAGGTAATTTCCTGCTTAAATTTATAGTAATAATGTTAAAAAGTATCGGAGACATAGGGTCACCCTGACAAAGTCCTTGCCGACACAACCGCGATAAACATTCACCATTCTGAAGAAATAGAAAAAGATGTCTTTCTTTTAGAAATTCATTGATATATACACACAGATAAGGATCTACACCAAAACTAACCAGGCAATCATAAAGACATTCAATAGAGACATTATTATATGCGTCAGATATGTCACAGAAACCACACACCATGTATTCTTTGTTTGTCAGAGCTATTTCCGCGTCCAATACAAAACGAGACAGGTTATCAAGACATGAGTAACCACGACGAAACCCTAGTGTATGTTCATTAAACAGTTGTTTACTTTCAAAATAATATTCTAATCTTTTAGTTACCATCAGGTTAAATAGTTTGCAAATACAATTTAGAAGAGAAATTGGTCGAAACTTACATGTGTTGATATTATGTTTTGGAATAGCTATAATTTTGATGTTTCTCCATTGATTTGGAATAACGCCAGAAATATAAATAAGATTATATATATGCAACAGTAAAACCTTAACGCCTGGTGGTAGGTGAAAAATCATAGAATAAACAATATTATCTAACCCCGCGGATGTATCTTTTTTCTTGAGTATGGCATTTAATTCTGGCAAGGCGAATGCATGAGGTTCTAAACTAGTGCAATTAATTTTACGGGACTCGGAACTAACGCCATCAGGAGATAGACTTGCTAAAAATTTTTCAGCAACCTCGTCCTGTAGAAAATTTTGTTTTTTGGGAGCTCGATAGCCTTTCAACCATCTTAACTTTTTCCATAGGTCAGCACATGAAGTCTTTGCATCTATGCTACTACAAAACTGCTGCCATGACTCCCTTTTAGCTACTTTAATCATATGTCGAGCTTCTCTAATTTTATTTTGTAAAATATTATAATTTTGAACGGAACGATTTTTACGGAATTTTTTTAACGCTAAACGTCTTTCGGCAACAATTTTTGACAGATCTTGATTCCACCAGCTTTTTGGAATAAATTTTGAATGTGGGTTTTCATGAAATTTAGTATAGGGTATCGCTTTATCAGCCGCACTGTTAATAGCTACGAGGAGTCTATCGTAGCAGTCCTGCAAATTGTCATTCAGAACAAAATTCACACAGTTTGAACTAACCTCATGTTTATATAGAGACCAGTCAGCCTTTTTAATATTGCGTTTACTATTTGGAGGCACATAACTATATAAATCATGTAATTTTATAAGGACTAATCGGTGATCACTACCAAAGCACTCATTAGTTACATACCAGTCAAAATCTAGGGCTATATCTGAGCTTGCAAAGGTGATGTCCGGGGCTGAAAAGGTGGCTTCACCGTTATGCATTGCAAATCGTGTATATTTACCATCATTTAAGTACAAAAAATTATGATCCATACTTGCCTCTGCAATTAGACGTCCCCTGGTATCTGTTTTATAGGACCACGCCGCGTGGTGCCCGTTAAAGTCTCCGGCTATGAAAGTATTTCGACCACAGAAGCTAAATAGATTATCATAATCTGATCTACTGACGTTAGCATTTTGAGAAGAATAAATAGCTATAATGTTCTTAATTTTGCTAAAGTTAATAATTTCTATACAAATGAGTTCCATCTGACAGTTTGGAATAACTGTAGTAACTAACTTCGCTTTAATAGAGTTATGTACAAAAATAGCAACCCCTCCGTGATCATCAACTCTATCTTTCCTAAAGCAGTAAAAGCCCGGCACACTTACCCTTTTCTCAGGTGACAACCATGTCTCCGTACATATACAAATATGGATTTTCTCCTTAACTAAATATGCTTCTAATTCACTCAATTTAGGACAAAGGCTTCTACTATTCCACTGTACAATTCTTAAATTGATATCTTTGACAACTTTAAGATTACTACACATGCTACTTATTATCTGTTTTTAATAAATTTAAGTTTAGATACAATACGAGTAATTCTATTTTTAACAGTACGACATAAAATAATAGGAATTAAGTCTTTAAAGAGCTCAATTAAATCATCGATGTTTTCAGTGTAATTAGCGGTGATTTCTGCAATATCTTTGATTCCATAAGTATCTTCCAGATAATTCTTTACCTGATTTCCGGTTAGCGGGTAAGGTTTGACAGAGCTAGATAAAAAAAATTCAATATCTTTCCAGTTTATTAAATCTAAGTCATCTTGAGGTGATTTCTTAAGCTTTTTTCCACTGATCCTCTTCACGGCTTCGTCTGTACTCGATTGAGAAAGTGTGTCGCTGTCATAGTCAATTAAAGCCTCCTCCAGGGTCTGCTTTTCAAGTTCCAGGGGCCCATCGGTTGTAGAAGATTCAGTAGGTGGATGTGGTCGTTTAAAGTTAGAAAATTCATTTTTAGACATGATGCTTTCTTTAGCTTTATTTGAGGGAGATGCACTTAGTTCGCTTTGAGGGCATTTCGAAGCAATATGGCCCTCATTTTTACATACGAAACATGTCATGGTATCCGATGATAGATAAATCCAGTAGGTGGTGTCTTCGAATTCTATCGAGATCTTTTCTGGGAGGCGGTCAAACTCCTCGGGTGTCACAAAGAGTTGACGTCGGAAGCTCAGTATGTGACTGTAGCCAGCATCATTTATACCAGCTCTCAAAAAGGATATAGGCGACATTGGATTGATTCCCACTTCCTTTAGTTTTGTTTCTATCTCCGAGTGAGGAATAATGGGACATACGTTTGAAAGAATTATGCGTTTGTTCCTATTGATCAGTGGTCGAATAGGTAGTTTGTGGCCCTGTATAGTTATATATTTTTTGTTGTCAACAATATCATCTGCTACAGACTTTGAGGACAAATAAATGCATATGCGGTTATTGGAGATTCTTGACAAAAACCTTATTTGAGCCGAGTTTATAACCTTGCCTAAAGCTTGTGCGTAGTCTTTAATTTGCACATTTTCTATGGCGTCAATCACGATTGCTTGATCTTTTTTTGGGAACATCGTGTTTTGTGTAACTGTCGCGTAACTGGGGCTGTTAGCTAACGATTGGGTACTCATTTTGTTCCTGTAGTCAGAAACAACTAAAAACACACTAGAAAACTCTTATTATCACTGTATACCGAATAAGTACTTTGGTATCATTTTATCACTCACAATTGTACACGAGAGGGTAGTTATAACACGTGAAAAGGTATGTGACCGCGAGAAGCAACGACCGACGCGCGGCGCGTGCGTTCTTTGAGACACCCACTTTGTCACTGTTTCTGACAGATATGTAGTAAAATTAATGATTGCTAAACAATGAAATTATGGTGTAGTGGTTTCTGTTACGATCGTATCAAACAGGCACAATCCATATTCATATCCTAGTAATATCCTACTAGACGACTATTTAATACGAGTATGTATATTTATACGAGTATATGAAAGTTTGTGAAGATCTTTTGATGTTTGCAAGTTTATCTATCAATCACGCCTAAACGACTTGGATTTGGATGAAAGGAGATGTACCAAATGCTCATACATTCTCGGCCTGGAAAGGACATACATAAAACAATATGTTTTTTGAAGATAAATGACTACCCTATTGCCCTGTGTATTTCTTTTCACACTAAGACTTTTGGATGATGAGATAAAAGACATCTAAGATGGATATAATTTTGAAATTGAAATTCCTCAAAATCGAATATTTCATCAAAAATAACACCATAATTATAAATACTTAAATAAAATAATATCTACATATATAAACAAATAATGAGGCTTAAAATTACTAAATATATAGCTTATACTCATAAAATCACAATACAATATTCACGATATTGTGTATCGTGAATATTGTACACAATAACCATAGGAGACGAGTAGAATGACATGACATGACAGATGTAAAATGTTTTGCCAATATTTTGAATCATAATTGCTACTCTTGATTAGAAATAATATCAGTTTTCACCAAATAATTATAAAAAATATTTTCTTATCTTTTTCTGAAGTTCTATCAAGAAAGGAAAACCACTGACGGATTTTATAAATTATTAGTTTAATTTTGAATATTGAAAACATTATGGCCGCCACAGGCCGTAAATATGTATTACCATTCTTTGGATGGTATAATTTTTATTCCCAAAAAAATTATAGTTCCCATAGGACTATTTTCAGCATACGGTCTGTATGCTAAAGGACAGATTTGTACAAAATCTGAATCAGATAAATTGTGGCTTGGGTAAGCACGTAAAATATTGCATTAATTAATTATGAGAATATGTAATATCATCTATATTCCGAAAATGAAGTGTAATGGTAGTAATTTAACAAACAATGGGGTAATATAATTCTATACGGAAACTTCGAGTGCGGGATCCTGGAGTATTGTTAAATTAACATTGTTCGCTTACAACAATATAGAGTATAGAGCAAGCTGTTCTTGTTGCGTGTGCTCGGTAATTATAGCTATTTGTAACTTTGTGCGCAACAAAGTACTTTGTTGCCCTAAGGAAAAATAGCGCTCGCTCCTGGAAGTCATCAATAAAACATTATAAGAGTAATGACGATATAAAAATTATTTGCTTTCATATCAATTTTATTACACTCATTTGGGTGTTTGATTTGCGAGTAAAAACAACTTTTATCAAAAATCTATCGGGGAATAGGCTTACTAAAATTTGATGAGTCTTGTTTGAGTAATGTGTTATTTATTTTTCAATTAATTGGAAATGGAAGTTCTAAAACCAAATAATGTGCCAGATTTTATTGCGGTAATCAAATGCGTTTTTCATTATCCTGATGTTGGGTTTACTTTTTACAGTATTTATTGTCGATTAGATAACTAGCATGCCCTCCATGTTTATTATCATAATAATATTCTTTTTATCTATTTTGATTTTCTTTCTTTTAAAGAACGAATTATTTGTGAAAGTGGAAAAAGAGAGCTTTACTGCGAGCGGGATTCGAACCTGCGTCCCTTTCAATCCGGGGAAGTACTCTGGACTGCTAAGCTATCGTAGTCACCATTGGGACTACGAGTATATTATAATTTGTTTCTTTCTTTTGTTTCATTTGTAATATAAAGTAAATGTTATATTAAAAATAGCTTATGATTGGATTTTTTTAAAGGATAACATCCTATACACAACAATAATCTTTGTATCGCGAGTATTCCTTAGACGTTGCTAATGTCTATAGGCAACGGTAACCGCTTACCATCAGGCCGTATGCTTGTGTGCCACACACGTAGTATAAAAAGCAAACAAAAAATTACGTTTTTAGACATTGCGATATTCAAATACATGATCCATCAGCCTTTCAATGTCCACTGCTGGACATAGGCCTCCCCAAGAGAACGCCAAAACGAGCGGTCCCGTCATGGAGGATAATGCCGTAATCGCCACGCTTGGCAGGCGGGATGGCGATCGCAGTGGATGTTGTTAATACTCGAGGAAGTGCTGCTGCCCACTCCGCCGATATTCCCTCAGTCGGCTCTTACGACTTCCGTGGGTTGAGAGGGGTGGGACAATTCTAAAGCCAGCCCCACACGGCCTTCAAATACATATAGTTTGAAAAAATACGTAGTTTTGCATGAATAGTAGGTATATGTATTTAAATTACATTTTGGTATAGTGTCATTCATTTAATATAATATTTAAGTAAGTGACTTTTAAAAGTACATGCTCCTTTTATTGCTTGTTTAATGTTGTCCTCTGGTTTCCTGCCCGCTTAGAATGTGATTTACAAAATCGTATCGACATCGCATCATCTTATTTGTGATATTGTGCGATGTCGATACAATTTAGTTACATTCTATGGGCCCAGGGCCCATTTTCTTTGGTTATTTGAACGATTATCGATATCACGCGTCTATGTCTCTACCAATCACAAATTAGGTGTCGATACGATTTAGTGAGTTACATTTTGACCCCCTGAATATAATATAGGTGTTTTTTATATATAAAACGTCTGTGTAGATCGTAAATTGTTAACTAGTTAAACGTTGAACGATGTAAAATGGCAAGAATTCCTTACATAGTACAGGCCTAACTTCACATAATGTTTGGCGATAATCTATAAGTATATATACTATTATAAAGCTATAACAGAGCTGTGTCCATTTAAAATATTTAAAATATTTGAGAAAAAATACTGTATAAAAATACTGTATTAGGCTATATGGGCGTGTCTGAACACAAAACTATTTTTTTTAGATTTTTTTTCTGTTCGTTCGTTTGCGCATGCAAAAACCACTTAACGGATTTTGACGCAATTTTTTTTTTTGATAGCTCTTGATTACACTTAAAAACGCTACTATATCGGGAACCTGAGATATAACGTAAAAACTAGCTTTTAGCTGTGGTGGAGCCGCGGGCAAAGGCTAGTTATTTATGTAAAGTGTAAGTTTTAATATCGAAAGCTACCGTTTCGATATTAAAAAGGTTACCATGAATATTAGTGAGGTTCACTTGTCAAGGTTGAACATTTGTAAATAATCCCGGGAATAATCATAATAATGTTTAATACAAATGTATTAATAGTAAAACCCGATGTTATGTATATAGATATGTATCAAAAACAAAGAGGTGACGATAACAGAAATATAATAGAATAGAAATAATTTATTTTTTTCTCTATCTATTAATTTGTTTGTTCGCCTCTTACCTCTGGAATTACTAAACGGATTTTAATATGAATGTTAAATTCTTTTCTTCAGATAAGAAGAGAGAAAAAATAACTACATAAATAGTACATTTTATCCCGTTACTATATCGAGAACCTGAGATACAACCTAAAAACTAGCTTTTGGTTGCAGTGGAGCCACAAGCAAAGGCTAGTATGTTATATATAGAAAGTAGGTTGTATACCAGCTCAGTCAGCAAGAAGACGTTTTGCTTAAAACGTTTTAAGTAGATAACTTTACATGCCCACTGAACCCGAAAACTATATGTTGGTCGAAACTGTGAGTTGACGTCAAGTTGTTTGGGTTAGATCATCAAGGTACGATGTTTCACGGTTTCGTAATTAAACTCAAATTAACTTTTCTTTTGAAGGTATTTTGAGGCTTTTAATTCATTGGATTTTGTAACTTTGTATTATGTATCTTGTGTGAGAAGCAAATAAATGTAAAAACCAGTAACTTAGGTTGAAGAGTTTATTATAAAAGGAATAGATACCTATTTATAATTAAAAGGAATATATATATATATATATACAATACTAGCGCTTTTGCCCGCGGCTCCGCCGCAGCTAAAAGCTAGATTTTAGGTAATATCTCAGGTTTCCGATATAGTAGCGGGATAAGATGAATACCAGTTATTAAGTCTAATCAAGTGCTATCAAACAAAGAAAGTTCCATCAAAATCCGTTCAGTAGTTTTTGCATGATGCGCGAACAAACAAACAAACAAATAGACAAAAAATCTAAAAAAAATTGTTTTGTGTTTAGATACGAAACTATATAGCCTATTTCAGTATTTTTTTCTCAAATATCTTGAATGTACAAACACAGCTCTTTTACAGCTTTATAATAGTACTTTTAATAGCCTATGCTTTATAATAGCCTTTGCTTGAGGCTCCGCCGCAACCAAAAGCTAGTTTTTAGGTTGTATCTTAGGTGGTTTTCGAGCTGGTCGTTCGCCAGTCTATGAGAGCCGCATAGGGGACGTTGTGAGGAGACCCATATCATGTGGTGTCCCACAGGGTTCGGTCCTGGGGCCGCTCCTGTGGGACATCGGTTACGACTGGGTGTTGCGCTGTCGGCTCCCCCCCGGGCTGGCGGTCATCTGCTATGCGGATGACACGCTGGTTGTGGCCCGGGGTGGAAACTTCGAGGAGGCGGCGTTCCTGGCCACCTTAGGGACCTCGGAGGTGGTTAGGAGGATCGGGGCGCTGGGGCTTAGGGTGTACCTCGACAAGTCGGAGGCCCTACTTTTCCATGGGCCCCGACGTCGGCCACCTGCTGGCGCCTCGATCACAGTGGACGGGGTCCAGATTGGGGTGCAGGCCCAGATTAAGTATCTGGGCCTGGTGCTGGACGGGCGGTGGCACTTTGGCGAGCACTTCCGCCAACTGTCCCCGAGGCTAGTCAGCGCAGCGTCCGCCCTTGCACGGCTCATGCCGACTATGGGTGGACCCAACAATGCGTGCCGACGGCTTTACGCGGGGGTGGTCCGGTCGATGGCGCTGTACGGCGCACCCGTGTGGGCCTGGACGCACTGAATAGGGCTCTTCTGTGGAGACCACAGAGAGTAGTTGCGTCCAGGGTCATAGATACCGCACGGTGTCGACCGAGGCGGCCTGCGCGTTGGCCGGAATCCCCCCGTGGGACTTGGAGGCGGAGGTGCTCGCCGAGGTGTATCGGCGGGCGTCGCAAGAGCGGGAGGGGGGCGGACGCCCCCTACCCAGGGAGGTGGCCAGGTGGCAGGGCGACGCCCGCAGAGTTGCCATGGCCAGGTGGAGGGCGAGGTTGGAGACGCCCCGGGCCGGTATTTGGACCGTAGGGGCGCTCCAGCCGGTGCTGGAGGAGTAGGCGGGGCGACGGCATGGAGTCCTTACCTTCCGACTGGTGCAGGTGCTGTCGGGGCACGGTTGCTTCGGCAGATACCTGCACATAGTCGCAAGGAGAGAAGCGACTCCGGGCTATCACCACTGCGGCTGTGACGAGGACACGGCGCGGCACACGCTCGTGTCGTGCCCGGCTTGGGCCGAGCAGTGCTGTGAACTCATCGCGGAAATAGGGGGGACCTCTCGCTGCCGAACGTCGTCAGAGCGATGCTTGGCAGCGACAGGAACTGGGCCGCGGTCGCTGCCTTCTGCGAGGAGGTTATCTCGCGGAAGGAAGCGGCGGAGAGAGCCAGGGAGGAGGATTCTTCCGCTGACCCGAACCGCCGCCAGCGACCGGGATGGCGCAGGCGCAGGTACTTGCGTCTCATGCCGCCCTAGCTGAGGCTGCGGGTGGATGGACCGGGGAACGTCCGCCACCCGCAAGGCCTCTCGAGAAGGTGCGACACTCCGTGCGCGGATGTGTCGCTCAGTAGAGGGTACCCGAAAGGGTAAGCCGCCGGCGGACCACCGAAGGAATGTAACATAGTTCCAGTGGCCCGCCAATAAAGGCGGAGAGACGGCATACGGCAGGTTTCTTTAGTGGTTGCAGGCCCCACACTACCCTCTTCGTTACCCCGAACGACGGGGTGTGCGGTTAGGAACATTTACCCCGCCTTAACAAAAAAAAATGTTGTATCTCAGGTTCCCGATATAGTAGCGGGATAAAATGTTAAGTCTAATCGAGATCAATCAAATAAAAAAGTTGCATCAATATCCGTTCAGTAGTTTTTGCTTGATGCGCGAACATACAAACAGACCGTGTGGTGACGGACTAAGAATACAATTGTCACCACCCCATTCTTTCCCATGGGTGTCGTATGAGGCGACTAAGGGAAGTAAGCAATTATCATCCATTGCATGACTGGTGGTAGGGCTGGGTACCAAGTGGGAGTACTCACTTGGTATTGGGCCCGAGCGGGTTGGTACCACCATCTCCCGTGTGACCGGCCATGAAGCACATCGTTGCGTTTTGGTTGTAGCAGGAGATAGCCGTTTATTCTTTAATTCATATCTGTGAAATGAAATGGTGAGCAGCGGCTTGACAATACTCTCGGTATAGTTGAGTCCATGAGCGACGGTTACCATTTACCATCAGATGGGCCGTGGCTCGTCTGCAACTACATGCAATAAAAAAAAAACAGACAAATAGACAAACACATAAACAGACAAACAGACCGAAAATCTAAAAAAATCGTTTTGTGTTTAGACACACCTATATAGCCTATTACAGTCATTTTTCTCAAATATCTTAAATTTACAGACAAAGCTATGTTAAAGTTTTATATTCCATCCATCCATCAGCCTTTTAACGTCCACTGCTGGACATAGGCCTCCCCAAGATAACGCCACAACAAGCGGTCCTGTGCCGACCGCATCCAACGGCTCCCCGCAGCTTTGACCAGATCATCGGTCCATCTGGTACGCTACGCCGTCCATACGTGGTCGCCACTCGAGAACCCTTCGTCCCTAACGGCTATCGGTTCGTCGAGCGATGTGGCCTGCCCATTGCCACTTCAGCATGGCATCCCGGCGGGCTATGTCGGTCACTCTCGTTCTCCTACGGATCTCCGTATTACGGATTCGATCACGTAGGGAAATACCAAGCATAGCCCGCTCCATGGCCCGCTGAGTGACTTTGAGTCTTGATACGAGGCCAACATTCAGAGACCACGTCTCTGTTCCGTATGTCATCACTGGTAACACACACTGGTCGTAGACCTTCGTTTTCAGACACTGCGGAATATTGGACGAGAAGATCTTCCTTAGCTTCCCGAACGCTGCCCAGCCGAGTTGGATTCGTCGATTGACCTCTTTCTCGAAATTGTGCCTACCTAACTGGACTGTTTGTCCCAGGTAGACATAATGGTCGACAACTTCAAGAAGCGCACTCCCGACTAGGACCGGTGCTGTGAAATGACATGGACATTAGACATGACTTTCGTCTTGTCCATGTTCATCTTGAGACCCACTAGTCGGGAAACCCTGCTGAGATCATTGAGCATGGTGCCAAGGTCCTCCAGAGATTCTGCCATGACTACGATGACGTCGGCATAACGAAGGTGAGTGATGTATTTGCCATTGATGTTGATGCCGAATCCGGTCCAGTCCAAGAGCTTGAAGACATCTTCTAATGCAGCGGTGAAGAGTTTCGGGGACATAACGTCTCCCTGTCTAACACCTCTCTGCAGTTGGATCGGTCCCGTACTCTTGTCCTGAACACGGACTGAATTGGTGGCGTTTCTATACAAGCACTTCAGCACTTCGATGTACCGATTGTAAATTTGGCACCGCTGAAGGGACTGCAGCGCCGCCCAAGTTTCGATCGAATCGAAGGCTTTCTCATAGTCCACAAACGCCAGACACAGAGGCCGATTGTATTCCTCGGTTTTCTGTATAATCTGGCGTAGCGTGTGAATGTGGTCTATGGTACTATAGCCTTTTCGGAAACCGGCTTGTTCGGGAGGCTGGAAGTCGTCAAGCCTGCGCGTGAGTGGATTTGTAATGACCCTCGAAAACAACTTATAGACGTGGCTCAAGAGCAAGATGGGTCTATAGTTCTTCAAGAGGGTTCTGTCACTTTTGTTGAAGAACAGCACCACCACGCTTCTGGTCCACGACTCTGGAACGTCGCCCCCGAGAACGACGGAATTGAAAGTTGAGGTATATAATTCATGGAGGATTCCTCATGACGATTTCCTTTACAGGTTTTAAATATTTATTTTTGCCTGGTGAGAGGTTTTTAAAAACCTAATTTATTTAGAATCATAATATTTTTTTAGATCCAGAGAACACAGAGGGAATCGGTCACAAACTCGATGTTTTATTTATCTCGTGTTTAGAGCTGTGACCAGGATTTGAACTATTTATGCTGATATAATATTCGCTTATTATTTAGGTACTATTTGGGGGTTGCGGTTTTAACCGCCTCCTTTTTTAAAAGAAATATTATTGCTTACCATACTTTTTTTGCTTATACGGTGCTTGGTCCTCTGGAGGCTCTTGTGTAATGCGCGATGAAACATACATACAGACAGATAAACAAAAATTCTAAATATGTTTGTAATCGCTTCTATTACTGTTATAAATACGTCTGATATTAAAATTTCCTAATTAGAAATCTAATAAGTGAAGACATCGGTCTGTTAAATGTTATCATATTAATTAATATCAATACTTGTATCGCGTGGGATTTAAAAACATATAATTTCACGGACACAAAGTACACCCCAACTCAGAACAACCATTTGTGGATCACACAAAGAGTTGTTCTGTATGGGAATCGAACCCAGAACACTCGGGTGGGGGCCGGTATCTAAACCACTACGCCATTCATGAAGTGGCAAGATAGCGATTCTAACTCAACATCATAGACTATTGTTTATAAATATTTTTTGGGTCATATTTTCTTGTAATATTGGATGGTACTTCCCCGATCGAGCCGTCCCATTCTTTCTGGAATAAGCAGCATTCGTATATCTAGCATGATATTAATGTTAGATATTTATTTTGCAGTGGTAGAACACTCTCGGCCACGCGTTTGCTCTCTGCCGGAGAAGCCTTACAATCCCCGAGTGTCTGACGACTTGTACCGGCTCAGGACATTCAGCATCACCAACAAAGGAGGCGTTGTTAACTGCGGAGATTCTATATGCAACCGACGGAGCCGATCTAATACTTCAGTTAATTCTACAAATAGCAGGTATGTATATATCTGTATGAGGCGTACTATAACCAATAATGGATAACACATCATCCGTGTGGTAACGGACTAAGAATACATGTGTTACCACCCCATCTTTTCCCGCGGGTGTCGTATAAGGCGACTAAGGGAAGTAAGCAATTATTACCCATTGTATTACTCAAGGTAGGGCTGGGTACCAATTGAAAGTACTCACTTACTATTGGGCCCGAACGGGTCGGTACCACCGTCTCCTGTATGACCGGTCATGAAGCACGTCAATATGTTTTGGTTGTAGCAGAAGATGGCCGTTTATTCTTTCATTTCATATCTGAGAAATGGTGCGCAGCGGCTTGACAATGACAATGTGTAGTTGAGTGGCTCGTCTGTCATCAATAGCAATAAAAAAAAAATCTGACTTCCGGGGGTCGTGGGCAAATCTAGCTTAAGCACTACAACGCATAAATTCATGTGGAAAACTAAATGATAACAAACAGTTTGAGCTATAGTGATTAAAAGCTTTGTCTAATGTCAGTAATTAATTATAACTTGAAATTGTACGGTAAACATTTAATGTAGCTACACCTGCAGGGCCCGGTGATTTATTTAACGTCATTTGTAATTTGTCAACATGAACTAATTAGTTTAATTTACTCGAATTCTGAGTAGGCTAACTAAGATGCCGTAAATGCTAATGATAATTAGTCTGTGTAGTACTTTTTAAACTTTCGCATTTTATATTCCTTATAACACATCTAACGGGTCTATATGCGCATTAAACATTTCAAGATACTATTATTTTGACTAAATTCGACCTCAAAAAAAATATGACATAGAAATAATAAAAAAAAAACACTTAACGAACTTAGGAAGACACGTAGGGTAGGTCTTAGTGAAGCAATGTAACATAGTTCCAGTGGCCCGCCAATACAGGCGGAGAGACGGCACACGGCGGGTTTATTTAGTGGGTGAGGGCCCCACACTACCCTGTTCGTTGGGCCTAAACAAAAAAAGGGTAGATCTCAGTCAGATGTGTCGCTCAATATAGGGTAAGCCGCCGGCGGACCACTGATGTAATATAACACAGTTCCAGTGATCCGCCGACACAAGCGGAGAGATGGCACAAGGTGGGTGACGAAAAAAAAAGAACAAAAAGGGTAGGTCACAGTAACCACTGAAGTAACGTTTACCACGTCCAATGGTCCGCCAGAACAGGCGGAGAGACTCCACAGTGGCGGTAAATTCACCTGTGAAGAAGAAAATAAATACTCTAAATAAATCATTGGCTAATACTCAAACAGAGTAGCCATTGCCACTATTTAAAAAAGAATATAGTGCAGGAATACGATCTGCGTTATGCATTACGTAGAAATCAGAATGTTTATCGCATGAAGGGAAGCTACTTTAAGCATCCAAAAAAGTGTACGCAACAAGTGAGTCTGCCAACTCCGTGACCGGTGTGTCGTTGCAATGGGGATCCACGGGCAAAGCTGAGCGCAGATGGCGCTATCGGCGAGATGGCTTCTGGCGAATTGTAGTTGCTTTGTTTGCGCAAGAATTGTTAGCTATTTTTGTGTTTAATCTGGTTAATCAGCGACATTGTTAAAATGTATAAAACCTGGAAGATTAAAGAGTTGAAACACGCTATGTTCTGTATCTACAAAATTTTTGTGACTTTTTCCACTTTTTTAATGGTGGATATTTGGAAAATTCATGTACATCGGTGTTAGTAAGTTACAGATTATAAATTGTATTGAAATGATAGTTTTCAATGGCCATGTCGATAATACGCCATCTACCGTGAAATGATGGCTGTCAACATCCTCATTGTTAGCAAATCAACACTGTATAGATTAGTACTGCAAAGTAATAACAGTTCCATATCATAATATTATATATAACATAGATGAGAAACAAATTACTGTCAGTTTTGCAGATGATTGTTATTCGGTGTTTTTCTTCACCGAGAAGTAATAATTTGTAATTCCAACTATTATAAAGCTGTAACAGAGCTATGTATGTGTATTTAATATACTTGATTAAAATTAGTATAATAAGCTATTTAGGCGTCTGAACACAAAACAATAAGTTGTTACTTTTTCACACTAATTTGTTACATTTTCGCACATTACAAAAAAAGTTTAACAGATTTTAATACAACTTGTTTATTATATAACTCTTGATTATACTTAAAACTGGTACACGTTTTATGCCGCTACTATATCGGGAACCTGAGATTTAACGTAAAAGACTAGCTTTTCCCTGAGGCGGAGCCACGGGCAAATTTCAGTACACACGTAATTTAGAAATACCCGAAAGGTCAGAGGTATGTGCCCTGCGAGGACCTTGGACTGGGGCTCGAACTCGATACTACGGCCTTCGCAATTCTCGTATTTTACCATTAGACTATCATTTGTGTTCATTAACACATAGATAAAAGTGTAACAAAGCAAACAAACAATGCAAATTATTCATCTGTAGCAAATGCCAGTGATTCCTCAAGCCTAATCAAGAAAGATTTATTTAAAAGATTTATTCGTGACTGATTACGGAATTGCATGACTAAAGTAGGCCTAGCAAAAGTAGAACAAAAATAGGAAACAAGTGATTAATGTGGTATCATTTCTTGAGCAAAGTGATAGAGCAAAATAGGAAACAAGTGATTAATGTGGTATCATTTCTTGAGCAAAGTGATAGAGCAAAATAGGAAACAAGTGATTAATGTGGTATCATTTCTTGAACAAAGTGATAGAGCAAAATAGGAAACAAGTGATTAATGTGGTATCATTTCTTGAGCAAAGTGATAGAGCAAAATAGGAAACAAGTGATTAATGTGGTATCATTTCTTGAGCGAAGTGATAGACCCTTGCTTATCCCAGCATGAATGGGCCGGCTCGATCGGGGAAGTACGACCCTCTCACAAAAGATCAGCGTGTACCAACAGTAGTAGTACCACCATTGTGTTTCGTATGGTGAGCGAGAGTGCCGGAGGCCCGAACCTCTCCGTGTTATCTTTCCTGTCCTATCCTTAGTATCCTACTTATCCTCTCCTTAATATACTTCCTATCCACCTTCAATCCCTTTTATTGGAAATGGCGACGCGTGAGTGATGCCTCTGGTGTTGCTAGCATCTATAGACTACGGTAACCGCTTACCATCAGGTGGGCCATATGCTTGTTTGCCACCCAAGAAATTACAACCAATGTATTTGGATGTTTGTATACTACATACAGTACTATGTATCAATCGAGAGATTCCCGATATCGGGTGCTTTTAAAAGCAGCATCGTCGTGCGGTAATATATGTCACATTCTCCCCTTGGGGAATAATGTGCTATTAGGTTCCTGTTCAAAACGCTTTTCTACTTGCTTTCATCTTACTGTCGCCCAAATATTTTGGACATTTAAAATCCAATTTTAGGTTTGAAAAGAGGAAAAAGTAAGTGAGTGCCCAGCAGCCCTATGTGCACGTGTTCTTGCAGAAACAGTACTTCACAACAATCAAATAGTAGCATTTCCTCTCTAATCCAGAAAATGATGGCCATTATCATAGACGCTTTATCCAATTTCAATTTTATCGTGTTTTTATGAACACCATCTACTCTTGTTTAGATTAAGGAATATACTAACGAAACTAAGTTTTATTAATCTGTTTGAAATTTCGTCAAAATCACTCTTTACACAAGTCTAGAATATCTTTAAATCTTGCCTGTTGTTACTAGGTACTTGTTGTGTGATGTGAACATTCATGGTGCCCTATGCGCTAATATTTTTTATATGCAAGTGCCTGTGTAAGGTGTCTCAATCTCTTTCTTTACTAATCATCTACTACAGATAAATTCTACGATCAGCCAGTATACTTTTTTTTCATTTTTGGATGTTTTCGGTTGTTCCTGTTACTGGGCGATTTCTGAAGTGTGTGGAGCCTAGCGGACCTAGGACTGCAAAGGCAGTGGTATCAAGTTCGAACTCCAGTCCAAGGTTCAGAACTCGTACGGCAGACACCTCAGACTTTTAAAGAATTTTCAAAATGATGTGTTTTTGTGTAAACAAAATCCCACATAATTTTGAGAAAAAAAATCTGAAATTTTTTTAAAATTTATCACTGCTCGGTGATGGAACATAACGTGAGCAAACATGCTTCCCTTTTTTTTTGTTAAGTCAGAAAAAAATGTTCCTTACCACATACCCCGTCGTTCGGGGCAACGAACAGGTTAGTGTAGGGCCTTCACCCACTAAAGAAACCCGCCTGCATGCCTGAGAGATTTTCTCGACGGCTTGTGAAGTCTACCAACCCGCATTAGTACAGCGTGGTGGATTATGACCTAATCCCTCTCACAATGAGTGGAGACCAGTACCCAAAAAATTATCTGGAAAAACGTCGATTGACATTAAAATTTCTGATTGGAATTTTATCACGGCGCGATGCTCTAAATTGCAAAAATTTCCAATTTCCGTTCACATGGTTGTTGTTTATTTTACGATTAAATGCTAATGAAGTGTAAGGTCAGGATTCTTATACTTCAACTAAGGCACGCCACTAGTGCTAGTAAAGATATACATAATTAATAAAACCGTAAGCCCTAGAACTTATCATCGGCCGCCATAGTGGTTATTTCTGCTAGTGTGATACGTTCCTTCAGTGAAAGCTTTGGAGACCCAAACCCTCTTACCATTCCATCTCCTCGGCCTTTACATAAAGTAAGAAAAATATCGATCGTAGAATAACACTCATAGAGAAGTACCCGGCAAGAAACTCACGGGCCACTTTTGAATTTTTTTTTATTATATGTAGTGGCAGACGCGTCACGGCCCATCTGATGGTAAATGGTAGCCGTCGCCCATGGACTCGAATATACCGAGAGTATTGTCAAGTCGCTGCTCACCAATTCATTTCACAGATATGAAATGATATATAAACGGCTATCTCCTGCTACAGCCAAAACGCTACAATGTGCTTCATGGCCGGTCACACGGGAGATGGTGGTATCAACCCGCTTAAGCCCGATACCAAGTGCGTACTCCCACTTGGTACCCAGCCCTACCACCAGTCATGCAATGGATGATAATTGCTTACTTCCCTTAGTCGCCTCATACGACACCCGTGGGAAAGAATGGGGTGGTGACACTTGTATTCTTAGTCCGTCACCACACGAACAAAATATTGGCAATTTACAGCTACAGCTTAATACATTAACTAAAAAGACATGAAATATACTGCTATTATATTTCACATACTACTAATTATTATTAAGCTGTTCCACATAATTAGCAAAGGCGTCAGTAACTAGAATACAGTACTCAAATAGTAGTATCAATTAGTGTAGCGTTATTACCGCCAGGTGTCTGTCTATGTCTGTATATTCACTTATTACAAGCTTAACAGGCTTATGGAGAAGTAATTTAGATTAACAACTTAATCATGAAACACACATGATATTTAACATAACATAACATCACGCCTGTATTCCCCGAAGGGGTAGGCAGAGGTGTATTACACACCCACGATTCGCCAGCTATGTTTAAGTCCCACGTAATAGGGGGCGAGCCTATTGACATCTACCGGGCACATTTCCAAATTCCGAGCTGCTACTGAGAGTTTTTGTTTTTACGAAAAAGCTCAATAACACCGTCCGACCCGGGGATTGAACCCGAGACCTCATGATCAACAATCGCTGCACCGCAGAGGCAGTTATTTTAACAAGACATTTATTAACACACAATGTATCATAATCATAAATAATTTGTCCGTGTGGTGAAGGACCAAGAATACAAGTGTCACCACCCCATTCTTTCCCACGGGTGTCGTATGAGACGACTAAGGGAAGTAAGCAATTATCATCCATTGCATGACTGGTGGTGGTGGGCTGGGTACCAAGTGGGAGTACTCACTTGGTATCGGGCCCGAGCGGGTTGGTACCACCATCTCCCGTGTGATCGGCCATTAAGCACACCGTTGCGTTTTGGCTGTAGTAAGAGATAGCCGTTATTTATTTCATTTCATATCTGTGAAACGAAATTGTGAGCTTGACAATACTCTCGGTATAGTTGAGTCCATGAGCGACGGTTACTATTTACCATCAGATAGGCCGTGGCTCATCTGCCACTACAAGCAAGTATAAATTGTCTTAAATTGATTTGGAGCTACATATTATGATAATATTATTTTGTTTATGCGTCATCGTTCATCTTCCAATATCGTACATCCCATTGAATAATAATATTAGCTGGATATTATTAAAATATATGGAGTGGCACCCCCGTGACCTACTTATTTATAGCGCAGCTTCATTATCGCGTAGGCTTGAAGATAACAATGAAAGTAATGACGTAATGACTTCTAGTGGAAATAATGGTCGTTGAATGTGCACGCCGGCCTGTTATTATTACAGACGATACTAAATAATAATAGTATACTAACTGCCTCTGTAGTGCAGCAGTAGTGTGAGCGACTGCTGATCATTAGGTCTCGGGTTCGATCCCCGGATCGGGTAGTGTTATTGAGCTTTTTTTGTAAAAAGATAAATTCTCAGTAGCAGCTCGGAGTTTAGAAATCTACCTGGTAGACGGCTATAGGCTCGCCCTCGTGGGTCGCGAACCGTGGGTGTTTGTAATGCACCTCTGCCAACCCCTTCGGCGAATACAGGCGTGATGCTATATTACGATTATTACTACTGAATTGTAAGCCATAATGAGGATAAGCAGATATAAGATCTTTTTAGATATTTTTATATATATTTTTAGCATTTGACATGCTTAGCAACATACATTAAACACAAAGTGAAAAATGTGAAATCGAAAATAACAGTCACGAGCAGGATTTGAACCTGCATCTCCTGGATACCCTCCAGATGCTTTGCCAATTCAGCCATCGTGACCCTTGCTCCTGACTGCTAATTTCGATAACACATTCATACTTAACGTCTTTGGGTGACGCCTGCACCATCTGTCGGAAGTATTTTCATACATTATACCGACCAGGTAAACTTAATTTTACAATTAAGATTTTCACCTAATAATGACGCAGCCCTATAAAAATATCGAAAATAACAGTCACGAGCAGGATTTGAAGAACCTGCATCTCCAGGAATACCATCTTATGTGCTTTGCCAATTCAGCCATCGTGCTCGAAACTGTGAATTTTGATAACACATTCATTCTTAACGTCTTTGATATGTATACTCGTAGTTACATGTAGTATGAAAAAAATGTGTATTTTTTTTGTCAGGACACACAAGATATAACATGTTAAATGTACTATAATAATTTACTAAACTGCCTCCGTACTGTGTGTATACAGATGGCAATACTCAACCCTTAAGTGCTTGGCCTAATAAACAAACCTTAGGCTTCCAGTATTATGATTATAATAAGCTACATTACGAGTATGCATGAAATTTTTTCCGATAGATGGCGCAGGCGTCGCACAAGACGTTAAGTATGAATGTGTTATCGAGATTAGCGTTTAGGAGCAATTGTCACTATAGCTGAATTGGCAAAGCATCTGGAAGGTATCCAGGAAATGCAGGTTCAAATCCTGCTCGTGGCTGTTATTTTCGATTTCACATTTTTACACTTTGTGTTTAATGTTATTTTCGATTTCACATTTTCACACTGTGTTAAAATAGAATTTTGTTTACCCCGACAAGGTATTCCTGTGGGATACTTCTAAATGACTCTATTTACTTTTGAAGTCTATTCGGAAAAAAAGTTAAGTAGTTTCATAAACAATTCAATATTGCTTCATTCATTGTTTTGTATACAGGGTGTAAATGACATCATACCTATAGCTCCGGGCAAAGATGCCATCAAATAACTGTAATAATATGCCCCAAACCATTTTCATCGACGACTACGGGTTACAAAGTTAGCAATTTTTTATTCGCCATCGAATCATTAACAACACGACTAAAACATGACAAAGATTTCAATACGTTGTAGTGTTTGGAGTAAATCGGTGATTAATGGGCCTCGTGGCGTAATCGGTAGTGTAACTGACTTCCGTGCACGAGCTCGTGGGTTCGATTCCCACTCAGGACAATTATTTGTGTGATGACACAGATATTTGTACTGCGTCTGGGTGTTTTCTATATATTATATGTATGTATTTACACAAAAAAAGTAGTATATGTATTATATGCGTTATCTTGTAACCATAGCACAAGCGTTAATCTAAGTTTGGGACCAGAGGACGTTATGTGAAAAATATCCGTAAATATTTATTTATTTATATACCAAAATCGAATTTAGATAGAACAATATAACGATTTTATATACCTATCAATTTGCTAAAATGAAAAAGAAATTGCAATTTTCATGAAAAGACCTATACCAATTTCCATCACCTAGGGGTTCAGAATCAAGTAATGAACCCATGGTATCAATTATCGGTACAGTGTCATTTACACCCTGTATAAGAGAGATTACATTAGTCTTTAGACAAACACTTACAAAGCTCTCAATATCCACTTCCAAAGTTAGCGAAGACAAAGTTTGTGTTGTCTTTCTAAACCAAACAAACTTCGGTCCTATCCCAGATCTTCTTGTACATTGTTAAAACATCTAACTATAGTACTTATACCATTTTATATTGACTTCGAGAACTAAAACATTAAGTTCAGGTATTATATAGTCAATTGGTTTATAAGTTCTGATAAGGAACTTTAACAATAAACTACTCAAAGTTGTTAATAAATCATTCATTCTGTAATTTCACAGGTCATTCCTTTACTGTTAATTATTATTAATATAAATTTATTGGAGAGAATAGTTGTTTAGAGAGAGAAACAGAGTGCCAAAAAGCTCTATTCTTGCATAAATCTCTCGCTTCCTCAACATTCACAATTCTCTAATACACGCTCGCCGGTTTTGGAGACTCTTAACTCCACCTTTCTTTAATACGACTGATTTGGGTCATATATTGAGCCGTCCCAGATGCTTTGCCAACTCAGCATTATTATTTTCGATTTCACATTTTCGCACTTTGTGTTCTTTTATATGGCGAAGCATGTCAAGTGCTTAAAAAATATATTGAAATATAGGAAAAATATGTAACTTAAATATATATACGACCTGCATTAAAAACAATGTAAAACGCCAGAACAGATCTTCATATATTCTAGCTAAGAACCATCTCGATAACGTCATCTTTAAAATTAAAAAAACCGCATAAAAATCGGGCCATTCGTAAAGAAGCCACAGACACGTCAAACTTATAACATCCCTTCTTTTTGCTTCGGGGTTAAAAATAAATTCAGACGTAGAACAACCATTTGTAAATCTTATAAATAATTTAACTGTTTGGAAGTCAGGCCCATAACACTCAGCATGGCAGGTATTAAACCACTCTACCATGCGTTGCGTATGGCTAATGTAAATAATGTATATTAAAAGTGAGCATTTCCATAATTACAATCGATCTTATCTAAAAGTTCTCCCCAAATAATTTTACACATTTATACTTAGGTATATATATGTGGTGTGCCGTGTGGAGCCGGCATCAAGAATAGCTCCACCCCGTCTCTTCCTATGGGAGTCGTAAAAGCCGACTAAGGGATTACCGGGGGACCGGGTAGCAGCGTTCCCCTGTGTACTAAAAACATCCACTGCGATCGCCAACCCGCCTGCCAAGCGTGGCGATTATGGCAATACTCCCCTAGGGGAGGCCTATGTCCCGCAGTGGACAATCAAAGGCTGATGGATGTATGTGGTGACCCTACAAACAAACACTTTATTCAATATATCCTAATTTACAAGCGTGTACAATATTGGCTCCTACAACTAATAAAACAGTCTCGAACATACCGAAATGAATTCACACAAGCACACCTCGTAAAACGAACGGGTAAACTTAGGCAATAAGCAGCTTGAAGTTGTCGTGAACTGAATCATTCACCTGAATTTACTTCGTAATAGCTTGAAGCAGCCGTTCATTAATTTTGTGAACAGGATTTTTCTTGTCATTTAAGTAAAAACCTGCTTTGGCAATGAATTGCAGACTAATAATTAATCTATCTGGGTTTGGATAATTATAACTCCTTTTTTTAATTGTTTTGTTAAGGCAGGAAAAAAATATTCCTAACCGCACACCCCGTCGTTCGGGGCAACGAACAGGGTAGTGTGGGGCCTTCACTCACTAAAGAAACCCGCCGTGTGCTGTCTCTCCGCCTTTATTGGTGGGCGACCGGAACCATATTACATTCCTTCAGTGGTGGATAATTATAACTCCTGGACTATTTTCAATTGATATCTTTCTAAATAAATAAATAAATATTAACGGATATTTTTCACACAACGCTCTTTGGTCCCAAACTAAGCTTAACGCTTGTGCTATGGGTACAAGATCTTCGAGCTCAAAAACGACTTTTGAGCTCTTCGGGCTTTGAAATATAATTTTCGTGTCACACAAGAGATGACTGTTCTATGCTTTTGAGCTCTTCATGCTCAAAAGTCTGATAGAGATTTAATAAAATACTATTCGTTGCATTTTCAAATCACAATAACTTTTGAATGAATGAACCGACTTTCTCTTCAAATTTTTTTTGTAGTTTTTTTGAGAGTCCTCAAGATCTACCGGTTCGAATCGGTCCTAATTGTATTCAAAATCTAAGTTTGGTCAAGTCCTTTCGAATGATGCCATCCATCCATCCATCCATCATCCTTTTAAAGTCCACTGCTGGACATAGGCCTCCCCAAGAATGGAGGATAGCGCCGTAATCGCCACGCTTGGCAGGCGAGTTGGCGATCGCCGTGGATGTTGTTAATACTCGAAGGAGTACTGCTGCCCACTCCCTCGGTATTCCCTCAGTCGGCTCTTACGACTCCCATGGGTGGAGAGGGGTGAGACAATTCTAAAGCCGGCCCCACACGGCAAAAATGATGCCAACCCCGATGAAATCGGTCAAGCCATTCAACACACACACACACACACACACACACACACACACACATACAGACATCATCGCGGAAACATTCGTGGAAGCTTCCTAGGACCTCCAAACGTCAACATCCGTTGAAAACTCGATTTTCGAAAATCGGGATAAAACCAATAGCTTCCCAACTGTTGAAAATTTTCAATTTTCTCAGCGGGAAGTTAAAAAGGGATGCGATCATGCACCTTAAGGCGGCGGAGGAAGCAGTTTCCCGGGGTGAGGTCGTCTTGTCGGTGTCCTCAGACATCGCCAACGCCTTCAACACCTTGCCTTAGATTCGTATTAGAGAGGCGCCCGTTTTTTACCGAATGCCGAACCTCCGCCGAATAGTTGGGGTCTATCAATATACTCGTAATAAACAACATATAGGATACTTTATATCCCGGAAAATGTTAGGTCAAAGAGGGATAGCTATTTTTTTTGTCATATAGTTTTGGAAAATAATGAAGAGCGACAACGTGATTCTTTTATGTCCCCGCCATAACTTAACTTTTTAATCTTAATTGTCAATTGAATTACTTAACAGAGGGTTATTATTATTCACAATGAAGCTAGAACTCGGTACCACTCGGAACGTCTCGTCAACAATCCACTTTATAGCTAATCAATAAAACGTTACCCACCACGGCAAAATTCCCTCGAGGCTTTTATTAAATATTGAAACTTAATTGTATACAAGAAATTCAACTTTAAACGTTTACTCTGTCGATAAAGTTATATGCACAAGTATAATAGACTTATTATATATTATAGGCCATGTGGGGCCGGCTTTAGAATTGTCCCACCCCTTCTCCACCCATGGGAGTCCTAAGAGCCGACTGAGGGAATACCGGGGAGTGGGTAGCAGCACTCCCTCGAGTATTAACAACATCCACTGCGATCGCCAACCCGTGTGCCAAGCGTGGCGATTACGGCACTATCTCCCATATGAGCGAAACAGGACAGGACCGCTCGTTGTGGCGTTCTCTTGGGGAGGCCTATGTCCAGCAGTGGGCGTCGAAAGGCTGTTGGATGGATGGATGGATGGATAATAGACTTTCATAATCAGTTGTTGCAGTAATCTTTGGTATTCACTGCTGTTTTTTTGTTTTTTTCTCTTATTATATATATTTATGGTAAGTGGTAACCATCGTGTATGGACTCAACAATACTAAGAGTATTGTGAAGCCACAGCTCGCAATTTTATTACGTGGACGTGGGGTTGGGTCTATTATGACTGAAGTAAAGTAACACAGTTGCAGTGGTCCGCAAATACAGGCGGAGAGACGGCACACCCCGCGAGTTTATTTAGTGGGTGAGGGCCCTACACTATACTGTCCGTTGCCCTGAACGACGGGGTAAGCGGTTAGGTATATTTTTTTCCCGCCTCAACAAAAAAAAGGTTGAAACTACTCGTTTTTTATCGGGCCCGAGAGATGAGGCCTCATTTGCTGTGGGACCGACCGTAAAGCACCTCAGTGTTTTGGATGTAGTTAAAAATAGCCATCCATTTTCTTAAATATTTTTTCTTAAAAGGGTGTTGCCCTTCATTAATGTATAATCCTTGTACCGCGGTTAAAATAACTAATAAATAAATATTCACGGACATTTTCCTCTGGTCCCAAACTAATCTTAACGCTTGTGCTATGGGTACCAGATTACGGATATAATACATATATCACTTTTTACATTATAATTGATAGAAAACACCCAGACGCTGTACAAATATCTGTGTTCATCACACAAATAATTATTCTGAGTGGGAATCAAACCCACGACCTCTTGCACGGAAGTCGGTTACACTACCGACTAAGCCACGAGGCCCGTCGATGAGGACGTGACTTTACGAACATATAATTTCACGGACACAAAGATCATCTCAGATTAGAACAACAGGTATGTGCAGCGACGAAGACGTCCAAAACTGCTAATGGAGCCTCGCGGTCAGACAAATCTTTTATGTAAGGCGCCGCTGACACGTGCGCTACGCACACTCAACATCATAGCTAGTGAGTTGGACCTATTCTGTAGCTCTCTGAGTGAATTCACAAAAAAATGCAATGTTTGTAATCTGTTACAAAATATAAATAATATAATTTAGGTAAATTATGTATACATAATATATATATTATATATAATAGGATAAGCACGCTATCGCATTGGGTTTAACCTGTAATGATAGATGTATGTTATGTTAAATAAATAAATAACATTTTTGGATCACACAGAGTTGTCCTGTGTGGGAATTAAACCCACCACACTCGGGCGGGTGGTATATAAACCACTCCGCCATCTATGAATCCGTTTCAAGTGAAAGTTCTTACTTTAAAATAGAAATATTGACACTAAATTCGCACATTATAATACCTACCAATAAATCCAAATGAAAGGAAGAAGGTAAATGAATAGCGCTCAAAAGTTGAATACTGTTTGAGTATTCACAACCCACACGGCCCAAACGGGTTGTTATGTTAGAAGTTTCTTTCATATGTAATGATTTTGATTTGCCCTGTTATTCATTTGATTTGGCCTGTAATAACAGCCAAAAAGTACTAAGGCAGCATAGAAATGAAGAACATTGAAAGGAAATTATACAGTGCTTAATATTCCGACCACGATAGAAATATATGGGTCAGTGTGAGAGCTCTATTCATCTGTTGCTATTTGTGAATTCGGTGGTTTTACGGCTTTACACGACCAATTTAGTTAAGTTGCTTGCAAAATTCGTGTCTTTTCATTTAGTAATGATTCTTTTGACTAGTGCGAACTTGATTTCGTTGCCTAGGCATTCGAATTAGAAATATTTGGACACTTTTTTTTTTAGGATGGTAAAAATGTACTTAACCGCACACCCCGTCGTTCGGGGCAACGAACAGGGTAGTGTGGGGCCTTCATCCACTAGGCACACGGTGGGTTTCTTTAGAGGGTGAAGGCCCCACACTACCCTGTTCGTTGCCCCGAACGACGACGGTTAGGCACATTTTTTCCCGCCTAAAAAAAAAGGTGTCCAAATATTTCTAATTCGAATACCTATGAGTTATAGAAAAACGTGTTCTTGATTAATTAATAACAATTCCTTTAAAAACAACAAAGAATAAATACCAATGAGAAATAAAATGGCCGACTGAGACATTTTGTTTTTGATGACTGTGGCATGTTTAATTTGAGTTATAAGCAGCAACTTTTGCGGTGTTGCTATTAATAAATAATACATTACCATACTCTACCATCCATATTAAAACTTAGTATATTTCAGCTACACTAATATGACCAAAGTCACAGGCAGAAAATCAAGTAAACGCAATAGATCTCGTAAAAGTAGTATAAATTCGAAACTATTTTCTGCTCCCGGGGCTCGCTACGAGTGAATGCGCGTATGGTAGCTACTACCAGGCGTTATAATATAATAATAAATACATATTTTCACCATTGTAGTATAAAGAATCACGAGTGTGTTTTAGGTATTTTACCTATTCCTATTTATGTAACAGAAGCTATGAAGCCCTGCCTGCATTACCCTTCTGGTAATTTAAAAACAGATGTACACAACAGTCGAGACTGCTGGAGTGAAATATCGATACGGTCTCAATTGGAAAGCTGATACAACTTCCAATTTAACTCAGCGAGAGATATACAAGCAGTAAGCATCGTATATTCGTATTGAATTCTGAAATATGTGGATATTACTGCAGACGAGAAGTATCTTATCGGTAGTAAATATGGTATCGCCTCAATATATTGTAGAGCTGTTTTATTATACTGAAAGGTTGGTAACATTGCGATCTCAACTGCGCGATATAACAATATTAACTTACATGTTTTCGCAATATACAAGCATCTAAAAGAGGCTACAGGTGTTGTTATAAAATACTTTTACCGAGGTAATATTGGAGAGTGAGTAGGTATGAAAGAGAGTATTGGTGTAAAGATGCAAAAGGTAATGCTCCGATGGTTCGGATATGTGGAAAAATGCCGGACGGACGACTGACTGACACTTAAGAAGATATACAATGCGAAAGTGGAAGGATGCAGGTACAGGGGGAGACCGAGACTCACCTACCTAGACCAAATCGGTCATTAAGGTGGACTCAGGAGTCTCCGAAACCGGCGAGCGTGTATGAAGAGAATTATGAATGTTGAGGAAGTGAGAGATGTAAGCAAGAATAGAGCCTCTTGGCACTTTGTTCTCTCTGCCTACCCCGCAAGGGAAATGGCGTGATGATAAGTAAGTAAGTAAGTAAGTAATATTAGCACACATGCGTGTCTAATACTGAAAAAGTAGACTATTAAATTGTTTAACGTTAGCGCGATCAGTTAATATGGTGGCATGCTAGACTCGTGGCATTTCTTGCTAGTGACTATATTAATTGTCTCGGTGGTGCAGTGGTAGTGTGAGCGACTGCTAATCATGAGGTCTCGGGTTCGATCCCCGGGTCAGGCGGTACTATTAAGCTTTTTCGTAAAATGAACTATTCTCAGTAGCAGCCCGGAGTTTGGAAAATATGGCCGGTAGACGGCAATAGGCTATTACGTGGCGATTAAACATAAGGCGAACCGTGGGTGAGTAATACACCTCTACCTACCCCTTCGGGGATACAGGCGTGATGCTATGTGTTTACTGTATTTACCATTTAAAAATACAGAAGCCATATTTTATCGTATTAGCGTGTCATAATGCTGCCGAGTTAACCATATATATATATTTATTTTTATTATGAAATAAGTTACTTTTTTTTTTAATAGAGCATCATATATCCCACTGGTAAACACAAGTCTTTTCTTATACTTCATAGGTAGTAAACAAGCATACCTGATGGTCACCGTGGCCTATAGACGCTAGCAACACCAGAGGACGAGAGCATCACTCGAGTGTCGCTATCTACAAGGAAAGGTATAGGAGGTGGATAGCAAGGACAATAAGGAGAGGGTAGGTAGGATACTAAGGAGAGGATAAGAAAGGATAATAATGAGAGGATAGGGAGGGGATTTTGCCCTCCGATCTTTTTGGAAATGGGATGAAGATTATCCATGTACTCGTATGCCTGATAGGATGTTTTGACTCACTCAAAAAGTGTTATTGAGCTGTTCCCGCCAAAAGGCGGGACGAATGAATGATGGAGTGACGTATGTACAGCGCCAAAGACGGTTGAACATTCGAGTTGAAATTCGTGTCGCGTACGGGTCGGAGATACTTTGGTCTCCCGATAAATAATTATAATTCAGCCCTAGTGTCCGTAAACCTATAAAAGTATTTAGTGTTTATTGTATATAACTATCGCCCTAGTGTTGTGTCCATCAAGTGTAAATACGCTCATAGATATCTGTGTTAGGCAATACGGGACATTGAACTCAACCCCCTGGCCAGGGTATTGCGTGTGTCTGTGTGTCTTACACCCCTATTCAGCTCAAGAAAATTGGTGTTACCGTTTGCCATCAACTCAGCGCAGCTCTGGTGAACCGCAGGGAAGTCAGGGGAGTTCTCCAGCCTATCCTTCTTGCCACCCCAGAGCACCACAATATGAGCTTTCATGCATCCATCTATCCATATATCAGCCTTATATCCACCACTGCTAAATATATGCCTTTCGCAATGAGCGATCCTGCGCCACATCCAATGGCTCTGCGGATTTCAGCAGTTCACCAGTTCACCGATCGGAGGCCGTCCGATACGTAATCGCCACTCGCAAACTTTCTTATTAATGGTTGTCGGTTCATCGAACTCATTGTCACTTTAGCGTTTTAACTAGGTACGCGCGATAAAACGGTTACACTTATTCTTTAACGGTTTTCCGCATTACGCAATCCGTTGTGAGTTTTATTAGCACGTAATTCTTATTAACAGTACTAAAGACTGAGGTACCTATACAGAAATTACATTAGCAAAATTAAGTAGAAGTTACTGGTTGGCAGTTTACACCTCTTCACCTTTGTCTGGTGACAGTAGCGAGGGACTATCAAAAACTACTAAAAACAATATTACATACTTCACTTGATTATTTGTTTATGTTTCAACCCTTTTTGACGTGATAACGTCTTATAAATCGATGAACGCCGGCTGCACGCACGAAAAAGTGTCACGTTCCGAAAAATGTATGGCGACCGATGCATTGTTTGTGAAACTATCATAACAAATATATGAAGTTATAGCATCACGCCTGTATTCCCCGAAGGGGTAGGCAGAGGTGTATTACACACCCACGATTCGCCAGACGTCTACCGAGCACATTTCCAAACTCCGGGCTACTACTGAAATTTTTCTTTTTTACGAAAAATCTCTATAACGCTTCCCGACCCGGGGATCGAACCCGAGACCTCATGATCAGCAGTCACTTATATTACCGCTGCACCACAGAGGCAGTTGAAATTATCACGTAAAATTATCGTCCGTAAACCGACTTTACAGACAACCATATAGTTTCTTCTCTGTCCCACTATTGGACATGAGTCCTCTCATGGTGAGAGGGATTAGGCTATAGTCCACTACGCTGGGCAGATTTCATAAACAAGGAACAAAAACTCAACGCAAAAACTACTGAAAGGATTTTGATAAAACTTTTTTTGTTGATTAGACTTAAAAACTGGTCTGTTTATCTACCTTTATACTGGGAACCTGAGATATAAACTAAAAACTAGATTTTGGATGCTTCGATAAAAACTATGCTATCTTTCAAGTTGCAATAAATCTGTCCGTCTGGTGACGGACTAAGAATACAAGTGTCACCGCCCCATTCTTTCCCCATTGCATGACTGGTGGTAGGGCTGGGTACCAAGTGGGAGTACTCACTTAGTATCGGGCCCGAACGTTGGTACCACCATCTCCCGTGTGACCGGACATGAAGCACATCGTTGCGTTTTGGCTGTAGCAGAAGATAACCGTTCATTCTTTCATTTCATATCGCTGGAATGAAATGGTGAGCAGCGGCTTGACAATACTCTTGGTATAGTCGAGTCCATGGGCGACGGTTACCATTTACCATCAGTGATGGAGCTCGTCTGCCACTACATGAAAAAAAAAAAGTCCATGAGCGACGGTTTCCAATATATAGCGGTATAAAATGTTTTAAGTCTAAACAAGACTTATCAAACAAAAAAAGGTGTATCAAAATCCGTCCGGTAGTTTTTGCGTGATGCGTGAACGAACAAACAAGCAAAACATTTAAAAAAATATTTTGTATTTAGACACGCCTATATAGGCTAATACAGTATTTTTTCTCAAATATCTTAATTGTACAGACACAGCTCTGTTACAGTTTTATAATAGTTAGGATTGGCCACAGTATAAAGATAAACAGTAAGGAGATTCGACTTTTTTGTTAAGGCCTCAAAAAAGGGTTTTCTGAAAGGGTAATGGTTGTTATTTGAGTAATTAACTAACAGATGTGCCATGAAGGCTGTCTCTACGAGTTGTCAATGATTTATGAAGCATCAAATAGGTGCTGTCACTGAAAATAAAAATTAATGGTTTATTTTTGTTAAGTATAAAGACATAGACGTAGTTATGACAGTGACCACATTGATTAATATAGAGATTCAAATAAAAAGCAAAAGTTTGACAAAGACTCAAGTGTTACCTACTAAAAAAATTTTCCTAACCGCACACCCCGTCGTTCGGGGCAACGAACAGGATAGTGTGGGGCCCTCACCCACTAAAGAAACCCGCCGTGTGCCGTCTCTCCGCCTTTATTGGCGGGCCACTGGAACCATGTTACATTCCTTCGGTGGTCCGCCGGCGGCTTACCCTTTCGGGTACCCTCTACTGAGCGACGCATCCGAACACGGAGCGTCGTACCTTCTCGGGAGGCCTTGCGGGTGGCGGACGTTCCCCGGTCTAGGGCGGCATGAGGCGCAAGTACCTGCGCCTGCGTCACCCCGGTCGCTGGCGGCGGTATTTGCAGCGGAAGGATCCTCTTCCCTGGCACACTCCACCGCTTCCTTCCGCGAGATAACCTCCTCGCAGAAGGCAGCGACCGCGGTCCAGTTCCTGTCGCTCGACACCGTACGGTATCCACGTATGACCCTGGACGCAACGACTCTCTGTGGTCTCCACAGAAGAGCCCTGTTCATTGCGTCCAGGGACCCCGCCCACACGGGTGCACCGTACAGCGCTATCGACCGGACCACCCCCGCGTAAAGCCGTCGGCACGCATTGTTGGGTCCGCCCATATTCGACATGAGCCGTGCAAGGGCGGACGCTACGCTGACTAGCCTCGGGGACAGTTGGCGGAAATGCTCTCGAAAGCGCCACCGCCCGTCCAGCACCAGGCCCAGATACTTAATCTGGGTCTGCACCCCAATCTGGACCCCATCCACTGTGATCGAGGCGCTAGCAGGTGGCCGATTTCAGGGCCCATGGAAAAGTGGGGGCTCCGACTTGTCCAGGGCCACCCTAAGCCCCAGCGCCTTGATCCTCCTGACCACCTCCGAGGTCCCTAAGATGGCCAGAAATGCCGCTTCCTCGAAGTTTCCACCTTGGGCCACGATCAGCGTCATCCGCATAGCAGATGACCGCCAGCCCGGGGGGGAGCGCAACACCCAGTCGTAACCGATGTCCCACAGGAGCGGCTCCAGGACCGAACCCTGTGGGGCACCGCACGACATAGGTCTCCTCACAACGTCCCCTATGCGGCTCTCATAGACGACGCTGCGGCCCTCTAGATAGTCCGCCACCAGCCGCCTCAGATATACAAGCACCCCGTGATACCAGAGCGCCTCCCAGATGCAGCTGAATGGCAGACTATTGAATGCGTTGGCGATGTCAAGTGACACCGCCAACAGCATTTCCCCGCCGGTGACGCCCGCCGGGGCCGCGGCCCTCAGACGCATGATCGCGCCGACTGTCGAACGACCAGCTTGAAAACCGAACTGGGCATTCGACAAGTCGGGCCCTACGTCGCGCAGGTGCTGGACAATGCGGGCAGCAAGGATTCTCTACAGCATCTTACACGCCTCATCCAGCAGCACGATGGGCCTGAAGGCCCCAACCGAATCCGGCGTTCGTTCCGGCTTCGGCAGGAGTACCAGTCTCCCCTCCTTCCAGCAGTCAAGGAACCGTCCGGACGCCAGGCACGCGTCGAACAGTCAGACAGTATCCCGTCCGGGCCAGGGGTGGTGTTCTTGGAACGAATCCGCGCAACAGCCGCCCCCATTTCCGACGCATTGACGGGTGGTTCACTGAGGTCAGCCTCCCGGTCGCTATCTGGCAGTGCCATGACCAGGGGCGTGTGCTCCACCCGTCGCGGGAATAGGCCCTCGACCACCTCGGTGAGGAGGCCGGGCTGAAGGGTCTCTGTGAGGGGGGGCCCTGGGTGCGGAGCTTGTTCAGCGCCGTACGGTACGGGCGAACCCAGGGGTCACGATTGAGACTGTCCAGCATCTCCTGCCTTTTTTCAGTTTTGGCGCGGCTGATGGCCAGCTTGAACTCGGCCCGAGAAGTGGGGTATGCCTCGTACAGCCGGCCCTCCCGCTCCCCATCGCGGTTGCGCCGCCGACTGCAGGTGTAGGACCTCCGAGCACGAATGCACGTCGCATAGAGGTCCGCCAGCTCCTGGGACCACCAGTAGAGCCCTTTCCTCGGAGGAGGACGTTGCACACGGGGCATGGCCGAGTCGCACACCTGCATGATCGCAGCGCGAAATCAGCCAGCCTCAACGTCCACCTCCTCAGTCAGGGCTGGTGAGGACAGCCACGATTGAACGACGGCTGCTTCCGCCAGTAGGTCCCTATCCAGCCTACCCACAGTCCACCGCGGGAACGCGGAAGTTCTGCGCGCCGCATGACCCCTGCTGTTGCCCTGGAGGGACTGGGAGACGTTAATCCGGATATACCGATGGTCGGACAAGGTCTCAACCTCCTCCAGGACACACCAGTTCCTCACTCGTGCTGCGACGTCAGGGCTAGCAAACGAAAGGTCCACTATCGACCCACCCCGTCGCCACACGCACGTGTTGACGGAGCCTCTGTTTAATAGACAGAGACCCGTCGACGCCACCCACTCAACAACCGCCGCCCCGCGAGCATTGGTCGCAGGGAACCCCCACACCGTGGATTTGGCATTGAAGTCCCCCGCGACCAGGACGTGGCTAGGCGCCAGTCGCTGTATTGAGGTCTCTAGGCTGTTAAGCAAGACCCCGAAATCAGCCAGTCTCCGGCTGGGGGAGAAGTATATGCCATACAGCGTAACTTCCCCCAGTCAGCCGTGACGTATCTCGTACCCCTGTCTCTGATCGACAAGGGCGGGGAACGAAGCGCCGTGGATCTGACGATTGCCACGGAACCATCGCGGCTGCCCGCCCAATTAGGGCGGTCAGGAACGTAATAAGGCTCCGCAGCTACGGCTACACCAATCAACCGCTCCGCCATGGTTTGCAGGAGAAGATCCTGCGCCCTGGCGGAGTGGTTGAGATTCGCCTGGAGGAGGAGAGCGTTACGGTTGAACGTTAGGCCATAACCATATCTTCCTCCACCCGGGACGGCGGCGAAGCCACGCTAGGGGGGGCAGCCTGGGCCGATTGGCTGGTCCTCCCCTTTTTTGGGCCTGTGGTGGCTGGAGGTCTACACCCCTCCCGTCCCATGCAGTGCTTCGCAGGTCTATTGCCTGCAGAATACGCGGGTCAGTGAGGGGGGAGGGTACACAAAAAAACAAAGGCCGCCGCAATCAAAGCAGTTAGTGCACGTCAGTCGGGTGTGTCCGACCGCCATGCACTTATAGCACCTTGCAGGTCGGGGCTCCAGCACAGTAACCCGCGCGGAACTCCAGCCCACGAGGAACCTGCCTGCGTCAGCCAAGATTTTAGCCGACGTGACAGGGCAACTCACCCAGACGGTACCAACACCGCTGGGCCCGGTCCTAATGGAGCCCACCCTGACGCCCTCCGAGCATCCGGTTTTCAAGGCAATGGCCTCCCGGACGTCGTCAGCCACCACCGAGTCGTCCAGACCGGAGATGCGCAGTGCAGCACATTTCACTGGTCTGGCGATGCGGACCCCACTACCTTCGCCAAATAGACCTCGCAGCCTCTCGGCTATCGTGTCGGCCATTTTTGGACCCTCCGCCCCAGGGAACTAGAGAATTCGAGCCCCTGTCCGGGCTTGGCGGGTCCGGGCGGCGATGCCTCCGATGTCGGAGACGTCAATCTCCGCCCGGGCCTTCCTCAAAATGGCCTGATAGCTCAGGCCCGCTTCCGCCTCCGGCAGCATGATGATCACCACTACTGCCGTTTTCGGCGTCTGAAGCTTGCCCCCGGCGCTACATGTTCCACGGCTTGGGCAGCAGCCCCAGTCGCAGATGCCCTCTTCCCCCTACCCCGGGACTACTTCCTCGCCAGCCGGCGAGCTCCTTACGGGGCTCTGCCATCTCCGCCTCGAGGCGCCTGCAGCGACAGGGCGCCTCTAGCTTCCCGGTCCCCCCCAGCACCGAAAGACGAAAGAACGACGAAAGACCCACTGCTAGGTCCTTCAGTATGGCTTCATCTGCCAGGGATGTAGCTCGTGTTACCATGCCTCTTTTGACGCCTCGGCCCCTCTTCGCCGATCTTCCCGGCCTTCCCGGCGGGGGTATCCCTGTAGAGCTGCCCTCTGACTCCGATGTTTTGCTTCTCCTTTTTGGGTTCGGGCGCTTCAGAGGGCGCGCTGGCTTCTCCACCGAAGCGGCTGGCTTCTCCTTTGCTGCAGCTGGCTGCTCCGTCGACATGGCCGCGCTCTGCTTAGACACCGGCATTTTGGCAGAATTGTTGCCACCGTCAGATGTGTCCATATCGGCGGTAGAGCTGCTGCCCATGGCTAAACTACCCGCGGGTGTGGGTTTCTTCCCACGAAGTTAGAACTGGTCAGACTGAAAATTTTATAGAAATTCTAAAAATAACATATTTTTAATTTTTTATTGATTGCGATATCTCACGAATGAAACAACCGATTTTGACCGCACTGGCGGTAATCAACTGAAGCACTGGATGTGGTTTTTTGATATTAAGAATTATTTAGTTTTTGGAATCTATCAGTAAAACCGTTTAAAAGTTATTCCAAAGAAATCACATTAGAAAAAAAAGAAATTTAGTTTTTTTGAGATTCCTCAAGATTTAGGCGGGCAGCATACGTCCGGTTTCCTGATTAGGTTTCCTAATCAAGCTGATTAGGTTTCCTAATCAGGAATTCAGATTCGGAATTCCGTGAGACTAGCGCAAACGTCCGGTTTTTTGTATTAGGACGATTTGCGTATTATACGACCATTGCGTATATAGACGCTTTCGTGATAGTACGTTGTCATGGATGACGAGGAATTAATTGCTATTGCACTTTTACTGGCGCTAAACAAGAAGAAGAGGAATCGTCGTTATTGGGTACATACGTTGAATACTCTCAGATTAACAGAGAGTCAATTCTATCTCAAAAGAGCAAAATTACGAGCACATCCAGAAGAATTCTTCAAATATTACAGGATGTCAATGAAATCATTTAATGAGCTATGGAGCATAATGGCATACGAGAGAAAATAAAAAAACAAAACACATGCATGAGATTGTGTTTGGATACAGAAGAAAAGTTGACCATAACTTTAAGGTATGTATTTATTTTAAGTAAAATTTTTGTACGTACATTACACATTTAAATTCACTTATTTAAATTTTAAATAATTTTGAATAACATCATTTTGGGAATCTTCAGACTTGAGAATTAAAAACTGTGCAGCTTCACTATCTTCAACACTAGTTTCTGGTATAGAATATGCGGCATAGTCCTGCATGGGATTTTGTTGGGTAGTTGATTGGGGAGGTGTGACATTAGTGATTGAGTGGATAACAAGCTTAGGTTTAGGAGTACTCGTACAACTACAGGGGTCATTTTGCTGCTGGGAGGATGAATGAAAAGTTGATGCTGATGGAGATGGACTTTTTAAATACATAGGTGAATTTTGCGGTACATATATATTTCGTTGCAAAACTGGAATGCAAGGTGGTGATGGAGATGAAGTATTGTAATGTGAAGGCGAGCTTTGCGGTACAGGGGTATATAACCTACGTACAGAAAGAGGGCTCGGCATTGATTCTGATGATATGTCGCTATACGTGTACTGAGACTGTGATAACGATGGATCGTATCCCATGGTGACTTTTTTCACCAATTGAAGCATACCCAGTTGAAAATCAATTTTTTGATGGTGATTCATTTTTTTCATATAACTTCTGAAACTTAGTAAAAATTTGGTGTCGTCATCTTCATCAGTATTGAATGAATTAGCATTTGCTTTCTGTCTTTGTTGCAACATATTTAAAATCTGAGATGGGACATCTTTCTTCCTTTTCTGATTTACCACAAGTGAAGTTCGTACTGGTGACTCTATATGACTGATATGTTCCGGTTCAGTGTTTTCTTTATTTTCTGATTGTAGTTGTGATTGAATACTGTCTGAATCTTCTTTTGAATAGTTACCTTCAGAAACTCTTTTAGCAAATAAGGGTGTAAGAAAGTAAAGCAATTGACTATAAACATATGTTTTGGACTTTTTAGCTGCACTGCCAGTAGGAATATTTTTGGTTTTTTGAACTTCTTTTCGGTAATAGTCTCTAATGTTGGTCCACCGTTTCTTCAATTCGGCACCTAAAATACGTTAAAAATAAAACTATACAAATACAAATCATTTATTGATAACACCAACGTTACAGGTCAAAAATTATATAATAAAAGGTATAAATAGTATATTTTTTGTTTTTCAGATTTCTGGCAACTGGTTGTAATTTCGAAGAATTAAAAACAGATTTTCTGGTGGGAAGACGAACTGTGTCTGCGCTCGTTAAAGAAACCTGTGAAGCTATTTGGGAAGTTTACCAATCCTTAGAAATGAGGCCACCGTCATCAAAAGAACGTTGGGTAGAAATTGCAGAAAGTTAATATAGAAATTCCAACTTTCCAAACTGTGTAGGTGCAGTTGACGGAAAGCATATCCGTTTGATATCCCCCCTGCACAGTGGGTCTGCTTTTTATAACTATAAAAATTACTACTCTATTGTATTGATGGCAGTAGTAGATTCAGACTACCGGTTCATAGCTATAGATGTGGGTGCTTTTGGCAGAGACATTGACAGCAATATTTTTAACAATTGGGTTTTTGGGAAAATGTTAAAAGAAAACTGTCTTAATTTGCCTGAAGCAAAACCTCTGCCAGGAAGTAATGGGCCACCTCTACCCTATGTGTTTCTAGGTGATGAGGCCTTTCCACTAAACAATAATTTTTTGAAACCTTATCCAAGATGTAACCTCAATAATCAACGTCGAATCTTTAATTATCGACTGAGTCGATCTCGACGTATTGTAGAATGTGCTTTCGGCATTCTTTCAAACAAGTGGAGAATTTTTCATACTAATATGACGATTGCACCAGATTTTGCTGTTCTAGTAACGAAGACAGCATGCATACTGCATAATTTTGTACGCAGACGAGATGGTTATAAATTTAACGCATTACTTCGAGGATTTACCATTCAGTTCTCCAGGACAATCCACAAACCGAGGCAGAACTATAAGAGATAATTTCGCTGAGTACTTTATGACGCCGGTTGGAGAACTGTCATATCAATATAGTGAAATAATTATTAACCCACATTAATTCCACAATAAAAGGAATATTAAAATATGTACTTACATTTGTTTGTTTGATCTGTGGACGTTTCCCAATCATTATAAACGTCTTTACAAATCTGATCCCAAGCCAACTCCTTTACGTGTCTATTGTGGTAGTCCGCATTATTAATATCCCATATGCATGGATATTTTTCCACAGACATTATAAAATTTTCGGTCTCACACATTTTGTTATATAAAACGATAAACGTCCAGTCAGTACAGCGCTAGCGCTGTTCTGAATGAGAAATTTCCATTTGTGTGCGGCGAACGGACCAAAATGTACACGAGTGCTACGTTCGGAATGACGTCATTAGGCTTTTTCCCGTTCTTACAACCCGAACGCACGGCTAAAATTTCGAAACGAACGTTAGGGTTTTTTCCGTTCAGAAAAAATAAGAACGTGTGCGCCATGTTGAACATATTGTATGGGAGGAGACCATTCAGGTTGCCGAATCTGAATTCCTGATTAGGAAACCTAATCAGGAAACCGGACGTATGCGGCCAGCCTTACCAGTTCGAATCGGTCCTAATTGTATTTAAAAATCTAAGTTTGGTCAAGTCCTTTCGAATGACGCCAACCCCGATAAAATCGGTCAAGCCGTTCAAAAGTTATGAGGTTTACATACGGCCACACACACACACACACACACACACACACACACGCACACACACACACACACACACACACACACACACACACACATACAGACATCATCGCGGAAACATTCTGGGAAGCTTCCTAGGACCTCAAAACGTCAACATCCGTTGAAAACTCGATTTTCAAAAAAACGGGGTAATACCAATAACTTCCCAACTTTTGAAAATGTTCAATTTTCTTAGCGGGAAGTTAAAAAGGTACAGTGTAGTATTTCATAAGAATGTTCATGTGTTTGTGGGCTGGAATGAGAAGGTCGGCTTTTCATTCTTGATATGTAGACCACATCTTCACAGTAAACAGTAACTTTTTTTAGACCTTCGGTTCTCATTTTTCCTAAATCCAAGAGAATGAAGAAAAATATTTTGAGACTCTTGTCTATTTTATACTAAGTAAGTCGCATCTGGTCACATGTTAGTGAGCATTATAATGTAACCTCGATTAACAATACATTGAGATTCGTGCTTTACGCTCTACTTAATACAGGATCAACGAGGTCAGTGTACCTCAAGTGATCAAGAAATAAAAATACAGCTACTTACAATACCAATGAGGTCAGTGTCCCTTGAAAGCATTCAAGCCGAGCCCTAATTTGCCTATGTTACAAAGTGACTCCACTAATTTTCATAAAGGGTGACAGGTTAGCTACACAATCGATCACTTCGCTATTAGCATTTATGACAAAAGATTAAAGAGGCAAATGAACCGAAAAGTCAATATTCTTCTATTACTATTATAAAGCTGTAACATAGCTATGTCTGTACATTTTAGATATTTGAGAAAAAAATAATGTAATATGCTATATACGCGTGTCTAAACACAAAACGATTTTTTTTAGATTTTTTGTCAGTTTGTCCGTTTGTTCGCGCATCACGCAAAAACTACTGGACGGATTTTGATGAAACTTTTTTTATTTGATAGCTCTCGAGTAGAGTTAAAAACGGGTATACAATTTATCCCGATACTATACCGGGAACCTGAGATATAACCCAAAAACTAGCTTTTGGCTGCGGTGAAGCCGCGGGCAAAGGCTAGTTATTGCTAAAGCGAGTTTTTACAAAATAAAATGGTAAAAAAAATCTTGTATATATGGAGTTGTTTATGACCATGTATTTCGGAAGTTTCACAATATTGGACACGGGTCTTCTCTCAGAATGATAGGTATTCAGGCCATGGTCCACCACGCTGACCCAGTGCGGGTTGACAGACTTCACGAGTCGTTAAGTAAACTGTCTGCACTGGATGGCGGAGGTATTTAGAAACCAACCGCTCACGCCGAGTGCTGTGGGTTCGATTCACACACTGGACTATATGAATTTGTATGTGTGAGTTTTTTTATTTGTAAAGTCTCTACTGGCCATTTCAAATAAAAATAATTTTTGTTTGGCTAAGAATTCTAATTTAGAATTAATTTTATTTTTAAAATATGGAATTCTTTTTCCAAAAGTAGTCATTTGTTTATTGATTAGTGTTATGTTTTCATCGCATTTGAATCTTTTTCGGTAAAAACCTAATATACACACAATTTCTAAAAATCTCGAAAACTGAGGTGTGACCGTACGAGGGCCTTGGACTGGGGATCAAAACCGATATCTTAGTTTTTGGAATGCTTGGTTTTTTTACCATTAAGCTTTCACTCTGTTGATGCAATCTAGTCACCATTAATACCTTGGTTATCATCATCAATCTTTCATCTAATAGTCAATTATATAGTTTGCCCCTGCAACGAGATAAAACCTGTATAAACTCAAAAGTACAAAATAAACACAGGGTTTCGCCTTAAGTTTGTTTAAAGTAGTTACTAATTAAGAAAAGGCGTTTGAAAATTTAATGAGAATGTGTGTTAGAATTAGTCTAATTAACTTTGATCCGTCCAATTTGTGCCACATTGTAAAAGGTAGCTATGTGCTTGTGGTTTAACTAAAGGTTCCAATCCTGATGAGGACTGAATTTAATACCTTTTTTTTTTGCCAGTCCTTGACACTCATTTATTACGTCAAAAATGTACTCCTTCACACATAATATAACTTTAAAAATAAATAGAAATTCTCTTTTAAATGTAAACCTCTTTTTTAAACAACATGAACGACTTTCCATGAGCGAGACAAAATAACGATTGAATTAGCAAATTAACACAAGAAAATGAAAGATAAGTATAGATACAGATCGTTCAGCTTAGTTTAGGACCGGACGTTGTGTGAAATATCCGTGAATATTTATTTATATCATATTTATATTAATACTGCTGAAACTATTGCTATTATTTTATAATGGGTAAATGGAATATTTATTTTTAAATCTGGAATTTTCAAAGTCTTTACAAAAGATCAAGCCATTGTACGTGTTAAAACAAAAGGAATTAAACTCAAAAACACAACAAAACACTGAAACAAAACAAAAGATTCATGGTTAGGCAGGCATATCATACATAACATAATCAAATAATGTAAAGCGGGTTTTAATACAAATAATATTACATTATATAAAATTTCAAACAGCAAATCTGGACCGAAACAATATGCTTTTATGAGTTATTTAATAAACGATGACGTAAAAGTGCGACTAGGTCTGAAAGACAGTATTCATGTAAAGGTGTGAAAGGGAATGAAGGTTCACACGTGTGGAAAAAATGCCGGATGAGCGATAGGTTAAGAAGATACAAATTGCGAAAGTGGAAGGATAGAAGTACAGAGGAAGACCCAAACTAACCTACCTAGACGCGATCGGTCATGTATGAAGCAAGATGGAGAAAGGAGTATCCAAAACTTTATGAAAAAAAAATTATATTGTTGAATAAGCGAGAGAAGTATGCAAGAATAAAGCTTTTTGCCACTCTTTTCTCTCTGTCTACCCTGCAAGGGAGATGGCGTGATGGTGAGTAGTAGTAGTTGATAAATAAGTTATATGAGTAATCTAGCTAACTAAGGTGTTTAAAATTAAATAAATAAATAATAAATATTCACGGACATTTCACACAACGTCCTCTGGTCCCAAACTAAGCTTAACGCTTGTGCTATGGGTACCAGATTACGGATATAATACATATACTACTTTTTTTTTGTAAATAAATACATATAATAGATAGAAAACACCCAGACGCAGTACAAATATATGTGTTCATCACACAAATAATTGTCCTGAGTGGGGATCGAACCCACGACCTCGTGCACGGAAGTCGATTACACTACCGACCACGTCACGAGGCCCGCCCGAATTATTATATTACTAGCTTTACCCCGCACACTGAAGGTGCTTTTTAGAACATATTGCAGGTTCCCGAATTATTAGCGAGGTATTAGGGTATTAGGCTATTAGGCTTTGCCTTAAGCCCTAAAAAAGAGATAAATAACTGTCTGTCATACAAAAGTACCAAAAAAAAATGTTTACGCCTAAATTCCGATACAGTATTTTTTAGATTATAAATTATTATTTGTGAATGAGGAAAAAGAGAACTTTAGTACTAGCAGGAATCGAACCTGCGTCCCTTCCTATCCGGGGAAGTGTTCTAATCCACTGAGCTACCGTACCCAATTTCCTCATCACATTTGTCTTAACGACCAACGCCACAGTATTTTTTTTCAAATATCTTAAACGTACAGATAAGGCCCTGTTTCAATTTTATAACAGTATAGATACATAAACTAGCTGTTACTTATGACTTTGTCCCTAAAAAACTAAGCCCTTATAATGACTGCTACGTGCCAGTAAAAATCTCATCAAATTGGTCCTTGCATTTCAGATATTAGCCAAAGTCAAAGATGAATAAAAATACATTATCAGTCACCAAATTACAAATAAATAAATATAAATAAATATTCACGGAAATTTTCACACAACGTCCTCTGGCCCCAAACTAAGCTTAATGCTTGTGCTGTGGGTACCAGATTACGGATATAATACACTAGCCTTTGCCAGCGGCTTCGCCGCAGCCAAAAGCTAGTTTTTCGGTTATATCTCAGGTTCCCGATATAGTGCGGATAAAATGTCTACCAGTTTTTAAGTCAAATCAAGGCCTTTCAAATAAAAAAAGTTGCATTGAAATCCATCTTGTAGTTCTTTTAAATAAATTCTTCAAAAAATTCTAGTTTAAATAATTTTCTAGTTTTTCGGTTATATCTCAGGTTTCCGATATAGTAGCGGGATAAAATGTATACCAGTCTAATCAGCACCTTTCAAATAAAAAAAGTTGCATGAAAATCTGTTCAGTAGTTTTTGTGTGATGCGCGAACAAACAAACAGACAGACAAAAATTCTAAAAAAAAAATGTTTTGTGTGTAGACACGCCTATATAGCCTATTACAGTAATTTTTTCTCAAATATCTTGAATTTACAGACTCAGCTCTGTTACAGTTTTATAATAGTATAAATAGATAATATATTACTTTTTTCTTGTAAATACATATAATAGATAGAAAACACCCAGACGCAGTACAAATATCTGTGTTCATCACACAAATATTTATCCTGAGTGGGAATCGAACCCACGACCTCGTTCATGGAAGTCGGTTACACTACCGACTACGCCACGAGGCCCGTCAAATAAAGATCATTTAATTTTTTTTTATGTAAAATTCATTTGCTTGTGGGTTCTCTCACAATGTTTTTCTTTACCAAACAGTTATAATTTGACAAGAAATACAAACGTAGCTGCGAAAAATATCAGGGGTGCACCTTGTGAGGCTGCGATCTCAGACTGAGGATTGAACTCTATACCATTATCAAAGTAGTCTTAGTATTATCGCTAAGCTTTCACTGAAAATTATACAACTTATTATAGTATAAGATCGAACTATCGCGTTTCATTACTGCGCTGTAAAAACTTAGCTATTGACTTAATGAAAAAATGATGCCTATAAAAGTTGTTCCTCAAAAAACGATCTACAAAAATGGTCTGACATCATTTTTTCGTTAAATGATAAAAAAAAAGTTATATCGAAAAATATAAATTATTTTCTCGATATTCATTTTCGCTTATAACTTTTTATTTATAGTTCTTCGACAAAAAGTTACTGGACCAAAGTTATAGAGAATTTAATTTGCAACAAAAAATGTTAACAATTTTTTTTTATCAGATAAATAGTTTAAGAGATATATCGTAAAAACCGTTTCAACCCCTATTTTCAGGATGGTGGCCGTGGGACAAGGGTGGCGACCCCACAAACTTGATTTTAGCTTTACGCTGACCCCCCCTACACATTAAAAAAATAAAATTGCGTCCTCTAAAAAACGCAAGGTAAGGTCTAAAAAATGTAACATTTCAATGGACTACGGGAAGTTGCAGGGATTGCCTTTAGGGTCAACCGTTTCCCAGATTTTTTTTAAAGACAACACCCTGCTCTAAGCAACTTCCTTTCAGTTATATTAATTCTTGTATTTTTGTCTACAGAGCATCAGACAGATCGCCATTCGATGGGTCCTGCTGTTCGGGTTATCGACCCGTCGACTCCGCCAGCTTAGACACGCCAGACGAAGATGAAATAGATCCGGTAAAAAGTTCATTCACTACGTATTAATATTATATAAATGTTTTATTTAAAGACAACATTGCACTAAGGAATAATCCGTGTATCGTGGGGGACTTTATAAATATTCAATTTGACGGACACAAAGTACACCCAGACTCAGAGTAATCATTTGTGGATCACATAAAGAATGGTCCTGTGTGAGAATTGAACACGGGAAGTTGGCATCTTCACCACTCTGCCATATGTGGAGATTGAGCATTACAAAATTATATAAATAGTGTACGTCAGTTGTATTTAGCTGTAGTTATGTTTTTCAAAAAAAATCCCAGTAGCACTCGTGGGCCTCGAAAAGCGCGTGGTCTGGATTCCACCCCATTGGACTATGAGAACGAGAGAATAGAGAGTGCACTTGCGTTCACGCACACTCTCGTTCACTATAATATCTCTGGCGTAATTGATTAGACAAGAACCATAAACGCTACCATTATCCTGGTCTTCCATCCTGGCTTGACATCAACCCTCCTATAGGTATATAGAAATAGAATAGACTAGAAATAAAATTTATTGTCAGACGGAGCATCCCTAAGACGCTACGGGTCTCGTAGCAATTAGCTACAGGTGCCGTAGCGCTACACACCTGTAGATCATCAGCGTAGATTTTCATATAAAATATGAATAACTTCAAAACTAGACTTTATTATTTCCACAATGTCACGGCACAGATTTACTTTATTTGTAGTAAGGGTGGATTAATGTCACTGTCAACAGGGGCATTAAGCTTATTTTTTTTACAGGCCATTACTGTTGTTAGGCACAGGCTTTCTCTTAGAGTGAGAGAAACTTAAGCTATAGTCCACCACTCTAGTAAAGAGCGGCTTTTGCAGACCTCAAGGCCGTCAATAATATTTCTCAAGCAGGCAATTTATTTTTGATAACAATTATATTAATTATTATCAAAAATAGATTGCCCCACGGGAGATGGTGGTACCAACCCGCTCGGGCCCAATACCAAGTGAGTACTCCCACTTGGTACCCAGCGCTACCATCAGTCATGCAATGGATGATAATTCCTTACTTCCCTTAGAGTGGATTCGAACAAACTCGAATATATACAAGAATAACTATACCGAGAATAATCAATTCCACGATTTTATTCTCTTAGATAATCAACAGTCGATTTTCCACGCCATCTGACGTATCGCTTATACTTGGAATAGCTATTCGCGAATAGCGAATTGAATGTAATACCCAGCAAAAAGAAATTGTTCTACAAACGGGGCAGTGTATAGTTTAACTCATCTAAACTCTTATTTGTCGTATTATAGCGAGAGAAAGTAGCTGTCACGCGCCCGAAACGGATATTGGTTTCGAAAAATGACAGCACAAAAAAGTTGACGCCATTTTTTTTTATTCTTGAATTAACTCCTTATTAGATGCTTATCGGTGGTATAGTGACTATTCCCAAATAGGCTCGCTGTTCTTCGAATTGTTGTTGGTAAAATGTAAAATTGATTTATTCTCGAGTAAGTAGCGATTTATTCTAGGAATAAAATGTATTCTTGTTTGGTCGAATCCACCCTTTTTTTTATTTTAGGTGGAAAAAATGTCCTACCGCTCACCCTGCTGCCCGGGGAGACAACGGGGTAGTGTGGGGCAGCACATCCCTCGAGGTGACGGCCTCCGCAGCCGCGGCCTTCAGGCGCAGAATGGCTTCGACCGTAGACCGACCCGCCCGAAATCCAAACTGGGCGTTGGACAGGTCGGGGCCGTCCGCTCCTAGGTGCCGGACGATGCGGGCAGCGAATACCTGCTCGAGAAGTTTGCCCACCTCGTCCAGACCGTCCCGGCTTCGGCAGGAGCATGAGGGTCCCGGAGTTTGTTAAGCGCCGCGCGGTACGGGCGTCACGCTCGAGACCCTCCAGCATCTCCTGCCTTCTTGCATCTTTGGCGCGACAGATGGCCAGCTTTAGCGCGGCGCGCGCACTGCTGTACGCCGCATACAGCCGGCCCTCCCGCTCTTCGTCGCGGATACGGCGACGTCGGCTACGGGTGTAGGACCTCCGGGCACGAATACAGGCCGCACGGAGGTCCGCGAGCTCCCGGGACCACCAGTAGACCCCCTTCCGTCGAGGCGAGTGCCGCACGCGGGGCATGGCCGCATCTCTGCAGATCTGCGTAAGCATGCCGTGAATGCGGCCAGCCTCGGCGTCCACGTCTTCCGTCAGGGGGGGAGGCAGCCAAGATTGAAAAATGGCCGCCTCCACTAGCAGGTCCCGGCCGAGCCTATCCACAGCTCATCGCGGAAAAGCGGGAGTTCTGTCCACCGCGTGACCTCTGCTGGCGCCCTGAAGGGTTCGGGAGACCTCTATCTGAATGTATCTGTGGTCAGATAGGGTCTCGGCCTCCTCCAGGACTCGCCAGCTCCTTACGCGTGCGGCAACACCGGGGCTAGCGAACGAAAGGTCCACTGTCGGCCCGCCCCAGGGTCGCACGCACGTTTGGGCGCGGACCCTCGGTTGAGTAACATGAGATCCGCCGCTGCCACCCACACTTGGACCGCCGCACCTAGGGGGTCCGTCCTGAGGGACCCCACGCTGTTGATTTGGCGTTGAAGTCCCCCAGCACGAGCACAGGGCTCGGTGCTGTACGCCGTATCGAGGTCTCCAGGCTGTGCAAGAAGACCTCGAAAGCTACCAGACTACGACTAGGGGAGAAGTACACGCCATACAGCGTGACCCTTCCCCATTCAGCCGCCACATATCCTGTGCCCTGGTCTTTGAGTGACAAGGGCGGGGAATGCGGCGCCGCCGAACCGACGACTGCCACGGAGCCATCCCCGCTACCCGCCCAATTGGGGCGATCCGGTACTATGTAGGGCTCCGCGGCTACGGCAACACCGATCGACCGCTCCGCCATGGATTGCAGGAAGAGGTCCTGCGCCTTGGCGAAACGGCCGAGATTCCCCTGGAGGAGGATAGCGTCGTGATCCGTTACTGGACCACGATATCCTCCTCCATGCGCTGCGGCGGTCCAGCCGCGCTGGGTTGGGCAGCCGGGGCCGATTGGCTGCCCACTCTTAGGGCCTGACTTGGCCGGAGGCCTGCACCCTACCCGCCCCATACAGTGGTTGGCGGGGCGATTGCCCGCCGCGCACGCGGGGCAGTGTGGGGTGGCAGAACAGGCCGCCTGGAGCCGCCTGGAGCCCTGCGGAAACAAAGCCCGCTGCAGGCGAAGCAGTTTGTGCACAGCGGCCGGGTGTGACCGACCGCCATGCACTTGTAGCACCTGGCAGGCCGGGGCTCCAACGCGATTACCCGCGCGGCGCTCCAGCCCACCAGAAGTCTACCGGCGGTGACCAAATCCTTGGCCGCCGCGACAGGGCACGAGACTCAGACGGCACTCACACCACCTGGACCTGGGCGAATGGTTCCCACCCGGACGGCGCTGCTGGGAGACCCGGTTTTCGAGACGATTGCCTCCCAGATCTCTTCCGCCGTCACGGAATCGTCTAGCTTGGAAATGCGCAGTTCGGCGCACTTCACGGGTCTGGCGACCCGGACACCACTCTCCTCTGGGAACAGGCCCAGCAGCCTCGCGGCCATTGCGTCGGCCGTCTTGGCACCCTCTGGCCCCAGGTACTCGAAAATACGAGCATCTGTCCGGGCTTGGCGGGAGCGAGCGGAAACGTCCCCGACATCGGAGACGTTTATCTCCTGCCGGGCACGCTTCAAGACGGCCTTGTAGGTCAGGCCCTTTTTTTTACCCTCAGGCAGCACGGTGATCACCACCGCAGCTGCCTTCGGGACATTCAGTTTCCGCGACTTCTTTCCGCGGCTTCTGGGCTTCCCCTCTCTGATTGATTGGCGCTGCCTCGCGCTACGAAGCAGCGCCACAACCCTTGGCCCGGGATCGCCGGGGCCCAACCACCTGCCAGTCCCCGTCTGAGGACGTAGCAGCGGCAGGGGCGGGGGCAGGAGCCCGGGGTGCGACCGCTGCAGCCCGTGAGGGTGCGACCGTTCGTCGCGGCGCAGCTGAATGCGGAGGCGCAGCGGCGCTAGGCAGAGGCGGGAACTCCTCTCGGGGCTGACCCCTCGGGGCTGACCCCTCGGGGCTGACCCCTCGGGGCTGACCCGCCTTCTCCTTTTTCTTGGTCTTTATTTGGCCCTTTCCTCTTGGCTACAGGGGCCGTAGGCGAAGGGTTGGCCGCTGGTGGTTTGGCCGCCGGTGGTTTGGCCGCCGTCGTGGCAAACGAGACATGCCCCCCCTGGCACGGCAGGGCTGTCGGTGCTGAGTACGCCGCAGCACCTCTTTTGTCAGCCGCAAGCGGCGGCAGAAGTCGGGGCTCCGGCGGCAATCTTGCGGCCAGAGCATCGAACCGCGGACCAAAGACCACAGCAATGCGGTCAATGATCACGCGGAACGATTCGTCCTCCAACTCGAGTGACCGCGCCTCGAGGCAGCGGTTAGCCTCGTCGAGGCGCTGATTCTGCGTCTCCAGACGAGCGTTCTGAGCCTCGAGGTGCTTATTTTGTTCCGCCAAGCGCTGGACCGATAGCGTGATCTCGTGCGCGGCGTCTTTGAGGCCACGCGCGAAGCTACTTTTGAGGTTCCGCGAACCAGCAGCAACCGTCTCGACTATGGCCACACTGATTAAGGCCCTCTCCTTAACCTGGGCCGTCCCTATATGACCCTCATCTGGGAGGCGGAGCGGTATCGGCGTCCCTGGTCGGCCTCGACCCCTAGCCGCTGCGGGTATTTTTGGGGGAGGCATCTCAGTTGAGTTCAGATCGGACTCCGAGGCAGCGCCCCTCTGAGACAGGGTGCGCTTGCGCCAGAAGCGAGACACCGACACCACATCTGCCGGCCGCGATGGCTGACTTTCAGTAGCCTCAGTCAGGCCACCCTGCTCAGCGGCAGACATCTCGGCGGCTGAAGTGCCGGCCGAGTTGCCCGTCATCGGGTCGAATCCACCCTTAGTCACCTCATACGACACCCGTGGGAAAGCAATGGGGGGTGACACTTGTATCCTTAGTCCGTCACCACACGGACAAACCATCAGTGCATTTCCTTTCGCATCTTCATTAATATATTATATTAACTACACATATTAAACACAAGATTCTGCTCGTGGCTTTGTTCGCGTGGATTTCAGAATATAAATCCGTCACTTTACGGCACACTAATAATTTCTTTGCTTAAAATGCCAACCTAAAGTAACTATCCATTAAAAAGTAGCCTATGATCTTCCGAAATTGAGTCAATATATTTTCTAAATATGATAATCGGTAGATTAGTTATGTTGTGAAAGCGTTATAAAACAAACAAACAAACAAACTTTTGTATTTATAATATTAGTAAGGATACCTTCTTAAACTCTACAATAACCGATAAGCGATTCACCTTTGTGATCAAACTCACAGCGATAGACAACCGAATTAATTAATATAAACGCGTAGATTCTCAAAGCTAAATTAACACGACGTTGAATAAATTAACTTCGATACATATTTGAACAACATTAGGAATAATTAAGCGGCTTAATACTCTATTTTGTTGCGTATATATAATTTATAAGGGTTTCCCAGCTTCAATGGCTTAAACATGGTACTCAACCATCGTGATGACTATGACGTTTCATTTTTCAAGACTCTTAAAGTCTTTAGGTCGTTAGGGTTATTATTAGATAAAATGCCCTGAGAAGTGGTTTAAAGTGATAACAGCATTATTTTACCGTGGTACCACTCGATTTCGCAATAATTTTATAGCTATCTTTACCACTTTCAACATTACACTTGTTTTTTTTTTGATCTGTATTTTAGGTCTTGACATGCTCGGCTACTTTAAGGAACAAAGTATTTGTGAAATGTAGAAAAAGAGAACTGAAGTGAAAGGTTACTGTAAACGGGAATCGAACCTGCATTCCTTCCAATCTGGAGAAGTGCTCTAACCGCTAAGCTATCGCACTGACCAACGGCCATTTTCCCAATCTCCACATAACATTTGTCTTTACGATCCACGCCACCTATCGGATGCATTTACATGCATTATCCAATATAGTAAGTTTAATTTTGCAATTAAAATTCTTACTATATGATGGCGTGGTTTTTTTAAACATTTTTGATCTGTATTTTAGCACTTGACGTGCTCAGCAACTTTAAAGAACAAATTATTTGTGAAATGTGAAAAAAGAGAACTTTTGTGCGAGCGGGAAGCGAACCTGCGTCTCTTCCAATCCGGTGAAGTGTTCTAACCGCTAAGCCATTGCACTGACCAACGGTCATTCCCAATCTCCACATCATATTGGTCTTTAGGATCCACGCCACCTAACGGATGCATTTACTTTATTTTACTTGTTCTTCTCTGGTTATAACTAAAGTCAATTGTTGTATTTTTGTTACTGTTTGTTCATTGGAAAGTAACTATTTAGACATATTTTATTAGTTTTGGTAAGACCACGCAAGGACTCCACAAGACAGGCCTGACCTCTTGTGGAGTCCGCTAGTAAAGTCATGTTCCATTCATCCATCCATCCATCAGCCTTTCAACGTCCACTGCTGGACATAGGCCTCCCCAAGAGAACGCCACAACGAGCGGTCCCGTCATGGGGGATAATGCCGTCATCGCCGGGTTGGCGATCGCAGTGGATGTTGTTAATACTCGAGGGAGTGCTGCTGCCCCCTCCCCCGGTATTCCCTCAGTCAGCTTTTACGACTCCCGTGGGTAGAGAGGGGTGGGACAATTCTAAAACCGGCCCCACACGGCAAGCCATGTTCATTGTGAAGATAATATAACGATAAACTATTTTATAGTTTAAGCCGTTTAAGGAACAAACTATAAGTAATAAGTTTGTATAAATAAATAAATTACTAGAGACAAATTGAGGCGAAAATTGGAAGTTTATATAGTACTTTCTAACATTTACGCGAATTTCACACATTTTGAAATAAAACTACGTTTACGGAATCTATCGCGTTTACTTGATTTTTATGCTATCCCGACGTTTCGAATACTTTACAGCATTCATGATCACGGGTGGACTTAGATGGTAGATGTCCAAAGCTGATATGTTGTTTCAACGGTTACATCTACCCACAGTAATATGATTTTACTAATTTTTGGTTTATTTATTTCAACCCACCTAATATTCGTTTAGAAACACAATTAAAAATATCTACTCTAAATTTTATGCTTACAATGTATGAGGTTTTAAGCTAGTATAATAAAATAAATATAATACTCCTTTAAGTTTTAAAATTTTTGTTTATATTTAGTGCTTAAAAATTCTACCACAAACTACCAATTAAAATTTTAAGTAATAAAAAAAAAACTACCATAAAGAAGACAATATTGATTATTAGTTTCTATTATTAAATATATTGATTTTAATAGAAGCTAAGACTAAAAAGCTACCACCGGATCAGAACGCGGCCTGACTGAGAAAGATCCGGCCAGAAAACTCAGTAGGCAACAACTTGTTATGGATTATTAAATTTTTGCGGAAAATACTAACTAATCACTACTGTGGGTTTTATCTACACAATAAGCGCTAACTGTGTCTTGCAATCTTGTGGTGTGCCTTCTTGTATTATGTTTGGTGAGGCCTATCACAGGATTCCAGCTTGATGGCAAGACCCAGCCGTCTTCTCTATTGAAATTGGGATGTTTCATAATTTCAATAGCCTCACGTATCATTCTAGGACGAAATCGATGTTCTTTTGCGAGGACTTGAGGTTTGTCAAACCTGATGTAATGGTGGGTGTGGTCCTGTGTGTGCTCACAAATTGCAGACTTTGTATAGCGACGGTGCTTCACATCAGCTATGTGTTCTTTGATCTGAGTTCTTATGGATCTCTTTGTTTGCCCAATGTAGGAGAGACCACAATCACAATCCAGCTTGTCCACTCCTGCATCCTGTAAGGGTATATGGCACTTGACTGGTGGTAAAAATTGACTAATTCTTTTGAGTGGCTTATAGTAGGTTTTAATTGAAGCTTTCTTGAGAATGTAGCCAATATTGTCAGTGACTCCCTTAACATAGGGCAGGACTGCAGGGAGGCGCTCAACTGTGGGTGGCTTCACTCGGTTTCTGTGACCACGGCGTGGAACCTGCAACTTATTAGCATGTAAAACTTTCTTTACATGCGGCAACTCCCCAGCCAGGTGTTCTTCGTCACAGATTCCTTGTGCTCTCTGAAACAAAGATTTAGACACGGTAGCTAACTGTTGTGGGTGTAACCGTTGAAACAACATATCAGCTTTGGACATCTACCATCTAAGTCCACCCGTGATCATGAATGCTGTAAAGTATTCGAAACGTCGGGATAGCATAAAAATCAAGTAAACGCGATAGATTCCGTAAACGTAGTTTTATTTCAAAATGTGTGAAATTCGTGTAAATGTTAGAAATTAGAATATCCTATGCTTTAATTTCAACAGTTGATGTTGAGAAAGAGAACAGAACTTGTATGGTGTACTGTGCAAAAGCAACTAGTTTGTGGAAAAAATTAAGTTATTTTCTCAACAATATACTACGACTTACTTTAGACATACCCAATCTCCTTATCACATTTGTCTTAACGACCAACTATACGTATGTCTAAAAGATAATACTGTAGCTCAGTGGACTAGAGCACTTCCTCGGATAGGAAGAGACGCAGGTTCGATTCCCGCCTGTACTAAAATACTCTTTTTCCTTATTCACAAATTATAATTTGTACTTTAAGAGTAGCCGAGCATGTCAAGTGCTAAAATATAGATCAAAATGTTTGAAAAAATCACGCCTTCAAATAGTATGAATTTTAATTGCAAAATTAAACTTACTATATTGGATTAATGCATGCAAATGTGTTCCGATAGAGGCGTTGGTCGTTAAGACAAATGTGATAAGGAGATTGGGTATGTCTAAAAGATAGTACTGTAGCTCAGTGGATTAGAGCACTTCCCCGGATAGGAAGGGACGCAGGTTCGATTCCCGCCTGTACTAAAATACTCTTTTTCCTTATTCACAAATTATAATTTGTACTTAAATATTTAATATATTTATTGTTGGTAAAATTAGAAATACGTATCGCCAGAGTGACAGTGACTTGCTGCGATCCTTTCTAACCTCTTTTGCCTCTTACACTTTTTAATTCTTCATACATGCACGTCGATTGAGGGTACTCCTGACCTGGCCTGGTTAAATAATTAATGTTCCGATATGCGAAAAATCATTAAATAATAATTAATATATCCTGAAAAATTAATTTAAAGTCCTGGGAAGCGATCGCAGCGCCATTTACTGACTTCAATAATGAATCTAAACGATACATACAGAGCACCCACTCAAATACTCACAAAAATTTGTAGCCGTAGACATTTTTAAAACGTAAATTTTTACTTACGAGTTTCCGATATTTCGGCACTGTTGCAAGCGCCATGATCACGGAACAACTGAAGTCCTTGCGGGTGGGAATAGTTTTTATTATTCTGCGGTTAGAAATATCGGTCTACCCGCTTTCTCACTCGTTTATGACACGCAACACTATCTATGGAACCACTACCACTGGTCTCACTCACGTATCGAGCTCGATCACGACACACAACACTTACGGTGTCGACCCTGGTTTTTGAGGTGTTTTTCTTCTTCTTTGTACATAGACGAATCACGGGACGCCAGGTGCTAGATAATTGAAAACCATCTTCACGGTTGAAATTTTTGTATTTCGTGATTTCAATGGCTTCTCTCACCAATCTGGGTATATAGTGGCGTTCTGTCGAAAGTATCTGAGGATTATGTAAATTCTCGATATAGTGACTCGTTCCTGCCTCCAAAAGGTGTTGTGCTATCGCCGATTTTCCTGGGTCATTGTTTTTATAAGCCCTAATGTGTTCTTTCATTCGACATGCTACAGTACGCTTAGTTTGGCCAATGTATGAACTTCCACAGCTACAGTCCACTTTGTACACGCCTGGTCTTTCCAATGGGAAATAATCTTTCGGTGTGCGCAATAGCTGGGAAATCTTTTTTAAAGGAGTGAAAATCGTTTTTACTGAATACTTATTTAAAATATTTGCGACCTTATCTGTCACTCCTTTAACATATGGTAAATAAGCCGGCTGTCGTTCTACCTGAATGGGTCTTGCCTTCGTTTTTTGTCGTGGTGGAGGGAGCTGTCCTTTATAACCATTCCTCCGTAGAACTGCGCTTACATGTTGTAGTTCATCCGTGACATGTTCCTTGTCACACAAATTATATGCGCGGTTGGTGAGAGACGTCACTACAGAGTTTAGGTGTCGAGGGTGGTGATGCGAGTCAGCGTGCAAATAGCGGTCTGTGTGAGTTGGTTTCCTAAATACTGAGTGACTGAATGAACCGTCCTCTCGGACTCCTACTTTGATATCGAGAAATGCTATGCTGCGGTTTTTCTCTATTTCATACGTGAACCGCATTTTGTCGTGTATGTTGTTCAAGTGTGTGACATATTCTTTAACGACTCCTTCATCGCCTTTTATTATAGAGAATACGTCGTCGACGTATCTTTTCCAAAGTTTAATTTGGCGTGGGGCGGTGGTGATGGCTATCTTTTCAAAATGTTCCATCCATATGTTGGCGACGATTGGGGCTACTGGACTTCCCATTGCCACACCGTCGAGTTGTATGTAGTACTCGCCCTTGTACACGAAATAATTAGTCGTCAGACAATGTTTCACCAGATCAACATATTCTGCGGGGATCTTTTGTTGTTCTATTTTATCTGCGATTACCTTCATACAATCAGCTATTGGGACATTTGTGAAAAGTGATTCCACGTCAAAACTGACCATCACTTCGTCCGGTTCCAAGTTGTTGTGCTGAAGGGTCTCAATGAAATGACGAGAATCTTTGACGGAAGATCCAGTTCCTCCTGCTAGTGGATTTATGATGCTAGTTATATGTTTAGCTAACTCATATGTCGGGGAATCCACTTGACTCACAATTGGTCGTAGAGGGACGTTCTGTTTGTGAATCTTAGGTAGGCCATATAGCTTAGGTGGGTGGAGGTTCCTAGGTCTTAATAAATGATTCACTGTTTCTTCGCCAATCGCATATTTGCATTTATTAATAAGCTCTCGAGTCTTTCGATTCGTCCTGGCAGTGGGGTCGTATTTAACTTTCATGTACGTTTTTTCATCGGCTAATAAATCTCGTACTTTTTGTTCGTATTCAATAGTGCTCATAACAACCGTCGCATTTCCCTTATCCGCTCTTAAGACCAGTATCTCTTGATCGTTCTTAAGCTCTTGTAATGCGGACATCTCAGCGGCACTGATGTTGGGTTTAGGACATTTTGCACTGCGTATAGTTACAGCGATGTCTTGCCTTAAAACCTCCGCGTCCGCTGGCGGTAAATTATTTTTTCGGATAACTTCCTCAACGGTTCCAATAATTTGTTCGTAAGGGATGCGATTTGGAGCAGGAGCGAAATTCAACCCTCTCTCAAGAACGTTCATCATAGGTTCAGTCAACTCTTTGTCCGATAGATTAAAAACAGTTCGAGTGTTTTGTGACTTTGCATCATGGTAGGGGACACGTGATTTTTGTTTATCGATAAGTGATTCAAACTTTCGTTCCTGTTTTTTAGCACTTAACTCACGTGAACGTTGGGCTTGTAGGTATGTGATGCGATCACATATGTCAAAGTCACTAGGTGATAACTCGCTACTGCATCTCAGGTGTAGGTCGTATAACTCACATTGAATCTTGTCAAGTTGGTATCGGGTGTTACTGATAGATTTGCGTAGTAATTTAACACTCGCGTTTCGTAGAATGGTTGCGGAACCGTGAATATCGTTACGAGGTCTTCACGTTATCACCTAGTGACTTTGACATATGTGATCGCATCACATACCTACAAGCCCAACGTTCACGTGAGTTAAGTGCTAAAAAACAGGAACGAAAGTTTGAATCACTTATCGATAAACAAAAATCACGTGTCCCCTACCATGATGCAAAGTCACAAAACACTCGAACTGTTTTTAATCTATCGGACAAAGAGTTGACTGAACCTATGATGAACGTTCTTGAGAGAGGGTTGAATTTCGCTCCTGCTCCAAATCGCATCCCTTACGAACAAATTATTGGAACCGTTGAGGAAGTTATCCGAAAAAATAATTTACCGCCAGCGGACGCGGAGGTTTTAAGGCAAGACATCGCTGTAACTATACGCAGTGCAAAATGTCCTAAACCCAACATCAGTGCCGCTGAGATATCCGCATTACAAGAGCTTAAGAACGATCAAGAGATACTGGTCTTAAGAGCGGATAAGGGAAATGCGACGGTTGTTATGAGCACTATTGAATACGAACAAAAAGTACGAGATTTATTAGCCGATGAAAAAACGTACATGAAAGTTAAATACGACCCCACTGCCAGGACGAATCGAAAGACTCGAGAGCTTATTAATAAATGCAAATATGCGATTGGCGAAGAAACAGTGAATCATTTATTAAGACCTAGGAACCTCCACCCACCTAAGCTATATGGCCTACCTAAGATTCACAAACAGAACGTCCCTCTACGACCAATTGTGAGTCAAGTGGATTCCCCGACATATGAGTTAGCTAAACATATAACTAGCATCATAAATCCACTAGCAGGAGGAACTGGATCTTCCGTCAAAGATTCTCGTCATTTCATTGAGACCCTTCAGCACAACAACTTGGAACCGGACGAAGTGATGGTCAGTTTTGACGTGGAATCACTTTTCACAAATGTCCCAATAGCTGATTGTATGAAGGTAATCGCAGATAAAATAGAACAACAAAAGATCCCCGCAGAATATGTTGATCTGGTGAAACATTGTCTGACGACTAATTATTTCGTGTACAAGGGCGAGTACTACATACAACTCGACGGTGTGGCAATGGGAAGTCCAGTAGCCCCAATCGTCGCCAACATATGGATGGAACATTTTGAAAAGATAGCCATCACCACCGCCCCACGCCAAATTAAACTTTGGAAAAGATACGTCGACGACGTATTCTCTATAATAAAAGGCGATGAAGGAGTCGTTAAAGAATATGTCACACACTTGAACAACATACACGACAAAATGCGGTTCACGTATGAAATAGAGAAAAACCGCAGCATAGCATTTCTCGATATCAAAGTAGGAGTCCGAGAGGACGGTTCATTCAGTCACTCAGTATTTAGGAAACCAACTCACACAGACCGCTATTTGCACGCTGACTCGCATCACCACCCTCGACACCTAAACTCTGTAGTGACGTCTCTCACCAACCGCGCATATAATTTGTGTGACAAGGAACATGTCACGGATGAACTACAACATGTAAGCGCAGTTCTACGGAGGAATGGTTATAAAGGACAGCTCCCTCCACCACGACAAAAAACGAAGGCAAGACCCATTCAGGTAGAACGACAGCCGGCTTATTTACCATATGTTAAAGGAGTGACAGATAAGGTCGCAAATATTTTAAATAAGTATTCAGTAAAAACGATTTTCACTCCTTTAAAAAAGATTTCCCAGCTATTGCGCACACCGAAAGATTATTTCCCATTGGAAAGACCAGGCGTGTACAAAGTGGACTGTAGCTGTGGAAGTTCATACATTGGCCAAACTAAGCGTACTGTAGCATGTCGAATGAAAGAACACATTAGGGCTTATAAAAACAATGACCCAGGAAAATCGGCGATAGCACAACACCTTTTGGAGGCAGGAACGAGTCACTATATCGAGAATTTACATAATCCTCAGATACTTTCGACAGAACGCCACTATATACCCAGATTGGTGAGAGAAGCCATTGAAATCACGAAATACAAAAATTTCAACCGTGAAGATGGTTTTCAATTATCTAGCACCTGGCGTCCCGTGATTCGTCTATGTACAAAGAAGAAGAAAAACACCTCAAAAACCAGGGTCGACACCGTAAGTGTTGTGTGTCGTGATCGAGCTCGATACGTGAGTGAGACCAGTGGTAGTGGTTCCATAGATAGTGTTGCGTGTCATAAACGAGTGAGAAAGCGGGTAGACCGATATTTCTAACCGCAGAATAATAAAAACTATTCCCACCCGCAAGGACTTCAGTTGTTCCGTGATCATGGCGCTTGCAACAGTGCCGAAATATCGGAAACTCGTAAGTAAAAATTTACATGGTATAAATCCCGTAAAAACGTTTAGAATTATAAGTGACCATGAAAGTTTGAAATTCTATATTTTTAAAACGCCCTTATTTGAAATTTGAAATAAACTTCTTCAATGTCCTTCTTCCCGCTTGTTGAATAAAAGTCTTCCCGCTTGTTGAATAAAAGTCATAATAAATTAAGCAATAAATTAAACGTTATTTCATCAAGAGTTGTTGGAATCGTGGAAAACAAAGTTAATTAAAAGAGAATCTAACGAGCCTCGTGGCGTAGTTGCTATTGTAACCGACTTTTGTACACGAGGTCGTGGGTTCGATTCCCACTCAGGACATTATTATTTGTGTGATAACATATATATTTGTACTGCGTCTGGGTGTTTGCTATCTATTATATGTATGTATTTACAAAAAAAAAAGTAATATATGTATTATATCCGTAATCTGGTACCCATAGCATAAGCGTTAAGCTTAGTTTGGGACCAGAGGACATTGTGTAAAGTGTCCGTGAATATTTATTTATTATTAATTACAAGAAAAAACAAGATGTATTTTATAAACAATAAAATATACCTATAGATGGCGTTTCTCTGGAAAACATATTTTGCTTCATTTTTATACATTAGCGCACTATGTCAGTTGCACTCTCCATTTAATTAAAAATCTGATTATTATTTATAAATAATTTCTTGTCCTATCTTACAGTAATTTTTTTTCCTAAATATCATAAATATATTTTATTTTTATGTAAAAGAGAACTCCTTTTTTTTGTTTAGGTGGGAAAAAATGTACCTAAACACACACCCCGTCGAACAAGGTAGTGTGGGGCCCTCACCCACAATTTTGCGTCCATAAAGTACACCCAGACTTAGAACAACAATTTGTGGATCACACAAAGTCAATAAAAAATATAATATCGCTATTTGATAATTATTTTTTATTTTAGTTAGGTCGTAGCGGAAAGTAGAATAACCTATAGGTCTTCTCAAAAATTAAGCTATGTATTGCAATACGATTTTTCTTTCTCCTGGTAATGATAAAGATTACTGCGGTTAAATAAACATTTTATGTATGGTTTGTTGAGAGACCTGCTCAAATATGATCAAATGTGATTTATAGACAGCTTATAACATTACTAAGAGAGTATTTGTGTAACTGTGAGAGGGTTGTACTTTACCTATCGAGCTGGCCCATCCACGTAGGCATTAATTAACAAGGCAGCTAATTTCCATTACTATTATTCTAATTTTTTTTGCAAGCCTTTTCCAGCGAATAAAACGCAATGACAATGTGAAGCGTCATAAAATTTTAAATATAATTGTAATGATTACAACGAAAGGCAGTGAATTTTATGAAAAATAATTAAAAGAACTAATTCATAAAATATCAATGCACAGCTATTCTAAGATCCGCCCGCGTCATGTCTACGCCCACGTGTTTTTAAAAAATCTTCGGAGTAATTCCTATTAACACCCGGTTTCTGAGGGGTTGCGACTAATTAGGAAATAGTTCCCCAAGCTTTTTAATAAATTTACATATTACTCATGAAAATAAAAACTAACAAAAAATTAACCATAAAAATATAATTTAAAAGTATTTGCGGCTATATTTAGTCTGCCACGTCAGCAGAAATGTATTTCTTTATTAATATAAAAATAGCATTTCAATTAAAAAAAACACTATTTGTGAATGAGGAAAAACAGAACTTTTAGTGCGAGCGGGAATCGAACCCGCGTCCCTTCCAATCCGAGGAAGTGCTCAAGCCACTGAGCTCCCGCACCGCACCTTTCGGTGATCCCAACCTCCTCATCACATTTGTCTTTACGACCAATGCCACCTATCGGAATGCATTTACATGCATCGATTCCCACTCGCACTAAAATTTCTCTTTTTCCTCATTCACAAATATAATGTACTTAGGTTTATATTACAACTAGCCTTTGCCCGCGACTCCGCCGCAGCCAAAACCTAGTTTTTATGTGATATCTCAGGTTTCCGATTGTTTTGTGTTCAGATACGTCTATAGCCTAATACAGTATTTTTTTCTCAAATATCTTAAATGTACAGACACAGCTCTGTTACAGTTTTATAATAGGATTTTGGTGCTAAATTTAAAAGCATTAGCTATAAAAAAAGCTACAATCTAGCTACTATATCTATCCGCCGAAGAACGGTACACATTTGTACGCCAAGCTTATCATATCTCATCTCACACATACATAGAAATGCAAATCTAAATCCCCTAATCTAATTCGTGTCTTGCAGATACCAAAATACAGAGTTGTATTACTCGGTGACGCTGGTGTGGGGAAGACGGCTTTGGTGTCGCAATTTATGACCTCAGAATACATGAACACATACGACGCCAGTTTGGGTAAGTTTCATAAAAATACACCTTTTAATTTTTACCCTATCATAGACTACTTTTATCCACAGATAGAACATAACCATTTGATGGTTAGGTATACTCGCATTGTTTGTATAAATATAAATAAGTTTTAATGCCGGGTTTTTTATTTATAATATGTTCATACTGTTGTGGCATATTTTTTGTAAATCCCAATTATTATTATTTTTACCCCATCGTTAAATTCTATACAAACAATAACACGGAAATCATCTTCAAATCTTGTCTATATATTGACCAGTTGATATGCATGCAGCTATATGCAGGAAAGCTTATAAAGCATGTGTTAATACTCCTTTTTCATAGCATGTACATATTTAGCATGTCATTTTAGTAATTTGAACTGTAATAAAATTAAATAAGTTTCAGTTATATATAAGCTATCTAAAAAAATAAAAATAAAGCTTAAAAATAATTAGTTATTACGAATCTTTGTTAGGTAATTTCTGCAACATCATTCATCATTCTGGTCGGTAGCCGTGTGGAGCCGGCTTTTTGAATTGAAATGGGAGTCGTGAGAGCCGACTAAGGGAATATCGAGTGAGTGGGCAGCAGCACTCCTTCGAGTATTAACAACATCCACTGTGATTGCCAACCCGCCTGCCAAGCATGGCGATTACGGCACTATCCCCCATTCTTGGGGAGGCCTATGTCCAGCAGTGGACGTTAAAAGGCTGATGGATGGATGGAATTTCTGCATGCCTGTTAATTGAAAGATGCCTATTGTATACAGGTACTGAAGCCAAGAGTGTTGCCGATTCTAAGAGTCATAACAATTGTCATTTATTATCTACTGGCGGCCCGTCCGGCTTCGCACATGTCGACATTGATTTTTAAACATTTTAGGATAAACATAGAGTAAATATATCTTTATGCAGGAGGCATTATTTTTCCACTAGCTGAGCCAGCGAACTTCGTACGGCTATATTTATTTTGTCGTGTATATTTTCTCAAATTCGGAATGATGTGTTTTATTATTTATGCCCGCCTCAGCTACATACGGGTGGGTGGTGTTCAGTCGCGGATTAAGGAAATGTAACACTAAATTCAAATCAGTCGGATAATCAATAATTCTATAAATTGACACGTTTTATGTATCGAAATTAATTAACCCGTCAAATCAAAAAACTACCGGAAATGTTACACGTTACGTACTCAATTACAAAAAATGAGAGAAAATCTTCCGTTTACAATGCGACCATGTTGTAATGAAATAAAATTACAATTGATCAATTCGATCATAACTATTGTAATGCCTTATAATATACAATACAATATTATTCGTTTTTCCTTAAATTTTTATTGAACTAATCTATCCATACTGTCAATATTTTTGTTAAACATAGCATCACGCCTGTATTCCCCGAAGGGGTATGCAGAGGTGTATTATACACGTATTATTGTTATTGTCAATATATTGGAGATTTCTCAGTCTTCTGTCTCAGTTTTCATATTATGAGATTTAAAAGACAATGGTGTTTTTTTTATACAAACCTTGTTCTGACGATAACGAACACAACAAAAAGAGAATTATCCAACTTAGTGCAGTCGTTAGGAAGTTATGCGTGTACCTACATTTCAGTGATTAATTTTTATTTATATAGATGTATATGTTACTGTAAAATCCCGAACTACGGTAAATCCTAAGATTTTCAAGTAAAATCTAACATTTACCAATTCTTAATGGTAAAAGTCTGAACCGTTCTATGATCATCGTTTATTTCGAACTTTTACCTCCGGTAAATCCTAAGATTTTACTGGAAAATCTAAGATTTACCAACTCTTAATGGTAAAAGTCCGAATCGTTCTATGATCATCGTTTATTTCGAAATTTCACCACCATCAATATTATTTATAACTACTAAGTTGATAATATCATGGGGACGCTCCCCATTATGGAGATAAAAAAAAATCTATAACCTATATGGATACTTACTTAGCACTACAAGAAGTAGGTACATATAATCACGTTCCTTTTTACACACTTTTTATTATTAAACACAAAGTGAAAAATGTGAAATCGAAAATAACAGTCACGAGCAGGATTTGAACCTTCATCTCCTGGATATCGTCCAGATGCTTTGCCAATTCAGCAATCGTGACCCTAGCTCCTGACTGCTAATTGCGATAACACATTCATATTTAACGTCTTTGGGTGACATCAAGTGAAAGCATCTGGACGGTATCCAGGAGATGCAGGTTCGAATCCTGCTCGTGACTGTTATTTTTGATTTCACATTTTTTACTTTGTGTTTAATGTATGTTGGTAAGCATGTCAAATGCTAAAAATATATATAAAAATATCTAAACACTTTTTATTAGCTTCACCTGTATGTTTGTAACCGACTCCTTTGGGCGCGATTTTGACCCACTTTAAACGGCCAGATTTCGTTCAAACTTTGTAGGTTTATCGAGGACCGATGACAATACACTAATTTGATAAAATTATTTGGTATTTATCGGTTTTTAGGGTTCCGTAGTAGAGATGTGTAGCACTGCGCTGCGCCGCGCAGTTGTGCTAACTCAGTTCACTGCGCTGGGTGTTTTAACTTACTTTTTAAAAATGAGTTTGTGCATAACCCAGGTCCAGGAAATTCGTTAACTTCTTAAAAATGAGTTGGCACATAGCCCAGGACCGGGTATTTGTTTTTGGGAAAAAATGTGTCATTTTGTTGCGCCATGGCGCAATTTTGAGATAACGCAATGAGCCGACGCTGTTAACCGCGCCTGAGTTATTGAGTTAACGCAAGGATTTTTGCTGAGTTACCCATGTCTATTAATAAAGAACCCTTATAGTTTAGCCATGTCCGATGAAGTTTAAAGGCAAATTAACTAACTAACTAACTTATCATCACGCCATTTCCCTTGTGGGGTAGGCAGAGAGAACAGAATGCCAAGAGGCTCTATTCTTGCATACATCTCTCGCTTCCTCAACATTCATAACTCTCTTCATACACGCTCGCCGGTTTCGGAGACTCCTGACTCCACCTTCCTTCAATACATGACCAATTTGATCTAGGTAGGTGAGTCTTGGTCTCCCCCTGTACCTACATCTTTCCACTTTCGCAAATTATCACGGCATAAATAGGTTTTATTTCTTTTAAATTTTTAAATAACAGTACATTTGATACTATTTTGGGACTAAAAAGAAGAAAATAAATTATAGTTTAAAAAACTTAAATAACACGCTTTAAATAGCTAGTTGAACTAAAACGTAGTAAATAATATTACAATGAATAATGATTGCAAAAAAGCGTGAGGTGCATAATCAAATGTTACAAATAGTTGACCTATATAGTAAAAAGCACCCCACACTTTTTTACAATCGTTATTTATTGTAATATTATTTACTACTTTTTAGTTCAACTAGCTATTTAAGCGTGTTATTTTAGTTTTTTAAACTATAATTTATATATTCTTACATTCCCCGACTCGTGTTGGTAAATCCTAAGATTTGCTGGGAAAACCTAAGATTAACCAATATTTGGGCTTTTACAGTAACATATAATTATACTGTTTATTTATAGTAGAAATATTTATGAGCGAATTGACTTGTCATCCTTTGATATTGCAGGTTGTCACGGTAAATTGATGTAAATTAAATTGTATAGGGTCATTGACGTCATTATTAAAATTGACACATGTCAACAGCACATCCCTTTCCGGTACGAGATGGCTGTAATGTGCGCGTCATATCCGTTAGGCCGTGGATTATGTTATAATAGGGATTTATCGGCGGCTGTTTTCGTATTAATAAATGATCAGCATAGATTAAGGTTTCCGATATCTGTACAGTAATTGTTTTAAATATTATAATTGCAGAAGTGTAAGTTAGATTGTTTTGTATTTTTTATTTAAATGACAACTTTTTTTGTTAAGGCGGGAAAAAATGTACCAAACCGCACACCCTATCGTACGGGGCAACGACCAGGGTAGTGTGGGGCCTGCACCCACTAAAGAAACCCGCCGTGTGCCGTCTCTCCGCCTTTATTGGCGGGCCACTGGAACTGTGTTACATTCCTTCGGTGGTAGCTTAAGAAGCATCGGGAATCGCTTATTAGACATATAAATATTTTCTCTTTTTCATGATTTATATAAATTAGCCAGTATGCGACGACGTCAACGTAATTGTTGTCAAAAACGTCACGTTAGACATAGATTTTCATTTGGTTTTTCATCGCACCCGGCACGTTAGTAAAATGAATTTTCTTCTTTTTTATTATGGCAATCAGCCGAAGCTATTGTTACCAGTGGCATGATCATATTGCATCAAGTTAGTTTAGTAAAAATAATTCATAATAAAACAAGTAACAAGTCACAGTCAAAGTTATCCAAAATTAGTTATAGTCATGTCAGTCATGCTCCAGTAAAGTCACTATCACTTCCCCGACTCGTGTTTGGAGCTTCTATAGAGTAGGCACTAGGCTTACTGGAGGCAACGCGAAAACACACTTTACGCTTATGCACATAAAATTGTTAATTAATAAAATACCACTTTTACACATGAATGCTTGAAATAACCCAAGTTTTGGAAAATAAAGCAGAGCGTCGATATGATTCTTTCATGTTCCCGCCAAAATCGTTTCATACACTTTTTCCTCTCGCATATTCGTGTGATAGTAATGACGTATTATCTGCATTATTTTAAAATAAGAAATAAGGTATTTTCCGAGTATAACGTATATTATATAAGTCAAATATTGTTAAATTTTTACGACTATTTTATCTTCGCACGTTGGACAGTTCGCAAGGGATTTATTCACAATCTTATAGGTACTATTTTACAAACGATACATTTGTTCTTCTATAAAAATAATATATCACATTTAAACGTTTACGATATACCTATACAATATGTTTCAATAAACACAATCTTTATATATAAAAATTTCATGTCACGTTGTTTGTCCCCGATGAGCTCCTTAACTAATATTAATTAAATTTTGCGCATGGATGTACTTTGGTACAACTTGAGAGATAGGATAGTTTTTTACCAGATTATTCATTTTTATTGCAAAATTATCGTACGAATGATATGTGCTAGAGCAACGCGTGCTAGGTCTGCTAGTCTATATTATAAAAATGAATCCCTATATATATAACTTCAGAACTACTTTACCGATTTCATACATAGGTAACTTTTTTTTAAATTTTTCTAATAGTCTGTAGAAAAATTAAGAAAATTGCGCAAAATATTGTAAAATTTTAGAAAATATAACGATAAATATATATGAGCCATAAATATATATGAGAATTATTAATAACTTAAATCAAATAAAAGGAACCACAGAGTTCCTTTATGAAGTTACGCCGTTGAAGTCTTTGTCGGCAGAGAGAATAGATATCTGTTGTCAAATAATTACAATTTAATGTCAGAACCGCGAACGGGATTACAAATTCCTCTTCTAACGTTCTCAACAATAAAAAAGTTATAAGTATATACTTTTTTATTCATATTACATTAATTCCACCCCTTCCCTACCAGAAAAACTGGGATTTAGGTCACAGTACTTTAATACGAGACTCGTAAATGGGTTCAATAAATTCACAAGCCTTCGAAAAATTTATGATCAAAAAGGAGCTATATTAATAGTCTCGTGCCTCTTTATATCCAAACTTTCTTGAAATTTAGGTGTTGCTAAGATAGGTATTGTATGATGAGCATTATTTATTTGAAGAATTAATATCACCTGTCACTTTCCTGTCTTCTGCTGACCCTATGTCTGACCTAAAACTCACGTTTCATTAATAAAAACAGGAAAAATTTTAAACAAAGTGAAAAATGTGAAATCGAAAATAACAGTCACGAGCAGGATTCGAACCTGCATCTCTTGGATACCGTCCAGATGCTTTGCCGATTCAGCCATCGTGACCCTTGCTCCTGACTGCTAATTTCGATAACACATTCATACTTAACGTCTTTGGGTGACGCCTGCACCATCTGTCGGAAGTATTTTCATACATTATACCGACCAGGTAAACTTAATTTTACAATTAAGATTTTACCTAATAATGACGCAAACCCTATAAATATTTAGACATTTTTATATATATTTTTAGCATTTGACATGCATTTTCACTTTGTGTTTAATGTATGTTGCTAAGGAAAATATTTATGTACTTATTGTCTGTAATAGTCAGACTATAAGTGCATATCTTATTAAGTAAAACGAATAAAAAAATATAATACGGAATTTCCGGATATTCTCAATTTTATACTAGCGTAATATCTCGGATAATTTACAGCATCTATAGTCACGAGTGGAACAACCGAATGTATAGATCAATAATTAATAAATAACTTATATTATTCTTGTTTTCTCTTGTTTTGTTGGGTCTTATAGGCTTTTGTTAGATGGTGTTATTTAAAGACAAATTATAAAGAATCGTAAATTATATGAGAATTAGCTTGTTCGAGATCGAAACTATCATGCGAATATAATTTAAAATTTAAACTAACTGAAGAAAAACGTATCGTTTTAACCGTATTTTTGAAAGCTCCAATGAAGCACACACATATGTCGGTTAAACTTTATGCGAGGATTCTATTGGTTAGCAAAAAACGGTTCCTCCTATACCCCTCTCCTTGACGTATGTAAAATTTTTACTTTACGCCATTACACTTTCTATTTTATTCACATACGCATCGTTTTATTTTTCAAAGTGAAATCAGTCACAAACCTCGTTCTTCTTAAATTTTGTAACCGATACGTTTTTCTGATTAACTAAAATTTAAGACCTTTGAGATTTGTATTAAACTCTATAATTATGTTAAATAAACTTTTTATTTAAAAAAGGTTTATGTCACATTGATCTACTAAACTAAATATAACCTCGTTAAAGAGATTTGAATTTTGAATTCCACACCAACCATAGGGCAGAAGAGAAGGGCGAGTCCTAACTATTATAAATCGGTAACAGAGATGTGTCTGTACGTCTATCTATTATATATAATTCCAGTGTCACGATGTTTGTCCGGGATGAGCTCCGAAACTAATGAAATGATTTTATTTTTAAATGTGTGTTTTGTTCTAACTTAATGGTGCGTTCACACGTTTGCGTTCAAAGCGACATTCAACGGGCACGAGCACGGGCACAAGCGTGTGAACGGGCTGCCCGTGGCTGCCCGGCTGCTTGTGTACGCGCTCGCTTGAGTGAATGTCGGTTTTGGCAAAGTTCAAAGGATGAATGTGCTTGCTCCCGTGTCCTGTTGACATGCGCGCGGTCGCTTTAGTACATTAGTACCTCGTAAGCACTCGAGGCGACCGGACGCGCAAGTATTAATGAAAAAAAAAAATATTTTAAAAACTAAAAAAACACGCGTTCCTTTTTTCACGGGTAGATGAGCCAAAACAAACATCCCCACTAGCGCGTAGGAAGAGAGTACCTTTTCCGCCGGCGGACCACTGAATTAATCCTACACAGTACCAGTGGCCCGTCAACATAGGCGGAGAGATGGCACACGGCGGGTTTCTTTAGTGGGTGCGGGCCCCACACTACCCTGTTCGTTGCCCCGAACGACGGGGTGTGCGGTTAGGAACATTTTTTCCCGCCTAAACAAAAAAAAGGTAGAGAGTACCTACCTTTCATATTTTTGATCCCGAATTGAAATCAACATCACCAAACACCTATCAAAACTTACAGTAGAAAAATATTAAGTACAAATAAGATTTTATCATATTTGTAAATTAGATAATATGAAATAAAATTGACGGGCCTCGTGGCATAGTCGGCGGACTTCCGTGCACGAGGTCGTGGGTTCGATTCCCACTCAGGACAATTATTTGTGTGATGAACACAGTTATTTGTACTGCGTCTGGGTGTTTACTATATATGATATGTATGTATTTACAAAAATGTATTATAGCCGTAATCTGGTACCCATAACACAAGCGATAAGTTTAGTTTGGGACCAGAGGACATTGTGTGAAAATGTCCGTGAATATTTATTTATTTATTTATAAAAAAAACAACAAAGAGATAACTATTCCGAAAACCAACCCAATGAGGCAGGTTTTGATTTTACGTTTCTTCCCATATACTTTTTTGTTATTACAATATTGAAATTAATCACTATTAAACTGACATCAAGGCTCAAAGTCGCTCAGCGGACCATGGAGCGGGCTATGCTTGGTATTTCCCTACGTGATCGAATCCGTAATACGGAGATCCGTAGGAGAACGAGAGTGACCGACATAGCCCGCTTTGGCCCGTCGATTTGCCATGCTGAAGTGGCAATGGGCAGGCCATTTCACTCGACAAACCGACAACCGTTGGGGTAAAAAGGTTGTCGAGTGGCGACGTATCTGACGGCGCACGTAGGACGGCCTCCCACTAGATGGACCAACGATCTGGTAAAAGCCGAGGGGAGCCGTTGGATGCAGTCAGCACAGGACCGCTCGTTGTGGCGTTCTCTTGAGCAGGCCTATGTCCAGCAGTGGACTTTGAAAGGCTGATGGAAGGATAGATGAAACTGCTATACTATATATATAATATGACTGCCTCGGTTGTGCAGCGGTAGTGTGAGTGACTGCTGATCATGAGGTCTCGGATTCGATGCCCGGGTTGGGAAATGTTATTGGAGTCTGAAATGTGCCCGGTAGACGGCAATAGGCTCGCCCCCTATTACGTGGGACTTAAACATAGCTGGCGAATCGTGGGTGTGTAATACACCTCTGCCTACCTCTTCGGAGAATACAGGCGTGATGATAAGTTTCTTTGTTTATCACTAATATATTATAATGACTATTTATTAAACACTAGCCAAAAGCTAGTTTTTCGGTTATATCTCAGATTCCCATTATAGTAGCGGGATAGACACTAGCCCTTGCCCGCGGCTTCGCCGCAGCCAAAAGCTAGTTTTTCGGTTATATCTCAGGTTCCCATTATAGTAGCGGGATAGAATTTATACTTGTTTTTAAGTCTAATCAAGGCCTTTCAAATAAAAAAGTTGCTTCAAAATCCATCTAGTAGTTTTTTTAAATCCAGTAGTTTCTAAAAAAAATCTAGTAAAAATAATTTTCTAGTTTTTCGGTTATATCTCAGGTTCCCGATATATTAGCGGGATTTAATGTCCAATCCATCCATCCATCAGCCTTTTAACGTCCACTGCTGGACATAGGCCTCCCCAAGAATGGGGGATAGTGCCGTAATCGCCACGCTTGGCAGGCGATTGTAAAATTAAGTTTACTTGGTTGGTATAATGTATGTAAATACTTCCGAGAGATGGCGCAGGTGTCACCTAGGACCAGGGACCATTGTGGTTACCCATTGAAAGGCTTTTCGATTAGGTTTTTCGAAGCGGTTATTGAAAAATACATACGATATGGGTAACCCTTATGAACGACTTAAACCCTTAAAAACTGACCATTTCGGTTACCCATTGAAAGGCTTATTGATAGGGTTTTTTTTAAGCGGTTACTGAAAAACCCATACGATGTGGGTAACCCTTTTAAAGCGGTTAGTGAAAAACCCATACGTTATGGGTAACCCTTTTATACGACTTAATTAAAACCGTTCAAAAGCAAAACAGATCATTTTGGTTACCCATTGAAACAGTTTTCGACGTTTTTTCTAAGCATATAAAAACCATTATGTGGGTAACCCTTGTGAAAAAAAGTCTTACACTTTCAACTCTCTTTCGTACTCAACGTCCTGGGCCAGGACGTTAAGTACGAATGTGTTATCGAGATTAGCAGTTGAGAGCAGTTGTCACGATGGCTGAATTGGCAAAGCATCTGGACGGTATCCAGGAGATGTAGGTTCAAATCCTGCTCGTGGCTGTTATTTTCGATTCCACATTTTCCACTTTTTGTTTAATGTATATGGCTAAGCATGTACAATGCTAAAAATATATATAAAACATTCTAAATTATTGGTATTTGATATAACCTTCATCTTAAATATTAATTGAAAGCACGCACACATTCACAGTTATATGACAATAAGTACACGGAGTGTACTCACAAATAACGCGAATTTTGAGGCGGTTTTATCGTGACATTTGTTTGCATTACTCTATCTAGGCAGGTATATAATCAAACCACTGAAGGAATATTGTATGGTTCCAGTAGTTGGCCAAATTAAGGCGGAGTGACGGCACACAGCGGGTTTCTTTAGTGGGCGAGGGGGGCCCTCGCCCACTAAAGAAACCCTGTTCGTTGCCCCGAACGACGGGGTGTGCGGTTAGGAAATTTGTTTGTGTGTCTCATGCGTGTGAATAGCTTGCTTGGCCTGGAGGCGCATGGCAAGCTGCGCGCCGAGGTGCTTCCCGAGCTGCATGCCGGTCTGCGCAGGGGGCGTGTAATCGTACAATAACTACCCTTTTGCGTAAAAATCCTTTGATATTTGCCAAAAAACCGACACTCACTCCGTTCAACGCCGAGCGCGTGCACAAGCAGCCGGGCAGCCACGGGCAGCCGTTCACACGCGTGTGCTCGTGCGCGTGCCCGTTGAATGTCGCTTTGAATGCAAGCGTGTAAACGGACAATAGCGATGAATGCCGGGCTGCGCGCCGAGCTGCTTCCCAAGCTGCTTGCCGGGCTGCGCGGCGCGCATGTAAACGCGCCATAAGCGCGAGATAGGATATTTTATATCTCAATTTATAATTGCAATATTTATTTATGAAAAAATATATGGCGGTACGATGTTCGCCGGGTCAGCTAGTACTATTATAAAGCTGTAACAGAGCTGTGTCTGTACATTTAAGAAAGTTTGAAAAATCAGCTGTGCTGTGTCAACCGAGAGTAGAACCCACCTCAACGCTTCGCTTATGAGGCGTGCAATATTTGAGAAAATATGACTGTATTAGGCTATATAGGCGTGTCTGACCACAAACATTTTTTTAGATTTTTTGTCTGTTTGTCTGTTTACCTGTTTGCGCATCACGCAAAAAGTACTAAACGGATTTTGATTTAACTTTTTTATTTGATAGTTCTTGATTAGACTAAACTAGTATACACTTAACGTTACTAGTTATATCGGAAACCTGAAATATAACCTAAAAACTAGCTTTTGGCTGTGGCAGAGCTGCGGACAAAGGCTATTATTATATAAATATACGTAGAACTCAGAGAGAGAAAATAATACTAAGAACACTGTTGGCTACAGGTAAACTAGTCTAGTCAGAAAATAAACGATCCATCTAAAAGGCCGTTAACCTCTGATATCTAAACACAAAGACAGTTATTTCGGCTTCCAATGGAGTCAAATATCAAGCAATCTCGGAAACAGTGTGCCTAAGATCGGCCACACGTTGAGGTTTTGTGTTACAGTAATTACTTGGCGTACCTTCAACTCTGAGTTAAACGAGTGTCACCGATTATGTTTTGTGGCTGAGGTGAAATTGTAACGTATTGTAACACGATGATTTTGGAATATTTATTAATTAATTGCTAGCTTCTGCGCTACATCTGCTTGGACTTGGAATTGGTTCCAGAAATCAATGACAATATGTGATTTAAAATATTTTCCGTCATATAGTGTGCACTGTCATGTAGAAAAATAGACTAAATCAAGTAGGTACTAAATCGGTAAATTTTTTATATAAACTAATAATTAAGCTGTGATAAAAACTACTCAACTCAATGTGGTAATCCACCTGAATTACTAAAATACTCTTGTTGTGCAAAATTTGATCCCAATCCGATCATATTTTAACTCTATATGCGTTACATTTTATCATGTAAACATTAATAATAAACTTTTTTATAAAATTAATAGGGGACTGAACGTGCTAAGTGTGTCACCTAAAGAAAAAAATCTCGAGTATTATAGTTTTTACTGAAGTCTTTTTGGATACACATTTTCAGATTTTCATGTAAGGTGACAACTGTGACTGGGGACTGTACTGTGTAGTACTTATTTTAGGAGTAATGACGTAATCGCCACACGTACCATAAGCGGGTTTTGTCTATCTGTCACATAATCTTCTGTTCGATCTCCCTACTTATATATCAATGAATAGTTTGGTGAGTAAATAATTCAGATAATTTACATTTCACTGAGAGAGCTTCTCAAATTCATAAATAAAATTTAATATTACTTTCAAATGAAGTTACTTTTTTGTCAAAGTAAATATACGAGTATTTCTTAGTACGTTGATTGTTATTCAATAGAAAAACACGTAAAAGGCAATATTTTTAGCTGATTGTAAAGATAATTAATTGAATTAATAATTGGCATGCAGAAATATTAATCAAATATACATTCTAAGTCAATTGTGATTATTTAATACATTTGTGTAAAGTAGTTTTAAAAGAAAGGAAAATGTTTAAATATAATGTAGATCGTTGAAATTTTAAGCTTTAGTTTAAAAGAAGATGAGAGCAAAATAATAAAATTATTATCACTTCTCATAAACGTGTATATCTGACTGATAGTGATGGAATTTGATTACTAGTGTCACCAACCCATTTTTTGCCGTGGGTCTTGTATGAGGCGCCTAAAGGAATCAAGCAATTATCACCAATTGCATTATTAGTGGCAGGGTTGGATACCAAGTGGGAGTTCTCAACGGGCCTGAGTGGGTTGGTACTACCGTCTCCCATGTGCCTTAGTATTTCACTTCGGCGTGTTTGCTGGTAGCGGGAGACAGGCGTCATTCTTTCATTTCATATCAACTATATAAAATGTTGAGAAGTGGCTTGACAGTACTCTGTATATAAAATAAGAGAACTGGAGTACCCGATAAGGCTCGTAGAATTACTACACTACATATAGTAGGTACTCGCCAAACTTTATGGCCGCTCCGAACCTAGCCGCATTACGCTGCGCAGAACACAAAATTAGGTATCAGGCCTTCCACCCGCAAGCGTCCGCGCGTTAGTGTGAGTGCCGACTGTACCATGCGCAAGTTCGTACCGACGGCTACACTCAGAGCGTCCATAAAGATTGGCGAGTACTGTACCTACATACATACATATTGTCACACCTATTTCCCGTAGGGGTAGGCATGGCAGAGTACACTTCTCTCCACTTGCTACGATCCTGACACACATCTTTCGCTTCATCTACTTTCATCAGCGCTTTCATGCATGCTCGTCGGTTACGAGTACTCTTGACCTGTGGGCCTAGCCAAGTTGCATTCTATGATCGCTAACGCTAATAGAAAACTATTTAATGTATGGGAATTTGACATCTTTAACCATAGGTAAAGAAGAAATATTTATCTAAGTCTTTAACAATATCTATAACGCTAAGTCACGTGACTTAACGTTAGAGATGTCAAATTTGCCTACATTTTAATAGTTTTCTATTAGCTTTAGCGATCATAGAATGCAACTTGGCTAGACCCACTGGCCTTCCTTAAAAATGTATCCACACTAAAGTTAAAATTTATTCAAAAATATGTTGCGTGGAAGCCATGTTATATCTTATTTTGGATGTTTAATTTTTACGTTAGTTCATCCAGTTCAGGACATCCATTAATCAGCCTTCCATCGTCCAGTGCTGGACATAGGCCCGAGAGAGAGACTCAACGAGCGGTCATGTGGCTGTGCCAGGCTAGCTGGTGATAATTCTAAGCCATCCGGCTCAATGTACAAAAACAAAGTACACCGACTAAAATATTCCTCCACAGTATATTTAGCTATAGGTCACCTGTTCACTCTACAAATGAGATACTAATACTTATAAAGCTCTGCAGAGTATGTTTTATCATTTAGATCTAGGACTTAGTATTCTGCGGAAGGTTGTTAAGCACCAAATCTTTTCAAATATGTATATTTCTCCCAATTGCTCCGCTTGTGGGGTTGTTGAAGATGTCCAACATATTCTAATGGAGTGTATATGGAACTCAGGTCTACAAGCTTCATTTTTTGGACAGAATGATATACTTATATTTGATGTTAGTTTCTGTAACGGTATTTTGGCGAATCCATCCTCAGTTGAAGCTAAACTGTTATATAAATTAGTAAGTACATTGTTCTAGTTCATTTACGTTATTCTAGTTTCTTTGTAAACCTATTGGACAATTTTCGTATTGAAAAATTGATTGATACATATTAGAAATATATTACCAGAAATAACTCACGTTGTGGATCGATTTTGTCGACCCGGGTCGTTTTTACTAGCCGGGAACTTGTTGACACCTCTGAGCGCTCGCCCTGATGATGAGCATCGAATATGCTCGAAGCACGAGTCGACAAAATCGATCCAAAACTTAAGTTCTGTCCTTGTGGTGACGACTAAGAATACAAGTGTCACCAACCCATTCTATCCCATGGGTGTCGTATGAGGCGACTAAGGGAAGTAAGCAATTATCATCCATTGCACGACTGGTGGTAGGGCTGGGTACCAAGTGGGAGTACGCACTTGGTATCGGGCCCGAGCGGATTGGTACCACCATCTCCCGTGTGACCGGCCATGAAGCACATCGTTGCGTTTTGGCTGTAGCAGGAGATAGCCGTTTATTCTTTCATTTCATATCGGTGAAATGAAATGGTGAGCATCAGCTTGACAATACTCTCGATATAGTTGAGTCCATGAACGACGGTTACCATTTACCATCAGATTGGCCGTGGCTCGTCTGCCACTACATGCAATAAAAAAAAGAGTTATTTCCCGTGATATATTTCTATTGGACAATGTTATCGCTAAGCGACAAAGTCTTTAATAAAAACAAATATATTGATATTATTAAATATTCTAATTTTAATCGTGAAATGAAATTGTGAGCAGTGGCTTGTATTCTTAGTATCGCTAAGTCTATGAACGGTGGGCAGTGGCTGGTCTGCTACCAAATACAATAAATGACTTCTTTTATAAAAATATGTTTTTGTGTAACAACGAGATTTATAGACATACCTACAATATTTTCTTGACATCACATTTCTGTCTTACTTTTGGGAAAATTTTGCGCTGACTTCGCAAAAAGTATTATCCATCAGCCTTTTAAAGTCCACTGCTGGACATAGGCCTCCCCAAGAATGGGGGATATTGCCGTAATCGCCACGCTTGGCAGGCGGGTTGGCGATTGCAGTAGATGTTGTTAATACTCAAAGGAGTGCTGCTGCCCACTCCCTCAGTATTCCCTCAGTCGGCTCTTACGACTCCCATGGGTGGAGAGGGGTGGGACAATTCTAAAGCCGGCCGCATACACACAAAAAGTATATAATAGTTTTGAAATAAAACTACGTTTACGGACTCTATCGCGTTTACTTGATTTTTATGCTATCCCGACGTTTCGAATACTTTACAGCATTCATGATCACGGGTGGACTTAGATGGTAGATGTCCAAAGCTGATATGTATATTTATTTCAACCCACATAATATTCGTTTAGAAGCACAATTAAAAATATCTACTCTAAGTTGTATGCTTACAACGTATGAGATTTTAAGCTAGTATAATAAAATTAGTATAATACTCTTTTAAGTTTTAAAATTTTTTGTTTATATTTAGTGCTTAAAAATTCTACCACAAACTACCAATTAATTTTTTTTAAGTAATCTAGAAACTACCATTAAGAAGACAATATTGATTATTAGTTTCTTTTATTAAATATAATGATTTTAATAGAAGTTAAGACTAAAAAGCTACCACCGGATCGGAACGCGGCCTGAATGAGAAAGATCTGGCCAGAAAACTCAGTAGGCAACAACTTGTTATGGATTATTAAATTTATGCGAAAAATACTAACTAATCACTACTGTGGGTTTTATTTACACAATAAGCGCTAACTGTGTCTTGCAATCTTGTGGTGTGCCTTCTTGTATTATGTTTGGTGAGGCCTATCACAGGATTCCAGCTTGATGGTAAGACCCAGCCGTCTTCTCTATTGAAATTGGGATGTTTCTTAATTTCAATAGCCTCACGTATCATTCTAGGACGATATCGAAGTTCTTTTGCGAGGATTTGAGGTTTGTAATGGCGGATGTGGTCCTGTGTGTGCTCACAAATTGCAGACTTTGTATAGCGACGGTGCTTCACATCAGCTATGTGTTCTTTGATCCGAGTTCTCATGGATCTCTTTGTTTGCCCAATGTAGGAGAGACCACAATCACAATCCAGCTTGTACACTCCTGCGTCCTGTAAAGGTATATGGCACTTGACTAGTGGTATCAATCAAGTAAACGCGATAGATTCCGTAAACGTAGTTTTATTTCAAAATGTGTAAAATTCGCGTAAATGTTAGAAAGTATTATATATAATAGTTATTATTTCGATATACACGTCATTATTTAGCTCTCATCTTCAAGTGTAGCCAATAGTATAAGCACATGCGTGGCTGTTAGTTGTTCTGTAAATAACCAACATTCTTTTTGGTGCTTACTATGGTGAAGCTAAACGCGGTAAGTGTAATATCACCTTATATACACCTAGTGTTTTATATTCACATATATAGTGTTTTTCTATTGTCCTCCTGACCTCTGAATCGTTAATAATACTTTTTGTAATTCCTACAACAGGAACACCGACGTTATTAATCTTCTATCTATATAAAGCTTAAGATATTTGAGAAAAAATACTGTATTAGGTTATTAAGGCTTAATTTTTATCTGGATGTCTGTGCGTTTGATGTGCGAATATCACAAAAAACTACTAAACGGATTTTAATAAAAAAAAACGTTGTTTGCTAGCTCTGGATTAGTCTTAAAAATTTGTATTTTTATAACCTAAAAAATAGCTTTTCGCAAAAGCTAGTTTACTAATGTAATAATATGATAATGAGCGTATTTCCTTCGATTGAATTTGATACTCAAGTTTAAATTTTAAACACAGAATAGTTAGTTCATTGCCTGCTTCTGCCTTGGGGCTATAATAAGTGTATCTACTGATAGTATCTAGTGGTCATATTGCGAATGTTTCACCGCACTGGCGGACACAGGCGCTGCGGCACCGGGACGTCATATATATAAATAGGAATTCACTTCGCAGCTGGGATACAGATTTCGGGGGAACGACAAACCAAATAGGTGGGCACAGTACAGATCTTGCTAGCCTTTGCGGGCTCCGCCGCAGCCCAAAGCTAGTTTTTGGGTTATATCTCAGGTTCCCGATATAGTCCATCCATCCATCCATCAGCCTATTAACGTCCACTGCTGGACATAAGCCTCCCCAAGAATGGGGGATAGTACCATAATCGCCACGCTTGGCAGGCGGGTTGGCGATCGCAGTGGATGTTGTTAATACTCGAAGGAGTGCTGCTGCCCACTCCCCCGGTATTCCCTCAGTCGGCTCTTACGACTCCCATGGGTGGAGAGGCGTGGGACAATTCTAAAGCCGGCCCCACACGGCAAATGGCAACGGCCCGATATAGTAGCAGGATACAATGTATACCAGTTTTTAAGTCTAATTAAGAGCTATACATTAGTAACATTATTAGTAACAGTCCAATCCATTTAGTAACTTTTGCGTGATACGCGAACGAACAAACAGATCCATCCATTCATCCATCAGCCTTTCAACGTCCACTGCTGGACATAGGCCTCCCCAAGAGAACGCCACAACGAGCGGTCCCGTCATTGGGGATAATGCCGTAATCGCCACGCTTGGCAGGCGGTTTGGCGATCGCAGTGGATGGGAGTGCTGCTGCCCACTCAGCTCTTACGACTCCCGTGGGTAGAGAGGGGTGGGACAATTCTAAAGCCGGCCCCACACGGCATACAATAACCAGATAAACGGACAAAAATCTAAAAAAAAAATTTTTGTGCTTAGACACGCCTATAATATAGCCTAATACAGTATTTTTTCTCAAATATCTTAAATGTCGGGATAGCTAAGTACCCACGTAATTATGTTACACACAAAAGCTCCTCAAGATTTCAACGTTTACTGTTTTTAATATGGCAGTGAGTTTGATTATCAAGCTTACTGGCTGCTACTAATTAATTAAATTTTGTATGTAATACAATATTATTTGGTGTATGTACTAAAAATTAATTGAAGGTGTTTTATAAAGATATTTTATCCCGAAAAAGGACAGTTCCATGTAGATATTAATTGCATAGAGATTATTTATATGCCGTAATGTGATGTGAAAACGTCTATTTTTTAATACTGGTTCAGGAAAAAGAGATTTAAAAATTCTAAGTTATCCAGAATTTATTGTTGCGGGAAAATTTAAGTAGATATTTTTAAATCATGACACAATTTCTGAAATTAGCTTGGTAATATTATGTCATCTATCAACCCTTTAATGTCCACTGTTGGACTTAGACCTCCCCAAGAGAGCGCTACAACGAGCGGTCCTACGTCGACTGCAACCAACGGATCCCTGCGATTTCGACCAGATGGTCGGTCCATTTAGTATTGCGTAACATCTTAACATTTATGGTTAGGAATTTTGGGGTTGGACGCTGCAAATACCCTTTACATAGATTGGTATTGATTCTAAGAATATTAATGTCATTTTGATGGTAATTAGACTAGCACTTTCAGCTCCTGTTCACGAATTTGACGCATGATCCAAATGCTTTGTAATTCATCTTAATTTTAATCTTTGATAACAGCTCTAACAGGTCTATATGATCTTCGTATTTTATTAATAATTTTTCATTGACAAGTTTTTATATCGATGTATCAGCCGACCAGTGATAGAGAGTGAACTCATTCTTAAGAATGTGTATAGACGTGTTAGACGTTGCATCATAATAATAGGTATATGTATAATATTTAAAAGTTAAATAAATACTAATTGCATTCTGATAAGCTTTGCACCTTGTCGATTATTTTCAATTTACTGTCTTCATTTCAATTATTTTAAATAAATGTTTCACATCTACCTGTCGTCTCATAATACTGGTTTTATTTTGTTTAAGTTTATAACTTTGTTACAGATGACGAGTTTGGTGAGAAATCTGTGTCAGTCCTTCTTGATGGAGAAGAATCTGAACTTATATTTATAGATCACCCAAGCACGGAAATGTCGGCAAGTATAGATAATCATTCTAAGAGAGTCTATACACCAAAGTCGCCGATCCGCCGACACTGCCTGATGGCTTTGTTGTCGGTGACTTTACGTCTCGTTGGAAAACATTGTCTGCGGCACGAAATCAATAACTTCTTTGCGTACGTAAGTCGCACCACTAATAGAATACGTCGGCGTAAATCGCCGACATGATTCTCTGACATAATGACGTCGACACGAGGTCACCTGGCTGTGCCGGCGAGGTTGGTGACTTTGTGTGTAGACTCCCTACCAGTCTCGTGGTGAATTTAGTTAGGATCAAATCACTTGTAGCACTAGTTCCTGGCATAAGTGTGGATTTAGTTGCCACAAATCTATAGAAAACAAAATAAGGGGTATGTTCTTAAAGAAATTGTGTTAGATGATGTTACAATCATGTATAACGTCAAATGCTCACTTGTATTATGTTCTATAAAATATTTGCTTTCTCAAATAGTTTTGTGTAAATATAGCCGAACATTAAATAAGAAACTAATTTAAAACGCATTATATCGTTTGAGAAATAGACCGCAATATTAGAACGAAACTCGTTACCGCAGTAAGAAAATCTAATATCTGCCTCGGAAGTGAACCCTGGAATTATTTTTTTACAAGTTAAATTGGCGTATAATTTTAAATTACGATATTGTATCATAGTAAATACCAGCTGGTTGTTAATTGGTTTTGAATACACATACTTATTGTTTTAAAGGCAACGTTGCTCTATATAATAATCCCTATATATAAGTATGTAGTCGGGGAAATTACTAAAATTCAGTTAACAGAGTACACCCAGATCACCACCATTTATTCGCACAAAAAATTTTTCTCTGTGGAAATCGAACTCACAAAATTCGGCACGGGGTGCGGTTTCTCACCTCTGTGTGTTTCTCATCTGTGTCATCTTGTCAAATAACATGGATTAAATGGCTGTACTTACTATATTAGATATATTAACTCTAGTAATAGGGGTTAAAGTATGAAATTACCGTTTTATTGTAATAAGTATTTCGAATTGACATAGAACCTTCATGATTTGAGATTTTTGAGTGAAACTTTTTTGAAATGGTACCTATGAGGTTCTTCTTTTAAAAAATGTGCAACCTTCGATTATCGAGTCTCAGTTGTTTTTTTTTATTCAGCTTAGACCAGAAAGATGGATGCTTCGAAAATTCGAGTGATTTTGAATACGAGTTCCGACGCGGAACTAACGCTGCAGAAACAGCTCGCAATATCAATGTTGCGTTTGGAGAGGGGACTGCTAATAAACGCACCGTGCGATTTTGGTTTAAACGCTTTCGTGATGGAAATTTTGATTTGAAGAACAAACCACGTAGAAGACCGCCCACACATGTGAATAACAATGAATTGAAAGACATGGTGGAAGCCGATCCGAGCCAAACTACCCAGGAATTAGTGGCATGGTTTAACGTTACCTTACCAACAATATTGACTCATTTACGTCAAATCAATAAAATAAAAAAATATGAAAAATGGGCGCCTCATGATTTGACTGATCTGCAGAAAAAACACGTGTTGAAACTTGTGTTGCCTTATTGAATCGATACAGAAATGAAGGAATATTGGATCAAATTATGACATGTGATGAAAAGTGGTTTCTTTACGATAACCGTAAGCGAAAAACGCAATGGCTGACCACAGGTCAAACGCCGCAACAGTGTCCCAAAGCAAAGCTTACCAATAAAAAGGTAATGGTAACTGTTTGGTGGTATCAGCATGGTGTTATTAATTATAGCTTTCTCCGATCTGGTCAAGCAATAACGGCAGTGTGCCGAACTCCGAAGAATGATAGCAAAACTTGCAGTGAAACAACCCTGACTCATGAAACAATCTTTACCATTATTATTGCTCCATGATAACGCGAGACCTCATACAGCACGAGAAACCGTTTTAACTCTACAGGAACTGCAGTTAGAAACCATTCGTCACCCTCCGTATTCGCCAGACCTTGCTCCAACGGCCTACTATTTTTTTCGTGATTTGGACAATTTTATACGTGATAAAAAGTTTTCTTCCCAGGACGCAGTACAAAATGCTTTCACACAGTTTATAGAATCTAGATCACCAGAGTTCTATCGCAAAGGCATAAATGACCTTCCTATTAGATGGCAGCAATGTATATATAATAATGGTAGATATTTTGATTAAATAAATATGTTAAATGAAAAAAAAACTAATTCCAATTTTTCAGTACAAATCGGCAATTTCATACTTTTAACCTTAATATGTAAATAACTTGTTTTTTAAGGCGGGAAAAAATATACCTAATCGCACACACCAACGTTCGGGGCAACGATCAGGGTAGCATAGGGCCCTTACCCACTAAATAAACCCGCCGTGTGCCTGCCTGTATTGGCGGACCACTGGATCTGCGTGACATTAAATAATTAATATTCACGGACATTTTTACATAACGTCCTCTGGTCTCAAACTAAGCTTAACGCTTGTGCTATGGGTACCAGATTCCGGATATAATACATATATTATTTTTTTTTGGAAATACATACATATAATAGATAGAAAACACCCAGACGCAGTACAAATATCTGTGTTCATCACACAAATAATTGTCCTGAGTAGGAATCAAACCCACGACCTCGTGCACGGAAGTCGGTTATACTACCCACTACGTCACGAGGCCCGTTAACATTACTTCAGTCTGCCAGTATGTTAATAACCTAGTTTATATTTTTAGGTGGAGAACTGTCTCTCGACATACGAACCACATGCATGTGTGGTGGTGTACTCAGTGGTTGCCAAGAGTTCACTTACAAGAGCAGCTGAACTGCTCGCGTACCTTGCCAGGGAGCAGTTCACCGTAGAAAGAACAGTAGTGCTAGTCGGCAACAAAGCTGATCTGGCAAGGGCAAGACAAGTGTCTACAAATGGTAAGATGTTTTGGCTTACTTTTTTATTTAATCAAATTCAGATAGCTTTTCAGTAACTTCATCTTATAGCTGAACTCTAGAAGAACCGTAGTATCTTCTGTGGAAGAGATCTATAGCCAGTAAGACAACTCATGACCATGGATGATGTAAATTATTGGAAACTTCGATATAGTATAAAAGCAAGTAAACGGGCTAGTATCCGTAAAATAAATTTTATTTATATTTGACTAGCCTTTGCCAGAGGCTCCGCTTTTAGGTAATATTTCAGGTTCCCGTTATAGTGGCGGGATAAAATGTAGACCAGTTGTTAAGTCTAATCAAGAGCTATCAAACAAAAACGTTGTATCAAAATCCGTTCAGTAGTTTTTGCGTGATGCGCGAACAAACAAACAGATAAACAGACAGACAGACAAAAAATCTAACAAAAATAGTTTTGTGTTTAGACACGCCTATATAGCCTAATTTAGTCATTTTTTCTCAAATATCTAAAATGTACAGACATAGCTCTGTTACAGCTTTATAATAGTATAGAAGCAAGCACGAAGTAGAGCTACTCTACTTCGTACTTGCGTAAGATGCTCTTCTTAGGCAGCTATTCGACAATAGATAATTGGATGAGAATGCATGAGAGAGAAGAAAAGATACGAGTATTATTTTATGAAACTCGCTTGTAATTCAAATAAACTAGAAAGAATTAACTTAAGAAGTTTTACTTCTATCATGTGTATGATGTTGCCTGCGCAATAATTTTATTTAAACATAACAAATCCGGCCTCGCGTTGCTCAGTTATTGTAAGGCTATCCCATAAAAATTATCCGTTTTGTTAGGATAAATTGTAGCCTATGTCCTTTTTAGTAGATAATAAATTCTATAGGCATATTTTCGTAAAAAGATAAATTCTCAGTAGCAGCCCGGAGTTTGGAAATGTGCTCGGTAGACGGCAATAGGCTCTCCCCCTATAACGTGGGACTTAAACATAGCTAGCGAACCGTGGGTGTGTAATACACCTCCGCCTACCCCTTCGGGGAATACAGGCGTGATCCTATGTTTATAAAAATCTTTTAATTCAATCACTTCTTGTACAGAGGGCAAGGGATTGGCAACATCGAGAGACTGCAAGTTCATAGAAACTTCGTCAGGCATCCAACACAACGTCGATGAACTGTTAGTCGGTATCCTCAAACAAATCCGCCTCAAAGAAAACAAAGTTAAGAAACACGCGAAGAAAACAAAACAGGTATTTATAAATTTTAATTTAGGTAACTCGTAAAAAGTATCTATAGGATATAGTATAGGAGGCCTATGTCCAGCAGTGGACGTCGAAAGGCTGATGGATGGATGGATGGATGGATGTAAAAAGCATCAAGAAATTGATTACGAAATATATTACAAAATCGTCCCATGAACACACGGCTGCTGTAGTGCAATTGAAACGTTGGGCTAAATGTGGTTAAAATTGATTTATACGCGAAAAAATTGTTAATGTTACTTATGTGTACAATTCGCGAATCTTTAAGTTACTATAAAAAAATCTGATCATGGATGGTTTCAATATATGATAATGTAAAACATTTTCCTTCGACAAAGAAAGGCAAAGGAACCATTAACGAGAAAATTTTCGTAACGTTTACAGTACGTTAGACAATACAGAGTTTTTTCTGTAAAAAGACAAAACACTTTTAATGGATCACATACTTACTCATGTGATTATTGTATTAAAGTAAAGATAAAAGAGTTGTTTTTTAAATATCACAATTTAAGATCTTTTCTGTTTTGTTGTAAGCTGTCGTTTGAAGAAATGTTTTGCTAAAGTGTTTTTTTTATTTTAGGAAGCAAAGCCGTCGAAACTTGCAAGTTCACGGACGCATATATCCTTGAGCATCGCGAGGGAGTTATTACAGAAAATTTGCATCAATGACATTTCAAAATCTAAATCTTGTGAAAACTTACATGTTCTGTAAAAGACAGATCTTTGTTTCAATCGATCTGAACAGAGGACCTGTTTGACTGTAATAATGTATTTTTTCTATCTATTACGATCTTTAACTCCTTCGTAGTTATATTTTTCAAAAATATAATGACTGGTAACTAAGTAACTATATGTCTTCAAGTATACGATGCGTGTGATAATGTTTACATTATCCAATCACTTTTGTATCCATAGATTATCTACATTTATTACATAATCTAAAAATAAATCCTATTTATTATTTAAGTAAAGTTGGAAACAATTTGATATAATTCTCGTAAATCACATTTTATCTTACAAAACTGGATCTCTTCTAAACGGTTACGTTGAGATGAAAATGTTAGGGAAAATAAAAGACAAAATTGTTCCTATTACGGTGAATATTAAATCTCTTTGGAATTTTATTTTTATTTTTACACGTTGCAAACGAGTTGCGGTATATTTTGTGTGTTGGTAACCAATGTTTAAGGACTAAGCAATGCCAGGGCCAGACTGCACTATCTACTGTAAAGATTCACCATTACTCTTGATAAAGAAACGCTAACAGGCTCGGCTTTGTTCTTTAATAACCGAAATACATTTGTTGTAACGCCAACTGTTGAAAACAGAGACGACAAAACGTTTACCATATCTATCCGTTCATATGTATACACCTAAAAGCGAGGACTCTTAGGACGGGTACAGATATTGTACAGCACGTTTTTTTTTCAGTGTACGTTTGCATCAAATAATAATGTACAAACTGTTCAAATTTACCAGTGTATGATTTATTTGTAGTACAAAGAAAGAGTGAAAAAAACATGCAATATAATGCTTTGTCAACCCAGTATTTCTTGATAGTAAACTCTACCAACGAAACGGTTCTGTTTATACTCTTATTTTGCAGAAAATGATATGTTTAACTGCCTCTGTGGTGCTGCGGTAGTGTGAGCGACTGCTGATCATGAGCTCTCGGGTTCGAGCCCCGGTTCAAGCAGTGTTATTGAGATTTTTCGTAAAAAATAAATCTCAGTAGCAGCTCGGAGTTTGCAAATGTGCCCGGCAGACGGCAATAGGCTCGCCCCCTATTACGTGAAACTTGAACATAGCTGGCGAACCGTGGGTGTGAAATCACCACCTCTGCCTACCCCTTCGGGGAATACAGGCGTGATGCTATGTTTATATGTTTCCTCCTTTAGCAGCCTCCTACGATGCACACAGAACGATTTATTCGTTCACCTTATAGTGGTTGTTAACATTACAAAATATTTATTTATGATTTCACTTCTATTTATTTTCAATATAACTGTTATCAAAGGCGTAGCGCGTCCTCACCTCAATATTTTTGTCGAGGGAACTTTCCACCCGATTGCGGTTAAATATATTTTTACGTTTATCTCAATCATGTTATACAAAATAAAATTAGTTCGCACATGTTTTCATAATTAATTAATACTTTTTTATTTATAGCCGACACAGATTGGTTTTTAACAGGCCATTTTGAGGGGCATACGGTTGATATAACGGTAGCCTGTGGTTCTTATAAAAACTTAAAATATATGTTTGTGTAGAAACGTAAGACAATTCAATTAGGTTTTTTGAGTGTCTATACATATATTATGTAGGAGTTAATGTTTAAGTATTTAAACGCATGTAACGCACTTATCGCAAAAAGCATATGTAATAAATGTTTACTTTATTAGGGTGTTATTGTAGATGGAATTCTTTCCTTACATCTACTGTTAATAGTTTTTAAGTATTTATAAGTATGTTTAACACTTTCGTATGATAGAAAATATCATTGACATTCGTTTTCGATTTGTACTGTTGGCGAAAGGATTTTCGCATAACGTGATTTGAATCTGTGTTATTTATGGCACTTGTTATTCAGTCTAGTCACAAGACAAACATATTTAGATTATTTACTTCGTATTATATTAGAATAATACAATACATGTATCTACTATTATATAAACTTTTCAAAGTAATTTTGTAATATAAAAAGGAACATAATTCTCAAAATAAATGCTCTAATTTGTAGAGGATACCATGTGTTCAATATTCCGCCGCAGCCAAAAGTTAGTGTTTATTTTATACACTAAATATTAAAAAACAAAACATATTTCGTTCCAATTATCACTACTGTTTGCCTTCTTGCTTTTAATAAAGTGGTAGGTAAAGAGTTTTCTCGTGGCTACAGCTAAAACAATTCAGCCGTAATATGAAGATTAATTAATATAATATTATCTTGTTAAGATTGTTATAGTGAGATTTTCAGAATCTTTTAAAATTAGAGCAGGTATTTTGGGAACGTTTATGTCTACTTAAGTATTTAAAAAAAATTAACTGTGTCAGTGTTGATAATGTTTAAAAGGCTATATTGCTTGTATTGTTTATATAATTTGGGAGTAAAAATTCTTTAATTTCATTTGTTTATTTGTTGATTTCATATGTAGCTTTCATGTAAACAGTTATTTTTCGTCTTCGAGCATAACTTTCTGTATGTTTAGATTTATTTTATTATATTTTTTTTATTATTGTTTTATTAAAATATAATTACAATCCAGTGCTTACACTTGTAAGATTTTGATAGCACATAGGATATAGTTTTGAAATAGTTATTCTGAGACAGAAATCAGTATTATAATAATCATAAATATCATACGCTTGTTTATATCTGTAGTTGTAAGTTAAATGTAATGTTACTATTAGAGAACTAACTATATTTTTCTATGTGAATCTTTCTACGACTTTTGATGTAGCGAATGTTAATTCTTGAACATTTATTTTGTGCCATCGGGAAAGCGCCATCGCATCGTTCAACTGATATTAAAAAGTAAACCTGTCAAATTGGCATTTCTAATGATTAAAAATAACGAAATATGTTGTATCTGCAACCCATAAATGCTAACAGAATCATACATATCAATCGGCCAGTTTTTTTTGGAGCTGCAAACAAACATACGGCCCACCTGATAGAAAGCGGTTACCGTAGCTATATACGTAAAAAAAAAAATTAAAAAAAACGGTAGGGTTTGTTAGGGCCTCTGGTGCTCTCATTCACTATACGAAACATAACCGTAGGAGTACCTAGGGCTCTACTAATATCTGTTTGTCTGTCTTTTTTATGCTAGTAAACGGATCGGTATTGGACTACGCCAAAACCAATACGAAGTGAAACTATATTTATATCTGACTAAAATCTTATCCATCCATCCATCCATCAGCCTTTTAAAGTCCACTGCTGGACATAGGCCTCCCCAAGAATGGGGGATAGTGCCGTAATCGCCATGCTTGGCAGGTGGGTTGGCGATCGCAGTGGATGTTGTTATTACTCGAAGGAGTGCTGCTGCCCACTCCCTCAGTATTCCCTTAGTCAACTCTTACGACTCCCATGGGTGGAGAGGGGTGGTACAATTCTAAATCCAGCCGGCGGTAAAATCTTATGCTGTTACACAATTCGCGTAACTATTCTTTCAACCACATGGCAGTAAACTGAACTCTTTCCATTTTCAGATTGATTTTTTCAGGTTCTGTTCTCAATTTTTTAATTTATTGGGTCATCTAGAACGATGTATGATTCTACCTGAGTTTTTTGGACCTCTTAACTCTAACAACTAGCGGTTCCAATTACTTTATCAGCTTGCTCATGCTGCGCCCTGTTTTTATAGCGTTTAAACCAATGAACTTTATATATGATCAACATGTCGGCAAGGCTTGGGGAATATGTCAATCACCTTCTTATATGTCAATAAAAGTCATTGTACAGCGGTTGACGTATTTGTTATTACTTTGTTTTTAATTAATTAATTTTAATAGAATATAAAAGTTGTTCCATTTTTTTCTGTTTTTATTACATTTTAAGCTTAAAATATTTTTATTATAGTTGAATGCGATGTTGATTTTTGGGATTACGCTCAAGTATAGTCGATGCCTTGCGTTTTTTTGTAAACTTAAGAGTATGAAGTACAAATTATAATTTGTGAATAAGGAATAAGGGTATTTTAGTACGAGCGTGAATCGAAAAAATAGTATTATTTTTTTAAATAGTACGGTAGCTCAGTGGATTAGAGCACTTCCCCGGATAGGAAGGGATGCAGGTTCGATTCCTACTCGTACTAAAATACTCTTTTTATATATATATACTAAATCTATGCTTTTCCCATATTCACAAATTATAATTTGTAGTTTAAGAGTAGCTGAGCATGTCAAGTGCTAAAATATAAATCAAAATGTTTAAGAGTATCAATTTTACAAGTTTTTTTTTATTCACAAATAATTTTATTTATTTACGTATTGCCACCAAAACTATACGCACGAACGTGTTTTGCTCCATTTATGTTTATGGTTGATCTCCGTTGGCACAAAATACAAACCTATCTTCTTAATTTTTATAATTATATTATCAAGCCAACTAGTCTTCATTGAGTGTCTTGAAATTTATACTTATGACCTAGGTAAGCTAAGCTTACAATCTGTTACTAGCATCACTGATAGATTTTCTATTGAGTACTAAAGAGTACTATGCTTAGATATAAATAATCAATATGGAAACTTGGAAATACTTACAGAAAAAATTATAGATGTCAATAAAGTATGCGAAAGTTCTCACTGCTGATTTATCTCATACCAATATACAAAACACATATTACCCACATAAAATAAGCTTATTTGTTTTAATATTCCAAAAGTTTATAAATATTTCATAGGACCACGAAAACCTCGAGGATCTACCTAGTTGACGTCATAATTATCTTATCTACATTAACTAATATAATAAAGCTGGAAAATTGTTTAAATGCACTGATCTCCGGAACAATCAAACGGATGAGCATTTGATAACTTATTTAAGAAGGCTTTAGTCATCACGCTACAAAGTTAAAACTTTGTATTACTTCGTTATTCTTTTGTAATTTTTTTCTTTATTTACTGCAGACCTTATTCTTTAATACTCGATTCATCCCTCTTGAGAAATACATTTCTTTAGGAACATTTTACCTTGAGGAAAGATTTTACAATACTATTGGTGTCATGCCCCAAGTTTTCTAATCGAGACATCGAGTTCCAAAAGTATATTTAATACGGCAGATGTGCTTGCGCGAGAACACTCAATTAACTACACGACTCTGGTGAGACTAAATTTGAATCCAAAATTAAATGATGTACGTTATAGGAATTTATAAACAAATTGGAACAAGCTATTTTCAATGGACTATAAATGATAATTCTTTGGTCTAGTGGCATAGTTAGTTGCTGAGTTCGAATTCCTAGATCGGTTATTGAGATTTTCAATTGAGTCGGGGTTATGAAATTCTGCCCACATTAATTCATTTATGCGAGTGAAATATCAATGTGTTACAATTTATTTTAAAATAAAGTTCACGTTAAATGATACCAGAGTGTTTTGTGTATTATGCCACTAAGCAGGTTTAACGCACTTAATTTGAAAACTACTAATTAAAATGAAAAAAAAAAATTGGATGGTTCTAGAAGATTCATCTTATTTTTGAATTACATTAAAATAATGTCTGGACATGCTACATGAACGTAAAAATAAGTACTTCTCATATGAAAAGCGCAATAAGAACGGCAGTCTGTTAAGTATTTCTCATAGCCCTTTGGGACGGCATTATGACACGACCGCAGAGATAGATCACGCGCAGGACCAATTGGCGTTACGTGCTTTCCAATAGCAAAATTTAATAAATTTTGCTATCCAATAAAAAAAATTATATTGCTGGACCGACCTGGGATTCTAACCACAATCTTATAGACTAGCGCTAGATCAACGAGGCATTTATGCTTTAATCAATATTTCTGTATGTAATCATTTGAGGAGGTTGAAGGCCGTAAGTAGGTAAATAACTTTCGCTCTGCCGATATCAGATGCATGACCAAAAAGAGACTTCAGAAGGTACGTTAAGGAGTTGGCCCTGGTTGTTAAATAATATCCTGGAATTCATTACAGGTTATTAAAGAACCAAAAGAGAAATAGGTATGGAATCAGTAATCTTCTCTTAAAGCCTCAAGTGAAAACTCTTACAGCCTTAATAAAATGTTTTACGGTTGGTGAAAGTAGACAGAAAGTTGCGTTGGATCACATTCCAATCAAGTGAAATTATTAGCCAGTACAACACTATTATCTTTTAGCTTTTTTACTGTTATTAATATTTTAGTAAGTATTCAGTTTATCTCTTCTTGCTGAAAATGTATTGTATTTGTGCTTACTTAACCTCATAAAATACTCCCGGAAAGTAATAAGATAATACGTAGGTATCTATGTCACTATTTCAACACACTCTTTGAATAAGAAATATGACGTCGTCAAAAATTGAAAACTATGACAAAAAATTATATATATCAATAATGTTCGTGTCTAATGCTAGAATTACGCTACGAAACAAATTTTAATGTATAAAAGAATTAGTTTCATGAAACTAACAAGTTGAAAAATTATACTGCAAAATATAAAATCTATAACAAAAGCTCAGTCAAAAAGTAAACAGTTTAATCTATAATAACATATCGACCATAACGGTCTTATTAATAAACACGGACTAATACAATAGTATCTTTACTCCAAGTATTTACTCGGTAGTAACCAATTTCGTTATTAATAAACATGGCGTAACAAATGAGTAGGCTAATCCAACTCTACTCTCAGAGTAAAAGTTAAACCTGCAGGCTATATAGTTTAGCAACCGATTAAGGATGGAGTAGGCAAGGCACTATGGCTGGGGTGTGGTGCCGGTATACCTCCTAGTCGTGCACCCCGGGCAACGTCAGCAGTCACCGGCGGCTAAAATTACGGACAGGACGGGTCTCCGTGTGTCCCTCTGACTCAGCAGAGAGGACGGCGGATAGACCAGGCCTAGGGGTCGGTGGGGCCAGATTAGCTCCCCGGGTTCTGGAGAGGAGGGATAGCGGGGCTACAGCGGCCCCTCCCGTCCCAAATCATAACGAGGGTCTTGTTTAATCGCCTGGACCGCAAGGAAGACAACTTCTATAATAAATTACCCAAACCTGAAGTGACGCTCGCCGCGCTATCATCGCCCGTTGGAGGATTCGGCTGGAGACGCCTGGGGCCGGTCTTCGGACCGTAGGCCAACTTCGGATGGATGGATGGGGCGGGGATACGGAGTCCTCTCCTTCCGACTGGTGCAGGTGCTGTTGGGGCACGGCTGCTTCGGCAAGTACCTGTACACGGTCGCTAGGAAGGAGTAGACTCCCTGCTACCACCACTGCGATTGCAGCGAGGACTCGGCGCAGCACACGCTCGAGTCGTGTCCAGCCTGGGCTGGGCAGCGCCGAGATCTCGCTGCAGTCATCGGAGAGGACCTGTCACTGCCGGCTGTTTTGCGAGCTATGGTCAGCAGCGATAGGTACTGAACCCCGGTCGCCGCCTTCTGCGAGGATGTCATCTCGCGGAAGGAGGCGGCGGAAAGGGCCAGTGACGCCGATGTCTCCTCTGGCCCAATCCGCCGCCGGCGCGCGGGGCGGCGTGGGCGCGATTATCTGCGCCTAATGCCACCCTAGCCGAGGCCGCGGGCGGATGGATCGGGGATTATCCGCCGCCCGCGTTGAGCCTACCGCGAAGGTGTGACGTCCCAGGTGTGCGGGGACGTCATTCAGAGAGGGAGCTCGATGGGGCTAGCCACCTCGCGGACCACTGAAGAGAATACACGCGGTACCAGTGGTCCGCCGAGTACCTACGGATGGATGAGGGCGCACGGCGGGTTTTAGTGGTCTGTCAATTGGCGTTCGACTCATTCTTTTTACTTTTAAAACGCAAGGGTTGCCATTGTGTACGCGTTAATCCAAGCGTAAAGAATGCTTAGCTAGTCCGTGCTTACTCCGTGTTTATTAATAACATTTCTAACACCCAGCTACTCCTTGGATAGTCTGGGAGTAGTTAGTCCGAGAGAAAGCTTGGATTAAGGTAGACTATTTTTATTAATAAGACGGTAAGAGTATAAATAGAATTACACGATAAAAATAAAAACACTTAGCGAAACAGTTTTCGCTCGAACGTCACGAATCTAATTTGAAGTTATAAAATTATGAAAAATCATTGGAACCAGCAGCGAAACTTAAGCCGTGAAACTAATTTTACGGTACCTACTAATTTTGTAAGTAATTCTAGCTTTGTATACATCAACAATTACTAAGCTAAAACATGAAGCCCATATTATAGTATTTGTTTAATACTTTCTGATATTTACGTGAATGTTACACATTTTGAAATTAAACTAAGTTTAGGAATCTATCGCGTTTACTTGATTTTATACTGTCCCGACGTTCCGAATACTTTACAGCATTCATGATCACGGGTGGACTTAGATGATAGACGTTGGGATAGTATAAAATCAAGTAAACGCGATAGAATACGTAACTGTAGTTTTATTTAAAAAAAATAGTATTTGTTTCCATAAGGCGTCTTAATTTATTAAATACCGATATCAAGCTTGTTTAACTCGAGCGTCTGTTATCGAAGTGTATAAATAAATTTCGTTCTATTGACTTGTTGTGTTTATCATAATCTGTATTACTCGTAAGTTACTTTGTATATGTTGTTTCGATGTATTGATGAGCCAATCTATCCTTGTGATTATTATAGTTGAAAATATATAGTACATATATACGATATTTGTCTTTTATTTATTATTTTTTTATATACTACGTGAGTAGCAAACTAGTATACGGCCCACCAGATGGTAAGTGTTAACCGTAGCGTATACACATAGCCATAGCTAGCAACATCTGGTGCATCACTATCGCATCACCAATTTATAGTAAAGGTATAGCAGAAGGAGTAGAAGCATAAAAAGGAGAGGATTAGGTAGGAGTTTTCGCCTCAGGTTGAGAGCACCCCACCATACAAAACAATAACACCTACCGCTGTTTCACTCTGATTTTCTGTGAAAGAATAGTAGGTACATTCTTCCCCAATCGAGCCGGCCTATTCAAGCGGAGAATCCTTCAATTTCATTTAAAAAGAAATAATCAATAACAATTAGCTAGAACGGCCGTACAGACTTGTAATAGTTCAAAAGTAAAATACACTTTTCAATATAAGTATAATCTGCGGTCAATGTATCTTCAATTCACCTCAATTACGATAACGTTCCTAACTTATTTACGGCACTCGTTACCCCCCGCTAAGATGCTCAATAAACATCAATATTGATCTCTTAATTGAGGCTATTTGTGGAAAATATTAGTTTTTTATCTTCATTTTATAGAAAGGCGAGTTCTAGTAAGAAGAGAAGGTCAGAAATTCGAGGTAGCTATATTTTCACTAAATCACACAAATACTAGCGGACACAGCAGATCTATACTCGTAGACCTCGTAGTCCTGCACGTCTTTTAGGCGTCTTTAGAAAATTTCTTCGATATTTATATTATTGATTTCATAGTTACGTAACTATATTTTTTTTATACTACGTGGGTAGCAAACAAGCATACGGCCCACCTGATGTTAAGCAGATAGCGTAGCCTACAAACACTAGCAACACCAGAGGCATCACTTGTGCATCGTTAAACAGGAAGGATAATAGTTGGTATATGTACTAATATACGAAAGATCACAAAAGAAATCTCGCTAATTTCTAAATATTTTGAAAATAATACAAATTTTATTTTACTTTACAGTATATCTATTCTGATAGCTTATAAGCTTTAACATTTACATTATAAGCCTTAGCACGCCAACGCTAACTCTAAGGATCGGAATAATTATCGCTTAAATGTCAGAAGATTGAAAAAAGACCGATCACGAATGTTTCTCTCGCAATTCTATGGTATTTAGAAATATTTTATTGGGACATTATAAAACACTGGCTAGGAGTACATATTGTTATTATTGTAACCTTTATCACTGCTACATCTTACAGCATCCTCTAAGACTTCAGAAATAACGGTTACGACGATTGCATAGTACAAATGGAGTTTAATTCGGATACAGATACGAACAGAAGATTTTTAATCGTCGTATATCGTTTTGCTGTAATTACATAGTTTGAGATGAGTTGCACTAAAGCAGAGAAACACATTAAAAAATGTTTAAACGTTTCTCAAGTAATGTGGAATTAAAGTGGTCAACTCGTCAAAGAAGTGATGTAGCCAACGCTGTCCATTGATTCTCTTGTCTTGTTCCCCGAGGATAAATAATAAAGCTTTATAAATCGATAAGGTGTGAAATGCTCTTTGAAACTGCACTGAGCATGATTTTTATCTTATTTCAATGATTTAATGAAAATAAATCCCTCTTTCGTCAATACATCAGTGGAATATTTTTATCAGGATTCGAACCTGCGTCCCCTCCAATCCGGGAAGTACTCTAGACCGCTAAGCTGTTACAGTCACCCAAAAGACCATTCCTAATCTCCATTTCACATTTGTTTTTGATGGTTTTACGACCCACGCCACCTATCGGATGCATTTTGCATACTAATATATGTATACTGGAATAATTTCCAGTATAGTAAGTATAATATTCATAAATACGTCACTCTACGCCTCTACGGTACATTAATTATCTCTATGTAATTAGTAGCCATTAAGCACAGGAAGCGTCAAATTTTTCCGGGATAAAAGTTACACTATCCTTTGATGTGCTCTGAATTAGTTATTGCGTGAAAGCATTACAACCAAACGAATAAACTCACAAATTATAAGGATATTATCAAGGAAGTAAGGGCTTATAACATCCCGTTATGACTCTTGGATACGGAGTTATCATCGCACAAGCAAAGATGTGATTTTTTTATTATTAGCAATAAAAAATCTGACGTAGGATTTCAAAAATACATATTTAAATAATGACTAAAAAAAATTGCCTCGGTGGTGTAGCGGTAGTGTATGCGACTGCTAATCATGAGCTTTTTCCTAAAAAGAAAAAATCTCAGTAGCAGCCCGGAGTATGGAAATGTGACCGGTAGACGTCAATAGGCTCGCCCCCTATTACGTGGGACTTAAACATAGCTGGCGAGTCGTGGGTGTGTAATACACCTCTGCCTACCCCTTCGGGGAATACAGGCGTGATGCTATGTTATATATATTAAACACGAAGTGAAAACTCTCCACTTTCTGAACGGACCACTATCTCGTTATTGCGAGATTTGGTGGTCTGTTCAGAAAGTGGAGACACTGGCGAGAGCGTGTCCACTTCGGAGGGCTTGAAAGAATAAAGATTGAAAAGTTGCAAGAAGTGAGTGTAAGAGCAAAGTATGCAGAGGGTGTCCGTGAACGGCTGACTATGGCAAGTCAGCCGGTATCTGACATAGAAGAACGTTGGAGAGTATTGAAAGATAGTATGGTAGATACAGCGAAAAAAGTATGTGGATGCTCAAAGAAGCATAGGAAAGTGAAACGTGAAGCATAGGAAAGTGAAAGGTGATGCATGGTGGGATACGGAAGTAGCAGCTTCCGTAGACCAAAAGAAGAAAGCGTGGCTGGACTATGTATCTTCTTTGAACCTGAGTGCAAGTATGAAAGAACAGAAGAAAGAAATATACCGGCAACGTAAGAATGACACCAAAGCCTTAGTGAAAGAGAAGCGTGATAGAGCAAATATGATTGCAGAAGAAAGGCTGACCAAAAACTTCGAGAGCAACACCAAACTTTTCTGGAGGGAGGTAAAGATATCTCGGAGTGGTTGGTCAGCTTTCAGAATGAATAAAATAAGGTCTAAAGGTGGAGCATTCTTACGCAAACACAAGATGTGTTAAGCCGATGGAGTGAATATTTTGGAGATATGTATGCGGATGTTCAGGGTGATGCTGGTGCCACATGTGGTCTAATAGATCAGCATTCGGTACCGGTATCCTCTGATGACATCAGTATGGATGAAGTTGAATGGGCGATTAGAAGTTTTAAAAATGGTAAGGCAGCGGGTATTGTTATGGTGTCTGCTGAGATGATCAAGCTTGGAGGCTCATGTGTCTGGGAATCCTCCCTGATGCTTCTCAATTTATGTTGGAGCTCAGGAATGGTTCCCAAGGGCTGGAGAAGCGCAGTCATCGTGCCCTTGTTTAAAAACAAGGGTTCACGTTATGACTGTGCAAACTACAGAGCCATAAGCTTGACCAGTTTGGCAGCCAAAGTGTATGGTAAGATTATTGAAAGGAGAATGAGGATGGTGTCTGATGAATTTTGTGTGAGGTACAAGGAGGTTTCAGGTATGGAAGAGGATGTATGGATCAAGTGTTTTCTCTGCGCAACATTATGGAGAAGCGTCTGGCTGTAGGCCAGAGGGTTTTATGCAGTTTTGTGGATTTAGAGAAAGCATTTGACACTGTTGTACGAAAGGAACTTTGGGACACTTTGCCGGAGTATGGTATTAACGGTAGGCTGCTACAAGCAGTGCAGTCCAACTACATGGACTGCAGAGCTTGTGTGCGGCTGGATGATGGAATGTCACCCTGGTTTGACGTCAATATCGGCGTTAAACAGGGCTGCGTTCTATCAGCCAGACTGTTTATCATATATCTGGATAAATATCTACAAAGGTTGAATGAAATGAATGTGGGAGTTCAGATGGGCGACTCAGTGGTTAACACGCTGTGACGCTGCTATATGCAGACGATGCGGTCCTATTAGCGCAGTCTGCGACTGACCTGCTAATCCTAGTCGACGTAATAGCAGAAGATTGTAAGAAAAGGGGCCTACGTGTGAATGTGAGCAAAACCAAAGTAATGGTTTTTGAAAGAGAAGAAGCCAGAACATATGTTAGAGTAGCAATAGGAAATAGTGTGCTAGAACAAGTGGATGAATTTGTATATCTTGGATGTGGATTCAGTCGGGATGGAAGGTACACCACTGATGTAGAAAGAAAAGTGAATGCGGGAAATAGAGTGAACGGAGCATTGGGATAACTTCTCGGCAGCCACCACCTCAGCCAGAAGGCACGTGTCGCAATACACAACGCAGTGCTTGTCCCAACGTTATTATATGGAAGCGAGAGTTGGGTATGTAAAAAGGAGCATGAGAGCAAAATCAATGCGGTCGAAACGCGATCTCTGCGGAGAATCTGTGGAGTGAGGCTGACTGACCGCATTCGTAACAATGACGTAAGAGAGTGAGTAGGTATGAAAGAGAGTATTGGTGTAAAGATGCGAAAGGGAATTCGGACATGTGGAAAGAATGCTGGACGAGCGACTGACTAAGAAGATATACAATGCGAAAGTGGAAGGATGTAGGTACAGGGGAACCGAGACTTACATACCTAGACCAAATTGGTCATGTATTGAAGGAAGGTGGAGTCAGGAGTCTCCGAAACCGGCGAGCGTGTATGAAGAGAGTTATGAATGTTGAGGAAGCGAGAGATGTAAGCGAGAGATGTAAGCGAGATATGTAAGCGAGAGATGCTTGCGGGGTAGGCAGAGAGAACAGAGTGCCTCTTGGCACTCTGTTCTCTCTGCCTACCCCGGCAAAAATATATATAAAAATATCTAAATATGTTATATATAGTAACAGTAATTCGACTTTTAAACGAATGCCCCTTTATTAATATACATGGGTGGTAAACAAGCGGTTACCGTAGCCTGTAGACACTAGCAATGCTTCACTCGCCGCCATCTCCAATGAAAGGTGGGATAGGTGGAAAGGAAGGATAATAAGGAGAGGATATGAAGGATAGTAAAAAGAGTATAGGATTTAGGAAGGATAATAAGGAGTGATTACGAAGGGGGTTTGTTCCTGCACCGCTCTCACTCATCATACAAAACAGCGTGACAATAACGGTAAAAGTATCTACGCTCATTTTCTGTCACACTGTCGTACTTCCCCAATCAAGCTAGCCCATTTATGCGGGTCCAAGCCAGGTTCTACCACTATCATATCCATTAAATCCATTAAATAATAAAAGGATATCTCCTAGAAATGTATACCTGAGGTTTTATATGTTCTTTTTTGTTTTTATTGCATGTAGTGGCAGATGAACCACGGCCCATCCGATGGTAAATGGTAACCGTCGCTCATGGACTCGGCTATACCGAGAGTATTGTCAAGCCGCAGCTCACCATTTCATTTCACCGATATGAAATGAAATATTAAACGGCTATCTCCTGCTACAGCCAAAACGCAACGATGTGCTTCATGGCCGGTCACACGGGAGGTGGTACCAACCCGCTCGGACCCGCTACCAAGTGAGTATTCCCACTTGGTACCCAGCCCTACCACCAGTCATGCAATGGATGATAATTGCTTACTTCCCTTAGTCGCCTCATACGACACCCGTGGGAAAGAATGGGGTGGTGATACTTGTATTCTTAGCCCGTCACCACCTGGAAGAAATCTGACCTGGTCTGGAATTCTGACCTAAGTCACGATTCAAGGGAAAGTGATGCGTAATTTTATTTATAGCTATAATTTATCTATGGCGCTCTCACGCGGTTGAACATAGTAGTAGAGATATCTATCATCACTTTACGTCGATATTCTGCGTGAGGATATATAGGACTATCCTAGTCGAGTCATCCAATCATAAACATAGCATCACGCCTGTATTCCCCGAAGGGGTAGGCAGAGGTGTACTACACACCCACGACTCGCCAGCTATGTTTAAGTCCCACGTAATAGGGGGCGAGCCTATTGACGTCTACCGGGCACGTTTCCAAACTCTATTATCTCTATTAGGCTATTACTGAGAGTTTTTATTTTTAGGAAAAAGCTCAATAACATTGCCCGACCCGGGTATCGAACCCGAGACCTCATGATTAGCAGTCGGATACACTACCGCTATACCACCGAGGCAGTTAAATTCCAATCATGCTCGGGTCATTGCTTTAACTAACACTATGAATTAGATTTTGATCTATATTTTAGCACTTGACATGCTCAGTTACTCTTAAAGTACAAATTATAATTTGTGAACAAGGAAAAAGAGTATTTTAGTACAACATTGGATGAATGCATGTAAATGCATTGCCGATAGAGGGCGTTGGTCGTTAAGACAAATGTGACGAGGAAATTCGATATTTCTAGAAATGGTACGATAGCTCAATGGATTAGAGCACTTCCCCGGAAAGGAAGGGACGCAGGTTCGATTCCCGCTCGTACTAAAATACTCTTTTTCCTTATTCACAAATTATAATTTAATACTTTCTGATATTAACGCGAATGTTACACATTTTGAAATAAAACTACGTTTACGGAATCTATTGCGTTTACTTGATTTTACTACTAACGGTTAAACCGTTGAAATAAAATATCAACCTTGGACGTCTATCATCTAAGTTCACCCGTGATCATGAATGCTGTAAAGTATTCGAAACGTCGGGATAGTAGTAAAATCAAGTAAACGCGATAGATTCCGTAAACGTAGTTTTATTTCAAAAATTATAATTTGTACTATGAATTAGATTGAGAAAATTCATTCTAATCGTAAAATATTCTATAGGCGTTTTTCTGAACTCCTCCTTGAAAATGTACATACTGGACCACGTGTTGCTGTGACTATTTTGTGAGAATTCATTCGTTACTTTTACAATAAAAATTGATACAATTGGGATAAATACTATCTTATCTTTTACGTTGGACTAAACTGCACATGCAATGCACGAACTTGGTTCATTAGTTTAGGAGTTAATCGCGGACAACAACGTGACACGAAATTTTTATATTTATGTTTATACTATTATAAAGCTGTAACAGAGCTGTGTCTGTACATTTAAAATATTTGCGAAAAAATAACTTTAATAGGCTATATAGGCGTGTCCAAACACAAAACAATTTTTTTAGATTTTTTGTCTGTTTGTCTGTTTATCTGTTTGTTTGTTCGTGCATCACGCAAAAACTACTGAATGGATTTTGATGCAACTTTTTCTGTTTAATAGCTATTGATTAGGCTTAACAACTGGTATACATTTAATCCCGCTACTATATCGGAAACCTGAGATGTAACCAAAAAACTAGCTTTTAGCTGCAGCGGAGCCGCGGGCAAAGGCTAGTATAAAAATAAAATTGTGTTGACGCCTTCAACTAGGGACAGAGGGGCGCGTGGGCGGGGATCGCTGCTTGTAACGAAGAACTCGCGCGGCACTCACCGTCAATCACGGCCCGAGTAAACATATTTTTGTATTTTCATTAATAAACATATAAGTACATTAAATAATTTTCATCATTCATCTCAGCACTAATCCCCAACATTGGACCTTCGTCGCGGGATATTCAGAACCAGAGGATCATCATTGTATCGGTTGTATCGTTTCAATTGAAAACAACGACGAAATCTTACCCACAACGCTACGCAAAGTTGCTTTGGAATGATTCCGAAGAAGAAATCCCAGGATAAAGAGGTAGCAAGTGGATAACGGATTGTTTCGAAGTGTATTAATACCGTGTTTTTGCATTACAGTTTCGTGAATTCTTCATTCTCGGTGATACTTGTAAGTACTTCTTTCTTTATTCTTTCCACATAGCCACATAGCAAAATGGGAGTAGAGTTAGATTTGCGTGACTTAATTAAAAGAAGAGGAAATTTGCGTGGTAGACTTACTCTCTTTGGAAAATACATAAATTCCCTTGATAAAGCCTCGTTAGTTGAAGAAAAGCTTGTCGAGTTACAGTAACGCATAGATAATACTGAACAAATTTTTAGTGAGTTCCAAGATGTACAATCGAAGACCGAGGACATTACCGACGAGAAGACAGAGTTGTCGGCTCAGTTGCAGATTAGGGAAACTGTAGAATACCAATATTATTCGTTAATATCTATAGCAAAGTGCCTTAGTAAACCTGAAGTTAAAAGTCCGCAATAGTTTCGTCTAACACAAATAACGTTATAAAATTACCTACTATTTCCTTACCCTCCTTCGACGGCTCACTTGAAAATTGGTTAGAGTATCGTGATACAATTATTTCTTTAATTCATAGTGCAAATGAAATATATCCTTTTCAAAAATATCACTATTTACGTTCCTCACTAAAGGGCAGTGCTTTGCAGGTGATCAAATCGTTAGAATTTAGTACCGACAACTACCAGGTTGCTTGGGATCTGTTAATTAATAGATACGATAATAACAGATTATTAATTAACAATCACGTTAAGTCTTTGTTTTCTTTACAAACGATAACAAAAGAATCTCCCATTCACTAAATTAGATCCAATTACATGTAAAGAGTGGGAGAATAAAAAGAGTTCCGTTTGTAAAGACTCTAAAGTCTCATTAAATGATTTATTACAGTTTTTAAAGGACCGTTCAGACGTTCTGGATATGGTACAAGCCCAAGGTCACAAACAAACTAATGAACCATTAAAAAGGTCTACGGTTAGCGGATCTCAATCTCCCCCCCAAATGCGTTCTTTTGTTTCACATAAACAACCGCCTCGTACAGGTACAAATACAACGAAACCATCGCGCGCACCCAATTACATTATGTGCAAAGGCAATCATTCGTTATACGCGTGCATAAGATTTCTTAATCTACCTATACAAGATAGGTTAAAATTCGGTTCTAATAAAACAGACATTTTATGCGCTAATTGTTTGCGTACTGGTCATTCTGTTGAGGAATGTCAGTATGGGTTATGTAAGGAATGTTCACAGAAACATAATAGTCTTATTCACATTGATAACACAAGCTTTAATTCACATCGTTTTAGTCCTGCGCTCACGCACACTGACGCAAATGCTAGCGATGCGGCGGATAGTGTGCGCGCGAACGCATCTTCATTTATACATTCTAATCACTCGAAGCAAGCCGTGCAGTCTATACCATTAGAACAGGTGTTGCTTTCAACTATGCTCGTTGAGATTTGTAATAATAACACATACACCGTTGCGCGCGCGCTTCTCGATAGTGGCAGCCAGCGATGTTTTATTACAGATACATTGTGTAAAAAATTACGTTTAACAACTATACAGTCCACGCTCACCATTACTGGGCTAGGTAACAGTGTTTTACGATCGGAACAGTACTGTGACCTACTTATACGTTCGAAAGTTAGTAGTTTTAGTAAACGTTCACATTGTTCAGTTTTACCTAAGATCACATATAGTTTACCGAACACTCATGTTGATGTTAATTCGTTAAAAATTCGGCACAACGTTTTACTCGCAGACCAGGCTATCACATCCCCTCAGACATTGATGTACTGATCGGAGCTGATGTGTTTTGGAGTTTATTACAAGAAGGTCGAATCCGTTTGCCCAACGGGCCTTATTTGCAAAATACTCATTTAGGCTGGATTATTTCAGATACGGTATGCCATAGCAAACAGTCCACTAATAAGTACACTAATAATATTGTTTGTTGTTCATTCTCAAGTTCATTAGATAACCAGTTAAAGTGTTTTTGGGAATTAGAAGAACTTCATAAGCACAAATCAACTAATAACATTCTCACAGCGGATGAGAGGTTGTGCGAGGAACTTTTTACCTCCACCACCACCCGCGATAGTGACGCCAGATTTTTAGTACGAATGCCGTTACGAGTATCAGCTGATTCGCTCGGCGATTCTTATGAGTTAGCAAGGAGTAGGTTTTTATCTTTAGAGCGAAAGTTAGATCGTTCGCCCGAGTTAAAGCGTATATATACCGACTTTTTACAAGAATATTATAGCGTTAGGACACAATATGACGCGCGTTGATACGTTCACATCACCGTCTTACTTTTTACCACATCATTGCGTACAACGCGAAAGTACCACTACAAAACTACGCGTAGTATTTGACGCAGGTGCACAAACATCTACTGGCAAGTCGTTGAATGATATTCAGTTTATCGATGGTGAATTACTTAGTAGGTATTCTTTTACGCTTTCGACAGTTCGCATTTGTCGCTTGCGCAGACGTGGAGAAGATATTTCGGCAAATTATTCTCCAATCTGATCAGCGACAACTACAGCAAATCGTGTGGCGAGAAAATATGCGGGATCCATTAGGTTTATATCAATTAAATACTGTGACGTATGGCACTGCGTCAGCGCCGTATCTCGCAATGAGATGTTTGCGGCAGTTAGCACTAGAATGCGGTAGTGAACAAATTTCTTCTATAATATTAAATTCATTTTATTGTGACGATTTAATATATTCTCACAATGATAAGCAGGAGTTACTGTCATTGTGTGAAAATATTGGTAACGTTTTAAAAATTAGGTTGCTTTCCGTTGAGAAAATGGTCTTTTAATTTCAATGTTAGTACAGCAGATAGTTTTACGAAGTCGTTATCACTCGATAAAACTACACAATGTAAAACACTCGGATTAGGTTGGTGTAACAGCAGTGACGAGTTACATTTCAAATCTAATTTAAATATGAATACTGATATTACACAATTTACTAAACGAAAAATACTTCCAATTATATCACAACTCTACGACCCACTGGGGTTGTTAGCGCCTATTATTATTATTACTAAAATTCTTATGCAGAACCTTTGGCTTCATAAAGTTGTCTGGGACGATCCAGTTCCTACTGATATAGCATGTTCGTTTAATAACACATTAACTTCATTGCAATATTTGCATGAAGTACGCGTTCCGCGTCATGCCACGATGACGTCACACAATACGCAAAACACTTACAACTATACCTATTTACAGACGCTTCACTACACGCTTATGGCGCTTGTGCTTTTATACGCAGCGTTTGCGAGCGATCTAATGAGGTTACTGTGAAACTATTATGCGCAAAAAGTAAGGTTACGCCTTTAAAACCAATTAGTATACCGCGTCTTGAGTTGTGCGGTGCCCTTTTAGGCGCGCGACTATATGATAAGATTAAGAAGTCAATGAACTTAACGCTTGAAAAGGTTTTATTTTGGACCGATTCAACAATCGTTTTGGGTTGGTTGCATACTCATCCAACTTCATTAAAGACTTGTCCAAAATAGAGTGGTTGAAATTAATGACTTGACGGATGGTTGCATTTGGTCACACGTACAAGGCGTGTGCAACCCGGCTGATTTGTTGTCGCGCGGAGTAAACTTACCGGAGTTAATTCATATGGAGTTATGGTGGTCTGGTCCAAGGTTCATTCTCGACAACAATCAAAATGAATGTAATTCAGATATTTCATTAAATAATTTACCTGAACTCAAAAAAAAGGTAACTGTTCTACATTCGTCATGTACAGTTTTTCCTTTTGAAAAATTTTCATCTTTTTTGCGAATGATACGATCTGCTGCGTATATGTTGCGGTTTATTAATAATGCTCGTTATAAAACTGAACGTAAACATGGTTCATTGTCTGTGGATGAACTACGTAGGTAAACTATTCTACTCGCACGGTTCTTTCAAATCGACTCATTTCCGCTAAAATATAATTCATTTTTAAATAAATCATCGAATATAAAATTTTCACGTAACATGACCGGACTTAACTTATTTTTCAGTAAGGAGTCATTGATTCGGGTAGGAGGTAGGTTGAGTACTGTCTCCCGCCTTCGAGGACGGAGGAAAGCGCCCGGCCCGGATGACGTTCCGGGGCTGGTGCTCGGCGTCGCCGCGGAGTTTATCAGGGATGGGCTCCGGGAACTGCTGGACGCATGTTTGAGATCGGGGCAGTTCCCGGAGTAATGGAGGAGTGGACGGCTGTGTCTGCTGCGGAAGGAGGGTCGCCCACCTGACTCTCCTTCCGCATATAGGCCATTGGTGCTGCTGGACGAGACGGCCAAATTGTTCGAAAATGTGCTCGCGGACCGTCTCGTCCGGCACCTCGAGGATGTCGGGCCGGGACTGTCGGAGTCACAGTTCGGGTTCAGGGTGGGCCGCTCCACTATTGATGCGTTAGCCACCCTGAAAACCTTGGCCACCGAGGCGGTGGCCAGGAAAGAAGTCGTTCTGGCAGTCTCGATCGACATAGAGAACGCCTTCAACAGTCTCCCACATGAGACGTTGAAGGAGGCGCTCCGGTTTCATGGAGTGCCTCTGTATCTCCGGAGGTTGTTGGAGGCGTACCTCGAGGGAAGGCACGTGCTCTGGAAGGGGGGCGACGGGCGCTTATACCGCCATCGGGTAGAGCTCGGCGTTCCACAGGGATCCGTCCTTGGCCCGATCCTATGGAACGTCGGGTTCGATTGGGTCCTGCGGGGCCGGCTCCTTCCCGGTATGGGGGTGATCTGTTACGCGGACGACACCCTCGTCACAGTGAGGAGGGCCGGCTTTCAAGAGGCCACCCGATCGGCGGAGGTCGAAGTTGCGCTCGTCGTTGACTGGATCGGTATGCTGGGTCTAAGGGTTTCCCCCGAGGAGCATGCCTGAATGCGCAGGGGGTTGCCGTGCCGGTGCAGGCCCATATGAAATATTTGGGCCTGCACCTCGATAGTAGATGGACTTTCGGGCCGCACTTTGCCCAGCTCGCACCTAGGCTTATCAAATCTGCCGCGGCCTTAGGTAGGCTTCTGCCAAACACTGGAGGTCCAGGGTCGTCCTGCCGTCGACTCTACAGTGGGATTCTGCGGTCCATGGCACTGTATGGTGCCCTGATCTAGGCGGACACACTCACCGCTCCTAATAAGGCCCTCTTGCGACGTCCGCAGAGGGCCATGGCGGTGAGGGCCATAAAGGGGTTCCGTACGGTGTCCGGGGCCGCAGCCACGCTGCTGGCGGGCGACCCACCTTGGCCCCTCCAGGCTGAAGCACTGGCAGAGGTCTAATGGTTACGTGCCGCGGCGCGGGCTGGGGGCGAGGAAATCTCCCAAAGGAGTCTGGGCGGAGCATGACAAGCGGCTCGAGGAATGTTGATCCAGCGGTGGACGGAGGAGCTGGAGTCCCCTGAAGCAGGACGGGGGACTATAGAGGCGGTTGCGCCACACCTCCATCGCTGGTTGAATCGAAGGCACGGCAACCTCACTTTTAGGTTGACGCAGGTGCTTACCGGACACGGGTGCTTCGGTAAGTACCTGCATCGTATTGGCAGTGAAGAGGTCCCCGGATGTCACGAGTGTGGCGCGCAAGTCGATGACACGCGCTACACTCTTGAGGAATGCCCCACCTGGGGGCCCCAGCGCCGCGCTCTGTCGACGGTAATTGGAGGAAACCTGTCGCTGCCAGCCGTAATCTCACAAATGCTTGGCGGCGACAGGTGCTGGTCGTCTATGGCCTCCTTCTGCGTAGCCGTTATGTCACTGAAGGAGGCCGCGGAGCGGGAACGTGAGGCGTCTGCCCACGCCGACTCGCTCCGCCGACGGCGGCCTGGGCGGAGGAGGCGGCGTTACGCTCACCTCCTCCCACCGCCTTGATGAAGACAGGGCGTGGCCAGTAGGCCATCCGCCTGGGGTGCCGGAGTAGAATTTCGAAAGATGACCCTCTCAAAAAGGAGATAGGTTGAGTAACTGTAGAGAGTTTACGTATGATAAAAAACACCCTATACTCCTTTGTAGTAAACATAAATTCACTTTTCTTTTATTTCAATATAAACATAAATATTTTTGTCACGCTGGCCCTCAATTATTGCTGTCGGACATTCGTGAGGAGTGGTTGCCGCTTGGTGGTAGAAATCTAGCTCGTTCTATCGTTCATAAATGTATTCGGTGCATTAGGTTAAATGGTAGGACGTTTAGCCCAGTAATGGGCAACCTACCATCTGAGCGTTTGATTCCCGGCTTTCCATTCATGCACACTGGCACTGATTATTGTGGCCCAGTACATATTTTGAGTCGTCAAGGGAGAGGTTCGAGATCAATTAAATGCTACATTTGTATATTCGTTTGTTTTGCTACTCGAGCAATGCATCTCGAGCTGGTCACAACTCTGTCTACTGACGGATATCTCCTCCGTCTTAAAAGATTTATATCACGTAGGGGTAAGCCAACCGAAATATATTCGGATAATGGCAAGAACTACGTCGGTGCGGCTAATGAATTAGGGGATTTTTTACTAAAAATTTCAGGCTTAATCAAAGAAAAATCAGCGTTAGATGGCATTACATTTAAATTTATTCCTCCATACTCTCCTCATTTTGGTGGCTTATGGGAGGCGGGAGTGAGGTCCTGCAAGTATCACTTGAGATGGGTTGTAGGGAACTCTAATTTCACTTTTGAGGAGTTTTACACGGTATTGGTACAGGTCGAGGCCGTCCTGAACTCCAGACCGCTTACGCCTCTTTCTGAAGATGCAAACGATCTGCAAGCGTTGACACCTGCGCAGTTTTTGATTGGACGTTCACTGACCGCTCCAGCCTGCAATAACGTCACCGAGGCAGTCAACAATCGCTTGCCACGATACGACCGGATTGAACAGATGCGTCAACACTTTTGGCAAAGTTGGTCGAAATAGTACATCAGTGAGCTGCAGACGCGAACAAAATGGAAGGTCAACAAGAGTGACATCACAATTCATCGGCTTGTCCTCATCAAAGAAGATAACTTGCCTCCGTTGAAATGGCGCCTTGGACGAGTAGTACAAGTCTATACAGCGAAGGACGGAGTTTCACGCGTCGCTAAGATTTGTACAGCCACTGGGGAATTGCAGCGTTCCTTCTCCAAAATTTGTCCGCTACCTATCGATCTCGATCTCTGCACTCTCTCGAGCATCTGCCTGTTGATATCACTGGAACCCAAAGCTTCCAGGGCTGGGAGCATGTTAACGCCTTCAACTAGGGACAGAGGGGCGCGAGGGCGGGGAACGCGGATTGTTGCTTGTAACGAAGAACTCGCGCGGCACTCACCGTCAATCACGGCCCGAATAAACATATTTTTGTATTTTCATTAATAAACATATAAATACATTATATAATTTTCATCATTCATCTCAGCACTGATCCCCAACAAATTGTTTATCCTGACAGACGTGAGTGACGCACAGTCAAAACTACTAAGACTACGGAGTTGAAATTCGGAATGTAGGTATATTTTATAAGCATTAGCTAAGAAAGGACTTTTGGAAATTCTAACTTTAAGGGGGAGGGGGGAGGATATGAGAGCGAAAACTTATGTGTGTATGAAAGTCTTTGTTTTTTGTAGATGGAAACATGTGCTGAGTATAAATTAACACAATGTGAAAATGTGAAATCGGAAAATTACTGCCACGAGCAAGTGTTGAACCTGCATCTCCTGGAATACCGTCCCAGATGCATTGCACCAGGTAAACTTAATTTTATATTTTTTTAGCATTTGACATGCTTAGCCATATAAATTAACACAAAATGTGAAAATACACGTTTTAATGTTTACGCATATTCACATATTATGTGGTGGAATTGGGGGGTAAATTTCGTATGAGTGTATCGATTTTTTATAGATAGGGACTGGACAATTGGAATTCTATCTACTTATAACAAATAAATAATCATGTTTCAATGTTTTTAGAATTTTACGTTGTGGCTGAAGCTGCTGGCTCCAGGTAGTTATTAAATAAAATGATCGCTTGGAAAAACGCTTTTATCTCACCTAAAACTAGTTATTTTGATTTATATTTTAGCGATTATATATATTACTAGCCTTTGCCCGCGGCTTCGCCGCAGCCAAAAGCTAGTTTTTAGGCTATATCTCAGGTTCCCGATATAGTAGCGGGATAAAATATAGAGAAAAAATCTAAAAAAAATCGTTTGGTGTTCAGACACGCCTATATAGCCTAAATCAGTATTTTTTTATCAAATATCTTAAATGTACAGACATAGCTCTGTTACAGCTTTATAATAGTATAGATGTATATAGTATACTTAGCTGCTGTAAGGAACAAATTATTTGTGAAAGTGGTAAATTAACATTATTGCGAGTAGGTGGATGGGACGCAGGTTCGAATCCTACTCGCAGTAAAGCTCCTTTTTTTTCCACGTTCACAAATAATTTGTTCTTTAAAACGTATATCGGGCCTATCTATGACGGGCCTCGTGGCGTAGTCGGTAGTGTAACCGACTTCCGCTCACGAGGTCGTGGGTTAGATTCTCATTCAGGACAACTGTTTGTGTGATGAACAATGATATTTGTACTGCGTCTGGGTGTTTTCTATCTATAATATGTATGTATTTACAAAAAAAAGTAATATATGTATTATATCCGTAATCTGGTACCCATAGCATACGCGTTAACCTTAGTTTGGGACCAGAGGACGTTGTGTGAAATGTCCGTGGATATTTATTATAAATAATTTTATTTATGTTCCAAAAGCTTTGCATCAATGCACCAAAGGATCAAAAAAAAATTAATTTGGACAGCACAACGTCTGTCGGATCAGCTATGGACTATGATTAGATGATTACTGACCTTCAATATAATTCAAGGTAATCACTATCAAGGTTAAAACATCCACTATAACATGATACACCAACCCACCTTATTTGCATGAAGACACAAGTATCCAGTATATTACCTCGCGCCTCGTGACAATTATAACTTGACCTATAACACCGTAGTATGTAAATAGATTTGGAGTTCATCCCATATCTGGAACACCTATAATACATTACGTGAGTCGTGACACATCATTAATCTATTTTTGCGAACTGATCAATATTTTCACAGGAATTTGGTGGAGGTATATGTGGTAGGTAATAAAAGACTTGTAAATAGTGCACACATTAGCACTTAAGCTTTTTTTTCCATCTTTCCATCCATCAGCCCTTCGACGTCCACTGCTGGACACAGGCCTCCCCAAGAAAACGACACAACGAGCGGTCCTGTGCGCTCATGTGGGGGATAGTGCCGTAATCAACCTGTAGTAACGAATAATTAATATATGTCGTATGACCAGAGTAGGCTAAATACAAGTAAATAAATAATTAATATAAATGTGAAAGTTTATATGTTTAAATGAATGTATTCTTCTCTACTACAATACAACAAATTATATTTTTTTTCACTCGCTCGTCGCCATCTCCAAGGAAAGGGATAGGACGTGGATAGAAATAATAATAAGGAGAGGATAGGTAGGATTCTAAAGAGAGAATAGAGAGGGGGTTTTGGTGTCCGGCGCTCTTACGTACCATACTAAACACAATGGTACGAAAAACTACCGTTGTGATTATGTGAAAAGGTGATAATTCCCCGATCAAGCCGGCCTATTCGTGCTGGGATAAGCAGGACTCTACCACTTTTAAAAAACGCTTTATTTATTTTTAGACAGAATATTTTAATCAATAACACATTTTAAATCCTAACTATGTAACCGAGATGTGTCTGTACAGTTAAGATATTTGAAAAAAAAAATTGTAGGCATTAGGCTGTGTTATATCTCGGTGTGTCTGATCACAACACATTTTTTTAAATATTTTTTGCCTCTTTGTTTGAGCGCGCATCACGCAAAAACTACTAAACGGATTTTGATGCAACCTTTTTATTTGATGACTCTTGATTAGTCCTAAAAACTAGTATATATTTTATCCCTCTACTATATTGGAAACTTGAGATATAACCTAAAAACTAGCTTTTGGCTGCGGCGGATGGCGAACAAGGCTCTCTAAAGATGTTCGGGCACCAACCAGGGAGTAATATTCACCCGTATCGTGGAAAAAATACGTTTTATAAGTACTCACCACAAATTGAATGAAGAATTTTCTACAATGCCAATAGTAAATTGTGGTCACTGGTCATGAGATTTGCAAAAAAGCCGTGATGCCCAATAGCAGGTTATAGTCAGCTCGCTTTAGATTAAAACACTTAGCTTCAATGCATGATAGACAAAATCTATCATTGACTCTCGCTCTCGTTGCTAGGCACTTATTTTAACAAAAAAGAGAAAAAATAAATCTTAACTGAGAAGAAATATAAGATGCCAAAGGTCGTTGAAACACAACACTAGTGATAAAAAAACTAAACTTAGATATCTCTGTCACCATTACGGAGAAAAATAGCCGCAGATTTCTTTTACGCTGCTAAAGTTGTATAATTTATGAGTGTGGGAATCTGATAGAAGTTAAATGTTGTTACTTTAAGAAAAGATTTCCAAGGAATCAAGAACACAACAGGGTGGGATTTTTTTTTTTCACAAAGTGAAAAATGTGAAATCTTTTTGTTTAATGTATAGTGCTAAGCATGCCAAATGCTAAAAATATATATAAAAATATCTAAATATCCATATATTTTATTCTATTATAGTATCAATAGTATTTTAGAGTAGGTACCTATGTAAGAAATATAGATAGAATATAATGCTACGGCTAACTACTCTGCTCCCTGAGGCAGACTGTCATATTTCACGTGTCGACCGTATCGAGATCATGTGATTGGTTGAGAAACCGACGCGTGATGTCACAATAATCCGTTGGCGCGTGATGTCACAATAATCCGTTTCATAAAATAATCTTTGACTAATACTAAGTATTATAATAGGAGCTCATGTGGGTTTTCTTTTATTTAGGTATTTCATATCAATATTCTTAGATACTATCTGGCTTTAAAAATGGGTATAGTAATAAACTGGCGACATTGACTATCCAAGCCTTCCAATAAATATGGCAGATACGCTTATTTCGAATTTAATAATATGTATATCTTTTTTTTTATAACTTTGAAACCCCACTTCGCTTATGACTAAAATAAATACCTATAACATCATTATTCAAAAGACGATTTATTATGTTCACATAGTAAAGATGCATGACGGGCACAATATAGCCTGGTTTTCGGCATTGTCTTTTATAAATCGGCACAAAGTCTTCGTCGATGTTATAGCTTAAAGTTAACAAACATGTAGCCAACAATATTATTTGAAACGAAAACGAAGAACCGAATACGTCGTACTTGTTATTTCGAAGTAGCCATGTGCGTGCCGTCGCAATATAAAAACGAAAAAATATAATTAAGATATATTCAGACTGTTTCAAGTGTACTTTGTAGAAGCTTAACTTTGAATTCAACAATCAAACTACCCTTTATTTACACAGAGTTGCCGATAGATTTCAGCTGACTTAATTATAAATCTGCTGTGATACTGGCAACTTTCATAAAGTACGATGTTGAACCAATAGATGTAAATAAATAGTTTTATTTGTGAGAAATGTTGACTGCACGATATAACCTTTAAACTTAAAAGGTACTTTAGCTCTCTAGGAGTCTCTCGTGTATATTAAATAATGAAAACAGTTTTACTAGGAACACATAACGCTGAATAATTAAAGAACAGATAATTTGTAAAAGTGAAAAAAGTGAGATTTACTGCGAGCGGCATTCGAACCATGACTTTTTATTGCAAAATTAAACTTACTATATTGGAATAATGGATCCGATAGGTAGCGTGAGTCGTAAAAACATCTAAAAGCATTATGAAGTGTAGATTGGGAGTCGCCGTCGGTGACTGCAATGGCTTAGCGGCTTAGAATACTTCCGTGGATTGGAAGGGACGCAGGTTCGAATCCTGCTCGCAGTAAAGGTTTCTTTCTCCGCTTTCACAAATAATTTGTTCTTTAAAGTAGCTGAGCGTGTCAAGTGCTAAAATACAGATCAAAATACCTGAATAATTATTTAGAGTAGTAGATAAGTATTATATCCTACGTAATATGTTTTCAGTTCCACAAATGTAATAGCTAGCACATACGGTACCTACATCTCTATACGAGTATCTACTTTTTTATGGATAGCCTACTACAATAATTTATGATCCAATGCTTTTTGGACAAATTTTCGCAGTTCAATATAAGCGGCAACGTGGATTCCCAGCTGGCATCACTTTCGCAATGGCGGTCGTTTACTGACAATTGGAAAGGTGTCTCTGCCTACCCTTTAAAGAAACAAGTGTGAATCTAATGAATAAATAAATATTTTTAGCATTTTTTGTGTCATACAATTTGGTGATAAAGGACAGATTAGTATTAATAGTTTCATGCTAGGACCAAATATGAATTGTATCATTTTGGCAGCAGGGATTTTCTAAATGGGATGTAGCTAGCAGATGGAATCTCTCACCGTAACCATTGTCTTAATAATCCAGATTGTAGGTTCACAACTTTCTTGGAAAATAAAACTAAATACGTTACCAAAATACTTGAAGCTTCATTACTTTGAAAATCAAACTTCTTATAAAATTCTAACATAATTACTGGCACAAACATTTTGTTATATAATGATTACAATTATTTAATAAATGTTCACAACATTTATTACTGAACTTTTAATTTCTCGAGGCGAGAACATTCATAAATGTTATGAAGTTTAATTGACTGTTAGGGGTTTCGTAGTGTTGTGTCAACTCGGATAAAATATCGATTGTTAAAAAAATTGTTTTCACTTAAACTTCTATTTTGCTTAAATCGATTGAGATTCACAATTTCAGCCATTCAAACTTCAAAAAAGCTCTGCAGCTTTCAAAATATAAAATGCAACAAAATTTCTTACATATTTGTTATTTTTCTGAGTAATTGTTGAACCAATTTTGTGATAATTTATACGGGACTAACTTTAAGATATCCACAATTAAATCAAAATAAAGTTATAAATAAAGTTTTGAAAGAAGAGTGTACGACATCAGTTTAAAAAAAAAGTTGAAGTGAGAAATTCCACCTTTTTGAAAATTGGTTTAAAAAGACAAAACCGTGCCCTAGGAAATAACCGCCACGCCATCTGTTAATCTAGTGTCTCAGCTAAAATTTAAAGTGATATATTATATAGGCACCAAATAAATATGTTAAATCCAGCTATATACAATTGACAGATAATAAACCTAACAATTTGTCCCTGTATCAGCTAGCTCCATGAAATAAGTACCTAACGCCGATTTCGCAAAATCAGATTCACGAAAACTTTTTATCGAGTTTTCTTTAACGTCATTTTATCGTACAGCGTTATAGTGGGTAAATTGGGTCACATCACTAAATTTTTGTCAATTACTCCATCCTTACAATTTATTTTGTTGAAACAGCTTCATTATAAAAATGTTTAGGAAGTTATTTTACATTTTTTAAGGCCCTTGTGCATCTTACCGTTAGCTATCTTACGTAGCTTTATAATAGTATAGATATGTATGATATCTATACTATTATAAAGCTGTAACAGAGCTATGTCTACGGCAAGCAGTTGATTACAGATCCGTTTAGAATCCGTTGTTCTTTCTACCTAACTGGTGGGATACAAGCGTAAACATATGTATGTAATGATAATAGTTTTCCCTCTCTGAAGGTAATACGTAGGTCTGTCGGTGTGGTGACGGACTAAGAATACAAGTGTCACCACCCCATTCTTTTCCACGGGTGTCGTATGAGGCGACTAAGGAAAGTAAGCAATTATCATCCATTGCATGACTGGATGTAGGCCTGGGTACCAAAAGGGAGTGTGAGACTTAATTGGTATCGGGCCCGAGCAGGTTGGTACCACCATCTCCCATGTGACCGTCCATGAAGCATATCGTTGCGTTTTGGCTGTAACAGGAGATAGCAGTTTATTCTTTCATTTCATATCGATGAAATGAAATGGTGAGCAGTGGCTTGACAATACTCTCGGTATAGTTGAGTACATGAGATGATGATGATTTTCCGCAGAGATCGCATTTCGACCGCATTGATTTTACTATAGATATACGTAGAGAATAAAAATAAACAAAAACTTTTTTACTTACCCATCTCTATCTGACTACTAGACGCTTTCCTTTCCAAGTGAGGGTATTTAGGCAATCGAACAATGCGCTGGCCCAGTGCAGTTTGGTTTCCCCATGACGTTTTCCCTCACCATAATTTGTAAACAAATAACAAACATAATTTTGAAAAGTCAGATCCTGACCTCGGGCTGTAGAATTGTGCTTGATACCAAAACCTCTGCATTACTTGGTATTACCTGCGTCATTAAAGAAACAAATTGTAAATGGTGGCGCAAAAGATTGCCTCTCATTCATTCCTTATACCAGTCTTACTCGGTACGGCATGAAAATAATCACTCAATCTCAATCAGTCTGGATCTTTGGTCTGGATCTGCTTGTAGAGGTGTCTAGACGCGCTCGGTTTTTTCTAAATTCATTGCTATTTTTACTGTTATGTTGAGGTTAGTTTTTGTTTTTTGTTAAATTATTTGATGGCTATGTAAGTAAATCAGCTCGCATAAACGAGGAAAGATAGATTTTTTTATCAACCAATAAAGATCTATAAAAGAAAATATAACTGAATTTGAAAACCTTGTTTTGTTCGACGGTCCAACCTGTTAACCTTTTTTTTTGTTAAGGCGAGAGAAATATTCCTAACCACACACCCCGTCGTTCGGGGCAACGAACAGGGTAGTGTGGGGCCCTCACCCACTAAAGAAACCCGTCGTGTGCCGTCTCTCCACGTTTATTTGGCGGGCCACCGGAACCATATTACATTCCTTCAGTGGTCCAACCTGTTAACCTAGATACAAGCCACAATTCTTGATTCGTTTCTTTATTGACGCGGATAATATTACGACTTGGCTATCACTGCTAGTAGTTATTTTCCATTAAATTATTATATCATCATAAAAATAATTTATGTTGCGTGGTAGACCACGTAACGAATACTTGATATCTGAGAAACAATTACAAACCCCAGCCCCAATTAAATGATGATTACCTAAGATAATTTCATACAGTTTAGGATGTGTGTGACCTAACTGAGTCCGGTTGATTAACACTCTACTAAGTCCTGGTAAATAAAACGCACAATTTGGGAGACTTCACTTATTATTTCAGGGCCACAATAATTAACTTACTCTAATTACAAGTTACGTGTTCATGGGTTACTATATTATACCGAACTGACGAACAGGGGTAAATTGTATAGATGACACCTCACCTACACATCCGTGTACGTGCACTTACATAGAGTGTATGTGTGTGCGTCCCTACATACAGCTTCATATTACCTACACGTGGTTCGGAAAGCGCACTGGGATATTTATTTTATCCAATAATGAATGTTTATGATTTCTGGAAGATTTCTTACCTATCCTTTTATTTTTGTTAAGGCGGGAAAAAATTTACCTAGCCGCACACTCCGTCGTCCGGGGCAACGAACAGCGTAGTTTGGATCCTCGCTCACTAAATAAACCCGCCGTGTGCCGTCTCTACGACGGTACTCGCGGATCACTGAGACTTACTTCATTAATCCACCGGACGACTTCCTACACTAGAAGTACACTTGTGGGACAAACGATGAATTATGTAAAGAACTTCCACCTGTCTGGCCATCTGATATAGGTGACCAAATATTTATATGTGAACCAAACCTCCTTACTTTAGCAGTAAAGATAAGCAGTAGCCGTCTGAAGTCTTCTAGAATGAACCCGTGTTTGTGCTGGCATATCCACTAAAACTAATCAAATTGTATTTGGATATCCAGAGCATATATTATGTCACTTGGCGACCTGGTTACATACCTACGTGTCTAGAACCAGGTGCACCAGATGGTGGCACTGAGGACGATCAAAAGTATAATTTTTGGATTTTGGTAAAAAAGTTATGTTCTTTGTCTAGTTATGGTAGATTTTAAAAACATTATATTGCATGAACGTATTACTTATTATTTCCTTTTTTTTCATGGAATGACAACAAAAATAAACATCTCAGTCACTACAAAGTAGGTATGTATTTATTGATTGCTATGCAAAATCTGGAATATTGGTATAACTAACCAGGAAACAATAAAATAATGTTTCAAAACAGAAATTACAATAAAATTTGAAAGTATTAATTTAAGTAGTAAATAGCGGTCGTCGAATCTACTGCGACTAATCTATATAAAAAATAATCTTTATTTCCCTTGGTTACGCCATAACTTCAGAACCACTTTACTGATTTAATTTCTAATAGTTAGTAGAAGGTTCTTATGGAAAGAAAAATTCAGAAATTTTATACAGTATTTTTAACTTCACACGTTTAACAGTTCGTAAGTAATAATATTAAAAACCGTATTACTAGTTACTAGTCTTTGCCTAAAAGCTAGTTTTTAGGTTATATCTCAGGTTCCCTATATAGTAGAGGGATATAATGTATAAGTAACAGTTTTTAAGTCTATTGAATAAAAAAAAATAATCAATCAGTAGTTTTTGTGTGATGTGCGAACGAACAAATAGACAAACCGATAAACAGACAAAAAATCTAAAAAAATGTTTTGTGTTTAGACCGCCTAGCCTAATACCGACATTTTTTCTCAAATATCTTAAATGTACAGACACAGCTCTGTTACAGCTTTATAATAGTATAGATAGATTAATTATTATGGCTAGATTGACATGTTTTTTAATATAGTGATACTGAACAGTTTTCTTGGAATATTTTTTTATCCGTAGAGAGATTTCGGAGGCTATTGCCGTTGAAAAAGAGAACGTGAAAAAACACTGATTATGTACATTCAGATTTTCATTATAAGTCTTAAAAACTTTCTTCAAATTATAACGAGTGACATTGAAAACAAAATTGGATTTGCTTCTAAACCCCTTGTTTCACTCTCAAAGAATTAATTACCGAAGAAAAAAGCTACGGAAAAGAACTTTTTTAATTTCATCAGTAATGAAGGGTTATTGAAATGTCCGTTGTAGTTTGGAATTGCCTTTTATTTTTAATTTAATTTACCTATATAAAAAGAAGGTCTTTGGTTAATAATAAACTAGATTCTACTCGTGGCTTCATCCGCATAGACTTTCGGAATATAAAGACATCACTCTACGACATAATAATTATCTCTCTGTAAAAATAACTATCCCGTGGGAACCATTTTTTTGCGAGATGACGAGTAGCCTTTCTGGGTTCCAGACTATATGTGTGAAAAATTTCATGATGATTGCTTAAGTAGTTATTGCGTGAAAGTGTCGCAAATAAACAAACAAAGAAACTCGCTTTCGCATTTATAACATTACTAGCCTTTGCCTGCGGCTCCACCGCAGCCAAAAGCTAGTTTTTTTGGTTATATCTCAGGTTCCCGATATAGTAGCGGGATAAAATGTATACCAGTTGTTAAGTCTCATCAAAAGCTATCAAAAAAAGAAAGTTGTATTAAAATCCGTTCAGTAGTTTTTGCGTGATGCACGAACAAACAAACAGACAAAACATCTAAAAAAAAATATTTGTGTTTAGTCATGCCTATATAGCCTAATTCAGTGATTTTTTTCTCAAATATCTTAAATGTACAGACATAACTCTGTTATAGCTTTATAATAGTATATATATTACATAATGGCCAATCATGTAGTGCTTCAAATATATACAAGCAGTCAAAAAAAAATTGGGAATGGATGATTTATTTATGGTTCCAAATTAAAATTTTTGTTTTTTTTGTTTTTGTTAGATTGGCACAACTGTTATATGGATAACAGTAGTCCGCGCCAAAATAGTTTGGTGCGGAGTTTGAGTTGCATCTGTTAATTATATTAAATACAGTGCCGTTTTTAGTTATATCATATCTAGTGGGTATTGCGAATTTCATAATGAACAAAAACATCGAACAAAGAGTTTGTCTTAAATTTTGCATCGCCAATGGAATTTCGTGTTCGGAGTCACTGAAAATGTTACAGAATGATACAGATGGTTGGCTGTGACAGGGCCTGGACCGCGGTCGCCGCCTTCTGCGAGGCTGTCCTATTTCGGAAGGAGGCGGCGGAGAGGGCCCGGAAGGAATCCTCCTTCGCGGACCCGATTCAGCGCCGGCGCGCGGGGCGGCGTGCGCGCGCTTACCTGCGTCTGATGCCGCCCTAGCCGAGGCTGCGGACGGTGGGATCGGGGAGTAACCTGCCGTCCGCAGAAGCCTACCGCGAAGGTGTGACGCCCAAGAGCGTGGGGCGTCGCACTAGAGAGGGTGCCCGAAAGGGCTGCCGCCTGCGGATCGCGGTGAAACGACGCGGTACCCGTGATCCGCCGTAGTAAGGGTGGGTGAGGGCGCACGGTGGGTTTTTAGTGGGTGAGAGCCCCACACTACCCCGTTGTCTCCCCGGGCAGCGGGTGTGCGGTAGGACATTTTTGCCCACCTAAAATTAAAAAAAAATAAAAAGGCTTACGGTGAATCGACTTTATCAAAATCACGTGGTTATGAGTGGTACAAAGCGTTTAAAAGCGGTCGAGATGTGATTGAAGATTTGCCTCACTCTGGTAGGCCATCAACGTCTGCAACTGAAGTTAACATTGCAAAAGTGAAGGAAATAGTGTCTGAAAATCCTCATTCAACTTTGAGAGAGATAGCCGCCAAACTTTCTGTGTCTCACGAGTCGATCCGTACCATTTTAAATATTCACTTGGGTATGAAACACGTTTCTGCTCGGCTAGTCCCAAAAGACCTGAATTTTCTCCAAAAACTCAATCGCATGAGAGTCGCTGAGTAGATGCTAGAACGAGTCAATTCCGACCCAACATTCATGAAACGCATTGTTACTGGTGACGAAACGTAGGTTTACGAGTTTGACATGCAAACTAGTCAACAAGCTTCGGAGTGGCGACTTCCAACTGAACCGAAACCGAAAAAACCACGCCAAAGTCGATCAAAAGTCAAAGTCATGTCGACTGTTTTCTTTGACTATCGCGGTGTTGTGCACTCGGAATTCAAAAACATAGCATCACGCCTGTATTCCCCGAAGGGGTAGGCCCTCCTCTGCCTACCCCTTTGGGACACCACCTTACACACCCACGACTCGCCAGCTATATTTAAGTCCCACGTAATAGGGGGCGAGCTTATTGACGTCTACCGGGCACATTTCCAAACTCCGGGCTGCTACTGAAAATTTTTCTTTCCCGACCCGAGGATCGAACCCGAGACCTCATGATTAGCAGTCACATACACTACCGCTACACCACCGAAGCAGTTAAGATTTGTGGAAAGAAAATTCTTGGATTTTGCACCACGATAATGCTCCTTCGCCCCATTTGCCCCTTGGCCATCATTGTGAATGAATTTTTGTCCAAACCCTCAACAAATACCATCGAGCAACCACCATATTCACCAGATATGGCTCCAGCCGACTTTTTTCTTTTTCCTAAACTCAAATTACCACTTCGTGGCACCCGTTTTCAATCGGTAGAAGACATAAAGGAGAATTCGCGGCGAGAACTGAACTCAATTCCGTAAACAGCGTTTAAAAAATGTTTTGATGATTGGATTATTCGTTGGTCTATCGTTTCTGAAGGAGCATACTTTGGAAGTTGATAAAATAAATTTGGATGGATAACAAAAATTTTGTGTATTGCACGCCTCATAAGCGAAGCGTTGAGGTGTGTTCTACTCCCGGTTGACACGGCACAGCTGATTTTTCAAACTTAAAATGTCTCTATTTATCATATATTGCACTTGTAAAATAATATCTACACACACATATAAAGAACAAACACTATTTTTAACACACATGATATTTTTGATGCCATTTTTGTTATTTACTCTAGTTAAAAAACTGTTTGAAAAAAATCTGGCTTGGACGTCCGTGAGTTGTAGGTAATGTATGTTAACACGATAACGACCAAAATACTTAATTAATCGAGTCTTTTTTTTTCGTTTACAAAAATACTGAATATTTACGGCATTTACGCTCGACGCGACACTAAAACCAGCGCCTTTCATGAGAACCACCTACCTTTTTACGCACGCATAGCCAGTATAGCCACCGGTGGTTTTACTATCGTCAACAGAACAGAACGCCGTTCGCCCGGACGGTACATTGTTTTTTGTTAAAAGAAAGTTTTTACCTTTGCTTGACGAACTGATGATATTTGTCAAGTATAATAACTATTTTATCCATAACAATAATTAAAAACACTAAACACACGTAAATAATAACACACCAACGTTATAAAACACGAAAAAAACATATTTTACATTCCACAATTTATTTGCGTGGCCTTGGCGTCACGGTGTTTTCACTTAGAACAAAGTATAAAATTATAAGGCAACCAAGCTAGGAAGATAAATGGTTTAGAGATTTCTTGTTGATCTCATTGATTTTTAAATAAGTCGTATAATATTGTCCAAAGTTGCAATTTTCTATTGATAGATGTCACTGTTTTAAAGTAAACGAGATATTGACAAATGCAGCCCTAGATGTCGCAAGTGGCAATTTTAGATGTATTCAGTTGCTGTTGTATATATAGAAACACAATATTGCTTTTTTGTAAGGAAACTAGCGATGTCTTTTTGTTTTCTTAAATTGTTTTTGTTTATCGTTTAATAAATTATTAAATTTTACATGTTTATATTTATATTATATGCACATATGCAGGTATATATGTAAACTCATGGATTGTTGTTCTTACTAATTGCCAGATGCCGCCTTGCAAAATGACAGAGGTAGACCAATATAGAAGTACTTCTTAAAATTAGCGCTAGATGGCGTATAAGACATAAAACCCACATTAGTACTTTTTGAAATTAGCGCTATCTATGTGATTTATTGAAAACTACTTAGTAAAACCAATACATTATTAGTTACTTATCAAATAATCAATTTTATTGTGAAAAATAAAGATTATGAGGCGTGCAGTTTTGGATTTTCCAAAGTATTATTGATCTTTTCCCGGTACTTCCTTGACAGAGTAGTATATAAAAATAATAACATAGGTAAGTTTAAAATGTTTCAATTAAAACGTATAATTTCGTTCAAATCCGTTTAGTCGAGAGATCTCTAATCACATATTATAAATTTAATATAGGTATGATGGCACGTCCTAAAATATCGTGAATTTAGAGTAAAATTATGTTCACTCTGACATAATACAGAACACTGGTGCTATATATGGGTGGTTGTCGTTCGATTATTCGTTCACTATGTCAGGTGTGAGAAACGTCACTTTCATTTTGACGTGTGGTTGATATAAATACTGAGCGCAGGGTGGCGGTCATCATTATTAGTTTGCATCGCGCCCAAGCACCACTTGTTCTGTAGAACGTCCGTAGTTCTAAGTTACTGATCATTAGAGTAACAATTAGTCATCGCATTTGTGTATTCGGTAGTTGAGGAAATACATAGTGTGATTGATATGTAATCGGGTTGTTTTACCTCCTCGCCCGAATACCCACGTGCTTGTGTGTACTAATGTGGTGATGGGAAGCAATGAGCAACGAGATGTCTTCCGTGCATGTACAGGTATAAGGTAGGCCCTTATACAGCCGGTGCTGGACGGGCGGTGGAGCTTTCGCAAGCACTTCAGCCAATTGTCCCCGAGGCTCGTCGGCGCAGCGTCCGCCCTTGTAAGGCTCATGCCAAATATGGGCGGACCCAACAATTCGTGCCGACGGCTATACGCGGGGATGGTCCGGTCAATGGCGCTGTAGGGCCGTGTGGGCGGAGTCCTTGGACGCACTGATTAGGGCTCTTCTGTGTAGACGACAGAGGGTTGTCGCGTCCAGGGTCATACGTGGATACCGCAGGGTGTTGACGGAGGCGGCCTGCGCATTGGTCAGAACCCCTCTATGGGACTTGGAGGTAAAGGTGCTCGCTGAGGTGTACCGGCGGGCGTCGAAAGAGCGAACAGGGAGCGGGCGCCCCCAACCCAGTGAGGTGGCCAGGTGGCAGGGCGAATCCCGTTGAGCTGCCATGGCCAGTTGGAGGCCACGGCTGGAGACGCCCCGAGCCGGTCTTTGGACCGTAGGGGCGCTTCAGCCAGTGCTGGAGGAGTGGGTTGGGCAACGGCACAGAGTCCTCGCCTTCCGACTGGTGCAGGTGCTGTCGGGGCACGGTTGCTTCGGCAGATACCTGCACATAGTCGCAAGGATGGAGACCACTCCGTGCTATCACCATTGCGGCTGTGACGAGGACATGACGCAGCACACACTTGAGTCGTGCCCGGCTTGGGCTGAGCAGCGCCGTTAACTCGTCGCGGCAATAGGGGGGAACTTCTCACAGGAATTGGGCCGTGGTCACTGCCTTCTGCGAGGAGGTCATCTCGCAGAAGAAAACGGCGGAGAGGGCCAGGGAGGCTGATCCTTCCGCTGATCCGAACCGCCGCCAACGACTAGGGTGGCGCATGCGCCAGTACCAGCGCCTGATGCCGTCCTAGCTGAGGAACGTCCGCCACCCGCAATGCTTCCCGCGAAGGTGCGATGCTCCGTGCGCTGATGCGTCGCTCAGTAGAGAGTACCCCAAAGGGTAAGCCGCCAGCGAACCACTGAAGGAATGTAACATGGTCCATCACACTTCGATTTTACCCAAGACGATGTCATTGTGTTATTGAAATTAGCAGTCCTAAGCAATATTGTCACGATGACTGAATTGGCAAAGCATCTGGACGGTATCCAGGAGATAAAGATTCAAATTCTACTCGTGACCTTTATTTACGATTTCACATTTTTACACTGTGTTAATTTATATGGCTAAGCATGTCAAATGCTAAAAATATATATAAAAATATCTAAATATCTTTTATTATAACTAAAAGTAATGTGCGTAATATAAATAATATCTTGAAACAATGACGGTAACAAATAACGTTGTCAAATAGAGCTGTGATCCCAAAATAAAACCTGCCATTCTCTTGTGTTATGTTTCATATTCAATTGGGATTTACAAAGATAGGTATTTGTAAGCGCATTTCAAACGCTTTTACGATTTGAACAGATAGCATAGTAGCTGTCACCGAATCAGACATATCATTGACACAAGGCCGCGTTAGAGGGGCTCTTATGTGCCTAATAAATTTAAAATTAATAAAAGTACCCTCAAAAAGATAACCGTATGATGATAGTTGTGGAGCCTTGCTGTTCCCAGCATAATTAATTGAAGGAGGCGACACTTGGCGGAAGTCCATTGTTACTATTACAGAATGGATATTTTAGGAGGAGAGCCCACCACTCACCCACGGATTGTCAATCCCGGTTATCTTTGGACAGAATAAACTAAGATTGCCAATCCGCACTCTCACAGGTAGAGGAAAATGTGATAATAGCAAAGTAGCATGCACGATAATGACAAAAAACTCACCATCGCGACACAACCATGCGATACGCTGCACGTTCTTGAGAATGCCTCGTTTAGAGGCGAAACACGTGTCGAATTTATGTTCGGATTTTTGCGGAATATTGCGATGTTGTGGTTCTGAGAGTTCTACCGTATCTCCATTCATGATGATGCAGGTTCAAATCCTGTTCGTGACTTATTTTCGATTTTGCACTTTGTTTTAACTCCATAATATAAAATTATCATGTAAACAAGTAAGTGTATGTAACTGAGGGAATACCGGGATAGTGGGCAGCAGCACTCATTCGAGTGTTAACAACATTCACTGTGATCGCCAACCCGCCTGCCAAGCGTGGCGATTACGGCACTATCCTCCCATTCTTAGGGAGGCCTATGTCCAGCAGTGGACGTTAAAAGGCTGATGGATTGGCCACGGGTCTCTTTACAGAGTGAGAGATAGGGTTCATACGATTTCACAAATCGTCGAGAATATCTTGTGACAGTGCGGGTTTCTGCACGATGTTTTTTTCATGTGCCGTTGAGGCGCTACATCTGGTGTTGGTGAGGTGAGTGGGGCGATGGCTTGGAGGAAAGTGGAGCTGGTGCTATCGGGGCACGCTAGGGGGTATTGGTCGGAGTGTGCGATTACATTTTAAGCCATAACAAAAATAGGAACTGATAATTTGTGAGTAAATACTACTATTATTGTTATCCATTAGTAAATACAAAGCAAACTTAATACTTATTCCAAGAAGTTACATGGAACCCGCGCCTAAGTTTTTGCTTAACATAATTAATGATGACGTTCACAATAGAGACTATTCACTAATACAATTAATTATAACCCATACAATGGGCAACACCGCTGTAGTCAAGCGAGGGTAAATTCAATAGTATTGGGTTGTCATATTGTACAAATTGTGTCTTTATTCTATGTTTACTTAGAATATTATTATACTTATTAATGACTACATTCTGGCCGGTACTTCGTCATTAAATCAATTCACATCAAAATAGATATATGTAAATCTACGTCTATGCTAAAATAGCTATCCTACTGGAAATCTCAGACTAATTAAAAAATATATACAGAGCATTACAAACAATCCAGTGAAGCCATATAAAACCATGCTCAAAACTTGTAATTACACGCGCTCACAAATACAAACAAAACCATGCCAAAACGAAGTGTCATAAACTACGAGTTTTACCAGAGTATGGTTTAAACATAGCATCATGCCTGTATTCCCCGAAGAGATAGGCAGAGGTACACACCACACACACACACACCCACGACTCGCCAGCTATGTTTAAGTCCCACGTAATAGGGGGCGAGCCTATTGACGTCTACCGGTCACATTTCCAAACTCCGGGCAGCTACTGAAAATTTTTCTTTTTAGGAAAAAGCTCAATAACATTGCTCGACCCGGGGATCGACCCCGAGACCTCATGATTAGCAGTCGTATACACTACCGCTACACCACCGAGACAGTTTGGTGTAAAATTATCCCAAATGACTCGACGATTTTTTACGTACTGTTATATACACCCCTTGTTAGTAGACAGGCTGACCATCACAAACCCCCTGATGTGTCAACAGTATATTATAATACATAAGGAGCCCATCCCAGAGGGCAGGCAGTCAGACTTCAATCTCGATACTCGCGTTACGTAGCTACTAGGCTACCCGCGAATCCTACTATTTCTCTATGTTATATTAGTTACTATGTCTTCTATATCTTGTGAAAGTTATTTTAAGTTTAATTTGAATAAATATTAGTGTGTGTAATTAAATAGTTTTTTTTTAAAACTCTAAAGCCCAATCTCGTATAACAGTACGTTACGTACATGAATACGTCGTCAGCGTCAGAGAATATTTTCTCTGTATAATTTGCTGTAAACTTAATTTATGCTTTTACTTCCTTTGTTTTAAACATAAAACTTTTAATAATTTACCCTAATTATAGAGATATTTTTTTAAGCACACATCTTTAAAAATTGGGCTTCACTTTTTAGTTGACAATGCGGTGTCTTTATTTTTTTGTTATACTCACAACAGTGTAGATACAATATAAATTAAACACAAAGTGAGAAATGTGAAATCGAAAATAACAGTCTAGAAAATTCAGCTGAATTGGCAAAGCATCTGGACGGTATCCAGGAGATGCAGGTTCAAATCCTGCTCCTGACTGTTATTTTCGATTTCACATTTTTCACTTTGTGTTTAATGTATAGTGCTAAGCATGTCAAATGCTAAAAATATATATAAAAATATCTAAATACAATATAAATGTTGGCAAAGATACTACGCATCCCAAGTTCTCTTTTTATGTTCGCAATTGTACCTACCTATGTATCTTCGTGATTGATGTCAATGGGCGTAAAAAATAAATTAACAATATTTTCATAAGCATTTACGCAGGTTTTTTTTATACATAAATACGATTTGATGTAACTTCTCTTATTTATTAGAATTATTAATGTATTAATTTTTTTTAGTAGGTACACAATCATGAGATTCAATGTTAATCTATCTATACTATTATAAAGTTTTAATAGAGCTGTGTCTGTACTTTCAAGATATTTAAGAAAAACTGACTTTATTAGGCTATATAGGCGTGTCTGAACACAAAACATTTTTTTTTTTAATTTTTTTCCCGTTTGTCTGTTTGTCTGCTTGTTTATTCGCGCATCACGCAAATACTACTGAACGGATTTTGATGCAACTTTTTTTTATTTGGTAGCTCTTGATTGGGCTTAAAAACTGGTACACATTTTATCCCGCTACTATATCGGAAAGCTGTCCACTGCTGGACATAGGCCTCCCCAAGACAAAGCCACAATTAATACTCAAGGGAGTGCTGCTGCCCACTCCCTCGGTATTCCCTCAGTCGGCTCTTACGACTCCCATGGGTGGAGAGGGGTGGGACAATTCTAAAGCCGGCCCCACACGGCAAACTAAATTTAATAGTAAGCAAAAAATATGTTTTCTGTTTTCATTTTTTTTTATTTGTATGTGTTTTGTTTTGTTTTGTTTTATTTGTAGCAAGTACGTATAGAAACTGCCCAAGCGATGTATTTTAAATTGTGCGCTGTTGCTATAGGCCAGTGCCGAAACCTTTGAAAATGGTAAAAAGTGAAAAAAAATAATAGTAGAGAATTTACGAGGTATTTGAGGTCGGGAAGGGGATGGGGGTGAGCTTTTAAGGGTAAAAATCGGTTTATCATGATTTCCAGCAAAACTAAGAGTCCTATCGAAAAAAATTAAATAGCAAAATTGTAGGCAATAAAAAGATCTACAACTGTTGTTTTAACACTTTTCACATAACCTCAAAATGTATGTGAAAAATCTAAAAAACCCACTTTTTGGTTTATTACTTCTAACTTCCACAAAAATAATATTTTTTCGCGAAATTTGGTGAAAACTTACCTTCTTATATCTCGAACACATTTTATTTTTTTTGAGATGCATAATATTTTTTTCTCTTATTTTGATTAAATATCGAAAAATCACCCTAATTTTCAATCAAAAATTCTCACGTCAAAATATCTGCTTTTTGAAAAATATCGGTGTGCTTTTTATACGTTGAAATCTCTACTTTTTATGGTACAAAAAAGTATACATTACTATGGAAAATTTTCTCAGAAAACGCAAAAAAGCAAAATAACTTGTCCTATGTCCTTATGTAAAATATTGAGCTATTTATTAAAATTTACACTTTAATTACTCAAAAAATGTAAGTTTCCATGTAAATTAAAAAAAACAAACCCATGAAACATATATATTGCAAAACCATGTGAAAATAGTTAATTTTCAAAGTATTATAGGATTTGAAGGGAATTCTGTCAAAATATAATGTTCTTTTTGCATTTTCTGAGAAAATTTTCAATAATAATGCATATTTTTTTATACCATCAGAATGTAGAAATTTAACGTATAAAAAGCACACCGATTTTTTTCAAAAAGCAGATATTTTGACGTGAGAATTTTTGATTGAAAATAAGGGTGATTTTTGGATATTTAATCAAAATAAGAGGAGAAAATAAATATTTTGCATCAAAAAAATTACAATGTGTTTGAGATATAAAAAGGTAAGTTTTCACCAAATTTCGCGAAAAAATATTATTTTTTGTGGAAGTTAAAAGTAAAAAACCAAAAAGTGAGTTTTTTAGATTTTTCACATAAATTTTAAGGTTATGTGAAAAAAGTGTTATTACAAAAGTTGTAGATCTTTTTATTGCCTACAATTTTGCCATTTAACTTTTTTCTATAGGACTCTTAGTTTTGCCAGAAATCGTGATAAACCGATTTTTACTCTTAAAAGATCACCCCCACCCCCTTCCCGACGTCAAATCGCCCGTAAATTATTTTCCTTTTATTTTTGTTATATTTTCTTACTTTTCCAATGGGTTTCGAAAATTATCGACACTGGTCTACTAACCGCATGGCTCTCTGGATTTATCAAGTTGTTATTTAGTTATGATAAGCTGTGTCAATAAATAAATAATCCATGTCGTGTTCCAAGCTCGTGAAGCCACATTCAGAGATAATTCTTTCATTTCACATCTGAGAAATGAATTGGTGCGCAGCGGCTTGACTATACTTTCTGTATAGTTGAGTTCAAGAGCGACGGTTACCACTTCATTAGGCAGGCCGTGGCTCGTCTGCCATAATTAGCAATAAAAAAAATAAGCACACAAAAGTTTTTTTCTTTGTTTGTCTGTTGATAGACAGACAGATAAAAAAATAAAAAATGAAAAGTCTGTTATTTTTTTGAAACACTTTTATTGGCCTTGCATGTTCTATCTATGTAACACTTATTAATGGACTTATTATAACTTATTAACTGGATTCTATGCTGATGTAATTGGCTTGATAACTTACAGTGCGGAATGTATACTGTCTTCATGGAGTATTTACTATATTCTTCCAATTGAATTTTCAATTGAAACTGGGATGATGAATTCAATTTATCATCAGCATAGAGTCCAGTGATTAGTAAGTTGAAACCACCTATTATATCTTCGCATCCGTCTCGCAATATACTAATGTGTGTTGGACTAACATCGGTGTAGATCAATCTACTCTACAAACCGTTATCTCGCCTCTCTAATAGTCTCGTGACTACGGCTGCTGCAACGGAGTTGAAAAGTCAAAGAAAAGGTAGCTAAAATTGACCTATTTTATACGCAAAAAAAAAAGTTATACCTGTTTATGTTTTAAATAATAAAAAAGTTTACGATTAAGCAGGCCCCAAATAATCTTAACCCAAAAAAATTAACGCTAAACTGAACTAGAAGCCCGTCACCGAAAAACGATATCTGGTACCATAACATAAGTGTGCAGTAATATTAATTATTATATTCCATTAACATTTGTGACGAGTCGACGCTAGGAACAAGAAACGTCCATTTGCACAAGTCCAACTTTGCACCGTAACGGAGTCACATGACACGAACCAATATTGACTTCACCTTACAGTTGAACATGTTATTAAACCTTAGTTAAGTTTAATAATTAATATTAGTTGTGTGAATAATTGCCTACTCAAAGTGTCTCAACTTGAAATTAAGTCATGCGTTGCCGCATAAGATAATTTGGCAGACAAGTTTCCGCCCATCGCTCATAGACTCAACAACACATTTCATTTTGCGAATGAAAAATAAATGAATGAACAGCTATAGGTACGCACACGGCATCACAGACCTGTATCCCCGAAAGGGTAGGCAGAGGTGTATTACACACCCACGGTTCGTCAACTATTTTTAAGTCCCACGTAGGAGGCGAGCCTATTGCCGTCTACCGGGCACATTTCCAAACTCCGAGCTACTACTGAGAATTCTCTTTTTACGAAATAGAACGGCTAGGTATATTCTGATGCAGATAAGACACACTGAGATGCTGCACGTCGGTCACATGATAGACGGTGGTACAAGTTGGTACCATTTGGGCCCGAATAAGCAAGAAATCCCACTTCGTATCCAACCCTACCACCAACAATACAATGGGTTGCTTACATACTTTTTAGTCGCCTCGTACGACACCCACAGTATGGAGTGATAAAACTTGGAGATATTCGTCATTTAAATCAACTTATCTCTAAAAATCTAAAAGAAAATTGTTTAATAGTAGCGAGCAGCTTCAGCTAGCATGTAATAAAATAAAAACAATTCATTGAATCACTTTAATCTATCTTTAGAGCCATTAAGCTTTTCTAAAAGATAAATATCCTGTCTTTTAAATAAATGGGAGTACAATATATCGCCACCCCGTCACTCCCGAGAGTGTCGTAAAAAAACAACTAAGGGATTGAATCCCTGACCTCGATACATCCATATATAACTTCTGGTATGCGTAGTGTAGTGTTTGTTTATTTGTTACATTTTAACGCCACAACCACTAAACCGATTAGCATGCAATTTTGTGTGAACCATGAATAGCATTTTTTGCAAAGAGATCATTATAATTTAGAGTTATAGGTATCTAACATTCTGATATCCACACGCACGAAATTGCGGCCGGAATCTAGTTTTTAACATAAACATAACGTAATATAGCATCACGCCTGTATCCCCAAAGGGGTAGGAAGAGGTGTATTACACACCCACGGTTCGCCGACTATGTTTAAGTCCCACGTAAGTGAGAGGAGGACGAAGCTCTCTAGTTTTTAAATAATTCAAGAATGAAAAAATGCCGACCATTACGATTTAACTGTAGAAAATTATATTTCATAGACAATGGTATTATTCTAAAAAAGATTATTTCAAATTACGAATTTAATCTCTTAATGCTAGTCTTTAGACGTGACTTAGTAATCGCTCGTTGGAAATTCAACAGAAAATTTGTAAAGGAAAAGGTATCTTATGACCAATTCTATTTGATCAAAATAAATTTTGCTTTGCTCTTCAGGAATTTCTAAAGGCTGCTCTGAATGTATATTCCCTGGGATACAAAAGTATTTTCTTCTTATTTTTCTGATCTTGAACCTGAATTGGAACTTTTACAATATAAAAAATATACAAACACTAGCCTATGCCCGCGGCTCCGTCGCAGCCTAAAGTTTGTTTTTAGGTTATATCTCAGGTTCTCGACATAGTAACGGGATAAAATATATACCAGTTTGTAAGTATAATCAAGAGTTAACAAATTAAAAAATCGCATCAAAATCCGTTCATTAGTTTTTGCGTGATGCGCTAAAGAACAAACAGAGAAATAATCTAAAGGAAATTATTTTGTTTTCAGACACAGATAGTTGTTTAAAATTACTGTTTAGCCTATATAGATAGGCTAAACAGTAATTTTTTCTCAAATATACAGACAGCTGTTACAGCTTTAGGTATAATAGTATAGATATGGTGCCAGATAAGCCACAGCCCACCTGATGGTAACTGGTACCGCTTGCTCATAGACTCAGAGCCTATTTTTTTTGTTAAGGCGAGAAAAAATGTACTTAACCGCACACTCGTCCGGGCTACTCGTTCGGGGCAACAAACAAGGCAGTATGAGGCCCTCAGCCACTAAATAAATCCCTTTATGTGTCTTTCCGCCTCTACTGGCGGATCACCGGAACTGCAAGACATTACTTCAGTGGATAGACTCCGAGCCTACTGAAAATCAGCAAAAATAACACACCGAGGTGCTTCTTGGTCGGTCACACGGGAGATGGCGGTAAAGATGGGTGACGGTTCGAATTCTTAGTCCGTCACCACACGTATATCAAAATGAGAGAGGTTTCTTACGGACACCCGGTTGGAACGGAGTTCCGCTCGCTATATCTTTTTTGTGTTTGTATTAAGTAATAATTAAATAAAAACTGCCTCTGTGGTGCAGTAGTGTGTGCGACTGCTGATCATGAGCACTCGGGTTCGATCCCCGGGTCGGGTAATGTTATTGAGCTTTTTCGTAAAAAGAAAAATTCTCAGTAGCAGACCGGAGTTTGGAAATGTGGCGAACCGTAGGTGTGTGATACACCTTTCCCTACCCCTTTGGGAATAAAGGCGTGATGCTATATTTATGTTTTTTAAACAAAAAATAAAGAGTCAGCATAAAATAACTAAATGAATCATAAAATGTGAATAAATGGTATTGCAGATAAATTTCCGGAATGTTGGTGAAAAAATAGATCACTATTTTATTGTTTATTATAAAAATATAAAAATTGTACAGTTTTAATTATTATTACATTCTACTGCGGTAATAAGTAGTTTATGGTAACTGAAGTAGGATATATTATGTGCGTGTTATCACGCAACAAAGATTACTTATTTGTATTTATTAATATTATCTAATAAAAATTTTTAGATATTTTTATATATATTTTTAGCATTTGACATGCTTAGCACTATACATTAAACACAAAGTGATAAAAATATCTAAATATTTATAGGGTTTGCGTCATTATTAGGTAAAATCTTAATTGTAAAATTAAGTTTACCTGGTCGGTATAATGTATGAAAATACTTCCGACAGATGGCGCAGGCGTCACCCAAAGACGTTAAGTATGATGTGTTATCGAAATTAGCAGTCAGGAGCAATTGTCAGGATGGCTGAATTGGTAAAGCATCTGGACGGTATCCAGAAGATGCAGGTTCAAATCCTGCTCCTGACTGTTATTTTCGATTTCACATTTTTCACTTTATGTTTAATAATAAAAATTTGTATTTAAACGTTAAAATTATAAATATTATTGCATATTCTCAAAATTAACGGCAAGCTGAATCGTTTTAGTGAGTTTTAGTTTCCTAGGTGATCGGAAAGTGCCTCAAAAATCACTGCAAAATTATGTCGCTTTTTGGTTCCGTTTTTCATTGATACACTTTTTTCGGTATAGCCCCTAAGCCAGAACGATAACGTGCGACAAGGAACTTCTTAGATTTCTTAGCTTATCTGCTAAAACGGATGAAGAAACCCTTATCAAATATTATAAATGCGAAAGCATCTTTGTTTATTTATTATGACGCTTCCACGACATAACTACTGAACAAATAATCATAAAATTTTGCATACATATCATAGTCTGATCCCCAAAAAAGGACATTCCAGAAAAATTAACTTCTCCATTAGCATAACTATTTTTACATAGAGATAATTAGTGTACCATAGAGTGATGGTACCACCTCTCACAGAAGATCAGCATGAAAGAATGTACTCCTATTTATGTGTTTCGTATGTTGAGTGAGAGTGCCGGAGGCCCAAACCCCCTCCTTATCCTTTCTCCCCACATTCTATACTTCCTACCCTATCATGCGCGAGTGATGCCTTTGGTGTTGCTAGCGACTGTAGGCTCCTGTAACCACTTACCATTAGGTGGGCCGTTCATTTGTTCACTACCCGTGTAGTATAAAAAAAAACATAACATTGACAGACAGACACACACATAGGTGAAAGTAAATAAAAGTTTATAAAAAAAAAACAAGTATGTTGAATAAATGGCCATCTGATTATATTTATATTGTGTTAAGTAAAAAAATGTGTGCCGTGTGGGGCCGGCTTTAGAATTGTCCCACCCCTCTCCACCCATAGGAGTCGTAAGAGCCGACTGACGGAATACCGGAGGGAGTGGGCAGCTGCACTCCCTCGAGTATTAACAACATCCACTGCGATTGCCAACCCGCCTGCCAAGCGTGGCGATCACGGCACTATACCCCCCAATTTGGGAAGGCCAGCAGTGGACGTCGAAAGGCTGATGGAAGTAAAAACAATATATATTTAATGTAGCACATGTCGGTTCAATCACATATGTTACCGTGACATAGCGACATATACACACGCTTTGTCAGATATCGTGCGTCATACACACACAACATGGCGTTCTATGATATCGATATATAAATTTGTAGAGAAGGAGCGCTCAAGCTGAAATATCTATAGCACAACAGACGTCCATGCTTATCCAGGCGTACAGATATAATATTATTATTTAGAGCTTCTCTTAGTAAAAATATTATTTTTGAAACTGGCAACTAAGCTACGAACTATATTTTCGGTGGGAATGTGCCCCTATTCCTCAATATAATCTGCGTTATTGAACCTTCCTGAATTCCACTCTAAAATTTCACAATTCTATCAATATTCAAAAGCGCTTATTATATCTTGAAAGATTTAGTCAAGAGTATTACCTAAATTACAAAAATTAATAGAAATTATACAAAGTAAATTATTAACAAAATAAAAACTTCGTTATGAAATCTGCATACCAAAGAAATATTTCTATGGTTTGTGAAGTTTTACAAACCGCTTTCAACCAGTGTGATAGTCTATGACCATGAACCTTATGTTTGAGAAGCTGCTATGCTTAACAGTGAACTTTAATAACTTGTGAAAAGCATACGTAATTCATGATGTTATTATTAAATACTACTATTATATAATTAGAAAACATAAACAACTAAAATATTTAAGTTTTATTGGTTGGAACAAGTATTCGCGAAACTGGAAGACCAGAGATTTTATACGAGCAGAATTTGAACTAGTATTAATCCGAGGGTAATGCTTTAGACTGGTAGGCTATTATAGAAACCTGAACCTGGTGTTTACCTTTAAGTGATTGTTACATTGCAGCATGTCTCTAATTTTAGCATTCATTTAATGTATTTATGTAACAATCGTTGGTAAGCCTTTTTTATATAAATAAAATAAAAAAAATCTGATTGCAACTCTCAATCTCTTCTGCAAATTTAGTCTCATAAAACACACGCCATCTACCGGATATATTTGCATAATATATAAATATTTTGATCGGATATAGTTAGTTTAATAATTACAAACTGATGAAAAAGCCCGTGTGGTGACGGACTACAAATGCAAATATCACCAGCCTATTCTTTCCCACGTGTGTCATACGAGGCGACTAAGGGATGTAAGCAATTATCACCCATTGCATGACTGGTGGTAGGGCTGGGTACCAAGTGCGAGTACTCACTTGCTATCGGACCCGAGCATATTGGTACCACCATCTCCTGTGAGACCGGCCATGAAGCACATCGATGTGTTTTAGCTGTAACAGGAGATAGCCGTTAATTCTTTCATTTCATATCTTTGAAATTAAATGATGAGCTTTACAATACTACCGGTAAGGTTGAGTCCATGAGCGTTGGTTGTCATTTACCATCAGGTGGGCCGTCGCTCTGTCACAATACGCAATAAAAATATATTGACGTTATTTTACCACCAAATAAATATTATTCATAATTTCATTTTATTTTATATTAGTAAAACGAGCATCTGCTAGTTAGAACGTGTATGAGTGGGCTCGGAGTGTTCCATAACTAAGTTAGCAATCGGTAATAGCACTTACCGACCACTTAAACCTGACCCCGTCCCCTGCGCGCCTGTTCCTGTATAGCATCAAATGGGCGTTCGCATAAATTATTATAGGTCAAGCTTTAATGGCTTTTTAGAAAGGTCAAGAGCGACCTTTATATGCTCTGGTGTTGCGTTGCTTCAAAGATTGGAAGGACCCCGAGCACATTGTAAATGTCTAAAGTTTAATAATGGTTAACGAGTGCTGTAATTAAATATTTACCGTTTTCGAATCCATCCATCCATCCATCAGCCTTTTAACGTCCACTGCTGGACATAGGCCTCCCCAAGAGAACGCACAACGAGTGGTCCTGTCATGGGGGATAATGCCGTAATCGCCACACTCGGCAGGCGGGTTGGCGATCGCAGTGGATGTTGTTAATACTTGAGGGAGTGTTGCCCACTCCCCCGGTATTCCCTCAGTCGGCTCTTACGACTCCCGTGGGTAGAGAGGGGTGGGATAAATCTTAAGCCGGCCCCACACGGCCACGGTTTTCGAATAGTTATTTTATTTTCCAAATTATTTTTATCTATATTTTAGCACTCGACAATGCTTAGCTGCTTTAAAGAACAAATTATGTGTGAAACGTGGAAAAAGAGAACTTTTAGCTGCTTACCGGTAGAGCACTTCCCCGGATTGGAATGGACGCAGGTTCGATTCCCGCGCGCTCTAAAAGTCCTCTCCACATTTCACAAATAATTTTTTCTTCTTTTTCTATTTTTGTTATTGCATGTAGTGGCAAACGAGCCACGGCCCATCTGATGGTTAATGGTAACCGTCGCTCATTGACTCAACTATACCCAGAGTATTGTCAAGCCGCTGCTCACCATTTCATTTCACAGATATGAAATGAAAGAATAAACGGCTATGTCCTGCTACAACCAAAACGCAACGATGTGCTTCATGGTCGGTCACACGGGAGATGGTGGTACCAACCCGCTCGGGCCCGATACCAAGTGAGTACTCCCACTTGGTACCCAACCCTACCACCAGTCATGCAATAGATGATAATTGCTTACTTTCCATAGTCGCCTCATACGATATCCGTGGGAAAGAATGGGGTGGTGACAATTGTATTCTTAGTCCGTCTCCACACGGACACAATTTTCAAAATTTTCCTAATTAAGTACTTTATATCCGTAAACATTTTCCGTGAAACTGGGATCTGAACAAAAGGGCCTAAGCATGTCAAATGTCTGTACATTTAAAATTTAATTTGTGAAACAAATTCTTTATTATTATTACTTAGGCGTTTCTGAAAACAACTTTTTTGTCTGGTTGTTCACACATCATGCAAAAAGTACTAAGCGGTTTTGATGAAACATATTTATTTGATAGTTCTTAATTAGACTTAAAATCTGGTACAGGTATTATCTTGCTACTAGTCGGGATCCTGAAATGTAACCTAAAAACTAGCTTTTTGGCGTGATGGAGCCACGGACAAAGGAGTGAATGAATATAAAATAAAAAAAATTTTGAAAAATTTGCCACATCCTTGTAATGTTTTTCTGTATTATGCATAGTTTTGCAGGCGTCTCCCAAGACATTAAGAATGAAGGTGTTATCGAAATTCGCAGTCCCGAGAAGCGGGATTCCAGGAGATGCTGGTTCAAATCCTGCTCGTGACTGTTATTTTTTATTTCACATTTTCGCCCTTTATGTTGAATTTTTATTGTTTACAAAACATTATATGAGCTTTTTTCTGACTTATTACTACACGAACCCTTTTTTTGTGTGTGTATAACGAACAGGGTAGTGTGGGGCCCTCAGCCACTAAATAAACCCGTCGTGTGACGGCACACTTCTCCGCCTTTATTGGCGGGCCACTGGAACTATGTTACATTCCTTCAGTAGTAACGATAGTTACTCCTACCATTGTATTTTGTACGGTGAGTGAAAATGGCGGATTATATCCTTCTTATATCTTATCTTGATTATCCTGCCCATCCTCTCATTATTATCTTTCATCTCCACCACCTTTGGTGACGCGTGAGCGATGCCCATGGTATTGCTAGCATCTATAGGCTACGGTAACCGCTTACCATGAGGTGGATACTTGTTTGCCACCCACGTAATATAGCAAAAAATACGTTAAAATCAAAACTCGGACAAAAAGCAACACACTAAAAATCCCTAGTAAAAGCGAGGCAAAAGAAAACATACTAACGATAACGTTCTACAGGGAGAACATTAAATCAAGCTGTCTACTCTCTTACGGTACACTGGGCATATAATCATATAGTTATAATAAAATACAAGTACCCGCGGTAGCATCGTGTTATACATCTGCGAATAACATTTTCATGGTAATCCCCAGAGAAGAAATATTTACGAGAGAAGTGGGCTTGGAATACTTATTGTTATTACAGTTCTTCGCTCAAATATAGGGGTGGTTTGGAAGTAATAAAGGAAACCCTATAAAAAGAGAGAAAATTTAAAAATAAAACAACGATAACCGGAATAATATAAAAAAATGCACTACCTGTTTGAACCGGATAACTATAAAAGAAATCGCAGTTATACTTATATTTTGCTTAAAATGTATTAGATCGTGTAACATTAACGTATATAATGTGATTAATGAACGTTTTTTATATGCAAACACAAAAACAAGCTTACCTACACACAGATAATGGGGACGGTTCCACCTTATTGTTGGGACCCAGTTGAATTGGGTCCAATCGCATACGAGAAAAGGATAAAAAACTTATACATGTGTCTCGCTCACTCTTGCTATGACCTGATGTGTGCACCCTTTTCTTCATCGTATTAAAATAGTAGCGAGTCTATTATATCCTCTGTCTAAGTCTTTGACGATGCAGATTGATTAGTATTGATAATCGCTGATTAAATATATTGTAGGTGATACGAAGTTCAATGGGTCATCTAATAATTAATATTATGTACATACATACATAAATAAGCTTTGTACAAAAATAATCATACCACAGATACCCAATTTTTTTCAGGATAGCATACTTGCCTATATCCTGCTCTGTGTTTCGGAGCATACCTGCGTGAAATTTCATTGAGTCAGCAGTTACAACGACAAGATGTAACAAACAAACCCACTTTCTCATTTATAATTTCAAGTCCAGTTAGGATACTGATTTTTTCATTCCGCTTATTCCAAAAAGAGACCCCTACCTAAGAGTAAAAACTATAAAGGACCGTGTAATGACTTATATAAAAATGTTGAAAGAATATCCTATGCTTTAGTTTCAACAGTTGATGTTGAGAAAGAGAACAGAACTTGTATGGAGTACTGTGCAAAAGCAACTAGTTTGTGGAAAAAATTAAGTTATTTTCTCAACAATATACTACGAGTAAGTAATCAGATTCATCTAAATGAAATTTATTTATGTAGAGTATACCCCGTCGACAAAATGCATGCATTAAATTGTGCCGCGGGGAAACAGATTCAATTAGTTCTCTAGCAGATTGCGACAAAACCGATCAATAGCTATTAAAGTTATAAAAATATGTTAAATAATATAATTTGTAAATACCTTTTGTTTGTTTTGTAAATACCTTTTCACCGCTCATGGACCTTGGCAACACCAGGGGCACAGCCAGTCTACCGTGAATAAAGTATTTCCTCGTTTAATGAAGGACATTTCGTAGCACTGAGGAAAGAACGCAGCACGAAGTTGAATCTAAAGCCTATAATATACTTACCTACATGGTAGTAAATAGTCCAAAAAAGAAACATCTAAGACGAGAATGTTTTCAGGGGGTATGGATGAACCCTACTAAGACGTCACGTGGTTCAGTGACTGTGAAAAAGACAATATTGGTACCACTTCAACCAGTTCCTCAGAGAAGTCCTCATAAAAGAGTCTACGCAAAGAGACCCAAAATCTCTCTGCTGCCCCAACAACGCCAGTCCATCCGTGATCATCCATAATTCGAATAGCACACCTTTGCGCCTGCTCAGAGATGTAAGCAGTACTCCACGTGAGGGCGGACTAGTCTATAAATAGCTCAAGTTATTGCCTTGATGTAAGGTATCGTTTGGCTCATTGGGGCGCCCAGTTTTTTTGTCTTTATTCGCCAAATGATTCCTGAAGTAGACTATGCTAGAAATGTCGATGCGGAGGATCACAATACGTTCGGGGATTTGGACAATTACTCTTTAAAACAGAAGTGCCATAACAAATAATTCTCTAATTCGAGTGTCGCGCAAAATTGTGTGTCTGTATGGTTGAATTGACCTAATTTATTTTCACCCCATCCCAAGGCCGGTCTTGGAGCGCTCGACTTCATAGACAAGTTGAGTCCATCTCTCCTCCTGCATATTCGTATGGCCTTCTTATGACCCGTATATAGCGCATCTCCTGTATTTATATCATTTGCATCAGAGCTAATAATATAATTATTTGATAACAATGGCACCAAATTATACTACACAGAGCGAATATTTGTCTATATAATTTATTTCAAAAGGGTATTGCGTACTTCAGTAGAAGTATAAATTATTTTCTTTATTTTTTAGTCTTGACAATACGCGACTTTAAGTTGGTAAGTATATTTTTCTTTTGGAATAATAGAATAAATTTATTTAGTATCATAAATAAGATACGCTGCTAAATAAAACTTTTTAAGTATTCCTTCAACATATAAATACGTTTGTCTCTCCTGGGAGAGCATCCCTGGATGCTTTAAGAATTTGTTTTTCTTTAAGAAAACATACACTAGGTTTTCTATTTTTTTCTTTTTGAACATTCTATGTAATTAATTTGAAATGTTAAAAAAGTAAAATCTGGCCCTAAATAGAGGATAAGAAAAAAAGATAAGTAAATATAAAAAAAATATATAGTATTTAATAATTAATCATTAGAAGTCGTATAAACTAAAATACAAAACATATGTTGATAACCTTTTGATGTAACAATCAATCAATTATTGCTTGTTGCAATTCACCGTTAACAATTTTTTTTGTTAGGGCGCGAAAATATGTTCCTAACCGCACTCCCCGTCGTTCGGGGCAACGAACAGGGTAGTGTGGGGCTTTCACCCACAAAGAAACCCGCCATGTGCCATCTTTCCGCCTTCATTGGTGGGCCACTGGAGCTATGTTACATTCCTTCGTTGATAATTCACTGTTAAACATAGGTTACGCAGCGTTATTATTCTAAGGGCTCCGCATTTTTTCATACATTAATACACCATTGATGCAGTGTTTTTTTTAACACTGCCACATCCTTTTTCAAACGCGGTTAAAGAACACCACCTCTTCCATGGTGAGCGAAGATCTAGCTGAGCTATGTAAGTAGGTAATTGCATTTTGAAACCAAACTCACAACCCTTGCCTTGAAAGGTTTCTATTTCAACCAGCTCTTAAATAAAACTTTTTGGATAACTAAATATATGCAGAAGTTGAAGTCCTATATATAAGATCAGATGTACGCACTTAGTTCTAAAGAAATATCTGGTACCGCCACGCGCAAATGATGATTAGGTAATTACTTAAAATTACCATTTTTCCAACAATTTGAAATTTAATTATTACTCATTTGGTTATATTTTCTACTATCCTTATCAATATTATAAATGTAAAAGTGCGTTTGTTTATATCTAATCAACCGATCATCATGAAATGAGCCACAAATATAGCTTACATAAACTTTTTATTCCGGAAAAAGGATGAGCTATCCTTTGTGGGATAACAATTTTATATTCTGAAGAGTGATGAGTACAGTGTCCCTTTAGTTCCACGAAGGACACTTCGAGAAAGAGATTTGTTTCTTTACACCACAACATAAATAGTTATGTATAGTAAGTATAAGTAGTTGAATATCTCACAACACGCCTTTTTTTTCACTCACTAAAGAAACCCGACGTGTGCCGTCTCTCCGCCTTTATTGGTGGGCCACCGGAACCATTTCAGTGGTCCCGCAGAGAAGTCCTAAAGTTACACGAAAGACACTTCGAGAAAGACGTTTGTTTTACAACACTACATAAATAGTTATGTATAGTAAGTATAGTTGAATATCTCACAATCCTGTGGTATTTTATAAAAATCATTGTGTACCTCTATCGATGCATTATAGAAACAAGAAAGGGCCATTTATAAAATGACTTCTATATGCCACATGCCGTTTGAGCGATATCACGCAGCTTTCCTTGAACTTGAACATTAATCTGTTTTTCTATTGCTTATAGAAATGCTCGTTAGCAGATGATCTGATGGCAACTGGTAATCCATCCATCCATCCATCCATCAGCCTTTCAACGTCCACTGCTGGACATAGGCCTCCCCAAGAGAACGCCACAACGAGTGGTCCTGTGGCGACCGCATCCAACGGCTCCCCGCAGCTTTGACCAGATCGTCGGTCCATCTGGTGGGGGGCCGTCCTACGCTGCGCCGTCCGATACGTGGTCGCCACTCCAAAACCTTTCGTCCCCAACGGTTATCGGTTCGTTGAGCGATGTGGCCTGCCCATTGCCACTTCAGCATGGCAACCCGGCGGGCTATGTCGGTCACTCTCATTCTCCTACGGATCTCCGTATTACGGATTCGATTGGTAATTCAACAATTGGGAACTGGTAATTGCTGCTAAATATTATGTGAAATAATACACAACTGTGGTGCAATCTATACCTACTAATAAATGGAGAACCGGTATTTTAGTTCGGTTATACTGCAAAAACTACTGAACCGATCGGAATAATACTTCGGTTTTAGTATATAATATGTTGGTGACTACTTATCCGGAACCTATATTAGGATGAGAAACATCTAATGCGGCGGGAAGGTAAACCCGACTGTTAGCGTGGCGACGCTTATACATAATAATAGGAATCCTATCCGAAACTGATTTTTCATCGACATTATTATAGCAAAGCCGCGGGAAATGTACTAGTTTATATTTGAATATCCAAAAATAAAATAATGCATACTTTTAAATTTTTACTTCTGATAGCAGTTTTTTTTATTGCGTATAGTGGTAGATGAGCCACGGCCCACATGATGGTAAATGGTAACCGTTGCTCATGGACTCAACTATACCGGGAGTATTGTCAACCCGCTGCTCACCATTTCATTTCACAAATATGAAATGAAAGAATAAACGGCTATCTCCTGCTACAACCAAAACACACTGATGTGCTTCATGACTGGACACACAGGAGATGGTGGTACCAACCCGTTCGAGCCCGATAGCATCTGAGTACTCCCACTTGGTACTCAGCCCTACCACCAGTAATGCAATAGGTGATAACTGCTTACCACCTTAGTCAATTCGTATGACACCCGTGGAAAATAATGGGCTGGTGAAACTTGTATTCTTAGTCCGCCACCACACGGGCAAATTATGCAGATTGTAATTCTCAATGACTGCTTATTTTTATCGTAAACTGTCAGTGAAGTAAGCAGTTTAGGAGGAGGAGTCAGGAGTTACACACATATATTTCACCTAATTAACTTAGTGCTACGCACGTCTGGCAGTAGTAGATCCTTGCTTCGCCCAGCATGAATTATCTCTTTTAATGAGAGGTATTAGGCCATAGTCCACCACCCAGTGTGGGTTGTCACTTCACAAGCCGTTGAGAAAATCTCTCATGCATGCAGCTTTCCTCACAATGTTTTCCTTCACCGAGCAGTGATAAATTCTAAACAGATATATACATAACTTCGACTGGGGACCTTGGAATGGGAATCGAACTCAATACCACTTTTTTTCCAGTCCTTGGTTTTACTACTAGGCGCACTATTCCCGCGAAGGTGCCACGCTCCGTATGCGGAGACGTCGCTCATTAGGTACCCGAAAGGGTAAACCACTGGAGGACCACTCAAGTAATATAACATGGTTCCTGTGTCCCGTCAATACAGGCGGAGAGATGGCACATGGCGGGTTTATTTAGTGGGCGAGGGCCCCACACTACCCTGTTTGTAAAAAAGGCATCCGGGTTTCTTAACGATGTCTTACTTTGCCGGGCAGTGATAATTAGTAAATGTCGAAAAGTCAGAGGTGTATGCGGTGACCTTGGATTGGGGGTCGCTCTCGATACCATTGCAGTCCTTGGTTTTGCTAGGCTATCACTTCGGTAAATATCACAACATAAATAAAACCAACTCGGCGTAATAAATTGTAAAACTGGCAATTAGCTGAATATAAGCCTCAGGGAATATAAAATTATCTTAATTTCCTGGAACACTTTAATTAAAACTGAGAACTTGGGAAAAGTAAGAATTTCTCAATTCTATTTTTTAATTACAGTCCAGACACTAAAGCTCCAACACCTACGTCTTTTCAGCAGCGTTCAAGCTAAATTTGAGGATTAGTAGAAATCTATCTATCTATATACCTACTAATAAATGGAAAGCCGGTTTTTTGTTCGGTTATACTGCGAAAACTACTGAATCTACCGGAATAATACTTATACCATAAGATGCAGCGTGTTTCGGAGAAGGTTTTAGTATACGATGTGTTGGTGACTACTTATCCGGAACCTATATTTTTGATGTGAAACATCTAATGCGGAAAGAGGGTAAAACCGGCTGTTAGCGTGGCAACGCTTGTACCTAATAATAGGAATCCTATCTGAAATTGATTTTTCATCGACAATACTATGACGCGAGCGAAGCCGTACTTTATATAAAATAAAAACATTTATCAACAACAAACTTTTGTGAGAGTGGAAAAAGATAAATTTTCTACGATAACAATTCGAACTTTAGTCATTTATTTATTTATAACTTGCATCTTTACTAGCTTAGCGGCCAAAACACTTTCACGCATGTTCTCCACTATACTTATCACAAGTTTCACATTTGGGTGAGTTGCATTTGTTTATCAGAAATTCAAACTTTCGCCGATGGATAGTGACCAGTAGATTATGAATCCTAACAACGACGTAAGAGAGCGAGTAGGTATAAAAGAGAGTGTTGGTGTAGAAGTGATGCGAAAGGGAATGCTCCCATAGTTTGGACATGTGAACAGAATGCCGGACGAGCGACTGGTTAAGAAGATATATATACAATACGAATGTGGAAGGATGTAGGTATAGGGTGAGACAGAGACTCACCTACCTAGACCAAATCAGTCATGTATTAAAAGAAGGTAGAGTCGAGTTGAGTAAGAGTCTCTGAAACCGGCAAGCGTGTATGAAGAGAATTGTGAATGTTGAGGAAGTGAGAGAGGTATGCAAGAATTTTCTCTCTACCCACCCCGCATGAGAGATGGCGTTATGAGAGGTAAGTCTTAACAGATTCATACTAATATTATCAGCAACTCTGTCTGTCTGTTACTTCTTCACGCCTAACCCGCAGGACCAAATAGTATGAATTTTAGTAGAGAGATATATAGAACCTCGAGAAAGGATATAGGCTACATTTCTTTATGCAAATTTAAACGATGATAAATCGAGATGCAAGCGTCATATGTGGCTAGATGTGCTAGTAATATTATAAATGTGAAAATGCTTTTGTTTGTTTCTTTCGCTTTCGCGTAGTAACTACTGAACTAACTGTACTAGTTATATCAATGAAAAATTGAAGTCTTCCGTGGTATAACTTTTTTTTTATTGTGTATGGTGGCAGACGAGACACAGCCTACCTGATGGTAAATGGTAACCGTCGCTCATGGACTCAAATTTACCGGGATCTACAACCAAAACACATCGATGAGCTTCATGGCCCGGTCACACAGAAGATGGTAGTACCAACCCGCTCAGGCCCGATATCAAGTAAGCACTCCCACCTAGTATCCAGCCCTACCAGCAGTAATGCAATGGGTGATAATTGCTTACTTCCCTTAGTCACCGCGACACCCGTGGGAAAGAATGCGGTGTGTATTCTTAGTCCGTCACCACACGGACAAAACAATGTTTGGATAAAATTAATTAGTGTACCACCGTAGTGTCATATTTATATTCGGAAGGCCACGCGGTAGAAGTCACGGGTAGATACTAGTATATGATAATGCTAAAAATAAACACTGTCTTCATAATTTTCTTTCGTAGAAGAGCTTTTATGTCCAACTAAGCAAGACAATATTGGCACTAGGTACCTACGTTTTTATCTTTTATTAACTTTGAGAAGAAAATGGTTGTCCATTAGGCTGTTTACTGCTCAAAAAATTACCTTCACCTGACCCATTTTGACGTTAAGAGCTGTGGCTGTTGAGAATTGTGGGTAATGGGATAAGCAGCAGCATGTATAATATAGACTATATATTGTACATTTTCTGAAATTATACACATTCCACAAATTTTTGGTGATATTTAAATTATTAAATCCATTCTAACTACAATAGAGTTACCCATTTTCCGTGCTTGTGATAGTAAGCGACTTTCATCCTCTATGATTAAAACAGCTTTCCTTAAAAATGGCTAAAATGGGATCCTTTTTTTTTAAATTGGTGTAATACCTGCAAAGTTCCTGCCTGTAATCTCTCAAGTTGTTGTGTTTAGACTTATATAAATGTCATGGCTACATCCTTAGAATTGATCACATCATAAAAAGGATCTCCCTTCACAGCCAGGAGTTGCATCGACTGACCTCCTTCTCTATCATAAGATAATTTTTGGACTCGTTCATGTATTTTTGTGTAATACTAGTACTACGTATATGTGTCAAATTTTAACTGAATCGGTTAACAAACAAAATTCCATTGAACCAATAAGCAATCATCATCAAGAGGTAAAATTTTCCATTAAAATTTATATCAGACCATCCAGACTTTAAAGCTATCCAACAAAGAAATAATTATTGAAATGTGACCAATTGGTAATGTGTATATCATGTGTATTGCACAAGCTGTAACAGAGCTATGTCTGCAACATTTAGGCCATTAAGAAAAAAAAAATTAAATTAGGCTAAATAAAACTTCGTTTACGGAATCTATCGCTTTTACTTAATTTTACTACTATCCCGACGTTTCGAATACTTTACAGTATTCATGATCACGGGTGGACTTAGATGATAGACGTCCAAGGCTGATATGTCTATCATCTAAGTCCACCCGTGATCATGAATGCTGTAAAGTATTCGAAACGTCGGGATAGTAGTAAAATTAAGTAAACGCGATAGATTCCGTAAACGAAGTTTTATTTCAAAATGTATAACATTCGCGTAAATATCAGAAAGTATTATGAATTAGGCTATTTAGGCGTCTCTGAAAACTATTTTTTTTTCGATTTTTGTCTATTGATCTGTTTGTGTGTTTATTCAAATTAGACTTGTTCTTTCTCGGTCACTAAAAGGAGCGCTCCGAACTAGTTCTTTTTTCCAAATGAACTGGTTCGGACATCTAGTTCAATTAGTTCTCTAGTTACTGTTCTTTCATTAGGTAATTTAGTACTCTAGTTCTATTAGGTCATCCAGTTCTATTAGGTCTTTAGTTACCTACACTGATCTTTATTATAACTCTTTGACGTAAATGAACTGTGTAACTATTCTGTGACTTATTAGTCAGGCAGCATTACAATATGCATATAAAAAGGCATAATTCAATATGCATATAAAAATGAAACTTCTTTGGAAACCATTAAGGACATTTACAATTTTAATAAAGTATAGCTACATAAGTTGAGTAAAAAGTCTAGGCACACTTATAAGGAAAGTTTCGGGAGTTTTTAAATAAAGAATGGATGAAGTTTGCCTCTGGCTTCGTCGTGAAAGTGGTTCACTTTACCAAAACTGTCGTTCGTAAGTGTTCATGTATATGGAACTCGTAAAATTTAATATATTTTTTTTAAAGAAAGACTCATGTTCAAGAAATCGTCAATATTATAAAAAAGTGATACAATCCTCAACCGATAGACCTCATTTCTAGGGTAATGCTTATCTTTCCACCGAAGAAATGTAATATGGTTCCGGCGGCCCGCCAATAAAGGCGGAGAGACGGCACAAGGCAGGCTTCTTTAGTGGGCGATAGCCCCACACTACCCTGTTCGTTGCTCCAAACAACGGGGTGTGCGGTTAGGGATATTTTATCCCGTCTTAACAAAAAAAAGGTAATGCTTATCTCTAGAACATAAAATATTTTAGTGGTGACAGTCGAGGTTCAGCGCACCTGATAGTAATCAGTAACCGCCCCCCATAAACTGAGCAATACTAAGAATACGGCTACCTCCCACTCACCAAGGACACCTTGTCCTACGGTCGGTGACTGCATGGAAGACTGTGGTACCGATCCGCTCAGGTCCGACAGCAATGAGCGCCAGTGAGAAGTTTTTATAAAGAGAAATAAGTCAATGCTTTTTGATGTGAAACATCTAATGCGGAGGGAGGGTAAAATTGGCTGTTAGCGTGCCGACGCTTTTATTGTACCTACTCGTCCCGTTCAAATCTTGCAAGTTAAATTTGACACACTTCTCGGTTTTTCATTGAGCTGAAATTTTGCAAGCATGTGTATATCACGTGACAATGCAATATTATGATGACATGGAGCTGATCTGATGATGGAGCTGGAAGGTGGACATAGGAACTCGATAATGAAACGGCGCAACCCCATCGAGTTTGGGCTCGTATAAGTCGTCTTGCCGAGTACTCTGTGTCTAGACGGTATCCAGGGGCTGATGATGAAGCTGGAAGGTGTCCACAGTAACTCTATAATGAAATGACGCAATCCCGTCGAGTTTGGACACGTTTGATTTGTCTTGATGAGTACTTTGTCTTTAGATGGTGTCCAGGGTCTGATGATGCAGCTGGAAGGTGGCCATTAGAAACTCTGTAATTAAATGGCACAACTCCATCGAGTTAGGGCTTGTTTGAAATGTCCTGACTAGAACTTCAGTCATAGATGATATCCAGGGTCTGATTATGAGCTGGAAGGTGACCACAGTAGCTCTATAATGAAACAACGTAACCCCATCGAGTTTTGAATCATTTGATTCGTCTTGACGAGTACTTTGTCTTTAGGTGGTATCCAGAGTCTGATGATGGAGCTAGAAGGTGGCCATAGGAACTCCGTTATAAAACGACATAACTCCATCGAGTTTGGGCTCGTATGATTTGTCTTGACGAGTACTTTGTCAAGTTATGATCATTTTATTTCTACAAAGTAATTTCGATGTTTTCACATCTGCTAAACGTCCCGCGATGTTTAGTTTTTTTTATTATTGTTGCTACTATGAACTTGTGAGTCTGCAATCGTAATGAGGTTCAAATAGACCGAAGTTCAGTGAGTACAATTCATACCCAATATTTGACATTATTATTACTTTCACATTCACAAAATGAAAAAGTAAGCAGCGCCTTGGCAGTTTTTATGAGTCTATGAGTGGCGTTTACCACTTAACTAGAGGTAGCCATCATACATACATATTGTCACGCCTTTTTCCCGTAGGGGTAGGCAGAAACCACTTGTCTTCACTTGCTACGATCCTGACACACATCTTTCGCTTCATCTACTTTCATCAGCGCTTTCATGCTTGCTCCTCGGCTACGAGTAAGCCGGCCCTTCCTTAAGGACGTCTCCGATCAAATCAAAATACGTTCTTCTAGATCGACCTCTACCAACTTGCCCATTCACAGTCGCCTTGTATATATGTTTCGTTAATCTTCTTTCATCCATCCTCTCTACGTGTCCGAACCACCTAATTCCTTTCTCTATTTTTGTCACTAAATCTTCTTTCACATCACAGCATTCTCGTATCACACTATTTCTCACTTTGTCCATCAGAGTTACTCCATTGCCATCATAATCATTAAAAAAATCTACCATCACTAAACACAAAACCCGTTAATCTGAATTGTTAATTTAAGCCCGATTAACCAATTACTGAATCCACTATCACAAACGCTGATTGATCAATTTAAATTCAATTACTAGAATGAGTAACTAATGCGAAATGACATTGTAGTATAATTGGACATAGCTTCATACAAGCATGGTAATGCTCTTTTGGCATGCAAGTCTATTTAATATAAATATATGTTATTATATTGTCAATAATAACTACTATGATTAAACAGATGGTTTTATTTGATAGTGGTTTTCATATCAATCTTCCGTGTCATAGTACTAAGTGTCATAGTTTTGATTTCCACACAAGACATTTCTTTATGTGATAATTACACATGCATGACATGTGTCTGGATATATTACGTAGGCGTGAAATGTTGTGTGTGTGTACAGTCCCCCGCTACACAGAATTATTCCCTGTCATTTTTGCCGCTGCTGCTGTAATTTCCTGTTTTTTGCAGTTAAATAAATTATTTTTAAATAATAAAACCCGTCCTCAAAAGACACCTAGGCACTAAAAAGCAAAAAATAATTGGTATTTACATACGATTTTCGTGCTAGATGCCTACTGATGTGATTGAAGTCGGTGCCTAGTCTATAGAACCACCTTTGAAGCAGAACCTACCAAACAAAAACAGAATCATTGAAATCAATTCATAATTGGTGGAATAATCGCGTTACAAACATACAAAAAAAGAAAAAAAAACATAAAGCCGAATTGAGAAGCCAAATTAAGTTGTTTTTCCTCAAATATGTTCAATCTGTTACAGATTTATATAAGTAGGACAGATGTCTACAATGATCTACGCCATTCGTAGCTTAAAATTTCATGTAGCACGTAGCATGTAGTTCTGAGTGTGGTTTAACATTCTGCCAGACTGTATATTAGGTTTTTACCTATGAAATTGCCGTTTTATATGAAAAAAATCAAACTATTTTTTTCTATATTTTTTTATTTCTATCAATCGATTGTAGATTGAAAACTATCAGCTTCCAAAATCGTCTTTAATTCATCATTGTCGAACAAAGTTTTCCGACGACCACGGGGTTCATTTTTCAGGTCAAAATTTCCAGAACGGAAGCGGGCAAACGAATAACTGGCGGTGCGTTGGTATGAAATTCAAATTGAGGCAAACAAAAATTATTTTGATCTGAAATGGCCAGTACTGCAGAACGGCTATTTCATAGGTAAAGAGATTATTATAATAGATACTACTACGAACGAAGGTAAATTAAAAAAATCCTAACACATACCAAACTAACTGGTTAACCATATACTTAGAACAGTTTCGCACAAAGAAGGCTCGTGCCCAGTAGATGATTTTTTTTTCAACCCTTGTTTTTTATACCCCACTATTTTATTACCCCACTTTTTTTTACCCCACTTTTATTTTTACCCCACTATTCACTCACGGCACAGGTCTCCTCTCAGACTGAGAAGGACGCTGGCCCAGTGCGGGTTAACAGACTTAAAATCAAATTAAAAAAAAGACTTAAAATTATTTAAAATCTCTCAGGCATGCTGATTTCTTCACATGTTTTTTTTCACGGGCCTCGTGGCGTAATCGGTAGTGTAACCGACTTCCGTGCGCGAGGTCGTGGGTTCGATTCCCACTCAGGACAACTATTTGTGTGATGAACACAGATATTTGTACTGCGTCTGGGTGTTTTCTATCTATTATATGTATTTACAAAAAAAAAACGTAATATATGTATTATTTCCGTAATCTGGTACCCATAGCACAAGCGTTAAGCTTAGTTTGGGACCAGAGGTCGTTGTGTGAAATGTCCGTGAATATTTATTTATTTATTTCACCGAGCTGTGATAGGAAAATAAATTTCATCCGTGTAGTGACGGACTAAGAATACAAGTGTCACCATCCCATCCTTTAAGGGTAGGTTACCACTTGTCATTAGGTAAGCCGTAACTCGTCTGCCATCATTAGCAATAAAAATAAATATACCAAACCGCACACCCCGTCGTTTGGGACAACATACAGGGTAGTATGGGGCCCTCACCCACTAAATAAAACCCGCCGTGTGTCGTTCCTCCACCTGTGTTTGCGGGCCAATGGAACTATGTTACATTGCTTGTCATTAGGTAAGCCGTAACTCGTCTGCCATCATTAGCAATAAAAATAAATATACCAAACCGCACACCCCGTCGTTTGGGACAACATACAGGGTAGTATGGGGCCCTCACCCACTAAATAAAACCCGCCGTGTGTCGTTCCTCCACCTGTGTTTGCGGGCCACTGGAACTATGTTACATTGCTTCAGTGGTCCGCCGGTGGCTTATCGCACACCCCGTCGTTCGGAGCAACGAACAGGGTAGTGTGGCGTTCTCACCCACTAAATAAACCCGCCGTGTGCTGTCTGTCCGCTTTTATTGGTAGACCATGGGAAATATGTGACATTACTATTACTTCAATGGTATTGTCATTTCATTCTTCGATGAATTATAAGTTGATCAAAGATTTTGTCAGTAATTTTAGATTTACAGCCAGCTCTTCATAAATCAGCACAGTCTCTTAAAGGACTCTATTAAATATTAAATAAACTAGTGACCGAAAACCGTCGCCTGGCTCCGACGTTTCTCATCTGACCTTCAGCTATACCCTTTTAGGGTTGATTAAATATTTATAAATTAAAATCTTAAACTGCTTCTATAATGAAAAAGAAATTAATACCCACATTTAAATTATTTTCGTATCACGATTATACACATTTTATTACTTACACTAATATGCTCTGCCTCTGTGGTGCAGTGGTAGTGTAAGCGACTGCTGAGCATTAGGTATCGAGTTCGATCCCCGGGTCGGGCAGTGTTATATAGGCTCGCCCCTTATTACATGGGACTTAAAACATAGTTAGCGAACCGTGGGTGTGTGATACAACTCTGCCTACCCCTTCGGGGATACAGATGTGATGCTATGTTGTTTTTTTTATAAAATAGTTAGGGATAATAAGTATCGTATGTGTCAATCCAGGTAATAATTTATCTACGTCGCAATAATCGTTCAACCAATCACGATGATCTCTCAAGATCTCTCAACCAATGACAATGTCACGATGCGATGTCGATACGATTTAATGAGTTACATTCTACGGGCCCAGTTCCAGTGGTCCACCAGTACGGGCGCAGAGACGACATATGTTGGGTCCATTTATTTTGGGAGGGTAATATATACTACCCTGTTCGCTGCCTTAACAAAAAAAGATATTAATCTATTATTTATTATCTTTATTATTATAATGATTTTTTACCATTATATAAATTTGGACCTATGGGAGTCGTAAGAGCCGACTGAGGGAGTCCCTCGAGTATTAACAACATCCACTGCGATCGCCAACCCGCCTGCCAAGCGTGGCGAATACGGCACTATCCCCCTTTGGGGAACATCAAGCAATAATGAACAATTAATATGAGTCTTAGACAAAATACTCCAAAGTTATCTATCTATCCATAATATTCCAAAGATTATTATTTTTATAAGTGGTTTGAAAATATGCCCGGTAGACGTCAATAGGCTCGCCCCCTATTACATCGGACTAAAACATATCTGGCGAGACGTGGATGTGTAATACACCTCTGCCTACCCCTTGGGGGAATACAGACGTGATGCTATGTTTTTTATTATTTTTATTGCTAATGGAGCAGTCGCCGCTGCCCAACAATGAAAAGGAAAACTGAAAGCCGACGCTGCTTTATTAGCTACCGAACGAATACTTTCAAACTTTATTCAACTTTTATTATCGCCTAATTATTTAATTAAAAGAACACAGGCCCTTATTTTCATAAACAATACTCTTGTACAAAACCATTTTTTTTCAGAAAGTAATTATGAAAAAGGTTCTCTACTGTATTCCATTGTGATGAATCTTTTTTAAACTAAGATTAATTCATCTTAACGACGGTAAAACGAATAATTATAAACTGGGGTACCTAATTGATTTATATAATTATAAATTTATGTGCTTATTTGTAAAACATTTTGTGTGTACGCTGAAAGTTATTTTGCCCTTATTTTAAAAACTTGGTTACATACAGAAAGGCGTGTTATATAATTTAGGACTTTAGATATCATACATCTTTTTTAGGATCGCCTTTGGAAAAAACAATGAAACCATGCACCACTAAGGAATAATCCTTGCATCGCTGGGGACTGTACAAACATACAATTTCACAGACACAAAGTACCTGTAGGTACTTTTTGTTCAGAACAACCATTTGTGGATCATATAATAAGCCCGTGCGGGAATCGAACCCACAACACTCGGGCTGGCACCCAAACCACTCCGACCACTTTTGGCCCCATAACATGTTGCGCGTTGATGGCTATACTCTGGATACTCTCTACGAGACACAATTTGGAATACGAATCTTCATAGGAGAACGCGGGTAATTGACTTAGCCCGAAGACTGGGCACGTTGAAACACCAGTGAGCTACATCGCTCAACGAATAATATGTGATCGTCATTCGAGAACGGTATATTGTCGAGTGGCGACCACGACGTATCGTACGACGCGATGAACATTGCATGCTGGTTCATCGATTGCATGATGCTGCTTTCTAGGGACAACGTATGTTCAACAGTTTACAATAAAGGATTGATAGATAGATGAATGTATAAAAAGATATAACATCTGAGTAATATTGCAATTAATCTGCATTTTTGTAACCTGTCCGTGAAATCCGTAGTTTATCTTTTCTTAGTGTCTCACGCTTTAATTCGCTAATAAATCTTTGCTCGTCCACACTTCACCTACGTACCTAACTTAATTAGAACATGCGTCTTTGTCTTGCCGGAAGAAGTTACGAATTTACGTCACTAACACTTTCTAATAATATTGTCGAAAAACGCCTATGTGTTGTTATTTTTAGCACTTGATATGCTTGGCTATTAACTAAATATTGTATAGTTCTATAAACATTTTTATTTGTAATTTAGCACTTGACATGCTTGATTATTTGTGAATGTGGAAAATAGGACTTTAGTGCGAACGGGAATCGAACCTGCGTCCCTTCCAATCCAGGGAAGTGCTCTAGGCCACTGAGCTATCGCACTGACCTTCGACCATACCCAATCTCTACATCACATTTGGCTTTACCATCTTACGAGTACGATAGCTCGCACTAAAGTTCTCTTTTTCCACATTCACAAATAATTTAAGTACCTAGTTCTATAAAACAAAAATTTTAAGTGACCCCCGACATAAATAACAAAAAAAAACTAAAAAGTAACGAAAAATTAACAAACTAGTTTAATACGAATCTAATGAGCCCAAACTTGATGGATTTACTAATAGGCAATCCAGGATTTGGTCTCCTACCTTCGAGCTCCATTATCAGAGTAGCTCAGTGGGTACGTACATGGGTGTTTCAGATGTTAGGTCACAGATATGTTGAAAAGTAAAGTAAATACGCATTATGCGTCTAAGATCCCTACCACAGCAAACAAAAAGAACGGATGACCTTGGAACGGCTTAACAGATCTTCATAAATTATAGCTAAGAACCATCGCGAACACGTCAGCTTTCAAATAAAAAAAAACACATCAAATTGGTCCTGGTCCGGTTAAGGAGCTTCGGTGCTGTAGATAGACACACAACGTCAAACTTATAACACCCCTCTTTGCGTTGGGGGTTAAAAATAGGAAAAAGATCTGCGTATATATAATATAGACGAGGTTTTGAACTTACATCTTTATAATAATTTACTTGAAGTTACCAATCGCAATAACACATTCTCCCTTGCTATCTTTGGTGACGCCTACGCCATCTGTCAGATGTATTTGCATACATTGTTCTAACTAGGTACATTTTAAGCAATCAATTAAGTATCTTTTTTAGATAAATTTTTTTCTAGTAAAACCTTGACTAGAATTTATTTATTCAGGGACAAATAACAGATATATAGTGTGATTATAATAAAATTAACAATATAGATATATATTAAAATAATTAAGTAATAATATATATAAGTAACCCAACACAAAAATCTCTTTTTCTTTATTTAAAAAGTAGCGGAGCATGTCAATTGCTAAAAGAAAAAGATCTAAAATGTCCATATATTTTTGATCTATATTATTTATTAGCACTTGAGATGCTCAGATACTCTTAAAGTACAAATTATAATTTGTGAATAAGGAAAAAGAGTATTTTAGTAGGAGTGGGAAACGAACGAGCGTCCCTTCCTATCCGGGGAAGTGCTCTAATCCACTGATCTACCCTACTATTTATTAGAAATACCCAATCTCCTTACCACATTTGTCTTAACGACCAACGCCACCTATCGGAAGCATTTACATGCATTAATCCAATATAGTAGTAAGTTTTTAGTAGGTAAGTTTAATTTTGTAATTAATATTCATACTATTTCATGGCGTGATTTTTTAAACATTTGTCTTTGTGAATTTTTCCTTTATTTATATGCGTAAAGTGCAGAATATAAAATAAATAATAGACTACGAAAAATAAAAAAGTAAAAAAAATTGTAGAAACATATTTCTATAAAAATGTTTATAGATATTATATCAAAATCGAGACTAACGTTTTGTTGTTGTGTAGATGACCTATTAAAAAAATTATACCGACCCTGCCAGGATTCGAACCTGGAATCTTCTGATCCGTAGTCAGACGCGTTATCCATTGCGCCACAGGGCCACTTGCTGACCTTGCATCAATAACTAATTGCTGCATACATGGTCAAAATAACTAAATATCTTTCTTATTATGATACTACAAGACGAATTCGCGCGCGGAGACAATTAAATGAAACACCTTTTTACTACTATCTTATATTATATTTTGGTCCAAGCCAAACTCTTATCTACCCGTGATGTCATAGACAGAAAAAAATCTTATCTCCTTATCGTGGCGTTCTTCTCTCCATATCCGATACAAGCCTTCAATGTACAGCATTGACCTACCTAAAGAGTCCGAACCAAAAGAGAAACAAGACGCCAAAAGAAAAACAATCGCGGGCCAGTCTTGTTTGGTCGACCGACTTGACTATAATTATGTTCAATATGCCGTACTATATTGTAAAAACGTGTAAAAACTACATTATACACAAAGTGAAAAATGTGAAATCGAAAATAATAATAATCGTTTAATGTATAGTGCTAAGCATGTCAAATGCTAAAAATATATATAAAAATATCTAAATACGTGTAAAAACTACTCAAATAAAGTGAAAAAAGAAGATAATATATCATATTTTCTGTAATTAGACTATTATTTTAACATTTGCTAGTATTATTTTGCTTAAATACAAAGAATTTTATTTAAATTTTTAATATTTGTAAAAATAAATAATCAAGACATAATATTCACTAGAAGCTGCATAAGGTAAATCAATGTGCGGCCTATTGGTAGAAGCTACATAAGATAATAAATTATTGCCAAGAAATTAGAATGTTGACGTTTGTATGTATTAATAGCATAGTCTATAATATGAACTAGTCTCAATAGACTAGAAAAGTATCTCTAGTCAATACACAATGCCACAGACAATGTATTCGTGAATTTTGTGCTAGACTCAAAGTCTATGGTGTACAGACAAACGGGGATCTTCAACTCTATTATGTACATTATATATGTATTGAATGATAGATAGAATAGACCATACATCTTTATTAAACACAAAATTTGAAAATGTGAAATGGAAAATAGCACGAGCAGGATTTGAACCTGCATTTCCTGGAATACCGTCCCAGATGCTTTGCCAATTCAGCCATCGTGACAATTACTCGGGACTGTTAATTTCGATAACACATTCGTTCTTAACGTCTTGGGAGACGCCTGCGACATCTGTCGGAAGTATTTGCATAACTTATAACGACTAGGTAAACTTAATTTTCTAATTAAATTATTTACCAAATAATGAAGCAACCCTAGAAATATTTTGATACATAAAGAAATATTAAAAAAAAAATTTGACTAATAGAAAATGCATTAGAGAATAAACGCACTTTACAAATATGCAATTTACGGACACCGAATACACCCAGACTGAGAAGAGCCATTTGTACTATACAAAGAATTTTCCTGTGTAGGAATCAAACCCAAAACACTCGACATGTGAGGTCGCCACCTAAACAAATTCGCCATCTGTGCGTCTTTTAAAAATAAATGTAAATCCCAGCGCACATTTCCCGGCGTATGTAACATGAAACGACTCAGGGTTACCTTAATTATTATTTAATTGGAGTCAGGGTTGCCAGCGTTGTAATATAAATATACGTTAGCATCAAGTGGCACGTTCTGAATACTTAAGAGTTTAATGTTTTGTTGTAAGGTTAATGTTTATTTATTGCCATACTAGCCTTCGTCCACGGTTCCGTCGCAGATAAATGCCAGATTTTAAGTTACGAGTATATTTTAGGCTTCTTATATACACTTGTATTCTTAGTCCATGTGGTGACGGACTAAGAATACAAGTGTCACCACCCCATTCCTTCCTACGGGTGTCATATGAGGCGACTAATGGAAGTAAGCAATTATCATGCATTGTTTGACTGGTGGTAGGGCTGAGTACCAAGTGTGAGTACTCACTTGGTATCGGGCCCGAGCGGGTTGGTACCACCATCTCCCGTGTGACCGGCCATGAAGCGCATCGTTGCGTTTGGCTGTAGCAGGAGATAGCCGTTTATATTTCATTTCATATCTATGAAATGAATTGGTGAGCAGTGGCTTGACAATACTCTCGGTATAGTCGAGTCCATGGGCGACGGTTACCATTTTTTTGTGTACAGATTTTTGAGCGTGGCGAAAATATCCTATGTCTATGAGCCTAATACAGTTTTTTTTCTCAACTATCTAAATATGTGCCCTGTTACAGGTTTATAATAGAATAGAAGATAATATGACACACTAATAAATACTGCCCTTGACTGTCCACGTGGACTTTCGAATATAAATTTATACATCTCATAATTATCTTACTTACTTACTTTTATCATCACGCCATCTCCCTTGCGGGGTAGATTGAGAGAACAGAATGCGACAAGGCTCTATTCTTGCATAAATCCACAACATTCACTTATGATACATTTTATCTCGGGGAAAATGTTACGTTAATTTGGGATTATCAGCATTCAACTTGAAACGGTATAAATGTGTCTATGTGTGTATGTGTGCGTCTGCGAATATAACCTTTTTGTTAATCGTTTGTTGTCCACTTAAAATAAAGAGCCATCGATTTCAGCTCGACGACTTCTTGGTATTAAACGAAATAAGACAAAAGGCTTCCTGTAAACAGTGTCAGCTACATCGGTCCTTTTGTTTACGAGTCTACCGTTTTAATTATTTCCCACAATAGACTGTTTCTTGATAGAAAATTAAATCGAAGCTGTTGGCAGGTTTCGTAATTGCTAGCGGTGGCAAACGAGTCAATAACAAACCTGATAATTAATAGTAAATCCAACTGCAGATAGTTCAGTAATACCCAGGGCTGGACTCTTCCGTCCGTGTGGTGACGGACCCCATTCTTTCCCACGCCTGTCATACAAGGCGACTAAGGGAAGTAAGCAATTATCACCTATTGCATTATTGGAGGGCTGGATACCAAGTAGGTGTACTGACTTCCTACCGGCCTGAGCGGGTTGGTACAACCATCTTCTGCGTGACCGGCCGTTAAGCACATCGGTGTGTTTTGGTTGTAGCAGGAGATAGCCATTAATTCTTTCATTTCATATTGTGAAATGAAATGGTGAGCAGCGGCTTGACAATACTGTCGGTACCTATATTGAGTCCTTGAGCGACGGTTACCATTTACCATCAGGTGGGCCTTGGCTCGTCTGCCGCCATACGCAATAAAAAATACAAACGTTTTGTGTTCAGACACGCCTATATAGCCTATTACAGTAATTTTTTCTCAAATATCTTAAATGTACATACACAGCTCTGTTACAGCTTTCCTACAGATGTTATCCTCTATCTTCAAAAAATGCCTATGGCTTTTCGAAATGTGCGTATGCCTATTTTAAGTATTAGGGAACAGATTATTTGCGGTTAGGAACATATTTTCCCACCTTAACAAAAAAACAAGGGGACAGATTATTACTGACCAGTAAAGAGCAAAATCCTAAGATACTAAGAAAACTTAAAAAAAAATATAAATGGGATGTCTCGTAGATGTGAAATCATCGATTTTCTTTCGTTCTTCAAATATTGTTCGAGTTTTATATAATTCTTGGTAAGCGCCCTCTCGTTATCCATAGACGAATTAATTTTTTTATTGGTTTATTGATTGACTTTATACTTCCTTATTAGATGATTTTGTCAACAGAAAGCGTAAAACAAATAAATTGGCGTGGCAACGTCGCCACGCCAACAGCCCGTTTTACCCTCTCTCCACATTAGATGCTTTCACATCAAAAAAATTTTATATATGGAGCCAGCTCGAACAAAATAGGGATGCTAACTCGAGTAAAATTGGGATAGCTAAGTTTTTTGAAAAAAACAGTTATAGCTACCCGCAACATAGCACGATATAGCTCCCTGTTCATTAATTTTATTACCCTTATCCAAGGGTAAATAATTTTATTGTGTTTTAGGTAGACGCATCTAATAATAATTCGCACATTGATCTCGGTTGAAGTGCTATGATTTGTTAGGATTTAAGGAATTTAGGACATGCGTCCCGGTTTTACATAAATTTATGTAAACGGAAATTCGTGTATTAGGTATTTAATTGTATGCAGGTAGTCATCGTAATTTGGAACAAAATTTGAAGATTACAAGCTTAATGTTTGATAAATCAATTTTAATCCTCCCTGAGAGTAATAACAAGATGAATGTAATATAATGGAATAAAACGCTTTTTGCGGAGTCTTTGATTTTCGACTTCCCAACTACCTTCCTTATTTTTGTATATTTTATGGCGTTAATGGTCACTGCTGGACTTAAGTACCTATTAGACATCTAATGGGTGATCTTTATATAATATCTAAGTACTAAGATGAGTAGAAGTAGTCACATAGGTTTCTTTGAGGTAATATAATAATCATAAGATTTTAGAAAACATCGTTTTATCCGGGTTTTCAGTCAATGAAAAACTGCTACAATATTATTAGAATACGAAGGTAAATTTCGCCACCATCGACAAGGTTATAATAGCTCAGGTGGGAAATCGGGTGGTCCCAAAACCAGAAGGCCCCGGTTTGGGTCCAAATGTCTCCAGCTCGATTTTTATTCTCTTTTTTTTCAATTCTTTCTTTTGTGAGAAAAACTCACAATTTACCAAAAAGAGAAATACCGAGCAAAGCTCGGTCATCCAGGTACTAATTGTTTATTAGTAGTAGGTACCTACCGGTAACCAAATTTTATTTTAATTCATATACGTATCATTCCCATTCCTATAAATATTATAGCCAATCTTTCCCACTCCTACTAAACGTAGGTAGTGATTAAACTTCATGGTAGGGAGTAGCCTGGCACTATCCAGGTATTGTTAAGTTAGTGAGTGACGGTTATAGCAAGTAACTATCAGTTAGGAATTGGCTCGTCTGCCCCCATAAGCTAAAAATACTTTGGAAAATCCAAAAGTGCACGCCGCATTATCTTCATTTTTCACAATAAAATTGATTATTTGATAAGTAACTAATAATGTATTGGGCTTTGCCGTGTGGGGCCGGCTTTAGAATTTTTCCACCCCTCTCCACCCATGGGAGTCGTAAGAGCCGACTGAGGGAATACCGGGGGTATGGCATGGCATGGGGGAGTGGGCAGCAGCACTCCTTCGAGTATTAACAACATCCACTGCGATCGCCAACCCGCCTGCCAAGCGTGGCGATTACGGCACTATTCCCCATACTTGGGGAGACCTATGTCCAGCAGTGGACGTTAAAAGGCTGATGGATGGAATGTATTGGTCTTACTAAGTAGCTTTCAAGAAATCACATAGATAGCGCTAATTTCAAAAAATACTAATGTGGTTCTTGGTTTATTTAATAACAATATTAAACCACATTGAATCAGACCGTGAAAAGTAATAGGGCTCTATTCGTAATTGACCACGTCTCCGTATTTCACACTAAGCTCAACTGGCTCCCAATACGTCGTCGGCGAGATAGTCACATTTTATCCCTTCTCTATACTATCCTCTTTAATCCTTCTTCTCCGCAATATCTTCGGCAAATATTTAAATTTCTTCATACCACTCATACTCACCCTTTCTCATTAAAATCATCAGAAAACTTGAGATTAGAAGTTCCACAACATAAAACCAATTTTTATGGAAACTGAAGCGGTCGTGTTGTGGAACAAACTACCTATCTCAATAAGAATATCTCCTTCTTTAAACTTATTCAAACAGCGGGTCAAAACACATTACCTGTCGGAAACAACTACTGTGTCGCACCAATATTAATTTAAGTAGATACAATATACTTTATATATAAAATTATATTTTTATATGTGTACAGTGTTATATACATTTATATATTTCTCTTTGTAAAACATGTTCAATACATAAATTTATGTTACTATAAGTTATAACAAATTAGTACTTATACCTATAACTCGAAAGGCAAGTTTCTCATCAACTCCTCTCCATGCATGGTTGCCTGGAAGAGATCGCTCTGAGCGATAAGGCCGCCAATTGGAAGACTAGTTAAGTTAAGCCTTAGCTTTACATTTCTTTTTTTTTTAGTATTCCAATAAAGAGTTTTATTCTATTCTATTCTATACCGAAGTTAAAAAGAAAAAAAAAGATTCGATTAGTAAAGTATTTCGGTCGTTATCGTGTTAACATACATTACCTACAACACACGGACATCCAAGACAGAACTTTTTTATACAGTTTTATAACTAGTTTAAATAACAAAAATGGCATAAAAAATATCAGGAGTGTTAAAAATAGTGTTTTTTCTTGATATGTGTGTGTATATGATATTATTTTACAAGTACAATATATGATAAATAGAGACATTTAGGGCCTCTTTCACCACTCTCAAGTAAAGCGTCAAATAGACTAATCACCAGTTAAAGTCACCCGTAACTCCGGGTGCGAATTTCACGACGTTCGAGTAGCATTAATCTTAAGATTACGTGCCGCGTAACTTACTTGCCATGCAGTCTGCTAATTAGCATGCTTACTCGACGGTTAGGTGTTGCGTTGTTGTTTTTGCATATTACAATATTTATGATATAATAAGATAATGGATCTATTTGACTTAATTGATCATCAATTAGATGGACTTAAACATTCTGCAGTTCAACGAGTACCGAGAATTCGTGTAAGTATTTAAATTCCGTGTCAACTATTTTATGGACCTAGATGAAACTAACTTTTTATGCTAGACTTCGTCTATCGAAATATGCAGTGGACCAATTGCATTACTTTGTAAAACATAAGATAAACCCTAAATCACAAAGGTGAGTGGCATTTTCCCATATGAGTGAATTATAATACCTACATAACCTGTCAAAATATATGTATAATGTATTAGTCCTTTCTGCACCGCAATTTCTGTCTCTCCGAACGTGCGAACCTTATCCATTTTAATTATAATACGTAATTCGATTCGAACTTAATAACAAAATAAAATCACACGATAATACGCGATATAAGAAAGACGTTTGCGAAACGACTTTGACGTCTTTGACGTTATACTGAACGAATGCAACGTCTGATTTCTTGCGTCATTCACTTAATCAGTAAGTTACTACTCGAAGCTTTATTTTCGCTTGTGAAATTGACAGACGATACTCGTAACTATTACTTGACAATTATCACTAGTCAAGAAGTAACTAATCAACGCTTTACTTGAAGATGGTGAACGAGGCCCTTAAAGTTTTAAAAAACAGTTGTTCTGCGTAAAACGGGAGTTGTACCCACCTCAATGCCTCGCTTATGAGGCGTGCAATAAAAATAAAAAAACGAGCTGACTCAACCGGACCAACCTCTCATCAAATCAAACAGTAGATTATAATACCAGCGCATAGTAACGGTAGGGATCTAGTCCTATTGTGTTTTTCTCGCTGAGTGAAATCGCCAAAAGCCAATACTCTGATTCAGCTCTATCATGCACCTCTTGATCTCCCCTTCTTCCACTCGATCTTCTACCTCTTTCTTTGAGGTTAGTTACGTATGGGTGACATACCAGCTCTATCATCTACCCTCTATGGTTGACTTAGATATTAGCAGGGATATTAGGTATTGCACCACTGAAGTGAATATACGCGGTACCAGTGTCTTTTTTAATTTATTCTACTCTATGTATCAGTGGTCCGCCGAGTACGGGAGAGGTGAGGGCGCACGGTCGGTTATTAGTGGGCGAGAGCCCCACACTATCCCGCTGTCTCCTATTGTACGTTTTTGCCCACCTTAAAAACAATGGTATCAGGTATTTCTGGAGAAGGTTCCCAGATTACCACCTAAAAAATATCGACTGCCCAGTGACACGCACAAGATATAGGTAATTGATTTGGCTAGTAATATGTACCTAACCTACCCCACCCTTGACTGCCTCGGTGGTGTAGTGGTAGTGTATGCGACTGCTAATCATGAGGTCTCGGGTTCGATCCCCGGGTCGGGCAATGTTATTGAGCTTTTTCCTATAAAGAAATATTCTCAGTAACAGCCCAGAGTTTGGAAATGTGCCCGGTAGACGTCAATAGGCTCGCCCCCTATTACGTGAGACTTAACATAGCTGGCGAGTCGTGGGTGTGTAATACACCTCTGCCTACCCCTTCGGGGAATACAGGCGTGATGCTATGTATGTATTATATTTCTTTTTTTTTGTAAATACATAGGTACATATATATAGAATACACCCAGACGCAGTACAAATATGCTGTGTTCATCACACAAATAATTGTCTTGAGTGGGACTCAAACCCATGGCCTCGTGCACGGAAGTCGGTTACACTACCGACTACGCCACGAGGCCCGTCAAAAATGTTATATACCTAACTATGCGAGCATTCACGACATCATTGTCGTTCACGTCCACGATCTTAACGCGTGTTTAGCGCGCGCGATATTTAGACAATTTTGAGAGTTATTTTGTGCCCAAAATATAATTCACGTAAAACACGACGGCCATTTACTAAGTAGGGTAGTTTAGCCGGTTTTCGTCCATTTAGTGGAGTTGCCAGCTTAAGGGCTTAAAAATTATATGTTCTACTTGCCCAGCTCTAACAAATCAATTTTATATTGGAAGCTAATATATCCTATTTTAGGTTTATATTAAGTAACAAATAATTATAGTCAACATGACTTCGACCTTGTAAAGGCTAGTTTTCGTCCACGGTGTTTAAAGAGAGAAAGCACTGATATAATAATTACAGAAACCCATAATATTTTTGAAAGACCTATCCAATGACACCCCACACTGCTTCACTATGACAAAGCGCCCACGCACTCAGCACTCAAATCGAGCGACTTCCAGGACACCATACCAGTCAGTCTTGGCCCAAGACACTTGGGTCACCCTCCTTACAGTCTTGATCTGGTACCGTGTGACTTCTTTTTATTCCATAAAATAAAATATCAGCTGAAAGGGATACAGTTGTCATCGTCGGAAGACGCGCTAGCAGCGTTAGAGAAGGCCGTGGTAGATGTGTCTGCCGTGGACTGAAAAAATGTTTCGAAAAATGGTTCAGCCGCATGAAACGTTAGAAGCTGGTGGAGAGTTCTTTGAAAAAAAATAATTAAAATATTTTATCCATAGAAGTTAGTTTTTAAGTTTCTCAAAACTTTTTGAATGTCCCACGTATTAATAAACCATGTTTTATTTCAGTTTTATTTCTATTCCCTCGAATATAAAATTTATTTGAATTCACTTTGCACCTCGTGACACTAAAACAACACAATTTGTGTCGATAGTCGCGTTTAGTGCACATCCCAGCACTATTTGAAGTGCACACATGCACATGACACGCACACTGGTACGTGTTAGTTTTGGTCTCGTCATAATTACTCTATAGCCGATCTATATAAATATACTAAATCTATGATGTATACCTATTTAGGTATGCCAACTTACAACGTTCTATTACTAAGTTTGAGCTAAGTTGTAAATAGCGGACGTGGCGAATCTATAAGGGTTCTTTAATACCTAGGTACTATAAAAAAGTGCAAAAAAAAAATGTGATGAGTGTCATTTTAATAAATATTGTTTTGATTAATTTATTTTTTATATATAAAAGCATGTTATTAGCGAGCAGTAGGTACCGTGTGTAATATTACACGAACCATTTGGAGCCACTTTTTTAGTAGTTTTAAACAAAATTCAAAATTACCCTAGTATTTCAGTACGTACGATTGAAAGTTCGACTGGAATACCGAAAAGTATTGCTCATAGAATTTTAAAACAATACGAGTATCACCCATACCATGTGCAACGTGTACAAAGTTTGCTACCTCGGGATTACGCTTCTAGAATCGATGTTTGTAGAACAATGTTGGCGAGAAATCGTGAAGATCCGCAATTTCTTAACAAAATTTTATGGACTGACGAAACTACGTTTAAAAAAGACGGTTATTTAAATTTACATAACGTACATGGGTGGCACATATAAAACCCACATTTAATGCATGGAGATCGCTCCCAATATCAATTTAAGGTAAATATGTGCAGCGGAATTTTAAACGGACAGATTATTAGACCATTTGAACTACCTGAAACCTTAAATGGCGGCAACTACTTAGATTTTCTACAAAACGATTTACCAAATTTATTAGAAGACGTACCACTCAACATCTATCGTGACATGTGGTTTCAACAAGATTGTTGCCCAGCGCATTATGCTCGTCCTGTACGTGACTATCTAAACAATGAATATCCCGATAGGTGGATTGGGCGCCTTGGTTCAATTTTGTGGCCTCCTCGTTCTCCGGACCTAAACCCACTTGATTTTTTTACTGGGGCTGCATAAAAGAGAAGGTTTATTTAAAACCAATAGAAAATCTCGCTCAACTACGTCACAGAATTGTAGAAGCAGCAGAAGAAATAAATACCAGAAGGTTTGCACGTCTTGTCAGAAGATCTTTTCTGAGGCGATGCAGAGCATGTATTCGTGCCGAAGGCAAACAATTTGAACACTAAATATGATTAAAAAAAATGTACTACAAAATTTTCTCTTGTTTTAAAATGATTACGTCTTACAATAATACAACCATCATATCATACTTTCAAATTTTAAATGCTCGATAATCGCTTGAAAATATTGATAATATTTTTTATGGAAGGAAAAGTAGCAAGTGTTGTACTATTTTGAAATCTTGATTAAATGGGCTATTTTTTAAGTAACTTTTCCAGTATAGTACAGTACTTTTTTTTTTAAATATGTGGTGTCAAAGTTAGCCGACAAAACTTTTTTTAACCATGACTCACTTATTTTTTTTTACTAAATTAATAATACTTAACAATGGATTTGTGAGTCAAATCAATAGCGTGGTTATTTAAGATTACCTTTAAAAAAAATCACTGCAAAATTGGGAAATTTGTGGCTACAGAACTTAAGGATGGTTGTCTAGGTTGTCAATTTTCTACATTTTCAAAAATATACCTAATAGCACTTAACGAAGTGACATGGATTTTTTTTCTTATTTTTGCCAGAACTGATATAACCTAGCATATCGCCCGGTACCCGCTTGACGTTGAGTTTCGGGACACCTGTATATCAGTTTTTATTGATGTGAAATATCTAATGCGGAGGTAGGGTAAAATCGGCTGTTAGCGCGGCGACGCTTTTATTCTACTTGTCCCGTTCAAATAATTAAAGTTAAATTTGACACACTTCCCGGTTTCCGATTGAGCTGATATTTTACACGCATATGTAAATTGCGTGACAATGCAATATTATGAAGACATAGAGCTGATCTGATGATGGAGCTGGAAGGTGGACATAGGAACTTTATAATGAAACGGCGCCACCCCATCGAGTTTGGGCTCATATAATTCATCTTGACAAGTACTTTGTCTCTAGGTGGTATCCAGGGTCTGATGATGAAGCTGGAAGGTGGCCACAGTAACTCTATAATGAAACACAGCTCTGTTACAGCTTTACACTATAGTACCTATAGACTAGCCTTTGCCAGCGGCTTCGCCGCAGCCAAAAGCTGGTTTTTAGGCTATATCTCAGGTTCCCGATATAGTAGTGGGATAAAATGTTTACCAGTTCTTAGACTAGTCAAGAGCTACCAAATAAAAAAAGTTGCATCAAAATCCGTTTAGTAGTTTTTGCGTGATGCGCGAACAAACAAACAGACAAACAGACAAAAAATCAAAAAAATTGGCTGGCTGGTAGAAACTAGCTACTCAGTATATACATATAAGTTCCTCTATGAAACTAGCCATCGAACATAGGGCTCTTCTATGACTGTTTAAGTAGGTACCTACTTAATAATAATTCGTATATTAGAACAGTCAGACCTTAGGCTTCAATATTATTATCCTAAGTTAAAGGAAGAAATTATATTTTAAGTTGTTAAAAAATATATTAGGTATGTTGTTATAATATTCATTCATACATCCATCCGCCTTTCAACGTCCACTGCTGGACATAGGCCTCCTCAAAAGAACGCCACAACGAGCAGTCTGTGCTAACCGCATCCAACGGCTCCCCGCGGCTTTGAACAGATCGTCGGTCCCTCTGGTGAGGAGCAGTCCTACGCTGCGCCGTCTGATACGTGGTCGCCACTCGAGAACCTTTCTTTCCCAACGGTTGTCGGTTCGTCGAGCGATGTGGCCTGCCCATTGCCACTTCAGCATGGCAACTCGGCGGGCTATGTCGGTCACTCTCGTTCTCCTACGGATCCCCGTATTACGAATTCGATCACGTAGGGAAATACCAAGCATAGCCCGCTCCATGGCCCGCTGAGCGACTTTGAGTCTTGATACGAGGCCAACATTCAGAGACCACGTCTCTGTTCCATATGTCATCACTGGTATCTCATACTGGTCGTAGACCTTCGTTTTCAGACACTGCGGAATATTGAACGAGAAGATCTTCCTTAGCTTCCCGAACGCTGCTCAGCCGAGTTGGATTCGTCGATTGACCCCTTTCTCGAAGTTGTACCTACCTAACCCTTATTTTTTTTTGTTTGTCCCAGGTAGACATAGTGGTCGACAACTTCGAGAAGCGCACTCCCGACTAGGACCGGTGCTGAAATAACATGGACATTAGATATGACTTTCGTTTTGTCCATGTTAATTTTGAGACCCACTAGTCGGGAAACCCTGCTGAGATCATTGAACATGGTGCCAAGGTGCTGCAGCGATTCTGCCATGACTACGATGTCGTCGGCATATCGAAGGTGAGTGATGTATTCGCCATTGATGTCGATGCCGAATCCGGTCCAGTCCAAGAGCTTGAAGACATCTTGCAATGCAGCGGTGAAGAGTTTCGGGGACATAACGTGTCCCTGTCTAACACCTATCTGCAATTGGATCGGTTTCGTACTCCTGTCCTGGACACGGACTGACATGGTGGCGTTTCTATACAAGCACTTCAGCACTTTGATGTACCGATAGTCAATTTGGCACCGCTGTATGATGCTGATGTGGTCTATGGTACTATAGCCTTTTCGGAAACCGGCTTGTTCGGGAGGCTGGAAGTCGTCAAGCCTGCGCGTGAGTCAATTTGTAATGACCCTCGAAAACCACTTATAGACGTGGCTCAAGAGGATGATGGGTCTATAGTTCTTCAAGAGGGTTCTGTCACCTTTCTTGAAGAACAGCACCACCACGCTTCTGATCCACGACTCTGGAACGTCGCCGCCGAGAACGACGGAATTGAACAGCCTCTAGAGAGCTTTTAAGACCGGCTTTCCGCCTGCTCTCAGAAGCTCCGTGGTGATTTCGTCGTCTCCTGGTGACTTTCCGTTCTTTAGTTGTTTGAGAGTCATTCTGATCTCGTACTGGCCGGGATATCTTCAGTAAAGTGCCGAGTTAGCTTGGATCTGGGATCTTGGACCAAGGCGATAACAGGACTCTGGGATCTGTACAACTGTCCATAGAACTGGTGGACCTCTCTCAAGATCTCATCTTGGGATGAAATGACAGTGCTGTCGTTGGTCCTCAGCTTAGTCGACTGGCTTTGGCCGACAGACAGATCTCTTGCGAACACTTTTGAGCCTTGGTTCCGCTCCATCGCCTCTTTAATGCGTATAACATTCAATTGGCGAATATCGTGTCGCACAGCCTTGGGGATCTGTCTGTTTAACCGCCTCAGGCAGGACCAATCAGCTGAAGACTGGACTTTCATTTCTTTTCTCCTTGCCATGAGCCTGAGAGTACGGTCCGAGAGTTCACGAGTCCTACTAACGCGACGGGCCTTGAAGTAGGTCAGGTGCGAGGACAGTTTGCACGAACCTGCTGTTCCAATCGCTCGCTGATTCGCACTCATCTAGACATTGGAAGCGATTTTGTAGTTCGAGCTGAAAGCTCTCGGGGTTCTGGTATTGGGCAGGTGCTGGTTAGGTTAGACAGAGCGGAGACTTCATCAAGCGTGAGCTCTCGAATTTCGTGCTAATATTCAAGATGCCCCTGACTAGTCGGTGATCACTCCCAGTTTTAATACTGCTGATCACTGAGACATCATTGAATAAGTATTTGTCGTTTGTCCAACAAGATGAAGTCAATCTCGTTTTTTTCTGAACCATCAGGGCTTATCCAGGTCAATTTCCGCTGGGGCAAAGCATCTGGACGGTATCCAGGAGATGCAGGTTCGAATCCTGCTCGTGACTGTTATTTTTCGATTTCACATTTTTCACTTTGTGTTTAATGTACGCTACCCTACTCGACACACTCTCAATCCTCTCCACGTTGCCTACGAGACCTGCGAACGATAAACCCGACAACTCCTTGGGACTGGTGGTCGCCCTCCCGGTGGAAGAGCAAGTTCTCGGACTGGAGGATTGTCGTGCTCTTCGGACTTCTGACAACCCTATAATGTCCCAGCAGATCTTGCTCAATTCCTCTTCCAGCTCGGTGATTCTCTAGTCGGTCCGAAGTGTCCGAACGTTGTGCGTTATCAGGGCCAGAGGTCGTTGTTTGTGGTAGCCTTTCCGCGACCGGAGATTCTTCGCACCCCCTGCTCCGCCGTTACCGTGCCCGCTCCCGTTATTCCACGGGATAGCGGAGCTACCGTGACTGGGGCCATTTTATGTTGTGTGCTTGTCATGGGGGATAATGCGGTAATCGCCACCCTTGGCAGGCGTGTTAGCGATCGCAGTGGATGTTGTTAATACTCGAAGGAGTGCTGCTGCCCACTCCCCCGGTATTCCCTCAGCCGGCTCTTACGACTCCCATGGGTAGATAGGGGTGGGACAATTCTAAAGCCGGCCCCACACGCCAAATGTGCCTTTTATGTTAATAATGCTAGTTCATTTAAAAAAAATATCGAGATTTATGTTCGATTTGAAACATCGAATCCCAGTATCGATATTTAACGATATATCGCTTGAAAACATCGATATATTTTCAATATCGAATACCTACTTTCCACAAAAATTTTTAGATACCCTTCTCCAGTTAAACGCAGAAAGTTCGCTGTCTTTGATGTCGTATGTGTGAATGTAGAAGCAGAGATCGGCATTTTATATTTATACGAGTAATGCAATGATAGTAGTTTTCTGTGTGTGTTACTTGAATAGAACTGTTCTACTAAGATAGTGGTGAGATGACTGAGATGAGTTATACACGTTATAAGTAACATAAAAAATTATAGAAATATGCGTATTATGCGTTACCGCCGTACAACAGAAAACGAAGAAAAAAGAGTGAGAGTGAGTGAATATAATTATATGAACCCACAGAAACCAGACTACATCGAGAGTGAACGGTCGATTACTAGTATAAATAATTTAGCTGCTCACTCACAGTCACAGATGTCGTTACCTGTTAAATGATGTTCTTTTTTTAAGTAGTGTTACAATAAGTACTTTCGTTTTTATTGTAATTATTAATCATTATTTTTTTTGGATTTGACAAAAAAATAAAAAGAAACATTCGATGTTTCAATAAATAAATATATTGATTTATCGAATAGATAATAAATAGTTATCAAAACATCGGATCAATTTGATATATTATTCTATGGAAAACATCGATGTTTAGTGAATATCCCTGATGCGAGTGCCACTTTTTTATATGAGATACACGTTGTATCTTGTGTATATTTGTTCGAATTAAAAAATATGATTCAACACTCAACCACAATTCAACAAATTGAAATTCACACTCCAAAAAATCATTCTACTGACAAAGTGACAAGGCAGTATAGCTTCTGGGCTTTAGCCTGACTAACAAATTGGACGAATTAAAAACATTTATGACATTTCATTCTTAATTTCTGACGTGTTGTTTGTTTTGATGTGGTGTATCTTGAATAATTGCATCAGTATTCAGACTATCGGACTTCGGCAAATTCAATATTTGTTAATTAGTAGTTATTTCTGTAAAACACTTTAATTACCGCACTGTATTTAAAATGTTGAAAGCGGTTATTCTTATCGGAGGACCACAAAAAGGTAACTATATAAATATTATCATCGTCACCGGCTTATCTAGTACACTACTTATCACCGAGAAAATTACTTTACTGATTAATATACTAAAAAAGTATCTTTATGTATATAATGATGTCCATAATAAGCTAAAAATAGTATTATTTACGAAAAAAATACAACATAACTTTAAGGTTATGTCAATAATGTTATATTTTTGTTTCTTTGCACTGTACAAACGTCCCATTCTCATTTTAAATTCATTTCAGCTCAGCTAATCCAGAACTTTGTTGCATTTCAAAATTTGTTTTCTGATTATTTATGTTACACATCTAAAGTTATAATATGCTTGTTTCCACTTGCTAGAGAAAGAATATCCACCGTTTTAACTTAACATGCTGAAATAAGAATAGCAAATTAATATAAGTGTGTTTAATGTATAGTGCTAAGCATGTCAAATGCTAAAAATATATATAAAAATTTCTAAATATTATAATTTTATGTTTTCAGGAACCCGTTTCCGCCCATTATCACTGGACACACCAAAACCACTGTTTCCAATTGCCGGTTTGCCTCTAATACAACACCACATAGAAGCATGTGCTAAATTGGAGACATGCAAGGAAATTCTCATAATTGGCTCATACCAAACTAATCTTATGCAACAATTTGTTACTGATATGATAAAAGAGTATAGTGTTATTATAAGGTGAATAAAATAGTCAGACATAGATGGCGGAGTGATTTAGATATCAGCGAAGTATTGTGTGTTCGATTCCCACACAGGACAATTCTTTGTGTAAACCACAAATGTTTGTTTTGAGTCTGGGTGTACTTTGTATCTGTAAAATTGTATGTTTGTAAAGTCCGCTGCAGTACAAGGATTATTACTAAGTGAAGGAAGCTATCTGTAAATAAAATGTTAAAACGTTTTCAGATCATACGGTAGATCTCGAGTGGCTTAAACAAATTGCAGTTTTTGTTAATAATATTAAAAATTACCATTTCTTTAAACCCCTTACATTGTTAAAAATAATATGATTAACCAGATGCGGTCTCAGCATTAGTAACAATTCAAGGTACTTTTCATGATTTTAAGTGCTGTGTTTTGCTCCATATTTTGAACCCTTAAACAACTCCCAAGTCTCTCTAGTATATCATAATATAACCCTATATTATGATATACTAGATGCTGCCCACAACTCCGTTTTTGTGGACTTCATAAATAGCCAAAGACCAGAAGAGAAGAAGAATATAAATACATCACTCTATGATGCACTACTCTGTGTTCTTTTATCCAGACTAAATGTTTGTAAAATTTCACGATGATTGGTACAGTAGTTTATAGCTTGAAAGTATAACAAACCAAATCACTTTTGCATTTATAATATTAGTGAGGGTGGTTTAGTCAGTCATAGTAAAACTCACTACAGCTTTTCACCTCATTCTAAATATAAATCTCGAAGGGCATCATATGTAATTGTATGTATGTAGTATTCACTTTGTTATATTTAATCACAAAAATATTACAGATACCTACAAGAATTCACTCCTCTTGGAACGGGTGGTGGTTTGTACCACTTCAGAGATCAAGTACGAGCTGGCTGTCCTGTTGCATTCTTTTTGTTGAATGGAGACGTATGTGCAGACTTCCCGCTCAGACAGTTGTGGGCCTTCCATGAGGAAAGACCAAATGCTTTGGTACGGTAAACAATAAGTAATCATAACTACCAATAATCATCAGTTGTCTATGTCTAACTGAGCTTTTTTTTATACTATGTGTGTGGCAAACAAACATACGCCCAACCTGATGGTAAGCAGTTAACGTAGCCTATAGACGTTAGCAACACCATAGACAACACTCGCGTGTCGCTATCTCCAAGGAAAGTGATAGGAAGGATAATAAGGAGAGAATAGGAAGGGGGTTTGGGCTTCTGGGGCTCTCACTCACCATACGAAACACTACAGTAGGGTTACCCACCTTTAAATTCTGATAAAGAACAAAGTTACGGATTGGAATCAAACCAAATAAGATATACCTCCCAACGACTCTTCTCATTAAGTTACCGTAGGTTTCATGTTGTTTAGTACCCTGCCGTCCGCGGAAGCCTACCGCGATGGTGTGACGCCCAAGTGCGCGGGGCGTCGCACAAGAGAGGGTGCCCGAAGGGGCTGCTGCCTGCGGATCGCGCTCGAAACGACGCGGTACCCGTGATCCGCCGTAGCAAGGGTGGGTGAGGGCGCACGGTGGGTTTTTAGTAGGTGAGAGGCCCCACACTACCCGGTTGTCTCCCCGGGCAGCGGGGTGTGCGGTAGGACATTTTTGCCCACCTAAAATAAAATAAAAAAAGGTTTCATGTATGCTTGTCAAAAAGTTAAATATGGGCTGCTTTTTATACTTTATAAAAGCATAAATTCTATTTTGAATCACAGGTGACAATCATGGGTACAGAAGCGACCCGTCAACAATCGGTGCATTACGGATGTATGGTCACAGAAGCTTCAACAAAAGCAGTAACCCATTATGTAGAGAAACCAAACAGCTATGTCTCAACATTGATCAACTGCGGTGTGTATATATGCTCACCGAATGTGTTTCATACCATGGCTGAAGCATTTATGAAAAAACAAAGCGTATTCTATAGGTAAATTGCTTACAAGTATTACACTTGAATCTTATGTAAGGTAACTTGCTTGCTTGATGAAATTTTTTGATGGTTTTTAATGTCTGCTATCCCATATTAAGCAGGTGTGGTGAAATATACCACTGAAGCAATATAAATCAACACAGTGTGAAAATGTGTAATCGAAAATAACATTAAACATAAAGTGAATATCTAAATATCGAAAGTAACAGTCACGAGCGTCACCCAAGACGTTAAGTATGAATGAGTTATCGAAATTAACAGTTATAAGCAATCGTCACGATGGCTGAATTGGCAAAGCATCTGGACGGTATCCAGGAGATGCAGTTTCAAATCCAGCTCGTGAATTATTTTCGATTTCACATTTTAACACTGTGTTGATTTATATGGCTAAGCATGTCAAATGCTAAAAATATATATAAAAATATCTAAACACTGAAGCAATGTCAACCAATTCCAGTAGTCAACCAGTACATGCAGAGAGACGGCGACGGATTTAGTGGGCGACAGGTTGACAGCCCTGTTCGTTGCTACCGACAATGGCGTGTGCACTAAAAATTTATTCCCGCCTTTACAAAAATCAGGTGTGGCGGGCTATGGCCTTGTCTCGCTCTAAAAAAAACCTAGCCGTAAAATGTGGCTTCAGAAGCTTTGCTGCAAAAAAGTTATACTCTGACACAACATATACATAACATATTTTTTGACAATGGGGATCCACGGGCAAAGCTGAGCGCAGGTAGCGCTATCGGCGAGATGGCCACCGTCGAATCGTAAATGCTTTGTTTGCCTGAAAATTATTTGTTATTTTTTGTATTTTAATCCGGTTGATCAGCAATATTTGATTGATCTGAAAGATTCCGTTGTGAGCAGACGTGCCGTTCTTAGTGGATCGTGTAAAGTGCAAAGTGTTTTCCGCTTTGTCAATCTGACCAGCTGATGCGCATGATGCGCTAAAGTGCAGAATCATCAGAACGGCTGTGAATCCGCAATAACCTAGATATGGTTATGAGAATTACTCACTGACGTAATGTAAACAACTGTTAAGGCGAAGACAGTTAATTTGTAATAAAAATGTCTATACATAGACAAATTCAAATCAAAACAGAGACGGAGAAAATATTGTTAGACCATTATAACAAGTTAAGAAATGCAAATGATTTACTGCGACTGCAAGTAGAAAGTTTGCAAGCCCAAGTTGAGGAACTGGGCTCTGCTGGTCCTGTACCTATTATACACTTGTGATATTCCTCAACCACAAGAGAATACCATTGCTACTTTTGCAGATGATACTGCTATAATGGCGACTGGAGATAATCACGAAGAAGCAATAACAAAGGTCGAAGCTTCAATAAATGACATTTACGAGTGGACAAAAACATGGCGAATTAAATTGAATGAATCAAAATCCATTCATATTGACTTTACTAACAAAAACCTTATTCATAGTCCTATTTTTATAATTACCCTGTGCAAATACAGCTAAATATCTTGGTATGAGATTAGACACAAAGCTGCGCTGGAAAACTCACGTAAAAAAGAAACGAGAAGAGCTTGAAATTCGCTATAAAAAACTATACTGGCTACAAGGAAGGCATTCTACTTTATCCGTACATAATAAGGTATTGCTATACAAACAAATCCTGATGCCAGTGTGGACATATGGAATTCAGCTTTGCGGCTGTACCAAAAAAAGTAACGTGCTTATTATACAGCGATTCCAGAACAAAGTACTAAGGAATATCGTGAACGCTCCTTGGTATGTAAGAAACAAGGACCTACAAGTGGAGTTAGTGACGAAAGTTATACAAAAATATGCAGAAGCGCATGAAAAGAGGCTTCATCAGCACGTGAACGTAGAAGCAATTCAGCTTCTCGATAACACGAACTTAAAAAGAAGGGTCAAAAGAACTAAACCTTTTGAGTTAGTGTAGTGCTAATAGTAGCTAAGTGATAAGTGTTAGTTAAATAGTAGAACACATGAACAAAGTGTAAATAATAGAACACATTATACAAAGTGTCTTCCCCTTAACACACTAAGAATTGCCAATGGACATTTTTTAGATATACAACAGTTTAGTTAAATTTAAATTACTGATTAGTCTATAAAGACTAGATTGTAATATGTTAAAGTGCCTAAATACAGGTAGTTTAGAAAAAAAAATCAGCAATATTGTTAAAATATATGGTACCAGGAAGATTAAAGAATTGAAAGACGCTATGCTGTGTAGGCACAACATTTTAGCGGCGTGTAGCATTTTCCCATTTTTAGTTATTACATTTTGATCAGAACACCGATGCATTATTGCGAGAAATTAAAATTTACCACATTACAGATTACAAATTGTATGGAAATGACAGTTTTCAATAGTTCTGACGATAATACGCCATCTGCCGTGAAATGATGGCAGTCCATTATCTCTGACTAGTCCCTTTAGTAAACGGATGTTAGTGAGCTTCAGTCATTCAGTAATTTTTAGCTGTTATTAAATCACTATGATGAAAATGTAAAATAAAGATCAGGGGGGTTAAAATGTATCTCATTAAATCGTATCGACATCGTATCGTCTCGCATGTGATTGGTAGAGAAACCGACGCGTGATGTCGCAATAATCCCTCGGCCAATTACGTTAATCACTCAACCAATCACAATTACACGATGTCATGTCGATATGATCGAGTCAGATACATTCTAACCCCCCTGGGCCCGTAGAATATAACTCACTAAATCGTATCGACTCGCTTGTGACTGGTAGAAAAACCGACGCGTGATGTCGCAATAATTCCTCGGCCAATCACTGTGGTCTCTCAACCAATCACAATGACACGATGTCGTGTCGATACGATCGAGTGAGATACATTCTAACCCCTGCTTACATTTCAGTAGTAATGACCACACTAGTCCACATCCTGGATATATGTCATGGGAGCAAGACGTTCTAGCTTCGCTCGCTGGGACCGACAAATTGTATGCCATGCAGGTAATATGTCTTTTTATTCTTATTTAGAAAAAAAATCTTTTTATACCACGCCAGTGGCAAACAAAAATACGGGCCGTATTTCTTTCTTTCTTTCTTCTTTCTAACGAGAGGATAAGCAGATAAAAAGTGGGCAGTAGAAGGCCGTTTTGTAATAAATGGCAAGAGTTTCAGCCTTAATAGTTATAAGAAACCTGCATGCCTGAGAATTTATCTCATTAGCTTGTAAAGTATAATTGCAGAATAGCCATGCCATGACCCAACTGATGGTAAATGGTAACCGTCGCTCATAAATGCTTACCAATTCATTGGTGGATGTGATGAAGTCACGCACCAGTCTCGACCAATCACGATGAGACGATACGATATCGAATCATGTTTGGTTAGATTCTAAACCTCTAGAGCACTAGACCCTATTGTCACCTATAAATCCACTGATTCGTGGAATACATACTACGTATGAATGCATAGATGATGGAGTGGCTTAGATACCAGTCTCCCGCCCGAGTGTTGTGGGTTCGATTCCCACATAGGACAACTCTGTGTGACCCACAAATGGTTTTTCCGAGTCTGGGTGTCCTTTGTGTCCGTGAATTTTTTTTATTTTATTGCATGCGGCAGACCTGCCACGGCCAATCTGATGGTAAATGGTAACTGTGGCTCATGGATTCAACTATACCGAGAGTATTGTCAAGCCGCTGCTCACCATTTCATTTCACCGATATGAAATGAAAGAATAAACGGCTATCTCCTGCTACAGCTAAAACGCAACGATGTGCTTCATGGCCGGTCACACAGGAGATGGTGGTACCAACCCGCTCGGACCCGATACCAAGTGAGTACTCCCACTTGGTACCCAGCCCTACCACCAGTCGTGCAATGGATGATAATTGCTTACTTCCCTTAGTCGCCTCATACGACACCCGTAGGAAATAATGGGGTGGTGACACTTGTATTCTTAGTCCGTCACCACACGGACTAGAAGAAGTCCCCCGCGATACAAGGATGTGCAAGGTGTTGTCTATAAAACACTGAAGTACTGTCACATATTTCCAGTGGTCTGCCATTAATGGGTGAGGGCCCCGCACTTTGTTGCCCCGAACGACGAGATGTGTGGTTAGGTACATTTTTTCCCGCCTTACCAAAAAAGAGAAATATGTCTATAAAAATGTATATCTATATTACAGGTTACAAAATGGTGGTCTCAGTTAAAAACAGCTGGCTCTGCCATCTACGCTAACCGCCATTACTTAGAACTGAAAAGACAAAGTGTGCCTTGTGACGCTCCGTGTACAATACTGCCACATGTTTTTGTACATCCTACTGCTACTGTGGACCCTACTGCTGTAGTAAGTAATTTATACATAATATATCCATCCATCAGCTTTTCGACGTTCACTGCTGGACATAGGCCTCCTCAAAGGGGGATAGTGCCGTAATCGCCACGCTTGGCGGGCGGGTTAGCGATCGCAGTGGATATTGTTGATACTCGAGGGAGTGCTGCTGCCCACTCCCCCGGTATTCCCTTAGCTCTTACGACTCCCATGGGTGGAGAGGGGTGCGACTATTCTAAAGCCGGCCCCACACGGCAAACACATACATTCATCCTCATTTTATAGAGGGGAGGCCGAGACAATGTATTGATATAAAATGGCCTTTCACTGCTCATTTTTCGCCTCTGTGGGAACGAGACGTAATGAACGAAAGAAGTTCAACTTGACTGCACAGATGGCGGAGTGGTGTAGATACTGACCATCCGCCCGAGTGTTGTGGATTCGATTCCTACACAGAACAACACAATCCACAAAATAAATGGTTGTTCTGAGTCTGGGTGTACTTTGTGTCCGATATTGTATGTTTCTAAAGTCCCCGCGATACAAAGATTATTCCTTAAGGTAGTGTTATTTTTTCTTTTAAAATATGATAATTTATTGAGTGCTATAGGTGCATACGTGCGCACCTAAGCAATCGAGCCGTGAAGCACCTCTGTATGCTTTCTTTGTAGTAGGGGATAACCGCGTATTCTTTCATTTCACGTCCTGAAATGAAATGGTGAACAGTAGTTTGAGAGTTACCACTTACCACTAAGTAGGCAGTGTCTCGTCTGCTACAATAAGCTATAAAACTTTAACCAATTATCGAAACTTCGATTCGAGTGAACCTCTCAGTATCTAAGGTAAGTCCCCCACATAACCTCTAAGATGTTCCCTGTCCTTTTCTGTACTCTGGATTATGTGCAAGTAAAATTTCATAATAATAAGGTTTAGTACCTAATTATAGTGTGAAAGCTTAACAAACAAAAACATAGCATCACGCCTGTATTCCCCGAAGGGGTAGGCAGAGGTGTATTACACATCCATGACTCGCCAGCTATGTTTAAGTCCCACGTAATAGGGGGCGAGCCTATTGACGTCTACCGGGTACATTTCCAAACTCCGGGCTGCTACTGAGATTTTTTCTTTTTAGGAAAAAGCTAACAAAGTCACTTTCACATATATAATAGAAATAATAATAGCTTATTTAGATAACATGTAATATATTCTATTTACAGATAGGTCCAAATGTTTCGTTGGGTGCTGGAGTGACTGTAAAAGCAGGTGTCAGAATAAAGGAGTCAATAGTTCTAAACAACGCCACAATCAATGAACACGCTTTGGTCATGTATTCTGTTGGTAAGAGGTTTTTCTGTATATTTTGTGTACTTGTCTACTCTGTGTATACTTGTAGCAACTGGAGCGGATTTTTCCATCACCATGTAAACTATGTTCGTCAGTATAATACTTCAACAACCTTGAATTGACTTAAATTAAAGTATTATAAGGTTATTATAATACTTCAATAATATGATACCTACTTTAATTTCCAGTCACATACTCCAAACTACACACACATTCGTAAATTAATAAATTTACTGGAGTATGTGACAGGATTTCAACTGCTCGCCATGACGTGACGTCCCGTCAAAAACTCTCGGTGTATACTCGACTGATTGCACAGATAGTGTAATCAAATTATTTGTGAATAAAGAAAAAGAGATTTTTATTAGGAGCGGGAATCGAACCTTTCGGGGATCTTTTCCAATCCTGCTCTAAGCCACTAAGCTATCCTACTGATCTTTCGATCATCCCATTTTCTTAATCACATTTGTCTTACGACCAACGCCATCTATCGGCAAGCATTACATGCATCCAATATAGTAAGTTTAATTTTGCAATTAAAATTCATACTATTTGATGGCGCGATTTTTTAAACATTTTAGATCTATTTCTTTTAGCAATTGACATAGTAAAAATTATTTGTGAATCGAACCCGCATCTTTTCCAATCCGGGGAAGTGCTCTAAGGCACTAAGCTATCCTACTGATCTTTCGATCATCCCAATTTCTTAATCACATTTGTCTTACGACCAAAGCCATCTATCGGCAAGCATTACATGCATTTTTCTTTATTCACAAATAATTTGTACTTTAAAAAGTAGCGGAGCATGTCAATTGCTAAAAGAAATAGATCTAAAAATATAGTGTAATCGTTTAGGCACCGACCGGATGTTGAGTGTAGTGAATTTAATTTCATAAATAATCTTATGTTTTTTTCTCAGTGGGCCAAAATGCTTCAGTAGGCGAGTGGTCCCGTGTAGAAGGCACTCCCTCAGACCCGGACCCGAACAAACCCTTCGCAAAGATGGACAACACGCCATTATTCAATGCAGATGGAAGACTTAACCCATCAATCACTATATTAGGTTAGTTTGACGTTGGAAGCTATAAAACGTGGTTCCCATCATGTTGTCTCGTCCCCACAGGAGCGAAGAGTGGGTAACGGAAAACTCTTTTTATGTTAAGTGAAATTCCACTGTCTCTGGTTACCTCTCTGGGAAGCAGGTGTGAGTCTAGTATCTATAAAATAATACCACAACCAAATCCAAAAGTGAAGGTAAAGAATGTTTGTCTGTGTGGTGCCGGACTAAGAATATAAGTGTCACTACCCGCATCCTTAGCGCGGGTGTCGTACAAGGCGACTAAGGGAAGTAAGCAATTATCACCCATTGCATTAGTAGTGGTAGGGCTGGGTACCAAGTGAGAGTATTCACTTGCTATCGGGCCCGAACGGGTCGGTACCACCGTCTCCTGTGTGACCTCATGAAGCATGTCAGTGTGTTTTGACTGTAGCAGAAGATAGCCGTTTATTCTTTAATTTCACTGCCATATTAATGAACACGAAGTGCGAAAATGTGAATTAGAAAATAATAATCATGAGCAGGATTTGAACCTGAATCTCCTGGAAAACCACCCAAGACTTTAAGAAAGAATGTGTTATTGATATTGGTAGTCCCAAGTAGATGTCTCGGTGGCTGAATTGGCAAAGCATCTGGAACGGTTTCGTCTAAAAAGAATATGTTTTGTCAAACATGTAAAAATATGCAATATAAAAGGTTTTACTATTATCAACCCTTTTTAAGCGTTGCTGAATCCTCAATATCTATACAATTATAAAGCTATAACAGAGCTATGTCTGTACATTTAAGATATTTGAGAAAAAATTACTGTATTAGGCTATATAGGCGTGTCTCACCACAAAACTATTTTTTAGATTTTTTGTCTGTTTGTTTGTTCGCGCATCACACAAAAACTACTGGACGGATTTTGATACTCTCACTTGATACCCTGCCAAATCACCAGTCATTATGATAATTGCTTACTTCCCTTATTCGCCTCATACGACACCCGTGGGAAAGAATGGGGTAGTGACACTTGTATTCTTAGTTCGTCACCACACGGACAGGACATGTACAGTGTAATTTTCGTACCCAAGGCTACTTAATTTTTTTTTTCCACGACCCATTACTGTTACGATATTGAACATAGGTGGCCCTTGTAATAAGGGGGATGTAGGTCATTAAAATAACAAGAATAATAAAAAAGTAATAAGTAGTAGAATCATCCTATTGTGGACGGACCTCGTGGCGTACTTCCGTGCACGAGCTCATGGGTTCGATTCCCACTCAGGACAATTATTTGTGTGATGAACACAGATATTTTTACTTCGTCTGGGTGTTTTCTATCTATTATATTAAACAAAGTGAAATATATGTATGTATAGTGAAAAGTATATGTATGTATTTACAAAAAAAAAGTAAATTCGTAATCTGGTACCCATAGCACAAGCGTTAAGCTTAGTTTGGGACCAGAGGACGTTGTGTGAAATGTCCGTGAATATTTATTTATTGTTCCTGCGCACGCGCATGGCATTAATATCGTCATTGGTAAGCAGAGTAGCCTGGGACCACCTCGCCTCCCTCCTCGTGGTCATGGCTGCGGGAGCTGTTTACTGGGCAGTTCTCTTAAGACCCATATTTAACAGGGTCAGGCTTAACATTACGCGTACGTTACTCGATGAGAGAGTGCTAGAGGCAGATTAGATGGGGCCAACAGGAAGTCGAAACCTGACAGGGGTCGAGGAACTCATGCGTAAAACGAACACCTTGCATCTGAATACTGAATGTCTTAAGGAACACTGTAGTGTTTTAGCAGGCGAGAGGGTATCTCGGGACTCCGGCATAAGCTCTTCGGGAGCATATTCTTAAAGGATTTCCTCGGGCTAAAAATTACCAGGTTTAACATAAGGTTAATTTTATAGTAATATGGAAACTGTTTTCCTTGCAGGTGCAGACGTCGTGGTTCCAGCTGAAACCATTCTTCTCAACTCAATAGTGTTGCCACATAAACATCTTTCAAGGAGTTTTAAGCACGAAATTATTTTATAGTTAGATGAATATGGCAACACAGTGTTTTAAGAGAACTTTGTTAACAAAACAAACCTAAGATTATTTTAATAATTAAATAATTGTAATATTTTAAGGATATATAAAAACAAGTCTATTAGGGTCATTCCACAAAAATCCGTGTACTTTTGAAGGTAATTTGTCCTAACCTTTTTTAAGATGCTGTTGATAATCCTATCAGTGTATATGAGAGGCAATTAATGAATTATGTTGTATCTAAAAGGGCCAGTCACTTTATGCAGTATTTTAGGAGGAATTCAGATTTTCGCTAATTCGTGTATCTAGGGACTGACAGCTATGGTCAGGGACTGATATTTGGGCATCTATTGTAATGAAACAAGCTATGTATATATATTTACCATCATATTTATTTGTAAACATAAAATTAGGACAATCATATTATACCTAGGTTCGGTAACAATAATGTTAACACTTATTTCTAATAATAATCAGTCAATATATGGAGGATTCGTCTAATTAAATTCTTGCACAACCTTAAAGCCTACTGCTAAGTATATCACATTTTCATCTTAGTTATTGACTATTCAGGCATAATATATAATCAGTCCATCCATCCATCCATCAGCCTTTTAACGTCCACTGCTGGACATAGGCCTCCCTATAAATGGGGCGAGCGTGGTGATTAGTGCCGTAATCACCACGCTCGGCAGGCGGGTTGGCGATCGCAGTGGATGTTGTTAATACTCGACGGAGTGCTGCTGCCCACTCCCCCGATATTCCCTCAGTCGGCTCTTACGACTCCTATGGATAGAGAGGGGTGGGACAATTCTAAAGCCGGCCCCACACGGCAAATCAGTCATTATAGTAAAATAAGATTGTTCAAATCAAATTCTTACAAAAACAAAGCGTAATAGCCTAGCCTAACCTTTTTTTTTGTTTAGAAGAGAAAAAATGTACCTGACCACACATCCCGTCGTTCGGGGCAACGAACAGGGTACTGTGGGGCCCGCACCCAAGGCTAATAGATGACGAAGACGACGAAATGACAGTTACTGTCATTCTTTCTAATTAATTTGCATTGCAAGCAAGTTTCATTTAATAATCTATCAAAATTCAAATCTTAGACGATGTAGATTGATTAGGATTGATAATCGCTGATAAAATAAGTAGTAGGTGATGCGAAGCTCACTAGGTCTAATAAAATAATGTCAATTTTCAAAAACATTGTTCACCTTATTAAACTTGTAAAACACTTTATCAACTTTGACAATCAAATAGGGCTTTGCCAGTATTTAAATGATATCATAAAGTACATCAGCGATGTCATGTTCATCTAGTTTTAATAGTGCTCCTTCGTTATTACATACTTTAAGGAATGTAACAGTCAGTTCTCCTTCTTCGTCGTCATAATATGAACGAATTGCAGCATATCAGTATTCTATTTTTTTTACCATAAATTTAACTAAAACATAACCACCATAGCCATATGTCACCTTCAGTTTATCTCTTAAATTCTTACTTGTGCCTGCTTGTTCAATTGCTTGGCGTTTACGTAAGTTATGTAAAGGAATTTCTTCTTCAGAATTTGTACTATAAACTTCAGCTACTTCAAAAAGTTTGGAATGGTTTGCTATTAGAGTTTCTAATTTATAGTGATCACATTAACACAAAGAGTGAAAATGTGAAATCGATAATAACAGTCACGAGTAGGATTTGAACCTGCTTCTCCTGGATATCGTCCCAGTTGCTTTGCCAATTCCGCCTTCGTGACATTTGCTCGGAACTGCAAATTTCTATAACACATTCGTCTTTTATAATTTTTTGCTTTTAAGTAGCTGTTATTTTAATGGCCATTTCCTCTTGAGACAATTGTGATCTAAAAGGTTAGGCGGCATTTTGCTACAAAACAGATAATTAACATGTATTTATGAAATATTATGACCAATAACTGTTATCAACTTGAATTATGTCAGACAGTTTCCAGTTTCAAACCCCGAAAACAAAAAGAGACTCATTTAGTGTATGTTAAATAAAAAGATTAACTATTTATTCATATTACATTTACTTAAATGAATTTTTGATCCCTAAAGTAACTTGATAAAGTACAACATTAATAATCGTAATATTTTATCATTATCAATTTATTTTGTTGTTCTGTTAATATCACAATATAATAAACTTCAGTCCCTAGCCACTCCTGTCAGTCCCTAACACCATTTAAAGCTAGGGCCTGATGGTTCAGGGACTGACGAATCGGAATAAAATTGAACACAAATTGCTGATTGACTACTATACTACGATATTTAATACGACGTACCGAACAAGTCCGACAAATCACTTATAAATAATAATTAATTAATATAAATTTTCTATCATTAAACAATAATAATACTTACCGAGGGACTGGCAAAGTGACTGGAATGTCACTGTTTTCCGCAACAATAGCCACGTTTGCACTAATTCACAAAATGCCCGCCGCAAAGCGAGTATAGTCTGAGAATAACTTCATGTGTTACTTTAAAATCAACTAGTTAGCATTAACTTTACATCCATACAAGCCGCGAAATTTCAATATCCGTTAACGGCTAGGGCCTGATGATAAAAGTTGTGGACACTTATTTCGCTTTAGGAAACCTAATGATTATTTATCTAAACTGCAAAAGATTGATAGAATTAGGTATAGTTATATTTAACATTAAACAATAGGTAATCAAGGTAAGTGTAAACTTAATGTTTCTATAAATATGGATGTCCAAACACAAAATTTTTAAGTTTGGACATGCCTAGGGACTGACATTTGTAGTCAATAAAAAGGATTTCAGCAATATAGAATATGGTAATTGAAAAAAAATTTAGTGATGAATAAATCACATTGTGAGCTATTACTTAGGAATATAGGAATACAAGAATTATTAATTATATCAAGTGAAATGTGCTGTGGACATAGAGTTGTCCTATTTTTGCGGAATGACCCATTATTTTATCTAATATTTTTGGAATTATACTATTTTTATATAAGTATTTAAATGAATAAAAGTTTGACTCTGGATATATAAGAAAATTAATGTAAGAAAAACTAAAAAAACACACTTTAAGTCTGTTTATTCTATTGGACTCATCAACACGAATCGCTGAGTTAAGAATTCCATTATCCATTTTCTATCTCTATCATCAGGCCCTCGTCACCATGCCCAATTAATTGGGCTCGCCAAAGCGAATCACATGAGCCCAATTTATTGAGCTCGTCAAAGCGAATCACATGAGCCCAAAATCGAGGGCTTGAAGAGCCACTGAAGAGTTCCAATATCCACTTCTTGGCAGCATCGCCTCGATAGCAAATTATATTATTGTCATATGAAGTACATACGCATTGGAAGTATAATTTCGATACAAATATTAGTTGTTAGCCAAGCGCAATCCACTGCAGGAAATAGGCCTCTCTCAGTTTACACCACAACCTCTGATTTTTCGCGTGTCTAAATCTTTGTTTGGGAGTTCCGTTAGGATTATTACATGCCGTTTCAGAGATATTTACAATATTTTTCATCTCTTGACTTGTTTGCTTCCTTAGCACTGATAGTTTTACGAACTCCTGAAAGTACACGAAATAAGATTGCTTGAAAAGTTTGCGTGTTGCTCAAGTTTAGAAGTCATTGTATTGCATGCATTATGTACAGGGCTGGTTCAATTAAATCTAAGTGATGGCGGTAGAAGTTATAGAAGTGGATTCATCTCATACTATTTAGATTGGTTCGAGTAATTTTATCTCGGTCTTGGATATCTTCTGCTGCAACTATCACTTACTTATCATTACGCCATATCCCTTGCGGGGAAGGCAGAGATCACAGAGTGCCAAAAGGCTTCCTGCATACATCTCTCACTTACCCAACATGCGTAATTATCACACACAGTTTGGATAGACCGCTGCTTTTTCTGCCGTAGATAAATTAGCATTAGCGGGACGTAGACTCGAGTAGCATCCACAGCTGTGACCAGTTTTCATCTTTCCCCCTTGCACTGGTAGTCTTTTCTCAATAACAATTTTACTCGGATCTTGCGCTGAAGAGATTTCAGTTTTGTCTAGATTCCATATTTATGTCTCTTGGCAGAAACCATTAACTTTGTAACAAGTTCGAAAATATAGCAACTCCGTTCTTGTTAAAGACAGTAGCTCTATCTATAATGCAAATTATAGCTCTATAATATAAATAAAATTTGCTGATGAACAAATTAGCTATACTATTGTAAAGCTGTAACAGAGCTGTGTCTGTACATTTAAGATAGTTACTACTGAATGGATTTTGATGCTACTTTTTTTATTTGAAAAAGGCCTTGAAAGTTAAGTCTAATTAAAAACTGGTTTACATTTTATCCCGCTACTACATCGGGAACCTGAGATATAACCCAAAAACTAGCTTTTGGCTGCGGCGAAGCCGCGGGTAAAAGCTAGTGTTTTATAAATCCTTTAAATAATTCCTTGCTAGCTTAAAGAGTTTTATTAAAAAGAAGTCACCTTTCATTATCTAAATTCTTCATTTAATTGTGCCGCATCTACGCACCGCCCAACAGAGGCAAATTGAGCTTTTAGCCTCCCACGCAGCTTACTTTGTGAATAGTTGGACTAGAGAGATATTTAATTATCTGTCGTTTTTCAAGGGACAATTAAACATCATGAAAAGTATTAATATTAGATTACGTTTGCAAGTCCGTGTCATCAGAAAATTTTACAGAAAATTAACTCGCTTTTCTTTAATGACGTGACCGGCAAACAAGCAAACGGCCCACCTACTAACAAGCACCTTAACTTATAGACGCTAGCAACAGCAGAGGCATTACTCGCACGTCGCAACTCCAAGGAAGGGATAGGCGTTGGAGAGGAAGGATGTAATATTACTTCGGTCACTCACATGCGCGCAAAGATTCGTACATTGTAAGAATGTTTGCACGCATATGAAGGGCCGTCAGACATTCATTCGCAAACTTAGCGGCTGTGCAAATGGGTTCGCATACTCAATTTGCGAACCCATTTGGGCTTCCTCCTACACTTATTTACGAATGTCTTAGTCTTGCTTGCGATTTTGTGAATCATGTACACTGGCCCCAAGAAACTGTGCATTGCCTCAAATGCAAACCATGTTGGCTGGTCTACATCATCCGTACTTGAACCAGTGGTGTAAGAATCTTTAAGTTTTTTTAAGTGCTCTCTCTATAAGCGGCCATTAAAGAATTTCTCTTCTTTTTTAATTCGTCAATAGAACATTGAAGAGAAAAAGAATTTTTAATTCTTTCCCAGGCGTCATTAACGGCCATTCTGTTTTTATCGGATTTCTTTTGAGGATCCCATATGGTCGATTCATTTTGCAGGAGTTCAATGAACTCCATCACCTTGGTGTTGTTCCAATCCATGATGAAGGTACGCTACACACTAGACCTCACGAACTATGAAAATGGCGAAACGTCCGTTACCTTCGCAATCATGGACGCAACTGGTCACAAGAATGTGTGGGAGACTACGCGAAGGATTGCGGTTCGCGCGCTTTGATGTCCGTTAAAAAACCGATACAGCTTGGAAAACCGCGAATGCAGCGAAAACTTTGCATAATCATTTGCAAATGTCGTCCTACACTTGTGGGTTTGCGTATTCGTGCGAATGTGAGTGACCGGCATTACAGCTCGGCAACAAGCTCGGTGGGAAATTGTACTTAGTATTTCATAGCCAAATGAATGTTATATATTGAGACTATGAATAAAATATTCGTTGTTGCTTTCATATTTACTATGATCTTTTTTTATCAATTTTGTTATATTCATTATGAAATATATCTATAAGTTATCGTTTCTTATATTTGTAAGTAGGTGCATAAGTATTTTGGTGCTATAAATAAAATGGTGAGCACAATATTGCTTTTTTTTGTACCAGACAAGACGTACCGACCGTTTATTAGTAGATAAAATACTAGCTGAACTTGGCAGACTGTTTAATCCGAACGTGGATTTGCTGTTTACAGCTCAGTGGGGTTTGACTACAATTACCGGCGCCATATTATTATTCGATATTTGAAAAAAGAACAGTGGCCGTGTGGGGCCGGCTTTAGAATTATGCCACCCTTCCACCCAGGGGAGTCGTAGGGGGAGTGGGCAGTAGCACTCCCTCGAGTATTAACAACATCCACTGTGATTGCCAACCCGCCTGCCAAGCGTGGCGATTACGGTACCATATGAGCGCACAGGACCGCTCGTGGCGTTCTCTTGGGGAGGCCTATGTCCAGCAGTGGTCGTCGAAGGCTGATGGATGGATGGAAAAAAACATAACAAAGACATTATACCTTTTTTAGTTGTTAAGGCGGGATAAAAAATCCTAACCGCACACCCCATCGTTCGGGCTAACGAACAGGGTAGTGTGGGGCCCTCATCCACTAAATAAACCCGCCGCGTGCCGTCTCTCTGTCTTTATTGGCGGGCCACTGGAAAGACATTATACCTAAACCATTGAGAACTACTCAAACGTATTTTTGATCTATATTGTTTAGCATTTGATATGCTCCGCCACTTTTTAAAGTACAAATTATTTGTGAATAAGGTAAAAGACTTCCCGCTAGTACAAAAAGTCTCTTTTTCCTTATTCCCAAATAATTTGTACTCAAACATACACAAAAATCATTAAAATCAGCTGTTTAGGAGGAATTAACTGACTAGTTGTAGTGTGAGGCCGGCTTTAGAATTGTCCCACCCCTCTCCACCCATGGGAGTCGTAAGAGCCGGCTGAGGGAATATCGGGAGAGTGGGCAGCAGCACTCCTTCCGAGTATTAACAACATCCACTGCGATCGCCAACCCGCCTACCAAGCGTGGCGATTACGGCACTATCGCCCATTCTTGGGGAGGCCTATGTTCAGCAGTGGACGTTAAAAGGCTGATAAATGGTTGGATGGAACTGACTAGCATAATTGGTACATAAAAGATAATGTATAATCTGAAAGTACTTTTTTTTTCTAATCATTCCATATTATTATTAACCTAACTTATAATATCAATCGCTGATCTCTACTGTCTACTGCTTTCAAAATTAGTCAAAGCATGATAATGTTTAACAAATTTGATGGCGGGAGACTGATTTGATGATGTGGTCTGTGGTATGTTTTTCTTTTTTGTTGCGTGTGGTGGCAGACGAACCACGGCCCACTTGATATAAAAGAATAAACGGCTATCTCCTGCTACAGCCAAAACGCAACGATGTGCTTCATGGCCGGTCACACGGGAGATGGTGGTACCAATCCGCTCGGGCCCGATACCAAGTAAGTACTCTCACTTGGTACGCAGCCTTACCACCAGTCATGAAATTCATGAATGTCATATTTTTATATGTACTTAGCACTTGACATGCTCAGCTACTTTAAAGAACAAATTATTTGTAAAACTGGAAAAAGAGTGAGCTTTACTGCGAGCCGGATTCGAACCTGTGTCCCATCTTCCCCGTATTGGATTTGTGATGTGAATTTCTCTTTAATGATAACTGTTAAGTCGTAATCTAGTCTGAATGCCGTAGCGGTCACTTGCCATAGTAAGTAGCACTGCTTGAAGAATTGTCAAGCCACTATCACCGACAAATCACGGTTACTGAGCTTCTAATGTATAGCGACAACTCAATTCATATGAATATAAACATAGACCAAAACTGCCCACTTTAGGTAATATTTATTTTGCAGCGCAAAATAAATATTATCTAAAGTATGCGTTGGAAGGCGTACCAAGTCAATAAACTCATGGCTGCGGCACAGCTGAGACTGGACAAGCACAGCCAGCGTTAAAGATCTATTGCACTTGGAATAAGACAGGCAGGTCCATTTTTAAAATAATACCGGCTTTAGTCAGTTTTGGTTATTGGGCTACCGTAAATAGATAATGTTATTTGAATACGGCAAAATTCTATGTTTATATAACAGTTATTGAAGTGAAAACTTCTTTTAGCGCGGTACGCATATTTTTATATCTTTCCCGGTTTCCGATTGAGTTGAAATTTTACACCCATATGTATATCGCGTGACAATGCAATATTATGAGCTGATCTGATGATGGAGCTGGAAGGTGAACCTAGGAACTCTATAATGAAACGGCGCAACCCCATAGAGTTTGAGCTTGTATGATTCGTCTTGACGAGTACTTTGTCTCTAGATGGTATCGAGGGTCTGAGAATGAAGCTAGAAGGTGGCCACAGTAACACACACACACTGGCTGAGCGGTCCCATTCATGAGGTGAGTGTAGAGTTTTGGTGGTAGCATCTATGAATTTTCCATAGCGTGACTAAAATATTATCGTCATCATTCGGCATTACCTACTAGACCATAAAGCACATTTTGTCCTTTACCAGAATCATAATGCTAATCACAAATGGCGGTTACCATAAGTGGTAGCCGACTCTGGATATCTTCTAGAGACAAAGTACTCGTCAAGACGAATCATACGTACCCAAACTCGATGTTGTTATATCGTTTTATAACGGAGTTCCTATGGCTACCTTCTAGCTCCATTATCAGACCCTGGATAGTATCTAAAGACAAAGTACTCGTCAAGACGAATCAAACAATTCCAAACTCGATGGGGTTGCGTCATTTCATTACAAAGTTACTGTGGCCACCTTCCTGCTCCATCATCAGACCCTGGATACCATCAAGACGAATGAAACGAGTCCAAACTCGATGGGGTTGCGTCGTTTCATTATAAGAGTTACTGTGGCCACCTTCTAGCTTCATTCTCAGACCCTCGATACCATCTAGAGACAAAGTACTCGTCAAGACGAATCATACAAGCTCAAACTCTATGGGGATGCGCCGTTTCATTATAGAGTTCCTAGGTCCACCTTCCAGCTCCATCATCAGATCAGCTCATAATATGGTAAGACCATAAGGTAGGCCATGGCTCATTTGCCACCTTAACTCTTGAGTATTATAATTGATTGAATGAAGCGACACTTGGCGGAAGTCCATTGTTATTAATAAAGAATGGATATTTTAGGAGGAGAGCCCACCACTCACCCACAAATCTTATGTTATTCTGTCCAAAGATAACCGGGATTGACAATCCGTGGGTCGTGGTGGGCTCTCCTCCTAAAATATCCATTCTATAATAATATCTTAAGCATTATAAAAAAAACAATCTGTCCTTAATACCACTATCCCTGAGTTGCAAAGATCATGTGGTTCAAAAAAAATTATAGTCTGCCGAATCAGGGGGGTTAGGCAGAATGTCATATTTCACGTGTCGACCGTATCGAGATCACTGTGATTGGTCGAGAAACCGACACATGATGTCACAATAATCCGTTGACCAATCACGGTAATCTGTCAACCAATCACAGTGATCACGATACGATCGACATTTGAGATAATATATGAGATTCTGCCTAACCCCCCTGTTTTGACTAAAAGCCGATTCTAATAACTAGGTAATAAGAGCGGCCGCCGGCGGACCACTGAAGTAATCCAGCATAGTACCAGTGGTCCGTCAACACAGGCGGAGAGATGGCACGCGGCGGGTTTCTTTTGTGGGTGAGGGCCCCACACTAACCTGTTCGTTGCCCCAAACGACGGGGTGTGTGGATAGGTATATTTTTTCCCAACTAAACAAAAAAAAAGAAAAGGTAGTAAGAGCTAACGTATTGAGACAGAATCATGGGATCATGATGCCAAACAATCTATTATTTTTATTACACATCCCCCCTATTAGATATTCTTCCAAATCAATTAGCAAATAAAGAGTCATACTTATTATGTTGAATGATATTATAGATTTGCTTAATAACTTTAAAAAACATACAAGATAAAGTAACTACAAGATATAGTTATTTTTTAATTTACACATTTCCCAAAACGACATACGTTGACGACATTTTTAACATAGCGGTGTGTGCATATCAAATTATCGAGTCTTCATTCGGTAACCAAATACTGCAAATAATTTGTAACAGAATGAACCGGCATTATTATTGTAAACGTTTTGTTGATATCACGATCGTGCGCCAGTTCGGATAAAGCCATAGACGTGTTAGGCTGTATGGCTGTAATACCAGTGTTATAAAAAGTGCGTTTAAAAAATGAATTTCTTAATTCGAAATTTTTCATGGACGAATGGAACGCGAATAAATCAATATGTGTTTGCAATTATTAGTGAGTATTATTTATTGACTTATTAAATTTATAATTAAACCAATATTAAACTAAATTTATACAATTATCTACTACATGGATATTTTAATTCTTGTGTTGTTGTTGAAAACTACTTAGTTATTGTTCTATATTTTTTTATTAATTTTGATAATTATCCGCAATTATGATACATACCTGTATGTGAATATACTTATTAAAATAAATTACCATACAATAATTGAGGTATTTAACAAATCTACCATGTTTTTCAAATATAATAATTAGGTAGGTTACCTACTGCCATAATGGCGGTAGTTCAATCAACCGCAACAAAGCTTTGGATAAAGCTAGGAAAAATTGTAATTGCAAATTTGCATTGTGCAAATTTTTTTTTTTTTTATTTTTTTTTATTTAGGTAGGTATGTATATTATTAGTAAATTCTTATTAGAAAGAAATATATGTGACGTTTTTCCGTGTGGTGACGGACTAAGAATACAAGTGTCACCACCCCATTCTTTCCCACGAATGTCGTATGAGGCGACTAAGGGAAGTAAGCAATTATCATCCATTGCATGACTGGTGGTAGGGCTGGGTACCGACTGGGAGTACTCACTTGGTAACAGACCCGAGCGGGTTGGTACCACTATCTCCAGTGTAACCGGCCATGAAGCACATCGTTGCGTCTTGGCTATAGTAGGAGATAGCCGTTTATTCTTTCATTTCATATTGATGAAATGAAATGGTGAGCAGCGGCTTGACAATACTCTCAGTATAGTTGAGTCCATGAGCGACGGTTACCATCAGATGGGCCGTGGCTCATCGGCCACTACAAGCAATAAAAAAATAAAAAATAAATATTTATTGTGTTGTCAATGAGGTCCCTACTCAGCATAATGCGTTAATTATAACCGCGCTGATTTTCAGTAGAGCCTCGAATGCAATATGTATATTACGTGCCTATATAACCTACCTAGACCAAATTGGTCGTGTATTGAAGGAAAGTGGAGTCAGGAGTCTCCGAAACTGGCGAGCGTGTATGAAGAGATTATGAATGTTGAAGCGAGATATGTATGCAAGAATAGAGCCTTTTGGCACTCTGTACCCTCTGCCTACTCTACAATCGAGATGAAGTCATGATTATAGGTAAGGTGCCTATATTTTATAACCAATGCAAATGTGCTTATGATGTGATAATCTAATAGTAATATGAAAGACTACAAACAAAAGTTCAACACAAAATTAGGTGTGTATTTGTGTACAAATTTTCACAACCTGATAAAGGAAAACATCTTGACGAATGATTGGCTTGCATGTCTCAGAGATTTTCTCAACGGCTTGTGAAGTTTTCCACTTTTTTTTTAATACAACACTCGGCTCTAAGGTTTAAGAGGAATAATCCTTGTTTCGCGGGGGACTTTACAATCGTACAATTTCACGGACACAAAGTACACCCAGACTCAGAAGAACGATTTATGGATCACACAAAGAGTTGTACTGTGTGGGAAACGAACCCACAACACTCGGGCGGAAGGCATCTAAACCACTCCGCCATCTTTGCAGTTTAAGTGGCTAGTGTGATGAACTGTATCCTAAGGCCTTCTCACTCTAAGATGAGACCTATTCTCAACAGTAGGATGGTATTGGGTAGTGAAACAAACATTCCGCATATTACAAATGATCGTGTAATCCAAAATTTGTTCTGAGCCTCATAGTCTTTGCATGTTTTTGATGATATACTATCCTCTAGTTCAGGGGTGGCCAAAACAGGTCGATAGTGGCAGAGCAAAAAATAGAAAGAACTGACTGCGCAAAATTGACAAAGTACTATATAGATATGAATACTGAAGATTTCAATAAGTGTGTAATTGGTAGATCGCATAGGGTTTTGTAAGTAAAAAGTAGATCTTAAATCTAATCAAGTTTGCCACCCCTGCTCTAGTCATTGTTCTTAAAATAGGAGGGCTTTGCAATTCATTTACTAAATTGACTCATTAGTTAGAAACCTTCAGAATCATCATTACTTTTTTGTTATGGCGGTAAATAACATACCTAACCACACACCCTGTCGTTTGGGGTAACGAACAGGGTATTGTGGTGCCCTCACCCACTAAATAAACCCGTCGTGTGCCGTCTCATCGCCTGTATTGACAGACCGCTGGAACTGTGTGACATTACTTCAGTAGTAGAATCATCGTTGAGTCGTTACCTAACAGATTTTCTCGGGAAGTTTCCTTTAAAGCAGTTTTAATTATAAAATTGGTTTATGATGCGTAATATTAACCTCCAGCCTACATAGTACATACCTATATTTCAATGTTATAGTCATAATTATAGCGTAATGATAGCCATTAGTATTATATGTAATATAAAAAAACATACATCCGATGCATTTAAATATTAGGTAACTACAGTATTGTTATTATTTACAAAAATAAATTATAGTTTAAAAAACTAAAATAACACGCTTTAAATAGCTAGTTGAACTAAAAAGTAGTAAATAATATTTAAATAAATAATAATTGTAAAAAAACGTGGGGTGTTTTTTACTATATAGGTGAACTATTTGTAACATTTGATTGCACCTCACGGTTTTTTACAATCATTATTTATTGTAATATTATTATTACTTTTTAGTTCAATTAGCTATTTAAAGCGTGTTATTTTAATTTTTTAAACTATAATTTATTTTCTTCTTTTTATTCTCAAAAAATCACATTTGAAGATTCCGTTATAAGTAATCCTGACGATCCTAACGATAATGAGATAACCTCATCGAATTGTTAATTTGCCAACGGCCCTCGATAACCCTACAAAATTTGAACGAAATCTGATCGTTTAAAATGAGTCAAAATCGAAGTCAAAGAAGCTGTTACAAACAAACAAACATACAAGTGAAACTAATAAGAGCGTGTTAAAAATGAGCACGATATTATTCCAAAAAAAAAAATATTTAAGACAAAAACGGATATATTTTAAAATAGTTATTTTTACTATACTTCCATCAGGAGGGGCCGATCGTCAAAAAACTTGTTCAATATAATTCTTTGCATCGCATTATAATTATCCGCAAATTGAACAAATTAACATAATTGAGAGCATTATTTTTATTCCATTCATAAGCTGCTCTCTGTAACAAAACAGCTTGCAACTCAGCTGAAATGTCGAGGCTAGTCAAAATAATAGTATTTTGATAAGTTTAATGCGCGCTCGCAGTAATCAATATCGATACCGATTAAATCCTTTCTTAACGTCGTGATGGACACTCACGACATCTATTGCATGTAAATACATCCTAAACTAACTATCTATACTATAAAAGCTGTAACAGAGCTATGTCTGTACATTTAAGATATTTGAGAAAAAAATACTGATTTAGGCTATATAGATAACGATTTTTTAAAGATTTCTTGTCTGTTTGTCTGTTTATCTGTTTGTTTGTTCGCGCATCTCAAAAAAACTACTAAACGGATTTTGATGCAACTTTTTATGTTTGATAGCTCTTGATTAGACTTAACAACTGGTATAACCCGCTACTATATCGGAAACCTGAGATACTACTCTGCCAAGAAAGTACCGGGAAAACATCAATAATACACAAAATTTTTGTTATTCATCCAAATTTATTTTATCACCTTTAAAGTATGCTCCTTCAGAAACGATAGACTTACGCCAACGAATAATCCAATCATCAAAACATTTTTTAAACGCTGTTTCCGAAATTGAGTTCAGTTCTCGCCGCGAATTCTCCTTTATGTCTTCTACCGATTGAAAAAGGTTGCCACGAAGTGGTTATTTGAGTTTAGGAAAAAGAAAGAAGTCGGGTGGAGCCATATCTGGTGAATATGGTGGTTGCTCGATGGTATTTGTTGAGTATTTGGACAAAAATTCATTCACAATAATGGCCTTGTGCGAAGGCGCATTATCGTGGTGCAAAATCAAAGAATTTTCTTTCCACAAATCTGGCTCTTTTAAACGCTTTGTACCACTCATAACTATAAGCACGTGTTTTTGATAAGGTCGATTAACCGTAAGCCTTCTGTAACGAACACGAAATTCCATTGGCGATGCAAAATTTAAGACAAACCCTTTGTTCAATGTTTTTGTCCATTATGAAATTCGCAATACACACTAGATATGATATAACTAAAAACAGCACTATATTTAATACAATTAACAGATGCAACTCAAACTCCGCGCCAAAATGGATAACAGTTGGCCGCGGGCAAAGGCTAGTGTATATTATAAAGCTGTAACAGATCTGTGTCTGTAGGTAATTTATATTTGAGAAAAAAAAAGATTGTATTATGTATCTGTTTGTTTGCCTAAAAATAGCTTTTAGCTGCGACGGAGCCGCGGGCAAAAGCTAGTGTATTAGATATTTAAATAAATAATGGAAATATATAAATAAATCATATAGGTATCATATTTGTGCTTAAAAAAATAAATATAAATAAATTAAAGGACCGCTTTTTCGATTGCTATGATACTATTTATTTATTTAAAGGACACATGCAGAACAAACATTTGTACCTAGCTCACACAAAGAATTGTCTTTTGTGAGAATCGGACCCACGACACTGTTTTAGGTATGGGTTATTGAGGTGGGATCGACCTTCCGTGCTTTGAACCTAAATCTCCTGGAATACCTTCCCGGATGCTTTGCCAATTCAGCCATCCGACAAATGGCGCAGGCTTCACCCAAGACGTTAAGAATGAATTTGTTATCTAAATTCACAGTCCCGAGCAAAATTGCCACAACTTTTCACACTTTGGATGGTTTACAATAAGTAAAATTTCCTTCGGCTTGGATATATTGTTTTGCCAATAATATGTTGTTGATGGTCTAAGTAATAATTTTGTTTCTGGATTTTGTCTTGATTGTATTTACACTAGCAAAAATTTTTTCGCATTCTGCGATAGCATGAAGTAGGAACAAAATTTTTATTATATACCGTTGAATAATCGACTAAACTTAAATAGCGAATACGATTAACGAATGGTGTTATAGATAATATTAAATTTTATTGTGGACTAGCAGGCTGTTGCCTGCGACTTAATACGCGTGCATCGTGCGTGGGTGCTCCGATTGCCGTGTTTACGGAATAAAGCCTTTGGAAACTGTTTTTATTTGTTTTCTTTTTTAATTTTCTAGCTGTAAGTTTTTATAAATGTGGTGGAAATTATGAAAGGCAGTGTACCTTTGCACGCCTTTACGAGTATTTCATACATTTTATTTATCCCGATATCCGATGTCAAATCGCTACTATACATTTACTAATAACTACGTGATGTTGCAGGATTTTAGTGTTAAATATATAAAATAAAACCTTTTTACACGCTTTGTATTAGCTTCACCTGTACTTACGTTTATTTGTATGTTTGTTGCTTTCTACACTTATAAATGACCGGTGACAATACAATAATTTGATAAACTTGTCTCATTATCCTGATCAGGATTGCCAGGATTAAATAATTTTCTCACATATCCTCTGTGTGAGAGCAAGAGAGATAAAGAAATCGCGTGGCCTACGCATGCGTACCGTCTACCTCTTGGATTTTATATAAAATATCGCACTAAAACAATGCACGCAAGTTACAAGTTTTTAAAGTACAGGTATTTATTTTTTAAATAGTTACGTTAAAACCTTGTGATAGTTTATTATCTCTAAACTCTCACCTAATTTTGCATTCATAGCATCACGCCTGTATTCCCCGAAGGGGTAGGCAGAGGTGTATTACACACCCACGATTCGCCAGCTATGTTTAAGTCCCACGTAATAGGGAGCGAGCCTATTGACGTCTACCGGGCACATTTCCGAATTCCGGGCTGCTGAGAATTTTTCTTTTTAGGAAAAAGCTCAATAACATTGCATTCATAATATTAATCAGGATAATAAGTGATCGATATTAATGTATTATTCAATTAGTGACTTATTTAGATAATGGTAATAATCATTATATCGCGATCTTCATTTAATTTTTGTCACATTTAGGGTAGAGATGCCAAGAATAGTGATTTGGCCGAATACCGAATATTCGGCGAGGCTCTTGTCCGAAGCGCCGAATATTCGGCAACACTTTTTCTTTTTCACCTTTCTCGGGTGACAGATTTTAACCTGCATCACTTAAAGTACGTGTGATGATGACGCGCCTCCGTGGGCGCTTTTGTTTCATTTGTGATGAAACAAAAGCGCCCACGGAGTCGTTTCACAATACGCTGTATTTGTTGATCGTTGGTATGTTTGCTATTAGCGTTGCAATGTGATTTAAGGGCCCCACAGATTAACAGTTTCGCTGATCCCATCAGATGGCCTGTCGTCCAAGCTCTGCATGCCCACTCATTATAACGATTATTTCTTTATGAGTTATATTATGCAATTTTTTTTCATGATTTACTATTCGGTGTTCGGCCGAATAGTTCGCAATATTCGCCCGAATATCGAATAGTGAAAAAATACAGCCGAATAGCCGAATACCGAATAGTTGCCGAATATCCGTGGCATCTCTAATTTAGGCGCATTGCACGTAATAGCCACAATGAAGTGTTATGTTGCTGTCTCATGAGCGGCCCCGCGGTGGCTACATCTATATTATCCAAGTAAAAGATAAATCAAAATAATGTATTTTTCCTTCCAAAATCTTAAAGATTATTACATTGGTTTATCTTTGCAAAGAGATGGCAGGTTACTAATTTATAATAAGATGTTCTCTAAAATCAGAAATACTGTGGTTGGTTTTTTTATTTCTAATGGCGCAAGACTTACCTTTTTATTATGATAAGATGATGATCTACCGTACCAGCCGCAGCCAAGTTTCTAATCTTAAAATTACGTCACAGGATAATAATTGTAGGTCATGTACTTAAGATGGCCTTAAGTTGTAGGTTTTTAGGACGATACTAGTACACTACGAATAAACTCTACATCGCGGAAGCATCACATGCAATCCACGAATATAAATTAATAAAAAATATACGTATTTCTAACATTTATTAACAATAAAAAATATTTAAGTTATTCATTCTATTTTATCAACCAGTTTATGCTTTTAATTCTTCCGCGTGTACCTATATCATTTAATTTATTCGTTTTTTTACAAGAAACTAGACCTGACAAACATTGTCGTATCCGAACATGGGCGATTCGTTTGGATGGAGTTATTTATTTCAGCCACTAAGGATATTATTTAATTTAAAAAAATGGGGTTGTTAGTGCGTGACATTTTGTTTAACATTATATTAAACTAAATAGAAAGGCCTGAAACCCTATGGCAGCGTCACCTACCAGGTCTAAACCATCCTTGAATCATTATATAATTACTTATACACTAAAAAATCATCGCAATCAGTCTAACCGTTTAGGAAAAGTTTAATTACATAGACACGGACAGAAGATTTATACCTATCTAAGTATAAACATAAGAAGTGCGTTTTACTTTATGGTTTATTTGAGGAAAATTAGCATACAAGTGTGATATATATTATGATTATGTATTTTTAAAACACTGCATATTCCTCACTAATAATACCTATATACGTGTTTTTTTTATTGTTTGTTTGTTTTTACTTCTTGGCGCCATAACTACTTAACGGATCATCATTAAATTCGGCAAACATATACAGACTGAGGCTAGTTTAATAATTAATATTAGTAATGACTAGTAAGGAAGCAAAGATTATTACATTGTTTTCTTTATTTTTTACATGGGGATTTTATCACGCAGTGACACGTCACCCCCGCTATTATAATCTATATAAACATAGCATTAAACCTGTATTCCCCGAAGGGGTAGGCAGAAGTGTATTACATATACACCCACAGTTTGCCAGCTATGTCTCACATAATAGGGGGCGAGCCTATTGCCGTCTACCGGGCACATTTCCAGACTCCGGGCTGCAACTGAGACTTTATCTTTTTACGAAAAAGCTCAATAGCACCGCCCAACCCGGGGATCGAACCCGAGATTTCATGATCAGCAGTCTCTCATATATATATATATAATTTATGTATATAACATAATAATACTAAACTATATTAACATTAGGAGATATATTGTGTTTGTAAACATTATATAAATTATAATTTTTAAAACCAAACTAATATGCAAGTATCATATCACTCAACGCTTTGTACTGTAAACACACTCGAATACAAGCTTTATGAGCATATGGATTTCTGTGTTATACGGAGAGGCCAATATCAGGGATGTTATATATATAAACTTTCGGATCTAGATAAGGATATAGGAATAATATTACACCGGTTTAAATTATTACGGATAGACTGCTAGTTTCGGATAGTTTCAATTACGGATATTAAATTTTTAAAGAATTATAAAAGTACAATACTTACTAAATGTCTTAAAATAGTTATGACTCTATTTCCCTTGGTCATCGAATCACGCGTGAACGGATGGAAATATTTCGCTAATTCATTGTATGTTGTGTTTACTATTGTCAGAAGAAGCTTCTAATGAAAGAAAAAAATAAGAAAGTTCAGCGGTACATTACAAAATTTAAGAAAACTTAATGACAATATTAATTTTTTAATAATATATTTTTTATTAATTATACGAATTCCGTCGTGCCGTCGAGCCGTGTGGGGCCGGCTAGCCGTGTGGGGCCGGCTTTAGAATTGTCCCACCCCTCTCCACCCATGGGAGTCGTAAGAGCCGACTGAGGGAATACCGAGGGAGTGGGCAGCAGCACTTCCTCGAATATTAATAACATCCACTGCGATCGCCAACCCGCCTGCCAAGCGTGGCGATTACGGCAATATCCCCCAAAAAAATGAGCACCCAACAAAAAACGGCCCTCAGTCACGGCAGCTCCGCTATTCCGTGGCCTAACGGTAGCGGGCCCGGTAACGGCGGAGCAGGGGGTGCGAAGAATCTCCGGTCGCGGATAGGCTACCATAAACAACGACCTCTGGCCCTGGTAACGCACAACGTTCGGACATTTCGGACCGACGAGAGAATCACCGAGCTGGAAGAGGAATTGAGCAAGATCCACTGGGACATTATAGGGTTGTCAGAAGTCCGAAGAGAGGGTGAGGGCACGACAATCCTCCAGTCCGGGAACTTGCTCTTCCACCGGGAGGGCGACCACCAGTCCCAAGGGGGTGTCGGGTTTATCGTTCGCAGGTCTCTCGTAGGCAACCTGGAGAGGATTGAAAGTGTGTCGAGTAGGGTAGCGTACCTTATACTCAGAATAACCAAACGGTATTCGTTGAAGGTCATACAGGTTTACGCACCGACCTCGACACACTCCGATGACGAGGTGGAGGCCCTATATGAGGACAACTCGAAGGCCATCCACTTGTCTAAAACCTATTTCACGGTGGTTATGGGAGGCTTTAACGCGAAACTAGGCAAAAGGACAGACGATGAGCTGAAGGTGGGGCACTATGGATTTGGGCAGAGGAACCACAGGGGCCAGATGCTGGCTGATTTTCTGAAGAAGGAAGGCCTCTTCATGATGAATTCCTTCTTCAGGAAGCAGCCCCAGCGAAAATGGACCTGGATTAGCCCTGATGGTTCAGTGAAAAACAAGATTGACTTCATCCTGTCGGACAAACGACACATACTTATTCAATGATGTCTCAGTGATCAGCAGGATTAAAGCTGGGAGTGATCACCGACTAGTCAGGGGCATCTTGAAAATTAGAACAAAAGTCGAGAGGTCGCGTTTGATGAAGTCTACGCTCCGACCAACACCTGCCCAATACCAGAACCCCGAGAGCTTTCAGCTCGAACTACAAAATCGCTTCCAATGTCTAGATGAGTGTGAATCAGCGAGCGATATGAACAGCAGGTTCGTGCAAACTGTCCACGCCGTCGGGTCGACTTACTTCAAGGCCCGTCGCGTCAGTAGGAACCGTAAACTCTCGGACCATACTCTCAAACTCATGGAGAGGAGAAAAGAAATGATAGTCCAGTCCCCAGCCGATTGGTCCTGCCTAAGGCGGTTAAACAGACAGATCTCCAAAGCTGTGCGACACGATATTCGACAATTTAATACTACCCGTATTAAAGAGGCGATAGAGCGGAACCAAGGCTCGAAAGTGTTCGCAAGAGATCTGTCTGTTGGCCAAAGTCAGTTGACTAAACTGAGGACTAACAACGGCACTATCATTTCTTCTCGAGATGAGATCTTGGGAGAGGTCCAGCAGTTCTATGGACAGTTGTACAGATCTCAGAGCCCTGCTGTTAGCTTGGTCCAAGACCCCAGATCCAAGCTAACTCGGCACTTTACCGAAGATATCCCGGACGTCAGCCTGTACGAGATCAGAATTGCTCTCAAACAACTAAAGAACGGAAAGGCACCGAGAGACGACGGAATCACCACAGAGCTTCTGAGAGCAGGCGGAAAGCCCGTCTTAAAAGCTCTTCAGAGGCTGTTCAATTCCGTCGTTCTCGGGGGCGACGTTCCAGAGTCGTGGACCAGAAGCGTGGTGGTGCTGTTCTTCAAGAAAGGTGACAGAACCCTCTTGAAGAACTATAGACCCATCTCGCTCTTGAGCCACGTCTATAAGTTGTTTTCGAGGGTCATTACAAATCGACTCACGCGCAGGCTTGACGACTTCCAGCCTCCCGAACAAGCCGGTTTCCGAAAAGGCTATAGTACCGTAGACCACATTCACACGCTACGCCAGATTATACAGAAAACCGAAGAATACAATCGGCCTCTGTGTCTGGAGTTTGTGGACTATGAGAAAGCCTTCGATTCGATCGAAACTTGGGCGGTGCTGCAGTCCCTTCAGCGGTGCCAAATTGACAATCGGTACATCGAAGTGCTGAAGTGCTTGTATAGAAACGCCACCATGTCAGTCCGTGTTCAGGACAAGAGTACGGGACCGATCCAATTGCAGAGAGGTGTTAGACAGGGAGACGTTATGTCCCCGAAACTCTTCACCGCTGCATTGGAAGATGTCTTCAAGCTCTTGGACTGGACCGGATTCGGCATCAACATCAATGGCGAATACATCACTCACCTTCAATATGCCGACGACATCGTAGTCATGGCAAGAATCTCTGGAGGACCTTGGCACCATGCTCAATGATCTCAGCAGGGTTTCCCGACTAGTGGGTCTCAAAATGAACATGGGTAAGACGAAAGTCATGTCTAATGTCCATGTCATTTCAGCACCGGTCCTAGTCGGGAGTGCGCTTCTCGAAGTTGTCGACCATTATGTCTACCTGGGACAAACAGTCCAGTTAGGTAGGCACAACTTCGAGAAAGAGGTCAATCGACGAATCCAACTCGGCTGGGCGGCGTTCGGGAAGCTAAGGAAGATCTTCTCGTCCAATATTCCGCAGTGTCTGAAAACGAAGGTCTACGACCAGTGTGTGTTACCAGTGATGACATACGGAACAGAGACGTGGTCTCTGAATGTTGGCCTCATATCAAGGCTCAAAGTCGCTCAGCGGGCCATGGAGCGGGCTATGCTTGGTATTTCCCTACGTGATCGAATCCGTAATACGGAGATCCATAGGAGAACGAGAGTGACCGACATAGCCCGCCGGGTTGCCATGCTGAAGTGGCAATGGGCAGGCCACATCGCTCGACGAACCGATAACCGTTGGGGACGAAAGGTTCTCGAGTGGCGACCACGTATCGGACGGCGCAGCGTAGGACGGCCCCCCACCAGATGGACCGATGATCTGGTCAAAGCTGCGGGGAGCCGTTGGATGCAGTCGGCACAGGTCCGCTCGTTGTGGCGTTCTCTTGGGGAGGCCTATGTCCAGCAGTGGACGTTAAAAGGCTGATGGATGGATGGATACGAATTCGAATTCAATATTCATCTCATCAGCTAAGAATAAATAATACAATCACCCTGCCGTCCGCGAAAGCCTACCTCGCGGTATGACGGCGGTGTGACGGTATTACTTTACTCTTTGGAGTGACGCCCAAGTGCGCGGAGCGTCGCACAAGAGAGGGTGCCCGAAGGGGCTGCGCCTGCGGATCGCGGTCGATACGACGCGGTACCCGTGATCCGCCGTAGTTAAGGTGGGCGAGGGCGCACGGTGGGTTTTTAGTGGGTGAGAGCCCGCCCCACACTACCCCATGGTCTCCCCGGGCAGCGGGGTGTGCAGTAGGACATTTTTGCCCACCTAAAAAAAATTATTACTTTTTTTTAGGTGGGCGACATAATTACTTATTTTTTTAGGTGGGCAACAAAACAAAAGCCTGTCATAGTATAATTTAGACTCCGCCCCTATCTGAAATTATTTGATTAACTTTATAAATTTTGTTTATTTCGGATATCCGGTAGTTTAGATTATGGTTACGGAGCTCCATAACATCCCTGGCCCAAATGCTACACACATCTATATTTTGCCTGCACATAGTTTGTAGAATCCATCGCAAATTTGTACATTTTATTTGACACGTTTAACACAGACAATAAAGATTTTTTCGAACCTCGATCATTCATCTATGCCAGGGCTCGGCAACCTGCGGCTCGCGAGCCACATGCGGCTCTTTGGATGTGAAGCTGCAGCTAAAAAGAGCCGCAGCTTCACGTCCAATTCCCTACGCAAATATTATTTATTATATAAAAAAAAAAACATTTAATATCGTTCTGAATCGATTAACGAGGACACTATTTCTATCTCTCAGCTACTAGTAATAATAAATATTATGTTTCTTATAAATAAATAGATTAGTTTTTTTTATATCAAAAAACTTTATTTATGCAAGTACAATTTATTGTTGGCAAGAAAAAAAATTGTGGCCCTAAAAACTTTGAAATTTTGTAAATTGTAATTTTTGTCTCTTCCGACTCTAAAGGTTGCCGGCCCCTGATCTAGGCCAATAAACAACAGGTTTTAAAGGAAATAGTAAATTTTGTCGCGACCGAGTTCTGTCTTGCCATTTTGTGTATGTTATATATAGCATAATATTATTTTAATTGGTGAAAGTAATGCGTAAATTCCACAAATTCTTTGTAGTAGATTATGATAAGTATCATCAAGTACAACTTAGGCCAGTGAACTCGGTTTACTACAAAATGTAGACATTATTGATATCATCATCTCTTTCACTCAGCTGGTAATCCAATAGGTGATCAAAAATTTAACCTATTTGAGGACACATAGTTATGATCCAGACACTGAGCATTAAAAAAGCACAGGACAAGGGTTTAGACTTGCATATAAATGAATAAGAATTGAATTGGGTCATCGCCTGTATTATTATGAATTTAATTGAAAATATTAATGAATGTTCATACAATTTTTTTTTTGCATGTCTTTTATATGCAGAATATGGCAAGAAACAATGCAATACTGCTAAATGTTATCTGGTTGTACCTATATTCTTTGCAAATAAATTATTCTTTCTTTCTTGTCCTCTAAACTTTAGAGGATACATTTAAGGTCACAAATGCTTAACGTCATTCTTCTTGGTAATGCAATTGTTGAACAGGTGTCAGGGGCTCTCTCTCTTCTCTAGAATTATCGACATCCACCCTGTCAGAGTGAGAGGGGATGTAAGCCATACTGCACCACGCTGGCTGGCTCAGCACGAATCACACATTATGAATTACGGACGTGTCTGCCTTGCGCGGTCTCAATATCAGAAGGGGGATCGAAGTCCATACCACTGTCCTTGCAGTTCTTGGTACTAATGATTTGTTTTCCTTATCAAAATAATGACAATTTGATTGTCCTCGTTATATAGTAAGTTCCACTACAGTTTCAAGGAAACAAATAAATCCAGGTAATCTTTTTGAGAAATGACAATTATTTTCAGAGCTACCCTCAATTTTATTGATGTGAAACATATAATGCGGAGGGAGGGTAAAATCGGCTGTTAACGTGGCGACGCTCTTATTTTACTTGTCCCGTTCAAATCTTGCAAGTTAAACTTGACACACTTCCCGGTTTCTGATTGAGCTGAAGTTTTACACACATACGTTTATTGCATGACAATGCAATATTATGATGACATGGAGCTGATCTGATGATGGAGCTGGAAGGTGGACATAGCAAATCTATAATAAAACGACGCAACCCCCTCGACTTTGTACTCGTTTGATTCGTCTAGATGAGTACTTTGTCTTTAGTTGGTACACTGTTGGTTACGTAGGTGACTGTACAATTTAATAAAACCCTCCTTCTAACTCCAATCTAGATCTCAGGAGGTCGTGGAGGTCAGATAGGCAGTTACTCCTTGTCAAACACCGAAGATAACAGATGCCGACCCAAATAAATACTGATCCATACCAACCCAAACCTCCGTTTTTGTTAAGGCAGGAATAAATATTTGCACACCCCGTCGTTTGGGGACAACGATCAGGGTAGGGCCCTTACCCTTTAAATAAACCACCAAGTGCCATCTCTTCGAGACTATTGGCAGACCACTAGAACTATGTGACATTACTTCAGTGGTATACAATCCCAATCCTACAAAATAATGAACACGGCATATTTAACCAGTCAGAGCCAAAACATGACGTGCAGTAAAGGCTAAGTTATGTGACGACCGCTTGCCTGAGAGCAATCTTGGGAAGCAACTTTTTTGGTAGTAGAAAACAGTTTCTAATGGTATAACGGTCTTCAAAAAAGAAGGAGGTTTTGTTTAAGCATTTTTTGATAGAGCCTTGCTTATATCATTATTCCCCAATTAATCTCACAGAAGAACAGTTTAAAACCTCATTAGGTACTTATACTGTCGTAATTCGTATGTAAGAGCGCCAGAGACTCAAACCCCCTCCTTATCCTCTCCTTATTATCATTCCCATTTTTTTAATATTATCTGGATAGCAAATACGAGTAATACACTCGCGCGTCGATACTGTGGAGAGGACAGGAAGGGTGATGAGAGGAGAGGATAGGGTGTTTGGGCCTCCAGCAGTTTCATTGACCATATGAAGCACAACGGTAGGAGTAGGTACCTTGTTTCCCACCGATCTTCTGTGAGAGGGCCGTACTTAGCCGATCGAGCCAACAACTTCTGGGACAACTTCTCGGCAGCCACCACCTCAGCCAGAAGATACGGGTCGCAATTCACAATGCAGTGCTTGTCCCAACGTTACTGTGATAGAAGCGAGAGTTGGGTATGCAAAAAGAAGTATGAGAGTAAAATCAATGCGGTCGAAATGCGATCTCTGCGAAGAATCTGTGGAGTGAGGCTGACTGACCGCATTCGTAACGGCGCCGCAAGAGAGCGAGCAGGTATAAAAGAGAGCATTGGTGTAAAGATGCGAAAGGGAATGCTCCGATGGTTCAGACATGTGGAAATATTGCCGGACGAGCGACTGGTTAAGAAGATATACAATGCGAAAGTGGAAGGATGGTAGGTACAGGGGGAGACCGAGACTCACCTACCTAGACCAAATCGGTCATGTATTGAAGGAAGATGGAGTCTCCGAAACCGGCGAGCGTGATGAAAGGAATTATGAAATGAATGTTGAGGAAGCGAGAGATGTATGCAAGAATAGACCCTCTTGGTACTCTGTTCTCTCTGCCTACCCCGCAAGGGAAATGGCGTGATCATAAGTAGTAGTAGAAGTACTATCGCGTGCTAGCTTTACATTACTGATTCAGTTCGTGTATTTCCATCCCATTTCACACAATTACGATCTAATTGGCTAATGTATTACGAACAGCATTTATAATAATTTCCTTATTATCGTAATCAGTATTCACAATCGTCAACTATCAGATTGTGTTTATTGTAGATTTTGATTTTTATCACTTTTGTACTCCTCTGTAGCCCATTTTTTTATAATCCCACTAAAACCTATTTTTGTTACGCGATGAAAAGTCTCTCTATCTGTGTGCAATCCAAATCTGTTCAGCCGTTTTTTTGTGATTCAGTAACAAACATCCAAACATATAAACACAGTTTTACAATCCATATAAACTTTCACGTTTATAATATTAGGAGGTTAATGTAATATAACCACTGAAGTAATGCAATATACTCGTAGTACCAGTGGCCCATCAACAAAGGCGGAGAAACGGCGCACGGCGGGTTTATTTAGTGGGTGAGGGCCCCACACAACCCAGTTCGTTGCCCCGAATGGTGGGGTGTGCGGTTAGCTACATTATTTCCCGCCTTAACAAGGTAGCTAATACTTAGGTATATTATAATTCACGGTCGATGGCAGCTTGGCTGTGCCCCTGGTCCTACCAAGGTCTATGAGGGGCGGTTACAACTTACCATCAAGAGGGAAATTTGTTCGTTTGTGAAGGAAATAAAAAAAAATATGGTATACATATATTTTGAAATCCAGTCTGCTGTTATGATGTTAAACCAGTATAGGACTTATCAAGCTAGCAAACGTTCATTTGTTTTAACAACCAACCCTTTTTTTTTTATTTTAGGTGGACAAAAATGTCCTACCGCACACCCCGCTGCCCGGGGAGACAACGGGGTGAATGGAGCTCTCACCCACTTAAAACCCACCGTGCGCCTCCACCCGCCCTTGCTACGGCGGATCACGGGTACCGCGTCGTTACGACCGCGATCCGCAGGCGGCAGCCCCTTCGGGCACCCTCTCTTGAGCGACGCCTCGCGCACTTGGGCGTCACACCTTCGCGGTAGGCTTCCGCGGACGGCAGGGTACTCCCCGACCCCACCGTCCGCAGCCTCGGCTAGGGCGGCATCAGGCGCAGATAAGCGCACGCACGCCGCCCCTCGCGCCGGCGGCGAATTGGGTCCGCAAAGAAGGATTCCTCACGGGCCCTCTCCGCCACCTCCTTCCGCGAGATGACAGCCTCGCAGAAGGCGGCGACCGCGGTCCAGGCTCTGTCACTGCCAACCATCGCTCGCGCAACGGCCGGCAGCGACAGGTCCACGCCTATGACTGCAACGAGTTCCCGGCGCTGCACATCCCAGGCCGGGCACGACTCGAGCGTGTGCTGCGCCGAGTTCTCGTCGCAGCCGCAGTGGTGACAGCCTGGGGTCGTCTCCCTCCTTGCGATCGTGTGCAGGTATTTGCCGAAGCAACCATGCCCCGACAAAACCTGCACCAACCAGAAGGTGAGGACCCCGTGCTGCCGCCCTGCCCATTCTTCCAAGATCGGCCGGAGCGCCCCCACGGTCCAGAGACCGGCCCGCGGCGTCTCCAGCAAAGACTTCCACTTTAGGACGGTGGCGCGGCGGGCATCTTCCCGCCACTATGACATTGCGCTCGGCGAGGGGCGGCTGCCCCCTGCCCGCGCCGTCGACGCCCGCCGATAGACGTCGGCTAGCACCTCCGCCTCCAGATCCCAGGGGGGGTTCCGGCCAACGCGCAGGCTGCATCGGTCGAGACCGTGCGGTACCCGCGTATTGCCCTGACCGCTACGACCCTCTGTGGACGCCACAGAAGGGCCCTATTGCGAGCGGCCAGGGACTCCGCCCACACGGGCGCGCCGTACAGCGCCATCGACCGTACTACCCCCGCGTAGAGTCGTCGATACGCGAGACTCGGTCCGCCCAAATTCGGCAAAAGTCGCCCCAGGGCGGACGCCGTGTTGACGAGCCTTGGCGCAAGACGGCGGAAGTGCTCGTCAAAGTGCCACCGTCCATCCAATACCAGGCCCAGATATTTGATGTGGGCCTGGATTGGGAAGCCCACACCGTTGACCGTTATCGAGGCGCTGGCGGGCGGGCCCCGTCGGCGCCCATAGAAGAGTAGGGCCTCCGACTTTTCAAGGGCCACCCTAAGCCCCAGCGCCTCGATCCGCCTGACCACCTCCGCGGTACCTGAGGTGGCCAGCGTTGCCGCCTCCTCGAGGGTCCTGTCCCGGGCTGTGACGAGCGTATCGTCTGCGTAGCAAATTACGCCCAGCCCAGGGGGGTTTAACAACCAACCCAAATCAATGTGAAGACAAAAGTAGCCTGCAAAAATGTGCTATCACCCATTTAAATAGCGACTGATCAAGGTTGCGTGACGTAAGAATTGACCTCAATAATTAAGCCTACTCCTAAATCATAGATCGGAGTTGAATTTCCAGAAATATATATAGGTATATAATTATTTGGGATCTGACAGCATTTTCAAGGTGATTAAGGGTAACTATCTATAAGGGTAACAAACTTAATACAAAAAATGGGGATCAAATCCGACACTTCTGCGTGGCATATATATTTGGTCTCAATATCGTAAAAAATATTCCCAAAAATTATTATTACCTCGCAACCTTGTACGGCCTTCGGAGTCGATTTAAACTGGTTTCTATGAATATTTATAACTAACGGACACGGCAGCCATTGTCCTGCCCGAGCGTTTGTTTGCCAACATTTTCTTTCGATTTTTACATGAAAAATCACATTTAATAATTATTATTTTAACATGCTTAGGTATATTGCAAGAAATTTGCAAAAGTGGAAATACAGAAAGCGGTCTATCAGAGCACTTTCCCGGATTGGAAGGGACGCAGGTTCGAATCCCACTCGCACTAAACTTCTGTTTTTTCACATTCAGAAATAATTTGTTCTTTAGTAGCTGAACATGTAAATTGTAAATACAGATCAAAATTACTAACGAAAGCTTTTGGAGAGACAAAATAATTCTCAACTGACCTCCCCAAGGGAGCAAACTCTGAGTCCTGTGCTAGGATCACTGCTTTGTAAATTTTAAAAGCTCTTTATAATCACTGTTAATTCAATGTTATGGGTGCGGCGTGTAATACACAAGGAATTTGGTAATTATATTACATTAAACACAAAGTGAAAAATGTGAAATCGAAAATAACAGTCAGGAGCAGGATTTGAACCTGCATCTTCTGGATACCGTCCAGTTGCTTTACCTTAGCATCTGGACGGATCTGGACCTTAGGATCTGGATGCTTTTTATTAGGTAAAATCTTAATTGTAAAATTAAGTTTACCTGGTCGGTATAATGTATGAAAATACGTCCGACAGATGGCGCAGGCGTCACCCAAAGACGTTAAGTATGATGTGTTATCGAAATTAGCAGTCAGAAGCAATTGTCAGGATGGCTGAATTGGTAAAGCATCTGGACGGTATCCAGAAGATGCAGGTTCAAATCCTGCTCCTGACTGTTATTTTCGATTTCACATTTTTCACTTTGTGTTTAATGTATAGTGCTAAGCATGTCAAATGCTAAAAATATATATAAAAATATCTAAATATTTAAAGGGTTTGCGTCATTATTAGGTAAAACCTTAATTGTAAAATTAAGTTTACCTGGTCGGTATAATGTATGAAAATACGTCCGACAGATGGCGCAGGCGTCACCCAAAGACGTTAAGTATGATGTGTTATCGAAATTAGCAGTCAGGAGCAATTGTCAGGATGGCTGAATTGGTAAAGCATCTGGACGGTATCCAGAAGATGCAGGTTCAAATCCTGCTCCTGACTGTTATTTTCGATTTCACATTTTTAAAAATATATATAAAAATATCTAAATAATTATATTACAATTTGTCAAGAAAAAAATATAATTAAAGCTTATTATAGTACAGATAGTACTATTACATCGCTGTAACAAAGGTATGTCTGTCTGTACATTAAAGATGTTTGAAAAAAAATACTGTTTCAGGTGTCCCTGAACCGAAAACAAGTTTTTTATCTGTTTATCTGTTTGTTTGGCCGCACATTACGAGATTTGTTTTAAACCTTTTTGTTTAATAGGCCTTGATTAGACTTAAATATTGGTTAATAATTTAAGACATTTTATCCCGCTACTATATTGGGAACCAGAGATATAACCTAAAAACTAGAGCTAAGCCGCGTCAAAGGCCATGCTTTGTAAAATATCTTTTAACATTTTTATTATTATTTTGATCTATATTTTAGCACTTGACATGCTCAGCTACTCTTAAAATGTGTGTGAGTTTGTTTATTTTATTATTATCTTAATCTCACACACTCATGTGAAATTAAGCAGATTAAGCATGACTAAGCAATCAGTCAGCCTTCACTGCTGGACATAGGCCTCCCCAAGAGAACGCTACAACGAACGGTCCTGTGCTGCCTGCGTACAACGGCTGGCTGCATTATTGACCAGGTCATCGGTGGCGGGAGGCCGTCACTCCTGATCTGCTACGGGTTTCCGTATTACGAACTCATCAATAGAAAGATCTCAAGCATATAGCCCGCTCCATGGCACGCTGAACGACTTTGTGCCTAGATACATGGCTAACATTCAGAGACCACGCCTCTGTTTCATCAATCATCACCATTAACACACACTGGTCTTAAATACATCTAAAAACAAATGTGAAGAGATTGGGTGTTACCATTAGGTGACTGTGATAGCTTAGTGGTCCAGAGCACTTCCTCGGATTGGATAGGACGCTGATTCGAATGCTGCTGCACACTTACACATCAAAACTCTCTTTTCCACTTTCTCAAATAATTTGTTCTTCATGAATAAATAAATAAATAAATATTCACGGACATTTTCACACAACTTCCCCTGGTCCCAAACTAAGCTTAATGCTTGTGCTATAGGTACCAAATTACGGATATAATACATATATTATTTTTGATGTGAAACATCTAATGCGGAGGGAGAGTAAAATTGGCTGTAAGCGTGGCGACGCTTTTATTTTACTTGTCCCGTTCAAATTTTGCAAGTTAAATTTGACACACTTCCCGGTTCCCTATTGAGCTGAAATTTTACACGCATGTGTATATCGCGTGACAATGCAATATTATGTTGACATGGAGCTGATCTGATAATGGAGCTAGAAGGTGGACATAGGAACTCTATAATGAAACGGCGCAAACCCATCGAGTTTGGGCTTGTATGATTCGTCTTGCCGAGTACTTTATGTCTAGATGGTATCTAGGGGCTAATGATGAAGCTGGAAGGTGGCCACAGTAACTCTATAATGAAACGACGCAACCCCGTCGAGTTTGGACACGTTTGATTCGTCTTGATGAGTATTTTGCCTTAAGATGGTATCCAGGGTCTGATGATGGAACTGGAAGGTGGCCATGCGAAACTGTAATTAAATGGCGCCACTCCATCGAGTTAGAGCTCATTTGAAATGTCTTGACTAGAACTTCAGTCCTAGATGATATCCAGGGTCTGATGATGGAGCTGGAAGGTGACCACAGTAACTCTGTAATGAAACGACGTAACCCCATTGAGTTTGTAATCATTTGATTCATCTTGACGAGCAGGTACTTTGTCTTTAGATGGTATCCAGGGTCGGATGATGGAGCTACAAGGTGGCCATAGGAACTCCGTTATAAAACGACATAACTCCATCGAGTTTGGGCTCGTATGATTTGTCTTGACGAGTACTTTATTTCTAGATGGTACCCAGAGTCTGAAGATGGAGCTGGAAGATGGCCACAGTAACTCTGTAATGAAACGACGCAACCATATCGAGTTTATACTCGTTTGATTCGTCTTGAAGAGTAGTTGTCCAGTTATGATCATTTTATTTCTACAAAATAATTCCGATGTTTTCACATCTGCTAGAGGTCCCACGACATCTTGTTTTTTTTTTGTAAATACATACATATAATCTATAGAAAACACCCAGACGCAGTACAAATATCTGTGTTCATCACACAAATAGTTGTCCTGAGTGGGAATCGAACCCACGACCTCGTGCACGGAAGTCAGTTACACTACCGACTACGTCACAAGGCCCGTCAATACTAATTAAAATGGGTACTAATTAAACATTATAATATACTTCATTTTAACAGAAGATTTTTTTGTTCACAGTTACAATTCCTCTCCTGAGCTTCGGCATGGTGCAAGGATGGCTGTCACCAATGATATCTGTGCTACAGTCCCCGGAAAGCCCTGCTCCGGAGCCCCTCACCAGTTCTGACATATCCTGGATGGCTTCAGTGACATACATCACTGCCATCATATTCGGAGCCCCCATGGGGTGGCTTACTGACAAGTACGGCAGGAAAGCCATGACGCTTGCCACCACTATCTCTCTAATTGTAAGTGTTATCCTTACCTCCTTACTAATATTATAAACTAGCTGCTCCCTGCGACTTCGTCCGCGTGGTTTTTTTTTATTTTCTTTTTATTTATTTATTTATGTAGGTACACACACATAGCAACACATATACCTAAACTAAATTATTTAGAAATATTTGTACAAAGGTACTGCTTATTTCTTAAGAAATCTCTTCCAGCAGACCCGCAGGAGGAAGTCCCCCGCGATACAAGTATTATTCCTTAGTGCAGGGTAATGTCTTTAAAAAAAAACGTTTTTTTTACATAATGATAAATAGAGTGCCATATTTATATTTTGAAATCCACGTGCACAAAGTTGCGGCAGAATCTAGTAATATTATAAACAAAGTACACCCAGACTCCGAACAACTATTTGTAGGTCCACACCAAGATTTTTTCTGCGTCCTAATCGAACTAATAACATACCTGAGGTGCAGTTCAGAAAGTATTAACACAAAATGCAGAATTTGAAATCGTAAACTTAGTTCCCTTAGTCACCACGTACCTCGTACGCCACCCGCGGGGCTGAATGGGATGGTGACACTTGTATTCTTAGTCGAAAACCACACGGATACTGGTAGTGTTGAATTGATATCCAATATAACTATGAGAGTAATAAAATATAGAGGGCACATGCGTCAGTGCAAATATTCGTGTACTTATTATAATGAATGACTGATCCACACAAATGGCTAGACGGTTATTGGGAAATTCCAATTTATTATGTTGGTATTTAACAGCTTTTTGTTAAGGCGAGAATGTATCTAACCGCATACCCCCTTGTCCGAGGCAACGACCAGGGTAGTGCGGGCCCTCACTCACTAAATAAACCCGCCGTGTGCCGTCTCTCCGCCTTTATTGACGTACCGCCGGTTGTTGTCGTATCTGGAGCGGATTTGTCACCATCATGTTAACTATGTAGTTCAGTAGAATACCTCATTAACCTTTCACATTTCTGTAATTTTCAGTAAATTAATAAATTTACTGAAGCATGTGACAGGATTTTAACCGCTCGACATGACGTCCCGCCAAAAACTCCTTCGCGTACCACCAGAATTCAGTGACATTACCTCAGTGTTTTTATTTTTAATTTTATTTTTAAATATATATAATTATATTGCTAAGGTCAAGATAACGTCAAAAGTATATTTTTTATTTGTATGTATACTAAAAAACTGTATAATAACTACTGCGTCCCGAGATGGCGAACATATTTAAATGTCTGTGCCATTTTTTGCTTGTTAACATTAATCCATGAATATTTCTGTAATAAAATAATACCTACTACAATTGCGGAGTCTCAGAGGCATGTGAATGTGCATTGAAGAAGGTGATTGAGAAAAAATACTACATACAAGTGAAACTAATACATATAAAGCGTGTAAAAAGAGTAGATATTGCATTAGCACGCGGTAATTGTTGCGCTCGAATTCAGGCAATTGGCCGAATTTGTTTTAGTCAGTGATCTTCCATCTCTTTCTGTATCATGCGTTCCGTATTATCTAACGCGTAATTAGTACTTTGTCATAATGCAACAACATTTCGGTACCTAAGCTATTTAGTATGAAGGTGAACGTACTTAACTCGTCTTTACTTAAATATCGTCGGTGCTACTACTGAACCGATTACGACAAATTGTTTGCATAATCCATCCATCCATCCATCAGCCTTTCAACGTCCACTGCTGAACATAGGCCTCCCCAAGAGAACACCACAAGGAGCGGTCCCGTCATGGGGGATAATGCCGTAATCGCCACGCTTGGCAGGCGGGTTGGCGATCACAGTGGATGTTGTTAATACTCGAGGGAGTGCTGCTGCCCACTCCTCCGGTATTCCCTCAGTCGGCTCTTATGACTCCCGTGGGTAGAGAGGGGTGCGACAATTCTAAAGCTGGCCCCACACGGCCAGTTTGTTTAATAGCTCTTGATTAACTTTAAAAACTGGCATAGGTAAATTTTATATTACTATACTAGGTAAATATATAATTTTATTAGCGGCAGAACCACGGGCAAATAAATTTATAAATAATAATAAATATTCATGGACATTTTTCACATAATGTCCTCTGGTCCCAAACTAAGCTTAACGCGTGTGCTATGGGTATAATACATTACGGATATAATACACATATTATATTACTAACTGCCTCGGTGGTGCAGCGGTAGTATGTGCGACTGCTTATCATGAAGTCTCGGGTTCGATCCTCGGGTAGGGCAATGTTTTTGAGCTTTTTCGTAAAAAGAAAAATTCTCAGTGGCAGCCCGGAGTTTGGAAATATGCCTAGTAGACGGCAATAGGCTCGCCCCCTATTACGTAGAACCTAAACATAGCTGGCGAATCGTTGTTGTGTAATACACCTCTGCCTAACCCCTTCGGGGAATACTGGCGTGATGCAATATATGTATTATATTACTTTTTTTTGTAAATACATAGGTACATATACTAGATAGACTACACCCAGACGCAGTACAAATATGCTGTGTTCATCACACAAATAATTGTCCTGAGTGGGACTCGAACCCATGGCCTCATGCACGGAAGTCGGTTACACTACCGACTACGCCACGAGGCCCGTCAAAAATGTTAGTAATCTATATTGCGCATAAAATAGTTGTGTTACATAATCTCAAATGTACACGTAAACAAATTCTGTTTTATCAATATTACAAATTAATGTGTAGGCAGACATCGAGAATATTACAAACAATCAATTGCAGTATCAATTAGATGTCCTGTGAAACATTTAAACACGATTTGAATATCGCAATAAACAGATTTATATATTTATACATATGCCTGCCCAGCTTATGCACCAATCAAAACACGATTCCGGTCAATTATTTTGTTAAAAACTACGACTTAGTTTTTGTGATGTTTACGGGAATAATTATTTTCAGAATAAATTTTAAGAGGGAACACATATCTTTTGTAGCCACTATAGCCACTAGCCACTGGTAATAAACTTTAATAGATTATACTATGTAATTATACAAATAACTATTTACAGAAAGTACGAGTACATAATTATTATTCTCAGACTAATTAAAAATAAAGACATCACATTGTCACTAAAAAGTGAAGCCACTTTTTGAAAGATGTGTGCGTGAAAGTGTTGTCGCTGGAAAGAAATAATATCTGTAATCTGGGTAAATTTTAAAAAGTTTTATGTTTAAAACATAAAAGAAGTAAAAAGATAAAGTACTTAAGCTTACAGCAAATCATATAGGGAATATTATGGAGCTGACGACGTCTTAAGTACGTAACCTACGTACCAAATCGTCGAGTCATTTGGGGTAATTTTAAATCATACTCTGGTAACACTCGTGGTTTATGAACTTCATTTTGGCATGGTTTTGTTTGTATTTGTGTGCGTGAGCGCGTGTAATTACAAGTTTGGCATGGTTTGATATTGCTTCACTGGGTTGTTCGTAAACGGAGTATTATTGTATTGTTTAGTTAAGTCTGAGCTATAATTATACGGTTTTATTCTTAAACCAAAACCTTTGACATTGCAATGAACCTCACCAGATTACGTCGCAATATTATCCGAGGTAGTATGTATTGCGTAGGTATTTGAGTTTCAGAAAAAAACACACGCTTTATGATAGCTCGGAATCTTTGAACATAATTTTCACCCACTTCAAAGCGTCACATTCAATTAAAACAATACCATAATTTAAGAAGTTTGTCCTTTTGTTTTTTTATTACAAACCAGTACTATCGTCACACCTACGGCGACACAGATACACCTGGCTGATGGCGCAGGCATCACCCAAGACATTAAGAAGGAATGTGCTAACAAAATTCGCAGTTCTGAACAAAATTGTCACGATGGCTGAATTGGCAAAGCATCTGGGATCTTATTCCTGGAGATGCAGGTTCAAGTGCTGTTCATTTTTGCACTTTGCGTTAACAAAATTAATATTCTAATAAATTTTGTATGGAACGGCCTATTTGAAGATAACTCGAGAATAGGTTGACTGATTTCGATGATATTTTGATGTTTGGCTCTGTCTCTTTTGTCATCAATAATTTAAGAAACCTTTAATATAGCAGCATAGATCTACGATAATAACTAAGACCTGCATCATCAGAACATTTTTTATCTTATTTAAAAACAATTACCCAAAACGTAGTTTGTTCGCGCTTTGGGTTTTTGAAACCACAAGGCTTATTATTCATATAGGTAATTTAAATTTCTTTTTGTGTTAGGTTAGTTTAGGTTAAAAATAATTTAAGGATAACGATTTATTCTTTTTTAAGACGTTTTTATTAGCCTCGCCTGTATTTACGACTATGATTGTATATGCGATGGAATCTTTGAATGCGATGTGACGACGTACTAAGAATATGTCTACTAGTGGTGACGGATTAAGAATACAAGTGTCACCACCCCACTCTTTATCACGGGTATCGTACGAGGCGACTAAGGGAAGTAAGCAATTATCACCCATTGCATTACTGGTGGTAGGGCTGGGTACCAAGTGGGAGTACTCACTTGCTATCGGGCCCGAATGGATTGGTACCACCATCGTGTGACCAGCCATGAAGCACATCGGTGTGTTTTGGTTGTAGCAGGAGATAGCTGTTAATTCTTTCATTTCATATCTGTGAAATGAAATTGTGAGCAGCGGCTTGACAATATAATCGGTATAATTGAGTCCATGAGCGACGGTTACCATTTACGTTCAGGTGAACCGTAGCTCGTCTGCCACCATGGACAAATAAAAGCAGGCACACGTGAATTAGCTAGCCAATAATGGTCGAAAGCGTCTGTCCTTGGTCATCTCGGACAACAAGGTGTATTTTTCTCGCCAAATAAACAAGAGGTCAAGCTAAAACGTGATATGAACGAAACATAACCATAATATTATATTAACTGTTACCATCGTCGTTCTACTAATGGGTAGTCCAAATAATATACCATTTACACAAAAAAAGCGCCGAAGCAATTCACAATTATCATTGCATGACAATATTTGTTTAGTTGTCGTCATTTGTAGCAACAAGACTTATAAATTTTGATAATTCATCGATAAATAGTGATGTAATTTGTCATAACGAGATATTTACATATTGACTGAACTAACAGAACTAAGGTTTGCCCTTTTAGAGGTTATGGCCGTTAGATATATGGCTCCGATTTTGCTTTTCTATGAAATGGGTGGCAAAAGAGCATACGGCCCATCTGATGGTAAGTGGTTACCGTAGCCTACAGACGCTAGCAACACCAGAGGCATCACTGGCGCGTCGCCATCGCCAAGCAAAGGGATAGGAGGTTGATGGAAAGTATATTAAGAAGAGGATAGGATTAGGATTTAGGATTCTAAGGAGAGGATAGGAAGGATAACAAGGAGAGGATAGGGTGGGGGCTCCGGCACTCTCACTCACCATACGAAACACAACGGTAGATACCATTACTGTTGATTGACGCTGATCGTCTGTGAGAGGGTGGTACTTCCCCGATCGCGCCGGCCCATTCATTTTGGGATAAGCAAGGCTCTACAACTAGGGTTGGCAGAGAATAGAAAAAGCCGTCAAGAAAATCTCTTAGATGTTTTCATTCAGCGAGCAGTGATAATTTGTTTTTGTAAACAATACACACATATTCTCGAAAATTCGGCGGTGTGTGCCGCCTTTTATTGGGAATCGAACTCGATACTCGTCTTTGCAGTCCTTAGTTTAATCACTAAGCTATTACTGCTATTATATTTTTAAAGCTAATAAATGTCAATTAGTGATAATCCAGGACTGTTAAAACAAAATTATTAAGTTCAATCTCTAGTATGAGGTAGGGACGCCGGCGGACCACTGAAATAATGCAACATAGTTCCAGTAGCCTGCCAACACAGGCGGAGAGACGGCACACGGTGGGTTTATTTAGTTAGTAGTTAGTACACTACCCTTTTCGTTACTCCGAACGACGGGGTGTGCGGTTAGGTACATTTTTTCCCGTCTTTACAAAAAAAAAAGAATGACGTACGGACATCGCACAGAAACGTGACTTTTTGAAATTATGTGTGTATCCACAAGTCACCACTACTTGGCGAAAGAAAACGTCGTTGGTCTAGGACAGTCTGGGTCCTAGAATAATGGTCTAAGACTTCAGTTCCTCACATTCTGAGAGAAGACTCGACGCGTAATCAATGTCTAGACTCTAGAGGAACTCATATCGCCGCAGACGAGACTGTTATCAAACAGGTTTATTATGCTTGAAACTAATATGGCATTCGATCCATTGATATTTAAAATGATTTTAGTTTTAGGAATATTAAGTGTTACGTAAATTTTATGAGGAAGTGTTATATGTCGTCAGTAGACGAGACACATTTGAATGCGTTACCTTGACTTGTTAAGTGACATTGACATCTAAAAGTTCAGTCACGAGACAATTTTTTATGTTCTATAGTGTTTATCACCGAAGGGACAAGTAATAATGTAATATATACTCCCAATCAAACTACCAAAGTCATGGACACTTGGTCTATAATTAAATAAATATTTACGAACATTTCAAACAACGCCCTCTGGTCCCAAACTAAGCTTAACGCTTGTGCTATGGGTACCATATTACGGATAAAATACATATATATTACTTTTTTTTATAAATGCATACATATAATAGATAGAAAACACCCAGACGCAGTAAAAATATCTGTGTTCATCACACAAATAATTGTCCTGAGTGGGAATCGAACCTACGACCTCGAGCACGAAGTCGGTTACACTACCGGCTACGCCACGAGGCCCGTCATAGAATAGGTTTAGGAGCCAGGAGTTAGTTTTAGTCAGTAAGGGTCCACACTAATAAAATAAAATTAAAATAAAAAGCTTGTATATCTTCTCTTGTCCGTGTGGTGACGGACTAAGAATACAAGTGTCACCACCCCATTCTTTCCCACGGGTGTCGTATGAGGCGACTAAGGGAAGTAAGCAATTAACATCCATTGCATAACTGGTGGTAGGGCTGGGTACCAAGTGGGAGTACTCATTTGGTATCGGGCCCGAGCGGGTTGGTACCACCATCTACCGTGTGACCGGCCATGAAGCACATTGTTGCGTTTTGGCTGTAGCAGGAGATAGCCGTTTATATTTCATTTCATATCTGTGAAATGAATTGGTGAGCAGCGGCTGACAATACTCTCGGTACAGTCGAGTCTATGGGCGACGGTTACCATTTACCATCAGATGGACCGTGGCTCGTCTGCCACTAAACGCAATAAAAAAAAAATACTACCTAAAATTACATGCGAATTACTTTACATTAGTTAATATGGGTAGAAGTCGCCTCTTCGGCATGGACCTCCCCCATCTCCCACCAAAGCTTCTTGTTTCGTGCAACTCACATCTATTTTGCGTGTGGTGACTAAGAATCTCGTATTCTGTCACCACCCCGTTCTTACCCACGGGTGTCGTACGAGGCGACTAAAGGAAGTAAGTAATTATCACCCATTGCATGACTGGTAGGGCTGGGTACTAAGTGGGAGTACTCACTTGCTATCAGGCCCGAGCGGGTTGATACCACCGTCTCCCGTGTGCAGCGTAACAGGATATAGCCGTTAATTCACTCATTTCATATAACTATATATGTGAAATGAAATGGTGAGCAGCGGCTTTACAATACTCTCGGCAGGTATAGTTGAGTCCATGAGCGACGGTTACCATTTTCCATAAGGTGGGCCGTGGCTATCTTCTCACAAAATATGTCTCGCCATCTTTTTTCGATCAACCTTGTCTCCTTTTTTTCCCTCTAGGTAACCATTCTGTTACTTTCTTTGACCATCTTTTACCAGCCATTCTGTATAAGTGGCCAGTCTATTTCCATTTCAAAAGTCTAGTTCTTAAACTTTGGTTAAGTTTCTTAATGTTTGTTCCTAACTCTGTCACCTAATCTTATGGGGTCCAACACTACCCACGCTAATTCATACGTGTGGTAAGGTGGGTGTCCATGACGAGAATAAAAAAAAAATAGGTTCTCCCAACGTTTGTATAAGTAACATGCATATAATCCACCTAATGGTAAGCGGTTATAGTCTACAGACGCTAGTAATATCAGAGGTATCACTCGCGCATCGCTATCTCCAAGGAAAGAGATAGGGTGGATAGGAAGAATAATAACGAAAGGTTAGGGAGGACATTAAGTAGAGGATAGAAAGGATGATAAGAAGAGGATAGGTCCTCCGGCGCTCACACTCACCATACGAAACACTACGGTAGGAGTACCTTCTGTTGTTTTTCCCCGATCGAGCCAGCCTATTCATGCTGGGAAACACAAGTCTCCCCTTTATTTCTCATTTAAGAACAAATATTTTTTTGCGCAATTTGATCCCAACTATATATTCTCAACAGCTATTCTAGAAAAATATCTATAAAAACAGCAGGCTGTTTCACATCACCACCGAAGGAATGTAACATAGTTCCAGTGGCCCGCCAATAAAGGCGGAGAGACGGCACACGGCGGGTTTCTTTAGTGGGTGAGGGCCCCACACTACCCTGTTCGTTGCCCCGAACGACGGGGTGTGGGCGGGAAAAAATGTACCTAACTGAGGTACATTCTTTCCCGCCTAAACAAAAAAAAAAAAAAAAAAAGGCTGTTTCACATCAAAGAGAACTTACTTCTTATTGCACTTTAAAGATGCTTGACGAAATAAGCCTGTTTCAAAATTACACTTCATAAATAATAAGAATATAAATGAAGAAAATATTCAAGAATAGGTACTTGTTTAAAAAACATTGAATCAAATAATAAAAAGAAAACAGACTTCAATTTAAGACTTATATGATGTTCTCATGGATGCCATTGTCAGAATTGGACTGAATTGAAATGGGACCACACGGGAACCACCAGCTTTCAAATAAGAAAAGAACCATCTAATTCGGTTTCCATCCATCCATCAGCCCTTTAACGTCCACTGCTAGACATAGGCCTCCCCAAGAATGGGGGATAGTGCCGTAATCGCCACGCTTGGCAGGCGGGTTCGCTATCGCAGTGGATGTTGTTAATACTCGAAGGAGTCCTGCTGCCCACTCCGACTCCCATGGGTGGAGAGGGGGTGGAACAATTCTAAAGCCGGCCCCACACGGCCAAATTCGGTGTACCCAGTCGAAAGTTTTGAGGTAACAACATAGGTAAAAACATAAAAAAAAATACAGTTAAATTGAGAACCTCCTCCTTTTTTGAAGTCGGTTAAAACATTTAATTAAATAGGTTTAAGTAAGGTGTATCGTGCATACTAACGAAGCGCTATAGACCAATTAATAAATTACCGATTATTTTTATTATTTATTTATTAACTTTATTTAATACTTCTGCACATATCATACGTACAAGCGGACTTAATGCCATAGGCATTCTCTAACAGTCGATCTAGGGCAGAGCAGAAAATTAAAAAGGTAGGTGCGCTTTAAAAATAAATGTCAATACATAATGATATATAGGTATATACGAATACTAACATTATGATATACGTACATAAGAGACTACATATTATGTACACACATAAAATAATATACGAAACATGTAATTATTATAAAAATATACTTACATAAATATAAATAATTATCAAGTGGATGAGAACTATACTTAAAGAGACTCTGCCAAAAGACGTAGATAAAGATCACGTACTTTGGGTTTACGTATACATTCATTTAGTCAAGCTTTAAATATAAAATATAAAGCTTTAAAGATTTTAAGCTTTAAATATACACTCAGTCAAGAAAGTATTGCGAATGGATGATTTGTTTATGGTTCCAAATTCAAATTATTGTTTTTTTTTGTTGTTAGATTGGCACAACTGTTATCCATTTTGGCGCGGAGTTTGAGTTGCATCTGTTATTTATATTAAATACAGTGCTGTTTTTAGTTGTATCATATCTAGTGTGTATTGCGAATTTCATAATGGACAAAAACATCGAACAAAGAGTTTGTCTTAAATTTTGCATCGCCAATGGAATTTCGTGTTCGGAGTCACTGAAAATGTTACAGAAGGCTTACGGTGAATCAACTTTATCAAAAACACGTGCTTATGAGTGGTACAAAGCGTTTAAAAGCGGTCGAGATGTGATGGAAGATTTGCCTCGCTCTGGTAGGCCATCAACGTCTGCAACTGAAGTTAACATTGCAAAAGTGAAGAATAGTGACTGAAGATCCTCATTCAACTTTGAGAGAGATAGCCGCCGAACTTTCTGTGTCTCACGAGTGGATCTGTACTATTTTAAGTAATCACTTGGGTATGAAACATGTTTCCGCTAGGCTAGTCCCAAAAGACCTGAATTTCAAAAAAGTCAAAGTCACGTTGACTGTTTTCTTTGACTATCGCGGTTTTGTGCACTCGGAATTCTTGTCAGAAGGTCAAACGGTAAATAAAGAATATTATTTGAGCGTTAAACGCCGCATGTTTAAGAGACCAAATTCGACGAAAAAGGCCAGATTTGTGGAAAGAAATTTCTTGGATTTTGTACCACGATAATGCACCTTCTCACAAGACCGTCATTGTGAATGAATTTTGTCCAAATACTCAACAAATACCATCGAGCAACCACCATATTCACCAGATATGGCTCCAGCCGACTTCTTTCTTTTTCCTAAACTCAAATTACCACTCCGTGGCACCCGTTTTCAATCGGTAGAAGACATAAAGGAGAATTCGCGGCGAGAACTGAACTTAATTCCGGAAACAGCGTTTAAAAAATGTTTTGATGATTGGATTTTTCGTTGGCGTAAGTCTATCGTTTCTGAAGGAGCATACTTTGAAGGTGATAAAATAAATTGGGATGAATAACAAAAATTTTGTGTATTATTGATCTTTTCCCGGTACTTTCTTGAAGTAGTATCGCGACTTGAGGCCATCCAGAAGATGATCTCTAGAAGCAGAGCATTCCAAAGAAGGATAGCCCGTACATTAAAAGAAGAATGCATGCGATTACTATTAAGCTTTCGGAATAGTTTGTTCTATTCTAGTTCGTTCCTAATAATTTTTAGTACGTGAACCACACAAGACTAGTTGATAAATCCAACAATGCAGTCAGACTTTTAAATATATAAATACTATTAGGTACAAATAACCGTAAAATCTAGATAACTCTGCAACCGTTTGTGGATTTAAGAATATATTTAACGGCTGTTAGTGGCTATTGCCATCGATTGTCTCACCGTTACTTATTGCCATAACTATTTAAATTTGATAATAAATGATTGATAGGCATATGACCACATAAATCAGCAACTTTAAATACTAGTTTGACTCCACTTTAAGAATATTGGGGTCTATTATTGTCATGCGCATATTTTTAGTATTTAATAGACTACTTATGTGGCAACTAGAATCATTATTGTATTGAAGGGTGGTTTATAATTTTGAGGACTGTACTTTAAAAGGGTTTTTTATATACTACGTGGGTAGCAAACAAGCATACGGCCCCGCCTGAAGAGCGCGGTCACCGTAGTCTATAGACGCTAGCAACACCAGAGGCATCACTTGCGTGTCGCCATCTTCAAGGAAAGGGAGAGGAAAGATGACAAGGACAAGAGAGGATTCGGTTGGGGTTTGGGCCTCCGGCTTATGACTTCTTAAAGTCTAAGCCTTCGATCAAAAATACAATAGATTCCGCGTCGACCCGCAAAATACGTTTTGGTAAATTAGAGCGCACTTGAGAAGTGACTCTTATTGTTTTTAGTTCAAAAAATACTTTATTTGATGCTATTTAAGCTTGATTTCACTGTAAATGTTATTTGTCTTTTCACTTTTAAGTGGCAGTAATGAATTATTGCTTTGCGCTTTTTTTGCGACGAATGACCGTAAATGTAAGATCATATTTTAAAGATTTGCTACTTTATTACTAAGTGCCATGATTGTAATTAGGTTGAACTTAAGACTTTTTTAAAACCTTTGTCTCAGTGCGTTAGTAAACAGATGTAGCTGTATAAGTATATATTCACACGGATTTTGTTCGTGACACTGTATCTTGTTAGTATTGATGATCGAAGGTTTACGCCATTACTTTCAAATACTAGTAAATGCATTGTCTTTTTTAACCATTTTATTTTATCAAGTTAAATAAGTTTATATAAGTAAACAGTCTGTTATGCTTCATTAATTGGTATTTCTCGACCACAGACAAAGTGCTTAGGTCAACAAAAAATCTTCATCTAATTCCTGCGAGGAAATAGAACAATATCCAAACGGAGACAGGAAGGAATTTAAAGATCGATCTCAATAATGTAGGTTTAAAACTTTTTTCAGTATATTTACTGCTTCAGTTGCGATGCTAAAAGCAGCTATTGTTCATCACCGAAAAAACTTGAGTAGAGTAAAATAGTGAATAGGTTTCCGTACATATTGTAGCTCACATAATTGTACGTCAAGAATAGCATTCACAAAAAATTGTAAGCTGTTTTGTTATTTATATGTGAAAGACATTGGTATTTTTAAATATTATGACTATTTCTGTTGCTAACAGAAATACTTATAGGTAAATATGTTAGTAACTAAAATGTAAATGTAACATTATAAGGACTAAGAATACAAGTGTCACCACCCCATTCTTTCCCAAAGGCGACTAAGGGAAGTAAGCAATGATCACCCATTGCATTACTGGTGGTATGGCTGGATAGCAAATGGAAATACCCCACTGGCTATGGGGCCTGAGCGGGTTGGTACCTCCATGTCCCGTGTGACCGGCCATGAAGCACATCGTTGCCTTTTGGTTGTAGCAGGAGATAGCTGTTTATTCTTTCATTTCATATCTGTGAAATGAAATGGTGAGCAGCGGTTTGACAATACTCTCGGTATAATAGAGTCCATGAGCGACGGTCACCATTTACCATCAGATGGGCCGTGGCTCGTCTGCCACCACATGCAATAAAAAAAATATACTATATAATTATATAAGATACTCTATTACACAAGATGTTAAATAATACAAAATCGAGCTACAAACTCAATTTTCTCGAAACTTGACATTCGTGGGTTGGAACGTTTTTCAGAAACTATGTATAATTATTTTGAAAATTTTGCTTTTGCCAATTTATTTTAAACACAAAGTGAAAAATGTGAAATCGAAAATAACAGTCAGGAGCAGGATTTGAACCTGCATCTTCTGGATTCCGTCCAGATGCTTTACCAATTCAGCCATCCTGACAATTGCTCCTGACTGCTAATTTCGATAACACATCATATTTAACGTCTTTGGGTGACGTCTGCGCCATCTGTCGGAAGTATTTTCATACATTATACCGACCAGGTAAACTTAATTTTCAAACCCGGGGGGGGACGGGGTTTGCGTCATTATTAGGTAAAATCTTAATTGTAAAATTAAGTTTACCTGGTCGGTATAATGTATGAAAATACTTCCGACAGATGGCGCAGACGTCACCCAAAGACGTTAAGTATGATGTGTTATCGAAATTAGCAGTCAGGAGCAATTGTCAGGATGGCTGAATTGGTAAAGCATCTGGACGGAATCCAGAAGATGCAGGTTCAAATCCTGCTCCTGACAGTTATTTTCGATTTCACATTTTTCACTTTGTGTTTAATGTATAGTGCTAAGCATGTCAAATGCTAAAAATATATATAAAAAATATCTAAATATTTACCAATTTATATTGTTATAATTTCATTTTCCAGATCTACTGGCAGATAAAGCTGCTATGCCTGGAGCCTTGGGCGCTGATCCTGGCGCGGGCAGTCGCTGGCATACCTTGCTCATCTTGCTACATCGTCCTACCTATATACCTCAAAGAGATCAGTGATATTGATCTTAGAGGAGCGCTGGGCTCCTTGCTTATATTGAACAGGTACGCGGTTAATCCAAAATTACAATCTAAAGCATATTATATTCATATCACATACAAGTGGTAGAGGCTTGCATGCAGCATGAATGGGCCGGCTCGATCGGGGAAGTACCACCTTTTTTTTTGTTTAGGCGGGAAAAATGTTTCTAACCGCACACCCCGTCGTTCGGGGCAACGAACAGGGTAGTGTGGGGCCCTCACCCACTAAATAAACCCGCCGTGTGCCGTCTCTCCACCTGTGTTGATGGACCACTGGTACTGTTTTGGATTACTTCAGTGGCGGGGGAGAACAGACCAGCTTGGTCTTTTGTGATAGGGTGGTACTTCACGTAACAACGGTAGTTAATTTTACCGTTCGTATGAGTGAGAGCGCCGGGGGTCCAAACCCCCTCCCTATCCTCTCCTTATTATCCACCCTATCCGCCTCCTATCCCTTACCTTGGATAGGCGACACGCGAGTGATGCCATTGGCGTTGCTAGCGTCTATAGGCTACGGTAACCGCTTACCATCAAGTTATGTTTGTTCGCCACTCACGTAGAAAAAAAAAATATCACATTTGTCCAACACACATTGGGCCAGAGTGAATGACGATAGCCTAAATCCACAACCATCGCTTCGATTTGTGGAGCAAGCTTTCAAGCAGACACCGCAAATATTATATCCGTCATAAAAATTGTGTTACTGGTATTAACGCGCACATTCAGTAAACAGTAAACTCAAATAGCAATGAGCTGGATATATCTGCCAAAGACATAAGATTCCCCAAGTGAGCACATGTTCGTTATCCAATCTGCTTCAATGCATTGAAGTATCCAGATGCATTCATTGCATATTTATGTCAACAATATACCTATAAAATAACATACTAAATCTAATATTCGTAGATGTTCTATCGATGTCCTTGACTTTTACTGAGAAAACACAATCTTATACAACTAAATGCCATCTCAATAACTGTTTTTTTTGCAAGTTACATAATATACCTCGTATATTGTAATTAACTAGCTGCGTATTTATACGTAAACAAATTAATTTAACATATTTAAGATTATTATTACTACTGAATTTCATTTACGCTAATTATAGGCATTCTAACATGGTATGGTATGGTATTAACGGTAGACTGCTACAAGCGGTGCAGTCCAACTACATGAACTGCAGAGCTTGTGTGCGGCTGATGGAATGTCACCCTGGTTTGATGTCAATATCGGCGTTAAACAGGGCTGCGTTCTATCAGCCAGACTATCATATATCTGGATAAATGCCTACAAAGGTTATAATAATAATAATAATATTCACGGACATTTTTCACACAACGTCCTCTGGTTCCAAACTAAGCTTAACGCTTGTGCTATGGGTACCAGATTACGGATATAATACATATACTACTTTTTTTTTGTAAATACATATATTACGAGTAGATAGAAAACACCCAGACGCAGTACAAATATCTGTATGCATCACACAAATAATTGTCCTGAGTGGGATCGAACCCACGACCTCGTGCACGGTAGTCGGCTACACTACCGACTACGCCACAAGGCTGAATGAAATGACTGTGGGAGTTCAGATGGGCGACTCAGTGGTTAACTCGCTGCTATATGCAGACGATGCGGTCCTGTTAGCGCAGTCTGCGACTGACCTGCAAACCCTAGTCGACGTAATGGCAGAAGATTGTAAGAAAAGGGGCCTACGTGTGAATGTGAGCAAAACCAAACTAATGGTTTTTGAAAGAGAAGAAGCCAGAGCAGATGTTAGAGTAGCAATAGGAAATGGTGTGCTAGAACAAGTGGATGAAATTGTATATCTTGGATGTGGATTCAGTCGGGATGGAAGGTACACCACTGATGTAGATAGTAGAGTGAATGCGGGAAATAGAGTGAACGGAGCATTGGGACAACTTCTCGGCAGCCACCACCTCAGCCAGAATGTACGTGTCGCAATACACAACGCAGTGCTTGTCCAACGTTATTATATGGAAGCGAGAGTTGGGTATGTAAAAAGGAGCATGAGAGTAAAATCAATGCGGTCGAAATGCGATCTCTGCGGACAATCTGTGGAGTGAGGCTGACTGACCGCATTCGTAACAATGACGTAAGAGAGCGAGTAGGTATGAAAGAGAGTATTGGTGTAAAGATGCGAAAGGGAATGCTCCGATGGTTCGGACATGTGGAAAGAATGCCGGACGAGCTACTGGCTAAGAAGATATACAATGCGAAATTGGAAGGATGTAGGTACAGGGGGAGACCGAGACTTACCTACCTAGACCAAATTGGTCACGTATTGAAGGAAGGTTGGAGTCAGGAGTCTCCGAAACCGGCAAGCGTGTATGAAGAGAGTTATGAATGTTGAGGAAGCGAGAGACGTATGCAAGAAAAGAGCCTCTTGGCACTCTGTTCTCTCTGCCTACCCCGCAAGGGAAATGGCGTGATGATAAGTAAGTAAGTAACATGTACACTGTGTGCACAACTAACCTATAGCCACGGTCAGGGTAATTGATAAACTTTAATGGAATCAGGAGAAGTTCTCAATCACTGAAACCCCTCCACAAAGATCAACACTAGGATATAGACTATAGACCACTGAAGTAATATCACATAATTCCAGTGTTCTGTCAACACAGGTGGAGAGACAGCATATGGTGGGTTTATTTAGTGGGTGAGGGCCCCACACTACCCTGTTCACTGCCCCTGACGTCAGGGTGTGCGATTAGGTACAGATTTTCCCGTCTTCACAAATTCACAAAAAAGCGGTTATAGACTATATAGGGCCGGCTATCTTGATTATGTCGACACATCGACCTCCTTCACGACTATTCACATAGAAGACAATGACGAATGAATGAATGATGTTCGGGTCCAATAACTAGTAAAAGCTTTCCCTTGATGGCAAGTAGGTATCACTTGTATAAAATAGAATTTAGCTAAAATACATCGTCTATAGTAGCAATGAACCATATTAACCAGCGCATACTTTACATAATGCGCATGGTAGTAAGACACCGTATCACGAATATTAATTGTGCGTTCAAGGAGACAGTAGAATATAGCCTATTTACCCGACGTGATTCTATTTTTAGATTCTAACTTCACTCGGTTCTTAGCCATTAAGGAGCAATTTAAAATACAACTACCTTCTTTCTTCTTCAAAGAAAGAAAACACTAATTTCTTACCCAATGATGGAGTCATTTCAAATACTAGGTACTACATTATTTATTCTCGAAAGACAGGAAGCACTCGTTTCTTAGCCAATAATGGCATAATTTGAAAAATACTACTTTCTTTCTTCTTTAAAGGAAGAAAGCACTCGTTTCGTAGCCTATAATGGAGTAATTTAAAATACTATTTCATTCTTCTTTCTTAAAGAAAGAAAGAAGGAAGGCATTTTACCACACATTTTAGAGCAAGAGGGAGTATTACACGGCGTGACAAAATGTGTAAAGGGGACGGGGCGGGGGTTTGTATAAGGAAACATGATGCTCACAAATATAACTTATTTTTTAAATCGCAATTAATTAAGTATAATGTAAGTAAATAAGCGTACGTAGCGTAGTGTGTCATAATTTATGCAGAATTTAGAATAATATATAAGCATTCTAACGTAGTTTGTAAACGATCCCTAATAATGACTGCTTAATTTTGTTTCTTTAGTCGGCATTAATGATACCTGTATAATGGGGTGCTATCATAATTATTATTTCATCATCATACTTACATAGGGACAAATGTAGATATTAGATTTCTTTTAATGTCGTTTTTTTTTGTAAAATAAAATAACAGTAAACTCTAGGCAATCACTAGTATTGAGACCGAGAATGAGACAGGGGTATTGACTTCGATTGCGAGTCCAAGATTGACACCTTGCAAGACATGCATAGCTGTCTTATTTGGAAATTATGTTTGTAATGCTAACAAATGATCACTGCTTGGTGATGGAAACCCGCAAGTCTTAGAGACTTTATCGACAGTGTTGAAAGTCTCTGGCGTACCGATGTATCGTATTACGGGTCTCGTGACGTGGTCGGTACTGTAACTTTATCCTTTCTATCCTCTCCTTATATCCTTCCTATCCTCTCCTTATTATCCTTCCTCTCCGCCTCCCTTTCCGTGAAGATGACGACGCATGAGTGAGCATCTGGTGTTGCTAGCGTCCATGGGCTACGGTAACCGCTTACCATCAGGTGGTCCGTATGCTCGTTTGTCACCCTATAAAAAAAGTATGATTTTCAAAATAAATATTATTATTTCGTTTTGTAACGAATCATCTAGTAACTTTTCTTTCTTTCTTTAAAAAGATGAGGTCAAGTTTGCCATTTTTTGATCATTCCAACCCAACTCATAATCTTCCATAATAAGCAATAACTAAAGACAATTATTATATTTATATTCAGAAACATCGGGTACCTGACAAGCTACATATGCGCCGACTTACTAAAGGTCACGACCATGCTATGGCTGGGCCTGCTAGTTCCAACAGTGGTGTTTTTCATTTTCCTCGCGATGCCAGAGACACCTGAATTCTTAGTGAAGCAAGGCAAAATTGATGTAAGTTCTAATAATATATAATGAATTGATTGAAATTATCAAAGTTCTTAATAATTAATTTTAATTGCAAAATTATACTTACTATAATGTATGTAAATGTATCCGCCGGCGTAAGTCGTAAAGACATCTAAAAGCAATTGTGAAGTGGAGATCGGGAGTCACCGTTGGTGACTGCGATGGCTTAGCAGTCCAGCACTTCCCCGATTTGGAAGGGATGCAGGTTCAATTCCTGCTCGCATTAAAGCTCTCTTTTTCCACTTTCACAAATAATTTGTTTTTTATTATTAATCATTACCAGAAGATCCCTTTTAAGGCACTGTACCTTTTGGTGAAGCTTTTATCCAGTCCTTTTTCTTTGGTGGTTAGTTTGATGGTTTACTCAGAATATATAGCGCAACCACTCCTTTTTTTTGTTTTTGTTAAAGCGGGAAAAAATGTTCCTAACCGCACACCCCGTCGTTCGGGTCAACGAACAATCTAATGTGGGGCCCTCACCCACTAAAGAAACCCTCCGTGTGCCGTCTCTCCGCCTTTATTGGCGGGCCACCGGAACAGTGTAACCACTCCTAGCCACTCCACGAGTGTCGGGCTTTCTTTATGTCTAGTAATTGTAATTCTGTCACAAAGTACAGTAAATTTAAAAACCTACAAAACTCAAAGATTTGTGTAGTCATGGTAATTGGTATGATATGGATGGCACGTGATTGGCTACTAATAGTAAAAATAAGTTACCTGGCAGCAGCAACCAGTACCAGCAAACATATTACATGGAGGGAAGGAACACTCAAAATATACCATAATAATAGGGTATTGGACGGGCCTCGTGGCGTAGTCGATAGTGTAACCGACTTCCGTGCACGAGGTCGTGGGTTGAATTCCCACTCAGGACAATTATTTGTGTGATGAACACAGATATTTGTACTGCGTCTCGGTGTTTTCTATTTCTATCTATTATATTTATGTATGTATTTACAAAAAATGTAATATATTATGTTATATCCGTGATCTGGTACCCTTAGCACAAGCGTTGAGCTTAGTTTGGGATCAGAGGACGTTGTGTGAAATATCCGTGAATATTTATTATTATTTGTTATTATAATTATTCCTTAAAGACTGCATGGAGTAATATAAATAAATACAATAACTATGCCACTTATTATGAAGAAGATTTATCCCCAAAAAGTTCATATTGTTTTCATAACTCCATTCTCTCTCACTTTTGGGAATGGCTCTGCTTTTAGAATGAGAGGGATGGAGGTAGGTTGTTAGTAGGTTGTTGGTAGACTATTACCATGATAATCCAGCGCGGGTTGACAGATGTAGCAAGAAAATCTCTCAGGCGGAGAGATGGTACACGGCGGGTTTATTTAGTGGGTGAGGGCCCCACACCACCCTGATCGTTGCCCCGAACGACGGGGTAATGATCAGGTTTTTCTGCATTAATAAAAAAACGCATGCAGGTTTCTCACGATGTTTTCTTTCACCGAGCACCGACAATTTGCAACAAAATGTAGGTTCAAAATATATATACTTACATTTAAAATAATAATAGGGGGGTGCTGTGCGAAGTACCAACCTCAGACCAGGATCGAACTCGATACCATTTAATAAGCTGTAAAGAAAGAATTACTTATTATACTATTTCTGGGAGCCTGTTTTCTTTCTAATGAACCTAATAATATTATGTGTGATGACGGACTAAGAATAAAGTGTCACCAGCCTATTCTTTCCCACGGGTGTCGTATGAGGCGACTAAGGGAAGTAAGCAATTATCATCCATTGCATGACTGGTGGTAGGGCTGGGTACCAAGTGGGAGTACTCACTTGGTATCGGGCCCGAGCGGGTTAGTATCACCATCTCCCGTGTGACCGACTATGAAGCACATCGTTGCGTTTTGGCTAGCAGAAGATAGCCGTTTATGCTTTAATATCATATCTGTGAAATAAAATGGTGAGCAGCGGCTTGATAATGCTCTCGGTATAGTTGAGTCCATGAGTGACGGTTACCATTTGCCATCAGATGGGCCGTGGCTCGTCTGCTACTAAATGCAATAAAAAAAAATTATAACGGTCTATCAAGCACCCATTGCTTGATATATTTTAAGTCATTGAACATGGAAATATTATATTACTAGCCTTTGCCCGCGCCACCGCCGCATTTCAAAAGCTAGTTTTTAGGTAATATCTCAGGTTCCCGATATAGTAGCGGGATAAAATGTATACCAGTTGTTAAGTCTAATCGAGAGCTAACAAACCAAAAAATTTGCATCAAAATCCGTCCAGTATTTTTTACAAACACAATTTTTACAAGTTTAGACACGTCTATATAGCCTAATTCAGTATTTTTTTCTCAAATATCTTAAACTAGCCTTTGCTTGCGGCTCCGCCGCAACCAGAAGCTAGTTTTTATGTTGTATCTCGGGTTCCCGATATAGTAGTGCGATAAAATGTATACTAGTTATTTAGATATTTTTATATATATTTTTAGCATTTGACATGCTTAGTACTATACATTAAACACAAAGTGAAAAATGTGAAATCGAAAATAACAGCCACGAGCATCTGGACGGTATCAAGAAGATGCAGTTTCAAATCATGCTGTTTGATTTATTTCTTTTTTATTTTTTGCTTAACCAGTTGTTAAGTCAATCGAGATCTTTCTAATAGAAAAAGTTGCATCATAATCCGTTTAGTAGTTTTTGCGAACAAACAAACAGACAAACTGTCAAACAGACAAAAAATCTAAAAAAAATCGTTTTGTGTTTAGACACGGCTATGTAGCCTAATACAGACATTTTTTCTCAAATATCTTAAATGTACAGACATAGCTCTGTTACAGCTTTATAATACCTATAGATAGAAGAATAAGTTGTCCCCCGCATTCTCATTATTGTGCAAGCGTTTCTTTTACAACAAAAGTGGACTCAGTAAAACCACAACGTGTCCTCATGATCTCTACATTTTCCTTTGCCAAATGTATTTCTTCAAATGTTTGCCCTATGAAGTAGCGGTGCCGTGTAGGTACACCAAATTATAATAAGCACAGCAACAACCTGCACCGTATTCCTTTTAAAATACTAAATCGGCAACCACTAACACCTTTGACCTACTAACAAATGGACCTTATGTCCGCGATCAAAAGTGTATGAACCCAAAGAAATACAAAACGCCAAAAGAGATAAAATAGCGCGCCAGTCTTTGCAAAGAAAACTCAACACTTGTTCGGGACAACCGAACACTATTTTACTGATGCTGCACATAGCACATATTTGCACAGTTCGCAGTTCCGTTAATGTTTTAGTTTTAAGCAATCATTTTAAATACTGTTAAAACAATCTGCGTAACACTCACACGTAATCAATAAATATCATCGGCTTAAATCATTCTCTCATCTTAGTATAATAATCAATTAATTGTGAATAAGTTAATACACCCATAAACTCTATCTTCTCTGTTTTACTTATTCTATCAATCATCCAATCATCCAACGTGAGGACAGCAGCCCACAACACTATTATAATGGTACAAGGTTTCAAATAGAGATACAATCATGCGACAGTCTCTGCAAAGAAAAGTCAACACTTTTATAATGGTACAAGGTTTCAAATTAAAATATTGAAGTTTGTATAATGTACCTACGTTTCTATAGGTTGACTAGAGACACTTTTTTCGTGAATTTTGTACTAGACCCAACATAAATTTTTATTGGGTCAATGACTATTACCTACAGGGTGTGAACTCTTCGGCCAACCTTCAAGGCAGTATCAACCCAGCTTTTTTTGGGGTTTGCTTGCCCACACTAAAATTCCAAATGGACTCTAGACTCACGCCACCACACCCGGGTTGGCTGAGACAACGAAATCCTTCTTATCATGAAACGCCCTTCCGCTACCCACTTTTTTATAACCTATAGACATATAGGAGATAAAGTGCAAAAAAATATTTCTAAAACAGATTGGCACTTGCAGAGATTATCATATGAAAACAGACAGTCTTATACTTCACAAATTAGCATTGATTGTTTAATGCGAGTCAATGCCATGGAAAATCTAGTTCCTCACCGGAACTGCATTATTATTCAATTAAATATTCATATGTCTATATATTGTACTTGTATTGTTTATTTGCCGCTATATTCAAAACAGAATACATTAAATCATATTTTTAGTCAAGGATAACGAATTATACCACTGAAGTAATATCACACAGTTTCAATTGTCTGCCAGTAGGTATAGGTGGAGAGACTGCACACGGTGGGTAAGGGCACCGCCTTAACAAAAAAAGAGTACTGAACGAATTATAGAGACAAAGTGTCATACTTGGGCATGAGAGTAAAATCAATGCGGTCCGGAGAATCTGTGGAACGAGGCTGACTGACCGCATTCGTAACGATGACGTAACAGAGCAAGTTGGTATGAAAGAGAGTATTTGTGTAAAAATGCGAAATGGAATGCTCCGATGGTTCGGACATGTGGAACGAATGCCGGACGTGCAATACGTGGTTAGAAGATATACAATGCGAAAGTGGAAGGATGTAGGTACAGGGGGACACCGAGGCTAACCTACCTAGACCAAATCGGTCATGTATTGAAGGAAGATGGAGTCAGGAGTCTCTGAAACAGATGTATGCAAGAATAGAGCCTCTTGGCACTCTGTTCTGCGTGATGATAAGTATCTCAGTAAGTGTCATACTTGATACCTAACATTCATACTTCGTATTTTAAAACAATCCACTGAAGTACCTAATGTAACATAGTTCCAGTGGTCCGCCAATACAGGCGGAGAGACGGCACACGGCAGGTTTATTTAGTGGGTGATGGCCCCACACTACCCTGTCCGAACGAAGGTGTGTGCGGTTAGGTACATTTCTTGCCACCTTAACAAAAAAAAAGCTATATTAAAACGAAAATACACCATTAAAGAATTATCTTCTTTACTAGTATTCTATACCATACAAAATTAGTGATAATTACTATTATAGAATCGATATTTTAGGAAGAGAGCCCACAACTCACCCACAGATTGTCAATCCCGGTTATGAGCGTTCTTGAGAATGCCTCGTTTAGAGGCGAAACACGTGTCGAATTTATGTTCGGATTTTGCGGAATATTGCAATATTGTGGTTCTGAGAGTTCTATTGTATAGCATGGTTGTGTCGCGTTGGTGAGTTTTTTGTCATTATCGTGCATGCTGCTTTGCTATTATCACATTCTCCTCTATCTGTGAGAGTGCGGGTTGGCAATCTTAGGTTATTCTGTCCAAAGATAACCGGGATTGACAATCCGTGGGTGAGTGGTGAGCTCTCCTCCTAAAATATCCTTTCTATAATAGTAACAATGGACTTCCGCCAAGTGTCGCCTCATTCAATTAATTATCTATTGGTGAATTATCACCACATTAGCTAATATTTACTGAAAAAAAATGTCGCTTCTTTTGATCTTAACAATTAGGTGTCTGTTTTAATCACTTGTGAAGTACATGAGGGTCTTCACCGTTCTCAAAAAAAAAAAGGCACCGATATAGAAATGATTAAAGTGCACGCAATAAGGCGACAAAAATCATACCGATACCACAGTCTAAATATATTTACTGTGCCGATACTGTTATGGTGAACGCACACTTGTCATGTCCGAGCCGAACGCGTCGAACGAGTCGAACGAAACGAATTTTAGAATTCTTTATATGAAATCTCATGAAACCTTGCACACTTCCCCGCGTTCCAGATTCGGACGATTCGACGCAGGCAAGTGTGCGAGAATCATGAGATTTAATATAAACAATTCTAAAATTCGTTCGACTCGTTCGACGCTTTCGGCTCGGATAAGTGTGCGTTCACCAATAGATGTGTTTTTCTCGTCTCAATCAAAAACATGCACCAATTGATGAGCGTTACCTACAAATACAAAAAGTGTAATAATTGTGTTAACCTTGGCCAAATCAAGATTATATAATTTATATTTATGCGGTTGATGAATAAGTTAAGAAGATATGAAAAGTGTATTATTATTTTATTTTTCCTCAAGTTATAATAATGCAGTTATTAGAAGGATTTTAGTTTCCATCCATCCATCAACCTTTCAACGTCCACTGCTGGACATAGGCCTCCCCAAGAGAACGCCACAACAAGCGGTCCCGTCATGGGGGATAATGCCGTAATCGCCACGCTTGGCAGGCGGGTTGGCAATCGCATTAGATGTTGTTAATACTCGAGGGAGTGCTGCTGCCCGCTCCCCCGGTATTCCCTCAGTAGGCTCTTACGACTCCCGTGGGTAGAGAGGGGTGGGACAATTCTAAAGCCGGCCCCACACGGCCAGATTTTAGGTTATATACATATTATCATAAATAGGAACAAGTCTGTTTGTATGCTGTTTACGCCTAACTTACTGAACTAATATACATGAAATTTGGTATGCTAATATGCTGGTATGGTTTGGTTGTTATTTAATGAGGAGACATCTTGTTTAATAATATAAGAATATAACAGATTGCGTAAAAGTGATTTTATGCCACAGTGTCTAAAATAGACGTATACATATCATAAAGTAATACGTACTTATATAAAAGCATGTCGTTTCATTTTTAAGTTTATTGAGGAAGGAAGAAAGTATCTTTTACGTAACTCCTTAACTAGTGGAAGAGCCTTGTTTATTCCAGCTTGAATGGGTCGGCTCGGTCGGGGAAGTACCACCCTCTCACAGAAGATCAGCATAAACAACGGTAGCTACTACCACCGTTGCGTTTCGTATGGTGAATGAGAGCGCTGGAGGCCCAGAACCCCTTCCTATTCTCTCGTTACTATCCTTCCTATCCTCTCCCTAGTATTTCATTTATTCTCTCCTTATTATCCTACCTATACACCGCTTCTCTCTTCTCTTGGCGATGTCGACGCGTGAGTGATGCCTCTGGTGTTGCCAGCGTCTATCGACTATGGTTACCGCTTACCATCAGGTGGGCCGTATGCTTGTTTGCCACCCAAGTTGTATAAAAAATGCATACTATCATTAATTCTCCTCTGAGCGTATGTAAGCTTGCAATTAGCCTCTATATAATTACAGTCATATCATAAGCGACAGTTACACTACGTTGTAAGCTGGCTTATCATCCACAGATTTTTTTTTTTAAATTAATTAGTCTTTTGTAAGCAATCGTTATAATCACTTCTCTGTCTTGACGGGCCTCGTTTCCACTCAGAACAAATATTTGTGTGATGAACACAGATATTTGTACTGCGTCTGGGTGTTTTCTATCTATTATAGATATGTGTTTACAAAAAAGGTAATATATGTATTATAACCGTTATCTGGTACCCATAGCATAAGCGTTAAGCTTAGTTTGGGATCAGAGGACGTTGTGTGAAATGTCCGTGAATATTATTAATATTAATCACACCCAAAAACTCATATTTATATGCAAGAATGTCATATCCATCCATCCATCCATCAGCCTTTCGACGTCCACTGCTGGACATAGGCCTCCCCTAATTGGGGGTATACTGCCGTAATCGCCACGCTTGGCAGACGGGTTGGCGATCGCAGTAGATGTTGTTAATACTCGAGGGAGTGCTGCTGCCCACTTCCCTCGGTATTCCCTCAGTCGGCTCTTACGACCCCCATGGGTGGAGAGGGGTGGGACAATTCTAAAGCCGACCCCACACGGCCAAGAATGTCATATAGCTGTTGATAATTATTTAGTGTTTCTTCTAAACTAAGTTACATCATTGATATCATCTAGAATCAAGTTTACAAAGAGGACAGTGATTCTAACGGTATTTATTTTACTAGACTTTTCTAGACGTCTAATAATTGTCACTAGTATCTATTTTTATCATTTAACATGCTCAGCTAATTTACTAGAACAAATTATTTATGAAAGTGATAAATGAAGAGATTTACTGCCCCATTCAGTGGGGTGCTCTGGACCGCCGTCGCAGTCATCTAGGGACTCCCTAACTCCTCTTCACATTTGTTTTATACGTCTCTTGAGACCCACGCCATCTATTGGATATATTGGCATACATTTTGTTCCCAGCTTCATTATTACCTCAAGGCTAATAAGCATTTTTTTATATAACTGTAATTTATATTTTCAGAATGATTAAAATAAGGTCTAAAGGTGGAGACATTCTTACACAAACACAAGATGTGTTAAGCCTATGGAGTGAATATTTTGGAGATATTTATGCGGATGTACGGGGTGATGCCGGAGTCACATGTGGTCTAACAGATCAGCATTCGGTACCGGCATCCTCTGTTGACATCAGTATAAAAGAAGTTGAATGGGTGATTAGAAGTTTGAAAAATAGTAAAGCAGCGGGTATTGATATGGTGACTGCTGAGCCGTATGCCGTATGGGGCCGGCTTTAGAATGGTCCCACCCCTCTCTACCCACGGGAGTCGTAAGAGCCGACTGAGGGAATACTGTGGGAGTGGGCAGCAGCACTTCCTCGAGTATTAACAACATCAACTGCGATCGCCAACCCGCCTGCCAAGCGTGGCGATTACGGCATTATCCCCCATGACGGGACCGCTCGTTGTGGCGTTCTCTTGGGGAGGCCTATGTCCAGCAGTGGACGTTGAAAGGCTGATGGATGGATGGATGGATGCCTGCTGAGATGATCAAGCTTGGAGGCTCATGTGTCTGGGAATCCTCTCTGGTATTTCTCAATTTATGTTGGAGCTCAGGAATTGTTCCCAAGGTCTGGAGAAGCGCAGTCATCGTGCCCTTATTTAAAAACAAGGGGTTACGTTATGACTGTGCAAACTACAGCGATAAGCTTGATTAGTTTGACAGCCAAAGGGTATGGTAAGATTATTGAAAGGAGAATGTGGATGGTGTCTGACGAATTTATGTGTATGATGGCATAAGGAGGTTCCAGGTGTGGAAGAGGATGCATGGATCAAGTGTTTTCTCTGCGCAATATTGCGGAGAAGCATCTGGCTGTAGATCAGAGGGTTTTCTGTAGTTTTTGTTGATTTGGAGAAAGCAATTGACATGGTTATACGAAAGGAACTTTAGGATATTTTACTAGAATATGGTATTAACGGTAGACTGCTGCAAGCGGTGCAGTTCAACTACATGGACTGCAGAGCTTGTGTGCGGCTGGATGATGGAATGTCACCGTGGTTTAATGTCAATATCGGCGTTAAATAGGGCTGCGTTTTATCAGCCAGACTGTTTATCATATATCTGGATAAATATCTACAAAGGTTGAATGAAATGAATGTGGGAGTTCAGATGAACGACTTAGTGGTTACCTCCCTGCTATATGCAGATGATGCGGTCTTATTAGCGCAGTCCGCGACTGATCTGCAAGCCCTAGTCGACGTAATGCCTGAAGATTGTAAGAAAAGTGGCCTACGGGTGATTGTGGGCAAAACCAAAATAATGGTTTTCGAAAGAGGAAACTAGAACTGATGTTAGAGTATCAATAGGCAATGGTGTGCTAGAACAAGTGGATGAATTTGTTTATCTTGGATGTGGATACAGTCGTGATGGAAGATACACCAATGATATACAGAGAAGAGTAAATTCAAACGTTGTTTTGCCATATAAATTATTTCTACGTTGGCAAGTTCGTTGTTAAGTAGTAAGCCGTGTGGGGCCGGCTTTAGAATTGTCCCACCCCTCTCTACCCATGGGAGTCGTAAGATCCGACTGAGGGAATACCGAGGGAGTGGGCAGCAGCACTCACTCGAGTATTAAAAACATCCACTGCGATCGCCAAGCGTGGCGATTATGGCATTGTCCCCCCTTTGGGGAGGCCTATGTCTAGCAGTGGACGTTAAAAGGCTGATGGATGACAGTAGAAGGGTGACAGTTTAGGGTTGTTTGTATTTTTGAATGCCGACTCATTTAAAAAAATTGTCCAAAAAATAAAGGAAAATATTTTTGGGGTGGACCACCCTTATCACTTAGGGGTATGAAAAATAGTTAACATCCTGTTCTTAGATCTACTGAATATACACACAAAATTTCATAAGAATCGGTCAAGCCGTTTCGGAAGAGAATGGCGACAAACACTGTGACACGAGAATTTTATATATATATATATATATATATATATATATGTAACAGTGAACGAATATTATAAAGGTGTAACAGAGCTATGTCTGTACATTTAAGATATTTGAGAAAAAAATTACAGTATTAGACTATATAGGCGTGTCTAAACACAGAACGATGTTCGTTCGCGCATCACGCAAAAACTACTGAACGGATTTTGGTGCAACTTTCTTTTCAAATTGAACCTGAGATATAACCTAGCTTTTGGCTGCGGCGGAGCCACGGGCTAGCTTTTGGCTGCGGCGGAGCCACGGGCAAAGGCTAGTTTATATAGATAAAACACTTATCGAAGATAAAAACCTCCTTTAGTTAATAAGCCTATCGAACGTTTGATAAAATTTCTATTTTTTTCACAAACTTAAAGTTCTTAATTTCCAGGAAGCTAAAACCGTGTTGGCATGGTTACGCGGCGTGAGTCCAGTTGACAGAGCTGTGGAATTGGAGGTAGAAGGTATCGTGAGGATCGAGAAACAGACGCAGGCTGACACCAAGTCAGTTTGCAAGATCATTTGTAAGTTCACTTATTCTATTGCGGAAAGTAATAGATGACCTGGGACCACCTGACGATAAGTCGCTTACCACCGCAAAAACCTACTAAAAAAAGATATTATATATATAATAGATGTATTTGTTATCGACTGGTTAATATGGACAAAAGGTTACCCGTTTAGGTCTTACTTCGCAATCCATGTTCCATTGTCGAGTTAACTGACGGGCCTCGTGGTGTAGTCGGTAGTGTAACCGACTTCCATGCACGAGTTCGTAGGTTCAATTCCCACTCAGGACAATTATTTGTGTGATGAACACAGATTCTCTACCTCTATCTATTCCATTCATCCATCCTTCAGCCTTTCATCGTCCACTGCTGGACATAGGCCTGCCCAAAATGGGGGTTTTTCCATAATCGTCACGCTTGGCAGGCGGGTTGGCGTTCGCAGTGGATGTTTTTAGTACACAGAGGAACGCTGCTGCCCGGTCCCCCGGTAATCCCTTAGTCGGCTTTTACGACTCCCATAGGAAGAGACGGGGTGGAGCTATTCTTGGTGCCAGCCCCACACGGCAGTTCTATCTATTATATGAATGTATTTACAAAAAAATAATAATATATGTATTATATGCGTAATCTGGTACCCGTAGCACAAGCGTTAAGCTTAGTTTGGGACCAGAGAACGTCGTGTGAAATGTCCGTGAATATTGCACGCCTCATAAGCGAAGCGTTGAGGTGGGTACTACTCTCGCTTCATGCAGAACAATTGATTTTTCAAACTTTAAATGTCTTTATTTATCATATATTGCACTTGTAAAATAATATATATACCTACACACATATCAAGAAAAGACAGTATTTTTAACGCTTCAGTATAATTACGAATAGAGAACAATAGAAAATTGCAACTTTGGACAATATTATACGACTTATTTAAAAATCAATGAGTTCAACAAGAAATCTCTAAACCATTTATCTTCCTAACTTGGTTGCTTTATAATTTTACTAGCTGACCCAGCAAACGTTGTTTTGCCATATAATTTTTTTCTACATCGGCAGTAGAAGGTTGAAAATTTTGGGGTTGTATGTATTTTTTAATACCGAACCATAATAAAATAAAAATAAAAAAAATATCTAAAAATAAAAAATAAAATAGGGGTGGAATACCCTTAACATTTAGAGGGATGAAAAATAGATGTTGTCCGATTCTCAAACCTACTCAATATGCACACAAAATTTCATGAGAATCGGTTAAGCCGTTTCGGAGGAGTACGGTAACTAACATTGTGACATGGAAATTTTATATATTAGATACTTTGTTCTAAGTGAAAACACCGTGACGCCCAGGCCACACAAAAAAAAAATGTGGAATGTAAAATATGATTTTTTCGTGTTTTATAACGTTGGTGTGTTATTATTTACGTGTGTTTAGTGTTTTTTATTATTGTTATGGATAAAATAGTTATTATACTTGACAAATATCATCAGTTCGTCAAGCAAAGGTAAGAACTTTCTTTTAACAAAAAACAATGTAGGTACCGGCCGGGCGAACGGCGTTCTGGACGTTGACGATAGTAAAACAGCCGGTGGGTATGCGTAGGTACGTAAAAAGACTACCTTTGTGCACGTATTGACTGTAAGCCATAGATGACTACTACGACGATGACGATTTACTTATATTCGCTTCATCTCTTTTGCACTAGTAAAAGAATAAATACTTTGGAAAATCCAAAACTGCACGCCTCATAATCTTCATTTTTCACAACAAAATTGATTATTTGATAAGTAACGAATAATGTATTGGTCTTACTAAGTAGTAAACATCAATAAATCACATAGATAGCGCTAATTTCAAAACATACTAATGTGGGTTTCATGTCTTATACGCCATCTAGCGCTAATTTTAAGAAGTACTTCTATATTGGTCTATAGAAATAGTTCTCATGAAAGGCGCTGGTTTTAGTGTCGCGTCGAGCGTAAATGCCGTAAATATTCAGTATTTTTTTGTTTATTTAATAACAATTAAACCACATCGAATCAGAACGTGAAAAGTAATAGGGCTCTATTCCTAGTCATAATAATTCGTAAACGAAAAAAAAGACTCGATTAATTAAGTATTTTGGTCGTTATCATGTTAACATACATTACCTACAACTTACGGACGTCCAAGCCAGATTCATTTCAAACAGTTTTTTAACTAGTTTAAAAATAGTGTTTGTTCTTTATATGTGTGTGTAGATATTATTTTACAAGTGCAATATATGATAAATAGAGACATTTTAAGTTTGAAAAATCAGCTGTGCCGTGTCAATCGGGAGTAGAACACACCTCAACGCTTCGCTTATGAGGCGTGCAATAAAGATTATGAGGCGTGCACTTTTGGATTTTCCAAAATATTTATTTATATTTCTTGTCAGGCATTGGTCATCATGTGATCACTGAGCAAGAAATGGATTTACGCTATAGACCACGTTGAAACGGACTGGTAATCTAATTCGATTCCACTTCTGTGCAGCCCCCTAGAATGTGATTCACAAAATCGTATCGACATTGTATAGTCTTATTTGTGATTAGTAAAGACATAGACGCATGATATCGCAATAATCGTTCACCCAATCACGGTGATCTCTCAACCAATGACAATGTCACGATGCGATGTCGATACGATTTAGTGAGTTAATTTCTACGGGCCCAGGTATCAGTCTTGCCCCTAAGCTAATCCCCTAAAGCTCTTGCTACGTTAACGTCTAGAAACATGAACTGCCACACTTAGTACTAATCTCATATTCAGTACAAAATTCTAACATAAGTGATAATTTAGTTATTTCTTTCCATCCATCCATCCATCCATCAGCCCTTCGAAGTCCACTGCTGGACATGGGCCTCCTCCCCAAGAGAACGCCACAACATGTGTTTCGCTCATATGGGGGATAGCCACGCTTGGCAGGCGGGTTGGCGATCGCAGTGGATGTTGTTAATACTCGAGGGAGTGCTGCTGCCCATTCCCCCGGTATCCCTCAGTCGGCTCTTACGACTCTCATGGGTGGAGAGGGGTGGGACAATTCTAAAGCCGGCCCCACACGGCAGAGTTATTTCTTTATTGTTTGACTATTAACACACAAGCGGAAAACAAAGATGATTGGCTTCGTCTTTGCTATTTAATATTGTGTGTGGTCACGGCTACCGTACTATAGCCAAAACGTTGCGCACAAAATGTAGCTTACCTTACCATTACGCCATCTGCCTTGTGTGGTAGGCAGAGAGAACAGAATGCCAAAAGGCTCTCTTCTTGCATACAACTCTCGCTTCTTCAACATTCATAATTCTCTTCATACATGCTCGCCGCGGTTTCGGAGACTCCTGTTTGAAAATGTAGCAAATATAATATAATAAACTACTTAGCGTTCTATAGAGTTTCACTGAATTTTAATAATTAGAAGCCATTGTTATTAATAATATTGTCATCCATTACATAAAGCAAAGTAGGTGAAAATTAAACTACTTAACGTTGTAACTAACATAAGAAATAATTATTTGTATAATTATAAGGTAGCCTAACATAGCGCCTGCTAAATTGGCAGAGGCTGAAATTGAACTGTGTCATAAGAATACCCGTAGGCGTAATAGTAAGCTTAAATAAGTCTTTGATCTGTATTTTACCACTTGACATGCTCAGCTACTTTAAAGAGCAAATTATTTGTACGACCCACTAGGTGGCGTGGGTCGTAAAGACAAATGTGATGTGGAGATTGGGTATGGCCGTCGGTCACTGCAATGGATGAGCGGTCTAGAGCACTTCCCCGGATTGGAAGGGACGTAGGTTCGAATCCCGCTCGCATTAAAATTCTCTTTTTCCACATTTTCACAAATAATCTGTTCTTAAATAAGTAGTAAGAAGTATTCTATAAGATGATCTTTTGAGCAAATCATGTAACTTTTAACCTCCACAGAAATAACTGTCTCTTTTTTGATCTATATTTTTTAGCATATGACATGTTAAAGTACAAATTATTTGTGAATAAGTAAAAAGAGATTTTTCTTTTTGGTTGTTGGTCGTAAAGACAAATATGATAAGAAGATTTGGATGACCGAATAGGTCAGTATGATAGCTCAGTGGCTTAGAGCACTTCCCCGGATTGAAAAAAGACGCGGGTTCAATTCCCGCTCGTACTAAAAATCTCTTTTTCCTTATTCACAAATAATTTGTACTTTAACTGTCTCTTATTATACCGACACTAGTAATAGTGGTAAAGCTTTGTTTCACCCAACACGAATGGGCAGGCTAGATTGGGGAATTACCTCCCTTTCACAGAAGATCTGCGTGAAACAATAGTAGGTACCCTTACTCTTGAATTTTGTATGGTGAGTGAGAAAGCTGGAGGCCTAACACCATTCCCTCTCATCTATTATCCTTCCTCTGCACCTCTTATACGTTTCCATAGTTAGCGACGTGCGAGTGATGCCTCTGGTCCATAAGCTATTATGCGCTATCCAACAGGTAAGCCGTATGCTTGTTTACCATCCACATAGGATAAAAAAAAACTTATTATTTTATCTTCCAGTACAAGACAAGCCGACATTCAAAGCCTTCATAATAACCACTGTAATCAAGATCGCTCAACAGTTCGACGGGTACCTCATAGTACTGATATACGCAGGCTTCGTGTTCGAACGTGCCTCAGAATCCATCAGTCTCGTGCTGAGTCCTAATAAACAGGTCATACTGATCGGCGTTGTGCAACTTATTGGCAGTATAATTGCTACTTGTATTGTAGAGAAGACTGGAAGAAAGGTGAGACTCTTCTTCTCTTTTACTCTTTCTCGTTTATTATTTTCATGATTGTGGTTGGTGCAGTAATATATATTCTTATACACTCCATGTAGGTAATAAAATATTATTATATGCTTTTTCTTGCTCTATTTCTGTATACTCTGTGGAAAAATAGGAAATAGCGTAGGTATTAAACATAGATTTAATATAATATACTACGTAAGACGTAGGTACGTTGGTCCTATAAGAATATCGTGCCCACAATATTTGAGTTAGAAGGTTGGGATTTTAACCAAAGTGCTCTTTTTGCAATATCGGTAATCGTTTAAGCAATCTACACTTTTTTTCTTTCTTGACCAATATTTCATACTAGCTTCTACCTACAAAAGCTAGTGTTCCATAAGACACATTTATACCAAATTTTCAAGTGGGTCATGGCATTATTTTTGATCTTCCTATTACTTACTTATTTGCACGCTATCTCCCTTGCGGGATAGGCAAAGAGAACAGAGTGCCATGAGTATAATAAAAAGTGTATGTCAAATGTCACCTGAACATGTTAAACCATTTTTTCGAGATAGAGTATGAAACTTACAAACTTTCACATTTATAATATGAAGCTCCAGCTCCGCCGCAGGTAAAACCAGTTTTTAAGTTATATTTCAGGCTCATAGTATCATAGTAGGAAGATAAAGTGCAGGTATATTTCTTTTAAGTTTTACAAACGCTATCAAGTTTAATCAAAAGCCGTTCAGTAGTTTCTGTAATGCGTGAACAAACAAACAGAAAAAAAGACAAGCCTGAATAGCCTAATGGACTAATTTTCTCACAATTATCTTAAATGTACAAACATACCTCTATCACAGCTTTATCATAGTAATTAAAAGACAATTTTATTTTATTCCAGCTTCTCCTAGTATCAACATCATTCACTGTAGGAGTGGGTATGCTGGTGCTCTCCGCCTGGTTCTACATGACGACATCAGGCACCTGGCTGCCGGGCTGGATCCCTGTGCTTGCCATGTGCCTTTGCATATTTGCTGATGCGGCAGGGTTCCAGCCAATTTCCTATATCATAATCACGGACTTATTTACGTTCCAAGTAAGTTCATATTTGAGTTATTTTAGAATTTAACTCTGAATTTGAATACAAATATTTTGCGTTCATCAGAATTTTAGCCCCTTGTGTACCCTGACCGCATTCGTAACAACGACGTTACAGAGCGAGTGGGTATAAAAACGAGTATTGTATAAAGATGCGAAAGGGAATGCTCCGATGGCTCGGGCATGTGGAAAGAATGCCGGACGAGCGACTGGTTATAAGGTATATCTTCTATATACAATGCGAAAGTGGAAGGATGTAGGTACAGGGTGTCCCCCTCACTCACCCCTCGTCTCGTCCCCGAGACTCACCTACCTAGACTAAATCGGTCATGTATTGAAGGAAGGTGGAGTCAGGAGTCTCCGAAATCGGCGAACATGTACGAAGAGAATTATGAATATTGAGGAAACGAGAGTATGCAAGAACAGATCCTCTTAGCACTCTGTTTTCTCTGCCTACCTTTCAAGGGAAATGGCGTTATGATAAGTAGTACTAGTAGTGTATATACGTCCCAGCTTTCTCTTAATGATGAACAAAATAATGGTTTATTGTTTATCTGCGACAACTTTGTAGCCTAGTTGTGTACTTAACGTTTGGCAAAGTTAAGCAGCTTTTAACCCAACTGGCACTAGATAGCATTTATCAACCACTATCCATCAGCCTTTCGACGTCCACTGCTGGACATAGGCCTCCCCAAGGAATGGGGGATAGTGCCGTAATCGCCACGCTTGGCAGGCAGGTTGGCGATCGCAGTGGATGTTGTTAATACTCGAGGGAGTGCTGCTGCCCACTCCCCCGGTATTCCCTCAGTCGGCTCTTATGACTCATGGGTGGAGAGGGGTGGGACAATTCTAAAGCCGGCCCCACTAGGCATCAACCACTATTATGTCTAAAAATATGTTATTTTTCCAGCTCCGTGGAACCGTATCAGCATTCGCGAACGTTTGCGCCAAAATGAGTAACTTTGTCCAAACAAAATGGTTCACAATCCTCTGTGACCTTATTGGAATTCACTGGACTTTCCTGTTCTTTGCCATCGTATGTTTTGCTGCCTGCTTTTACACCGTGGTCTGTTTCCCCGAGACCAGGCAGAAGACGATTGAAGAAATTTATTCCAAACTCTCTGGAAAACCTAAGCCAGATGGTGAAAACCGGACTCAGGCTTCCCCGTAATGTATCTCTCACAAGAAGTTGTATATATGTGTAGGTACTGTATTTTTGACGTGATAACGTCTTTTAAATCGATGAATGCTGGTTGCACGCACGAAAAATGTCACGTTCCGCCTGAGCCGAGCGTGCAAGCGAGAGCGCGGAACAAGCGATAGGGAGGCATGATATGCCTTCTTTTTGTTTTTTTTTGTTTAAGCGGGGAAAAATGTACCTAACCGCACACCCTGTCGTTCGGGGCAACAGAGTGGCCCTCATCCACTAAATAAACCCGCCGTGTGCGTACTGTGTTGGATTACTTCAGTGGTAGGCACGATAGGCCTACCACCGAAGGAATGTAACATGGTTCCAGTGGCCCGCCAATAAAGGCGGAGAGACGGCACACGGCGGGTTTCTTTAGTGGGTGAGGGCCCCACACTACCCTGTTCGTTGTAAAAAAAAACGCACACCCGAACGACGGGGTGTGCGGTTAGGAACATTTTTTCCCGCCTTAACAAAAAAAAAGGCACGATAGGCCTAAGCGTTCGGCTTGTGACGCATCTATCGACATAATATATGACGTTATCACGTAAAATTTATTATCGTTCGTAAATTGACTTTACAGACAACCAATTTAATAGATAATAATGTTTTTAGGGTCCATGACTTAAGAACTATTTTTGTATGATAGCTTTTCAAATACGTTTATTTCAGTAAACCAAATACTTTATTGGATGTTGAAAGTATTCTTTGTTACACTGTTAAAGTGATTGTAATGTATGAATTAGTATTAGCGATCCTAGTGTCATTTTAATGTTTAAGGGTCATAGTAATAATCGATTGTATCGAGTTGTGCATGAGTGTTCATTGTAATAATCGATAGCATCATTACGTGTGGCAATGTTTCAAATATTTTTGATTTAGTCTTTGAATTATAATAAATTTATATATAATATGTTTTTTTTAGAACGTTTTTAATGTAATTATTTTACAAAATTTTGAAGTCGATGATGCAGTATTAATTTTTTCAGCACATAAGTATCTACCTTACTGATATTTATAAATAATAATAATTATTATTTATTCCTGATATTTACTTTTCAGTTTAAATTAAATAATATTGTCATTTTTCTTAGCCTTTTCCCGATACGAGTTAAAATATTTACATAACATTTTTTTTTTCAAATGCTTAAATACAAACCGCAAACGTTCTTTTTGTATGTATTATTTTGTTAGTTTTAAATACACGCCTCATAAGCGAAGCGTTGAGGTGTGTACTGCTCTCGTTTCATGCAGAACAACTGATTTTTCAAACTTAAAATGTCTCTATTTATCATACATTGCACTTGTAAAATAATATATATATATATACACATATCAAGAAAAAACACTATTTTTAACACTCATGATATTTTAGATGGCACTTTTGTTATTTAAACTAGTTATAAAACTGTTTAAAAAAGGTTCTGTCTTGGACGTCCGTTTGTTGTAGGTAATGTATGTTAACACGATAACATTACTAATCGAGTTTTTTTTTTCTTTTACAATTCAGTACAACTACAAATAGTATAAATAAATATCACTTTTCACGGTCTAATTCGATGTGGTTTAATTGTTGTTAAATAAACAAAAAAATTGTGAATATTTACGCTGGATTCGACACTAAAACCAGCGCCAACCTTATTTCGTGAGAAGTGGGGGAACTATTTCTTTAGACCAATATAGAAGTACTTCTTAAAATTAGCGCTAGATGGCGTATAAGACATGAAAACCATGAAATTAGCGCTATCTATGTGATTGATTGAAAACAACTTAGTAAGACCAATACATCAATACATTATTAGTTACTTATCAAATAATCAATTTTATTGTGAAAAATGAAGATTATGACGCGTGCACTTTTGGATTTTCCAAAGTATTTTTTTTTCAAGATAAAATACAAAGTATAAAACATGTGAACGTATTTGAGTATCTCTGTGTGCAGTTGCGTAATCGCATGTATGTGTGTGTTTCTATACTAGGTAATATGATTTAAAGTGCCAGGACTTAACGAATTATAATTATATCAACATTTTTGCTACAAAAGCAATACTTTATTCCAAATCAATTTCTTTAGCTGTAATTTAGATATAATTAATTATAGAGAATAATTGTCAGTGTCAATATAAGTGTTAATAATAAATTATAAATAATATTATGTTAAATACCGAAACAAACTAAATTATACGAATAAGAACCACTTTATATTTGTCCATAAATATTTGTGAAAATGGAAATAAGGAACTTTACTGCAAGCAGGATTCGAACCGTTGGATAGGACGCACGCGAATAATTTGTTATTTAAAGTATCTGAGCATGTCCAGTTGTAAAATACAGATCAAAAACAAACAGCATCACGCCTGTATTCCCAAAAAGTATTGTATTAAAGTATTATTATTATCAAAAAGTAACCAGAAATATCTTAAAAATATGAATACCTTTAAATATATTTGATAAATAAAACTTATATCGCTATTGGTCTACTATAAATGGTTTTTATAACAGTAATAATGGATATTATACCAGTTGTTAACCGCGACTCCGTCCGAGTGACTCTAACTTTAGTAGGTACTGTTTTATATAGTTAATTATTCCTACTTTTATACGGAATCCTAATTGTTTTCCTGTAACTTCTGTACTAATAACTATCTTACAGTGAAAGTCCCGTCTAAATCGTTTCAACTACTTAGTAGATTTGCCAGAGTAAATAATATAGGGACAGACAAATAACTAAATTGATTTTTTCTTCAGGCTTAAAGTATGAAATTGGAATTTGTTTTCGTAATATTTTCTTTTTTGTAGGATTAATACCTATATGTATTAAATCAAAGAATCCTCGTTGTCAATATAATTTAGCCATATAACAGTCAAATCAATTAAACTTTTCTGTTCTAAATGTAATAATAGTTACCAAATATTCTAATGGTTCTGTTTTCATTCTGTAAACTCTTACACTAATGGATGTTCTTCAGCTAATTTTGGTTGAACAATTGATAAAAATAAGAGTATCTTAAATCATTTAATAATGCATAGTAAATGTTAAGTATTTCAGTGTATTTCAATTAAAATGATAATAGATGGTGAATTACCATTCCTCTCTTGAGTTTAGTGGAGGTTCTTATTAGCGAGCGGAGGCTTGATTTTGCCAAGTCCCTGGTTAGCACTAATCATCAGATGGGTGGTGACTTGTCTACGACCGTTAGCAATAAAACATTTATATTTTCAAAATAATTAAGTTGTATAAGTACATAATATCTATATATATAGGTATTCTCTATATGTTTTAAACGTACTAAATTTACGTATTGAAACTATCGTGAGATTGATACATATTAGAAATATATCACCGGCAATAACTCACGTTGAGGATCGATCCCGCCGGGAACTCGTTGACACCGCTGCGCGCTCGCCCTGATGATGAGCATCGAATATGCTCGAAACCCGGGTCGACTAAATCGATCCTCAACGTGAGTTATTGCCGGTGATATATTTCTAGTACTTAATTTACGTGAACTTGATAAATTTAAGAATAGGTTCCAGGAAAATTGTCAAATAATTATGTTTTTCATGGCATTTCCTCAAGCAATTTTTGCAAGGGCACTCATGTTTATATATACGTAAATAGGTATTATTTATATTCTAGGTACTAAATAACAAAAATAATACATTTTCCAATTATTTAGTAGGTATATTATAAAAATAAGAAACATAATTATAACTTATATGTTTAATTGCCATAACTATCACTAGATGGCGTTAATTAAAATTATGTATTATGTGTAGTTTTGACAGAGATTGAAATTGTCGTGATATTGCATTTATGATGATGCAGAAACAATTATTTAACTTGTAAATATGTAATAGTGATTAGACCATTAGTTATTATAATAATGAATATATCAGACTTGTTATAATTATAAATAAATAAATAATAGCTGTGACGTTAGTTTCTTTTATTTTATTTTGATTGAATTACCTATTAATTGTTACAGCGATAGACTAGTCTAAAGGGCTAGAATGTATCTCACTAAATCGTATCGACATCGCTTCATGTTACTGTGATTAGTTGAGAGATCACCGTGACTAGCCGACGGATTGTTGCGACATCACGCATCTGTTTCTCTACCAATCACAAGCGAGACGATACTATGTCGATACGTAGTAAATTACATTATACGGGCACAGGATAGATATAGTTATGAACTGACACTATGGCATCTCATTCCGTTTCACAGTTTTGGAGTCTACTAACGAAGTAAAATAACTTAATATCAAAGGCAGGAAGGTCCTTCTTATGTATTCTTAGGTATTCTGGGCAAGTTTCTAGCGCTCCATGATGGATGAGTGTCCCTAGTTGATGTCAGATAATCCATTTTGCCAACAAATAAATAAATATTCATGGACATTTTCACACAACGTCCTCTGGTCCCAAATTAAGCTTAACGCTTGTGCTATGGGTACCAGATTACGGATATAAAACTTACATAAATATATTACTTTTTTTGTAAATACTTACATATAATAGATAGAAAACATTCAGACGTAGTTCATCACACAAATAATTGTCCTGAGTGGGAATCGAACCCACGACCTCGTGCACGGAAGTCGGTTACACAACCGACTATGCTACGAGGTCCGTCAAATATATCTATTTTGCGAAATTACAACAATAATTACTGTAATCTATACTATTATAACGCTGTAACAGAACTATGTCTGTACATTTAAGATATTTGAGAAAAAATGACTGATTTAGGCTATATAGGCGTGTCTGAACACCAAACGAAAATTTTTTTTAGATTTTTTGTCTGTTTGTCTGTTTATTTGTTTGTCTGTTTGTTTGTTCGCACATCACGTAAAAACTACTAATCGGATTTTGACGCAACTTTTTTGTTGGATAGCTCTTGATTAGACTTAACAACTGGTATACATTTTATCCCGCTACTATATCGGAAACCTGAGATATTGCCTAAAAACTAGCTTTTGGCTGGGGCGAAGCCGCGGGCAAAGGCTAGTTCTTTGTATTTTTATTGAGAGATATATTTTTATAGAGTTTTACAATACTAGCGCACACACCCATGTTAAAACAGATCTATTGGTAGAGCCTTTCTATCCCAGCATGAATGGGCCGGCTTGATCGGGGATGTTCCACCCTCTCACAGAAGATCGACGTGAAACAATCGTAGGCACTCCTATCGTTGTTTCGTATGGTTATTAAGAGCGCTGAAGGCCCAGAGCCCCTCCCTATCCTCTACTTATTATCCATCCTATCATTTTTTTACACGCTTTTTAATAGCTTCACCTGTATATTTGTTGTTGTTGTATGTTTGTAACAGACTCCTTTGGGCACCATTTTGACCCACTTTAAACGGCGGCGATTTCGTTCAAACTTTGTAGATTTGTCGAGGACCGATGACAATACACTAATTTGATAAAGTTATTCCATTTTTCAATTTGCAAAATAAGATTTGTTAATTTATATAACTTTAAAAAACACGCTACGGAATCTTCGAACGTGATTTTCAACCACTTCAAAACGTCGGTTTGATTTGAAACTTTGCACACTTATCAAGGACCGATGACAATGCAATAATTTGAGTTATCGAGTTTATCGGTTTTTAGGGTTCCGTAGCCAGTAAGGAACCCTTATAGTTTAGCCATGTCCGTCCGTCCGATGAAGTTTAAAGGCAAATTATCACGGCATAAGTAGGTTTTATTTCATTTAAATAACAGTACTTTTGATACTATTTTGAGACTAAAAAGAAGAAAATATATTATAGTTTAAAAAACTAAAATAATACGTTTTAAATAGCTAGTTGAAAAAAAAGTAATAAATAATATTACAATGAATAATGATTGCAAAAAAGCGTGAGGTGCATAATCAAATGTTACAAATAGTTGACCTATATAGTAAAAAGCACCCCACACTTTTTTATAATCATTATTCATTGTAATATTATTTACTACTTTTTAGTTCCACTAGCTATTTAAAGCGTGTTATTATAGTTTTTTAAACTATAATTTATTTTTAATTTAATGCTGGCAGACGAGCCACGGCCTCCTGATGGTAAGTGGTAACCGTCACTCATGGACTCAACTATACTGAGAGTATTATCAAGCCAATGCGCACCATTTCATTCCAGATATGAAATGAAAGAATAAACGGCTATCTCCTGCTACAACCAAAACACACCGATGTGCTTCATGGCCGGTCAGCCTATAGACGCTAGCAACACCAGACGCAACACTCGAGTGTCACTATCTCCAAGGAAAGGGATAGCAGGTGGCGAGAAACGATAATAGAGAGAGGATGGGAAGGATAACAAAGAGAGGACTGAGGAGGGTTGTCCGTGTGGTGACGGACTAAGAATACAAGTGTCACCACCCCATTATTTCCCACAGGTGTCGTACGAGGCGACTAAAGGAAGTAAGCAATTATCACCCATTGCATTACTGTAGGTAGGGCTAGTACCAAGTGGGAGTACTCACTTGCTATCGGACCCGAGCAGGTTGTTATCACCATCTTCTGTGTGACCGGCTATGAAGCACATCGGTGTGTTTTGGTATTAGCAGGAGATAGCCGTTAATTCTTTCATTTCATACATGTGAAATGATATAGTGAGCAGCGGCTTGACAGTACTATTGGTATAGTTGATGGTTACCAATTGGGCCGTGCCGTGTGGAGCCGGCTTTAGAATTGTCCCCCCCCCCCCCCCCCTCTCCACCCATGGGAGTCGTAAGAGCCGACTGAGGGAATACCGGTGGAGTGGGCAGCAGCACTCCTTCGAGTATTAACAACATCTACTGCGATCGCCAACCCGCCTGCCAAGCGTGGCGATTACGGCACTATCCCCCATTCTTGGGGAGGCCTATGTCCAGCAGTGGACATTGGAAGATGATGGATGGATGGATGGATGGGCCGTGGCTAGTTTACCACCATAAGGAAATTAAAAAAAAAAATCTAGTAAGTAGGTACTTCATTTTGCTAACAAGTAATTAATAAAGTTAGTTTGCAGATAAATATGCACATAACAAAATCTTAGCTCATTTAAATTCAAACAGCATTGAGGAAACAACATAAAAATATGATATTTACGTAAAAATAACACTTACAGACATCAAATATAGTTTAGAGAAGTACTACGCGTCTCTACGTAGGTATATTATGTCGCTTTAACATCTATTGCAAATACTAAACATTTTGTTAGTTAGTAAGCGTATAGGGAGTAGGTAGATACTCAAACCACTGAAGGAATGTAATATGGTTCCGGTGGTCCCCTAATAAAGGCGGAGAGACGAAAACCGGCGGGTTTCTTTAGTGGTTTAGGGGCCCCACACTACCCTGTTCGTTGCCCCGAACGACGGGGTGTGCGGTTAGATACATTTTTTACCACCTAAACAAAAAAAAAGGTATATACTCCAAATTTATTCTTCTATACTATTATAAATCTGTAACAGAGCTGTGCCTGTACATTTAAGATATTCGAGAAAAAATCACTGTACCTATTAGGCTACATGTACCTATAGGTGTGTCTGAACACAAAACGTTTTTTTAGATGTTTTTCTGTTATCTGTTTGCCTGTTTGTTCGTTCGCGCATCACGCAAAAGCTACTGAACGGATTTTGATGCCTCTTTTTTATTTGATAGCTTGAGTAGACTTAGAAACTGGTACTTACAAATTTTATCCCTTTACTTTATCGGGAACCGGGGATATAACCTAAAAACTAGGTTTAAAAAACAAAGAACTCTCTTATAAAAGAAACTCACTAATGCCTGTATTCCCGAAGGGGTAGGCAGAGCTATATTACACACCTACGATTACTATATTTATAATTCAAATATATGTCCCTACCTACTCGGGAGTTAATAGCAAAAAAATTGGTTAAGCATAAATAGGTAAGCATGTTTTAATATATAATTATAGCCAGACCTGGGTTTTAAATTGTTATATATTGAAATTCTAACAGCATTAAGAACACAATATAAAATAGTTCTTTTCCGTTGAAATATCACAAGTTTATGTAAAAGTACACATTTTTGTATAAACACAAAGCTTATGGTTGCTGAATATTAAACTTGAAATACGAATTAATGGTGAGATCACACGTAACAATACAAGTAAATTAAAGGAGTGTCAGCTAATGGCGCATATCATGGAGCGAACATCTATATTAATAATTCGGTCAAGGCGTACGGTAGACTCGATTGAAAACTTACCTGAATAATAAAATATTAAAAAAAGTCGCGGGATGTCTAGCAGATGTGAAAACATCGAAATAATTTTGTAGAAATAAAATTATCATAATTAGACAAAGTACTCCCCAAGACGAATAAAACGAGTACCTATACACTCGATAAGGCTGCGTCGTTTCATTACAGAGTTGCTGTGGCCACCTTTCAGCTCTATTGTCAGACCCTGGATACCATCTAGAGACAAAGTACTCGTCAAGACAAATCATACGAGCCCAAACTCGATGGAATTATGTCGTTTTATAACGGAGTTCCCATGGCCACCTTCTAGCTCCATCACCACACCCTGAATCCCATCTAAAGGCAAAGTACTCATCAAGACGAACAAACGTATCCAAACTCGACGGGATTGCGTCGTTTCATTATAGAGTTACTGTGGCCACCTACTAGCTTCATCATCAGGCCATGGATACCTACTAGCTTCATCATCAGGCCCTGGATACCATCTGGAAACAAAGTACTCGGCAAGACGAATCATACAAGCCCAAACTCGATGGGGTTGCACCATTTCATTATAGAGTTCCATATGTCCACCTTCCAGCTCCATCATCAGATCAGCTCCATGTCATCATAATATTGCATTGTCCCGCGATATACACATGCGTGTAAAATTTCAGCTTAATCGGAAACCGGGAAGTGTGTCAAATTTAACTTGCTAGATTTGAACGGGTCAAGTAAAATAAAAGCGTCGCATTAGATGTTTCACATCAAAAAGAAATGATTTCAAGTCGACAACATAAATGCGCAAAATTCGGATCGTCGAGTATTTTGCTAAATTCTAATGGTGCAAATGGCAGTCGCCATATTGGCCACTCGGATGCCATCTTGAGTTCGTTAAGGCTGATTCACACGTATCAGTTTTGTAAAAGATTGTGCATTATGAGTCACATTTCACTCGAGCGGCATCGTCAGGCATTATTATTTTGTGCGCAAATACAATGCACTCTCCGTTCCTTTACTCTCATAGTCCAAGACGGCATTCTGATGCAACCCGAGAGAGATCAGGTGATTAAAAACTACCTATACATTCTTCCTGAGGCACGGAGTTAGACATGGTCACGTACCTAACTATTTGCTGGTATTGCAACCAGAGACCTCATGATTAGTAATCGAATATACCTACTTTTTGATCTGTATTTTAGTAATTGACATGCTCAGCTACTTTAAATAATAAATTATTTGTGAATGTGGAAAAAGAGAAAACTAGAACGAGCGGAATTCGAACCTGCGTCCCTTCCCATCCGGGGAAGTGCTCCAGACCGCTAAGCCATCACACTGACCGACGGCCATTCCCAATCTCCACATCACATTTGGCTTTACGACCCATGCATTAATCCAAAAGAGTAAGTTTAATTTTGCAATTAAAATTCATACTATTTGAAATCGCGATTTTTTAAACATTTTGATCAGTATTTTAGCATTTGACATGCTCCGTGACCGGAGTAATCAGTTTTATTTAGGTACAAATAGCTGACAAGATAAAAAGAAAGTTGCTACCAGTTGTTGCAAACGAAAGTAACACCAATTAACAAGCTGCTTTCCACCGTCAAGATCCGCAGGAGAGGAATCTACACTCTCATAAAAACGTTTATATTCTTCTCCAAAATATTTCCAGATGCTTTTTTTTGTTAAAGTGGGATAAAAAGTTCCTAAACACACACCCCGCCTTCTAGGGCAACGAATAAGATAACGTGGAGCCCTGACCCACTAAATAATACCCAACGTGTGCCATCTCTCCGCTTGTATTGGCAGACCACTGGAACTGGAAGACATTAGTCTTTCCGCCGGCTGCTTACCCTTTCGGATTGGAGTTACCCTCTTTGCCCAGCCGTGAAAACCCTGTTGGTGGCAACCCAGTTTTATTTTTTAATAATAGTTGCATTCAATTAAGGCCAATATTTCCTTATAGACAGACTAGAAATGTTCTTGAAAACTAAATTGCGCAGGACATTTGCACAAGTGCTTGCACGAACGCAAGTAGGAACGCTCATTGTCTCACTGTATCAATCGTAAAGAAAACTACACACGTAGTTGACTACACTAACAAGAACTATCATAATCCGATAGTGTATAAACTCAATTTATAGAAAAAAAACCGACTTAAAGACTATACTTATTCGTACAAACTTAAACTACAAAGTAGAAAGTAATATTTAAATTACTTAGCACAGAGCATTAAAGGACAATCAACGAAATTATTGATTATATTTAACCGATTTAAAATTTATAGTCTTCTCCTTTATCAAAAAGTACTGACTCAATTTTGATAAAATTGACATGGGTCCACCTCTAAAGTGTAACACAAACAAAAAAAGAAGCTTTATATATATATTTAGCATTTGACATGCTTAGCACTATACATTAAACACAAAGTGAAAAATGTGAAATCAAAATAACAGTCACGAGCAGGATTTGAACCTGCATCTCCTGGATACCGTCCAGATGCTTTGCCAATTCAGCCATCGTGACAATTGCTCCTGTCTGCTAATTTCGATAACACATTCATACTTAACGTCTTTGGGTGACGTCACTCATCGTTTCGTCTTTTACTTTGTGTTTAAAAAAAGAATCATTAGGGCCGGTTGCTTCAGCTATACTTGACGCACATGTAAACGTTAGAAATGGAGTTAACCATCGTCAAACCAAAAAAAGCGTTGTTTCACGAAATGAGGTCCTTAACGTACGTTAAATAATTAACGATTACGGTAACAGATGTCCCGCCCACTGGTTAACATCACTTTCGGTGCGTCTAGCCATAGATATACTCGTAGTATAATATATACTGTCAGCATATAAGTACTATATGGATGCGTCTAACAAACAATATGTATCTACAACATTATGGGGACTCTTTTGTATTCGTCTTTATTCTACGAGAGTTGTTCATCTGGCGATAATACAAATAATGTAGAAAGGAAGATCTTTAAAACACCTGTTAACAACCAAAATTTTTGGTATGAGCAGGAATTCATATATGTTGGAATTCATTCATTGCAAGGTATCGTGAGACTATCGTGTACCAATAAAGGAAGTAGCTCTATTGTTGGCACGTCGTATCGAAGACGATATAAAATTTGTTACAGAAAAGTAGAATTTCTCATAAGAATATTTTGATTTAAAATTTATTTCTCTACAATATTTCAGAAACTTGGCTGTAAAACCTAGTCTACCTATAGATCAGGTACTTGCTACTCTACAATGTTATGGTTGAGGATCGCTTTATTAGATGTGTTGGGCATGTCTCAGGTTTGCAGAAATCAACAGTTTATCATATTATTCATCGAGTGATTCGATTTATCGATAAATTACGTCCTTGTTACATAAACATTCCATCTAACGAAGAAGAAAAATTGGCTGTTGCAACTGAATTCTATAATATAGCTAGATTTCAAATCAAACTTTAACAGACGTGAAGTCCTCGGTTGGTCTCCACCGGCATTGAATTCTGCATGAATAGCTTATTTTTCTTTATATTACCTAATAATATTGTCACAATCCACAACTAATAATAAAGGAATAATTCAAAGTTTTGTCATTCGCATCATAAACAATAAAATAAATAAGTAATACGTATATATAGTATATACTTATATACGAGTACATTACATATTACTTCCATAACAAAAACAAAAAAACCATAGACTATAACATCCTGTTTCTATGACAAAAAAAAGATAAACTGACGTATACGGACAAAGGTTGGCATACTAGAAAATTCTCCCATTTATTTTTATTACGAAAATACGTTGCTATGTGCTGGCATCCCTAATAACTTTGACGACTGGTTTTTTAGGCAAGGAAACAACGCTTTGTATTTAACGTACGTTAAATATCGTTCGTAATCGTTATTTTTTGATGTACGTATGTTACGATAATCAATCGTTTGAAACAACCGGCCCTAAATCAATTCATAATTGGTGGAATAATTGTGTAACAAACATACATTTAATCTGTGTGGTGACGGGCTAAGAATACAAGTGTCACCACCCCATTCTTTCCCACGGGTGTCGTTCGAGGCGACTAAGGGAGTTACGCAATTATCACCCATTGCGTTACTAGTGGGCTTGGTACCAAGTGGGAGTACCCACTTGTTATCGAGCCCGAGCGGATTGGTACTACCATCTCCCGTGTGCTCGGCCATGAAGCACATCGGTGTGTTTTGGTTGAGACAGGAGATACATAGCCGTTTATTCTTTCATTCCATATTTATGAAATGAAATGTTGAGCAGCGGCTTGACAATATTCCCGGTATAGCTGAGTCCATGAGCGACGGTTACCATTTAGAAAGAAAGAAAGAAAGCTTTATTTCGCGCCGCATAAAAGACACAGTGTTACAAGTAAACAAAAAAGAAACAGAAAATAATAAAAACTTAAAAAACTAATAAAAATAAAGAATCACAATCATTGTATGCGTCTCATGTGCGGCAGAAAAAGGCACGTTGCTAAGCTTTTGCTGTGATGTCATGTGATGGCATCACAGCGCTGATTTTCGGCATATAATAATTTACCATAAGATGGGCCGAGGCTCGTCTGCCACCATAAGCAATAAAAAAAATATACAGTCGAATTGAGAACCTCCGCCTTTTGAAGTCGGTTGAAAACTATTCCAACCCATATCATCCATACATCAGCGTTCTATCGTCCACTGCTGGATCAATACCAACCTAAGAGAGCGCCACAATATACGGTTATGTCCAACGGCTGCCTGGAACTGACTAGGTCACATTGGGCCGCCCGCAGTCCTACACTGCACCAGCCATCCACCACTCGAGAACCTTTCTTCCCCAACGGTAGCCAGTTTGTCGTTTAGAATTTTATTATCCTTGTACATAAATAAATTAAATTTAGGCCTGTTCCATCTGTTCTATAGAGCCTCATTTTCTGTCTGTGACATGAGTATTGAGAATGTAATCTTCTGGAGGGTATTATTATAAATTAACTGTTCACAGTACGTGTTCTTATTGCACTTCTTGGGGTCTTAGCGTGATCTTAGCTTATTTTCTCCGTTAAATAATCTACCTATATCTGAAATACGATAACAATTTTAAAAACCGATATCCCAGAGAATACACAAACGCATGTAATGTATATGTGTTGAAACAAAGAAGAAAAAATTAAAACAATTAATCTCTTCTTCTCTTCTATTAGCTTTAGATTAAATTATATAGAACTAGCCTTTGCCCGCGGCTCCGCCGCAGCCAAAAGCTAGTTTTTAGGTTATAAAAAAAATAAAGCTAGTTTTTAGGTTAATTCAGGTTTCCGTTAAAGTAGGCGCGATAAAATGTATACCTTCCTATTTAGATATTTTTATATATATTTTTAGCATTTGACATGCTTAGCACTATACATTAAACACAAAGTGAAAAATGTGAAATCGAAAATAAATCGAAAATAACAGTCAGGAGCAGGATTTGAACCTGCATCTTCTGGATACCGTCCAGATGCTTTACCAATTCAGCCATCCTGACAATTGCTCCTGACTGCTAATTTCGATAACACATCATACTTAACGTCTTTGGGTGACGCCTGCGCCATCTGTCGGACGTATTTTCATACATTATACCGACCAGGTAAACTTAATTTTACAATTAAGATTTTACCTAATAATGACGCAAACCCTTTAAATATTTAGATATTTTTATATATATTTTTAGCATTTGACATGCTTAGCACTATACATAAAACACAAAGTGAAAAATGTGAAATCGAAAATAACAGTCAGGAGCAGGATTTGAACCTGCATCTTCTGGATACCGTCCAGATGCTTTACCAATTCAGCCATCCTGACTGTTATTTTCGATTTCACATTTTTCACTTTGTGTTTAATGTATACCTTCCTGTTTTTAAGTCTAACAAAGAGCTATAAAACAAAAAAAAAGTTGCAGCAAAATCCGTTCAGTGGTTTTTGCGTGGTGCGCGAACAAACAAACAGACAAACAGTTCTGTTTGTCACAGACAAAAAATCTAAAAAATATTGTTTTGTGTGTAAACACTCAAAATATCTTAAATGTACAAACACAGCTCGGTTACAGCTTTATAATAGTTAGGATAAAAAACAACTTCAAGTAAGACTTATATGGTTTTCTCATGGATGCCATTGTCAGAACTGGACCAAATTGAAATAGTGATCCTATTTCAGTCCCAGTCGAAAGTTCTGAGGTAACAAACATAAAAAAATACAGTTGAATTGAGAAACTCCTCTTTCTTTTGTAGTCGGTTAAATAAAATAGATATAAACGGACAAGAGCTTAAAATTTTGTAATGTTCGATACATTGTATAAATCGATCTTGCGATTTCGAAAGTTACTGTACTATATAACTACAAAACCTAAGTTAACAAAAGCTTTCAAATAGGTACGTAATAAAAAAGCTCTGCTTTCGCTTCCTGTACATTTATCTTGCTAACCTGACATTGCTATGCCATGACGTGATGTTAAAAACATAAATTAGTCATCCATTGCCTTAATTTAAAAGAAAAAATCTATATTTTTATCATAAACAAGAATTTAATGTATCTTTTTTATTTGTTTATTATCGTTCATTAGGCTGGCAGCTGCAGGCCTACTACAAAAGTTAGTGCGCGTAGAAGAGCCTTAGTGGACGCACGCACTCAGCGCTATAGGAACTAAACTAAATTTTTATATCGTTAAAACGAAATCTCATATAAATAATACTATATATTATTATTAGTACTTAATATTATTGTTAAAATAAATGATTTTATTGTGTTGTACTTAATATTATTGTGATATTAATAAAAATAATTATTAAATCTTTAACGTACCTACTTAAAATTTATTATAAGTGAAGTGATATTTACAACTTAACTTGTTAAGATATTAAACTTATAAGTTTTTAAAGTAAAAGTTTAATTCGTGAATGTGCTGAGAGCGGAACTACTCGAACCTTAGTGAAATCGTAAGTAATTCCTGTTCTAGTTTTGATATCGTTATAAGATAGCAACAACGTTATTTAATTAATGATTCCTGTCACATATGTCATTACGGTAAACCATAGACTACTGTTTAATATTTGAAACAACGTATTTATAAATTGAGAGTCATTACCTATTTCTTTTTATTCAACAAATTAACATACTTATAATAACTGGTTTTGCTTATTTCGTTATTTACGAATGCGTTGTATAACTATATTAAATCAGAGTTACCAGAGAACAAAGACAATTATGTGATTATTTCTTAAAAATTTTCAAGAGTTCACCTACCCTCACGCCTATAGTAATCCTAACTATAAAAAGCTGTAACAGAGCTGTGTCTGTACATTTAAGATATTTGAGAAAAAAAATACGGTATTAGGCAATACAGGCGTGTCTGAACACAAAACATGTTTTTAGATTTTTAGTCTGTTTATCTGTTTGTTCGTTCGCGCATCGCGCAAAATCTACTGAACGGATTTTGATGCAACATTTTTATTTGATAGCTCTTGATTAGTCTTAAAAACTGGTATACATTTTATCCCGCTACTATATCGGAACCGGAGATATAACCGAAAAATTATTTCATAGATGTAAAAGAGTTAGGTTCACCTGAAATTAAATCTAATCTATTAGATATTATTATTATCTTTAAGTTATTATTTAACCAAAGATGTTGCTGTAAGGGTCACAAACACGGTTAACTTTACAATATTTTTAATACCAAACATTTCCCAGTATCATCGTTTTAATTTCGTGCCAATTTTACTTTTGGGTTAGTACCTATTAAATATTTTGGAATTCCCATTAAACGTCCAGGCGCAATATTTTTATTAAATTCTATAAAGATACATTTTCTAATGGCAGGATTCGAACTTGCATCTATCCCTATACGGCGGACTGCTTTGAACTAAGCTATCGTAGAAAGCTATTGTCAATCACAATCTCCAACTCGTATACGTGATTTGTTGCCGATCATGTCAAATGATAAAATACCCCATTTTTTAAACCAACCTAACTACGTCACGTTAAGAAATGCTCAGGTACTATTATTATATTATAAAGCTGTACAAGAGCTGTCTGGGGCACATTAAAGATGTTTGAAAAAAAAATCTGTGTTTGTCTATTTAGGTGTCTTTAAACCGAAAACTATTTTTTTTTTTTATATTTGTCTGTTTGAACAGCACGCAATACGACTGGACGGATGTTGATGCATCTGTTTTATGTGATAGTTCTTGATTATGTTTATAAACTGGTATACGTTTTATCCCGCTACTATATTTTGAACCTGAGATATAACCTAAGATCCGTGGGCAAAGGCAGGTATTCTAATAAAATAAAAACCTATTACAGGTTCGAATCCTGCTTGCAGTAAAGTTCCTTTACGGTATATTTTGTACCTACACAAACAAGAAACTTACAATTTTGTAAACATTCCTCTAGAGTTTATTTAAGTATTTATTTATCTTACCGACAACTATTATTACAGGGTATACCCTTTTTTTTTTTTTTTTTTTTTTTTTCGGGAAAAATGTTCCTAACCACACACCCCGTCGTTCGGGGCAACGAACAGGGTAGTGTGGGGCCCGCACCCACTAAAGAAACCCGCCGTGTGTCCTCCGCCTTTATTGGCGGGCCACCGGAACCATATTACATTCCTTCAGTGGTACAGGGTATATCCTAATACAATAGTGTAGCTTACTATATATACATGTTACTTACAAATTTATATTACTACTAACTAGCCTTTGCCCGCGACTCCACCGCAGCCAAAAACTAGTTTTTAGGTCATATCTCAGGTTCCCGATATAGTAGCGTGATAAAATGTATACCAGTTTTTAAGTCTAATCAAGAGCTACCAAATACAAGCAAGTTGCTTCGAAATCCATTCAGTAGTTTTTGCGTGATGCACAAACGAACAAACAGACAAAAAATCTAAAAAAAAATGTTTTGTGTTCAGACACCTAATACAGTATTTTTTCTCAAATATCTTAAATGTACAGACACAGCTCTGTTACAGCTTTATAATAGTATAGATATTACTAAGACTAAGTATATAAGAATTATTTCACATCACATTCCATAACATAATAAAAATTGTGTTATCCTTGTGATTTCACTCTTACTGCAATAAAATAGGTCCAACTCATTAGCAACAAGGTTAGTACTGCTCGCTGACTGTTACTAACAAAATTGGAATAGTAAGAAATTTAAAGACAGTTTAATAGTGAATAAGAAAACTATAATACCTATAACATTTTCTCGACAATTTAATGGTGAACGAAAAACGGTCACGGTAACAAAAATTATTGTGAAACATGTCGATAATTTCTAATAATGCGATACTACGTTGTTTTAATATTAAGAGAAAGTTTTAATCGATTTGAAGCAGAAACGTTACGTTTTCTTTGCAAGCATTTTCTATAAATACAATCACAGCCTTCCTGGACCAGTAGAATGTAACTCAGTATCGTATCGACATCGCATCGTGACATCGTCAGTGGTTGATAGATCTTGAAAGATCATCGTGATTGGTTAAGCGATTATTGCGACAACAAGTGTTTATGTCTCTACCAATCAAAAATAAGACGAAACGATATCGATACGATTTTGTAAATCACATTCTAAGGGGGCTGCTCCATTTCATTGTTTAGAAATGATAGTGACGGTGCAATTTTGGTCCAATGTGGTTTATTTATGAATTACTGTGCAGTATTCACAGAAAACCTTTGTATATAAGGAAAGTAGTGCTCGAACTAATTGCCACCGTGCTTGACATATCCTAAGTAGAGGTACCAGCGTTCTTCGTCAGACCTCTCATCATTAATACGATGTCATGAAAGAAGATAGGTAATTATAAAGTTTTTTTTTCATATTTATGTTACCTACTATGAAAATATTTATTTATATAACTTAATATATTTTATAACAACTTAAAATACAATTTCTTCTATTTATAAAACAATGTGTACAATAATAATATTTACAAATAGGATATTTCTAGGCATCGAAGAATTCCTCCGCGTCACCGTCATTAGGTAAAGTGCTCAGAAGGCTGACAGCATTGTCACGTTGTAAGGCAATGCTTATTCTTTGAGAGTTTAAAAAAAAAAAAAAAAAAAGTAAAGGCCAGCCCTTTGGTCATGCGAAAAGTCGACCACTATTATAAAGTGAATTTTTATCAGTGAGCATTATATCAGAGGCGCTATAGGTACCAATTGTTAGTTAAATATCCATATCAATTGACTTAATGATCAAAAAAGGAGATTACCACACACAATCAGGATTTCTTGGCTAAATGACAGCAGAGACACAATATTCTATTATGAAGCCTCTTCTATCCCTGATGCCGTTATCACCAATAAGTATTTGTTATCAGAGGATAGATTACGTTTTCTAGAAAATTCTGTCCAAAGCAGATTCAAATTTAGAAAGTTCTTATCAGATTCGTTTTGATGATACCGGTTTATTCGATACTCGTTTGACTAATTTTTGTAAAAAATTAACAAATAGGTTTTAAGTCATTGGGATATTTTAAAAATCCTTATGCAGATTTCATAAAACATTATGAACCAGATTTAGAGCAACAATAATAAATCTCACAATGTGTATTTACCCTATATTGGAATTTAATTAATAACACTCAGTAAGCAGATACCTTTTTTTTAATTTATGCGGTAAAAAATGTGCCTAACAACACACACCGTCGTTCGTGTATCCACTAAAGAAACCCGCCGTGTCCCGTCACTCTGCCTCCGCCTGTGTTGACGGACCACTGGTACTGTGTTGGATTACTTCAGTGGCCCGCAGTAAGTAGACACCTTTTTTTTTTTTTTTTTTTGTTAAGGCGGGAAAAAATGTTCCTAACCGCACACCCCGTCGTTCGGGGCAACGAACAGGGTAGTGTGGGGAGTAAGTAGATACCTGACCATCCCGCGGAACACCAAACTAGACGTTAGCAACAGCTAAAAAACAACCACAGTAGACGCTAGCTAGCTTATTTATCTTGTCACAAATATATCTTGTAAATGTTAAAAGTAAATTTTGTTTCTTTCACTTAACAAAAATTAAAATATACATTTCCAATAGAACAGCGTATTTTTTAAATTAGAATAAGGCTTCCTGTATACGAAGCCGCGCCGTTGCCGCATCGCAACACTGTATTCACATAATATAATTATAATAATATCTGCGTCGCAGCCGCACCGTCACCGCGTGTATATCACGTTGTTTACGCGTTGAATAGTAAAACACAGTGCAACGATCACAATTCGTAATAACATTTTTTCATAATCGGAAGGTGTTTCGTATTATTGCTAGCGCTACGCTAACCGCTTACCATGAGGTAGGACGTTTGCTTGCTTGCCACCCACTTAATATAAAGGAAACACGAATTTCTTGCCATGCCTTTACACTTTTCCTACCATCTTTATATAATTCCCTCGTCTAACCCTATAATACGATAGGTACCTATTATTCTCTTGCACAAATTTAAGCAATAATTCAAAATCTAAATCTCGCATGTTAAGAAAGTTTAAAAGATACGCACGTGCCAACACCTGCAAAGCGTTATGACACTAATATTTGTATAAACAAACTTGCGGTCGGTGCAGCGTCATGTACAGGAACTGTAAAAAAAACCGTTCGATGATATCGTAACTTGTTCCTGCTGAATGACGAAAGTATTGCTTCTATATAAAAAAAATTTAGACCTAAGATGGCGATTGAATTTGGAATGAACTATGTCTACTATTACTGTCCCTATGCTCATAGTGAGAGGAATTTAGACCGCAGTCCAGCATGCAAAACGAAGAATTGTAACAATTATTCTTTGTTATCACATCACTTAAAATGATCTTACCGCACACCCTGCTGTCCGCGGAGACAACAAAGTAGTGTTGGACTCTCACTCACTAAAACCCGCCGTGCGCCCTCACCCGCCCGTATTCGCCGGACCACTGGCACCGCGTATATTCTCTTCAGTGGTCTACGCGCCGGCTAGCTCCATCAGGCTCTGAGTGACGTCCACGCGCACCAGGGACGTCGCAGGCCCGCGTCGTACAGTCTCCTAAGATGGGGCTCCAGGTGGTCGAGAACCAGAGTCAGAATTCAGACGGGAACCCTGTCAGGCCCGGGGGCGGTGTTCTTCCACATGAGTGATATCGCCACCCCCATTTCCGTCTCTGATATGGGCGGCACACTCTCCTCGTCGGCCTCCCGGTCATCGTCTGACGGAGCCATGACCGGAGGCGTATGCGCCACCCGCCGTGGAAAGAGACACACGACCACCTTGGTGAGGAAGCCCTGCTGGAGCGTCTCCATAAGGGAGCGAGCTTGTTCAGCGCCGCACGATACTGGCGCCCTAGGGGTCACGATCGAGACCCTCCAGCATCTCCTGACATTTCGCCCTCTTTGGCGCGACATATATGGCCAGCTTAAACATGGCGCGCGCGTTGCGAAACGCGTCGTAAAGCCCCCTCCCACTCTTTATCAGATCGCTAATGTAAACTACATACAGTAAAATATAAGTTCATGAAAAAAAAACCCTGGGTTTCGAATGTCATTAAACCTATACTTATTGTTTGGTAATTTTAAAATCATTTTCGTCTGTTACAATTGAGTTCCCAAATTAAATATAATTAAGGGTAACAAATTACGTGACAATGACAACTAATTGTTGCTAAATTGAAACACTTCAGCTGTGTAACGAATTGTTGTAAAAGTAGTAGTAGTAATTACAGTTGTTACGATGTTTAATCTTCATGTAACAATTTTGTCGTAAAATAAAATAACCATTAGATTTGATATGGTATGGAAGAATTAGAAAAAGGCGGCCGAATTGACTATTTGAAATTAAATACAAATCAGTTACATATAATATATTTTGTAAGATTTAAGTTAATATTTTTCCATACATGTTTTTTTCACTACTGCTCTGTACCGAACAGTGGGCCTATTTTTTTTTATATTTTTGTTTTTTGGAACTATGTTACATTGCTTCAGTGGACCGAACAGTGGGCCTAGCCAAGTTACATTCTATGATCGCTAACGTTATAGAAAACTATTATTTTAAGTTACGTGACTTAGCGTTATAGATATTGTTGTATAAAATTTCCATACATTTTAATAGTTTTCTATAGCGTTAGCGATCATAGATTGTAACTTGGCTAGGCCCACTGATCTCTTAGAGTGAGACGCTTTTAGGCCGTAGGTAGGTAGTTCCCACATTGGCCCAATGAAGGCTAGAAATCTCTGGTCTACCCTGTAGAAGATCTTTCAGGCATATTGGTATCCTATTTATTCTCATGCCACACATCTAACTGTGCTTATTTAAAAACACCCTCGTGAAACATTCTTATTTATGATATTATAAATGACATTGAGTTTGTTTGTTTATATGTTTGTAACGCTTTGACACCATAAATGCTGAAATAATCATCGTAAAATATTGCACATAATATAGTATATGAAGCCCAGAAAAGGACAGATACTCAACATTCTGGAGAAATGAATGGTTCCCATAGGATAGCTATTCTTACATAGAGATATTTAATGTACCGTAGAGTGTTGTATTTATATTTTGAAATCGCCGGCAGAATCTAGTTTCATATCATTATTGAACTACAAAAAATACATAAAGTTGAAAAGTGTGAAACAGAATGATTACTACGAGCACAATCTGAACCTCCTTGATTACCGTTTAATTAAATAACAACCCCTCATTCTTCACAATGGGTGGTCTTGACAGGACCCCACAGGCACAAAGACATTGCATAATCTCTAAAAAAAAAGGTTGTTTGCCTACCTGCGTTTTGAGTAGCTTTCAGACCGTTTGACACATTGACGCTCGTCTTTAATCTTAAAGTGAGGGTTATATTGTTTAATTTAGATGTTTACTGAGAATAATAGCGGAGTTTTAGGCTGCGTTTCCATTAGAGATGTGCGAGGTATCTTGGCGGTCTTGCGTATCGAGGCTGCGGAACAGTGTGAGCGTTTCCACTAGATATGTGCTACATCGATGAGTGGTGTGAGGATGCGCAGTAGACTCTGTGAAACGGTGTGCGGTCTAGCGACTGCAATTCTTTCGCTCGCGTCCGTCCCTAGAACGTATCACTCGCAAGACATCCCTCGCACACATCCCTCGCACATATTCTTCCATTGTGTTGTATGTATAAAAAACTCGCTCCGCTGAGCCGTTTTCACTAGAACTGCGCTGAGCGAGGGTATAATAGGTACATAAAGTTGGTTGGTTCTTAATAAAACATCCCTCGCTAAGCATCCTCGTACATCTTTGGTAGACACGCAGCCTTAGAGAAGAAGATTACTTAATAATACCATACAAAGTATAAGTTCCTCGGGTACCTATCATGAACATCACGTCACACATTTTTGTCCCAGTGGTTTGCCATTACAGGCGGAAAGACAGCACACGGCGGGTTTATTTAGTGGGTAAGGGCCCCACACGACCCCCCCACGTTGCCCCGAACGACGGGTTGTGCGGTTAAAGCTGTATACGTTGTAAAAAACTCGTTTTGGTTGCTTCATAATGTAATTACTTGGTTTGGAACAGTGTGTCAACAGATTAATTATCCCTAATGAACTCTATATAGTGACTCAGACGATATACATATGATTTTATATCATCTTATATCTCTTTGTTTGGTCAGAAATCCGGTACCTACAAAAAAACTGTCTGCCTATCAATACTCGTATATTGAAGAGTCATTCTAATTGCCGCCAATTGTTTTGATTCGCAATGCTCTATAAATAAACGAAGTAATAACATTGTTTTATTCACATTGATAAGAAATCGTAATACATATAATTTTTGTGTGTATTACAAAAATTCACGGCTGTCTCCTAGAGCGGTAGGCAGAAACACGGACCACTGAAGTAATGTAACACAGTTCCAGTAGCCCGCCAATACAGGCGGAGAGACGGCACACGGCGGGTTTATTTAGGGGGTGAGGGCCCCACACTACCCTGTTCGTTGCCCTGAACGACGGGGAAACACACAGATTAGGTACATTTTTTCCCGCCTTAACAAAATAGAATTGAAATCCTTGCGCTTGATCTGATCCTTGATCCTCTGCATAACTCATTCTCATTACATTCCTCAAGCATGCTTGTCGGTTTAGGGTAAGTCAAAGTCGGATAATCCTGACCTAGCATTACTCGGGAACATCTTCGATTTGGTCAGACAGCGTTAAGCGAGATCTGCCCCTCTCAACTAAACCATTCCCACTAATTACGTATATTTTGACTGCACAGATGCCATGGTGGTTTAGATGATGGTTTAGATTAAAACTGATTCCTGTGTTATGATTTTGATTCCCAATCAGAACAACTCTGTGTGAGCCACAAATGGTTGGTTTAACATTGTACATTGTATCCGTGAAATTGTATCTGTGAAATTCTGTGATTGTAAAGTACCCCGCGATACAGGGAATATTCACTACTGTAGGGAACACCCTGCAAGACAACAGTCTTTAAAAATACTTTTTTTGTTTTCCTCTTCGAAGTACAGTATTAATTTAATACCTTAAGTAGGAGGATTTAATATAATTCCCATAACGGATTACGGATTATTATGACTGCCAATTTATGCGTACCGTAGCGATTAAGCTCCAGATTTTTGTTAAGTAGTTTAGTATTACGTTAATAATACTGATCGACAACAATCTAGTGAAATATTGTTAACAATGGGTTTTTAAAAGGAGCAAATCACTTCTCATCTCCTTTCCATCTATTTACGCAACAAATTTCATCCAAATCCATGCAGGTGTTTAAGTAATTCACGGACAAACATCCAAATATGCAAAGATCTTCACAAACTTTCGCATTTATGTTATTAGTGTGTGGTGGACATTTGCCTTGGATAAATTCGTCGATATGATTATTACGTTTCATTGAGCAACGACGCGCGCTAAATAGAATCAAGGGTCGTGTCAACACAGATTATAATCTCCGGGCTATACTAAAATGAGGTTAATAAAAATAGTAATTTTTTCGCAGAAACCAAGTACCTATATGGAATTTTTAAGCTTTAAGGTTGGCACACAAGCATCCTTTACTGATGATAAGCGCCATAGCTAATAAAACACTAGAAAATTAGAAATATTACTAGCACGTCGCTAATCCCTTTTTTGTTTAGGCGGGCAAAAATGTACCTAACCGCACACCCCGTCGTTGAGGGCAACAAACAGGGTAGTGTGGGGCCCTCACCCACTAAATAAACCCGCCGTGTGCCGTCTCTCCACCTTTATTGGCGGGTCACCGCAACCATATTACATTCCTTCAGTGGTCCGCCGGCGGCACTATATCGGGAACCTGAGATATTACCTAAAAACTAGCTTTAGGCTGCGGCGGAGCCGCGGGCAAAAACTAGTTGGTAAATATATTTATACAAAACCGGAATTATAAGATACACAACGATAGTATAATAGTTGCTATACAGACTGACCTTTGAGTAAATTACCTTTGACACGCGTTTATTACTAATCATTCTGAGAATATGTACTTATTAGATAAGTATTATATTGCGTTACTAAGCGCCATTCATAGATTACGTCATACTAAATTCTGTTTTAATTATCAAAACCTTCTTAACTTTGTTAATAAATACAATTTAATAGCTGACAACCAATACGGGTTTAAAAAGGGGTGTCGACAGAGGACGCCGTGTCAGCCCTGTTGGATGTTATTGTTCAGAAACTTGATGATAAACAAAAATGTGTAGGAATATTCCTCGATATTTCCAAAGCATTTGATACGGTTTCTATATCAACTTTACTGCGCAAGTTAGACCGAATAGGTATCCGCGGTAAGCCTTACGATCTATTAAAAAAATTTCTAACCGACCGCACACAATGTGTTAAAATTGGCAATTATATCAGTAGAGACGAAACGCTAGAATACGGCGTACCACAAGGTAGCTTACTCTCTCCCCTTCTCTTCGGACGGACCCGTCCACACATATTGTAGCATACGCGGTTGACACGGTATTACTGACTAGCGGAGTTAAATGGGACATGACTAGAGAGTCCGCAGAAAAGGCGTTAAGGTTGGTAATATTTTGGCTAGCGTCCAATTCCCTCACTCTAAATGTTGAGAAAGCTAACTTCATTACATTTGGTACTAAACTATCTATGTTACCCCCAAATAATTCTTTTACAATTAAAGCCCAACATTGCTCAGGATTAAGTAATTTTGCCTGCTCAGATGTAACTAGAGTCTCAGCAGTAAAATATCTGGGAGTACACCTTGACTCATGTCTCACTTGGAAAATACACATAGAAACCGTCTCCATGCGTATTAGAAAACTCATCTTCTTATTTGATAAGTTGAGAATTTCCGCCCATAGGGACATACTCAACATGGTATACTCGGCACTATGTGAATCAGTATTAAGCTATTGTCTCGTGGCCTGGGGAGGTGCAGCTAAGTCCCACTTTATAAATATAGAACGAGCACAGCGAGCAGTAATTAAAGTAATATTGAACAAACCCTTTAGATGTTCTACAGAACAGGTATATTCAGAGTATAAAGTTTTTACAGTCCGACAATTATACATTTATCGGATTCTTATTCGGAAACATGGAAACTGCCTCTGTAGCAGACTAATATTGTAGCTACAAAAAGGCGACCACCACCAATCTGTCCCGCAATATTCACACAAACACAAAATTTGCTCAAAGACACAGTCTTTATTTAAGCACCGCCCTGTATATTAAATTACACAAACTATTAAGTATACACACTTTAACAACATACAAGTGGAAATCTGTTCTCAAATCTTATCTCCTTACACTAAATTATGAAGACACAGAGGAGTTATTAGGTTTTTCAAAACTCAAATAGTACTTACGAGTATTACACAGGTTGAACCTTCACACACACACACATCCACAATCCACATACACAATTACACGCGCATGCACACGCACTCAAGCAACACATTGTTATTTGTCACTCATGCCAAACTTTACGTAAGTACCCACTTTAACATAAAAAAAATGCAATCCTTTATGTGCTTAAAAATTTAATTAGTAAGTGTACAATTACATGTTTGATTAACAGACGGTTACATGTCTCTCTCAACACAGGATTCCGTCCTAGCGTAGGAGCCATTGATCGTTACCACTATGAAAAAAATGTTTTGTGTAAATGTTATAGTGAAATTATTGTACTTATTTTAAATTGAAGAATAAATTATTATTATTATTATAGGATCAGCTCCCTTGCATCATGACATTGCGTCACCGTTTTCCCCCCTATAAATATTACGTCACGAAATTTAGACCATCTCTCTCTCTCTCTTACTTTGTAGCACGATCTATTGCTATAAAAAAGTAGTAATCATTTTTGATCTGAAATAAAACTTCGTTTACGGAATCTATCGCGTTTACTTAATTTTACTACTATCCCGACGTTTCGAATACTTTACAACATTCATGATCACGGGTGGACTTAGATGATAGACGTCCAAAGCTGATATGTTATTTCAACGGTCTCGTCTACCCACAGTATATGATTTTACAAAATTTTTGGTTTATTTATTTTAACCCACTTAATATTCGTTTAGAAACACAATTAAAATATTTACTACAATTTTTTTATGCTTACAATGTATGAGACTAAGTTAGTATATTAAAATGAGTATAATACTCCTCTTTAAACTAAAATTTTTTGTTTTTATTTAGTGCTCAAAAATTCTACCATAAACTACCAATTACTACCAGTAAGAAGACAATCTTGGTTATTAGTTTATATTATTAAATATATTGATTTTGCCAAAAGCTAAGTCTAAAAAGCTACAACCGGATCGGAACGCGGCCTGACTGAGAAAGATCCGGCCAGAAAACTCAGTAGGCAACAACTGTTATGGATTATTAAATTTTTGTACGGAATTACTGAAAGCTAATTAAGTTTAAATTTTTTTAAAAGGCAATAACTAAAACTAATCACTACTGTGGGTTTTGTCTACATAATAAGCGCTAACTGTGTCTTGCAATCTTGTGGTGTGCCTTCTTGTGTTCTGTTTGGTGAGGCCTATCACAGGATTCCAGCTTGATGGTAAGACCCAGCCGTCTTCTCTATTGAAATTGGGATGTTTCTTAATTTCAATAGCCTCACGTATCATTCTAGGGCGATATCGATGTTCTTTTGCGAGGATTTGAGGTTTGTCAAACCTAATGTAATGGCGGGTGTGGTCCTGTGTGTGCTCACAAATTGCAGACTTTGTATAGCGATAATTGACAATATAAAATATGTCAATTTTTACCACCTGTCAAGTGCCATATACCTTTACAGGATGCAGGAGTATACAAGTGTAACATTCGCGCAAATATCAGAAAGTATTATATTTTTGATCTGTATTTTAGCACTTGACATGATCAGCTGCTTTAAAGAACAAATTATTTGTGAATGTGAAAAAAGATCGGGAATCGAACCTGCGTGCCTTCCAATCCGTGTAAGTGCTCTAACCGCTTAGCTTTTCGACATTTCACAAATAATTTGTTCTTAAGGTTAAGTAAATTACAAACGTCACGTTTTTTTTACTTCGTCGTCCCCCTTGTCACTTTTCATCACAGCAAGTGATCTCCTGTCTTATTTGTGAACATTTCTTATGAACGGCCCCTTAGGCATGCTCTAAGTGCTCGTATCTCTACGGGACCTTAACCTAATTAAAGCAAGGTATAGATATAACTCACTATTTCTACTTTTTGAGTAGCCGATACATGTTTTGGCTCCCTTTACAACTAAGATATTTGTCTTTACTAGTTTCTGCCCGCGGCTCTGTCTTCGTGTATTTCAGATATGGGTTCAGCGAGGATAGAAAATGTGGCAGAAAAAATAAATTGCATTATTAGGAGATGTCTAGTGATAATTTTCTGTATTAAATTTCAATATAAAATGCATACCTTTTTAAGTTTTAAGTTTAATCAAGGCTTAAATAAAAAAAAAAATCTAAATCCGTTTTATATCTGCCTGTTTTTAAAACTGCCTCTGTAATGCTGCGGTAATGTAAGCAACTGCTGATTATGAGGTCTCGGGTTCGATCCTCGGGTCGGGCAGTGTCATTGAGCATTTTCGTAAAAGAAATTCTCAGTAGCAGCCCGGAGTTTGGAAATGTGCTCAGTAGACGGCAATAGGCACCCCCTATTGCGTGGGACTTAAACATAGATGGCGAACCGTGGGTGTGTAATACACCTCTGTCTACACATTCGGGGAATACAAGCATGAGGCTATGTTTTTTATGTTTAAAATCCGTTTAGTAGTAGTTATTGCGACATGCAAATAGACAAAAATTCTAAGTAAATTACCTATAGCTTAAAACACAAAAAAAAACTAAAAATCACGCTTATTAAAGCATTTAGCTAGTTGCACTAAAACATAAATAAACTTATTATATGTATATAATAACAAAAAAACCGTAGGACGCTCGCCATCCGCCCTAGCTGAGGCTGCGGGTGGGTGGACCGGGGAGCGTCTGCCACCCGCAAGGCCTCCCGCGAAGGTGCAACGCTCCGTATACGTCGCTCAGTAGAGGGTACCCGAAAGGGTAAGCCGCCGGCGGACCACTGAAGTAATGTAACATAGTTCCAGTGGCCCGCCAATAAAGGCGGAGAGACGGCACACGGCGTCGCTCGTTGCCCCGAACGACGGGGTGTGCGGTTAGGAACATTTACAAGAAAGAAAGAAAAAAAAAGGGCTCTTGCCGTCAAATATTACAAAAATAAGTCATCGGTGGCTGTTTACAATATTCATTATTATTAGATTAAATAGTAAAAAGAGCCATATCCCCAGTATAAAAGTTACTAACGGCGGGCAATAATGAACATTAAACTTTACCAATTCAGCAATCCTGACAATTGCTCCTGACTGCTGAATTGGTAAAGCATCTGGACGGTATCCAGAAGATGCAGGTTCAAATCCTGCTCCTGACTGTTATTTTCGATTTCACATTTTTCACTTTGTGTTTAATGTATAGTGCTAAGCATGTCAAATGCTAAAAAATATATATAAAAATATCTAAATAATGAACATTATTATCTTATAGTCATAAAACATTAGATATTAAAGTTGTCTAAGGAAATAACGCATACAGCCACTGATATAATTCCTTACTAAGATCGCTTCAAGTCAAGGCTTTGCACTACGTCACAACCACTCTCTTTGCAAAGGATTTCCAGATTAGAGCTCAAAACTCTAATGAACCTGTTTCAACTATTCCGCTTTGTTATAGACAACTCAAATGGCTTAATGGTTACAATGGCCCTTTTAATTCCCATACGTGTAGTACCTAACTATGTGCAGAGCTAATTTATGAATTAACTAGCCTTTGCCCGCGGCTTCGCCGCAGCCAAAAGCTAGTATTTTTATTTATTTCTCAGGTTCCCGATATAGTAGCAGGATAAAATTTATACTAGTTTTTAAGTCTGATCAAGAGCTACCAAATAAAAAAAGTTGCATCAAAATCTGTTCAGTAGTTTTTGCGTGATGCGCGAACGAACAAACAGATAAACAGACAGACGAGTCTAAAAAAAATGTTTTGTGTTTAGACACGCCTTTATAGCCTAATACAGATATTTTTTCTCTAATATATTAGATGTACAGACACAGCTCTGTTACAGCTTTATAATGGTAGGTATAGATAGATAGATGTACACATCCAAATATCTTGATAAATTTTCGTACCTATTTATAATAATATTCGCTGACACAAAGGTATACAATGGTATTAATTGGTAAACATTAGGGTCTCTTTGGTCTACCTAAACGGCATGCAAAATTGTGTTTGTTACAAATTTGTGCAACAGGACTTACTTATTTTAATAAGCGTAGATACCATCCATCCATCCATCCATCAGCCTTTCAACGTCCACTGCTGGACATAGGCCTCCCCAAATTGGGGGTATAGTGCCGTAATCGCCACGCTTGGCAGGCAGGCGGGTTGGCGATCGCAGTGGATGTTGTTAATACTTGAGGGAGTGCTGCTGCCCACTCTCCCCGGTATTCCTTCAGTCGGCTCTTACGACTCCCATGGGTGGAGAGGGGTGGGACAATTCTAAAGCCGGCCCCACACGGCAAGCGTAGATACACTTAAATTAATAATTTTTGTTGACCATTATGTGGCACTTGTGACTTGGTTTTATTATTACTAATTTATTGTTCCAAATGTCTTATTAATCAAATAAATTGATTATAAAATTAAGCATGTCAGAATTTTACAATATTAAATTAAAATAATCTCAATCATAATAGTTAAATTAAAAAAGAAAAATAGTTAAAAAAATATTAATAATGTCAAAGTTTTACAGCATTAGAATAAAATAAATTTAACCATTCAATAGAAATTATTAAGGAATTAAATGTCAATAGATTTATTAAAACAATATTAAAGGTCAAAGTAGTAATTGTATTTTCTATGAGCTATTTATTGTCAAGGAAATCTCTAAGGTCATAGTAACATTTTGCTGACTAGGAACTAATTAAGACGTTTTTTAAAAATACATATTAATATTTAGAGTCTTTAATTCATTAGGTATTGTATTGTATTGTATATTATTGGAGCTAGGCAATATATACGAGTATGCTCTTGTGTAGCAATGCCGTATTTACCCTGCGTACTCTTAGTCTATTTTGAGTGTTCTGCCTTCTATTGCGGGTAACTGTATTTGCTAAAGTTCCAAAGAGATCAGGATTTGATTTATTTAGATATTTTTATATACTTTTTTAGTATTTGAGATGCTTTAGCCATATAAATAAAAACAAAGTGGAAAATGTGAAGTCCAGATGCTTTGCCAGTTCAGCAATCGTGACAATTGCTCCTGACTGCTAATCTCGATAACACATTCATTCTTAACGTCTTTGGGTGACGCCTGCGCCATCTCTCGGAAGTATTTTCATACATTATACCGACCAGGTAAACTTAATTTTACAATTAAGATTTTTACCAAATAATGACGCAGCCCTAGTAATATTTAGATATTTTTATATACTTTTTTAGCATTTGACATGCGTTAGCCATATAAATAAACACAAAGTGGAAAATGTCAAATTTAAAATAACAGTCACGAGCAGGATTTGAACCTGCTTGAATTGGCAAAGCATCTGGGCGGTATCCAGGAGATGCAGTTTCAAATCCTGCTCGTGACTGTTATTTTCGATTTTACATTTTCCACTTCGTGTTTATTTATAAGGATTTGATTTTACAAATATGGCTGTTTTAAAAATGAATATGGAAGGTAAGGTTAGGATCTTATGCTTTTTGAAATACGGTTCACAACTGTCCCGGATATTTAAATTGAACATCGCTCGTATGCATCTTTTCTGTGCTTTGAAGACTAAATCTTTATTCGACGCGTTACCCCAAAACATTATGTCGTATCCCAAGTACGCGGCAGTAGTTCCGTGATACGCTGTGAGTAGAGCATCAAGGATAAATATCGAGGCAAGCTTATATAGAGCATATGCAGAGCTACTTATTTTTTTTAACTGACTTCCAAAAAGGTACTCAATTCGGCTGTATGTTTTTTTTTGTGTGTTTGTTAGCGCGATTATTCCGCCAATTATGAATCGATTTCAATGATTCTTTTTTTGTTTGGTAGGCTCTATATCAGAGGTGGTCCCATTCAAATTTTAACAAAATCGGTCCAGCAGTTTTTTAGAAAAACAACAAAAATCTAAAAAAATGCATCCGGACATACATCGATGATATTTTCAACTGACTCTCTGGCTCATTGGAGCAGTGCGTTTAGTTGGCATAGTATCACTTCTGTATGCCGGAAGGGGTAGGCAGAGGTGTATTACACACCCACGGTTCGCCAGCTATGTTTAAGTCCCACGTAATAGGGGACGAGCCAATTGCCGTACATTGCCTAGAATTTTTCTTTTTACGAAAAAGCTCAATAACACTGCCCGACCTGGGGATCGAAGCCGAGACCTCTTGGTCAGCAGTCGCACATACTACCTCTGCACCACCGAGGCAGTTTAGTTGGCGTACCCATATTATATGTATATGGGTACGCCAATCTTTCTTCACGGTCTTCGAAAGACTCTCGCTGTTTTCTATTGCACGCCTCATAAGCGAAGCGTTGAGGTGGGTCCTACTCCCGGTTGACACGGCACAGCTGATTTTTCAAACTTAAAATGTCTCAATTTATCATATATTGCACTTGTAAAATAATATATACACACACATATATAAAAAACACTATTTTTAACACTCGTGACATTTTTGTTATTAAAATTAGTTAATAAAATGTTTAAAAAAGTTGTGTGTGTTCGGACGTCCGTGTGTCGTAGGTAATATATGTTAACACGATAACGGCCGAAATACTTTACTAATCGAGTCTTTTTTTTTTCTTTTACGATTCAGTATAATTACGAATAGAGCTCTATCACTTTTCACGGTCCGATTCGATGTGATTTAATTGTTATTAAATAAACAAAAAAAAAGTGACTATTTACGCTCGACTCGACACTAAAACCAGCGCTATACCTTATTTCATGAGAACTACTTCTATAGAGCAATATAGAAGTATTTCTTAAAATTAGCGCTAGATGGCGTATAAGATATGATAACCATATTAGGACTTTTTGAAATTAGCGCTATCTATGTGATTTAACTACTTAGTAAGACCAATACGTTATTAGTTACTTCAAATAATTAATTTTATTGTGAAAAATGAACATTATAATTTGTGAATAAGGAAAAAGAATCGACCAACGCCATCTATCTCCGCCATTTCGGAAATGGTACGATAGCTCAATGGATTAGAGCACTTCCCCGGAAAGGAAGGGACGCGGGTTCGTTTCCCGCTCGTACTAAAATACTCTTTTTCCTTATTCACAAATTATAATTTGTACTTTAAGAGTAGCTGAGCATGTCAAGTGCTAAAATATAGATCAAAATGTTTGAAAAATGAACATTATGAAGCGTGCACTTTTGGATTTTTTTCTTTCTCTACTGCGCTTTAGGCGCTCATATTTATCATTTTCAGACTCCTGTGCTCCGAGGAAGGCCTCCCCATAATGTACCATTTACTCTAACCTACGCACCTATTTTATAAATAACCACTAAAAAGCAAAAAATAAATAATTTTTAAATAAAAAAAAACCGCCTTCAAAAGACGCCTTGAACTAAAAACTAAAAAATAATTTAGTATTTACATACGATTTCCGTGCTAGACACCTACTGATGTGTTCTTCTGTGTGCGTAATATTAGTTAAATTTGAGGAATATCTTTCTAGCTAGGATATCTATTAATTAGAAACCGGTTATCGAGAAAAAATTTTTGACAGTTTAGTTTAAAACTAAATAAAACTATTTATCTCCTCTACTTTTCTCCAGATTCTATTTTTTTCTTGAAGGTTAGCAACACGTACCACCGAAGGAATGTAACATAGTTCCAGAGGCCCGCCAATAAAGGCGGAGAGACGGCACACGGCGGGTTTTTTTAGTGGGTGGGGGCCCCACACTACCCTGTTCGTTGCCCCGGACGAGGTGTGTGGTTAGGAACATTTTTTCCCGTCTTAACAAAAAAAAAGTTTAGCAACACGTGCGTGACATCCCGTACCTAGATTTTTTTAAAGACAACAAACTGCACTAAGGAGTAATCCTTGTATCGCGGGAGACTTTACAAACATACAATTTTACGGACACAAAGTACACCCAGACTCAGAACAACCATTTGTGGATCACACAAAGCGTTGTCCTGTATGGGAATCGAACCCACAGCAGTCAAGCGGGAGACCGGTATCTAAACCACTCCGCCATTTGTGCAGTCTGTTCCAACTCTCCTGGAATTTCAGGAGCCTCCCAGAATGAATTCCTTTTTCTGGAATTTCAAATTAGCGTATCTACAATTACAATTTTAGAAGAAATGGCAAATACAATGTGTATTGCACGCCTCATAAGCGAAGCGTTGAGGTGTGTTCTACTCCCGGTTGACACGGCACAGCTGATTTTTAAAACTTAAAATGTCTCTATTTATCATATATTGCACTTGTAAAGTAATATCTACACACACATATAAAGAACAAACACTATTTTTAACACTCATGATATTTTTGATGCCATTTTTGTTATTTAAACTAGTAAAAAAACTGTTTGAAAAAAATCTGGCTTGGACGTCCGTGAGTTGTAGGTAATGTATGTTAACATGATAACGACCAAAATACTTAATTAATCGAGTCTTTTTTTTTTTCATTTACGAATTATTATGACTAGGAATAGAGCCCTATTACTTTTCACGGTCTGATTCGATGTGGTTTAATTGTTATTAAATAAACAAAAAAAATAATGAATATTTACGGCATTTACGCTCGACGCGACACTAAAACCAGCGCATTTCATGAGAACTACCTGCCTTTTTACGTACGCATCTCCACCGGTGGTTTTACTATCGTCAACAGAACAGAACGCCGTTCGCCCGGCCGGTACATTGTTTTTTGTTAAAGGAAAGTTTTTACCTTTGCTTGACAAACTGATGATATTTGTCCAGTATAATAACTATTTTATCCATAACAATAACTAAAAACACTAAACACACGTAAATAATAACACACCAATGTTATAAAACACGAAAAAAACGTATTTTACATTGCACAATTTTTTTGCGTGGCCTTGGCATCACAGTGTTTTCACTTAGAACAAAACAAAGTATAAAATTATAAGGCAACCAAGTTAGGATGATAAATGGTATAAAGATTTTTTCTTGTTGAAGTCATTGATTTTTAAATAAGTCGTATAATATTGTCCAAAGTTGCAATTTTCTATTGATAGATAGATAGTCGCTGTTTTAAAGTAAAAGAGATATTGACAAATGCAGCCCTAGATGTCGCAAGTGGCAATTTTAGATGTATTCAGTTGCTGTTGTATACATAGAACCACATATTGCTTTTTTTGTAAGGAAACCAGCGATGTCTTTTTGATTTCTTAAATTGTTTTTGTTTACAGTTCAATAAATTATAAAATTTTACATGTTTATATATATTATATGCACTTATGCAGGTATATATGTAAACTCATGGATTGTTGTTCTTACTAATTGCCAGATGGCGCCTTGCAAAATGACATAGGTAGACCAATATAGAAGTACTTCTTAAAATTAGCGCTAGATGGCGTATAAGACATGAAACCCACATTAGTACTTTTTGAAATTAGCGCTATCTATGTGATTTATTGAAAACTACTTAGTAAAACCAATACATTATTAGTTACTTATCAAATATTTAGATATTTTTATATATATTTTTAGCATTTGACATGCTTAGCAACATACATTAAACACAAAGTGAAAAATGGGAAATCGAAAATAACAGTCACGAGCAGGATTCGAACCTGCATCTCCTGGATACCGTCCAGATGCTTTGCCAATTCAGCCATCGTGACCCTTGCTCCTGACTGCTAATTTCGATAACACATTCATACTTAACGTCTTTGGGTGACGCCTGCACCATCTGTCGGCAGTATTTTCATACATTATACCGACCAGGTAAACTTAATTTTACAATTAAGATTTTACCTAATAATGACGCAAACCCTATAAATATTTAGATATTTTTATATGTATTTTTAGCATCTGACATGCTTAGCAACATACATTAAACACTAAGTGAAAAATGGGAAATCGAAAATAACAGTCACGAGCAGGATTCGAACCTGCATCTCCTGGATACCGTCCAGATGCTTTGCCAATTCAGTTGGTATAATGTATGAAAATACTTCCAACAGATGGTGCAGGCGTCACCCAAAGACGTTAAGTATGAATGTGTTATCGAAATTAGCAGTCAAGAGCAAGGGTCACGATTGCTGAATTGGCAAAGCATCTGGACGGTATCCAGGAGATGCAGGTTCGAATCCTGCTCGTGACTATTATTTTCGATTTCCTATAATTCACTTTGTGTTTAATACTTATCAAATAATCAATTTTATTGTGAAAAATGAAGATTATGAGGCGTGCAGTTTTGGATTTTCCAAAGTATTTAGTATATCAATTAAAAATATTGTAAGCAGTCTTTGCCTATAATTAAAAAGGCATTAAGCAAGTAGCAATAAAATATAACAAAGCTGTGTCTGTACATTTAAGATATTTGAGAAATAATAACGTATTAGGCTATAAAAACTACTGAACAGATTTTGATGCAACTTCTTTTATGCCATAGCTCTAAATTAGACTTAAAAACTGGTATATATTTTGTCCCACTACTCTATCGGGTACAGTGTCTGAAAACGAATGTCCACCAAGTGTGTGTTACCAGTGATGACATGGAACAGAGACGTGGTCTCTGAATGTTGGCCTTGTATCAAGGCTCAAAGTCGCTCAGCGGACCATGGAGCGGACTATGCTTGGTATTTCCCTACGTGATCGAATCCGTAATACGGAGATCCGTAGGAGAACGACAGTGACCGACATAGCTCGCCGGGTTGCCATGCTGGAGTGGCAATGGGCAGGACACATCGCTCGACGAACCGACAACCGTTGGGGACGAAAGGTTCTCGAGTGGCGACCACGTATCGGATGGCGCAGCGTAGGACGGCCCTCCACCAGATGGACCGATGATCTGTTCAAAGCCACGGGGAGCCGTTGGTTGCGGTCGGCACAGGACCGCTCGTTGGGGCGTTCTCTTGGGGTGGCCTATGTCCAGCAGTGGACGTCGAAAGGCTGATGGATGGATGGACTCTATCGGGAACCTGAGATATAACCGAAAAACTAGCTTTTGGTTGCGGCAGAATAGCGGGCAAAGGCTAGTAGATATATAATAAATGTATATAATGTTTGACCTGCAGCAATATACACTATGTTGGCAATCAATCAATAAATAAATGCATCTTGTAGTGAGACGGAGAAAAATATTACCAAAATAAAAAATATGATGTATAAATATTTTGAGTGTATGAAACGCCGTCTGCAATTATGTTTATGTTATAGTATTTAATATAAGTGGATAATAAAGGAAAGAGAACGTATTAATCAAGCAAATATATCACGGCAGAAATCCTAACGTAAAACCATTACAAAATAGATTTTAAAGATTTTTTAAAGTTTACTTTCAGTCGTATTTTTAAAATATCTGGTTTATTTTGTATTTTTTTCTTCGATATTTAAACTGGTTAGAGTTGGTATCTACCCATACCCCATGCATTCCTAGCTTCTATACAAGAGTAGTATCAGCTATCTCTCATCGACTTAAAGACTAAATTATATGGTACACGTGCATTTTAAATATTTGGCACGTAACGTTTTGAGTATTTTACTAAAATGGTATATAAATTAGTTAAATAGGAAAAGGAAATGATACATTTAGTCACCGGCATCATTAGTGACTAACGTTACAACTAATTAAAGTATTAGCGAATTAACAACAATTACCGTTCTTGACTACCTTGTAAGTTCAGCGGCTTGATACTTGGAACTGCGGGAATCCTGATTCTAATCTTGAGTAGGGTAAATAGTGATAAGAAGAGTGAGAGAATATTGAGTAAAAGCGAGTAAGCTTGCGTAGTAAGTGCACGTAGTGGGTGTCCATCATCGTTCTACGTAAAGAGAATAAAATATTATATTAAAAGCCTTTACCCACGGCTTAGCTAAGGACATAAGTTATTTTTTATACCTATTTAATAAACGTTATACTTCTGCCAATTTACACAAATATACACCTAAAACTTCCTTATGAATAACTTCGTCCAATGATTAAAACCGCATAAGACTCCGTCTGTAGTTTTTGCGCTGAGACATGTTACTTACTCTACGCACTCACTAAATGCAGGTTCGAATTCTGCTCGCAGTAAACCTCTCTTTTTCCAGTTTCTCAATAATTTGTTCTTTAAAGTAGCTGAGAATGACAAGTGCTAAGTACAGATCGAAATATTTAATGCTGATTGTTAAATGTATGTCGAGCAAATTTCTAAGTATAAAACAATACATACATGTTAGTAAACTGTATGTTTTCATTTCAGAAACACTCGGCTGCATATGCCATGCGTCACTGAGACACGCGCTTACTTAGAACCGGATACAGCGAATGCTCAACATGTTGGATAAGTTTTCGGTGCGGTGGGTCGAGCGGATCAGGCGTGGGGGTGTCTTGAATCAATTCCTAATGGCCACTATGGGTAAGTAGCTTATATACATAATACAAACAATTAATCTGTGCATGTGACTATCCTTTTTTTTTTTGGCGGATAATAATGTACCTAACAGCATGTGACCTCCTAGCACTAACCATATGGACTAGTAGTTAGGATAGTAGTATCAAGTTCAATTTGTAGTCTTAAGTTCTCGCGCTTTTGTGACGAATGACCGTAACTGTAAGATAATATTTTAAAGATTTGTGACTTTATTACTGAGTGCCATGATTGTAATTACGTTGAACTTAAAACTGTTTTAAAACCTTTGTCTCAGTTCTTTAGTAAACAGATGTAGCTGTTTAAGTATATATCCACACGGACAGTTTTTAGCTTGATTTTGTTTGTGATACTGTATCTTGTTGGTATTGATGATCGAAGTTTACAAATTATATAGGTATAGGCATGGACATATAAAAATATTCGGACATAGTCTCGCTAATACAACTTTGTGTCGCTCAGAGTCGGCCAGTTCGCTGTACGTACATGCCTACATGCACACATTCACACGTTAGTCAGCCATTGCCCGAGTAAACGTCATCACAGGGTACGCCTACGCTGCAAAAAAATATTAAAATACAGCATGTCTTGTATGGTGAAATGGTGTAAAAACCGTAGTGACCGAAAGAAAAAAAAACCAGGAGTCACATTTCATAGGTAAACGAATAATTTATTCACTTAGTTCCCTATTTTATACATTAAAATTAATATTAATCCACTAGAACAAAATAATTCAGTATTGCTAATATTCACTAGTGCAAATTACCCGAAATATGGGAGTTTTATAGTTCTATATTTATTACTTTTTTAAACTCTGATTTTTTATTTTGTAGAGTAAAATGATATTTAATTGCCACGTATCGTTAATAGTGTTGTTGTAGTCTGCGTTATCGAAAACACATTATTCATATTTTTTTATTATAATAAATTTTCTGATGGTTTATACATTTGAATTTGCCTTGGTCAGTAGTATAAGTAGCATGAATTTATTATTGTAGTGGCATTTACAAAATCTAAATTAAACATATATATACTAATGCCCGTTCCCTCTTCCAGGGAAGTAAGTGTTATCCCGTCAGGCCTTTTACCATCGTCCCCTAAAAGTCCGGATGGTTCCAAGGTTGCTGGGATGTTCGCACTTCCAAAAGCCCGACGGATGACATCGCTCAAAATGCCGCGGCGAGCTAAATGCCAGCGCTCCTAATGGGAGATTTTTAAGTCGTTCGTTTTTAATTAATAGCCTTTAAATGCATTTAATAAAACAAAGCGAATCCCAAAAATCCCTCATGCTGCAGATACCCCATAGGCAGGGCAAAAAACCGTTGTCCGTGTGGTGACGGACTAAGAATACAAGTGTCACCACCACATTATTTCCCACGGGTGTCGTATGAGGCGACTAAGGGAAGTAAGCAATTATCATCCATTGCATGACTGGTGGTAGGGCTGGGTAATAAGTGGGAGTACTCACTTGGTATCGGGCCCGAGCGGGTTGGTACCACCATCTCCCGTGTGACCGCCAATGTAGCACATCGTTGCGTTTTGGCTGTAGCAGGAGATAGCCGTTTATTCTTTCATTTCATATCGGTGAAATGAAATGGTGAGCAGCGGCTTGACAATACTCTTGGTATAATTGAGTCCATGAGCGACGGTTACCATTTACCATCAGATGGGCCGTGGCTCGTTTGCCACTACATGCAATAAAAAAACTTTTCTTTAACGGCATTTCCAAACGGTTCTTTTAACGCAACGCCTCGTCCTAGGCAATTGCTCGTATATCGCTTGAATCTTCACAAACATAACGTGCACAAATATACCAAGACTCAGATAAACTTTTAAAGACCGCATTTATATTTGTGTTGTGAAAATTGAACCAGTAATAGTTCAGTAATTTAAATGCATAATATATGTACATGTGACTGCAGCTTATTTAAATTCAATAGATGTAGGCTATAGTAAGATAATCATAGCATTTTATCGAATCTTAATGGCGTAGGTGTTGTGACAGTAAACTCATTTAGAGGACTATTCAGCTTAGTACAATGGAATTATAATAATTGCAAATTTCACGCATCTTATTATGAAGGGGACGCTTGCGCAATGGAAAGACCATGCAGTTCTAAGCTTTAAAATCTTTACTAAAATTAAAATACGTTTAGCTTTGGAAGCTGTTGTTTTAATATGTCGGTAAAAAAGGTGTAGGACGGCCTCCCACCAGGCGGACCGATGACCTGGTCAAAGTCACAGGCATTCTTTGGATGCAGGTGGCACAGGACCTCGTTCGCTGTGGCGTTCTCTTGGGGAGGCCTATGTCCAGCAGTGGACGACGAAAGGCTGATGGGATGGATGGAAAAATTGTAAAAAGTAAGAAAATGTTAAGTGACACATATCGCTCGATACTGTCCGAACATTATCAAATTAAAATATTTGAAACACACAGGTTTTCTTATGTTATTCTCCTTTACCCTTAAGAAGAAGCAAGAGAGATGTTTGAGAGTTTTGCCATTAACCCTCAGGTGGTATATATGTCTGTAATGGGAAATGCAGTTCCAAATTACGTTCTTAGTTCTGTTTTCCTAAATTTTTAAAATGCCAGAGGGGCTTAAATCCCATGTAGGTATTTCAAAAACGAACGATACAGAAATATTCGTATTGAGACTATCGTAAGATTGATACTGGGGGGTTAGGCAGAATGTCATATTTCACGTGTCGACCGTATCAAGATCACTGTGATTGGTTGAGAAACCGACGCGTGATGTCACAATAATCCGTTGGCCAATCACGGTGATCTCTCAACCAATCACAGTGATCTCGATACGATCGACATGTGAGATATGACATTCTGCCTAACCCCCCATAATAGACATCCATCCATCCATCCATCAGCCTTTCAACGTCCACTGCTGGACATAGGCCTCCCCAAGAGAACGACACAACGAGCGGTCCCGTCATGGGGGATAATGCCGTAATCGCCACGCTTGGCAGGCGGGTTGGCGATCGCAGTGGATGTTGTTAATACTCGAGGGAGTGCTGCTGCCCACTCCTTCGGTATTCTCTCAGTCGCCTCTTACGACTCCCGTGGGTAGAGAGGAGTGGGACAATTATAAGCTGGCCCCACTCTGCTGATGACATAATAGACATACTCGTATATAACCAGAAATAAATCACGTTGCGGTGTCAATGAGTTCCTGGCGGGCACTGGGTCGCTGCGTGCTCGCCCTGATGATGAGCATCGAATATGCTCAAACCCGGGTCGACAAAATCGATCCACAACGTAAGTTATTTCCGGTTATATATGTCTGATACAGAAATTATGAGAAACTAAGCTAACAAGATTACACTCAATTATTCTAATTATCCATTTTATACGCTAAACCACAGATATATAGATCTGTGTGCTAAACTATCAACATTCCGATAGATCTGGCAACATTGCAAAATATATAAACACTTATTCATTTTTGTATTACATTACATTCCTGAAGCAATAACGGGTATCTATTTCCTTAACAATGACCATGTATATCAAAATTGTAATAAAATTATTCATTATTTTGTCTAATACAGTTATATAATACTAGCTTCTGCCCGCGACTTCGGGCAGAACCCGCGACTTCGTCCGTGTGGAATAGTTTTACAACAAATTGGGTTAGCATATAAAAGGTTATAGTGAGCCAACCTTAAAAACATATGTTGTCGCGGACTTTTTTTTTAAACTTTTAAAGGGAAACAATTCTGTCATACATGATTTTTGAGAAACTTTAACCGTTTACGCAGCGCACGCAGCGGAAGCTCTCAAAAGGAAAATAAAAACCCCGATTTTGAATCATTTCATTGGTGCTCCGCTTCTATTGGTCTTAGTGTGATGATATGTAGCCTATAGCCTTCCTCGATAAATTGGATATCTAACACTAAAATAATTTTTCAAATCGGACCAGTAGTTCCTGACATTAGCGCGTTCAAGCAAACAAACAAACTCTTTACCTTTATATATTAGTATAGATGTGGTAAATAATATGTGTTGTAGTTTAAATGGTACATTATTGTTTATTATTTTCCAATCCTAATTTGTGTTATGTCCGCTTCTGATTGATTAGGCATTATTATTCCATGTTATTCGCGTGATTTCGATAACAATAGCATAGTGACGCAATACATCTATAATTTTGTAAATAGATTGACATTAAATATAGCAGATCATATGTACTGCTTAGGCTATGAAGGTGGATGGAAGGAGAGCGGTGGCTAGTAACAAAAGATGGATGGATTGTGTAAATGAGGACATGAAAAAAAAGAAGAGTTTATGCTAAGACAGAGACGAATGGAAAGAAAACATATTGTGACCACCCACATGCAGTTAGAAGGTTAAAAGGAAAGATGTGCTCAATAGGCTGTGAATAAAAAGAAAAGTTATTGTGACCACCCACTTAAAGTTGGAAAAGGGCAGAAGGAAGAAGAAGAATGCACTCAATAGGCTACACTTCAATACACAGTAAAATTAGAACCCGGTGTGCCAAGAGAAGATAAGAGAAAAGTAAAAGAACACAAAATAATGGTTGTTGAAACTCACAGAAAAGTCAATATTAAAAGCAATTAAGAGCTGATTTGACCAAACTCGAATTTATTCAAGAGTAACTATACCCGGAATAATCTATTCCATGATTTTATTATATATAATCAACAGTCGTTTTTCCACACAATCCGACGTAGCTATACTTGGATTATTCGCGAATAGCAGAGTGAATTTAATACCCGGCAGAAAGAAGTTGTTCTACAAACGGGACGGTGTATAGCTTAACTCATTTCAACTCTTATTTGTCGTATTATAGCGTGGTAAAATAGCTGTCAAAGAAGTTTAAAATTTTCGAAATATCGCTTGGCGATTCGTTTGGGTTAACGTCGTTTTCTTTTCAGGTTTGCAAGTTTTTTTAACCAATTTCAGTGTAAAATGAATGACGTTATGTATAAACGCCGAAATCATGATCATTAATAGTATTCAAAGAAATGCATTCTCTCTTTTAGCCACCTCGAATGTCTAGGTATAACTTCCTCCCCACTGAAGGAATGTAATATAGTTCCGGTGGCCCAAAGAAACGGCACACGGCGTTTTTCTTTAGTGGGTGAGGGCCTCATACTACCCTGTTCGTTGCCCCGAACGACAAGGTGTGCGGTTAGGAATATTTTTTCCCGCCTTAACAAAAAAAAGATATAACTTCCTCGTCACTATCACTATCTTGAATTTAAATCGTTTAAACGAAACGTTGCCTTTTATGTTTTTAAAACAATAATTCCTTGTGTTGCATTAAAACGACAGAACAAAAATGATGACGCCATTTTTATTTCCTCGGATTAGCCCTTTAATCGATGCTTATCGGTGGTATAGTGACTATTCTCGAATAAGCTCGCTATACTTCGAATTGTTGTTGGTTAAACGTTAAATTGATTTAATCTTGAGTTAGTAGCGATTTATTCTAGGAATAAAATGTATTCTTGTTTGGTCAAATCCGCCCTAAGTACCTACTATTTCTTTTCTTCTTTTGTTAAACAACACAATCCTGAATATTTCACAAATAAACATACTATTGAATAACGCAACTAAACTATTTATGACGCACAACAACAGTCAAAAAAAATCAAATTTAATTAATTAATTTTTAATTTTTTTCGTAAAAAATAAATTCTCAGTAGCAGGCCGGAGTTTGGAAATGTACCCGGTAGACGACAATAGGCTCGCCCCCTATTACGTGGGACCTAAACATAGCAGGCGAATCGTGGGTGTGTAATACACCTCTGCCTACCCCTTCGGGGAATACAAGCGTGATGCTATGTTTTTTGTTTTTTTTTTTTATCAACAGTCATATGTTAGAATGGAAGGCACCTGATGCGGGAGACCGTATTTTTTTTGTGGAACCCTAATTACTAATACACAAAAAAGCCTAAGATACTCATAATATCAGAAAATTCCACCCAAATCGTCCAACAAACAGGCAGACAGACGAACACTTGAAAGACTGGTATTTTGTAATAACATCTGTAATTTCATATGCATTTAGTTAAAAGTTGCGATTTGTTATAAACAAACTTCAATTTTACTTATTTGTACTTATACAGATTATACCTACAAGCACGCGACAGAGTAACCGGTGCATGACTCACCGATGTTCTGTCGAAAGGTAAACGGGTTCTGTACTTAACACACAGTGACAGTGGGGGTTATAAAGGTTCAAACCACTGTGGTAATTTACCACCATCCGATATAATAAAACAACATAGCATATAATACTACCTTTAAAATTTCAGTAGCAGCCCGGAGTTTGCAAATGTGCCCGGTAGACGTCAATAGGCTCGCCCCTATTACATGGGACTTAAACATAGCTGGCAAGTCGTGGGTGTGTAATGCACCTCTGCCTACCCCTTCGGGGAATACAGGCGTGATGCTATGTTATAAAATTTCAGAGACTTATATCCCTCCGTTTATTATTTTTAACACACCATTCATTCCCACGGGTGTCGTACAAGGCGACTAATGGAGTAATACACCTCTGCCTATAACCCGTTCGGGGAATACAGGCATGATGGTATGTTTTACAATGTATACTTATCTACAATAATGATCTAAGTACATATACATAGCTATATAGCTATATGCATATGCTCACAATAAGCATGACCTATGTCAAATAGAACCTATTTGGAGGAAGTCAGCACTGATAATATTATTATGATATACTAAGGTTAGAAGAAACTGACATATCGATTCCATATCAATTAAATAGTTATTTGAATAACGATAAAGTTATTCATGTGTTATTGAAATATTAATAAACATGTGAGACGTAATAGTTACTAGGTATACTCATTAAAGAAAAACATAGAAATGTATTGATATGGATGACATAATTTATGCAATTTGTCCGTGTGGTGGCGGAATAAGAATACAAGTGTCACCACCCCATTCTTTCCCACGGGTATCGTACGAGACGACTAAAGGTAGTAAGCAATTATTAGATGTATAAAAGTTAAGAAAAAAGGTCTCATAACTTATTTGTACGCCTAGATGCGCCATTTTGAGATTTGAGAGAAAATTTTGCTAAGGTTGCCACTGAAGAGTCGCTCAGTAGAGGGTACCCGAAAGGGTAAGCCGCCGGCAGACCATCGAAGGAATGTAACATAGTTCCAGTGGCCCGCCAATAAAGGCGGAGAGACGGCACACGGCGGGTTTCATTAGTGGGTGTGGGCCCCACACTACCCTGTTCGTTGCCCCGAACGACGGGGTGTGCGGTTAGGAACATTTTTACCCGCCTAAAAAAAAATGTTGCCACTGAAGTGATCTACCGCGTTGGACCAGGGTGTGGTTACCGCTTAAACCTCTTTTATTTCTGATGGAATCTACATTTTGGCTTTTTATGGTGAGGCTTACCGCACATCATGGGGAGACAACGGCTTGGTGGGTTGGGGCTCACACCTACTAAACTATCTACTGTTCGCGTATCCATACTCGGCGGACCACTGATACACCTACATTTTACCTACGCAAGTTCTATGACGAAGGTAGAAAAAAAAACTTTGTAGCTTTACTACTCGGCGTTGCCGTGTAAGAATGCAGTCCAGACAAAACACATTCAATATACATGGTTTGCTTAAACAATAGAGTTTCACACCATCATCTTTTAAAAACTTACACAACTAAAGAAACTAATTACGAATCTTTTTCATATAAAAATCTACACTTATCCGATACAAAATTATTCATTAATATCGGTTAAGTGGTTCAGAAGATGAGCGTGAGAGAACACGTGACACGTGATTTATATATCAATAGACAGCAATTAATGGTGCAAGATCGTCCTCACACTATCTCGATATAACCAGACTTGTGTTCATTGTGCGCTATCATTGATTGTTCATACCGCGTCGTCGTAGATCACTGACGTTACATTCATTAGTAGCTCAAAGATTGGAGTGGTGATGTAATATTGGTGAGGTTCGTTTACGCAGTGTTGATCGCTTTCTCTATCATATTCAATTATTTTTCTCACAATCTGTTATTCTACCAATATCCGAATCACAAACATCATCAATCATAGAATTATAGACATCTCAAATTGAGAGCCATTTCATTTAAGTCCTTGTACTCACACTGCGCCAGTATAGGTCAGTAGATTTCAATATTAAAGCCCGTTAACATTACAAATGTAGCTATAATATATATTAATACTAGCTGACCCGACCGACGTTGTCCTGTCTTAGCTATGAGCATTCAATTACTTGCACACTGTCAATTACGTGCTAAGTAGAAATAGTCGTTAATTATTCAGATATTTTCCAATTATATGCGCAATTTTCTTATTTTTTCTTTCCTAAGAACCCTCTCCTACCAATAATAAACACAACAAAAAAAGAATTAGCGAAATTATTCCATCCGTTTACACGTGATGCGATGACCAAGGGAAATAGAGATTCATTTTTATATAAGAGGTGATCCATTTCGAGGTTCCCTACTTTTTTAAAGAAAAAAGCACAGAAAATTCAAATTTAATGGAGAATGTTTATTATCATTTAAAAAAACATTCTTTGGCATTTATTTTTTGAAGATTATGTCTATCAAATGGCCGTTGCTACGTCGCAGATGGTCCATCAGTTGAGTCCAATTTTCGATGACTCGTTCGAGCATTTCGACTTGTAACAATAAAGTAATGAGGCCCATTTCTGGCTCAATGGGCATGTAAACAAACAAAATTACCACATTTGGGACGAAGAGCAACCTGAAAAGATTCAAGAACTGCCACTTCATCCAGAAAAAACAACGGCTTGGTGTGGTTTGTGGGCCGGTGGAATCATCGGTCCATATTTCTTTAAAAATGATGCCGGTGCGAACGTAACCGCCAATGGCGACCGTTAACGTGCCATGATAACTGACTATTTGATGCCTGAAATTAAAGCTCGTGATTTCAGCGATATTTGGTTTCAGCAAGACGGCGCCACTTCCCACACATCGCATCAATCAATGGATTTATTGAGAGAACATTTCGGTGAGCACATAATTTCACGTTTTGGGCCGGTCGATTGGCCACCAAGATCGTGTGATATCACACCGTTAGACTTTTTCCTGTGGGGATATGTAAAGTCTAAAGTTTATGCGGGCAAACCCGCTTCGATTCAGGCCTTGGAGGAAAACATCATGCGTGTCATTCGCCAGTTACCAGTCGAAATGCTCGAACGAGTCATCGAAAATTGGACTCAACGGATGGACCATCTGCGATGTAGCAACGGCCGATATTTGATAGACATAATCTTCAAAAAATAAATGCCAAAGAATGTTCTTTCAAATGATAATAAACATTCTCCATTAAATTTGAATTTTCTCTTTTTTTCTTTAAAAAAGTAGGGAACCTCGAAATGGATCACCTCTTATATAGATAGATAAAAACCATAGCAATGTATATTACGATATATTTTATACACAAATTTTCGAGTGACCGCAGATGCTATAATATATATTTCTATAACTTCACTAACTTGTACCGTCATTTATATTACAACCTTTTGAATTTTTAGTTTTATATTAAACTAGCTACTGCTATTAAAGCATGATATTTTAATTTATTTTTACTTTTATATACTTACATTACATACTTGCTCTCTTCACAGCAAATCATAACTCACTTCTATGAATTCGTCGAACAAATATTTGTGGATACATCATCAGTCATTATCTTTTCAGCAGAGACGGCAAGCTGTCTGCTTATCATGACACTGAACTAACGAACGTAATATGTTATTAACATTATAATCCTTGAATGTTTTATGCTGGAGCACTATATTGTAAAATAATAAATGTGTTATTAGCGACTAAGCATTTGCATCAATCTTTATGAAAATTGCAATTTCTTCAATTGAATGTGAAATAAAATCGTCATATTGTGTTATCTAAATTCAATTATAAGTAATAAACCCATTAACACCAATTTACTCCAAAAACTTCAATGGATTGAAACGTTCGTTATGTTTTTTATTCGCGTTGTTAATGATTCGATGGCGGCTGAAAATTGCTATCTTTGCATCATGTCGTTGTCGACGATAATGGTATGGGGCATATTATTAGTTATTTGGTGACATCTTTGCCCGGAATTATCGATGTGATATTATTTTGTTAAGGCGGGAAAAAATGTTCCTAACCGCACACCCCGTCGTTCGGGGCAACGAACAGGGTAGTGTGGGGCCCTCACCCACTAAAGAAACCCGCCGTGCGCCGTCTCCGCCTTTATTGGCGGGCCACTGGAACTATGTTACAATTCTTCGGTTGTATCATTTACACCCTGTATATGAAATTGATTCATCCTGCATAATCATTATTAGTGTAATAATTAAAATGGGCCGAAATTCGTTTACTTTCGGTTTAACCGAATTTCGGTGGCTTGAACCGAACTTCGGTATTCAGCCGAAGTTCGGTTTACACGCCGAACATTCGATATTAGAAAAAGATTCTACTAAAATTTACAGAAATCAAATCGTCATAGCTGCAAACTAAGTCACATAATTATTAAAATACTCTAGTCATCTAATCTTGGTCAGTTTTTCGTTAAACTTTAATTATTATAGATAAATTAAAATGTATAATAGAATAAATAAATTAATTAGTTTTTTTTCGCAATTCAGGAGTTTAATTTGAAATACTAGTGACACCTTCACACTGGTTGTTTTTATTGTTTTACGACGATGTCTTTCATACAAAATACACACAGCATACGACAGTTACTCCCGAGGAAGCACACACCGAAGTGCGGCCGAATTTTGTATGTTTACCGAATGTTCGGCCGAAGTTCGTATTCTGTGAAAATCACATTCGGTTTTCTGATTCCTCTCACATTCGGTTCTCTAGTAATAATATAGTTTTTTTTTCTAATGTAAGTGGTAACCGTAGCTCATGGACTCAACTATATCGAGAGTATTGTCAAGCCGCTGCGCACCGTTTCATTTCTCATATATGAAATGAAAGAATAATCTTCTGCTACAGCCAAAACACACTGAAGTGCTTCAGGACCGGTCACACAGGAGACGGTAGTACCAACCAGTTCGGGCCCGATAGCAAGTGAGTACTCTCACTTGATACCCAGCCCTACCACCAGTAAATTACTAATATATAAATTCAAGATATCTATATGTTTATATTTAAATCTGAGTATTTAAAACACTTCCACCTAATCACGCTGTCTTTGTCCACACATCCGGACCGCAACACAGAATTATAAACAGAATCTCGCTTGCAACTAAATGCGTGATACGAATTTGAATGGTATTGCCAAACTAATAAAAATAAATGTATAATCATTTTAAAACTATGGTCTTATCTAATCTGTGGGTCTAGCCAAGTTGCATTCTATGATCGCTAACGCTAATAGAAAACTATTTAAATGTATGGGAATTTGACATCTTTAACCATAGATAAATAACCTATATCTATCTAAGTCTTCAACAATATCTATAACGCTAAGTCACGTGACTTAACGTTAGAGATGTCAAATTTCCATACAATTTAATAGTTCTCTATTATCGTTAGCGATCATAGAACGCAACTTGACTAGACCCACTGATGGTAGCTTTCCGTACTAAGAAAATGTTCTCATGGTCAGATCCAAATGGTATCAGTTACCACCTTCTACGGCATTTTTTAATCATAGCATAGCATCACGCCTATTTTACCCGAAGGGGTAGGCAGAGGTGTATTACACAGCCACGGTTCGCCAGCTATGTTTAGGTCCCACGTAATAGGAGGCGAGTCTATTGCCGTCTACCGGGCACATTTCCAAACTCCGGGCTGCTACTGAGTATTTTTCTGTTTACGAAAAAGCTCAATAACACTGCTCGACCCGGGGATCGAACCCGAGACCTCATGATATAAAATTAAATGATAAACGGCTATTTCATGCTACAACCAAAACACACCGATGTGTTTCATGGCCGGTCGCACGGGAGATGATGGTACCAACCCGCTCGGGCGCGATACCAAGTGAGTACTCCCACTTGGTACCCAGCCCTACCACTAGTCATGCAATGGATGATAATTGCTTATTTCGCTTAGTCGCCTCGTAGGACACCCGTGGGAAAGAATGGGATGGTGACACTTGTATTCTTAGTCCGTCACTACACTGATTAAAGGAATAATTAAGGACACTCTTAAATTTTGTCTTTTTAGGGATTCAAACTCAACTCGATACGGAACTTCCCTGCTCAGCAGCCTGTTATTAGCAATGTTATTCGCGTGGCCTTTTTTCTTATAGACGACATTATAGACGTCATCGACTCGTCACAATAGCATCATCATAATTAAATGTTACATGGAGTTAAAGCGGAGATTGTTATTATAATATATCATCTACCAGGTAGAAGATAGATATCTATCCATCTTTTATCTATACCATTATAAAGCTGCAACAAGCTACGTCTGCCATCATCATTATCATCATCAGTCACTCCTGGTGCATTTCTGCACATAGGCCTCTCCCAATTTCTTCGAGGTCACTCTGACGGCTGCTCGTTTAATTCAGTCACGGCCCGCATGTCATCGTCTATATCTATATAATTAAGATATTTGAGAAAAAATTAATGTACATAAGTGTCTCTGAACACAAAATATTTTTTTTAGAATTATTGCTTGTTTTTTTTGTGCGGGATTGGTGCATAAACTACTGCACGAATGTTGAATAAACTTTTTTTGATTGAATTTGATTTTTTTTTTGAAAATTCACATTTTTTACTTTGTGTTTAATGTATAGTGCTAAGCATGTCAAATGCTAAAAATATATATAAAAATATCTAAAATCATTTTTTTTTTATTATTGCATGTAGTGGCTGACGAGCCACGGCCCATCTGATGTTAAATGGTAACTGTCGCCCATTAAATGCATATGAATGTTTATATGTAAGCTATACTACCTATAAGTACCAATGTTAAAAACTTTTGTCTGTTTGTTTGTTCCGGCTAATCCCTGAAACGGTTAGTCCAATATAGACGGGGATCATTGACAGATAGCTGATGTTATAAAGAGTAACTAAGCCTTAGTTACTCTTTATAACTATTTTACAAAAATAATTAGGGTATTAGGGATAATTTATTTTACAAAAATAATTAGGGTCCGTACAAAAAACAATATAATAAAAAACGCGGACGATCGCAGGTAGCAACTAGTCTGGTACCCGAAAGGATAGGCCGCCGGCGGACCACCGAAGGAATGTAACATAGTTCCAGTGGCCCGCCAATAAAGGCGGAGAGACGACACACGGCTGGTTTCTTTAGTGGGTGAGGGCCCCAAACTACCCTGTTCGTTGCCCCGAACGATGGGGTGTGCGGTTCATCCATCCATCCATCAGCCTTTTGACGTCCACTGCTGGACATAGGCCTCCCCAAGAGAACGCCACAACGAGCGGCCCTGTGCGCTCATATGGGGGAATAGTGCCGTAATCGCCACGCTTGGCAGGCGGGTTGGCGATCGCAGTGGATGTTGTTAATACTCGAGGGAGTGCTGCTGCCCACTCCCCCGGTATTCCCTCAGTTTTCTCTTATGACTCCCATGGGTGGAGAGGGGTGGGGCAATTCTAAAGCCGGCCCCACACGCCAAACGCACGGGGTGTGCGGTTAGGAACATTTTTTCCCGCCTAAACAAAAAAAAAGGTAGCAACTAGTCTTTAATGTGCTTAGTATTCCTTACTAACTACCTAATTAAACTATCTTCTTCTTATCTATACTACTATAAAACTGTAACAGAGCTGTGTCTGTACATTTAAGATATTTGAGAAAAAATTACTGTAATAGGCTATATAGGCGTGTCTAAACACAAAACAATTTTTTTTAGAATTTTTGTCTGATTGGTCTGTTCGTCTGTTTATCTGTTTGTCTGTCTGTTTGTTTGTTCGCGCATCACACAAAAACTACTGAACGGATTTTGATGCAACTTTTTTTATTTTTGAAGGCCTTGATTAGACTTAAAAATTAGTAGACATTTTATCCCGCTACTATGTCGGGAACCTGAGATATAACCGAAAAACTAGAAAATTATTTAAACTAGATTATAGAATTTATTTAAAAGAACTACTAGATGGATTTTGATGCAACTTTTTTATTTGAAAGGCCTTGATTTGACTTAAAAATTGGTAGATATTTTATCCCGCTACTATATCGGGAACCTGAGTTATAACCGAAAAACTAGCTTTTGGCTGCGGCGAAGCCGCTGGCAAAGGCTAGTATTATAATAATTGTGAAAGTCTATTTTTTTGTTTGTTTGTTTACTCTTGTCGCTGTACATACTTATCCCGGAAAAGTGGAGGTGGGATAGCTATATTGTATAGAGATCAATTATGAGCAAGATGATGATTGTTTTCTCAGCCGCGGCCAGAAGCTAACTTGTTGTTTTAATATCTAATTGAAATCTTGACTAACTTTTCTTTGACTAAAATGTTGTGTGTTTTGTAACACAAATTATTTGTGAAAGTAGTGAAGTGTTAGTAGTAGTGATAAATGTGAAGTAGAGATTTGAAGTGACCGTTGGTGACTGCGATAGCTTATAACGTACATATCAAAATATTTAAAATTACTATTTTTATGCCAGCAGCACCTTTTTTGACGAAAATTAAATTTCATCTGCAATAAAAATACTAGCGAATTAAATACCCTTCTCCATTTGTTGAACTTAAAATATCGTCTCTTTAAAGTACAAATTATTTGTGAATGAGGAAAAAGAGAACTTTAGTGCGAGCGGGAATCGAACCTGCATCCCTTCCAATCCTAATAATAATCCTTTAAAGTAGGTGAGCATGTCAAGTGCTAAAATACAGATCAAAATATCGTCTCTTTGATTAAAATACCTCTGAAATAGCCTAAAATAAAGCGTGTTAAAATATCGCTGTATCTACAATATTATAGCACGTAAGATTGCATAAATATTAAACTTTTATAGGTTTTTTATCTCGCTACAAAATAGGTACATGAAAACTATTTTATTACTAACACATTGCAATTGCATCTATTAGTATTATTGATTAGTATTCCAATAATATTGAAGTTTTTGATAGCTGCTATTTTTTTGAATGCGTATATTGGCAGACTAGCCACGGCCCACCTTATGCCAAACAGTATCCTTCGCTCATGGATAACTATACCGAGAGTACAGTCAAGCCGCTGCTCACCATTTCATTTCACAAATATGATAGAATTTTTTTGTATATTTTGCTCTCGTGGACTAGCTACTCCAGGAAGAGCTACTGTTTTTTTCATACCCATCATAGACTGAGCACAAGCACAAACATACTGCTCACTTGATAGTAAGCGGTTACCGTAGCCTATAGGCGCTAGCAACACCAGAGGCATCACTTGGGCACACACAACGCTGGCACAGCGTGGGTTGGACGATATCATAAACCAAGAATATCTCTCAGGCATACAGGTTACTTCAGGATGTTTTCCTTCTCCGAGAAGTGAGAATTTCTGATAAAATTCAATATTTAATGAATAAATTATTTTTGAAAGTGGAAAAGAGAAGTTTACTGCGAGCGGGATTCGAACCTCCGTCACTTCCAAGGAATTGTTGAAGGTAGGAAGGGACACAGGTTCGAATCTCGCTCGCAGTAAACTTCTCTTTTTCCACTTTCACAAATAATTTGTTCTTTAAAGTAGCTGAGCATGTCAAGTGCTAAAACACAGATAAAATACATTATTTAAGTTAGAAATGTGGCCTTACGAGGCTTGGACTATGGACTGAACTTGGTACTTTACCTTTTCGTTGTGGCTTATGACTTACTTCGCCTGTCACAAGCACTATGGGTGTAATACAGCGGTCTAGCAAAATGCATTCTACCACTAATGTTTTACAGCAAAGACCGTGCAATAAGCAATAATGCCTGTGCCCCGGGGACACTTTCTAAGCACACAATTTCATAGACAGAAAGTACACTGACACTCGAACCACCATTCGTGGATTGAACTCACAACCCTCGACATGGAAGGTCGATATCGGAACCACTGCGCCGTCTGTAATCGTGGCATCAACTTTTCTAATGCTTACATACTTTTTAATTTATTTCCTCTACACATGACCTTTATCTACACTCTTCTAGCAACCTCCTTCTCTAGAATCGAATCTATAATACTTTGGAATGCCTTGGCTTTGGAGACCAGGATAGCCTCCAGTCGTTAAACTTTCAAAGGTTTTTTGTCCGTGTGGTGACGGACTAAGAATACAAGTGTCACCACCCCATTCTTTCCCACGGGTGTCGTATGAGGCGACTAAGGGAAGTAAGCAATTATCATCCATTGCATGACTGGTGGTAGGGCTGGGTACCAAGTGGGAGTACTCACTTGGTATCGGGCCCGAGCGGGTTGGTATCACCATCTCCCGTGTGTGCGACCGGCCATGAAGCACATCGTTGCGTTTTGGCTGTAGCAGGAGATAGCCGTTTATATTTCATTTCATATCTGTGAAATGAATTGGTGAGCAGCGGCTTGACAATACTTTTGGTATAGTAGGGTCCATGGGCGACGGTTACCATTTACCATCAGATGGACCGTGGCTCGTCTGCCACTACACGCAATAAAAATAAAAAAAAAATTTAGAGTACGCGAACTTTACTCCAGTCTTTTGGCAGAGTGTTCAAACTAGCTATATCTCACTTCTATTTTGGATGTATTTTTATTTATGTAAGTAGGTATATATGTATTATGTGTGTTTAATGTACATTGTATATAATATGGATTTTCTGTCTATATGTTAGTATATTACAGTAATTGGTATGCCTACCACTATATCTCTGCTCCGCCCCAAGTAGACCGGTTGAGAATGCCTGAGGCATTAACTCGGTCTTGTACATATTATATGCAAAGGTACTTACTTATCATCACGCCATGTCCCTTGGGGGGTAGGCAGAGCGAAAAAAAATGCAAATGTTTTAAAATAAATAATAATTATTATATTTATGCAGGCATATAAATTATGTATATCCGTGCTCTTTGCATTTCCTCGTTTTTGTCCCAATAACCAAGATGTTAAAAAGTAGTAAACGATCACACATACCAATATTTTATATTACCTATAATTTCTTGCTACCATTGTTATTGATGTGAAACATCTAATGCGTAATGGGTAAAATCGGCTGTTAGCGTGGCGACGCTTTTATTTTACCTGTCCCGTTCAAATCTTGCAAGTTATATTTGACACACTTCCCGGTTCCCGATTGAGCTGAAATTTTACACGCATATGTATATCGTGTAACAATGTAATATTATGATGACATGGAGCTGATCTGATGATGGAGCTGGAAGGTGGACATAAGAACTATATAATAAAACGGCGCAACCCCATCGAGTTTGGGCTTGTATGATTTGTTTTGCCGAGTACTTTGTCTTTAGATGATATCCAGGGTCTGATGATGGAGCTGGAAGGTGGCCATGTGAAACTCTGTAATTAAATGCGCAGCCCCATCGAGTTAGCATCGAATTCGGAATCATTTGATTCATCTTAACGAGTACTTTGTCTTTAGATGGTATCCAGGGTCTGATGAGGGAGCTAGAAAGTGGCCATAGGAACTCTGTAATGAAACGACGCAACCTTATCGTGTTTATACTCGTTTGATTCGTCCTGGGGAGTACTTTGTCAATTATGATCATTTTATTTCTACAAAATAATTTCGATATTTTCACATCTGCTAGACGTCCCGCGACGTCTAGTTTTTCACTTACAAGAAGTTTTATATTCAAATATATATTTTATTGCAGTCACAATCCCAGCTTTAAACTTCGGCATGCTGATGGGTTGGCAGTCCCCTATGACTCCAATCCTGCAATCTCCCGAAGGGCCCGCGCCGGAGCCTATCTCGGACGAAACTATCTCCTGGATGGCAGCTATAACATTCCTGCCGCCAGTATTCTGCGGGTTCATGGTTGGAGATCTAGCAGATAGGTGGGGGAGGAAAATCACCACGCTGCTGACTGCGTTAATGCTGGTGGTAAGTTACATTAAAATACACATAGTTTGGTAAGTTGAGTGTGTAAATGGTTTTTATTGCTTAAAGACGAGTTAGCCAGCTATGGAGGTAGCTGTGGAGGCTGAACATCACTAGGGTATTTGCGATTGAAAAGCACAGGGTACTTAAGACGTTGTGCCCGTCTGTCAAAGATGCCTATGATTTTCATTAAGAGAAGAGAGTTCCTTTAAATATCACATTATTACCGGACAGGATATTTTTGTTTTTGGCGTAAACAGAGGATATAATAGACTCGCTATTATTTTAATACTAAGGATGAAGAAAAGGATGCACTTATTAGGTCATAGCAAGAGTGAGGGAGACCCAAGTTTTTTATCCTTTTCACGTATGCATTATTTTTGTTTGGACCCAAATTAACTGGGTCCCAACAATAAGGTAGCCAACCGTCCCCATCATCGGTATGTAAGCTTGTTTTTGTATTTGCGTAAAGAAAACGTTAATTAATCACGTTATATGTATATGCTAATATTACACGTTTTAATTCATTTTAAGCAAAATATAAGCATAACTGCAATTTCTTTTGTAGTTATCCGGCTAAAAGGGGTAGTGCATTTTTAGTCTACAAGCGATTTGATTGGTAAATTTTTAAACTTCTTATAATTTTTAATCACGCATTATTTTTTTATTTCCACCTGGATTCAATTTTTAACTCCATGCAGACTCGCAATACAATAAGCCGGTGTTCTATAAAAAAATCTAATACACTCATATACAAGTCTGCAGGTAACAGTTACGCAAACAGTTGTTTAACTAGTAGCTATGGGTGACTCAGAAAATAGACGTTTAAAGAAGCGGTTATTACTACTTGGTGCAGATAATTGGCAGTGGTCAGCGGTTGTACACATTACGAAACCAGATCTGGTCATAGCTTTTTATTTTACTTACATCTGCCGATTGTACTAAGGATATAAAATGAATATTTTGCGAATAACATTACTTAAATGTTTAGATCTGTATTTTAGCACTTGACATGCTCAGCTATTTTAAACTAACTTACTTATCATCACGCCATTTCCCTTGCGGGGTAGGCAGAGAGAACAGAGTGCCAAGAGGCTCTATTCTTGCATACATCTCTCGCTTCCTCAACATTCATAACTCTCTCTCTTCATACACGCTCGTCGGTTTCGGAGACTCCTGACTCCACCTTCCTTCAATACATGACCAATTTGGTCTAGGTAAGTAAGTCTCGGTCTCCCCCTGTACCTACATCCTCTCACTTTCGCATTGTATATTATATCTTCTTAGCCAGTCGCTCGTCCGGCATTCTTTCCACATGTCCGAACCATCGGAGCATTCCCTTTCGCATCTTTACACCAATACTCTCTTTCATACCTACTCGCTCTCTTACGTCATTGTTACGAATGCAAAAATGCTACTTTAAAGAACAAATTATTTGTGAAACTGGATGAAGAGAGCTTTTCTGCGAGCAGGATTTGAACCTGCGTCCCATCCAATCAGGGGAAGTGCTCTGGGCCGCTAAGCTATCGTAATCAAATGGTGAAGAAATACATCTAAAACAAATGTGAAGTGAAGATTGGGCAACACCGTTAGATGACTGCGATAGCTTAGTGGGTCCAGAGCACTTCCCCAGATTGGATGTGGCGCAGGTTTCAAATCTGTTGCAGTAAAGTTCCCTTTTTCCATTTTCACAAACCACTTGAACAACAAATAATAAAAATAAATTAATATTATATATTCTAAGGTAGTAAGGAACCCTTTATTTCCGAGTCCGACAAGCACTTGGCCGGTTTTTTAAGCATTTAACATGCTGAGCAGTCTTGTAAACTAAATTATGAAACGTACAACGATCGCCACTGCAGCAGTCAAAGCCACAATCTATTCATCCATGTACGTTATAACAGATTTTCCATTTAAATTACTGTAAAAACCATTTGCACAGACTAATTCCAAATTGATTAATGAGACTTTCACAATAAACATGAAAATTCAAGAAAATGATTAATTGGCTCTAAAAAGTATATTTCTCTTACAGATAAGCTGGACAATCACCCTGTTCTCTCTTCGTCCGTGGGCTCTTATTACCTCACGTGCTGTGGCTGGACTAGCCTGCGCTGGGTGCTACGTTGTCATACCATTATACCTAAAAGAGGTAGGCATTTTATCACATCCCGCCTAAACAAAAAAAAAATAAGCGCATTATCACTACATCTATCTAGAAACCTTTTCTATGATAGCGGAGTATTTAAGGAGGAATATTTTAACGATGATACTTTAAGTTTAAACCAGTAGATGGAAGTGGAGTAGAGTGGAGGAGTAAAGTTGTCACAAAGTTTTTGGGTAAATTAGTTAAAATATGACAATGATCGTTTCAGATGTGAGTTAAAAGCAACAAGCTTATGTCTGTGGAGCTGCTGGTAAAAGCTAATCTGTACTATTATAAAACTGTAACAGAGCTATGTCTGTACATCTATATAAATAAAAATTAATCGGTGAATTGTGTGTACGCGCATAACTTCCGAAAGAATGCACCAAATTGTGTAATTCTTCTTTTTTGTATTTCTTATTGTCAGGACAAGGTTTGTGTAAAAGATTTTTTTGCAAAAATAACGGAAAAGTTTAAAAAAGGTCATAAAGTGAGTTAGTGAATGACGAATTCAACATATTGACAAAACGTTGACATATTGACGTTCAGTTGTTTTATTTTACTCTTAGAGTTGTTCAGCCAGACTAGACTACGTCTTTCAGGATTTTAGAAGATAAGTATTCATAAAAGAATATTTTGCCGTGTGAGGCCTGCTTTAGAATTGTCCCACCCCTCTCCACCCATGGGAGTCGTAAGAGCTGACTGAGGGAATACCGGGGGAGTGGGCAGCAGCACTCCTTCGAGTATTAACAACATCCACTGCGATCGCCAACCCGCCTGCCAAGCGTGGCGATTACGGCACTATCCCCCATTCTTGGAGAGGCCTATGTCCAGCAGTGGACGTTAAAAGGCTGATGGATGGATGGATGTAAAAAGAATATGGCGGTACGACGGGTCAGCTAGTTTAAGATATTTAAGAAAAATGCAGGAGGTATTAGGCGCCATTTAGGCATCTCTGAATAACGAACGGATTTTGCTGCAACTTTATTTATTGGATGGATCTATTAGACTTGAAAATTGATATACGTTTTATCTTCCTATTATAATGGAAACCTGAGATATCACCTAAAACTAGCTTTTGCCGGCGTCGCACGCTTGACGTGATTTGTAAAAGCCGCTGGAGAAATATTCTGGCATGAAGGTTTGCTCACTATATTCACCATGGTTTAATATCTGTATATATCCGCTATACACTCCAGAAGGAATAATCACTGCTACTAATTATCATCACACCATTTCCCTTGCGGGGTAGGCTGATAGAACAGTGTGCCATGAGGCTCTATTCTTGAATACATTTCTTGCTTCCTCAACGTTCATAATGCTCTTATTACACGCTCGCCGGTTTCGGAGACTCGTGACTCCAGCTTCCTTCAATACATGACCGATTTTGTCTAGGTAGGTGAGTGTCGGTTTCCCCCTGTACCTACATCCTTCCACTTTCACATTGTATATCTTCTTAACCAGTCGATCGTCCGGCATTCTTTCCACATGTCCGAACCATCATAGCATTCCCTTTCGCATCTTTACACCAATAATCTCTTTCATACCTACTCGCTCTCTTACGTCGTCGTTACGAATGCGGTCAGTCAGCCTAACTTCACAGATTCTTCGCAGAGATCGCTAAGATCAGGAATAATCACAAAGTTGTAATGTACAAATTAGGAGCACGAGTCAATAAAGAGTTTCCATCATCCATCATCATCATCCATCAGCCTTTCAACGTCCACTGCTGGACATAGGCCTCCCCAAGAGAACGCCACAACGAACGGTCCTGTGCCGACCGCATCCAACGACTCCCCGCAGCTTTGACCAGATCGTCGGTCCATCTGGTGGGGGGCCGTCCTACGCTGCGCCGTCCGATACGTGGTCGCCACTCGAGAACCTTTCGTCCCCAACGGTTATCGGTTCGTCGAGCGATGTGGCCTGCCCATTGCCACTTCAGCATGGCAACCCGGCGGGCTATGTCGGTCACTCTCGTTCTCCTACGGATCTCCGTATTACGGATTCGATCACGTAGGGAAATACCAAGCATAGCCCGCTCCATGGCCCGCTGAGCGACTTTGAGCCTTGATATGAGGCCAACATTCAGAGACCACGTCATCAATCATCACACCAAAGAGTTTATTTATGTGCTATTAATCTAATTTGATATGAGAATATTTTGAACTCTGATGGAGGTTAATGGCCATTTGTTGCATATCAACTATTTATAGGTAACATAAAAAACATTACTTCTAAAACTAATTAAACATGTCGCAAACTCGTGGTGTTTTTCTATGTGAGAACGAAGTAACTCAGAACCATACATAGGTCCATTATCTCACTGGGCAATCTAGGTATCTGCCCAGGCCCTCCCAGTATATCCCCTCCGAAGACTATACAGCCAGTTGTACACGTTACGAAACCAGGTCTGGTCAGAGTTTTTTATTTTACTTACATCTGCCGATTGTATTAAGGACATAAAATTAATGAAAAATAGTAGTAAAAGGAGCATATTTATTTGAATATTTTGATCTGCACTTGACATGCTCATGCATGGCTTTAGAATTGTCCCACCCCTCTCTACCCACGGAAGTCGTAAGAGCCGACTGAGGGAATACCGAGGGAGTGGGCAGCAGCACTCCCTCGAGTATTAACAACATCCACTGCGATCGCCAACCCGCCTGCCAAGCGTGGCGATTACGGCATTATCCCCATATTGAGCACACAAAAAAAGGATGCGGTCGGCACAGGACCGCTCGTTGTGGCGTTCTCTTGGGGAGGCCTATGTCCAGCAGTGGACGTCGAAAGGCTGATGGATAGATGACATGCTCAGTTACTTTAAGCAATAAATTATTTGTGAGTGATAAAAAGCTGAGAACAGGATTTGAACCTGCGTCCCATCCAATCCGGGGAAGTGCTCTGGGCCGCTAAGCTATCGCAGTCAAACGGTGAAGAAAGACATCTAGAACAAAATAATGTGGAGCGGAGATTAGGTGTCACCATTAGGTGACTGCGATAGCTTAGCGGGGTTCCATTATTTAAAGCGTGCATGGCCTCTAATAAGTTGGTAAACAGTCCTGAGTCGAATCTAAGCTGTAACAGAACTATACAGGTGGTAGGTAAGTCACTTGGAACCCAAACCGAAACGAAAGGTCTATCTTGTATTTCCCCAGCAAGCATATATACCTTGTAGTTTTTATACCTATACGGGTGATTTAGGGAACGTATACGATGCTCCCCTGTCCCCTCCTTGAAGTCCGAAGTGTAAGTCAAAACACAACTAATATTTCGGTGGAATATGATTCCGATTATTATTGATTCACAAAATATACAGCACACATTACACACCATCCATCCATCCATCCATCAGCCTTTCATTGTTCACTGCTGGACATAGGCCTCCCCAAAATTAAATCTACCATAATCGCTACGCTTGGCAGGCGGGTTGGCGATCGCAGTGGATGTTTTTAGTACACGGGGCAACGCTGCTGCCCGGCCCCCCGGTAATCCCTTAGTCGGCTTTTACTACTCCCCTAGGAAGAGACGGGGTGGGGCTATTCTTGGTGCCGGCCCCAAACGGCTAGACGCATACACACATGCACCACAAATCCAATGAATTAGCAATCACCAGTTAAAAGAGAGAGTCGCTGCGAGTTATTTTAACAAGTATTACAAATGCAAACATGCAGTTAGTTATTACTAGGTACTTGTTTTTAATTTGACATCCCTTTTTGCCACGCTGTCAAATCATAGTGCGTTCGGAAATTCCGAACTACACACATATATTGGTGGATACTATATATCTATGGGTGGAACGTCACGGTGCGCAACATATTTGTCATGTCCGTGGTATGGATAAATTCGTGACTGACATACGAATACTTCGTTTCTATACTTGTTATTCTAAGCCTGTCTATTGTGTGGCATATTTAGACAATTTGCATAATAACATAAAGACTCGTTCTCATTCGCATTGATAAATTATAGCATTCAGTTTTCATACTGTCCCGTCGATCACAGAAAACAAAGCATTAAGTATAGCTATTCAATTATGATACCGAGTGTTTGACTTCCAAAAAGAGTATGCAACTGAATTTGCTTTATGACTTTTAATCTATCTATCTATACTATTACAAAACTGTAAAGAGCTGTGTCTGTACATTTAAGATAATTGAGAAAAAAATACTGTATGAGGTATAGGCGTGTGAATTTTTTTTTAGATTTTTTGCCTGTTTGTTCGTTCGCGCATCACGCAAAAAGTACTGAACGGATTTTGATGCAACTTTTTTTATTCGATAGCTCTTGATTAGACTTAAAAACATTTTATCCCGTTACTATATCGGAAATCTGAGATATAATCTAAAAACTAGCTTTTGGCTGCGGCAGAGCCGCGGGTAAAGGCATACACATATTACTGTTCAAAGCCGGATATGTTGAGATGATAAGGTCAAAAAATACAAGGCCTCATCACTAGATTGTATCTCACAAGTTCCTTAAGACGTTGATGGACAGTACAACCTTGGTGGCAGTGTCTCCTGAGACACTACTAAATTCATATATTGCCTACGGCTTAGCATCACAACGCATAATTTTAAATGTGATAAGACGGAACGAACTGCGCTATCCGACTGATTGTATGTAAATACGATGCCCACAAGCGTATGTATTGTGTGTCTGTATATGTCAATGTGTGGTAGGTACAATTTCTTTAAATAAGTTTTTGAACATTAATGTGGCAGTACGTTAATTTTATATTTAGTGACAGTATAACACTCCGTGTAATAAATAGTATGAAAAATCGCATGTCTTCTAGCATACTGATATTATATAAATAAATAAATATAAAATATTAGCAAACATTTCACACAACGTCCTCTGGTCCCAAACTAAGCTTAACGCTTGTGCTATGGGTACCAGATTACGGATATAATACATGTATTACGTTTTTTTTGTTAGTACATATATACATTTTTTAGTCCGCCATCAAATAGTATGAATTTTAATTGCAAAATTAAACTTACTATATTGGATGCATATAATTGCTCTCCGATAGATGGCGTTGGTCGTAGGACAAATGTGATTAGGAAATTGGGATGATCGAGAGATCGGTAGGATAGCTCAGTAGCTTAGACAATGCTCGAAATCTCCACTCGGCATCAGTGGAAACAGTGTAAGCGGAGCACAGTGAAGTTGAGCGGGCTTTTAAATAAAATATATGAATACGCGGCCCCGAATCGTACAGAACGGAGTCAAGCGAAGGGCACGAAGCGGAGCCTAGCCAGACGGTGCATTTTAAGCATTTGACTCGTGCGCCACATTTTAGTTTAGTCCAGTTCAGGTCTGCTCAGCGCCTCTTCGCCCCGCTCCGCTTCAATGGAAACACTTGCTAATTTTCACTCCGCTCCACTCTGCTCAGCTCTGCGTCAGTGGAAACGCACCCTTACTGTTTATCAACGTGTTAAGAGTAAGGGAACAACAGTCAGCTGACAATACCACTGCAAGGGAAAACAAGGTTGGAAAACCCCTTTGGGGTTACCACATGGGTTATACAGATAGATTGATCAAGCTAGCGATCCTATACCGTATTAACATCTTACTATGAGGCCCGCGGCTCCGCTGCAGCCAAAAGCTAATTTTTAGGTTATATCTCAGGTTCCCAATATAGATAAAATGTATACCAGTTTTTAAGTCTAATCAAGAGCTATCAAATAAAAAAAGTTTCATCAATATCCGTTCAGTAGTTTTTGCGTGATGCGCGAACGAACAAAAAGACAAAAAATCTAATAAATATTATTTTGTGTTGAGACACGCCTAATGCAGCAATTCATTTCTCAAATATCTTAACTGTACAGACACAGCTCTGTTACAGCTTTACAATAGTTAAGGAAATATCTCATTCAACGTGTTTTTCCCCACAGATTGCATCAGACAACATCCGGGGGGCGCTTGGATCTCTCTTCATCTTATCGCAGAATCTGGGGTACCTGGTGGTTTACGTGGCTGGAGACATGCTCTCCTTCAATGTAGTCCTGTGGATTTGTACTGCTATTCCTACCGCATTTCTGTTGGGATTCCTGGCTATGCCGGAAACGCCAGTATTTTTAATCAAACAAGGAAAGGTTCAGGTTAGTCTTATAGCTTTAATCTAAAACTACACAGATGGTGGAGTGGTTTAAATACTGGCCTCCAGCCCTAGTGTTGTGAGTTCGATTCCTACACAGGACAACTCTTTGTGTGATCCATAAATGGTTGGTCTGAGTCTGTAAAGTTGTCCGCGTGGTGACGGACTAAGTATACAAATTTTACAAATAATTGTCCTAAGTGGGAGTCGAACCCACGAATCCCTCGTGCACGGAAGTTGGTTACACTACCGACTACGCCACGAGGCCGGCAATACAGATAAATACTATAAAAAATGATGATATTGTATTCAGATAATTTTATTATAATAGTTTATATATTGATATTATAATTTATTCATATTATATATTCTTTAACATTCATATTCATATTCTTTAATATTCATATTTAAATTAACACATAATTATGTGACATATATATATCACTGCTCTGTGGTGCAGCGGTAGTGTAAGCGACTGCTGATCATGGATGAGGTTGGTCTCGGGTTCGATCCCCGGGCAGCACTGGCAGTGCTGTTAAGCTTTTTCGTAAAAATCGGCAATAGGCTCGCCTCCTATTACGTGGAACTTAAACATAGCTGGTGAACCTGGTGGGTGTGTAATACACCTCTGTCTACCTCTTCTGGGAAAACAGGCGTGATGCTATGTTTATATTTATATCACTGAACCCCGCACTGAGATGCCCTGTATCGTGAGGCTAAGTCACTTTCATCTTTTTGCTGAACATTACAAATTATACTCGTAATTAATAGTTTACATTTACTTTAACTTTATATACAACTAAGCGAAAAAAAGAAAAGTTGTGACATAAAAATACTACGTTTAGTATGCCTTTGCCCGCGGCTCCGCCACTCTACTGCTTTTTTGGTTGTATCTTGGGTTCCCTATATAGTAACGGAATAAAATGTGTACCCGTTTTTAAGTCTAATCAAGAGCTATCAAATAAAAAAAGTTTCATCAAAATCTGTTCAGTTGTTTTTGCATGATGCGCGAACGAATAAACAGAAAAAAAATCTAAAAAAAATTGTTTTGTGTTCAGACACGCCTTTAAAGCCTAACCTAATACACTCATTTTTTCTCAAATTTCTTTAATGTACAGATACAGCTCCGTTACAGCTTTATATTAGTTATATATAATACATTATGCATCATAATTATTATTTGCCTAATTTGCCTTTATAAATAACTAGCTGCTAACCACGTCTCTTTCCGAGTGGAATCTAATTACATTTTTATAAACCCTAATGCCTTTTCGAAAATAAAGGTAACCTAAGTCCCATCCAAATTGGTCCAGCCGTTTTGGAGATAAGCTAGAACAAACAGACAGGCACACAAATATTTCTAAATTGTTTGTATCTGGGACGGTATTCCAAGAGATGTAGGTTCAAATCCTGCCACCACTGAAGTAATGCAACAGTACCAGTGGCCCGCCAACACAGGCGGAGAGACGGCACACGGCGGGTTTCTTTAGTGGGTGAGGGCCCCACACTACCCTGTTCGTTACCCCGAACGACGGGGTGTGCGCTTAGGTACATTTTTTACGGCCTTAACAAAAAAGTTCAAATCCACATTTTCGCACTTTGTTTTAATTTATATGGCTAAGCACGTCAAATGATTAATATGTAAGAATATCAAAGTTATAACAAAGAAACCAGTTCCACGAGCATTTAGTAAAAAACTGTTATGAGATATTACAAACATACATTTAAATTTTATTTATTTGCATATAGATTAACTGTGTCCTGCGGTTTTACCCACCTTTTAAAAGAAATCTGATTATTTATAAGCGGCTTGCGGTCATGTTTTTAGAAAAGCGCCATCTATATTTTACATATCGCCGACCAGTTTCAATTTTGTGACGTGAGATGGTGTATATCTAATTTAGATCACATTTTATTTTTGCTCAGGCCTTACGGTATTTAGCGTTCTTTTATAGCTGGTAGTATCAGAGATAAGCGCGTTCAAATAAACAAACTATTATTAAAATTTAATTACTTTATTTAACTGCCTCTGTGGTGCAGCGGTAGTGTAAGCGACTGCTGATCATGAGGTCTCGGGCTCGATCCCCGGGTCAGGCAGTGTTATTGAGATTTTTCGTATAAAAAAAGGGGAAAAATTCTCAGTAGCAGCCCGGAGTTTGGAAATGTGCCCGGTAGACGTCAATAGGCTCGCCACCTATTACGTGGGACTTAAACATAGCTGGCGAATCGTGGGTGTGTCACACCTCTGTCTACCCCTTCGGGGAATACAGGCGTGATGCTATGTTCAATAAACAAACTCTTTAGCTTTATTATATAGCTAAAGATATTATTGCAATAAAAGTATGAGATACAATCAGATCCCTGCATCCTGTGTGGAACTGGTATATGGCTGTAACAGAGCTGTGTCTGTACCTTTAAGATATATTAGAAAAAAATACTGTAATAGGCTTAGATGTGTGTGAACATAAGACAATTATTTTTAGATTTTTGTCTGTTTGTATAAAATAAAGAGAAATAAAAATAGTACACTTAATTATAAAAAAAATATTTAAAAACTAAAGGAAAACTTATACACACTCGCTAACCCGCCTGACAAGCGTGGCGATTACGGCACTATCCCCCCATTCTTGGGGAGGCCCATGTCCAGCAGTGGACGTTAAAAGGCTGATGGATGGATGGATGAAAAGAACACTTACTCCAAAATAACAAATAGAAAATAATTTTGCTATAGGTAATCTTAATACAAAATAACAACAATTTGATGTCAAACACCCTACACTTCTTCACAATAAATAAATAAATATAAATATTCACGGACATTTTTCACACAACGTCCTCTGGTCCCAAACTAAGCTTAACGCTTGTGCTATGGGTACCAGATTACGGATATAATACATATACTACTTTTTTTTTGTAAATACATACATATAATAGATAGAAAACACCCAGACGCAGTACAAATATCTGTGTTCATCACACAAATAATTGTCCCGAGTGGGAATCGAACCCACGACCTCGTGCACGGAAGTCGGTTACACTACCGACTACGCCACGAGGCCCGTTGATTATTATTAGGTAATTATGACATTATTTTCTATTTTCAGTTCGTAGAAAGCGTGTTTTTTTTTTAATTTAATTTATTTTCTTCCTTTTTAGGCTCAAAATAGCATATTTACGAGATCCTATTCTTTTTTTTAACGTAGGTGTGACGATAGTACCAATTTGTAATAATAATAAAAAAAAGAACTTCTCACTTTATTTCGCATTATTCAATTAAATCTCCGCGTCCACTTTTACGCGCCGTACGCAACGCAGGCACGCATTTTTGTTCGCTTTGTATGAATTTGTATAGCACTGCGTACACTGGTCAAGCCGCAGGCACCGCACGCAGGCATATCTTAGCTTTCTGGTTAAATGCGGATGACGTCATCTGACATTTCGAAGTGGATCAAAATCTCGTTCAAAGATTCCATTACAAACATACACCATTAAGTGGTCATTCCTATGATAGGCCTAAGCTATAGCCATATTATATAACATATAGAATAATTGTCTTTGCAGGAGGCTAGAGCTGCTCTAGCGTGGCTCAGGAACACCACAGCAGACAACAAAGATTTAGAAGAGACTATACAGCAGATGGAAAGAGAAGAAGAGCAAGCGCGTTGTATGAAAAGAGCAACGTGGATGGGTATAGGTAAGGATCTTATGAATTGAAACCTTTTAGACTGCGGTACGATAATATCATTCACAATTGGGCAAGAATTATAAAAACATAGCATCATGCCTGTATTCCCCGAAGGGGTAGGCAGAGGTGTATTACACACCCACGATTCGCCAGCTATGTTTAAGTCCCACGTAAGAGGGGGCGAGCCTATTGCCGTCTGCCGGGCACATTTCCAAACTCCGGGCTGCTACTGAGAATTAATCATTTTACGAAAAAGCTTAATAACACTGCCCGACCCGGGGATCCAACCCAAGACCTAATGTTCAGCAGTCGCTTACAATACCGCTGCACCACCGAGGCAGTTAACAAGTTAGTGGGCAAGAATTAACTATAGAATTAAGTAATATTTTAAGAATGTGTCATGTTTAGGTTTTTTTTAACACGAACCACGGGCCACCTGAGGGTGAATGGTAACCGTCGCTCATGGACTCAACTATACCGAGAGTATTGTCAAGCCGCTGCGCACCATTACATTTCACAAATATGGAATTAAAGAATAAACTATCTCCTGCCACAACCAAAACACACCGTTGTGCTTCATGGCCGGTCACATGGGAGATGGTGGTATGTACCCGCTTGAGTACTCCCAGTTAGTACCCAGCCCTACCACCAGTTATGCAATGGGTGAAAATTGCCGACTCCTTTTAGTAGCCTCGTACGACACCCATGATAAAGAATGGGGTGGTGGCACTTGTATTCTTAGTCAGTCACTACACGGAGAGAGTATGTTGTATTACACGAGATAGAAGATACAATATCGAGTAGAAGATAAAGAAAGCTATAGCATATATTACATTTTTATCACGTGTATGCGTATTCTTTTAGTAACAAAATACACAATAACATAAAGGTGAGGTAAAACGCCAGTTGCCCAAGCCACCCCTCATCCTTTCACCTACTCTTCCCCCCTTTCTATTTCTACTTTTACTTTACCCCAGAGCAACGTTTATAGGCTTTGGTAGCAGTTTACCACCAGGAGAACCGTATGCGTGCGCCTTTATAGAATGTTATTAGGTGCCTAAAGTACTCCCGTGAAGGTGCGACGCTCCGTGTACGGAAACGTCGCTCAGTAGAGGGTACCCGAAAGTGTAAGCCGCCAGCGGACCACTAAAGTAATGTCACATAGTTCCAGTGGTCTGCCAATAGAGGCAGAGAGACGGCACACGGTGGGTTTATTTAGTAAGGCTTCAAACTACCCTATTTTTTTTTCAAGACAACACCCTTCTCTCAGCGATAATCCTTGTATCGCGGTGAACTTTAGAAACATATAATTTCACGGACACAAAGTACACTCAGACTCTGAACAACCATTTGTGAATCACACAAATGGTTGTCCTGTGTGTGGGAATCGAACCCACAACACTCAGGCGGGAGGCCGGTAACTAAACAACTCCGCCATCTGTGCCCCGAACGACGGGGTGTGTGGTTATGAATAATGTTTCCCGCCTTAACGAAAAAAAAATGGCGCCGCAAGGTGTAATTGTGTGTGTGTATATTTATTTATTTAGGGAAACCAACAGCTATATAAAAAAAAAATACATAATGGAATTAACGATACAAAGGCAATTATAGGTTTCCACAAATAGCAGCAAACAAAACTTTATGGATCACTAATAATAATTACAACAACGTTAACACATCACGATCATCTTTAAATTATTTTAACATTTTATCATTTCTTTTTTCCTTTTTTTTTGCGGGAATTGAACCCGCGTCCCTTCCAATCCGGGGAAGTGCTCAATTCCTCTGGCACTAAAGTTCTCTTTATCCTCATTCACAAATAATTTGTACTTTATTACAAAGTAGATTTGTTTTGAAATTAGATTACATTTACTGCAAACGCTTTGAGGTATTTTATTTATTGCATTAGTTAGCTATTGATCTAAAAATAAAATTTTAAATTGCTTAAAAACAATTAGACTGTTTGGAATAATGTCAGTAAGTACAAATATATCCGATAAACAGCATGAGCAGTCTCCCAAAACACATCAATAACTGAAGTACAGCTTATATGGTAGTATCGCATTACAACTATAACAACGAAAGCTTAACTAAGCTGTTTAAGCGTTTTGGAACGATTTCCAAAATCCATTCGAAATCAAGGTTGAAAATATCTTATATGTTAAACCTATGTGAGACATCACATCATGGCAGCTACCGAATTTTATTATAATACGTATCGTTCTGTTGTCGGCGTGATTCACGAACAAACACCGAAAAACATGTTCATAAAGTCAAATTTGTCACAAAACCTTTTAGGTTGTAAAAATTAATCACTTTTAAATAAGAATTATAGTTTAAATAACTAAAAACAGTTTAGCAGCTAGTTGAAGAAAAAACTAGACAATAATATTTTAATAAATAATAATTATTGTAAAAAAAGCGTGCGACTTTTAAAGCGTTTTTTTTAGTATTTTAAACAATAATTTAATTTCCTCTGTTTTAGTCTTAACAAAGGAGCATTTAAAATTATATGTATGTTTAATTTTTTTATTATAGATGTGACGATAGGTAGTCGTTTGAGATAAAAAAAAACAAAAAAATTTACAAACTTCTTAAATTATTATTATTATTTAATTATTTTATTAGCGATCATTTAAAATTACCTGTATTTTTAACATTTTTATTATAGATATGACCATAGTAGTCAGCGGTTTAAATTAAAAAAAAAAAACGGTCAAACTTCTTAAATTATTATATTATCATCGGACCTTGATAAGTATTCATAGTTTTGATTTATTCCGACGCTTTGAAATAGGTGAAAATTACTTTAAAAAAAATCCGTTACCCTTTTTTTTTTATTGCATGTGTGTTATCTACATAGATAGGCAGAAAGAAACAGGTGAAGCTAAAAAAAGAGTGTTAAAATTATTAAAACAAGACGATGTAGATCGAGCATTTATTCGCGATGAACGATTCAATGTAATGTTAAAGGTTCCGTAGGTACTTCAAAAGGAAAAAGGGGAACCCTTATAGGATCATTCGTGTGTCTGTCTGTCCGTCGGTCTGTCACAGCCAATTTGCTCCGAAACTATTGGACCTATAGTTGCAATTTGATACACATAATATGTACTCGTTACTTGGTGACCCACACATGACTTGTGTAACATTATTTCTACGATGCACTTTACCAATGCGACCACATCACAATTTGGTGAGAATTTTCCGTTTTGCATAACGCCTTGGTTATGCACCATTATCTTTTATCCTTGCGGAGTGTGGATTGACAAACCTTTAGGTTTTTTCACAACCCAAAATAAAATTTAAAAATTACCTAGCACTGTCTCACGGGTGTCGCAAAACGCAAGGGATTTAGGAAATGGTCCATCACGCTGGCCAGTGCGGGTTGGCATACATCACGAGCTATGGAGATAATCTTTCAGACTGACTGATTTTCTCGCGATATTTTCCTTAACTGAGCAGTGATAATTTCTTAACAAATCCACATATAATTTCGAAAAAGAGGAGAGGATCTACGTTGCCTGCATCTCAGCATACCCTTAGCCTAATCGTTGCCATCCGTGCACATGTGGTATCTAATCCGTCCAAATATACATTTCAGAAAAACAATTGACTTTTACGAAATGTCACCTTGCTAAATAAATGAATACATCAATCAAGATATTTCAATTTACACTATAGCACTCTACATTTTGAATTTAGTATACAACATGCAGTTATATATTTATATGGGTACTATCGGAATATTCTACAGTTAACGGGCGTGTGACCCTATTACATCATGGTATTAAGTATACATCTGAATAAAAACAGGATTCGCGACTCGGCGCAGATCTTGCTACGAACAAAACTATTGCCTGCCTATAAGGTGCAAGATCACATGAGTGTTTTTAATACTACATACTTTTTTGATGTGAAACATCTAATGCGGAGGGAGGGTAAAATCGGCTGTTAGCGTGGCGACGCTTTTATTTTACTTGTCCCGTTAAAATTTTGCAAGTTGAATCCACTTCCCGGTTTCCGATTGAGCTGAAATTTTACACGCATGTGTATATCGCGTGACAATGCAATATTATGATGACATGGAGCTGATCTGATAACGGAGCTGGAAGGTGGACTTAGGAACTCTATAATGAAACGGCGCAACCCCATCGAGTTTGGGCTCGTATGAGTCGTATTGCCGAGTACTTTGTGTCTAGATGATATCCAGGGTCTGATGATGGAGCTGGAAGGTGACCACAGTAACTCTGTAATGAAACGACGCAACCCCATCGAGTTTGGAATCATCTGATTCGTCTTGACGAGTACTTCGTCTTTAGATGGTATTCAGGGTCTGATGATGGAGCTAGAAGGTGGCCATAGGAACTCCGTTACAAAACGACATAACTCCATCGAGTTTGGGCTCGTATGATTTGTCTTGACGAGTACTTTGTCTCTAGATGATATCCAGAGCCTGACGATGGAGCTCGAAGGTGGCCACAGTAAGTCTGTATTGAAACGACACAACCATATCGAGTTTATACTCGTTTGATTCGTCTTGAGGAGTACTTTGTCAAGCTATGATCATCGTTTTCACATCTGCTAGATGTCCCGCGACGTCTAGTTTTTTATGCAATAGCCACACCATTGAAAAAAGTTAAGATCTATTATTGAATATTTAATTATGACAAATGGTCTGACAAAACATAAGACCTAGTAATGATATTAAAAATTTAATACTGAGATTGCACATATGGTAGAGTGGCTTAGATACTGGCCTCCCGCTCGAGTGTTGTGGATTCGATTCCCACACAGGACAACTCATTGTGTGATCCACAAATGGTTGTTCTGAGTCTGGGTGTACTTTGTGTCCGTGAAATTGTATGTTTGTAAAGTCCCTCGCAGACAAGTATTATTCATTAGTGCAAGGTGTCTTAAAAAAAAGAATATAATATTCTTGTTGTTTTAACATCGTTAAATGAAAACATTTTCCCTAAAATCTGATTGCAATGAAATAGCCTATATTCTGCGCCAAGCCAAGTTCTATAAACTTAGGAAAACCGTATCAAAATCCGTCTGTAATTTCAGACATGCGCGTTAAACACACAAAATAAATAACTGTTTTAAGATATTTGATTGAATTGCTTCGCTCATATGTTGCCGAGCGGTCCTGAGAATGCCTCGTTTAGAGACGAAACACCTGTCAAATTTGTGTTCGGATTTCTGCGGAATATTGCAACGTTGTGGTTCTGAGAGTCCTGCCGTATCGCATGTTTGTGTCGCGTTGGTGATATTTTTTGTCATTATCGTGCATGCTACTCTGCTATTATCACATTCTCTTCCATCCGTGAGAGGCGGATTGGCAATCTTAGGTTATTTTGTGTGTGTCCAAGGATAACCGGAATTGACAATCCGTGGGTGAGTGGTGGGCTCTCCTCCTAAAATATCCATTCTATAATAATTAATTACTGTTTTTTTTTGGTCTGTGTGTATTTGCTAATTATGTACTCTCCATTTTTATATCTGTTCATTGAAGAAATCCTTCAACGAACAGACACATCGGGTTTTATTATATATATGGGCTTATCATTTAAAAGCTGGTTAAGAATTGTCGACTGAATGAGACCCGAAAGGTTGAGTACCACTGCCTGGTTTGTTTTAATCAACCAAACAACTCGTAATGTAATAATCTGTGGGAATGTTAGCGTTGTGGTATGTATGGAAACTGCCGTTCATTGGCTCTGACTAACAAAAAAGTAATTGACGGCTATCTCGCGCTAAGACCAAAATCACAGAATAGATACTTGCCAAAATACACGATCGATCACGCGGAACACGGTTGTAAGTCTCGCTCGGGACCGCTAACAAGTAAGTACCTACTCCATTTGGTACCCCACCCTCCACCAGTAATTTAGTAGAAAATAAATGCTTCGAAAGAATGGGATGCGTACGTAGGAAGTCAGGTGTCATATTTTTTTAAATCTTAAATGCGCGCTTAGCCACTCTTGTATCACGGGATTTTTTTTTATTGCATGTAGTGGCAGACGAGCCACGGCCCATCTGATGATAAATGGTAACCGTCGCTCATTGACTCAACTATACCGAGAGTATTGTCAAGCCACTGCTAACCATTTCATTTCACCGATACGAAATGAAAGAATAAACGGCTATCTCCTGCTACAGTCAAAACGTAACGATGTGCTTCATGGTCGGTCACACGGGAGATGGTGTTACCAACCCGCTCGGGCCCGATACCAATTGAGTACTCCCGCTTGGTACCCAGCCCTACCACCAGTCATGCAAGGGATGATAATTGCTTACTTCCCTTAGTCGCCTCATACTACACCCGTGCGAAAGAATGAGGTAGTGACACTTGTATTCTTAGTCCGTCACCACACGGACAAAATACATTATAGATAATCTAGAAATTCCGAGAAACAGACCTCACCAGTTTATCATGACCTTAAACCAAACTAACCAGCTTTTTACTGAGGGTCATTTGATTTTAATTTCCTAGTCGTAGTAGTTATATTGTACTAGATGTTACCCGCGACTTCGTCCGCGAGGAATTCCGGGGGTCCACCCTTATATTGAAGGAGGCATTTAGCATAGGTATGTTATGATCTATAAAAATACGTATATTACGTATGTAAAAAAAACTGTACCACTGAAGTAATCATAGTTCTAGTGGTCCGGCAGGTATATTCAGTGAGGGCCCACACTACCTTGTTCGTTACCCCAAACGGTGGGGTGTGCGGTTAGGCACATTTGTCCCGCTTTTACAGTAAAACAAGTAAAGAAAGGAAAGGCAAATATGTTGAGAATGCATTTACTTTATTATTGACCTTATCACCGGGTTTTACGCGTACCTATGCGTTATTTTTATTTGGGCCCAATCAACTAGGTACCAACAATAAGGTGGCCAACCGTCCCCATCATCGGTATGTAAGCTTGTTTTTGTATTTACGTGAAAAAAACCTTCATTAATCACGTTATATACGCTAATGTTACAGGTTCTAATACATTTTAACCAAAATATAAGCATTACTGCAAGTTCTTTTGTCTTGTCACTCTTGTATCCGGCTAAAACAGGTAGTACATTTTTAGTCAACAAAGTTATAATCATAGTTATCTTTTAAAATTATTCCGGTTATCATATGTCAAACTATTACTATCCCAACACTGCATACGCTGATAGCTTGTCTATGATATCCTTTGTCTAAGTAAAAAAACTAAACACAAAGTGAAAAATGTGAAATCGAAAATAACAGTCACGAGCAGGATTCGAACCTGCATCTCCTGGATACCGTCCAGATGCTTTGCCAATTCAGCCATCGTGACCCTTGCTCCTGACTGCTAATTTCGACAACACATTCATACTTAACGTCTTTGGGTGACGCCTGCACCATCTGTCGGAAGTATTTTCATACATTATACCGACCAGGTAAACTTAATTTTACAATTAAGATTTTACCTAATAATGACGCAAACCCTATAAATATTTAGATATTTTTATATATATTTTTAGCATTTGACATGCTTAGCAACATACATTAAACACAAAGTGAAAAATGTGAAATCGAAAATAACAGTCACGAGCAGGATTCGAACCTGCATCTCCTGGATACCGTCCAGATGCTTTGCCAATTCAGCCATCGTGACCCTTGCTCCTGACTGCTAATTTCGACAACACATTCATACTTAACGTCTTTGGGTGACACCTGCACCACTTACAGTACTTCCGACAGTATTTTCATACATTATACCGACCAGGTAAACTTAATTTTACAATTAAGATTTTACCTAATAATGACGCATACCCACATTTCACATTTTTCACATTTTTCACTTTGTGTTTAATGTATGTTGCTAAGCATGTCAAATGCTAAAAATATATATAAAAATATCTAAATATTTATAGGGCTTGCATCATTATTAGGTAAAATCTTAATTGTAAAATTAAGTTTACCTGGTCGGTATAATGTATGAAAATACTTCCGACAGATGGTGCAGGCGTCACCCAAAGACGTTAAGTATGAATGTGTTGTCGACATTAGCAGTCAGGAGCAAGGGTCACGATGGCTGAATTGGCAAAGCATCTGGACGGTAACCAGGAGATGCAGGTTCGAATCCTGCTCGTGACTGTTATTTTCGATTTCACATTTTTCACTTTATGTTTAATGTATGTTGCTAAGCATGTCAATTGCTAAAAATATATATAAAAATATCTAAATAAAAAAACTAAATTTAATTTTTGGTTATGTATTTTAATTAATCAATTCACTAAATTTAAAATGCGAATGTGCGCTAAATTTGACGCCAGTATACGTTGAGCGGTTGAACCGGTTATTGCAGATGGTTTTTCCCTTTAGCAACTTAGAATATCTCCTTCTAAGAAACGGTATAACTCTCCGTAGTTTGTCTGTTTAGTTTAGCCCGTGTAGAAAAAGCATACAGGTTAAGATTTTATTGCATTATGGGAGGCGTTGTAGAGGACAACGCTTCCACGTCGAGAATTACGCACTTTCAAGGTGCGTAATTCTTAAGTCCAATTTGTAGCCTTCCAGACAGCAAGCAGTCTATGATTCACATGTATTTGGTACATCTGATAATGAAGTAGGTTTTTTTAAATATCAATATGTCGGTTTTATTTCCTGTTTACAGAAATAATTTCCTTACATATAAGAAACTCGGTAAGTCCCAACTATAGTGTCGAGCCTAGATTTGTATAATGGATACTTTAAACACTCTTTGAGTATGCATTCACAAAGGAAAATCTATAGTAGTGTTCGATCTGTATTTTGGAATTTGATATGCTCCATCCATCATCCAGTCATCAGCCTTTCGAAGTCCACTGCTGGATATAGGCCTCCCCAAGAGAACGCCACAACATGTGTTTCGCTTATATGGGGGATAGTGCCGTAATCGCCACGCTTGGCAGGGAGGTTGGCGATCGCAGCGGATGTTGTTAATACTCGAGGGAGTGCTGCTGCCCACTCCCCCGGTACTCCCCCAGTCGCCTCCTACGACTCCCATGGATGGAGAGGGGTGGGACAATTCTAAAGCCGGCCCCACGCGGCAACCCGTTTGACATGTTTAGCTACTTTAAATAATAAATTATTTGTGAAAGCGAATAGAGAGCTTTACTGCAAGCAAGACATCTAAAACAAATGTGAAGTGGAGATTGGGCGTTACCGTTCTGTCTACAATAGCTTAGCGGTCCTAAATACTTCCCTAAATTGGATGGGACGGAGGTTCCAATACTGCTTGCAGTAAAACTATCTTTTTCCACTTTCACAGATAAGTTGATTCATAGTAGTATTATGGACTATATTCTTCAGTATAGTATAGACTTAGTTCTTATTTTCATCTACCATCCATCCATCAGCTTTTTATAGGCCTCTGCTACATATAGACCTCTTTGAAAGAACACAACACAACGAGCGAAATACAACAATAGTGCCGCCAGTATTCAATTCTTCCCGTGTCTTTGAAAGTCTTCTTACAATGTGATACGTTGTAACCACTCCAGAACCTTTCTTCCTCATCGACATTTGTACTTTCTTCACGGAAGCAGAGACATACTCCTGGACTGCACTCCTGGATTTTTCTCTTTACAGGTCCTGTTTTAACACGCGGATTTTGCTGAAGGAAATAAAACTTTAAGTACAACTTGAGATACAAACCTGGGACTTGGCGTAATAGTATTAGCCTTGCTTATCTCAGCATTAATAGGCCGGCTAGACGAGAAAGTAGCACCCTCTCACAGAAGATCAACGCGAAACAACACTACTGTTGGTAGTACTACTATTTCGCATGATGAGTGAGAATGCCAAAGGCCTAAACCCCTCCTCAACCACTCCTTGGGGGTTAGGCAGAATCTCATATCTCACATGTCGATCGAATCGTGATCACCCTGATTGGCCAACGGATTATTGCGACATCACACGTCGGTTTCTCAACCAATCACATTGGTAATCACTGTTACGATCGACATGTGAGATATGAGATTCTGCCTAGCCCCCCTTATTATGTTTCCTGTCTACCTCACCGGTTGGAACCGCGCGAGTGATGCCTCTGGTGTTCCTAGCGTCTATAGGCTACGGTACCTGCTTACTATCAGATTCTCGTTTGCCATCTTCGTTACTAAAAACTATTATTACTAACTGTTATTGTTTCCGTCAAGGTCGTAGAACGTAATCAAAAATGTGTCATCAAATGTTCTAATACTTATTTAGTCGTTTTATCTTTATATTCTTGAAGTCGTCATTCTTGTTGATATTATCAGAATACACGTTACTAGAATTTACATGCGGCTCCACCGCAGACAAGCTTGTTTTTAAGTTATATCTCAGGTTCCCGATATATTGTTCGGTTTAGGCTCATTTTTTTCCAGTCTTAACAAAAAACAGGCTATTATTACAATCAGTGTTTAAGTAAATTAGTTTTATTATTTTTTAAGGCATTTGTAGCGTCAGAGAATTATGGTATTTTTGGAGATAACTATATATTTCACAAATAAAAGACTGGGGTCGAACTCGATACCACTGTGTTTGCAACTCTTGGTTGGTTAGTACTTTCGTATTAAACTAGATTAAAATTATCTTGATTTCTTAGTTTCCGCTCTTATTAAAAAATAAAAAACCTCACAAAAATAATTAATGTAGTGTAAATTCTATTGACAAACAAATTTAACCTCTATATATATACATACCTACTAATACTAGCGGACCTGACAGACGTTGTCCTGTCCAAACATTGGCGTTTCGTTTGGATTCATTAGGTAGGTATCATCTTAGCACCATCATATCTTTTTACATTAAAATAAATTGAAGAAAAAATTCCTGAAATTCTATCCTGGTGCCACCTACCGGGTCCAAATGTGAATCTAAACCATCCCGGTACTTACTCAAATATACACAAATAAATTGAAGAATAAAAATCCTGAAATTCTATCCTGGTGCCACCTACCGGGTCCAAATGTGAATCTACACCATCCCGGTACTTACTCAAATATACACAAATAAATTGAAGAAAAAAAATCCTGAAATTCTATCATGGTGCCACCTACCGGGTCCAAATGTGAATCTAAACCATCCCGGTACTTACTCAAATATACACAAATAAATTGAAGAAAAAAATTCCTGAAATTCTATCCTGGTGCCACCTACCGGGTCCAAATGTGAATCTAAACCATCCTGGTACTTACTCAAATATACACAAATAAATTGAAGCGAAAAAATCCTGAAATTCTATCCTGGTGCCACCTACCGGGTCCAAATGTGAATCTACACCATCCCGGTACTAACTCAAATATACACAAATAAATTGAAGAGAAAAAATCCTGAAATTCTATCCTGGTGCCACCTACCGGGTCCAAATGTGAATCTACACCATCCCGGTACTTACTCAAATATACACAAATAAATTGAAGAGAAAAAATCCTGAAATTCTATCCTGGTGCCACCTACCGGGTCCAAATGTGAATCTAAACCGACGGATCCGTACGGATCTGTACTTACTCAAAAAAATTCATAAAAAATCAGTCCAGGCGTTTAGGAGGAGTTCAATTATTAACACACTGACACAATAAATTTAAATAATATTATAATAAAACAATTATATAACAAGACTGAGTTTTTGTATGTAGGGGGGCAATCACTGGAACTAATGAACTCATTCTAAAAATTCTAATTGTGACGGTAATTAAGCCAAAAAAATACACGAAATACCGCTGGAAAACGCTTTACATTGTAAACTTTTGAACTGCGTAGCCAGGCAAACTATGTCGCACCTTCAGAATGTAATGTTTCCCGAGAAATATTTACTCTATATTAAACTACCTATGTGTCGTCTAGTCGTTAGCCGTGTGGGGAAGGCTTTTAAATTGTCCTACCCCTCTCCACCCATGGGAGCCGTAAGAGCCGACTGAGGGAATACCGGGGGAGTGGGCAGCATCACTCCCTCGAGTATTAACAACATCCACTGCGACCGCCAACCCGCCTGCCAAGCGTGGCGATTACGGCACTATCCCCCATTCCTTGGGGAGGCCTATGTCCAGCAGTGGACGTCGAAAGGCTGATGGATGGGATGTGTCATCTATACTTTATTTTTAATTCTTTTTTTTTATACTACGTGAGTAGCAAACAAGCAAACCTACAGCCTACCTGATGGTGAGCGGTTACCGTAGCCTATAGACGCCAGCAACACCAGAAGCATCACTCGCACGTCGCCATCACTAAGGAAAGGCATAGCAGTTGGATAGGAAGGATAATAAGAAGAGGATAGGGAGGTGGTTTGGGCCTCCGGCACTCTCACTCGCCGTACGAAACAACTGTAGGAGTAACTGCTGTTTTTTCACGCTGATCTTCTGTGAAAGGTTGGTATTTCTCCGATCGAGCCGGTTGTTTCATGCTGGGATAAGCAAGGGTCTACAATTACTTTTCTACGACTACTACCATTCTACCAGAACAAGCGTGTCTCTCTTAATAAAAAAACGGACAAAAACACTATCAGAAGTCTGTTTATGAACTAAATATATTTATAAACTAAATAATCTTATTTATATATTCCGTTAATTGCTTTATAACCTCCTTATTCAAAAAAACAATACTGATTTAAAATACTGTTTAAGCTGACAGATGGTTGGTTACACTGTCAAATTTTCAATGTCCTTTGTTGAAAAGGGACAAAAGAATGTACTTGATATTGAATTTTAATACAAAGTAAGATTTTGATCTATATTTTAGCACTTGACATGCTCAGCTACTCTTAAAGTACAAATTATAATTTGTGATTAAGGAAAAAGAGTACTTTAGTACGAGCGGGAATCGAACCTGCGTCCCTTCCTATCCGGGGAAGTGCTCTAATCCATTGAGCTATCGTACCATTTCTAGAAATACCGAATTTCCTCATCACATTTGTCTTACGACCAACGCCATCTATCGGCAATGCATTTACATGCATTCATCCAATGTAGTAAGTTTAATTTTGCAATTAAAATTCATACTATTTGATGGCGTGATTTTTCAAACATTTTGATCTATATTTTAGCACTTGACATGCTCAGCTACTCTTAAAATACAAATTATAATTTGTGAATAAGGAAAAAAGTATTTTAGTACGAGCGGGAATCGAACCTGCGTCCCTTCCTATCCGGGGAAGTGCTCGTACTAAAATACTCTTTTTCCTTATTCACAAATTATAATTTGTACTTTACAAAGTAAGATTTTCTTTAATAAGATGATGAAGCAATGATTGATTGATGAAAAGGGACAAAAGAGTATTTTAGTTAAATCAATGCTATAGAGCTGTGTTGGTATTTATGTATATGATGGATATTAATCTTTTAGAATCTTGAAATGTCGTCATTAATAATTTAATGCGACATGTTCAAACTCAATTTCCCAGAATAAATTTCTCGACGCTAAACCAAAATAATATTAGCATAAGTTCAATCAAAGGTCAATTTGTATTATTGTTAATACTTATCTAATTAACTGCCTCGGTGGTGTAGCGGTAGTGAATGCGACTGCTAATCATGAGGTCTCGGGTTCGATCCCCGGGTCGGGCAATGTTATTGAACTTTTTCCTAAAAAGAAAAACTCTCAGTAGCAGCCCGGAGTTTGGAAATGTGCCCGGTAGACGTCAATAGGCTCGCCCCCTATTACGTGGGACTTAAACATAGCTGGCGAATCGTGGGTGTGTAATACACCTCTGCCTACCCCTTCGGGGAATACCGGAGTGATGCTATATCATATTTACCACAGAGCTCAGTATTCAGAGTTCTGTGCAATTTCCCTATTAGCTACAATTTTTCAGAAAATCGTCCCAATTTTTCAGGAAAGTGACGTAAATCGTCAGCTTTACTTAAGAGGTAAAACTAGGTTAGTAACTAATTGCAAATTCATTAAGTCTGCGTGTGTGTTTCAATTCCGGATAATCCAAACTAAAAACCTTTAAAGGTCAATAAAGAGTAGCGTTGCCAATAAAATTCTTTTCGCGTGAGTCACAAAGTATGCTTGATTTCGATTTAAGTAAAAAAAAATGGGTGCATTATTTTGTGAAATAAAATTACGACACGGTGATTTATTTAAATAATGAAGTTTTTAATCTTTCTGTACGAAAGTGGTTTAGGAGGACCTAAGCTGCTGGACCGATTTTGATGTATTTTTTTATTTTGAGTGGGTGGACGATTTAAATTTAGAGATTACCCGATAGGTGGCGTTGCAATACTATGTCAGAAGTTTCCTATTTAAAAATAGGTATTGAATTTTGTAAAATAGCTTGCAGAACCCGTCAGTAGCAGTACAGTAATTTTTGGCCACGATACCATCTGCCTGGTGCGCTATGTACTCGTATATATATTTATTTCTTAGGCACTTGAAATGCTAGCCGTTGATGTAGGTACGGGCTAAACATGCCAGTGCGGGATCTGCTGTCAGTATGTTTTAAAAATCTTGTTTTTTTTCTATGCAAACTTAAGTATTTTCGACTCCGTTTAACCACGTTCCTATCTAATAGTTTTAAGCTATCTGTTTTGACGTGTCTCGTCGTGTCGTAAGATAACGCCGCAGTGTAGCATTTTTATACTGATCAATAAATCACCTTGATTTGTATAATATTTGATCACGACGAATATTATCGATACGTCTATTCTGTTATAACTTCCCACTAGGTCTGTGGGATCTGTGCAGTTGATGGTTTACACGCTTATATTACCTTGGTATGTATTTATGTATTTCAAAGTGTAATTTCAAATCAATCCGACGGCGACGTATTGAAGGAGGTGAAAATCACGTTCAAAGATTCCGTTACATAATACATACCAAGCTAATATAAGCGCGTTAATGAATATTTTCCTTACGTTACTTATTTTTATTTTTGTTCTAAAAGCGTTATTTGTTGCCTCTTCGGTGAAATATTGTAAATGCGATGACGAAATAGTGGCCTTCTTAAGTAGGTACTTGTGATACGGCCTGTCCAAAAATTAAAGGCTAGTCAATATCCATCCATCCATCAGCCTTTCGACGTCCACTGCTGGACATAGGCCTCCCTAAATTGGGGGTATAGTGCCGTAATCGCCACGCCTAGCAGGCGGGTTGGCAATCGCAGTTGTTAATACTCTGTGTGTGCCGCTGCCTACTCCCCCCGGTATTCCCTCTATAGGCTCTTACGACTCCCATGGGTAGAGAGGGGTGGGACAATTCTAAAGCCAGCCTCACACGGCATAGTTTGAGTCAATATACCACAACCATATTCCTGGGATACATTACCTTCCTCCTCAGTCGTTCACTCTTGTCAGAGTGGTCGTGGTTTCATGATGGTGTCTTTGGATAGCCCTCGCGATGCGCCTCCACTCGTTGCGGTCTTCAGCGTTTCGGGAACACTGGACTATACTAGTAGTTTGTGTGGCAGCTTTTATTGAATCTGTCCAACGCGTGGGTGATCGACCTCTGGGCCGTTTTCCTTCCACTTGTCCCTGGACAACGAGTCGTTCCATGGAGTTCTGGTTTCGAACAATGTGTCCAAAGTATTTGATGATTCGTAGTTGCACAGTCGACGATAATCTATCTTTAATTTTGAGTTCCTCCAAGATTGAGATATTGGTTCGAAACGCCGTCCAAGGGATCTTTAGTAGTCGTCGCCAGCACCACATTTCGAGAGCGTCGATTTTGCGTCGGTCTTTCAAGCGAACCGTCCACGTTTCTGCGCCATATAGAAATATGGGGAAGACTAAACTTCTCATCAGGCGGACTTTCGTGGCTTTGGTGATGTTGCGGTTGCTCCAGATTCTTTTCAGCTTATCCACGGCAGATCTTGTAATAGCACATCTCCTTCGAACCTCTCCCTCACATCCTCCAGTGTTCGTGATCGTGGAGCCGAGGTACACGTAGCTTTGGACAACTTCACAGTTGCCAATCATGCTGATATCAGGTCTATTTTGTTCGGCTCGGTCCACGATCATCATCTTGGTTTTGTCCATGTTGATTTCGAGTCCGAAGGAGAGGCTTGTTGTCTCTAGGCATGTCAACAGCTGCTCCATGTCCTCCTCTGATTGGGCAAGAAGGGTGGGGGAAGGGGGGGGGGAACATTACCTTATTAGGTATAAATATAAACTGATCAATTAACATTATTAACGCAGTCATGGTATGTACCTACAATTCGTGATTCATATTATTTACATTTTTCTGAATAAACGTATTAGGTACCTACCCTATACGACAATATTCATGTTTAACATTGCCATCCATTGATCATGTACCTACTCGTGGCACTAAATAATATAAGTAAATAACGCCTTTATCGTATTGGTTCCAGCGAAATCAAAGCAACAAAAAACAATTAATATATTTAGATATTTTTATATATTTTTTTAGCATTTGACATGCTTAGCACTATACATTAAACACAAAGTGAAAAATTAATATAATGAATATCTTACCTAAATATATATTTAAATGGATGGTAAGTAACATACCTAAATACATATATATTTAAATTTAAACATAGGTATAGGTACTAGCAAAAAGCTGTGCTTTAGGAGGGCTCGCGAAGCTTTCTACTTAATTTATAATTTTCGACAGATGGCGTTAGGAATACAATAAAACTATTATATTTAGTTCTTGATATTTTGAAATTGTTTACTACTGGTGCATTAGATTTGAATAGTTTCGATTTGTTGTACTTACTCTATTGAAATTACGAACGATTTTTGTAACTAAGTATTTTTATTACAATCTGATTGAATCTTGCTTATAAAGATGCCTTCCTTACCTTGTAAACCAAAAGTAAACGATTACATAAAATTAAAGTAATTGCGAGCACGAAGCGAAGAAAACAGTGTCAAAAAGTGCACAGAAGCGTTGTAATAATAATAGTAGACAATATATAAAACTTTTAACTCAGGACAATTATTTGTGTGATGAACACAAATATTTGTACTGCGCCTGGGTGTTTTCTATCTATTATATGTATATATTTACAAAAAAAAGTAATATATGTATTATATCCGTAATCTACCCATAGCACAAGCGTTAAACTTAGTTTGGGACCAGAGGACGTTGTGTGAAAATGTCCGTGAATATTTATTTAATAATTTATTTATTTTCAGTTCAAGACAAAACAACCTTCAAAGCGTTTCGCATATCTCTTAACGTGATGCTGTCTCAAGAAACTTGTGGTTATCTGGTGGTGCTCATGTACGCTGGATCCATATTCGAACAGGCCTCCGAATCTATCAGTCTGAAGCTCAGCGCAAACAAGCAGACCATTGTCGTCGGAGTAATACAGATGCTGGGGTCGGTGGTAGCCAGCTGCATCGTGGAAAAGACCGGCAGAAAGGTACATATAATATTGATTTTAGAATTACGTATTGAACATTTTGATCTGTATTTTAGAACTTGACATGATCAGCTACTCTTAAAGGACAAATTCTTTGTAAATGTGGAAAAAGAGAATTTTAATGCGAGCGAGAATCGAACCTGCGTAAAATTACAGATCAAAATGTTTAAAAAAAATCGCGGCGTCAAGTAGTATGAATTGCGAGAAAAAATTTACTTAACCGCACTTCCCGTCGTTTGGGGAAACTAACAGGGTAGTGTGGGGTTCAACCTCAACCTCACCCACTAAATAAACCCGCCGTGTAGGTACCGTCGTGTACGGTCCTCGTGGCGTAGTCGATAGTGTAACCGACTTCCGTGCACGAGGTCGTGGGTTCGATTCCCACTCAGGACAATTATTTGTGTGTGTACACAGATATTTGTACTGCGTCTGGGTGTGTTCTATCTATTATATGTATTTACAAAAAAAGTAATATATGTATCCTATCCGTAATCTAGTACCGATAGCACAAGCGTTAAGCTTAGTTTGGGACAGGAGATGTTGTGTGAAAATGTCCGTGAATATTTATTATTATTATTTATATTAGCGAACCATTGGAACTATGTTACATTACTTTAGTGGTCCGTCGGTGGCTTTCCTTTCGGGTACCCTCTACTGAGCGATGTATCCGCATACGAGGAGATCCATAGCTAACATATCAGTTATGAAGAGACATTATCTACCTTTACTAGCAAAAAGCTGAGCTTTGAGGGCTCGCGAAGTTTTCTACTTAATTTATAATTTTCGACAGATGGCGTTAGGAATACAATAAAATTCCAATTAATAAAAATTGATATATTTTTTATCTGTATAAAATACTATGTCTTATAATAGATAACACATCTAGAAATAAATTGAAATTACTATGTCAAAGGCCAAATCTGAAAGTGTGATAGTTTCTCAGTAAAGTGTACCACAATATGCATAGATTATGGGCTAGTAGTAGATAAATACAATTAATTCTTCCTTTTTTCCTTCCAGTGGCTATTGGCAGGAACTTCATTCGCAACTGGCATGTCCATGCTGGCGCTTGGGGCCTGGTTCTACATCACTTCTTTGAACATCTGGCTACCAGGCTGGCTGCCTGTGCTAGCGATGTGTACGTGCATCTTCGCTAATGCTGCCGGATACCAACCCGTTCCATATGTTATAACATCTGAGCTTTTTAATTTTCAGGTAAGATTATACTGATCATTCAACCTGCAGGCTTACCACGAACTCTTATTGCGATCCAGTTTAGGACCCAAACTGAACTGAATCGCAATTTCGTATCATGACGTGTCAAAGACGCAATCTTTTGTTTTTTGCTGAATCAGCATATAATCTGAATCGCAAACATGACATCTTTGTATTGAAATTCGTACCATGAACTTACTTGACAACCTAAACAAGATCGCACATTTGACATCATGGTACGAAATACAACAACACACTTATTTTGAATTGCGTCGGAATTGAATCGCTAGCTAAAAGTTCATGGTAGGCCTGCTGAACTAAACATACACTGCCTTACTAATAAACGTTGTATAATCTCTGAATAGTTATTCAGTGTGTCTTTGTCACTAATATGACAGTTTGACGTTGGAAGAATGGAACAAACACACTGAATAACTATTCGGAGCTTATACAATGTTTATTAGTAAGGGGAGTAGATACCGCCCGGTATTTACTCGTAGTAGAAACTCAGGAAAACTTAGGGGTCATTAAAAAAATTCAGCACGCAGTAGATTCTGCTTTTTAGATCTATCGCCACAATTGGTCGCAATTTCTGCCCACACCCGTAAATATCACGTCACAAAATCTAGATGCACTCCGACTATGCACGTAAATAATTTTGATTAAAAATATTAAATCATGATGAGAGTAAAATAAATGCGGTTGAAATGTGATCTCTGCGGAAAATCTGTGGAGTTGGGCTGACTGACCGCATTCGTAACGATGACGTAATAGAACAAAGTAGGTATGAAATAGTGTGTTGGTGTAAAGATGCGAAGGGAATGCTCCGATGGTTCGGACATGTGGAAAGGATGCGCAACGAGCTACTCTCTTCCCTCTGTCTACACCGGGAGATAGCGTGATGATAAGTAACTTAAGTAAAAAAAATTAAGCGAACTAATGTCACATTTTGTCAATCCAATAGGTAAATAATAATTTTAGCTTTAGTTATCTCAAAGCAACTCTCCTACATAAAATTACGTACAACTCATCGTAGGGAATCGATCAAAAAGTTCACATAGCGGACGATGCAGCATAGTGTACCCCGCGGATCGTGGACGCTCTCTTGGTCTATGTCCAGCAGTAGACGACATAAGGCTGACGGGATATGGGGGTTAAGAGTGTATCTCACTAAATCGTATCGACATCGCATCGTATTATTGTGATTGGACAATCACCAATATAATCATCAATATATTAAAGTCAAAATTGTCAGCAAATAATAAGCTTATCAGAAGTAGTTGGCAAATTGGCTTCAGTACTTAATTAATGTATTAAAGTGTGTATAGAGCGGTATCACATTGATCATAAACGAATTTAAAACCTCATTATATCTTGTGACCATAACGTTTTTTTTTTCAGCATCGTGGTATGGTGACCTCCTTTGTCAGTTCAGTGGATGCCCTCAGTGATTTTATACAAACAAAAGCGTACGATCCTCTACTCAAACTCTTAGGGATACACTGGGTATTTATAATGTTCTCATTGGTCTGTTTCCTTGGAACATTTTATACCGTCATGTGGGTCCCAGAAACAAAAGATAAAACTGTTGAAGAAATATACGCTTTACTAGAAGTTAAACGAAAGAAAGGGAAAACGAAAGAAGATGTGGAGAATGGAAAAGAAATTAGTCGATTATAAGCGATGTTATAATGAGAAACTTGTTGGAATGAAATCGTAAAACAAGCATGCAGTCAGATATTGCTTATCCCACGAACATTCATCATGAACCAATCTTTGAAATGAGTCTCAATTGTAGAGAAAAAGAACAAAAGTAGTGTTTTTTCGAAGGAGATAATATAAAGGAATGTATCTGTTGTTATTCAACTGATGGGTGAATAGTATCTATATCGACATAATAACCGAAAAACGGAACAGAAAAAAGGATATTTAGACCTTTAGTCACTTTAGCGACCCATTTCTTAATAACGAAATGTCCAGCATGTTACCTTCCATATATGTAACATGCGTACCTTTATCTAGAAAATGAGTTGCTCCAGCTCAGAAGTGAATATTATTATGTGCCTCTTTAATTAATTGTGATATTACTGACGAATTAATAATGTTTACAAAATTTTGGTATTACTAGTTTAAGATGTCTAAAAAGACATTAAAATAATAATTAATTTATAGCATGATTACGTATTTTTATTTTGAAATTAATTTCCCCAAAATACATTTTGCCTGAAGAAGGTTTATTAAGTCCGTTCTATACTGACGAAATCCTCCCAGGGTGAATGAACCCTTTGAATTTCATATGCAGACCTTTATTATTGTTAGTAAAATGCTAACCCACTAGATGAAGAAATAAGAAACCACCTTTTATTCCATCTAAATAGATTAGGATATATTTTATTTTAGGTACCTACACCAGGTACTCGAACGGGTAAGCCGCCGGCGGACCACTGAAGGAATGTAATATGATTCCAGGGGCCCGCCAATAAAGGTGGAGAGACGGTACACAGCGGGCTTTAGTGGGTGAGGACCCATACTACCCTGTTCGTTGCCCCCGAACGACAGGGTGTGCGGTTAGGAACATATTTGCCAGCCTTAACAAAAAAAAAAACACCAAAATTAAGATCCAATGAACATAAACTATGAATAAGTGTACAATAGGTGGGTCTTATTGCTAATATAAAAATTTCTGCCAGACAACACAGTAAGTTTTATAACTCTTAATACGCTAATTGGAGTTTTGGTACAGAAATTTCAAGTTGTGACTTCTAAATAATAAACGCCGATTCTGATGTCGATGTTTTGCATTATAGGGCGGATGGAACGGGAAAAAAATACTCAGCAAGGGCGGCACCAGTAGCAGGTATTTGCGCTTGCGCCACACCAGTCGCTGTCGGCAGTTTGTGTTGGTGGAAGTACTTTCCTGCAGTTCCCCCTCCGCCACATTCTACTGCGAGATGACGTCCTCGCAGTAGACAGCGACCGCAGCCCGTTTACTGCTGAGCGTCGCTTTGGCGACGCTCTGTAGCGAGAGCTCTCTTCCTATGGCCACGGCGAGTCCACGGTGCTGCTGGTCCCAAACCTGACACGACTTGAGCGTGTGACGCACCTTGTTCTCATCGCAGCTGCAATGGTGATAGCACGGCGCCCTCCTTGCTACTATGTCCGCCAAAACAACCATGCTCCAACAGCACCTGCACCAGTCGGAAAGTAAGGACTCCGTGCCGTCGCCCTGCTTATGCCTCTCCAGCTCGGATGGAGCGCCCCCACGGTCCAAAGACTGGCCCAGAGCGTCTCCAGCCACATGGCCACCTGGCTGGGCAGGGAACGTTCGCCGCCCTCCCACTCTTGCAGCGCCTGACAATACACCTCGGCGAGCAAATCTGCCTACAAAAGTCATGAGGGGTTCTGGCCAATTCTTAGTGCACAAGTGCAATATCAAACAAATCCTGTGTCAATCTTCACAGTCCTAGCCCCAGAAGCTTGGGCTGTGCGTTGATATGTCAGTCAGTCAGTATTTCGTTCATATAGTATTGATAACAGTAGACGCACATCGGCAAACCTGATGGTTGGTAGTATCAGCTCCTCATAAACTTATCATCTTTTGCTGCAACCAAAACACATGGAGAGTCTTTATGGCCATTTAAAATATAGGATACCTCCCTGTTTAAGTCTACAAATACCTAAATGGGGGCTTTCTCTGGGTACCAAACCCTACCACCAGTGCTTATGTTTCGTTTTACTCATAATTAACATAAACAATAAACTCCCGATACGAATTACTTCTGCATATCGATTCGACAATTTCACAACGTGAAATAAATAAAAACATAAAAATGGATTGAATAAACTCGGCAAATTTTCAGTGCTAGGTAAGTACAAAATAGACCTGAAGCAATAATGTGGCAACATGTTTTATACGCATCGATATGGACTATCATAATAGCAATTGAGGACTTTGAACAAATACATAATGATGTGCTCGCAAAGATAGCTGATAATTTAAGGAGAAGCAGCACTGATATGTCAGATATCGGTACGTTATTACTCAAAATTAATATCTTTATAGTTACAACCCATCTATCCATCCATCAGCCTTTCATTGTCCACTGCTGGACGTAGGTCTCCTCAAAATGGGGGGTTTTACCATAATCGCCACGCTTGGCTGGCGGGTTGGCAATCTCAGTGGATGTTTTTAGAACACAGGGGAACGCTGCTGCCCATGGGAAGAGACGGGGTGGAGCTATTCTTGGTGCCGGCCCCACACAGCAAGAGTTGCAATAATATTGTCAAAATACGTAAAATTGCAAATTAAATCGCACATTAACGACGTATGATGCAAGTATAGCTGCCGTTGTGTTACCTTCCTCTTTAGAATGTAATTCACAACATCGTATCGACATCGTATCGGCTCTTTGTGATTGGTTGAGGCCCTCAGCCAATCATGGTGATCCTTCGACCAATCATGATGACACGACTTTGTGAGTTAGAATACCATTCAACCCCTCTTTTTATCCCTTCCCAATCATAATTTCTACCCACTGCTTGTTCCTTTTACTAGAACTGTTACTATTCCTTACACGACGGGCCTCATGGTGTAGTCGGTAGTGTAACCGACTTCCGTACATGAGGTCGTGGGTTCGATTCCCACTCAGGACAATTATATGTGCGATGAACACAGATATTTGTACTGCGTCTGGGTGTTTTCTATCTATTATATACCTATATGTATTTACAAAAAAAAGTAGTATGTGTATTATATCCGTAATCTGGTACCCATAGCACAAGCGTTAAGCTTAGTTTGGGATCAGAGGACGTTGTGTGAAAAATGTCCGTGAATATTTATTTATTTATTCGCATAGGGTACGGTAACTGTTTCAAACATCAGTGTCCAAAACTTATTTGCCAAACTTGCAATATTAAAAAAAACCGTGCCATACTTGTTATGTAACAAAATGCGTATGTTGTTAGATAATATAAAGGATAATGTCAACAATTTGATATTCTTGACAATTAAATATAATAAATAACAAATATATTATCTCGTAGAAGACAATGCCAAGATTCCAAAACAAATCCAGACAAACGCAGTACAGTTTCAATTGAAGACTTTAGATCAGAATCAGCCTCAGAAACTGGAATTCCGTTTAGAGAATCCGCTGGCGAACCAGACATCCAGATCCATTGAGCCTATAAACCAAGATGGGAGACGCCGTCACAACGTTCCACACTTACGTAACATGGCCTGGAAACCCCAGGCTATCAAAAATAAGCGCAAGATAAAACATGTTTTTGCTAACGACACGTTGAATTTTCCTTACATGGCTGCTATCATTATAAACGGGAGGGTGTGGTGTGCTGGCAGCCTCGTGGATGAAAATTGGGTATTAACAGCAGCTCACTGTTTGAATTAGTAAGTATCTATAATCTCTTTCTGCAATTTTAGACGGGCCTCGTGGCGTAGTCGGTAGTATGATCGACTTCCATGCCCGAAATCGTGGGTTCGATCGCCACTCAGGTCAATTATTTGTGTGATGAACACAGATATTTGTACTGCGTCTGGGTGTTTTCTATCTATTATATGTATGTATTTACAAAAAAAAAAGTAATATATGTATTATATCCGTAATCTGGTACAAGCACAAGCGTTAAGCTTAGTTTAGGACCAGAGGACGTGTGAAAATATCCGTGAATATTTATTTATTTATTTTATTTATAATTACTGGTGCTAAGGCATTTTGTGTTCAAGTCATAACCAATAATGGCTCGTTGTTCGGTAACATAAAGCATATGACTCCAATTAGAGAAGGCCCAAGGTTCAGGTCTGGAAATATTTACTAAAATGATACTAGTAAACCGCTCTCGCTTCGCACGCTGTCAAATAGGCTTGTGCAAATATCCTTAAGATTTTTGAAGAAACAACTATATTACAGTACTAGCCTTTCCTGCAAGCTAGTTTTTGGGTAATATCTCAGGTTCCCAGTATAGCAGCGGAATAAAATGTATACCATGTGTTAAGTCTAATCGAGAGCTATCAAATAAAATAAGTTGCATCGAAATCTGTTCAGTAGTTTTTGTGTGTTGCGCGAACAAACAAACAGACAAAAAATCTAAAAAAAATCGTTTTGTGTTTAGAAACGCCTATATAGCCTATTACAGTATTTTTTTCTCAAATATCTTAAATGTACAGTCATAGCTATGTTACAGTTGTATAATAGTATACTCGTAGAAGATATATTTTAAGGTATAGCTAGCGTATCCCACAAACAACCTTAATTAACTAAAATATTTAATTTCTGTATGTATTTACAAAATAATTATAATTTTATTATATACATAAAAACCTTCCTTAGGAAATTATCTAAACGCTAGTGATTGAAAATCCGTTGCATGTTCACAATCCATTGCGTGGTTCTAAGAAGAGAACAGACAAAGACTTACTACTTATTGATTGGGTGAAAAATGCAGGTCGAGTTAATTTTTATAGAAAGGAACATTGATGGACGCTATTGGGGATATACGAGTATGTCATCCCTAATCAACTTAATATTAATTTGAAACTTTCATAGTTTTAAATTGTACCTCCCTACTGCTGAGGTAGCTAAAATATAAAATCTACTGAAAACGGTTAGTTGAATGTCAATTTTTTTCTTAGCGTCATTCATGTATCACCCCTGAACTCCTTGGGTCATTATGTGAAGGTGCGAGTAGGCAGTGTGCAGCCTCACGAAGGCGGAAAACTCTTTGACGTCATCGGAGCAGTGAGACACCCCAAATTTGAAGAAGAACCAGTGCCTCATGCGGATGTCGCACTGTTAAAGCTTTCGGCCAACGTGGGTAAGTTTCATGTGTACAAAGAGCTCCACGCGGTTCGCTACCTACTGCTACGAGCCCGTAGGTATAGCGTAATGCCTATGCTAATTGGGATAAAATAGCTTTTTAATACTAAAATAATCTTTAAAATTGGTTAGTACAAAATAAATTATAAATTAATCCGTGTGGTGACGGACAAAGAATACAAGTGTCACCACCCCATCCTTTCCTGCGGCCTTTTACGACAAGGCTACTAAGGGAAGTAAGCAATTATCATCCATTGCATTACTGGTGGTAGGGCTGGGTACCAAGTGAGAGTACTCACTTGTTGTCGGACCTGAACGGGTCGGTACCACCGTCTCTTGTGTGACCGGTCATGAAGCACGTCAGTGAGTTTTTGATATAGCAGAAGATAGCCGTTTATCATAGTAGAGAGAGTGGGGAAGTAGACTATCTTCGGCCTATTCCGCGATAACCTACCATACTTGCCTGTCTCAGGGTTGTCACTTTTAGCTTAATTTTAATTCAGTGCCTAGAAATTGGCAAGGGCCGGGAAGTTGTATTTTTTACTTGTAATCGTTTTGGTAAAACAGATCTCACTAACTCTTAACCCAGACGACATAACAAAGATTATTTTAACTTACGATTTTTACTTAGGTACGATTATTACTAAGTCACTATACATACAATATTGAGACATCGACATGACATGACATTTAGACAGCCAAACACACAGCAATAAGTTCTCCTGCGATTATCACACATTTTTCATTTATTTAGCGGTGCCGAAAAGCCGTGACGCGCGAACTTTGTGCGGCGTTAACACAGAACAATTTTAACTGGGCGATAGCCCCGACTGGCGTACTGAGAAACGGGTCTATATTTTGTTAGAGTGTGCGTACGATACTATGGCGCACACATACAAGCCGCGCGCGGTGCGTTTGTATGAAGATAACCTACTTACCACTATTTCTACTATGCGTTTATTCTTTCATTTCATATCTGAGAATTGAAATGGTGAGCAGCGGCTTAACAATACTCTCGGTATAGTGGAGTCCATGAGCGACGGTTACCACTTACCATCAGGCGGGCCGTGGTTCGTCTGCCATAATTAGCAATAAAAAAGTGATGAACACAAGGTCCGAACAACCGACTGCAAATTTCGAAGACATAGCCTTACTGTCTTATGACTTATGACACCTCTTGATGACTTGGATAACGCCTGCGCCATCTGTCGCACTCTGTATTCATTTTTATGGTTAAGCATGTAAAAATATATAAGAACTAGCCTTTCTTGCCGCTCCGCCGCAACCAAAAGCTAGTCTTTAGGCTATATCTCAGGTTCCCGATATAGTAGCGGGATAAAATGTTTACCAGATTTAAGTCTAATCAAGATTTGTCAAATAAAAAAAGTTGCATAAAACACCGTTTAGTTCTTTTTGCGTGATGCGCGAATAAACTAACGGACAAACAGACAAAAATTCTAAAAAAAAATCGTTTTGTGTTTAGGCACGCCTATATAGTCTATTACAGTCATATTTTCCCAAATATCTTAAATGTACAGACACAGCTCTGTTACAGCTTTATAATAGTAAAACAAAAAACAAAAAAACACAGCATCACGCCTGTATTCCCCGAAGGGGTAGGCATAGGTGTATTACACGCCCACAATCCGCCAGCTATGTTTAAGTGCCACGTAATAGGGGGCGAGCCTATTGACGTCTACCGGGCACATTTCCAAACTCCGGGCTGCTACTGAGATTTTTTCTTTTTAGGAAAAAGCTCAATAACATTGTCCGACCCGGGAATCGAACCCGAGACCTTATGATTAGCAGTCGCATACACTACCGCGCTACACCACCGAAGCAATTAGTTTATAATAGTATAGATATCAAAACTTGGTAGATTTTCTACAAATAAACAAATGCTTGCGTCTTATGATATTAGTAATACACCAGTGGTGCACTGCCATGGAGTTCAGAAAAATAGCGGCGACACCGCAAGGCAACTAGGTCATGCCGCCTTCAACTAGGTCAACGACGTCACAGTGGGCGGGGCCTGAAACCGTAGTATCAAATGAACCGTCACTGTGATCGATTCGCTCTTTTCTCACGTTTATATAGGTATTACATTCATTAAAATGAAGTGGATTGTTGATGGGTGTAAAAATTGCTCAGGAGCAAAATTAAAACAAGATGGCATATCATTTCATGTGTAAGTCGTTTAAATTTATATATATTTATATTTTAAAACACATTTTCTTTGTTTCATTACAAAGAGACATCTGTCATCGAAAAGTGCATTATACCTATAACTCCACAATATCGTCACTCTAATATTATAAAAGCATAATTATAAGAATTTTCGTCACAAATAAGTAAATTTAGCTTTTATAAAGGAAAATCTTTTACAAAATATAAATTATTTCAAAGATTTATTACTTAGTTACATGATATGTGAGAAAAAAATATTAAAGAATTACACGTCATCTGTCGGTGAGTAATCGGAAATAATTGATAACAAAAAGTTTACGTCATACCAGCGAACCCATTATCGAATATATCTGTATGTTGAGGGGTTAACGTCATGTTATTTATTAAATTGTTTTTTTTCATCGTGTTATTGATTTATTTGTTATTATTTTAAATTCCCTGTTTATTCAGAAATTATAACAGCATGTATACGTTAGGACTGCGTGACGGAAATTGTGCTAATAGGGTTGTTTCATTTATCCCAAGCACCAAGTTACCCGTCAGCGGTCGTACCCGTCCCTGGTTTAACAGTACCTGCAGGGAGGCTGCACGTCAGAAGCAGGTCGTCTATTTGGCCTGGAATAAGGCGAGGAGGTGTCAGGACCTGAACGCAAAAGAAGATAAGTAAAAGTATAACGCCGCTTATAGATCTAATAGGAAAGTTATCGCCTATATTACAGATGCATACGAATCCTGATATACATTGGCATATGGCATTTTGTTTCGCAATTTCAGTTACTCTCGCAGCGGCTTATACTTGATTAAGATCTTTCAATTCAACGCTTCATTGGTCTTTTGAGCGTAGCGAAAAAATCCTACGATATTGTATCATTGCGTCTATGCCCAATAGTGATTATCTATATACATTATAAACAATTTGAGATAGAGTAGAGTATAATAGAGTGAACGGAGCATTGGGACAACTTCTCGGCAGTCATCACCTCAGCCAGGAGGCACGTGTCGCAATACACAACGCAGTGCTTGTCCCAACGTTATTGTATGGAAGTGAGAGTTGGATATGCAAAAAGGAGCATGAGAATAAAATCAATGCGGTCGAAATGCGATCTCTGCGGAGAATCTGAAGTGTGAAGCTAACTGACCGTATTCGTAGGTATTCGACGATGTAAGAAAGCGAGTAGGTATGAAAGAGAGTATTAGTGTAAAGATGCGAAAGGGAATGCTCTGATGGTTCGGACATGTGGAAAGAATGCCGGACGAGCGACTGTTAAGAAGATACCTATACAATGCGAAAGTGGAAGGATGTAGGTACAAAGGGAGACTGAGGCTCACCTACCTAGACCAAATCGGTCATCTATTGAAAAAAGATGGAGTCAGAAGTCTCCGAAACCGTCGAGTGTGTATGAAGAGAATTATGAACTTTGAAGAAGTGAGAGGTGTATACAAGAATAGAGCCTTTTGGCACTATTCTCTCTGCCTACTCCGCAAGGAAGATGGCGCGGTGATGAGTAAGTTAGTATAAACAATGTGGTTCAGCCATACTAAAGCATATGGAATGTTCTGGACGCCGTAGTGGTGAATAGACAAACTAAATTAATGAAAAATTGTCTCTATTACGCTGTAAAATACATTTCACCGCTAGATGGATTTTGATCTAGGGGTGGAGCTATTGTTGTACCTCGTCCCCCGAATACCCGCATTTAGCGACGCTTCGTTCTAAAGAGATTTTGCCTTGAAACATCTCCGCTATTTTTCTGTACTCCGTGTGCACTGCTGTTTCTGCCGCATCTATACTATTATAAAGCTGTAACAGAGCTGTGTCTGCACATGTATACTAATATTATAAAGCTGAAGAGTTTTGTGCTTGAACGCGCTAATCTCAGGAACTACTAGTCCGATTTGAAAAATTATTTTAGTATTAGATAGCCCATTTATCGAGAAAGGATATAGGCTACATATCATCACGCTAAGACCAATAGGAGCGGAGCACTATTGAAGAATGTTTCAAAATCGGGGGGTTTTTGTTCCTTTTGGAAGCTTCCGCTGCGTGCGCTGCGTAAACGGTTAAAGTTTTGCAATAATTATGTATAACAGAATTGTTCCCCTTTAAAAGTTCTAAAAAAAAGTCTGAGACAGGATATGTCTATATTTTAAGGTTGGCTCACTATAACCTTTTTTATGATAACCAAATTTGTTCTAAAATTATGCATTATTTGCGAAGGAGTTTTATAAACATGATATTATTAATTCTTATCCAAATAAATACGTTATTCATCACAAGTGTTGCCCTTTACATCATTCGATTTATTTATTATCTTAGGAGATATCGCAGTTTTAAAATAACATCGCAGCAAAATAATGATCAAGTACTGAAGTTAGCGTTAGCCTAAAATAACTTAAAAATAAATTCTACGCCAAGAAGCGAAGTCACGGGCCACGAAGTCGCGGGCAGAAGCTAGTTTAAGATATTTGAGGAAAAATTACTGCTATATAGGCGTGTCTGAACATAAAACATTTATTGCACGCCTCATAAGCGAAGCGTTGAGGTGTGTTCTACTCCCGGTTGACACGGCACAGCTGATTTTTCAAACTTAAAATGTCTCTATTTGTCATATATTGCACTTGTAAAATAATATCTACACACACATATAAAGAACAAACACTATTTTTAACACACATGATATTTTTGATGCCATTTTTGTTATTTAAACTAGATAAAAAACTGTTTGAAAAAAATCTGACTTGGACGTCCGTGAGTTGTATGTAATGTATGTTAACACGATAACGACGATACTTAATTAATCGAGTCTTTTTTTTTCGTTTACGAATTATTATGACTAGGAATAGAGCCCTATTACTTTTCACGGTCTGATTCGATGTGGTTTAATTGTTATTAAATAAACAAAAAAATACTGAATATTTACGGCATTTACGCTCGACGCGAAACTAAAACCAGCGCCTTTCATGAGAACTACCTACCTTTTTACGTACGCATAGCCACCGGTGGTTTTACTATCGTCAACAGAACGCCGTTCGCCCAGCCGGTACATTGTTTTTTGTTAAAAGAAAGTAAAAAAGAAACCTTTGCTTGACGAACTGATGATATTTGTCAAGTATAATAACTATTTTATCCATAACAATAAGTAAAAACACTAAACACACGTAAATAATAACACACCAACGTTATAAAACACGAAAGAAACATATTTTACATTCCACAATTTTTTTGCGTGGCCTTGCTGTCACGGGTTTTCTTTCGCTTAGAACAAAGTATAAAATTATAAGGCAACCAAGTTAGGAAGATAAATGGTTTAGAGATTTCTTGTTGAACTCATTGATTTTTAAATAAGTCGTATAATATTGTCCAAAGTTGCAATTTTCTATTGATAAATGTCGCTGTTTTAAAGTACTAGATGTCGCAAGTGGCAATTTTAGATGTATTCGGTTGCTGTTGTATATAGAGAACCACAATATTGCTTTTTTTGTAAGGACACTGACAGTGATGTCTTTGTTTTCTTAAATTGTTTTTGTTTACAGTTTAATAAATTATTCAATTTTACATGTTTATATATATTATATGCCCTTATGCAGGTATATATGTAAACTCATGGATTGTTGTTCTTACTAATTGCCAGATTGACAAAATGACAGAGGTAGACCAATATAGAAGTACTTCTTAAAATTAGAGCTAGATGGCGTATAAGACATGAAACACACATGACCACATTAGTACTTTTTGAAATTAGCGCTATCTATGTGATTTATTGAAAACTACTTAGTAAAACATTAACATACATTATTAGTTATCAAATTAATTGTTTATTAGCGAGATGGTGATACCAACCCGCTCGGGCCCGATACCAAGTGAGTACTCCCACTTGGTACTCAGCCCTACCACCAGTCATGCAATGGATGATAATTGCTTACTTCCCTTAGTCGCCTCATAGGACACCCGTGGAAAAGAATGGGTTGGCGACATTGATTTATAAAGAAAAGAAGAAAAACAGCTGGGCCCCTGCCGAAATAATCACATTTATTTATTAGCCACTGCGCAGTATTTTCACTACGAAAATTGCCAGATGGCGCCTTGCAAAATGACAGAGGTATATTGGTCATATAGAATTACTTCTTAAAATTAGCGCTAGATGGCGTATAAGACATGAAACACACATGACCACATTAGTACTTTTTGAAATTAGCGCAATCTATGTGATTTATTGAAAACTACTTAGTAAAACATTAACATACATTATTAGTTATCAAATTAATTGTCTATTAGCCACTGCGCAGTATTTTCACTACGATAAACACTTTTTCATTACTCATACTCTGAAAGTAGGTCTGAAGTTGCCTGAGGAGCGGGTTGAAAGTAATACTTTTCAGCCCTAGGGAGAATTACTTTCAACTGACAGCTGAGTAATTATAAAAAAAACAGTTCTTTTTTCTGTACAGCCAGTCAATTACAGCGCGATGTAAAATTTAAATAACATAAAATTAAGTATTTATTAAAGAATTTGTTTTTTATATGACTTTATTTTAAACTTGTTGCAACTATATCTTTAAAATAACGAAGATTTAAGTATATTTTTTCAATGATTAAAATGAAAAATAATGGCTGAATAGCTGACAGGCCACAGAAAAAAAAAAACAAAATCGGCGCGATTCCAAATAGAAGTTGCTTTCATCCCTAGGGTAACAATGTACTATTACTGGCTGGTTACTACTGGCTTTTAAGTTTTCACTTCATCGTTAATACGTCACGTGACCATGTCGATGACGATTTACATGAATCTGCCTATCCAAACCTTCCTATAGAAGTTTTCACTTCAATAATTTTGATGAGGTGTAAATTTTTCCAGTTCTCGGCAAACACGTAAATATAATCAAGATATACGGGGGAGTAAACGAACCATTTGCCCAAAGCTTCGTTGTGGTCTCCGGTTGGGGTGCAACCAGGGTATGAATTTACTATAAGTAGTATAAATGGGCACAGTAGTGTTTTTTTTTTTATTGCATATGGTGGCACACGAGCTACGGCCCGTCTGATGGTAAATGGTAACCATCGCTCATCAACTCAACTAAGTATACTGAGAGTATTGTCAAGCTGCTGCTCATCTTTTCTTTTTCACAGTTATGAAATTAAAGAATAAACGGCTGACTCCTGCAACCAAAACGCACCAATGTGCTTCATGGCCGGTCACACGGGAGATGGTGGTACCGACCCGCTCGGGCCCAATAGCTAGTGAGTACTCTCACTTGGTACCCAGCCCTATCACCAATAATGCAATAGGTGCTAATTGCTTACTTCCCTTAGTCGTCTCGTATGACACTCGTGGGAAAGAATGGGGTGGTGACACTTGTATTCTTAGTCTGTCACCACACGGACACGTGTAAAGCCATGTTATATTAATTTCACAAGAGAGCTAAGTAATAAGTAAACAGGCGGGTTAGGCAGAATCTCATATTTCACGTGTCGATCGTATCGTGATCACTGTAATTGGTTGAAAAACCGACGCGTGATGTCGCAATAATCCGTTGGCCAATCACGGTGATCTATCAACCAATCAGTGATCACGATACGATCGACATGTGAGATATGAGATTCTGGCTAACCCCCCAGCTTAGGCTATTTTTCATCATGCCATCGTTCGTATTTACAACATCTAAGTAAACCGTTTTTACAATATCGAAGTAAATAAAAAAATATTGATTACGAACAATGATCTATAATATTATAAAGCTGTAAGTTATGTCTGTACGTGTAAGATATTTGAGAAAAAAATACTGTATTAGGCTATATAGGCGTGACATTTTTTTTTATTTTTTCTCTCTTTGTCTGTTTAAAAAGTAATGAACGGATTTTGATGTAATTTTTTTTATTTTTTAGCTCTTGATTAGACTTAAAAACTGGTATACATTTTATCCCACTACTATATCGAAAACGTGAGATATAGCCTAAAAACTAGCTGTTGGCTGCGGCGGAGTCGCGAGCAAAGGCCTAGTAATGTAATAAATGTGTCTGAATCATTATGAGTAGGGATTTCTACAGCCTCCATACCACCCTAATTAGGTCCAAATTGTTACTATCAGACTTCATATATTTGAATACATTTACTCTAAAATGATACTCTCATACGTATTTAGGGTTCTGACACGGCATTCAGGGAACACACACCGGACTTGAGCAGCGGGCGGCTGAAAGTGCGTTCTCAACACTACTGTATGGACGCCTATCAGCTAGTTAACGGGTTCCAGTTTACACCGGACTTTTTTTGCGCCTCACTCAGAAATGGAACCAGGGACGTGTGTTTGGTAAGACTTTATTTATATACCTACTGTAAGTTAAACCATCCATCCATCAGCCTTTCGAAGTCCACTGTTGGACGTAGGCCTCCCCAAGAGAACGACACAAAATGTGTTTCGCTGATATGGGGGACAGTGCCGTAATTGCCACGCTTGGCAGGCGGGTTGGCGATCGCAGCGGATGTTATTAATACTCGAGGGAGTGGTGCTGCCCACTCCCGCGGTATTCCCTCAGTCGGCTCTTACGACTCCCATGGGTGGAGAAGGGTGGGACAATTCTAAAGCCGGCCACACACGGCTAAAAGTAAACACAAAGTGAAAAATGTGAAATCGAATATAACAGTCACGAGCAGGATTTGAACCTGCATCTTCTGGATACCGTCCAGATGCTTTACCAATTCAGCAATCGTGACAATTGCTACTGTTTGCTAATTTCGATAACACATTCATACTTAACGTCTTTGGGTGACGCCTGCGCCATCTGTCGGTAGTATTTTCATACATTGTTACGACCAGGTAAACTTAATTTTACAATTAAGATTTTTACCTAATATTGAAGCAAACCCTATAAATATTTAGATATTTTTATATAATATTTTTAGCATTTGACATGCGTTAGCACTATACATTAAACACAAAGTGAAAAATGTGAAATCGAAAATAACAGTCACGAGCATGAAGCTGAATAGGTAAAGCATCTGGACGGTATCCAGGAGATGCAGGTTCAAATCCTGCTCGTGACTGTTATTCTCGATTTCATATTTTTCACTTTGTGTTTAATGTATAGCTTACTAATAAACATTGTATAAGCTGCGAATAGTTATTCAGTGTTTTGTTCCATTCTTTCAAAGTAAAACTGTCATATTAGTGACAAAGACAAAACACTGTATAACTATTCAGAGGTTATACGACGTTTATTAGTAAGGCAGTATATATATATATACCTACTGATCACCTCCAGATCTGAGAGATCTATTTATTATTTGGGTAGATCCTTTTTTCGTACATAGCTGGACGTAGTCCTCAAGAGGACGTCCACAATGAGCGATCCTGTGCTGCTTGCATCCTGTTATATGAGATACTTTTTGGAGTATAGAGAAAAGAGTAAATAATGCGCTTATTTTACAAACCACCCATACCCGAACATCGACCACAATTTTGCGCACTGTGTCACTTTTATACAAACTACAATATTGATTACTTACTTATCATCACATCATCTCCCTGGCAGGGTAAGCACGGAGAACAGAGTGCCAAAAGGCTCTATTCTTACATAGAAATATCTCCCGCTTTCTCAACATTCGTAATTTTCTTTAAACACGCTAGCCGGTTTCGGAGACTCTTGACTTCACCTTCCCTTAATACACGATCGATTTGGTCCAGGTTAGTCTTGGTTTCCCCCTGTACATACATCCTTCCATTTTAACATTGTATACATTGTATATATTATCTTTTTAACCAATCGCGCACATGTCCGAACCATGGAGCATTCCCTTTCTCATCTTTGCACCAATACTTTCTTTACAATATTGATATTGAATCAGAAACTCAATTATAAAATAAATTGAATTATGAAAAAAGAAAAGTCTTTCTCCGAATTTCCTGGGCAGGGCTTAAAACATAATATAATCTTCAAATAGTATGAAACTTACTTACTTATCATCACGCCATTTCCCTTGCGGGGTAGGCAGAGAGAACAGAGTGCCAAGAGGCTCTTTTCTTGCATACGTCTCTCGCTTCCTCAACATTCATAACTCTCTTCATACACGCTCGCCGGTTTCGGAGACTCCTGACTCCACCTTCCTTCAATACATGACCGATTTGGTCTAGGTAGGTGAGTCTCGGTCTCCCCCTGTACCTACATCCTTCCACTTTCGCATTGTACATCTTTTTAACCATTCGCTCGTCCGGCATTCTTTCCACATGTCCGAACCATCGGAGCATTCCCTTTCGCATCTTTACACCAATACTCTCTTTCATACCTACTCGCTCTCTTACGTCATCGTTACGAATGCGGCCAGTCAGCTTCACTCCACAGATTCTCCGCAGAGATAGCATTTCGACCGCATTGATTTTACTCTCATGCTCCTTTTTGCATACCCAACTCTCGCTTCCATACAATAACGTTGGGACAAGCACTGCGTTGTGTATTGCGACACATGCCTTCTGGCTGAGGTGATGACTGCCGAGAAGTTGTCCCAATGCTCCATTCACTCTATTTCCCGCATTTACTCCTCTCTCTACATCAGTGGTGTACCTTCCATCCCGTCTAAATCCACATCCAAGATATACAAATTCATCCACTTGTTCTAGCACACCATTTCCTATTGCTACTCTAACTCTGAGAAGAAGCCAGAACAGATGTTCTGGCTTCTTCTCTTTCAAAAACCATTATTTTGATTTTGCTCACATTCACACGTAGGCCCCTTTTCTTACCATCTTCTGCCATTACGTCGACTAGGGTTTGCAGGTCAGCCGCGAACTGCGCTAATAAAACCGCATCGTCTGCATATAGCAGAGATCTAACCACTGAGTCGCCCATCTGAACTCCCACATTCATTTCATTCAACCTTTGTAGACATTTATCCAGATATATGATAAACAGTCTGGCTGATAGAACGCAGCCCTGTTTAACGAGTATGAGACCTAGCCTCAAAACCTAGGTTGATGTTCTCAATATGTATATCCTGCTGTATTTTGATCTGTATTTTAGCACTTGACGTGCTCAGCTGCTGTTAGAGAACAAATTATTTGTGAAAGCGAAGAGCTCGTGGTAAAGGTCTCTTTTTCCGATTTCAAAAATAATTTGGTCTTTATACCTTGCAGTCTCTGGTTTTACTTACCTTTGCCTGTGTGGAGACGGACGAAGAATACAAGTGTCACCACCCCATTCTTTCCCGCGGGTGTCGTACAAGGCGACTAAGGGAAGTAAGCAATTATCACCCAATACATTACTGGTGGTAGGGCTAGGTACCAAGTGAGAGTACTTAGTTGCTATCGGGCCCGAATGGGTCGGTACCACCGTCTCCTGTGTGACTGGTCATGAATTACGTAAGTGTGTTTTGGTTATAACAGAAGATAGCCGTTTATTCCTTCATTTCATACCTGAGAAATGAAATGGTGCACAGCGGCTTGACAATACTCTCGGTATAGTTGAGTTCATGAGCGACGGTTACCATTTACTCAAATATTTTTTAAAACATGTATACTCTTAGTTTGATGCAGGCGCTCCTGCCGTTCAACACAACCAACTGATGGGGATCATGAGCTTCGGGCCGGAACACTGTGGCCACGATTTTCAACCGGCTGTTTTTATCAAAGCGTTTTATTTTAGGTTTGTTTTTGTTTAATCTTGTGAAATATAAGTCTGTCTCGGTGATCTAGTGGTATTATATGCGACTGCCGATCATAGGGGCTTGGATTCGAATCCCTGATCAAATCAACTAAAAATTATTAGTTTTTTTTTTCTTTTATTTTAGCAACAGACAGTCATAAAGAAAAACTAATCCAGTTAAATAATTAACAGTAAAATACCTTGAGTGCCGAAAATCCTAAAATATCTTTTCTGTCAAGAAATTTTCAATAACAGCTCGGAGTTAGGAAAATGGCCGCCCGTGCCTCGGAAATCGTCTAAAGCCGTTGGTCCTGCAACTGATTTCTCCGGTCTTGTCAAAATGCCGTAATAAACGAAAACATAATGATCGCATTCGATTATTTCGTTAAAAAGTGCTCTAGACCGCTAAGCCATCGCAATCATCGACGGCGACACTCAATCCGCTTCACAATTACTTTTAATGGCCATTAGATAATATGAATTTTATTTATTAAATAAAACATACTAATTGGAATAACGTATGTAAATGCATTCGATAGGTCACGTAAGTCGTAAAAACATTACTTCCCCGGATTGGAAGGGACGCAGGTTCGAATCCCACTCGCAGTAAAGCTCTCTTATTCCACTCTCACGAATATTTTTTTCTTTGACAAAGTTTAATTAGACCAGTTTCTTTTTCTACCATTCATGAGGAAATCTGTGTTTATCTCTTTAGTGTGACGTTCAAAAAGATCTAAAATTACTTTAACATTTTCAGAGACTTTGTAAAATCGACTATATCATCATATAAGACGACACAAGAACTTATTGAAGCTATGCGAGATATAGACCCTGCCCTGAGAGACACTGCCACAATAGAAGACACGTTACTAGTGGACAACTTGGGGGATGAAAGCTACTAGTAAATGTCATTCAATGCCAGCGTCCATTATTATTTCTAACGCCTTTTTTTTTTGTTAAGCTGGAAAAAAAAAATTCTAACAGCACATCCCGTCGTCCGAGGCAACGAACAGGGTAGTGTAGGGCCCTGACCCACTAAATAAACCCGCCACGTGCCGTCTCTCCGCCTGTGTTGGCGGCCACTGGAACTATGTTACATTACTTCAGTGGTTTATTATTTTTATCCTTTTTTTTTGTTTAGGCGGGAAAAAATGTACCTAACCGCACACCCCGTCGTTCGGGTAACGAACAGGGTATTGTGGGGGCCCTCACCCACTAAAGAAACCTGCCGTGTGCCGTCTCTCTGCTTATATTGGCGGCCCACTGGAACTATGTTACATTCCTTCGGTGGTCCGCCGGCGGCTTACCTTGTCGGGTACTGAGCGACGCATCCGCACACGGTGCGTCGCACCTTTGCGGGATTATTATTTCTATCCTAACTATTATAAAACTGAAACAGAGCTGTGTCTGTACATTTAAGATATTTGAGACAAAATAACTGCATTGCACTATGTAGACGTGTGTAAACACAAAACTATTATTTTTTATTTTTTATCTGTTTGTTCGTTTGCGAATCGCACAAAAACTACTGAACGGATTTTGATGCAACTTTATTAGGTATTTGATAGTTCTTGATTAGACTTCTAAGCTAGATTTTATCCCGCTACTATAACGGAAACCTGAGATATTCATACCATTTAGAAAAATTCTCAGTAGCAGCGGAAATGTGCCTGGTAGACGGCAATAGGCTCACCTCCTATTACGTGAGACTTAAACATAGCTGGCAAACCGTGGGTGTGTAATACACCTCTGCCTACCCCTTTGGGGATACAGGCGTGATGCTATGTTACTTTACGGTAAACTAAAGATAGCTATACAAAACTGCTATCTTACTGGAGCTATCCGTTTTTCCACCATCTATTTCTTTTTCTAAGTTCTCAACTATAGGTATGCATGCTTTAATGATGATCGGATAAGTAGTTCAATCGTAAAAATGTAACAAACGAACAAACAAATAAACGTAGATTAAACAATAACTATATCAGGATAGGCCGTGTGGGGCCAGCTTTAGAATTGTCCCATCCCTCTGCACCCATGGGAGTAGTAAGAGCCGACTTTGTTAATACAGGGGGAGTGGGCAGCAGCACTCCTTTGAGTATTAACAACATCCACTGCGATCGCCAACCCGCTTACCAAGCGTGGCGATTACGGCACTATCCCTCATTCTTGGGGAGGCCTATGTCCAGCAGTGGACGTTAAAAGGCTGATGGATGGATGGGAAATCAGGTTACAAGTTCACTCCAAATAGTCATACTTTAATTGTGTTTCCACTCAAATCATCGCTCGTGTTCTCAATAGCGACACGGAGTTAGGAAGTAGACGGTGTTTCAGCTCATGGCTCGGAAAGCAATTCTTTTTTAATACTACATGTATGGCTAACAAGCATACGGTCCACCTGATATTAAGCCGTTACCGTAGCCTATAGACGCTAGCAACACCAGAGGTATCACTAGCGCGTCGCCATCTTCAAGGAATTAGGATAGGAAGGATAATAAGTAGAGGATAGGGAGGGGATTTGGGCCTCCGGCGCTCTCACACATCATACGGAACACGGTAGGCGTAACTACCGTTGTTACACGCTGATCTTTTGAGAGGGTGGTCCCTCTGTCTTCCTCGATCGAGCCGGCCCATTCGTACTGGGCTAAGCAAGTTTCTACCACTAGTAAGATAAAACCGTTGATCTTCCAGTCGTGTTGCCGTCCCATTGGACTACGAGAGTGAGGGAACAGAAAGTGAACTTATTTTTTTTATTCATTGCCCGCAGCCAAAAGCTAGTTTTTAGTTTATATCTCAGGTGCCCGATATTGTAGCGGGATAAAATGTATACCAGTTTTTAAGTCTAATCAAGAGCTATCAAATAAAAAAGTTGCATCAAAATCCGTTCAGTAGTTACTGCGTGATGCGTGAACGAACAGACAGACAAAAACACTAAAAAAAATTGTTTTGTGTTTACACACGCCTATATAGCCTAATACAGTATTTTTTTCTCAAATATCTTAAACGTACAGACACAGCTCTGTTACAGCTTTATAATAGTAATGATGAAAGAGATAAATAAAACAACGTGATAATCTATCGACATTGATCACTGATAGATATAATTATAGATCTAGCACACTATCATCTTCTCGGATCCCTTCTTCCTTCACGGGTAAGTCCTCAGGCTCGACTTCATCTATTGCAGCTATGAGCTCTTTCGTTGTCTTGTAAGAGGCTATGGTATTTTTAACGAAGTCTCTGCAAAAAAATACGATTGTATTTATTAAAATCTGAGGTAACTTACTTATTTATCATCACGCCATCTGCCTTGCCTCCTTGGTAGGTAGAGAGAACAGAGTGTCAAAAGGCTCTATTCTTGCATACATCTCTCGAATCCTCAACATTAATAATTCTTAGATATTTATATATATATTTTTAGCATTTGACATGCTTAGCACAATACATTAAACACGAAGTGAAAAATGTGAAATCGAAAATAACAGTCACGAGCAGGATTTGAACCAGCATCTCCTGGATACCGTCCAGATGCTTTGCCAATTCAGCCATCGTGACAATTGCTCCTGACTGCTAATTTCGATTTCACATTTTTCACTTTGTGTTTAATTAATAATTCTCTTCATACACACTCGGCGGTTTCGCAGACTCCTGACTCCACCTTCCTACAATACATGACCTATTTAATCTACGTAGGTCAGTCTCGGTCCCCCCTGTACCTACATCCTTCTACTTTCACATTGTATATCTTCTTAGCCAATCGCTCGTCCGGCATTCTTTCCACATGTCCGAACTGCATCTATACACTAATACTCTCTTATATATCTACTCGCTGAGGTAATTTCATTTCAATAAATACCTATATGAGCCATTGGATGCAGTCAGCACAATACTGCTCGTTGTGGCGCTATCTTTTGGTGGCCTATGTCTAGCAGTAGCATTAAAGGATGGATGGATAAAAATGTAGCTTGCTTTTTACTTTTCTTTAACACTACAAGAGTGATATAACATGTACTAGATTCATCATTCGCACCTTGCCACACCCACCCCCTTTTTTCTTAAGGCTGGTGAAAATGTACCTAACCGCGCACCCCATCGTTCAGGGCAACGAGCAGGTTAGTGTGGAGCCCGCACCCTCTAAATAAACCCGCCGTCACTCTTGTTCTCCGTTTTATGTTTTTTACGTTTCATTTTACACGTCTATCCACCTGCACTGGCGGACCACATCTTGCCTTTAGCTTTGCGCCTGCGGCTCTTGCAATAACTGTACGATGCAAACTCTGGTTCTATTTTATGAGAAGGTGATAAAGTACTTCTCCGGCCAAGCTGGTCTATCGATCTAGCGACTCCCTACTATCGAATGTTTCTTAATAATAAATCATGCAAATAATGTTGTTTGAAGTTTGTTTTCTGATAGAGCGCACCTTTGAAATAACTGAACTGATTTTAATGTTGTTCATGAGTTATAAGCTTTAACCGGAGCAGAATGCAAGTTCATTTCAATTAAATTGCAGAATAGTTATCATTTTAGGATAAAAACGCGGTATATATAGTAATTTCTCAAGTACGTACACGAAATAAAATGCTTTGACGAACACAGCAGGCTGATGCTCGTGCCCGCAACTTTCAGGACCAAAGCTCATGATTCCCATCAATGTGTTATGCTGCACAGCTGGAGCGCCTGCATCAAACTTAAAGCAAATTTCATAACATTTTGATCTATATTTTAGCACTTGACATGCTCAGCTAGACTTAAAGTACAAATCATAATTTGTGAATAAGGAAAAAGAGTATTTTAGTACGAGCGGGAATCGAACCTCTTAACAAATCTTAACGACCAACGCCACCTATCGGAAGCATTTACATGCATTAATCCAATTTATGATGGATGGATGGATGGATTAATGCATGTAAATGCTTCCGATAGGTGGCGTTGGTCGTTAAGACAAATTTGGTAAGGAGATTGGGTATTCTAACAAATAGTACAGTAGCTCAGTGGATTAGAGCACTTCCCCAGATAGGACCCACGTCCCCACGCAGGTTCGATTCCCGCTCGTACTAAAGTACTCTATATACTTATTCACAAACTATAATTTGTGCAAATTTCGTAATTCTAAATTATAATCATCAAAATATAAATGGCTATCTCAGTACATGAAAGGCGTAATGACCCCTCATGGGCTCAAATATACAAGTGCCAAGCCCCTGCTCGCAATTAAAATTATCAATTGTCTTTGCTTATGAATTTTTACGGCCCTTAGCAAAGCTGATTGAGTAGGTATATAATTTTCAAATAAGTTGCCTTTGGATTTTATAGATTACTGTCGGACCATCTTCCTTAGATCTGTATGATAAGGTAATGTAGAGCATATGGATATCCACAATGGTGGATTTGCTTCAAAGACCTGGTAGGCCCCAGCCTAGGGTGGCCAGATATTGATTAAATCATGACAAAAATCCCCACCAAGTCAGATGCAATCCTTTTGTGTGTTGTACATCGTCAGTTGTTAGCAATAAGCATTACATAGATCTGTGTTAATATTATCACGACATAACCAAATTTCGAATTTATTTCTACAAATGTTGGTAATTAAATACATATGGAAGTAGTATCTACTCGTAAATGAAAAAGGGGTGGCTGATATTAATCGGTCTAGGGCACCAAAGACTGACAATGGCATACTGGGTATCCTTATTTTAAAAATATATCACCGGAGTGGAGCGATTCACCGACGTTGACATTCTCGTATAAATACAGTAAGTCATCTTATGAGTCCAGAATTGATGGACTATTACGGGGCGCTGTGACACACAACATTTAAAATCATGAATGTCATTCGAAAAACAGCACTTAATAGTGTAAGTGGCCACGTCTTAGAATTGGTCACTTTATATTGTAGCTGTAGCTGGCCATTTCATGAAATAATTAGATTCTGTTGGGTTAAACTGCGTCGGTGGTGCAGCGGTAGTGTGTGCGACTGCTGATCATGAATTTAAGTCCCACGTAATAGGGGGAGAACCTATTGGCGTCTACCGGGCACATTTCCAAACTCCGCACTGCTACTGAGAATTTTTATTTTACGAACTAGCCTTTGCCAGCGGCTTCGCCGCAACCAAAAGCTGTTTTTTCAGTTATATCTCAGGTTCCCAATATAGTCCATCCATCCATCCATCAGCCTTTCGACGTCCACTGCTGGACAAAGGCCTCCCCAAGAGAACGCCACAACGAGCGGTCCTGTGCCGACCGCATCCTTTTTTTTTGTTATATTATAGGGGATAATGCCGTAATCGCCTGTCAGCATTATAGGGGATAATGCCGTAATCGCCACGCTTGGCAGGCGGGTTGGCGATCGCAGTGGATGATGTTAATACTCGAGAGAGTGCTGCTGCCCACTACCCCGGTATTCCCTCAGTCTGTTCTTTCGACTCCCGTGGGTAGAGAGGGGTGGGACACGGCTAAATAAACCAATATAGTAGCGGGATAAAATGTATACCAGTTTTTAAGTCTAATCAAGGCCTTTCAAATAAAAAAAGTTGCATCAAAATCCGTTCAGTAGTTTTTATGTGATGCGCTAACAAACTAACAGACAAACAGACAAAAATACTAAAAAAAATTGTTTTGTGTTTAGACACGCCTATATAGCCTATTCCAGTAATTTTTTCTCAAATATCTTAAATGTACAGACACAGCTCTGTTACAGCTTTATAATAGTATAGATAAGCTCAATAGCACTGCTCAACCCGGGGATCGAACCCGAGACATCATCAGCAGTCGCTCGCACTACCGCTTCACCACAGAGGTAGGGGATAGGAGAGAGAGATAACTAGTAAAAGTACTAATATTAATCCAAAACAGAATCTTACTAAGCAAACATCTCGGCTTCCATTTCTATATGATGCACAGAAGAAGTCAGGTGTGAATTGGAAGCCGTTGACAAGCTGATATGCATCCATACAGTAGTGTTGTGACCGGACCTTAAGGCGAGCCGACATCAGATCTGGGGTGCGCTCTCTGAAGGCAGTGTCCGAACCCTAAATGCATAGTAGATTAATTAAAGATCTAAGGTCATCATTTTTTATGAAAGAAACGGATCCCTTATTAGATCACTCGTGTGTCGGTCTATTTGTCTGTCACAGCAAATTTGCTCCAAAACTACTGGACCGACTGAGTTAAAATTTAGTACATATATGTAACTCGGTGACTGAAACACGGGAGTGGATCGTAATTAATGAATTTTGAAAATGACCATTACCAACCACCACCCTTTTTATTGGGTGGTGGGCAAAAATGTCCTACCGCACACCCCGCTGCCCGGGGAGACAACGGGGTAGTGTGGGGCTCTCACCCACTAAAAATCCACCGTGCGCCTTCACCCGCCCTTGCTACGGCGGATCACGAGTACCGCGTCGTTACGACCGCGAACCAACCACCACCCTCCGCATTATCTGGGTCTAAAATTTTGGAAACAAAATACAGTAATAGTTCTTATATAGATTACAGGACAACTTATAAGTCCCGTATATAAAGTAAATCAGGAAGACAAACTAATTTGGGTCAGATTTAAAAAAAAATCCTTATGGAACTTGTATAATTACGAGCGGAACCCTCCCTACGCGAGCTTAACTCGCACTTTAATGAAGATTCAATTAACAGTCAAGTAGCTATTATACCATTTAATGTACTGTAGTCTACCGTCTGTAAATTCCTGATTCTCATAGATTAGATCTACTAATCGTGTTTTGATAAGTTAATTTAAGAATACTCAAGTTTCAAATAGTTTATTATCGATTGTATGGTTTGTGCTGCTGATGTTCAGCATTGGTATTCGTCGTTCGTCGTCCAGTAGGCAGTTATCCATAACATACATACATATTATCACGCCTTTTTCCCGTAGGGGTAGGTAGAGACAACTTCTCTCCACTTGCTACGATCCTTCGCTTCATCCACTTTCATCAGCGCTTTCATGCATGCTCGTTGGCTATGAGTACTCTTAACCTGACCTTCCTTAAGAACGTCTCCGGTCTGGTCAAAATAGGTTCACCTAGGTCGACCTCTACCAACTATTCACAGTCGCCTTGTATATCCGTTTCGTTAATCTTCTTTCATCCATCCTCTCTACGTGTATCCATTAAGGTGATTATAAAACCACGATTAAAGACTTAGAAAGGATTTCATTGAAGAGAAACGTAATACAAAATATATTACCCTGGTCGCACCCCATCCTGAGACGACCACAAAGCTCTGAGCAAAAGGTTCCGTCCGGCCTTGATAAATTTTGATTATATTTACGTGCACCCCTAATTCTGGAATCAGAAGACATTTAAATTTCATTCAACGGCCTTAAACGAGCATCTCGAGGCTGAGCATTAACGATCAAATGTCCTTGTTTTGGTACGCTACACAAAATTTTAATAATTATAAAAGATTATTAATCACGAAAAGTTGTTAATTTATACATGAATAAATAAATAATATAGGTATAAATATTCACAGACATTTCTCACAATCTGGTCCCAAACTAAGCTTAACACTTGTTCTATGGATACCAGATGACAGATATAAAACATATATTACTTTTTTTTGTAAATACATACATATAATAGATAGAAAAAACCCAGACGTAGTACAAATAAATAATTATCCTGAGTGGGAATCGAAACCACGACCTCGTGCGCGGAAGTCGGTTGCACTACCGACTACGCCACGAGCCACGAGGGCTTAAGGCTCGAAAAAATGTCCCTAACTGCATACCCTTTCATTCGGGGCAACGAACAGGGTAATGTGACGCCTAAATGGCAACACATAATTTTTTTTCTCAAAAATTTTAAATGTACAGGCATAGCTCTTTTACAGCTTTATAATAGTATAGAAACTTTATTTGCCGTGTGGGGCCGGCTTTAGAATTATCCCAACCCTCTCCACCCACGGGAGTCGTAAGAGCCGACTGAGGGAATATCGGGGGAGTGGGCAGCAGCACTCCCTCGAGTATTAACAACATCCACTGCGATCGCCAACCCACCTACCAAGCGTGGCGATTACGGCACTATCCCCCATATGAGCGAAACACATGTTGTGGCGTTGTCTTGGGGAGGCCTATGTCCAGCAGTGGACGTCAAAAGCTGATGGATGGATGGATGAAGAAACTTTATTGATGATCAAAGTATATAAAGATAGAATTTCACATTCGTAGCATTTTTTTAAATAAATACGAATTATTAAGTACCTACTATAATCACACAATATTGCTATAAGCAACCAAATTGATCTACATAATACAAAAAGTACATCATTAGAAGTAATTTAAATCCATTGAAAGTTATTACGCAGATCACTGCGTATTAAAAGAAATAAACATGTTATTTACAATATTGTTGACGGTGATTCATTGTAAATTTACAACCATTTGAGCACGCCGTATCTCGTAGACTAATTTATAGCATTCTCTCAAGCACTATATCTACGTTTATCACTTGACCTCATTATCCAAGAAAACGCGGCGAATGTTTAAGGTGGACAGTCGGAATAATTATCCATTTTCACTACCCGTAACGAGTAATAATAATAGCCTATGTCCAGCAGTGGACTTCGAAAGGCTGATGGATGGATGGATGGATGGATGGAACGATAGTAATGAATGTTATTGAGCTTTTTCCTAAAAAAAAAAAAAGAAAAATTCTCAGTAGCAGCCCGGAGTTTGGAAATGTGCCCGGTAGACGTCAATAGGCTTGCCCCCCATTACGTGGGACTTAAACATAGCTGGCGAATCGTGGGTGTGTAATACACCTCTGCCTACCCCTTCGGGGAATACAGGTGTGATGCTATGTAACGATAGTGGACGGATGTAGGTACAGGGGGAGACCAAGACTCACCTACCTAAACCAAATCGGTCATGAGTCTCCGAAACCGGCGAGCGTGTATGAAGAGAATTATGAATGTTGAAGAAGCGAGAGATGTATACAAGAGGCTCTATTCGTACATACATCTCTGGCTTCCTCAACATTTGTACCTACATCCTTCCACTTTCGCATTGTATATCTTCTTAACCAGTCGCTCGCCCGGCATTCTTTCCACATGTCCGAATCATCGCAGCATTCCCTTTCGCATAAATATGGTGTTCATATTTTTAATTAGAATACTATCAGTATATTTAATTATTACACAATAGGTTGGCACATGGTTCTGTCTTATAACATTTTTGGCCCACCAGAGCATACAATGACAATATGACAAGGTGGTGCCCGTGGTCAAATATACGTGGGAGAGTCGATGCATGGCGGGTTATCTCTGAGGGCCTACCAAGTTCCCTGCCAGGGCACCAAGGTGTACGGTAATTTAATTTGTTCCCGCCTTAAAAAAAGGGGTTCTTCCAAATTGTTCAACTCTCAGTGCAGTAGTAGTATTATGTGCTTAATTTTACTTGTACAGTTAATAGATTGTTACGGCATTTGTGGAATGTAGAGAGGTGACTTTATTATTCGCGCTCATCGATGCCTAATTTACTTCACTGTTAGAAGAAAACTGCCTCTGTGGTGCGGTAGTGTGAACGACAGCTGATCATGGGGTCTCGGGTTCGATCCTCGGGTTGGGCAGTGTTATTGAGCTTTTCGTAAATGAAAAATTCTCAGTAGCAGCCCGGAGTTTGAAAATGTACCCTGAAGACGGCAATAGGCTTGCCCCCTATTACGTGGGACTTAAACATAGCTGGCGAACCGTGAGTGTGTATATGTCTATGCCTAATTCTTCGGGGAATACAGGTGTAATGCTATGTTTATGTTTAGAAGAAACCCATCAACTCCAAATTGATTACTCACGAACGTTCTCAGCAAGTTTCAGGAGTGCAACATCAGCGTGCGGCACCGGCTCTTCCTCAAACTTGGGATGTCTTACCGCTCCTATGACCTTGATGAGTCTGCCACCTTCGTGGGGATGGACACTGCCTACCCTCACCTTGACGTACTGACCCAATGACTTGAGAGGTGATACGTGAAGGACGCTGTGGAGAAAATAAGAAACTTACTAGTTCATTAGAGAAACTAAAATTTATCTGACCACTCATTTAATACATTAAATATTACTTACTACTTATTATAATACTGTTATGGATCTGTGTCATGCGAGCACATTCTATTACATTTGATAATACAAAATAATAGATATCTATACAAATAAATAAAATTAAAGAGTCTGTTTGTAATAATTAATAACAGCTTTTTACTAAATTCTTATGAAAGTAGGTATATATGCTAACTATAACAAAATACTAATTTATAAATTTTTTGTTTGTGTGTGCCTGTTAATATCCAGAATGGATGGACCTATTTAAAAGGGACTTGCACGGCCAGATAGCTGATGTTGTAAGACGTAACTTAGGCTCCTTTTATTTTGGAAAAATCTTTTTTTATGGGTTGCAACCCCAAAAAAAACTAAATTCCATGCGAATGAAGTCGCGAGTAGCAGCTAGTTTGACATCAAAATACACCTACTGTATAAGACTATTTGGACGTGTCTGATCCAAAACATTTTTATTGTTTGTGAGCAGAATCACACAAAAACCACTGAACTGATTTTCATGAAACTTTTTTGTTTTAAGTTTTAATTAGACTTAAAATTAATATGCCGTATAATCCGTTTGGTGACGGACTAAGAATACAATTGTCACCACCCCATTCTTTCCAACGGGTGTCGTATGAGACGACTAAGGGATTTAAGCAATTATCATCCATTGCATGACTGGTGGTAGGGCTGGGTACCAAGTGGGAGTACTCACTTGGTATCGGGCCCGAACGGGCTCGTACCACCATCTCCCATGTGACCGACCATGAAGCACATCGTTGCATTTTGGCTGTAGCAGGAGATAGCCGTTTATTCTTTCATTTCATATCTGTGAAATCAAATGGTGAGCAGCGGCTTGACTATACTCTCGGTATAGTTGAGTCCATGGGCGACGGTTACCATTTACCATCAGTTGGGCCGTGGCTAGTCTGCCACTACATGCAATAAAAAAAAACTAATATGCAAATCTCGCCACTATGTTGGGAACTTTTGATTGAATAAAAAAATACTGGCTCGCACAAATAACTTACTAATTCAGACAATGAGCGGCTGTCAGGATCCAATTTTCGTCAACAAGGCTCCCAGCACACCATAGCCTACCATTTATTATGACAGCAGCCATGTACGGAGCATTTCTTGTGTCAGTATAATTCCCTCCCAAGATCCTCAGAGCCTGCTTCGAGGTTACTCTTTTGGGATTCATCATCCGGAGATTTTGTTTGTCCGAACGTCGACTATGAGCATCATTATTGTGGAAGCGTCGGTTTAACCGTTCATGCTGAGAGTAATCTGTAGTAAGCCAAATATTTGTATAGATTATCTATCTATATATATATATATATATATATATATATATATATATATATAAGAGATTTCCACCGATATATTCATATAGAAACTATATATATGGATAATATATTGACTCATTACGATATCTCTGGTACCATATGGCGTAGAGACTTGAAATTTGGTAGGCATATTCCTTTCGCCGAGTAGAGGTCAGCCAAGAGAAAAGAAAACTTTAGTGCGAGCGAGATTCAAACTGCGTGCCTTCCAATCCGGGAAGTGCTCTAAGTCGCTAAGCTATTGCGCTGACCAACGGCCATACTCAATCTCCACCTCACAATTATTGTATTTACGACCCACTCCACCTATCGGATGCAAAGTATTTTGACCAGATCGGAGACGTTCTTAAGTAAGGCCAGGTTAAGAGTACTCGTAACCAACGAACATGCATGAAAGCGCAGGAGAGAAGTGGTCTCTGCTTACCCCTATGGGAAAAAGGCGTGACAATATGAATGTATGATTTTATAAAATAATAACAACTTTTAACTGCGTGCGTTAAGCTCACGCATGACACTATTCTGAAAGACGAGAGAAAAAGAAACACTCAATGAGTTTTTCAACCGCCTCTGTGGTGCAGAGGTAGAGTAAGCGACTGCTGATCATGAGGTCTCGGGTTCGATCAGTGTTATAGAACTTTTTCGTAAAAAGAAAAATTCTCAGTAGCCGCCCGGAGTTTGGAAATGTGCCCGGTAGACGGCAATAGGCTCACCCTCTATTACGTGGGACTCAAACATAGCTGGTGAATCATGGGTGTGTAATACACCTCTGCCTACCCCTTCGGGGAATACAGGCGTGATGCTATGTTTTTGTTTATACATCAATTTATTGATCTATATTTTTAGCACTTGACATGCTCAGCTTTTGACGGGCCTCGTGGCGTAGTCGGTAGTGTAACCGACTTCCGTGCACGAGGTCGTGAGTTCGATTCCCACTCAGTACAATTATTTGTATGATTATACCTACTGTATAAGACTATTTGGACATGTCTGATCCAAAACATTTTTTTGTTTGAGTGCAGAATCATACAAAAACCACTGAACTGATTTTCTTGAAACTTTTTTGTTTAACTTTTAATTAGACTTAAAATTAATATGCCGTATAATCCGTTTGGTGACGGACTAAGAATACAATTGTCACCACCCCATTCTTTCCCACGGGTGTCGTATGAGGCGACTAAGGGAAGTAAGCAATTATCATCCATTGCATGACTGGTGGTAGGGCTGGGTACCAAGTGGGAGTACTCACTTGGTATCCGGCCCGAGCGGGTTGGTACCACCATCTCCCGTGTGACCGGCCATGAAGCACATTGTTGCGTTTTGGCTGTAGCAGGAGATAGCCGTTTATATTTAATTTCATCTGTGAAATGAATTGGTGAGCAGCGGCTTGACAATACTCTCGGTATAGTCGAGTCCATGGGCGACGGTTACCATTTACCATCAGATGGACCGTGGCTCGTCTGCCACTACATGCAATAAAAAAAAATAAAAGCGCATTGGTATTACTGAAACCAATCTCCGCCAACGTTATAGTTTCGATTCGTAATAGTACAAATGAAATAACTTTGTTATATTTACAAACAATTGTTATTCTGAGTAGTAGGTACTATTAGTAAAAAAGCAATTTTTTTTTACCCCTCTACGACGGTCAACTGCTTGCCTATAAAGTATCCGACGACACAATGTCCTTTGCCTGCAGTTTTATCGTAAAAAAAAAAACATAAAAATTTTCTTCTATTTATCCTTACCCACAGATTCAAGTTTCCTAATTCTACCATTACAATCTAACATTAAAAAAACAGTCCAGATTAGTATAAAAAACTTCAACATTGCAACTAAATATTATTTACAATAATAATCTACATTTGCAACTATATCTGAGTAGAGTTGTTCTCAATAAGAAATAAAGTAATTGCATACGAATAAAATATATGTAACGAAATATATTTTATGCCTTTATTTGAATTTTGAAATATGCCTATATCGATCGGTGATAAATGTCGTAGAGCGATCCGTACATAGAAAAAATAGAGCGAATTTTTAATTGCCGTTGCGATATATATATAGTTGGCTGTGCAGTGGCCTGTAAGTGACCTATAAGTGATAGTCGCCGCTAATACATGGCCAATACCAGGAACAAAGCCAAGCCGCTGTTCAGCATGAGAATCAACCATATGGAGTGGGAATCAGAACAGCTGTCTTCATCTGTAACCAAAACATATCGAGATGCTTCGCTGCTTCGATTGCTTGACGTGGTGCCATACCATACCACCAGTACTCTTCCAATTTGAACAAAACATACAGTTCCACGAACTCCATATTCAATTCGCTACAGCCGTCTTTCGGCTATCTATGGGTTCTTAAAGCAGAGATATCACTGCTGCAGCATATAAAGCCCTTTTTCCAACTGCTTTTAGTCACATTTCATGATTTTTTTTAATATAACCTGGGCAGCAAGCAAGCATAGGGCCCACCTGATGGTTAAGTGCGCGTAGCCTATAGACGCCAGCAACACCAGAGGTTAACATAATTTAAGCATTAACATTTGAAACTACTAAGCCGATTTTTAAATTTCACCCTTGAATCTACGTTATCTATAAGTAGTATCATTTAGTATGTTGAATGTGATAAGGGGGGGGGGGGGGACATTTCAGGGCACTTCAAGTTCACAGTTTACTTCAATCTTAATCAGATTATGGATTATATACAAAGTAAGATAGGTGGAGGATTTCACGATGTAATATGTAAAGAGGAGTCCCAAAAATTGTGACATAGCATGACTGACAGTAGGGGGAGAGACTCTAATGAGCGGAATTTAGTGTGACATAATTAATGTCCCTTATATAACATCGTGCTACCTACAGTGTCAGAGCAGTGACATTAACGTGGGTGAAATCGAGCTGTTCAACGAGTATTAAAGTATATAAATTAACACAGTGTGAAATCGAAAATAACAGTAACGAGCTGGATTTGAATCTGCATCTTCTAGAACTGTCCCAGATCAAATCAGCCAATTCAGCCATCTTCACAATCAATCAAATGCTAAAAATATATATAAAAACATTCAAATATTCATAGGGCTGCGTCATTATAAAAATCTTAATTGTTAAATTAAGTTTACTTGGTCGATATAATGGATGCAAATACGCAATTCATGCAAGCGTTAGTCTGTGAGGACTGCCAGAAACCCAAAGGTAGTCCCATGCACCCAGCACAGGATCCAATAATTACACTAAACCCCACTGAAGCATCAGGTGAGAAGGTGCTAGCAGAAGTAAATAGAAAATTAGAGGTACTTTATAATATGGAGAAAAAAATCGAAGAGCTCACCAATAGCGTGGAATTTTATGCTGATATGTATCAAACACTGATAACATATAAGGAAGAATCACAGAAAAAAATCAAGGCAATAGAACAAAGAAATGTTTACTTGGAGAAGTGTAACAAAGCGTTAGAAGAGAGAGTGCAGGAACTGGAGCTGAAAGAAAAGGAAAAAGGTATTGAAATCCATGGGCTAGAGATGATTAAAAACGAAGACACTAAATCTGTAATACAAAATCTTGCCCGAAAGCTTAACCTAAGCCCAGATGGAATTGTAGATGCACAGAGGGTAGGAAAAGAAAAACCCGACCAAATAAAACCTAGAATAGTACTGGTTACCCTTCAATCAAAAGATATCCGTAATAAATGGATGTCAGCCAAAAAGGAAATTAAGCTAACTAACAACAAAGTTTATGGTAATAGCAGTGACAAACAAATATTCATCAATGAGGATCTGCCGAAGTACAAACGGCAATTACTTTGGATCGTAAGAAATAAACTAAAGCCAAAAGGATTTCAGTATATTTGGGTTCAAAATGGCAACATTCTGGTGAAGAAAAATAGCGAAGAAAAAAAGATATATAACGTAAAATCGGAAGATGATTTGAATAGGCTGGAGGATTATAAATAAATATGCGCTTTGCGCAGTGAACACACACTAGGTGATTTTAGCATTAACATTCGATCAACCGGATGACGTTTTTACTGATGTTGCATTTAAAAGATACTACAACATAAACTTATTGTATAAGGACCTCACTCAAAATAAAAGCTATACTAAAATATTTCATCTAAATATCAGGTCATTGCGGAAGCATTTTAATGAATTACTAGTTTTGCTGGAAGAAACTTATTTTGAATTAGATATAATAGTATTAAGTGAAATAAATATAAGAAAAGAAGAAGTTTCATTCTATCAAATATCTGGTTATAATGCATACTTAACTACAAGAGAAACGAGAAGGGGAGGAGGCTTAATAATATATGTAAAGGATAGACTTGACTTCAATATTAAAGAAGTAAATTCAGAAGCTCTAGAAATGTTGCACGGACAGCTAAAATCAGGAAAACATATATCACATATAATTGCTATATACAGACCACCTAAATGTAATAAAATAACATTCACATGAAAAAACTAATCCGACTACGACAAAGTACAAAAACACCATGTGTGGTTACGGCCTGCAGCTTGCAATACCTGGCACGCAAATAACACGCGAGGCGATAGTGAATGGGAGGCGAGAGGAGGCATGCTTAGACCACGTGTGGGTGCGAGCGGGACGGAGTGAGTGCGCGGCGTTGTCGTACGTTGTCGAGACATACATTTCTGATCATTACGCGGTAGGAATAGCGCTGGACACATTTGCTAGTAATAGCTCATTAGTGCAAATAAAGAACACTACGCGAGAAGTGATTAACGAAAAACTCGTTAAACAAAAACTTTGTGCATATAACTGGGCGCAGCTGCTTGACATAACGTGTCCTGTAACGTTGTATCAGACATTGTGTACGGTATTCGGTAATATTTATAAGGAATGCACAGTAGTTACAGTCATGAATTGTAATAAAAGAATGAGGCAACCATGGATAGATAAACAATTGTCTGAAATGTTACTGCGACGAGATTATTTATTTCGAGTGTGGAAGCATGAGCCAAAAAATATGAATAAGCGATTAGAATATACAAAATTTAGAAACAAAGTAAATAAGTTAGTTAACCAGGCAAAAAATAAATACAAACAGTTAGAAGTAAAACAATGTAACGGAGATTTTAGGAAGATATGGGCGAAAATTAATACGTGGCTGGGTAGGAAAAAAGCTAGCTTAGACGACGTGATATTAAAACATTTAGGTAAGAAGCAAAATATTAGTCAAATATGTTCCAATTTTATAAAAATATTTACTGATGAAATCAAAATAATAAAACATCAATGCAATATAATTTTTTTAGATAGAAGTCAGTATGTGAGACCGAGTAAGGTGAGTTTTAGATATAGAACAGTGGATTCGGTAGCTGTAGAAAAAGTGATTAATGAGTTGTCCATTCAAAAGGCACCAGGTCTAGATGGGATTAGGGTCAAAGACATAGTGTATATGTGTAAACAGTTGAGTCCGATCTTAGGGAAATTTATTAATTTGTGTCTAGCTAAAGCTATTTATCCTGACCGGTTGAAGACTGCAATTATACGTCCTATATTTAAATCAGGCAATTATTTAGATTATAACAACTACCGGCCCATAGCTATATTATCTGTTATTGATAAAATTGTGTAAAAAATTGTTATTGGCCAAATAAGTAAATTCCTAGAATGCCATAGTATACTCTCAGACACTCAGCACGGGTTCCGCCCGGGACGAGGTACAGTTTCAGCCTTGAATAATATTTCTGATTACATTAATGAATCATTGAACTCAGGTAAACAGATAATAGCACTTTATATTGATTATAAAAAAGCGTTTGATACTTTGGATCATAATATCTTATTACGTGCGATGAATGAGTGTGGAATTCGAGGGCCAACGCATGAATGGTTTAAAAATTACTTAGCTAATAGAAAAATATGTACAAATATAGCAGGTGTGTTTAGCGATGAAATGGTTGTGGATATTGGGGTGCCGACTGGGTCAGTTTTTGGTCCAGTGGGTTATGTGATGCATGTGAACAGTGTATCTAATGTTGTGAGCAAGTGTCGGGTGTACATGTATGCAGATGACATGTGTCTGGTATATGCCTCGAAGGATATAGTGGAGGTACAAAATAATATACAAGAAGATTTCGAATGTGTAACGAGGTGGGCGCATGACAATGGCATCATATTGAATCTATTAAAAACCAAATGTATGCATATATACTCGCCACATAACCAACGAGCAAAAAATGTGAAAAAAGAAGAAATAGGTATAATAGGGCATTCATATGAATGTCTACACGATAATAAAACTAACTGTAGTTGTAATAACTTAGAGTATGTAAGCTCATTTAAATATTTAGGTCTAACTATTGACAAACACTTTAATTGGAAAATGCATATAAATTTTATATGTAGCAGATTAAGGTCCATTTTAGGTATTGTATATCAGCTTAACAAGGTAGTAAGTAAGCATACACTTCGTGCTATATACTACGCGCTCGCTGATTCAATAATCAGCTACGGATTTATTGTATATGGCCGGACATTTAAAACATACATTCAAGATATTAAAAATTTACAAATAAGACTGATTAAGTTCCTAGTTAGTAAAAATGTTAAGAATAAATGTAATCAAGAGTACGATAAGTTATTTTCAATTTGTAGAATTATACCAGCAGATAAAAAACTTAAATATTTAATTGGTATAGAACACTACTATAGCGATGAATATAAGGAAAACGTAAATAATAAATATAATACTAAGAATGTGAGAGAGAAAAGATTCGTCCAACCGAAAATGACCAATTACTATGGAGAGAGAGTGACAAGATTTTTAGTACCTAATATATTTAATAAAATAGAGATACTAAGAAAAACCCCTAAGTGGTAAAAGAGTGTTAAAATATAAACTAAAGAACTTGCTTCTCAACCCATGTTAGCCTGCCTGTTGGCAGTTCATTTAGGTATGTAAATTTATATGTAAGTTAACTGTCAACATATTATTATTATTATATTTTTATAACCTTAGAATTTATAATACTATATTATTATACATTAAAATTTACTGTTTTGTTGTATAAACAATAGAATAATCTAAGCAATTATTAAACATGTTAGTATGTAAGCTAAAATTAATTATTAAGTTTATGGGCGCGTCTCGCCATTAAACGTTAAAGTTTGGCGAGTACATTGAAGCTTGCAATTATGTATTACGTTATTGAGAGAAATAAATAAAAAAAAAATAAAAAACCGACAGATGGCACAGGCGTCATCCAAGACATTAAGAATGAATCTGTTATCGAAATTCGCAGTCCAAGCAATTGTCACGATGGCTGAATTGGCAAAGCATCTGGGACTGTATTCCAGCAGGTTCAAATTCTGCTCGTGAATGTTATTATCGATCTCACATTTTCACACTTTGTATAAATTTATATGGCTAAGCAAGCTAAGCATGCGTCCCTTCCAATCCGGGGAAGTGTTCTAATCCACTGAGCTACCGTACTACCTTTTTACCTTGTTAAGACAAATGTGATGAGGAGATTAGGTATGACCGCAAGGTAGTACGGTAGCTCAGTGGATTAGAGCACCAATCCGGGATTGGAAGGGACGCAGGTTCGATTCCCGCTCGTACTAAAGTTCTCTTTTTCCTCATTCACAAATAATAATTTGTACTCTAAAAGTAGCTGAGCATGTCAAGTGCTAAAAATATAGATCAAAATATAAGCATGTCAAATGCTATAAAAATATAGGTATAAAACCATCGAACATATATAAACATAAATAGTTCCTGTTCACGTCGATATAGTATTTTCCTCATGAACCACAACTCAACTACATTCGTTTAATATTAATTTAAATTGACATCATGTGTGTGCTGCTAATTATGTTCTTGCAGTTACCGTGCTATGGGCATCAGGATCGAACTTCATGGATGACCTTGATAAATTACCTAGCATTGTTCTCTATACAGAAAAATGTTTGCTTTTTTAAAGAGCGATAAGGTGTCTATATTCTTCGAAAGTTTTATTATTGTCAGTACTGTGCCATAGACAAACACTTTCTTCAAAACAGTGGGGAAATCCATTATTACACACATCGTCACCAATGTATAATTTACTATTACGTAAATTTTGTATATCCTTTAAAACAATAAATTAAGGTCTATTTTAGATCAGCAAACACATGATGGATGCTCATTGAAATCACTCAGCTCGTATGCCCACCACAATGTTATACTGATGATAAACACTTTGTCATACAAATTTAAACTTTGACTGTCGTAGATAAAATTTGTTTCAGATAAACACGAATGATGACATAACTTTGTATTTTCATAACAGTTAGCTTAGTACACACGTTACGATTAAAGGTTATAAAATGTAGTAACAAGATAGACGTCAGTTGGATCGCAGGCGCATAAGAACGCGCGATTTTTTACAAATTAATTATATTATAGGTAAACAAAACAATATAACAAATAATAAAAAAGAATGTATTTAAAAAACAATCGAATATATCAGTAGTGAGTTGTTTGATAACCTAAAATCAATTTAGTTTTTTTTTTGTAATCGTGAATTCTGAGCTCGTCGACTCATTCAGCCAAGATGGATAGACGAAAAAACGGAAGTAATGCTAAAAGGCAAATAATTACTGCACTTGTAGGTAAGTTCTTATTATCGAATATATTTTTACTTTGCATATTATAAAGGTGGGGGTGATAAGTCGCATACTTAAGCTCATGTGTTTTGACGGTCACGATTGTTGACGTATTTTTAATGCTAATACCATTATTGTAATCGCTTATTTGTAAAGTTATGAATTAGAATGTTCACTCGAAGTTTATTTCTTAACAGTAATAATAAGTAAATTATAATGTAAATGTGTCTCAATGCATTGCATTTTTTTTAATTAATGCGATACTGAAAATGTACATAACAACTTCAATTTTGCTGCTGCGGTTCTTTTAACAATTTTAATGAGAGATTATAATCATCATCAAACCGTTAACGTAGAAGGCGAGCAGGAAAAAAATACATTAGGATTTGGAATGGTGACTTTACTGAGCATATCATTTAATTCCACGCCAATTAAATACCACTATAGCATAAGGAGCCTGATGCGAAACCCTCTGCCAACCCATCTGGCTAGTGCCCATTGGGCATATGATCTTTAATTCTGAGTAAGATTCGCGGATAACAGTTGACATCATAAACTTAGGCTTTAATTATATTATACCTAATTTTGTAAAGACTACCTGCAATAGAGAATATGCCTTGTATCGCAGAGACTCTACAGACACACTATATGCAGACTCAAAACAATCATTTGCGACGCTCACAAACCATTGTCTTGCGTAGGAATCGAACCCACAGCACTCTTTATGAGAGATCGATATCTAAGCCACTCTTCCATCTGTACAGCTAAAAAATCTGTATTAACATTAGCTAAATGTTTTTTTTTTCTTAGGTGGCAGTGTTTTCATGACTATGGATAATGACATTCAAAACAATTGCGATCAGAAAATTAACTATGTAGCAGGGCGTATATAAATACTATCTTCATTGCACTGTATACTACCTCAATCTCCTTCAATCATTCAGTTAGAATTACAGTACCTGACTACTATTGAGAACAAAAGACGCCATATCATTATTTGACTTAACACGCGACTGAAATCTCCTAGAATTCTGTTTAAAATGTCTACAAAAAGTCTTTATACTCTACAAAAAAGGCAATTTAACATTAACAAGCAAACCCGATGTTTCCTTATTAATTTCGTGAAGCATATCAATATTAACCTTTCTTCAGTAACTCCAAAACACATCAATGTGTTTCATGGCCGGTCACACGGGAGATGGTGGTACCAACCCGCTCGGGCCCGATAGAAAGTGAGTACTGGGAGTACTACCACCAGTAATGCAATGGGTGGAAATGCTTATCGCCTCGTATGACACCCGTGGTAAATAATGGGGTGGTGACACTTGTATTCTTAGTCCGTCACCACACGGACATAAATAACATGGTTATTAATCTCTCATCAGTTTGAAATAACTCAAACTAAATATAATTAGTTTATTCGTCTTTACAAATAAGGCAAGAGAATTAATAAAACATAATTACAGTTTTGGACGAAGGACGTCGTAACCTAGTTGTGCACTCAACAATAATCAAGGTTAAGCAACTTTCGGCTGGCCGCCATTAGATGGGTGACAAAAATAATATGAAACATATTTGGGAACACGTGACCTTCATGGTTCAGAAGTCACTTTAAGCAGTGAGTTTGCTGTCAAATAATAACCTGGCAGTCGAGGTTGTTATAATCCCGAATAGAAATCTGACCCCGAACTTGCCCCTAGTTGGGTCGTGGAGGTCAGATAGACAGTAGCTTTGTGTATAATGGTGACCAGCTAAAACAGAATTATCCTAACCTCATTTCCTCTGTACTTCTTATCCCTTTCCCTTTTTTGTTTTTTTTTTTTGTTAAGGCGGGAAAAAATGTGCCTAAACGCACACCCCGTCATTCAGGGTAACGAACAGGGTAGTGTGGGGCACTCATCCACTAAAGAAACCCGCCGTGCGCCGTCTCTCCACCTTTATTGGCGGGCCACCGGAACCATATTACATTCCTTCAGTGGTCTTATCCCTGTCCCTGACAACATAGCATCACGCCTGTATTCCCCGAAGGGGTAGGCAGAGGTGTATTACACACCCACGATTCGCCAGCTATGTTTACCGGACACAACAACAACAAAAAACACGCAAATGATGACTCTGATATAGCTTAGCTTATAAGCTATGGTGACCGCTTACCACCAAGCGGACCGTACGCTAGTTTGTTGCCCTCGTAGTATAAAAAAATGGGTAGGAAAATGATGTACATTTTTAGATGATTTTTGTATTTATGATCAAGTTAGTTTCCTTGTATTTTTCTTTATTTTTATTTTCATACTTCTTTCTGTCCCCCTATTAGGCACGGGTCTCCTCTGAGAGTGAGAGGGATTAGGCCATAGTCCACCACGCTGACCCAATGCGGATTGGCAGATTTCACAAGCAGTCGAGAAAATCTTTCAGGCATGTAGGTTTCGTCACGATGTTATCCTTCACTCAGCAGTGATTTTTAAAGAAATAATCTATACTAATATTGTAAAGAAGTGAAGTTTGTGAGGTAGTAGGGAGTAATCTCTGGATCTACTGAAGTAATTTTGAAAATTGTTTTACCAATAGAAATCCACGTTATTTGTGAGTGTCATAGGCTATCTATTAACCGGAAAAATTAAAAGACTTTTCCGTGGTAGTCGGATTTGCAAAATAAGTCGGAGAAAAAACGGTCGAACGAAAACGTTTCTTACGAACGCTGCCTTATCAATGAGAGATATATGATTGAGTTCTAGAGAAAAGTTGTAGAGCCTGATAATGCCTACAAAAAAAGTCAGCGACAGCATATGTTTTACTTTTATATTTTAAGTCAAAAAAGTAGTTTTTTATATTAATAAAATAATTTCGGGTAGGTCATGTTTATTGGTGATATTATCAACAGTTATGAATTCTTATTAAAATAAGTAAATTTATCGTCTCAAGTGTTTAAAACAAAAGACTTTTCCCTTTTACTGCATATAATTTGGACAAATGGTCAAAGAGATAATATTGAGTGATATTTCTATTAGACGGTTTTTTTTTGCACGCCTCATAAGCGAAGCGTTGAGGTGGGTTCTACTCCCGCTTTACACGGGACAACTGATTTTTCAATCTTAAAATGTCTCCATTTATCATATATTGCACTTGTAAAATAATATCTACACACACATATAAAGAACAAACACTATTTTTAACACTCATGATATTTTTGATGCAATTTTTGTTATTTAAACTAGTTAAAAATCTGTTTGAAAAAAAATCTGGCTTGGACGTCCGTGAGTTGTAGGTAATGTATGTTACGAGCAAAATACTTTACTAATACAGTCTTTATTTTTCGTTTACGAATTATTATGATTAGGAATAGAGCCCTATTACTTTTCACGGTCTGATTCGATGTGGTTTAATTGTTATTAAATAAACAAAAAAATACTGAATATTTACGCTCGACGCGACACTAAAACCAGCGCCTTTCATGAGAACTACCTTTTTACGTAGCCACCGGTGGTTTTACTATCGTCAACAGAACGCCGTTCGCCCGGCCGGTACATTGTTCTTTGTTAAAAGAAGTTCTTACCTTTTCTTAACGAACTGATAATATTTGTCAAGTATAATAACTATTTTATCCATAACAATAATTAAAAATACTAAACACACGTAAATAATAACACACCAACGGAATATTTTTAGCGGCGCGGGGCCCTTTTTTGCGTGGCCTTGGCGTGCGCGTGGCTCGGAACTGAGAGATAGTTGGTAGACCAATATAGAAGTACTTCTAAAATTAGCGCTAGATGGCGTACAAGACATGAAACCCACATTAGTACTTTTTGAAATTAGCGCTATCTATGTGATTTATTGAAAACTACTTAGTAAGACTAATACATTATTAGTTACTTAACAAATAATCAATTTTATTGTGAAAAATGAAGATTATGAGGCGTGCAGTTTTGGATTTTCCAAAGATTTAATATTTACCGCCCAACGAAGTGGGCACGGGTCAGCTAGTAAATATAAAATAAATCCGTAATATTTATATAAAATAAATATTACGGACATTTCACACAACGTCATCTGAAGTGAAAAATCTCGAAAAGTGAGATGTGTGTGTACGAGGTCCGGACCTTACTCTCCCTGCTCGCACTAAAGTTCTCTTTTTCCTCATTCACAAATAATAATTTGTACTTTAAAGTAGCTGAGCATGTCAAGTGCTAAAAATACAGATCAAAATGTTTTAAAATCAGCTATCAAATAGTATGAATTTTAATTGCAAAATTAAACTTATTATTTTGGATTAATGCATGTAAATGCGTTCCGATAGGTGGCGTTGGTCGTTAAGACAAATGTGATGAGGAGATTGGGTGTGACCGAAAGGTAGTGCGGTAGCTCAGTGGATTAGAGCACTTACCCGGATTGGAAGGGACGCAGGTTCGGTTCCCGCTCGCACTAAAGTTCTAATTTTCCTCATTCACAAATAATAATTTGTACTCGTACCTACCCCTTTTTTGAATTATATAATATATGTTTCTTTGCAAAGTTTTTACTGAGTTATCATCTAAACCTAAAAGTTTAGTTAATTATAATTAAAATTTTTCATAATCACAATAACTCTATTAATCTCATTGTTTAACTAAATTATTTAAACAAGCTATTGTACTTAGTATGTTTAAATCAAGATGAAGAGAATGTATAAATAATATTACGGATAAATTTTAAGGCTCACTAAAACTTTACAGATGAAAAAATAACGCCAATAGTGTTTAAATTAGAAATGTTACAGAGATTCAACTCACAATCAGACTTCGAATATATTGGTTTTAGTGGTGTACCCTTGCTTGTCCCAGCATGAATGCGGCGCAATCGGGGTCTACCACCCTCTCAAAGAAGATCAACTTCAAACAACAGTAGATACTCCTACTGTTGTGTTTCTTATGGTGAGTGAGAGCGCGGTGGCCCAGAAGCACTTCTTATCTTCTCCTTATGAGAGCGCCGGTCCAAACCTACTTGTTATCCTTTCCTTATTAACCTCCCTTTCCCCCTCCTATCCCTTTCCCTTGGAGTTGGGGTCACGCGAGTAACAGCTCTGGTATTACTAATATCTATAGGCTACGGTGACCGCTTACCATCAGGTGGGCCGTGACCTGTTTATCCTCGTAGTAAATAAAAGAAATTCACTTAAAGAAGTACTAAGGAGTAAGCAGGTTCTCTTTGTGTGTTAAATAACAGATTATTAGGGTAGTTTACTGTGTGGTAGCATCCTAAAATAGTGCTTTGGATATCAACCTCTCATGCCAAGGGTTGTAGGGTTTGATTCCCATACAGGACAATTCTTTATTGTTATAAGTCTATGTGTAAGTATTTTCCACTGAAGGAATGTAGTATGGTTCCGGTGGCCCTCCAAAATAAAGGCGGAGAGACGTCACACGGCGGGTTTCTTTAGTGGGTGAAGGCCCCACACTACCCTGTTCGTTGCCCCGAGCGACGGGGTGTGCGGTTAGGAACATTTTTTCACGCCTAAACAAAAACGAAAGTGTAAGTACTTTGTATGCTTGTAAAATCCCCCGCGATATAGGAATTATTGCGACATTCCTTAGTAGTTCTTGTCTTTAAAAATAATCGTTGTGCTTTTATTATTACTGTTCCGAGAATTTTCAAATTTTACGGGCGTTTTTTCTTAATCTTATTGGGACAAAGTTGGTATCGCTTAGTGCGACAAAGTGTGACAGCGGGGGTCGGGGGGAATAACTTTTTTTTGTTAAGGCGGGAAAATATGTACCTAACCGCACACCTCGTCGTTCGGGGCAACGAACAGGGTAGTGTGGGGCTCTCACCCACTAAAGAAACCCACCCTGTGCCGTCTCTCCGCCTTTATTGGCGGGCCACCGGAACCATATTACATTCCTTCAGTGGTCGGGGGGAATAACCTAACATTTGCAGCTTATCATCATCCATCCATCAGCCTTTTAACGTCCACTGCTGGACATAGGCCTCCCCAAGAATGGGGGATTTGCCGTAATCGCCACGCTTGGCAGGCGGGTTGGCGATCGCAGTGGATGTTGTTAATACTCGAAGGAGTGCTGCTGCCCACTCCCTCGGCATTCCTTCAGTCGGCTCTTACGACTCCCATGGGTGGAGAGGGGGTGGGACAATTCTAAAGCCGTCAGTTTATCACACATTATTGTATTATCACTTTTTAAATCTCAGAGGGGAAAGGGAAGAAAGGCGAGGAGTCCACATGTGTGTTGTGTGCAAACACGCCTCGTAAAATAGAGTACTTTTCTATTTGGTTCCAAATCATTATGAGCTAACTATAAACACTCATTTATTCAACGTTCAGCGTCTTGGATGTGCCATCTAGTATTTTTAAAATCGTTAAGCAACAGTGATCACTTACCATTAAATAAGCCACTAGCGGTACTAGCACTACTAACGACCACAAAAACCGTAAGTTTCATGTCAAAACTAGATGTGGAATTGGTGAATTTCAAAAACCTCTCCAATTGAGAATACTATGTAGAGGACAGTTATACTGCATACTAAACTTTGTATACAAGTATTATTATAGAGGGTACCTGAAAGGGTAGGCCGCCGGCGGACCACTGAAGTAATCCAACATGGTACCAGTGATCCGTCAACACAGGCAGAGAGACGGTACACGGCGGGTTTCTTTAGTGGGTGAGGGCCCCACACTACCTTATTCGTTGCCCCGGACGACGGGGTGTGCAGTTAGGTACATTTTTCCCGCCTAAACAAAAAAAAAAGGTGTGTATATTCTCATGATCAAAGGAATACAAGCGCTTCTGTTACAATCATTAAAATAAGAAACAACTTTTGTCCTTTCAGCCACAATACCCACGTTCACATACGGTATTCAAATCGGGTGGTTGTCTCCCATGGGGCCGCTCCTCAAGTCAAAATCGTCGCCTGCCCAATCACCGTTCACTGACAACGATGTCTCGTGGATGGCAGCTGCGCTACCGTTGGCAGCAATCTGCGGTATCCCGTTCTTCAGCTACGCTTCTGATAGATTTGGACGGAAGATCTGTGTTATTTTAGTTTCTCTATTATCTTGTGTAAGTAATTTTTTTCTACAATCATGAAGACTTTAAAAAAAAGAGTAATGGGCAGGCCACATCTCTGGATGAACCGGCAGCCGTTGGGGTAAAAAGGTTCTCGTGTGGCGACCACGTATCGGACGACGCAGCGTAGGACAGCCTCTGACCAGATAGACCGACGATCTGGTCAAAGCCGCCAGGAGCCGTTCGATGCAGTCAGACCGCTCGTTGTGGCGCTCTCCTGAGGACGTCTATGTCCAGCAGTGGACGTTAATAGTTGATGGATTGATATGGGCCGAACATCTTGGCAGCATCGGCTCAGTAATTAAGGAGATATTGGTGTGTTTTTGTGCTTACCTAAATATAAAAAAGATTGAGGGCAATATAACATTAACCAAGTACTTCGTTTTTCAAGTCAGTGGTTAAAAATTACATAAATTTAGTTTTTTTGAGAGTTAGTCGTACAGTAATTTTATGACTAACAAGCGTTCTGTATAAATTATCAAATTCTCGCATTTAGAAAACATGTTGGAGAAAACGTTACTTATTTGATAGAACAATTTACAATAAAAATAGATGACAATATATGAACCGAACTTGTTTGTGGTCTCCTAGTTGTTCCACTCCAAATAATATTCATTTCCCTGAGGATGGGAATGTGTAACGACCCTAGGTTTGCTTCTTCAGACTAATACGGTAAACGCTTACCCACTTTACTCTAACAGCTATCGCAGACACCTACTGATGATTCCAAATCTCCACACACATTTGTTATAAAATAAGTCATCGTGGCTGTAAATCTTTCTCCACTTCCACAAATAATGTATATGTATAATGTCCGTGTGGTAACGGACTAAGAATACAATTGTCACCAACCCCATTCTTTCCCACGGGTCTAGTACGAGGCGACTAAGGGAACTAAGCAATTATCATCCATTGCATGACTGGTGTTAGGGCTGGGTACCAAGTGCGAGTACTCACTTGGTATCGGGCCCCAGTGGATTGGTACCACCATCTCCCGTGTGACCGGCCATGAAGCACGTCGTTGCGTTTTTGAGAGCCGTTTATTCTTTCATTTCATATCGGTAAAATGAAATGGTGAGCAGTGGCTTGACAATACTCTCGGTATAGTTGAGTCCATGAGCGACGGTTACCATTTACCATAAGATGGGCGGTGACACGTCTGCAAATACATGCAATAAAAAAAAAACTTATTTTAGTAAAGTAGCTGAGCATGTCTATAACTAAAAATACAAATCACAACACTAAGGGTGCGTTTCCACTGACGCGGAGCTGGGCGGAGTGGAGCGGAGAAGAGCAGTGAAAAGTGACAATTGTTTCCATTGAAACGGAGCGGGGTCAAGTGAAGCTAAGCAGATCTGCACTAAACTAAAAGGAGCGCATGAGTCAAATACTTAAAATGCACCGTCCTACTGCCCTCCGCTCGGCGCAGCTCGACTCCGTTATGTCCGGCTTGGGGCCGCGTGTTCATATATTTTATTTGAAAGCTCAGCGCCACTACGCTCCGCTTACACTGTTTCCACTGATGCGGAGTAGATATTTCGAGCACCGTGATTGGCCAATCCACGGTCCGCTCGTCTCCACTCCGCCCAGCTGCGCGTCAATGGAAACACACCTTACTATCAGAATCTCTTACACTTGTTTCTTACCTATACACCTACCTAACTAGTATAAAAAATAAAAAGTGTGTGTGTACTTATGTACCTACACGCGTTAGAAGTTATTAGAGATGGGCCGACTGTGATTTTAACCGAATACGAACTTTGGCCGAACATTCGGTAAATATACAAAATTCGGCCGAAGTTCGGCCGAATGTGTGCTTTCTCGGGAGTAACAAGTCATATTCTGTGTGTATTTTTTATGAAAGACAACGCCGTAAAGCAATCAAAAAACAGTCACTGTAAGGTATTGCCTGTATTGATTCATAGACTCCCGGATTGCGAAAAAAATTAATTCATTTATACATTTTAATTTATCTATAATAATTATAGTTTAACAAACAACTGACCATGCTTAAATGACTTTCGAGAAAGTGGTATATGTGATTTATTTTGCAGCTATGACAGATGTGATTTCTCTAAATTTTAGTATAAACCTTACCTTTTTCTTATACCGAATGTTCGGCATATAAAACAGAACTTCAGTAGGCGAAGTATTTGTATTCAGTTCAGTATATTACTGAACTGAATACAAATACTTCGCCTACTACGTCACACATATTTTCCTATGTATATTTTTTAGACAGCTATATTTAAAAAAAGTAGGTACGTGTTAAGGTCACATTCCTATCTCTTTAAGTCCCATTGACATATAAAATTGCTTGGTGGATCGTTAAAAAAATACGTTCGCAACTAAGGAGAGAAGGAAGGTATCACGAAGGCGAAGAGCTTCGGCTGTAGAGACGTGTATTGATCATTTACAATGTAAGAAAGTGGGAAAGGATTTATTTAGATATTGTAGTGCAATATTTATTACGAGAACTCACAAAAATTGTGACGGTTCAACAGCAATTTTTTTTATGATACAAGAACGGCCCCATTAGTCAGAGAATTTTCTAAATCTCAAAAATATAATATTATTAATGTTTATAATCTGTATTTTAGCACTTGACATGCTCAGCTACTTAAAAAAAAATTAAAAATCGCGCCGTCACATTTTATGAATTTTAATTGCAAAATTAAACTTACTATATTGGATTAATGCATGTAAATGCATCGTGGTGGATAGGTGGGTCGTAAAGACAAATATGATGTGGAGATTGGGAATAGCCGTCGGTCAGTGCGATGGCTTAGTGGTTAGAGCACTTGCCCGGATTGGAAGGGACGAAGGTTAGATTCCCTCTCGCACTTCAGTTCTCTTTAATCACATTTTCACAAATAATTTGATATTTTTAATATAATTATAATGTTCAAACACTAAAAACCCTTCAAATTTCAGATATCCTGGACGATTACACTGGTTGCAATAATCCCAGCATCTCTAATAACTGCCAGGGTTATAGCTGGTCTAGCAGCGGGAGGCTGCTTTGTCGTCGTTCCTGTTTACGTCAAAGAAATATCAGAGGACACCTTGAGAGGAGCCCTGGGTTCCCTAAACATGACTGTGTGCAAGCTCGGTGTGATTTTCGTGTATGCAATAGGAATGGCTGTATCGTACAGAGTAAATCAGATAGTTTATTTGTCTGTCTCTGGAGTACATGTCCTCATGTTCTGTTTTATGCCTGAATCACCAAATTATTTGCTGAAAACTGGACAAGAGAAGGTTTGTGAATATTGTTTTTGATTTTAACAATATTAATTAACAAATTATCTGTGAATGTGCAGAAAGAGCACTTTACTGTAAGCAGGATTTGAACCTGTGTCCCATCCAATTCGGAGATGTGCTCTAGACCGCTTAGCTTAGCGGTCTAGTGCAGTCGCCCACTTTCTTTTACTACTTTCACAAATAATTTGTTATTTAAAGTAGGTGAGCATGTCAAGTGCTAAAAATACAGATCAAAATGTTTAACAATATTAAATTATTATTGTGATTTTTAGCATTTGACATGGTTAGCTATTTTACTAGAACAAATTTTTGTGAAAGAGAAAGAAGTAAAAACATAGTGTGAGGTGGAGATTGAGAGTTGCAAGTAGATTTCTACGATAGCTTAGCGCTATAAAGCAGTCCCCTAGATTGGGAAAGTCGCAAGTTTAAATCTTGCACATAGAAAATTTCTCGTTTCCCACTTTCACATAAATTTGTTCAAGTAATATGTTTCTTACATGACTGCCTCGTTGATCTAGTTCTAGACTCGTAGAGTTATAACGTCTAACTTCAAACAAGGCTAACGTTAGCTGCACTGTGGGACTAGCCATGGCCCAATAATACAGCCCTGCTCAAATCGCGAAGTGACATACAAAATTTTGCCGTGCATACGTTATCAACATGGCAGCATTGGCTCTCAAATTTTTTTTCCCTTCAATTTACCCACAAATCCCTTAAAGGATAGAAGTCTGAAATAAAAAAGTATTACTGTCTATAAAAGCTAAAATATATTAAACTAGACTCTATCCACAACTCCGTCCGGGTGATTTCAGAATATAAATATGTCGCACTACTGCACTTTAATTAGCTTTATGCAAAAATAGCTAACCTGAAGAAATCATTCATTTTTCCGGGATGAAATGTAGCTGGTGTTCTTTTCTGTGCTCCAGTACTCTGGGGTTCATTAGTTACGCCGTGAAAGCGTAACAAAAAAACTAACAAATAAAGTCACTTTCACATTTATAATATAGTAAGGATTAAAAATTCGAAGATGAGTCGAGAGTTATAAACGTGACTGGGATTAGAAAAATGGTAGAATTTTTATTTGGCGTACAAAATTATAAAAAAATATTTAAATATACTCCAATTTATCGCCATGAGCTGGTTGGATATTATAATACCTCTCTGAAAAGGCACTTTATAAATTAGCCTCTAGCCTGATATCAAATTTTCTATTTAAACGTTCTATTCTCCATTCTAACCAGCATTTTTTTTTTTTATAATACACAACACCTTATGTTATGCGGTTACCGTAGCCTATAAACGCTAACAACACCAGATGACCAGAGGCATCACTCGCGCGACTACTGCTCTAAGAAAAGTGATAGGCAGTGAAAAGGAAGGATAACGAGGAGAGGATAAGGAGGGCCTCAGCGATCTCACTCACCATACGAAACAATAGTAGGAGTACCTACAATTGTTTCACTTATTAGTTTGTATATTTTTCATGTAACATATCACCATGGTTGGAAAAATTTTTAGATTCAATGTTAACAGAAAGAGTACGAGCTAGTTTTCTCGTTGGTTTGAAAGAGAAACGGCTAAAAGCGATAGTTGTCATGTATCTGTCATATACAACAACTACGCTATGCTGCCAGACTAATAACTACGATTCTGCTCATATTAATAACTAAGATTCCTTTTTATAAAAATAAACCAATTCAGACTAGAAATTCTGAAATTATAATTACTGTAAACAATTAAACATTAATTTTTGATGAGTAAATGATTGGTATTATTATTTTTAAAATGCTGTCATATGTTACTATTTACCCTAAATAATTTTATTTGAAAAACGGCAAGGAAATCGTGACGTCATTATGACGTAGTTGCGGCAATCTGTCAACGATTTAAGCAGGCCTGTATTATTGGGCCATGGGGCTAGCCAAGTTGCATTCTATGATCGCTAACGCTATATGACATCTCTAATGTTAAGTCACGTGACTTAAAACTTGACATCTCTCTTAGCGTTAAAGATATCAAATTCCCATACATTTTAATAGTTTTCTATAGCGTTAGCGATCATAGAATGCTACTTGGCTACGTCCACAGAGCCGACAAATGCACTATTTGGTCATTTTTTCTATTAATTTTTTGTGTAAAGTAAAAATAATTCAGGTAAGTTGGCGGTGAAATTAAATTGTTAGTCACTTTTGTTTGGAAAATTTCAACTACGAAAAATATTGTGAAGTATGCTACACACCATAGTTGTTTCCAATTTTTCTGACATGGAGCCAACTTGCTGGAACTACGGCCTAAGTTGCTCTCATAATCTATACTATTATAAAACTGTAACAGAGCTGTGTCTTTACATTTAAGATATTTGAGAAAAAATTACTGTAATAGATAGCCTATTACAGTAATTTTTTTAGGCGTGTCTAAACACAAAACAACTTTTTTTTAATTTTTGTCTGCTTGTTTGTTCGCGCATCACACAAAAATTACTGAACGGATTTTGATGCAACTTTTTGCAAACTGAGATATCACCTTATAAATGAGAATGTGCTTTGTTTCTTTGTTACTACACACTATAACCTGGAACCTAGAAAATAACCTAGGCTAATACTTATCATGGAAAAATAGATGATTTCTGTGGGATAACCGTACCTAGTGATGTAAATTGACCTGATTCCGAAGTATGCGTGGTAACGGGGAGAATCAATAAGACATATTTCTGTTCAAGAAAGCTGCGAAGACGATAGCATGGCTTCGAAATATAAGCAAAAACCACAAGGTGGTCATAGAGGAGATGCATAAGTTGAAGGTGGAACAGAGACAATACGAGGAGACGCCCCGCGTCACTTTCGTCAGTGTGGGTAAAGTACGCACATTCAATGACATTAGCATGCTTATTAATTTACAGACGTCGGGACTTACCGATCTCACATGCCAAGTTTTGTAGAATCAATTGCCATATATAAAAGAAAGAAAATTTTATTTATTTGTTTATTTTATTTCGCAGCCTCCACATACTTACCGAAAATCTTTAATTCAAACTATTATAAAGCTGTAACAGAGCTGTGTCTGTACATTTAAGATATTTGAGAATAAATGTTTGTATTAGGCTATATAGACGTGTCTTAACAAAAAACAATGTTTTTTTTTTAAATGTTTGTCTGTTTGTTTATTCGCGCATCACGCAAAAACTACTGAACGGATTTTTATGCAACTTTTTTTATTTGATTAAGTTTAATCAGACTTAAAAACTGGTTTACATTTTATCCCGCTACTATATCGGGAATCTGAGATATGACCTAAAAACTAGCTTTTGGCGGCAACGGAGCCGCTGGCAAAGGTTAGTTAAATATATAGACATTTTATTACTAACATTTAATATCGTTACTGTTTCAATAAGGACCAATAAGAACTCAGCATGATGCTGTTTTAACACAAAACAGCGGTCATTTTCAGTGCGACCCTAAGTGCTAATAAAGCACGGACGCCAAAGTGTGGGGTACCTGACGTCCACAATATTAAATCTACATAAAACAATACATGATAAATACGAAATACATGACATATAATACTACATGATATTTTCTGTAAAATCAATACCTAAATCAGTGTTTCATAATTTAAATGAGTAGTCCCTGAATCAGTGATTCATAATTTGAATGAGTAGTCATGGTCAGTCCATAACTATACCAGGAACGCAGTCAAGTGAATGTAGACCCACCGTAATACTGCAGATGTGATCAGCCATATTTCGCTACAACCAAATCACACTAAAAACATCACCTGTATATAACAATATATCTCAAACTCACTCAATTATCATAGTCACCTTTTCTCTAATTTTTCTAATTTGTCTAATGGCCTAAGGTTGATTTTTTTGACCAGTTGGGCTTTGCAGTGGTAGATAACACCGGTATGGTTTTTAAAATGAGAAGTTAAAGAACATTATTAAATTGTATTTTGTTTAATGTTTACATTTTGTTTATATTTGATTAACGCATTATCCATGATTTTACTCGCATCAACAAAGTGATAATTTAAACACAAAGTGGAAAATGTGAAATTGAAAATAACAGTCACGAGCAGGATTTGAACCTGCATCTCCTGGATACCGTCCGATGCTTTGCCGATTCAGCCATTGTGACAACTGCTCCCGACTGCTAATCTCGATAACACATTCATACTTTTTCCACTTTGTGTTTAATGTACGCTAAGCATGTCAAATGCTTAAAAAAAAATTTCTAAAATATTTATAGGGCTGCGTCATTGTTAGGTAAAAATCTTAATTGTAAAATTAAGTTTACCTGGTCGGTATAATGTACATACATTACATTATACCGAATACTTCAGACAGATGGCGTAAACGTCACCCAGGTCGTTAAGTATGAATGTGTTATCGAAATTAGCAGTCAGGAGCAGTTGTCACGATGGCTGAATTGGCAAAGCATCAGGACGGTATCCAGGAGATGCAGGTTCAAATCCTGGTCGTGACTGTTATTTTCGATTTCACATTTTCCACTTTGTGTTTAAAAACCTTTAGGAATTGGTATTTTGTTATATGTAACGAATATACTTCCATAATATGCATTTAATACAAGCATGTTAATTAGATATTACATACCTACAGACACTTCAATTTTATTTATGTGTATAAATTAAACTGTCAGACATTGAGCGTTTATCACTCAAACAAAGTATACAAAGTCACCTCTGAGCTACAGGTTTATGATATTAGTTTAGATATAGTGCTATTTTCTGTTTACAAAACATTATACATGTTCATAGAGGCAAATGTTAATAATAGCTAATTGCTTGATAAGGTAATAAAGTAGTAATCTATACAAATATACGAGTTAATTGCGTGCCAAACACGAATAAGCACATTTAATTATAAAATAGATGATTCCTCAAGAAATCGTAATTTATGTACCTATCTAAAAAATATATAATTTTTTGTAGTGAAAACTTTTATATGAAGGTTTGGATATGGAATAAATTCATGTATATCGCGTAACAATGCAATATTATGATGACATGGAGCTGATCTGATGATGGAGCTGGAAGGTAGACATGGGAACTCTATAATGAAACGGCGCAACTCCATCGAGTTTGGGCTCGTATGATTCGTCTTGCCGAGTACTTTGTGTCTAGATGGTATCCAGGGGCTGATGATGAAGCTGGAAGGTGGCCACAGTAACTCTATAATGAAACGACGTAACCCCCCCATCGAGTTTGGAATCATTTGATTCGTCTTGACGAGTACTTTGTCTTTAGATGGTAGGTATTCAGGGTCTGATGATGGAACTAGAAGATGGCCATAGGAACTTGTTATAAAACGACAAAACTACATCGAGTTTGGGCTCGTATGATTTGTCTTGACGAGTTCTTTGTCTCTGGATAGTATCCAGAGTCTGGCGATGGAGCTGGAAGGTGGCCACAGTAACTCTGTAATGAAACGACGCAACCCTATCAAGTTTATACTCGTTTTGATTCGTCTTGAGGAGTACTTTTTCAAGTTATAATCATTTTATTTCTACAAAATAATTCCAATATTTCACATCTGCTAGACGTCCCGCGATGTCTAGTTTTCTTTTTAATGAATGAATTAGAGATGGGCCGAATGTGATTTTAACCTAATACGAACTTCGGCCGAACATTCGGTAAATATACAAAATTCGGCCAAAGTTCGACCGAACTTCGGTGTGTGCTTTCTCGGGAGTAACTTGTCGTGTTCTGTGTGTATTTTTTTATGAAAGACAACATCGTAAAACAATAAGTATAAGACACATTATTACAATTTATTGGGTTTATTGATTCATAGACTCCTGGATTGCGAAACTATTCATATATACATTTTAATTTATCTATGATAATTATAGTTGGCGGACCTACAAATGACCATGATTAAATTATTCTAGAGTACCTATTGGTACTCGTATATGTGACTTATTTTACAGCTGTGACAGATTTGATTTCTCTTAATCTTAGTAGAAACCATACCTTTTTTTTATACCGAATGTTCGGCATTTAAGACCGAATGCCGAAGTTCGATTCAACCCATCGAAATTCGGTTAAACCGAATGTAAAACAGTACCGTGTGGGGCCGACTTTAGAATTGTCCCACCCCTCTCTACCTACGAGAGTCGTAAGACCCGACCGAGGAATACCGGGGGATCGGGCAGCAGCACTCCCTCAAGTATTAACAACATCCACTGCGATCACCAACCCGCCTGCCAAGCGTGGCGATTACGGCATTATCCCCCATGACGGGACCGCTGCCGCGATGAATGGATGGAAGTTGTAATTTAAGATTGAACAATTAATTTGGATATCCAAAAATAACAACTGTTTGTTTATAGTTTTAAGTTTTCACTTCTGTCGGCAGTCCTCTGAATGCTTTGAATTTTTTTTATAGTTATAGATTAGTCTATAATAAGTAGTTATTTCCCTTGTCGTCTATATAGTAGGGTGTAGAACCTATACAGTTACGAGTAACCTAACGATCGACGATATCACGCAAAATAGGCGACTTACGTCGAGTCACGGAAAAATAAGCCCGCGTGTACAACCTAACGAGAGCAATTCTAGAGTCCTCCTCGTTTTAAAATCCATAAACTTATCTCGTTCGTTTTGGTCGTGGGTGAGCATTGCTAATCCTAGTTGAATAAGGCCAGCTCAACTGAGAAAATAGAACCCTCTCACAGAAATTGCAAGTGAAGCTACAGTAGGTTTTACTACTGTCGTCTTTCGGTGAGTGTGAGCACCGGAGACCCCAACTCCTCCTCACATCACTCGCCTCTTCATCTTTGCTATCCATTTCTCAACCCTCAATAACATTTCCTTAACGTCGTACCTATGCTTGTTTACAACAACTCTAGTAGAATTAGAAATATAAAAAAAATTGTTACACTTAGATTTACCGCCGATTAGATATGCTCGTGTTTTGGGTTCGATTCCCACCCAGGACAATCCACAAATGATTATTCTGCGGTATACTTGCTATACGTGAAATTGTATTATTGTAAAATCCGCTGCGATACAGGGGCTATTCCCAAGTGCAAGACTTTAAAAACAATCAGCCAAATCCAAACCCAATTTAATGTTATTCTGACAACTTAAGTCCACGAAATTCGTCTTCGTGATATGCCTAGATTCAAACCTGTTTTCTTGCAAATAAAGTATATATAATTTGATATTCACAGTCAAGGACCGTGCAACATTCTCGGCGCTTCGGATGACTCTCATGTTGATGGCGATGCAAACGCTGTCAGGGTGCTTCGCCCTTATGAACTATGCAGCCGACGTATTCCAGCGCGCCGGCACCAAATGGAGCCCTAACACATTGGCGTTATTCGTTGGATCTTTGCAGCTAGCTGGGTCGTTCTTTACCACAGTCTCCATTGAGAAATTTGGAAGAAAGGTAAAATGAGTCAAGTTCTTGCACCATTTTTATCCACATGTAAAGATGTACTTTATCAATATTTTTTTATTTTTTATTTATTTCCTCACATGTAGAAATATAAGTAGGTACAGATGTAAGACTAAAAAAATAAATAATGATAAATGCGAGGAACTGGTACCTATCTGAGATAGGCTTTAAATCTGTATTACCTACAGATCACAAGGACGACGTGGGGCCGTGAATAATAAAAAAAAGAACAAATAAAAAACATGCCATCACGCCTGTATTCCCTGAAGGGGTAGGCAGAGGTGTATTACACACCTACGATTCGCCAGCTATGTTAAGTCCCATGTAATAGGGGGCGAGCCTATTACCGTCTACCGGGCACATTTCCAAACTCCGGGCTGCTACTGAGAATTTTTCTTTTTACGAAAAAGCTCAATAAACTGGCCGATCCGGGAATCGAACCCGAGACCTTATGATCAGCAGTCGCTTGCACTACCGTTGCACCACCGAGGCAGTTAATAATAAATCTGTAGATTAATTAACAGCTCTATAAGGTCGTGCGTGCATATATGTGTGTGTTGTGTGTGTATGTGTTATAGATAGGTACGTACGGTGGCAATAAGGAATTAGAATAGGAAACGCAATGGAGATTTTCAATAACATTCATCCGAATGGTGACGGCATGGTTCGCCATCCGTCACGTGATAAATGGGCAGCTGAGGGCCGTTTTATGACAAGCGGCAATCCGTTGTCTTGGCTTCCACCTCTAGCAAATAGGCATGAACAAATTATTTGTGTAAGTGGAAAAAGAGAGCTTTTCTACGAGCAGGATTCAAACTTGCGTCCCATCCAATTCGGGGAAGTGCTCTGGACCGATAAGTTATCGCAGTCACATAAAAGTGACAGGCAATCTCCACTTCACATTTGTTTTAGATGTCTTTAGGTCCGAATCCTGCTCGCACTAAAGCTCTTTTTCCATTTTTACAAATGATAATTCTTGTAATCATGCTAATGCTAGATAATGCTGCTGTGCAAACATAAAATGTGGGTAATATTTAGTAGGTTTTTCTAAAATTTAAGTACATATTTTTGATATAAATATCCAACCATTGACATCTTCATTAGTCTCTGCAGAACCACTTTAAGATGTTATGATCTTTAAGAAAATAGAACATTCTGAAAATCTATTTAACTATCTATTATTTTCAACCAGATTCTGCCCGTGATTTCGTCTGGTCCGCGCTTTTTTTTTAAACGAAGCGTGGTGTCAAAATCATTATTTTGCTTTTAAATAAATTAGCCAAGTCACAAATAGAATCAGTTCTCTCGTAAACAATGTTGCCAGATACACAAACTCTCTTACTTGTTCCTCATTTGTTACCTAAATCACTATTATCAAACGCTCAGTCTTAGTCTGAGATCACACGGCTTCATGCATTCATCTCTTTCTAGAACCATCACTTTCATCTTTTACCATTCACTTTCGTCCATATTTGTTCCAAAGATTCATTCAATACATATATATTGAATAACCGAGGCACACGCAATAAATGATACGACCAATTAATAAATCAATTTCACTTGGAACCCAAAATGAATCGAAATCACGCAGTTGTTAGATACCGGTCAATAACACAACAAGTGTAATAAAGTAGAAAGTCAACGGTGCTTATGGACTTCATTAAAAATATATTATATTGAATTAATACCTACCTTTTATATATAATTTATTAATACTAATTTTATTTAATAAAATATATGGTAAGAGAGCAAGTAAGTATGAGTGTTGGTGTAAAGATGCGAAAGGGAATGCTCCGATGGTTGTGGACATGTGGAAAGAATAGCAGACGTGAGACTGGTTAAGAAGATATACAATGCGAAAGTGGAAGGATGTAGGTACAGGAGAACACCGAGACTCGTCTACCTAGACCAAATCGGTCATGTATTGAAGGAAGGTGGAGTCAATAGTCTCCGAAACCGGCGAGCGTGTATGAAGAGAATTATGAATGTTGAAGAAGCGAGAGATGTATGCAAGAATAGAGCCTTTTGGCACTCTGTTCTCTCTGCCTACCCCGCAAGGGACATAGCGTGATGATAAGTACCTAAGTACCTTTTGAAGATAAAGTTATACAAAATCAGATGGAAAAATTGGGTTTCGTGAATATTTTCGTCCTCCACACTCGCGATCACCTAATCCATTCTGCTGAACACCAATAACATGGACTATGAATTTAGATCACGACAACAAGTAAAGCTTCGTTTTATTCGGAGTTACTTGGTATCGTGATATTAGTAGTACAGTAATAGCTCCGTTTGCCGTGTGGGGCCGGCTTTAGAATTACCCCACCCCTCTCCACCCATGGGAGTCGTAAGAGCCGACTGAGGGAATACCGGTGGAGTGGGCAGCAGCACTCTTTCGAGTATTAACAACATCCACTGCGACCGCCAACCCGCCTGCCAAGCGTGGCGATTACGGCACTATCCCCCATTCTTGGGGAGGTCTATGTCCAGCAGTGGACTTTAAAAAAGACTGATGGATGGATGGATGGAATAGCTCCGTGGTAAAACCAGGGACTGCAGGCAGCGGTATCGCGGTCGATCAGGTCCTGGGTACAGTTGTTGTCCGTGTGGTGGTACAGTTGTGGTGACGGACTAAGAATACAATTGTCACCACCCCATTCTTTCCCACGGGTGTCTAAACGCCACGGCGACTAAAGGACGTAAGCAATTATCATCCATTGCATGACTGGTGGTAGGGCTGGATACCGAGTGGGAGTACTCACTTGGTATCGCGCCCGAGCGGTTTGGTACCACCATCTCCCGTGTGACCGGCCATGAAACACATCGTTGCGTTTTGGCTGTTATTCTTTCATTTCATATCTGTGAAATGAAATGATGAGCAGCGGCTTGACAATACTCTCGGTATAGTTGAGTCCATGGGTGACGGTTACCATTTACAATCAGATAGGCCGTGGCTCGACTGCCACTACATGCAATAAAAAGGCTTGGCATGGCGCACACCTCTTGACTTTTGGAATTTATGACGAAAATTCATGCAGATGAAGGCAAGCATGAGGCTAGTTTAAAATAACTCGTTTTATTGCAATTACACCAACTCAGTAAATTACTTACATTATTTTTTATTATGATTATACATAGATACACATTTTATTTCAGATACCTCTGGCCTGCAGTTCGTTAGTAGTGTCGATATGCATGACGACATTAGCAACATGCTTCCTATTAGATACGGGGATCGTCAGTTGGTTACCAGTAGCTGCAGTTTGCATTTGTATTTTGGCATATGGTGCAGGACTAGCACCGGTGCCTATGGTCATCATGGCAGAAGTCTTTACTTTTCAGGTAAGTATTTTTTATAAGCCGTGTGGGGCCGGCTTTAGTATTGTCCCACCCCTCTCTACCCACGGGAGTCGTAAGAGCCGACTGAGGGAATACCAGGGGAGTGGACAGCAGCACTCCCTCGAGTATTAACAACATCCACTGCGATCGCCAACCCGCCTGCCAAGCGTGGCGATTACGGTATTATCCCCCATTCTTCGGGAATCCTATGTCCAGCAGACGTTGAAAGGCTGATGGATGGATGGATGGAAGTATTTTACTGTCCTCATTGTCAGAAAAAAAATGTATCTTAACACTAAGTGCGAAAATGTGTAATCGAAAATAAAAGTCATGAGCAGGATTTGAACCTGCATCTCCTGGAATACCGCCACCGATGATTTGGTATTGATAACACGTTCCTTCTTGTTCTCTAATGCTAAACTCACTAATGTCTTGGGTGACGGTTAATTTATATCGCTAGGCATGTCAAATTCCTACCGCCGGCGGACCACCGAAGGAATGTAACATAGTTCCAGTGGCCCGCCAATAAAGGCGGAGAGACGGCACACGGCGGGTTTCTTTAGTGGATGAAGGCCCCACACTACCCTGTTCGTTGCCCCGAACGACGGGTTGTGCGGTTAGGAACATTTTTCCCGCCTTAACAATAAGGCTCCAAATTCCTAAAAAAATACAAAATATTAATTGGATCATCAGTTTCCAATAAAGGGGATTTGAGTCCTTTTTTTATTGCTTTACATAGCATCACGCCTGTATTCCCCGATGGGGTAGGCAAGAGGTGTATTACACACCCACGGTTCGCCAGCTTATGTTTAAGTCCCACCCAATAGGGGCCGAGCCTATTGTCGTCTACCGGGCACATTTCCAAACTCCGGGCGCAGCACTTTTCTTTTTACGAAAAAGCTCAATAACCCTGCCCGACCCGGGGATCGAACCCGAAACTGCATGATCAGCAGTCGCTCATACTACTGCTGCACCACAGAGAAGTTTTCAACTAGCAGAGACTATAATCGCACCTCAGATCAACCTCATTGATTACGATATTGGCTGTGCGCAGTTAGAAAACTGCTTTAGATCGCTTTATTACAGTTAAGAATCATAACGAATGATGGCACGAGTCACGAAATAATTATACTTCTAGTTGTTCCCATGGCACACGATTGCATCAAGTACCCACCTGCTTGGGCTTGGTAACAAGTGAGTAATCCCACTTGGTACCTAGCTCTACCATACCACCAGTAGGTATACTAAATAAAATTGAGCAGGCCTACTGGTGGTAAGAGGATGCCAACATCGGTATCATCAAGCCAGTTATCAATAACGTAGTAAACTTAATTCCCTCCCATTTATTTATAGATTCCATGAGAACAATGTAACGTATATATTGCCTTTTCAACAGGTCCGGGCGCGTATGGCAGGTGCTTCAATGGCCTTCTCTTTCTTCTGTAGTTCAATGACAGTACTCTTCTACACACCTGTCGCGAACCAGTTCGGGGCCTACGTAGTTTTCTATAGCTTCGCAGCTGTAACACTCTACGGTGTCATTTATACCATTCTATGGGTGCCAGAAACAAAAGGGAAAAGTTTAGAAGAAATACAAAAGTATTGGAAGAAAAACGAACCTGTGTTTGTGTGAACGAATCGATATAAATGATTATATTATCGATACAATTTAGTATGGGCGCACCATCGATTCCAATATAATTTATTTAAGCGAATATCGTAGAATACGAACACGTCAGCAGAAATTGTGTTAAAACACAAATTATATAGGTCGCAGTTTGTACTTAAAAACCTGGATCAACTCAATCTTAACCAGACCTTTTCCTGATACTGTAAGCACACTAAAACCTATTATTTACAAGATAAACCTCAGTAAGGCTCTCAAACTCATTATCCTGGCCTTATCACAAAGTTCGTTGAGGTCAGCTTGCAGAATTATTCGGAGATAACTTTCACGAGAGATATTTACACGACTCCTTATCTGACCTCTTTGACCTGACTAGGGGTAATGGTATCTATATTTATTAAACTTGTTCTGTTTACAAACAAATATCTTGATATTCCTGAGATTCATAAATCTTAGATACTCACAGCTGTTCTATGAAGTCGTGTAGAATGTTAAGATCTGTGCAAATTTGAAACATTTGTTTTGTTTAAATGTTGAAAGGAGATTAATATTAGTTTAATAATCCATAGGTACTCATATTTTAATGTTTTCAAAAAAATGTATTCTTACTGCTTTTACTTAATGGCAAACTGCATTTAAACTACACTTTATTATTGTGGTAATGGAAACCTGATATAAAAATAAAAACAAAACAACAACATTATGTTTATTATTTATTTATATAACTACAGAGAATCACTGCGACAGAGTAGCAAACGTCGCAAATCTTTCATCTTTTTGGTAAACCTTAAATAAATTTAATCAATAAAAAAAGTTTCATTAACGCCGGTCTTGAACGAGCGATTTGGGCATCGAATTGGACAGGGCCAACCCTGAAGTAGCTAATGAAAGAAACAGGTATCATTCTCTTATAATAAATATAATTATTTTAAGCTTAAACATTATAACGCCGTCAGATCGTACATTATCTGTGACAGCGTTGATCCCGACTTCAATATAAACTTAATGCTGGAGAACTAAAGGATTCGGCCCCTGACAATCACGAACAAACCTACATTGATATTTAGAATAATATCACGAGAAATTAACATAATTTATTTGACAAGCACTTAAATTTAAATACCAGTGTCCGAGATACGCCACAGAAATGAATTATCATCTAAAAACATATAAATATACTGCTTTAAAACACCTTTCAATTGTTTAAACCTTAGCGTCTGCGATCAGCCCCCTGAGGCAGAATGTCATATTTCACGTGTCGACCGTATCGAGATCACTGTGATTGGTTGAGAAACCGACGCGTGATGTCACAATAATCCGTTAGCCAATCACGGTGATCGTACAAGCGAGACGATACGATTGACACGTGAAATATGACATTCTGCCTAACCCCCCTGGTTTGTTTTGTATCGCGGAGCACACCTACTGACATATTGCGCTTGAGAGACAAAATGTTATATAGGTCAACGCTGAAGGAATTTAGCTGTAATTTTAGTCTTAAAACTAAATCCCTCCAATAAACCATTCACATACTTAACATTACTTCGGCATTATCTCAGAAATGGTTTAACACACACATTAATAATCTTAAATTTAATCGCTGCGATGGCCAATGGCTAGCCGTATAACTCGCAATCAATTACAGTCAACATTAGTGTCTTACTCGAAAGAGGTCTGATTCCCCAAAGAAAATAAATTCAAAAAAAAAATCATCGACAAGCCGAAATGTAATTAAAACTAAAAACAACGATAAAACAAACTATTAAAGTAACTTATCGATTAAAATCGATAAAACAAACTATTAAAGTATCATATCGATTAGAATCGATAAAACAAACTATTAAAGTAACTTATCGACTAAAATCTATAATACAGACTCATTATCTCTATTTTTAGATCGATTTTCACTTCCATTGATGTTTTTGTTCAAAACATCGAGTTTCTTCAAAGCCGTGTGTAAATGAGCGGACTACTTTGTGATTTCTCTAAAGACAAACTTCTGAATGAGTACTAGCAGAGAACTGAGTCACCGATATGACCCGCAGGATCCCTGCGCAACTCTAAGATACTTTTTACATCATAAATACTCTCAATAGAATACGTATTGATTCAAAGTTAAGACATTTTATAGAGTGTATATGATACAAGAAGAATTATTTAAAGGAAAAAGAGAGCGCAAGGATGTGTTGCCGGGTTAATGTCTGTCAGAGGAGCGAAGGTCCTTGAAACAGAAAAGTCCTTAGATGTATACGGGGAATCCACATACGTAAGGTGGGGTAGGTAGGAGGCACAATGCTTGCCTTGTAGCCTTGTAGTAGACGATGCGGGAGGCGCAAATGTGGCCTTCAATAGGTTGGTCGATTAAATAATTAAAAGTATCATATCATATCTGGAAGTTAAAATCCAGAGAAATCAAGCTCCGAAGCAGGTAAAGGAGGACGTGGTTTGAGGATTTAAAAGGGCTGGACAGGAGGCTCTACCAAGAGCTCAAGAACGTGGCTAAAAGCCGAAAAACATTTCACCATATGACCGCCAAACTTCTTTAGAAGATAGCTCCTATTGATAATGACCATTCCCTTGTACGGTATTAGATAGAACTAAATATGGGTTTGGGTCCAACATATAATTATCACATCCTCAAAGATTTTATAGATTTATAGACACAGGTAACTGTCGCTTTGGGATACGACCAATAAAGTTAGAAAAAAATTATACGTGATATTATTATTATATTAAATATTAGCTAAATTTAAACAGCGCTGCAAAAAAATCTTTATATTGCGTTTAAATGTGACCTGTCGAAACTGTTCCCAAAATAAATCAGTATTAATCATTGTATGTCACTTTTAGCATTAGTTCATATCAAATGATACTACTTTCAACGGCATCCCAAATATTTACAAGTATTATAGTTCATTAAATAAAAAATAATAATATAATGCAAAATACATAATTTATGGTAATGTTATTTCGCATTACAAGCATCGTATAATGCAAGTCAATTCTCCATATGGCATAATACTACAAAATCAATTTTATTTTATTATTTTTAATTAAGCCAATGCTTTTTATATTAACCATTTTAATTTCATTACCCATTCAAATATTTATCATTTAACACCCAATTAAATTAAAGAACATGTATTATGTAACGCGTGGCCGATTTGCCAACGCACAAAAACTTACTTCAATATATTATCTAAAACAATAATCACATCCAATCTATAACCACTATCCAATGTATATGTCGCCGCCACAACTTAGAATTGGTCACTTCATGTTGTGGTTTCATGAAATAAATGGGTTTTTTCGCTCGTCCAAATCATTAAATATCAATTCTATCCGTAATAATAATTCTCCCGTAGAATGTAACTCACTAAATCGTATCGACATCGTATCGTCTCGCTTGTGATTCGTAGAGAAACCGACGCGTGATGTCGCAATAATCCCTTTGGCCAATCACGGTGATCTCTCAACCAATCACAATGACACGATGCGATGTCGATACGATTTAGTGAGATACATTCTAACCCCCCTGTCTACGAAAATTGTAATTTACGTTAGAGAAAACCTGTAATTTTTATTTTTTCTAGTGTAGTATAAGTATTAATATTGTTAAGACAGTTCTACCATTTTTTAGGACAGATAGATCGAACTGTTAGAAAAACATTACTGTACCTATAGGTATCCCTAGTAGCTCTTAAACAAGTGTGGATGATATTTAAGATACGTAAATTTAAAGATTAATAAAAATTAACATTGCTTTCTTCGCTACAATCATTTATAATATACAATAAATCCAATCTGGCCCCCTACCTCTATCACCCCTTATAATCCGGCCGGCATGTCAAACAATACATGAGCACATTTATTACGGTAAAGTCTTCGACATTGGATATTTAAATATGTTGAGACTTGTTGCAAAAGCAAAAGGCTTGACGCGTATTATCTTACTTTAATTGTAAAAAAATATTATTGCCCATTAGCGTATATGTGGTACATTCTAGTACCTTGATTTTAGTTTTTTTTTTTATATAAAAAAAAATGTGTCGGATTACTATATACCATTTTTCAAAAATTTCCGGACTACAAGGCTGAGTAACAGAGCATTCTATAGTCTGACTAATTTGATTATACGATGCCAACCTGTAAAATGTTTCTAGGATAATCCAGCCCTCTTAGAATGTAATCGTATCGACATCGTATCGTCTTATTTGTGATTGGCAGATACATAGACGCGTGATGTCCAATAATGGCTCAACCTATCACGATAATCTTTCAAGATCTCTCAACCAATGACGATGTCAAAATGCGATGTCGATACGATTTAGTGAGTTACATTCTACGGGGCCTGGGTTATTAAATTTGAAGTTAAATAAATACCTACTTTCAATTGAAAATTTTCTTTGTTGTCAAGTGTTTGCATATAGACAAGTCATATTATAGTTTATTTTCACTGCTGTGAATATAAATAGGCAGTCTTTCTTGTTTTAAGCGTAAATAATATACATGATGAGTTTAAGAGATAGCGGCTGGCTGTTTTGTGTTTGACTAAAAAATATACCTACAATGCTTTACAAATTGTAGGTATCATCAAGTACAGGATTAACAAATATAGAAATTGTTGAAGATAAAAAATTACCATTATAATCATAACTCCATGGAGGTTAGAATGTAATACACTAATGCCCGGTTCCTATATTCAACGAATCGTCATTGTTAACAGCTACCCATCCGTTAGTTGCAAAATGTCAGTCAATTCACTTACGACTCGTATTTTATAGGAACAAATTATACTTACGCCTGGTAGAATATTCTACCAATCGTAAGTAAAACGATCCGTTTTATTATTATAGGAACCGGGCATAAATGGTATCGACATCGAATCGTGTCGTTGTGATTGGTTGAAGGATCACCGTGATTGGCGGAACGATTATTGCGGCATGACGTCGGTCGGTGGCTCTACCAATCACAATAACACGATACATATTTGTATATCACATTCTAAACGGGCATAATCGGAATTTACCTCAAGTTGGATTATTTACAATTTCAATAATATTCTTATACTATATGATCATCATACAAAATCCTGCAATTTTCTATTCATGTGGTAGTAGTTTACACACAGTATTTTCTGTAGAGATGTGCCACGATATGAAATATGTAATCAAGTGATAATGTTGTATATAACATCACTAGTGAAAACAAGTGCAATGCTTATATTAAATACAACCATCGCAATCTCTTTCACACATTAGTATCTTTCCATTCCATATGTACTATAGACAAAACCGTAGACAAAAGAACAGTTAGTGTCCCAGGAATCAACAATAAGTAATCACGTCTTAAATATTGTAATTTGTTGGATTTTTATTTGGTCTTTTAGACCACAATGAAGCTTTGACATAAATCACGTCGATAATTATCTGAAAGTACTAACTGCATCAAAATGAGTTTTTTTTTTAATAATTCTCAAAAATTTGTTTATTGTATATTAGACTGAGATTTTACATTTCATACAAATGTGACAACACAACTATACAAATGTCACATCAAAAATAGCAATTTTATATTGCCTCACAAATGCGAAGACACTTCGCATACATAGTAAAAGACCGCATACATAGTAAAGACGAATTTGTAATATTACAAGTTTCCATTGTAATAAATAAACACTATTGATCATTATTGGATACATATTTTGTCTGTCTGGATTTGGGTAGCGGCGGTAGTAATCGCTCTTTGGGAAAAAATGATATTCCTCCGAATCCAGGTCACACAATGAAACCTCAATACAATAAAGGCAAGGAGGTTGATTTATTCACATTACACTTTTCAAAATCGACTTAAATCATGCCGATTGTCTATTGGTTATTTGGGACACTCACTGTCATCCGAGCAATTACTCGGCGGCGAAGTGTCCGCGGCCTTATCTCATTCGCTCACAGTACGCTTCGCTTGCGGCTCGTCGATGTCTGTTTCTGGGGGATTTTCCAAGCCGGGTAGTTGGATCTGTGTGTCGGATGCTTCTGACGGCTGTGGAAGGGCAAACCCCTTAGTTACATTTAATGCAACAATAACAATTAATAATATAATTATATCAATCCAAAACAAAATTTGAAATATTGTTTCAAGGGAAAAATCCCACGATTCTAATCAAATTAAAACCATATAGATTCCGGCGCTTTTTATAGTTGATTGGTAGGGTTTATTATGTATATATCAACCTCCTAATGCTAAGCGGGGTTCATGGACACAACCATACTGAGAACCCTGCCAATTCGCTGCTCACCATTACATTTCCTGGGTAGGAAATGAACGGTGACAGCTATCTGCCATTACCACCAAGACACACGTTGCACTTCAAGTTCGCTCACAGAGCAGACGGTGGCATTGACCCACTCGGACTCGACCACAAATGAATACTTGCACTTAGTACCCAACCCTACCAATAGGAATGCTCTGAACACACTACACAGTGTTCCTTCCCTTAGCCATAGAATGGATTTTAGATGTCAGTGTGTTCTAACCTCAACGTCATTGGTGTTCTCGGTGCCGGGCATGGGTCGTGTGCGTTTCTTGCCGCGCTGTGTTGCATCCGTTACAACTTGCTTCTTCGGTTGGAACTAAAAGGTATAAAATATATATAGTTTCTACATATGTATGTAAGGTTATTTCTTAGGACCATACAGTTGACTCTATTAAGCATGTAAGGCAGATAGTAAACATAATAATTATAATTAAGTAAAGATTTATCAATAGCCTTAAAGTTTGTGACACCGGCATGCTTTAGATTTTCAGCGTGTGAAATAACTCCCCTGAGTTACCATAGTAGCCTAAATTATTTTTTTTTTTGCTTTAGTGGCAGACGAGCCTCGGCCCATCTGATGGTAAATGGTAACCGTCGCTCATGGACTCAACTATACCTCTCGGTATTATTGTCAAGCCGCTGCTCACTACCTATTTCATTTCACAAATATGAAATAAAAGAATAAACGGCTATCTCCTGCTACAGCCAAAACGCAACGATGTGCTTCATGGCCGGTCACACGGGAGATGGTGGTACCAACCCTCTCGGGCCCGATACCAAGTGAGTACTCCCACTTGGTACCCAGCCCTACAACCAGTCATGCAATGGATGATAATTGCTTACTTCCCTTAGTCGGCTCATACGACACCCGTGGGAAAGAAAGGGGTGGTGACACCTGTATTCTTAGTCCGAAACCAAACGGACAAGTTTTCTACTTTCGTGAGAGATTTTTGCCCAACCATGATACGATAGTGGGGTGATGTGGCACTATACAGACCTGCAATTCCGGCGGTAGGAACACGCGTGTATTGACAAAGTATTCCGTCTGTGGCGCGAAGTACATAGTGGGTATGCGCGCGTCTGCTGGAAAGTCCCTCAACTCGAAGTTTTGAGACTTGGCCATGATCACAGACAGCGCTAGGTCGCATACTGCCCACAATTTCTGTTAATAAATGGTTTTAACATTATTATATAGCAATATTACATAATACAGGACAGCGCCATCTAAGCAAAAACTATAAGATACAATTGAATAACTCTATAAGAGGCGTCACACGTTAAAAAAAAGTGTTTGTTTTTAAATTTAATTAATTAGGCTTACCAACAATTGTTTACATTAAACTTTTAAATTTAGTTCATGCTTACAACAATGTAACAATTACTTAAAGATAAAATATTTTGATCTGCATTTTAGCACTTGACATGCTCAGCTACAGCTACTAAGAACAAATTATTTATTCGAACCTACGTCCCTTCCAATCCGGGGAAGGGGTCGTAAAGACAAAATGGATGTGGAGAATGGGAATAGCCGTCGGTCAGTACGATGGCTTAGCGGTCTAGTTTAATATACACATAATAGTGACACATACTACATAATATACAAATAAGACGTCTCGGGACGTCTGCCAGATGTGAAAACTTATTATATAAAAATGAATAAATACAATATTCAAGAGTGATGTTGCGATTACTTTAGCAGCGCCATTTTACTTATACAAACGTAGTACCTCATTATCAAATAAACATGAACAAATTTATTATTAAATCTGTGTTTATTCGAGTGTACATACATAATTAACGGCATCGTCAGACTCATTAAGCGCGTCCTTGTGCAATTTCATACGTTCCACAAGACTCTTGTAGAATCCGTAGCAGTAGAAGTCGTTGCGGGTGATCAGAGGCTCCAAAATGAACCATAAGCAGTTCTTTACCACCTGAAACAAAATATTACAATGAGAATATTTATGTTCTTAAATTGATATGACTGACATAGTGTTAAGTGCAGCCTTCACGATCCGTTTTGTGTGCTGGTAAAACTACATAGTCAATCCACGAGCCATGCACTCTAATCACTACATATTTTATGAAGTGGTAGAGCCTTGCGGTGAGTGAGAGCGCCGGAGGCCCAATCATCCTCCTTATCCTCTCCTTATTATCCAACCTATCCTCTGCCCCTCCTATCCCTTTCCTTGGAGATGACGACGCGCGAGTGATGCCTCTTGTTTTACTAGCGTCTACAGGCTACGGGAATCACTTACCATCAGGTGGTCCGATTGCTTGTTTGCCACCCACATAGTATAAAAAAAAATACACAGAAATAATTATTTTAAAACTTCAAAATTATAGATACATTTGTTCATAATTTATCACTGCTAGCAAGTGTTGTATATTTTCTTGATGATTTATAAAGTCTGGCAACCCTCACTAGACCAAAGAAATGGACTACGCCTAAGTCCCTCTGGCTTTGAAAGGAGATACGTGCCCCGCGGTGCGATTATTACCTTCAACTGTGCGATGTTATCGTACGCTGTAAAGGCGGGATCGTGTGTGAGTATCGGCACGGCGAACACTAACATGTAGTCCGGCAGAATGTGTGGCAACTGACTCACTGCACGTTCCACTGAAACAAAAAAAATGTGGTTTGGTTTTTCAAAACAAAGAAAAAATAACATAAAAAAAACAGCATCACGAGTAGTGTGTGCGACTGCTGATCATGAGGTCTCGGGTTCGATCCCAGGTCGGGCAGTGTTATTGAGCTTTTTCGTAAAAAGAAAAATTCTCAGTAGCAGCCCGGAGTTTGGAAATGTGCCCGGTAGACGGCAATAGGCTCGCCCCCTATTACATGGGACTTAAACGTAGCTGTTGAATCGTGGGTGTGTAATACACCTCTGCCTACCCCTTCGGGGAATACAGGCGTGAAGTTATATTTTTTTAATGGCTGGTTCGAGTTACCTTTGGTGCCGACGGTAATGTTCCGTATGTACTCGCGGCGCCGCACGACGTCGGCGAGCATGTATTGGCGGATGAGGGGCCGTATCCGCCGATCGGGTTCACGCCCGGCCAGTGCGTACATTCCCATGAAATCTAACGGCAGACATTTGTTCGGGATACCCTGCAATTATATTATTTATTAACTGTAAGTACTATACAAAAAAAAAATTCTAACCATACTATAAACAAATGATTTTTGGAAACACTGACATGACCACGCCGACATCATTTTATTCATATTTAATTTTTCAAAACAAGTGATTTTATACCCCTATTTACGACAAGTTTCTCACTTGTGAAAAATATTTTTAGAAACTTGTGTAAAATATTTTTAGAAACTTGTGTAAAACTAATACCTAACTCACATAACAGTATATAGTTTTGTTGTGGTATGTTAACTATAGCAACTAGTAATTTATTATTATATTTATTATGCATAAGATTACAGACCAAAACACTAATTATTTAAGTCAAATATATATGCCGGTTTCTTTGTTTGAATTACGAAGGTCAATAGCTCCCTTAAAACTATAACTAAAAAACAATAGGTGGAATGAGATATGCCTTGAAATTCAAATAATAAGAGATCGCATCTACTCACAGTGCTATAAAATGCTGTCAATAAAATACAAAAAAATAATAATTACCTTTGACAATCCTTTGTGTAGTTTAGTCGCGAATGCTTCTCTGACTTGTGGTACTTCGTCCTGGAATAGCATGTTATATTATACTCCACATCATAACTGTTATAAAGCTGTAACAGAGTGGTCTGTACATATAAGATATTTGAGAAAATATGACTGTATTAGGCTTTATAGGCGTGTCTAAATACAAAACATTTTGATCGCGCATCACGCAAAAACCATTGAACAGATTTTGATGAAACTTTTTCATTTGATAGATCTTGATTAGACTTAAAACTGGTATATATTTTATTGCGCTTATTATATCGGGAACCTGAGATATAACCTAACTAAAACTAACTTTTGGCCACGGCCAAGCCGCAGGCAAAGGCTAGTAACTAATAAAAATGTGTACATTAATATCTAAGGAAGATATACATACAATCATAAGGTGTGACAAGTTATAGAACTGTTCCGCGGTGAACTGATCGCCGACGCCTTTCTGTTCGCAAATCTTTAGCATCGCCGCTCCGGCCGCTAGTCGCAAGTGCGCCATCTCCGCCTTTGATAGACGATTTTGCTGAAATTTAACAAAAAACATCACAAATTACAACCAGGTACCACTATTGCGCACAGATCTCCTCTCGTGGTGAGAGGGATTTTGCCATGGTCTACCACGCTGGCCCAATGCGGGTTGGCAGACTTCACAAGCCACCGAGAAAAAAGACATGCAGGTTTGCTCATCTTTTCCTTCACTGAGCCATGATAAATTGTAAACAAATACACACATAATTTTGAAAAATCTCCAATTGAGGTGTGTGCCGTACGAGGTCTGAGCCTTGGACTCGGGATCGATCCCGAGTCCAAGGCTCGAACTCGATACCACTGTCTTTGCAGTCCTTGGTTTTACCGCTAGGATATCTTGATTGCGTTGTTTAGAAATTAATACCTTTTAATACCTGCTTACTTCTAACCCATAATGAGATATCTAGGCCGAAATATTCTGGCCCCACACTACCCTGTTCGTTGCCCCGAACGACAGAGTGTGCAGTTAGGAACAATTTTCCCGCCTTAACAAAAAAAAAGGCCGGAATATTCTAAAATAAGAGCGTTTCTATATTTAGATGTTTTCCTTTATTAATATAAGTTTATTTTAACTGTATGCACATACTTTATGTTGGAATCCAGAACAATAGTACATTGTTACCCTAGGGATGAAAGCAACCCTCGAAATATTGGAGCCCTCGCTACGCTCGGGCGCCAAACCCCGTCTCGGCACTAAATAAGTCTTTATCCCGAGGTAAACACTGTGCTTTTCATTACGAATACGAGGAAACTAAAAATTAAAATCATGAATTAGCTAAAGAAAAAATGGGAGACTAAAAAAATTAATTTGGAATCGCCGTTTTCCCGCCGATTTTGTTTTTTTTTTTCTGTAGCCTGTCAGCTATTCAGCCATTATTTTTCATTTTAATCATTGAAAAAATATAAATCTTTGTTATTTTAAAGATATAGTTGCAACTATATTAAAATAGTCATATAAAAAACAAATTCTTTAATAAATACTTAACTTTATGTTATTTCAATTTTACATCGCGCTGTAATTGACTGGCTGTACAGAAAATAGAACTGGTTTTTTTTATAATTACTCAGCTGTCAGTTGAAAGTAATTCTCCCTAGGGCTGAAAAGTATTACTTTCAACCCGCTCCTCATGCAACTTCAGGCTTACTTTCAGAGTATGAGTAATGAAAAACTTATATTTTAACTAAGTTTTGTTCTGGATTGATTTACTTTTTTGATTGTAATATGTTTTGTGCATTTAAATAAATAAATATTAAATTGAAATACGATTATTACACATGGCATCCATTTTATTAGTAGAAACTCGCATATGAATATAGGCATCATAATTTATTTATAGACTGTGCCCCTCGGCATGAGTTTCATTGTAGTGATGTTCAAATGTCACTGCCAGAGAAATAACATCTTGAGGAAACCAGTTTAGAGGTTTCCTATATGGGTTCTGATATCTGTCAACCCGAATCCCACCAGCGTGGTGCACTATACATACTACACTATAGCTGAGAAAACTGTCTAAAATCGGAACAGTGACGGGATAAACAAAGTTGCATATACAACTGACAGATGGCGTGGGCTTCACTTAAGACAGTAAGAAAGAATTTGATATGGAAATTAATGACTATGAGCTACTGCTGCTGGCTCAGTTGGCAGAGCGGCCGAAACCGTGATCCAAAAAACACGGGGTCGATCTCTGCTCGTAGTTATCATATTTTGCATACTTTGTTCTAATAAATTTGTAGTGTCAGTACATAAGGCTGTACACCTACACAAAGCCAAGACAAGCCAGCAAGTGTGACTGTATTAAAGAATTACCTGTAACAAGTCTCCTTTATGCACAATAAACGCATTCAACATCCTAAACGTCTTCTGAGCAGAGAGCTCATCCTTCTTCAATCCGAGCAACCACCGGGCCATACACTTGAGACCTTCTAGTTTGCAGCGCGTTTCCTCTGGCAGCTGGTCCTCGGGACACCAGAGTTCGTCTGGAGACTGGTTTGCATTACCACCCTCTCGGACTAGCAGCTCTTTTACAATCTGAGTACAAAAAATCGGATATAAGTTATATATCAGACTTGGCCGTGTCGGCCGGCTTTAGAATTGTCCCACCCCTCTCCACCCATGGGAGTCGTAAGAGCCGACTGAGGGAATATCTGGGGAGTGGGCAGCAGCACTACCTCGAGTATTAACAACATCCACTGCGATCGCCAACCCGCCTGCCAAGCGTGGCGATTACGGCACTATCCCCCCATATGAGCGCACAGGACCGCTCGTTGTGGCGTTCTCTTGGGGAGGCCTATGTCCAGCAGTGAACGTTGAAAGGCTGATGGATCAGACTTTACCTAGCCTTGCGTATCTCAGCATGAATGGGCCGGCTCGATCAGGGAAGTACCACCCTCTCACAAGAGATCAGCGTGAACCAACAGTTAGAGTACCTACCGTTGTATTTCGTATGGTGAGTGAGAGAGCCGGAGGCCCGAACCACCTTCCTATCCTCTCCTTGTTATTCTTTCTATACTCTCCTTAGTACCCTACCTATTCTCTTCTTAATAATGTATTGTAATAAGTAATCCTAAGTCTTATTTTAGTGTACAATAAAGATTTTTTTTCTTTTTCTTTCTTTCTTTCTTAATATACTTCCTATCCTATCCTTTCCTTGGAGATGGCGATGCGCGAGTGATACCTCTAATGTTGCTAGCGTCTAAAGGCTACGGTAACCGCTATGCTTGTTTGCCACCCACGTATTATAAAAAAAACTAAATATTTACAGCTTCTTCTCATATTGTGATTTTTTTACCATTAAGTTTTAAATCATCCACAAACATTTTAAGGCAAGTCTAATGCTGAATGCGCAGCAGCCAGGCGGCTGCAGTTAGCTCTCTGACGTTGTTCAGAGTAGCTCGCAACATGTTAAAACAGCTGAGCAAGTGCTAAAATACAGATCAAAATACTACCCATGTCACAAGTAGCTACGCACCTTCCTAGAGACAATATTCTTGATGTGAACTGGGAAGTTGTCAGGCAGGTTGTGCGCGATGTGTCCAAGCGTCACAATGGCCGTGCGGTAATGTTCCGAATGTGGGTTCAAAGTCGCCTTCAAATTTTCTAGAATCGCAGTGAAGATCTGTGTGCGTTGTTCTGGCACGTTCACGAATAAACACCTAGGGAATAACATAGCTATTAAACAAATATTACATTTGAATATATTTTCAGTACGGACTGGAGTAGGTCTAAAGAGCATTAGATCTGTATCTATATAGATAATATTACGTAGTCACGTTTTCATAGCTAAAATTCTGAATAGATTATGATGTAATCTGATATGGAGTTAGGCATGACCCTCAAGAAAGCTATTTTTTATTTATGCCTCATGATTTATATGAGAGTATTTTAATTTTATCGTGGATTATAATGTCAGTTTATAAAGTTGCTTCAATCCATCCTCAGAAAAAATAACAAAACGAGGATTTTTGTATTATTCAGAAAAGACGGATGCAAAGCCAGGTTTTACGAGCTCCGATGCAAAATAGTCCGTCTAGTGTGAAATTTTCTCTGTGAGATTTTTTCTAACTTTATTATTTTTGTATATCTATATAAAATATTAAGCTGTTCTAATATCACATGTCGCGTTACTTATGCCATTTTTTAATTATGAACCAATAAACTATTTTAGCTTTTAAAATTTATACCTATATATATCTTAAACACTTTGTGTTTAATGTATAGTGCTAAGCATGTCAAATGCTAAAAATATATATAAAAATATATATAAAAATACCTATATATCCTGTTTTAAATTCGAAGAAGTTATAAGCAAAATAGTTCGTCTAATTGTTAATCGATGCAAAAGAGTTTGTCTATCGGTGAGTTAAATAAGATTATTCCTTCTTTGTACAATTATGTTGCATAATTTAAATTTGTAAAAGTAATTCCGTATCATTTGTCAAGTGAGAGTATAAATTCTGAAAATTTCAGTTTTATTCATTAGTTTTCAAATAACTATGGGTCGTGGCAAACCCATGTGTGAAGAGCTTCGAAAGCGAATAGTTTGCGGGGTCGATGCTGACAAATCAAGTTACCATCTAAAGACTTGATAATTCCCAGGTCTACAGTTCAATCTATCATACAGCACTATAAAAAGAATTCTTCTTGTTAGAAGAAAACTGGTCGACCACGCATCACAAGTGCAGTAGAAAACAGAATCCTGAAGAAAAGTATCAAAAATAATCGTCGTTCTCGAGCTGGTGCAATGGACGGACATGATTCACAAAGACGTCTCAGTTGATACTTGCATAAAAGTCCTAAAAAGAATGGGTTACGGATTTTACACCGCTAAGGAGAAACCACTGTTGACTGCTGTACAAAAGAAAAAGAGGTTGAAGTTTGCTCGTGATCATTTAAATTGGACTTCCGATCAGTGGCGTAGTATCATTTGGAGTGACGAGTCCAAATTTGAAGTGATAGTCGGCGATGAAAGGAAAAAAGTGATTCGGAACAAAAATGAGGCATTTCATACTGATTGTCTCAAACGCAAAGTGAAGTTTCCGGCGTCTTTTATGATATGGGGCTGCATGTCTGCACAAGGTGTTGGTGGTATGCAGTTTGTGGATGGTTCTATCAATGCTGCAAGGTATCAAAACCTTTTGGAAGAGAATTTACTGCCCTCTATTCCGTCTCTTAAGCATCAATGAAAAATTATCTGAACTTATATCGTATTTTTCTTTCATTGGTCTTTCGCAATATAATACACTTAAGAATAGCAGTAACAATACATTAGACTTAGTTTTTTCTGCCTTTCCAATTGACATACAGAAATCGAACTCGATACTTGTAAATGAAGATTCGTATCATCCAGCTCTTTCCATGATCGCTACGGATGTATGCCTTTGCTAAAGACTCGTTCTAGAATGAAATCCCTATTCAAGCGAGGAGACTTCTTAAATATCAATAAATCACTTTTTGAACAAAATTGGTCATACATACATTACATTACATTAGAAAATAATTTAGAAAATGTTGTTAAGAAATTCTACCTAGATAGTTTGATTGAAAGATATGTTCCTAAAGTTCGTAGTGGTGGTACCTACTCTTATCCCATCTGGTACAGTAGAGCACTTATTAACCTAATTAAAGAAAAGAGTAAACTGCATGCTAACTGGAAAAAGTATAAGAACCCCATTGACGGCGCAGACTTTTCTGAATTAATTAAAGAAAAAAGCAGAAGATATTACAAGAAAAATGTCATAGATCATACATCATCTTTGCACAAGAGAAAATAAAAGCAAATCCTAAAGCATTTTGGAGTTATATAAAATCTAAACGAAAAAATGCTACTAATTATCCTCAACAAATGACGTATGGTAACTCTCAGTTAAATAACCCCATCGATACATGTTCTGCGTTTAACGATTTCTTTAAGCGAAACTTTAGTGTACCTGTTAATACTAATTATTATCAAACTAATGAATACGCCGACAGCTTGCAACCCAATTTAATTCATGATATCACTATAGGTCCGGATGAAATGGAGAAACTCTTAAACAACCTTGATATAACTAAAGGGGCAGGAAATGATAATTTGCCTCCCATTTTCTTTGCGAATTGCGCTAAGTCTCTAGCTGTACCTAATTTTTAACAGATGTTTTCAAGATGGATACTTTCCAAATGCTTGGAAAGAGGCTCACGTTGTCCCAATACACAAAAAAGACCTTAAGACATCAATCGAAAATTACCGACCAATATCTATCCTTAACGTGCTTGTAAATTAATGGAAAAAATTGTTCATACGCGTATTTACCCTATAATGTCACTTTCCATACCTCCGGAACAACATGGCTTTATGAAAGGACGTTCTACTGCTACAAATTTGGGAAGATTTATGGATTATGTTGCTACTAACATGGACGGGGGCTCTCAGGTGGATGTGGTTTACACTGATTTTGCGAAAGCTTTTGATCGTGTAGACCACATCCATACTATTACGTAATCTTTACGAACTGGGAATACGGGGTAATTTGTTGAGATGGATGAAATCGTACCTATGGAAACGATCACAGACAGTCGTGGTGGGAGGTTTTTGCTCCAATTATATAGAAATTACATCGGGTGTCCCTCAAGGCTCTATATTGGGGCCTCTTCTGTATTCATGTTACTTATATTATGTTAATAAGTGTTTTCAACATGCTAAGTTCCTTATGTATGCTGACGACACTAAAATTTTTATGAAAGTTAAGAATTATCATGATTGTATAAAGCTTCAAGCCGACCTTGATCGGCTCGGTAAGTATTATGGAGAGAACTGTATTGGAATTAACGTTAACAAGTGTCTCTATGTCTCCTTTACACGCAAGAGAAATCCCATACAATTTGAATATCAAATAAATAACATTATTATAAATAAACAACAATTAGTAAGGGATTTAGGTGTTTTACTTGACGTTAAGCTAACATTCTCGGAACATATTGACACCATCATAAATAAATCTTACAAGAGCCTCGGTTTTATCTTGCGCGTAGGTAAAGCTTTTTCTGAGCGAGCATTCTTGAATATTGTAGTGTTATTTGGACACCCCTCATTATATAACATACATAAATGTTTTAGAAGATATTCAACATACGTTTGTAAAACACCTACAAACGTAACTAACTAACTTAACTATACAAAACACAAATATTCGCTTAACTATAAAGAATCATGCAGATATCATCATCTTGAAGAAGCCTTGAAAACCGCCGTACTTTATTAGATATGACCTTCCTACACGGTATCTGTAATGGATACATTGACTGTCCCAATCCTTCTAGTAGAATTCTACAATTTTGTACACCGAAAATTCGTACCAGACATACAACTTTGTTTGCTGTCTCACGATCATTTAAAAATTATGCACAGCAATCGATAGTTAATCGACTCCAAAGGGTTTTTAACAAAAAGTTTGATTCAGCTGACTTATTCCACAGTGGCAAGGTATCGTTTAAAAGAGATAATCAAAAATAATGCAAGAAGACACAGTATAGATTCACTCAGACATACAAGTGGGTAGCTACCACTCTCACACACACATATAGGTACACTTACGCAACTACACATATACATATAGGTACACTTACACAGCTACACATACACACACATACTTTATACCTACTGAAATATCTGGCACACAACATAATAATAAATTACATTATAATTAAACATTAAATAAAATTTCTGTTTTCACTCGACTAGTTTGAGTAGTAGTTTTTAATCCATTATTGGCCTTAAGTTAAGTTACTTATGTAAATGAGGATATTGTTATCGAGGGCTGTGGATTTTGTTAATTAAATAAATAAATCAAGATGGTGCTTCCTGCCATACTGCAAGGACAACAAAGACGTGGCTACTGGCGAAAAGCATCCCTACAATCGAATGGCCATCTAACAGCCCGGACTTGTCGCCGATCGAAACCCTATGGTGGAAAATGAAAAAAGTTCTCCGTAAAAATCCATCAAGATCGAAGAGCGACTTAAAGGCTAAACTATTGGCTGTCTGGGAGTCAATTACGCCTGAGGAGTGTGCAGCGTTGGTTGCAACCATGCCTCTTCGCATTAAAGCTGTCATTGAGAGCAAAGGCGACACAACTAAGTGGTAGACGAACTATTTTGCGTGAGTGACAAGGGTAGACGAATACTTTTGTGTTATGTTCTTTAGAATATTTTTTTAATTTTTTTATGTTATGTAAAGTCATGAAAGAATTTCAGTTATGTTAAAATAAACTTTAAAATGTTCCTCAAATTGTGGGTTTACTTTTTATTAAACGTTCTTAATTATTTTACCAATATTTACTTTCTATATTTTACGCTTTGCACTACTTTCCATACTAGACAAACTATTTTGCATCGGGGCTCGTAGTAATAGTTTTATTAATTAAACAATAATTTTGTAATAGAGTAATGTACCTGACTGCGTTTTTCGCCTGTTTAGGTGTACCAATTTCAGCATAAGCTTTACATAATCTGATTAATTCTGGAAAAAGCCCGGGACACGCCTCGCCTAAAAAATAAAACATATTTAAGTATAATAAATACAATTTAGCATACATAACAATATTTCATAATTATTTGCTTATTAAAAACTCAAAATTTTGTTTTAAACCTGAGCCCCAGCACCTATAGTGTCATTAATGATTAATCAATCATCAAGGTTTAAAAACGGACACTGCAGGGAACTCAGATGTTAATTGTACTTTTATCATTACAACTACGTTTTTTTTTTATTTTATTTTTTTGCTGAAGGTGGCATAGGTCACGGCCTACCTGATAGTAAATGCTTATGTGGCCTTTGGCTTGGTACTTGGTAGCCTGTATATCTTAGTCAAGCAGGTACAAACTAGTAAACAACTCACTGAGAGGTCTGTATTTCCCGAGGAATGTAAGGGCTGCAAGTATATGAGGCGCCACATTTTCATCGTCCAACTCTAGAAGCGACATGAGGCGATTGAGAACATCCTCATGCAGGAAATGTGCCGGGAACACGAATGACAGCATCACTAGTAACTTTAAACCGCGTTCCGCTGCTTTCTTCATATCTATGCCTGTGTTAGAAGAAAAAAAACAATTTAAAACAGAGATCAAAATAGATACAATTATTAAAATAAACCAGCCAAGTGCGAGTCGGACTCGCGCACGAAGGGTTCCGTACCATTGACGAGGTACACTATTGTAACTCTCTGTAACCATGGTGTTTGGCTGTTACCAAATTTTGCAAGTAAAATTTGACTCGTTTCGTGGTTTTCATTTTCAACTTAAGACTTAGATGCGCATAACGAAACAGTTTTAAATGTAAGGAATTATGTTACCATTAGAGTCATTCGAGGTAACTGTGCGCAGTGGGTAAGCGTGCGCAATATCGCCGTTCTTGAGATACAGCCTGGTGACAGGCGGACGGACAGACAGAGCAAAAACGAGTGAAAAAACACGTTTGTGTATGGGAGGCCCCCTTAAATATTTGTTTTATTTTAATTTAATTATTTATTTTTAAAGTGTATATGAACTAAATATTCTGTGAATATTTCAAGCGTCTACCTGTTGCCGTTATCAATAGCGAGCAAAAAAGGGCAAAAAAAAAAAACACGTTTGTTGTATGGGAGCCCCCCTTAAATATTGTTTTTTTTTGCTTTTAGTATTTGTTGTTATAGCGGCAACAGAAATACATTATTTGTGAAAATTTCAATTGTCTATATAGCTAGACAGTTGAAATGAACGGCGATAGCACCGTTCTTGAGATACAGCCTGGTGACAGACGGACGGACAGACAGACGTTGTATGGGAGCCCCCCTTAAATATTATTATTTTTTTGTTTTTAGTATTTGTTGTTATAGCAGCAACGGAAATACATTATTTGTGAAAATTTCAACTGTCTAGGTATTGCCGTTCATGAGATACAGCCTGGTGACAGACGGACCGACAGACAGACAGATAGCGAAGTCTAAGAATAGGGTCCCGTTTTGACCCTTCGGGTACGGAACCCTAGAAAATTGCGAAAATGTGAAATCGAAAATAACAGTCACGAGCAGGATTTGAACCTGCATCTCCTGGAATACCGCCCCAGATGCCTTGCTAATACAGCTATCATGACAATTGATTGGGACTGCGAATTTCGATAACACATTTCTTTGGGCGATAAATGGCTCAAATTTATTTACCGTTCTTATTCATAAAAACTAACACAGCTCTATAGCACTGATTTAACTAAAATACTAAACTACAGAAACTAAAATACTGTTTTATGCCTTAACAACAAAATACATTGAAAATTTGACAGTGTAACGAACCATCTGTCAGCTTAAACAGTATTTTAAATCAGTGTTATGTTTTTAAGAATAAGGGGCTTATACTCCAACTATAGAGGGTAGGTAGGAGAGCCGTCTTATACGGAGGTTAAATTGAAAACGTGTCCAGCTGTAAGCTGAAAACAGCAAATCTAGTATACAAATATTCTCCATCCATCATCCTTTTAAAGTCCACTGCTAGACATAGGCCTCCCCAAGAATGGGGGATAGTGCCGTAATCGCCACGCTTGGCAGGCGGGTTGGCGAACGCAGTGGATGTTGTTAATACTCGAAGGAGTGCTGCTGCCCACTTCCCCGGTATTCCTTCAGTCGGCTCTTACGACTCTCATGGGTGGAGAGGGGGCCAGGAGATATTATGCACCCTTAATTATTGTGGATCTGTATTTTAGCACTTGACATGCTCAGCTACTAGTGTAGTGTAGCTACTAATGTGATGCGGAGATTGGGTATGGCCGTCGGTTACTGCGATGGCTTAGCGGTCTAGAGCACTTCCCCGAATTGGAAGGGACGCAGGTACTCCCGCTCGCAGTAAAATTCTCTTTATGAATACTGGTTTATAATATGTGGGGTTCAATTCCCATTACATGCACAATATTTAGTAAACTGTTGCATAAACAAAGTTTATTTTTATATATTATTTTTAAAAGTATACAATGTAAATACGTACCACACTCTTCAGCGATGGACTGGTCAGTACCATTGACGGTACCTTCAACATATCCCACGAGTATGATCAGCGACTCCCGGTCAATCATCACCGAGCTGACTCGCTCCAACAACATTTTTACTGTGTTGTAATATAAATTCGTCATCACTGGCTGCCCGAGCTTCTTTAGAACGCTTGACTGCAATAGACAGAATGCATTAGAGTATTCAGGTCACATTAGATTGCCCTATCATATTCCAGGGCTGTCGTAAGAGGCGAAAGAAAAAGAAAAAACGTGTTTTTTTTTATACTGCATGGATGGCGAACAAGCATACCCCACCTTATGGTAAACGGTTACCGTAGCTTTTAGATGATAGCAACACCAAGGTATGACTCGCGCGTTGCCATCTCCAAGGAATTGGGATAGGAGGTGGATAGGAAGGATAACAAGGAGAGGGTAGGGATGGGATTTGGACCTAGGACGCTCTCACTCACTATACGAAACACAACGGTAGGCGTAACTACCGTTGTTACACGCTTATCTTTTGTAATAGGGTGGTACTTCCCTGATCGAGCAGAATTCGTGCTGGGCTAAGCAAGGTTCTACCACTATGTCTCGTTCACACGGAGGCAAAAACTGAGCAATCCGCAGCCTCTACCTTTCCCTCTGGCCGCGGGAACAGACTTGAGATCCAAGTCCCCGTCTACCAATATTATCCTATCGTAGTGGTCTCTTAAAAAGCAAAACCTACGGTAATTATACCATTGGAAGGGTTGAGCTTATCTACCTCTTAGCTTTGCTTAAATAAGCCAATCATAATATACCACTCACTTCATCTTACTTCATATAGTCTACAAATTGTTCTAAAATTCCCTTCCAAAATTTCTGAACTCCTCTATAATTCTAATATGTATTCATTTAGGAGTGTAGTAATCTCCTGTATTGAAAATTATTAATCTATATTATATATTCTCGTGTCACGTTTTTGCTCACGATGAACTCCGAAAATAGCTAACCGATTTTAAGTTTCTTTTTATGTGTGTTTTGCTGGCGTGCCTAAGATGGTAGTTTTTATCACGTATTTTTTATTAATAAATTGCAAAATATTCAGGAAAATAAATATGGTGGTACGAAGTTCGCCGGGTCAGCTAGTATTAAGTTCTTGGCAAGACTTATATATTACCAAAATGTATATACTCACAGTAGTACGAACGCATACTTCACAGCTGACGTTTGGATTCAAAATCGTCTCCATGCCTTGTAACAACTCGGGCGCCTGCTTCATATGCTGTGAAAACTTATTCAGGAACTCTTGGGACTTCACAGACTCCGGTAGGAATTTAGAGCTTATGTGCAAAACTTTAGCGATCATTTCCTTTTGCACAGCCGGTGTGGGCGGCTTCCTGTGCAACTCGATCCACTCGGCAACAGTTCTACGAACCACCAACTGATGTTTCTGCAATTCTATGAATGCTTTAGTTGCATTATCATCGACATTTGACATTAGATAGTATAGTTTCTTCATACGTATAGGCGAAGGTAATGTATAGGGCACAAGAGAAGTGTTTAACAGTCTCTCAACTAATAATCTATCTTCTAGAGCAGTCATGTAATATCCGTGAAGTATTTTGTCTTTGATCCACTGCACCGCTTTTTCTGTTGCCGGTGGTACACTTTCCTCAGTCAAAAACTTCTTATAGATTAACGCAAGACCAGACATAGCCTCTTTGCGAATTTTGAATTTCTTATCCAAAGTTCTTTCTCGAACGAAATGTAATAGGTCTTCGGATTCTGCGACGGCCTGAAAGTCTCTTTGAGCAGTCGCTATTATAGCCATCACCACTTCGTAGCGGACTTGCTCGTGGGCGTCATGTTGTCTTAGTTTCAAAGTCTCTGTGATATCCTTTCTTAAATCTGGATGGTGTACTAAAAAGTGCATACAATATTGAACGCATTTGATTCTTATGGGTACCGAAATATCGTTGAAACGTCCAAGGAATGCTCTCCATAATGTTGGATATTGTTTGGCAAGTTCTGATCCGGGTTCCGAGAACATTCGAGCAAGCAGTGCGACTCCACTGAGCCTCTCTTGGAACTGTGCCGACTTCAACTTGCATTCTAGCTGAGGTAGCGTTTGTAGTAAAATAGAAGGGCAACACTGGTACAGTTCATATATAAGTTCGTACACTTTGGTGTATATTAGAAGTCCCTTGCCTTCTTCTTTGCCGAGGATTAACACATGGTTGAAGAACTGAAATAAAATATTAATTTAATACCATATTTATAGAGTTTAGTTGTCAGTACCTAGCGAAATGGTACATTCAACAAAGAACTACTAAGACAGTATCTTTGGAACCAAGCACTGTGATTATCCCTATGAATCAAGAGATTAATGAGTTTACGATATTCAATTAATAACAATTGATACTATGGCTTGGACAGTAAACAGAGATAGTTAGTTCGAAAATTCAGGCATGAAGATCCCAGACATCATAGTAGCCACAACGTAGCATTTTATCCGTGAAATTACATTTGAAGTAAGTTTTCGAAATAGATGTGGGCCAGCCGTACATTGGGCAGAATACCATATATATTATTATTCTATTCCTTTTATTAAGTTTTACTAATTAAATAGCTGCCTCGGTGGCGCAGCGGTAGCGTGAGCGACTGCTGATCATGAGGTCTTTGGTTCGATCCCGGGTCGGGCAGTGCTATTGAGCTGTTACGTAAAAAGATAAAATTCTCAGTAGCAGCCCGGAGTTTGGATATGTTTTCAGTAGACGGCAATAGGCTCGCCCCCTATTACGTGGGACTTAAACATAGCTGGCGAACCGTAGGTGTATAATACACCTCTACCTACCCCTTCGGGGATACAGGCGTGATGCTATGTTTATGTTTACTAATTAAACGGAAACCTGTAATGTAAATGAATGACTGTAACAATAAATTACATAAAAATCACTTACGTTCTGTATATATGTTTCGAGTGTTTCACTGGTCTTAACAATAAGTTCTTTAGCAAGCAAGTACGCGTGTTTGTGATCACGCTTGTTTGGCTCCACCAGATTCATCAGGATCACGTTCAGAAGCTCGTTGGAGACGACATCAGACTCCGTGATGAGTGGGCACAATACATCTAGCATGAAGCATTTCACCTTTGTTGAATGTTCCGTGCTGAAACAGACAGGAGACAATGTAGGTACCTCTAATATAACATCATTTTTGGTGCTGCTATTAACGGGCGTATGTTAAGACGGTAAAAATGTACCTAACCACACACTTCGTCGTTCGCGGCAACGAACAAGTTAGCGTGGGGCAGCACTGAAGCAATGTAACATAGTCCCAGTGGCCCGCCAATAAAGGCGGAGAGACCACGGCGGGTTTCTTTAGTGGGTGAGAGCCCCACACTGCCTTGTTCGTTGTCCCGAACGACGGGGTGTGCGGTTAGGAACATTTTTTCCAGCCTTAACAAAAAAAGGTAGCGTGGGCCCCTCAACCACTACATAATCCAACCGTGTGCCGTCTCTCCGTGTCTGTAATGGCTGACCACTGGAACTGGTAGACATTACTTCAGTGGTGACCTTTACAACCCCAAGCGTTAAATGATACGTAGATAATAATATAATATTGCGTTGCTAGTTTTTTCCGATCCGAATCAATGTTTTCATAACAAAACCCAACCCTATATTTCCATCCATCCATCCATCAGCCTTTCATTGTCCACTGCTGGATATAGGCCTCCCCAAGATAACACCACAACGAGCGGTCCCTTCACGGGGGATAATGCCGTAATCACCACGCTTGGCAGGCGGGTTGACGATCGCAGTGGATGTTGTTAATACCCGAGGGAGTGCTGCTGCCCATTCCCCCGTTATTCCCTCAGTCGGCTCTTACGACTCCCGTGGGTAGAGGAGAGGGGTGGGACAATTCTAAAGCCGGCCCACACGGCCTCCCTATATTATATTTGGCCCTAGCAATTCATAACAAGCTGATTGTAATATTTATTAAAAAAATATAGCATCACGCCTGTATTCCCCGAAGGGGTAGGCAGAGGTGTATTACACACCCACGATTTGATTCCCCGAAGGGGTAGGCAGAGGTGTATTACACACCCACGATTCGCCAGCTATGTTTAAGTCCCACGTAATAGGGGGCGAGCCTATTGACGTCTACCGGGCACATTTCCAAACTAATATTTATTATATACCCTATACGTATTAGTTTTGTGTCAAAATTTACTTCTCGGTAGGTATAAGTAATTCTAAGTAGTGCAATCAGCTGACGAATAAGTTCCCTGGGTTGATTTCCCTCTGGCTAATGTTATCTATGTTCCACAGATATTTAGTTACCAACTGTGCCCTGCGATTCCCCCGCCATATAATTTGAATATTAAGAAGTTGAATGGGCGATTAGAAGTTTGAAAAATGGTAAGGCAACAGGTATTGAATTGGTGTCAGCTGAGATAATCAAGCTTGGAGGATCATGTGTCTGGGAATCTTTCCTGGTGCTTCTCAATTTATGTTAGAGCTTAGGAATGGTTCCCAAGGACTGGAGAAGCGCAGTCATCGTGCCCTTATTTAAAAACTAGGGATAACGTTATGACTGTGCAAACTACAGAGTGATAAGCTTGTTCAGTTTGGCAGCCAAAGTGTATGATAAGATTATTGAAAGGAGAATGAGGATGGTGTCTGTGTGAGGCACAAGGAGGTTTCAGGTGTGGAAGGGGATGCATGGATCAAGTATTTTCTCTGCGCAACATTATGGAGAAGCATCTGGCTGTAGGCCAGAGGGTTTCCTGCAGTTTCGTGAATTTGAAGGAAGCATTTGACACGGTTGTACAAAAGGAACTTTGGGGCATTTTGCCAGAGTATGGTATCAACGGTAGATTGCTGCAAGCGGTTCAGTCCAACTACATGGACTGCAGAGCTTGTGTGCGGCTGGATGATGGAATGGCACCCTGGTTTGATGTCAATATCGGCGTTAAACAGGGCTGCGTTCTATCAGCCAGACTGTTTATCATATATCTGGATAAATGTCTACAAAGGTTGAATGAAATGAATGTGGGAGTTAAGATGGGCGACGTAGTGGTTAACTTTCTGCTATTTGCAGACGATCCAATCTTATTTACATTCTGCGACTGACCTGCAAACCCTAGCCGACGTAATGACAGAAGATTGTAAGAAAAGGAAGAAAAGGTGAATGTGAGTTAAGTAGATATAGGAAGGATGTAGGTACAGGGGGAGACCGAGACTCATGCTACCTAGACCAAATCGGTCATGTATTGAAGGAAGGTGGAGTCAGGAGTCTCCGAAACCGGCGAGCGTGTATGAGGAAAATTATGAATGTTGAGGATGCGAAAGATCTATCCAAGAATAGAGCCTTTTGGCACTCTGTTCTCTCTGCCTACCTAGCAAGGGAGATGGCATGATAAGAAGAAGAAGAAGAGAAATTCCCAAAGTTGGGTTGGTCTCTGGTCTCTTCTTAGATTGAAAGATAAATATTTGAGCACCACGCTGGCCCAATGCAAGCACTTTTGAAAAGCCGCCGATATAATCTTTCATTCATGTGGTTTCCTTACGGTGTTTTCCTTCACCAGACAGTGATAATTGTGAACAAAAAAACGTTATAATTTCCAAAAGTCAGAGATGCCTAGTGAAACTTCAACCTCATCCCATGGATCTCGAAACGACGGATGCCGTCAACGATGTTACGGGGCATTTAAGAAATAAACTGAACAGCCAAATCAGTTACAATGTTAGTTTTGACAACAGGAAATAACATAATAAGAACATAAATACGAAATGTCATCTGATGTAGCTGATCAAAACTTCATAATTATAAATTGTAAGTAGAATGTTGAATATAGTTAAGTGACACATTAGAATTAACATATTGTAATTTAAATTCTACACCGACATCGATACTTTGCAAATAGAAATGAAAAACGCTTAAGGTTTTATAAATTATATTGTTGTTTTTATCTGCTGTGAGAGAATTGAAGGCTCGTAAGCATAATTAAAATTAACATTCAATTTAACTACACCTAAGCTAATTAGCATTTAACATTCGGAACAAGTAGATTTTAACTAGATATACAAGCAGGGTTTAAAACAAAGTGTTTTTAAACGGATTTAAAACAGAAATTCAATTGACTGACATAATACAGTCAGACTTTGAAAACTATTTATGGATTCAACTAATTGTTTTGTGTGAGAATCGAATTCATATAATAAGAATCGGAACGAGAGGTGGATATCTAAAAGACTAAGAGCGAGCGCACATTGAGCCACTAGAGGCGACCACACTAGAACGACTAATGGCCGCCACAAGTTACGGACGCGTTTCTCCATACATTTTATTTAGCATCGGCGCACACTGAGCCTTTGAGTGGCCGCGTCCGAGCCACAAGCTGCGGGAGTCGACCGCGCTCGCTACTCGTGGCCGCGTTTTGTCGTTCGACTCGCGTGCACACACAGCCACAGTCACCGGCTTCTCCCTGCTCCCGCGTCTCAGGTTTGTTGTAAGCAGCGTACTGATGAACCCAGTAACGCCGATTAATTGGACGTCGATAATTCTGAATTCTGCTACGTTTTCTACGTCTTAGTATAATAAGCAACAATAACGAAATCAAGAGTGCGTCCATTTTTGACAAACACACATCCGCCTCTGTCGAATACACTTGAACAACTGCCGAAAGTGGGCCACTTGAAGTGGCAGCCACTGAAAGCCGCATCCAGCCACCATTGGCTGCCACTGGTGGCGGCGTAAGTGGTCTGGCTGAACCACTGGTGGTCGCGTTTAGTAGCGGCGACTGGTGGCCATAATGTGCTTAGACATAATTATGTGTAACAGAATTTAAGGTGGAAACTGTAGCCATTTTATTCTAAAAAACACATCACTGTTTCTCAGAGCCATTAGTCAGTGTTTAACCGATTCACAGAAATTCATATTTAACCAATCGTCTTGCCATTGTTATGGAAATACTTCAGCGATCAAGTAAATCTTTTCGAAAGAGCAATGGTAATTCTATGAACAGCCTTGTTACGTAATCAAACCGTTTTGTTTTAGGGATTTGGAGTGAAACCTGTGTTTATTGAGCTTTTGTCATTTTACCAATATTTTGGCAACTCCAAATGGAGTTTTTTTTTTTTATTGCATTACATATAATTTAATTATGCGATCTCCATCTCAGACTACAGAATTTATTACGGAGTATGGTCCAGAACCAGTAGTGGAAGCCGAAAAGCTGATGAACGATGTTGAATAAAGCATGATTAAGACCACCAAAACTTCAGTTCCTTAACATCCCTAGTTCATTTACTAGTTTTTATAGACCGACCTTAGCAGTGTTTTTTTTTTAAAGTCACCCTGCTCTACATAATAATCCCTGTATCGCAGCGGACGTTACAAACATACAAGACTCATAACAACCATTTGTGGATTAAACAAAGAATTGTACGGCGTGGGAATCGAACCCAAAACTCTCGTCGATATCTAAGTCACTACGCCATTTGTGCAGTCAGGCTTATATCACCACACAGCATATATATTATATATATATATATATGTTATATATATATATATATATATATATATATATATATATATATATATATATATATATATATAATATCCGCGGGTATACTAAGTGATGTATACTATGCCGATGGTAAACAAGCATACAGCTCACCTGATGGTAAGGTTACCGTAGCCTATAGACGGTAGCAACACCAGAGGCATCACTCGCGCGTCGCTATTTCCAAGGTGGTATGGTTGGGTAAGTAGGAGTACGGAGCGGGAGATAGCCGTTCGTTCATTTCTCGTAGGCGAAATTGAGTCCATGAGAGGCAATTACCACTTACCATCAGACTTACCATCAGGAGGGCCGTGGCGCGTCTATCACCAAAAACAATAAAAAAAGTTAAGTCTCAACTCACTTGACTATTTTGAACATGAGCGAGAAGAGTGCGCAGAAGATCTCCTGGCAATCCTCCAGCTCGAAGCACATATTAAACGACTTGACATACGCCAGATTCTCTAGCAGGTAGAAGTAGCGCTTAAATGCCGGGTCCTTCGGATCACGAAGTCCTTGCAATTGGTTGATCAGGAAGAGGAATATCGTTTTTACCTGCAAAAAGAATAATATTATCTAATGGTGGACCAACTTCTTAATATTGTTGTTGAATAGCTGTCTTGTGTGCGTCTGTAAACCACATAAACACTTATTTCCCGAATACTTATATAAGACTAGGTTATAAAGCGAAGAGCAAATCGGTCTGACTTAACTATCTATCTATTATATAGAATTCTCGTGTCACGTTATTGCACACGATGAACTCCGAATCTATCTAACCGATTTTCACGTTTTTTTTTATGTGTGTTTATTGGTGGGCGGTGGCCGTATTTTTTATTAATTAATTGCAAAATATTCACTAAAAAAATATGGCGGTAGAAAGTTTGCTGGGTCAGCTAGTATACTATTATAAAATTCTAAAAGGGCTATGTTTGTACATTTAAAATATTTTAGAAAAAAAAATATTAGGCTACTAAGGTTTCTCGCCGTGTGGGGCCGGCTTTAGAATTGTCTCACCCCTCTCTACCCACGGGAGTCGTAAGAACCGACTGAGGGAATACCGCGGGAGTGGGCAGCAGCACTCCCTCGAGTATTAACAACACCCACTGCGATCGCCAACCCGCCTGCCAAGCGTAGCTATTACGGCATTTTCCCCTATAATGAGCACCCAGTTCTCTTGGGGTGGCCTATGTCCAGCAGTGGACGTCGACAGGCTGATGGAATGGAATGGAAAAAAAGGTTTCTCTGAACACAAAACAATTTTTTTGGATTTTTGGCTGTTTGTTCTTCACACAAAATCTACTTACTACGGAATCGATAGAACATTTTTGACTTAGAAACTGGTATAAATATCCCGCTACTATATCGGGAACCTGAGAAATAACCTAAAAAAGCAAAGGCTAGACGACGCCGATATTGAGAGGGAGCGGCGATCCATGCGCGGCAATATGATTGCGCGCAGATTTGCTGGGTGTACAAGTGATGTCAAGGTGACATTGTTCCGAGCATATTGTTTATGCTTCTACACGTGTCAGCTCTGGATCCGGTATACCCAGAGGACAATGAGGGTTATCAGGATACAATACAATGACGCATATCGTATCCTGATGAAACTGCCACGTTTCTGCAGTGCGTCTCACATGTTTGCTGTGGCCAGGGTCAACGATTTTTTGGGATCATCAGATCCCGAGTCGCGAGATTCTGGGATCGGTTGCGAGCGTCCGAAAATACGATACTGGCATCATTGACCGGGCGCATGGACTGCTACATCCTTGAGCATTGGGTTCGCGTGCACCGCGCCAGAAATCGTAAATGACGAGGTTATTATTGCATAACTGATTACTTAGTTTGTTTTTTTCCGACATTAGGTACTTTATTTTATATTATACATTTGTTTCTTTCTCTAATTTACATGTGTCTACCTATAACTAATGTCTACCTATAACAAACTATTGCACACCTTGTGATATGGGATTTTATGCCTGAAATAAAGAATTTTATTATTATTATTATTCCCTTTATTTATTTTATATCACATTATATATTATTACTTAGTACAATACTAAGCCAAAGTTTTCTGCTATCCAGGTAGAATAAAGATAATAGACAAATACACTGTCATAATTGTTTTTAAATGTTTCAAATGTCTATTAATATGAACCCGATTTCATGTCCTTTTACTGAAGATATCTTAGTTGTGAAAAGATCAACAAAGGATTGTAGGCTGAGTGAAGAAAATGTTATAGAGGTACGGTTATATAATCCAACTTATTTATTACTATCATCTCAGTGTCTTGGTGAGAGACGAGAAGTTAACTTCTCCCACAACATAAAGTTCACAAAGTGCACTAGCTCACGACAGGCAATTAAACTTAGCGAGTAGTTCACGTAACTTCTGCGCAAATCAACCAAGTTTTCCTGCCCTTATCATAAAATGTTAGGAGTTTTAATCTAATTTGTTTTCATAAATATATTGCTGGTATTATTTGGATAATTATTTCAGAAAATATATATCAACCCGTAATAAAGAACTGATTTGTGTAAATGTGGAAAAAGAGAACTTTAGTGCGAGCGGTAATCGAACCTGCTGCTGCCTGAGCCATTGCGCTCACGAAACGACCATTCGATGACAATGGCTTAGCGGCTAGAGCGCTTCCCCGGATTGGAAGGGACGCAGCTTCGATTCCCGCTCGCACTAACGTTCTCTTTTTTCCACATTTTCACAAATAAGTTCTTTAAAGTAGCGCATGTCAAGTGCTAAAATACAAGTCAAAAACCCGTAATAAATCACCGGACTCCTACGGATGCAACATCGTCTTGTCCATTTTATCCAGCCGTAAAGCATATCTGGGGTTTGAGAAAAGTCACCAAGACCAGCCGTGATGTTCCACTATGTGTTTGGGCAAGACGAGCATTTGGCTATCTCCAAAGAGTGAAAATAAAATCAATTTAGGTTAGAATGTATCTCACCAAATCGTCGACATCGCATCGTGTCATTGTGATTGGTTGAGAAATAACCGTGACTAACCGACGGATTATTGTCAGGCCTCGTGGCGTAGTCGGTAGTGTAACAGACTTCCATGCACGAGGTCGTGGGTTCGATTCCCACTCAGGACAAATATTTGTGTGATGAACACAGTAGTATTTGTACTGCGTCTGGGTGTTTTCTATCTATTATTTATTTATTTATTGAATACTTCTGCACATAACATACGTACAAGGCGGACTTAATGCCTTAGGCATTCTCTAACAGTCGACCTAGGGCGGAGCAGAAATTTAAAAAGGTAGGCTATATACGAATAACTAACACTATGATATACTTACATAAGAGACTACATATTATGTACACACATAAAATAATATACGAAAAATGTAACTATACTTAAAGAGACTCCGCTAAATGACGGCGATACAGATCACGTACCCGGGCTTTAAATATATCGCGACTTGAGGCCATCCTGATCTCTAGAGGCAGAGCATTCCAAAGAAGGATAGCCTGTACATTAAAAGAAGAATGCACAAGACTAGAAGAGTGAGACGGACAGTGTAAAAGAAGGTTGTTAGAAGGGCGAAAATGTCGATCATGGGTGGTAGAAAGAAATTCTAAATAAGGTTTTAAGTAAGTGTGAGCGTTAGGAGAATTTAAAAAGGAATATAAAAGTGACAAAGCACGATAACTACGCCTTTGCCGAATGGGTAACCAATTTAGTTGAGAACGAAATTTTGAAATGTGATTAAATTTACGAAGACTAAAAACGAATCGAATGCAAATGTTGAGAAGTCGGTCAAGTTTATTGAGAAGATCTGCATTCAGGTCGAGGTCACATCAGGATAGTCGATGATGGGGAAAACCAAGGTCTGAATCAGCGTTACTTTGGCCTCAATAGGAAGAAAATTCCTTAATCGATAGAGAGAGCGAAGAGTTCTCGTAACTCTCTGACTAATACTAGTGACTTGAGCCCTCCATTCAAGCGTACTATCCACAAGTAGGCCACAGGTATTATATGAATGTATTTACAAAAAAAAAGTAATATTTATGTATTATATCCGTAATCTGTTACCCATAGCACAAGCGTTAAGCTTAGTTTGGGACCAGGACGTTGTGTAAAAATGTTCGTGAATGTCCGTGTCCGTGAATATTGCTACATCACGAGTCGGTTTCTCTACCAGTCACAAGCGAGACAATACGATGTCGATACGATTTAGTGAGTTACATTCTACGGGCCCTGAGCGCAATGTTGAATTCTGAACGCAATGGTGGAGCTTCAATAGCTAGTCAATACCTTGACCAACTTCTTGTGAATATAAATTCGGGATGGCCTCACCTGTTCCTGATCTTTATAAGGAGCCTCTGGGGCATAAACTCGGAGTACATCAGCAATGCAGCACGCGATGAGTAACTGCACATCTCTAGATGGATGCGTGAGGAAGAAATCATCAGCGAGGTGCAGCGCCAGAGGAATGTACTGCTGGTACATGCCTTCATCTTGACCGAGACCTTGTAGTGTGTGTGCTAGAACCTGTAAAAAAGGACAATCGTTAGAAATGTAGTTGCTCTATGGGAATCGACGAGAATAACTTTTGGAATAAACTCAGCCAGGGAACCCCAGGCACAGTCTCTGCTGGATTTCCGATGCAAATCACTATGTCCCTGCTAAACGGTCACATTGTCTTTCAATACCTATACATCACTTTTATATCTGGGGAAGGAATACTGTCTGAGCAAGCTTTTTTATATCTCCGCCGCCATCTGGTTTATCGGTGTAACGTAAATCAAACTAAAAAGTGCAAGTGTCACTCAGAATAGACACGTTTTTTATTCGTAAAGGATTTAGTGATAGAGGATAAACAAGTATGAGTGTATACTAATTGATTGAATTTTCTTTAAGGCTTGTAAAACGCCATTAGCAAATTCTTATAATCCCGGCGTCGACAGTTACGCTGACGCGACACTATTTGAAAGAATATAGTTCAACAACACCCTAAGTGTGTTAGTAAATATGTTGATATTTTTATATACTTTTTTAGCATTTGAATTGCTTAGCCATATAAATTGACACATTTAAAGTGAAAATGTGAAATCTAAAATAACAGTCACGAGCAGGATTTGAACCTGCATCTCGTGAAATACCGTGATACCCAAGACGTTAAGAATGAATGTGTTATCAAAATTCGCAGCCCCAAACAATTGGCTCGATGGCTGTATTGGCAAAGCATCTGGAACAGTATTCCAGGAGATGCAAGTTCAAATCCTGCTCGCGACTGTTATTTTCGATTTCACATTTTCACACTTTGTGTTGGTAAACTTCATAAGTCGTAGAGCACAGCTCAAAAAACAGGTTTATTGCTGATTAATACCTAAGAGTCTAAAGCCTGGTTTTCACAGGGCCAATTCCTGACCACCCAGTAGTCAGCAACTGTACATTCTGCTGTCTATACAGGGGTTAGAATGTATCTCACTCAACCATATCGACATCAGATTGTGTCATTGTGACTGGTTGAGAGATCACCGTGATTATTGCGATATCACGCACCGGATTCTCTACCAATCACAAGCGAGGCGATGCGTTGTCGATACGATTTAGTGAGTTACATTCTACGGGCCCAGTACTGTCACATTCCCGACGTGTTCTCACTAATGTGTCTGCATAGGAGACAGCAGTACCCAGCTACTGTGTTAATAGTTCTGGTCTGGTGTTACTGACCGCATTGGGTTTTCACAAGGCCTGCATAGTAGTCATGCGAGCGAAATGGCTGATCAGCGCAATATAATTAGAGAAGCTACGACTTATTGGCCTTACTCCTAGGTGAGCATTTAATGAACATTCGCCGTCGAAACGCCAATTAAACACAGACGAATTAGGTAAACCGTTATGCTAGTTTTAAAATCATCTACGAAATGAAAACAGAATATATAGATATGTTCAAGGACAGAGTTTAATTAATTAAGGTCTCTATATTGTACGTCAAAGGGTATAGTCAGAAACGCGTTGATTAGGTATTGATTGTTTGTTGGAAGTGGTAAAATTATAATTTTATTGAATTTGATTCAATTACAAATATTTTGCACTTGTAACAACGTCTAGTCATTAGGATTGTAGTTAAGACTTTGTTTTAGATTAGCCTCTTCCCGCGGCTCCGCCGCAGATATAAGTTAGTTTTAAGTATCTCAGGTATCTCAGGTTGTATCTCAGGTTCCCGATATAGTAGTTTTTATGTTATATCTCATGTTTCCGATATAGTAGCAGGATAAAATGTATACCAGTTTTTAAGTCTAATCAAGAGCTGTCAAATAAAATAGTTGCATCAAAATCCGTTTTTGCGTGATGCGCGACCGAACAAATAGACAAACATAAACAGACAAAAATACTAAAAAAAATTGTTTTGTGTTTAGAGACGCCTATATGTCATAATATGCCTATATGTATTACAGTCATTTTTTCCTCAAATATCTTAGATGTATAGACACAGCACTGTTACAAGCAGAGCAAAGGCAAAGCCTCGAGGGGGTCGAGGCGTCATCTTAATGTTGATTTTTCTGAAAATCTTGACGAGCTGGTGGTATTTAGAGTTTTTATGGAGAGAGCTAGAGGATCGAGGAGAATTATATCAAACTCGTGTGATTAAATGCTGATGAGAGTGACGTAATATCGGTTTCGCGAACCCACTTCTCGGACTTCACTATTTAAAATTGAGAACTGTTCAATAATGGCCGACATTATTGCAAAATGTAAACCGTGCGAAATACTAAAAACCTTGTGATCGCATTATTTAACCATTATGACGCCCACTACACGAAAATAATTCTAGGAAAATGACTTTCTTTCTATAGGTATACTAGCGCATTACCCGCGATTTCGTTCGCGTCATGGTGATAAATCCATTTTGAATAGGATGTACGTAAAATCCTTTCTTATTGCTCACCTACACTATCAAATTAACCCATACGTAAATTTTGAAAATTTACGTACCAATGGGTTACTTTAACTCCTGGTAGTTTGGGGTTGTCCGTTAATAGGTTAGTTTGTAAGACTGCGGTGATGTAATATAGTAATATAGCGCCGACCCGTGCCGTATTCGGTTCAATTCAGACGTGAATTATATATATACTAATACTAGCGGACCTGACAGACGTTGTGCTGGCGTGTCGTTTGGATCGAGTCATTTATTTCAGCTGCTAAGGATTTTCATTTAAAAAATGGGGTTATTGGTGTATGAACAAATACTGTAATCTGAGGTACAGACATAGCTTGTTACTATTTTGTACTAGTATAATGTGCTGATGTTAGTTTTTTTTACATCTTTATAGTACCAACGTAATTAAAAGCTCGAGTTTATAAACCGAGAAATAACTATACATATATTTTAATATAAATATGTATACCATGTAAGTAAACATCATATCGCTACTATCACACAGCGGAACTAATTATCTCACTATATTTAGTTTAAATTATATATAAAACGTACAACAATAACCATTACAACAATATCAAAGCATCACGAAAACATTCGTGTGGACTTATTTGTTGTTCACGATAATCATTTCAACAGTGTCTGATAATGAAAAAGAAGTGGGGAGCAGAGAAGTCCCACACAATACAACAAAAGTTCTAAAGAAGTTCGTTATCATAAGACAAAGTAAAAAGTTCTACGGAAGTTCCTTATCATAAGACAAGAAAAAGTTCCATAGAAGTTCCTTATCATAAGAGAACAAAAATTCTAGAGAAGTTCATTATCATAAGAGAACAAAAATTCTAGAGAAGTTCCTTATCATAAGACAAGAAAAGTTTCAACGAATTCCTTATCATAAGAAAAGTTTCATTCCTTATCATAAAGACAAGAAAAGTTTCAACGAAGTTCCTTATCATAAGACAAGAAAAGTTTCAACGAAGTTCGTTATCATAAGACAAGAAAAGTGTCAACGAAGTTCCTTATCATAAGACAAGAAAAGTTTCAACGAAGTTCCTTATCATAAGACAAGAAAAAGTTCCATAGAAGTTCCTTATCATAAGAGAACAAAAATTCTAGAGAAGTTCATTATCATAAGAGAACAAAAATTCTAGAGAAGTTCCTTATCATAAGACAAAAAAGGTTTCAACGAATTCCTTATCATAAGAAAAGAAAAGTTTCATTCCTTATCATAAAGACAAGAAAAGTTTCAACGAAGTTCCTTATCATAAGACAAGAAAAGTTTCAACGAAGTTCGTTATCATAAGACAAGAAAAGTTTCAACGAAGTTCCTTATCATAAGACAAGAAAAGTTTCAACGAAGTTCCTTATCATAAGACAAGAAAAAGTTCCATAGAAGTTCCTTATCATAAGAGAACAAAAATTCTAGAGAAGTTCATTATCATAAGAGAACAAAAATTCTAGAGAAGTTCCTTATCATAAGACAAGAAAAGTTTCAACGAATTCCTTGTCATAAGAAAAGAAAAGTTTCATTCCTTATCATAAAGACAAGAAAAGTTTCAACGAAGTTCCTTATCATAAGACAAGAAAAGTTTCAACGAAGTTCGTTATCATAAGACAAGAAAAGTTTCAACGAAGTTCCTTATCATAAGACAAGAAAAGTTTCAACGAAGTTCCTTATCATAAGACAAGAAAAAGTTCCATAGAAGTTCCTTATCATAAGAGAACAAAAATTCTAGAGAAGTTCATTATCATAAGAGAACAAAAATTCTAGAGAAGTTCCTTATCATAAGACAAGAAAAGTTTCAACGAATTCCTTATCATAAGAAAAGAAAAGTTTCATTCCTTATCATAAAGACAAGAAAAGTTTCAACGAAGTTCCTTATCATAAGACAAGAAAAGTTTCAACGAAGTTCCTTATCATAAGACAAGAAAAGTTTCAACGAAGTTCCTTATCATAAGACAAGAAAAGTTTCAACGAAGTTCCTTATCATAAGACAAGAAAAGTTTCAACGAAGTTCCTTATCATAAGACAAGAAAAGTTTCAACGAAGTTCCTTATCATAAGACAAGAACAGTTCCAGAGAAGTTCTGTATCAGAAGATAATAAAATATCACAATGATTACAAGACTGGACTGACCCACATTTTTTGGTTATTAAACTAACAGTCGCAACTGATTTAAGAATAGTTAAGTTTTAAAACAAAAGTAGCCTTAGTTTTTATTTTTATAATGGACTAGCTTTTGCCCGCAGCTTCGCCGCAGCCAAAAGCTAGTTTTTAGGCTATATCTCAGGTTCCCGATATAGTAGCGGGATAAAATTTTTACCAGTTTTTAAGTCTAATCAAGAGCTATCAATAAAAAGTTGCATCAAAATCCGTTCAGTAGTTTTGCATGATGCACGAACAAATTCATTTTTTTTTTCTAAAATATATTAAATACATACATACACAGCTCTGTTACAGCTTTACAATAGTATAGACGACGTAACAAAATTAGTTCATACATTATTATTTTTTAATCTGGGCTGAATGTACCTACCCCCTATAGTTAGTTCATTTTTGTAAAGTTGAAGGTCACGCCACTTTTGCGCTGACGGCCTGATTTGTAATTTATAAGTAAAAAATCTGTTTGTGTATTTTAGCTCTAAATCTTTATATAAATAATTTAAATGCTTTCATCGTCCACTGCTGGACATAGGCCTCCCCAAAATGGGGGTTTTACCATAATCGCCACGCTTGGCAGGCGGGTTGGCGATCGCAGTGGATGTTTTTATTACACAGGGGAACACTGCTGCCCGGTCCCCCGGTAATCCTTTAGTCGGCTTTTACGACTCCCATAGGAAGAGACGGGGTGGAGCTATTCTTGGTGCCGGCCCCACACGGCGTGACATGACAATACCTAATCTATATATATAAGCGATTTACCACTCACTGACTCATCACGATATCTCCAAAACCATACGTCCGATTGACTTGAAATTTTGCATAGATGCTCCTTTCACGACGTAGACGCACGCAGGGATAAGGATTTTTACGAAACTCCTATCCAAAATATATATTTTTATCTGCTATCGTATTCAGACTTACACTCATTATCAACACAAACATGTGAAACCTTTGCTATGGTAACCATCTAAATCTATGGTAACCATTGATGTATTTATTAAAGTAACATCATGCTAAAAGTTGGTTTTTAACAAAATAATTTTAGTTATGTTTATGATATTTAGATATTTTTATACATATTTTTAGCATTTGACATGCTTAGCACTATACATTAAACACAAAGTGAAAAATGTGAAATCGAAAATAACAGTCAGGAGCAGGATTTGAACCTGCATCTTCTGGATACCGTCCAGATGCTTTACCAATTCAGCCATCCTGACAATTGTTATTTTCGATTTCACATTTTTCACTTTGTGTTTAATGTATAGTGCTAAGCATGTCAAATGCTAAAAATATATATAAAAATATCTAAATATTTAAAGGGTTTGCGTCATTATTAGGTAAAATCTTAATTGTAAAATTAAGTTTACCTGGTCGGTATAATGTATGAAAATACTTCCGACAGATGGCGCAGGCGTCACCCAAAGACGTTAAGTATGATGTGTTATCGAAATTAGCAGTCAGGAGCAATTGTCAGGATGGCTGAATTGGTAAAGCATCTGGACGGTATCCAGAAGATGCAGGTTCAAATCCTGCTCCTGACTGTTATTTTCGATTTCACATTTTTCACTTTGTGTTTAATTATGTTTATGAGTTAAATGAAGCATGAAAGCGCTGATGAAAGTAGATGAAGCGAAAGATGTGTGTCAGGATCGTAGGAAGTGGAGAGAGGTGGTCTCTGCCTACCCCTATGGGAAAAAGAAGTGATAATATGTATGCACGATTTTATAAAATAATAACAACTTTTAACTGCGTGCGTGAACGTAATGACACTATTCAGAAAGAACGAGAGAAAAAGAGACAGTCAATGAGTTTTTCAAAAGAGATTTTGGTAACTAAACATATTGATACGTTGCGGCTGGTCGCGCGTCGAAACAATACTAAAAGAAATGAGTGGAGCAAAGCGTTATCTGCACTCATTTATAGCGGGCACTTTTAGTCTTCGATCAAAAATGCAATTGATGATCGAAGCTTTTAGTGCCTACCTTTGGATCATCTCTATTTTATACATCACCTGTGGAGCAGTGGTAGCGCAAGCGACTGCCATCATGAGGTCTCGGGTTCGATTCCCGGGTCAGACAGTGTTATTGAGCTTTTTCGTAAAAAGAAAAATTCTCAGTAGCCGCCCGGAGTTTGGAAATGTGCCCGGTAGACGGCAATAGGCTCGCCCCCTATTACGTGGGACTTAAACAGCTGGCGAACCATGGGTGTGTAATACACCTCATCACGCATCACGCCTGTAGGCGTGATGCTAAGTTTTTGTTTATACATCAATGTTTATAACACGTAATTATACTAGGCTGTACGGCTTGATGGTGTGTAAGACGGTATGTTGGCCACCTCCTGAGTGGTTGGCGTGGTAGCCCATAAACCAAGGACAACCTTTGCGAGTAATCCACCCCAAAACAAGCTATACTTAGGACATGAAGAGGAATGATAATATAGAAATGAGGAAGTGGTCAGTTAAAATAATAGGAAGGGAATGAGGGGGTGGTTTGGTAGGTTTATAATTTAGAGATAGAAACACATATTTAGACTTTTTTGTATTAAGAATGTTTACTTTCATTTTATACTTGATATAGGATACACATACATTTCAATGGTTTTATAAAATCGCGGGTAAAATAGGGGTCGTATTTAGAAAGTAAATCTTTAACGCTGACAAAGTCGCGGCTATCAGCAGTACATATAATATATGTGAGATCACCACATGTATGACAAAAAATCCGTATATTATTTATTACAAGATAATTGCTACGTTCATGTCAACGTCATGTTACAATAATCTACTAATCTAACCAATAAATGTGAAAGTAACTGTTTTTTTATTGCGTTTGGTGGCAAACGAGCCACGGCCCACCTGATGGTAAATGGTAACCATCGCTCATGGACTCAACTATACCGAGAGTATCGTCAAGCCGCTGCTCATCATTCATTTCACAGATATGAAATGAAAGAATTAAGGGCTATCTCCTGGTCCTGCTACAACCAAAACACACTGGTGCTTCATGGCCGGTCACACGGGAGTGGTTGGTACCAACCCGGCCCAATAGCAAGCGAGCTCTCCCACTCGGTACCCAACCCTACCACTTACCACCATTGCTTACTTGCCTTAGTCGCCTCGTACGACACTCGTAGGAAAGAATGGGGTGGTGACACTTGTATTCTTAGAAATGCGTTCCATTAGATGATGTTGGTCGTAAATACAAATGTGATAAGGAGATTGGGATGATCCAAAGATCTGTACGATAGCTCAGTGGCTTAGAGCACTTCCCCGGATTGAAAAAGACGAGGGTTCGTTTCCCGCTTGTACAAAGTCTCTTTTTCCTTATTCACAAATAATTTGTACTTTAAAAAGTGGCGGATTATGTCAAATGCTAAAAAAATATAGATCAAAAATACACAAGTTCTTCAACGATGTCACCCCTAAACAGAATTCTACTAAGGTATAACAATACAAGGTCTTTGTAAATTAGACAAAAGATTCTAGTTATAGGTGACATTTTGTCATAAACTGGGTATTGTATTTGCACATCTAGGGATCGGCCGTTGCGGAAGAACTAAAGCTCGACATAGAACTAGAAAAAGCGCTCGTGAAACGATTTTATTAACAATCTAAATCACTCGTATAACTTTTTGAACTCATCCATTGTACATAACATTACACATAAGTATGCCAGGGTCATTACGTCAGCAATTAATTATTTTTAATATTAATAGGTAAGGAAAATAATTACCTACACAAAAATTATTGTTACTTACAGTACGAAATGTACATAGTAACTATTTTTAACCGGTAGCGTTGATGTGAGATGTTATGAAGGGTTAAATCAACATTACATTATATGAACACCTATACCTAACTTTATATTACCGATAATATACGTTGAACTTTACATTTCAAGGTGAAATGAACTTACTGGATCCAACTGAATAATATTACTGAACATGTGGGGTATTAAAAATTAAAAAAAGTTTGAGCAAGATTCAATTTTACTAAGCTTTTTACTTCTTGGGAAATATTTTTTATTTCAAGGCGGTGGTTCCATATTATGAGTATTGCACAGTCAAAGTATTGTTCAATTTTTATTAAAGACTAGCTGCAGACTGGGACTTCATTCACGTGAAATTTAATGTCCGTAAGGATTGAGGAGCCACTTTTCCTATCTTAATGAAATTATTATACTTATTTAGTAGTAAGTTTAAAAAAAATGTAGGATCGATCCGCGATTTTGTAATATAATACTTCAAAAGTTATATGGACATAAAGGTGGCACCTCAATCTAAATGTTTGGATTGAGGAGCCATGTCAGAACCAGGAATATGATAGATGAATATTTATCAAAATTTGGTATGATTTTGTAGCATTTGAGAGTAATTAGTAGAAAAAACCTGAGCTCAGTAGTATAAAAACTAAAAAAGTTACCATACACTATATGTGGCTCCTCAGACCATACATATATGACTCATCATATTTCAAAGAAGCAGTTATTCAATTAATGTACAATTTTTTAAACATTTAGTAGTAAGTATATTAGATTTGTAGGACAAGAGTCAGTAATTAAAAATGAATGAATTGGGAGATATGGCACATTTTATCTGGCTCCTCAATTGAGATGCTTCCGTAAAAAAATTTGCCTCTATCTACTTATACTTATGACGAAATTTGGAACAAAAAACATGAATGTTTCGTATAAATTTATACTAATTGCACGTTTAATCATACCATAAAAAAAATCAATATCTACGAAGTTATTAGCTATCCTATAATTTCCTAACAAATGGTATTGAAGGGTGTCCATGAATAAAATATATAACAAGAAAAATTGTCGTTTGTGTTAGAAACGCGCACGCGCGCGCGCGCGTGTGTGTGTGTGTGTGTGTGTGTGTGTGTGTGTGTGTGTGTGTGAGAGAGAGTGAGTATGGTTGTCGCCGTGTCATTTTAAGCTCTCCGAGCTCAAAGAGATAACTGTTCTATGAACAGTCTATTAGCTCGAAGAGCTCAAAAGTCTGATAAAGCTTAAGTAATACACTATTTGTTGAATTTTCAAATGGCAATAACTTTTGAATGAATGAACCGATTTCAGATTGCAATATTTGAGTTTCTGGAAACTAACCCAATGTAGTCGAGCTCGAATGTTTGATAAAAAAATATGATGCTGCAACAGAGCAGTGACTGTAACACTGCTCTGTTGCAGCTTTAAAATAGTAGGTAGATAAAAGAAATATAAATTACGAGTATTTATTACGAGTATTTTGTATATTACAATAGTTGGTTAGAATTTCGATAATGTCGATTTGTTAAAAATTTAATTTCAAAACCTAGTCTCTTGGTTTCATTCATAAAACATGGTCACCCTTAATAGCGAATTCTTAAGGAATATCGGAAAGTTATTTGTTTTTTAGATACCGAATATATACAATGTTATTTAGTAGAAATTTATACCAAATGTTAGTGTCTCTGGTTTTTGATTACGTTGTGATCTTTTTGGTGTGGAATATAAATTGACCATTATTTCTATAAAAAATCACATTCCTATGTATAGATTAAGGATCCACATTAAAAGCATTGTACATTCTTGAATATCAAGAATACTGGACTCAGATTTTTAGCAGGCACTATACACAATTACTACTAAATGATAGAAATTTTTCAAAAATATTAGGTAAATACTTTCCGTGTTACAGGTGGCTTCTCAATTCAGATGTTTGGATTTTTACATATCTTTGGATATATTTTACTACAAATTTCAGGATTTGGTCTACAAAATTATTTGCTTTCCTACGAAATATGCCGGTGATTTTCCTTTTAAAATCTGAAGTGGCTCCTCAATCCTTACGGACATAAAATTTAGTCATTTTCTTTTTTTGAGCTGCGGAACCCAAATTATTTTTTCCATAAAAGAAGCCTTAGTTACACTCCTTATAAAGAACAAATGAAATGTGAATGTGGAAAAAGAGAAGTTTAGTGCGAACGGGATTCCATATTTCCACATTCACAAATAATTTGTTATTTAAAGTAGCTGAGCATGTCAAGTGATAAAATACAGATCAAAATACTCCTTATAAAAACATCTATCTAACAAACAGAAAACAATTTTAAAATCTGTTATTTTGATACAGCTAACGTACCTATATAGGTCTGTACTTAAATATGCATTTAGTAAAAAGCTGTTAAGGTCTACTTAACAAACTGACATTTCAATTGTATTTATTTGTATAGATTATGTAGACCGGGTTTTGATATACAATATTATTAGATTTTGAGACGGCTTTATGCCAACATAAACTACTCAGTGCTACAGCCACACTTTAGGCTGTGTATAAAAAAATAACCCCAAAATTTTCATGTTAGCTGAAACAACGAAGGAATGAATTGCTACGAGTATTATATAATAAGGTAATCACGGATGTTATACATTGTGTTTGCGATACGGGGCTTATACTATATTAAAAAATATAACCCCGGCTGTAAACACTCGTCTATTTGTCTCGCAAACCTCTCGTCCACTCTCGTCTCGTAGAGGCTTGACACGAGAGCGCACCATGTACACACTCGTTGTATCAATTGAAGTTCGGATGCCCGTCACGATGGACGTGGAAAAAGCAATTGCGGCGTTTATTTTTTTATTAGTTATTGTAATTTTTGAATAATTTACCATAAAAAAAAATATACTAAACCATGGCGAAAAAGAACTTTTTAACTATTCAACGGAAATACAGTGGAATCCGTTTATAATGACATCGCAGGGACATAACAAATACGTCATACTAAGCGGACGTCATACAAAGCATTTTGTAGAAAATAAACAATGTCCTATTTTTGTTAGTGTGTATTTTTTAGCGCCAGGAGTCGAGGGGTATAGAGAGAAACAAAGTCAATATTAGTAACCACCGAGACTCAAAACAAAAAAAGCCATGCACGCGCCGAACTTCGTCGGGTATCACGTGACTCTCCCGAACACTGCCGAAGGTGTTAGGAATCATGCCGGCCACTATAACTGGACGCAATTTATTAAAAATGGGTCACAATAAACGGCATGTCACTATAAGCGAAGTCATTATATCCGACTTAGTTATAAAGAATTTTATATAAAAACTAAACTTTGCTGTGTAATTACTTCATAATAAGCGGTTGGTCAATATAGGCGGAGTCATAATAAACGGATTCTATTGTATATTTTTTTGAACTCTTCAACGGGGATATCAAATCCGTTGCTTATCTGCAACCAACGACGGGCCTCGTGGCGTAGTCGGTAGTGTAACCGACTTCCGTGCACGAGGTCGTGGGTTCGATTCCCACTCAGGACAATTATTTGTGTGATGAACATAGATATTTGTACTGCCTCTGGGTGTTTTCTATCTATTATATGTATGTATTTACAAAAAAAAAAGAAGTAGTATAGGTATAATATCCGTAACCTGGTACCCATAGCACAAGCGTTAAGCTTAGTTTGGGACCAGAGGACGTTGTGTGAAAAATGTCCGTGAATATTTATTTATTTATATTTACCAAGCGTCGTGTAATAGTTGCTTATCCTTGTGCCTGACATTCTTAGGATTCCATAATAGTGCTTGCCTTTGGTAGGCTTCTAAAAAGCGTTAGACCACATCGTTGTCGCACGCAGAAAACACGTCTTTACGCGAACGCAGTTGGTGGGCAACTAAGCAAACGATAGGCATGTCGATTTGAAATCGATTAATCGAAAAATCGATTATTTAGAGTAATATAATCGATTTTATCAGATCTATTTTGAACCCTACATCGATTCAATGAATCGATCTATAAACCTACCGAATCGGATCGATCAATACAAGGAACAAGCGAGACGAGATAATATTCCTAAACTGGCTGCGGTATATTTTTGCTGTTGTCGGGCGTAAAAGCAACTGCTAGTACTTGGTCGATAATTTGAACGCATCATAGACTCGTATAGTAAATTAGAGCTTCCATATTATGCCATCATGTTAATGGTGGCGTTACTTGCGTTAAAAAAATATTTTGCATCAAACAAAGATCTTAGTTATAAATATTTTAAAACAGGGTAAATTAATACTTTCTAACATTTACGTGAATTTTACACATTTTGAAATAAAACTACGTTTACGGAATCTATCGCGTTTATTTGATTTTTATACTATCCCGACGTTTCGAATACTTTACAGCATTCATGATTAAACACAAAGTGAAAAATGTGAAATCGAAAATAAGTCAGGAGCAGGATTTGAACCTGCATCTCCTGGATACCGTCCAGATGCTTTACCAATTCAGCCATCCTGACAATTGCTCCTTACTGCTAATCTCGATAACACATTCATACTTAACGTCTTTGGGTGACGCCGTTCAAATCCTGCTCCTGACTGTTATTTTCGATTTCACATTTTTCACTTTGTGTTTAATGTATAGTGCTAAGCATGTCAAATGCTAAAAAATATATATAAATATAGCATTCATGATCACGTGTGGACGTAGATGGTAGACGTAAGTTAGTACATGTTAATCTGTGGTAGACGTCCAAAGCTAATATGTTGTTTCAACGGTTTCATCTACCCACAGTAATATGATTTTACAATTTTTTTGGTTTATTTATTTAAAATTTAAAAATATATCTACACTAAGTTTTATGCTTACAATGTATGAGATTTTATGCTAGTATATAGAGATAGATATAGACACTACTGCCGAGCAAAAGATCCTGGGTTCGATCTCCAACTCTACCTATTCTTTCGAAGGAATATAGGCGTGATATTATGTTTATTAATTTAATAATACTTCTATCCAATTACTTGTATTTGCGGTAGGTATATGGTCATCAATAATTCCTGTATCTATATTATGCAATTAGTTAGGTATGTTTGAAATAGGCGCGATTAATCAAAAATCGATCTTTTAATGCTTGATTTAAACAAGAATCGATTCTAGTATGTTCGATTTGAATCGAATCGGATTGATATTTTTGAAAGTGAATCGACATGCCTAACAAACGAGTGTGTACAGACACGCTCTCGTTTTCATCGCGCCACCCGAGACCCTTTGACTCGTGCACAAAAAACGGACACACTTCCGAGACATAGCGAGAGCCGCGAGACTAGACGAGGCTACCATGTACACACTCGGCCTCGGTCTGTCTCGTTGTGCCTCGACGAGTGTGTGTACACACTCGGCCTCGGTCTGTCTCGTTGTGCCTCGACGAGTGTGTACAGCCGCGTTAACTATAATAAATCACTCTCGCTGTCTGCGAACAGACCCATGGACAGTAAATCGTTGAGGAAAAAAAAGCCGTATGGTGAAGAACTACGATGTATTATCATTTACTACATTTATTTTCTTATTTATTACACGTTGTTTTGTACGTGGCAGCCCCTCACTCCGCTACTAAAGTAAGATTCAAGTAAGTAAATAAAATTAAGCAGATATACCCATCACGTTTGAATGAAAACTCGCTGCTACAGGCCAATAAAATTTCCTTATAATTGAGGAGGCTCGTACTCAACTGTGGAGGCGAATAGGGGACCAACCGACGAAATATCACCCTCTTACAAAATATCGACGTAAAGGTATGTATTCCTACTGTAGGATTGAGTACGAAGAGTGCGAGCGCCGACAACTGAAAGCCTCCACCTCAACCCCTCTCTACCATTCTTCCTCTACTCCTCATCATATCTTATCTAATTTAGTTAGGCGGGAAAAAAAATACCTATCTACACACCCCGTCGTTCGGGGCAACGAACAAGGTAGTGTGCGGCCCTCACCCACTAAATAAACCCGCCATGTGCCGTCCCTCCGCCTATATTAGCGGACCGCTGGAACCGTGTTACATTACTTCAGTAGTATGTCTTATGTAACCTAGGATAAGAAAAGTGCGTGTGATGCTCCTGGTATTGTCCACGTGTTTATTATTGCTACAGTACCCGCTTATCATCAGGCTTAGTATAAAAAATACATATTTATGTATACTTCCAAATGGGCCTCCCTATTAACAATCAATAATATTCTAAGTAGAAAGTACATTGCGACAAGGTTTATAAATTAACTGCTATTACTATCGATCCAGAAACCAGTAATAACACAATGCAGTGAGGAATTAATTACCGTCATATCACTAGTTCACGTCACTTCTTCGAGCTGATCTTTAGTATTTCTTTACATCCAGCTTACATAGAAAACATTTGACAAGCCTCGTGGCGTAGTCGGTTGTGTAACGGACTTCCGTGCACGAGGTCGTGGGTTCGATTCCCACTCAAGACAATTGTTTGTGTGATAAACACAGATATTTGTACTGCGTCTAGGTGTTTTCTATCTGTGGGCGGCGTCGACGGGCCTCTGTTTATTAAACAGAGGCTCCGTCAACACGTGCGTGCGGCGACGGGGCGGGTCGGTCGGGTCCCAGGAGCTGGCGGACCTCCGTGCGGCGTGCATTCGTGCCCGGAGGTCCTACACCCGCAGTCGGCAGCGCAACTGCGATGGGGAGCGGGAGGGCCGGCTGTACGAGGCATACCGCAATTCGCGGGCCGAGTTCAAGCTGGCCATCTGCCGCGCCAAAACTGAGAAAAGGCAGGAGATGCTGGACGGTCTCAATCGTGACCCCTGGGGTCACCCGTACCGTGCGGCACCCAGATGGGATACCCGCCCGGGCTCTGGCCCTGGAGCCACCTGGAGCCCCGCCTCAGGGGACTGTTCGACGCGTGCCTGTTGTCCGGACGGTTCCCTGACTGCTGGAAGGAGGGGAGGCTGGTACTCCTGCCGAAGCCGGGAAGAACGCCAGATTCGGTCGGGGCCTTCAGGCCCATCGTGCTGCTGGATGAGGCGGGTAAGATGCTGGAGGGAACCCTCGCTGCCCGCATTGTCCAGCACCTGCGCGACGTCGGGCCTGACTTGTCGGACGCCCAGTTCGGTTTTCGAGCTGGTCGTTCGACAGTCAGCGCGATCATGCGTCTGAGGGCCGCGGCCGCGGCGGTCGTCACCGACGGGGAAATGCTGTTGGCGGTGTCGCTTGACAACGCCAACGCATTTAATAGTCTGCCATTCAGCTGCATCAGGGAGGCGCTCCGGTATCACGAGGTGCCTGTATACCTGAGGCGGCTGGTGGCGGACTATCTAGAGGGCCGCAGCGTCGTCTATGAGAGCCGCATAGGGGACGTTGTGAGGAGACCCATGTCGTGCGGAGTCCCACAGAGCTCGGTCCTGAGGCCGCTCCTGTGGGACATCGGTTACGACTGGGTGTTGCGCTGTCGGCTCCCCCCGGCCTGGCGGTCATCTGCTATGCGGATGACACGCTGGTCGTGGCCCGGGGTGGAAACTTCGAGAAAGCGGCGTTCCTGGCCACCTAAGGGATCTCGGAGGTGGTCAGGAGGATCGGGGCGCTGGGGCTTAGGGTGGCCCTGGACAAGTTAGAGGCCCTACTTTTCCATGGGACCCGACGTCGGCCACCTGCTGACGCCTCGATCACAGCGGACGGGGTAACCAGATTGGGGTGCAGGCCCAGATTAAGCATCTGGGCCTGGTGCTGGACAGGCGGTGGCGCTTTCGCGAGCACTTCCGCCAACTGTCCCCGAGGCTAGTCGGCGCAGCGTCCGCCCTTGCACGGCTCATGCCGAATATGGGCGGACCCAACAATGCGTGCCGACGGCTTTACGCGGGGGTGGTCCGGTCGATGGCGCTGTACGGCGCACCCCTGTGGGCGGAGTCCCTGGACGCACTGAACAGGCCTCTTCTGTGGAGACCACAGAGAGTCATTGCGTCCAGGGTCATACGTGGATACCGCAGTGTCGACGGAGGCGGCCTGCGCGTTGGCTGGAATCCCCCCGTGGGACTTGGAGGCGGAGGTGCTCGCCGAGGTTTAGGAGGTGAGGTGCTCGGCGGGTGTCACAAGAGCGGGGGGGGGGGGGACACCTCCTACTCAGGGAGGTGGCCAGGTGGCAGGGCGACGCCCGCCGAGCTGCCACGGCCAGATGGAGGGCGGGGCAGCCGGCGCTGGAGGAGTGGGCGGGGCGACGGCATGGAGTCCTTACCTTCCGACTCGTGCAGATGCTGTCGGGGCATGGTTGCTTCGACAGATATCTGCACATAGTCGCAAGGAGGGAAGCGACTCCGGGCTGTCACCACTGCGGCTGTGACGAGGACACGGCACGGCACACGCTCGAGTCGTGCCTGGCTTGGGCCGAGCAGCGCCGTGAACTCGTCGCGGAAATAGGGGGGACCTCTCGCTGCCGAGCGTCGTCAGAGCGATGCTTGCCAGTGATAGGAATTGGGCCGCAATCGCTGCCGTCTGCGAGGAGGTTATCTCACGGAAGGAAGCGGCGGAGAGGGCCAGGGAGGAGGATTCTTCCGCTGACCCAAACCGCCGCCAGCGACCGGGGCGGCGCAGGCGCAGAAGTATCTGCGCCTGCGCCTCATGCCGCCCTAGCTGAGGCTGCGGATGGATGTACCGGGGAACGTCCGCCACCCGCAAGGCCTCCCGCGAAGGTGCGACGCTCTATGATCGGATGCGTCGCTCAGTAGAGGGTACCCGAAAGGGTAAACCGCCGGCGGACCACCGAAGGAATGTAACATAGTTCCAGTGGCCCGCCAATAAAGGCGGAGAGACGGCACACGGCGGGTTTCTTTAGTGGGTGAGGGCCCCACACTACCCTGTTCGTTGCCCCGAACGACGGGGTGTGCGGTGAGAGCCCTGTGTGTGGTGGTGGCCATTCGGTAGGGTTGAAAATAGAAAATAAAAAAAATATTGCAGCTCATCAGATATTGAGAGGGGATGTTAAGAGAACCCTTAAATTGCTCCCATTTAGAAGACTGACGAATTAGTGACACAAGCATGCAGCGAATTTTTTAAAATGTGAGAAGAAAATCGCTATATTGAAAAACTGCGTGAGCGTGTCAGATTATTACACAGAAGGTTCAGCTTAAGGTCCCAGTTGTGGTAGCCTAAAATCGGACGATTATTTTGAGGGGTAAGAATACTTCCTTTTTTTAAAACCGTCTTAAATATTTTTTAATTGTTTCTGACATATATTTAATAACTTCTTATTTATATTTCTTGTTTACAAAAAACACACTTCATAGTTTTATCACTCATCTTTGCAATATATGTATTATTATTATGCTCACAACATTTTATATATAAAAATAATAGACGATTTCTATTACTTTGGCTTATGGCAATCAGCAGATTATATTTTTTTTTATTTGTTAATTTTGAATAATTTCTTTCAAAATAAAAAAAAATTCAACCACGCTCGAGAATGTCAAGCTATATACCGTTCGAACATTGCGTCGTGCGTCGACGTAATTCGATATCTGCACATAAAGAAATATACAAGTAAAAACTTCTACTATCTGATATTGACACGAATTTAGACATTAGAGATCTCATAGAGATATGGATAGATGAATGAAAGACAATAGTAATGCTAGTCGTATAACTTACTAGAAAATCACAAATGTTTGCACGTTCGAAATCATTTTTGTTTTACCTGCTTAAAAAAATAGAAATGGTTACCGTATTAGAATCCCGCGAATTGAAAACGGAACGAATCAATTAAGTAGAGTGCTTTAGAAATTGCTGAACTATTAGTATATTTGCGTAAAGTGTCATCACCGCTATTGAAAGCAATCATTATTACAGACCAAAGACGGACCACTTATAACGTCAATATAGGTACATGTAGATAACAATAAGAATTTATTTTTATAGGGCCGTGTTATCAATTGGTATGATTCTGAATTATAAAATTATACGAGGTCGGAACAATGGCGTGGGTAAGGCCCAAAACCGTAAGAACGAATGTGAAATAGAAGTTGGTAGTTATGAGCAACTGCTACTGTAGCCTAAGTAGCAGAGCGTCTACACTGGTGTTATCCCGCTACTGTATCGGGAACCTGAGATATAACCGAAAAACTAGCCGTTGGCTGCGGCGAAGCCTCGGGCAAAGGCTAGTTTCATATAATAAAACTAGACGTCGTGGGACGTCTACCAAATGTGAAACATCGAAATTATTTTGTAGAAATAAAATGATCATAACTTGACAAAGGAGTACTTTGTCAAGTTATGATCATTTTTCAAGACGAATCAAACGAGTACAAACTCGATAGGGTTGCGTTGTTTCATTAAAGGGTTACTGTGGCCACCTTCCAGCTTCATCATCAGACCCTGGATACCACCTAGAGACAAAGTACTTGTCAAGATGAATCATACGAGCCCAAACTCGATGGGGTTGCGCCGTTTCATTATAGAGTTCCTATGTCTACCTTCCAGCTCCATCATCAGATCAGCTCACATTTCATCATAACATTGCATTGTGACGCGACAACATAATTATGCGTGTAAAATTTCAGCTCAATCGGAAACCGAGAAGTTTGTCAAATTTAACTTTCATGATTTGAACGGGTCAAGTAAAATAAAAGCGTCGCCACGCTAACAGCCGATTTTACTCTCCCTCCGCATTAGATGTTTCACATCAATAATGAATACTTGGCACATGGTGTACTTATATTTTTTTTAACGACTACCCTTTTTTTTTTGTCAGGAAACCTTGTATAGGTATCCCCAGGGGCAGACAGGGAGATTATGTCGGACTCCGGACGCGTCGATTGGCCTATGGAAAAGCCTAGTGCAATGCCACACCGTATACCGACTAAAACCTGACAGTGTTCCTTCAGACTACCTGTCGCCCAGGGAGGAGGGTCACACTCATCGTATTCCTCATTCCCCGCCGGGCAGGTCTTGGCCGCCTTGTTCTCTTACTAGGCGGCCCCGCCTGTTTTGGAGGGACTAGTCCTCCCTCCTTTGAGAGGCGCGCGCGGAAAACGGGCGCGCCGCCGTCTCGGGCCTGCTTCTGCTGGGGCAGCGGACGGCTCTACGTCCGTTGCCCTCAGGCCAGCGCTCATGGGGGCCGGAGATCGTTCAGCGCCCTTCGGCGCCCGGTGCGTCTTCTGCGGATCGAGAGGCTGGTAGTCGCCTACCGTTCTCTTTCCGCCGCCTATTTGGCGTACATCACTTCCTCGCAATATGAGGCGGCGGACACCCACTGATGCACTCTCGTTCCGAACCATAGACAGGACAAGGTCGGTAGCGAGAGCACTCCCACGTCTGTTGCCGCGATCAGATCACGGCGCTCCATTGCCCACGCTGGGCACTCCACCAATGCATGCAGCGCCGTGTCCTCCGGGCAACTGCCGCAGTGATGGCACCGGGCCGATTCCTCCCTTCCAATCTGACACAGGTACTTTCCGAAACAACCATGTCCGGTCAGCACCTGCGTCAGCCGGTATAAAAGGGCGCCATGATGCCTCTCCAGCCATTCTCCCATGATGGGACTTACCGCCGCTATCGTGGCGTGCCGTGCGCTCGGTCGCACGAGCCGTGCACTCCAATCCGCCAGTAGGATCCGGCGAAGTTCCGACCGGCGCACCTTGAGTTCTCGAGGTGCCGGCCGTAGTCCCCTCTCCAGCGCCTCCCCGCACCACCGGTAAAGTGATGCGAGGGCCCTCGCCTCCAGATCCCACGGCAGAGTTAGGCATCGCCGCGTCGCAGACGTGCGACAGCGCCTCCTGGAACCATTTGGCCTCTTCTTCAATGTCATCCAGCCTCTCCGGCACTGGCGCCCAGGCCTGAGTGATGGCGGCCTCCAGGAGCAACTCTTTATTCATCCTTTTTAGTGCCCAACGCGAACTGTCCCCAACCGAGGCAACACGGGCCGGGTGGTCGGAGGTCTGGGCGGAGACGTCGAACCGAATGTACCGGTGGTTGAAAGCGTCTCCACTCCCTCGACGACGTACCAGCCCTGCACGCGGCGCGCTATAGCAGGGCTAGCGAAGGATACGTCCACTATGGAACCACCTCACTGCCTTACGCACGTGTTGACAGTGCCACGGTTGAGGACAACCAGGCCCGTCGACAGCGCCCACTCTTCCAACTCCTCGCCCCTGGCGTCCGTAAATGGGGAACCCCAAGTACTAGACTTCGCATTGAAGTCCCCAAGGACGATAACAGGTAGAGGGCTGCTACGACTGACGACGGCGGCCACTTCCACTAGCCATCTCTCAAATTCTGCAAGGGTTGTTCGGCGAGAAATAGCAGCCAACGACGACGACACTCCCGACCCGAGACGCCACGCAGCCCTGCCTCCTGGTGATGTTCTCCATGCACAGGGTACCGGTGGCGGCTCTTACAAATAACGCTACCAAGCCACTCGCGTCGCCCACCCAATCGTCTCTGGGGGGGACAAAGTACGGCTCGGCGACCACCGCAACATTTATCAACCACTGCGCCATGGTCTGGAGCAGAAGATCCTGAGCACGAGCGCTGTGGTTGATGTTGGCTTCCAGGAAGCGAAGATGTGAAGACACTATTGAACGTCCATCTCCGCCTCCGTCCGACGATTCCGTGGTGTATTCACCTCCGAAATGCCAGGAGCCGGCCTCTGCCTGCCCCCCTCCTTCCTCGGGTCCCCTTTATTGGACGCACCGCAGGCTTTCGTGCCAGCCTAGTGCTCCGCCGGCTTTCCCGTTGCTGCACATAGCACGCAGTGTGGCGTGGCAGTTCATACGCTGGCAGTATGACCAGGCTTACCACAGCGGTAACAAAGACCGCTGCAGTCCACCTCTGAGGAACACTTAACTCCTACATGTCCGATCGTGAGGCATCGAAAGCACCTCGGCGGCCTGGGTTGCAGGAGCTTCACTCGCGCCGACACCCAACCCACCAAGATCCGGTTTCCGTTCACTATCTTCTGAGCTGCCGCGACGGGGCAGCTGACCACAGCCAGACCATCTGATCCGGGACGTATCACACCGGCTTTTATTTGGTCTGGAGGACATCCACTCACCTTTGCCACGGCAGCCACCAACTCTTCGGCCGTCACGGAATCATCCAGGCCTAGGACAGAACACATTTGGTAGGCCTGGATATCGCGACTTCATCTGGGCTGAAGATTGCCCTCAGCTTGGTGGCAATAACATCTGCTTTTGGTCCACTTGTGGCACCAGGCACCTCTACCACTACCACTGTCGGGCTGCTTCACCTTTTCCGCGGGTTCCTCCAATGGGGCAGTTTGGTTCCACCGTCCCACCCGCAGCTTCGCGAGATCTTCCCGCATTGCGTCTAATTCAGCCACCATAGCTGCCACACTCTTAGAGAGACGTGCGTTTTCCGCCCGCATTTTTATCAGCTCCTCCGATTCAGGTCTGCTGGACACGATCGCAAAAGCATCGGCTATGCGAGCAACCGACTCCCTCAGCGTTTTTTGGCATGTACCTTTGAGGCCCTTCAACACTCTGGAGACCCCTTTAATTTCTTCTAGGGCCTCAAGTATTGCAGCACTAAGTTCATCTGTGTTGCACTCCTCCAGTAACTTTTTTGTTGCGGACTCCGCTCTGGTTGGGCCCGTTGAGCCGGACGCCTTGCCACGCCCCCTCCGGGCCGCGGACACTTTCGGGGGCGGCATTTCAACGCCACTGCCCTCTGACTCGGACGCAGCCTCACCCATAGAACGGGCACGCTTGCGCCAGTATCGCGATGACAGCGGCTCAATTTCTAGAGACACCGGACACAGCTCCGGTGTCTGCCGTGCGTTCTTCGCACTCGCGCCTGCAACTGCTGATGTTCTCGTTGCTTCGTCAGCAGACATTTCAGTCGCCGGGTTGGCAGCAGAGGTCGATGCCGTTTTCCGGGCAGAGGCCCTAGTAGACACTTTCCGCGTCGACTCCTTCATTCTCCCTACTACGTTTGCTACCGCTTCCACAGCGTGGTCCACGGTCGCAACGTTCTTTTGGTCAGTTTTCGAGTAGCATGGAGGGCTGTCGCAGTGAGAACAGACAGGTCTGATGTCACTATTCCCCCACCCCCACCAGACGAACACACACATGAATTATTAAAAGAATCAGATTCCATAACTGTTCCCACAAGAATGGGAGAAATATACGGTCCACCCGGGCAGAGATGCCAATACCCGGGTAAGCGTAAATTTGTAACCCAACTGGGGGGTCCACCGGTACCCCAGCTGGGAGCGTGCTCGAGACTGAACTACCCGCCAGCCATGCATCCCCTCGCCGCACGCCAGAACTTAGGATTCGGGGTAATTTTTATAGAGGTTTTCTTCCTCGCAGTCCGGGCAGTTACGCCAAGACCCTCGTTCCTGAAATGAGCCGCGAGACATTACTGCTGACACCCATTATTGGTCAGGTATACGATTTGGCGCGGTTGGCATAATAGCCTGTCCAGTTCTCGAATTAACGAATAACTGGACCCGTCGATCTTTACGTCCAGAGCACTCTAAGGCTAGAGAGCACGGAGCAAAGCAGGGGCTTGCACTATAAAGTGGGCCCGCCGTCTTGCCAGATATTCGCCGCGAGCGACAGCTCCCGCAAGTAGATTCCAGGGGCTGTCGCTCGCGCTCAGGGTGCACCACGGGGAGATTTCTGGCACCGCACCCCAACGACTACCCTCCACTAAGATATAATCCTTGTATCGCGGGGGACTTTACAAACATACAACTTCACGGACACAAGGTACACCCAGACTCAGAGCAAGCATTTGTGGATCACAAAACAGTTGTCGCGTGTGGGAAGCCACAACACTCGGGCGGGAGGCCGGTATCTAAACCACTCCGTAGCGTAGTAGGTATATACGTTATTCATTCACTAAGTGCCAACAGATTTTCTTTTTTTTATAACTCATTGAATGTCCCAATGTTGGACAAGACCCCTCACTGTCAATGGGAATTTGACCCCTGTCATGCCAAGGCCGCACTGGTTGCCATAGCATTTTTGGAGTGTTCCTTTGTCGTTGGCACACAACACGCTTTTATTAGCTTCACCTTTATGTAGGTAACGAAATTTTTGAACGTGATTTTGACCCATTTCAAAATGTTGGATTAAACATTGCACATTATTTTTTTATTTATTTTATTGCTTGTAGTGGCAGAAGAGCCACGGCCCATCTGATGGTAAATGGTATCCGTCGCTCATAGACTTAACTATACCGAGAGTATTGTCAAGCTGCTCACTATTTCATTCCATAGATATGAAATGAAAGAATAAACGGCTATCTCCTGCTACAGCCAAAACGCAACGATGTGATTCATGGCCGATCACACGGGAGATGGTGGTACCAACCCGCTCGGGCCCGATACCAAGTGAATACTCCCTTGGTACCCAGCCCTACCACCAGTCATGCATGATAATTGCTTACTTCCCTTAGTCGCCTCATACGACACCCGTGGGAAAGATGGGGTGGTGACACGTGTATTCTTAGTCCGTTACCACACGGACAGATATTGATTACCGGACCGATGATAACACAATAATTAGAAATGTTGTCCGTTTTTTTTTGTTACAAATCGGTACCTACTATCGTCTCACACCAATAGGTAATAACACTAATAACCTATTATAATAAAAGAAATACAGTCTTTTAAATAGAAAAAGTACTTCTTGATTCGTTTTCGTGAGACTAGAAAAGAAAATCTGTTAGTTTAAAAAATTAAAAAAACACGCAGAGTGTGGGGTGCTTTTTACTGTAATCCTAATTATCATTTTGATCTCAAGTGAAGCACCCCACACTTATTACTATCAATAATATTATAACATTCTTTTCTATTTGTTAGTCCGTAGTAAGTAAGCGTGTTTATTTTTTTAGTTACTTAATGTATTTCATTAGTCGCCTCATAAGAAACCCGCTAATAGAATGGGTTGGTGACACCTTACTCTTAGTCCATCACTACACGGTAAATTTATAATGAGTACACATACATTAAGTAGGTCAGCTATTAAAAAATAATGGTATTTTCAGTACGCTGATGCGACACTTATTCTTTAACGAGATTAAAAATAAACTTGTTTAGCGCCAATAGTTCGTGTAACTACATTTATATTCAGTTTGTCTAAATACGTTCGCATACAAGGGGGGAATATTTGTGTTGTATTAAATATATTGAATTCGTATAGCTAGGAATCGAGATTCCAGTAACTGTGACCCAGCCGTAACGATCCTCTTTGTTCGAAGGGACCGAAAAAGCAAAATGATGCTCAATTTATTTAATGTAATACGCCTTATAAAATATCTCAAGGGGAGTCTCACGCATGAAAGATTAAAATCCTTATGTCAGAAGCTCTACTGTATGGGGAGCAGATTATTTAATCACTATGTAAACTATGTACGTAATCATTAACCTTATACATTTCTGTAAATAAAACATAGTAAACTTCTGTATATTTTTGTATACTTGTCTATTCTGTGTATATTTGTATGTGTATCTAGAGCGGATTTTTTCATCCCCATATAAACTATGAAAGTCAGTGGAATGCTTCATAAATCTTATACATTTCTGTAATTTTCATTAAATTAATCCCAGAAGCTCTAATTGTCAAACACAGTGTATTCGGAATACAGACTCTAGGACGGCTATTGCTTGATACCACAAATATTTGATGCCGAGAAAATGGAAACGGACACCTTCGGTAAAGGGGGGTACACTTCTGTCACTACGCCATCAATGTAGCAAAAAATATATTATTTTATTATACAAGCGGCCACTCATGAATGGGTAAATTGCACCTGTGCAGACCGACCGTACGTCGCAGCGTGCGTGGAAACCGTGCAGTACACCGGAGAGGTCCATTGACAATCACGATGCGAGCGGCACGATTACCATATATAGAAAGTAGAAAACAAGTAACTGCCTGCGTAGATCATCGAAAGACACATACGCACATACGTACAGCTTGGCTGTACAGTTAGCACTGAAGTAATGTCACACAGCACCAGTGGTCCGCCTATTCAGGCGGTGAGACAGCACACGGTAAATGGTGTGCGGTTCGGTACATTTTTTCCCACGTGAAATAAATCAAAAAAGCCCTACGTACATATAAATATAATAAAAATATTTGAAATGTGCTCATAATTTTAAGGCCTCCTTTGAGCAGTGATAGGCTAGCGGTAAGACCACTTGGTTTTACTACTGCAAAGACAATGGTATCAAGTTCGATCCCCAGTCCGAAATCCAGACCTCGCAAGGCACACCACTGCGGTTCGACATTTTTCGAAATTGTGTGTGAATTTGTTGTGGTGAAGGAAAATATCATGAAGAAACCTACATGTGTGAGAGATTTTCATGAGGGCTTGTAGTCTGCCAAGCCGCATTGAGCCAGCGTGGTGAACCACGACCTAAATACTTCTCGGTTATGAGAGGAGACTCGTGCCCAATAGTGTGGACATTAAAAGAGTTGAATAAAAAGGTACCTTAAAAAAAGAATTTATTCCTAAATTTACGTCCTCCAGAGGGCGCTGTACTAAAATTTTGTGTGACGCCGCTATGTAACCAACGAACAATCAAGACGTTTCTAATGACGCCTTATATTCTGTCCAGCTATCATAAGTAGTTTGGAAGTTCAGAACATATGACATACATACTGATACATACATAAGGGTTAAGATCATGACTCTTAGCTTCACCATTGTTGAGTAAAAGTATTCTGTTTTGATACACGGCCTTAGCTCAACAATGCAGCACATGTCAGACAGAAACGCACCTAAAAATTCATCATTATGCTACAACCTGAACACCATATGCCGCGATAATCCAGGACGTCTCAACTATTAAACCTGTTTCGAGCGTTGAACATCGTAATATTGGAAGACTATTTTAACCAGCATCGTATCGAAATGAGTTTTTAATGTAATTTGACCGAGATTACTATAATTTGGTATCTTGGAGCACATTTGATGATAGAGTCAAGTGGTCGATCGTAGATCTCTTCAGTGGCTACTAGTAGGCGCCTATGAGTTTGGGGTTATGATTCGTTTCGACGAGCCCAATAAATTGGTTTGGTATCAGGAGGTGCATAGTGTAATTCCTTAGTAGCTATCGAGTATGACCCTAGTCTTATGAATAATATTGATTGAATAGTTTGCACTGATGTTGAGGATCCGATGATAGAGCCAGAAACTGGATAATCTATCAGTACTGGATATATATATCTCTTAAGAGATTACTAGAAAACCCTCAAGTTTGGGCTCATATGATTCGTTTTGATTTCAAGAGGGCTTTGGGGGGTCTGATGATTGATCCAGAAGGTTGAAAGTAGATTTCAATGCTGTGGAGCTCACCACATATTGCACCCAAACTAAAGTGAAACGCGCCGAGGGTTGAATGGTATGAGGGTAATATTATATCGCAAGCGAAAAATCAGTGCACTTGGCCTGTTATAGTTGGCCTCCGTCTCTCTCTAAGGACCACTGGGGGCTAATGGATCGTATGGATCGTAAGTCGTGGGTAAAACACGATGATTTTATTTCTTTGGTAGCAAAGTCGAAACATTTACATTTTACGTAATATATATATTATTATTTTTAAAAAGACAATTGCCTGAGCCCTGCGCTAAGGAATAATCCTTGTATCACAGGGAACTTTACAAACATATAATTTCACGGATACAAAGTACACCCGGATCAGAACAGCCATTTGTGGATCCCACAAAAAGTTGTCCTGAGTGGGAATTGAACCCACAACACTCGGGCGAGAGACCGGTATCTAAGCCACTCCGCCATCTGTGCACTTATATTTATTAATATACTAGCCATTGCCCGCGGCTACGCCGCAGCCAAAAGCTAGTTTTTAGGCGATATCTCAGGTTCCCGATATAGTAGCGGGATAAAATATATACCAGTTGTTAAGTCTAATCAAGAGCTATCAAACAAAAAAAGTTGCGTTAAAATCCATTCAGTAGTTTTTGCGAGATGCACGAACAAACAAACAGATAAACAGACAAATAGACAAAAAATCTAAAAAATAATCGATTGGTGTTCAGACATGCCGTGAGAAAAAATGTCTGTACTATACAGACATTTTTTCTCAAATATCTTAAATGTACAGACATAGCTCTGTTACAGTTTTATAATAGTTATAGACTATAGATATACTTTATAGTATAGTAGTACACGCTTGGAAGCCATATAAGATCCGATAATGTTAATGAGTGGTAAAAGTGTGAATACAATCATTATCATAATTACAAGCAACGCCACTCATGCCTTATACGTATAGGCATGGGTGTAATTGATTGATCTACCCCAGTGACGTACACGGTTAGATATAATTTAATTGTGATCATACAGTTTGCAGTGATTTTATTGAAACCCTTAATCATACTAATATTATAATGTGAATATAATATTTAGATATTTTTATATATATTTTTAGCATTTGACATGCTTAGCAACATACATTAAACACAAAGTGAAAAATGTGAAATCGAAAATAACAGTCACGAGCAGGATTCGAACCTGCATCAATATGCATAGCAAGGGTCACGATGGCTGAATTGGCAAAGCATCTGGACGGTATCAAGGAGATGCAGGTTCGAATCCTGCTCGTGACTGTTATTTTCGATTTCATATTTTTCACTTTGTGTTTAATGTATGTGAATATAAGTTTGTTCCGCCGTGTGGGGCCGGCTTTAGAATTGTCCCTCCCCTCTCTACCCACGGGAGTCGTAAGAGCCGACTGAGAGAATACCGGGGGAGTGGGCAGCAGCACTCCCTCGAGTATTAACAACATCCACTGCGATCGCCTACCCGCCTGCCAAGCGTGGCGATTACGGCAATATCCCTCATGACGGGACCGCTCGTTGTGGCGTTCTCTTGGGGAGGCCTATGTCCAGCAGTGTACGTTGAAAGGCTGATGGATGGATGGATGATGGATGGATGGATGATGGATGGATGGATGATGGATGAATGAATAAGTTTGTTTGTTACGCTTTCACACGAAAACTACTTAACCGATCATCATGAAACTTTGTGCCCACATTTTTGGAGGTATAAAAAGTAACGTAGAATAATTTTATTAAAAAAAAAATTTACGATATATAAAAAAAAATATTTCAAGGGTTGCTCTGTTTATTTTTATGAAATTCCTCGCGGACGAAGTCGCGGGTAACAGCTAGTAATATGATAAATGAAAATGATACATATAAATAAATAAATATTCACGGACATTAGTCACACAACGTCCTCTGGTCCCAAACTAAGCTTAACGCCAGATTACGGATATAATACATTATAGGACATTTTTAACTGCCTCGGTGGTGTAGCGGTAGTGTATGCGACTGCTATTCATGAGGTCTTGGGTTCGATCCCCGGGTCGGGCAATGTTATTGAGCTTTTTCCTAAAAAAAGAAAAATTCTCAGTAACCATCCGGAGTTTGGGAATGTACCCGGTAGAGGTCAATAGGCTCGCCCCCTATTACGTGGGACTTAAACATAGCTGGCGAGTCGTGGGTGTGTAATACACCTCTACCTACCCCTTCGGGGAATACAGGCGTGATGCTATGTTGTTTGTTTAGGACTTTTTTTTTAAATACATACATATAATAGATAGAAAACACCCAGACGCAGTACAAATATGTGTTCGTGCTTGCGTGCGTGCGTTCGTGCGTGCGTGCTTGCGTGCGTGCCTGCGTGCGTGCGTGCCTGTGTGCGTGCGTGCGTGCGTGCGTGCGTGCGTGCGTCCGGTCAAAATCGGTTAATTCATTCGTGAGATATCGTTGCCGAAAAAAATTCAAAAAAAGCTTTTTTCAGAATTTATATGAAATTTTCAGTCTGACCAGTTCGAGCTTTAAGATTCTTCAAAGAGCTCAAAAAGATGCGTTGAATGCCGTAAACTACGAGAAAATCGGTTCATTCATTCAAAAGTTATTGCGATTTGAAAATTCAACTGTTTGTTTTATTAAATACCTATCAGACTTTTGAGCTCGAAGAGCTCAAAATGACACCAAAATTATACTTATGAGCTCGAGGAGCTCATAGAACTCAAAAGTCAATTTTGAGCGCTTAAGTATCAAATTAGCGGGAAGTTGCAGGATGGCCTTTAGGGTAAACCGTTTTCCAGATTTTTGTATAGAACATCATAGGGTTCAAATCCTTCTCGTGACTATTATTTTCGATATCAAATATTTTAGATATTTTTATATATATTTTTAGCATTTTACATGCTTAGCACTATACATTAAACACAAAGTGAAAAATGTGAAATCGAAAATAACAGTCAGGAGCAGGATTTGAACCTGCATCTTCTGGATACCGTCCAGATGCTGAATTGGTAAAGCATCATTCACTTTGGGTTCGATATCAAATTTTCGCACTTTGTGTCATCGAAACACCTTTTTTATATTTTTCGTCTGCCTGTCTGTCTGTATGTTGGAGCACATCTCTGAAGTCCCTGAACGGACGTTAGAGCAGTTTTCGCTAGTAGATAGAGCTTGGCTTGGAGCAAAATATAGGCATTAAATATTTACTTAATTTAAATCGGTAGTCAGGTAAAAATTTATCCTCATAAATGTCTTAGCAGACGACCGATATGATTGCGGGTAATACCTAGTACGCAATAAATCTTCAATAGTATAATTAAATATTATCTAATAAAGTCATCCCGAACTACAACTTCCTACGAATATGATTACTTACTTATAGATGGCAATATTTTCAGTATGGTGAAAACATCAGTGCATAAAACATAAATACTCTACATTTCTGATCTGTATTTTAGCACTTGACATGCTCCGCTACTATGAAGAACAAATTATTTGTGAAAATGTGTAAAAAGAGAACTTTTTAGTGCTAGCGGTAAACGAACCTGCGTCCCTTCCAGTCCAGGGAAGTGCTCTAACCACTAAGCCATCGCACTGACCAACGGCCATTCGCAATCTCCACATCAGATTCGTCTTTACGACCCACGCCAAATTACTCTATCTCAGAATATTTATATTTTATTATGACACTTAATTGATCCGTAAAATAATAATATGGAAGACCCAACGATGACGTGAATATTTATCGTCAAGAGTTGGATTATCGAGAAATTTCGATCTAATAGCACCCCTATTAAGGAGCAGCTGCTCTCGGATTCGTCAGGACTAATGTCCTTCTTCCAGGTAAATATTTTTTTGTAGGTACCCAGTTATTTTAAATTTTATCTTCTCGTGTAAGTGGCGATATAAAAATTATAAAAACGCTGTACTATAGTAAAATTGTAACAAGCTGATGTCTTCTGTACTGTAACTGCAACAGACGTCAAAACTGGGCCCGTAGAATGTATCTCACTAAATCGTATCGACATCGCATTGTGTCATTGTAATTGATAGAGAAACCGACGCGTGATGTCGCAATACCCTTTGGTCAATCACGGTGATCTCTCAAGCAATCCCAATGACACGATGCGATGTCGATACGATTTAGTGAAATACATTCTAACCCCCTGTAGTTTTTAAAATTTATGTTTATCTGCTTATTACGCGCAGTACGTACGCGCATCACGCAGATTAACGAACAACTTAACGGAATTTAATGAGACTTTTTAATTTGATATCTATTTATTAGATTTAAAAACTGCAAAACATAGGTATACATTTCATATCTATACTATACCCAAAATCGGAGTTAACACCAAAAAAGCTAGCTTTTATCTGCGGCAGAGCCTAAAGCAAAGGCAAATTGAATAATATCATGTAAATATCTGTACTATCATAAAGCTGTAACAAAGCTGTGTCTGTACATTGAAGATATTTGAGAAAAAAATACAGTATTAGGCTTATGATGATTTTTTTTTATAATTTTTATGTTTTTTCTGTTTATTCATACATCACAAAGAAACTACTAAACGGATTTCATGAAACTTGTTTGTTTGATAGCTCTTGATTAGACTTAAAAACTGGTATACATTTTATCCCACTAATATATATGCTTAACCTAAGATTCATCCTAAAAACTTGTTCACGTCTGCGGAGGACCCGCTGGCAAAAGCTAGTTATCTATAAATATAGATAAGAGTAATGAGAGACCTCTATATACGCAGTTAGGAAGGGCGCTATTTATATTGCAGGGGTGGCAAACAAGCACATGGCACATTTTGAGTATAAGCGACGCTATAACTAGCGCCTAAAACAGGCTAGGTTTGGCCAAATGCTTATCACTACTGTTGCCAACCCTGAGGAAAGAAATAGAAGGGTTGAAGTGGAGGAAGATTACACTAGAAATATAGCTCCTCTTGTTTATAATTCGTTGCCAAAGAGCATTATACTACTCAATAGACAATTTTGTGTTTCTCCGCGTCAATAGCTATCAAAGGAGAATTTTATTCCTTAATGAAACCCTAAAAAAATATCCTATATATCATAATTTAACCTTGCTAAATATATTGGAATATTTTTTATTACCTTTACTCTCAAATAATTTTGACATACTGACGTTTTGAGTATTAACGTCGAAAATTTAATTCATAAAATATTTTAGCTTCCTACTAATTTTGCCATCACTATGGCAAGATATGTGAACGAAATATACATTTTTAACAATCTCTGCACCATATGTACGTATTATATATACATATATATTTGATTGATTGATTGATTGGACAAGGGTGACACGGAAAGGAGTCAAAAAGATTTAAAATGTAAATGTGATGAATAGATTTCCATAAACAAATAGGTAATCTATCTATCACATTAATGGCCGCTGACTGTTCTGCTATGATTAGTAAATGAAAAAAGATCATAATAATGAGTAAACATCTTGCTCTTGCTTACCAAAGCTGAATCTTGGTCTTGCTTCATTTAGGTTTTGTAAGATTGATTTTGCTATGACGTAATCACAAAAAATTCAACTAATTACAAAATACTATGAGACCGCCTAATTGTACTAATTTTTTTTTATAACGTGGGTGGCAAACAAGCGTAAGCGGTTACCGCAGCCTATAGACGCTGGCTACACCAGTCGTCACTCGCTCGTCGCCATCTTCAACGAAACCTATCCCTTTCGTCGTTCGAGTGCAAGGATAGAATGGATATTAAGAGTAGGGAGGGGATTTGAACCACCGGCGCTCTTACTCACTATACGAAACTCCACGACAGGATTACCTAACGTTGTTCCACACTGATCTTTTGTGAGAGAGCGGTACTTATCCGATCGACCCGGCCTTTTTTTTTGTTAAGGCGGGAAAAAATGTTCCTAACCGCACACCCCGTCGTTCGGGGCAACGAACAGGGTAGTGTGGGGCCTTCACCCACTAAAGAAACCCGCCGTATGCCGTCTTTCCGCCTTTATTGGCGGGCCACTGGAACTATGTTACATTCCTTCGGTGGTCGATCGACTTTTCTTTGATTCTTTTTTTGTTGGGTTTATTATAATTGTCAGGCGGTTCTTTGCCTACGGCACAGTATTGATTGTAACATTATAATAAACAAACGTGTCAAGACCGTGTTTGATTCAATACCTAGATACGCGATAGACAACGCACATACGAGCGGCACAGCGGTGACCCCGACGTGATTCTTATGAAAGAAAAAATTAAGAAAATGACTCATATAATTGGAAAATTTCAGAAAACTTAACTACTATTTTAATTAAGCACGTTTGAGAGTTCGCAAGTAATTCAATGTTCATGCTAAGACAAGACGTCTGTCGGATCAGCTACTTTATCTATACCTACTATTATAAAGCTGTAACAGAGCTGTGTCTGTACATTTGAGATATTTTAGAAAAAATAACTTTATTAGGCTATAGTAGCTATACAGGCGTGTCTAAACACAAAACAATTTTTTTTCGCGCATCACGCATAAACTACTGAACGGATTTTGATGCAACTTTTTTTATTTGATAGCTCTTGAGTAGACTTAAAAACCGGTATACATTTTATCCCGCTACTATATCGGGAACCTGAAATATTAACTAAAAACTAGCTTTTGGCTGCGGCGGAGCCGCGGGCAAAGGCTTATTTAGGTCGTCTAGTAGCATAAATTTACTTCTAACCGTGAGCTATCTATCAGCAATACAGCATCTGAAATCGTGCCCGTTAGATGGCAATAAACTCGTCTATTATAATAAACACAGTAACATAAAACACACAACGAACAGAGCTCTAATCAAATCAATGATATTAAATATAAAGTGCGTGGGTGAATCATAAACAAGCTCTCATAATTTGAATCGATACTTTTACGACGTAATACGAGGAATAACCTTATTTCATGTACGTATTACTTAACGTCGAACCAAATACATATTTGTGACGGGACGATTCTGAAACATTAATTACTAGATAACATTGCTCTTTTTTATACAAACATACCTGATGGTGGTTACCGTAGCTTATAAACGTTAGCAACCCCAGAGGCATTACTCACGTGTCGCCAACTCCAAGGAAAGGTATAAGAGGTGGAGAGGAAAAACAAGTAAGTACTTACATCATTTTAGTAGTTCAACGTAGTTACGAAACTAATAACTACAATTGCTTTAATGGAACTTCAGAAGTAGGTAGGTACTATTATTAGTAATTAGATAATTAGAATATTAAAAAAAACTATTCGTAATCGCTCTATTATGAGAAAAATCCGAAAGATGTTTTAAAAACCTGTAGGTACCTTATAAATTCTTAATTTGCACTGAAATATATCTCACCTATTAAATGCCGAATTTCGGTGACTATGGATAATTTCTTTTTATACTACGAGGATAGCAAACAAGCATACGGCCCGCCTGATGGTAAGTGGTTACTGTAGCCTATAGACGCTAGAACACCAGAGGCATTCGCGCATCGCTAATTTTAAGGAAATTATTAAAACCGATTTTTATGATCTTTGATTTAGATTTGTCTTTGCTCGGAATAGTAGAATAACTATTAAAATAATGGAGAAGTTTTCTTAAAAAAAAACAGAAAAACAACACAGCCTTTCGCCTGTATTCCCCGAAGGGGTAGGCAGAGGTGTATTACACACCCCACGATTCGCCAGCTATGTTTAAGTCCCACGTAATAGGGGGCGAGCCTATTGACGTCTACCGGGCACATTTCCAAACTCCGGGCTGCTACTGAGAATTTTTCTGTTTAGGAAAAAGCTCAATAACATTGCCCGACCCGGGAATCGAACCCGAGACCTCATGATTAGCAGTCGCATACACTACCGCTACACCACCGAGGCAGTACATTTTAAGTTTGAAAAATCAGTTGTTCTTTGTGAAGCAAGAGTAGTACCCACCTCAACGCTTCGCTTATGAGGCGTGAATAGTGAGCAGCGGCGATACCAGACGAGCCACGGTTGACCCAGACCGTAGCTAGTCTGCTATGCGCTTGGCGAAAATCCGCTAGTTCTTCTAATGATAGAGCCTTGCTTATCTGAACATGAATGGGCCGGCTCGATCGGGGAAGTACCACCCCCTCACAAAAAATCTGTGTGAAACAACTAGTGTTGCGAATAGTGAGTGAGAACACCAGAGGCCCAGACCCCTTCCCTACGCTCTCCTTATTATCCTTCCTATACTCTTCTTAGTATCCTCTGCCTATCCACCTCCTATTCCTTTCTTGGAGATGGCGACGCGCGAGTGATACCTCTGGTGTTGCTAGCGTCTATAGGCTACGGTAACCGCTTACCATCAGGTGGGCCGTAGGCTGTACCCATGTAGTATAAAAAAATTGTAATAATAAAATTAACAAATATTGTAGCTACTCACTAACCGTTACCTATAAACGCTAAAATACTATGACTTCGCACGGGTCATTTAATTGTCTATAATTTCTAAAAATTCTTGGTCAAAAAGATCAAAAGCTATGCTATTGCACGCCTCATAAGCAAAGCGTTGAGGTGGGTACTACTCTAACTTCACACAGAACAACTGATTTTTCAAACTTAAAATGTACTGCCTCGGTGGTGTAGCATAAGATCAACGTAAAACAAGAAGTAAGTACCTAACCTACTTATCCCTACCCTTGGAGGTGAATGATACCTCTAGTACTGCTAGCCTCTACAGGCTACGGCAATCACTTACCACCAGGTGGACCGTCCACCTTGTATCCATACTTGTTTGCCACCAGTGTAGCGTAAAAAAAACTCCCTCGCTGCATTTTTGAACTTGTTCGTTCTTCTTCTGCTGGAAATAGCGTCTACCAATTTAGCTTACACCATCCCATTCTCCGCGTGTCGCATCCTTTCTGCTCCAGGGCCCGTAGAATGTAACTCACTGAATCATATAGACATCGTATCGTCTCGCTTGTGATTGGTAGAGAAATCGTCACGTGATATCGCAGTAATCCCTCGGCCAATCACGGTGATCACCCAACCAATCACAATGACACGATGCGATGTCGATACGATTTAGTGAGATACATATATACATATCACAGTGATCACGATACGATCGACATGTGAGGTATGAGATTCCGTCTAACCCCCCAGGTCCTTCTCAGGTCTACAGACCATATTCGAATGGGCGGGCTTCCTACTCTGTTTACGAATTCTGCTGGGCATCCACTCTAGAACCTTTTTCCTTCTTTGCTATCTTCGTTTTTATGTTTAGATTTGTTTTTTTTTATATTATTTAAAGGAAAAACCGGACCTAAGATAACTAAATCAGCAAAGATAACTTTAAACAAGAAGTTATCTAAAAGTACTATTGCTAAAAATCAAACAACATCAACCATTTGATTGTAAATACCTTAAGCCTTCTCACGAGCTCATCAGGACCAAGGTCATCGGTGATGGGACGGCAGCCTTGCGGGTACACTATTTCCGCCATGCTGCCAATCTGAAAATTATAAACATGATTTACATATATTGTGGAAAATAAATTGTGATTGTCTAAATAGTGTTTAATTTATAGTGCTAAGCATGTCAAATGCTAAAAATATATATAAAAATATCTAAATAGTGATGTAAAATATTTCATTTTTAATGATCTGGCGAGAGGTGGCTGTGTGTGAAAGATGGAGATCGTGACGTGTGGTGGGAATGAGGGAAGGCCTTTGCATAGCATAAATGCTGATACATAAATGCTGATACATAAATGCTGATAATATTTATATCCATTACTGTGACAATTTAAAAAAACAATAATATTATATTTGAATTTGGAACCTGTCATTCTTAAAGGAATATTCATTGTTTTTAATTTTTGCTCCAATTTGTGTTAATTATTCTTGTGATATTAAAACTTCGTGGATGATAAACTCGGTTCGAATTCGTTCGTTTTTAGTGTTTTTGTTTTACAAAGTAGGTATAATTTTTGAACCTCTCCATCCGCTAGTTACTAGTCGAATATTTGTGTACCAGGCTATTGATAGACCGTATAATGAAACATCCTCTGTTTGCTATAGAAAAAGATCTGCCGTCCATGTAGTAAAATTAAAAAGGAGATCAAAACAGTATAAGTTTGTAAATAATTCGAAGAAATCCTATCTGAAAGCAAAAGATTTTATCTCGGGAAATGAAGTGGAGAGTCCATAGAAGAAGAGCAATCCATAAGAAGCACCTAGAACCACGTCACGTATTTTAAAAGGAGACTTAGAGCTTATAGCTTACTAGCTGTTACCCGCAAATTCGTCTGCTTGGAATTTAGTTATTTTCTTTTTTACTATAGAATCCTAATTATTTTTCCAAAATATAAGTGGTAATCCCCGTCCCGTGAGTCCCATCCAAATCGGTCCAACCGTTCAGGAGATTAGCTGTGGATGTGTATTCGCCATATATACTTATCTAAGTGTCTGAATCGGTATTCAATCACAATTTCATGGGTTTTTTTATTATTAATTATTTTTCCAAAATAAAAGTAGCCTAAGTCACGCCTTTTAACATCAGCTATCTGCTAGTGAAAGTCCCGTCCAAATCGGTCCAGCCATTCCAGAGATTAGCCTGAACAAACAGACGGACAAAAACTTTAAAAATTAGTATCTTATATTAAACACAAAGTGAAAAATGTGAAATCGAAAATAACAGTCAGGAGCAGGATTTGAACCTGCATCTTCTGGATACCGTCCAGATGCTTTACCAATTCAGCCATCCTGACAATTGCTCCTGACTGCTAATTTCGATAACACATCATACTTAACGTCTTTGGGTGACGCCTGCGCCATCTGTCGGACGTATTTTCATACATTATACCGACCAGGTAAACTTAATTTTACAATTAAGATTTTACCTAATAATGACGCAAACCCTTTAAATATTTTAGATATTTTTATATATATTTTTAGCATTTGACATGCTTAGCACTATACATTAAACACAAAGTCAGGATTGCTGAATTGGTAAAGCATCTGGACGGTATCCAGAAGATGCAGGTTCAAATCCTGCTCCTGACTGTTATTTTCGATTTCACATTTTTCACTTTGTGTTTAATGTATAGTGCTAAGCATGTCAAATGCTAAAAATATATATAAAAATATCTAAAATAATTAGTATCTTGTTATAAGTTGCGTAATAAATTATACTCTCGTGTACACTTAATAAACAACTGTTATTTAAACATTACAAACAGACACTTCAATTATATGTATAGATTAAGAGACGATTGGTCATTATTTAACCGATAATTTAAAAACGAATAGGGTGGTAAAATCAAAACAACATCTTAAGCGCAACTGAAGAGAAAATATTTACTATCAAGCAATATTTTAAAAAGCATAGTCACCAAGCTTATGCTCAAAGCTCTATAGAGGATTCTCAATTAGTCAACAGAGTGCAACATGGGCATTATCCGACTTCAGTGATGGTTTGGTATGATGTTAGCTATCAAGGAGGAGCAGCTGTGCTGCATATTATTGTGAAAAAGATGGTAAAACGTTGGTACAGGTGTATCATGATCTAATTCTTAAGAAGATGGTTAAGACTCTTGACAACACCATGTTCCAAGCCAAGTATGGTACTTTCAGCAAAACACAGCATCAGGTCTCAATCCACATAAGCGTGGTTGGAAACTGACTTCATCCGAGCTGAAGATTGGCCGTTATCTGGTCCCAATTTTAATGCACCAGGTTATAATCTATGGTCAGTTAAAGAAAGTATTGCATGCTCTACACACCAAAATAATTTGGGGTCAATAGAGCAAAATCGGTAGTGAAGAATTTTTCCGTGAGTAAAGTGCGTGTTTCAATTGATAACTATCCTCAACATTTAAAGGAATGTATTAAGGTCAATGGAGATCTTTTTGAATATACTGCACATTTTTTTAATGCTATTATATTAATGTATAAGCTAATGCACACTACAGTATAGATGTTTTATGCAATAGAAAAAAAAAAACTTATAACAATATTTCTGGCAAGACTATGTGTATAAAGTAGCAAGTCCTTTTTTTTTTTAACTGAAGATACACAGCCCAACCTACTATTACTACAGAGACGAAATTTAGAAAATAGGTAGTTTTATAATGTTAGCAAGGATGAGGATTTTTGGAAAACCACTGTAATGAAACCTGTAATGTTTGCTGACACCCACTAGGCCAACATAATGTACTATGATCTGAAATCTGAAAAAAACTCATGCTGAACAATAATAGATTGTGAAAAAATGCTTAAATCTACAATTAAATAGCTCTGATGAACAAAAAACAAAAGGGGTAGGCATATAGCAAATTATCAAGGTAAGGTTTATCTAATACATGATTCAGACAATTTGTGGCTGCTTATGTAGACAGCACACTCCTAAGCAACTATGTTCAGTAAACAGTAATCAATGCTGATACTATTCTAAAAGTTATTGAGATTATAATGTGGTCAAGCTCTTTTTGAGTAAACAAGTTAAATATAGGATATACCAGAGTTAAAACTATTTACTATACGTTTCTCAAAACCAATGACTGTTGAGTACCTGTCTCCTCTGAAAATTAATTTCTTTGTGGCAGCAAATTATGATAGTGGCATTTTTCACTAATTTAGTAGCTATGTAACCATAAGCGTGGTATTCATACAAAGTTAATGAATAATTATGTGTAAAACTCTGTCCCTAATCTACATTAGTATTGATGATACTTTTTTTTAAATATATCAGTATAGTATGGGCAGTGTGTCCATTTCTGGATTTAGGCCATAATTTACACATCTTAGCATGTAAAGGATCAATACCCACTGAGGATGGTTTTCATAGCCAAATTTTAATACCTTAAAATATGATTTGTTCTCTAAAGTAGCTGAGCATTTCAAGTGCTAAAATACAGATCAAAATACCCCAATTAAAATTTTGAACAATTTAAGTAGTGAAAACTGGTGGCAGGGTTTGAAATCTATCACTTGTTTGTCAGGCCTAACAGACCTGAAAGGGAGGCTACCACAATCTGTAACTGCCATAAATTATCTCTGTGTTGATGGTTGCAGGAGACAGCCTTTCTGATTCTGCTCTCAAGCAGTGTTAGATCTTTATGATAGAGCAGCTCCTTGGCTGTGCTCTTGGGGTTACCAAGTCCATTGCTTGTCTGCCACCATAATCAATTAAAACAAAACTGAATATTTGGTTAAGCAAGGTTTATAACTAGTGATTGTCAAACCTTTATCAATAGCTATTTGTTAGTCTATAACACCCACTAGAAGGCATTATAGACAAGCAAAATATTAGATTTTCCTTAGTTTAAATAGTAGTATTGGCGAAACTTTCTGTTGTTACTCTAAAAAGGTTGTATATTTTTGTTTTAAGGCTGTTACTGCTACTACAGCTTGATTGTCAGTCACATACAACACAAGAATGAGTCTCATCTTACAAAGAAAAATATAAGTGCAGCACATATTTTGATGAGGACATAACACTCAGTTAATTTCTAAGTATTGTATCATGTTACAACATAGCCACATACTGAGTGTTATCTCAAACAATGGAATGCAAACAAATATTTGGTGCATAGTATTATAAATTGTTAAAATAACTGAGGCATACTTATAGATTGTTGACATCGGAATGATAAATCTTCAGCAATGAGAGATAGAAGCATCCAGACATTTATTTTCATCCTAAGAATGGGGCACTGTTGTTTATATTCTATGCAATACCAATGTGGTGTTCTAATTGCATGTTTTGTATCTTAGTTGCTTATTGTTACGTTAATTTAATGTTATAAATGCAGTTTCATGTTTCGTTTGTATAACCATCTTCATTGTTTTCAATTTTATTAGAAACATATATTATTTTAAACATCGTGTGTTCTCTTGAGAAAAATATAGTATGATAGCTATTCTTTATTGATTGTATCAAGAACTACACAAAATGTGGTATGTAAAGGCGAAAAACGTGACGTGGAAAGAGAAATAAATTCACAACTTCATATTTTTACAGGAATACATATGCAAACATAATTTATATCTTGCCCTGTTGCTGTGCTCGTGGTATACAACAATCGAATTATAGTGGAGTATATTAGGACCTACTTTTTACGACCCAACAAACAACACAAACTTGAAAGAGGTTAATCCATGCAATATGTATCTAAATATACTGAAATATATCCAATAAGCATCACGATTACTCATAAATGAACAACTAAAAGCTCTAATGGCTAGAATACGTACAAGAATTCATAGACGTGGGCCAGCGTTCACGTCCCGATGTTTACATAAACCACCACAATAAAACCACATAAACAAAGTGGTCACAGTTATAGCACAATCGTCTTGTTAAAACATCACTGAAAAACTAATTATTAGGATTATTTACTGCGCTATTGATCTAAATACATAGAAAAAGCGTTTTAATTTTTTTTATCAGTATGTAGACGCCAAACTGCGGGAAAAACTACAGTGAAGTTAGATGCACACAGCTCGCAATTCAAGGTCGTTCTTTATTTTTCAAGATAACCTATATTGCACTATGGTTTTTCTATAACTCATTGTCTATGGTCCACCCATTCTTTTTTTATTGTTTTTTTTTTATGTTAACATAGAATGGATGTAAGAACCTGATCTATGGACGCTCAGATAAATAACCTATAGATGTAGCCATCGCGTGGCCATTCATGAGACACCAACATAACACGTCAGTGTGACTATATACGTACAATGAGCCCTAAATGTGGCAAACATTACAAGAGGCTCGCGATATAATTATTACTACTATCTAAATAAATCACTAATTGATAAATACATTAATATCAATCACTTATTATCCTGATTAATATTTTTAATGCAAAATTAGAGATAATAAACTGTCACAAAGTTTTAACGTACTATAAAAGATTTTATTATATTTGTTTAACACTGAAATCCTGCAACATCACTTAATTATTAGTAAATGTATAGTAGCGATTTTACATCGGATATCGAGATAAATAAAATGAATGAATTACTCGTAAATTCATTGATTGTGATTGTGAAAAGCAGTGTGTCTTGGTAAAGGCGTACCAAGACACACTACTTTTCACAATCACAATCATATTTATAAAAATACTTACAGCTAGAAAATTTAAAAAGAAAACACGTAAAAACAGTTTCCAAAGGCTTTATTCCGTATCCTAAAACACGACAATCGGAGCACCCACACAATGTCCCCACCATGTGTGACCCACACAAACCCAACAAACAAAAACCCACAAATCATTAAAAAAAACTAGTATTCCTGCACATTTCTCAAATATGCTTACTAGTTTTGTCTGTAAGAATTTACACGCCATACTGGTATCAGAGTCATGGCTAAAGCCTTGCCTGTCATCGATCTCCTATTCTCTACCAAGTTTCCAATTAGTAAGAAATGATCGAACTGGTTCAGGTGGCGGTGGCGTTGCAATCTATCTCTGCAATTACATTCCATACACTATTGTGAGTGTGTCCTCACAGCCTCTACTATCGAATGCGGGGGAACATCTCCTCTTGGAAGTGGAACTTAAGTATACCAAGGTTCTACTTGGTGTCTATTACTCTCCTTCGCTACGTATTAATTTCCTGTCTTCTTTTGAGCAGCTTTTAGAAAATATGACCCCCCCTTACAGTCACACAATAATCATGGGCGACTTTAATACATGTCAATTGAAATCTGATTCTCGTTCTTCCTCCCTCAGATCTATTGTAGAGTCTAGTAACTTATCTATTTTACAACTTAATGCAACTCACCATTTTCCCAACTGTACTCCTTCTCTTCTTGACTTAATTCTCGTTTCTTCACCTGAACATGCCTCCTTTCATGGTCAATGCTCAGCCGATTCTTTCTCTTACAACGACTGCTGGTAAGAGAAATAATCGGCTGGCTGGTGTATCTTTCATATAAAATCCGCCCTCCTAAAGAGAAACGCAAAATAATATGGCAACGGAATTTCAGTGATATAAATCACGAAAAGCTTCGTAGAGATGCCGGCAACAACAACCGGGTACCTTTATTGGAGTCTAACGACATTGACACCAAAGTTAGCCTGTTTAATGAAAATCTTAAATTACTTTACGATAAACATGCTCCTATACGACTGTTAAAAGTAAAACATTTACCTTCTCCTTGGCTAACAGCTGACATTAAGCTAATAATATCTCAGAAAGCTGCTGCTAAAACTCGTTACAAGTGTCGGCCTACTCCTGGAAACTGGAATAAATATATTGCTATCAGAAACCACTGCAATAAGGTGTGTAGAAACGCACAACGCAATATTCATAATTCTGTTGAGGATGCAAGTCCAGCAAAAGTCTGGAAGTTTTTAAAATCATTAGGAGTTGGTAGGTCACAAAGTGATAGAATTCCCAAAGATATTAACATTGATTCTCTTAATCAACATTTCTCATCTGTGTCCAGTTTTAATGGTACTAAAATAATTCATTTCTTAACGAAAATAATCTCCTCAATTCTTTCTAATCAGGGTTTCACGCTGGTCACAGTACAGTTTCAGCATTAATCTAAATTACTGACGACATTCGACTAGGCATGGACGGAGGAAATCTGACGGTCCTCTCCTTATTGGACTTTAGTAATGCTTTTACAACCGTAGATTTCCATATCCTTCTTGGTATTCTTCGCTCTATTAACATATCTCCAATGGTAATTGATTGGTTTCGTAGTGACCTGTTTGGTCACCGACAGCGTGTATGTGTCGACAACACGTACTCTACTTGGAGTAATACGGCTTCTGGTGTACCACAGGGCGGCGTTTTATCTTCTTTACTCTTCGCAATTTTCATAAATTCAATCTCTCACAATTACATTCATCCTACCACCTTTATGCAGATGATTTGCAAATATATACTCAGGCACCTCCACGGTTTTTATCGCAGGCCATAGCAACTATAAACGCTGACTTGGACAGAATAAGCGAACGGAGCCGTAATTATGGTCTCAATGTCAATCCATTAAAAACTCAAGTTGCTATTGTTGGTAGCTCTAGGACGTTGGCCAAAATTGAACTCAAACCTCAAATTCAATTTGATGGCATTAATTTACCCTTAACAGACAAAGTGAAGGATCTTGGCATTTTAATCGACAGCACTTTATCCTCGGGACTTCAATTACAGGAAGTTAGTCGGAAATAGTTTGCTTCGGCAGGGTCCTGGCGCAGATTACAAACATTTTTACCTATCGCCACTAAAGTTGCTATTGCTCATTCCCTTCTCCTGCCCATAATTCATTACGCTGATGCCAGCTATCCAAATCTCACCGAAGCCCAACTTGATAAACTTGAGAAGCTTCAAAACGTCTGTATACGATTCATATTGGTTTACGTAAATATGATCACGTTTCCGAATTTCGCAAAAAGCTCAAGTGGCTTCGTATTCGTTTTCGCTGGAATACACATATTCTATCGTTATTATATAATATATTATTTAACTCTGTTTCTCCCTCATATTTCAAAGAACGTTTTAAGTTCCTTCATGACACACATTCAAAATCACTGAGGTCATCCGAAAACCTGAGACTAAAGATGCCAACGCATTCAAAAAAGTTTTATGGTCAATCTTTTACGGTGACTGCTATTCGTTTGTGGACTGAGTTACCAGTGACTATTCGACGAGCGCAAACCTTAACTGGCTTTAAAACACTTTTAAATGAGCACTACTTAGGTACTTAATTATCGCAGATCTGATGATACATATAAGTACCCTTTAAGTTTAACATAACATTATTTATCTGTGACGTATGTATAAGTATAGGTATATTAATATTCAATAGATTTGAGTTATTATATTATTACGCCACTCAACTACCCTGCTATTTCCTTTCCACATTTCCGTTGTGGGTTGCCTGGAAGAGATTGCATATAGCGATAAGGCCGCCTATTTGTGCATTATTTATTATTATTATTTTTGTTATAAGTTTTTTCTATTTTGTTTGTTTTTTGGTTTACAAATAAAGAGATATCTATCTATCTATCATTACTTCGAAACTAAATAAAATCTAAATTGAACTAAATTACTATACCCTCCTTTTCAATCACTGTAAATATAGGATCAATAATATAATTAGGTGCGAAAGACTACTTTTTGAATAAATTTGTTTGAGACACGGCATTTTTTCAACACCAAAACACGCCACCTACTTTTGTTAGGGCATTTATATATAGAAACACAATGTTCACGTTACGCCATATTTATTAGAAGTCTATTATTTAAATCTAGGTGACATTCCATTATAAAATATCTACCATAAAGTTTATAGCAGGCAACGCCAACCTTATTGTATTTCGTATATGCCTTACTTCCACACTTCCTAATGTACCATGGCTACATCTATAGGTACTTTACTAAGTTTGGACGTATTGACAAACGAGATGGGTTTTTATACTCTATAGGTAAGCCCGAGAAGCTTAGATCTCATATCCATATCCTTTGTCTAAGCTTAGATCATGGCCTTAGACTATAAATTATACAAATAATTATGTTACTGTTAGGCTGATGGTTCTTGTAATTTAAAGTTCTGAAACCACCTGGACGGAGTTGTGGGTAGAGTCTACAGTCAGAATTATAATTCGATTCCACATTTGACATTAGCTACTGTCATTTTATAAAATAATGATACCACATATTAGTGAACACAAAAATCGATAAACAATTGCGATTTATGTTTATGTAATCATAATATTGGTGTGCCAATTAAAAACTAAATTATTGATTTTTATTTAAATAAATACATAATTTTTCATCATAATTATTTATTAATTAGTAACCGCTACTTTATTTTATAAAAAGTTAATATTTTTGTTTTTATATTAAAAACAAAACTTATAATAAAAGAGCCCAGATAGTTTTCTGTATTGGCAGCCCGTGCGCGCTCGTGCAGCTATCGCCATTTTGTTTATCTTGTTATTCGGCTTCATTCTCCCAGTCTAACTGCCCGAATATCTTGTTTCATTGCGAATATAATTATATAAATTTTACATTAAATTTAATAGTAATATTGAATGTTCATGTACTATATTTATATTTAGGTCATACTGAAAAAAAAACTTGGGTGGACATAAAAGTCACATCATCTCGGCAAGCGTTTTTGGAGGGACTGACCACTGGATTAAAAAATCCATCTGGAAAAGGCAAACGTCTCATAATTAGCCATATAGGTAGTGAAGAAGGCTTCCTGGAAGATGGGCTCATGATTTTTGAAGCAAAGAAAAATTGTGAAGATTACCATGATGAGATGAATGCAGTTTGTTTTGAGGAGTGGTTCGCTGGAGTCTTACCAAAATTAAGACCAATCTCAATTGTGGTGACAATATCACACACATTTATAATAAATGTTACAGAAAGTGACAGCGATAGCGATAGCGATGACGGCGACGATTTATAAAATAAAATATTACCATAATACGTCTATTTGTTTTATTTCTCATGTTCCTTCATGATCACATTTTTTTATTTATTTCACACACAATTATTAAAGAAAACTCTCAGATCCTTAATTAAATTAATCGTCATAACTAAATTATCCGTTCAGAAATATTTAATTTCCTGATATACTTAGTTTCTATTAAAGTAGTAGTTGTTTAGATATACTACTATAAACGAGAGGAATCGATCCGGAAATATTCCATTTCCGTATCGAATAATTTTGCAATGTCACTATTTAGTACTTGTCATAACGTTGCAACACTGAAATTGTCAAATCTGGAATCGAATTAAAATTCCGACTATAGTTTAATATATTATTAGTTTTTTAAACAGTAGGTACTACTTTATATTTCGGATATCTAACCTTTCATACTTTAGGGAGTTTCTGGATAAATTGCGGGGAAAAAAAAATTAAGAGCCAATGATACCTTGTTGATGACAGTCATACGCGATTTGAGCAGGCCAATGGGCCATGGCTTAGATAAAGTTTATCTAAGTCGAAGCCGAGAAGTGTAGACCAGCGAGACCAGCGTAGTGAACAGACAGTACAAGACAGTAGTATTAATTATTAGTCTATGCCGAGAAGAGACACGATTCCGTGTCTCAAGATAGATCGATACCATATATAGCTCTGAGTAAGGAAACAAATTCCTTGCTCTAAGCCTTAAAGTAACTTATAATATAGGTATTATACCTACCGAGTAGTCGATACTCAGCTGCTACGGGGGTTAAGGGATGGTGTATCTCGTACATAGAGGATTTTGCCACTATTGCCGTTAATGTGATTGGGATGCCATAACTCACCAAAATAAAGTTTTTGGGATCATGGCTCAATTCAAAATTGTAAGGAGTGCCTCATTTTGATTAGGTATATAGCCCAGAAATGTGAGAACTTACTTACATAACATCACGGCATTTCCTTTGCGGCCAGAAGGAACAAAGAACCAAATGTGAAAAGAATATTAATATTCTACGCTCCCTTTCTGGGGTTGCTTGTTTGGGCGCTTATACTTTTGCTCAAAAAATATTACGTGTAGGTTAACCTCTACCAGGCGATAATTCGTAGCCATATGGATTAGGTACGTTTTAGAACCTTCTAACAAATCAGCTTTAAAAAAATGGACTAATTAAATCTAAATGTTTGCGTATTAATCTCGGTGCTAAGAAATCTTTTCCAATAAATGCAATGCAGGTCGAGTGTGCTTAACCCCCTCTCTCATTGCGTAGACAATGTAATCTTTCTAATAGATTTTTCTTCAAAATAGCTCAGAAAGCAATCATCCTCTCCTTCCTAAAGCCAGTTATTCACACTTTATAATAATACTCATCAAGATGATCTTCCCTGTGTTTTTCATCCATACCGTTTATTTTAATCAACTTCCTAACCCTTTATTTCAGACACCTTTTTTTGTAAAGGCGAGAAAAAAAAATCCTACCCGCACACCCCGTCGTTCGGGGCAACGAACAGGGTAGTGTGGGGCCTTCACCCACTAAAGAAACCCGCCGTGTGCCGTCTCTCCGCCTTTATTGGCGGGCCACTGGAACTATGTTACATTCCTTCGGTGGATTATTTCAGACACCTTCTCTACCTTTATATTGTACAAATTATAATAGAACATTACCTCCAACCAAAAATAATCCTACATTTTCGTATTGATTATAGAGGTTAGTGAATCTAACTAACTAACTTATCATCACGCCATATCCCTTGCGGGGTAGGCAGAGAGATCAGAGTGCTCTATTCTTGCATACCTCTCTCGCTTCCTCAATATTCATAATTCTCTTCATACACGCTCGCCGGTTTCGGAGACTCCTGACTCTACCTTCCTTCAATACATGACCGATTTGGTCTAGGTAGGTAAGTCTCGGTCTCCCCCTGTACCTAGATACTTCCACTTTCACATTGTATATCTTCTTAACCAGTCGCTCGTCCGGCATTCTTTCCATATGTCCGAACCATCGGAACATTCCCTTTCGCATCTTTACACCAATACTCTCTTTCATACCTACTCGCTCTCTTACGTCGTCGTTACGAATGCGGTCAGTCAGCCTCACTCCACAGATTCTCCGCAGAGATCGTATTTCGACCGCATTAATTTTACTCTCTTGCTCTTTTTGCATACCTAACTCCCGCTTCCATATAATAACGTTGGGACAAGCACTGCGTTATGTATTGCGACACGTGCCCTCTGGCTGAGGTGATGACTGCCGAGAAGTTGTCCCAATGCTCCGTTTACTCTATTTCCCGAATTCACTCTTCTCTCTACATCAGTGGTGTACCTTCCATCCCGACTGAATCCACATCCAAGATATATAAATTCATCCACTTGTTCTAGCACACCATTTCCTATTGCTACTCTAACATCTGTTCTGGTTTCTTCTCTTTCAAAAACCATTATATTGGTTTTGCTCACATTCACACGTAGGCCCCTTTTCTTAGAATCTTCACTATAGATACCATAGAAGCCAATAATGTATTTAATCAAAACTTCATAGAAATTATAAACAACTGGTACACTTTGTTTACAGATGTTTCCAAATTATCTAATAATTCAGTTGGTGCTGCGGTGTGGATCCCTTTCACTAGAATCTCATTAATGTTCAAATGTCCACCTGGCTCTTCAGTGTTTACTGGAAAGTTAATAGCCATTTTAGAAGCCATCTCATTTGTAAAATCACACAACTCATAGCATAGCATCACGCCTGTATTCCCCATAATGTATGAAAATACTTCCGACAGATGGTGCAGGCGTCACCCAAAGACGTTAAGTATGAATGTGTTATCGAAATTAGCAGTCAGGAGCAAGGGTCACGATGGCTGAATTGGCAAAGCATCTGGACGGTATCCAGGAGATGCAGGTTCGAATCCTGCTCGTGACTGATATTTTCGATTTCACATTTTTCACTTTGTGTTTAATGTATGTTGCTAAGCATGTCAAATGCTAAAAATATGTATATAAAAATATCTAAATAATTCAATTATGTTTTCTGTTCTTAAAAGTTCCCTTCAGTCTATATTATCTAATTCCTTTCGAGTAAACACTAAGTCTCCAATTACATTGAAAATAAGAGATGATCTATTATCAATGTGATGTACTTGGCATTAATGTTGTATTGGCTTGGATCCCTGGTCATTCCAGCATCATAGGGAATGAGTCAGCTGATATTTGTGCTAAATCTGCCACACATATAGGGTCTCTTGAACACTTCCAAATTTACTCTACTACTGATATTTATGCCTCTTTAAAATCTATTTTATTCCAAGATTGGAACACCGCATGGTTGGTCTCCAAGACCGCTAAAGAAAAATTTTATGGTGATATTCAACCTGATATTTCCCCTAAACCTTGGTTTTCTAAATTTAAAACTGTTTTTTGCTTTATATTATGTTTTACCGCCCGAAGTATCTCGCCCTGTACCTAACTACCTATCATTCAAATCTGTACTCACACTAGTACTTATTCACCCCATTTATCCATATTCTGTACAAATTCATGATATTCAGAATTTGTGTAAGGCGTGTCTAAACACAAAACGACTTATTTTAGATTTTTTGTTTGTTTATCTGTTTGTTCGTTCGCGCATCACGCAAAAACTACTAAACGGACTTTGATGCAACTTCTTTTATTTGATATCTCTTGATTAGACTTAACAACTAGTATACATTTTATCCCGCTACTATATCGGGAACTTGAGATATAACCTAAGAGCTAGCCTTTAGCTGCCTAGTTGTAGATAATATTTGTTGTAAATATTTAATATCTACTATTTTGTTTGTTCCAGTGTACCTACTCATCTTGTTAGATAGTCACCGGCCTTTTTATCTGTCACTGAACAATCTCCTTCGTTTGATGGACTATTCGATATCTCTACGCGACACTGGCAAAGTTGTGTCTATATGTCTAACGACATTCAATCAAGAATTGAATCGAATCTATTCATTCCTTTTCAAACATACGCTTAGCCTTAGCACGTACTGCGAAATTTATTTGCGCGATTCTTTTTCTAGCGCTTTCTGGAACATAATTTGAGCGATATTTTTCCGCAAGTGCGTGCAGCTTCATACAATTTCCTATGTCACAGAATTTTGCGGAAAAAATCGCGCGAATAAAATTCGCAGTGCGTGTTAAGCCTTACAGTCAGTTAAAGATTATAAACCCCTTATTATATCCCAAGAGCCCACGACGGCCAGACCTTCGTTATTTTATAAAAGCTGATCAAGCAAGTATGGAGTTTGGATAGTGGTGACTTGGGCACGTAACAGGTAATAAAGGTCTATAAAACAGCACCTCAATTTCGTTAAAGTATAAAGCTCAACTTTTTTATATTTTGTTCAGATTAGCATAAAAAATTACGTCATCCATTGCCGGACACTTAGTAGGTACAGTTGCAACCCCCTGCCAGACACCCCTAAACTTCAATAAATTATAATTGTACTTTCATTATAGTATAAAAGCTGGATTTTATATTACGTTACTTGGGGACCTATAAAATAGTGTTACCCCAAAAGCCGCACAGTTTTAATGGTTGTACTTACTTTATTATGAACGAACAACAAGTGGAGACTAAACTTTAGAAAAACATTATCAAAGGTTGTCTGGCAGAAATTGCTATTAGCAATAAAATCGGCCATTGTGCATTTTCTTGGTAATTTTATTACAATAGCTGTATAGTATGCAACCCTGTAAGTATTTTTTAATGCTAATGATGGCAGACGAGCCACGGCCCACCTGATGGTAAGTGGTACTTAACCGTCGCTCATGGACTCAACTATACTTACTGAGAGTATTGTCAAGCCGCTGCGCACCATTTCATTACTCAGTTATGAAATGAAAGAATAAACGGATATCTGCTGCTACAGTTAGGAGACGGTGGTACCAACCCGTTCGGGCCCGATAGCAAGTGAGTACTGTCACTTGGTACCCAGCCCTACCACAAGTAATGCAATGTATAATATCTGCTAGGACGAAGGTCAGTTAAACGCAATAAAATTACTTATAGATTTGTAGTTTTTTAATGCTTTCACTACGAATCTCACCAACCGACTGAACATCAGATCATATCATTTTATAATGTAACATGACGGTTGACAATGTTGACATTAATCGATTAATTAATCTATGATACTGAATAATATTGACAGTTCTATAAATCGATATTATAATCACAAACTATTATACTAAAACTGAGGATAAATCTGGCTTATAATATAATTAAGCCTACAGCTCGGCCATCCTGAAAAGGGTGAGTCCTCTCACGTATTTTACAATAGATATTATTGCAAATGCGAAAATCAGTTATTATTAGTTTATATTATTAAATATATTGATTTAACCAGAAACTAAGACTAAAAAAAAGAAAGCTACCACCGGATCGGAACGGCCTGACTGAGAAAGATCCGGCCAGAAAACTCAGTAGGCAACAACTGTTATGGATTATTAAATTTTATACAGAACTACTGAAAGCTAATTAGTAAACATTAGAAAGTATTATAATCATATATATGCCTAATCTGCTATGATCTACGATTATCTGTGCGATATCGGTCTCCGACACCTTTCACTGTCTTCGCTGATCACTTATAGCTCAAGCTCAGTCAGTCATAGTCATACCTGATCTGCTATGATCTACCATCATCTGTGCGATATCGGTCTACGATCTACACTGGTCGCTTATAGCTCAAGCTCAGTCAGCCATAGTCACGTCTGATCTACGGTCTGAGATCATCTGTGCGATATCGGTCTACGATCTGCACTGGTCGCTCATAGCTCAAACTTAGTCAGTCATAAAGTATAAATTATTTGAGAATAAGGAAAAAGAGATTTTTTGTACTAGCGGGAATCGAACCCGCGTCTTTTCCAATCCGGGGAAGTGCTCTAAGCCACTGAGCTATAGTACAGGTACTTCGACCATCCCAATCTCCTTATTACATTTGTCTTTTTCCTTATTCTCAAATAATTTATACTTTAAAAGTGGCGGAGCATGTCAAATGCTAAAAAATATAGATCAAAAATGTTAGTCAGTCATAGTCACGCCTGATCTGCTACGATCTGCGATCATTTGTGCGATGTCGGTCTACGATCTGCACTGATCACTCATAGCTCAAGCTCAGTCAGTCATAGTCATGCCTGATCTGCTACGATCTGCGATCATCTGTGCGATATCGGTCAACGATCAGCACTAATCGCTCATAGCTCAAGCTCAGTCAGTCATAGTCACGCCTGATCTGCTACGATCTGCGATCATCTGTGCGATATCGGCCTACGATCTGCACTGATCACTCATAGCTCAAGCTCAGTCAGTCATATTCACCCCTGATTTGCTACGATCTGCGATCATCTGTGCGATATCGGTCTACCATCTGCACTGATCGCTCATAGCTCTAGCTCAGTCAGTCATAGTCATGCCTGATCTGCTACGATCTGCGATCATCTGTGCGATATCGGTCTACGATTCCCACTGATTGCTCATAGCTCAAGCTCAGTCAGTCATATTCACGCCTGATCTGCTACGATCTGCGATCATCTGTGCTATATCAGTATACGATCTGCACTGATCACTCATAGCTCAAGCTCAGTCAGTCACAGTCAGTCATGTATAGTCTGCTACAATCATCAACGCGATACTGCTTTCCATCACTATTTTCCTTCTGGAGTGATTGCTTGTAGCCTATGCGCCTTCTCATATTTAGATCAATATCAAATCAATAATCAATAATCACCTGAAACACACACAATCGTAATAAATGTTGCAATGATCACTTATTCACATTCTAATATAATCAAGTCGTTTCATGGCATTATATTTTGACTAAACCTATATCTGTATATCGTCACCACTAGTGCCGCTTTCACTATTCTCGCTAGTTAAGGTAAAAGCCAGGCCAAGGGTGAATTTTCCACATTCATATCTTTTATTCTTTTATATTCTCTTTTAGTCAGAGGAGTATCAATTATTAAGAACCTATCGTTTTACATTATCTTCTTTAAATAAGATCTAAGATTCCCCTATGTGCTCTTTATCTATTATTCTTCGTTCAACTCGAACAAGGTCACCTATCTTATAACTGGATGCGTTTCTTTTTTTTTTATGCTTATCAAATTCCCTCTTCCGATATGTTGCTGTTTTTCGATCCTGATTTAGCTTTTGATCTCATTTCAATGAAATTCCTGTCACTTACACGCGATAATACTACACTAAGTACTTCATTTATTAAATTTTCAGATGGAGTTATAGGACTGTTGCCAGCGGCCTTGTGGTGCGCACCCTTCAAATATATGGCCACGTACTTAGTAAATCGTCTCATTCCACTTTGTGTTAAATCGTCTCATCTCAGTAAACCAGAATGTTCGTGTACTACTCAAGGTTTTCTCATAACCAAAGTGACCTACATAATCTGGGTTCATCCTGAGAACCTGCCATCTTACACCCCTAGGTACCACCCATTTTACTTGGTCACCAACAATTCCATATAGGTACGTGTTCTCCTCTCAACTGGTAGTTTTTGTAAACGTCGGCTATTACACTCATATTTTTTTGTTTTTTAATCTCGCAACATATCCCTAATCTTGGCAATTTCCTCGCCATTGCTTTGTACAGTTGAGATCCAATTCTTTAGGTCTATGTTCAGAATATCCAATATACAGGGTCTGTCAACATTGGACAATCCGTTAATCGGAGATAGCCCTGATGTCAGGCTACAAGAAAATCGACTTTTTTATTTTAGGATTGCCATCGGTGTGAAAACTTTTGTATTTTGTATTATTTTTTAATTTGTCTTTGCTCATTTATCCGGTCACCATTTCAACAAAATAATAAGTTATTTTAATGTACTTTTTTGTATCCGACTCCTGGATACTCGTATTATTATATTAGGTTACTATATAAGACATTACCAATGCAAAATACTGTCAAATTTTACACTTTGTAAGTATTTATTTTTCTTCATGTCAAAATTTTAACATTAACTGTCATAGGGTCAGTTGCAGGAGCCCGATTAGGAGCATCCACATGTGCCATACGTATGTTCATCCCTTGCAGTTTTCTGACTGTAATATGCCACAGGTTTTAATGATTCGTTTTTATGCTTTTGCATTAATATCCCGGCTACTCCGAGCTTAGTGGCGTCAGTGTTTAGGTCCGTCTCATGTTTGAGATCGTTATAATGCATGGATAGGACGTTCAGCTAATTTTTGCTTCATTGTTTGAAAGGCTTAAATTGTTTGTCTGCACATTTCCAAACAAAGTTATATTTTAGCAGATTGGTAAGAGGACGCATGGTAAGTGCAACATCTTTAACAAACCACCTGAAAAAACTGGCGAGCCCTATAAAGTGTCTTAACATCGTTGACATTTTTGGGTATCGGAAAATTGTTGATAGCTAAAATCTTATGTATCCCTGGTCTAATACCCTGCTCGCTGCCTTGAAACCCCAAGAAATCGATTTCCTTAAAGTAAAAGTTACATTTTTGAAATTGTAAATTAAGTCAATAATTTAAGTACCATCTCTAGCCACTCAAAACCTTCTCCAAAAGACCTAGAAGGTATCAGAATATCTGAAAATAATATATGAAAATAACAAAATCAACCTTGTCCTCTATAAATTTCATATTCACCCGGTAAGAGATAATGTCCATAGCCAGGTCTATCAAGAAGCCTCCTCCTCTAACATATACAGTTCCCCTGTATTCAGCTGAGCATTCAACATAAACTAAGCACATTCGCCTTCGAGGTATAGAGATAGATGTAGACATAGGCATAAGTGAATACCCATATCACGTAAATATCAAGGGGTCAGACGTTTTAGTAATGAGAATACCGGCTCTTTCTGTAAAACTGTGTCCAACAAGTGCAGGGTATTTAATAACGTCATCGTCCACAACAATCACGATCAGTTTCTCAGTCAAATCTTAAATTGTTATACTAACAGTGGCGGATCCAACCGGTAAAACAACAATATTACCTATGCCTCTCATGGTGGGTATATCAGAATCACAAGACCATTTTAAACCTAAATCTTTAGCGTCACTACAACGAATCAAAGTACATTGGCTACCTAAATCTAAGTCCTAATCAAGTTCTGGCAACCCCAACTAATTTCGGCATAGAATAAAGTATGAGTTGATCATCACCCCATCTGTATAATTTTACAGACTCATCAACTTTACCAAGCCACATTTGTACAGTCTGCCCCTTCACCATCGGATCGAATTCCGGGTACAACATAACCCAATATCGAAAACTTGTTACCCTCCGATCGAATATTAGTTAAATTGTTCACTATTTTAGTCAACAGCAAATTAGTTAAATATTTTTCATGGCAAAATTGGAACGCCTTACCGGTGACGGCCTCCGTTGACGCGATGGCTCGAAATCACTGCTCTCGCTCAAATATCTGCGCTCGTCTCGGCGGCTGCTGCGCCGATAGCCGACAGTGCCGACACTTTTACGTTACACAGTTCACGAAACGGTCGTATCACAGAAACCACAATGCACACAGAACACTATCACTATAAATCTGGCTATTATATAATTAAGCCTACAAATGGATGATAATTGCTTACTTCCCTTAGTCGTCTCGTACGACACCCGTGGGAATGGATGGGGTGGTGACATTTGTATTGTTAGTCCGTCACCACGGATAAGAAATTTTCTCGTCAGCTTGTACGCTGAACTGCGCCTGCCTGTGATGAGCTATGATCTAAATCTCTCTCACTTTAACAGAAATGTACGAGAGCGTTTATGTACCTGTATAAACTCTTATATGATGACTCCATCATGCGTGTTTTATTTATTTATTTACTATGGACATCCAACAAAAGATACACACAGATAAATTACAATTAACATTAAAAAATAACGAGGTATTGTTTATGTGCGCTCTCTTAATTATAGGATATCACAACATGCCTAATCTTTAAAGTAAACACAAATTAAACTAGTTGTACAATGATTAAATGAAAACAATCAGTGGTGATGATAAGTAATGAAACAAATTAAATTGAATATGGTTTAGTTAAAATTTTCAAACATTTCTTAAATTTAGTGAGATTATTGTCAAATAAGTCTAACTGTGAATCTAAGGAAGATAATGCGTTGTATTGCCTGCAGAGTCTAGAGACCGGGGCGTAGAGACCGAGGTTTGTTTTGGACTGGGGAATTTTGAACAGTTTATATTTGCCTTTCCTGGGTAAATGTGTAGGAACGTTAATTTTAAATTTATCCAGTAAGTATTTACAATCTACGGCATTGTTAAAAAGTTTATGTAAAAAAATTAAATCGTGTAATTTGCGGCGATGCAATAGAGATTCTAAATGATAGTTATTAAGGCGATTTGAATAGCTCGTCAGTTGGGATGTCATGTTATCACGATAAGATAAGTGGTAGAGAAATCGCTCGCGCTCTAGGCGTTTAAAGTAAACTTCGTAGTAAGGATTCCATATTATAGAACAGTATCTAAGATGGGTCGAACCAGAGTATTAAAAATGATGCGTGCGAGTGTGCGAAAACCTTTGGCAGTGACGTTTAGAATGTGTGTGTCAAATTTTAAATGTGCGTCAAAAAGTATACCTAAATCACGGATTTTCTTTACTTGTTTAAGAAGTGCACCATTTATATAATAATTATTGGGGATAGTATTGGTGTTTCGTGTAAATTGTATGTAGTTACATTTATTTATATTTAAGTTCATATTGTTATTGTTGCACGAAGGCGCCAGTCTATTAAGGTCATCTTGCAATAAATATTGGCCAATTCTGGATTGAATAGGTTACAAAATTTTGAGGTCGTCTGCAAAAAGGAAAAAGAAAGAGTTTTGGAAACAACATGAAATATCGTTAATAAAAAAGTTGAAAAGCATAGGACCTAGATGAGAACCTTGAGGTACTCCTGAAGTTGCAGTGTAGACTGAAGACGAGTGACCGTTAATCACAACTGTGGAAAGTCTGTTAGTGAGATAAGACCCAAACTATTTGATATGATTGCCATCTATGCCAATACCAGCAAGTTTTTTAATTAAGAGGTGATGATCAACTTTATCGAAAGCCTTGCTAAAATCAGTGTAAATGGTATCGACTGGAATACGTTTGTCGAGGTTTTCCGTTAGAATAGACGTAAAACTCATAAGGTTTGTTGTAGTGGATCTTTGCTTGATGAAACCATGTTGAAAATCGGACATATAGTGCCTAAGATGCCATGTCAGGCGCTTTGTCACCAATTTTTCTAATACTTTCCCAAATATGGCAAGTATTGAAATGGGTCTGTAATTAGAAATCAGATTTTTTTGGCCAGATTTATAAATGGGTATAACTAGTGCCTTCTTCCAATCATCAGGAAAGATACCCTCTTCCAGCGATTTGTTATAAATAATTGCCAATGCTGGTGTAAGGTCTTTAGCGCAATTTTTTATGAACATTGGTGGAATATCATCACTGCCTGCACCCTTACTTCCGTCAAGAGCTTTGAGAGCTTGGAAGATTTCATCTTTAGATATTGATATAGTGCAAAGAGCAAGAGGAGAAGCAAGAGGCATTGTAGAGGGAACGTTATATGTAGTGCTGTTTATATTAAAATCAAGTGCAAATTTATCAGCAAATAAATTGCATATGTCCTTTCCATGTGTTGCAGTTTTGCCATTAAATTGCATCTGAGCAGGGTATGTACTATTCCCTTTTCGTTTTTCTTTCATAAATGACCAGAAGAATTTTGAGTTCTTGGTAATGGCAGATTCTATAGTTTCGATATATTTATTATAACATGTTATGCTGAGGGATCTACATTTATCACGGAGCCATTCGAAAGATAAACAATCAAGTGGGTTTTTGAATTTTTTAAACTTTCTATGAAATTTGTATTTTTCTCTAAGCAAATTAATGAGTTCGTGAGAGTACCACTTTGGATAATACTTGTGTTTTACTTTATTGATGGGGACACATTTATTTATCACTTCTCTTAGTACTCTATAAAATACCTTAACCATTTCGTTCACTGTTGAACAGTGTTCAAATTGAGTGGTCCAAGTAATAGATGATAATAATTTAATAATAGTATCATAGTCTGCTTTATGGAAATTCTGTTTACTTTGTACATTTACTTTTAAAAACAGTCATTGGAGATAGATGTTTCAAATGTAAATGAAGGATGATGAAGGTCTTCTATTGAAAGACTGTGGTTACAGCGAGATACATTTAGAACGGCAGTATTGCTAAGTAATAAATCAAGAATTATCGAGTTATGATTCGGTATGTTGTTAAATTGGTACAGGTCGTTGATGGTGATAAATTCTAGAAAGTCTAGGTTTAATTCTGAACTTTTGAATTTAGGGCTAAAATGGTTACTATTTTTGTCTGGTAACCATGTAATATTGTTGAGATTAAAACCACCAATAATAATGGTCAGTATATGTTTATCCAATAGTTTCTGTGAAGATGATGTAAATATATTTAGAGTATTACAATCTAATGGGGGTGGCAGATATACTGCGCAGATATTAAATACATTATATTTGCTTTTGCTCGAGCAGCTGCATGTATGGCTTTATTTTCCGCAGATAAATGTTCTACCATATAAATGGGTTCCGGTTTGTCAGTAGCTATGCCGAGATTACTTGTATTCAACTTATTATTAGGGTTTGATTTGTTATAATTAATCGCTGCTGCAAGAAATGTATCACGGAGATGCGGGCTAGATAATTTGACGAGGACTGAACGTGGTCTTTTGCTTTTTGTATCCTTCTTAGCAATTCTAGTACAGTGAAGGATGTCTGCCTCTTGCAGTTTGCAATTAATTACTTTACTCAGTTGAGTTACAGTGTTCAATAACTTTTCAGCCCTATTTTCCGGTATACATTGAATCTCCACATTGCTAGCCCTTGCATGCTGTTCCATCAGATTAATTCTTTTTGATAGAAGATTAACAGAATTAAGTAGGATACTGTTATTTTTTTCAAGATCGACGATTCTTTTTGAATTCTGGTCTAGACTAGTTTTCATATTTTCATATTGCTCATTAAAAAAGGAAAGAGATGTTTGAAAATCATTGATAAGATCTTGGGTCCGTTTGAACTGATCATCACCTAATTTTTAAATGCACTTTCGATCTCTGATCTAATGATACTTCGGAGCTCGCTTCGTGTCAGCTGGATTAAATCAGTATCCTCAGACTGTTGAAATTGTTGATTTTTAGTTGTCTTATTGCGAAGAGTAACATTGGATTCAGAAGTAGTTGGTGAGTATTTTGGTGATATAGCTGGATTATCATATCGAGCAGAACGTGCAGGAGTATTAGTGTGCCTTTAGGTTGTTTTGTAGCGGGACATTTCCATCGGTTCCTGCTTTCCTGGCTCATAGATTTAAAACGTTTATCTACTACATTGGCACAAAGTAGGTCGTAAAATAGCTGGCATGAGAAACATTGCAAAATTTCTTTAGTTTTGATGACATTCATGCATCCGACGCATTGTTTTGTAGCCATGTTTTTGATATTTACAAAGTATCAACTTTAAAACTCACCAGACGGTATATTACTAGTAAGTACCTACTTTAAAATAGTTATATATTCAAGAAAAAAGCACTTTTAAATCCTAAAAAGATTATTGTTATTTGGAGCAAAAATAAATACGTATTTACGTTTGACATTTGACAGAATATGTTATTTTTGTGCACCAAACGCGGCGGCAGACGCCGTATACACCGTCACTGTCGCCGTCGCGTCGTCCACCGCGTCAAACATTATGGTAATGTGTACTTAGTTCCGTTCACGAAGACGCAGGGCGTTATGAGACGGCGCGTGGAGAATGACGGCGTCCTCTGCGGCTACATCTTTTGACAGTATTTTTTTGACATCTCACAATGCAGACAATAAATATAAATAGAAGAGAATCAACATTTACAAAAGCTGAACGCGAACAGTTTAGGGAATATGCAACTCTTTACCAATCTACAAGAACGAAAAATTATGACGTATTTCATGGGTAGGTATACCAGAATGTTCAATAAAGATTTGTATTATATATTAGAAAAAAAAAAATATCATATAACTGCTATAATATATCCTATAACCAGAAGCAAACTGACACGTGCATAAGCGGTGTACGCGGCGTAAGCCGCCGCGTGAAACGCTCAATATTAAACAAAACAACAAAACGCTCGTGATGATGCTTGTACATGAACGCTCTCATACATTAAGATCATAACATGTTTGATATAGCCACGCGACGCGACGGCAGACGCGCCGTGCAACGCCCCGCTTGTACGTAAACGAGGCTTAAGAGTACCTAGATCCGTGCCAGTCCCACAGTAATGGATTGTGAAAAAAAGTATTGTTAATCAGTTAATGGAGAATAAGATAAAATGCCATTTAAATGTTTTGTATAGTTTATTTCTTATGAATTAATATATTACTACCCAATGTTATAGAAGAGAAAATAAGAACAATAGCACTGTCACAAAAATAGTCACTTCTTCTCAATGCTATTATTAATTTATGCAGCAGTCAGTTTGTCATGTTGGCGATTATCTTAACGTAACAAGAAATATAAATTGATACAAACATTGCGATTGCAACAGATGGCAATGATATTTTCAGAACCTTCTGTTAAGAATGGTAACGTGACACCACCGACGGCTGCCACAAGCTTTATTATTTACTAAATTAAAAAATACATTTATAGGTCTACAGAAAAGAATTAATTAAAGTGAGATTTCCCATATTTTGTTATTTTATGATACAATATTTGCCACATAAGTCTCACCAACTAATAACGACGCCTTAAAACTGTAGTGCTAATGTGCACAACAGCAACGCTACAGTTTTAAGGCCCTAGCTATAATTAACTTTAACTAGAGCTGTTTATTATGAAAATTACAACTAATAGCAGAAAAGTTGAGATCTATTTGCTCATATTTAGCCAAACACCGCATCACTTGATTATATAAGTATAATTACTTTACGGTTATCAGCTTAAAATAATGCTACTACTGCATAATGTAAATTGAAAGCAAAAAAAATTCGTCACAGTAATTGATTATAGCAAAATTATATTTGAGTATTCCCATATAACTTTGTTTTTTTATATTTTTTTATAGATTCAAAAATAAAGATATATGTCGACTCATTCACCAATTCTCTATTGAAGGATTAACAACTGATGTGTAGTAATCAAAATCAAGTATTGGCTATGGATTAAATGAATCAATGAATACATCGCAATATACATATAAAATGAATACATCGTTTAATTTATAACGAATTATAGTAAGTACTAAGTGGTACCTATAGGCAGAGTATAGCAACTAATTATCTATTCCAATCAAAATTAAATTCGTGTTAAACACAAATTATATAAAATCTATCTGATGTTACACATAACATTGCCAATTAGCAAGGTTTATCTTGAGCTACAACTACCTGCCCCTCCATTTGCAACGCACCTTCCTTTTAGGCCGGGGCTGCACTGATGCAGTGACTTCGAAGCACGGCGACAACGCACAAACAAACTTTTAATAACAATGGTGTTGGCCGCACCGGCACAGCGACATGTAAAAAATATTAGATTATATTTTGAGATATTATTAAATGTACTACAACTAATCTGAGTGTCCGCTCTGGTTAATTTTATTCGGCAATCAGCGACGACATTTTACTTTCGTGCGATTGACGACGATACGACAGCGACTTGGCTCGATGTACATGCGGGAAGAGTTGCTACGAGGCTTCGTGCGATAGAAAGAAACTGAGTTTTGATTTTGCACTTGACCGACAAGTTATTTTTATTATAGGTCATGAAACTCTCCGTTTCTTTCTAATTATTTCTTGCTTAATGCCTATGCAGTGCGGCCACCTATTTTTACGCGTTGGCGTCGCTGTCGTGTCGCCGTCGCCCAACCAGTGCAGCCCCCGCCTTAGAAATGTTGACATAGGATTCGGATGTTTATAAAAAAAATGCTTTGTAGTAAGTAGGTACTAAATACTATTTCTTAGTCAAACCATCCCTTTTGTGCCTTTTTTTGGTACTTGGAAAATTTACGCAAAACATCATCTGAAAGCCAAATTATACTGTAACTATAAGTACACAGTCATATTGTTTCCCATTTTTATAAGTAGGTAGTCATAAACCATCTGGTTTCAGTAGGCATCTATGTACATATTTTTCACTTAACACTAATCAAGTTCTAGTTTTCTAAAGGATCCAGCAGTTGAATGTATATTTTGAGTCAAATCATTTTTCTCTAATGCATGTAGGTCGACGCACATATCATCGAGAGCCAAAAGATCTTTTCTTTTTTTCAATAGGTTCCGTTTTAATTCCTCAATCATGTCTCTCAGAGGAACCATGCCGCCGTATTCTTTAGGAAGAATAGATGGATCTACATGCTTCGTCAAATCTTCGCTTGTGCGATGGAACTGAAAATATAGGTAATAAGTAGGTTAGTTACATACATGTTACATAAGAAAACGTATATTGTGACATCGTTACTTTTCCCATCATATTCAAATGTTATAATGTTCAATCTGGCTCGAAGGACCACTTTGTAGACAACGGAGACGAAGGTTTAGTGAGAAATTAGAGACTAAAACTGGGCTGAGAATAATACAATATATTTCGTAGTACTCGTATATACAAGAACCGAATAATAAAGTTGTTATATTGTTACCAAGAAACCAAAGAATAGTATTCTAAAACTAGACAAAGGTAAAAACGTTAAATGCGTCGCCAACACTCTCTAAAAGCAAAGTTTGACTGCACAGATGGCAGTGTTTTAGATACCTACCGGCCTCCCGCTGGAGTGGAGAGGAGAACCCACAAGGGTTCGATTCCCACACAGGACAACTCCTTGTGTGATCCATAAATGGTTATTCTGAGTTTGGGTATAGTTTTGTACTTTGTGTCCATGAAATTAAAACAGATTTAAATTTGACTGCAGGAGCAGCTAAATTAAACTAAGAACTATGCATAAACCGGAATGGCTTCAAGCCCAGATCATCACATTATGTCATCGACAATGTTAATGATCGCATGGAAGTTACAACTTTAATAAAAGCAAGATGTGTTAACCCTTTTGCGAGTGCCTAAAGTGTCACCTATCCCAGTTCTTTAAACGGTATTGGGTAAATTATTCCTTTACATCATATCGAAAAGTGAATTAGATGGTCAAGCGATATATTCATGGCAAGAAGATAATCCTATGCGTCTGGTGAGATCAGTTTGGAATGCTCTACTATGAGCTAACGAGCGAGGCGAACACTAGGAAATGTTACCAAAAGGAATTGATGCAACTAAGCCAAGAAGCTCAAACGCCCCCATCCCCCAATATGTCAAAAGACAAGATAAAGTTATTTTTCAACATGACAATGCTCTGCCACATGATGCAATAACAGTTAAGAAAACTTTGGACGCCTCCAACCTCCTTGTGGGAGATGCAATCATTTCAATGCGTTGCCCCTTTCTACCGCACTCGCCATATTCGCCGATACTGCTCCTTTATACTACCATTTGTTTTGGTCGATGACTCATAGCCTGGCAGAATAGGGTTTTACTAATTGCGGAGAAACTAGAAATTGGGAACGCGATTTATGGATCGCTTGAAGAAGTTTTTCTTAAAATGTTGGACTTATTTGTACACCTTAGAGAAGTTCTCGCACCGCTAGGGCCGTTACTGCAATTAATCGAAATACCATCAGTTTTATTCTTTATTAAAGAGTAACACAAAAAGTCATTTACCATAACACGATCCTTGAGTTTATCGCTCAGTAGCGACACAGCGAACTCGAAAAACTTGACACCGTACTGTGGAATATTCACGAAGTGCGTGCATTTGTGTCGCATTGGTGTTGAATTCTGAAAAAAAAGTGTCTGAATATTTATTCAACATTATCAAACAGGTTTTATCTGTTTATAAAGTGTGTGAGTATACTTGTAAATCAGGCCACGCGTTGGTGTGTCTCAATTATTGTAGACATCCCACGTCCATTTTGGATAGGATTTACGTAAAATCCTTTCTAGTACTTAAATACTAAAGAAACCCATAATTATGTTCACGGACCTAGCCCCAGAAGTTTAGGCTGTATGTTCATATGTCAGTCAGTTATTCTTTTATGTAAGTATATAGATATATTTCTTATTATAGATACCTACTACAAAACAACCACTAATTTAAAGTACAATTTATTTGTGAATGAGGAAGAAGGATACTTCAGGGCGAGCGATCGGAATCGATTCCTGCTCGCACTGAAGTTCTCTTTTTCCTCATTCACAAATAAATTGTACTTTAAAAAGTAGCTTAGCATGTCAAAAGCTCAAAAATATAGATCAAAAACTACTAATTTAGTTACTATAAGTGTGCCAGGTAGAAGCTATATTTCGTTGAGTTGAGACCTTGAGACTAATTAATGTTTAACCACACCAATGTTTGCCAATGCACTGACATACATAGGCCGTGTAGATAATACGCTGAGTTCTGTGGTCGTATTACTTAGGTACACGTTTTCAGTTGCAGATAGGCTAATACAGTCAATGTTAGGTAATTTTCATCAATTATCAACGAGCTACATCATTTTTGTATCCGTGTCAGCCTCATAAGTGCCTTGACCTGGCCCTGTATCAATATTGTTATTAACAAGCCTTTTTGCGCACCTCAGACTATTTTATTTCATGTCAGGGCCCTGAGGACGGCTGATACGATGGTAGCTATGCCCATGAAACATTTATGCTTAGTTGTGAGTAAAAAAGAGCAGTAAAATCCAAAAAATAGAAATTTATCTCAAGGAAAACTATGGAAGTTGGAGACACAGCTTCATATCCTTTGAAACCAAGTAAAATATAACTTACCTGTATACAATTAAGCATGATGCGCACATCTGTAAGTGACCAAAGACTGACGTGAGGCATCTGCATACCAGCCTCGTCATTCACGTGCGTGTACCCCAGCAGTTGAGATCGAGGCTCATCCAGCAATAGTTCCACAATCATGGAGTGGACTCGCGCCATGACGCAACTGTCGTAAAGATGTGGGTCAAAACGACCTGGACATAAAAAAACACTATGGTTAAAGTGCCTAATATTTTATAAAGTAAAACTACGTTTACGGAATCTATCACGAATCGATCTGAAATATCAGCCATGGACGTCTAGCATCTAAGTCCAACGGTGATCATGAATGCTGCAAAGTATTCGAAACGTCAGGATAGTAGAAAAGCAAGTAGACGCTATAGATTCCGTAAACGTAGTTTTATTTCATAATGTGTAACATTCGCGTAAATATCAGGAAGTGCCCAATATTTCTTTATAAGTAGGTATATCATTGGTTGCCTAGCCTTGTGGGTAACCATGGATTAATCCGTAGGTATGACCCAAAGCTTAACTGGACCTATTGACTGATTGAGATAACACATCTTACAATTTAATGTGTACGTGATATTTGAAATAGTTTGATTTTGACCAAGCTCGTTTTGCACACCTCATAAGCGAAGCGTTGAGGTGGGTACTATACTCGTTTCATGCAGAACAACAGATTTTTCAAACTTAAAATGTCTTTATTATCATAATAATATATACACACACATATCAAGAAAAAACACTATTTTTTTAACACTCATGCAATTTTTGTTATTTAAACTAGTTAAAAAACCGTTTAAAAAAAGTTCTGTCTTGGGCATCCGTGTGTCTGTAGGTATGTTCGGATCCACCGAAGGAATGTAACATAGTTCCGTGTTCAGTGGCCTGCCAATAAAGGCGGAGAGACGGCACACGGCGGGTTTCTTTAGTGGGTGAAGGCCCCACACTACCCTGTTCGTTGCCCCGAACAACAGGGTGTGCGGTTAGGAACATTTTTTCCCGCCTTAACAAAAAAAAGAAAAAAAAAGGTATGTTCGGATACCACTAAAGGAATGTTATATAATTCCGGAGGCCCGCCAATTTTCCCATCTAAAAAAAAAAAAAAGAGGTATGTTTGGATAATGAATGTTAATAACACGATAACGACGGAACGACCTTAGCGCTAGATAGCGTATAAGACGTGAGAACCACATTAGTACTTTTTGAAATTAGCGTACCTATTTATTGAAAACTACTTAGTAAGACCAATACATTATTAGTTACTGTCATCGGGTTTCATCTGCAGCCTGAGTTTTCTTATTCACTTTTTTACTATATAACACAGACAGAGAGAGGACAGACGACAAAAATAAACTTAGACCTCGGTAAAGTAAATGTAATGTTAAGTGGTATCAGCTTTAAGTTAATTATTGAAATCTGAAGCACGGTTTTAACTAGAAATAAACGTTATGCCATTTCTTAAACTTTAAAACTCACCCATACAAGACAGCACGACACGCCGTCCTTCCGCGTCTCTTTTCGGCAGCGGCACTAAGTACCCCGCATCAATTACGGCGGCGATCTTCGGGTCCAACGGGTCCAACTTTTGGAACCACTGCGGGTACATTTGTCTGATGGTCAGATATCGTTCCAACATTGAACACGCTTGCGGTATGGAGTACTTCTTGGTACGAAGGAACCGGAGTAAGAATGGGGCGTCTGAAAATATAAGATACTTTCACTTAACAGTTTTTGTTTAAATTAGATAAATATGAATCCCTTATTACGTTACGGCATTATTAAATAAATAAATATTCACGGACATTTCTCACACAACGTCCTCTGGTCCCAAACTAAGCTTAACGCTTGTGCTATGGGTAACAGATTACGAATATAATACATATACTACTTTTTTTTGTAAATACATACATATAATAGATAGAAAACACCCAGACGCAGTACAAATATCTGTGTTCATCACACAAATAATTGTACTGAGTGGGAATCGAACCCACGACCTCGTGCACGGAAGTCGGTTACACTACCGACTACGCCACGTGGCCCGTCAAATTATGCATTCCATGGTGGTATTGAGGCCGTGTGGGGGCGGCTTTAGAATTACACCACCTCTCTCTATCCACGGGAGTCGTAAGAGCCGACTGAGGGAATACCGGGGGAGTGGGCAGCAGCACTCCCTCGAGTATTAACAACATCCACTGCGATCGCTAACCCGCCTGCCAAGCCGCCTGCCGTCTTCAATATTTTTTTAAAGACAACGCCCTACACTAATGAATAATCCTTGTATTGCGGGGGACTTAACCAAAAAACATACTCAGAACAACGATTTCTGGATCACACAAAGAGTTGTCCTGTGTGGGATACGGACCCACAACACTCGGACGAGAGGCCAGTATCTTAACCAATCCGCCATCTGTGCAGTCTGTGCAGTACAGTAGCAGAAGATTAAAGAAATATCTTCTCATTGTAACGTAAAACTCGTGCAAAACAGAGTAGAGCAGAGTACGAGGATATGAAAAAAGTAGGGTAGGTTCCCAAACCGTCTTGTTTTAGTGAAAAAAATATGGTTACGCCCTATAATATTAGATCTACTTCGTCTCATTGTTTATTCAAAATACATCCTAAGCTCGCCCTGAAGCAAGGGAGATATTAATTCACATCATTTACATAGCGCGCGATTTGAATAGCGAGTGTTACGCACTAAGAATCTGGTGAAGTGTTAATATTTATATTTAAAGGCTACACACATATTCTGATAATATACTTGATAACAATAAAATATAAATAATAATTTATTAACTGTCTCTGTGGTAGAGCGGTAGTATGAGTGACTGCTGATCATGAGGTCTCGGGTTCGATGCCTGGGTCGGGCAGTATTATTGAGCTTTTAAAAAGAAAAATTCTCAATAGCAGACCGGAGTTTGGATATGTGCCCGGTAGACAGCAACTCGCCCCCTATTACGTGGGACTTAAACATAGCTGGCGAACCGTGGGTGTGTAATACACCTCTGCCTACCCCTACGGAGAATACAGGCGTGATGTTATGTTTTTATAATTTATTAACGGGAACGAGAAATGTGCCTAGTAATTTGTCGATATTTACTCGCTTTTGCATCGGCGAGCTAAGAATTGACGAATTTTAGTTTTATATATTACTAGCCTTTGCCAGCGGCTTCGCCGCAGCCAAAAGCTAGTTTTTCGGTTATATCTTAGGTTCCCGATATAGTAGCGGGATAAAATATCTACCAGTTTTTAAGTCAAATCAAGGCCTTTTAAATAAAAAAAGTTGCATCAAAATCCATCTAGTAGTTCTTTGAAATAAATTCTACAAAAAATTCTAGTTTAAATAATTTTCTAGTTTTTCGGTAATATATCAGGTTCCCGATATAGTAGCGGGAAAAAATGTATACCAGTTTTTAAGTCTAATCAAGGCCTTTCAAATAAAAAAAGTTGCATGAAAATCCGTTCAGTAGTTTTTGTGTGATGCGCGAACAAACAAACAGACAAAAAATCTAAAAAAAATTGTTTTGTGTTTAGACACGCCTATATAGCCTATTACAGTAATTTTCTCTCAAATATCTTGAATGTACAGACACAGCTCTGTTACAGTTTTATAATAGTATAGATTTTTAATTAAATTTATTTTGGATAGGATTTGCGTAATATACTTGTTTAGTGCTCACTTACACAGTAGTATCAAAGAAAAAAAAATTGTCGATGTACTAGCCCCACTGAGTAAATAACTGACTGCACAGATTGCGGAGTGGTTTAGACAACGGCCTCCCGCCCGAGTTTTGTGGGTTCGATTCCCACAAAGCACAACTCTTTGTGTGTGATCCATAAATGGTTGTTCTGACTCTGTGCGTACTTTGTGTCCGTGAAATTGTATGTTTGTAAAGTCTGCCGCGATACAAGCCAAAAAGACCGAGACTAGCCCCAGCATTTCAAGCTATGCGTTGATGTCAGTGAGTCATATGTTCACCTATATTTCTTACCTGTTCGACATTTCCTAATCGCTGGATGCTTCTCAATAAAATGCCTCATTTGCGCCAAAGCCTGTTCTCTCAAAGCTGTTTCTTCTCGAAGTTCTGCTCGGGCTTTCTCCCTCAGTTCTGGGGGTAGTTCACCAGTTTCCCTCTCTTTAGCTTCGAGGAGAGACACTCTGTCATCTTCAGTTAACCTCGGCGCATCGATGATATCAGGCTTTGGCTCGTGGTCCCTACGGCAATCTTCGGGTTGCAGAACTGAGGTCGCCATCTTTGTTTATCTGTAACAAGCAAATGGATTTCAATGAATACCTATATCAATCTAGAACTTATGTGTTTTCATCTCTTTTATTGAACAGGCACCATAAAACTCGATTAAAAAGTAATCTTTTAACCCTTGACCATTTATTTTTAGTACCCATACCTACCTCCACCGCAGCCAAAACCTAGTTTTCAGGCTATATCTCAGGTTCCCGGTATAGTAGCGGGATAAAATATATTCCAGTTTTAGTCAAAACCTGTTCAATAGTTTTTGCGTGATTACCGAACAAACAAACCGACAAAAATTCTAAATAAAATAGTTTTGTGTTTAGTGACGCCTAATACGTTCATTTTTTCTCAAATATCTTAAATCTCGACACACCTCTATTGACAATGATGTATCCCTACAGTGGATCAAAGGACACAGCAACTCACACGGTAATGATGCGGCTGATGAATTGGCAAGGGGGGGATCGGCGATGATGGTGGAAGGATCAGAGCCTATTCTACCGCTGCCATTCACCTGGCTCCGAAACTTGCTGCGGCAAAACACCAAGGTAGAACACTAAGAATACTGCTCTAACTTAGGTACATGCAGGCAAGCCAGAGAGGCCCTTTCGACAATCTACCCCGGACTGTCACTTAAGCTACGGCGTTTGAAGAGGCCTTGTTGTGAGGTTTTGTCCGTGTGGTGACGGATTAAGAATACAAGTGTCACCACCCCATTCTTTCCCACGGGTGTCGTATGAGGCGACTAAGGGAAGTAAGCAATTATCATCCATTGCATGACTGGTGGTAGGGCTGGGTACCAAGTGGGAGTACTCACTTGGTATCCGGCCCGAGCGGGTTGGTACCACCATCTCCCGTGTGACCGGCCATGAAGCACATCGTTGCGTTTTGGCTGCAGCAGGAGATAGCCGTTTATATTTCATTTCATCTGTGAAATGAATTGGTGCGCAAAGGCTTGACAATACTCTCGGTATAGTCGAGTCCATGGCGGCGACGGTTACCATTTACCATCAGATGGACCGTGGCTCGTCTGCCACTACATGCAATAAAAAAAAAACTCCGGCTCCTAATGGGAGCCATTACTGGACATGCTCTATGGAACAAACACTTATTCACTCTAGGTGTTACAGACAGCCCTCTTTGCAGAGTCTGCATGGAGGCAGACGAAACAGCTGCCCACGTCATTCTTGAATGTCCGGGGGTGGCAGAATACTGGGCACTATATCTCGGGTCTCCGAGTTCTCTATCAGAAGTCATCGGCAACGTGAAGGGTCTGCTAGGCTTTGGCAAGAGTAGTGCCATCAACCCATCACGCAAAAACGTCGAGTTGCGGAATATTAGCTCGCGTCTACATATCATACATACATACGTTACAGCATTTTAATAGTACCTACCTTACATCCATCCATCCATCCATCAGCCTTTCAACGTTCACTGCTGGACATAGGCCTCCCCAAGAGAACGCCACAACGAGCGGTCCCGTCATGGGCGATAATGCCGTAATCGCCACGCTCGGCAGGCGGGTTGGCGATGGCAGTGGATGTTGTTAATACTCGAGGGAATGCTGCTGCCCACTCCCCGGTATTCCCTCATTCGGCTCTTACGACTCCCGTGGGTAGACAGAGGTGGGACAATTCTAAAGCCGGCCCCACACGACCAGTACCTACCTATGGACATTTAATATTACTATTGATTTTATCTCGAGAATATCATAAAATGTGTTTTTGTTCTTACTACGAGGCCGGGTGGTATCGAGCTGACCACTTGTTGAACTAAATAACTATAGTACTTATATTTTGTCCGATCCTATGGTGAAGGATATGAGATGTAGAAAGATGTAGGATGATAGGGTTTGGGTCTGCTTCGTAGGGTGGCGTTCACACTCACCCAACGAAGCGCAATAGTAAGAATACTGCCCCCTTACTATACAAAACGAAACGTTAGACGAACTTTCGTTTCGAGTCATTGTAATTAATCAACAGTCCGTCGCGTGTTTCCTGATTAGTCGAGATTTCGACGCGTGATTCAAACGACCAATCACAAATAATCACAACGAAGTGAAACGAAAGTTCGTCTAACGTTTCGTTTTTCATTCTAAGGGGGCTCACTATTTTTCTACGTCGATATTTTCAATAAGAGGATAATAGGATGATACCTACTTCCCCGATCGGCCCTTCCCGTTTATATTGGTTTCAGTAACTTTCTACCATCAAGTTATAAGTAGGTACTATCTTTCACTTAACTTCCTCCTCTTTATCCTGTGTATGCAGAGCTAGCGGGTAGTTTATTGAGAACTATTAAATAATTAAATTCTACCCGTGACTCCGTCCGCGTGGCCTTCAGAATATTAATACCTACATCACTTTACGGCACATTAAATTAGGTATCTCTATGTAAAAATAGCTATCCCTGGAGCCCAGGAAGCCAGTCTGTATGTGTCCATGATGATTGGTTCAGTAGTTATGGCTTGAAATCGTAACAAACAAACTCACTTTCGCATTTATAATAATTAGTAAGGATATTTAAAGTACGTTGTCCCGTGAGCACGACTGCTGCAACGCGGTTGACTAAAGGTAATTAATAACTTGACCTAATTTATACGCAAAAAAAAAACCCGTTTATGTTACTTTAAATATGTGTACAATTCGCGTATATTTAAAAGTTATTAGTAAGGATAACGATAATCTAGGTACCTACCTACTGCAAATATTTGGGCTAAGTTTTCCGTATAGCCGTCTGTCTGACCTGACGTCATCCCTTTCAAATAAATTATGAATAAGCTAACATCCTTTAAGCGTATATTTTATAAGTATATATTAATTAACGCTTAGCTCGTGTACATACCTATTAGGCTTGTCAAATAATTTGAACACATACAGAGATGGACGCTTCCAAATATTTACTCTACTACATAGTAAAAAGTACCTGATATACAACACGTGTTTTATATACCTACCTAAGAAGTTAGGAGCGTGCTTTGCGCGCCTCGATCAATTATACACTGTGTACTATATATACAATTAATTGATCGAAGTTGCGCGCGTCAAGTGCAACCCTCGTAGAGTGCGCTTTGCGCGCCTCGATCTTATACACGGTGTGTTACACATTCATATTATACATTCAGCGTACGTTATATTATAAATTCAATAAAAAAAGTAAAAATTATAAAAAGAAAGTAAGATGCACGTAGCAAAAAATTCAAATTGACTAGGTTATATGATTCTAGTGTTTTTTGCGAAAAGTGAAAGCTAATAAATTCTAAAATAACGTTTACCACTGTAAAAAATGTGAATAATCATAACTATCAGAGTACGTACACTTAATTTTAATGAAGCTTGTTCTTTTTTCTAACGTTGTTTATGAAAGTTTGTATTTTAGTTACTCGATTAAATATTATAACCAACTGGTATATTATGAAATAAAACATAATCACGGGTCTCCACCCGTGATTACGAATACTGTAAAATATTCAAAACGTCGGGAGTAGAAAATTAACGTGATAAAATCCTGTAAACGAAGTTTTATTTCGTAATGTGTAAATTCACATAAATATCATATTAACTTGGTATCGATATAAACATACCTATACCATTTAATTAAATTTAATTTATTGATAATGTTGTAGTATATACTAATAACACTTTTTATTTATATTAGGCACAAGAATTATATTTTAGTTTTTTTTTCGCTAATGAACGGTTACAAGCCTTTTTTAACACTTAATCCATCCTTTTTATTTTTTTTTTTTATTTTAGGTGGGCAAAAATGTCCTACCGCACACCCCGCTGCCCGGGGAGACAACGGGGTAGTGTGGGGCTCTCACCCACTAAAAACCCACCGTGCGCCCTCACCCGCCCTTGCTACGGCGGATCACGGGAACCGCGTCGTTTCTCCGCGATCCGCAGGCGGCAGCCCCTTCGGGCACCCTCTCTTGTGCGACGCCCCGCGCACTTGGGCGTCACACCTTCGCGGTAGGCTTCCGCGGACGGCAGGGTACTCCCCGACCCCACCGTCCGCAGCCTCGGCTAGGGCGGCATCAGGCGCAGGTAAATGCGCGCACGCCGCCCCGCGCGCCGGCGGCGAATCGGGTCCGCGAAGGAGGATTCCTCCCGGGCCCTCTCCGCCGCCTCCTTCCGCGAGATGACAGCCTCGCAGAAGGCGGCGACCGCGGTCCAGGCCCTGTCACTGCCAACCATCGCTCGCGCAACGGCCGGCAGCGACAGGTCCGCGCCTATGACTGCAGCGAGTTCCCGGCGCTGCACATCCCAGGCCGGGCACGACTCGAGCGTGTGCTGCGCCGAGTCCTCGCCGCAGTCGCAGTGGTGACAGCCTGGGGTCGTCTCCCTCCTAGCGATCGTGTGCAGGTATTTGCCGAAGCAACCGTGCCCCGACAAAACCTGCACCAACCGGAAGGTGAGGACCCCGTGCTGCCGCCCTGCCCATTCTTCCAAGATCGGCTGGAGCGCCCCCACGGTCCAGAGACCAGCCCGGGGCGTCTCCAGCCGAGACCTCCACTTTAGGACGGTGGCGCGGCGGGCATCTTCCCGCCACGCAGAGATTGCGCTTGGCGAGGGGCGGCTGCCCCCCGCCCGCGCCGTCGACGCCCGCCGATAAACGTCGGCGAGCACTTCCGCCTCCAGATCCCAAGGGGGGGTTCCGGCCAACGCGCAGGCTGCATCGCATGAGACCGTGCGGTACCCGCGTATTGCCCTGACCGCTACGACCCTCTGTGGACGCCACAGAAGGGCCCTATTGCGAGCGGCCAGGGACTCCGCCCACACGGGCGCGCCGTACAGTGCCATTGACCGTACTACCCCCGCGTAGAGTCGTCGACACGTGAGACTCGGTCCGCCCAAATTCGGCATCAGTCGCCCGAGGGCGGACGCCGTGCCGACGAGCTTTGGCGCAAGACGGCGGAAGTGCTCGTCAAAGTGCCACCGTCCATCCAATACCAGGCCCAGGTACTTGATGTGGGCCTGGATTGGAAAGCCCACACCGTTGACCGTTATCGAGGCGCCGGCGGGTGGGCCGCGTCGGGGCCCATGGAAGAGTAGGGCCTCCGACTTTTCAAGGGCCACCCTAAGCCCCAGCGCCTCGATCCGCCTGACCACCTCCGCGGTTCCTGAGGTGGCCAGCGTTGCCGCCTCCTCGAGGGTCCCGCCCCGGGCTGTGACGAGCGTATCGTCTGCGTAGCAAATTACGCCCAGCCCGGGGGGGAGCCGGCCACGGAGGACCCAGTCGTAGCCGATGTCCCACAGGAGCGGCCCTAGAACCGAACCCTGCGGGACGCCGCACGACATAGCCCTCCTTACAACGTCCCCTTCCCGGTCCACGAAGAGGACGCTGCGGCCGTCGAGGTAGTCCGCCACCAGCCGCCTTAGGTAGAGGGGCACTCCATGGTACCGGAGTGCCTCCTTGATGCAGCCGAATGGCAGACTATTGAAGGCGTTGGCGATGTCGAGCGACACCGCCAACAGCACTTCCCTCGAGGTGACGGCCTCCGCAGCCGCAGCCTTCAAGCGCAGGATGGCGTCGACCGTAGACCGACCCGCCCGAAATCCGAACTGGGCATCGGACAGGTCGGGGCCGACCGCACCTAGGTGCCGGACGATGCGGGCAGCGACTACCCGCTCGAGCAGTTTGCCCGCCTCGTCCAGCAACACGATGGGCCTGAAGGCCGCGACTGTATTCGGAGACCGTCCCGGCTTCGGCAGGAGCACGAGCTTCCCCTCCTTCCAGCAGTCAGGGAACCGTCCGGACACCAGGCAAGCATCGAACAGTCCCCTGAGGCGGGGCTCTAGGTGGTCGAGGACCAGGGCCAGCACTCGGGCGGGAACCCCGTCCGGCCCGGGGGCGGCGCTTCTCCGCATACGCGCTGTCGCCGCCCCCATTTCCGTCGTCGTCACGGGCGGTACCTCCCCGTCGTCGGCCTCCCGGTCGTCATCTGGCGGAGCCATGACCGGGGGCGTGTGCACCGCCCGTGAAGGGAATAGTCCCTCAACCACCTCAGAGAGGAAGCCCGGCTGGAGGGTCTCCGTAAGGGGGGGGCCCTGGGCGCGGAGCTTGTTGAGCGCCGCGCGGTACGGGCGTCCCCAGGGGTCACGCTCGAGACCCTCCAGCATCTCCTGCCTTTTCGCTTCTTTGGCGCGACAGATGGCCAGCTTAAACGCGGCGCGCGCACTGTTGTACGCCGCATACAGCCGGCCCTCCCGCTCTTCATCGCGGATTCGGCGACGTCGGCTGCGGGTGTAGGACCTCCGGGCACGAATACAGGCCGCACGGAGGTCCGCCAGCTCCGGGGACCACCAGTAGACCCCCTTCCGTCGGGGCGGGCGCCGCACGCGGGGCATGGCCGCATCGCAGATCTGCGTAAGCATGCCGCGAATGCGGCCAGCCTCGGCGCCCACGTCTTCCGTCAGGGGGGGAGGCAGCCAAGATTGAAAAATGGCCGCCTCCACCAGCAGCTCCCGGTCGAGCCTACCCACAGCCCATCGCGGAAAAGCGGGAGTTCTGTCCGCCGCGTGACCCCTGCTGGCGCCCTGAAGGGTCCGGGAGACCTCTATCTGAATGTATCTGTGGTCAGATAGGGTCTCGACCTCCTCCAGGACTCGCCAGCTCCTTACACGTGCGGCGACACCGGGGCTAGCGAACGAAAGGTCCACTATCGACCCGCCCCCGCGCCGCACGCACGTTAGGTCGGACCCTCGGTTTAGCAACACGAGGTCCGCCGCTTCCGCCCACTCTTGGACCGCCGCACCTCGGGCGTCCGTCCTGGGGGACCCCCACGCCGTTGATTTGGCGTTGAAGTCCCCCAGCACGAGCACAGGGCTCGGTGCCATACGCCGTATCGAGGTCTCCAGGTTGTGCAGGAAGACCTCGTAGGCCGCCAGACTACGATTGGGGGAGAAGTACACGCCGTACAACGTGACTCCTCCCCATTCGGCCGCCACATATCCCGTGCCCTTGTCTTTGACTGTCAAGGGCGGGGAATGCGGCGCCGCCGACCCGACGACCGCCACGGAGCCATCCCCGCTACCCGCCCAATTGGGGCGATCGGGGACTATGTAGGGCTCCGCGGCTACGGCACACTTAATCCATCCTAACTTATAAACCATCAGTAGCGGTTAGTTACCACTGTAATCGCATGGCCGTGGCTCTATCACGAGCAAAGTCAAAGCGCTGCTTCAAGGCTGTTCAAAACGGACAATGAGTTAAAATCAAGGACTGCAAAGAGTGGTACATTAGAAGGTATCACTGCTTGATGAAGAAAAACATCGTAAAGAAAACCCACATGCTTCAGAAATGTTATTGACGACTTGTGAAGTCTGCTAACCCGTCCTGGGCCAGTGTGGTGGACTAAGGCCTAAACCCATCTCACTATAAGAGGACACCCGTGCGCAATAGTGGGTAATGGATTGAAAAACAATTCAAATCTAGCAACAAGTTAAAGACGTAGTGCACTACCAATGTACCTATTTGTGTGGTTTGCCTGTGGATCTCATAGGCAAACAACAAAAATCTGCGCGCAGATGGCGCTATCGACCAGAAGGCCACTGTCAAATTCGCATGCTACGAGGCATGTTACGAGAAAATTAAAATTTACCAAATTACTGGTTACAAATTGTATGGAAATGACGGTTTTCAAGGGTCATGTCAATAATGCGTCATCTGGCGTGAAATGATGGCAGTAAACATCCACATTATATAGCGGATGTTTTTTTTTAATTATTCTATTATCTAGAATACCTAGTACTTAAATAGGTAACTTGCCACCGTAATACTAGAAACTGTAGAAATACAAACACTGTGTATACACGTCTCGGTGGTCTAGCGGTGATGCGACTACAGATCGCGAGGTCTCGGGTTCGATTCCCAGGAGAATAAAAGGTTTTTCCGTCAAGAAATTCTCAATAGCAGCCCGTAGGCGGTGTTTCACCCCTGTGTCTCAAAAATCACGTAAAGCCGGTCCTGCGCAAGATCTCTTTCCAGTCGTGTTGGAATTCCGTCCCATCAGACTACAAGAGTGAAGGGAGAGAGCGTGCACTTGTGTTAGCGCATACACTCGTGCACTATAATATCTCCTCCGTACACATCTAGTGTCAGAATTATTATTATTTAACATTTTTTATATACATATTTTATGTTCATTCGCATCCTTAGTGCGTCTCCACTGGATATTGGTCGATGCTTGTGTAGAGCGAAAAGTGCAGTCGATATAATGATCATCATTGTGACTCAGTGACTCAACTATCAAGAATTATCTGCGAGAATTAAGAAAACGTTACTTGGGTACCTTTAATATTTCGTCTAACCGCTTAATTTAGGGGGGTGTGTTTTAACCCAAAGCACTGTTTGATATGATATACCAGTGACTGCTTCGATACTATCAATAAACCCATTTAAAATCTAGCAACGTACCAGGTCTGAAATCATTGTTTCATTTTCTACAAGCGAATCTCGACCTTTGTTATAGCAGTTATAGTTTAATTTATTTTGTATCGTCTTTATAGGCTGGCTGTAGACTTTTATAAGACATGACAACACGCTTTGTAGATAATCACAGGATAAGGGCTTCCTGCTATTTGTTTAAAGCCTATTGTTGTATAAATAACCCTGTGGGCATAGCCATCTAGTTGCTTGTATATACCAAAATAGCTGTCGCAAAAATTTAACCTAAATTCACAGCGATACGTTGAACTATGTACCTATATAACATTTTTCGTGACAAGAAATCGTCTGTTAATATCATGATGTTTTTTAGGTACTTTCACACGCATTATCGGTACAAAAGTATCTTCAAAATTCTCAGAGTAGATAAGGTACTACAACGATTTACGAGTATATTCGACGCCGAAAACACACATCGAGGCGGGACGAGGAAATCCCGTGCAACGCCGAGTCAAGGTGGCGTTTAACAAAAAAATTAATACACGCGATATCTCCCTACACCCAAACCTCCTTGTAATATTTCGCAATTTTTTCCGAACCCCATCGCCCCCTTTTCGAGCCTTTTTTCACGTTTTTAATGGACGAGCCCTCCGTTGCAACAATATAGCGCAGAAACAACTTACTGCGATATAAAACACATCATAGATATTAAACACAAAGTGAAAAATGTGAAAACGAAAATAACAGTCACAAACAGGATTCGAACCTGCATCTCCTGGATACCGTCCAGATGCTTTACAATTCAGCAATCGTTCGAATCCTGCTTGTGACTGTTATTTTAGATTTCACATTTTTCACTTTGTGTTTAATGTATGTTGCTAAGCATGTCAAATACTAAAAATATATATAAAAATATCTAAACATCATAGATGTGCCAACTTTCTCAGTGAAAGGTCAGACGATGTTTCAGGGTACCTATTTGGTGACCTGTACTACAGGTTATATACCTACCTCATGAAGCGATACACAATTAATTAAAATAAATTATTGATATCAAAGTAACCTCATTGCTATATCTGGTTGTTGGTGAGAAATATCAAAGTAACCTAATCACTATATCTGCTTGTTGATGAGCAATAGCTTAGCAGTCTAGAGCACATCGCCGAATTCGATTTGACGCAGATTCGAATCCTGCTTGCAGTAAAGTTCCCTATTTCCATTTTACAAATAATTTGTTAATATATGTATACTATTATAATTATGTTACCTGTTATATCGGTCTCTTTATATATATACAAGATCCACGTCTTACTGTTCGCTCCAAGTCCAATACACAATTATTTTTTGGCTTCTCAAAAATTATAAGTAATAATTTATGGTCGGCGGTGGCTTAGCTGTCCCCTGGTGTTGCCAACGTCCATGATCGGCGGACCATTTACCATCAGGTGAGCCGCTTGCTCGTCTGACACCAAACGCAATAAAAAATGTTTAATTAATCTATCGTTTCTAATTATTTACTTATGAGAATTTGTAAGGTTTTCGATAAATAGACCTAGTGCGACTTGTTAATTTTTTTTTCTAAGATTCGCTCAATTAAATAATCAATTACGCAAACACACAATATAATTGGTTGCTTAAATTTCATAACAAATTTATAGATAGGTAGAATATATAATTAGATAGGTAGTTTTATTTAACCTACATTTTAAGCACGCGACATTTTCAGATACTTCCCAGAACCTAACGTGCGAAAATGTGAAAAAGAAAATGATCCTGCTCGTGACTATCATTTTCGATTTCACATTTTCGCACTTTTTATGTTCTAAATAGAATATTATTTCAGTTTTGCTACGTAACTACACTGACTGGACATAATTACGCCAATTTCTTACAGCTTTTACTTTGTATTAAGTAGGTACCTAGTTGGTAATTATATGTAGTTTGGTAGTGGTAAGTCATTACATGTAGGTAATTAATAAAAAAAAACAGAGTATTTTTAATGAACTAACATGATTTCTTATAATTATCGTTAATTACGTTATCGTGATTTAAAGCAAAGCAAACAACATTGTATACTTACTGAACGTTACGTTGGTCCATATACCTACAAACCTAATTTAGTTAGTAGAATCATGTAGGTATATATATGTATATATGAATCCTATTCATCAAAATGAAAACCAAATATTGTTGCACAATAACAAAACAGTAAACTATAAATACGACCTACCAACATCACGGAGCCTGTGGTGTTTTTAAGTGTCCCAGCAAATAGTTAAGCTTCTTATTTTAAATATTTAAAAATGATTTAATTACCAGATTGGTCACATTTTCGATAAGTGAAGGGTGAACACCACAATTGTCGGCACGTCACGCGGTAAACTTAAGCAAAGTCGTACTGGTGGCAGGGCTCGGTCGATGCACCCGGTCCACACCGTTAGCTCCCGAAATATTGCGACATGCAAGCAGGCCCTTAGTGATTCACAGAATAAAGTACCTTTATAATCGTATTTTTATATAGGGTATTGCCCTGTGCTGTAAACAGCGGGAAATTAATTTCATGTGAAGTGTTACCGCGTAAAAAATGTTTATTGTTTTATTTGAATAAATGGGATTTGCTTATTTATAAATTTTGTTAGGGTATAAGTAAGCGTGTTTATTACTTATAGCGTTTATAGTAAAATAATAATAATGAATACGGTATTTTTACCAAATTATATTAATTACATAGAAACGGTTAAACTCTGGTACATGCTGAACAGAATTTTATAGTACTTAATGCATACTCAAAGAAGATCATAAGTACCTATTTCGAAGGCAATTTAATCTCATTCGGTCCAGTGACATTATGTGAAATCCGTGAGGTCCTGGGTTCAACAGCTGACTCGCGCAAAACCTGTTATTAAGTTTTTCTAAGGTCCCTGTAGCAGCACGGATTTATTTAAAACGTGCCCAGTAAACGGCAATAGATCCCCCCTATTATGTACCAAGCTATGTACGCGAAATTGAAAGGCGTTGCACTTGATTAGTCACAGTACGCATTGAAAGACTCCCCAAGCTGTCGAGAAAATCTCTCAGGTATGCAGGTTTCCTTCACCGAGCAGTGATAATTTCAGAATAACAAACAAACTTATATTTAAATTAATATAAATTTATATTTTTTTTTCTGTTTTTTATGTCAAAACTCAGACGTAGCTCTGTTACAGCTTGTCAAATGATGCCCTGTCCAATGACCAGATATAGATGTATGCGTTAAGACGTAAAGAGTTCGCAAAATTAATCTAAGATGGACTTTGAAAGTCTCATCAAATTATAGAGTTAGTTCAGAGAGAAAGCGTAATTATGTAATTATAGAATGTATTATTTTGTACTAAACCACACTAATAAAACTAGGAGACAGAAACTCCTAAGTACATGTAGATACACACAGACCGGAACTTCCTTTAATGTAATTTGACGTCATTGATATACACATACTCTAACTAACGTAGGTAATTCTTACTAATAAGGTCTCGTACGTAAACCTATCAACTAGCACCAAATACAATTGGCAAAGTTCGGTTTATTAGAGAGAGATAATAGCCTGTTTTATATCCTGCCTTCTCATATAGTAACAATTAAACTCTTTTGTTTCTTTATTTAAGTCTGAAGGGAAGACCTTTAGCAACACTAATAGTGTATTCACGAGAAATGTGATAGGTACTAAAAGTAAGATGTATTATTTGAATTACTTAACTGGTTTAATATCTCTGGTATTGCATTCATATCTCAACTACAATTAACTGGCTCTAAAAACAAATTAATTCTGTGTTCATTAGATGGAATTAGTTAATGGTAGGAGACGAGCCTCACTTGATGGTAAGTAGTTACCGCCGCTCATAGATTTAATAATACTGAGAATACTGGCAAGCAGTTGCTCCTCATTTCATGGATGGGTAATAAAAAATTGAACGCCCAATATTTTGAAAATCATATCTACAAAATCCATCTATTTGTTCAATTATCGATTGATTGAACAAATGGGGATTTTGTAGAGTAATATAGATATATTATTCTCAAAGTTAAGATGAATACTTTGTGTGTTATTATTATTATACTTGTTACACTTGGAAAGTAGAGCTCGCGCGGTCGTTGCACTTTGCCAAATACCGTTAGTGCCGAATCGCGATGTCCCTTGGGACATATATACCTACGTAGGTACCTACGTTTCTCAAGTACTAGTTTCATGCATCTATATAGATCAATATGTAATTAGTATACTTTTAATCCACATTATAAATATTAAAGTATCTTTAAAATAACACAATCTATACAGATTTGTATAGATAATAAAATAAAATTGAAGTAACTGTTTATAATGTGTAAATAACAATTTTGGACTTGATGCGTATGAAAGTCTATAGGTAAGTATGTTACCTATAAAATACAATATCAATATTATACATTTTTGTCTGTCGGCCTGTTCCGGCCAATATTCGAATTAAACGGCTGGACCGATTTAGACGGGACTTTCACTGGCAGATAATTGATACTATACCTAAGGAGTAACTTAAGCTACTGTTATTTTGGAAAAATAAAAACATAAACAGAATAGATATACTTAATTCCACGGGGAAGAAATGGCGGATAGCTGCTAGCCAATCATAAAGTCATAAGGTTACCGTGATTTGTAGCTATCTCTACCAAATTTTGAACGCGTAAATAAAATGGCGATCTCTGTATTATAGCTTCAGTGGTACTAGTAGTAATAGTACTTACTATAAAGAACAAATGTGGAGATTGGGTGTCACTATTAGGTAACTGCGATAGCTTAGGGGTCCAGAGCTCTTCCGCGAATTGGATAGTACCCAGGTTCAAATTCCGCTCTCTTTTTCCAAGTTGACAAATAATTTGTACTTTAAAGTAGGTGAGCATGTCAAGTGCTAAAATACAGATTAAAATAAGTAATAGTAGGTACCTAGTCAGAAACCACAACCAACGTGTTAGTTGCCATCCAAATGATTGATTATACAATGTATAAACATAGGGTTCACAACTGTTTAGCGGCTCATTCACTTACTAGGTATAGATACTTATCTGATGGTAAGACCTTTTCCATTATAAATGGACTGTCTTCACCGATAAAGTACCCTCTTACAGCCAAATGGCGTAAAGGTATAAAACTAATGTCACGTTTTGCTCGGGGAGTGGAAGCGCCGAAACCTCAGACGGCGAGAAATAATCTAGGTACCTAATTGCACACCCCATCGTTCGCGGCAACAGGCAGTATGGAGCCCTCGCCCACTAACTAAACCTTACCGTTACTTCAGTGTATCTGTGATTGCTAAAAAGCGACATGAATAATGCCCATATCATCAATAAATTTCTAAAACCACTAACCACCAGCCATGCTAATATGCCTATTCTAAAAAAAAAATCAAATTTAGATTTGGTGTGCTTCTATATTCAAAAATAAATTAATTCATAATCTCACGCGATAAAATGAAACGATAAAACTATCCCGAACACACGTGTGATGTGTTTTAAAACTAACTAGGTATACGAGTATATCTTTTGACTTTGCTCGTGATCTACATAATAATATTACAACGACGTCTACACTACTCGTCCATATATTTACATGGGCCTTATGTCATACAATAACAAACCTATTCAACCCGTTTAAGGGACCAATTATCTCTAATACAATGTGTAGTTAACAGCTTTACGTTCGAAAACCATCGTAACTAAATGATTTATATATATTTTAACTTCTGTTGGGTACGAGTTCCTGATTGCCTATAAATGGATACTTAAAAGGTTATGAATACTTCAATTAAGAGACAAATTAAAACGGTTCCTTCCAATAATTTGCAAAATCGGCAAAATATGAGCCTCCTCGAATTTAAAAAAACTAGACGTCACATAATTATCATCATCATCATTAGTATGTCGCCCTCGGTCTGGGAATCGAATTTCATACCACCAGTTTATCCTTGGTCTTAGCAATAGACCATTACTATTTTGTTGCGAGGTCAATATTTATTGTTAGTTGTTAAACCGCACATTACGGCTACAAACACAATAAATAATGTCATAGTTCTTTTGTTGACCGTGATTACGAAGAAATACACATTGTACGTAGAAATTACTTTGATTACGGAATACACGTGTAATTTGACGTTGGTACAACTGATAAAGTTAAAAAAATCATACGATAACAATGTACATGTAGCCTATTTAATGAGACCATTAAAAAATATATATCTTAATTCATAGCTAATAACATTCTCGATCGAGTTTGTTTTCAACTACTAAAGAAATATAAATCAGGATCCGCGCAGCCGCTTGGAAGTCATAATTCACAGATACTTACTTAAAGACATCTAAAATAAAATCACCGTTAGATGATTGCGATAGCTTAGCGGTCCAGAGCTCTTCCCCAGATTGGATAGGACGCAGATTCGAATCCTGCTCGCAGTAAATCTCTCTTTTTCCACTTTCAAAAATAATTTGTTCTTCACATACACATTTGCGTCGTTACAATAATCTAAATAGCATAATTTGCTGTTAATATTTTTTTTTTATTGCGTGTAGTGGCAGACGAGCCTCGGTCCATCTGATGGTAAATGTTAACCGTCGCTCATGGACTCAACTATACTGAGAGTATTGTCAAGCCGCTACTCACCATTTCATATCACCGATATGAAATGAAAGAATAAACGCCTATCTCCTGAACGCAACGATGTGCTTCATGGCCGGTCCCACGGGAGATGGTGGTACCAACCCGCTCGGGCCCAATACCAAGTGAGTACTCCCACTTGATACTCAGCCCTACCACCAGTCATGCAATGGATGATAATTGCTTACTTCCCTTAGTCGCCTCATACGACACCCGTGGGAAAGAATAGGGTGGTGACACTTGTATTCTTGGTCCATCACCACACAGAAAAAATAATATTTAAATAACATTTTATTATAATACATAGGTAACTTAATAAAACTACCTTGAGGGAATCTGTCGCTCTCGTAATCATGAATGTTGTATACGTGAGTTATACATAAGTTGGGTTAAGGATTACCGTACTTTATAATGAAATATTGTATGTTATCTCGGTTAAACTTACATTATAAGGGCCATAAAGTCCCTACTTACAAAACATAACTTTTCGTGGTTTCATTTTACAAGTAAAAAATAAATAAAGCCTGAGCAACAATAACGTTCTTGAATATAACCTTAAGCATCAATGTCAATTATCGCATCAATTTGTACTTTTTACCCGATTACAGCGAAGCCGAGATACGGTTAGAATTTCAACATGTATCTCGTACTTACCTACTTGTGTATTCTCACATAACTTCTAAATTACTTATCATATCTATACAAATAAGGTATCGTTAGAATAATCTTGATTGTCCACTGGTTATAAGCTATTTGACGTCATAGTAAATCAAATATAGCTCCCTCTAAAGGCCGGCGGCCACTTGACGGGATGGCGCGGGATAGCACGGTAAAGGATTTTTATAAGAGAAATGAATTTGAATCTTATTATAATACTAATTGCACGGCATTTGGCTTTGGCATGCTATGGTAGGTTTCAGGACGCCCCGGCGGGCTTCAGTACGCCTCAGCGGCCTTTTCACAGATACGAGCGCAGGTAGCGCGGTGCGGAGGGCGGGTCAAGACGCTTCATATCTTAAATCATTGAATTGAACAAGTTGTTTATTGAATTATTCGAATAATTATTCAAATAATTCATTAACTTCGTGAACTTCATACTCTGATATTTGATTACATCAGAGAAGTTCTCGAGAAAAGTCAGGTTAGTAGTACCCTTAACTGACGTGACTGAGCAAGGATCATGGCAAGTGGAAATTCGTTGTCTCTGCCAACCCCTCTGGGAAAAAGGCGTGAGTCTATAAAATAAATAAATAAATTATTCGAATAAGCAAATGCTACTTTAATTGTCCACTCTTTCCATCCATCAAACTTTCAACGTCCACTGTTGGACATAGGCCAACCCCAAGCGAGCGCCACAAGGAGAGGTCCTGCGCCAATCGCATCCAACGGCTTCCCACGGTTTTGACAAGATCGTCGGTCCTTCTAGTGGGGCGCCGTCCTACGGTGCGTCACGTCCGATACGTGGTCGCCACTCGAGAACCTTTTGCCCCAACGGTCATCGGTTCGTCGCGTTATGTGGCCTGCCCATTACCACTTAAGCATGCCAACCCGGTGGGCTATGCCGGCCAATCCTGTTCTCCTACAAATCTCCGTATTACGAATACAATCACGTAGGGAAATACCGAGCATAGCCCGCTCCATCGCACGCCGAGTTCTGGGCGACTTTGAGCCTTGCTACAAGGCCAACATTCAGAGACCACGTCTCTGTTTCCTTATATCATTACAGATAATGCACACTGGTCGTAGTAACATACTAGAACACAATAGTAGAACTTCATTTTCAGACACTGCTGAATATTATACGAGAAGACATTCCTTCTTATCTTCCAGTGCAGTCATGAAGAGTTTCGGTGACATAACGTCTCCCTGTCTAACACCTCTCTGCAGTTGGATCTGTTTCGTACTCTTGTCCTGAACTTGTACTGGCATGGGTTTTGATGGCGTTTCTATATAAGCACTTCATCACTTCCATATATTGATAGTTCATTTGGTACTGCTGAAGGGACTGCAGCACCGCTCAACTTTCAATCGAATCACAGAGGCCGATTATATTGCTCGATTTTCTGCGTAACTTGGCGTAGCGTATAGATGTGATTTCTGGTACTATAGCCATTTCGGAAACCGGCTTTTTCGGGAGGCTGGAAGTCACTAAAGCTTGCGCGTAAATAAATGTGTAATAACCCTCGAAAACAACTTACAGAAGGGCCTTTCCGTTCTTTAGATGTTCGAGATCCATTCTGTTCTCGTACAGGCTGATGTCCGGGATATCTTTGATAAAGTGCCGAGTTAGCTTGGATCTGGGATCTTGGACCAAGCCGACAACAGGACTCTGGGATCAGAATCTGTACAACTGTCCATAAAACAGGAGGACATCTCTCAAGATCTCACCTCGGGATGAAATGACAGTACCGTCACTTGTCTCTAGCTTAGTCAGCTGGCTTTGGCTGATAGACAGATCTCTTGCAAACGCTTCGAGTTCGCTTTTGAGTATTAAATTGGCGAATATCGTGTCCCGCAGCCTTGGAGATCTACCTGTTTAACCGCCAGAAGGAATTCATCATATAGAGATTGAAATTGTTGCAAATCTATTCAGTAGATGATAATACCCTTTCACACTCTACACTAGTAAAATACCTTCTACTTACTACTACTTAGCAGAAACTTGTATGCTCGATTTAACGAGACCTATTTAGGACCTAGGATATAATACAGCGCGAGCGGATTTATGTCTCCATTTCACACCTTGGTTTGATAAATTAGCTGCAGATTACTTGTTACTTACTTCATATAGAACACAATATTAGTTACTGGGGTGATAAAAAGACAATATTACTAGAAAATATTATTCGAAAATATATTCGAATATAATATTTTTGTATTCGAATATCCGAAAAAGCTCAATATTCGAATAATTCGAATATTCGAATGCAAGCCTTACTGCCATCCCGCACCATCCCGTCAAGTGAGCGCCGGCCTTAAATGTCCATCATCGCTATAATTAACGGCGTAGTGTGGCCCGAGAATTCGTCATAAGGCACACGAACTGTCATAATCCAATGAAGAAAAACTTTTTTTATCGGGTGGCAAACATGCATATGGCCCATTTGCATGTTTGCTGATGGTAAGCGGTTAGCAAACCTAACCTATAGACGCTAGCGATATCAGAGTCATCACTCGTCGCATCGCCAACTTCAAGGTAAGGGATAGGAGGAGGATAAGAAGGGGTTTCGGGCCTCTGGCACTCTCAATCACCATACGAAAAACAAGACTGTATGAGTACCCACCGTTGTGTCACGCTGACTTTCTATGAGATACTGATACTTCCCCGATCGCGTCTATCTATGACTCTACCACTAATAGACCTAAGAGGAGTATTTATGACGTAAGACGTAAGATCTGCAAACTTATATTTTTAAGTTATATACTTTCTATATTCTTATAATTTTGTACAATCAACTCGAATACTCGTTTCACCTACTCTTCCAACCAGAACGCAGAAGATACAAAATAAATATAAAATATTTCTCTTTTTATAATAGGTATTTTCACTCCAAAAACATCTTAAAACCGACGCAATTTCAAAAATATTAAAGTGCATTAAATTCTTAGATACTAATATAAAATTAAAAGCTAAATATGATGTACTAATTTTAAATAGGTACTTACTTTTCATGCATTAAAAATAATTATGAATTTTCTTTTAAATTTTCTTAATTATATGACTTCTTGCTATTGTTACCAAAGAGTAGCTACTCGTATATTGTTACATTATAAATAAATAAAATTGATTGAAAGTGCTGAAAGGAGTTATAATGTCACATTTACTAAGTAGGTAGAACTAATATTTCATATTAGTTCTTTAGCAACAATCTATAAAAGCCCAATAAGATCCATCTTAAAACGGCACTTTACACAAGCACGCAGTGAAAGTTAGCCAGCCGAGCATAATGGGGACAGCTATGACTCAGGCAATCTGTTTATATCTTTATATCCGTAACTATATCACATAAATTGAAGCCAAAAGCCGGTAGCATTTGTTAATTGGTAAGAAATAATAAACTTAGCATGGAAATTATAAGTAATAGGAATCAATCAAAACTGACTGCCGCTCTCATCACATTGGAAAGAAGGTGAAAAGGAAGTATAGTATAATAAGGAGGGGATAGAAAGAGGGGTTTAGGCCTCTGGCACTCGCACTCACCATGCCAAATAGCCGGAGGAGTACCTATCGTTATTTCAAGCTGATGCTCTATGAGAGGGTAGTACTTCCCCGTTCGAGCGTTCCTATTATGCTAGGAGAAGCAAGTCTTCTACTACTTCGAAATCGAAAACATAGGTACTTGAACGGATTATCAGCAGCCAGCAACCATATTAACCCAATATTATAAGTAAACTTGTCTTTGCTTAGTTTTTAAGTTATATCTCAGATTCCCGATATAGTATGAATACCAGTTTTTAATTTTAATCAAGCGCTATTAAACAAAAAACTATCACCAAAATCAATGGATTTGGAAGTGAACGCAGTAGTTTCTACGTGATGCCCGAACAAACAATCAGATAAAAATTCTAAAAACATGTTGTGTGTTCAAAGACGCCTAAATAGCCTTTTGGCGGGAAAAAATGTACCTAACCGCACACCCGTCGTTCGGGGCAGCGAACAGGGCAGTGTGGAGTCTTCACCCACTAAAGAAACCCACCATGTGCCGTCTCTCCGCCTGTGTTGGCGAACCACTGGTACTGTGTTGGATTACTTCAGACGCCTAAATACATTATTTCGCTAATTCTTTTTATGTTGTCTTTATTATTGTAAAGAGAAGGTTCTTATGAAAGAAAAAATTTAGAAACTTGGGCAGAACATTGGAAAATTTAAGAAAATTTAGTGATTATTTTAATTTCGCTCGTTTGACAGTTCGCAAGTAATTTAATATTCATAGCTAAGACAGGACAAGGGTAAGTCGGGTCAGTTTTGCAATAAAAAAAAAAGAAAATAATCGGGTTGGACCAAACTGCACATGTGCGAAATTTCATGAAGGACAGTAAATTAGTTCAAAGCTAATCGCGAACAAACAACGTGACACGAAATTTTTATATACATACATATAAAGATAGATAAAATAGAAGACTAACGAGAACGACTGAGTACGGCTGTAAGTAGGTTCAATTAATGTTGCCGAGAGTACATGAGAATCTCTCGTAAAGTCTTTGTAAAACAATTGTGGACACGAAACCAGCGAAAGCTAAATTTATTTTTAACCTCTCACGCAAAAATCGGTGATAAAAGTGTAGAGCACTATGATGAATGTGCTTCATGGACGTTCAAACGGGAGATGGTGGTACCAACTCGCTCGGGCCCGATACCAAGTGAGTACTCCCACTTGGTACCTACCAAGCCCTACCACCAGTCATGGATGCAATGGATGATAATTGCTTACTTCCCTTAGTCCCCTCATACTACACCCGTGGGAAAGAGTAGGGTGGTGACACTTGAATTCTTAGTCTGTCACCACACGGACAAAAAATCCCTTTAGTATTTTTATTCACTAATAGATTCTGCCCGCGAATCCGTCCGCGTGGACTTTACAATATAAATACGTCCCTCTACGGCAAATTAATAATCTCTGTACATATAAAAATAGCTGTCCCATAAGATCCATTAATACTTTCCCTTTTCTGGGCTCCAGACAGACATGCAAAATTTGATGGTTCACTAGTTATAGTGAGAAAACGTAAAAAAACAAACTCTCTTTCGCATTAATGACACTAGCAAGGAAGAAGAAGAAGCTCTTACGGAGGCTACGCGGGGCTCAGGGGTTCCACGAAGCGCACAGCGAATTGCTGGTTTAGAGACGTAATTAGACGCCTGCGAATGACCCCCACGCCGTGTGGGGTGCTTTAGAATTGTCCCACCCCTCTCCACCCATGGGAGTCGTAAGAGCCGACTGAGGTAATACCCGGGGAGTGGGCAGCAGCACTCCCTCGAGTATTAATAACATCCACTGCGATCGCCAACCCGCCTGCCAAGCGTGGCGATTAGGGCATTATCCCCCAAACACATGTTGTCGCGTTCTCTTGGGGAGGCCTATATCCAGCATTGGACTTCGAAAGGCTGATGGATGGATGGATGGATGGAATGACCCCGGGTTTGAGTTCAAAAAAATCTCAGTAGCATAATAATGATATTAGATTGACACTATGCTTGGCAGACCGTAGATTGCAATAGTCCTCCTACCACCCATTGCGACTTAGTTGATGGTAACGACAATGACATCTAAATTGATGCATTTAAATATTAGTCCCAATTTACATAATAATTCCATCCATCCATCCATCCATCAGCCTTTCGAAGTCCACTGCTGGACATAAGCCTCCCCAAGAGAACGCCACAACATGTGTTTCGCTCATATGGGGGATAGTGCCGTAATCGCCACGCTTGGCAGGCGGGTTGGCGATCGCAGTGGATGTTGTTAATACTCGGGGGAGTGCTGCTGCCCACTCCCCTGGAATTCCCTCAGTCGGCTCTTACGACTCCCATGGGTGGAGAGGGGTGGGACAATTCTAAAGCCGGCCCCACACGGCAAACATAATAATAATTACCATATTAATTTACGCGTAACCTTGCAGATGGTGCAATAAACTTACAAAATATTTATATAAGTATGTGTATTCATAAATCTACAGCCAGAGACACGGTTACCTGCCTGGGCTTAGATTTGTAAGTAGGATAAGTTATCTCAAGTTTTACGAAACTCCCTTGCCGCGTAACTTACGTAAAACGTTTAGCAACTAACCTGCATAGTAATTTTAATCGTTTTACTCGTTAAAATGTTTGCAATTAGTTATTTTTAGACGGTAGCAACACCAGAGGCAACACTTGCACGTCGGCAACTCCAAGGAAAGCGATAGGAGATGGAAAGGATGGAGGATAAGGAGGGACTGAGGGATGAGTTCCTTGCCGGGTTCTTCTCATTAAAAGCCTTACTACGGAACTCGCCGCTTGTGGCGATTGCAATTGCGACATTGCGGATTGACTTGCCTCAAGCGCTCGTAACTCTAGTAACTTTGACGATTTTAAGTGCTATATAATAAGCCTATGAAACAAAGATATTATTGAATTTGAATTTGGACGCTCTCACTCACCATGTGAAACACAACTGTATGAATACCTACCGTTGTTTCTTCTGTGAGAGGGCGAAACTTCCTCGATCGAGCCAGCCAAAGTTAATGTTCTCTTTAAATCATATGGAAGTTTGATTTGAATTGCCTTGAACTGTTACACTTCGACTTTAAAGGGAAATACGCTCGGGTCGCCGAATGCTTAAAAACATTTGCCAACAATTCGCAGAGTTTCGTAACATTTCACCACATCAGTTTCTTAAAAGTTTAAAATGAAGGTTGCTTATAGAGCAGCAGGTTTGCTGAGTGAAATTCGTAAACCGTTTAAATATAAATCTCAGCTGTACAGTCTTTTTAGTTTCTTTAATATTTCTTCATTCTTCCTTTCAAGTATCAGTCCTATAAAATACTTTCTTGATGTTTTACGGTAAAGGTCTTCTATAAATGCGAACCTGTGTTTGTTTTTTTTTTTCTTTTTTTTATTGCTTGTTGTGGCAGACGAGCCACGGTCCATCTGATGGTAAATGGTAACCGTCGCCCAAGGACTCGACTATACCGAGAGTATTGTCAAGCCACCGCTCACCAATTCATTTCACAGATATGAAATAAAATATAAACGGCTATCTCCTGCTACAGCCAAAACGCAACGATGTGCTTCATGGCCGGTCACACGGGAGATGGTGGTACCAACCCGCTCGGGCCCGCTACCAAGTGCGTACTCCCACTTGGTACCCAGCCCTACCACCAGTCATGCAATGGATGATAATTGCTTACTTCCCTTAGTCGCCTCATACGACACCCGTGGGAAATAATGGGGTGGTGACACTTGTATTCTTAGTCCGTCACCACACGGACACGGACGTTTGTTTTGTATATATGTGTGTTACACTTTCACGCTATAGATAACTCAACCGATCATCCACCAATTTAGTATACATATGAGTCTTGAATCCAAAAAAGGGGGTATGTTATATTTATCCCGGAAAAATTGATGGTTCCTGTGGGACAGCAATGTTGTGATCATTAGTGTGCCGTAGTGACGTATTACTGAAATCCACGCGGACTCCATCACGCGTATTCTATAAATCTAAGACTGTATGCGAAAGTGGAAGGATGTAGGTACAGGGGGAGACCGAGACTCACCTACCTAGACCAAATCAGTCATGTATTGAAAGAAGGTGGAGTCAGGAGTCTCCAAAACCGGCGAGCGTGTATGAAGAGAATTATGAATGTTGAGGAAGCGATAGATGTATGCAAGAAAGAGCCTCTTGGCTCTCTGTTCTCTCTGCCTACCCCGCAAAGGAAATTTTTAGAACCTATTATGGGCAGACCCACGCAATGCTCTAGGTATAATTTTTGATTTTCGAAAGTTTTTATTTGACTAACTAGCTGATACCCGCAACTTCGTCAGCGTTAAAGTTTTACTTTCTAAATTCGACCCCTATTTTACCCGCGATTTTATAAAACCATTGAAATGTATGTGTATCCTATCTATTATATATAATTCCAGTGTCACGATGTTTGTCCGGGATGAGCTTCGAAACTACTGAACCGATTTTAACTTTTCTTTTTTAAAATGTGTGTTTTGTTCCAACATAAGAGATAGGATACTTTATATCTCAATTTATAATTGCAATATTTATTCATGAAAAATACATATATAAAAAAACATAGCATCACGCCTGTATTCCCCGAAGGGGTAGGTATTACACACCCACTACTCGCCAGCTATGTTTAAGTCCCACGTAATAGGGGGCGAGCCTATTGACGTCTACCGTCATAGGCTAATACATATATGGTGGTAAGAAGTTCGCCGGGTCAGCTAGTATTAAATATAAAATGAAATTTAACATTCTTAATTCAAAAAAGGTCAAATATGTGTGTTTCTATCTCCCAATTAGAAACCTACCAAACCACGTTTCCTTCTTATTATTTTACCTGACCACTTCCTCATCTGCTCTATATCATCATTCCTCTTCATGTCCTATAGCTTTTCTTGGGGTGGATTACTCGCGAAGGTTGCTTTTGGTCTATAGGCTACCACGCCAACCACTCATGGGGTGGCAAACTTACCGTCTTACTCACCATCAAGCCGTTCAGCCTAGTATAATTATATGTTATAAACATTGATGTATAAACAAAAACATAGCAACACGCCTGTATTCCCCAAAGGGGTAGGCAGAGGTGTATTACACACCCACGATTCACCAGCTATGTTTAAGTCCCATGTAATAGGGGGCGAGCCTAATGGCGTCTACCAGGCACATTTACAAACTCCGGGCGGCTACTGAGAATTTTTCTATTTACGATAAAGCTCAATAACACTGCCCGACTCGGGAATCGAACCCGAGACCTCATGATCAGCAGTCACTTACACTACCTCTGCACTACAGAGGCAGTGAAAACAGAGAAAATCCACAATTAGGCACTAAAAGTGTACACTATAAATTAGTGCAGATTACGCTTTCCTGCACTCATTTCATTTAGTATTGTTTTCTGCAACGTATCAATATGCCTAATAATACCAAAATCTCTTCTTAAAAACTCATTGACTGTCTAGCTCTTCTTTCCCTATCAGAAGTTAATCGCATCTCTCTCTCTCAGAACTGCTTTCATGTACTCGTGCAGTTGCATTTTTAGCTCTCATAGAGGTTAAACGATGCGCTCTTTCCTCTGACGATTCCTGAGAACGCGCATCTCTCATTCTTTTGGCATTTCTCGAATTTCGAGATAAGAAAGACCATTTTTTAGGTGGCATCGTAGGTGGAATAAAAATAACCTAACCTAACCTAGAATAAGATAAATACACAAAAAGAATAAAACATTTTTTGATAAAAAAAGAAAACCTAGCCTGGGTGCACTTGAAGGCTCAAGTGCGCCCAGGAACTAAAAAACAATAAATACGATTAGATACGATTTCCGTGCTAGACACCTATTGATGTGTTTGAAACCGGTGCCAAAAATGTTCTTAATGTTATCTAAGTAGGTATTTATTATGAATTGTTTTTGATACTTTTGGACTTGGCACCGGCTTCAAACACATCAGTAGGTGTCTAGCACGGAAAACGTATCTAAATACCAATTATTTATTGCTTTTTAGTTCCTGGGTGCACTTGAAGGCGGTTTTCTTTTTTATCAAAAAATGTTTTATTTTGTGCTTTTTAGTGATTTTTTATAAAATACGTTAGAGTAGGTGGTACATGATAGGGAGGCCTCCCTAAACGAAAAAAAATCAGACAACGAAAAAATATCACCCGCAAGGACATCAGTTGCTCCGTGATCATGGCGCTTGCAACAGTGCCGAAATATCGGAAACTCGTAAGTAAAAATTTACATGGTATAAATCCCGCAAAAACGTTTAATTTACTGATTACATTTTTGGCGATCACCATTCATCTTCCAATATTAATTTTGAATATATATTCAATGTACAGAATTGACCTCTCTACAGTTTTATTATAAGTAAAGTATAGACAAAAATATGGGTATCTTGCCGGATTTTCTCATTAGTGTCCGCGTACTTTGTGTTCCGATCAGTTCACATACAAAATTTTCGCACCAAACGCATTGATTGCTCGGAGCTGGACCTCTCTAGAAGCAACCTGAGTCTTATTGATCTCGGACACAGACTCTACACACCCCATTTGGGGTGTTGTGATGGTAAAATTCATACATGAGCATAACAAACTAAAGATTCGAGTCTATGATTCGAAAGACGTGGAGGTGTTATATAAGAGTGTCATACTGTACTCGTATACTGATTCTAGTTCCACATTAATTTTGCAAGCATAGACAAGCCAACACAATAAGTTTTCTTGCCAACACGTACGCCTGACGAAATTTCAATCAAATTCGATCATCAACATCTACTTATTGGGTTTCTTGCATCACGTTGTTCAGTTTTAAATATTTATGTATTGCGATTGCTAGTAGGACAGGTGAAACGAAGGTCAAGTCAATATGGTGCCTTATTTAACTTCGAAATAGGTGTAGAAACCTCTACAGGTTTGAAGGATACCTCGAGCCGAATGCAATGTGTTCGATTCCCATGATAAATATTTGTATAAAACATATTTTGGGCTTATGCGTTTTTTTCTGTGTTTGCAGATTGAAGCGATTACATTTTTCTAATTGTGTGATCTAGAATATAGTATGATTCTGCCCGTGACTCTGTCTGCGTGGACTTAGAAATAAAAACTTCACTTAAACACAACTCATTATCTCTATGTAGCTATCCCACGTAAAAGATCCCAATGAAAAGTCTATACACTTCACACTATACACTTCTGGGCGCCAGATTATATGAATGCAAATATTCATGAAGATTTGATGCCAGATTATATGAATGCAAATATTCATGAAGATTTGATTAGTAGATCAGTAGTTAAACGTAAAAACAAGTTTTCATTTTCTCATTTATAATATTAGTAAGGAATACAAAGGACTTAAATAGTAATCGAACCCCTTACCAACGTGACAAATAACAAAATGACGACTTCACGAAGATATTAATGTAAATTACCACGGATATAGTAATATGTGCTTAAATAGGAAAGACACAAGAATTTAACCAGATAAAAAACTTGTAAATTTCGTACAGATTCAAGTACATACATCTGCATATCACTAACAATTGAAGAACACCCCATAATAATGAATAGTTTTTCTTGCGATGAACAATAATTGATCGAAGAATATTTCCCAGGCTTACTTAATACTTACTGAACATTCATCTACCAACCTTCTAAAATTACTGTTTTTCTGTTTTAAAAGACAACCTTAACAAACATACAATTTTACGGACACAAAGCACACCCAGATTCAGAACAACCATTTGTAGATCATACAAAGAGTTGTCCTGTGTGGGAATCGAATCCACAACTCTTGAGCTATCTAGGTAAACCACTTCGTCACCTGTCTGTGTCAACACCTACTATAACTAAAGGGTTTATCATGCCCTTCTGCTATGGAATCAGAAACTACATGATCTACACAAACTTCTGTTCGCTGTCAAAAAAAACGTTTTTGTAAAGATTGGAAATAATGTACCTAACCGCACACCCCATCGTTCGGGGTAGCGAACAGACTAGTGTGCCCTTCACCCACTAAATAAGCCTGCCGTCTCTACAGTCATACGTCAATACAGGTCCTATTGGCGGACCACTGGAACTATGTATGTCATGTATGTACTCTAATAACCTAGGCCTAATTATATGCCGTTCATATACTCGTCATAAAGTATATAAACATAGCTATTGATATATTAATCCACACCATTGTACTAACGGCATGTAAATTCTCCATCTAAAACATTTTCACTACTACATTACTCAACACTCCATGCCAAATTACATTATACTTTATTTATTGCTATTATTGTTCAGAATTACACCAAATAATCGATTAGAATTGATCAGTTTAGGAAAACTGTAGAAAGATATTTCGAGAGATTAAAAAAATGTCTCGCAATTTCAAGTTTGTTCAAGGGAATAATTGTTTTATTAAAAAACGTCCCCGATTACCTAAATAGCTCGCTGTATCTACTACTTGCCTATGCTAAAGGAACCACACACCACCGTTCACATCACACACACGCACATCACCGTTGGTCAATGGCCACCGAGGAGACGATTACACAAAGACAAGCTTATATTAAGTAATTACATTTGTTTATGGTAACTTCGTTCGAATTATTCCGAGCTGAGGCAACACGACAGCGTGGTCATTTTATGTAAGTAATTATTGATTAATGATACTTAAATATAAAAGCTTATATGTGTACCTACATAATATATCTAGTAGAATGTAATAAATTATTCTTTGCTACATTTATACTAAGAAATTTGTATACATACTCAGTCTATAGTAAATATTTTTAACTCGACCGCAATTTCTCGTATAAAAAGGCAAGTTTCTAATGAATTTCATTAAAAACTTCTAACACAGCTTGCAGTTATTCATATCTATTCGCAGATAGATATTTGCCGGCACAATTCACTTTCAGTTTTCAGTGCAGAACATATTCCTTCTTCAGGTAGTAAAAGCAATATCCGCCAGCGGACCACAGAAGTAATATCTTCCAGTTCCAGTAGTCCGCCAATACAGGCGGAGAGACGGCACACTGCGGGTTTATTTAGTAGGTGAGGGCCTCACACTACCCTGTGCGTTACCCTGAACGATTGGGTATGTGTTAAGTACATTTTTCCCGCCTTAACAAAAAAGGTAGTTAAAGTAATACTTATATGATACAGAAATCACCTAATGTTAATGTAAAACGAAGAGTAAAATGTAATATTATACTCGTACATCTTCTGTGTGTAATGTGATAGATGCTGCACTAATGCCCTATGAACTAACACATAGTGACTTAGGAACCTCCCACGATTCGATTTTATACACGACTAATTTTATAGCAGAGATAGAAGGAAAATATTATGAGAGAACCTTTTTCTTTTTTTTTTTGTTATGGCGGGGAAAAATGTTCCTAACCGCACACCCCGTCGTTCTAGGCAACGAACAGGGTAGTGTGGGGCCTGCACAAACTAAAGAAACCCGCCGTATGCCGTCTCTCCGCCTTCATTGGCGGGCCACTGGAACTATGTTACATTCCTTCTGTGGTGTGAGAGGAGAACCTACCATTTACAATCTGGGTACACTCGGAGTCCACTTATTATGTGTGTAAAGCCCCCGCAACACAGTCTGGATAAAAATAGTAATCAATCATCTGAGTAGAAAAACTGTCATAGAAGTGGATATGGCCCAAGTTCTACCGTAAAGCGATGCTATACTAACGATTTATAATATCAATATGAAACCGCGGGGTAAAGCTAATTTTAGCAATGATTTATATGATAATATAGTTATACCAGGTTTAAATAACATCATACCGATAACTCCAGGCAAATATGTCACCAAAAAACTGTAATACTTATAGCATTTTCGTCGACAACGACAGGTTACTAATTAATCAACCATCGAATCATTAACAACGCGACGAAAAAACATAACGAAGGTTTCAATTCATTGTAGTTTTTGGAATAAATCGGTGATTAATGGGTTTATTACCTAAAATCTAATTTAGATAAAACAATATAACAATTTTATCTCACATTCAATTTAAAAATATTAAAAAGAAATTGCAATTTTATTTATTTATTTAATACTTCTGCACATATCATAAGTGCAAGGCGGACTTAATGTCTTAGGCATTCTCTAACAGTCGACCTGGGGCGGAACAGAAATTTAAAAAGGTAGGTAATTTTAATGAAAAGACCGATGCAAATTTCCACCACCTGGGTGTTCAGAATCGAGTACTGAACCCATGGTATCAATTATCATTACGATGTCATTTACACCCTGTATCGTACTCATACCTTCCCACATTCAATAAAATATGATGTGAACGAATGAAAGTATGCAGTCACTGTAAAAACGATTCACTTTCCATAATTGTAATGAATCTGGATCAACTCAACAATCTGATTTAACGGTCACGTTATTTTTACATCTGTAACCTAGAGTCCTAATACAATACTTTCAACAACGTTTATTATATCGAATAATATAAGTTAAAGTTCATGACCAGACTATGAAGTAATCATTAGACGTAATAAAAAATGTATAGAAGTACATCGGATCTTAAAAAAAACATCTAAAAGAAATGTATGGTTGAGATTGTTTGGGAGTTAATAGCGATAGCTTAGGGGTCCACAGCACTGCCCCAAATTGGGAAGGATACAGGTTCAAATTTTGCTCGTAAATCACTCTTGTTCCACATTCTCAAATAATTTGATCTAGTACAAGAGGATTTTTTTGATAAGGCGGAAAAAAGTTCCTAAACACACATCGCATCGTTTGGGGCACAAACAGGGCAGTATGAGACCCTCATCCACTAAACTAGCTCCATCTGCATTGGCAGACCACTAAAACCGTTTGACAATACTTCAATGGTGCATCATCATTATCCCCAAAGTATAATCGAAATTTTGTTAGGATTGTCAACCACTTTAGTTTATCAAGGCCGCTTAAGAATTCTTTGATGAAGCGGGAAAATCCCAATCCACCAAATTTGCCCGTTGCCCTTAAAAAGGTAAGTTGTACCTTATTTATTAATATAATTTTATAAACGAGAAATAAAATGATCTTTAAATCTGTTTTAAATATCGAAAACGTTAATGTGAAGTAGGAAGTTACCCTAAAAGCCTTTGCCTTATGATTTTAAGATAATTATTTAAAAACTGGTAAACCTTGACAATTTCACTTTTACTTATTCCTATCAGGATATGGGAAAGTCAGCATTTCATTTTAATATTAATTTATTAGGCGTGATGGTCTTTATGTTTTATTTTTTTATTCCCAACGAAGGTCCATCTGATAATAAATTGGACTAAAGTCCATCTTAAAATTGGACTAAAGTCCAACTTATTATCAGATTCCTAAAGCAACACCGCTCAATCACCCATGGACTTTACCAACACCAGGGATGCCGTCAGTAAAGTGTTCTTCTTAAGCCTCGATTAAAGAAGGGCATGTCGTAGTGCTTCGTGTCAGCAACAAGGAGTTCATTAAAGAGCCTGAATGTACGGGCATGATTGAGCACGCAGAGAAACTCAAATTCTTTCCGCTGCTCCAAAGACACCAGGCCGTCCATGAGATTGGGATCATCGACAATATTGTATTAGCACGCCTTTGCAGGGAGTCAAGTAGGTACTTGGGCGTGCTCGCTCAGTTTTCTCGATGGAAGTATCGCCTGACCTTGTTCAGGTTCCTTACTGGCCAATTTGACTTTGTCAACTGGACTTTGCGAGGCTCCTAAATACTCTCGAAGACTTGAAATATTACTTCTTCAAACTGAATTGCTCGACAAATCCGACTTTCTTTGCAGTGAAAGCGCAAACAATATTTTGTTAAAAATAATAAATAATATGCCGTGTGGGGCCGGTACCAAGAATAGCTCCACCCCGTCTCTACCTATGGGAGTTGTAAAAGCCGACTAAGGGATTACCGGGGGACCGGGCATCAGCATTCCCCTGTGTACTGAAAACATCCATTGCGATCGCCAACCCGCCTGCCAAGCGTGGCGATTATGGTAAAACCCCCATTTTGGGGAGGCCTATGTCCAGCAGTGGACAATGAAAGGCTGATGGATGGATGGATGGAATAAATAATGATTAATCATTGTAATTATTATCATACGAAACAGTAAATTAATTAGCGGGACAACAAAATACGTATTACCTAAACGTAATTTTATACTCTTATTTATAATTTAACATTTTAATGAATTGAATATGTACATAACTAAAGTAGCCCGGTGTTTTAATTTAAGCTCAGATTTAATTAGAGTTTGAAAGTGAAATTACTAAGTAATTAGTTTAAAACTAAAATTATACATAAGAAAAATAAAATATTACACTATTAGTAAATTGTTTATTACTTACCAAAATAAAAATAGAGTTCCTACAGATACCAATCTTCAGTATTCCACTTAAGGATTATGCACTGATTTTTCGTTAATTAATTAATTTTCACTTAACACAAATCTAAAAAAATAATATAAAATAAAATGGAAAGTATGTGCGATGGTCGCGCCCACCGCACTGAGTGTCGTTTAAACACTGCGATAGACAACAATATTATGCTGAATGTCTACTACGCGTACAAGCCATTCTACAGAAATTTCATTCTACGTAAATAATATAACATTCACGCAATTTACTTGAATAACAAAACTTATAGGTCCTATTATGCCTTTGCAATAATTATTTTAAAAAATCATAATGATACATTGAGATTATAATGTGTTCCATTTTTAAATTGTGGCGCAATTTCTTAGTTGGTGGCCTACACGACCGGTTCTCATCGATTGGTCATCTCGAGGCGGTTTCCCTAACTTTCTTTGACCCCGTTTATCGAGAGAGTGGCATATTTTTTTATTTATGCATTTTGATTGAATTGTATTGCAATGCAACGAATACTATCGCGAATACATTACAGTTTATTAGTCAGCAACCTATTGTTTTAATTCATCCAAAGATAGCTAGTTATTATTTACGAACGATCTATCGTTTCAATTTTACCCAACATTTGCCTGTGGTACCTACCTAGGTATGGAGCATGATAGTAATCGACCTATGCGGAATGCGGATGAGGAAAGAGGTTTAAGATGAGTACTGGCAGAGTCAGAGTAGCCACTGGTGCACTGTATTATTAATGTTATTTGCATTATGGTGGCAGCTCCAGATTAAAGTGTATTCTGCATGAATCATTATGTAATCCCGTAGCTCCGACACAGCACCTGACTTTAATCTAATGATTTGTGTGTTGCGTGCATTCGCCTCATCAAAAAAGCTGAACGGGAATGTAGCTTGAGCCTTATGTGATTTACGTAGTATAAGCTATCATCAAAGGTAAGGCGTAAGGGCTGTTATAAATTACGTCTCTGTTTTCTTGCCATTAAACATTTTTTAAATTTGTGGGTTCTCAACTGGTATCGGTTAGCTCTCTTACAGTCGAAACCCTTGAGATTTTTTGATTTTTCATGGCTACTATATAAGTAAGTACCTACCTACTTGCATTGTACCTATTTATTAATTTATTTTATTTAACTTAATTAAAACGGTACAACAAAGACCAATTACATTAATGAAGAACTTAGTAATAACTAATATAATAACAACATGTGAAATAGATTCGATACCATTATTAGAATTAAAATATTACTCTCGCAAAACTGTAGGCACACCGCTTCTATTTCGCGACATCCATCCACAAATAGGTCTATATCGGGATTGGTCCAAACCAGAGCATTGAGGGAAGAAAGAGAACGGGGAATAGGTGATTTAGCGCGAGCAACTGTGCGACATGACGGTACAGCATCTGTGCCTTCTAATGCGGCGGTAATTGTCAGGGACAAATAGCTGGCACAGCTTGTTATTCAGATCCGGTGAATTGATTCTATCCCTAAGAATACCGCACATAACCAAAATCTGATGCTTTGCCCGTCTAACTTCTAAAGAATTGAATCCCAAGTGACCCAGGAGAAATTTTGTGGGGTACATAAATGGATAATAGCCATATATTTTCTTACACAAGTACCTAAGAAAAGCTTTTTGTACTTTTTCAAGCATCAAAGTGTACATTGCTTCATGGGGATGCCACACACACATGGCACTTTCAAGCTTACTACGCACCAGAGCAGAGTAAACAAGGCGGCGAATAACATGCTCATTATCGAAATCGCGGGTATTTCTAAGAATAAATCCCAACCGCCTAAAGCTTTCCTTACACAGTGCGACTATGTGATCATGAAATGTTAATTTCGTATCAAAATTAATACCTAGATCTCGTGTTTAATTATCTGGCGCTTACGACCAAATATCAGAGCTTAACACTTTGATACATTTAATTCCATGAGATTGTTAGTACCCCATTCAAGAAGAGCGTTAACATCCCGTTGCATGAGCTCGCAGTCTGCTTTAGACCTTACCTCTATGAATAGTTTCAGATCATCCGCATAGAGCAAGCATCGTGAATGTTTAAAAATGTCGGGAAGATCATTAACCATTAATAGGAACAAAAGTGGTCCCATTATCGAGCTCTGGCTGACTCCTGAACGTGTATAATATGGGCGGGACTCGTATATACCGAGTCTAACATATTGTTGCCGGTCGCGGAGATAGTCAGCGATAAAATGTAAAAGACGTGGGGCGGAACCTATCCTAGCAAGTTTTTTGAGCAATATATCATTGTTGATTCTATCAAACGCTTTGCGAAAATCAAAGTAAAGCACATCCACTTGAGAACCCCTATCAAGCCTACTTGAAATAAACTCTACAAGAGTGAGCAAGTTCGTTTTGACCTAAAACCGTGCCGTGCAGAGAAAATATATTTATCCACCTGGGTATATATATGTTTATGAATTATTCTCTCAAATACCTTTGCTGTTGATGATAATACAGCTATAGGCCTATATTCCTCAGCTTGTGATCGGTTTGGACTTTTAGGGATTGGTGTGACTCTAGAGAGCTTCCTTCGGATGGATACTTGCCAGTTTCAATAGCTAGGTTAAAAATGTGACATAAAGGCACACATAAATATTGTTTAAGTAACTTTAAAATCGTTGCGGGTATGCAGTCGAAGCCAGGGGAAGCGCCTGGCTTTAACTTATTAATTGCAGACAAAACGTCATCAAAGGATATTCTGGAAATGCTAATGTAGTTACTATTCAAGGTGTTATCAGATTTATATGCTGACTCAACGTCGAGTTGTGGGACTTCTGGGAGAAAAACACTTCCAAGAAAGCTGGCAAATATGTCAGCTGCAGCAGCACCAGAATAGATTCTGCCTTGATATATGATATTAGATTCAAAGCCACCCTTAGAACGGAGGCTATTTATATGTCGCCAGAACTGACTCGGGTCAGATGTAATATTCCCTTCTATGCGCTTAATGTACGATTTATAACAGGATGCAATCCGAATCTTTAAGTTCGCTCGTAAGTTAGAGAATGCATCGTAGACTACTTTGACCTGAACGTTTCCAAGATTTATGTAGTCTGGTCTTTCGGCGTATGTCGCAGATAATATCGTTGGAAAATCAGACCGGATATCGTCTAGAGGCCTTATTTGTGCGATACTTTTTCGAAACGCAACTGTCAAATAAGCTGTACATGGTTTTATAGAAAAAATCCGTCGCATTTGTAACATCGCGAGCTTTTAGGACATTGCCCCAGCAATCATCTGTCATTAACGCCAATAATTACACATAATCAACCTTTTTGAAGTTCCAATCTTTAGATGGATTAATATTAGAAGGCTTTATTAGGTCAGATTGATGGGATTTTTCCATTCTTATGTCTACTTCCAATGGAGGGTGATAAGCATCTGGTGGGACTAAACCATCAACGGCTGCGACACGAGCCTCACACTCTAAATTCTCAACAGTCTGAACCTAAACGACATCTAGTATGCCTCCATACAGATTGCTTACTACATTATAATCTGATAGATTACAAAAAGACAGAAAATAACTATAATAAGTATTTACATTTAAAGAAGCGCTATTCAAATTAAGATCACCCAGAATTAAAACTGGTGATTTCAACATATTAGTGCTTATAGACTGTTCAAATTTGCAAAACCATTGCATATAATCACTATCACACGCACTAGGCTTAATATATACAACACATACAAAAACTTTTCGCCCATGCCATATGAAGCTGGCCCAGAGATCCTCACCAAAGGGTACCTATAGGTTAAACAGGCTCGCACGCGGCTCCGCCGGAGCCAAAAGCTAGTTTTTAGGTTATATCTTGGGTTCCCGATATAGTAGCGGGTTAAAATGATATAATAGGTACCAATTAACACAAAGTGTGAAAATGTGAAATCGAAAATAACAGTCACAAGCAGAATTTCACTTTTTCACACTGTGTTAGTTTATAGGTATGGCTAAGCATGTCAAATGCTAAAAATATATAGATATATAAAAATATCTAAACAATGTCTACCAGTTTTTAAGTCTAATCAAATAAAAAAAGTTGCATCAAAATCCGTTCAGTAGTTTTGTCATGATGCGTGAACGAACAACATAACAGACAAACAAAATATACAGATAAAAATTCTAAAAAAATGTTTGTGTCTAGACATGCCTATAATAGCCTATTACAGTAATTTTTCTCAAATATCTTAAACGTACAGAAACAGCTCTGTTACAGCTTTATAATAGTTAGGATGTGAGTGAGTACATTTCTGACCTCTATAGAGACAATTTTGTAGTATGGTTACATTTTTTTAAATTATACCCTGGTTATAGCTTCAATATTGACTTTTAAAAATTCGATAACCATCCGCATTATTCTGATCTTACCATGTTGCGTGCCATTAGAATACCTACCTCTGCCGCGCCATTATTTGGTCTGGTGCAACAAGTAGGTTTTTCAATTTCATCACCGGCTTCAAGTAATTCATTTATAAGGTTCATCAACAGTTGTTACAACAAAACTCTTACAATGTAACCTTATTAAAGCTGTTACTTAGCTAATTGTACAACTAATTACAGATGAACACAACATGCTTATGAATAAAAGAAAAAAAATAACATAGATTTCTATGTCCAGAACTTAAAAAAAAAGAATATGGATTTCTAAGTTCAGAGCTTAAAGCATTACAATCTAGATGTGTTAATTGTGTACATTATCATGAATTATTTTTGAAGTAAATACTTCTTCACGCACGCTTGACCTGGGGATTAAGCTGGTGAATGCGTTACGGAAGTGCTGATCGGGCGAGGCGAACGGAAGTTGAGAGGGAGATATAAGTTAGTGAAGATAGAAAGAGAAAAAGTTACGTTTCGTATATTACTGTAGGGGCAAGAGAGAGAGGTGCGAGCACACATTTGCTTTCTGTCTTTCTCATTATTTGTTTATATTTTTTTTATGCTTTCAATATTCAATTTTGCCGAAAAAACATTGCATTCAATGCTGATTAAAAATAAATATTTCTCAAAAAGTCAACTGGCGCAACTCGGGATCGATCTTGATGTTAGTAAGTGAAGCTAGATGTATATGCCCCAAGACCAACAAATCCATAATATTGTATGTCAAATGTAGGGTTTAGTTAATATATGTTCGGAAACGATAAGTAAATTGCAACGTTTTCATTGGTCTTACGTCAATTGTCACACAAGTTTAAATATAATTAACGAAATAGCTTTTTTACAAACGAGTAGCTGTATTGTTAATAGATATTAACATTATTAATAATATATATATATATAGGTATTTATTGTTAAGTTTTACTTCAGTCGTGTGGTCTAAAGCACACTCATTTTTTTTAAATGAATTTATGTTTACTAAAAAGATGTCCGCTGTACCTATGATCTTATTCAGGTTACTACTGATTCTTGGAATAGGAGCGTTACAACAAATAATAAGTAATAAGCAGATTATCATTGTATCACCACGAGAAGAGGGAAATTTAAAAGAAAATTATGGAAATAGAGATGAATGAGGTTGGCATTATGACAACGGGCATGAGCCAAAGAGCTTTTTTTTCTTTTTTTTATTGCCTATAGTGGCAGACGAGCCACGACCCACCTGATGGTAAATGGTAACCATCGCCCATGGACTCAACTAGACCGTGAGTATTGTCAAGCCGCTGCTCACCATTTCATGTCACAGATATGAAATGAAAGAATAAACGGCTATCTCCTGCTACAACCACAACACACCGATGTGTTTCTTCAGGCCTACTGCCTGTCACGCAATGGGTGATAATTGCTTACTTACCTTAGTCGCCTCGTACGACAGCCGTGGGACGAATGGGGTGGTGACACTTGTATTCTTAATCCGTTACCACACGGAGTGAAGCCTTTGTATGAAATATTATTGTTTGAGCTCTGTATGGCTCCTTTAACGAAAATACAAAGTAAAACACAGTCACCCTCGCATGAAGGGCTTTATTGGGGAAGGAACAGTTCGCTATAGACTTTGTCCGGTACTTCTGGGCTCAATTACAAGGGCGGCTCGTGAAACTACGATACTATCACTACGGATCCGATCCTGGGTCCGTAGAATGTAACTCACTAAATCGTATCGACATCGTATCGTCACGCTTGTGATTGATAGAGTGATGTTACCGATGTCACAAAAATCCCATTTTTTTGAATCGGGTCCGCGAAGGAGGATTCCTCACGGGCCCTCTCCGCCACCTCCTTCCGCGAGATGACAGCCTCGCAGAAGGTGGCGACCGCGGTCCAGGCCCTGTCGCTGCCAACCATCGCTCGCGCAACGGCCGGCAGCGACAGGTCCACGCCTATGACTGCAACGAGTTCCCGGCGCCGCACATCCCAGGCCGGGCACGACTCGAGCGTGTGCTGCGCCGAATCCTCGTCGCAGTCGCAGTGGTGACAGCCTGGGGTCGTCTCCCTCCTTGCGATCGTGTGCAGGTATTTGCCGAAGCAACCATGCCCCGACAAAACCTGCACCAACCGGAAGGTGAGGACCCCGTGCATTCTTCCAAGATCGGCCGGAGCGCCCCCACGGTCCAGAGACCGGCCCGGGGCGTCTCCAGCCGAGACTTCCACTTTAGGACGGTGGCGCGGCGGGCATCTTCCCGCCACGATGACATTGCGCTCGGCGAGGGGTGGCTGCTCCCCGCCCGCGCCGTCGACGCCCGCCGATAGACGTCGGCGAGCACCTCCGCCTCCAGATCCCACGGGGGGGTTCCGGCCAACGCGCAGGCTGCATCGATCGAGACCGTGCGGTACCCGCGTATTGCCCTGACCGCTACGACCCTCTGTGGACGCCACAGAAGGGCCCTATTGCGAGCGGCCAGGGACTCCGCCCACACGGGCGCGCCGTACAGCGCCATTGACCGTACTACCCCCGCGTAGAGTCGACGACACGCAAGACTCGGTCCGCCCAAATTCGGCATAAGTCGCCCGAGGGCGGACGCCGTGTAGACGAGCCTTGGCGCAAGACGGCGGAAGTGCTCGTCAAAGTGCCACCGTCCATCCAATACCAGGCCCAGATATTTGATGTGGGCCTGGATTGGGAAGCCCACACCGTTGACCGTTATCGAGGCGCTGGCGGGCGGGCCCCGTCGGCGCCCATGGAAGAGTAGGGCCTCCGACTTTTCTAGGGCCACCCTAAGCCCCAGCGCCTCGATCCGCCTGACCACCTCCGCGGTACCTGAGGTGGCCAGCGTTGCCGCCTCCTCGAGGGTCCTGCCCCGGGTGTCACAATAATCCCTCGGCCAATCACGGTTATCTCTCAACCAAACATAATGACACGATGTGATGTCGATACGATTGAGTGAGATACATTCTAACCCCCCTGATAACATAAGATAGGAGAGATTTTTTTTAAGACAACACCCTGCACCATGTAGTACTTAATCCTTGTATCGCGGGGGACTTTACAAACATATCTACAATTTCACGGACACATATTACACCCAAACTCAGGACAACCATTTGTGGATCACTTAAAGGTGCCCTGTGTGGGAATCAAACCTACAACAGACGGGCAGGAGGCCTGTATCTAATCCTCTTTCTGTGCAGTGCAGTCCGTTAAATACATACTACGAATATAAACTCTTATATGAGATAACTTGATTAATGATTGTTGCGTGCAGCTTGCGAGCATGATGGCCTTGTAACAGATGCGAACAAAATAATGTTCAATGTCCGCTTATCAAGGCTTACTGACATCTCTCAAAAATTATCAACAAATCTGTATAATTTTTATATTTTTAATACCTACTAGCCTGTGCCTGCAGATTCGCCGCAGGCACGAGGTAGTTTTTATTTTATGTATATCTCGGGTTCCCGATATACCTACTTAGTAGTGGAATAAAAAGTATACCAGTTTTAAGGTAACCGCTTGCCATTAAGTGGGGCCGTATGCACGTTTGCAAAAAAAAAAAAGAAAAAATCGTTGGTTGTTTTCTTTACATGTTGTCTTAAGCTAAATTGGTTAAATCTAGTCAAGAACAATCAAATAAAATACGTTGTGTGTGTGATGTGCGTAAAAACAAGCAGACAAACAGTCAAAATTTTCGTATTGAAACTATCGTGAGATTGAAACATATTAGAAATATATTACCGGAAATAACTCACGTTGAGGATCGATTTAGTCGACCCGTGTTTCGAGCATATTCGATGCTCATCATCAGGGCGAGCGCGCAGTGGTGTCAACGAGTTCCCGGCGGGCCCTGATGATGAGCATTGAATATGCTCGAAACCCGGGTCGACTAAATCGATCCTCAACGTGAGTTATTTCCGCTGATATATTTCTAATTTCTAAACAGTCAAAAATTTAAAAAAAACAACATTATTTTCGGTTCAGAGACACCACATAACCTTATACAGACATTTTATTCCAATGTCTTTAATGTATAGACGCATTTATTTAAAGATTTATGATAGTAGGTAGATACAGATGCTTACGTTATTATATCACATTAATAATAATAATACTAATCAAAAGTTATCAAAGAATAAATTATTTGTGAAAGTAGATAAAGAGAACTTTACTACGAACGAGATTCGAACCTGCGTCTCTAACTATCCGGGGAAGTGCTCTAGACCGCTAAGCCATTACAGTCGCTGACGGCGATTCTCAATGTCATTTGTTTTAGATGTCTTAAAGACCCAAGCTAAGAGCTATCAAACAAAAAAGTTGCATCATAATCTGTTTAGTAGTTTTTATGTGACGTGCAAACAGACATATATTCTATACTATATTCATAATTGTTTTGTGTGCAGTCGCGCCTAAATAGCCCAAAGGCTGGCGCTCACTTGACAGGATGACGCAGGATGGCACAGCAAAGGATTTTTGTAAGAGGAAATGAATTTGTATCCTATTATATATACATACTATGGGCACACAAATTTCGTTGATATCGTTACAGACCAAGCATCCCGCGGCATGCCGTGGTGCGGCGTCTCGCGGGCTGCCGTTTAGGCTTTGGGACGCCACGGCGGGCTTCGGCATACTTTGGCAGCGCAGATAGTGCGGTGCGGCGGGCGGGACGCCTCATATCTTAAATCATTGAACAAGTTGCTAAATTCACCTTTTGTACATCTTTGTCTCCATAACTTATGTGCCCAGTTTTTTTTTCTTTTCATTTCAGCACGTATTTTTTTCTCTTCCTCTTCAGCGAGAACTGCTATTATGACAAAATTTTTAATACACTCTTGAATAACTCGAAAACCGAATGGATAAACAAAGAATTGAGTACCGGCCTCATATCAAATGTGCAGTATCTCGCGGCATCCTTTGGCCTGCCACGGGGTCCTTCGGCATAGCGATGTGTCCCTCGGCGTTCCGATGATACTTTGCCGTGTCATCCCGCGCCATCCCATCAAGTGAGTGCCGGATTTAATTCGATTAGTTAGTTATTTGACAGGTTTTTTTAACCAATTCCTACGAAAAATGTGTTATTGAAATTTGCAGTCCCGAGCAATTGCTGCGATTGCTGAATTGGCAAAGCATCTGAACGGTATCCAGGAGATGCAGGTTCAAATTCGGCTCGTAACTGTTATTTTCGATTTCATATTTTCATACTGTGTTAATTTAAATGGCTAACCATTTCAAATTGACAGGCCTCGTGGCGTAGTCGGTAGTGCAACCGACTTCCGTGAATGAGGTGGTGGGTTCGATTCCCACTCACGACAATTATTTGTGTGATGAACACAGATATTTGTACTGCGTCTGGGTGATTTCTATCTATTATATGTATGTATTTACAAAAAAATAAGTTATATTATGTATTATATCCGTAATCTGGTACCCATAGCACAAGCGTTAAGCTTAGTTTGGGACCAGAGGACGTTGTGTGAAAGTGTCCGTAATGTCCACATTACTGTACATTAGTATAAAAATGGTGGCCTTTTCCTTAAACTATTTGTTTATGTGGATAAGTGTTGGCACAAAGCGACAAAACGTGTTTTTTGCTGTTGTTTCCAAAACTCCATAGAAGCTTCAGTAAGGTTGCCACTGTTTTACTGGAACTTAAACTTTGACCATCGAGAGATTTTGAGTATCGAGTTCAATCTCCAGCCCGAGGTTTTGTACGGCATACTCCTCTGACTTTCCGAAGTTATGTGTGTATTTGTTTACAAGGTATTACTGCTCGGTGAGGGAAAATATCATGAGGAGAACTACACGCCTGAGATTTAGTCCACGGCTACGTGCTTGTGAAGTCTGCTAACCCTCACTGGGCCAGCATGGTGAACTACGGCTTAAATCGCTCTCAATCTGAATAAATAGGGTTAGAAGAATACATTTGTCGGTTTGCTATGATAGGTATAATTAATACTTACAAATAATTTAAAAAAGGTAGGTATCATTTATTAAATTTTAAAAATATAAACCTTGGCTTTTTTCTGAATTAAAATTCAGATCATAGGCAGACCATTATTGACCCTTTCAGAGCGTTAATTATTATATTATATTTATATAAGTATTTGTTGTTACGTCTATATATTTTTCCACTACTGCACGTATCAAATTAATAATGTAATAGCATACATGTACCTATATTTATATTATTTAATCACCAAATTATTTATTAGACAGAAATAATATTTTTATATAAAATTACAATATTAAAAAATATCGTATAAAAATAATTGCGGTACAACACTATCTCATCGTGAAGAAAAAATGACGGTTGATAGCGTGCCGGGACGACCCGCCCCGCGTGTCCAGCGTACCTCTCTAAGACCCTTCTGAATTTTGCTAAAACAAGTGATTTAGTAACTAAATTCTACTTATTGATGAAAAGATATGTTACTATTCCTTTTATTTTGTTGCCGGGAATCGTTTTTACAACCTGGCACTGTATATTTCAGCATTTTTATCAAAAAATCAATAAAAGATTGCTCTCCGACGCTCTTAATATGAAACCGTATTGTTTTGCTACTGATTGAGCGTTTCAACGACGCGCAATACTGTTCATACTTGTGCTTACGGTTCATACTCAGTAAGGCGCGCTCTATAGTGTATATACTTTAAGGAATAACGATTTTGTTTCTGTTAGGCTGATGGTTCTGCCAAAGCCTTATACAAGAAACAGGCACTTTTTGACAGCGAATTTCAAATGTCACAAAAATATATAAACATTAAAGATGGCGAACGTGCCGTTTCTTGGCCTGAAAACTCATTCTCAAAAAGTTTGCTCCCTTTATAAACAAGCCCTACGCAATTTAGAGGCGTATTATGACAGACGGTATGTCTTACAAATGTTTTGCTATTGTTAACCTTCTTGTTATTGTTTTTATCATTACGTAATAATTATTAGATACCCTGACTATAATATTTTTTATTTCTCATTCATTTCAGAAAGCTATTATTTCACGGTGATTCTGAGTTTATTAATAAAGATTAAGATAGGGTGACCTGTTCAACAGTTAACCACATAAAATTTAAACTATACTTGTACTATAGGTACATATAGGTTATAGGTACCTATAAAATATGTTTCTTTTTCTATTCTGGTTAAAAAAAGGTAGATCCGTTAGCTAAGTACATTATATTGGAATCGATTTCATTTTCCAAATGATTTCTGAGAAAATAATATTTATAAACAAATTGAGAATTGGTTAACTGTGTCCACACTGTAATACACTATTAACCCTGGTTAGCAACAGTTAACCGTGGGGTACACAATTAATCAATAAATATGATAAATTATTTATATGAAAATAATATCACCAATTGTTATCAATTTGACCTTTTAATTATTATTAAAAGTTTTTTGCCAAAATGGAACACAAAATATGTGTTTTCCTTATAATAATTATGAACAAATTAACATGTTTATAACAGTATTCATTAGAATTGTTGATTTGGAACATAATTATAAAAAAATATTATGTTTGTGCTTCTCAAATATAATATTTGAAATATCAAGCTGAAATAGATTCTTCATGTGATGTATCACTATCTGGAATATCCTATAATGGGAGCGTTATTTTAAATTTTAGTTGACTCCTGCATTGTGTCTGTAAATAGATCTTGTTTTCCTTGAAATAAACTTTGCTTGTAGAATGAGTAGGTTCACTGGCTTGCCCGTGTCCTAAAGATGAAATTTGTATGTTAGGAGCCTCTATTATTCGTGGGGTTGGCAGTAGCCAACCTCTATTTTTTAATAGCAATATTATATTTATTTTCATTGCAAAATATTCACAAAAAAAAAATATGGCAGTACGAAGTTTGCCGGGTGAGCTTTACTATAAAATGTTTTCTAATAAAATCTTTCTTACTTAAGGAGGGAATATCGTCATTGCAATTTGCTAGAATTTTCTCTTCAGAAATACTGTCTTTGTAATCACTAACTTAAAATATTATTTATTATATTAGCCTATTGATCACATCTCCGTTTTCTGCCTCAATACTTTTAGCTTTAACATTTAAAAAACAGTCAGAAATCATAAGAGATCAATAATAAAGTATAAATTATTTGTAAGTAAGGAAAAAGAGAGTTTTAGTAGGAGCGGGAATCGAACCCCCGTCTTTTCCAATCCGGGGAAGTGCTCTAAGCCACTGAGCTATCCTACCGATCTTTCGATCATCCCAATCTCCTCTTCACATTTGTCTTACGACTTCGATTCCCGCTCCTACTAAAAAACTCTTTTTCCTTACTCACAAATAATTTATACTTTAAAAAGTAGCGGAGCATGTCAAATGCTAAAAAATATAGATCTAAAATGATCAATAATACTTATATTCACTCCACCCCTTTCAGTTCAGATCTCACTAATACCTCAAGTTTACATTCTGAGCATTGAGCTCTGAGCCACCATCAAGTTTAAATCGAACTATGCAAAAGTTTAATTGCTGTAGAATTTATAGTTTAATAGAACATTACATCTGAAACATTAACATACTTTTTAAATTGTACTAAGTTTAATACTATCTGTTATAGCCACGTGTTCCGTTATCAAGCTGTACTGCTCAGAGCGAGATTTGACAAACATGCAAAGGAAACTGATATGAGGAAAGCTGCTCAACTTTTAAAAGATGGTGAACAGGAGTTATTCTTGTCGGTGCACCCTATTCCTAAGAAGTGTAAGTATCTTGTATAGCAATTTTTATTTGTTATGAAATACTCTTAAGAAAACTACCTAAGTTCTCTTATTGTAATTATAAGCCTATAGGTTAAAATAAGGACCTCAAATACAGTGATATGGAGTTTTATGACACACCGCCCTTACGCTATCCCGGCATGAATGGGCCGGCTCGGTCTGGGAACTGCCTCGCGAGCCATCTCGATCGCTGCGCGACAAAACAGTTCTATTTAGGCGATTAGCACACTGCCACGCACCACGCAACGTTGTTTGTAAGTATCTCCGTTTGTATAGAAAACACGCACAGTTCAACACACAGAAAATGCGTCCACGCGCGTTCATGCAGATCACGCGCCTACAAGCGGAAAAACATGCAACACCGCGCGTGGGTGCGGGGCAAGACGCAAGGTATGGCACACCGAGTCCCGCCCGCCGCAGTGCCACAGCCAACAGCATTGAATGAAATGAGTCAAAGCCGCCGTGAATCCACAAAACGCAACACATGCGTGAGTGCGTAAAAAACCCGCACGATGATGCAGATCTGCACTCCCGCAAGTACGCGCGTAGATGCGTCAACATGCAGCGTGGTGCGTGGCAGTGTGTTAATCGCCTTACTGTCGATTTTTGACGGCACAGCAAAGGAGCTTCAGTGTTTTGTTCGCGTGTAGTTGGAGCAGATTTTGTAATGCTTTGAGCATCCTTAGGCTACGTACGTTGTAGCGCAGGCACGTGCCACGATAGAGACGACGTGCTGGGGCCGCAACGTACGCAGCTTATGAATGTAAGGATGTTCAGCGCATTACAAGATCTTCCCTGCCCTGCGTGTAGATCGTCGCCAGCGTCTCAGCATACGCTTAGCCTTAGCGTCTCGTCTTATAGAATGGAAAGTTCTAGAATTTTCAAAAGTTATTTTACTGGATCTGGTTATTTAATGTATGTATCATTGACAATTTCGTATCCCATGTCTTCCCATAAGTCTCACGTGGTGTGACCATGTTGCTTTGCTGGTAAACAATTTCTTCATCCACCAACGTACTTTTCGTTTTGGTTTCTGGTTAATTATATGATAAAAGATTTATGAATGCTAGCTGCATAATATGCTACGACGAAAAATAAAAGAAAGAAAAAAAAAATAAAGAAAGCTGTTTTTTTTTTGTTTAAATAATGGTTATTTGGTTTGAGTATTTGCCAATGACTTGTTTACGGTATATTTCTTCTTCACTAGTTTGATTCATTAATCGAAGCCAAAGTCATCTAAAGTTAGTCAAAGCTACGCTACAGCAAAGTGGTGGCGACTTTACTGAAGCTTCTATGGAGTTTTGGAGGCAACAACGAAAAAACAAGTTATGCCGCACTACATCACTTGCCAACACTTATGCACATACACAAATAGTTAATAAGCAAAAGGCCACCACTTTTACACGTTAATACTTGAAATAACACAAGTTTAGAAAAATAATGCAGAGCGACGACATGACCTTCTTCATGTTCCTGCCAAAACTCCAAAGTTCTGTTCTCTTTGAACACAGGTTATATATTTTTTCAGTTGCCACAAGCGAAGGCGGCGTGGCTCATGAACTTGTAATCACACTAATCTTTAAAAAGTTCTGTTATCTTTGAACACAGGTTATTTTTTTTCAGTTCCCAAAAGCGAAGGCGGCGTTGCTCATGAACGTGTAGTCACACCTCCGGACTGGATCCTCGATTACTGGCACCCACTAGAAAAAGCCCACTACCCTGAATACTTTAAGCGCCGTGAACAGCGCAAGAAAGAGTTCATTGCCATGTGGGAAAAAGAATATGGTACTGGCAATAAAGAAGAGAAGCATTGAAATTTATGTATAGATGTGTAATACCTATAGTGAATCATGTTTATTTATTTTCTAGTTTATTTTTATCTATACATCTAAAGAAATAAATGACATTGAAGTGAATGTTTGTAATGTCTAAATAACAAATTTTTTACTAAATGTATACGGGAGTAGGTATATACGCTACCTACTACTCAAGAAAGTACCGGGAAAAGATCAATAATACACAAACATTTTGTTATTCATCCAAATTTATTTTATCACCTTCAAAGTATGCTCCTTCAGAAACGATAGACTTACGCCAACGAATAATCCAATCAACAAAAAATTTTTTAGACGCTGTTTCCGCAATTGAGTTCAGTTCTCGCCGCGAATTCTCCTTTATGTCTTCTACCGATTGAAAACGGGTGCCACGAAGTGGTAATTTGAGTTTAGGAAAAAGAAAGAAGTCGGCTGCCTGGGAGCCATATCTGGTGAATATGGTGGTTGCTCGACGGTATTTGTTGAGTATTTGGACAAAAATTCATTCACAATGATGACCTTGTGCGAAGGCGCATTATCGTGGTGCAAAGTCCAAGAATTTTCTTTTCACAAATCTGGCCTTTTTCGCCAAATTTGCTCTCTTAAACGCCGCATAACGCTCAAATAATATTCTTTATTTACCGTTTGACCTTCTGGCAAGAATTCTGAGTGCACAACACCGCGATAGTCAAAGAAAACAGTCGACATGACTTTGACTTTTGATTGACTTTGGCGTGGATTTTTCCATTTCGGTTCAGTTGGAAGTCGCCACTCCGAAGCTTGTTGACTAGTTTGCATGTCAAACTCGTAAACCCACGTCTCGTCACCAGTAACAATGCGTTTCATAAATCTTGGGTCGGAATGCATGTCCTCAGCGACTCATGCGATTGAGTTTTTGGAGAAAATTCAGGTCTTTTGGGACTAGCCGAGCGGAAACATGTTTCATACCCAAGTGATTATTTAAAATGGTACGGATCGACTCGTGAGACACAGAAAGTTCGGCGGCTCTCAAAAGTTGAATAAGGATTTTGTCGCTATTTCCTTCACTTTTGCAATGTTAACTTTAGTTGCAGACGTTGATGGCCTACCAGAGCGAGGCAAATCTTCCATCACATCTCGACCGCAATTCAATTCTTGATTAATGGCGTTGTTAGCATAGATAAATAACTGGTTGTTAGACTTATAGACAACTTTGCCAATGTCTCGTGTAAAAAAGAGTCATCTCGACCGCTTTTAAACGCTTGTACCACTCATAAGCACGTGTTTTTGATAAAGTCGATTCACCGTAAACCTTCTGTAACATTTTCAGTGACTCCGAACACGAAATTCCATTGGCGATGCAAGATTTAAGACAAACTCTTTGTTCGATGTTTTTGTGGATTATGAAATTCGCAATACACACTAGATATGATATAACTAAAAACAGCACTGTATTTAATATAAATAACAGATGCAACCATAGATTTAGTATATATATAATTATATTAAATCTATGGATGCAACTCAAACTCCGCGCCAAAATGGATAGCAGTTGTGCCAATCTAACAAAAAAAAAAAACAAAAATTTGAATTTGGAACCATTAACAAATCACCCATTCCCAATACTTTCTTGACTGAATGTATAACAAAATACCAATTTTTAAAGTTTTTGTCTGTTTGTTTCAGCTAGTGTTCGGAACGGCTGGACCGATTTAGACGGGACTTACACTAGTAGATAGCTGTTGTTACAAGGAGTAACTAAGGTTACTTTTCTTTTGGAAAAAATATTAGGGTTCCGCGTAAAAATAAAAGCTATGAAATTCTGAATGACTACCACTCCATAACGCCTGGACCGATTTGGACGGGACTTACACTAGTAGATAGCTGTTGTTACATGGAGTAACAATTAGGGTTCCTCGCGAAAAAATAAAACCCATAAAATTGAGAATGACGAAGGACGGTGATCACTTGGAAAAATAATTAAGATTCTGCACTAAAAAAGAAAATAAATAGGTAAATTCAACGTGAACGAAGTTGCGTATGAACAACCAGTGGCTACTGACCTTTTTATTTTATTTTAGGTGGGCAAAAATGTCCTACCGCACACCCCGCTGCCCGGGGAGACAACGGGGTAGTGTGGGGCTCTCACCCACTAAAAACCCACCGTGCGCTTCCACCCGCCCTTGCTACGGCGGATCACGGGTACCGCGTCGTTACGACCGCGATCCGCAGGCGGCAGCCCCTTCGGGCACCCTCTCTTGAGCGACGCCTCGCGCACTTGGGCGTCGCACCTTCGCGTTAGGCTTCCGCGGACGGCAGGGTACTCCCTGACCCCACCGTCCGCAGCCTCGGCTAGGGCGGCATCAGGCGCAAGTAAGCGCGCGCACGCCGCCCCTCGCGCTGGCGGCGAATCGGGTCCGCGAAGGAGGATTCCTCACGGGCCCTCTGGAAGTGGCTACTGACCTAGACCATCTACTGGTGGTAGATAGTCAATGTCGCTCATGGAGATAAAAACTAGGACATATGAGGCATAAGTAACTGCTAGTCCTTACCATGGAGATTTCCACTATGCTCAGTAGTTCCGAGCGAAACGTCTATAAGCCGAGACATCGAAATGCTAAATGTAATACACCAGAAGCAACGGGTAGTAACCCAGCCAACTCCCCTTTTCTTAGACAGAAATTCCACCGCATTCTACGTTACCCGGAGTGTGGGGTCGTTACTCTACCCTTATTCTCCAGATTACTGGTATGGTGTTGTAACTCAAATCGGTCATTCCCAAGGAGGCTTGTGATATTAATTACCTTCGTCCACACCTTGGCGGTAGGCTATTGTAACGAACATGATCCTAAAACGGTCCTTCACGCCGAAGCGGACTATCGAAGTACACATTGCGTTGCGGTACTGTTACTCTGTTCAAAGAGGACACGTTGCTTAATAAGCACCACCGAAGGAATGTAACATAGTTCCAGCAATAAAGGCGGAGAGACGGCACACGGCGGGTTTCTTTAGTGGGTGAAGGCCCCACACTACCCTGTTCGTTGCCCCGAACGACGGGGTGTGCGGTTAGGAACATTTTACTGGTGGTAGGGCCGGGCACCGAGAGGGAGTACTCACTTGGTGTCGGGCCCAAGCGGGTTGGTACCACCATCTCCAGTGTGACTGGCCATGAAGCACATCGTTGCATTTTGGCTGCAGCAGTAGATAGCCGTTTATTCTTTCATTTCATATTATATTGGTGAAATGAAATGGTGAGCAGCGGCTTGACAATACTCTCAGTATAGTTGAGTCCATGAGCGACGGTTACCATTTAACATCAGATGGGCAGTGGCGCGTCTGCCACTACAAGCAATATAAAAAAAAAAAAATTATCCCGTCTTAACAAAAAAAAAAGGTTGCTTAATAGGCGAGAATCCCCATACTCCATACTGTACTATTCTTGCCCCGGACAGCGTGGTGTGCAGTTAGATATATTTCGTCGCTTATCCAAAAATACTAGCTTCTAAATTATCACAAGCCTCAGCGAAAGGTGTCATTAAACCTTTGTCGTTAGACGTCATTACGTCCACGTACAGCAGTTCTTTTTTATTGCTTATGGTCGCAGATGAGACTACCTGACAGTAAGTGGTAGCCACCATTCATGGACTTATAACAATATTGCCAAGCCGCTGCTCACCATTTCGGGGATGGGAAATGAACGAATAAGTTATCTCGCGCTACAACCATAACACACCGAAGTACTTAACAATCGGTCACACGGCAGACGGTAGACAACCAGGTAACAAGTGACTCCTACCTGCTTCTTCCCTAAGTCGCCTCGTACGATATCCACAGGAAAGATTGAGGTGGTGACACTTGTATGTTATGTATTGTTGTATTGTATGCCACCACAAGGACAAGAAATACCCAATAAAACATAACAGATACTATTCTGAGTGTTTATTGTTATTGAAAAAATACTATTATACTACATTCATCTACCTTATTAAATCTGACATTACATAACATCTTGGTCGACAGACTAGAGATAAGATACCCCTACCTATTAACTTCTGCACTCTTACATTAAACACAAAGTGAAAAATATGAAATCGAAAATAACAGTCACGAGCAGGATTTGAACCTGCATCTCCTGGATACCGTCCAGATGCTTTGCCAATTCAGCCATCGTGACAATTGCTCCTGACTGCTAATATCGATAACACATTCATACTTAATGTCTTTGGGTGACGCCTGCGCCATCTGTCGGCAGTATTTTCATACATTGTACCGACCAGGTAAACTTAATTTTACAATTAAGATTTTTACCTAATAATGACGCAAACCCTATAAATATTTAGATATTTTTATATATATTTTTAGCATTTGACATGCTTACCACTATACATTAAACACAAAGTGAAAAATGTGAAATCGAAAATAACGGTCACGAGCAGGATTTGAACCTGTATCTCCTGGATACCGTCCAGATGCTTTGCCAATTCAGCCATCGTGACAATTGCTCCTGACTGCTAATTTCGATAACACATTCATACTTAACGTCTTTGGGTGACGCCCTGCCTTCTGCACTCTTGTATTTTTTTTATAAATTAGTTTCGTAACGTTAACTTACATCCTATCCTAGTGGTTTATTTTACAAATACCTATAAAAATAAATATGTCCCTATTGCCTTTAAAAAGATATTTACGTAAAGAACTTCTTAATTAACAAAAAAATCAATAGGACAACAGTGTCTTGCGTTTTTTTATGTAAGTGTATCTATGGTTTATACATTTTTAAGTGTTATTACATGGAGGTATAAGTATGGGTATAATTATTTATTTTTTCAGTTAATTTAATCTATTAGGATATTTTTTGTGTTACATGAGTAATTGTACGCGTATTTAATTTATATGTATGTTTAGTTTAATGTTTTGGGGCAGCAGAAAATCAGTGTTGTGCACCTAACACAACAAAAACTGAGCTGGCTACCTTTGTTACACTTTTGATATTTTATCTCTGTTATTTTTTATTCTTTCCAATCTTGTGTAACAAAAATAAATGCTTTAAATGCTAAAAAGGCAAATCCCCAGATGATGTCGAATTATAGCAAAAAAAATAGATCCCCAAAATATTTGTCATGTTTAAAATATACCTAGGTATCAACTCTAATGGGGATTGGTTGAATGGTACAAGAACTGGGCTGCAACGCTACATGTTATGTGCAATGAACAAAGATATAGAAAAATGATGTTGTTTTTAACAAACAAAATAGGTACCTACGTACGATATACAGCCATACAGCTATTTTCCATAAATTATACAACCATGTAAAAGCCATCAAGCAAGTCTTCAATTCGTTCAATTTATGTTCCTAGTTTAAAATAAGCACAAACCCTATTTTATTTTAATAATAATGTATATTAAATTAGAAATAATAATGTAAGTTTAATAATGTATGTATGAGAGGGTTATGAAGGTATTGCGCATCCTGTGAATGTCGATTTGAAAATCATCAATTGTTTTAGTTAATATAAATCGATTATTATTGAAGATTAGATACAAATATTAATCGCCTCATTGCCGTATACGGAAGCACTACGAGTAATCATTTTACAAAATTAAAAGCAAGAATATTAATTCCATTAAATATAAATAAATTCATGATAGTCAATGAGAGATAATATTATGACAAATAACGAGTTGTTCTAAGCCGAAATTTTCAAATATTGTTAAAAGTAATATTAAAAGTGCGTTCCAGCAGGGTTAGGCAGAATCTCATATCTCACATGTCGATCGTATCGTGATCACTGTGATTGGTTAAGAAACCGACGCGTGATGTCGCAATAATCCGTTAGCCAATCACGGTGATCTCTCAACCAATCACAGTGATCACGATACGATCGACATGTGAGATATGAGATTCCGTCTTACCCCGCTGGTGGCACTCATAACTCGACAAAACGATCCTTAGAAGTTTTATTTTGTGTCCGTTCACACAGACCGGCTCGGAGAGGAGAGGAGATTTGATCAAATAGTTTTGGCTGATTGAAACAAGGTATATTTTTAAACTTCACTTCATTTGTTACTGAAAATACTCGAGAGGCAGCCTCATCCGCTTAGTGTGAAACATTACGAGAAGTCAACCGGGTGACCGGCTGCCTCTGAAGACGTCGATCGACTCCGTTTGACGTGCTCTTTTGCACTCGCGCAGCCGATCAGCTCCGATTGCGTGCTCTTTTGCACTGGCGCAGCGGACCAGCTTCCATTGCGTCGCGTATTTTTAACCCATATTTTTCTCCGCTTGCGCTTTTGTTCGACTTAAAATGTCTTCATCGGAGCTACAAAAAACCCTTTACAATAAAAAAAAAATAAACAAAATCTGGACTGCGCGAGGTAAATTACCCTCTAAGAGCACCAGTCTACTCCGAGCGCATTCGCTTTACAGAGCTCTTCCAGCCGGTCTATGTGAAAGGGCTTGATCGGTCCCAGTCAGATCCAAGCATATAATCCGCGCCGGTCTGTATGAAAAAAAGAACGCCGTCCGATGCTCTCCAGGCCGGTCTGTGGGACCGAGCACTTACAAGATCGCGGGCGTTGTGATCGCGTCGAGAACGTCATCAATGATGTAATTATTTTCACTCTTGCCATGCTTACCATATAGGTAAAGACAACTCTTTCGATAAGAGCGTTTAGATAACTTTAAAACCTGTTCCACTTTTACGATTGAAACGCTCACAAGCAAGTAGAACGGGAGAAGCCGCGGTCGCGATACTCGTTATCGTTGTGAAAGCCAAGTGGAACGCACTATAACTAGAACAAAGATAATAGACCACTACGCGACATTATTATGACAATTTAGCGACACAATGACACAATCGCAACCCAAAACAGGGACAACACGTCATATATTTACATACAACTGCCCTGATAAGAAAATACCACATATTTTATGGTTTCATATTCATATAGGAATTGTTGAGTTACCTAATGTTTGAACTTAAAATCACAGTGTTCGTAAAAAGATTTAATTGTAATATTAACATATTATATATTTATTATGTATATGTAACCGCAATGTAATTTCAGATCATTGCAAGCAAATCCCAACTTTACAACACTCAACACTTAAAAGGGCAGTAAAAGCCTCATATATTTGTTTGTTTAATCAATTAGTGTCCTCCTAGGGTCTGTCCTCGTCCCCAATTGTGACCGCCAAAGACTGTCCCGCCGGGCCGCGTGGGTACTCTAGCCTGGGGCGCTGTACCAAAACCACCGACGTATCTCGAGTCCGGAAATATTTGTTTCCTAATGATAACAAAATTTTGTTATTGGCTATAAAACATTGAATATTTTTTCAGTGGATAAAACAGTTTGTCTGTTAATACTTAAGACTAACTAAAAAATATAGACGGAGCATTACGAACAATCCAGTGAAACCATACACGCGCTCACGCACACAAATACAAACAAAACCATGCCAAAACGAAGTGTCATAAACCACGAGTGTTACCAGAGTATGATTTAAAATTACCCCAAATGACTCGACGATTTCATGCGTACGTTACGTACATGAATACGTCGTCAGCGCCCTAATATTCCCTATATGATTTGCAATAAACTTACTTTAAACTTTTACTTCCTTTATGTTTTAAACGTTTAAACATAAAACTTTAAAAAATTTACCCAAATTATAGAGATTATTTCTTTCCAATGACAACACTTTCACGTACACATCTTCCAAAAACTGGCTTCACTTTTTAGTTGACAATGCGGTGTCTTTATTTTTTAGTTAGTCTGTGTACTTACTTATACAAATTATAATTTGTACTTTAAGAGTAGCTGAGCATGTCAAGTGCTAAAACATAGATCAAAATGGTTGAAAAATCACGCCATCAAATAGTATGCATTTTAATTGCAAAATTAAACTTACTACATTGAATGAATGCATGTAAATGCATTGCCGATAGATGGCGTTGGTCGTTCAGACAAATGTGGTGAGGAAATTCAGTATTTCTAGAAATGGTACGATAGCTCAATGGATTAGAGCACTTCCCCGGAAAGGAAGGGACGCAGGTTCGATTCCCGCTCGTAATAAAATACTCTTTTTCCTTATTCACAAATTATAATTTGTACTTTAAGAGTAGCTGAGCATGTCAAGTGCTAAAATATAGATCAAAACTTACTTATACGTTAAGACGCCGTTCAAAAAATATGTTTGCGTACAAGCAGGAGGGGCGCTTAGTGCGACAAAATGTAAAAAGAGATACAAGCGGTTCAAGGAAATGGAAACAACATTACGGCGAAAGGAGGGGGTCCAGCAGAAATCACCGTGACTTATTTTAGTAAAACTATTTCAATTTGAGCCTTAGATAATACTTGATTTTGCCTGCGATTCGGTCCGTCTAACTTTAGAATATAAATACATTACAGTACATTAATTATCTCTATGTAAAAATAGTTATCACACTATGAAACGGTCCCCTTTACTTTTTCTGGGATGAAAAATCTAGGTTAAGCCTATGTTTTTTCTGGGCTCCAGGCTATATGTATGCCAAATTACATGATGATTGGTTCAGTAGTTACAGCGTAACAAGATACAAGATCGTAACAAACAAACTCACTTTCGCATTTATAATATTAGTAAAGATAGCTCCCAGAAATGACGTAAAATATCCGTCCATCAGTCTTTCAACGTCTACTGCTGGACATAGGCCTCCCCAAGAGAACGCCACAACGAGCGATCCCGTCATTGGGGATAATGCCGTAATCCACGGTTAGCAGGCGGGTTGGCGATCGCAGTGGATATTATTAATACTCGAGGGAGTGCTGCTACCCACTCTCCCGGTATTCCCTCAGTCGGCTCTTACGTCTCCCGTGGGTGGAGGGGTGGGACAATTCTAAAATAATTAATAATTAAAAAATTTTGGTTACAATTATTGATGAGGTATTTTGTTACTCATGTTTTTTTTTTATTGCATGTAGTGGCCGACGAGCCATGGCCCATCTGATGGTAAATAGTAACCGTCGCTCATGGACTCAACTATACTGAGAGTATTGTCAAGCCACCACCAGCTCGGGCCCGATACCAAGTCAGTACTCCCACTAGGTACCCAGCCCTACCACCAGTCATGCAATGGATGATAAATGCTTACTTCCCTTAGTGGGCTCATATGACACCCGTGGGAAATAATGGGTGGTGACACTTTTACTCTTAGTCCGTCACCACACAAACAAAAATGTCACATAATTAATTAAAAGAAAAACATATTATTAAATAAAATAATACTTACAAAAATGAAGGCGGTGTCAAAAGGGCGGGTCCGCCAAATTCCTGTGGGTACTTAAATAGTAGGAAGAAGGCCAAATGGCCAATCATGATACCCAGTAATTCCATCACACCACTGTAAAATACAGATATAAATTTATAATTATATTGAACAAATCCTCAGAGCAATCTTTACAAACTAAAGATAAACTAAATAAATAAAAATAATTTCTCCAGTGATAGAACCTTGCTTATCCTAGCACGAATGGGCTGGCTCAATCGGGGAAGCACCACCCTCTCACATAAGATCAGCGAGTAACAACGGTAGTTACTCGAACTATTGCGTTTTGTATGGTGAGTGAGAACGCTGGAGGCCCAAATCCGCTCCTTATTATCCTTCCTATCATCAGTATCCTCCCTATCTTATCATTATTATTCCTATCTCTTTCCTTCGAGATGACGCCGCACGAGTCATGCCACTGGTGTTGCTAGCGTCTATAGGCTACGGTAACCGCTTACCATCAGGTGGGCCGTATGCTTGTGCGTCACCCACATAGTATAAAAAATTACATTATATTTATTTATAAAACATGCAATTGTATATTTTTTATTGCTAATAATTTTTTTGTTATATTAATATAACAAAACTCTTAAGAGAAGAAATAAAAAATAAATCAACTCACCCTCCACTGATAACCAAATTAAATGCAAGCAATACCCAAGGTAGATACATTGCTTTGAATCTAGTTCCAAACCAGAAGGATACAATTACATCTTTATTTAGTTGGCACCATACATACAGTACGGAGAGCACCATTGGGTCCATAAGAATCTGAAAAAGTAAACATAAAACAATTACCTAATTACCTCATACAAAACACGCGTTTAGACGTGGTATTACAAAGAATGGCCCCCCGAACCAATACTTAATTACGTACATTATTGTGGCTTTAAAGTGTATTCTATTACAGTTGTTTGTGCAGCTTTATTAGAGAATATTTTTATTGACTTAACAAACATAGAATTTCTTGAAGACAAATCACAACCGGACAGAATAGTTGAAATTAATAATATATTAAACACAAAGTGAAAAATGTGAAATCGAAAATAACAGTCAGGAGCAGGATTTGAACCTGCATCTTCTGGATTCCGTCCAGATGCTTTACCAATTCAGCCATCCTGACACTTGCTCCTGACTGTTATTTTCGATAACACATCATACTTAACGTCTTTTGGGTGACGCCTGCGCCATCTGTCGGACGTATTTTCATACATTATACCGACCAGGTAAACTTAATTTTACAATTAAGATTTTACCTAATAATGACGCAAACCCTTTAAATATTTAGATATTTTATATATATTTTTAGCATTTGACATGCTTAGCACTATATATTAAACACAAAGTGAAAAATGTGAAATCGAAAATAACAGTCAGGAGCAGGATTTGAACCTGCATCTTCTGGATTCCGTCCAGATGCTTTACCAATTCAGCCATCCTGACACTTGCTCCTGACTGTTATTTTCGATAACACATCATACTTAACGTCTTTTGGGTGACGCCTGCGCCATCTGTCGGACGTATTTTCATACATTATACCGACCAGGTAAACTTAATTTTACAATTAAGATTTTACCTAATAATGACGCAAACCCTTTAAATATTTAGATATTTTATATATATTTTTAGCATTTGACATGCTTAGCACTATATATTAAACACAAAGTGAAAAATGTGAAATCGAAAATAACAGTCAGGAGCAGGATTTGAACCTGCATCTTCTGGATTCCGTCCAGATAGCCATCCTGACACTTGCTCCTGACTGTTATTTTCGATAACACATCATACTTAACGTCTTTTGGGTGACGCCTGCGCCATCTGTCGGACGTATTTTCATACATTATACCGACCAGGTAAACTTAATTTTACAATTAAGATTTTACCTAATAATGACGCAAACCCTTTAAATATTTAGATATTTTATATATATTTTTAGCATTTGACATGCTTAGCACTATATATTAAACACAAAGTGAAAAATGTGAAATCGAAAATAACAGTCAGGAGCAGGATTTGAACCTGCATCTTCTGGATTCCGTCCAGATGCTTTACCAATTCAGCCATCCTGACACTTGCTCCTGACTGTTATTTTCGATAACACATCATACTTAACGTCTTTTGGGTGACGCCTGCGCCATCTGTCGGACGTATTTTCATACATTATACCGACCAGGTAAACTTAATTTTACAATTAGCACTGCTATTAGTGCTTAGCACTTGCTTAGCACTATATATTAAACACATTTTTCACTTTGTGTTTAATATATAGTGCTAAGCATGTCAAATGCTAAAAATATATATAAAATATCTAAATATTTAAAGGGTTTGCGTCATTATTAGGTAAAATCTTAATTGTAAAATTAAGTTTACCTGGTCGGTATAATGTATGAAAATACGTCCGACAGATGGCGCAGGCGTCACCCAAAAGACGTTAAGTATGATGTGTTATCGAAAATAACAGTCAGGAGCAAGTGTCAGGATGGCTGAATTGGTAAAGCATCTGGACGGAATCCAGAAGATGCAGGTTCAAATCCTGCTCCTGACTGTTATTTTCGATTTCACATTTTTCACTTTGTGTTTAATATATAGTGCTAAGCATGTCAAATGCTAAAAATATATATAAAATATCTAAATATTTAAAGGGTTTGCGTCATTATTAGGTAAAATCTTAATTGTAAAATTAAGTTTACCTGGTCGGTATAATGTATGAAAATACGTCCGACAGATGGCGCAGGCGTCACCCAAAAGACGTTAAGTATGATGTGTTATCGAAAATAACAGTCAGGAGCAAGTGTCAGGATGGCTGAATTGGTAAAGCATCTGGACGGAATCCAGAAGATGCAGGTTCAAATCCTGCTCCTGACTGTTATTTTCGATTTCACATTTTTCACTTTGTGTTTAATATATAGTGCTAAGCATGTCAAATGCTAAAAATATATATAAAATATCTAAATATTTAAAGGGTTTGCGTCATTATTAGGTAAAATCTTAATTGTAAAATTAAGTTTACCTGGTCGGTATAATGTATGAAAATACGTCCGACAGATGGCGCAGGCGTCACCCAAAAGACGTTAAGTATGATGTGTTATCGAAAATAACAGTCAGGAGCAAGTGTCAGGATGGCTGAATTGGTAAAGCATCTGGACGGAATCCAGAAGATGCAGGTTCAAATCCTGCTCCTGACTGTTATTTTCGATTTCACATTTTTCACTTTGTGTTTAATATATAGTGCTAAGCATGTCAAATGCTAAAAATATATATAAAATATCTAAATATTTAAAGGGTTTGCGTCATTATTAGGTAAAATCTTAATATTAAATTAAGTTTACCTGGTCGGTATAATGTATGAAAATACGTCCGACAGATGGCGCAGGCGTCACCCAAAAGACGTTAAGTATGATGTGTTATCGAAAATAACAGTCAGGAGCAAGTGTCAGGATGGCTGAATTGGTAAAGCATCTGGACGGAATCCAGAAGATGCAGGTTCAAATCCTGCTCCTGACTGTTATTTTCGATTTCACATTTTTCACTTTGTGTTTAATATATAGTGCTAAGCATGTCAAATGCTAAAAATATATATAAAATATCTAAATATTTAAAGGGTTTGCGTCATTATTAGGTAAAATCTTAATTGTAAAATTAAGTTTACCTGGTCGGTATAATGTATGAAAATACGTCCGACAGATGGCGCAGGCGTCACCCAAAAGACGTTAAGTATGATGTGTTATCGAAAATAACAGTCAGGAGCAAGTGTCAGGATGGCTGAATTGGTAAAGCATCTGGACGGAATCCAGAAGATGCAGGTTCAAATCCTGCTCCTGACTGTTATTTTCGATTTCACATTTTTCACTTTGTGTTTAATATATAGTGCTAAGCATGTCAAATGCTAAAAATATATATAAAATATCTAAATATTTAAAGGGTTTGCGTCATTATTAGGTAAAATCTTAATTGTAAAATTAAGTTTACCTGGTCGGTATAATGTATGAAAATACGTCCGACAGATGGCGCAGGCGTCACCCAAAAGACGTTAAGTATGATGTGTTATCGAAAATAACAGTCAGGAGCAAGTGTCAGGATGGCTGAATTGGTAAAGCATCTGGACGGAATCCAGAAGATGCAGGTTCAAATCCTGCTCCTGACTGTTATTTTCGATTTCACATTTTTCACTTTGTGTTTAATATATAGTGCTAAGCATGTCAAATGCTAAAAATATATATAAAATATCTAAAAATTAATAATATAATAATAAATTTATTCATTTACATGATCCACTGCTGGTATTTGATTACATTAATGTTAATTAATTTAACCATGTATCGGTACATACATTCTTATTTATTTAAATCATTATAATTAGATACATAGGTATGTTATTCCTTCTGGCACCTGCACTAGTATAAACTGTATCGCAGGTGTCAGTATTCTACTTAATATGTTGGCATTTTGTTGTGATTGGTACATGTTCACAAATACATGTGTGTTTGTTGGAAAGTTTGTGTGTGTGTGTGTGTGTTTGTGTGTGTGTGTGTGTGTGTGTGTGTGTGTGTGTGTGTGTGTGTGTTAATGCATGTGTGTGAGCGTACATGTTAATTTATTAAACTTGGATGAATGGGTCTAAGAGTAGTGTCTATATATACTAAAAAAAATATGTATATATACTATATACACATATTTATTTATTTTAATTCATATATTTAAGACAATTTTCTGCTACCTCATAATCTAGGCATTCAAGCCAGCGAAGTATTGCCTTCCTTAATCAATAGTTATTGAGCGATTTCAATGGCTCCAATCTATTAAGTGTATTATAAATATGTGGCGCTTGTACAAAAAGTGCTTTTGTGCTAAGGCTGTTTTAAGACAAGGCACTGGGCAACAATCATGCCTCCTATGTAAAAACAATGCAGAGATAACTTGTCAGTATAACCAGGAACTCCAAAGACATTAATAAATAATTTAATGCTCAGCCTTATGTGTGTTGATACAATTATCACTGCTTTGTACAGTTAACCTGCAAGCCTGAGAGATTTTCTTGATTGGCCATTAGTGATACTATAATTAGATGTGAAAAATAAATGATTGTTATATTCTCGTACATTTCAATACCACCATTTTCTATCTAGAAAATGAGTATCTACTCAGATATAAAGTAAATGGTACAGATTTTTATATTTATTGCAAAATGTCTACATGCAATTGATTAATGATGTGTATTTATATAGGATTTCAGTATTCCACTTTATTTTCTTTATACACAGAAACAGTAGTACTGTTTTGCTTGGCTCATGTAATCCACAACTCCTAAGCTTAATTAAAAAAACAAAAATTATGTGTACATACCGGTAAACCAACAAGTAGCCCAACAATTACACAGCACAGCCAGTTAAATAACAACATGTAGAAGTAATCAGCGGGCTTCCCCGCAAACATGCCAGTCTCCAATCTTTGTGAGTAATTGTATAGGAAATAACAGTTGATTAAAAAGTGAAATCCTGTGCCGGGAGTAATGGGATAATAGAAGAGTGCAGTAATCGGCCTCCATATCTGTAGACAAAGATTAAAGATGTTTAAAAGCTTGCCTGACCAGAGCAATGTCTGATAAATGGTACGGGTCTCTCCCAGTAAGTAAATAAAATATTATGATATAGAATTTGAGCACTATTAGTGGGTACCTGTTATCTAGGGGAACAACTTTTGTAGATTTTCTCCTAATTTATTGACTAAGGATAAAATTGTGAAATAGGTGCTCTTTTTATTATATATGATCTTATATCATTAGATAGATTTGAGCTTACAACCTTTTTAAAATCTAATACAACTTCTGCTCCTGGTACTGCAGAAACATAAACAAAATCACAAATAATGACTTTGCTATTGTCAATATTATCATCAGTTGAGCTTTACCTTGAGTTACCTTGGTATTGATTCTGAGCAGCACTAGGGTAAAAAAAGCTACCATAAAAGTCAGATACAAAATACCAACCTGGAAATGATGTATGAACAGAATGGAATCTAGAACTAAGTAATAATAATTCAATAGTCCAAACCGGCCTAATATACTTAGTGCTATAGTAAAAGTCAACCAGTATCTTGTAAAGAATGGTACACTATTGTACCAGTCCCGAAATTCAGACATTTTAGGAAATAAACACAAACAATTACACCACTAGATCACAAGTTAGAAATAGTCCTTTTATTAAAGAGCAAGAAGATGCACCCTTGTAGATTGTTGTTAGATTATTAATGTATACCGATGATGATATTACAATTTAATTGTAGGGTACACGTGTACTAAGAGAATTTGTCGAGAAAATTCATTACCCGACAAAGGACGATATAATATCACAGACTAATGTTTTTTTTTTAATTTTTTTAAGGCATTGGAAGAACCATCAGCCTAACAGTAACTTATAAACATCGTTATTCTCTCATCACACGTAAGTTTAGTTCATAAAACAAGTCATAGTCGAAGTCAGTCATATAAAATTTGTCTGTCAAGTCAAATTCCTACTCCAGTAAGACGATGACAACCTTACTGAAGCTTCTATGTATGGAGTTTTGGAGACAACAGGAAAAAACACGTTATGTCGCACTACATTACTTGCCAACACTTATGCACATACACAAATAGTTAATAAGTAAAAGGCCACCACTTTTACACATTAATACTTGAAATAACACAAGTTTAGGAAAATAATGCAGAGGGACGACATGATCTTCTTCGTGTTCCCGCCAAAACTCCTCACAGACTAATGAGACACTACCACAGAGTAGTCTTGTGTAGTTCGCAAACGATGACCGATTAGGAAACGTATCTTTGCACTGTACTAGAAGAAACGTTTCCGAACGCTAACTTTACTATTAATCAGTCTATTAGCTCTATCGTTATCGTTTCATCATTCCTAACCTTAGATAAAAAAACCTATAGGTATGGATGTAGCCACCGCATGGCCACTCATGAGACAGCAATATTACAATTCAGTGTGGCTATTACGTACAATTTGCAAAATAAATGTGGCAAAACTTAAATGAAGATCACGATATAATTTTTACCACTATCTGAATAAATCACTAATTGATTAATACATTAATATCGATCACGTATTATCCTTATTAATATTGTGAATGCAAAATTATATAAGAGTTTAGACATAATAAACTCTCACAAAATTTTAACGTAACTATTTATACAAGGTTTTATTTTTTATGTTCAACAGTAAAATCCTATAACATCACGTAGTTATTAATAAAGAAGGATGCTCACTTTCCATACATTCGATGACCTGTCATTCTGTTTTTTTGTTAGGCGATGTAAAATGATGTTTCGTGTATTAAATTAACTATTGGCATTTCTTAAAACCACTGTGTGAGTATTTTATTATTTCGTAATCTGGAAACAATGTTATAGTGAAAACAATATCCGAGGTTATTCTATATTATGTACTATGTTTCTGAATTCAATATGCCTTTAGACATAAAATATAACAAAAGACAATAAAACTTCGGTAGAAAGCAGTTTTAATTACTGTAAAAACATTAAACTTACTATGACAGGAGATATCCAGTTGCTGATTTAATTAAACTGATTAACTTATATTTTGGTCGATGACGAGTAGGCGGCTTTGTGTATTCGATGAATTCACACATATATTGCAAGTGACGCATTGTAGGTATCCGCTTCGACATCAGGGGAAAGAACCCCGTCAGAACGCTCAAACATCGGAGCAAAAACAAACAAAGGACTGCAATATAAATGCAATATTATGCCATGCAATATTAAGCCATGAAAAGATTTTATTTTTAATAATTAGCTACCTTTATTTAACCTTTGCCGGCTTTGCCTAGTCTAGTCTTTTGAGTTTGACATTAATCACTCTCAACGAAAAAAACATTTCATTTCACACTACTGCTCTTGATCTCCTTGATTGATAAGTTTCCTTGTTTACATTAAATGTCGTAGTAATAAATAAACTATAAAATCTTGATAATTAGGGTTAAAAACATGTCAAAATAATCAACTAGATTTTTGTAAGTGTCAGTCTTCCATAACTGGGAACGCAACGTTATTAATATGCATCTATAGGCTGCGTTCATTCTAATAACACATTAGTGACATTTTTGAATAGTATTTTTTTTTTCAGATTGCCGAATTTGATAAAAGTTCGTGTATTATAATAAGAAAAAATAACTTTTTTTTGAGATATATATCATCTCTACACGACATCTCCTGTCAAAATGTTTTCAGGTCAAATATGAGCATTGTTCTTTATTGTAGCGATTTCACATCGGATATTGTGTAAATAAAATGTATGAACGAGTATCGTTACGAGTATCGTAAAGTCGTTCAAAGGCACACTGCCTTTTACAATCTGACTCATATTTATAAAAAATACTTACATAAAGCTTAAAAAAGAAAATCCATCACACATGCTAAACTTTTCTCTTGAGTGTAGTGTGTTAAAGTAAGTTCTAACTTTTGTATGAATTTAGTGGAATTTAAATAAAGTTTGTTTATCTGACATATTTTTATAGATTTTGTACGGAAACCTTCTTCACTGTAACTATAGGAACAATATGTAATTATTATTATAATTATTTTTTATTATAATCAGGTGCGAAAGTCTGCTGTTTAATAAATTTATTTGAGACACGGCATTTTTCAACCCCAAAACACGGCTCCTAATTTTCTTTTTAATGGCATCCCTGGTAGTCATGGTGATTAAGTTGTATGGCGAACTATTTTAAAGTTCGCCAGTTGAAAAACCTGCACGTCATATGAGACAGGAAGATACGATACTTTGTCTCAATTTTCTTAGGTATTTCGTATATGCCCGTCTCACTTTCACACTTCCTAATGTATCATGGCTACGTCTATACGTTATTTACCTAAGTTCCTAACGAAACGAACGAGAGCGACAGAGCCGGTGACAGAGTAATATGAGTAAATTAAATAAGTACATTATCGGAGATGACGAAGAGTTAGGTAGTTTCTTGCTTTTGATAGTTCGTTTCGAGAAAGTTGGGGTTATTAAAGCGTAAAAAATAATAGGCGTTTTAAAAATAGTGCATCGTTATTTAACGTTTTCAATAAATAGCCGTTGCGAACACTCCTAGTTACAATGGCATAAACACTGACGGATAAACACACGGGGTGTGTTCCGATATACACTGAAGCACTGTGATGTGTGACGGCAATCTAGTATACTGCGAAGTCGTTCCTTTAAAGTTAGCTATACTGGTTACTGTTTATAACGTAACGCAGTCCAGTATACTGATCTGCCATTACTTTCATTTCATACAAAGTATTGATTTCACACTGCGATAAACACAATTTCATTACATTTTCCATATTTCGGTATCTTTGAATAACAATATTCAATAATAATAATAATTTTCAATAGTGCAAGTTGTTATATTTCTGGACGCTGTTGATCACGTGATCAAACCACGGAGAGCACCGAGTACCTCGAAAACGCCAGTGCTGTGCTCACAGTACAAAAATGGCGATGATTTATGACGTCTGTTGCCGCCATGGTAATCTTTAACTATTATATTTATAATTACTACATACTAATTGTTAAGTTAGATATATCTGTAGGTACTATATTGGTTGTATCGTAAATTGCCTATTAAAAGTAATCATATAGTTGTTAATAGCTAATTGCCATTATAATTTAGTTAGGCGCTTTAGTTTTTTAGAAGGGTCAGTGTAAAGGACACCCCCACTTCTTAGCCGACCGTTGTATAGATAGCAGCTCTCAACTTTAAATATTGTAACGACAGTGTGGAAATAAAAGGTTTTAGAAGATATATTTTATTTGGACTCTCTTATGTGTCGGCATTATACGGCACATAAATTCTATAAGTAAGTCTATAACGGAACGATTTTTCTCCAGTAAGAGCACTGGACAGTGCTCTCAGGGTGGGTTCCGATATACACTGAAGGACTGTGATGTGTGACGTCAATTTACTATACTGCGAAGTCGTTCCTTAATATTTAGCTATACTGGTTACTGTATATAACGGAACGCAGTCCAGTATACTGATCTGTCATTACTTTCATTTCATACAAAGTATTGATTTCACACTGCAATAAACACAATTTCTTTACATTTTCCATGTTTCGGTATCATTGAACAACAATATTCAATAATAATAATAATTTTCAATAGTGCAAGTTGTTATATTTCTGGACGCTGTTGATCACGTGATCAAACCACTGAGAGCACCTTACCTCGAAAATGCCAGTGCTCATAGTACAAAATGGCGATGATTTATGACGTCATATATTTCCCTAGCATACTGCGGCAGTATACTGTCAGTCTATAACGGAACGATTTTTCTCCAGTAAGAGCACTGGATAGTGCTCGCAGTGTATTTCGGAACACAGCCACAGTATATTTCGGAACACCATGACCATGGTCCATGACGTCCATGTGTCAGTGTCAGCTGCCAAGCCTGCCAGCCGTTTTGTTTTGTTTTCTCGTGCTGTGCTAATAATATAGAAAGAATGAGAATCATAATAAGAAGGCTGTTATCGGCTACACGTCTATGCGTTGATAGAAATTTTATACGTTTTTCTTCTAAAGATGCTAGTAATCTATCTGAGAAAGCTGAAGAGTTACCTAAAAGTGAGATTATATTGAGATATTTTTCATGAATCTCCTAAATGAATTTACTTGTTGCTCTTCATACAATTGTTTCGATATTTTCCGTTTTATGTAGTATCTCATAAGAGTTATAACTATTCTGGGATTCTAGTCTAAAATTACAATGAGTTTACGTAGATCGTGCTTTTATAATTTACTAATTTGTCGCTTAGAAAAATCCCAAGTAATTTATTTTGCAGTATTAGTTAGACTGTTATATATATATATATATATAATTTATAGAAATAGATATGTCAAATCAATGGTTTTATATTTTAGCTCCGTAATAATTGGAAAATTATTTTTATTTTTTCCATACAGATTTAATCATAGAGAAATTTGGTGCAGTCACAACATTGAACATTGACCGTCAAGTAAAACGAAACAGTCTAGATATCCCTACTCTAAAAGAGATCACTGCAGCCATTGAAGAATTTGATAAAGATGTAAATGCAAAAGTCTTGGTGCTAAATGGTGAAGGAGGCACATTCTGTTCTGGTTTTGATATGGATGAAATGGAAAATGTGGGATATAGCACTATGACAGATGCAGCTGTAAGTATGAATTCTGATTATTATCTGTATTAGCTTACAGACTAAATTCTTACCGATTCATCAGCACAGAAATATATGAGCACTCATATTACACAATACTTATGTCACCCGCTTCTACTTCCTGTTTATTATTTCTTTCAATACCTATTTATTAATCATGACAGGTCGCCAATAACCGCCTTCTTCTTTGTTTGCCCCATTCTTTCAATTTTGTTAACTCTTGTTTCCTTAATGAACAATTTATTTGTCAAACTGGAAAAAGAGAGATTTACTGTGAGAGGGATCCAAACCGGCATCCCTTCCAATCTGGGGAAGTGATCTAAACTGCTAAGGTATTGCAGTCAGTGATGGTGATGCCCAATCTCCATTCCACAATTGCTTTTGGATGTTTCGATGACTCCTTCAGTATGCGCTTCTATGGAATGTCTTTCCACTCAATACCAGAATGTCATCAAACTACAAAACAAAAGTTTGGCACCACCTTTTAAAAGAACTTGAAGAGTCTCCACAATTACTTTATGTATAAATTTCATTTATTTCTTTTAATTTCTTGTAGCTGAGCATGTCAAGTGCTGAAATACAGTTAAAAAAAGTTTATTATATATTCCAGGTAAGGCTCCTCCGTCGCCCTCTTTGTGACAAGATCACTATAGCAGCAGTGTCAGGGTATGCAGTGGCAGAGGGTTTTGAATTAGCTTTATCATGTGACTTACGGATTATAGAAGATACAGCTGTGATGGGTTGCCTTAGCAGACGGTTTGGTTTGTGGTTTTTCATTCATAGATACCTAATATTCATTTTGAAATGTAAAGTAACTATTGAAGTAAACACTTCTTTACGCCCGCTTGACATGGGGAGTAAGCTAAGCTGGTGATTGCGTTACGGAAGTACTGATCGGGCGAGGCGAACAGAAGTTGAGAGGGAGATATAAGTTAGTGAAGATAGAAAGAGAGAGAGTTACGTTTCGTGTTGGGACAAGAGAGAGAGGTGCGAGCACACATTTTCTTTCTTTTTCTCATCTCATTTATTATATATTATTATATTTTTTATGCTATCAATATTCAATTTTGCCGAAAAAACATTGCATTCAATGTTGATTAAATATTTCTTAAAATAAATATTTCTCAAAAAGTCAACTGGCGCAACTCGGGATCAATCTTGGTGTTAGTGAACTGAAGCGAGATGTTATTGCCACAAGACCAACAAATAATATTATATGTCAAATGTGTGGTTTAGCTAATACATGTTCGGAAACGATAAGTAAATTGCGAGGTTTTCATTGGTCTTACGTCGATTGTCACACAAGTCTAAATAAAATAGTTTTTTCACATAACTGTATTCACTTGATAATAACATAAATAGATATTCGAGATCGAACCGAGATCTGCTGTAGAATTGGCGAGGATCCCTAGATTCGTCATTATTACTGGACTGGCCTTCAGACATGTTTTTACGAAAACTTCAAGTCGCTTCGAAAACCAATATATTCTATCAAACTAATTACAACTACTCAAACTAATTTATAAACTATTATCACTATGATTCAGGTGTGAAACATCACAATTTAGAGATGTTGACGGTTCGAATGCCTCGATTCAACTGACCCCGACCACTCATCAAGGTCTTCCATGCAGAGCCGTTTGGGCCTCAGGGTAACTGTATTCTGGGCTTTGGCCCATTTCAGTAATGGCAACGCCGCCTGCTACGACAGGCAGGTCACTAGGTGGGAACTAGGTTCCTTGGTGTCATAGTTTGGGGGAGGTCGTCGCGGCGCGATCGAGCCAGCAGGAAGATCCCGCAAACTATCATCGACCGACATCGACCTTGTCCAGTCCGTGGGCTACAACCCACCGCTCAGCGAGGTCGAGCTCACCGGAGCGAACCCCGGCAAGCGCCCCTCAGCCAGCGGTGAGGAGCGGACTCGTCAGGAAATTGTGGCAGGCCTCTTCTCTCCGGCGGTCGTCGATGGTATGGTGCGATGCCCCGCAGGCTGCGGGTTCGCGCTCCGTCGGCTCGCTCGAACATCGTACCTTACTACTATGGTACTCAGGCGTCTGGTGTGGTTATCGAGGCTCTCCATGCGCAGATCTCTGGCGATCACCTTGTCCCGCACATAGCGTGAGGTGTTCGTAATCGTACGCAGTATAAGTGACTGCTGCGCACACAGCGACCTCCGGTGGGATTCGCTGACCAGCGCATACCAGGCCGGGGCTGCGTACGTGAGGCGCGAGCGGACGTACTGCTTGTACACGCCGAGCTTTGCGCGGAGGGGCAGAAGGGCAGAAGGGATGCCAAGACCTGTCTCGCCCTGGCGCAGGAGAGCGCGCGCAGTGCGCGTCTGTGAGACTACTTGTCTCACGTGGTGAGGTTATCTTCAATGATCACACCGAGGTATTTCACCGTCGGGGACCAACTGACGGGTTCTCCCAGCAGCATCAGCGGGGGTGGTAAAGCCCGGCCTCCCACGGAGACTCCGACCGCACGGCGCGCCGCTTTATAAAGCCAGTAATCTGTCCGTCCCCACCTCGCCTGATTCACAGTGGTGCGATGACGTTGTATTGCATGTGTGCGTGTTTGTAAACAACTTAATTATTCAGCGCCGACATATATATATGTTACGGCTAACGCCCGAAGTGCGGCTACACCTGGTTCTAGCCGGCTAAAACTAGGTGTAGCCGCACTTCGGTGTTTAAAACTATGTTATGGGCTCCTAATGGTGAAGAGATCTGTATATTTAGGTCCTCTGAGAATACTCCCGAGCCAGTGCCTGACCTTAATCATGTTAGGTTAGGTTATTTTATTTTAACCAAATGAAATCGGCTACACCTAATATTAGCCGTGAACAAATCTGTTACACCTAGGTATAAACACCGAAGTGCGGCTACACCTAGTTTTAGCCGGCTAGAACTAACCTAGTTTTAGCCGGCTAGAACTAGGTGTAGCCACACTTCGGATATTAGCCGTAACACATATATATATATTGTTAAGTTTTACTTCAGTCGTGTGGTCTAAAGCACATTCGTTTTTTTTATTACTAGTCTTTGCCAAGAAAGTAATAATAATAAATTTTGTTGTATCTCAGGTTTTCAATATAGTAACGGGACAAAATGTATATCAGTTTTCTAATCAAGAGATATCGAACAAATAGTACATTGTTACCCTAGGGATGAAAGCAACTGAACCCGTCTCGGGACTAAATAAGTCTTTATCCCGAGGTAAACACTGTGCTTTTCATTACGAATACGAGGAAACTAAAAATAAAAATCATGAATTAGCTAATGAAAAAATGGGAGACTAAAAAATGAATTTGGAATCGCCGTTTTCGCGCCGGTTTTTTTTTTTTCTGTGGCCTGTCAGCTATTCAGCCAAATAAAAATATAAATCTTCGTTATTTTAAAGATTAGTTGCAACTATATTAAAATAAAGTCATATAAAAAACAAATTCTTTAATAAATACTTAACTTTTATGTTATTTCAATTTTACATCGCGCTGTAATTGACTGGCATTACAGAAAATAGAACTGTTTTTTTTAGCTGTCAGTTGAAAGTAATTCTCCCTAGGGTTGAAAAGTATTACTTTCAACCCGCTCCTCAGGCAAGTTCAGGCCTACTTTCAGAGTATGAGTAATGAAAAATAATTTTCATAATCTGTTCAGTAGTTTTTACGTGATGCCCGAATAATGTGGTAGGCAGCGGCTTGGCTGCGCCCTTGGTGTTGCTAAAGTCCATGAGCGGCGGTGACCACTTACCATCAGGTGCGCCGCTTGCTCGTCTGCCACCATTGGCAATAAAAAAAAAACAGGCAAAAATTGTAATCGAAATGTTTTGGGTTCAGAGACGCCTAAATAGCGCAATACATTCATTTTTATATGTAATATCTTAAATGTACAGACATAGCTCTGTTACAGTTTTATAATGGCATAGATGTATGGATTTATCCCCTTTTTTTTGTTTAGAAGGGAAAAAATGTTACTAACTGCACACCCCATCGTTCGGGGCAACGAACAGAGTAATATGGGCTCTCACCCACTAAATAAACCCGCTGTGTGCCGTCTCTCCGCATGTGTTGGCGGGCCACTCGAACTTTGTTACATTACTTCAGTGGTGTATGGATGGATTACCCATAATAGAAAACATAAATTTTAAAATGGGTTATAATGCCGCTGCTCACTATTTCATTTCACAGATATGAAATGAAAGAATAAACGGCTATCTTTTGCTACAGCCAAAACGCAACGATGTGCTTCATGGCCGCTCACACGGGAGTTGGTGGTACCAACCCGCTCGGGCCTGATACCAAGTTTGTATTCCCACTTGGTACCCAACCCTACCACCAGTCATGCAATGAGTGATAATTGCTTACTTCCTTTAGTCGCCTCATACGACACCCGCGGGAAAGAATGGGGTGGTGACACTTGTATTCTTAGTCCGTCACCACACATCTAAATTGGTACTTAATCCAGATGCCATTTCAAATTCCATTCATGGCTATCTTTTCTATTTCACATTTTTGCACTTTGTGTTCTGGTTAATAGCATAGCATATCATTTAAATCTTCTAATATATAAAATTTCCATGTCACAATGTTAGTTACCGTATTCCTCCGAAACGGCTTAACCGGTTCTCATGAAATTTTGTGTGCATATTGAGTAGGTCTGAGAATCGGACAACATCTATTTTTCTTCCCTCTAAATGTTAAGGGTAGTCCACCCCTATTTTTTTTTTAATTTTTAGATATTTTTTTTTGTTTTTATTTTATTATGATTCGGCATTAAAAAATACATACAACCCCAAAATTTTCAACCTTTTACTGCCGATGTAAAAAAAATTTATATGGCAAAACAACGTTTGCTGGGTCAGCTAGTATTATATAAAAATAACACCATGATTATTAAGTTATTCTGTTCTCATTGTGTTATCTTGTTTCCTTAGTTTGAGACTAGGCACAACCCAAACTGTAATAAATTTACCCTCTAGCAATGTTCATACATGTGTCCTTAACTATATCACTGATTACGTGACCGATGGTTACTCTTAGGCACAAATCTCTCGCTATTTAGAGAGTTACAGTTCACCAGCTTGATCAATGTAGAGCTACCACTTTCAGGCATGCGGGTTTCCCATAGAGCAACGCGGATCCCCGGCGAACCGGAGTGCGTTGCTCTATGGGGTTTCCTCACAATATTTACATTCAACCAGCAGCAATAATTTCTAAAAGGCGGAGGTGCCTTACCCCATTTTGGGAGTTCTCGGTCATATATGTATACTAATACTGTGAATAATACATATCGCACAAAAATTTATTAAGTTAAATGTCTCCAGGCGTACCACAGTCGTTACTTGGCGCTCAAAAACTAACGTCATTGATCGGTCTGTCGCGGGCGTTAGACTTACTCATCACTGGACGACTGATCACAGGTATTGAAGCCCACCAGTTTGGTCTTGCATGCAAGCTCACTTCAACAGGAACAGGTATGTATAACCGGAACAATATTCTAATTTAGTGTCGTTAAGGGTCAATTCACATCAGGCGAAAAACTGTTCGCGTATATTAAACAACAAGTGAAAAATGTGAATTCGGCTGAATTGGTAAAGCATCTGGACGGTATCCAGGAGATGCAGGTTCAAATCCTGCTCCTGACTGTTATTTTCGATTTCACATTTTTCACTTTGTGTTTAATGTATAGTGCTAAGCATGTCAAATGCTAAAAATATATATAAAAATATCTAAATATTTATAGGGTTTACGACATTATTAGGTAAAAATCTTAATTGTAAAATTAAGTTTACCTGGTCGGTATAATGTATGAAAATACTTCCGACAGATGGCGCAGGCGTCACCCAAAGACGTTAAGTGTGATGTGTTATCGAAATAAGCAGTCAGGAGCAATTGTCAGGATGGCTGAATTGGTAAAGCATCTGGACGGTATCCAGGAGATGCAGGTTCAAATCCTGCTCCTGACTGTTATTTTCGATTTCACATTTTTCACTTTGTGTTTAATGTATAGTGCTAAGCATGTCAAATGCTAAAAATATATATAAAAATATCTAAATATTTATAGGGTTTACGTCATTATTAGGTAAAAATCTTAATTGTAAAATTAAGTTTACCTGGTCGGTATAATGTATGAAAATACTTCCGACAGATGGCGCAAGCGTCACCCAAAGACGTTAAGTGTGATGTGTTATCGAAATTAGCAGTCAGGAGCAATTGTCAGGATGGCTGAATTGGTAAAGCATCTGGACGGTATCCAGGAGATGCAGGTTCAAATCCTGCTCCTGACTGTTATTTTCGATTTCACATTTTTCACTTTGTGTTTAATGTTCGCGTATGTTCGAGCTTGTTGTTGGCCGCCATTAATACCTAGTGCATAGAAGTGATGGATACTCGAGTATTCTCGCACATGCTCAAAGGCTTGCGGATATTCGAACCGTTTCGCGGATGTTCAATCAGCTCATGCTTAAAGCCAGCTCGCAAAATATTGTTTAAAAAATTATCGACTGGAATTTGACCATTATTGCTTTATTAGTAGAAGAAGAAACTGCTTCTGTGTTGCAGCGATAGTGTGAAGGACTGCTAATCATGAGGTTTCGGGTTCGATCCCCGGGTCGGGCGGTACTAGGTAGCCCGGAGTTTGGAAATGTGCCCGGTAGACGGCAATAGGCTCGCCCCCTATTACGTGGAATTTAAACATAGCTGGCGAACCGTGGGTGTGTAATACACATCTGCCTACACATTCGGGGAATACAGGCGTGATGATATGTTTTAAGAACAAATTAAATATACGATGCGGGGAGGATGTTCGAACACGCGTTACTGTCTTATTAGATAAGATTTTAATGTCGTATACTATTTTCAGCTTTGTCTAAATGGAATAAGGTTGATATTTAATTACCACTTAAAAAGTGCTCGAGTATTTTTCCGCCAGATCTGAATTGACCCTAAGTATTGACCTTTTTGTCAGTGTGGTAACGGACTGTCCATTCTTACGGCTGGTGTCGTTCGAAGCGACTAAGGGAAGTAAGCAGTTATCATCTTGATTAACTGGTGGTATGTTTGAGTACCAAGTGGGAGTACTCACTTGTTATCGAAACCGAGCGGTTGGTATCACCAAGTATCACAAAGGTACCTTAGATTATTTATAAACAGCACACAATTTTAATTGCACAGATGGCGGAGGTTTAGATACCGGCCTGCCGCCCGAGTGTTGTGGGTTCGATTCCTACACAGGACAACTCTTTGTGTGATCTACAAAATATGGTTGTTCTGAGTCTGGGTGTACTATGTGTCCGTGAAATTACATGTTTGTAAAGTCCGCCGCGATACAAGGATTATTAATTAGTGCAAGGTGTCGTTTAAAAAAAAAGTAATGGTGAGTAGCGGCTTGGTAGTATCCTTAGTATTGCTGAAGCTCGTCTGCCATCATAAGCAACAAAAAAAAAAACACATAAATTTTAATGTTTTTGAAGATGTTAATATGTTTGTCCCTCAACCACGCCTAAACGATTGAATGGATTTGGAAATTGGTGTGGCTAATATAATAGTAAACTGAAAGTGTGCCACAGTATCGCGTGGCCGGGTCTGTTAATAAATTATACATTTCTTTAGTATCGCTCTCAAGCTCATTTGCGAGACTTTTCTCTAATATCGCCATACATTGAATATCTTCATAATATTGTGAATCAGAATTAGTTAATTTGAGGATTAAATCTTCAGTCTGTATTGTTTTAAAATATCTTTAGAACACGATAAATAAAAATGAATGCTGAAAATTAGCAGTCACGTCCGATCAGCACGACAGGTTTGACAAACATAAATCCACGTTTTTTCAATAGAATGCACATAATGGCATTTCTGATCAAATCTGTGATTTCCAGCTCTGGGCGAGTCGATAAAACTTGCAAAGTCATTAGTGAAATTCCCGCAAAACGCACTGATAATGGATAAGTTGGCTGCGGTGACGTCACAGTTGAACCCCAATACCGAGGAGAGCATGAGAGATGAGGCAATCCATAGCAGCATGTTGGGCGCCGCCATTGAGGATATTAAAGTGGGAGTAAAGAAGTTTCAAAGTGGTTAGCATAATTATCTAATTATTTTCTTTAATACTTGTATATTTCTCATTGTATGTCACAAATCTCTCAGTGTACCAAGTCTTATTCTGCCATAATGGCCCTGTTCAGTGCCATCTATGGACCAAAGAGTGGAATCACACTACTCTGTGTTTGTTACTGGTTATACGCATTACTCTTTGGTGTTCATACTCGAAGAATGACAGGGCCTCAGACTAAAAACTACTAGACGGAGCCACGGCGTGGCCGCACTTGAAACAGCAATATTTTTTTAAAATGTTGCCAGGTTGACAAATATTTAACCATATTTGGGCAAATTAAACGATAGATAGAATGAGGTCTGTATCTAGGTCGTAAATAAGAAACTTCGTAACAAGTATTTTATTGAAAATCGCAACGTTTATCAAAATGATTATTTAAAAGTAAATCTGCCACCCCTTCTATTCATTCAACCATCAGTCTTTAAACGTCCACTGTTGGACATTGGCCTCCCCAAAGAGAATACCAGAACTAGTGGGCTTGTGCTGACTGCATCCAACGGCTCCCTGCCGCTTTGACCATATATTTGGTCCATCTGGTGGGAGGGCATGTTACGCTGCGCTGTCCGATACGTGGTCGCCACTCGAGATCCTTTTTCCCCAACGGTTGTCAGTTCGTCGAGCGATATGGCCTGCCCATTGCCACTTCAGCATGCAAACTCGGCGGGCTATGTCGGATATTCACGTTCTACCTCCGTATCCGTAATAAGAATTCGATCACGTAGAGAAACACCAAAACTTTGAGCCTTGATGCAAGATAAGTATTGCTTCTCCCTATATTGCCATTCTGTTCGATATCTCATCTGGTAAATAATAATAAATTATATTTAATAAAATAATAGTACACAAGAATACAATTAAATTATCTTTTCTTTCTTTTCTGGGTCAAATAAGTAAAGAATTATCATCCTTCCAGCGCTGATTTAATTAAATGAATAAGAACTTTTTTTTTATTGCATTTAGTGGCCGGCGAGCCACGGCCCATCTGATGGTAAATGTCAACCGTCGCTCATGGACTCAACTATACTGAGAGTATTGTCAAGCTGCTGCTCACCATTTCATTTCACCGATATATAATGAAAGAATAAACGGCTATCTCCTGCTACGACCAAAACGCAACGATGTGCTTCATGGCCGGTCCCACGGGAAAGTGAGTACTATAAGTGGTGAAGTTAGCTATAGGACGAATACCACGACCTTATAAATTTGTGTTGCCACCTACCATTTGGGGTGTGAATATATCTTATTTAATTTTGTTTTACTCCTGGGTTTTATGTTGAAACCCTTAAATCCCAGACAGGTGTCACAAGAGAGAGCAAATTAGTTTCTCTGAATTCTAGATTATGACTACAGCGGTAATCATAATCTAGAATTGAGATTTACTTACAAAGTTGAAGTACAAAGACTTTAAAAGCTATACTTACATGAACATATTCACTGGCAATGAGTTTGCTCCCAACGTTACTATTTTCTTATTATGTATAATGAAACATCAACAAAATATCGACAAGCATGTTTTGGGTATTTCGTGGGTTGCCTCGTTTTCCCGTAGCATCCACCCATTTCGATCTCGCATCTGGATTAGAGGAAAAGCTAAAATGGTAATTTTTTATCATCATCTCATAAATGACATATAAATTTATTAGTAAAGTGAAAACTGGGCAAATTAAATTCGCAATAAGACAACACCGAAACAATTCAAAGTAATAGAAATTTAGCTAGAAAACGTGTTTTGCGAATGTATCTTAGTAGCAATTATTAATGTCGAGTAAAAAAAGCCCATTTTATATCACTATAGCATTCAATCATTAAATTATTTCATTTTCGACTACATATGAATGAAATGTTATACCTGTATTTTTTCGCTCGATGTAGCTTTTGTAGCATAGTATACTATTTTACAAGCACTATTATCACGTAGTCTTTTTCTCAAAACACTCATTAACACAAATTAACATTAAATTTTAATTAAAACCCGAAATTTTATACATAATGTTCCATTATGTCAGTTGGATCGTGACAGACAAAGCATTTTGACATCGTGATAATACGGAAAACTGGCCACGGTGACAAAGACAAAAATCGGCTTTGTCCGTTTTTTGCACCAGTAAATTGTATCTTGTGTTCTCGCTCATACATGTCAAAGAATTTTTTTCGCTCTGTCTAGATAGTCTGAGGACAGGGCCCATTTTGACTGTTTTTTTTATTGCGAATGGTGGCATACGAGCCACGGCCCACCTGAAGGTAAGTGGTAACCGTCGCTCATGGACTCAACTATACTAAGAGTATTGTCAAGCCGCTGCTCACCATTTCATTTCACATATATATGAAATAAAATAATTAACGGCTATCTCCTGTTACAATCAAAACAAACCCATGTGCTTCGTGGCTGGTCGCACAGGAGATGGTGGTACCAACCCGCTCGGGCCCGATAGCAAGTGAGTACTCTCACTTGGTACCCAGCCCTATCACCAGTAATGCAATGGGTGATAATTGCTTACTTCCCTTAGTCGCCTCGTACGACAGCCGTGGGAAAGAATGGGGTGGTGAAACTTATATTCTTAGTTCGTCACCATTATGAAAGCAAGTTTTTTTTTTATTATAACTACTAAAATCAAATTATATATTGCAATAAAACATGCAATACACATATAAATATAGATGTACATATAAATTAGATCGTGTCGTGTGGGGCCGGCTATAGAATTGTCCCACCTCTCTCCACCCATGGGAGTCGTAAGAGCCGACTGAGGAATACCGGGGGAGTGGGCAGCACCACTCCCTCGAGTATTAACAACATCCACTGCGATCGCCAACGCGCCTGCCAAGCGTGGCGATTACGGCACTATCCCCCATATGAGCGAAACACATGTTGTGGCGTTCTCTTGGGGAGGCCTATGTCCAGCAGTGGACATCGAAAGGCTGATGGATGGATATAAATTACTTTCCCAGCGAGTACAGTCCCATATCACATGGCGTAGTATCTTAGAGGGTCCTTCTTAGTGTTTGAGGTAATGTCAATAGTATATCTAGTAAGTACGATTTATTTTCAATTGCCTTTTTGGCTATGAGTTCTGACTAAATACATAGTTTTTACCAGTACATTAATTTACAATGTTATTGATTTTTCTAAATAAATATTGCAGCGTTGTTAGAGGTGATAGGAGAGTATTTCAGTTTTTTTTTATTCTACGTGGGTGGTAAACAAGCACATACGGCGCATCGCCATCTCCAAGGAAAGGGATAGGAAGGATAGTTAGGAAAGGATAGGCAGGGGGTTTGGGCCTCTGGCGCTCTCACTCACCATATGAAACACAACGGTAGGTGTACTTACCGTTGTTTCAAGCTGATCGTTTGTGAGAGGGTCGTAATTCCCCGATCGAGCCGGCTCATACATTCTGGGATAAACAAGACTCCTACTACCACTATATGTGATCATAAATAATGAAAGATATTTTTTAACAGGCATCGGCAGACATGGCAAATTTTACAAACTGACAGAAATGCCTCTTAAAGATTGGGAGCTAGAAGATTCGAAATCATCAGAAAAAATAGTAATTAAGGATGATAAAAGTAAGAGAAAACGTGGGAAAGACGAAAAGCCTCATAACAATAAAGACGACTAGTGTGTAAGACATGAGTTAGTGATATTAATATTTTAGTTGTAACATTTTACTAGTCACGTTATTAGGTTTGTGCTGGTCTGTTAAATACGTGTTGGAGAAAATAAAAAATTGTTTTCGAGTCTATGGCACACTGTTTTTTATTTTTAAAAGACAACCTAACGTGGAGTCAGCACTTGCGTGGACTTTGCAAATCAAGCAGCAAAGTTATGTCTTAATGGTTATGTCTAAACCACTGGAACGATTTTGATCAAATTTGGAATTGGCATTGCTTAGCACTAGGAAATAAATTTAAAATATCTTACCATTGCTTGTACCTACCACATTGCTAGATTTGACCACAGAATGTAAGTTGATGCCTTCTTTTTGTTAAGGAAGGAAAAAATTTATCTAAACGCACAAGAGAGTAGTGGGGCCCTCACTCATAAAATAAACCCACCTTGTGCTCTCCGCCTGTAGGTATTGGCGGACCACTGGAACTGAAAGACATTATTACTTCAATGGTCAAGTAAGTACCTACTTAACCTTTAATGTAAATGTGTTCACAAATAATCTGTACTTTAAAAAATAGCTGAGCATGTCAAATGCTAAAAAATATAGATCAAAAATGTTTAAAAAAGATCAAATAGTGCCGCCTCAAATAGTAAGAATTTTAATTTCAAAATTAAACTTATTATATTGGCTTAATGCATGTAAATGCATTGCGATAGATGGCGTTGGTCGTAAAGACAAATGTGATGAGGAGATTGGATGTCCGAAAGGTCGGTACGGTAGCTCAGTGGCTTAGAGCACTTCCCCGGATTGGAAGGGACGCGGGTTCGATTCCCGCTCGTACTAAAAATCTCTTTTTCCTCGTTCACAAATAATTTGTACTTTAAATAAAAAACAAAATAAAAATAATACAATTTATTGACGTTAAACCTAAACATCAGTGATGCCCTTCTCCGCCTGATACTTGTAGTGGAGATCTGAGCAGTCTTCGTTGGAGATGTTGACCCATCCCTTGTCGCTGATGTGATACACGCGGATGATACCACCGGAGTACGCGTCACGGTGGGTCGCGTGGTAGATAGCGCGGCGACCCAGTTCTGTAGAAATATTTGTCTATAGTCGCGAGAAAATTGTCGCTGTAAGTTACAAGCAACTGGGATTTTTTGATTAATATCCAAATCTATGGTAAAAATATTATATTCTTACCATACCCTACTCGTGACTATCATTTTCTATTTCACATTATAGCACTTGGTGTTGGTAAATCGCTGAGTATGTCAAATAATGCAACTACCATAACCTAGACCCTTTTTTTTGTTTAGACGGGAAAACATGTATCTAACTGCCCACCCCGTCGTTCGGGGCAACGAACAGGGTAGTGTGGGGCCCTCACTCACGAAAGAAACCCGCCGTGTGCCAACTCTATGCCTGTGTTGGCGGGCCACTAATACTATGTTGGATTACTTCAGTGGTCCGCCGGAGGCACCATAACCTAGACCTTAGAAACACCAAAGAACTCACTCGCCCGTCTATTCTAAGGAAAGAGATAGGAGGTGGAGAGTAAAGATAACAAGAAGAGGATGAGAGGCTTCCAGTACTCTCACTCACCATATGAAACAAATCACTACAATACCTATTGTTGTTTCACGCTGACCTCCCGTGAGGGGATGGTACGTCCCTAGTCGGTCCGGCGTATAAATGCTGGGGCAAGCAAGGCCACTAAAAATTATATTATTACTTATAAATATATATACATAACATAGCATCACGCCTGTATTCCCCGAAGGGGTAGGCAGAGGTGTATTACACAGCCACGGTTCGCCAACTATGTTTAAGTCCCACGTAATAGGGGGCGAGCCTATTGCCGTCTACCGGGCACATTTCCAATCTCCGGGCTGCTACTGGGAATTTTTCTTTTTACGAAAAACCTCAATAGTACCGCCCGACCCGGGGATCGAACCCGAGCCCTCATGATCAGCAGTCGCTTACACCACCGCTGCACTACAGGCAGTTTGTTTGTGTTTATAAATATATATATTTGTGAAACTATATGGTAAGGTGACAAATATTTTGAATTATGTTTTAACACTTACCTTGTGCTTCAACATCTGACAAATCCCAGCTGTATCCGCTATCAAGTACACCAAATGCGTACACAGACCCTGAGCCTACGGAGAACACCTTGCCCGGTGTTCGTGTGCCCTCACTGTCTACATAGTACAATTGAGCCCCCTGAAAATAAATTATGGAAATTGCTACTAGGAAAGATCAAAATTGGACCGTGTTGTGCAGAAATGAGCTAATCCACATAAAAGTTATGCTGATTTGAACCACTTTGCTTTATTTTTTCAGTGTTATTGCAGTCTTGGATTGGTATAATATACATATAACCTATCATAAAAAAATCATATAAAATAAATATGGCGCGTAACGGAAAAATGTGACTTAGAAATAAAGATGGCGCGTAACATTGCTATAAAATTTCTCCCAAACGTCGATAAAGTTTCACTTCAAAAATTTTAGTTGGCAGAATAAAACGAGTCTTCGTTACATAAAATTAGAGATTATTTTCGATTGCTTGGCATTAAAACATGTCCAGTTTGTGGGTTGGATCATTTCTGCATAACACGGTCCAATTAAGGTGCGGCGCAGACGACGTACTATCTGCGGCGCACTTTTTAGTCTGTACAAATAGAACCTATGTTATATGCAGTAACGCATACGACGCACAAAAAGTCCGGCAGATAAAAACTCTGCGTGATTCTTGCAGACCGCGCCGCGCCGCGCCGTACAAAAAGTGCGCGAAAGAAATAGAACGTTTGCTTCAATGAGCGTTAACGCAGACGGCGCACACTATAATCTGCAATCTGCACTCGTTAAGTGGTGGAGGTAAAGTATGGCGCTAGAGATCGATGTATCGATGTTAATACAAGAAGTAAAAAACAGCTCAGCAATTTATTTATGATAAATACTTCTAAGCCAGAATATCATGATAAGACATTTAAAGATAAAAATGTGGGAAGAAGTGTGCTGTAATATTTATTCCGCTGCTGTCCAAACAGGAGTCCAACTTATACTATACGTTTTAATCAATTAACATCCATCCATACCATCAGGATGTTAATCTCGTCGACAAGTTCCCATGACTCGAATGCGTGCCCTGGAGGAATGATACACGATACCTTGCTCAATGATTACAATGTTTTGTAACAACCACACAAATAAGAGTATACAATTAGGCAGATCGTACGATTATTATATAAATTCACAACAATATCTTTTATAAAATGGCTCCCTATGTAAACACTGTTGAACACAACAACACAAACTGATGGATAGATTACTTTTGTACCAGACCAGAGGGGTCCTTACAGGAATCATAGAACATCAATTAATAATATAGGTATATCAATTGATTCACGACAGTAAATATATCTATGTGAGGAGGTTGAATGGAAAATACTATTATCCCCACAACTTCAAGTATAAAATAATACATCGCGATCTCTGCATTTCCACAGCGTATACGTCCCTACAGTTCTGCCGACAAAATGATCGTAGATGTGCGTCGTGTGCGTTAAGTCTGTGAAAAATCCGCGACGGAATTTTAGCGCGCCATGCAGACTTTTTGTGCGCCGCAGATTCGATCGCACTAAAAGTGTGTCGTCTGCGCTGCACCTAATAATTACAAAAAAATCTATGTAGATGAATTTTCTAAAAACATTACTCACCCTCTTATCAATACCGGCCAGCATCATGCCCATACTAAGCCCCATGCCCTTATAGTTGTACACCATATTGGCCATGAGCTTGCTGGCGGCTGCCACAGATATGCGTTCTCTGTTACGTAGCTCGTACAGACGACACTGCTTGGCGAGTACGCGATCCCAGTATACACAATCTGCTGCACCACCAGCTAGAGTACCTGTTAGAGAATACCATATTTGTCAATATTGGCTTGTTGCAAGTCTTTCTTCTCGCTTGACTGGTGCGCGGGTGCTGTTATGTATTGTAGGTCTCTAATTTTTTTTTATTTTATTGCATATGGTGGCAGACGAGCCCCGGCCCACCTGATAGTAAATGGTAACCGTCGCTCACGGAGTCGACTATACCGAGAGTATTGTCAAGCCGCTGCTCACCATTTCATTTCACAGACATGAATTGAAAGAATTAATGGCGTCTCCTACTACAACCAAAACACACCGATGTGCTTCATTGCCGGTCACACAGGAGATGATGGTACCAACCTGCTCGGTACTCGGTACCAAGTGAGTACTCTCACTTGGTACCCAGCCCTACCACCAGTCATGCTATGGATTGCGTACTTCCCTTAGTCGCCTCATACAACACCCGTGGAAAAGAATCGGGTGGTGACACTTGTATTCTTAGTCTGTCACCACACGGACAAAAGTTTCTTTCATTTATTTGTATAGATTATGCATTGTTGCAAATAAATGATGCTATCATGGAGTATTTCAAGTAATAATTATATTTATGAACATATTAAGTTTCATTGCAGTCCATTCCAGTTTGTTTATGGACGTTTTTTTTTTATTGCATGTAGTGGTAGACGAGCCACGGTCCATCTGATGGTAAATGGTAACCGTCGCCCATGGACTCGACAATACCGAGAGTATTGTCAAGCCGCTGCTCACCAATTCATTTCACAGATATGAAATGAAATATAAACGATTACTCCTGCTACAGCCAAAACGCAACAATGTGCTTCATGGCCGGTCACACGGGAGATGGTGGTACCAACCCCCTCAGGCCAGATACCAAGTGAGTACTCCCACTTGGTACCTAGCCCTACCACCAGTTGTGCAATGGATGATAATTGCTTACTTCCCTTAGTCGCCTCATATGACACCCGTGAGAAAGAATGGGGTGGTGACACTTGTATTCTTAGTCCGTCACCACACGGACACTTAACTTCAGAGTTACACTTAACTTACTCTCAGAGTAATACTTACCAAGCAAGTAGTCATTGATTTCAACAATCTTCTTCATGGTCTGTGAGCCGATGAACTGACCACCTGTAGCACGGGAGTCCACTGCCAGTAGTACTCCACCCTAAATGTCAAGTCACATTGGATATTTAAACCTTGTATGGTGTGCAAGCAAAATGTTTTGAAAGTGGTTAAGTCTTTGGATAGTTTGTTTACTAAGTGCCGATTTCACCATCTCCGGTTAGCCTAATTGTCAATTAAATTTTTAGTTTTTTGACAGTTGTTATATGAGTTTGACAGTTCTTATTTAACAAATAGGCAATTCGGGACTAACACCATAACAGGTGGTGAAACCGGCCCTCAATCTAATCTATTATGAAGCTGTAGCAGAGCTGTCTTGTACAGACATTTTTTATTGTTTAATATCTTAAACTTTGACGAAAACTTTGAGGAAAAATGACTAACAAATTGATTTTATTTCTGTTTGTGTTGTTTGTTCACACATAACACGAGAACTATTGAATGGGGTTTGATGAAACTTATTTGTTTGATGGCTTAATTAGACAATTTTTAACTGGTAGCACTGGTGCCTACCCCGCAAGGAAGATGATAAGAAAGTTTTATTGGTATATCTTTTATCCTGCTGCTATACCGGGAACATGAGATATAACCCGAATTTTATAATATTACACTGCGGGTAAAGCCTTCTATCCGCTCTATTTACAGTTTAAGCAGGAAAATTTAACATACCTGGTAGCGGAAACCGAGAGTTGTAGTACCATGGTCAAAATCGATTTTGATTGCTTTGCCCGTTTCGTCTTTTTGAGTGAACTGTGCGAGAGTCTCTACTGGCTGCAATAAGTTAAAATACGATTTTAATTACACTGTCTGCTAAGCAGTTTATAATTTTATGTGGTATAACCTTTACTTACGTTGTGGAACGGTGGAGCAGCGAGCTGAGCGCTATTTACGAAGTTCTGGCTATATCCAATCACGTCATTTTGAAATGAAGCAAGAGAATCGACGGGTCTTAAGTTAATTTTCTCATCCAGACGGCAGAAATCGAGTAAGGCCATTATTGTTTTGTGATTTCAAATATAATATGAATGAATGACAAGCGAATTCTTCAAAAACGCCGATTTGTCAAGAATGACATTATGCAGACATAGTGTTGCCAGCTAAAATGCAAAAGGTTGCTAGCTGAAAATTCAAACATTATTTTATTACAAAATAAAAATATTCATATATAAATACTTACAATAATAACACAAAGGAGAAATTAAATAAATAAGCTACATTGTTAATGCCATCATTGCCATGCCAGCCATGTTTGCGTAATGCCATCTAGTTCAAGTTCAGGCACATTGCTTAGACCTTAATGCTACTCCACTCGAGATGTCGCTATAATTGTAAAAGTAAAAACGAAATTCCATTATGTAGGGTTATTGTAAAGGTAGCCGTGTGGGGCCGGCTTTAAAATTGTCCCACCCCTCTCAACCCATGGGAGTAGTAAGAGCCGACTGAGGGAATTCCGGGGAAGTGGGCAGCAGCACTCCTTCAAGTATTAACATCATCCACTGCGATCGCCAACCCGCCTGCCAAGCGTGGCGATTACGGCACTATCCCCCATTCTTGAGGAGGCCTATGTCCAGCGGTGAACGTTAAAGGCTGATGGATGGATGGATTGTAAAGGTACCACTGAAGCAAAGCAATGTATCATAGTTCCAGTCTTCCAATGGCCCGCCACTGAAGGCGGAGAGACGGCACACGGCGGGTTTATTTAGTGGGTGAGGGCCCCACACTACACTGTTCGTTGCCCCGAACGACGGGGTGTGCGGATAGGTACATTTTTTTCTGCCTAAACAAAAAAAAGAGTTATTGTAAAGGTATATTTTTGTGGGGAATAATCTACCTGGATTGTGAATCAATCAAGATTATTATTATTTAGATGTTTTGTTAACATCGCACCTCCTTCACAGTACGAGGGATTTCTAGCTATAGTTGCACGACGCTGGTCCAGTGCGTGTTTCACCGCGATGGTTTCATTTACCGAGCAGTGATAAAATTTGTCCACAAATACATTCATAGTTTCGACAACGTGTTTTTTTTTTAAGTTTTTACTAATTATCTACCTACTTTTGATGTGCGTGTGATGTAAAGTGCTTTAGAGTAATTTTCTCTGGCTTACAACACTCATAATCTATTTACCTACATAGGTATATAAATTAGCCACTCATTTTATAATTTTATCTAACGCAACAGAGCTTAATTCGCTAATGAATAGTTTGCACACTAAAACGATCCGTTTGAAATTCAAAGAATCGTTTGAATATAAAATTCACCGAATACAGTGAGCCTAATAAATAGCAGAAAGCTTAGCAGACCTATCATTATGCTATGAGTCAGAGCCGATACGATCTGCTCGTCGATATTCGAAGCCCCTTACACAAACTCTGTCATTATAATCTTAGATACGGATAGATAATACTTATGTGGTCATTTTATAATCAGTATCAAGATCTTATTCCAAGACGACTTTTTATGGAATGTGTAGTTTGCTTAAATGGCTGCTGCCTGTAATTGATAACAACTTATGCATTTAAGGTGAATTTGGAAGAGTAGGTGCTGTTTTCAATGAGTTAGGAGGGTACCTACGTGATATATTTTTAATAGAATATATCGCTACTTAATATGTCTCTATCAAAACAAACTACTCCTTAAAATACTAAAACATAGGTATGTCTCCTGAAGCTAAAGCTTTGAATATTTTCATAATGTTGATATTTTACAAATACTATCTTTACTTTTAAAAGAATAGATACATTAGCTAGGGTTAACGCCAGGCAGACCAGTTGTAACACCTATCCAAAACCTTTTATTATACGCAAGTGGTGAACAAACATACGGCCCGCCTGATGGGAAGCGGTCAGTGTAGCCAAAACACCAAAGGCATCCCTTCGCGCGTCGCCAACTCCGAGGATAGAGATAGGCGGCGGAGAAGAAGGGCATTAAGGAGAGGATAGTGAAAGACTCAAAGTCCCATTGGGGGGTAACTTAGAGGATAAAGCCAAATTGGCGAGAAAAAACTGTCAAAGTCAAGATAAATGTTAAATACCTACATTCGGATTCGGGTGTAGCGATAGAAAGAAGAGAATAACAATAATAAAATGGTGCAACCATTTGGGTATGCAATCATAATGTTACCAGACAATAAAACAAATAAAAAATATCAAAACTGGCCACATATTAAACGCTTAAAGAATCCCAGAAACTATAATGCAAAAGTTAATCCAACAAACGTGTACTTAAACCTCCTTTTTATTTCAAATTTCGTAAAAGTTAGGCGCCGTCCTTTAAGGACGGTTCCCGTCAAAGAGTTAAAACACGTCAGAAATATTGGAGTAGGCTCCGGTATAGTCACGACTGAGCTAAACTGCACATTAGTACGACGCACCTAGCTGTACAAATGATAGCCCCAAAACTCATAATTGCGAGTTATAGTAACCGCCATACAGACAATGGTGTAACATTCAAACATTTGATCAACGAATATTTTATTAACTTACCACAGTGACGGACAAAAAAAAATCCGCCTAATAATACTACTAGTATATTAGGCGGATTTTTTCTTGACGCTGAATTCAATGATCTGCAATAAATTTTTTTGTAAACCATCACTGTCCCACTAGTTAACGTGCGTCTCCACTCAGAGTGAGAGGGATTTTGGTGGTAATTTATGTATTTTACATTCACAATGCACGTAATATATTTATGCATTTCGATTTTTTCTTGACAACCCATAACATTTTGATCTGTATTTTAGCACTTGACATGCTCAGCTACTTTAAAAAACAAATTATTTGGGAAATTGGTCCGTGTGGTGACGGACTAAAAATACAAGTGTCACCATCCAATATGAGGCGACTAAGGGAAGTAAGCAATTATCATAAATTGCATGACAGGTGGTAGGGCTGGGTACCAAGTGGGAGTACGCACTTGGTATCGGGCCCGAGCGGGTTGGTACCACCATCTCCAGTGTGACCGGCCATGAAGAACATCGTTGCGTTTTGGCTGTAGCAGGAGATAGCCGTTTATATTTAATTTCATATCTGTGAAATGAATTGGTGAGCAGCGGCTTGACAATACTCTCGGTATAGTCGAGTTCACGGGTGACGGTTACCATTTACCATCAGAGGGACCGTGGCTCGCCTGCCACTACATGCAATAAAAAAAAATGTGGAAAAAGAGAACTTTAGTGCGAGCAGGAATCGAACCTGCGTCCCATCTAATCCGGGGAAGTGCTCTATCCGCTAAGCCATCGCCATCCATTCCATGAATTTTAATTGCAAAATTAAACTAATATATTGGATTAATGCATGTAAATGCATCCGACAGGTGGCGTGGGTCGTAAAGACAAACGAGATGTGGAGATTGGGAATGACCCTTGGTCAGATTAAAATGTTTTCAGTCGAGTAGTCTAATACAACTATTTTCTCTCAAATATCTCTAATGTACCACTACCTACAGACAAAAATATGTTACAACTTTAGCGGTATAGATGTGCATTAGCGGTGCAGTACGGTGTGAGAGGCGGTCAGATTTAGGACTTATTAACTCGCATTCCCGTGGTGCAAGGTGGTGGTTGCAATTCGTCAGGTCGCTCGAGGGTATGAGGCGGGGAGCGAGGTCGTTTCCCATAGGAAACGAGCGAGACATTGTCACGCGACACGCAAGTTTCGGCTACCCGAGAAGGGTGACCACGGTTTGGAATCCTATTTTGTCGTAATTAGGAATTATAGATATTGGTTGTAACATTATATGTTATGTGCAATGCAAAAAAAAGAATTCGTATCACGCTGTTTGACCGCCATGAACTCCGAAACTATTTATCGGATCCTAATGCTTTTTTCTTCAATAAATAATGTGATTTGTTCCAACTTATAGATAGGATAGTTTTTATCCCCATTATTTCCTTCTTTTAATACAAAATTAATGATTTTTAATGAGAAATTGCGGAGAGAGAATTGGAGAAACGGCTGGTAAGTATTTTAAATAATACAATACCTAATTGAACGGATTATATGTGTGTACAAGATACAATGTCACGAACAAAATCAAGGTAAAAACTGTCCGTGTGAATATATACTAATACAGCTACATCTGTTTATTAACATAGTGAGACGAAGGTTTTAAAACAGTTTTAAGCTCAACCTAATTACAATCATGGCACTTAGTAATAAAGTCACAAATCTTTAAAATATTATCTTACATTTACGATCATTCGTCACAAAAAACGAGCAAGGTAATAATTTACTACTGCCACTTAAAAGTTAAAAGACAAATAACATTTACCTACTGTGAAATCAAACTAAACAAAATAAGCTCACTTCTCAAGTGCGATGAGTTTTTGGGCCGACGCGATATCTATTGCATTGTAGATCGAAGGTGCCACAGCAACGCGTGGTTAGTCAGCTAGTAATAGGATACAATATTTACACGTTATTTCTATCTAGTATAAGGTAACATAGTGATGAAGTTAATTTTTTTTCACGCCTTTTCTTCCATCCTCGTTTTGGGCACGGGTCTCCTCTCATAGTGAAAGGGACTGGGCCATAGTCCAACACGCTGTTCCTGTGCGGGTTGGCGAAGTTCAATACTACATCGGTAACCTATAATCTATCTGTAATACAATTTTATAAGAATACTAGCATTTGCCCACGGCTCCACCGCAGCCAAAAGATAGTTTTTCGGCTATATCTCAGGTTCCCGATATAGTAGCGTAATAAAATGTATACTAGTTTTTAAATCTAATCAAGGCCTTTCAAATAAAAAAAGTTGCACCAAAATGCGTTCAGTAGATTTTGCGTGATGCCCGACCAAACAAACAGATAAACACCAACTGACAAAAATCTAAAAAAAATCGTTTTGTGTTTAGACACGCCTATATAGCCTAATACAGTCATTTCCTTTCGAATATCTTAATTGACACACAGACACAGCTCTGTTACAGTTTTATAATAGTATAGATTTAAAGAATGACGGTTACCATAAGGGTATTGACTCTTAAATCTAAAAAAATTATACTGCATTTTTATTTAGCTGCCTCGGTGGTGTAGCGGTAGTGTATACGACTGCTAATCATGAGGTCTCGGGTTCGATTCCCGGGTCGGGCAATGTAATTGAGCTTTTTCCTAAAAAGAAAAATTCTCAGTAGCAGCCCGGAGTTTGGAAATGTGCCCGGTAGACGTCAATAGGCTCGCCCTCTATTACGTAGGACTTAAACATAGCTGGCGAATCATGGGTGTGTAATACACCTCTGCCTACCCCTTCGGGGAATACAGGCGTGATGCTATATTTATTTTTATTTGTATTTCTATTTGCTTACGCTAACACATCACGCAACCACTACTGAAGCGATTTTGATGAATATATCTATATCTTATCTAGCAGCTACCTGTGTGATAATCAAAAATGCCAGTCGCAGGCAGACCTACATAAAGTCTCTACATAAATTGAATGACCTGTTTTTTAATCAAAATCAAACTATATATGTGCTAAATTTAATTCAAATCAGTTCGGCTGCTTTTGTATGATTGTGTAACAAGCATCCAAATGTTGCTAGACATACACTTCTCCAAGAAAACGCCACAAAGTTCGGTGCCGCCTGGATCCAACGACTGCCTGCGACTTTGACCAGGGCATCGGTCCACCTGGTGCCATTCTACAATGCGCCCTCCGATACGTGATCACAACTCGAGAACCATTCTTCCCCAACGGTTTCAGGTTCCTCGAGCAATGTGAGCTGCCATCTGCCACTTCAGCATGCTGATTATGGCTGTACGTCTCTACAAAATTGACCTATGAATGAGTAGGTAATATAGTCTAATGGCTAATGTTTGCTTGATGTAATGATGTTTCACTAGTGGTGGAGCCATGTTTATACCAGCACGAAGGAGCCGGCTTGATCGGGGAAGTACCACCCTCTCACCTAAGATCAGCGTGTAACAACGGTAGTTACTCCTACCGTTGTGTTTCGTAAGGTGAGTGAGAGCGCCGAAAGCCAGAACCCCCTCCATATCAGAGGATATTATCCTTCCTATCCTCTCTTTAGTATCCTACCCTACCTATCCTCTCCTTCCTATCCGCCTCCTATCGTTTTCCTTGGAGATGGCGACGCGCGAGCGATGCCTTTGGTGTTGCTAGCGTCTGTCTATAGGCTATGGTAACCGCTTACCATCATGTGGGCCGTATGTGTTAAAAAAGAACTCAAAACAACTTAAGTCTGAAGATTAGTAGATAAACTAGCCCTTGCCCGGGGCTTCGTCGCAGCCAAAAGCTAGTTTTTAGGTAATATCTTAGGTTCCCGATATAGTACTTAGCGGGATAAAATATATACCGTTGTTAAGTCTAATCAAGAGTTAAGGTCAGGCGGGGCATGTGCGTCATACAATTCTTCAAATGCAAATTTTAATATCAATATTTCTTTAGCTTATCGAATTAGACGTTGTATAAATTATTTATATGGCTATATGAACTGCATGTTATTTTTCGTAAAAAAACAGTATAATTTTGGTATATTTGACTTTCTTTTTAACTTGGAATTTAGACGCACTTTCCCAGCAAGCGGGGTAAGTGCACCTACGCGAAAAAAACCATAATATAAACACCGTCTCACGTTTTACAAACTTTTTTAAGATAGAATATATCCAATTAGACATGGTGGTATAAATAAATATATCAATACATGGAGTTCTAGAGATATTTGCGTTAAAGTAATAATGGGGTAAGTGCACCATACTTTTTGCATCAGTGGTAATCAACATTTTGAAACTACAAAAGATTAAATAAATCAAGTACTTAATAAAATTTTTATAAATTTAATTTAAGAAATTACATAATCATTATCATTAAAATTAAATGAAGCCATTTAATTTAAGAGTCAAATACACCATGTTTTACTCTAGATTATGTGAATCAGTCTAAAATTGACTCGCAATAATTGCACTGGTTGATTTATCTGCACAGTATTAGAAAATCGTGACAATTAAATCATCGTTAAGTTTGTTTTAAATATAAACATATGAAAAAATATCGTACGATATTTAGAAATATACTGTGGTAACGTAAATAATATTAAAAAAATCAGACCAATTAGTTTAGGAAATGACCAGATTCATTTTAATGTTTGACATTGTTCACTAACATAAATAAAAATTCTTGAAAAAAACTTAAACTAATTCTTAAAAAAGAACGGGTGGTACCACCATCTCCTTTTTAACCGGCCATGAAGCACATCAGTGTGTTTCAGTTGTAGCAGGAGATAGCCGTTCATTCTATCATTTCATATCTGTGAAATGAAATGGTGAGTAGTGGCTTATACTCCTGGTATATCAACTATATATGTCCATGAGCGACAGTCTTACAATCAGGTGGGCCGTGGCTCGTCAGTAATAAAAAAAATAAAGAACGACTGATCATGTCAAATGCTAAAAATCACAATAAAATTACTTTGCGATGCAAGTTTAAATCCTGCTCGTAAAAAAATATCTCTTCCACATTCTACAAAAAATGTTTTTAGTATAGCATCTGATGCAAATCACAATGAAATTACATTACGAAAAAGGTTGTTGATCTATGATTTAGGCTAAGTGCGTCTGCAGTCGCACTTACCTCGAACCAGCTAGGCGCACTTCCCTCAATGTACTATACTACTTAGATTATGTTTTTCAAAAGTTTAAAAAGCTATGAAAACCACTTAGAACAAGTTACCTTTAATAGTTACTACGTAGCACGGTATTATCGTAACACACTCACCTTATCTTTTTCTTTAAAACTGCAAAATTATACGAAACATTTTTTTTTTCCACAACGTGTCAAACTTGTGTGTCGAGATAAAATGTCAATGCAAACAAAATGGCTTCCTACAGTGTAGTTCCTATATGTGAAGAACTGCCATCTACAATTTGATTTTGAAACTATTTATTAACCGTTCTTTATCGTTAGATGGTGGTATTCTCAAATACTTGCATAATATTCGAGATATTGATACTAGGTGCACTAGCCCTTTAGACACATATCCCCCGCCTGACCTTATCAAACAAAAAAAGTTGCATCGGAATCCGTTCAGTAGTTTTTGCGTGATGCGCGAACAAACAAACAGATAAACAGACAAACAGACGAAAAATCTAAAAAAAAATGTTTTGTGTTTAGACACGCCTATATATAACCTAATTCAGTTTTTTTTTTCTCAAATATCTTAAATGTACAGACATAGCTCTGTTACAGCTTTATAATAGTATCAATAGACTATTTAAAAAAATAATTAAACCGACTTCTAAACCACAAATAGGCACTCAAAAGCGGAAAATAAATTAATATAATTATTATAAGCGCTACCCACTCATCTATTTTAAGTCGGTGCCAGCCAAGTCTAACAGGTATCTACTTGTAATAGGTAGTAGATATACACTACCTACAAGTATCTACCTACTTAAGTATTACATACAGTCAAAATTGACTTCTAAGATTTTATTACTTACATTGTTAGCTAGTTAGTTTTTCCTCGATTTCTTTGAGATTCCATCATCAGATCCTGACTTTATGATAATGGGATCACATCGGGAGTATACCCTTTCGAACTAAAAAATATTTTTTTTAATCGGTTCACAATAGGCGAAAATATCGATGAACGTACACAAAAAAAGTACATACAGACGAACATAGTATCTCCTCCTTTTTGGAAATCGGTAAAAAGCGGTCTACACGTGAATATGAGCAAAAGCAAAAGGGAGTGAAGTCAAGATTCTCCGAAACTGACGAGCGTGTATTAAAAGAATTATAATTGTTGAGAAAGCGAGAGATGTATGCTCTTTACACAAAAAATTGTTGTGAAAACCGAAATAAAATCATTCTACGTGGGTATATTCCACGGCTAATGGAATTGTATGGTATGTTCCAAAAGCTTTAAATAAGTACTAAGATAGCGCTTATAACTACCACTCGCAGACATCAATTTCTATCTTACATTATTAGGTAATGTCTTTTTCACTGTCACAATAATTAATTGGCACTAAAGACCAGACATGATGTGAGTTGCTTAGAATAAAGATATTTCGGAAAAAATGAAGGTATTAGTTAGCTTATTAGCTATTTCTATACTTACCTTTGAACACAACACACTTTTTTTTAGAATTTTTGACAATCTGTTTGTTTGTTCGAATATCACGCAAAAACTATTGAACGAATTTTGATGAAACTTATTTATTTAGATATTTTTTATATATATTTTTAGCATTTGACATGCTTAGCACTATACATTAAACACAAAGTGAAAAATGTGAAATCGAAAATAACAGTCAGGAGCAGGATTTGAACCTGCATCTTCTGAGGAGCAGGATTTGAACCTGCATCTTCTGGACGGTATCCAGAAGATGCAGGTTCAAATCCTGCTCCTGACTGTTATTTTCGATTTCACATTTTTCACTTTGTGTTTAATGAAACTTATTTAGTTTGATAGCTCTTGAATAGACTTAAATACTTTGGAAAATCCAAAAGTGCACGCCTCATAACCTTCATTTTTCACAATAAAATTGATTATTTGATAAGTAACCAATAATGTATTGGTCTTACTAAGTAGTTTTCAATAAATCACATAGATAGCGCTAATTTCAAAAAGTACTAATGTGGTTCTCATGTCTTATACGACATCAAGCGCTAATTTTAAGAACTATTACTGTGTTGGTCTATAGAAGCAGTTCTCACGAAATAAGTTATAGTGCTGGTTTTAGTGTACCACTGTACATCGAGTCAAGCGTAAATATTTACAATTTTTTTGTTTATTTAATAACAATTAAACCACATCGAATCAGACCGTGAAAAGTGATAGGGCTCTATTCGTAGTTGTACTGTATCATAAAAGAAAAAAAAATACTCGATTAGTAAAGTATTTCGGTCGTTATCGTGTTAACATACATTACTTACAACATACGGACGTCCAAGACAGAACTTTTTTAAACAGTTTTTTAACTAGTTTAAATAACAATAATGGCATCAAAAATATCATGAGTGTTAAAAATAGTGTTTTTTCTTGATATGTGTGTGTATATATTATTTTAAAAGTGCAATATATGATAAATAAAGACATTTTAAGTTTAAAAAATCAGTTGTTCGGCGTGAAACGAAAGTAGTACCCACCTAAACGCTTCGCTTATGAAGCGTACAAAACTGGTGTATATAAATTTTATCCCGCTACTATACCGGGAACCTGAGATACCTTTACCTAAAACCTAGCTTTTGGCTGCGGCGGAGACGCGGGCAAAGGCTAGTTGTTTTATATTTTTGTCCTATTGCTGTGACAGAGTATTTTTATTGTTTTTAAGCGGTAATTATAATACAACTTGCATACCGCTGGTTTGTCTGTCACCGTTCATGAGACTGTACCAAATTTCGTTGACTTCATGGTGTACGTAATAAGTTAGTGAGTCCACCCCGGGGCCGTCACTAATCCCATATATTTCATCGGCACGCTAATAACTTGTGACTTGACAGTAAGATTGACCAATTGACCTGCCACGATATCGTAGGCATGTTAGCCTATATTATAATAATATTATAATGAAATCAAAGTCAGGGACTTACCAGCTCAAAGTAATGAAACAGACGCATGTTCATATTGCTACTCAAAATAGTTTGTAGTTAAATGCGTTCTATATAAGAAGATATCTAATTAGATATTTGTTACTAGCTGACCCGACAGACGTCTTAGCTATTAAATATTTACTTACTTGGGAACCCCCAAACGCGCGAAGTTAGTACCTGTTTTCTAAAATGTTCCAATTTACTGCGCTATTTTTCTAGATATAGATAAAATTACAGAATTTTTACTAAATTAACTATATACACCTAAAATAAAAACATAAAATATAAATTAAGATATGACTATCTATAGATAAGACACTTGAGCGAACTTAAGATCGAGTGTACTAAAGGTCGTTCAAGCGAGAATCCACAGCCGGCAACGTTCCCAAAATGCTGGCGGCATTACCTCGCTGGATGGCGAGGCTTAATCTTTGGGCGAGATACAGCCCAGTATTTCGGTCACTTGTCGACGACCCGCCAATTCTTTATAAATTTTAAGAGCTTCGGGTCCCCAAGGGCCCGTTGTCTCCACACCAAACGGCACAAAAAAGTAACCTTTATTAGCATATTTGCGCCGCTTGAGTGATTCTGCAGAAGCAGCCGCGCCACCAGCACTCCGAGATGATTCTGGAAGTTGAGACGATGTATCTACATAGGTAGCATCCCACACTAGTGGTCAACCCATCTTCTAGAGAATAAGCATTATTCCGTCGGGTCTTTTGCCTTCGTCCCTTAAAAGTCCGGGAGGCTCCAAAGTTGCGGGGACGTTAGCACTACCAAAGGCCCAACGGATAACGTCGTTTAGAGTGCTGTGACGAGATGCACGACCAGCACTTCTATGCATTAGAAGTTTAGTTAGACAGCCCGTGGTAACCCAAAACATCTACTTTATTAGTGCACGCGCAGAGGTGTGGAACAAGGCAGCACCGATACGTAGAGATATGGCTATACGGAAGGTGTTATTATCTAACAACGTACCTAATACATTTGATGGTAGAGCCTGCATACCAAAGGCCCGATTCCCAACGAGAAACAGCTTAAAGGCGAGCACGTTCTATGAGACTCCTGGACGCATTTAAAAGATTATTCCGTACCAGCTCACAAAGCGGCTCGTCCCACTGCCTCTGCGAGGATGGGTCCTTTGGTAGACCACCATTTGGACAGGCTAATTTCCATGCATTTAAAAGCTTCAGTCAAAAAATAAATTTCAACATCGCCTAAACTAGGTGCTAATATTAGGTCTATTAAATTTTGTATACTATTAACTCAAGGCTAAAAATGCCGGCAAGGATACTACTCGAAATTTTTCGAATCCCAAGACCACCTAACCTTATTGGTAGGGAAGCCTGAGACCAAGAACGATTATCCAAAGAAATATTTAAAATGGAAGGGAGCGTACCCTTTACATTGATTAAATTTGATGGCTGAATTGGCAAAGCATCTGGACGGTATCCAGGAGATGCAGGTTCAAATCCTGCTCGTGACTGTCATTTTCGATTTCACATTTTCACGCTTTGTGTTCATTTATATGGCCAAACATGTCAAATGGTAAAAAAATATATAAAATATCAAAATTTGTTTCTATTTTAAGTAAAAATACAAATTATAATTTGTGAATAAGGAAAAAGAGTATTTTAGTACGAGCGGGAATCGAACCCGCGTCCGTTCCTTTCCGGGGAAGTGCTCTAATCCACTGAGCTACCGTACTATTTCTAGAAATACCGAATTTCCTCATCACATTTGTCTTAACGACCAACGCCATCTATCGACAATGCATTTACATGCATTCATCCAATTTAGTAAGTTTAATTTTGCAATTAAAATTCATACTATTTGATGGCGTGATTTTTTAAACATTTTGATCTATATTTTAGCACTTGACATGCTCAGCTACTCTTAAAGTACAAATCATAATTTGTGAATAAGGAAAAAGAATATTTTAGTACGAGCGGGAATCGAACCTGCGTCTCTTCCTTTTCGGGGAAGTGCTCTAATCCACTACGCTACCGTACCATTTCTAGAAATACCGAATTTCCTCATCACATTGTCGTTAAGATAAATTTTTGAAGTGAAAACTGTAGGAAGGTTTGGATAGGTAGTAAACTTAATAGGAATGTTTGGATTGGACGTAAATTCATGTAAGTCGTCATCGACATAGTCACGTAACGAGTTAACGATAACACTATATCTGTTCATATTATTATAATTTCTTGCGATGGGCCAGCTGTAAATGAAGAAATGAATAATTTTAAAAAATAATATCTTTTTTTTAATGAATGAATGATTAATTTTGTTTTAAGGACAAGTTTTAATTTAAGATCAAACAATTAATTTGGATTTACAAAATTAACAACTGTTTGTTTATACTTTTAAGTTTCCACTTCTGTCGGTAGTCCTCATGACTGCTTTGGATTTTTTTTGTCTGTTTATGTGTTTGTTCGTTCGCGCATCACGCTAAAACTACTGAACGGATTTTGTTGCAACATTTTTATTTGGTAGCTCTTGATTACACTTAAAATTTTTATTCTGCTATGGGGAACTCGAGTTGAGATATAACCTAAAAACTAGCTTTTGGCTGCGGCGGAGCTGCGGGCAAAGGCTAGTTCCATCTAAAGCTCAGTTGAGGCCATTAAAATGGTAGTAAATGGAGTTTACTATCCTATAGGTATGCAGAGATTTACTACTGAAGGAATGTAACATAGTTCCAGTGGCCCGCCAATAAAGGCGAAGAGACGGCACACGGCGGGTTTCTTTGGTGGGTTGCCCCGAGCGACGGGGTGTGCGGTTAGGAACATTTTTTCCCGTCTTAACAAAAACAAAAAAAAAGGTATGCAGAGTTAGCATGAACATTTAACCTAGACATTCGCCATGCGTTCCTACCAGAAACCGTTGTATCCCTAGCAACACTCGCAGTCTATTATTTCGTAAATGTAGGTATATTAAAGAAAAAGGTTTAATTATTGCACGATATACAAACTGCTGATAAATAAAGTGATTAATCTTATTACAGCTCGTTCCTGGGAGATAATTGACACGGATTCCAGACTTCAACGTTGCTGGATTGATCAATTTGCGAGGAAGCAACGCCTTTCGCTTTCAATTAGAGTTGCCTCGCCGTTAAAATCATAAGTATTCTCGTAATTTAAAAATGTTTGAAATATAGTATCCTTCTTGGTCTTAGTTAAGTTATACAATACTAATACTACTACTTATCATCACGCCATTTCCGTTGCGGGGTAGGCAGAGAGAACAGAGTGTCAAAAGGCTCTATTCTTGCATACATCTATCTTCCTCAATATTCACAATTCTCTTCATAAACGCTCGCCGGTTCGGAGACTCGAGATTCCACCTTCCTTCAATACATGACCGATTTGGTCTAGGTAGACGAGTCTCGGCCTTCCCCTGTACAAGTTATACAATAAATATATAAATTTTGTTCTTGATTGATATACCTAACATAAAATGTGTAATCAGTGGTAAGATTATTTTATTATAGATCGTACGCGTTGGTTTAACTTAACAATTTTACTCAATGCTTTATTTCACACAATATTGCAATTACGATTCCTGAGTACAGTTTGGGACATATTGAGTGATCCCGCATGATAGATACATGCGCACGAATGTATCTATCTACTTATATCTCATTCTAAGATAGGATAAGATTGTTGAAGTGAAACTTCTAATGTGACTTCCAACAAGGTTGCGTTAAACGCTTAACGCTACCATGGAGGGGGTATGAAAGCTCTGTTGCGTTCAACGTTCAACGCTCTTGGGGAGGGGGAATAGAAAGAGACAGAGCGAGAGTGAATGCGTGGCACTCGAACGCATGCGCGTAGCATACCTGTTACAGGCCAGCGCGAGTGTTAGCTACAAGTAGCGTCCAATTTCCACATTACGAAGTTTCACTTCTTCCGCGCGGAGGGACTCCACGCTTTATTTTTTTTATTTAATCTTGTTGCGTTTGACATCGTGGCAGGTTTGCGGTACCTTCTGCACATAATCGCAAGGAGGGAAGCGACTCCGGGCTGTCACCATTGCGGCTGCGACGAGGAAATGGCGCGGCACACGCTCGAGTCGTGCCCGGCTTGGGCCGCGCAGCGCCGTGAACTCGTCACGGCAATACTGCTGCCGAGCGTCGTCAGAGCGATGCTCGGCAGCGACAAGAACTAGGCCACGGTCGTTGGCTTCTGCGAGGAGTTTATCTCGCGGAAGGAAGCAGTGGAGAGGGCCAGGGAGGAGGATTCTTCGGCTGACCTAAACCGCCGCCCTAGCTGAGGCTGCAGGTGGTGGTGGGAACGTCCGCCACCCGCAAGGCCTCCCGCGAAGTTGCGACGCTCCGTGTGCGGAAGCGTCGCTCAGTAGAGGGTACCCGAAAGGGTAAGCCGCTGGCGGACCACTGAAGAAATACAACATAGTACCAGTGGCCCGTCAACACAGGCGGAGAGACGGCACGCGACGGGTTTCTTTAGTGAGCGAGTGCCCCACACTACCCTGTCCGTTGCCCCGAATGACGAGGTGTGCGGTTAGGTTCATTTTTCCCGCCTTAACAAAAAAAAGGTTTGCGGTACCTACTCTTCATGTTGCTAATGTCAATGAATGGCAGCTAAAATTTGATTTAAATTTTTAAAAAGTAGGTTTCATTGGTAATACATAATCTATCCATCTTCATCCATCAACCTTTCAACGACGTCCACTGCTGGACATAGGCCTCCCCAAGAGAACGCCACAACGAGCGGTCCCGTCATGGGGGATAATGCCGTAATCGCCACGCTTGGCAGGTGGGTTGGCGATCGCAGTGGATGTTGTTAATACTCGAGGGAGTGCTGCTGCCCACTCCCTCGGTATTCCCTCAGTCGGCTCTTACGACTCCCGTGGGTAGAGAGGGGTGGGACAATTCTAAAGCCAGCCCCACACGGCCAATACATAAAACGTAATTTAAAAAATTAAGTACGATATGAAATGTATTTTACTTACTTACTTATCATCACGCCATTTCCCTTGCGGGGTAGGCAGAGAGAACAGAGTGCCAAGAGGCTCTATTCTTGCATACATCTCTCGCTCTCTCAACATTCATAACTCTCTTCATACACGCTCGCCGGTTTCGGAGACTCCTGACTCCACCTTCCTTCAATACATGACCAATTTGGTCTAGGTAGGTAAGTCTCGGTCTTCCCCTGTACCTACATCCTTCCACTTTCGCATTGTATATCTTCTTAGCCAGTCGCTCGTCCGGCATTCTTTCCATATGTCCGAACCATCGGAGCATTCCCTTTCGCATCTTTACACCAATACTCTCTTTCATACCTACTCGCTCTCTTATGTCATTGTTACGAATGCAGTCAGTCAGCGTCACTCCACAGATTCTCCGCAGAGATCGCATTTCGACTGCATTGATTTTACTCACGTGCTCCTTTTGACATAGCCAACTCTCGCTTCCATATAATAACGTTGGAACAAGCACATGTGCCTTCTGGCTGAGGTGGTAGCTGCCGAGAAGTTATCCCAATGCTCTGTTCACTGTATTTCCCGCATTCACTCTTCTCTCTACATCAGTGGTGAACCTTCCATCCCGACTGAATCCACATCCAAGATATACAAATTCATCCACTTGTTCTAGCACACCATTTCTATTGCTACTCTAACATCTGTTCTGGCTTCTTCTCTTTCAAAAACCATTACTTTGGTTTTGCTCACATTCACACGTAGGCCCCTTTTCTTACAATCTTCTGGCATTACGTCGACTAGGGTTTGCAGGTCAGTCGCAGACTGCGCTAATAGGACCGCATCGTCTGCATATAACAGAGAGTTAACCACTGAGTCGCCCATCTGAACTCCCACATTCATTTCATTCAACCTTTTTAGACATTTATCCAGATATATGATAAAGAGTCTGGCTGATAGAACGCAGCCCTGTTTAACGCCGATATTGACATCAAACCAGGGTGACATTCCATCATCCAGCCGCACACAAGCTCTGCAGTCCATGTAGTTGGACTGCACCGCTTGTAGCAGTCTACCGTTAATACCATACTCCGGCAAAATGTCCCAAAGTTCCTTTCGTACGACAGTGTCAAATGCTTTCTCCAAATTCACAAAACTGCGGAAAACCCTCTGGCCTACAGCCAGATGCTTCTCCACAATGTTGCGCAGAGAAATCACTTGGTCCATGCAACCTCTCGTATTTTATACATAATTAAATCTTACTTCCTACTAATAGATAAATCGTATATCAGTTTTTTGAATCTAATCGTGGGCAGGGATCCAAAAATTTTCATTTCTTTTCAGTAGTTTTTGCGTTGTGCGTGTACATACTACGACAGATAAAAAATATAAAACGTTTTTAGTTTAGACACGCCCAAGTAGCCCTATTTGGGCGTATCTAAACTAAATAAATAAATATTCACGGACATTTCTCATACAACGCCCTCTGGTCCCAAACTAAGCTTAACGCTTGTGCTATGGGTACCAGATTACGGATATAATACACATATTACTTTTTTTTTTGTAAATTCATATAATAGATAGAAAACATCCAGACGCAGTACAAATATCTGTATTCATCATACAAATAATTGTCCTGAGTGGGAATCGAACCCACGACCTCGTGCACGGAAGTCGGTTACACTATCGACAACGTCACTAGGCCCGTCTATTTTGATTTTGTGAACTCTGGTCTTTAACCAGCTCTGAGAACAGTTGCTTGTCTAAAAGTGGGATTTATCCCAGAGTTCAAAAGGTCCATCATAGTACTTGTATACTGTACTAATGTATTTTCTTACAGTAAACGTGCTTTCGACAAAATTAATATTACATATTCCTTTGTGCAATATATTTGTCTTGCAGTTTAAACTTGAACGAGAGGGCTGTTTGTTTTGTGGCTTGTTAGCGATAGTTTACATTAAATTCTCTCTTATGGCTGTAATACCCACGCGGCCATGGTTTCCTGTCTATAATCACTACTGATCATATACACACAGACACTCTTATTTCTTATATATATATTTTACTACTAACAGTTTATGACGCATCCACTGTGCTAGAGCTATTAGAGGACTAGAAAATATGCCTAGTTATAAATAAATATACCTATTTTTGTACACTGACCGTGTGGTGGCGGACTAGGAATATAAGTGCCACCACCCCATTCTTACCCGCGGGTGTCGTACAACCCTTACCTTAGTCGCCACTAAGGGAAGTATGTAAGCAATTATCACCCATTTCATTACTGGTGGTAGGGTTGGATACCAAGTGAGAGTACTCACTTGCTGTCTGAACGGGTTGGCACCACCGTCTCTTGTGTGACCGGTCATGAAGCACGTCAGTGTATTTTGGCTGCAGCAGAAGATAGCCGATTATTATTTTATATTATCTGAGAAATGAAATGGTGCGCAGCGGCTTGACAATACTCTCGGTATGGTGAGTCCATGAGCAACGGTTACCACTTACCGTCAGGTGGGCCAGGGCTCGTCTGCCATTATTAGCAATAAAAAAAACTTTTTTGGATATAAATGTTTAGTAAGCAAAGATTGCAAAAAAAATGTTTTGGTACCTACTATGGGTGAGATCCGAATTTGTATGTAAATACATCCGATAGCTGACGTGGGTCGTAAATACATGTAAAACAAATGCTAAGTGGAGATCGGGTGTCAACATTAGCCGCCGTTATGTGACTGTCACAACTTAGCGTTTTAAAGCACTTCCCCGTATTGGATCGAACGCAGGTTCGAATCCTGCTCGCAGTAAAGTTCTTTTTTTCCACCTTCACAAATAATTATTTTTTTAAATTAGCTGTGGTCCAGGAGCCGCCGCCTATTTTTTTTAGTGATTAATAACAGGCTGAATATTTGTGAGTAGGTTCCGTTCGAGGTAGCTATTAAGTGTACGTGAATTTGACAACTTCCAAGCGTGGGACAGAGAAAACGTACCACTAAATTTGTAGGACTATATGGCAATTTCATTATACAAATATTTACAAAGCTGCATTCAAAAAACCAGATTATTAATAATTGGAATGACCTCTTTATTTATATGTGTCTGTCTATATTTGTAAAGAGCACGCTCCAGTCAAACTACCTATGTTGTAGGACAATTGTTATTTCGAGTTTATTATCCAATTATCTTAACATTTAAACTTACTGTTAGTCAGACAATTTCGACACCCCACCAAATCGAAATGTTTTATACCTGCGCTCTTTATTAGCTACCTCTATCGAGATTTTTCACAGAGAAAAACTTAGGCGTCTCGTCGAACGGAGCCTACTCACAAAGATTGAATCTGTTATTAATCACTTAAAAAAATAGGCGGCGGCTCCTGTACTACTGAGCATGTTAAGTGCTAAAATACAGATCAAAATATTACATAATACATTTAAAATCGGTAAAGTAGGTGGTGTAGGCGTCTCGTAATAGACAGTAACGATGTGAAGTAGAAATTCATTACAGCGAGTACACCAACGTAAGCTTAGTTTTTAAAAACAAATTTTCGGAAGTTGTGGGTTCGAATACTGTAGTGGTAATCTTTACCATTTTCATTCCACGTGGTTGTAAGTGGCAATGCGGTGTTCAATAACAATAGCTTTGTTAAGGTAGAGGTTTCACCTACGAACTTTTTTATACTTGTGGTGGGAGACAGGCCAAGGCCCACCTGGTGGTAAGAGGTAACCCCTGCTCATGAATCTGCTGCTCACCACTTCATTTCGCGGTTGAGAAATGAATGAATAAATCTCCCACTATAACCAAAACACAAAGTGCTTCACGGTCGATCCGTCCGGTCGGGCGATCTTTTGTGAGAGGGTGGTACTTCTCCGATCGAGCCGGCCCATTCGTGTTGAGATACGCAAGGCTCTAACACTGATTAATAATCCTAATATCTACGGTCACAAAGTACACCCAAACTCAGAACATCCATTTGTGTAACAGTCTCCTTGCTAAATATAATTTATAAACAATTTTATTACAAGGTAATTCTTATAATCCGGTTAAAGTACCTACATCATTATATTTTTCGCTGAATGAGTTATTGGACATAGGTAGCAATTATACTTATCCCATAATAATGCAGATCCTTAAGTCGTTATAGAACTTAGATACATCTCCACTGATCTACCATCTTGCACTGAAAAGGTCGTCATTATATAAAATTCAAAGATTAGAAGAGTGTAGGAATATAGTTTTCTGTTGTGCGTGAGTGAGAAGGAAGTAATAATATTGCCCGATGTGAAATACGGTGTAATGCTGCACGCTCCTTATTAATATTCGAAAATAAAGAATGTTGCCATTTGCCCTCCGGGGCGGGGAGTTTATTTTTGTGTTGGTGTTGTAACTTATAAAGTTTATATCGATTATTAGATATTTAGAGTTTACTTAACTTAAGTTAAGTTTACTTAAGTTAAGTTTACCTGGTCGGTAAAATGTATGAAAATACTTCCGACAGATGGTGCAGGCGTCACCCAAAGACGTTAAGTATGAATGTGTTATCGAAATTAGCAGTCAGGAGCAAGGGTCACGATGGCTGAATTGGCAAAGCGTCTGGACGGTATCCAGGAGATGCAGGTTCAAATCCTGCTCGTGACTGTTATATTCGATTTCACATTTTTCACTTTGTGTTCAATGTATGTTGCTAAGCATGTCAAATGCTAAAAATATATATAAAAATATCTAAATATTTATAGGGTTTGCGTCATTATTAGGTAAAATCTTAATTGTAAAATTAAGTTTACCTGGTCGGTATAATGTATGAAAATACTGCCGACAGATGGTGCAGGCGTCACCCAAAGACGTTAAGTATGAATGTGTTATCGAAATTAGCAGTCAGGAGCAAGGGTCACGATGGCTGAATTGGCAAAGCATCTGGACGGTATCCAGGAGATGCAGGTTCAAATCCTGCTCGTGACTGTTATATAAGATTTCACATTTTTCACTTTGTGTTTAATGTATGTTGCTAAGCATTTCAAATGCTAAAAATATATATAAAAATATCTAAATATTTATAGGATTTGCGTCATTATTAGGTAAAATCCTAATTGTAAAATTAAGTTTACCTGGTCGGTATAATGTATGAAAATACTTCCGACAGATGGTGCAGGCGTCACCCAAAGACGTTAAGTATGAATGTGTTATCGAAATTAGCAGTCAGGAGCAAGGGTCACGATGGCTGAATTGGCAAAGTATCTGGACGGTATCCAGGAGATGCAGGTTCAAATCCTGCTCGTGACTGTTATTTTCGATTTCACATTTTTCACTTTGTGTTTAATGATTATTAGATACTTTTGAAATAGAGTATTGGTATATAGATGCGAAAGGGTATGCTCCAATGGTTCAGACATGTGGGAAGAATGCCGGATTAGTGACTGGCTAAGAAGATATACAATGTGAAAGTGGAAGGATCTAGGTACAGGGGAAGATCGTGACTCACCTACCTAGACCAAATCGGTCATGTATTGAAGGAAGGTAGAGTCAGGAGTCCCCGAAACCGGCGAGCGTGTATATGAGAACTATAAATGTTGAGGAAGCGAGAGATGTATGCAAGAATAGAGTTCCTCTGCCTACCCCGCAAGGGAGATGACGTGATGATAAGTACGTAAGTAAGTAAGATACTTTTGGAAACTAAGCATAAAGCGTGTTTATTATTTTGAAATGGCAATATCATTTTTAGTGTGGTGACGGACTAAGAGTACAAGTGTCACCACCTCTTCTTTCTCGCAAATGCCGTAGCAGGTGGCCAAGGGAGCAGTTATCCCCCATTGCATTATCGGTGGTTGGGTTGAGTACGAACTGAGAATATTCATCTGCTTTCGGGCCCGAGCGATTGGTACCACCGGCTCCTGTGAGACCGGCCATGAAGCACGTTGGTGTGTTTTGGTTGCAGCCGGAGATAGCCGTATAATCTTCCATTTCATATCTGCGAAACAAAGTAGTGAGCAGCGCTTTGTTGAGCAGTTGAGTCAATGAGTGACGCTTACCACTTACCATCGGACAATAAAAAAATAGTTCTATAAACAAAAACACTAAACATCGCGAAATTCTCGTGTTTGGAATTATTGCTTTTTAAATAAGATTCATGAGAGTAAAATCAATTCGGTCGAAATGCGATCTCTGCAGGGAATCTGTAGAGTGAGGCTGACCTGACCGACCGCATTCATAACGATGACGTAAGAAAGCGAGTAAGTATGCAAGAGAGTATTGGTGTAAACATGTGAAAGAGAATGCTGCGATGGTTCGGACATGTGGAAAGAATGCCGGACGAGTGACTGGTTAGAATATATACAATGCGAAAGTGGAAGGATGTACGGTTGAGACCGAAACTCGATCGATAGTTAATTTGGTACAGCTGAAAGTACTGCAGGACTGTCTAAGACTCGTTCAAATCAAAGGCCTTTATTCATAATGACCTCAATTCATAATGGTGCTAGATGCATATTTGATTTAGTTTCACTCTTTTGTTTTTGGTATATTTAAATTTACAAGTTTATCTTTTTAATACAGTAGGTACCTATACCCGACAATACTTACATCTGTTCGTTATGCATAATCTTGTTACAACAATCAGGCATAACTTCTATAAATCAATTCATAGATTACAGAAAGTCGACATTACCATGTCACAACACTAGCAGGAGCGGGCTCGATGGTGAGCGATAGTAGTGGTCGAGCCGCAGGCTGCGTGCGCGCCACCCTTTCATTTTCTAATTATATAACTGGCAACTCCGGCCCGTGCGCGACCGTCCATCGTAACTTCTTCACTTTTGAATTTAGAATATTATTATTGCACATTACACTCGTGCTTGCCGCGACGAATGAACGTGCGTGTCGCGAGTCGTTACTGTTACTTGAGAGATGTCCCATAATTAGTGAACATTATATAATTATACATTATAGGTATTAGAAATATAAAATTTATTTAATAGAATAACTTATAATATGGGCCAAAACTATAACTATTACTTTTATTAAATTGCTAATGATTTTTGTTTGTGTACAAATAGTACTTCTCCTTCCGGTTTCCTTTAAATAGACATAGCATCACGCCTGTATTCTCCAAAGGGGTAGGCAGAGGTGTATTACACACCCACGATTCGCCAGCTGTTTGAGTCCCACGTAAAAGGGGGCGAGTCTATTGATGTCTACCGGGCACATTACCAAAATCCGGGCTACTACTGAGAATTTTTCTTTTTTACGAAAATCTCTATAACACTGCCTGACCCGGGGATCGAAGGCGAGACCTCATGTTCAGCAGTCGCTTACACTACCGGGTTTCCTTTATTAATAAAAAAAATAGCATGACTAAATAGTCGTCAAAAATAAATATTTTTAAGACGTGGCTCATTCATTACATAACATTTAGTATTTCTACCTAACAATTTTACCAGCATAATAGGTATCTTTTTTACGTGGGGAAATGCATTACGCACGGCATACGTAGGTACCTCTATCGCAAGGGTATGGGAGAGAGGTTATGTCGGATTCTCCTCGAAGGAACTACCAACTAAAACCACCCCGATGGCCTACCTCACAACGCCTTGTAAGAGTCACCGGGAAGGCTAGTTCAGCAGCTTGGGTGGCCCCAACGTGTCTGTGACTCTGTCCCTATTGGAACGCTAACCTGTGTTACCGTTCCAATACGGAGGGCCCTACCTTTTTCGCCAGCCAGAGTCATATTGGCACAGCGGAAATGCGTCGGAACAGTCCGCCATCCTCCCGGGGCCGTTCGTGGTGAGACCAAGTACCCTCTCTTACTGCTCACGACCCCAGCATAATAGTTACCTAGTATAATATTTTAAATATACCCTGAATGTTTAACTGATCATATTGTGTAATTACAGCTAGCTCTAAACTTGTTTTAGATGTATATGGCTTCTATCATTATATATACATGGAGTTTTTATTATCTAGCGAACTAGCGATAAGAACTGAATAGCTAATGACGTAGCATCATGGCATAAACCCGCAATATAGACTTAAATTGTAAGTAGGTACATTACATACATACATTGTCTATATAACAGATTTTTACTAAATGCATGACTTTGAAAGTATTTACGCTACTTATATTGGTATTTTATTATAAGTTATAATAAAATACTAATTTTTAAAGTTTTTGTCTCTTTATTTCTTGCGGCTAATCTCCGAAACGGCTGTACCAATTTAGACAAGACTTTCACTGGTAGATTTTACAAAGAGTAACTTATTGAGACTATTTTTATTTTGGATAAAATAATTATAGTTCTGCACATAAAAAGAAAAAAAACTAAAAAAGTTCACGGTCGAAATCGGGGCAAACAGGTATTTATACTTAATCAATAATCGTACTCGGTTATCTTAGACATCATCTCATCATGTGGAAAGGAAGGATAATAATAACAGAATGAGGAAGGGGCTCACTCACCATACAAAACACAACAATTTCACATTGATCTTCTATGAGCGGGTAGTAGGTACTTTCCTGATCGAGCCGGTCTATTCACGCTAGATATACGACTTACGACGCCGAAGTAATTTCTATGTAACAACTATTACAATACCGATGTAAGTAAAATTATTTATTTAGATTCTGCTACTTGATCCGCTTGGACTTTAGTAAATAAATACGGTACTCTATGGCATACTAATAATTATCTCTATGCAAAAAGAGCCCTTCCACATGAACTATCAATTTTTACAGGACAAAAGCCTATTCTGCGCTCCAGACTACATAAGTGCAAAATTTCATAACGATTGGCTCATTAATTACAGCGTGAAAGCGTAGCAAACAACCGAGAACTCACTTTCACATTTATAATACATAGGACCCGGCCGTGTGGTGACGGACTAAGAATACAAATGTCACCACCCCATTCTTTCCCACGGGTGTCGTATGAGGCGACTAAGGGAAGTAAGCAATTATCATCCATTGCATGACTGGTGGTAGGGCTGGGTACCAAGTGGGAGTACTCAATTGGTATCGGGCCCGAGCGGGTTGCTACCACCATCTCCCGTGTGACCGGTCATGAAGCACATCGTTGCGTTTTGGCTGTAGCAGGAGATAGCCGTTTAATCTTTAATTTCATATCTGTGGAATGAATTGGTGAGCAGCGGCTTGACAATACTCTCGGTATAGTTGAGTCCATGAGCGACGGTTACCATTTACCATCAGATGGGCCGTGGCTCGTCTGCCACTACAAGCAATAACAAATAAATAAAAAAAAACAACTTCGTACCGCTAATTTTTTTTTTGTGAATATTTTGCAATTAATAAAAAATACGTCATAAAAACTATTCTATCTTAGGCCAGCAAAACACTCATTTAAAAAAATCCCGAAAATCGGTTAGATAGTTTCGAAGTTCATCGTGAGCAACAACGTGACACGAGAATTATATATAATAGATTAGTAAAGAATCATATGGATTCTTTAGTGATTAGTAAACTAGTTTAGGATATGACTTTCCAATTCACAGATTGTCAGATTTTATTATAATCCACGGTATCAGGTGTAATGGCCATCGGTATTATTTAAATTGATAGCCGCAGGCCCGCAATGCGAACGTCGAATGCGCGCGCACTTGACACTGACAGTTCATGCAAGATGGTGGATTGGCGGGAAATGCTTTTTTTTACACGGAAATATGCGGTTTATTTAAGAATAATTTATGGGACACCCGCATTATATATTTTACGTATGTGCAATTGGAAGTATCTGAACTTTGTTGTTGTTTAAAAAATAATAGTAGTCCAAAACAGCGATGTATAGTTAATTATAATAATTTGCAAAGCATTTTTGTTTATTAGGATGTAGGTACTAGTTGTTAACAGTGATTTCGTTTGCTTAGAATTAAGCTTAGTATTTTTTAAAACATAACTTATTTTCCTGACATCTGATTTAAATAAAATAGACCCTATATTCTGTTCCAAGCTAAGCTCTATTTACATGAAAAACCACATTCAATCCGTTCAGAAATATCAATGTTATGCGCCAGCAAACAAACAAATAGAATGTCAGACATAGATATCTAATGATTAAACATCGCTGTATTATGTTACATTACCGTTCCGTCTTCATTTTTGATACAAACTTTTAATAATTATAGGGACACACTAGGTTGTGTTTTATTTTAATTCCCTATGTTTTTGATATTTGCAGGCTCTTGCGATATTATAGATATTTCTACGGAGTTTGTTGTTATTGCCTATCATAATTATTAAAAAAGTTAAAGATATAAAAATTAAAAAAGTTAAAAAAGTTGCTTATGAAAACTCAATTCATAGTCATTCAAAGTACTATAATTAAACGTAACAGATTGTACTACTTTTATCACGTATGACAAGATGGCGCCTTAAGCAAAACATTAATAGTCGTTTCAAAATCGGTCAAATGCTCTTATCAAATTCTTAACAAGTTAACTAACCACTATATTTTAAATATCAAACGTAATTAATCTAGAGTTATTAATTGTGATAAATGCTTTATACTTAGCGGAATCAAATGAATTACCTAACTCTTTATCTTCTTTTAAATAATCATGCGTATTAATTTTTAGTGAGTAATGGCAATAAATGGCGCTTAAGCATTTGGCGCTACTGTTGTGATCATAGATGGTTGTTTTTAGGATTTTAGGCGAGGTTCCGTGCTTTTTGAAGCACAAGACCGTCCTCACATGGAGTATCTAGATACCTACTGCTACATCTCTAGGCTGGTGGTCTCAATTAGCAACTCGAGATAGTACTTGACTCCCTGCAAAGGCTTACTGTGCATATTGACGAATATCCCAGTCGAACAGTCTGACTGGTGTTGTTGGAGTCAACGACGGAGAGACCGGAGACGATGACAGTGCGCTATAACGTGTATTTCTTAGTCGCTCGCTCGTCTGCCATTATTATAAAATAAAACATTAAGATATTTCATCCTACATTATCGAGATTTATACTACATCAAGAAACTTTTTTAAAGAGATAGCTTTTGGACTTCCATGTGCATTGTTCTTTGTTGAAACTAAAAGATCTAAACTGGCTTTTTAAAGCACCGGTTCGTACTCACATAGAGCACCATGGCAACCCTCACGCAAATAGTCTAAAAGCGTTTTTTTTCGCAACCAAAGTTGTAATGTTTTCTTTACTTCAGTTTCAGCGCCTGCATGCAACAAAGTGGTTTTTTAGATGCCTTTAATATAAATATGTTAAGTAATGCTTTTTACTGTCAATACTTTTTGTTGGTAATGCTTTTCACACAACTTTATTAAATGCAGGTTGACCAGATACGTGACAGACATGGATGTCCAACACATGTTCTTTTAATTTGACATTAAAAAGCGCGCGATCGGTTGCAGATAAATTTGGGCGAGAAAGATCTTTATCTAGTCTGTGGTGCGAGTCACGTGACTGCCAGCGGGAGGTCACGTGACCGTGTTTACACAGTAATGCGCCCTTTATTAACCTCCACTATAGGAGGGTTGTTGTGATCAAGATAGCCAATAAGAGCTAAACCTAATAAGGTTGTAGGTATATTAAATTTCAACAAGATGAGGTCGAATTTGCTTTTGAAATGAGTTGTGAGCATCCGTTACGTTTACATATGTAGGGGTGCTTGACGCCAATAAGTTCTGAGAAAACTTGTTAAATATACTTTGTTATCACAACATCGATATTTTCTATTTTCTTTATAAATTCATTATAAACTTACACACAGCTTAGATAATTACTATTACAATTTTTAATAGTAGAAACTATTTTCCTATATTACATTCTGGCTGTACTACTATAAGTACAGCCAGCCTGATCTGACAAGATGAAGATGTTAGGTAGACTATCTTATAGGAGTACGAGTATAGAGTATAGACTTAAGCATATTGAGATCTTATCTTCTTCTTTTTTATTATTATTATAACTCATGATTATTGAATACTGATATGCTATTATACCCTTGAACATAAGTTTCGTGTTCAGAAAAGTTGGCTTATTAAAGGTGACGCAGACACAATGTTTTATTTACTTTGAGGTTTCTGTCTCTAGATCTGCTGCTTAATATTTTGTCTTTAATCGATTTTAATGTCATTTTTGTAAGTTACATGGAGAATTTTTGGTATATTAAATTCGGCGAGAGATTAGTATCCGAAATTTTTTACCCGGGAATGTGTGATGTATAAATATATCGATGGGAATCCTTACCGATCATCATACCATTTAATATACATATAGATGACCGGAACCCAGAGAAGGATATAACTAACTTTTTATCCCGGAAAATGGACGCTTCTTGTGAGATAGCAATTTTGCATAGGTACAGATAATTAATGTGCTATAGACTAACGTATTTGTATTATTTTTGATCTATATTTTTTAGGATTTAACATGCTCCGTTACCTTTTAAAGTACAAATTATTTGTGAATAAGAAAAAAGAGATTTTTAGTACGAGTGGGAATCGAACCCGGATGGTCGTAAAGACAAATGTGATAAGAAGATTGGGATGACCGAATAGGTCAGTACGATAGCTCAGTGGCTTATAGCACTTCCCCGGATCGGAAAAGATGCGGGTTCGATTCCCGCTCGTACTAAAAATCTCTTTTTCCTTATTCACAAATAATTTGTATTTGTATTAATTTGATACAATTGTGAAATCCAGGCAGAACCCTCACTCGGGCGGGAGGCCGGTACCTAAACCATTCTGCCATCTATGCAGTCATTATAAGCGCTATTATAAATTTCTGACAGATACTAGTAACTTTTTTTTCCAGTAACCACTAATCCTACCATGTAGGTATATCATATGTAGCGAACTGCGTAAATAGTCGCCGATTACTGCTGTATACACCTGTTAAAAATATTTAGTATTATGAGAGATCTCCGAGGTGACGACGGTTTAGTCCGTTCTATACCCGACAGACATAAGTTGCTTGCTACAAATGGAAAACATAATTATTTTTCGAACAACACAGCTTGCAATATAGAAATAAATATTTGTATGCTCGATTAACAAATATATAAATATTCATATACCATAGAGAATGGATAGAATTCGTCGGTAATCCTCTACGTCAACAAAACTACAATATTGAGTGGCACTTGACGTTTGTATGAATAGATACTCTGTGTTTTATTTGGATGCGGCACTTTTCATGGAATTTTAAAATCAGTGAGTATTGAAACAGATATTTAAAAATCACTATTAATCATTTAAACATAGATTTGCATGTAATTATAACTATTGTAAAACCAGTGAAAATCACTATTCATTAAAAATCACTATTAATCATTTAAACAATAATTAGATTTACAATAATTAGATTTACATGAAATTATAACTATTGTCAACATCCACATTGCAAGATAACCTTTTTTTTAATATGCGGGAAAAAATTTACCTTTTTTCTTATTGCATGTGGTGGTAGACGAGCCACGGCCCATCTGATGGTAAGTGGTAACCGTCACTCATGGACTCAACTATACCCAGAGTATTGTCAAGCCACTGCTCACCATTTCACCGATTTGAAATGTAAGAATAAACGGCTATCTTCCGCTACAGCCAAAACGCAATGATGTGCATTATGGCCGGCCACACGGGAGATGGTGATACCAACCCGCTCGGGCCAGATACCAAGTGGGTATTTCCACTTGCTATCCAGCCCTACCACCAGTCATACAATGGATGATAATTGCTTACCTGCCTTAGTCGCCTCATACGACACCCGTGGAAAAGAATGGGGTGGTGACACTTGTATTCTTAGTCCGTCACCACACGGACAAAACCTAACCGCACACCCCGTCGTTCGGGCCAGCGAGCAGGGCTGTGTGGGGCCTTCACCCACTAAAAAAACCCGCCGTTTGCTGTCTCTCCGCCTGTATTGGCGGGCCACTAGAACCATGTTACATTCCTTCAGTGGTATTGCAAGATATCCTGAAAATATTTTTTATACCATATCCATTCTTATTAACTCTATAATCCAAAATGAACAACACCATAGACTCGCTTGTTGATTTTTGTTCTCAACAAGGGGATCAAGGCATCGCGTATTCTGCTCTGTTCCCAAGACTAGCGACCTCTGGGGACATGAGTGGACAAATTTAGCTTGATCGTAAGCTTGTTAGCACCCTACGCGGTGAAGTAAATTGTATGCAATAATTGGAAACGAGGTGGTCATATTTTCGAGGTACTTATTTATAATGTGGGTTACAATGGGAAATTATTGTTTTTAAGAATCTATTCTTTGAACTCACACATTGTTCAAACTTAATCTTATCAATCGTATTGAAATTAGCATTCCAATCTAAACCAATTTCTATTTCTTTTCATATTAAAACATTAGCAAATTGTCATACGACTCGCCCATAGTAGGTATGCTCACATAACTCAGAGTTGACAGCCCTGGAAAAGGGATAGGAAGTGGAAAAGATGTAGAGAGGCAATAGAGAGAACGTTTGGACCTCTAGCTTGGAGATATAAATATGTTATTGCGGAATTTCTCTAGGTATGTTGGAATGGAACTCTCTACCACAGTAATATTAATGTTGGTATCTCCTAAGGTTTCGCCAGCGTATGCTGTAAATGGAATTTTCATGATTTAATAACAAAAACTAACTATTCTACTTAAAAAATTAGTTGGTTCAACCACAGTGGGAACTGTTTCAAAATCTGTTGCGTAGTCTAGAAAGCGGGCAACCCTTAAGGTTTTCTGTTAAGTATCGTAAATAAATATTTCGCGACTCGATAAAAAAATCTAGGTAAAAAGTAATTACGTACATCATATACCACCTACATATAAAACTTCCTTGAAAAAATATCTAAAATCCATTGCGTAATTTAGACGAACAAAATGGACAAACAGACACACGCGGAAAGCTACTTTATTTTATAGAGTTTCTTGACCCGAATGACTCCCCTCCCATCCTTTCTTAATCACACAAAAACCAAAATCATTCAATACTAGGAATGTGATTATGAAAATTAGATAGAGTATCTAATGCTCTATTAAGTACATAAGTTTAAACCCTGGTATTAGAATTTAGAATTAGACAATAATGAGACTTAGTGAGAACTCTTGACACTTCAATGTGGGTAAAGGAACGCAACTTGGCGTGCAAAAGTTCGCAAACGGGGTAAGTAAACGTATTGAAGTAACCAAGTAAATTATGGGAAATGAGTGAAAAAATGTGGTAAATGAGTGAAAAAACACTCTCAAAAATGAAATACATCTTTTATTAACCAAAATCGAAAAAAAATCCCGAAAGTACTTTTTTGACGAATGCTAAAACCCACCTGTGACACGTGGACAACGGTAGAACTCTATAATTTTAATAATAAATTATGTACCATATTTACCTCCCCAACCATGAAATCGTCCTACAAAAAGCAACTAATATTTATCGGTTTATCTTACGTCTCTGGTCCCCAAAAACCACCATCGTCATCAGTATCGTGACGTCATTATAGGAATCTGCATAAACGACCCTTTGTAGCCTCAGATCCCTAGGGTTGTACTATCGGCCGAAGGAAATTGTTATTTGTCAAAATTATAGAATAATGCGGCAGAGGACTCTCAATTCTGATGGATTAATATTAGAGTTTTATTTTGTTTGATAGTTTCGATTATTGAACAGGTACAAAACAGAAGTATCACCATATTTTTTAGCCTTTCTTTACTGCTCTTTATGTGTCCTACTGGTCAATTATGAACCCCGTCCCGGTGGCCCATCGTATTAACATAATATACTGTTTAGAGACAGCTAAAGCGCCTACTACACTAGCGACTGTTAAAGTAAATTTAATGAGCATACTATATATATATAGCTATATGCCTGTGTGATTCTGTCAGTCACACTGGCCAACTGGATTGGCGTATTTTGTTTACAGACATGCGTCTGTGACCATACCACTAAAAACCCACCGTGCGCCCTCACCCGCCCTTGCTGTCTGTGACCATACCTAGGCAGAGTTAAAGTGAAAATAATACAATAACTTATACATCACAATTTTAATTGCACATCAGCCTGCACTGATCCGCAACAGTTTTTTTAAAGATACACTGCACTAAGCAATAATCTTTGTATCGCGGGAGACTTTACAAACATACAATTTCACGGACAAAAAGTACACCCAGACTCAGAACAACCATTTGTGGGTTTTGTGGATCACACAAAGAGTTGTCCTGTGTGGGAATCGAACCCACAACACTCAGACGGGAGACCGGTATCTAAACCACTTCGCCATCTGTGCAGTCAAAAAAAGTTATATCTTTTAAGCCCATATCTATCGATGTTAAATTAAAAGGCTACCTGTCTTTTATCTGAGAGCAACGACGTGGACCTCGCAACTCATCAACTATGAGCATCCCTCTATAACTTTTCCGAAATAGTTACAATTACAAGGACATTTCAAACCTAAACTATAACTTTTTCTCTGTGTTGGCATATGTCACCCCATAGTTATTATATGCAAATAATACGAATAATTCAAGGGGTACCGTGTTTTATCTACTTATCTATAGCATAGCTCAATTAGTGGTGGAGATCGTACTATTATCTCGCTATGAAATATGTTAAATGACTTATTGCTGCTTTGATGGTCTATTTGCATAATTTTGTGGGTAGGTAATTTTAGTAGTGGTGTTGCTAGAGTTAAAAAGCGAGATTTATAATGCAACAATTTAAAAAAAGAATTGCAATAACAGCGGTCTGGTATGAATAACTTTTTTACAGTGTTTTAGGTTTATTTTGTTTATTGTATAAGGGTGGCAAACAAATATATGGCCCGCCTGATAGTAAGCGCTTGCTGTAGCCTATAGACGCTATAGACGCTAGCAACAGCAGAGGCATCACTCACGCGTTATTAATACCTACCAAGAATGGGTCCAGAAAAATGATAGGGAAATGAGGTGGTAGACAGTAAGGATAATAGGATTAGGAGGAGGTCTCGGTCTCCAGTGTTCTCATTTACCATAAGAAACACAAAAGTAGGAGTAGTAGGAGTACTTAGTGATGTGGCCGGCAATAAAGGCGGAGAGGACGACGGGGTGTGCAGTAAGTAAAATTTTTTCGCGCCTTAACAAAAAAAAAGTACTTAGTGATGCATCCCACCGATCTGTTGTGAAAGGTCGGTATTTTTCCGGTCAACCTAATCCATTAATACTGGGAGAAGAAACCAAATTTCGCAAAACATCAAAAATATGTATGTATTCCCCACATTATTTTAGTTATAGCAGTGATTTTCAGTGATGTAATTTGCTAAATGACAAATAATGGTTTTATGTACATTTTTAACATTAGAAATAAGGCTAAGTATAAGCCAAATAAAGGTTAGAGGAGGTCAAGCAATTTTTTAAAATACCACACACATTTTGGTTCTGTATACGATACTTTAATATTATTTTTATTGTGGTCACACATTTATAACCATTAGTGGTACAACAAAAACTATAACAAACCTCTAATTTCACCAAATCTATAAAAATATATAAATCAAATAAAAAAATACAAACACACACAGACTATTAATATCTCTATCCTTATACTTAAGTTCGGAAACGACGATAATTACAGCCCATGGACGGCGGGCTTAACATTCGAAAATTAAAAGATGTAACGTTCACCCAGCACGTATCATTATGTTTGCATTATTTTCTTCTTATTTGTCGACCTGAGGTTAAGTTGGGTCACGACACATCCCAATTAAGGGTGATTAGGCGTCGTAATTTATTGAGTGCGTTTCAGAACGGTTGTGGCACCGCGGCGCGCTTTGAATCGTGAGCTTAGTGTCGTGGCGCCAAATTCTTTTTTTAAGATATAAACTTTTTTATTAAAGTGTTGAGTTGCGAACATGATATTTGAAGCGAAGTATTTTGATTTAATGCAAGTCATCGATTTAATCATCGCCACGAGCGTGTTATAAAATTTTAATACGGAATGAGCGTACTTTCTCTTAAAGCCATATTTACAGCTATTAGGCGTACTTAAAATGTTGAATTAAGTGTTATGCGTAGGCTGTATGTCCAGCCTCTTGAAGTTTTTGTTTGATGTTTCGTAACATTGTCGGCATAACTTCTTTAACCTCTTATGTAGAAAAGTAAGTAAAATAGATAAAATTATAATATAAATTATAATAACATAAATTATTAATTTACCCTCTGGCTAAACATCTTTAATTAATCAACCAGGATTTAGTAATTTTATTTCGCGGTAACTTAGTTCGTTAGATCTTTGTTTGAGGAGAGTGTGAGTTTAAATTTAGTTCTGTGTGTAAATAATCTAATGTTTGTTGAACATTCTATTGTACTCTGTATATTTTTTCCCAAGAGCGTAGTGCTTCTAAAACAGAGTAGGCAGAGGCATTTAATAAATGCCAGTGATTTTTTAATAAGTTCAATAGCTGTGTGTGTACCATTAGACTGGCACTGGTTCGTCTGCTACCGTTAACATAAAAACCATTAAAACTGTACAGAACATATTCTATACTTAAATGAATTTAATGTATGCAAGGACCATCAATTTGTCGAGAAAATTACTCAAGAAGGTTACTTATTGGCTGCGTTGCATCTATGGTGATTCTTTGCTTAGTCGTGAACATTACCGTTTCCATATAAAGAAATACTATTTAATTTTATCGTACCTACCTATTTCTGATGATATTCTGTATTTTAGTAGTAAAGCGACTAAATTGAAATTTTGATATACAATGCAAAAGTGGAAGGATGCAGGTACAGGGGGAGACCGAGACTCACTTTCCTAGACCAAATCGGTTATGTATTAAAGGAAGATGAAGTCAGGAGTCTCCGAAACCGGCGAGCGTGTATGAAGAGAGTTATGAATGTTGAGGAAGCGAGAGATGTATGTAAGAATAGAGCCTCTTGGCACTCTGTTCTCTCTGCCTACCCCGCAAGGGAAATGGGGTGAAAATAAGTTAGTTAGTTAGTTGAAATTTTGAATATAAATAGTCTGGCAGTTAGGTTTGTTTGTTTTTTACGCTTTCACGCCCTAAATTTACAACCGCTCAACATAAAAATATACTAAATAAATTTGCAACATAATTAAAATAAGTTGATTAGAACGCAGAAAAAGACATATCCTACTTTTTATCCCGGAATAGATGTCAGATCCTGTGGAATGGCAATTTTTGCATAGAGATCACTAATGTGGCGTATAGTAACATATTTATATTATTTGAACCAATTCTGAAGTACAAACGAAGTCATCGGCAGACTCTAGTAATGCATAAGCATTTATTACAATGCATAAAAAAAACGATGGTTACTTGAGTCGATACTACTAGTCTGTGGTTGATACTTATTAACCTGCCATAATGATATTAAATTGACTAACAATAATGCGACCGTGTGGCGTACAATGATCAAAGAGTGTTCTTTGATCATTGTACGCCTGAATCAAAGAATTTGACCTCTTCAATTACACGATAAATGCATAATGATTTATGCCATATTATTGCCTTAAGTGGTTCATATTAAGGCCGTAGTCAATGACGTAGCATGTGTGAAATCCCGACGTGAAATATCAAAATAATATGACATTACTCGTTTAGCACGGGCAGGGAAGTAACATGTATACAACTGGAATGCGCATTGCTACCAAAAAACGGTCCTAGTGATATAGTAGGTACGAGGTCAATTTATCTCACACTATTCGGGTGACCATATGTTTGAAAACAAATAGAAATTATATTTTTTTTTTATTATCGATTAAACTATTTTTTGTTAGTTTTGCTCTCACGCTTCATGTAGTGAACCGATTTTGATGAAATTTGATCCAGTTCTTAAAGAAGCTAAACCTTAAAAATTATAGTAATATATAAGTATGACTAGAACATAGGCGTCCCCTACATTCAAAGATGCCAATCAGACGTATTTCTTGGCTCAAGCAAACAAAACAAACCTACCAACTGAACTATAGTTAGAACTCAGAAAATCATAAAAATCTTACATTTGAGGAAGTTTACTTCATTGTGACTGACAGTTTTTTGTTAATTTTGTTTTCGTGAACTGACCAGCCCTTCTGTGTTTAAAAACCCTAACTAAGGCATAGATTTGAATGAACCGGAAAAGGAAATTTATTGTCACCCTAATTGGTCTATAGTACCTAAGGCTTAGCACGCACCACGTAATTTCGCTGCGCGATTTTTTTAAAACCGATGTAAATAAAATAACACGATTAAAAATATATATTTATATGTTTTACATTACAACATTTTACATTACATTAAACAAAGAAGTCATAAATAAAAGCACAACCGAAAAGAAGAGACACGAAATTATTTTTGTAAAGTTATTCCCTGATATAATACTTTCTGATATTTACGCGAATGTTACACATTTTAAAATAAAACTACGTTTACGGAATCTTTCGCGTTTACTTGATTTTACTACTATCCCGACGTTTCGAATACTTTACAGCATTCATGATTACGGGTGGACTTAGATGATAGACGTCCAAGGTTGGATAGTAAAATCAAGTAAACGCGATAGATTCCGTAAACGTAGTTTTATTTCAAAATGTTATTCCCTGATGCCTATCTTAACTTGCGCATATATAATCAAAACAATATACCTATCTCGTGAAGAATTGACACGTTTACCTCATATCTGAGCATACAACCTCGTGTATTATAATAAGGTACGAAGCACAAATGAGCCATCAGATGGTATCATGACACATTGTCACACATCTCAAATGAAGTGGAACACCTCATTTCGTATATTGAGTAACTCATACAAACTTCTCAATATATATTTTTCCTGCCCTTCGCTATCTCAATAGTGGGACGCGATAGAACGCAACTGAGTGACCAACCAATGCGATTTTTTTCCGCCGTGCAATGAGAGGTATACACTTTCATTCCACAAAACATTACCGCGAAACACAGATTTACATATTTTGAAATTATTCTCGCATAATTTTATTTTCACAAGTGCGTGCAGCTTCATACAATTTCCATGAATGTCACATAATTTTGAGAATAAATCGCGTCAATAAAATTTGCAGTGTGTGCTAAGCCTAAGAATTCGTGTGTCAAAGGAAAGGGACACCGTCACTCCATACTAACGGTCTCATCTGACTCACTGATCTTTTAATTTGAAATATAAACCTTCTCCATTGAGCATAAAGTGTATTTTTGTATACACAGAAATATAAAGCGCACAGTCCTGTTGTATTATAGGTCCATGAGCACGGGTCATTCGTTTCGTTGTGATTAAATATGTTTTGAAATTAGTAGCCAGGGTTTTTAAGCAGACCATTGTGGCGTAGATTCTAATTTTTAAGGAGATTTATTCTAAATAATATATCGAATTGCATAGATAATTCAATGATTACGGGGGGGAATATTACGATATTTATTAAAAGCGTTTATTTCTTCATAAATGTTTTAAATAAATTTAACAAACACATTAAGTAGCAACTCTCTCTGACGCACGAGTTCGTGGGTTTGATTCTCACTCAGGACAATTATTTGTGTGATGAACACAGATAATGTATCCATCCATGCATTAGCCTTTCAACGTCCACTGCTGGACATAGGCCTCTCCAAGAGAACGCCACAACGAGCGGTCCCGTTATGAGGGATAATGCCGTAATCGCCACGCTTGGCAGGCGAGTTGGTGATCGCAGTGGATGTTGTTAATACTCGAGGGAGTGCTGCTGCCCACTCCTCCGGTATTCCCTCAGTCGGCTCTTACGACTCCCGTGGGTAGAGAGGGGTGGGACAATTCTAAAGCCGTCCCCACACTCACTGATATGTATATATACATGTATGTATTTACAAAAAAAGTAATATATGTAGTATATCCGTAATCTGGTACCCAAAGCACAAGCGTTAAGCTTAGTTTGGGACCAGAGGACGATGTGTAAAAAAAAATTTCCCTGAATATTTATTTAATTTATTTATTGAGAATATGGAGTTGTGATCGAATACCAACTAAAAAAAAAGATTTTTCCAAAATGAAAATTAAGCCCTTTTAAATATATTATACTTCTTTAATGCAAATTGACCTTTAAATTATGATTTATATCTGATTAGATAAGTATAAATAAAAAAAGATTATCCGTGATGCAGGTTCAAATCCTACTAGTGTCTGTTATTTTCAAATTCAGATTATTTGAAGTCAGGTTTTTTAAAGTAAATACAGAGGTACTTAAAAAAACCTGATGGTAAGTTACTGTAGTCTATAGATACTAACAACACCAGGGGCAAAACACCCTCAGAGTTGAAGTTTTAGAAATATGAGTATTTATCGTTAATTGTGGTAGAGCAAGACTCTATTTTATTTTCATTTCTCGCCTTCGAATCGTTATCTTTTCAACAAGTGCTAAACACATTATAATTACGCGTTAAGGCAGGCAAATTAGCTGGTATGCAATTACCAATGTATGTCGGCTCGTTTTCCTTTCAGGTGTACCGGAAAAAAGATGTTCAGCTTTGCAGCTAATAACATTCAATATAAGTAAGTTCTTATAGCCATAGATAAGCAAGCAAGCCGGTTATTTATAATCTAGGATTCCACTTAATCTTTCCTTTTCTTGCTTAGGCGGGAAAGATGTTCCTAAACACCTCAGACTAACTAAAAAATATAGACGGAGCATTACGAACAATCCAGTGAAGCCATAAAAAACCATGCCAAACTTGTAATTACACGCGTTCACGCACAAAATACAAAAAAAAAATATGCAAAAACGAAGTGCTAACCACGAGTGTTACCAGAGTATGATTTAAAATTACCCCAAATGACTCGACAATTTCGTACGTACGTTACGTACACGAATATGTCGTTAGCGGCATAATATTCTCTATATGATTCGCAGTAAACTTACTTTATAGTTTTACTTCCTATATGTTCTAAATATAAAACTTTTAGAGATTATTTTTTCCGGTGACAACACTTTCACGTAAACATCTTTCAAAAAGTGGCTTCACTTTTTAGTTGACAATGCGGTATCTTTATTTTTTAGTTAGTCACGCCATTTCGTTGCAACGAGCAGGGTAGTATGGGGCCCTTTTCCACTAAATAAACCTACCATTTGCCGTCTCTGCATCTGTATTGGCTAAGCATTGGAACTGTTTGACGTTTCTTCTTGAGGCCTGCCGCCCTTTTTTTTTACCGCACATCCATGAATCCGTCATCCGGGAATGAAGATGGTAGTGTCCTCACCCACTAAATTAACCCACCGTGTGCCATCTCTCCGCCTTTACTGGTTAGGTACCTATTGGAACATTGTGACGTACTCCAGTGGACTTTTTCCTTAAGCCCTGGGTTGACAGGAAGCCTCTGACGTTCGTATAATTATCTACTAACACAAACTTTACCCTTTACAACTTTATTATAATTTTGTATGGTTCTCTTTTAAATAATGATGCGTGTGTTTTTAAATTAGGACCTTAAATGCAGTTACATTAAATTTTGATTAATTTATTTCACTGTGTTTTTATCTTCCTAGCCATATCTTCCGGCTGGTATGGCTTCCGATCTGTTTTAGAGTTGATCCTTCAGAACTTTTACATAGAGAAACTGCCTATCGGACCTTTACGTCCCAACTAAGGCGCCAACTGGCAAACAAGAACGGAGTCATATTTTTTAATCAGATCTGGTGTTGCTAGCGTTTATAGGCAAGTATCAAGTGGGCCATATGCTTGTATCACCCAGGTATAAAAAAAATTTACTGACTTCGGAAGGCACACACCTCTGATTGATCGAAATGTTGTGTGTATTTGACAAATTGTCACTGCTTGGTGAGGAAATCTGCATGCCTGAGAGATTTTCTCGACAGTTTGTGAAGTTGCCCATGCCTTGGTGACCACCAACGTGACTTGGTACGGCCTGAATATCTGTCACAGTCGTAATGCAGCTTAACGTGTTTTTTCGTGTTGCCTCCAAAACTCCTAAATAAGTCATTGGCAAATACTCAAACCGAGTAGGTACCCATATTTAAAAAAAAGTAAAAAATAGCTAACTGTGTCTAAGTGGATCGTATATCGCTCGCTACACTTACATCGAATACTTTAATAGTCATGTCGTAGATAACTATCAGGTAACGGTCGTCATGTGGCCCTAATTGTCGATCGGTTTATACATAGTAGGCAGCGCATGATAGGCCCTGCGGCGGTGACGTCACCTGCTTAGATTTACAAGTATGCTTCTCCTCACGGATTCGCCTGCTTGCTACTTTCATATAAAACTCCTACTAATATTATAAACTAGATTATATATCAGGTTACCGATATAGTAGTGGGATAAAATGTATACCAGTTTCTAAGACTAATCAAGAGAGTTTTTGCGTGAAGCTGGAACAAACAAACGGACAATCAGACAAAGAATTCTAAAAAAATGTTTTGTGTTCAGAGATGTCTAAATACATTTATTAATTAATTAATACCTACATTTATACTTTGTCAAATATTTTAAATGTACAAATATTTGGTACAGCTTTATAATATTATAGCAGAAGATGCGAAACTGCGTTTGTTTGTTACGTTTTTACGCCAAAATTACTAAACCAATTGTCATGAATTTTTGCATACTTACATAGGTATAGTTAGGAACCAAGGAAAGATTAAACACAAAGTGAAAAATGTGAAATCGAAAATAACAGTCAGGAGCAGGATTTGAACCTGCATCTTCTGGATACCGTCCAGATGCTTTACCAATTCAGCCATCCTGACAATTGCTCCTGACTGCTAATTTCGATAACACATCATACTTAACGTCTTTGGGTGACGCCTGCGCCATCTGTCGGACGTATTTTCATACATTATACCGACCAGGTAAACTTAATTTTACAATTAAGATTTTTACCTAATAATGACGCAAACCCTATAAATATTTATATATATTTGTAGCATTTGACATGCTTAGCACTATACATTAAACACAAAGTGAAAAATGTGAAATCGAAAATAACAGTCAGGAGCAGGATTTGAACCTGCATCTTCTGGATACCGTCCAGATGCTTTACCAATTCAGCCATCCTGACAATTGCTCCTGACTGCTAATTTCGATAACACATCATACTTAACGTCTTTGGGTGACGCCTGCGCCATCTGTCGGACGTATTTTCATACATTATACCGACCAGGTAAACTTAATTTTACAATTAAGATTTTTACCTAATAATGACGCAAACCCTATAAATATTTATATATATTTGTAGCATTTGACATGCTTAGCACTATACATTAAACACAAAGTGAAAAATGTGAAATCGAAAATAACAGTCAGGAGCAGGATTTGAACCTGCATCTTCTGGATACCGTCCAGATGCTTTACCAATTCAGCCATCCTGACAATTGCTCCTGACTGCTAATTTCGATAACACATCATACTTAACGTCTTTGGGTGACGCCTGCGCCATCTGTCGGACGTATTTTCATACATTATACCGACCAGGTAAACTTAATTTTACAATTAAGATTTTTACCTAATAATGACGCAAACCCTATAAATATTTATATATATTTGTAGCATTTGACATGCTTAGCACTATACATTAAACACAAAGTGAAAAATGTGAAATCGAAAATAACAGTCAGGAGCAGGATTTGAACCTGCATCTTCTGGATACCGTCCAGATGCTTTACCAATTCAGCCATCCTGATTATTTTCGATTTCACATTTTTCACTTTGTGTTTAATGTATAGTGCTAAGCATGTCAAATGCTACAAATATATATAAATATTTATAGGGTTTGCGTCATTATTAGGTAAAAATCTTAATTGTAAAATTAAGTTTACCTGGTCGGTATAATGTATGAAAATACGTCCGACAGATGGCGCAGGCGTCACCCAAAGACGTTAAGTATGATGTGTTATCGAAATTAGCAGTCAGGAGCAATTGTCAGGATGGCTGAATTGGTAAAGCATCTGGACGGTATCCAGAAGATGCAGGTTCAAATCCTGCTCCTGACTGTTATTTTCGATTTCACATTTTTCACTTTGTGTTTAATGTATAGTGCTAAGCATGTCAAATGCTACAAATATATATAAATATTTATAGGGTTTGCGTCATTATTAGGTAAAAATCTTAATTGTAAAATTAAGTTTACCTGGTCGGTATAATGTATGAAAATACGTCCGACAGATGGCGCAGGCGTCACCCAAAGACGTTAAGTATGATGTGTTATCGAAATTAGCAGTCAGGAGCAATTGTCAGGATGGCTGAATTGGTAAAGCATCTGGACGGTATCCAGAAGATGCAGGTTCAAATCCTGCTCCTGACTGTTATTTTCGATTTCACATTTTTCACTTTGTGTTTAATGTATAGTGCTAAGCATGTCAAATGCTACAAATATATATAAATATTTATAGGGTTTGCGTCATTATTAGGTAAAAATCTTAATTGTAAAATTAAGTTTACCTGGTCGGTATAATGTATGAAAATACGTCCGACAGATGGCGCAGGCGTCACCCAAAGACGTTAAGTATGATGTGTTATCGAAATTAGCAGTCAGGAGCAATTGTCAGGATGGCTGAATTGGTAAAGCATCTGGACGGTATCCAGAAGATGCAGGTTCAAATCCTGCTCCTGACTGTTATTTTCGATTTCACATTTTTCACTTTGTGTTTAATGTATAGTGCTAAGCATGTCAAATGCTACAAATATATATAAATAACCAAGGAAAGAATTTATGCTACCTTTTATCCCAGAAAAACTGTTCCTATTGAATAGCAATTTTTGCAATGAAATAATTAGTGTGCTGTATTTCAATCCTGAAATCCACGCGTTCTATATCCTTCTTCAGGCCAGGGTAATAAGAAGTTTTAGTTATTCATGAGATCAGGTAATTCTTATCAGGTAAGGAAATACGTGTACCTATTCTCGATTTTCACAACAGCTTTTCTCTTAGTATGATTACTTTACTCTATGTTTTCTCTGTTTGCCGACTGACATTATCTATGTCATGAATCCGTCTCAAACACAGAGTAGACCTCAAAGGCGGGAAAACTATTTGCACTAAATATCACTTTGATTCGTTACTCTGTTGCTATATGAGAACCAAAAACTATCATTATAATATACTTGCGTGTATAATATTAGTGTTTGAGGGAGGCTGGACGGAGAAATGGGTTCAAATGAGTAGGGTCTTTTGTTTTAATTACTGTCTTTGGACGTATATGGATTTTGATGGAGTGCCTTTGGTATTCTCGTGAGTGTAAAAGAGTATTAGTTGATTTAACGCAAGTGAGGAACAGAAAAATTTGCTTATTTAGATTTTTCGTGATTATGTTTTTAACACGCACATTGACTTGGATGTATGTTTTTATATGTTTGTATTTAACGGAATTTTTGAACGAGATTGTGACCCACTTCGATAATCTAATATGTTACGACGATTTAAACGAGCAATTCTTGTATACATAATTATGTATATATATATATAATCTGAATCTCGGAAACGGCTCCAACGTTTTTCATGAAATTTAGTATGCAAGGGGTTTCGGGGGCGATAAATCGATCTAGCTAGGTTTAATTTTTAGAAAACGTCGTTTTATCCGGGTTTTAGGCAATGAAAAACTGCTACAATATTATTAGAATACGAAGGTAAATATCGCCACAAGGTTATAATAGCTCAGGTGGGAAATCCGGCGGTACCAAAACCAGAAGACCCCGGTTCGAGTGCAGATGTCTCCAGTTCGATTTTTTTCCCTTTTTTTTCAAGTTCTTTTTCTTTGTGAGAAAAACTCACGATTTACCAAAAAATAAAAATACCGAGCAAAGCTAGGTCATCCAGGTACTGTCGTATTGAATCAAAACTTTGCACACTTATCAAGGACTGATGACAATAGAATAATTTGAGAAGTTTATCTGTTTTAGGGTTCCGTAACCAATAAAGTCGTGTGGGGCCGGATTTAGAATTGTCCCACCCCTCTCTACCCACGGGAGTCGTAAGAGCCGACTGAGGGAATACCGGAGGAGTGGGCAGCAGCACTCCCTCGAGTATTAACAACATCCACTGCGATCGCCAACCCGCCTGCCAAGCGTGGCGATTACGGCACTATCCCCCATCTACTGGGGGGGGCCTATGTCCAGCAGTGGACGTTAAATGGTTGATGGATGTATGGAACCACTAAAGAACCTTTATAGTACAGCCATATCCGTCCGTCCGTTGTTTGAAGCTTAGCTCAGAGAAGAAAGCTGTAATTAGGCATGAATAATAAATGTATATTCACACCGACAAAATGACAAATTAAATCTTGACAAAATTAACACACTTAAAGTGGGAATGTCTTTGTCCTTGTCTAACGCATGGTGTCTTTTAAAAATATTGTAGGTTTGCATAAACATTTTTTTCGAATAAGGGATCCGTTTGTGAAATATAAAACCTTTTTTATTAGAAACAAGTGAGCCAGCTAAATGGTTGTTTCTGGATATGGGTGAATATACAAAAGTTGGGTAACTTTTAGGAATATTTTGTTTACGATATTTTTTAAATAATACCTATTCCCACAAATTTTACCATATAAGATAGCTAATATAATGAATATATTGTTCGTGTTTGGGCCAGTCACTTTTTCAAGTAGGTTCTGAGATATTGCGATTTTTCTGAATTTGACTGCCAGGGAGCTGACGAGAGTGACATAGTACTGACAAAAACACATTTTCATGAGATATGTATGTAATTTTTTAATATTTAGAAGAAATCTCTTAGAATCTAAGAATGGCACATATTTTGAGTTTTAATTAACTCAAGTAATAATTAAAAACTATTCATATGTAATACTGTAACAAAAAAATATCTCCACCTTTAAAACAGCTATCTAACATTTTTGATAATGTTATATTACTTAACTAAGTATTAGTATTAAGTACTTTGAGGTAGTTTAAGTTTCCTCCTTTTAACATTATACATCTTCTAAGTAATCAACAAACAATTGAAACTAAAACATGACTCTTTCTGCCTTAACTATTTCAATCTTCAAAACAGCCTTCTGAAATTTTAAATATTGTTATGTTGCTTAACTTATAGTATTACTTAACAGATATAGGAACTTAAACTTTGACAATCTACACCTCAAAGGCAAGTAATATAAATGAGATCTTTTTCTCCACAAAAAAATTAATACTTCAAAATACTTTAACACTACAATATTACTTTTCAAAAACATCAATCTCTTCTTTAAATTGGCAAAACACTCTATTGCCTTTTGTAATGAGGTTTGGCACAGGCATAATCACCACTGTTGTAAAGACTTTCCTGTTGTGAATTATCACTCCTGGTGTTGATACATTGATATCCAATTTAGAGTGGTCATTATGTGTCTCACGTAAGTGGATAGTGGAACTTCATCTTCAGAGTCTGTAAATACGGTAAAAGTATCACACGTGTACCATGTTTAGCCGATATTTCTGTCTGATAATGAATAGATCCTAGCTTGAAATGATCACATGCGTTAGCGTCGCAGAAACGACTTAGAGACTTCATTGTAAGATGGTTGGGAATGTAAGCTGAGCCGGTCACCTGATGCACTAATAGTGTTCCTTTAAAGGCGACCATTTGAGATGACTTATCGTTAATCAAGGTGTTCATCTGCTCGAATTCACAGCTTTCAATCACATCCACTTGTATACCTGGACATCTCTCACGGATAAGAGAAGCAAAAACTCCTTCAAGTTAGTTATATCTGCTGTAGCAATCACTTGATCTGCTGTTCGTTTACATGTAGCTTTTACACCATCGGGTGCCCCCTTTCCGTGCCCAGCTTCCTGAAAGTTCCAGGTATATTGCATAATATTAGGGTACATGTCTTTCAGTTTACAGCCCAATACATAAAACATAGATTTGTTCCTGTACTGAGTTACAGGACCATCGCTGAGAAAGTGAATGTTTGAATATTTGATGACAGTGATGTCAGCACAGGTTTTAGATGGGCTCAAATTGCTCCAGCGTTATGAGACAAATTAGACATTTTAGGTAAACAATCACAGTATGTAATGCAATTTGGGTGCGCGAACCGCCAAAATAAAAATGTTGGACTTCCTGGTTGTATTTAGTACAAAAGTTTTCTGAGAAATCCATGTGCACTACGGCTTCGTTTTCAGATAACGACTCTTTCAGTTGCTTAAGAGCATTATACTGGTGTAATATGTTAAAAAGCCCTTCTCCAGTTTTTTCTATGTACTGCAACCTTTGTTTTTCCTTTTATGCGGCTAATTTAATGGGGTCGCTTTTGATTCTAGCTAAGCGAATCTTTTCGGCTTCTCTTTTCTTTTTTAATATATCTTCTCTATCCTTTGACATATTTTGTTATTTTTTAGGAGGCGGCCTTAGGTTATAATCTGTAATAAGTAAAAAGGGGGTTACACACGCTAAATATCAGTACTCTGGACGCAATATCAGACAAAGGACTGACGCCAACGGACTGACGAACAAGACATGAATTTAAGGTTATCTTTAGAACCAATGTAAATTTAGATATTTATTAATAGTAACAAGCTACATTTAAAACAATCAAAGCTAGCTATGTATAAATTAAAATATAACACAGGTTTATAAGAAAATAACGACTCACCATAGGACTGAAATTTTGACTGGATTGGCGCGTGTTTCGGTGATAAACAACGCTAGCACTCGCACAATAATGGCGGCCGCAAAATGGCGCCTTCCTGCAGCTAACTTCACTACCAATGTTGAAATTTATCAAGGATTTTAATTCGAGTCGACAAATTCAAATTCGAACATCATACAGGGGACTGACGAATAAAAGTGATGACAAAGTTTTTTTGTTATTTTTACAACAACGGGAAGAATATTATATTATAAAAGTTGTAATATACATCGTTAACTACTTCATAGATTGTAGTGAAACAGTAAGTTTGCTCAAATTTATGGTAATATTTAATACACAGCCACTTCACTGCACGTTTTTGGGATTGTGACATGCCAAGGTACTGATTTCATTTTGAGAACATATTGTGGAAATTTACAAACTTGTATTTAAAATGAGTAGCTGAAATTGAGTGACTAAATAAAAGGCGTTTAATTGTTTTAAAATAACATTAAAAATATATAAAAAATATAATATACATCGTTCTATTGTCTAATGACATTGAGTTACCCAATTTTTGTATAATCACCCATATGTGAAAAAATTACCGGTAGTATAGTTTTAGTCTTAGAATAATAACGCTTAGAACCCGAGTAGGTCCAAACGGAGTGGAGCACTTTCAAGTTAGCCTTAAAAGGCTAACTGCGTTGGTCCTTCTGTCAGTGTCCATGATAAAGTGTCATTGTAAACATATCGCATAATTTTATTTAAAAATGACTTACTGCATCGTGAAAGGATGTCACAACGCGTCTCATAACCACAATAATGATAGGCAGATTACATTTCACTCGTAAGTACTCTTTGATAATTAATAATTTTCAGTAAAACATTCATTTAAACAGAAAACTAAATTGTAATCAAAATATTGCCAGCTCTAGAAAAAATTTTTACCCTGAATCAAAAAATATCTATTTATATTCGTTTTTAGATTTCCATCAAATCCCATTATTGCTGCGCGATGGATACAACAAATCTTGGAAGTGAAGAATGTTGGAAACCAGCTAGACACACATAAATATGTTCCGAGCATTTCGGTGACAAAGAAAAGTATACTACCCTATGATGGTACTACTTGGTATTTCTTGGTATGGTATTACTATGGTATATACTTACTATGGTATTAATTGCTTATGATAGCAGACGAGCAACGGCCCACCTAATGGTAAGTGGTAACCGTCGCTCATAGACTCGACTATACCGAGGGTATTGTCAAGCCGCTGCGCACCATTTCATTTCTCAGATATGAAATGAAAGAATAAACGGCTATCTTCTGCTACAGCCAAAACACACTGACTTGCTTCATTCTTCCCTTCATTCATAGGAGACGGTGGCACCGACCCGTTCAGGCTTGATAGCAAGTAAGTACTTTCACTTGGTACCCAGCCCTACCACCAGTAGTGCAATGGATGATAATTGCTTACTTCCCTTAGTCGCCTTGTACGACACCCGCGGGAAAGGATGGGGTGGTGACACTTGTATTCTTAGTCCATCACCACACGGAAAAATGGTAATTTAAGTTCCATCTACAGTTAAATTATTAATAAATTACAAATTTTGTCTAAAATCAGTGTTTCTACTTAAATATCCCGTCCTTTTTCCATACAAATCTACTATTTATTACAATTTTCTATCAGAAAACTATATATATTATGAGTATCGTGGTTTGGCAAAACTGGAATAGTGTGCCATTTTCCTCACTTTTTTGGGGAAAATATTTTTACTTGTTCATTGTTTGATCGTATGTGTGGGTGCCGTTGAATGTAATCACGTGACGTTTACGCACACATTAATCGTTAAGTTGCTTCAAATTTGAGTGGAATTATAAATGAAACTATCGTTCTGAGCGTTATTATTCTAAGGTTTTAGTATAGCTTAAAAAATTAAAAAATTACGCTATTTACTTCTATGGCGCCTTTAATCTCACTATTCTTTACTTTATTTTTCAAAATTACAACACACATATTACAATAAATAAGACTATAGATTAATTCCAAATTTTGATAAAAAAGCAATCTCACACCCCCAGCTCATGTAACGCTAATAACATACCACAGAGTATCTATAAAACGAAAAGAGGGGAGCTCTTTGTGACAAATCGATGATAGAGATATGCCTACATAATGAAGTTAAGGCGACCGCGATGCATTAAATTGAGACAATTATATATACTCAGCATGTTGGGGCACAATGTATTCAAAATGTATTTATAGTAATTAATATTAGTATTATAGAAAGAAACGAAAGAAAGAAAATATTTATTTCTTGCCACACAAACAAGTATAAAATAAAACAAAATCTGAAACTAAATTATAACCAAAAAATAATAATAATACTAATATTTTACTATAACTGCCTCGGTAGTGCAGCGGTAGTGAGAGCGACTGCTGATCATGAGGTCTCGGGTTCGATCCCCGGGTCTGGCGGTACTATTGAACTTTTTCGTAAAAAGAAAAATTCTCAGTACGCCACTAAATCAAGAATTGAATTGAATTAATTGCCCGGAGTTTGGAAATGTGCCCGGTAGACGGCAATAGGTTCGCCCCCGTTACGTGGGACTTAAACATAGTCGGCTAACCGTTTGGGTATGTAATATACCTCTGTCTACCCCTTCGGGGATACAGGTATAATGTTTATTACAACAAAAAAATAGACCTAGCAATACAATGGTAGGTGTGGTAGAAATTGGTGGCTGGCTTGGCTTAAATTTATATTATTAACTGGAAACATTTGTTTTTTGTACACGACAAATTCTGAGACTACTGAACCGATTTTGATAATTCGTTCAATATTAAAAAGCTACATTATCCAGAAGTAATATGCATTTACCTGTGTTTCAATTGTTTTACATATGAAGTTCAGGAGTCTCAACTGTAAAAAAGTTATAACTCGTAGTATTAATTGCTTTGAAGAACGTAACAAGCCCTTTAGGCTTACTGCCAGATAAACTGGGGTCACCGCACCCTAATGTATTAACGTTTTTTGGAATGATAGGGATGTGAAATTACACCTTTTAGTGTTGTTCTATAGAGATAGTTTTTATAAGTCGCACGCAATAGGCGGAGAGCCTATTGTATCTTTAATATTTGCTTATTGCATGAATATGGGACAAGCATGGGTTATTAGTAGGTACATACTAAGAGTCAGGTCTCCAGCCTCATTTAAGTTATACTCATGAAAAAGAAAACTCATAAAGTTTTCGTTTGATGACAAAGAGGTTGTATAAGCATCTGTTTTTTTTGAAGTGAAACTTCTAATGCGACTTCCAACAAGGTTGCGTTAAACCTTTAACGCTACCATGGAGGGGGTATGCAAGCACTGTTGCGTTAAACGCTCAACGCTCCTGGGGAGGGGGAATAGAAAGAGACAGAGCGAGAGTGAATGCGTGGCACTCGAACGCTTGCGCGCCTTCCTATTTTCATTTCCACATTACGAAGTTTCACTTCTTCCGCGCGGAGGGACTCCACGGGATATTTTTTTTGTTTTTTTTAAATTGCTATTATTTTTATAAAAAATAATCTTTTTTTAAAATAATTTATTTTATTGTATCGATAACACAGTGTACCTTCACTAGCCCTAAGGAATTAAACAGTAATATTATTTGGACATAGCTTAATACTTTTTTGATCTTTAAAGGGTCCTGAGTGAATTAGAAATCATATCGCATTTAGATAATTAAAAGACTTGGCTTAAATTTATATTTGCTCTTGTTCTTTAAACAAAAACCTTGTACGTATAATATGAGGGACCATGGTAATGTAGATGTTCTTTATTAGGATTCTATCTAAAATCCCATTCCTGCAAGAATGGGCTGACTCAATCGTGGAAGGGTGGTACTTCTAAACATATACGGAAGATCAGCGTGACTATGGTGGAGACTCCTGGGTTGTGTTTCTTATGCTGAGTGAAAGTGCCAGACACCGAAACCCCTTCACAATCCTCTCCATACTATTATTTTTTTATTTTTAACCTTCATGCACAAAGGCGGCCTCTATCTTTCTTATTATTTCTTTATTAACCTTACTATCGTCTCCTTAACCTCTCTTAAGTATCTTTCCTATCCTCTCCTTATTATCCATCTTCTCCATCTCCTATCCCTTTCCTTGGAAATGGCGATGGGCTAATTATGCCTTTGGTGTTGCTAGAGTCTTAGGCTTACCATCATATTACCCAATATTTTTAATTATTAGGCACTGGTCTCCTCTCAGAGTGAGAGATTTAAGCAGTAGTCCATCACCTGGCCCAGGGCGGATTAGCAAACTTCCCAAGCCATCGACAAAATCATCATGCAGGTTTCCTCAAGATGTTTTCCTTCACTGAGCAATAATAATTTGTGAATGTTTTAGATACACACAAAATTTCGAATAATCTGGAAAAGTCAGAGGTGTGGGCCGTGTGATGACCCTGGACTGGGCATCAAACGAGAAACCACTCTCTTCGCAGTCCTTGATGTTATCGCTAAGCTATTTCATTTGATGTTATCACTGCTTTTTTATTAAATTTGTAAAAATAGTAATTAGATATATTCTAGGACACAGGCTGTTGATGAATATTTATATTTTTTTGTAATGATTTGTTTCCAAGGTGTATTTCTTGATCCACTGAAGTAATGTAACATTTTTCCAGTGGCCCATCAATGCAGGCGGAGAGACGGCACACGGCGGGTTTATTGTGTGGGTAAGGGCCCCACACTACTCTCTTCGTTGCCCGAACGACAGGGTGTGTGATTAGGTACATTTAATTTTTTCCTGCCTTAACCAATAAAAAGAAAAAAAAGAAAGGGTGTATTTTTTTGAGTTACCTTTTAATAAATGAAAAATCTAAAAGGCGGAAGAGGTAGTATCTTAAAGATATTGTTTGTAACATAATTGTAATAGAATCTAGGGTTTTCAGTAGTCCAGCAGCCCGCCAATAAAAGCGGAGAGACGGCACACGGCGGGTCTATTTAATGGATGAGGGCCCCACACTACCCTGTTCGTTTCCCCGAACGACGGAGTGTGCGGTAAGGAAAAAAAAGGGTTTTCACTACTGAAAACCCTTTTTTTTCCTTACTCTACAGATTTCTCAAATAAGCATTACCTACTGCACAGTTGGCGGAGTGGTTTAGATACTGGCCTCCCGCCCGAGTGTTTTGGGTTTAATTCTCACACAGGACCATTACGACAAACTTTTGTTTTAAATTTCTTAATTTCTTTCAGTTTAATCGCACATTGCGCAAAAACTACCGATAATGCAACTTTTTTTGTTTAATAGCTCTTAATTGAACATAAAAACTGATATACTTACGTTTTATTCACTTATAATAATATAACCAATAGTAATATTATAATTAATTCCGAAAATTACAAATGTGCAGCTTCATGCATCCAGTTCCAATTCCAGTGTACGGTAATCCAATACTGATTTATGCATTTATGTTACACTGTTAATATTAAGATAGTCATAAGAAGCTCTTTGTAATAATATTTTAATATTATTAAAATAAATAATTAAATACAATAATAATTATGTTAGGTACTGTTTTGTCTATTTTTGAATATCATCAATATTGCATGTTAATTCGGGAAATTGAAGTTCATATATTGGTATCACACAAAAATTACGAACTAAAATTAATTTATTTTCGGAATATTTGAATGACTTAATGAGCTAGTAATGGTACGAAATATTGTTACTAATCGATGATAGGAGACATCTTTAGTGCTGTTTTCCGTTTTTTGTAGTTTCAGCACATTTTAATTACAAATGTTGACATTTTAAGTGACACATTTTCGTTCCAGCCCCCTGAGGCAGAATGTCATATTTCACGTGTCGACCGTATCGAGATCACTGTGATTGGTTGAGAAACCGACGCGTGATGTTACAATAATCCGTCGGCCAATCACGTTGATCGTACAAGCGAGACGATACGATCGACATGTGAGATATAAGATTCTGCCTAACCCCCCTGGATACAACCCTGTCAAGTGACGTCACGATTGACACTAACAGCATTGGGATGAGAAGTCCCCCCCCAATTTTTTTTTTACGCATTCACAACGCCGAATCCCCGTCTAGACATATTATTAATCTAAGGGTACCACGGGAACCATTCATTTTCCTGGGATGAAAAGTAGCCTATGTCCCGTTTTGAGCTCCAAACTATGTATGCACCATTTCATGATGGTTCAGTAGTTACGGCTTGAAAGTGGAACAATTAAACAAACTCACTTTCGCATTTATAATATTAGTAAGGATTATAAGTCATCCATCCATTAGCCTTTCGACGTCCACTGCTGGACATAGGCCTCCCCAAGAGAACGCTACAGCGAGTGGTCCTGTGCGCTCATATGGAGGATAGTGCCGTAATCGCCATGCTTGGTAGGCGGGTTGGCGATCGCAGTGGATGTTGTTAATACTCGGGGGAGTGCTGCCGCCCACTCCCCCGACATTCCCTCAGTCGGCTCTTACGACTCCCATGGGTGGAGAGGGGGTCTAAAGCCGACCCCACATGGCCAAGGATTATAAGTACTAGGTATATATTATAGTTTCTAGTTATAGTAAACATTTGGAATAACATTTCGTATAATTACTCTCGATTAATAGTAGGTGCATAACTTGAGGCTCAATTTAGCTTAATAGTAGATAACTATAACTAAACTATATTATAATAGAGTTGCTCGCGAAGTTTCTACAAACTCTAAAGATGATGGTATTGATTATAAAATAAATATTATTTGTTATTTTTTGTAAATAAGGCGATACCCTCCGTAAGGTCCCTGTATTGTGGGCCACTTAAGAAGCAATTAATGGGCAAAGTACACCCGTATTCAGAACAACCTTTGTGTAAAAAAATAATTTGTAGACTTTTATTTGAAAGTACAAATTATTATTTGTGAATGAGGAAAAAGAGAACTTTAGTAACTTTAGAACTAATCCACTGAGCTATTGTACTCCCTTGCGGTCGTACTCAATTTCCTCATCACATTTGTCTTAACGACCATGACTTTTATTTTATTTAACACCAACGATGGAGTTTACAATGCTCTGCATTTTGATATTTTTCTAGAATACAGGGCGAGTATCGGTTTTTGGTATTGCAACACAAGCATCTAACGTCACACGTATTCTCTCGTACATGGGAAATCGTTGGCTTTTATTATTCTGCATGCGCTTTTAGTAATCAGCTGACAATTCTTATCTCTAGAATCTAAAAATAAAATAAATATTTTGTTGCAATTTTTGTATAAGAAACTCAGGTCATCATCGGGTACAAGGCACATCTTTTTACTTGTTCACTTATTGTAAGAATTTATATTATCCAATACCTTACTCAGTTCAATCTAAGCCTCAATCGCGCATTTTCCATAGTGAAACATAATAAATATAATCCTTATCAGTATTGACTGTAGTATCTGTTATAATACTTAAAAATTATTGAGACACCTTGCTCTATTGGCTCATCAAGAAAGTCATTTCTCCGTTCTTGAAGTTGTTTAAGCATACTTCTTCTGTTCAGGTGGAATTTCCTAATACAATGTATTGATCGCGTGAAGAACACACTATGAAGTTAAACATCAAATAACCTCATTATAAAATAAAAGTGAATTTTGATTCAAAATGTTCTTTAGTTTTAGGTCTAATTGATTAAGCGGTAGGTAATCAAGAATTTTTAGTTCCTTCTAAAGCACTCGGACAAACAAAGACCCATAACTTGTTTTCGCTGTATAGCCCGTTACATACCTAGATGTTTTGTATTCCTCCTTCCGGTCAACAAAATCGAGACCAGACGCCGAAACAATTAGGTGGATTTTATACTTGTGACATTAACTATATCTTCCAGTATGTTGTACCAAAATGTAGCGTCAGACAATGAACCATAATTTGAAACAAAAACAAAGAATTAAGGACGTTTCGACTCTTAAAAAGCTCTTAAACTGAGAACGAGGCAAAGGCACACCCACAACACCTCAGTGATTACACGCGAAATGGCTGAAATATCTGAACTGGCTGCATGCGTGGAATACCTTTAACTGGCGAGACAAAGAAAAGAGTATATGGAGCGAAAAAGTCGTGATAGTTATTCAAAAAAGGAACGCTGGGCAATTACTGGCACGCGAGTGGCCAGTCTCTCAGCTTTAAGGGTGCGTTCATACTATTTTTTCTTTTATAATCTACATAAATGATGTTTGAGTACATAATAATATTTTACTTGATCAGAACAGACGCAGGGTGCTAGGTTGTAAAGCTTATAAGCCTGCCCCCCTTAACTATAAAAAATAAACCAGATTTAATGTTTTTGGTGTGCGTGCGGCTCATTATTTTTGAAAACTATTAGTGCCTATATAATGAGGTTGTAATGAATTATCTTTTAGGTTTTAGGAATTAATTTTCAAAACCAGCAGTTAACGGTCCACTATATCGGCGTCGGCGTGTAGTAACAAATTGTTTCAAAATTCACCTTCTATCCGGTTTTCAAAAGGTGGTCTCACAAGGAAGAGATGCTTTCGGCTTTCCTAGCTTCTATACGCTAAGGTTACCGCTTACCAAACTGTGTCATTTAGAAAACAGAAGGCTGGCTTCTCTCCGCCTTTGCACAAGATCGTGAAGATTGATTTCAGTTTAATTTCTACCGTGTGGTCGCCGGTTTAAGTCATCGGTCGTCGTGATCGCCGCAAGCCGTTGACGGATCGCTTTACCCCTTCCGAGCCCCTCCGTATCCGACGTTAGTCTTGTACTATGTCTTCTGCTTCTGGCCTAGCCTCCTAGGTACCTACACTTAGGGCAAATGATTATCACAAATTGTAACCTGGTATAAAGGGTGTAAATAAAACCGATTTAAACTATTATGGGTATTCACTTAATAAACAAGATTCCTCGTGGCTCACAATTGTATCTTTTAGAATTTTGGTTATACAACAACCATGTTTTCTGTGGTAAACGTGATGAATGAAGTCTTCTAAATATTGGGGAAAATCAGTCTTCATCACAACTTTATTGTAACTTTTTAATAACTTGGTTTTTTTTTTAAACTTTATTTTTTATTTAACATTAAAGCTACATTGCCCCAACAGCCAGTTAGGTTGATCAGTAGAAGGCAGAACAAATTGACTAGATATAGATACGGTATAGTAGAAATCACGTGTTGTGGTGTCTAGCATTAAACTGTAATACGTCGATTAATATGGTTTTTATTTAAAGATAGAATTAATAAATTAATACATTCTGCATGCTTCATTAGCTTGGATTAAATATAAATACGTCACTCTACGGCACATTAATTAGCTCTATACAAAAACAGCTATCAGATAGGAACCATGCATTTATTTCTGCATAAAAAGTCTTATGTTCTTTGCGCTTTTTTGTTAGGCGCCACAGGCTTTACAGGCATGAAAAATTTTATGATGATCGATTAAATAGATAGAGCGTAAAATCGCAACAAACAAACTTACTTTCACATCTATATTATTAGTAGATAAGGTTAAAGGTTTCCGTGTAGGTTCACAACTAACAATCGTTATGCTAATTAGCCTCCATTTTGTCTCACTATATTGCCTTATGGATCGAATAAAATTCGATTGTTACACGGTAGTAGACAGTATTGATTGTATTTTATAACAAAGAAATTATAACTCTCATGGCAATATAAGCTGCTATAAGCTTAGCTTTCATTGCCTGCCATATTATTTGCCAACAATAGTTCATAATCAGTAACTGGCAACGGAATCTCTTTGTAGCGGACTTATTACGAGGAGGGATAGTCTTATACCAATACGCACTCCAAAGCAAATAGCTTCAGGCGTCTCTGCGATCGGCCCCTCGACAACACCGCGCCGACGCGTTTGCCGAATATGTTCCAATTAAGAGTAAAATCTATTTTTTTTTGTTCAAAAGCTGGGTTAGAAATTGTTGTCACGCAGCGGGAGATTGGTAGAAACAATTGATGAAACGTCACTACTCGCAAATTTTGAGCATCCATTAAAAAAGGTAATTTGTTTAAGATTTAAAAAAATTCACGAAATCTTCAGTAGGTATTATAAAGTACAGTGTATCTTGTAAATAAAATTTACGAATGATTAGGAAAATAGGATATGTGTAGTTCAAAGGCACAACCAATGTGAGACAGCAGAATATATTAGTTATTGTACACATTTATCTAGTATTGTGTTAAGTAGAGAATACCGTTAAAAACAAATGCTAAAATTATGTAAATTATCGAAAAGAAAATACTGTTCATGAATAAAGAACATGAATGGCCTATTATTGCTCAATACTTATGCCAATAAAAAATAAACTGAAATCCGAATTTCGAAACCCCTTACAGAGTGCGTTCCGTTTTGCCCGCGGTTATTTACATTGGCAGGACGCAACTGCAATATATAGATGAGGATTATACCGATCCTTCATTACCTAATGCCACATTGAGAGGGGTCTGGGAGCTGCCAAGCTGCTTTATGTTGTAAAATACTAACAAAAAATTATATTAATCCTGGTGAGTGTGTAGCCTTTTAAAAGAAGGTTATTACACTAATTTATTGTGAACTGCGAACCCAAACTATGCTGATGTCATAAAAGGGGAGTAAAACTTCTTAAGTTATACACAGATTTGGACAAGTTACCTAATAGCTGGTCAAAACACTTAATTAAATCCCCAAGGAGGTTTGATTTATAATATTAGATGTTTAGTCCAAAATCAGTATCTATCAATGGTCCATCATTAAAACATTAAAATTAAATATTCATAAAGGGAACATTTCAATCGTACTAACATTATGTCGGCGGTTGCAACATGGTCGTACGCAACAAGCTTGTTACTCGCGCGGCGGGCGGGCTGCGTCCCGTAGCGCGCGCCGCTACCGGCAACAATTTTGTTCGAATTTCAAAACGACATATCGACGCACACACGAAACTTAAGTTTTTTCGGACAGCACGAATTATGTAACTGTAATTACGTAATTACAAAAACCTAACTGCTTATTTTTCTCTTATCTTTATTAAGAGGTTAATCTATATTTTTCTTACATAATTAAACATAAGTAACTAAGGTTTAGTTACTTACCTTAGGTTTGGAACATTATATATTATACTCTTTGGGTTTGGAATACCAATCGTTCGTAGTAAAATTGCATAAACAAAGTTAGGGTTAAAGTTAAACCTATTCTATAATTTAGGATAGAATCCAAATTTTATACGAATACGAGTAGGTAGGTACCTACCTCTCAAACTCCCAAGCCCATAGACTTATAATAAGCTATTACGAAGGATAAAATAAACCACGTAACAGCAAAAGCTTATTAGGTAGGTACTTACTATTATGTCTAGTTACTCACAATCCACCCTAAACAAACTTAGTACAAAGTCATCTTCTATAGTAAAACATCGTGACAAATTCATCAGTAACACATGTTCGAATTTTGAAAGCGATGCAGTGATCAAACCTCTTTTGTGTAGTTGTTCTAAAACAAAGAACAGCGGCCTGCCACCATCAACAATTTGAACTGTCTTTAATAAATAATTGGGGCTGTGTCGATGAGATATGGACGCAAGAAATATTTTAATCGTTCTTTACTATACGATTTTTACTTTAGAACCTAAAACGTGTTCTTTTTTATTAAAGTTTGGACGTTTAATTTTACCACATTAGTTTTTATTTAAACTGTTTGTAAGAATAATACGAAATGTAGAAACCTATCTTAATTGATTAGTGAGTGGGTATCGTATTTCACCATTTGCTCTAAATGTTTTTGCTTGTTGTGTTGCCAGCCTTAATTAGGTATCAAATGTTAGCAAGGAATATCTGATATACATAGTTATTACTAACCCATAACTGATACCCGTGACTTCGTCTGCGTTGTTTGTTAATAATTATTATAAAAAAAGTGTTGTTATTTCTTAAAACTAATAATTTTATATTAAATGAAGTTATCGCAAAGTTTTTTTTTAAATAAGTGCCAAGTGTTTTGCAAGTAAAACTTAATTGAAATCAATTCAGGATTTTTTCTGTGATGCGCACCCAACGGCAGGCCTCTATAATTTTACCACAGAAGTAATGTAACATAGTTCCAGTGGCCCAATAAGGCGGAGAAATGGCACACAGCGGGTTTCTTTAGTGGGTGAGGGCCCCACACTACCCTGTTCGTTGCCCCGAACGGCGGGGTGTACGGTTAGGAATATTGTTACCCGCCTTAACAAAAAAAAGGCCTCTATCATTTTATTGATATAGATTACTAAAATCCTTTAAAATATTCAGTTATACAATAACAACGTATGTTTAAAACTTAATTATTAGAAGTTACAAAAAAAAAGCTACGTACCTAACGGGCTCTATCGATTCTGTATTTTAAATGCTGGGTTTATTATGCATAACGCATTCATGATCGGTACGTGTATAATCACAGCGATCACCCCAGCAGTGGGGATGTCACCCCTCGACGCGCCCACAACGATAACGAGACGATTTCAACCTCCTATATTATTTGCAAATTACGAGTGGTTACTTTAAATTACAAAATATTATTTAATTCATTTGTAAGATAAGTTTTTTGATTATGCACGTTTGGATATTTCAGTCTTATGTGCTTCTAAATTTTTCATCCTAATGTGATGTTATTCAAGAATAAATGGAGACAAAAAAACCAAAAATATATGCCGAAGTGTTGCCGTCACAGACTAGTAATGTACTAAAGTAGTTGCCGTCGGCTGATTATCTGCCACCAAGCTTCTTATAAGCTGAGTAGGAAGGATTAGTAAGATAAGTATATCAAGCATTATATATAGTGCTGCGTCATCTTATGGTATGATTTTTAAGGGTCTGATCAATGTATACAAACACACCCAGAAGAAGGCGCAGATGTCACATTTAAAAATTTGTCAAGTGCCTAAATAAATAATAAATGCTTAAATAATATTTATATAATATATATGCCTCGGTGGTGTAGCGGTAGTGTATGCGACTGCTAATTATGAGGTCTCGGGTTCGATCCCCGGGTCGGGCAATGTTATTGAGCATTTTCCTAAAAAGAAAAATTCTCAGTAACAGCCCGGAGTTTGGAAATGTGCCCGGTAGACGTCAATAGACTCGCCCCCTATTACGAGTGACTTAAACATAGCTAGCGAGTCGTGGGTGTGTAATACACCTCTGCCTACCCCTTCGGGGAATACAGGCATGATGCTATGTTTGTTTTTTTAATATATAATGGGGATCTTCATGGACAGTCAGTTAACTTTTAAATCTCATTATGATTCAATCATCTGTAGAGCTTTTATAAATTTAGGATTTATTAATAGGGTTACTATGCCTTTTAGAAAAAGTATTACTTTCAAAATTCTTTATTTTAGTTTCGTTATATCCATTTTAGATTTTGGTTGAACAATTTGGAGCCATTTTGGAGATTTTTTTTATAAAGAACATATTGATCGAATTGAAAAAGTACAAAAACATTTTATTAAAAATTTAAAATATCGTGAACTCACATGAAGACTCTCTTGCTCATTACAATCTCCTTTCACTTCGGGACCGTCGCTGTCAGCTTGATCAAATATTTCTATACAAAATCCTCAACAATTTGATTGATTTCGAGACAATACTCTCTAAAATATCTAGTAGTCTCCAAATTAAGACCTGCACGACCTTCACGTAAATATAATATTTTTACACCACTTCGCTCTCGAAAAAACTATTGTTTTAATAATTTCTTCTCTTGTTGCCTTGATAATTATAATAGAAACTTCTCTGAATTGGATTTATTTTGTTACTCACTGCTTACATTTAAGAAACCTTAAATGCACACAACAATTATCAATAATTATTTTAACGTTGTACTACTCGTTTATTAATACCTACTTTGTTATGTACATGATATTTTGCACTACTCTGTTAGTCAATACATACATTTGTAATTTAATTTCGGCACTCGTTGTCTATTATTATAACTTCCATCCATCAATCAGCCTTTCAACATCCACTGCTGGACATAGGCCTCCCCAAGAGAACGCCACAACGAGTGGTCCCGTCATGGGGGATAATGCCGTAATCGCCACGCTTGGCAGGCGGGTTGGCGATCGCAGTGGATGTTGTTAATACTCGAGGGAGTGCTGCTGCCCACTCCCCCGGTATTCCTTAGTCGGCTCTTACGACTCCCGTGGGTAGAAAGGGGGGGGGGGGACAATTCTAAAGCCGGCCCCACACGGCCAATATATACATATTAGTAGGTATATATACATATTAGTATCAAAATATAAAAAATAATCAATGTAAGGTAGAGTACAAATTATTTGTGAATAAAGAAAAAGAGATTTTTAGTAGGAGCGGGAAACGAACCCGCATCTTTTCCAATCCGGGGAAGTGCTCTAAGCCACTAAGCTATCCTACTGATCTTTCGATCATCCCAATTTCTTAATCACATTTGTCTTCCCGCTCCTACTAAAAATTTCTTTTTCTTTATTCACAAATAATTTATATTTTAAAAAGTAGCGGAGCATGTCAATTTCTAAAAGATATAGATCTAAAATGTAATGTAGAATTTGAAAACAAGGTGAGTAAACATTAGTTTTCATAGATTACACTCGCAAAATCTTAAGATATGCCTTATTTACCTAGGCGTAGGTACATCAAACTATTATTTTGTAATAAAATTGTTCTAAAATCCTAGAGATTGTCTTCATTACTAAATTGAGCCCGTGCAAGGCCAGGGTGGGTCACTAGTGTATTATAAATTTCTTTAAAATTAATTTTCAAAAACCAATGTAAGTATGTCATGTAAATTATATATTTAATGAAATTAAGCAGTTTCAAATATGTTGTTGTTTGACGCGGTACCTATACTGAAATTAATCTTATCGATTTATCAATGTAATATTACACTGTAATAAATGGGTCCCTTATCGATGACAGATTACATAACTTTTTTAAGGACAGAGGAGTCCTTTTTGCGAATAATTTATTCATGTTGTTGTTTTTGTCGTTTACCTACATTGTCGGAGACAGATGCAGTATTTTTAGCAAAAATGTAAATAATGGAAACATGAACAAAATAGTCAAAGTACCTATAATTATAATGGTTCATTTACCGTACTATATTATAATTTGTAATCGAGCACTCTTTTGAAATCTCAAGGCACGCCTTTACAAAACAGAGAACTTCGATTGAGTACCAAATTTCATACAGCCTCTATATTGGCTGCTGCCGTTGCTCTTACGGCTAGTAAAAAAAATATACATTCTGAATAAATTGTATAGGTAACAATTTTTATTGCCAACAATCAATAATAAAGGTTGTATAAATCGTTGTCGTGGCTAAATTAATTCGAGCATTTTAAGCATAATAGCGGGAATTCAATTATTTGTAGACGGCATTCGCGCAGCGTGTGTTGGTAGCGTGCAAGCGTATACATGTGTCCGAACAAGTGTGTTTTATAAAATGCCGATTGATTTATGTAGGTATATTATTTTTTAGAATTTTGAAAAAAGCGCGTGAGTCATTTTTGTTGTATTTAATGTACCAAAAATATTTATAAATTTGTATACGCTATTCGAAATATGTTTTTTACAATTATTAATTGGTTAATCAAAACTTGTTACAATTGAGAAAAAGTTTTAAAACTACAAATTCTAAACATATATAATTACTCTTCAGTAAAATTATTATCATGAGAGAAAAATAAGTCCCCATTTAATTGAGTAACAAGATGTCTTTGCTCACAGGATAAATGTTGATAAAATAAAATTAGGGCTTGATAATGTTCAATCATTATTTTTTCACCTAATTATGCAAACTTATTCAAGCAACTGTAAAGTTAAGATACACATCAAAAATCTTCCTGTGTTGCCACACATTATATTCCGTTGTTTTTAGTACCTTATTAATATATAATTATAATTAGTGGTCTTTACAGTGTACGCTAATGACATGATAATGCGGTTTTTGTACCTAGGTGTACGTTTTTCATTTCTTTTTGGTAGGTATATTCAGATATCTGACAACACTCTCTGGTCCGTCACTCTCATAGTCAGACGGTACGAGATTCCCACACGACCGGAGAGAGATCAGATGCAGAACCGATGGATTTACGTGCTTTTCAAAAGAATTGGGGTGAAACACCGCCAATTTCCTAACTTCGATTATGCAAAATACTTTTTATTGGCCTGACCCGGGATTCAAACCGAAGTTGAATCGAAAATTCAACTTCTTGATTTAAAAAGGCTCAATACCACCATTTTATTTGTCGTTATTTTTAACTGCCTCTTGTTACCTGACATCAGATACCCTTTTTGCGTTTCATCAGAATAGTTACTGCTTTATGCCATCTAAAAATCAATTAATACCAGTTTCCATAATTAAGGTTATTAATCAATACAAAGTGTGAAAATGTTGAATCGAAAATAACAGTCACGAGCAGGATTTGAACTAGATACCGATCGATCTCCTGGATACCGTCCAGATGCTTTGCCAATTCAGCCATCGTGACAATTGCTTATGACTGCTAATTTCGATAACACATTCATACTTAACGTCTTGGGAAACAGTAAGGTTATTAGCCAATTCGACGTGAATTCACATCGTCATTACAGACGATCGCCTGACAAATCTAGGTATATTTTCTCGTTGATATGTTAAAGTAGGCGCATTATACAGCCAGTGATGTCCTGCTGAGCTCCTTATCTGATATATACACCGTCGACACGATAACACTCCGATCAGTAGGGCTTCAGGCATTGAGTGCAAATAAAACAAACAAATCAATATAAAACAATACTCTTCGCATTAAAATTTGATGAATTTATAAAAAAAAAAATTATATCGCTACCCCGAGCTAGCCGTAAAGTGCAGTTACATTGAAATCGTTTTTATTTCATTTTCATGTTTAGAAAGATCCAGTACACGTCTCTGATTTTTTTCATGAACATATTTTTATAGAAAAAGAAAATATTCAAAAATGTCGTAATAATTACTTCATAAGTTGGTTCCAGTATTGATACGAAAAATAGCGTCACAATTTATAACACCAAAAATTTAAAACTGTAAGACACGTAATAAATACACCATTACCGCTTTATTCGTTGGAAATGTACTGACAGTTCTACAAGTAAAACATGTTACAATTATTTGGTATTGATAATAGATTTACTACCCACGCATGCGCCAAATTATACTTCTAAACTAAAAACTATTAACACTGAACGTAAACTTTTATTACAATAAAAAGAGATAACCAATGTTTATCATTTATCAAACTTAGTTCGATAGTACGGTAATATTCGATGGCAAAAATTTTAACTGTCAACATTGCCACGTGTTTGCGTCTCGCGTTACACTCCCGAGCTGAATTTTCGCCAGTAACGAACTTGGTTGTTTATGAGTAACAAGTCGTCTTGGTTTTATGTAAACAATGGCTCATCGCGCTCATCGTTTGGTCGATTTAGCTAATCAAAGTAATATAAAATGCCTGCGCGCAGATAGGGGTAACGCTACTGTGGCGATGGACACGTCAGATTATAATGCCAAAATTGGATGAGTCTACTTATGAAAAGGTTAAAACTGACCCGACCAACTGTACACTAAATAACATGAAAAAGTTACTCAACCAGCACTCCGAAGCATTGAATCTAGATGTAAAAACCCCGATACCACAAAATTTTTAAAAAGAAATATTGTATTAAATAATAGCTAAAAAAATATTTTCCTATTTATAAGGCATAAAAGACGTAGTAATACAATGCTTATCACGTCACCTGGCCAAAAACAGCAGTAATCTAGTATTACTATTACACGCGCTATCACTTTTTAGACGAAAATGGCGCAAGTAGCTAAGTTTAGAAGACTTACAGAATGTTGAAACGAATAAAAAAGTAATAGGTTTTTTTTGTAAATAATCACTGTATAAACAAGCTGCGATTTTACAATAAATATTATAAGCTTTGTTATTTTTTTCCGCATCCGCTGATACCACACTTTTTAATATCACCCGTATGATATAGCCGTTAGAGCCGTTTTGCGATTTTAATTTTTTTCCCAAATATCTGAATTTGCCGAATACCGCTTTATTCGGTTGGGGTAGCGATATGTGCATGTTTATGAGCTTTGTACCGGGGTACCGTATATATCGATAGATGTCGCTGTATGGTTCTCATTAAACCTTGATATGGTTTCGTTATTTGTTTAGTTTAGGAGATGAAAAGTAGTCTATGGCTTATTTTTTTTTGTTAAGGCGTGAAAAAATGTTCCTAACCGTACACCCTGTCGTTCGGGGCAACGAACAGGGTAGTGTGGGGCTCTCACCCACTAAAGAAACGTAACGCCCGTGTGCCGTATTTCCGCCTTTATCGGGTCGATTCACAAACTAACTAACTTATCATCACGCCATTTCCTCTCTTGCGGGGTAAGCAGAGAGAACAGAGTGTCAACAGGCTCTATTCTTGCACACATCTCTCGTTTCCTCAACATTCATAATTCTCTTCACGCTCGCCGGTTTCGGAGACTCTTGACTCCACCTTCCTTCAATACATGACCAATTTGGTCTAGGTAGGTGAGTTTCGGCCTCCCCCTGTACCTACATTCTTCCACTTTCGCACTGTATATCTTCTTAACCAGTCGCCCGTCCGGCATTCTTTCCACATGTCCGAACCATCGGAATATTCCCTTTCGCATCTTTACACCAATACTCTCTTTCATACTGGCTCTCTTATGTCGTCGTTACGAATGCGGTCAGTCAGCCTCACTCCGCAGATTCTTCGCATAGATCGCATTTTGACCGCATTGATTTTACTCTCATACTCCTCTTTGCATACCCAACTCTCGCTTCCATATAGTAACGTTGGGACAAGCAATGCCTTGTGTATGGCGACCCATACACAAGGCATTGCTTGAGGTGATGGCGGCCAAGAAGTGGTCCCAATGCTCCGTTCACTCTATTTCCCCCATTTACTCTTCTCTCTATATCAGTGGTGTACCTTCCGTCCCGACTGAATCCACATCCAAGATATTCAAATTCATCCATTTGTTCTAGCACACTATTGTCAACCGATACTCTGACATCTGTTCTGGCTTCACCTCTTTCAAAGACTATAATTTTGGTTTTGCTCATATTCACACGAAGGCCCCTTTTCTTACAATCTACTGTCATTACGTCAACTAGGGTTTGCAGGTCAGTCGCAGATTGCGCTAATAGGACCGCATCGTCTGCATGAGCATTGAGTTAACCATTAAGTCGCTCATCTGAACTCTCACATTCATTTCATTCATCCTTTGGAGATATTTATCCAGATATATGATAAACAGTCTGGCTGATAGAACGCAGCCCTATTTAACGCCGATATTTACATTAAACCAGGGCGACATTCCATCATCCAGCCGCACAAGCTCTGCAGTCCATGTAGTTGGACTGCACCGCTTGCAGCAGTCTACCGTTAATACCGTCGATTAATTTTTATTTATATAGATTAAGGAAATTACTAAAGATTAGAATGTGGACAAACCAGCGAATCTACATCAAAAGGAATTTTTAACACAGCGCCTAAGCTTTTAAAAAGAAATAAAAAAACGAAAATAATAGAAATAAATGAAGTACTAGAATACCAAAAGTAATTATCTTAAATTAAAAAATAACGAGAGGAATTGACTAGATGTGGAATTCAATAAATGAAATGTTGGGGTCAAAAATAGGAAAAGAGGCAGAAAGGGCTGATTGGTTGGTTGAAACTTGTAACTTCTAACTCTAACCTACTTAATTCTTTGTGAAAGTGGAACAAGAGAGCTTTACGGACATCTAAAACAAATGTGTCCGGAGCACTTCCCCGCGTACGCAGGTTTGAATACTGCTCGCAGTAAAGCTCTTTTTTTACACTTTCACAAAATAATTTGTTCTTTAAAGTAGCTGAGCATATCAAGTGCTAAATACAGATCAAAATATTTGAAAAACTAATTACCTAATTCTATAAAGTGTACTACTCTGTCAAGAAAGTAACGGGAATGGATGATCTGTTTATGGTTCCAAATTCAAATTTTTGTTTTTTTTTTTTGTTGTTGTTAGATTGGCACAACTGTTATCCATTTTGGCGCGAAGTTTGGATTGCATCTGTTATTTATATTAAATACAATGCTGTTTTTAGTTATATCATATCTAGTGTGTATTGCGAATTTCATCGAGTTTGTCTTAAATTTTGCATCGCCAGTGGAATTTCGTGTTCGGAGTCACTGAAAATATTACAAAAGGCTTACGGTGAATCGACGTTATCAAAAACACGTGCTTATATACAAAGCGTTTAAAAGCGGTCGAGATTTGAAGGAAGATTTGCCTCGCTCTGGTAGGCCATCAACGTCTTCAACTGAAGTTAACATTGCAAAAGTGAAGGAAATAGTGACTGAAAATCCTCATTCAACTTTGAGAGAGATAGGCGCCGAACTTACTGTGTCTCACGAGTCGGTCCGTACCATTTAAAATAATCACTTGGGCGCTGAGGACATGCTAGAACGAGTCAATTTCGACCCAACATTAATGAAACGCATTGTTACTAGTGACGAGATGTGGGTTTGCGAGTTTGACATGCAAACTAGTGCGACTAGCGACTTCCAACTGAACCGAAACCGAAAAAACCACGCCAAAGTCGATCAAAAGTCAAAGCCATGTTGACTGTTTTCTTTGACTATCGCGGTGTTGAGCACTCGGAATTCTTGCCAGAAGGTCAAACGGTAGCTAAAGAATATTATTAGAGCGTTATGCGGCGTTTAACAGAGCAAATTCGACGAAAAAGGCCAGATTTGTGGAAAGAAAATTCTTGGATTTTGCACCACGATAATGCACCTTCGCAAAAGGCCATCATTGTGAATGAATTTTTGTCCAAACAATCAACAAATACCATCGAGCAACCACCATATTCACCAGATATGGCTCCAGCCGACTTCTTTCTTTTTCCTAAACTCAAATTACCACTTCGTGGCACCCGTTTTCAATCGGTAGAAGACATAAAGGAGAATTCGCGGCGAGAATTGAACTCAAATCCGGAAACAGCGCTTAAAATATGTTTTGTAGATTGGATTATTCGTTGGCGTAAGTCTATCGTTTCTGAAGGAGCATACTTTGAAGTTGATAAAATAAATTTGGATGAATAACAAATTTTTTGTGTATTATTGATCTTTTCCCGGTACTTTCTTGACAGAGTAGTATCTAAGTAAATTCTTTGTCTAATCAATGTGTGATGGTTACCTCGACTTTTCATGAAGAAATTTTGCTACATAATATTTTTTTTGCGTGCTTTAGAACTGAAATAAAATCAATTGTAGGTTTCTAAAAGATGGTTGCTTTCTTTTACAGAAATATTGTTATTTTTTCACCAGTTAATATTTTTTACAAAAAATGGCTTATATCCAGCAGACATACCAGAAATGCTAATATTAAAAATAAAATGATATGTTATGAATGATCGCACAAACACTGCAACAAAAAAAAAATTGCTCTACCCATTTTAGATAGTAGAACTGGCCATGGACGTACATGGGGCAGAGGAGAGCAGCTCTAGATTTTGCAACTCTAGAGACCTGGCTGAAGAAATTCGATATTTTAACCGCTCGGCCATTACCAGAACAGAGAGTGCAAAAATGTAAGATCGAAAATAATAGTCACGAGCAGAATTTAAGCCTGCATCACCTGTAAAACCGTTCCAGATGCTGTGCCAATGTCGAATTATCAATTCTGTGGGCCTAGCCAAGTTGCATTCTATGATCGGTAACGCTATAGAAAACTATTAATATGTATGGACATTTGATATCTTTAACGACATCAATAATATTTAGATATTTTTATATATATTTTTAGCATTTGACATGCTTAGCACTATACATTAAACACAAAGTGAAAAATGTGAAATCAAAAATAACCTGGTCGTATATACCTGGTATAATGTATGAAAATACTTCCGACAGATGGCGCAGGCGTCACCCAAAGACGTTAAGTATGAATGTGTTATCGAAATTAGCAGTCAGGAGCAATTTTGCAACACGATTGCTGTATTGGCAAAGCATCTGGACGGTATCCAGGAGATGCAGGTCCATATCCTGCTCGTGACTGTTATTTTCGATTTCACATTTTTCACTTTGTGTTTAATAAGATATCCATAATGCTGAGTCACGTGACTTAACGTTAGAGATGTCAAATTTCCATATATTTTAAATAGTTTTCTATAGCGTTAGCGATAATAGAATGCAACTTGGCACACTGATGACTTCCTACTAGAACCACAACTTGAAGCCTAAGCACTCATTAATTTAAATTGTTTAGTCTGTATTTAACTATTTCAATGAGATAGACCTATGTTTTACTTAGTCTGTGAATAACTCATACAAAACAACTCATAAGGGCATATAAATACAAACACGGAGTTTTGGCGGGAACACGAAGAAGATCATGTCGTCGCTCTGCATTATTTTCCTAAACTTGTGTTATTTCAAGTATTAATGTGTAAAAGTGGTGGCCTTTTGCTTATTAACTATTTGTGTATGTGCATAAGTGTTGGCAAGTGATGTAGTGCGGCATAACTTGCTTTTTTGTTTTGCCTCCAAAACTCCATAGAAGCTTCAGTAAAGTCACCACCGCTTTGCTGTAGCGTGACTTTGACTTGACTATGATTAACTTTATTTGACTTTGACTTCAACTAATGAATTAAACTTACCTGTGAAGAAGAAATACGAGTATATCTTAAATAAGTCATTGGCAAATACTCAAATCGAGTAGCCATTATTTAAACAAAAAAAAATTAAAACTCAAATAATCTCTTAATATCGCTAATTAACTCGCTTAATATTCTACAATTTAAACAAAATATATCAAAATAAATTTCCCGCCACAATCATTGTCATTGCCACAATTAAAGAAGAGGTTATATTTAATGTGAGTATTAAGGTGACTATTCTACATCGCGCTGCGCTGTGCTGCAGCTAGATTTTTTTTATTACGTGGGCAGCAAACAAGCTGTTACCATAGCCTATAGACGCCAGCAACACTAGAGGACTCGCGCGTCGCTATCTCTAACTAAAGGAAAAAACCGGCCAAGTGCGTGTCGGACTCGCGCACGAAGGGTTCCGTACCTACCATTGACTAGGTAAACAACATTACATTATTGTAAGCCCATAAACACCAAACCCAGTGACAATTCTTTTTTTAAGTCACTAAGCCCCGTAGCACAGTGGGCAGAGACGCTGCCTTCCGTACATAAGATCGTGGGTTTGATTCCCACTCAGGATAAATATCGAATTGATGAACACTGATATACATACTGTGTTAGGTTGTTTTCTACGTGTAATATGTATGTATTTACAAAAAAGTAATACGATAACTAAATATTCTGTGAATATTACAAGCGTCTACCTGTTGCCGTTATCAATAGCGACCAAAAAAGGGCAAAAAAAATCACGTTTGTTGTGTGGGAGCCCCCCTTAAATTTTGTTTTTAGTATTTGTTGTTATAGCGACAACAGAAATACATCATTTGTGAAAATTTCAACTGTCTAGATATCGCCGTTCTTGAGATACAGCCTGGTGACAGACGTTGCATGGGAGCCCCCCTTAAATATTATTATTTTTTCGTTTTTAGTATTTGTTGTTATAGCGCCAGCAGAAATACATCATTTGTGAAAATTTCAACTGTCTAACTATCGCCGTTCTTGAGATACAGCCTGGTGACAGACGGACGGACAGACAGACGTTGTATGGGAGCCCCCCTTAAATATTATTATTTTTTTGTTTTTAAGGGGCAACAGAAATACATCATTTGTGAAAATTTCAACCGTCTAGCTATCACCGTTCTTGATATTCAGCCTGGTGACAGACGGACGGACAGACAGACAGACAGCGAAATCTTAGTAATAGGGTCCCGTTTTGACCCTTCGGGTACGGAACCCTAAAAAGGTAGCGAGGAACTATAATAAAGAGGGGATAGAAAGGATATAGCCGTGTGGGGCCGGCTTTAGAATTGTCCCACCCCTCTCTACCCACGGGAGTCGTAAGAGCCAACTAAGGGAATACCGGGGGAGTAGGCAGCAGCACTTCCTCGAGTATTAACAACATCAACTGCGATCGCTAACCCGCCTGCCAAGCGTGGCGATTACGGCATTATCCCCCATGACGGGACCGATCGTTGTGGCGTTCTCTTGGGGAGGCCTATGTCCAGCAGTGGACGTTGAAAGGCTGATGTTATGAAGCTCTGTTATTATAAACCATCTGCTAACTGAATATTTGAGGTAGCTTTGATTGAACCTTTCCCGTTTATCAATAAAAAAAATAATGGTATTGTTAATTTTTTATAATCCTAAATATTATAAAGCTGTAACAGAGTTGTCTACATTTAAGATATTTGAGAAAAAAAGTGTATTTGGCTATACAGGCGTCTTAACATAAAACATTTTTTTTGTCTTTTTGACGGTTTGTGTTTGTCTGTTTGTTTGTTCGTACATCACGCAAAAAGTACTGAACGAATTTTGATGCAACTTTTATTAAATTTATTTAATAGCTCTTGATTAGAATTGAAAACTGGTATGCATTTATCCCGTTAGTATATCGAAAACCCGAGATATAACTTAAAACTGGCTTTTGGCTACGACGGATCCGCAGGCAAAGGCTAGTGTACAATAAATATATTATTTTAAATTCAACACACACACTACAAACACAATACACTACACTATCAATACAATGATGAATTGTAAAATTATTAATTGAAGAATTTAATATAAAAAATAGCCTAAACTTAAAAGCGCGCGAAACTGCATCTTATTTTAAATAAATGTTTCGTTAATATATACAATTTTTTTTAAATAAATGTTTCGTTAATTATACGTAAGTGATAGAAATATTTAAACGCAGCGCAGCAGCAACAGAGTATAGCGGGGCGTAGCTTAGCTGATGATGATTAGTTACCCTTACAATGGTGGGCCAAACTGTCGTGTGCTGGCAAGCTCGTCTGTGCTAGGGGTCATAAGCTCACAAAGTAACGTCAAGCGCAGTGCGCGTTTGATCGTAACAAAGGGTCTAGTCAAGTCGGAAATGTAACGAGTAGACCGGTATTTAATTACAATAAGTGTTTTCTATGGTATTTATTTTACAGGGTTTTTCATTTGATTTGATTATGTATATGTGTGTGTGTGAAAGAGTTTGTGTTATTATCTTTCCAAGGAATGGATTTCCTCTATATGTGGATTATCTGAGAACCAAATAAATGGATATGTATCAGATCAGCTGTGATTATACCGTTAACGTCAATGTTCTGAATACAAATTTTCTGCTCATGTTGGACCTTTACGGTAGGTTATAAATAACTTAATTTTTCCAATGCATGTATCGTAGATCATCTGCCACCGTTAACAATATATCAATCTCTCAATTTGTTATGATTACAGCGGAGCTTAAACCACATTCAAGCGACTGCCGTTGCAATGAAACAAAAACAAGACCGCAAACCATGTTCTCTTAATGTTTACAGCACAAAAAGCCAATAATTAACGTCAATAAAACAACGAACATTGTTTTACACCGATCACAAAATGAATTACATTATTACAAACCACTGATTTAGTGTTAAATCTATCGGTAAAGCAAACATGGCCCGTATCTGTTATGTTGGCAGCATTGGCGCAGCGTGTGTTCGCAGCGTGGCGCGAAAATTATAACCTCTCACGGAGCGCGGCGCACAAATCAATTTGTGGCATTTTGTGCCGTTATGGCGATGTTAACGCACGCGCGACACGAGGCTCCTTGTATAATTTATTTTTACTTATTTGAACACTGTATTGAGATTTACTGTAACTGGTACTTTATAGTAGGTAAATATTATTAATTACTAATACTATTTTTTTTACAAATCATCAGTGGTTAGCCACCCGTCACGTCTCGTTCCTGCGGGGGTGAAAATTGGGCCGCGGAAGGCCGCTTCATGGTAAATGGCTATCCTTTATCTCTACCCACCCTTTGGGGAAACAGAGGTTATACATATACTATTATATGTACCTAACTATTTCTTATTGCTAGGATACTGGACGGACAATACTCCGTAAGATTATATTATTACTGTGATCGGTAAAGGATTTGTAATAGACCCTTGGATATTCCATCTTGGTCGGGGAAAAACAATTTCAATTATTGCGTTACATACGGCAAGTGAGAGTACCGGAGGCAAAAATGTTTAAAATAAATAGCCGCATCAGTGGAGACATCGTGAGGAAATGTGACAGATTTTCTAGACGTCTTGTTGAAGTCAGCCGACCCACACTGGGCCAGGGTTGGAAGACTATGGTCTCAACCCTTCTCTGAGAGGAGACTTGTGATAATATATTACGTAATTATGTATCAGCTCAAGCCTCAATCGAAAAACGCTGACTTTATGACAGCTGGCGTATTTATAAAAGGCATTGAAAAACAGCTCACGGCAAACTATTCACCTGTCCACGTGTACAAAGAACTGTCTCAACAATTGTGTTGGTAAGCGTAGAATGGTGCGGCTAATGACTGCTGAATAATTTAACTGAGCAGCGTCGCAACATGTGCTGTCTTTTGTGCCAACCTACCTGGAGAGCATTTCTGAACTTTGTTTCAAACAAATAACAAGCAGGTATAGAACATTAGTTGTGTTTTGTTTAACTAATTGCGAACATACGTTGCTTTTGTTTTCTTTGCTAATTTATTAGTGTAGTAAGTGAATTGCAGCTTATGAACTCAACTGTACTAAGAATATTGATAAGCCACTGCTTACCATTTAATTTCACTTATGAGGAATTTATGACTATTTCCCGCTACAAACATACACTGAGGAGTTTCGTGCTCGGGTCACACTAACGGGCAACGTCTGCCCATCACCGCGATAATTATAGCGTTAACGCGATAAATTGGGTGGATACTTGAAAATTCATTCTCTTTGATGTACTTACCGCCGCTGGAGATATCGCCTAACGTCTTCGATCAACAATACGTTACGTTCAATGTATCAAATCAAATAAAAAAAAATACAGTTCATAGTATCTTTCATTTCAATAAATGTAGGTAAATATAAAGGTAAATACGTTATCATCCAGATATAAAACATTTAAAAAAAAAAGAAAACTGCTTTCAAGTGCACCCAGGAAGTAAAAAGCAATAAATAATTGGTATTTAGATACGTTTTCCGTGCTAGACATCTACTGATGTGTTTGAAGCCGGTGCCAAAAATGTTTTTAATGTTATCTAAGTATTTATTATGAATTGTTTTTGTTACTTTTGGCATTTGAAAATGTTTTATTTTTTGCTTTTATTTTTTGATTTCGATGAAATTTAAATAGGACCATTTCAAACAAAAAAAGAATTTTGCAAATCCGTCAACATATATTATGACGAAGTTATGCCCGAACATACATAAAAAAAAATCTCTTTCTCTAGCTGAGGCTATGGGTGGATCGACGGGGCAACGTTCGCCACCCGCAAGAGCTCCAAGCGAAAATGCGACGCTCTGATGTGCAGAAGCCTCGCTCAAGAGAGGGTACCCGAAAGGGTAAGCCGCCGGCGGACCACGAAAGTAATGTCACACAGTTTCAGTGGTCCGCAAGTACAGGCAGAAAAACGGCACATGGCGGGTTTATTTAGTGGGTAACTACTAAAAGGACAAATAATCATCACTTTTCTTTTTTTTTTAAGGCGGGGAAAAATGTACCTAACCACACCCCCACGTTCGGGGCAACGAACAGGGTAGTTTGGGGCCCTCAGCCACTAAAGAAACCCGCCCTGTGCCGTCTCTCTGCCTTTATTGGCAGGCCACCGGAACCATATTATATTCCTTCAGTGGTTTAGGGTGATCATAGTCCGGAGCGTGCTCGTCGCGATCCCTGCCAGCCTGTAGTCCACAGGCTGCAATCCGACTCGAATGCGTACCGCCCGCGGAGTTAGTGCGGGTAAGGGCGTGCCCCAGAGGCGACACGTACCGACCCACCCCCGTCGGTAAGAACAACGGCAGATGCGGCTATGGGGGCCGCTACCCATCACGCCTTGCCCAGTTTGGCGAGTCGAGGGGAGCAGAGTATCGAGTAGGCACGTTGAATGTAAGAGGTGATGTGGAAGATAAGTTACACGAGCTGGTAACCGTCATGTCGGACAGACAGCTTGATGTGCTCTGTGTAACAGAGACCAAGCAAAAGGGTTGCGACGCCTGTGATCTTCCTGGTGGCAGGTTAGGTCTGGTGTACCGCAGAGCGATCGGGCCAGCATGGGAGTGGGGGTGTTGCTGTCCGCTCGCTTAGCCTCAGGTGTGAAAGACTACGGAATGTTCGATCCCAGACTTCTATGGGTCCGAATAAAACTAGGTGTCACCAGGGTCTTCATGGTTGCAGCTTATGCTCCCGTAGGCTCTTCGGTGCCGGATCGTGATCGGATCTAGAGAAGTTCTGGATTTGGCAGAAGCTAGTGAACGCGTGATCGTATGTGGAGACTTGAATGGATGGGTTGGGACCAAGTGTCCAGACTTCGAGGACGTGCTTGGTTCATTTGGTGATAAGAGAGTGAATGATGCAGCAGGTAGGCTCATTGCGGATGTATGTATGGAGAGAAACCTTATTGAGTCAAACACATTTTTTCAACATAAGGACATCCATATGTATACAAGGAGAAGGAATGAACAGAAAATTATGATAGATTTAATTCTGGTAGACAGTCGCCTCCGAAGTAAAATTTGGATACAAGAGCCTACAGGGGTCCCACTGTCGCCACGGACCACTATCTCATTATTGCGAGATTTAGTAGTCTATTCAGAAAGTGGAGACACTGGCGAAAGCGTGTCCACTTCGGAGGGTTTGAAAGAATAAAGATTGAAAAGTTGCAAGAAGAGAGTGTAAGAGCAAAGTATGCAGAGGGTGTCCGTGAACGGCTGACAATGGCAAGTCAGCCGGGATCTGACATAGAAGAATGCTGGAGAGTATTGAAAGATAGTATGGTAGAAGCATAGGAAAGTGAAAGGTGATGCATGGTGGGATACGGTAGTAGCAGCTTCCGTAGACTAAAAGAAGAAAGCGTGGCTGGACTATGTATCTTCTTTGAACCTGAGTGCAAGTATGAAAGAACAGAAGAAAAAAATATACCGGCAACGTAAAAATGACATGAAAGAGAAGCGTGATAGAGCAAATATGATTGCAGAAGAAAGGCGGACCAAAAACTTCGAGAACAATACCAAACTTTTCTGGAGGGAGGTGAAGAAATCTCGGAGTGGTTGGTCAGCTTTCAGAATGAATAAAATAAGGTCTAAAGGTGGAGACATTCTTACGCCAACACAAGATGTGTTAAGCCGATGGAGTGAATATTTTGGAGATATGTATGCGGATATTCAGGGTGATGCTGGTGCCACATGTAGTCTAACAGATCAGCATTCGGTACCGGCATCCTCTGATGACATTAGTATGAATGAAGTTGAATGGGCGATTAGAAGTTTGAAAAATGGTAAGGCAGCGGGTATTGATATGGTGTCTGCTGAGATGATCAAGCTTGGAGGCTCATGTGTCTGGGAATCCTGCCTGATGCTTCTCAATTTACGTTGGAGCTCAGGAATGGTTCCCAAGGACTGGAGAAGCGCAGTCATCGTGCCCTTGTTTAAAAAAAAGGGTTCACGTTATGACTGTGCAAACTACAGAGCCATAAGCTTGACCAGTTTGGCAGCCAGAGTGTATGGTAAGATTATTGAAAGGAGAATGAGGATGGTGTCTGATGAATTTTTGTGTGAGGCACAAGGAGGTTTCAGGTATGGAAGGGGATGCATGGATCAAGTGTTTTCTCTGCGCAACATTGTGGAGAAGCATCTGGCTGTAGGCCAGAGGGTTTTCTGCAGTTTTGTGGATTTGGAGAAAGCATTTGACACGGTTGTACGAAAGGAACTTTGGGACATTTTGCCGGACTATGGTATAACCGGTAGACTGCTACAAGCGGTGCAGTCCAACTACATGGACTGCAGAGCTTGTGTGCGGCTGGATGATGGAATGTCACCCTGGTTTGATGTCAATATCGGCGTTAAACAGGGCTGCGTTCTATCAGCCAGACTGTTTATCATATGTCTGGATAATGTCTGCAAAGGTTGAATGAAATAAATATGGGAGTTCAGAAGGGCGGCTCAGTGGTTAACTCTTGTTATATGCAGACGATGCGGTCCTATAAGCGCAGTCTGCGACTGACCTGCAAACCCTAGTCGACGTAATGGCAGAAGATTGTAAGAAAAGGGGCCTACGTGTGAATGTGAGCAAAACCAAAGTAATGGTTTTTGAAAGAGAAGAAGCCAGAACAGATGTTAGAGTAGCAATAGGAAATGGTGTGCTAGAACAAGTGGATGAATTTGTATATCTTGGCTGTGGATTCAGTCGGGATGGAATGTACACCAATGATGTAGAGAGAAGAGTGAATGCGGGAAATAGAGTGAACGGAGCATTGGGAGAACTTCTCGACAGCCACCACCTCAGCCAGAAGGCACGTGTCGCAATACACAACGCAGTACTTGTCCCAACGTTATTATATGGAAGCGAGAGTTGGCTATTTGAATAGAAGCATGAGAGTAAAATCAATGCGGTCGAAATGCGATCTCTGCGGAGTATCTGTGGAGTGAGGCTGACTGACTGCATTCGTAAAAATGATGTAAGAGAGCGAGTAGGTATGAAAGAGAGTATTGGTGTAAAGATGCGAAAGGGAATGCTCCGATGGTTCGGACATGTGGAAAGAATGCCGGACGAGGGACTGGTTAAGAAGATATACAATGCGAAAGTGGAAAGATGTAGGTACAGGGGGAGACCGAGACTTACCTACCTAGACCAAATTGGTCATGTATTAGGAAGGTGGAGTCAGGAGTCTCCGAAACAGGCGAGCGTGTATGAAGAGAGTTATGAATGTTGAGGAAGCGAGAGATGTATGCAAGAATAGATCCTCTTGGCACTCTGTACTCTCTGCCTACACCGCAAGGGAAATGGCGTGATGATAAGTAAGTAAGTAAGTTCAGTGGTATGATTATTTGTCCTAACATACCGATATGTAGAGATGTTAAAAATTATTTTATTCTTGTTATTTATAAATAAATACCTATAGAAATGCGTATAAAATGCTATAAATTTACTGTTGGCGAAGAAAGCCGTTCCTGTGCTAGTCATAATAATATACTGAGTGCAGTGATCAGGGTTACCAACCTTTGGGAAGTGTGAGGTGCTCTCATTAAATCTACTGCGCACTGATTTATAACTTTTTTCCTCTAGTAGTAGTCTTGCTTATCCCAGCATGATTGGGCTGGAGCGATGGAGAAGTATCACCCTTTCACAGAAGATCGGCGTCGTAGGTAGGCACTCCTATCGTTGTCTTTAGTATGGTGAGTGACTGAAGTGCCGAAGGCCCAAACCCCCTCCATAACCTTTCCTTATTATCCTTGCTATTCTCTCTTTGTTATCCTTCCTACCCTCTCCAAAGTATCGCTCCTATCCTCTGTTTATTAATGTTCGGCCTCACTTCCTTTTCCTTTCATTGGAGATGGCATCGCGATGCCTCTGGTGTTGCTAGCATCTACGGCTACGGTAACCGCTTACCATCAGCTGGATCATATGCTGGTTTACCACCCACGTATTATAACAATATGTTGCGACAAACTAAATAGCGCGTTGGATCTCTGGAAAATGTTATTGAAATCGGTACTGTCCGGGCAGAATTGGTACAGGTGAGGGGGAACCGACGCGTGATGTCGCAATAATCCGTTGGCCAATCACGATGATCTCTCAACGAATCACAGTGATCACGATACGATCGACATGTGAGATATGAGATTCTGCCTAACCCCCGATCTATATATCGGATGTATTCCGCTAGTTTGCCGTGTGGGGCCGGCTTTAGAATTTTCCCACCCCTCTCCACCCATGGAAGTCGTAAGAGCCGGCTGAGAGAATACCGGGGGAGTGGGCAACAGCACTCCCTCGAGTATTAACAACATCCACTGCGATCGCCAACCCGCCTGCCAAGCGTGGCGATTACGGCACTATCCCCCTTATGAGAAAAACACATGTTGTGGAGTTCTCTTGGGGAGGCCCATGTCCAGCAGTGGACGTCGAAAGGCTGATGGATGGATTCCGCTAGTAGTGATGGTTTTTCCAGGTGCAGGAGCAGCGGTTCTCATTTACCATCAAGCGACCTTGCAGTAGGTTATGATCGCTGATATAACAAAGAATTATAGGATATAAGTAGGTACACAATTACACATACCAAATTGGGGGGATATGGAATTGGTTTATCGACCTGGCATTTAACATCTTTTCAACTTTGGCGATGCTGCAATATCTACATGTTTTCAGTTTACAATATAATATAAGAGAGCTATGAAACTACATATATACATAATTTTCTTAGAATTCTAATGAGAATTCTTCCCACACAAACCCTTTATATGCCTGGCCCTGTTCGATGACACCAATGGGCTGCAATTTTTTTTTTATGTTTTGTTTTTTTTTACCATACCAACGATATCTATAGACTACAAACAAAGCACATTATTGAAAAGTAAAAAGTTCAACAATAATGAAAAGCGCTGGTATTTGCAGTAGGTAGGTAGTGTTGATTCGAGACGCTTTTTGCATTTCGACATAACAATGTAGCACTTGAACCTACCACAAAGCAAAACATTACAAAAAGCTTCTATCATGTTTTTGCAAGAAAACTTTAAAATAAATCCACCTATTCTATTCTCCATATTGACAAAAACATAAATTCCCGCGTAAAATCACACAAGTATATTTTTTTAAAGTACATTTTTTTATCGTGACGATATTATGACATTGAGCCTATTTTATGAATCAAATAGCCTGATCGAGCATAAAATGAATTAACCGCGTTTAACTACCTGGGTTTTGTTGCATTTTTATGAGAGGTTGTATTATGTTCAATGAAGGATATTAATAAAGAGTTAATATATTTTTTTGTTATGTTTTTTTGGACTAGGTGTCAAGTGTTGATTTATAAATCACTGTAGTACACTGGTACACGAACGAATTCCGTCCGAAGAACGAACAATTTTGTCGTCCTCCAGTGACTGGGGATTCAACTCGATACATTTATCTTTGCAGTTACTTAATAAATGAATGTCCGTAATGTTCCCTTCTAATTTTCGAAAATCAGAATCATAATCAATTTTAAAAATCTGTTTCTATTACCAACACATCGAACGGTGGTAAACGAGCCAACAACCTACTTGACGGTAGTGGTAGCCGCCACTTTAGCAACCCCCAAGAGAGCAGCCTAAAGGGTCATAGCGCTAGGGAAACACCACAATATATCTTTCTTTTTTCTTTCTTTTTTTCAGCAGCTTTTTGCACCACAAGGGAGTTGACATGATGATAATTAAGTAAGATTCACCATAGCTACGGGCATAGATTGTTATGACCGATGGAATAAGAGAAGCGATAATCTATACTATTATAAAACTGTAACAGAGCTGTGTCTGTACATTTAAGATATTTGAGAAAAAAATACTGTATTAGGCTATAAAATATAGACGTATCTGAACACAAAATATTTTTTTTAGATATTTTGTCTTTTTGTCTGTTTATCTGTTTGTTTGTTCGCGTATCACGCAAAAACTACTGAACAGATTTTGATTCAACTTTGTTTGTTTGATAGATCTCTATTAGACTTAAAAACTGGTATACATTTTATCCCGCTTCTATATCGGGAACCTGAGATACAAGCTAAAAAGTAGCTTTTGGTAGTAGCTTTTGGTGCAAAGGCTATTGTATAATAAAGTAATTTTACAAGTTGAAAAGTAGAAGAAGGTATTTCAATTAAACGGTAACGTAACAATATATGTTTAAGGTAGTATACATTTAAAAAAGTTATTGAACTAAAGCTGACTTATTGGAGTAAATCGAAGGCTTGTTAAAAAAAATATATCGACAAAAACGTCCATGTAATCGTGATCCCCATGGTAACATGGATAGTACAGGTTGTAGAAAGACATCTTTGTTAAAAATAATATTTTAGTGGATTACAGAAAAAGCGTGTCCAATTCTGGTGTTTTTTTTAAATTATTGTACCTATTTTATTTCTGTATTTCGAAACTAATATGCCTTGGGAATAGAATGTATTTATTTGTACCATACTCACTGATATATTTATTTAAAGAAATAGCTGCTATACTCCGAACGTCTTGACTTGCGGCTATATACATAATTTACCCGCCTCAACTACAAAAAACAGATATAGGATATCTGGACCACTGTAATATCATACAGCTCTAGTGGTCCGTCAATACAGACGGATAGACGGCACACGGTACGGTAACTATTCGATAAGGGTCCTACAGGATAGACATAATATCAATCACGACATTTAAGAGCAAAGCACTTAGTGAGTAGGTGCGTGCAGGTGGCAGAGAAGAGGATAGCTGTTATTGCTTGTGTTTTGTATAATTAGTAATTTAAAATCTATAAATAAAGAGTTACCTTTTAACATGAAGAGAAATATAACTTTTTTTTTTTTATTTCTCAAAATTTAACACCTTAACAAAACAATTCTGAACACCATTAAACCTCGCAGAGGTTTGTCTTGGCGTTTTACTCATTGCAAAAAAAAAACATGTTGATATAAAATACTAGGTATTTAGCACAAAAATGCAAACAGCCAACGGCCAAACAATAATAATTTAAAATATTATGGTCTCCCCACGCAAAGACGCTGATGTTTTTTACAAGCTCCCCTAAAACTTTGCCATATACCTACGTAAATGAAAAGAAAATCTCCCCAAAAATCTCAAATATATATCAGTATATTATATCTTCCTTGTTTATCTTACTTTCAAAGTATTCAAGCATTGACGGAGGGACCGCGGTCTTGTTATTGCAAATTATATTCTTTCTACAAGGGGAAGACGTACTCTTTAATAGAAACGAAACATTCCCCAAAAAATCTGTATAACTTATAACTTTATAAACGAAAATAAGTCTTATTGTAGAAGCGATAAGCGTCGGCAAAACATCTTAATGTTATTTCAACTTATTTGATTGTGGCAGATTTATTAATTTGCGTTTTTCTTCCGTTACCGTTTGTTTTATCTCATGTTCTTGATTTTTTTTTAATGAATCTGTTGTTTCCATATTCAGAATTATAGATACACTTGTTATAATATAATTTATGTAATTATAAGTCAACTAACATAATAATAATTAATTTAAGAAGTTAATTGAAGTAATTATTTATTGTATGCCATTAATTTGAAAAACGATTTTACCGTTTCTCGAGGAAAGAGGAGGACGAAAGAAAGTCGTTTTGTAGGAGCTTATTTAGAGGACACAGGTAGATTTTTTATACGCCAATAATTTTGTAGATATTATATATAAGACAGCGAATATAATAATAATAAACCTAAAAGTATTTATGGTATGCTATCAATATTTGAAAAATGATTCGTAAATATCATAGACGCATTTGTAACTGCTCCAAGCATGACATAACCTTGCCTAAACAATACTTTTTTTTTCTTCTTCTTTGAGTATGACAATCAGCCTGAGTCGTTGCTGCCAACGTCAAGGTTCTTGTTGCATCAAGTAACTTACTTATCATCACGCCATTTCCCTTGCGGAGTAGGCAGAGAGAACAGAGTGCTCACCGGTTTCGGAGACTCCTGACTCCACCTTCCTTCAATACATGACCGATTTGGTCTAGGTAGGTAAGTCTCGATCTTCCCCTGTACCCACATCCTTCCACTGTCGCATTGTATATCTTCTTAACCAGTCGCTCGTCCGGCATTCTTTCCACACGTCCGAACCATTGGAGCATTCCCTTTCGCATCTTTACACCAATACTCTCTTTCATTCCTACTCGCTCTCTTACGTCGTTGTTACGAATGCGGTCAGTCAGCTTCACTCCACAGATTCTCCGCAGAGATCGCATTTCGACCGCATTGATTTTACTCTCATGCTTCTTTTTGCATACCCAACTCTCGCTTCCATATAATAACGTTGGGACAAAGTCAGAACAAAGTCAGAAAATTAGTCATAGTGAAATCAGTCATGCCTCAGTAAAGTGATGGCGACTTTACTGGAAGCTCTTATGAAGTTTTGGAGGCAACAAGAAAATAATGCAGAGCGACCACATGATTATTATATGTTCCCGCCAAAACTCTTAAGTTTTTATTCTCATCATCAGTGTTTGGCTACTACCATTAACTGTAATAGCTATCTTGTAATGGTGGGACATCATGACGAACACTTACAGAATCCAACGGAAGACTTCAATGTACATTGGCCCTGTAGTCAGCCATGTGATGATTCCAGACAGTTTTCTGTCACGGCGCGAGCAAACACGGCACTCCATTGTTCAATGGGGCGGTAATCGGCGGCATTCTGACACGACTAGAGAGACATCAGGCCCAGGACGGCTATACCTACCACCGAAGGAATGTAACATAGTTCCAGTGGCCTGCCAAGAAAGGCGGAGAGACGGCACACGACGGTTTCTATAGTGAGTGAGGGCCCCACACTACCCTGTTCGTTGCCCCGAACGACGGGGTGTGCGGTTAGGAAAATTTTTTCCGGGATACAATATACCCTTTGCCCTACTCTATACTCGGGACTATATACCTACGAGTAAATGCCAGACTTCATAATGATTGGTTAAATGGTTAGTTAATCAGAAAAATAAGACAAATATTTTTCATCTATAATAGTTATTTTATTTCATAATGTGTTTAACAGCCGCGTAAATATGATAATAATAATTTTATTTCACAATACGTTGTACTTATTTGAAATTATAGTATAGTAAGTTACTTATAATAGTCAGGTAGCAATTAAATCTATATAATATTAGTAGGTATTATGCTCCGATGGTTCGGACATGTGGAAAGAATGCCGGACGAGACGAGCGACTGGTTAAGAAGATTATACAATGCGAAAGTGGAAGGTTGTAGTTACAGGGCGAGACCAAGACTCACATAACTAGACCAAATCGGCCATGCATTGAAGAAAGGTGGAGTCAGGAGTCTTCGAAATCGACGAGCGTGTGTGAAGAGAATTATGAATGTTGAGGAAGCGAAAGATGTATGCAAGAATAGAGCCTTTAGGCACTCTATTTGCCTTTTTTTTCTTTTTTTTATTCCATGTGGTGGCAGACGAGCCACGGCCCATCTGATGGTAAATGGTAACCGTCGCTCATGGACTCAACTATACCCACAGTATTGTCAAGCCGCTGCTCACCATTTCATTTCACCGATTTGAAATCATAGAATAAACGGCTATCTCCCGCTACAGCCAAAACGCAATGATGTGCTTCATGGCCGGTCACACGGGAGATGGTGGTACCAACCCGCTCGGGCCCGATACCAAGTGGGTATTCCAACTTGGTATCCAGCCCTACAACCAGTCATAAGTAAGTAAGTAGGTATATTGTGTGTAGGGCAGATAACATGATGTATTTTGATTATCTTATACGAATTATGGAGGTCAATAGAGTCTTAATTATAACGTTAAGTAGCAATAAATTAAGTAACTTTGAAGCAGAGCTAAAATAAAGGGTATGTAACAGTCGTAAGCTTTTAGGTGTAGTTCACAAATTTTAACAAAGCTCCCTCTGACAGCAATTCCGTTTTAGAGCTTTAATCCCGACTCTAGTACGAATAAAAGGCATATTTCGTTCGCCGACTCTCGCAAAATTGTCATCGCAAATAGCTTTTGCCTTAGGCGAAATATCACTCCAAATCGAAAAGGGATTAACTACAGAATACCTTCAAGCGAAACCAAACTTTAATATCAAAAATTTGGAATCAAAAGTTCCTCTCCTGAAATTTCCCTCGAGTATTGTAACAATGAAAATGCCAGCATTGCACACGTAAATACAATTCCGGACTACGTTCCAAGCGTTTAGTCTTATTACATACGTAATAAAGTCTACAATCGCTTGTGTTGGAAATCTGAACATGAAAATCGTCGCCTGCCTGACGCTCGATATCAAATAAACATTATTGTGAATAAAGAACGCCTGAAGCGACGTATTGTGTTTGAATAAATCTAAGCTTTAGTGCTATTTGTTAAAGGTTTTAATTGTAAGAGACTGCTCCTTCGCTAGGATTTTCGCCGGGGGAAGTGAAAGGAATGGTCATATGGGGGCATTGATGGGTGTGAAAGAGAGAGTGATATAGCTCGGAGCACTGTGATTGGTCAGGAAGGCCGCAGGCTGTGTACAGTAGCCCGCCCTATGTCTACTGTAAGCGACGACGCAGCTGCCACAAAAAGACGTAACGAGATCTGCAAGTATTATTTTTCATTTTATTGTATAGTTAACAAAACACACATTGATATGTATTTTAACAACAATTTACTAAACACATGCACACATATAGACACATACATACTACTGACTTCAACTACACAATTTAGTCCATAGAGTCCTTTAATCGTACCCCACAAGAACTCCATAAGGGAGTAAAAATATTCAATGTGTTTATATGATAAACATAATGTGTCCGCTTTTTAAAGTGCATATTATTTGTGAATTAGGAAAAAAAGATTTTTTGTACTAGCGGGAATCGAACCCGCGTCTTTTCCAATCCGGGGAAGTGCTCTAAGGCATTGAGCTATAGTAGTTCGATTCCCGTTAGTACAAAAAATCTGTTTTTTCCTTATTCACTAATTAATTTGCACTTTAAAAAGTGGCGGAGCATGTCAAATGCTAAGAAATATAGATCAATAATGTGTCCGTTTAGTTATTAGGTCTTTTGCAAAATATAACTACAAAAACAGCTTTTTTGGGATAAAAAGTATTCTATATATTTAAAGCAGTGTCTCATCTATCTACCTACCAAATTTTATCCAAATCCGAGTAGTCGTTTAGACGTGATTGACGGACAATCTGTCAAACATCATTCACAAAATTTTACATTTTTATTAAGATTTGTTTATAAATTATCACTTATCATAGCATCACGCCTGTATTCCCTGAAGGGGTAGGCAGAGGTAATTCACACCCACGATTCGCCAGCTATGTTTAGTCTCACGTAATAGGGGGCGAGCCTTTGTCGTCTAACGTTCACATTTCCAGACTTCGGGCTGCTACTGAGAATTATTAATTTTATTAAAAAGCTCATAACATTGCCCGACCCGGGGATCGAACTCGAGACCTCATGATCAGCAGTCGCTCTTGTCACTGTCCGGTAAACAAAAATATCATAGAGAAAACATGAAATCACTCCTTATCTAACTCCACTGCCTAACTAGAGGCGTCAAGACAATCTCGGATCGACTTATTCATTCGTTTATACTACACTGGATTCGACAATAGATGTTTTATTTAAAAATCCATAGATTATTGAGCATTATTTTTAGGCGCTAAACATTTCTGAAAATACAGTTACCGCTTAGTTTTCTTGAGTCCTCCCCGCCGGCAATGCTGAGGGCTCATATCTCGGGGCGAGGCGCGCACACAAACACAAACTTCCTCGCTTAGTAAATATATATAGAACACAAATTATCTATGTGTGCAAAACATTCCCACACAGTAATAAAACAAGGCCGAAAAGATTTGTCTATGCGTGCGTATAGGAGTACATTTATATTCTTATGAAATGTGAGCTGTACCTTCAGATTTCGCCTGTGTTATATCGCTCACCCATAGGGGTATAATTTAGTACAAATCCTCAAAATTTATAATTCTCTTCATACACGCTTTTTAGCTTAGGCCAAACTTCACAGCATTAACTGCTAATTAGACTTAAACTAGCCGTGTGGGGCCGGCTTTAAATTGTCCCTCTCTACCCACGGGAGTCGTAAGAGCCGACTACAGGTCTAAGTATCTTTGATTTATCCATCTCAAAAGCTTGTCTCGTGTTGTAGCTTGTTGTGTAGATCTGTGTTTTTCAATCTTTCCGAATACGCGACCCCTTTTACAGTTTGAAAAATTCTGGCGACCTCTTTAGGCCATAGACAGACAGAAGTCTGCGTTTATGATTTTCTCTGTTTTGGTACGATGATACTTTATTAAGACCTACTCGTTATATTCTTTCCATCGTTCTCACTGAAATTGGATTTTTATTTTAGTGTCTCCATCCATCCATCCATCAGTCTTTCAACGTCCACTGCTGGACATAGGCCTCCCCAAGAGAACGCCACAACGAGCGGTCCTGTCATGGGGGATAATGCTATAATCGCCACGCTTGGCAGGCGGGTTGGCGATCTCAGTGGCTGTTATTAATACTTGAGGACTAGTACTGCTGCCCACTCCCGTGGTATTTCCTCAGTCGGCTCTTACGACTCCCGTGGGTAGAGAGGGGTGGGACAATTCTAAAGCCGGCTCCACATGGCTCTTTTAGTGTCTAACCTTGACTTTGCCTGTCGCCAGTGATCCGCCGAGTGAGGCTTCGCGACCCTCCAAGGGGTCGCGGCCCACAGTTTGAAAAACACTGGTGTCTACACTGGTGTAAGGCACAAAAATATGATTTTTCAAGAGTTGATTATACCTATAACAGAGTTTGTCTGTCAAACCCAATCCCAGGGATCACTGTCATGTATTCACAGCTCAATAACAATCATCTATAGGTACACAGTATAAAATTACTATAACTGTTATACTCGTATATAAGAGCAGGTTAAAGTTATGTACCTACCTACTAAAGACTTTCTATAAAGTTATGTAACGGTAACCGCTTACCATCATTAATTATATTCCACGCAAGCGCAGTCGCGGGCAGAATTTAGTATATTATGCTGGACCCAGGATTCGAACCTCAGATCTCTTGATCCGCAGTCGCATCCGCTACCTGCTAGACCACTGAGGCAGTCACTACAAGTAGGCATCGTCCATGTTGTATAATAATTACATAATTACATTACCAAACAAAGCGCTCCCAAGTTTTTAATTCTATAAAAATAATAAATAAAGCCAAAAGGTAATCTTCTTTTGTAATCTCGTTAACCAAATGTTTGTTGAAAATAAAGTGTAATTATTTAAGAAATTCAAAGTTACAAAGGTGCTCCTTGGGCGGTGAAAGGGAGGTGCCCTATTGTAATTATTTTTCTTGGAAACTTTCCTTCACAGACTCTCGGAGGGAGGAAAAATATAAAAAAAAATCAAGCTAAATTTATGGAAAAGTTTTTCATTATTTCCCCTAGTATTGTTTACAGCCCCGTTTCAGTAAAATATGCCTGATTACATATTCATATATCTTAAGATATACATTTACAATGAAAAATACAAATCATATATCTTAAGATGCAATGAAAAACACATATATTCATCATATTTTTTTTATACAACGCGGGTAGCGACCAAGCATACAGCCCACCTGATGGTAAGCGGTTACCATTGCCTATAGATGCCAGTAACACCAGAGGCATCTCGCACGTGGACATCATAGGAAAGGATGGGAGGATGAGAGGAAGTATACTAAGGAGAGGATAGGTAGAGGATTTGGGCCTTCAGCGATCTCACTCACCATACGAACCACAACCGTAAAAATACTTACCGTTGTTCACTCCGATCTTCTGTGAGAGGGTGGTACTTTCTCAATCGAGCCGGCCCCTTTCATGCTGGGATAAAAACGACGCTCTACCACTAATTGCTTCTCTACACACTAATATATATGCTACAAAAGCAGGACATGGGCCGTAGGGTCGAGATGATCTGTAGACAGTCATGATATCTGAATTGTTCTATTATTTATTGGTGTTATGATCAACTTATCGACCTCATGAGTCGAGTGTAGTGACGTTGATACCCACAATGGATATGTGCGATCCTCAAGTTTTGAGTCTTGGTATTCTAAGAAACACATAAGATTTCAATTGATTTTTGTATATGGTACTGCTGTAGGTATATTATAATTTATAGATATACCTATAGTTTTTTGAGTAATCAACAGAATAGTAGATTTTATTAATCCTATCTATGGATATAGTCTACAATTTTGATTTCTTAGTAGAATTATTATAAAAAATAAGTAACTTTTATCTACAATTTGGGTTTATTTTTTGTAGAATAATATAACAAAAAATAAACGATTCGGTATAATAGAATTATAAATAAATATTCCAAAATATTATACGTAGAACCTCCTCTGCGTACGAATGATAACAGAGCCTTGTTACGAAGTTAGACTTAACAATACTTCCTCTTTTGGCTGGGGCATCGACTGACTTCCAAAGACATCTCGTCCATTCATTAAAAGTAATAGGTACCTACATATATTCTTGAATATTTTTACTTTTGTTATGGACGGTGTCTACATAATCATTTCATTGTATTACAACTTACTTAGTAATATCTAAGTCTTTTAAATTAAATTTTAAATGCAAAGATAGTCGAGTGGCTTATATACCGACCTCCGATGTAGGTATGTGTTGATTTCCACGTAGGGTCATGAGTCTGGGTGTATTTTTTGTCCGTGAAATTGTGTGTAAAGTCCTCTGAATCACCCAAGAAATGACTCGTGGTCACAAATTGTAAACTTAAAACACAAATGAGAACGTCGAATAAATACTCGTATTATTACATGGAATAAAGTGCACGCTTCAGAGAAAAAAAATGTCGCATAATACCATAAATCACATTTCCCGCCTGAAACGTTATTGCATTCGGCGGAAGTGCCGAAGCAAACTAAATAGTGGCAACACCTGGCCGCACCGGAACTGCGCTTTATTGGCGGAAATGGACCGGCCGACCGGATATAGCAATTTACAGCAGTCCCGGCTCTCGTTTGTGAGGAAACAACCTTTATTTAGACTTCGTTGTGAGAGAGAACCTTAAGATATTGTTAAGAATTTAAGGTATTTGAGTGCCTCGGGCAATTTGGAAAGCTTTGCGGCTTTATAAAAAGGTAGCTCAATATTTATTAGCTCTTATTTAAGATAATAATACGATCATTAGTTAAAAGTTATTTTGTGATTGAGTAATCTTTTTAGTAAATTTATAAGGCCAAAGACTTCTGGGATTGAGATTCAAAATACAATTTCTAACTAAGAGTTCTTGAATTTATACAATGGTGAAGTGGTTACAGACCCTCATTCAGCAGACCAAACGCGATAATAGCACATACTTTAGATATTTTTACATATATTTTTAGCATTTGACATGCCTAGCACTATACATTAAACACAAAGTGATTCACATTTTTCACTTTGTGTTTAAAGCTCTTTATTTCAAAAATACGTGAAACATAGCTCGTTCTACTCGTATTTAGATATTTTTATATATATTTTTAGCACTTGACATGCTTAGCACTATACATTAAACACAAAGTGAAAAATGTTAAATCGAAAATAACAGTCGCGAGCAGGATTTGAATCTGTATCTCCTGGATACCGTCCAAATGCTTTGCTAATTCAGCCATCGTGACAATTGCTCCTGACTGCTAATTTCGATAACACATTCATACTTAACGAATTGGCAAAGCATCTGGACGGTATACAGGAGATGCAGCTTCAAATTCTGCTCCTGACTGTTATTTTCGATTTCACATTTTTCACTTTGTGTTTAATGTATAGCTCGTTCTGTCTCCACTTTTCTTTTGAGAGTGTGGTAGCAGCCTTCTGCCTACATCTTGCTATCAACTAGATTCTGCCTGCGACTCCTTCCGCGTGGACTGTAGTGGAAGCCCGTTTTATAAAAAGTGGTAAGTGGAATCTGGGAAACAATCTATGAGTCTACCACGTGACTGACCATGAAGCTCTTCGTTGTTTTGGTTGTAGCGGGAGGTAGCCTTTCATTCTTTGGTTTTCAATGGGGAGCAGCAGTTTGACAGTACTTCTAGTATAGTTGAATTCATGAGTGGCAGTTAGCACTTACATACTATTAGGTGGGTCGTGGCTCGTCTTCTACTACGAGCATAAAAACAGAGCATAGTATTTTTGTAATTACTTCCAAGTTTTTACACAGAGTAAAGTAAGTGGGACGTGATTTTGAAGCTTGGGCGGGAACATGAAAAAGATCATGTCACCGCTCTGTCTGGTGCTGGCAAGCGATGTGGTGCAGCATAACGTTTTTTTTTTGTGTTGTCTTTAAAACTCCACAGAAGCTTCAAGTAACGGTCACCTCTTACTTGAGGCATGAATTTTATGTGACTGACTGAGACTGTGACTTGTTTGGTAAAATTAAACTTAACTGTGATCAGTGAATAACGACGTTGACTTTATTAAGTTTCTATTACGCGGATGGTTCTGCGAAACCAAAGCTTTCTTTTTTTTATTGCTACTGATGGCAGACAAGCCACGGCCCATCTGGTGATACGTGTTAACCATCGCTCATAGACTAAACTATACAGAAAGTATTGTCAAGGCGCAGCATACTATTTAATTTCTAAGGTATGAAATGAAAAAATAAACGGCTATCTCCTGTTACAACAACACCAATGTGCTTCATGGCCGGTCACACAGGAGATGGTGGTACCAACCCGCTCAGGCCTGATAGCAAGTGAGTACTCCCACTTGGTACCCAGCCCTACCACCAGTAATACAATGGGTGATGATTGCTTACTTCCCTTAGTCGCCTTGCGTCGTACAAGAATGTGGGAAATAATGGGGTGGTGACACTTGTATTCTTAGTCCGTCACCACACGGACAATAAGCCTTAAATTAATTGAAAGAAATTTAAGTACGTCGTGGGCAGAAAAGCTAGTTAGGAATTTAAAAAAAAACTGATATTTTGCTACAAAAGAGACTTTATTGGAACAGGGATAATATAAGTGTAATACAAATAAACTGATTTTCAATTCAATTTGTCATCAATCCGAGGTCGTCGAGGCGCGACAGAGCGTTTAGTCACGGGCAGTGACCGCGAGGGGGCGTTATCTAAGATCAAACATGGCGTTTAACATTGTTCGATACTAAAATGATTATGTTATCTGTGATTATCATCTTGGCGGCTTTTTTATAGTGTAATACGTCATGTAAACTTAACTAGCTGTGCTCGAGCTTTCACCCTCCGATAAATTTTATAGAAATCGTTATTATTTAAGTGTAAATACATTAAGAGTACTTTGGCATAGACAGGATTTCTACTCTTGTTTTCATGTGGCTATTAATTTGACTGCTTTCTATGATAATAATAATGCTTGTCTCTTTGTGCACGCATCACGTAAAAGCTACTGATCGGATCTTATTAGAACTTTTTGTTTGATTAGACTTAAGAAATCGTACCTATATTGTTTTATCCTGCTACTACCTATATAGGGAACTTGAAATAAGTATAACCTAAAAAGTAAACTTAGTACTATTATAAAACAGTAAAAGAGTTGTCTGTTAATTAAATATTTAAGCAATCTTTACTGTATTACGCTATTTTGGCATGTTTAGTATTGTTATCTGTTTATTTGTCCGCGTATCATGCCAAAAATACTCAACTGACTTCGATGATTTTGTTCGTTTATTAACATCCCTTGAAATGTATAACTAAAAACTAGCTTTTGCGGTGGAGCTGCGGACAGAAGCTAATCAATTATATTTCCTCGAAATATTACAAATTAAATTAATAATATAATCTTTAAGACCACTTAAAATGTACAATTAATCGAAACAATGAATAATTGTAACTTAAGTAACATGGAATTTTGTTGAGATGAACTTATTGTTGAGATGTTAGACATCGCAACAATAAATATTCAGGGACATTTTCACACAACGTCTTCTGGTCCCAAACTAAGCTTAACGCTTGTGCTATGGGTACCAGATTACGGATATAATACATATACTACTTTTTTTTTTGTAAATACATACATATGATAGATAGAAAACACCCAGACGCAGTACAATTATCTGTGTTCATCACACAAATAATTGTCCGGAGTGGGAATCGAACCCACGACCTCGTGCACGGAAGTCGGTTACACTACCGACCACGCCACGAGGCCCGTCAAACAACAATGATGATTTTTTTATCATATTTAAACTCTAGTCCTTCCACACCTGATATAACAAACTCCTTCTCAACTAAAAAGCACAAAGGCATTGCCAAAATCAATTTGAAGACAAGCTAGTTACTCAGACATCCAGTTTTCATTTCTGCGTGCAAGAGCCATGCAAAATTGCCTCGGGGGTTATCCAGTATGAATTAAACGCTGTTTATTTTAAACTAGAACTTTATTACAAGGTAATAGATGTGTTAGTTGATGCTTAGAGGTCCTAGGTGTGCTGGTTGTGAGTTAGGACATCATCGAAGTGCGTTTGCGGTCGTTTGGGCATTAGCACGCTTCGCAAGATTTGCTGAGGGTACGTAATAGGCGAGGCAATGGTGTTTTCTGCCGTGTGGTGGCAGCAATCAACTATTGATTTGTGTAACAGGCGTTGCATTTTTGTAGCGGCATTAATAATTAGATTTACTTATATCACAAACTATAAGCAAGCTTACTTACTTACTGCCTTTGTGGTGCATCGGTAGTGTGAGCGACTGCTTATCATGAGGTCTCAAGTTCGATCCCCGGGTCGGACAGTGTTATTGAACTTTTTCGTAAAAAGGAAAATTCTCAGTAGCAGCCCAGAGTTTGAAATTGTGCCTGGTAGACGGCATAGACTCGCTTTCTGTTACGTGGGACTTAAACATAGCTGGCGAGCCGTGGGTGTGTAATACACCTCTGTCTACCTCTTCGGGGAATACAGGCGTGATGCTATAAGCAAGCACCTGATACTAACTGACGATATAACTCAATAAACATGTATCACTTTCCTATATAAACTGCCTCTGTGGTGCAGCGGTAGTGTAAGCGACTGCTGATCATGCGGTCTCGGGTTCGATCCCCGGGTTGAGCAGTATAATTGAGATTTTACAAAAAAAAAAATCCTCAGTAGTAGCCCTGAGTTTGAAAAAGTGCCCGGTAGACGTCAATAGGCTCGCCCCCTATTACATGGGACTTAAACATAGCTGGCGATTCGTGGGTGTGTAATACACCTTTGCCTAGCCCTTCGGGGAATACAGGCGTGATGCTATGTTTTTTTATGTTTGTTTTTGTTGTTTGTTTTTGTTGTTTTTTGTGTTTTTACTTTCCTATGGCGACAAAGACTTTCTGGATAGAAGTATTGAGTTCGATCCCCAGTTCAGGCAAGCTTTTGTAAGGCACACGTCTTTGATTTTTGAAATAATGTGCAAGTTCACTGGTGCTAGGGCTGGGTACCAAGTGAGAGCACTCACTTGTTATCGGGCCCGAACGGGAATCTAAAAATTGACAATTGTATAACTTCTTAGTGATAGCCTAGTGGTTTATTTCGACTATAAAGGAAATGGTATCGAGTTTGATCCCCAGTCCAAGATCACAGTACACACCTCAGACTTCTTGAGGTTTTTCGAGAAGATAGATGTATTTGTTTACAAATTATAACCGCTCGGTGAAGGAATACATTCTGAGGAAAACTGCATGCCTGAGGGATTTTCTCGACGGCTTGTGAAGTCTGCCATCCTAAACTGTGGACTAGGGTTTAAGTCCATCTCTTTGACGGGAGACCCATGCCAAAGAGTGGGACAGTAAAAGCTTTAAATAAAAAATCGTCCCCAAACATCAGCATCCCTCAGTAAGTAGATACGACGGGCTTTCACAGATCTATGCCTCGTCCCATGCAACAATACTCTGTATACCGCTGTCGCCCTGGTACTTCTAAATTAAAATACAGTAAAATCTGATCATTGTACATTGTCCCTCATTTTAAATAAGAGAGAGTGAACAGAGAACGAGTGAACGTAACGAGTGATTGAATGATTGTTATTTAAACCAGGCTCTATTGATCGATGACAATGCCCCTCCGTACTTACGAACAGATTAGTACAGAGTTATGAAAGAATAAAGATGTCAGTTAAATTACACATTAAAATATTTCGTATAACTTTTTCTACAACAGAAAAAATCGTCCAGTAGAACATCTCTCTATCTATATCTATGTGCGGTATATATAAAATTCCTTGTCCTGACTGACGATCTACGCACGGCCTAAACTGCTAAGCCTACAGAGCTGTAATTTGGAATGTAGATTTGTTTTATAGGTACAGTAAGCATCCGCAAAGGAAGGGTTTTTGGAATGTCAACTGGCATGAAATGGGAGTTAGTACTTTCCTTTTTTAATTCCAAGCATAACTGGTGTTTAATTAATTAATATGAACTGAAAACAGAAGATTAAAGACATCTACTCTTATTTTAGCATAATAATTTTTATATTGTTCTGGAGGCTCAAATCCCCTCCTCATCCCCCCCCTATCCTTCCTTTTCACCTCCTCTAACTTTTACTAGAATTGGCTACGCGTGGTGGTTTGGTGTTACTAGCTTTTATTGGTTACGATAGCTGCTTACCATCCGGCATTCCTACCCTTGTAATACAAAAAATATAAAAGAATAGTAGTAAATTTATCATAAATAAATCTTGTAAACCAGTAATTTACTCGTATGGTATTATTATATGGTACCTCTACTGCTTTAATAGCCCTATATACGAACAAAAGATCTCTCCAACCCTTTCCCTTTTGGGCGAACACCCCAAGCGCCCGGTATATCTCAATGTAACTGTACTCTTCGTTTTGTATGAACTCCTGGTACATGCGTGCAATTTTTTAGAAAAACTTTCCGAAAAAATGGCGCTACTCTCATAGCAAAATGTTCTAGGCTGGATTTACACACCACCGAAGGAATGTAACATAGTTCCTTCCAGTGGCCCGTCAATAAAGGCGGAGAGACGGCATACGGCGGGTTTCTTTAGTGGGTGCAGGTCCCACACTAACCTGTTCGTTGCCCCGAACGACGGGGTGTGCGGTTAGGAACATTTTTTCCCACCTTAACAAAAAAAAAATAGTCTGGATTTACACGTGCGACGAATATATGTATGATTTACATATTTTGGTCTACGTGCATTCGTTGATTTTATTTTTTTAGAGCTTCGTCATCCTTAAATGTTGGTGTTTTACTTTAAGCAGGTTTGATATTAGTTTCATCATTTTCAGCCAACGCTGGATAAAGCGATAATTATCAAGTTGTCAATAAGAATACAACTTTTGAAAACAAGCAATTCTTTACAGCGCCGTTTCAGTAAAATATGCCTGATTACATATACATATATCTTAAGATACAATGAAAAACACAAAACATCGTCAATTTTTTTTTTATACAACGCAGGCAGCATCCAGGTGGTAAGCATACAGCCCACCAGATGGTAAGCGGTTACCGTAGCCTATAGACGTCAGTAACACCAGAGACATCTCGCACGTAGCCATCATAGGAAAGGGATGGGAGGTGGAGAGGAAGTATACTAAGGAGAGGATAGGATGAATACTAAGGAGAGTATAAGGAGAGGATTTGGGCCTTCGGCAATCTCACTCACCATACGAACCACAACAGTAAAAATACTTACCATTGTTCACTCCGATCTTCGGTGATTCCTGACTCATAACAACCATTTGTAAATCACATAAAGAATGACCCGACGTGGGAATCAACACATACCAACATCGGAGATCGGTATATAAACCAATCGACCATGTGTGTATTTAAAATTTAATTTAAAAGGCTATGCTTTATGTTGCTAAGAAAGTTGTAATACAATGAAATGTTCTTGTAGACACCGCCCAAAACAAATGTAAATATTTAAGAATATATGTACCTATTACTTCTAATGAATGGACGAGATGTTTTTGGAAGTCATTCGATGATGATTCGATGAAGTATTGTAACTCTAACTTCGTAACAAGGCTCTCGTTGTCATTCGTACCTACGCAGAGGATGTTCTACGTATAATATTTTGAAATATTTATTTATAATTCTATTATTCCGAATAGTTTACTTTTTTGTTGTATTATTCTACAAAAAAAGCCCAAATTGTAGATAAAAGTTACTAATTAATCCGGGATTACTTATTTTTTGTTTTATAATAAAGAATTTTGACTTCTTAGTAGAAACTAAGAAGTCCAAATTGTAAATTATATCTATAGATAGGATTAGATCGTTTATACATATGTGTGTTACAGAAACAGCAAAGTTTCTGCTTAATTAATCTTTTGAAAAATAATGTATAAATTAATATTAATACTTTCTGATAATATAAATATTACAAATGATGACTAAACTACTTTTGCAAAATTTTAATACTTTACCAGCATTCCTGATCACGGGGACATTTTGATAATATAAAAGTTCACAGGTGCTAAGTAAAGTATTTCTAATGACCACAATAGCAGTGATAGCTTTCTGGTAAAACCATAGACTGCAAATGCAGAGCTGAGAATCAAGTGGTACTCACTCTCACGTATGTGTAGGTATTGTGTTAACCCTTATATTTATATTGCCGTGTGGAGCCGGCTTTAGAATTCTCCCACCCCTCTCCACCCTTAGGAGTCGTAAAAGCCGACTGAGGGAATACCGAGGGAGTGGGCAGCAGCACTCCTTCGAGTATTAACAACATCCACTGCTATCGCCAACCCGCCTGCCAAGCGTGGCGATTACGGCACTATCCCCCATTCTTGGGGAGGCCAATGTCCAGCAGTGAACTTTAAAAGGCTGATGGATGGACGGAAAGATTGCGTTTACAAATTACCGCTTCTCGCTGAAGGAAAATATCTTGAGGAAATTTGCATGCCTGAGAGATCTTCTGCTTTTTTTTTTCTTTTTGGCTTGTGAAGTCTGCCAACCCGCAAAGGGCCAAGTGGTAGACTAAGGCCTAAATATCTCTCACTCTGAGAGCAGACCAGTTCCCAATAGCGGGATATTAATGAGAAAAAAATACTAGACGTCGCGGGACTTCTACCAGATGTGAAAACATCGAAATCATGACTTGACAAAGTACTCCTTAAGACGAATCAAACGAGTATAAACTCGATTGGTATGGTTCGTTTCATTACAGAGTTACTGTGGCCACCTTCCAGCTCCATCATCAGATCCTGGATACCATCTGGATTCCCGCACGGGAAAACTCTTTATAAGATCCACAAACAGTTGTTCTGAGTCTGAGCGTACTTTGTGTCCGTGAAATAGTATATTTGCAAGGTCCCCCGCGATACAAGGATTGCTAATTAGTGCAGGGTGTTATCTTTTTAAAAAATCTAGTCTGTTGTTTACTCAAAAAACTATCCATCCATCCATCCATCAGCCTTTCGAAGTCTACTGCTGGACATAGGCCTTCCCAAGAGAACGCCACAACATGTGTTTCGCTCATAATATATAGTGCCGTAATCGCCACGCTTGGCAGGCGGGTTGGCGATCGCAGTGGATGTTGTTAATACTCGAGGGAGTGCTGCTGCCCACCCCCCCGGTATTGCCTCAGTCGGCTCTTACGACTCCCATGGGTGGAAAGGGGTGGGACAATATTAGATATAGAATAAAAATCTAACTTTAGTGCACCAGAGGGCAGCACATTCTCATAAGAGTGTGTCTGTCAGGGTCTATAGTGTAAAGAAAAAAAATAAGTCTGAGTTTTCTTGCTGTAAGCCTGTAACGTTATTATCAAATATAAAGAAATACATTAAAGAAGATTGTTTTCATGATAAAGTCCATAACCTAAGAGGTTATGGGCCCAGGATACTCTGGAAATTGAGAAGGAAGAATAACTACGGCAAAGAAAAAGTCTTCAAACATCCTTGAAATAACCTCAAAATGGATCCCACGCGTCTAACACATTTAGAAAAATTTGATGGAAATAACTTTCGTCAATGGAAGTTCCAAATAAAATGTGCGTTAAAGGCAAAAGGAATCGATATTAGAGTGCCAATAACAGAACAAAATAATGCTGAATGGCTGAGAAATGATGGAATGGTATGTACATTATAACGTCGTCAATGGATTTTAAACAAGTTACTTTGATAGAAAATTGTGAAACTGCTCAAGAAATCATGACAAAACTTGAATCGATATATGAACAAAAGAGTGAACAATGCAAAATGATAATTCAAGAAAAATTTTATCAATACAAAATGGCATCGGGTGACAATGTAGCTCAACATATTTCGAAAGTGGAAACTTTGGCTAAACAGTTAAAAGAGAGTGGTGAGACTGTTAGTGACATGGCCATAATTACAAAAATATTGGGAACATTACCCCCAAAGTATAGATCATTGCGTCAAGCATGGATGTCATTGAACCCGAAGGAACAGACTATTGTGAATTTAACTGCTCGCTTACTGGATGAAGAAGCAAGTTTAGCAGGTGAAGAAGAGCAAGAGACAGCCCTCCTTGTTGCTAATAAAATATGGAAGATGAAAACAAAACAAAATGAACCGATGCCTGGTAGTAGTGGTATTAATCAAAATAAAAACACCAAACACAGGTTTGAATGCTACAATTGTGGAAAGCGAGGCCACTTTTCTAAAGAATGTCGTGCGCCAAGGAAATTCAAGTTTAGAAAACCTCATAAAGAAGGTGCAGATATGTTAGCATTTTATGTGGAGAATAATGCATGTAACACAGAAGAGAATACTTGGATCTTAGACAGTGGTGCTTCTGCGCATATGACCTTTAGAAAAGATTTCTTTATGGAACTGTTTGAATGTAACCAGAAATCATTGACATTAGGAAACAAACAATCAGTGGAAGTATCTGGCATCGGCAAAGTATTGATAAAAAGACATGTCAATGGACAGTGGGAGACAAGCGAGCTGCATGATGTATTATATGTGCCAAGTTTAAGAAGAAATCTATTTTCAGAAGGTGTGATAATACGAAAATTCTATTCTATTATTAAGAAAAATACAAGTGCTTTGATTTATAAACACAATGAAGTGGTCATGACTGCAAAAATCACAGAAAACAATTTATATCAATTAAACATAAAAACAGTGGTTCCAGACACATGTAATGTAGTGCAAAACAATCAAAATGATATTAAAATATGGCATGAAAGACTAGGTCATATTAATCCAAAACAAATTAAAAGTATGAGTGCTAATAATGTTGTTGAGGGCTTAAGATTAAAAGACAATGAGCAAAGTGATTTTCTTTGTGAAGCATGTGCATATGGGAAGCAGTGTAAGTTTACATTTCACAAATCTGTGCGAGGAAAACTACAGCCAGGTGACCTAGTATACAGTGATGTGTGTGGCCCAATGAGTTGCTCATCAATTCAAGGAATGAGATACTTTGTATTGTTCAAAGATGCTGCTACGAGTTACAGGCTTGTATATTTGGTCAAGCACAAAAGTGATGTTATAGAAATATTTAAGAAATATAATGCTATAATGAAAAATAAATTTATGCACAGTATCAGAATATTGCATACTGACAATGGAACTGAGTATGTAAATAAAGCTTTCCAAGAATATTTGGACAAAGAAGGAATAGTCCAGGAGCGTACTGCACCATATACGCCAGAACAAAATGGACGTATAGAAAGGGAGAATAGGACAATTATGGAGAGTGCACGATCTATGTTGTATGCACGCGACGTCCCATTGTTCTTATGGGCAGAAGCGGTAAATTGTGCAGTATATCTATTAAATAGAACTTCTTCTACTCAAACTCCTAATACTACACCTTTTGAACTGTGGAATGGTATCAAACCCCAGTTAAGCCATGCAAAGGTGTTTGGTAGTACTGGTTATGTATACATTCCAGACCTACTCCGAACAAAATTAGATAAAAAAAGTGAAAAGATGATACTAGTTGGTTATGACAATACCAACTACAGAATGTATGACACAAATACAAGAAAAATAAAGATATCAAGAAATGTTATATTTGATGAATATCAAGTTCCTAACACAAGGAAAAATATTGCACAAATAAGTATTATTGATGAAGATATGAAGATAAATCAGAGCGAAGAGCAAGTTAGTAATATAGATAACACTTCAAATGAAAACTTATCAACAGACAATGAAGACAGTTTGTTGAGTTGTAATTCTGATGATCCAACATATGAACCATCTCAAGAATTGGAAGATTTTGTAGTACGAAATATAAATTTAAGGCCACGATGTAACAGAAATTTTGAAGCTAATCTTGTAGAATTGTCAATACCTCGAACATATGCTGAAGCATTGAATAGTCCACAGAAAAGAGCATGGTCTGAAGCTATTAAAGAAGAATTGTCAGCTCACAAAGAGAATAATACGTGGACTGCAGTTAAGAGAACTGGTCAGCGAACCCTAACTACAAAGTGGGTCTTTACTATTAAGAAAAATGAAGATAATGAAGTTTTATGCTATAAGGCTCGTTTATGTGCACGTGGGTTCAATCAAATTAAAGATATTGATTATCAGGAGATATTTTCTCCCACAACAAGATATGATTCTATAAGAATTATTCTCTCTATTGCTGCAAAATATAATTTAGAAATTCAACAGTTTGATGTAAAAACTGCTTTTCTAAATGGGTATCTTGAAGAAAATATTTTTATGGAAATACCAGAAGGTTTATTAATCAAAGATAGTTATGTATTAAAATTGAACAAATCATTATATGGTTTAAAGCAGGCATCTCGATGCTGGAATAAGAGATTCAATGAGTTTTTAATAAAATATGGTTTTGTACAGTCTCAGGCTGATAATTGTATTTATGTAGGAATTTTTCAACAGTCTAAAGTATTCCTCATTATTTATGTAGATGATGGTCTTGTAATATCTGCTAATAAAATGCTTATTAAAGAAATAATAGAGTATCTAAAGCAAGCTTTTCAAATAAAAGAATTAAATTTAAAATATTTTGTAGGCATGCAAATAGAGAGGGCAAATAATAATATCTATATTCATCAGGGAAATTATATAAACCAAATTATTGATAAGTTTTGTATGAGTGCTGCAAATCCTGTCAGCACTCCGGCAGATGTTAATGTTATTATAACAAATAATGTGGATGAAAATATTGTTAATTTTCCATATAGAGAAGCTATAGGATGCTTAATGTTTTTGAGTTCTGTCTCAAGGCCAGACATTTCATTTGCTGTGAATGTATTAAGCAGATATGTAAACAATCCAGGTCAACAACATGTAAATGCTGTTAAACGTGTAATTAAATACCTAATTAATACTAAACATTTGTATATAAAATATGGAGAAAACAATGGTCCTACTGGATATTCGGATGCTGATTTTGCTGGTGATTTGGATACACGTCAATCCACTATAGGTTATATTTTTATAATGAATGGAGGACCAATCACATGGTCCAGTCAAAAACAAAAGACTATTGCTCTCTCCACAACAGGGGCAGAATTTGTAGCTGCTTGTGAATCTGCAAAAGAGATATTATGGTTTTAGCAACTAATGTCAGACTTAGGTGAAAACTATGATTGTATTACGTTAAATGTAGATAACCAGAGTGCAATAAAACTAATTAACAATCCTGTTTATCATAAGAGAACAAAGCACATAGATGTCAAGTATAACTTCATCCGGGAGAAGGTTAATTTGGGCTTAATTAAACTTAGTTATATTTCAAGTAAAAATCAGTTAGCAGACATTTTAACCAAACCATTGCCTACTCAGGCTTTTGCCTATTTGAGGGATCAGTTTTTGTTTGGTTAATTATATATTAGTAAATGTGTTAAAACTATATTTTTTTTATGAAAGTTAGATTTTAGTGGGAGTATTAGATATAGAATAAAAATCTAACTTTAGTGCACCAGAGGGCAGCACATTCTCATAAGAGTGTGTCTGTCAGGGTCTATAGTGTAAAGAAAAAAAATAAGTCTGAGTTTTCTTGCTGTAAGCCTGTAACGTTATTATCAAATATAAAGAAATACCTTAAAGAAGATTGTTTTCATGATAAAGTCCATAACCTAAGAGACAATTCTAAAGCCGGCCCCACACGGCTAAAAACTATAGGTAATACATATCTATAAATTATAATATACCTACAGCAGTACCATACTTTACAAAAAGCAATTGAAATCTTATGTTTTTCTTAGAATACCAAGACTCAAAACTTGAGGATCGCACATATCCATTATGGGTATCAACGTCACTACACTCGACTCATGAGGTCGATAAGTTGATCATAACACCAATAAATAATAGAACAATTCAGATATCATGACTGTCTACAGATCATCTCGACCCTACGGCCCATGTCCTGCTTTTGTAGCATATATATTAGTGTGTAGAGAAGCAATTCTAGTGGTAGAGCGTAGTTTTCATCCCAGCATGAATGGGCCGGCTCGATTGGGAAAGTATTACCCTCTCACTGGCTTCGAATTTAAGATTTCTACATGACATAGTCAAGTACTTATCTATTATATGCACACAGAAGTGTTGAAATATGACACAATATGAAGCGGCTTCCCACTGCCCACATTTCGCTTCCGTAAGAACGAGATGGGACTGGTCGCTAAATCACTTCGCCGCCATTCTGATAATTATTACTAAAAATATCCATTCGGTTCGCAGGGGTAGAAGAAAAAAAAGCTTGTAAAATGGAAAAAGAAATGCGAGCAGAGTTTGAAACTGAGCCTTTTGGAATGCCGATCAAAAATTCTAGTAAATGACCGAGTACATCAAGCGCTTCTATCAACTTACTTCTATAAAAATAATATTTTACGTGCCAATACATGTATTTTATGTTCATATCATCCGGCTGTACCAGGCTGTACAGGTTTCCCATGAGCTAGTATTAAAAAAACAACAGTTGCCATAGACATAACAAAAGAGGTTTATCAACTACCATGTGTCCAGTTTACAGGTCAAGCCCAATAAGTGTGCATCTCTTTTATTTTCACAAGATATATGATTGTGTGGCGCACTGTGCCGCAGGCGCGGATATTTTCAAAATAATAATTAAGCGGATACATTTATTATGGCGCACGAATATATAATGCGTTCTAAAGAATTAACATATGGTGTTTCAGCTAGCTTCTTTTATAATATTCTTGAGTTTAAAATACTGTATGGAAGGAAAAACTTTGTGTTAATACTTTTTGGTGTTTATGTGAATACTATTGCGCGTAATTATTTTCTTACTATCCCGACATTTTAAATGTTGTATAATAAATATATATTCACGAACATTTTCACACAACATCCTCTGGTCCCAAACTAAGCTTAACGCTTGTTCTATCGTTACCAGATTACGGATATAATACGTAATTATACTACTTTTTTTTTGTAAATACATACATATCATAAATAGAAAATACCCAAACGCAGTACAATTATCTGTGTTCATCATACAAATAATTGTCCTGAGTGGGAATCGAACCCATGACCTCATGCACGGAAGTAGGTTACACTACCGACCACGCCACAAGGCCCGTCATAATAATGGGCATAGAAATGTTAAGAAATTAGATGTTTCAATGTCAACTAGTCGTTACAGAAACAATACCAAGCGAATAATGCTTTAGCGGTTAGCCTTTTTAAATTAGTTAATTTCAATATACTACTGCTAACCGAGGTATGCTAGTGCCACACAATTCTACTAGCCAGTAGGAGTATAAATATTGGCAATAGTAGAGACATTAATACTATCAGGAGAGGAAGGATAGCTAGATAACTATATGCCTCTATTCTGTAAGAGGGCGTACACTTCATTGTCCGAGCCAGTCTATTTAATTAAGAATCAAGGCTATACCGCTATGCGACCATATGACACAAAGGCTACAGTTCACAAATTACCATAGCTTATAGATACTAGCAAAACTAGAGGCGTTATTAGCGTGTCGCCAAGTCCTTGTAAAGAGGTAGGAGTTGGAGTGGAGGGTAAATAAGGAAGGTATAAAGAGGAAGGTTGTCACTAATTTTAGGAAAAGTAAGTAGGAATTTCATCCAGAAACTCCAGTGAAGTTTCGAACGTCCTGTAGATACAGTTTCTAAGCCGTCAGCGGTGTACAGGGTGCGTTCATTGCTGGTCCGCAGCAGCTGCGCGCGTCGCCGCCGGCCGCGATTTGTGCGCCTGCACTGTATCGCACCGGTGTACGATCGCGGAGCCATCGGGATATTCGAATTTTAAATTCTTCATTTAATTTATAATGTTATTATTTGGCATCTGTGTTGCCAGAACCATCTTAGTCATAGTCAGCTATAAATTTATATCGTCTTTTTTATATTATTATATTTTTACTCACAACATTGTATAAGTGCATAAATAAAACTATGTCTTCAAACAATAAATTACGTCTATTGAATACACTGTCAACCGGTTGTACATAATCTAAAAACCGCTAGTTTACAATGTAAAGGTTATCCAATAACCATCTCAGGAAATTACAAGTTATATGAACTTTGCAATAATGCCGCACTTAGCACCAATTATTTACTCGATAGACAAACTCTTGTTTGTATTTACTATAATAAATATTTTATACAACATCTAAATGAAGCGGTTGTAAACTATATGCGGATTGTGATAAAGTCGTTACAATATGAAATTCAAGCTGGTTTTTGTAATGATAGGTTATAAAATAACATTGTTTATTATATGACATATTGGAAAATTTTAGTCACGAACGCTAATCGTCTGTTATTTATTATTTAAATTGATCGGCCATTGTGAAATTATCAATATCATTAAGTACTATTTATTGGTAGATTTTATGTAAAACTAGCTGCTACACGCTAATCCATACGCGTGAAATTTAGTTTATTCTTATCGGCGTGGAAACCTATTTGTTTTTTCATAATAAAATTAGCCTAAGCTACTCTTTATAATATCAACTATCTTCCTGTGAAAGTCCCCTCCAAATCGATCCAGCTGTTTCGGGGATTACCTGAAGAACAAGAAAGACACAAATATTTTGTTAAAGCCTTTATGTTATAAGTACCGACCCTATGTACTCGTACCTTAATACATATAGTTTTTAGTCCATCCTTTTATAGTCCACTGCTGGACATAGGCCTCCCATGGGATAGTACCGTAATCGCCACGCTTGGCAGGCGGGTTGGCGATCTCAGTAGATGTTGTTAATATTCGAAGGAGTACTGCTGCCCACTCCCCCGGTATTCCCACAGTCGGCTCTTACGACTCCTATGGGTGCAGAGGGGTGGGACAATTCTAAAGCCGGCCCCACACGGCATATTTTTATTTAGTAAAGAGCTGTTATTTAGACTTTACAAAATGACACTTCAATTGTATTTATTTGTACCTATAGATTAATTTATCAAAGAAAACATAAATTTCATTATACCTTATAATTATTCTGTGATTGATGACATTATGGAAACATGCTTAAATAGACTCCCGTCTGTTTCCGGACACTTATTTTAATTTTATCTATCATGATGCTTCAGCCATATTCATTTTATCACTAACATATGTAGGTTGGTATGTACCTGTTCCAGTGATCCGCCAATACAGGCGGAGAGACGGCACACGGCGAGTTTATTTAGTGTAACCGCCCCACCACGTTGTCCGTGTGGTGACGGACTAAGAATACATGTGTCACCACCCCATCCTTTTCCGCGTATGTCGTACTAGGTGACTAAGGGAAGAAAGCAATTATCACCCATTGCATTACTGGTGGTAGGGCTAGGTACGAAGTGGGAGTAGTCACTTGCTATCGGGCCCGAACGGGTTGGTACCACCGTCTTCTGTGTGACCGGTCATGAAGCACATCAGTGTGTTTTGGCTGTAGCAGAAGATAACCGTTTATTCTTTCATTTCATATCTGAGAAATGAAATAGTGCGCAGCGGCTTGACAATACTCTCGGTAGGTATAGTTGATTCCATGAGCGATGGTTACCACTTATCATCAGGTCTGCCATCATTAGCAATAAAAAAAATACTACCCTGTTCGTTGCCCCGAACAATGGGGGTGTGGTTAGGTACATTTTTCCCGCTTTAACAAAAGAAAAGGTTGGTATACAGGTACCTACCTAACTGGTCTATGGATTCTCAGATGTTGCTTAATGGGGCACTCTGCTGCTGTCTGTAGAGCGTGTTGCATTATTTCTTTTATTTCTACCAATAATTCCTTAAAGTATTTACTAATTAGCCATTGCCCGCGGCTCCGCCATAGCCAAAAGCTAGTTTTTAGGTTATATCAGGTTCAGCAGGAGACTATTAGCGCTACTATTAGCGGGATAAAAATGCCAATCAGTTTTTATCCATTCAGTAGTTTTTGCGTGATGCACGAACGAACAAACAGATAAACAGACAAAAAATCTAAAAAAATTGTTTTGTGTTCAGACACGCCTATATAGCCTATCTATCATCCGTGTGGTGACTTTGTGTTTAATGTGATTCTTTCATTTCATATTTGAGATGAAATAGTGCGCAGCGCTATCTTCAATAATCATAAAATCCAGACGCTTTCAATGACATCCTCAGCTCTTTCAATCAATATTTTCGCGTACAGTTGTAACTGTACATAATTATACGCACGACACTAATAAAGTAAAATATAAAAAAGCCTGCCTCGGTGGTGCAGCATTAGTGTGTGCGACTGTTGATCATGAGGTCTCGTGTTCGATCCCCGGGTAGGGCAGTGTTATTGAGTTTTTTCGTAAAAAGAACAAATCTCAGTAGCAGCCCGGAGTTTGGTGTGCCCGGTAGACGGCAATAGGTTCGCCCCTTATTACGTTGGACTTAAACATAGTTAGCGAATGTGGGTATGTAATACGCCTCTGCTTACTCCTTCGGGAATATTTAAAAAAAAAAGACAATTAAGTACTTATTATTACTCTAGTATTCAAAAGCTCTGCTTGTCAACCTCAGAGTCTTCTTTTGAGTAAGATTAATCTTTAAGGAAAGGGAAATTAATTTACTAAGTACACTTACTATAAAGTAAATGCCTGGTTGGTCTAGCGGGAGTGTATGCGTATGCTATCATCTAGTCTCAAGTTTGGACACAGCGTCGGGCCAACAAGATGTTATTGAAATTCTCAATAGCTGCTCAGAGTTCTGAAGTAGGTAGTGCCTCGGATAGCTCGTAAGGTCGTTGGTCCTGGTCTCGTTCATCGTTCGTCTCGGAATACCATAAGAAAAAAATATCCCATCTGACTATGACGGTGAGGAAACAGAGTTTTCTATGTTTCCGATATATTCGTTATAAATATATTGTCTCTAAAATCTAAATATATTGTCTCTAAAACCACTTTATCATCCTCTGAAAAACGTGATAAACATTTCTCCAACATCCTTCAATCACAAATTCTCAAAAACGATTAACGACACTCGCATGACAAACTGAACAAAACTAAAGCGTTCTTTGAAAATTATGGGCATACTGCCAACATTATGAGCAGTTGGTACTTAGTTACCGGCATACTGCCAACATTACGAAATAAGTAGTTACTACCAACTGCACCTAATTGCGCCTTGCACATTGTCTTGGGGCCATCATGAAGCTAGACCCACGACTTCCCTAAGGCATATACTCCGTTCTAAATGAAAGTGTGCAGTACATAAACGAGATTATACTTAAATTTTCTCAGAATTCAATTTTGTTAACACTTTAATTATGAATAAATATGCTATGATGATACAGTTTTTAATGCTTTTATTTTACATATTAATTTGAGGTTATATCTCATATAAATATTATAAATTAATTGCTGTTCGCTTGTTCGTAGGCAGATGTGTATTTATACACCCATGATTCGCCAGCTAAGTTTAAGGCAATCCTAATTATCATTAAATAGGTATATTCCATCCATCCATCCATGCAGGCGGGTTGGCGATCGCAGTGGATGTTGCTAATACCTACTCGAGGGAGTGCTGCTGCCTACTCCCCCCGGTATTCCCTCAGTCGGCTCTTATGACTCCCATTACAATTCTAAAGCCGGCCCCACTTGGCCATTAATTATCAATATAATCGCTGATAAAACAAATTGTGTAGATGATACGAAGTTCACCGGGTTTTCTAGTATTATATAAAAAGGCAGGTTCTGATAATTTATTGCTTACATTCCCCGCGGCTTCGCTTGCGATTAATTTCGGATAGGATTCCTATTATTAGATATAAGCGTCGCCACGCTAACAGTCGCTACCATAGATGTAGTAATCTATGGTCCCTACCCTCCCTCCGCATTAGATGTATCACATCAAAAATATAGGTTCCGGATAAGTAATCACCAACATATCAACTTACTTTACTTTACTAAAACCTTCTCCGAAACACGCTGCATCTTATGATATAAGTATTATTCCGATCGGTTCAGTAGTTTTCGCAGTATAACCGAACAAAAAAACCAGCTCTCCATTTATTAGTACCTATAGATTATATCAATGGGAACGGCAAATAAAACGCACTATACATTCGAAAAAATGTTAATTTCGCATTTCGTGAAATTTTTAAACGATATGGACTGTGGTCATCGTGAGAGTTTTTCGTCATATTCGTGAGATATTTTGTGTTAGCCTTAGGGAATAATTAGTTGGAGTTGATTCGTTGTGAATGTGAACTGGGATCACGAACTCGCGTTCAAATGATGTCAATTGTTGGGTCGGATTTAAAGATGTCTGTTTATATATTTCTTTGTATGTCTGGTCATGTGTTTAAATAGGCGAAAAAGTCGAATTTCCGTGATTAAAACCGCTTGTTTGTGGCTGTTAGTAAGGTTTGCTAGTTGTAGACGAAGTTAGGGCACTATAAGACATCTATGGGCAAAGGTTAGTTTTTATATATTTTTTGAGCATTTGACATGCTTAGCCATTTCGTCACCCAAGAAATTAAGACTATGACTTTCGATAATACATGAAGAATGAGTGTGTTGTCGAAATTCGCATACCCGAGCAATTATTTGTCACAATGGTTGAATTGGCAAAGCATCTGGGACGGTATTCCAGGAGATACAGGTTCAAATCCTACTCGTAACTTTCGATTTCACATTTTTACACTTGCATGAATCAAACGTGTCGGTCTATTTCAATATAAAAGGAAATATCAGAAAACTAGTCAAATTAAATTTTATTCTTGAAGATGTTGTTAGCACAGGGCTCGAACAGACTAGATCATTTTGTATTTGCCATCTTCAGAGCTTATGAAAGCCTAGCCAGACTAATAACAAACAAAAATCGTTCAACCAAAACTCTACTGGAAAATTAATATCTAAAGAGTTTTTTTTCTCGTCTAATATTCTTTTTAATGATAGAACATTGTACTAAGTAATAATCTTTCTATAGCACTTTACACACTTACAATTTAATAGGCACAAATAGCACACAGAATTAGAACAACCATTTACGAAGCACACAATGAATTTTGTCCTGTGTGGAAGGAACCCAAATTTTTATTTTCACAAGAGATTACTTTTCCACTGTTGGGCACAAATCTCTCAGATTGAGAGGGGCGACCACGCATAGATGGACCGACGATCTGGTCAAAGCCACGGGTAGCCGTTGGATGCGGTCGGCATAGGACCGCTCGTTGTGGCGTTGGCATATGTCCAGCAGTGGACGTTGAAAGGCTGATGGATGGATGGATGGAGAGGGGTTAGGCCTTAGTCCACCACGCTTGCCCAATGTGTGTTGGCAGAATCCACAAGTCGTCAAGAAAATATCTCAAGCATGCAGGTTTCCAGTGGTCCGCGTGTGTGTGAGGAGTGGGCGAGAACCCCACACTATCCTGCTCGTTGCCACGAACGATGGGGTGTGCGGTTAGGAACATTTTTCCCGCCTAAACAAAAAAGAAGTTTCCCTTCGATGGTTTCCTTCACTGAGCAGTGATAATTGGTCAATAAATACATAAATAATTTCAAAACTATCGAAAAATCGCAGCGGTGTGATTTGCACGGTCTGTCCTCGCGAACACGCTTAGGTACGTACTGTTAGGAGGACAAGCTGGTTAGTGTTTTTAAAAAAAACGCCCAAAATCTTTTGAAGGTTTTTTTTATTGACCTCAACACCGTACTACTCTAATCACACGAGAATGGCTTCACAACCGTTTACCGTCGCGTCCCAGATCTAACTTTATAAAATGAATAAATGAAGAGGATCATATTAACATGATACTATTCCGCGAAAGTAGCTGACTAGGCTTTCAATACATACTAACTAGGGATGTAACAGTACGTAATAAGTCTGTCACCATAAAAATATATTTTAAAAAGTGTATTATTTTAAAGAAAATAGTTACGACGCTTATACCTAATGTAACCCGTCACGTCTTTTACCATCTATACAATATATTTAATAAATTGCTTTTTATTAGTCTCGCTAAAACTCAAAACTGGCTTGACCGATTTGAATAATTGTTTTTTTTTTGTATTATTCGATCTAATATAGGGGTGGTTTAAAAGTAAAAAAAAAGGAGAACCCTATAAAAAAAGTAGACAAATTGCAAAATTCAATAATGACACGTTTGTAAGCCGTTTTCCTAGGTGAACGACAAACGCGGTAATACGACGTGACGCGACGCAACACGAAAATATCAAATAGAGGTTTTATGCACTTATGGTCTACGTTGTCGCCTAATATGAATGCGACAAACGCGATTAAAGTATTAGTCGCAATACGTCGCATCGCGTCGCATTGCTCACCTACGACAACGGGTGAGACGACTAAAATGACAGCTGCTGTCATTCTGTCTAATTAATTTGCATTACAAGCAAGTTTCGTGATTATGATGCGCTGGTTTTCCAGCCCAACATTATTTTGAATTTCGGTATTGATAAAGATACAGTTGAGGCCAATAAATATTTTCCAACAGAAAATTCAAAGTGAATTTGAGAACTGGTACACTTTACACTGATGCATCTAAATCTTCAGATAGTGCAGTAGGTGTAGCAGTTTGGATACCTTTCACAAGAATCTTGCTAAATTATAAATGTCCACCTGCTTCATCAGTATTCACTAGTGAGTCAATAGCAATTTTAGAAGCAATTAAATTTGTGAAATCACATAATTTAAATAATTCATTAATATTTTCAGATTCTAAAAGTTGTCTACAAGCAATATTATCTAATCCTTTCACGTCTAAATCAAAATTTCCAATTATTTTTCAAATAAAAGATGAATTGGTCCAATGTCATAAACTTGGTATTAATATTATTTTGGCTTGGATTCCTGGTCACATGGGTATCCTAGGTAACGAATCAGCTGATTGGCGTGCCAAGTCTGCAGCAGTTGTAGGCTACCTTGATCATTTTCATGTATATTCATATGACTTTTGTTCCTCCCTGAAATCAGTCCTATTTCAGGATTGGACTAAACAATGGCTTATTTCTAAAAATGTTAAAGGGAAATTTTAAGGTGATATTCAACCTGAGATTCCCTACAAACCTTGGTTTTCTAAATTCAAAAAGGCTGATAAGGCTACCACTTCTACCATCTGCCGGTTACGTTTAAACTATTCTTGCATTCCGGTATTCCTTGCTAAACTTAGGATTAGGGATAATTCCATTTGCGAATGTGGCCTGGCTCAAGGAAATATAAACCATATATTCTTTTGCTGCTCTAAATTAAATTGTTCTTTATATAATATTTTACCAACTGAAATCTCTCGTCCTACATCTTTTAAACTTATTTTGTCTCTTGTATTTACTCCATTTATTAAAACACTTTGTAAATTAACAAAAGTTAATAAGATTAAATTGTAAATGTAGGTATGTACATATTATAGAGGTAATAGGGTATTGAGTCTAAAAAGAAATAGTTTTAGTTTTGTATATATTGTATTCCTGTAAGTAGTTGTAGGTATGCCATGTAGTTAGAGTTGTATTTTTTGTTTCAGTGTATCTCACGGTAATCTGTGGTGTAGGACCCATTTTTCACCGTCTATTTCTTTTTCACCGAACAAATTTCCGTTGTTTGACGGTCTACCTTAAATTAATACTCGATATTGGCGAAATTGTGCTTACACTGCCAAAACAAAAGCCAGCAAGTTTCGTTTAACAATCTATCAAATACCAAATCATAGACGATGCCAATTGATTATATCATCGCTGACAAAATAAATTGTAGGTCATACGAAGTTCACCGAGTCATTTAGTCTACAGTAAAAAGAAAAATAATTCAACTCAACCCTGTATTGTTTTTAATTTACCACAACTTGTCTATGGTCAATATTTTGAAAAGAATATGCCATAAAAACTTTGACGTATGACGTCACCCGCACATGTTTGCACGGCGAAGGCGACAGATCAAAGGCGCGTTTTCAATATGCTAGTGCAGCGATGCAAGAGGAGGGTGGACTTTTGAGGGCCAAAGCTAGATTCGTTTTTTATTTTTTTTAATAGTTTCATATTTTAATGAATCCTAAGGACACTTTTTCTTTATCGTATTCAATTGTAGGCAAACTTCCACGCGTTGCAGTAGTTGTTGCACACTTATTTCGTACGTTAATCTTACAGAAAAAATTGGTTGTCTGTAAAGTCGGTTTACTGACGATAGTTGAACGTGACAACGTCAAAGAATCATTACCTTTATCGCTGTAATTATCGTTGCTATAAACAATTGACACCACATTCACTTTTCACTGCACTTGATACTCGGTCAAAACATGTAAATGTACTATAGTATAGCAGCTGTCCACGCAGACGCATCGCTCACTCAAGTAGGAGAGAGACGGATGTCGAACGCTGCCGAACGCAAAGGCCGATTGTGCTTCTTTGTCGCTCGTTCCGCGCTCTCGCTTGCACTTCAAGCCTTACATGGAACGCCTCAGAGCGAGGTAACGCCGCATGAGTCATGTTTTTTCGTGCGTGCAGCCGGCTCTATCGAATTATAAGACGTTGTCGCGTCAAAAAAGTAATTTCGGAGTTCATACCGGACAAACAACGTGAAGCGAAATATTTATGTATAAATATAATCATAACTCTCTTACTATAATTATTGCCTACAGTATGTCCTTGTGGTGACAGATAAAAGCTCATTCATCATTCACAATCATTTCATTTCCTACCTGGAACCGTGTGGTATTGCAGGCTAATTATCCTTTATTTGTATAATCCCAACAGTTAGACGTATGGGTGGCAATTAAGAAAATGTTATACGCGCTACACGCGCTTCTATGTACATATCAGTAAGCATTAGGAACTTACCTTTAAACACGGAGTACGGAAAAAGAGCATTTAAAGAACAAATTATTTGTGAAAGTCTGAGAAACACTGTTTTGGTGGAATAAAAAATAATACTAGATTTTCACTTTATATGTTCTTAGGTAGATACTTTACTGGATTTTTAAGAATTCAAAATCTAAATACGACTCTACGGCACACTAAAGATCTCTATGCAAAAGTCCTACGGCAACTATCACTAGCATTATGTCCTGTACTGGGCTCTAGATGATATCCTTATTTTCTGGCTTTTGATCTATATGTATACTAAATATCATGCTGATCGTTTGAGTAGTTATGGCGTGAAAGCGTAACAAACAGCGTAATAATTTTTATCCAAAGCCTTTCAGTCGTTTAGGTGTGATTTAGGGACAAATAGCCAAACATTTAAACATTTAGCATCTAAACATCAAAGACTACATTTTTTTAAATTTGGATGCGTTCTAGTAGAAATTTGTTTTTAATTGAGCTTAAATTGGGCGCGAAATGAGTTCGGCCCCTCCGGGTGGGGTGCGAGTTCGACAATGATAGCTTTATTACAAACCATACATTAATTGAAAATATTTATCATATTCATTAAGTTTTAATTTTAAATGTATATTGCGATAAGTTTACCTATAATAATAAAATTTTGGTGCTGAACGACAACAAGGATTTTGTAGTAATTACTGAATAAGAACATGAAAATAAAAGAGTTGATTGCGAGTGACGAGATAGGATTACTATTCCTTTACTTTTTTGCGGCACTTTTCTCAATTGTAACAGATTATCAAAGAAATTACTGACCATAGATAAGTCACATTTCCAAACGAACAGTATTGTTTCCCTCCAAAATCTGACAGTTCAATTACATTCACCGAGACAGACGCCATTTGTTCAAATTGGTCTTGTTTTACAGATATAACAACCTTAACTTAGCATTCGAACTAATATGTATCAATCTTATTTGTGACTACATAAAGTCGATATTTGGTTATACTGAGTATATTTAAAAGCAGAAATGTTAAAATATATTTTTACGTTCCATTTCGTGGTTAATTCAGCGTAAAAATGAGTTCTTTATCGGGTCGTGTTTTAAGCGTCTGTTTATATAGTTTTGGGGACAAAAGGGTGAATAAATTAAAACGAGTACGCTAATATTGGGTGTGTAATGACGGTATTGAATGCAGTTTCTATTGCATTAAAGGGAATAAACAGTTTTCTCCATAAAATGATGTATCTAAATATGATACTTTTTTAATTACTTAAAATATTTTTTATTATACATGGTGTCCACTACAGAACCCCGTCCGGCCCGGGGGCGGCGCTTCTCCGCATACGCGCTGCCGCCGCTCCCATTTCCGTCGTCGTCACAGGCGGTACCTCCCCATCGTCGGCCTCCCGGTCGTCATCTGGCGGAGCCATGACTGGGGGCGTGTGCACCGCCCGTAAAGGGAAAAGTCCCTCGACCACCTCAGAGAGGAAGCCCGGCTGGAGGGTCTCCGTAAGGGGGGGCCCTGGGCGCGGAGCTTGTTAAGCGCCGCGCGGTACGGGCGTCCCCAGGCGTCCCGCTCGAGACCCTCCAGCATCTCCTGCCTTTTCGTGTCTTTCAGCTTAAATGCGGCGCGCGCACTGCTGTACGCCGCATACAGCTGGCTCTCCCGCTCCTCGTCACGGATTCGGCGACGTCGGCTGCGGGTGTAGGACCTCCGGGCACGAATACAGGCCGCACGGAGGTTCACCAGCTCCGGAGACCACCAGTAGACCCCGTTCCGTCGAGACGGGCGCCGCACGCGGGGCATGACTGCATCGCAGATCTGCGTAAGCATGCTGCGAATGCGGCCAGCCTCGGCGCCCACGTCTTCCGACAGGGGGGGAGGCAGCCAAGATTGAAAAATGGCCGCCTCTACTAGCGGGTCCCTGTCGAGCCTACCCACAGCCCATCGAGGAAAAAAGCGGGAGTTCTGTCCGCCGCGTAACCCCTGCTGGCGCCCTGAAGGGTCCGGGAGACCTCTATCTGAATGTATCTGTGGTCAGATAGGGTCTCGATCTCCTCCAGGACTCACCAGCTCCTTACGCATGCGGAGACACTGGGACTAGCGAACGAAAGGTCCACTATCGACCCGCCCCAGCGCCGCACGCACGTTTGGGCGGACCCTCGGTTGAGCAACACGAGGTCCGCCGCTGCCGCCCACTCAGGTAGCAAGCAACACTATGCTAAGTAAGGCATTTCTCATGCGTTCGTCAGGGCAAGCCATTCCATTCACAAACAATACTCAAGCGATACTTTACTAAGCGAACGCACGGCGTCGATTATAGACCTGTGATTGGCTTCGATCGACGGTGATTGGTGCCTTTCTGTTCCTAAGTTCTGTATTTGGCAGATTTGCGGATGACATAAATAATTAAAAAAAATTATATTGTAATACTTTCTAACATTTACGCGAATTTTACACATTTTGAAATAAAACTGCGTTTACGGAATCTATCGCGTTTACTTGATTTCACGGATTCACTTAGATGGTATGCGATATATCAGCTTTGGATGCCTGGTGTTGTCCACACATGCTGGGTGTTGTCCACACAACACCCAGCATAATCCTTGTATCACGGAGGACTTTACAAATATACAATTTCACGGAGACAAAGTGGAACCAGACAAAGAATTGTGCTGTGTGGGAATCGAGCCCACATCACTCTATATCGGTATCTAGGGATGGGCCGAAATTCGTTTTACATTCGGTTTAACCGAATTTCGGTGGCTTAAAACCGAAACCGGTCTTAAATGCCGAACATTCGCTATAAGCCAAAGGTATGGTTTCTACTAAAATTAAGAGAAATCCAATCTGTCACAGCTGTAAAATAAGTACTCTAGAACATGGACAAGAATAATTTAATCATGTTCAGTTGCATGTACATTAAACTATAATTATTATAGATAAATTAAAATGAACCTATATATGAATAGTTTTTTTCGCAATCCAGGAGTCTATGAATCAATAAACCCAATAATTTGAAATAATATGTCACCCTTACATTTATTGTTTTACGACGTTGTCTTTCATAAACAAAAATTCACACAGAACACGACAAGTTACTCCCGAGAAAGCACACACCGAAGTTCGGTCGAACTTCGGCCGAATTTTGTATATTTACCGAAAGTTCGGCCGAAGTTCGTATTCGGTTAAAATCACATTCAGCCCATCTCTAGTATCTGTACCACTCCACCATCTGTGTAAGTGCACGGTGTATGCACGAGATAGAGCGTACTGAGGTATCAGTACGCTCTATCGCAATTGCGGTCTTTCCAGAAGATTCTATAATTTCCTCACTTATATACGCAGTTTATACATAAAGACGTTTCGCTACATACGATCATCTTGCACCTGCCACTCAAATCACGCCTACAGGTCTGGTACAGCGATGGTAATACTATGTATAAAAAACAATCGATATTGAACTTTATTCGCTTCTTATATGACTCACATAACAGATTAAACTAGTAAAGTATTTGTCTTGTCTTGGTAAAAGAAGTAAATAGGCATAGATTAACATACGAGAGTTGATTCTGCCTATGTTTATAATTTATTTATACATGTTTTAGCTAAAGAGCTTGCCTACTTTATAATTAAAATAGAATTGTATAATAAAATACAAAGTAATTAAAAACTATTTAAATTGTTTGTGACGATGACTGAATTGACTGTTATTTTCGCTTTCACATTTTTCACACTTTGTGTTAGTTTATATGCCTAAGCATGTCAAATACTAAGAAATATATATAAAAATATCAAAATATTTATAGACCAGTGCCGATAATTTTTGAAACCAAAAAAAATTATAGTAGGATGAATCCCATTGGAAAAGTAAGAAAATATAACAAAAATAGAAGGAAAAATAATTTACGGGCGATTTGAGGTCGGGAAGGGGGTGGGGTGAGCTTTTAAGGGTAAAAATCGGTTTATCGTGATTTCCGGCAAAACTAAGACTTCTATCGAAGAAATTTAAATGGCAATAAAAAGATCTACAACTTTTGTATTAACACTTTTTTCACATAACCTCAAAATGAAAAATCTAAAAATCCAACGTTTTGGTTTTTTACTTTTAACTTCCACAAAAAATAATATTTTCGCGAAATTTAGTGAAAACTTAGCGAAATAACTTTTTGTTATCCTTATTATAATTAGGGTGATTTTTCGATATTTAATCAAAATAAAAGGAGAAAATAAATATCAAAAAAAATCACAATGTGTTTGAGATATAAAAAGGTAAGTTTGCACCAAATTTCGCGAAAAAATATTATTTTTTGTGGAAGCTAAAACTAAAAAACCAAAAAGTCGGTTTTTCAGATTTTTTACATAAATTTTGAGGTTATGTGAAAAAGTGTTAATACAAAAGTTGTAGGTCTTTTTATTGCCTACAATTTTGCCATTTAAATTTCTTCGATAGAACTCTTAGTTTTGCCGGAAATCACGATAAACCGATTTTTACCCTTAAAAGGTCACCCCCACCTCCTTCCCGACCTCAAATCGCCCGTAAATTATTTTTTCTTTTATTTTTGTTATATTTTCTTACTTTTCCAATGGGTTTCATCCTACTATTATTCTTTTTCACTTTTTACCATTTTCAAAGGCTTCGGCACTGGCCTATTATAGGGCTGCGTCATTATTTGGTATAAATCTTATTAATCTTATTCTTGTAAAATGAAGCTTTTCTCGTTGGTATAATGTGTGCAATTACTTCCGTACTTCCGATTGATGGCGCAGACATCACCCAAGACGTTAATAATTAATGTCTTATCGAAATTCGCAGTTCCGAGAAATTGTCACGATGACTGAATGGGCAAAGCATCTGGGACGGTATTCCAGGAGATGCAGGTTCAAATCCTGCTCGTGACTGTTATTGCCGATTTCACATTTTCACACTTGGTGTTAATATAAATTTTAGTTTTAATACAAGCGTTAGTGTTGACGAACACAGTATTTAACGTATCATAGTTATATCTGGATATAATGGCTATAAAAAACCGTTTCGAGACCCATACACATTTAAGCTTATACAAGTCAACTAGTTGCCGAACTGTCCGGCAATAATATTACTAATTACTTCTCGTAACAATCAAAGATTCTTCTCTACCTACGAAGTAGCCCATCTGTTAGTATAGTCTATGGCTCATATGAGTGGCGTACAGTTACCGAAGTGGCAGAACGCAAGCGGAGCACCGCCCGGGGACATCACGGCTGCGCCCGCGCTGTTCCACCCGCCCCTACGAAGTGGATACGTTCAGCTGACTATTGTACACCGATTATAATAAATAAAATGGTTTTATTCGACTGCTAGGACCGTCTCCAGACCTCTGTATCGAGTTTGAATCCCAGTCTGTGGTCGATAATTAAATAAAGCTCTCTTCACCTCTGCTTCTTTTAATATTACACTCTGCGCAAGATATATTCCTATCGCGGGGATTTTACAAACATACAATTAATACTCAGAATAATCATTCATCATGGGACTTACAAAGAAATGTCATGTGCTGGAATCGCACTCTCAACGCTTGGCACGGGAAGCCAGTATGTAAACCACTACGCCATCTGTGTCTGTTTTGCTCACGAATTATGGCTGCCAGTAAAGGAAAACGCCATGAGGATACTTGCATGCCAGGGAGATCTTCATGAGGGCTTTTGAAGTAGGTATATTAATTCACGTTATGCATGTTTGATAGGCTATGACGTACAAGTGTTTTGCGTGTGGTGACGGACTAAGAATACAAGTGTCACCACCCCATTCTTTCCCATGGGTGTCGTATGAGGCGACTAAGGGAAGTAAGCAATTACCATACATTGCATGCCTGGTGGTAGGGCTGGGTACCAAGTGGGAGTACTCACTTGGTATCGAGCCCGAGCGGGTTGGTACCACTATCTCCCGTGTGACCGGCCATGAAGCACATCGTTACGTTTTGGCGGTAGCAGGAGATAGCTGTTCATTCTTTCATTTCATATCGGTGAAATGAAATGGTGAGCAGCGGCTTGACAATACTCTCGGTATAGTTGAGTCAATGAGCACGGTTACCATTTACCATCAGATGGGCCGTGGCTCGTCTGCCACTACAGGCAATAAAAAAAAAGTATTTTTTTTGGTGGCAAACATGCATGCCCACCTGATGGTAAGCGGTATCTACCCATAGATGCTAGTTACACCAGAGCCATCACTCGCACATCGCCATCTCTGAGGAAAATAAGAGGGGGAGAGGATGGTTAATAAAGAGAAGATAAGAAGGTGTTCTAAACTCTACTATTAGAGCCTCTCTTTTATTTTAAAGGGAGTGCCTAAAACTTAAAGAATAATATCAGGCTTGAGTATGATAATTAGTCTTCGAATAGGTATGTCCAAAATCTAAGGCGTGCGCACAGATATTGGACGGCCCCTCACAGATGGACCGACGATCTGGTCAAAGCCGCGGGGAGCCGTTGGATGCGGTCGGCACAGGACCGCTCGTTGTGGCGTTCTGTTCTTATGGATGTTGGATGATGATGGATGTGCACAGATATTTAAATAATAAGACAAGTCAGATCACAGTCTATCGCTGCGTGTCAAAGTAAAATAATAAAATTAATAACTATGTACAGTTTTCAAAGACATAACGTAATATTTAATTTCTAAGGTGTCAGATTATAGTGCGTATACGAACAAACCCTGGGGCGTAACTTACATGTACTATAACAACTGATTTATAACCGATAATATAGTTATCACAAGATATTCACAGCGTTCAATAATTATACGCATTGCATTATTTTAATAGGAACATTTTGATACGGAATTTATATGAAATAGTAATATACTAGCGTGTGTAGCGTGTAATATTTTCTATCATGTATATTCCTTAGTCTCGATTAGATACTGAGATCCTCTTCTTAAACATATTTCTAGACCTGTGATCTTATAACAATGTCAGCCCCCACTTTTTTTGTTAAAGTGGGAAAATATTTTCCTAACCACACACCCTGTCGTTCGGGGCAACGAACAGGGTAGTGTGGGGTCCTCACCCACTAAAGAAACCACCGTGTGCCGTCTCTCCGCCTTTATTGGCGGGCCACCGGAACTATATTATATTCCTTCAGTGGTAATGTTAGCCCACACTACCCTGTTTATTGCCCCGAACGACGGGGTGTGCGGTTAGGCACATTTTTACCCTCCTAAACAATAAAGAAACATGTGATACACATTCAAAGGAGTCGAAAGACTTCAGCCAATTCATAATCAAAATCATAAATAGTGTCGTGGCTATATTTGGATACTTCTAAATCGTTAAAGTTTACGAGCGCTTGAGGCAAATATCGTATACAGCGATTATAATCGACATACTCGTAAGGGGGAATATATTCCGCTCTCGGACAACCAGACTTTTAACAGGCTTCCTTCATCATTTCATTCTAGATAAGCAGGTAAACCATTTATAACTGTATCAACTACCGACAGAAAACCGATATCAAAGAATGATTTCTTTGTTTCAAGTTTATATTTATCAACTACCTAGTACTGGCCTATATCTAATATTCCCGATGTAGCAGCAGTATAAAATGTATATCTATAGTCTCTGAATATTGGCTTTGTATATATCAAGGCTCAAAGTCGCTCAAGTCACTCAGCGTGCCACGAAGCGAGCTATGCTTGGTATTTTCCTACGTGATCGAATTCGTAATACGGACATCCGTAGGAGAACGGGAGTGACCGACATAGCCCGCGGGTTGGCATGCTGAAGTGGCAATGGGCAGGCCACATCGCTCGACGAACCGACAGCCGTTGGGGAAAAAAGGTTCTCGAGTGGCGAACATTTATCGGACGGCGCAGCGTAGGACGGTCCCACACCAAATGGACCGTATCTGGTCAAAGCTGCGAGAGCTGTTGGATGCGGTCGGCGCATGACCGCTTCTTTTGGTGTTCTCTTGGGGAGGCTGAGGTTGAAAGGTTGTTGGTACTTATAATAACATTTGGCACAGACTTCAAACACATCAGGCCCGGATATCGTATGTTAATACAAATTATTTTTTGCTTTTTAGTTCCTGGGTGTTTTTTGAAGACGGTTTTCTATTCTTTTTAAATCAGGCGCTGATTTAGACAAACTTAAAAGCAATATACATAGTGTATATTATTTTATTGTATTATTATTCTTCTTTTTCAAATTTTCATGCATTGTCATCCACTTCTGAGAGCGACTAAAGAAAGTAAGCAATTATCAACCATTTTCTTTATTGCATGTAGTTGCAGACGAGCCACGGCCCATCTGATGGTTAATGGTAACCGTCGCATTACTGGTGGTAGGGCAGTGAGAGTATTCACTTGCTATCGGGCCCGAACGGGTCGGTACCACCATCTCCTGTGTGACCGGTCATGAAGCACGTCAGCACAGAATAAGTACTAGTCCTACGGACAGAATAATCACTTCCATTAAAACTTGTCCAAAATCTCTCTATAATAAATAGCCTACAAAATCTTAATAATAATACCAATTGTTCGTAGCGAGAAGAAATGTACCTTATACGCACAGAAATACAGTTGAGATTGTTTTAAAAAAATATTTTTCTAGTAGATTCTATTTGATTACTTTTTATATCATTTTAAATGTTATTTTCAAGTCGGATTATTTTTTTAAAAATTGTTTTTTTTTTGTTGATCATATACGTTTAGAGTTTTAGCTCTGAATTTTCGGTTATTAAATTTTATTGTCGAAATACCCTAAATCGCGTAAATAATTTTATTTTAAATAATTCTACAAGCGCGAGCGCTCAGGCGCGCGTGTGACAGTCTTGTGCACTTGTGTTGGTTGTACCGTGGTCGGTACACGAAGCGGTAGGTATATAACTCGGGGCCTTGAGCGAGTGATGATCGCCTGACGTCAGTGTGTTTTGGCTGTAGCAGAAGATAGCCCACCTGATGGTAAGTGGTAACCGTCTCTTATGGACTCAACTATACCGAAAGTATAGTCAAGCTACTGCGCACCATTTCATTTCTCAGATGTGAAATGAAAGAATAAACGGCTATCTTCTACTATAGCCAAAACACACTGACGTGCTTCATGACCGGTCACACAGGAGACGGTGGTACCGACCCGTTCGGGCCCGATATCAAGTGAGTACTCTCACTTAGTACGCAGCCCTACCGTCAGTAATTCAATGGGTGATAATTGCTTACTTCCCTTAGTCGCCTTATACGACACCCTCAGGAAAAGATGGGGTTGTGACACTTGTATTCTTAGTCCGTCACCACACGAGCAAAACTAAAAGCAATAAAGAGAAAGTAATGATATATCTTGTTATTTTTTTATTATTTTTAAGCACGTGACATGCATCGAGCTCACACAGCAGAGTTAATTACGAGAGCAAATTTTGAACAGGTCGACAAAATTAAATTCTGCTAATATTCCTAAAATCCCTATAAGACAATAGGAACCATGTGATACCGAAATTAATCGCGGGTGCAAACTGCGGTAGCTTAGCACCTTAGCTTTAAAGCATGTGGTCAAGCAATTCACAAGTGTCTTAAAATCCCGCAATTAAATATATTTTTTTCTAAATAGACAACATATTTATATATATTTTTAGCATTTGACATGCTTAGCACTATACATTAAACACAAAGTGAAAAATGTGAAATCGAAAATAACAGTCAGGAGCAGGATTTGAACCTGCATCTTCTGGATACCGTCCAGATGCTTTACCAATTCAGCCATCCTGACAATTGCTCCTGACTGCTAATTTCGATAACACATCATACTTAACGTCTTTGGGTGACGCCTGCGCCATCTGTCGGACGTATTTTCATACATTATACCGACCAGGTAAACTTAATTTTACAATTAAGATTTTTACCTAATAATGACGCAAACCCTATAAATATTTATATATATTTTTAGCATTTGACATGCTTAGCACTATACATTAAACACAAAGTTTATAGGGTTTGCGTCATTATTAGGTAAAAATCTTAATTGTAAAATTAAGTTTACCTGGTCGGTATAATGTATGAAAATACGTCCGACAGATGGCGCAGGCGTCACCCAAAGACGTTAAGTATGATGTGTTATCGAAATTAGCAGTCAGGAGCAATTGTCAGGATGGCTGAATTGGTAAAGCATCTGGACGGTATCCAGAAGATGCAGGTTCAAATCCTGCTCCTGACTGTTATTTTCGATTTCACATTTTTCACTTTGTGTTTAATGTATAGTGCTAAGCATGTCAAATGCTAAAAATATATATAAATATTTATAGGGTTTGCGTCATTATTAGGTAAAAATCTTAATTGTAAAATTAAGTTTACCTGGTCGGTATAATGTATGAAAATACGTCCGACAGATGGCGCAGGCGTCACCCAAAGACGTTAAGTATGATGTGTTATCGAAATTAGCAGTCAGGAGCAATTGTCAGGATGGCTGAATTGGTAAAGCATCTGGACGGTATCCAGAAGATGCAGGTTCAAATCCTGCTCCTGACTGTTATTTTCGATTTCACATTTTTCACTTTGTGTTTAATGTATAGTGCTAAGCATGTCAAATGCTAAAAATATATATAAATATTTATAGGGTTTGCGTCATTATTAGGTAAAAATCTTAATTGTAAAATTAAGTTTACCTGGTCGGTATAATGTATGAAAATACGTCCGACAGATGGCGCAGGCGTCACCCAAAGACGTTAAGTATGATGTGTTATCGAAATTAGCAGTCAGGAGCAATTGTCAGGATGGCTGAATTGGTAAAGCATCTGGACGGTATCCAGAAGATGCAGGTTCAAATCCTGCTCCTGACTGTTATTTTCGATTTCACATTTTTCACTTTGTGTTTAATGAATAGACAACATCCTAAATTAGGGAATAATCTATGTATCAGAATTTATAAATATACTAGCCTTTTCCCGCGGCTCCTCCACAGCCAAAAGCTGGTTTTTAGGTTTTATCTCAGGTTCCCGATATAGCAGCAGGATAAAATGTATACCAGTTTTTAAGTCTACTCAAGAGCTAAAAAAGTTATGTGTTCAGACACGCCTATACATATACCTAGCCTAATACAGTATTTTTTTTTCTTCAATGCTGTACTTATCTGTGTTATAGCTATAAAATATATAGTTAGGACAATTTGACAGATACAGAGTAGGTAACACTTAGCATTTTTTTTTGTTAAGGCGGGAAAAAAAATCATGTGGGGCAATGAACAGGGTAGTGTGGGGCCGTCTCCCCCTAAATAAACCCGCCGTGTGCTGTCTCTCCGCCTGTATTGGCGGGCCTGAGTACATTAATTTGTGGATTACTTAAAGTTTGATGTCCTGCGTGGGAATGGAGCCCCTAACAGAGGTATTGGAGGTTGGCATCTAAGCCACTTCGCTATATGTGCAGTCAAATTTTAGTAGTAAACTAGTAACTAATAGGTAAGTACTCGTAACTAAATAATACCCGGTGGTCTCAATTCTAAGTACATAATAGAGAGGTAATTTGACAACAACAGTGGAATAGATTATATATTTAAGTAAATAAGCACAAATACAGTTTATGTTCACCTAGTACCGAGAAATGTAATAGCTCTGTGTAGAGTGACCATATAATTATGTTGATTTTACAGTACAATTACATAATCATAATATTGTTATTAGAAGGTGGCAGCCTAATTGTGCACTTGCATTTTGAATGATCGGCAAAGTTAAGCAATTTTCACTCAGCTGTTAATGAGATGGGTGACCAAAAAGTGTCACCTATTTCTGGACACCTGCCCCCTGAGGCAGAATGTCATATTTCACGTGTCGACCGTACCGAGATCACTGTGATTGGTTGAGAAACTGACGCGTGATAATAATCCGTTGGCCAATCACGGTGATCGTACAAGCGAGACGATACGATCGACATGTGAGATATGACAGTCTGCCTAACCCCCCTGATCTCCTCCGTAGTTCCGATGGCACGAAAGCAGTGGGTCCCGGCTGTCAAATATAATCCTGACAGTCGTTACAGGTTGTCATTTTCCTTTTTTTTTTGTTAAAGGCGGGAAAAGCTGTACCTAACCACACACCCCGTTGTTCAACGCAACGGCCAGGGTAGTGTGGGGCCCTCACCCACTAAATAAACCCGCCGTGTGCCGTCTTTTCACCTGTATTGCCAGACCACTGGAACTTTGTGACATAACTTCAATGTGTCAGTCTTGAACTAAAAATTAGAGAGATTTATTTTTAGATTTTCCCCCACTCTGTATCCAGCCCTACCACCAGTTTCATTAATTCAGTTCAGTAATCTTCTCAAAATCGTGTCATTTAGTTGAAAAATACATAAGTTAGTTAAATCGATATAAATGCTTTATCTTTTTTTTAAACCATAAATTAATTTTGTGATTGTGTTTATCTTAAGATTTCGGTGTTTTAAGTCATTATTTCCTAGATTGACCTTAAACTTCTTGCTTCAAAGCATTCAAAGCATTAAAATGTAAAAAGGAATCCAAGATTTAATCTAAGAAAAGAACATGTAAGAGTTTTGGCGGGAATATAAAAGAATCATGTCGTCGCTCTATATTATTATCTAAAACTTGTATTATTTCACATAAGTTTAAGTATAAAAGCGGTAGTTTTTTACTAATTAACTATTTGTGTATAATCATAAGTGTTGCCAAGTGATATAATGCGGCGTAACTCGTTTTTTTCGTGTTGCCTCAAATTCCATAGAAGCTATCATTAAAGTCGCCACCACTTTACTGAGGCATGACTGACTTGACTATGACTAATTTTGTGTAACTTTGACTATGGCTTGTTTGACAAATTAATTTTACTAAACTTAATTGATGTAACATAAAACTTAGTGATAATAGCTATTACAAACACCAAAGCACTTCTTTATACCTATACAAATCAAAATAAATATTTACAGTGTTATTTACATATTTCTTATATTTGTTTAGTCCGAAAATTTGTCACCAGGTTTTAGAAGTAAGTACATTGTAAAAAAGTAACAAACTTTTTTAATCCTTAAAACACAAGCAGGCTGTTTGGCGAGCCTACGCCGTGCAATAGTGTACTAGCGGGCAGTAGGTACGGCGCCCGCGGCTGTCACGATAAATGACCCGCCATGCCGCCCATACACAATTTCACCGGTCGCCCGGCCATGAAAACACCCTTTTTTCTTGTCCAACCTTTTTTACAACATGATGAGCTTCTTTTTTGAATATTGTTTGGTCTCTTGCCTTTGCCCTGTGTGAGTGCTAGTACTTATATGAACGTGCTATTGTGTGCGTGCTTACTTCCTTACTAATATTATAAATGCGAAAGAGCATTTGTTTTTGATGTGAAACATCTAATGCGGAGGGAGAGTAAAATCGGCAGTTAGCGTGGCGACGCTTTTATTGTACTTGTCCCGTTGAAATCTTGCAAGCTAAATTTGACACACTTCCCGGTTTCCGATTGAGCTGAAATTTTACACGCATGTATATATCACGTGACAATGCAATATTATGATGACATGGAGCTGATCTGATGATGGAGCTGGAAGGTGGACATAGGAGCTCTATAATGAAATCGCGCAACTCCATCGAGTTTGGGCTCGTAGTACTCGGCAAGACAAATCGTCTTGCCGAGTACTTTGTGTCTAGATGGTATCCAGGGGCTGATGATGAAGCTGAAAGGTGGCCGCAGTAACTTTATAATGAAATGACGCAACCCCATCGAGTTTGGACACGTTTGATTCGTCTTGATGAGTTTGTTGTCTTTAGATGGTATCCAAGGTCTGATGATGGAGCTGGAAGGTGGCCATGCGAAACTCTCTAATTAAATGACGCAACTCCATCGAGTTAGGGCTCGTTTGAAATGTCCTGACTAGAACTTCAGTCATAGATGATATCCAGGGTCTGATGATGGAGCTGGAAGGTGACCACATTAACTCTGTAATGAAACGACGCAACTCCATCGAGTTTAGAATCATTTGATTCGTCTTGAGGAGTACTTTGTCAAGTTATGATAATTTTATTTCTACAAAATAATTTCGATGTTGTCACATCTGCCAGACGTCCCGCGACGTCTAGTTTTTTTTATTTGTTACGCTTTCATGCCGCTACTAACTAATCATTGTGAAATTTTGTTTAAGTACTTATATGTAGTTGAGCCCAGAAAAGGACATAAGCTTTTAATCATGGAAAGAATACATTTCTGAGGCATTGCTGTTTCACATAAAGATAATTACATGTTTTTATATTATATGGATCCACCTCTGAAAACCACACAGATGAACCTTTTGTCGGATAATGGATAACAGCCAACACAAATACTGCTCAAAGACATTTCTGTCCACAAACATTTTTTCTATTTTTTTATTTATTTATTACAGTAATTTTTTTGCAGATATGTAATTTATTACGCATATACCTACCTAATTCCCTAAAATTTGAAAATAAATTGTCCGTGTGGTGACGGACTAAGAATACAATTGTCACCACCTCATCATTTCCCGCGGGTGTCATACAAGGCGTCTAAGGGAAGCAAGCAATTATAACCAATCACTCAACACTCTCGGTAGAGAGTAGGTACTATATTCTTTGATTATAACCCATTGCATTACTGGTGGTAGGGCTGGATACCAAGTGAAAGTACTCACTTGCTCCATCCATCCATCCATCAGCCTTTCAACGTCCACTGCTGGACATAGGCCTCCCCAAGAAAACGCCAGAACGAGCGGTCGCGTCATGGGGGATAATGCCGTAATCGCCACGCTTGGCAGGTGGGTTGGCGATCGCAGTGGATGTTATTAATACTCGAGGGAGTGCTGCTGCCTACTCCACCGGTATTCCCTCAGTCAGTTCTTACGACTCCCGTGGGTAGAGAGGGGTGGGACAATTCTAAAGCCGGCCCCACACGGCCAACTCACTTGCTATCGGGCCCAAACGGGTCGGTACCAGCGTCTCCTGTGCGGCCGGTCATGAATAACGTCAGTGTGTTTTGGCTGTAGCAGAAATTTCTTCTTTCATTTCATATCTGAGAATAGAAATGGTGCGCAGCGGCTTGACAATATTATCAGTATAGTTGAGTCCATGAGCGACGGTTACTACTTACCGTTAGGTGGGCCATGGCCTGTCTCGACCTTAGACTAAGCCCCAAATCCCCACCCTATCCTGTCTTATTATCATTCTCTCCTCCACTTCCTATAGAAAAAGGTTTGGAGTTGACAAAGTGCGAGTGTTAAATGTTGTTGCCGTCTATATAATATGGTAACCGCTTACCGTCAGGTGGGCCGTATGCCATTTTGTCATTGGTTTTACCGCTGAGTTATCATTGTAAAATTATCCTATTCTTAATATTTAGTTTTTCCTAGCTGGGCAAAAATATGTCATTTCCTTCCTTATCTTACAATGCACTTTGTCATTAAAAATATACATTTGTTAAAAAAAATTGTTAGTATTTATTTTCATTGTCAATTACACATTGAATTCAATCAATTCAATGTGTAAGTATATTTTTTACTCGTAAACCCTAATTCCTAGTCTAGAATAAATTTAAAAACTAAATACTACACCATCGATACGGTGTAAGTTTTAGTAACTAAATGAGATGTAAAAGTCCGTCCTTAATTTTCTAGGGTATATTATGCGGGGGAACTGATTAACATATTATAATGGCTTGACAATTATTAACTACACAAAAACACTATCCTCTCCGCCAGAAAGTCTCTCGATTCCACAAAACGAAAATATCATAAAAACACAAAGGGGATCGCCGTGCAAAGCGCAGACCCTAATATTACATATGGCGCTATATAATCACCTTATCCACGTTTTTTATCGCTTGCCCACAAATCTGAGTAATGACAGGACCGGCCATAGACTATATAGAGTATACGCGTCTATTTTCAAGTATTCGGAACGTCCCTAAAGTCATAAACGATTTATTTTTAAAAGCTCAGATATACTTTCATGGTACTTTCTTTTAGATAGCGACGTCGCACGCTCTGTTCGGTGGTTCGATTCACATAGAGGATAAGTGTTTTTTCATTCAACAAACAATTGTTCCGAGTCTGAATGTATTTTATCTTCGTTGATTTCACATAAATTAATACAGTACATTTTTGTTACTTTTACTTATATTTGAAGCACTTGATATGCTCGACCTTTTACCTGAACACAAAATGCGAAAACGTAAAGTCAAAAATAATGGTCATGAGCAAGATTTGACACCTACATCTCCTGGAAAATTGTTGATTAATATTTGCGATTTCACATTTTCGCACTTTGCAATCTCATAATAGAGAACATTTTCTAGTGCGGAATTCCTCAATGCCAAATTTGGTTTTAAACAACACGCCTGTTTTACATTTTAGAGCGCAATTAGACTGGTATCATTATTTATATATATCAGCATCCTTTAGCTCATTTTATGTCACACTGACCTCTAGTTTCTCCCTCATGGGAAGGAAATAGTAGAGCAGAATAAGTGTAAGAATGTGGCAAACATGTGGGTCGCCTGATGGTAAACATTTACTCTAAAGGTGCTAGCAACACTAAAGACATTAGATATAAGTTGTCAACCCCAGGGAAGGAGTCGGCGATGGAGAGAAAGTATGTTAGAGAGGAAATGGTGTGTTGTTGTGAGGGTATTATTCCTCCATCGCTCTTACTCGCCGTACAAAATACAACTGTAGGAGTACTTACCGTTGCTTCACGCTAATCTTCTGTGAGAGGGTGGTACTTCCCTAGTAAAGCAGGTTTGTCAAAGCTGGGAGAAACAAGATCAAGGTCTGTTATTCAAGCTCATGTTAGTGTTAACTCGAAGATTAAATTGTGATTTATTTGTGGTTCATAACCTTACTCAGCTCAACAACCCAAACTATAGAAAAAAAGTGTGAGTATCCTCAAAAGAGAGGTTATCTCGAAAACTAATTTTGAGCTAGACCCATAGACTAAATTGGTCCGAGGCTAGACCACTCTGTCTACTCTGTAGCTAGACAGATAAAAGAAACATGAGGTTTTAGTAAATTTTGCGAGTATATAATGTATTTTTTTTTGGAATTTCAAGTATTTACGGGAATTCGTGCCAAAACCTTCTTAGACCATTAAGTTTTACAAAATTTTGCATATTTTTCTGCCCAGGCTAGTACTAATATAATAAGAAAATACCATCGGTGTTACCCTTTGACCAATCAGCGCTCAATCAATTACATCCACGATGACAGCGGGTGTTGTGTGTTGCGCGGGCGCTGCGCAGCGGGGAATCCCCTTCTCAGCGTGAAATCATTGCCTTTGTGCACCTACTTGTTAGCAGTAGTTGTGCCACTTGAGTTTAATGACGACAATATGGATTTTAAATTAGAGCAAACGAATTGTTTTGTTAAAAAGTTTTATAGATTATTTAATATACTATGAAAGGAAAATGTAATAAAATCTACCGTCTGAGATACTTTTTTGTTGCTTGTGTAGTCTTCGAACCCGCACTGGCCCAGCGTGGTAGACTACAGCCAATCCCTCTCACCTTGAGAGTAGATCCATGCATAATCCAATAGTGGGACAGTTATAGGTTGAATATAAAATATACACAAACCTTTTTTTTTATACTACATTGGTCGTGATCGCGAACAAGCATACGGCATATAATTGCGCGTTGCCATTTCCAAGGAAAGGATAGGAGGTAGATAGGAAGAGGATAGAGAGGGTGTTTGGGCCTCCGGCGCTCTCACTCACCGACCGTTTTGTCCGTATGGTGATGAACTAAGAATACAAGTGTCACCACCTCATTCTTTTCCATGGATGTCGTATGAGGAGACTAAGGGAAGTAAGCTATTATCATCCATTGCATGACTGGTGGTAGGTCTGGGTACCAAGTGGAAGTACTCACTTGGTATCGGGCCCGAGCGGGTTGATACCCATCTCCCGTGTGACCGGCCGTGAAGGAAATCGTTGCGTTTTGGCTGTAGCAGGAGATAGCCGTTTATTTTTTTATTTCATATTTGGGAAATGAAATGGTGAGCAGCGGCTTGACAATAATACCGAGAAGTATAGTTGAGTCCATGAGCGACGGTTACCATTTACCATCAGATGGGCTGTGGCTCGTCTGCCACTAAAAGCAATAAATAAAAAAAAAAAAAAACGAAACACAACGGTAAGAGTATTTACCGTTGTTACACGCTGACCGTAGCTGACTGACTGCTGAGTGTAGTATTTCCCCTAAGCTAGGATCTACCACTAGAAGAATCCAGAATCAGTATAACGTTTTTATTATGTATGGATAAACTATAGAGTAGACTTCATAAGGCGTTAATAAAATCTCTCAAAGACCCCGAGCAGTGATAATTTGTAAAAAAATATACACATTATTTCGAAATATCTCGAAATGTCAGAAGTGTGTGCCGTGGAAGGACTGGACTGGTGATAGAACTAGATACCTATCATTATCTTAACTTTTTTTTTGTTTTACCACTAGGTCTATTTCTGATGGTAGGTAATTATAAATCCCCCGCCGCGCTATGTATAATTTAGATATACCTATATAATATAATAACTGTCTTAACAATAAACGCTGTATAACCTCTGAATAGTTATTCAGTGGTTTGTCTTTGTCACTAATATGATAGTTTGACGTTGAAAGAAAGGAACAAAACACTGAATAACTATTCGGAGCTTATACAATGATTATTAGTAAGGGGTTAAATATATAGATATTTTAGATGTATTTTTTTAGCAATTGACATGCTCCGCTACTTTTTAAAGTATAAATTATTTGTGAATAAGGAAAAAGAGATTTTTAGTAGGAGCGGGAATCGAACCCACGTCTTTTCTAATCCGGGGAAGTGTTCTAAGCCACTGAGCTATCGTACTTATCTTTCGATCATCCCAATTTCCTAATCACATTTGTCTTACGCCATCTATCGGCAAGCATTATATAGATATTGTTATATTTTCTAACATTTATGCGAACGTTACACATCTATCTATACTATTATAAAGCTGTAACAGAGCTATGTCTGTACATTTACGATATTTGAGAAAAAGAAAATATTTACACGTCTCTGAACACAAAACATTTTTTTTAGAATGTTTGTCTGTATATTTGTTCGAGCTTCATTTGATTTTGATGAAACTTTTTTGTTTGATACTTCTTGATTAGACTTAACGTTTTATCCCGCTACTACATCGGGAACCAAAGACCCTTAAAACTATGTTTTGGCTATGGTGGACCGCGGCTCCACAGGCTCCAAAGGCTTGTTAAGTATACAATAAAACTACGTTTACGGAATCTATCGCGTTTACTTGATTTTCTATTATCCCGACGTTTCGAATAGTATTCGTGGTGTAACAGCATTCGTGGTTACCGGTGGACCGTGATGGATTTAGTTAAGAAAGAAAGAAAGAAAGACAAACGTTTATTGTGGTTTCTACAATACAAAATAACAAAAATAAAAAATACAATCATCGAGTAGAAAGCCAATAAAGGTTTTATCTCAGCGTATGCTGAAGCACTAAAGCGGCTTCAGCGCTGGTTTTCAGAAAAAACCTTAGTTGTGCCCGATACGAGACACGACAATAGTTCAATAATTAATTACAAAAATTGTGATATCACAGTAATGTAGTGTTGACATACGAATACATATTATGCCAATTATATGTGCCAAATGTGCCAACATGTAGCTGTGAGCTTAGGTTAGAATTTCCAATCCATAGGAGCAGGCCCAAATTAAATCTGATGCAGACTATGTATTAGTGTATAGGAATTAGATAGGAGTGATAAGAAATATAAATATATATTATAGATAGTAGGTAACTGTTAATTAAATCTTATAGCAGAGCAGACTGACCCGTTGCCAACTAAGGTTAATTTGCTGCCTTTTTTCTATCGAGCAGGAATTTTTTATATTTATTTTTAAAACAATTGACTGATTGGATTTAATGGAACGGCGGCAACAGATCATTCCAGCATCGGGTAGCCGCAAATTTAAAGCTTCCGTGTGATGCCGCGGTTTTGTGCCTTGGTGTAAGAAGAAGGTAAGTAGACGCTCTTGTTGCCTTTTTATTATAATCTCTTGACCATGACAATTTATGATATAGGTACTTGGGTTATTGAGATATAATAACGTCAAATAGGAGTGTAGATAGGTGAAGCTTTCGTCGTGCCGACATTTTCATTCAATTACAAAAATCTTTTGTTTCTGCCTACGCCTCTTTCCCGGAGGGGTAGGCAGATACAACAAATTTTTACTAGCTACGATCTTTGTTTACCTCTTTTGTCTCTTTTTTATTTTGTTTTAGGTTATTATGATGCTCTGCTCGGTTTTAATGTAAAATTATAATAGATACAGAATCTATCAAAACTGAAAACACTATTTTGTATTTATTTTTTTACACATATACGTATCTCTATTTTTATAATGTCTGTTTACTTACCATTTTATACACCTTTTTAATTAAAACACACGCCCCGTAGCCAGTCAAACTAACAAGCTAATGCAATAAGCTGTCAGAATTAATAAACTAGAGGTATCAAGTGACTACGCGTGTCAAACAATAGTCTCAAGTTTTTTATTCAGCCTCTAATGGCTGCCGCGTGGCCTCTTGAGTGGTCATGTGCGTATTGTATTAATGTACTATGATGTTAAGGGCTACAGCACTAGCGTCATGATACCGTAACTGAGTATCGGTTTTTTAAGCCACGTGTATGGGTTTTTATAGGTAAGTATCTAAGTATGATAACGTAATTTTATTTACGAAATATTGAAGGTGTAGGGTGCGGTGTTTTGAACGCACGCACTATAAATTGACAGCGCGGGAAACAACTGTCAAGATAAGAAAATAAGCTTCAATATTACTTAATTTTGTGTAATAATGTTATTTCTACATTATTAGTCCTTATTTGTTAATTTTAAACTATAGTGCTTGCCATCCGATCACCGTTAATAGCCCCTCGAAGATCAAAGGTGGTTGACGACTGCAAAACACATAAAAAAATATCGTATTATATTTTGTAACTAGCTGTTCCCGAAGCTGAAGTGGACTGCAGATTTATTTTTAAATCTTTTCTAATATATAATAAGGCAGTGTGGGGCTGGCTTTAGAATTGTCCCACCCGTCTCTACCCACGGGAGTCGTAAGAGCCGACTGAGAGAATACCGGTGGAGTGGGCAGCAGCACTCCCTCGAGTATTAACAACATCCACTGCGATCGCCAACTCGCCTGCCAAGCGTGGCGATTACGGCATTATCCCCCATGACGGGACCGCTCGTTGTGGCGTTCTCTTGGGGAGGCCTATGTCCAGCAGTGGACGTTGAAAGGCTGATGGATGGATGATGAAAGAACTTTTTATTCGTCTTTTTTCCCAACACCTAAACTTTCAATCTCATTACCGGACAAGTGTGTCAACTGTAATCCTTATAAATACCGTCCCGCCCATGGTCTCGCCGCTCGCCAAGTAATGATCGATTGACATTCTATTTAAAAAGCTCCGAAGAAAGGCGGTAAACCACATTACTATATATTCACGATACTTAGTGATGGTAATGATTTTAGTAAGAGGATTCTAGAAACTTGTCTTGTTTTATGAGGCTAAGAAACAATAGAAAACTACATTGAGTTGGCTTTTTAATACTCTGAATTCGATCTTGTTCTAAGGTTGACAGTTCTTTTTGCCTTGCCATCAGGTGGGCCATTTGCTTGTTTGCGTGTGGCAAACAAGCAAATGGCCCACCTAATGGCAAGCGGTCACCGCAGCTTATAGATACCTACAACATCAATTGCGGAAAAGATACTAGTGCGTGACCAATTCCGAGGAAAGGGATAGGAGGTGGAGAGGAAGGATAATAAGGAGATAATAACAGGCTAAGTTTATGGCCTCAGGCGCTCTCACTCGCCATATAAAACGCGACAGCAGAGGTACCTACCATTGTTTTACGTTGATCTTCTGTCGAGCTGGCTTATTCATGCCGGGACAAGCAAGTCTCTACCACTAAAATTGTGGGGTGCCCTTAGTTGGTTCGTGGAGGTCAGATAGGTTGTCCCTCTGTGTAAATACGTAGATTAGGTAACATCAAATAGATCGGAAGCCGACCGCAAACAAAGTTTTAGGATAAGGGTAGGGAGATGATGACAGAATAACCTTGCAGAAGCAAATATCAAAATATTTTATTTGCACTTATTCAATTTATATCACATTCACTACATATCCAAATAATTTGTACTAATAAAAAAGTTATCAAAAAAAACCTATTAAAACTAAAAACACCAGACAATTTTAAAAAATAAACTTACCGTTCTGCCTTTTACGTTTTCACGGCAATAAATAAATAAGATGCATTGCATAGAGCACGCGCCACCTGCCAGTTCAATTTGAATTTCGAATGCTTTCGAAAGTTATCTGCATGATGCGATTTGCAGCACGCAAAAGATGCGAGGGCGCGACTCGTAGGGCATCGATGCTTGAAATCACATTCGATACACAATTTAAAACATTTTAGTAGCTTTGATGTTTACGTAATCGATTTTTAAAGATGTAAATAAAATTGTATTCAACTGAATAAGCAATTTTTTTAGTAAAGTCAAAGCCCAATGAAATATTTAAAGTTAACCAAAGACAAGTTTGTAATGTAAAGTTAATTATAACGTTAAAGTGCAGGACACGTTATCTTACTTTGTATTGCACGGACATCAACAGGTGTGTAAACATAATCTGAAGGGGTAGGCAGAGGTGTATTACACACCCACGATTTGCCAGCAATGCTTAAGTCCCACGTAATAGGGGCGAGCCTATTGCCGTCAACCGGGCATATTTCCAAACCCTGCTACTGAGAATTTGCTTTTTACGACAAAGCTCAATAATACTGCGCGACCCGGGGATCCAACCCGATACTTAATGATCAGCAGTCGCATAGACTACCGCTGCACCACCGAGGCAGTTTCATCAGAGAAACTTCAAACATAACCCACTCGGTGTCGAGACTGCTTAAAATTTTAAGTCGTCGTTGCTGGATCCCGTACCAGCGTCCTCCATTCTATCATTCTAAGATGAATTGTTTGATGTAAAGTGTAGTGTAGTCTAGGGCTTGGTTGATTTTCATATTTATGGACAGCTATTACCACTTACCATATTAAAGAGGGCCGCAGCTTCTCTGCCGCCATTAGCAATAAAAAAAATACGATTTCCTTTCTTACTTAGTGTATTTCGATACACCTGTTCGAATTCGAATATCGAATTATCATAATCGCTTTGCAGTAAGCCACGCAATGTGCAATATGGGATGGATGACCTTCAGTCTCCGATGTATTTGTAAATATGTAAAACTGTTTTTAAGAGATTATGCTAAATATTAAATTATTACAGTACCTACAATACATAACGAATAATCTATCTAAATTGAATTGTTGTGTAATTAAATTGCCTGTCTGTGTATTTGTTCCAGCTGATCTCCGAAATGACTCGACCGATTTGGATGGGACTTCACTAGCAGATAGTTAAAGTTATAAGGATTAACTTAGGCTACTTTTATTTCATAAAAAACACTTAGATTTAATGATCATATTAAGCTTAGTAAAAATTAACACAGTGTGCGATAATGTGACATAGAAAATAACAGTCACGACCAGGATTTCAGCCTGAATCTCCTGGAACACCGTCCCTAATGCTTTGTCATTTCAGCTATTATAATAACATCATAACAACTGGGTGGGTCCCTTATCCACTAAACAAACCCACCGTGTGCCATCTATCCGCTTAGGTTGGCGGAACACTAAAACTGTGTATACCTACTTCAATGGTGACCAAGTTTCTCCTACTGGACTATCGATGCTACCTCTATTTCAGAAAGTATAAAGCAATTCTGGATTTAAATATCGAGAACAACTTTAACTGCCAGTGTTGCTAAGCTTTTAACATGTTTAAAATTATATTTCCAGCGAGATTTATTCAAATTATAGGCATTATACAATTAAGTAGTTGATAATTGAACATAGATAATAAATCAAAGATAATGTAAACCGAGCACAGACAAACAACTCTACCTGGACCGCTATCAATCATTCCCTTTGCCCAATACGACTAAATTGCATCTATATTTCAACATTTTCATTTTACTTTAAATGAGATTTTGTAATTTTGAACATTTATACTAATTATTTATTTTTATGCATAACTACGCTTTCCTTTTTAAGTAAGTTATTCTTAACAGCCTCGGTGGTGCAGAGGTAGTGTGTGCGACTGCTAAGCATGAGGTCTCGGGTTCGATTCCCGAGTCGGAAGAAAAATTCTCAGTAGCAGCCCGAAGTTTGTGCCCGGTAGACGGCAGTAGGCTCGCCCCCTATTACGTGGGATTTAAATATAGCTGGTGAACCGTGGATGTGTAATACACCTCTGCCTACCCGTTCGGGGATACAGGCGTGATGCTATGTTTTTTATGTTTTATTTTTAATCATCTTGTTATAGATATGCGCTAGTGATAATTCACCGTGGTATACAGTACCTACCATCAAGGGATAAAACGTACCATCTGTCGCGGCTGCGGCGAGTAGAGCACACGGGAATTGTTTACTACAGCAAAATAAATGTAAGAAATCATAAAAATTTTTCAATTGTCAGTCAAAATGTCATTCAAAAGATTAAATTCTGCCGGCCCCTCGTCCGCGTGGTCTTCGGAGTACTTATGTAATTACATCACTCTAAGACACAATAATTATCTCTAAGAAGTAGGCCTGTATCCATTCCTGCGCTTTTTTTTATTGCTAATGATGGCAGACGAACCACGGCCCAACTCAACTATACCGAGAGTATATTGTCAAGCCGCTGCGCACCATTTCATTTCTCAGATATGAGATGAAAGAATAAACGGCTATCTTCTGCTACAGCCAAACACACTGACGTGCTTCATGACTGGTCACACAGGAGACAGTGGTACCGACCCGTTCGGGCTCAATAGCAAGTGAGTACTCTCGCTTGGTACCCAGGCCTTTTTTTTTTTGTTAAGGCGGGAAAAAATGTTCTACACACCCCGTCGTTCGGGGCAACGAACAGGGTAGTGTGGGGCCCTGACCCACTAAATAAACCCACCGTGTGCCACCTCTCCACCTATGTCTATATAGGCCACTAGAAATGTGTTACATTGCTTCAGTGGTACTCACTAAGGAATAATACTTGTATCGCGGGGGACTTACAATTTCACGGACACAAACTACACCCAGATTCAAAACAACCATTTTGTGGATCACATAAAGAGTTGTCCTGTGTGAGAATGGAACCCACACCACTCGAGCCGGAAGCCGGTATCTAATAAACCACTCCGCCATCTATACAGTCAATTTCATGATGATTGGTTCAATAGTTACAGCGTGAAAGCGTAGCAAACAGACTCAATTTTACATTAAATAATATTCATAGACTTGAATATACCTACTTACTAGCGCTAATATTAGTAAGGATGATTGTAGGTATTCTAACCTTTTTCTGTGTTAATTTGGAAAAATATACCGAACCGCACACCCTATCATTCGAGTCAACAAACAGGGTAGCGTGGGGCCCTCACCCACTAAATAAACCCGCCGTGTGCCGTCTCTCCGCCTGTATTGGCAGGCCACTGGTACCATGTGCGCTACTTCAGTGGGAAAAGAGCATGTTTGTCAGATTCCGTACCCCGGACACCCGGCTCACAACTCCACCGCTTACACCATTGGGCCACAAGATCAGCAACTAACTATTTTAGTACCTACACTTACTGGAAGTTATTATGCAATAAGCTATTTTCAATAGCACTTGTAGAAATCGATTTCTACTTTAGGTACATCCTTACCATAATTTCGAAACGCTATATTAAACTAATTAGGTGTGATGACATCATGTTATTTTGTGTTTCCTTAGTGCTATTTTCTGCTTAATTAAGTACAGCTTTAGTCGAGTGTCTCTGGGGCAACGAACAATGTAGTGTGGGCCCTCACCTACTAAATAAACCCACCGTATGCCGTGTCGCGGACCACTGGAACTGCAAGATATTACTTTAGTGGTCCACCGGTGGCTTACCCTTTCAGGTACCACCAACCTCCCGACCTAATGTTTCGATTTAATTGGGTTCGATTACTACATAAAACAATACTTATTTATGTGTGAGCTAATTTAACGTCCATAATGTAAAGTGTCGCAAACGTTGATAAAAAATAGATATATGCGATGGTGGATAATAATACAATATTGTATTTAGATATTTTTAGCACTTGACATGCTTAGCACTATACATTAAACACAAAGTGAAAAATGCGAAATCGAAAATAACAGTCACGAGCAGGATATTAGGTAAAATCTTAATTATAAAATTAAGTTTACCTGGTCGGTATAATGTATGAAAATACTTCCGACAGGTGACGCAGGCGTCACCCAAAGACGTTAAGTATTAATGTGTTATCGAGATTAGCAGTCAGGAGCAATTGTCACGATGGCTGAATTGGCAAAGCATCTGGACGGTATCCAGGAGATGTAGGTTCAAATCCTGCTCGTGACTGTTATTTTCGATTTCGCATTTTTCACTTTGTGTTTAATGTATAGTGAGCATGTCAAGTGCTAAAAATATATATAAAAATATCTAAATATTTATAGGGTTTGCGTCATTATTAGGTAAAATCTTAATTGTAAAATTAAGTTTACCTGGTCGGTATAATGTATGAAAATACTTCCGACAGGTGGCGCAGGCGTCACCCAAAGACGTTAAGTATGAATGTGTTATCGAGATTAGCAGTCAGGAGCAATTGTCACGATGGCTGAATTGGCAAAGCATCTGGACGGTATCCAGGAGATGCAGGTTCAAATCCTGCTCGTGACTGTTATTTATATTTTCGATTTCGCATTTTTCACTTTGTATTTAAAATACAATATTGCTTTACTTTCAAATATACCTATTAGTTATGTTTGCCTTTAAGTAAATTAACACAAAGTATGTTATTTTGTATATTGATATTGTAAATAGTTGATTGTATACATTTTATTAGAAAACTTAAAATAAATAATATACCTACATTCCCAAAGGTTGAGATACTAACACGAAATCGTCCTCTCAATTCCCTGAACGATCTCTTACATTAAATAACGATTACGCTGAAATCTTCGAAAATCTAAATTTCTTTTGTTTTGCGTGCACGCTGTGATGTCGAGCAATCAATCAGTCAAATTAAATTGTCTTAGAGATCAAGCTAAATTGTCCCAGGCCGAATATATCTCGGCTATCCGACGTGCCAGCTCTTTAATGGTACGTAATTGTAAATAGGATTTAAATTGTATCTTGCCTTTGAAATTGAGGCTCAGATTCGTGATTAAAAGAAAAATTCTAACTTTAGAATATATATTATATTCAAAGACATATAGAATAATAGGTAGAATCTTATGCACAGTGAAATTCAACCACGTTAAACACAAAGTGGAAAATGTGAAATCGAAAACAACAGTCACGAGCAGGATTTGAACTTGCATCTCCTGGGTACCGTCCAGATGCTTTGCCAATCATTATTTTCAATTTCACATTTTCCACTTTGTGTTTAATGTATACGGCTAAGCATGTCAAATGCTAAAATATATATAACATTTTCTAAATATTCAATCACGTGACAGTTCAAATATGTTTCCAATTAGTTTCTTGTATTATTGAAAAAAAAAATATAGTTAAAATACTCACTATTCTATTCTTATCCTGATTAAATTACAATTGTAATGATGATAAAGTGGCTTCAAAAAATAAGTACCTTTATAATAAATATCTCTAGTCTATGTCTAGGTACACGATACCTTGTGAATTCCTCCGTGATTAGGCGTTAATATTATTTTATCTTCCAAAAACATGTGTCCAGCAACATATCCTTTAATTTTAAACATTAATGTACTTTATTGGTAAACCCATAAATGTGTGTACAAAAAAGCGTGATACCCAACAATTTTAGTCACAAACACTATGATTAAAACCTTTAGTTTCAAATATAAAAAAATAACTAATCAAAAATGCAGTATCGTGCAACAATGTTTTTTACTGCAGTCAAAATATGAAATGTTACTCAATCAGGTGATTATCGGATTAGTCAACAAACTATAATTGTTAAGGATCGAAACGACTGATCCTTTAGAATTATAATAATTTTGTATCGTGTTAGTCGATTCTTTTTGTAGTACTCGACTAAAATACTGTTGTTTGAACGTTTATATCGTTTTAAAAATTAAATTGTGATTGATGGTTGTAATTTCGGAGGGTGAAGCGATCATAAGGTTAACTTGAGGTGGGCAACCAAAAATATGCGCGCTAAAGTAATAATTCGTCTCATGACGGACTTAGTGCTAGCTTGTTCCATTACACAGCTGTCATAACTAAGAAATGACTTGATTAAACAGATTATACAATGGAGAAAAGTTTAACGCAGTCCTAGAGATATTATATAGATGAAATTGGCGAGTCGTGAAAATGTTCCATTGTTAGAAAGCCAAAGGATCTATACATTATTCCGCTAATGCATTATTTTAATTAATTACTGAAGAAACCAATTAAATATATGTCGCATACACTACCGCTGCACCACAGGTTGCCCCACTGGTTTCTTGTGTAAACTAAAAAAGAGCAGTGACTAAATTCATGCTTTTTGTTTTTTAGACAGGTGAGTGGGGCCTTCACCCACTAAAGAAACCCGCCGTGTGCCGTCTCTCCGCCTTTATTGGCGGGCCACTGGAACTATGTTACATTCCTTCGGTGGTAGTACTTACCTATACCTAAGGCTTTTAAATATATAATCTATACCTACTATTATAACGCAGTAACAGAGCTAGATATTTGAAAAAAAAATACTGTATTAGGCTAGTATAGGCGTGTCTGAATACAAAATATTTTTTTTCTGTTTGTCTGTTTGTTCGTTTGCGCGTCACGCAAAAGCTACTGAACGAATGTAACTTTTTTTATTTGATAGCTCTTGATTACACTTAAAAACTGGTAGATATACATTTTATCCCGCTACTATATCGGGACCTGAGATTACTTAAGAACAGGCTCTGGCTGCGGCGGAAGCAAAGGCTAGTGTGTTATATTATTATGCACCATTCGGTGGATTGATAGTCTCATGTAGGTAAATCCTTACATAATACATATTATAAACATGAAAAATTGTTTGTAAATTTGATTTTTGTGTATAGATTGTTTTTGAGTCAGAGGATGTCGTTTTTTAGACCAGAGGTGGCTAGTTTTGTCCATAATAATAGGCATAAGCTATTATTAAGTAAAATAAATAAATAAAACACTTTCTTAAATCTTAGGTACTTTTCAACATCACGCTATTACGGTATCATGACCACTCGTGATCATCATAATCAACAATTATGTAACACGAAAATAACCATGAATAAGCTCATTATGCCACAAAAAGTTTAGTATTTTAATGTTCGTCTAAGTATAGGGTCCGTAGTACCACGTGGGCCAACCATTTACATACAACTAAGACAAAATAGAGACTTCTTAAAATATCTGCTAATAATTTTGGAGTATCCTGACGGCAATAAAAGCGAATAATTTTTAAAAGTTTTGAACAAACTTACTTTTGATATTTTTACGTATATTTAAATTATTATTATTACTTAGTCCGTGTGGTGACGGACTAAGAATACAAGTGTCACCACCCCATTCTTTCCCACGGGTGTCGTATGAGGCGACTAAGGGAAATAAGCAATTATCATCCATTGCATGAACGGTGGTAGGGCTGGGTACCAAGTGGCAGTACTCACTTGATATCGGGCCCGAGCGGGTTGGTACCACCATCTCCCGTGTGACCGGCCATGAAGCATATCGTTGCGTTTTGGCTGTAGCAGGACATAGCCGTTTATTCTTTCATTACATATCGGTGAAATGAAATGGTGAGCAGCGGCTTGAATATACTCTCGGTATAGTTGAGTTCATGAGCGACGGTTAGCATTTACCATCAGATGGGCCGTGGCTCGTCTACCACTACATGGAATAATAATAAAAAACCCATCAAAATTCATCCATCCATCAGCCTTTCAACGTCCACTGCTGGACATAGGCCTCCCGAAGAGAACGCCAAAACGAGCGGTCCTGTGCGCATGGGTGGAGAAGGGGTGAGACAATTCTAAAGCCGGCCCCACACGGCCAAACCATCAAAAACATAAACGTAAATTGAGCAGCAAGTTTAATATGATATATGCATTGGTTGTTTCAATGGTGATGCTTTGTGAAGAAATAAGCACATAATTTCATAGAGTTTTCCAACATGAAAGAGTCGGCCCGACTGGGTAACTACGATAGCTGTCACTCGTACTGTCTCTCTCTCTCTGCTCTGCTACGCCACGTGGAACTGGTGACGCGTGAGCAATGCCCCTGTTGTGGCTCACATTTAAAGGCTACGAAAGTGATAACCGTTTACCATGTTTTTTTTTTTATTTTTTTTTTTATATACTTCATGGGTGGTAAATAAGCATACAGCCCACCTGAAATTAAAGGTTACCGTAGCCTATAGACGCTAGCAACACCAGAGGTATCACTCGCGCGTCGCCATCTCCAAGGAAAGGGATAACGGTATGAGTATCGGTATGAAACGGTCCTTGTGGCGTAGTCGGTAGTGTAACCGACTTCCATGCATGAGGTCGTGGTTTCGATGCCCACTCAGGACAAGTATTTCTGTGATGAACACTGATATTTGTACTGCGTCTGGGTGTTTTCTATGTAAGTAATAACAGAAAAAAAGTAATATATGTATTATATCCGTAACTGATCCCATAGCACAAGCGTTAAGCTTAGTTTGGGACCAGACGACGTTGTGTAAAAATATCCGTGAATATTTATTTATTAATATTATTATTTACGAAATCTATCGCGTTTACTTGATTTATTTTATATACTATCTCGACCTTTTGAATACTTTACAGCATTCATGATCACTGGTGGACTTAGATGGTAGGCGTCCAAAGCTGATATGTTGTTTCAACGGTTTCATCTACCCACAGTAATTTAATTTTATATGGTTTATTTATTTCAACCCACAAATATATTCGTTTAGAAACACAATTAAAAATATCTACTTTAAGTTTTATGCTTACAATGTATGAGATTTCATCAAGATCAAGTAAACGCGATAGATTCCGTGAACGTAGTTTTATTTCAAAATTTGTAAAATTCGCGTAAATGTTAGAAAGTATTATTATTTATCTACCGTTGTTACACGCTGTTCTTAATATGTGAGAGGGTGGTACTTCCCCGATTGAGCCGGCCCATTCGTGCTGAGATAAGCAAGGCTCTACCACTAGAGAAATGGAGGGTAGTACCTATACTACCACCGAAGGAATGTAATATGGTTCCGGTGGCCCGCCAATAAAGGCGGAGAGACGGCAAACGGCGGGTTTCTTTAGTGGGTGAGGGCCCCACACTACCCTGTTCGTTGCGCGTGTGCGGTGTTCGTGCGGTAAGGAACATTTTTTCCCGCCTTAACAAAAAAAAAGGTAGTATCTATACTTGTTTGCCCACCCACGTGTTATAAAAATAATGTTAGAAGCCTTACAAAGTCGTAGTCTCTCTTAACAGTCCTCAAGACAGCATCGTCACAGCATTTTACAACTTATTAAAGACTAGCGGATGATGATATGATAGACTGCATGCTTTAAATTATATAAATATCAAAAACTGTTAAAAATTTTTTGGTCTATATTTTTATAGCATTTGACATGCTTCGCTACTTTTTAAAGTACAAACTATTTGTGAATAAAGAGAGGATAAAGAGATTTTTTGTACGAGCGGGAATCGAACCCGCGTCTTTTCCAATCCGGGGAAATGCTCTAAGGTCTGTACGATAGCTGAGTTATTTATTTGCACTGTTAAAAATTGCTAAAAGTAATGCAACTAAGCAAAAAGATTTAAATAGATAGAAAGAGTGAAATAAATCGTACTTTACTTTGGTACTATGTACTTTTATTTTCCTACTTTTAATAACCTGTGTACTTAATTTTCACAAAAAAAAGGTGGCAACCCTAGCTGCTACTGAGCATTTTCCTTTTTACGAAAAAGCTCAATAGCATTGCCCGACCCGGGGATCGAACCCGATTAATTGTAAAAGAAACATAATTGCAAATTTAGTGTAATATCTTTTATATATAATACTAGTACATTCCCCGCGGCTTCGCTCGCGTAATAGTATTGTCAAAGAAAAAACAATTTCAGATAGGATTATTAGGTACTTATAAGCGTCGCCACAATAACAACCGGTTTTATCCTCCCTCCACATTAGATGTTTCACATCAAAAATATATGTTCCGGATAAGTAATCACCAACATATATTATCATATACTAAAACCTTCTTCGAAACACGCTGCATCTTATGGTATAAGCAAAGTCGAAGAACCATACAGTCAGTCCTCGCCTTTGATGTTGACGAAAAAGCCGAATCCATCTAGACATTCGTCGCGACGAATAAAAGTGGTAGGGTTGTCACATCGGCGGAGGCGGTGGTGCCCACCGTGGTGTATCGGCAGGCGTCGCAAGAGCGGGAGGGGGGCGATCGCTACCCAGAGAGCTAGCAAGGTGGCAGGGCGACGCCCGCCGAGCTGCCATGGTCTGCACATAGTTGCAAGGAGGGAAGCGACTCCGGGCTGTCACCACTGCGGCTGCGACGAGGACACGGCGCGGCACACGCTCGAGTCATGCCCGGCTTGGGCTAGCAGCGCCGTGAACTCGCCGCTAAAATAGGGGGGGACCTCTCGCTGCCGAGCATCGTCAGAGCGATGCTTCTTGGCAGCGACAGGAATTGGGCCACGGTTGCTGCCTTCTGCGAGGAGGTTATATCGCGGAAGGAAGCGGCGGAGAGGGCCAGGGAGGAGGATTCTTCCGCTGACCCAAACCGCCGCCAGCGACCGGGGCGGCGCAGGCGCAGGTACTTGCGCCTCATGTCGCCCTAGCTGAGGCTCCGGGTGGATGGACCGGGGAACGTCCGCCACCCGCAAGGCCTCCCGCGAAGGTGCGTCGCTCAGTAGAGGGTACCCGAAAGGGTAAGCCGCCGGCGGACCACCGAAGGAATGTAACATACTTCCAGTGGCCCGCCAATAATCGCGGAGAGACGGCACACGGCGGGTTTCTTTAGTGGGTGCAGGCCCCACACTACCCTGGTCGTTGCCCCGAACGACAGGGTGTGCGGTTAGGAACATTTTTTCCAGCCTTAACAAAAAAAAAATTAACAATCTGTTGTACCGGCTCTAAAAAAATTTTCCCCCATGTAAAAAGTAACCTAGCTCCCCCCCCCCCCCCCGTAAAAAGTAACCCCACTAGGATACAAATCAAAACATACTCGTAAAATTACAATAATTTTGAAAAGTACAACTTTAGTTTTTTTGAACTACGAGATTTTAAACTCCTATTATTAAACTTTATTATATAATATATTCGCATTCTTATAAATAACTTCATTAAAAAATCAATTGGAAAACATGGACAAGGTTTGGTTATGAACTCTATTGTTTTACCAACCCCATATTCGACACCCATATTAAAAATGCAGCAGCCATCTTGGAATATAAAAAAAAACAAAATTCGAACGAAGCACCTTTTAACCCCACAATTGACACCCATATTGAAAAATTACACGAAGTATGCGGCGGCCATCTTGGAATTAAAAAAAACTAACTTCGAACGAAGTACCCTTAAAAACTTCATAATCGACACCAATATTAAAAAATTACACAAAGTACGTGGCAGCCATCTTGGAATTAAAAAAAACAAAATTCGAACAAAGCACCCTTAAAAACCCCATCATTGATACCCATGTCGAAAGATTTCATGGAATTAAAAAAAAATCTAAATTCGAACGAAGCACCCTTAAAAACCTATATATCCTTGTTAAAAAAAATCTTGGAATTAAAAAAAGAAACCAAATTCGAACGAAGTACCATTTATAACCCAATAATCGACACCCATATTGAAAAATTTCACAAATTACGTGACTACCATTTTGGATTTAAAAAATAACAGAATTTTCGACTAGCACCCATAAAAACATAAATAACTAAATTCGAGAATGTACAGCCTTAAAACCCATATTTAAAAAAAAATAAGGTACGCGGCGGACATCTTGCATAATATAATTATTCTCAAAAAGTAGCATGAGCACATTAAAAATTTCAAAATTGCAATAGTACGCATAATAGATTTCTCTTAACTGTTCTGTGTACGTGGAAACTGATGAAACTTCAATTCCTTATTTTAGATGAGGTCGCACCCGCAGTGTGTAAACGCACACGTGGTGTGCACCATTTTTATTTAAAAGTATTTTATTTCGATAGCCCTGAAAAATAGCTCCCGAACGAGTGAGCGTAAATGTTCGGCCGTTCGGGAGCACCCCACCCGCGTCTCACCCCGCACCGCACCTCACGATTGCTCTTTCTAGACGTCTTCGATTGCCGACTGTATGTTTTCGACTGTGGTATAAGTATTATTCCGATCGGTTCAGTAGTTTTCGCAGTATAACCAAAAAAAGACCGGCTCTCCATTTATTGGTATAGATTATTATTATTTTCTTTACTAGCCAAAGGAATATAATGTGTTTATAAGTTTTCCTAACAAACTTCATTTTAGTCTGTGTTCAGCGATTGTTGTGGTGCTATTTCACAAAAAAATAAAAAACTTTCCTCTTTTTAATATTAAGTATTAGTACCTATAGATTAATGGAGCACTGAAGCGTTAACTGATTTAAAGTATATGTAAGATATTGGATGCATTATATAGATAGCATCTCGACATCATCGAGCATAGTTCAAAATAACCTCTAATTTTACATCTCACGTATAAGTATGTTAATTTCACGACATAATTATGTACCGTTCCGCTAATCTTAGCATATTTATATGTAAATGTAATATGTTGCCTTCCATTTTTTATGGTCTTACGCTTTTATCCTTATAGGGGTTAGCAGAAGTGTTACAAATACATATTTCACCTATGCCATTTTTGTGGTGCAAATGATTGTTGTCCCACTGATAACCACATATCTCACCATCAGAATGATAGGTCCAGAGCAAATTAGTAGATTTTAAAACCCCTTTAAAAAGCTCTTAGCGATACAACACCTTTATTTTTGTTAAGTACCGCGCCGCTCAGGGCAACTAACAGGGTAACTATGGGCCCCTCACTCACTAAATAAGCCCACCGTATACCGTCTCTTTACCTGTACTGAAGCACCACTGGAACTGTATGACATTAATTCAGTGGTCCGCCAGCGGCTTAGCTTTTCGGGTACCCTTTATGCACGACGCTCCCGCACACCGGAGTGTCGCATCTTCGTGCGGTTGAAAGACGTTTTAGCTAGGGTGGCATAAGGCGCAGATACTCGCGTCTGCACTGCCCCAGCCGCTGGTGATGGTTCGGGTCATCGGAAGGATCTTCCTCACTGGCCCTCTCCGACACTTCTCTACCAAATCGGAAACATTCTCGATACAGGCATAGTAAAAGAAAACAAGTACGCTAACTCAGACCCCGTGCGCGCAATGATTACCTGAGCACGCATAGCTGATCACTTTTAGCTTATTCAATCGTCATTAATACAGAGCTAGTTTTTATATACAAAATTAAAATAAATTATCTTGAAACTTAAGCAGAACATCAGGGATCCATAATACAAAGATTCTTAATCATATGTTTTTATGCATAGAACAAGACCTGAGTATATTTTTTTTTTCAATGATATCATGTTTTTAGTGTTGTGATTTGAGAAGATCCTGTCTATATGTCATCCAAATACGCTACAGTATTTCTTTTCCGATATACCATTTTCCAGTGATCTTTGAGCTTGAATAAATTAATACCGAGCGGTAGCGGCGATCAAAGAAACCTGGGCGCAGGGCAATGCGTACGAAACGACGGCGCGATATCGAGGGGCGCACAACTTTAGCAGTTTTAAATTTTGTCATTGTGTGCATGCGGTGACTCGTAGGTACTGGCACGCACATATTATGTAAACCGCGCTCAGTGCGTTTGTATGAAGATAACTTACTTCTTTTCTTTTACTTTGATAAGACCTACCCTTAACTGGCGTGCGTGTAAGAGGAATATAATAAGAATTAAATAAGGCAAACGAGGTGAGCAAGGAAATGCGTGGTCTCCGACTACCCCTCTGTTAAACAAGCGTGAGTCTATGGTATTTACCTACGTATGTGTAACGACATCTATCTCGCCACATACGAACAACTAAAAATTGACGTATCCTACATCGCAATATTAATGTTATCCGAGCGATTGAATATATAGGTATAGAAGAACCCGACAACAACCGTCGCGCAGTTAGACCATCAGAAACAACACCCGTTTGGTCGGAGGATCCACCCTTTTCAATGGTGGATGAGGAACGTTACACCCAGTTCGTCTCACAACCCCCAAACTGGTGACCCCGACGTGATGAATTAAACCAACCACTCTGTTATAATGTGGGTTGGTAGTTTATGAGTATTTTGTAGTGGTAGAACCTTGCTTATTCCAGCACGAATGGGCCGGCTCAATCGGGGAGGTACCACCCTCTCACAGAAGGACAGCGTGTAACAACGGTAGTTACGCCTATCATTGTGCTTCATATAGTGGGTGAGAGCGCCGGAGGCCCAAACCCCCCCTTCCTATCCACTCCTTATTATCCTTCCTATCCTTTTCCTTGGAGACGGTGACGTGCGAGTGATGCCTCTAGTGTTGCTAGCGTCTATAGGCTACGGTAACCGCTTACCATCAGGAGGGCCGTATGCTTGTTCACCACCCACGTAGTATATAAAAAAATTACCCCATCAGGGATTCAAAGGCATATGCAAGTCCTGAAATCAAAGAAGGTTTAGGCCACTAAGCAGATAGTACTTACAAGTCACGCTCAATTAAGTTTTAAAAAGTTAGAATAACTTACGAGGTGGCAACAACAGGCCTCGTGGCGTAGTCAGTAGTGTAACCGACTTCCGTGCACGAGGTCGTGGGCTCGATTCCCACTCAGGACAAATATTTGTGTGATGAACACAGATATTTGTACTGTCCTGTACGTGTCGCAATACACAACGCAGTGCTTGTCCCAACGTTATTATATGGAAGCGAGAGTTGGGTATGTAAAAAGGAACATGAAAGTAAAATCAATGCGGTTGAAATGCGACCTCTGCGGAGAATCTGTGGAGTGAGGCTGACTGACTGCATTCGTAACAATGACGTAAGAGAGCGAGTAGGTATGAAAGAGAGTATTGGTGTAAAGATGCGAAAGGGAATGCTCCGATGGTTCGAACATGTGGAAAAAATGCCGGACGAGCGACTGGCTAAGAAGATATACAATGCGAAAGTGGAAGGTCTCTGAAACCGGCGAGCGTGTATGAAGAGAGTTATGAATGTTCAGGAAGCGAGAGATGTATGCAAAAATAAAGCCTCTTGGCACTCCGTGCTCTCTGCCTACCCTGCAAGGGAAATGGCGTGATGATAAGTTAGTTAGTTAAGCTTAGTTTGGGACCAGAGGACGTTGTGTGAAAATGTCCGTGAATATTTATTTATTTATTATATTTAATGTCCGTGAATATTTATTCTTATCATTATCGACAAATATATTATTTAGCCATCATAATCTTTCATAATAAATATGAGAAAGGTCACAAAATCAATAAAAACCACAAACAATAGGGACATAACGCACTAACCGCGCGGTAATTCACAAAACGATTTATAATTGCGCTCCGACACACCTCGAAATGAGTTAAACACAGTCATTTTGCTTTGTTTTTTGGTTAAACATTATTGTTTGTGGTAACTTGAGATTTTTATTGTTTAACATTTAATACTTTTTATGCATTTAATGTAAAGAAAACAAAATTTCAAAGCAGTCATGAGGACTGCCGACAGAAGTGAAAACTTAAAACAAACAGTTGTTATTTTTGGATATCCAAATTTATTGTTTGATCTTAAATTAAAACTTGTAAATCGAAATGATTCACTCATTCATTAAAATAAAATATTATTTAAAATTATTCCTTTTTCATTCACAGCTGGCCCAGCGCAATAAGTTATACTAATAGGAACAGATACAGTGTTATCGTTAACACGTCACGTGACCCTGTCGATGACGACTTACGTGAATTTATTCCATATCCAAACCTTACTATAGAAGTTTTCACTTCATAAAGGAAATGCCTATTTTTTTTTTATTGGCACAGTACCTCTTGCTATGGTTCTAACTAGGAAGGCCTATGTGTTGACGTCTAAAGGTTGATGGATGGATAGATTTAAAATTTCCGGTTCGTTGAGCTTTTTTGTCAACCTTTTACCTGCTCTCAGAGTGAGATTAAGGGCATAGTCTGCCATGCCGGGCTAGTGTAGGGCAATGATGTTTTAGTATAGATGAGTTACAATAAAAAAATGGTTACTAAATGGCTTACTGATATTGTCGCTTTATGTCAAAGTACTTAGTTATAGATGTGTGCGTACATTACGCGATATATAATACAGAACGCATGATACAGAAATAGACGGAAGATCACCGACTAAAACAAATTCGGCCAATTGCCTGAATTCATGCGCAACAATTACCGCGCGCTAGTGCAATATGTACTCTTTTTTTGAACCTGATACAGGTATTTGTCTGTTTATAAAACAATCAGATACACAGTTAGCTGGGTTTAGGTATTCAGATTATTTGGGAATGCAAATCTATCCTAATATTATAAAGAGATTAATTAATACGCTCTTGGTCCGCCGCGAGCAAAAGTTAGTTTTTAGGTTATATTTCAAAGTAGCGGGATGAAACACTCATTTTTAGGTTTAATTGAAAGCTCTCGAACAGAAACTTTCATCAAAAACCGTTTTATGTTATTTTGTGACGTGCGAACAAACAGACAAAAAATCTAATAAAATGTTTTGTGTGTGAGAGGTCTAAATAGCCCAATAAGTTATTGAAATATCTTAAATATACCATAGATATAATATAGAGAAAATATACAGACATAACTCTGTTACAGCTTTGAACTTTATTATCATATTACAAGCGCATTACCCGCGGCTTTGCTCGCGTCTTATTGATGTCGTATTATATGTTTCTATGACCCATTTTTTCTTCGTAATACCAACAAACCAGCGACTTTCGTCAAAAGATCCATTTTGGATAATATTTCCCGTTCTAAGTGCTCACCTATAGGATCAAAGATACCCATATGTAAATCTTTACAATCCTTTTTTTTGTTAAGGCGGGAAAATATTTCCTAACCGCACACCCCGTCGTTCGGGGCAACGAACAGGGTAGTGGGAAATCTTTACAATCCTAGCCCCAGGAATTTGGGCTGAGCATTGATGTCTTTTTTTATGAATGACTAGATGGAAACTTCTAGAGCTACTAAGGTTACCTTCATTAAATAATTATAAGTATCGACCTAATTTAAATAAAAATAGGACTAGTGAATAATGGAATATATGGTCCACCTGATGGTTAGTGGTAACCCTCTGGACGCAGCAAAACTAAGGTAGTTTTTGGCGGGACGTCATGGGGAGCGGTTGAAATTCTGTCACATACTCCAGTAAATTTATTAATTTACTGAAAATTACAGAAATGTTAGGTCTAATGAAGTAAGAGAGGGTACCCGAAGGGTAAGCCGCTGGCGGACCACTGATGGAATGTAACATGATTCCAGTGGCCCGCCAATATACCTACTCGTAGGTGGAGAGACGGCACACGGCGGGTTTATTTAGTGGGTGAGGACCCCACACTACCCTTTTTGTTGCCCCGAACGACGAGGTGTGCGGTTAAGTAAACTTTTTCCCGCCTTAACAAAAAAAAAGAAAAGGTCTAATTAAGTGTTTTGCTGACGTACATAGTTTACATGGTGATGAAAAAATCCGTTCCAGATGCAACAATATAATACAAGCAATACTAAGAGTATCGCCAAGCCGCTGCTTATTATTTAATGTGTTTTGGTTGTAGCGGAAGGCGTGAAGCCTTCCGCTACAACCAAAACACACGGAGGTGTTCTATGGTTAGTCAAGTGACGACGGTGCTACCAGCCCGCTCAGGCCATAACAGGTACCTAAGTACTCTCACCTGGCACCTAACACTACCACCAATAATACAATGGGTGATAATTGCTTACTTCCCTTAGTAACCTCGTACGACACCCGCGCCGTGTGTGGTGACGGACTAAAAATACAAGTGTCACTCCATCCTTTTCCGCGGGTGTCGTACAAGGCGACTAAGGGAAGTAAGCAATTATCACCCATTGCATTACTAGTGGTAGGGCTGGGTACCAAGTGAGAGTACTCACTTGCTACCCGCCACTTTGCCCCCGAACGGGTCGGTACCACCATCTCCTGTATGAAATGGTGCGCAGCGGCTTGGCAATACTCTCGGTATAGTTGAATCCATGAGCGACGTACCACTTACCATCAGGTAGGCCGTGGCTCGTGTGCCATCATTAGCGATAAAAAAAAGAAAGAATGAAGTTACTTATATTCTAAGACTCTCAATACTTGTGCTCTTTTTTGTACATAATAAAAGAAATAACTACCTATGATTTTTTTTTTTTTTTAGAGAGCGCCGAAGGCTTAAACAACCCCTCTTCTTCATTCTATCATAATTATTCTTCCTCTCCACCTGCCCTTCCTTGAAGTTGGCAACGTGCGAGTGATGCCTCTGGTGTTGCTAGCGTCTGTAGGCTACGGTAACCGCTTACCATCAGGTGGGTGGTATGCTTGTTTGCCACCCGTGTAGTATAAACAAAAACATTGTAATGCAATCTTGCTACAATATAATCTGGTGTTTACGATCCTGTGTCCAGACCGATACCGTATAATATGTGATATTCCGATCGTTAAATAATAGAGGTCTCCTCGCGTGCCATCCCGAATGCCCAAGTAATTGTAGTGGACACGGCAGACATGACATATTTCAAATTTTTATGAAATTACATACTTCATACAGAATTTGACGATAATTTTCGTTCTATCGCGTTTCTTTTTACTCTTTTACGAATTTGATAGTTATAGTCTACATTCCTGTCGAAATTGTTTATGATTAATCAGTGAACGATTCGATTTTCGAACTGTGTCAGTAAAAAATGTCTATGATTTATTGGTAACGATTTTCGTTATAATAACACGTGTGAGCTTTGCGTACGTTTCGTACTATTTAATTACCAACTAGCCAATTATATTATTTTGGTGTTGTATTTTTGTAGTCTATAAATATTGGAAATTATCTCGAGGTTTTTATTTTAAATAAAGAATTCGAAACAAGAGCTGGTAGGCTTAGATTTTAATATATATACCTAGTTTCATTTCAAAATTATTTAGATAAATATTTGGAATTTCATAACAAGTAGGTAGATAGTTATAGGCAAAGAGTGGAATAATTGGTTAGAAAAAAAAAAAAGTCAAAGCTTAGAGGTAATATTATTTTTTCCAACCCTTTTTCTATCTCACTATTGGGCACGCGTCTCATGGTGAGAGAGTTAGACCATAGTCCACCATGCTGGCCCAGTACGGGTTGACAGACTTCACAAGCCGTTGAGAAAATCCCCTAGTGCAGGTTTCCTCACGATGTTTTCCTTCATCGAGCAATTTTAAATTGTAAACAAATAAGTACATAAATTTGAAAAACCTCGAAAGTTTAGTATGCGCCGTACGAGGTCTGGACGTTGGACTGGGGATCGAACTCGGTACCACTGTCTTTGCAGTCCTTGGTTTTACCGCTAGGCTATCACTTCTGACATATTAATACAAGACTAAAAATCGACATTATAATTAAATTATTAAATAAGCTATTAAATGTCTAATTCTTATTATATTATATCTTATCTAATTCTTGAACTGTGTTTAAGTAAAAGACAACACACTGCACTTAGAAATAATCCCTGCATCGCGGGAGACTTATAATTAACAAACACAAAGTACGCCCAGACTTAAGTATTTTTTTGTGGTTTACACAAAAAAAAAAGAATCCTGTGTGAGCATCGAACTCACAATATCACATATGAAAGGCCGGAATTTTAAGGACTATGCCATACATATGAAATGTACATCTTGATTTAACTATACTTTGATGGTATATAGTTATAGACGGTAGCGTATATATACGAATATATAGATAAGTTATAATTAGTATTACAGGAAATCCAACGACAAATAATTCAAAATAAAAGAAACAGGTATTCTGACAATAAAATTGAAACATTTGACAGTTGTAGGTACGCTCCAAGATATGAGGATAATTTCATATTGAACTGTTGTAGGGGGAGGAAAACTGGCAATACAATAAAGTAGAAAGAAGTGATGAAGTATAAAGATAGTAAAAATTACATGAATTTGTGTGACGAATCTTTCATAAATCGTAACAAATTATAAAACAAAACCGCAATCTTTATCAAATTTATTTAATCAAAAAACTGTCAATAAAAAAATTACAAATGAGGATTCTAAATTCTAAAATAATGACGACTTTTATTTCAAATGTATTTCTAAATTCGAATCTCAAAATGATAGCATAACACAATTCTAAATTCAAAAAAATAATATATCTAACGTGACGCCATGACTAATCAGCCGGTAAAACAAAAAGACATAAGTAAGAAAATCGAATTTATCAAATTAAACTGACGCATTTGTAATTTTTAATTGATGACCCGTGGGTCGAGTCGCCATGGTGAATTAGACATTAATGAGCTGTTAATATGTTCCGATATTTTTTTGTCACAAGTCTTTGGCGGTTTTGATTATTTTTTTCTTTTTGTTTATGGTTTTTAGATATCTTCCTGTGTGTCATTTCGGCATCATAGTGTGAGTCACGCTACTGGTCGATGACATTTGTTTTTTTATGAATTTTCTTAAACATTTTTGATCTATATTTTTTAGCATTAGACATGCGCCGTCACTTTTTAAAGTGCAAATTATTTGTGAATAAGGAAAGAGAAACTTTTTGTACAAGCGGGAATCGAACCCGCGTCTTTTCCAATCCGGGGAAGTGCTCTAGGCCACTGAGCGATAGTACAGATCTTTCGATCATCTCAATCTCCTTATCACATTTGTCTTTACGACCAACGCCATCTATCAAAAGACGCGGGTTCGATTCCCGCTAGTACAAAAAGTCTCTTTTTCCTGCTTTTTCCTTATTCACAAATAATTTGTACTATGAATTTTCTTTTTTTTATTTGGTTCTTTTGTTTTCTTATATGTCGCCAAGCAGCAGTAATACCTCCTTAATCTCTCCATCTCCTTCCTCCTCCTCCTCCCTTTCCTTGGACGGTGATGCGCGAGGAATGCTTTTGGTGTTGCTAGGATTTATACCTTTATTTTTGTTACGGCGGGCAAAAATGTTCCTAACCGCACACTCCATCATTCGGGGCAACGAACAGGGTAGTGTGGGGCCCTCACCCACTAAAGAAACCTGCCGTGTGCCGTCTCTCCGCCTTTATTGGCGGGCTACCGGAACCATATTACATTCCTTCAGTAGACTAGGATTTATACCTAGGCTTATGATAGATCGCTACCCTCGTCGTAGAAACAAAGCAACAAAGGGAACTTTATAAAAAAAACATTCTTTTGGCAAGTTTTAGTACCTAGAAGAAACGTTTCAGTAGTTACCGGATTCGTTAGGTTAAGGACCTACCTACCATCCCCTTGCTTTTGAAAAGCCGCGAAGCACCCCCTCCTGGTTATAGTGTCATGAACTTTCACGGTTTGTAATGGTTTGACTGTGCCACCTGGCATTAAAGAACATACATAGCATCACGCCTGTATTCCCCGAAGGTAGGCAGAGGTGCAGGTATTACACGCCCACGATTCGCCAGCTATGTTTAAGACCCACGTAATAGGGGGCGAGCCTATTGTCGTCTACCGGGCACATTTCCAAACTCCGGGCCGCTACTGAGAATTTTCTCATTAATACCGTCCGATCCGGGGATCGAACCCAAGACCTCATAATCAGCAGTCGCTTATACTACCGCTGCACCACAGAGGCAGTTAAAGGACACAAAAATATAATATTTAGTAATATTCTCCAGATTGATTACAGTCACGGCATCCAGTATCAGCGGGCACTAGCTAACTACTAAGGACATACCTACTTTAAAGTATGTGCTAATAAAAGTGCACTCTCTGTTCCTTAAGGGCCTCTCGGTGACCAAAACATAGGCAACTAGGGCCAGGAGACCAAGCCGAGCGATCAGCGTATATTGCTGTATGTATCAGTACTTTGGTGACACGGTCTTTACGAAAGTCGCTCGCAGTGGCAGTCGCCCATGCGTTGCCACTACGCGGCGAGTCGTCGAGTCGTCCGGGCTACCAACAACCAAGTGCGGAAACATCTATCTAAACTATAGTAAGTCACAGTCGCCAGCGACGGAGTTGCCGGCGACTAGTCGACAGTGCGTAATGGCTTAACTCTCATAATCGGATGGGACGGCATTTCAACCCGACCGCAGAGAGATTAAGCGAAGGACGAAGGGCTTTACGTGCTTTCCAAGGAACGAGGGTCAAATACCACCTTGAGCTGATTATTTTGACTAAAAACCGATATTTTTTTGCTGGACCGACCCGGGCTTTGAACCTGAAACCTAAGACTAACGACGATACAAACTTTAATATCATAATACATTGCTAAAGTCACTAACATTATTTTTACCACCAAAACTCAAAAATATACGCAGACTAACTTAACACACTATTAAGTTTTATTATAGGTACAAATTGATACCAACCATTTAAAAAAAAATCAAATAATAGGAGTTTTTGAAAATTTCTGCTACGCCTACCAAATGTTCAACACCTCGGGTGGTTATTAAAAAACACACGTTGTGCATCCATACAAAATTAATTATACCTAATTGCATAGTATTATTTACGTTGGTAACCCCGAAAAATGGCAATATCGTCACCACAACACCAAAAGTGTTGGGCCATACAATAGTTCGACAGCTGTCATTTGATTTTTTTTTGTTTCCCTCCGGCCGCAAGTTGTTTCACCTTTCATTTTCTTTATATTTGAATGATTAATGCACGACACAATAGTCAGACAGATAAAATTAATAAAGTTGATATTGCACGCCTCATACAGCGAAGCGTGTGAGGTTGCACTCTACTCTCGACACGTCAAAGTCAAGCAACATTTTTGCTTTTTGATTGATATATTTTTAGCACTTGACATGCTCAGCTACTTTTGAAGTACAAATTATTATTTGTGAATGAGGAAAAAGAGAACTTTAGTACAAGCGGTAAACGAACCTGCGTCCCTTCCTTTCCGGGGAAGTGCTCTAATCCACTGAGCTATCGTACTCCCTTGCGGTCATACCCAATTTCCACATCACATTTGTCTTAACAACCAACGCCATCTATCGGAACGCATTTACATGCATTAATCCAATATAGTAAGTTGAGACGATCGGCTATAATATGAGTAGATGTATTTCAAGAAAAGAGTTTAAATAATCTATCTCGTCCATCCATCCATCCATCAGCCTTTCACCGTCCACTGCTGGTCTTAGGCCTCCCCAAGAGAACGCCACAACGAGCGGTCCCGTCATGGGGGATAATGCCGTAATCGCCACGCTTGGCAGGCGGGTTGGCGAAATCTATCTCGTATTCCGTAAAAAAACAATTTTATTTTGCATGTAAATGATGTATCAAAAATGGATGTATCGAGACCGGGTTTTGTTTATTATCTTCAGAATAACATCAACTATTTCATACCAATAACCTAGTACCAGTTATGTAGTTTATTAATAAAATGGTTTATTTATTAAAAAAAGTTCACGATGTTCAGTTATTCAGAGATGTATGCAAGAATAGAGACTGTTGGCACTCTGTTCGAGAGAACAGGTAGACAGAGATGCCTACCCCGCAAGGGAAATGGCGTAACGATAAGTAAGCAAGTAAAAATATTCACGATTTGCAGTTTTACAATAACACATGCATTTCATTTCTCATTTCGCTGACGTGAAAACGATGGCACCTAAGATTCTCTTAAGAAAGTTATCCAACACTAGAAGATGTCACTACTAACAAAAATCGGTACTTTTTTGAATAATTTGATTTCATTTGACCAGTTAGCTCAAATTAAACTTACCTATAACTTAAGTAAAACCTATATTATTTGTATTTTGTGGTATGAGCGATTTGTGATGTGACGTGCACTTTTTGATTTTCCAAATATTGTTACTTTTTTGTAATAATATTTCAGATACGTATAGTTGCGGGACAAAATATAAAAACTGGACTAAATTAAAAAATAAATTTCAAAAAAATTCTAATCTATATATAGTAGTAGTTTTAGCGAGATGGCCAACAAACAAACAGACAAAATTTCTTAAAATATAGTTTTGTGTTCAGAAATAGGATCGATTTTGTTAAAAAATACTGTCTCTAAATGAAATTAAACTCTTAGTATTCATTAAAATTTTTAGGTTTAATTACTATAAGTCCGTCTTTGTAAACGACGTTTGCAGTGTTTCCTTTTGCGTCTAATACTCACTCTGGAGCATGCAACATAAATCTCTCCATGTGAAAAGCAGTCCTTATTTAAATCGATGCCAGTTATTTTTAGTGACTGGCCTAGGGACTTGTTAATTGTTATTGCAAAGCACACATTAAGAGGGATCTGTATTCTTTAGTATTATTTTAATGTCTTCAGGATACTCTGATGGAATTAACGGTTTTCGTGGAATGAAATAAAATTTCCTTGACCACGTTCGGTAATTACTGTGGCTCCTACGACGTTTTTATAAAGAGCTTTGATTGGTAACCTAGTTCCATTGCACAGTTTGAGATTAAGATTTCTTACTGACATTACTGGTGATCTGATTAGCAGCTCTGTGAACTCCTTTTTATATTTAGTGTTAGTTTTTTGTATTGAATTAAGCCGAAGCCATTTTACAGGGTTCCCTTCTATGCAAAATTTCTCATAATTGTGATAGACTTACAATATCGGATATGTTTGTCCGGCTGCTACTAACTCATATATCCATCCATCCATCAGCCTTTTGAAGTTCACTGCTGGACATAGGCCTCCCCAAAATGAGGGATAGTGCCGTAATCGCCACGCTTGGCAGGCGGGTTGGCGATCGCAGTGGATGTTGTTAATACTCAAAGGAGTGCTGCTGCCCACTCCCCCGGTATTCCCTCAGTCGGCTCTTACGACTCCCATGGGTGGAGAGGGGTGGGACAATTCTAAAGCCGGCCCCACACGGCAAACCCTACCCTAACTCATATAACCCTCCATATATATGAAATAATGACATATCAACAAAGTATTCATCAGAACTATTATTATAGTTATTACCATCAGCATCATGAGACATAATAGAAAAATGATCGTAGTGAGTGGCTACATGAGCAACTATCTCTTCCCGCACCTGTCTAGCCAAGACTTGAGCTCCTATAACACAAGATTGTATTGCCCTTTACAGGCAAGCTCCGTCACCAATGAAGGAAATGATTTATATTTAGCATTTCAATCGGAGACCGAAGAAGGACGCTTTTTTTTTTTGTTAAGGCGGGTATCTAACCCACATACCCCGTCATTCGGGGCAACGAACAGGGTAGTGTGGGGCCCTCATCTACTAATAAACCCGCCGTGTGCCGTCTCCGCCTGTATTAGCAGACCACTGGAACTGTATGACATTCCATTCGGGGTCGCTTACGTACAACCTATGGTGCGTTTAACGTAATCTCGTCATATAACAATAATAAGTGGCGTAACTAAACAATAGCCTGATTCAAAAAAAAATGTACATAATGTCATCTATCGTATATACAAACTATGAATTTTAGCAATAAAAAACTTATCTTTACAAATAAATAAAATTGAAATGTCTCGTTATAATGTTTAATGAGAATAACAAAATACAATTTTTAAAGTTTCTGTTTAACTGTTGGTTTCGGCTAATATCCATAACGGCTGGACCAATTTGGACGGGACTTTCACTGGCATTATAGCAGATCTTGCAAGGAATATCTTTGGATAATATTGTTTTAGAAAAATAATTAGGTTACTGCAAAAAAATGAAAAACTTAATTCCACGTGAATGAAGTCGCGGGTTGCGCTTAGTTAATAAAGTTTGTTACTTAAAAGTTTGTTTATATAAGATGCTTCAATATTGAATTTCAATTTTCCTTTTAAAAATAACAAACTTTTATGCAAACTTACTCGACCCCTAATTCACACCCTCTTAGGGGTAAAAATTACAAAATCGCTGATATACGTTTTCATTTATTTTTAACCAGAAACAGGTACCTATATTAAATTAGGTGCTTCTTGCTTTAAAAATTACGAACTTCCCATACAAACTTTCAACCCCTAAATAACCATCTTATTAGTATTTTTTTTTAATTCCATTATACCTACCTGTACATTTATTGCTGATCAGAAACAGATATATAAAATTTCCTGTTTCATACTTTCAAGCTGACAGAGTTACATACAACCGTTTATACCTTATTTTACCCTCTTAGGAGTGAAATTTAAAAAAATCCTTTCTTAGTGGATCTCTACAGCAAAAAAGGCATCTACTACCAAAATTTCAACTTTGCAGCCCCAGCGGTTTAGGCTCTGCGTTGATCGTCAGTCAGTCGGTACAAGCAATTATATGTATATAGATTATAGGTACATTATTTTTTTCTCGAATATCTTAAATGAACAGACTTTAGCTCTGTTACAGCTTTAAAATAGATAATTAATCCTGATAATTTTTCTTTTTAAGATGATTCACTAAAAAGTTTCAACATAAGTTTCTAGGATTAGCAGGCGCCGGCGGATCACTAAAACAATGTAACATAGTCCCAATGACCCGACAATACAGTCGGAGAGACGGCACACGGCGGGTTTATTTAGTGGGTGAGAGCCCCACACTACCCGTCAGCATTCGTTGCCCTGAACTACGGTGTGTGCGGTTAGGGACATTTTCCCTCCTTAACAAAAAAAAGTATCTCGCTTCCCTGGCATCTTACAGAAGTAAGATCCATGTCAGACATACCACTTCAGTGTGCCCGGGGCAGAGACGAACAGCTTCGTTTCTTCCATAAAAAGGTAACTTATCTTACGAGACAATAATATTATAAACTAGATTCCGCCCGCGACTCCAGCCTTCATAATATAAGTACATCACTCTACAGTAAATTAATTATCTCTATGTAAAAAAAGCTTATCCGTGTGGTGACAGACTAAGAATACAAGTGTCACTCCCCATTCTTTCCTAAGGGTATCGTCCGAAGCGACTAAGGGAAGTAAGCAACTATCATCCATTGCATTACTGCTGGTAAGGCTGTGTACCAAGTGGCAGTACTCACTTGCTGTCAGGCCCGAACGAGTTGGCACCACCGTCTCCCGTGTGACCGGCCATGAAGTACATCGGTGTGTTGTGATTGTAGCAGGAGATAGTCGTTAATTCGTTCATTTCATATATATAGATATTTATGAAATGAAATGGTGAGCAGCTGCTTGACAATACTCTCGGTATAGTTGCGTGCATGGGCGACGGTTACCATTTTTCATCAGAGAGCCAGGGCTCGTCTGCCACCATATGCAATAAAAATAAGCTACCCCACGGCAACCTTTCATTTGAAAGCCTAAAATGGGAGGGGATGAAAAGTACTATGGCCTTTTAGATCTATATTTTTTAGTCATTGACATGCTCCGCTACTTTTTAAAGTATAGATTATTTGTGAATAAGGAAAAAGAGATTTCTAGTAGGAGCGGGAACCGAACCCGCGTCTTTTCCAATCCGGGGAAGTGCTCTAAGCTACTGGGCCGTAAGACAAATGTTGTTGTGTGTCCGTTGGACGTAAGACAAATGTGATAAAGAAGATTGGGATGATCGAAAGATCGGTAGGATAGCTCAGTGGCTTAGAGCACATCCCCGGATTGGAAAAGACGCAGGTTCGATTCCCGCTCCTATTAGAAATCTCTTTTTCTTAATTCACAAATAATTTATACTATGGCCTTTTTTGGACTCTAGATCATATATATGCAAAATATCATGACGATTGATTTAGTAGTTACACAGTGAAAGCGCAATAAACAATCAAACTCACTTTTGTATTTATAATATTAAGTATACCTATAAGGATTGACTCTCCGAAACATTTATATTTGAACCCAATTATATGCTTGTTCATATATCGTTATAATAAAATATATATTATAATTTATGTAGGTACATGAAAATAACCAACCTACATGAAATCCTGATTAGAACTCGCTCCTACAAAAATAAAATAATATAATTTCAAAGAAATATATAAATGTGTGCTTACAGATATTTCTTTTTAGTAAGTGGCTAGACCCTTGCTTATCCCAGCATGAATGGGCCGGCTCGATCGGGGAAGTACTACCCTCTCACATAAGATCGGCGTGTAACAACTGTAGTTACTTCTACCGTTGTGTTTCGTATGGTAAGTGAGAGCGCCGGAGGCGGAAAGCCCCTTCATATCTTCTCCTTATTACCTATAATCTCCTTTTTATCCTTCCTATCCACCTCCTATCTTCTTCTCTTGGAGATGGCGACGCGCGAGTGATGCCTCTGGTGTTGGTAGCTTATAGAGGCTCTGTTAACCGCTGACCATCAGGTGGGCCTTATACTTGTTTGCCACCCAAAAAAGAAAGGCAAGTACCTTATTTACCTCCGACATTAGAAAAATATTCAAGATGGTAAATATTTTAACCTCTGATCTAAATATAGATACGTGACCTTCTACCACAAAATAATTTTTACACAAATATAGCCATCCCACAAGAACAGTAGCCAATGTCCTTCTGTGTACTCCGGTCTATAAGTGTATTTAATTCCTTGATAGTCGGCTAAGTAGTTACGGCGTCAAGAGGTAACAAACAAATGAAAAAACTCACATACGCATTTAATAACCTGCATATTAGTAAAGATTTAAAACACCTTTTCTTATTCTGCAATAGTGGTAAGCATGCCCGCTTGATGGAAAGCAGAGATGGGGAGATATGATAGAGATAAAAAGAAGAGCTTGGTAGCATGGACGGTAGAGAAGGGATGGTGGACTGTTTAGGCCTCCAGCGCTTTTACTAACCATTCAAAACAAATAATAAGAATACCTATCATTGCTTCACGCCGCTATACTATGTGAGGGTGGTTCCAGTGAAGCCGGCTCTACATAAGCTTTACCAAATCAAGACGCATAAAAAAACACAAACTTACATACCACTAGTATACTTTACACAGTGTTCTTAACACGGAAAACACGATTTAAATGTTTACTTGCATGTAACAATGCATTCACTTATGTTAGTTTGTTAAAGAATAAAGTCTTTTACAAAATTATTTATCTTCTTTTAAAAGTAAACACTCAATACAATGCGTAAAAAGGTTTCAATAAAAACTAAGATCAAACAGGTTAAATTGATAAACCAATATTTAAAAAAAATATAAAAAAGTATGGATACGCTGATATGAACCTACACAAATATACAACAGAAAGCATACCAAATTTTGCGCCCGCGCAAATCTGTCACGTCGCATAGACAAGTTTTTCAAACATGGAACACAAAATGTAACCGCTCACTTAACTCTACAATAGCCATAAAGAATTACAATTATACGGCGACCAGAAATGCCACCGAGCCGGTAAAAAAACGTCAAAATATTGTCTGTGAATGCGACACGTTACCCCCACGCGACAGCTACTGGAGAACCAATAGAGAGGCGCGGTGGAGGCTCGCTACTGATTATAAGCCAATAGCGTTCCCCGGGGCGGAGCCTGGAGCTACGTACGGCGTTTCGCCCCCAGCTAAAGCCTTTTCGCCTGCAGTCGTTTACAGATAAGCCCGCGGGATGGTCGATTATTATTACATTTCGCACGCGTGATTCTGTGATCTACGCGTCGCCCCGGGGCTGAGATCGATAGCGATGTACCAGAGTACAAAGGGAAGTGCGACACTACTCTTACTTCCGGTATGATAGAACTGGCGTTGTTGTGATATTGAAGACACATATTGTGCGTTCTGTGATATGTTTGCCTTAGAATACTAATATATAGCGACATGAACTTGTATATGCAGTGTCATCGTGAGGTATGGATGTCTTACATTTTTGTTTTATAAGTGTATGTCTTTCTCTGACAATAGAGATGCCTAGCTACAGCTATTAAAGAAGGTTGGTCAGTAAAAGGTTTCTTACCTAAATTAAGAGACTAAATAATTACCTATGTCGAGTGATATCATTTCCACAATTACATGCAGCACCTAGGTATTACAGATTCAAAAGTTCGTCAGTACCTATCTAATCATTCTACTCGGTCACTTAGCCCCATAGTCATAATAACAACATTTATAGCACTGCCTCCGTGGCGCACTGTAGTGTATGCGACTGCTGATTATGAGGTCTCGGGTTCGATCCCCCGGTCGGGTTCTCAATAGTGCCTGGAGTTTAGAAATGTGCCCGTTAGACGGCACTAGGCTCGCCCCTATTACGTGAGACTTAAACATAGCCGCCGAACCGTGAGTGTGTAATACACCTCTGCCAACCCCTGCGGGCAATACAGGCGTGATGCTATGTTTAACGTTTCATTTATAGCACTGTCTAAGTGCTTTGTCACCTTACTGTTAAATTTTCAATGTAATTGTGTTGAAAAGGGACAAAAGAGTATTTTAGTTAAAGCCGACTATAGAGCTGTGTTAATTTTAATAAAAGGTGTGTTTATTTACTAATAATATCTTAGAATAATTAATTATAGCTCATAATATGTGAATTATGTTTTTTAAAAGCACCAACCAAAAGCACAAGGCTATACCTATTACCTGATAGACCTATTTAGATAAAGCGCTCATCGTCAAATCTTTGCTGGTTATCTATTGATAAATATGAAAGTTTTTCAACTGACCACAAAACTCCATACACAAAACAGAATAAATACAATTTAAAAAGAATGACATTACAATTAAAAAGCAATTTAAAAGGTAAAAAAGGCGTTTTATAAATGTAGCGTACGTTGCTACATTTGAAAACAGTCTACCAAAGGATATAATTAAAGCCGATGTATTCTCTCTAACTTATTCTTTAAGACTTATAATTGGCGGTCGTCGCTCCAAATGATACGCGAGACATCCTTTTGTGACGTCTATAAAACAGGTTGGCTTTCATACTACGATGAAAAAAACTGTTAAAACTGTGTTACTATGAAAATTTAAAACATAAACATTTATTTTTAATGTAAATAGTTATTTGGTTTTTAAATTAAGACATAAAAAAGGCAAAATAAGGTTTTAATTATTGAAGTTTCATCTTTTGTGGCAAGTACGTATTACTCGTAATATGTTTTTGTTTTGTACCATTCAGCTTAATGTAGGTATATTTTATAGATAGTTGGGAACCAAGGAGGTGTGTTACCAGTGACATATCGAACAGAGATGTGGTCTCTGAATGTTGGCCTTATATCAAGTCTCAAAATCACTAGCGAGCTGTGAAGCGGGTTATGCTCGGTATTTTTGTACGTGATCGAATCGGTAAAAGAACGAGAGTAGTGAGTACTCTCACTTGGTACCCAGCCCTACCACCAGTCATGCAATGGGTGATAATTTCTTACTTCCCTTAGTCGCCTTGTACGACACCCGCGGGAAAGAATACCCCATTCTTTAACACTTATATTCTTAGTTTGTCACCACACGGACTAACAAATCATGGATCAGATAACGGAGTGTCAATGTATGTTTCTGTTTATACACTATGAAGATGGCAAATAAATATTCTGCTCCATCCATCCATCCATCAGCCTTTCAACGTCCACTGCTGGACATAGGCCTCCCCAAGAGGACGCCACAACGAGCGGTCCCGTCATGGGGGATAATGCCGTAATCGCCACGCTTGGCAGGCAGGTTGGTGATCGCAGTGGATGTTGTTAATACTCGAGGGAGTGCTGCCGCCCACTGCCCCGGTATTTCCCTCAGTCGGCTCTTAGGTACGACTCCCGTTGGTAGAGAGGGGTGGGACAATTATAAAGCCGACCCCACACGGCAAAAATATTCTGTTCACCTGATGGTAAATGGCTACAATACCCAAAGACCTCACTCGCGTATCACCGAACCCACAAACCCACAGAAAGGTATAGGAGGCAGAGAAGGTGGTAGAGCTGTTATGAGGTTGATAAGAAGAATGACAGAATAAGTAGGATAGCCACAACAGAAAAAGCCACATTCACTATATGCTGATATTCCATAAGAGGATGGAACCCACTAGTCATCTCGACCCATTCATGTTGGATTCCGCAAAGCTCTATCAATATCACCAATAAATAAATTACCTACTACATAATTATAGCCTGTGGTTTCGTCCACGTGGCCCTCAGAATGTAAATACGTCACTCTATTTAATCTAATATCTTTAAACGAGCAATTCTTGTATATATATATATATATGCAGGGGTTTCGGGTGCGATAAATCGATCTAACTAGGTTTAATTTTTAGAAAATGTCGTTTTATCCGGGTTTTCAGGCAATGAAAAAATAACCACCAACCATTTTTATTATTATGTCGGTAAGATCGAAAATTATTATTCATATTACATCAGTACGATACGAAACACAACGGTATCGGGGACCATACGAAACACAACGATAGGCGTAACTATAACGCTGATCTTTAATCTGAGGGTGGTACTTCCCCGATCGAGCCGGCCTATTCGTGCTGGATAGAAGCAAGGCTCTACAACCAAACATTACTTACAGATAATTATATTATATTAACCATATTAATAATTTGCACAACAACCAAATTTTAGAATACTTATGATTGATTGATTTAATATCTGTCAACACTTCGTTACTTAAGTGTAATAGGGAATTTATACAGCTGTTTGACTGTGTTTTTGATACTGGCGAGGAAATAAATGACGGTTACTATATACCATCAGGTATCCCATGGATTTAGTGCCCTTATAAGAAAAAAAAACAACTAACATTTATAAGATTAACTATTGATTTTTCGTCATAAATGAAAAAACAGTAGCAGTAGCAGCCAGGGATACAAACTAATTTGTGCTAGGTACCAGCTGTTTATTTATAAATTTACACTTTTTTATTTACTGTCAGCTGACATTGGCACTAACGTAATTATCACAAATATTTTAATCTGCGTGATGCAATACCTAATTACTCCAAACAAGAGATAATTGGTTGGATCTCATGTAGAGCGCGCGCTGAATGCGGTGATGATGAGATTGCGGTGGACGAGAATCTACCTGTGGACGCACAGAGCTTGGTGGTCGCACATTAGCGTCTTCTACGCCCACCACACCGTTCAAGTCTCTCTCAATTCTATATGTATTTGTTTTACTTACATTGACATAAACTATTTAATGGAACCGGGCGTTAAATAATCCAACATATCCCATGTTGGATTTCGGAAATATAGATTTTAAATGTGAATATAGCCTACTTCTATGCTAATACATATTATAAAGAGGAAAGATTCGTATTTTTGCATGTCAATAACGAATAAACTCAAAAACTACTCGACTGATTTCAAAAATTATTTCACTATTAGAATGCTATGTTATCCCTGAGTAACATTTATTACTAATATTATAAATTTATTACTACAAATAGTAATTAGAAAAAAGAACTAATTAAGTCCTACATAAAGATAGGTACTTACTCCTAAAATGTTTAAAAAATAAATTTCCACCCATGTGAAGCCGGGATGAACCGCTAGTTAATTTATAAAAATCAGCATTTATTTATTGCCTATGGTGGCAGATGAGCCACGGTCCACCTGATGGTAAATGATAACCGTTACTCATGGGCTCAACTATACCGAGAGTATTGTCAAGCCGCTGCTCACGATTTCATTTCACAGATTATGATATGAAAGAATTAACGGCTACCTCCTGCTACAACTAAAACATCTATGTGCTTCATGGCCGGTCACACAGGAGATGGTGGTACCAACCCGCTCAGGCCCGGTAGCAAGTGACTACTCCCACTTGGTACCTAGCCCTACCACCAGTAATGCAATGTGTGACAATTGCTTACTTCCCTTAGTCGCCTTATACGACACCCGCGGGAAAGAAAGAGGTAGTGATACTTGTATTCTTAGTCCAGTTCGTGTTCATTTTAAAAAGCTTATAATACGATCTATAGTGCTATTTTTATAGTTAAACTTTTAGAGTAAAATGCACTTCAATTTTCCTGGCAGTAATTTAGGGTCAATTTTATTAATTAGCCACTGTCGCGGCTTCGTCTGAATGGTCTTCAGAATTGGATCAATATAAAATATGTAAGTACCTACATCACTTACAGCATATTACTTCTCTTAGAAAATAGCTCTCACAGGGACCATTCTGTGAGAGCTATTTTCTAAGAGATTTCAGTAGGCTTTAAGGATGTAATGTACGAGTAGAAAAATCATTTAATTATATTGTTGCTATAGGTATCGTATTTGTTACTAGAAATAGTAGGATATAAGGAATGAGAGCAGTGGAAGGGTCTTCTACACACATTTCGTTCTCGATTACTACCAAAACAAAAGGTGGAAAAACCTCCGCTTATGATACAACATGTGTGTTCCGTAATGAAAGACATCGCATTTATATTTGATTTTAATTTTCGTATTAATGAATTGTTTGTATTATAACCACATTATTACCTAAAATACATAATTATCCTTGGTGGTACTTATGTAAGAAAGTAATAAAATATTTGACATACCGTAATTGCTAAATTCATTTTCGTAAGCAAAAGTAAATTAATAAAAGGAAAATGAATTTCAAATGAAATGGAATGTATTATACTTTTTATGACGATGACCGCGATCCCATTAAGTCCCTGTCATCGCTACCTTGATAAGATTTAAATTAGCCACACAATAAAGCTCCCGTCAAAATCCGCCATTAATTTCAAATTTTGAATTTAGAACAGAAGCGAAGTGGTCGACGTCCTTCCATAAAGCCAATGTTTAGGCGCGAACCGCCAGGTCAGAAAGTAATTTTAACAAATTATTTTTTTGCTTTGCCTGTCCACATTTGAATGCCAGTATTTGGACTTCATTTGTCGACGTGTCAAATAAATAATGCCAATTTTGATAAACGTCCACGATTCTGGTGTTGATTATCTCCCAATTTAATGCATTATCATAATGATATTCGTATTATTTCCACAATATTATTTTCGAATAGACGTGCAAAGGTAGCATAAAAATTAAAATTTTGCACGCCTCATAAGCGAAGCGTTGAGGTGTGTACTATTCTCGTTTTGCGCAGAAAAACTGTTTTTTTTTCTAACTAAAAATGTCTCCATTTATCATATATTGCACTTGTAAAATAATATCTACACACACATATAAAGAACAAACACTATTTCTAACACTCATGATATTTTTGATGCAATTTTGTTATTTAAACTAGTTAAAAAACTGTTTGAAAAAGTTCTGTCTTGGACGTCCGTTTGTTGTAGGCAATGTATGTTAACACGATAGCGACCAAAATACTTTACTAATCGAGTCTTTTTTTTTCGTTTACGAATTATTATGATTACGAATAGAGCCCTATCACTTTTCACGGTCTGATTCGATGTGGTTTAATTGTTATTAAATAAACAAAAAAATAATGAATATTTACGCTCGACGCGACACTAAAATCAGTGCTATCCTTATTTCGTGAGAACTATTTCTATAGACCAATGTAGAAGTACTTCTTAAAATTAGCGCTAGATGGCGTATAAGACATGAGAAGGTACTTTTTGAAATTAGCGCTATCTATGTGATTTATTGAAAACTACTTAGTAAGACCAGTACATTATTAGTTACTTATCAAATAATCAATTTTATTGTGAAAAATGAAGATTATGAGGCGTGCACTTTTGGATTTTCCAAAGTATTTGTACCTACTTAGCATCAGGCTATTTTACCAATTAATATGAAGCAGGCTTGAACTGGAAAAGAATATCAGTGATCATCTATATATAAAGCTCTAACAGAGTTGTGTTTGCACATTTAAGATATTTGAAAAAAAATACTGTACCTATTAGGCTATAAGTAGAGGCGTGTCTAAACACAAAACGCTATTTTTTTTTTACTTTTTGTCTGTTTGTTCGTTCGCGTATTACGCAAAAAGTACTGAACGGATTTTAATGCAACTTTTTTATTTGATAGCTCTTGATTAGACTTAAAAACTGGTATACTTACATTTTATCCCGCTACTATATCGGGAACCCGGGAATTTTTCTTTACGAAAAAGCTCAATAGCACCGCCCGAACCGGTGATCGAACCCGAGAGCTCTTGTTCAGCAGTCGCTCACAGTACCGCTGCACCACAAAGGCAATTAGATTATTTTGATGTATTCATATTAAAAGTAAATAGATAAAGTTTTTTTAGATTTTTTTATAAGTTAGTTTTTATCCATAACCAGAAAAAATCCAAATGAAGATAATTAAGAAAGAAGTAATTTTAGGGTTTAATAGACATAAAGCTCTAATCTTTGTTGTTCTAGATCTCTTTTTACTTTTCATTCTATATTTACTACTAGCCTTTGCCCGCGGCTCCGCCGCAGCCAAGACCTAGTTTTTAGGTAATATCTCAGGTTCCCGAACTATTAGCGGGATAAAATGTATACCAGTTGTTAAGTGTAATCAAGAGCTATCAAACAAAAAAAGTTGCATCAAAACCCATTCGGTAGTTTTTGCGTGATACGCGAACAAACAAACAGACAAATAGGCAAAATATCTAAAAAAAAAGTTTTGTGTTTAGACACGCCTATATAGCCTAATTCAGTCCTTTTTCTCAAATATCTTAAATGTACAGACATATAATAGCTCTGTTACAGCTTTATAATAGTATAGATAATAAATAATTATGTACCTATTAACAAATTTCATGAGAAACGATACATAGATCACAAACTACACGAAACTTTTCTTTTTATGAAAAATTTTAAAACGTTTAATAACTTTATTTTAAATTTCGAATGAATTTATTTTTTCTTGGCTTGTACAAAAAGTTAAGAGAACACAACCACTTTTCCAGATTATGTTCAGCAACGTAATTATAAAAAAAAGTAATAATAAGATCCTACACTGTTTAAATGGTTTAACATGCTGTAATAGATATTGTCAAAAAGATTTAACGACATGTCACTTGGACCCCGCCCACCGACCGACCATAACGTATATCGACCACGTCTTGTGCCCAACTAATTGGCTATTTCGAATTTAAATAATCATTGCCGATATTATTTTTTAATAGGCAATAAGATTAAGGATTATTTTTTTTAATAGTGTAGGTATCAATGCAGGCCAAATGAAGGTGTCGTTTATTTTCAATGATTTGATTTAGTAGCAAGATCATGCAATTAATGAGACGGTGGTTGGCGGAGTGGTTTCGATTCTGACCTCCCGTGCGTGTTGTGGGTTCAATCATCAATTCAGGACAACACTTTGTATGATCCATAAATAGGAGTTCCGAGTCTGTGTATAATTTGTGTATGTTAAATGGTATGTTTGTAAACCCCAATATAGGGGCTATTCCCTAGTGGCTAAATAAGCTTTGCGCTAATGATTAAATGAAGTCGATATTTTACTATAATTCATTTATCAATACGCTACGATGCGTAAGAGGTGTGCATCCCTGATGCGCAGGGTGCGAGGCAGCGCTAATAGCATCCTGAATATGATAGCGAATAGGCTAGACTGTGCATATATTGGTCGTTGCTGCGGTGTTTCTCATGGAGTGCCGCAGTGATGATCAGTGTATGTAACTAGGCATATTTAATAGTTAGAGTAGTTTGTATTGCTAACATAGATTTTAAGTTTTACTAACCAATTGAGTCCTGGTAACTTTTAATAAAAAAAATATTGTTATTATTATAATACAGCAAGAGTGTATTAAAAAGTACAAATAAAAGTATTTGAATAAATAATACTATATTAATTAATTTATCTAATTACTAAAAAAATAGGTTTTATGCGAAATATCATTAATATAGACGGCGGTTACCAATGACTTCAAAACAAGAATAAATCTTCTTTCAAAGCCATTACTGGTATGGTTTTTATACTACGTTGGTGGTAAAAAAGCATAACGTCCACCTGATGGTAAGTGGTTACCGTTAGAGAGAGAGGTAGACGTTAGCAACACCAAAGGCATCATTAGCAAGTAGCCATCTCCAATAAAGAGATAGGAAATGGATAATAAAGATAGGATTGGGAAGGGGTTTGGGCCCAGGAGCCCATTCTCACTCACCATACGAAACACAACGGCAACAGTACCTACATTCCCTTGTTATCTCTAGTTCCTGTGCACCCTTCAGTTGACAACCCGCGTGTGATGTCCCTGGTGTTGCTAGCCTCCTGAGACTGCAATGCTACTTGATTGTAAGTAGTAGCTTTGTAAGCAAGTACCTATGCTATACTATTAATATTAAAAAAAACATTTAACAAAGAAAAAATACTTTATATAAATACTTTGACAATATTTAAATACACATTACCCGCGAATTCGCTGCCATCATAGTTATTCATTATATATCAGTCAGTCAGTCAGTCAAAATGATAGAGGTGTGCCGTTGTGCGTGCATCTTGTAAAAACTACTATATATAGATAGATTTCAATTGATTTTATATCTTAGACATTTGGCCCTAAAAATATATTGCAATATCTTTATTTAAATAAAGTTTTAAGAAATTACGATTTATATAAGCACTGCGTGTTCAATTATCTTCTGTTAGTATAATAAGCAACGCAAACGAAGTTCAACTAGCTCTTTTAACAGAGCGATTTCTAGACAATTAAGATATTTGAAAAAAAAAATAACCGTACAGTTTTTTTTAAAAGCTCCTTGCACTAAGGAATAATCTTTGTATCGCGGGGGACCTTTACAAACATATTTTCACGTACACAAAGTACATCGGTATTAGGTAGTAGTAGTACAGTATTAGGCCATATTTATGGACTATATAATATAGAAAATTCAAATTTATTTTTATACAACATTGGTGGCAAACAAGCGAAGCAATAAGCATGTATACGGCGTAACCTTAGCATATAAACGCTAGCAACATCAGAGGCATCACTCGCGTTTCGCCCTCTCCAAGGTAATGCGGAGAAGGGAGGAAGGTTAATAAGAAGAGGTTAAGAAGGATACTAAAGAGAGGATAGGGAAGAGGTCTGAGCCTTAGATGCTCTTACTCACCTTACGAAACACAACGTTTGAAGTACCCACCGCTGTTACACGCTGATCTTCTGTGAGAGGGTGGCACTTCCCCGATCAAGCCGGCTTATTCATGCTGGGATAAGCAAGGCTCTACCACTTTAAACGTAATTTCATACATTATACCTGATGAAAATAATGCCGACAGATGGCGCGGGCGTGACCCAAAGACGTTAAGTATGAATGTGTTATCGAAATTAGCAGTCAGGAGCAATTGTCACGATGGCTGAATTGGCAAAAGCATCTGGACGGTATTCAAGAGATGCAGGTTCAAATCCTGCTCGTGGCTGTTATTTTCGATTTCACAATTTTCACTTTGTGTTTAATCTACCGTTAGATTTGAACACTTGGCAAGACGATTTCAATTACTGTGTACGCAATAGTCGATTTATTTACAAAAGCCAAATATCGAAATACCAACAAAGCACTCACTTAAAAGCGTTAGTAATTTTTCACCGTCCACTTTTTGTTATAGAACATTTATAACAGCAAATACAGTCCTATTGTGTAGTTAATCCACAGGTCAGGCCGAGTGCGGCAATCGCTTTTCTAAGCCATAACCGGAATTTATACCCGACATTATTCATTCGATGCCGTTCGGTTGTTTTCCTCTAATTAGAATCCATTCAAGCGTACCCCATTAAAACTCGTCTAAATTAAAATTCAAATAACTTACTAACTAGACGTATAAATCAGAACCGTACAGAAAGACAATAAAATAAATTGTCCAGTCGGTCCGAGAATACGGCCAATAAGAATAATTAATACAACAATACACTCACCGAGTAATTAAAATAAACTAATTTCTAAATCTGAATGGTTCGCTGTATGAATGAATATTCTATAGTTTTTTTTAGGCTGTTAACATTTTTCATTCTGCGTCTCGTGCACTGACAGCTCAGTTGACGGTGTTCTTTTTTTAAAACGCGACCCCGCAGCGGGGCTCTCTCGCGGTGCATCCGTTGCGCGATACAATTATCTCTTTTTAATTTAGGAATCGGCACTTTATGTTGATGTTGCGCTAACAATTCATTTAAAATCCAAACCAATTATGAAAATATTTTACTGTCTACTTTCCAATAATCCTTTGTTTCTTTCTCACGCTAAGCAAGAGATGACTCCCACGAATTAGGCTGCTAAGGATTTTTAGTTGCGGGAACATCGGATCGGGATGAGCAAATCGGTGTTCATAATTACAACGTTGGGGTATTTGGGCGAGGGCCGCGTGCACAGTAGCAGTAACGTGCAATTTAAATGTTTCACATTTCGAACACAGTGTTTTTATAAATCCGAATCCATTGCGTGCGAGCACGCAGTCGAAATATTTGATATATTACTGGCTGAAAACATCTACTTCTGTAGATTTCTTTTTAAAAAGTAGGTAGAACCATGTGAAATATGTATTACCAGATTAAATTATAAAGATAAGATTTATTTGTATCGTAGTTTCTAGAAGCATAAAAATAAAATAAATAAATATCACAGTGATAATTTTATGATAGGAGGTAATGACAGAGGCTTCGGGTCTCTCGGGATCGATTCAGTAAAATTCAAAGAAAGCTGCGAATGCTTCAATTAAAACATAAAGCATGATATGTAAAAAGTACCACATATCAGAGAATTTTACTTGCATGTTTAGATATTTTTATATATATTTTTAGCATTTTAAATGCTTAGCACTATACATTAAACACAAAGTGAAAAATGTGAAATCAAAAATAAGAGCTCGTGAGCAGGATTTGAACCTGTATCTCCTGGATACCGTCCAGATGCTTTGCCAATTCAGCCATCGTGACAATTGCTCGGGGCTGCTAATTTCGATAACACATTCATACTTAACGTCTTTGGGTGACGCCTACGCCGTCTGTCGGAAGTATTTTCATACATTATACCGACTAGGTAAACTTAATTTTACAATTAAGATTTTACCTATAAATATTTAAATATTTTTATATATATTTTTAGCATTTTAAATGCTTAGCACTGTACATTAAACACAAAGTGAAAAATGTGAAATCGAAAATAACAGTCACGAGCAGGATTTGAACCTGCATCTCCTGGATACCGTGCAGATGCTAATTAATAAGACACGTAGGCGATCGACTATCTGTTAAAATCTTATCAACAAGTTTTTTAGCATAACAACTAGTCAAAATGCTACGTAACAAAAACAACTGTCAAAAATTAATTATGAACAATTTTTTTTTAAATTATTACTTTTGTTCGCAGTTAAAGTTATAATTAATTATGTGGTAACACACGGTACAATCAATTTTGTATTGATTTATGATTGACATGTGCCACCATTTTGTAATTTAATATTTATTAGCCTATTTGCCAAAGCTTCAGTTTTATACAATCTATAGAGCTTTAGAACACCTACCACTATTTTGAGTTACCATAATTTATACCTGACAAGCCACCTAGCTTTTTTTTATTTTAAGGCGGGAAAAATGTACCTAACCGCACACCCCGTAGTTAGAGGCAACGAACAGGGTAGTGTGGGCTCTCACCCACTCATTATGCCCGCCGTGTGCCGTCTCTCCACCTGTCCTGGCTGGTCCTGGCCGACAGGAACTGGACGACATAGTTTCAGTGGTCCGCCGGCGGCTTACCCTTTCGTGTACCTAGGGTAGGTAAGTACCTAAAGCTCAAGAAGTCTTGAGCGACACTTCCGAGCAGCGTCACAGTTGAGCGTCGCATATTCGCGGCAGGCACCCGAAGGCAGCTACCTCAACTTTTCGAATTTATATGTGTGTATTTGTACACAAATTATTATCACTACGTAAATACCGTAAGGAAACAGGCCAGAGATGTTTTCTCGACTAGAACTTGTTAAGTCTGCCAGCCCGAACAGGGCCAGCGTAGTAGTCTATGATCTAAATCCTTCTCACTGTGAGAAGAGCGGTATTTCACCACGCTAACTGAAAAGTCAGAGGTGTGCCGTGCGAGGATCTCTGACTGAGGATCGAACTCTACCTACTACTGTCTTTGCAGTCTTGGTTTTACCGCTAGGCTATCACTGCGTTCAATTCATACCTATAAGTAAGTATCTTTAATGCTTTAATTCAGAGGTGAATAAGTTCATGAAACCACAAATTATAGATATCTGAAAATGCTACTTGGCTTAGTGGTATATTCAAATTCATATTTATTTCATAGCCACAATATAGCACTTAAAATCATCAAAGTTACTAATAACTAACATGAGCGCTTGAGGCAAGTGCCGCAATGTCGCGATTGCAATCGCCACAAGCGGCCGGAAATATCAAAGCTCAGTAAGTGTCCAATTTCTAACATTGTTGTTTGGGGTTTGAATCTTGATTAGTGCAAATTGTGCCCGATTGATAGCAGTAGGTTCACTCATATTAGGTACATGGGCCAATAATAGGCTAAAAATGGGTGTATTATAGTAATGACTGTCAAGGGTTGCTTGAGATTATGAAAAATTAAAGTTATTGAAAACCACAAACTACCTGTCCAAATATAATACCAGCTATGCCAGTGCAAGTCCCGTCGTTTCTGACATTATCTGGAGCAAATAAATAGACAAAAAACTTTAAGTGCATTTAATAAAAAGCTGTTATTTAGATCTTACAAACAGACACTTGAATTTTATTTATTTTTATATATTTTCGCATGTGTTCAAGTAATAAAATTTCTCATACAAAATAATTCTTAGAACATCATCCGCAAAACAATACTCATGTGCATATTAAAATTCAAAAGCGATCAATGAAGCTCTACTATAACGAAAACCAAAAAACATTAACAGAAAATAACTGCTTATTATTAAAATCTGACCATGATTATAGACTACTAATGTCCAAATTGTCCATACGCCATTTTGTACCACTGTGCTTGCCATCACGTATCACAAATAATACGTTGATTGTTCCTTCGGACGAAATAACCCACTTTCTTTGATACGTCAGCAGGTTAATGATCCGCTCACATATCACAATAAAAACTCATTTTGGTATGTCTACTTTTTAGTAGATACCTACAGTTCTGGCAATACTGAAAAAAAAATTACGAATATTACGAGTATTTGGTATCAATGCATTTTTTTTCTTGTGATCGATTTATTCTGTCAAAAACATCATAATAATGTTAATATATCTAATATCTACGTAATGTTAATATAATATATAATAATGTTAATATAATATCTATACCTCCCTCCACCCATGGGAATCGTAAGAGCCGACTGAGGGAATACCGGGGGAGTGGGCAGCAGCACTCCTTCCAGTATTAACAACATCCACTGCGATCGCCAACCCGCCTGCCAAATGTGGCGATTACGGCACTATCCCCCATTCTTGGGAAGGCCTATGTCCAGCAGTGGACTTTAAAAGGCTGATGGTTGGATGGATGAATATCTGTGAAAAAAAAAATCTATGTCAATACTGGGGGGTTAGGCCGAATCTCATATCTCATATGTCGATCGTATCGTGATCACTGTGATTGGTTGAGAAACCGACGCGTGATGTCGCAATAATCCGTTGGCCAATCACGCTGATCTCTCAACCAATCACAGTGATCACTATACGATCGAAATGTGAGATATGAGATTGCTCTGATTTTTGCCGAAGAGATTTGTCTAGTGGTAGAGCCTTGCTGATCACGGCATAAATAAGCTAGATCGATAGGAGAATTACCACCCTCTCACAAAAGATCAGCATGAAACATCGCTAGTCACTTCTACTGTTGTGTTCCGTATGGTGAGTGAGAGCGCTGGAGACCCAAACCTCCCTATCTTCTCCTTATTATCCATAATATCCTACCTATTCTCTTCTTAATATTCTTCATATCGGTTTCTTATCCCTTTCCTTAGAGATGGCGACGCGTGAGTGATGCCTCTGGTGTTGCTAGCGTCTATAGCCTACGGTAACCGCTTACCATCAGGTAGGCTGTATAGTTGTTTGCCACCCACGAATTATTAAAAATAAGTTCGATATACTTTTACGTACCTATAATTTTGTTATAATTTTTTTTTAAAATTTATAATTGATCGCCATTGCTGAGAATTGTGTCGCTGTTATGATGGACTTCATTACATCTCATAAAGTATTTTTGTCCACTACTGGACGTAGGCTCAAAGAGAAAGCTCCATAAAGCGACTGTAACAGACTTCAAGCGACATCAAGGCTATATGCTAGTTGTCAAACCCCGAAATTCCGATACAATATATTTCAGGCCCGCCTACCCATCATTCATGTTGGCACAAAATATATTAGCTAAAATCGTCTGTCATCGTGCACTCAAGTAATTAAAATAAATAATTATTGAGTGAGTCTTGATGCCGATCGAATGGTTAAGCCTTGCCCTCAGTCTTGCCCTACCGCATGCGAAACTATAAAATATATTTTGTTAGTTTTTTACTTTGTCTGCGTGTACTTTAGTATTGAGTAGACAGAATTAAATAAAGATTTAAACTCATTTTTTGTTTGGCCAGTTGTATATACAAATCCTTCAAATTATCCTTATAAATAAATCATTCACACGATTATATATCGCGTAATCGCATCGAGAGATATAGCTGAAGTAATCATTTAAAAGCATTAACCAACATTTTTTGTTAAGGCGGAAAAAACGTACCTAACCGCACGCTACGTCGTTCGGTGCAACGAACAGGGTAGGTGTGGGGCCCTCACCCACTAAATAAACCCGCCGTGTGCCGTCTCTCCGCCTGCCTGTCGGATCACTGGAACCGTGTTATATTACTTCAGTGGTCCCTTTCGGGTACCCTCTACTGAGTGACACATCCGCACACGGAGCGTCGCACCTTCGCAGGAGGCCTTGAGGGTGGCGAACGTTCCCCAGTCTATCTACCCCTAGGGCAGCATCAGACGCAGGTATTCGCGCCTGCGCCGCCCCAATCACTGGCAGCCATTCGGGTCAGCGGAAGAATCCTCCTTCCTGGCTCTCTCCACCGCTTCCTTCTGCAAGATGACCTCCTCACAGAAGGCAGCGACCACGGCTCAAGCATTAAGCAGCCTAGTGATGAACTTCAGAACGAATTCGGTAATTTCAGTAGGCCATATTTACAGATTACAGCTACGCTATATTTTATAGCATGTAGTGATTATAGTCGTAACTCCTTTTTATTCTGTGCACACTCATAGGTAGGTACATTAACTTTTTAATTTTCGAATACCGGAAGACATGACACCTACAGATTTACAACCATCAATTATGGTAATAGACTATTATTTTCTCTTTCACATCCATACGCGTGTCCTTTTCTATTCCTTTAGTTTTGTAGGTTAGTATGAATGAGGTTTTATCCTTGCGTTTTATAAAAAAAAAAAAAATTCAAGCAAAGGCATTCTTTTTAAAAATGGTGAATGAAAATACTTTGATATATTAACCTGCATGCATAGTAAATATTCTCGACGGATTGTTAACTTTGCTAGCCTACCTTGGACTGTCGTGATTTGAAATCTGTTCTCAAAAATGCACAGGAAACCACAATCCCTTGCTAGACCACCTCGTCCATGTGTATATATGTATGTGTAATGAATAGCAAGTGTAACGAGGTCTTCTACGCAGACCCGTTGGGGCCTCGTGGTAACTATGGACTGGGCGTTAGCCCATCTCAGTGGTGGCAACGCCGCCTGCTACCACAAGCGGGTCACTAGGTGGGAACTGAGTTCCGTAGCGTCAAAGTTCAAGGAGGTCGTCACAGCGCGATCGAGCCCGCAAGAAGGCCCCGCGAGCGATCAGCGGCCAATAGCAAGAGTGAATACGCTTGTCCGAAACTATGTTACCATGTGTACTAAATGCCACATACCATTGAGTAGTGAATAACCTATCCGATAACCGATTTTTTCAGATAAACAGAGTACCTAATTTACTCGAACGAACTAAAAACGGGTTAATTTAAGAAATAAAAGCCAATGGCAATGGCAGTATAAAACTAAAAAGTTTATCAAAAAGCATATTAGATATATTTTTGCTGATTTTAAGTGAAATCTTACTAATCTTACTTCCATGGGGTTCCATTAGGTATAAGAAAGTTTGTGAATATGTTTGACGTTCGTCTGTCAATCACGCTTAAACAAATTAGCGGATTTGGATAAAAGGTAAGTAGATAGGTAAATGACTCATTGCATTAACTTATAGGATACTTTGAATCCAGAAATAATGAATAATTCGCGTAGGATAGCTATTTTAGCATAAATATAATATACTTAAAAACTAAACAGATTTGTACGAAATTTGCTATACTGATAAATTATGAACCTGGACTATACATTGAATATATTTACCCCAATAAGTAGTTCGTATGAGTTATTCTGAAACGTGTCAATGGATCAAATTCTAAAGTCTACACACGACGAAGTCAAAGCTAGTCTAGAATATAAAAAAGCAGTTTTATTAAAAAAACCTAACACAGTATTTTCCTAATTGAAACGCGTTTTATTCCCTTCCCGTCAATTATGCGTTATATTGGCTGTTGGTTGGTCGTGATTGCCGAGCGCAGGTCGTGACTGTAGCACGCGCTCGCATCCGAGCGTAACACGGTAATCACTTTTTGTACTGGTAATTTTGTGGGTGTTCTATATTCAAAAATATTGATGGTTAATTAATGGTTTGTGATTCGAAAATATTTATTTTCTCTATGGGAAAGCATATTTTACCTCAGTTGCATATGCTTAGATATATAATTAATCGTGTTACCTAGCTGTTAGTTTTCCTAAAATACTATAAATAAATAAACAAGTCACTACCATATCGAACGTAGGTATTTTTCACTCTCAAAACCCAAATCCCTTTTCCATACTCTGTCGTCCTTCTTATTAATCCCTTCTCTATCGTTGTTCACATCCACCTCCGTCCCCTTTCTCTAGAAATAGGTATCAAAGCCCTGGTAGCGCTAGCGTTTATAGGCTACTTTAAGTGCTTAGCATCAGGCTGTTCACCATCTTCATAGTGTAAAAATCTATTAACATGCAATAGCCAAAAATGCTACTACATAATTAATTACTTTAATTATTATAAACTAGACCCTGCCCGCGACTTCGTCCGGACTTCAGATTATAAATACGCCACTCTACGGCACAATTATGATCTTAATGCAAAAATTGCCATCTCACATGAACTATCCAATTTTCCAAAATAAAAGCCTGTCCTTTTCTGGGTTCTGAACTATATGTATGCTAAATTTCATGATGATCGGTCCAGTAGTTATGGCGTCAAAACATAACAAACAAATGCACATTCGCATTTATAAGAATTCAATAGCAATATCCAGTGAGATAGAGGAAGCGATGCTTGTTAAAATGGATAAATAAATAAAGTAAAACACAAAAATTCCAGTTGATAAACAATAACCATAAAGTTTACAAAGATGGCCGGTCGTGACTGTTCTCTGGACACCGAACTACGCCGCGTAACACCAGCAACGAGTAGACGGTAATGATTTTTGTTATGGTAATAATTTTATGGCGTAGGCGTCTCTACATCCAGGTAAAGATTACACAACCCACAAGAGCTCGCACGATGAAAGTTGATTAATATGGGATAAAAAGTAAAAAAACTTACGAGAATTTAATTTAACTCCATCATCATAGACTTTTGTTGTCGATGGTTAGCATACCACTATGTTACTATAATATTTTAAGCTAGATTTAGCCTACGACTTCGTCCGAATTGCGAATATAAAAACATCACTGTACGGCACATTATGTATAAATACCTATCCCGTAGGGTCCATCCTAGCCTACCATTGAAGGAATGTAACATGGCTCCGGTGGTCCGCCAATAAAGACGGAGAGACGACACACGGCGGGTTTCTTTAGTGGGTGAGAGCCCCACACTACCCTGTTCGTTGCCCCGAACGACGGGGTGTGAAAGGAACATTTTTTCCCGCCTTAACAAAAAAAAAGGGTCCATCCTAGCCTAGGTCCTTTTTAGACTCTAGACTATATGATCGGTTTAATAGTTATAGCGTGAAAGCGTAACAAGCCAACAAACGCACGTTCACGTTTATAATATTCGTATGGATGTGAGAGTTTGTATCAAAATCACGTAATTACGCAAAAACGGCTAAATAGATTTAGATGAACCATCCATACGAATATTATAAACCATCAGCCTTTTGACGTCCACTGCAATGCTAGACATAGGCCTCCCCAAAATGAGGGATAGTGCCGTAATCGCCGCGCTTGGCAGGCGGGTTGGCGATCGCAATGGATATTGATAATACTCGAGGGAGTGCTGCTGCCCACTGCCCCTATATTCCCTCAGTCGGCTCTTACGACTCCCATGGGTGGAGAGGGGTGACAATTCTAAAGCCGGTCCCACACGGCACGTATTAACATGCAAGTGCGAAAAAATATTATGTTCCTGTGGCATTATCAGACTATTATCTATGGGACGTCCACTTGAAATATTGTACAGATGTGTGTAACTTTTGCCATTACATGCAATGTAAAAAAGACAATATAGCTAGTCCTTGTGTTTCCTTAACTATAGGAGATCACATCATGCAGTATAATATAACAACAGAACCTAAAATTCAACTGCAATAATAAAATTACAAATACAATAACACAAGTTACAATTAAGGAAAAAAAATGAGTTTTACAACATTTTGATCTGTACTAGCACTCGACACTTTAATGAACAAATTATTTGTGAATGTGGAAAAAGAGAAGTTTAATCGAACCTGCGTCCCTTCCAATCCGGGGAAGTGTGCTAGACCGTTAAACCATCACACTGACCGACAGCCCAATGTCCACATCACATTTGTCTTTTTAAAGGAATAAGGAAGATCTGACGGAATGACAGAAAACTGGCTAGAGAAATAAAATATATGATAAGTCTGGGAGACTTACGCATAAGTAACACAGTTAATAAATATTATTGTAGGTGATTAGATTATATCTTTACAATATAATTTTTAGGACAAGATCGACTATCAACAACATGATTGTATTGTACTGCGATGTTTCTTGTAGTCCTAAAATTCTATTTTCAAATCAATCTTTCGCTCAAGCTTCTCTTAGGACATGAGGCACAGACATCGATCACAGAGCCACGCCCAGCAACCGCCGCGTCAACCGGCCAGCAAGCCAGCATTACAAACTGTTTAAATCAACCTCTTAAATCTTTGTTATGGAATTTTTAATCTGTTTTTAAATTATCCGTGGAGAATGAAAACAAAGCAATCATTGATTCATATATAGAGGTTATAACAGAATAAAATTCATATCGAATCCTTGTTATATAATATAATTATACATATTTCTATGGTGTATTAACATTTTACAAATAATGTATTTAATAAATATTGTTAAATATAGCGTAAAATTGGTAATTACTGAAGTAATGTCACAATTTCAGTGTTCCGCCAATACTGGCGAATCATGGACTTATTCCTTTATACGTCCATGTGGCGAATAAACAATTTTATTTAGTAACTGTGGGCCCCACACCACCCTATTCGTTACCCTGAACTATGATGCACATGTCTTGACAATAGAGATAATATAAAAAAAAGATAAATGACATCATTAAGAAAAATCTAGATTATGTCAATAACCGTAAAATATTATTTATAATATTTATATGTAGCAGAAAAGGAATCTATATTTATCTCAGACTATCTAGTCTGAGATATTTATGAAATCACGGCACCTACTTTAACTGCTGTCATTAGTGTCATGAGATGATGAAGCCACTAACAAAACGCAGTAACAATTTAAAACCATAGATTTAGGATATACTCCATAGATCGGCTATAAGAGTAAAAGAGACCCACCGAAGCTAATGGTACTGTGATGTGTTAGAACGAGAGAGAGAGTGATGCTGTCAACGAGACCTAAATTTATTTGTTACCGGCCTGTAGCGGCCTTGTTAAGTTTACGCATGCGTGATTTGTAATTAGTCTTTACCAGTATTATAATAACGCTATAACGATGGTTTTATATATATATATATATATTATTTTGTAAATACATTCATAAATAGATAGAAAACACCCAGATACAGTACAAATATTTATGTTCATCACACAAATAATTGCCCTGAGTGGGAATCGAACCCACGACCTCGTGCACGGAAGTCGATCAATGATCATCTTTCTTTTAAATACTTTTGACTTATGCATTCAAGTACCAAGGTAGCAGGGAGTTCTAGAAGGTTGCTAGAAGCAAAATCTGGAATTGTTGACTTGAAATAAAATTATCCCTTTCGTCTCACCAACAAGATTAATTAAACGATCAGGTAAAAAAAACAATTCCCGATCGTCTCACCCACTGGTGACGACGGACTGACGGAAATACACAGGGAATATTATAAGCTTTCTATATTACTCTCAAAACCTTTTGAAAAGTATTTTTTAGTATCGTACAATGTTATCGATATCGATAACAATCATAACTTAATGCTAAGTACTTTCAATGCACACATTGACAACTCACACACACATACATAATTGTTTTTGGACTCATTCGGTAGTTGACATTGCCCATCTATGGAGTATATCCTAAATCTATGTTTAAAACACAGTTAAATTAAAACGAAACGAAACGTAGTAACTTCCTAGCATTTTCAAGAATAGAACGAAAGACCTCATTTATTGCATCGACAAAAACACATTAAATTTTTACACGATGCCAAGAGAAAAATAAAAAAAAAACGATAATTCGTTGAAAAAAGAATAATTGTTAATAGTGCCTATTTAATATATTAACGGCCGTGTGGGGCCAGCTTTAGAATTGTCCCACCCCTTTCAACCCATGGGAGTCGTAAGAGCCGACTGAGGGAATATCGGGGGGAGTGGGCAGCAGCACTCCCTCGAGTATTAACAACATCCACTGCGATCGCCAACCCGCCTGCCAAGCGTGGCGATTACGGCACTATACCCCCCAATTTGGGGAGGCCTATGTCCAGCAGTGGACGTCGAAAGGCTGATGAATGGATGGAATATATTAACATAATTTTCGACAGTATGTATTCGTTCCGTAAGTCTTAGTTTCAGTTGTCCCCCACTAGACTTCTATCCTTACAAGCTCTACTCTTTAACTAGTATGTACTATAATCTCCTACCTCTAATAATCTACTTTAATAAAAACAGCAACAACGAATTCAGAATACATGAAAGTTTTTTTCCCGCCTAAACAAAAAAATATATAAAAAAAGGTAGAAGCAGGCTTAAATCCTGCTCGTGATGTCGCCTGTTCACATTTTCGCACTTTGTGTTCATATACTTTTACAGAATATATCGCGTTCTATAGCTATACCATAAAAATATAGAGACATTAATAAGACTGACACTGTATTGGCATAGGTACCTATTCTATTTTGTTATTTACAAACTTCATTAGTTTTATTAAAATCGACTATTAATAATAATAATTAAATCCATTACACGCGAATGCTATGAATCATAATGTATTTAAACATTATTTAGCATGCAGATACAATGTATCGTACATAATTACATTTTAAGTTCACCAAAACATATCAAACTATTTTCTATCAGTATTAACACGAGCTACATTCAAATACATTAATTAATCACTCCGAAACACGCAAAAACACTAAAGATAATAATAATCCAGTATGTTCTACAATGAGGCATAAAACTCGATGTCTGCTACGTACAACCAAAAAGAAAGAAGAATTAAGTGACATCTGTTATCGAGAAGTCGACCTAAAAGCTGTTCCGTAGAGTATTGTATCGAACATTGCTCTTCTTTTTTTTTGGTGTTGTAAGTGGTAAAAAATGTTGGAGGTACGCGCGTCGCCTCAGGCATGGCACGGGCCGCGCCGCGCCTTGCCTAGAAATCTTCACTTCAAATCTGTGCCTAATGATTGCATATAAGTTAAAATTACCTGTCAATATTAACTACGTCCATTATTTTTGTTTAGTCTATTTAAACTTTTGGTGTAATTTACAACAAAATATTTTTATTTGGTTTCTAGGTGTTTCAGGCACCACCGAAGGAATGTAACATAGTTCCAGTGGCCCGCCAGTAACGGCGGAGAGATGGCACACGGCGGGTTTCTTTAGTGGGTGAGGGCCCCACACTATCCTGTTCGTTGCCCCGAACGACGGGGTGTGCGGTTAGGAACATTTTTTCCCGCCTTAACAAAAAAAAAAGTTGTGTTTCAGGCAAACTTTTTAACTTCTTCGTTATGCCTACCGCTGTATAACTTCTTAGATCTACCGACTCAATAGCTTCCCAGATTTACAAATTTACAAAATGACAAGTTGTCTGTATTTTCATACGTTTTAGTTATCGTCAATAATGCAGTCCTGTGTCGATGTGATATTCCCATTATTAGGTATAAGCGTCGCCACGCTAACAGCCGGTTTCTACCCTCCCTCCGCATTAAACGTCTCACATCAAAAATATAGGTTCCGGATAAGTAATCACCAACATAGCATCACGCCTGTATTCCCCGAAGGGATAGGCATAGGTGTATTCCACACCCACGACTCGCCAGCTATGTTTAAGTCCCATGTAATAGGGGGCGAGCCTATTGAGGTCTACCGGGTACAAACAATCAATCCATCCATCAGCCTTTCTACGTCCACTGCTGGACACAGGCCTCCCCAAATTGGTGTATAGTGTCATAATCGCCACACTTGGCAGGCGGGTTGGCGATCACATTGGATGTTGTTAATGCTTGAGGGAGTACTGCTGCCCACTCCCCCCGATATTCCCTCAGTCGGCTCCTACGACGCCCATGGGTGGAGAGGGGTGGAACAATTCTAAAGCCGGCCCCACACGGCCAACAATCAATCATCACCAACATACCTATCATATACTAAAACCTTCTCCGAAACACGTATCTTATTTTTTTTAAATAGCTCTAGTAATTAAAGCCTACCTGACACTTCAATTCCATTAAAAAGTATTATTACATCATAACAATAAACTTTTTGTGCAATTATTATTGTGCACGTTCAGTCAGAGAAAACTTACAGGTTCAAAATTATTTCTATTAGCTTCGAGGAAGACATCCTCTCCGTAAGCTATACGTTATCTACAGCAGTTTATAGGTACTAAAATATTAATTGCAAAAATTTATTAGGTGCTAATAAGGAAATTATAAGGACTTCATGTCGACATGAAAATATCAATCTTATGCAATTTTTTGGGCTTTGTAAGATAGCGTAGTTTCTACTATGGTAGATATCCTGTGATAATAAAATGCAAACCTAATGCAATAAATATATCGGGCACCGTACATAATAGACTCTGTACTTGCAACATTGCACGACCATTAAGCTGATTTCGATATTCGATTCTAGGAACAGGCAGTTTAATTGGCAAATATGACCCACAATTATAGCGGCTCAGTGACGCAATCAAAATTAAATAAAAACGAGATACTCAAAACTTGTCACGAGAAATGATACAGTATTCACATTACTCTTATCTCATACATACTTACTTAAATTCAATGCCCATCTTTCCAACCACCTTTTATCGTCCACTAGTGGACATAGGCCCTCCCAAGAGAACGCCACAACGAACCTCCTGTTCCGCCTGCATCTCACGATTTGACCAGGTCATCAGTCCCCCTGGTGGTCCTAGTGGGTCTTACACTGCGCCGTCCAATACGAAGTCGCCACTCTGGAACCTTCTTTCGACCCCTGCCCATTGCCACTTCAGTGTTCTGACCCGGCGGGCTATGTCGGTCACTCCTGATCGGATTTCCGTATTACGGATTCTATCCCGAATCACGAATTCAATGTCTACTTGTATGATGAATTAATGATGCAAAAACTGTGTCGAAATCGAATTACTTACATAAATATATTTTCCGTCAAGTTTAAAAAACCTAGGTACTTACTACTAAAACAAACATAGGAGCCTTTTTTTAACTATTTTTTTACTCGATGAGACCTTTATGTCGGAAAGACTTCCGAGACATTTATGAATTATTGTTATTTCACTTAACCTGCACTGGGTATTCATAGTCGACTGTAATCTAAAATAGTCGAAATCCCTTTTATTCCAAGGGGAGTCCCACCAACGGGATTGTAATGAGTTATTAGAAAAGTTTTATTGTATTGTTCATAAATAATTGGTTCTCGTTCTAAACATATTTATTTGTATCACTAAGTAAGTGTTTTGTTTTGTTCTAGGTAAGCTGTGACAAGAACTTTTCTTTTACAAGCTGACCAATTTTTGTGATATAGGTACCAATTAAAAATGACTTTTCGCTGTGTTCCTACATTTCAAGCAGTGGCCAACGAAGGTAATGGCACGTGGGTAAGTGATAGTAATTAATTCAAATATATTAAATTATTTTGAAAAATCTAATAGTCACAGCATACCTAATTATTGAAATATTGTGCTTTAAATGATCACAGCATTTTTTTGGTGTAAATAGCGCCATCTAGTGTAATAGTATTTAACTACGTAAGGATGTGGTCAACTTGCTAAGTAATCAGTTCTACTACTTACCACTAGATGTCACTACTGGTAAATCCGAAAGTTCGTTTCCAAATGGGATATTTATTCACGTAACTTTACATAAGCCAGTCTGCAAAATGCACTAATATAAAATTTATTTAATTAAAATAAAGTATTTAAAGGGAATAATATTTATTAAATTAATTTAAAAAAAACTTGTACCTACTTAGCTTATTTTTAGCCGCACATGGAAAAAAATTGCACATCATGCCTAAGTAATCATAAAAGCAATTATACCGAGTTTTAAATCGAAATCAGTCTCATTGTCCGTGCCCGAGCTGTTGACATGTGAAGTGTCTTGTTGACATGTCAATGAACTTAAACTGGTGACCGCGTGGTCACCCACTCTTTAAACTGAAGAGTACTTTGCTTAAAAACCTAGCAATATAGGTATTTATGTTCCCATGACAGCTTTTGAAGTTGGGTTAAGTAAGTTAAGCCTGCTATATCATTTTTAAAGACATGCATGACCCAGCGCAGGTCAAGTAATAGGTAGTAGAGGGTACCCGAAAGGGTAAGCCTCCGGTTGCCCACCGAAGGAATGTAACATAGTTCTAGTGGCCCGCCAATAAAGGAGGAGAGACGGCACACGGCGGGTTTCTTTAGTGGGTGAGGGCCCCACACTACCCTGTTCGTTGCCCCGAGCGACAGGGTGTGCGGTTAGGAACATTTTTTCCCGCCTAAACAAAAAAAAAAGGTACTATATTCTATTCTATAAATATCCTGAACGTCACGAACAATACGTAGGGAACATCATTGGCAACAAATACTGCTAAGAGGGCGTTATTTCTGATTGTAGTAAACGAACACCTAGTTTTTTTCGAAATAATTTAAATTACAAAAAGTGTGTGTGTACTTATGTACACGCGTTAGAAGTTATACCTACTTGTCTTCTTTGGCATAACAAGATCAAAATCTTTTCAAAAATTTTATCTTTCGCCTTATTCTACATTTGTAGATCAAACATACATACAATAGAAAAAAGGTATTTAATACATTAAAAGTTTTATTACATTATCTAGTTAAATAAAGTTAATTTAAATATCACAAAAAAACTAAAATGTTGACTATAGCTAACTTCAGGGTGTCGGATATTCGTGACGGTGTGCGCGCGCATCGTAAAAATTTACTCTCATAATTTTTCCCTAACGCGCCAAAATAAGTATAACTTCAATAATTAGGTTAAATTTACAATAATTTTCAGCTAGCTTACCGAGGAAAACGTGAAAGTAGGTAATATTTAATTATTGCAAATATTACTTTACACTTGAATTCTTATTTGTGTACAAGCTACTAAACAATCACGATACATAAATTAACTATATTAATTATACAAAAGTATGTACTTATCTATTTTACGGTATAGCAGGCCTGCTGTCCTCTCCTGGCTCTATCGATTCAGGGGCAATCAGCCTTAGGATATTAATATAAGCGCCATCTATTAACAACGTATTTGTTATCATATCGTTATCATCTATCTATACTATTATAAAGCTGTAACAGAGCTGTGTCTGTACATTAAAGATATTTGAGAAAAAATGACTGTAATAGGCTACATAGGCGTGTCTAAGCCCTAAACATTTTTTTTTTTATTTTTGTCTGTTTGTTTGTTCGCACATCACGCAAAAACTACTGGACGGATTTTGATGCAACTTTTTTATTTGAAAGGCCTCGATTAGATTTAAAAACTGGTATACATTTTATCCCGCTATTATATCGGAACCTGAGATATAACCGAAAAACTAGAAAATGATTTCAACTAGATTTTTTTTAGAATATATTTAAAAAAAAACTACTTGACGGATTTTGATGAAACTTCTTTTATTTGAAAGACCTTGATTAGACTTAAACTGGTATACATTTTATCCCGCTACTATATCGGGAACTTGAGATATAACCGAAAAACTAGCTTTTGGCTGCGGCGAAGCCGCAGCTAACTAGCATAGGCTAGTAAATGATAAAATTTTAAACTAAACATTTATTACATAAAATAAAACCACTTTTACAAAATCTCATCGCATTTAATTAATATTCTACTATCACAACGTTTCGAATACTTTACAGCATTCATGATCACGGATGGGCGGAATCACAGTTTTACAATAAAACTGTAGACGGAATGTTGCAAAGTAGGCAGGTATACCATAGTGTGCATGTGTGCAAACATGAATTCGCGTAAATATCAGAAATAAATTGCGATAATAAGTACTTTAATGATCATTAATTTATTGATATTTTTATGAACAATATGTCCATATGAAATAATTCAAAACGACTCATTTGAATTGTTTTACCATAGAAGCAATAGATGGCATCCTAGGTGCAACCCGTATAATGTATAGGAGATTAGGAGAAGTCTATTCGTGGAGAAAGAGCTGAAGGTATCTCAAATATTTTTTTGCAGTGGAATGAAATAAGGAGGTACTCGTGCAGATAAAGAATGGGATTATAAATGGTGGCACATTGAGCCTGTACTGTCAGCATACTACGGCGTAACTATAAACAATAGTTCACGCAACATGAATACCGTTATTGTTTTGCTGTTAGGTGTGAGTATAGACGGCGATAGTGTGTGACCGAGAAGTAAATAGTGGCGACGCCATTTATAATCCCATTCTTTATCTGCACGAGTAGTAGGTAATTAAATGTTGTAAGAAACTAGAATTATGGAAAGTAATAATAATAATAAATTCTTTATTTCAAGTAGCCAAGACTCATATTTATATTAGTAACAATAATACGTAATATATCTATGTTAGTTTTAGGTAAGCGCAAATAGAAATTAATATGGGGATCATAAATAAACAATTTATTGTAATAAGAGTTGCTTTTCTCAGCATGAATTGGCCGCTTTTAAAGTAACATCATCAAACAGAAAAGCTTGTGGTTTCTGAACTGACATTTCACGTGTCATCGTTGTCATTATGTCATTTGTTTTGTTTATGTTATAGGCACAAAGTACTTTTGTGTTATGGGTTTGGTTCTCATACAAGGTAATTATTGAATAGATGTTTGTCTTGTGTGTATATATAACTTGTTTATTATTTAATAGATTAGAATGTATTGCTATAAATATGGTTAGGTACCTACCTATTATTCGTTCTTGAAGACCAATTAATTCCATATAAATAATTCTATAATGTGTAGGCTCAAAAAAATATTCAGATTGTTTAACTATTTACTTAATTGAGGCAACCTATTGGACATTGTAATTTAATAGTAAGGATAAAATAGGCAAAAAAAAAAAATAGATTAAGTAGGAATGCATATTTTTATTGTATCAGCTAAAATACCTAATACAATTCTATCTATTTGTCTGCTTTAAACAAATATAATTTTTTTCTTAATGTAGAATGATAAATTGGCACCTGAGCACAGTGTAGCTTATCACAAATTATTGCTACCCTATTTGTCACCTTGGTAAATATATCACAGATATGTTCTGAACAAGCATTCTGAGTAATAGCATTGCACAACATCTGTATAAATATTGATCCATTGTTTTCATCCCTATAAGCTTCCAACTCGGGGGCAGTAGCCCAATAAATAAGGAAATCTAATTTTTTCAATGTATAATTATCCTCAGGGCTATCAGAGACCAGCATTTTATGATGCAATTCCTCAACCTGGCAAGCTTGCACAATCAGTAACTTAGGTTTACCTAGGAAATGTATAGCAATATCTGAATCTAATAAATTTTGGAAGTCATCCATATTGACTTTCACAGAATCTGCAGCATATATATGTCCTCTCACTCCGTGTGATAGTATGCATAATATGAATATGCTGTCGTCTTCTGTAACATTATTTCTTATGATGTTCTCAATAAATTGAAACATTTCTTTATGATCCAAATCTTTAGCACTATACACAGAAAAACTGAGTGCTTCCATTGTACTTTTAATAACATTGTTGTCTTTATCAGAGCCAATTCTTTTGCTAAGTGAAAGCTGGTTTGCATTTCCTATGCTAGTCTTAGAAGGGTAAAAATTTTCTTGATTCAGTATCACACAAACGCCAACCCTTTGTCTATGTTTAATGTCATAACTATCATTGTCCTCCTTTGTTGTGTCGGGGGTGAAAGTCACATTGTTATCAGCAAGACTTAATTTTTTTATCATTGTATATTCTGTTTCAAAATCTGTGTGGTAAAAATGTCCCTCCCATTGTTTTTTGTTTGTTTCATCAACTTTTATAGCTGAAGTGCTAAAAGCAATCGGAGCACTGGATTTAAAGTCTCCTATTGTACATTGCAAGTAATTAATGTCTTCAGCAATCTTATTTAATCCTGGTAAATTCTCAATAATTCTAACAAGTTTGTCTAATTGAAAACCAATTGGGTATTTATCATACAATTGATTTACAGTAATAAATTTATCCCACACCAGCTTCAAGAAAACAAGTTCACAGGAATCATATTCTGAAGTATCTATATCATAGGTCAAGAGTGATTTTTTTAGTTTTATTAAATTCTCAGCACTGATGTTTTCACACAGCTTGTATAATGCCTTTTTGGCGGGATTTATGTACGTCTTCGCTTGCAAATTGTCTGTCTGATAGTAACTTTGGGCTGAACTGACATCGATTCCGATTTTTCTTAATATTCTATTTAGTTGGCACAGCAGTAATGCTTCGATAAATTCGTGTTTCCATGTCGGAGTATGTTTGGCATGCTGAAACCATTCCCGCAAAATATTAGACTTCGTGGAGTTGCTTGCATTCTGGAACAATACAAGATGCTGCAACGCTGTTTCTGGTTCGTTATGCAGTAAAAAGATCAATGATATGAGGTCGCAGGAATTAACTTTTAATTCGTTTTCTATTTGAGTAATCAGTTCTTCGTTTATTGAGTTAACATAACCCGGATAATATTGTCGTTTATGTGATACTATCTGTGACATTTTCCCAATTTTCAGTGAGCACTTTTTTGTCGTAAGTAATTTCTGTTTTATGGTATTCATTCAATGAAATACAGAACACGGTACCTATATAAGAGATAGGTCTAACTTACCTATGGTTTAGAATGAGTGAGACCAATGACCATTGTCTGTTAGTGTTGTCCATTAAGGACGGAATGGTAACTTTAAGTTACCTACATGTAGCTATTATGCCAGATTCCAGTTAACAAAATCGAAGATCAAAAAGAAAAAACACTATTTTTTTAAGGTACCTACTTACTTTTAGTGGCCATTTCTAAAGTTATTTAAATCTAGTTTCTAAGTTAAAAACTTAATTTCAAATCATCGTTGATGATCGTCATGATTTCACCACTTAAGTAGGTATAAAGAAATTCAATTTCTCATTAACAATTTCTGTAACAGTACAGAGGTATTTAATAAAATAAAATATATTTACTTTTACTGCCATGTCTCAATCCAATCGATTTCATTAATGCTGTCAATGAGTACAAAATGAGATTTTATGAACATCACTATTTGCTGTGTAGGTTTTTGTTTGAAACTACCCGGGGATTCCCCTATATGACTTTGTCGTCTTGGCAAAAATATAGGTAGATAGTCTGTCATAATACTAAAGCAGCGATTACATTATTCAATTTGTAGAAAATCTAATTAGTAAATCGCCAGATGTAATCGCAGTTAGAACAGATTTAATCCGATTTAGTATAAATTAGAGGTTCCGATCTCTACTTCCTAAATTGTCATCATAAAATCATATTAACCTATATACCTACATGTTATCTCAATTTCAAACATTTTGTCAGATTACATACCTATTCTCATACCATTTACCTACTATTTCTTTCTTATTAACTTTATGATAGGTAGGTACTAATTGAGAGCAAAAACGCGTTTGTATAAATATTTGAAATGTGTGACTAAATACTTAGGTACTTACCTTTTTTTTTATTTAGGCGGGAAAAAATGTTCCTAACCGCACACCCCGTCGTTCGGGGCAACGAACAGGATAGTGTGGGGCCTGCACCCACTAAAGAAACCCGCCGTGTGCCGTCTCTCCGCCTTTATTGGCGGGCTACTGGAACTATGTTACATTCCTTCTGTGGTATTTAGGTACTTACCCACTGATAACTGTTTGGGAGGTCTTGCGGTAGGTACCTACCTAGTTAGTGCGACTACAGATCATGAGGTCCCGGGTTGTAATTTTATAATTATCGGTCGCGCCAGTAAACAAATTATTTGTCTCCCGTAATACCTACCTACAGTTTATAAGTAACTAGCACGGGAGGCAGAGCTTTATGTGAGTTTGCGACATTTTATAACTTGGATAAATAAATAGGTACTTATACAAATTGTATAAGTACCTATTTTTTAAACATTTTTGATCTATATTTTAGCACTTGACATGCCCAGCTACTCTTAAAGTACAAATTATAATTTGTGAATAAGAAAAAAGAGTATTTTAGTACAGGCGGGAATCGAACCTGCGTCCCTTCTTATCCGGGGAAGTGCTCTAATCCACTAAGCTACAGTACTATCTTTTAGACATACCCAATCTCCTTATCACATTTTTCTTAACGACTAACGCCATCTATCGGAACGCGTTTACATGCATTAATCAAAATTACCTATTTTTTATTATTTATTGTATAATACAATATACCTAATAATTTTGGGTCTTTCCCTCAATGTCAAGTCTCTGTAGCTCGATATGTAGTCTGTGGTTCGGTAACCTCCGTGCATTCCGACATTTCGAATAATCGGGCTATTATTTTTTCAAATATTTGTTGAGGTCCAAGAAAAGCTTTTTGATGAATTGGAAAAATACTTTGGAAAATCCAAAAGTGCACGCCTCATAATCTTCATTTTTCACAATAAAATTGATTATTTGATGAGTAACTAATAATGTATTTGTCTTACTAAGTAGTTTTCAATAAATCACATAGATAGCACCTAGTTAATTTCAAAAAGTACCTTCTCATGTCTTATACGCCATCTAGCGCTAATTTTAAGAAGTACTTCTACATTGGTCTATAGAAATAGTTCTCACGAAATAAGGATAGCACTGATTTTTTTTTTGTTTATTTGATAACAATTAAACCACATCGAATCAGACCGTGAAAAGTGATAGGGCTCTATTCGTAATCATAATAATTCGTAAACGAAAAAGAAGACTCGATTAGTAAAGTATTTTGGTCGTTATCGTGTTAAACATTACCTACAACAAACGGACGTAACATAACAATACATAACTTTTTTAAACAGTTTTTAACTTACTTAAATAACAAAAATGGCACAAAAAATATCATGAGTGTTAAAAATAGTGTTTTTTATATATATACATATATTATTTTACAAGCGCAATATACGATAAATAGAGACATTTTAAGTTTGAAAAATCAGTTGTTCTATGTAAAACGAGAGCAGTACCCACCTCAACGCTTCGCTAATGAGGCGTGCCATTATAAGTAGGTATATAGGTAAGTACGTGAAAACCAAACATTTTTCTTTTTCCCATTCAAACTATTCTTAACTGACAACAAACAATTCAATCAAATATTGACGTCAACCACATCATTCAAAAATAGTGTATTCGAGGATCTACGTCACTGATAGAACAATTTATAGAGCCAAGTAAGGTTAATAGTTTTTTATTACGGAAAATGGATAATTTCGATGGGATATCAATTTTTGCATACAGAACTTAACGTACGGCACATTAAGTTCTCTAAAAAGTGACGTAGAATTTATATTCTGAAGTACGGATGAAGTCGCGGGGTAGATTCTATAAAAAATATTTTTATAGTCTATGGTGGCTGACGATCCAGGGCCCATGATGGCACGTGGTAACCGCCTCTCAGGGTTTCAGCATCAGTAGAAACACAGCCAAATATTTGCCTATAAAATTAAGCTTTTACTTTATAAGATATTCTTCTATGGCGATGTGGCTTATGTCACATAACTGTTTTCAACCAACCTTTGGTCTGCTAGTCACACCTATGATACTAATTTATTCGTCAACAAACATATGCTAATCAAAATAAAAATGATCGGCCATGCGTGGGACGTAATATATGTTCTGTCCAACGCGCAATGAATACAGTGTATGTTGTAGCCAAGCACACGACATAATATAGATAACATTTCAATAACGATAATCTTCTTTTTTTGTTAAGGCAGGAAAAGTGTACCTAACTACATACCCCGTCGTTCAGGGCAAGGAGCAAGATAGTTTGAGGATCTCACAAAAACCGTATCGCCTCTGTTAGCGGACCACTGTAACTCCATTTCTACTGTATAGGATGCAAAAAGGAGTATGATCGTAAAATCAATGCGGTCGAAATGCAATCTCTGCAAAGAATCTGTGGAGTGAGGCTGACTGACCGCATTCGTAACGACGACGTAAGAGAGCGAGTAGGTATGAAAGAGAGTATTGATGTAAAGATGCAAAAGGGAATGCTCCGATGGTTCGGACATGTGGAGAGAATGCCGGACGAGTGACAGGTTAAGAAGATATACAATGCGTAAGTGGAAGGATGTAGGTACAGGGGGAAACCGAGACTCACCTACCTAGACCAAATCGGTCATGTATTGAAGAAAGGTGGAGTCAGGAGTCTCAGAAACCGGCGAGCGTGTATGAAGAGAATTATGAATGTTGAGGATGCTAAAGATAGAGCCTCTTGGCACTCTGTTTTCCCTGCCTACCCCGCAAGGGAAATGGCGTGATAATAAGTAAGTATATTCAACTAGCTGAACTCGGTTAAACGAAATTTTGTCTTTACGATTACTTATGTTCTTATATACTACAAATCAAAAAAAAAAGTGTGTATGTACTTATGTACACGCGTTAGAGGTAGGTACTTCTTTGGCGTAACAAGATAAAAATCTTTTCAAAAATTTTATCTTTCGCCTTATTCTACGTTTGTAGAAAAAACGACACTAACAATAGAAAAAAGGTATTTAATACATTGAAAGTTTTATTATAACGCGTTATCTAGTTAAATCAAGTTTATTTCAATATCACAAAAAAACTAAAATGTTGACTATAGCTAACTTCAGGGTGTCGGTTTTTCGTGACGGTGTGCGCGCGCATGGTAAAAATCACCATCATCAATCATTTTTCCCTAACGCTCCAAAAGAAGCATAACTTCAAAAAAAAAACAAATGTGGTCAAAAATTAATAATAATAACCCTGGTACACAATCACAGTGCTATCTACCGAGTCCATTGTGAATCTAAACCATCCAGAGACTTACACAAGCACAAACAAAAAATATTACAATCTTCCTGCAGCTTAGGAGCTTAGTGACCTACACGCCTTGCGTAGCGCCTTGTAGCTTAGTATCCTGCTTGCAGTAATAAGTTCCACATTCACAAATAATTTGTTCATTTCAAATCTTTACCTTACGTCCTTTTCATTTATACTGGAAAATCTCCAATCAATTATACTATCAACAATCAGTTCCTCTCCAGTTGTAAAGCTTAAAAAGCTCACTTAACCAAAATGCGTACGCGCATACAATCATTCCACTCACACATGTAAGCACATATGTACACACACAGGTACACACGGTGGGTCAAAATCAAACTGGATATGAAAGAAACAATGTTATAGATTGGCGTCTGAGAGCGAGCGGGAGCCTTTTGTGTAGTATATGTTTAAATGTCAGATAAAATATTTTTTTATCGCAAATCATTTAGTCCTACTATTTTATTTGGGTTTCAACTCAGAAAGAGAGGGGTTAAGGCCATACTTTACCACGCTAGGCAAATGTGGGCTGATAGACCTCACAAGCCGTCATGAAAATCTCTCATGCGTGTAAGTCTCTTCGCGATATTTTCCTTCGCCTATCTGTTGTAATTAGTGGTAAAATAATTAAATTATGATAATAATAATTTGATTTATGAATTTTATGCTGTATGATAAAAAAATCTGTTACATTTTTATTCAAATTGATAAATGACTTTCATTAAAACTGCTTGTAAATTAAATTACATTAATCAAATACGTTTACCCATCTCACAAATCTTCATGTTAATATTTTATATATTTCTTTATTCTTTCTTAAGACTACAGCTTGCACTAATAATCCTTGTGTCGCGGGACTTTACGAACATGCAATTTCACGGACACAAAGTACACCCAGATTCCGAAGAACCATTCGTGGATCTCACAGAGTTGTCCTGTGTGGGAATCGAATCCACAAAATTCGGACGGGAGGTCGATATCTAAACCACTCCACATTGTGTGCAGTCATTGCATTTACAATCGTACATTTGTACGCGGAGTTTCTATTACCTTACCGACCAAACAGTTCCATATTATACTTAATCAGTAGTAAAAATTTGTGACATCATCTCTAACAAGTACACCATCCTACTAATATTATCTAGGTATATGTAAAAAAATGTGAAGATGTTTGGATGGTCTGTAGGATACGCCTAAACGACTATGGACTAAATTTAGGCTTGTTTATCTTTAATAAATTAACTAAATTAATTAGTTTAGCATGCGTCGTCATAGCCTTTAATTTATTAATTATTTTACCTGTTTTCATTTTTCATTTTCAAAATATAAATGTTGTCTGCATATTTCCGGTGTACTAAGTCACTCCCCGTCTTTATCATGTCTGGAGGCGGCTTCGGCGCGCGCGCGCTCCAACCACTCCATGTGATAGCCCCGAGCGACGCGCGCACCTCGATCATCGCTCACGTGGGCTCGCGACCCAACACTGCCGCGAAACACTCAACAATCAAAAAACCTTAAAAATTCCATTTTTAAATATTTTTAGCGGTTTATCTGTCATTAGTCATTATTATTTTGAACTGTGAAGTGTTGCTAGTGCATTATTTTTTTTCTATTAAAATATTAACCAGTCTGTCCGTAACTCAAACGTAATCACATATTGCCATGGCAATTTTCTATACCATCAATACCTAATAATGGGGCAAGTAAATAATATCATTATTTGATGTTAGAATGAGACGTCCGTATAGAGTACAGTGAGATAAATCAAAATCGATCTAAGAAAATAGAATTTCTCATACGAAATGTGATGTCGGTACGTTGATCGTGTAAAAGTTCACGATACTTGCCCAATGCTGCCTGTAACAATACAATATCACCAGTTTATGTAGAGCTTATACAAATCGATTTTAGTATAGTGCTCGTGCTGAAATTAGAGGCCCTTTGTAATCGGTCGGTTATAGCGGTCATCTTGTGGTAGATAATGATCTGTCGATGATTTACGGCTGTTAAATCGACAATGGCACGAGATAACCTCCAGTCGGGCACAATGTGACCAATTAGAAACCTCGAACATTCGCCACTATGACTAAAATGAATGGAATTAATCTGCCTGATATGACAGACGGAGATCTAATTGTGAATGACATTTTCAACGAAAATATTAATATCAAAAGAAAAAAAATACAAATTGATTATGATTCCAATAACATAAAATGCGAAACGTGCTGCGAAGACTCGTTAAAATTCGTAAATAACAACAACATTATCGATAAAATCGATTCACCACAAAACCTGAAGAGGAAATCAAAGAACTTTGACAATTATGATATCGATAAAATTGTGCAATCGAATATGATAATCAGTAAGGAATCGGAGAAGTCAAGACAATGCGAAAATGACATAAACTACAGAACTAACGGACATTTGAATGGAGGCGAGATAAATGAGGTGTTACCTATGGATGACGGTAATGAATACACTCTGAAGAACGGTAATGATATACGAAATGACACTGGTGACAAAATGTTGAATAATAATGAAGGAGACTACACTGTGCACAGGAATGATGAACTTGGAAGTGATGTAAGTACTTTTCGAAACAAAAATTATTTCTTTGATTTTTTTTTACAATTTAACACTTGGAGCCCTTCGAGTCTTGCTGTGATTGTATTGATGGCTAAGTTGTGCTCAATTTTCATATATTAATTAGTTCACTTTGAAATTCATTTTTATTTCTGCCGGCGACTCCTTCCGAATACAAATACATCACTCTACGGCGCACTAATTACATGTAAAAATAGCTATCCTACGAGAATCATGATTGTCATGTCCTTTCTTGGGCTCCCAGACTATATACACGCAAAATTTCACGATGATTTGGTGCAGTAGTTATAGCGTGAAAGCGTAAAAACAAATAAACAGATTTTCGCATTTATAATATTAGTTAGGATTATTAATAAAAAATACACGTACAATAAGTCTTGTACCTCAGTATACTAGGGCGGGGTTAATATTTGACGGAAATATTAAAAACATAACAACATAGCATGACGCCTGTATTCCATAAAGGGGTAGGCAGAAGTGTATTACACACCCACGATTCGCCAGCTACGAGCCAGGGATCGAGCCCGAGACCTCATGATCAGCAGTCGCTCACACTACCGTTGCACCACAGTCAAATTTTAATATCCAAAACGGTTCCGTCTCACGAGAGGTCGCTGCATATACCACTATGGAGGTAAGTCTAATTAAAATCATTGTCCCAGTTGTATGGGAGGTGAAAGATATGTATATAAAAAAATCATTGTAGTACTCGTAATCGTCCACGTTGACATGCACTTAGTGTCACTCTCAAAACCGCGACACTTAACCTGAAATGGCAGTAGTGTACCCGCCACTAGATGTCACTCTTATCACCTACGCGTACGTCAATCACTAAAAAGAACCATTCACTGGTGGACATGATGAAGAGCTTTTAATATATTTCTGCAATTAGATATTTCTTTACGAGTTGGAGGTCAGAGTCAGATGACAGTCGCTCTGTTGAGAATTAATACGTCGAATATAGACAGTGGGCCTAGCCAAATTGCATTCTATGATCGCTAACGCTAATAGAAAACTATTTAAATGTATGGGAATTTGTCATCTTTAACCTTAGATAAAGAACCTATATTTATCTAAGTCTTTAACAATATCTACAACGCTAAGTCACGTGACTTAACGTTAGAGAGGTCATATTTCCATACATGTTAATAGTTTTCTTTTAGCGTTAGCGATCATAGAATGGAATTTGGCTAGACCCACAGAATAGAAAGCGGATCCAGATATAATTAAAAACATAAATGGTGAGGCCTTGGTGGTTTTTAAGCTGTTTTATTAAACTAGTCGATCCGTGCGGAATTTCCCAAAGGACCTCTATTCTTATATAATTTTAAATCTCAAATTTAAGAGAAGCAGTACATTTTTAGACCGTCGGTCTATACTATTCTTGTTGTCATTAGTCGGCACGATGAGCTTTAAAATGGGGGGGAAATCATGGTATTTGATAAAGGAATAAGGAAGATCTCACGGACCAATAGAAAAACAGGATAGAGAAATAATATACAATACTAGCCTTTACCCGCGGCTCCGCCGCAGCCAAAAGCTAGTTTTTAGGTTATATCTCAGGTTCCCGAGATAAAATGTATACCAGATTTTAAGTCTAATCAAGAGCTATCAAATAAAAAAGTTGCATCAAAATCCGTTCAGTAGTTTTGCCGTGATGCGCGAACGAACAAACAGACTAACAGACAAAAAATCTAAAAACAATCGTTTTGTTGTATTTAGACACGCTTATACATATAGCCTATTATTACAGTATTTTTTTTCTCAAATATCTTAAATGTACACAGCTCTTTTACAGCTTCATCATAGTATAGAAAATCTTTTAGTCACTGACTCCTCGTTTTTCTCATGCAAGAAGATCTTCTAGAGACGACTCCCGACTATCCGGCGGGCGCAAATCGTATGCCAGACGAATGCACGGTATTCTCGCTAAACCAAAACTAGACAATAATAATTTCAGAACAATTTAGAGAGGATAAGTGTATGTTTTACGTGAGTTCCTTTACGCTCTTTCCTATCAAGAGCTAGGACTGCTGCATGTTAGAGCGCTCATGAGTGCTGAAAATATGCATGCTGGCTTGTTAGATCTAGTATGTCTTCCATAGGATGAGAGATCAGAAGTCAAGGTTAGAAATATACTACTGAGCAGGGATTGTTGACTTACAGTCATGTTAACAACTGTGATGCGTGTCAGTGTATATCACTTTTAAAGCGCAACTGCTTAGGGGTCGTACATTAATCACGTGAGGCTCGAATCGGTTCAACAAAAATCACGAAATATCACAAGGAGGGAGGAGGTGTGTAATGGGATTTGACTTGAATTTATTTTGTCGTTGAACGCACCATTTCTACACAACCGAAAAGCGGTGTATGAAGTAGAAATTAAATATACTTAGGTGTATTAAAAGATAATATACTGATTTTTTCAGATACTATGTTTTAAAAAAATGTCTTAAGCCTCACAACCATGGGGTAGGTAGGGTTTAAAAAATGCTAAATAAACATAATGTAATTAATGGGACTATCCCTTAATCTAGAAATGAATCGTTATGTTAAGCAGGTATTTAATTATAAAATAAAATAACAAAATGCCTGTATTTCCTTATCCATCATTTCCATTTCAAATGTTGGTATTTGTTTGTTAGTGTTTACTTAGTTATTAATGTTTTGCTTATTGTCTAAATGTTAGTAAGAGTTAGTTTTTGCTATTGGATATAAACCCCTCTTCGGGTGAAGGCCTCCTCCAGTCCTTTCCACTCATCTCTGCCCTTGCCGATAGTTTGCCAGTCCTTTCCTATTAATTCAGTTATATCGTCAGCCCATCGTCTTTTCGGTCTCCCTACCCTTCTTTTGCCGATTGGCCCTTTCCACCTTATAGTATTTATTGTCCACCTGTTGTCTGTGTATCTCGATACGAGACCTGCATAAGGGCATCTGTTATCTTTGTTTTCTGTCTGATTACTATGCTCCTGGCCTTTTGTATTTTTCTTATGTTTAGGATACTTCTCTCAGGTATTTAATTATGCCTCTGGTATTGTACCACTAGTGGGGGTTACCACCTGCATCAAATGCGCCCTGTGTCACTTACTACCACTAGAATTACACAATAGAATATATCATATAATTATATTAGATATAATTATTTCATAAACAGAACCCAAAAATGATATTATAAGGAAAGTAAAATCAAATCTTTAATATCAAGCCGTAAAGAATTCGTCGTGAAAGATGACCACGCAGCGATAAGGTGGCGAAATTCTTACAATAGTTAACTAATTCTACAATAGTCCAGTAATTCCGTTAGTCGAGTACAATAGGGTTATAATGTGGAAATAATCGATATCAATGCACGCTCTGCGTGCATTAACAACCGTGGAAACTTGTTCTTTCTAAATGTCGTACGTGTTTGAAACCTGGGAAATTGAGATTAAACGTTTTTTTTTCAGCTTTTGTTTTCCTTGGCTATAGTTTAATTCATAGATTGAGGGTAACTCGTAAAAGAACACAAGTGTCATCACCACATTATTTCCCGTGGGTGTTGTACGAGGCTACCACCGAAGGAATGTAAAATAGTTCCAGTGGCCCGCCAATAAAGGCGGAGAGAGGGCACACGGCGGGTTTCTTTAGTGGGTGAAGGCCCACACTACCCTGTTCGTTGCCCCGAACGACGGGGTGTGCGGATAGGAACATTTTTTCCCGCCTTAACAAAAAAAAAGGGTGTTGTACGAGGCGACTAAGGGAAGTAAGTATAAATCACCTATTACATTACTGGTGGTAGGGCTGGGTACTAAACCACTGAAGTAGTGTCACACCGTTCCAGTGGTCCGCTAGTACAGGCGGAGAGACGGCACACGGGTTTATTTAGTAAGTGGGAGCCCCTACACTACCCTGTTTGTTGGCCCGAACGACCGGGTGCCTTTTATCCTGCCTTAGTAAAAAAAATTGGTTGGTACCAAATAGGAGAATTCACTAGTTATCTGGCCTGAGTGGGTCCAACAGTGAAACCCACTGACCCCTGTCTTCCGTGTGTGACATTTTTCGATAGAAGGTTTAGTCTCTCAATCTTTACTTAGTGAGCCTGGTATTAAAACCATTTCTCTCTAAGGGGACTCATATTATCTAATAGTGGGTTGCTTATACCAAATAAAACTGCCTCAGTGGTGCAGCGGTAGTATGAGTGACTGCTGATCATGAGGACTCAGGTTCGATCCACGGATCAGGCAGTTATTGAGCTTTTTTAAAAAGAAAAAGTCTCAGTAGCAGCCTGGAGTTTAAAAATGTGCCCAGTCGGGTCGGACGGCAATAGGCTCGCGCCCTATTACGTGGGACTAAACATAGATAGCGAACCATGGGGGTGTAATACACTTCTGATTACCCCTTCGGGGATCCAGGCGTGAGACTATGTAGAAAAAAAATCTAAATCCAAGCAAGCGCAAGAAACTTGCGAGATGCCAAATAGTTTTCTTTATTTAAACCAAAAAGTAAATAAATCGATTACCGCGAAAAATGTTATCATACATTCGAGTTGATATATTGTTTATGGTAGCTTTCGGTAGTTTGTTGACCTTTAGCCATAAGTAAATGTGTCAGGTTTGTCTTATAGTTTTTTACCGTGAATTAACCAGCATACAATGAGCTTTGTATCCGCACCGCGATTGATATATCGCGCTTGTTTTTTGTTCTTTGTTCTCTGTTTTTCTTGGGTTAGGTATAGTGAGTGGTGAGTGCAAGTTACGACTGTCCTTCTATGATACTAAAGGTGGTGGTTTAAGTACGGTACAGAAATACCTCGTTTGATTAGCATTTAAGGAAAACATAAGTACGTTTACTTACTGGCTGAAAAACTACTGACATCTACAGAGTTGTATTGTGGAGTCAATTTAGGTTTTAAAACCGGATAGGTACCTATTGTTATTGTAGATTTTACTAGTTGACCCGACAGACGTTGTCTTGTCTAGCTGACCCGACAGACGTTGTCTTGTCTAGCTGACCCGACAGACGTTGTCTTGTCTAGCTGACCCGACAGACGTTGTCTTGTCTAAGCTATGAACATTCAATTATTTGCGAACTGACTTAAGTTACAATAATGACGTGCTAAGTTAAAATAGTCGTTTAGTTTTCTGAAATTTTCCAATTACCTATATGCGCAATTTTCTTATTTTTTTCTTTCATACGAACCTTCTCCTGACAATAATAAACACAACAAAAAAAAATTGCAAAATTGTTCCATCCGTTCACGCGTGATGATCGGACAAAGGGAAATAAAGATTCATTTATATATATATACCTACTAGCCTTTGCCCGCGGCTTCGCCGCAGTCAAAAGCTAGTTTTCGCTTATATCTCAGGTTCCCCCGATATAGTATTGGGATAAACTGTATTCCAGTTTTAAGTCTAATCAAGGCCTTTCAAATAAAAAAAAGTTGCATCAAAATCCGTCCAGTAGCTTTTGCGTGATGCGCGAACAAACAAACAGACAAAAATTCTAAAAATACTTTGGAAAATCCAAATGTGCACGCCTCATAATCTTCATTTTTCACAATAAAATTGATTATTTGATAAGTATAACTAATAATGTATTGGTCTTACTAAGTAGTTTTCAATAAATCACATAGATAGCGCTAATTTCAAAAACTACTGTGGTTTTCATGTCTTATACGCCATCTAGCGCTAATTTTAAGAAGTACTTCTATATTGGTCTATAGAAATAGTTCTTACGAAATAGCACTGGTTTTAGTGTCACGTTGAGCGTAAATATTCACTATTTTATTAACAAATAAACCATAATGCTTTCTGATATTTACGCGAATGTTACACATTTTGAAATAAAATTACGTTTACGGATTCTATCGCGTTTACTTGATTTTATACTATCCCGACGTTTCGAATACTTTATAGCATTCATGATCACGGGTGGACTTAGATGATAGACATCCAAGGCTGATATGTTATTTCAACCCTTATCATTTAGGGGTATGAAAAATAGATGTTGGCCGACTCTCAGACCTACCCGATATGCACTCCTGACTCCACCTTTCTTCAATACGTGACCGATTTACTCTAGGTAGGTGAGTCTCGGTCTCCCCTGTACCTACATCCTTCTACTTTCGCATTGTACCTATATCTGCTTAACCAATCGCTCGTCCGGCATTCTTTCCACATGTCCGAACCATCGGAGCATTTCCTTTCGCATCTTTACACCAATACTCTCTTTCATACCTACTCGCTCATAATCAATGAAATGCGTGACAATTACAGCTAACATTGACCTAAGTTATTTAAATTACTCCGGGCTATAAAAACCGCATTTAAATACCATTGTCAGACAGGTGAGTGAATAAAAAATCTAGATCTAGACGAACTGTCTAGTCTAGACGGTAATGATGTCATTATCGTAACGATCTATTCATCATCAGTAGTAATTTGATATTTTAGAACTGATATCATTATAAGTTGATAATTAAGTAGTATATCTCCGGAAGCTCAAAGAGAAAGTAGGGAACAGGTCGCAGACTTCATCCTTGTCCATTTTTCCTACTTCTACTCGAATTTTCCCGCGAACTGGCAACCTCGAATAACGCTTCTGGTTGGTGCTAATGTTTATAACTCTCTATAGGATACCTACCATAATGTTTTACCACCACGCGGTCCGTATTGTTGTTTGATTTTAGTCCGTGTGGTGACGGACTAAGAAAACAAGTGTTACCACCTTATCCTTTCCCGAGGGTGTCGTACAAGGCGACTAAGGGAAGTAAGAAATTATCACCCATTGCATTACTGGTGGTAGGGCTGGGTACCAAGTGAGAGTCACTTGCTATCGGGCCCGAATGGGTTGGTACCACCGTCTTCTGTGTGACCGGTCATAAAGCACGTTAGTGTGTTTTGGTTGTAGCAGAAGATGGCCGTTTATTATTTCATTTCATATCTGACAAATGAAATGGTGCGCAGCGACTTGACAATACTCTCGGTATAGTTGAGTCCATGAGCAACGGTTACCACTTACCATCAGGTGGGCTATGGCCCGTCTGCCATTATTAGCAATAAAAAAGATTATACTATTGTACTTGTACTATACTTCTAATATTATAGATAATGCATTTGTAGCCGTTGGATGTAGATGGCGGAAGACGTTGTGGCGCTCTCGTTTTCTTCACTGAGCAGTGATAATTTGTAACTAGCATGCTTGAGAAATTTTCTTAACGGCTTTTAACCGGCAACCTGCACTGGGCCTGCATGGTAGACTACCCGCCTAAACCTCTCTTACCTTGAGAAGACACCCGTGCCTAATATCGAGACAGTAATTTGTTCAAAAAAATATATGTTTATAGTAGAGACTTAAATAATGTAAAATAATTTGACAGCTTTGATTAATGTTGTAGCAATGGTTTGTGCTTTCTTAATGAAATTAACGTTACTGGAATATTATGTACGTGTGGGTGTAAAATAACTAATATTCCGACAAGCATCGCACGACAGTTCACAATGATTAATTTGTGCTTTTGATAATGATCATTGATCAGTTTGTGCCCCAAAATAGGGCAGCAGTTTCGATCACATTTCTTCGCACTAAAGCTTTGTGTAATGTCGGGCCTCGTGCCGTAGTCGGTAGTGTAACCGACTTCCGTGTGGTCGTGGGTTCGATTCCCACTCAGGACAATTATTTGTGTGATGAACACAGATATTTGTACTGCGTCTGGATGTTTTTTATCTATTATATATTATGTAAGGTCAGGCGGGGGATGTGCGTCTAAGGGGCTAGTGCACCTAGTATCAATATCTCGAATATTATGCAAGTATTTGAGAATACCACCATCTAACGATAAAGAACGGTTAATAAATAGTTTCAAAATCCAATTGTAGATGGCAGTTCTTCACATATAAGACTGTAGGAAGCCATTTTCTTTGTATTGACATTTTATCTAAGATTTTTTCGTATAATTTTGCAGTTTTAAAGAAAAAGATAAGGCGAGTGTGTTACGATAATACCTTGCTACGTAGTAACTATTAAAGGTAACTTGTTCTAAGTGGTTTTCATAGCTTTTTAAACTTTTGAAAAATATAATCTAAGTGTAGTACATTGAGGGAAGTGCGCCTAGCTGGTTCGAGGTAAGTGTGACTGCAGACGCACTTAGCCTAAATCATAGATCACCAACCTTTTTCGTAATGTAATTTCATTGTGATTTGCATCTGAGATGATGAACTTTTATACTAGAAACATTTTTTTTGTAGAATGTGGAAAAGATATTTTTTTACGAGCAGGATTTGAACTTGCAAGATTTATTGTGATTTTTAGCATTTGATATGATCAGTTGCTTTTTATTTTTCTTTATTGCGTATGATGACTGACGAGCCACGGTCAACCTGAAGGTAAGTGACCGTCGCTCATGGACTCAACTATACCAGGAGTATTGTTAAGCCGCTGCTCACCATTTCATTTCACAGATATGAAATAATAGAATAAACGGCTATCTCCTGCTACAAACGAAACACACTGATGTGCTTCATAGCCGGACCTTATGTATTTACAAAAAAAAATGTATTATACCCGTAATCTGGTACCAATAGCACAAGCATTAAGCTTGGTTTGGGACCAGAGGACGTTGTGTGAAAAATGTCCGCGAATATTAAAAAAAAAATTGAAAAACTGGTAGATTTTCTGACAAAGCTACCATCTAATTGATTTTATGTCTTAACCCAATATTTTTGTGCGCACTTTCCGAGGCACGGAGGTAAAATACCGCCAACTAACTCCGAGCTGGTATTGAGAATTTCTTGACGGTAAAAAACCAATAATTTTTTGCAGGCCCAACTTGATATTTGAACCCACAACCCAAGGATCTGCAGTCGCATACACTACCGTTACACTACTGAGGCGAGAGACTGTCATGATTGTTAGTCAAAGATGTTTACAATCTAAGATTTATTCGTCGTGTATTGTTATAACGGATGAGAGGCCGAACACACCCATGATTCCATCAAATATTACAACTAAGTAACACTTTATAGAGATTTGGAGATAGTAAAACCACTTTTAAACAATAAATCTTCCGTATGTTATCTTTTATCGCCTATTTGTCAATAAATTGCAAACTAAAACTAGCTTTTTCTAAACTCAAAAGCCCGCCAAAGATCCGAATCGTTTGACAGATAAATAGTTGAGCGACGGCGTCTGAATGAATAAATGGTTTATTTATCTATACTAGCGTTATTATTCTAAGTCTATACTATTATAAAGCTGTAACAGAACTGTCTGTACATTTAAGACATTTGAGAAAAAAATACTGTATTAGGCTATATAGGCGTGTCTAAACACAAAACAATTTTTTTTTAATTTTTGTCTGTTTGTTTGTTCGCGCATCACGCAAAAACTACTGAATGGATTTTGATGCAACTTTTTTTGTTTGATAGCTCTTGATTAGACCTAATAACTGGTATACATTTTACCCCGCTACTATATCGGAAACCTGAGACATAACCTAAAAACTTGCCTTTGGCTGCGGCTGAGTCGCGGGTTTTTTATAAAATACTAGCCTTAGCCCGCGGCTCCGCCTCTGCCAGAAGCTAGTTTTTACGTTATGTCTCAGGTTCCCAATATTATAGTAGCAGGATAAAATGTAGGTATACCAGTTCTGTGGGCCTAGCCAAGTTGCATTCTATGATCGCTATCGCTAATAGAAACTATTTAAATGTATGCGAATTTGACATCTTTAACCTCCTTAACCTTTTAATATATAAAGAACCTATAGGTATTTATCTAAGTCTTTAACAATATCTATAACGCTAAGTCACGTGACTTAACGTTAGAGATGTCAAATTTCCATACATTATAAGAGTTTTCTATTAGCGTTAGCGATCATAGAATGCAACTTGGCTAGACCCACTTGTCGGAAATAAGCTACTCTAAGCTGGCGACCACTACCAGTGACAAACAGTCGAGTTAGGTAGGCACATCTTCGAGAAAAACTTTAGTCGAAACAAAGGTATAACGAGTCGTGTACATAGTAGTGGTCTTTGAGTGTTAGCCTTGTATCAAGGCTCAAAGCCGCCATGGAGTGGGCTGTTATGCTTGGTATTTCTCTGAGTGATAGAATCCTTAATATCAAGATTCGTAGCAGATCAGGAGTGACAAATGTTGCCTACCGATTGACGTGCACATGGCTGGACTAACGGACAACCGTCGGCGAAAAAAGGTTCTCTAAAGGCGACCACTGTCACTATCAGACGGCGCAGCATATAATATGTCTCTTTACTTTAAATATTTAATGCTAATGATGGCAGACTCACCTGATAGTAAGTAACCGTCGCTCATGGACTCGACTATACTGAGAGTATTGTCAAGCGGCTGCGCACCATTTAATTTCTCAGATATACTAACTATCTGCTGCTACAGTCAAAACACACTCGTGCTTCATGACCGGTCACACAGGAGACGGTGGTAGCGACCCGCTCGGGTCGCAATAAGGATAAGGATACCAAGTGAGTACTCCCACTCGGTACTCAGTCCTACCACCAGTCATGCAATGGATGATAATTGCTTACTTCCCTTAGTCGCCTCATACGACACCCGCGGGAAAGAATGGGGTGGTGACAATTGTATTCTTAGTCCGTCATCACGGACAGTTTGTAAAATCCCTCGAGTTAGCGAATTTGGCACAAAGATTTCTCAAGTCTTTACATAAGACCAAGGATTATTCCTTAGTGAAAAAAAATCCTTTCTCTTATAAAGAGAAACTTCTTATGACAGAGTGGGACTATTTTTGATGCGTACCTTCAATGGACAAATACTCTAGGTGTTACTATTTTAATATTACGTAGGTATGTTATAGATAACGGCATTTTACTAATGAGCAATCGAAATCAAATTAAAACCAAAATTCTGCAATAGATAGTGATCATGTTGTAAACAGGATATCGTAATGTTTAATTAAATCCCCAATGACTTAGAAAACGAAATCGAACGAACGTTTTATTGAGCGCTGTTCACGGCGTTTGGGTGCGTTTCCACTGGTGATGATGTGCTATGTTGCTAAACTATAAGTCGTAATGTCAAATAGACACACAAATATTGATATTTTTTATAGATATAGGTACAATATTATTACACACAAAAGCCAAGAGCGTCTGCAATAGATAGCCAAGTGAGTGGAAAAAGCATGAAATGTAGGTACCTACCTATACATTTGGCAAAATCGTTTTTAAAATTGGAGGGGGGCGGGGGTTTGGTTAGTGGCAGTTGCGCAACAACTCCCCCGTAAAAGCGCCCTTGTTAAGTAGGTATCTTACAATTATAGTTTTAATCATTTTGTTACTAATATTAAAAATGCAAAAGTGCGTTTGTTTCTTACGTCTTCACGTCATAACTTGTCAATAGATCATTGGAAAAGGTTACTTTTTATCCCAAAAATTTGATGTTCCCTTTCGGGTTTATGCTTAGAGATATTTTTTTTAAAGACAACACTGCATTAAGGAATAATCTTTGTATCGCGGGGGACTTTACAAACATACAACTTCACGGACATAAAATAGGTACACCCATACTCAGAACAACCATTTGTTCGATCACACAATAAGTTGTCCTATGTGGGAATCGAACCCACAACACTCAGGTAGAAGTCAGGTATAAACCACTCCACCATCTGTAGGTACAAACATTAATGTTCCCTAGAGTGACGTATTTATACTCTTAAAGTTCACGAGAACAAAATTACGGGTAGGTACTAGTGGTTGAATAAAGCTGTATTTTTACGTAATGCATGCTAAAGTAATTTACTCGTGACGCTTTAGAGAAAACAGATGCAATACCTATAGTTTCGTAAGTTTGGCTTTGGCCTAGCGGTTCGTTAAGCTACCGCCCATATTATAAGTGGAAACTCACCCTAAATCCGGTCGATGAGTTTTGTATTAAGTTAGTTCAAAAACTTTGTCGATAAACTATATTACTTGAATTGTGAGCATGTGTCTCTTACTGTAATTTTGCTATAATCTAATATGGTAACTAATTTTAAAAAACCTACATAAACCTAATTGCTGGTAGTAATTAGGTTTTAAATGTTGAATTTACAAAGGATAAAAGCATTTTGACGGGCATCGTGGCGTACTTGGTAGTGTCACCGACTTCCGTGCACGAGGTCGTGGGTTCGATTCCCACTCAGGACAATTATTTGTGTGATGAACACAGATATTTTTATTGCGTCTGGGTGTTTTCTATATACTATATGTATGTATTTACAAAAAAAAGTAATATTATGTATTGTATCCGTAATCTGGTACCCATAGCACAGGCGTTAAGCTTAGTTTGGGACCAGAGGACGTTGTGTGAAATGTACGTAAATATTTATTTATTTATTCCCGCTTTCAGATTTCCTCACAGTGTTTCATTCATTCACTTTTATATTTAAAGTAAAGAGACATATTATATGCTGCGCCGTCTGATAGTGACAGTGGTCGCCTTTAGAGAACCTTTTTTCGCCGACGGTTGTCCGTTAGTCCAGCCATGTGCACGTCAATCGGTAGGCAACATTTGTCACTCCTGATCTGCTACGAATCTTGATATTAAGGATTCTATCACTCAGAGAAATACCAAGCATAACAGCCCACTCCATGCCGGCTTTGAGCCTTGATACAAGGCTAACACTCAAAGACCACTACTATGTACACGACTCGTTATACCTTTGTTTCGACTAAAGTTTTTCTCGAAGATGTGCCTACCTAACTCGACTGTTTGTCACTGGTAGTGGTCGCCAGCTTAGAGTAGCTTATTTCCGACAAGTGGGTCTAGCCAAGTTGCATTCTATGATCGCTAACGCTAATAGAAAACTCTTATAATGTATGGAAATTTGACATCTCTAACGTTAAGTCACGTGACTTAACGTTAGAGATGTCAAATTATGCTTGGTATTTCTCTGAGTGATAGAATCCTTAATATCAAGATTCGTAGCAGATCAGGAGTGACAAATGTTGCCTACCGATTGACGTGCACATGGCTGGACTAACGGACAACCGTCGGCGAAAAAAGGTTCTCTAAAGGCGACCACTGTCACTATCAGACGGCGCAGCATATAATATGTCTCTTTACTTTAAATATAAAAGTGAATGAATGAAACACTGTGAGGAAATCTGAAAGCGGGAATAAATAAATAAATATTTACGTACATTTCACACAACGTCCTCTGGTCCCAAACTAAGCTTAACGCTTGTGCTATGGGTACCAGATTACGGATACAATACATAATATTACTTTTTTTTGTAAATACATACATATAGTATATAGAAAGCACCCAGACGCAATAAAAATATCTGTGTTCATCACACAAATAATTGTCCTGAGTGGGAATCGAACCCACGACCTCGTGCACGGAAGTCGGTGACACTACCAAGTACGCCACGATGCCCGTCAAAATGCTTTTATCCTTTGTAAATTCAACATTTAAAACCTAATTACTACCAGCAATTAGGTTTATGTAGGTTTTTTAAAATTAGTTACCATATTAGATTATAGCAAAATTACAGTAAGAGACACATGCTCACAATTCAAGTAATATAGTTTATCGACAAAGTTTTTGAACTAACTTAATACAAAACTCATCGACCGGATTTAGGGTGAGTTTCCACTTATAATATGGGCGGTAGCTTAACGAACCGCTAGGCCAAAGCCAAACTTACGAAACTATAGGTATTGCATCTGTTTTCTCTAAAGCGTCACGAGTAAATTACTTTAGCATGCATTACGTAAAAATACAGCTTTATTCAACCACTAGTACCTACCCGTAATTTTGTTTTCGTGAACTTTAAGAGTATAAATACGTCACTCTAGGGAACATTAATGTTTGTACCTACAGATGGTGGAGTGGTTTATACCTGACTTCTACCTGAGTGTTGTGGGTTCGATTCCCACATAGGACAACTTATTGTGTGATCGAACAAATGGTTGTTCTGAGTATGGGTGTACCTATTTTATGTCCGTGAAGTTGTATGTTTGTAAAGTCCCCCGCGATACAAAGATTATTCCTTAATGCAGTGTTGTCTTTAAAAAAAATATCTCTAAGCATAAACCCGAAAGGGAACATCAAATTTTTGGGATAAAAAGTAACCTTTTCCAATGATCTATTGACAAGTTATGACGTGAAGACGTAAGAAACAAACGCACTTTTGCATTTTTAATATTAGTAACAAAATGATTAAAACTATAATTGTAAGATACCTACTTAACAAGGGCGCTTTTACGGGGGAGTTGTTGCGCAACTGCCACTAACCAAACCCCCGCCCCCCTCCAATTTTAAAAACGATTTTGCCAAATGTATAGGTAGGTACCTACATTTCATGCTTTTTCCACTCACTTGGCTATCTATTGCAGACGCTCTTGGCTTTTGTGTGTAATAATATTGTACCTATATCTATAAAAAATATCAATATTTGTGTGTCTATTTGACATTACGACTTATAGTTTAGCAACATAGCACATCATCACCAGTGGAAACGCACCCAAACGCCGTGAACAGCGCTCAATAAAACGTTCGTTCGATTTCGTTTTCTAAGTCATTGGGGATTTAATTAAACATTACGATATCCTGTTTACAACATGATCACTATCTATTGCAGAATTTTGGTTTTAATTTGATTTCGATTGCTCATTAGTAAAATGCCGTTATCTATAACATACCTACGTAATATTAAAATAGTAACACCTAGAGTATTTGTCCATTGAAGGTACGCATCAAAAATAGTCCCACTCTGTCATAAGAAGTTTCTCTTTATAAGAGAAAGGATTTTTTTTCACTAAGGAATAATCCTTGGTCTTATGTAAAGACTTGAGAAATCTTTGTGCCAAATTCGCTAACTCGAGGGATTTTACAAACTGTCCGTGATGACGGACTAAGAATACAATTGTCACCACCCCATTCTTTCCCGCGGGTGTCGTATGAGGCGACTAAGGGAAGTAAGCAATTATCATCCATTGCATGACTGGTGGTAGGACTGAGTACCGAGTGGGAGTACTCACTTGGTATCCTTATCCTTATTGCGACCCGAGCGGGTCGCTACCACCGTCTCCTGTGTGACCGGTCATGAAGCACGAGTGTGTTTTGACTGTAGCAGCAGATAGTTAGTATATCTGAGAAATTAAATGGTGCGCAGCCGCTTGACAATACTCTCAGTATAGTCGAGTCCATGAGCGACGGTTACTTACTATCAGGTGAGTCTGCCATCATTAGCATTAAAAAAAAAGGATCCACTTGAAATTTGGTATACCTAGATGTGTCTGGAACACTAGCTTTTGCTTCAGAATTAGTAAGTAGCGTTGTTTTTCTTGATTGTAGTGCGAAGGCGTTTGTTGAAAAAAGCCACCTTGGGGCCTCTCCTAAATCGTATTATCTTAGAGCTTAGTACTACTTGTATTCTTAGTCCGTCATCACCGTCACCGCAGAAACCTAACATTTTTCTGAGATAGAAAGTCCTTTTTTTTTATGGGTGGGCAAAAATCACAACAGTGACAACGTGGTAGTGTGGGGCTCTCACCCACTAAAAACCCACAGTGCGCCCTCACCCGCCCTTGCTACGGCGGATCACGAGTACCGCGAAGATAAGTTAACATAATTTCATACAAATCTGCTCAGCTGTTTGTGCGTGATTGGGTAACCAACATCCAAACACCTAAACACATCCAAGTATAATTATTTTTCATTTACAATATTAATAGGATGAAAATGTCATGATTTTTTATATTTGCAACACATATAATTTATTGGTCCACAGACAATAATCGCTTACGTAATCATCACATATCAGTCACATAAATCATTGGCTGAATGTAATCGCGCCTTTGTCTACTAGCGACACGTTTTCTTTTTTTTTTATCAGCTAATTGGCACCTGATCGTGACGATATATTTACGCCACTTCCGTTGTGATCACTGTGATTAGTTTGAACTTGAATTGTGTGAAAGTTTTGGTTGTGTTCTTGTAAATTATCACTGGGTTTTGAAGAAAACATGTTGAGGAGACCATCATGACTAACAATAAGAAATTTCTCGAAGACATGATGTTTGTCATCTTACAGACTAGCGCAGTGGACTGTACCCTGAATCCCCTTCCTTCTGGGAGAAGTGGTGGGTACCAGTGCAATAGTGATGAGCTTTTATTATGAAATAGTTGTGCAGAATGAGCGATAAGAAGAGTTTTAGTACTTTTGTTTCGAATAATTAATCATTATTCGACTTTGGTAGAGTTATGAAGAGGAATGTTGTTGAGTGCAATTCGAACGAAATAAAAACTAGACTAACCCATTTAAAGGGATGTATTTTGGGTTTTCAGTTTTCACTAATAAAGGATCTTACTAACTCTCCAACTAATTGAAGCTTATTTTTAATGCCGACCAAAAAACCTGAAAACCGTAAAATCATGCTATATAATACCTATTTTATGTTAATAAACTAGGCAAAATGTGAGAAGATTAGGAGTTGTAAGTAGGTTACTACAATAGCTTAGCGGTCTAAAGCATTCCTCAGACATTTAAAGAGTGCTTTTCCACTGAGCATTTCATAATAAATAATGCTAAAAATCACAATAAAGTTATTTATATATTATAAAACTGGCAACATTAATCCGAAACAAAAAGAGTTTTTTACACCCGACCACGTAATAAATCAGCCACCCAACCCGCAGAAGTGACACCTCGTACAAATTTCGACATTGCTCCTATCAATGGTTACGTATTCATACACATACACGCATATAAGATACTCGTTTATATAGAAAGTTGCTCCCAAATCAGCCCGCTTGTCAACATTACCCAATATATCAACCAACTGCAGATTACAATCAGGAATTGAACTTCTCTAGGATATACAACCTTATTTTTATAACTCTAAGAGTGAGATATAATTTTATGAGATTATGTTTTTGTTTTGCAAGATACGCCGCTGATTGGGACACTCGCGGTTTTTATGATTTGATTTGAATATAATATAGTGCACAATAAGATCTTAGACATTGATAAGATTCCGTGTATTATCTGAATTACGTTTTGGCGGCTGTAAGATGGCGTTTTAATGGAATCTTTTGTTTGATTTACTTATAGCATATAGTAGGTACTATTCAATGTATTTATTTGACCGCCCGTTTATTGTTTTTAATCATAAACTATATAAGGATTATTCTTCGATCAAAAATATCAAAGGATCCCTACTGGATTGTCGAATACATCTCTTTATAGTCGTGGTCGCGAGATAGAAAAAGACATACAGCCTTATTTGATAGCCCACTATATTGTAAAAAACTTATAATTGAAAAAAACAGTTTTGTCTCCAAATGGTTTATATTATATGTATTAGAAAAGAATTCTAAAATTAAAAAGTAAATTAAAAATACTGAATAAATTTTTATTTCCAAATTAAAATTTAGAATAACATAATACTTTATGCTAGATTATGCTAGAACACCAAATAATAATATACCTATATTCATGGATTTATTAAGTCCATGCCTATATTATCCTCTGTATTTTAACGTAACCCAACACCGTAGCTATGAGTATGACACTGTAGTCAGTGTGTGTGTGTTTCGTAGTCGAAATTAAATTTACTCTAACTTTTACTTTTATACAGATAGGAAAGCTTTTTGGTCTGACATTTTTGTTCAAGTGTGGCAGAATTCAATGTACCTATGCGAATGTTATGGCACAAATTGGAAGAGGCCTACGACCCATTCTAAAATTCAATATCTGATTGATGTTATGCGAATGTTATAGAGATCAAAATAACATAACGGTGTAACGACAATAAAATTGTGTTAAATGAAAACAATTATTTAATGGTAAAGTCATTCTTCTTTTCAGTCGTCATGGTTATGTTAGACCAAATATAAACAAATATCTTACGCAGTGTCCATCGTCCATTGGTCAAGAATGGCGACGTTCAAACAGCTGAGCACAATGGGCGGGCACTGGGAATCAATCACGCACTTCCACGAACATAACGGTTGCATGGTGCGCGCGCCTTTTTACTTTCTTTATTGCGTTCCTTTTTCGAAATTTTGTAATTAAGATCTTTTTGTATGAAAATATTTTGTTAAGAACGCGTTTTATTTCGTCGCCAGTTGATTTATTGAGCTATTTAGATGACATTCAATTTACAAAGTTGACTATAAAGCCAATAGTATTTTAATTACATAATTTTAGACTAATATAGCTCGGTTATTATTATTGATCGGTAATTTACTAGAACACAAAGTGAAAATGTTAAATAGAAAATTATACTAGCGAGCAGGGATTGAACTCGCATCTACCGGATTACAGCTCCAGACGCTCTGCCAACTAAGCTATCGTAGCAGTCGCTCAGAACGTATCATATTCTTACCGTCTTGGGTGACGCCCGCACCATCTGTCGGATGTATTTGCATAGGTACTTACATTGTTCCGAAAATAGTTAATTATTAAAATTTAGAATCATACCACATGATGATACGGCTGCATCCGTTATTGTTATTTAACGTGGGGCCATTTAGTCACTAGAAAATGTGAAATAGAAATAAGGATTAGGTAACCGCCGACTTCTAGATCACCATTCGATTCTTCGCCAAGAGAGCTATACTTAGCAGTAGCTCCGTCATAGATATTTATGTAAACTGTAACAAACATTGACAATTAAGTGGTACAAAAACTGTTGAAAATCTCAAAAATATGATAAGGTCAATGATTAGATACTTTTCTCTACTTCTCTACAAAATCAAATAGTTCTGCAAACATCTCCGTCCAGCCGATTTTGTCTGAATTCGATGCACGACTTCTAAACCTTCCTTCCGGTAATGTTATTGAAGAACACAATTCACCTGTAACTTCTTGCTGCATTAGTCACCGTTAATACTTGGAATCGGTGAAAATATAAGCGATGTGTAAACGGTCATAACCTGTATTTATACGCTGGCTATTATTTTTATTATTATTTTTATTAATAAAGTACTGACTACTTTCTATTTTTAAAAATCGTAATAGAAACAAATCATATTAGTTAGGGCATTTGACAAATAAAATTCGTATTTCCGGCTGAGAGGCTGGCAACATTTGGCACCCCGCCATCTTGCCTGAGGCGATATAGCCAATCGGCTAGTTCGTTATTCAAAAAATCTACATTGACACAATGCATTTTCATATTTCTATGAGTTTTATTCTACTTTAATTTAATTGGGCACTCGCTATTATGTAGTGTATACTGCACATTAAATTTAGGCACCTATTAAATATTAATACAAATAATATTGACTGGGAGAGCGCTTTTTGTTTTTCTTTATTCTGATACCCACACACAACTGTTAGGATGTTGTTCTGAGTCTAGTGTTTGTATGTAAAGTCCCCAGCTATACAAAATACCACACAGAACAATTCTTTGTGTATAAACTTGAATCGCGGTTTATATTCATTATAATACATTTAACTAGTTTAAGCCATGGATGGTGCAACTCGGCCGAAACGTCGAGGTTAGTCAAAATAATAGTATTTTGAGAAGTTTATTGCAATAAATTATTTGTGTGATCCACAACCACAAATGTTTGTTCTAAATGAACTTTTTGTTAATTGTATGTTGTGTCCAGCAATTCAGAGGTTATCCCAGGGAAGTTGAAGAAGAATATTTGTTCTTGTTGAAGAAAAATCTTTATAAAACAATCATCTCGGATTCTCTAAATCGAGTTCTGTAAACACATTGAATAAGAGTATATACCTCACCACCAGCAATATTGCTTTGTAATAATAATTAAAATAGTCCTGTAATTTCTTTAAAAAATCAGTCATCATTATTAATGATAATCCTATTACAGAACAAATTCTATATAAGCTAGTAAGGATCGCGACACACTTGGTTACAGTCGAACGATCACCAATCGCGAGCGCGGACCAACCTACTAATTAATCGCCTCGGGTGGGGCGAACATTACTTAGAGTTTTCGCACATAAAAATCGTTCAAAAATCGCACGTGCGATATTGGTTCGAGAATCAGTCATTAATTGCATGTCATATATAAACTACACACACTCTTACCACGTATCGTGTCACTGCGTTATGAAATTTGTTCCCTGGATTTAGTGCTGGAATATTTTGTTTTTGTTATAGTCAATGTATAGCTTACATTATTCATATATATATTTGTCAATCAGCCAAGACAGGTTACTTAATAGGTAATTAAGTGCCAATAAATGTAAAATTAATTAGTAAGAATATCAAAAACTGTGCTGTGCTTGCGACATGCGTGTTTAATATTGTAGCCATAAACACTAATGATTTATTTAATAATAATATCAAGTGTAGACTTACTAGTTCTAATTTGTTGTCGCGTTAAATTCGAGAAATCATAGTTGCTATTTAAGGATAAAAGGGTCACATAAATCGAATATCAATCGTAAGGTCGCGACACATGGTTACCCCGAGGGCGGAACGCCTGCCCTCCGGCATCGGCAGTCTGTGCCGAACACGCGACGCGCGCGATCGTAAACTTAATCTTTACGATTTTTACCGATACATCGACTATAAACTTTGTATTGATTATTGTAATCATAAAGCAATTATTTACACTATCGTTTCGTTAATTAATCAAAATATCGTAAGTGTAGTTAGTAAAGCCAAATCATAATGCATACCAATTTTTGTACTCCCCGTTATGTACCGCAAAGCCTTTTCAACTACTAGTTTCTCTATCAACAATTACTTAACTCACCGTGTTAAATTGATATAATCGATTTTATTTTGCAAACGGTATTAAAATTTAGTGATGGCACGAGCGCTGGAAGTTATTAATCGATAATATAAATTGACCAAAATTAATTACTCGTAGTAAATAGAAAAATCATCAGCTTATATCATTAACGTTTGTAGACTTAGATTAACTACAATAACTTTCGAATGTTTAGTAATAGGTATTGTATACACCGCACGACATTGTTTATCTTTTGTTTTTACTTTCGCAATCGCCGCTCTGAGCTATTGATTAATATATTTCATCAAAATATCATTAGTCACACTTTTTATCAAGATGTAATATTCGTTCTTTGCGTTAGTTCTTCCGGGTACACCATTTGAGTTTTAGAGTGAGTCAAAAACTAAACAAACTAATGTTTAGTTTTTGAAACATAATTTGAAACAACCTCTTTCTTTGTGGCTCATACAACAGCTATATTAAAAAAATGGGGATGTATTACAGCAAAACTTTTTAAATATTTAGGTCACCTATTGACTCACCTTTTAAAGCAAAAAGTGTAAAACGGATCACCTATAGATACATTGCCACAGGTTGGTAATTATTCTAAAAAAAAGGTTCGGTAGCCGACATTCAGTCATCGTGCCGGCGCGCAAGACTGCAATTTAAAAAGCAATCACTAACCGATTGTAGTCGGCATCGTCCGCCTTTTAAGGGACCTGTAATTATCGATACTCGAACATTTACATAGAGTTTTTTTTTCAATATTCTTCTTTCGTTCACTAGTAGTACGTCAATTAATCGTTTTAGCTGCGAATCGATTAATTACAAACTTATCGAAAATCGATATTGATCTCAATTTAAATCAGTTTGGCTATACATGCCATAATTTAAGCGTTTCACGACGAGTTAACCAGCGATGATAAAGGTTTAGTAAAAATAACTTTTTAAATTAATTAGTATGATATTAAATTTGCGCCTCAGCGTTTCATAATAATATATTATATGACGAAATGTTTACAAAATAAAAATCTGTTTTATTTTGCACATAAAAGTCGATAAAAATAAAATACAAAATTAGTACAGTACAAACACAATTAGTACAATGTTATTGTAGCTTACATTTAAGTGGGGCTGGGGAGATTATAATATTTAAGTTTAGATTACTCATTACGTATTGAATTGAAATAAGTACCCTACACATTATTTTCACGCTTATTATTAAAAATCGTTATTTTCTACTTTGCTATAAGCACACAACTGGTGGATATTCGTGTATATATTTTTTTTGTGAAGTGTAACAAAAGTTTCGGCGCTGGCGTACGTGGATTTATCCAGTGTGATCGAGGTGCAGGTAAATATAAAAATATAAACAAAAATAAATTGCAAAAAGAACCTCTCCGGCGGGGAATCGAACCCCGGTCTCCCGCGTGACAGGCGGGGATACTGACCACTATACTACCGAAGACTTGATAATCACCACGAAATATAAGTGCTTATCTCGAACTATATAAAGAATACGAATGATATTTTGATATAATCTATTTATCTTTGTTTGCTACGAGTAAATTGTCGTTTAAATAAAACATTTGATTGCGCCTGTGTTCAATAGAAGGGTGTCGTATCGTATAAGATGGTTGAGGAAAGTTAGCAATTATGATCATTGCATTACCTACTGGTGGTAGGGTTGGGTACCAAATGGGAGGTGCGGGTACCTACATACTTACTCACTTGTTGTCGGACCCGAGCGGGTCGGTACCACCGTCTTCCACACGAAACACCTCGTTGTTTTGGTTAGCGGGAGATCATCTACTATTCATCTCCCATTAGTAGAATAAGTAATTCACAGTCCGTGAATCATGCCTAATCTACAGAACAAATTTGGATGTAATTTGATAGACAGATAGATGACACATTAAATTACTTACATAATATATTTATTTATTCCCGGATTAGTTCCCAGAGGATACGCATTTAGAGCATAAAGACCAAAATACTAAACGAATTTGAATGAAATGTGATACATGGATAAATTGTAGCTTGGATAAATAGTTACACAGATTATTTATATCCCGATAAGAAGTTTAATATGTTGGGTAGGCATAAACGACATAAGTATTGGATTTGAATATTGAAATTCACACAGACTTATATCTCAGGTAGAAACTAAGGAAAGCACCTATAATGTGAGTCTACCACCCGTACAATCATGATTCATTTTTAACATAACAGCAAACATAGTGTCACGCCTGTATCCCCGAAGGGGTTGGCAGAGGTGTATTACACACTCACGGTTTGCCTACAATGTTTAAGTCCCACGTAAGCGAGCCTATTGCCGTCTACCGGGCACATTTCTTAACTCCGGGCTACTAGGTACCTACTAAGAATTTTTCTTTTTACGAAAAAGCTGAATAGAACCTACCCGGGTATCGAACCCGAGACCTTATAATCAGCAGTCGCTCTCACTAGAGCTGCACCACCGAGGCAGTTCTTATCCTAACTATTGTAAAGCTATAACAGAGCTGTAACTGAGCTGTTAAGATATTTGATAAAAAAAATACTGTAATAGGGTATATAGTCGTGTCTAAACACAAAATATTTTTTTTTAGATTTATTGTCTGTTTGTTCGTTCGCGCATCACGCAAAACTACTGAACTGATTTTGATGCAACTTTTTTTAATTGATCGCTTTTTTTTGTTAAATTGTAAACATTTTATGTCGCTACTATATCGGGAACCTGAGATATGCCGTGGGCAAAGGCTAGTTCAAATCTAAAACAATATAACATTTAATTGCAATGAGGCCATTTGGTATGTTAATGAGACATACACATACATCGAAATCGATTTATTACAGCAGTCAGATAGAGACATCTAATACACATTCCGGTGTTGATTGATGAGATCGATACAGTGTAACTGTAAAATCGATTTGGATATCGATACATTGAACTGTAATTGAATAGGACTACCAAAATTTTTTTTAAATGAATCCAGGGAACGTACTTTGATTATGCCAAAAGTATATAAGTAATAAGTTTATATCATCATGTCTTTTATCGCGATAAAGCCGTTGTTATTAGTGGTTAGTTATTGTAAGTAACATATTTTGATATTTTATGTATACTTTTTGTAGGCTGTATACCCACTAATGGTGGACATCAAAAAATGCTACACAATGCAATCCATCATTAATTATTAAAAAAAACTGCTATATTACAAATAAAATACAGTTAAATACCTACATCTCTGTATCAATTTATCATGCGTCTATTTTTATAACCGTATCTATCAGCGGCTACTAAATAATGGCCGAAAAGCCGAGGTCTCACAAACACAGAACACGCGGGTGACCCGCCGACCTGAGTAAACAATACCTTTGCCTTTCACCTGCAAGTACCATAGACAATATTGAAAGCTTATTTATTTTTGTTTTATCTTGATAATGCATTGGCTTGGCTTGTACAATCGTTTTGATTAGCACCTCGTCGTGTATATATGTCGATTCGCAGTAGCTAATGAGATACTAGTTTTACATCTTTAATGAATTTCGCTACAATAATTTATAGGAGATAGCTAAATTTACTAAAACGCGAGACAAAATATTTTTTTAATCCGTTGAATTATCAACTTTTTAAGAATGACTATTACCGTCGTCAACCCTTTGCCATTTTATATTTACTTATATTTTCTGTCGGAATAAGAGGGCTTCACACGCCGCCGTGTCGTCTGGGCTGGGCATCCATGTTACTTTGCAATATTTTTTTCTAAACTGTTAAAGTAGGCAATGATTCAAATATAATTTTACGATATTTACCACAAATCAACATTTTTTTTTTTGTTAAGGCGGGAAAAAATGTTCCTAAGCGCACACCCCGTCGTTCGGGACAACGAACAGGGTAGTGTGGGGCCTTCACCCACTAAAGAAACCCGCCGTGTGCCGTCTCTCCGCCTTTGTTGGCGGGCCACTGGAACTATGTTACATTCCTTCGGTGGTACCACAAACCAACCTAATGTTTACACTTGAACAAACTTCACAATATCTATGGTTTCGTGAACTAAAAGTAAAATCTTAAATAGATTACGTCATAGTTTATTATTAAGTAGTGGTACTAACCTTTCTTTTCCCAGCATGGGGGGCTTGATCAGGTAATTACTTGTGATTGTGACAGGGTTTCTCACAGAAGATTAACATAAAAAACAGTAGACCTGCTAGGGTTGGAGGAACTCATGCGTAGGTGAGGTATACACCACACCCCTGGCGGAAGGTAGTCTGAAGGAACACCGCGTGGTTTTAGCAGGTAGCCCAGTTCGACATAGCCCCTCCGCCTGCCCGGCGGTCGGGTATCCCTAAAGGATTTCCAGGCGTAAAAAAAAGGTAGTGCTACTGTTGTGTATTTTATGGTGAGAGAGAGCACCGGAGGCCTAAACCTCCTCATCTTCTCTTTATTATCCTTCCTTTCTACCTCCTATTTTTTTTTGTTAATACGGAAAAAAAAAATCCTACCGCACACCCCGTCGTTCGGGGCAACGAACAGGGTAGTGTGGGGCCTTCACCCACTAAAGAAACCCGCCGTGTGCCGTCTCTCCGCCTTTCTTGGCGGGCCACTGGAACTATGTTACATTCCTTCGATGGTCTGCCGGCGGCTTACCCTTTCGGGTACCCTCTACTGTGCGACGCATCCGCGCACGGAGCGTCGCACCTTCTCGGGAGGCCTTGCGGGTGGCGGACGTTCCCCGGTCCATCCACCCGCAGCCTCAGCTAGGGCGGCATGAGGCGCAAGTAACGTGCAAGTAACCTCTGATGGTGTTAGCGTCTGTAGGCTATAAAGTAACCGTTTACCCGCTTTTATGCTTACCCGCGTAATATAAAATAAAAACGCACACTTTCTTGAAGTTAGACATGTCGCCCTAGACTCTACTGAGGTGGGCCTAAATACCTCTTTATTAGTAAACAACGCAAATAATTCTTTTTCCTGAATACACGGGAATAAATTAAAACTATGATTCATGCAAAACCAAATCAAATCTATTAAAACATAGCATTACGCCTGTATCCCCGAAGGGGTAGGCAGAGGTGTATTATACACCCACGATTCGCCAATTATGTTTTAGTTCAACGTAATTTGTTCCGTGTGGTGACGAACTAAGAATACAAATGTCACCACCCCCGTCGTATGGGGTGACCAAGGGAAGTAAGCAATTATCATCCATTGCATGCTTGGTGGTAGGGCTGGGTACCAAGTGGGAGTACTCACTTGGTATCGGGCCCAAGCGGGTTGGTAGCACCATCTACCGTGTGAGTTGTGACCGGCCATGAAGCACATCGTTTTGATTTGGCTTTAGCAGGAGCTAGCCGTTTATTCTTTCATTTCATATGTGGAGTGAAATGGTGAGCAGCGGCTTGACAGTACTCCCGTATAGTTGAGTCCATGAGCGACGGTTACCATTTACCATCAGATGGGCCGTGGCTCGTATGCCACTAAAGGCAATAAAAAAGAAAAAAATAGGGGGCGAGCCTATTACCTTCTACGGGCACATTTCCAAACTCCGGGCCGCTACTGAGAATTTTTATTTTTTCGAAAAATTTCAGTAGCACCGCTCGACCCGGGGATCGAACCCGAGACCTGATGTCGCTTCTCGCTACCGCTGCACCACCGGGGCACCAAATCTATTAGATTAGGTTTTTTGAAATAGGTACTTGTGGAACAATGTACCTAATAAAACCGTATATTACGCTGGTAACATTCAGTACCTAGTTACCTACTAAATTTGTACCCCGTAACTACACGAATATTTCTTTCTTATTAGGTACCTTTAATGTGGAGATCACGAAATGAGTTCACTTGACACTCTTTCCTAATCATTATTAATTATAACAACTGTTATGTAGTTGACCTCACATTATATTTACGGTAGAAATTCACTAATTTTCAAATTACCATGTTATAATAGTCTAATAAAATTTGATTATTAAGAAATATCACGTATAATCACTGAACAATAAATCATGTGGACAAATTCGGAGCACTTGCGACACCAACACGCCCGTGCATACGAGTACGTGTAGCGTCAACGCAATCACTAAAATCAGTTAAAATTTAAATTTGGATTATTTTTCTTTTTTTATCGTATATTGCCACATCCTAATTACTTAGTTGCAAAAGCCTTGTATTTTTTTTTTAAATGGCAGTGGTTTTACAACGCCGGTTTAAAATTGTCCCTGTTTACTACGGTCTTCTTAGCAGGAATAGACTGGAAATATAATATGATACCTATTTAAGAACTGATTTAATTTGTTAAACACAAAGGGAAAAATGTGAAATCGAAAATAACAGTCACGAGCAGGATTTGAACCTGCATCTCCTGGATACCGTCCAGATGCTTTGCCAATTCAGCCATCATGACAATTGCTCCTGACTGCTAATTTCGATAACACATCCATACTTAACGGGTGATTTAATTTGCTTAACAAACGATTACAGCCTATAATTACAAACTAGATATTTCTTTGTAATCCATCAAGAAATATAGTATACAAATTATTGTTAGTCAATCCATTAACAAGAAGTTAAATTATTTTTAGTTTAATTAATAACATTGTTTTGCTACTTTTACATTCTATTAACAATTAAGTGTGGCAGCACCTATGTCATCACATAACGACAAGTTTTCACCACATCCGGTAACAAGTGCATAAATTAAATGGATAATAAATAAAAAAAACTAGATCGAAAGTAATCGATTAGGTGTCCAATGCCGTAACTCGATATGTATACCGTAAGTTTTGTAATTGATCTACATTATATGGAAAATAATATCAGACGAATGCTCGCAGTTGGATATTTGACAATCTTTTCTTACCAGTTCGTTTTTTAAATTATCTTGTTTCGTATTTGAGACAAGTTTTTGGGACGATAAAAATAAAATTGCTATTGGTTACATCGTTTTTTTTTGTTGTCAGCGTAATTAGGAAGTGCGTGAAGTAAGCTTGAGAATATCATTATGCAAGGCGATCTGAAACTCTAAACGTAAACTTAATAACTTTTATGTTGATGTTTTTTAATGAACTTAACTTTTATGTTGATGTTTTTTAATGAAATACCTACTCGTGAGTTTTGTTTTTAATTTCTACATATTTAAGATTTTAGTCCAATGCTAAAGATATTTTGATAAGCAGGGTGGTACTTGACTGTGTAATCTGCATCCCGGAGGGCACCGGACACCATGCTATATCATATAACATATAGCCTATATGCCGAGACAAGGAGGATATCTTATGTTTTTTTACGTTTCCTTTGCGCTTAATAATGATGCGGTTTTTACAAGTACGCGTACGTTTAGATTAGCTTGAAGAAAATTAGGCTTTATTTGAAATTTAATGTCAGGATAAAAACATCATCATAGCGTTTACGCAGACGCAGTCGCGGGCGCCTCTTAATTTAATAATAAACCTTTGTTCATAGTCAGACATTCTCATTTTCGAGAATATGAATCAGTAGGTTTTTTATACTACATCCACCTGATGGTAAGTTATTTCTACACCCTATAGGGCGAAGGAAAAGGGAGACGAGGTGGAGAGAAAGGATAATAAGGAGAGAAAGATGAAGGGGTTTACGCCTCCGGCGCTCTCATTTACCGTCCGAAACAGTAGTACCTGCCTACCGTTATTTCACATTGATCTTCTGTGGTGGTACTTTCTATGGCGGAGCCAGCCCACTCACGCTGGGACAAGCATTTTGTTGCTCATTAGAAAAACTGATCACCAACAGTATCAAATGACCGTACTTTATTACACACAGAATAAATCATCCATGATGTGCTAATCCATAGTTTGCGTGTGTCAAGTAATCACATAAGATCATTATTATATTATACCAGATCATTGACACTACAATCGAAATTCACATTGTGTAAAAAAATGGTGCGCGGTAACTCCAACATGCGATTAAAGTCCAAATTATTTTGATAGATGGCGTTTTAAAGTCGGGCCAATGTTTGCAAATGCAGCCAATAGATGGCGTGTCCGCATGCGATCGTGAGAAGGGATATACAAATTGATCGGGCACCTACAATCTACGATAGCTTAGTGGTGGAACTCATAAACCAGACTTCTAAAAAACTCGGATTCTCACCCTCTTGCAGCTATCTTTCTCTACATTCAGGGAAGAGTAAATAATTGAGCATGTCAAATTATTCAAATTAACGACTCTTATTCTCATGGCGTATCTCTGTTTCTGCACTTTCTTATTCTAAACAAACAGATTTGGAAACAGTTATTAAAATGGATAGATAAAGATAACCGCGCGTGCTGTTATAGCTTTGCGCAGAAAGTAGGTATGGAGCTAAATACATTTCATTAAACTCTCCATCCAGCCGGTACACAAACAATCGGTACTTGTTTGTGTACCGGCTGTTGATAGGTACAATGAAACGTTCTCTGTTTGTGATAGAAAAATCTGGCTGTCCACGTAGTATTAGTATTATAAAGGCGATCAAAGCAGTTAAGGAAAAAATTTGAAGAAATCCTGTTTGAGCTTATAGGAGATACACTGTATTTATTTAACGAATAATTTAAAAATGAATACGGTGTTAAAATCAGAACAACTTCTTAAGCGTACCGCTTAAAAAAAAAGCAAAGGGATAAAAATTTTAGTACACAGAAAAGTTTTATTTACTAAGGAGATTTATTTTACTATCGGGCAACATTTTAAAAAGTAGACTGATCGAGTTTCCGACTTCAGTGATGGGTTGGTGGGGTGACTGAGCCATCTTTTTGTAAAAAGGTGTCCAAACATCGGCAAAGGTGTGTCTAGATACGCTTAAATTCTTGAGAAGATGGTTAAGCCTCTTTACAACACATGTTCAAAGACCAAGTATAGTTCTTTTAGCAAGACTTGAGTACTGGGTCATAAAGCTCGATCCCTAGAAGTGTGGTTGGAAACGAACGTCTCTGACTTAATCAAAGCTGAAGACTGGTCATCTAGTTTCGATGTTAATCCGCTAGATTATGATTTATGCTCATTTTTAGGTTATATCTCACGTCAGGTTCCCGATATAGGTAGGATAAAATGTACCACCAGTTTTTAAGTCTTATCAAGACCTATCAAACAAAAGGTTTCATAAAAATTCGTTCAGTATAATTTTTGCGTGAAGTGTAAATAAACAAACATATAAAAATTGTTGTTTTTAATTCAAAAACGCACAAATAACTTTTTTTATATTTTTTTAAGAATTTGACATGCTTAGCCATAGGTTTAAATTAACACAAAGTGCGAAAATGTGAAATCAAAAATAACAGTCACCAGCAGGATTTGAACCTGCATCTCCTGGAATACCGTCCCAGATGCTTTGCCAATAAAAGAAATCAGAGAGCTCCTCTGTAGTAGCAGGATAAACTGTACCACCAGTTTTTGGCAAAGTAATCAATCAATCTCCTGGAATACCGTCCCAGATGGGACGGTATTCCATGCAGGTTCAAATCTTGCTCGTGACTATTACTTTAAACAGCTCTTTTACAGTTTATTATGTATCTAACTAATATTCGACTGGCGGCCCCGCGTTGCTGTGGCACACATACTTCGTTCAAGTATTATGATAATAAAATACTTACTTAATAGCCGTTTCTCTCCGGATATAAAAAAAGTTAATTAATGTAATAAAGAAAAATAAAATTATCAGGATAAAAACTTTCCTATCTTTTAAGTTTTAAACAAATCACATATTATGAAAAAAATAACACTAATTAGTTTCGAAGTTCATCGCGGACAAACAACGTGACATGAAATTTTATATACATATTATATAAAGATATGCACCTATAGACATTACAATAATATTAAATTATACTTTGGAAAATCCAAAACCGCACGCCTCATAATGTTAATTTTTCACAATAAAATTGATTATTTGATAAGTAACTAATAATGTATTGGTCTTACTAAGTAGTTTTCAATAAATCACATAGATAGCGCTAATTTCAAAAAGTACTAATGTGGGTTTCATGTCTTATACGCCATCTAGCCTAATTTTAAGAAGTACTTCTATATTGGTCTACCTCTCAGGTCCGGGCCGCGCGCACGCCAAGGCCACGCAAAAAAAGGGCACCCTCGTCGCTAAAAATATTCCCGCATAAAATTTTGTTAGAGGTCAATGTCTTTTTAAAGTTGCAACACTTTTATTAGTCTGTATTCTAGGTTATGGTTAAAATTACTCAAGCCAATATAAACTGTATCCTTGTAAAACAAGTTGTAAAATCGCTTGCACCCGGCCGTCAAAATGAACCTAAATGTCATTACGTCAAGGTTGACATTTCAGTGTCGTAAAAATTGTGGAATGTAAAATATGTTTTTTCCGTGTTTTATAACGTTGGTGTGTTATTATTTACGTGTGTTTAGTGTTTTTAATTATTGTTATGGATAAAATAGTTATTATTAGGGATGGGCCGAAGTTCGTTTTACAGTCGGTTGAACCGAATTTCGGTGGCTTGAACCGAACTTCGGCATTCGGCCGAAGTTCGGTTTTAAATGTCGAACATTCGGTATAAGAAAAAGGTAAGGTTTATACTAAAATTTAGAGAAATCACATCTGTCATAGCTGCAAAATAAATTACATATCTACCACTACTCGAAAGTCATTTAAGCATGGTCAGTTGTTTGTTAAACTATAATTATTATAGATACATTAAAATGTATAAATGAATTCGTTTTTTTCACAATCCGGGAAGTCTAAGAATCAATACACCCAATAATTTGAAATAAGATGTCACCCTTACACTGACTGTTTTTTTATTACTTACTTTACGGCGTTGTTTTTCATAAAAAATACACACAGAATATGACTTGTTACTCCCGAGAGAGCACACACCGAAGTTCGGCCGAATTTTGTATATTTATCGAATGTTCAGCCGAAGTTCGTATTCGGTTAAAATCACATTCGGCCCATCTCTAGTTATTATCATCCATCCCATCAGCCTTTCGACGTCCCCTGCTGGGCTGGTTCTGTGGGCTCATATGGGGGGATAGTGCCGTAATCGCCAAGCTTGGCAGGCGGGTTGGCGATCGCAGTGGATGTTGTTAATACTCGAGGGAGTACTGCTGCCCACTCCCCCGTTATCCCCTCAGTCGGCTCTTACGACTCCCATTACAATTCTAAAGCCGGCCCCACTAGGCGAGTAGGCGTAATTATTATACTTGACAAATATCATCAGTTCGTCAAGCAAAGGTAAGAACTTTCTTTTAACAAAAAACAATGTACCAGCCGGGCGAACTGTTGACGATAGTAAAACCACCGGTGGCTATGCGTATGTAAAAAGGTAGTTTTCATGAAAGGCGCTGGTTTTAGTGTCGCGTCGAGCGTAAATATTCAGTATTTTTTTGTTTATTTAATAACAATTAAACCACATCGAATCAGACCGTGAAAAGTAATAGATCTCTATTCCTAATCATAATAATTAAAATGTCCAGGAATCATAATAATTAAAATGTAAAGGAATATTTAAAATGTCCAGGAATTCGTAAACGAAAAAAAAGACTCGATTAGTAAAGTATTTTGGTCGTTATCGTGTTAACATACATTACCTATAACTCACAGACGTCCAAGCCAGATTTTTTTCAAACAGTTTTTTAACTAGTTTAAATAACAAAAATGGCATCAAAAATATCATTAGTATATTAAACACAAAGTGAAAAATGTGAAATCGAAAATAACAGTCAGGAGCAGGATTTGAACCTGCATCTTCTGGATACCGTCCAGATGCTTTACCAATTCAGCCATCCTGACAATTGTTCCTGACTGCTAATTTCGATAACACATCATACTTAACGTCTTTGGTTGACGCCTGCGCCATCTGTCAGAAGTATTTTCATACATTATACCGACCAGGTAAACTTAATTTTACAATTAAGATTTTACCTAATAATGACGCAAAACCCTTTAAATATTTAGATATTTTTATATATATTTTTAGCATTTGACATGCTTAGCCCTATACATTAAACACAAAGTGAAAAATGTGAAATCGAAAATAACAGTCAGGAGCAGGATTTGAACCTGCATCTTCTGGATACCGTCCAGATGCTTTACCAATTCAGCCATCCTGACAATTTTTTCACTGTGTGTTTAATGTATAGTGCTAAGCATGTCAAATGCTAAAATTATATATAAAAATATCTAAATATCATTAGTGTTAAAAATAGCGTTTGTTCTTTATACGTGTGTGTAGATATTATTTTACAAGTGCAATATATGATAAATAGAGACATTTTAAGTTCGAAAAATCAGTTGTTCCGTGCAAAACGGGAGTAGAACCCACCTCAACGCTTCGCTTATGAGGCGTGCAATAAGATCATTTACTCGTGGGTAAGTAGGTACCATGCGTTTTATTTCTCCAATACTTAACACCAATCTTTTGTAACGAATTAAAAATAATCATATTTCTATTCGGAGATAATGTAGAATTGCCGTGTAATTAGTTGTGTTAATTACTATACTAATTTGATTTTCGTCAATGAAGATATGATTGCTTTTATGTCTCTCAACAGTTGGACATCTTGTTCAACACTAAAGAGTAGGGTTGCCATCTTTTTAGCGCAAAAAAATTTTTAGAAAATATAATACATCATTTAAAATTTAAACTTATGCATTCCTGAAATATTATCTCAACAGCCTGCGAAGTCTGTCAATGCGCATTGGTCCAGCGTGGTGTGTTTTGGGCTAAATTTCTCTCACTCTCACACCCTTACCCAAGAGCCAAAAGACGATAATGGAATATGAACATTAGAACTGTAAAACAGTGGTATTGAGTTCGATGTCTAGTCTAAGGAGAATACACATGGCACATACACTTTTACCAACTGCCTCGGTGGTGCAGCGGTAGTGTGTGCGACTGCTGATCATGAGGTCGCGGGTTCAATCCCCGGGACGGGCAACGGTATTAAGCTTTTTCGTAAAAAGAAAAATCTCAGTAGCAGCCCGTAGTTTGGAAATGTGCCCAGTAGACGGCAATAGGCTCGCCCTCTATTACGTGGGACCTAAACATAGCTTACGAATCGTGGGTGTGTAATACACCTCTGCCTACCCCTTCGGTTTTACATATACTTTTTTCGTTCTTTTTTTTTTAATAATGTGTGCATTTGTTAACAAATCACAACTATTCGGTGAAGGAAAACCTTGAGGAAACTTGCAAGCGAGATATTCTCGACAGCTTGTGAAGTCTATCAACCCGCACTGGGCCAGCGTGGTGGACTATGACTTAAAAAAACTAAGAGGATCACTTTAATACCCAATAGTAGGGCATTATGGGTGTGAAAAAATCTTTAAGTATGTACCTATGTACTAGATTTACTATAATACCTCCGTCAGGACTTATATTGGAAGTCGTTCAAGAATATCTTCAGAATCAGTATTATTTCTTTTACAACTTTTAATGCAATATCTATGCATTATAGCTGATTGCTGTTTTACTTTAAATGTATATTCGCAAATATAAATAAAAAATAGAAAGTAACATTATAAATTTTATCGTCTGATTCCGTGATAGTCCAATGTTTCGAATACTTACAAAATAATGAACGTTATATTAAAACACGCTAAAAGTAAACATCATAATTTTATATATTTCGCGTAAACATCTACCTATTACATGATGATACTTTTTAAGAAATCCAAATAGTTTGAAATAAAACTTCGTTAACGGAATCTATCGAGTTTACTTGATTTTCTACTCACCCGACGTTTCGAATACTTTACAGATTTAATTATGGTCACGGGTTGCTATACCTATATAAAGTATTGGAAATCGGGATAGTAGAAAATCAAGTAAACGCGACACAACCCCACCATTATAATATTAATAATGTATGCAAATGCATTCGATATGTGGCGTAGGTCGTAAAGACATCTAAAACAAATGTGAAATGGTGATTTGGAATCGCCGTTGGGTGACTGCGATTCCTTAGCGGTTCAGAGCACTTCCCCGGATTGGACGGAAATATTTTTACCACTTTCACAAATAATTTGTTCTTTCAAGTAAACGAGTTAGATTCCATAAACGTAGTTTTAATTTATAATGTTCGTTTATAGCGTTCGCATAAACATCAATCAAAATATACTAAACAAAATATAATGTGAAGCTGCCAGCCCTCATTGAAACTGGCATCAAAATATCTCATCTATTATCATTTATGTTTCCAAGTAGTAATTTTACATTTAGTTTTAAATTGCTTTGAAAGTAATTACATTAGGTACTTATTTTCCAGTATTTATTGCGTTAGGTGCAATACAGAATCGAATTTTGTGACCAAATCCAGACGATAACTACAATAATATTGAGATGATCACTCATCTGGGCCCGTATAATATAACTCACTAAATCGTATAGTCTCGTATCGTCACACAGTGACCAATCAGACGATACGATCGTCATGTGAGATATGAGATTTCGTCTAACCCCGCAGGGCCCGTAGAATGTAACTCACTAAATCGTATCGACATCATATCGTCTCGCTTGTGATTGGTAGAGAAACCGACACGCGATACTTACTTACTTACTTATCATCACGCCATTTCCCTTGCGGGGTAGGCAGAGAGAACAGAGTGCCAAGAGGCTCTATTCTTACATACATCTCTCGCTTCCTCAACATTCATAACCGACGCGCGATGTCGCAATAATACCTCAGCTAATCATGGTGATCTCTCAACCAACCACAATGACACGATGTAATGTCGATACGATTTAGTGAGATACATTCTAACCCCCCTGGTTTGAGAAAAACCAGCGGAATACTGTTTGGGGAGTTAAATAAACACGGATAACGGAATGCGTATCAAATTATAAATCATCGCTTGCTTTAATTCAAATTTAAAAATATCTTTATTGCATAGGCTTATAATATAACACTTAAAGCGTCAAAGTTACTAATTACTCTTGATACAAGTGCATCCGCAATGTCGCGATTGCAATCGCCACAAGCGGCCGGATTCCGTAGTAAGACTTTTAATGAGAAGAACCCGGCAAGAAACTCATGAGCCACTTTTTTTAAATCTGAAATTGCATACATTTAAATTTATATAAATACTTTACTAAAGTTGCTCATCAGAACACAGAATATTGTGGATAAAATAAAATGGGGTATGTGCCATAAAATGGGGTAATGCGTGTAAAGGCCATTTTGTTTTATCAACATAATAATGGTGAAAAAGTCAACCACTAATCTGCCTTAGAATGAAAAAGGAAACGTTAGACAAACTTTCGTTTCGCTTCATTGTGATTGGTCGCCTGAATCACGCGTCGAAATCTCGACTAATCAGGAATCACGCCTCGGACTGTTGATTAATCAAAATGACTCGAAACGAAAGTTCGTCCAACGTTTCATTTTTCATTCTAAGGGGGCTGAACTGTTATGAGCATGTTAATAGTTAAGAGTCTAGATATAATATACAGATAATGATGATTTCCAGACCGTAATTTCGGTGGCCAGTGTCAACAGACACGAGCTATGTACTCAGGACATATAGTGTGCACGAGTATGTGCGCAAACACAAGTGCAATCTCTGTTCCCTCACTCTCATAGTCTGAAGGGACGATATTCCGATACGACCGGAGAGAGATCAAGCGCAAGCCAATGGTTTAACGCGCTTTCAGAGGTACGGGGGTGAAACACCACCAATTTTCTACCTCCGAGTTGCTATTGAGAATTTCTTGATGGATTAACCGAATAACTAGTTTAAAGAGAACTTTACTTTTTTTTTTGATTGGAAGGGACGCAGGTTGCTTAGTGGTAGAGCACTTCCCCGGATTGGAAGGGACGCCGGTTGCTTAACGGTAGAGCACTTCCCCGGATTGGAAGGGACGCAGGTTGCTTAGTGGTAGAGCACTTCCCGGATTGGAAGGGACGCAGGTTGCTTAGTGATAGAGCACTTCCGTAGATTGGAAGGGACGCAGGTTCGATTCCCGCTCGCACTAAAGATCTCATTTTCCACATTTCACAAATAATTTGTTCTACTTTATAGCTGAGCATGTCAAGTGCAATACAGATCAAAAATGATGAATAACTATCTGTTAGTTTGACCCGGGAATGTAATAAAATGTAAACCAGTTTTTAAATCAAATCAAACAAAAAAGTTTCATCAAAATCCGTACAGTAGTTTTTGCATGATGCGTGAATAAAAATGGGGACCGACAAACATATATTCTAAAAGTTATTATTATGGATTCTGTGTTGTTGTTATAAAGAACCCTCATATTCAAATGTATATCTCACTAGTCTTTGCCCGCGTTTCCGCCGCAGCGAAAATCTAGTTTTTAGATTATATCTCAGGTTTCCGATGTAGTAGCGTACAGTTTTTAAGTCTAATCAAGAGCTATTAAATAAAAAAGTTGCATCAAAATCCGTTCAGTAGTTTTTGCGTGATGCGCGAACGAATAAACAGACAAAAAATCTAAAAAAAAATGTTTTGTGTTCAGACACGCCTGTAAGTATAGTAGTCTTATACAGTATTTTTTTCTCAAATATCTTAAATGTACACACACAGCCGTTGGATGCGGTCAGCACAGGACCGCTCGTTGTGGCGTTCTCTTAGGGAGGCCTATGTCCAGCAGTGGACGTTAAAAGGCTGATGGATGGATGGATGACACACACAGCTCTATTACAGCTTTATAATAGTATAGATAAGTTGGTACCTATATATATCCGTCAAAATATCGACTGCACGGTCGATCTAACCGTACCTAATTGAGTGATACACTCAAAAACGAAGATCATACATTTAGATTTTTTTAGAGAATGATGTTTAAATGATATTTAGATAACTGTTTTAATTAGACATAGATATAAAAAAGTGTTATTTTTGGGTCTTGTCGTGTAACCGACTTCCGTACACAAGGTCATGGTTTCCTTTCCCACTCAGGACAATTATTTATGTGATGACCACAGATATTTGTACTGCGTCTGGGTGTGCACAAGCGTTAAGCTTAGTTTGGGACCAGAGGACGCTGTGTGAAATGTCCGTGGATATTTATTTATTTATTTTTGGATTAGGAGCGGCTGGGCAGCGGCGGGCTGGGTCTCGGCGGCGGTGGATTCCGTGGCAGTGCGCAGCCCTCGCTCGCGGATTTCCAGCCACCGTACTTCCCACCTCCCTTTGCACCCGCACCGCATCCTGCCAGCCCTCATCATCAGCAACAGGTAAATAACTTTATCTGATGATTTTAATTTAATCCGTGTGGTGACGGGCTAAGAATACAAGTGTCACCACCCCATTCTTTCCCACGGGTGTCGTAGGTACGAGGCGACTAAGGGAAGTAAGCAATTATAACCAATTTTATTAATGGTGGTAGGGCTGGGTACCAAGTGGGAGAACTCACTTGATATCAGGCCCGAGCGGGTTGGTCCCACCATGTGTGTGACCGGCCAGGAAGCACATCGGTGTGTTTTGGTTGTAGCAGAAAATAGCCGTTAATTCGTTCATTTCATTAGTTAAATTGAAATAGTGAGCAGCGGCTTGACAGTACTCTTGGTATAGTTGAGGCCATGAGCGACGGTTACCATTTACCATGAGGTGGGCCGTGGATCGTCTGCCACCATACGCAATAAAAAAAAATAAAAAACAAAATTCCGTGCCAAATGACTACACAGATGTCGGAGTGGTTTTAGATAGCGGCCTCTCGTCCGAGTGTCGTCGGTTCTATTCCCACACAGGACAACTCTTTGTGTGATCCACAAATGGCTGTTCCGAGTTTGGACGTACCTACTTTGTGTCCGTGACATTATTTATGTTTGTAAAGTCACCCACGATACAAGGATTATTCCTTAGTGCAGGGTGTAGTTGTCTGTAAACCATTGAAGTAATGTAACATAGTTCCAGTGGCCCACCTTGCGGCACATGGCGGGTTTCTTTAGTGGGTGAGGGCCCTACACTACCCTGTTCGTTGCCCCGAGCGACGGGGTGTGCGATTAGAAACATTTTTTCCCGCCCTAATGAAAAAAAGAAGGGTGTTGTCTATAAAAATTAAAAAAATATGAACTGGGGTATTCTTGCGTGCTAAAGTACTAAGACTTAATGCCTTATATCTTTATCCACAGAATGAAAAACAATATTTTATTTGTTTGGTGACTGTGGTGTGATTAAGAACACAAGAGTCACCACCACATTCAATCCTTTTTTTCTTTGTTAAAGCGGGAAAATATGTATCTAACCGCACACCACGTCGTTTGGGGCAAAACACAGAGTAGTGGGCCCTCACCCGCTAAATAAACCCGCCGTGTGCCGTCTCTTCCCCTGCACTGGCAGTCCACTGGAACTGTGACTGATATTACTTCAGCGGTACCACATTCTGTCCTGCGGGTGTTGTACGAGGCAACTAAAGAAAGCAGCACCCATTGGATTATTGGTGGTAGTGTTGGGTACCAAGTGAAAATACACAATTATTATTGTGCCTGAGCGGTTTGGTACCACCGTCTTCTGTGCTATCGGCTATGAAAACAAGATAGTGAGCAGCTGCTCGACAGTATTCTTCCTACCCCATACTCGCCGGGGTCCCACAGGGCTCCGTCCTCTCACCGATCCTCTTGTCGCTGTACACCAGCGACATGCCTCAGCATCGGGAAGTGCAGACAGCACTTTTTGCAGACGATACAGCTATTTATTATGCAGGGTTTAACCCTATCACAGTGCATAGGAAACTCCAATCCGCGGCCACTGCCCTCAGTACGTGGTTTAGCAAGTGGAGAATAGAGATCAACCCCGAGAAAAGCCAGGCGGTCATTTTTCATAGGAGACTACCCCGACTGTATCCCCCGGAGAAGATCAAACAGATTAGCATCTTTGGTAAACCTATTCCTTGGAATAGGCGAGCCAAGTACTTAGGTGTAATTCTAGATAACAGACTCACATTCGCCCGTCACATTAAGGTGGTACGCTCGCGCGCAGCCTTTGTCATGGGGCGTATGTTTTGTTTGTTAAACTCTAAGTCAAAGCTCTCGCTTAGGAATAAGGTCAGACTCTACACTGCCTGCATACGTCCTGTCATGACGTACGCCAGTGTAGTATTTTCACACGCCAAGGCACACAGGATCCATAGATTACAAACATTACAGAATAGATTCATGCGCAGAGCTACGGGTGCACCGTGGTTCATACGCAATGTCGACCTTCACATAGACTTGCAATTGCCTACCATCAAGCAATTTATGAAACGGTGTTCACGTAGTTTCTTTGACTCCGCCATTACTCACGCCAACCCTCTAGTGGTTGAGTCGGCTAGGCCCCTCTAATATATCGCGCGTACGCAGACCGCGAAATAGCCTCGACGAAGTCGACGACGACATAACTCACGCTCAGATCAGAGCATACACAGTTCGCGCAGCTAATACAAGTAATTACCCACGGTTTTGTCCCGGCCGACGGGGACGTGACGCGGTCAAATCTTAAACGTGGGAAATCCCACTTTGCCAGCAACAGCCCGAGCCGAGGTCCTTACCCCATAGGGGGTGCCCCCGGGTAGCGTTGCTTAAATGTCGGGTTGAGAGCCCTCTGCGCTCACCAATTGTCCGGGTAAGGTTGTCATAGCCATCTGAGGCTAACAACCAACGTCACACAAAAAACCAAAAAAAAAAAGAAAATCGACAGTATTCCTGAGTTCATGAGTAAGTAACTGTAGCCACTTACCATCAGGCTGGCCGTGGCTCGTTTCACAAGCAATAAAAATGAGACTTCACGGGACTTCTCGCAGATGCGAAAACATCGATTTTATTTTTTTCTTCAAATATTGTTCAAGTCTTATATAATCTTTGGTAAGCGCCCTTTCGTTATCCATAGACGGAATTATAACTGTTATTGGTTTATTGATTGACATTATACTTCCCAGTTAGATGCTTTTGTCAGCAGATGGCGTTAAAAACAATTAAATAAATTGGCCACAGCCGGTTTTAGCCTCCCTCTGTATTAGATGTTTCGACATGAAATGCTCTAACAATCTTTAATAGCAGGGCCATGGCATGGAGTATGGCGGAGGAGGTGGAAGCGCGGAATACGCTCAACACTACGCACCACAGCAGCTCCTGCCTCGGCACCACGCGCACCACGAGCCACACGCGCATCTGCGCCACCATCGAGACCACCACGACGCAATACACGCCCACCACGTGAGTAGACCTACGTTTTTTTTATCGAGAAACGCCGTTCATGAAATCTTCCACAATAGGAACACAGTCGAACCACAGCCTATTCTGAAAATCAACTACTGACCTCGAAAGGAACGGGGGTAGGTGTGCTAGTAAGTCCATCCATCCATCCATCATCAGCCTTTTAACGTCCACTGCTGGATATAGGCCACCCCAAGAATGGGGAATAGTGCCGTAATCGCCACGTTTGGCAGGCGGGTTGGCGATCGCAGTGGATGTTGTTAGTACTCGAAGGAGTGCTGCTGCCCACTCCCTCGGTATTCCCTAAGTCGGCTCTTACGACTCCTATGGGTGGAGAGGGGTGGGACAATTCTAAAGCCGGCCCCACACGGCAAAGCTAGTACGGCGGCTAGTAAGTAATAGAATAATAAATAGTTTATAAACTAAAAAACACGCTTTTAAAGCACATCGAACTAAAAAGTTGAAAATAATTCTTAATATAGGTAGAAAAATAATAATGAACAAGAAATATTGATATTAAATGTGAAAAAACTTAGGGTGCTCGATTGTATATACGAAAAAGATGGCACAAAGCGCATTACACTTTAAAGTACCTAAGTAATGTCATACATTTTCACACTTTGTGTTGACAAAATCTGAGTTATTTTTTTTTGACAACACCCTGCTCTAAGGAATAATCCTTGTATTGCGGGGGACTTTACAAACATACAATTTCACGGACACAAAGTACACCCAGAATCATAACAAGTTATCAACCAGTTTTGGATCACACAGAGTTGTCAGTGTGGGAATCCAACCTACAACACTCGGGCGGGAGGTCGGTATCTAAACCAATGTGCCATTTATGCAGTCAATATAAAGATACTTCATGCTTCAGATCTCGAAGGCTACATTATCTATTTATACAGTTTACAAGTTCGTTCCCCCTAAACAACCCTCTTAAAAGTATTTGCGCATAGTTCGCTACCCTTACTCTCTAAAACGATTATGTTATTAATTTCCGTCAATTCAGGCTCACAGGGGAACGAGCCTTAGTAATGTTTATTACATATTTTGGTCTATTATCTAATATTGTCAAGGGAAAAGTGGCATTCTATATCAGATATTTCTTATCCCAGCACGAATGGGCCGGCTCGTTCGGGGAAGTACCACCCTATAACCACCATATAAGATCAGCGTGTAACAACGGTACCTACCGTTGTTTCGTATGGTGAGTGAGAGCGCCGGAGGCCCAATCCCCTCCCTATCCTCTCCTTATTATACTTCTTATCCACCTCCTATCCCTGTTCTTGGGGATAGCGACGCGCGAGTGATGCCTCTGGTGTTGCTAGCGTCTATAGGCTCCGGTAACCGCTTGTTCGCCCCCCCTTTAGTAAAAGGCTGTTATTTAAAAATAGAGACAGACATTTCAATTTTATTTATTTGTATAGGTTAGACTCAGTTGACCACCGAAGGAATGTAACATAGTTCCAGTGGCCCGCCAATAAAGGCGGAGAGACGGCACACGGCGGGTTTCTTTAGTGGGTGAAAGCCCCAAACTACCCTGTTCGTTGCCCGAATGACGGGGTGAGCGGTTAGGATAATTTTTTCCCGCCTTAACATAAAAAAAAATGTTAGACTCAGTTATTCAAAAATGAACCAACCCCATTAATCTATAAATTAGGACACACAAATGTGTATAGAAATCGTGGCAAAAGTTGTACTTATCTATATAACCTTACTTAAATGCATTCATTTCGGATTCATTTTATAAAATAGTAACAACTTTTAACACTATTCAGAAAGAACGAAAAGAAAAAGAGACAGTCAATGAGTTTTTCAAGAGATTTTAGTATTAATAGCCATGTTGATACGTTGCGGGCGTTGCGGCTGCTCGCGCGTCGATACAACCCTAAACGAACTGAGTACAGAAAAGCGTAATCTGCACTCATTTATAGTGAACACTTTTAGTGCCTCATTGTGTATCTTCTCTTTTTTATCATCAATGAACAACCCATCAATTTTCCAAAAACGAGTAATTGATCAGGAGATGGTAGGTACATCAGCAAAAACAGTCCAAGACCTATTCAAATTGGTCATAAAAAAATATACAGCAATATGCCAATATGAATGAACCATGTCTATAGGTAAGTAGGTACTATGCATAAACTCAACCTTTAAACATCATTTTCTCGAAATCTGTATGCAGTTTGTATACCGCTTTTTTTTTGTTAAGGCGGGAAAAAATGTTCATAACCGCACACCCCGTCGTTTGGGGCAACGAACAGGGTAGTGTGGGGCCTTCACCCACTAAAGAAACCAGCCGTGTGCCATCTCTGCCTTTATTGGCGGGCCACCAATATTACATTCAGTGGTCATGCAATTTGTACCCTATGGCATTTTTTATTTTCTGTCCCACTATGGGGCACGGGCCTCTTATAATGGTGAGAGGGATTAGGCCGTAGTCCACCACGCTGGCCCAGTGTGGGTTGGCAGACTTCATAAGCCGTCGAGAAAATCTCTGAAGCATGCAGGTTTCCTCACGATGTTTTCCTTCACCGAGCAGTGATACCTAAATTGTACAAATACACATATAATCTCGAAAAGTCAGAGTTGTGTGCCGTACGAGGTCTGAACCTTGGACTCAGGATCGAACTCGATACTACTGTCTTTGCAGTTCTTGGTTTTACCGTTAGGATATCACTTTTCAACAATTCTACCGTATAAATGAATAGAATAGAGATTAATGATAATAAATCCTCTTAATATACATACATATTTGATTAATATTAATAATACAAAATCTTGGACATCCATTTTCCAATATAATAAAAAAGATATTAATCAGTCATAAAATTAATATTATGATGAAATTGTAGAGAATGGTGGTGACGTCGATCAATAAGATCTGTATACCAAGTCAAGTCGGAAATATTATTGTATTACTAGATATGCCCCGCGGTTTCATCAGCATTTTAGTTTACAAGAAAGTTATAAGAGACATCCATCGGCCGTGTGGGGCTGGCTTTAGCATTGTCCCACCCCTTTCCACCCATGGGAGTCGTAAGAGCCGACTGAGGGAATACCGGGAGAGTGGGCAGCAGCACTCCCTCGAGTATTAACAACATCCACTGCGATCGCCAACCCGCCTGCCTAGCGTGGCGATTACGGCATAATCCCCCCATATGAGCGCACAGGGCCGCTCGTTGTGGTATTCTCTTGGGGAGGCCTATTTCCAACAGTGGACGTCGAAAGGCTGATGGATGGATGGATAAGAGACATTACTATCCATAAGAGACTTTCCGTTATTTTTTTGGAAAAGCGCCATCTATATTTTACAAAATTATCCTAATCATTATTTTTTTTTAATTTCTTTTACATTCCTTTGTTTCTTTTATTACAGTTTTATCACATACTAGCCTTTGCCCGCCGTCAAAAGCTAGTTTTAGATTATAATAGAGATATAATAGAGACTGAGATATATATCTCAGGTTCCTGATATAGTAGCGGAATAAAATGTTCACCAGTTTTTAAGTATAGCCAAATCAAGAGAAATCAAATAAAAAGTTGCGTCATAATCTGGTTAGTAGTAATTGCGTGGTGCGCGAACAAATAAACATACAAAAAAAATCTAAAACAACAATGTTTTGTGTTCAGACACGCCTACCTAATACAGTATTTTTTTCTCAAATATCTTAAATGTACAGACACAGCTCTGTTACAGCTTTAGCTTTAGTAGTGTTTTGAGTTCGATTTCCACACACAGATATTTGTTCTGAATGTATTTTGCGTCTATTAACTAATTTGAACCTAAAGTCTCCCACGACAAGCACATTTTTGGCTATCGTATTGCACGATTATCCCGTAACCCTTACGATGTCAGCTGGTTTCTGTAGTTGTCATATCTATACATTTATTACCAAAACATCATCATTTTGAAATAGGAACACTCATTTTTCTAAAAGTCATATCACAATAAATTCTGGCAACAATACCTTTTTGAACTGAGAACGTAGGGATGCGATCACTTTGGTAGATTAGCTTTCTTAATGTTCCGGTTTTCTAGAAGGAGCCTTTCATAAAAATGACTCGCGGTCTGGCCGGACAGACTCGATAATATTACACACGTTAATGGTTTATGAAAAAGTTATCGAAAACGTTTTACCTATTCTTCACAAAAGTATTATTAGCTACTAACAAAAATCTATACAGTGTATTTATTGAAGATATTAAATCTAAACATTTTGAAAAGAGTAGCGCTTACAAAGTTTATTAATATAAGATATAATAATTTCAGTAAAAGTTCGTATACAAATTAGTAAGTAAATCTGTAGGGTGGTTTAGCTTCTAGTTTTGCTTCTCCCATCGTACCTAATTTATAATATAACTGGGCCAGCGTGGTGGACTATGGCGTAATCCCTCTCACCATGAGAGGAGACCCGTGCCCAATAGTGGGACAGAAAAACGGTTTAAAAAAAAGATGCTATAAAATGGTAATAGAGAGAAACCCTCAGAATGAAATGGCCAACTATACAATTTTTGCCGCCTCGACTAGTGTTATAAAAAAATGTAATATTTCTGTAATGATTGTCTAGTTATCACACGGCGGATTTAGCTACGGCGGCGGTGACAGACGGACAGACTACGGCGCGCGCGAACAACATGAGCTCGCGTTACACCATGCGCTACATTCAGCGGAAGAAACACCGGTAAGTGTAAAAAGCATTCGATTCTTCCATAAGGCAAATATTTGTATGATCCATAGTTCTTATCCTCGTGTACTTTGTGTTCTGTTAGTGTTGCCCACCAATAAACGGGACTTTAACACGTAATCCCTGAGGCGAACCTACGTAGAGATCTTAGAAATAGGAAGACACAAATATTTGTATTATGTATAGCTCATTATACGGTTATAGCTGGCAATAACGAGATGAGGATACTAACAACAAAACCATTGTAGAGAGCACATACTTACTGTTCTATAAAACCGGGGTTGTCTGTCTATTACACATTGGTTGGCTTATGTTATTCAGAAATAAACATGACACAGAATTTGGTGAGTACATCTGCCTAGCTTGAAACAATCTACTCAAAAGCTACCACAATGTACTAACTAACTCAATACCTTAAAATGTCGAACTAAAAAAAAATATCTGTGCCTTAAAGTCATTTAAATCTAAAAGACCTGTACATAAAAGTAAAGATGATGAGAGCGATGCGGGTTAGTCATGAAATAAACTTTCTTTTAAAATTCACGAAGATGCCCACAAAATTCAATGAACAAATTAAAAAAGAAAGAAAATTAAATAATATTTCATAAAGTACCTACTCAGTATATTAGAATGCCAATGTTATTTAAAATTTCACCCTCGGTCGATCTCTGATATTGTGATAGATAACCAATTTCTAGGAAATATGTGCGCCTCAAGGAATTTAATAACAGATACTTATACTAAATTAAAATGCCTCCATAGCGGAATGTCAGTAAAATTAAGCATTTTTATAGCGACATAGTTGAACAGGACACATATGCCATATAATAATTATATATTATTATGTATTTGGATTTTTGAAATTAGAACATCAATGAAGTTGATTGTAAAAACGGTCATTGGAGTTAAAATTTTCGGAAAAATATAGATTTGGCCTTATTATGTATGTTCCGATGTTTTATAAATAATGTCCAATTTCCTACAAAAAAAACCATTCATCTGCCACACTGTATATTTATTAAATTAAATCTTTTTAGAATGCGGGCATGGACGACACAACCGGGTTCATGACTGATCTTCCACTGTTAAAAAGTAAGTATCTATTATTTAATAAGCAAAAAATATACATTTCTTTACCGGCTGACGAGTTACATGTATTTTTAACAACTTTCGCGGCATGTGGTAGCTATAATAAATTAGCTAAAAGATTGATTCTGTTGTGGCCTCAACTTGTGGCTCGATTAATCTAGATTCTGTTTCTATAAAAAAAAAATAGCTGTCAAATTAAAATGAGAATATACTTTTTTTCGTAGTGTAGCCAATTTAAATAATTATGGAACATTTGATGAAAAGTACCCGTGCTAGAAGAGTTAAACGATATGTGAGTTTTTGTTGGTTCATCGGGAGAGCACTGGTACAGTCACTGTACAGCCAGCAGACACTGTATAACCGCATTTTGACTGTTGTGAAAGAGTCTGTTGCTCAAATCTTCAAAAGTTGCCAATTTGGCACGATAAAAAACTAAATAAGACGCCATCAGAGCCAAAAGACATTATTAATAAGACTAATTTATAAACCACTAGTAGACTAGAGCGGAATCCCATTAAAGGACCTCTTGTTAGATGATTTTAAAACATAAATTTAAGAGAATCGGTACATTTTTAGACCGTGGGTCTATTTTTCGTTATTACACGGCGTCGTCATTATCGATACTTAAGCTTTAAATGAGGAATAAATCATGAAATTTTATATAGGAATAAGGAAGATCTCATGGACTATCAAAAAAAAGAAGAAATAATATATAAGATGCCAATATCAGTCGACTATCTCAAAGCACAAATCTCTTTTAAATAATTTTCTATCACCGATACACATTTTTCATTTTAAGTAAAATTACTCGTATCTATGCTAAGTTGTTGACTGTACCGCGTACATGTAATTTGAATCGCACGAACATAATATAAGTACATATTATTAACTTATCAAACATTTTTATTGTTATATTTCGAGATGACCCGTTAGAGATAAAACTGTAATTAGACTTCATACCGCACTTATCGGATAGGTGTATCGATTTTTCTAAGTAGATTGTAAAAAAATCCATCTCATTCAAAGAACGAATGATCAATATCGAACAAATAAAAGTATCAATCAATCATTCGATATATGAATAGGTAGGAATCGCTTTCGTAAATGACCGTTTGGTTCATTATAGTTTATGTAGATGTCATTATAATCGGGTTATTTTTCATTAAAAAAGAACTGTTTTTTGACGAGTACTGCTTTTCTTTTCATTCGTAATGTCGGCGGTGTTACCAGTTCATCAACTGTTTAAACATGTCAGTATTCGATCAGAATACTATTAGGTACTTAAAATCTGATTTTCGTCTCAGCTGCAGTCGTTCATGAACATTAAAATTAAACGGACAAAGAGACTAAGCAAGTAAAATTTTACTTTGTGATTTGTATCTTTAGCCATATCAAATACATCTCAGCTAGTTTACTAGAACGAATTATTAGTGCTAACACATTAAAGGCGATGTGCTTAATTCAACTGTAAAATGGTTTAATGTTGTAAGATAACAAATATGTCAATATTATAACTAAATATACTGCTCTATTTACTCGTAAATCTATTTTTTCTGTTCTAGTAATTTTTTTATCATCTATAGATTTTTATACATCCATACACACAAGAGAATCATACTTACAGAAACATAATTGGCCGTTAATAAATATGAACACCTTTTATTTCTTTTTTTATATAAAAAGCTAGGGTGTTATACAGCCAGTGTGGTGCAAACTTAATGACATGGTAACGTTTATTGTATTAGGGTTGCCACAGAGAAATATTACAATTTGAATAGAGATCATGCTGAGCGTATGTTTGGGGCGTGGCGCTGGTTGTTAGACGTCTATTGTTGATATTTGAAGCTCGGGATTTTGTAATCACTCCAATTTCTATACGCATGTGCGTTGCTGCATTTCTTCAAATATGTAATGTTTTTATAACCGAAAGTAACAAATTACTAACAAATCGAACAGAATATTTTGTTATAATATCGCTATTACAAATCATTTTACAATTTAATTACATACATCGCGTTTATTTTGTTTTTGTTATACTTTAAATTCATAATTTAGATTAATATATTATTCCAAACATAATGTGTGACGTCATACTTTTTTTAATGTGAATGTAAGTTTGTTTACGCTTTCACGCGAAAACCACTTAACCGATCATCATGAAACTTTGAACACATATTCTTGGAGGTATAAGAAGTAACATAGATTACTTTTTATTAAAAGGAAAAAATTACGAAAGATAAAAAAAAAATTGTCATTTCAAGGGTTGCTTTATTTACTTTTATGGAATTCCTCGCGGACGAAATTATGAAGATTTCTGCTTGGAAATAACTAAAATAAAACATGGCGTCACTTAACCGATTCAAAGGTAGACAAGGATCACAATAAGTTATACATTCCCTGAGATTTGACATAAGAACAAAAACAGATTTAACAAATAATAGGGTATTTTTTATGGCGTACCCCACCTGATGGTAAGAGGTTACCGTAACCTCTATAGGTTAGCGTCTATACGCTAGCAACACCAGAGGTATCATTCGCGCGTCGAATCTCCAAGGAATGGGATAGGACGCCGAGAGAAAGCATGATAAGGAGGGTTTCCAAGATTATGACTGAATGGGGCGCGTCTAAGATAGCGTTTACTAATTTAAATACCTATATAAATAGTTAATCACGGAAGAAGCTCATCATAAAATCTTAATTTAAACTAGGTAAAAGTTTAGATATTTTATATATATTTTTAGCATTTGACATGCTTAGCCATATAAATCAACACAAAGTGTGAAAATATGAAATCGAGAATAACAGTCACGAGCAGGATTTGAACCTGCATCTCCTAGATACCGTCCAGATGCTTTGCCAATTCAGCCATCGTGACAATTGCTCAGGACTGCTAATTTCGATAACACATTCATACTTAACGTCTTCGGTGACGCCTGCGCCATCTGTTGGGAGAATTTTAATACATAAGAGATAGAAAACACCCAGACGCAGTACAAATATCTCATTCTCAGTTCATCACACAAATTATTGTCCTGAATGAGAATCGAACCCACGCCCTCATGCAGTGAAATCCGTTACACTACCGACTATGTCACGAGGCCCTCCGAAAAGCTAGTTTTTAGGCAATATCTCAGGTTCCCAATATAGTAGCGGAATAAAATGTATACCAGATTTTAAATCTAATCAAGAGCTATCAAATAAAAAAGTTGCATCAAAATTTCTTTAGTAGTTTTTGCGTGACGCGCGAACGAACAAACAGACAAAAAATCAAAAAAATATTGTTTTGTGTTCAGACACGCCTATATAGCTTAATACAATATTTTTTCTCATATATCTTCAATGTACAGACACAGCCCTGTTACAGCTTTATAATATGTAGTTAGGATATGTAAAACCGGATAAAGAAATACAGAAGAGAAATACTGGAAGCGATTTTAATGGATAAGTTGTATCACAAACGAAGTACAAATTATTTGTGAATAAGGAAAAAGAGATTTATTGTACGAGCGGGAATCGAACCCGCGTCTTTTCCAATCCGGTGAAGTGCTCTAAGCAACTGAGCTATCGTACAGACCTATTCGATCATCCCAATTTCCTCATCAGATTTGTTACGAGGTCTGTACGATAGCTCAGTGGCTTACAGCACTTCCCCGGATTGGAAAAGACGCGGGTTCGATTCTCGCTCGTACAAAAAATCTCTTTTTCCTTATTCACAAATAATTTGTACTTTAAAAAGTAGTGGAGCATGTCAAATGTAAAAAAATATAGATTAACAAACGAAGTATTTTGGAATTAATTGATTTTCTTCTATCCCGATGTTTCGAATACTTGACAGCATTGATGATCATAGGTGGACTGAAAATTTATTTTATAGCAAGACCTACCAAACAAATGAAAAATTCAATAAAATCCGTTTAGTATTTTATCGGTGATGTGCGAACAAACAGATTGTAATTCTAAAAGACTGTTTTGTGTTGAGACACGCCTGAACAGCCTAATATATTCATTTTTCAATTTTTACTTTTCCTAGCTCTGTTACAACTTTATAGTAGTTAGGATACATGAAATATGTGTAATGTAATGTAATTTTATTGTTAATTAGCAATGAAGGGACGCGACGGACTAGGAGGGACCGGTTCCTGCGCGCCAAACGATGTCTTCTGCTCAGTTCCTGGCAGACTGTCCCTCCTCTCGTCTACCAGCAAGTACAAGGTCACAGTCGCTGAAGTACAGAGGAGATTGTCACCGCCGGAATGCCTTAACGCGTCGCTACTCGGCGGTGTTCTAAGAAGGTAAGGATTTCTGGTGCAATCTTTTTATTAAGTTGACTGTATGTCTAGCAGATATTTGCTTTTTTTTTTATTTAAAGATTTTGAGGGAACGTCAGATGGGATATAGGCGACCAGTCGCAAACTTAAATAAATTTATGAAATTACTTAAAAATTTGTGCCCACGACTTTGTTTACGTGTCTTCAGAATATAAATATTTAGTATAAATACTACGGCCAATCAATTATCTCTATCTAACAACAAAACATGAGCAAGAAGCCTGAAATAAATGATTATTATTATTATGTAAAAATCTCACAGGAACCATCTATTTTTCCGGGATAAAAGGTAACTTGTGTACTTTTCTGAGCCCCAGACTATATGTATGCAAATCTTTATGATTGAACCAATCAACACTAACAGTTGTTACGGCGTAAAAGCATAACAAACAAACAAACTCACTTTCGTATTTAAAATATTAGAAAGGATTATGCAATCTCTTGTCCTATCAAATTCTACATGATTTCTTTCAAAGTTTCAAATATTATGTCAAAGTTATAAAAGAGCCTTATAGCTCCTGGGCTATAAACATACATAGGGCCTCTTGAAACATAAACATAGCATCACGTCTGTATTCCCCGAAGGGGTAAGCAGAGGAGAGAGGACCTACACACCCACGACCTCTTGATATAAGCTTTTGTTCTAGAAGGGTTTCGTACTGAATAAGAACGTTATGAATAAACGTTATGTTTCAATTTCTACGGGTATATAACAGATTCTATATTCTGTCTTCTTCTGTACGTAGATTTTCACTATAGCCAGTGACTTCACTGCTATCTAGGCTGGTATGGCATGCTCAATCGCAAGCACATAGGTATCTCAAGGAGATAAAAAACCTTAATAAATTCCGAACTCTTGTAATTTCTTTTCAGAAAATACTGGCTGGTCATGTGTTAAAAAATCCTATAAAAAGTGGCCGTAATGACTGTATGTCCAACTAATGAGGTCATTTAGGCACATCCTAGTGTGTACGTGATTGCTGGTAAAAAACAATGTAGGTATTACGCCATTACAAAACTAATATTGAAACCTCCTTGGACGTTCATGGTCCTAAATTTTTATTTATATTAAGAATTAAAAATATCTAAATGGTGAATTTTAGCCACCGACATCCTCAATTAATTCAAATTTGGAACACAATAAAAGCCATGATTACTGCCAACTGTCATTAAATCATTGGTATCGTTACCAACACGCAAACTTACGAGTGGGTATATCGCAGATTTAGAATCTATCCTATTACCTAATTTTTTTCTGAAATCTTTTAATAGGTAGCCATTTTAAGACTTACCGATTCTAATTCTGCCATTTTCAAAATTTTTTTCTGGGTAATAAATCTTATAGTCCAAGATCCCAGGTCGCCTGACCTGCCTTTTTTTTTAGTCAGTAGTGATTTATGAATGCATGCATACCCGCTAACCTAGGTCAATAGCCAATTGCCAGGTATCAGGTGTAAAAATTATGTATAAAAATTACTCACTTTTCTTAAAGTGCGTACGGATTTGAATTAAGTGGTGCAGAGTATTAGGGAAAGGTATGCATACGTTCAAAGAACATAACTACACTCTAACCTATGGACTTTTTTATTCAAACTGGCTGTTTGTAACTTTATAGGTATGTTTCGGGGTTAAAAAACCGCCAACTTCCTAACCCGAGGCTGCTATAGAGAATTTCTCAGCGGAAAATCCCAATAAATTTTTTGTTGGCCCATCCCGGGTATCGAACCTCGTGATTCGCCGTTAGAAGCACGTAAACACCTCTCTGCTTCCCGAATCGTTGACGTCTGAAACACTGATCGTTTCTGCGTACCATATTGACAAAGGAAATAGATTCGCAGCAATCGTGTCATTGTATCAGTTAAATATCTCTAACATCGCCTATACGAGGTACACATAACTACTTACTCACGTTCTTTATACTTAGCGAGTCTATTTCAAAATAGAATCTTTAGGAAATTAATCACTCGTAAAAGTACTTATCCATCTCGTCTTTCTACAATAGAAACGCTGTCAAAACATACCTATGTTGGAGACGCCATTATTTCTAAATTCAAAAACTTATTGTATCTTAAGTAGAAACGCCATTTTGATTTAATCAATCGCGTATTATTAATGGACCTGCCGCTTTACGATACGAGAGTTATTTTTATTATTTTTCATACCGATAATATGTTCAATGCGGTAATTGGAGATGAAACGGTCTCGTATTCATCGATACATGATCACATTCAATCGATTTCTTTGGTGGTAAAAGCTTAAATATCGATTACTCAAACAATAAATTCGTATGTCAATTTGATATGACGGGTCTAAAGAGCCGCAACAAACAACGCATGTGGGAAATCGGCCAACGGTATTTTTCCGTCATATTAATAATTATCGTATTTGATTAAAATAGATACACACTTGATCGATAATATTTATAATCTGACGTTTTCGTTATTGATATTAAATAGTTATACATGTATTCCATTAGTTCTATTTTCAAACTGTCGATTCATCCGATTTAGTTTTCCATTGATTCTAAATTCAAATTCGTTGGTCAGCTCGTTAGCCACACGAATGATTCTCGATTCTTTTGTAGATGTCTAAACGGACGTGTGAAAATTTTTAAACTTAAACTAACGGAGTGCTGTCTAATTATGATTATTTTCATCTGAGCTTTTAATAATGCGAACTCATTGGTCAATACTCGTATCTATGGAACTAGTATTGCTTACAGCTTTACAACTGCCAATTAATTTTGTTTTTGAATTTAAAGCTTTTATTTGTCGGCTCGGTCAAATCTTGGTTTTACGATAGAGATTATAGCTAAATAATCAGGCGAATAACATGTTTCCTTTGTGAAGAGACTAATTTTTAGTATTTTAATGTAGCGCCATTTATAACAAAATGGTACCACTGATGATTCCGTTGTGCTGGTTCTTATGAGACGATGGAAATAACGGCAGTTGTACCTATTGCTATAATTACTTAGTTTAGAGTTCCCATTTAATTATAATCATGGTCTCAAAAACAAAAAAGAACATAGCATCACGCCTGTATTCCCCGAAGGGGTAGGCAGACGTGGATTACACACCCACGGTTCGCGAGCTATGTTTAAATCCCACGTAATACCGGGGCGAGCCTATTGCCGTCTACCGGGCTTATTTCCAAACTACGGGCTACTACTGAGAATTTTTTTCTTTTTACGTAAAAGCTCAATAATACTGCCCGACCCGGGGATCGAACCCGAAACCTCATGATCATCAGTCGCTCACACTACTATTGTTCCACAGAGGCAGTTCTCTATGCATAAATTGGTATCCCAGGCACCATCGATGTTGCCTGGATATAACTAGCCTATATTTTCTAGGTTTTGGGCTATATCTATATGCATGCTATCTTCTTTCTTTCTTTCATTAAATTGATTGAAAATAATTAAATTAATTGATTGAGAATGAATTTGAATGCACAGATGGCGGAGTGGTTTAGATACCGGCCTCCCGCCCGAATGTTTTGGGTTTTCCCACACAGGACAATACTTTGTGTGATCCACAAATGGTTGTTCTGAGTTTGAGTGTATTTTTTGTCCGTGATATTGTACGTTTGTAAAGTCCCTCGCGATGCAAGGATTATTCCTTAGTGCATGGTGCTTTAAACGAAAAAAAATTAGAAATGTTTTGTTGCAGCCAAAATTTTAACAACGAAACACAAATATTGGCCTCAAAATAGTATATACCTTCAATTTGGTTCATGTCAGTTCTGCAACAGTAACTATTAGCTGACGACAGAGCTACCAGTTTGAACACGATCTTATAACTTGTTTTTATTGCTAGTACCTAACGACAGACGGGTCACGACCCACCACAACGAAACCATCGCTCATGGACCTAGCAATTCCATGTACATGCAACATTATGACATATTTTGTCCGTGTGGTGACGGACTCTACAAGTGCCACCGTCCCATCCTTTCCGGGTGTCGTTCAAGGCGACTAAGGGAAGTAAGCAATAATCAATCAAAATGTTCCTAACCGCACACCCTGCTGTTCGGGGCAACAAACAGGGTAGTGTGGGGCCCTCACCCACTAAAGAAACCCGCCGTGTGCTGTCTCTCCGCCTTTATTGGCGGGCCATTGGAACTATGTTACATTCCTTCGGTGGAAAGCAATTATCACCTATTGCATTACTGGTGGTAGGGCTGGCTACCAAGTGAGAGTACTGACTTGCTATCGGGCCCGAACGTTGGTACCACCGTCTCCTGTGTGACCGGTCATGAAGCACGTCAGTGTGTTTTGGCTGTAGCAGAAGATAGCCGTTTATTCTTCCATTCATATCTGTGAAATAAAATGGTGCGCAGCGGCTTGACAATACCTACTCTCAGTGTAGTTGAGTCCATGAGCGACGGTTACCCCTCACCATCAGGTGGGCCGTGGCTCTTCTGCCATCATTAGCAATAAAAAAAACAACATTACCTTCAAAAGAGCAATTGAGCTATTGAAATCTATTTCAACTCGTCCAGAATGAAATTTTAATAGAAATGCAAAACTGAGATGGTCGTCGCCGCAATTACTCAACCGATCACCATGAAATTTGGCATACTTATAGTCCATTATCCAGAGAAAGACATAGGTTACTTACTTTTTATCCCGGATAAATGGACAGTTTCTACAGGATAGCAATTTTTGCGTAAAGATAACTAATTTACCGTAAAATCACATAATGGTAGAGCCTTGCTTATCCCAGCAGGAATGGGCCGGCCCCATCGGGGAAGTACCACTCTCTCACAAAAGATCTGCGCGAACCAACAGTAATGGTACCTACTGTTGTGTTTCGTATGGGGAGTGAGAGTGCCGGAGGGCCGAAACCCCCTCCCTATCCTCTCCTTGTTATCCTTCCTATCCTCTTCTTAGTATCATATCTATCATCTCCTTAATATACTTCCTATTCACCTCATGTCCCTTTCACGGAGATGGCGACGTGCGAGTGACGTCTCGTGTTGTTTTTAGCGTCTCTAGGCTACGGTAACCGCTTACTATCAGGTGGGCCATGTGCTTGTTTGCCATTAACGTAGTATGAAAAAATAAAGAGGGCTTACGTATTTTTATTATTTGTCCACGCGTACAAAGTCACGGGCAGCTAGTTTGTGAAGATGTTTGCATGTTTGTCCGTCAATAACGCCGAAATATCTGCACGGAATTGGATGAAATTTGTTAGGTAGATAGATGAGACACTGGGTTAATATTAATATATAGAAATCTTATTATTCCGAAAAATATTATTATTTAATAGTTCCCGTAGCCTATTTATGGCATTATAACATAGAGCTTTTTTTTGTTAAGGCGCGAAAAAATGTTAGGAACATTTTTTACCGCACACCCCGTCGTTCGGGGCAACAAACTGGTTAGTGTGGGGCCCTCATCCACTAAAGGAACCCGCCGTGTGCTGTCTCTCCGACTTTATTGGCGGGCCACATTATAATATAGACCTAACGACAGAAAGAAACTGTACGAAATGTTAAAGAAGTATATGCTTGCATATATAAATTAATATTATATCCTGATTATACTTTCTGATATTTACGCGAATGTTACATATTTTGAAATAAAACTACGTTTACGGAATCTATCGCGTTTACTTGATTTTATACCTTATCAGCCTTGGACGTCCAACATCTAAGTCCACCCGTGATCATGAATGCTGTAAAATATTCGAAACGTCGGGATAGTAGAAAATCAAGTAAACGCGATAGATTCCGTAAACGTAGTTTTATTTCAAAATTATCCTGATGAGTTTCTAGGGGAGATTCCGTAGACACTGGACGACTCTATGAACCAGTTTTGAAATCCATCCTGACGCAGTCGCGGGTAGAAGCTAATGTATTCATATAAAACTCACACAAACAATATTTTTTCATCCCTTTAGGTACAACAGGGTATTTACAGAATATCATAAATATAAGAACAAATCCCTTTCCTTAGTAATATTATAAATGCGAAAGTGAGTTTTTGTTTTGTTTGTTACATTTTTACGCCGTAACTACTAAACCAATTATCATGAAAGTATATATAAATATAGTCTGGAGCCCAGAAACGACATAGGGCTGCTTTTTATCCCGGAAATATGAATGGTTCCCGTAAAATAACTATTTTTGCAAATAAATCATTAATATACTGTAATATGTATCATAAAATCCACGCGGGCGAAGTCGCGGGTAGAATCAAGTATGTTTATACATATTCTCAAGTTAGTCTACAAACAGAATACTTACTTATTAGTAATTCGCTAAAGGAATTCGTTCACATTCTTGAACGAGATCGCGAGGGGTGTCTCAAAACATGTTTGGATAAATCAAACTCAGCTTGATAAATCTTAGAGATTTTCCATCCCGTAATCATAGAGAAATTAGAATCATTTACTGGCTGCAAAATTAGCTAAAACTATATAAATAATATAAAGAAAATGAGAGAGGTCTGCCGCTGTTCGCGCATTACGGAAAAACTACTGGATTGATTATAATTAGGTACATAACTTCTTTAAGTTTATTTCCTAGACAATTGGCCTATAAAAAAAATATTACGAATAATAATAATTTTGATGTGTATTTTAGCACTTGACATGCTCAGCTACTTTAAAGAACAAATTATTTGTGAAGATGTGGAAAAAGAGAACTTTAGTGCGATCGGGATCGAACCTGCGTTCCTTCCAATCCGAGGAAGTGCTCTAACCCGATAGGTGACGTTGGTCGTAAAGACAAAATGTGATGTGGAGATTGGTTATGGCCATTGGTCAGTGCAATGGCTTAGCGCTTAGAACACTTCCCCGGATCGGAAAGGACGCAGGTTCAATTCCGCTCGTAATACAGTTCTCTTTTTGCACATTTTCACAAATAATTTGTTCTTTATATTACGAATCTTCAATTAATACAAAATTATTAACGATTTAAGAAACAACGATTGTTATAAGCACTAGTACATGTTCATCGTGGTTTCTGGCTGTGGAAGTCTCTTCTACTTCTGCCTCGTGATGTTAATTTATTATTAAACGCAGACGAAGGCCCCTAGTTATTCTATAAGGTCCTGTGGTTCGATCCCCGGGTCGGACAGTGCTACAGTATTTTCGTAAAAAGAAAAATTCTCAGTAGCAGCCCGGAGTTTGCAAATGTGCCACGTAATAAGCTCGCCCCCTATCACGTGGGACTTAAACATAGCTGGCGATTCGTGGGTGTTTAATACATCTCTGCCTACCCCTTCCGGGAATACAGGCGTGATGCTATGTTGTTGTTGTTGTTTTATTAAGCAAATTTTTTTCGGGCAGACTTTTTATTTTAATAAAGTACCTAATTACTACAATTCTCAACACAGTAACTTATATGCTTTCAATATTAATATATGTATAGCGAATCTTGATTTCTTTTTTAGACTAATTAAATTTATCTTTATCAACAGCGTTATTTATGAATTTAATCCACAACAAATCAAATACAATTTAATCTATGGCACTTCAAATTAATATACTAATACTCCATGATTGTAGTATTCATATTGTCAACTACCTATCAAAAAATAAAAGCTGCAATCAGCTGATATTGTTTTTGATTAATCACGTCTTATAACACAAAGATTGAACTCGCATTCTTCAATTTTATTTAGAAATAGCTCTCTATCAAACTTTATCGAAAACAATTTCGTTAACGAGCTTTTATACTTACAGTCAGTTAATACTGGTAGCCATTTTAAAAAATTAAACGTTCGGCATAGATTCCATTACCTAGTAGGTATGTTTTTTGTAAATCTTTCGATTGTAAGCCCTATTTTATAGCAATAGAGAGCAAAATGATTTGTTGCGATATGATATTTTATTTAACCACTTTGTACGCGTCAATCATGAATTACATTTTTGAGTTCCGCTTGTAATCGATAGGTTATCGGTAGCTCTATCTAGCGGTCAGTAGCAGTACTATTGATTGACATAGTGACCTCCTGTCATGGGTAACCAATGTGTAACGAAGTGTATTGAAACTGCCGTGGCAAAAAGTAAACTATTTAATAGGGATGGGCCGAAATTCGTTTTAGATTCGGTTTAACCGAATTTCGGTGGCTTGAATGCCGAACGTTCGACATAAGAAAAAAAATAGCTGCACTATTGTTAAATTTAGGAAAAGCAAATCTATCATAACTGTAAAATAAGTCACAAATATACCAATACTTTACAATAATTTCATCAATATTTATTTGTTTGCATTATTAATGATCTATTACATATTTTGATATTTTTATGTATTTTTTAAACATTATAGGTACATGCTTAGCCATATAAATTCAGTCACGAGCAGGATTTGAACCTGCATCTCCTGGAAATACCATCCCAGATGCTTTGCCAATTCAGCCATCGTGACAATTGCTCGGGACTGCAAATTTAGATAGAGTGGTTTAGACACTGGCCTCCCGTCCGAGTGTTGTGGGTTCGATTCCCACTCAGGATCAGGAACTCTTTGTGTGATCCACAAATGGTATTTCTTAGTCAGGGTGTACTTTGTGTCCGCGTAATTGTATATTTGTAAAGTCCCTCGCAATACAAGGATTATAACTTAAGTGCATCTGTGTTGCCTTTAAAAAAAAACTTTGAATACCAGTGACTGACACCCTAACACTGCCGGTTTAATGTTGTCTTTCATAAAAATTACACACAAAACATGACATGTTACTCCCGAGAAAGCCCGGCAAAAATATACCGAACTTCGGCCGAATTTTGTATTATATTTTACAGGCAATATGTGTTATCCGGTATTCTATACAATACCGGACAATCTACTGATTTAGAAGGTATACAATGCGAAAGTGGAAGGATGTAGTACCCTTCGGTGGTGGAATGTAACACAGTTCCAGTGGCCCGTCAATAAAGGCGGAGAGACGGCACACGGCGGGTTTCTTACACTACCCTGTTCCCCGAACGACGGGGTGTGCGGTTAGGAACATTTTTTCCCGCCTTAACAACAAAATCGGTCATATTGAAGGAAGGTGGAGTCGAGCCTCCGAAACCGGCGACCGTGTGTGAAGAGAATTATAAATGTTGAGGAAGTGAGAGATGTGTGCCAGAATAGAGCCTTTTGGCATTCTGTGTTCTCTGCCTACCCTGCAAGGGAGATGGCGTGATGATAAGTAAGTAAGTAAGTTCAATTCCTAGGCAATGTAATTTAGAATGTATAAAATGTGTAGGTATAATGTATGAAATTGTCAACTAAAAAACCTATCAGGTGATAGGTACTGTTAACTCAGCTGTCTAATCGCTATTTTATTACCGTGTGGTGGTTTTGCCGTGTGGGGCCGGCTTCGCCGTGTGGGGCCGGCTTTAGAATTGTCCCACCCCTGTGAGTCGTAAGAGCCGACTGAGAGAATACCGAGGGAGTGGGCAGCAGCACTCCTTCGAGTATTAACAACATTCACTGCGATCGCCAACCCGCCTGCCAAGCGTGGCGATTACGGCACTATCCCCCATCCTTGGGGAGGCCTATGTCCAGCAGTGGACTTTAAAAGGCTGATGGATGGATGGATGGAAAGCCTATTACAGAATTTTTTTCTCAAATATCTTAAATGTACAGACACAGCTCGATTACAGCTTTATAATAGTATATAGATTACAGTAATTTTTTCTTCAAACATCTTAAATGTACAGAGACATAGCTATGTTACAGCTTTATAACAGGTACATATATTTAATAATTTATATATTTAGTACCTAATAGCTGGTACCTATAGATTCACACAAAAAAATACGTACGAAGTTCGCCGGGTCAGCTAGTACTTTATAATTTCTGCTGTATAAGTAAATAGGCATCATTTTGATGTAAAGCTTACTAAGTCTTAAATTAATGTATTTTTTTCAGAGCAAAAAGCAAAAATGGCGGCCGATTGCTGCGCGAAAAATTGGAAAAAATAGGTCTAAACTTACCCGCCGGGAGACGAAAAGCTGCTAATGTTACCCTACTTACATCGTTAGTGGAAGGTAAATAATGTTGATTATTAGTTCAAGTGGTAGGAGCCTTGTCCCAGCATTAATAGCCCGGCATGATCGGGAAAGTACCTACTAACCTGCCACAGAATATTTTTTTTTATTACATGTAGTGGCGAGCCTCGGCCCATCTGATGGTAAATGGTAACCGTCGCTCATGGACTCAACTATACCGAAAGCATTGTCAAGCCACTGCTCACCATTTCATTTCACCGCTATGAAATGAAAGAATAAACAGCTATCTCCTGCTACAGCCAAAACGCAAGGATGTGCACGGGAGATGGTGGTACCAACCCGCTCGGGCCCGATACCAAGCGTGTACTCCCACTTGGTACCCAGCCCTACCACCAGTCATGCAATGGATGATAATTGCTTACTTCTCTTAGTCGCCTCATACGACAGCCGTGAGAAAGAATAGGGTGGTGAAACTTGTATTCTCAGTCCGTCACCACACGGACAAATAAACGTGAAGCTTCAAAAGCGGTTGGTACTGCTAGTTTTGTGTTTCGTATAGTGAGTGAGAACACCAGAAGACCAAAACCTCTCCCTAACCTTTCCTTATTATCCTATCAGCTCGACCTCTTAAGCCTTTGATTGTAGATGGCGACGCGTGAGTGATGCCTCTGGTGTTGCTAGCGTCTATAGGCTACGGTAATCGCTTGCCATCAGGTGCGCCGTAGGCTTCTCGTTTGATTTCTCTGACTACGAAAATTTTTTCACTAGTATTTAGAATAGATTTTGAGGGGTGTCATGGGTTATATAATTAACCCGATAAAGTTAGGTATTTTCGTTGCGGAGCGGCAGCCATAGTTAAAATCAAGTAATTTTATTAAAAACTACGTTTTATAAAGATACGGATTGTTATGTTACATTTACACTAGTACGTGGCTTATACTTTTCGATTTTTTTGACAATAAAATTCTCGGTTCGTGGTGCTTTGTACAGTTTTATCATTAAATATGTTAGATACAAAGTTGATTTAAGCTAGGACAAAACAAAATTAAATCGAAAACATCAACATCAATATTAGTACCTAACACGTTGATGAGCTCTTTGTCGTCTATACTCTATACGGTAGGCATATTCTAAGGCTATTCTATGGTTTTGATAGCAACTTACCTTTACCCCATGTATTGCTAACTCTTGGAGCGGTTACCACCTAACTACTTATTAGCAGTGAGTCATTAACCCCGTTAAGCAAATAATACATAAATACACATTAGATACTCCCACAATAACATGCCACCGTTATGTAAAACTTGTTCACACATTGAACTATTTATTCATAATCATTATTGCCAGTATTATAATAATTAATTTATTGCAGATCGATTTATTTCATGCAGAGAATTACTATGATTAGACAGGTACCCACTTCAACGCTTTTAACATGGCAACATGTCTACCAATTATTGGAAATGAGAATTTGCGAACATGATTGACCGTATAAACTTTATTACTTTTATTTAAACTAGTGACTGACCCGCTCTCGCTTCGCACGGGTGCATTCGACTAATGTAGGTATAATTTGGTATGATTCTTTCGGATCAAAAATGTATATAAACAGATCCGGTAGATGGCGCGGTTCTTATAAGACGGCAATGTGATGGTGAAAATTGAGAGTTTAGCAGACTTCTACTATAGCGGGAGGATGCTCTAGACCGCTAGGTCTGGAGCATCCTCCCGGATAGAGGAAGACGCAAGTTCGAATCCTGTTCGAATATTTCTCTATTTCCACTTTCACATACATATGGCGGAATGGTATAGATACCAGCATACAGATGGCGGAATGGTATAGATACCAGCCTCCCGCCTGAGTGTTGTGGGTTCGATTCCCACACAGGACAGACATTCTAAGATTTTTTTCTGCCATCCGCAACTTCGTCCCCGTGAAGTATAGTTTGTTTTCTACGGAATCCTGATTATTATTCCAAAAAAGTAGCCTAAATTACTCCTTATGGATGTTATAAGCATGCCAGTGAAAGTCCCGTTCAAATCGGTCCAGAGTCAGTAACTGACAGGCCGACAAACAAAAACTACTTATAATAATTGATATTCGGTATAATAGTAAAAAGTTATTATTTAGAAAATACTTAGATGATTTGGTGTTTGTAAATCGTGGTTGTTCGGTAGGTAAATCAATTTTGTTTTCGCAAATATAAAGTACCTACACTTTACTACAAACAGCGAATATGTGCTAAAACGGTTTCATCCATCCATCCATACATGACCTTATCAACGTCCTCTACAGGACTAGGCCACAACTAGCCATTCTATGTCACCCTCACCGATTGGAATTTTCACAGAATACTAAGTGGTTTTTTGGCGGGAAGGTTTATTGACATTTAAATATTGTCAACAGCGGAAGCAGTACATTTGGCGCGAGATTTCGGCTACGTCTGTGAAACGGAATTTCCGGCACGTGCTCTAGCCGAGTATCTTGCGAGACAGTACGCGGAGCACGACGCGAGGCGGAGGCGGGACTTATTACAAGCGACTAAACAGGTAAGTTAAATAAAATATCAAAAACTGTTTTACTGATCTAGTGACTTCATACACAAATTCTGTGAAATCCTGAAAAAATGTTAGTAATACGTTATGTGAAATTAAATCCAAGGATACTAGTAAACTGTGCCAAATCCCGCTGGTACAATACGTTATCGTGACAAAGGCTCTACCATTGGTAGGTTTCCTTGCTTGTGTCGTAACAGACTTAGGATACAAGTGTCACCACCCCAATATTTTACACGGGTGTACAGTACGAGGCGGTTAAGCGAAGCAATTGTCACTCATTGCATTGCTGGTGGTTGTTAGGGTTGCCAACTATATTTTATAATAACGTATCCTACTTTATTTTTGGTAAATATACTTTTGCATAAAAATAAATTATGTAAAAATACTCTATTTCCAATATTTACTGTGATGCGTAGAATGAAACACTTATATAAATAACTGAACTATTATCGATACTTTTAAGCTGAAAAAGAACGCGAAGTCATTGTGGTTTAAAATATTTACAAGATAGATTGAATATTAACTATGTATTTAATTTCCAATCAATATGATTAAAGTGTTATAAAGGAATTCTACTAACAAAACAACTACAAAGATTTTTCAGAAAAAATCTATTAACAAAAGGAAATATAAAATTAAAAATGCATTATACATATGATACCCTGTGTAAAGAAAATTATTTCTTTTTCATCAGCTATAGATTTAATAAAAAATGAGTTATTTGTTCATTTAAATTGGGATTGTGAAGATAGCTTCCAAAAATTCAAGTACATTAAAAACTGGTAATAAAACTGTGAATAAATAAATAATGATTCTTTTATTACTTTTTTTCTTCCAAATACTTTATTTTTGTGTTTAATAAAATATAATACGTTATTTTTTCCAAAAAAAGTTGGCAGCCCTAGTGGTAGTACTCCTGTGTGAGTGCCCATAAGGCACCTCGGTGTTGGTGTAACGGGAGATATATCCACGAAATGAAATGGTGAGCACCGGCTTCATAGTAAGTACTGTTATAGTTGAGTCCGTGAGTGACGTACGTCATAACTTACCATCAGTTAGGCCGTGGCTTGCCTTTTTCCCGCCTGAACAAAAAAAAAAGCCGTGGCTCGCCTGCCACTATAAGCAATTAAAAAACCGCTTACCATCAAGGTTCGGTTGAAAACCTGTCACAAAATAGTAAATTTACTGAAAATTACAGACATTCAAAAAATATACTGCCAATAACGAACATGAAATGACATAGTGAAGAAACAAAATCCACTCTAATGCAACCACAACAAATCAAGCTTTTATTGTAACTAGTGACATCATCAAGAGCATTTACACGCGTTATCATGCCTAAGAAATGGTATAGAAATTGAAAAATAAAATATAATGTAGAGCAGACGAAGAAATCGAGAGGAAGCATGTAGAGGGGTTTGGTCTGTTACTTATAGTATCTGTGTTCCTTTTACAGGTTATAAAAGAGCTGATGGATTTACTAAACCAGGATCGGTCACCGCTGTGTAACACGCGGCCCCCGCACCTGTTAGAGCCAGCCATACAGCGGCATCTCACCCACTTCTCCCTCATCTCACACGGCTTCGGCGGACCCGCTATTGTAGCCGCACTTACTGCTATACAGGTTTGTATTCGGAGAATTTTGCCTTTTGTTTCCAGAAAACTAGGTAATCCAGTCCAACTTCACACATCTGGTAAAAAATACTTATAATTAATACTGTTTTACATTAGATGCAATAATTGTGACTTAAGGTACAAGTCCAAGATGATCTCCATTTGTGCTAAAATACGCACTTTACTTGCTCAGCTACTATAAAGAACAAATTATTTGTGAAATGCGGAAAAAGGGAACTTTAGTGCGAGCGGGAATCGAACCTGCGGGGAAGTGCTTAACGGTAGAGCACTTCCCCAGATTGGAAGGGACGCAGGTTCGATTCCCGCTCGCACTAAATTTCTCTTTTTCCACATTTCATGAACTGCAACCTCAAACTGCAAACGCCACTACTGGTTTCTATGAATTTCTATGAAAATTATTCCGAGCACAGCGCGGCCGCGGCGCGCAGCTGCGGCTTACCGCAGCACCAGTGGTGACGCGGACTGCAGAGCTCTTACACGTGTCTCGCACGAAGTTATTGCAACTACTGAGGCCTAGAGCCACGACATGTGCGGTTTGCAGTACGTCTCCGAATAGAAAACGTCGCGACCGCAGGCAACAAATGCGATCAACGGCTGCAGTCTGCGGCCCGTCCCGGGACTTGTACCGTTACATGTTAAATTTTTCGTTGGCTACACTGCCATAACAGGGCTTTTTTGGGTTATCCGTCTGTCACAATACCACTTTTTTTTTATTGCGTATGGTGGCAGACGAGCCCTGGCCCACCTGATGGTAAATGGTATCCGTCGCTCATGGACTCAACTATTCTCAGGAGTATTGTCGAGCCGCTGCTCACCATTTCATTTCACATATATGAAAGGAAAGAATTAACGGCTATCTTCTGCTTCAACCAAAACACACCGATGTGCTTCCTGGCCGGTCACACAAGAGATGGTGGTACCAACCCGCTCGGGCCCAATAGCAAATGAGTACTCCGGCTTGGTACCCAACCCTACCACCAGTAATGGAATAGGTGATAATTGCTTACGTCCCTTAGTCGCCTTGTACGACACCCATGGGAAATAATGGGGTGGTGACACTTGTATTCTTAGTCCGTTACCACGCGGATTGAACGCGGAACGCGGTTGGTATAGAGGTGGTTACATAGTGTATGTAGATAATTTTAATCTGTCATTTTGTCACTCGGATAAACTCAAGGAGTACCTACTTAATTTGATCTACTCAAACTCAGTCCAAAATGGAGCTTCCTATACTCTGAACCCCTAGTTAATTTGTCTTACAATTAAAATGACATGCAAGGGCGGAAATTTTGAATTATAGGTTTAGCAATCTTACGTTTTAAACTACTCCCATTATTAAAAAATTCTTTATGGCACCTGACTTTGAAAGTAAAACTGACTATCTTTATTCCAGAATTTCCTAAATGAATCCCTCAAGCACTTAGACAAGTTATATCCTCAAAGCGGTATGGTATCATCATCGATGGACAAAACGAAAATGGACCCTGACATCAAGAAGTAACATATGAGTAACGACGAAAACGTCGGACTGTGCAGCATCAGCTCCACACATGCAACAAGAACAAAGTTTTTGTGCCATAACGCAATTAGAAAAAAAATCTTGAGACAGAAACTTTTTAATTGCCACATCACGTCGGCAAACGACACACCAATCATTCGGCCAATAACTCGCCAGTGAGATTGTTAAATAAAATAAAATTCCCATATTTACGTACAAAAATGGAGATTGCGTATTTATTTTTATGATGACCTTCAGTAGAGGTGACTCGCATACAAATAAAGTGCAATTATAAATACTCATAATTGTGAGATTTGTAAATATAGCATAAAATAAATTTGTAGTATTAATTTAAGCATTTATAGTAAATAATTTTTGTTCTACCAGTTTTTATAACAATAGACCAATGTGTTGTTATTTTTATATATATTTAAAGAACTTGACACGCTCGACCTTTATGCAGAACAAAAAATGCGACAATGTTAAACAAACTATAGCCACGAGCAGGTTTTGAACGGCAATCCCGAAGACGCGGGTTCAAACTCCGCTCGGAACTAAAATTTACTATTTCACAGTGCCGCACTTTGTGTTCTAATAGATCAATATAAAATATTTTATAATAAAAGTAATTTCAGATCCACCGCAATAAAGACACATATCAAATAATGTAAATATAATAGTAAGAAAGAAATTGTACTATAATTATTTCACAACTGGTCGAATTTATACTGTTTTTTTTTAGATTTAAAATAACATAAACCTCTTTAGTTTTTAATTATTAATAGGTATAGTTTTGCTAGTGATTCAATGTGAAAGTGTGCCAATTAGTTATAAATTTGGGCAGCACCAAGTGTGCGAGCTCCCGAAAAATTAAGTATTTAAAATATTTATTGTGCTTGTACATAAATACTTATTCGTAAAATTACTATTCACTTGCCTAACATTTAATTTTTTTATAAAGTATTCTAGTAACTATATTTTCTTCTCTTACTCCAAGAAAGTCTATTCATTATATATATATTGGGGACATTTTCTTTCGTAACCTAATCGTCATTTATTTCAATTTTACAAATATGCAATAAGAAAATATTATTATCTCGGAGGAACCCATTTTCTGTAATGACGGCGAAGGAGTTTGGAAACCACCAATATTTTAGCACTAAGTTTAATTATATATTCCACAATTAAAAACACAACCTATCGACGGATAGATGCCTACATTGTTAAATATTGACGTTAGCATCAAACAAAGAGTTTTTTTTTTTTATATAGACAACCGAATCACTAATCTTTACTTTCGAAAAACAGACAATTTATACTTGTTGTCTGTTTTTAGAGACGAGAGAAAACTGACCAACTGTTGAGTATTCGTTATTCTTCATTTTAGAATGCGTGAAAAACATGTAAAGTGAAATAGTTTCCAGTCTTTTTTTCGCCTACCTCGCGATATATTTGTTCGTAGTAGGCATCCATCTATACAGCTGTTCGCAAAAGAAAGTTACTAATATCGTGGCTAAATCTAGCCACTGGATAGACACCTAGTCTTTCAATTGTAAACATTTTATTTTGACCATACATTTACTAGACCTAAATGTTGATGTGTTGGCAAAATAACTAGGTACCTACTGTGAAATAAATGTGCCAAATCATGCCATTTATTTTTTAGTTTACCTAAATACCAAATTAGTTAATGAGTAGGTACTTTGTAAATCTGGTTATCATGTAGGTGTACTCGTACAAATTGAAACGAAAATTACCTCATATTGTGTTTCGTAAGCTCAACTAAGCCGTTCTTCGATTCTCATTAAGTTAATTTAGTACTATTTTTGTATAGATCTGCTAGATTTTAATCAATGTAAACATTTTTCAATAACAGATAATGTACATTATCTGTAAGTACCATCCATCCATCAGCCTTTGAACGTCCACTGCTGGACATGGGCCTCCCCAAGAGAACGCTACAACGAGCGGTCCCGTCATGGGGGATAATGCCGTAATCGCTACGCTTGGTGGCGGGTTGGCCATCGCAGTTGATGTTGTTAATACTCGAGGGAGTGCTGCTGCCCACTCCTCTAGTATTCCCTCAGTCGGCTCTTACGACTCCCGTGGGTAGAGAGGGGTGGGACAATTCTAAAGCCGGCCCCACACGGCGGAAGTACACACCGCTAAAAATAATTGTCAACTGTTTTTTTTAATTTACTTAAGTAAGTACTACAGAAACCTACCTACATTTACAGTTAAGCCTGGATGTTGCCTGTTTTATAGCAAAGTAAGTTTTAATTTAGTGCTATTAAATGGTAGTGTGAAATCTGGATAACTATTTTCATATTGCATGCCATCATCTCCGTTAAGGAAGGAGAAATGTTTTAAAAACAAATGAACATAAAATTATAAAAACATGTTTTTTTAGAATAAAGGTTTGGGTGCCAAACTAGTCCATCTCCCGGCAAAATTAATAATTTAATTAATTATTGTATTTTATAAACACATAAGTAAATATCCTACATAACACATTTCTGGACAATAATTATCAAATAGAAATACTTTAACCCGAAAGTGTTATGTCCCAGACTTACTCGTGTAACTTTTGTAAATCTGTGGACCTAGCCAAGTTGCATTATATGATCGCTAACGGTATAGAACACTATTATATGTCCCATACATCAATTCAATCAATTTGACATCTTTAACGATATCTATAACGCTAAGTCACGTGACTTAACGTTAGAGATTCCAATTTACATATATTTTAAAAGTTTTTTAAAGCGTTAGCCTTCATAGAATTCTAATTGGTCAGGCCCACTGGTCAGATTATTTGATATAATCGTCAACATTAATTTGAACTAGCTTCACTTTTTCCCCAAATTTTAATAAATATCATCTGTTCACTTCGGCCATGAAATGTTTTGAATACAACTATGTACTATAATTTTATTTCATGGAGTAAAGAGTGATGTTTACATAATACGTTTTATTTATACCTTTTCCTAACTATTATAAAGCTGTAACAGAGCTGTGTCTGTACATTTAGGATATTTGAGAAAAATGTGTCTATTAAGCTCTATAGGCATGTCTGCACACAAAGATCTACATCTAGAGAAAGATGTCTTTTAGATCATTTGCCTGTCTGTTTGTGCGTTCGCGCATCACGCAAAAACTACTGAACGGATTTTGATGAAACTTTTTTTTATTTGATAGGTCTTGATTAGACATTTAAACTGGTATACTATTAGGATGTTGAAAAATCAGTGATAGCATAGCGGTAAAACCAACGACTGCAAAGGCAGTGGTATCGAGTTTGATCCCGAGTCGAATGTTCTGACGTCACACTCCTCTGATTTATCGAGATTTTTCGAAATGATGTGTAGGTATTTGTTTACAATTTAACATTGCTCAGTAAAGGAAAACGGAGCCAGGGAACCTGCCTGAGAGATTTTTTCGACGATTTGTGATGTCTGCCAACCAGCATTGGGCCAGCGCGTGGTGGACTATGGCCAGATCCCTCTCACTACTCGCTATGAGAGGAGAATAGTGAGCCAGAAAAAGGGTTGAAAAAATAGAAAGATTGGCATAAAGACATAACGGTGAAACAGGTTTAAGCGTAAGTTTTATGTAGAGATAAATTATGGCCTGAATAAATACAATACACAGTATATTTTGTTTAGCCCAAAAAGCAAATGGGTTAGCATGGTTGTTAGCATAGTGAGAGAATTTTTCAATATGAGACGGCGTAATTTACATCCTAGCTTTGGCAGCACTGAATACCTACAGTGTAAAAAGGAGGCCATAGTCCGAGGTTGAAAACCTATGAGAAAAACCCTCAGACTAAATATTTAGTCTGAGGGCTTTTCTCTTTTCATCAAAAGAAATATAACAGATGTACAGATGAGATGCATTTTTGCTACTGACTAACCTTTTCCACCAGCAGCGTAGAGAGAGGTTATATACGACGGGCCTCGCGGCGTAGCCGGTAGTGTAACCGACTTCTGTGCACCGTGCGTGGGTTCGATTCCCACTCAGGACAATTATTTGTGTGATGAACACAGATATTTGCACTACGTCTGGGTGTTTTCTATCTACTATATGTATGTATTTACAAAAAAAAGTAATAGGTACCAAAACTTCATAGAAGCTTCAGTAAGGTCGCCATCGTTTTACTGGGGCGTGACTTTTATGTTACTGTTAGGCTGAAGGTTCTGCTAATGCCTTAAACAAATTAAAAAAATGTAAATGTCAAAAAAGCCAGCATGACATTAACAATAGGTACTCCTTTTATCAGTCAGTGGTCTGTAAGCTATACGTAATTAAGCAGCACACATTTGTGGATTGCCGTGTTATACGGCAAAACACAAATGATTTTTTAGAAAATACGGCAATTAGCTATTGGCGCATTCTAAACCTTCCGCGAGAATTTTCCGTGCGCTATACAGACATACACTTGCTTGGTAATGGATGAATAAATCCGATTGTCAGTTACCCCAGCTTCATATGTTGGACACAACTAAGCCCAACGTGTGGATGAACAAAATCGGGATGGGGTGATCATTGACAGTTGGCCATAGTTGGTATTACCAAATTAATCGTTTGTGATGTGATACGTCCATACGTTGCCTGCTTGTTTAGTATTGCGACGTGTACGTATTTACATCTAGAAAAATAGCTACTTACGGTAATTTTGCAAGGTAATTTTACAAGAATGTTAGTGTTTAAATTACTTAAAACGATTGTTTTACATCCATAGCCTTTGCTTTTTCTTTCTTTTTGATAAATAAACATCCAATGCGAAGGGAGGTCCAAACCGGCTGTTGGCATGGCGACGCCGCCACACCAATTGATTTAATTGCTTTAACGCCATCTGTTGATAAAGGCATCTAACTAGGCAAGTATGTGTAATGTCGCTCAATAAACCAAAAACCAATAACAGTTGGAATTGGTCTATGGCTTTGTAGAGTATGATGATAAACAAATATAGCAATATTCGCAGATGCTAGGGAATTCAAGAAAGGTAGCATGCACAACAATTACTCTGAGCGCGAGTTAAATGGTCGTCGAGTTCATTGAGGCTATGTCGTGGTCTGCGGACGCGGAAGATATTAGAAGGTTATGTACCTAGCAGTGTGTGCCGTGTGGGGCCGGCTTTAGAATTGTCCCACCCCTCTCTACCCACGGGAGTCGTCAGAGCCGACTAAGGGAGGGTATACCGGGGGAGTGGGCAGCAGCACTCGCTCGAGTATTAACAACATCCACTGCGATCGCCAACGCGCCTGCCAAGCGTGGCGATTACGGCATTATCCCCCATGACGGGACCGCTCAGTGTGGCGTTCTCTTGGGGAGGTCTATGTCCAGCAGTGGACTTTGGAAGGCTAATGGATTGGATTGGATTGGTACCTAGTAGCCTCAACTACTAGCAGGCTGGTGTGAGTAATGGCAGAGTCAAAGTAGCTATAGGAACACCGTTTCATGAATTGTTTGATGACAGATTCGTACCCGGGTAGCGGTGGTGGTTTCTATGTTTGGAGTCTCTTTTTTCTTCCATTTTCGCCTCGTATTGAAAGTATTTCAAATAAAAACATTTATCTCATCCTAGTTGTTTATAACACCAGATCGACCAACTTCGTTGCAAAATTGCGATTTAATAAGTTTCTGGTCAATTCGTATTTCAATAAAAGCGATTCGATTCGACGTGCGCGTTTCGGCTGTAATCGATGCTAAACTTTATACGTAATTTTTTTATTTCCTCTGCGATTTTACGGCAATCCTGACTATGACATACGGCAGCTCAGATTTCTGCAATAGCAACAGTGAACAGAACGTTACGAATTGTAACTTACAATTACAGACAGACACACCGTTGCCATATGTACGGATTTGTCCGTACAGGTACGGAATTTGGAGTATTGCGTACGGATATGTGTACGGATTTCCAATAATACATAAAACGTACACGTTATTAAATACATCACCCAAAATTCCCTACCTAATACTGAATTGAATATTTCATCGATATTTTTGTCGCTCTTGACATCCCTTTAAAGAATTGTATTAAAAAAATAAAAAACGTACGTGATTGTCTTTGACGAGGAATTACCGTATGATATTTCCTCTATGACTGACTGACAACGATGGCATATTACATGGTGTTAAACACAAAGTGAAAAATGTGAAATCGAAAATAACAGTCAGGAGCAGGATTTGAACCTGCATCTTCTGGATACCGTCCAGATGCTTTACCAATTTTCACTTTGTGTTTAATGTATAGTGCTAAGCATGTCAAATGCTACAAATATATATAAATATTTATAGGGTTTGCGTCATTATTAGGTAAAAATCTTAATTGTAAAATTAAGTTTACCTGGTCGGTATAATGTATGAAAATACGTCCGACAGATGGCGCAGGCGTCACCCAAAGACGTTAAGTATGATGTGTTATCGAGATTAGCAGTCAGGAGCAATTGTCAGGATTGCTGAATTGGTAAAGCATCTGGACGGTATCCAGAAGATGCAGGTTCAAATCCTGCTCCTGACTGTTATTTTCGATTTCACATTTTTCACTTTGTGTTTAATGTATAGTGCTAAGCATGTCAAATGCTACAAATATATATAAATATATTACATGGTGGTTTCTATAAATTATTTACGGATGGATCTAAAACAGCTGCCGGTGTGGGGCTGCTCTTATGAACTTATAAGGTTCAATTGTGCTTAGATAGTAAAATGTCTATTATGCATGCTGAACTAGTAGCCATATTAGAAGCGTTATCTTACGCTTATGATATATACAGACTCCCGAAGTGCACTCCAACATCTGCTACTTTGCTGTTTCCCTAAATCTCGAGGCATTACATTGGCTTATTCTATAATAAAATGTATCCTAGGACTTTAAAAAACGTAAAAATATTGTCCCACAGTGGTTGCCGTCCCATATTGGCGTAGCTGGCAACGAAGAGGTAGACTACCTTGCAAGAGTAGCCAGTTCAGCTGGCATTTCAACAAATTATTGTCCCTATTATTCAGACATCCTATGTGATATCCAATTAAAGTGTCGAGATATGTGGAGCGAATATTTTGATGAACGATCACTAAGTAGAGGTATTTGGAACAAAATAATACAACCAAAACTACCAGGTTTACTTTGGTTTGCAAATACCAATATGAGACGGCATACCATTGTTACGGCACTGAGGCTTCGCTCCGGACACTTTCCACTCAATAAGTTCGCGTAAATGATGCGTAAAGTTGAATCGCCAAATTGTAATTTGTGTAATACTATTGAGGATATCCATCATTTAATAGTGTTGAGTGTGTCCGTAGCGAGACACAAAGGCAAAAACTCAACTCCAACACTCAAAATACCTGCGAATATCTCACTCTATTATCTACCCCGCTAGCGGACAAGACAAAATTTATTTATTGTATGTTCCATAGTTTTTAACAGTAGACATTATGTATTTTCCAATGAGGGCAGCGTTTGTGTTGAGAAACAACTTTATTTATGAGTATACAAAGAAAGCACGTAGAATGCAACGTTTTAAAGAATAATGGTTTTATTTCGTATGGAGTTTTAGATTTATTGCACGTACGGATTTTGTACGGATGTACGGAGTTTTAGTTTCTACAATATGGCAACACTGGACAGACTCCAGACCATAGACTAAGTGTGTATTATTGGTCCGAGCTCCAGACTCAGACCTCCGACCACAGAACAATATTACTCAAGAGCCTGCCTCCGACAGTCACAGATTATTGATGATGTTGATATGATTATGTAACAAGAAAAAAATATTAATGAATATTATATTATCTTATAAAGTTATAAATAAATAGGTTGTGCTGTGTCCCTAAATCTATAATCTAACATCGCCAATTGTTATTAGAATTGATTCAGAATTACTATCCTTTATCTAAGTTCAGGGGGGTTAGGCAGAATCTCATATATATCGCATGTCGATCGTATCGTGACCACTGTCATTGGTTGAAAAACCGATGCGTGATGTCACAATAATCCGTTGGCCAATCACGGTGATCTCTCAACCAATCACAGTGACCGCGATACGATCGACATGTTAGATATGAGATTCTGCCGAAACCCCCAGCCCCCTGAGGCACAATGTCATATTTCACGTGTCGACCGTATCGAGATCACTGTGATTGGTTGAGAAACCGACGCGTGATGTCACAATAATCCGTTGGCCAATCACGGTGATCGTACAAGCGAGACGATACGATCGACACGTGAAATATGACATTCTGCCTAACCCCCCAGAATAGTTTTAGTTATCTACAAAGAGTAGGATAAGTTCTCTAGTCTAGCCAGTAGTTATATCCGTTATATCTTTGTTGATCTTTGGTTTTAGTGATACAATGTGATGTGATACAATGTAATATTGTTCTGTTCTGTGTACAATGGTGTCGAGGCAAAAAAATATATTTGAAACCTGACATGTTAAAGCAATTATGATGGTTTAATAGGAATTCAATAATTGAAAATGTTATAGCATCTTATTACTAAGAAAACTTCAATATAGGTACCGTAGATTTTAATCAAAACACAAAATTAACCTTGAACATGTTTAAGAATGGCGATGATGAGTTAATGATTAGGAGATGTTTTAAATGCAACGAGTCGGTTATAAGTAATTTAAATATTATTTATAATGCTTCGAATAGTATGGTAACGTTGTGGAATAAGTTTCAAATATACCTCTATGAAGAACTCAAGTTCAATGAGTCATCGAAGGATTTAGTTCCAGAGTTTCAAATTAACAACTTAATATGTACTAGCAACTATTTAGTATGTTTGGATAACACAGGTAATATACATACAACACCCTTAAAGTTCAAGAATGCTGCGACTCAAAAGAGATTTAAAGGAAGCTTCCAACTACGAGAACACAGCATCGTAACATGTGCACTTATTGGCGAAGATATCCTAATGAGTTTGAAATATGGTTCTAAACATTATTTTTTGAGCATTCATAAAATCAATGCAGAATTTTCACTGGAGAAATCAATTAAATTAAAGTGTAATGAGTATTTATCATTACAAATTGAACATGAATGTATTCTAAAAGCTTGTTCTGTCCCTGAAACATATATAGACATATTAAAAACAAGATTCCAAGTAAAAACACTGGAATTTATAAACAATTACAGCCTTGTTGTAATATCATTTGACAGATTAACTATCTATGGTTGTTTATTTAATTCAGAAATTACTGAAGAAGTCACTTTAGTAAAACTATATACATGTCCTTCACAAATATCCAATATAGATATAATTAACATTGGTGCCATAAATATTATAATAGGTCTTAATACAGGAACTATTGTAATTCTTAACTTGAAAGAAGTCTCTCCTAAAATTGTACATTTAAATATGGCAATTCATAAAGTTTTGGTATTTGAAGACAATATTTTATATACCGATGGGCTTACTATGTGGATTGCTGAAAACATACTATCTAGTGATATAAAATGCAATCAGCTATTTGTGAAAAACGTAAATGATTTTATTAAATTTGGAGATAATATAATTTGTACAACATTTACTAATTTAATTTACACATTTTCATTGGATGATGAAAAATCCTATATTAGAGCTCGAATGACCAATGAATATTGTCCTGCGGAGAAACTAATTGATGCTTCTCGCTATTTAGACAATGTCTTGACACAAGTTAAGGATATTGATGAACTTATAAAAAAGCAAAAACAAGAACGGGACTATATTATGGCTCTGTCTGTATCAAACAGACAAGATATAATGAATGGTGTTTTAACACAAAAAGTCATTGTTTATAATAGCTACAGAGATGCAACTGAAAGGAATACAGATGCAATATTAACCAATAAACTTTCTGAATATTTTGAAACAGATTTGTTTTACTTTTTAATAAAAATTACAGTTTCAAAAGAAAATAAGCTCAAAGATATATTATCAAACTCCATAGGAGATTTAAGGCTTCATATATCAATAATATCTGAAAATAAAATTGTTAAAACATACACTTTAAAATCTATGGGTCTTTTAGACAATATTACCTTGTTAATGCCTTTAAAAACTGAGTTTATTAATCCAAGTGAAATGAGGGTAGACACAAAATTTGTAACAAATATACCTGGTGCATATGACATTAGGCAGAAAATATGGATTGTATTGTATAGAAAAAGCATAAAATTAAAATCAGAACATTTTATTAAATTCGACTTTAACAGAGATCAAAGAATGAGCTTGACAAAGTCGTATGTGTCACTGGAGGAACAAATATTGGAGATGGCCAAACATCAGTATGTGGGTATAATTGAGTTAACTAAGATGAAGCCAGATGCAGGATATGTATGGCAGATGTATATACGATTACCAAAAGGCAATCTTGATTCAATTGAATATTCACATATTTTAAAAAAAGAAATCACTAAAAATGTAGAGAAAAATTGTGTATTCTTATCAATTGAGAAGATGAACTATTTGCTCCAACAGCTAACTTCAGCAGATTTCCTTAAATCAAAAAGCAGCATAGACTTGACTATTTGTTATGATAAAGCAAAAATTGAAGCACACAATGATGGTTTTACAAATCCATTAATAAAGATATCTGGCAACAATCTGAATATTGTGCTTGATATACGGAATTTCTTGTCAAATTTACTTTACTGTGGTTTTGGCGACAATCAACTAGAAAACGAATTTATTAGCCATTCGTTTTATATTACTGTTGAGGTTATTATCACTTTACTTACTTATCATCACGCCATCTCCCTTGCGGGGCAAAGAGAACACGAGTGCCAAAAGGCTTTATTCTTGCATACATCTCTTGCTTCTTCAACATTCATAATTCTCTTCCTACACACTTGCTGGTTTCGGAAACTCCTGACTCCACCTTCCTTCAATACATGATCGATTTGGTCTAGGCGAGTCTCGGTCTCCCCCTTGTACCTACATCCTTCTACTTTCGCATTGTATATCTTCTTAATCAGTCACACGTCCGGCATTCTTTCCACATGTCTGAACCATCAGAGTATTCCCTTTCGCATCTTTACACCAATACTCTTTCATACCTACTCGCTCTCTTACGTCGTCGTTACGAATGCGGTCAGTCATGCTCACTCCACAGATTCATCAGCATCATCACTTATTTCTATACATATATGTCCCTCTGTTGGAAACAAAATTTGTCTAGAGGTAGCAAATCAAGTGGATAACCGTGCTTTTTAAACTTTAAATATAATACTATAAATTACTAAAGCAAAAGTTGTTACATTGACTGTTGTGAGTTTGAGCATCTGAACATCTGGGTATACTCTGTTCATTAATTAATTGTTTGTCCGTGTGGTGACGGATTAAGAATACAAGTGTCACCACGTCATTCTTTCCCACGGGTGTCGTACGAGGCGACTAAGGGAAGTAAGCAATTACCACCCATTGCATTACTGGTGGGTGGTAGGGCTAGGTACCAAGTGGGAGTACTCGCTTGCTATCGGGCCCGAGCGGGTTGGTACCATCATCTCCCGTGCGACCGGCCATGAAGCACAACGGTGAGTTTTGGTTGTAGCAGGAGATAGCAGTTTTTTCTATTCTTTCATTTAAATGGTGAGCAGCGGCTCGACAATATTCTCAGTATAGTTGAGTCCATGAGCGACGGTTGCCATTTACCACCAGGTGGGCCGTGGCTCGTCTGCCACCATACGCTATGAAAAAGAAGTAAGTCGTCTTTTTTTCTCTCGAAAAGACAGGAGTTTAGACCGTGTTCTATCAGCTTGATCCAATATGAGCGAATCACAAGGTATCAATACCCCAGCTGAGCTATCAGATTATGAAAAGAATCTATCACCAACTTCTCATATCTACTTTGGGAATTGCTTAATAATAATGTTTAATATTTTTGTTCCAGAATTTGCAGAAAGCTATAAAATCCTCTAATGAAAACGGTGACGACGTCCTGCCTTTAATTGAACAGTTTGAGAGAAAAGTGATTGGAGCGTTACCAATATAACATAAACATGCTCTCTATGTACCTGATTAACTACTTTAGTTAAATGTGCGATTGGTAAAGCCTTGGCTGGCTTATTGGTGCACCCACTCCTTAGAATATCATCGTCAAGTAATGATAGATATTCCTACCTTTGTATTTAATCCGGTGAGTGCAAGTGCCAGTCTTACACACCATCCTCTCGATTTTCTCACCGTCTTCCATCCCTTTTCCTAGGCAATGTAAAACCTTTGTAGATAGACTGTCACTATCAGGCAGGTTGTATACTTGTTTTCCACCTTTATATTATACTAGCCTTTTACCCGCGGCTCCGTCGCTGCCAAAAGCTAGTTTTTAGCTTATAGCTCCCGATATAGTAGCGGGATAAAATGTGTACCAGTTGTTAAGTCTAATCGAGAGCTTTCACACAGAAAGTTGCATCAATCCGTTCAGTAGTTTTTGCGTGATGCGCGGACAAACAAACAAACCTAAATTCAAAAAAATATTGTTTTGTGTTTAGACACGCCTTTATAGCCTATTACTGTTACAGCTTTATAATAGTATAGATAAAAGAAAATTTTAAGATCGAACTACACATATGGTTAAAGTAAGTTGTTCTAAAACCCATACCATTCTGGCTTCACCATCTTTGGGAACCAAAATGATTTAGGCGAATTAACATAGGGTACGATGGGGGGCTGCCAGAATCATGTAGATTAAGTCCGCTATATAAAGATTATATGCAGTGATAGCCTAGCGGTAAAACGTAGGACTGCAAAGACAGAGGTATCGAGTTCGATCCCGAGTCCAAGGGTCAGACCCAGTACGGCACACACCTCTGACTTTTCAAAACTTTGTGTGTATTTTTTAAGGCAAACGTGAAAAAACCTGCATCCTACGAGATTTTCTGAATGGTTTGTGAAGTCTACCAACCCACATTGCCAAACCCCTCTCACCATGAGAGGAGACCCGTACCCAATAGTGGGACAGAAAGAGTTAAAAACAAAGATTAAAAAATATTTTTTTTTCTGTTTCACTATATTCGATCAACATTGGTATTGTTGATCGAAGTGCACAATGTACCTAGTGCGATTCGTGTGAGTATACATATATTCGTATCATACTATAAATGATGTACTTAACAACAACGTACTTCAACGAGGTTATCATTATCATGTTATAGATTTGAACTAGCTGTGTCCAGCGGTTTCTCCCGCATTTTAATTTAAAACTTCTCATTCTCATCTGTACTTACATAGGTACTTATATTTAATTTGTTGACGTCAGTTCTTAAGAGTTTTAACGAGATGTTTGTTTAATAGCTATTAGCCTTCTCCGAAAATTGGGAAATGTAAACAGTATTTTTTGTGATCTTTGTAGTACCAGAGATTAGTGAATTTAAATAGACTTCAACTTTATTATTTTATTGTAGATGTTAGAACATTGACGGAGTCTCCATATCGTTTGAACAGGGTAGTGCGGGGCCCTCACCCAGTAAATAAACCCGCCGTGTGCCGTCTCTCCGCGTGTACTTGGGGCCACTAGAATTGTGTGACATTACTTCAGTGGTCCGGGTTATGTACCTAGTCATAACAATAACATTGTCCCAAGCACTGTTGGGTAGGTATTGGTCTTCTTTCAGAGCGATTAGTTTAGACCACAGTCCACGCTTGCCTGGTGTGTGGGGTGGGTGGCAGACTGCACAAGCCGTCGCCCTTGAGAGAATCTAGACCTTTTTCTTTGTAAGGCGGGAAAAGTTGTACCTAACAGCAAACCCCGTCGTTTGGGGCAACAAACAGGGTAGTGTGAGACCCTCACCCACTAAAAACCCGCCGTGTGCCGTCTCTTCGCTAGTTTTGGCAGACGACTAGAACTGTGTGACATTACTTCAATGGTCCCCTGGCAACTTACCCTTTCAGATACCTTTACTGAGTGACGCTTCCGAACACGGAGCGTCGCAATTTCACGGGAGGCCTTGTGGGTGGTGGACGTTTCCCGGGCCACCCACCCGCAGCCTCAGCTAGGGCGGCATCAAGCGCATGTACTCGCACCTGCGCCCCCCTGTATATAGCTGGTGGCGGTTCGGGTCAGCCGAAGGATCGTCCTCCCTTATTTTTTTTTGTTAAGGTGGGAAAAAATGTTCTTAACTGCACACCCTGTCGTTCTGGGCAACGAACAGGGTAGTGTGGGGCCTTCACCTACTTAAGAAACCTTCCGTGTGTCGTCTCTCCGCCTTTTTTGGCGGGCCACTGGAACTATGTTACATTCCTTCGGTGGTAGAATCGTCCTCCCTGGCCTTATCCACCGCTTCCTTCTGCGAGACCGCGCAGCCACGGGCCAGCTCCTGTCGCTGCCAAGCATCGCTCTGACGAGAGAACCGCACCGGTCAAATTGTCCCTAAATACAAAACAATATGTTTAAGACTAAATGATTATTCATTATTTAATTACTATTTTCAATGTTTAAAAACTATTAAATTATAAATAATTTGATTGAAACATGTGTAAGTAGGTACATGCGATAGCGGAAGAATCTCCTAGTCCCGATAAATCATGAAATTGAAATTATAAAACATATGTAACACATGTATCTACATTTATAATTCGTTGACTTGCAACGATGTTAGGTTGCTATTGTTGCTAACTCACATCTGTACATAGGTAATTATATTATCTGGTAGGACAAAATAACACTTTACCTAATCATTTAAATTTAGAATATTTTAGTCAACCATAACCATTAGCGGGAGACGATACAATCACTAATGTTGTGACAGACTATTAGTTTCAAATAGTAGAATTTTAGTTGTATTAGTAGATACATGGCCATATTAGAACGACTTGCAAGTAAAAATTTTTATATAACTTGTTTAGGTTGGGTCATCCAATTTGGGTGAGCTTAGTATAGAGTTTATAAGACCGGAACCAAAGACAAGACTTTTTTTACTTTTATTGAAATAAACCCTATTTTATATTCCCAATTTTTCATTGCCTACCAGTAAATCCTTATGAACTGAATGATTTAATTTAAAGTTGTAACGGATGCAGAAATGGAAACGAAAGTGTAAAGCATCGGGAGTTTTACGGAGCCGGAGGTGGGTAAAAGAAGAAAGTTGGCAAATGCTGCCCAATCCAATCAGATTCTCTTGTCCGATTCTTTGTCGTAGCTACAAACTCAATCGATAGATCTACTTATGTACTCTGTCACGACTTCGATTACTGACAACACTTATTGCACCAGGAACAGTGGTGGATTTACCCTAAGGCCCGGTAGGCCCAGGCCAAGGGCGGCCAGATTTAGGGGCGGCCCGAATCGTGTCAAAAAACTTATTATAACGTATGGAGGGCGGACTGCACTGCATGGTGCAATCTATAGGTACCGCATCCTCAAACACTGTTCTATGTTTTAACAAGCTTTTATTAGTTGAAACTAATATGTACATGTATGTTTGCTTGCTTGCTTGTTTGTTTGTAACCGACTGCTTTGGGCTCGATTTTGCCCTACTTTGAAAGATCAGATTTAATTCAGACTTCGGTCTTTGACAGCTGTGCAACCTGTCAAAGACCGATAACAATGCAATAATTCGATTAAAATATCCGATTATACAAACATACATAGCATCACGCCTGTATTCCCCGAAGGGGTAGGCAGAGGTGTATTACACACCCACGACTCGCCAGCTATGTTTGAGTCCCAAGTAATAGGGGGCGAGTCTATTGACGTCTACTCAGCACATTTCCAAACTCCGGGTTGCTACTGAGAATTTTTCTTTTTAGGAAAAAGCTCAATAGCTTTTTGCCCGACCCGGGGATCGAACCCGAGACCTCATGATTAGCAGTCGCATACACTATATATATATATAGATATCCGATTATCCTGATTAGATTCGCCAGGATTCATCAATTTCTTTCCGCGTCCTTTGCATGAAAGTAAGACAGCAAGAAGAGCTAGTGCGCGAACTACGCATGCGTGCAGTTCCAGACTTACTCTTCGGTCGGGCACTCAGCTTAGCAAAATTTGGTAATCAGCAAAGCCTTATCTACAGTCGTTTTCATAGTACGATATTGAAATTAATGAATACTACAATTCTTCAACACGCGATATTGTTTAATATAAATAATTATATTTATATTGTTATACATTTTTTATCTATATTTTAGCACTTGACATGCTCAGCTACTCTTTAAAGTACAAATTATAATTTGTGAATAAGGAAAAAGAGTATTTTAGTACGAGCGGGAATCGAACCTGCGTCCCTTCCTTTCCGGGGAAGTGCTCTAATCCATTGAGCTATCGTACCATTTCTAGAAATACCGAATTTCCTTATCACATTTGTCTTAATGACCAACGCCATCTATCGGCAATGCATTTACATGCATTCATCCAATGTAGTAAGTTTAATTTTGCAATTAAAATTCATACTATTTGATGGCGTGATTTTTAAAGAGTAGCTGAGCATGTCAAGTGCTAAAATCTAGATCAAAAATGTATGAAAATTGCCGATAGATGGCGTTGGTCACTAAGACAAATGTGATAAGGAAATTCGGTATTTCTAGAAATGGTACGATAGCTCAATGGATTAGAGCACTTCCCCGGAAAGGAAGGGACGCAGGTTCGATTCCCGCTCGTACTAAAATACTCTTTTTCCTTATTCACAAATTATAATTTGTACTTTATATTGTTATGTTATATTTATATTGTTTAATGTGATTTTTAATTGTATACAACCTTAGATTTCTCTAATTATGTGCTTTTTACAAGGAGGGGGTGGGTATTTTTGCTTCCACTTTTTGTCCTCTCATATTTAAATTCACATTTATCTATTTCTTTTTACCTATTATTGCCTCTCATTATTGTTGCTCCTTATTACTCCCCACCCCCTCAGCGTGGTAGATCTCTTGGCACCCGAGGGACAATCCTTCTTCTACCACACCTTACTGCGTTCGAGTTTGGCGGCTGTGGCCGACTTACAATTACTGTATATACGCATTCGCCTGTGCCCGCCCATTTTTAAGCTTTAGCTCAGTGACCGAGGAAAACCACAGAAAACCTGGTCAGTACAGTCCGGCTACCGGAGCGACCCCCTGCGATTGTTGTTGAAATAAAATTTCTAACAATCGCCGGAGCTCGAACCCTCGCCTAGACACAATATACTTGCGGACTATCGCTCTAAACCGCACGGCTATTACGCCGATTTTATATTGTTTAATATATATTTTGAAAGCAGCCAATATCTACTCAAAGTCACTTTAGTAGTGAATAATTGTAATTAAAATAAAAAATTGAGCCATATTTAGCTTAGAGGCATACATGAACCATTCATTGAGGCAAGCATAGGACTACTCGCAAGTGACAGCACGTATTCCATCCCGTTCCCCCATGAGTGTTTTGAGCCATGATCAAGACGGGAACTACCGGGCGCGCTGATCACCTATTCCTCGGATAAGTTACCGACTTTGAATATCATTAAAAAAATTTTGGAGTGGGAAACTGAGAAACGGCTATCTCATCTAAGGAAGGCAGCAGGCGCCCGATTTTTCCATTTCTCAGATAAGTTACTGAAATAAGGTACTCTGTGGTTACTGACTTAGAATAAACATCAATGACTTCTCGACTTTCTTAAAAATCATTGTTTTTTATAGCAGGATATTGAAATTATTGAGCACTATAGTTTTTCAACACGCTATATTGTTGCATTTATATTTTGAGAGCAGCCAATATCTACTTAGTCTCACTTTAGTAGTAAATTGGATGTAATGAAAAAATAAATTACAGTTTAAAAAACTAAAAAACACCTTTTGATAAAAAATTTAACTAAAAAATAGTTACCTATGTTTTATAGGGAATTATTATCCTGAAAACTAGTATATGCCTAGTTAGAATGGCTAGAATATTCATCAATGGGAGTAGGGGTCTTGTAGTGTGGACGAGAGGAGCGCTTCAGCTGATGCTGAAGGAGTGGGCAAGTCTTTATATTCCAACTGATGCAGGTGCAGTCGAGGCATGGATGCTACGGTAGATACTACCTTAGGTCTACAGATGCGTCACTCAGAGAGGGTACCTGAGGGTAAGCTGCCGGCGGGCTACTGAAGTAATGGCATACAGTTCCAGTGGTCCGCCAATACAGGCGGTCCAAATGACAAGTTTATTTAGTGGGTGGGAGCCCCACACTACCTCCTTGTTCTTTACCCCAAACAACAGGGTGTGCGGTTAGAAATAATTTATCGCGCCATAAAAAAAATAGGGGTAATCCTGTAGTAGCCTTGTGCTGAATAATGTTAGATACCTGTACCTAGTCATCACAGAGCGTTCGCTGCATTTTAAGTAAAATACGCGCGCTGATAACCGCGTGCATGTTTGCAGTTTGTGCCCTATCTTATAGTACTATTTAAAAACTGAAGAGTGTGTATGTTTAGACGCTACTACTGTCTCAGAAACTATCCTCCCAATTTCAAAAAAATCCTTGTGCGCTAGACAGCCCATTTATCTATTTATTCACAGACACACCTCTGACATTTTGAGATTTTCCGAAATTATGTGTGTATTTTTTTTCTATCCATCCATCCATCAGCCCTTTATTGTCCACTGTTGGACATAGGCCTCCCCTAGGGAGGGTATTGCCATAATCGCCACGCTTGGCAGGCGGGTTAGCGATCGCAGTGGATGTCTTTAGTACACAGGGGAACGCTGCTGCCCGGCCCCCCGGTAATCCCTTAGTCGGCTTTTACGACTCACATAGGAAGAGGCAGGGTGGAGCTATTCTTGATGCCGGCCCCACACGGCATATTTTTTTTTACTATTTATTATTGCTCGGTGAAAGAAAATATCTTGAGAAAACCTGCATGCCTGAGAGATTTTCTCAACAGCTTGTGAAGTCTGCCAATCCGCACTGGACCAGCTTGGTGGACTATAGCCTAATCTCTCTCACCATGAGAGGAGAGCCGTGCTCAATAAAAAAGGGTTGAAAAAAAGATCCTGATAGAGCCTATTTATTGAGGAAGGTTACATAGGCTATATTAGTAAGTAAACCAAGTTGACGCGGCTTAAACCACGTGAGGTAGTTAGCAAAATATAGAACGCAGCAAATTATCCATAAAAAAAACCAACCATGTTATGATCATACTAATGAACAGACAAGAAAATAATATCCCAAGCTTAGGAATAAATAATGAAATAATATCTCAAGTTTAGGATATGGTAATAAATAATGAACAAAAGCTTATTTTTAAAAGTTTTATTATATTCTACTTGATTATGGCAATCAGCCTTTTTTTTGTTAAGGCGGGATAAAATGTACCTAACCGCACACCCCGTCGTTCGGGGCAACGAACAGGATAGTGTGGGGCCTGCACCAACTAAAGAAACCCGCCGTGTGCCGTCGCTCCGCCTTTATTGGCGGGCCACTGGAACTATGTTACATTCCTTCGGTGGTCCGCCGGCGGCTTACCCTGTCGGGTACCCTCTACTTACTGAGCGACGCATCCGCACACGGAGCGTCGCACATTCGCGATGGCAATCAGCCTAAGCCATTTGTTGCTATTATAGTATCAAGTTTCACGTTGCATCAAGTAAGTATAGTAAAATTAATGTGTCACACAAGTCAAACTCCTAGAAAATTAGTCGTAGTCAAGTCAGTCATACCTCAGTAAAGTGGTGATGGCTTTACTGGAAGCTTCTCCGGAGTTTTGGAGAAACACGAAAAAAGAAGTTACAGCGCATTATGTCACTTGCCAACACTTACAGCACATACACAAGTAGTTAATTAGTAAATGCCAACACTTTTACACATTAATATAGGTATTGACTATTAATATATTACACTAGTTTTGGATAATAATGTAAAGCTTCCACATGTTTCTTTCATGTTCCCGCCAAAACTCTCTTCATGACATTTGATTTTGTTCGTCAAAGATATTGTCTAAACATCGAGATAGAGCAGTTACTTACATCATTAAAGCGGCCCCAGCTCAGGTACCATAGTGATAGTACAGTCATAGTGAGTGCACATCATCCTTTTCTTTAAACAGAAAATATACCTAATCACACACCCCTTGTTTGGGGCAACGAACAGCGTCGTGTGGAGCACTCACCCACTAAATAAACGAGCCACCTATCTCTCTCTCCTCCTGTACTAGCGGACTATTGGTATTGTGTGTCTGTGTGACATTACTTCAGTGGTCCGCCAGCGGTTTACCCTTTTGGTTACCCTGTACTGACCGACGCGTCCGCACACCGAATAGTCGCACCTTCGCAGTGGGGCTTACAGGTCTTCGGCAGATACCTGCACATAGTCGCAAGGAGGGAAGCGACTCCGGGCTGCCACCACTGCGGCTGTGACGAAGACACGGCGCGGCACACGCTCGAGTCGTGCCCGGCTTGGGCCGAGCAGCGCCGTGAACTCGTCGCGGAAATAGGGGGGGGCCTCTCGCTGCCGAGCGTCGTTAGAGCGATGCTTGGCAGCGACAGGAACTGGGCCGCGGTCGCTGCCTTCTGTGAGGAGGTTATCTCGCGGAAGGAAGCGGCGAAGAGAGCCAGGGAGGGAGATTCTTCCGCTGACCCGAACCGCCGCCAGCGACCGCGGCGGCGCAGGCGCAGGTACTTGCGCCTCATGCCGCCCTAGCCGAGGCTGCGGGTGGATGGACCGGGGAACGTCCGCCACCCGCAAGGCCTCCCGAGAAGGTGCGACGCTGCGCGGATGCGTCACTCAGTAGAGGGTACCCGAAAGCTTAAGCCGCCGGCGGACCACAGAAGGAATGTAACATAATTCCAGTGGCCCGTCAATAAAGGCGGAGAGACGGCACACGGCGGGTTTCTTAGTGGGTGCAGACCCCACACTACCCTGTTCGTTGCCCCGAACGACGGGATGTGCGGTTAGGAACATTTTTTTGCCGCCTAAACATAAAATAAAAAAAGGGGTGCTTACAGGTGGCGGACGTTCCCCGGTCCATCCATCCGTCCCTATGGTGGCCTAGAAGTGCGCACACGCTTTTCCTATAACTAAAATAGTAAGCTGTTATGTTCTAAACAAAATCGCTTTTTTAGTCTTTACTAATTAGTAAATAAGATTAATAAGTTCTATTGCGACATCTATTATGAGTTCTATTGTTATATGTTGTGATTTGATTCTTTTTTTGCTCTGTTAAATAATTATTTTGACCTAGTATTACGGGTAAATAACAATAAGTGCCATTTACTCGCACAAGCTCTCCGTAGTAGAATCTTGCTCGTTTCAGTTGATAAGACCCCACCTTTATAAATCATTTTGATATATTTTTTTTGCATTTGACATAGTTAGCCATATAAATTAACATAAAGTGCGAAAATGTGAAATCAATAATAACAGTCACGAGCAGGATTTGAACCTGCATCTCCTGGAATAGGTACCGCCCCAGATGCGTTGCCAAACCAATTATCGTGACAATTGCTCGGGACTGCGAATTTCGATAACACATTCCTTCTTTAATGTCTTGCGATAGACTTGAATGGTAACCGTCGCTCATGGACTCAACTATACTGAGAGTATTGTCAATCCGCTGCTCCCCATTTCATTTCTCATATATAAAATGAAAAAATTAATGGCTATCACCTACTACAACCAAAACACACCGACGTCACACAGGACACGGTGGTACCGACCCGTTCGGGGGGAAGGTACAAACAAAACTAGCGTACCTATAGTATCGTAAGGAAAGCACCTATCCTAGGAGGAATATATAGGTATTCCTGTTGTTCAACTCAATTGTTCTTCTTATCTTATCTTAGCTTCTTGTTTAATGGCTCTTGTTGTGGCAGTATGAGCACAATTTCGCCAATTGTTCTTCTTTATAATTGTTGTGTTGTGATCTCTTGAGTAATATTAGTATATTATCTATGATATTGTTCTGTGGTTGTGATGGATCAGGTGACATGACAGCTCTGTGAAGTATTAAATATTATTATTGCCATATTAAAATGACTGGACTCGATTATCAATATCGAATGATAAAAATAAATAAAAACAGTCATTATTAAAACCTAATTAAAAATATTACACACGTACGTGTATTATAACTAAACCACTCATTACAAATATATGATAGTTAGTTATCCTAGAAACTACATATAACGAGGGCAAGGGCACATCTTCATTTTCATGTATCATTACGATGGTCATTAATAAGATTACACCCATCTTGAAATCATACTGGGTTATTGTTCAATACACTGATCTTTATGGATAGCTTAGTTTTGGTAACAAAATAACAAGTGATGCTCACAATATTTTAGGATGCAACTCTCACAATAATCACATGGAATGCAGTGAGGTTAGTTATATCGCGACCACGACCAACTGTCCGCGCTCTTGCCAATCGAATGAATATCGTAGAAACGTCTGCCATCCTTTTAAATTGACTAACTGCTATCCATCTGCTGTCAGCTTTCAGACGTCACCTACCGCCTGACGGCTGTCATCGCATCACAACTAAACAATAATCAAAAATCACATCAAATAGTCTAGTAATGAAAATAACAAAAGTGTTAGGGGGAGACCGAGACTCACCTACCTAGGCAAAATCGGTAATGTATTGAAGGAAGGTGGAGTCAGGAGTCTCTGAAACCAGCGATCGTGTTTGAAGAGAATTATGAATGTTGAGGAAGCGAGCGATGTATGCAAGAATAGAGCCTCTTGAAACTCTGTTCTGTCTGCCTACCCCGCAAGGGAAATGGCGTGCTGATAAGTTAGTTAGTGATTGCTTGACATTCCATTAATTGCCATCTTCAAATATTATGCTTTGCCACACATATAGGTATGTTTGCGTATTGTATCGCACCCGAAATATATAGTATCATACATTCAACCATACATTACCACAGAGTTATAGCTTCATGCCTGTATTCAACACTCACGATTCGCCAGCTATGTTTAAGTCCCACGTAATAGGGGGCGAGCCTATTGACGTCTACCGGGCACATTTCCAAACTCCGGGCTGTTACTGAGAATGTTTCTTTTTAGGAAAAAGCGCAATAACATTGCCCGACCGGGGGATCGAACCCGAGATCTCATGATTAGCAGTCGCATACACTACCGCTACACCACCGAGGCAGTTACAAAGTTATATTATATGTTTGAAGTTTTGCTGTTTGTTATATTAGTATCGAATGGAAATCGATTTGATATTTTCTAATAATAACAAATTATTAAATCCTGGTAATATTTTGTATGAAATTAATATAGGATATGATATATATGCAAATTTAAGACTATTAATTATATATTTTTTTTTGTCCGGTACGAAAACTTATAACATTAATTGCCTGACATTAAAAAAATTGTATGAATTTAGGTAAGTAATTTATTTAGGCACATTGTTGTTTTTCCTGGGACCTAAAATGGGCACCGTCCTTTCTAAATCTATTTAGATAAAAGTTGGCAATAAAGTAATTTCATTATGTAGTCTATATGGTGGATGCTGAAAAAGGGGCGGCTATCCCCTACTAGTCTGTGGGGGCGGCTGATGGCTTGGGGCCTAGGGCGGCCGAGACTGCAAATCCGCCACTGACCAGGAATGCTGTTTATTGAACATAATTTTAGTTTTGTATCAACTTCATGCCCAGTAGGTACCTACGCCTAATCGGGAGGACTCATTTAAAGCTATGCAAGAATCCGCCAAATGTTCCAGTGATTTTACCAGCAACAATAATGTCGGTGAAAAGATGCGGCATATACCATTCACATTTATTCCCTGAAACAGTGGACTAGTGTCTTAAAGACGTCCTCCAACGCGTTGGTAAAAGCATTAGGAGAAATTACGTCTCCTTGCCTTACACCTCGGCTAAGTTCCCTATGGCCTCAGATCTGAGATCTGTATGATCATAGTAGACCATAGAAGCACCTCAACATTGATATATTGCCAATCAACACCACATCCATATAATCGATGAAGCCTTTTCGATAACTCTGAATAAAAAAAAATACATTTGAAATTTCCATCCATCAGCCTTTCAACGTCCACTGCTGGACATAGGCCTCCCCAAGAGAACGCCACGAGCGGTCCCGTCATGGGGTAGGTATAATGCCGTAATCGCCACGCTTAGCAGGCGGGTTGGCGATCGCAGTGGATGTTGTTAACACGCGAGGGAGTGCTGCTGCCTACTCCCCTGGCCCTCAGTCGGCTCTTACGACTCCCGTGGGTAGAGAGATGGGGATTTAAAATTTACCTATTGGTAACCAAAATTATTAGGAGAAATTACATCTTACAAACAACGGTTTCAGCAGATCATTTAACTAGAAGAAATACGCATGACATCGCTTTTTGACTAAAACCAAACCCTTAAAACATGCGGAGGTGCGACTTGCAACGATGTTTCGCTTTTGCGGACGCAGTTTCATTACAACAGACTTAATTTATTATTTTGCATACTCGAAATATTGGATTTTATGAAATAAAAAGGGTAACGGACAAAAATATAGAAAAACGGGATGGGTGCCTCAGAAACCCTCAAGTGGGTATCGGCGTGCAGGGCTTCACCGAGCTCTCGAAAAAAAAAGGACTTCACCGACCCCTACACGATGGTGTGAGAAACCAGGGGGGTTAGGCAGAACGTCATATTTCACGTGTCGACCGTATCGTCTCGCTTGTACGATCACCGTGATTGGCTAACGGATTATTGTGACATCACGCGTCGGTTTCTCAACTAATCAATGCCTCGGGGGGCAGGATCTCTTCAAATGTGAAAATAACTTAAAACTGTCACGCCCTATTTTTTTCCGATAACGGATGTTCCGCAGTGCAACTCTTATATGGGTTGTGTACATACACATTTTATTTTATTAAAAAAAAATTACACCTTTACTAGAAAATGTCTGTATTGCGGGGGACTTACAAATACAATTTATAAGATGAAAGTACACCCAGAGTTGCAAACTAAACCATTTGTGACACACAAAGAATTAGCCCTGCGTGGGAATCGAACCCACAGCACTCGACAGGAGAGGTCGGTATCTAAACCACTCCGCCATCTGTATGGTTGATTGATATATTTTAGGGTGTAATTGCTTCTAGGGAATCTATGGTGGGGAGAAAAAACAAACACGAGTTTAGTAATTATAATCTATATTTAATTAGACCATTTTCCTTAGGAGCTCATTGATCTTGTCTTCGCGGTTACCGAAGTCTCCTCCATCGACATAGTGAATGGTCTTTTTACGCCAGCCTCCGGTTGGGTTGTTCAGCTTGAAGGGCCACATGAAATTACTTGCATACTGCAACAAATGAAATAAAATGTTACTTCTTTTTTCGTTAAAACCCGACCTCTCCTTGTCACAATTCGTCACACAAACGATAACCCTCCCCCCTTCGCGATCTATTTTCAAACGGGCCCCAAAGAAAAAAAATTATATTTAGATATTTTTATATATATTTTTAGCATTTGACATGCTTAGCACTATACATTAAACACAAAGTGAAAAATGTGAAATCGAAAAAAATCCTGCTCGTGACTGTTATTTTCGATTTCACATATTTCACTGTTTAAAAAAATAATGGTATTTTTCAATAGTTTTTAATAAGAACTAGTGAATAACCAATCCTTATATCGCGAGGGACTTTAAAAACATACAATTTCACAGACGCAAAGTACACCCAGACTCAGAATCACCATTTTTGAGTCACACAAAGTTGTCCTACATGGAAATTGAATACACAACACAGGCATCTGAGGTTGGTATCTAAAACATTCTGCCATCAGTGCATTCTTCATTGAAGAGTTTATAGTCTTTCGTTCCAACTAGTGAGATAATGTACTGCTAATGCTACATGTCCGATTAATTGAGTTTATTACTGGTATGGCGCTGTGTCAAAGTAATTATAGTAGTCACAACGGATTGTTGTGTCTCTGAAGTTAGGCACAGAGCAAGTGGGAATTGTGACAAAATCATACAATCAGTGCTGACTAATTCAAATGTAATTACTTGATTAGCAAACAATTGAATGAGATCATAATCCTCTCATATCTAATTGTTTAGGTTCTATTTATTATTTTTATATTCAACTAGCCTTTTTGCCAACTAGCCTTTTTTTATATTGCCCAACTAGCCTTTTTTTATATTCAACTAGCCTTTTTGAAAAGCTAGCTTTTGGGTTATATCTCAGGTTCCCGGTATAGTAGGTAACATGTATATCAGATTGTAAGTCTAATCAAGAGCTATCAAATAAAAAAGTTGCATCAAAATCCGTCCAGTTGTTTTTGCGTGATGCGCGAACAAACAAACAGATAAAAAGAAAAATTCTAAAAAAAAGTCTAGACACGTCTATATAGCCTATTACAGTAATTTTTTCTCAAATATCTTAAATGTACAGACACGGCTCTGTTACAGCTTTTTATAACAATATAGATAAAAAGTATATGAGCGATTTTAGTGAATAATCTTTTATCTAGATATGAGAGTCCACATCTTTTAGTACGATCGATAAATAATACGATTATCAATTACAATTGTTAAATTATAATCGAACATTTATCAATTGATGTAAAGTGTAGCGCACATGCCTTGTGACTCGAAAATAGCTGCTGCGCAGCGTCTTGCAGCCAACTTCAGACACAAAGATCCATAATGACTACTGTACGAGTTTGGAAGACACTGGTGTATAGCTGCTCGTAAAACCTATAAATTACTAGCAGACCCGGCCCACATTGCTGTGGCACATATTATTTGTTTGTTAATTTTGCAATAAAAAGAAATAATCACAATAAAACTATCCTCAAGATCCTATATCTCAAGCTGGACCAAACTGTTCACATGTACAAAATTTCATTAAAATTTATTCATTAGTAAAGATAAGTCATACTTCACAATACATAAAGGTAACTTTTTTTACATAAGAGTGAACATTAGTATCTTTTTCAATCGTTACAACCCCTAAGATGGTCTCACTGGTATCCTCCAAAAGTCTCAGTAAACTAGATTTATGACCAAACTGGTCATATTGACATTTACCTGTTAGATGTGATGGGGTGGTGACACAATTGTGTAACCACATGAAACAACTATATAACAACAAAACCAATGTTTGCTTGTGTTTCTTTATTTAAATTTGATCTCACCTTGAACTTCTCTCCCACACTGAAGATCTCGTGAATGAGGTCCTCAACACAGATAATGTTCTGTTTGCCGAGTTTCTGCTCGACAATTGTGTTTGAGGTGAGTGGCACACGTTGACCGTTCACCTTGGCAAAACCGCGCTTGTACACCAACTGCAAACAGAAATTACATCAGTATTCATGGGTTCAATTCGCACTCAGGGCAATTATTTGTGTGATGAACACATATATTTGTACTGCGTCTGGGTGTTTTCTATCTAATAAATGTGTGTATTTACAAAAAAAAAAGTAGTATAATATGTATTATATCCGTAATCTGGTACCCATAGCACAAGCGTTAGATAAACTTAGTTTGGGACCAGAGGACGTTGTGTGAAAATGTCCGTGAATATCTATTTATTTTATTCATCCAATTATATTTAGCTCTAACAAAATACAGTAGACTGTTTTTATACACGACTTAAGGCCAAAGTTATGTGCTGTATGTATATTTTCATGTCATAAACACATAAATGCTTAGTTCTCGTCTCCCTTTCTTAAAACTTCCCCTAGAACAAAGTAGCTTAACATGTCGTGCTAAAATACAAATCAAAACTTCACCCACAGTAAAGGATTTTTTACGTCATTGCGTCGGTCGTTAACACAAATGTGATAAGGAGAATGGAATGATCGAAAAATCTGTACCATAGCTCAGTGGCTTAGAGCACTTCCCCGAATTGAAAAAGACGCGGGTTCGATTCCCGCTAGTACAAAAAATCTCTTTTTCCTTATTCACAAATAATTTGTACTTTATCTAGTAAGTAGTTTTTTTTTAATACGTCATAAATCGTAAGCCGCAATTTACCTTTCATTCAATCAACTCAAATATAAAAAAAAAACAAACCTTATGCATAAACCGTGAACCATTATTTTCTAATAATAAATCTGTAATAGGTGCCTAAGTAAATAATAATTATAAACATCGATCAAAGTTACAACGAACTACAAGAACTTTTATATTATGTTACTTGCTGCTACGGAACCCTTCATGGGCGAGTCCGACTCGCACTTGTTTGAATTATTCAATATAAGATACAGCACAGTAGGAAGGCAGCTTATTTTTAAAGTTTACTGGATAACACTGACCTCTCTAACGCTCTTGAGGTTAGGGTATCCCCAAGCGATGTGTGGCTCGGCGATACGCAGCATGTTAACTGTAGCCTTGTTCAGACGTACAAACACGCCGTTGTTGATCTGACGCAGTCTGAACAACTGCAATACTTTGCGCACCTACAGATAAAACATATTATATGTCTCGATAAATTCTGCTCTTTTAGACTCACCTATATAGTAATATATACACTGCATTACCAATTTTGCTATTTCCACTATAAGTATTATGTCAAGAAATTTAGAAAAGATCCTTTCCACTACAAATTGCCTCGTTTTGATCCATTGTGATTAACAACAATAAATTACAAATGTTACATTTCTTTATATCCCCCATTGTCACTTGTGGAACTGCCTCGGTGGTGCAGCGGTAGTTTGTGCGACTGCTGATCATGAGGTCTCGGGTTCGATCCCCAGGTGGGGCAATGTTATTGAGCTTTTTCAGTAAGAAAAATTTTCAATAGCAGGCCGGAGCTTTGAAATGTTCCTGGTAGACGGCTATAGGCTCGCTCCCTATTATGTGGGAGCTAAACATAGCTGGCGAATCGTGGGAGTGTAATACACCTCTGCCTACCCCTTCGGGGAATACAGGCGTGATGCTATGTGTTTTGTATGTCCCTTGTCTCATGTTTTCAAACTAATGTAATACTTGTCCTTGTAAACCTATTTTCTTTACCTATATAAAAAAAACCAAGAAAAGATTTTTTACCTTTGGTGAAACCTGGTTGATACCACGGATACGGATGACAAATGCAAGCTTGGCTTCTCCAGGCACGTAGTAGTTGCCTCGATTGCGAGCCTACAACATGTTTCCTGATATATTTTATATTCAAAGCAAATTATTTATTTAAAATTGTGTACCCAATTGCTCCATCCATATTCAATTCTCACAGGATCATTACTGAATTCAGTAAGGGTTTTAATTGTGAGAGGTAACCTCACAGATAAAAGGGAATGATTTATAAAAATCAAATCTCACACTGAACCACAAATTACAGCAACACTTGCGAGTGATAAATATTGCATTTATTTTTTTAATTAATCTATGACCATTATAACTGGAAAATCGTTTTTCTTAAGTTTTTTTTTAATGCTTGTAGCGGCAGATGGGCGTGTATGGCCGGCTTTAGAATGTTCCCACCCCTCTCCACCCATGGGAGTCCTAAGAGCCGACTGAGGGTAATAAACGTAATACCGGGGGAGTGGGCAGCAGCACTCCCTAGAGAGTATTAACAACATCCACTGCGATCGCCAACCCGCCTGCCAAGCGTGGCGATTACGGCACTATCCCCCCATATGAGCGCACAGGACCGCTCGTTGTGGCTTTCCTTGGGGAGGCCTATGTTCAGCAGTGGACGTCGAAAGGCTGATGGATGGATGGATGGAGTGGCAGATGTGCCACAGCCCATCTGATGGTAAATGGTAACCATTGCTCATGGATGAGTCCATACCGAGAGTATTGTCATGCCGCTGCTCACCATTTCATTTCATAGATATGAAATAAAAGAATAAATGGCTCCTACTAATCTCCTGCTACAGCCATGCAACAAACGCAACCATGTGCTTCATGGCCAGTCATATGGTTGGCCGCTCTAGCCCGATACTAAGTGAGTACTCCCACTTCGTACCCAGTCCTACCACCAGTCATGCAATGTCTGATAATTGTTTACTTCCCTTAGTCGCCTCATACAACACCCGTGTGAAAGAATGGGGTGGTGACACTCGTATTCTTACTCTGTCACCACACAAACAAAAAAGAGTACTTTTTAAACTTATCAAAATACTATTTTTTAACTAACCTGAGTCTACTCATGACCATGGCTGGTGCAACTCGGCTGAATCGTTGAGGTTAGTCAAAATAATAGTATTTTGATAAGTTTGTATATTTGCGCGTATAGACCCGTAAAATATGTTATTAAAAAAAAGAGTGTTTAAACAATCCGATACATTTTGCATACATTAGTAAAACATGCGTGAACTTACTTGTCTGGCTAGCCTGATTTCATCCCTCTCCCTAATGCGGTATTCCTTGACATACTGTTCTGCTCTCTTGAAGATTTCCTTCCTCTTCTTAATGGCAGTTGAACGCCTCTTGAGGGTGATCTAATAAGCATAAGCACACAATGCAGTTATGTAAATGAAATATCCTATTCCAGTGCTTTTTGATAATCGTTATTAGGTTTTAACTTCAGTAACATTGAGTGACAGCATCATATTCAGATGAACTATGCCTTTAACGTTAGAAATCATCATTTAGTTATATACAGCCCCTTGTCCCTGGGGTGTTATTGTGAAGTATAAGGCATTAGTTAAGTTTATGGATGGTGACACACACATTTATAGGATAGTCTGGTCTCAGTGGTGACAATGAATCTAAAGGACAACATAAGCATGATTATTCTTTTCATATAAACACCACCCCAATACAACATGTAAAAATTACTTGTACTAATACCACCAAAGAGCTTTAAGCTTACACAGTATGTTCTATATAAAAAGGGTAAGCATGGATTATTCAGAACAGGACAATTATTCCTGTCATAAAAAAAAAATTTGCATATATACTGTTTGTTGATTTGTTGTTGGACTTAGGGAGGGACAAAGAGTTATCAAAACAGAATTAAACCTGAAGACGGCGAGTTCTTAGAGCGTCCCTCCTCTTGCGATGCTTGAGTACGGACTCGGGTACAGCTGGCAGCTTCTTGCTGTCCTCCTTACCCTTCACCGGTTTCTTTTCGGCCGCAGCCTTCTTAGCTGTAGTTGCTACCATCGTGCTAGGGAATTAGACATATTATTGACTATAAAGTGGGAATGACAGTGTGTAGTAAAAAATGTGATCCATGTCGTTTACAAAGTTGCATTGGCATTGGTGTCAGTCTCGTGTGATAATGATGATAAAGTAATGAATCACAATTTTACATTTATACAAATGAAAGCAAACAATCGAAATTTAACATGCCACTCAGCTTTGAGAAAGAAGTGTAAGGTTAGGATATAAACATCATTATCCACACCACTTTAGATGCTTCTGAATTGCACTACAACATTAATCATTGCTCATAATTGATAATTTATATACAATTTATCCATCGTAACGTAAAAGAAAGAAAAACAAAATTCGTTAGGGTGGCGGCATGTCGACGTTGTAGCTATCATATTCTATCACTATGCTCACAAACTCACGGAACAATTATAATACTGACACTGATATTAAATTATTCGTGAAATTATGAACAAAATTATCACTGAATATAAGAAAAAACATTTAATTTATTAACCTGCGAGGTAAAACTCCACGCGGCACGTGTGTCAAATTATCAAAAGAAAGACAGAGAATACAGAGTACAAGTATACAGAGTACACCGACTTCCGTAAGTCGCCATTTTGATTTTCACCTTAGCAACACTTAGATAACAAAGGACAGGATTTTTGAGTTTTTGGCCGTTTGGTGGAATGTGTTAAATTAATATTAATTATAATCTTAGACTAAGAATTAATATTTTTCGTCTAAGATTATTATATAATAATTTAGTCCGAGTTTCAATTTATTTATTTATTTAAGGCATTGGCAGAACCATCAGTCTAACAGTAACTTATAAACATCGCATCATTCTCTCATCACAGGTAAGTTTAATTCATAAAACAAGTCATACTGACAGTCTGACTTTGACAGTCAGTCATATAAAATTAGTCAGTCAAGTCAAAGTCCCACTCCAGTAAATTGATGGTGACCTTATTGAAGCTTCTATGGAGTTTTGGAGACAACAGGAAAAACACATTATGTCACACTACATCACCTGCCAACACTTATGCACATACACAAATAGTTAATAAGCAAAAGGCCACCACTTTTACACATTAATACTTGAAATAACACAAGTTTAGGAAAATAATGCAGAGCGACGACATGATCCTCTTCGTGTTCCCACCAAAACTCTCTGAGTTTCAAGATGTGGGCCATAGACTATCCAACACTATTTCCGGGAGCGCTAAAATCGGAAACTTATATCAAAAGATCGTTGCTATAGTAATAAATAATAATATGAACTGCCTCATATGAGACATTTAAGCAAATATTCTAATCTACTATTAATTTATAGAGCCTTTATAAGCGCAATGGTGGAAAAAGATCCACAACTCAGCGCTCTGGATGTGGGAGAGCTGGATATGTTTGTCGAAAGCATGGAACCTTCGCGGATAGATAGCATCGGAAATCAAGCGTAAGTGTTTAAGCACTTACATGATCGGCTATTTAACAGAACCCTAGACATTAAGCAGGAATGTGTTGTGGTAGTCCCGAGCAATTGTCATAATACTGAGTTGAAAAAGCATCTGGAACGGTAACGCAGGTTCAAAGGCTATTTTTTTTACACATTTTCTTAATTTTTTATAAACTTGTTCTGGTCAAGCATGTCAAGTGCGTACCTATAAGACTCGTTTCCTAATGTGAGGGTAAGTCAGAGGTCTATAATGATGATACTTTTTGCCAGGTGGGTGGATTGGCACATTAGACTACAGAAATTAAATCAACAAGCTGTCTTAGAAGCGTCTTCTATGCAGGAGGAACTAACAAAAGAAACCTTGATTTCGTGTGGGAAGGTTTGTATATGTACCTGCATACTTAGAAGGGATGAATATTTTTATGAACAGAGGTTGCTCATGACACAATGGTTTTAAAGCTAGCCAACACGCCTATAAATAACTAGCCATTGCCCTCGGCTCCGCCACAGCAAAAGCTAGATTATGAAGTATATGTCAGGTTCCCGATATAGTAGCGGGATAAAATGCAAGTGTATCAGCTGTTTCAAGAGTTTAAGCTCTTGCTATGAAACAAAAAAGTTTCATCTAAATCCGTTTCGTGAAGCCCGAAAAAATAATCTGACAAAACAAAAATTAAAAAATAAATGTTGTGTTCAGTTCAGAGACGTCTAACCCTATGTCCTAATTGCCAAAGTTGTTCGACGACAAAAGCGGTCGTTCGCTTTGCCGCACAACAAAACTTTAAAGTTGGTCGTAAGACAATGCCGTTGTGTCCATACATTTATTTTTTCTTAAATGTCTTAAATACATTATTTTTTTCTTAAATGTCTTAAATATACCGACATAGCTCTGTTACAACTTTATAATAGCATAACCATATATAAATAGACAATATATTTTTTTACAAAGACAAAATTTAAATAATTTAAACTTAATTGATTTAATGAGGCGACACTTGGTGGAAGTCCATTGTTATTATTATATAATGGATATTTTAGGAGGAGAGCCCACCACTCACCCAAAAAAACAGACCTTTTTGTTGCCGAGCGTTCTTGAGAATGCCTCGTTTAGAGGCGAAACACGTGTCGTTTTTGTGTTCGGATTTTTGCGCAATATTTCAATATTGTGGTTCTGCCGTATCGCATGGTTGTGTCGTGTTGGTGTGTTTTTTGTCATTATCGTGCATGATACTTTACTATTATCACATTCTCCTCTATCTGTGAGAGTGCGGATTGGCAATCTTAGGTTATTCTGTCCATGGTCAGGAGGATCGGGGCGCTGGGGCTTAGGGTGGCCCTGGACAAGTCGGAGGCCCTACTTTTCCATGGGCCCCGACGTCGGCCACCTGCTGGCGCCTCGATCACGGTGGACGGGGTCCAAATTGGGGTGAAGGCCCAGATCAAGTATCTGGGCCTGGTGCTGGATGGGCGGTGGTGCTTTCGCGAGCACTTCCGCCAACTGTCCCCGAGGCTAGTCGGCGCAGCGTCCGCCCTTGCACGGCTTCTGCCGAATATGGGCGGACCCAACAATGCGTGCCGACGGCTTTATGTGGGGGTAGTCCGGTCGATGGCGCTGTACGGTGCACCTGTGTGGGCGGGGTGCCTGGACGTGCCGAACAGGGCTCTTCTGTGGAGACCACAAAGAGTCGTCGCGTCCAGGCTCATACGTGGATACCGCACGGTGTCGACGGAAGCGGCCTGCGCGTTGGCCAGAACCCCCCCGTGGGACTTGGAGGCGGAGGTGCTAGCCGAAGTGTATCGGCGGACGTCGCAAGAGCGAGAGGTGGGTGGTCGTCCCCCACCCAGGGAGGTGGCCAGGTGGCATGGCGATGCCCGCCGAGCTGCCATGGCCAGATGGAGGACACGGCTGGAAGTGCCCCGAGCCGGTCTCTGGACCGTAGGGGCGCTCCAGCCTGTGCTGGAGGAGTGGGCGGTGCGACGGCACGGAGTCCTTACCTTCCGACTGGTGCAGGTGCTGTCGGGGCACGGTTGCTTCGGCAGATATCTGCACATAGTTGCAAGGAGGGAAGCGACTCCGGGCTGTCACCATTGTGGCTGCGACGAGGACACGGCGCAGCACACGCTCGAGTCGTGCCCGGCTTGGGGCGGGCAGCGCCGTGATCTCGTCGCGGCAATAGGGGGGGACCTCTCGCTGCCGAGCGTCGTTAGAGCGATGCTTGGCAGCGACAGGAATTGGGCCGCGGTCGCTGCCTTCTGCGATGAGGTCATCTCGCAGAAGGAAGCGGCGGAGAGGGCCAGGGAGGCTGATCCTTCCGCAGACCCGAACCGCCGCCAGCGACTGGGGCGGCGCAGGTGTGAGTATTTGCGCCTAATGCCGCCCTAGCTGAGGCTGCGGGTGATTGGATCGGGGAACGTCCGCCACCCGCAAGGCCTCCCGCGAAGGTGCGATGCTCCGTGTGTGGGTGCGTCGCTCAGTAGAGGGTACCCGAAAGGGTAAGCCGCCGGCGGACAACCGAAGGAATGTAACATAGTTCCAGTGGCCCGCCAATAAAGGCGGACAGACGGCACACGGCGGGTTTCTTTAGTGGGTGAAGGCCCCACACTACCCTGTTCGTTGCCCCGAACGACGGGGTGTGCGGTTAGGTACATTTTTCCCGCCTAAACCAAAAAAAAAAAACGAAAAAAAAAAGGTTATTCTGTCCAAAGATAACCGGGATTAACAATACGTGGGTGAGTGGTGGGCTCTCCTCCTAAAATATCCATTCTATAATAATAATTTAAACTTATTCTAAGTAAATATTGGCTGTCCCTTCATCCGAAATGTTGTTATCTAAATTAGATTCTATAGCTTCCAGTGTTGATCTACGAAGCCATTTGCATTCAAGTTTGGCGAACAAAAATCTACCCTCAGATTATAAAGCTGGAACCCGCTCCTGCTAACACATTTGGTATTTATATGGTGGTAAGTAAAATACGGCTTAGCACAGAATATAACTGGTATAATTGGGGTCTCGTGGCGTGGTCGGTACTGTAACCGACTTCCGTGCACGAGGTCGTGGGTTCGATTCCCACTCAGGACAATTATTTGTGTGATGAACACAGATATTTGTACTGCGTCTGAGTGTTTTCTATCTATTATATGTATGTATTTACAAAATAAAGTAATATATGTATTATATCCGTAATCTGGTACCCATAGCACAAGCGTTAAGCTTAGTTAGGGATCAGAGGACGTTGTGTGAAATGTCCGTGAATATTTATTTATTATTATTATTTATAATGGTACAACTCCACTAATCTATTCTATTCCGCAATATAGATACAAAATAATCAGGTTAAGAAAGGAGAATAAATTTCTAACAAAACCCTATGCTAAATATATGGCATGCTTATATTAAACAAACTATTCCCTGAATGAATGAATCATAAAATATTAAACTTTAAAAATCTGCCGAAAAGAAATAAGATACCTATAGGTATAGTTTCTTATAAAAGTAGGTAGATATTTAATTTACATAATAATTATAAGTACCTATATATATATATATATATATATATATATATATTATCTCTATGTAAGCAAGTTGGATTGAATGGTACACATTGGCTTAATAATATTATAAAGCCGAACGAAAGTAAAATATTTTTTTAACCTAACCTCCCACCTAACCTCTTTCGTCTATTGCTATATGGTAGAAATCATTATGCTTTGAAAAACACTTCAGAATAATTTTTTAAATAAGATGGCAGATATAGCCGCCCACATAATAATAAATAATAACCATGCAAGATCAAAATTCTGTCAAAAAAGCTCATGTAATATAGCGCCCAGGAAACATCACAGCAGGAAAATTATAACGGAGCTTGCAACGTATGTTTGACGAAGGAGAGGAGGTATAAATAAATATTCCTTATATATCTTAAATTTTACTTATTGGTACACTAACATACGCTTTTAGAAAACATCCCCACAACATTTTGACATTCAAGTATCTGTTTGCAAAAAGAAAATACAGAAAAAAATCTCGTAATATATTGGTCCTTCGAGTATTAGATGATGTTTGTTTTTTGAGAGCGGCGGGAGGAGAGAGACGACTACTGCATAATATTATGGTTCTTTGAATAGTTTATAATATTGGCTCTTTATTGGTTGCCGTTAACAAAATGTAAGAGATTCGTTTGTGTTGCTCTACAGCTTTACCACGAGGCCGCAGCAGTTGGTCTATTAGAGACCGTGTTGTTTCATGAGGATGGAGCTCAATGCATTAGTGAAGTTGTGGTGGATTTACTCGACTACGTCGCGGATCAGCTTACTGCGCTTCTGGTGCTTATTAAGTAAGTTCCTACCTCAATTGAAAAGATATTTTTATATCCTTGACAAATAGGATACTTTTTAACCTGGAACAATATTATGTTCCCGTTGGATTGTCAATAAATGGAGTATAATAGGACATGTCCACTTAAAATTTGGCATAGACAGAATGGCACGAGGCAGAAGCTGGTATGTAATTTATAAAACTAAATGTAATATTTATCCATAATTTTGTATTTCGTAGTAACGATTACCTGAAACTTACGTCAGGCAAAACACTAGACAATGAGACTGCTGTTGAAGAACTGGAGCGTCAGAAACGAGATCTGCAGTTTGATATCAGCATGAGGTGCATCTCTATTGTGCGGTGAGTTCGAGCTGAAAATGTATGTGCGTGCTCTTAGGTCTGGGTTGAACAGACGGGTGTTCCTATTAGCCTATGAGCTAGCAAGAAGAGAAAATTTGGGTTGGGCTACTTTTTAGATATGCCTCTCTCAGTCGGTCAATCCCCATCAGTATATAGGGTAGCTGGCTGGCGGTAGAGATTATGTCCATTAGTGGGTATCGTACCTGTACAGGTAAATTTATAATTTTTAATAGTCTAAGCCTAAGGTGTTCTTTTTTCATTGACTTCTTGAGCGTCATATGTGGGTAGACGTGCTAGTACCTATCGCGGTAAAAAACGGATGTGAAAAAAAAAAAAACAATAACGCGTAGAAGTCCATTCAAACCAATCCCACGCAGGTGACGGTTCTCCTCCTATATGAGTTCTGGAAAGTGGCTGATAAGTCATCTTACCATGTGCAGGTATATAGCTGAACATATGGAAGTCACTGGTGCTGGTTCTTCCATCGTGACAAATCTTTACAAGACACACGATGTCCCGTCTCTTTTGACTCATCTACTCTTGCATGAGCCATGGAAGAAAATGGATGACAAGGGAGAACTGGTCACTTTTAACTGTAAGACACTTAATTAGCTTCAAGCTAACTTTTTATTAAATAGTTTGCGTACACAGCTAATTAATCACCTCGTGGTAAAGCTGAGGACGTCCTATTATTGGTCGTCTATACCTAATATCTATAGGTAGTAGGTACATATAAGTAAAATTGCAGCTTTTTACTAAATGCGTATCAATTATGAAAGTATAGCAAAATACCATTTTTTAAAGGTTTTGTCTGTCTGTCAGTTTGTTTGTTCCGGCTGAACTCCGAAACGGCAGGGCCAATTTGGACAGACCTTTCACTGGCAGATGCTGATGTTATAAGAAGTAACTTAGGCTTACTTTTATTTTAGGAAAAGTTTAGGGTTCCGCATAACTAAATCCCATGCGGATGAAGTCGCGGGTAGCAGCTAGTATATACTATAGTTAGTATTGAATGTATCGAATTCGATCCCATGCGTACCGCTTTATATTCCAACTCATTTGCACTTTTGTTCAGAAATTATCATAGCTAGCTGCGAGGTCACCTGAATGTCTGAGATTCCATCGATACTTTATAAGTCCTAGTTACGACTAAAGTTATATAGCATTTGGTTTTTACATCACGTATTTGTGAGTTTTTACCTATCATTATGTCAATAGATTATTCATACGAATTAAAAAACTTTTGTATGTAGTTGGTCGCTGGAACAAACCGACGGCAGAAGAAATGGCTCAAATGCACCGCAGCGAGGCACAGCTGTGGTTGTGCTTGCGACAGCTACTACTGGAACCGCGGCTACCTCATTATTACACAATTGACGAGTGTCGGCGAAATGCTTTCTGTAGAGTGAGTAGTCATTGTAATGACAGATATTACATCCAAACTATGTAGAGGTTTGTACTTACAAATAAACATTAGTGTTTTCGGAGCACCTCTGGACTAGGAAGTCCCTATACATTGCAAAATGAGGGCAGGCGGGGCAGTAGAAATATAGTCCAGTGAGGAACTAAACCTTTTATCTAACCGCACATCCGTCGTTCGGGGCAATGAACAGGGTAGTGTAGGGCCCTCACCCACAAAATAACATTCCCCGGTCCATCCACCTACAGCCTCGGTAGGGAAATCAATTTTATTCCGTGTGGTAACGGACTAAGAATACAAGTGTCACCACTCCATTCTTTCCCACGGTTGTCGTATAAGACGACTAAGGGAAGTAAGCAATTATCATCCATTGCATGACTGGTGGTAGGGCTGGGTACTAAGTGGGAGTAGGTACTCACTTGGTAGCGGGCCCGAGCGGGTTGGTACCACTATCTCCCGTGTGACCGACCATGAAGCACATCGTTGCGTTTTGGCTGTAGCAGGAGATAGCCGTTTATTCTTTCATTTCATATCGGTGAAATGAAATGGTGAGCAGCGGCTTGACAACACTTTCGGTATAGTTGAGTCCATGAGCGACGGATTACCATTTACCATCAGATGGGCCGTGGCTCGTCTGTCACTATATACAATATAAAAAAATACTCGGCATGGGAATTCAGTATACAGAAATCGATCTCAAAAACGATTAAATAAAACAGCCGTGTAGAGCTAGATTTAGCCATAATTAATTAACAATTTACCAACTACTAATTTATTCTTTTTCTCCAGTTGCAAGCCAAAATGTCAGATGTAATGTTGGATCAAATTCCTCCTCTAGGCGACCTGAAGATGTTTCTGTGTCGTTTAGCTGTTGGAGACTATTCAAGCTTGCATAATCGTACTAACGGCAAAAACCCTGGCTGTACGCTGATAGAACTTGTGCCGCAGGTGACGTAAAAAAACCATGGATCTAATGATTATGTCGATTTTTAATACCTCTACCATTTTAGTCTTTCCAGTTTACAGTGATTGTCGTTCGAGACTTGAGCACACTACAGAATACCTTGCTTCATTACCTATATAATGCTATTCCTTTTTTTTTGGTTAAGGCGGGAAGTAAACTACCTAATAACACACCTCGTTGTTCGAGGCAACGAACAGGGTAGTGTGGAATCCTGACCCACTAAGAAAAACCCACTGTCTGCCGTTTCTCCGCATGTATTAGCGGACCACTGGAACTGTGAGATATTACTATAGTGGGTATTCTTATCACTAGTATTTAGCAGGAGATTGAAGCAGGAACCATATACCTACCTATCGCGGCTTTAAGAACTACTGGAGAAAAGCTTTACTGGTAGATCACGGGGTCGATTAGCGAGACTAAAGAAAACAATCTTGACATTTATGGAAGCTAATTTTAGTGTTTAGTGCCAAGCCGAGTAAAAATTAAAACAATACTCTGAGTCACGTGCCAAGCTCGCTAGTTTGCAAAGCATATAAAATACACGAACTTGTCGATATTTCAGATCAAAGGTTCTTACCTAAAACAAGTCCACAAACGTACAAAAACTATTGCTAAAGGCCAGCTTGAGTTTTTCCATATGGATGGTTCTGAAGAATCTCGCTCTATGGCTAAGAAGTTGCTCGACTCGTACACTAGCGATGCTGCCTTAGCACTTGATAGTGGAGGAGCCAAGTGTGCCAAATGTGGAGATAAGGCCACCAAAAAGTGTTCGAGGTGTAAGACCGAGTGGTATTGTGGAAGGTGAGTTGCAAGCTCAAGCTAAATTATAGGTTACACTGAGAACCGTAGCAGTCTCTATCTGGCCTTTTTTTATTAAGGCGGGAAAATTGTATCTATGCACACGCCCGTCGTTCGAGAAATGCGAGGCAACGCACAGGGTTCTCCGCCTGTACTGGCGGGCCACTGGAACTATGTTACACTGATAGGTATCTAGGTGGGTTACATTGGTAAGTATCTAGGTGGGTTATTTTGGTAGGTATCTAGGTGGGTTACATTTGTAGGTATCTAGGTGGGTTACATTGGTAAGTATCTAGGTGGGTTATTTTGGTAGGTATCTAGGTGGGTTACATTTGTAGGTATCTAGGTGGGTTACATTGGTAAGTATCTAGGTGGGTTATTTTGGTAGGTATCTAGGTGGGTTACATTTGTAGGTATCTAGGTGGGTTACATTGGTAAGTATCTAGGTGGGTTATTTTGGTAGGTATCTAGGTGGGTTACATTTGTAGGTATCTAGGTGGGTTACATTTGTAGGTATCTAGGTGGGTTACGTTGGTAGGTAGTGGTACCCGCCGCTCATGCACTCAGCAATTCTAAAGCACTGGCTAAGCTGTTGCTCACATTTCATTTCTCAAATGGAACATGAGGTACATTTTTTCCCGCCATAACAAAAAAAAAGGTATCGACCTACTTACCATTGAACTAATTAATGTCACACAGTTCCAATGGTTCCCTAGTACAGGCGGGTACGACCCACCGCCGGTTTATTTTGTGGGTGAGGGCCCCACACACTATGCTGTTCGTTGCCCCGAACGACGCCGACGGGGTGTGTTGTTAGGTACATTTTTTCACGTCATAATAATAAAAGGTACCTACCTATGCTAGGCGAGTAAATGACATACCTACCTATTCAAAATGTATTAAGTCGGTCCGCCGGTATTAGGCCAGCGTTTATGGACTAGTTCAATCCCCTTGTTATAAATGGAGCCTCGTGCCAATGAGATGTTATATAGCGTCATATACCTAAATCATTTTTTTTTATACTACGTGGGTGGCGAACAAGCATACAGCCCCACCTGATAGTAAGCGGTTACCGGAGCCTAAAGACGCTAAAAACAACACGAGACATCACTCGCGCGTCGCCATCTCCAAGGAAAAGGATAGGTGGATATTAGGGAGAGGATACGTAGAATAAGTACTAAGGAGACAATAGGAAGTATAACAAGGAGAGGATAGGGAAGGGATATGGGCCTCCGGCGCTCTTACTCGGTACTCCTTCCTATCCGCACACCCTATCGTTCGGGGGAACGACCAGGGTAGTGTGGGGCCCTCACCCACTAAAGAAACCCGCCGTTTGCCGTCGCTCCGCCTTTATTGGCGGGCCTCTGGAACTATGTTCCATTCCTTCGGTGGTTTACTCGGTACTCCTATCGGTAGGAGTACCTAGTTTTTTCACACTGATCTTTTCCCCGATCGAGCTGGCTCATTCATGTAATAAGCAGTGGATGTTGTTAATACTCGAGGGAGTGCTGCTGCCCACTCCCCCGGTATTTCCTCAGTCGGCTCTTACGACTCCCGTGGGTAGAAAGGGGTGGGACAATTCTAAAGCCAGCTCCACACGGCCAGTATAATATACCTAGCTCAATGATCCGAATGTACTAATGGATACCAACCTACATAATATTTGGTAGATAAGTTATGGATCTTACTAAAACTAATTTCATTTCAGGGAGTGCCAAGTGCAACAGTGGCCAAAGCACAAGGAGATATGTGACCAGTTTGCAAAAATATGCGTCTAAAATTTTAATTAAGTTTTTACTCTTACGGTATTTATTATTCGTTCTAATTAATATCTACATTACGTATATTATTTCAATAAATATTATGGCTTTTATTCCAAGAATTTTATGTATTGAAGATTATACTGTATCACATTAGTGATGAGGTCTCGGGTTCAATCCCCAGGGTCAGGCAGTGTTACTATAACTTTTTTGTAAAAGGAAACACTCAGTAACAGCTCTGAGTTTGGAAATGTGCCCGGTAGACAGCAATAAGGAAAGCGGAAAAAGACAACTTTACTACGAGCGTGATTCGAACCTGCATCCCTTGCAATCCGGGGAAGTGCTTTGGACCGCTAAGCCATCGTAGTAACCGACGGTGATTCCCTCTTATCTCCACATAACATGTTTTAGATGTCTTGACGACCCACGCCACCTATGCATTTCCATGCATTATTCCATACCAATACAGAATGTTTAATTTTGCAATCAAAATTCATAGTATTTGGGATTTAAACATAGTTGGCGAACCGTGGGTGTGGTAAATACACCTCCCAACTCCTCCTCCCTCACCCTTCGGGAATAGACGTATTTAAATCTTTTCCCATGAGTGGTGTACTGTCACTTTTTGGCGCGTACAGTCAAATGGTTTAGAATGGGGTTTCAAAATAAATGCATAAGCAATTTTTTTGTGATTTTTTATTGTTGGACTTAAACTAGAAGATTAGCTTGACGACTTTAAGTAGTCTTTGAGAACATCCAGCGCTGGCGTCTCTTCACCAAAGTCCTGTAACAACCAACATAATATTAATCTTCAAATTCATCTAAGATAACATGCGTCAACAATTTAAATAATATATAAAAATCGATATAATTTTCAAGCAATCTACAAATTAGTCCCCTGATCCCGTTTTTTGGTAGTGACTGGATAAATATATATTATTATAGTTATATTGTCAATTATGCGTCAGAGTCGCGAGCGAATCAATAAATTGATTGTTTTAAAATTAGGCTGGTGAAGTCTCGAAGTCTGTGAAAGGCAAGTACAGTCATCAGGAGTCTGGTTGATTTACTGTTTGAGTGATAGGAAAGTTGCTTGTGCATATTGGCACGACACCATAGGGTCACTTATGTTAATATTAGCGCCATTATTGCCACTGACAACAGCATAATATTGTCAGTGTTTGTGCTGAGCGCTATGTTTAAGATATAAAAACTTATTAAACTAACTTCTTAAAATAATAAATTAACTATCCATTCATGTTCAACATTGATTTACTAACTTATGTCAATAAATATTATTATTTTACCTTGATAACGACGCAAGAGCAACCAACGATCTTCCTAGCTTTACCATCTTTGTCGATTTTGCAGAGACCGGCCCACTCACCAAGTTTCTTATTGTTATCCACCTGTACATAAAAAGTATTGTGTTTGTTTGTTATTCCTTGACACCACACCTACTACACCCCTGATCGTAATTTCAGTTACAACAGCCTATAATAGAAGCTAGCAACACCAGAGTCACCATCTCCAAGGAAAGGGATAGAGAGCATAGGGAGGGGGTTAGGGGGTTTGGGCCTCCGGCGCTCTCACTCAACATACGAACGGTAGGCTGATCTTTGGTGAGAGGGTGCTACATCCCCGATCGAGCCGGCCCATATATGCTGGAATAAGCAAGGTTCTACCACTAGAATAGGCAGGATCAATGTGGGTACGGATTATGTAGCTAGCTGTTTGTTCATTTTTTTGTGGATAGTTATAAAGCAACCACAGAAAGAATGGGAAGTGATAGTGGAGGCTGGAGAAGGAAAACCGAAGAAAAAAAACCACACAAATTAACTGGACCTGCAGTTATCTTATCAGTTATGTAACTTAGCAGTTTCCAAACCAGTTATAATCTACAAAAGGTGGTATTAAAAATGTCCGTGTGCTAGGAAAGTTGACTCGTCAGGGTGAGAGTCACCATAGGGGCACACGTTTTAATATGCGCTCGTTATTTGCGGGACTGGCATTAAAGCCAGGACCACTCGTGCAGAGCGCTCGCTCGCTAATTAATAATCAAATGTGACACAATAGACAAATCAAAAAATTGTAATCTTTATTATTGTAAGATTCCACACAAAAACAACTAAATCCTAGTCCCAGATCCAAGAAGTCGCAGGTTGCAGCTAGTATTCCATAAAGCAACAAATATTTCTTGTCTAACTCTATATCAGTGTTTTTCAATCTTTTAGAATATGCAACCCCTTTACAAGTTGAAAAATTAAAGATGAAGGATGGATGTGTGTATGTCAATGACATTTCTAAAAAAACATGTAAACAGTTAATAATGTGATATTACAGAATAAAGAGCTGGTTGTAGCCTAGTGCACATTTACAAGCTGGCCTTTCCAGCATTAGATGGTTGATCAAATGTGACACGTAGTCACATTTGATACACCTGACTTTCTGCATATGAAAGCATGTTAAGCCATGGGCAATACCCATGGCTTAACTGTAATGGCTATATAACATGGCTTGGCTGTAAAGAACAGAGACAGAAATGAACAACACTGAGTGTTTTAACAGATACTTTCAAGGATCCAATGGGTATTATAATTAATATTATAGTTAATATTAATTTGGAAATATTTAGCTTTACCTTCACAAGTGGGATTTGATGTTCATTACAGAGAGCCTGTACAAGCTTCTTGTATGTCGCCTCATCACAGTTTTCAGCCAGGACGCAGAGAACTGCTTGCCTCCTGAACACAATAAATAACAGTTTAGATATAATTAAAAATATTACAATCCTACAGGTAATAAACTGTCAACAAATACTTGTATCAGAGTTACAATAGACATGCATAATTAGCAAAAACACAGAAAGGGCTTACTAATATTCATAGAAATCCTGAATAAACAGTATAGAGGACATTTTGAGAGAGCCCACTCGCAGTAAAAGCTCTCTTTTTCCACTTTCACAATAATTTGTTCAAGTGTAGAGGACCTTTAATCTAATCAGGAAGTAAATGTGGCACAATTGGGAGGCCACAATGTGGTATGTCCAGCAATGTGGTACTATGTATGTGCATCTATGTTGGCATTAATAAGTATCCAACGAATCTAAATAATCCGCACGATATTTCCAATCTGTACAAGACTAGAACAGCCACGCACAGAATGAATATTATCTGTATTTTTAATGCCAATAAAATTAATTTGCATCAATATACAGTTACTACACCATCCAATCCATTGCAGTGTGGGGCCGGCTTTAGAATTGTCCCACCCCTCTTTACCCACGGGAGTCGTAAGAGCCGACTGAGGAATACCGGGGGAGTGGGCAGCACTCCCTCGAGTATTAAGAACATCCACTGCGATCGCCAACCCGCCTGCCAAGCGTGGCGATTATGAAATTATCCCCCATGATGGGACCGCTCGTTGTGGCGTTCTCTTAGGGAGGTCTATGTCCAGCAGTGGACTTCGAAAGGCTGATGGATGGATGGACACCATCCAAACCAATCAACCAAATCTTTCTTTTAGAGAAGGAAGTGACAAATAACTCCTTTTCTTTCTCAAACTTCCCTTACTATTATCATACCTCTATCTGGCATGATCTTCTCTAAGATTGAGAGCAATTTAGGCCATAATTCACTCTGGCTCACAGCAAGCTAGTAGACTGCTTCACAATATTTGCAATGATAATTTATAACCAATTAAAAACAATTTCGAAAAGTGAGAGGAGTGCCATGCTAGATTTGGACATCAATACGACTGAATTTGCATTCCTTGATTTTACCACCACATTATCACTGACAGTTATTGTTTCAAGACAAAAAAGAAAATTTCAGACTTACTTGTCCAAAGCCTTGGCTGCCTCATGCAGTCCATGGACAAGGCCTCCGTGGATGAGGGCGGTCTTTAGCACTTCCTGAAGCGCTGTGTTCACATCCATCGCACCTCCGCTAAGCACGGGATTTGGGGCAACATCGCTGTAAAAAACGAATCAGATACAGACAAGTAGTATGTACTCTAGTAATTAGCTTTATATATAATATTTTAGGTGCAAAGGAATAGTACGCGAAATTTCAGATTTCAAAAAAATATCTCAGGGTAATAAAAATTGTTCTAAAAGGTTATGTTGACAACATGTTTACAAATTTATTTACATTGATAGAACCATATTTTATACATATAGGATTTAAATAAGAACATATATAATAGTTATTAATGATGCTTTCTAATAAATATAGTACCTACTTAAATCACAATAAAAGAAAACAATGCTTACACATCTACATCAGCCATGGTTTTTTGTGATTCGACGACCTGAAATATGAAATATAACGAGTTGAGAAATATGTCGACATATTTTATAAATAACTGTAGCGGAATCTTTATGCAAGATTATTAAAATATTTGAAGATTCAAAGAAAATCAACACAGAGCTTTTGACATTTTACCTTGCGCACCGGAAAGGATAAGAGCTGTCAAAGTCATTATTGCCGTAATAATATTGTCAAATTTGACAACGTATTTGACATAACCATAGATAAATAACTATACTTGGAACATGGAAGTAACATGTATACAACCAAAAACCATGTGCCTAGTCAAAATGAGCTTATTCAGTATGCTTTCAATTAACTTTAAATTCAATTAACGACCGAGCTGTAACGGCGAATGTGTTGTCGACTTGGTAGTGATTCATCGGCCTAATCACTCATAAAATGTTTAAGTCTGTCCGTGTGCTGACTGACTAAGAATACAAGTGTCACCACCCCATCTTTTCCCGCGGGTGTCGTATAAGGCTAGGCTTGCAGAATAAATATCGATTAATCGATATTTTTTTCAATATATCGATATTTTATGGCGATATTTATTTTTTCGATATATCGATGTAACGATATAAAAGTTCAAGTATCGAAAACGTATCAAATTTAATATATTACAACTTAGATCCAAATGCTTATAACGAAAAGGTAGAAAAGCTTATTATTGCTTGAAAAATAACTCGTTAAAATGATATAAGTAAAATATTCACGGGTTTAACTTAAGATACTAGCACTTTTTATACATAAATGAATAATATTATTATACCTATTATTATTAATAATGAATAATATTATTAAACCTAAAAAATATTTGTCGAATGTTAGATAAATGAACTTAGTAATATTTAAGAAAGGCTATATAAAACAATAATAAGATAATTCGTGGCCCTAATAAAATGAGTTCATTTCAGAACACAAAATGTGAAAGTAATTTATTTCAGTTAATGAAAGTCATTTCACATGTCCTACCACCAACAAAAAAATGCGTGTACTTATGAACGCGCATGAGAAGTTATACTTCTTTGGCAGAAGTTATACTTCTTTGGCATCTTTATATTTTTGCGCTCTTCACTGATTTTTCATGTAGTGGGAAGAAGCCGCCGATTCATTCATTTCCTGTCCTCGAAAAGAAGTGCTTAGAGTACTAAATATTCATTTTTATTAATTTATCGAATCAATTAATCATTTGAATTATTAATTAGAATTTAAAGCAGTAACAAGCACAAGTCCATCCTCACGTGGATTGCTGCTCACATTTCTGGGCAGACGCACCAAAATACCATCTTGACCCACTTGACTCCCTGCAAAGGTGTGTTGTTCGAATTGTCTATGATCCCAATCTCACGGATGAACTAGAGTCGTTGGGGCGGCAGAAAGACTTTTGGGGCTCTCTGTACGCTCTATCGACTCTTTAATGCGGAGTTCTCTATGGAATGGCTTGAGGTGGTACTAGCGTCACCATTTTACCACCGGACACGACTAATTTGCTGAGATTCTGAGCCGTAAAAAGTCCGTGAAATTGTATGTTTGTAAAGTCCTCCACGTAATAAGGATTATTCCTTATTGCAAAGTAAAAAAAAGTTACCGATATATCGATATTTTTTTTCGATATCTCGAACCGATATCAATATTTTTATAATCTTAATTTTGCTGAAAATCGTGTTAAGCCGACTTTCAACTATAAGAGCTCACCCCCATCTCCTTCCTGACCTCAAATTGCCCGTAAATTATTTTTCCTTTTATTTTTGTTATATTTTCTTACTTTTCCAATGGGTTTCATCCTGTTCTCATTTTTTTCATTTTTTACCATTTTCAAAGGCTTCGGCACTGGCCTAAACATGTAACAACGCGACATATTTCTATGTAAAATATAAATAGTGACAATGGGATTGAAATTAATCCGTAACTGAAACAGAAAATTAGTGAGGACATCCTCTCAGGATCCTCTCAGGATGTCCTTACTAATTTTCTGCTACTTACCTGTGAAACGTGCAATTATCAGGATTGTTTATATGCTTTGCATCACAAGCACTCACTGAATAAACAACCATTATATTGAACAGTTATAATCATATAATAAACAAGATTTATAACAAAAATAAATCAAAAAACCGCGAAGCTAGTTTCAAGCCTCTTGATCATAGATCTCTTGACTTTTGACTACCTGTCATTCAAACAGATTACAATTACATTAGATTCGCCTTTCTCTTCCATCTTGCTAAGATCTTGTATATTGCCGTATAAGGCATTGAGCTTTAAGGTTTTCTTCTCGCTCACACGCTTTGGTGATCTATACGTAAATACTATATCTATGGCTGTGACTGGCAACGAATAAAAATAGTCTACTAGCTACTTGTAGACTAAAACCGTGGCAAATTTAAAATAAAAGTGTCAATACAGTGCCATTTCAATTTTGTATAGTTTTATTTTTAGTAAATTTTATTTAGAAAATATATTTGTGTTATGAAATCGTTGTGTTTTAGGTCATAATAAATAGAACTGTGTATTGTAGTTGTAAAGAAGTTATAATATTACCATATTAAAGATGTCCTATCAGTAGTATATAAGTTACGTATCATTGTTATTGCAATGATGAATCGAAGTCCCGATATTATGTTTACGGCTGAATATATAAAAAACGTTTTATATTTTGCTACAGTTAAACAAGGAAAAACTCTTAGAAGCACAGCTGATACGCATTATTTCAGTATAGACAACGAACTAGTTTACGAAAATTATTATTCAGATTTTGGACCTTTAAATCTTGGGTGTGTGTTTAAATATTGTAGGATACTTAATGACAAAATTAATCAATTTCTAAATAAGCAAACTATAGTACATTACACTTCAGTGGAGCCTAAGAAAAAGGCAAACGCTGCGTTTTTATTAGGATGTTATGGTGTATTGTATTTGAGCCTCACTCCACGAGACGCCTTAAAGCCATTACAAGTGCACGGACAAAATTACAGGTACATATATTTTTTTGTCAGCTACCAAATAGGTCTATTATTTACTACATTCAGGAGAGGAGCAGGAGTTTGAATTCCAAATTCGGTACCTATTTAAGTAGTTATTCATCCTTAGCACGGCGGTGCTTTGCGACCGCGAGTGATTGATTCGGCATGTTTTTTTTTCATCTTCTGATGATAAATGGTAACCGTCACTCATGGACTCAACTATACCGAGAGTATTGTCAAGCCGCTGCTTACCATTTCGTTTCACCGATATGAAATTAAAGAATAAACGGCTATCTCCTGCTACAGCCAAAGCCAAAACGCAACGATGTGCTTCATGGCCGGTCACACGGGAGATGGTGGTACCAACCCGCTCGGGCCTGATACCAAGTGAGTACTCCTACTTGGTACCCAGCCCTCCACTCCTCATCCAGTCATGCAATGGATGATAATTGCTTACTTCGCTTAGTCGCCTCATACGACACCCGTGGGAAAGAATGGGGTGGTGACACTTGTATTCTTAGTACGTCACCACACGGACAAACTTCACTTTGTAACTTCAAACTATGAAGTGCGTAGGAACACGACCTCACAGTTAGAAGGTTTGTACCTAAGCTACACCGGACTTGGTTCCTGGGTGGTGTACATATATTGTGTAGTAATACAGAAACGATATAATACCTATATAGTTTCACATACTCGTATTATGTGACTGTGATTATGTTGGACTTCTTCGCGCCGATTTAATTACCTAATTGAAATAAATGAAGTATGGGTGCGTTGCAACTCTGCTTAGGTACCCTTTAACTTTACCCCTTTAGAGATAAAAATTTGGAAATATAAAGAGTAATTTTTATTTAGTTCATAGTAATATTTAATTATGTTAAATACTTCAGAGGTATCTACTGCATTTTTGATAGGCCTTTTCAAGATGCGACGCAAGGTGACTCTGATTTTACGATATCTATATTGGACTGTCTGCAAGCGATAAAAAAAGCTCGAGAGTTGGGCTTTTTTAACTTTCAAGATTTTAATTATGAAGAATATGAAAGACTTGATAAAATACAAGGTGGTGATTTAAACTGGATTGTGCCTGGTAAAAGATGTTTAATGCGTTCGGTAAACTAATAATGGTTAAGTTTTCTTTGGACTATTATATAGCTGATTTTTCTTTCAGGAAAATTTCTAGCCCTCATCGGACCTGTAGATTATAGCGTCTCTTTGTACCATCCACCAGAAATGTATATTGATTATTTCTTAAAAAACAATGTTAAAATAGTAATACGATTAAACAAGAGACTATATGATGGAAATGTGTAAGTTTTTGTGTTTTGTCTCTGAACGATAAAGGAAAGCAACATTTATTTAGAAAGAAGCACTTCTATTAATTATCTTTTCATCAGGTTTAATAATGCAGGGATAGTTCACTACGACTTGTTTTTCTCCGACGGCTCGTGCCCACCGCGTCATATTCTCTTTAAATTTTTGCAAATCAGTGAAGAATCGGATTGCGCAATAGCAGTTCATTGCAAGGTTAAGAGTCTACTCTGTTGATGGTATTAAATTTGATTGATTTTCTTTTCGATTTCTGACAAAGAAATTGTTCAGGCAGGTTTAGGTCGCACGGGCTCACTGATCGGTTGTTACCTCATGAAGCATTATAAAATGACATCTCACGAAGCTATTGGTTGGATGAGAATTTGTAGACCTGGTTCTGTGATTGGACATCAACAGGTAAAATCTTAAATTTCTATAAAAATGATGATACCATTAACGGTTACTAATTATTGATTTATATAAGGGCTGGTTGGAGCAATTGGAACCATGGCTGCTGAAACAAGGGAATATTTATAGGTAAATAGCTATATATATTTCATATTTATATGTTCATTCATAATTTAAAAAAATCGAATTGTATATAATTGCACACTAAAATTTATAAAGCTTGTGACAGGAAAAGCACCTACCAGGATACTGAGAAGTTGCCATACCATGAATTTGGCATATACTCCATAGCTGAGAAGACTGCGAAGCAGCGACCGGTGGTATTCCATAAATCGCCTTCACCACCTCCTCCAATAAAGATACAAAGTGGGCGAATAAATGATTTACAAACTGCTATCAGACCACAGAACTCCAGAATTAAAGACGGTTACTGTTAATTTTTATTTATTTACTCAAACAGTGTTATTTTTAAAGTCTATTTGCGAGTTTCTAAATTATTTTTCGATTATCAAATACAAATTGATGATTTTAAAAGCATGTTTAAAGTAACACTGTTTGTGTCCTAGTTTTTACAACTACTAATGATTTGAGCAACGCACCGTCAATTTGAATTAGCATAAACAGTGTTATTTAAGCATGTCACGAAGATCAAAATTTTTTAATCACTTGAAATATTTCATTTCACATTTAGATATATCAGATAATGAAGCCATTGAAGAGAACGAGATATACTTAACATCATGTGATTTAACAATAAAGCCGATTCGTCCGATGAAACAAATAAAGGGTTGCGTTTTGATGAATAGCAGTGAAGAATACGATGAGACTGATTTAGTTAGTGAACATTGTGAAACATCCGCATGGAGAAAATATCTTTGTTGTGTTCCATGTTTGAGATCTTTGAACGATGGTTTGTTTATGTTGGCGGTGCGTTGCACAAGCATTATTCCCGAAAAATATAATTCAAATATTTTGTGCAGTTTTTTGAACTTGGTTGGTAGTCGTCTTTTATTGTTTTCTTTTACTGTATTACCTATTACTATTTAATTTTAAGACAATTGATATTTTTTCTGCCGAGGTAGCTATTAATAAAGCAACCGAAAAGGAACGCGACTGGCGTATGAATTTAAAAAGTCTAACTGGCAATCCAAACATGCCTAAGAAGTAAGTAAAATAAGCTTATATAAACTGCTGGATTTCTCTTTACATTTTTGCTAATTAATTAACTATGTACTACTTGCCCACTAGAGAGCAATTTGATCGGAGCAATACTAATTCACAACGCAGTAGTGGTGCAGGAGATCCGAAAGCTGGGCGACCAACCTCCCGAAATTCTATACGTTCTTCAAGTGTATCATGGGAACACAGAAAAGCTAATGTTAGTTATATTTTATGTGCTATTATGTCATCATCAGATGGCTAGGGGGATTCCTAGCCTAGTAGAGGATACCCGAAAGGGTAAGCCGCCGGCGGGCCACTGAAGTAATCCAACACAGTACCAGTGGTCCGTCAACACAGGCGGAGAGACGGCACACGGCGGGTTTCTTTAGTAATATTTCATCCATCAGCCTTTCGACGTCCACTGTTGGACATAGGCCTCCCCAAGAGAACGCCACAACGAGCGGTCCTGTGCACTCATATGGGGGGATAGTACCGTAATCGCCACGCGTCGCAGGCAGGTTGGCGATCGCAGTGGATGTTGTTAATAGGTACTCGAGGGAGTGCTGCTGCCCATTCCCCCGGTATTTCCTCAGTCAGCTCTTAAGACTCCCATGGGTGGAGAGCGGTGGGACAATTCTAAAGCCGGCCCCACACGGCTAGGTAAGGTAGGTAATATTTAGGGTGTAATTATTAAGGAGTCTGACAAATTATAACGACAGCCAGGATGATAAGGTGCGAATGTTGCCGATCGTTCGAACAGCAAATGCACAACCATACTAAGATCTCCTCATGCTATGTGCTGTTATATAAATTATAATAAGACATGCCTTTATTATTAATATATTTTATTTCTAAGGTACCTGATTCCATGAGTGTACATGGACCACCTAATGCTGTACCTATCACAACCTTTCGAACTAGTCAACCTCCTATGATAAAGAACATAAGCGATGCTAGAGTAAGTTAAATTATCATTAATTTACCTAGTTTGTGAATTTTTATTTATTTCATGTCTTCGAACTTTACGTTTGATTTCAGAACTTTTTAATGCGAAGTAGTATTTATAATTCAGAAAGGGATAAACATTTAAAGTCGAGTATTACAGTGACTCCTCAAGTACGAGCACAAAATTTAGTTTTGTCTGTTGGAAATACACATGTTACACCATCAGCTGCGAATGCAGGTTTGTGAGTTTTATTTTTTGTTTTCTTATTCTAAAATCAAATAAATAATTTCTTCACAAATTAAAATACCTATATATTTAACTTCTCATATTTTCCTGCAGTGTCTAAAACCACATCACATCCCCAATATAGACGACGTTTAGGACGAAGTCCAAGTCCACCGGTTCGACTGGCTAATGAACAGAACAGAGCCACAAACACACCATCATCTACTGAGAAATTTTTAGTAAGGGATGAATCAAAATGTACATTAAAAGATGCTTTGTCAAGATTAAAATGTGAGTAAAGTCTAGTACTACATCTAAAAAAAATAATGTAATAGATCTTATAGAAGTTAGAAGAAAGTTACAAAAAATAATGCCACTTTGGTAAATGTATTAAGCCTACTGGCTTTTTGATTTCAAAACATGAACCTGCGAATGAATGGTAAACTTACATAGGACGAACAGATGTTATAGGTATTTTTTCGTCCTAAGTAAGTTTAATTCCTACATTGCTTCTTGCTATTATGCTGGCCTGTAACACAAGATCAGTTGCATTAAATATTTATGGCAACATGTCCGCTACTGTCAGTAAAACTAGCTTATTGAATGTTGCAATCAAACTCCTGAAATTATATATAAATACAATTTTAGTATACAAATAAGAAAAAAGAAAAACAAAATTATATCGAAAGAACAAAATTTCGAAAAAAAAACAATGGTTCGGACATGTGGAAAGAATGCCGGACGAGCGACTGGCTAAGAAGATATACAATGCGAAAGTGGAAGGATGTAGGTACAGGGGGAGACCGAGACTTACCTACCAACTCAATCAAATTGGTCATGTATTGAAGGAAGGTGGAGTCAGGAGTCTCTGAAACCGGCGAGCGTGTATGAAGAGAGTTATAAATGTTGAGGAAGCGAGAGATGTATGCAAGAATAGAGCCTCTTGGCACTCTGTTCTCTCTGCCTACCCCGCAAGGGAAATGGCGTGATGATAAGTAAGTAAGTAAGTAACAAAATTTCCTAATCAGTGTTGCCCTACAGAAAGAAAAAAATCTAAAACACTAACCCTGGCTCCAAACGATGGGTCCAGGCACTTTTGATAAAACTGACAAGCGAGGGTCAACTGCCAACGCTTGCCCCAAAAAATTATGGCGATCCATACGTTGGGGGAACAGCGTTGGGCCCAACGTGTTGAGCCGGGATGAGTACCAAGTATGAATTTCATATAGTCTAAGTAGTAAAAATTTTTTTAATTATTTCACCAGTTTGATTATTAGACAAATTCTATACCAAACAAACCGATGAAATGTCAAAAATTTTTTTTTAATTGTTAATTAAAAAATCATATCCTGGACTGAAATTTGTTAGGCAACCCATATGCAATATATTTATTGACATATTAAATTAAATATAAAATAAGTTTCATCAAATAACATCTCGGTGAAGGTCGTTTTATATCGGATCCTATACTAATAATATTTTCCAATGCAATGTGAATGTGCAAAAATAACTTTACATAGGCACGATGTGTGGTTTTCGTATTAGAAGCTGAGATTTTTACCAGGCTAGCAGGCTACATGATTTTTTTTTTATTTATTGAGGCGTCATAGTGAGGTATCCACGGTTAGGAAAAATGTCCAAAAGATAACATTAATTCAAAAATGGAAATGTCATTGTCAAAACGATTTGACAATGTATGTATCTACAAATTATAACCTCTCAAATGATGCAATTATTAGACGCAGGTAAAGTTTTTATGAAGTAAAATGATGATTTTAAAGTCAATTCCTGTTGTATAAATAGTTATATACTGTGCTAACGCCGCCTAAGATGGGTGCTTTAGCTACAAAAGCTTTGAGGCCGATCAAGTCCTTTAACATTGAGAATCGAGCTCACCGTGTGATATCTAAGGAAAAGCCGACTCCGGCGCCTCGATATCCAAGTAATATCAGAGATTTGCAAAATACGATTGAAGCAGACCCTAATATAGATGAAAAGTTAAATAAAAAGAATGCAGATCTAGATAATAGGCTGAAAGAAGTTTATGTAACCTCTTTGGGAAGGCCAGAAGATGACATTACGCGCGAAAAGAGAAGCAAGATTTCCTTGCGGCCCTTACCTTTAAACCGTACCATGCCTCCAGTGTATGAATTAGGGTATAAAGAGCCTGATAAAGTGCCTTATGGTAAAACTACACTGAAGGATGCTATTAATTTCATTGGTGCACATCAAATGGATCCTAAAGAGATTACTGCAGGAAGAATAGCTTTAGAATACAAACTAAAGGAAGAAGATGTTGGAAGCGTCCTTAAATATTTTAAAACATTTGAGGTTTATGTACCAGAAACAAAAGCTACCGCTGCAACCTTTGTTGGACCTGCAACCTCAAGAAAGCAACTATATCAAGATAGTACTAAACAAATAGATAGCAAAACAAATAAAGGGAACTTGGATATAGTTAACCAGGCACACAATAAAATTTAATGAGAAATATAAAAGATTGTGTTGCACACTTGCTTAAAATTTCATGAAAGTATATAAGCTAAGCCCATATTTATATATTCATAAAAATTAGGAACTTGTTCTCATCTATATGGTTGAGAAAATGTCAATATTGACTTTATAGCAACCTGATTGTATGGATGAATTATTTAATGCTACATTTAAGACATCTTAGAGAAATGAATTTCATGGCATCTTATAAATTAATTTACCAGACACAATTTTCCTATTCCGAGACACCCATTTGTATGATTAACATGCAGAGTTAACCATATACAATTGTTATAATTTGAGTAATCACTGATACTCAATACCACAAACAGCCATTAGAGATCATGTCAATTTACTAGCAAGGATAACAATCTTATTGCAATCATAATTTGTGAAGTTGCTTAAAATTATGACTGGTGTCATCAAAGTTGATTCTATTGATGAAAGAATTTTGAAAACGGAAGTGTAGTGTCAGATACTACCCTGATCCTGACAAACATTTGTAAAAATATCTACTGACCTCACCATTTAGAATGATCACTATCAGACATTTATAATGTTATGTAACTGGCTGGAAATTTATTAATCATGTTATATAGCTGCCAACATGCTTATTGTACAAGTGACTTGAACTTGGGATATGCCACTATTTGACTCATGACAGATACTTACACATGTGATTTTCTGCCATGTCCTTATCATCTCCTTTATGCACATCCTGAAAGTATAACTTATATTCAGTTTCATCTCATTCTCAGAATATGAACTTAGGTTGTTTATTTAAATATACATAGTGTATGGAATATTTTGTTATATATAATGCAAATGTGATTTAGATATAGAGAAATAAAATGATTCTGTTGTTAAATATAACTTTTATTCCTACATATACATACATAGCAACATGCCTGTATTCCCCGAGGCGGTAGACAGAGGTGTATTATACTTACACCCACGGTTCGCCAGCTGTTTTTTTTCTTTCCGTGTGGTGACGGACTAAGAATACAAGTGTCTCCATCTCATTCTTTCCCACGGGTACGGTACCCTTGGGAAAGAATGAGGCGACTAAGGGAAGTAAGCAATTATCATCCATTGTATGACTGGTGGTAGGGCTGGGTACCAAGTGGGAGTACTCACTTGGTATCGGGCCCGAGCGGGTTGGTACCACCATCTCCCGTGTGACCAGCCATGAAGCAAATCGTTGCGGTTTGGCTGTAGCAAAATGGTGAGCAGGGGCTTGCCAATGCTCTCGGTATAGTTGAGCCCATGAGCGACGGTTACCATTTACAATCAGATGGGCCGTGGCTCGTCTGGCACTAAAGGCAATAAAAAAAAAGTCCCACGTAATAGGGTGCGAGCTTATTTCCGTCTACCGGGCACATTTCCAAACTACGGGCTGCTACTGAGAATTTTTCTTTTTATGAAAAAGCTCAATAACACTGGCTGACCCAGAGATCGAACCCGAGACCTAATGACTGGCAGTCGCTCACACTACCGCTGCACCACAGATATAGTCCCGTAACTTTTATTCCTGGCGTGCTTTACTAGTTCTTATTCTTAAATGTCTATATCTCTACATAGTATGAAAAAAAAAAGTTGTTTCCGTGATTATCTGTCTGTATATCTGTTAACTCCTAAGCCATGCATAGGAATTAGATGTGGTTTTCATCATCAGCTAGACAATTTTTCATGGCATGAATAACACTTAATAAAGATTTTACATACCTAAGTAGAAATTAACAATATTTTGCAACTAAAACCTAAAAGTTAATCTCCCAACCTCTTGCTGACTAGCCCTCACCGCCGTCTCCTTTTGCGAGGTGAAGCACGCATATTAGGAGGCTACATAGCGCGAACGGTAGTTACTAGTAGGTAATATTCCGACCCGCAGAAAACACACTAGGTGTCAAAGAGCACATAACGAGCGAGGACTCGAGCGAAGAGTATATACCTTGCATCTGCCTAAAGGTAATCTGAAGGTACACTACGGGGTTTTAGCAGGAGTACCTACCTACCATGCCCATCGGGAGTCCGGCATAGCTTTCACACATCCGGCGGGAGGTATCCACGTATGGTTTCCTCGCGTAAGAAATTAAGGGTTACGATTAAGAAATTCACTTCCATCCATCAGCCTTTCATCGTCCACTGCTGGACATTGGCCTCCCATATTGGGGGTTTTACCATAATCGCCACGCTTGGCAGGCGGGTTGGCGATCGCAGTGGATGTTTTTAGTACACAGGGGAACGCAGCTGCCCGGTCCCCCAGTAATCCCTTAGTCGGCTTTTACGACTCCCATAGGAAGAGACGGGGTGGAGCTATTCTTGGTGCCGGCCCCACACGGCAGAAACTCACTTACAAAGCAAATATTTATATCACACTGTTACTTTAAAATTAAATTATTTAATGTTTAGTAGGATAGATATTTAAGTCGATGTGATTAAGCCGTGTGGGGCCGGCTTTAGAATTGTCCCACCCCCTCTCTACCCACGGGAGTCGTAAGAGCCGACTGAGGGATACCGAGGGAGCGGGCAGCAGCACTCCCTCGAGTAGTAACAACATCAACTGCGGTCGCCAACCCGCCTGCCAAGCGTAGCGATTACGGCATTATCCCCCATGACGGGACCGCTCGTTGTGGCTTCTCTTGGGGAGGCCTATGTCCAGCAGTGGACGTTGAAAGGCTGATGGATGGATGGATGGCAGATAGATATTCTGTCACAACAAGCAATCATCCTTGTTTGCGAACGTATATTTTGACGGCATAAAAATCATGTAGGTAGTAACTAAACTTAGAATATAATCCTAACCCTATTCTTTTCTGTCGTTGATGTTAGTGGCGACGAATAGAGATGGCTCTTTGGGCGCAGCGTCGTTAGGTGCAAATCGTGAAGCACCTGCACCTCGTGTAGCCCCCAGCGTCAGATCGGACGAACGACCACTTGCTACACAAGGGGATATGCTTAACTGCATTAAGGTAAATTATTCAGCTTATAGATGAGTAAATCATATATAAAAACATAGTATCACGTCTGTTTCCCCGACCGAAGGAATGTAACATAGTTCCAGTGGCCCGCCAATAAAGGCGGAGAGACGGCACACGGCGGGTTTCTTAAGTGGGTGAAGGCCCCACACTACCCTGTTCGTTACCCCGAGCGACGGGGTGTTCGGTTAGGAACATTTTTTCCCGCCTTAACAAAAAAAAGTGGTAGGCATAGGTGTATTACACACCCACGGTTCGCCAGCTATGTTTAAGTCCCACGTAATAGGGGGCGAGCCTATTTTCTTTTACGAAAAGGCTCAATAATGGGTGTTTTCTATCTATTATATGTATGTATTTCCAAAAAAAAAGTAATATATGTTTTATATCCGTAATCTGGTATCCATAGCGCAAGCATTAAGCTTAGTTTGGAACCAGAGGACGTTGTGTGAAAAATGTCCGTGAATATTTATTATTAAAAAATAACACTGCCCGACTCGAGGATCGAATCCAGGACCTCATGATCAGCAGTCGCTCACATTACCGCTGCACCACCGAGGCAGTTATTTATGGGTAAATCACCATCTAAAATAGTCCAGATTGAAAAATTATCCGTATTTATTTCCCACTATTTGGGATGGAGGAATGTCGTGCCTAATAGGCACACTAATGTGTTTAAAAAATAGTAACTCCTTGCGGTGTCCCGAATCTCCCGAGGCTTTACCACGAAAAGCTGTATTTATCGGGATAATATAGCTTATAACACTCCCCAAAGTCCGTTCAAGTTCCGTCAAATATTGGTGGAATAATTTTTGAAATCGAATGAGTATTACGAGAATTAGGTACCCTCGAGTTCCAAACTTACATACGTTAGTTACCTTTTTATAGATCTGTTCTATACTCAACAGAAAGCTAACCGATAAATTAAATTCTTCATTTAAGGTGCGACAACAGTCATTTGCCTAATATATCAGTGTTTGTATTCTGAGATGATAATTTAATACAATAAAGTTTTATTATAATTTCAGTTTGAAAGAAGATTACGTGACAACTGGAATTCGGAAAAGCTCGGGTTAAATGATAAGAACAAGTAATTTACAGTTTTTATTTTACTAGCTGCTACCCGCAACTTCGTGCGCATGGAATTTATTTAATTTCTTTTTTAGTGCAGAATCCTAATTATTTTTCCAAAACAAAAGTAAGTTATTCCTTGTAACAACAGCTATCTGCTAGTGAAAGTCCCGTCCAAATCAGTGCAGCCGATCTGGAGATTATCCGGAACTAACAGACATAAACTTACAAAAATGGTAATTTGTTAAAGGTAGCGTTATATACTCACGTAAACGTTTTGTAAAAGTTTTTATTTAGAGATTACAGACACTTCAATTTTATTTATTTGTATAAATATGTATATCTATATACCTACCTATAGACAGCGGCTGGTTAAGAACATGTGTAATATTTGTTATTGTTGAGAGTAGTGGTAACACCAAATGGTCAGTCAAACTCTAAACCTCGCAAGACTGTTGAACATTAAAGTTATGGCCGAATAATTTTTATATGGTAAAATAAAACATCTCGAGGCAAGGGGCCTTTCATAAATCACATCACGCTATATTTTGAAGTGGATCTGCGGGCGTATACTTAACTTTATTAAATCATTCAATTTCCATGCAGTTCACTTCTCGACTCAGTTGAAATTAGTATTCTGACACATCAAATGCTGAATTACTGAATGGTTTATAAACAGCAAAACGTTATGTCAAATACGTCAAATGTGAGTTCGTAATACGGTTAAATCCAGTCAATATCCGTTCTGCGACCACGTGACCACTGGCTGGCTGGATTAGCGAGATGAGTATACGAAATTGCAAGGCAATTCACTTTACGGCGTAAACTGCCTGGAAATAATAGCTTGTAATACGCCTGCTGGTGTGTAAATATTACGGCACATAAGTTAGACCCTCTCCTCCTTCCTTACCTTGCGGTTAAATAAGTTAAATGAGCACCAATACATCATCCCATGTTAGGTATCTTAAGTGATACCCTCTCTCCCCTTAAACGTGAACATAATTCTTGAATGGCCCCGAATATGCTATTTTTCGCCCTTTTATGATGTCTGCCAATCAGCACTGTTCAGGGTGGTGGACTGTGGCCTCAATCTTTCTCATCCTCGGTTCGTCGTCAATAGTGGGTGGGGAGAAATGCGTACCCTCATTTTGTTGTTATTACTAGTAGGTACTATTCCACAATCTATACATATTGTGGTACACTTTACTGAGAAACTATCACACGTTCAGATTTGGGCTTTGACATAGTAATTTCAATTTATTTCTAGATGTGTTGTTATCTATCATAAAAATTATACACATAAAAAAATATAACAATTTTTATTAATTAAATTTTATAGTATTCCTAACGCCATCTATCGAAAATTATAAATTAAGCAGAAAACTTCGCGAGCCCTCACAAAGCTCAGGTTTTAGTTTATTCAGTTTGAATATTTTTTTCTCTACTACAACCAGTTTTATTAGTGTATCTAGTGTGTAACCTACCCTTATGTTGTGAAAGAGGCGTGTCTGTATCAGTACCTATCTGGAACATTATTGTTTTATTTTCAGTTTGGTGACGACAAAGGCTAGCATTAAGACTGTGAACTCTAGAACGAGTAACCAAAATAAGCCAACACAGAGCTCATTTAGGTTAGTATTCGTTAGAATAAATGTTTTTTTTTTTGCAAAATTCAGCTTACAATGTCTGTGAGCGGCGGTTCTCACTTATAAGCATACGTGGGCCGTGGCTACTCTGCTATTAACAATAAAAGAGCAAAGAGTTTGTAACAAAAGCAAGATACACGCAAAATGTAATTTTCTGGAGTGTTCGGCAACCATTGACTTTTCTAATAGCTTTATTGTTGCCCAGTCATCCTGAACATGTAGCGTTCAGAGTCGAAGCCAGCGTAGAATTTGTGTCGGATGTTCTGCAGATTATTGCGAGTTCATATTATATCGCATTTTGTTGAGATTTTAACATTTTGGGTGCTATCTTTCTTTTTCTAAGTCCGTTGTCTTATATGATAATATGGAGTGTTTATTCAAAAGGGCTTATTTGGCGACAGACGGCGGAGTGGTTTATATACCGATCTCTGATGCCTGTGTTTTGGGTTCGATTTCCACGGAGGACAACTCTGTCCAACAAATGGTTGCTCTAAGTTTATGTATACTCTGTGTCCGTGAAATTGTATATTTGTAAAGCCCCCTACGATACAGATATCAATCGGGGATACCCAGCGCAGGGTGTCTTTATTTTTGTTTTAGTCGATTGAACGGAAAAAACGATAAGAAGTAAGTCTCCTTGAAGCTGAACAGAATGCTGTTTTGTAGATAATTTTCCAGAGGAAATAACCTGTTATAAACCTTACTTACCTAATATTGAAAAACATTACGAACATCGAGTTGGGACCGAATTTCACATATTAAAAAAATATTGTTACATAATCATAAGCAAGCCCATTTGAAGACATTATTTTATCGACTAGCTCACCCGGCGAACTTCGTACCGCCATACTTTTTTTCGTGAATATATTTTGCTTGATTTTTATTAAAGTACTAATATCGCTATTAATAAATAGGGGTTAGCAGTAGACGGCGACAATTTAGGGTTATATGTATTTTTTAGTGCAGAATCATAAAAAAAATTTAAATAAACAATTACATTGACAAAGTTAAAAAAAAAATTGTGGTGGGCCACCCTTATCCCTTAGGGGTATGAAAAATAGTTTACATCCTATTCTCAGACCTACTGAATATACACACAAAATTTCATGAGAATCGGTCAAGCGGTTTCGTAGGAGAATGGCGACAAACACTGACACGATAATTTCATATATTAGATATCCTCAAGTAATTAGGTATAGGTAATGCGAATTCGTAATATTTGGTTACCGTGTCCGCTAAAATATCACGAATCATACTGTCATAGCATATGTAGTGAGATTTAGGTACTCATAAATATCCATATACATCGGCCAAGTAACGCTTTTTCCAATTAATGATATAACAATATACCTTGCAGTGGAAATAAGGAAAGGCCGAGTGTACTGGCGAGAAGTTTCTTCAGTCCGCCGCGTCCCATGTCACCAAAAGGAAGAAGGAGCCTATCACCTCCCAACTTTTAATAATAGAAGTGTAACTTATCGAATACTTTTAAAATAGGCCAAATTGTCCAGTCTGTATCTTGCCAGTATTGGGTCTGAATATACGTGTAACACCTCGTTTCTAAATTACATGACGCCGAGATGCAGGAAACGATAATTATATATCCATTGCTAGTTTTTTTTTATAACGCTATTGGCTATAAATTCTCACACAAAAATGGTATAGTTTATGACATGACGTGGATTATGCAAAAGGTTTAGACTTGTTGAGCACCTATGCATTTTATAAAAATATTGTTAAATTTATGTAACGGGTGATGTCACAAAGCTGGTGTTCTTCTATTGTTAAGAGTTGTTTACCCCAAAAGTTGGATGGGTTGAAAATAAATGTATAGTATAATAACAACGAAGTTTTATTTACATTTTATTATTTACAAAAAAAAATCAATGCACAAATTATTTGTGAATAAGGAAAAGGAAGTCGCCGTGTGGGGCCGGCTTTAGAATTGTCCCACCCCTCTCTACCCACGGGAGTCGTAAGAGCCGACTGAAGGAATACCGGAGGGGTGGGCAGCAGCACTCCCTCGAGTATTAACAACACCCACTGCGATCGCCAACCCGCCTGCCAAGCGTGGCGATTACGGCATTATACCCCATGACGGGACCGCTCGTTGTGCCGTTCTCTTGGGGAGGCCTATGTCCAGCAGTGGACGTTGAAAGGCTGATGGATGAAGGAAAAAGAGATTTTTTGTACGAGCGGGAAACGAACCCGCGTCTTTTCCAATCCGGGGAAGTGCTCTAAGCCACTGAGCTATCGTACAGACCTATTTGGTCATCCGAATTTCCTCATCACATTTGTCTTTAAGACCAAAAAAAATCTCTTTTTCCTTATTTACAAATAATTTGTACTTAAAAAATAGCGGAGCATGTCAAATGCTAAAAAATATATAGATCAAAAATGTTAAAAGTCACGAGGACTGCTGACAGAAGTGAAAACTTCAAACTGTAAACAAACTTGTTTGATCTTTAAATTAAAACTGTTTACATTTATCTGGTTTTGACATCTATCGGCACTCTGTGTTATCGTTAACATGTCACGTGATCAATTCGATGACGACTTACATGAATTTACTCCCTATCCAAACCTTTTAATAGAAGTTTTAACTTTAAAAAAAAATTCAAAGCTGTCATGAGGACTGCCGACAGAAGTGAAAACTTAAAACTATAAACAAACAGTTGCTATTTTTGGATATCCAAATTAATTGTTTGATCTTAAATTAAAACTTGTAAATCAAAACTGCAGGTCTACCATGAACTCTTAGATTCAATTCTGTCGCAATTCAAAATAGGTGTGATGTTATATTTCGTACCATAATGTCTAATTGAGCGATCTTATTTAGGTTGTCAAGTAAGTTCATGGTACGAATTTCAATACAAAGAAGTCATGTTTGCGATTCAGATTATGTGCTGATTCGCCATGGTACGAAATTGCTATTCAGTTCAGTTTTGGTCCTAAACTGGATTGCAATAAGAGTTCGTGGTAAGCTTGCTGTTTACATTTATCGGGTTTTGACATTTATCGGCACTTTGTGTTATCGTTAAGACGTCACGTGATCATGTCGATGACGATTTACATGAATTTACTCCCTATCCAAACATTCCTATAGAAGATTTAAATAAAAAAAAAATCAAACCATCAAGAGGACTGCCGACAGAAGTGAAAACTTAAAACTATAAACAAACAGTTGCTATTTTTGGATATCCAAATTAATTGTTTGATCTTAAATTAAAACTTGTAAATCAAAACTGTTGACATTTATCGGGTTTTGACATCTATCGGTACTCTGTGTTATCGTTAACACGTCCCGTGATCAAGTCGATGACAACTTACATGAATTTACTCCCTATCCAAACCTTCCTATAGAAGTTTTCACGTCAATAATATAAAAACATGTTAACAATTAAATATTTTACTATTTTGATCTGTATTTTTAGCACTTGACATGCTCAGCTACTTTAAAGTACATTACAAAACTATAACTATATGGCAAACCATATAGTCTATACTATTATGTTGTAACAGAGTTGTGTTTGTACATTTAAGATATTTGAGAAAAATGACTGTATTAGGCTATATACACGTGTCTGAACACAAAACATTTTTTTTTTAGATTTTTTGTCTATTTGTTTGTTCACGAATCACGCAAAAACTATTGAACGGATTTTGATGCACTTTTCTTCTACGTGTGGCGGTCGGTAATAGACGTGTCGCAAATGTTGTTCTTGTGCTCACAATTTAAAATAACGTAATTAGCACATCGATTTGAGTCTTATTACATACATATTAAGTGTGGAAATTCCGCGCCGTGTCTATTTATAACTATTATAAAAAAAGCGTACCTACAAACTATGAAGCCAGCACATACAGCAACTGGAAGCGGCCTAGTTACGGCGCGATGTGATTCGCAACCTAATTTATCAACAAGTGAGCTGTTTTCAGAAAGTGTAGACCCACGGAAGATAAATACGCGTAGTAAAAGGAAATATGTAGACGATGAAAATATATTAATACGAGACCAAATTTCTGAATTTAGTAAGCAAATGAGTCAGATGATGAGTATGATGGCAGCATTTGAAACAAATCAAAAGGAGTTCATGGAAAAGATGCAGTGGATGTAACTTTGATCAAAGACCAAGTAAGTGAACTTAAAACTTCTATCAATTCTCTTACCAATGAACAAATATTACTAAAATCAGATATAACAACTTTACAAAACAAAGAAATAGTAATGATGGATAAAATTAATATTATACAAGCTGAATTCGATCACTTTAAGAATAATACCGATATTCATCCGAATCGTGTAGATAATAAAAATATATCTGAAGCTATAATTGCTGAATTTCGGGAGCGCGAAGTAAGATCTAAGCATATAATAATTGCTGGACTAACTGAAGTAACATCGACAAATAAAAGTGATAGGAAGATTCAGGAGAAGGTTGAAATCAACAAAATATTAAGTAAAATAATCAAGAACTGCCCTGAACCTGAAAATTTTTATCGCCTCGGTAAATATAACCCAAACAAAAATCGAGCGATTAAAGTGTGCTTTTCGTCTAGAGATTTAGTTAAAGATATATTAAAAAACAAAAAGCACCTGGATGACAAAAACATTAGGATCTATGCTGACCATACAAAACAACAACAACAATACTTGAATGAGCTTAACGAACAACTGCAGCAGGAAAAAGAAAACGGAAAAACAAACTTAGTAATAAAGTACATCAGAGGAACACCAAAAATAGTACAACAAGATATGCCTTCAAAAAACTAATTTTATCCGAAACCTATGATTGTAAAGGATCGTGCTATGATAGTTGTGTTTCTTACCAAGTAGTTGATAGTTACAATAGCATTAATAGCTGTAAAAAATCATTGCGGTTTTTATATGCAAATGTTCGTAGTATTGTAAAACCTCAAAAACTGGATGAGTTAAAGTGCATAGTGAAATCTTTTCAAAATCCATTGCATGTTATTGTACTTACAGAAACATGGATAAAACACGATGAAGAGGCTATAAAAATACAAATACCTGGTTACAAACACTATTACAGTTATAGGCCTAATAAACGAGGTGGTGGCGTTTCTATTTTCGTTCTTAAAATCCTACAGCACAAACTGATAGAAGAGCAAACTTTGAATGACAATCATTATGTCTGGATACACTTAGAAAACTATTGCCTCGATGTTGGTGGTATATATAGAAAACCTGATAGTACTAACTTCGATGCATTTCTAGACTCTTACAATCGTCAATTGGAAGTAAGGAAAAGATGTATAATATTTGGAGATTTTAACATAAATTTATTGTCTGATAATCATGCATGTATTTTATATAAACAAATGCTAAAAGAAAATGGTTTGCAAATAATGAATAACATTAATGAGATCTACTGCACTCGAGAAACATCGTCACGTAAAACTATAATTGATCACGTATGCACCGATTTAAAAGAAAACAAATACTTTTTTACTATTATTGATACACCCATGTCTGATCACAAGCAAATCTACTTTGAAATCAAGAGAGAACTTAAAGCACCTCCCAAAAGAATACAGTATGAATCAATTAACTATGACAAGCTTTATACAACTATAGCAGAAGCTGGTATTAATGAAGAAGAAGTTTCATATCAATTTCTAGAAGAAAAACTTACAACTAGTATTAGAGAAAGTAAAGAAATAAAAATAAAAGTTCAAAATAGACCTAGACAAGACTGGATAACAAAAGAACTTATAAATGAAATAAATATAAGGAATTCCCTGTGGAGAATTTATAAAAATAACCCAAATAATACTACTAGCAGAAGGATGTTTATTGAAAAAAGAAATAAAGTGGCCGAAAAAATTAAACTGAGAAAAACTGAGTACTATAAGAAGATGTTTACAGATTGCAAAAGGAAACCTCGTAAAATGTGGAATTTGATCAACAATATTACCAACAATAAGAATAAACATACCCTAATAATTCATAGGCTAGAAACACCAAACGGCTTTATTACAAGCTTAGAAGAGATATGCGAACATTTCAATAATTATTTTTCTAATATTGGTTCATCTTTAGCGAGTCAAATTCCTAAACAATATCAGGACAATCAAGTTTATACCAGTTTGCTTGGAACGGGTGTATCGAGTCATAATACACTTACTCATTTTAGACATACCACCACGGACGAAGTTGCAAAAATAGTTCATGGTTTAGATTGTAATACCAGCACTGGGCTAGATGGTATAAATACTAGATCTCTTAAATGTATGATCCCTATAATTTTAAAAAATCTCACCAATTGTATTAATAAGTGCTTGGATCAAGGATATTTTCCTGATAATCTCAAGAAAGCCAAAGTCACACCTATTTATAAATCTGGAACCAAATCTGACCCGAGCAATTATCGTCCTATCTCGGTTCTACCTGTTGTATCAAAAGTCTTTGAGAGAATTTTATACTATCGCCTAGATGAATTCTTAAGTAAACAAAATTTCCTTTACAGAAAACAATATGGCTTTAGGGCCAAGTCAAACACCCTCTCAGCAACTTTAGATTTAATAACAAAAATTAAAACAAGCATAGATAACAAGCAAATAGTACTAGGAATATTCATCGATCTAAAGAAAGCATTTGATACAATTAGTCACGATATCCTCCTAAGAAAACTCGAGAGCATCGGCATCATCGGCATAGCGCACGATATGTTGAAGTCTTATTTAACTAATCGCATCCAAGTAGTAAAAATAGGAGAAGCACAAAGTAACCCTATAAATATCACTTTCGGTATACCCCAGGGTTCCATTCTCGGGCCACTTTTATTTCTAATATACATCAATAATATTCATCAGATGGGACTAAAGGGTGACTTAACATTGTATGCTGATGACACATCTCTATTTTACTTTGGCCACTCAATTGACGCAGTGATGACGGAGGCACAAATTGATTTAGATCAGCTAAATGTTTGGTTTCTATGTAATCTTTTAACAATGAATGTATTGAAAACAAATTTCATTATATTCTCAGCAAAAAACAAAAAAATAAGTTACCATTCTTCACTACAAATAAATAAAGAAGTAATAAATAAAGTAGAAGTAGAAAAATATCTAGGACTGACTTTAGATAGTCGCCTAACATGGAAACCACACATCGAAAAAATTAAAAACAAACTTATCTCACTCTCAGGTATGTTGCGTGGCATAACTCGATGTGTTCCACGCCAGATACGGTATGTTATTTACAATTCTCTCGTTAAACCTCATATTGACTACCTTATAGAACTTTGGGGAACTGCCGCAAAAACAAATCTAATTCAACTACAAAGAAGTCAAAATAAACTGATAAAAATATTATTTAATTATGATTTTTTAACTTCATCACAAAAAATATACAGCGAAACAAAATTTATTAGTGTTATGGATACATACAAGTATTATACTTGCATATTAGTCAGAAAAATATTGAATCAGGAAATGCATACACAAATCAAATTCACTAAAAAAAAACATATACATGGCATTCGATTAAGACGTTCAGAAGATATTTACTTGACCAGACCCCGAACTAATTATGGCAAAAAAAGCATATTGTATGAGGGTGCACAAATCTACAATCAGTTACCAAAATATATTAAAAACTCTAAAACCACTAGCATTTTTAAACAACAACTAAAGCTTTATATTCTAACACATCTGGCTTACTAGCACATGTATCATTGTCACATCTAGTTGCAGTTGTTCTATGTAAATGTGTACATACCAGCTTCACCAGATATGTAAATAAAATTATGAGGCTACCCGCATTTCATAAAATAGTATTTTATCATAATAATATATCTATTAGTAGATTAGTGTAATTTAGACATATTACGTCTCTGTTTTCTTGATAATCGCTCAGTGTAGTACTTAATTAGTCTGTGTTGCTAAGTTAAAGTTACATGTCGTTCTTGTACTCGCCACAATATTGTGTTTACTTATAATTACAATTTGTAATTTAGTTATGTTCTCATGTAAGTGAATGTTCATTCTTTTGAGAAATAAATATCTTAAACCTGAACCTGACTTTTTTGTTTGATAGCTCTTGATTGGACTTAACAACTGGTATAGATTTTATCCCGCTACTATATTGGGAACCTGAGATACTTATTACCTAAAAACGTATTTGGCTGCGGCGGAGCCGCGGTCAAAGGCTAGTTATAGATATAAAAGTGTATTACAAAGAAAGTATGAAAGTTTGTTACTCGATTACACAAAAACAAACGGATTTGGACTAATTTTGGGCAGATTGATAATTAAGGGTTTATAACCTCTATCACAAATCACTTATCCAGGTAAATGCCGACATTTGTCAAATTAATATGTTCAACTGAATATGGAATTATAGTCGCACCGTATCCATTGAGATTAAAGTGCATTGACACAAAAATCAACGTAAACTCGAAACACAATACATACTTAAAAAACGATTATTTTGGAGTAACAAAATTAGCGATATTAATTTTACAATTGTAAGGAATGCTTTCTATGTCTCTTTGTTCTCGATACATTAATGTGAGACTCAAAAAATGGTAAGTCGCGCCAGTTGTCGGTGCCATAGGTATTATATTATACTACAGGGCGACGAAGGCGCGAGTACCTACACCGCCCTGGCTGAGGTCGCGGGTGGATGGACCGGGAAAGGTCCACCACCCGCGACGCTCCGGTGCCCGGAAGAATCGCTCGAGGAGCCAAAAAGGGTAAGCCGCCGGCGGACAACTGAAGAACGTCTTCCGATTCAAGTGATCCACCAGAGAGACGGACACGGCAGGTTTATTAAGTGGATAGGCCCACACTATCCAGGTGACTGAACGACGGGGTGGTGAATAGGTACATTTTTCGTCTTAACAAAAAAGGTATTATATAGGGGGGGTAAGCCTCAAACGGATACCCCGCCTAAAACGAGTAGGCATGTTAGTTCGTTTATTATGAGTTATATTGAGGATGTGTCATGGTTGTAAAGGGATGGCTCGACTGTCGGTAAATCAGTCAGTTGGGCCACCACTGACACAGAGTTTCAAGGTAAGAGAAAAATAATTATTTATGGTAGTGTGAGCGACTGCTGATCATGAGGTCTCGGGTTCGATCCCCGGGTCGGGTAATACCAACTATTGAGCTTTTTCGTTAACAGAAAAATTCTCAGTAGCAGCCCGGAGTTTGGAAATGTGTCCGGTAGACGGCAATAGGCTCGCCCCCTATTACGAGGGTCTACAACATAGTTGGCGAATCGTACGTGTGTATATACGAGGAGGGATCAAGAAGTAGTGAGAATGAGATAGAATATAATGACTATTGATAACTTAATAATTTATTTTTCTACAAGTCTCCGAGTCTCCCTACACACCGAGTCCAGCGCTTTTCCAAGGCTTCAATCCCTTTCAAAAAAAAAGTTTTGTCTTGGTCCTGCAAAAAGCTCTCCACGGCATCCATCACCTGGTAGTCGTTTTCGTACCTGTTTCCCCTTAAGTATTCTTTCAATTTGGGGAACAGATAAAAATCGCTAGGCGCCAGATCTGGTGGTCAACCAATTCGAAGCCAGCTTGCTGAATAGCAGCCATCGCAACTGCCGACCTGTGCGCGGGTGCGTTTTCATGATGAAACAGCACGCCCCTTCGAAGTTTCCCTCTCCTTTTCTCTTTGATGGCATTCCTCAACTTGGGAACTAAAGCTGCATAATATTGGCCTGTAATAGTGGTTCCACGCTCCAGGTAATCAATCAACAATATCCCTTCTGAGTCCCAAAATATTGAGGCCTTGCCAGCCGATGCCACGGCACGAAACTTCTTCGGGGTCGGTGATGATGGCCGTTCCCATTGCGAAGATTGCTGTTTTGTCACGGGATCAAAATTATGGACCCATGTTTCGTCCATTGTTGCGAAACGAGACAAAAAGTTTTCAGAATCTTCTTGAAACTTGTTCAACAATATCTCCGAAATGTCAAGTCAATTTTGTTTCTGACTGTCGGTTAATATTCTCGGCACCCATCTTGCGAAGACTTTTTTCATATTCAAAGATTGTTTCAATATGGATTGAATACTTCTATATGAAATGCCCGTTTCTTGAATTAAGTATCGGATGGTAACTCTTCGATCGCTCAATACAATTTTCTCGACTTTCGCAACATTTTCTTTGGTGACTGACGTCGATGGACGGCCGCAACGATGTTCGTCCGTCGTCGAGAAGCCTACCTTGCAACAGTGGAATACGGCGGAGCAGACTCCTAATGTTGCCTACAAATCGCAATGAATCTCTTGCGTCGTTAACTTTTTTAAACAGAGGTATTTAATAACGGCTCGCACTTCGTTTTTCTCCATTTTCGACAACACGTTCCGACACGAAGCAAACAAATGACTACATTCAGAAAAAAACAAAAGAGAATCAAAGATTTTTTTCTTTATTAATATTATAAATATTATGTATCTGAGCTATGCCTGCCAGTATTTTTTTTTTCTCACCAAGGTGTATGTCGTTCTCACTACTTTTTGATCCCTCCTCGTAATATAGTAATACACTTCTGCCTACCCTTTCGGGAATGCAGGCGTGATGCTGCATCCCGAATTAAGTCTTCGTCGTCCAGAGCCAACATCGATAGCACGTGCTAGGTTTCAACACACCACAATCCAGATTCTTTGACTCGCTAGAAGGTGAAATCAATACATATAAAGTCGATGCGACGCGCATTTCCAACGTTGACGAGAGTGGGATTCAAATTAACAGCAACAAGCCTCCCGGATTCTCAGCAGATCGGGCAAAAAGCAAGTAAACACTTATAGTATAGAAATATCAACATTTTTTTTTATCTATACAAATATCTATTATAAAATGTCAATACTAAAGCTTTTTTCTTCTAAACAAAAAAAAAAATAAAAAAGTAGTAAGTAAATAAAACAAATATTAAAAATAACAATAGTACATTGTTAACCTAGGGATGAAAGCAATAGTTCGAGGGACTAAATAAGTCTTTATCCCGAGGTAAACACTGTGCTTTTCATTACGAATACGAGGAAACTAAAAATAAAAATCATGAATTAGCTAAAGAAAAATTGGGAGACTTTAAAAAATTTAATTTGGAATCGCCGGTTTCCCGCCGATTTTGTTTTTTTTCTGTGGCCTGTCAGCTATTCAGCCATTATTTTTCATTTTCATCATTGAAAAAATATAAATCTTCGTTATTTTAAAGATATTTAGTTGCAACTATATTAAAATAAAGTCATATAAAAAACACATTCTTTAATAAATACTTAACTTTTATGTTATTTCAATTATAAATCGCGCTGTAATTGACTGACTGTACAGAAAATAGACTTGTTTTATTTTTTATAATTACTCAGCTGTCAGTTGAAAGTAATTCTCCCTAGGGCTGAAAAATATTACTTTCAACCCGATCCTCAGGCAACTTCAGGCCTACTAGTATGAGTAATGAAAAATATCTTTTATTTGTTCCCAAAATACACAACAACAGGTTATGGACCCAGTCCGTACACCTGGGAAAACGTAAATTAAAAAAAAAATAACCACGGTAAAGTGGTAAATAGTAGTGACAAAAATAGCGTGATCAAGCGCTCAAAATGGACGCCGCTGATTTGTACTTGGGAGGTGCAAATACAAGCCAGGCAATAAAACTAGATGGAGCAAGAAACTGGTACACTTGGAAATTCCAAATAAAAGTAATTCTGAAGGCGATCGACGTATTCCAGATGAACGATGGATCATTTTCGCATTCGGCAATAGATGATGCAAAAGTTAAAGCTCGATGGAGACAATGTGATGCTAAAGCACAAGGTGTGCTCGTATCAAGAATGGCACCTACGGTAATCCTACTAATACAAAACTGAGTCGGCTAAAGAAATGTGGGATAAATTAACCGTTATTTACGAAAAATAGATCTGATGTTTCGTTGCTTATTTTACAACAGATATTTTTCGATATGAAACTTGAACGTAATTTTGATATATTTTTTATTGCTTGTAGTGGCAGACGAACCACGGCCCATCTGATGATAAAAGGTAACCGTCGTTCATAGACTCAACTATACCGAGAGTATTGTCAAGCCGCTGTTCACTATTTCATTCCACAGATATGAAATGAAAGAATAAATCTCCTGCTACAGCCAAAAGGCAACGATGCGCTTCATTGCCGATCACACGAGAGGTGATGGTACCAACCCGCTCGGGCCCGATACTAAGTGACTACTCCCACTTGGTACCCAGCCCTACCACCAGTCATGCAATGGATGATAATTGCAATGCAAATGATAATTGCAAACCATTCCCTTAGTCGCATCATACGACACCCGTGGGAAAGAATGGGGTGGTGACACTTGTATTCTTACTCCGTCACCACACGGACAAAACCACATTTATCGCCAAGGTAGAGGATTTTGTGACACAGATTAAGCAAGCAAAGGGGGAAATAACAGAAATTATGATAATTACAAAAATAATTTCATCCATCGGAGAGAATTACCGGCATTTTATATCTGCTTAGGAATCAGTACCTTCAGATAAGAGAACACTAACAGAATTAACTGCAAGGATAATAATAGAAGAGCAGAGAAATAAAGAAAGTGAAAATATCACAGGGACAGCTTTTAAAGCATTCAGTTAATAATAATAATAATCTTTTTATTTGTCTTCAACAAGATATACACAATTAATTGTCAGTCTTAGGTAACTAGTGTACAATACTGTTGCATTGCTCAATGTTTTGTTACTAATGTTCACCGAGAAAGTGTTTCAAATGTGGAAAGCTATACATAGCATCACGCCTATATTCCCCGATGGGGTAGAAAGAGGTGTATTACACACCCACGATTCGCCACCTATGTTTAAGTCCCACGTAATAGGTGGCGAGCCTATTGCCGTCAACTGGGCACATTTTGAAATTCCGGGCAGCTACTGAGATTTTTTTTTTACGAAAAAGCTCAATAACCAATCAGTTGATTACACTACCGCTGCACCACAGAGACAGTTGGAAAGCTTGGACACTTTAATAAGGCAGATTGCTAAGTTAAAAACAATATGGACTATTGTAATAAGTGTAGAAAACATGGACATAACAAGAAAACTGTTGGTTCAATAATAATAAAGACAAATATTACTCAGTGAAAAAGTGTTGCAAACTATGTAAAAAAAAACATTGCTATAACGAAGAGAAATGTTGGTACAAAGCGAACAATAATAGTGCTCTTTCTTTAAAACAAAATGCATTTGTAACAACTATGTCATTAGGTGCATTGAATGTACTCAACATTCAAAATAATAATGACTGGTATTTGGACAGTGGTTCTTCAGAGCACATGTGTAAATTAAAGGACAGTTTCACAGATTTTGAGCAGTTTAATCTACCAAAAGATGTGTGTCAAGGACAGGTGATAAATTTGAGTGCATATGACGGACAGTCTTGGATTCCTACTAAAATATATGTTATATGTTCCACAACTGAAAGTAAACTTATTCTCAATGAGTGCTGCCTTGGACAAAAGGTATAAATTAATAACAACAGCAAATGAATGCAAGTTTATTGAATAAAATAGTGTGCATGCATTAGCGAAAAGATATGAAAAAGAAAATGCTATGAAAAAAGTGCAGTTCAGAGTTGTCAGAATGGCAAGCCAAGCTAGGACATCAGAATATAAATCAAGTGAAGAACATTTTAAATAAATATAATATTGAGTATAAAAATGGGAGTGAGGAGACATGCATATCATGTCTGAAAGGAAAACAACACAGATTTCCATTCTCTACTAGCCAAAATAGAAGCCAGCAGCGAACCCTATGCAATAACAGTTGCTTGTATGGAAACTCAAAAAAATATCTGTCCTAACTTTGCCTCCTCGTTTATATGGAGAAATAAAACTTGCATAACTATAAAGGATTATCATTCTAGTAGTCAGATGTTTAGGCTTCATTTTAACTAAATTACTTTAGAGAATTTTAACAGATTTATGTCTAATATGGAGTTAGGCAATGTTGTGGCTATTGGAACCTATCTTTGCCTGCTAACAAAATTGGCCATAACGTAGCATTTCGCAAAGATTTATTGAGAACTAAAGCATTTATTTAGTAGTACTCAACCTAAACTTTATTTCTAGTATTATAGAACTCATAATTATTTAGTCATTTTGGGATATACCCCAAAATGTTCGAAATACAGGCAGTGTTGTGGCAGTTTACGGTACGTGGATATTGAAAAAACATGAAGTTCGAGTCGGGATGGGTCTGTGAGTCGTGGTGTAAGAAATATAAGCTTTTATAAAATTAATATTATTTTTTACTAACTTGGCTTTGTATAGTGAAGGATAACATCGTAAGGAAACCTGCATGCCCAAGATATTTTCGTTAGGGCTTAATAGGAAAACTATGTCATTAGGTGCATTGAATGTACTCAACATTCAAAATAATAATGACTGGTATTTGGACAGTGGTTCTTCAGAGCACATGTGTAAATTAAAGGACAGTTTCACAGATTTTGAGCAGTTTAATCTACCAAAAGATGTGTGTCAAGGACAGGTGATAAATTTGAGTGCATATGACGGACAGTCTTGGATTCCTACTAAAATATATGTTATATGTTCCACAACTGAAAGTAAACTTATTCTCAATGAGTGCTGCCTTGGACAAAAGGTATAAATTAATAACAACAGCAAATGAATGCAAGTTTATTGAATAAAATAGTGTGCATGCATTAGCGAAAAGATATGAAAAAGAAAATGCTATGAAAAAAGTGCAGTTCAGAGTTGTCAGAATGGCAAGCCAAGCTAGGACATCAGAATATAAATCAAGTGAAGAACATTTTAAATAAATATAATATTGAGTATAAAAATGGGAGTGAGGAGACATGCATATCATGTCTGAAAGGAAAACAACACAGATTTCCATTCTCTACTAGCCAAAATAGAAGCCAGCAGCGAACCCTATGCAATAACAGTTGCTTGTATGGAAACTCAAAAAAATATCTGTCCTAACTTTGCCTCCTCGTTTATATGGAGAAATAAAACTTGCATAACTATAAAGGATTATCATTCTAGTAGTCAGATGTTTAGGCTTCATTTTAACTAAATTACTTTAGAGAATTTTAACAGATTTATGTCTAATATGGAGTTAGGCAATGTTGTGGCTATTGGAACCTATCTTTGCCTGCTAACAAAATTGGCCATAACGTAGCATTTCGCAAAGATTTATTGAGAACTAAAGCATTTATTTAGTAGTACTCAACCTAAACTTTATTTCTAGTATTATAGAACTCATAATTATTTAGTCATTTTGGGATATACCCCAAAATGTTCGAAATACAGGCCGTGTTGTGGCAGTTTACGGTACGTGGATATTGAAAAAACATGAAGTTCGAGTCGGGATGGGTCTGTGAGTCGTGGTGTAAGAAATATAAGCTTTTATAAAATTAATATTATTTTTTACTAACTTGGCTTTGTATAGTGAAGGATAACATCGTAAGGAAACCTGCATGCCCAAGATATTTTCGTTAGGGCTTAATAGGAAACTAGCACCACCTAGTGAGCTTTCCTCTACAGGTCCTCCTATGTCAATGGTCACCGTTTGGAGAATGTAAAATTAAATTTTAGGAACTTTTAAACTGGTGAACACCTGTTATACTAAGAAAAAGAAAAAACTTCAAAAATAAATAAAAACAGCCATGTATATCATTAAAGAAAATTAAGTTCCAAATCAAGTTAGGAGAATAGTTCACTAGCCGGGTCGACAGCACCCGGACGGTAAAAAAAATGAGGCTTGGAAGTGCTGGAAACAGCCGTAAGGGATATGGCAAGTGGGAGGCTAAGTAGTATGTGTGCTCATTACTACAATTTGCCACGAGCAACGTATTCGCGAAAATTTTATTACTAAAAAACAGCAACATTTGTCACCAAGAAAACTAGATAGCTTTAAATCCGTGTTCTCATCTGCACAAGATGATAAGTTAGGTTCCATGTTTTGTTTATCTCCAAAAGAAGTCCATCAGCGGACCGAGCAATCGGCTACAAAAAATAACATCCCACACAGAATTTCGATCCGATTACTCAAATCGCTGGCGAGGATTAGTTGGCAAATTTCTTAAAACGTAACTTTTCGTTGTCAATACGCAAGCCTGAAGCCACATCCGCTGCTCAGTATGGGCTTCAACCGCAAAGCGGTGAGAAAGCCCCCCCAAAAAAAATTAAGTTTGCATAATGGATAGAAAGTAAATTACAGGGGATAGAGTTTATAACGTAGATGAAACCGGAATTATTACTAGTAAAGAGGATTGGAAAACTTGTGGCCATTAAAGACTTGTGGCGAAAACAAGTTCGATCGTTGTCCGGCAGTTGTGTACACTGTCTACATGTACAGAAGTTTTCATGCCACCTATGTTCAAATTTCCAAGTCAAAGACTTAAGCCTGAACTAATAGATAGAACTACTCCCAACTCTTGGGCAGAATGTAATGAGAAAGGATGGATAACAAAAAAGAATGAAGATTTCCTTCAGAAATAGTTCATAAAGTTCGTGACCTGATCAAGAGCTACGAAGGAACAACCAGTTCTATTATCTAAATGGACACGCTAACCATGTAAAAAGTTTAGAAATGTTCGCTGTTGCCAGAGTAAACATTGTCCATATTAAAGAAAGAAAGAGAAGAACGCAATTACAAGCAAAAGTGGAAAAACAAGTTGGATTCAAGATTCATCTAAGAATTTATTATTAGATTTAGCATCAGAATTACAATTAAAAAGCGAAAAATTTAAAGGGGTTGAAGTTTGCAAATTGGTGCGCAATCATGTCATATAAAGAGTGAACAAACAAACTACTTCCACCATGTCGGAACCTGCGACGTTCAGAGACCAACTAAATTGTAACTACTTCCACCATGTCGGAACCTGCGACGTTCAGAGACCAACTAAATTGTAACTACTTCCACCATGTCGGAGCCTGCGACGTTCAGAGACCAGTTAGTCAACAAACAATCTAGTTAGATTGTAACTACTTCCACCATGTCGGAACCTGCGACTTTCAGAGACCAACTAGATTGTAAAGAACTACTTCCACCATGTTGGAACCTGTGACGTTCAGAGACCTACTAGATTGTAACTACTTCCACCATGACGGAACCTGCGACGTTCAGAGACCAAGTAGATTGTAACTACTTCCACCATGTAGGAACCTGCGACGTTCAGAGACCAACTAGATTGTAAATCCCTCGTCACATAGGCGGGAGCCGCGGGAAAGCGATCGCGATCCAACAACGTTGCTATGTGACAGGTTGCATACCAATTCGAATATTACAAAAAAATCCCGTCTCGGATCGCGATCGCTTTCCCGCGGCTCCCGCCTCTGTGTGACGAGGCCTTTACTACTTCCACCATGTCGGAACCTGCGACGTTCAGAGACCAACTAGATTGTAACTACTTCCACCATGTCGGAACCTGCGACGTTCAGAGACCAACTAGATTGTTTTAATTATCCATATATGCAAGGCACTAATTATTAGGAGAAAAGGCTGTACTCACCCTTACAGACACTCTTGTGCCAGGACATACCTTATACTTTGACAGGTTCTTCACAAGCCAGAAACTCGTAGAAAAACTTGAGAAAAGAGGCCTGGGTTGTACAGACAGGCAATCTCATGAAGAATCGAATAGAAATGCTCTTCAGTGACAAGGTATTGAAGAAAAAAGGTAGAGGAACATCTCAGGTTGTTGTCAGAAGTGATAAGAAGATGATAGTGACAAAATGGTTCGACAATAAGCCGGTAATATTGATGTCATCAGTTGAGGGCACGGATGAAGAAGACATTTGCCAAAGATGGTGCAAAACGCAAAAAAGAAATATCGCTATCAAGCGACCCAGATGTGTGCGGCGATATAATCTAAATATGGGCGGCGTTCATTTGGCTGACCGCTTATTAGTCGTGTGTCCAAATCGTTATCGCACTCACAAGTGGACGCAACGTTTCATCGCATACATGATTGACCTAACTGTTTCAAATGCATGGCTGCTTTACAAAAATGATGATAAAGCAAAGGGAAATAGGAAGATTGACCTACTAAGACAATTCAAATTGAGTCTTTATGAATATTTGATAGAATCCAGTATGACAGCATCAGAGGCAGGTGCGTAGTTTGTGTATACAAACAAAACCTTTTTTGAATGCTCATCCTGTAGTGTGCGGCTGTATCTCACAAAAAAACGTAATTGCTATGCTACTTTTCATGAATGTTAAGAAAGAAGAAGATACTAAGTATATTATTTATTACTTAGGTATAACTATAGTTCCTATGAGTAATCTCTCAAATTGTGATTCGTTTAGTTCAGAAATGTCTTTCTAGAACCTTTATTTTCTAAATAAAGTTGATTTGATAAATTTGTTTTTATTACTAATTGAGGCTCAATGTCGTTCAAAAAGGACAATGTTTTCAGATCAAGTTATGTAATAAACGCCCGATGTCCATTAAAAAAGACGCGTTATATTCTGTTAAAATCTACTTAAACACTCTTTCACACATTGGTACCCACAAAAATGTAAAAAAAAAACCGAACTAGTCTTTGACAGAAATAAAAGTATTTTGAAGTAGTATAGTAAAAGCAATTTCCTTTATAAATGACATGCAGACAGGTTTTAAAGCATAATCAAAATAGTTTTTGCTGCAGGAGCTTATAGAGAATTATGGATAAAATTGGAAGAGCATTATCATCCGAAAACTAATCTGACAAACGCCACCTGGACTGGTCCGATGCTGAATATACATAATATGTAATCATTATTTTGTTCATTTCATCCGTTTCGTCACTAAAGTCCGTCACACACGTAACTATAATATACCATACAATACTATAAATGAGGTGACGTTATAGAAATATTTATTAACCTCGTACGGCCCAAAGTACCTCTCAATTCACAAATCGGACTAAGTGCTTACCGCCCGAACATCAAAGTGGGTCATATCAATAACAGCCCATGTACCTTGAAATGGACGATTTATGCTTTCGTGTGTAAATTTTGAAATTCCCATCTTAGCGCCATTTGGCTTGCTGTATCGTGATTGGTTGTTTTTTTGTGAAGGATTTAGGGCGACCAACCGCCTACACACACAGAATACTCAGTCGTGAGCCTCACAAGACTGAAGATGGCGAACTCGCGTGATCAAGGTAAGTTTTATCAAAAATAATAATGGTTATTTTTTCATTCTCACAAGTTTTTTGCCTGTTTCTCAAAGTAATTTTAGTATTCTATGATAATTTACTATTATTTTTGAGAAAACACTAGTAAGTTTGAATTTATTTTGATTTGAATCGATTTGTCCCTCGTGGTGCCCATTTGTTGTTTGTTAGATAAATTACTTAGTTTTATTTGTGTCATACAGTTGACATTGGTTGTTTGTTATATAAATTATTTAATTTTATTTGGATCATGCAGTTGACATCGGCACGTTATTTCTTTCACAGGGCTACGTAATGAAGATATATTGGAGTACCTGTTTGACTCTGTCGCTGGAGATTGCATAAACAGCGACGAAGACTCTTGACTTATACTATTCCTTCTTTAAATGATCCTGAGTCCGAAAGCACTGAGTCTGAATCTGAACCCGAAACAGCAGTAACGCAAGTCAATCGTGGTCGAGTAGCATCACGGCGTGGACGTAGCATTGTTCACCGTGCTCGTCGTGGTCGCCAGTCCAGTAGTCGTAGAAGACATGATAATGGATCTGTCGATACAACTTCGCAGGGGTCTACTGTAAATGCAAACTGAACAGCCAAGCCTTTCCCGCCGAAGACCCTGCATATTACTGAACCGGCTTATTTGGTGCAAGATAATAATTATGTGGACAGGAAATTTTCCTACTTTAATCAATACATTGAAGAGGATCTAATAAACATCATGGTTCAGAAGACAAACCAAACTCACGTGAAGAAAACTGAGCGTAGCTTAGACTTGAGCGTGCGAGAATTTAACATGTATATAGGCATTACTTTCGTTATGGCATCTATAAACTATCCCTCTTTAAGAATGTGCTGAGAAAATAAATTAAGAGTAGCAGCTAAAGCCCATTCGATGTCAATAGACGAAATGATAATGCCATTCACTGGGTCATGTGGTATTAAACAATACTGACCAGGAAAACCCAACCCAGTAGGTGTAAAGGCATTTGTATTGACCAATCCTAATGGTATGGTTTAGGATATGTGTGACCTAAATGAGTCCGGCTAAGTCCTGGTAAATAAAAGACACAATTTGGGAAACATCACTTATTATTTCAGGGCCACAATAATTAACTTACTCTAATAACAAGTTACGAAAAACCGCTACCTCGTGAAGTGCAGTCTCTGCTAGGAGAAGATAAAATACTGCAGCAAAGAGGTGGAGGCAGTTCCCATGTAATTGTAAGAGGTAATGATGAAGTAGCAGTCACCGAAAATATCATGTGAATAAAACATACTTTGCATGTTCAAAATGCAATGTTCGTTTGTGTTTGACCAAACTACGAAATTATTTTGCAGATTTTTATAATAAACATGGTGAGTAGGACTTGTTCATTATGAAAATGTTGCCTAAACAATTTGGTTTTTTGGTCATACATAAACCACCCAATTAATTGGTTAGAATACTGTTATTTTTTAAAATACTCAATAAACACAAGTTTGTAATCATAATAAGTTTTTCATTTAACAGCCAAATGTACCTTACAGTTGACAAATAAACAGTAGGAGTTTATGCAACTAACGCCTAATGTCCCTTAAAGTTAACCAAAGATATTTAACTTTTGAGAGTGCAGTTAGATTCTTTTTTAAGTAAATAGTACCCCAAAAAAATATTTAAAACACCTTTAACTTTAGTGACGAAACTGAGAACTATAAAAAAACATAAAAATAATATTGGGCTGTAATCATGAATTCTAATAAATATGATTGGGCCGTACGAGGTTATAGTTGTATGTGAGTGTGCTCGACAATTTATATTGAAAATATATCGTAATATGCCTTGCTATGATTTATATTAATATATATTATAGCTACGTGTGTGACGGGCTTGAGGCTCCCATTGAAAATCAACGCTGCAGTGTAATTTACGTTATACTGCAGCAATACTGTTGAATGGGAACCTTATTGTCACGAAATTGTTTCATGTTTTGCTTTACCTAATATGTACAACGTTATTTTCAATTGGGGCCAAACCTTGTTTTTTTGTTAAGGCGAGGAAAAAAATTTCCTAACCGCACACCTCATCGTTCCGGGCATAGAACATGGTAGTGTGGGGCCACACCCACTAAATAAACCCACCGTGTGCCGTGTCTCCGCCTGTATTGGCTGGCTACTGGAACCGTGTTACATTGCTTCAGTGGTCCGCCGGCACGCGGCGGCTTACCCTTTCGGGTAGTGACTATAAAACCTAAGATTTTAAACTATCGCGTTTCTTTACTATGTATTTAAAATGTTATAACAGGACTTAACACGTACTAAGCGCGTGGTCACGGGTCGACCACGGCTGGAGAAACCTAGTCGAAACGTCGGGAATAAAAAGGTATTTTACCACTAAACTACTATTACTTATCACGCCATTTGCCTTAAGGGGTAGGCAGAGAGAACAGAGTGCCAAGAGGCTCTATTCTTATATTCTCTTCATACACACTCGTCGGTTTCGGAGACTCCTGACACCACCTTCCTTCAATACATGACCAATTTGGTCTAGGTAGGCGAGTCTCGGTCTCCCCCTGTACCTACATCATTCCACTTTCGCATTGTATATCTTCTTAACCAATCGCTCGTCCGGCATTCTTTCTAAACAGAATAATTCTTTCTCTTTCTTTACTAAACATATACGCGTTAAGTTCCGTTATAGCATTTTAAATACAATAAAACCTAGTTTTTTTCTTCTAAATGGGCTCATAACTAAACTGCTAACCCCGCAAAAAATATGCCCGATTACTAAAATAATGTAAAATGACTACTAAGCTCACGTAAATTCCGCCAATGACACTTTCGGACGTTATGGCAGTGTCGTTCTTATTGCACATCCTTGAATTGCAACGAGCATGGTAGTGTAGGGCCCTTACCCACTAAATAAACCTGCCATGTGCTGTCTATCCCTATGTATTGGCTAACCATTGCAACTGTTAAACGTTTTTTTCCTTAAGCCCTGGGTTGACGGGGAAGCCTCTCTCTGGTATTATTTACTAACACCAACTGCGCCACCAAATAGTATGAATTTTAATTGAAAAATTAAACTTACTATATTGGATTAATGCATGTAAATGGCTAGTTGGTTTTTAAGTACAAATTATTTGTGAATAAGGAAAAAGAGATTTTTAGTACGAGCGGGATTCGAACCCGCGTCTTTTCCAATCCGGGGAAGTGCTCTAAGCCACTGAGCTATCGTACCGATCTTTCGATCATCCCAATCTCCTCATCACATTTGTCTTTACGACCAACGCCATCTATCAGAATGCATTTACATGCATTAATCCAATATAGTATGTTTAATTTTTCGATTAAAATTCATACTATTTGGTGTTTGTGGAAACAGGGGTCATTATATTTTGATTCTATAACCTCTATTTGACCGAGAATGGTTATAGCATAACGTCACTCTATGGTCATTAGGAGCGATGTCATCGTCATCGAATAATTGCGAGTTAGCAAAGAATGCCCGAACTGTATATTATTACTTTACAAAAATTATACGCGATTGAATGAATACGCAGATTACACCTAGTTATTAATATTTACACTTAAATAAAATTTTAATGGCTATACATAGAAACTGTTTTCTTATTAAAAATAAACGTTGCTTTGCGTAGCGTTTCATAAATAGACCTTAAATGATCCAGTCTAAAGTCCATCTTATTTTAAGCTATATTCACGTTACTAAAACTAAAAAAAGTCTTTACACTGTAACTGCTCTAGTCTATGACAGCAACTGGCTATGCAAGACTAGGGTCGGGTGGTGGTGGCGCCATGCAGTTGCCGTCAGGATATCGCTTCTTGAACGCACTTATTAGATCTGGGTCTACCAATCGAACGCCATCCACTTGGTTTCCTAAAGTTATCCTGTAAAAAAAAAACAATAATAAAATAACGTAAATCTTTTCTTAGAGACAACTTTCTCTCTGCCTACCCCGCAAGGGACATGGTGCAATGATAAGTAGTCGTGGTTGAGCAACTTACCAGTTTGGCTGGACATTGTGGGGACGTCCAAAAAGTTCTATCTTCCTAGTACCGGGACTTAGCCTTTCTGTAACCAATTAATTTTACGGTTATTTATTATGTTTAATTTAGATATTTCTCTATTATACATAATATAAATGGAAGTTCAGATTTCGCTATCGGTATGGATGTAGTAACGTTATCGATATACTTAGTCGATTGTCAATGTAACAGACTCAATTTCTACCGAAATATTTATACTGTGTATGTATGCCTGACATGAAAAAAAAAAGGTTAACTCGTTCCTTCAAAAATGTCGTGGAAGCAACAGCAGTAAATAAATAGTTATAACCTTTTGACAAATATGTGTAGAATTTGCTAAAAGCGTTATATTACGTGTTTGTTATGTATTTTTTAAATGCAAATATAAAATCTTTTAAAGAACTCCCGAGTCGGTTTATAGTCAAGTGTAGATTGAAACGACATATTGCCTGTAAAATTGTTGATAATAATTATCTAACACCGTTTTCAGAATAATAGTTTACTATTTTATGTGATTTATAAAGCATTTATTTTAAATAAGTTCTATTTTTGACTACTAAACCGTATGTAATACACACAGCTGTGAGGTCAGTTCTATTCAAGGCTCAAGTCAGTTGCGTGACTAGTTCGTAGTTGAAATCACCGACCAACGTCTCACAACTCGCTTTGATGGCGGCCGCTACCATTTATTAGAACAAAAATGTGGTTTTTATGTAGTAATAGTGTGTGGTGTGTCGATAAAAAAACTACTAAAGTAATTTGTAATATGATCCTTTTTTTCTTAAGGCCGGAAAAAATGTTCCTAACCGCACACCCCGTCGCTCGGGGCAAAAAACAGGGTAGTGTGGGGCCTTCACCCACTAAAGAAACCCGCCGTGTGCCGTCTCTCCGAATTTATTGGCGGGTCATCGGAACTATATTACATTCAGTGGTTGGTAATATGATCCTACTGGTAGTAAAGAGTTCAAAGTGCGACATTCCATTTATTTTAGAACTTTTTAATAATATCTACCATATAATTTTTAGAAGTTTTACTTAAACCGCGCGTAAAGGTTACAAGGATTCAATTAATTTTTTCTTCGGAGAAGTGTTGTGCATATTTTTGTAACTCACCAATAATGCCGTATATCTCGTCGGGTTTGTGCGACGTGGCCCTTACTTCGGCCACAATCACATCACAGTCCAGGCCGCGGTTCAAATTGTCAGGGTTGCCTTTCATACCCACCTAGCATGAAAAATAAATATAATTTCACAATAATAATATAATTATACTATACTAGCTATAAAAAGTTTTTCATATATTAGTAGTTTTTTTGCGTTGTGGGGCCTTCGCCTACTAAAGAAACCCGCCGTGTGCCATCTCTCTGCCTTTCTTGGCGGGCCACTGGAACTATGTCACATTCCTTCGGTGGTTGCATGACCGCCCCACTATTAGCACAGGTCACTTCTAAGATTAAGAAAGATGTTTCTTTTACACTACGAGGATGGCACCACCTGATTGCTACCATAGTGAATAGTCTACAGACGCTAGCGGAAGCATCACTCGCGTGTCTATAACTCTAAGGAAAGGGATAGAAGGTGGAGAGTAAAAAAACGCTGTTGTAAGCAGTAACAAATCCTGATTTCTGACAAAGTCTGATTATAAATAAGCCTCATTATATTTTTTAAGACATCCTGCAGTGTAAGTTCCCGTAACACGCGAGACTACAAACATATCACGGACACAAAGTACAGACAGACTCAGAACAACTATTTGTTGATTACACACAGGTCGTCCTGTGTGAGGATCGAACCCACAACACTCTGCAAGGGAAGTTGGTATCTAAGCCACTCTGACGCTTGCCTCTACTGTGTGAAATGACAAACAGTCTAGTCATAAATTCTGTTAGGACGCAGTCCGATATAAACTCTTATAATTAAGTCTCAACCTCAAACTAAAAAATTAAGACACCACATTGTCAACTAAAACGTGAAGCCACTTTTTGAAAGATGTGTGCGTGAAAGTGTTATCACCGAAGGCGCTGAAGACGTATTCATGTACGTAACGTACGTACGAAATCGTAGAGTCATTTGGGGTAATTTTAAACCGTAGTCTGGTAACACTCGTGGTTTATGACACTTCGTTTTGGCACGGTTTTGTCCGTATTTGTGTGCGTGAGCGCGTGTAATTACAAGTTTGGCATGGTTAAATGGCTTCACTGGATTCTTCGTAATGCTCCGTCTATATTTTTTAGTTTGCCTGAGGTCTCGACCGGATTTATCCAGTAAAAAGGCAACCCTACATCCAGGGTCATATAAAATGTGTTATAAAGTTTTGTCAATAGGGAATTTTCAGTAGCAGTCTGTAACTGTGACTGGTAGACGTAATATGCCCCTGCCCCTAGGAACTTACACAGGCAATGTAAACAAAACTATAATATGGTTGTCTGTAAAGTCGGTTTACGGACGATAATTTTACGTGATAACGTCATGAAGAAATTAGGTTTGTACTTTTAAACAATGTAATACTGATAGAAATCGAATGGTACATATAAAAAGGTACGATCGTACGTGCTGCTATACACTAATCGAGATACGCGTGTTGCCCGGGACGCGTTCGGGTGAAGAATGTCATGTCGGTCGGTGGGCCGGCCGACTCCCTCCCGCAGACGGTCTTCTTCCCGCGGCTCTCTTGTGGCATCGATCGCCATACATTTTTTGAAACGTGAGTCTTTTTCGTGCGTGCAGCGATTTATAAGACGTTATCACGTCAAAAATTGTTTAAATACCAAGCAATGTTCTTTGCCATGGTTGAGCCAATGTCCGGTTCTCCCTGTCCTTATGATCCTCTGCAGCTGGTTGGTCTTCACCCAGATAAGCTCGTCTACCCGCTCGTAACCCCACAACTTGAGACATTCACGACCCAATTCCATTGCTCTGAAATTAAGTACAAGGTACTAGAGTAATATTACACATTTCTTTACAGTAATTTGTAGTATTTCTAGTAAAAAATATCGCGGGGGAAGCTTTTCTTAAAGTAAACTTGAGAGTGGGTAGAGCCTTGCTTAACCCAGCACGAATAGGCCGGCTTGATCGAGGAAGTAATCAGCGTGTAACGATAGTTACGCTTACCGTTGTGTTTCGTATGGTGAGTAAGAGCGCCGGAAGCCCAAAACCCCTCCCTGTCCTCTCCTTAATATCCTTCCTATCCTCTCCTTATTATCCTTCCTATCCCTTTCCTTGGAGAAGGCGACGCGCGAGTGATACCTCTGGTGTTGCTGGCGTCTATAGGCTACGGTAACCGCTTACCATCAGGTGGGCCGTATGCCTGTGCGCGACACATGTAGTATATACATACATATAAAAAGAATATTAAAAAAAACACTGCCTTGGCAATGGAGGCAATCATTACTGTTGTAACCCGGCCTTAAAATGTCGCCAATGATATCACTATTTTGTTTAATGTAGCTCTAGGTCTAGCCACTCCTTTTTTTTTTGTTAAGGCGGGAAAAAATGTTCCTAACCGCACACCCCGTCGTTCGGGGCAACGAACAGGGTAGTGTGGGGCCTTCACCTATTAAAGAAACCCGCCGTGTGCCGTCTCTCCGCCTTTCTTGGCGGGCCACTGGAACTATGTCACATTCCTTCGGTGGTAGGTCTAGTGCCACCCCTGGCAAAAGTTACCCGTTACCTAGCTACTTATATTTATCTGATAGCTCGATTTATCTGTTCTTGGAAATAACTTGAGCACTAGCCCCTACTGCAAATCCAGCCTCTTTGGAATGTAAAACGGAAATATTATACGAACGCTTGTTTTATTTCATTGTGATTGGTCGAAAGTTTGAAGCGTGACTCCAGACCCCTTAGAATGTGATTCACAAAATCGTATCGTATCGTCTTATTTGCGATTGCTTGAGACATTGACGCGTGATGTCACAATAATCGCTCACCTAATCACAATGATCAACCAATGACAATGTCACGATGCAATGTCGATACGATGTAGTGAGCTACATTCTTCGGGCCCCTGATTGGTCAAGAGATTTAGGCGCGATAAACGCGACCAATCGTATTATAGCGGAGCGAATTTTCGTGTAACGTTTCGTTTTATATGCTAAGGGGGCTGGATTGTATAACATTATCATGCTGTAATATTTTCAAATTAAATTCTACCTGCCAGTGACCCATAGGAATATCAACCCGCTATCCTGAAGCTGCGGTACACCAAGGCATCTCATCTCATCGTCTGACATAGTGCCATATGGTAACTCCATGTGTATGTCCCACGGTGGATCCGCCATAATTACCGCAAATTTACCTGGAATAGTGGTGGAATTTAATCTTTAAAATGGCAACATTATTTAACATATTTCTGACATACCTATATATAGCAACATTATTTATCATATTTTCGGTTTTCCTTTTACGGCAATCTCTTATTTTGGAAATGAGATAACCTACAGGGGGCAGAAAAGGATTTGTATAACACTTTGTAACAAAATCACTGCATAGATGGTTGTGTAGTTTAGACACCGCCTCCCATCGCGAGAGTTTCAGATTTGATTCTCACAAAGGACAAATGTTTGCGTGACACAAAAATGGTTGTTCCGAGTCAACAAAAAAATTCAAAAAAAATCAAACATTGTGTATTTTTAAAGACACTGCTTATTCCCTAGTACTAGGTGTCCACGTTAATGAAAAAATACTTTTTTTCAGAACCCTTTATTGTCCCACAGCTGGGCACGAGACTTCTCTCAAGGTGAGAGGGATTTGTGCAATACTCCATCACGCTGGCCCAATCTCTCGGGCTTGCACGTTTCCTCACAATGTTTTCCTTCACCGAGTAGCAATAATTTGTTACCACATAATTTCGAAATATTTGAAGAATCAAAAGGGTGCGCCATGTGAGGCCTCAACGTTAGACTGGACTGGACAATCGAAATTGATACAAAAAAAAAACTTACTTATTTTTATTTCTTTAGAAAAGTGTTACAAACTGATGTTGTTTTTATTATTAAATGATTTTGTTACGTGGACTTGATAAAAATATATTTGACATATTATCATATTTTTTTCTTTATAAGTACATATATCATAAATTGCACACCTCCTTGCGATAATAATTCAGGGCACATTCTAATTAAGTATTCTTTTTACATTGATTTATGCAAATAAAAATTATATGAAAGAAACCGAAGATTTTATTGATTCACGACAATGTGTGTGTGTAGACTATTATGTCTATGTGTTCAGCAATGGACAGAGAATAGGCTGATTATGGATGGATGTACAACATTATACCGCTATATACATGTGGCTCTATAAGTAACTAATCGTACAAATAGTCATATTTACCTAAAAATGTCATATCAAGATATCTAAGATCGCACTGTAACCACTGTGGCGGTGTGAGCGTCAACACACCATCAGGTTTTGATACCGCACTTGTTCCTGGAAAATATTAATTAATAACCTATGGACTTTTAAAAGTAGACTGATGCTATGTAATACATTTGTAAACAAGCAATAAAAAAAAAGAAAAAAAAGTATCACGCCTGTATTCCCCGAAGGCGTAGGCAGAGGTATATTACACATCCACGATTCGTCAGCTATGTTTAAGCCCCACGCAATAGGGGGCGAGCTTATTGCCGTCAACCGGGCATATTTCCAAACTGCGAGCTGCTACTGAGAATTTTTCTTTTTACGAAAAAGCTCAATAACACTGCCCGACCCGAAGATCGAACCCGAGTCCTCATGATCAGTCACACTACTGCTGCACCACAGAGGCAGTTTAATAAATTTGTATAATATAGTATATTAATCTTTATTCCACAAAAGCTGGATTAACCATATGGTTTTATTGCGATTTTTAGCATTTGATATGATCAGCTATTGTACTAGAAACAATTTTTTTGTGAAAGTGGAAAATGAGAACTTTTCCAGAGGATTCGAACTTGCGTCGCCTATCCGGGAGGATGCTTAATCCGCCGAGTAGGTAAACTCTACTCTCTCTCTCTCTACTAAAATTTTCAGCTCACATTGTAGATATTTGAGTTTTAAACTGCTCTTTAGTAGGTTCTATCGTTAAGGCAAGCTCTTACCATTAAGCAGAAGCGGCTCGAGACTTTTTTTAACGGTGTTCACAAAAAAAATTACAGAAAGAACGCCTGTGTAAATGTTCTATGCATATCATACACAATGCATTTAGGCCATCTTGCACTATGGCAGTGCGCGAAAACGTTTTTATTTTTTTTAATTATATTGTTCCCATGAGATATTATTATTCTAAGATTGTTCCATAAAAACACAAAACACCAATAGGTACAACAGACACAAACCGATTTTTATAAAATTTAAAACAAAATGGACTAATAATTACCGACCAAATTTATAGCGCGAAAATTAATGGCGTAATTTTAGATTAAATATAAAATAATATTAATCTAAGGGCGTAATGTTTGTTTACATAAATTTGGCAACAGCGCATGCATGCGACGCACAGGTATGCGAGCTCGCAACGTTGCGCAGGAGCGGCGCTCCAGAATTGCCTAATTTCTCATACAAAATCTTCTGTTTCACGCGCCGGACTGTAGAAGGTTTTCTCTTTCGCACTCATAGAATGCAGTACTGAACTATATCCCATAGGAGCGCAATCGCTAGCGCTCAAAGAGTAAAGCTATATAAACTGGAAGCTAGCGCTCCACGGTTTAACTTGACTAAAACCAAGTACAATATAATATATTTCTAGTCAACTGTTATATTAAAAATAGAGTAAAGAGTAATAATCATGTAGGTGATAATATGATGTACATACTGATCAAAAAACATATTTTTATTATATAATTATTATGGGTGTTCACTGCACCAGCGCTCTTTAGAACGAGCCGCCTCTGCCGTTAAGGCAACGTCTATAAAAAAATGGACGTCAAGCTCTTTTCGACGATATTTATGGGAAAATAGATATCTATGTAAACAATATTATTGAAAGATTTTTTGTGTAGTTTCTAAGATAACTCCTGACGTACAACTTTTTTTAGCCCATATATAAATCACAAAGTTTTTTAGTTGCTTTAGATGTCCGAGTGGCCAAAATAGTTTGAACCACACCGACATCCATAAGGTTCACATTAAAATATTGTATAAAAAATTCTCTTTGTACTTTGTTCCTGACACATTCCATCAAAACATGCTGAACATCTTCAACCTTACCACATAAAACACAATTGGGAGAAAGCTTGCCCCATAAGATGCTCAAACATTTTTGATGGAATTTGTCCAGAACGCAACCTATGAATAATGTACAAATTATAATTTGTGAATAAGGAAAAAGAGTATTTTAGTACGAGCGGGAATCGAACCTGCGTCCCTTCCTGTCCCCTTTTCTTTTAAATAGTATAAATTTTAATTGCAAAATTAAACTTACCACATTGGATGAATGCATGTAAATGCATTGCCGATAGATGGCGTTGGTCGTGAAGACAAATGTGATGAGGAAATTCGGTATTTCTAGAAATGTTACGATAGCTCAATGGATTATAGCACTTCCCCGGAAAGGAAGGGACGCAGATTCGATTCTCGCTCGTACTAAAATACTCTTTTTCCTTATTCACAAATTTTAATTTGTACTTTAAGAGTAGCTGAGCGTGTCAAGTGCTAAAATATAGATCAAAATCTATGAATAATGGTTATAAAATTGCTGACGTACAACTTACAAACATTGGTATGATAGATTGAAATAATTTAAGTACTGTACTTTCAATACACCCTTGTTACAATGTTTCCTCGCTTCTCCCAGCTTGAATGGGCAAGCTCAATCAGGAAAGTATCACAAAAGATCGGAGTGAGGTAATGGTAGGTATGCTTGTTTTATATACTGAGTGAGAGCAACAAACAAACTCTTCATCCTCTCCCTATTATCCTTCCTGTCCACCTTTCTTTCCCATCACCTATCCGTTCCCTGGCGTTGGCTACGCGCGAGTGTTGTCTATCATCAGGCGGCCCGTAAGCTTGTGTACCCTCATAGTAGAAGAAAAATTCAGAAAACAAGAACACAAATCTTCATTAATTTCCTATTTTATCCTTGTAATTCATCACTTACAGGTTAGCCTTCTCAGAGTCAATATTTAATCACTCATCAAAATCGGTCTAGCAGTGGCTCATGAGTTTCTTGCCGGGTTCTTCTCATGAAAAGCCTTACTACTAAGGAATCCAACCTCTAATGGCGATTGCTATCGCGACATTGCGGATGCACTTGCCTCAAGCGCTCGTGTTAGTTATAAGATTTTAAGTGCTATATATAATAAGCCTATGAAATAAAGATGTATTTTAAATTTGAAAATAATAAACATAGTTACTTTTACATTTAGACCAGTGTCGATAATTTTCGAAACCAAATTAATAATAGTAGGATGAAACCCATAAAAAGGTAAGTTTTCATCAAATTTCGCGAAAAATTATGATTTTTTGTGGAAGTTAAAAGTAAAAAACCAAAATGTCGGTTTATTAGATTTTTCACATAAATTTTGAGGTTATGTGAAAAAAGTGTTAATACAAAAGTTGTAGATCTTTTTATTGCCTACAATTTTGCCATTTAACTTTTTTCAATAGGACTCTTAGTTTTGCCGGAAATCGTGATAAATCGATTTTTACCCTTAAAAGCTCACCCCTACCCCCTTCCCGACTTCAAATCGCCCGTAAATTATTTTCCTTTTATTTTTGTTACATTTTCTTACTTTTACAAAGGGTTTCATCCTACTATTTTTTTTTCACATTTTACCATTTTTAAAGGCTTCGGCACTGGCCTAATTTACGGGTTTTTAAATACTGATTTATTTAACCATTTTGTAAATAGGTTACATACCATTAGGGGCGCCCTTAATTATAATCTCCCCAGGTTTGGGCGCGCTTGCGTTGGGGTCTGCGTTATCCACTTCATAGTGCACGTATCTATGGACATGGTTGAATATACATTTTATTAATTAATAAAATAAATCAATATTCACGGATATTTCACACAACGTCCTCTATTCCCAAACTAAGCTTAACGCTTGTGCTATGGATACCAGATTACGGATACAGTACATATATTACTTTTTTTGTAATAAATACCTACATATAATAGATAGAAAACACACAGACGCAGTACAAATATCTGTGTTGATCACAAATAATTGTCCTGAGTGGGAATCGAACCCGACCTCGTGCACGGAAGTCGCTTACCTAACCGACTACGCCACGAGACCCGCCAATGAGATGTAACTCCTGTGCAGCACTTTAAAGTGCAGAGGACGTTGTGTGAAATGTTCGTGAATATTGATTTACATTGCCTTTGGATCTTGGAACTAAATTGTAGAGTAAAAATGTACTTACTTGCAACTGTCCATATGGAAGCACGTATTAAGGAATGAGCAGTCTCCCAGTGACTCATCAGTGTGGCTTTGAATAATCTTCTTGAAGTGCAGTTTTTTGCAGCAGTAGGGCTCAGTGGAAGAAAGTTCTGGTACATCAGGTTTGTTTGCGCGTACGCATTCCGCGCGCGTGCCATGCGGGCAGAATTCCATTACCTGAGCACCTGGTTACAATATACAGATGATGAAATACATTTTATTCAAGAGTCTAAACATCAAAGTCGCCGATCCGACGACACAACCCGGTTTGGTTGGCGGCTTTATATTTTATGTATCTACACACCACAGTCGCCGATACAGCCCGCCGGCTTTGCTGTCGGCGGCTTCAGATATATGATGTCTTTGGTAAACATTGTCTTGTCCGTGTGGTGGACTAAGAATACAAGTGTCACCATCCCATCCTTTGCAGCGGGTGTCGTACAAGGCGACTAACCCGTTGTCCTAGGCGAGTGGCGAGGCGCGACGCAATGTGACGTATTGCGGCTAATACTTTACCCGTTTTGCGTCGCATTCATATTAGGCGACAACGTAGACCATAAGTACATACAACCTCTATTTGATATTTTCGTGTCGCGTCGTATTAACGCGTCTGTCACTCACCTAGGACAACGGGTAAGGGAAGTAAGCAATTATCACCCATTGCATTAGTGGTGGTAGGGCTGGGTACCAAGTGTCGCGTCGGCAACTTTGGTGTCTAGACTCTTTTCCTTCTGAGAGCACTAAAATAAAAAGATCTTACATATGCACTTAATTACGAAGAAAAAAGCGATACCATCGCGCACGGATTAATGGTTTAATATATATTATTGTATGATTGACTTAATGTATGAAATTGTACCTCATTTTTAGCCAGTTTTTTTTTCCTTTTAGCACTTTTTCCCTAGGGTAGAGCCGAACACATTTTTAAAATGGTACTTACAGTAATCACAGAACATTATACTAACCATAGCCTTGCTTATCCCAGCATGAATAAGCCGGCTCGATCGACAGAGTACCACTCTCAAAGAATTTCAGTGTATAAAAACGGTAGATGCTACCGTTGTTTCGTATGGTGAGTGAGAGAGCCGAAGACCCAAACCCTCTCCTTATCCTATCCTTATTATCCTTCCTCTATAACTCTATATCGCTTTACTTGAGTTGGCCACGCGCAAGTGATGACTCTGGTGTTGCTAGCACCTACAGACTACGATAACTGCTTACTATAATCTTGAGATTAATAATATATTTGATAAAATAAACCTACAAAAAACAACAATCCGTCATGATAGCTTAAACACTAATCAGAGCGAATGACGTCACGTACTAAGGCGTGACGTCATTCGCTCTGAACGTTATTGTAGTGTCTTTTGACTCTAATGTTTACTGTTGCCGTACTAAGACGTGACGTCATGACAAATGGCGTGCGTTTTGACATGAGTTTGAAATTAAAATTAAAATTTCACTTTATTGCATAAAATACCAATATTTTTACAGAAATATGATATTATTTTCAGTTATTAGATACTTTTAATGAATAGATTCTGAAAAACAGTCATCATGCCTATTACGCCATCAGAGCCTTGCGTAGCTGTTTATTTTTATAAAAAACATACTGTAATGCCCCACTTACCCCCTTGACTCTTGAATTTGTCCGCAAGGGACTTCTCCTTGGCAGTTGGTTTACTGAGCAGGTCCATAATTTCCTCACCCACTCTTTTCACCGCTTTCTCTCTACTGGATGGCATTGCCAACAGAGACTAGGAACAATAGATTTAAAAATTAGCCTCTAACTAAAGTCACATAAATATCTAACCACCATTTCAGTATAATTTTATTTAAATATGTGAGTCCCATTAAAGTCAGTCCAGCCGTTTCGGAAATTAGCCGGAACAAACAAAGCCAATTTTTTTAAATTGTTTTGATGTTATACTAGCATTTGCCAAGCTGGTTTTAGGTTATATCTCAGGTTCCTGATACGAGTAGCTGGATAAAACGTATAATACCAGTCTAACAAACAAAAAAAGTTGCATGAAAATTGATTCAGTGATGTTAAAATAAAACAAGCAAACATGAATTCTAAAAAAAAGATCCTGTTCCGCCGCAGCCAAAAGCTGTTTTTTTGGGCTATATTTTTATTATTATTATCTCAGGTTCCCGATATAGTAGCGGCATAAAATGTATACCTACCAGTTCTTAAGACTATTCAAGAGCTATCAAATAAAAAAGTTGCATCAAAATCCATTCAGTGGTTTTTGCGTGATGCGCGAAAGAACAGACAGACAAACAGATAAGCAGCAACAACAAAAAATCTAAAAAAAATGCTGCTTTATAATGCTACCAAATTATAGAGTAAAGATAATGTATACTTTTTACATTGAAGTCACATTTAAGTTCGATCAGGTTATGGTGTTACAGTATCGGGATATGGTGTTACGGTATCGGGTTATGGTGTTACGGTATAGGGTTATGGTGTTATGGTATAGGGTTATGGTGTTAAGGTATCGAGTTATGGTGTTACAGTATCGGGATATTGTATTACGGTATCGGGTTATGGTGTTACGGTATAGGGTTATGGTGTTATGGTATAGGGTTATGGTGTTACGGTATCGAGTTATGGTGTTACAGTATCGGGATATGGTATTACGGTATCGGGTTATGGTGTTACGGTATAGGATTATGGTGTTACGGTACATATATGCATCGGGGATGGTATTACGATATTCGCCATTACTATTGATAAACTTTGAAAGTGCTGTTTCTAAATATACGGCCTACCTGATGGTAAGCAGTTACCGTAGCCTATAGACGGTGAGATACTAAAAAGACGAGTATATGGATATTAAGAAGAGGATAGGGAGGGGAACCAGGCCTTTAAATTTGTTAAGAGTTTAGTTATTTTTTTATTGTTTTGTTATTGTTGTATTGACGTTTTTGAGTAATGAGTTTTTTTTTGTTAAGGCGGGAAAAAAATGTGTCCCCCACTAAAGAAACCCGCCGTGTGCTGTCTCTCCGCCTTTATTGGCGGGCCACTGGAACTATGTTACATTGCTTCAGTGGTAGGAAGGAATTAGTGAACCTGGATTCTTTGAGAAACATTGGTAGTTTTGTTTACATTTTGTCTCAAGCTAAAGTGAATGATTAAACTAATGCTATATTTTTATCTCATGGAAACATTTTCTGAACCAATTCTTTTGTGAACTTGACTGATACTTGACTTTAGCGGAGCAAGGTCCAAAAATACGACTCGTTTAATAGATATTTTTAAGTTACCATAAACATTTGAGAGAGATTATTAAGTAGTAACTCCCAAACAAATTTCAGTGGAAAGTTGTTTCTACAGTCGATTGTTACAGACACAATATAATATTAGTTTAATAATGGCATTGTATAATTTTTACCATAATATCTGTGTCATTTTTAGCAGTTTTCTTTTCGTCAGCAGTTGTTTTCGATACTTTGGCTGTTGGATTTTCTTCAGTTGCGTTTTCACCTGTAAAGTAGCATATTTTATTTTATGGACTCGATAACAATTAACTGCCTCGATGGTGCAGTGGTAGTGTGTGCGACTGCTGATCATGAGGTCTCGGGTTCGATCCCCGGGTTGGGCAATGTTATTGAGTTTTTTCGTAAAAAGAAAAATACTCGGTAGCAGCCTGGAGTTTGGAAATGTATGTAGACGGCATTAGGCTCGCCCCCTATTACGTTGGACTTAAACATAACTGGCGAACAGTGGATGTGTAATTATACACCTCTGCCTACCCCTTCGGGGAATACAGGCGTGATGCTATGTTTATTTTATAGAAGTTCTATGGACGTTTTAAGCATTAGTGTCAGTAATCATGGCCGAGAATTACTATTAAATTAACTGTGACTCTCAAAAATATTTGCTTTTGAAAGAAAACATCTTTATGGTTACTTTGTTTATATTTATGTTCTGGTATAGCTTTTACTTGACTGCGACGAAGCCCAAATTATGCATTTGACCAGTATGTATGTATATCTGTTCCTATGGTCCCTCATAACTAGTCAATGCCTCAACCTATTTTGATAAATGATACATCATTAGATTCATCATGGTGGTGGAATGTAATGTACTCTCTGCTTTATCTGCTTGTTTTTATGTTTTTTAGTTGTACTTATAATGTATTAAATAATTTCAAATTAATTATGCCTTTTTACAAACTGATTTTAATGCGCCATTATAATTTAATACTGATGTTTCCCCAACGTGGCCTCTTACTAAATATATTAGTATCAAACGTTGGGCTTAGAAGATAAACAAAATAATTCCTTAACAACAAACATTACGAGTGTCGTTAGCAAAACGGAAATTAGGCTATACTGTGTTTACCCTTGTTTTTTGTTTAGGCGGGAAAAATGTACTTAACCGCACACCCAGTCTTGCTTGGGGCAGCAAACAAAGTAGTGTGGGGCCCTCACCCACTAAATAAACTCACCGTATGCCGTCTCTCGCCTATATTGGTAGGCCACTGGAATTGTGTTACATTACCGGAGTAGAAACTGTGTTAAGCATACCTTTTCTTTTCTGTGTTATTTTGTCTCCCGTAGATTGTTCTTCCATAAGAGCTGCAAGAACCGCAGCTAGCCTCACAGACTCGGCACTCACAACCTCTAAGCTTGCATCTGTTGTGTTTTCGGTTCTCTCTGTTATTCTGAACCAAATACTCAAAATTATTCAAGGAGTCTTTTATCTTTATACCTATATGTATTGCTATTTAAACACAAATCCTACAAATTTCTTGAGCAGTATTTAAGGAGTATCTTTTTTAAAAATAATTTTTCTTTAGGGCTAATTGGTTCCAGCTCCACATTCTCAATATTTTTTCAATGACATTATAGTGGTTTGTGACAATATTTTTTATGCCGATTACTGTCCCACAATTGAGCATGGGTAAGGTACACACACAGCTTATTTCCTCTAGAAAATTATATACAAAACAGCATTTTGTTCCACCAAAGATATTTAATTATTACAATTCTATCTGTTCAATCAACATTAATGCAGAAATAAGCCCTTTTCAAAAACACTCCATAAACTTGGACTATCCAAGAATCAATGTCAATAGCATTTTTGTAGATGTTAGATCAGCTATGGATATTTGCCTTAGATACAGCAATTTTTTTGTAAATAACACTGGCATATTAATAGCATTGCTATAATACTATTAATGCAAAAGAGGAATAAAATTAGATAGATGGTATAATTGTTTAATCATCAAGCTCTTGTGTTGTGTGTTGTAGGTTTGATTCTAACCCAGGACAAATATTAATGAGATCCAGAAACGGCTGCTTCGATTCTGCGTACAACTTGTCTGCTTATGTGTGTGTGCGACAATGGCGGAGGACATGTCGCGCCTGTCGGCAGCGGCGGTGCTGCAGCGCGCGGCGCGTGCACACAATGTGTCACGTATGTGTGTGTGTGTATGTCATTATTTTTTAAATTTTCTTAGATGATAGAGGATATTCCTGAGAATAGGCTATATAGTAATTCCAAACTAAAACCTAAAGTGACCTTACGTTATAAGTTTCTGTGTAGCAAACTTCTGCAGTAAGCTGGCCACAATCCCTGCATCTACATCACCTAAACCAGGCAGTAATGCACTGGCGGTAGCTGGCAGTTGGAGCTGCATGTCTGAGAGTACTTGTAATAACCTCATTTCCAGTGATGCCGTGAACACTGGCGGCTTAGTCTTTTCTGGTGCCAGTGAACCTGAAATAATGTGATGGTGATATACCACAGACTACCCGCACAGCCCGTCGTTTGGGGCAACGAACAGGGTAGCGTGGGGCCCCACCAATAAACCCGCCGTGTGCCGTCTCTCCGCCTGTGTTGACGGACCACTGGTACTGTGTTGGATTACTTCAGTGGCCCATACCACAGACTACCTACTTCGTCAAATAAAGAAGCATGGTAGAGACTACAGTTGCTAGAACTGACTTAAACCTTTGACTTTTAATTAAGTTTAGTATAATACAAAGACAAAGAAGATTAGTTGGCATTAAAGATCAACCCTTTGCTCCCAAAACGACAACAAAGACACTGAGTCCATCACACCTATCACCTTGGAATATTTGTGATCAGGCAGGAGTGTTGGCTTGTAGGCTAGACAATTTCTTTGCACATTATTTTAGATATGAAATTAGGCATGTATACCAATAGTCATGTATCTTTACCATCTCACTTACACCTCCAGTGGGTTTCATCTTAGAGCAAGGCAGGCCCATTTCTGCAAAGGCTGTAGGTAAAATTAGGTGATCTTATGAACCTTACGCTGACAAACGCCTTTATAGAGCGGGGAAGACCTTCAATATTACTAAATATGGGTGGAATATTCTCTATGATTATATATATCATATAAAATATGTTACCTTCATTTTTCTGTGTAGCTGGACTAAGGATAGAACGTTCTTTACCGCTGCCGGGTGACCCATCCGGCTTTTCACTAGTGACAAGATTTGCGGTTGTACTCAGTATGATTTGTCGCTCCTTTTTACGTTTTTCTAATTTTTCTCGCAGACTATTTCTTTTGCTCTTCACAGCTTGGATCTCTTCCCATGCATCAGACATCGCTACGCAAAAGGGACACTAGTAAAAAGCGAACTAAGGTTACACAAAATTATTGCCGATATGGCCGATAGTACAAATTCATGCCATATTACTAACACGGCACAAGGATATTGTAATAAATTTGTGGTGTTTACACCTATCCTAATAGCTCGACAAATTTATTAAATTCAATTCTTGATTATTTAACAATGTTACAATCATATTCCACACCTTATTACGAGCTCATGGTCATAGATCTAGATAAATAACTATACTGGGAATACGAGCTCAATGATTCAACAACAAGGCTATGTATGTAATGTATGAGGCTTCAGGGTAATACACACGGCAACCGGCATGTAATGTTCCTATCAAAAACTTCAACCGTATGTCTATGGTTTGCAACTATTGATTATGAGAGTTTTGGCGGGAACACGAAGAAGATCATGTCGTCGCTCTGCATTATTTTCCTAAACTTGTGTTATTTCAAGTATTAATGTGTAAAAGTGGTGGCCTTTTGCTTATTAACTATTTGTGTATGTGCATAAGTGCTGGCAAGTGATGTAATGCGACATAACGTGTTTCTTCCTGTTGTTTCCAAAACTCCATAGAAGCTTCAGTAAGGTTGCCATCGTTTTACTGTAGCGTGACTTTGACTTGACTGACTTTATATGACTGACTTCAACTACGACTTGTTTGATGAATTAATCTAGTTTGGAGAATAATGATGTTTATAAGTTACTGTTAGGCTGATGGTTCTGCCAATGCCTTAAAACAAATAAAATAATAAAAAAAAAAATATTGATTATGACAGTTCTGCTGACGCCATTTTGAAATTTTTTCTATAACCGGTATCTACCCTGTGCACAGCAGACCAAGAAACAATAGTCTCTTACATTAATATATTATCAAATTATTAATTATAGTTGGTCGTATGTCGTGTGAATTTTTGCTTTAATTTTCGTCTCGTAGTCCACTGCTGGACATAGGCCTCCCCAAGAGAACGCCACAACGAGCGGTCCTGTGCCGACCGCATCCAACGGCTCCCCGCAGCTTTGACCAGATCGTCGGTCCATCTGGTGGGGGGCCGTCCTACGATGCGCCGTCCGATACGTGGTCGCCACTCGTCCCCAACGGTTATCAGTTCATCGAGCGATGCGGCCTTGCCACTTCAGCATGGCAACCCGGCGGGCTATGTCGGTCACTCTCGTTCTCCTACGGATCTCCGTATTACGGATTCGATCACGTAGGGAAATACCAAGCATAGCCCGCTCCATGGCCCGCTGAGCCTTGAAACGAGGCCAACATTCAGAGACCACGTCTCTGTTCCGTATGTCATCACTGGTAACACACACTGGTCGTAGACCTTCGTTTTCAGACACTGCGGAATATTGGACGAGAAGATCTTCCTTAGCTTCCCGAACGCTGCCCAGCCGAGTTGGATTCGTCGATTGACCTCTTTCTCGAAGTTGTGCCTACCTAACTGGACTGTTTGTCCCAGGTAGACATAATGGTCGACAACTTCGAGAAGCGCACTCCCGACTAGGACCGGTGCTGAAATGACATGGACATTAGACATGACTTTCGTCGTGTCCATGTTCATTTTGAGACCCACTAGTCGGGAAACCCTGCTGAGATCATCGAGCATGGTGCCAAGGTCCTCCAGCGATTCTGCCATGACTACGATGTCGTCGGCATATCAAAGGTGAGTGATGTATTCGCCATTGACGTTGATGCCGAATCCGGTCCAGTCCAAGAGCTTGAAGGCATCTTCCAATGCAGCGGTGAAGAGTTTCGGGGACACAACGTCTCCCTGTCTAACACCTCTCTGCAGTTGGATCGGTTTCGTACTCCTATCCTGAACACGGACTGACATGGAGGCGTTTCTATACAAGCACTTCAGCACTTCGATGTACCGATTGTCAATTTGGCACCGCTGAAGGGACTGCAACAAGTTACGTCCCGTAACATATCATCTCAATTAAAAAGCTAAAATCAATTAAAAATTTTCCAAAGGCTGTGGTGTGGTGAAAAAAGTGGCTCTCAACAAACTCAACTGCGAAGCTTGAGCCAACCATAACTTCGTAACATTTTGAGAAAAGGTTTTTTTCTACAACGCGAAACAGAAATCGTCTTGTCTCGGGCGTGTATTCCTTGTTTTTTACCGCTACCTAGTGAAATAGCTAGTGGTATTCCTCAAACGGCACTGGAGACACCCGCGTAAGTGGAATACTAACTAAGTACCGATTGATTACAAGCTGCCGAGGGTTTATTTATTTATTTAAGGGTTATCTACTTTACATACACTAAAAGGATTCAATTACATAAACATTAATTCCAGTGTTGTAACATTTATAGACAACCACATCATGCATTTATCACATGGGGTTAGATACACGGGGTGGTTAGAAAATAAATATTCTAGGTTAGTAATTCTTATAAAATATTAGTACCTAGTAAGTAGAAAGTTTTATCAAAATTGTGAACAGTAATATTACCATGTATAAGTATATTGTATGTAACAACCTGCCTGACAAGAGTGGCGATTACGACACTAGCCCCCAAATGAGCAAAGTTCCCTTAGGGAGACCTATGTCCAGCAGTGGACGTCGAAAGGCTGATGGAACAATTTTAGTCTTTCTGTTTGTTTCTGTTAATTTCATATTATATATACATACAATAATATAATTAAGCATATGTTACTACATCATCATCATATTATATATACACACAATAATATAATTAAGCATATCTTACTGGGCGGGAAGCGAAAGAAAAACTTAGAATGCCCCAGTAGCCTTACTTTTGCTAGGCTGGTGGTAAGAGTCCACCAATGGTAGAAACGTCATCCAATCAACGACCAGAAAAGGAAAATTCGAAACAAACCCTATACCAACCCGTCTGGTCAGCGTGGTATAGTAGGCCAAAACCTCTTAATATGACAAGGCACCTAAAACAAAGGCCCCCAGTTCCCGGTAGTCCCGCTGCCCGCTGCCACGGTATCGGTCGCGGTAACAGCGGGGCAGGGGGTGCGAAGAATCTCCGGGCTACGACAAAAGGCTACCAAAAACACCTGACCCTGGCTACGTACAATGGACGCTCTCTACGGCTGGACCAACACCTCACTGAACTCGAGGTAGAACTGGGTCGCATAATCTGGCACATATTGGGGTTATCCGAAGTCCGAAGACAGGGTGAGGACACGATAACTCTAGAGTCAGGCCACCTATTCTACTTTCGGGAAGGTGATCGGTTCTCTCAGGGCGGTGTCGGTTTCCTGATCAACAAAGCTCTCACAAGCAACGTTGTGGAAGTTAGCAGTGTGTCGACACGGGTAGCGTACCTCATAATTAAAATCACTAACAGGTACACCCTTAAGGTGATACAGGTATATGCGCCGACCTCGAGATACTGCGACGACGTAGCCGAAGCCATGTATGAAGACATAGCCAAGGCATTACATGGTACCACCAAGGCTCACTACAGCGTTGTTATGGGGGACTTCAATGCCAAAGTGGGAGTACAAGAACGCGGCGAAACGAAAATCGGACTCCACGGCGTGGGGTGTCGAAACCACAGGGCTGCCCCCTGTGGTTTCGACGCATGCTGGTCAATTTTCTGGAGTCGCAGGGGCTCTTCTTGATGAATTCTTTCTTTAAAAAGAAGCCTCATAGAAAGTGGACATGGCGAAGCCCCGACACTGTGACGAGGAACGAGATAGACTTCATCATGACTGACAGGAGGTCTTTATTTAGAGATGTCTCCGTGATCAACAGGTTTCTGTCTGCCGGTAGCAGCGATCACCGACTTGTTCGAGGCGTTCTAAATATAGACTTCAGGGCCGAAAGGCGTCGCATGGTGGGGTCTACTCTCCGACCTACTGCGCCTCAAACAGCTTTGGGGTCCGAAAAGTTCCAACTGGAGCTTCAAAATCGTTTCGACCTGCTGGAAACCGAAGGCAACGTTGACGAGAAAACCGACACAGTGGTCAAAACGCTACAGGATGCGTCTCGAAGGGTTTTTCCCGGAAAAAACAGTTAAACAACAACAAAAACCGATGTTCCAACACCCGCGCCATCGCGGCTGCGATTAAACAGAACAGAGGCACCAAAGTTTTCGCTCGCCAGCTAGGTAGACCCCATCTGACGAAACTTGATACTGCGGATGGCAAAACCGTGACCTCCAGGTTCGAGATACTCAAGGAAATTGAGAGTTTCTATAAAAACCTGTACTCATCACGGATGACTAAACCCACAAGACCCACCGCTGACAACCACAGAGCCCCACTGACACGCCATTGCACTGAAGACATCCCTGATGTCAACCAGGACGAGGTCAGAGTGGCTCTCGAGCAGCTCAAAAACAATAAGTCGCCAGGTGATGACGGAATCACCACTGAGCTCCTAAAAGCAGGTGGGACTCCAATCCTAAAAGAGCTAGCGAGCCTCTTTAATTCCGTCATCCATCAGGGCTTAACACCCCAAGCGTGGAGCGGGAGTGCGGTGGTTCTGTTCTTCAAAAAAGGTAACAAAACCTTGCTGAAGAACTACAGACCTATCTCACTCCTGAGCCACGTTTACAAGTTGTTCTCGAGGGTACTCACAAACCACCTCGCCAGAAGACTTGACGAGTTCCAGCCTCCGGAACAAGCCGGGTTTCAAAAAGGCTACAGCACCGTAGACCATATCCATACTGTTCGGCAGATTGTACAGAAGACCGAAGAGTATAATCAGCCACTGTGTATGGCTTTCGTGGACTACGAGAAAGCCTTCGACTCCATCGAAACCTGGGCGGTTTTGGATGCTCTGCAGCAGTGTCGCATCGATTGGCGCTATATCGAGGTGCTGAGATGTCTATATGATACCGCCACAATGACCGTTCAGCTCCAAGACCAAAAGACCAACCCGATCGAGCTGCGTCGAGGGGTAAGACAAGGGGATGTAATATCCTCCAAGCTCTTCACCAATGCACTCGAAGACGTCTTCAAGACACTGGACTGGACTGGGCGGGGCATAAACATCAACGGCGAATACATCTCACACCTTCGGTTTGCCGATGATATCGTCATCGTTGCGGAGTCACTGGAACAGTTAAGCGGAATGCTGCATAACCTAAATGGAGCCTCTAGAGACGTCGGCCTCGGCATGAACTTGGATAAAACCAAGATCATGTTTAATGAACATGTCGCGCCGGGACCGATCTACGTCGATGGTTCGATGCTCGAAGTTGTTCAGGAGTATGTCTACCTTGGACAAGTTGTCCAATTTGGTAGAAACAACTTCGAGAAAGAAATTAACCGCAGGATCCAATTGGGTTGGGCAGCATTTGGCAAACTACGCCACGTCTTCTCTTCGCCTTTACCGTAATGCCTGAAGACTAAAGTCTACAACCAATGCGTCCTACCTGTCATGACTTACGGGGCCGAGACGTGGACACTCTTAGTGGGACTAGTCCACAAATTGAGAGTCGCGCAGCGGGCTATGGAGCGGGCAATGCTTGGCGTCTCTTTGAAGGATAAAATTCGTAATGAGGTAATCCGACAAAGAACCAAAGTTACCGACATAGCTCGCAGGCTCAGTAAGCTGAAGTGGCAAATGGACATAAGAAGTAGTAAAAATAAGTATCGACGGTCCTCGTGGCGTAGTTGGTAGTGTAACCGACTTCCGTGCGTGTGGTCGTGGGTTCGATTCCCACAGGACAAAAAAAAGTTGGCATAGCAAAAGCGTTAAGCTTAGTTTGAGACCAGAGGACGTTGTTTTTTTTATATTGCATGTATTGGCAGATGAGCCACGGCCTATCTGATGGTAAATAGTAACCGTCACGCATGGACTCGTATTGTCAAACCGCTGCTCACCAATTACTTTCACAGATATGAAATGAAATATAAACGGCTATCTCCTGCTACAGCCAAAACGCAACGGTCATGGCCGGTTACACGGGAGATGGTGGTAGCAACCCACTCGGGCCCCATGCCAAGTGAGTACTCCCACTTGGTACACCAGTCATGCAATGGATGGTAATTGCTTACTTCCCTTAGTCGCCTCATACGACACCCGTGGGAAAGAATGGGGTGGTGACACTTGTATTCTTAGTCCGTCACCACACGGACAAAACGGTTGTGTGAAAAATGACCGTGAATATTTATTTATATATTTATTATTATCAGTGATATGAGAGAGTTATATAATGATGATGATGATTTCGATGAATTTTAGTGAGGTTCAAATAAAGTTTGGGTATCTGACATATTTTTATAGATTTTGTACAGAACCTTTCTTTTTAATTACTGTGACTATACAAACAGTATGTAATTAGGTGCGAAAGTCTGAATAAATTTATCTCAGACACGGCATTTTTTCAACACCAAATCACTGCACCTAATTTTACTTTTAATGGCCATCCTGGTAGTCATGGTGATAGCACTTGTATGGCAAACTATTTTAAAGTTAGCCAGTTGAAAAACCTGCACATGATATGAGATAGCAAGATACAATACTTTGTCTCAATTTTCTTAGGTATTTCGTACATGGCCTTCTCACTTCCATTCACTACATTTATAGGTTCTTTATCTAAGCAGTAAACGGAAAGAACAGTGCAAAGCAAAATTATGTTATAGCCTTCGCAAGTTTTAAAGTGGTAAGTTCTTATTTTATTCTGAAAGAAATTAGGCTTGCTGGTAGAAACTAGCCATCGAACATAGGGCTCTTCCATAACTGTTTTAGTGGGTACTTAATTGTAATTCCTATATTAGAACTAGCCAAGTCAGACCTTAGGATTCAATATATTATTATAAGCTTATAAAAATAAATAATATTATAAGTTGTTATAAAATATTTTATGTTGTTATAAATAAATTTCGGGACTGCCATTGCCACCGAAGGAATGTGATATAGTTCCAGTGGCCCGCCAATAAAGGCCGAGAGACTTCTTTTGTCGAAGTCAACAACCAAGGCATATATCATATTGAACTTAGCTTTCATTTCACATTTATGTTTTTGATTGTATATCATTACTTTTTGTACAGAAATTATTAGTAGGTACTTATTCATAAGAAAATTAATACTATATGGTTTTTGTTAATCTACTGTATTTTCCTAAGTTTACGGGGTGTAATTGTCGTTGTTGTGTTTTTTTATATAATATTTTCTTGTACTTCCGAAAATGTGAAGGCCTTGAAATCTACATAAAGACCGGTTGTCATCAATTTTGATTGCTGATTCTTACATTACCGACACTATAAGTTCTTGCTGATTCTTTCATACATGATAACAGGCACTATAAGTGTTCCTAATAAAATCAATCAATTGAAATATAAAAAAATTGACTAGTTTCTGATATCTGGATGCTAAATTTGAACTTTCTAGGTCATCTGGAACTGGGTTAGAGTTTTGATAGGTCAGTCAGATTAAAATGACGATTTTTGGGCGTTAATATCTAAAATCCGTTTGAGGTATGTTTATGAAATTTGGACCACAAATGTATCCCGCAAGTCTCAATATATAAGCCAAAATTTGATATGTTTGTGTGAAATAGTTTTTGAGTTATGAGGGGGTCAAAAGTGGCTCCAAATGATTTGTGTAAATTTACAGAGGATAATAATAATTATAAGCTTTTTATTAATTCCTTACAGAGTTACATGGTTTAAAGTGAAGAATAACTTAAAAAAAAGCCTGCTATTTTGTTTTTTAAATCAAGAAATATTTTAAGATTTATTTACTTATAAACTAGAATCTAAAATGTTAGTTGGTTAGTGTTTAACTTATTTTCTATGTTAGTCTGTTAGTTTCTAATTTATCAATGTAAGGACCGCCTGCGGCGGTAAAAGCCTCCTCCAAGTGCTTCCACTGTGTTCTGCTTCTTGCCGCTCGTTACCAAAGTTTGCCTGCAATTTTTGCGATGTCATCACACCATCTACGGGAAAGTCTACCTCGTTTCCGTAGTTCTTCGATTAGAACCCAGTTTGTGACAATTTGAGCCCACCTTTCTGATTCTAGTCTTTGCAGATGGCCAGCCCATTTCCATTTCAATCTGAGAGTCTTTTCGATGACATCAATTGCTTCCGTTTCTTTTCTTATAGTAATATGTTTAATTTATCTTTGCGTTTAATATTCATGAAGCTCCGCTCTATGCCCCTTTGACAAGCTCTTAGCTTATGCAGCTGCTTTTTAGTGAGAGACCAAGTCTGACAAGCATATGTAAGGCAGGGTATTAAACAGATATTCGTTGCTTTAGCTTTAAGTTTTGGTGTAAAACTGCCTTTAAAAATTTCCTTCATACTCCAATACTTGGACCATGTTTGCTTTATTCTTCTGTTCAATTCTTTTTCTGTGCATGATTGAAATGAAATTAATTGGCCTAGATAGATATAGTCTTCAACATAATCTAAGGACTTGGAATTGATAGTAATAGGGATTTCTTCTCTATTTGTTATTACCTTAGTTTTATCTTCATTAATTTCAAGGCCCACCATTTTACTTTGCTGGTTAAGAGTATTTATCATGTATTGGAGTTTCTCATTATTTTCTGATAATAGTACTAGGTCGTCTGCGAATCTAAGATGAGACAGGTATTTTCCATTAAATTTTAACCCCTTTGATTCCCATTTCAGTTCCCGAAATACGTATTCCAATACACATATGAAAAGCTTTGAAGATAGAGGATCGCTCTGTTTCACTCCACGCTCTATTTTGAATGATGACCCTGAAGTCTCTAATTTTATTCGTGCCATACTGTTTTGGTATATTGCCTTAATTATATCTATGTAATCTTTGTTTACTCCTTGCTCTCTTAAAGCTTTCCATATTGATTGGTGAAAGATAGAGTCAAATGCCTTTGAATAGTCAATAAAAGCAATATATAGAGGCTTTCTATACTCTACACATTTCTCTATAATTTGTTTGAGAGTGTGAATATGGTCCACAGTAGAGTAACCTCTACGAAAACCAGCTTGCTCTTTTGACTGGTTTTCATCTATCAGAACAGTCAGTCTCAGTAGAAGTGTAGATGTGAACACTTTGTAGAGACAGGGCGTTAGAGTAATTGGTCTGTAATTATTAATTAGTTTGGGATCCCCTTTCTTATAGAGAAGAACAATTTCAGAGCAATTCCATTGCATTGGTATAGTTTTTTGCTGTATAATTAAGTTAAAAAGCTTTGTTAGTGGTTTAACTAGAGTATCAATTCCTGCCTTTATCATGTCATTAGTCACGCCGTCTGGCCCGGGACTCTTTTCAGTCCTTAGTTTCTTGAGCGCTAATTCAACTTCGTTCTCCAATAAGAGTGGAATTGGATCATTATTCTCAGCCCAGTTCCTGTCTAGAGCTTTTTCCAAGTGTGATTTACTATACAACTCTCTGTAAAACTTTGTAGCCACAACTTGTAAGTCATCTCTATTCGTGACAGTAACTCCATTAGCATTGCGCAAGTGTGTCAACAGATGTTTAGATGTATTTAGTTTTTCAAAGGCCTTTTTTATTCCTCCAGATTTTTAAATATGATTGCAGAGTTGTTTGTCTATGCTCTTTTAAATTGTTTTTTATTTTACTATTAATTTGTCTATAAAGTCGACTAAGCTGTAATTTTTCTTCTTTAGTTTTGTGTGGTTTATTTTTCAGCATAAGCTTCCGTTTTAAGAGTTCTCTAACCTCTTGATTTATTATTAATGAACGCTTCCTCGTGTGTAATATTTCTGGCTTTTTAGAGATTTTTTTAACGCGTTTTCTAACTTATCATAACAACATTGGACTGTTTCTTTTGAAACAAATTCAAATTCAAATTCAAAAATATCTTTATTTCATAGGCCTATTAAGTAGCACTTAAAATCGTCAATAATACACTAATAATTAAAATAATTAACACGAGCGCCTGAGGCGAGTGCAACCGCAATAACAAAGTGGCGATTGCGATCGCCACAAGCGGCCAGATTCCGTAGTAAAGCCTTTCATGAGTAGAACCCGGCAAGAAACTCATGGGCCACTTTTTTAAATTGCAAATTTATTACAATTTAATATAATCTTTATAACATTACATTATTTCTTATAAAACAACTTTGAAAATTAATGAATGAGGAGCAGCTCAAGCCCATTTAGTTTTATCCTCAAGATAATCCGAAACAGTGTAATAACCTTGATTACAAAGTCTAATTTGTATGGCTTTCTTAAACTTATTTAGTGGCATGTTTCGGACATTTTCAGGAATTTTATTGTAGAAGCATATACATTGCCCCATGAAAGATCTACTGATTCTGTGGAGACGAGTACTGTGAGCAACAAGATTGCCTTTGTTCCTTGTATTAATGTGATGAACGTCGCTATACTTATCAAAGCTTCTGATGTTTTTCTTGACATACAACAGATTTTCATATATAAATTGAGACACGACAGTTAGAATATTTATTTCTTTAAATTTCTGTCTAAGGGAAACTCTCGGGCCCAGATTATAGATTGCACGAACGGCCCTTTTCTGAAGTACAAATATAGAATTTAAATCGGCGGAGCATCCCCATAGCAGTATGCCATAGGACATAATACTATGAAAGTAACTGAAATAAACTATTCTAGCCGTTTCAACATCAGTCAATAATCTATTTTTTTTTACCGCATATGCCGCTGAGCTAAGCCTACCTGACAATTTTTTAATATGGGGGCCCCATTGGAGTTTGTTATCTATAGTGATACCTAGGAAAACCGTGGACTCCACAAGGTCCAGTTCGACGCTATTCAATTGTACATTGGTTTCTACATGCCTTACATTGGGTGTAGTAAATTTTATACATTTAGTTTTATTTTCACTTAAAACTAGGTTATTAGTATTGAACCAATGAACAACTTTAGATAGTGTGTTGTTCACATCGTCATAATTAAGTTGTTTCCTTCTTATTTTAAATAATAAAGATGTATCATCTGCGAACAACACAATATTTCGATTATCTCCTACGTAGTATGATAGGTCGTTAATATAGACTAAGAACATAAATGGCCCCAACATGGACCCCTGCGGCACACCCATTGTCATGACAGACCCATGTGATAACGTGCCATTAACATCGACCCTTTGAATTCTATTGCTCAAATAAGAAGTCAAAAGCTCGAGAGCCCTGTTCCTGATTCCGTAATGGTATAACTTTTTAATGAGGGTTTCATGATGTACACAGTCAAATGCCTTAGACAAATCGCAAAATACGCCTAACGCATCGTGCGAATCTTCCCAAGCTTTAAATATGGTTTTTAACAATTCTAGACCTGCATCAGTAGTAGAGCGATTCTTTGTGAAGCCGAACTGGTTTTTATGAAAAAATTGATGATTGTCAAAATGATCAACCATTTGTTTGAGAATAAGCTTCTCAAATACTTTACTTAGTGTCGGTAGTACAGAAATTGGACGAAAACTATTAAGGTCTGAGGTACTGCCAGATTTAAACAAAGGAATTACTCTACTAAACTTCATAAGGTCGGGGAATACACCATTAACAAAACAACCGTTAAACACAGATGTCAATTGGGGAGCAATAATATGAATAATTGAGTTAACTAACTTAACAGACATACCCCATAAATCCGCAGTTTTTTTTAATATTAAGACTTTTAAAAGAATTTATAACACTGTTTACATTGACATCCGAGAATTTAAAGGAAGTATTACATATCGGAACACATTGCCTAAGGAGCGATTCGGCTGCAGTAGGAGACAAAGTCAGATGTTTTGTTGTTAAAACAGGAATATTAGTAAAATAATTTTCAAATGCCGTTGCCTCCCTCCTCCTCATATAAAGTTATTTCTTTTCCTAATTTATTAAAATCAATACAATTTTGAGGACCTTCTCTGTATTGTGATCTTGATATTTTCGCATTTTGCAAGTTCAAAGAAAAAAAAAAATCCTTACCATTCTGTGGTCACTTGAATGTCGCAGGCCACCGATGACTTCACAATTTTCTATATTTTTGCATATATTTGTAGCTATAAAATCTATTTCATTATTTTATCTTTTCGTTAGGTGATATCCAAGTCCATTTCAATTTTTTGGATTTTTTGAATATTGTATTACTAATTTTTAGGTTATATTGGTAACAGAAGTGTACAAACATCTGACCTCTCTGGTTTCTTTCTCCATAACCATTGTATCCCATAACTAGGTGCTCACCTGGCTCTGCGTGACCTATTTTAGCATTCATGTCTCCCATAAAAATTATTATTTTTGTACATTTTTTTAACGTGCAGTCCTTATCTTCATAAAATTGTTTTATTTCCGTTTCTGATGCTGTTTCTGTAGGTGCATAAACTTGTACTAATGATAACGATTTATCATGGATTTTTTACAGAGGATACTGCTCGCCAATTCTTTAGCTTGAACTTGGCTTGATACTAGATTAAGTTTGAAATGTTTTTTTAATAGTTTTAAAACATTCAAAAATTCGTTATATAAAGTAAATATGTATGAAACCGTGATGCAATATCAAATCCACAATTTGTATTTTTTACACTAATATTCCAATACCATCAATTTTGTTAACTTTATTTACTTTTAAAATTTCTGTGTTCTAATGAAATTTTAATGTTTAATGTATGTATTATGAATATTGAATTTTACTTGTGTAACGTCTCACTAAAGCTCTGTAATTAATTAATGATGCGTATAGTTATCATTGGACTACAGATTTGATACTATATCTTTCTAATTTATTTTTGTGAAATTGTGAATCTGCTGTCTGTTTATATACCAACTAAATAGTTAAATAAAAATATATGTAAGTAATATGAGGAGTTTTATTTGCAAATTCATTTACCCCAGCTAAAATAAATAAGAATGAAGAATGGTTATAATATAGTAGTATCGATATTATAGTAGAATCGAGTATAATAATAGGAATCAAGTAAGTTTTATTTCTGGCTGAATAGGAAATTTAAATTAAAAAATTAAAAAATAAAAACATTTGTTACAGACTGAAATAGGATAGTGACAGTGCGACTCTGTGCAGCTGTCATATTCAATAGTTGCGTCTAAAGTAGAATTTTTTGTTAGGGAGTGCCCTTTCTGAAGTAGTATAGTAGTCTGTGCTAATACACAAATTAGTTCTTAGCACAGAACAATTTTAACCTAAAGGTGTTCTTAGTCTGAGACACAAATGTACGTTGTGACCAGATTACTTTACTCTATGTTTGTGATACAGACAAATTAGTGTGTCCAGGCGTTCTTAGTCTGAAGTCCAGGCCATGGAAGTAACATGTATACAACTATAATAGGTCCATGGTCCAGGCTCATGGCGATAAATTGGAGTATATATATTTTTTTATAATTATGTATGATGAAGCTGGAAGGTGGCCACAGTAATTCTATAATGAAACGACGTAACCCCATCGAGTTTGGACACGTTTGACTCGTCTTGATGAGTAGTTTGTCTTTAGATGGTATCCAGGGTTTGATTATGGCGCTGGAAGATGGCCATGCGAATCTCTGTAATTAAATGGCGCAACTCCATCGAGTTAAAGCACGTTTGAAATGTCGTGGCTAGTACTTCAGTCCTAGATGATACCCAGGGTCTGACGATGGAGCTGGAAGATGGTCACAGTAAAATAAACTTCATAGTTTGAGCTAAAATTTTGGATAAAATATTATATTGATTACAATTTCTGTGACAGCTAAATATTTATGAAAACAATAAGATGGTATAAAAAGGTTTAATGGTAATGAGGTTATAACATTCCTCCCCATTTAAATCTCATCGATTAATCGCCTTGAAGGTTGTCTACAACGCTGGCTACGGCGGAGTTGGGCAATGATAGTAGTTGGTGTTTGAAAAATTGGTGATGATGATGTGGGAGATGTGGTTGACGAAGGAAGTAAAACCACGGGTGATGCAGATGAAGAGGTTGCAGATGTGGTTGCTGAAGCTGGAATATGTGGTGTGCATGGAGGTGGTATGGAATGCATAGGTGATGTTAAATGTGATGCGGCTGATATGGATGGCACGAGTGTGGATGGTATATATGGATATGATATGGGGTCTCTAGAACCTGAGGTTGAAGAAGATGCGATGCATTTTTTGTAATGGGTGTAGAAGATGCGGTATTAGGAGTAGCTGCCGCTGTGTCTGAAGCAGCAAGTCGTGGCCTGATTTGATCAGCATGCCTCCTTTTTTCCACCCCATCAGAAGTAGTGACCACATAGGAGTATCTATGTTTACGGGCCGCTACTGTTTTGTTTTTTTTTTTGTTTTGTCTTGATATAAATTTTATCGCCTGGGAGATATGTAGGAGCAGAAGACAAAATGTTGGCCTTTACTTGTGCATGCTGTATAGCTTTTCTCTTATCCGGACGGATATTGGACAGCAAACAGTTTAATCGTCTTCCGAACATTATCTGAGCTGGTGATTTGCCGGTGGTAGTGTGTGGTGTATTTCGGTAACTAAATAAAAATTCCAACAAAGGAGAGGCCACCCTTGTTTTAAAAGTTCTTATAAAACGTTCCGCTAATCCATTTGTGCGGGGGTGATATGGTGAGCCGGTCTTAAAAGCTTTTCAGAGGCTGTTCAATTCCGTCGTTCTCGGGGGTGACGTTCCAGAGTCGTGGACCAGAAGCGTGGTGGTGCTGTTCTTCAAGAAAGGTGACAGAATCCTCTTGAAGAACTATAGACCCATCTCGCTCTTGAGCCACGTCTATAAGTTGTTTTCGAGGGTCATTACAAATCGACTCACACGCAGGCTTGACGACTTCCAGCCTCCCGAACAAGCCGGTTTCCGAAAAGACTATAGTACCATAGACCACATTCACACGCGACGCCTGATTATACAGAAAACCGAGGAATACAATCAGCCTCGAAACTTGGGCGGTGCTGCAATCCCTTCAGCAGTGCCAAATTGACAATCGGTACATCAAAGTGCTGAAGTGCTTGTATAGAAACGCCACCATGTCAGTCCGTGTTCATGATAAGAGTACGGGACCGATCCAACTGCAGAGAAGTGTTAGACAGGGAGACGTTGTGTCCCCGAAACTCTTCACCGCTGCATTGCAAGATGTCTTCAAGCTCTTGGACTGGACCGGATTCGGCATCAACATCAATGGCGAATACATCACTCACCTTCGATATGCCGACGACATCGTAGTCATGGCAGAATCTCTGGAGGACCTTGGCACCATGCTCAATGATCTCAGCAGGGTTTCCCGACTAGTGGGTCTCAAAATGAAAATGGACAAGACGAAAGTCATGTCTAATATCCATGTCATTTCAGCACCGGTCCTAGTCGGGAGTGCGCTTATCGAAGTTGTCGACCATTATGTCTGCCTGGGACAAACAGTCCAGTTAGGTAGGCACAACTTCGAGAAAGAGGTCAATCGACGAATCCAACTCGGCTGGGCAGCATTCGGGAAGCTAAGGAAGATCTTCTCGTCCAATATTCCGCAGTGTCTGAAAACGAAGGTCTATGACCAGTGTGTGTTACCAGTGATGACATACGGAACAGAGACGTGGTCTCTGAATGTTGGCCTCATATCAAGGCTCAAAGTCGCTCAGTGGGCCATGGAGCGGGCTATGCTTGGTATTTCCCTACGTGATCGAATCCGTAATACGGAGATCCGTAGGAGAACGAGAGTGACCGCCGGGTTGCCATGCTGAAGTGGCAATGGGCAGGCCACATCGCTCGACGAACCGATAACCGTTGGGGACGAAAGGTTCTCGAGTGGCGACCACGTATCGGACGGTGCAGCGTAGGACGGCCCCCCACCAGATGGACCGATGATCTGGTCAAAGCTGCGGGGAGCCTTTGGATGCGGTCGGCACAGGACCGCTCGTTGTGGCGTTCTCTTGGGGAGGCCTATGTCCAGCAGTGGACGTTAAAAGGCTGATGGATGGATGGATGGATGGATATGGTGATGAAGTGATGTGCAGGATACCTTGATGTAAGCAGTAATCTTTAAATTCTTGTGATGAAAATTGTGGTCCATTCTGTGTTGAATATTTCATCTAATAGAAGGCATAAGCTTTTAGACGTGATCTTTTACATTGGCCTTAACTCACACCATTTCGAAAAGGCGTCGCATAGTACCAACCAGTAGCTACCTTCAAATGGACCTGCAAAATCAATGTGAACTCGCTCCCAAACTTGTTCAGGTATTGACTAGGAAAATACTGGTAGTTCGGTATTAGATGGTCTGTTTTCTTGACATCTATAACATCTTTTAACAAAGTTGTCAATATCATCAATTGATGGCCACCACACATAAAAACGTGAAATTGCCTTCACGGCAGATATCCCTGGGTGTCCTTTGTGTAAGTACGTTAAAACGATATTTCTCATTATTTCTGGTATTACCATCCTGCCCTGCCACAATAATTTTTTTTTGATTTTGGCTTCAACTGATAGTTCAAAACGTTTCCTGTAATAGTACTTTATTTCTTGCTTATACTCTATCTCTCTCCATCCAGTCTTAAGATATTGGCAAACTTTCGATAAAATTGGATCTCTAGATGTTGCTTGACGCAGATTATTTTCAATTAAATGAAGGTCCGCAATCCGACTTGCAATAAGACGTAAAGTATTACAATGTACAGCGTTTTCGGCACAGGAGGGTTCTGTTTCAGGGTTTGGTAATCTGGACAGACAGTCCGCCAAAGTGTTGTTTTCTCCCTTCTGGTAACAAATTTCATATTGGTAACTTCCAATTAAAAGTGCCCATCTTACTAGTCTATTATTCACTAGCTTAGGTAGGTTACGTTGACGTCCTAAAATATGAATAAGTGGTTTATGATCTGTTACTAAAATGAATTTTGTACCTCGTAAATACTGATCAAATTTTTTGATTCCAAAATATATAGCCAGGGCTTCTCGGTCGATTACAGAATATTTTCTTTCAGCTGGACGGAGTTTTCTAGAAGCAAAATGGGTTGTTCGACAATCTTGTTTTTGTGGTAAAGGACAGCTCCTACCCCTTTTTCTGATGCATCACATGCTAAGAAAAGGGTACGACTTTCACCATATGCTGTCAATGATTTTACCGCTGCAATGCTTGCTTTAGCATCCTCCAAAATGTTATTGTCATGTTATTTTCATGTTTTGATTCGTCTTTACGAGTACTTTGTCTTTAGATGGTATCCAGAGTCTGATGATGGAGCTAGAAGGTGGCCATAGGAACTCCGTTATAAAACGACATAACTCCATCGAGTTTAGGCTCGAATGATTTGTCTTGACGAGTACTTTGTCTCTAGATGGTATCCAGAGTCTGACGATGGAGCTGGAAGGTGGTCAAATATTTGTTCCTTATTTCCTATCACTATTTTTTTTTCGTTATAAATTGACAACTCTCAATCTGTCAGTTTACTGAAGCTAATTATGAATTTGACCTCAGTTGACTATAGTTTCTTTCCCTCTCCACCTCCATACCTTACACTGTAGCAGGCGACACGCAAGTTGTGTTAGTAGCGTCTGCTTCTATAGGCTACGGTACCCATTTTTTTTTTGCTTGGATCGTGGATGATTTTATTGATCATCTGATGGTAAATGGTAACAATCCCCCATGGACTCGACTATACCGAGAGTATTGTCAGCCGCTGCTCACCAATTCATTTCACAGATATGAAATTAAATATACACGACTATCTCCTGCTACAGCCAAAACGCAACTATGTGCTTTATGGCCGGTCACACGGGAGATGGTGGTACCAACCCGCTCGGGCCCAATACCAAATCAGTACTCCCACTTGGTACTCAGCCCTACCATCAGTTATGCAATGGATGTTAATTGCTTACTTCCCTTAGTCGCCTCATACGACACCCGTGGGAAAGAATGGGGTGGTGACACTTGTATTCTTAGTCCGTCACCACACGGACAAAATATATTATATAGGTACCTATAGAAGGTTTATCCTTCAGTGGTATCTCTTTAGGAACAGATTGTAATGCAGGTTTATCTTTTGCAGATGAGTCTTTCTTAGCACTTTGTCCAATCTGTTTTTGTTTAGTAGGATGAAAGTCCTTCTGGGCACTTTTTTGATACAAAAGGTTTATCTTTTATAAAAAATTCATTAGACTCTGATTCATGGTTGAAATTCTCTTTATCACGGTCACTGTAGGCTATTTTCTTTTCAGAAGCAAAAACTTTAAAGTCTTTTGATTGGGTTTTCAATGTAGGCGTAGAAGTATCTTTTTTTTATTTTTTGGGCGTTTATGCTTTCTTCACTGTTTCTCCAAAAGAGTTGTCACTTTCATCACCAGAGGCAATACTGGACGTGAAGCTAGAGTCGAGGCTCTCCACAGATCTCTTCTTCAGAGGTATCAAATTCGCCAACAATGCTGCCATAGGCATTGGTGCGAATTTAATGCTGTTAGATGTCGATTCTGTATTTCCACTCATCTTTATGCTTTTACTTCATTTGGTAATTAAGCTTGCACTTCGTCAACACTTACGTTATTGTTTTCGACCCGATTTTAAGTGGAAAATTCAGCACTTCAAACTTGTAAACTGTCATTTACCAAGGGTGGGGCCATAATTTGCTTGAAGTAGTATAGTAGTAGTTGTTTGCCATCCTCGTAGTATCAAAAATTATTACTCTTTTTGTGCCCTGATGACTTCCGTGTGGTGACGGACTAAGAATACAAGTGTCACCACCCCATTCTTTTCCGCGGGTGTCGTATGAGGCAACTAAGGGAAGTAAGCAATTATCATCAATTGCATGACTGGTGGTAGGGCTGGGTACCAAGTGGGAGTACGCACTTGGTATCGGGTCCGAGCGGATTGGTCCATCTCCCGTGTGCCATGAAGCACATAGTTGCGTTTTGGCTGTAGCAGGAGATAGCCGTTTATATTTAATTTCATATCTGTGAAATGAATTGGTGAGCAGCGGCTTGACAATACTCTCGGTATAGTCGATTCCATGGGGGATGGTTACCATTTGCCATCAAATGGACCGTGGCTCGTCTGCCACTACATGCAATAAAAAAAAACTTAATTTTTTTGGTAAAAGATTTATGGGTATGTAGATGATAAGTAAGTAAGTAATTGTCTTTGTTTTAAATAACAATGTTCATATTTGATCTGAAAAAGTTTTGAGAGGAGAAGTCGTGTACAGAGATGATGTATATCTCAAAAAAAAGGTTATTTTTTTCCTATTATAATACATGAACATTTATCAAATTCGGCAATCTGGAAAAAAAATTACTATTCAAAAATATCGCTAATGTGTTATTAGAATAAACGCAGCCTATAGATGCATATTAATAACGTTGCGTTCCCACTTATGGAAGACTGACACTTACAAAAATCTTAGCTTTAGTTTATTATTTTGACATGTTTTTAACCCTAATTATCAAAATTTTATAGTTTATTTATTACTACGACATTTAATGTAAATAAGGAACTTATCAATCAAGGAGATCAAGAGTAGTAGTGTGAAATGAAATGTTTTTTTCGTTGACAGCCATTTATGTCAAACTCTAAAGACTAGACTAGGCAAAGCCGGCAAAGGTTAAATAAAGGTAGCTAATTATTAAAAATAAAATCTTTTCATGGCATAATATTGCATTGCAGTTTGCAGTCCTTCGTTTGTTTTTGCTCCGATGTTTGAGCGTTCTGAAGGGGTTCTTTCCCCTGATGTCGAAGCGGATACCTACAATGCGTCAATAGCAATATATGTGTAAATTCATCGAATACACAAAGCCGCCATTTCGTCATCGACCGAAATATAAGTTAAACAGTTTAATTAAATCAGCAACTGGATATCTCCTATCATAGAAAGTTTAATGTTTTTACAGTAATTAAAACTGCTTTCTACCGAAGTTTTATTGTCTGTTGTTATATTTTATGTCTAAAGGCATATTGAATTCAGAAACATAGTACATAACTAAACGAAACATTAATGACTGTTATAACAATCAAGTTCATAATAACTGGTGGAGTGTTCGTTATATTAATTAACTAATAAAATCACTTGCTATTTATAAATAATCTATAGCCCCGTTATTTATTTCACCAGGCAAGCGTCATTTTCGATTATTTTTATTATATAAGCGCTACCACAACCGCTACGCCACGACGTTGACGACACACTACACTAACAAAACACCACAGTCACATGCACACTTGAACAGTCAATCACTTCAGTCAGTCATACCGCGAAAGAAAGGGACAGAGCGGAATGACCCTGACCCGTTCATATCATTGTCACATGCGAAAATATGCTCTAACTTTACCACTTATGAACTATATTTCTATCAATTATAAAAAATAACGTGCAAAATAATCTAAGTATCTAAAACATCGTTAGGTTATTTGATTTTATTTCGTTATATTTTTGAACGATGATATAATCAATCAGTACGGATAACTCGCTTAAGCTGGAATAACGTATGATTATCCTGAGTTTTTGAGCGATTGCCACGCGTTATTTGTTTAGATGTACTTATAGTTTTTGATTTTGATTCGTGGTGTTGGTTTGTTGTGTCTGTTTTTTAGTGTATTATGAAACTATAAATAAAATTTTGTTGTAGTATAGTGTAAATAATTTTTGGTTAGATAATATCTTTAAAAGTCTACTTAAATTTAATTAAAAATGTCATTGGGTCCGTATTTATGGACATTTTAGTGTATAAAGTGTATTAGTAAGGATTGACCCAATTCTGAAGTCCACGCAGACGAAGCCGTGGGCAGAATCTAAATACATATATCATAGACCACAATTTCAATTCACTTAGTAGACAGTAATCTATTGTTAAGATTGTTAACTGCTCAACGCGCGTACATAGCTATATTAAATAACGTAACCTCAAATAGCGCACGATGTGCTATACGACGAAAATCAAAAGATATCGCTTAATATATTAAAGCGTAAAAAATCCTATTATATTAAAAACCTTTATTGTTTTAAAAATAGCACATCGTTATTTACCGTTTTTAATAAATAGCCGTTGTGAACACTCCTAATAACTGGGCAATGGCTTATTAAAGCTTATTATTAGCTGCATAGGTACTGCAAACCCTGAATGGAAAGAGAAATGAAAATAATATGTCTGTATGTACATAGGTAGGGGAGACTGGGGACACTTGATCCCCATTTTGGTTTTTCATTAATATCTCTAAGGTTATTAAAGTTTTACAGAATATTTTTATATCATTGCCTAGAAAATTTATCATTCTATCCTTTTGCATCATTCGATTATGAAATTTATCTGTGTTAACCTGATTTTTTGTCGTTTTTCCTGAAGACTACAAAAGGATCAAGTGTCCCACGTTCTGGGGCACTTGATCATGGTATGGGGTAGATTTGATCATAAGGGAAAAAAGTGCATTTTAGTGCATAATATGCATGAATAAAGGTTTGTTTAGTAGGAAATTTGTAATTTATGAAACTTAATATTTATTAACATATTTATTACCTCATAGGTACCTAAGTACTATAGTTTTCCTAATCCTTAATATTACGTATTTTTGCAGTTTTTGCGTTTTTAAAATCTATAGTAAGTAACAAAGCAAATCATATAATCTTGCAAGAATGTAGGGGATACTTGATCCCATAATCAAGTCTACCCGAGTTTGCCATGATCAAGAGTACCCTGGACCGTTATTTTACAAAAAAAAATTTTTCGAAATCAAAACAAAATGTTAATTAAAGAAAACACATCTCTACACACACTTTAATAAATCAGGTGTAAGCTATTTTAATTTTAATTCGTAATTTATTTATATGAATATCTTAAAATAACAATCAAAATACTTCAAAAAAAAAGATGACACGCTGTAAACAAAATTGCACCACTGCTTTGAAGTTGTAGATATTAGGCTTTCAAAATGATAGTTGTTCATTGACGATGGCAGTTAAGATCAGTGTGACATGTAACGAATTTAAAAATAAATTTTACTTTTGTAGTTATGGCCTAAGGAGCAAGTGTCCCAAGGGATCAAGTGTCCTCAGTCTCCCCTATGTACCTACATAATACTTGAACTGTGCAACATTTGGTATAGCAAGTAAGTGACTTCAAAGCGAGTAGGTATGAAAGAGGGTATTGGTGTAAATATGTGGAAGGGATACTCTAATGATTCAGATATGTTATAAGAATGTCGGACAAGCGACTGGTGTAAGAAGAAATGCAATATGAAAGTGGAAGGATGTAGGAACAGGGGGACCGAGACACACTTACCTAGACTAAATCGGTCATGTATTGAAGGAAGGTAATGTAAGAATTATTAATGTTAAGGAAGCGAGAAATGTATGCAAGAATAGAGCCTTTTTGCGCTCTGTTCTCTCTGCCTGGCCAACAACGGAGATGGCGAGATGATAAGTAAGTAAGTAAGTCACTTCAAATTCGCATACACATTTTTTTTTGTGAGGCTTGTTTTCATATAGCTATGCAAGCTGTAAATAGCTACATGAAGATCCAAACCAGTGCGCAGGCCCATCTCATTGCGGTCATATGGAATTGAAGAAATGTGATGGTTATATTTTATACTGTTTTGGCCCCTATAAAGCTACCACTTCAGATACAGAGATAATGAAATCATTATTTATTAATTGATATTCCTCACTCAACAAACAAAAATATTTTCAACAAAATGACATATTTATTCTAGAGGTCTCAGGAACAACACAATTACAAGATTTATGTTTATATATTTACAGAGACGCTTGGTGAAGGTGAACACCAATTAACTACTACCCAGGTAAATAGAAGTAGATGTGTCACAATATGCAGATGGGTGGTAGAGGTGGTCAATGGCTACATTAAAAGAGATTATAGATTGTTACGATTTGAATTTAAGAACAAGTGGGGAAAATACATTGATTAGAGGGGAAAAATTAAATCAAGGCACATAGGTAGTTGGCAATATTATGTCTATATTTTAATCAATAATGGTTTAACGGTAGAGAAGGCATAAGCGAATATTGCTGCAGCTCCCTAGTGGGACTTTACACTGTGGGTTGTTGTGCGCACGCCATGATTCTGGTGTGGTTCCTTGGATGGGCAAAAAAAATGGGGAAAATAATATATTTGCTCCAGTAGCATTTTTGAACAATATTGTAGTCAGGGAAGATTTCTTATGAAATAAAATGTGTGGAATAAATATGTATTTCATTTTCACTTCTTTTATATTAGATTTGTTTAGGTATAAATTGAGTACAGGAAGACCCCTGAAATAATGTCACACAGATCCAGTTGTCCGACACTGCAGGTGGAGAGACGATACAGGGTGGATTTATTTAGTGGGTGAGGGCCCTATACTACCCTGTTCGTTGTCTCTAACGACGGGGTGTGCGGTTAGGTATATTTTTTCAGGCCTTGTCTTCAAAAGGTATAAATTCAGTGAACTATATTGGTCGCCGCACACTTTAGTTAGGTACCTTCTCACCCAACTCTTTTATTAACTATTAAAAATGAAAAAAGCATCCATATTTTGTTAGGAGGGAGATCCAACTCCCTAGAACTAGTATAGCTAGGAACATAATCTCTTATATTAGTATATTATCTATAAACATAACACAAGGTTATTATTGGGTAGACATGTTGCGGTTAGACCTGCTCCTCAGATCAGCAAAGGGAGGTCTGAAATAGCAAATCCACTAAGGATTTTATGTAATGATCCTACTGAGAATATTGAGAGTAGGGATTCCGATCTCTGTTCAATTTTATCAAAAATCGATCTTTAAGATCCCTTTTAGATTTTAAAAATTATGAGAATCGATCAATTTTCAACAGATCGATCTCATGAATTCAATATTTTACCTACATCGATCTTAGAGGCTAATCTTCGAATTAATACGAAAGATTGTTTTTTTGTCGTTGATTAGAAACCCTAATTCAGAATTTGAGAGACTACGTGTTTGACAGTAAGTAAATTATAGATATAACCTCAGATATTGTTTTCACTATAACATTGTTTCCAGATTACGAAATAATAAAATACTCACACAATGGTTTTAAGAAATGCCAATAGTTAATTTATTACACGAAACATCATTGTACATTGCCTAACAAAAAAATAGAATGACAGGTCATCGAATGTATGGAAAGTGAGCATCCTTCTTTGTGTCTATCCCTTGGGTTACTGCCTCGGTGGTGTAGCGGTAGTGTATGCGACTGCTAATCACGAGGTCTCGGGTTCGATCCCCGGGTCGGGCAACGTTTTTAAGCTTTTACCTAAAAAGAAAAATTCTCAGTAGCAGCCCGGAGTTTGGAAATGTGCCCGGTAGACGTCAATAGGCTCGCCCCCTATTACATGGGACTTAAACTTAGCTGGCGAATCGTGGGTAAGTAATACACCTCTGCCTACCCTTTTGGGGAATACAGGCGTGATGCTATAAGATTCATGGGTAAGAAGGAGCATATAAAGGGCCCGTGAAGAAGCTTGGCAATCTCTTTGCAATAAAAAATTACTGGTTACAAAATAATCTTCAAATATAAACATTTATTCTACTCTTTGATATAAACTCCTGATGACATTATATTGTAACCTCCGCTAGGAGTACTATTGTTCTGTGATTGTAACAAAGAGTAATGCATTTGACCAGAAATATTGTAATCTAGCACCTTAATAAAATAGTATCTTTATAATTAAAAATTATTTCTTAAAAAATTACGATGGCATACGTAGGAGAACTGCGTACACACGCTCAAAAAGTATGTAGTATATATAAAAAAGCTCTGAGAACCATTGAAGCTTATTATGTAGGGAGGTATGTTTTTAAATTATATTTATTACTCAGAATATGTACAGAATATCTTCTAAGAATAATATTCTAACTTATTGATGTTATAAATTCGAGGACCGCGATTCGTTATCAATCAGTTATTTTGAGGGAACAATTTGACAAAAACAAATGTGTCTGCGATCCAAAGGAACAACGTCGTCTATTGTGGGTGGCAGAATACGAACTCTTTATGAAGCAAAACCCTCAAATGCCAGCTAAGTGTAAATGTTTTTCTTCTACAAATGTTAGTAAAACGAGCCTTCTCCAAAGTTCAATGCGAAAGTGGAAGGATGTAGGATGTAGGGGGAGACTGAGACTCACCTACCTAGATCAAATTGGCCATGTATTGAAGGAAGGTGGACTCGGGAGTCTCCGAAACCGGCGAGCATGTATGAAGAGAATTATGAATGTTGAGGAAGCGAGTGATGTATGCAATAATAGAGCCTTTTGGCATTCTGCTCTTTCTGCCTACCCCGCAAGGGAGATGGCGTGATGATAAGTAAGTAAGTACTCACATTCAGACGTAGGCCTATTTTCTTACAATCTTCTGCCATTACGTCAACTAGGGTTTGCAGGTCAGTCGCGGGCTGCGCTAATAAAACCGCGTTATTTGTATGTGTGGCGGCTGTTGCATGGCAAAAATAAAATTACCACACAGGCCGACACAAGCTTAGATGAATAATACATCAGTTTCGGAACTACAGACAACTTATATTTTGACGTTTTTCTCACACACCACCAATACTCTCTTTCATACCTACTCGCTCTCTTACGTCGACGTTACGAATGCGGTCAGTTAGCCTCACTCCAAAGATTCTCCTCAGAGATCGCATTTGGACCGCATTAATGTGAGTAAAACCAAAATAATGGTTTTTGAAAGAGAAGAAGCCAGAACAGATGTTAGAGTAGCAATAGGAAATGGTGTGCTAGAACAAGTGGATGAATTTGTATACATCCAAGGATGTGGATTCAGTCGGGATGGAAGGTACACCACTGATGTAGAGAGAAGAATGAATGCGGGAAATAGAGTGAACGGAGCATTGAGACAACTTCTCGGCAGTCATCACCTCAGCCAGAGGGCGTGTGTCACAATACACAACGCAGTGCTTGTCCCAACGTTATTATATGGAAGCGACAGTTGGGTATGCAAAAAGGAGCATGAGAGTAAAATCAATACGGTCGAAATGCGATCTCTGCGGAGAATCTGTGGAGTGAGGCTGACTGACCGCATTCGTAACGACGACGTAAGAGAGCGAGTAGGTATGAAAGAGAGTATTGGTGTAAAGATGCGAAAGGGAATGCTCCGATGGTTCGGACATGTGGAAAGAATGCCGGACGAGCGACTGGTTAAGAAGATATACAATGCGAAAGTGGAAGGATGTAGGTACAGGGAGAGACCGAGACTCAGCTACCTAGACCAAATCGGTCATGTAGGTATTGAAGGAATGTGGAGTCAGGAGTCTCCGAAACCGGCGAGCGTGTATGAAGAGAATTATGAATATTGAGGAAGCGAGAGATGTATGCAAGAATAGAGCCTCTTAGCACTCTGTTCTCTCTGCCTACTTCGCAAGGGAAATGGCATGATGATAAGTTAGTTAGTTACGAATAAATTTCATCAAAATCAGTTGAGTTGTATTAAGTTTTTTTTTCTAGTAGTAGATGTTTACTGCCATCATTTCACGGCAGATGGAGTATTATCGACATGGTCATTAAAAACTGTTCATTCCATACGATTAACTTGTACTTTGGTAAATTTAAATTTCTTCGTAATATGCCCCTGTGCTCTGTACCAAAATGTAATAACCCCTATGTAGATATTTTATTACCCAAATATCCAAATTAAAAAAAGAGGGTATTCGCAAAAAAAAACTGGGGCTACACAGCATAGCTTTTTCAATTCTTCGATCTTCCAGGTACTATATATACATTTTGAGAATATAGCTGATCAACCGAATTAAATACAAAAAAATATTGACAGTGGGCATCTCGCCGATAACGCCATTTGCGTGCAGCTTTGCCCGTGGATCCCCATTGATTTATATATATATAAAGACACTGAAAACTTGTTATGAATTCGCAACATAATATTATATCCTATAAGTATATATATATATATATATATATATATATATATATATATATATAGTTAAGTTCTTTATTTTAGTCGCGAGAAGTTATGGGCTTGCCGGTGGTGTAGCTGCGGAGCGCGTCCCTGTAACTCCTGATTGGATTCTTGATTATTGGCATCCTCTTGAAAAGGCCCACTTTCCAGAGTATTTCAAACGTCGTGAACAAAGAAAGTGTGAATACATTCAAAAATGGAATAAGGGTATATTGCGATAAATGTTGTTACATCTATATAGCATGATTTTCGTATAATTATTACCTACAAGCTACACAATTTATAGGCAGAAGATTGTTGTCATTTTATCTTGACGATTTGATTGTTGCAGTAGGTATAGTAATAGTTCATTTAATATTTAATTGATTTCATAAAGCTTTTATATAATTCCAAACATAACTGACCAAATTTATTAATGATATGTGTTCATATTATTAAAGATGAGTTATGTTAATGTTGCTTTTATTTATGGGGCGGGAGACTTAATTAATGTCATACGTTACCAGGAGCCTAGGACCAACCCATATTATTCAACTTGCTATAAAATAAATTCAGAGAATGTAGGGTCTATCCGATTTGGGGTAGATGTGACGCTGCTATAGGTATCCATCTATACAGGTGGACTCTACTTTGGAATTATTCACTAGAGGCTATTTTTTTTATCAGACGGGCTGACCATCGATACAAACGTTGACGCTCCAACGCAACAAATACAGTAAAGTATACCAGCAGTAACTCTAGCAGTATTTGTCTGAATGTCAAGCATTCAGACAAATACGACAGGCTCTAGCGACGAGCTAACGCTATATCTGGCAGAGATACTAGGTGCTGACCCATCAGCAGCTAATGAGGCCTGAAATACACAAGGATAAGATACAAAGATAAGATGCAATACTTATCTAGGTTTGCACATATCATGACCTCAGGGCTAGATAGATATTAATCCAACACAGTACCAGTGGTCCGTCAACACAGGCGGAGAGATGGCACACCGCGGGTTTATTTAGTGGGTGAGGGCCCCACACTACTCTGTTCGTTGCCCCGCACGTTAAGTAAATTTTTCCCGCCTAAAGAAAAAAAATAATACTTTCTGATATTTACGCTAATGTTACACATTTTGAAATAAAACTACGTTTACGGAATCTATCGCGTTAACTTGATTCCTTCTTTCTTCCTATTCCCCCGGTACTGATGAACTGGATCGATGTAGATCTAGAAGACACTAATTCAGTGGTCTGCCAGCGAATTACCCGAAAGGGTAAGGTACCCTTTCGGGTAATTTGCTGGCGGACCACTGAAGTTTGAACGACGCTTCCTGGCACCGAAGCGTTGCACCTTCGCGGAATGCATTGCAAGTGGCGGACGTTCCCCAGTCCATCCACCCGCGGTCTCAGCTAGGGCGTCATCAAGCGCAAGCGGTAGTAGTTTCCGCCGCTTCCTTCTACGAGATGACCTCTTCGCTGTAGACAGTGACCGCGACCCAATTCCATTGCCGCCAAGCATCGCTCTGATTAGGGTAGAAGCGGGTAATCCCGGTCAGGTAACAATACCGGTCAGCACACTATCTCGCAAAATATTTGGTTTATGGGCGGCACCCACACATGCAAAGACGGTGGCGTGATTGTTCCCCGCCCGAAGTACCGACTCCCGTTCAGTTCCGACCGCGCAACGCTGAGAGCGAGACGAGTGTGTGTTTCGACTGTTTCGAGGCAGTCCCTTACAACTTTTTGGTCGTAGAATATAAGACGTGAGTACCAAAATATTCATATTCCATTAACTGTTTATATTTTTTGTTATGAATCAGTCATCTAGCTATCCATGTGATTACATATTTAAACCAATTTGCAATAACTTGTTTTCTGAAATTATTATTAAACTCAAAAAATCATAGATGGGTAATGCCGGTCACGCTGACCGGTATTACCCGTAAGGTAGTTATAGAAGTAGATGATATTCTTTATCCAAAAAAACAGAGGTATTGTTATTTGATCGTCACTTTTATATTCTTTGTCTCATACACAAACAATTCTTATTCAATTCTAGAATGCCACGGAATAGAAGCCAAGGATTGAAGGTGAAATGGAGCCAAAGTGATTTAACCAGGGCATTCCAACTCTTCGATGAAGGGACACCGATAAGAGAAGCAGCACGTTTTACTGATATTCCTTTTTCAACCCTCCAAGAAAGACTGAAAAAGAGAAACTCCGATGCCCCGTCTCTGGGAAGGAATCCAGACTTAACAAAAGAACAGGAAGCTGAAATGGCAGACCAAGTAAAATTTCTCGATATGATATTTTATGGCTGTACTTCAATACAAATCAGAAAAATGGCTTATGAATATGCTGTTAAAATTAATCTGAAACACAACTTTAATGAAGAACATGGAATGGCTGGCAAAGATTATGAAAAGAAACAATTTATCTGTTCGTAAAGCAGAAGTTACGAGCTTAAACAGAGCAACGGCTTTTAATAAAGATACACGGATCTCATCGGATTCAGCCTTTGGACGTATCTATCTTTGGTCCTTTTAAAATAGCATATAAACAAGAGTGTCATATTTTAATAAAATCTGAATTGAAACGAACGATTGGTCAAAATGATTTTGCCTCACTATTTAGAAAATCCTATCAAAAGATTGCCACCATACCAAAGGCTGAAGCAGGATTTGCTGCTACCGGAATATATCCTCTAAGCCCAGATATATTTACTGACGAAGACTTTCTGGCTGCTGAAGTATTAAACAACTGTGAGTCGGCGGTGACGATAGAAGAGAGGCGTCACATAGACAATAAGACACCGGATTAAATCATTCCACTGACCACATACCTTTATAGATCAGTACTAAATTCACCATCCATTCTTGAAGATCATAGCCAAAAACTTCTACAAAATCACCACAAATTTTGGGAAAAATACCCATGATATACCTTCAACTTCAGTAGTCACCTTCATCAATACTCTTCAGCCCCAATCACTAGCTTGTACTGCTCCAGGAATCATTGGAGTGATATCTGACCGAGATCTGCGAGAAGATTCTGTACCCTTAACTTCAGGTGTCACTGCCAAAGATCTTCTTCCAGTTCCGAAAAAGCTCGAAATGAATAAGAAAGCCTGTCGAATACAGCATGCAAAAATTCTTACTAGCACTCCTTATAAAGCAGCTTTAATAGAGAAAGAAGAACGAAGGGTAACAAGAGAAAAGAAGAAAGAAAGCTAATCCAAAGACACTAAAAATAATCCAGGAACAAACCCTCCTTGTGACTATGTGCAAATATCTGCCGAACAACAACTGTCTGCGGGCACGCAAGCTCAATGCCAACCTCGTAGAGTAAAAATGATCAGGGTCCGTAGAATTTAACTCACTAAATCGTATCGACATCGTATCGCCTCGCTTGTAATTGGTAGAGAAAATGTGAATGTGAAGAGAACATGTGATGTCGCAATAATCCCTTGGCCAATCACGGTGATCTCTCAACTAATTACAATGACACGATGTCATGTCGATATGGTCGAGTGAGATACATTCTATAACCATCTTATTCTTAGCATCTTACTGCGACATAATTATATACTATATACTTGTATTTAATTCATATTAAATCTCTTATATCATATAAACAGAAAAGAGCAAGACCATCATACATTGGTTAGGGAGCTGAGTGCCATTTTGGTATATGATTTGTTCGTCTTTCATATTAATAGGGATGAAAGTTTATGCCAATACAAACCGATTTTGTCCTGTAAATGAAAGTCGTATGTGCCTGCGTTTTCAAGTTACAGCGCTTCAAAAATGTAAAAAAAAAAGTGATACTAATTCATTTGTTCGTGTCTCTCTCTTGGACTGATGGTCAAAATCATCCTTAAAACTATAAACATCGAAGAGGCAGATGTGCAGGGCTCTGTTGTATCACGGGACGTAGGTGCAAAAATGTAAAAAAAAAAAGCTATACTAAATCATTTGTTCGTCGTTCTCGTTGCGTCCATTCGATTCATTAGGACTCCCAGAATAGGAAAAAAAAGTTGGCAGACGTCTAGGCTGCTGCGTCTCGCTGATTTTTTTATGTACGATTTTTTAAAGGTTTTTTCAGGAATTAAGGTAAAGCGGGTATTACGGTTTATTACTGTTATTACTAAGAGTTCACGTCATAGTATCTTATTTTCTGACTTTTATGAAAGGAAATAAAATTTTAATTAATTAAAAATTTAAAAAGCTTTATTTAAAAAAGAAACATAGCATCACGCCTGTATTCCCGAAGGGGTAGGCAGAGGTGTATTACACACCCACGACTCGCCAGCTATGTTTAAGTCCCACGTAATATGGGACGAGCCTATTGACGTCTACTAGACTATGTAATGTAATTTTATTATTGCTTGAGTCACTTACCTTCAATATCTTATAAATGACTTCAAATTATAAGTATTTAGTACAGACGTCAGGCGGTAGGTGACGGCTGACAGATAGCAGTTAGTCAATTTAAAAGAGGACAGACGTCCTACGAGGGATTCTATTGGCAAGAACGTGAACCCAGTCGGTCGTGGTCGCCATACAACTAACCTGCACTCTTATGTGATTATTGTTACATTAAACACAAAGTGATGTTTTTCACTTTGTGTAAGCATGTCAATGTATAGTGCTAAGCATGCCAAATGCTAAAAATATATATAAAAATATCTAATTATTTATAGGGTTTGCGTCATTATTAGGTAAAAATCTTAATTGTAAAATTAAGTTTACCTGGTCGGTACAATGTATGAAAATACTGCCGACAGATGGCGCAGGCGTCACCCAAAAGACGTTAAGTATGAATGTGTTATCGAAATTAGCAGTCAGGAGCAATTGTCACGAAGGCTGAACTGGCAAAGCATCCGGACGGTATTCTGGAGATGCAGGTTCAAATCCTGCTCGTGACTGTTATTTTCGATTTCACATTTTTCACTTTGTGTTTAATGTATAGTGCTAAGCATGTCAAATGCTAAAAATATATATATAAAAATATCTAAATATTGAGAGTTACATCCAAAAATATTGTGAGCATCAGTAGTTATTTTGTTACCAAAACTAAACTATCCATAAAGATTACTGTATTGAACAATAACGTCGTGTGATTTCAAGACTACCCTCATGTCTGACCATCATTCTGATGAACATGAAAATGAAGATAAGCCCCTACCTTCGTTAAATATTTAGATATATATTGTACACCACAGTACATTATATATAAGAGAGGATCACCACATAAATACGTGTACGAGAGAGCAAGACAGTACTATTCGGAGCGAACGAAGGGAAACGATCGACAGTTCTCACAAGGTTGACAGCGTAAAACAGTCTATAGGGGGATTCCACGTCAAATTAGGCGGTAAAATAATTACTATAGATCAAAAATGTTTAAAATAATTACTATCTTTTTTTTTCATAATTTCTTATTGTAATTGTTTCTTGAAGTGAGAATACAAAAAGAAAAAAATCCTAGTGAAACTTGTTTTTTTTTTTTATTTCTTGCCAGCGGTGGCAGACGTGCAAGCGGCCCACCTGATGGTAAGTGGTAACCGCCGCTCATGGACTTTAGCAACACCAGGGGCACAGCCAAGCCTCCGCCTACCACAACTTAAGTGCTCCTTTCAAACCTCGTTCAAAGAGGGACATGTCGTAGCACCGGGAAAACACCGTAGCAGGTAGTTCATTCCAGAGCTTACAGGTACGTGGTAAAAAAGAACGCTCAAAACGAACTGTCTTTGACGAAATCGTTTCCAGGTGGTGTGGATGAACCCTACCGCGACGTCTCGTGGTTCGGTGGTAAAATGGTGATGTTGGTACCACCTCAAACAGCTCCTCCGAGCACTCCCCATTGTAGAGCCGATAGAGCACACAGAGGGACCCGAAGTCTCTCCGCCACTCCAATGGCTCCAGACCCTCCGTGAGATCGGGATCATTGACAATTCGAATAGCACGTCTTTGCAGGGAGTCAAGTGGGTCGAGTTGGTACTTAGGCGCACCTGCCCAAAGATGTGAGCAGTACTCCATATGAGGGCGGACCTGTGCTTTATATAGTACAAGTCGTTGCCTCGGCGTGAAGTACCGCTTGGTTCTGTTCAGGACGCCTAGTTTTTTACTCACCAATTTGGCTTTGTCCTCCAAATGACTCCCGAACTGGACTTTGCTAGAGATGTCGATGCCGAGGATCCCAATACTCTTGGAGACCGGGAGAGTTACCCCTTGGAACTGGGGCGCCACGACTAATGCGTCCTTTGCGCCACGATTAATGCGTTCTTTGCAGTGAACGAAGATTTCTTGGTTTTAGGATGAAACAAAACCATTTTTCGTTAATTTATTAGCCTCGATAGCCTGAAATAAAACGGATGATTCAAAGAGAATAAAAAAATAAAAATAAAAAAACAGAAATTGTATCCACCCCCATCAGCCTTTCAACGTAGGGTTGCCAACCGTCCTGTTTTCCTAGGACATGTCCTGGTATTTTGAGTATCCTGGGGTGTCCTGGATAGTTTTTAAGCAGCGTCCTGGGTTTTTAAAATGTTCTGATAAGGTCACGTATAATGGTAGTGTTGAAAAATATAATAAAAATAATAGAATGTAATAAGTAAAGTTAAGTTTGTAATATTAGAATGTACCTAAGTTTAAAGAATTTGTTAAAAACTATAGTGTTTCTTTTATATTTTTGTAAGTGTAACATATTTCATTTTTATATTTTTCGAAAAAATTCGGATATTTTTATAAAAAAACTTACTTAAATTTTATTTAACGTGTTTTCAGAATATTTGTTTGCAACCCTTTTTCTGTCCGACTATTGGGCACGGGTCTGCTCTCATGGTGAGAAACTTTCAGAACATATTATTTATCTAGCTGATACCCGCAACTTCGCCCGCGTGGAATTTCTTTATTTTCTTTTTTAGTGCAGACTCCTATTTATTTTTCCAGAATAAAAGTAGCAATCCCCGCCCCGTGAGTCCCGTCCTAATCAGTGCAGCCGTTCAGGAGATTAGCCATGGATGTACACAGGACCGCAAAGAAAAAGGGTCGGTTAGAAAATCTTCAATAGCTTCAAAAGTATTTGACCTAGCGTCATGAAATAAACACTAAATTAAAGAATATTTTAATGTAAAAAAAAAAGAGTGCTAAGCATGTCAAATGCTAAAAATATATATAAAAATATCTAAATATTTTAATGTGCTTAAACGAAAATAAATTCATGCTTTTTATTTTTAATAAATTTAAAATAAATAAAAATGCGTAGTTTTCCCAGTATTTTCGTAAATGTAGATTGGTTACAAATGTGCCGTTTTCACGCATTTTAGTACTTTGTTTGCCTCCACGAGCTCGTAATACTGCTGTTATTCGATTTTGTTTACATTCTACTAGGTTTTTGAGCCGATGCTGCGGAATATTCTGACATTCCTCTATTAGAGCTTCTTTCATTTCACGTAGCGTGATTGGCGGCTGATTCCGCTGACGTACACGTCGTCCCAGTTCATCCCATGCATCTTCAATGGGGTTTAAGTCAGGTCTGCGTACCGGCCACTCCATGTGTGTGAAGAAATCCCAGCCTACACGTGAACAGAGCCTCCGCTGTATGGTACTTTTTATTCTATACAGGCTTGGTTATAGCGCTCTCCCGGTCTTCTGTATACTTTTTTCCTCCCGTCGTGCTTGTAAAAACAGAATCTAGACTCGTCTGAAAACATAACTTTTGACCAATCATTCCAATTCTCGTGTTCTCTACCATAACTCAACCTTAAGTTTCTGTGGTGTCTTTCTAGTTTTGGGCCATTAGCAAGTCTTAATGGCTTTAAATTTGCTTCAACCAGACGCAGTCTTACTGTATCCGTACTCAGATTGTTTCCACCAGCTCGTAATGATGATTCTTTACTTTAACAGCCATAAGAAAGCGATTTCTCAAAATTGTTGACACCATATAGGAATCCTCCCGTGCCGTCATGCACCTTGTTTGACCTGTTCCTAGTCTTCAAAGATTGGATCCAGTTTCATGGAAACGATGGAGTACTCGCTGAACTGTAAAACATCAATAGTTCTCGCTGTATTTAGCTGACTGTGCTCATGTTCAAGAATTGTCAGGATCCTGGTACATTCTTCAGGGGTTAACGGCATGATGACTTCAGAATAATAAAATTTTAAGGCAGAGACACCATATTTATAACTTTTTTATTGCAAAGTTAAAACAAACTCGAAACAATTATTTTGAACTTTTTGGTACTAAATTAAAAAACGACCATGATTCTACATTTTCAGTTTTTATACAATTATCAAAAATAAATAAAAAGGTGTTATATATTACTAGTACATTCCCCGCGGCTTCGCTCTTGTCTTAGTATTGTTGATGAAAAATCAATTTCAGATAGGATTTCTATTATTAGGTATAAACGTCACCATGCTAACAGCCGGTTTTACCCTCCCTCCGCATTAGATATTTCACATCAAACATATAAGTTCCGGATAAGTAATCACCAACATATCATATAGTAAAACCTTCTCCGAAACACGCTGCATCTTATATTATAAGTATTATTCCGATAGGTTCAGTAGTTTACGCAGTATAACCGAACAAAAAACTGGCTCTCCATTTATTAGTATAGATTTTATGTGGCATTAAATATTCTTTAATTTAGTCTTTATTATGTTGTTAATACTCGAGGGAGTGCTGCTGCCCACTCCCCCGGTATTCCCTCAGTCGGCTCTTACGACTCCCGTGTGTAGAGAGGGGTGGGACAATTCTAAAGCCGGCCCCACACGGACGTTTGGTCCATTATCGAACTATTATCTGTGAAAAAATTTCATTAATTTAAAAAAGGCTCCTCCTTATGTTTTTCCTTAATTTAATGTTTTTTTAGCACGGACAACCTCTAATAAAAATAAAATAAACATTTATAAACATTTGAAATAATACTTCAAGTATATATATAGCCAAACGAAACCCACGATTCATTGGACATCAAAATCCGAGGGGTGCAGGTCAATGACCGCGTGATTTGACGCGGAATGCCCCATAGGTAAACGCCAACTACCTGGGGAATTATACCGTTGTCACTCTCTTCTCTCTAAGAGAGAAAGACAAAACTTTCGAAAAAAAAAAATATATAAAAATGCTCTGCCCTTGGAAAATCAGAGGTCTGGACGTCTGCCTCTTCGATGTTTATCGTCTTGAGGATGATTCTGACCATTAGTCCAAAAGGCAGAAATGAATTATGATTTAGCAGACATCTTTTTTTTACACTTTTAAAGTGCTGTCGATTGAAAACGCAGCGCTATCATGGTGGCAGACTATTTTTCTGTGGTTCTTTATAGCGTCATTAATCGATCAATTCGGGTCTGCCAAGCGAACAATTCATATACAAATTTTTAAATCATAAAAAATTGTTTAAAAATTAAGTACTTAAAAAGTCAGAGGGCTAAACGTCTGCCGCGTCGATGTGCCTCGTTTTGAAGGTGTTTCTGACCATCAATTCAAGAGGCAGAGACGAACAAATATTTAGCATACCGTTTTTTTTTTACATTTTTAAAGTGTTATCAATTGATAACGCAGGCCTGTTATGGTGGCAGACGCGGTCCTTAATGCTTTTAATGGTACAATCATCGATATTAATCATGTCTGCCACACGAACAGATCATATAGAAATTTTGGCATTCAGCTCCCTAACCACATTGCATACAAAGCAAATTCCATTGCAATTAGAAGTGGGGTTGAATGAACGAACAGTTTTTTAGACCGTTTCATTGCCATGAACGAATAGACTTACAGTTCACTGATAAACTAATTTATGGATGAACAACATGCATCGCGTCGCGTCTACGGTCTTTTGCACCATCGTTTCAATGTCAACAAGTTGCTACCTAATATTCCCGAAGTTATTCGGTAGGTAAGAATGAACCGCGCTCCGTATTTTGATTTTGAAATTTTTGAGTATTGTTTGGATATTTTGATCTCGACTCGATATAAATACGTCACGCGCCGGTCGAATGTGACAACAAATAAAAACAACAACTTGTTTTATCGCGAACTAGTAGTGTAAATTATGTAGGATAGTGTAAATAATCAATTAGGTAGGTAGGTACCTACCTAGTAGGTAGAATGTTAGTACTATAAGTTTTCTTGTAAATATTGTAGAATGAAATGTATGTAAAATGGATATTATTTAGAGTTAAAAACTAAACGATAAGATTTGACCAAAATTTAAATAATCTCGTTTAGGTTCACCAATCCATGATCGACTCGCATACAACCTTAGATTAATGATATATCTAGATGGACCCTCGGTGTTGTAAACGCGTCAAAAAAAATTGGGGTGAACTTTTCACCCCAATGCTGTTAGTGTCAATCGTGACGTCACTTGACAAGGTCGTATCCAGGAGCAATAGTGTGTCATTTAAAATGTCAACGTGTGTAATTAGTGTGCTGAAACTACAAAAATCGGAAAATGAGCACTAAAGTTATCCCATCATCGGTTAGTAACATCATTTCACACAATAAGTGGCTAAATAAGTCATTTAATTCCGAAAATAAATTAATTTTAGTTCGTTATTTTTATGTGATACCAGTTTATGAACTTAAATTTCCCGCGTAATCTTGCAAAGTTGATGATATTTTAATGATAGAGAGTAATAGAAACATTACCTAACATGTTTATTAGCATTTTTAAAGGATCCATATAGCTGCGCAGTTGACATTTTGGAATTAATTACAATATTACTATTTGTAATATTATTATTTATTTTAATGATGAAGATTGTTTACATTTTTAAATTTATAATTATCGTGGGTTATAGTAATATTCTCATTAAAGAAGAGGTTATATATAGTATTTTTTTTTATAATATATTAAGATTATGAGAGTAAATAAAAAGAGATAATTGACTATGATAAACCTATGAAAAATTTTGCGTATAAGAATGTCTTGGATCTATGATGATATAATTTTCCCATAATTTAACACTACCACTGAAACTGGTATCATTACGCACGCACAAAAAAAACACATATTGCTTAAGCGTAATGACAGCTGTCACGCACATTAGCATAATAATTCCCGCTCGATTTTTATGACGTTTATAAGAGTGACACTTCATCTAGATAAATAATTAATCTAAGCATACAACAATATTACCTAATAACTACTAAACGTTTTCCATGACCGCGATGTGTCACTTGTACCTAAAGTACCTAAACTAGTCGAAAATGTACCTAACTGTTTGGTAAACTAGTTGACGTCTTGACGATAAACGGTTACGTTGCGTCGATTTCGATTGCAAAAGCGTCGACTCGACGACCCTCTACCTCTTTAAATTGCATGCATATTATTTTTGAAATAATTCAATCAAGAGCTACTCTATAGATGTGTCAACTCGATTTATTAACTCGAGTTAACTCGATTTATTAACTCGAGTTAACTCGATTTGGGCTTAACTCGAATTAACTCGAGCTGATTTCTTCTAACTCGAATTGGTTTGGCGCGGCAAATTAATTAATGAATATACGCGATCGTTTGTAGTGCGTAATGGCGTGAAGCGTGAAGTTGGCGGATCATTTGTGAATATATTCATTGTCAATCAAATGTGACAGTAAGTATTGCAGATCACAAAGTAGATTTGTTGCAGATTTGACTTATTTGAGGTTAACGTCGTGGTGCCGGTTAAAAGGAAATCGTTTGTATGCGATGTATTTGAATCGTCAGTTAGTGGACGAGTTAGGTGTAAACAGTGTTCGGATTTATTCAAATATATTGGAAATACGACAACATTGTTAAACCATATTAAAAAGAGGCACCCAAGTGTTGCCTTCGTAAAAACGAATAATTTAAATTATTAGACTTTTACTTCATCGTCAGCAAATCGATACGACAATTCGCACGGGTCGTCTAGTTTACTATGAATTTGTTTCATTTATTGAAATGAAAACTTCTTTAGGCGCGTTGAGCACTTTTTGGGTGTACAAAAATCATGGAAGTCGCGTCATAGTCACCGAACGCTCCGATCTTCTTTAGGCGCGTTGATTACTTTTTGGGTGAACAAAAATCATGGAACTCGCGTCATCGTCATCGAACGCTCCGATAGAAGTGAAAATAAGTAACTTGTGAATTGGATCGTCGAGCTATTAGATTATTATTTTTGAATTATTTTTGGTTTAATAAAAAAGTGTTAATGACCAGTAATGGTTCGATACAATTCACAAGTTATTTAGTTTTCACTTCTATCGGCAGTCTCAAAAGACTGCCCCGTATGTTTTTTTTTTTTAATACCGTTTGGAGGTTAGTTAATTAAATTGATACAAATAAAACAAATCATTCTTCACTCAGTTACATCCATTTAACCCGAGTCACGTAACTCGAGTTCAATTCGAGTTACGAGAATTTAAACTCGAGTTAAATCGAGTTGTGTTTATTACGAGTTGGTACATCTCTAAGCTACTCTGTTAATTGAAGACTGCTCTAGACAAAAATATGAATTATTGACCTATCAACCGATTGATTTTTATTAGGTCAATGTAGAGATGTGTAAATCAGGAGTGATTGATACAAAAGATGTATAATCCTTTCAAAATGCGTAATCAATCTTTAAATCTTTGGTTTCGAAAATACATCTTTAACTCACTAGCTCACTACGTTAGGATTGAATAGATGGAATGATGGACGTAGATTTAGAATGAGACAATAGATAAAGGATATTGTGAATTGAAAAGAGATAACATAAGTTGTAGGCACGCACAAACGCACTCTTGAAATACAATGACGATAGGTACACAGAAACTTAGACTCTCTGTCGTTTTAGTAAAAGGCTCAAAACCAGTTGCGACTTGAGGGAATGAGAGAATAACTACATGAATCAATAGATATTTGCATCACTTATGATCGACTGAATGAATAACGTCATTCGTAACCAAAGATTTAAAAGAGTTAAAGATTTAAAAGAGTGATTTAAATAATAATAAGAAAAAGATTTATAAATCCCTGATCTCATTGGTGATTTAGTTTGCGCATCTCTGGGTCAATGCCATTTTAAAAATAGTGTCGAGATACCAGTATATGGTACTGGTAACGAAATCATAGCGCCATTTAATAGAAACTACTTACGCCATCTATTTGGGAATATGGTACTTTTTTCCTATGAATGATTGTTTTTATCATAGATTTAATATATAGCTAGATCGGCGATGCAATAGAGTAAGAACATAGTATACGTGTATGTTAGAGCGAGATAGATAGACGAGACCACTACCATACCATACACGCTATGGACCTGTTATGAACCTGACATCAATCGCCAACGAGACAAATTTCGCATATTTTAGGAAAATTGCAGAAATTATCGTAAAATTCTGTATTAATTGAAATGTGTAATCATGGATGTAACTCATCTAAGAAAGAAAACACACAGAATTGTACATTTCACATGCAAGTACCATGAAAATAATTTGTTGTTTATATGCAAAGCTTATGAACAACCTTAAACGCTGTGCTCATACACGGATGGGGAATTTTGTTGCATTAAAACGCCTTACGCACCATCCATCTTGCTTTACGTACGGAAAGGACATGCACGATGCATGACGAAAACCGACAGTGAATAGTCTCGGTGTACGTCAATAATTATTATTAATTGCTTGCTGGACGTGCACGACCCATTTTGCATCCAGCAAGCACCCCCACCACTTCGACGATCGTGCATCGTGCTTGCTAGAGATCACAGAGTACATTCAATATATATGAGAACTAGAGATCTTGCTCGCTAGATCTGCACGAAGTTTGCAATGGTGGGGGTGCTTGCTGGATGCAAAATAGGTCGTGCAAGTCCAGCAAGCAATTAATAACAATTATTGACGTACGTTGAAACTATTCACTCCACTGTCGTTTTCGTCGTGCACCGTGCATGTCCTTGGCGGGACGTATAACAAAGTGGAAGGTGCTTAAGCTTGTTGTCCAGCAGATTGATTCAGGATTTAGAGCACAGACTAAGGATACTACGTATTATTTAGAGCTTGCGACAAATATAGGATAGCAAATAACTAGATTTATTGAAAGATATAAGTCTTAGACGAAGAATAATATAGACTGGCTACTATTTTGACATTAAGGATGAAGAAAAGGATGCACATACTAGGTTTTAACAAGAGTGAGAGAGACACAGGTATGAGTATATTTATCCTTTTCGCGTATACCTCAGTTGTATTTGGACCCAATGAACTGGGTCCAAACAATAAGGTGGCCAACCGTCCCCGTCATCAGTATGTAAGCTTGTTTTTGTATTGACGTAAAAAAAACCTTTATTAATCACGTTATATACGCTAATATTAAATGTTCTAATACATTTTAAGCAAAATATAAGCATAACTGCAATTTCTTTTGTCCTGTCATTCTTTTATCCGGCTAAAACAGGTAGTACATTTTTAGTCAACAAAGTTATAATCATAGTTATCTTTTAAAATTATTCCGGTTATCTATTGCTATCTCGACACTGCATACGCTGATAGCTTGTCTATAATATCCTGCGCACAGTAATACTACGAAAAAAATAAGAAGAGATTTCATATAAAAAATTTGTTGTTTATGTTGTAGTTCGCGCAGGAGACATTTCTCTCTCTTTCTTATTGAAATCTCTTCTTATTTTTTTCGTAGTATTACTGTGCGCAGGATATTATAGACAAGGTATCAGCGTATACAGTGTCGAGATAGCAATAGATAACCGGAATAATTTTAAAAGATAACTATGATTATAACTTTGTTGACTAAAAATGTACTACCTGTTTTAGCCGGATAAAAGAATGACAGGACAAAAGAAATTGCAGTTATGCTTATATTTTGCTTAATATGTATTAGAACATTTAATATTAGCGTATATAACGTGATTAATAAAGGTTTTTTTACGTCAATGCAAAAACAAGCTTACATACTGATGATGGGGACGGTTGGCCACCTTATTGTTTGGACCCATTTCATTGGGTCCAAATACAACTGACGCATACGCGAAAAGGATAAATATACTCATACCTGTGTCTCTCTCACTCTTGTTAAAACCTAGTATGTGCATCCTTTTCTTCATCCTTAATGTAAATAGTAGCGAGTCTATATTATTCTTCGTCTAATACTTATATCTTTCAATAAATCTAGTTATTTTTTGCTATCCTATATTTTAAACACAAAGTGAAAAATGTGAAATCGAAAATAACAGTCACGAGCAGGATTCGAACCTGCATCTCCTGTATACCGTCCAGATGTTTTGCCAATTCAGCCATCGTAACCCTTGCTCCTGACTGCTAATTTCGATAACACATTCATACTTAACGTCTTTGGGTGACGCCTGCACCATCTGTCGGAAGTATTTTGATACATTATACCGACCAGGTAAACTTAATTTTACAATTAAGTTTTTACCTAATAATGACGCAAACCCTATAAATATTTAGATATTTTTATATATATTTTTAGCATTTGACATGCTTAGCAACATAAATTAAACACAAAGTGAAAAATGTGAAATCGAAAATAACAGTCACGAGCAGGATTCGAACCTGCATCTCCTGGATACCGTCCAGATGCTTTGCCAATTCAGGTTTAATGATTAATTCAGGTTTATCTAAGATTTAATGTATTATCTCGCTAAAGCCAAAAACCAGAGGTCAAGTCAAGTGAATTATATATGGTCAGTGTCACTCAAGTAAGTAGTATCTTGTTTAATGGCAAAAGTACTTTAAGTAAGTAGTATAGAATTTTCCAAACTACTGTCTAATAATAAGTTACTTGACATGACATTGGCAAGCACAACAAGAGCCATTAAACAAGAAGAAGACATTGGCAAGATAGACGTCGTCACCGGCGGCCTTAGATAAAGGATAGTACCATTATCTAAGCCGGCGGCATACTGCCATTTTTGAAAGAAGAAGAAGAATTTACTTAAGTAAAGCACAGTCGATGAATCATACAGTCAGTCCTCGCCTTTGATGTTGTCGAAAAAGCCGATTCCGTCTAGACATTCGTCGTGACGAATAAAAGTGCTAGGGTTGCCACATCGGCAAGAAATAAAAATACATTATATTAGCATATCTATACTTTTTTACATTCTTTTTTTCTACACATTCAACAAATTAAGTAAATTATTGTACAACGACGTGTAGCAATTAACAATTAACAATGTTGTAACGGCTCTAAAAAGAATTTCCCCCACGTAAAAACCCTACTAGGATACAAATCAAAACATACTCGTAAAATTACAATAATTTTCAAATGTACAACTGATATATGTACTTATACTTTCGATTTTTTGAACTACTAAATTTTAAACTTTTATTATTAATCTTTAATAATGAACGGGATTAACAGCATTGTTAGTAGTGAAAGCGAATAATAAAATGATATATTTGTTTAGAAATTTTAAATATATTTTTAGCATTTGACATGCTTAGCCATATATATTAAACACAAAGTGGAAAATGTGAAATCGAAAATAACATTATTTTCGATTTCACATTTACCACTTTGTGTTTAATGTTATATTTGTTTAAAAATTTGTAGTGACATCTATCTCGTCACATACGAACTGACACATGAAAACTGACGTATCCTACATCGCGATATTAAAAGTTATCCGAGCGATGTACATATATACAAGAACCCGACAAACAACCGTCGGGCAGTTGGAACCGTCGGGCAGTTAGCCCACCAGACACAACACCCGTCTGATCGGAGAATCCTCCCTTTTCAATGGTGGATGAGGAACTTTTCACCCTATTCCTCTCACCCCCAAACTGGTGACCCCAAGCAAGACCGCAGCGCTACGTCATCGTGACGTCATCATTACTTCCCCAAGCTTTTCGAGCAGCGAGTCACACAGCCAGCCAGCATCCACAGCTACTACGGGGGGGTACCCTAACCACCAGAATGCAGCGGACGCGCATTCCTGGTCATTACCCACAGCCTTCTCAGCAACCTTGGCACAGCACACTGCATTTCGGCCGGTCAGCAAGCAGTGACGCACTTCTCTCCTGTTCGACGCAGCAGCCAGCCACAACAACAAAATTCGAGAATGTACAAAGCCACAAAACCCATATTTAAAAAAAATGTAAGGTACGCGGCGGACATCTTGCATATTCTCAAAAAGCGGCATGAGTGATCATAACTTTAAAAAATTTCAAAATTGAAATAGTACGCAAAATAGATTTCTCTTACCTTTCCTGTGTACGTGGAAACTGATGAAAGTTCAATTCCTTATTTTAGATGAGGTCAGCCTGCAGTTTGCAACCGCACACGTAGTGTGCACCATTTTTATTTAAAAATATTTTATTTTGATAGCCCTGAAAAATAGCTCCCGAACGAGTGAGCGTAAATGTTCGGCCGTTCGGGAGCGCTCCGCCCGCGTCTCATCCCGCACCGCACCTCACGAGTCGCGATTGCTCTGTCTAGACGTCTTCGATTGGCGACTGTATGTTCTTCGACTGTGGTATTACTTTACTCTTTGCTCAAGTCTATATTATTAATATGTCACAATATGTGATATGATTCAAAAATTTTGAGGTTAACTTATTGTTCAAGTACCTTACAAGTTTTGCTAATTTAGGAATAATTGTTAAAAGTTTATAGTAATTTGTACTCAGGTCTTTATTACACAAAAATGTGCTGTGTGGCGTGGTCGCCTCATTAATTTCTTTGGCATTATAATGTAAATTATCTATTTTATTGTTAAAAAAAATATAAAAAAATGTCTGAAGAAAAACAAATAGAGGCTAGTAAGCCTATGACGGATGAGGAGAGATTATCATTGTGTCAGAAACTAGATAAAGAGCTGGACGATTTTATTGATAGTTTGGAAAAGAAGAGGTACACAGAAGGATGGCCAGAGGACCGATGGGAGGTAACATTGCAATCCTAATGCTTAATTTTATTTTTTATTTTAATCCCTGTATATCATAGATGTAATAGATCCACAGTTCGCCTACAGAATGCATATCACTTAGTCTACCACTGCTTAACATCTTTTAGCCTTGCTTGTCCGAGCATGAATGGGTCAGCTTGATCAGAGAAGTATCACCCTCTCACTGAAGATGAGCATGAAACAACGGTAGGTGCTCCTATGTAATGTGGTCTATGAAAGAATTATAGGGCAAACCTTTTTTTCAGTGGTTGCCTGCCTTTACAGTTTAATTGTAAGCATAATGTAAAATATTAATGTAATAAATGTTTCCAATTTCAACAATATCCATAGTGGCATGAAATTAATTAGCTGTTAGAACAATAAAGATTACATCATTTTGTGTAATTCCAGGAGGAGATGGACAAACATCCATTTTTTATGAAGTCAACACCTGAGGATGGGGATATGTCACCGCTGGCTGAAGGTCTTGCTAACTTGAAGTACGATCCAAAAGAGAATACACCCATAGAGTTAGCAAACAACTATAAGGAAGATGGGAATTTCAATTTTAAACACAAGAATTACAGATTGGCTATTTTGGGGTTAGTTTAGTTTTCCTTTTTAAGATTTGGTTAATGTCATTTTAAATCTTTCATTTCATTACTACAGTTAAAACAACTTACTTAATTGCACTTGTCTATAGCCATCCTCAAGAAATTGCACTTGATCCAATCCCTCTTCTCCTTTTTTGAGCATACACATATTTGTATTATCCGAATGGATACAGCCAAAAAATTTTGTATTTTTTTTTTCGATGTTTTTTTTGTACTACACGAATGTGGCGGTGGCGAACACCAGAAGCATTACACTTGCTCATCGCCATCTCCAAGGAAATGGATAGGAGGTTGATAGGAAGGATAATAAGGGGGTTTGGGCCTCCAGCATTCCCACTACCGTTGTTACACGCTGATCTTTTGTAAGAGGGTGGTCCTTCCCTGATCGAGCTGAGCCCATTCGTGCTGGGATAAGCAAGGCTCTGCCACTAGAGATACTAGTTTGAATGTAGTATCACAGCACACCATTTGGTACCACTTTGCTTTGGCTATCTATAGACTGTTTAACGATTCGCGTTTTCCAAAACATCCATGCTATCCAATTTATCATATCATGAGATTGTAAATTTCAGTTACACTGAAGGCATCAAACAGAGATGTGCAGATGCAGAAACAAACGCCAGTCTATACAATAACAGAGCTGCTGCACATTGGCATTTAAAAAACTATAGATCAGCCTTGTTTGATAGTGAAAGAGCCTTAACATTCAATCCAAATCATGCCAAGGCCAGATTGCGTGCAATCAAGTCTGCTTTAGAAGCATTTAAATACGATACATGTATTGAGCATTGCGAGAAATTCTTGCAGAGTCAACCCGAAGATAAGGAGGTCTTGGATCTACTGACTACTGCAAAACAGAAAAAGTTAATCCAAGAACGTGATCAAAGGAAGAAAGAAAGGAAAAATCAAAAAGAAGATGAACAGAAAGATTTAGTGATCAAAGCTATTATTGAAAGAGGAATTAAAATATCAAAATGTGATGATGAAGATGATATTGATTTATCTAAGTTGGAGCCTAGTTTACCAGGAGCGCAGGATGCGATAGTACATGTTGACAATGGGATACTAAAGTGGCCAGTATTGCTTTTATATCCGGAGTACCAAATGACAGATTTTATAAGGGCTTGTCCGGAGAATGTACCATTATTAAACCAATTAGAACAGGTATTTCCTGCTCCATGGGATGAAGAAAACAAATATAGTTGTGCAAATGTTAATGTATACTTTGAAGGTTATGATAAAATGCCTCATGTAATTGATCCGTCAAAAAATCTTAGTGATTTGCTGGTGATGAAGTATTTTGAATTGAAGGCTGGCACGCCTGCTTACTTCGTGTTGCCCCGTGGAAGTGATATAGAACGGAGATTCTTAGAAAGTTATATATGAGTATATATTGTATAGTTTTTGTACATGGTATCCAGAAAATAAATTATTTTTTACACTGTTTGAATATATTCTTTTTTCTCTATTGACAGTGGCAGTTAAGCTTAAGGCTCGAATGATGATAAACAAAAAGTAAGGATATAGAGGAAGAAAATATTTAGAGGTAATGACCAAGTGGAGAATGTTGGGGGACGGGGGGTCTGGACGTCAGCTACGTGGTCGACAATAGAGAGACCAAAGAGTAGAATAAAGTAAAAAAAGAAGAGAGACTTTTTTGCCTATTAGTTGACAATGCATCGAGAAATTAGACTTGCCCACTTTCAGTTCAGCATGCGAACCCGACGGGCTATGTCTATCACACATTCTCCTGCGGATAGCAGTATGACAGAGGTACTTATCATCACGCCTTTTGCTTTGCGGGGTAGGTAGAGAGAACAGAGTGCTAAGAGTCTCTATTCTTGCATACATATTTCGCTTCCTCAACATTCATAATTCTATACATGCACACTTGCCGGTTTGGGAGACTCCTGACTCCACCTTCCTTCAATACATGACCGATTTGGTCTAGGTAGGTGAGTCTCGGTCTCCCCCTGGACCTACATCCTTCCACTTCGGCATGGTATATTTTCTTAAACAGTCGCTCGACTTCTTTACACATGCCGGAGCCATCGGAGCATTCCCTTTCGCATCTTTACACCAATACTCTCTTTCATACCTACTCGCTCTTACGTCGTCGTTACGAATGCGGTCAGTCAGCCTCATTCCACAGATTCTTCGCAGAAATCGCATTTCGACCGCATTGATTTTACTCTCATGCTCCTTTTTGCTTACCCAACTCTCGCTTCCATTTATAATAACGTTAGGACAAGCACTGCGTTGTGTATTGCGACACGTGCCTTCTGGCTGAGGTGATGACGTAGTAGTCCCAATAGTTGTTGTCCCAATGCTCCGTTTACTCTATTTTCCACATTTACTCTCCTCTCTATATCAGTGGTGTACCTTCCATCCCGACTGAATCCACATCCAAAATATACAAATTCATCCACTTGATCTAGCACATTACTGCCTATTGATACTTTGTCATTTGTTCCGTCTTCTCCTCTTTCAAAAACCATAATTTTGGTTTTGCTCATATTCACACGTAGGCCCATTTTCTCACAATGCCATTACGTCGACTAGGGTTTGCAGGTCAGTTGCAGACTGCGCTAATAGGGCCGCATCGTCTGCATATAGCAGTGAGTTAACCACTAAGTCGTCCATCTGAACTCCCACATTCATTTCATTCATCCTTTGGAGACATTTTTATCCAGATATATGATAAACAGTCTGGCTGATATAACGCAGCCCTGTTTAACGCCGATATTTACATTAAACCAGAGCGACATTCCATCATCCAGCCGCACGCAAGCTCTGCAGTCCATGCACTGAACCGCTTGCAGCAGTCTACCGTTAATACCATACTCTGGCAAAATGCCCCAAAGTTCCTTTCGTACAACTGTGTCAAATGCTTTCTCCAAATCCATAAAACTGCAGTACACCCTCTGACCTTTAGCCAGATGCTTCTCCCCAATGTTGCGCAGCGAAAAAACTTGACCCTTCCTCCCTCTTCCACACCTAAAACCTCCTTGTGCCTCACACAGAGATTCATCAGACAGCATCTTCATTCTCCTTTCAATAATCTTACCATACACTGGCTGCCGAACTGGTCAAGCCTATGGCGCTGTAGTTTGCACAGTCATAACGTGAACCCTTGTTTTTAAACAAGGGCACGATGACTGCGCTTCTCCATTCCTTGAGAACCATTCCTGAGCTCCAACTTATATTGAACAGCACCAGGAAAGATTCCCAGACACATGAGCCTCCAAGCTTGATCATCTCAGCAGACACCATATCAATACCTGCTGCCTTACCATTTTTCACACTTCTAATCGCCCATTCAACTTCGTCTATACTAATGTCAACAGAGGATGCCGGTACCGAATGCTAATCTGTTAGACCACATGTGGCACCGGCATCACCCCGCACATCCGCATACATATCTCCAAAATATTCACTCCATCGGCTTAACACATCTTGTGTTTGCGTAAGAATGTCTCCACCTTTAGACCTTATTTTATTAATTCATTATTTATATTTCTTTCTTCTGTTCGCTCATACTTGCACTCAGATTCAAAGAAAATACATAGCCCACGCTTTCTTCTTTTGCTCTACGGAAGCTACATCCGTATCCAACCATGCATCACCTTTCACTTTCCTATGCTTCTTTGAGCATCCACATACTTCTTTCGCTGTATCTACCATACTATCTTTCAATACTATCCAGTAAGAATACTGGACACTACATAGAAGAATCTATCTACGATTCCGGTTGACTTGCCAGTTGCCATTGTCAGTAGTACACGGACACCCTCTGCAGATTTTGCTCTTACACTTTCTTTCCAATGTCTCCACTTTTTAAATATACCGCTAAATCTCGCAATAACTGTCTAGAGTCTAGACAGTCGCATTTAATTCTGGTAGATATTCTAGACTCTAGACTGTCTACCAGAATTAAATCTATCATACTTCTCTGTTCATTCCTTCTCCATGTATAAATATGGATGTCCTTTTTTTGAAAAAATGTGTTTGACACAATAAGGTTTCCATACCTAGCCTACCTGCATCGTTCACTCTCTTATCACCAAATAAACCAAGCACGTCCTCGAAGTCTGGACACTTGGTCCCCACCCATCCATTCAAGTCTCCGCATACGACCACGTGTTCACTGACTTCTGCCAAATCTAGAACTTCCCTAACATTATCCCAGAACTTCTCTAGATCCGATGCCACCGAAGAGCCTACGGAAGCATAAGCGACGACCATAAAGACCCTGGTGACACCTAGTTTTAGAAGTGTGGGATCGAACATTACGTAGTCTTTCACACCCGAGGCCAAGCGAGTGGACAGCAACACCCCTACCCTCATGATGGCCTGATCGTTCTGCGTTACACCGGACCACAGAGCTATCCCGCCACCAGGAAGATCACAGGCGTCGCTGCCAAAGGGCAGCAAGCGAAAGCGCTTGGTAGAGACCAATATTGTATGACAGAGGTTATACAGAGTAGGGGAAGTACGTACAAAATGACATAGTGTTTTATTAATTATCAATAACTTTTAAATTATTCATAATAGGAACTTATTTTTTTCTTACAACTCTGCTTATATTAATTGGTTATAAGAAATCATAAAAGATTTCTCAGAAAAATCAACACTTACAAAAATATTTAGTATTGAATGAAGATCAAGATAAATCCGTTTTGTCCATACCGTATGGACAAAACGACACGAGCCGTATGGACTAAATGACATACAAACCATCAACATGAATAAAACAAGTAATAACAAAAATTAATTGCACAATTCGCAAACAATTGTTTTGGTACGCTTTGGCAAGTCAGCTCAGGCCGCGTAATCCCAACGACTGCACCGCATGCACCTCAACCAGCCCTCACCAGGCTATAACGTGAGTAGTGCGGTCGATGGCGCTGTACGGCGCACCTGTGAGGGTGGAGTCCCTGGACGCGCCGAACAGGGCTCTTCTGTGGAGACCACAAAGAGTCTTCGCGTCCAATATCATATGCGGATACCGCACGGTGTCGACCGAGGCGGCCTACACATTGGCTGGAACTCCCCCATGGGACTTAGAGGCGTGAGTATTTGCGCCTAATGCCGCCCTAGCTGAGGCTGTGGGTGGATGAACCGGGGAATGTCCGCCACCCGCAAGGCCTCCCGCGAAGGTGCGACGCTCCGTGTGCGGATGCGTCGCTCAGTAGAGGGTACCCGAAAGGGTAGACCGGCGGACCATTGAAGTAATGTAACATAGTGGCCCGCCAACAAAGGCGGAGAGACGGCACACGGCGGGCTTATTTATAATAGTGGGTGAAGGCCCCACGCTACCCTGTTCGTTGCCCCGAACGACGGGGTGTGTGGTTAGGGACGTTTTTCCCGCCTTAACAGAAAAAAGGGCTATAACGTGAGCAGAGATCGTTGCAGTAAATACAGGCAAAATCGTCTTCTTCATCTTCTTGATCAAGGCAATCTTCATCTGAGTCATCATTACTATATAAAGATTATTTAGTAACTGCCTGTCTTCTTTTACGAGTTGTTTTTTCAGCTTCTCTCAGTTTAAAAATAATATATTCTGCCATATTTGGTGATGACGTAAGTAGAAATGTTGTCGTTCGTTTCTTTGGCTTTCGTTTACCCTGTTCAGTTCACTTACAAATTTACCACTGGGAACTGTAGAAATGACATTAACTGGAACTGCTAAAGAGCAGTAAGTAGTGGGTATCTACATAATTAGCTCATTGAGCTCTTATGGACGAAACGACATATCCATGTCATTATGTCCATTACGTATATATGTCATTTTGTCCATATAATTTTATAAAAAATCTAAATTCAACAATAAATGCAAAATAAATATTATTTAAAGAAAATTATATTCAAATGTAAGAATAAATACTTAAAGAATGCAATAAAAATACACACAAAGTAAAACCGTGAAAAATATAACGTTAAAACATAAAAATCCCTGCAATGAAAAAAAAACTCATAATTTGCCAATATTTGTCGTCTTCCATGACAGGCGAACGAAAGACTAGAACGAGATCACGTTTTGACAGGTTGGTATAAGTCGGTGAGGTCACGTGATGCAGTTGTCCGTGCCGGGCTAGAAGCGGTAGAATTTGAAATATCATGCCTGTGTCATTTTGTCCGTCTATGTCATTTTGTACGTATTTCCCCTACATCAAGTTGTTTGTCCGACATGACGGTTACCAGCTCGTGTAACTTACCTTCCACACCAACTCTTACATTCCGCGGGCCTACTTGATTCTGCTACCCTCGACTCGCCAAACTGGGCAAGGTGTGATGGGTGCCGCATCTGCCATTGTTCGTACCGACGGGGGCGGGTCGATACGCGTCGCCTCCGGGGCACGCCCTAACCTACATTGCGGTACGCATTTGAGCCGGATTGCAGCCTGTGCTATGCTGGCAGGGGTCGCGATAAGCACGCTCCTGACTATGACAGGGATATTCTGATAATAACCCTCTCCGCGTCACGCTTTGCAAGGCCAGCATTTATGGACCTTGTCTCTACTCCATATATCATCATCATCACACACTAGTCGTAAACCATAGTTTTCAGCCACTGCAAATTTTTGGATTCGAAGATATTTTATTTTACATGAAATTAACTGAGATATTATATTTATATATATTTTTAGCATTTGACATGCTTAGCACTATGCATTAAACACAAAGTGAAAAATGTGAAATCGAAAATAACAGTCACGAGCAGGATATGAACCTGCATCTCCTGGATACCGTCCAGATGCTTGCTTGCGCACTTTGTGTTTAATGACTGAGATAGTGTTATTCTAGCGATGGTAGGTCACAAGACCGGATTTAGATGTACAGTGAATGCTAATTTGAACTGTGCCGATTGGGTGCGTGTGTTGGGTTACGATAGCTAGGGATGGCCAAAGTCCACCTTAGGGACCTCGTAGGTGGTCAGGAGGATCGGGGCGCTGGGGCTTTGGACAAGTCGGAGGCCCTACTTTTCCATGGGCCGCGACCGGTGGTCCGGTTGATGGCGCTGTACGGCGCACCCGTGTGGGCGGGGTCCCTGGACGCAATGAACAGGGCTCTTCTGTGGAGACCACAGAGAGTCGTTGCGTCCAGGGTCATACGCGGATACCGCACGGTGTCGACGGAGGCGGCCTGCGTGTTGGCCGGAATCCCCCCGTGGGACTTGGAGGCGGAGGTGCTCGCCGAGGTGTATCGGCGGGCGTCGCAAGAGCAGGAGGGGGGCGGACGCCCCCTACCCAGGGAGGTGGCCAGGTGGCAGGGCAACGCCCGCCGAGCTGCTATGGCCAGGTGGAGGGCACGGTTGGAGGCGCTCGGGCCGGTCTTTGGACCGTAGGGGCGCTCCAGCCGGTGCTGGAGGAGTGGGTGGGGCGACGGCATGGAGTCCTCACCTTCCGACTGGTGCAGGTGCTGTCGGGGCACGGTTGCTTCGGCACACATAGTCACAAGGAGGGAAGCGACTCCGGGCTGCCACCACTGCGGCTGTGACGAGGACACGGCGCGGCACACGCTCGAGTCGTGCCCGGTTTGGGCCGAGCAGCGCCGTGAACTAGTTGCGGAAATAGGGCGGGACCTCTCGCTGCCGAGCGTAGTTAGAGCGATGCTTGGCAGCGACAGGAACTGGGCCGCGGTCGCTGCCTTCTGCGAGGAGGTTATCCCGCGGAAGGAAGCGGCGGAGAGAGCCAGGGAAGAGGATTCTTCTGCTGACCCGAACCGCCGCCAGCGACCGGGGCGGCGCAGGCGCAGGTACTTGCGCCTCATGCCGCCCTAACTGAGGCTGCGGGTGGATAGACCGGGGAACATCCGCCACCCGCAAGGCCTCCCGAGAAGGTGCGACGCTCCGTGCGCGGATGCGTCGCTCAGTAGAGGGTACCCGAAAGGGTAAGCCGCCGGCGGACCACAGAAGGAATTTAACATAGTTCCAGTGGCCCGCCAATAAAGGCGGAGAGACGGCACACGGCGGGTTTCTTTAGTGGGTGCAGGCCCCACACTACCCTGTTCGTTGCCCCGAACGACGGGGTGTGTGGTTAAAAACATTTTTTCCCGCCTAAACAAAAAAAATAAAATGGGATGGCCAAAGTTGGGTTTAAATGCCGAACATTCAGTACAAGAAAAAGTTAGTTCCTACTATTTAGAGGAATCAAATCTGTCATAGCTGTAAAATAAGTCACATAGGTATACCAATACTGTAGAATCATTTAATCATGGTCAGTTGTTTTTAATTATCTATAGGTACCTGAGTATAGATAAACTAATAGGTAGGTACTTACATGGCCCAAGGTACTTAGTTAATATTCTTAGTCTAAGAATAGGTACCTACTTAGAATAATATAAAAATCAATTGCTGTCTCGCTAAAACCCAAATCTGTGTTGCCCGATTTCAATCATTGGCTTTTTGTTTAGTTAGCTCTAATACAGAGGTAGTTTAAAAGTAAAACAAAATGGGGAAGCCTATAAAAAGTAGAAAAATTGCATTTTCCATATTGGTATCTTTGTATGGGTATTTGGCTAACAAGCTACAAAATGACAGCTACTGTCTTTCTTTCTAATTCATTTGCATTACAAGCAAGTTTCATATAAATAACCTATCAAAATCTTATAATAGATGGTGCAGGTTGATTAGGATTGATAATGTACCTAAATGATGCTGATAAAATAAATTGTAGGTGATACGATGTTCACCGAGTCACCTAGTTATAGATAAATTAAAATGTTTAATAAAAACACAGTATCACGCCTGTATTCCCCGAAGGGGTAGGCAGAGGTGTATTACACCCCCACGACTCGCCAGCTATGTTTAAGTTTCACGTAATAGGGGGCGAGCCTATTAACGTCTACCGGGCACATTCCCAAACTCCGGGCTGCTACAGTTTTTTTTTTTTACGAAAAATCTCAATAAGACTGCCCGACCCGGGGATCGAACCCGAAACAATAATAATAAATAAATAAATATAATAATATACAATAATAATTTAATAGAATAAACAAATGAAATAGTTTTTTCGCAATTCAGGAGTCTATGAATCAACAAACACAATAATTTGAAATGCTAGTGACACGCTCACACTGACTGTTTTTTAATGGTTTTTTATTGTTTTACGACGTTGTCTATACTATGATAAAGCTGTAACAGAGCTATGTCTGTACATTTAAAATATTTGAGAAAAAAATACTGTGATAGGCTATATACAAAAAAACACAAAACATTTTTTTTTAGAATTTTTGTCTGTTTCTTTGTTTGCGTATCACACAAAAGCTACTGAACGGATTTTGATGCAACTTTTTTTATTTGATAGATCTCGATTAGTCTTATAAGCTGGTATACATTTGATCCCGCTACTATATCGGGAACCTGAGATACAACCTAAAAACTAGCTTTTGGTTGCGGCGGTGCCGCAAGCAAAGGCTAGTTTTTCATAAAAAAATACACACAGACCATGACATGTTACTCCCGGGACAGCACACACCGAAGTTCAGCCGGCAGTTTATATGTTTCCCGAATGTTCGGCCGAAGTTCGTTTAAAATCACATTCGTCCCATCTCTAGACGATACTGTTTCCAATCACAGAATTTGGAACAACACCCAACCACAAGTGGGATTTACGATTGAAAAACAAGGGTAAATAAATTTACAAAACATTTTATTTGTTGTCCTGATCGTCGTATTCGTAACCTTGTTGCGGTCCGTAAGGGTCGTAGCTGATTTTGCCGTCTGTCCTCGGGTAAGGATGATGTGGTGCCGCACCCATCCATTGTGGGTACCAGTACAAGCCTTGCTGAAATGAAAAAAATAACTAAAATTATCTGCGCAATATTTAAACAAGAAAGTTCGTAAATCAGATACTTCACATGGTCAACTAGAACACAAAGTTCGAAAATGTGAAATAGAAAATGGTGGACACGAGCGGGGTTTGAACCTTCGTTCTTCTGAATACTCGCTCTACCAACTGAACTATTTTAATTTATGTTACCTACTGAGTCGCGTCACTGAGTTATACAGGGACGCGAATTATTATCAAACATTCTTTCTTACCCTGAGTGTTTTCAATTCGTTGGAATATTCAACAATGTACTGGCCTTACTATTCTTGTCTAAAAATGCGAAAAAAATGATCGTTTTAGGCAATACCTGCCTTCTGATTCCAGCAGAGGTCAACTGGTATTTAAAAGCAATTGCTCCCATTTTTTTTTGTTAAGGCGGGAAAAAATGTACCCAACCGCACATCGTTCGGGGCAACAAACAGGGTAGTGTGGGGCCCTCAATCACTAAATAAACCCGCTGTGTTCACTGCACATCATAACAGAAGGAATCGATAAAACATTTACCCTGTTTCCTCCGGCAGCGTTGCAGGTAAATCGGTCTTCGTGCAGGTCTATCAGGTCCAGATAACTCTTACCGGCGATAGAACCATAGTTCGGTGGATACATAAAGAGGCATCCGTCGAGGATAACTGCAAGTTGACGGGTTATATATAATACTTAAATACTAGATTCTGGCCGCAACATCGTCCGCGTAAACTTCAGGTAATTAGGTATATTAATTATGTCTATGTAAAATTGGCTAGCGCGGGTAGGTATAAATGAGAGTATCTATTGGTGTAAAGATGCGAAAGGGAATGCTCCGATGGTTTGGACATACGGAAAGAATGCCGGATGAGCGATTGGTTAAGAAGATATACAATGCGAAATTGGAAGAATGTAGGTACAGGGGGAGACCGAGACTACTTAGACCAATCGGTTATGTATTGAAGGAAGGTGGAGTCAGGAGTCTCCGAAACCGGCGTGCATTTATGACGAGAATTATGAATTATCAGTTATCGCCCATTGCAGTACTGGTGGTAGGGCTGGTAGCAAGTGGTGCTCACTTGTTATCGGGCCCGAGCGGGTTGGTACTATCTCCCGTGTGACCGGCCACGAAGCACATCGGTGTGGTTTTGGTTGTAGCAGAAGATAGCCGTTAATTCTTTCATTTAAAAAACAAAAATAAAAGACAAATCTTAAATCTTTTTATTGCGTTTGGTGGCAGACGAGCCACGGCGGCCCACCTGATGGTAAATGGTAACCGACTGTTTCTGTGTGTGAGAGAATAATAAATAATTTGTTATTATTATTAGGTATAGGTAGATGGCTCAGATTTAATAAATCTTACAGGGCACTGTGATATTTTCATCATCTTCTATGTCCGGTTTCGGCGTGGGCTCGACGTAAGGCGGCACTGGGTCAATACCCGTGCCGGGGTCACCGGGTATCAGGAACGGACCTGCCGAAGAATAGTTGTTTAATTTTCAGCTTATTTTTTTAACCCTTTTTCTGTCCCACCACGGGTGTCCTCTAATAAGGGATTACCCCATAGTCCATCACGCTGACCCAATGCAGGTTGGCAGACTTCACAAGCCGTGGAGAAAATCATACCTCCTTTCCTCACGATGTTTACCTTTACCAAATTGTAAACGAAACATAATTTCAAAAAATCTCGAAAAGTCAGAGGAGGAAAAGGCAGAGGGCAAAATGTCCTGCTACCGAAACTTTTCAAAGTTTATTGTACTCGTAGTTTGATGCAGCATTAAGCACGCACCATAAATTTAATATACCTACATATTATATTCCGCCGCAGCCAAAAGCTAGTTTTTAGGTTATATCTAGGTCCCTGATATAGTAGCGGGATAAAATGTAGGTATACCAGTTTTTATGTCTAATCAAGAGGTATTAAATAAAAAAAGTTGCATCAAAATCCGTTTATCTGTAGTTTTTGCGTGATGCGCGAACGAGCAGACAAAATTCTAAGATAATTTGTTTTGTGTTTAGGCACGCCTATCCTCCTCCTCAAGTCGTATTCCTCATATCTGAGGGTCGTGACCACCACATCCCAGAAGTCTGTCCTGTATGGTCTTCTTCCATCTTTGTCTGTCCCCCGCGTCATGCAGCGCCTCGTACACTGATTTGTCAAGTGCGGTGCGAATTTGGTCAGACCAACGTGTCGAGCTTCGGCCACGGGATCTGGTGCCCTCGACTTTGCCTTTTTGGGCGATGTGGCCAAAGTACTCAAGGATGCGTTTAAGGCAGATGGTGGAAAGCCTTGTCTTTATCTTGAGTTGCTTGAGTATGGACATGTTGGTTCGGAAAGCTGTCCAAGGAATTCTGAGCATGCGCCTCCAGCACCACATCTCAAATGCGTCAATCCGCTTCCGGTCTGCTGACAGTAAGGTCCATGTCTCCGCTCCGTAAAGGAAGATAGAGAAAACGAGTGTGCGTACGAGCCTTATCTTTGTCTTCAGGCTGATTCCTCTGTTCTTCCAAATCTTCTGGAGCTGACCTCTTCTTCTGGAGCGCTCTTTGCCATACCAATTCGCCTTCTCACATCTGTTTCACATGATCCGTTGTTACCGATGCTGGACCCGAGGTAGACAAAATTATCAACGCATTCCAAACCCAAGGCACCAGTAAGACCCAAGCTGTCTGCGCGATCAACAACCATGATCTTCGTTTTTCCTCTGTTAATGGACACGCCTATAACAGTATTTTTTTCTTAATATCTTACGGCAGCTGTACACGCTCGACTATTTGTCTCGCGAACCTTTCGTCCACTTTCGTCTCGTAGAAGCTCGACACAAGAGCACACCATGTACACGCTCGTTGTATCAATTAAACTTCGGATGCCCGTCGCGACGGACGTGGAGAAAACAATTGCGGCGTTAATTTTTTTTTATTAGTTATTGTAATTTTTTAATCATTTACCATAAAAAAAATATATTAAACCATGGCGAAAAAGAACTTTTTAACTATTCCATCCATCCATCCATCCATCAGCCCTTCAAAGTCCACTGCTGGACATAGGCCTCCCCAAGAATGGGGGATAGTGCCATAATTGCCACGCTTGGCAGGCGGGTTGGCGATCGCAGTGGATGTTGTTAATACTCGAAGGAGTGCTGCTGCCCACTCTCCCGGTATTCCATCAGTCAGCTCTTACGACTCCCATGGGTGGAGAGGAATGGGACAATTCTAAAGCCAGCCCCACACGGCCAAAAAGGAATATATTCCTGTTTAACTATTCAACAGGAATATATTCTTTTTTTAAATCTGCCACGGGGATATCAAAATTGTTGCTTATCCGCTACCAAGCTTCGTGTAATAGTTGCTTATCCTTGTGCCTGACATTCTTAGGATTCTATAATAGTGATTGCCTTTAGTAGGCTTCTAAAAAGCGTTAGAACACATCGTTGTCGCACGCAGAAAGCACGTCTTTACGCGAACGCAGTTGGCGGGCAACTAAGCAACCGAGTGTGTCAGTGTGTACAGGCGCGCTCTCGTCTTCACGTGCGAGATTCACCGAGACCCTTTGACTCGTGCACAAAAAACCGACACGCTTCCGAGATATAGCGAGAGCCGTGAGACGCGACGAAGCTACCATGTACACACTCGCCCTCGGCCTGTCTCGTTGTGTCTCGACGAGTGTGTACAGCCGGCTTTAGCCGAACCTTCGTTTCACTTCATTGTGATTGGTTGCCTGAATCACGCGTCGAAATCTTGACTAATCAGGAATCACGCGTCGGATTGTTGATCAATTACAATGACTTGAAACGAAAGTTCGTGTAACGTTTCGTGTTTCATTCTAAGGTGGCTGAGTGGGAACCGAACCCACGACCTCGTGCACGGAAGTCGGTTGCACTACCGACTACGCCACGAGGTCTTTGCTCATGGATCTCCATTCCTTTGAACTCCGTAGGAAGTACCCAAGCCATTGCGACAACGGTTGAGTTTGCATATCAATTTAACGCACGGTGCGGGTGGTTATGTGCTAAATTGGCAACAAAATGGTCTTGAATCTCGTACCTGTACTGCTTCTATAGTGACGTGGTCCGCTATAAGTTGCAGTTCACACTGCCTGTAAAGAGGGAGTCACGTCAAATACATTCTCAATTACCTCCATAGTGATTTGTGTAGTTCCACTCGCATACGTGATGATCACAGATGAGAGGTGAATGTGGCTCCTTCGTGTAATAAGTATTACCATTTGGCATCGACTGCAATTTAAATATATATTGATAAATTTATTGATGCTGACAAAGATATTTTAGTATAAGTAAATATAATAATACTTGGTGTTAAAATGATATTAATTATTATTTTTTATACCACGCGCGGCTACGGTGGCATACAAGAATACGGCCCACCTGGTGGTAAACCATAGCCTATAGATGCAAGCAACACTAAAAGATCACTTGCGTATCTCTAATTCTAGAGAATGGGATAGGCCTTAAATAGCTAGGTGGCTAAAATAACTAGGTGACTAAAATAACTAGGGGGCTAAAACAACTAAGTGGCTATAATAACTAGGTGACTAAAATAATTAAGTGGCTAAAATAACTAGGTGACTAAAATAACTAGGGGGCTAAAACAACTAAGTGGCTATAATAACTAGGTGACTAAAATAATTAAGTGGCTAAAATAACTAGGTGACTAAAATAGCTAGGTGAGCAAAATAACTAGGTGGCTAAAGTAACTACGTGGCCTGCCGTGAGCCAAAAGCTAGTGGTACTTTTTCCGTGTGGTGACGGACAAAGAATACAAGTGTCACCATCCCATTCTTTCCCACGGGTGTCGTATGAGGCGACTAAGGGAAGTAAGCAATTATCATCCATTGCTTGACTGGTGGTAGGGTTGCGTACCAAGTGGGAGTACTCACTTGGTATCCGGCCCGAGCGGGTTAGTACCACCATCTCCCGTGTGACCGGCCATGAAGCACATCGTTGCGTTTTGGCTGTAGCAGGAGATAGCCGTTTATATTTAATTTCATCTGTTAAATGAATTGGTGAGCAGCGGCTTGACAATACTCTCGGTATAGTCGAGTCCATGGGCGACGGTTACCATTTACTATCAGATGGACCATGACTCGTCTGGCACTAAATGCAATAAAAAAACTAGACGCCGCGGAACATCTAGCAGATGTGAAACATCAAAATTATTTTGTAGAAATAAAATGATCATAACTTGACAAAGTACTCTTCAAGACGGATCAAACGAGTATAAACTCGATAGGATTGCGTAGTTTCATTACAGAGTTACTGTGGCCACCTTTCCGCTCCATCGTCAGTCCCTGGATACCATCTAGAGACAAAGTACTCGTCGAGACAAATCATACGAGCCCAAACTCGATGGAATTATGTCGTTTTATAACGGAGTTCCTATGGCCACCTTCTAGCTCCATCACCAGACCCTGGATACTATCTAAAGACAAAGTACTCGTCAAGACGAATCAAATGATTCCAAACTCGATGGTGTTGCCATTTTTCATTTCATTACAGAGTTACTGTGGTCACCTTCCATCTCCATCATCAAACCCGGGATATCATCTATGACTGAAGTTCTAGTCAGGACATTTCAAACGAGCCCTAATTCGATGGAGTTACGCTATTTAATTACAGAGTTTCATATGGCCACCTTCCAGCTCCATCATCAGACCCTGGATATTATCTAAAGACAAAGTACTCATCAAGACGAATCAAACGTGTCCAAACTCGACGGGGTTGCGTCATTTCATTGTAGAGTTACTATGGCCACCTTCCAGCTTCATCATCAGCCCCTGGATACCAACTAGACACAAAGTACTCGGTAAGACGAATCATACGAGCCTAAATTCGATGGGGTTGCGCTGTTTTATTATAGAGTTTCTATGTCCATCTTCCAGCTCCATCATCAGCACAGCTCTATGTCATCATAATATTGCATTGTCACGTGATGTACACATGCGTATAAAATTTCAGCTCAATCGGAAACCGGGAAGTGTGTCAAATTTAACTTGCAAGATTTGAACGGAACAAGTAGGTACAATAAAAGCGTCGCCACGCTAACAACCGATTTTACCCTCCCTCCGCATTAGATGTTTCACATCAATAACTAGAGTTAAAAAAAAAGATAGAACCGTTTATTCTTTAATTTCATGCTTGACGATACTCTTGGTATAGTCGAGTCCATGAGCGACGGATACCATTTACCATCAGATGGGCCGTGGCTCGTCTGCCACTAGATGCAATAAAAAAGAACTTAATATAGGTACATAAGTGTGAAAGTGAGTTTGTTTGTTTCTTACGCTTTGTGTTTTTTACGCTTTCATGGCATAACTCCCTACCCATCATCAAGCATCTATCTATTTATCTTAACTTTTATCTTGGAAAAGGATAGCTATTTTTGCATATATAAATATCTACTTTCTTTTATACTACGTGGGTGACAAACGAGCACACGGCCCACATGATGGTAAGTGGTTACCGTAGCCTATAGCAACACCAGAGGCATCACTCGCGCGACGCAATCTCCAAGGAAAGGGATAGGAGGTTGATAGGAAATATATAAAGGATATTAGGTAGGATACTAAGGAGAGAACAGGAAGGATAACAAGATGAGGACAGGAAGGGCAGGTCGGGCCTCCGGCACTCTCACTCACCCTTCGAATCAAAACGGTACTACTACCTACTGTTGGTTCAAGCTGATCTTTTGTGAGAGGGTGGTACTTCCCCGATCGAGCCGGCCCACACATGCTGTGATAAGCAAGGCTCTACCATTTCGCGATGGCCCTTAATGAATGTGTATGATGAGTAAACTGACGAAGTTGTAAGCCCAGACGAAGTCTAGTATGCAGATGCACATAATTTCGAATAGTCTTGTAAAGTCTCGAAATTGGTCGTTTTGTTTTGTTAGTTTTTGGCTTCGATCAACAATTCCAACTATTGTTGATCGAAGGTTTTTGGTATCTGACCTGTAACCATTCTCTTATGTTGCATGTAACGGAAACGTTGGTTACAATAAGGTAGCTATAAGTTACCAATAAATAATCGTAGTGTCGATATCTGATGCCCTGAATGTTAAAGTCTAGTATGAAGGATCCGGAGGTAATGATGCAGGAGGCGGCCGTCAGCGGCGGCAGCTTGTACATCTCCGTGCCGCACTTCACTATCGCCTTCGGAAGCGTTGATACGTCGCGAATTCGTTGTAGTATTTTTTTGAAAGGAAATCTATAATTTAATAAAATTCGAACTTTTTGGTAATTTACCTATAAGGCATAAAATGCTTAAAAAAATAACAAAATATTTATACCTATGGCTATATTATTTGGAATGAATCTTAATTGTAATAATTAAGCTTACTATGTACATTAAACATAAAGTGAAAAATGTGAAATCGAAAATAACAGTCACGAGCAGGATTCGAACCTGCATCTCCTGGATACCGTCCAGATGCTGAATTGGCAAAGCTGTTGCTGTGACTGTTATTTTCGATTTCACATTTTTCACTTTATGTTTAATGTATGTTGCTAAGCATGTCAAATGCTAAAAATATATATAAAAATATATCTAAATATTACTATGTACTGCTAAGCTTACTACTTAATGTTAAGCAAATACGTCCGATAAATGGCGCAGGCGTCACCCTTACCACTGAAGTAATATAACATAGTTTCAGTGGTCCGCCAGTCCAGGCGGAGAGACGGCACACGGCGGGTTTATTTAGTGGGCGAGGGCCCACACTACCCTGTTCGTTACCCTGAATGAGGAGGTGTACAGTTAGGTACATTTTTGCCTCAACAAAAAAAAAAAGACGTCAGCCTAGACGTTAAGAAGGAATGTAGTGGCATTTTTCACTGGGTGATGCATCTTCATCTCCTGGAATACCGTCTTAGACACATTGCCAATTAATTTTCATCTATCGTGACAATTGCTCGGGATTGCGAATTTTGATAACACATTCCGACAGATGGCGTAGGCATCGACCAAGACATTAAGAAGAAATGTGTTTGTAAAGAGTAGGTAGGTACTGTCATTTCGCAGATGTGAAAAGAATCAATGGTTACCTCCCGCTACAACACGACGTTGGTGCCGTGATAAGTGAGTACCTACTTTCTGTTAGGACCCTTCTTTTAGGCGGCGTGAAATGTTCCTGACGCACACCCCGCTGTCCCACTCGGTACTCAAACCTACCCCATTATATCTTTCGTTTTAGAAGCTTATGAAGATTTGATAAAAGTTAATGAGTTAACATTATAAATTCATACATACCTGAATATACAGATACCAATATGACATTCCAGACCGTGCAAATAGTTATCAGTTGGGAACGATATACTGGGGTCGTCTAGCAGATAGTACTTCTGTTCGTCATGAAAATGTAGGAAGCCGAGGAAGACAAAAGACCTGTCTTTACAGTACGGAGCGAGGCCTTTACCCATGTTATAAATATCACTGTACAATTCCGACACGAAGATGTACACATTCTTGCCGCAGTAGTATTCTGAAGGATTTTGTTAGTCATATGTAAGACACAATGTTAATTCTATACAATAATGAGTGGATAAATTTACTAAAGGTATTGTCGTTACTACATGATGTACAAAGTAAAGGGAGTCCTATAAGAATATTATATTTTGTTCCTGTAAATTAAATAGATTAATTCATTAATTAACTAATTATAATACAACAGTATCAATTATGATTCCGGTAGTAAATTGCATAGCGACGTAATGCCAGAGGGCGCTAACTTAGCCGTGCCTTTACTACCGAAAGCTTTAAATATGTTGTTCAACGGTTTTGTAGTCAGTCGCTTATCGTTCGCACAAGGTTAACATCGCGGACATATACCATAGTGCAGTGGAGTATTAGTGATCAGTGCTGTTTAAAAGTGTAATTGTATATTAAATAGAAACGCTATTATATACCTGTGTCTAATTTCATACGGCAAGTCCTACAAATCAGAAGTGGGATTGGTGAGTTAAACTATTGTTTGTTCACCTTACCTTCGTCCACAAATTATTGAGCATATTTTTTTATTAAACACAAAGTGAAAAATGTGAAATAGAAAATCATATTTTTTTTTCTCTCGTTATTGTCGTTAATACTTATTCAGGATAAAACTATTTCATATGGTTAGGTAGATATTAACGCTATGTATGGTAATTGTCGTATTATACGAGATAAAGTTTAGAGTTATGTGCCCGGTAGACGGCAGTAAGCTCGCCCCTATTACGTGGGACCTAAAATTAATCTGGCGAATCGTGAGATCCCTTTGAGATACGGGCGTAAGACTGTGTTGGTGCCGGGTTACAAATAGTGCATATAGATATCGATGGGACTAAATATAACTTGTGCTTATATATTTAAAAAAAAATATCTTGAGTATCAAGTATAGATACAGATTAGCTACATTGTAACGGTCTGTGGTACCTATTAATATATAGACAGGGTAGCTAACGCTACCCTGGTAATCGACAACATTCTGTGGCGATTCTTATCTTTGGTGCAGAAATGGACCGCAGCCCTATCCTGAGCACGGGGATGCGCCGTAGTCACGCCAGGCGTAGTACGCGAAAGTCAACGACGCGATGCGCGAGCCGTTCCAGTCAACGGTCCCCACAACACGACAGCGCGTCAGGGCGTCTTCGAGGCTGCAATAAGCGAGCACAGGATGCAAGCAACAAACGTGAACGCAGCCCGTGGGTGAAAGATCGCGCCCCTCTACTAGCAAAAGAGGGCGCCGATCAACAAAGTCGACTAGCCCGGTTGGCGAGAGATCAAGTAGCCGCGCTAGCGAGTCGATGCAGAGTCCTGTTGGCTCGCGTCATACAGTGCGTCGAGGCTACGCTGACCAGCGTATGCGTAGTCCTGTCAACCGGCGTAGATCCAGCCGAGTCACTCAACACACGGCTCGCTCACACCGGCATCTGCTTGGCAAGACTAGCCGGCATGACATCCGCTTTAAATCGCGCAGCTTGAGTCGTATTCGCAGCCACAGTCAGGCCTCCCTAGTCATCAAATGCGGTCCAGAGAGAACCGTCGCGGGTTCAGGTACTGATTTATTTATCGATAGTAAAGCTACCATGGTACAGTTAGTGGAGGCATTCCAAACTATTATCGATAACGCTAATAATACGAAATTATCTCGCCAAAACACGGTCCCTGAGTTTGACCCTGCTTATAAAGAGCATACTATAGATATGTGGCTTCATAAAGTTACCGAATGTGCTATATATAATTGGACTGTCATACTGTCCACTATGTTATACCTAAGTTGAAGGGATTTGCTCTGAAACGGTACGAAGGCTTGATCTTTGTGATGTATTCTGATTACAATGTTGAATAAACGCGCTAGGTTTAACGATTCCCTTGAAAAATATTACTGTGACAAAGTCGTGTTGTTAAATCGTTGTGGTATATTAATTAAAAGGGCAGTTGATTGTATCATATTTGGTACAACCCTTTTGAAAAGTGCTAAAATATAACAAATATAAATACACATAATTATTTAGATATTTTTACATATATATTTTTAGCATTTGACATGCTTAACCATATACATTAAACACAGTGTGAAAATGTAAAATCGAAAATAACAGTCACGAGCAGGATTTGAATCCGCATCTCCTGGATACCGTCCAGATGCTTTTGCCAATTAAATGTCAGTTTTGACAGAGAATGTAATCGGCATTTTGATACCAGAGTAGATAAGAATCCTCCTAGCAAGGAGAGTAAAGAACGCTCTATCCAGTGCTTTATCTGTTCGCAGTACGGTCATTACAAGTCCCAAGTGCCCAAAACCGATTGTGAAATGTAATAAATGCTCTAAATTTGGTCATTCAGCTGATAAGTGTACAATGGCAGTAGAAGTGTCATTAATGGTAGCGGCGGTATGACCAGACCAGTCCTTTTAGTCGCTGGTACTGATGCCAGTGAGACTAAATATTACAAATAGGCTCTGGTTAACTGTGTGCTAAAGGACGCTTCCGTCGATTTTAGCAGCTCCGCAACCCTTATCAAAGATTCCAATATATTTGACGTTTGAGGCAAGTGGGAATTCAATTCCACTCTACGAATGCTTCGGGGCTTTGGGAATTCTTCTGTACAGCCGATTGGTGCTGAGCAAAATGAATCATTTCATACCCTTAAAATTGAACTCGTGCAAAAGCCTACCCTGTCGTTGTATTACCCAAAAGCTTCTACGGAGTTGCATATGGATGCATGTAAATTAGGAGTTGCTGGTATACTGATGCAACGGGATAGCGATAATGTACTGAAGCTCGTGGCGTATTACAGCTGTCAGACTACTACTGACGAGCAGCATATGATTATGTACGATCCAGAGCCACTTGCTCTTGTGGTATCATTAAAGAGGTTTCGTGTATTTTAAATAGGCATCAAGTTTAAGGTATTTACAGATTGCTAGGTGATGGATATCGATGCAGGAGTTCGCAAATCGCAATTTCATAGGACTGGCTAGCGCTGTCAGTAAAATTTCGTCGATAAGAACGGTAATTTATTTCGGGTAACAGATAAGGGCGACAGGTGGGTGGTGCCTAAAGGCATCTGATGGCAGATTTTAAGGTAGTGTCATGATAATTTAGGCCACTTTGCTTTTGAGAAAACACTCTTCAAGGTGAAAGGAGACATATTGGTTCAGCAAAATGCGTCGTTTTGTCAAAAGGTATGTCGAGCCCCGTCTAGAATGAAAAATCTTCAAATAAAAGGAAACCACCTTTGCATCCAATTCCCAAAATAGATTCTCCGTTTGCTACGTTACATATTGACCACGTCGGCCTTTTTGTGAAGAACACGAAAGGAAATACACATCTGTTGGTTATTATTGATTTGTACTCTAAATTCTTTATACTAAAGTCTGTTAAGAGCACTAAGGCATCTGTTGTTATAGATAAGAGAGAGATAGACTAAGAGAGTGCTTTAGTATTTTGGGTGTTCCGAAGAGAATTATCTCAAACAGGGGTTCATCTTTACTTATGTTCGGTTCAAGGAGTTCTCAGATGTACTAAGCATTAAACTAGTATTAAATGCAGTATCTATCCCGCGACAAGTTGAACGATGTAATCATACCTTACTTGATTCACTCACTGCTAAGTGTATAGGGCAAGACGAGAAAAAGTGGGTCCTGTCTGTTCTCGACGTGCAGTGGCGTCTTAATAACACACCTAATAAAGCGATTGGTAGGTCACCTGCGGGAGCTCTTTGTGGTTCTTCTCTAGTATGAACCGCTGACAGTAGAATTAGAATCTTGCTGGAAAAAGGTTGTAGTTTTAACAGTGAGTTGTTGGAGGGAATTCGTATTGAAATTAATGAATACATTACTAGCTAAACGGAGAAGCAGCTTATTATGATAGGAATACTGTAAAGCCAAAGCTGTACAAAGTTGGAGATTTAGTCAGTATTGAGAGCGATTCCATCAGATGGTCAGAGCTGAAAGTTAGTGCCTAGGTTTTAGGGACCTTATCGCGTAACCTTCGTTTTAGACAATGACCGTTATCAGGTTGAAGACACTCCAATCATTCGTAAGAACGGTCGCAAGTATGATGATGATTCTGGTAACACTAACTCTGAATAATGTAGTGGTAGCTAAGATGATCAAGTCACGCTAGAACAATGGCGCAGTTAGCGTTATAGCCCAGTTTCATTAACATGGATCGGACAGATGATATTTGATAGACTCAAATGCCATCTATGATATTAGTGTTACTAGGTAAATCAGATGATTTGTGCGAGTGCGCGGCATTGGTGCGGATTCGGCCTAATAACTTGAATATATACCGTTTCTCACTTGCTTCTGTCGGGCGTGTTACATATAGTACTCGGAGCATTAATAGGTAAATCAGATGATTTGTGTGAGTGCGCGGCATTGCTGCGGATTCGGCCTAATGACGTGAATATAGGTATACCGTTTCTCACTTGCTTCGGTCGGGCGTGTTACGTATAATACTCAGAGCAGAAGCGGCCTGGTACTACTGCGTGGTACGTCTGTTCGACAAGTGTGTAAGATTTATCCAAGAGATTTATGAAATATATCAGATGATTTAAGTATGTGATTGGCAGAGATAGCCATTTATGTGCGACATTAGTGCAGATTCGGCCTAATGTCGTGAACATGTACCGTTACTTAGTGACCTCGGTCAAAGAATATCACATGTAGTATTCAGTGCAGAAGCGGCCTGTTGCTACAGTTGACAAAGGCAGACCGGCCTAGTCCGATGAAATGTGATAAAGTGGTATTCAGGTCAGATGGACCCAGTTGCCACGGTTGACAGAAGGAGGTACTAGTGACTTAAATAAGGGCAGAGTCAGCCCAGAACCACAAGTGTGGTCAGATAGTTAAGTACTAGTGAATTAAATAAGGGCAGAGTTAGCCTAGACCCACAGGTGTGGTCAGATAGTTAAGTACTAGTGAATTAAATAAGGGCAGAGTCAGCCCAGAACCACAGGTGAGGTCAGATAGTTAAGTGCTAGTGACTTAAAAAGGGCAGAGTTAGCCCAGACCCACAGGTGTGGTCAGATAGTTAAGTACTAGTGAATTAAATAAGGGCAGAGTCAGCCTAGAACCACAGGTGTGGTCAGATAGTTAAGTGCTAGTGACTTAAATAAGGACAGAGTCAGCCCAGAACCACAGGTGTGGTCAGATAGTTAAGTGCTAGTGACTTAAATAAGGGCAGAGTCAGCCCAGAACCACATGTGTGGTCAGATAGTTAAGTGCTAGTGACTTAAATAAGGGCAGAGTCAGCCCAGAACCACAGGTGTGGTCAGATAGTTAAGTGCTAGTGACTTAAATAAGGGCAGAGTCAGCCCAGACCACGTCGGCCTTTTTGTGAAGAACACGAAAGGAAATACACATCTGTTGGTTATTATTGATTTGTACTCTAAATTCTTTATACTAAAGTCTGTTAAGAGCACTAAGGCATCTGTTGTTATAGATAAGAGAGAGATAGACTAAGAGAGTGCTTTAGTATTTTGGGTGTTCCGAAGAGAATTATCTCAAACAGGGGTTCATCTTTACTTATGTTCGGTTCAAGGAGTTCTCAGATGTACTAAGCATTAAACTAGGATTAAATGCAGTATCTATCCCGCGACAAGTCGAACGATGTAATCATACCTTACTTGATTCACTCACTGCTAAGTGTATAGGGCAAGACGAGAAAAAGTGGGTCCTGTCTGTTCTCGACGTGCAGTGGCGTCTTAATAACACACCTAATAAAGCGATTGGTAGGTCACCTGCGGGAGCTCTTTGTGGTTCTTCTCTAGTATGAACCGCTGACAGTAGAATTAGAATCTTGCTGGACAAAGGTTGTAGTTTTAACAGTGAGTTGTTGGAGGGAATTCGTATTGAAATTAATGAATACATTACTAGCTAAACGGAGAAGCAGCTTATTATGATAGGAATACTGTAAAGCCAAAGCTGTACAAAGTTGGAGATTTAGTCAGTATTGAGAGCGATTCCATCAGATGGTCAGAGCTGAAAGTTAGTGCCTAGGTTTTAGGGACCTTATCGCGTAACCTTCGTTTTAGACAATGACCGTTATCAGGTTGAAGACACTCCAATCATTCGTAAGAACGGTCGCAAGTATGATGATGATTCTGGTAACACTAACTCTGAATAATGTAGTGGTAGCTAAGATGATCAAGTCACGCTAGAACAATGGCGCAGTTAGCGTTATAGCCCAGTTTCATTAACATGGATCGGACAGATGATATTTGATAGACTCAAATGCCATCTATGATATTAGTGTTACTAGGTAAATCAGATGATTTGTGCGAGTGCGCGGCATTGGTGCGGATTCGGCCTAATAACTTGAATATATACCGTTTCTCACTTGCTTCTGTCGGGCGTGTTACATATAGTACTCGGAGCATTAATAGGTAAATCAGATGATTTGTGTGAGTGCGCGGCATTGCTGCGGATTCGGCCTAATGACGTGAATATAGGTATACCGTTTCTCACTTGCTTCGGTCGGGCGTGTTACGTATAATACTCAGAGCAGAAGCGGCCTGGTACTACTGCGTGGTACGTCTGTTCGACAAGTGTGTAAGATTTATCCAAGAGATTTATGAAATATATCAGATGATTTAAGTATGTGATTGGCAGAGATAGCCATTTATGTGCGACATTAGTGCAGATTCGGCCTAATGTCGTGAACATGTACCGTTACTTAGTGACCTCGGTCAAAGAATATCACATGTAGTATTCAGTGCAGAAGCGGCCTGTTGCTACAGTTGACAAAGGCAGACCGGCCTAGTCCGATGAAATGTGATAAAGTGGTATTCAGGTCAGATGGACCCAGTTGCCACGGTTGACAGAAGGAGGTGCTAGTGACTTAAATAAGGGCAGAGTCAGCCCAGAACCACAAGTGTGGTCAGATAGTTAAGTACTAGTGAATTAAATAAGGGCAGAGTTAGCCTAGACCCACAGGTGTGGTCAGATAGTTAAGTACTAGTGAATTAAATAAGGGCAGAGTCAGCCCAGAACCACAGGTGAGGTCAGATAGTTAAGTGCTAGTGACTTAAAAAGGGCAGAGTTAGCCCAGACCCACAGGTGTGGTCAGATAGTTAAGTACTAGTGAATTAAATAAGGGCAGAGTCAGCCTAGAACCACAGGTGTGGTCAGATAGTTAAGTGCTAGTGACTTAAATAAGGACAGAGTCAGCCCAGAACCACAGGTGTGGTCAGATAGTTAAGTGCTAGTGACTTAAATAAGGGCAGAGTCAGCCCAGAACCACATGTGTGGTCAGATAGTTAAGTGCTAGTGACTTAAATAAGGGCAGAGTCAGCCCAGAACCACAGGTGTGGTCAGATAGTTAAGTGCTAGTGACTTAAATAAGGGCAGAGTCAGCCCAGAACCACAGGTGTGGTCAGATAGTTAAGTGCTAGTGACTTAAATAAGGGCAGAGTCAGCCCAGAACCACAGGTGTGGTCAGATAGTTAAGTGCTAGTGACTTTAATAAGGGCAGAGTCAGCCCAGAACCACAGGTGTGGTCAGATAGTTAAGTGCTAGTGACTTAAATAAGGGCAGAGTCAGCCCAGAAACACAGGTGTGGTCAGATAGTTAAGTGCTAGTGACTTAAATAAGGGCAGAGTCAGCCCAGAAACACAGGTGTGGTCAGATAGTTAAGTGCTAGTGACTTAAATAAGAGCAGAGTCAGCCCAGAACCACAAGGGCCTATCACCATCATGAACCAAATTAGAATTACTTGTATCACAATAAATGTAATAGGCAGTGTTAAGATAAACTGCTATTGCAGTTGATATAGCCTTAATATAGCTATATTAGATAAATTATATTCCTTGTTATCATAGTTAATAACATAATTTTGTTTTCTCTAATCTGAATTTTCCACTCATTCATTGCTTGTTTTAACACGAGGGCGTGTTATAGTTGTCGGATGGCCGTATGTAAGACATAATGTTAATTCTATACAATAATGAGTGGATAAATTGACTAAAGGTATTGTCGTTACTACATGATGTACAAAGTAAAGGAAGTCCTATAAGAATATTATATTTTGTGCCTGTAAATTAAATAGATTAATTAACTAATTATAATACAACAGTATCAATTATGATTCCGGTAGTAAATTGCATAGCGACGTAATGCCAGAGGGCTCTAACTTAGCCGTGCCTTTACTACCGGAAGCTTTAAATATGTTGTTCAACGGTTTTGTAGTCAGTCGCTTATCGTTCGCACAAGGTTAACATCGCGGGCATATACCATAGTGCAGTGGGGTATTAGTGATCAGTGCTATTTAAAAGTGTAATTGTATATTAAATAGAAACGCTATTATATACCTGTGTCTAATTTCATACGGCAAGTCCTACACATATGATTATAATAAGTGGATTCAGAATACAATGTTATTTATATGTATTTTAAGTACCTACTTGATCTGCTCGTATATTTATATAACTGAATTAGATAACTGCAAGCCGGGTTCGAACTCGTTTCTTTAGCCCCTAACCAGGGGACCGCGGTCCCCCTAGCAAGGAGTACGTTTAGTTCTACTATATAGGTTATTTAATTATTTTATTAGTATATTCATTTTTTACAGTACAGGGGGGCTCAATTAGAAAAAGGTTGGGAAACCAAGCCTCATACTAAGCTATTGCAGCTATCTTTTGGCAGCATTCCAAAAGATGCGGGCCTAGACTACGCTCGCAATTAGCTTTCTCAACAAAGTTATCACAAAATGTATGCTATAAAGTTATTATTAAATTCTATTTCCAATATCGTGATATAGAAGGGGTGTGTGTGTGTGTACTAAGCCAACAGAATAAGTACGCAGTGAAAATTTGTGCCGATAGATCTGACCTTACATAAGTAGGAAAATTAACGTATCATTTATAGGTGATCTTTTTTTTTCTCACCCCATTACTGTCCCCATGGGTCTCCTCTCATAGAAGAGGTATTTAGGCCATAGTTCACGTCTCTGACCTAGTGCGGGTAAGCAGACTGCACAAGCCGTCGAGAAAACCAGCCCTCCACCAGGTTTTTTCTGTCACCGATTAGCGATAATGAACATATACATACAGAGCATCACGCCTGTATCCCCGAAGGGGTAGGCAGAAGTGTATTACACACCCACGGTTCCCCAACTCTGTTTAAGTCCCACGTAATAGGGGGCGAGCTTATTGCTGACTACCGGGCACATTTCCAAACTCCGGGCTGCAGCTGAAATTTTTTCTTTTTACGATTTATCGTAAAAAGAAAAAGCTATAGCTCAATAGCACTGCCCGACCAGAATATCGAACTCGAGACCTTATGATCTACAGTCACTCACACTACCGCTACGAGGCAGTTTGTTAGCGATAATTCATAACTGGAAAAGTCAAAAATATGTGTCGTAGGAGGATTTAGGATTGAACTCGATAGTCGATACCATTGTCTTTGCAGTCCTTGGGTTAACGACTTGGCTATGACTACTATTATATGTTATATATATACCTACTCTTATATGTATATACTAGTATATCTACTCTTAAGGCCTCGCTCACGAAGTCAGCGAGAGCGGGGCGAAGGCGGCGGCGGCGGCGCGGGAAGCAGCGCGTTCTAATGCATACATTTATATGGAGCTGGTCGCGAAGCCATCGGCGCGGGGAGCGGGTGGCGAGCGGCGTACGAGCTTAGCGTACCAATCTAACGACGCCCGCGCGTCTGCATTGACCTCGCTCGGTTGTAAGAATTTACATCTTCTTTTGCCCACAATAAATCAAACTTTAGGAAGGAATTATTATCAAAAAGATGTTGTCGCTGTTTACACATTTCGTTCGCGAACAAAGATACTAATTTCTCGTAACACAACACTGCGCCGCTCGAGCCGAGACCGGGCACGGTGTGGCCGCGCGGCCGTCGCCACCGCCGCCGCCCCGCTCCCGCTGACTTGGTGACCGAGGCCTGATGTCTCTTAACATCAGAAAATGAATACGACAGTGAATTCAATTAGGTACATTTGTATCTGTAGTCCATCATGGCGCTAATTTTGTTTGCTTTTGGTTATTTTTATAGTAGCATTATAATTGTCTTTGATACCTAGTATTAATAACCTTAGTTTTACATTAGCATATAAGACATTATTTATCGAACAAAAGAGAGAAGGAACTGGAGAGTGCTGTATCTATCTCGTTCTGATTGGCTTTCTGATTACACTTTACCTTGGCTGAGGTAAAACTCCATGGGTACTGGACCGCCAGTGTAGGTAGCTTTTCGTTCAGCTGCCACAGCGTTATGGTTGTCGTACATCGTTAACATGTTATCGAGAACATCGTCCAATGTAATGAGCATGACCTGCATAGCAATATCGATATATTATATAAGGTCTTTATTACGTTTCATTCTTAAAAGACTGTATATCCAGGCTCTAAAATATCCTTAAAATTAAGTGCCGCGTTGAATTGCTTCAAATGTGATGTTCACAGTCATACCCAGCATGCATTGGAAGGATTAGAATCTAATACAATATGTTTTATTGCCTATGATGGCAGATGAGCCACGGCCCACCTGATGGTAAATGGTAACCGTCGCTCATGGACTCAATTATACCGAGTGTATTGTCAAGCCGCTGCTCACTATTTCATTTCACAGATACGAAATGAAAGAATTAATCTCCTGCTACAACCGTTTTGGTTGGCACCCATGTGCTTCATGGCTGGTCACACGGGAGATGGTGGTACCAACTCGCTCGGGCCCGATACCAAGTGTGTACTCTTGGTACCTACCACCAGTAATGCAATGGGTGATAATTGCTTACTTTTCTTAGTTGCCACGTTCGAGATCCGCGGGAAAGAATGGGGTAGCGACACTTTGTATTCTTAGTCCATCACCACACGGACAAGATGCAATAGAAGCGGAATTTTTATATGCCTTGCTTGTCCTAGCATGAATACGCCGGCTCGATCGGGAAAGTACCACCCTATCACAGAAGATCAGCGTGTAACAACGGTATTCCTACTGTTGTGTTTTGTATAGTACGTGAGAGCTCTGGAGTCTCTCATTATCCTTCCTCCTCCTTTCAATATCTTTATCCTTGCAGTTGGAGACGCGCGAGTGTTACCTCAGTTGTTGTTAGAGTCTATAGGCTATGGTAACCGCTTACCAGCAGCTGTTGGTTTATTTTAATTTATTAGCACTTTAAAAATAACTTACCTTCAATTCTTGTATGTGTAATTTTACGAAACGCCCTAAATGATCAGTCGCTATATGGATTCTCTCGTTGATCATGTACTGAGAAAAAAATATATAATTAGATATTATTTCCTAAACTATTTGTATATTGTAGGTATAATAGAGTTATCTAAAACGTTCGTCAAGTAGGTACATGCTAAAAGCCTATTTATTTTTTTAGATAAATTTATAAAAAGGAGAATATATATCTATCAGGGTACCTATCAAAATGTGGCCGCTAGTATTTTTAATTGAGTTTCCGAAAAAAAATTCATTCACTTATTTTTTAAATAAGATACCGTCCACTCCTCAGCAATATGATACTATATAAAAACTTTAAACAATCCCGGTTGCCGTTGGGCATTGGACGCACCTCGCAGCCAGGTGTAAACAGGTATGATGATTTTGTTACATTGTTAGGTTTATGATGTATCTACATTAATTATTTATACATCAAATTAAAGCTATTTTTTGCTGGTTTCTTAAGTAAATCTAGCCGAAAATAAGGGTTGCTGACTTTTAAAGATGCTAAATATTAAATATAGAGTTTAAGAGTTAAGTATTGATTTAGTTCCTGAAACGCAGTTTAGGGGCTAGCCTATTTTCATGTACTGTACCTAAATTGAAGTAATTACGAATAACATATCACTTGATGGTAAGTAAATATGTAAAAGGTATAAGATGAACTTAAAATCTAGCTACTACTACTAGATGCATTTAGTATGGATATCATGGGATGGACGACGAGAAATAAAGCCGTACAGTATTCTAGAATTACAGTTTTTCTTTTTACTTGCATGTAGTGGCAGACGAGCCACGGCCCATCTGATGGTAAACGGTAACCGTCGCCATATGGACTCAACTATACCGAGAGTATTGTCAAGCCGCTGCTCACCATTTCATTTCACAGATATGAAATGAAAGAATAAACGGCTATCTCCTGCTACAGCCAAAACGCAACGATGTGCTTCATGGCCGGTCACACGGGAGATGGTGGTACCAACCCGCTCGGGCCCGATACCAAGTGAGTACTCCCACTTGGTACCCAGCCCTACCACCAGCAATGGATGATAATTGCTTACTTCCCTTAGTCGCCTCATACGACATCCGTGGAAAAAAATGGGGTGGTGACAATTGTATTCTTAGTCAGTCACCACACGGACAAACGGATAACCTGATCGTATACATCCATCCATCCATCCATCCATCCATCAGCCTTTCATCGTCCACTGCTGGACAAAGGCCTCCCCAAAATGGGGGTTTTACCATAATCGCCACGCTTGGCAGGCGGGTTGGCGATTGCAGTGGATGTTTTTAGTACACAGGGGACCGCTACTGCCCGGTCCCCCGGTAATCCCTTAGTCGGCTTTTACGACTCCCATAGGAAGAGACGGGGTGGAGTTATGCTTGGTGCCGGCCCCACACGGCAGGATCGTATACAGTATTCTAGAATTACCTGATCGTCAGCAGTCTTGATCCTCAACATCTCGTTCTGGTAGAGCCATAGATTGTCCAACTTATCTGTGGGGTCGTGGCCATAAATCTCGAACGCGTCGATGATCATAGCCAGAGTAAGATTTTCATTTGGTTCCAAACAGCAGGGATGGTTCCGAATGTTGTAGGGTAACTGCGTAATGTAAAGGCAAATATTTTTTCATCTTTGTTTTAGCAATAATATTAACCAGATCACATTTCCATGGATACCAAAGCTTGGGTCGAAAGAATTAGGTATTTTAGAGCGGCATTGATTCCCAAGGAGGGATAAGCAGAAATCTGGCTATAGGCTTTCGGGGCAACCGAAAGGATATTCTAGCTGTTTCAAAAAAGTCACAAGAATATTTGTGAAGGATTCTTATCTTTAGAATTAAATTATTATATTATCTACGCTAAATGGGTCATCCTTCGAAACCGAGGTTTTTTGACTCATTGGTATGGCTCAATTTTTTTTTAAATTCAGGTTGATAGTGGTATATCAAGTACATCCTGGTCTACACATATTACAACATATATCAAAGGCACTGATTTCTAACCAGTAGTTCAGGATTAAAACTATGCACATTAATTGATGAACCAGATTAATGATGGTCAAGGCAGAAGAATGAGATTATGCAACATATTAATTAGAATCAGGCAAATAAATGAGAAAAATATTATGTTTAATCAACTTTATTGAGAAATATCTGGCAAATGTAAAAAAAGACTAACTTTATTGCTATAAAATATACATTCGTATAAGCAAACATATTTCAAATTACAATATTTTATATAGAATAGCTAAGATCACGTATTGCCACAGATAATTTTCTTTACAAATTAAAAAAAATCTAAAAACAATTACAGAAATCAAAAACATATAAAAATCTTAAATAATTTAAATTTAAAATAAAACTCTAGCTAACTCTTAAATAAAAGAAGACGATTAGACTTAATTCTGCAACAGGGACTTTGAATATGAAATTGTAGAATACCTATAACTTAATCTCTTAAGAGTATAAAACTTCAAAAATGTTCAACTGTTCATCACTAGAATCTATTAAATGTGGATCAACATTTTCTAAATCGACTCGTAAATGGAGAATAGCCTGCCCAGATGGTTGCCTACCCAAGGACCCGTCCTCACAAGAGCAATGGGACAAGCCACTTTCTGAGCTGGTACGGAATGATCTTTTATAAACGCGCAGTGGTCTTACATAGTGTGATTGTCACTTAGCTGTTCCGCGTTGGGAGTCTGGTCTTTGGTTAAAAGCTCTACCATCAAATGCATTAAGCACGCTTTTAAACAACAACACATTCCGTGTAGCCATTTCACGTCGTATCGGTGCTCCATGCGTCGTTCCACACCCATGCACATGCAATGTTAATGTAGAAGCTTTATGGCCATTAGTATGGGATGCCACCTATGTGGATACCTTGTCTTCGTGTCATTTTGCACAGTCTTCACGGAGTGCTGGTGGCAGTGCTATAATGACTGAATCATTCAGTCAGCCTCACTCCGCAGATTCTTCGCAGAGATCGCATTTCGACCACGTTGATTTTACTCTCATACTCCTTTTTACATATCCAACTCTCGCTTCCATATAGTAACGTTGGGACAAGCACTGCCTTGTGTATTGCGACCCTTGCCTTCAGGCTGAGGTGGTGGCTGCCGAGAAGTTGTCCAATGCTCCATTCACTCTATTTCCCGCATTTACTCTTCTCTGTATATCAGTGGTGTATCTTCCATCCCGAATGAATCCACATCGAAAATAGAGTCTACACGTGATCAAAATGCTGGCTTGTAACTCTTGGTCTTGCATTTTTTATTTTTTTTATTTATTTATTTATGTAAACACACATAATAACATACATAAACTAAATATGCATGGTATATGAGAATCCTGTTCTCTGTCTAGAGGCTAGAATGTTGACTCGATAATATTGTTTAGAAAAGCTATTGGTTCAGCCTGCAATAAAATTTTAGATATATTGTTTTTTTTCTATAGTAATATAACTTATAATTCTTTCTCCACCTTTTTCTTTCATTTAGTTTATTTATAGTAGTTTTGTTTTCTTTTTTCTGCGTATGTAAGTCTTGTCGATATTTTTCTTGCTTGTCCTTCCATCATTTCTCATTATTTTAGATTTTTTTATGTCTCTTTTTCTCCGGAATCTTGTCTTTACTAGCCTTTCTTCTTTTGCTTGATTCTTTGGGTTTGGTCTTTTTAAAATAGCAAAAGTGAAAGAAGAAAGTAACAAGAACCTAATTAGTATGTTATCTTCAAATTTATCTGGCCTTACGGGCCAGATTAATCCAGATTAATGCGATCCAGATAAATTAGAAATTTGAAGTTAAGTAAGCCTAGCTTCGTTATTTATTGAAATTTGAAATAAAAGATATAATTACCATGAATACATATCAATATTATAGACCCTGGTTACTTTCTAAAAACTAAGGAAAATCCATATGATTATTCTATTGAAGTCAGATTAATTATGCAACTTACGTGACAAACACCAGATGACAACTTTTGATTGTAACTTTTCACCAAATTAAACCATGTTTTGGAGCACTTCGTTTAACAGGACGATACTAACTGACGCGGACAATCACGAGTCGATATTATTTTATCGGATACGTTATGTTTACATCAAAAAAACGGCTGATGAAATTGCGTCAGCTGAATTAATATTTTAGTTGGGGACATTTTTAAAAATAGTGTAATTACGAAAATATACAATTATTTTAAATTTAAATAACATAATATCAAGTAAAAAGTATGTGAATATCGATGGAACTTACTTATGCCAGTATATTGCCGCAATTATATTACCAAAAATTAATAATGCTACAAAAATTGGGGATGGGGACATACCAGATTAATTAGTTTTGACTGTTGTCTGCTAACTTAATTTCTTACGGTTTTAATTAACGATAATTCGGTATATAGGCCTCGATAGACATCATAATTTACTACAAAACCTGAAAACGATATCTAAATTGGAGATTATTTTCATATGTTCTTCAGCGAAAAACACTCTAAAACTACGTTCCGAAGAATCACCCAAATACCTATGTATTTTTTTTTACATTTCTATGTAGATGTATTTGTATAGTAGACCTAATGAATGCAGGTATCTAACGCTTTTAAAGAGGTTTTATGCCGTTCGGTTTGTAATTGTACCTATACGCTCTGCAACGCGGATTGAGGACTCGATCCAGTGGATTTTTATGAATATATATGCATGACAGCATAACACACTTTTTTTTTTGTTAATGCGGGAAAATATTTATCTAACCGCACATCCCATCGTTCGGGGCAACGAACAGGGTGGTGTGGAGACCTCACCCACTAAAAAAAACCCGCCGTGTGCCGTCTCTCCGCCTGTGTGGGTGGGCCACCGGAATTATTTGCATTAGGTACTTCAGTGCTCCACCGGCGGCTTACCCTTTCAGGTAGGTACCCTTTAATATATTACACCCTGCCAATAGTAAAAACATTTTACTTACAGTTATCTGTATACATAGGAGACATATTGTGAGCAACGCGCCTGCGTGAATACGTGCGTCCATTTTGAGAGCATGGCGGCCGATAAAAATGAGCGCGGAAACTATTAAATAAATTGCCAATTAACTACAAACGATTGCTCTGTTACATCGGACCAATTAAAGAAAAGAACTAGCCGTGTTTAATATTAGCGGTTAATAAAAAAATATCCATAATAAACATAGGTATTCTCGTCAATTGGTTTCGCGATAAATTTGTATCCAATATATAAAATTCTCGTGTCACAGTGTTTGTCGCCATTTTCCTCCGAAACGGCTTGACCGATTATTATTAAATTTTGTGTGTATATTCAGTAGGTCTGAGAATAGGATATAAACTAATTTTCATACTCCTAAGTGATAAGGGTAACCACCAAATTATATTTTTTATTTTTTGGACAACAATTTTTATTATTTTCATTTTTTAATGATTCAGCATTAAAAAATACATACAACCTATAAGCTTACTCTCATGTATCTACAAACTGTTTTCCTCCATAATTAACAAAAGAATAAGTGTCACAATAGAAGCAAACCAACCAGTAGAACAAGCAGGCTTTCGCAAGAGCTTTTCAACTATCGATCATATACATACTCTAGAACAAATAATGGAAAAATACCAAGAGCAGCAAAGAACGCTCTATATCGCATATATTGATTATAAAAAAGCTTTTGATACCGTGTCACATTCGAGTATATGGACCGCCCTGCAAGCTCAAAAAGTTGAACAAGAGTATATAGATATAATCAGAAACATTTACAAAGGTAGCACAGCAAAAATAAAACTAGAATCCACTGGTCCTACGTTCTCCATCAGAAGAGGCGTGAAACAAGGCGACCCACTGTCTCCAAAGTTATTTATATCTATCCTAGAGTCAATAATAAAATGATTCAACTGGGAAAAGACAGGATTAAACATCAATGGCAAGTATTTATCCCACCTACGCTTCGCAGATGACTTAGTTCTGCTGGCAGCATCTAGCACACAATTACAAAACATGATCGATTCACTAAACACAGCTAGTAAGCAGGTACGACTAGAAATGAATTTTTCAAAAACAATAGTCACGACGAATCGTATACAGAGGAGAATATCAGTGGACAATGAAACTCTGAAATATACAGAGAAATACATATACCTTGGAAAACAAATTGGCTTCAACAGCACTTGTAACAAGTACTGGTCCTTGAAAGAGATATTCAAAAGTAACATGCGATCAAATATCAAAACAAAAGTCATGATGTGATGCCTCCTACCTTGTCTAACCTACGCATGTCAAACTTGGAAATTTACATCCAAATTAAAAATCAAAATCACTACCTGCCAACGCGGAATAGAACGAAGTATGCTCAATATTAAAAAGATGCAAAAAATTCGTCACACAAAAATTAGAGAAACCACCAAAGCGACGGATGCTCTAACCTACGCTAAGAAACTAAAATGGAAGTGGACTGGGCGCGTAGCGAGGCTAAAGGACGAGAGATGGACCAACAGGGTAACAATGTGGAAGGGTCCAATCGGCAAACGTCTCAAAGGCAGACCTCACACGAGATGGGCAGACGAGTTGATAAAAATAGCTGGTACCTACTGGCCCCAAATAGCTCAAGATAGAGACACATGGTATTCTTTAGAGGAGGCCTTCACCTTCACTTGAGGGAGGGTTCATGCAAACAAACTTCTATATTATTACTTAGATTTTAAACATTCTTCAAAAATAAGTAAAATACGTGTAAATAACATCACTATTTTTCTTTTCTTTTTATTTTCTCTTTAAAATATGTATGTATCCTACTTTTTGCATAAAATAAAAGGCTTAATATTATTCCCTCTTTATTTACATATATCTTACAACTAAATACATTTTTAAATATATGTATTATGAAAAATAAAATATTTAAAAATATAAAAAGTGTGTAGACCCACCGGCAGCGGGCACAAGGGCCAAACTGCCAGTGGTTAGGGCCCCAGAGACAGGAACTTCCTCACGATGCGTGCCGTGTCCAGAAGTACCGCTTTCTGTATCAAACCCTTGATCCAAATACCCAACGTGAGCGTCTTAAGATGTTGGTCGAGGCTCTTAGCTATGAGTCCGTTAACTGAAACCACTATCGGCACAATGATTGCTGAATCTACATCCCACATGTCAACAATCTCGTGAGCCAAGTCCAGATACTTAATCTGTTTATCTTTCTCGGCCTTTACAAGATTCTCGTCATGTGGGATGGTGATATCAACTATCATTGCCCGGCGCTCAGATCGATCAACCAACACAATATCAGGTTTGATGGTCACAACAGTCCTGTCCGTGATGATTGATCGATCCCAATACAGTGTGACACGACCATTTTTGAGAACTGGCTCAGCTACATACCTGTAGTAAGGCACCTCTACGTCCACAAGGCTGTATTTCAGAGCAAGTTATTGGTGGATGATCCTGGCCACTTGGTTATACCTGTGCAAGTACTCACCGTTAGCAAGACGAGAACAACCAGAGACAATATGTCTAAGGGACTCACCAGGATGGTGGCAGGCACGGCATATATCAGCCGTACCATCCCTCAGGATATGTCTCCGGTAGTTGTTCGTTATGATAACTTCGTCAGCAATTGCACAGACAAAACCTTCGGTTTCCCCAAATAGGTTACCGAAACGTAGCCAGGCCACGGAAGCCATGAAATCTACGTGCCGGCCCATGTAAGGCCCGGTAAAACCTTCCGTGGAATTCCTTGCTCTGCCATACACCCCTGCGATCGTCAGTACCAAGAACCACAGGTCTGAGCCAATTCCCCTTAGCCAAGGAGAGTGGAGTGAGTCCGGAATCTACAGCGACCACATCACGATGCATATCGTTATCAGTATGAAGGAAATATTCCCTTAGGTTGTACACCTCACGATTGCGCAAGGTCTTGGCATTTAAGAAACCTCGACCTCCACACTTTCGTGGGATGTACAGCCTCATTACCGATGAGCGAGGATGATGCATACGATATGCGGACTCTTCTATCCAGAGCGTCAAATTCAGTCTGAGTCCACTTGAGTATGCCGAAAGAGTACATTAGAAGTGGCATAACCCAACCGTGGCAGGCGCGCACCTTGTTGCCACCTGATAAAAGACTATTCAGTACTTTTTTCAGGCGGCCAAAGAAACGCTCCCACAACGATTGCTTCATGTCCACCTCATTAATGCCTAGAGTTTGCAACATACCCAAGTATTTATATGTGACAGTTACGAGGAGTGATCGCAAATGAGTACAATCCGAGAGTTGAATTCCCTCGGATTCCACTACCCTTCCTCGTTTTACATGCATGATCGCACATTTATCCACACCAAATCTCATCCCAATGGAATTACTAAAGGATTCGGTTAACTTTAGTAACTCCATTAGTTGAAATCTGGTAGGGGCAAACAATTTGAGATCATCCATGTAATACAGGTGGGATATTTTGCAACCATCACCTCGCAACCTATAGCCTAGTCCTGAACCCTCTAATAAGGTGCTGAGAGGGTTCATGACTAAACAGAACCATAAAGGACTCAGACTGTCACCCTGAAATATACCCTGCTCAATCCTTATAAGCTCACCATGACAATCCGGGGTCTGCCGACATACTGGATAGCAAAGAGCTGTCCTCCAATGCCCCATACAAGACTTCAGGAAGGTGCATAAAGTTTCGTTAACTTTATACAACTCTAGCACCCTCAAGAGCCATGTATGTGGCACAGAGTCAAAAGCTTTTTTATAGTCTATCCAGCATGTCATTAGATCCCTTTTCTTACGGCGAGCCTGTTGGCTTATGGCCGCATCAATAAGGAGGAGCTCCTTAGTACCACGGCCCCCCTTCCTACATCCATTCTGAGAGTTGGACATGATCGAATAAGTATTAATATGTTTAGTATTTTGGTTCTCAGAATGGCTGTAAGAAGCTTATAGAGTGATGGTAAACACGTAATAGGTCTATAATTACCTGGTTCCGTGGTACTGCCTGATTTATAGAGCAAATGAGTGATGCCAGTCGTCATAAAATCCGGCAGCGACCCGGATTCCACAGACGATTGAAACTGAGATGCCAAACAAGCATGTGAACTGCGTAGCCATTTAAGCCAAAAGTTGTGCAGTCCGTCCGGTCCTGGAGATTTCCAATTTGCCAAAGAACGGACTGCACTGACTACTTGTTGTTGTTCTATAAAGATTTTGTCCATTGTTGGGATTGTTTCACATGCTTGTTTAACTTTCTCAATCCAATCGCCCTCAGAGTGTATGATGGGCACCGACCAGATGCTGCGCCAAAATTTATTTGCAACTTCAGCATCGGGTATTTGCACATCACACACAGCTTCACGAGGTTGCTCCCAGCTTCTATAGACTGACTTTTCATTACTTTGAAACATGCGGTTCACAGTATAACGATCCATACGTTTTTTGTATCTGCGAACTCGATTTGCCCATGCATAGAGTTTTTGCTTCAGGAGGTCGATGCGCTCCGTTATACGGGCCATAAAATCTTGAGGCCTGACGCCAGTCCCCAAGGATGCCCGCTTTACGAAGCGCATTACTCATGGGCGTGTATTGCCCAACCTGAAGCAATTGAGTTTGCTGATTAACACCCTTGTCTCGGCGATACGACACTCAATCCTACACTGCCATGCCGGTTTTGCGTTCAGAGGCCGCATAGAGGATTCCCTTTTTAAGTAAGTGGGTCCAGCTATACGGCACGCAGCAACGGCTGTACCGTACAAGATGGAGTGTGTATCGGCAAGACTGTCGCTAGTGTCTAAGTAATTAGATAAAAGCGAGTCGAGGGTCTTAACCAGTAACATGTGCCTTCTATGCATGGGTAATCGAGGCAGATGTGGCCTAAATTCTAATGGTTTGGATCTTTACTCATGAATCGCATATTCCAAAGCAGCTCTTACCTCCTCACAATACTGGGAGTCCACAGAATGAGACTCGTAACCCCCATCCACACATGCCCTTTGTGTAACGGATTCCCTCATTGTAGCCGGTGTTTGCGAAAGAGTAGGAGTAACGTGACTAGTCTGTATAAACTCCGAGCGTAACCGATCAAGTACGGTGTCTTCCAACATATGAGATCGTTGAATGGCCCGCACTTGATCCGATATTCGTTGAGCCGAGACGTTGATAGATGGTTCAAGGCCCTGAAATAGAAGCAGTATGCAGTCACGATACGCGGTGAGATTGGTTCCCCAAAAATGTATAAATATAGTAAAATAATATTTTTCAGCAAAGTCTGTTTGCGAACACAACTCTCCGTTTCAGTGTTGCCAGAACATTATTATTATTAGTATTGTTATTTTTCTCATACCTATACCACAGAATAGATACTAGTCCTACGGACCTATAGGTCAGGTATACCACAGAATATATACTAGTCCTACGAACCTACACCACATCCTCACACACTAAGTACAATAAGTTATTTTTTCCTACGGAACCAATTCCCTAAAAATTCACTAGAAATAATTTTATGCATCTTTACAATAAATTTATTTTTTATTAAACACAAAGTGGAAAATTTGAAATCGAAAATAACAGTCACGAGCAGGAATTGAACCTGCATCTCCTGGATACCGTCCAGATGCTTTGCCAATTCAGCAATCCTGACAACTGCTCTCGACTGCTAATTTCGATAACACATTCATACTTAACGTCCTGGGTGACGCCTGCGCCATCTGTCAGAAGTATTTACATACATTATACCGACCATCTGGACGGTATCCAGGAGATGCAGGTTCAAATCCTGCTCGTGATTGTTATTTTCGATTTCACATTTTCTACTTTGTATTTAATGTATATATGGCTAAGCATGTCAAATGCTAAAAATATATATAAAAATTTCTAAATCCATTTTATATCGTAACCACAATTACCTACTAGGTGTAAATAAAAGCAATACAATTTTTTTTGCATATTCACTTAGTATGTGGGCTTAATTTGTATTGGATTATTAGTTTTATAACAGATAGGAACTTGAAAATTGGAATTGTATCTACTTATCAAAAATAAATAATGACGTGTGTCAGGGTTTCTGGATTTTATTTATTTATTTATAACTTTTGCACAATAAAAGTTTACAAGGCGGTCTTAATGCCTAAGGCATTCTCTCCCAGTCGATCCAGGGTGGAGCAGAGATATATTGTGGTAGGTGCTACCAAAAATATGTAATAAACAATAATATTTTGTACAGTATACCTAAATAAATGATAATACATATATATAATTATATATATATATATATATATATACATAAATAAATATATAACAAATTGATTTGAATAAAAACTAAGACTGCTAAAAGGCGTAAATATAATTGACGTACTCTGGCTTTAAAGGATTCGCGATTTGTAGCCATCCTGATCTCCAGAGGCAACGCATTCTACAACAGGATAGCTTGGATATGGAAAGAAGAATGCACAAGACTAGAAGTGTGAGATGGACAGAGAAGTAGAAGATTATTACAAGAACGGAGATGTCGGTCATGGGTGGCAGAAAGAAATTGAAAATGAGATTTTAGATAAATAGGCGCATTAGGGGAATTCAAAATAGAGTATAATAGGGAGAGAGCTCGTAAGCTGCGCCTTTGCCGAATGGGCAACCAGTTTAGTTTAGCCTGAAATTTTTAAATGTGGATAAATTTCCGGAGGTTGAAAACGAATCGAATGCAATTGTTGAGAAGCCGGTCAAGTTTGTTGAGGAGATCTGCATTCAGGTCGAGATAGCACACATCAGCATAATCGATAACAAGGAAAACCAAGGTTTGCATCATCGTAGCCTTCGTCTTAACTGGCAAAAAGTTTTTCAAACGATAAAGCGAACGAAGGGTACCCGTTACTCTCTGGCAGATGTTCGTGACTTGAGTTCTCCACTGGAGCGTACCATCAAGAAATAGCCCAAGATTCTTGACATCACTGCTAAATGGTACGACGAAACCGTTGTAAAGTATTGGTGGAAGACTACTTATGTTAATACCGCTAAGTATGCGAGGGCTGCCGATTAATATTGATTGGCATTTGTTGGGGTTTAGGCTGAGGCCAAACCTCGTAGACCAGTCACTGATTTTAGCAAGGTCACTGTTAATATCAGCAATAGCAGATTGAAGGTCACACATCTTAGTTTGTGTATATATCTGCAAGTCATCAGCATACAAATGATACGCACAACGAAGGTCATGAGTTATAAAATTAATGAAAAGAGAAAAAAGAAGAGGAGAGTGTATTTTCACAATTAAAATGGGAAAAATAGGTTGCGAAGGTTTGGAAGGGAGTGTCGGTTTTCTTGTTCTTTAAATATATAAATACTAGCCTTTGCCCGCGGCTTCGCCGCAGCCGAAAGCTAGTTTTTAGATAATATCTCAGGTTCCCAATATAGTAGCGGGATAAAATATATACCTACCAGTTTTAAGTCTAATCAAGAGCTATCAAACAAAAAAGTTGCATCAAAATCCGTTCAGTAGATTTTGCATGATGCGCGAACAAACAAATAGATAAACAGACAAATACAAAAATCTAAAAAAAAATGTTTTGTGTTTAGACACGCCTATATAGCCTAATTCAGTAATTTTGTCTCAATTATCCTAAATGTACAGACATAGCTCTGTTACAGCTTTATAATAGTATAGATTAGTTGAATACTTATGATATTTATTACATAAATATAATGGACGTAAGATGCAAAAAAATGAAATATCTGGGCCCACAGAACGTAACTCACTAAATCGTATCGACATCGTATCGTGACATTGTCATTGGTTGAGAGATCTTGAAAGATCATCATGATTGGTTAAGCGTCTATGTCTCTACCAATCACAAGTAAGACGATAATATCGTATTATATTATGATGTCGATACAATTTTGTGAATCATATTCTAAGGGATCAGATCAGTATTTGAGATTAGACACTTTTAGAAGTGAGATACCTATAAGAAAATGAGAAAGATAAACATAAACTTATACGTAGCATCACGCCTGTATGTCCCGAAGGGGTAGGCAGAGGTGTATTACGCACCCACGATTTGCCAGCTATTTTAAACTCCCACGTAATAGGGGGCGAGCCTATTGCCGTCTACCGGGCACATTTTCAAACTCCGGGCTGCTACTGAGAATTTTTCTTTTTACGAAAACGCTCAATAACACTTGCCTACCCGGGGATCGAACCCAAGACCTCATGATCAACAGTCGCTTACACTACCGCTGCACCACAGAGGCAGTTTATGATCAGTTTATTTATTTATTATGACCGAGATAATTCGGCTTTGCAGCGGCAGCGCAGATTCCGACCTTGTTTAAAGACTTCATGTAAGTTTTCAGATTAGAATGTACACAAATGAACATAGTACTTGCTAATCAGCCACCGCTGCCGTGCGGTGTGTTTTGGTTGGTCAAGTCTAACTCCTCTCCAGAAGTAGCATTGGTGGTAGTAGAAAGCAGTTTTGCTATACTTAACTTCTGTTATGGGTAAGATTAATAACGGTGGTTCCATGGCCCACAAAAAGGAAATTAAAAAAAAACAAGTAAAACAATTATGGAGTAACATTTTATATTATTTAAAATAGCCACACATAGAACTGTTTATGTCATCACAATACATAATATTAAGTATATATACGACATTATTGCACTTGGATACGTCTAATATTATTTATTTGAATATATGCATCAATATTTGCACACAACTAAACTGTTAGCCATTAATGGAAATGTGTATTAGAATTAAAATTTTACGTCAACATGGAAGCCCAGTTTCTTATTCTATATAAACAGACGGTTACACCATTAATACTGAAGAATAATTAAATTCTAATACTAGTCTTTGTGCCTACCCATGTATTTAAAAGCTTGGTAATGTTTAGTTTATTGGGTGTTAAATACGTGTTTGTTTTTAAATACCATATTTGTATTCTTTTTATTTTGGTAGTACATTATTATCGTTATCAATATTTATTTTTATCTTGCTTATTTCTTTGGTGATGTTACAAGGTTGTATTTTTCGGCATAGCGTATTTGATAATTCACAATTCACTACTATACGATCAAGCTTATGAAGCCTTAAAACCAAACCTTGTAAAACGGTTATTATAAGGATAATGCTGACTTATTACAAAATTAGCCGATAGAGGTCTATGGTTTTTTTTTTGGTCTGGCAAGCTAACGACCATTCCTAAATATTAAAGATAATTATGCACCTAATAAGCCAGAGTCGATTATTTATGAAACCAAAAAAATTTAGAACGGGTTGATACCCATTAGAAAAGTAAGAAAATATAACAAAAAAATAAAAGGAAAAATAATTTACGGGCAATTTTAGGTCGGGAAGTGGGAGGGGGTAAGATTTTAAAATCCGGAAAAAAAATGCAACTGTCACATTTTTTTTTGGTAAAATTCGCTTCAAATCCTGTCTGTAATATCCTACATTTAACTATTTTCGCATTTTTTTGCAATATCTATGTTTCATCTCCCACATAGGTATCATCCTGTTCTAACATTTTTTCACTTTTTACCATTTTCAAAGGCTTCGGCACTGGCCTGTAGGTAAGTGGCACTTCATTATTTTTTTGTGGAAATTTGCAGACAGTAAATTTTTGACATATTTTAATTTACCTATATAGGTATTCAATAAGTATGTTATATATGTATGTGGGATCACAATAATTAATTATCTTACATTATGTAACGTAACTAGCTAGTCTAATCAACACGTATAATATAATAATAGGTACTATATTCTACTAATAATATAGTCAACAACAGTCACAATAAAATGGAAGACATTGGTATTTACGTCAGCGTATTCTAAATATACTTTTATAAGGCTTATTTCACCATTATCTAGAACCTGATTTGGTAAAACAGTTTACGTGTAATATAAAAAAATTGAGACATAAAATTTATGTTTTTTTATTTTGATTGTGATTCCCTGCAATAAATCGGCTTTTACTAGGATGCACAACTATAATCATTCATGACAGTAATATTTACTTTTGTTGCAGGTAATTTGCTATTGCAGAATCCGCTTTTATCAAACACAAAGTGAAAAATGTGATATCGAAAATAACAGTCACGAGCAGGATTTGAACCTGCATCTCTTGGATTCAAGATCAAGATCGCGTAGAATATATAAATATATTAAATTGAACTGTCTCTAGTATAGCTATAAAATTCTACAAAACATTATAAGACAAACTTAGAACGCTATAATATATTATGACTAAAATTGCCATATTGGATTTTATATTTGAACTTGCCTTTGTCCGCGGCTTCACCATAGCGGGAAAAAATGTACTACATATAAGTACCTAGGTACTAGTTATTATGTCTAATCAAGAGTTATCAATAAAAAAGTTAGTTGTGGTAAACATTTATCTGATCTGTAATTAATTGTGGTAAGTTGTACAAAAATCCCTTCAGTAGTTTTTGCGTAATGTGCGAACAAACAGACAAAACGTTGTATAAAAGAGTTTTGTTTTGACACGCCTAACTAGCACAGTCAATTTTTTTTCAGTCAGCTTTATAATAGTTAGGAAGAACTGTTTTAAATTATTTAATTTTGACAATGGTGAAATTAGCCACATATTATGTTTTAAAAACCAATCCTAAACGTGATATTATTACGTTTATAATAATATATAAATATTTTGACTTTTTTCAAAAGCATTCTTGGTATTATTTCAATTATTTTTTTTAAATATAAGATCTGACTTCTGTTCTCTACTTACAATATCTAAGTAAGCTTAGTGTATATATATAATCCGAATAAGTACCTAGGTACTAAATATTATAAAAAGTACATACAGGTAAAATAAATTGTTGTATAATATCATTTTTGGAAGACTTCGTTGTTACATAATATATATTAAAAATATCATATTATGTATTTGGAAGACATTGAGTTAATACATTTTAATACTCTTTAGTCAATTGTATAGGTATACCTATACTTACATAAAATTCTGGAGTATAACAAGTTGTGAAGGCAGAAGCCATTCGTATAATCTTTATTGTCTCTACGTGAAAAGTTACTCAACTAGTACATAAATAAATGTATAATGTACTATAGACTAAGCACAGTCAAAAAACTAATGTCCATGTTTTATATTGCATAATACTAAACTTACATTGGTATAATTATTATTATGATTATTGCATTTAACATTGAATTCCGAAAACACAAACGTCCGTTGTTAAAACAACATGATATTAATAACATCTTTGGTAAATGTTATCACTTTAAGCAAACGTTTGATAATTCAGATCTAAGCCGCGATGGATATAGCGACAAAATATCTGTAAGTAATATACGCACAAATCTAAAAATAGTTTAACAATGGATATTTATGACAATAAAATTTAGAACGGCAGACCTATCTTGAATGCCTTGATAAGAGCTGAACCGGAATCGTACATGCCTATGATACCAAAAAGTACACCAAGTCCAATAATAAAGTAGTCATATGCGATACTCGTGCTTTCTAGCTGATTGCCTTTCAATTTGAGGTGGAAGTATGCTGGCCATATGAAGCTCAACATAGTTCCTGTAAAACTACCAATAAAGCCCATTAGGATAGCGAAGTGAGGTATAAATATTGCCATGAGAATAGTGAACATTATAACGCCGAGTCTCCAAGCCAGTCCCCATACTTTTAATTCTCCGTCAAGAGCATAGATTACCGGGAATATTGTTTTCGGCTTGCCTCTAAAGAGAGCACGTTCCAGTAAGTCGCACGCCGCGTAATAAGGCAAAGGGTAGCTCAGTATTGCTTTTATAACCAGAAAGAAGTTAACAAGTCCTTTGAATCCAGCTGAACGAAGATTGTTCGTGATCACTTGTTGAGTATCATTTTGGAATGTCAAAAAGCATAAATATCCAAAAATTGACTTGAAGGCAGCTGCAGCAATGTGCGACCAATCTAACATCCATTCGAATTTCGAGCGATCTTCCATATTACCTTCTAATGTTGGCAGGAATATCTGTGATGTATACGAGAAAACGATGACACCCAAACTGATTGGAAAGTTTTCGAAATCTAAAGTCCATTTTACTTGACCCCAGCCCCAATCTCCGATATTCAAGATGCAATAGCCGATAACGATAGCGTTAATTATCAAGTGACTCATGGTACACCAAAAAGACAACATACTCACGCTTTTAAGAGATTTCAAAAAGGCTAAAGGCAGCAGGAATATACCTATTAACATCATCCAAGAACGCGTGTCAATGGCACCGTCAGGGAAGGTTCCAATCATCAAGTCTCCACATACGACGACGTATAGAATGCAAGTCATTAGTAGTTCAATAATTTGAGCGATGTTAACTATCCTAGCACCATATTTTCTACCGAAACATTCTTTAGCAATGCTTACGTATGAGTCACGGACTCTGATGCGTTGACCAGAGACCGGGTCATCTTCGTACAGGCATTCGACGAGGATCTTACCAGTGTAACAACAAATATGGGCTATACCAATCATTGCAGCGATGGCCCAGTATCCCCCTTGGAGTACAGCAAACGGCAGTGATACTACAAACATACCCTGTAACAGAATGCCCAATAAATAATTAAAAACTTTTTTATCTAAGTAAAATTGTTTGAAAGGTATTTTAGGTAATTACCTGGATAGCGTTAGTGACGTTCCAAGCTGCCTGGTATTCATTGATTTTTGCGCCTGGTTTACCACCAGCTTCTTCAAATCCGCCCTCTTCAGAAGATGCATAAAAATCAACACTTTGCATACTTTGAGTCCTGGAAATGGGAATACTTTTGTTTTGTACGGAAATTGCTAACTACACAAGATTTTTGAATAATCAATTTGGTAAAATTAAATTCTACCTTGGCGCCTGTCCATCTTGTTGAGGATATGTGTTCTGGTAGCTGGTGAATGAATCTTCGGCTTGTAATGCACCGCTTAGGAAAGGGTTAGTAGGATTTGTGGACTGATATGTTGGTGACGTTGTCTCATTCATCGTTGAGAGTTCGCAGCTTTCCCCCATGTTATCTAAAATAAGATTATCATATATATATATGAAGCGGTTATATTTTATTAACTAAGTACTTTATAATAGTAGCTATAGATATATATATATATATATTATATATAGTACCTGGATGACCGAGCTTTGCTCGGTATTTGTTTTGGTAAATTGAGAGTTTTTCTCACAAAAGAAAGAATTGAAAAAAAAGGGGGGAAAACGTCGCACTGGAGACATCTAGACTCAAACCGGGGTTTTCTGGTTTTGGGACCGCCCGATTTCCCACCTGAGCTATTATAACCTTGTAGATGGTGGCGAAATTTACCTTCGTATTCTAATAATATTGTAGCAGTTTTTCATTGCCTGAAAACCCGGATAAAACGACGTTTTCTAAAAATGAAACCTAGCTAGATCGATTTATCGCCCCCGAAACCTCCTGTATACTAAATTTCATGAAAATCGTTGGAGCCGTTTCCGAGATTCAGATTATATATATATATATCTAATATATTTAAACGTATATATATATATATATATATAGGTACTTTAGTGAGCTTTTTGTATAAAGACAAATTCTCATTAACAGACCGGAGCTTAAAAACGTGCCCGGTAGATGGCAATAGGCTCGCCCCTTACTACGTGGGACATAAACATAGTTGGCGAACCGTGGGTGTGTAATACACCTTTGCCTACCCCTTAGGGGATATAGGCATGAGACTGAGAGATGAAATGAAATATAAAGGGCTATCTCCTGCTACAGCCAAAACGCAACGATGTGCTTCATGGCCGGTCACACGGGAGATGGTGGTACCAAACCGCTCGGGCCGGATACCAAGTGAGTACTCCCACTTGGTACCCAGCCCTACCACCAGTCGTGCAATGGATGATAATTGCTTACTTCCCTTAGTCGCCTCATACGACACCCGTGGGAAAGAATGGGGTGATGACACTTGTATTCTTAATCCGTCACCACACGGAACAATGTCTATTTCTATTTCACATTAAATTAACTAAGTTTCTATTAATATTTGTTTGATCGTTTTTGGCCTTTTTGCACTTGTCATGCTCAGCTACTTTAAAGAACAAATTATTTGTGAAATGTGGAAAAAAGAGAACTTTAGTGCGAGCTTACTTACTTATTATATTGGATTAATGCATGTAAATGCATCCGATAGGTGGCGTGGGTCGTAAAGACAAATGTTATCTTGAGGTTGGGAATGGCCGTTTTTTACTTTATATAAAATTTTTTTCTTAAAACTTACCTAAGTTAGCAAACCTGACGTTTTGTGCAGGACGTGGCGAAGGACCAGGCTTTTCAGGTATCTGCTGTCGAACCGTCTGCATAGTTACGTCCAACACATTCCTGAGAGGCGGTAGCTTGAAGCGACCCAGATAATTCATCTTGAGAGTTCCTATTTCGGCAACTCCAACTTAATTTTAAATGACTCGTCCGAATTGATTTTAAAAATATCGTTATTGTCACTGTGATAATTTTTATATATATCAACTAGGTTAAAACATTAAAGTGACTCAAATTTAATTGATTTTTGTAAATAACATTCAATGCTAACCCTATAATTTGCTATATATATTTTTCTTATTCTATCATGGAAGACTTCTTTACACTACACTAAGTTAGTATTTTTATTACATTATTGTTTTAACGTAACAACGATTTCAGGAGCAGCCATTTTTGTTAATTTTCACGATGTTTTAGTCATTGTTTTCAGAAATAACTTGTGAATTTTGTGGAATACGCTTTTGATTTTCACTTTTTATTATTTCAATGTACTTTGTTGGATTTGGATTGATTTTTTCCCATTTTAGAAAGCGTTTCTTCCCGGATACAATGGCTGCTCGGTACGGTGAATGTACATTGGGGACGGGGTAGATAGGGAGATCTCTTCGGCGCGAAAGCGATGCGCGTCTGTTGTGGCGATCGATATGTTTGCTATATAGAAACATTGAAAAGGTTAACTTTTATTTAAAAATTACCTGCACGCGATTTATGACAATGCATTCTATGTTACCCTTTCTTATGAAGTCAAATCAGATTATAAAGGCAATCCGTGTTCATATTTAAACACAAAGTGAAAATTGTGTGTTCATATTGTGTTTAAACTTATTTTTATTGGATTGCCTTAGTCCCTTATAGAATACTAAAATTGATGTACTAAATATGTATATTCTATATAAAAGAAATTTTAATATGTACCTAATTAATTTTCATTCACAAAGATTTCAGTTTTTTTCATTTTTTTCACTTTATCAGAAGACCTGTATGCCTCAGAAATTTTCTCGTTCGTGTTTGTGTCGCGTTTGTCAACCTGCTTTGGGCCAATGGCCTTAATTGTTTTTCATTACTCATACTCTGAAAGTAGGCCTGAAGTTGCCTGAGGAGCGGGTTGAAAGTAATACTTTTCAGCCCTAGGGAGAATTATTTTCAACTGACAGCTGAATAATTATAAAAAAAAACAGTTCTATTTTCTGTACAGCCAGTCAATTACAGCGCGATGTAAAATTGAAAAAATATAAAGTTAAGTATTTATTAAAAAAAATTTTTTTATACTTACTTACTTATCATTACGTCATTTCCCTTGCGGGGTAGGCAGAGAGAACAGAGTGCCAAGAGGCTCTATTCTTGCATACATCTCTTGCTTCCTCAACATTCATAACTCTCTTCATACACGCTCGCCGGTTTCGGAGACTCCTGACTCCACCTTCCTTCAATACATGACCAATTTGGTCTAGGTAGGTAAGTCTCGGTCTCCCCCTGTACCTACAACCTTCCACTTTGGCATTGTATATCTTCGTAGCCAGTCGCTCGTCCGGCATTCTTTCCACATGTCCAAACCATCGGAGCATTCCCTTTCGCATCTTTACACCAATACTCTCTTTCATACCTACACACTCTCTTACGTCATTGTTACGAATGCGGTCAGTCAGTCTCACTCCACAGATTCTTCGCAGAGATCGCATTTCGACCGCATTGATTTTACTCTCATGCTCCTTTTTACATACCCAACTCTCGCTTCCATATAATAACGTTGGGACAAGCACTGCGTTGTGTATTGCGACACGTGCCTTCTGGCTGAGGCGGTGGCTGCCGAGAAGTTGTTCCAATGCTCCGTTCACTCTATTTCCCGCATTCACTCTTCTTTCTACATCAGTGGTGTACCTTCCATCCCGACTGAATCCACATCCAAGATATACAAATTCATCCACTTGTTCTAGCACACCATTTCCTATTGCTAGTCTAACATCTGTTCTGGCTTCTTCTCTTTCAAAAACCATTACTTTGGTTTTGCTCACATTCACACGTAGGCCCCTTTTCTTACAATCTTCTGCCATTACGTCGACTAGGGTTTGCAGGTCAGTCGCAGACTGCGCTAACAGGACCACATCGTCTGCATATAGCAGCGAGTTAACCACTGAGTCGCCCATCTGAACTCCCACATTCATTTCGTTCAACCTTTGTAGACATTTATCCAGATACGTGATAAACAGTCTGGCTGATAGAACGCAGCCCTGTTTAACGCCGATATTGACATCAAACCAGGGTGACATTCCATCATTCAGCCGCACACAAGCTCTGCAGTCCATGTAGTTGGACTGCACCGCTTGTAGCAGTCTACCGTTAATACCATACTCCGGCAAAATGTCCCAAAGTTCCTTTCGTACAACAGTGTCAAATGCTTTCTCCAAATCCACAAAACTGCAGAAAACCCTCTGGCCTACAGCCAGATGCTTCTCCACAATGTTGCGCAGAGAAAACACTTGATCCATGCATCCTCGTCCACACCTGAAACCTCCTTGTGCCTCACACAAAAATTCATCAGACGTCATCCTCATTCTCCTTTCAACAATCTTACCATACATTTTCGCTGCCAAACTGGTCAAGCTCTGTTGTTTGCACAGTCATAACGTGAACCCTTGTTTTTAAACAAGGGCACGATGACTGCGCTTCTCCAGCCCTTCGGAACCATTCCTGAGCTCCAACATAAATTGAGAAGCATCAGGAAGGATTCCCAGACACATGAGCTTCCAAGCTTGATCATCTCAGCAGACACCATATCGATACCCGCTGCCTTACCATTTTTCAAACTTCTAATCGCCCATTCAACTATTCATTGTTTTTATGTGACTTTATTTTAATATAGTTGCAACTATATCTTTAAAATAACGAAGATTTATATTTTTTCAATGATTTAAATGAAAATTAATGGCAGAATAGCTGACAGGCCACAGAAAAAAAAACAAAATCGGCGGGAAAACGGCTATTCATTTTAGTCCCAAGATGGCGTTTGGCGCCCGAGCGTAGCGAGGGCTCCAATAGTTCAAGGATTGCTTTCATCCCTAGGGTAACAATGTACTATATTTATACATATTTATGTAGTTGAATTAAATGACGCTATTTTTTTAAATTTCCGACGAAAATCTGTGTGTCGTGGCGCATTACAAATATACAATATTATTTATCGAACATCAAATATTTGTGGAGTGCATAAATAAATGTTAATTATAGGCATCGAAACCATAATACTGCATGTCTCTTTACCACTAGGTACGCCATCATAGAGGCAATCATAAATTACATAATTATTAATGTTTGATTGTTCATATCGTAGTTCATACCATTCATTCTATCAACATGCAATTTAACAAATTGCAAATAAAAAATACGTAATTTTGCAAATAAAAAATATGTAATTTTGTTATTTCTTTTTATTTCTATATATTTTTTTTAAGCATTTGACACGCTTAGCTATATAAATGAACACAAAGTGCAAATATGTGACATCGAAGTCCCGAACAATTGTCACGATGGCTGAAAGGGCAAAGCATCTGGAACGATTTTCTAGGAGATGCAGGTTCAAATTCTGCTTGTGACTGTTATTTTCGATTTCACACTTTTGCACTTTTTTTTCATATTACATAAATATCATTTATAGGCTATTTTTATCCCGAAATGATGGTTCCCGTGGGATATACTACAATAATCGGTTGCCACGTTAGCTAGTTACTGAATAAAATATTTATCCACAGTTTAGGTTGAACTCTGGAGGGTTAGACGGAATCTCATATCTCACAATCGACATCGTATCGACTCGCATGTGATTGGTAGAGAAACCAACGCGTGATGTCACAATAATCCGTTGGCCAATCACGGTGATCTCTCAACCAATCACAGTGATCACGATACGATCGACATGTGAGATATGAGATTCTGCCTAACCCCCCTGTATTGGCACCTACGAGTTGCTTAATGTTTTCTTTTATTTATTATATTCATTATTATTGTTTTTTTTATATTCTGCATGAACTTATAACCAAACTGCCTCGGTGGTGCAGCGGTAGCGTGAGCGAATGCCGATCATGAGGTCTCGGGTTTGATCCCCGGGTCGGGCAAGTGCTATTGAGCTTTTTCGTAAAAAGAAAAATTGTCAGTAGCAGCCCGGAGTTAGGAAATGTGCCCGGTAGACGGCAATAGGCTACACATCTGCCTAACCCCTTCGGGGCTACGGGCGTTATGCTATGTATGAACTTATAACCTATACTAATTTAAGTCTATATTTTGTATCTAATTACTCGTATTTTGTTTTCTGCAACAGAAATTTTGCTGCTAAACGTCAATATTTGCTCAAAATCAGCGCTGTAATTTTTTGAAGCATAGTGCAGCCAGCCTGTTAGGCACACGGAACTTTACAGCGCCTAGCAGTATACCTAGTTGTACCTAAACTGAGTCTTTCAGTTATAAAATGATAAAATTAACGGCTATCTCCTGCTACGACCAAAATACACAATGTGCTACATGGCTGGTCACATGGGAGATGGTGGTACCAACCCGCTCGGGTGAGATAGCAAGTGAGCACTCCCACTTCTTACCCAGCCCTACCACCAGTAATGCAATGGGTGATAATTTTAGCTGCCTTAGTCGCCTCGTACGATACCCGTAGGAAGGAATGGGGTGGTGAAACTTGTATTCTTAGTCCGTCACCACACGGACTTTCTTTCTATGAATCTAATTTATTATGACAGAGCTCATGATTATTTTTTTTTTTCATTTATAAGTACCGCTTTTTGTTGTGATTCTCAATCGAGTCATAAAATGTAAACCAGTACATAAAAATATAACTTTGATTGCCGATAAAAATAATTGCTTGTTAATTGAGGATTCTTTCTTAACACACCGGAGGCTCGCCAGTCGGCAGCATGGCTTACCATAGTGTGATATTTTTTATTTTAGTTATAACATGTTTTATTACGCTGACGGTAAGTAAAAATAATAATTAAAATTATGGTAAATAATAACATCTCACCTTTTTGCTTGCCGGACCCGGTACTTGAACCCGAGATCTCGTATTCAGTAGTCGCGTAAACTACCGAGGCAGTTCTGTTACTAATGATTTCAGCATTCTTATCTAATATCAAACCATCCATGCTGCATGGAACCTGGCCCCAACATGACCCTGGCGATGGTAATAGACGCGTATGAGATCTACGGCCACGATCCCACGGACAAGCTCGATCACCTCGCCCACTATCAGTTACAAATGATGAAGATCAAAAAGGCCCCTGATCAGGTAACAGTCATTTTCATAACTTACGCATAAACAAATGACTTCACAGTGAGTCGTTCAGAAAGCAGCCCTTTCTTTTGTTAAGGCGGGAAAAAATGTTCTTAACCGCACACCCCGTCGTTCGGGGCAACGAACAGGGTAGTGTGAGGCCTTCTTCTCTAAACCATTCTGCCATCTGTGCATTCACAATTTGGGCCTAAAAGCCATTTTTAAATGAAATTAAATAAAAAACGTCTTTGTTGCAGTACTTGATAAATGAACTGGTACACATAGCAACTGATCATCTCGCGAGATTTATTCACATGCACGTCAAAGAGTTAAAGGTTAGTATAGAAGAGGCTTTGCAACCCTGGCATCACAGCGTTGATGCCTTAGCGCAAACTCAATTGACAAGAGATAAGTAAATCCTCCCAACGTATTCTAGTTACGAAGGATCAGATATAACTTATGCTGGAAATCCCGGCCATGGACAATAATTTAGCTCATATATATTCACCACAATAATTATTGGTTACAAAAACTAACTTTGTCGTCATAAATTCAGTTTTTGAGGGTGTTTTTAATCTGCAAAGGTTGATAATACCCAACGTGACCATTTATTTTTCCTATCAAAATGGGTCGCTAACTAAAAAAAAACCGATCTAAAAAACTGAAATCTGTAACTGGGTTTTTTCAGACGTCCACAATTTAGAAAGATGTGTGATTACATAAATCTTTCACTTTGTAGCAGGCATAGGTACATAAAATATAGGATTCAATCAATATAGAAAAATTTACATGCTCAAGATTGTTGATGGGAGAAGTGTTTGAAGACTTCCACCCAATGAGTATCTGTGGAAACATTAACATTATCCCATTCTATAATTTTATGCAAAGTGTACTCGGAAATTAACGATATTATGTGAAAACGGGACTACTCTTATTTTGCGTCTCGAAGCTTTGTTTGGGGACAACGGGACAGATAACCGAATAAAGGGCTGGTCCCGTTCAAAATGGGACGAATGGTCACTTTATTAATACCCGACTGGAAATCTATACATCTATATGTACCTATAGATGTATAGATTTTGAGATTATTTTATATAATTTTCCTACTTCATAGGTTTTACTAATAGCCTTGGATGATGCCATAGACAATATGTTGACGATGTATGACAACCATAACGCTATTAAAACTGAGAGGGTGGCCACGTTCAACTCTGCCGTGGGAGGCGCGGTGCCCGCCGAATTTTATATGAGCCAAGGTAAATAATTCAATCCTAGGCTTTTTATTCAATACTGCAGTTAAGTCTTCCAGTACCAGTGTTCCACCACAGAGAGATGGCAGACGTCGGGATTATTTAGTGGGTGAAGGCCCCACACTACCCTGTTCGTTGCCCCGAACGAGGGGTGTGCGGTTAGATAAATTTTTCCCGCATTTCCAATCTCCACATCACTTTTGCCTTTACGACCCACGCCACCTATCGGATGCATTTACATGCATTAATCCAATATAGTAAGTTTAATTTTGCGCGCGAATTTTAAACATTTTGATCTGTGTTTAAGCACTTGACATGCTCAGCTTCTTTAAAGACGCAGGTTCAATTCCCGCTCGCACTAAAATTCTCTTTTTCCAGTCACAAATAATTTGTTCTTAAAGTAGCTGAGCATGTCAAGTGCTAAAATACAGATTAAAAAGGAAGGTTATTTATTCAAATAATATTAATGTAGGTAATTACTATATTAGTCATGCTATAGTCTAACTGACTATTTCGGTTTCGGTGGCATAAGTAACTATAAGTTGGTATATTATGGTGTTCTAATTCTTAACACGAGGGTTCTGGTTCAAATACCGATTGGAACAAAATATAGGTATGCGTCTCTAATTCAAGAGCTTTGCCCTTTTGTATTAGTATCCTTAGTATACTTATAAAATTTATAACACACTACGGTATCCTTTTGACTGTTTAAACTAGTTATTAGATAATTAAAATTTCGAAATATTATAATAGGATGGTAGCTTCTGCCTAGCTTTTTAAAATACGATGAGTTCGGTTCAAGCAGTTTCACTCATTCTATTAGAAGTAGGTGGCTGCTACATAATTAAATTTCACGGACATTTTCACACGACGTTCTCTAGTCCCAAACTAAGCTTAACGCTTGTGCTATGGGTACCAGATTACGGATATAATACATATATTACTTTTTTTTTGTAAATCCATCCATCCATCAGCCTTTCAACGTCCACTGCTAGACATAGGCCTCCCCAAGAGAACGCCACAACGAGCGGTCCCGTCATGGGGGTAATGCCGTAATCGCCACGCTTGGCAGGCGGGTTGGCGATCGCAGTGGATGTTGTTAATACTCGAGGGATTGCTGCTGCCCACTCCCTCGGTATTCCCTCAGTCGACTCCCGTGGGTAGAGAGGGGTGGAACAATTCTAAAGCCGGCCCCACACGGCCATTTTTTGTAAATACAAACATATAGTAGATAGAAAACACCCAGACGCACTATAAATATCTGTGTTCATCACACAAATAATTATCCTGAGTGGGAATCGAACCCAGGACCTCATGCACAGAAGTCGGTTACACTATCGACTACGCCACGAGGCCCGCCAAATTCACTGATAAATGATGTTGAAAATGAATTGATCACTTTTTTCAGAGTTCTATTGTGGCAGAAACATTTATATCTTCATATCTGAGCTGTACAGTGATATCTACAATATGGGCAAAGGGCCCAGCCCTTTTTGCAAGGGGAGAGCTTTCCACTTTTTGGGATACGTACACTTTATGGACGACAATAAATATTTCTTGGAGGAGGATCCAAATGTCGTGTTCTCGACTGATAATTTTATACATGGATTAGAGTGCAACACGGGGATATGCATTTTCAGGTAAATTAGACTGGTTATTTTCTTCATACATAGACTCACAGCTGTTGCCCAAAGGGGTAGACAGATACAAAGGATTGCCACTTGTAATAGGAAGGAGTCGTGACGTGTGGCGAACCACATAACAGTTAAACACAAAGTGAAAAATGTGACATTTTTCACTTTGTGTTTAATGTATAGTGCTAAGCATGTCAAATGCTAAAACATATATATAAAAATATCTAAACACATAACAGTTTTTTGAATAATTGTTACTATCTCATACTTATATAATAATCTTTAACGTTTATTGGTGAGCCGTATTCTATGTATGCTTGAAGAACGTGTGAGTTAAATATTTTTCTATTATTAACTTCTGCGTAAACATCTTAATATTATACAAACTCATATGTATATTTTTTTAGTAGTGTTAGCATTGCGTTTTGTTTGATGAGTAAGAACGCCGTAGGTGCAATCGCTATCCTCGTTCCGTCTCTCTAGTCAATTTTATCCACCTAATACTTTCCTTGGGATTGTCAATAGGTAGTATTGCCCAAAATCGCTTTTTCTTGCGGTTTTGGTCTTGCCAAAAAGCAAAATTTGCAGCTTTCTGCAAATACAAGACCTGAAGACTGAGTGAGCAATAACAAGACCAGGCATATTGATATAAACCCAGACCCCGAATAGTTTTGTTCTTGAATTTGGGCAAAACTAATAATGGCAACGTGCGAATGATGGTCGAATTTAATGACGTCAATAGGTTATATGTGCTGACCACTGAAGTAATGTCACATAGTTTCAGTGGTCTGCCAATACAGGCGGAGAGACGGCACACGGCGGGTTTATTTAGTTGATAAGGGCCCTATACTACCTTGTTCGATGCCTCGAACGACGGAGTGTGCGGTTAGGTACATTTTTTCCCGTCTTAACAAAATAAAGGTTATGTGTGCTGCAGGTTTCCCTTCAAGAAGAACCTGCAACATGTTCGTGATGTATCAACGCTCCCGAAGGCGATAGTGAAGTGCGGCACGGAGATGTATAAGCTGCCGCCGCTGACGGCCGCCTCCTGCATCATCACCTCCGGCTCCTTCATACTAGACTTTAACATCCAGGGCGTCAGATTTCGGCATTACGATTATTTACTGGTAAATTTACATATTTTTCAATGTGCCACCACTTTTTTGCGGTAGATATAACTTATCGGTTTTTACTGTTTCTTTGTTTTAGGTAGTTTAAGTAGATTTTTTTAATTAAAATGGTATCAACAAAAAAATAAAGGATTCCGATTAGAGCGAGTAGCGGGATAAAATGTATACCAGTTTTTAAGCCTCACCAATAGCTGTCAAATAAAAAAGTTGCATCAAAATCCGTTCAGTAGTTTTTGCGAGATGCGCGAACGAACAAACAGACATACAAAAATCCAAAAATAATTGTTTTGTGTTCAGACACGCCTATATAGCCTAATACAGTATTTTTTTCTCAAATATCTTAAATGTAGGTAAACACAGCTCTGTTATACCTGTTAGTTAGGATATTATACCTAGAACTACGACTGATATATATGATGATACTACTATCATTATCTCATATTCATTCGAACACAATATTTACGCATTAACTAAGCGTTGGTAAGTAGTAAGTAAGTATGTAACAGATACAGATAGGTACACTGGCGTAAAAGTATTAAAAGGGGAGTTCCTGGCTGGAAAAAGCCGATATACACAACGTTAGCCGAAAGGTAAGTGCCGACGTTTTGTGAGAACTCCTTATAGAAATGATCAATTTTTCACATCAAAATACAACTAAGTAATCGTTTCTCAGCTTGTTGTGTGGTGACGGACTAAGAATACAGGTGTCACCACCCCATTCTGTCCCGCGGGTGTCGCATAAGGCGACTAAGGGAACTAAGCAGTTGTCATCTACTACATTATTGGTGGTAGGGCTTGGTAACTAGTGAGAGGAGTCTTGCTTGTTGGCGGGCTCGAGCGGTTCTGTACCACCGTCTGCCGTGTGACCGACCGTGAAGCATTTTGGTGTGTTTTGGTCGTAGCGGTAGATTTCCGTCCCTATCCCATTCTCCATTCCTTGGTACGCGGTGGGTTGCGGTAGCGCTTAGAATGGACGGTGGTTGGATCGTGACTGGTGAGGGCGTGAGGGGCTGGTACGGGGTTCAGGGAGACCCAGTAGAAATGGTTCCGCCGGCCACCTGCCGGTCAGCAGGGGACCCGAACCCGGGGATATCCTACCTCGGGAGGCTGTCCCGCCAAACGGTGGAAATCCTGTACAGCAGCCGTTGTGCCGGAGCGGGAGACCAGAGTGGACCCGATGGATGCTTGCAGGGGGGCATCGGGGGCCCTACCGTGCTTCGTGTCAGCTCCTCACTAAACCCACTACTTAGCACTGTACCAGGTACTACCGCTCCTTTTTGTTTCTGGGGTACTGTCGCTCCCCATTGCGTGCTCTCCCATACTCCCTAAAACTCTTGAAAACCATGGTCAGAAAGAAGTATAAAAAGAGTAGACTTTCTACGGCGGACCCCACATCCACATTAACAGTGGAATTTTGCAACATTAGGGCACTACACAGTAATATCGACGCCGCCCATCAACATCTCGAGACGGCGCGGCCTGCTCTGCTCTTTTTAACGGAGACGCAGATAAGCGCCTCGGACGAAATATCGTACCTTAAATACCCTGGCTACGAACTGGAGCACTCTTTCCGTCGTAAAGCCGGGGTGTGCGTGTTCGTTCGGGGTGATGTCTGCTGTCACTGTTTTCGGGGCCTCGAACATGGTGACCTGTCTATTTTGTGGCTACGCGTAGAATATAGAGGGAGTACCCGCATCTACGCGTGCCTGTACACGTCCCATAGCAGTGATTCGGGGTCAAATCATCTCTTTGAGAACGTTGAACGGGGGACGGACGAAATATTGGAGCAGTATCCATCTGCGGAGGTGGTGGTCTTTGGTGATTTCAATGCTCATCACAAAGAGTGGCTGGGGTCGCGGACCACTGACCTCCCGGGTTAGAACCTCTTCAATATGGTTTCGGCCTATGGTTTCTCACAACTGGTGACACAACCTACCCAGGTCCCAGATATTGAGAGCCATGAGTCTTCCTTGTTGGACTTTCTCCTGACTACAAATCCACGTGGATATCGGGTGGTGGTCAATGCTCCTTTGGGATCATCAGATCACTGCCTGGTTCGCTGCACAGCCCCTGTTGCGAAGACCAATCGTTCTCCCGCGAATGGATCTCGCAGTCTGGCAGTATAAGTCAGCAGATTAGGATGGACTCCGCGAGTTTCTCGCGTCCTACCCTTTGAAGCAGCTATGCTTCTCCTCTAGGGATCCTGACATCTGCGCGGACTGCGTCACGGAAACGGTGACTATGGGAATGACATTATTCATCCCCAACACCAAAGTAGCGGTCGGCGGTTGCAGCCGTCCATGGTTTAACAAAGCCTGCAGGATGGCTGCATGCCAGAAGCAGTCCGCATACCTAGCCTGGAATAGGGCCAGGAAAAGTCGGGATCCGAACGCCAAAGAGGAGAAGTGTAAATTTAATGCTGCTTCCAGGTCCAACAAGAGGGCTATTGCCGAAGCCAAGGCAGAACACGTTGCCAGACTTGGCAAGCGGCTCGGAAGCTATCCCGCCAGGAGTCGTGCTTTCTGGTCGCTCGCCAAGGCAGCACAGGGCAACTTCTGCCATTCTAGTCTTCGACCACTGCAGAAACAGGATGGCAATTTAGCCCACAGTGCCAAGGGGAAGGCCGATCTTTTGGGCCAACTCTTTGCTTCTAACTCGACTTTGGACGCCGGAGCAGCCACACCGCCTACCATCCCACGGTGTGAAAGCTCCTTGCCTGAAATCCGCATTACGCAACGTGCGGTCAGGAGGGAGCTGCGGCTGCTGGACGTCCATAAGTCGAGCGGGCCGGATGGCATCTCTGCAGTGGTTCTTCGAACGTGCGCCCCTGAGTTGATCCCCGTCCTAACGCGCCTGTACCGTCTCTCATACAGTACCGGCAGGGTTCCTACTTCGTGGAAGGTAGCCCATGTTCACCCGATTCCCAAAAGGGGTGATCGGTGGGACCCGTCGAATTACAGGCCAATCGCGATGACATCTCTGCTTTCCAAGGTTCTTGAGAAAGTCATAAACCGCCGACTTTTGCAGTACCTAGAGGATCACCAGCTGATCAATGATCGCCAATACGGCTTTCGTCACGGTCGGTCTGCTGGTGATCTTCTTGTGTATCTTACCCCCCGTTGGGCGGAGGCTTTGGAGGGTGGAGGTGAAGCTTTGGCATTCAACCTGGATATCACGAAGGCGTTCGACAGGGTCTGGCATAGGGCCCTTCTATCGAAGTTACCATCTTATGGAATCCCCGAGGGGCTCTGCAAATGGATCGCCGGCTTCCTAGATGGCCGGAGCATCAAAGTCGTTGTAGACAGCTGCTGCTCCGATACCATGGGGGTTAATGCTGGCGTACCACAAGGCTCGGTGCTGTCCCCAACACTGTTCATCCTGCATATCAATGACTTGCTCTCAATAGAGAATATACATTGCTATGCGGATGACAGTACGGGTGATGCGCGATATACCAGCCGTCAGAAAGTCCCTCGGAACATGCTGGAGGAGAGACGGACCGAACTTGTATCTGAAGTCGAGCGCTCTCTTGGGCGGGCCTCGGAATGGGGTGAAAAGAACATAGTTCAATTCAACCCCACGAAGACACAGGTTTGCGCGTTCACTGCAAAGAAGGACGCATTTGTCGTGGCACCCAGTTCCAAGAGACCGGGAGAGTTACCCACTCTCCCGGTCTCCAAGAGTATTGGGATCCTCGGCATCGATATCTCTAGCAAAGTCCAGTTCTGGAGTCATTTGGAGGACAAAGCCAAATTGGCGAGTAAAAAACTAGGCGTACTGAACAGAACCAAGCGGTACTTCACGCCGAGGCAACGACTTGTGCTATATAAAGCGCAGGTCCGCCCTCATATGGAGTACTGCTCACATCTCTGGGCAGGTGCACCTAAGTACCAACTCGACCCATTTGACTCCCTGCAAAGGCGTGCTTTTCGAATTGTCGATGATCCCGATCTCACGGAGGGTCTGGAGCCGTTGGAGTGGCAGAGCCCTCTGTGTGCTCTATCGGCTCTACAATGGGGAGTGCTCGGAGGAGCTGTTTGAGGTGGTACCGACATCACCATTTTACCACCGAACCATGAGACGTCACGGTAGGGTTCATCCACACCACCTGGAAACGATTTCGTCAAAGACAGTTCGTTTTCAGCGTTCTTTTTTACCACGTACGTGTAAGCTCTGGAATGAACTACCTGCTACGGTGTTTCCCCGGTGCTACGACATGTGAGGGACGAGGTTTGAAAGGAGCACTTAAGTTGCAGTAGGCGGCGGCTTGGCTGTGCCCCTGGTGTTGCTAAAGTCCATGAGCGGCGGTTACCACTTACCATCAGGTGGGCCGCTTTCTCGTCTGCCACCGTTGGCAATAAAAAAAAAAACAGCACGTCCAACAATGTTAACTGCATAGATGGCTGAGTGGCTTAGATACCGACCGTCCGCCCAATTGTTGCGGGCTTGTCCCACACAGGACAACTCTTTGTGTGATCTGCAAATGATTGTGTTGCGTCTGGGTACCTATACATTATGCATCCAATCCATCCATCAGCCTTTCATCGTCCACTGCTGGACATAGGCCTCTCCAAAATGGGGGTTTTACCATAATCGCCACGCTGGCGGGCGAGTTGGCGATCGCAGAGGATGTTTTTAGTACACAGGGGAACGCTGCTGCCCGGTCCCCCGGTAATCCCTTAGTCGGCTTATACGACTTTCATAGGACGAGACGGGGTGTAGCTATTCTTGGTGCCAGCCCGACACGGCAAAATATATATACATTAAGTCCGTCAAAATGAGTACGTAGCTTCGTTATACCTGGTCTTACAGATACCACGGTATCGCATTGTTACACTATTACTGGATCGACTACTATCGACTAACTAGAAAACCAGCTATCTCTAAGAAACGGTAGACGCAACATTGAAAAAATCTCAAGAGATATAGTAGTGTGTTTAATGTATAGTGCTAAGCATGTCAAATGCTAAAAATATATATAAAAATATCTAAATAGATATAGTCCTTCCATCATATTTTTCAGACAATACCAAATGGACAAGCTTATTATACCAAGGAGAACTACTCACCGTTGTACTGTGACCATCACGTGTGCGAATGGAACTACACCAATTTCTACGGCGGTATGTTTTCACAAGGCATACTTATTATAATTTTTAATAAAATGCATAAATACGAATATAAGAGTTGTGACACTTTCACGGCTAAATTACTGAACTAATGGTGATGGGCTTTGATACGGAGCTCGTGTGAAATTCAAGGAAGGAAATAGACTACTTTTTACATACGGCACGACATACGGTGGGTTTATTTAAGGGGTGAGGGCCCCACAATACTGTATGACTGTTTGTTGTCCAGAGCGACGAGGTGTGCGGTTAGGTACATTTTTCCCCGCCTTAACAAAAAAAAGGTTCTAATACAATATAAGACTACATTGTTAATGCCTTTTAGGTATTTAGAACAGCTTCTGTCTCCTATTTGAAGACGTGAGTAATGGTTAGCTTGATAGGTCAAAGAGTTCTAAGTAATGCATCATTGGGAATGAAATGGCGTGAATATTTCCCATTGTCATTTTTGTCTGTGTGGTGACGGGCTAAGAATACAATTGTCACCACCCCATTCTTTCCCACGGGTGTCGTATGCGGCGACTAAGGGAAGTAAGCAATTATCATCCATTGCATGACTGGTGGTAGGGCTGGGTACCAAGTGGGAGTATTCACTTGGTATCGGGCCCGAGCGGGTCGGTAACACCACATCCCCTGTGATCAGCCATGAAGCAGATCATTGCGTTTTGGCTGTAGCAGGAGATAGCAGTTTATTCTTTCATTTCATATCTGTGAAATGAAATAGTGAGCAGCGACTTGACAATACTCTCGGTAATGTTCAGTCCATGAGCGACGGTTACATTTACCATCAGATGGGTCTTGGCTCATCTGCCACTAAACGCAATAAAAAAAAACTATGACTAAAAAGAATGTGATAGAGAAATAGATCATTGCAGGAGAGTATTTACAACTAGTAATATTCGATAGCTTGGCGGAAAAAGCATACCAAAGGCTAAAATAAAAAAAAAAAATAAGCTAGAGAAAGGACGTTTGCTCTTCGTGGAAGCCGTTTCAATCTTTCTCAAGTGATGTGTTATGCAGACAGCATACTAGCGAACTTCAACTTATTTTATAGGTGCCTTGTGTCATAATTTCCAGGTCCATTCGCAATCCCCGGCGACCCTGGAACGGGATTGTCACCTGTTCCTCCATTTATCGACCAGACAACAGAAGCGTTCATACTTACAACCGACAACAATCTTTACATTGATGAAAATATTACATGTATGTTATCTATATATAAAAATCGATGTGTTCATGTTTCTTATGGACTCCAAAACAGCTGGATTTTAACGCAATCCTTAGATTAGCCCTGTGAGTGATTCTGTTTAGTAGCAACAGATATTTAGTGTTTTTTTTGGTAATTTTCTGTCTTATTATCTAAACTCCGTCACGTGACGGCTCCGTACCATCCACTAGAATTCATCTATAGATGATCAGTGTTACCCATGCTTTAGCTTATCACTAGTTTATATATAGATACTAAGGGCTAACAAACAAGCATCTGGCTCGGCTGATGGTTAGGTGTTAACAGGTTTTAGGCGCTAGAAATATTAGGGGCATCGTTTACATGTTGCAACTCAAGCGAATGGGAAAAGGTAGATATTGTGATAGATGGTATCATATACCTATTTTAGATACCAGCACTCTCATTCACTGAACAAAACAGCAGCAGTAAGAATATCTACTGTCAGTTTACGTCGTTAATTTTATGAGAGGGTTGTACATCACCGTTTTAATCGGCTCATGGTACGAAATCGGTAAATATAAATCATGTTATATAATCACTAGTGGTACACCCTTGTTTGTCCCAACGTGCATGGCTCAGGTCGATCGGGGAAATACGACTTTCTAACAGAAGAGCGCGTAAAACAACGTAGGTACCTACTCCTAATACTGTGATTGGTATGGTTGAGAGCGACGGAGACATCATCAGGTGGGCCTAATGGTTAATTACTACCCTTGTATTTAAAAAAAATATTTTTGTTTTAAAGAATCACTCAGGATCCCTTCTAATTTTAAGCGCAGAATATGTCAGCTACGGTTAAATTAATTCACTGCGGACATTAATTCACCAAGGATTTCATCGTTGGATAATTTAACCGAAAGTGAAATGGTTCCTCATGATGAATTATGACGTACCTACTCCTAATAGTTTACTTTTCATTCAGATACGTTGGACGGCTGTTGGTACATGTTCCCGCCACAGTACGGCTCCATCGCTGGAGTCAGCTACTTAGACCCACTTACTGTCAACGAATACCGATTCACTTGTCAAGGCTCTGCTGCAAATAAGGTGATACCTGGGATACTTTATTTTACTTTTATGTCATTCATACACGTCTACTGATTAGAATAAAAAATTCTACTCCATTTGCTTTTATAGCCTTTATTATGGCAAAACTGCCTCGGTGGTGCAACGGTAGCTGATCATGAGGTCTCGGGTTCGATCTCCGGGTCAATTTGTCCGTGTGGTGACGGACTAAGAATACAAGTATCACCACCCCATTATTTGCCACGGGTTTCGTATGAGGCGACTAAGGGAAGTAAGCAATTGTCATCCATTGTATGACTGGTGGTAGGGCTGGGTACCAAGTGGCAGTACTCACTTGGTATCGGGCCCGAGCGGGTTGGTACCACCATCTCCCGTGTGATCAGCCATAAAGCACATCGTTGCGTTTTGGCTGTAGCAGGAGATAGCCGTTTATATTTCGTTTCATATCTGTGAAATGAATTGGTGAGCAGCGGCTCGACAATACTCTCGGTATAGTCGAGGCCATAGGCGACGGTTACCATTTACCATCTGATGGACCGTGGCTCATATGCCACTAAATGCAATAAAAAAAAAAAAAATTCTCAGTAGCTGTCCGGAGTTTGGAAATGTGCCCGGTAGACGATAACAGGCTCGTCCCCTATTACATGGGACTTAAACATAGCTGGTGAACCATGGGTGTGTAAAACCTACCCCTACCCCTTCGGGGATAAAGGGTGCTGCTATGTTTATGTATTATTCTTAATTTTGTCGTGGGTCCAACCTGTTCGGTTTTAGCTGATAATAAGTATTTACACGGAGCGAATGATGCCTAGGAACTTCCATGATCCAACTAGGGGCAAAATTGGCGACCTCAAAGCAAGATGGAAGCCGGACTTAAGTATATTTATTCCGGATTTTATGTCTACATGTCACGAATGTCAGGGCATACTGTTTAATGATGCTTTCTGAAGTAGGTATAGTCAAGTGTTTATAAATACATGTCATATTCATTAAACACGAAGTGGAAAATGTGAAATCGAAAATAACAGTCACGAGCAAAATTTGAACCTGCATCTCCTGGATACCGTCTAGATGCTTTGCCAATTCAGCTATCGTGACAACTGCTCTCGACTGCTAACTTCGATAACACATTCATGCTTAACGTCCTGGGTGACGTCTGTGCCATACTTATGTATGTCATACTTATGTATTTTTAACACAAAGTCGAAAATGTGAAACCGAAAATAACAGTCACGAGCAATCTCATGGATACCGTCCAGATGCTTTGCCAATTCAGCCATCGTGACAACTGCTCTCGACTGCTAACTTTGATAACACATTCATACTTAACATCCTGGGTGACGCCTGTGCCATACTTATGTATGCCAGGAGATGCAGGTTCAATTCCTGCTAGTGACTGTTATTTTCGACTTCACATTTTCCACTTTGTGTTTAATGTATATGGCTAAGCATGTCAAATGCTAAAAATATATATAAAAATATCGAAATATACATATCCTATTGTTTAACTTTGCGACCTGCGCCGTTAGAACCCAGTGGGTTCGCGTCCAATAATGCAATGTATAAAGATTTCTTATTGGTAAGGTAGCCATGGGCCATGGACTTAACAACTAGAAAGCTTCTGCCAACCGTAACTACTTACCTACTTGCTGACGTATCCTTAAGTGACAGAAGCAGGAGGATGTTCAGTTATCCCCAACAGATACTCAAGAATAATCCATAACCGGTTAAGTGGCAAGATGGTGGTATTGTCCAAAGTTGCAATTTTCTATTGATAGATGTCACTGTTTTAAAGTAAAAGAGATATTGACAAATACAGCCCTAGATGTCGCTAGTGGCAATTTTAAATGTCGATATCATTGTATTCAGTTGCTGTTGTATATATAGAGCCACCTATATACCAACCTGCTACCTACAGCAAGCGATGTCTCACTTAGTACCCAGCACAGGTAAACATTGATTTCAAACCATGTTTTTTGGATCACAGGGGTTATACTGGTACCCGCAATGGATGGGTGCGCCACCACATCACCCATATCCTCAGTCCGGTGACCATTCGAGTGCAGTTCAGCGTCCTGCAGAGACACCGTACTACCCCCACCAGCAAGGCCCTCAAGCGCCACCGTTACTCTTGCCGAGCAGACCGGAATTAAATTGATTATATAAAAATTAGTTTTTATTTTTTAAATTTTAAGTATAAACCTAGGTCGTAGGAATGGTCCGTTTCGACCTGGGGAGTACCAATCTCTCACAGTTCAGCGTGAAACAACGGTAGGTGTATTACTGTTGTTTTGTATAGTGAGTGAGAGCGTTGAAGGGTTGAAGGTCTAGTTCCTTTTCATCCTCTCCTTATTATCCTTCCTCTTCAACTGTCTCTTGGTGTTGCTAGCTACTATAAACTACGGTAACCGCTTAGGACCCATTCATTACGTAATTACCCCATTGGGTTAAGAAAATCTATACATGCCCTTATCTTGGGAGCCAGGGGGGTAAAGCCCACTCTTACGTAATATTTTATAAGTCAACATTTATTATTAAAAATCTCACTAGGTACTAGTAAAAAAATCATCAAAAGCATCCTTACGTAACTAATGAATGGCCCCTTACCATCAAATGGACCGTATGATTTGCTTGCTACCCTTATAAAATCTCATAAAATTGCCTAAATAAGTCAAGGTACTGGCTCGGTGGCTTAACGGTACTGTATGCGATTGCGGATCACAAGGTCTCGGGTTCAATTCCCGGGAAGGCCCAACAAAAAGTTATTTGATATTTCCGTCAAGGAATTAGGAAGTTCAGTTAGGTTATTCGTGCCTCGGAAAGCACGTAAAGCCGTTGGTCCTGCACCTAGTCTCACTGATCATATTGCTTATAGTGGCAGACGAGCCACGGCCCTTCTGACCGAGACCACCTTGGTAGGAGACCCGCTCGGGCCCGATACCAAGTGAGTACTCCCACTTGGTACCCAGCCCTACCACCAGTCATGCAATGGATGATAATTGCTTACTTCCCTTAGTCGCCTCATACGACACCCGTGGGAAAGAATGGGGTGGTGACGCTTGTATTCTTAATCCGTCACCACACGGACAAAGATCATCTCGGAATGCCGTCCCACCAGGCTACGAGAGTGAGTTGCTCTTGTTAACGCACACACTCGTGTACTTATATACTCCTGCGTACATGGCTAGTGTCTGACCACACTGGCCGAACATCACAGTTACATTGCTACAATGCTAGTCCGAACTATTATAGAGCTGTTACAGAACTGTCTGTACATTTAAGATATTTGAGAAAATTACTGTATTAAGCTATAAAGGCGTGTCTAAACACAAAACTCTTTTCAGATATTTTAGATCTATATTTTTTAGCAATTGACATGCTTTAATTGCAAAATTAAACTTACTATATTGGATGCATGTAAATGCTTGCCGATAGATGGCGTTGGTCGTAAGACAAATGTGGTGAGGAGATTGGGATGATCGAAAGATCGGTAGGATAGCTCAGTGGCTTAGAGCACTTCCCCGGATTGGAAAAGACGCGGGTTCGGTTCCCGCTCCTACTAAAAAAATCTCTTTATCCTTATTCACAAATAATTTATACTCTTTTTATATTTTTTGTCTATTTGTTCGTTCGCGCATCACGCAAAAACTATTGAACGGATTTCGATGCAACTTTATTTTTATTTCATAGCTCTTGATGAGATTTAACAACTGGTATACATTTTATCCCGCTACTTAATCGAACCTGAGATATAACCTAGTCTAGCTTTCGGCTGCGGCGGAGGCGCGGGAAGTCTAATTAACAATATAATCAGAAAAATAACTATCCTTTGTGGGACTGAACCTACAGAACTTGCCATGGAGAGTACTTAAACCACAACCGCGATCTGTGCAGTCAGAAGATTCCCGGTCGCCCCTCAAAGACTTAAAACAAGTGATAATATTTCTGCAGGTAGTTAATTTACCACCTAAAGCATCGCATATAATGCAGAAATAAAAAAGGACACACTTATTACGATTTTTAATAACTTTATTCATATTCATAATTTACACAAACATAACGATATCTAATGTCAACTCACAGGAGTTTATAACCTAAATATATTTTAAAATATATGTCGAAATACAATTTAAGATAACTATTGCACTTAGTATACATTTTTAATAAAACTTTTTGTATTTAATTTATAATATGCTATGAAAAAATGTTTACAATCGCTACAGTAAACACATCTAGCAGTTTAGCTCACAAATACAGATTTGTGACGAGAAGGTTGTTTGCAGCTGCCGAAACAAATTAATTTTTATTATAAAACAAACTGTAATATAAAAATTTAAATTAAAGATTGAATATGAATAACATATAATATGATCTTAATAAGACTTACAAATACAAATGTATCTAATAAAACAAATCTATTAAACTAAAATATCGTAAATAAAACAGACAATCACAATCAATTTATGTCAGCAATCAATTAACAATGAACAAATTCAAAAATTAAATGCGGACATATTTTTTACATGGCAACATTTGTCGCTTGTTTCAAGTGTACAAAATTATTACTATCGTCAACTTACAGTTATTTCAGAGCCCTATGCACTGGAATATCACAGTTAAAATATTATTATATGACCAATATTCTGGATTTAAATAACGGCAGTATTAGTATCACTAAGCAGTTTGTTTATTGTATTTCCATGGAATTGAAGACAATGGCCACTTGTTTTTAGAAAAAGAAAATAGACGCCATTTTAAGACGTTAATAATTTTGTTTAATGTTCCATAATTAATAAAATATTCTGTATGTTGCATAGATAGTAATAAAAGCATTTTTTGATATTTGAATATGTAGCATAAATTAACTCATTTTAGGCAATCTTATGCCTAAGTTTAGTATAGGGCTAGATTATAAGAAATAACCTAGTTTTAGTACAGAGTAAAGATATGAACACATGGCGTTTACAAGAAATAGTTTCACAATATTCTTTGGAAATGTGAATAATTAGAAAAAATAAATGCTATAGGGGGATATCGTTTTAAAATTCAATATTCGTGCACATAAGATTCAATGATGTACAGATGTAATAGGTGTTATTTTTTTTCTATGTAGGAACACATTTTTGTTAAATTTATTTAAATAACCGTACTTCATGGTTTCTATAACAATCTTAGTTTTTTTTTACATACATATGCACTGGCACAGGAAAACTTCTGTCATTCATATTAAAAGGCATAATACATGTGTAAGCCGAACACAAATAATGTAACAATAGCCAAAATGACTGATGCAACTTGCGATTTAGAAAGAAAGAAAACATATTTTATTTTCGATCTCACACGACTAGTCATTAGCTATGTAAGCAAGGCAAATCAGTTTGTAGATGCGTGAGGTCAAAAATAAGGTACTCATCTCTCTCCAGCGTTGATATTAGGCCCAAGATAAGGTAACGAATGCCAAGTACTTAGCTATGCCTTAGTATTACCTAAGTATATATAATATATACAAGAAATTTTGCAGTCGTATTAGTAAATTGTTTTTAAAAGCTTAAGTTGCCTAATATTATGTTTATGATTTTGGAAGTAACTGCAAAACTTATTTTGCATTTATGGATTCTTATCTAACAAAAATATTCTAAATTAGAGAATAGCTATCATGTGCCTGTATATAATAAGTTAAAATATTAGCCATTTATTAAAATCTCAACTAGCAAGTTGTCGATCCGAAGGTTTCACAAATTATCCTAGAATGCATCGACTACAAAGTTAAGCGTTAATAGATTCTATTCTCGACTTTATGATTTCTATGGCAGCAATTGAATGAAGTAAGTCATTTTTAAATGTTAAGGTATTCAATGATTATATTGGAAGGCCTTTTTGCATGCGACATTCTTAATAAATTATTCAATTGGCATTCGAAACATTACATATTAAATTACGAGCGATCGATATTGCATTATATATAAACAGGGTTGTTTAAATTCCTAAGAATTCTTAAGATAATGAATGTCATTTATTATACGCCTAGACAGAATCTCATTTATTATACAGTACACAGAAAAAAATATATTGAGTATATGTATGTATCAATGGTAAAGTAATGTATCAATGGTAAAAGAACTTTTTGGATGAAAATATGTATATGCAGAACTAATATGAATGGGTCTAGATTCACAGCTTTCCATTGTGCGGTGCAGGGGTACAGCTATAAAACTATAAACGTTTAATAAACATTAGATATATGTCCCAGAGTAAATTAAAATTATATACAAGCTCAGATATCGTAAGGCGAAGCATAATAATTATACTTCTTGGTCTAAACATTTTTTTTTTTACTTTTTTAGCGTATATGTAGTAATGAGCTATCCTAATATAATTCGTATTAACATAAACAATTAAAACAATAAGATTGCAACCGCACAATATTCCTATAATATATTATTTTGTATACTTAAAATATGGCCGGATTTGTTTATGCTTTCTGCTCAACTTCATCGATTTCAAATTCTTTCTCCCAACTTTCATCAGAATTTGCACTAACATCGTCCTTTATTTCTTTATCGCCAAAGTAGTCTTCAACTAAATTGTTGCCGCAAACGTCAGATTTTGCCGCCTTTTTTGGAGAACGGCCATTTTTATTTTTTTTATTGTTTAGCTTGTCTCTGGCTTGTGGGGTTTTTATTCTTTTGTTATCTGTGTTAGTAGTTTTGTCTGTGTTGTTATTCGCTAAATCGCGAGAAGAGGTCTGTTTGGACATTTTCTTTGTGGCTATTTCTTTCTCGTATTCTTCTAGGAGTAAAATTTGTTGTTCTTCAGTGAGTTCCACGTCGTTGACGAAGACTTCTGTACAGAGGTTTACATACAATAAAATTATATCGAAATTCTAAATTGCAAAATAACCAAAAGGTCGTTAAATTGGTATATATTATATAAATTTAATTTGACGTATATTCAAATAATACATTTTATATACGTTTCTACTTAACTGAATAGACATGTTTTAAGCCTTTATGAGTATTATTTAAATTATATCTATTTAATTACCAAATTTTGAACAAATTATGTTATCATAGGTAAATTAGGAAGATACATTTTAAGCAATTTGTATACATAAAAAGCATATATTTCATTAATTTCTAAATACTTGGGAGTATATAAAACAACATTTTGAAGAAATAATTTTATTTTAGCAATTTAGCAAAACACAAAATTATATTATAATATTTAAGTGAACAAAAAAATGAAATCTTTAAAACTAAATATTAAGTTTAAGAACCGATCTACAGTCGATATATAGAAGCATTACAATTGAAGAGATCGATTTGTTAGTATAACTATATATCTATGTTATTATGTATTTATTAATATGAATATAAGAATCGATATGTAAGATATCTAAAATAATTATTTTAATGAACAAAATAACCCAACATAGGTTTGCTGAACTCTATAACTAATAAAATTCGGCATAATGTATAATTTTATTACACCAAAATGTACTCATTTTCTTGATAAAAACAAGCTTCTTATTTCACTATTAAGTTTATTAATATGTCTTTTCCAGTTTATCGTATTTTTTTAATTATTAGCTATGAGTAAGTCTATAGTTATATAGTTAGTCTATAGTTTATAGTTAGTCCCGTTTATTAGTTGAGTGTACAAATAGTTGCTATATATATGTATCGCTATAAATATCGATGTTTTTATACCGATATTTGGTATAATAAGGCACACGAATGCAGCATTACCCTATTTACTTACCATCTTCCCAGGCACAGGTGTCATCTAATTCCGGAGCGACATAGTTCGGTGTTTCGTCATCAAGACCAGACAGAACCTTTTTGGGACTCCTGGAAAACGGTCCGAAAGAATATATGTAATGATGTGCATTAAGGAAATAAATACCAAATTTATTTAGTACATCGTAATTTACTGTTTTTTTAATGCTAATGTTGGCAGACGAGCCACGGTCCACTTGGTGGTAAGTGGTAACCGTCGCTCATGGACTCAACTATACCGAGAGTATTATCAAGCTGCTGCACACCATTTAATTTCTGAGATATGAAATGAAAGAATAAAGGGCTATCTTCTGCTACAGCCAAAACACACTGACGTGCTTCATGACCAGTCACACTGAAGACGGTGGTACCGGCCCTAGTTCCCGTAGGATAGCTATATTTACATAGAGACAATTAATGTGGTCTATGAGTTATGTATTTATATAGTTTTGAAGTCCACGCGGTCGGCCATGCCCGCGTGGACTAGAAACTGGCAGATAGAATATAGTTAATTTAATATGGAATTATACAATAATTAAGTATGTAAAAAATGGATGTGTATCGTATACTGTATCGTGTATATTACCTCAGAGGTAGAGAGGTACCGCTTACGTCCCAAGAACAAACATGTAGCAATTTATCCAGCACAGTCTTTTAGACTCTATATTGCTTTTTTATAGCGTAGGAATATCATGATTTTATCCACTCAAGAAGAAATAAAAGTATGTCTTACTGTTCAATGGGCATGCAAGTTTGCATGGGTAGATGAGCCAACACGGGGTCCTGGGTAGGCACTTCGTCTATGGGCTGCTTGCGTGAAGCAGCTGCGAGGCGATCTTGTAACAAAGCCACGCGGAACAGATATCTGGGAATCACGATCAAAATATTTAAAGTTCCTAATACTTAGTTTGTTCATAGCGATAGAGCCTTGCTTATCCGATCCCAGAATGAACAGGCCGACTCGATCGGGGAAGTACTTCACAAAAGATCAGCGTGAACCAACAGTAGTGGTACCGTTGTGTTTCGTATGATGAGTGAGAGTGCCGGAGACCCAAATCCCCTCCCTATCCCTACTTTTTATCTTTCCTATCCTCTCCGTAGTATCCTACCTATCCTTTCTTGAATATACTCTATGCACTTCTTATCCCTTTCCTTGGAGATGGCGACGCGTGAGTGATGCCTCTGGTGTTGCTAACGTCTATAGGCTACGGTAACCGCTTACCATCAGGTGGGCCGTATGCTTGTTTGCCACCCACATAGTATAAAAAAAATACTAGAAATAATACGTTTAAAAAGTAAAATAAAATTAGATTAATGTGCTTGCTCCGATGGTTCAGACATGTGGAAAGAATGCCGAATGAGCGATTGGTTAAGAAGATATACAATGTGAAAGTGGAAGGATATAGGTACAGGGGGAGAGCGAAACTCACCTACCTAGACCAAATCGGTCCTGTATTGCAGGAAGGTAGAATCAGGAGTCTCCGAAACCGGCGAGCATGTATGAAGAGAATTATGAATGTTGAGGTAGCGAGAGATTTATGCAAGAATAGAGCCTTTTGGCACTCTGTTCACTCTGCCTGCCCCGCAAGGGCGATGGCGTGTTGATAAGTAAGTAAGACTAATATGCTGGCATCGTCCAGGCTGAGCGCTAATACATATAAATATATTGATATCAGGGAGATTATCCCATGAAAAAAACTCCCTCTCTTTCACTCCCGCAACTTACTCCTTACGCATGCAATCATTAATGTGATAATGTAGTACACAGACGTAGGGTAGCCCGCCTGTCCGCTAGTATAGGCGGAGAGACGGCACACAGCGGGTTATTTAGTGGGCGTGGGCCCCAAACTACCCTGTTCATTTCCCCGAGGGACGGGGTGTGCGGTTAGGTACATTTTTCCCGCCTTAACAAAAAAAAAGAAGGGTAGCCCGTCTGGGGCCACATTATTATGATAGGGACGTTTTGGTAAGTACGAGGAACTTTTAATAAATAATGTTTTTGAGTTTTGTTCCTTCTCCATTTAATTTAAGAATACATAATGTCACCATCTCATTATACATATGTAGGAAGAATAAGGAAATTCAGTAAAGACATCATCGATTGAAAAAAAATCAGAGACAAGGGTAGAGAAGAGATATATTGCGAAGATTTAGAAAGAGAGAGTTTATTAGGTCATTTTCTCTCTCGTTCTGGAGCAGTTAAAAGCCCGGTAGCATGTCGAAATATGTGCTAGCCTTTTTTATAATTTACTAGATGACGCGTTGAACTTCGTATCACCTGCAATTTATTTTATCGGCGATTATCAATCCTGATCAAGTTGCATCGTCTAAGATTTAGATCTTGATAGGTTATTAAATAAAAGTAGCTTGTAATGCAAATGAATTAGAAAGAATGACAGTAGCTGTCAGTCGACCTGTTAGCCAAATTTTATGGGTACAAAGTTATCAATATTGAATATTTAAATTTTTCTATATTTTTTATAGATAATTGCCTCTTTTTTTACTTTAAAACCACCTCTGTATTAGAGCGAACATAACAACAAACCAAATTCAAACCGGTCAAGCCAGTTTTGAGTTTTAGCGAGACTAACGATTAACATTTGATTTTTATATAATAATATATAGATTTTATGATGGGGTAATCACAATGGCTGGTAAATATTAATTACAGTTAGTAACTTGAATCGAGATCTCGAAAAGTAAAAGTATTGTTTAATATAATAAGCAAGTTATTTATTATAGCTACGAAATATATTAACAGTGAAATACCTTTCCCAGAATTCATCGTGGGAGACAGCATCAGGCACAAGTTTATCATACTGTGATCGCAGCAGCAGACTGGCGTTAAGTCGCTTGGCCGCGGCTGAAGGACTGATCACTCCTGCTTCGGCACACTCGAGGCTCGCTCGCCAGGCTTCGAAGTCTGGACTGTAGGCTGGGACTATGAATGTCGCGTCTACGCGCTGTAAGGCTTCCAGTTCTTTCTGTGGATGCACAATACTGCAATGTTACTAATTCTTAACCAGAAATATTGTGCCCAATCGAGTACATATTAAAGAGAGTACATAGTCGTAGTCTAAGAGCGTTATAAGACCTGACGCTCCGTGTGCGGATGCGTCGCTTAATGGAGGGTACCCGAAAGGATAACCCGCCGGCGGGCCACTGATGTAACATAGTTCCAATGGCCCGCCAATACAGGCGGACAGACCGCACACGGCAGGTTTATTTAGTGGGTGAGGGCCCCACACTACCCTGTTCGTTGCCCCGAACGACGGGGTGTGCGGTTAGGTACATGTTTTTCCCACTTCAACAAAAAAAGGGCGTTACAACGGATTATCAAAGGGCCGTGGATTTGAACCTCATCTATTATAATGTTTTTTCCGTATATATGATTCAGATTTCGGCCATGGCGGTCAGTGTCTGTTCACACAGGCCGCTGTACGCAGGAGGTACTAATAGTGCACGAGTGTGTGCGCTAACAAGTGCACTCTCTGTTACCTTACTCTATTAATCCGATGGGATGGCATTGACTGGAGTGATATCAGGGGGGTTAGAATGTATCTCACTAAAACGTATCGACATCGCATCGTGTCATTGTGACATGCGTCGGTTTCTCTACCAATCACAAGCTATACGACGACGACGATGTCAATACGATTTAGGGAGTTACATTCTACGGGCCCAGGCGCGAGATCAACGGCTTTACTTGTTTTAGGGGTACCGGGATGAAACCCCATCAGCTTCCTAACTCCGAGCTGCTATTGAGAATTTTTGACGAAAATCCCTACGATCTTTTAGTGGCTCGACCCGGGATTCGAACGCAAGACCTCATGATCCGCAGTGTCATACGCTGCAGCTAGATCCGTATTCACTTACCTTGTATGTGGACAACATGGTGGTATCTCCTGAGGATAATATCACTTCTGTGTCGTCTTCATCGTCTGGTTCTGGGTTCAAAGCTGTGCTCACTTGACCTGAAAACCCAAGTTATATTAATAAGATTAAATTGCGGCGGCAGCTTTGTAAACATCATTGTGCCTGGGTGGCACGCCACAGAATATTCTTATGGATAAAAAGAAATACTTTGTATTCTGTATACCGAGTTGAGTCTATGAGAGGTCGTTACCACTTACCATTAGATGAGTCGTGGCACGTCTGCCACACTAAACTTAAAAAAAAATCTAAGCAAGAATGTTATCCTATCTGGGCCTGTAATGTAACTCACTAAATAGTATCGACATCGTATCGTCTCGTATGTGATTGGTGGATGAATCGACGCGAGATATCGCAATAATCCCTCGACCAATCACGGTGATCTCTCAACCAATTACAGTGACACGATGCAATGTCGATACGATTGAGTGAGATACATTCTAGCCCCACAGGTCAGCGTGATATTTTTTTAACTACACTCTGCAATAAGTAATAATTCCTGTATAGCGGGGAACTTTACAAAATACAAGGATCATTCTTTAGAGCAAGGTGTTGTCAAAAAACCACTGAAGGAATGTAATATGGTCGCAGTGGCCCGCCAATAAAGGCGGAGAGACGGCACACGGCGGGTTTATTTAGTGGGTGAGGGCTCCGCACTACCCTGTTCGTTGCCCCGAATGACAGGGTGTGCGGTTAGGTACATTTTATCCCGCCTAAATAAAAAAAAAGGTGTCAAAAAAAAAACTAGACGTCGCGGGACGTCTAGCAGATGTGAAAACATATTATTTTGTAGAAATAAAATGATCATAACTTGACAAAGTACTCGGCAAGACGAATCATACGAGCCCAAACTCGATAGGGTTGCGCCGTTTCATTATAGAATTCCTATATCCACCTTTCAGCTCCATCATCAGATCAGCTCTATGTCATCATAATATTGCATCGTTACGTGATATTCACATGCGTGTAAAATTTCAGCTCAATCGGAAACCGGGAAGTGTGTCAAATTTAACTTGCAAGATTTGAACGGGACAAGCACAATAAAAGCGTCGCCACGCTAACAGCCGATTTTACCCTCCCTCCGCATTAGATGTTTCACATCAATAATTTGTGGATCACACAGAGTTGTAAGTACTGTTTGGGAACCGAACCCATAATCTAAATCACTCCACCATTTATGCAGTTAGACCATTTCTTTGCTGTGATAGTACGTATATCGGTAAGAAAAAAAAAAAAATTATTGCTTGGAGAGCCTTGCTTACCCCAGCATGAATGGGCCAGCTCGACCGGGGACGTACCACCCATTCACGGAAGATCAGCGTGCAACAACGGTAACATTCCTACCATTGTATGGTGAGTAGGAGCGCCGGAGGCCGCAATCCCCCTATCTTTTCTATCCTTCCTATCCTCTCCTTAGTATCCTACCTAACCTCTCCCTATTATTATCCTTCCCTAGGAGATGGCTACGCGCGAGTAATGCCTCTGGTGTTGCTAGCGTCTATAAGCTACGGTAACCGCTTACCATCAGATGGGCCGTGTGCTTGTATGCCACCCATGTAGTACCTATATGTAAAAAAGACTAATAAAAAGAAAGATAGAAAAAATAATATTGCTTACCAATAAAAGTGCTGAGACTCTTTTTCATCACATTCGCTGGCGATTCCGGTACGTCCAACTGAAACAAAATACATTAATTAGTTATTTTAAAGAACAAATTATTTGTGAAAGTGGAAAAAAAGAACTTTACTGCGAGCAGGATTCAACCTGCTTCCTATCCAATCCGGAGAAGTGCTCTGGACCGCTAAGATATCGCAGTCGCCTAACAGCGCCTCCAAATCTCCACTTCAATTAGTTTTAGATGTTTACAACTCGGAAAAAAATAGTTATTAGTAACATTATGTGATCGTCGCCGTGTGGGGCCGGCTTTAGAATTATCCCACTCCTCTCTACCCACGGGAGTCGTAAGAGCCGACTGAGGGAATATCGGGGGAGTGGGCAGCAGCACTCCTTCGAGTATTAACAACATCCACTGCGATCGCCAACCCGCCTGCCAAGCGTGGCGATTACGGCACTATCCCCCATTTCTTGGGGAGGCCTATGTCCAGCTGTGGGCTTTGAAAGGCTGATGGGTTATGTGATCATCTAAAATTAGATGCGCACGGTATAAAGGATATCACTATAAAATCTGCTTTTGTAACCTTTCCTATAGAATATCTACATTTTAACAGATTAAGAAAGGAGGTTCGAATTCGACCCGTACCGTGTTTGTATGTCCGCGATTTTCTCAAAATCTAATAATTCGATCTGGATGAGGTTTTCGTTATTAGAAGGATATCTTTTCAATTAAGGTTTTAGTGTCTATAGCATAATTAGGATCTGATAAAGATGTTTGGAGATGGACAATGGAACTCTTTATAGAAGGCGGTTCTTTTTTCTTTGAAAATAATGATGTATTATTTCCATCAAAGTGATTTGAATGCGTTTTCGGATTTAAAATATAGTGTTACTAGCTCAACCCGAGACTCCACCTGCCTTCTAAATTTAGCCCACCGAGTATATCAGGCAAATTCTACAGTAACTCCTCCACATCTCGGTTAAAGATATTTTATCCAGGTCATAAGACATTATTATTTTATTCGGCACATAAGGTGTGTCTAATAATCAAGTGTCTCATTTATCTGTCAAGCAAATTTCACCTAAATTCGTGTAATCGTTTACGGGTGATTCACGGACAACAATCCAAACGCCTTACATCGTCAGAAACTTCCAGGTTTATAATATTGGTAGGATACCTTCAATGTTTTCCCGATGACAGTGGACGTTGTGGAGAAAACGTGGCTCGCCTCGCTCTTGACCGCGGTACCGATCTCGTCGAGGTCCTTCTTTACCATTGTGTACACTTCCGCTGACTAAAACAATATTTAGGTAAAATAAATAAAAGTTATAAAAAAACAATGCGATGCTCATGGAACTTTGAGAATCCTCCAATATACCATACCGGTCAATTTTATATGTAGGAACACTTCCTAAGCAAATATAGCTTTCTTTAATTATAGCTTTAGAATTGTCCCACCCCTCTCTACTCACGGGAGTCGTAAGAGTCGACTGAGGGAATACCGGGGGAATGGGCAGCAGCACTCCCTTGTTACGATGTAACCGAACAAATTACTATATAAATTATAAAGTCGCATATTCAATTGATACCGGATACCATATCCGCAAATTTAAAATACGCGCGGTTGCCTGGGCCCCCTATCCAGTTAGATTATCGCCAATGGGTCGCATGATTCCACTCCCACAAAGACCAGAATCAAATATTATTACCATATATGGCCAGCATGCGATCCCGGATGCGAGCAGAGTACGCCAGGGTTCGAGAACGTTCTATGGCTACTCCAATCGCAAGCGTATGGATAGGAAAAGTTCTAGAACAAAAAACTATCCACCAATGTGTAAGTCGGGGGCATCAGCGCTAAAATGAGATAGCAATAATAGAAAGATAGAAGGGGGTATTACTAGTGTAAAAATATGAATATGGAACAGGAGGTAGATTGTTTTTTCTCGGACTCTGAATTATCGTGTGTGTCAAGGCAGATAACACTGCTTAAATTAATATAGTAATTAGTTAAAATATTTTTGCCTAGGGCATTTAAAAGTAAAAGTGTGTGACTAGGAAACCCCCAAAGAACTGAGCTGAAGGGAGCGCCGGTCTTAAATATACCGCCCCCCATAATTAATCACTAACATCTGAATAAAAGCTCCTGGGGTTTCAAGTCCCGAATTTCAAGTTCAAGTTTCAAGATACCGTTCCTGGCTACGCTCGAGATCCGGGTTACGACCTTTCGGGTTGCGGCTGAGCTAAGGGTCCGGGTTCCGGCGCCGGTTGCGCCGGCTTCACCCGCCTACCGGCAGATATCTGCGCGCGCCGAAGGACGAGGGCCTGTCCTTCGGCCCAGTTACAGCAAAGCAGTTAAGTACCTATATCTTACTATTATAAAGCTGTAACCGAGCTGTGTCTGTACATTTAAGATATTTGAGAAAAAATACTGTAATAGGCTATATATATAGGCGTGTCTAAACACAAAACAATTTTTTTTAGATTTGCTGCCTGTTTACCTCTTTGTTTGTTCGCACATCACGCAAAAACTACTAAACGGATTATATGCAACTTTTTTTATTTGATAGATCTCTATTAGACATAAAAACTGATATACATTCCGGCTACTATATCGGGAACCTGAGATATAGCCTCAAAACTAGCTTTGGCTGCGGCGAAGCCAAAAAACAAACAAAGCAAAGGATACCACTCACATAATAAGCCTATTATAATTTTAGTTCTCTGTACAAAATGTAATGATTCAACCCTTGGGCATCTGAACAAAATTGTGTCCGATAAAGATGTCACCACCACATTTTGTCCCGCGGTATGGTTGAAAATTAACACCCACTGCATGGTGGTAGGAAGTGTACAAAATAAGAATACTCATTTATTATCGGGCCCAGACGGGTCGGTAAAGTCTGAGGTGAATCTCTCCGTGTGTTTTGGTTGTATCGGAAGAGGTGTGAAGTTTCCATTCATTATTTTACTCTTCTAATTGAGATCCATCAGGAGGGCCGTGGCTCTACTTAGTTTTTTTTTTATACTATGTGGGTGGCGAACAAACACACTGCCCACCTGATGGTAAACGGTTACCGTAGCCTATAGACGTAAGCAACACCAGAGGCATTACTCGCGCGTCGCCATCTCCAAGATAGAAGGTGGATATAAAGAATAATAATTAGAGGATAGGAAGGATCCTTAATAATAAGAGAGAATAGGGAGGGGCTTCCAGCACTCTCACTCACCATATGAAACTGATCTTTTGTCATAGGGTGGTACTTTCCCGATCGAGCAAGCCAATTCATGTTGGGATAAGCAAGGTTCTGCCACTATAAGCAATCAAAAAGCAGTCGTTTGCTTAATTAATCTTATAAACATTATCCATATAACGTATCATAATGACGACTTAAGAAAGCGAGTAGGTATGAAAGAGAGTATTGGTGTAAAGATGCGAAAGGGATTACTTCGATGGTACGGACATGTGGAAAGAATGCCGGACGAGCAACTGGTTAAGAAGATATACAATCCCAAAGTGGAGGGATGTAGGTACAGGGGGAGACCGACACTCACCTACTTAGTCTAAATCGGTCATGTATTGAAGGAAGGTGGAGTCAGGTGTCTTTGAAACCGGCGAGCATGTATGAAGAGATTTATGAATATTGAGGAAGCGAGAGATGAATGCAAGAATAGAGCCTTTTGGAATACTATCTTCTCTGCCTACCCCACAAGGGAGATGGCGTGATTATAAGTAAGTATTATCCATATCGAATTATTATTATATGAATATGTAATAAATGTTATTAACAAATAACGGCATTACGTGATAAATGTTTCCGAACTTGTTTTCAAGGATAGATGCAAATAGTGTATTCAATACAACATATTTCGAATTGTGACCTTTGTTTGTGTTGGGGCTGACGACAGTGTAATTGAAATAATGTACAGTGTAATATTAAAATGTACAGTGTAATATTAAAATGGTTATAGTATAGCCTCCATCTATACAAACAAAAAAATCTTCCTTCAATACATGACTGCTTTGGTCTAAGTGGGTATCGGTCTTCCCCTGTACCTGCATCCTTCCACTTTCACATTTTATCTTCTTAACCAGTCGCTCACCCGGCATTCTTTCCACATGTCCGAAACATCAGAGCATTCCCTTTCGCATCTTACACCAATAAAGTGTATTCATACCTACTCGCTATCTTACGTCGTCGTTACGAATGCGGTCAGCCAGCATTTCTTTTTTGTTTAGGCAGGAAGAAATGGTCCTAACCGCACACCAAGTCGTGCGGGGCAACGAAAAGGGTAGTGTGGGGCCCGCACCCACTAAAGAAACCCGCGTGTGGGGCCCGCACCCACTAAAGAAACCCGCCGTGTGCGGTCAGTCAGCCTAACTCCACAGATTTTCCGTAGAGATCGCATTTAAACCTCATTGATTTTACTCTCATGCTTCCGTATAACAATGTTGGGACAAGCACGGCGTTGTGTACTGTACTATTGTGACACGTGCCTTCTGGCTGAGGTGGTGGCTGCCGAGAAATTGGGCCTACATGTGAATGTTAGCAAAACCAAAATAATGGTCTCTCTATTTTTTTTAACTCCAATTTACTCTTCTCTCTATACCAATGGTATATCTTCCATCCCGACTGAATTCATATCCAAGATATACGTATTCATCCACTTGTTCTAGCACATCATTGTCAATTATAACTCTAACATCTGTTCTGGCTTCTCCTTTTTCAAAGACCATTATTTTGGTTTTGCACACATTCACATGTAGGCCCAATTTCTTACAATCTTCTGTCATTACGTCGACTAGGGTTTGCAGGTCAGTCGCTGACTGTGCTAATAGTGCCAAATCATCTGCATATAGCAATGAATTAACCACTAAGTCGGCCAATTGAACTCCGACATTCATTTCATTCAACTTTGGAAGACTTTTAGCCAGATATATGATAAACAGTCTAGCTGAACGCAGCCCTATTTAACGCCGCTATTTACAAAAAACCAAGGCGACATTCCATAATTTCAGGTTATCGTTTGCGAAATCAAAAAGTACCGGGAAAAGATCAATAATACACAAAATTTTTGTTATTCATCCCAATTTATTTTATCACCTTCAAAGTATGCTCCTTCAGAAACGATAGACTTACGCCAACGAATAATTCAATCATCAAAACATTTTTTAAACGCTGTTTCCGGAATTGAGTTCATTTCTTGCCGCGAATTCTTCTTTATGTCTTCTACCGATTGAAAACGGGTGCCACGAAGTGGTAATTTGAGTTTAGGCAAGAGAAAGAAGTCGGCTGGAGCCATATCTGGTGAATATGGTGGTTGCTCGATGGTATTTGTTGAGTGTTTGGACAAAAATTCATTCACAATGATAGTCTTTTGCGATGGCGCATTATCGTGGTGCAAATCCAAGAATTTTCGTTCCACAAATCTGGCCTTTTTCGTCGAATTTGCTCTCTTAAACGCCGCATAACGCTCAAATAATATTCTTTATTTACCGTTTGACCTTCTGGCAAGAATTCAGAGTGCACAACACCGCGATAGTCAAAGAAAACAGTCAACATGATTTTGACTTTTGATCGACTTTGGCCTGGTTTATTCGGTTTCAGTTCAGTTGGAAGTCGCCACTCCGAAGCTTATTGACTAGTTTGCATGTCAAACTCGTAAACCCACGTCTCGTCATCAGTAACAATGCGTTTCATGAATGTTGGGTCGGAATTGACTCGTTATAGCATGTCCTCAGCGACTCTCATGCGATTGAGTTTTTGGAGAAAATTCAGGTCTTTTGGGACTAGCCGAGCAGAAACATGTTTCATACCCAAGTGATTATTTAAAATGATATGGATCGACTCGTGAGACACAGAAAGTTCGGCGACTATCTCTCTCAAAGTTGAACGAGGATTTTCAGTCACTATTTCCTTCACTTTTGCAACGTTAACTTCAGCTGCAGATGTTGATGGCCTACCAGAGCGAGGCAAATTTTCCATCACATCTCGACCGCTTTTAAACGCTTTGTACCACTCATAAGCACGTGTTTTTGATAAAGTCGATTCACCGTAAGCCTTCTGTAACATTTTCAGTGACTCCGAACACGAAATTCCATTGGCGATGCAAAATTTAAGACAAACTCTTTGTTCGATGTTTTTGTCCATTATGAAATTCGCGTGTATTGCGAGATATGATATAACTAAAAACAGCACTGTATTTAACATAAATAACAGATGCAACTCAAACTCCGCGCCAAAATGGATAACAGTTGTGCCAATCTAACAACAACAAAAAAAAAACAAAAATTTGAATTTGGAACCATAAACAAATCATCCATTCCCAATACTTTCTTGACTGAATGTATATTTTTACTACAAACCTGTATAAATGAATGGTCATGTCGAATTATAAAACAACAGATACACAGAAAATTGAGAAAATGGCTGAATTGAGGTCATTATGTCTTAAGAAATATTTATCGCTATACTTGTGGAAAAGCATTTAAACAGACAGAGCTCACAGATTTGTATGTAGATAGTAGCATTTATAGATGATGTGAAAGAGAAAGTACGGAAACTGTGTTATCTTCACAGAATAATGGATACTTACAGTGAATATTATAGTAGATACATGTACTTTTAGTGCACAAAAAAACATATCAATTGGGAGGTTCTGTATATTTACGAAATAAAATTACTAAGATAGCAAGGCTCCACCACTAGAATAGCTTATCCCAGCATGAATGTTCCGGCTCCATCGGGAAAGTACCACCCTCTCACAGAAGATCAGACAGAGACAACGGTAGTTACTCCTACCGCCTACCCACGATGTTTCCATCCATCCATCAGCCTTTTAACGTCCACTGCTGGACACAGGCCTCCCCAAGAGAACGCCACAACGAGCGGTCCCGTCATGGGGGATAATGCCGTAATCGCCACGCTTGGCAGGCGGGTTGGCGATCGCAGTGGATGTTGTTAATACTCGAGGAAGTGCTGCTGGCCACTCCCCATGTATTTCCTCAGTCAGCTCTTACGACTCCAGTGGGTAGAGAGGGGTAGGGCAATTCTAAAGCCGGCCCCACACGGCCCACGTAATAGGGGACGAGCCTATTGACGTCTACCGGGCACATTTCTAAACTCCGGGCTACTGAGTTTTTTTTTTCGAAAAATAACACTGCCCGACCCGGGGATCAAACCCGAGACTTCATGATCAGCAGACACTTACACTACCGCTGCACCACAGAGATATCTAATAGATATCTAAGATATATAGGAAAAAAATAATGTATTAGGCTAATTAGACGTCTCTGAACACAACACATTCCTTTTTAGAATTTTAGTCCGTTTTTCTGTTTGTTTGTTCGGGCACCACGCAAAAACTACTGAACAGATGTTGATGAAACTTTTTTGTTTGATAGCTCTTGATTAGACCTAAAAGCTGTTAGTAGGTACTATAAATTGGTTATAGCTTTATTACTACCTTGACAAATAAACCTAGTTACACGCAAACCTACAAAACTAGTTATTTCATTAAACACAAAGTGAAAAATGTGAAATCGAAAATAACTAGTTATTTCAATTAAAATTTACCAGTTAATAAAAAGTTGTTTCTGCTCCAGAGAAGGCGTTCTGCCCCCTTAGAATGGCAAACTAAACGTTACATAAACTTTTGTTTCGAGTAATTGTGATTGACCAACAGTCCGACGCGTGATTACTGATTAGTCGAGAATTCGACAAGTGATTCAGGCGACCAATCACAATGAAGCGAAATGAAAGTTCGTCTAACGTTTCGTTTTTTATTCTAAGGGGGCTGTGTTGTTTCCTCTCAAACGTTAGACGAGTGTCTTTTGAAAAGAGCTTAGCTCTTATTTTTATACTACATGGGTGGGGAACATGCATACGGCCCACCTGATGGTAAGCGAATACCATAGACGCTAGCAACACCAGAGGCATCATTCGAGCGTCGCCATCTCTAAGGAAAGGGATAGGAGGTGGATAGGAAGAATAATAAGGAGAGTGTACCACCCACGTAGCATAAAAAAAGGAAATATCGCATTAAAAGTACATTGATGGTAGGGTCTGGTACTGAGTTTGTTGTCAAATTGAAATGAGTACCATCTCATCCTCCTCCGTGGGTACCATCATCTTGGTGGATCTTTTCGGTGTGCAACGACTCAGTAATACCCTGTTATAGCTAAGTCTGCAATCACCTTAATTAAAAAGAAAAATAAGCCATCACTGATTGGCAACAACCGCTAAGGTGTGTTTAAGTTCAACAATTCAAAAACATATGTATATAATGAAACAATATTGCACAGGTGTTGCGCAGTTTTGTTTGCCCATCTGATGGTAAGCGGTTACCGTAGCCTATAGACGCTAACAACATCAGCATCACTTGCGCGTCAACTCCTAGGAATGGGATGGGTGGAGAGGTAAGGTAATAAAGAGAGAATCAGGAGGGGGTTTAGGCTTCTGGCGCTCCACTCACCATCCGAAACAACAGTAAGAGTGCCTACCGTTGTTTCAAACTGATCTTCTGTGAGAGGGTGGTATTTTGAAATACCCAAAAACATATTTTTTTTTAAAAAGACAGCCGATTGCTCTTTTTAGTAATTATTGTATCGCAGGGGACTTTGCAAATATACAATTTAAAGTGCATAACAAACATAGAAATATAAACATACAATTTAATTAATTGCAAAAGTGGAAACACTGTAGGTACAGGGCTCCCCCTACTCTACTCTCACCAACCTAGACCAAATCGGTTATGTATTGAAGGAAGGTGTGTGAATCAAGAGACTCCGAAACTGGCGAGCGTGTATGAAGAGAATTCTGAATGTTGAGGAAGCGAGAGATGTATGCAAGAAAAGAGCCGCTTGGCACTCTGTTCTCTCAGCCTACCCCGCAAGGAGGATAGCGTGATGATAAGTAAGTACAACTCAAAAGACACAAAGTACACCCAGACTCAGAACATCTATTTGTGGATCACACAAAGAATTGTCAGGTATGGGAATCAAACTTAAAACACTTGGCACCATTTCCAGTTCTTCGCTATCTGTGCAGTCATGACGGCTCAAAAGATGTTATCATTGCATACCTGGTCACAGGTCAACCAAGTAAATGTGACACATATATACTATTAACATTTTTTTTATTGCATATGTTGGCAGAGGAGCCACGGCCCGCCTGATGGCAAATGGTAACCGTGGCTCATGGACTCAATATACAGAGAGTATGATCAAACCGCTGCTCACCATTTCATTTCACAGATTTAAAATGAAAGAATGGAATGAACGGCTAAAACCAACACATACCTATGTGTTTCATGCCCGGTCACACAGAAGATGGTGCTACCAAGCCACTCGGGCCCGATAGATATGAGACTACTCCCACTTGGTATGCGGCCTTACTATCAGTGCAATAGGTGATGCTTACTTCCCTTAGTCGCCTCATACGACACCCATGGGAAAGAATGGAGTGGTGACACGGATGGATGACAGATCAATTGTATTGGCAGTTCATAAAAGAACATCTGACCTTTGATTTGGCTGATGATATCCAGGAGTCCCACCAGTTGCCCGAGTGGCCCTCATTTTGTGTCGATGTAGGCACCTCGTCACTGGTACTCAGATCTGTAGGCCTAGAAATAAAATTATTTATATTAATACAGACAAGAAAGTATTTTCCACTTTGTGTTTAATGTATATAGCTAAGCATGTCAAATGCAAAAAATTTAAAACTGTTATTCAATTAACTGAGCGAGATACATCAAGTAACAGCTATCAATATTGATTTGCTGTTACTTGCCAGTGAAAATCTTATCTTAATGTGAATTGTCCCCCTATTGTCCCATCACTCTCATTACAAGGTAATGCACCATGCATTTGAGTAAATTATTCTATTTTGGTAGGACTAGTTTAAAGTTAAATTGTTGGAAATAGCTAATCTATATCCCACAGATTAAATGGGGGGGTTTTGTTTTTATGGTTTAGTACATTCTACCCATCCCAGCAACTTTTCTTTTCACACTTTGTCTTCTAATGAATATCAGTGTGTCAAATGGTTAAAAATATATATAAAAAAAAATAACAACACATTCTTATCACAATTGATACACCCATATCAGAGATTAGCTATAATAAAAACACTTCAATAACATTTGTTTATTATACATGTGCAGTAGCCATAGAAATTCATCAGCATCTCCCATTTGGAATTTAAAAATGTAGTCATATTAAAATCAGTATATCAGAGCTTTCATTAGGTTAGTTAAGTTTCAGAGTATTGTAGATGACATACAAACATATTCAGTATAAAACAATAGCTGTTAAATCCTCTAATAAGCATGAAACGGAACAATTTATCAATAACTTCTGTTGTCTATGTTAAAACAAAGAAAAAACTTGTAAGGACATAAAATGAAAAGGTTGCATGTCTTTGCATAACTTGTTTTCTTCAGAACAGGGATATTCAAATTATGACAAATCCTACAGAATGGCGTTCTTTCTGGTGCTTATTAGATGCAGGTTAGCACCGAACAGAATCGGTTGTTACTGCTAAATGGTTGTTAGCGGAGGATTAATACATCTTTATATTGGTCTAATTGTATAATAGGAAATAACTTGGCCCTCTCTTTAAATTCATCATATGTCGCTCTCAACTGTTTTATCTCATAACAATTTCATCTAAGTGCATAATTGATGATGCAAAGAAAGATTATTAGCAATAAAACATCAAAACAACGCATTTTTTTCAAGAAAGAATATTGTAGAATGTTGACATGGTTTGTTAAAAAGTAAATATTCAAAATAACTTACTTTTCTGCCATCACGACGTGATTTTAATGTAAACAAAAATAATGAGTGCACATGGATTGCTGCACATAAATTGTTGTTGGATTTTGTTGTTGTTTTTACAAGGAATTTAGAAATAATTTTGACATAGTTTTGTTTGCGTTGACATAAGGATGTCGTTCCTTTACCATAAAGTCATAAACAGTAGGTAGAGTATTGAGTAGATTATCCCTTTTATAAATTTCGTTAATAAAAGTTACGTAAAATAATTTCTAACGATTTACCTAATAAATAGTTATTAAATAATTTATAATGTAGGAGATTCTTTATGTGTTCTTATTCCAATATAGAACGAAACGCTTTGTTTCGAACTACGTAGTTCTGATATGTGACACTAGATTGCACTGAATACACCAAACACACTATCATTTACTTAACACGTAATCAGTACTTTAACTTTAGCAGAACACGTAAAAAGTTAATCCGAATTTTGAGTCTGGGTTCTGTATGTTTGATTTTGTTTTGTTTTAAGTATCTTTGTAATTTGTATTTTAGCACTTGGCATGCTTAGCTAAGTACTAGGTATAAAGAATAAATTATAGAGCGCAAGTACATAGCTCTGGACCCGCGTGTTATCGCACCTAATGCCAATGGTGAGTGGTGACACCGGTTTTGGAAGGGACGCAGCCCGCAAGTTATAATCCCGCTTGCAGTAAATCCGATTTCACAAATAATTAGTTTTTTTTTTAAGTATTTCTCTCTAATGAAAGAAAAGTAGGTAAGTAATTCCGCATAAAAAGGCTTACTTTTATAAGTAAAAGCTGGAATGAAATTTAAAAACATAAACCTATCTATTATAACAAGAAAAGACGGTTTTCTTTATTAACGACAAACTGAAACTAATGAACCGATTTTTTAAGCTAATTCACTATATTATTTATTTAGGCTGTGTTCCGAAATACACTGCGAGCACTGTCCAATGCTCTTACTGGAGAAAAATCGTTCCGTTATAGACTGACAGTATACTGCCGCAGTATGCTAGGGAAATATATGACGTCATAAATCATCGCCATTTTTGTACTGTGAGCACTGGCGTTTTCGAGGTAAGGTGCTCTCAGTGGTTTGATCACGTGATCAACAGCGTCCAATATAACAACTTGCACTATTGAAAATTATTATTATTATTGAATATTGTTATTCAATGATACCGAAACATGGAAAATGTAAAGAAATTGTGTTTATTGCAATCTGAAATCAATACTTTGTATGAAATTAAAGTAATGACAGATCAGTACTGGACTGCGTTCCGTTATAATACAGTAACCAGTATAGCTAAATATTAAGGAACGACTTCGCAGTATACTAAATTGACGTCATACATCACAGTGCTCTAGTGTATATCGGAACACACCCTTAGACACATCGACGCCGAGCGCTCACCTGTCAGTTTTGTAGTCCCAGTGGTCAACCCCAGGACCCCTAACTATCGCCCTAATTCTTATGCCGTTAGAAAGCTTCGTTATTTATGTGTGTTTATAACACATAAGCTATACTTATACCAAAATAGATTTAGACCGCGATTTCATCTGCGTGGAATTCAGAATATAAATACGTCACTCTACGGCACTTTAAAGACCTCTTTGCAAAATAGCTATTCCACAGGAAACATCCATGATTCTGGGATGATAAGCTTATATCCTTTTCTGGGTTCTGAACTATAATAGGTACTCGTGTATGTACCTATGAAAATTTTAATGATCATCAGTTGAGTACCTAGTTATGGCGTGAAAGCGCAACGAACAAACACACGCAGTTTCGTATTTATATAGGTACCTATACCTATGTATATTAAGTACTAGCTCACCGGGCGAATATCGTACCGCCATTTTTTTTTTCGTGATTATTTTGCAATGAAAGTTATTAAAGTACTAATATAGCTATCAAAAAATAGGGGTTGGTGTTAGTAGAAGAGTGAAAATTTAGGGTTGTACGTATTTTTTAATGCCGAATCTTACAACAATTAAATAAAAAATGTTGACCATAAAATAAATAAGAAAATTTAGGGTGTACCACCCTTAGTTTACATCCTATTTTCAGATCTACTGAATATACACACAAAATTTCATAAGAATCGGTCAAGCCATTTCGGAGGAGAATGGCGGCAAACACTGTGACACGAGAGTTTTATATAAATATATTAGATATATGTATTACTAAGGATATCTGCAGTGGAAGAGCCGTGAAGTTACAGCACTATATTTTCTATTATAAATATATTTTCATATTACATTAAAAAGTTTTTAATAAGAACAGTTAAAAAAAGAGATTACCTAAGTTATAAAAAAGGTAAAAAAAACGTATGTTGCGGTCGCAGTACATGACCCAACTACCAAAATGTGAGAATTGTGAGATTTCAGTATTGCCGGGAACATGTACCTCTTTTTTTGTTAAGGCGGGAAAAAATGTTCCTAACCGCACAAACAGGGTAGTGTGGGGCCCTCACCCACTAAAGAAACCCGCCGTCCGCCGTCTCTCACCACTTACCCTTTCGGGTACCCTCTACTGAGCGACGCATCCGAACACAGAGCATCGCACCTTCTCGGGAGGCCTTGCGGGTGGCGGACGTTCCCCGGTCCATCCACCCGCAGCCTCAGCTAGGGTGGCATGTATTTTTTCCAACAAGTCGGGCCCGACGTCGCGGGAACATGTACCTGCCTTTTTTTGTTAAGGCAGGAAATAATGTTCCTAACCGCACACCCCATCGTTCGGGGCAACGAACAGGGTAGTGTGGGGCCTTCACACACTAAAGAAACCTGCCGTGTGCCATCTCTTTGCCTTTATTGGCGGGCCACTGGAACTATGTTACAAATCATGTCATCGCTCTACATTTTATTTCCTTTGGGTTTTATTTCAAGTATTAGTGTGTAAAAATGGTATTTTACTAATTAACGATCGTTGACTGCACAGATGGCGGAGTGGTTTAGATACCGGCCTCCCGTCCGAGTGTTGTAGGTTGGATTCCCACACACGACAACTCTTTGTGTGATCCTCAAATGGTAGTTCTGTGTCCGGGTGTACTTTGTGTCCGTGAAATGGTGGTACAGTCCCCTGCGATACAAGGATTATTCCTTAGTGCAGGGTGCTGTCATTTTTTGGGGTGCTAATTCGTCCGGTTTACCTCCTAGTGTTGCACCCTGGGCAACGTTGGCAGTCTCCGGCTGCTAAAATTCCGGACAGGACGGGTCTCCTCGTGTCCCTCTGGCTCAGCAGAGGGCACGGCGGATAGACCAGGCGTCGGAGTCGGTGGGGCCAGACTGGCTCACCGGGCTCTGGAGAGGGGGGGCAGTGGGGCCACAGCGGCCCCCCCGTCCCAAATCGTAAACCTGAGCTGAGTCACCCAAAGACGTTAAGTATGATGTGTTATCGAAATTAGCAGTCAGGAGCAATTGTCAGGATGGCTGAATTGGTAAAGCATCTGGACGGTATCCAGAAGATGCAGGTTCAAATCCTGCTCCTGACTGTTATTTTCGATTTCACATTTTTCACTTTGTGTTTAATGTATAGTGCTAAGCATGTCAAATGCTAAAAATATATATAAAATTATCTAAATATTTAAAGGGTTTGCGTCATTATTAGGTAAAATCTTAATTGTAAAATTAAGTTTACCTGGTCGGTATAATGTATGAAAATACTGCCGACAGATGGCGCAGGCGTCACCCAAAGACGTTAAGTATGATGTGTTATCGAAATTAGCAGTCAGGAGCAATTGTCAGGATGGCTGAATTGGTAAAGCATCTGGACGGTATCCAGAAGATGCAGGTTCAAATCCTGCTCCTGACTGTTATTTTCGATTTCACATTTTTCACTTTGTGTTTAATGTATAGTGCTAAGCATGTCAAATGCTAAAAATATATATAAAATTATCTAAAAATAGAAGATGTAATATTAGCGTATATAAAGTGTTTTTTTTTTTAATCTTTATTCAAGCCATACACCACTTAGGTTAAGCCGGCTATATAACGTGATTAATAAAGGTTTTTTTTACGTCAATACAAAACAAGCTTACATACTGATGATGGGGACGGTTGGCCACCTTATTGTTTGGACCCAGTTCATTGGGTCCAAATACAACTGACGCATACGCGAAAAGGAGAAATATACTTATACCTGTGTCTCTCTCACTCTTGGTAAAACCTAGTATGTGCATCCTTTTCTTCATCCTTAATGTCAAAATAGTAGCGAGTCTATATTATTCTTCGTCTAAGGGGAAAGGTCATAGGCTGTTTTTTATGTCAAACACTACAGGGCATGAAATAAAGGTTACAAGTTGATGTGGCAAGACTTTCATCTCTTCAACCCTTTTTATCTGTCCAACTAGTGGGCACGGGCTTCCTCTCATGGTGAGCGCGATTAGGCCATATTCCACTACGCTGTCCCAGTGCGGGTTGGCAGACTTCACAAGCCCCACGATGCTCTCCTTCACCGACCAGTGATAAATTGTAAACAATTACACACATAATTTCGGAAAATGTGTTGTACATGGTCTGGAGCTTGGACTGGGATCGAACTTGATACCACTGTCTTTACCGCTAAGACTATTTTAGGTAAAACGAAATAGGCTTATTACACTACAAGTTGTAATTGCCTGATATGACAAGTCCCTCAACGCGAGAAACAAATAGGGACACATTAAATCTCAATGTTTATTTGCTGAACTTTGCCTTGTTTTGAAATTTGAAAATAATAATTCTTGAACTTTCAAACTCAACATAATTCCCATACACAAAATTATCCGTACAAAGCAACTTGCACAGCCGAGCAATAATTACAGCTAATTATATTAATTCAACGCCCAGTACAAAATATTAATTTCACGTTCGGAGAGTCCGTATCGGGTAGATCTTCCGCCCGCAGATATTAATTCAATAAGGCATTGAGAAGTTATTAATTTTTAAATAATCCGTCAAGCTTAATACAAATAGATGTTTTAATATTACAAGCTCTTTAACATATTAATCCCACTTAATTATTCTTGTTGCTAAATATTGTACGAATTATTGAATGCAAGGTAACAACATTATTTGTGAAAGTGGAAAAAAGGGAAGCAGAATTGGAACCTGCGTCCCATCCAATCCGAGGAAGTGCTCTAGACCGCTAAGCTATTGCAAATCACAACATCCATAGATAAGGCTAAGGTAATGTCTTTCCGCTGAAGTAATGTTACACCAGTTCCAGTGGTCCGCCGGTGCAGGCGGTAGTGTGGGGACACTACCCTATTCGTTTTTCTCGCCTTAACAAAAATATACTGACACCCTAATGCAGTTTTGCGCAAAACTCAAAGAAAATAAAAGCATCTTTTCACCTGTGAAATGGTGGAAGGTGTGATCTTTTTTTTTAGGCGGGAAATTATGTACCTTACACTCCGTCGTTCGGGGGAACGAACAGGGTAGTGTGGGGCCCTCACCCACTAAAGAAACCCGCCGTGTGCCGTCTCTCCGCCTGTGTTGACGAACCACTGGTACTATTAGATTACTTCAGTGGTCCGCCGGCGGCTTACCATTTCGAGTACCTTCAATGCAGGTTGTGAACTGTCATTAGGTAGGATACTTCTTAAAACCAAGACTAAACATATTGAATCCCTTTAATGTTTGCTTTAAACAAAACCAGGATAGTATAATTGTTTTTTTAATTATGTTACTCACAAAAACTGTTTAATATACAATTCTAAATACAAAATTTTTGTGACACTTCAGACCGATTGTTTAAAATAACATACATTCGGCTTTTTACTATATTTTGATATTGTTGTTTTATCCCAAAATTTATGCATACTCTCCGTTCCTCCCCATTTTGGAAAAAATATTCGACTGGTTAAAATTGATAAAATTGTACGAAATACAATATGAAAAATTTTAAATGTGGCATTGAATGACCAAGCCTGGACACAAGCTTCTTTACCAATTCGCATGGGTGGGCTCGGTATTCGCAAGATTACTGATGTCAGTTTACCGGCTTTTTTGTCATCGGTACATAGTACGGAGAAATTAACCAGGGAAATTTTAGCCAACACACTGGTTGATTCTGAAATACTATGCAAGACCGATGCCATAGACGCTTGGAAAACAGCCGTTCCGAACACCGTTTTGCCTGATGACTTGTCCTCCCAGAGACAGTGGGATAAGCCGCTCAGCAAGCAAATCAGAAAACAATTAATAGATAATGCTTATAGTGCTGCTGAACGTGCGCGTCTTCTGGCTGTGTGACGATGGGAATCAGGTTTATGGCTGCAAGCGCTTCCCTAGTTCAATATAGGTACCATGTTGGACGACGCAACTTTCCGCATTGCCACTTGCCTTCGCTTAGGTGCACCAAGTGTTGCTCCACATCACTGTCATTGCGGGGAAAGGGTCGAAAGCCTAGGACACCATGGCTTATCATGCAGTAGGAGCGCAGGTCGTATACCGCGACACGCTGATCTTAATGATATCATTCGTCGTGCTCTTGTCGCCGCTGGCGTGCCAGCTGTGCTTGAACCTAACGGCTTGGTACGTGACGATGGCAAAAGACCAGATGGTATGTCACTTCTACCTTGGAAGTTGGGTAGGTCTCTGATGTGGGACGCCACATGCGTAGACACCCTAGCGCCATCGCATCTTCCAAGTACCGCGGTATGTGCCGTTTGGGGTTGAGACGCTTGGGTCATGGGGTCCTAGTGCACTTTCGTTATATAGCGAAATATCAAAAAATCTAGTCAACTTTTCGCGTGACCGAGGGCTGGCCTTTACTTTGCACAAAGAATAAGCATTGCCATACAACGTGGCAATGCTGCCATGCTGCCATTATTATTGTAATTACTATTGGATTTATTTTTATATAAAAATATCTAAATATATTAAAGTGTAAATTTTAATTCTAAATATTTATAATTTTAAAAGTCATTAGTTAACTGCCTTAGTGGTGCAGCGGTAGTGTGCGCGACTGCTGATCATAAGGTCTCGAGTTCGATCCCCGGGTCAGGCAATCTTATTGAGCTTTTTCGTAAAAAGAAAAATTCTCAGTAACAACCCGGAGTTTAGAAATGTAGTAGGTAGACGGCAATAGGCTCGACCCCTATTACGTGGAACTTAAACATAGCCGGCGAACCGTGGGTGTGTAATACACCTCTAACCACCCCTTCAGGGAAACAGGCGTGATGCTATGTATTTGTTTTTAAAAGTCATTAGTAATTAGAACTAATAACTTGACTACAAAGTCTACATTCATACCCAAACGAAATTCCCTAAACGGCGGTGTTAAAATATGTTAAAGCGAACATACAGCGACGTGTCCTTAAACAAAATATATTATGTTATAAGTTTATAACATAATATTATAATAAATAATATTTAGTTTGGCGTGGGGTATCCGTGCACACCCATTGTTTGCCGATCAAGAGATTCGGTGCTGCTTTCTTCGTTATTAATAAGTACTTGCGGACGATGTTGTAACGGCTTGAGTTTATACAGAATGTTTCGTTTATTTAATACTAGATTCTGGCCGCGACTTCGTCTGCGTGGACATTAATATGTATATGTGTATATAAATAGGGAGAGTTCTATTTTTAGTCGGTCACTACAGGGATAGCCAAAAATACATTTGATTCTTTTAAACAAAATTATGTGGTTTAATCACAAACACGAACAACTCTTCATGCACACCCTATTTTTATTTTGTTAAGGCGGTAAAAATTTTTCGTAATCGCACACCCTGTCGTTCAGGGCAACGAACAGTACCATATTGTACACCACCGTGTGGGGCCCCTAATCCACTAAATAAACCCGCTATGTGCCGTCTCTCCGCCTGTATTGGTAGACCACTGGACTATGTGACATTACTTCAGTAGTGTCATGCACACCCTATGTCATCAGACTCATTATATTTTTATAAATAGGTACTAGTTGCTAAACGCGGCTTTGTGCGCGAGGAATTTAGTTTTTTTTTCTTTTTTAGTGCGGCACTCTAATTACGTACCTATATTAACTTAGTCTTTATAATGTCAGCTGTCATTGCAGTTAAACATAGCATCATAGTATCACGCCTGTATTCCCCGAAGGGGTAGGCAGAGGTGTATTACACACCCACGACTCGGCAGCTATGTTTAAGTCCCACGTAATAGGAGGCAAGCTTTTTGACGTCTACCGGGCACATTTCCAAACTCCGGACTGTTACTGAGAATTTTCCTTTTTAGGAAAAAGCTCAATATCATTGCCCGACCCGGGGATCGAACCCGAGACCTCATTATTAGCAGTCACATACACTACCGCTACACCATTGAGGCAGTTAAAGTTCTCTCTAAATCGAACCAGCCTTTCGGAGAGCTGGAACTAACACACAGGCAGATAGACAGACAAGGAGACAAAAACTTTATAACATATTTATGTGAGAACCATTAAACAAGAAGATAAGATATTTTTACACGCATTTAGTAAAAAGCTGTTATTTATACATTACAAACGGACATTTTTATTTATTTGTATAGATTAATGATATCATTAATAAATCACAACATCCTGTCTAAAAAATCTGAATGGATTATCCTTCGGCATAAAATGTAATAATATGAAATGATCGACGCTTGGCAAAGTTCATCGCTCAATCAGCGCGCGCGCCGCTGGCGATGACGTCACGCGCGTGATTCACTCCGCCCACCGAGAGATGGCGCTTTACGATCTTAAAGTAGATCTCAACCCTCACGGCCCGCTGTGTGTGGTTCGGGTACATGTAGAGGGTTGATGAACTTTCATTTTCTATTGCTTGATTTCAGTGTAATTCAACGTTTTGTGAAGTTTACCAACCCGCACTGGCCAAGCGAGGAAGTACATTTTAAATCCCTCTGACTATGAAAGGAGAGTAGAGCGTGTCCAATAGTGGGCAGTAGCAAGGGTTGAATAAGAGGGTCGTATAATTCACCTTCATCAACATACCAGCTTAAATTAGCATTTTTGAGTTCGGCTTTCGATCTATTCGATTATACAAAGAGACTGTCTATCTGACCTCCACGACCACAGCGAGATAACTCGCGATTTCTGATCAAGATTGGAGGCTAGGAACCACCGCTTTACGTGCCTTCCAAAGCACGTGTTTACAAATAGATATCACATATCGTTAGCCATATAAATGTCTACCAGGTGAAAATTGTTTAACCTTGTCGATCGTTTGAGCGACAAGTGCATAACTAGGCTAAAGTCCATCACACGCTTAGCTATAACATATATTAATATATTATAGCTACGTGTGTATGCATGCACGTGTGTATTTGTGTATTCGTAACGACGATGTAAGAGAGCGAGTAGGTATGAAAGAGAGTATTGGTGTAAAGATGCGAAAGGGTATGCTCCGATGGTATGGACATGTGGAAAGAATGCCGGACGAGCGACTGGTTAAGAAGATATACCTACAATGTGAAAGTGGAAGGATGTAGGTACAGGGGGAGATCCAAATTCACCTACCTAGACCAAATCGGTCACGTATTGAAGGAAGGTGGAGTCAGGAGTCTCCGAAGCCAGCGAGCTTGTATGAAGAGAATTATGAATGTTGAGGAAGCGAGAGATGTATGCAAGAATAGACCTTTGGCACCCTTTTCTCCCTACCTACCCCACAAAGGAGGCAGCGTGATGATAAATAAGTAGGTAAATATATTAATATAAATCATATCAAGGCATAGGTATTACGATATATTTTCTGTACCAATTATCGTGTGACCGCACATGCATCATGCATCTATAATATAAATTTCTATAACGTCACTAACTTATACCGACATTTATTTTATAGTATGGTATATCTAATATGTATATAAAATTCTAGTGTCACAGTGTTTGTCGCCATTCTCCTCCGAAACGGCTTGACCGATTCTTATGAAATTGTGTGTGTATTATTTTAATCTTTTTATGATTCGGCATATATGTTAGTTATTTTTTCTACGCTAGAAATTCCCTAAAAATTCTCTTGAAATAATTTATATGGCAAAACAACGTTTGCCGGGTAAGCTAGTTATATATATTATAGCTAAGTGTGTGACGGGCATTAGGGCGATCGTTAAAATATAAGATGTTTTACAAATAAATAGGTATATTTATTTATTGTGTAGTTTAGTACTTAGATAGTAGTTTATACAAGAGTAGAAAAATAATAGATATTTAATCTAGTGATTATTCATTCATATTTCTAATTCTTACTAAGGTTATATATCTTGCGAAACTTTAAACTGTAGGCGATTAAATAACTATGATTGTTTCGTAGCTCTGCCTGATCGTTTTATTGATCGTTCGGAAAAATCGTGCTTCTATCGTAGGGGGACTTCGCTTTAATAGGAATAGAGAGATTTGACGTGTTGCCATTGAATATTGTTTTTTGTCTGCACACCATAGTGTCCTATGGCGTGTAGTGTTGAATAGTTATTCCCGCTCTACTTATGTATCAACGTAAAGTAAAAAGAGGAACTGTGGGCCTAGCCAAGTTGCATTCTATGGTCGCTAACGCTAATAGAAAACTATTTAAATGCATGGGAATTTGACATCTTTAACCTTAGATAAAGAACCTATATTTATCTAAGTCTTTAACAATATCTATAACGCTAAGTCACGTGACTTAACGTTAGAGATGTCAAATTTCCATACATTTTAATAGTTTTCTTTTAGCGTTAGCGATCGTAGAATGCAACTTGGCTAGACCCACTGGTTTTGTACCTGTAGTTGTAAGTAGCCAGAAAGCGTGCAGAAGAGATTGCCACTCTGACGAAGGAGAATACGTCATCGTCTCCTTTTGCTAAGAGGTGATGTATGCTAAAGAGCTAATAGAACGCTATCGTGCCCCTCTTGCCTAGTTGCATACACGTTGTAGAATAGAATAGAAATCGATGTATGGGAGTGACAGTCGGTTACGATTACGTTGCCGTAGCCTTATGTCCATCTCATACATTGATTATTCTATTATATTACGAGTATATTTTACTAGCGTTTCTGCCACTTGGCTGGGTGGGCAGATGTCAATCTAACTCAAATTCCAACAAAATCTTCTTTCACTAAAGAAAAGGATTTTCTCTACAAATAAAAAAATACAAAAACTGGAAAACGGTTGACCCTAAATGCCATCCCTGCAACTTCCCGCTAATTTGATATTTAAGCGCTCAAAATTGCAAAAACGTAATAAGTATAGAAACGTAATAAGTGCTCAAAAACGTAATAAGTGTAAAAGTTTTGAGCTCTTCAAGCTTAAAAGTATAATTTTCGTGTCATTTTGAGCTCTCCGAGCTTAAAAAGATAATTGTTCTATGCTTTTGAGCTCTTCGAGCTCAATCTCTATCAGAGTTGACTAGTAAAACTTAAGAGATTTAATAAAATACTATTTGTTGAATTTTCAAATCGCAATAACTTTTGAATTAATGAACCGATTTTCTCGTAGTTTACGGCATACAACGCAGCTTTTTGAGCTCTTTGAATAATCCTAAAGTTCGAACTAGTCAGACTGAAAATTTCATAGAAATTCTGAAAAAAACATTTGTTTAATTTTTTTTCGACAACGATATCTCACGAACGAATCCACCGATTTTGACCGGACTGGCGGCTATCGACGTGGTTTTTTGATGTTAAGAGCTGATTAGTTTTTGGAATCGATCGATAAAACCGTTTAAAAGTTATTCCAAAAAAACTCATTTGAAAAAAAAAAATGTAGTTTTTTTTGCGATTTCTCAAGATCTACCGGTTCAGTGGGTGTGTAACACAACTCTGCCTACAACTTCGGGGATACCGGCGTGATGTTATGTTTTGTTTGAAACGGAATTTTGGAAATTGTGGGTTCATAATACCACCTGGACCGTAACAATGAATTTATAAGCTGTACTAATTTATACTCTGTATTTTGAGCTGTATTTAAAACGGTAAAATATTAAATTATAATAATCGCATGGTCACCACATGTACCGTGGGCGCAGCGTGGGTGCTGGCGCATCATACAGTGAAGCATATTAAATTTGATTGTTTCTGCAACCTGCTCTCAAACAGATTTATATTACTTGTTATTACAACCACTCATTTAAACACTAAACTGATTTCAATTTATTACACCATTCATTGTTAATATCGTGATTTTGCGGTAAAAGGATGGATGGAGTTAGCTCTGAATACAATCTGTTTCAAAGCAGTGGTAGCCAAGGTCACATTATAGCTTAGTATCTCCAGCAATCTTTGACTAAAGAACAAATTATTTGTGAATGTGGAAAAAGAGAAGTTTAGTGCGAGCGGGATTCGAACCTGCGTCCCTTCCAATCCGGGGAAGTGCTGTGGGGTCACTAAACTTCTCTTTTACCACATTCATAAATAATTTGTTCTTTAAAGTAGCTGAGCATGTCAAGTGCTAAAATACAGATCAAAATCTTTGACTAAAATCTGAAAATCTTAGACAAATGATCCTTTGTCTAAGACTAAAATAGTATTTTATAGATTTTTGTTTTTTTATTTATTTACGGCAGTGGATACAAGTCCTTAAGCCTATCTTAACTACTAGTCTTTTTCCTAAAGTTGCGGCACGCTGTGATGGCCGTTTTGACATATTAAACGCAAATATTAAACTGTCAAATGTTTATCATAGACACAAAACATAATGGGGTTTATTAAACACTAGCCTTGGCCCCGGCTTCGCCGCAACCAAAAGTTAGTTTTCGGGTTGTATCTCAGTTGCATCAAAATCCGTTTAGTAGTTTTTGCGTGATGCGCGAACAAACAAACAGATAAACAGACAAACAGACAAAAAATCTAAAATAAATTGTTTTGTGTTTAGACACGCCTATATAGCCTATTACAGTCATTTTTTTTAAATATCTTAAATGTACAGATACAGTTCTGTTACAGTTTTATAATAGTATAGATAACTTTCCTACTGAATTTACAATAAAATTATATAAAGGTTTGTAGAACAATGGGTTGGATAATATTTATTAAAGATTTTGGAGTTAAGTATGACCATTTTATTTTTAAATTTCCTTCGTTTTTTTTTTAGACTTGATGACTTGATGAACCTAGTATAACCTACAATTTACTGGAGATTATCTATCCTAATTAATATGCATAGTCTAAGGTTTTGTCGACGGTTGAGCTTAGTTTAAGTACTGCTCAATATCTTCGTGGTGGTTTTGTGAAAGGAGGTAGTGATAGGAAGAAGGATTTTTAGAATTTAGGACTAGGTACTGTTGATTTACCTAAAATTAAAGACACTACATATAATATAATATACAAGTATTGGTGGGTTAGTAATTGTCATTACAATTTAATGTTATTTCTAATAATAAAATTGCTTAGTATGTATACAAATGGGGAAACTACTCTCATCAGGAGAGATCCGAGATTAGAGGGAAGAGGGACAGAGGGAGGGAGGGACTCATACAGAGAAGGACAAAATCTTGGACAGTTGAAAAAGTTGTGTTCAGGATTCCCTTCGTCCAATCCACACTCACAGAGAGAGGAGTCTCTGACCCTAATTTTAGCCAGGAAGACAGGGGAACAGGCATGACCAAGTCGTAAACGACAGATAACCGAGGTGACACATTTGCTGATGTTGCGAGGTTTGAAAAACCGGGGTTTGTCTGGGATAATATCTTAGATAGATTTGTAGTATTTCCCTTTGTGCATATTGGATTCTTTCCAACTATTATACCATCTAGAGAACATGGTTCTTTTGGCCAAAGGGATCAAATCTTGGGTGTATGCTATATACTCTGATGAGCATCTACTAAGCAAAGCTTCTTTGGCACATTGGTCTGCTATTTCATTTCCCTCAATGCCACTGTGTACTGGTACCCATGTAAGGCAAACAAGGATTCCCCTAATAAAATATTTATAAAGGATGTGTCTAATTTTTAGTATGATGTAATTTTTTGATCGTGATTTAAGGTTATTGGATTTAATAGCTGATAGGCAGCTTAGGGAGTCGCTCATAATAACAGATTTTTGGATATTGTGGGAATCTATGTGTCAGTGCTTGCAGTATAGCAGTGGCTTCTCCAGTAAACACTGAACATTCTGGAGGGCACTTAAAACTGAGGATAATTTTGTATTTCAGTATTCACACTGCTGATCCTACACAAGTTTCAGGGGAAGATTATTTACTTTGGCTTTTTAACAAAATCAAGTTTCAAAATCGCCCATCCTAGGTGAACCAATGCTTTTATAAAATTTTAAAAGCTAGCTTTTTCTGCGTTTACAATAGGTACCAGGAGCCCAGACGGCGGTGGCGCTGGCCGCAAAGAATGCTGTTGTTCGATTTATGTGTGCGCGCACAAGCGATGACAGCTGTGCACCGACCACTTCTTTACGCACATGTCAGCCTAGTACCCGCTGGCTTCTTGGAGTCAAGTTTTCTTTTTGCGCTAGATTGTCCTTTATTGATAAATTGCTTTCTTCATTTGTTTATTTTTTGAATAGTTTTGTTTAAATTATTTATTGTTGTTTTTATGTAGGTAATCCTAATTTCCGACAGTGAAACCAGGAATATTATCTAGGCGTACTTGTATGTTATGATTTATTTCGAAACCATAAAACTTAAATTATTTAAGCTTGTACTTAAATGAATCCCCATTGCCAATGATCACGCTATAACTGGAGAACGACTTTAGAGCCTAGATTTCATTCATTTTTTGATTACGTAGTAACTATTTAGTAATCTGTGCTTTTGACGTGATAACGCTGCACGCACGAAAAAGTGTCACGTTCCGAAAAATGTATGGCGACTGATGCATTGTTTTTGAAACTCTCAGAAAACATATATGACGTTATCACGTAAAATTATTGTCCGTAAACCGACTTTACAGACAACCATATATATATTTTTAAAGTTTTATTATACTTTGTGGCAGATTCTTACGGAAAGAAAAATTAAGAAAATTGTTTAGAAACTGGAAAATTTCCGACAACTCAATGACTATTTTAACTTCGCGCGTTTGACAGTTTGCACGTTTGAATATTCATAGCTAAGATAAGAAGACAACGTGTGTCAGCTAATGTATAAATAAAATGTTTATAATGTGAAAATACAAAAAGATAATTAGCTACTGCAGATAGTAGGTAATTATAATAATACATTTCTATATTACATACACATAATAGACTTTGAATCCTGTTTGCAGTAATTTTTCTGTGTATTTTCACAGTATGTATCTAGCTAATTTACTGTTTTCATTCTTACAGAGGATCCGTATTAGGGAAGAAAGCATTTATTACCCATTTCATTACTGGTGGTAAGGTGGAGTACCAAGTGGGACTCGGTTGTTATCGGGCCAGGGCGAGTTGATACCACCACTGAAGGAATGTAATATAGTTCCGGTGGCCCGCCAATAAAGGTGGTGAGATGGCACACGGCAGGTCTCCCCCAACGACGGGGTATGCGGTTAGGAACAAAAAGTTCAATAACACTGCACAACAAATACACCCGGGGATCGAAACCTCGACCTCATGATCAGACGTTGCACACACTACCGCTGTACCACTGAGGCAGTTTTCTTATTACTTATTGATGATTATATTGATAAACTACCAGCAGTGTTATGCAAAACTAAATATAGGTAATTACAAATTTTGACTCTTTGAGTGGTATGCACTTGAAAGCCACAATTTTCGAGATGGTCGAATTGGTTGTGACTCGCATAAAGTTATTCTGTTTTGCCAGTTTATGTAGGCACGGTCGGCTGTCTACTACTGCCACAATATTTATGCTAAAAGGGCTTGCGGCACGGGCCCTTAATAAACAAATGACGCGCTCGCAGATTTAAGAGTCCACGTCGCAATTATTTCGCTATTTCGACGCGGCCTGACCAAGTAAAGGCGGCTTTTTCGCTTTATTTGACTTTTAAGTAAATCCATGAGGATATTAAGGAAGCTATGTTTCCTTTCTGTTGATTTTCTAAAAGGAAATTAGCTACTTATCCGTCAGCGTAATTGCTGAACTTGTCGTTTAACAGAAAACATACATTTTAGCCTTGTCAATCAAAAAAATTGTCGATACTCTCTCGCAATTCTTTTCTGTCCCACTATTGGGCTCGGGTCTCCTCTCATGGTGAGATCGATTAGACCATAGTCCACCATGCTAGCTCAATGCGGGTTGGCAGACTTCACAAGACGTTGAGAAAATCTCTCAGGCATGCAGGTTTCCTTACGATGTTTGCCTTCACCGAACAGTGATAAATTGTAAACATATACACACATAATTTCGAAAAATCTCGAAAAGTAAGAGGTGGGTGCCGTACGAGGTCTGAACCTTGGAATCAGGATTGAACAAGATACCACTGTCTTTACAGTCCTTGGTTTCACTATGTGTGATATAGAAATTGATACTAGTGAAAGGACATGCTCAGCAACTTTAAAGAACAAATTATTTGTTCCTCACGGAAAACATTATCAATAGAACCATAATAAATTCACCAGCTATTTTAAAGTCCCAAGGGGGCGAGCGTATTGTCGTCTAACGGGCACAATCCAAACACCGGGCTGCGAATGAGAATTTTTCTTTTTACGAAAAAGCTCAATAACACTGCTCGACCCAGGGATCGAGACCTCATGATCAGCAATCGCTCACACTAGCGCTTCACAATAGATACAGTTAGAGCCATAATCATCTTCCATTTTTTAACACAAGGTTTTGTTGGGGTTGGCCTCGGATCTGTTCATTTCTAGCTGATCCAGCAGTTGATATTTACATGAAGCGACTGTCTATCTGATTTTTGACACCTTTGACACACTTTCGAAGTAATGCCGGAGGTCAGGTGTCCACAAAGTGCCTTTTTGTCACCCATCTGAAGCCGGCTGAGCAAAACTCACATAGATTCGACGATCGTTCGAATGGCAAGCGCACAAGTAGGCTACTACAACCTCTTTATATCCCGCCAGTACAGGCGGAGACACATCCCACGGCCTGTTTACTTTGGGCGTGAAGGCTCTACATTACCCTGTATGTTGCCCCGGGTGACGGAGTGTGCTGTTACGTATATTTTTGCCCGCCTTAACGAAAAAGAAGGATAGCATGTATTTGAAAATGTTTGTTATTATAATGATTATGACAAAGATTGATCATGTACATCTGTCAGGGAATTGTAAAGACGTTATGGTTGGAGGGATCTTGCTTATGAACTACAAATATAAGAAACGGTGACACCCAAAATTTTATCGGATTTCCAATATGGCAGCTACTGGATGTGATCATTTAAAATGATAAATCGCCTGCTCCGTCACCGGACGACTCGTCAAAATGAACTTATTTGTCAAACTTAGATCACTGAGGTACGATAACTAAACAGGAAATTGAAATTTGTATCGCGGGACGAAAATCGGCCCCAAAGCCCTCTTGGACTGTAATCACACAACGATTTGAATATGGAACTCTTTAAACGTAAATAATAATATTTTTTTATTTGTGAGCGGCCAGTTGTGGGCTTGGCAGGAAATATGGTCAGTTACGAAAAAGGTCGTAGGATTTAGGTGAGTGATAAGGTCTTGAGACATTAAACATCTTCAAAAAACTATTCATAGCAAATTAGCTGTAGTTATAATACATTTAGAGTTCGTCTAGGAGCCACGGCATATTCCCTTCCTATAACTAGAAATAGTTATTTTAATTTTCACATATTATAATACTGAATAATTACTGAACTGAATTACTGAATTAAACATCATGAAATTGCATACATAGTCATTTTTAACCCAAGAAATTGATACCTATTTTTGCATAGAGATAATTAATCTGTCGTAGAGTAATGTAAGTATTTATATTATGAAACCGACGCGGATGAAGCCGCGGACGCAATCTAGTTTGCGATAAAAAGTATTCTATTTTTAAAATTCACGTTATAAACTATCTGAGTTCCTTTGTTTTAAATCTGTTTAGTATTTTAATGTGATTGGACACCCAAAAAGCTGAACAATGACAATGTCATATACATGTAAGTATATATTTTTTTTATAGACATCACCCTGCACTAAGGAATAATCATTGTATCGTGTGGGAATTTACAAATATACAATTTCACGGACACAAAGTACACCCAGGTTCAAAGCAACCATTTGTGGATCACACAAAGAGTTGTCCTGTGTGGGAATCGAACCCACAACACTCGGGCGGGAGGCCGGTATCTAAGCTACTCTGCCATTTGTTCAATCATAAATCATAATTCATCATTCTACACGAAATGGTTAGGTTTTGTTACGTCAGTTTTCAGGAAATGGTCGGCCACATTATTAAGTGGCAAATTCTATTCTCTGACTACGACATACTACGAGTATATATACATTTTGTTGAAATCCGTTGTATTGTTGGATATGCCAAAATAGCTATCGTATGAGAACTATTATTTTCAGAGCAAAATGTCATACATGTTAATCTAACGTCTCAAGTATCTATACACCAAACATTATCAAAATTTTGTTCAGTCCTTTAGGCATGATTCACGGTCAAACATCCAAACATTTACATTCAAATATCCAAATGCCTTCACAAACTTTCGTATTATAATAAATAAATAAATATTCACGGACATTTTCACACAACGTCCTCTGGTCCCAAACTAAGCTTAACGCTTGTGCTATGGGTACCAGATTACGGATATAATACATATACTACTTTTTTTTGTAAATACATACATATAATAGATAGAAAACATCCAAACGCAGTACAAATATCTGTGTTCATCACACAAATAATTGTCCTGTGTGGGAATCGAACCCACGACTTCATGCACGGAAGTCGGTTACACTACCGACTACGCCACGAAGCCCGGCAAATAGTATAGCAGGATAAAGGATGTGTATCATTTCACTGCAGTCCGATACCTACATGTTTCAACTAGAAAGTTTTCCACATAATCCACTAGCTACAACCCGCGACTTCGTCCGCGCGGAATCTATTTTTTAGTGTGTGTAAACTAACTAATTTATCATCACGCCATTTCCCTTGCAGGGTAGGCAGCGAGAACAGTGTAGGCAGTAAGAATATATTTTTAGTGTGCGTAAGTCTAAATAAAATTAAAAATAAAACATTTCTTCTTATAACATCAGCTATCTGCCAGTGAAAGCCCTGTTCAAATTGATCCAACCGTGACACGAACAGTCAGATAGACAAAAAATGTTAATATTGTTATTTTGTTTTATGTAACGTATATATTTTCATATTACAAAGCTGTTATTTACATTACACATTAGGACATTACAAACAGACGCTTTATTTGTATAGATTTCAATAATAATTGCAGACAAGATAAATCGGTGCGATGTGCCGACAACATTACCGTATAAACTCAGTTTAATTAGGCGTATCGCTAATTACTTAGGACCTCACGATACTGCCCGTACAGGCGAGGATATTCCACTAATGCTATAGTTTGTACCGCACACCCGGGATATCCTTTGACCTGGGCTTTATTTGGACATACGTACGTATTTCTAGTTCAATTTAAAGACTAGTATGCCTTCGAGTTTGGTTTAATTTCGTTTTAATATAAACTAGCCTCTGCCCATGACTCCGTCGCAGCCAAAAGCTAGATTTTAGGTTATATCTTAGGTTCCCGATAGTAGCAAGATAAAATGTATACCAGTTTTTAAGTCTAATCAAGCGCCATCAAATAAAAAAAGCTGTATCATAATCCGTTCAGAAGTTTTTGCGTGATGCGCAAACCAACAAACAAACAGATAAATAGACAAACTGACAAAACTCTAAAAAATATTGTTATGTCTACACGCCTCTATAATAGCCTAATACAGTATTTTTTTCTCAAATATCTTAAATGTACAGACACAACTCTGTTACAGCTATATAATAGTATAGGTAAGATGGAACAAACTTCCATACAAATATTTATTGTTTTTTGTTAATTTCTTATTATTAAATAAATGTTTATTCTAGTGAAGAGGAAACTTACTTTCTTAAGAGGCTTGCTTATCCCAGTATGAATAGGCTGGCTTGACCCGGAAAGCACCTACTACCCTCTCACATACCGTTGGGTTTCGTATGGTGAGTGAGAGCGTCGGAGGCCTATGCTCTCCCTCTATCCTCTCCTTATTATCCTTCTTAACCTCTCCTTAATATCCCACTTATTAGCACCTTATTATCGTTCCTAACCACCATAGGAGGTGGTTCTTAGATTGAGAGGTATTTAGGTCTTAGTCTACCACGCTGGTGCAGTGCGGGTTGGCAGACATCATAACCCGTTTTTTTTGCAATATCACGGACACAAAGTACACCCAGACTCAGAACAACCATTTGTGGACCACAAAAAGAGTTATACTGTATGGGAATCGAACCCAGAACACTCAAACTGGAGGCTGGTCATCTAAACCACTCCGCCATCTGTGCAGTCGTCGTTGAGAAAATTTCTGTAGCTTACAGGCTTCCTTAATATATTTCCGTTCATCGGGCATTGATAATTTTTAATCAACTCACAAAATTGGAATAATTTCGTAAAGTCAAAGATGTGTGCTGTGTGAGGACCTCGGAATGGGGATCAAGCCCTTGGTTTTTCCACTAGGCTATCTCTGAAATATGCAGTCACATATAAAATGTTTTTACTGTTAAACTTCAAAAAGGGTGTATTTTTATTTATATCGGGTGTAAGTTTATTATTATCCATCCATCCATCCATCAGCCTTTTAAAGTCCACTGTTGGACATAGGCCTCCCTAAGAATGGGGGATAGTGCCGTAATCGCCACGCTTGGCAGGCGGGTTGGCGATGTTGTTAATACTCGAAGGAGTGCTACTGCCCACTCCCCCGATATTCCCTCAGTCGGCTCTTACGACTCCCATGGGTGGAGAGGGGTGGGACAAATCGCAGCCCACACGGCAAAAAAAAGTTTATTATAATATAGAATGGATATTTTAGGAGAGCCCACCACTCACCCACGGATTGTCAATCCCGGTTATCTTTGGATAGAATAACCTAAGATTGCCAATCCGCACTCTCACAGATAGATGAGAATATGATAATAGCAGAGTAGCATGCACGATAATGACAAAAAATATCACCAATGCGATACAACCATGCGATACGGCAGGAAACTCAGAACCACAACGCTGCAATATTCTGCAAAAATTTAAAACAAAAATTTAACAAGTATTTCGCTTCTACGCTAGGCATCCCCAGGACCGCTCGCCAACAAATGAGCCTAATATAAGTTTGTTGAGGTGATGGAAGGATCCGCTAGTCTTCTTGATGTTATTATGCTACTATATGAAAAGGAATATTTTCTTTAATAGTTGTAGGGTGCTCTAAAAGGAATAACATTGAAATTTATTTATTCTACATTAAACCTATTTATTTGTAATGAGGCAGGCACGAAACGTTAGATAGTGGACAATCAGCATGTTTATTCGGCTCGAGTTCAGAACAAATAAGTCCTTTGATCAGATTTGAGCCTTTTTGTTCGTTTACCTTCCTGTACGATCAGCGATCAGTGACCACGGCGGTGAACGTTAGCTTATTATAGATACACCTAATTAACTTAATATACTCATTTTCATCTAGTACGCATTACCTATGTGTGCCACTAACAAGCCCACTAAGTTTCTTGCCAGTTCTCCTCAGGGGAAGCCAGTTCCGAATCAGTAAAAGAACTCAATTCAAAAATATTACTAAAGGGGATTGTTGAACTTTAGTTTCATATTGTATCATTTGTACATTAGTGAAGCTTACCATAATTTGTAGGGTTTTTAGTGTACATACAATTACAGATAATGCAATATGTCTACTTCAACAGATAACTATTAAAATAAAAGAAAAATAACAGCGTAGGCTGAATTGGCAAAGCATCAGGGACACTTTGGGTTTAATCTGGGACAGTAATCCAGGAGATGCAGGTTCAAATCCCGTTACCACTGAAGCAATGTACACAGTGCCAGTATTCCGCCAATACAGGCAGAGAGACGGCACACGATGGGTTTATTAATATATAGTGGGTGAAGGCCCCACACTACCCTGCTCATTGCCCCAAACGACGGGGTGTGCGGTTAGGAACATTTTTTCCCGCCTTAACAAAGAAAAGAAAAAGGCAGCACCGCTAACATTTTACAGATCTTTATTTTCAATTTATGTGCTAATTTTGTTTTTGTTTTACTCTTTTTTTCCTAACACTCCCCACAGCGTTCTTCGAAGAAAATCTGGACTATTAGCTAGTCCACAGTAGTAACAGGCAAGTCAGAAAATGTCTACTGGATTCAGTAAGATTCTAATGAATTCCTAATAAATATTCAAATAATAAAGCAAGCTCCATACTATTCTGACGTACTGCAATTAAACATTTTTTTAAATACCCCATTAGGGTCCTTAATTTGTAAAGCGTTCAAGCTCTAAAAGAGTCTGGTTGACAAAAGAAAACGGACTATATGACATTAAATTAAAGTTCAAAACTATTTAAAAGTATTTTTTTCTTCAATGAATGAACTTTTGCAGTTTAAGTACGAAAGGGTTTCCTGAAGTGGTACTATTTTAAAAGTAAATTTACAAAAAGTAATAAGACAATAGTACTCTTCTAAAGGACTTTAAAAGACTTGGAGTGCATAATAAAAGGTGTTTTTGTTATAAATAAGTAAGTACTACGATAAGTTTTCACGAGGGGCTCATGTTGAACAAAAAATATTTTTGGCTAAATAATTTTCGTTGAGTGAAGGTTAGCCAAAAGTAAATTCTTGATTTGCTTTAGCTTTTTTTTAACAATTTTGAGTTTTTATTAGACGATTACAAATATCTTATAAGTATAACTCAACCAATAATTGAAAAACTAGAATATAATCATAAAATATCTCGCTAAATGTGCTGATAAGCGTAAACTCGAAAACGGCTGTACCAATTCAGCTGATTATATTCTTTAAATATTCGTTTAGGTCCGAGGAATGAAAGATGTGGACTACATCAATTACGGAAATAAATAAACATACTCGTAAAATTATGTAGTTTGGGGATTATGAAGGATCGATAGGGGGGTGTATTCTGAGCATATATTCCAATTTGAGGGATTCTGGCGAGGTCAGTTCAAGGTCATTTCGATGAAAACGCGTTTAATTCGATATCTCGAGAACGGTTAGTGTTAGGCAAAAAATTGTAGAGGCCTTTTCTCTTCTAAATTAAATTTACTAACTTTTTTATCTGAAACTCATTGCTTCCGAAAGGCAAAAATTTTACATTTTTTCCTCATTTTTTTTTTATTTTTCGCCATGTTCTCCCCAACCGTTCAATTTTATAAAATTTTACCGATTATCAAAATGTAGATCTTTTAATTATGAACAACTTTTTTCTTAAACTTTTTTCTGTAATGCCAATACTTTCAGAGTTATATATTACTTTACCGAGCGAAATCCGCGCCACTGTCGCAATATCAGCGACATCAGTGGGTATTTAGTACTTGAAAGAAATATTAAAGTATTCCATGATCATTTATTAGCCAACTTACCTGTATCAAAAGGTGAATCGATTAAACTATTTAAAAATTGTACTTTATTTAAATATTAAATATTGTAATCATCCAAATATCATTAAACACAAAGTGAAAAATGTGAAATCGAAAATAAATCGAAAATTTCACTTTGTGTTTAATGTATAGTGCTAAGCATGTCAAATGCTACAAATATATATAAACATCCAAATATCATTTAAATATTGTACTTCAATTTGGGTATTTTTTATTCCATTCGATGGGATAATAATGTGAATAAGGATTAGAAAAAGAAGTAAATTAATAATTAAAACTGTTTCACAAATTTATTGATAAAAAAATAGTTCATAAAATTCGTAAAATTAAGCACCCGAGGTCGATGGAAGTGATTCATTAATATTAAAGGCCCTGACAGTATCGGGGCATACGTTGTCCTCGTCCATTGCGTCAAAAATATCATCGTTGATAACATTGAAAAAAAGTAAAATATTTGCCTTTCGGAAGTAATAAATAGAAAAATATTGACGAAAAAAAAAACTCAGATAAAAAGTTAGTAAATTTAATTTAGAAGAGAAAAGGTCTCTACAATTTTTTGCCTAACACTAACCGTTCTCGAGATATCGAATTAAACGCGTTTTCATCGAAATGTCCTTGAGCTGACCTCGCCAGAATCCCTCAAATTGGAATATGTGCTCAGAATACACCCCCCTATCTATCCTTCATAATCCCCAAACTACATAATTTTATGTTTTTTTTCCCATTAATTTCCGTAATTGCACTGGACTAATAAGAAGATTGAAAAAAAAATACCAGATTGAAATTGATGATAGATTTTTTTGAGCTAAATAAGGTTAATAGTTTTTATCCCGGAAAAATAAAGTTAATATAGCATAGAAATGTTTGCATAGAGCCGCTCTTGTGTCGTAGAATGTGTCGTAGTGTTGTATTTACCTATATATTCTGTAACTCACGCGGACGAGGTTGCGGGCAGAATCCAATAATACTATATCTACTTATACCATCATAAAAATATACTTATCATAAAAATGCTTGCTTTGTCACACACCTCGTAAACTACTAAACGGATTTAGATAGATATATGAGACATGGATTAATATCTAGGACACACAATATAGGATTTTTATCCCGAAAAGTTAATATATATTATGTATGGATTAGACTCAGATCAAATAAAAGGAGGGATTAGATGACACGACACCCATGGAAGGAAGAATAGAATTTTTATACCGAGAAAAACTAATAATTCCTTGTAAGCATTGCATTCTGCGTGGATGGCATTCGGTAGGCGGTCAATTAGCACCCTTGCAGTCATTATAGGTTGTCAGAACCCTAAATATAAATCTGATTCCGATCTTGTTTATTTGTGTATTCTTGTTAGGTGTATAGTTTAGGACGGTTAGTAAGTTAGGTGGTTTAAACTGACTGAAATAAATATTCACAGACATTTCACACAATGTCCTCTGGTCCCAAACTAAGCTTAACCGCTTGTGCTATGGGTACCAGATTACGGATATAATACATTTTTTATTTTATATACATACCTACATGTAATAGATAGAAAACACCCAGACGCAGTACAAATATCTGTGTTCATCACACAAATAATTGTCCTGAGTGGGAATCGAACCCACGACCTTGTGCACGGAATTCGGTTACACTACCAACTACGCCATGAGGCCCGTCGTAGAGAGCAGACGCTAATATGTGTTAGGTAATTATGTATTTATAATTGATTTGTAGGTACCGATTTACTAATGTAAACCATTATTTTGCAAAAAACGTGACAAAACTAGCAAGTCTGAGAGATTTTTTCGACCTCTTTTAAAGTCCACTAATCCACACTGGGCCAGGGTTTTGACAATGGCCTAATGTCCTCTCATTCTAGAGGAAGCCCGTGCTCAACAGTAAGACAGTAGGTACTTAATGACGGGCAGCGTGGAGTGATCAGTACTTCAGTAGTGTAACCGACATCCGTGCACGAGGTCGTGGGTTCGATTCCTACTCAGGACAATTATTTGTGTGATGAACACAGATATTTGTACTGCGTCTGGGTGTTTTCTATCTATTATATGTATGTATTTACAAAAAAAAAGTAATTATGTATTATATCCGTAATCTGGTACCCATAGCACAAGCGTTAAGCTTAGTTTGGGACCAGAGGGCGTTGTGTGAAATTTAAATATCCGTGAATATTTATACTGAGAACATGCACAGTTGTGAGAGGCTTATCTACAGTGAACTTTTTTTTAATACAATCGGTGGCAAACAATCGTAAGACTCACCTGATAATAAGGAGAGGATAGGAAGGGAGTTTGGGCCTTTTTGTATTTTATGCTTACTACGGCATACCTGATGACAAGTGCTAACCATCGACTATACTGAGAACCCTGTCAAGCTGCTGCTACCATTTCATTTCGCAAAGAATGAACGGCTATTTCCCTCTCTTTCCCGTGAAAAGGAAAGCGGAGGTACCGACCTTCTCGAGCTTGATATCAATAGAGTGGTACCACTTGATACCCAATCCTACCATCAGTAACGCAATTACCCTATAACGAGGTGATAACTTCTTCCTTCCTTTTGTCTCCAATTCAATGGGGATGTTTAATGTAATCATTTTACGGCAGATGGTGTATGTAATATATGTATGTATCGACCGGCCCATTGAAAACTGTAATTTCCATACAATTTATAACCTGTAATTTGGTAAATTTTAATGTTCTAGTAATATGACTGTTTGTGCTGTACCAAAATGTAATAACCCCGATCTAAATTTATTTCCAAATTGTCACGATGGCTGAATTGGCAAAGCATTTGCGACGGTATTCCAGGAGACGCAGGTTCAAATCCTGCTCGTGACTGTTATTTTCGATTTCACATTTTCATAGTTTGTGTTAAAATAGAAATCATGTCAAGTGGTTTAGGAAAGTTATAAGTAATATATTTTAGATATATTAGATATAAAATATTCGTGTCACAGTATTTGTCGCCATTCTCCTACGAAACGGCTTGACCGATTCTTATGAAATTTTGTGTGTATATTCAGTAGGTCTGAGAATAGGATGTAAACTATTTTTCATATCCCTAAGTGATAGGGGTGGTCCACCCCAAAATATTAGTAATTCGGCATATAAGTTATTTATTTTTTTCTACGCTAGAAATTCCCTAAAAATTTTCTAGAAATAATTTATATGGCAAAACAACGTTTGTCGGGTCAGCTGGTATTCATATATTAAATCAAAGGTATTCCAATCGACGGTGCGACGTTTGTGGAACGATACGATCATCTGCCAAACATTTTCATTGGAGTCCCTCTGACATTAAAAGCGCTGTCTTCGTTGCAGTTTAAGTCGTGTGTTTGTGGGCAGGCGTGTGCTACCGGTCGCCGATACTAAATAACAGTGTCACACTAGCCTTTAAGGACACCGCCTGGATGGGTTGTAACAAGAGTAGCACAAGAATTTATACGTTCATTTTACTTAAGATGACTTGCACTGTCTGATTGGGCAGGTCACGCGTGCAGAGCACAAGAAAAATTTCGTAAAGTACAAATTATAATTTGTGATTAACAAAAAAGAGTATTTTAGTACAGGCGGGAATCGAACCTGCGTCCCTTCCTATCCGGGGAAGTGCTCTAATCCACTGAGCTACAGTACTATCTTTTAGACATACCCAATCTCCTTATCACATTTGTCTTAACGACCAACGCCCTCTATCGGAACGCATTTACATGAATTAATCCAATAGTATATACTGGAAGAATAAAAAAAAAATAAGAAACGCTCTAAACGAAATAACAAAATCTCAAAATAAAAAGCAGTTGAGGGGTTTTTTTTAGCGTGATTTATTACAAACAGAACAGATAAACGCTATGACTGAACAAATACATAATAGTGCTTTAAGTAACCGCCTCCAATAGTAAGTGTTCCTAGCTCGAAACTCAAGACAATTTGTGTTATCCACAATTGATGGGCACAAATTATATTCATAAACATTTAAAAATCTATACAAATAAATAACATTGAAGTGTCTCTTTGTAATGTCTAAATAACAACTTTTTCTAAGCTTAAAGTATGTGTAGATAATAGGTAGTATCTAGTAGATACATGTAACAAAACAAACAGTTTTTAAAATTGTTGTCTGTCTATATGTTTGTTTCTACTAATCGCCGAAACGGCTAGACCGATTTGGACGGGGCTCACTGACTGATAGCTGATGTTGTAAGGAGTAACTTAGGCAACTTTTAGTTTGGAAAAAGAATTGGGGTTCCGCGCAGAAAAATTATACTAAATTTCAGGCAGACGCAGTCTCGGGTAGCAGCTAGTCTATGCTAAACAAGATTGTCTTGTGATAACGAGCTGTTTCTGTACTAGATATGTATAGGTACTATTATAAAGCGGTTACAGGTATGTGCCTGAACATTTAAGATATTTGGAAAAAAATGTCTGTATTTGTGTATTTAGGCATTTCTGCACTCAAAACAATTTTTTGTCTAGTTGTTGGTTCATGCATTACGAAAAAACTGCTGAACGGATTTTGGTGCAACAATTTTTGTTTGGCAGCTATTGATTAGAATTAGGAACTAGTATTAATTTTATTTTTCTACTATATAGTTTTTTTTAAAATAGTGACTCCAAAATTGCCTGACTGTCAAGTATTAGTGATAAGGATGTAAAGTGTAAATAATATCATATTTAAAATGTTAACTAATACCTACTCAATAAATCGCAATAAAATCCCTCATGCTACATAATGCATAACCCCATCGGCGTCCGCGTGCCTTTTTGTTCAATTCCTCGCCGTATTTCGGCTGCGCGCGCTTCCATTTATCTCGGCTATCATCGGAGATACGGCGGCTATCGGCCTGGCCGTCTACTGAATCTATATACGAATGGCGATAGCTGATACGCACATTTAGCATTAAAATGTGATTTGTAATAGTTATTATTTACAGCTGTACCTAAGCTGATTACGAAGGTAAATATATATTTTGTTGGTTTAAAAGTAATTTACTATTCAATAGATATATGCACCTATATTCATTGGGTCTAGTTTGATGACGGTCACCTAGTTTGCAAACACGGGTAAATTATAACAATTAATTATTGAATTTTATTTTTTACTGGCTGCCACTCCCAATTTTTTTGGTATAGAGAAAAAAAACTTATGTAAATGATTAAAACTTATCTGGCAACACAATCCCCCATCTCCCGGGATGTAAATAATTTATCAATTGTTAGTTATGACATGGTTGTAGACTAGACTATATAAATGTATCGTATCACAATACGTTAAAACATTTTTGCGTGATTTGTAACAGCAAACTTCCAAACATTTGTATGTTTACATGTAACAAAGAACGTGAACTTTGTATGTATAAAGCGACATCAAAATTAGCTTGTACTATTAGCTACACTCACCCCCCATTTGGTAAAATATAATATATAATTGAGAAGTAGGTGTGAGTCACTTAACCCTATATTATTAAAATAAAACTACGTTTACGGAATCTATCGCGTTTACTTGATTTTTATACTATCTCGACGACGATTTTTACCACCAGTCAAGTGCCATATACCCTTACAGGATGCAGGAGTATACAAACTGGATTGTGATTGTGGTCTCCCCTACATTGGGCAAACAAAGAGATCCATAACAACTCGGATCAAAGAACACATAGCTGATGTGAAGCACCGTCGCTATACAAAGTTTCCAATTTGTGAGCACACACAGGACCACACCCGCCATTACATCAGGTTTGACAAACCTCAAATCCTCGCAAAAGAACATCGATATCGCCCTAGAATGATACGTGAGGCTATTGAAATTAAGAAACATCCCAATTTCAATAGAGAAGACGGCTGGGTCTTACCATCAAGCTGGAATCCTGTGATAGGCCTCACCAAACAGAATACAAGAAGGCACACCACAAGATTGCAAGACACAGTTAGCGCTTATTGTGTAGATAAAACCCACAGTAGTGATTAGTTTATGCCTTAAAAAAATTTAAACTTAATTCAGCTCTAAGTAATTCCTTACAAAATTTAATAATCCATAACAGTTGTTGCCTAATGAGTTTTCTGGCCGGATCTTTCTCAGTCAGGCCGCGTTCCGATCCGGTGGTAGCTTTTTAGTCTTAGCTTTTGGGCAAAATCAATATATTTAATAATATAAACTAATAACCAAGATTGTCTTCTTACTGGTAGTAATTGGTAGTTTGTGGTAGAATTTTTGAGCACTAAATAAAAACAAAATTTTATAGTTTAAAGAGGAGTATTATACTCATTTTAATTTCATACATTGTAAGCATAAAAAATTTGAAGTAGATAATTTCACTGTGTTTCTAAACGAATATTAGGTGGGTTAAAATAAATAAACCAAAAATTTTGTAAAATCATATACTGTGGGTAGATGAAACCGTTGAAATAACATATCAGCCTTGGACGTCTATCATCTAAGTCCACCCGTGATCATGAATGCTGTAAAATATTCGAAACGTCGGGATAGTATAAAAATCAAGTAAACGCGTTAGATTCCATAAACGTAGTTTTATTTCAAAATGTGTAACATTCGCGTAAATATCAGAAAGTACGTAAGTAAGTAATTATATTATTAGATAGATATGACAATGTTTTAAAATAATAATAATCTTATTCGTTACGACAAAAATGTAATATCTTTATTTTTTAAAAAACGAGATTCTTTTTTTTATTCTTTTCTATCTGGAACTAGATAAAGTCGCATCTATAAGTATATTCATAAATACTTTATATCGTTCAACTGTTATCGTTAGTCTCTTGGGGTATTGTAAGTCTAATTAATTGGGGCTTGATTGCGCTCGTCAATCTCATTCAGATCAATATCAATGAACTATTGAATGAGCAGCCATCAAATGCGATTAGATCAGATAACTTGTCACGTATAAAGCGGTGTGGCCCGCACCATTGTGTGGCTTTGCATAAATGTTTTGGGGATATCCCTTTATATTTTGTTAGTGCAGGCTATGGACTTGACAGTGAAGCGTGGGGTATTTTAACTGAACGGTAATAGGGTAGCCTTTCTAAGACAAGTTTGATTAAACACTGTTCCCATTTTTTGGTTGAGCAGAGCTTTTGACTTCTAATTATCAAATATAATTAAAAAAACAATTCTTGTATATATACAAATACCTATATAACCTGGAAACGGCTCTAACTTTTATTAGATGTAAGCGCACTGATACCTCAAAACTCTACCAGGTATCGTTAAAAATATATTAGTAAACGTTTTGCTTTTTAAGCCCGTCTATGACATGCATATACACAAATTAAAGTTATAACATATCTCCGTTTACGTTAGGGTATAAAAATAATGAAGACTGGTGGCCTTTCCGAGAGCTGAGGTACAGAACCAGCTCTAGAAGACTCAGTTCACTGACATATGTCTACAATATATCTAAAGCCGAGGTGTTAAACACGTGAACGCATGATAACACGTATGACTATAGAAATGATATGTTTCTGAATAAGACAAAAATATATTTAAAAAAACTAAAACTAGAGTAGTGTATAATAGATAAACTGTTTCTAGCTGAATCAAGAAGAAAAATCACGGTACGCTATCATATCTGTAATTAAGATGCACTTTAGACTATGCCAAAAGCGCTGGAAGCGCTTTGAAGTAATTTATAGCTTGACTTGGTAGGAATAACCTTAAAAACAATGGTTCAAAACGAACAATCGGACTTTTTAGCGTCAAGATTAAGATAAAATTAAGAATGGTCTCCACAGTAAGGACTTTAGATGACATAACCGCCTAACGCATAATAATATTTCCTAAACAAATTAAACTCTTTACTTGTGAAGACAGACGACACATAGTACACAATGGGAGCCTCGATTCGCTGCATATATACCTGCCCCTACTTACACATAATGTATAGTTAGTTATATAGTATGTACAAAGTCTGGTGTTGGCACAAAGCCTCGCCGACGACAGCGACAAGCTACTGCGACACAGACTACGTGGCCTCTGTTGCAGATCTTTCGTTTTGTTTTACCGACGAACAGTTTTTTAAATAAATTGTAATACTATCATGTGCGTAGACCACTTTTGTGTGTTTTATGTGTAAGTTTAGGAATTCGAAGTGCTTGTTGTAGTCTTTATCATTGAGGATTTGAGATTATAAAGTGTTATTGTTTATATTTATTGTTTTTCCTAGAACTTATTATTTAGCTTATCCGAATAGCATCTACATAAAAATACATTGCATTGCAAACACACGAGAATTAATGATTAATATAATTTGGTAGACTGATTGAAAGTTTGGTGGTAGTACATTAAAAAAGTAATCATATTTACTAATAATAAATATGAGTGATTTTCTTTGCTTGATTATTTTTTAAGCTTTCTCGTAATACTACTGAACTGTATCGTTATTTTTGGAAACATTTTTTTTATTGCTTAAGATGGCAGACGAGCCATGGCCCACCTGATGGTAAGTGGTAACCGTCGCTCATGGAGTAAACTATACCGAGAGTATTGTCAAGCCGCTGCGCACCATTTTACTTATCAGATATGAAATGAAATAATAAACGGCTATCTTCTGCTACAGCCAAAACACACTGACTTACTTCATGACCACATGGTCATGAAGTAAGTCAGTTCATGGTCACACAGAAGATGGTGGTACCGACCTGTTCGGGCCCGATAACAAGTGAGTACTCTCACTTGGTACCCAGCCCTACCACCAGTAATGCAATGGGTGATAATTGCTTACTTCCCTTAGTCGCCTTGTACGACACCCGTGGGAAAGGATGGGGTGGAGACACGTGTATTCTTAGTCCGTCACCACACAGAGAAAATATACATATTATAGTTGGGAACCCAGAAAAGGACATCTTATTCCGAAATAAGGGATGATATATCTCTCTGTATGCGTTCGTGATAGATATTTTTATATATAAATAATTAATGTACCATAGAGTGACATATTTATATAATAGAGTGAACAAATTTATATAATAGAGTGACATATTTATATAATAGAGTGACCAAATTCTAAAATGTCATACTTTTTTTTATCATAAACCTTTTAATATCTTAATATTGGCAGAAGTCACTTTTCACATTTAGGTGAATTTACGCTCCACGCTGAGCCAATGTTGGCAGAGATCACATACCTAGAATAGCTGTAATAATATTTTCCTTCGAGGAGCAGTGATACTTTTTCATTAGAAATATATTTACACCCATAGCACCTTTTTTTTTGTTAAGGCGGGAAAAAATGTTCCTAACCGCACACCCTATCGTTCGGGCCGTCCCTCCGCCTTTATTGGCGGGCCACTGGAACCATTACATTCCTTCGGTGGTACACCCATAGCTGTACACATAGTAAAATATGTAATGTAAAAACTATAAAGACATCCTTTAAGTGACTATTAGACAGTTCATAAATGTGCATCGTTCTCATCAAGATGGCGGGGCATCTTCCCGCCGGAAATCAATTACGTAATAAATCTGCGACCGCGCTCGCGCATAGATCTTGCTGCATTTACATACGACTGGAGTGCGACGCCAAATGATGTCACTACGGGAAGTAATTGTGAAGGGCTGATTTTACTGAATAATTATACCTATTTAATGTCGCAGTGGCAGGAAACTTATGGAAACTGATAAGCTATCACTAGTGGATCATGAATAGCAAATATTGCTATTCAGCCGAATACCACTTTTACACGTAAAAAAAGTAAGCAATTCTTAGCATTTTTGATATATATTTTTTAGCATTTGATATGCTCCGCCACTTTTTAAAGTACAAATTATTTGTGAATAAGGAAAAAGAGATTTTTTGTACGAACGGGAATTGAACCCGCGTCTTTTCCAACCCGGGGAAGTGCTCTAAGCCACTGAGCTATCGTACAGATCTTTCGTTCATCCCAATTTCCTTATTACATTTGTCTTTACTACCAACGCCATCTATCGGAATGCATTTACATGCATGAAACCAATATAGCAAGTTTAATTTTGCAATTAAAATTCAAACAATTTGACGGCGCGATTTTTTTAAATTTTTTATTTATATTTTTTAGCATATTATTATGACATGCTACGCCACTTTTTAAAGTACAAATTATTTGTGAATAAGGAAAAAGAGATTTTTTATACGAGCGGGAATCGAACCCGCGTCTTTTCCAATCCGGGGAAGTGCTCTAAGCCACTGAGCTATCGTACAGATCGTTCAATTATTCCAATCTCCTTATAACATTTGTCTTTACGATTCTTAGCAGGCATACCAATATTAACAGCAGCCTAGTAGTAAAACCAAGGACTGCAAAGACAGTGGTATCGAGTTTGATCCTGAGTACAAGGTTCAGACATTGTACGGCGCATTTGACTGGTCCAGCAGCTGCCTATCACCTGTGTGGGCATTTATAGAACACTATACCTACTATCTGTGTAGTTATAACTAACTAGACTTATTAATCTAATATCCAGATACCACGCAACATGTTACTCAGCTAGTCACAACTTAGATAATGAATACTTTAACTCAGCCGTGGGCTTGGGAGTGGGCAGTAAATCACATGTGCAGGGGGCAGGCGAGGTGTCTCCGGGGCTCATTTACCTGGGCTGGCTGGCCGTCGTCCGTTATCGCCAGCCAGATATCTGCGATACTGCGCGCCGATAAATAAAATATTGACGTGTATACGTGCAGGCAAAATTGGAATGCTGTGAAAATATAAAGCTTAATGAGTTTCATTAGGCTTTTTAATATTAATGGATCTCTTTCGATCCGTACTCATGATGAAGTCAGTCAAATTAACGTAGGATATTGATTCAAATTTTAAAAAAAGGTCAATATTAAAAATATGTAATTTTATAATAAAGAACTTGTAATTGATTATTTACTTGGATATTAAAAAATAATAAGTATGAAAATCACATGTTATATAATGCATTAAAAAGAAATAGGCAATTAAAAGATTAACGTGTATATTTTGTCCAAATACTTCAAGAGAGAGAAAGCCACGGGGTTGAGGATAGCAATCGACAGCAAAAGAGAGCGAGAAGATTTCGTTGTGTCATTTTATGGTATCACAGAACGACGGTCTTAAGCAAATCATGTAAATTAAAAGCACTTGTTGTTTCTTCTGTGTTGAGGGTTCGATCGTGGGGATCGCAGTACAATTCTTAGTCTGATCCACAAACGGATGTTCGGAGACTGGATGTACTATTTGTTCGTTAATTGTATGTCTGTAAAGTCCCCCGCAATACAAGGATCACTTGATAGTACAGGGTGTTGTAATTAACACAGTTCCAGTGGTCCACTAGTACAGGCGGAGAGACAGCATACGACGGTTTAATTGAGTTTGTGAGGGCCCCACACTACCCTATTTGTTTCCTCGAACGACGAGGTGTACGGTTAGGTATATTCATTCCCGCCTTAACAAAAAAAAAAGAATGTTGTATCTAATTAAAAATGAACAAAAATTAAAGAGAACTAATGGTCAATATATCCTTTCCCTGTACTTCACAGCATCCAGTTTAAATTAGTGTTTGTTGTACGCACAGGAATCCCGCAGTGACCATTAACATAGGAGGGATACCCCGGATCGGAGGCATTTTTAGCTAAAAGCCTACACCGACACGGCCTCTGTACAACGGTAGTGCATGCCGTGCGCATGCAACTAAAATAGCTATTGATAGGCCGTTGTTAATTGGGAATGGATATTTTAAATTATGTACGCAGTAAAGTATACCTATATAAATACAATGTACGTTTTTTTTTGTTCAGTGATAGCGGGGAGACCAAAGACTGACAAGAGGCCAAAACAAAATTATCCTTACAGTCCTCCTCCCGGCAAAAATACAAGTGTCACTAACGTATTTCTTTTGTTTTTTTGTTAAGGCGGGAAAAAATGTACCTAACCTAGGATAGTGCCGTCTTTGTCTTTCCACCTGTATTGGCAGACCACTGGAACTGTGTTAGGTACATTACTTCAGTGGTAAGTGTCACCACCCTATTCTTTGTGTTCTTGTTCTTTATCTCGGGTGTGATACGAGGCCACTAAGGGACGTAAGCAGTTATAACTCATTGCAATACTTGGGTACCAAGTGAGGATATCTACCCACTCAAGCGGGTTGGTACCACCTTGGAAAAAAATTGGTTGCCTGTAAAGTCGGTATACGGGCGAAAGTTTTACGTGACAACGACTTTGAGTGGTAAAATAATTTTAATGTGAATATTCATTCGTATAGTAGGAAGAAGGATGAAATAATAGTAACAATTTAAAATTTTCACCGTTTATTTCTCTTTCACCGAACAAATTTCCTTCGTTTGACGGTCTACCTTAAATTAATACTCGATATTGGCGAAATTGTGCTCACACTGCCACAACAAGAGCCATTAAACAAGAAGATAAGATAAGATAACAATTTAAAACATTTATTTATACAAAGAATTATATTTAAAACATTAATTTATACAAAGAATCTCGCACTGAATTTCATATTAACAAAATTTTATTTCTTCGTCTCTCTCGCTCTTAGGCGGGCTAACCATGCCCGAGTGGAAGGGACGCGTGCCTCTCACTCGCTCTCATTGTGAGCGCATAACGTGAGCGGAGCGTAACGCAGTTTCTTGAAGTGTCACCCGGCAAACCAATTTATAAGACGTTGTCACGTCAAAACCTCTATGTATTTTGGTTGTAGTAGGAGATCCATCCGTTCATTTCACATCCATGAAATGAAATAGTGAGCAGCTATTTAGGAATATTCTAAGAATATTATTGTGGAATTCATGAACGGTTACCACTTACCATCAGGTGGCCTGTGCCTCGTCTCCCATTACAAGCAATTAAAAAAAAGAACTTTAAAGAATACTTATGATCATCCTTTGTATGCGTTATTAGTCATAATAATTTATGTTACATAAATAGATTACATGATAATTTAGCAATTTATAATCCTATACACATTTCCTCTTATTCTAGTTTGAATAGATTATAACTTATACCCTTTGAAAAATTAATACAAAAACTGTCAATAAGCAATAACTAAGAATGTAACGACGCCATTAAATAAAATGACTACTCACTTCCAAACTTCCAAATAATAACATATTTTATGCAAAGCAATAGGAAATCCTCGTCTGTAAAAATTAACCAAGTCGGGGCTCGTGGCACACAGATCTACAATACAGACTATACAGAGTGAAATTATATATTTTTTCAATCTAATATATAATTTATTTTTAAACTGGCAATTTTACTTTTTCTGTTCGAAATTTAACAATATATTTTATTTTACAGAAATAAGGTTTTATTTCGTTTAAAAATATTGTTCTTAATGTAAATTTGAAATTGAAATGATTCGTGATAAGTGTATGAATCCAACATGTATAGCTAAGGGTGGTCCGACAACATTTTTTATGAATTTCTAATTTATTTATGAGTATGACGCGACATGTCGATTTATGAATATTAAATGCATGTTCTTATGAGTGACACACGTCAGCGTCGTCGCGAGTTTTTATAGAAAGCTGTTGTGATTGTTAATTTATGAGGTTTTTGTTGTAAGTCTTTATAAATGTTATGAAATACTTAGATATACCTACTGCTATATTTATTACATATCTTACAGAGTTATGTACAAATACACAAAGTAAAATTTTGTAATTTAAAATGACATGTTCAAAACATGTTCCAAATGGTGGTGACGACGTTTGCCGACGGTTTGCCACCCGTCACATCTCCTTCTCACCTGGGGCCCAAAAGTAGGTAATGCCTGTTTTAAGACAAGTGTTAGTCCGTTGTCTCTGCCTACCCTATAGATATTTTTTGTCTTTTATATACCATAAGTATCTATGTTAAACTTTGAAATATTTTTATATATATTTTTAGCATTTGACATGCTTAGCAACATACATTAAACACAAAGTGAAAAATGTGAAATCGAAAATTAAAAAGGTAATAAATTTTTCACACTACCATAAAGCTGTAGAATCCTTGCAGGCTGAGTTATTCGTGTGGACATGGATTGACAATAGTCTAATTTTTGGGTGACTGAAATATTATTTCGTATCATAAAGGCTTCATTATAATTGGTGGTATATGCCAATGTACTTAGTCTTAGATTTACCACCTAGACTTATATTCAAATTTAAAACATATCTTTATTGCATATAGGCCTATTATAAAGCATTAAAGTGTCAAGAATTCACTAATAATTAACACAAGCGCCTGAGGCAAGTACATCCGCAATAAAAAGTGGCGATTATAATCACTACACGCGGCCGAATTCCGTAAAGCCTTTTATAAGAAGAACCCGGGAAGAAACTCATGGCCCACTTTTTTATGACACAAAACAATGCTGTAACCAAGATAACATACTATATATCACATACTTCTAATTTATTCGATTACTTACTTTACTTATTATCACGCCATCTCCCTTGCGGGGTAGCCAGAGAGAAAAGAGTGCCAAAAGGCTCTATTTTTGCATACATCTCTTGCTTTCTCAACATTCATAATTCGCTTCATACACGCTCGCCGGTTTGGGAGATTCCTGAGTCCACCTTCTTTCAATACATTACAGATTTGGTGTGGGTAGGTTTATTAAATTATACCACATAATTAGCAAAGGCGTCTGTGAGTAGAATATGGTATTCAAATAATTAAAGAAAATAATGTAGGGACTAGAAAAAAAAAGTCAGACAAGAAAATTCCCGCAGCGACAACATCCACGGCCGACGATAGTGAGAACCGGTCGCCACCAGTAGCGACCCGTACACGAATCTGATGCATGACCAGCCATCACTCCTTCGCCATATTAGAGGGAAGGGGATGACCCGAACCAAGACGCTAGCACTAGAGGTCTAGTACTTTAAGAATAATAATAATTTTATTCAGAAATGAGATTATGGGTTAGCACAGATCATTTAAATTAAGTGACAATGCAGTATCTCAAATAATAATTGGTAATTTTTTTTATTGCCATATGCTCGTGGTGGGCCATGGCTCGTCGGCCATATATGATGGCCGACGAGCCTGATGGTAAGTGGTAACCGTCACTCATGGACTCAACCATACCAAAAGTATAATCAAGCCGCTGCGCACCATTTCATTTCACAGATGTGAAATGAAAAAATATACTGCTATCTTCTGCTACAGTCAAAACACACTGAGGTACTTCATGACCGGTCTCACAGGAGACAGTGGTACCGACCCGTTCGGGCCCGATAGCAAGCGACTCTCAGTTAGTACCCAGCCCTACCACCAGTAATGCAACGGGTGATAATTGCTTACTTCCCTTAGTCGCCTCGTACGACACCCGCAGGAAAGGATGGGGCGGTGACACTTGTATTCTTAGTCCATCACCACAAGGACGGTCGTAAAATAAAGACGCTAGCTAATTATTGCATTCTTCATTAAAGATCTCCAGAGCGTAATTTTAGTGCGGCCAGTATCAACAGATTCTAGTCATGTAGACAGAAGATGTTAGGTATAGTGCATGTGTGTGCTCCCTCACTCTCATCATCCGGCATGCTGAACGGAAGACCGGAGAGAGATCAGACATAGGACCAACGGCTCAACGTGCTCTTCTATGCACGGGGGCACAACACCACCAACTTCCTAACTCCAAGCTGCTATTGAGAATTTTTTGACGAAAAACACAATATTTTGTTGTTGGCCCGACCTGGGACTCAAACTCGAGCTCTCATGATCCGTAATCGCATACCGCAAAAACATCAAGACAGTAAAAATCCGCATTATAGTGGTTAATAATGATTGCACAGATGGCGCGGGTTTAGATACTAGTCTCTGATTCCCAGAGCCGTGTGGGGCCAGCTTTTGAATTGTAATGGGAGTCGTAAGAGCCGTCTGAGGGAATATCGAGGGAGTGGGCAGCAGCACTCCTTCGAGTATTAACAACATCCACTGCGATCGCCAACCCGCCTACCGAGCGTGGCGATTACGGCACTATCCCCCATTCTTGGGGAGGCCTATGTCCAGCAGTGGACTTTAAAAGGCTGATGGATGGATGGATGGATGGTGTGATCCACAAATGGTTGTTCTAAGTCTGAGTATACTTTGTGTCCGTGAAATTATATATATCTAAAGTCCACCGCGATACAAGGATTTTTATTTAGTGCAGGGTGTTATCTTTTTATAAAAAAATCTTTTTTCATAGGATTTTTCAATTAGGAAACGTAATAGGAGAAGCTTAGACAAATGATTATTTAAGAAATTCTATAATTTAAATGACAAAACATTCTAAAATATAAGTAAAGTTGTTTTTGTTTAAAGCAATTACATTTACACGACAACCAGTCATCCAAGAAACTTAAAAAATTAAATGTATCATACAAAAACCTTAAAGTGTATGTAAATGAGTGTTGAATGACTGACAAACTGAATAAATTGCTTGACAGGATATCGCGATGACATAGCGAAACTTAACTGTTTCAAACGCTGGCTGCTTGTGTCGGATGGAACATGTTTTTTAATCGTAACCGGGAATTACTTTGTGTAGTTTAAATAATATTCTAAAAAAGTAATATTAACTACCACCGAGTTTTGAGCGTTCAGAGTGATGGTGGGGTTGGTTACCTAGTGGAGAACTAATAAAATAATGTCACACGGTTCCAGTGGGGATATTTTTTTCCGCCTTAACAAAAAAGGAAGGTGCCTAGTGGGAGTACTCACTTGTTATTGGGCTCCAGCAGGTCGGTATCATCGTCTGTAGCTGCGCCAGCGGCGGCTTGATAATATTCTCGGTATAGTTGAGTTCATGAGCGACGGTTACCATTTACCATCAGGTGGACCGTCGCTCATCTTTTCTTTTTTACTATCTTTCGTATTTTTATCAGGCGTTGAAAATACAAGAATGGTTTTCCGTACAACACTTCAAACAACTAAAACAGCCTTTATAATTAAATTGAAAAAAAATCAATATAAATATCAAGACTATTATGTCCAACTATTTGTCAAATTAGCAACGCGTTTTAAAATCTAGCCTTGTGTCAAGCTTTCACCTCCTTCTTCACAAATCTTACAATAAACATTGTAAGCAATGCTTCTTGCTTGTGACCTAAGCGGTTTTTTATACTACGAGTACATGGGTGGGCAATATGCATACGGACCACCTGAAGGTAAGCGGTTATCGTAGCTTATAGATGCTAGCAACACCAGAGGCCTCACTCGCGCGTCGCCTTCTCCTAGGAAAGGGATAGGAGGTGGATATGAAGGATGATAAGGAGAGGATAGGAAGGACAACAAGGAGATGATAGGCAGGGGTTTGGGCCTCCGGCGCTCTCACTCACCATATGGAACTCAATGGTAGGAATAACTACCGCTATTACACGCTGAACTTTTTTGAGAGGGTGGTACTTCCCCGTTCGAGCCCCGTTGGCCCATTTATGCTGAGATAAGCAACGCCACTAGAAAATTCGATTCAACTAGTAAAACTCAAAACTGGTTTGACCGATTTGATTTTTTTTTTTTTTAAACAGTGGTTTACAAGTAAAAAAACGGGAATCCTATAAAAAAGTATAAGCATTAAAAATTCAATATTGGTAACTTTGTGTGGGTATTTGGCTAAACCACTTAACTAACAGACAACAAAATGACAGCTCATATCATTCTTTCTAATTCATTTGCATTATAAGCAAGTTTCATTTCGATGGCAGCAAAGTAGAAAAGATATCTATATTTTTGTGAAAATGCTAGTTTTTTTTACAAAAAACGAGCTTTATGAACCTGATCTACAAGTCTGTATTAAAATTATTTCAAATAACAAAATAATTAAGAAAATCGCACGTAAATGAAGACACTCAATTAAAAAAAACATCGCAGTAGAAACGGACATTTGAATTTGTTCGTCTTTACTTCGGACCTATGACAGATGATTGAAACGTCAACAAAGATATCCGTCACGTATCACATTCTAGTGTGTACTGGTTATGCTTTCATGCGTTTTCATTGAATTAATTAATATTGTTAAACGGATTCTAACTTAAATGAATCCGTAAAATATCAGTTGAATAAAAGGGAATACTGTTTGCATGTTGCTTAACTTTTCTTTAAATAAGTACCTTAATACTATTACTGGAGACTAATATCTTAGTTTATTAGATAATTAAGATGGAATAGGCCATCTACGTATTTTAATCACAACGTATAAACGGATATCTTCTACGTCGAAGTTTTTTCAGAGTAAAAAGATACACATACATTTACATTATATCAGTAAAAAATTTATATAGTGATAAAAACTGTTATAAAATCAATAAAGAAGGTTATTTTGATGCATCATATAAAATTTCATCGTAATTAACTGTCAAAACGGCCACTAATTTTTACTAAATGTGCTCTCCTGTAAAATTGCGATTTTGTAGATGTCTTCTTCTACTTTGCTGCCATCGATTTTAACACCTATCAAAATACAAATCTTAGACGATACAGATTGATTAGCATTGATAATCGCTGATAAAATACATTGTAGGTGATACGAACTTCACCGCGTGATCTAAGTAATTAAGCTTTAATAATCTAGTTGTAAAAAAATCTATTTGAGGCACACGCTAGTTATCTTAAAAGATAGGTCAATAAATGTTCTAGAGATATGTAGTTATTAAAAAAATCTGGAGATATTAGTAATATGCACCCGTGCGAAGCAAGGTTGGGTAATTAGTAAGTTATAAGGCAATAAAATTATATTTAATTAATTTTCAAAATTGGTTTCAGCATTTGTTTCATGTCATTTTAGAATTTATTATATTAAACTATAATAAATTGGCAATTTAAAAAGTGACCCACGAGTTTCTTGCCGGGTTGTTCTCACGAAGGCTTGAATTGGACGAAAGGCTACGAAATCCGGCCGCTTGTGGCCATTTTTACTTTGTTGTTGCAGATGCACTCGCCTCAGGCGCTTATGTTAGTTATACATGTATTCTTGACGATTATAAATGCTATACAACAGGTCTGTAAGATATAAATATATAAGTATTTCATTTGAATTTTGAATATATACTGTAAATTTAGTAAAACCAATTGCAGATCTTTATCAGGTTCGGCAGCACGTTCAGCCACGTGCAGTACTGCTACTAGATGTCCTTTTTACCCAGTTTCGTTTAAACCAAAACATTATAGTTAACGAGCCATTGTGTCCGCGTAACCCGTCCATATGTTTCTAAACATTGCACACCACAAAATAAAAAAAGATCGACACGATACCGATAAGATCATGGTTGTACACAGTTGATTTATAATATATGTGCTCATATGAGCATTTAAAGAAACTTCAATTAGAAATTTGATAGCTTAAAAGTCTATTTTTACTTGAGTTATTACATAATGTTAGATGCTAAATTCCCTTTTTCTTTTTGTTGAGGCGGCAAAAAATGTATCTAACGGCACACACCGTTGTTCAAGGCAACGAACAGGAACACCCACTAAATATACCCGCCTGTACTGGCAGGCGCCACACTATCCTGTACTTTGCCCCTAACGACAGGGTGTGCGGTTCAGTACATCTTTTCCCGCCTTAACAAAAAAAAACACGTATGGTACGGGATGAGATACATGCGTCAATGTTTCCTGATTATTACGGGGTATAAATGTGGCCCTTTAATCCAAGTTTTACATACTTTATGCCAAGGTGTCTAATCTACGTCACCTGTCAATATAATAATAACAGTAAAATCTAAGTTGATAGTATTAGTAATTTACTCTTGAAAAAATATTAACTTTAATTACAATGAAAATGCTAATTTCCAATCATAGCTGCCTACGAAGATACGTATATAACATCGCTGGGACCATTTTTGCTCTAATGTTTGGAATTAGGGTAAGGGTAGATTGGTTCTTTTTTTATTGCTAATGATGGCAGACGAGCCACGTCCCTCCTCATGGTAAATGGTAACCATCGCTCATGGAGTATTGTTAAGCCGCTGCACAAAATTTCATTTCTCAGATATGAAATAAAAGAATAAACGGCTATCTTCTGCTACAGCCAAAACACACTGACGTGCTTCATGACCGATTCACACAGGAGACGGTGGTACCGACCCGTTCGAGCCCGATAGCAAGTGAATACTCTCACTTGGTACCCAGCCCTACCACCAGTACCTCGTGTTTGTGAAGCACCTCGGTGTAGCTGAATATATTTTTAATTTTCTGCTGATTTTTAGCCAGCGTTCTCATACCACTAGACACTGCTACACTTTTCCATGAAGGGGCGGTTCTATTCTAATATAATAAAGCTGATTAGTTTGTTTGTCTGTTTAAATGCGTTAATCTGTACTTAGTAGAATATTTTTGAAGAAGTAAATCGTCACGCTACGACCTTTGGGGACCGAGCGAGAGAAGAACAAAGCCAAATAGAACGCTAAGGATAAAACGAAGTAATAGTGTGAGCTGTAGTAGGCAATTTTTTTAAGAGCAGGCTTCAAAAGACCAAACATGTCGCGACAGAGCTCCCCGAGCTAACAGCACGTGTCGCTCCACATGAAATCTCACGTGTTTATAAGACGTGTACCGATTTTTACGGAATCTATCGCGTTTGCTTTGATTTTCTACTATACCTACCGGCGTTTTGAATATTTTACAGTATTCACGGTAAAAGTCGTTTATATAAGATTAAGACTTATAATAATTTTAATTGTTGTATATAAAATAATTTTCATGAAACACCTAAAATACTTTGTAAATTTTTAAAAGGTTTATTTTTGTGAAATGTCTAAGGTATCTACTTCATTTTAATTGATATTAAAGAGTTTTCATTTGGTGTTCGAAATTTAACCATAATAATTCTTAAAAAAATATATCTATCTTTACTATAATATTATAAATAAGTATACTAGAAAATTAGGGATAGAAAATTAGTTACTTAAACCTCAATAATGTAGGTTTATGTATAAAAATATAAAATTTTACATAAAATTATAAATCGAATATGAAAAAATGCTGCTTATGTCCTGCATAAATATACATTTAGTCTACATTTATTCCAAAACCTTTAAAAAATAAATGGCCACCTATACGAAGCGTCGACGCGCCGCTAGTTATTGATAAAGCACTAAAAAGGTACAAAGATCAGAGGAAAAAACAATTTGAGCAATTTTGTCTATTTATGACGAGTATAATATATGATGTCTTCTAACTAGGCTCTATACCAAACCAATTAAGTCTAACTTCCATCAAAAATCTCAACCAACAGCTAGCGAAAAGACACAATTTAAAATAATTCAATCGCGTTGCGAACCTTATACGCGTCCATTGGTGGGTGATAGCCGGTCGGTATGCAAACTAACCGGCTAATAAATGTATCGGCGCTATCTACAAAGGCGCATCTCTCTTTGGTGCGCCGCGCCGCTGCCGTCGTCACGTTATGCCTGTGGTCCATGATACGCGATACTATTATTATTATTTTGTATTTAAGCAAAGTCAAGTCTTTAGTTTTTTATAGCAATACTACTTGGTGACTGGCTTTTCGTGAATATAAGTAAGTATGCTTTATCTGTAATGTAACATGTATCTCTGTGTTTTAGCACTTGATATGCTCAGCTTTTAATAACAAATTATAGTCCAGAATCCAGGGTCCATTTTTGCACTTGATTACTATCAAGCTAATTTTCCGTGAGTAGCTTCATGTTGATGAGACGCCCAACAATTTCCTGTACGAAAACTCGATTGAGGTAGGTAATAGGGGTAGCAGGGATAAAATATGTTGATTTGATGATTCTCAAAAATTTATTACTAACTGTTTTTTTTTGTTAAATCTGATGATAATTATCTAAATTATCCAAAAAAATATTTTTCCTACAAAATGTATGGTTTGATCAAAGAGTCCCCTCCATCCAACATGTATCTATAACGAGGTCATCAAAAATGATTACTAACCAGCTGATTATTTTTTTTACTTAGTTAATATTTATATAATTTGACAGTCATATAGTCCTACAAATTGCGTGGTACATTAGGCCGTATACAGAAAGAAAGCTGGCAGCCTATCAGCGCTTATAGGAACCGGTCCACGCTGGTAACCGGCGCAGGCATTTATATGAACAAGCGCCGATAAGCGCCGAACGTCACCGACAAGTTCCGACACGCGCCGGTCAGCTCTGGCTATCTATTATGAGAAGGTAGTGGAGGAGATCTTGATAGGGCAAAACAATGTCTGCCGGACCAGCTAGTCTTTTTATAAATCTAATAACTTTTTTGATATTTTTTTTTTTATATATATTTTTAGCATTTGACATGCTTAGCACTATACATTAAACACAAAGTGAAAAATGTGAAATCGAAAATAACAGTCAGGAGCAGGATTTGAACCTGCATCTTCTGGATACCGTCCAGATGCTTTACCCATTCAGCCATCCTGACAATTGCTCCTGACTGCTAATTTCGATAACACATCATACTTAACGTCTTTGGGTGACGCCTGCGCCATTTGTCGGAAGTATTTTCATACATTATACCGACCAGGTAAACTTAATTTTACAATTAAGATTTTACCTAATAATGACGCAAACCCTTTAAATATTTAGATATTTTTTTTTTATATATATTTTTAGCATTTGACATGCTTAGCACTATACATTAAACACAAAGTGAAAAATGTGATTGGTTGTTTATGCCAATTACACCAACTTTTCATCAAATGGTTTTCCATTAAGTCCAAAATGTAATAAAATGTTTCTTGAGTCGTTCTTGTATACATATCTATAAAATTTCCTTACAATTCTAAAGCCGGCCCCACATATTTTTGATCATAAAATTTCCATTCTTTTACAAATAATGATGGTATTCTCCGTTTTTGAAAGAGAAGAAGCCAGAACAGATGTTAGAGTAGCAATAGGAAATGGTGTGCTAGAACAAGTGGATGAATTTGTATATCTTGGATGTGGATTCAGTCGGGATGGAAGGTACACCACTGATGTAGAAAGAAGAGTGAATGCGGGAAATAGATTGAACGGAGCATTGGGACAACTTCTCGGCAGCCACCACCTCAGCCAGAAGGCACGTGTCGCAATACACAACGCAGTGCTTGTCCCAACGTTATTATATGGCAGCGAGAGTTGGGTATGTAAAAAAGAGCATGAGAGTAAAATCAATGCGGTCGAAATGTGATCTCTGCGCAGAATCTGTGGAGTGAGGCTGACTGACCGCATTCGTAACAATAACGTAAGAGAGCGAGTAGGTATGAAAGAGAGTATTGGTGTAAAGATGCGAAAGGGAATGCTCCGATGGTTCGGACATGTGGAATGAATGCCGGACGAGCGACTGGCTAAGAAGATATATAATGCGAAAGTGGAAGGATGTAGGTACAGGGGGAGACCGAGACTTACCTACCTAGACCAAATTGGTCATGTATTGAAGGAAAGTGGAGTCAGGAGTCTCCGAAACCGGCGAGCGTGTATGAAGAGAGTTATGAATGTTGACGAAACGAGAGATGTATGCAAGAATAGAGCCTCTTGGCACTCTGTTCTCTCTGCCTACCCCGCAAGGGAAATGGCGTGATGATAAGTAAGCTATATCGACATGGGACATTACGATATTGGACTTGAGATTAAACTCGTTATCCTTAAATCAGCAGTTCGAGCTTACCACCCCACACCATCTTCATCAATTTTCATTAAAAAGAAATATTCTTCTCTACGAAAAATCGTTTCATTTAATACCTCAATTACTTTTTTCAGAATATAATATTAATGTTGTTTAATATCAAGGTAAGATGTCACATGTGTACAGCATATGCGACCACTGTAAGGCTCACTCGCGTTTATTTTGTAGAAATCTTGCCATTTCGTGCTATCAAATAAGTTAGATGTCATACTTTTTTTGTCATTATCTTTGATTTAAAAGATTATATTTTTTAAATATTTTGAATGAATTTGAATACTCACCTAAGATTTACTCGAGATTAATACATGATTAAAAATACCTAATATATGTGGTGATTAGGTTAAAGGAAATTGTTGGGCGTCTCATCGAATCGAAGCTATTTTCGAATAATTTAGATAATTATCATCAGATTTAACAAAAAAAAAACAGTTAGTCATAAATTTTTTAGAATCATCCAATCAACATAAAGAAGGAAAATCAACATATTTTATCCCTGCTACCCCTATTACCTACCACAATCGAGTTTTTGTACAGGAAATTGTTGGGCGTCTCATATAATTATCATCAGATTTAACAAAAAAAAATAGTTAGTCATAAATTTTTTAGAATCATCCAATCAACATAAAGAAGGAAAATCAACATATTTTATCCCTGCTACCCCTATTACCTACCACAATCGAGTTTTTGTACAGGAAATTGTTGGGCGTCTCATCAAAATGAAGCTACTCACGGAAAATTAGCTTGATAGTAATCAAGTGCGAAAATGGACCCTGGATCCTGGACTATTATTGGTGAAAGTGGAAAAAGAAATCGTTACTGCAAGCAGGATTCAAAACTGCGTCCCATCCAATCCGGGAAAGTGCTCTGGACCGCTAAGCACCTAATGGTAACACCCAATCTCAACTTCACATTTGTTTTAGATGTCTTTAAGACACACGCTATCTGTCTTCTTGTATTGACGCAGGTTCGAGTCCTGCTCGCTGTAAAGCCCTCTTTTTCCACTTTCACTAATTAATTTGTTATTTTGTGTTTAAGGTATAGTTGACTTGGGTATCTGATTAATTCGGCCTATTCAATTGTATTGTTGGCATCGATAATGATATTATTTATATCACCCGATTATAGTTCGGTGAGCTACTATGTTGCCAGCATTAGAGAAAGAAATTTCATGTGATTATAAAATAGTCACAACTATAACGGCGTGACCAGCAGTGCTTTTTAGTTTCAATTGCCTTATGACATGGGGTCGAGGCATGACCGTTAGTGTTTTTGTCAGAAATATTTAAAATAGTCCATTTTAAGGGTAGAGTCTTGCTTATCCCAGCATGAATGTACTCCTGCCATTGCATTTCAAAGGGTGAGTGAGAGTGCCAGAGGCCCAAACCAGCTTCCTATTCTCTCCTTTTAATCCTTCCTTTCCACATCCTATTCCTTTTTGTGAAGATCGCGACGCGCGAGCGAGCTTGCCATCAGGTTGGGCGTATGCTTGTTTGCCCTTAACAACTAGTACAAAAAAAAAATGCACGCTTTTTATTATTTGGAACACTTTTATTAAAGTATTTTAGCTCTACGATGTATTTCGTTTAAAAAAAGCACTACTGTAGAATCTATAAGAGGCATATTCGTATTAACTATTATTTTGAGACGATCTATTGGATCATACTTATCTGTAACTAAAAATAATATCTAAAAATAAACTTATCTATATTTTGCCGCTTGTATATTTGGCCTAATAGTTTAGGTACCAATTTCGCACTAGTTATTATATAGTGTGGGATTTTTCTTATCACGAATTTATAGTATATCTTTCAGTGCAGCATTTCTTTAGTCTGGTGGCCAGTGGCCATTTTTATTGCTCTTCTATCTGCCATTACTTTGGACTCATTCAATCTTAACGCAATGGGCACGTGTCGCGCGAAAACTATATTATTTAATGAGCATATGCATCAGGATAGATTATTTGTAACAATGCCTTTATTATTTTTAATTAAATTAGGATATATTAGGCGTTCTGAGCGCTTTGGTTTAAAATAATTATTTTACCTTAATCTATACAAATAAATAAAATTGTAGTATCTATTTGTAATAATAGCTTTTACTAAATGCATAAACATATTCTTTTTTATGTTTTTGTGTGTCTGTCGTTTTGGTTCCAACTAATCCCCGGAACGGCTGGACCAATTTGGACGGGAATTTCTTTGTTAGATAATGTTATGAGGAGTTACTTAAGTTACTTGTATTTTGGAAAAATAACTAGGGTACCGCACAAGGAAAGATAATTATAATATTTTACGCGGGTGCAGTAGCTAGTATTTAATATACTTAACTGATAGATGCGGCCGACTTACGACCGCTTATTGTATGTCTTGGGAAGACCAGTGTCCAGCAGTGAACGATAAAAGAGTGATAAATGGAAAATAAAACTACTATAACTACAACACAAATTATCCTGCTTGAAAATAGAAGTCACAGTACAAGGGACTCCCCACTTTATTCACTACACTATGCACTACTATATTCTGTGGGTCTAGTCAAGTTGCATTTTATGATCGCTAACGCTAATAGAAAACTATTAAAATGTATGGAAATTTGACATCTGTAACGTTAAGTCACGTGACTTAGCGTTATAGATATTGTTAAAGACTTAGATAAATATAGGTTCTTCATCTATGGTTAAAGATGTCAAATTCCCATACATTTAAATAGTTTTCTATTAGCGTTAGCGATCATAGAATGAAACTTGGCTAGGCCCACTGGTCTGTTAATTCCTTTATGACAAGTAGTTTCGTGTATAGCAGTAATAGCCTAGCTGTAAAACCAAGGCTTGCAAAGACGGTGTTATCAAGTTCGATCCCGAGTCCAAGATTCAGATCTCGTACGGCACACACCTCTGACTTTTGGAGGTTTCTCGATATTAGTTATGTGTGTAGGTATATTTTTATAATTTATTACAAGGAATTATTATTTATTGAAAACATTGTAAGGAAACCTGCATGTTTGGCAGCTTTTCTCGAAGGCTTATGAAGTCTGCCAAGCCGCATTGGGTTGGGAAGAGTGTTGGACTACGGCCTAATCTCTCTCACCATGAGAGGAGACCCGTGCCCAATAGTGGGACAGAAAAAGGGTTCAAAAAAAAGAATGTTGTAGGTACTTGCCAATATTTCCACAACTGATAGTCTTTTTTAGAAAAACTACACCATGGAATGGAATATTGTATCGCGAGTGACTTTACAAACATACAATTTAACGGACACAAAGAACACACACTCAGAACAACCATTTATGGATCATACAAGAGTTGTCCTGTGTGTGAATCGAACCCACAACACGTGGACCGGGGGCTGGTATCTAAGCTACTCCGCCATCTGTTATGTGCATTATGAGTGTGATTGTACGCTGTATTTACAGTCAGTGTTAACAATAATGTTAAACTATATTTTTTTTAAATATTAGGATTTTTTAACCATATTTTGTTTAAATATGAATAAATAAAAATGTGGCCGCACATGCAAGATGTCTCCGAGTATTATTACGTAAAAAAGTCAATAAAACATAATTATCACTTATTATAACAGCCTCGCCTCGCAACAGCCGTGACAGACAACTGTTACAACTCACAAATAAGGATTTTTGGGCATGTAAATCTGTTTTATTTATTTTCGAGTAGATTAATTTTACAAGGAAGTATATATTACTTTATACAAGCTTTCCTAATTCTAAATAATTGGTAAGTTATAGTACAATAAACATTATCACAACATGTAGGTATACATGGCGGCCTAGGGCGACTGCTAAACCCAATTCGCTTCCCGAATAGGATAGTTATTTGTACGACCCACGAATTGTTGTTCCTAAATTGTTGTTGATGGTATGCCTATAAAGTCCCTCGTGACATAGTAACTATTCCATATTAGGAGTCTAAAATAAAAATAAAAAACTGTACAGTTATTAATAATATTATCTACCTATTCCAGCGAAGAACATGTTGATCCATCTATGTCTTATTATCATATGAGTCCAGTATATTCAAAATAGTCCTGATTTAGCCACAGCTGGAAAAAAAATATTCATTTTATTTACTCAAAGATATTAAGATATTACAAATTTGATCTTATAAACAGACAATCAAACCAAAATATTAACCAATATTAGGTTCGTTGGCACCTGTACTAATGTTAGACATTGTATCACAGGCGCCAGCGCCACCTCCCTTATTTGCTATTGATATACAAGTAAATGACGTACTGTGATCTTATTACAAACATAACAATACTATCACAAGTGATCGAATGTATAAATTCTTGCATGTATAAATTCTTGCATTCGGTGGGTTGTATGAGAATTTACTAAGTAGTCAAAGAATCATTTTATACCCACCCAGGAAAAGTTCTGAGAAATCGTAATACGGTAATACACGCTCTCAAAAATCTATATTTCGCACTTAAATCTCTGTTTCTTCACAAACGTCAATACATCAATGGTCGTGGTTCGCGGCAGGGGCGTGAATGCGAAAGCCGCGCTGTAATTACATACTCGGCCGCCTGAGGGCAGCACTCCCCTGCCCGCACAAATTATTTAGTAATTTTAATTTTATTTGGACTTATACCGCGTTCATTTGTAGGCGGTTTATTCGAGTGTTTAGTATGTGTGGTAATGTATTATTATTATATTTTTATTGTCCATGATGGTAGTATACTGTATGGGGACACTGACTTTAGCACAATTGGTGTGATGGTTTATATAGCTGCTTTGTGTGCCAAGTATTGTGAGTTAAATTATTTCACAGCTCAATTTGATGTGCCAGGTACAAATACTATACCATTGAAGTAATGTCACATAGTTGACTCACCAGAGGTCTGTCAATGCAAGCGGAGAGACGGCACACGGCGGGTTAGTTAGTGAGTGAGGGTCCCATACTACTCCGTTCGTTGCCTCAAAGGTGCGGTTATGCACGTTTTCCTTACATTAACAAAAACAAACAATATTTTTTCAGTTTTATGTCCGTCACGTGCATTTTTGTAAAGTATTTAAAAAGCACGCAGGCACATATAAATTACCTTCAAACTAGTGATTTTCTTAAAATATCATAGCCAGACTAATCTTAATTATCTATAGGATTATAACAGTGGTCATAAGCGGACACTAGGAATGAAATGATTAGCTTCACATTCTAATGTCAAACAGTTTTAGTACTCCGCCAATAGAGACGGCACACGGCGGGTAAATTTTAATCCGGCCTATCACTACCTTTTTTTAAATTTATTGCTTTCGATAGCAGACGAGCCACGGTCCACCTGATGGTAAGTGGTAACCGTCGCTCATGGACTCAACTATTTCGAGGGTATTGTCAAGCCGCTGTCGATAGCAAGTAAGTATTCTCACTTGGTACCTAGCCCTACCACCAGTAATGCAACGGGTGATAATTGCTCACTTCCCTTAGTCCTTGTACGACACCCGCGGGAAAGGATGGGGTCGTTACACTTGTATTCTTAGTCCGTCACCACACGGAAACTTGCTTGTTGACCATATTAAAATTCCCTCCATAACAAATCAAAAAATAGAGTAACATTATGTCCATGACAGTTGTGGTTTTCTTAGGTCAAAAAAAATTAACGCTAGGTACGTATGCTAATTCTATTCTTTCATTGTAATTTAAATCACCTTGGCTTGGGAAAACCCACTGAAGGAATGTGATATGGTTCCGGTGGCCCGCCAATAAAGGCGGAGAGACGGCACACGGCGGGTTTCTTTAGTAGGTGAGTGCTCCCACACTTCCCTGTTCGTTGCCCCGAACGACGGGGTGTGCGGTTAGGAACATTTTTTCCCGCGTTAACAAAAAAGAAGGGCTTGGTATAAAGATACTTTACAGTCTACAGATAACTATATCGTCTTGAAAAAGCAGGTGGCGTATACAATCCGCATTATAGTGTAATGTAATACCTAGCAGAACGGTGACGAAAAATGTGAACTAGAATCTCAGGGTTCTCAGCAAGAGTTGGTTGAATTGCGACAGTTTTTCTCAATACTGGAGTTAGGCTGATATTTGTGTGATCCATAAATCGTTATTTTGCTGCATTATGTTTAGATTTTTAAAGGCTCTCGCTATAATTCGAATTGATTGATCTATATTAGATTTATTATAATACCGGCAGTAACTCACGTTTAGGATCGATTACGTCGACCCGGGTTTCGAGCATACGAGTATTCGAGCATACCTCAGTGCACGACGGGAGCTCGCAGACACCGCTGCGCACTCCTCCTGATGATGAGCATCGGATATGCTCGAAACCCGGGTCGACGTAATCGATCCTAAGCGTGAGTTACTGTCGGTATTATAATAAATCTAATATGTATCAATCTCACGATAATTTCAATACTAAAATTGATTGATCTCTTTTTCTTTACGATAAGAATGTACTGGCTTCACAGACTGATACCCAGGAAGATAACGAGATAGTATGCGACCCTCGCCCACTTTATCATCACGTTACTAGTCTTATTACGTCTTCATTTGTTAGTTCTGCTTCCGATCTGTTCAGTTTTAGCTAATCCACAAGCATTCTCTTCCGTGTTGTGACAAGTGTCACCATCTCATTCTTTCCCAGGGGTGACGTACGAGCAATTATTACCCATTGCATTACTGGTGGTAGGGCTGGATACCAAATGTAAGTGCTCACTTGCCATCGGGCCCGAGCGAGTTGGTACCTCCATTTCCCGTGTGACCGGCCATGAAGCACATCAATGTGTTTTGGTTGTAACAGAAGATAGCCGTTAATTCTTTCATTTCATATGTAATAAAATGGTGAGCCGCGGCTTGACAATACTCCCGTTGAGTCCATGAGCGACGGTTACCATTTAACATCAGGGGGGCCATGACTCGGTGGTCAAGACAAATGTGATGAGGAGATTGGGATGACCGAAAGGTCGGTATGGTAGCTCAGTGGCTTAGAGCACTTCCCCGGATTGGAAGGGACGCGGGTTCGATTCCCGCTCGTACTAAAAATATCTTTTTCCTCATTCACAAATAATTTGTACTTTAAATGGTCGCCCATCTGACTGCCAGCCGAACGAAAGTTGCTTAACCTGCCGATCGTTAGAACTGCAAGTGCGCAACTAGGCTATGATCTCCTCACGTTAACCCACTTATATCTCAAAATAATACTAGTTTAGGAATCTGCGATCGTGGGTAGTTAGCAGCCCTGTACTCGTGGCGTCCCAGGGCTTTGGTGGCAAGTACGCACACATAACTATGGTATAGGTAAAGAATGTTGGTTTTATAATCGCCTTTCAATAATGAATGCAAGAATAGAGTATTTTGGCTCTCTGTTCTCTCTGCCTATCCCGCAAGGGAGATGGCGTGATGATAATTAGTTGTAATAATTTGGAGTAAAAAATAAATCGAAAATGTATATGAATAAAATTTTATTGTTCCTTATAAACTTTCTTACATTTAGGAAGAGCTTAGTTCGCAGTGCGAGTTTTTCACAACTATAAAATTGCAGCCATAATATAGAAACAATTTAACTAGACATAATTTTAGTACAAATAATAATTAAAATCTATGAGATATTTCTTTATTAAAAAAATCTAACAGTTTATACAGAAATAATCAATCTGTAAATTGTATTTACTAAAACAATAAAAAATACGCCCTAATTATATATCTACAGACTTATTGGAAGAACTTTTAATCGTTAAATTCAACGCTCGTTTTTTGTTAACTACGAAATATACAAAAATAGTTACAAATAAATAATCTTTTACATAGGAATCGTATTGCTACCTCTATGGTATACGCTTTTGGACGTACAAAAGTTATTAAGGACCTCTTCATAGCACCAATTCGAATAAAACATTAAACAGCATTTTTATATTTTTTTTTAACATTTTTAACTCTTACAAGTTGCTGCCATAACATTTATTTTTTTATTTACATCAACTATACATAGACAATTTTGGAACATTATATTTTATTTCCTCTAATTCCCTAAAACGGTTTAATATCTAAAATAGATTACTGCCTCTTTATTCTCAGTTTATTTATGAAATAAATAATTAAAAATTATTTTTTTCCCAAATGATAGATAGAACACGGAAAATATAGTTACATGGTTCTGACAATATATGGTAAACAATTTTCTTAGTCACAAAATGTAAAGATACAATACATTTACCCCCTTACTAATAAACATTCTATAAGCTCCGAATAGTTAGTCAGTGTTTTGTTCCGTTCTTTCAACGGTAAACTGTCATATTAGTGACAAAGACAAAACACTGAATAACTATTCAGAGGTTTATTAGTAAGGCAGTTTAAGTTTAGTTACAGTTGAAAATGTATACGGATACATTACAATTATATTCAAAGTACAAAAGAAAGAAGCATTTGGAAGGAAATCAACTCTTTGGGCTACATTTAAGGAAGAGTCCATTTGCTATCCCATGTCAGTCCTTTCTAGTCAATTGCTGTAACAGGTCTGTCGAACACCAGCTAGTATGACGCTGAACTCGTCTTCAGGTCTGACGTCACTGCCTGGAGCATTAGGAGGGTAAGGTGTAGAAGGAGCTCCAGCAATCACTGATGCATATGGAGATGGGTACATCCTCTCCGAACAATATTCAGGAGCAGGAGTCTGCTCGCCGCAGTAAGGAGGTCGAGGATAACCTTGCTGATGCTCGTATCTATATTGCTGGTGCTGTTCCACCTGTCCTTCATTCCCATAGTCCAAATATTTGTCGAACTCCCTCGCATCCACATCCGATTCAGGCGAACCTGTTCTTATTTCTGAACGTTGAGTCATGAAGTTTTGTTCTTGTTCCTGTTGCTGATTTGCTGGTGGCTCTTCAGAAAAATAACTACCACTATTGTCATACTCAGTTTTTGGCTGGTCAGGATAATGTGACACGTAAGAATCTTCAGTTTTATACATATGTTCATATTGTTCGTATGGGTGAAATTGAATAGTGTATTCAGGTGGCATAGGACCGCTAGGAGCTGAGGAAACTCTAGGAGTGGTAGTTCCTAGAACTTGCTGGTCCTGTGAAGTTGCGACTGGTGGGAAAAAAGTGCCTGTGACAAGCGGGGGTTGTTCAGTCAATGTCCTTTGAGTACACATTACATACATGCCGTTGGCCATACCCATAGCTGCTACAGGCGCGGGCGAAAAGGAACCTGGCGTTCGGTATGTTTTATAAGGCGAATAAGACTCAGAAAGCGATGAGGCATTGATTGCACGTCTCCTTTCTTCATATTGGAAGTTCTCCTTCTCATTTTCTACTGGCGAGGCATCGGGCGTAGGTAGAGGAGCCTCAGCAGGAGCGCTTCTTCTACCTTGAGGTTCAGGTGATCGAGTTGGAGAAGACTCTGGTGTTTGAACGTGTCCGTTATATTGCTGGTTTTGATAGTCCCCAGCCAGAGGTGAGGTTCTGTAAGGTGAAAATCTAGCGGCTGGATTATGCGAGAAACGTGCATCAGGTGAGTCAGTGTTTGTGGCATAGGGTGAGCCAAGTGCAGCGGATGTAGCGGGCGGTGCGCTGGACGGCGTGCTAGGCTGGTTGGGTCGAGTCTTGTTCTGCTTTCGTCGTCGTGGCCTATATTTGTAGTTCGGATGCTCGGTCATGTGTATCACTCGTAGACGCTCTGCTTCCTCGACAAACGGCCGTCTATCTTGTGGTGTGAGTGAACGCCATTTTTTACCTGGAAATGAAAAAAATATGAAAATGAGTCGATTGTGTTTGACGGCGTACAATGTTGCTACACGTTTTTACCGAGCGGAGAAAATTGACATGCCAAGAGTTATCGTGGTGATATTACGATATTATTTACGATACTTTTTATAAGGCATGTAACAGGGGAGGTTTATGAGTTTAGCGTGAAGAGTTGTCACTGTTTTTCTATGGTCTATTATATATTCGAGTTTGCTGGTTATTTTTGCAAGGTTTTATGTCGTATGATTCATGTGTCGATAATATTTTAAATTTTTTCCTAACATATACATAGCAACAATTTCTCAGTAGTTGTATCGTAAAATGGAAAGTTATGGGTCTTTCAATTTGGACGTACACCTTTTCATGTGTATGTACATATACAACAAAAGTTTGCAAACTTTTTGATAATGGATTGATATGACGAGAACGAGACGGTGACCTAGTAAAATAATCTTAAAGTAAGCAAGGCTACTGTGCGAACTCAGGTTATATTGCTTAAGTTCTTAATTTTATTATTTTTTACAATATTTGTCAAAGTAAGACAGATGTAACATTATATAAGATGAGTATAACTTTACGAATACTTAGATAAAATCTAATAATATTAAAAATAGATTCAGCCAGTCACAAGGCCCAGCTGAATAATCACGATAGTGTATTATCAACTAAGTATTAAAACACGTACTATGAGAGTATCATAAATAACATCATATATCTTTGAATATAGCTAAAGAGTCACCTATATGTTTTCACCCTTATTTACTATTTGTTAAAGTTTAAATTACTCCGTGGATTAAAGTGTGAAGCTCGAAGAGAAATTATCGAGGAGTCCGAACAATCTTTAAGGATATTTATCAAAGCGACACTACTTGCTACCGGCAAAACAAACAGCTTCACTCTTAGTGATGCGCAGTGTCGATATAAAAATACTCATTTATCACTAAGGTAGTTCTGTACGTTGGATTATTTTTTATATTTTCTATTTAATTGATTTAAAAAAAATTTCTTGACTGATAGCACATATATATGTTTAGCTGCGTAACTGCATATTTTTTTACATATAATTTACGATATCTATGTAATTAGTATAACGGAATCTTAGTAAAAATATTATGAAAGTTATTCAGTAATTTGTTAAATAATTTATATATGATATGGCATTTTTTTAACTTATGGTTGTACTTAATAAAGGCAATAGTCAAAGAATAGCTATATATATAAACGTATTTAAAAGAATAAAATTGAGATATTTGGCACAAAGTTGCTATAAATAATTATTTGAAATGCATTATCACCATATAGTCTGGAATTAAAAAAACTGAAAACAATCATAGATATATAACTCTATAGAATGGACACGAACGGAAGTTCTAAGTCATATATTTCGAAAATTCCTAACCACGATACAAAAATATCAAAAAGACCTAATGAAAATATTTAACAACAAAGATAAACATGTATTCAAATATTTTACAGAAATTTAACACAGGTACCTCTCTGAACCAGTTTGACTGATGTCAAATGTCATCTTGACAAATGACACGAAAAGGCTTCCTGTAGTGCGGTATCTTTCTCCATTAGTCGACTAATCTAACTATCGATGTTTTTTATATCGATAATTAATGATGATACTGTCGTAGAGATTAAGAACAGTTGTCGGTAAGATGGGTGTGTCTTTTTAATACTTGATTTGCAGACATATTTTGAAGTCATGCTTATAAATATTGTTCAATTATTATTGTTTTTATATTTTATTTCCTTCCTTGGACTCAACTATAGCGGAGTATTGTCAAGCCACTGCTCACCAATTCATTTCTCAGATATGAAATGAAATAATAAAGACTCTTCTGCTAATCTTCTGCTACAGCCAAAACACACTGACTTGCTTCATGACCGGTCACACATGGGAGGGTGGTACTGACCCGTTTGGGTCCGATAGCAAGTGAGCCCTAACACCAATCCCATGGATGATGCTGCCATTTATCAAAATATCGATAGTAAATCTACTACTGGTTATCAAACATCACCTCACTAGTTTCTTCAAATATCTCACACCGTTTTATAAATGTTTTAGAATGTTTATTGTTTGGGTAATGACCGCACGATTGCTCGTCTGACACCTGCGTAAATATTTGCTATAATGAGGAGAGCTTCTCAGATATATAAGAAATTAATAATTTTCTGAGATTAAAAGTTTAATAAAGTTGTACGTTTTTATCATGGAGATCCTTTTCTACTAATATTATAAATGCGAAAGTGCGAAAGAAATGCGAAAGTGTGAAGGCCAACTTCATGCTACAACTACAGAACCGATCGTGAAATTGTCCCAATCTAGAGCTCAGAATAGGACATAATGCTGTTACATACTGTATATCCCGGCAAACTCAACTTTTTTGAACCTGAGTGCAAGTATGAAAGAACAGAAGAAAGAAATATGCCGGCAACGTAAGAATGACACCAAAGCCTTAGTGAAAGAGAAGCGTGATAGAGCAAATATGATTGCAGAAGAAAGGCTGACCAAAAACTTCGAGAGCAACACCAAACTTTTCTGGAGGGAAGTGATGAAATCTCGGAGTGGTTGGTCAGCTTTCAGAATGAATAAAATAAGGTCTAAAGGTGGGGACATTCTTACGCAAACACAAGATGTGTTAAGCCGATGGAGTGAATATCTTGGAGATATGTATGCGGATATTCAGGGTGATGCTGGTGCCACATGTGATCTAGCAGATCAGTATTCGGTACCGGCATCCTCTGATGACATTAGTATGGATGAAGTTGAATGGGCGATTAGAAGTTTGAAAAATGGTAAGGCAGCGGGTATCGATATGGTGTCTGCTGAGATGATCAAGCTTGGAGGCTCATGTGTTTGGGAATCCTTCCTGATGCTTCTCAATTTATGTTGGAGCTCAGGAATGATTCCGAGGGACTGGAGAAGCGCAATCATCGTGCCCTTGTTTAAAAACAAGGGTTCACGTTATGACTGTGTAAACTACAGAGCCATAAGCTTGACCAGTTTGGCAGCGAAAATTTATGGTAAGATTGTTGAAAGGAGAATGAGGATGGTGTCTGATGAATTTTTGTGTGAGGCACAAGGAGGTTTCAGGTGTGGACGAGGATGCATGGATCAAGTGTTTTCTCTGCGCAACATTGTGGAGAAGCATCTGGCTGTAGGCCAGAGGGTTTTCTGCAGTTTTGTGGATTTGGAGAAAGCATTTGACACTGTTGTACGAAAGGAACTTTGGGACAATTTGCCGGAGTATGGTATTAGCGGTAGACTGCTACAAGCGGTGCAGTCCAACTACATGGACTGCAGAGCTTGTGTGCGGCTGGATGATGGAATGTCACCCTGGTTCGACGTCAATATCGGCGCTAAACAGGGCTGCGTTCTATCAGCCAGACTGTTTATCATATATCTGGATAAATGTCTACAAAGGTTGAATGAAATGCATGTGGGAGTCTAGATGGGCGACTCAGTGGTTAACTCGCTGCTATATGCAGACGATGCGGTCCTATTAGCGCAAGACTAATAACTAATAACGCAGACGCGACTGACCTGCAAACCCTAGTCGACGTAATGGCAGAAGATTGTAAGAAAAGGGGCCTACTTGTGAATGTGAGCAAAACCAAAGTAATGGTTTTTGAAAGAGAAGAAGCCAGAACAGTTGTTAGAGTAGCAATAGGAAATGGTGTGCTAGAACAAGTGGATGAATTTGTATATCTTGGATGTGGATTTAGTCGGGATGGAAGGTACATCACTGATGTAGAAAGAAGAGTAAATGCGGGAAATAGAGTGAACGGAGCATTGGGACAACTTCTCGGTAGCCACCACCTCAGCCAGAAGGCACGTGTCGCAATACGTAACGCAGTGCTTGTCCCAATGTTATTATATGGAAGCGAGAGTTGGGTATGTAAAAAGGAGCATGAGAGCAAAATCAATGCGGTCGAAATGCGATCTCTGCGGAGAATCTGTGGAGTGAGGCTGACTGACCGCTTTCGTAACAATGGCGTAAGAGAGCGAGTAGGTATGAAAGAGAGTATTGGTGTAAAGATGCAAAAGGTTGAAAAGGCCGATGGTTCGGACATGTGGAAAGAATGCCGGATGAGCGACTGGCTAAGAAGATATACAATGCGAAAGTGGAAGGATGTAGGTACAGGGGAAGACCGAGACTTACTTACCTAGATCAAATTGGTCATGTATTGAAGGAAGGTGGTGTGAGGAGTCTCCGAAACCGGCGAGCGTGTATGAAGAGAGTTATGAATGTTGAGGAAGCGAGAGATATATGCAAGAATAGAGCCTCTTGGCATTCTGTTCTCTCTGCCTACCCCGCAAGGGAAATGGCGTGATGATAAGTTAGTTAGTTAGTTATTCACACTTTTCTTTCATTCGTGATAAATTTTATACCGCTTCACCGATAACGTAGTTTGAAGAATGTGAACCTACAAAGAGATACCTATATTTATTTCTAAGATCAAATACCAAATGTAATCTATACTAGTTTAGAAGTCGCAAAATAGATTTTTTAAATTTATTTATATATAACTTATTTATATTTTGTACCTAGTTATTGTTCTAAGATACTTAAATTAATTAGATTATGGCCAGGAATATTTGATTAGTTTTAAGCAATAAGTTTAAGCTAAAATATACCTTTACACACTTTTAAGTAAGATATTTGAACGAATTATCATTGTTTGATATTTTTATTTGTAATTGCTTGTTTAATTTATCTTGAAATGATTTATATGCCTATCTATATTTTTAGTAGAAACTTTTTGTTTCCGCACCGCAGTCAATTTACAACAAATACAAGGATTTGTTCTCAGAATTCATGAACAATGATGACAATTTATTTGACAAATAAACCGACTGGCATTCATCTTTATATAGTTATAAAAATTTCGTGTCATTTGTCTGCGATGAACTCCGAAACTACGTATCCTATATTTATTCAAAATATATGATTTGTTCCAACTAAAATATAGAATAGTTATTATCTTGCTTATTTTCTTTTTTTTATTTCAAAATTAACGATTTTATATCTGGAAAAAAAAACATGAGAAACATATATTACCTAAGTATTTTAATATAATATATTAATTGAACGAATTATAAGTGCGCCACAGCAACGTTAGCCGAGTCGGCTATATTATATATCTATTATTTATTATATATCTACCGAATATATATTTACATAAATATAATCATATAATTATAAACTATTATAACAACTCCCACAGACAATTAGTATCTGGAGACCACCGGTATCGTGTAACCGAACCCAAGAGTTATCGCTAGTGATGTAATTGAGTAGCGTCGGTAAAGGCGCGCGTGCGCAGAACGGAAGCGCCCGTGTCAATTGACAATTATCGATAGTCCGGCTACTTGAGATGGGGAATGTCGACTGAAGTCATTTGTAATGGATAGGTATACAAACTAGTGATAGATATGAATATGATATGAAATTATTTGTTAGGCACTTTATAATTGTATGTTGTATATTTATTTCCCCATTTGGCAGAAAAAAAACAGTTATAATTACTGGTCGAAGAGTTACAGCAATGTCTAATTTATGAAATTATGATAGCGCTCATGAAACATATGACTAAATGAACTAAACTAGAAATAAAAACAATATAGAGAACACTGAGTACTGACGAAATTAAAATGTGAATGATGCAGAGATCCTTTAGGAAAACGAGGAAAAATCCTTGTTAAAGTGGTAAAAGAGATATCTGCGAGCAGTAAGAATCGAACTCGCACTTCACTCATTCCCCGGTGGAAATGATCTAGGTCGCTATGCCACCCCATGCCATCGCTAATTGCTGCGATGGCTTAGCGGTCTAGAGCGTAGATACTCGTATCTCTATTTCCAGTTTCACGAATTTATTGATTGTTAAATAGCCTAAGCATATCACATGCTAAATTCATTAAAATAGCATGATGATATTTTTCTAGTCACTTTTATCACAACTTTATGATGTGTCTATATAAAGAACAATTTTTTTGTGAAATGTGGAAAAAGAGAATTTAGTGAAAGCAAGGAATCGAACCTTCATCCCTTCCAATCAAGGGAAGTGTTCTAACTGCTAAGCCATCGCACTGACCAACGCCCATTCCCAATATCCACATCTCTTCGCTTTTGCCACATTTCACAAATAATTTGTTCTCTAAAGTAGCTGAGCATGTCATGAGCTAAAATACAGATCAAAAAGTGTCTATATAATTTTCAAGTTTAATTTCAATTGTCGCTGTCTTAGTACATTCATCACAGAAAGTTATGTGAAATAACTTTAAAATCTTGATTGTGACACTATTTTCTAATATTCGTAGAAACCCACCCAGGGAAGGCAAATATCTGTTTATCGTAATAAATGAGACTCCATTAACTCAACGGTGAGGGATGGAAAGGTTCATCCAGAGATTACATTGAATGACACAAATCAATCAAACCGAAGATGTGACATTTTAAATTATTTTACGTATCAGGTGGCTTCAGAATAGGGTTTGTACAATTTAATATACGAATTTGAAGCCCTGTATGTTTATTTATTTAGTAATAGGAAACTCAACAGTTTTTTTACAGAAGGTGCTTGGAAGTATTATAATAATATTAAAATTTTAAGCCAATTACAGTGTTCCACGACATTTGTAGAAGTATAAATCTAGAAGATGCAGTGTTGAGTGGTGACTTTGCGTAAATTAATACTCGGCTTGTTTGGACTGTAAATTGACTCTAGCCTATTAGAAAAGTGATGTCATAGGAAATGTAAAGAGGTTCTTAAAATACCTTCACACGAAAACATTTCATAACTATACAAATTTATTCGCTTTTGTTGGATTTATATTTAAATTTCTATGCAAATTTTATACAATTAACGATTATAGTCATTGCCTAAAAGCCAAACATTGTTAATTATAGTTTTCTACTAAATTCTGCCCACGACTTGGCCCGCGTAGAATTTGGTTATTTTTATACCTACCTAATTATTTTTCCAAAATAAAAGTAGCCTAAGAGAGTAGGCTTATAACATCAGCTATTTGCCAGTGAAAGTCCCGTCAAAATTATTTTATTTCAAAAAGTACTAGGCTATAATTATGCAAGCAAGGAAACAGTACCTACATAAGACCTTTATAAAATAATTTAAACAAGAGATTCATTATATTTTGATCTGTATTTTGGCACTTGATATGCTCAGCTACTTTCAAGAACAAATACTTTGTGAATGTGGAAAAAGAGAAGTCGATACTCGCAATAAAGTTATCTTTTCCACATTCGCAAATAATGTTGCTCTTTAAAGAGATTCATGACTTTACTAGAAGTAGTTTTTGCAAAATATAGGATTATTTAACAGTATTAATATCGGATTTGGAGTCACTATTTATGACAGAGTGCTGTTATTTAAGCAGTCATCGCGGCGCGCTTCAAGCGCCGTAATGACTGCACCGAATAGCGACATGTAACGAAAGTTTTAGATCTGAGTATTCTTTATTTATTGCTTGTACATATTTCATAAATATTACGCAAATTATGATGTTCTTTGATATTATCATATAGAAAAACTAAGTATTAACATATTTAGATATTTTTATATATATTTTTAGCATTTGACATGCTTAGCTTCTTCTTTCTTTTTTTTTTCTTTTTTCTTTCTCTTTGTGTTTAAGTATTAACAGCCCTTGTACGTTTTTTTGTGATAAAGAAGTTGCCATTTTTAATAGATCACACACCTGTGTGATCTATTAAAAATGGCAACTGCCTAGTTAAAATTAATTTGTAGGGCAAAAATCGCACAGGTTTTTAATCTCTCGTAATAGTCAGATTGGTTTTTAAAATCGTTACTGTCCTACGGATGTTCCCGTAGTATGAGAAGGCCTTAGTATATTTTTCTTATCAACTCTTTACTCTCTATTTGTAAGGCACAGGGTCTTCTCTTAGAGTGAGAGGGATTGATGACGTAGACCACTACGCTGGCCTAATGTATCTTGGCAGAGTTATCTCACGATCTGTTTTTTATAGTACCTATATTATGGTAACTGATATTTATCTCATAGGCATGCAGATATTCTCAGGATTTCTTGCTGGTACCAAGTAGTGTCATATAGTTCTAGTGTTCCGTCAACGCAGGCGGAAAGAGGCCAAACGGTGAGTTTATTTAGTGAGTGACGGCACCAAACTATTCTGCTTGTTGCTCCAAACGACAGGGTAGTGTTACGTATATTTTTACTTGAATTAGCAAAGAAAATCTTGCGGGGAATGATATTTGTAATCAAATCCATAATTCCGATGTGTCAGACCTGACTGCTTATCGCTCTTAATACCTATGTCTTAACAGCCCTCGGCCTCACTACTAGACTAACACTGATATATCTACAACTATAATTTACTAGTTACTGTCCGCGAATTCGTCTGCGTTAGCCATTAGCACATTAATTATTTCTATGCGAAAATAGTTGACCCACAGGAACTCAACATTTTGGATAAAAGTATGACTGTTAATAATAAACTATCTGTGTGCAAAATGTCATCCAAATCTGTGTAGTTTTTGCGGAGTTTTCCAGCAAGCGAATGAATAGTTCAAATACAACCACATTGATTAGGTTTAGAGATTAATACCGGCCGGAGATTTTTTCTTGTTGTCAGACTCAATTAGGAAGAGGACCGTTTCATCCGATCCTTACGCACATAGGTAACTTCGAAAAACTATAAGTACATTCCATGTTATTATTTTTCCAAAAAACCTGCTCATTTTTAATAGGTAGGTAGGTAATATTTATGAACACAAAATACAAATAATGTGAGATCGAAAATTATAGCCACGAGCATTAACTACATCCACTGCGATCGCCAACCCGCCTGCTAAGCGTGGCGATAACGGCACTATCCCCCATTCTTGGGAGGCTTATGTCCAGCAGTGGACTTTAAAAGGCTGATGGATGGATGGATGATGGATGGAGCAGGATTTGCACTCCTGTCTCCTGGATAACCATTCCAGAGGTTTAGCCAACGAAGCCCTAGTACCATGTGCTCGGGACTATCAATTTCGATAACACATTCCTCCTTAAAAGTCTTGGGTGACGATATTTACTTGTTAATAAAATACTGAGACGAGTTTAATTGAATTCATCGTGCTTGAATTGTAGCATCAAAATTTTAACTATTCCGTCTTAACACACAAGATTAAATATAAAATCAACATGAACACACTTATCGGTAATAACTAATACGTATTATAATACCCGTAGATAATTTTAACGGTAAATTAAACCTTGGCATCCAGAAGCCGTGTACTCGTCTAAAATGAAATAAAAAAAAATTAATGATAACACTATGGCGATCCAATCGATCATGCTTGTTGTGACGCGGTGGTCCAATCCACTCCTGGCCACCGTCATTAATTAGATCATCATTATCATTATTATACTAACGATTCATTTGTGTGGGTGATGACGATAATTAATGATTCAGTTTCTTATTGTACTTTTCAATATATTTTGTATGTAAGAGTATGGTGTTTTACGCGAAATATTTCAATGTTTTATTAATTTACACGTATGATAAGTATACAATATCAGTACGTTTGACTAAGATAAATTTTGTGCGATTCAAAAGTAAGCATTCTAAGTCTGAGTATTCTATTGTATATACAGAGATCGTAATTTGTTATGAGATATTATTTCAATAACTAATATAAATGAGGTTACTCGTATTTAGGTATATGGTCTAACGATTCTATGGCAACCGATTTAATTATAAACAAAGAGAACAAACTGGTCTTAATTAATACAGTCCGTACATATCACTATATTATATAATTACCCCATAACAGGATTTCTCACGCAAAGTATTTTTAGTTTATGTGTATCTATATAGGTATTAACAAACATTGTAATTTAATTTATCTACTCGTATAATATTTTGCATTTCAATAATCCTAATGTTTGTTAGACAAAGCAATAGAAATTAAGAAAATTATAATAGTTTTTAAATATTTTGAATGCGTGGAATTGTTATTGTCATTTAAATACGTGATAACTACAAGATATACATATCAAAACAAGTATTTTTGATTAACAACTTTTACGTGAGTTCCTGTCACGAGCATATAAAAAGTATAAATTACAGTTTCTATTCGTAATTTAAATTCAAACATGAGCTATCAAAAATCCACGACCTAAAACTTTGCCCCCAATCAATCGTTGAACCCGTTGTAGTGTCAGAAACAGCCGGTAGATGGCAGCATCGATTTTTTGCGCCGACGGATGTCCAAGAGCATGCGATGCATTCTAAATTTATATTTTCCATCCTTTTCTATCACGTTTAATTCCTATAGTGTCTCCTTCTGGCAAAATATTTTTTTTGCATTTCGATTCCGAGTGCGTGGTCAATTTTGTCGTTTTTTTAAAGTCTTGTCTCATAGTCTTACCGTGGACAGTGGCTGTTCGTTTTATTGCCTTTGCGTATGTAGGCTTTTATTTCGGATAGCGATCCAAGTTTCTGTTGAAATTATTGGATAAATTTAAATCACCGACGTCGATGAAAGGATTATTGTTTGTTTACAAAAGCAATAAAAATATCTACTGATTAATTTCATGTATATTAATCATATGGCACATTGCTTCAAAATGATTTTAATACACAAGAAAGGTTAAAATGAATAATTCTAACAAAAACTAAACCAAATGATCTAGTTAGCGGGATATCGTAAAATGTACGAAAATGACGATGACTGGATTATTGCTGGCTATAATTCTACCTACACTATACGAAATAAAAAAAAATAAGAAAATATACCTCAAAAACATATAGAAAAAAATACAAAGCTAGAATCAGCATGCCGTTGACAAATAGCCATTTTGAGATGTTTTACAAGCTTAAACTACCATTTACCTATAGAATATTCTGTCCAGGCAACACCTAAATCTCTCATGCATCTCTGGCAGCTACATCAAACAGAAGCCTGTAACGGCTTGTACATCGCCGCGTACATTTTTTTCCATTGATTCCACGAAACGCCGTGAAGTGAAACGGCAAAGTTGCCGAAATGCATAAAACGGTGGTTATTAGGGTTGACTATGTTGACGGCCACGAAACGTTCTATACACAGCCTAAGTTAGAAGCTAAGGTGTTAAATTGGCGCTTAACTTTTCTAAACTTATTTACTTTAATATTATAAATGAAAAGTTAGTTGGTTTGTTTGTTTGTAAAGCTTTCACGCCGTAAATACCAAACATCATGAAAAATTGTATTCGTATAGTGTGGAACCAAGAAAAGGGCATAGGTTACTTTTTGTCCTGGAAATACGTAAAGTGGGATACTTTTTTTTGCATAGAGATAATTGGTAGTTATGCATGAGATACTACCGAAGGAATGTAACATAGTTCCAGTGAACGCCAATAAAGGCGGAGAGACGGCACACCGCGGGTTTCTTTAGTGGGTGAAGGACCCCACACTACCCTGTTTGTTGTCCCGAACGACGGGGTGTGCGGTTAGGAACATTATTTCCCGCCTTAACAAAAAAAAGTATGCATGAGATATTGGTCAAGTCGAAGGAAAAATCTTGTATGATTTATTAATTACAATAACATCAAATAAGGTTTCCAACTAAAATAGCGAAAACGCGATTAAGAAATCAATAAACAAATAAATCTAAAATCTAAAGAAAAAAATAAAAATCTGGTTGCTGACTTCGAGTTGCAGGCATTGGTTTTTAAGTATACTAACTGTAAATTCGCCAAGGTCAGCTACAAATGTGCTTTTGACGCTTGACTGCAAGCCAGTTTTTAACGTTTTACTTGATTATTGAAAAATACAGGGATATTTTGATCTGTATTTTAGCACTTGACATGCTCAAGTGCTACTTTTCATTTTCCACTTTCACAAATAAGATTTTTAGGGATGAATATTTGCTAAAACTATAAGTCTATCGTCGAATTGTCGCTACCAGTTCCTCGCTTGTGACATACAAATACCGATGCATATGTTCAGCCGTAATAAACTTTAGTATCTCGCAGTAAACGTGTGCCTTTAGCGCAGTATTGTGCGACCATTACGTATAGGGAGGAACGGCGTGTACGCCTCCCGCACTTAGCTTTGTAAACTATTTTATGTCAAACAAGTAAAACCTATGAACATACCATGGAAGTAATATAGGCAATATGTATTACTTCCATGGAAAATACGTAAAGCCTCAAGTGGACAAAAACCAACGCATTTGTGGACTCTTCAACTAATATGTTTCCCAGGTTTAATATTTTTCCTGCACATGCATTAAAATTCCATCCATCCATCCATCAGCCTTTTAACGTCCACTGCTGGACATAGGCCTCCCCAAGAATGGCGGATAATGCCGTAATCGCCACGCTTGGCAGGCAGGTTGGCGATCGCAGTGGATGTTGTTAATACTCGAAGGAGTGCTGCTGCCCACTCCCCCGGTATTCCCTCAGTCGGCTCTTATGACTCCCATGGGTGGAGAGGGGTGGGACAATTCTAAAGCCGGCCCCACACGGCAAGCATGCATTAAAATTAATAATAGTATATTTTGATATGTATTTTTTTTTCATTTGACATGCTCAGCTACTTAAAGAAAAAAATATTTGTGAAAAAAGAGAATTTTAATGCGAGCGGGATTCCCTTCCAATTCGGTGAAGTACTCTAGACCGCTAAGCCATCGCAGTGACCGACGGCCATACTCAATCTGCAAATCACATTTGTTTGTATGACCTTCTTTTTTCTTTTTTCCACATTCACATATATAATTTGTTCTTAACGAATCATTCCTAGTATCTTATGAATTTTTGCACAGTAACAGCCCTTCATTATATAAGATATATATCGGTTCTCTCTTCATACAAAGTGGTCCTTGTTTGTCCCAATATTAATGGGATGGCTCAACAGGGTAAGTAACAATCTCTCACAAAAGACCAACGTGAAAGCACGAATTGTTTTATTTCGTAAGGTAAGTGAGAGCGCAGGAGACCTAACCCCCTCCCTAATCCTCCTTAATATCCTTCCTCTCGACATTATGTCCCTTCGATTTAAAGATTATTTAAAGAAGATTCACAATATATTTTATTAACTGACAAAAAATATATAGATTGCTTTAAGATATCTTTGACCAATTCTTTAATAAAATGCTCTAAAAGTTAAAGCCAATGGTTTTGGTCGGCTTGGCAATTATACCAAGGACTATCTCGAAATTCTTAATGTTGTAACAAACTTAAGAGCACATTGTATTTGTGGCGATGTGAAATTGTTTTCAGACATCATTAATACACAACAGAAGTTGAGTATGTTATAACATGGTTATGGCTAAAAATATATATAAAAATATCTAAATATTTAAAGGGTTTGCGTCATTATTAGGTAAAATCTTAATTGTAAAATTAAGTTTACCTGGTCGGTATAATGTATGAAAATACTTCCGACAGATGGCGCGGGCGTCACCCAAAGACGTTAAGTATGATGTGTTATCGAAATTAGCAGTAAGGAGCAATTGTCAGGATGGCTGAATTGGTAAAGCATCTGGACGGTATCCAGAAGATGCAGGTTCAAATCCTGCTCCTGACTGTTATTTTCGATTTCACATTTTTCACTTTGTGTTTAATGTATAGTGCTGAGCATGTCAAATCCTAAAAATATATATAAAAATATCTAAATAGTATAATAAAATTAGTATACCTAATACTTCTCATTAAACACAAAGTGAAACATGTGAAATCGAAAATTTCACTTTGTGTTTAATGTATGTTGCTAAGCATGTCAAATGCTAAAAATATATATAAAAATATCTAAATATAATACTTCAATTTAAGTTTTAAAATTTTTTGTTTTTATTTAGTGCTTAAAAATTCTACCACAAACTACCAATTAAAATTATTAAGTAATCAAAAACTACCAGTTAGAAAACAATATTGATTATTAGTTTATATTATTAAATATATTGATTAATTAATAGAAGCTAATTAATAGAAAGAATTAATTAACAGAAGCTAATACTAAAAGCTACCACCGGATCGGAACGCGGCCTGACTGAGAAATATCCGGCCAGAAAACTCAGTAGGCAACAACAGTTATGGATTATAAAATTTATGCGGCACTACTAACTAATCACTACTGTGGGTTTTATCCACACAATAAGCGCTAACTGTGTCTTGCAATCTTGTGGTGTGCCTTCTTGTATTATGTTTGGTGAGGCCTATCACAGGATTCCAGCTTGATGGTAAGACCCAGCCGTCTTCTCTATTGAAATTGGGATGTTTCTTAATTTCAATAGCCTCACGTATGATTCTAGGACGATATCGATGTTCTTTTGCGAGGATTTGGGGTTTGTCAAACCTGATGTAATGGCGGGTGTGGTCCTGTGTGTGCTCACAAATTGCAGACTTTGTATAGCGACGGTGCTTCACATCAGCTTGTTACAATGTAACCGAACAAATTACTAAATAAATTATAAAGTTGCATATTCAATTGATACCGGATACCATATCGTATTTTAAATTTGCGGATATAGTATCCGGTATCAATTGAATATGCCACTTTATAATTTATTTAGTAATTTGTTCGGTTACATCGTAACAAGCTATGTGATCTTTGATCCGAGTTCTTATGGATCTCTTTGTTTGCCCAAAGTAGGAGAGACCACAATCACAATCCAGCTTGTACACCTTTAATTGCTCGAAATCAGAAATCATGTGTTTGACAAATCATCACTGTCCCTTGAAGGAAAACATTGTGAGAAAGCCTGAGAGATTTTCTCGACAAGAGAGAATAATGGGTTATAAAAATATCTACTTTCAATTTTTTTATTGAAGTATGTCAGTCACGTGACGTGTTAACGATAACACTAAGTATATCTGTTCCTATTAGTATAACTTATTGCACTGGGCCAGCTGTGAATGAAGAATTTAATAATTTTAAATAATAATTTAATTTTTGTAACGAATAAATGAATAATTTTCGATTTACAAGTTTAAATTTAAGATCAAACAATTAATTTGGATATCCAAAAATAACAGCTGTTTGTTTAATAGTTTTAACTTTTCACTTCTGTCAGCAGTTCTCATGACTGCTTTGAATCTTTTTTTTTTTTATCATATAATGCGAGGGTGGCACAAAGCATATGGCCTGCCTGATGGTTAGTGGTTACCGTGGTCTGTAGACGCTTGCTTAATTTACGCGTTGGCAACTCCAAGAAAAGGGATAAAAGCAGGAAAGAAAAGGTTCATTGGCACTCTCACTCACCGACCACACATCAGCAGGAGTTCCTACCGTTGCGTCATGCCAATCTTATCTAAGAGGGTGGTATTTCTCCGGTCAAGGCGGCTGAGAGAAGTAAGGTTCTACATTTTTTTTAATGATTATTATTATCTAATTTATCCACCCATCAACTGTTTTAATTTAGTACTGGATATAGGCTTATGGATGCGCCACAAAGAGAAACCAAATGCCCTCATCCAAAATCCTGAATATACGCGGTAGCAATCACTGTTTTTATGCAACCAATAGCCTTGTTTTAGTTACTGTAATATTATAATAAAAGTAAAACGCAAAAATTTAAAAATAATATTACTTCTTTACGTTTTAACATCAACTTCGATATTTGTTTCACCGAATTTGACTGCGTTTCTCGGTCTCGGGTCGTACTTATGAATTATATGGCTGTCCCGTTCTAGGATAAGGCAGCGTTATAGCCGTGTCTCTCTCAAGCACGTTTGGATGCAACGCGCGTACGTAAACGACGATCCCGCGCGTGCTGAGACAGCTTTTCTGATTACAAGAAAACGAATAAAGTGATAGATTCTCGTCTACTAGTTTATTTCCGTTCAGTTAGGAGTTATTGGTGCGTATCACTGGTTAAGTTAAATTAAATTCGGTTACCTAAGTCATATAATTATAGTTCAGTTTGTTGATATTCATATCCCCCGAAGTTGTTAAGGATATTTTAAAAGGTATACCCTACACATTCTGTTTTGAATTACTTATGAAGCGGGTGGATAATTAAACGTAGATACTTGACGATCATCAACTATATTTATTATACAGTTACACAAATGGATAGCGATTTGACTTTAATAGTGCACCTAACATACAGATATCGTCACGATGTTTTCCTTCACCGCACAGTCATAATTTGCAAATATTTAAAGTACAAATTATTTGTGAATAAGGAAAAAGAGAACTTTAGTGCGAGAGGTAATCGAACCTGCGTCCCTTCCAAACCAGAGAAGTGTTGCTAATATTTCTATTATTTTAGTCGCAAAGGCAAATATACAAAGTATGATCAAGCTCTAGTTTACACACCATTTATACAATGTGTTCAGGCTGTACAAAATTTAGCATTAAACATAATATAACGTCACGCCTGTATTCTCTGAAGGGGTAGGCAGAGGTGTATTACATACCCACAGTTTGCCAGCTATGTTTAAGGCTCACATAATAGGGGCCGAGTCTATTGCCGTCTACCGGAGACATTTCCAAACTCCGGGTTGATATTAAGATTTTTTTTTGCCAAAAAAGCTCAACAGCATCGCCCGATCCGGGGATCGAACCCGAGACCCCATGTCCTTTATCTATACTATTATAAAGCTGTAACAGAGCTATGTCTGTAAATTTAAGATATTTGAGAAAAAAATTGAATTACACTATATAGGCGTGTCTAAACACAAAACAACTTTTTTTAAATTGTTTGTCTGTTGTGACAAACAGATATGTTTGTTTATTCGCGTATCACGCAAAAACTACTTAACGGATTTTGATGCAACTTTTTTTGTTTGATAGTTATTGATTAGTCTTAACAATTGGTATACATTTTATCCCGCTACTATATCGAGAACCGGAGATATGACCCAAAAACTAGCTTTTGGCTGCGGCGGAGCCACGGGCAAATGCTGGTAATAGTATATAGATAGATTATAGGAATTCTATCAGCATGCCTTTGGTCAGTACGCCAATATTATCATGACGATTCTCGTCTGCAAGTATTCTTTAGAACTTTCCTATAAACACGACAGCACGTAGTATTCGAAGGTTAAGTAAGGGCGGTGCCACACTGCACGTGCTCATTACCGTGCGTTTATTCGCGACGCGTGTACCGCGCAGTCACGTCTCTAGCACGCGCCGGTACACGTATCCAATGTTATACGGCACGACATTTGTGCGACACTGGAATATTACAGTACTATAACATTATTGATGGAATAATTTTGTAGGGTTTTGTTTACCTAGATAACTTGTTACAGACATAAATAATGTAGTTGTTGTTGATAAGTGTAGTACGAGTATATTATTATGTTCAAGTAAAATTATATTTGTCTCAAATAGCTCAAGAGTTTATGCCATTACAAAGGAAACGTAGGTATAAAATTACGTTTTTTTCTTCACCAGAATTATTTTAAAACCATTTTTTTTTATTTGGTTTATTTTATGTAATGTAAGTAAAAAGTAATGGGTGAGGTTTTACAGAAACTAGGCTGTTACCTAAAGTATTATTCTATTTCAAGATTTATTTTATTCATTATTTTTTTATTTGAAAACGGCCCACCAAATGACAGTGGAAAGCAATGTTCGTGAACATTGCCTACCACTGTCATTTGGTGGGAAAAATATAGAAACGTTAGAGGTGTATGCCGTAAGAGGTCTTTGACTGGGGATCGAACTCGATACCACTTTATTTGCAGTCCTTGGTTTTATCGCTAGGCTATCACTGTTTTTTTATAATAACACCTTTTATTATAATAAAATTAAATTACTAGAAGAACCGACCAGTTAGTAAGAAAATAAATGCAAAGACTGTCCTACTTCCAGAAAGTGTAACGAAAACGTCATGACATAGTAAAGCGGCGAAGGTTTGCGTTAACTCTTTTACGCTATTAGTTATTATTATGGCCGCGGTGCGGCATGCAGGCGACCGTGGAACAGTTCGCCGAATCGCGCGACTTGTTGCAGGATGTCGCGTCACGTGGATAGGGTACTTATCGACATATATGTACATACCTTAAATATGCAAGCTAGGATATGTAAACATATGTTTTGTTCTTGAATTTATAAGTTATTCTGCTTGAAGTTTACTGTGATTCTGGGTTACATATAGGATATATTATTATTCTACCAATATTATAAATGTAGAACGCCATACATATTTAAATCCTCTGATTTACAGAGGATTTGAATAATAATTTATAACCTGCATGTACACATACTTTTTATGTCCCCGTAAATGGCATACATATCAACAGTTGAGGTTAAAATTACTAATTTATTTACTGGAATTTATCAATACTTTGAGCTGGTTTGTACTCCAGCTATTTTTAACCGACATCAAAAAAAAGAGGAGGTTCTCAATTCGGATGTTTATATATATTTTTTATATATGTTCGGGCATAACTCCGCCATATATTGAAGGATTTGCAAAATTATTTTTTTGTTCCAAAGGAGTTTATTTCGAAATGGTCCAAACACATCAGTAATTGTCTAACACGGAAATCGTATGTCCATCCATGCATCAGCCTTTCAACGTCCACTGCTGGACATAAGCCTCCCCAAGAAATGGGGGATAGTGCCGTAATCGCCACGCCTGGCAGGCGGGTTGGCGATTGCAGTGGATGTCGATAACACTTGAGGGAGTGCTGCTGCCCACTCCCCCGGTATTCCCTCAGTCACACATCAGTAGTTGTCTAACACGAAAATCGTATGTAAATACAAATTATTTATTACTTTTAGTTCCTGGGTGTTCTGAAGGCGGTTTAATTTTTTTTTTAAATAGGTTTTCTCTATTATAGTGCCAACGCTATACGGATAATTGATCGATTTTTGCTTATTATACCTACTCTTAATCCATTATTTTTTTAAGTCTTTCCCAAATCATCATTACAGGCACACATTATTATACAGCTTGGTCTCTATATTAATTATTTTTGGAGAGTAATGAGAACCCACAACACTCAACATTTAAACTAGTCAGCCATCCAGCACGATATTGAGGATGTTGTAATGGATATTTATTCATACTAAATTATTTTATGATATTAAATTGTTATTAAAATTGGCGTAATATTGTATATAACTTCAAATAACATCAATTAATGCTATTTAATGATTTACTAGGAATTGAAAACGTAACGCGTTGATGTCTTTTACTTGAAAATTAGAACTAGAGATATTTGCGCTGATATCCTTAAAATAAATTAATATGAATATGAAGGTGCTATCTATAATGTAATGTACAATTTGAAGCTAACCCTAAAGGCAGTCAAGCTAGGAAGGCCGGTTCTATTAAATATTTACCCCCTTATTCATAATAAAATAAAACTGATTTAAAACACTGTTTAAGCTGACAGATGCTTTGTCACTTTCTGTAAAATTTTCAACGCACTTTGTTGAAAAGGGATAAAACAGTGTTTTACCTAAATTAGTGCTATAGCGCTGTGTTAGTTTTTATGAATAAGGCCCTTAATGTTTAGAACCACATAAGGGAGATCAGATCTCTGTAGCAAGTGGGACTTTAGCAAACAATATTTATAAACAGATCTTTTTAGAATTGTTGTCTGTATTTTTTGTTCACGCATCACTTTGATGGAAGTTTTGAAAGCAGGAATGTTCCTGATTTTTTGATGTCAAAATTGGACTTACAGAGAACTTGAAACATAACCAAAAAACTAGATTTAAGCGTGCAGAAGCTAGTGTCTACAAAAAGTAATATGTATCAAAACTTTTGGTTATGGTCTCCCTTACTAAGCAACAATAGATAATTTTGATCAAAATTCTAAAAGAATACTATAACTGAAAATCGAACTTAACAGTTATTAAATACTAAATTTGTTTTTGAGTTCATCCTAACGTTAAAAAATTCTAATGTCAATCAAGGTGACTATGACTAGAAGGCACAATCCAACGTTATTGTATTGTCAAGGGACGCTGCATATGATTAATATGAATCAGAAAGGATAGGTACATGTAGAGTCACGGTAGAGACCGGCGACTGTGTCTGGCTGTCGGCGACACAAAGCCGGTAGTCGCGTCTCTAAGAAAGGCTTTTATATGCAGCAGGCTTTATAAAAACTGTCAACAATTATATTTGCAAAATTTAATATTGTCTATCCTTATTCCTTACTAATATATTATACATGTGAGAGTGCGTTTCTTTATTATTTACATTTTAATGCTGTAATTACTAAACCAATTATCATGAAATTTATAAATATATGTAAGGAATTAACGGACATGTGGAAAGAATGCCGCACGTGCGACTGGTTAATAAGATATGCAATGCGAAAGTGGAAGGATGTAGGTACAGGAGAAGATCGAGACTCACCTACCTAAATCAAATCGGTCATGTATTGAAAGAAGGTAGAGTCAGGAGTCTCCGAAACCGGCATGTGTGTATGAAGAAAATTATGAATTTTGAGGAAGCGAGCGATGTATGCAAGAATAGAGCCTTTTGACACTGTTCTTTCTGCCTACCCCGCAAGGGAGATGGTGTGATGATGAGTAAGTAAGTATGGAACTAAAATATAACATAGGCTATCATTATCTCAGAAAAAAGGGACGGTTAGTAAAGTGGATTATTTACGTTAATTCTGATGTCCACACAAACAGTAACATATAATCCTGTCACTTAAGCGCTCCATTTCAGCTGGCCAAAATCCAACTAGTACCGTATTATCTACAGTATCATTACCACGATGATCTTATGTTACGGAGGTGACCGATTATAAATATAATCGAACCTGCAGTATATGTACTTCTTCTACTCGTGCTTAAGGAACCAACAGGCCTTCATTTAATCTATTAAATTTATTATATTTTCTGCTGTCCCGCCGTCTTCGATACTTGACATCATTATATAATCTCGAGGCGATTAAAACTTCATCCATCCATCAGCCTTTCATCATCCACTGCTGGACATAGGCCTCCCCAAAATGGGAGTTTTACCATAATCGCCACGCTTAGCGGGCGGGTTGGCGATCGCACTGGATGTTTTCAGTACACAGAGGAACGCTGCTGCCCGGCCCCCCGGTAATTCTTTAGTCGGCTTTTACGACTCCCATAGGAAGAGACAGGGTGGAGCTATTCTTGGTGCCGGCTCCACACGGCTAGATTAAAACTTACAAAAACATATGAATACTTATGCTTATGATATACGACTGCACTGGCAGAGTGGTTTAGATACCGATATCCGCGGCCGAGTGTTGTAAGTTCGATTGCCACACAAAACAATTTTTGTGTGGCCCACAAATGATTGTTCTGAGTCTGGGTGTACTTTGTGTCAGATAAATTGGAGGTTTAATCTTTCGCGATGTAGAGATTTTTAGCTAGTACATTGTGTTGTCAAAAAAGATCAACTATGGTTGCAATATAAAATTAAAAGACAATACAAATATTGAGGTAGAGTCAATCTCTATGACCACCACAGCCGGTCGTGTCGGCGACACAAAGCCGCCGTAGCTGTAGCACGCGCACATTAGCATGCGTCTCATCAACAATAACGGTAGCGACTTTAAGTTTAACTGGTAGAAATAAGCGCTCACATGGTGTACGGCAAAATGTATAAAAATTATATTACATTTTTAACAGATCAATCTTTTTACAAAACTCGCATCTGTATTATTTATAAAGCTGCAACAGCGCTATGTCTGTACATCCTTATTAAAGTTTGTTTATTCATTACGCTGTAACTACTTAACCAATGTAAATTATAAGTATAGTCTGGAACCCAGAATTAGACATAGGCATAATAATTATTGTGCCGTTAATTGATGTATACATATATTCTGATTACAGTCGCGAGCAGTCAAAGTTTAAGATATTTTCGGGAAAAAATACTGTATTGGGCTATATAGGCGTCTCTGAATACAAAAAAAAAAATAGAATTTCAGTATATTTGCTAGTTTTTGCGTGATGCATATTACGCAAAAACTACTAAACGGATTTTTATGAAACATTTATAGCTATTGATTAGATTTTAAGCTTTTACCCATCGGGAATCATAGCATAACCTAAAAACTAGAACTACTAAAAGGCTAGTAACCAAAAGTTATGAACCTCGTATCTGTTTATAGACCACTAGAGTATATGACGTCATCCACGTGAATTTTATTCTATAAATACGCCATTCCACAGCACATTCTAAAAAGAAAAAAATTGTATTGGATGTTGTTAATATCTACTCGAGGGAGAGCAATAGTGACAGTTAAAATTTCGATATTAAATCCAATATTCCGTCATTTAATGTTAAAAAAGCAATTATAACGTTTGAGTACGGTGATGGTAAGCGCTTACAGTATTTTATAGACGTGTGGCCATCTCCAAGTAAAGGGATAGGAGGTGGATAGGAAGGATAATAAGGAGATGATAGGGAGGGGGTTTGGGCCTTCGGCGCTCTCATTCACCATACGAAACATAACGGTAGAAGTAAGTAGACACACTGATCTTTTGTGAGAGGGTGGTACTTCCCCAATCGAGCCGGCCCATTCATGTTGAAGTAAGCAAGGCTAAGGCCACTGGTCATTATATTAATTCTAAAATCTACAAAGTGTAAACTTAGAGCCTTTGAAGATTTTTTGAAATATTAATAATAAATATACACGGACATTTCACACAACGTCCTCTGGTCCCAGACTAAGCTTAACGCTTGTGTTATGGGTAACAGATTACGGATATAATACATATATTACTTTTTTTTGTAAATACTTACATATAATAGATAGAAAACACCCAGACGCAGTACAAATATCTGTGTTCATCACACAAATAAATGTCCTGAGTGGGAATCGAACCCACGGCCTCGTGCACGGAAGTCAGTTACACTACCGACTATGCCACGAGGCCTGTCTTGTATCTAACATTTTGTTTTACTTGTTGCGATTTGAAATCTTGTCATTCAGCTCGTATTGATCTACGGTGTTTCTGTTTTCAAATAGTATGAGTCATATTATAACCAATAACGCCATCAATAATCTACACATCTTCCTATATCCTTGCACATGGCCACTCCATACATAATTCATATGCGGCACAGGTGCCGTCACGACCCGTACTATGCTGAATTTTGTACTAGTGCTTATGAGCCGGGAAATTGTTTACATGTGTTGCGAAGACGAATACTTTACTACTGCCAGTATTGTTTATGATTGAATTGATCGCCGTGTAGTTTTTTTTTACTAGTTGGCTGTGTGCGCTATGTTCCTTTCAGCATGTAAAACGCAAAACAAAAAAAACACTATAATTCCGTCACTGGAACTATAGGAACTAGCCATTTGCGCGGGACATATTATGTGTAGCGCCAAAGGGGATGTTATGACAAATGTGAACTCTTTATTTATCCATCACTCGCATCTTTTAATCTATTCCACTTTATAATCCGATGGAATCGAAACTTAAACTAATCCGTTAACGTATCAATAATCTTGTGCAACAAGGTAAAGGGTCCCTATTTTACCGTCAACTTCCATGATCCAGGCTGTTTATAAAAACATAAATTTATTTAAGTATAAATCTGGGACAAGGTCCCAGTTGTAAGAAGTTACATACGTTTCGTTGGTTTAAGTAGTTATTAGTACTTATGTGCTACTAGTACTACTAGTACTAGTACTTACATAGCTATATATATATATATATAAATATTTTCTAGAAAAGCTTAATTCTTAGTTAACTGCATCGTACATCCCCTATTTCTCACACTGCCAGATGTTCCCATACATCATATTACAAGTTAAAGTCAATGACCCTAAAAATTCCACAATTTCAACTAAATTACAGGGGCCACAATCGTTCGTCGCCCAAATGACACGCCCGTGACGATCAAATGACATAATTGTCAAAATAGTCACTGCACTGACAGCCGCACGTGACATTCACAACAGAAAGTGACGCAAATATTGAAATACTAAATGCAAGATAGAGACATAAAATGGCGCGTCAATGTCAATTATTAGGCGGGGAAAGAGAATTAGAGAGGAGAACTCGCCGGTTTCAAATTTGGAACCGTTTTGTTTTAAATCGATAAATCGTTCGATTTCGTGTTCGATTGCGTGTGGTCGACAATTCTAAGAATAATTGAATATCAATATTAAGCTACGATTCTATAGTATTAAAATGATTATTATGAATTGAATGAATTCTGATTCATTCATGATCCAAATGCGAAAATATTAAACGACGATATATTTCATGCTAAAAACCATCTATTATGGAACTTCATTATTAAACATGGTCCAGAATTTTATGAGTACATTTATTAGCATGGTATAAGAAAATTTGGTCATATATTTGCACGACGCGTGGTCCAGCCCTTTCAACGCCTGTCGTGAATAAAGTCCGTGATCATTTCTTCTAATTATACGTGTGGCGCAGAGGGCAGGAACACGCCGTTCGATGTGGGTGTTCGAAATATGAAATTACGAGTTGGCGCGAACGTGTGACAATGTTTTTTAAATAATAAATGGAGACATTGATTGCTGTTATTATGCATAATGTAGGCGAGCACTATAAAGTGTAATGGTCAAAGAGTTTATTTTATTAAACACTTTTTATTTGATAAACAGGGAATATTTATGAGTTTTAAATAAGTGTATCGTGCACAGATGTCACGCATTCACCGGAGTATCATGAAAGGTTGATAATTTTATTTATTGCTTTATAATGAGCACATTTACACACAGTGTTACAAAGGTAAAAATATAAACACCTGCTTTTTTTTTTGCAAAATAATACAAATCATTTTGTAATATTAAAATCTAAATTAAAAAAATACTTTCTATTAATTTGGTTTATAGACGTGCTAAGGTTATGATTACATTCTATTGACTTTTGAGAATAAAAATATGTCATTTGATAATTTAAATAACATTTTTTTGGAAGATAATATAAATAAATATTATCTTCCAAAAAATGTATCAAGACGAAATTAAAAGAACATTTTCTATCGCTTGTCAGTCAATAAGTATGTATTTAGTATATTGATATATATTTACATCATTATACATCTATATATTATGTATATATTTAATTTTATGTTTATTTATTTATTTGTATTTACCTATGTATTTTAGAATAAATCAAATTTTACTTTTCTTGTGTTATACACTTCTTTACTCTTTGTGTGTTAATATAATCCTCTACTACTCTAAGGGTTTGCTGGTAGAAAATTCAGTATTGAATTAAGCTCGCCTTTGAACATCATTTATATTTATTATGTTTTATCTATTTACTCATATGTGTACAATAAAGAATTAAAGAAATAATAATAAATATTCAGGGACATTTTACACAACGTTCTGGTCCCAAACTAATCTTAGCGCTTGTGATATGGGTACCAGATTAAGGATATAATACATATATTACTTTTTTTTGTAAATGTACATATATATAATAGATAGAAAACACCCAGACGCAGTACAAATATCTGTGTTCATCACACAAATAATTGTCCTGAGTGGGAATCAAACCCACGACCTCGTGCACGGAAGTCGGTTACACTACCGACTATGCCACGAGGCATAAATAAAGATTCCGCATAATGTATTTTATCTTTTGCATAAGTTATTTTTTGACTCTAGACACATGTTTCTCATAGAAGGGTTGTCAGATTTCGATGTAACATGAAATTGAGTTAGCTGAGCGCTGACTTGATTTGGTTTGGTTTTTCCACCTGTAAATATGAGCGAGTTTCTGCACTGGCACAACCCAATACATCATATTAGGTATATCTTTTTGACTATGAATAGAAACACTAGATAATAATATTAGCACTAGTCACTCTATAATAACGCTATTACATCATCACTGACCGACGATTAATCGATTCAACAAAGCAATTAAAATCAATTATTTCATAAAAACGTATGTAATAAAAAAACGCACACGGAAGCTTCTTTGACCAATTATCGAGAAAAAAGTCGATATGATTATGGCGGATCGCTTTATAGATACTTTCAAGTTAACGAGGAAGTATGGGAACAATCATTTGTAGGTAAACTTTCTTATTACTACAATACGGGTTCATGTTAATTGTAAACTATATGTGTTTCTATGCTCTTTTTATGAATATTATAATCCGGGATATGTACGTATTCAGTATTTAAATCTGTGATATGATGAAGTCATATTAAATTCAAGCAAAACCATACTAGATATGATAATGATATTGATGATGTTTTATGATACCTACATTAAACAGTTCTATCCACTGTACTGTTTTGTAGTAACATTGATGATGAATTAAATTTTTAACGACTGTAATTTATACTATTATAAAGCTGTAACAGAGCTGTCTGTACATTTAAGATAATTGAGAAAAAGAAATACTGTATTGGGCTATATAGGCGTGTCTAAACACAAAACGACTTTTTTAGATTTTTTGTCTGTTTGTTCGTTCGTACATCACGCAAAATCTACTTAACCGATTTTGTTGCATTTTTTTTATTTGATATCTATCAATTTGACTTAAAAACTGGTATACATTTTATTCCGCTACTATATAGAGAACCTGAGATATAACCTAAAAACTAGCTTTTGGCTGCGGCGGAGTCTCTAATAAGAACTTATCAAATCTCAGCAGTTTTGAATCATCACACGGCCATTTCTATTAATCCATAGGTATGTCGATCTACGTTAGCTTTTTACCACTTTTGTTAAATATATTATCAGTTTCACATTATACATGTTTTTTAAATGAAATCCTGTATTATTTATAGCATACAAATTGGTATGCCTAACTCACAGGGTTCACAGGTGGCAGCATAAGTCTCGGAGTTATCGTAGAAAATTAGACTCCGCTTCATACTGCTAGCTCACTTTTTCTTCCTGACAACTACAACACCCATAAATCGGATAGAGTTGTGATAATATGTAGGTGTTATTTTTAGATTGTCACTACTTGAACTTGCAGTAAAATAATATATAAATAAATAAATGAAGCACAAGTTAATTTAACGAAAAACAAGAGGTATAGCTAGCTCTAAAGACTAAATTTAAGTTGAAACATCCTGAAATGGCCACAATTGCGTTACCAACGATATTTTAATATGAGTTTTGTAACGAATATAAAATGTAATCCCAACCCAGCACCTAATGTAGTCAATCAATAAAACGCATTGACCGTAAACAGGTTGATTGTCCAAAAAATACCGATTCAATTTCCTGTGCCAACAATTAAGTACAACGAAATTTAAAAAAGAACAAAAAGTTTATAAAAAGGCAAAGTTCGCCGGCTACAGACCATTTCTTCGGGGTCATAGCACCCAACAGGAAGTCACCGTTGCGGGTCGGCGCGCGCGCGACTCTTACGAAAAATAATACTCTTCTAGGTATAACACATAGCCAGTGAGTCGTGTAACAGTACGGTTAAGTTTTTATGCTTCGAAATTTAAATTTTACTGTAGACATGATGCGTTCGCGAATGTTGGAGGTCGGTTTGATAAATATGCGTGTGCAATAAATGAGTATTTAGATGCATAAAGAGTTAAATGAATTCTTTATTAAATAAGAATGCAATTCATCCATCCATCCATCAGCCTTTCAACGTCCACTGCTGGACATAGGCCTCCCCAAGAGAACGCCACAATGAGCGGTCCTGTGCCGACCGCATCCAACGGCTCCCCGCAGCTTTGACCAGATCGTCGGTCCATCTGGTGGGAGGCCGTCCTGCGCTGCGCCTTCCGATACGTGGTCGCCACTCGAGAACCTTTCGTCCCCAACGGTTATCGGTTCGTCGAGCGATGTGGCCTGCCCATTGCCACTTCAGCATGGCAACCCGGCGGGCTATGTCAGTCACTCTCGTTCTCCTACGGATCTCCGTATTACGGATTCGATCACGTAGGGAAATACCAAGCATAGCCTAGACTTTGAGCCTTGATATGAGGCCAACATTCAGAGACAACGTCTCTGTTCCATATGTCATCACTGGTAACACACACTGGTCGTAGACCTTCGTTTTCAGACACTGCAGAATATTGGTCGAGAAGATCTTCCTTAGCTTCCCGAACGCTGCCCAGCCGAGCAAATAAAAAAAAAATAAGAATGCAATGAAATTGAATTAATGAACTATGTTGTGTGTGTACTATATAAGTAATTAAAATATTAAAAAATCTTTTTATGGGCAAAAAACATGTAAAAAGTTTTATACTTTACTCATAATAAATTTAATCAACATCTCTACTTTATTTTTTTTTGTTGAAGGCGTGAGAAAGTTTTTTATATAAAATTATATACATTCTTATCGTTTTTAAATTACTTATTTGGTAGTGACGAAAGGTATGCAGTTGATATTTTTTTAATAAACAAGTTATCTTCTTTCATTATAAGAGTCAGAAAACGTACAGTCTAAACCAGGTAGCGACCAATAGCGTAGCATACCAGTAGCCGACTTACATCTCAGTTGCGTCACTATATAATACGGAGAAGAGCCTTCGGTATTAGCAAAACTTGGGCCAAACATTATAATTTTGCAGATTAAACACGAAATATGTTTAACGTTAAACGCCTGCATTCCACACCCACGGTTCGCCAGATATGTTTAAGTACCACGTAATAGGAGGCGAGCCTATTACCGTCTATCGGGCACATATCCAAACTTCGGGCTGCTACTGTGAATTTTTCTTTTTACGAAAAACATCAATAACACCGCCCGGTCCGGGGATCGGAACCTGAGACCTAATGATTAGCAGTCGCTTATACTTCCGCTGCACCACAGAGGCAGTTATAATTTATAGTTGTTTATGATTCCCGAAACAATCAAAAGTGAAACCACAAATTGTTCCTTCACCTTGAACCTTCAAATTGTCAGTTTACAGAACACGCGTGTGAACATTCGCCTGGGACGCGGAAGTTCACGCATCGTTGGGCCACAAGCCTAGGTAACCTTCACTTATAACCTCGTATAATTAGGGCCTTTGACAATTATTGGGAAGAAGAACATCTTGGCTGATGACAATTTCCCTAATGATACCCCATTAGATAACAGCTATATATCAGGGAGGCTTACCTAAAGTAAGTTTATTATATATTGAAATATGGCATCGTTATTGCTGTATTACGCAGTAATGGCCTAGCGGTACAACCAAGGATTGTAAAGACAGTGGTATCGAGTTCAATCTCCCGTCCAACGTAGACCTCGTATTGACAGACAACTTTTCTTTTTTTTTTTCGAGATTTTCCGAAATTATTTGTGTATTTGTTTACAATTTATCACTTCGCGCTTGGTGAAGGAAAACATCGTAAGGAACCCTTGCATGCCTGATAAGTTTTTCAACGGCTTGTCAAGTCTGCCAACTCGTACTGGGCTAGCGTGGTAGACTATGGCCTAATGATTAGGCCCTAATCTCTCTCACTATGAGAGGAGACCTGCCTCCAATAGTGGGACTGATCAGGGTAGAAAAAAAAATAGAAACATGAAATATTACATATAAAACCTACTTTCGAATATTTACACGATTTTTACTCATTATGAAATAATTAAGTCTATCTGTAAACATGCTGTAAAGTATTTAAAAGGATAACAGTATTTTTACATCCTATTTGTTATCATGCTCCAATAGTGCCAGTTTGCCCCCAAAATTATTTTACAGTCTGCTGGCCATGCTCACACTTTTATAATATAGTACAGTTACTTACATGTGACCACTGAAGTAATGTAACATAGTTCCAGTGGCATTTTTTCCCGCCTTAATAAAAAAAAGGGTTACTTACATGCATTTACCTATTTAAATATCAAAAGCTGCGGTTAGGTATTAGATCTTTTAATCGCTTCTTATAACTTTCAGATCGTAATGGTAATCCGTCTACCGAGGTCAGAGTCCACTGACCTTGCAATTAAAAAGCAAAAACTCATACATCAAATATTCATATAAATAAACTCAATCACGGTATACAGTTAAGCGTCATGGGAACGCGCGCCTCATGCATATTGCACTAGTTCGCCATAAAAATTATGTTTTATTACCATAATTATACTGCCACCTGTAGCCAGGGTAGCCAGCCGTGAAAAATCTCTGACGAATTAAAAAAATAATTATTACGATCTTTGTATATAGAAGATTATTTCGCAGCTTAAATTTACATACCTGATGGCACAGAGTAATTTAATTAAATAAAATAGGAAGTTTAAGAATATCTTATTTGAAACTTCAATGTACAAAGCAGTAGCCTATAGAAGAGCAACACCAGAGGCATTACTCACGCGTCGCCATCTCCAAGAAAAGGCATAGGAGGTGGATAGGCAGAATAATAAGTAGATGATAGGGAGGGGGTTGGGGCCTCCGGCGCTCTCACTTACCATACGCTACAGAACGGTAAGAGTACCTATCGTTGTTTCACACTGATCTTTAATGAGAGGATGGTACTTTCCCGATCGAGCTGGCCCATTCATGCTGGGATAACCAAGGCCTCACCATTAGAGAGTACCTATTGCGTAGGGACTAAATTAGCTAAGCGAATTATTGGTAGTTTTTATTCCTGCTTTCTGTTGGAATAAAAAGAGCTATGAATTTTTTTTATTAATAATTAATTATAATTTTTTTTTAAAAATTAGAAAGTGGTATAATCTATCAGCGGTTATTTATCTATGCTATCAGCCGAATACTGAAACAGTAAATCTTATGAACTCGAAAATTAGTGTTTTGTTACTGGTGTATGGCTCAAATAAAGAATAAAATAAAAAAATAAAATAACAGGTCATTAATGCTCATGTGCCGAACACGAACTCACAGTGTGGAAGTTGTCATACTATGTCATGTTGGTACCTATTAATATATTAAGTTTTCTAGGGTTTCTGTTTCAAAAGTTTTTTCTATGGAAATGATATGTTTGCCTCAAAATTTACGTCTTTAGTCAAGAGATTAAAAGCGAAGACGCTTTTAGCACCACTAATAGTGAAACAGCTGAAGTTTAAATCCCTCAAATATTAAGTTAAAACTATTATTGTTATAATTTTCAGTCGACAAGAAAAGACTTGCTCGAATGCACCGCTACCTTCAGTATTAGTAGACCGTAGTATTAAAGACGCTACGACTACGTGTGTTTGATTAAGGGTTTTATAATGCCCTTAAGAAACGCTAATCACGACAGTATTGCACATAAAAATACTACGAGCAATTAATTAATACTCTCACATACTTTAATTAACATAAACTACTTATCAACCATATAACGCCTCCGCACAAATTTTATTTGCCTATAGCCTTTTAATTAAACCCAAACTTTAATTCAAGATTATAAGGTTTAAAGTCGAATAAATTAATACGGGGATATATGGATTCACCGATGGTCATTCATATTTTAGAATTTAAAGGAATTTCAACTCTGTCTGGTTAATATAAAGCCTTTTTCTATGGGTTGTATTGATAGTGGGTGGTTATGCTTAATGAATAGAGGTGTAATTAATAAAATCATTTAAAATGTGCATGCGATGATATCTTGTTTGTTTTGTAAATACCGATGTTTAGACGTTAGAACTTCATAACAAATTGTTTGATGTGTAAACTTGGGTTAAATGTTTATATTAAATGATTAGGCGTGTTTAGTTTTACAGCTGTTTATAATTATTATGTTTTTATATACGTTGCACGCAGATATTTACTGGACATATTTAAAATTGCTATTTAAGATTTTTTTCTTAACCAATTTGACAGAATATTTTAAATTATTTTAAACTCTACTCCTGTTTAGGTCTAAATATAGCTAGACAGTGACAGCAAATTTGATTTTGTTGATTATGAGTATCAACAAAAAACAATTTTGTACAATGGAATAGAAAGCATATTATAAAGTCTATACGGATATTTAAGTAAACGGCGACAATTAGACTGTTTTAGAACATGTGTGCAAGAAGATTGGAGTCCTTTATTATCTTTCAGAATCTAATGACTAGCTACCATGTATATGGTATGAACTTTATATATATCTGAAATAATCTTTATGCAACGTTTCTGGAAATGTGAATGGGGATCAGTAAGTCAAAGAAGTACGTAGTTTGATGATTTAAAAGACTGTACCTCTTTCTATCGAGAGCTCCAAGACGCGGCTAAAGGCCGAGAAAATATACACCACATGACCAACAAACTTTTTTAGAAGAAGGATAGATGAATGAATTTGTTATATTTAAATCAAGAGATTAAATTTCATAAAAGAAGCTTTTGTTTTCTTAATTAAAATAAAATGTCTTCAAGCACTTGTTTCTTTTAGGATTAAAATATTACAATGTATAAATGCATCAGAAAACTTAGGAATACGAAGAAAGTTATTAAGCGATGGGAACGTCTCAATGTACTTGGTAGACAGAATAACGGTATTTTCACTAATCTAGTTTTTTTTTCAAATGAACACGATCCCAAAGCATCTGATTGACCAACTTCGTCAACTGTTATATTACAATTAATTTGATGAAACATCGTCACAACAATTAAGCGGTCGTGAAAGTAACAGACAATGGGGTACACTCTCACGACTCATCTGTTCTGTGTCACCTACTTTACATGTGGATCAACTTGTATATACTTTTTAATATATATTTTTAATATCGCTTGGTTTTACTTGATAAGACGAAGGCCCTTGCAGTCTGCCTTTTGACATAAATCATTTTTTGGAGTCTTGGGTATATACACAACAAGTGAGAGGCAACTACATACCTATAAAGAGGCTGTGATGTCAATATTGAGAGTATGTTTGATGTACAATATTTAAAAAATAAAGAGTTTACTAAATTAGAAATTAAATATTTGATTAGATGAGAGAAAAGTACCTACTGGAGATTTTAGTAACAATTTCCCACCCGCCACATCTCGTTCCTAAAGGCTGTGTTATGACAAGTAGCAATCCTTTTCTCTGTCTACCCCTTTGGAAACAAGCGTGGGAGATGTGTGTATGTAGAGAAATGTAAAATATAAATATATCTTCATTCACAGCGCAATAAGTTATACTAATAGGAACAGATATAGTGCTATCGTACACATCATGTGACCATATCGATGACGACTTACCTGAATTTACTCCCTATCCAAACCTTCCTATAGAAGTTTTCACTGCAAAAATCTTGTACCTATATAAATTTAATATTTAAAGATAATTGAAATTCAAGTTTAGATTTCAATAAGTTTTAGTAGTAACACGAATGAGCTTACTCAATTTGGAAAACTCAAGAAGTCCTTGTTTAGTCAGTGTAGTGTAGTATACCAATATCTCTCCTGATGTGGAAGACACTAAATTTAAATAGGCAGTAGAACATTAAAGAAGACAGTAAAATTAACATAAGCATCGTTTTTCTAAATCCTGCAATTCGCCCCGGTTACTAAATTATGATATTCTCACGCTGGGCTCGATGGTTAGCTGTGTACAGTTAATAGCACTTCTTAACGGTTCATATAATTTGCATGTTGATGACGCCCTGATTTGATTTCATATCAACGTAACGCAATCATAATTGTGTTGAAAGAAGAAATTTAAATAATAAACCCGAAGTAGTTATATATTATAGGATATAACTGTTTACAAATGTTATATTTTTATGCAATGGAATCGTTATAATATATTTATACATCACTATTCCGATATCGAATACTTTTAAATATTCACAGCAAAAAATATCTGCGTATGTTTCTAAAAGTGCCAATGCTATACTATACTATACTACCTTTTTCCTTTTTTTCTTTAGGTGGGAAAAAAATTTACCTAACAGCACACCACGTCGCACTCCGGGTAATGAATAGGCGGTATGTGGCCTCACCCACTAAAGTAACCCATCGCGTGTCGTCTCTCCGCCTGTCTAAATATTCTAATGTTTTAACTTTGGGTCTAAATTAAATTAACATGTACGTATTGTAAACTTTAGTTTTCAATTCCTTACTTTACCTTTTAGATATTAGGTACATGTTGAAAATAAATGATTAATAAAAGCGTACTTTAACGCGTTTTCACCTGATTTCCGAGGTCGGGATTAAAAAAGTATAATCAAATAATGATTTCACTATACGTATCGAGTACTTATATTGTTTTGAATTTACGTAAACATTATTTAGTGTATAGTGTTTTCATAGAACTTGTTTATAGTTTTGTATAGCTATAATAAAATAACAAAACACGCATGCGTAGCTGTGGGGAGATGTATTAATTTATACGTAATCCTAACAAATATTATAAATTCGAAGTGCGTTTGTTTATTATGATTTCACACCGTAACTACTCAACCCATCCTCATGAAATTTAACAAATATACAGTCCAGAACCTAGGAAAGGACATAACGGACACAGGCGACTTTTAGAGTTTTATCCCAACTACTGAAGTCACTACTTCAGTGGTTGGGATACACCAGTTCCAGTAGCCCAATACAGACGGAGAGACAGCACAGGGCGGGTTTATTTAGTGGGTGAGGGCCTCACACTAACCTGTCTGTTGTCCCGAACTACGGGGTGTGCTGTAAGGTACATTTTATCCCGCCTTAACAAAATAAAAGGGTTTTAACCTGAAAAATGGAGATAGTTCCTGTGGTATAAAAGTTTTGCAAAGACGTCTTCTGAATTCCATGTTGACGAAATCGCGGGTAGAATTTAACTATAAATCTATACTCTGCCCGTGGCTCCGTCCGGGTGGACTTTAGAATATACGTCACTCTACGGCAAATAATTTATTTCTATGTAAAAATAGCATCCATTACTATATTATGTAATTTCGTGATGATTGGTTTAGTAGTTACAGGGTGAAAGCGTAAGAAACAAAAAACAAACTCACTTTCGCATCTATATAAATAAAAATGAATCGGCGAAATGTTTGTACGCGCATAACTTCCGAACGACTGGATCAAATTGGATAATTCTATTTTTTTTGTGTTCGTTATTGTCAGGGAAAGGTTTGTTTATAAGAAAATTAAAAAAAACTAAGTTTTTTTAATATAAGTGAGTGAGTGTATGAGACAGAGGACTATGAGTTACTTTCGATAAATCAAATATGTCTGGAATTATTGATAATCCGACTGATTTGAATTTACCGGAAGTATTACATTTCCTTAGGCAGTGACTGTACACCACTGAAGGAATGTAATATGGTTCCGGTGGTCCGCCAATAAAGGCGGAAAGGCAGCATACGGCGGGTTTCGTTAGTGGGTGAGGGCCCACACTACCCTGTTCGTTGCCCCGAACGACGGTGTATGCGGTTAAGAACATATTTTCCCGCCTTAACAAAAAAAAAGGCAACGACTGTACACCACCCGTGTGAAGCCGAGGGGGTTATAACTAAAATTAAAACACGTATTTCATATATATATCAAACATTAATAGAGTTAGAATAATTGCTATAAACGGTTCTTAAGCTATAAATAATAGCACAATAGACATAGGTACTTAGTTTTTATCAATAACAAGAAATCATCATCTACTCTCTGCTTCACCTCTCGCAAGCGTGGCGCGATGGTGCGTCCCGTCTCGGGTGGCTGCCTTTACAACTGGAGCAAAGGTGAAAGAACAACCGATGTGTGGAGAAACTATACGAGTACAGCTTTGTACCGGGTGGGCGTTACTTACAACTGTGCATGATACTTCAAAAAGCGAGATAAATTATCAGTTTGCGCTCTATAAGTTTGGTTAATGATGTATAAGCGCTTATTTGACCAGTATCGTATATCTAGAGTAGGTACCATACGTGGTCATCAGAAATATTCACTGTATCAGAATGTATTTGAAGATGACCAGAATAATTACGAAGGTCTTATTTCAAAACCTATTGCTTGCTATTAAAAAGAAAGCTAAAAGTCAGTCTGCTCATTAAGGGGTAAATATTGTATTTTGTATTTATTTAAAAGACAACATCCTGCACTAAGGAATATTGGTTGTATATATATATATATCTCGGGAGACTTTATAAACATACAATTTCACGGACACGAAGTACGAACAACCATTTGTGGATAACACAAAGAGTTGTCCTGTGCGGGATTCGAACCCACAACACTCGGGCGGGAGCCCGGTATCTAAACCACTCAACCATCTGTGCAGAACTAGAAGTATGGAGAATTTAAATAATAAAAATTATTTGTTGCTAACTGTCCCGGCACCTCAGAATCTTAAAAAGAATAAATTTTGTTTTTGATTATCTGAAATATATGACAAAAATTATTTAGCTCATATATTTTTTTCATGAATTTTTCAATGGTTTTCTCTCTTTCACAGAAGGTGGTGAACATTGGTAGGTAGGTACCCCTATTGTTGCGTTTAGTATGGTGAGTGAGAGCGTCGGGGGCCCATATCCCCTTCTAATCCTCCATACTCATTTTATCATCCTTCCTCTCTACCTACTATGCCTTTTCTTTCTATTGGCGATGAGCGAACGATGCCTCTGGTGTTGCCTGCATGTATAGCCCGCTTACCATCAGATCGGCCGTATACTTGTTTGCCATAGTATAGAAAAGCTTTAACGCCATATTTCTATAACTGTAGATTAGAGAGAAATCCACACGTCAAGAGGGACTTCACTAATATACGAAATATATTCCGATTCAGAACGTATTTATTTATTTGTGAATCTAATAAAAATGAATAATTATGTATTCTATTGCTGACAGCTACACACTAGCAACAGCGTACTTGATGGTAAGCGACCTAGAAATACTAGAGAGCCTTGTTTATCCCAGCACGAATGGGCTGGCTCGATTGGGGAAGTAGGTTCCACCCTCTCACATAAGACCAGCGGTAATGGTAGTTACTCCTACCGTTGTGTCACGTATGGTGAGTGAGAGCGCCGGAGGCTCGAACCTCCTCCCTATCCTCTCCTTATTATTCTTCCAATTCACCTCCTATCTCTCTCTTTGGAGATGGCGAAGCGCGAGTGATACCTCTGGTATTGCTAGCGTATATAGGCTACAGTAACCGCTTACCATCAGGTGGGCCGTATTTCAGTTCGCCACCCATCTAGTATAAAAAGGCACAGCAAAATTCTACCTACCAGGAAAATGTATCACTACGCTTAGCAGAACAGTGAGGTATGCACACACTATACGGGAAGAAGGTATCTAAGCTACTATCAGTAGCTAAGAAATCTTTATAGTGGGATTTAATACAAAACAATGTTTAGTAAAATGTTAAGTAATAGAGGGCACGATGTCAGGTGGCGAGGGCAACCCGTTGCCCAATGTCCCCGATTCTTAATAATATTCATGGAGGCGACCTCTAAGCTCCATTGATATTTATGAACATCTTTATCGAACGGATTGTCATGAATTTAAGCCTGAAGCTATTTAAATTTGCGAATAGGTACAATATAATATTAAATATTAACTCTCTACTCGTACATACTCGTCCTAACTATTATAAAGCTATAACAGAGCTGTACAGCTCTGTACAGCTCACACAGAGCTGTACAGCTCTGTTACAGCTTATAGGTTTTTAGTCTGTTTATCTGTTTGGTTTGTTCTCGCATCACAGAAAAACTACTGAACTGATTTTTATGAAACTTTAATTTGATAATTTTTGATTAGACTTAAAAACTGGTATGCATTCTATCCCGCTACTATATCAGGAACCTGAGATGTAGAGGCGACGCCGCGGGCAAAGGCAATATTATATTTGTGTTAAATCGTTTACAAAGAGTCCCAACACCATACTGAGAACCATTAATAAATTAGGTTTAACTCTGGAAATATAATTAGTGTTACATGCAGAAAAAAAAATCCTAAATTCCACGGTCTACGGACGGAGTCGTGAGCTAGATTCTAATAATGTTAATGCGTGCTCAGATATGACAGACCAGTCAACTTAAAATCTTTATTGTAAACAAATTTAATTTTATATTACATACGCTGTCATTGCACTTATGCCTAATAATGATCACGTTAGTCATACCCACCAAAAACGTTTTAATAAATGAACGCATTAGAATTTTCCGTTCCCCAATTGTTAACTAACTCGGCCAAGGGTTACTAGAATTTGAACTAGCAAGTAAAAACAAATTCCTACATAATGAAATATAACAAAACACTTCACATAAGGTTAGGTGCACAATACAACCGCCCTTCTACCACAATATGCACTTTTTGCGCAACGCGGCGCAATCGTCGTGCGAAAACTTCTTGTACTCTAGTTTCATTGTCATATGTTAGCTATATTGTTGGCGTTATACAGGCTGATTTGGATATTGTATAAAAGTTGTGAGTTATTGTTACTATAAACTATATTCCCATACACATACATAGGGTTGTGCGTATTTCCTGGAAGCATTGACGATATAAAACTAAAATAATGTAATACTAACCATCACCTGTCTAAAGTCACTACCTACTGTTTCGTTTCAAATGGTGGGTGAGTGAGAGCGCTACCCAAATCTTCCCACTCATCCTCTCCCTAATTTTTTTCTATGCACCTCCTATCCTATCTCAATTTCTGTCACTGTACCTTCCCTTACGGTAAATAGTCTCAATATAATTAAAAATCGATATTACTGTCATGTTACCGTTAATATAGAAAAAAATTTACCGCACACGCCGTCGTTTGGGGTAACGAAGAGGGTAGTGTAGGCCCCGTACCCACTAAATAAACCCGGTGTGTGTCAAATTTAAATTAAAAATACCACGCACTCGCTCACTCTTCACGATTTTCTAAACTGTAAGTCCGATTGACCTAAAATTGTAATATTTCGATATTCCAAACAGCTATTAATATCTAACTATACTGTACTTAAACTGGTACAAAGCTGTGTTAAAGATATTTAAGCATAGATTAGTGATAAGTGATACGCGGGCCTGTATTCCGCTACTCGACGTCTTTCAATGCGCTTATTTTGCGTGACGGGTTAGTGACACTACTCTAGCCAACCCAACTTTACCAAGAAGCCTAGCAGACCCTTGACGCAAAAACTACTACTACTACACGAAACCGTCGTTTGAGAGCTCTTGATTATAATTTAAAAGCTGCTATACATTTTATCGGCTACCTGAGATATACCTCGGCAAAAAACTACTTTTACCTAGTGAGGCTATAAATATTATAATTGCGAAAGTGCCTTTGTTTGTTTTTAATAATCTTTCAATATTTCAGGACAAAAAGTCTAAGTTCTTTTCTGAACTCCAGTCTATATGTATGCAAAATTTCATTATTATTTAGTTACGGCGTGAAAACAACAAACTCACTTTCTCATTTATAGTATTAGTAAAGACTAGCTTTTGTAGTTTTTGGATTATATTTCAGGTTCTTAATATAGTCATCCACCCATCAGCCTTTCGAAGTCCACTGCTGGGCATAGGCCTCCCCAAGAGAACGCCACAACATGTGTTTCGCTCATATGGGGGATGGTGCCGTAATCGCCACGCTTGGCAGACGGGTTGGCGATCGCAGTGGATGTTGTTAATACTCGAGGGAGTGCTGCTGCCCACTCCGCCGGTATTCCCTCAGTCGGCTCCTACGACTCCCATGGGTGGAGAGGGGTGGGACAATTCTAATGCCGGCCCCACACGGCACAATATAGTAGCGGGATAAAATAAATATACCAGTTTTTAAGTCTAATCAAGAGCTAACAAATAGAAAAAGTTGCAACGAAATCCCGTCCAGCAGTTTTTGCGTGATGCGCGAAAAAACAAACAGACAAAAATTCTAAAAAAATATCTAATACAGTATTTTTTTCTCAAATATCTTAAATGTACAGACATAGCTATATTCCATCCATCCATCCATCAGCCTTTTATCGTCCACTGCTGGACATAGGCCTCCCCAAGAGAACGCCACAGTGAACGGTTCTGTGCCGCCTGCATCCAACGGCTGCCTGCGACTTTGACCAGGTCATCGGTCCACCTGGTAGGAGGCCGTCCTACACTGCGCCGTCCGTTACGCGGTCGCCACTCGAGAACCTTTCTTCCCCAACGGTTGTCGGTTCGTCGAGCGATGTGGCCTGCCCATTGCCACTTCAGCATGCTGACCCGGCGGGCTATGTCGGTCACTCCCGTTCTCCTACGGATTTCCGTATTACGGATCTTATCACGTAGAGAGATCCCAAGCATAGCCCGCTCCATAGCACGCTGAGCGACTTTAAGTCTTGACATAAGGCCAACATTCAGAGACCACGCCTCTGTGCCGTAAGTCATCACTGGTAACACACACTGGTCGTAGACCTTCGTCTTCAGACACTGTGGAATATTGGACAAGAAGATCTCCCTCAGCTTCCCGAACGCTGCCCAGCCGAGCTGGATTCGTCGATCGACCTCTTTCTCGAAGTTGTGCCTACCTAACTGGAAAGTTTGTCCCAGGTATACATAGTGGTCGACAACTTCGAGAAGCGAGCTCCCGACCAGAACCGGTGCTGAAATGACATGGATATTAGATATGACTTTCGTCTTGTCCATGTTCATTTTTAGACCCACTAGTCGGGAGACACGGCTGAGGTCGTTGAGCATGGTACCAAGGTCCTCCAGCGATTCTGCCATGACCACGATATCATCTGTAAATCGAAGGTGAGTGATGTATTCGCCATTTATGTTGATGCCTAATCCGGTCCAGTCCAAGAGCTTGAAAACATCTTCCAATGCAGTGGTGAAGAGTTTCGGGGACATGACGTCTCCCTGTCTAACACCTTTCTGCAGTTGGATCGGTTTCGTGCTCTTGTCCTGAACTCGGACAGACATAGTGGCATTTCTATACAAACACTTCAACACTTCGATGTATCGATAGTCAATTTGGCACCGCTGAAGGGATTGCAGCACCGCCCAAGTTTCGATTGAATCGAAGGCTTTCTCGTAGTCCACAAACGCTAGACACAGAGGCCGATTATACTCCTCGGTCTTCTGTATAATCTGGCGCAGCGTATGTATGTGGTCTACGGTACTATAGCCTTTTCGGAAACCGGCTTGTTCGGGAGGCTGGAAGTCGTCAAGCCTGCGCGTGAGTCGATTTGTAATGACCCTCGAGAACAACTTATAGACATGGCTCAAGAGCGAGATGGGTCTGTAATTCTTCAAGAGGGTTCTGTCACCTTTCTTGAAGAACAGCACCACCAAGCTCCTGGTCCACGATTCTGGAACGTCGCCCCCGAGAACGACGGAATTGAATAGCCTCTGAAGGGCTTTGAGGACCGGCTTTCCGCCTGCCCTCAGAAGCTCTATAGTTATTCCGTCGTCTCCCGGTGCCTTTCCGTCCTTTAGTTGTTTGAGAGCCATTCTGATCTCGTACAGGCTGACGTCCGGGATATCTTCGGTATAGTGCCGAGTTAGCTTGGATCTGGGCTCATGGACCAAGCTGACAACAGGGTTCCGGGATCTGTATAACTGTCCATAGAACTCGTGGACCTCTCTTAATAACTCATCTTTGGAAGAAACAACAGTACCATCATTGGTCTTCAGCTTGGTCAACTGGCTTTTCCCAACAGACAGATCTCTTGCGAACACTTTGGAACCTTGGTTCCGCTCTATCGCCTCTTTAATACGCAAGGTATTAAATCGGCGAATGTCTCGTCGCATAGACTTGGAGATCTGTCTGTTTAGTCGCCTCTGATTGGACCAATCAGCCGAAGACTGCACCGTCATTTCTGTCCGTGTCGCTATGAGCTTAAGAGTTTGGTCCGAAAGCTTTTGAGTCCTATTGACGCGACTGGTCTTAAAAAGGGTCGACCCGACCGCTTGGACAGTTTCCACGAACCTGTCGTTCATATCGTTCACTGAATCGCACTCGTCTAGGCATTGAAAGCGATTTTGTAGTTCGAGCTGAAAGTTTTCGGGGTTCTGGTATTGAGCACGTGTTGGTCGGAGCGTAGACCTCATCAAGCGTGACCTCTCGACTTTCATATTTAGATTCAATATGCCTCTAACTAAGCGGTGATCACTCCCAGTTTTAATCCTGCTGATCACTGAGACATCATTGAATATGTGTCGTTGGTCCGTTAAGATGAAGTCGATCTCATTTTTCACTGAACCATCAGGGCTAATCCAGGTCCATTTTCGCTGGGGCTGTTTCCTGAAGAAGGAATTCATCATAAAGAGGCCTTCCTTCTCCAGAAAATCAGACAGCATCTGGCCCCTGTGGTTCCTCTGCCCAAATCCATATTGCCCCACCTTCAGCTCATCGTCTCTCCTTATGCCTAGTTTTGCGTTGAAATCTCCCATAACCACCGTGAAGTGACTTTTAAACGCGTGAATGGCTTTCGAGATGTCCTCGTAAAGGGCCTCCACTTCGTCGTCGGAATGTGTCGAGGTCGGTGCGTAAACCTGTATGACCTTCAGCGAATACCTTTTGGTTATACTGAGTATAAGGTACGCTACCCTACTCGACACACTCTCAATCTTCTCCACGTTGCCTATGAGAGACTTGCGAACGATAAACCCGACACCACCCTGGGACTGTTGGTCGCCCTCCCGGTGGAAGAGCAAGTTACCCGACTGGAGGATTATCGTGCCCTCACCCTGTCTTCGCACTTCTGATAATCCTACAACGTCCCATCGGATCTTGCTCAGCTCCTCTTCCAGCGCGGTGATCCTCTCGTCAGTCCTCAGTGTCCTGACGTTGTGTGTTACCAGGGCCAGAAGTCGTTTCTGGTAGCCGGATCGCGACCGGAGATTCTTAGCACCCCCTGCTCCGCCGTTACCGGGCCCGCTACCGTTAGGCCACGGAATAGCGGAGCTGCCGTGACTGGGGGCCGATGTGTGTGTGTGTGCACTCATATGGGGGGGTATTGCCATAATCGCCACGCTTGGCAGGCGGGTTGGCGATCGCAGTGGATGTTTTTAGTACACAGGGGAACGCTGCTGCCCGGTCCCCCGGTAATCCCCTAGTCGGCTTTTACGACTCCCATAGGAAGAGACGGGGTGGAGCTATTCTTGGTGCCGGCCCCACACGGCAAGCTATATTACATTTATAGTATTAGCACAGTCTATGGTATTAGTAATGATAAGTAAGTATGGCCCAATTCTGAAATCCAATCAAGTCGCGGGCAGTATTTAGTAGTTATATGAACAACATGTACCTATTAAGTGTGTAAACTTTACGTAGAGATTAGGCGTGATAAGTTGTCCAACAAAAATCTTAATATCTGTAAGGATAAGTTAATTTTGTTATTAGGCTTTATCTGGCCGCCATATAGGTTTTTGACTGGCAAATTCTCATGATTATTCTTAACTTGTTTTACTGATTACGGCGTATCAGATTGTCATAATGACATGAAACATATACTTTATTTGTTTATACTTTATCGTACACCATATTAACAATAATAAGGTACAATTATTTTTTTACCCATATGTAGTGTAATGGGCGGCCTTTTTAATAGAAGATAGTTACTAGAGAATATCTCCCAGGCAACCTTTGGATGGACCGTATGCACAGGACTTTTTGCTTACGTCTATGGGATGGACACAACTCGTAAATGGACAATGTAGTTGTAGGTGTAGGTACCTATATAGACAACAAAATAAACATGAATTAGATAAGTATGAGGCAGATATCAAAACTGCAGAATATTTGAAACAAAGGAACTGTATTTATTTCTAGTTACTTTTTAAAAGTATTTTTTCTCAACCCCATGACTGTCCTACTATTGGGCACGGGTTTCCTCTCATATTGAGAAGGATTGAGCCCTTATCTTATCTCCCATTCAATATAGTAGCGAGATAAAATGTATGCTATTATTTAAGTCTAATCAAAAGCTATGTTACAAATAAAAGTTTCAGCAAAATCAGCGAGATGTGCATACAAACGAATAGAAAAAAGGTTTGGGTATAGAGACTCTTAAAGAAAGTAATTTTATTTTCAACTAGCTACTATCCGCGACTTTTTGTAACTTCAGCTACCTCCAATTCCGGCCAAATTGCCGTTTTGGAAAGTAACAAACAGACACACAGACAAGAAATTAATTTATAATTTATATAGCTAAGTATGTAAAATGCTAAAAAAATTTATGAATAGGTATATTAAAATATACATACCTATACGTTTTTTTTAACATTTATTTTGTGATTGAACACACTTATCTTAAAAAGAGCTGAGCCAATTAGCAAAAATATTATGTTTTGCGATGTTTTTACTTTAGTTTATAGGCTATTTATTTGAACGAAATCTTGAATTCGTCTATTTATTAGCATATCGGCATCCACTGTTGGACCTCGTGTCTCTCCAAGAGAGCGCCACAATGAGTGTTCCTGGTCCCACTACGGTCCTTATTTAAGAACCTACCTACTCCAGCGTTATTTATATTAGTTATAGGATCGCCGAGGTGTGGCCAATTGCCAAATAATAATAATATGAGGAAGGATAACCTTAGGAGAGAAAAAAAATGGGTAAATGAGCATATGGTGCATAAATGTGAAATCGAAATTAATAGTCACAAGTAGGATTCCGAAAAACCGTTTCAGATGATTTGCCAATTCAGTCATCGTGACATCTGCTCAGGAGGCTGTTACTTTTATTTTCGATTTCACATTTTCGCACTTAGTGTTGACATTTTGGCTAAACATGTAAAAAAATATCAAAATAATTGACGAGTAAACATACAAGTAGATTGAAGTGCCAATTTCTTTCCCAGTAATAAAAAATTGAGCATTAAACGCTGTAGAAATCTAAAGATAACCACTGTATTAAATAGAGAGTGAGTTTACCATTTATTAAGATCTTTAGTATCACCAGTGATCGTCATGGCATGTTTCATATTTATAACTTACATAGCAATATATAAAAACTAAAGCCAAAGAATATTCGAATAGCTAACCTTAATTAGCCTCCGGCTACAAACAGATCGTTAGAACAATTTCCAAAATTAAAAAGATAAAAATTTTAACTAATCGGATTACGGAGTTGACCTCAGCTTTAGAAAGGTAAATTACTGGCAGTAATTAAGAAAAAAAACTGTCGGTATATATGGTCGCTCTAACGGCTATTGTCTCGGGAAAATATTCTTTATACGAGTACGTACCTACATACAAAACATTTTATCAGATTTTCGCACGGTTATACATTAACTGTTCATACATACAGGCTGTTTCATAAATTTACGAGTATTACCAAACACAAAAAGCTACATTAACGGATATAAAAACCGTTATTCAAACAAGTTGACGTATGAATTGATTTAGCTAAGTGGTACAATTATAAAATTGATAAATTTTCTCAACTATAAATTTAGTGTTATATAGTTAGATTTGTTACATGAGAAAAAAATAGTGCAGTTAAATGAGTTTTGTATTGCGTTGAATTACATATTCGGCCAAGCCAAGATAAGAATAAAAAATAAATAAATAAATATTCACGGACATTTCACACGTCCTCTGTTCCCAAACTAAGCTTAACGCTTGTGCTATGGGTACCAGATTACGGATATAACGTACATACATACGTATGTAGTTCTGTGATAAAAATATAAGACAATATAAGATATTTTGACGTGATAACGTCTTATAAATAGATGAACGCCGGCCACACGCACGAAAAAATGTCACGTTCCGAAAAATGGATGGCGACCGATGCATTGTTTGTGAAACTCTCAGAAAACATATATGACGTTATCACGTAAAATTATCGTCCTTAAACCGACTTCACAGACAACCATATAGTATTTTTTTATTTAAGCGTTATCATTGAAAATCCATGCAAATTACTATGCAAAAAAATACATGGATCAACATTATTCATTTAGAATTAATACGTTCAGATCATGTTTATTCGTCGTTTTCTGTTCAGTGAGCTGCTAAAATCACAGTCTGTCTACGAGTATACTTTTATAAAGCTGTAACAGAACTATGTCTTTTGATCTGTATTTTATCACTTGACTTAAAGACATCTAAAACAAATGTGAAGTCGATATTGGGTATTTCCGTTAGGTGACTGCGATAGCTTAACGGTCCAGAGTACTTCCCCGGATTGGATGAAACGCAGGTTTTAATCCTGCTCGCAATACAGCTCTTTTTTCTACTTCACAAATCATTTGTTCTCTAAAGAACTATATCTGTGCATTTTAGATATTTGGATTGAGTAATTTATGTAGACAAATTGAGAAATCACACTACATTAATATCTACGATACGTATAGTTCATTTAAACTTAACGTATGTGTATTCACAAATGATTTAATCAACATTTGCTAGTACTAAGATTTAAATGGTATGAGTTGACTTAATCAAAATGTCTTAAACGGTAATCTAATTGACAGTGTTCTATATTTAACTCGTATTGAGTATTAAACCAGTAAAGGCACAAGTAGAACAATAACATACATTTGAATAAAATTTTCAAAATCTTACATAAATGCAACATCCTATATTGTGATTGCATTGTGGCAATTAATATGTTTGCAGCACAAGTTGCGCCACTGTTGCGCTACTATCCTTGACGATCGGACTGGCTCCTGAAATATGCCCCCAATACGGAGGCCTTGCACTGATTTAAAGTTGAACTATTACATTAAACTCAAATTTTTGCTGTTTCTGAAATATCATCATTTTCTGAATACTTCATATGGCTTATGGGTATGGTTTTAACCAACGACCAATCAAAAAACGAAACAGACAGCGATGTTATTTCAACGTCATCCGTAGGTAACGTAATTTTTAGTGTGTAGTATTTTTACAACCAAAATATATTTTCATGAATTACTACTACTACTTATCATCACGCCATTTCCCTTCCGAGGTAGGCAGAGAGAACAGAGTGCCAAGAGGCTCTATTCTTGCATGCCTACAACTCTCGCTTTCTCGACATTCATAATTCTCTTCATACACGCTCACCGGTTTTGGAGACTCCTGACTCCACCTTCCTTTCCTATTTTCATGAAAATTCTTATTATTTAGTTTTGATACAAATATTCATATGCCTAATAGTACTTTTGTAAAAAGCGATATGATTACTAGTTTTATGAGAGGTGGTGTAAACGCCAATTCACTCTAATATTCGTAAAACTAAAGAAATATACAAATGTCATTCGCAATTTATGCACATATGCGAAGTTAATTAGATTCAAATATACATGTGGACGAGATTATTGTACAGTATGTATGCTTAGATCGTATACAGGAAACGGACTATTCTCACTTAACGAAATTTCAATAGCCTGTGTATAAAGTTCCGTTAAAATTCCTATATTTTTTGTCAATAAATCCTTCTTTGTAATTTGTAAGCCGAATTCTGTGTCTGCGTATTATAAAGGCGCACGCATACATGTGATGCATACAGAATAAGGCGCAGTGCACACGTGATGTGACTTCCGTTTGACGCAACGACCTGAACATCAGCTGATATATTCTTGTCTAAATGGTTAAATATAATTTTTTAAATCTTGTAATCTTATAATGTATGTGTATATCTATGTGTATGTATATCTATATGCTTTTTCTGGTTGATAATTCTTGATTAGACTTATCAGCTGGTATAGATTTAATGTCGCTATTATATCGGATACCTGAGATATAACCTGAAAACTAGCTTTAGGCTGAGGCGGAGCCGCGGGCAAAGACTAGTTTTAATATAAATGAATAATAAAATCAGCTGATAAGGCAAAATAACGGAAACATAAAATAGTTTTCGTTATTTTTAATAGTAAAAAAGAATTTAAAATGCAAATGTTATGATACTTTTTGGTGCTAAAACTTTTCTTATGTTATTAAGATGTCAAAGATATAATTCGGTTTTTGACACTGGAATAATTTGTTACGTTTTTACACCATGACTACTAAACTGATCATTATGAAATTTTGCATACAAATAGTCTGGAACCCAGAGAAGGACATAGAATGGTTTTTTTTACTTTGGGACAGCAATTAGAGGAAACATCACGCCTGTATTCCCCGAAGGGTTATAGCAGAGGTGTATTTCACACCCACGATTCGCCAGCTATGTTTAAGTCCCACGTAATAGGGGGCAAGCCTATTGACGTCTACGTCTATTAATATTTTAAGCCACTTTTAAAACTGCTAAAAATTATATTAAAAGCAAACCGTCTAATTAACTTCTCAAAATTAACCTTAAATCATTGTAATGAAATATATAACGACCACAAGTAGTAACCTTGCAGTTTTCTACGCATTCAGTTCATTGCCTGCAAAGAGGTGAAAAGATTTTCCCACGAAAAAGAAAAAACTGTGTATGTGTCGAAACATGTTGCGACACGCGATTGTTGCGTGTCATATGGAACTTGGTGAATGGCATGCTAGGGTCACAGTCCGTTGACATATGAATAAACCCATTTATAGCAAAAACATAATTTTGCAGCTGAAACTGTGACTAACTGACTAGAACATACAAGTACTTACATCGGTATATACAGCTCTGATTTGGTAAATGAATAACCATGTTTTCAGCAAATTATATTCTATTATAGGACTTGGGTTTCCTCTCAGTGTTCAGTTTAGGCCGTAGTCCACCATGCTGGATCAGTAAGCGTTAGCAGACTTCACAAACCTAAGAGAACATCAGACTTGCAGGTTTCCTCACGATATTTTCCTTCACCGAGCAGCGATAACCTCATCGGAATTGAATTTTTCAAATTCCAGAAAAAGTGGTAATCTGTTGGAGCATGGTCCAGGGAGTACGGTGGATGTTGGAGGCATTCTAATCACAGCTACTCTGATTTAGCTACCGTCTATTGTGCAGTGTGTGGTCTAGCGTTGTCCTGAAGCAGCAGTGGGCTAGAACAATTGACCAGTCTCGGTTGTTTAATGGTTAGCTTTTTCATCATGCTTTACAATTGTTGACAGTACAGATCTGCCATAATCATCTGGCCATATCTTAGGAAGCTGTAGTGGATGACACCAGTACTGGTCCACCAGACACTTACCAGTACCTTTTTCTGAGCCAATCCTCACTTGGGGCAGGATTTGGCCGGTTCTCGTAGGTTCAAGCATTGTGATGAGCATTTCCGATTATCGTACAGGATCCATTTATCATCACAAGGAATGATACGCATTGCTTTTAATGTTTTTGTGAATACGGGATTCCAACGGTTACTCGTAGCTATTCACCAATCGGATGACATTATTAACCGAGTCCCTTTATAAATTGTACTTGATCATTTATATAATGCAAATTGTAACTGGACAATTCTAGCAAAAACACTCGATAAATTAATGTTGCATGCCGTTGTCCGATAAAACTGTGGCGTCACTGAAGGGCATGGACATAAAAAAACTTGCGTCAAGACATCAAGATTCTAGTAATTTTCCATTTTCCTTATAACTGCTCGTATATCAAAGCCTCTACTTGTTATGCAAATTACATCTGTATTAATTAATTTTTAAAATTGTAATAAATTCTTAGTTCATTTACGTTTTATTTAAAATACTCGTATATATCTTATAAACATTTTCTAGCTCAAAGTAAGATCATGGACCGCCAAATCAATTTATAATTTCAGAATACTTTTATGTTTAGGTATAACATTTACAAGTTAGTACCTATTACAGAAAAAATACAATATCAAGAAGAAAAAGGACCTCATATAGTACTTATTTATTATATGTGAATGTGGAAAAAGAGAACTTTAGTGCGAGCGGGATTCGAATCTGCGTCCCTTCCAATAGGAGGAAGTGCTCTAAGCTGCCAAGCTATCGCACTGCGCACTGACCAACGGCCATACCCAATTTTCACATCACATTTTTCTTTAAGACCCACGCCATCTATCAGATGCATTTACATGCTTTAATCCAATATAGTAAGCTTAATTTTGCCTCATATAGCTTTTCCTCGATTTTTAACTTATTACATTAGTACTTATTACTTGACTAGTACCTAATCATTTGTGTTCTGAAACGAAATTCATACCATCAAACATTTGCTACCAAAGTCATCTTTAACAAACCGGAATTTTTAGAAATTTTATGTCGCAAAATATAATGTTGTTAAGAACGCAGTAAAGACACTACATTCAAAGATGTAAACTCAAGGATAGCTTAAAATACGTAAGTATCTCACTAATATATGCACATAAAAACGTACATACGAGTAGTAGGCACGTATTTCGTATTTCATGAGTGAAGAAATCGTATTGTGAAAAAAAGTAGGCGGTACATACACGAATATAATATGTACTTGTACATGTATGTATGTTAGACCTATTAATCATCGAGCGTATTTTAATTGAAGATGCTATGAATATTCTCTCGTATATAACGAATAATTGCGGATTATACGATAACATTTTAAAATAAAGTGAACTGAATTAATGTGGTAGGTATTTTCGTGTACCACCGAAGGAATGTAACATAGTTCCAGTGGCCCGCCAATAAAGGCCGAGAGACGGCACACGGCGGGTTTATTTAGTCGGTGAATACCCTGTTTTCGTTGCCCCGAACGACAGGGTGTGCAGTAGGTACATTTTTTTCCCGCCTAAACAAAAAGGAAAGGTATTTTCGTTTAACATGATCTATATATTAACTTAGATACATAATATGCCTACTGATAGAGTGTTAATACGAATAAGTTAGAACACATAGTTGAGTGTAATTATGGCATTTATGCACTTGTGATCTCGAGAATTTTAGAGATTTATTTTAGAGAGAGAATTTTATTGTAATACTAGCTGACCCAGCAAACGTTGTTTTGGCATATAAATTATTTGTACATCAGCAGTAGAAGGGGAAAATTTAAGTTTGTATGTAATTCGAATCAAAATAAAATAAAAAATAAAAAAATATTTAGTCACCCTTATCATTTAGGGGTATGAAAAATAGATGTTGGCCGATTATCAGTCCTACCCGATATGCACATAAAATTTCATACAAATGGGTCCAGCCGTTTCGGAGGAGTTTAGTAACAATCACCGCGACGCGTTTATGTATTAGAAGTATGTCGTTGTTTTTTTAGAGAACCATGATCTTCATGGTAGTCAGCAGCTTGGCTTGTTTGGTTATTCTTTCCTCAATCAAACATAAACGGCAGGGTGAATTGGGATCCATCGAAGGAATGTAACATAGTTCCAGTGGCCCGTCAATAAAGGCGGAGAGACGGTACACGGCGGGTTTCTTTAGTGGGTGAAGGCCCCACACTACCCTGTTCGTTGCCCCGAGCGACGGGGTGTGCGGTTAGGAACATTTTTTCCCGCCTACACAAAAAAAAAAAAAAAAAAGGGTGAATTGGGATGATATTTGGTAGCTAGATAGATAAGGCCAGTGCCTTAATCCAGTGATTAACACATAGCATTCCATTTATTCCGAAAAATGAGTGAATCCTTTTTAGCAGAAGTATTTCTCAAGTTACCCAAATAGATAAATTATGGCATGAATATTTTTACCCCGATAAGAAGTTCCTGTAAGATATGCCATAACTCTATAGACCAAATTTTAGAGCCCACGTAGACTAAGTCACGGGAAGTCATTGCCCGAACGATAGGGTGTGCGGTTAGGTACATTTTTCCCGCCTTAATAAAAAATAGTGTAGGTGTAATAAATATACACGCCATATTTTCATGAAGGCAATTTCTTCAGTCGCAATTAATAGACCAAGACTCAACGCAATAATTAACAGCGCAAGGATGAAAATTTGCCCAAGTTTTCCCATTGAACAGCAACCAAGCCATGCGTAGAGGCGTTACTGATGCAATAGAACTGAGAAGCCGGACGGATCTTGCTACAGCCTCATTAAAGATTCTAGGTCGTTCTGCAATCGTTAATTACTGAGATAAGTACTGCATTAATTGTGTACGCCATTGGAGGCTACTATCTGCCATCTCGCGGGGAGCGGCGTAAAGTTGAGTTTAGACGCAAGGACTTTTAGTTTGCGGTTGATTTGATAATGAGTCTCGAAAGGGCTTTTCGTCATATAATTTGCAAGCAAACCTATAATTATCTTCATTTAATAGAACAAATGATTTGTGAAATGTGGATAAAGAGACTTAGTGCGAGTGGGAATCGAACCTGCGTCCATTACAATCCGGGTTAGTGCTCTTACAGCTAGTGCTTAGCGGTTGCGCTCGCACTAAAGTTCTCTTTTTCTACATTTCACAAGTAATTTGTTCTATAAAGTAGCTGAAGAAGATCTGTATTTTAGCACTTGACATGCTATAGAAGTAGCATGTCAAGTGCTAAAATACAGATCAAAAATTTTCTTAATTTAACTTAAAAAAGAATAAAGTGCCCAGCCTCCTCAGAATGTAAAATGAAACGTTAGACGAACTTTCGTTTCGCTTCATTGTTATTGGTCGCCTGAATCACGCTTCAAAATCTCGACTAATCAGTGGGTCTAGTCAAGTTGCATTCTATGATCGCTGACGCTAATAGAAAACTATTAAAATGTATGGAAATTTGATATCTCTAACGTTAAATCACGTGACTTAGCGTTATAGATTTTGTTAAAGTCTTAGATAGATATAGGTTCTTTATCTATGGTTAAATATGTCAAATTCCCATACATTTAAATACTTTTCTATTAGCGTTAGTAATCATAGAATGCAACTTTGCTAGGCCCACAGGAATCCCGCGTCGGACTGTTGATCAATCACAATGACTCGAAACGAAAGTTTGTCTAACGTTTCGTTTTTTATTCTAAGGGGGCGGTACAGTGATAGAAAGATGACGCACGGCGGGTAGTCGTTTTATACTACCCTATTCTCCTACTCTAAGAAGATGCTGACAAGTTGTGCTTTACGCTGACTGTTTGTAAGGCTTCTATCGGCAAGCCAAATATATAATAAAAAATTATTGCCACAGATCTTAAAAGTGCAATCGACAATATGAGCATTAGATTATTATTACTCTATAATTCTCACAGAAATAAACTACGGTAAAGATACCTCTTTACATCAAATCGTACAAGGTTATTTAAACTAACAATATGATTAATTATTTATAATAAATACGAAATACGATAGTGTGTCATGTCATTATTTACGGAATTATCATTGTTCTAAGCTATTTTTCAGTTTAAATAAGTTCATTAATCTACTTCGCTTAAGTATCGCTCAACGAATCATAACCGCGTTTGAACACGCCTTTAGCGGGATGATTTTCGTGGCCTGCATTCATAGCTCACAGTTCGAGGTCATATGTACTGTTTTCAATCTTTTGTAAGTCTTCTGGCTCCAACAATTGCGAATACATTACACGTAATTAGATTAATTAAATAAAATTATTAAGATACTGGTTTTAAGTTGTTTCTATATTATTATAAAGATGTAACAGGGCCGTGTTTACATTGAAGATATTTTAGAAAAAAATACTGTTAAGCTATGTGGGTGATTCTGAACCGACTACATTTTTTTAATTCTTGTCTGTTTGTTTGCGTTTGTCTGTTTATTTGTTCGTACATTACGCAAAGTATAATGTAGGTATTATACTTTTAGTTTTTCAACTTTTTTGGAGCATTAAAGAGGTGGCATAAAGATGGGAAGATTGAATTCTATAGTTTGAATAAAATTATAATTCAGGCATAGATGTAACATAATGCTCCTGTTACTATATAATTATATATGTACTGTTTTGTCCACTGGCAAAAAAAGTGCGTGTTGTTCACAAATATAATCAATGCATTGTTATAGAAAACCGATTAAGCATATTCAGCTAATCCATAGAGCTAGTAAATTTACTTAAGTGGGTACATACGTACATATTATATGCAAAGAGTCAAGTGAAGTATGATACCTACACGTTCGTTTTTGTAATAAAGCTAACGAATGTTTGTGACTATTGTAACGAATTTAAATAGTGACTTTTAAAGATTCGCGAATTGTACACGTATTAATTTTAACTAACATAAACGGGTTTTTTTTCGCGTAGGCGTTATGTCAAATCAGTCGTGGTCATGGGACAACTGTCCGTTGCCCTACAGAATGTTTTCGACTGAAATGACTGGTTTTGAGGAATCACGCAGAAATTGAAAACAATCTAGTAGAACAGGTGAAGTGTTTCAAAGTTCAAAGCCTACAGTGTTAATGCCGAATACTGTTTAAATAGTGCAAATTATTAGTGAATAAGGAAAGAGAGATTTTTTGTACTAGCGGGAATCGAACCCGCGTCTTTTCCAATCCGGGGAAGTGCTCTAAGCCATTGAGCTATAGTACAGATCTTTCGATCATCCGAATCTCCTTATCACATTTGTCTTAACGACCAACGCCATCTATCGGAAACGCATTTACATGCAATTATCCAATATAGTAAGTTTAATTTTGCTAGTACAAAAAATCTCTCTTTCCTTATTAACTAATAATTTGCACTTTAAAAAGTGGTGGAGCATGTCAAATGCTAAGAAATATAGATCAAAAACTGTTTAAATATCTCAAAAACATTAAAAAAATGACGTCTAAACTAAGCCTGCGTCATTAGACCGACAATGAATTACGATTTCTGGGGAACATAAGATGAATGATTGACTGATTGTACGAAGTACCTTTGACATAGATATACATATATTTTTAATGTTATAATTTACATTGCTCACACAATAAGATATTAACTTATTGTGTTAGCAATAATTATTAAAATATAAGTAGCAAAAATATCTCATTTTTTTAATTTGGAAAAGCAAGACACTTCTACACGTTTTTTTTATTAGGATTCCATAATGTTTAATCTGCTAACACTTTTAATGGCGGATGATTTTGATTATTATATAATATATTGCAAGAAAGCAGTTATGATTACGACGGAAACATGAAAATAATAATAAAAGTAGCAAATATTTTATGTGTATTTTGTAGGGAGTTTTATTTTATATATTTAGTTTAGTTACATATTTAATTTTATTTTAATTTTTTTAGTTTTCAAATTGACCCGTCTATTGCATTGGGTTTTAATACTTTTTATTTAACCTGTAAAATAGCCATAAGGGATGTAGAGTAAAAATAAATCAATATTTTCCACACAAAATTATACAAAATGTGACATAGCAAAAAAAAATGCTCAAAATAAATTAAATCAAATAGCCGAGATATCCAACCAACTTACTTAACACACCTTAATTAACCTTAATTAATTACTTTAAGTATCTTACTTGGAACTTGATATTCCTTAATGAAGATATCAGCTTACCTGCAAAAAATAACAATTAAAATTAAAAAAATACATATACCAAATTAATATAGTGTTTGTGGGACAGGATGCTCGATGTAACTTGGTTTTTGTTGGATAAATGGAATACTGTTTCAACGAATTAGTCATCAAGTTAGTCCTTTGGTATTTATAGTGGATTTCAATCAAAGCTGAAAACTTAGTAAACAAAGAAACGTCAACAAAATCTCAAACGAATACAAATTTTATAAATTGGATATTTATTACATGTTTTAGTTTCAAATGAGTGTAATATGAAAGGAACAGTATTTTCGAAGATACCGACATAAGAATTTAATGTAGTGAAAACGAAATAAGTATGAAATCGACGATTTATGTTGAGTGATGGTTTGTATACAATGTTTTCGCTTTTGATTGAAATGTACTATATAACATTATGTTTAAGTACTGATATTAAATACTGTGGTAATTTGCTGTTATTATTATATATTATATTACAAGAGTAAAAATACCTCTGGGAAACAGATGCTACTCTATGTAATATGTATGTATTTTGTTTTAATACTGCACCTAGCTTTTTATAATATTTTTTTTATTGCCGACAGTGGCTAGCGAGCAAACAGCTCATCTGATGGTAAGCGGTAACTACCGCTCATGGATTTTAACAACACCAGGGGTATAGCCTAGCTGCCACCTACCGTAAGTACTGTAAGTAGTCATCCAAGACGGTTCGTTTTCAGCGTTCATTTCTACCGCGTACGTGTAAGATCTGGAATGAACTTCCTGCTGCGGTGTTTCCCCAGCGCTACGACATGTCCCTCTTTAAACGAGGTTTGAGAAGAGCACTTTATTCACGGTAGGCAACGAATTGGCTGTGCCCCTGGAGTTGCCATAGTCCATGGGCGGCGGTTACTACTTACCATCAGGTGGGCCGTCTGCCACCGTGGGCAATTAAAAAAAAAGAAAACCTGCTTCAGTTCAGTCTAAGCGTTTGCGTGTACGTTAAAAACAATTGGAGGTGTTTATTCTACGATTTGGAAGTTTATACCTATATAAATTAAAAAGCTTTGTCAAGAACTCAATTTATCAGGTGATTAATTTTTAAAGCGTATATCCCGTTTTCGGCAACGCACCAATGCCTGCCATTTTGGTTGTACCTATATTGCGAAAATGGAACGGATATTGCTCGTTTCTCTCCGCGGCTATTCTGATAGAAATTTGAATTTTGCCGGTTAACAGCCGTCGTCCGGCCTCGTTCCACCTCTTTGTTATTTGGACATGTATCCGAATGGTTTGAGAGAGGTGACGAAGCGTTACGCCGCCATTTTGTTTTGCCAGATTAGACGTTTTAATTTCTAATCTAATGAGTGACGCAAGTAGTATATTTAATTAAGGCTTGTTTAGTAAAAATATTACATATAATATAACAGTCAAGCAATGTTTTTAGAATAAATTTATAAGGATTTTTTTAGTAGGTAGATATAATAATGATTTTATTAGATTTTCATCAATCATTACGTAGGTACTTCTATACTTATTATTTTGAATTTGAACTAGTTATGCTGGGTTGCTTACCAGAATAGGCGATACCCAATAAGAATGTTATCTAATAAGGAAGAATGTAATATAGAAATAGATTAATGCGGTTACAAGCCACGGTATCTCAGAGGCTGAGCGTGTGGACCAGCATTCCATGAGACATGGGTTCACTCAAGGTATTTTTTTTATTTTCCTAATAATTTATTCTTGGAATTACTTAGATACCTAATTAAATACCATACCCTAAATCTAAATATTTATAGATATGATAGATGCTTCTCGTAATTTCTTTAGTTTTATGAATATTCTGGAACTATTTTTTGGTTATATGGATACTAAAATAATATACTCGTAGCTATAATACTGATTTGCACCAACTCTTATTCGCAATATTCTATACTGTTTCTTTTCACGGATGCTAAGAAACTGGCAGTAGGTATAAATAAATAAATAAACTTTATAAGATTGTATAGTTACAGCCATTTAATACGGCAAGTGAGGCGTGTTGTAGTAAATTAAATGTGCATTAGCCGTGCCTTCGACCGTGTCACGTACAATAATTTAAAGCTTAATGTGACATTATTTTAAATCTTTACATACGATTATTTTTTATTCATAAACTCTTTTCATGTTTAACCTCAAAGTTTTTCTGTTGCGACGGAATACTGCATCAGCAAATCTCTGCTACAAGCTACACATATGGTCTCAAGTATTTCCCAAAATTTTCGATATCAACTAAATACTGGTGACAGATGGGAATGGTAGGTACAGAATGAGGTGTATTTAGTGTTAAACTGCCACTTAATACTAGTTCATCAGGCAGTGATAATTGGTGATGAAATATGAACGTCATTTGTGTGTGTGTGTTTGCTTTGTAAAAGTTTCATCTTAGAGATCGAAATCAGAGTTTCATTGATAATGCGGTGATGATATTCAAATCTGGAATCATTGTTAGTTTGGTAGATTTTATGGTGGACTAACTGGTGTCACCATTCGAACCGACGTGCTAAGACTAAAGCCTGTACCTTAAATGGTGATAAAGAAATTAGGCGAGAAGTAATTTGCGCAGTGCTACGAATTAAAAACACAGATTTATAAAAACGGCATACTACTCGCCGATATCAATACGTTGCAGAGAGGTTATCACACGGGCGCTCCCGTGAAGTAACTGTCGTCACGGGTCGCAGCGCGCGCAATTAGCGTACGCGCCCACCCGTGACGCGCCTTCGGTCGAACTCGGACCGTCTCGGGTTCACTCGGCACTGGACGATATCTTAGAGGCTTTAAAATAAACATATTAAGTATTTATTTATATGTAAACTCACACCTTTTTTCCAGAAGGGTAGACAGACATTTTAAAGATAGACAAAGAAACAGTGTTGTTTGAGAATTATGTGGTGTGAAAGAAAATGTGGTGACAAAATTTGAGAATGGAATATTGAGATGGTTTGGACACGTATAGAGGATGGGTGAGATTAACGAAAAAAGTATACGTATATAGCGAGTGTGAACGGTACAGTTAGAAGGGAAAGACCTCCTGGATCGTTCTCTGACCAAATTGGAGATATTCTCGAGAGAGGCCGGGTCAAGAGCACACTAAGCCAATGTACATGTATGATGAATCTAATGAGAATCTGTAAAGCAAAAGAGGTGAACAAGAGTTATTGGAAACCCGTTGTACTTTCCTAAGTTTAGTAGTTTTCATAATTACTATTTTAATGGTGTATTAAACCGATATCTATTTGCCAATTTGTGATGACCTTTGTGGAATCCTTATCTTTACTCAGGTACTACTTAACACACTTCCACGGCGTAACTCCTGAGATTTTCTCGAATTTCACGAATTCTCTCGCAAATGTAATTTACGGCTTTGTAGCCACGATGCGTGGGCATTGCATGCAGACAGTATAATTATACTATCCAATATCTACTCTATTTTATTAAAATTCTAAAAATTCTGAGATTTCCTGAAATTTCAAAATCCAGCCGTAATCCCGAGAAGAGCCTAAAATCATGAGATCTCAGGACAAATCCTGAGATATGGTAATCCTGTTCCGGGTTTATTTAGTCAGCTCACCAGGTCCTCTCAAAACAATCACTATAATATATTATCATCTTAAGAGACTTTTAAAATAAATTTAACTGTTATTTATCATTACCCTACCTACTTATTTCAATGTAAGAAGACTATCACGTTATGGTTGAAGTCCCTTAGCTATGAGGAAACTGAAAATTTATTATATGTCCCCTCATAACAGATTTTGATCCCAAGATTATTTGGCTTGTTTCCATAGTAAGGTTAACATTACACACACAAAAACGTAAACACACGCGCGCACACACAGGCACACACACACACACGCACATACCCACACACATACACATACACGCGCATACACACACACGCACATACACAAACACATGCTCTACAGCAGCACACAAGTGTACACATTTATTTGTGCTCCTCACAATAAACGCTTCAAATAAATTAAAATAATTTCACCTTAGCACCATAGTGTCTAGAGTCAGGGGAGGCTGGTAATCTGTAATACAGGTTCTCCTAGTGCAGATACCAGTCTCTCACACAGATTTCACCTTAAAAATATATATATGAAAATATATTAAAAGTATCACATGTACCCTAGTTTAAGATTTGTAATGTAACTGTTTATGTGTGAGAGAGAACAATAAATAAAATAAATGATAAAATGAAAATGACTTACAGTTGCTGAAATAGAAAATTAAAAATACATTTACATTTTTATGCCTAAAAATTATTAAGGAAAGTTATGTTAATTTGAGAAAGAGAAATATATTCACCAACATCGGACAACACTGATATGTCACATGGCATGTTTGAAGGTTACAGTCGACACGGGTCATCACGACCACACCCGAATGCTGTCACATCTATGTACAGGATGAATTTAATAAGTCTTCATAATACGAAACAGGAATAAAAACTACGCTTTAGTTTATATGAATGAAGTATTTCTTTTTATTAATGTTGTACATTAAATAACCGCTACACTGTTAGGTACAAATCTTCTCCAGAATGACAGTGAATTGGCACCCAAATATTGTATATGTCATCATGCTCAGATGTGACATCATAGTGTTTTTTTAAGATCTCTTCCTTTGGAAGTGTTTAATGGCCCCTCACGATAACCCTGGAATGGCCAGTAACCTACGAAATCTGCCACGAATAGATTACGTTTTTTTAAATCATTGTATACATTTATTTATACTATAATTATGTATCGATCCCACTCGCAGTAAACCTCTCTTTTTCCACTTTCACAAATAATTTTGTTCTTTAAAGTAGGTAGCATGTCATGTGCTAAAATACAGATTAAAATAGATATACCTAATTTTACCCGACTTAATTCAAAGACTGCTGGTTGGTGGCACTCTCTTGGGGTGGCCCATGTTGAGCAGTGAACATCGAAACGCGGGTAGATGGATGATAGAATAGAGATCTACATATAATAATCATTCGAATAACTTAATAAAAGAACAACAGGGAAGAAAATTACCAATACAATAATGTGAATACAAAATGTTGGACAAATGGGGTCGCAATTTGAACAGCGATTTCGTTGCAATCTTTGTAATTTAACACATAGGTTATAGAATATAAATTAATATGAGTTTTGTTTATCAAAGTAGTTGTTTAAAATGCCTAAGAACATATCCATAATACCTATAAGAACATGACCACTATCCGGGATAATTATAAATAATGAAATAGCAATATTTCGTACCTTCCTGTATCTGTTCATGTTTGACGTACCCCATAATACGTGTGAAATCAACCGCGAACGAAGGACATCGGTGTATTGTAGGAAAATAAGCATCTTTCCCACTAGCCGGTACCTCTGTGTTTAATTTATTATTGTTTTTATAATAGTGTATATCCGTTCCTGTTACAAATTTAATATGTTTTTGTTTTTAATTGGCTACTTTTGATAGCGCTCACTATAAAAGCTATGGAAATACGGCTCATATATACAAGTGACATCGAAAAACTGATGTAGACCTTTGTGCACCACTGTGAATATTTGTAAGCTAGTATTCATATTTTTTTTTTTGTTTTTGTTAAGGCGGGAAAAATGATCCTAACTGCACACCCTTGTAGTTCGGGGAGTGTGGGCCATCATCCACAAAATAAATTCACCATGAGCCTTCTCTCCGAATGTATTGGCGGGCCACTGGGACTGTACTGTTACATTACTTCAGTGGTCCACCGGCGGCTTACCCTTTCGGGTATCCCCTACTGAGCAACGCATCCACATACGGAGCGTCGCACCTTTGCGGGAGATGGTAACACACCTACTTATAGTTTGTATCACATTTGGCGAGTGCCTTTTCCTAGCCTTCAATTCAGAATACTAAAGAAAAAATAACAAGATCGCAACTACTGCACGATTTGAGTGGTAATTTATACGTAATTCGTTATCAGGAATCTTCTTATTACAAACATTAAGTGGCATCGTGTTGCTATCACATTAAATATAATAAATAACATCGACTAATCTAAGCCTAGCACTGGTGAATGAACCGAGCATTTGACTTTTAAAACAAGTTTATGTGGTCACCGACACGCTATATGACAACCTATCATTTATCATACATATCGACGGGTGATCGACTGGCACAACAAAATTATATTTACACTTGTGAGTTTATAGTTTAAATAAATTGCCTCTGTGGTGCAGTAGTAATGTAAGTGACTGCTGTTCATGAGGTTCTCGGGCTCGATTCCCGGGTCAGGCAGTGTAATTGATCTTTTTTTTTGCGTAAAAAGAAAAATTCTCAGTGGCAGCCCGGAGTTTGGAAATGTGCCCGGTAGACGGCAATAGGCTCGCCCCTTATTTTGTGGGACTTACACAGCTGGCGAACGGTCTGCCTACCCCGTCGGCGAATAAAGGCGCGATGCTATGTTTTTTTTAATGTTTTGGTGTTTTTTTAATTACTCACAACGCAAAATATTGGAATGTGACTGAAATTTTAAAGTCCTATTTGAGATTTACAAGAAGTGATTATAGCTTCCGAGATATCTAGAAATTTCGATTTTCCTGTGTCTTAAGGTATTGGAAATATGTCTATGTTGAGTATTTACTCAAAAAAAAAACTATATAAGAATATATTTACTATTTATATAAGAATATATCCTAACCTAATGTAATATAATCTATACTAATATATAAAGCTAAAGAGTTTGTGTACTTGAACGCGCTAATCTCAGTAACTACTGATCCGATTCGAAAAATTCTTTCAGTGTTAGATAGCCCATTTATCGAGGAAGGCTATAGGTATCATCACGCTAAGACCAATAGCAGCGGAGCACTAATGAAGAATGTTTCAAAATTTGGGTTTTATATCCTTTTGAGAGCTTCCACGCGGACGAAGTCGTGGGCAGAAGCTAGTTATTTATATACTGAACTTACTGATGATTTTTGGACATAAATAATACAATGTATTACCTGGTTACTTATAGTCTTGTGAAACCTTAAATGGTCAAGCTCTTCAATTAATTACTCACCGAGAATACCATCATACTCAAGAAAGATATAGCTACTTCTCGGTTAGTCGAATGGAGCAACTGTGCGACGTCCTTTGGATTTGCAGACTAAGTGACAAATCTCAACGTTATGTTAAACTAAAAGTACCAATGATAGCCTAGCGGTAAAACCAAGGATTGCAAAGACAGTGGTATTGAGTTCGAGCCCCTGTCCAAAGATCCAGACCTCTATATTTCTAAATCTCGAAAAGTCAGATATGTATGTAAAAAAAGAAATAAATATTCACGGACATTTTCACACAACGTACTCTGGTCCCAAACTAAGCTTAACGCTTGTGCTATGGGTATCAGATTACGGATATAATACATAATATTTAACTTTTTTTTGTAAATACATACATATAATAGATAGAAAACACCCAGACGCAGTACAAATATGTCACAGTTCATCACACAAATAATTGTCCTGAGTGGGAATCGAACCCACGACCTCGTGCACGGAAGTCGGTTATACTCCCGACCACGCCACGAGGCCCGTCATATATATTTGGCATTTCGAGATTTTTCGAAATTATGTGTTTATTTGTTTACAATTTATCACTACTTGGTAAAGGAAAACATTGTAAGGAAACCTGCAAGCCTGGAAGAGACCAGCTTGGTGGACTATGGCCTAATCCCTCTTACTATTTGAGGAGACTCATGCCAAATAGTGGAATAGAAATTAGGTTGAAAAAAAGTACCGGTTTAATTCACTAGAATGGTTTAATGTATGCGTTGTAGGTAATGTTATTTATTGTAGCGCATTTTGACCTTTGTTCATTGGTTAGTAAAGACCATACCGTTGAGAAATATCGAATTCATTCATATTTTTAGTCGTTATTAATTTGAGTACGTGCATAGCGTTGTGTGGTCGATGTTGTTGACGTATCAATCACCCGCACTTTATAATGGTTATGATTGAAATCTGATTATAAAAAAAACATCGTAATACTTCGATTATAGTACCAAGCGAACCGAAAATTGCTGTAAATATATGGAAAACTTACTTACTTACTTATCATCACGCCATTTCCCTAGCGGGGTAGGCAGAGAGAACAGAGTTCCATGAGGTTCTATTCTTGCATACATCTCTCGCTTCCTCAACATTCATAACTCTCTTCATACACGCTCGCCGTTTTCGGAGATTCCTGACTCCACCTTCCTTCAATACATGACCGATTTGGTCTAGGTAGGTGAGTCTCGGTCTCCCCCTATACCTACATCCTTCCACTTTCGCATTGTATATCTTCTTAACCAGTCAATCGTCCGGCATTCTTTCCACATGTCCGAACCATCGGAGCATTCCCTTTCGCATCTTTACTCCAATACTCTCTTTCATACCTACTCGCTCTCTTACGTCGTCTTTAGGGATGCAGTCAGTCAGCCTCACGCCACTGATTCTCCGCAGAGATCGCATTTCGACAAAAAGCTAATGCTCGTATATATCTTAATATAATTCATGTGCAAGTTTATATGTATGTTTGTTACTCAATCGCGTAAAAATAACTGAATAGATTTAGATGAAACTTAGCACACACAGTTTATTAGCTGGATTAATACACTACCCAGCAATATAGGTTACTCTGGCACATTCATTATCTCTATAGAAAAATAGCTATACCACATGACTCCAACATTTTTCTCCGGATAAAATTATCCTATTTATTAACCCAGGTAATAAACTATCTTCCCGCTAAATTCATCTTTATTTGTTAAACCATTTCTGCCTGATATACGTATTTACGCTTTAAAAACTAAACCAATCGTCATAAAATTTTCTATATAGTAAGGAGGGTGGTGTAGCGGTAGTGTATGCGATTGCTAATCATGAGGTCTCGGGTTGGATCCCCAAGTCGGGCAATGTTATTTGAGCTTTTTCCTAAAAAGAAAAATCCTCAGTAGCAGCCCGGAGTTTGGAAATGTGGCCGGTAGACGTCAATAGGCTCGCCCCCTGTTACGTGGGACTTAAACATAGCTGGCGAGTCGTGGGTGTGTAATACACCTCTGCCTACCCCTTCGGGAATACAGGCGTGATGCTATGTTATGTTATGTATGTGTTATAGTAAGGAGCGCAGAATAGAACATATGCTATGTATTTATATACTAAAGTCAACGCAGAATCGCGTGTATAATCTACCTCTACGTCTACCGGGCACATTTCCAAGCTCCGGACTGCTACTGAGAATTTTTCTTTTTAGGAAAAAGCTCAATAAAATTGCCCGACCCGGGGATCGAACCCGAGACCTCATGATTAGCAGTCGCATACACTACCGCTACACCGAGGCAGTTATCAAATGTGTTTTTTTTGGAATAACTTTTAAACGGTTTTACCGATAGATTTCAAAGATGCCCTTAAAATCAAAAAACCACGTCGATCGCCGCCAGTGCGGTCAAAATCGGTTGATTCGTTCGTGAGACCGTTGGTGAAAAAAATTAAAAAAAAGTCTTTTTCTGAATTTCTATGAAATTTTCAGTCTCACCAGTTCGAACTTTAAGATTCTTCAAAGAGCTCAAAAAGATGCGCTGAAAGCCGTAAACTACGAGAAAATCGGTTCATTCATTCAAAAGTTATTGCGATTTGAAAATTCAACGAATAGTGTTTTATTAAATCTCTATTAGACTAAAGCATAGAACAGTTACCTCTTTGAGCTCGGAGAGCTAAAAAAAACACGAAATTTATACTTTTAAGCTCGAAGAGCTCAAAAACGTAATAAGTGCAATTTTAAGCGCTTAAGTATCAAATTAGCGGGATGTTGCAGGGATGGCCTTTAGGGTGAACCGTTTTCCAGATTTTTTTTTATACTACATGGGTGGCGAACAAGCATATGGCCCACCTGATGGTAAGTGGTCACCGTAGCCTATAGACGCTAACAACACTAGAGGTATCACTCCATCCATCCATCAGTCCTTCATCCACTGCTGGACATAGGCCTCCCCAAAATGGGGGTTTTATCATAACCGCCACGCTTGGCAGGCGGGTTGGCGATCGCAGTGGATGTTTTTAGTACACAGGGGAACGCTGCTGCCCAGTCCCTCGGTAATCCCTTAGTCGGCTTTTACGACTCCCATAGGAAGAGACAGGGTGGATCTATTCTTGGTGCCGGCCGCACACGGCATCACTCACTCGTCGCCATCTCCAAGGAAAGGGATAGGAGCAGGATAGGAAGGATAACAAGTAGAGGATAGGTAGGATACTAAGAAAAAGATTGGAAGGATAATAAGGAGAGGATAGGAAGTTTGGGCCTCCGGCGCTCACACTCACCATACGAAGCACAACCGTAGGTAGGCGTAACTACCGTTGTTACACGCTGACCTTTTGTAAGAGGGTGGTAGTTCGCCGATCGAGTCGGCCCATTCGTGCTGGGATAAGCATGGCTCTACCACTAGATGAAATTGATCATATATAATAGTTTTAATCGAGTAAGTACAGTTCTCATGGAACAGTCTTAGTTTTATGAAATTCTACTTAGAACACTTGGGACTCGAGAGAAAAGCGAGTTCCACAGGATGTCAATGAAATGACGTTGTACTCGTAGTAGTGATATGAAGACTGTCGTATGAGCCAAGCGCGAGTACAACGTGACAGACGGGGCGGGCGCGCCTCTCGGTAAATTGAATATGGTAAACTGTTTTTTGTATCACCTCCGTACTGACACACACAAAGGTTATAAAATATAAATTTCGAGAAAACAAAACGCATTACTTTTATTTGATTATTTTGATCTGTATTTTGGCACTTGAAATGCTCAGCTACTTTAAAAGACAACTTATTTGTGAAAGTGGAAAAAGAGAGCTTTACTACGAGCAGTATTCGAAGCTGCCTCTCATCTAATCCGAGGAAGTGCTCTGGAGCACTAAGCTATCGCAGTCATCAACGGTGTCTCCAAATATCTACTTTACATTTGTTGTTTTACAAGTAACTTGTTGTGTGGAGACGGGCTAAGAATACGGGCGTCACCATTCCATTCTTTCATACGGGTGTCGTACAAGACGATAAGGGAATTAAGCAATTATCATCCATTGCATTACTGTTGGTAAGCCTGGGTACCAAGTGAGAGTACTCGCTTGCTATCGGGCCCAAGCGGGTAGCTACCTCCATCTCCCGTGTGCCTGGCCTTCATGACCGCACATCAATGTATTTTGATTGTAGTAGAAGATAGCAGTTTATCATTTCATATCTGTGAAATGAAATGGTGAGCAGCGGCTTGATAATCTCAAGTCCATGAGTGACAGTTACCATTTACCTTCAGGTGGGCCGTGGTTCGTCTGTCACTATACGCAATTTAAAAAAAATACTATTAAAATTAAAACAATTATATCCATTAATATATAATTTCTTAGCAAATATAACTGTAAATTTAAATAAAAAGTCAGATATTCTTGTAATAATTTTCTTGTCGAGTGTACAAAGTTATAGGTACCATCGCTACGTAGAACCACCGCCGCCCACAACCAAGATGATTCGTGGTTTCTCTCCGCATTATAATCGTCTAGAATCGACACAACAGTTACAATTATTGTTTTACGTAAGCATTGTTACTGTACAAGTATAGAGTATATTGGCTTTTCGTAGAAACACTATGTGTATCATTTAGAGTGGGTACCTATATAATCTATGTAATTTTATTTTGCAGAACAATCCGTAATATTTTTTTTGAAAGAGTGATATTGTTATGTGTTATTTTATCATCTGCTATGTACCTTCTGTGTATACTGCTAGTATTATATTTTCTGTTTTTATCAGACTACACTCTGCACTAAGGAATAATCCTTGTATCGCGGGGATTTCGGACACAAAGTACACGCCGACTCAGAATCATTCAAAGAGTTGTCCTATGTAGAAATCAACCTATCGAGCGGGTGTTCAGTATATTATATACATTATTTAAAAAAAAATCTGTATTAGGCGCTATTTCGTTATCTATGAACACAAAACATATTTTTAAGATTTTCTGTGTATTAATGAACTGATACGAATTTTGAAGAACCTTTTTGTTTAATAGTCTTATTTTCGTATTATTTTATTAAAACTAGCTTTTGCTTGAACTACGAACAAAGTTAGTAGGTATCAAATATATTTAATTTAATAACCTAAAGTCCAATAATAGTATCAAATAAATTTAATTTAATAAGCCTTCCTTCCTTTCTAATGATTTAAATGTTATTGGCATAGTAGTTTACAGAGAAAAAATATTAAATGGCTTGATTTTTTTCAATTTTATGTTATAAGTTTTTTTTATACCAACAAACATACGGTCTGCCTGATTTTAAATGGTTACTGTAACGATGCTAGCAACACCAGAGGCATCACTCGCGCGTCGCCATCTTCAAGGAAAGCGATGGGAAGTGAAAAGGAAGGATAACAGGAAGAGGATAGGAACGAGGATAAGAGAGAACAGAAAAGATATTAAGGAGAGGAAAGGAAGAGGTTTTGGACTGTCGGCGCTCTCACTCACCATACGAAACACAACGGTAGTTTTACGCTGATCTTCTGTGAGAGGGTGGTACTTATTTGCAGCTGGCCCATATTTTCATAGATAAACATAGCATCACGCCTGTATTCCCCGACGGTGTAGGATTTGAGGATTCGCCAGCTATGTTTAGGTCCCACGTAATAGGGGGCGAGCCTATTGCCGTCTACCAGGCACATTTCCAAACTCTGGGCTGTTACTGAGAATTTATCTTTTTACGAAAAACTTAATAACGTTGCCCGACCCGGAGATCGAACATATTTTCATAGATATTTTGTAGAAAGCTGTTATTTAGACGTTTCTATACAGATCAACAATTTTATACATTTGTATTGATAATAGAACACATTTGTTGCTTTTATTAAAACATCATAAAAATAACCATTTAAATATTTCAGCCTTTAATACGATCTTTCTCATACATATGTACCAACTTATTGGCGTTATTAAGTACATAGTGTATCACATAAAAGATTTTATGTGAATACACTCAACTTTATTACTTTGGTACCGTCAACACATAAAATGCTCTTAAGACAATTTTTTGAAGAAGCTCGCTTGATTTGCAGTAGTTAGTTTATGTTTTCGTAATTTTACTATATACTCGTAATATTAGTAGATATAACCTTAAAACTGTCTGAAAAATTATTACAATTGTTTTGAAAATAAATGCCTATTTTTTTTTGTTAAAACGGGAAAAAATGTACCTTACCGCACACCCCGTCGCTCGGGGCAACGAACAAGGTAGTGTGGGGGTCTCACCCACTAAATAAACCCGCCGTATGTCGTCTCTCCGCCTGTGTTGGCGGACCACTGGAACTATGTTACATTCCTTCATAAATGCCTGCCGTTCGTCTTATGAAATTAATATTTGTCTTATATGCAGTCTTTTACTCTATCTCCCTTACTAATATACGTTGTATAACCTCCGAATAGTTATTCAGTATTTTGTCTTTGTCACTAATATGACAGTTTGACGTTGAAAAAACTGAACAAATCACTATATCACTATTCAAAGCTTAAACAATGTTTATTAGAAAGGGAGTATTAGTTTAGTATTATGATAAGTTTGACATTATATCCTACTAATATCATAAATGCAAAGTTTATGAAGATCTTTAGCCATTTGTCTGTCAATTACCCCTAAAAGAGAATGCATTTGGATCATATGTAGTAGCCAGATAGATGGGACACTGGATTACTGCAAAATCCATACAGACTCTCGAGAAAAAGTTAGTTAGAAACATAAGTAACTCAAGTTTGTTGTACCCAGACCTACCACCAGTAATGCAATGGGTGATAATTGCTTACTTCCCTTAGTCGCCTACTACGACACTGGTGGTAAACAATGGGGTGGTAACACATATATTCTTAGTACGCCACCACATGCACAGAATATTTTAAAATCGTGTCGTTTTGTTACGATTTCACTTTGTAACTACTTAAGCAATCATCATAAACTTTTGCATAGGTACACATAGCTCAGAAAAAGACATGTATACATTTTTTTCTAGGAAAAATGGTTAGTTCCTGTAGACTAATTGCTTGACCGAGTTCAGAAGTCCACGCAGACAGATTTACGGACAGAATCTTGTTGCAGTATAACATACAGATATGAGGTCACTATAAATATTTAGCGCAATTAAAAAACAGAGCCTTTAAAAAAACCTTCTAATTATAAATATATTGAATATTGATTAAGAATATTGGTTATTTTGTTGTCGCTCCCATACGCTCACGATCGCTTGCGGTTATACACGAGGCTAACGATTTTTCCACCGCCATAGCACCCGGCCAGCCTCATAGGGTACACTCGCGCGGTATAGTAAAACAATGAAAATTAAATTTGTCAAAATACCATTTTTTGTTAAAACGGGAAAAATATACCTAACCACATACACCGTCGCTCAGGGTAGCGATTAAATAAACACATGTATTGATGGAACTGTCTGACATTAGTCAGTCAGGTATCCATCAAAATATCGTGTACTTTATGATACGAACAATAATGTTATACCTACCTATTACATTAAATTAAATATTTTGATTACGGTAGTATAGGTATTAATATGTCTTAATATAATCTATATAACACTTTACCGCGATGGGTGAGGGTACGTATTAATATCCCTAGTTAGGTTTTTAAAATTAACATCTTACTTAGATTCTTAAGGCACTCATGAAATTGAATTTACAGAAGCTTACCTGCACTTAGTCCGTCATCGTTTGGATTAGGCTCATAAAGACCACATATACTGAACGATTCTATTGCAATCATTAGGGTCACAGCAAGATACCGCAGGCAGCTACGAATTTCTGTGATTAGTATATTTTGTATTTCCCATACCGCTCATTACCTACTTTCGCGATTTATACAGTCATGCACTAGCTAGGTGCCCTTCAATTAATGTCTGTTCAACTTCTATTACTGCAGTATTCAAAGCTGAAAGTTTAATTACGCCACAGATTTAAACATGGAACGTTTGCAACATCGAATTAAAACGGTTATATTTTACTTGTTTTTTCGACTGTACTGTGCAATAGGTATGTACATGTTAAAACCAGCAATGTAACCAGAGTAAGTCGCTGTTATGCATTCCGAATGAGCGTTTTTATACCTACTTATAATATACATAGGTATAAGTATTTCTTTCCACATGAACTGAACTTTGGGTAGAGTTAGCACCTAGCCTTTTGCTCGCAGCTGTCACAGCTACCTAGTTTTTAAATCTAACAAAGAGTATAATCCGTATAACCATCAAAATCCGTTTAGTGAAGTGTGAACAAACAAACAGACAAAAATTCTAAAAAGAAATGTTTGGTGTTTAAAGCTACTTAAATAACCTAATACAATTGTTTTTTTCTCAAATATCACAAATGACAGCGCTATAATAATACAGATTCAAAAAAGTAGATATATTATGTATAACAACGTAGGTAAAATAAATAATTATATTTTAACGTTTTAAATAATTATAATTTGTTATGTCTTGTAATTAGTTTTAGTTAGCTATCTTAAACTATTTACGAATAAATTAAAGAAAAAAAAAGCCATCAATCGTATATAACAATCAATCAAATATTGCTACGTGAGATTTAAGAGGGTTTTAGGTTTCACAACCCGTTATTCAAAAAGAAACGTCGCGAAATGATGACTTAACATAAAGGTATATTATTTCAATACGTCAAATTATACCAATCATCCACGAATCAATCTTTTTATTTTAAATTTCATTAACATTTTCACTCAATTAACATAACAAAAAGATTAGAAGAGGTTTAATTCATAAAATCGATACGTCATCGCAACAAAAGAGGTTTTATATGCGTCAAGGGGTCGGCAGATATGACAGTCATGCTCAGGTGGCCATGTGTTCTTAAATGGATTTATTGAACGTATTATGCTCTTGTGTCGTTTATAAAGTTTTACATTCTGATATTTGGGATTGTTATCTTTGATACGAATGTCAGGACAGAAGCATTGAATATTACCTAATTACTTCTGTGTAGTGATGAGCAAAATCAGTCTTTGGTCCAGATTAGTACCAAGACCAAGACTATAAAAAAACGAATGTGTTTTAGACCACACGACTGAAGTAAAACTTAACAATAAATATATAATATTATTAATAATGTTAATATCTATTAATAATTAGAAAGAGGGAAATAAAATGTGTCCTCGCACCTCTTTCTCTTGCCCCTCCAGTAATATACGAAACGTAACTATCTCTCTCTTTCTATCTTCACAATCACAATTTTCGTAACGCTCACGGCACCCGATCACACTTTTCGTAACGCTCACGTCACGCATTCACCAGCTTACTCCCCAAGTCAAGCGTGCGTAAAGAAGTATTTACTTCAAAAGCAATGAAGTTAGTTCATATCGTTACTCTTGTTTTATGTTTTTAAATAAGAATGTGACTCTTTTCATGACACTTTACTGTCCACTGATGGACACAAGTCTGTCTTAGCCGGGAGTGAAAAGTATTAAAGCCGCAGTCTACCAAGTAGGCCTAGTACGGCTTGGTATATTACTTAAGCCGATGAGAGAGTCTTTGAGGTAGTGATGAGCTTCTACTTAAGTAAAGCCATAATTCCAGTGGTGAGCCAATTCATCAGGAGAGATGGCACGCAGGGGATTTATATAGAAAAACCTAGCTTGTCTTGGTCTTGCTTAATTTAGTATTGCATTTTCGGTAATAATTTTGGTGATATTCTTGCTAATGTGTTGGTCTTGCAAATTGAAGAACAAGACAGATTTTGCTTATAAAAACTCTGAGGCATGCAGGTTACTTTTTTAGCAGTGATAATTTGTGATCACGCACATAATTTGCAAAAGTTGTAGGTGAAAGATCTTCAACTGCGGATTTAAGACACGGGCAATGACTTATTATAATGATAAATTAAGAAGCAAAGCATTTAATTTTGAAGTACCTACCTGTTTTATATTATACAAAGTAGAATTATTAACCATAAAGAGTCCTAATAATCAGTTCTTAATTTTGTCATAACAACAATCGCTAAGCAGAGATTGATCAACCCCGTTATTGTTTAGTGAATGACCACTCTCCGTTTGTTTTAAAGTGTAGCAAAGTCTGTCTGTAGTTTAACGTACAATCTTTCATGTGATTGGTTAAGAGCACGTAATCTTTGTCACTATTGGCTAGTAATTAATAGCTGTTGTTAAATCATGCGAGACGAGCGATTTACAAGTAAGTAATAGTGGGGAAGGCGTGACTATTGCGTCGATAAATGGGAATTAATTAGCAATGACACTGCAAATTCATACTATATTTGTTTTTATAATTTATTAAGAGGTGTTTTTTAGAAACGTCAAACTTAAGATAAAAAAAAGAATTTTTATTAAAATACCCTATGTATTTTAATAAAAATAATAGAAATACTTTTGATGCTGTTTAGAGACTAAAAAGAAGAAAATAATTTATAAATAGTTTAAATAACTAAAAGTACATACTATAATAGCTATTTGAGGTAAAAATGGAAAATCATCTCAACAGACTCGGAAAATCCATTTGTGGATCACTGACATTCTCAAAGAATTTGTTTTTCATGGAAATCAAGCCCATAAAGCCCCCGTTTGTGTGTGAATATTATACCTACATATTATTATGGATTTCTTTGATACTGTAAGTGAGAACTAAAAAGGATTTTACGCCAATCCTATCTAAAGTTAATTTTTTGACGAAAGCCGGTGAACATCTAACGTTTGGTTCGGTGGTATTATAAGAAAAATTGGGCATAAAACAATATCACTACTACGCGAGTGAAGCCGCGCACATAATACGATATCACTATTACGCGAGTGAAGCCGCGGACAATGCGCTTCTTTTAAATATTGTTAATGTAATCTTCAAACTCCATGAACATATGAATTACTAGCCTTTGCCCGCAGCCCCGCCGCAGCCAAAACCTAGTTTTTAGGTGATATAACAAGTTTCCGATATAGTAGCGGGACAAAATGTATACCAGTTTGTAAGTCTACTGAAGAGCTATTAAATAAAAAATTAAGCTAAGTGCGAGTCGTACTCGCCCATGAAGGGTTCCGTAGCAGCAATAAACATAATAATAATAATTATTCTTTACTTAGGCACCTATTACAGATTTATTATATTTTTTTTCTTCTATTTTTGTGTGAAAATCTTAACGCGGTTTACAGAATACATCTACTTACCAAGTTTCAACAGCATAGTTCTTATAGATTCGGAAAAAAGTGGCTGTGATATACGGACGGACAGACAGACATGACGAATCCATAAGGGATCCGTTTTTAGCCATTTGGCTACGGAACGCTAAAAAGTAACATCAAAATCCGTTCAGTAGTTTTTGCGTGATGCGCGAACGAACCATCCATCCATCAGCCTTTTAACGTCCACTGCTGGACAAAGGCCTCCCCAAGAATGGGGGATAGTGCCGTAATCGCCACGCTTGGCAGGCGGGTTGGCGATCGCAGTGGATGTTGTTAATACTCGAGGGAGTGCTGCTGCCCACTCCCTCGGTTTTCACTCAGTCGGCTCTTACGACTCCCATGGGTGGAGAGGGGTGGGACAATTCTAAAGCCGGCCCCACACGGCAATATGTGCGCGAACGAACAAACAGACAAAAAATCTAAAAAATATTGTTTTGTGTTTAGAACTGCCTCGGTGGTGTAGTGGTAGTGTATGCGACTGCTAATCATCAGGTCTCGGGTTCGATCCCCAGGTTGGGCAATGTTATTGAGCTTTTTCCTAAAAAGAAAAATTCTCAGTAGCAGCCCGGAGTTTGGAAATGTGCCCGGTAGACGTCAATAGGCTCGCCCCCTATTCCGTGGGACTTAAACATAGCTGGCGAGTCGTGGGTGTGTAATACACCTCTGCCTACCCCTTCGGAAAATACAGGCGTGATGCTATGTGTTTTGTTTCGTGTTGTGTTGTGTTCAGACACGCCTATACAGCCTAATACAGTATTTTTTTCTCAAATATCTTAAATGTACAGACACAGCTTTATTACAGTATAGAATATTCTGTTTAAGTCTATGACATAAAATCAATTTGCTAATTTTGATACTTTTATTTTTATACTTACAGAACAGATATAAAATAAAAAACAACAACTAAAGATAAATAAAATATGCTTTTAATAAAATATTCCCTTCAGACATTATTGATTTCAGTGGCAACGTTTCTGACAACGGGACCAAGCTGCCTTCAGATGACCTGAAGGAGCCGGTAGGATTAAATAGATGCGGCATAAGAATAATCAGAAAGAAAAATTAATCAAAAGAACTAATTCCAGCAGTAACAATAATTGATCAATGGATTGAGCAGTAACAATGAATGAAAAAAACAAATATTAAGACTCAAATTTTTTACATCTATGTTAAAAATCGAGAAACAAGAGTACCTGTGCCATTGATTAGATATTAGGTATCTATAGGTTTTATTCAACTATTTGACATGGGATCTTCATAAAAAATATGAATGGTGCACTCACTCACTCATTAAATACTCGCCTAAAACAAATTTCGTAATTTAAAGACAAGAAAAATTGCACGGCAAGTCTTCTAATCGATTACAACACGACTAACAAATCACATTCTTTTAACAAATGATCGCATGGAACAGTTAATAAGGTAGCGCGTCTATCTTAAACGTCAAATGATGGATACGCGGTAGGCCGAGATAGCGCCAAATAATAGTGTTGTCTAGTCGATTATTTTATCGATATATGGTTTTAAGCTATTGATGTAAGTTGTAAGCATGTATTAAATTTTGTTACTAAGCAGCATTAGCTAAAGTTAATATTTAACTGTGTCTTTACAAGTAAAATGGGTTAAATAATTCTTTAAAAACATGTACACATATTTTAACAAACTATAGGTACCGCCTATTATAAATAAATATTCACGGGCATTTCACACAACATCCTCTGGTCCCAAACTAAGCTTAACGCTTGTGCTATGGGTACCAGATTACAGACATAATACATATATTACTTCTTTTTTGTAAATACATACATATGATAGATAGAAAACACCCAGACGCTGTACAAATATCTGTGTTCATCACACAAATAATTGTCCTGAGTGGGAATCGAACCCACGACATCGTATTAGAAATTATAGGTAAATATTTAAATAATGCTTATTATTGAATTATAATTTACTGCCTCGGTGGTGCAGCGGTAGTGTAAGTGACTGCTGATCATGAGGTGTCAGATTCGATCCTCGGGTCAGGCGGTGTTATTGAGCTTTTTGTAAAAAGAAATATCAGTAGCAGCCCGGAGTTTGGAAAATGTACCCGGTAGACGGCAATAGGCTCTCCCCCTATTACGCAGGAGTTAAACATAGTTTTCGAACCTTGGGTGTGTAAGTAACACACCTCTGCCTACCCTTAGGCGACACAGGCGTGAAGCTATGTTTAATTATGCTTATTATTTGCTAATATCATGAATGCGATAGCGCGTTTGTTTGTTATGATTTCGCACCATAACTACTCAAACAATCATTATGTTTAGTATACAGTTCAGAGCCCAGAAAAGGACGGCTACTATTTTTTTTTATTGCTTATTGTGGCAGACGAGCCACGGCCCACCTGATGGTGAATGGTAACCGCCGCTTATGGATTCAACTATACCGAGAGTATTGTCAAGCCGCTGCTCACCATTTCATTTCACAGATTTGAAATGAAAGAATAAACGGCTATCTCCTGCTACAACCAAAACACACCGATGTGCTTCATGGCCGGTCACAAGGCAAGTAAGCAATTACTTCCCTTGTAAGCAAAAAAAAAGTACAAAGTCGCCTCGTACGACACCCGTGGGATAGAATGGGGTGGTGACACTTGCATTCTTAGTCCGTCACCACACGGTGAAATTATCCCAAAGACCCATAGCTGATATGGCATATCATTTTTTTTATTTTTGAACAGAAATAATTAGTGCGTTCTAGGGTGACATTTATATTCTGATGTCCAGGTGGAAGAAAATACACTCCGAATATAAAAAAAAATATTACATAAATTTTGATTTAAATTAATATTAAACTGGAAACACGAAAGATATTTTTTCATTGATAATGTATTCTTAGATTTACGATTCCCAATGCGTTAATAGATACAGTAACTTAGCATACATACCGATAGAATTAATTGATATCGGTACTTCGCGGCCATCTCTACGTCTATTATTGCTGACACTGCACGCAATACCATAACGAACGAAGTTTTTTTTAATCACATGGGATATTAAAATCCATCTGTACTAATATAAAAAAAAAACCTAAAGAGGTTGTATTCTCTGTAGCTACCCATCGGATTTTAGTTTCGAGTATATTTATTGGGAAGGAATAGAAAATTCCTCGGTGCCTCCAGTGGTAGTGGATGCGATGAATTCTAAGTCGGGCTAGTAAAAAATTATTGAGATTTTCCAACAAGAAGTTCTCAGCTCGTAGTTAGGAAGTAGGGGTGAAACCCTATGCCTAAAAAACAAAGAATGTTAAGCCATTGGCCCTGTAGCTGATCTATCTCCGGTCGTTGTGTCGGAGTGCCATCCTCATTGGGCGTATGTTTGTAAAGTGCCCCGCAATACAATGATTATTCCTTAACGCAGTTGTTGCCTTTTAAAAAAAAACTCTATTAATAATTTTGATGCATTTTATTTAATATTAGAGACTACTAGAGACGGTACGAGTCCTTTCCCAATTAGAAAAATCATTTAGGTTATATTTCAAACATTGAATTTCATTTAGTCATAGAATAACGCTACATTAAATTATAAATAAATAATGTAATTACTTCAGGCATCACTATTAACTATCAAGAACACGTGTGGCAACAGCAAAGGCTACACTATTACGCAATCGATTAAAACCCAGTACAATAATATGTCATAATGTTATTTTATAATACCTAATATCGAGCCACTCTACCGTCGAGAAAGCCATTACTAAGAAGTGTTATCTCATAGACGCAGTCCATCTCTCATTTTTAGACCGCACGGGTCGCAACCGAGAGGCGATAAGAGCGGATTAACTATAACTATTTATCATTTCATTCTACTTTTTTGTTCACTACCGTTCTAGGATGGATGAGTTTTGAGTCCCCAGTAAATATGTGTGCGTGTTACTAACAGGCTTATATTTATTTTAAAAATAAAAATTGTTTTAAACTATTCGGGTTCCATTTTCAATATTCGTGGCATTTGGGAAATATTTATAAATAATTTGACTACTAATTTATTATTCTTTGTATACTAATTTTCATTTCATATAAGATTTAGCAAAACTACTTGGATAAAAGTGAATTGAAATAATATTTATATTTTTTGTTATCAGTCAGGCAATTTCCGATAGATTTCTAAGTATAGATCTGGTTATTTTAAAAAAAACAGTCAATACCTTATAAGTTGAATAATTAAAACCATTAAAATAAATAAATAGCAAATAGAGCCTTCTTATAAGACATTAAACAGATCCATAAAAGTTGACATATTAACCATATTATAAAAAAAGTTAATCCATAAATCTTTTAATTAAGCAGGGATTTGTGTTCAACAAAAATTTCACCGAACTAAAATTGCTATTAAGTCAAACAAAATAATAATCAACAATAGCAAAGGTTGACAACAATAATTCCAAAGTCATCAATTACATAACTGTAAAACAATAAGATTTAACACACGGCACGTCACAGCACCAATAACAGAACAATAGTTACAAGTTCATTGTAACATCTTTCACTCATCTCAAGAAACAGCTGATCAGGAACAATGACGAAAAACAAATGAACCTATTTAAATGAAAGCATCTATGTAATGTGAATGAACTACCTTGAGGAACTCCTGGTGTTGGTGCAAATATAAAAGAACAATGCCCTATTGTTGTCGGGCTACGTCATAGGTCGGAATATAGGTCAACCGTAGTCCAAATGTGGTGATCAGCTGATCGTGGGACCGGGCATTCAATAGCGCAGCTCCCGTACTCACAGACATTTTTTTGGTGGATTTTTTTTCCGTGTATTTTTATAGATTAGTTTTAATCGGTTTGATGAGAACGGGAGAACAATGATGGCTTATTTTTGTGTAGTTATAATAGCGTTTTGTTGTATATGACATTGTGTTCTGTAATTCTGTTAGGGTAGGTTAGGATACAGGTATATTGTACTCGTATACAAAACTACGTAGATATGTACATATTTTGTATTGTTTTACTGTTTTGTATTACAGTAGTTGTTTTACCTCAAAGTAATTTGAGAGGCATACGTTCTGTATTTATTTAATAAAGTTTATTCTAATTTTGGTTATTGGATATTCTATAAAAAATCATATGATATTTTGTGTAAGTCCGCCATAGCGATAGTTATACATTTGAGCATCTGATAAATTATAAAGGGTGTAACCGTGTACCTGTCACATAATCTGTTGATGATATTCAGCGGGCATTACTTATCTATAAAATTTAGTTATAAATATTATAAAGTGGCCGTCCGCCTTTATATTTCTCTACTTACCTCTTCTAAACCAAATTAGTAGTAGTTTCTAAATAGCCTTATATATTTTCATCATTAGTAAATGCACTCGTGTGAAGAGAGAGAGAGCTCAGATCTCTCGTTGCATTGTCAGCGAATGAGTACACAATGTCTGCTAGGACCTTGTAGACGCTGCTCTAATCGTCTTGATGATGAGCCTGTTTTAAAATGATTCCTACGTCTTAAGTTAGTTACAAATATTTAAATAAAAATAATAAATTTGCAAATGGCTGCATAGGCTATCCGTTCATACGACAAATTAACAATTAGAGAATGATGGTCAACCCAGAAATCGCATATTCCTTGTTAAAAAAACTTTATATTCCGCAATCAATAATGTTTTTATAGTTTATCAAATTTTTATGAAAATTCGCTTAAAAAACTTCCTCGATTATACTTTTCCTAGAGACGTGAATGGCCTGTAGGAATCCGTAGCGGAGTGGCGGGCCAGAGACAATGGCACATTGTTTGTTTTCGACCGCAGCAATTATGTCGACCACGTGCACACTTTGTTTACCATTTGTTATCTGCCATCTAGGCCGTCCTTGAGATTTCATTGTTCTTACCGGTGACAAGTTTCCGTCGGATTTTGATGTTCAACTTTCGATAGGTGCACTGATTTTTTACTAAATTAAGGATTTGATTTATGAATGGAAATTTTACAAGGTTTCGCATACTCTTATGGATATGTAGGTAAAGCTTCTACATTTTATCATATTTTGCTTATTACAGATATGCACTTAATAGTAGATAGTTGAAATTATATATACCAATATTGACTATACTAAATCTATTTTCTTAGTACTGCTAATCTGTAGATGACCTGTTGTGCCCAACCATCAAACTGCAATTATTACACTGACCTCTAACGCTATGACATTGATGACCAATGAGTCACTTTGAATGATGAGACATCTTAACTATGAATATTGCAAGGAGTTTATGTAAAACTAGCGATTAAATTAAAAGTTACATATTTAATTAATTATGAAGTTTTTACTAATTGACGTATCCACAACTTACTTATTTATGTTTTGTCTGCGTGGTGACGGACTAAGAATACAAGTGTCACCATCCCATTCTTTCCCACGGGTGTCGTATGAGGCGACTAAGGGAAGTAAGCAATTATCATCCATTGCATAGGGCTGGGTACCAAGTGGGAGTACTCACTTGGTATCGGGCCCGAGCGGGTTGGTACCACCATCTCCCGTGTGACCGGCCATAAAGCACATCGTTGCGTTTTGGCTGTAGCAGGAGATAGCCGTTTATTCTTTCATTTCATATCGGTGAAATGAAATGGCTGACAATACTGTCGGTAGTTGAGTTCATGAGCGACGATTACCATTTACCATCAGATGGGCTCATCTGCCACTACATGCAATAAAAAAAGATCCATTAGCTTTAAAGTTTTTACGAAATTACTTGTGTACCTATAAACATTTCGCTTATATATATCGCTTATAAAGACTTTTTTTTCATTATTTTTGTAATGGGTTTTAATAAGGTTGGTGGGTCCGTAAGTTTAATATAAGAAAGAGTAAGGTGTTTCTTTTTTCATTTCATTGCTATTTTGGGTTTCGAAGATACTAGAATGGAAATGAAATGGAAAAGATATATGTAAAATTTGAATCCAATACATATCGATTTGCTTATAGATAGTTAATAAATTAGGTAATATACGTTTACTATAAAATAAGAAACGGAACTTCTTTACATTTTAAGGAATAGTTTGTATGTCATATTGGCTTATCGCACAGGCATTAAGTACTGTATACTGTTTTCCTAAAATAAATACAGTTTTCTACTAACACTACTTAATTTCAAGGCTGTTTCAAGAACCAAATAGTTGAGGAATTTGAGAGATACTTGCACTGCGAAGTAATGTTGAAAACAATACTGGCCTGCTTAGACAGCATAGTATAGCAGCCTTATTTATCCAAAATTGTGGAAGGTATTTTTTTTTTATATATATTTTTTTTACGCTATATTGGTGGCAAACTATCATACCGCCCTCCTGATGGTAAGCGGTTACGCTAGCAATACCAACACCAGAGGCATCACTCTCGAAGAAAAGGGATGGGAAGTGGACAGAAAGGATAATAAGGAGAGGATAGGAAGAATAACATGGAGAGAATAAGCAGGGCGTTCTCCATGCCCTCTCACTCACCATACGAAACAGAACGGTAGAAGTAACTGCCGTTCTTACACGCTGGTGTTTTGTGAGAGGGCGGTACTTCCCCGATCAAGTTCTGCCCATTTATGCTAGAATAAGCAACACTCTACTAGAATATAAATAGCATATAAATAGCATATAATTAGCAGTAAAGATAACTTTATAATTTTAAGTAAGTTAAGTAATTCGCTTATTACTTTTAACTTAAAATGTAACGGTAATGCCAGCATGAATTCATGGTACAACCTACAATTCAGAATTTCAATTATCCCTGCTTTCCCGCAATGTTTCCCAGCGTACGAATAAAATGTAAATTTTATGACTTCAGAAATATATCATATTTATTTTATTGCTAAACCGCTATGTGCTTACTGTTAAGTCTTCGCTATAGAGTTGAACGACAGTTACATGAAAAGTACTTTTGTTATAATGTCATCAACATATATAACCACAAATGGCCCTTTTTAAATAGACAAACTTTGAAAGATTCTCTTTGGAAATAATGATATAAATATTTAATAAATATTTATATAATTATTTCCAAAAAGAAGTTTAATAAAAATAAGTATCTGTATAGCAAAAGTGAATGTTCAATAATATTTGTGTTTTGAGGATAAATTATTGTCGCAGATGCTATATTACAATTTGTATTTTTATTAAGAAAGATTTTTATACTTTAGGTATATACTTATATTTATTATCGTAAGAGTTTTTATGATTGACCACTAATTTGAACAACAATTCGGACAGAGTCGATAATTTCAACAAAATATTATCTAAATATTGCTAAAATGCTTATATTATCGCTTACTTACAAACCGTTTTGAAAAAATTCGTGTTGCACCAAATAATTTGTAACAAAAACATAATGTTATATGACTTATTTAACTGACTAACATTGTAGTACTAACAATTTCCTTTTCGTTTAAAAACTGTTCAATATTTCGACTGTGACGTCATTAGATATGACGAATGTATATTACGTTCTTAAAGCAGAAGTGCGCGAAGTAAATCATTGGATTTGATTTTACGACGAGGGAGTGTGAGCGTAACTTAGTTTTGAAAGCTATTGCTTAGCTCGCATTGAAGTTATTTCTTGAAATAATTCGCTTGATGTATGTAGGTGTTCAAGAAAGACCTGGTTTATGGTCTGGGAAAAAAGTAATACTGCAATAAGAAGTGTCAGTAACGAGCGAAAAAATCTCTGTTAAAATTTTAAATCTCTGATGTTATTTTATTGCAAAAAGAACGTAGAAAGAACTCCTTTTACGCCCATTGCGTAACAATTATTATTTTAAATAGGTTTTTGTTAAATATGTCCTTCAAATCGATTTAATATTATTATGTATGACCATGATTAAGTATGACTATAAAATATTATTAACATGATACCCAATTTCTTCACAAAATTATCGATTTTTGCCGACTTTGTTAGGGTTCACAATAGTTTACTTAAAATAATACATGAATTACAGACTGATTTCACTGCATTAACAATTTTTTCTCTAAATATTCTTGTCATAATAACACGCAAATCATTCGGGGAAGCGATCGAATTATCTGCGGGATGATTTTATGTGTCTCTGGTCTTTTATGATCACAACACTGTTGCGAAAAGACCTCAAGTGATTTATTGGGAGTTACGTATTTCTTGCGTTCGTTCGCAAATTGTAATGCATTTCAAATCTAGAATCAAATACATTGTTGGGTAGTGATGATTGATGTGAGATTTTTAAATTTAGACCTAATGTGTGAAAAGGCGGGAATGCTTTTTATTTACAAGAAGTCGATTTTAAGCTTGGCTGGCAGTTCGATATTTAATCGCAATATAAGGTGTCATATATTGAATGATAACGTCATTAGTATAAAAATATAGTATTCATCAGTACTGTGAATTTTAGAGATTAACTTAAAAGAGGGACCTCTTTATATCTTCATTAGTTGGCAAAATTCTTAAAACGCAGACCATATTACTGCAAGACCAAGCTGATCAAATAAGAGAATTTTGATCATTTCAGCTACTTTAATACAATGAAGTACAGTCCAGGCAGTAATTAAAAAAAACCAATAGGATTTTACTGGCCCAACCCGGGATTCTGAGACCTCATGATCCGCAGCCGTATGCACTACCACTAGACAAATAAGGTAGTTAAAGTAGTATAAAATTTATCGTAATCCTAGCTAGCCTACCACATAATTTTTATAAGGCTATGTTTTCTGATATTCTCATATCCGCATTGAAACGTAATTTACGTTTAGTACATAAAGTAAACGGACCTGGGTTCAAAGTAATTTCTTCGGTAAAGGGGTCCGTAGCTAATCCGTGTGCTAGTGAAAGGTGAGCGGTCACTGTTTTTGAAAACATATGGAAGTGTAAACGCGTCAACTTGTACCGCAACTTGCGTGATTATTTTAATCTGAGGTATGAGAGAATGTTGTGATGAAAAATATTTGTTTTTAAGTTATTATGCCCGAGTTCAAAAACCTTTTATAATTAGAATACGTAGGTGCCTACTATATTTTTTTAATAGATATATATATATATAATTTAATAGATTTAACGTTTCTTTCCTTTGGGGCGTGTCTCATTATGCATGTATTTAGCACAAAACTTATATGGATAAACTGTATTATTTTTATATGTAATAAAGGTTTAAATAAACCATTTAAAAATGCAATAGATCTGGGCTACCTTTTTATTTAATTAGTTATGTATATAAAAGTGACTATTGCAAATAGATATTATCTTTATTCATTTTTAATAAAAATAATATTATTTTATATTTTTAACGTGTATACTAATGGTAATTATTGCAGTGGTGCTTTGTTGCTCTCAGAAATGCCTTAATTTTAATAAATTACATTAGTAATCTATACTATTATAAAGCTGTAACAGAGCTGTGTCTGTACAGACACGATATTTGAGAAAATTTAAGATATTTGAGAAAAAATGACTGTAATAGGCTATATATGCGTGTGTAAACACAAAACAATTTTTTGTAGAATTTTTGTCTGTTTCTCTGTTCGTCTGTTTGTTTGTTCGCGCATCACATCATCATCAAAAACTACTGAACAGATTTTGATGCAACTTTATTTATTTGAAAGGCCTTGATTAGAATTAAAAACTGGTATACATTTTATCCCGCTACTATATCGGGAGCCGAAAAACTAGAAAATTATTTAAACTAGAATTATTTTTAGAATTTATTTAAAAGAACTACTAGATGGATTTTGATGCAACTTTTTTATTTGAAAGGCCTTGATTTGACTTAAAAACTGGTAGACATTTTATCCCGCTACTATATCGGGAACCTATAGGGAGATACCTATACCTAGGGAGAGATATAACCGAAAAACCAGCTATTGGCTGCGGCGAAGCCGCTGGCAAAGGCTAGTTCTATTATTATAAAAATATTACTTAATTGTAATTATTCCTCTAATTTGGAATTTTACTCTTATATTGTTCGAGATCAAAGGAATTAATGTAAAATTGTTTGGATTTCACCTTATATTCGTTATTAAGAGTATTAAAATGAAAAAGTGTTATTTTATTTATTTGTACTTAGAGTTAGTTACTGCTAGATACTAATAGTATTTATAATATATCCTGAGTAATTTTACAAATGAAAGTAAGTTAATATTTTAAAGGTTGTACGAAAATGAAACGTCATTATCGGTGTGACATGTTCATTGCAACATACCTCAAATCATAAAGCAAAAAATCCATCAAATGAGTATTACTACAGGTCGCATTGCCAGATCGAATACCAGGCCGTATGTGGTCGCAATAAACAGCGTGAAACATGACGCCTGCCGCCGTTTTTGAGCAAAATACTGCACGTTAATTTAACACAGTCCGCTCGGTCGTTTGCGGCTCGCCTTATTCAGCCCCTTTTTGCTTATTCTTTACTTATTACCTTTTGCCCGAGTTTGCGGCGATTCGTCTCGATTTGACGATGGAACACTCTTTAAATTTTTATTTTTTATTTAGATTGCGTGTATTAGCTCTGTAATTCGAGTTTGTGATATCGATACACTTTAGTGATGATAAACGGTTTACACAAATATTTTATTTCAAAATCTATATAAGACAAAAAACAAATACAGCTGCTTGTCGACTGGATTATAATATGAGTGGCCTATCACTAGACAACAGAAATTTATGTGGCCAGGGTGGTATAGTACATAGGCCAAATTCTCTTCAATTGCTGAAAAGGCTCGTGTATTTCTACGAATATTGCCGACAAGTTCTGCCGTAATTAATAAGTATTCCAAGAACACATGGAATGTTTTCCAGTAACATATGGCTTGAATTCGAAAAGCTTTATAATAGTATAGAAAAATCTACTTCTAAGAACCGACCGCGACCTTAACTCCATTTATAACAAAATTATTATAGAAAATAGAGACTCCTTTAGGCAGGGTTGCAAAACATTACCTACTACTGAAGTAATGTCACATAGTTTCAGTGGTCCGCCAGTCCAGAGAGATAGCACACGGCGGGTTTATTTATAGGATGAGGGCCCCATACTGCCCTGTCCGTTGCCCAAAACAACGAGATGTGCTGTAAGGTACATTTTTTTATGCATTAACATAAAAATAGGGTTGCAAAACATTTGAATTTCAAATTAAGTACAAACAAATTTGAATCCACAAATCAATGTTTCTAATAGATAAATTGCTGGCCTTTGTAACGTTGTATTCAACAAAATAAACTTTCTGACGTCTCTTATATGCTGTAATAGGTGATATATACTTACAGAAATTCATACCTGCATAATAATATTGAATCAACCTTTTAATTTATAACAAGTAACTTCCGCATAATATTAAAACATGGCATGAAAGTTGTAAAACATGTCCCAGCAGACGCTTGTGACTTCTCACGAGGTATTTAAAATATCAATTGTATGTTTATAAAACTTAAAGTAATAACACGAACGGGCACCCGAGTCGTGTTTAGACTGATCTTGAATGAATGAATGAATGAATGTAATGTGATCCGTTGTTCGATTTTCGATATGAATGAATTACGAGTAGTATTTGATTTCATGATGGACCAATTTTGCAATTTGATGTTTACAGTGCCTCAAGGTAAAAAGCGTTTTATTCATGTTCTAACAATGAAGTACCTACGCAAGTTAGATTTAATAGGAAATTAATTAAATATAGAGCAATAGATAGATATTGTAAGCAAGCTGTACGATTTCTTATCGTCAAGCAAATTTAACAGTAGTGCTAAATTGTTAATATTTATGGTTAACAAAATATTTAGGAATCCATTACATAAAATAAAAGATGGTGTTAAAGAATATGACATTAGTTACTGCTCATAGGCTTAGATCCGGACACATTCCCTGCAACAAATTTAACTATTTGATGCGAAAGACGCCTTCACTAAATTGTTCAAATTGTCGCGTATATGAAGACCAACACCATCTGTTGCTGGAATGTGTCCGTTTTGAGTCAATGAGAGATCATATGATAAATGTCCTATCTCTGAACAGACTAGATATTGGTAGCTTTAATAGTATCTTAGCCCAACCTACTTCTATGCATGTTTAATGTATAGTGCTAAGCATGTCAAATGCTAAAAATATATATAAAAATATCTAAATATTTATAGGGTTTGAGTCATTATTAGGTAAAAATCTTAATTGTAAAATTAAGTTTACCTGGTCGGTATAATGTATGAAAATACTTCCGACAGATGGCGCAGGCGTCACCCAAAGACGTTAAGTATGAATGTGTTATCGAAATTAGCAGTCAGGAGCAATTATCACGATTGCTGAATTGGCAAAGCATCTGGACGGTATCCAGGAGATGCAGGTTTAAATCCTGCTCGTGACTGTTATTTCCTATTTCACATTTTTCACTTTGTGTTTAATGTATAGTGCTAAGCATGTCAAATGCTAAAAATATATATAAAAATATCTAAATATTTATAGGGTTTGAGTCATTATTAGGTAAAAATCTTAATTGTAAAATTAAGTTTACCTGGTCGGTATAATGTATGAAAATACTTCCGACAGATGGCGCAGGCGTCACCCAAAGACGTTAAGTATGAATGTGTTATCGAAATTAGCAGTCAGGAGCAATTATCACGATTGCTGAATTGGCAAAGCATCTGGACGGTATCCAGGAGATGCAGGTTTAAATCCTGCTCGTGACTGTTATTTTCTATTTCACATTTTTCACTTTGTGTTTAATGTATAGTGCTAAGCATGTCAAATGCTAAAAATATATATAAAAATATCTAAATATTTATAGGGTTTGAGTCATTATTAGGTAAAAATCTTAATTGTAAAATTAAGTTTACCTGGTCGGTATAATGTATGAAAATACTTCCGACAGATGGCGCAGGCGTCACCCAAAGACGTTAAGTATGAATGTGTTATCGAAATTAGCAGTCAGGAGTAATTGTCACGATTGCTGAATTGGCAAAGCATCTGGACGGTATCCAGGAGATGCAGGTTTAAATCCTGCTCGTGACTGTTATTTTCGATTTCACATTTTTCACTTTGTGTTTAATGTATAGTGCTAAGCATGTCAAATGCTAAAAATATATATTGAAATATCTAAATATAGGTAAACATAGTTTTACTACTCTAAATACCTAGTTATTCACTAAACATGGTTAAACAGCGGTTAGTGTTCCATAACCACATCAAATCAATTAAATCCCAACGTACCGATACGTTGTAGTTATCTTAATCCAACGTGTAATTAATGTGATTACGACTTATTGCCTTTTTCTTCTGAGTCACCAAGCGAGATATTAAATGTCATTTTACTTTATATAAAATATTATGTAGTCGCTTACTACGTTTTCACATGTTTTTTTTTGTTTTTTTGTGTCGATCTCTAACAATTATTTTGATGTATTTCCTTGATAAAACTAAAGCTCGTCCATAACTTGTAACCGACAAAACAAAAAAAAATGATTGACAACACAGGAGGAAAAAATCTGAACACATAATGGAGAAAACGTGGAATTGAAAATGAGGGCTATGAGCGGATCTTATAATCGTGTCATTTTAATATAACGATAGCTAAATATTCCCATCCTTACTAATCTATGTATCTATACTAATAAATGGAGAGCCGGTCTGTTTGTTCAGTTATACTGCGAAAACTACTGAACCGATCGGAATAATACTTATACCACAACATGCAGCGTGTTTCGGAGAAGGTTTTACGTATATGATATGTTGGTGATTACTTATTCGGAACCTATATTTTTTGACTTAGAACTAATGAATTTTTATATAAGACTATGACGCAAGCGAAGCAGCGGGTAATGCTCTAGTAAATATTATAAATGCGAAAGTAAGTATTAGTTACGCTTTTACGTCGCAACTACTGAAGCCATCATCATGAAATTTTGTATACATATAATTTGAAGCCCTGAAAGGGACATAAGCGTTTGATCACAGAACACTATTTTTACCATTGCGATAATGAATGTACTGTTAAGTGATAAATTTATATTCTGAGGTCCACGCAGACGGAATCGCGGGCACAATATAGTGTATAATATTAGTAGAATTATTGACCTCCTTTGGCAACGGCTAATTGAAAGTTTAGTAACTTCGACAAATTCTTCTATGATACTCAGAGACGACCCATGGGAGTCGTAAGAGCCGACTGAGGGAATACCAGAGGAGTGGGCACCAGCACTCCTTCGAGAATTAACAACATCCACTGCGATCGCCAACCCGCCTGCCAAGCGTGGCAATTACGGCACTATCCCCCATTCTTGGGGAGGCTTATGTCCAGCAGTGGAATTTAAAAAGCTGATGGATGGATGGATGGATGGATACTCAGAGACGATTGCTTGCTATGCACTCTAGTACATTTACATATAGGTACAATTACTTAAATTGTAGTATAGATAGTTAATAACGTTAAAACGTCAATAATATTCGTTAAAATTGTATTTTGATAAGTCGGCCATACTGGTTTGTATAAGGCAGGCCATGAACAAGCCGGCATTTGTATGCGATCCACACGTGACATGCGTAGACTCAACTGTAGTTATGAAATGACTTAAGCGCCACATAATAATTTAGCAATTACACTTTAATAACATACGTGTTATTTGTTTTAAATTGCCTTAACCATAATGTGTGATGTTTTCTTAGGATTTAAGCTGATAGCGTTGGCTATGAGCACGCGCTGCTCGAAATGTTTAACTAAAATAGTTAGTTCATGCTGGATAATTAATTATACTCATACCCCCTTACTAATACACATTGTGTAAGCTCCGAATAGTTATTCAGTATTTTGTTTCGTTCTTTCAACGCCAAACTGTCATATTAGTGACAAAAACAAAACACTGAATAACTATTCAGAGGTTATACAACGTTTATTAGTAAGGCAGATAGAGTCGATTTTTTATAGCTTGTCTAGTAATATCAATTATTACTAACGGAAGGTGGGCCTAATGGTCATATCCTCCGCTCATAGGCTCAGACATACTAAGAACAATATTATGCCTCTCCATTGTGAAAATCAACCTCTTCTCACGACAGGAGTGTGGATTGGATACCGAAATATATCAAGATACTTCATAGTTATTTGTTTATTATAAATGCAGCACCATATATTATACTAGGAATAACTTTAAATAAATAAGTTTAATTAAAAGATACAAAGTACACTAAAATTGAACAATCCTTTGTGAGAACATAAAATGTGAAAATGTGATATATAAAATGACGCGAGCAGGACTTGAACCTGCGTCTTCTGGTTTTTTCTTTATAATATGTGGGTGGCAAACATGCATACGGCCCACCTGACGATAAGCGGTCACCATAGCCTATAGACGGTAGCAACACCAGAGGCATCACTCGCGCGTCGCTAACTCAAAGGAAACGTTAGGAGGAAGAGAGGAAATATAATAAGGAGATGATAAGGAGAGGGGTTTGGACCTCCAGCACTCTCACTCACCATACAAAACAGTGAGAGTAACAAGTTGTTACACACTAATTATCTGTAATTATAATACCGTTCCAGACGCTATATATTATTATAATAATAGACTACGAGTAAAGCAATAACAGCCAGTAAGAATATATATATTAATATTCCTATTGATTTTAACAGGACGCTTCCTGTCAATATGCCTTTTGCTACCAGTCAATATGTCATGTAAATGTGATATTGACGCATGTTTCAGCCGGCAGTCTTTGAGGATGTCAGACTAGTGTTGTCAGCCTTTGTGCTGTATATGACTCGCGCGTTAATTGTATCGCATTTTAATTGTTCCGGAATCATACTGTCTGGTAATTGATGAATACCAGCCTATAAGCATTTATATGTAGGTACTTATGTCATTATAATTTTACTAATAGATATCTACTGCCTGCATTTTAGATAACACTTAGAATAAATCTTAACCGTATTATCGGTGGAATAATAGCATTTTATTATAATTGCATATTGCCAATAAACAGCATATTCCACCGCAATGTGACACTTAAAATTTATGGATCAGTAACTAAAGTGGGCCTAAGCTTTTTCATGAAAACTCTAATTACTATGAATCAAATGCGTAACAAAACAACTTACTTTCATATTTATATCTAATGTTAGTGTAAGTATTGTACTGGAAGGATGTAGATACGAGGGGAGACCGAGACTAACCTACCTAGAACAAATCGGTCATGTAGGTATTGAAGAAAGGTGGAGTCAGGAGTCTCCAAAATAATATATATAAAGAGAATTATAAATGTTGAGGAAGTGAGAGATGTCAGCAAGAATGGAGCCTTCTGGCATTCTGTTCTGTCTGCCTACTCTGCAAGGAAGATGGTGTGATGATAATTAAGTAATTAACATATCGCTCGTCATTAGGGTGAGTGCCTACCGGTGTTTGTGAGCTTGAGTATATAAGGTAATGCTATAATATATCAGATAAAGATAGACCGCACAAATGTTTGTCCTGGTTAAGAATAGGGCAATAAAATTGATGAAACGAGTACAGCTTATTTGTTTATGAGCAATGTCGTGACTGGGTTAAGGAATAGAATTTTATCACAATTTATTTACACTATGTATGTTCAACTATACCAATCATGCTAAATAGCTTGGCAGATTAATATTCTTTACAAGTTAAGTTTAAGCAAATGCCTAAAGACAATGAGTTGGCAAGCCACCAGTATGTGTATTTAATTATTTTTTATGATACCATCCTCTATGAATATATAGGTGCAGTTTTGAATTGCATACCAATTTAAGCACGTCATGCACGTATCAAGGTTTTATTTTTGTAATAACAATGTAAGCCTACTCGATATTTATTTATAGTCACCCGTAGAATATAGTATAATTTCGAAATCCGAAAATAATTATTATTTATCATCATTGACAGTGTATATTTTTTCGAAAACCTCTTCTACATTTAGGGACCTTTACTCCAGGGATCATCGATCCTATGTCAAACATGATTGTAATCAGCCAGAGCTAAGTACCTACCGCCTCACTTTAACAAAATCAGCAAGTTTACTTACTGTTTTCACTTAAATACAGTGAAATTACGATTAAAATAATTACGCACGAAACAAGGCAAGTTATCAAACATATGACTGCGCAGATGGTGGAGTGGTGTAAATACCGGCCTCCCGATAGTGTTGTAAATTCGATTCCCATACAGGACAACTCTTTGTGTGATCCACAAATGGTTGTTCTGAGTCTGAGTGTACTTTGTGTCTGTGAAATGTTATGTGTGTAAAGTCCCCCGCGATGCAAGGATTATTCCTTAGTGCAGTGTTGTCTTTTTAAAAAAATAAATATGTAAATAAAACCTCATAATTTTTTGAAGTAAACCTAGTTCCAAGTTTAAATACATGTCATCTTATCAGTTTCAATATTTAAGGCTTTACAAGAGCATCTTATTATCTTCGAAGACATCTGCTAATAGCCTTCTGACGTCATTCTCATTATCAGCGATTTGTTAGCAAACTGATCTTACCTTGTCTATATTTATTGTTAACCCTTGTTGTAATTAACACGCAAGTTAGATGTAAGATCACAGATATAACTTTATGCAGTTATGACTGGGTTTAACTTAAGTTTTAATTGAGGGCCACTGCATCTATTGTAATAACACTTTTATTTTAGACTGACCTTTGCAATTAAGACTGTAACTATTCTCTAATAGTTTATATAGTAGGTATTATTACTAAGTATTATAATAAAATTTGCATGGCTAAGAGCTAGAACAAAGCATAACACCAACAATTGCACGCCTCATAAGCGAAGCGTTGAGGTGGGTACTATTCCCGTTTTACGCAGAACAACTGAATTTTTCAAACTTAAAATGTCTCTATTTATCATATATTGCACTAGTAAAACAATATATATACACACACACATCAAGAAAAAACACTATTTTTGACACATATGATATTTTTTATGGTATTTTTGTGTTTTTAAACTATGTAGTTAAAAAACTACCTTACCGTATACCTTATTTCGTAGAACTATTTCTATAGACCAATATATTAATACTTCTTAAAATTAGCGCTAGATGGCGTATAAGACACGAGAAACACATTAGCATTTTTTGAAATTAGCGCTATCTATGTGATTTATTGAAAACTACTTAGTAAGACCAATACATTATTAGTTACTTAACAAATAATCAATTTTATTGTGAATAATGGAGATTATCAGGCGTGCACTTTTGGATTATCCAAAGTATTTTTATACTACTTGGGTGGTCGGTGGTAATCGTAGCGCGTCGCCATCTTCAAAAAAAGGAATAGGAGGTGGAAAGGAAGGGTAGGAATAGGAAGGATAATAAGGAGATAATAGGAAGTATATAAAGAGAGGATGAGGAAGGGGTTTGGGCCTCTAGCACTCTCACTCACCATACGAAACACAACGGCAGGTGTGCCTACCGTTACCACCGAAGGAATGTAACATAGTTCCAGTGGCCCGCCAATAAAGGCGAAGAGACGAAGCACGGCGGGTTTCTTTAGTGGGTGAGGGCCCCACACTACCCTGTTCGTTGCCCCGAGCGACGGGGTGTGCGGTTAAGAACATTTTTTCCCGCCTTAACAAAAAAAAAGCAAGGCTAATATTAGCTTTCAAAATAAATGATGGATTGAGTATAATGTACCTATAGACTAGCAAGTGAAGTATTTGAAAAATAAACAATAATATTGAAACTAATAGAAAATACGCAAATACATAGATGGTCTGATGTTTGTGATTTATTTAATTTTTTTTTTAAACTGGTCCCAAGCTAGTCTCAATGCTTATGCTATGGGTACCAGATTACGGATGTAATACATATATTACTTTTTTTTTGTAAATACATATACCAATCAAGGTAGATAATTATATCTTTTCATAATATTTAACCTATTAATTCGAAGTACTTGTTTTAAAGCTGTAAGGACTATAGTATTAGACTTACCATACTTATTTCATGAATTTTGTAAAACTTACCTGCAAAACAAAAAAAAATATTAACATGGTAAAATTATAACATAGACAATATTTAATAAAGAATCATAGTTGCACAATAGTGATTTTAAATAATTAAACTCAACGCAAAACCACTTTTAGTTTGTACCATAGCCAAGTGGCATCCTCGAGGATTGCTAATGTATGTAGTCCAATGCCCAGACCGGATTCAAGATTTCATAAGGCACACATCTCTCAAATTGATATGTGTATTGGATAACAAATTATCACAGGTTAGAAAACCACTACTGAATCAGCTTTGAACCAGGGTAGTGATGAACCACGGAAGTAATATAACACAGTTCCAATGGCCCGCCAATAAAGGCAGAGAGACGGCACATGGTAAGTTTCTTTAGTGGGTAAGGGCCCCACACTACCCTGTTCGTTGCTCCGAACGACGGGGTGTGCGGTTAGGAACATTTTTCCCACCTTAACAATACTGGGATGAAACCCTTGCCTGATAGTGGAATAGTATAGAGTAAAAAAGATTAAAAACGATTTTGAAGTGTTTATAGGTATTAATGTGCAACCATGTTTCCTAATAAAAATAACTAGCGAGATCAAACTACGATTTCATTAATAACAGCCTTAATATTTGAGTAGGTATCGATTGTGAGATTTCTATAAATAATTGTCCCTGTCAATAAACTTTACGCTGCATATTAAATACCAACAATAGATCATATTGTATAAAAAGTCGATCGACATAGCGTAGTATTCCATTCATACATCCCACGTGGTAACGGTATATTATTCATCTGCCAGATTTTGTACCTATACAACCATACAAGTCACGCACATGGAACGTACCTACTTCCTACTATATAACTGCGAAAGTTTCTGTGAATTAAAGGAACGGATTTGGATTAAATTTTCTAAGTAGATAGATAGACAGATTTGCCGTGTGGGGCCGGCTTTAGAATTGTCCCACCCCTCTCCACCCATGGGAGTCGTAAGAGCCGACTGAGGGATACCGAGGGAGGGGCAGCAGCACTCCCTCGAGTATTAACAACATCCACTGCGATCGCCAACCCGCCTGCCAAGCGTGGCGATTACGGCACTATCGCCCCATATGAGCGAAACACATGTTGTGGCGTTGTCTTGGGGAGGCCTATGTCCAGCAGTGGACGTCGAAAGGCTGATGGGTGGATGGATGAAGTAGATAGATAAGAAACTGGAATAACTAGCAGACCCGGCCACGCGTTTAATTTCACACACATAATTAGTTTTATAAATTTGCAATAAAAGGAAATAATCAATCCATCCATCCATCTATCAGCCTTTCAACGTCCACTGCTGCACAGGCCTCCCCAAGAGAACGCCACAACGAGCGGTCTCTTCATGGGGGATAATGCCATAATCAAGATACTAAGTTCCAAGTTTCTATTTATATCTGAGAAATGAAATGGTGCGCAACGGCTTGACAATACTCTAGGTATATTTGAGTCCATGAGCGACGGTTACCACTTACCATCACGTGGGTCGTGGCTCGTCTCATTAGCAATAAAAAAAAAGATACTAGTTTATAATAGTATCTTTCACTTACTTACTTACTTACTTATCATCACACCATTTCCCTTGCGGGGTAGGCAGAGAGAACAGAGTGCCAAGAGACTCTATTCTTGCATATATCTTTTGCTTCCTCAACATTCATAAATCACTTCATACACACTCGCCGGTTTCGGAGACTCCTGACTCCACCTTCCTTCAATACATGACCAATTTGGTCTAGGTAGGTGAGTCTCGGTTTCCCCCTGTACGTACATCCTTCCACTTTCACATTGTAATTATCTTCTTAACCAGTCGCTCGTCCGGCGGTTTGGGTCAGCGGAAGAATCCTCCTCCCTAGCCCTCTCCGCCGCTTCCTTTCGCGAGATAACCTCCTCGCAGAAGGCAGCGACCGCGGCTCAATTCCTGTCGCCGCCAAGCATCGCTCTGACGACGCTCGGCAGCAAGAGGTCGCCCCCTTTTTCCGCGACGAGTTCAAGGCGCTGCTGAAGCCCGGGGGGGAGCCGACAGCGTAGCACCCAGTCGTAACCGATGTCCCACAGAAGCGGCCCTAGAACCGAACCCTTGCGGGACACCGCACGACATGGGTCTCCTCACAACGTCCCCTATGCGGCTCTCATAGAGAACGCTGCGGCCCTCAAGATAGTCTGCCACTAGCCGCCTCAGGTATGCAGGCACCCCGTGATACCGGAGCGCCTCCCCGATGCAGCTGAATGGCAGACTGTTGAATGCGTTGGCGATGTCAAGCGACACCGCCAACAGCACTCCATCGCCGGCGATGTAGGTACCTACCTACCAATTTTTTATATATTTTTTATACTGCCAATAAAAAGTTCAGGATTCATTTTTATACAAATAATTATGTTTTCCATAATAAACAGATTATTTTTATCTTGATCAGAAATTCCTGCAAGAAACGCCTAAACAACTTAATGTATCTATTTGGATTTTAAGATTCAAGCAGAGGTAATCGCGGGCATTAGCTAGTATATTAAGCCTATGTATTTTGTGCAGACTTAAGTAAGATGTCTTCTTACTTTTAAATATAAACATTTTCTGTCTGTGTCTATGTAATTGAACCCCTGTCAACGGTTGGACCGATTTTGATGAAATTATTTATGTATGTTCAAGTGAATTCAAGGATGGTTTTAGATTTACAATTGGACCCGGTATGTGGCGCCGCTATAGGGTTTCAGGATTATTTATTCAATTTTTTCTAATGTAAAAACATATAGGTACCTTGCGTAACAACAAAATTTCACACCATTTTCAGGCAGGACAACGTGTGTCAAGTCCGAGTGCTTTTATAAGTTTTGTCAAGCTCGTAAGTACGATGCGTTTCAAGAGAAGTGTTGAAGTATCTAACTAGATATATGAAAATGTAACATAGCATCACGCCTGTATTCCCCGAAGGGGTAGACAGAGGTGTATTACTTAACCACGGATATTTAAGTCCCACGCAATAGGGGGCGAGTCTATTGCCGTCTACCGAGCACATTTCCAAACTCTGGGCTGCTACTGAGAGTTTTTCTTTTTACGAAAAAGCTCATGAACACTGACGGGCCCAGGGATCGAGGACCCGAGACCTCATGATCAGCAGTCGCTCACACTACCGCTGCACCACAGAGGCAATTGCAGTGAAGCACCTAACTAATATATGAAAATGTAAATGAGTCTTTACCTAACATGCTTTAAAACGACGTAATATTTTTTTTGTAACCAAAGCTATGTTTAGGAAAAAAAAACATAATTTATGTAGACATGAAGTATCTACCTACCTATTGTGTAAAAATGTATTAAATAGTATAGGTAGGTACGTATATTTTCACATTAGGTAATATGCTTACCTGATCCATTACGTTTTAGCAATAGGTATTAATAAAATACTGCGTATGTTGAACATAACATAGTTTTCCGTATTGGTACATGTATAATCCTTTAACAATATTTCTTTGGGGAACTTAAAATTTTAAAGAAATAGATATTAAAATTCTAATTTTAAGTGTATAATAGATCACGAATGGCTTACAAATGCGCGTGTTATTTAAAAATGGTGTCACGGGGTAGACACTGATCCCTGAAGCTTTACCCGATAGAGATTTGATTCTCGCACGACAACTTTTTTTTCCCGCGTCATCGCTCATTTTCGATTTCACATTTTTCACTTTGTGTTTAATGTATATGCCTAAGTATGTCAAATGCTAAAAAAGTATATAAAAATATATAGATAATAATTTGTAATTTAAAAGTAGCTGAGCATTTATCCGTGTGGTGATTGACTAAGAATACAAGTGTCACCACTCCATTCTTTTCCTGATGGTAAATGGTAAACGTCGCTCATGGACTCAACAATACCTCTCGGTATTATTGTCAAGCCACTGCTATTTCATTTCACCGATTTAAAATGAAAGAATAAACGGCTATCTCCCGTTACAGCCAAAACGCAATGATGTGCTTCATGGCCGGTCACACGGGAGATGGTGGTACCAACCCGCTCGGGCCCGATACAAAGTGAGTATTCCCACTTGGTATCCAGCCTTAGTCATGCAATGGATGATAATTGCTTACCTCCCTTAGTCGCCTCATACGATACCCGTGGGAAAGAATGGGGTGGTGACACTTGTATTCTTAGTCCGTCACCACACGGGTGATGATGTTGAAATGTTACTTTAATAGCAAAAGTATTACAAAGGTGGAAATTAAGCAGGATGCAGCTTGGTTAATAAATACATTGAGAGCAATATTTTTTGTATATCGCCTTTACCATTCCTCTGTACTCTCCACTGTCACAATCCAGTTTTAAATAAAAATTTAAATGTTATTAAGCTTTTTCGTAAAAAGAAAAATTCACAGTAGCAGCCCGGAGTTTGGAAATGTGCCTGGTAGACGGCAATAGGCTCGCCCCCTATTACGTGAGACTTAAACATAGCTGGCGAATCGTGGATGTATAATACACCTCTGCCTACACCTTCGGGAAATACTGGCGTGATGCTATGTTTATTAAAATAAGTGTGTCTTATAAAACCTGGAGAAAACAATGTTTTGTTCAAATTCACTAACGTGAAAGTTATATAAATGAGAAGTTTTCACACGCTAATTGTTCTACCATGATATACCTATATATATACATTTATCTGTCTGGTTATTATTAACTGTCTTTATGTCTTTTGACACGTGGAAGCAGGTCACCGAGGATATATAAGTGTGTTTTACATAGAAGTGTGCTTAATATCTAGGTAATGTATAAAGCTGCCTCTGTGAACTGCTGATCTGAGGTCTCGGGTTCGATCCCCGGGTCGGGCAGAATTATTGAGCTTTTTCGTAAAAAGAAAAATTCTCAGTAGCAGCCCGGAGTTTGGAAATGTACCCGGTAGACGGCAATAGGCTCGCCCCCTATTACGTAACATAGCTGGCGAATCGTGGGTGTGTGATATACATTTGCCTACCCCTTCGGGGAATACAGGTGTGATGCTATGTTTTGTGATATATAAAACCAAGGATTGCAAGACAAATCAATCAGCACTGGGACACAGTAGTGGCCTACTTATATCTCTCTTGCTCTGAGAGGAGACCTGTGCTGTAAGATTTAAATGAGTTTAAAAAAAAACATCTCAATAGCAAAATATTCTTTATGGTATAAGAGCCACCTGATGGTAATTGGTAACCCCCACTTATGGGCTCGATTATACCAAAAGTACCTTACTATCAAACCTCTACACACAAATAATGAACGGCTGTCTCCCATTACGAGCAAAACACCCTAACACAGTAATGTCAGTGACGATTGTTCACTTCCATTAGTCATCTCGTACGATGCAAGAATGGGGTGGTGACACTTGTACTCATAGTCCGTAACCACACAGCTAATTAAATATTACAGTTTAAGATGCTGTATCACCGTAAATTCGTTACAAAAACAAACCACAGTATCCACCTACGCGTCACAAAGTGTAAAATCCGAGCACATTTGCAATTCAAATAGTGGAGTGACGTAGCAGGAAACCAATACTGAATATTACCATGTTCAGAAGAATACATTAAATACATTCAGCCTTTTGTGGTTTAGCAGAGAAATGGTATAGAGTCAATTGAGTTACGGAATGGAATGTCTATGCGCGATATTATAGGGACTAAGTCATTATGTTATCGTGTTTTCCTTTAACGAATAATACATGATGCGATGAGGAAATATATATCGATTTAAGGAGTGGGCTTATAATAGAAATTTAAGGAAAAGAGAAATAAAACAAATATATTAATTATCCTATAAGGTAATGTAATGAAAATCAGCATTAAAAGTTTTAGTAAGTAACATACGTTTAAACTCCAATTTCTGTTATATTTCAAATAGCATAATCCATGAAAGCCTTACTCTATTAAAACTATATTACAAGCCAAAAAAATCATTGCCACTGCCTCCAACAATATATAAAATTGTTTTAAAAGTAAATCTAATTTGCATTGTCTGTTGCCAGCATTTCGTTTTATCGATAGGGAACACAATTAGTGTCGGCCGAGTCAAAGTCTCGCGATATCGATGAATCGCACGACATTTGGAGACAAAACGCGATGCTATCGCATACTGACAAGATTCATATAGGGCTGAGAGTAGAGTGACAAAAAGAAACACAGATTTGTAGTCCTGCAGTTAGGGTTTTTAGGATAATATGGGTTGTGGTGAACGTAATAATTAGTTAAAATTTTTACCACGTACGTAACGTAAAGTAGAACGACAAATGAATTTCAGTTTATTAGGTATAAACTTGACACAACGGATGTGTATTTATTACATGTTCTCGTTTGGATTTCCAAGAGGAAACTTATTTTTGAGTAAAATCGTGCTTAATCCTGATAAATATTATTTTTCCGTAGCAATAAATTAATCATCAGATTTACGTTGCAGTGTTTAGTACAGAGAACTGCACTATAATTAATGATAGACACCCATATTTTAGATATCATCTATCTATATATGTATCTACAAAACATAACAGTGACAACACTCTCTAAAAATATCAGTAAATTTAAAAAAAACAATCTCTACCTTGTACAAACACCTAAAACGCATCAACCCTATCAATAAACAGTATAAATGGTTTAATTCTTGCACATGATGCACCTCGGCCATTGGTCGGCCGAGCGCGTCGCGATTGGCCAGTCAGCTGGCGGCGAGTACAAAGGTACGGAGAGGCGGTGTCCGGGTACAGAGGCTGTGAATGTCCGAGTCTCTATGAATATGGATCGACTTATTTATGTTCATAGAGTAGTGCTACTCTGGAAATTGTCAAGTTGGGACTGAGTTGATAGAGTGTACATTTATTTTTTAATATACTGTTTTTTAAATATGGCTTGTGACAATTAAAATAGAGCACAGTATATATGTAATTTTATTTCATGCTATTATTTTACATCGAACTTCTTGTATAAGTTACCTACAATTTTAATACAGGAGAGTGTTTATGAAATATCTAAACAAACAAACTCTACAGAATTTATTATAAAAGTATAGATGAACTCAGTCGTTTTCCTGAATATAGGTACTTTCAAACTATCACTGCTCTTAAAATGTATAATAGAATGACGTAACGTAGCTGCGATGGTCTCTGCCATTTCCTTGAGCAAAGCAATTAGTAATTAACTAGAGCGGTTGAGATAAGTACGACATGATCAGAGCGAGTGCATTTTGTTGTTGACTGTAATTACATAGCTTATAATCGATACATTACGGAATGATCGATGAATTTTCATTACTAATACCGTATGCGGATACTTTAAACAATACTAAATGAACATTTTCTGTTTTAGGTGTTATTTGGAGTGGTCATTAGATCGTTGCCAACCACAGGAGGAATCGATACCTATAGGAGGCCTTTCTAGACACCAACCTGCCGTGCGTTAGTGCGAACTGTGGTCTTTCAAATAGTCTTTTTTAGTTTGGGATCCCTTGATGTGGTGACGGACTAAGAATACAAGTGTCACTACCCCATCATTTCCCGCGGGTGTTGAACAAGTCGACTAAGGGAAGTAAGTTATTATCACCCATTGCATTACTGGTGGTAGGGTTGTGTACTAAGTGAGAGTACCTACTCACTTGCTATCGGGCCCGAACGGTCTCTTGTGTGACGGGTCATGAAGCACGTCAGTGTGTTTTGGCTGTAGCAGAAGATTTTTTTTTCTGTCATATCTGAGAAATGAAATGGTGCACAGCGGCTTGATAATACTCTCGGTATAGTTGAGTCCACTCATGGACTCAACTATATACGGTTATCACTTACCACAAGGGAACCATGGCTCGTCTGCCATCATTAGCAATAAAAAAAATCTCCATCCATCCATCAGCCTTTCGACGTCCACTGCTGGACATAGGCCTCCCCAAATTGGGGGTATAGTGCCGTAATCGCCACGCTTGGCAGGCGGGTTGGCGATCGCAGTGGATGTTGTTAATACGTCGCTCGAGGAATTGCTGCTGCCCACTCCTCCCGGTATTCCCTCAGTCGGCTCTTACGACTCCCATGGGTGGAGAGGGGTGGGACAATTCTAAAGCCGGCCACACACGGCCTAAAAAAAATCTATATAAATAAAATAATAGAGGTCTGCCGTTGAACGCGCATCATTGACTGGAACTACTGGATAGATTTCAATTCAGTTTTCTAAGTTTTATTTCTTAAAAAGTTGTTCCTTTATACATTATCTTAATTTTTAAAGTTATTAAAGCTTTAAGAAACATAATATATTAGTTATAAGCTCACAATAAGCAACGCAGACGAAGTCGCGAGTATAAGCCAGTTTGTTTATAAGCTGTCCACAGCAGTATAATACCGAAAATACTCATAGACCATGTGATAATGTATTACGTAGCTACTACAAAATTATTCTTCGCTAGGAAGATATCCGTTTAAGCAGGATTTGATCTGCTTCATCACGTGCATAAGATCCTCTTATCTAAGACGAGTTTTCTCTTACAGGAAATTAGGAAGGGTGTTAGCCTACTCTATCACTGTTTTCTAATTTATAATAAATTGAAAACAGTTAAAAACTATGTAATTTTAGGATAAAAATGTATGTGTTAATCTTTTGAAGTAATCCGCATACCGATTTCAATCCAAATCTGGACAGAAGTTTATGTTGATTATCAAAACTTAAAATACCCTAAAATCTAAGCACACGACATTTCACTCTTTATAATATAAGTTACGAGTGGAAGTGGTATTATTACTTTTGGGAAATACATTTTCAATTGTAAGCTTGCCGCTCCACCACTGAAACAATGTATCACAGTTCCTCCAATACAGGCGGAGAAAGCACACGTTGGGTTTATTTAGTGGGCGAGGGCCCCACACTACTCTGTTCGTTGCCCCGAATGTCGGGGTGTGCGGTTAGGAACATATTTTCCTGCCTTAACAAAAAAAAGTCTTGTCGTTTATTTTATATTCTTATTGCTCTCATGTTTTCCCGGTCTAATATAGAAGTTGGCTTCAATTTCCATATCCTATTTCTTTACAAAAAATAATGTTATTTTATGCACATGATTGCAATAGGAAATCATAAAAAAAACTGAAGGAAAATCCTGTTTACCTGCGGACGTGACTCAGGCAGACACACCGATGCAAGAAGGCAGACGTGATAATATAAATGTGACACAGCTCATATTTATAAAAACATAGTGCTTTGAAAGAGGTTTTGAGACAGTTTTTACTTTTTTATCAAATAAAGCTTGTGAAAATAGGTAAATAACTACACAGATTAGAAGGATCTAAGAAGCAACTACCACAAATGGAAAAGCTATTCTGTCTGGAACTCAAATGACCAGTGGGCCTAGCCAAGTTGCAGTCTATGATCGTTAACGCTTTAAAAAACTATTAAGATGTACGGCAATTTGATATCTTTAATGATATCTATAACGCTAAGTCTTAGACTTAACGTTAGAGCTGTCTAATTTCCATACATTTTGAGAGATTTCGATAGCGTTAGCAATCATAGAATTCAACTTGGCTAGACCGACAGAACATTGCGTCTATCTTCTTTTCAATATGAAATGTGCTCAAGTTATTATTAAGCAAACGATTGGAATCCAAAATTCTAAATGGCAAACTAGATAAAATAAAAATTATTGTTGTAAAATAAAAAATCTTGTCGTAAAATGAATATGCTTAGACAGTCAACCACATTAGTGGTACAGAGAGTATCGACAGTTGCGATCGCCTTTATTATTAACGACATAATGCTATACATATAATAAACCTACCTACACCACCAAAATATCGCTATTTCACACCTTTAACAGTAACGTAGATTTAAATGTCTCTACCATACCAACGGATGAATCGATTACCCAACAACTAATGGCGTAATAAAAACAATTTTAATAGTTTAGATACTATTTTTGTATTTAAACATCAAGCGATGATACTAAATAAATGTATAAACAAGTTTGGAGCTGAATTTCGGAAATTTACCTCTTTTTGTGTTGAGCCGGAAAAAATGTACCTAAACGCACACCCCGTCGTTTGGAGCAACGAACAGGGTAGTGTGGGGCCCTCACACACTAAATAAACCCGCCATATGCCGTCTCTATTATGTTTCCAGAAATTTATGACATTGCCATTAAATACGTCAATTGTCGCTATAAACGCCGACGGGAGCCGAACATGGCCGAATGTAGCCGAACTGATTCAAATATGGCCGCACGCATTCCGATTGCATCTAATAACCTCAAAATCGAATGCAAAATGGCGTATTGAATAAATGACGCCGCTTCGTTTAGCATTCCAACATGCCATATGTGAGTACGCATTTTCATTTGGGGCCATTGTCTTGGCAGATATTAGTATTGATTTCAATAAATAAATTAATCGTATGCCTTCGCGAATAGCATCGGTTTGGCACGCGACGCAGGACAATTGATGAATCGATAAGTTCTCGATTGTACGGCTATGGTTTGTCTGGTAGTTGGTGATTTTATAACGTTTGACTCATGTCTCGTACGTGAGCCAGGCCGCTAACATGTATGTAATTTTCATTGTGAACAAGCTAAACAAATAGGCTTGCAATTGTCTACATAATGTTACATGCGCAGACCACACACCACCAATGTTAGCGATAAATGTTGCATTTCTTTGGTATATCCTCACAAACTTTATCATACACATAATTATTTATCGTGGCATGTCTATAGGAGAGTAATGACATCGTATAGAATGCATTTGATTCGTCACTTAAATTAGTCAATAAGAAATAAGTAAACTAGTACCGGCAGAGCCTTGCTTGTCTCAGCATGAATGAGCCGGCTCAATCGGGAAAGTACTACCCTCTCACGGAAGGTCAGCGTGACACAACAGTTGGTTGGCCTTCAATTGTTTTTATATGGTGAGTGAGAGCGCCACAGGTCCAAAGACCATCCTTAACCTTCCTCTTCACCTCCTATCCCTTTTCTGGGAGATTTTCTTGAGCCCAACTGGCCTCAGCATGAAAATCTTTTGGAACACCTCATCGTGCATCCGGACCGTATTTCAAAATGTCTGATTTAGTTCCCACTCGTAGCTATAATTTTCTATTTCACATTTTCACACTTTGTATTCTACTAGTAAATCGTTTTTAAAATTTTATTTTGTCTGTTTGTGTCCTCGGATCTCGCTAAAACTATTGAAATTATTATGATGGCACTTTTTTGACAGTTTGATAGCTATTAGTAGGTACACTTAAAAACCGATGATCAATTACTATCTCTTATCATCAATTGTAGTCTCTATGCCACTATCGTATAATTCAAAAATATTATAGTAGCCAATCATTTCAAGAAAATGACTTTGAAATAGGTGTCAAAACCCTGCCTTTTAAATAACCAAACTCACCTAAACCGGGCTATATGTATGGTATACATGGGTAACAAATTTCTGACGTATAAGCAAAAACACTGTGTAAAGCTTACGACACGTCCGTCGGCTCAATGACTTTGACAGTTTTCTCTTTTTATCTTTGCCTTGCCAGATTCCCAAAATAGGCACAAAACTGTTAATCACTTTAACATCTGGCTACAGTGACTACAGGTATGATAAACGAATTTATCGTCAAGCGGACCACACAAGCCATATTTTTAAACAACAGACAAAAACGTCAAGGGGCATTTTCATATTCAGCCTGCAATGACAGCTGCCAGTTGCAATTTTATCATCGAATATTGTCGGCAATAAGAAATTTTGGCTTAGATTTACGGTAATAATGGCTTGCATTATTTACTGAGTGTTAACAAACTTATGTATTTAAAATATTTGCAAGACTTAATCTACTTGTATATCAGAAACTGTTCCCGGTGAGGCATTAGAAATTAGCTTTAGAAAAACGTTCGCATCGTGCATCGTAAGGAGAGTTAGTTTTTCTAATGTCTTTTTTGTTAAGTCGGGATAAAATATACCTAACCGCACACTCCGTCGTTTGGGGCCACTAACAGTTTAGTGTGGAGCCCTCACCCACTAAATAACCCCACTCTGTGTCCTCTCTCCGCCTGTATCAGCGGACCACTGGAACTGTGTTACATTGCTTCAGTGGTCATAATGTGTGTGTCCTAACTAGAGATGAAACGGATATCCGGTAACTATCCGGTATCCGGCCTATCCGGTCGTGTTTTCAGTATCCAGCCGGATACCGGATAGTAGTTCAGTATCCGGCCGGATTTCTGATAGTGAAATTCATAAAAATTCTCAATATTTTACACGAGGCAAATCATACCACAATAGGTTATGGGCACCGTTTATTTTTATAATAGCACGTCCAAAATGTATGTTTTATTAATTAGTTTAATACTCAAATTAACAAGTTTAGTGGTAAATTGTGGTGGATGAATACCAAATTTTCCGCATTTGTTGGTAAGAGGCGACTCCGCTTGGCTTCGTATACCAGACTAGCTTCTGAAAATAGCCTTTCGCTATAAACGCTACTGCCAGATGCTGAAAGATAAATTCTAGCAAACCTTGACAACTGCGGGTATTGATTCAAACAAACTGACCACTAAATGGTCGTAATTGCGATCTATTTGAGATGTCTTTAAGAAAAAGTCAATCTCGTTAGCAATTAGATTTTGTTTTCTTGATCGCGTCAATCCCTACTATTATCCTCTCCCATTTCATTGAAACAGTTCCAAAGTGTCATGAGCTTCATGTGTGAAGTTGGATCCAGTTTCATCTTCTTTCATTCGTTTAGTAGGTGCATCATGTAACGCGACAAAGGGCCGAATATCCGGTAGCCGGACATCCGGCGCTCCAGCCTCGTAGCTCCGAATATCCGGTATCCGGTATCCAGCCAAACCACTATCCGTTTCATCTCTAGTCCTAACAGCAGTTGGCAGCTATTACCAGCGATTGATCACTTGAGTAATTGAATTTCAAGTGGTAAGATGTTATTGTCCAGTATCCATCCATCCATCCATCAGCCTTTCAACGTCCACTACTGGACATAGGCTTCCCCAAGAGAACGTCACAACGAGCGGTCCCGTCATGGGGGATAATGCCGTAATCGCCACGCTTGGCAGGCGGGTTGGCGATCGCAGTGGATGTTGTTAATACTCGAGGGAGTGCTGCTGCCCACTCCACCGGTATTCCCTCAGTCGGCTCTTACGACTTCCGTAGGTAGAGAGGAGTGGGACAATTCTAAAGCCGGCCCCACACGGCGTGTCGTATAAGGCGACTAAGGTGTAGGGCTGGGTACTTGGTGAGAGTACCTACTCACTTGCTGTCGGGCCCGAGGGGATCGGTTCAACCATCTCCTGTGTAACCGGTCATGAAGCACGTCAGTGTGTTTTGGCTGTAGCAGGAGATAGCCATTTATTCTTTCATTTCATATATGCTCTCGGTATAGTTGAGTCCATGAGCGACGCTTACCACTTATCATCAGGTGCGGGATCGTCTGCCATCATAAGCAATAAAAAAAAATTAGATACTCATATTCGTATTCGACGAATAGTGTGAGTATTCAACAGCTAGGTAACTAAAAAACAGCTAGGATTATTCCATCTCAGGATTTTACAACCCCCCGCCCCGACTTTGGCTGCGTAGACTTTAGTATATAAATACGTCACTCTATGGTGCACTAAAGAACTCTATGAAAAAAATGCTATCCCACAGTAAACCATCTATTTTTAGCAGTTGACATGCTCCGCTACTTTTTAAAGTACAAATTATTTGTGAACAAGGGAAAATAGATTTTTAGTACGAGCGGGAATCGAACTCGCTTCCTTTCCAATCCGGGGAAGTGCTCTAAGCCAAAAACGTTTAAAAATCAAGCTCAGTGGCTTAGAGCACTTCCCCGGATTGGAAAAGACGTGGGTTCGATTCCCGCTCGTACTAAAAATCTCTTTTTCCTTATTCACAAATAATTTGTACTCTAATCGGTAGAGTATTTATGGCGTGAAAGCATAACTAACGCACGCACGCACTTTTGCATTTATAATGTTAGTAAGGGTCTCTTAATAAGACACATTTGGACTTGTTTCTGAGGACTTCAATTCCATAAATCAAATAGTATTAATATCTGCCGACTCAATACCATAGCATCGATTAATTCGTAATAACAATTTGTCGTCGGCACATACACTCGCCTACTAAGACTTGCAGTAACATAATATATTCGTCTCTCGATCCTACGTAGCGGCTGTAGGCGAGTACTGTGATTGACATGTCTTAGTACTTCTGTCTGTCAAATACTATTGCTGTGATGGTTTAAGTAATAAGGATATTTTTTTTTAATATGTGCAACGGTTTAATTTATAATATATTTACTATTTTATAGAACATACATTCGTAACGTGTTCTCGAATGGTATGAGAGTTAGAAAGGTATACAGATACAGTATCGGTCATATAAGACTAAATGTGAGTTGGAGATTGTGAGTTGTAAATAGGTTTCTACGATAGCAAGTGTGAGTTGGCAATCTTTGGTTATTGTGTGTGCGCTAAGATAGCCGGGGTTGTCAATGCGTTGGTGTGTGGTAAGTAAGGATTTATTTTGTCTTTGTCGATCCATATTAATATCTCTTTTTTTTTAAAGAACACCCTGCACTAAGGAATAATCCTTGTAACGCGGGGGACTTTACAAAGATACAATTTCACAGACACAAAATACACCCAGACTTAGAACAACCATTTGTGGTTGTGGGAATCGAACCCACAACACGTGTGCGGGAGGCCTGTATCTAAACCACTCTGCCATGTGTGCAGTCATACATCATGTTGCTAAGTATGTCTTCGCCTAGTGCTAAGTAAGCATTATTGTATTACCTAGTCTTAAGTATTACTTGTAACTAGAAATAAATAGGATATAAGACGATACTGACATATACTCATTTATCTCCATGTAAATTAAAACCTATATAGGGTAAGGTTTCTCCTCCTAAAATATCTATTCTATATAAAGTCCGCCTCCTCCTCTTAGACGCATCTCATCTCTCTCAGACCTCTTTTCAGAAGCTATATCCAGCAGTAGATGATAGAAGACTGTTAGATAGATAAACCCCGATGACACGGATTCTTTCTCTGAGGGGCATAGTTGCCTAAAGAGATATAACGGTTGAAATTAAAAAAACATACAAACATAGCATCACGCCTGTATTCCCCGAAAGGGTAGGCAGAGGTGTATTACGCACCCACGGTTCGCCCTCTATTACGTGGGACTTAATCCCACGTAATAGAGGGCGAGCCTATTGCCGTCTACTGGGCACATTTCCAAACTCCGGGCTGCTTACTGAGAATTTTTATTTTTACGAAAAGCTTAATAAAACTGCCCGAGCCGGTGATCAAACCCGAGACCTCATGATCAACCGTCGCTCACACAACCGCTGCGCCACAGAGGCAGTTAAAAAATTAGAAATAAAAAAACTATCAAAACTATAATTCCATAACACATAAAACGCAATCAAAACTTGGTAAGCGGCATTTATATAGTTACACAAACTATAGTCAAGCATAGTAGGACTGAGTGTCGTGACCCTATTGCGTGTATGAGTCATGTTCGTGGCGCGTGCGCAGCACTTTGAGGTTTTAAATTTCGAATATTCCAATTTGCATTAAGTTAAAACGATAAGGCACGATACGATCACACTAGATTATTTTATTCCTGGCAACCGTGAAAGGTAACTTGATTCACTAAACACGCATTAGGAAAAGCATTAAGCTTTTCTTGAACTCACTTCAATTTCAACGAAAATTATGACTGTACACCTTAGTTTTGGCAGGTCCTTAATGGTTACAATAGAGTTTGCATATAAGGGGATGACAATATATCATATTAATTAAATACGGCTAGTACCGAATAAAATGTAAATGATATTTTACACTCGATAGTTTTTTCATCGGGTTAACAGATTTTATTGTTCTAAAGTCCATCCATCAGCCTTTCAACGTCCACTGCTGGACATAGGCCTCCCCAAGAGAACGCCACAACGAGCGGTATCGTCATGGGGGATAATGCCGTAATCGCCACGCTTGGCAGGTGAGTTGGCGATCGCAGTGGATGTTGTTAATACTCGAGGGAGTGCTGCTGCCCACTCCCCCGGTATTCCCTCAGTCGGCTCTTACGACTCCCGTGGGTAGAGAGGGGTGGGACAATTCTAAAGCCGGCCCCACACAGCCGTATTGTTCTAAAGTAGTAAAGTATATATTTCTTATATGAACAAATTTTTTTTAAACATCACTCTATGGTAGTATTATTATGTCTATGCAAAATGGAATAGCTATCCCACGGAAACTATTAATTTATCTGGTCTAGAAATTAGTCTATATCCTTTTCTGCATTCTAGACTATAGTATGTGTGCAAAATTTTATGATGATTGGTTTTGAACAACACATCGTGAAAGCGTAACAAATCATCAAATTCACTTTCGCATTAGTAAGGATAGACTAACATGTCCTTAAATTTGTATAAGACTAAAGTACAAATTATTTATGAATGAGGAAAAAGAGAACTTTAGTGCTAGCGGGAATCGATCCTGCGTCCTTTCCAATCCGGAGAAGTGCGGAATCCGGGAAAGTGCGAATGAGGAAAAAGATCATTCACATATAATGTGTACTTTAAAGTAGCCTGCTAAAATTCAGATCAAAATATTTAAAAAATCACGCCATCAAATAGTATGAATTTTAATTGCAAAATTAAACTTACTATATTGGATTAATGTATGTAAATGTATTCCGATAGGTGGAGTTGGTCGTAAAGACAAATTTAATGTGATGAGGAAATTGGGTATAGCTGAAAGGTCAGTGCAGTAGCTCACTGGTTTAGAGCACTTCCCCGGATTGCAAGGGACGCAGGATCGATTCCCGCTCGCACTAAAGTTCTCTTTTTCCTCATTCACAAATAATGTGTACTTTAAAGTAGCTGAGCATATCAATTGCTAAAATACAGATCAAAATGTTGTATTAGACTACATTCTGACAATAGAGTAACAAATAAGGGGCATATGTTGATCGGCGACCCAGCAAAAACGTATTCCTTTTATGGCATTTTATTAAAAAACAGAAGAGCGTAGAAATCTTGCAGGTGGATCTTAGGCTAAAACATTCAATAATGAAAAAACTTGTTCTATTAGCCTTCAAAACACATATTTTTGCAAATTAACTATGTAACTACTAATGTTGATCGTTAGGATTTATAATGTGTTAAAATTATATGTCATTTTCTAATAAACCATTAATACGATTTATATTGATTATAAGACAAGCAAACGATGTTTTAAAAACGCATAATATATTAAGAGTTTACACTAAGTACCATCCATGGCTTAAACGGTTCGCCCACGCGAAAATACGGACGTTGCAATACTTGCTCCTACTGAACTTTCACCTTCTACGTTAATAAATAATTATCCATAAATGATTTGCCTAACCTTTACATTTGATGCAGTAATAAATTAACGCCTTAACCAGCTGAACAATTTTAATTTAAAGCAGTTTCGTGTAGTCACCAATAATTAAAAAATATATTCCTAAGCGGTAGATATGTAAAGGCCAGGTCAAGAGTACTCGTAACCGACGAGCATGCATGAAAGCGCTGATGAAAGTAGATGAAGCGAAAGATGTTTCTCAGCATTGTAGCAAGTAGAGAGAAGTGGTCAAAATTTTACTATAAAATACTAAAAGATTTTTTGTAATCTGATTGTTGTTTGCAGAGATTAGCTGGTTTAAATAAAGAAACTTTTCAGATTTATTATGTTAACTAGCCTTTGTCTGCGGCGGGCCTAGTTTTTAGGTTATATATCAGATTTCCGATATAGTACCAGCATAAAATATATACCAGTTTTTAAGTCTAATCAAAAGCTATCAAATAAAAAAGTTGCATCAAAATCCATTCTGTAGTTTTGGCGTGATACGCGGACGAACAAACAGGCAAAAATTAAAAAAAAAATAGTTTTTTTGTTCAGACACGCCTATATATATAGCCTAATTCAGTATTTTTTCTCAAATATCTTAAATGTACAGACACAGCTCTGTTACAGCTTTATAATAGTATAGATAGATAAAGATGTATAGATGGTTGCTGGCAACTTTAAACAAAATACATAGTCTACGTAAATCTGTTTTCGGATCAGTCTGACCATCGCTCGCGGATGTAACGTGTGTAACTAAACCCTAATTACTGAGTATAATTAGTAAAAACAGGTCTAGTCCGTGCGTAGTTGCATGTGGAGGCCAAAACATATTAATATACTTAAATAATAGGCGATATTCTATGGTAACGAGATAATTATACGAGGCGTGGGCTCAAAGGAACCTAGTTATTTTAGTAATTATACACTACTAACTGATGCTTAGTAACAGCTGTGATTACATTACAATAATTTGACAGAATTTGAACTTAATCGCGAACCTAGCAGGTTGTCTTGCACGTCATCACTGAAGTAGTGTAACACAGTTCCAGTGGCCCGCCAATACAGGCGGAGAGACGGCACACGGCGGGTTTCTTTAGTGGGTGAGGGCCCCACACTACCTTGTTCGTTGCCCCGAACGACGGGGTGTGCGGCTAGGTACATTTTTTCCCGCCTTAACAAAAAAAGGGGGTGTTAAACTTATGCTCAATATAATACCAATAATATATTTCCAAGTACTCCAAGCGCGCTATTGGCAGGCCACCGGAGGGTGGAAGGTAGACAAACAGTACTTCATTCACAAACACAGCAGCATAATTCAGCTGCAAGTATCGATTCATGCAAGGAACAATCCTTGGAATTCCATTCTAGTTTCAATATAGGAAGGAGTATTTTCATCATCAATCAAAAACCCAAGAGTTTCCCCGTTCCTGCTCACCGTACGCAAAGTACACTTACATCCTTTCAGCGAATACAAACACTGAATGGAACTACCAGATGTTTCGAAGGTCGATTTTCAATGTAGTCCTCTAGGCCCTTGTCCTAACTAATTAAGTCCAACGCAATACATTTCCCTTTTCCTTACTTTGTGTTCAAAGGCCATTATTACTACTTGCTATGTAAAACTTATCCTACAAATCATATTACTGTATGTAAAGTTTAATTAGTAATAGTATTAAAATGATCGCAGCAAAGATTACTGTACGTATTAGCAAATTTTATTTCGACTCAATTAGGCGATAAGGTCACACAATGCTATGTTTGTTGCAACGCAAATGCGGCCTCTAGCCTCGGTAAATCAATCTTTTAAGCAATAAATTCTTGCGGGAAGTACTTTGTTTACACACAGCTCTTAAATCTACACTTTTATATACAAACTAGCTTTTGCCCGCAGCTCCGAAAAGCTAGTTATTAAAAGTAAAGTTGACAGTTTTTAACTCTAATCAAAAGCTATCAAACAAAAAAAAACATCATAATCCGTTCAGTAGTTTTAACGTGATACAAACAAACAAAACTACAGACTAAAATTTAAAAAAATATATAGTATTTAGATATTTTTATATATATTTTTAGCATTTGACATGCTTAGCACTAACAAAGTCACGAGCAGATCCTGCTCGTGACTGTTATTTTCGATTTCATATTTTTCACTTTGTGTTTAAAATATTCAGTGTTCAGAGACACCTAAATCTAAATTTATTTTTTCTCAAATATCTCAAAAGTACAGACAGAGCACTGCTACAGCCTACAGCTATATAATGTAGTTTTATGGAATAGATATAGTATAATAAAACCAAACAGAGTTTTTCATTTCTTAATGACGGATGGATGACCGGTTAAGAAGATATACAATGGGAAAGTGGAAGGATGTAAGTACAGGGGGAGACCGAGACTCACCTACCTAGACCAAATCGGTCATGTATTAAAGGAAGGTGGAGTCAGGAGTCTCCGAAACCGGCGAGCGTGTATGAAGAGAATTATGAATGCTGACAGAAGCGAGAGATGTATGCAAGAATTGAGCCTTTTTGCACTCTGTTCTCTCTGCCAACCCCGCAAGGGAAAGGGATCGCGCTAATAACAGTAATTAACGGTCATATTTGAAAAAAAAAATCGCATTTTATAGCTAATTTATTATTCAGGTTACGAGAACATGTTACTACCCTTACAAATGGAGTCAGCGGCTAAGTGAAGGTACTAGAAACAGGATGAATTTTTAATTCATGTGCTTCATTAACCACTAAAATAAAAAAATAAAAATACGCAGTTCAAACTGTGGTGTACGAAAAGTCGATGTTTCGTTATTTAAAAACTTAATATTAAATTAATAATAACAAATAAATCAGAAATAAAAATTTAAAGAGAATAGATTGCCATCACAATTCTAGAGTTTTATTTCTGCTTACACAAAAGAAATAAAAATATAATGCCATGGTTGTAATTTCTAGAAAAGCGTACGTGAACTGTGTACTATTAACTGAACTAGTTCGTCGAAAATGCAAACTTGTAGATATATACCTATTTCGAAAACTAACAATGAGCTAAATGCTCAATATATTTAAAAAAAAAATAATCAACACAATGGCTGTGTTCACTACTCTATATGAGTATATCAGCCAAGGGCTTTGAGTGATGTGCATTCAGCTATAGTACAACACTGGAGCGAATTGCTACATTTTTTAAATTAAGGCGGGAAAAAATGGTGCTAACCGCCCACCCTGTCGTTCGAGGCAACGAACAGGGTTGTGTGGGGCCCTCACCCACTAAATAAACCCGCTGTGTACCCTCCGCCTTCATTGGCGGGACACCGGAACCATATTACATTCCTTCAGTGGTCACCGAATTGCTACCTTAGATTATTCTAGTGCAGCTCACCTGCAAACAGGCTATCGCAGTTCAATAACAGCAATAACCACATTTAGATATTTTTATATATATTTTTAGCATTTGACATGCTTAGCACTATACATTAAACACAAAGGGAAAAATGTGAAATCGAAAATAACAGTCAGGAGCAGGATTTGAACCTGCATCTCCTGGATACCGTCCAGATGTTTTTTCTTCACTTTGTGTTTAAAGCAATAACCACTTTAGTCTAGTACAGTAGTTGTGATATAGATGAATATACATAGTACGAGTATGGATAGATAGATGAATAGTATCTTGTCTCCTATAGATTTGGGTAGCTAATATATTTCAGCTTAAAATATGGTGGTCTGTAAACGTTACGGACGATAATTTTACGTGATAACATCAAATATGTTTTCTGAGAGTTTCGCAAACAATGCATCGGTCGTCATCTTACGAACCGCAGATGAACCACGTAGTCAGGTTACTTTAAATACCGCCACCTATTTCTATGATTTAGCAACTCTGGGCGGAACGTGACACTTTATCGTGCGTGCGGCGGCGTTCATCGATTCATAAGACGTTATCACGTCCCTATTAATCTGCACTTTAATAAAAATGAAGGGAAATTATAAAATTAGTCAGTTTTAAATAATTTTGGAGATATTTGTTATTCACGCCTAAGGCATTCAACTGAAATATATCTTTAAAAAGAATAAGTGGTAATTTATAAGGAAATGATTTACTACGCGTAGATATATTTTCCCAATAGACTACCTCACATATCATGAAGAGCCTTTTAAGATTTTCTTTATTGATAGACTAATGTATATCAACAATCTTACATAGACATATATGCACCTTATTGTAACCGTAATAAGTATCTCTTCAATCGTAAATATAAGTTGGCACTTCGGTATCACATGTGACAAACGGAATTAATTGTATTATTATGATACGACATGTTTAGAATGTTAATATGTACGTCGGTTCTTTTTGTTAGGGCTTCCTAGAAAAGTTTTGTGTTATTCCGCGTGTGTTTGTGGACGTTCTTCGTGGAATTCGCCACGGTATGAATAGTTCGTCTAGGCTGTTTTAAGCGAGCTGTCGTTAAGAGAATTATCAATACTGTGGCATTTATTTTATGCTGACTTAGCAACAGCCCCGTAACATAACGGGGGTGAACTACAATTATATAATTTAGGACCGAACTATCTCCAACATAACTCAAAAGAAATTCCTGTAAAGTTGCCCAATTACCTGTACATGTATGGGCGCAGCTGAACGTGTGACAAGCTTAATTCTGTTAGTTAATGAAATAGAAATGAATGATGGTCTAGATATTCAACTATTCAGCTCATAATTAGATTCTTCATTTTATTGATAGAATTTATCAGCGGTCACGTTTATTAACAATGAATTACTAACTCAATTGACGAGGCGTCCTATGTTGCTACACTCGGATTTAGCTAATTTCGATCAATCCGTCATAAACGCAAGAAGAGCAAGCAACTTAGATAAGCTAATAAGCTAGACTGCCATCTTCAGGAATTTAAAGAACATACCATATGCATGTGGAAGAAAATTATTACCTTCTTTACGACCATTTAAAATACGAACCTAAATTTTGGTAAGTCACCTTTCACTCCTAATGTAAAGTTTATAATTATAACTACATAAATAGGCATATCTTTGATATTTCCCACTACGCTACTGTTTTTGGTATAATCTCGTTCTGCCGCCATTTTTGGACAGAGACAAGTTTTTACACTCGTCTAAATACGGCCCGCTGTTGGTAATGGTACTATATATAAATATTAATCTTGATGTTATATTTAAGTCACTGGTATTAAATATAAACAAAGTTAAGGAAACAGTAATAAGCTATATTATGATTTGTTACAAAATTACGAAACAAAAATATAGCAAAACGGACGAAATTTCAACTCACGACCTTTTGGAAATCCATTGCCACAGTCCTTTCATTTCAGGCAGGTCACCTCGTCGAACAATTACTAATTGAGAAAATAGCATACCTACTCGTACTACGGATGATTATGTACACATTCCAATAGATAGCGTATAAAAATCTCAAAAATTCAGATACGTCAAATTTAGTCACTGCGAATGGCAACCCAGTTGATATAAATAGAGGAGCCATTGGTTGTTCTTGCCATTCGCACATTTGCAAGAATAAGACCAAAATTCTTCTTTCTTCAACCCCTTATCCTAAACTTCGTGGGCTTCGGCTTCCAATCTGCTTAATTATAGTATCAGTATTTGTTTGGAGCGACTGCTTATCTGGCTTCCACGACACAAAAAAGGAAACTACTTTCGACCTCACAACAAGAGCAGTCGTATTTTTATTCAAGATTCTGACAAAAAATTCTGACTCCCATCAAGACCAGAATCAATTCCGAAAATTCATAACCATGGCAACAAACGAAGATCAAGACACAACCACGGTCTTCTTTGATAAACAAGACTACTAATACGTCAACACGTCAGTGTGGAGTCAGATAGGCAATTCCTAAAGTTCCATTTAAATACTGGTAGATCAGTTAAACCGAACAGATTGGTGGCTGATCCCGACAAAGCTTAGGCTAGAATGATAATGATCAGTACTCTTTTTTTACTAGGAAATGAGAATGGATGTTAGAAATTTGTCAGTACTCGTAGTTGCTCTGTAAAGTTCTGCTGTTTATCGATTAGTGATTAGTGTCATTAATCCTTGATGTGTCTCCAGCATTACAATGAATAAAACTTCCCTAGGGTCAATTTCTAACCCATCACTGGCTTAATATGGGCGTTATAATAGTACTTATTTTGCTCACTAGTGGAAAAGAACTAGGACGATGAAAAACGTATACTTATTAGTCAACCAGGGACCAGTATACAGTGTCCTGAGGGTTTTTTATTTTTGCTATTTTTTTGGCCCACCTGATGGTAAATGGTAACCGTCGCATGTACTCAACTATACTGCGAGTATTGTTAAGCCGCTGCTCACCATTTCATTTAATAGATCCTATGAAATGAAAGATTAGATAGATTTTCAAAATATATAAAAACGAATATCAATATTTGTCTTGTATAAGATCACGATACTGAAGATCGGATACTTATTAGATTACGCCGTCTATGTCATCTGTCTCTTTGATTATAATTATACTTATGTTTGGTACGTGACCTATTGGAATTCACAATACTAAGTGCGCCTATGCAGTAGATTTATCAATTAAACTTGGTTTTTTATGCTACGATGGTGGCAAACAAGCATACAGCTGCACACCTGATTGTAAACGATTACCGGAGCCTATAGACGCCAGCAACACCAGCGGCATCACTTCCGCATTGCCAACTCCAAGAGATAGAGAGTACAGAAGACGGATAATAAAGAGGGAATTAAGAGGTGGTTTAGGGTCTTTAATCCAATATGGGACACTTCATTGAAGTGAGAGGAATTCAGACCATAACCTATGTTTATTTTTATTTCGTATGGTGGCTTACGAGCCACGTCCCACCTGATGGTAAATGGTAACCGTCGCTCATAGACTCAACTATACCGAGAGTATTGTTAAACCGCTGCTCACCATTTCATTTCAAATATATCAAATTAAAGAATTAACGCCTATCTCCTGCTACAACCAAAACACACCGATGTGCTTCATGGCCGGTCACAAACATGCTGTCGAAAAAATTTCAGGTATACACGCTTCCTCTTGATTATCTCCTCCATATTACCAGTCATGAGCTGGTCTAGGATATTAGGTTAAACGATCACGATATATACATAATCGATCACAATACATACATAACTCATAACACTACAAGTATAAATAATTACGTAAAGAATGCAGAATGCACAGCGAGCAAATAAAAATGTTATCTAAATAGGGATACTTCACGTGTATTTATGGAGGAAGCGTCTAAGTAATTACATATGTTAAACATAATAGAGACATCAACTGATTGTTTATGCGAACTTAAGTGACTATACTGTGAGATAGAAAACGTTTTTGTAGCAAACATGTAACTTTGTATAATGCAATGTGTTTATTTTTTTTCGGACGCAGGTTAAGGCCCTTTAATTTAAGCAGCCTATGTCCAGCAGTGGACGATGAAAGACATTTTAATCGTATGATTTGTATAATGTAGAGAATTGTCAATATATTTTCTTAGCATCATAGCATCACGCCTGTATTCCCCGAAGGGGTAGGCAGAGGTGTATTACACACCCACGATTCGCCAGCTATGTTTAAGTCCCACGTAATAGGGGGCGAGCCTATTGACGTCTACCAGGCACATTTCCAAACTCCGTGCTGCTAGTGAGAATTTTTCTTTGTACGAAAAAGCTCAATAACACTGCCCGACCCGGGGATCGAACCCGAGACCTCATGATCAGCAGTCGCGTGCACTACTTCTGCACCACCGAGGCAGTCGGTATATTTTCTTGATTTTTGTTAAATGAATAGTTCGAAAGTTGTTATGCCCCTTAACTTTTATCGATATCATAATTCAGATATACTTATCCGAATTATGATATCGATGAAAGTTGAGATCCTAAGGCATATATAGCATAGATACCGACCCGCTAGGGCCAGATATCACCTTGCCACCAATAACACAATTGGTGACAACTGCTTACTTCCCTTAGCCGTCTCGTACGACACCCGTAGAAAACAATGGGGTGGTAACACTTGTATTTTTGTCACCACCAAAAAAAAATATAAAGTTTGTTAAATACGCAGCACTTCTATGTTCTACGACCCAGGACACATAACCTTATCACTTAAGGTAGTATTACACCACGTTTTCTCAATAAGCTGACCTTGGACGATGGTTAATTGGCTAAATTGCGTACCATTTAAGGTGGTACCACACTGCGATAATGACATCCTTGTATCACAACGCCAGGCTATACATACTTAGTGGACTTAATTAAATGGCTGCCATATTGGACACTTGAGTCAGTCGTAACTTATGTGAGTAATGCCTGTTATGATTTGAATATGTGCAGGAAGCTTTATGTTATTTAAATTACTTTTTTATTGTAGGCATTGTAGTAAGTATCGATAGCCTGTCGATATAAATCAATTGCTGGATTCATGACGTTAGTGCTCTGCAAGGGTAGATATGACGTCACAGCCTTCAAATCAAGGTGATGTTATTACATAAGACAGTTACTTATGTAATTAACTAAGTTATTTGGAGGCTTTTTTTTGTTAAGGCGGAAAAAATGTTCCTAACCGCACACCCCATCGTTCGGCGCAACGAACAGGGTAGTGTGGGGCCTTCACCCACTAAAGAAACCCGCCGTGTGCCGTCTCTCCGCCTTTGTTGGCGAGCCACTGGAACTATGTTAGATACATTCCTTCGGTGGACAAAGTTATTTGGAGCCTGGGTGTAAATTTTACCAAATAATTGTAGGCTCGTAAAGTATCCATCACAACATTTTTTTTGTATTATAAGCATCATCTAAAAAAATTGTAATAAATATAGTTTAGTTTACATTATCGCACCTTTACCTAATGCTTTAAGCACAAATCATGAATACTATAGTAAAATTGTAACATGCAGATGTCAGTACTTATGAGATACCTATTTAGGAAATTTGAACAGCAACAGAAGCCTTAACAATCACATATAGAATTTGTGTTTGTCTCTCTGTCTATATGTTTGTAACGGCTTAGTATGATATTTTGATAGCTTTTGATTAGAATTAAACACTTATATACATTTTATCTCGCCATTGTACCTGGAACCGTTGATATAACCGAAAAACTGATATCGGGTTCAAACATCAAAAGAATTTCATTAAAACTTGACCTATCCGACTTGGATCTCTATGTTATAGAACATGGAAATTTTATGCCGATGAAGTGGCATAAATGTTGCTTTTTTTTGTTAATGCGGGAAAAAATTTACCGCTATTCAGGGCAGCGAAGAGGGTAGTGTGAGTCCCTCGCTCACTAAAAACCCGCGGTGTGCCGTCTCTCCGCCTGTATTGGCGGGCCACTGGAACTATGTTACATTACTTCAGTGGTGGTTTTTGCGTATCCTGGGTCGTACAATAACAGTTTTAGAGTTTTTCCATCAGGAAATTCTCAGTAGCGGAACTTTGCCAAGTATGGTGCTCTATGCCGTTATGATAAATCGGTTCATTTGCTTGTTATATTAAATTACAGCGCGCTCACTAGTATTAAGTACATGGCTGTATTATTTTTTCGTTGGGTTTTATTTCATTAGGGACGATAGCATCTCGCCACCCACGCGGGTTTGTAATGACTTGCTATATCTAACCCGACTCTGTACACTCATGAACATAACGTGCTCATAATTTTTGTCATATATTGTGCGATATCGATAAACTTTATAATCTTGGCGATTGTTCCGTGTATATTTAGCACTTGACATGCTCAGCGAATACTGGAAAACGAAGTGTGAAAATGTGAAATCGCTCGAAGCTAGCTTTCATAACACATTGCTTCTTAGTGTCTTACATGAAGCCATAATTGCTACGATAGCTAAGCGCCTGGACCGGTGTTCCAGGAGGCGCAGGTTCGATTCACCCTTTTTATAATTATAGTATTTTGTTACTTTAATTCATTTTTAACTATACTTTAGCCATTGTGAAGAATGCCTTCGAGGAATTTATTATAGCTTTTTATCTACCTTAAAGTTATTGGCAATCCGACCCAAATAGAAGAAGTTCAGATGGAAGCCGATGAATTGAAGACTCAAATATTTCCACACGTTCACCCATCTATCATACTGAAAGTGTTATGGTCGCTATCATCGATCCGACCAGCGTATGATGGTGAAGAACCTCTCCAAGTATGATGAAAGGACTAATGGAGCTAGACTCGAAGCCTTAACACGCATACTACACGCATCAACTTCTTTCAAGAAAAAAATCGACTGATTGAAGTGTAAACATAAATATTATTATCATTGGCATTATCGTTATCACTGCACTTACAGATAAATTTATCTTATACTATCATAAAGCTGTAACAGAGCTGTGTCTGTACATTTAATATATTTGAGAAAAAATGACTGAATTAGGCTATATAGGCGTGTCTAAACACAAAACGATATTTTTTATTTTTGTCTGTTTGTTTGTTCGCAAATCACGCAAAAACTACTAAACGGATTTTGATTCAACTTTTTTTATTTGATAGCTCTTGATTAGACTTAAAAACTGGTGTACATTTGATCCCGCTAATATATCGGGAACTTGAGATATAACCTAAAAACCTTTTAGTTTACTCTAAAATTACTCTGTAACCACATTGAAAGTAATTGGATGAAATTATTATCTGTTTTGGGGAGGTCTACGTCCAGCAGTGGACGTAGAAGGTGGATGGATGGATGATTCCGTTATACATATTGCATGTGGATTTGCTTGCATCAAGTATGGAAGAGAATACATGAATATCCCATATGACAACACGCAAACGAATTCACGGGCAGAACCAAATCATGTATATGGTAGTTTACTAAGGAGATCATAGCTTTAATTGTCCAATTGGTCGGAGAGGTTAAGCAACTTTTGTGCGGTTGACATTAGATGGGTGACCAAATTTGAAATCCATTATCAGCACATGCCATCCTTCATATTTCGTAATGCACACTAATCTGCGTGTCAAATAACATTCTAGCACTCTTTACACGGTGCTATAGAATTCTGATAAAAAATCCATCCATCAACCATCTGATCAGTGATCGCCAATACGACTTTCGACAAGGTCGGTCTGCTGGAGATCTTCTTGTGTACCTCACTCATTGCTGGGCAGAGGCCTTCGAGGGTGGGGGTGAAGCTTTGGCATTCAGCCTGGACGTCGCGAAGGCATTCGACAGGTTTTGCCATAGGGCCCTTCTATTGAAGTTTCCATCATATGGAATCCCCGAGGGGCTCTGCAAATGGATCGCCGGCTTCCTCCATGATTGCAGCATCAAAGTCGTTGTAGACGAATGCTGTTCTGATACCATGGAGATTAATGCTGGCGTTCTTTAAGGCTCGGTGCTCTCCTCAACGCTGTTCATCCTGCATATTAATGACTTGCTCTCGATAGAGAGTATGCATTGCTATACGGATGACAGTACGGGTTATGCGTGATATACCAGCCATCAGAAAGTCCCTCGGAACATGCTGGAGGAGAGGCGGACCCAACTTGAGTCTGAAATCGAGCGCTCTCTAGGGCGGGCCTCGGAATGGGGAGAAAAGAACTTGGTTCAATTCAACCCTACGAAGACACAGATTTGCGCGTTCACTGCAAAGAAAGACGCATTTGTCGTGACGCCCCAGTTTCAAGGGGTAACTCTCCCGGTCTCCGAGAGTATTGTGATCCTCGGCATCGACACATCCAGCAAATTCCAGTTCGGGAGTCATTTGGAGGACAAAGCCATATTGGCGAGCAAGAAACTGGGCGTCCTGAACTGAGCCAAGTGGTACTTCATCCCGAGGCAGCGGCGTATAAAGTGCTGTATAAAGCACAAGTCCACCCTCACGTGGAGTACTGCTCACATCTATGGGCAGGCGCACCAAAATACCAGCTCGACCCACTTGACTGCCTGCAAAGGCGTGCTGTTCGGATTGTCGATGACCCCAATCTCACGGATGAGTTGGAGTCGTTGGGGCGGCGGAGAGACTTTGGGGCTCTCTGTGCGCTCTATCGATTCTTCAACGGGGAGTGCTCTGAGGAACTATTTGAGGTGGTACCAACATCGCCATTTTACCACCGGACCACGAGACGTACTGGGGTTCATCCATATCACCTGGAGACGATCTCATCTAAGACGGTTCGTTTTCAGCGTTTTTTTCTACCACGTACGTGTAAGCTCTGGAATGAACTTCCTGCTGCGGTGTTTTCCCAGCGTTACGACTTGTCCCTCTTTAAACGAGGTTTGAGAAGAGCACTTTACTCATGGTAGGCGGCGCTTTGGCTGTGACCCTGATGTTGCCAAAGTCCATGAGCGGTGGTTACCATTTACTATCAGGTGGGCCGTTTGCTCGTCTGCCACCGTTAGCAAGAAAAAAATTAAAAAAAAAATCTTCTTGGGTCGCACAGGTCAGGTAGGCAGTTTTTTCAGATCAATTTGCCGCCCCAGAAAAGTTTTGGGATTATTATGCTAGGAACTCTCGAAAGACAATAGAATAAATGATAACTCATTATGACTGTACACCGTTACAGTACGCATTGCGTCGTGCGGGGTTCACGTCCACAACTCCTGTTTTATCTCACGGAGAAAGTTATATTAGCTGAGGTCACCGCAATTATTGTTTTGGAAGCACGTGGAGTCTTATAAACTAGATTTAATAGTAACACTTCATTATACTGACAGCGCTAATATTGCGACGTATAAGTTGTGAGAAAGCCCAGGGGCCTTAGAATATAAGTCACAAAATCATATCGACATCGTATCGTCTCGCTTGTGATTAGTCGATAAACCGACGCGTGATAATCCCACAGCCAATCACGGTGATCTGATGACATGTCGATACGATTTAATGAGATACATTCTAACCCCCCTGGTTGGTTCTGGCCCTACTAATTCTTGCTTTTAATTCTGATGAAATACTTCTAGTATTGGTCTCTCGGTCATTAAGTCTTGGTGTTCCATTCTCTATTCTGGTATTGTTGAAGACTTACACCACGACGTTCCGTTAGATAGGAAGGCAAGTGAGTAAATAATAAAATTAATAAATTAAGCAAGATGCTGCACAAATGACTTACCGGTACGGAGTTTCTACAATGGTGTCATTCTTACGCAGGCAACTTCCAGGTATCCATCCATCCATTCATCAGCCTTTCATCGTCCACTGCTGGACATAGGCCTCCCCAAAATAGGGGTTTTACCATAATCATCACGCTTGGCAGGCGGGTTGGCGATCGCAGTGGATGTTTTTAGTACACAGGGGAACGCTGCTGCCCGGTCCCCCGGTAATCCCTTAGTCGACTTTTACGACTCCCATAGGAAGAGACGGGGTGTTGCTATTCTTGGTGCCCATTACATAGCTTGAATAAATCTAACACTAAAGTTTACTACCACATTATGTTGCAAACTGTCAATTTCAAAATATGCAGATGCCTGGAGCATACTGCGTTGATAAAAAATCGTAGGTGAACCAGATATGGGATTTGCAGTAAAACAACAAAACTCGTCACTATATCTTGAGAAGTTATGATCGAAATCAAGTAAAGTATTTGTCGCATCGCGTTCATCCCAGACAGAGACTAGAGATACACCTTCAAATGATTCGACGTCCTATTCGATGCTTTAAGGTATCATCAAGGAATCATAGATGAAAACCACGAGTTTGGTTGAATTTTATTGACATTAATTTCTATTAAATATAACTAAATATATTCGAATGCAAATATAGCTTAGAATGTAAAGGTACATACGAAGAATAAAAACAGTGAGTATAAGTAATATGGTTAGAGCAATACAACTTAATTAACTCATTCTAATTATCGCCTTATGAAACGGAATGCACTCGACGCAACAAATAAGGGACAATATTGCAAGTTCCGATCGTCATCTTTCCACGTTGCTAATATGTATATGCACGTTTTTATATGTTTTGCAAATCAATCAGCTTGAGATAAAACGCCTAAGGAATGGATGTGATATTTAACAGAAGCCGTACTAGAGAGCGATTAAATAAGACTAGGATACGTTGAATGAATTTAATGCAAAAGATAATTTTGTAAATGATTCATGGTCCACCTTTTTAATGGTAAGTGATGACTATCGCTCATGGATCCAACATTATAAAGAATAATGCCACTGTTCGAGAGGATATATCTAGCAGTAGACTGCGATGCTATGTTTAACTATAAATTTAATTGTAAAACATTTACCTGGTAGTATGTTTAACAATTAAATTTATAATCATTTAATTTATACTTTTTTATACAATGAAACTGACGTGTACGCCATCTTTTTTAGACTACCTTTCTCTTAGCCTTATCATGATTTAATTTTTTCCTCATTCATCATTCACAAATAATTTGTACTTTAAAAGTAGCTGAGCATTAAATACAAAATGCTAAAAAATATAGATCAAAAATGTATAGATCATAAATCATTTACTGATATAAATATTATATGAAAGCACTATCTATATTTTACATATCGCAATTCAGTTTTCATTTTGTGACATCACGACGTGCTAAATAGTCTTGTATAGTCTTCCATTACTTCTAGTATAGCCTTCCCCAAAAATTTTCCATTGAATTCAAAAAGATTTTTTTAAATCAGACTATTAGTTGTAGATATTAGTGTGTTGAAATAAACAAACACTTCAGTTTTATTATATTAGTAGGTATTGAAGTAAAGATTGTTGTATGTTAAACTAAACGCATTGCAATCTCCGCTATGCAATAAAACCTCGGCTTAAGGCTTGTTCATTGTTAATTTAATTAAATAGTTTTAATATAATTAGATTTTGTTTTTATTAAATCTGCGACGATTCCATACTCGTCTTTCAATAAATTCTGCCCGCCATCGTGCGGAAATTATTGAAGAATAAGAATACTACCACCTTCTTTAATACAACCTTCTTTCAAAGCAAGAGTACACTAAATAAAAGTTAATATGTGTCACCACCTAAAAGTAGTTTGCTAATTAATCATTAATATTTAGCACAAATACATATATATCTACACTAATATAAGGAACAGGAAAGATGTTTGTAACGAATAAACTCAAAAACTAGTAGACCGATTTCAAAAATTCTTTCACCATTATAATAGTACATTATCCCTGAGTAACATAGACTATATTTATTACTAGAAAAATAGGGATCCCTACTAACTTCGATAGAAATTTAAAATTTTATAAAAAAAAAATATAAATAGTTTTTTATACTAATTTTAAAAAACCTACTTATGACCTGCATAAAAAAACATTTACTCTACGTTTATCTCGAAATATTTAAAAAATAAATGTCCACCTGCGTGTAGTCAGGTCAGGCCGCTAGTATTTATTTACAAGACTTGTAGAAATAATTACAACAAATTTTTACATGTTTTACGCGTTATATATCAGAGTCAGAAGGAATGCTTCCCTAAAATTACTACTCTTTAAAATGAACTAACAAAAAAAAAAGATTACTTTGTTGAACTAGAACCAGTCAAAGCACACACACACTACTGTATTAAAATAATATTTTGAAACATTTACATTACAAATAAGTACCGTACAAGATTGGTATTTTTCTGCTGACTCACGGACCCAAAGCCCGGTGAAGGCTAATCTAAATTTATAAGTCGATTTTGTTTTTAGATTGTTAAATGTAAAATAAATGCTTGCCAAGAATATATTATATTTTTATATATTAGTTATATTTAAAATTATTGTATTACTTTGTTATTATTATTCTGTTGAGCATTCAGTTGAGAGCTACTGAAACCAACCATTCTTTGTAGATGATACATTTATTATATTACGTAGTTTCAACATATTTAATAGTAGTAATATAGACAGACGGGTATGAAAAAAAATCGATATTTTGCGTAGATAAAAAACGACCCTACGTGATTAGTGTCAAGATAATAATAAAAATATGATGATATGAGGTCCAAATCTATACGTAACATTGTAAAAAAATGTATTAAAATAAGATTATTAAGTTTTACAAAAATATTATGATTCCAAATATTCTAAACATTGTAAAGTTAAATTGTAAAATAAACTTCAAGCGAACTTAGTTCAATATCCATCCCAAAAAAAAAAATAACCACTTACCTAGCATTTTACTCAAGTCAGCGTTATGCAGGTCCGGATTCTCGTCAGCCAGTTTTTTCCTTTCAACTTTCGCCCATACCATAAAGGCATTCATAGGCCTCCTTATTCTAGCCTCCTTTAAGGCCTTTGCCTGGCCCATTTTTGTGGTGAACGGGGCTCTAGCGTATTGCTGAGTGGAATATTCACGACTGGTATCATAAGGAGTTCGGTAGTCATACTGTGTTCTGTAGTCCAAACCATAGGGTAAAGTTGACCAAACTACTAACTCGGGGCTAGGCTGTTCCTGGACGGAGTCGGTACTGTTTTCAACTGCTCCTTGTACGTATTGTTCGTAACTTCGGTGGTAGGTAGGGGGTGATTCTGCTATGCCAGCCCCACCGGAGTCCATCATGCTGTGGAAAATAAAAGTTATCAGTTACGTTTTTAGTAAAATGTTAAATTGAAAATTAGGGACTCTAACATGCGTATATTGTAATACTTCATTTTATAATAAAATTATTGTAAATATGTTTATCTTTGTGCAATATTATAATATCTAATATATAAAATTCCCATGTCAGTGTTTGTCACCTTTTTCATCCGAAACGGCTTGACTGATTCTTATGAATGTGTGTATTATCTGTAGGTCTGACAATAGGATGTAAACTATTTTTCTTATCCTTAAGTGATAAGGCTGGTCCACCCTAATTTTAATTTTTTGGACTAATTTTTTTATTTAATTTTTTTTTCGAAAAAATGTATCCAATTGGCATACAAAAAAAAATACATAGAATTGGCATTAAAAGATACATACAACCTTAAATTTTCACCCTTCTCCTACCAACCCCTATTTTTGAATAGCGATATTAGTACCTTAATAACTTTCATTGCAATTTTGCAATGAAAGTTATTTTCACGAAAAAAAAATATGGCGTTACGAAGTTCGCCGGGTGAACTAGTTGGTATTATAAAAATTATTGTGGCTGATTAACCGAAGAGTCAGCTTGTATTCACAGCCAACCAATCACTGGTTTAAAACTGAATATGGCAATACAAGCTACGAGTTTGTTCGTTTGATTTCCTTAACATTCATTTCATACGAGAATTCTATTATCCTACTAATCATAATTCATTCCAATTATATAAATGAGAAAGATTGTCGAGATGTTTGGCCGTGAATCACACCTGAACGACAGAGATGATTTGAATGAAATCTGGTAGACCAGATAGATGAGACACTCGATTAACATATGTATATGGTACTTATTATTCGGGAAAAATAAATAATTTTTGTAGGACAGCTAGTTTTGCCATATATCGATTAACATATATGGTACTTTTTATACGGGAAAAATAAATAATTTCTGTAGGACAGCTAGTTTTGCCATATATACCTTAAGACTAAACGGATTTGAACGTTTTATCACGATAAGGACTTCTTGTAGGATGGGCTTTAAGTTGCGGGTAGAACCCATATTTTTGGAATCCTTATAGTATCGACCTGCTCGGATCCGATAACAAGTGAGTACTCCCACTTGGTACCCAACCCTATCACCAGTAATGTAAAGAGTGATAATTATTACATCCCTTAGCCGCCTCATACATCCTCGGGAAATAATAGGGTGGTGGCACTTGTATACTTAGTTTGCATCACTCACTATTAAATTTTAGTTGCGTTCTACAGAGAATAAATGTCGAAAATATTGTAATTATCTTTTATATTTTATCGGTACTGCCTGTAACGAAAAGCAAGATCTTCATAATACCCATACAACAATATAGCATCACGCCTGTATTCCCCGAAGGGGTACGTAGAGGTGTACTACACACCCACTGTTCGACAGCTATGTTTAAGTCCCACGTAATAGGAGGCGAGCCTATTACCGTCTACCGGGCACATTTCCAAACTCCAGGCTGCTACTGAGAATTTTTGCCCGACCCAGCGATCGAACCTGAGATCTCATGATCAGCAGTCGCTCACACTACCCCTGCACCACAGAGGCAGTTATTGCCTGCAATGAAAAACAAGAACTATTTGATACCCTACCACAAACTACCTATTCCGAAATATAATCTACCGTAATTTTATATCAAATTTGTGGTACTTAATGTAGTTTTTCATGAGAATCAGATACAAGATTATGTCTGACATATCTTGGTGACTCGACCTCGATTCATGCAAATAAACGTTACATGATAATAATTATGTTTAATAAATTATTGTCAATATTATAAATCAAAGTGTTAGTTAAGTTTGTCTGAATAAGCATAGTACCTAGTAATATATTTCCACGCTGCCTCGATGGTCTAGCAGTAGTGACGAGATCTAGGGTTCGAATCCCGAGGGTCAAGTCGGGCCAACAAAAATTTATTAGGCTTTTCCGTCATGAAATTCTCAATAGCAGTTCGGAGTTAAAAAGTTGCCGGTGTTTCACCTCCGTACCTCGGAAAGCACGTAAAGTCGTTCGTCCTGCACCTGATCTCTCTCCGGTCGTCTCGGAATGCTGTGCCATCGGATTATGAGGGTGAGGGAATATGGAGTGCACTTGTGTTTGCGCATACAGCCATGCACTTAGGGGAGGATCGTGAATTTGAGGGGCCCTGGGCTAATACTACTCAGGGGCCTACTAATTATTTAACTATTAGTCATTTTGTTAAGAAACGGTTTTCATAGTGGGTAGGAGGTATACGGTAAGTATAGAAAAAAATGAGGACTTTAAAAAGACGATGCACCCTTTAGTGTGGCCCGAGCATCAGTATGAGGGAATCCCCTTTTTCGTTCGATAGACGCGCATACGGGTTAATTGATCTGAAGGTTGCCAATCTATGATTGGATATTTTTTAATTTTGCATATTTTTGTTTACGTCAAAACAGGTATCGTTTATTGTTTTTAGTGGGGCCTTTGTATCCATGAGGCCCTGGGCTGCAGCCCAAAAAGCCATTAGGTCGATCCGCCCCCGCGGTGTACTATAAAATCTCCTGTGTTCGTGGCTGAAGTTAGATTAATTTACTTGAAAACTAATATGTTTAGCTTTAATTACATATAGTGATTAGGATAGCTTTACCACACAGCACGATCAGCCGTCTTTAATGACAGCTGTGTAATCCGAACAAACCTCCCACCTAGCGTTGCAGGTAAAGTATCAATATATGTGGAATTTGAAAAATCTACCAGTCGAGGTGTCATATCGTATGAGCCAGTATCATCGTTTATCGTGAACATAGCATGTTGCAGGAAACTTGGTAAATTGAACCCGCTACTGATAATGAGTCAACACCGGTGATAATACATGTTTCTTCTAGTGCCTGTTGTCAACTCTATGGTTAGCCTTAATAACTGGCTGTAGAAGAGACGTGATTCTAGAAAATGCTGTTCAAATTTCGAATGATTTTTTCGCACGTTCTTAATTTAAAATCTGTTGTAAAATAAAGTCAGAATTTGGCACACACATTACAGACGTGTAATAAGTAAAAGTGATAATAATAAATATTATTTTGACTGTAAATAAATTTTAGAGGAATAATTACTTAAGCACTGTATATAAGAACAGATATTAGTATTATGATATGTAATTAGTTAATGTTGTTTGTTTCTGAGTATTTAATCATCATAGTAATTTGTTTCATTTGTCACATAATCACCGGCCTTTCTATTGTCACAGAACAATCTCCTTCCTTTGACGGTCTATCTCCGCCACGTGACATTGGCAAAGATGTGGACATTCTCCTGCATCAGCCATAAAACAAGAAAGATTCAATAATTATTTTGACAAACTTTTTTATGTTAATATAATAATCTATATACATTTTCGTTGGTACCAAAATTGTAGTCCTACTATTTGGGCATCAGAAAGGAAATGATAGGCCATAGTCCAATTATCTCACCAGAGTTTTTTCTTCAATTCTTGATGGGCCTCGTGGCGTAGTCGGTACTGCAACCGACTTCCGTGCACGAGGTCCTGGGTTCGATTCCCAATCAGGACAATTATTTGTGTGATGAACACAGGTATTTGTACTGCGTCTGGGTATTTTCTATGTATGTATTTACAAAAAAAAAGTAATATATGTATTATATCCGTAATCTGGTACCAATAGCACAAGCGTTAAGCTTAGTTTGGGACCAGAGCACGTTGTGTGAAATGTCCGTGGATATATAATATAAAAAGACTACCTAATTCACTGAAAATAAGCTGCCCTAGGTACCAGAGGCCTCTTTAACACCATACGAGGAAATGGTAATAGCATGCGTAAGCTCAAATAACTCTTCATAATAGCAACACCCAACACGACACTCGATACAAATAATGAGTAATTCCAAATTTAAAGGAAAGCATGCGCCGGCGCCGTTTACCCGACACCTTAGTTTCTGAGAACGTTGTCAGAGGGCGCCACTGGTGTGGGAACCGGCTCTCATTGTTCCTCTGATTTCACTTGACTCTCATCTAACGCACCAACTTTACGGCATTATTACGATTAATTATATCTGTCATGACAAATTTATGATTTAACAAAGAATCTTAAGAAATCTTAACATAGGATAGCGGTAATTATATAATATCATATTTATGAGTACCTTTTTTGTTAAAGCGAGAAAAAATGTATCTAACCACACATTCCGTCGTTCGGGGCAACGAACAGGGCAGTGTGGGGGCCACACTAAATAAGCCCGTCGTGTGCCGTCTCCGCCTATATTTAAGACGTTAAACGTAAGACACAATCTAATTCAATACTTTTTACTGAAAAACAACTCTCATTAATATTGTTACCACATCTTAAGTATTTCCTTATTAGGTAGCAGTGGTTAGTTAAAAACTCGCCGTACTCAGTAATTCATACCCATTCAAGTGAATACATAAGGAATCACTTAATTTGGGCTGCAAAGCCGTCACATTTACAATCTTATGTCCAAATTACTGAACAAAATGTCAGCATTGTTTAAAAACAGCAATTGCAGAATTAAGATATTGGTACTTAGAATATAAAGATAGTGATACAAAAGACACGAGTTTGATCCCTGCTCATTTAGTTATAATTGACTATTTCACATTTTTTTTATAATTATACAAGACAGATTTTTGTCCGTGTGGTGACGGACTAAGAATACAAGTGTCACCACCTCATTCTTTCCCGCGGGTGTCGTATGAGGCGACTAAGGGAAGTAAGCAATTATCATCCATTGCATGACTGGCGGTAGGGCTGGGTACCAAGTGGGAGTACTCACTTGGTATCGGGCCCGAGCGGGTTGGTACCACCATCTCCCATGTGATCGGCCATGAAGCACATCGTTGCGTTTTGGCTGTAGCAGGAGATAGCCGTTTATATTTAATTTCATATCTGTGAAATGAATTGGTGAGCAGCGGCTTGACAATACTCTCGGTATAGTCGAGTCCATGGGCGACGGTTACCATTTACCATTAGATGGACCGTGGCTCGTCTGCCACGACACGCAGAAAAAAAAAAAAATGACAACACCCTTCACTGAGGAATAATCTTTGTATTGCAGGGGACATTACAAACCTACAACGTCACTGACATAAGGTACACCCAGTCTAAGCAGAACAGCCATTTGTGGATCACATAAAGAGTTGTCCTGTATAGGATTCGAACTGGACACTCGGAGGTCAGTTGAACCACTCCGACATCTGTGCAAACAATAATTTACACACTTTGTGTATTGTAAGTGCTTAAAATATATTTGTTTTTATTGCTTATGTTGACGAGACCAGATGAACCACGACCCTACTGATGGTAATCCTAAGAAAACTGTCAAGCGGCTGTTCACCATTTGAATTTACAGATAAGAAATTAATGAACGAGTCTCCTACTGCAACCGAAACACACTGAGATGTCTTATGGTATGTCAGACGACAGACGATAGTACCTACCCCCTCGGACCTGAAAACAAGTGACTACTTGGTACCAAACCCTATCATGAGTAAAAACTATATTATAAGTTTATTATATTTATGGAGTTAGGCTGACTGACCGCATTGGTAACGACGACGTAACGTAGCGAGTTGGTATGAAAGTGAGCATTGGTGTAAAGATGCAAAAGGGAATGCTCCGATTATTCGGACATGTGTAAAGAATGCCGGACGAGCGACTGGTTAAGAAGATAAACAATCTGAAAGTGGAAGGACATAGGTACAGCAGGAGACCGAGACTCACCTACCTAGACCAAATTGGTCATGTATTGAAGGAAGGTAGAGTCAGGAGTCTCCGAAACCGGCGACCGTGTATGAAGAGAATTATGAATGTTGAGGAAGCGAGAGATTATGCAAAAATAGAGCCTTTTGGCACTCTGTTCTCTCTGCCTACCCCACAGGGGAGTTGGTGTGATGATAAGTAAGTAAATATAACAACATATAAAACCGACAACGAACAATTTTCAAACTTATTAATATTATTAATATTTTAGTTGGATTACGAGTATACTATTATCCTTTGAAAACTTCGTGATTATATGATGAAATAAAAGACTGAACAATAAATCACATCACTACGAGTATGTCAAATAATGTGTTTAATATTATATTATTTTCCATGTGACAAGCTATGTGAAATTACACGTGACAATAAATTATAGTTTGCACTACAGGAAAATAGCATCAGATAGTGCTGATTCTTATCGCTATTTGCATTAGAAGGGGTTACATGGGCAGTTTATAATAATTCTGATATATAATATATCAATAATTTTGATACACTTAGTTGTAAAATCAAAAATAACAGTCACGAGCAGATTCCGCATCTCCTGGAAAACTGGCCCAGATGCTTTACAAATTCAGTCACTGTGACGATTGGTCGGGACTGCAAATTTCGATAATACATGTCTTGGGTAACGCCTGCGCTATCTGTCAAATATATTTGCATACATTATTCCGATCAGGTAAGCTTAATTTTACTTGAAATCGAAAATCCGTATGTGTTCAATTATATAGCTGAGCACATAAAATGCTTAAAAAATATAAAAAAAAACCAAAACTCTTTAGGTGAACCATGTAGGATCCGATAGGTAGGAGATCATGACCGACATAGGTCGCTGGATTCGCATGCTGAAATGATAATGGGCAGGAAGAAAGTTTCTCGAATGGCGACCGCGTACCGTAGAACGGCCTCCCACCGACATTGATGGACCGACGATATGGTTAATACCGCAGGGAGCCATTGGATGCAATCAGCACTGGAAAACTCATTTTGCCGTTGTCTTGGGGAGACCAATGCCAGGCAGTCGACGTCAAAAGAATGTCTGTAGGCTTCTATAGGTATAATTAGCTCGCAAAGTAAAGTGTGTAACTCACGCTAGGCATGATATAACTCCATTTTGAAAAAAGATTCATTACCAATAGGACGAGTCACGGGCGGTCACTAAAATTATATTCGAACAGGATAAATATGTCAATATTGCATATAAGTATTGAGTCTGCCGAGAACTATTGACACAAACATGAAGCACTCTATAATATATTCCAAATAATTACATAACCATAAAATTAGGTATTTAAATTATATATATCACTACAATATATTATACACACTATTTAAAATATCACCTACATTTATTTAATTAAGATTATTGATAATACAATGACTATTGAATTCTTATGTTTTATTTAACAAAATGACGAAAACGTATTCAATGATTACAAATATTTACGAAATAATATAGATTTCTAATCAATTCGATGATCGTATTTTAAACGAAAACGCGTAAACAATCGCTGTACACATTTCTATTGTTTTTAACACTTTTATAACGTTATTTACAGTATTTAAGTGTAAATAACAAACTGGTTGACACAATCGCATCACAGAAATGTCGCATACCACCAGATCTAAACAAACTGAAAGAATAAGAAATAACACGATATGTTTTCCATATTACCATTGTGATGCATTCTTGGATACGTAATACGTTTAGGAATCTAAAAACTAATTATTATAATGACAAATTTCTAGCACATTTATTGCCTTTTGGCTTAAGTTTACAGCTCTGTGTGGAGCCTTGAAATTCTGGGTACAACACAAAGACTCGAATTAGGCAATTTCGCACACCCTATAACGTGTGACTATGTCATATAGTCGAGAAGGTTGCTACATCAGCTTACTTCGGATAGGCGTGAGATTCTTAAACTTGTATGATTAAAAATAAACCTGTTGAGCAACTAAAACGCTACAGTAATGCAATTTTTAGAATTTAACCCTTTAATCCAAACACAAATTAAAAAAGTACTAGTATATCGAATTAAACTGTCTGCTATTATGACTTAAAATCAAGTCCTGAGTCAAAGTAACTCTCTTTCACATGTCTACCCTTTTTGACCCAAGTTCATAGTCCACCAGGTCGGCCCACTTCACAATTAGCAGTGATTGTAAGTATCCGGCAACATTGATTGAAAATAAAGTTTTACTGGCGATGTTTTTCTTCAAAGTAATGTTATAAGTAGTAAAATGTCCAAGGTCGAGATTAGGCCCGACCTTAAACCGTTGACTATGCCTTTTTCATACTTAACTCTAATAAAATTAAAACATAGCTGTGGCTACTGTATTGGTAAAATAGTGCAAGTATTGCCATGAACTATATGGTACCGGGTATATATCGTAGCCAGGGGTGTTAGACGGAATCTCATATCTCACAATCGACATCGTATCGACTCATCGACTCGCTTGTGATTGGTAGAGAAACAGACGCGTGATGTCGCAATAATTCGTTGGCCAATCACGGTGATCTCTAAACCAATCACAGTGATCACGATACGATCGACATGTGAGATATGAGATTCCGTCTAACCCCCCAGATCGTAGAATTGGCCATTTCATGAAAACTAGCCTAACAAAACCGAACCAATTCATGAAGTGCCCAAGACTAAGATGTGGTCACGACATATATATAACCATGAGATATATATACTTTTTTTTTGTTAAGGCGGGAAAAAATGTTCTTAACCACACACCCTGTCGTTCGGAGCAACGAACAAGGTAGTGTGGGGCCCTCACCCACTAAAGAAACCCGCCGTGTGCCATCTATCCGCCTTTATTGGCGGGCCACCAGAACCATATTACATTCCTTCAGTGGTATGAGATGTATACCTACTACCCTGAGATATACTATGAGAGAAAACAGCTCAAACACCAACCTTACCCTCTCCTTCCTTTTTATCGTTCCTATCCTCGTGGGCCATATGTTTAATTGCCACCTACGAAGTATAAAAAAGTGGCAAAAAAGTCTTAATAACGTTAAAACGTGTGCCGTGTGGGCCTTTAGAATTTTCCCACCCCTCTCCACCCGTGGGAGTCGTAAGAGCCGACTGAGGGAATACCGGGGGAGTGGGCAGCAGCACTCCCTCGAGTATTAACAACATCCACTGCGATCGCCAACCCGCCTGCCAAGCGTGGGGATTACGGCACTATCCCCCATATGAGCGAAACACATGTTGTGGCGTTCTCTTGGGGAGGCCTATGTCCAGCAGTGGACTTCGAAAGGCTGATGGATGGATGGATGAACGTTAAAAGCATAGATATAGTATTACTGTGTGTCAGTATAAATATATCTATGGTTTAAAGTATATAATACTTTTTTTTATTTATATTTTTTAGCATTTGACATGCTCCGCTACTTTTTAAAGTGCAAATTATTTGTGTATAAGGAAAAAGAGATTTTTCGTAGAGCGGGAATCGAACCCGCGTCTTTTCCAATCCGGGGAAGTGCTTTAAGCCCAGTTGATTAGTGGTCAGCTATCGTGCAGACCTATTTGGTCATCCCAATTTCCTCATCACATTTGTCTTTACGACCAACGCCATCTATCAGAATGCATTTACATGCATCAATCCAATATAGTAAGTTTAATTTTGCAATTAAAATTCATACTATTTGATGTCGCGATTTTTTAAACTTTTTTGACCTATATTTTTATCATTTGACATGCTCCGCTACTTTTTAAAGTACAAATTATTTGTGAATAAGGAAAAAGAGATTTTTTGTACGAGCGGGAATCGAACCCGCGTCTTTTCCAATCCGGGGAAGTGCTCTAAGCCACTGAGCTATCGTACAGACCTTTTGGTCAATCTCTTTTGACCTAATTTGTTTAACTATGTTGACATTTTTATATATATTTTTAGCATTTGATATGCTTAGCCATATAAATTAACACAAAATGTGAGCATGTGAGCATCAGGGACGGTATTCCAGGAGATGCAGGTTCAAATCTTGCTGGTGACTGTTATTTTCAATTTCATATTTTAACACTTTGTGTTAATTGATTAACTATGTTCAATATCTGTACAACTTTCATTAGATATATAAGAAACTTTTCCTCGTATGTATTTCGTGATAAGGATAATTTTATTTATAGCTTGTATATACAGTTATTAATACGTTTAGGAATCTATAGAGCTATGAAACTAATATATATTTATAAAACGCCAGTATAACTAGCTACATTACATTTATCAACCCTGGATTCCTCAATATCCGCTTTGTAACATCCTTATCATTTATGTGATGTCAATGACATTAGGCAATGTTGAGGTGTTAAACCTTCATGTTTTCGTCTGAGTGGGAGAGGCTAACTGACATGTCTGAAACCCTTAAAACTTACATACATGCTTTAAAGAGATTTTAAAACCTTAGGGCATATTAAGTGTCTAAAGAGGGAGAAAATGTCACACAGCGTTGGTATACTTGGTATCGTCATGGTGTACCATATTACTTCTCTAAGAGAATCTATTATTAATTTTAAGAAATACCAAATATTTCTTTTGGTGAATAAGGACGTGAAAACTCGTTTTTTTTTAAATAGCGGCTCCGCATAAGCTTGTTGGTTATATCTCACGTTTCCAGGTTTTCAGGAATAAAAGTTTTTAAGTCAAGCGTTATTAAATAAAAGAACCGCATGAAAATCTGCTCAGTAGTTTTTGCGTAATGTGCCGCACATGATGTGCGAACTAACTTTACACAACACAGATTATAATATATAGCAAAGTTTAAGACAGATTTATATAGAAGCATAGAAGTCTAGACAGATTAAAACAATATATCTTTAGTAAATATTGGACTGTCACTAAAATTACGACATCAAGTGACTGTATATGTTCACATATTGTTCGTCAAACTATATAAAATACCATCCTTTAGAAACACAATTTTGCATTTTTAATTCATGTCATTCGCAATACTAATCTGAAGTTGATGCCATTAGCACCCTGACAAGTCGATCTTGAAATTTCACCGCACGTAGGAAGAGTGATGTCCATATATTATTTGAAAACATTGATGAGGACAATAGCCATTGTTGACCAAACGATCCGTCAGCGTTCAGAGGACCCGCCCGAGATATCGATAAAGTGCACACGATAGCACTCGATTCTTCTCTCGAATCAATCCATTTTGATGTGTAAGGAAATTCGATTGACATCCGCTGTTATAAGCTTATCGATTTTGATGACCTTTGATTGAGTTAAGATTATTTTAAGGAACCAATAAAATGGTTTTTCAAAGTTTCTTTGTAATAGTCGTTGCACACATTTTTTTCACATTAAAACTGGTTTAGAAAAGTATCATAAAAGAAAATACCAACTCATAATAGTTAAAGTGAAACTAATATCATATAAGTGTATGTAATTTAATTTAAGTGTCCTTATGTAACAGTCCTATTAATTTTGTACCATACTTAGATAATTTAGGAATCTGTCTATGCTATTATAAATCTGTAACAGAACTATATCTATACATTTTAAATAATTTGAGAAAAAAATATTTTTTGTCTATTTTAAAGAACGAATTATTTGTGAATGTGGAAAAACATAAGTATAGTGTGAGCGGGATTCGAACCTGCGTGCCTTCCAATCGGCGGAAGTGCTCTAGAAGCCAAGCTTGCTAAGCCATCGCACTGACCGACGGCCATTCCCAATCTCCACATCACATTTATTTTTATAACCCATTGACATCTTTAAAGTAGCATATTAAGAGCTAAAATACAGATTAAAATGTTCTGTCTGTTTGTTTGTTCGCACATTACGCAACAACTACTAAACTTATATTGATAAAACTTTTTGCTTGATAGTTTTTGATTATACCTAAAAACTGGTAAGTATATGTTTTATCCCGCTACTATACCGGGAACCTGAAATATAAACTAAAAAAAACTAGACGTTGCAGGACGTCTAGCAGATGTGAAAACATCGAAATTACTTTGTAGAAATAAAATGATCATAACTTGACAAAGATCAAGAAGAATCAAACCAGTATAAGCTCGATAGGGTTGCGAAGTTTCATTACAAAGTTACTGTGGCCACCTTCCAGCTCCATCGTCAGACCCTGGATACCATCTAGAGACAAAGTACTCGTCAAGACAAACCATACGAGCCCAAACTAGATGGAGTTATGTCATTTTATAACGGAGTTCCTATGGCCGCCCTCTAGCTACATCATCAGGCCCTGGATGCCACCTAAAGACAAAGTACTCGTCAAGACGAATCAAATGATTCCAAACTCGATGGGGTTGCGTCGTTTCATTACAGAGTTACTGTGGTCACCTTCCAGCTCCATCATCAGACCCTGGATATCATCTAGACACAAAGTACTCGGCAAGACGAATCATACGAGCCTAAACTCGATGGGGTTGTGCCGTTTCATTATAGAGTTCCTATGTCAACCTTCCAGCTCCATCATCAGATCAGCTACATGTCATCATAATATTGCATTGTCACGTGATATACACATGCGTGTAAAATTTCAGCTCAATCGAAAAACCAGGAAAGTGTGTCAAATTTAACTTGCAAGATTTGAACGGGAAAAGTACCTACAATAAAAGCGTCGCCAAGCTAACAGCCGATTTTACCCTCCCTCCGCGTTAGATGTTTCACATCAAAACTAGCTTCTGTTTACCATGGAGCCGCGGACCGGCTAGTATGATTATAAATCGTACTTACTTAATATTATAAATGTAAATGTAAGTTTGTTTGTTATGCTTTCAAGCGAAAACTAGTAAGCCGATCATCATGGAACTTTGTACACATGTTCTTGGAGTTGCTTTATTTATTTTTATGAAATTCTTCGCGGACGAAGTCGCGGGTAACAGCTAGTATGTAATTATTTATAAAATGCCACATATACATACTAACATACCAACAGACTTGGTTCACACAAAGAGAACCCGACTCCAGCCTTATTTGCTAATCAGAATTTCGGCTATATATTTAGAAGTTCGTGAGTCACCCTTCAAGTATTGTTACTGTATGCGACATGTCATTAATGATTCACAGGGCATAATATTTCTGTATTTATAATATAGCTTGGTGACCGCATGGTGTCAGGCTATAAGTACTATACTTCACCACCACATTTCAAATAAAATAGCCAGTGGTAGACTGTCTCTCCCCGGGCAGCGGGGTGTGCGCTAGGTAAATTTTTGCCCACCTAAAAAAAAAAAAAAAAAAACTAATATAGTAACACTACATTGTACATTTGTAACACGAGTTGAAAAACACTTTTTATAGTGTAATTCGGTCCCAGCTCCGTATTCATAATTATTTTTAATGATTAAACACAAAGTGAAAAATGTGAAATCGAAAATAACAGTCACGAGCAGGATTTGAACCTGCATCTCCTGGATACCGTCCAGATGCTTTGCCAATTCAGCCATCGTGACAATTGCTCCTGACTGCTAATTTCGATAACACATTCATACTTAACGTCTTTGGGTGACGTCTGCGCCATCTGTCGGAAGTATTTTCATACATTATACCGACTAGGTAAACTTAATTTTACAATTAAGATTTTTACCTAATAATGACGAAAACCCTATAAATATTTATATATATTTTTAGCATTTGACATGCTTAGCACTATACGTTAAACGCAAAGTGAAAAAGCGTCAGGAGCAATTGTCACGATGGCTGAATTGGCAAAGCATCTGGACGTTATCCAGGAGATGCAGGTTCAAATCCTGCTCGTGACTGTTATTTTCGATTTCACATTTTTCACTTTGTGTTTAATGTATAGTGCTAAGCATGTCGAATGCTAAAAATATATATAAATATTTTTAATGATATTATGGTATGTAAATAACAACTTATTTTCTCTAGAAATGTACTCGTATATAAATAAAGCATTCTGTCAAAGAGATATCTAAATGTTTTTGTCCAATACACCTAAACATTCATGTTGAAATAAGCCCTTTCTAAAACATACTCTATATAAATTAAATCCCCGGATTGGAAGGGATTTCTCCCGCCTTAAGAAAATAAATTGAATCTTTCTACGAGATGCATGACCTGGAACTGAACTAGTATCTAATAGGTTGGGGAAAGATGTACTTCCTAATAAGCTGTGAAATATAGTATTACTAATGGTGGTAGATGAACCACAGCCAACTAGATGATAAGAAACCAAGGCTCATGGACGCAAAATTATGATTGTGAAGCTGCTGCTCGATGAGTTATAAACATAAAGATATTTTTCACATCAAAAACTAACGCCTCGTTAAAGACAGATAATTATGATGGTTCAATCAAATATCCTAAAACATTACTCCTATATTCGGGGTATTATATAAAATAATAGGTTGGTACTCATAAAACAATTTGATCGTAAGTGTGGCTCGGTCCGTTGCATCCGAGATAACGTCTAGATCGCTCTGATAACGTATCAGCTTGCATGTTGCACTTGATATCAGTGTTTGTATTTGTGTGAGTAAACTGTTTGACGACAGGTATGTAAACGTTTGTTGCAAATGTAAGATGTCACTGCGAATGTTTATTCTTAACTACTCTAACAATAGCGGTGATGGCCTAGTGGAAACCAAAGACTGCATAGAGATTGGTCCAAGGTTCACAGCACATACCTCTGACTTGTCAAGAATATTGTTAACAAATTATCACAGCTCGGTGAAGGAAAACATCCTGGGGAAATGAGCATGCCTTTTTTTGTTAAGGCGGGAAAAAAATGTACCTAACCGCACACCCCGTCGTTCGAGGCAACGAACAAGGTAGTGTGGGGCCCTCACCCACTAAATAAACCCACCGTGTGCCGTCCCTTGGCCTGTTTTGGCAGACCACTGGATTCCAGTGGTCTTATGTGACATTACTTCAGTGGTGAAATGTGCATGCCTAAGAGGTTTTCTCGACTAGCAAGAATGTCAGGAAAGATTATCTCCATTTAAACATGACAGGCAGACGTAGTCACTAGCAACAATTAATAGAAAATGCTGACTACCGATGGGATCATCGTCGTATTTTTAATTACAAGTAATGCAAATAAATAAATTGTTGTGGAAAGACAAAATTCAATTTATAACGTTTTTCCCATGTCATACAAAATGATATATGATAATAATAGATATGAACAGGATAATTATGATTTTACCTATTAGTAAATTGGGATTTTATACGGAAGGAGGGAGAGGGGGTGGACAGCAGCACTCCCTCGAGTATTAACAACATCCACTGCGAGTGCCAACCCGCCAAGCGTGGCGATTACGGCACTATCCCCCATATGAGCGAAACATATTGTGGCGTTCTCTTGGGGAGGCCTATGTCCAGCCTTTCGAAGTCCACACTTCGAAAGGCTGATTGATGGATGGATGGATGGATCGAACTACAAAACGGTACTACTAGCCAATTGTCCCGCCCATTTCCGCTCTTTTTTTAGTCTCCATACCGTCACACTACGTTACAAATTTTGCAACCCCTTGCAAATATTATGGTCTGGTAATGGTAATCTTATGGTGGTAAAAGGGATATGATCCTATTTTTTTCTCGGCGAACTGTCAATCTTTGGAGATAAAAGGCTCTCGAGTGGCGACCACGTAAGGCAGCCACCAAATGGAATGACGATTTTTTAAAGCCGCATGGTGCCGTTGGGTGCAGCACAAGAGCGCTCGTTGTGGCGCTCTCTTGGGGAGGCCTATTTCCAGCAGTGGACACTGAAATACTGATAGCTAGATGATCCCTTTCCTTACCTTGTAAATTATTCATCGCAATAAAAAAAATGCAAATAAAACTACAAACGTCACATTTTTTTAGACCCGACAAATCGGGGCTTGTCATGTTTTGTCACACCAAGTGATACTCCTCGCCCCCTTGTCTGCGAACGTATTTTTAAACGACGCCTTAGCGTATATACTAAGTGTTGGTTGAATATATCTTCTGTTTACGCATTAAATATAAAACACACTGATGCGGACTGACTGCAATGTGGAGTGGAAGTTTTCTGACTGAATAATTATGCTATTTTATACTAGAATTGCCTTCTAGCTGGACTACCTGAGGTGTCGTCATTTGTAGACAAGGCTCGCCTTTGTGTAGATACTCTATATGCCTTTTTTCGATATTTTCAGTCATCCTTCTGTATTCCATTCGGAGAAAGAGCTTACTGAAATTCTGATACCTAGATTCCTAATTATGTATCTCTGCTCCACTGCAGCCAAAAGCTAGTTTTTAGGTTATGTCTCAGATAGCGCGATAAATTGTATACCAGTTTTTAAATCTACTCAAAAGCTATAAAACAAATAAGTTTCACCATAATCCGTTTTGTAGTTTTTGCGTGATATCCGAATAAACAAACAGATAACAATTCCTAAAAAAAATGTTATGTGTTCAGAGACACCTAAATAATACATTCATTTTTTCTCAAATGTCGTAAAGACATTCTGTTATAATTTCAAACCCTTTAGACAGGCTTGGCGATCGATATTCCTCCGTATTCTCATTATACATAACATCATAAGAAATTCCCGCCGATGAAAATGAAAAATACCGATTTAGTTTACAATGTGCGCTCGCAAGTAGAAACAGTGCTCATTGTGATGCACATAGCGACAACTGTAAACACACGCAGTACGGGGAGTTCAGAACACAACAAACACTTCGGGGAAAGATGCGACATATATACTCTAGATAGAGTAACCCTGTGAAATTAGAATATAAGGCTTATGGTGGACGTCCATTAGTCCGCACACATACGCACATTATACGCATCGCATTGAACGTATTTGTCGAAAGGGCGCGTCCATTGCATCCGCATTTTGCTGATGTCAAAGTTTTGCTGATGAGGTTGCCATTAATTAAAAACTGGGTGCCGTGTTTTGTGGTAAAACCTGAAAAATTGCCGTGTCTCATACAAATTCAATCACAATGTAGACTTAAACACACAATTAGATATTGTTCTTATAGTTATAGTGATTAAAGGATATTAAATACAAATATATAAGAAGAATATAAGATTTTAGGGGTAGTAGGCTGTTAGGTATCACTGTTTTTCCTCTGCATATTATATTACAATCTTCTTTCGCTATTTTCGTTTATGCTTGTAAGTTTCGTAACAGTAGAATGAATATCGTAAGTACGTATGAAAGAAAGAAAACGATCGATTGAAGAACATCTAATCTTCCGGGTAATTCTCTACTTGTGCCATGTCCATTATTAACTTATCATACTAGCGATGTGAATTCAATAATCAACTAAAGTGTGAAGTCCAATGGTGCTATAGGTTGTATTTAATTATGTTATTGAGTAGCTGTATCCCGCGACTTAATGCGTTTTGTGAGGGTACCCTGATTGACGATTATAATGCCTTGTACCGTGTTTTTTTCAAATGGCACCAAATACCGTATAATACGGCAAGCACTTAAAATCGTCAAAGTTACTAATGACTAACACGAGAGCTTGCGGCAAGTGGATCCGCAATATCACGATTACAAACGCCACAAGCGGAAGGATTGCGTAGAAGAGCCTGGCAAGAAACTCATGAGCCACTTTTTTAAATTTCGGTGGAGATGGAAACGCTTCCATACATTTTTGGCCCTAGGTGGTAACAAGATGAAATTTGCACCATTTGGAAGTTTACATCGAAACATTTCATAATATAAAATTTTGTTAGATTTGGCAATCTAGGAACCGAGATATAGAAGATTATATAAAAGTGAGGTTAAGTAGCCGTGTGGGGCCGGCTTTAGAATTGTGGGACAGTGAGAGTGCCATAATCGCCACGCTTGGCAGGCGGGTTGGCGATCGCAGTGGATGTTGTTAATACTCGAGGGAGTGCTGCTGCCCACTCCCCCGATTTTCCCTCAGTCGGCTCTTATGACTCCCATGGGTGGAGAGGGGTGGGACAATTCTAAAGCCGGCCCCACACGGCAGAAAAGGGGTAGGACCCCTTTTCTTGGAAATAGCGACGCGCGAGCGACGACTGGTGTTGCTTGCGTTTGTAGGCCACGGTAACCGCTTACCAGATGGGGCGCTTATCAGCTGCGCCATTTGCTTGTTTGCTACCCACGTAGTATAAAAAAGGTAGTACCTTTCTTAGGTATATTTACCAAATAATTGAGTAAGCATTTAAGGTAAGTAGTGTTATCTACTCAAATAACACTATGAGTCTTATTTAATAAACTATCCCACTGCTGGGCACAAGCTTCTTTGAATTTCAAGTAAAAGAACCGTCGTCAAGCAGATAGATTATTCGAAAACAACAAGGCCAGGACCATTGTGTAGGCAAGTTCTCAGAGTCCAGTAACGAAGCAAGGGTCAATAAAATAAACAAAACAGTATAATAGATAATGTTAGTAAAGCTGGAAACGAAGAAGTTAAACTGCCAAATGTAGTGTTGCCGTGGTAGCGTTCAAAAAAGAGGATTTCACTTGTGTGTCAATTTAGTATATCAATCGATATAGTGATATAAAAATGTTCTATATTATTTTTCCTCAAATATATTTTTTTATTAATTCATTATTTTTGAATACATGATTAATAATGAAACTAAACATTTAGTTTTTATTTTATTTATCAATCCAAATGAGCATTAATTCTATTATGAATCGACTAAAGTAATCGATTTCCTTCATCATTTCTCTTTTAATATTTTTACGATTTCTAGATTGCAAAATGAGCTAGTTTTTTGAATTTTATATTAGAAAAATATTGACAATTTTTAAAGAATATTTCAACTTATTAACTTCAGTGCCTGCCAATAAGGCGTAGAGACGGCCACGGCGGGCTTATTTAGTGGGTAAGGGCCCCACACTACCCTGTTGCCCCGAACGACGGGGTGTGCAGTTAGGAACATTTTTTCCCGCCTTACCAAAAAAAAATATAGGCTTAGAAATCCCATTCTCCTTTCTTATAATGTTTAAATTGTTATGGTACTTAATTGTAATGGGAAACCAGCTTAATATGCCAATAAACCCTTGCTATACAAAAAGAGTACTTATAACGTAAAACACCATTATGATACCAAGCATAAAATTAAATTTGCATTTTTTTTTATTTGTTTGTTTCTTGTTATTTTTCGTCATTTCTCATAATAAAATTACAATAAAATGTCTTTAAATTTAAAATAATATGACAATTGCGGCCCGCTTTCCTTTATCTATATAACTAGGGGAATAGTCCCCCTGTGTCCCCTGGAGGCCAAAAGGTAGCCGACCCATGGCCTAGATTATAAACTAATTATTAAGTTTATGGGTGCGTCTCGCCAGTAAACGTTAAGGTTTGGCAAGTACATTGAAGCTTACAATATATGCTATGTCATTGAGATAAATAAATTTACGATAACCCTGGGTGAACATAAGCGAAAAATGCTGATGACGTCATCCGCATTTTAAGCTAATATATGCCTGACTACGGCGCGTGCTTGCGGAAGAGTGAACGCAGTGCTAAACAAATTCATACAGAGCGAACAAAAACCGTTGCGTACGGCGCGGATAAATGGACGCGTAGCTTTATAGTCTAGTTTAGAGAAAAAACGGTTCGTGTGGTGACGGACTAAGAATACAAGTGTCACCACCCCATTCTTTCCCACGGGTGTCGTATGAGGCGACTAAGGGAAGTAAGCAGTTATCATCCATTGCATGACTGGTGGTAGGGCTGGGTACCAAATGGGAGTACTCACTTGTTAGCGGGCCCGAGCGGGTTGGTACCACCATCTCCCGTGTGACCGGCCGTGAAGCACATCGGTGGGTTTTGGTAGTAGAAGATAGCCATTTAACTTTCATTTCATATCTGTGAAATGAAATGGTGAGCAGCGGCTTGACAATACTCTTGGTATAGTTGAGTCCATGAGCGACGGTTATGATTTAACATCGCGCGGGCCGTGGCACAAAAAAAAGGAAACCGATGATAATAAAATTCTTCTCCTTTCTTTGAAGTGCATTCACGTACGGATGGGACGACATCCTCAATTTTTCGAAATTATGTGTGTATTTTTTTTGCAATTTATCACTGCTCGCTGAAGGAAAACATCGTGAGGAAACCTGCATCCTTAAAAGATTTACTCGACGGCTTGTGATGTCTGCGAACCCGCATTGGGACAGCGTGGTGGACTATGGCCTAATCCCTCTCACCATGAGAGTGGCCACTAGTGGGACGAAAAATGGTTAAATAAAAATTAAAAAGCAACCTTGTGTCAGTAATCAGTGACAGTCTGCAAAGTTAAGGCTAAATCACTTCGTCGAAATACCTCTAACGTCCAAACCCTGGAACTTTTTACCACGCGGTTATTGTACAAATCATACTATATTTTTTATTTCATAAACAATACATAAATCGACTTCAAATCAAAAGAACATCATTTCAAACATACGACTACTATTAAGATATACGTTGCGTTATAAATTGATATGCGATAAAATAGCGATACACGTGTGTGTATAATGATCATAAAGTATGCTGTACAGATAATTCTATGATCACCAACATTAGAAGTATCTACGTATTTTTTTGTAGCACGGGTCCTAGCATATAGAGATCCCACCTTGCCCAAAGTTCCGAGAGTCTCCTCTCCCAAACTGAAGGGCCTCGTGGCGTAGTCGGCAGTGTACCCGACTTCCGTTCACGAGGTCGTGGGTTCGATTCCCACTAAGGACAATTATTTATGTGATAAAAGATATTTGTACTGCGTCTCGGTATTTTCTATCTATTATGTATGTATGTATTTACAAAAAAAAGTAGTATATGTATTATATCCGTAATTTGGTACCCATTACACAAGCGTTAAGCTTAGTTTCGGACCAGGGAGGACGTTGTGTGAAATGTCCGTGAATATTTTCATGTATTTAATTTATATCATTTTAAAATTTATATCATTGTATTTATTAAAAAAATAATTTTAGTCGTTTTGTATTTTTTTTTTCTGGACATAGACATTACTTTTTTTGATTTTGATTACCCTACCGGCACATCGTCTCTTTTTAGGTCCAAAGACTGCTTGACCTTGAGGTCATCAATGTTTTTATCAACAGTTTTATATCTGCGTACTGCCTAACAACGTCTTTCAGTATCGGCTGGTCCAAAATCTCCTTTTTTTTTAGGTGATCAGAGGAGTATACGTGTACATACAATGTTGGAAAATGAAACACTTTATTTTACCCTATGTTCTAATTAAAACCCCAATATTCATAATATAGTCGATAATAGCGATGTGACCACAGAAGATAATCTCTAGGCGACAGCCAGCACGCGTTGACCACAGCTAATTAAATAACTACTGTTTAACTTTCTATAACACTTCGGTCTCATGGCGCGACCGGTTTCAACTATGTTTTTATATTTGTCCCATAAAAATAATAACGGACCAATAATTGTAATGGTTCTGTATGTATATACTTAAACAGCAATTTAAGTATCATAATTATGCTGCACCTTGGGAAATGCAAATGAAACCTTTATACATGTATTTGTGATTAATGACTTCAAATAACATTATTTTTATCAAAATAGTTTACGTACCTATTTCCTTTATATAGTGACTTCTAGAAAATCATAGTATTACTAAACTAGGTACTATATCAAAGATATTCCGGACGTCAGCTTGCACGATATGAGCATGGTTCTCTAACATCTAAAGAACTTAAAAGTAAAGAGGAGTCGAGGAAAGTGGTGGTGTATTTTTTTAAGAAGGCTGACCAAGACGTTTCGATGAGTTATATAATATATACCCATCTCGCTTTTTAATAATGCCCACAAGTCGTCTTCTAGGGTCATACGATTCGCCTCCTTCGATGACTTCAAGCAGAATAATCCAACTTTCAAAAAGGCCATAGACTAAAGGTGTGGTCTATGGCATATGCTACGATTATACAGAAGACCGAGAAGTATGCTGTCACTGTGGGACACCTGGGACAAACAGTCTAGTTGTGTACATACAATCAATAAATATGTTAATTGATGTATCCAGCTCGGCTAAGCAGCGTTCAGAAAGCTAAGAAAAGCTCAGAGTGAGCTTTTCTCTTCGCAGCAATCGTAATCGTAGTTTGTTTTGACATCCGGTTCAAATTTCTCTAAACTACATTTACAGACAATTATAATGACTTTGAAAATAGATAGATATAAATAGTTTTTATCTTAACCCACCCATATGCAAGTGATATTGAGTCAGCAACAGATAATTCACAAATCAAGCAGATAATTGCAATCCAATACTGAACAGAGGCCTTTTCTTATTTACAGAAGTACATTCGATTATTCACTTGCCGCGTCCAGTATTCTTTATTTTATTTTAATACAGTAAAAAATAATATTAATATATTTATATACCTATTTAGAAGTATAAAGGTTAGCAATAAATTTTGATGTAGTAGGTAAACTACAGAGACAAGGAATGCCTACGCAGAGGTCTAAAATACAATTCTCAGTCTTATGTTTAGATTTTGAAACAACATCTATAATTTTGAGATATTTTAAGCGATTGTTATAAGACTACTTTTTACGTATATAAATGCCTAAGAAAAGCATCTTTTATTCTTGAAGGATTTTCTCGCCAATCGCCGTAATCTGTCAATTTACCTAGACTAGAATGACTTTGTATAGCTTTGTATCCAATTCATCCATATTAATAATCTACCGGACAAGAAAAATATACGACATTGACCTTAATGAACTGTTTTAATAACAGTACCCTAAAATCTATGCACAATGATCTCAAACGGGGCCATACAACCAGCTACTTTGACAAATCATTATTGATACATCGTGAGGTATTATGACACAGCTTTGCTACGAATTAGTTCGTCTAACAGTTGACACTATTTGGACTTTATTTTGAATGTAATACTGATCATATTAGAATGAAAATCACGTGTTTGATCTGTACATCGTTATAATAATATTAGTTGTATACCTTTATAAACTTGAATGCTTATTAAATTTCTTCTGATTGTATTTTTTTTAATTGACTAGTTTTTGTATTTTATGATATGATAGTCTAAGATCGCACAGTTTTAATGATAAGGGCGCTTTCATATTGCAGAGCACATCGTAGTATCCACTACAAATTATAAAGTAAAGATCGCATATTCATTCTTATTTGACATTATAACCCAAAAAAATACAGCCTATTTAAAACAGAAAAGGAAATTTCAATTTCTGTACAGTTCTTTTCCTCTTATTCAAGAAAAAGATTCAAGTAGAGGCCGGTCACTGGCTGGCAGCAGGTCGCTTAAAAATAATTCCGAAGAAAGTAACTGCATGTAAAAATTCTAAACTGAATGATAAAGGAATCCATAGAGTTTTCAAAATATTTAAGCTTTCTCGGATAGCTTGTAAGAGCGGCCAGCTCGATATCTACTACTTAGGTTATCCACCGTAATACTAACCATGACAAACAGTGGCAACGAACTCCATATACCCATTTACAGTCAATGACCAGTCATTAAATAGCAAGAGAGTAAAATAAAGCCTAAAGTCACCACAAAATAAAAATCGATTACGAAATACAATATAGTAATATGAGTCTGGTATTGAACTGGAAAGGCGAACACATCTCGTAGCTGGACAAGTCCGCTGACCGCCGCTACTAAGTAAGACGGGGACATAAATTCTTCAAAGGGCTAAACAAAAATAAAAAATACTCAAAATCCCCTTTAACAGAGCTACCGAACTATAATTTATGGTAGCTGCCTGGCGACTGCCATCGAAAAAAAAATATACAAGACGCAAAAAGCAAAGAGGCAAAACGGTGAAATTTGGAATAATTTTGCGATAGCATCGGGCACGCCGGTATCTTTCAATTTCTTTATATGTTTGCAAATTTGTGTTTTTATTTTGTCGCAGTGTGGAGTTATGGGCGGACATTTAAAGAATATCCACTACGAGATATATCGATGTTTACGATTGACTGTATGAATGCCGCAGCGATCAGAGTGGTCTATCCCCATGTCCACGAACAATTGTTATGTGTGTCTGGGGTATGTATTTTGCATTGCACTACAGATATTAATTTCTTAATTCAAGAGTACCTAATTAATTAGAAAGCCAAAAAAGATTTTGTAACAATTTTTAGTTTGTAGACCAGAGTGGAGATGCCAGTCTCTTATATCGCACTTACAGGCACTTACCGTCCATCCTCAACAAACACTTCCTATATGCAATTGTCTAATATTTAGGGACATCCATGCATCAGCCTTTGAAAGCCTTTAGGACTCCCAAAGAGAACGTCACAACATATACTGTTAGTAAATTACTCTATTATTTGTATGAAGCTAAAAGTGGCTAATGGAAGACCGATTTAGACAATTACCTTATGAGAAACAGGTGTTTCAATATTTTATAATAAAACTAGCCTCTGCCCTAGCTAAAAGCTAGTTTCTAGGTTGTATCACAAGTTCTCGATATAGTAACGGTATAATGTATACTAGTTTTTAAGTCTAATCAAGAGCTGTCAAGTAAAAGTATCATCAAAATCCGCTTAGTAGTATCAATGTTATGAAACTATTAAAATAGTGGATACAGCAGACAGTGTCATACACAATCATTGGATTGCCTGCTATTAAAGCTCTAAGTTTTTTTTCATATTTGAATTTAGAGTAACAGCAATTTTGGGGGGTTAAATTTAATTGTTATTAAGTTTTGATAAAGTAAAAAGTATGAAAAAGAAAATCCATCAAAAATTTTAAATAAAAATTCTGGAACACGATCGCGTCGCTATCTGCCATGTCCACATAAATACATAAAAAAATGTAGAAATTCAGTGGTGGTGATTATATAATATAATACAAGCATTTCTTCTGGTTAATTTTCATCGTGCTTTAGCAATTTATCGTAATTTATAACTGCATAACATATTACATAATTCCATGACTTAAAACAATGGCGATCGGAAGCCACGTGGCATAAATCGTGACAGTTCAACGCAGATCATTTCCAATTGCTCACCACATATTTATTATTAATATAAGCTAACTGACGTCATACATTTTATATTTCTCTTTCCTTTAGGTAAGCATAGAATACCTCTGAAGTAAAATCACACAGTTCAGTGGTCCACCAGCACAGGCAGAGAGACGGCACACAGCGGATTTATTTGGCGAGTGAAGGCTCTGCTCGTTGCCGCGAACGACAGGGTTTCGGTGGCTACATATTTTCCCGCCATAACACAAAAATACTGTATACTTCTTATCAATACATATTATAAAGCTGTAACAGAGCTATGTCTGTACATTTAAGATATTTGAGAAAATACTATTGGGCTTTTAACGCGTCTCTGAATACAAAATGTTTCTTTTAAAATTGTTGTGTGTTTGTTTGCACATCATGCAAAAACTATTGAACGGCTTTTGATGAAACTTTTGATAAACTTGTTTGTTCTTGATTAGGCTTAAAAACTTTTTATTCCGCTACTAATCAGGAACCTGAGGTATAACGTAAAATCTTTTGTCTTAGGTTGAGCAACACGGAAAGGCTTAGTAATATTATAAATTTAAAAGCGAGTTTCTTTGCTTGTTACTGTTTGACACCGTATTTAATAAATCAATCATCATAAAATATAGTGTGGACCCAAAAAAAGGAAATAGCATTCTTTTTATTCTGGAAAAATAAATAATTCCAGTGAGATATATATTTTTGCATAGAGATAATTAATGTTTCGTAGAGTGATGTATTTATATTTTGAAGTCTACGCAGACAAAGTTGCAGGAAAGCCCCGTCCAAATCGGTCCAGCTGTTCCAGAGATTAACCGGGACCAAAACCAATAATTTCATATATTATCATGTGTCATATATTATCATTTAGTAAAATGCTGTAGACATTACAAACAAACAAAAATTCAATTTTATTTATTAAGAAATAATTTGAAAATACAGTTAAGTATTATATTTAGATATTTTTATATATATTTTTAGCATTTGGCATGATTAGCACTATACATTAAACACAAAGTGAAAAATGTGAAAACGAAAATAACAGTCACGAGCAGGATTTGAACCTGCATCTCCTGGAAATACATACGACTGCAGAGGTCAATGTCCGGGTAGCACCAAAGTCTTTGAAGTTTTTTCATCAAGAAATGCTTACAAAAAAACTTAGGATTAGGGAGTTTGTTCATTGTCATCCCTGTGCCTTGAAAATAACGAAAACCCATTGCTCCCGGGCCTCATCTCTCTTCTGTCATATCGGAGTGCCGTCTCATGCGGACTCTACGAGTGAGATAACATAGGGTGCACTTGTGTTTTCATTACACGATCGTGCACTACAATGTTTAGTTAACTAGTGTCCGAAGTCCGCCGAGACCTGTCTGGAGATCATTATTATTAATATTATGCTTGATTAATAAACTTTTAAGCCCTAATAAGTGAAAAAAAAACTTCAAACACAACGTTTAATGGTGTGCAAAAAACACATATTACAAATATCACTTAACCTAAATAAAAAAGCCATAGCAGACAAAATGGATTCCAAATAATGGCAATTGGAATAGTTTTCAGTTTTTTTACCCACGTCTTAAGTTTCAAAGGCATCCTAACGGTATTCGGGGACATAGCTTGGACGAACGCGACAACGCTTTTTATATTATTTTTCTGTTGACCTTAGACTCGCGATCGATTTCGTATGTTTATCGATTTTGTGTGATTCTTAAAACAAAAGTGGAAGTTAAATTAAATAATACCGAGTATGATTTGAATGAGACATACCTAGTTCTGTAATAATAATAACGTCGACTCTTGTGTTTGCTCGTATTGTAGATATTTGATTATTTATTGTCTTTGGCATGTGTTACGACTGAAATAATTTATCAGACGCTTTGTAAACGTTCATAATACATCAATATAAAACAATTATTAATATTAAATACTTATATAAAAAGTTATGGTATGGAAATGGCAATCACACTATCTAATTAGTTATTTTAAATTGTATTTGTAACTATCTTTTAGCACCGCCTTGTTATTATGACAAAAACTCATGTGGATGGCCCTAATTACGTTCAACGCCGGCCGAAATTAAAAAGAAAATTTGCTCAGTAAGAATCCCGCCTATTTTTAAAAATGGAACCCGACGATGATTCGCCTAATTAATAAACCAATCACGTACAGACGAGACGCGGCGTCGAGGCGCGGCGGACGTGCGGGCGCGGGGGATGAACGCTCGGAAATTCGAATAATATATTTTTTTCTGCACTCAAAGCATCGCAATGTTACTTGTAATTGGCTTGACGGCCAATGATAACGAATTTAGGATGCAATCAAATATTTATGAGTTATAACTTTGTTTGAAAAAAAATAGGACTTCACATGACATACTTATATTATAGAAAACTATGAATTACTTGATAACTTATCGTTAGGCATCACCTTATCGTCAGAACTTACTTAAAAATCTCCTAAAATTAATGCATATATGAAACAGAGTTCTCAGAGCCGTGTTACTATGATTGTGGATACCTTTTTATTGACAGTTAAAAATAGGATTCTAATTTTAGATTAAAAAAAAAGCATAATTTATCAAATAAATGCATTATCTATTACGTCTTTGCCCAGCATGCCTGCAAAAACTAGTTGAATAATAAATGCGATGGTTGGCAACATTGGCCCGGAGGAAACCCGAAGCTCAGCGAAAAAGGGCGAAGATTAGCGAGCGCGCGGTTTTTGTTTGCATCAATCGATGCGCTCGCGCATTCGCACGATGAATAATTCAAAAATTGACATGAAATGGCGTATGGTTCTTTTTTTAAATGAAAGGTGCCCGATTGAGGACTGTAACCGCCTGACGAATTCATTGGTCAACGGGTTTTTGCGTTCAATAATTACTGTATTTACTTTATAGGCTATGATTTAAATTAACGCACTAATCAGATCCTCCGTGTGATATTGTACTCGTATAGTAATAGTAGCAGCATTTTAATATATAGGTGCTTAAAGTGCGAATTCATCTGAAACAGCAATAGTTTATACTACCAGCAATAAATTAGAATTTACAACCTAACCGCAAATAAAGCTTCGCCTCTGTAAAAAATAAAACGTAGTAGGGTATTCTACAAAGTGTTACACAATCGCTTTACTGACAGTTGCATTTGAAATGGAATAATGTAAAGAAGTTTATGTCAGAATTACTAAAAAAATGTATAAATAATCAAGTAATGCTGTTAATGATGCATCAAAACTTGTATCGATTTCCAAGTATAAGTAATTTTGTCATCTCAATTCTCACTGCGATTGGTCGAGAGAATCCTGGCGCAGTTTTTGGTTAAATGGCTTCATCCCGCACTACGGGATGCTGTCAATACCATTCAACATATGGTTATGACGACTTTTTACGTGTTTATGGAGATAATTTCATTAGATTGATAGTAAAAAGTAAGTTTAATTTGCCTGTTTCACTTGCAGCCAACATCGTTTATAAGGCTAGGTCGATGGTATTGTAAGTTGTGGGAGAAAGCTCGCATGCACCTAGATGTTTTTATTGTGGTAAAAGTGCGTACTGTGAGTAATATAATGGGGTACACAGGGTCAACAATAAACGACATGAGACAGTTTCACTCATTATATTTTAAAATTAATATAGTAGATGTCACTACCCGGGACCAACCTCTAATTCAATAGCTGTGCCTATTTGTTTATTTATTGCAATATCAGACGTTATAAAAGAGATCATAGTTGGTATTATTAAAACACCAGCAGTATTTTGTAATGTTTCTACTAAAAAAATCATTGTTTGTGATTTTGGCGGTAAAATAATTGCCCAAGTTTTGCTTTTTGAAGTATAAAAGCAAAATAAATAAATATAATCATAGAGATTGTACTCACTTATAGGAAGAGAATGCCATATTGCCGTCGACACAGGATTGTTCGTCCACCGCGCCACCTGTCGTTAGCATCAGGGTGTTCATTCGGAATCGTTTCTCTATCAAAAACGATTGATTACAATCTATCGTTGCACTTCCACTAATAGTTCAAAGTCCGCATGTGCGTCAGTGTGACGCGCTCGAACATTATGTACGTCACATCACTTGTATTTGTGGTATATCTGAAATAATTAAAATAAAATTTAGCATAGGATAAGGTATCCGTCTAAATAAAATCTTAAATTATCACATTTCGCAGCTCTATATTAACACTAAAGCCATACTTAACAATGGTTATGCTTAACCGATTGCGAAATATTTTAAAATATTAGAAAATTGCATTTTAACTTTCAAGCTTTTTTGCTATGATGGTTCAAAGAAATAGTGATATTTATAATTTATATTGGCGCGTAGACGAGAGAGCACCTAGCTAATTGAGATTGCGAAATCGGTCTGGAGATCATCGAAGTTATCCACTCAATTAGTACTTCGTGACATTTCAAGTGTAAACATGAGTTGACCAAAGAGGTCACCGAGCAATCTCTTATACAAAACTATTTTTCTAATCTCAAGAGAGCCCTGCGTCGGATTTGACGGAGATAGTGACTCGCGTTTGTACCAACGAAACCGGCCTGCCGCCATCTTGAACCTGATTGACAGCTGTCAATGTCGGCGGCACTGCGACGCGTCGCCGCGCCTGCGCACTACGGTACCTACACCGCTAATTCGCTTTGAAAATAATGTGCCTCTTGTAAGTTTTTTGTCAAAACAGTTGTTTTGACTTAAATTATATTTATTTGAATAGCTACGTTCAAAATATTTTTATAAATGATTAATTATGAATAAGCTTAAGGATCTTATTGAGAGAATCTTAGAGGAACGTGCACATGTAAGGCATCACTTAAGCGCATAGGTACTTTTTATTTGATGTGTCTGAGTACCATCTAATAGTAATAGTTTTTGATAGCATAAAGTAAAGTAAGATCATTCCTAATTCTTATCCTTAATTTATAATCCTGAATTTAAATTGCAATTTGCTTATATTCATTATTATTATTTTTGCTGCCTTTTATAATTGTTTTAATTATTTATTGTCTTTACATTTTTTTTTTCAAAATAAAATGTACCTAACCGCACACCCCGTCGTTTGGGGCAACGAACAGGGTAGTATGGGGCCCTCACTCACAAAATAAACCCGCCGTGTGTCATCTCTCCGCCTGTGTTGACGAACCACTGGTACTGTGTTCGATTACGTTAGTGGTTTATTGTTTTTACCTAACTGTAATTGTATTTTCTGTATTATGACTTCAAAATATTTGAATGTCATAGAATATTACAACAATTCTTAAACAATTGATTGAAATCATTATTTAGATAAAAATATTTGTAAACTCAAGGTAAGTATGTATATATCTTTTTGTGGAATTGATTATCTATGATCATGCATGTTTTATTGGGTCATAGTCATAAATAAGTGGGGTAGAGCCTCTTAATGATGATCTTTGTTGACAATAGCATCCATCCATCCATCCATCAGCCTTTCAACGTCCACTGCTGCACATAGGCCTCCTCAAGAGAAAGCCATAACGAGCGGTCCCGTCATGGGGGATAATGCCGTAATCGCCACGCTTGGCAGGCGGGTTGGCGATCGCAGTGGATGTTGTTAATACTCGAGGGAGTGCTGCTGCCCACTCCCCCGGTATTCCCTCAGTCGGCTCTTACGACTCCCGTGGGTAGAGAGGGGTGGGACAATTCTAAAGCCGGCCCCACACGGCTAACTATAGCAACACAGATAGCATAGATAATGCAAATTCAGATACCTATTTCCCATGTATAGTATTAAGACACACGTAATTTGATCTTTTCACTTTACGAAATCTTCTAATTGTGACGATATGGACACATAGATATATTTGTAATTGTCACATTCAAAATGATGAGTTTTTGGGAAAAGTGTACGTTTAATTTAACGATTTCGATTTATTATAAAGTCGTACTTAGTAACACATAACACAGTGATTTTACTCCTAAACTCTTAAGGAGTGACGTCAGATCACAGTAAAATAATGTTGCAATTGTACTGATTTATCTCGGTAGTGGTTTTCTTTAGTCTTCGTGCGGTGATAAATTACTATAGAAGATGTTATTATAAAATATTACGTATTGTAATTTTAATTGAGATACACAATCATTTATAAATATAAATAGATATGTGAAAATGTAAATCGAAGAACACGTGTTTTAGTTTTATAAATCAAACTAAACGTACTTACTTACATTTGTTTTTGTCCATGAAAAATATAGTACTATTAGGTTGGATGCCTGCCGTGTGGGGCCGGCTTAAGAATTGTCCCACCCCTCTTCACCCATGGGAGTCGTAAGAGCCGACTGAGGGAATACAGGGGGAGTGGGCAGCAGCATTCCTTCGAGTATTAACAACATCCACTGTGATCGCCAACCCGCCTGCCAAGCGTAGCGTTTACGGTACTATCCCCCATTCTTGGGGAGGCCTATGTCCAGCAGTGGACGTTAAAAGGCTGGTGCAGGTTGTATACGTGGTAAAGATTCTCATTGGGTTCATAATAAAACAAAAGAGTGGAATGATTTACCAGCATCGATATCATCCTCAATGAATAATCGTCACTTTAAAAATATTCCTTATTATGTATTATCACTAAAATCGCAAATGTGCATAAAAGCTATAATACCTACAAATCTAATCTATTGACGATCAACAAATGAATGTCAAAATTAATACTTTCTAATCTCTTTAAGTATAAAATGTTTTGACATTTGCCGAGACAGCGCTCCAATTTCCAATACCATATCGATAAAAATCTCGCTACCGATATACCATACTTATCGATAGCCACAACAGTGTCACAGCACTAGACGTAGATCGTAATCTATGTGGACGGCTTGACACAACACCGTGTATCGACACGGACACAAAAAATGCAAACATGTTGAAAATAATAACAAGAAAAAACAGAAAATAATGCAAGTGTATTTCAGAGGAAAGCGAAAGGTCTTTGTACGTAGAATACATATTGTGAAAAAGAAAAAATAACCATCGAATGAGCGCATCTAATCTACATTTTCACACTTTCATTCAGGTCAAGTTTTTCAAGTGCTGAAAATATATATTTAAATATTATCGCCTTATACCCAATTTAAAAAGGCATATTTATTATTGAGAAAATAAAATATTGAGTGATTTTCAAACGGCTTTATTTCCTAAAGAATGTTTCGGTGGATGGAAATATTAAAGCAAGTTTTTTTGACCCTGAACAGAATGCTTTTATATAGATAAATTTCCAGAGGATATAAGCTATTATAAACGGCCATAATGTAATTGCATATCATTGGGAAGTTGGGAGCCATTTGCATTAAAAAAAAATCCAATATGAATAATAAATCTTTTTGAGTAGGCACGGAACTTATCATTATAAGAAGATGAACATTATACATTAATTTGCTATAAGTGTTTCTGCATGACATTCTGATAAATTAGACATCATGTCATATCATCTATATTGCATATTTTAAGGTAATCTGTTTTATTAAAAAATATAAATATTTGCAATCGTATTAAAAAAGTCGTGTCGCATATAATCTGGCTTAAATGTTTTGCAACCTCAATTCTCTTCGTCGCATCCAACTTAAAGCTATTATAACTAAAATGGACTTGCAATTTCTATATATTATCGAATCAAAATAAAACATAATTAAATCAGTAATATTCGAATTACAAATAGGTACTGCTATCGACGCACCTACGAGTATGTGTAGTATTTAAAATAATATGACTTCATAATCATGATCGCAAACGCTTAGAATGTTAATCCAAACAGCTGTTTAACTAATATAGCAGCCATGTTTTGGTTAGGTACAGTCCACATAAAAATAACATCCTTTGCAGAGATAGGTACATGGCGCAATCTATATATTATCATATACGGATGATATTATAATTTAATGAGTAATTAAATATAATGTGGTATTTGAAGTGTCGTCGTATACAGCAGATTCAAGTTTCATTCGTTTTCATCCGCTTAGATCAAAATTACTTAACACATGGGGAGATTGAAAAACGCTGGTAATACTAGACCCACCAAGTATCTTCCAGAGAAGAGGTAATTTTGAAAGTTAAAAGATAAGATGTATTTTTTGCATTAATGTTTCAACTTTCTAGCTCAAAGTTTATCTGTATGATTTTCACGATTACCTGGATAGATTATTTTTTATAAGAAATACATATTAGGGCTTTAAGTTATTTTCGGTGGAATAATAAACATTACTTCAAGCTCCAAAGAGGATCTAACGCCGTTGATTCTGAAATTGTAAGTTAATTCTGTTTCTTCAGATATACTAATATTATTCGTAATAACTAAAACTGTCTTAACCTTACATTATTTATAATAGACTAGCTCATACCCGCGATTTTGTGAGCATAAACTTTGAAATTCGGTCAAAAAAACATAATTTCGTCACTCTTCAACAAAAAATCCATATAAGTATATAAAAGTAGCTCTCCTGCAAGGGCCCTTAATGTTCCAGGATAAAAAGTAGCCTACTATTATTTCTGTACCACCTATGGTTTTGCAAAATTTAATGATAATCGGCTAAGCAATATAAAAGAGAAACAATCTCACTTTTATATACTTATTTTATAGTATTAAGTAATTAGAACGCGGCTGAATGCAGCAACTGTCAAAGCGTTTTAAAACATAATACGTTTTAGATTTTCAGTTCCAGCTGTTCTTCAAGTTTATGAGAAATACTAATAACGTATTATGCTGTTGAAAGATTTGAGCTGAGATATTTAATTGTGGTCACTACATAAGAGAAGATTTTTGGCTACTAATCGGATGCACAGGAATCCTCTAAGCTCTCTAAGGGGAGGTGCTCTAAGCCACTGAGCTATCACTGAGCTTAGAGCACAGAGCACTTCCCCGGATTGGAAAAGACGCGGGTTCGATTCCCGCTCGTACTAAAAATCTTTTATCCTTATTCACAAATAATTTATTTGTACTTAAAAAGTAGCGGAGGATGTCAAATGCTAAAAAAATATAGATCAAAAATGTGTAACTTAAACATAGTTGGCGAACCGTGTGAAATATACCACTGCCTACCCCTTCAGGGACACAGGCATTATGCTACGTAGAGCTTTACTGCGAGTGGAATTCGAACCTGCGTCCCTTCCAATACAGGGAAGTGCTCTAGACCGCTAAGCCATCGCAGTCACCGACGGTGACACCCAAACATAAATATGTTATACTTTTATATATATTATAGGCACTTTATATGCTCGGCTATTAACTAAAGCACAAATGTGAAATATAAAATAATAGTCACGAGCCCGGAGCTGACTGCTACGATGGCTCAATTGTTGAGCATCTGGATTGGTGTTCTAGAATGCGCTGGTTCGATGCCCGCTTGTGATTATCATTTTCTACTTCCCACTTTCCAAACACAAACGAATATACTATTTTATCACTAGTATCATATGCTTATTAGGTATGCATGGCCTAAAATATTGTTAAATAATGCATATAAGCTAGGTGTACGTAGGCAGGTAATATCGATAACTCAACATCAAATATGTACTAAGTTCTAAAACTGCAACTGACGCCAACGCCGTTTATATTATACAAATCATGCTAGAATGTCCTATGAGAGGCACTGACAGTTAATATTGCTTCATTCAGATGTTACTAAATAATAGACGTCGCGGGACGTCTACCAGATGTGAAACATCTGGATCAGAGAGATCATCATCATGATCATAACTTTTTCAATGTGTGCTTGAATAAAATTATGACATATATAAAATAGCGGAAATGGACATAAATCATCATCATCAGGCCCTGGAAATCATCTAGGACCAAAGTACTCGTCAAGACGAAACAAACAATTCCAAACTCGATGAGGTTGAGTCATTTCATTACAGAGTTACTGTGGCCACCTTCCAGCTTCATAATCAGACCCCGGATAGTATTTAGAGACAAAGTACTCGTCAAGACTAATCAATCGAATATAAACACGATGGAGTTGCGTCGTTTCATTACAGAGTTACTGTGGCCATCTTCTAGCTCCATCGTCAGACCCTGGATACTATCTAGAGACAAGTACTCGTCAAGACGAATCATACGAGCACAAACTTGATGGAGTTATGTCGTTTTATAACGGAGTGCCTATGGCCACCTTCTAGCTCCATCATCAGACCCTGGATACCATCAAAAGACAAAGTACTCATCAAGACGAATCAAACGAGTCCAAACTTTATGGGGTTACGTCGTTTCATTATGGAGTTACTGTGGCCACCTTCCAGCTTCATCATCAGACCCTGGATACCATCTATATAAATATATATATATTTTTTTTTGCCCTAATTTAAAATTAAAGAAGTTATAAGCAAAAAAGTGAGAAAATTTCTATAAAAGTTTTCTTTTTTGCTCTATAACTGTAGGTTTTGGCCTAATTCATAAAAACAAACTGCACTGATTTAACTAAAATACTGTTTGTCCCTTTTTAACAAATTATATTGAAAATTTAACAGAAAGTAACAAAATATCTGTCGACTTCAAAAGCGTTATCAGTTTTATATTATTATGAATTAGGTTTAAAGCGAAGTGATACAATGACGGTAAGACTGATAACCGAGCTATAGTAATAACTCTCTGGGTCATACAAATCCCTAAAATTAACACTTTTGCGAAAAAAAAAATAGTTAATAGAACTCTTTGATGGGATTTGAAACTAACACTTTTAGTAGTTCTAAACGTTAATAACACTATTTTCAAAAACAGAACTGAATCTGTACATCCTTACTAATATTATAGATGCGAAAATGACACTGTTTGTTAAGTTTTCAAGTTGTATTACTGAACAATCCTCATGAAATTTCGCGTACACAAAGTCTGGATCCCAGAAAAGGAGATAAGCTAGCCTAATCTAAGTTTTCTTACATTTATTTCAACTAAACCAAACCTAAATTGGCGCTAAAATTAACTGACAGCAGAAAAATTCTGTAGCTTTTGATTAATTTTCAAATAACACATGCAAATAAACCAATTTCTGTACTTAAACATTGATCAATATATTGTAATTTTAAAACAGATTTTGAGACAATACTTCGACGATAATAGTTTTCATTCATTATTCCAGAGTCACTTAATATCCAGTGAAATATCACTGATTCTTGTTATAAAAAAAGTCAAAGAAGTCATTACTAGCTGACTCGGTGAACTACGTACATCATCAAGTAATTGTATTTTGTCTTATATAACCCGACTTTGTTATAGGTTATAATATAGATTTTTTGTGTCAAAGGGCCAGTTAAATATCAAAGCTCAAGGTGATCAATTATTATGCTGGCCCTACCGTAAGGACTGTGTAAATTGGTTTAAGATTAAATATTTTTTGCAAAGTAATCGCTACTCACCAAACAGAATGAAGTAATTGTGAGTGAGAAAAGTTACATTTATTCAATACTTCGTTATAAACATAACTCTTGCGTACAAATATTAAACGTTTAAGTAATTCATAATCAAATAGATAATTAATTAGAGAATATTTAACTTTTGGATCGCGAAGGTTTTAATGAAATTTTGCCCGCCTTAAGTGACCAAAAACTGCGTGCGCCGTCAGGAGCGATCATGAAATATATTTTATATATATTTTTAATTAAGTAGGTACGTTCCTGACTCAGTATCCCTATCACTAAAATCCTTTTTGCTATTGAAGAACTACTAGAATGCTAGTAAGATTATAATTTTGTATGCCTGCAAGTATTTAAAGAACAGATAGTGAAGTTACCAGTTCAGTGCGGATTTTTCTTCTGCTTGTCCGTCGATTTTCTTCTTTTTTATGTTTATATGCTATAGAAAAGCCTGTGTGTTACCTATGGTATTTATTAATAAACATTAGGAAAAAATACAAAACAAAAGAGTTAAGAATATGCAATATTATATTTTCCTAAAATTTTGAACTACGTGTGTTATTTATGTTTAATATATTTTAGCATTTAACATGTGGCTGTATTTATTGTATTCATATTTTAATTCGTTATGTTTCTTGTTAACAACGATTATGATCTAATTTTGACTGCTAGGCGAAAACTAATCTAGAAATAATGTCCGCTATCTGCCTCTGGAATTCCCGTCCAAAACAGTCCATCCGACCCGGAGGTTAACTCTTTGATGGGATTTGAAACTAACACTTTTAGTAGTTCTAAACGTTAATAACACTATTTTCAAAAACAGAACTGAATCTGTACATCCTTACTAATATTATAGATGCGAAAATGACACTGTTTGTTAAGTTTTCAAGTTGTATTACTGAACAATCCTCATGAAATTTCGCGTACACAAAGTCTGGATCCCAGAAAAGGAGATAAGCTAGCCTAATCTAAGTTTTCTTACATTTATTTCAACTAAACCAAACCTAAATTGGCGCTAAAATTAACTGACAGCAGAAAAATTCTGTAGCTTTTGATTAATTTTCAAATAACACATGCAAATAAACCAATTTCTGTACTTAAACATTGATCAATATATTGTAATTTTAAAACAGATTTTGAGACAATACTTCGACGATAATAGTTTTCATTCATTATTCCAGAGTCACTTAATATCCAGTGAAATATCACTGATTCTTGTTATAAAAAAAGTCAAAGAAGTCATTACTAGCTGACTCGGTGAACTACGTACATCATGAAGTAATTGTATTTTGTCTTATATAACCCGACTTTGTTATAGGTTATAATATAGATTTTTTGTGTCAAAGGGCCAGTTAAATATCAAAGCTCAAGGTGATCAATTATTATGCTGGCCCTACCGTAAGGACTGTGTAAATTGGTTTAAGATTAAATATTTTTTGCAAAGTAATCGCTACTCACCAAACAGAATGAAGTAATTGTGAGTGAGAAAAGTTACATTTATTCAATACTTCGTTATAAACATAACTCTTGCGTACAAATATTAAACGTTTAAGTAATTCATAATCAAATAGATAATTAATTAGAGAATATTTAACTTTTGGATCGCGAAGGTTTTAATGAAATTTTGCCCGCCTTAAGTGACCAAAAACTGCGTGCGCCGTCAGGAGCGATCATGAAATATATTTTATATATATTTTTAATTAAGTAGGTACGTTCCTGACTCAGTATCCCTATCACTAAAATCCTTTTTGCTATTGAAGAACTACTAGAATGCTAGTAAGATTATAATTTTGTATGCCTGCAAGTATTTAAAGAACAGATAGTGAAGTTACCAGTTCAGTGCGGATTTTTCTTCTGCTTGTCCGTCGATTTTCTTCTTTTTTATGTTTATATGCTATAGAAAAGCCTGTGTGTTACCTATGGTATTTATTAATAAACATTAGGAAAAAATACAAAACAAAAGAGTTAAGAATATGCAATATTATATTTTCCTAAAATTTTGAACTACGTGTGTTATTTATGTTTAATATATTTTAGCATTTAACATGTGGCTGTATTTATTGTATTCATATTTTAATTCGTTATGTTTCTTGTTAACAACGATTATGATCTAATTTTGACTGCTAGGCGAAAACTAATCTAGAAATAATGTCCGCTATCTGCCTCTGGAATTCCCGTCCAAAACAGTCCATCCGACCCGGAGGTTAACCGGAAAAAACTGAGAGACAGACAGACAAAAACTTTAAATATTGCTATTTTGTTACAAGTAATGTATATACTTTCATTTTCATTAAGTAAAAAGCTGTTATTTAAACATTACAAACAGAGACTTCCATTTTATTTATATGAATATGTCTACATTTAATGATTATAAAGGCCAAGTGTCGTGATTTTAAGTAGGTGATTATTAGTTACAGTTTAAAAGAAAACTATTTATGGGCTATAGTCCAGAATATCTTAAAATAACTACAACCCTATCCCACAATGATTTCAGAGTAGTATAGTTCTTTATAATACGTATAACTAATTGTTTTTCTATTTTTTATTTAATTTATTTATCCGACGACGACGCTTGAACATATTACTAATTTAAATAAGTAAGTTTTAATATTAAAGTTAAAGGACCAGGTCCAGAAATTAAAATTTTACTATTTTTATGATAATTATGGATCGGGGATTTAAAAAAACCTGTTTTTTTTTTTTAAATTCATTTCCAAAATCTTATTTTGATATAAGTCATAAATTAAGAATATAAGTATTTACTTCATATAGTATAACTAAATTTTATATAAGTAGATTATAATATCCTATGAAACCGTAAAAAGTCGGCCAAGCCATAACTTATTATCGTACTTCCATTATAAAAATACTAATGAAAACGAATCGGAACACGACATAGAAATCTGGTCTGCCTGAAGTCTGGAAAAATTGCAGCATGCATGCCGTATAATTGTTAGATAGATTTGCCGGTTTATTTCATTGTTTTTGGTGTAATGTCCAATAAAGAGTTTTGATTTGATTAATTTGACATATCTGCTATTATTTTTTTAAGAGTGTACTCCATCCATCCATCCATCAGTTTTTCAACGTCCACTGCTGGACATAGGCCTCCCCAAGAGAACGCCACAACGAGTGGTCCCGTCATGGGGGATAATGCCGTAATCGCCACGCTTGGTAGGCGGGTTGGCGATCGCAGTAGATGTTGTTAATACTCGAGGGAGTGCTGCTGCCCACTCCTCCGGTATTCCCTCAGTCGGTTCTTATGACTCCCGTGGGTAGAGAGGGGTGGGACAATTCTAAAGCCGACCCTACACGGCCAGAGTGTACTAGTGTGTGAATATCCTGGCTACAGACCAAGAATCCCATATCTTGCTAGTTATGTAGCATGGGTGTATCAAATTTTTGGTTATACTTTTGTGTAGGTTTGAAAGTAAAGCAAATGCCCTTTTTTATTAAAAGACAATACCCTGCTCTAAGGAATAATCATTGTATCATGAGGGACTTACAAACATACAATTTCAAGGACACAAAGTACATCCAGATTCAGAACAACCATTTGTGAATTACACAAAGAGTTGTCCTGTGTGGGATCTCGGGCTGGCATCTAAACCACTTCACCATTATGCGTCCAAGATCCCTACTGCAGCTAAAAAAACAGCTGATGATCTTGAAACGGCTGAACCGATTTTGATAAAACATGTCTAAGAACAATCGTTAGAAAAACAGCTTTCAAATAAAAAAAGTGCTTAAACACAAAGTGAAAAATGTGAAATCGAAAATAACAGCCAGGAGCAGGATTTGAACCTGCATCTTCTGGATACCGTCCAGATGCTTTACCAATTCAGCCATCCTGACAATTGCTCCTGACTGCTAATTTCGATAACACATCATACTTAACGTCTTTGGGTGACGCCTGCGCCATCTGTCGGAAGTATTTTCATACATAATACCGACCAGGTAAACTTAATTTTACAATTAAGATTTTACCTAATAATGACGCAAACCCTTTAAATATTTAGATATTTTTATATATATTTTTTAGCATTTGACATGCTTAGCACTATACATTAAACACAAAGTGAAAAAAATATCTAAATATTTAAAGGGTTTGCGTCATTATTAGGTAAAATCTTAATTGTAAAATTAAGTTTACCTGGTCGGTATTATGTATGAAAATACTTCCGACAGATGGCGCAGGCGTCACCCAAAGACGTTAAGTATGATGTGTTATCGAAATTAGCAGTCAGGAGCAATTGTCAGGATGGCTGAATTGGTAAAGCATCTGGACGGTATCCAGAAGATGCAGGTTCAAATCCTGCTCCTGGCTGTTATTTTCGATTTCACATTTTTCACTTTGTGTTTAATGTATAGTGCTAAGCATGTCAAATGCTAAAAATATATATAAAAATATCTAAATAAAAAAAGTGCTTTCAAATCTGTTCATCCGTCTAAGAGTTATGGTACCATAGACAGACGCACTGACACACACACACATAGTAGTCAAATTTATAACCTTTTTGCGTCGGGGGTTAATAACATAAAAAGACCTAAACAAAAATAATTTTAATTATTTTGAATATGTAATTTTGATTTAATAATGATTGTTAGTTTGTTGAACCGATACCCCAGTATCTTGCTAATGTAAAGGTATTCAAATAGAGGTTGTAAGGTCAAATCCATTTAAAATCCCTCGTTCAAACTTAAAATGTAAATTAACGCAAAATTAACAACTTCAATTTATACCTGTGACTTGGACATTATTTCAGGAATCTGTTTTTACAGCCTTTGCACATGTAAATAAGGCTTTGTCTATATAAAAATATTAAAAACTAAATTTATCACAACACAAAATGCGTCATGTCTTAAGTTATATAAATTTATGTTTTCAGTAAGTAATTAACCATAGAGTTTTCAATCTGTAGACCAAAATATATTTAAAAACGAAATAATTATTGGATTAATATTAAAATTTAAATTACATAACCTAGCTAAGCGTAAGTACCTACTCGCGACTGTTAGTGTAGTTAGATAATTTTGATTGAATAGGTTAAGAGATAACATTTTATGTACGTAATATTCAAATAGTAATATTACTATTAAATTTATATGTTGGGAGGTATATACGCACCTTAATCAACTTGTATTTCAAGAGTCGAACTTAACGTCAATAGTAAAGTTATTATAACTTCAAAACCAAAAGCACAATTTCAACAAAAGTACATCCAAACTCAACACTAAAGTAATAAATCACATTAACTAAAATAACAATAAAACCGCCAACTTGCACTTTGACACTCCGAGTTTTTTTTAAATGTCTGGGCAAAGATACACGATGGAAAAAGTTCGTAATATTGAAACTTGGCGCGGTAAGACACTACGCCGGTGACTCTGCACAATCGACTGGAGGTGCAAGCGCACCTCTACGCGGGCCTGCTCCGAATGCAGGTGTTCAGAACAGTTTTAACGTCTCCTTCTTGCTTTTCCGTTATTTCTGTAATATAAAATTACTGTTTGTTATTTTATGCAGTTCGTCATAATATATTTCTAGATTATGTTTATTAATATTGTTACAAAATAAAAAACATAAGTAATTGACTCAATATGTCTATCTTATTTCATTATTATGATTATTGAACATAATTACTATATTATATATTTATATAAAATTGTTATGCTGTGATATCAATAATCATCTTCATTGCATAATTTATTCCAAAAGATTATTTTATATAATAGAATAAATAGTAAAGTTACGTCAAAAGTATTCAAAAATTACAAACCTTATCGGTTTACAGTATCTAAACCTTACAATCATGAAACAGTTTATAACCCCTGACAGAACCTGTTAAGTCAGCGCTTGAGAGTGCCAAGAGCCTTAGTGCACCACATTGAAATATAGCTGTCTCGCTTCTGCACAAAGAGAACACTCGTAGATTAGAAAAGAGCGTCAATATAGTTTTAGTTACTTTAACAGACCCTACTTATTTGATACGGCTTCAATAAGTTGTATGTAAGTTCGTTAGCAATTTCCAGATTTCAAACTTTATAACCATAAAAATAGAACCCAAATTAGAAAGCATTTATCTCCTATTACACAATTTAAGCGAATTTCTTATATAAATCAGTAAATTTTCAGCCTGTTGTTACGTATAAAAGTTTCTGTTAAGACAAAAAACATGTATTAACATTTAAATAGTCTTAAAATATATACTTAATGCTCGCAATGATAATCTGGCGTGGGATGCGTGCACGCAACCGGATAGTGGACACGTTTGATTAGCTGCAAGAATATATCTTCTCGTTTTGTCTCTGTCACTCGTAAGGTATAAAAGTGTGTTAGAACAGGACATTACAATGTTTACATCTTTATGGACCGAAGAGACGGGGCTTTAATGGGATCTTCCCAGATATAGTGATCGGTTAATTTCGTAGGTAGGAGGAAAATAAATGTAAGTTATAAACATTTACATAGCGGCTGTTTTTATGTTATTCATTAATTGCTTTACAAGCGCGTAAACTTGATGTAGAGCTTTATTTTTTCATCACCTTTTCCGATGTCGTATTTGTGATCGCTTGTGATGTAAATATATAAGTGCAAATTATTTATTTTTATTACATTTTTATTGAATCTAATGTTTATTAAGAATTAATTAGGACTACTACTTATTACTTAATTTATTTATTTTTTATTTTTAATAATGGCTACTCGGTTTGATTATCTGTCGTTTACTTATTTACAGTATATTTCTTCTTAAACACAAAGTGAAAAATGTGAAATCGAAAATAACAGTCACGAGCAGGATTATTTTCGATTTCACATTTTTCACTTTGTGTTTAATGCATAGTGCTAAGCATGTCAAATGCTAAAAATATATATAAAATATCTAAATATATTTCTTCTTCACAAGTAAATTTAATTCATAAAACAAGTCGCAATCGAAATAACAGTCGTAAAAAAATAGTGAAAGTCATGCCTCAGTAAAGTGATGGAGACTTTACTAAAAAGCTTCTGCGGAGTTTTGGAGGCAAGATGAAAAAACACGTTACGCTGCATTACATCACTTGCCAACACTTATGCACATACCTACACAAATAGTTAATTAGTAAAACGTTTACACATTAATATTTAAAATAACACAACTTTTGGATAATAATGTAGAGCGACAACATGACTCTATCATGTTCCAGCCAAAAAAACCGAATAGTGTTATAACAAAGTCTTAGGTCAACATGACGGATAAAATTTAAAAATATATATCTAGTATAAAATCTTTTTTTATTTTAATTTTTTTGTATGGAGGGAAATAAAATTCTAACTGCACACCCTGTTATTCGGAGCCGCTAAATAAACCCGCCATGTGCCGTCTCTCCACCTTTATTGGCAGGCCACTGGAACTAGATATGTTACATTACTTCAGTGGTTTAATATTTAAAATAACAGAAGTTTTGGATAATAATGTAGAGCGCCGACGTGACTATTTCCTGTTCCCGCCAAAAAAACCGACTAGGTAGTGTTATAACAAAGTCTTATGTCAACATAACGGACACAGGTATATGATAAAACTTAAACATATATATCTAATATAGAGCCTAAATATAAATAATAACAGTTAGTACGTGTGGTGACGGACTAAGAATACAAGTGTCACCACCCCATTCTTTTCCATGGGTGTCGTATGAGGCGACTAAGGGAAGTAAGCAATTATCATCCATTGTATGACTGGTGGTAGGGCCGGGTACCAAGTGGAAGTACTCACTTGGTATCGGGCCCGAGCGTGTTGGTACCACCATCTCCCGTGTGAACGGCCATGAAGCAAATCTTTGCGTTTCATTTTATATTTGTGAAATGAAATGGTTAGCAGCGGTTTGGCAATAATACCGAGAGGTATAGTTGAGTCCATGAGCGACGGTTACCATTTACCATCAGATGGGCCGTGGCTCGTATGCCACTAAATGCAATAAAAAAATAAATAACAATCTTGAAACCGTAATATAAGTCATGGCAGTCAGTTTCAACAGTCACTAGCCATATACGCAGGAGATTTACATTGCACGAGTGTGTGCGACAGAAGTGCACTCCCGTTCCCTCACTCTCTTAATCTGATAGAACGCACCTACACAGGACAACTCTTTGTGTGATCCACAAATGGTTGTTCTGAGTCTGGGTGTACTTTGTGTCCGTGAAATTGAATGTTATCAAAGTCCCCCGCGATTCAAAGACTACTCATTAGAGCACGGTGTCGCGTTTTAAATAAAATACATGACCTGATAGAGACAGGTGCAGCACTAAGGGCTTTACGTACTTACCAAGGCACGGGAGTGAAACACCGCCCACTTACTAACTCCGAGTTGCTATTGAGAATTTGTTGATGCAAAAACACACTTTCTGCTGGCCCGGACTGAATTTCAAACCCGAGACCTTGTGACTAAAAATAATATTGAAAATGCAAGAGCAAGACCCAGCCTTGGCCCCGTACTCATCACTAGTAGGGAAATAATTAGATAGCTAACCTTTCTTTTTTGTTAAAGTGAGAAAAATGTACCTAACCACACACCCTGTTGGGTTCAACGGACAAAGTAGGTAGTATAACGCCTTCACCCATTAAATAAATCCGCCGTGTGCCGTCTTTCCGCCTGTGTTGACGGACCACTGGTACTGTCTTGGATTACTTCAGTGGTCCGCCGGCGGGAATAGCAATGATAGCCTCAGCGGCATTCATTCAGCATTGTCGTTGGTAGGTTATCTTTAACCACTGAAATATTTTTTTAATATATTTATACATCATTATATTGCATGCCTCATAAATGAAGCGTTGAGGTGGGTACTACTGAATTTCAGAACAACTGATTTTTCAAACTTAAAATGTTAAATAAATAGACTTATCATATATTGCACTTGTAAAATAATATATACACACACATATAAAGAAAAACACTATTTTTAATACTATATACGATATATACGATATTTTTGATGCAATTTTTGTTATTTAAACAAGTTAAAAAATTGTTTAAAAAAGTTCTGTCTTGGACGTCCGTGTGTTGTAGGTAATGTATGTTAACACGATAATGACTGAAATACTTTACTAATCGAGTCTTATTTTTCTCTTACGCTTCAGTATAACTACAAATAGAGCCCTATCACTTTTCACGGTCTGATTCGATGTGGTTTAATTGTTATTAAATAACAGAGCCCCCCACACTACCCTGTTCGTTGCCCCGAACGACGGAGTGTCCGGTTAGGTACATTTTTTCCCGCTTAAACAAAAGAAAAGGCTATCATTGCTGTAGGTACATATCCATTTTATCGGGATAAAATCTATTTGAGTAGTTATTACGTGAAAGCATTACTAACAAAAAAAAACGCACTCTCGCAGTTAAAATATTAGTTGATTATTGATAAGGACGGTAGTAGGGGATTGAAGTATTTTTTTTTCGGTTATGCTTATGTATCTATATGCGAAAAATCATAATATCATTTTAAAAAGCAACAATTTTTCCCACTTTTGAATATGTCAGGCCCGATTAAGGGCAATCAAAAAAGCAAACATATATTGTAAAGGCGCGGGCCATCGCTCCATATTGGTGATGTATATTATAAACCTCCTATTTGTTGATCTATGTGTGAAAATTCTCAATGAAAAACATCAGTAATACCTACTCATTTTTATACACCAGATGTCACGTGCCGTATTTTAGCTGAAGCAAGTACTATAATATGTGTGAGCGGTGACGAGTGTGAAACTTAACGAGTTATGAGGTACACGCACCAGATAATATCTTGATTGTGTCAACTGTCTTGTATTGTACACGTAGACGACATACTGACATCTAATAACAATCGTATATATTTGCGTGATGAACATAAATATTTGTACTGCGTTTGGGTGTTCTATCTATTATATGTATATATTTGCAAAAAAAGTAATATATGTATTATATTCCTAATCTGGTACCCATAGCACACTTACTTTACTTTGGAACGTTCTGTGAAATATTTATTTATTTATTTAACTCAGTGGAAATTAAAAAATAAGGAAATTGCTGCATTATTTATGAATGATAAATGAATTAAAAAAGAAATATATTTTACCCGCGACTCCGTCCACGTCGACTTCGTAATAAAAATATGTCACTCTAGCACACTAATTATCTCTATGTAAAAATAGCTGTCCCACTGGAACCATTCATTTATGCCTATGCCCCTTTCTGTATAACTAACGAACAAACAAGCAAACAAACTCATTTTCGCATTTTAAAGTATACATTATTTGTGAATAAGGAAAAAGAGATTTTTAGTAGGAGCGGGAAACGAACACGCGTCTTTTCCAATCCGAGGAAGTGCTCTAAGCCACTGAGCTATCCTTACTGATATTTCGATCATCCCAATTTCCTAATCACATTTGTTTTATGACAACAAAATCTCTTTTTCCTTATTAACAAATAATTTATACTTTAAAAAGTAGCAGAGCATGTCAATTGCTAAAAAATTAGATCTAAAATCACTTTTGCATTTATTTTTCTAACGAGCCTTGCCCCCTTGCCCATTCATACGAATGGGCGGGCTCGATCGGGGAAGTCCCATCCTCTCACAAAAGATCAACTTGTAACAACGATAGTTACTTCTATTGTTGTATTTCATATGGTGAGTGAGAGCGCCGGAGGACCAAACCCTCTTCCTATCCTCGCCTTATTATTATTCCTATCTACCTCCTATTTATTTCCTTGGAGACAGTGACGCGCAAGTGATGCCTCTGGTGTTGCCAGCGTCTATATGCTACGGTAATTACCATCAGGTGGGCCGTATGCTTCTTTTCCACCCATGTAGTATAAAAAAAATCGCATGTATTCCAAAAAGGTAAAGTAAGGACTATAGTTGGACATGTATGATTTGTAAAGGGAACTTAAAAAAAATAATTAAACACAAAGTGAAAATATGAAATACTAGCTATGATACCCGGCTTCGCTCGGGACTTGATATGAGATTACGTGGTAGTTGAAATAAAAAAATAAACTATGACGTAAAAATTAAAAAAAAAAATATTGAAAAAATTTTCTCATTATTTATACTACTTATTTAAAGTAGCATTAACGGGTCTTTTTTATATCCAGCTGTTACCCGCGACTTCGTCCGTGAGTAATTTCATAAAAATAAATAAAGCAACCCTTGAAATTGTCGGTAATACAGTGCAACGGTATTACAGTACTCAGGGTTGGAACTTCATTACTGAAATGCTAGATGGCGTTGAAGTTGCTAGATTTTGAGATTTTGTGACAAACAATTTTTTTTATTTTTCGTATTTTTTTTAATAAAAAGTATCCTATGTTACTTCTAATACCTCCGAGAATATGTGTACAAAGTTTCATGATGATCGGTTAAGTAGTTTTCACGTGAAAGCGTAACAAACAAACTTACATTCACATTTATAATATTAAAGTATGAAGTATGATAATGTATGAAAATACTTTCGACAGATAGGTATCGCAGGCGTCACCCAAAGACGTTAAGCAGGAATGTGTTATCGAGATTAGCAGTCAGGAGCAATTGTCACGGTGGCTGAATTGGCAAAGCATCTGGACGGTATCCAGGAGATACAGGTTCAAATCCTGCTCGTGACTGTTATTTTCGATTTCACATTTTTCACTTTGTGTTTAATGTATAATGCTAAGCATGTCAAATGCTAAAAATAGGTATATATAACAATATCTAAATATTAAGAAAAACAAATCAATTTTCCCTCAAACTTCACTTCTCTTATAACTTTGATGCGCTCCAATTTTATAACGTAACTATCCATCCATCCATCAGCCTTTCAACGTCCACTGCTGAACATAGGCCTCCCCAAGAGAACGCCACAACGAGCGGTCCCGCCATGGGGGATAATGCCGTAATCGCCACAATTGGCAGGCGGGTTGGCAATCGCAGTGGATGTTGTTAATACTCGAGGGAGTGCTGCTGCCCACTCCCCAGGTATGTTGGCTCTTACGACTCGACGTGGGACAATTCTAAAGCCGGCCGGCCCCACACGTCACGGCACGTAGCATAACTATAGGTCGCGTCAAACTTTAAGCTCGGCTGAGACTACGCAAAGGGAACGTGCCTCACCTGTTCTCTTTGTGTAAGCTACAGTCTCAAATGGTACTACTGTACAGTTACTGCCACTTATGTATCTTCACACCGGGGACAACGTGTAACGAGGACTCTACCTCTCTACTGAAACAATGTAAACAATATTGACTGTTAAGACAAAGTGTGAATACATCAGAACGTCGATTATCCGAACTAATCCGGGGTCATGGGAGTTCGGAAAACCGATTTTTTTCGGATAATCGAACTGCGAATCAATGCAGCTCGATTATATATTATACGCTTATATATTTTGTACAACTAATGAAAAACATATTTATTTATAATATATAGGTATTTAATGACAAATAGTAACAGGCTTATAATAAAACCATTACTAGGTAGGTACAGTTTAAAGTTTTAAAAAATCTTCAATCTTTACCTGCCTAAGCAAGCCTATTCGCTTACGAGCGGCTAGGTCACGCACTTTTGCCTACGCGCAACGCGAGTCGGACGGGCGTAATAGGTAGTTCGGTTAAGCGGTCGTTCGGTTGATCGACGTTCGGGTAATCGACGCTCCACTGTATGTGAAATCAAAAGTAACAGTTACGAGCAGAATTTGAACCTGCATCTCCTGGATACCGTCCAGATGTTTTGCCAATTCAGCCATCGTGACAGTTGCTGTTTTCGCAGTCCCGAGCTAATGTATTTGTTCCCAGCATATGTGTTTGTTTCTTTATCGTGACGCATTTTCGTTTCATTGAGTTTCAAATCACAACGATTCTAAAGAAGTATTCACTTGAAAAAGACTATTTTGTGATAATTACCGACTACAATATTAAATACTTTACAAAAAGGTTTGTTTAATACTTCTTTTTTGTTTTTTTTTTGTTATTAAGGCGGGAAAAATTGTACCTCGGTTAGGTACACGCACACCACGTCATTCGCGGCAACGTCAGGTTAGTGTGGGGCCCTTGCCCATTAAATAAACCCGCCGTGTGCCGTCTCTCCACCTGTATTGGCGGGACACAGGAACTGCGTTACATTACTTTCTGAATCTAGAGTTTTACTTATATACTCTTTTGTCAATTTTTAATAAGATAATTATAGTCATAGGCGACTCCATTGGCTTTCTGATCTTAGTGGTAGACAGTAACTTGATCGTCTCCTTGATTAGTGATTATTGAGTCCAAAACATAACCTTTTTTTATTGCATATGGTGGCATACGAGCCACAGCCCATCTAATGGTAAATGGTAACCGTCGCTCATGGACTCAACTATACCGGGAGTATTGATACTCAGCCTTACGACCAGTAATGCAATGGGTGCCTCATTCGCCTCGTACGATACCCGTAGGAAAGAATAGGGTGGTGACACTTGTATTCTTAGTCCGGCACCACACGGGCAGAATTAATTGGAAATTTCTTTACAGTCAGGTACTAAACGGAGATTTTCACAATCTTCTAAAGCGTATATCACCTTTTTAAATAATAAACAATCTAAAATGACATGAAGGTGTACACAATATGCATGCGCGCGCTTTTATCAAAGATCATGAAAGTGGAAAATCACCCTTAATAGTCGCGCTCAACGTCAACGTACAAACATAATATGGCGATATGCTCGCTGTAGTAATAAAAATACTTTCAAATCGCCAGTGAAATTACAGGAAATGACTATATCTATTTTCAAGCTCTTCTTTAAAGCCAGCTTACTCGTATATTACGTTTCACCATTGGGGACAATCCAATCTATGACATTTGATGTGAATAATTTTTTACACCCCCTCGCCCCCTATGTCTGCATAATTTTATCACAAGAGTTTTTTTTCACCCACTAAAGTAATGTAACACAGTTCCAGTGGTCCGCCATACACACATCATCCACAGGCGGAGAGATGGCACACGGCGGGTTGTTCAATTTGGGTGCTACCCTGTTCGTTACGCTACCCTGTTCGTTGCCCCGAATGACGGAGTTTGCCGTAAGGTGATTTTTTTCCCGCCTTAACAAAAAAAAGATGGTATCTAAATAACTCCCATGAAATAGAAGGGGATCGGTACGTGCAGGCGCTACTATAATCATCCTGTGAGAATATGGACAGTTACAGATAATCATTATATTAAATGTGTCGTCATTGTCATCACAGCCTTAAAACTTAACACACTTATCAAGGACCGATGACAATACAATAATTTGTGAATTGTCCATTTTTTTATTACGAATCGTTACTATCGTCACACCCACGAAAAAAAGGAATAGGGTATTTTAAACCCACACTACCCTGTTCGTTGCCCCAAACGACGGGGTGTGCGGTTAGGTACATTTTTTCCCGCCTAAACAAAAAAAAAGGGTATTTTAAATAGAAGTACTTTTGATGTTGTTTTAAGACTAAAGAACAAAATAAATTATAGTTTAAAAACCTACGAAAATACGCTTACTACGAACTGAAAGATAGAAAATATAATTTCGCACCAGTGTTTTTCTTAACTAGCGATAAAAAAAATACCTACATGTACATATTATACTGTAAGAAACGATTAAATAAATTTATTATTATTATTAATTATTAACCCCACGCTTTTTTCCAATTGTTATTATTATTCTTATGTATACTTTGTCTCGAAAAATTAAGTTTTTCGGTGTTTTCTGAGACTCACGGGCTTATGCCAAGTGAGAATCATCATTAAATTTGAGAACATTGAACGGTCATCTAGTAGGAATTTTCGAACAATTCGGCATGTGTTAAGGATCGCAGCTTTTTGCATAGTGATGTATGTATTTTCAGGTAGGTCTAAAACTTTGAGGGAGTTTAGTAAGCATTTGGGTATTACACCTGTGCTGGAGACCACCAACGGCACAATATAAACCTTATTACATTTCCAAATTCGTGTTATTTCTTCTTTTAATTCTGTATATTTATTGATTTTTTCTGTTATTGTTTTTTGTAAATTATGGGTGTTAGGTACGGCTATATCTATTATATATGCAGTTTTATTAATTTTGTTTAATAGTGTAATGTCCGGTCTATTATTGTGAATAGTTTTATCAGTCAGTATCGCTCTGTCAAAATATATTTTATGGTTGGTGTTCTCCAGTACGGGTTTAGGTTTGTATTGATAGTAAGGTTCTACTGTTCCTGTAATTAAATTATGTTTTAGTGATAGTTTCTGGTGAACATAATGTGCTATTTGATTGTGCCTATGAGTGTAGTCTGTCTGGGTTAAAGTTGGGCATGCGCCTGTTATATGTTGTATTGTTTCAGAATGGCGGGTACATTTTCTACATTTATTATTTAATGTGTTAGGGTCTTTGAGTATAAACTTTTTATAATTTCTGGTATTAATAACTTGATCTTGGATTGCTATGATAAATCCTTCTGTTTCGGGGAAGAGAGAACCTAATTTTAGCCATTTTTTAGATGCTATGGAGTCAATGTGTGCTTGTTCTAAATCGTATAAGTGTCTTCCATGAAGTTCTTTTTTACGCCATGTATTTAATTTTGTGTTATAATTTTCCTGTGGTGTAGTGTATTGTATATTTCGGTCTTTCATGTTAAGTGGTGTAAACTTTTTGTCTGATTCTATTGTTGCTAAATGAATTTTACTGGTGTTGGCTTTAATATAAAAGAAATTGCGTATATTACTAATTTGTCCCTCCCATAAAACTTTTAGATCTATCAGTCCCCTGCCAACTATATGCCTTTTAATGGTCAGTCTTTCTATAGCAGATTTCGGATGTAAATATTTATGTTTAGTGAGTGTTGTTCTGGTTTTGATTTGGAGATTTTTAATATCTGTACACGACCATTTTACTACGCCAAAAGAGTACGTTAGAACAGGGATGGCATATGTGTTAATGGCCTTTATCAGATTCTTAGCAGTAAGAGCTCTTTTGCATATCTTATTTAGTCTATTGTAGTACTCTTTGAGAGATCCTTTTTTATTTGAGTATGGTCAATTGTTCTACCTTCCTGCATACCCAGATATTTATATGTTTCATTTTCACCCATTTCTGTAAAGTAATTTGCATCTGTAGTGCTGTTGGTATTTACTTTTCCTTTTTGTAGTCTCAGTGTCTTGCATTTATCTAACCCGAATGTCATATTATTATCTTTGCTGAATTTGTATACTAACTCAATTAACTTATTTAAATCTTTTTCAGATGTAGCAAATAATTTTATGTCATCCATATACCTTAGATGATTTAATAAACAGTTGTTACTAAGGTTATAACCATGGTTAGTGTTATTTAATATATTTGAGAGAGGGTTAAAAGCGAGGCAAAACCATAGTGGACTTAGGGAGTCACCTTGGAAAATTCAGTTTTCTATGGGTACCGTTAGTTAGTTTTAGTGTAGTTTTCCATATGGACATTGTATTTTTCAAAAAGTCTACTAGTACTGGGTGTATTTTGTATATTTCTAAAATGTGAATTAACCAAGAATGAGGTACACTATCAAATGCTTTTTTATAATCAATGTATGTCATATTTAAGTTTTTTTATTAGTAGTTGCGTGTTTTAGCATTGTAGAGTCTATTATTAGTTGTTCCTTACATCCCCTATGATTTCGCCTACATCCTTTTTGTTCCTCAGATATTATCGAGTTGTTCTCTATGTACCTGTTTATTTGAATTGTTATACATCAGGTAATTAATTTGTAAATTGTAGGTAAATAAGTAATAGGTCGGTATTGAGATGGATCATAAGTGGTATTTGATTTTGGCAGCATGTATGTGATTCCTTTAGTAGCAAATTCCGGTAATTCTTTAGCCCCTTTAATAATATCTGTGATCGTTTTGGCTAAAATCTCATGTAATGTGAAAAACTTTTTAATCCAAAAATTATGTATCTTGTCTTTTCCTGCAGCTTTCCAATTTTTCAATCCTTTGGTAATGTATTCAATATCTGTTCTACTTATTTCCGTGAATTCCATCGGCTCAACATTTTTTGTCTTATTTTCCTCCTCTTGTATCCAGCTAGCATCATGGTTATGATCTTGAGTCTTTTTCCAGATATCGGCCCAGTAATTTTTGAGCTCTGTAGTAGTTGGGAATTTTGTGTGGTCAGTGGTGATATTGGAACTATTAATATTTAAAGATCTATAAAAGCTTTTTTTGTTGGTTAAAAACATTTTATTGTCTAATTTTCTAAGTAGTGATTTTTTGTACCGTGCTAATCTTTCTGATTTTACCGTAAATTTTTGCTTAAGTGTATCAAGATACTCTTCCGGACGTATATTATTTCTCTCATGTTTTGAATGGATTTTAATTTTAATAAATATAGTTTCTATTTTTTTTTTACTATTTTCTTTGATCTATTGTTATTTATGTATTGCGTTAATACTCCAATATCAGCTCGTAATTTTTTTATATCGTTTTCTATCCTGATTTGCCAAGCTGGTTTCGTATATGAAGCTTTAACAATTCGTTTTGTGTAATTGTTACTGTTTATTTTGTATCCAAAGCGCCTACATAATTATGACTAATGCGCTGCAGTAGATAAGGGTATGTAACTGAGTTAAGTTGCTATCAATACTGTAATAGTTTTTTAGAATGCTGGTGTAGAAAATATCTACTAAACTGTATAAATGTTTGTTTTCCTTATGCCGTGACAAACTGGGTCTACAAACAGGATCAGTACCAGTATATTGTGTTAAGACTGTTTCTAGCTGTTCTTTAATTTCATCTGTCAATTTTAAATTCATGATAGTAGCTTGAGTATTGTATTCGTTTAAATGGGCTACTGAGATTTTTCATGGTTCGGATGTTTGTGTGGCTGCATTTGTCGATCGGTGTAATGGTGTGTGAGTTAATTGAATGAATGATGATATACGTGGAGATTTTTGTGTGTGAGCTATATGATTGACTGCTGATATCTGTGAATTTATTTGTGATAGGTCATCACTATAGGATGTTATTATGTCTTATGGTGTGTTAGGTGAAGTGATGTGATGTGTGATTGAGTTGTGAGAGTCTAAGTTACTCGTATCATCAAGCTGTAACTGTAGGGTTACATCTTCTTTAATTTCTTGTATTTGGCAATCAGTTAAAAGTTTGTTCCGTACGATCACTCGTCTTTAGTCTGCGATCCTTTGGGAGCTTACATTGAGGTTAGGGTATTTGATTTTAAATTGATCATATAATCTGTTGCATAGTTTTATCTGTTTCTAATTTCGTGATATAGTAGTAGGTACGCATTATGAGAGTATTTATTTGTTTATCCCATTTCATACTTACTCTGGTCTTGCCGGCTTTGGTGGTTACAGGTTTGGGTGGCGGTTGCCTCCTGTGAAACATCCTCAACCGGAATATTACCTTGAATGGTTGGTGTTTCTTGTATTGGACTAGAAAGTTCTATTAGGCTATTGCTTACTTGTCTGTCGGTATTTTCGGCTGTAGTATATTGTCCTAAGGACTTGATGGGAGCCCGCCTGTTTAACTCCTCACCACTGACGGATCGCATGCTGTAGCACTCAGCGTCAGCTCCAAGTGCGCCCCGGCGACCCCCGGGAAGCGGCCCTATACGTTTACTTTTTGATCTGGTCTGGTGGGGTGCTTTTTTTTACTATAATCTCAAAAATAAAATTCATATGCTTGTTTGCCACCAATGTAGTATAAAAAAGAGCAACTCGCCAATGGCACCCCTTTTAATACTAGCGTCTATAGGCTAAAGTAACCGCTTACAATCAGATGGATATGTGAAAACCCATGAAAACAGGAGAAATTGAAAAATTCAAAATTGTTAATTTTGTATGGGGATCGCCTCTTTGGATTATAGACATAATGCCTTTTTCCCATTAAATTATTACAACTCGATGCTTTTGTCGAACAGGCGAGAGAATGACAGGCACTGTCATTCTTTCCGTGCGGTTGCGAAAAAGAAATTCGTTTTTTCTTAAAAATATTTGTATGGGGCTCTTTAGATTACTTTCAATAGATGACGTAGTGGTGGACATAATATTATCTTTCTAACAAACGCTAGAATGAAAGCTACTGTTATTCTAATTCATTTAAATGTTGCACGGATGGCGGAGTGGTTTAAATACCGGCCTTCCGCCCGAGTGTTGTGGGTTCGACTCCCACACAGGACAACTCTTGGTGTGATCTACAAATGGTTGTTCTGAGTCTGGTTGTACTTTGTGTCCGTGAAATTGTATGTTTATAAAGTCCCCCGCGATACAAGGATTATAACTTAGAGCAGGGCGCCGTCTTTAAAAAAAATTAACAAGCCAGTTTTATTTAATAAACTTTCTAAATTGGTTAGGATTGATAATCACTGATAAAGTAAATTGTAGGTGATATAAATTTCATCCGATCATCTAGTTTTTATATATTTTTTAAGCTTTTGACACGCTTAGCCATATAAAGGAACACAAAGTGAAAAAATGTGAAAGTGAAAATAACAGTCACGAGCAGGATTTGAACCTGGAAAACCGTCCAACTGCTTTGCCAATTCAGCCATTTTGACCTCTGATAACATATTCCTTTAATTTCTTGGGTGACACCTGCGCCATCTGTCGGAAGTAATTACATATTTAATTAGGTATAAAAATATAGCTTGATAGATTTAACCACAATAAGCATTTAACTTTTATAAACAAGTAGGTACTCGTGACCATGTTTCATTTATATAACGCAGTCTGCATTGAAGATTATAAACAATATCTACTTCGCCTGTAATAAGAACGACTGAATGGTACCTACCATGAGGCTTAACCTAAACTAGTCAAATGTACAACTTGAAAAATTCAAATTCTAGATGTAATGACGTGATAATTCGATTCTGCTGTTTACTAGAGCTAGAGAGCCAAAAATATTTTTGAACTAACTTTACCTATGTTACTGACGTTAACAAGTGTTTTTTTTTTACACTTTAGTATTGATACGGATCAATTTCATTTAAACTGTTGGACGAAATAAACAGTTTATCTTACATTGGTTCGACGCACTCTCTGCGATAACACCATTTCTTATCGGGAAGTTAAAAAAAGGGGGTTAGACGGAACCTCATATCGCACAATCGACAACGTATCGTGATCACTGTGATTGGTTGAGAGATCACCGTGATTGGCCAACGGATTATTGCGTTATCACGCGTCGGTTTCGCTACCAATCACAAGCGAGACGATACAATGTCGATTGGGAGATATGAGATTCCGTCTAACCCTTCAGAGCTGCAAATGTTGGTACTTCAATATTTAATTCATCTACAGTTTTTTTAGTACAATGATCTAGTATAGGACTCTTTACTGGTCTTAAAGCGTATCCAATATGCTACGCTGTTGGCAAATAATACGGCCCACTTAATGGAGAGCCGTTACTGTAGCCTGTCGACGCTAGCAACACCAGAGGCATCTATCACGCAACGCTAATCCAAAGAAAGAGATAGGAGGTGAATAGGAAGAATAATAAAGAGAGAATGGAGGTGGATGGCTTTTATCTCCGGCGCTCTCACTCACCATATGAAGCAAGAGCAAAAGTACCTAGTTTTATTTAAAGCCATTTTTTAAAGCCGATCTTCTGTGAGAGGGTGGTACTTCCTCGATCAAGTCACCTGATTCATGCTAAGACAAGCAAGGCTCTAACCTCTGCAATTAAGTATATAATTTATGGATTAGCTAGGGTGGTGCCCGATACCACCGAAGGAATGTAACATAGTTCCAGTGGCCCGCCAATAAAGGCGGAGAGACGGCACACGGCGGGTTTCTTAAGTGGGCGAAGGCCCCACACTACCCTGTTCGTTGCCCTGAACGACGGGGTGTGCGGTTAGAAACATTTTTCCCGCCTTAACAAAAAAAAGGATGGTGCCCGATACATACAGGGCACCCGGAATACAGGGCTCCGAAGTATTTGAGGCCCACTACTCGTGGGTCCCTCAAACGCTATTCAAGCCCCTCAGGCCCAGTCCGACCTTGGGTACTATGGATGGAATTCCTTGAGCTCAGAAGGGAAGACAGAGGGTTATGTGTTAAAAAAAAAAATTATAAACGCTATAACATATAGGTAGTTAACAAACTAGGGTTCGTATACCCTGACTGTAATTATATTTCGTAATTAAAGCGAAAGGAAGGACGAGGTATCGCAGCATCGAGAAAGTAAGAGTGTGACAATTTTACGGCGAGAGCGCGCACGCGCAAGCACTGAACTTCACGTCTAATGCGCAAGATTTGGTAACGACAGCAAACCAAACATGTATATTTAATTTTTATATGAGGTAAATAAGCATACGAACCGCTTGAAGATAAGCGATTACTTTAGTCTATAGACGCTAGCAACATCAGAGGTGTCACTCGCGCATTGCCCAAGGGAAATGGATAGGGGTTGGAGAGAAAGGAGATCAGGAAATGGACAGTAAGGATAGTAGGGAGAAAATTCTGGAGCTCTCACTCACCATACGAAACACAACAATGGGAATATCTGCCGTAGTTTCACGCTGATCTTCTGTGCGGCAAGGCTTTACCACTGGAAATATTTGAACTGGACGCATTCGACGACTTAGAGAGCGAGTAAAGATGCGAAAGGGAATGCTCCGATGGTTCGGACATCTGGAAAGAAGTATTTGAACACTTATTTATTATTTGCGTAATTACCAATATTTATTTTTATATTTTTGTATAAATTTTAAGCATTGACATGCTCAGCAATTTTATCAGGTCACAAAGTGCGTATAATGTGAAATCCATATAGCCACGAGTAGGATTTTCTGATGATGGCAGCCATGATCGTGTTATTGTAAATTATAAAAAAACATAGCATCACGCCTGTATTCCCCGAAGGGGTAGGCAGAGGTGTATTACACACCCACGACTCGCCAGCTATGTTTAAGTCCCACGTAATAGGGGGCGAGCCTATTGATGTCTACCGGGCACATATCCAAACTCCGGGTCCGGGGATCTTTTTAGGAAAAAGCTCAATAACATTGCCCGACCCGGGGATCGAAGCCGAGACCTCATTATTAGCAGTCGCATACACTACCGCTATACCACCGAGGCATTTAAATGATAGTCTCAAGCAAATGCCATGATAGCTTAGTTTACAAAGCGTCTGGAATATTTATGGAGGAGACACAGTTAAATCCTGCTAATGGCTGTAACTTTCGAGTTCATATCATTTTGCATCAGCTGTAGGTACCTTTTTTTTGGTTAGGCGGGAAAAAATGTACCTAACCGCACACTCGGTCGTTGGGCGCAACGAACAGGGTAGTGTAGGGCCCTCACCCACTAAAGGAAACCGCCGTGTGCCACATCTCCGCCTGTGTTGACGAACCACTGGTACTGTGTTGGATTACTTCAGTGGTCTGCCGGCGGCTTACCCTTTCGGGTACCTTCTACTGAGCGAAGCTGTAGGTGCCTATGTATGTAATAGCATCTTTGAACGAAATTGTGACTCCCTGCAACATTTCGGATTTAAAGAACAAAAATTTGGTCTGAGCCAAGTGCTAAAATAGGTACAGATCAAAGTATGTCGGATTAAATTGAATACTTATCAAGGACCGATGACAATACAATAATTTAGAAAGTCTGTCCGCTTTTTTTTTCACTACAAACCACGGATACTATAAAAAAATAAATAGGGTCCTTCTATAGAAGTACTTTTGATACTGTTCACACTTTTCTACAATTATTATTAGGTATAAATTATTTTAAGTATATTTTTAATAAGTTCAATCAACATTAATTTATTTATTGAAATAAATCTACGCTTACGGAATCTATCGCGTTTACTTAATTTTTATACTATCCCGACGTTTCGAATACTTTACAGCATTCATGATCACGGGTGGACTTAGATGGTAGACGTCCAAAGCTGATAATATGTTGTTTTAACGGTTTCATCTACCCACAGTAATATGATTTTACAAATTTTTGGTATAGAAACACAATTAAAAATATCTACTTTAAGTTTTGTGCTTACAATGTATGAGATTTAAAGCTAGTATAATAAAATTAGTATAATACCTACTCTTTAGGTTTTCAAGTTTTCTCTTTAAGTTTTAAAATTTTGTTTATATTTAGTGCTTAAAAATTCTACCACAAACTACCAATTAAAATTTTTAAGTACTTAATCAAAAAATACTACCAGTAAGAAGACAATATTGATTATTAGTTTATATTATTAAATATATTGATTTTAATAGAAATTAAGACTAAAAAGCTACCTGATCGGAACGCGGCCTGACTAAGAAAATAGATAGTATGAAAATCAAGTAAACGCGATAGATTCCGTAAACGTAGTTTTATTTCAAAATGTGTAAAATTCGCGTAAATATTAGAAAGTATTATATTAATTTATTTTTTATTGTGGATTAATATATATTTTGTTATGCTGCATGGTAAATATTATTTCTGTTAGCAGTACCTACACGACACGAGTCGATGCGTGCACAGATCTCGCCGAAATTGTCCCTGGCGCAATTTCCCGCCACTTTCCATATTGTCTGTGATTGTGTAACTCACATGTTCGGTAATTCGATTACCTAACTGCACAGATTTACTTTTATTACAAAATTTCTCAATTTTGATTTGATAGAGCGTCAGGTGCAATGCCTAACAAAAGTACCTTCCTACATATTCCCTCTAATCTTCTACACAAAATTTCTGATTCGAAGTCACTAATGCTTATTGGCAATAACTAATATGAATCTTGGATATTCTCAACTCATCATCATGAAATTGATGTTTTTTTTTTCTAGAGGCCTTGCTTATCCCAGTACGAATGGGCAGACCGGGTCGATCGGGGAAGTACCTCCCTCTCACAAAAGATCAGCGTGTAACAACGGTAGTTACGTCTACCGTTGTGTTTCGTATGGTGAATGAGAGCGCCGGAGGAGCGAGAGAGGTTTTGAAAAAGAACTATGAAATGAATGAATTGAATTCACTATTTATGAATGTGGAGAAAAAGATATTTTCTGCGAGCGGGATTCGAACCTGCGTCACTTCCAATCCGGGGAAGTGCACTAGACCGCTAAGCCATCACAGTGACCGATGGCCATTCCCAATCTCCACATCACATTTTTGTCCTTACGACCCATGCCACCTATCGGATGCATTTACATGCATTAATCCAAGATAGTAAGTTTAATTTTGCAATTAAAATTCATACTATTTGATTGTTTTCGTAAAGACAAATGTGATGTGGAGATTGGGAATAGGTACAAGTAGTTCGTTCTTTAAAGCAGCTGAGCGTGTCAAGTGCCATTTTACAGATCAAATTTAAAAACTTAGATCTCTGTTAAACTTAATGGCGGAGAAACACTTTAACACATCAAGCTAATTTTAAGGTGAAGTAAAATAGTGGCTTTGTCATCGCCGCAGGGAGCCATTGGATGTAAGCTTCTCAGGACTTATGGGACCGCTCTTTTGGAAATGCCTATATCGAACACCGGAAGCTGAACTTTTGATGAATGGTTAACGTACCTAAAAGGCTTCAGCTTGGCAGTGATGAGACACGTTTACATCTGTCTCGTTGTGTGTTCCAGCTAAACTCAAAAATGGCTAGGTCGATTTGGACACGACTTTCACTGGCAGATAGGTGATGTTGTAAGAAGTAACAAAGTAAATGTTTCAAAATAACATTAAACACAAAGTGAAAAATGTGAAATCGAAAATAACAGTCACGAGCAGGATTTGAGCCTGCATCTCCTGGATACCGTCCAGATGCTTTGCCAATTCAGCCATCGTGACAATTGCTCCTGACTGCTAATTTCGATAACACATTCATATTTAACGTCTTTAGGTGACACATTTTTCATTTTGTGTTTAATGTATAGTGCTAAGCATGTCAAATGCTAAAAATATATATAAATATGTTTCAAAATAAAATTGCCTAGTTTTTTTTTTATTATTAAGGTTCCGCAAAAAATTAAAAAAACTAAAAAAATCCATGCGGACGAAGTGGCTTATCAAAAACTAATACCCCATCAATCAAAATGAAGAAGTTGCATTAGAGTAGAGCAAGGGCGTACGGCGGGTTATTAGTAGGTGAGAGCCCCATATTACCCCTTAATCTACCCGGACCGCATCTAATCTTATACGACACAAGCAACTACAGCGCAGGAGCTACTTGCTCCAGGGTGGAGGAACTCTTATGCAAAGCTTACACCTTTTTTTTTTTTTTTTTTTTTTTGTTATGGCGGGAAAAAAAATTCCTAACCGCACACCCTATCGTTCGGGGCAACGACCAGGGTAGTGTGGGGCCTGCACCCACTAAAGAAACCCGCCGTGTGCCGTCTCTCCGCCTTTATTGGCGGGCCACTGGAACCATGTTACATTCCTTCGGTGGTTGCAAAGCTTACACCTAGCCTCTGGCTAAAGTTGGTCTGAAGAAAAACAGCAGGGTGTTTCATATACCGTGTACAGTGTACACCGGGACTCCAGCATAGCTCTTTGCCCCGCAAGCGGGGGGAATCCCATTGATCTATAAAATACACAATTGTGTATATAAATCGTGGTAAAAGAGTATTAATAATCTTACTTAAATGTATAGCATTAATTTCGCATTAATTTTATAAAATAGTAATAACTTTTAACTGCGTGCGTGAGTGGTTTTGTCACCAGAAAGAACGAGAGAGAAAGAGACAGTGAATGAGTTTTCAAAAGAGATTTTAGTAATTAGGCATGTTGATACGTTACGACTGGTCGCGCGTCGAAACAATACTAAAAGAAATGAGCGCATGAAAGCGTAATCTGCACTCATTTATAGTGGACACTTTTAGTGCCTAATTATGGATCTTCTCTTTTTTATAAGTACATCAATGAGGTATAAAAATAAGGATCTGTTTGTTATCTGATAAGGGCAATTTATTCAATTGTGAACATGACGAACACACAGCTATTATTCTTGCATTCAGTACGAACTCTAATTCATATTCCACTACAATATGTAAGATGCTACCAACTTAGCGATAGGTATATTATAAACGTTCACCGGGAGCGCAGGGTCGCCACGGAAGGCGATATCCTGTTTCCTGTTAACCCCTTTTTTATTTTAATGCACAATTATAAAGTTATTCGCTTGATTTCTTCTACCATGGCTGTTCGTTGTGAATATAAATGAAATTTTAACTCTCGGTCCTAGGGTGGTCTGCACTCTTATTTGATTTATTCAAAACTAGCAGCTTGCTCCGACTTCGCTCATGCTAATTATACTTATATTTTTAACTGGAAATACTGCAATTCTTAAAAAATAACTAGGTATGTCTAATTAAATTATTATACATCAACTATATATTCACTTATGTAAGTGTCTAGATAATTTTAAAAATCTTTTTTTGGGTTGGTAACCCATTATGGGCCCACTGCTGGGCATGGGTCGGAAGATGTCCACCACGCTGAGCCAAGGCTGGTTGGCAGTCTTCAGAAGCCATCGAAAACATCTCTCAGGCTAGCACGTTTTCCAGAAGTAATGTCATACAGATCTAATAGCCCGCCAATACAAGCGGAGAGCACACGGCGTATAGTAGTCACAACAGATCTTTGTGTCTCTGAAGTTAGGCACAGATCGCGAAGTGAGGTATTTGACAGAATCATACGATAAGTGCTGACCAATTCAAATATTATTACTCAATTAAGAAAACAATCGAATTAGATCATAATGTTTTCATATTTAAGTATCTATTTAGGTTCTATTTATTATTTTTATATTTAATAAAAAGAATACGAGTGATTTGAGTGAACGAGCTTTATTCTAGATTTATAGAAGAGTCCACATCTTTTAGTACGATTGATAAATTATATAATTATCGAATGATAACGATTGTATCGTTAAATTATAATCGAACATTTTTAGATTAAATTTTTTTGTTTACAAGACGCACATGCCTTGCGACACAAAAATGGCTAGGTACCTACTGCGCAGCGACTTACAGCCAACTTCAGAGGCACAAAGATACGTTGTGACTTCTATATTTAGCGGGTGAGGGCCATTTTAGTATGATTACTTTTCTCTATGGTGAGGGCCCCATACTACTTATTCGGCACCCCAAATAACGGGGTAGTTCATTTATTCCCACCTTAACAAAAAAGAAATTAAGCAGGTTAAGCTTTAGCAAGCCGTTGATAATTTGTTAGCAAAACACACTTTGTGTTTAAAATACATGATTTATGAAAATCAAAGTTTTGCGAATTCTTGCCATCAAATTCGATGCCACTATCTTTGCAGTCCTTGGTTTTACCGTTAGGCTATCATTGCGTCATAAAAGTCCGTATGTTAGATATACTAAAAGAAAATATCTGCTTGTCTGTTTGTGAGTGTATGGATCATGATAAGTGAAAAGGTAGGATCAGTAATTTCTACAACAACCATTCTCCAAATCCAGTGACAGTCATATTATTGTTACGGACTGTTTAGTAATTTGTTAATTTCTTAATCCATCAGCCTTTCGACGTCCACTGCTAGACATAGGCCTCCCCAAATTGGAGGTCCAACGGTCCATCCATCCATCCATCAGCCTTTCAACGTTCACTGCTGGACATAGGCCTCCCCAAGAGAACGCCACAACGAACGGTCCCGTCATGGAGGATAATGTCGTAATCGCCACGTTTGGCAGGCAGGTTGGCGAGCGCAGTGGATGTTGTTAACACTCGAGGGAGTGCTGCTGCCCACTCCCCCGCTATTGCCTCACTCGGCTCTTACGACTCCCGTGGGTAGAAAGGGGTGGGACAATTCTAAAGCCGGCCACACACGGCATATATTGGGGGTATAGTGCTGTAATCGCCACGCTTGGCAGGCGGGTTGGCGATCGCAGTGGATGTTGTTAATACTGGAGGGAGTGCTGCTGCCCACTCCCACCGGTATTCCACAGTCGGCTCTTACGACTCCCATGGGTGGAGAGGGGTGGGACAATTCTAAAGCCGGCCCCACACGGCCAAATTCTTAAACCCGTTGGAATTGTGGAGGGACTTCGATTCCCTCTGCATTTCTACCAGTTGTAGGTACCACGGGGAGTGTTCCCAGGTATAATTTGATTTGGTACTATCTTCGCTGTTCTAACATACCACCCGCAATAAAGTTCATTCGCACCACCTGGAAGCCACCTGGTATCGTGCAATACCGTACGTTTTCAACATTCATTTCTTCCACGTAGGTACCTTTAAATTCTAGAATGAACTAGGTATCTGTAAACTGGCACGCATAATTTTGAATAACTCTGATACTCTTTTACTTCAAGCAGACCTAGATAGCTTGAATCAATGGTGTATTAATAATAAAATGTATGTAAATATTTCCAAGTGTTAACATATTAAATTTACCAGAAAGCGCAATAAACAATTTGGGACAATTCTAAAGCCGGCCCCACACGGCAGCAAGCGGCGGCAAAAGGTGCAACAAATCTAAATAAATAAAAAAGTTAATATTCAATAAATACTTTAATTTAAAAACAATTCTGGTTTCATCTTAAGTTAAATACATTTTTGATTATATTATAAACATTTTACATTATTTTCCAACAAGTAATTTTATAATTAGGCACCTATGTAGATTAAGCATAGACAGTTTGACCACTAGCGCTGGTTGTATGTGTTAGATAGACCAACTCACATAGTAGGTATTATACGTTAATAAATAGCCGTATATATGCAACTGTAAATTATGACATACTGTGGCTTAGGGGCAATTCAGTAATTACGCAAGATTCCTTCTTTAGAGGTTGGTTCGCTAATTCTTTAGATGACCTCATTTCGGAGGGGTTATAAAACCATTTTTACGTAATATTATACAAGTGAGAGGGGCGTTTTCCATTATAGATTTAATAAGTTACAACTGTAATATTTTATAACTCATTAAAATTTTAAAATTATCATGTTTAATTTTAAATATTTTAAAGTTTATAAAACGAAATAAATTATCACGTAAGAGTTATCAGAGTAATCTTAAGTGTCTTTACTTAGGGGTAGAGAGGTCAATATGAACTTACATAATTAATGAATGGCCCCTTATACAGAACTCAATTAACGGATCTTCGTGTTTATTAAAAAACATTTCAGCTGACCTCGAAGTCCAGCTATCGGCTGCGTTACACCAGTCTAAACACCTAAAGACCCGTTAAATGTTAGAATTTAATACGCGAACGACTTACGTTTAATATCTATAACAAAATAATTCTGGGTAAACTTCGATCAAGATGATCGAAGTGGGTAAAATTTATTAAGGTTGCTTGTTCTGTCCACAACATGTTGATAATATCATTATAATCTTTAGCGTACATATCACCCAAAAAGGTGATCATTTATTGGTCTCTATAAATAATCATAATTTACCTGCTCGTTTGTAAATAATTTATAGGCGAGATAAATAAATGCACGAGACATTAACACACAAACATTAATTTAATACTTTAAAACTGTGAGCGAAAAAATTGTTCAAACATTTTTTCACTTGTACCTGACACTTCTGGGGCATTCGTTCACTAAAAATAGGATATTAAGAAGAGGGATGTTATCTATACTTTGAGACACTGGTATTTTAAACAAGTAATACTTTCAGATATTTACGCGAATGTTACAGAGTAATTCTTATTATAATGAATTGCATAAACCTGTGGTATTTGGTACATACATGGTCCGCTCAAATTAAGGTTTCTTTTTACATTATTCATACTCATTTAATTTTGTTTGGTCTTTTTTTAGATATATTTTTAGCATTTGACATGCTTAGCACTATACATTAAACACAAAGTGAAAAATGTGAAATCGAAAATAACAGTCAGGAGCAGGATTTGAACCTGCATCTACGGAGCAAAGCATCTGGACGGTATCCAGAAGATGCAGGTTCAAATCCTGCTCCTGACTGTTATTTTCGATTTCACATTTTTCACTTTGTGTTTGTTTGGTCTATTATTTTCAATTCTACTACTGCTGTAAATAAGTGCAATACTTTGATCTATAACTGCGATGTCTTATTCAAAGGTAACCTTTTCAAATTTCAAATATCTACTTATAATTTCAAATAAATTTTTGGTATGTCCATACCAAACACCAGATATATATATTTTTAAAATATATACTTGAGTGCGCAGCATATAAGACTTTGTGATATTAGTAACATTTTTTTTATTTCAAATCATATATAAACCGTTCAAAACCGTATTAAAACTATATGACGTCCTTAACCTGAATTATATATTGCAAATCTATATTCTAAAAAATGTAGACATAACTAATCCAAATATATTCTAGAAAGAATGTCGTCGATAGAATTAATTATATTAGCATATTTTACGAACTAATAAATCTATGGTTACATACATTATAATACTATGTATTTTCATGTGTTACCATTTAAAAATAACCAAACAAACCTTATAATAAACTTTTCTCAACTCACACTTGACCAAGTGCATAATAAATAAAATTATGACTGGGATTTCGTCACTATGAAGGATTATCATAATGTAATAGATAAATAAATAAATAAATATTCACAGACATTTTCACACAACGTCCTCTGGTCCCAAACTAAGCTTAACGCTTGTGCTATGGGTACCAGTTTGCATATATAATACATATACTACTTTTTTTGTAAACACATATAATATAATTGATAGAAAACACCCAGACGCAGTACAAATATCTGTGTTCATCACACAAATAATTGTCCTGAGTGGGAATCGAACCCACGACCTCGTGTACGGAAGTCGGTTACACTACCGACTACGCCACGAGGCCCGTCAACGAGGCCCGCCGATGAGATGTTTTTGACAAAATAAATTCTTGATTTTGGATTGAATATTATTGAGGCTGAATTTCATATCCAAGTTAATAGCTTTTTTAGGGTTACGATTGAATACGAGCCCTTGGACGTTAGTTTTGACCGAAACTGCACAGTCTGCATCATTAATACCGAAATTCAAGACATTTGATTGATCACACTAAGCATTTGGTAGTTCTGATTCCATGGTGTTATTTTTTTAATACATATTAGTGATGATTTATAAAACCTAAGTGCATTACATTCGTATTTGAAAAACGAACTACTTTACTAGTTTGAGACAGTGAGAGAGATTGTTGTCTAAAATAATATCATTTGTATTACTAAAATTAATATAGCAAATCCGTTGAACTGGAGAGGGAGATCCTCCTTTTATGTTGCCTCTCTCTCTAGTATTTTAACAAAGTTATTTTAGAAAACCCGTTGAACTGGAGAGGGACAGCCTCCTTTTATGTTGCCTCTCTCTCTAGTATTTTAACAAAGTTATTTTAGAAAACCCGTTGAACTGGAGAGGGACAGCCTCCTTTTATGTTGCCTCTCTCTCTAGTATTTTAACAAAGTTATTTTAGCAAATCCGTTGAACTGGAGAGGGAGAGCCTCCTTTTATGTTGCCTCTCTCTCTAGTATTTTAACAAAGTTATTTTAGCAAATCCGTTGAACTGGAGAGGGAGAGCCTCCTTTTATGTTGCCTCTCTCTCTAGTATTTTAACAAAGTTATTTTAGCAAATCCGTTGAACTGGAGAGGGAGAGCCTCCTTTTATGTTGCCTCTCTCTCTCTAGTATTTTAACAAAGTTATTTTAGAAAACCCGTTGAACTGGAGAGGGACAGCCTCCTTTTATGTTGCCTCTCTCTCTAGTATTTTAACAAAGTTATTTTAGCAAATCCGTTGAACTGGAGAGGGAGAGCCTCCTTTTATGTTGCCTCTCTCTCTAGTATTTTAACAAAGTTATTTTAGCAAATCCGTTGAACTGGAGAGGGAGAGCCTCCTTTTATGTTGCCTCTCTCTCTAGTATTTTAACAAAGTTATTTTAGCAAATCCGTTGAACTGGAGAGGGAGAGCCTCCTTTTATGTTGCCTCTCTCTCTAGTATTTTAACAAAGTTATTTTAGCAAATCCGTTGAACTGGAGAGGGAGAGCCTCCTTTTATGTTGCCTCTCTCTCTAGTATTTTAACAAAGTTATTTTAGCAAATCCGTTGAACTGGAGAGGGAGAGCCTCCTTTTATGTTGCCTCTCTCTCTAGTATTTTAACAAAGTTATTTTAGCAAATCCGTTGAACTGGAGAGGGAGAGCCTCCTTTTATGTTGCCTCTCTCTCTAGTATTTTAACAAAGTTATTTTAGCAAATCCGTTGAACTGGAGAGGGAGAGCCTCCTTTTATGTTGCCTCTCTCTCTAGTATTTTAACAAAGTTATTTTAGCAAATCCGTTGAACTGGAGAGGGAGAGCCTCCTTTTATGTTGCCTCTCTCTCTAGTATTTTAACAAAGTTATTTTAGCAAATCCGTTGAACTGGAGAGGGAGAGCCTCCTTTTATGTTGCCTCTCTCTCTCTAGTATTTTAACAAAGTTATTTTAGAAAACCCGTTGAACTGGAGAGGGACAGCCTCCTTTTATGTTGCCTCTCTCTCTAGTATTTTAACAAAGTTATTTTAGCAAATCCGTTGAACTGGAGAGGGAGAGCCTCCTTTTATGTTGCCTCTCTCTCTAGTATTTTAACAAAGTTATTTTAGCAAATCCGTTGAACTGGAGAGGGAGAGCCTCCTTTTATGTTGCCTCTCTCTCTAGTATTTTAACAAAGTTATTTTAGCAAATCCGTTGAACTGGAGAGGGAGAGCCTCCTTTTATGTTGCCTCTCTCTCTAGTATTTTAACAAAGTTATTTTAGCAAATCCGTTGAACTGGAGAGGGAGAGCCTCCTTTTATGTTGCCTCTCTCTCTAGTATTTTAACAAAGTTATTTTAGCAAATCCGTTGAACTGGAGAGGGAGAGCCTCCTTTTATGTTGCCTCTCTCTCTAGTATTTTAACAAAGTTATTTTAGCAAATCCGTTGAACTGGAGAGGGAGAGCCTCCTTTTATGTTGCCTCTCTCTCTAGTATTTTAACAAAGTTATTTTAGCAAATCCGTTGAACTGGAGAGGGAGAGCCTCCTTTTATGTTGCCTCTCTCTCTCTAGTATTTTAACAAAGTTATTTTAGAAAACCCGTTGAACTGGAGAGGGACAGCCTCCTTTTATGTTGCCTCTCTCTCTAGTATTTTAACAAAGTTATTTTAGCAAATCCGTTGAACTGGAGAGGGAGAGCCTCCTTTTATGTTGCCTCTCTCTCTAGTATTTTAACAAAGTTATTTTAGCAAATCCGTTGAACTGGAGAGGGAGAGCCTCCTTTTATGTTGCCTCTCTCTCTAGTATTTTAACAAAGTTATTTTAGCAAATCCGTTGAACTGGAGAGGGAGAGCCTCCTTTTATGTTGCCTCTCTCTCTAGTATTTTAACAAAGTTATTTTAGCAAATCCGTTGAACTGGAGAGGGAGGGCCTCCTTTTATGTTGCCTCTCTCTCTAGTATTTTAACAAAGTTATTTTAGCAAATCCGTTGAACTGGAGAGGGAGAGCCTCCTTTTATGTTGCCTCTCTCTCTAGTATTTTAACAAAGTTATTTTAGCAAATCCGTTGAACTGGAGAGGGAGAGCCTCCTTTTATGTTGCCTCTCTCTCTAGTATTTTAACAAAGTTATTTTAGCAAATCCGTTGAACTGGAGAGGGAGAGCCTCCTTTTATGTTGCCTCTCTCTCTAGTATTTTAACAAAGTTATTTTAGCAAATCCGTTGAACTGGAGAGGGAGAGCCTCCTTTTATGTTGCCTCTCTCTCTAGTATTTTAACAAAGTTATTTTAGCAAATCCGTTGAACTGGAGAGGGAGAGCCTCCTTTTATGTTGCCTCTCTCTCTAGTATTTTAACAAAGTTATTTTAGCAAATCCGTTGAACTGGAGAGGGAGAGCCTCCTTTTATGTTGCCTCTCTCTCTAGTATTTTAACAAAGTTATTTTAGCAAATCCGTTGAACTGGAGAGGGAGAGCCTCCTTTTATGTTGCCTCTCTCTCTAGTATTTTAACAAAGTTATTTTAGCAAATCCGTTGAACTGGAGAGGGAGAGCCTCCTTTTATGTTGCCTCTCTCTCTAGTATTTTAACAAAGTTATTTTAGCAAATCCGTTGAACTGGAGAGGGAGTTATTTTTTTTTTTCTAACTGTTATAGTTTTGATTAAAACCGTTTTTCTGTTTGTATACGTGTGTTTTTAAATAATTTTGAACAAACTAGTTACTATCTAGTACCTTAGCTCGTAATAATTTCAAATTATTGAATTAAGCACGGTAACATTTTTGAGAAAATATCACAATTATATGTTATTAAAACATACACGACTAATATTATCTATGGTGTCATAACATTAAATGTTTTATTTTAATAATGATTAGATATTTTAATATGTATATATATTTTTTTGCCTAAACGTTTTTCTGTCTTTACCTCCCTCTAAATTATATTGTCAAGGGGTTCCAAATAAGTGGTAATTATGCAAGGAATAACATAGTAAAATTACAGATCCTAACCCAAATTATCTCACGCACAGTACTTAAGAATATATTGCTAGTTACATGGCAGCAACTAAAAAAAGCTATCGCAAAGGTGGGAACAAATTATCAGGCGGACTCGTGTGCGGCTCATCAATAATATCAATCGATTCAGGTGTCTATCGGACGTCAGATCCTCATACCGATATCATTATCGACAGTTGTTTATTAAGTGAGTGCAAAAGTATTATATCACATATTATTTTCGTATTATGTTTATTATATGTTTCAAACAAATGTGTGTCAGGATTGTAGCAAGTGGAAAGAAGTGGTCTAATATATAAATATATATATATATATATATATATATATATATATATATATTCAAACATGTTAATAAGCAAAAGAAGTTATTGTACTTTCACGTAAAAAGACAATTATTTTTTTCCGCAAAAGAACCCCGAGTGGTCTAGTCTACGATTTGTCGCACCGCCATAATGATATCAAATGTGTTCACCCATAGCTTTTAGTAGTCATAGTTTGTTCCCAGCTTAAATACAAGATTAATACACTAAGTATGAACGATTTACTGAATGATAATAGGTTGTTTATCAATCCTGTCATCCGAATCTACTATCAGGTCTACTTTGTTTCCTAGCGTGCCCTTGCAGACGTATCCCTTGAGAGCAAGGACTCCCCGGCACTTTATGTGGACTTGGTAGCGAGCACACCATTCCATATTGTTGCAGCCCATGCCTGCGTCCGATAGAGTCTTGATGGACGCTAATGATAGTAGATCTGTAATAAAATGGTTCATATTTTAGTTGTAAACTCAGCATGAATGAGCTGGCTCATAGAAGATCAGCGTGAAATACCGGTAGTTATTGCTACATCGTGTTTTGTTTGGCGAGTGAGAGTGCCGAAGGCCCAAGCCCCGCCTATCCCCTCCTTATTATCCTTCTAATCCTCTCTTTGAGATGGCGATGCGCGAGTGATAGCTCTGGCTGGTGTTGCTAGGGCCTCACGCACCCACGTGTTGTGTACTGTGTACTGTGTGTGTGTAGTGAGAGGACGGCAGCAGTACCGGGCGGGTCGGCGTGGGTGAGCAGCTGCACGTCGTTGGCGCGACAGAAGGCGTGCAGCGCGGGCGGCACGACGCAGCACGCCGCCAGGTTGATCTGCGCGATGGCGGGTCTCACGTGCGCCCACGCGTGCAGCTTGCGCAGGCAACCGCCGCCCACGTCCGCCACTCCCAGCTGCTGAACGCGCCCTGGGGAGCGACAGCAATATTTCAGTTATTTGGCTTTCGCATGCATTACAGATGGCACCGAATAATTTTCAACAGAAAAGTTAGACATTATTTCTTTTCAACTCATTCTAATGGCGTCCTCGACATACATAATTCTTCTATCACTAGTTTCTTTTAAACCAGGCTGGAAAATGTCTCGCTCCCAGCCGTGGTAAAATGGCGGCAGAGCGTGAGCAGGAGATGACCAGAAGCCCCGCAGAAGACGCACTGAGCGTCAAAGGGCGCTAGTCGATCTCCGGCCCCCATGAGCGCAGGCCTGAGAGTGATGGGCCTAGGGCAGTCTGTCACCCTAGCAGGCCCGAGACGACGGCGCATGTGTTCCGCGAGGACGATCAGGGAGGGCTTGATCCTCCAAAATAGTCAGGGCCACCAGCAATGGAGGCCCAGACCTGCTAGGGGTGGAGGAACTCATGCGTAGAGCGTATACCTCACCTCAAAAGGGTTTCTCCTAAACGGCTGGATCAATAATTGTGATATTTTTTTGTATTTAAGAAGGTTTGAGTGAGTTTTAAGTTTACGCCGTGTGGGGCCGTCACCTAGAATAGCTCCACCCCGTCTCTTCCTATGGGAGTCGTAAAAGCTGACTAAGAGATTAACGGGGGACCGGGCAGCAGCGTTCCCCTGTATACTAAAAACATCCACTGCGATCGCCAAACCTCCTGCCTAGCGTGGCGATTATGGTAATAACATGAGTGCACACACACACACATCGGCCCCCAGTCACGGCAGCCCCGCTATTTCGTGGCCTAACAGTAGCGGGCCTGGTAACGGCGGAGCAGGGGGTGCTAAGAATCTCCGGTCACGATCCAGCTACCATAAACGACTTCTGGCCCTGGTAACGCACAACGTCAGGACACTGAGGACTGATGAGAGGATCACCGCGCTAGAAGAGGAACTGAGCAAGATCCAATAGGACATTGTAGGATTATCAGAAGTGCGAAGACAGGGTGAGGGCACGATAATCCTCCAGTCCGGAAACTTGCTCTACCACCGGGAGGGCGACCACCAGTTCCAGGGTGGTGTCGTTCGCAAGTCTCTCATAGGTAACGTAGAGAAGATTGAGAGTGTGTCGAGTAGGGTAGCGTACGTTATACTCAGAATAACCAAAAGGTATTCGCTGAAGGTCATACAGGTTTACGCACAGACCTCGATACATTCCGACAACGAAGTGGAGGCCCTTTACGAGGACATCTCGAAAGCTATCCAGGCGTCTAAAAGTCACTTCACGGTGGTTATGGGAGACTTCAACGCAAAACTAGGCATAAGGAGAGACGATGAGCTGAAGGTGGGGCAATATGGATTTGGGCAATCATTCCGCGGACAAAACAGAACATCGATACAGCCCATCCATCTAGCAAAGCTCCTGAAGGAAAAAGCGGAAGGCTAATAACTTGCATCAGGTATTTCGAAAGATTTTGGGCCACTAGCATTCAGAGTAATGAGTATCATGAAGAGAGAAAATGGTTTTCTAAAATGCTTCACAACCTGAACAGGTTAGGTACACTCAGTACTAAGTATTACTTAATTTTTTTGATCTATATTTTTTAGCATTTGACATACTCCGCTACTTTTTAAGTACAAATTATTTGTGGTCGTAAAGACAAATGTGATGAGAAGATTGGGATGATCGAAAGATCGGTACGATAGCTTAGAGCACTTCCCCGGATTGGAAAAGACGCGAGTTCGATTCCCGCTCGTACTAAAAATCTCTTTTTCCTTATTCACAAATAATTTATTACTTATTTTAGATATTTTTATATATATTTTTAGCATTTGACATGCTTAGCACTATACATTAAACACAAAGTGAAAAATGTGAAATCGAAAATAACAGTCAGGAGCAGGATTTGAACCTGCATCTTCTGGATACCGTCCAGATGCTTTACCAATTCAGGCATCCTGACAATTGCTCCTGACTGCTAATTTCGATAACACATCATACTTAACGTCTTTGGGTGACGCCTGCGTCATTTTTCAGAAGTATTTTCATACATTATACCGACCAGGTAAACTTAATTTTACAATTAAGATTTTACCTAATAATGACGCAAACCCTTTAAATATTTTAGATATTTTTATATATATTTTTAGCATTTGACATGCTTAGCACTATACATTAAACACAAAGTGAAAAATGTGAAATCGAAAATAACAGTCAGGAGCAGGATTTGAACCTGCATCTTCTGGATACCGTCCAGATGCTTTACCAATTCAGGCATCCTGACAATTGCTCCTGACTGCTAATTTCGATAACACATCATACTTAACGTCTTTGGGTGACGCCTGCGTCATTTTTCAGAAGTATTTTCATACATTATACCGACCAGGTAAACTTAATTTTACAATTAAGATTTTACCTAATAATGACGCAAACCCTTTAAATATTTTAGATATTTTTATATATATTTTTAGCATTTGACATGCTTAGCACTATACATTAAACACAAAGTGAAAAATGTGAAATCGAAAATAACAGTCAGGAGCAGGATTTGAACCTGCATCTTCTGGATACCGTCCAGATGCTTTACCAATTCAGGCATCCTGACAATTGCTCCTGACTGCTAATTTCGATAACACATCATACTTAACGTCTTTGGGTGACGCCTGCGTCATTTTTCAGAAGTATTTTCATACATTATACCGACCAGGTAAACTTAATTTTACAATTAAGATTTTACCTAATAATGACGCAAACCCTTTAAATATTTTAGATATTTTTATATATATTTTTAGCATTTGACATGCTTAGCACTATACATTAAACACAAAGTGAAAAATGTGAAATCGAAAATAACAGTCAGGAGCAGGATTTGAACCTGCATCTTCTGGATACCGTCCAGATGCTTTACCAATTCAGGCATCCTGACAATTGCTCCTGACTGCTAATTTCGATAACACATCATACTTAACGTCTTTGGGTGACGCCTGCGTCATTTTTCAGAAGTATTTTCATACATTATACCGACCAGGTAAACTTAATTTTACAATTAAGATTTTACCTAATAATGACGCAAACCCTTTAAATATTTTAGATATTTTTATATATATTTTTAGCATTTGACATGCTTAGCACTATACATTAAACACAAAGTGAAAAATGTGAAATCGTAAATAACAGTCAGGAGCAGGATTTGAACCTGCATCTTCTGGATACCGTCCAGATGCTTTACCAATTCAGGCATCCTGACAATTGCTCCTGACTGCTAATTTCGATAACACATCATACTTAACGTCTTTGGGTGACGCCTGCGTCATTTTTCAGAAGTATTTTCATACATTATACCGACCAGGTAAACTTAATTTTACAATTAAGATTTTACCTAATAATGACGCAAACCCTTTAAATATTTTAGATATTTTTATATATATTTTAGCATTTGACATGCTTAGCACTATACATTAAACACAAAGTGAAAAATGTGAAATCGAAAATAACAGTCAGGAGCAGGATTTGAACCTGCATCTTCTGGATACCGTCCAGATGCTTTACCAATTCAGGCATCCTGACAATTGCTCCTGACTGCTAATTTCGATAACACATCATACTTAACGTCTTTGGGTGACGCCTGCGTCATTTTTCAGAAGTATTTTCATACATTATACCGACCAGGTAAACTTAATTTTACAATTAAGATTTTACCTAATAATGATGCAAACCCTTTAAATATTTTAGATATTTTTATATATATTTTTAGCATTTGACATGCTTAGCACTATACATTAAACACAAAGTGAAAAATGTGAAATCGAAAATAACAGTCAGGAGCAGGATTTGAACCTGCATCTTCTGGATACCGTCCAGATGCTTTACCAATTCAGGCATCCTGACAATTGCTCCTGACTGCTAATTTCGATAACACATCATACTTAACGTCTTTGGGTGACGCCTGCGTCATTTTTCAGAAGTATTTTCATACATTATACCGACCAGGTAAACTTAATTTTACAATTAAGATTTTACCTAATAATGACGCAAACCCTTTAAATATTTTAGATATTTTTATATATATTTTTAGCATTTGACATGCTTAGCACTATACATTAAACACAAAGTGAAAAATGTGAAATCGAAAATAACAGTCAGGAGCAGGATTTGAACCTGCATCTTCTGGATACCGTCCAGATGCTTTACCAATTCAGGCATCCTGACAATTGCTCCTGACTGCTAATTTCGATAACACATCATACTTAACGTCTTTGGGTGACGCCTGCGTCATTTTTCAGAAGTATTTTCATACATTATACCGACCAGGTAAACTTAATTTTACAATTAAGATTTTACCTAATAATGACGCAAACCCTTTAAATATTTTAGATATTTTTATATATATTTTTAGCATTTGACATGCTTAGCACTATACATTAAACACAAAGTGAAAAATGTGAAATCGAAAATAACAGTCAGGAGCAGGATTTGAACCTGCATCTTCTGGATACCGTCCAGATGCTTTACCAATTCAGGCATCCTGACAATTGCTCCTGACTGCTAATTTCGATAACACATCATACTTAACGTCTTTGGGTGACGCCTGCGTCATTTTTCAGAAGTATTTTCATACATTATACCGACCAGGTAAACTTAATTTTACAATTAAGATTTTACCTAATAATGACGCAAACCCTTTAAATATTTTAGATATTTTTATATATATTTTTAGCATTTGACATGCTTAGCACTATACATTAAACACAAAGTGAAAAATGTGAAATCGAAAATAACAGTCAGGAGCAGGATTTGAACCTGCATCTTCTGGATACCGTCCAGATGCTTTACCAATTCAGGCATCCTGACAATTGCTCCTGACTGCTAATTTCGATAACACATCATACTTAACGTCTTTGGGTGACGCCTGCGTCATTTTTCAGAAGTATTTTCATACATTATACCGACCAGGTAAACTTAATTTTACAATTAAGATTTTACCTAATAATGACGCAAACCCTTTAAATATTTTAGATATTTTTATATATATTTTTAGCATTTGACATGCTTAGCACTATACATTAAACACAAAGTGAAAAATGTGAAATCGAAAATAACAGTCAGGAGCAGGATTTGAACCTGCATCTTCTGGATACCGTCCAGATGCTTTACCAATTCAGGCATCCTGACAATTGCTCCTGACTGCTAATTTCGATAACACATCATACTTAACGTCTTTGGGTGACGCCTGCGTCATTTTTCAGAAGTATTTTCATACATTATACCGACCAGGTAAACTTAATTTTACAATTAAGATTTTACCTAATAATGACGCAAACCCTTTAAATATTTTAGATATTTTTATATATATTTTTAGCATTTGACATGCTTAGCACTATACATTAAACACAAAGTGAAAAATGTGAAATCGAAAATAACAGTCAGGAGCAGGATTTGAACCTGCATCTTCTGGATACCGTCCAGATGCTTTACCAATTCAGGCATCCTGACAATTGCTCCTGACTGCTAATTTCGATAACACATCATACTTAACGTCTTTGGGTGACGCCTGCGTCATTTTTCAGAAGTATTTTCATACATTATACCGACCAGGTAAACTTAATTTTACAATTAAGATTTTACCTAATAATGACGCAAACCCTTTAAATATTTTAGATATTTTTATATATATTTTTAGCATTTGACATGCTTAGCACTATACATTAAACACAAAGTGAAAAATGTGAAATCGAAAATAACAGTCAGGAGCAGGATTTGAACCTGCATCTTCTGGATACCGTCCAGATGCTTTACCAATTCAGGCATCCTGACAATTGCTCCTGACTGCTAATTTCGATTTCACATTTTTCACTTTGTGTTTAATGTATAGTGCTAAGCATGTCAAATGCTAAAAATATATATAAAAATATCTAAAATATTTAAAGGGTTTGCGTCATTATTAGGTAAAATCTTAATTGTAAAATTAAGTTTACCTGGTCGGTATAATGTATGAAAATACTTCTGAAAAATGACGCAGGCGTCACCCAAAGACGTTAAGTATGATGTGTTATCGAAATTAGCAGTCAGGAGCAATTGTCAGGATGCCTGAATTGGTAAAGCATCTGGACGGTATCCAGAAGATGCAGGTTCAAATCCTGCTCCTGACTGTTATTTTCGATTTCACATTTTTCACTTTGTGTTTAATGTATAGTGCTAAGCATGTCAAATGCTAAAAATATATATAAAAATATCTAAAATATTTAAAGGGTTTGCGTCATTATTAGGTAAAATCTTAATTGTAAAATTAAGTTTACCTGGTCGGTATAATGTATGAAAATACTTCTGAAAAATGACGCAGGCGTCACCCAAAGACGTTAAGTATGATGTGTTATCGAAATTAGCAGTCAGGAGCAATTGTCAGGATGCCTGAATTGGTAAAGCATCTGGACGGTATCCAGAAGATGCAGGTTCAAATCCTGCTCCTGACTGTTATTTTCGATTTCACATTTTTCACTTTGTGTTTAATGTATAGTGCTAAGCATGTCAAATGCTAAAAATATATATAAAAATATCTAAAATATTTAAAGGGTTTGCGTCATTATTAGGTAAAATCTTAATTGTAAAATTAAGTTTACCTGGTCGGTATAATGTATGAAAATACTTCTGAAAAATGACGCAGGCGTCACCCAAAGACGTTAAGTATGATGTGTTATCGAAATTAGCAGTCAGGAGCAATTGTCAGGATGCCTGAATTGGTAAAGCATCTGGACGGTATCCAGAAGATGCAGGTTCAAATCCTGCTCCTGACTGTTATTTTCGATTTCACATTTTTCACTTTGTGTTTAATGTATAGTGCTAAGCATGTCAAATGCTAAAAATATATATAAAAATATCTAAAATATTTAAAGGGTTTGCGTCATTATTAGGTAAAATCTTAATTGTAAAATTAAGTTTACCTGGTCGGTATAATGTATGAAAATACTTCTGAAAAATGACGCAGGCGTCACCCAAAGACGTTAAGTATGATGTGTTATCGAAATTAGCAGTCAGGAGCAATTGTCAGGATGCCTGAATTGGTAAAGCATCTGGACGGTATCCAGAAGATGCAGGTTCAAATCCTGCTCCTGACTGTTATTTTCGATTTCACATTTTTCACTTTGTGTTTAATGTATAGTGCTAAGCATGTCAAATGCTAAAAATATATATAAAAATATCTAAAATATTTAAAGGGTTTGCGTCATTATTAGGTAAAATCTTAATTGTAAAATTAAGTTTACCTGGTCGGTATAATGTATGAAAATACTTCTGAAAAATGACGCAGGCGTCACCCAAAGACGTTAAGTATGATGTGTTATCGAAATTAGCAGTCAGGAGCAATTGTCAGGATGCCTGAATTGGTAAAGCATCTGGACGGTATCCAGAAGATGCAGGTTCAAATCCTGCTCCTGACTGTTATTTTCGATTTCACATTTTTCACTTTGTGTTTAATGTATAGTGCTAAGCATGTCAAATGCTAAAAATATATATAAAAATATCTAAAATATTTAAAGGGTTTGCGTCATTATTAGGTAAAATCTTAATTGTAAAATTAAGTTTACCTGGTCGGTATAATGTATGAAAATACTTCTGAAAAATGACGCAGGCGTCACCCAAAGACGTTAAGTATGATGTGTTATCGAAATTAGCAGTCAGGAGCAATTGTCAGGATGCCTGAATTGGTAAAGCATCTGGACGGTATCCAGAAGATGCAGGTTCAAATCCTGCTCCTGACTGTTATTTTCGATTTCACATTTTTCACTTTGTGTTTAATGTATAGTGCTAAGCATGTCAAATGCTAAAAATATATATAAAAATATCTAAAATATTTAAAGGGTTTGCGTCATTATTAGGTAAAATCTTAATTGTAAAATTAAGTTTACCTGGTCGGTATAATGTATGAAAATACTTCTGAAAAATGACGCAGGCGTCACCCAAAGACGTTAAGTATGATGTGTTATCGAAATTAGCAGTCAGGAGCAATTGTCAGGATGCCTGAATTGCTAAAGCATCTGGACGGTATCCAGAAGATGCAGGTTCAAATCCTGCTCCTGACTGTTATTTTCGATTTCACATTTTTCACTTTGTGTTTAATGTATAGTGCTAAGCATGTCAAATGCTAAAAATATATATAAAAATATCTAAAATATTTAAAGGGTTTGCGTCATTATTAGGTAAAATCTTAATTGTAAAATTAAGTTTACCTGGTCGGTATAATGTATGAAAATACTTCTGAAAAATGACGCAGGCGTCACCCAAAGACGTTAAGTATGATGTGTTATCGAAATTAGCAGTCAGGAGCAATTGTCAGGATGCCTGAATTGGTAAAGCATCTGGACGGTATCCAGAAGATGCAGGTTCAAATCCTGCTCCTGACTGTTATTTTCGATTTCACATTTTTCACTTTGTGTTTAATGTATAGTGCTAAGCATGTCAAATGCTAAAAATATATATAAAAATATCTAAAATATTTAAAGGGTTTGCGTCATTGTTAGGTAAAATCTTAATTGTAAAATTAAGTTTACCTGGTCGGTATAATGTATGAAAATACTTCTGAAAAATGACGCAGGCGTCACCCAAAGACGTTAAGTATGATGTGTTATCGAAATTAGCAGTCAGGAGCAATTGTCAGGATGCCTGAATTGGTAAAGCATCTGGACGGTATCCAGAAGATGCAGGTTCAAATCCTGCTCCTGACTGTTATTTTCGATTTCACATTTTTCACTTTGTGTTTAATGTATAGTGCTAAGCATGTCAAATGCTAAAAATATATATAAAAATATCTAAAATATTTAAAGGGTTTGCGTCATTATTAGGTAAAATCTTAATTGTAAAATTAAGTTTACCTGGTCGGTATAATGTATGAAAATACTTCTGAAAAATGACGCAGGCGTCACCCAAAGACGTTAAGTATGATGTGTTATCGAAATTAGCAGTCAGGAGCAATTGTCAGGATGCCTGAATTGGTAAAGCATCTGGACGGTATCCAGAAGATGCAGGTTCAAATCCTGCTCCTGACTGTTATTTTCGATTTCACATTTTTCACTTTGTGTTTAATGTATAGTGCTAAGCATGTCAAATGCTAAAAATATATATAAAAATATCTAAAATATTTAAAGGGTTTGCGTCATTATTAGGTAAAATCTTAATTGTAAAATTAAGTTTACCTGGTCGGTATAATGTATGAAAATACTTCTGAAAAATGACGCAGGCGTCACCCAAAGACGTTAAGTATGATGTGTTATCGAAATTAGCAGTCAGGAGCAATTGTCAGGATGCCTGAATTGGTAAAGCATCTGGACGGTATCCAGAAGATGCAGGTTCAAATCCTGCTCCTGACTGTTATTTTCGATTTCACATTTTTCACTTTGTGTTTAATTTATTACTTACTTACATATTACCACGCCATCCCCATTGCGCGGTATTATTAATATTATCCTATTCCTACTTCTTCGTTTGTGAAGATGTTTGGATGTTTGTCCGGCAAAACTCACAACGTATGAAAAAACGGGGGCAAATTTAACTAATTAACTTATCATCACGCCACTTCCCTTGCGGGGTAGGCTAAGAGCACAGAGTGCCAAGAGGCTCTATTCTTGCATACATCTCTCGCTTCCTGAACATTCAGAATTCTCTTCATACACGCTCGCCGGTTTCGGAGACTCCTGACTCCACCTTCCTTCAATACATGACCGATTTCGTCTAGGTAGGTGAGTTTCGGTCTCCCCCTGTACCTACATCCTTCCACTTTCGCATTATATATCTTCTTAACCAGTCGCTCGTCCGGCATTCTTTCCACATTTTCGAACCACCGGAGCATTCCTTTTCGCATCTATACACCAAACTCTCTTTCATACCCACTCGCTCTCTTACTTCTTCGTTACGAATGCGGTCAGTCAGCCTCAATCCGCAGATTTTTCGCAGATATCATATTGGGACAAGCACTGTCTGTACTGCTACCCGTGCTTTCTGGCTGAGGTGGTGGCTGCCGAGAAGTTGCCCCAATGCTCCGTTCACTCAATTTCCCGAATTTACTCTTCTCTCTATATCAGTGGTGTATCTTCCATCCCGACTGTATCCACATTCAAGATATATAAATTCATCCACTTGTTCTAGCACACTATTGCCAACCGATACTCTGACATCTGTTCTGGCTTCACCTCTTTCAAAGACCATAATTTTGGTTTTGCTCACATTCACATATGATGGCATATTTTGTATTTAAAACTTCAAGATAATAACTTCAGGTACTTATCAGAGGCTTAATTTACGTGTTACGAACCCCAGGAAAAAGGGAGGACGAAAGAGATAGCAGGGAGGATTAGAACCTGGGGCGACTGTAGGGGTGTATCTCCCGTTACTATACGCCAATATATTTTTTTTTATTGCTTATGGTGGCAGACGAGCTACGGCCTCATCCATCCATCAGCCTTTTAAAGTCCACTGCTGGACATAGGCCTCCCCAGGAATGGGGGATAGTGCCGTAATCGCCACGCTTGGCAGGCAGGTTGGCGATCGCAGTGGATGTTTGTTGTTAATACTCGAAGGAGTGCTGCTGCCCACTCCCTCGGTATTCAGTCGCCTCTTACGACTCCCATGGGTGGAGAGGAGAGGGACAATTCTAAAGCCGGCCCCACACGGCAACGAGCCATGGCCTACCTGATGGTAAATAGTAACCGTCGCTCATGGACTCGACTATACCGGGAGTATTGTCAAGCCGCTGCTCACCATTTCATTTCACAGTTATTTAATGAATGAATTTACGGCTATCTCCTGTTACAACCAAAACACATCGATATACTTCATGGCCGGTCACATAGGAGATGGTGGTACCGCTCGGGCCCGATAGCAAGTGAGTTCTCCCACTTGGTACCCAGCCCTGCCACCAGTAAGGCAGCGGGTGATAATTGCTTACTTCCCTTAGTGGCCTCGTACGACACCCATTGAAAAGAATGGGGTGGTGACACTTGTATTCTTAGTCCGTCACCACACACCATCTCCTGCGTGACCGGTGAAGCACATCGGTGTGTTTGATTGTAGGAGGAGATAGCCGTTAATTCTTCCATTTCATATATGTGAAATGAAATGGTGAGCAGCGGCCTGACAATACTCTCAGTATAGTTTAGTCCATGAGCGACGGTTACCATTTACCATCTGGTGGGCCGTAGCTAGTCTGCCACCATACAAAATAAAAAAAAATGTAAGAGATAGGTACCTTCCCCGGTCGACTCGGCCCATTCATACTTCTTCATGTAATGTGTTCTATAATTACCTTGTTTAACATAATCTTCTAGAACAGACCACAGCACTTTGATGCCGGGGAGGATGGCCTCGCATTTCCTTGCGTCGGCGTCACTGTCCGCCTCCACGTCCGAACTTGACATGCGCACTGTAACCAATCATATTCATCAATAAAACATTTTGATCTTGACATACTAATCTACTTCAAAGAACAAATTATTTGTGAACGTGGAAAAAGATAACTATACTGCGAGCAGGATTCTAACCTGAACCTAATCTGCATCTAATCCGGAGTGCTCTGGACCGGTACGTATATAAATGAAGACGTCTAAAACAAATGTGAAGTGGAGGTTGTGTGTCAACATTAGGTGACTGCGATAGCTTAGCGGTCCAGAGCACTTCCGCAGATCGGATCGGACGCAGGTTCGAATCCTGCTCGCAGTAAAACTCTCTTTTTCCACTTTAAACAAATAATTTGTTCCTGAAAAATAAAATCTATATAAATAAAACTGAATCGGAAAAATGTATGTACGCGCATAACTTCCTTACGACTGCACCAAATTGGATAATTCTTTATTTTTTTGTGTTCCTTATTGGCAGGACAACGTTTATGTAAAAGAAAATTTAAAAAATCTCGTAATATGAAAAATATCTCATAAAAAGAATGAGATAGAAGACTGTGAGAGATCTTCAATATATTGACAAAACATTGACATATCCACGTTCAGTTGTTCGGCTATCCAAAGCCAAAACACGTCTTTTAGGCTTTTAGAAGATAAGTATTCATGAAAAAAGAAATAAGTCCGCACGAAGTTCGCCGGGTCAGCTAGTTAAAAATAATAAACAACATTACCATTACTGCCAAGTGAGATGGGTGAGGCTTTAGTTGCATGAGAACTCTTCAAGTTGCTGTCATCTATCAAATCGTCTCGGTTGCGTAAAAATTCCGGGTTGTACGCCAAAATAACGTTGTCAATGTAGTCTGTGTGCAGTGCCGAGAATACTAAAAAAGAAAACATAATTTCTATACTTAAGTTAAATTATTAATAAGAGGTAGCGCCTTTTGTTTTTTTTTTTGTTAAGGCGGGAAAAAATGTTCCTAACCGCACACCCCGTCTTTTGGGGCTACGAACAGGGTAGTGTGGGGCCTGCACCCACTAAAGAAACCCGCCGTGTGCCGTCTCTCCGCCTTTATTGGCGGGCCACTGGAACTATGTTACATTCCTTCGGTGGTTAAGTGGTAGAGCCTTGCTTATCTCAGCACGAATGGGCCTGCTCGATCGGGGAAGTACCACCTTCTCACATAAAATCAGCGTGTAACAAAAGTATCTACCGTTGTTTCGTATGGTGAGTGAGAGCGCCGGAGGCCCAAACCCCGCCGTATCCTCTCATCATCCTCTCCTTATTATTCTTCCTATCCATCTCCTATACCTTTCCTTAGAGATGGCGACGCGCAAGTGATGCCTCTGGTGTTGCTAGCGTCTATAGGCTACGGTAACCGCTTACCATCACGTGGGCCCGTACGCTTCGGTCGGGGCCTTCAGGCCCATCGTGCTGCTGGACGAGGCGGGTAAGCTGTTGGAGAGAATCCTCGCTGCCCGCATTGTCCAGCACCTGCGCGACGTCGGACCCGACTTGTCGGACGCCCAGTTTGGTTTTCGAGCTGGTCGTTCGACGGTCGGCGCGATTATGCGCCTGAGGGCCGCAGCCGCGGCGGTCGTCGCCGGCGGTGGAGTGCTGTTGGCGGTGTCGCTTGACATCGCCAACGCATTCAACAGTCTGCCATTCAGCTGCATCGGGGAGGCGCTCCGGTATCACGGGGTGCCTGTATACCTGAGGCGGCTAGTGGCAGACTATCTTGAGGGCCGCAGCGTTCTCTATGAGAGCCGCATAGGGGACGATGTGAGGAGACCCATGTCGTGCGGTGTCCCACAGGGTTCGGTTCTAGGGCCGCTCCTGTGGGACATCGGTTACGACTGGGTGCTACGCTGTCGGCTCCCCCCCGGGCTGGCGGTCATCTGCTATGCGGATGACACGCTGGTCGTGGCCCTGGGTGGAAACTTCGAGGAAGCGGTGTTCCTGGCCACCTTAGGAACCTCGGAGGTGGTCAGGAGGATCGGGGCGCTGGGGCTTAGGGTGGCCCTGGACAAGTCGGAGGCCCTGCTTTTCCATGGGCCCCGACGTCGGCCACCTGCTGGCACCTCGATCACTGTGGACGGGGCCCAAATTGGGGTGCAGGCCCAGATAAAGTATCTGGGTCTAGTGCTGGACGGGCGGTGGCGCTTTCGCGAGCACTTCCGTCAACTGTCCCCAAGGCTCGTCGGTGCGGCGTCCGCCCTTGCACGGCTCATGCCGAATATGGGCGGACCCAACAATGCGTGCCGACGGCTTTACGCGGGGGTAGTCCGGTCGAAGGCGCTGTACGGCGCCCCTGTGTGTGTGTGTCCAGAGTCATACGCGGATACCGCACGGTGTCGACGGAGGCGGCCTGCGCGTTGGCCAGAACCCCTCCGTGGGACTTGGAGGCGGAGGTGCTCGCCGAGGTGTATCGGCGGGCGTCGCAAGAGCGGGAGGGGGGTGGTCGGCCCCCACCCCGCGTGGTGGCCAGATGGCAGGGCGACGCCCGCCGAGCTGCCATGGCCAGCTGGAGGGCGCGGCTGGAGGCGCCCCGGGCCGGTCTTCGGACCATAGGAGCGCTCCAGCCAGTGCCGGAAGAGTGGGCAGGGCGACGGCACGGAGTCCTTACCTTCCGACTGGTGCAGGTGCTGTCGGGGCACGGTTGCTTCGGCAGATATCTGCACATTGTGGCAGGGAGGGAAGCGACTCCGGGCTGTCACCATTGCGGCTGCGGCGAAGACACGGCGCAGCACACGCTCGAGTCGTGCCCGGCTTGGGCCGAGCAGCGCCGTGAACTCGTCGCGGCAATAGGGGGGGACCTCTCGCTGCCGAGCGTCGTCAGAGCGATGCTTGGCAGCGACAGGAATTGGGCCGCGGTCGCTGCCTTCTGCGAGGATGTCATCTTGCGGAAGGAAGCGGCGGAGAGGGCCAGGGAGGAGGATTCTTCCGCTGACCCAAACCGCCGCCAGCGACCGGGGCGGCGCAGGCGCAGATACTTGCGCCTCATGCCGCCCTAGCTGAGGCTGCGGGTGGATGGACCGGAGAACGTCCGCCACCCGCAAGGCCTCTCGCGAAGGTGCGACGCTCCGCGTGCGGATGCGTCGCTCAGTAGAGGGTACCCGAAAGGGTAAGCCGCCGGCGGACCACCGAAGGAATGTAACATGGTTCCAGTGGCCCGCCAATAAAGGCGGAGAGACGGCACACGGCGGGTTTCTTTAGTGGGTGCAGGCCCCACACTACCCTGGTCGTTGCCCCGAACGATAGGGTGTGCGGTTAGGAACATTTTTTCCCGCCATAACAAAAAAAAAAAAGGGCCCGTACGCTTGTTCACCACCCATTTAGTATAAAAAAAAAGTGAATTAGGAAAGAGCATTGAATACTATAGATAGGATTAATAGTGTAGTCTAGAAAACCAAAGTATCTATCTATAGCTACAATATTTTTTTAATAACAACACTGCACTGGAATAATTCTCGTATCGTGAGGGACTTTACAAACATACAATTTCACGGACACAAAATACACCCAGACTTGGAACAACCATTTTTGGATCACACAAAGAGTTTTCCTGTGTGGGAATCAAACCACAACACTCGGGCGGGAGGCTGATATCGAAACCACTCGGCCATCTGTAATAGAGCTATGTTTGCACATATATGATGTTTGAGAAAAAAAAATGTATTCGACTATTTAGGCGTCTCTAAACAATAAAGATTTTTTTTTAATTTTTTGTTTGTTCCAGTCACGCAAAAACTACTGACAGCATTTTGATGAAACTTTTTACGTTGATAGCTCTTGATTAGACTGGTAAACATTTTATCCCGCTACTATATCGGATACCTGAAATATAACCTTAAAACTAGCTTTTGGCTAAGGCGGGGCCGCTGGCATAGGCTATAGTATAAGATAGAATTAGCATTAAGTTATGTAATCGAGTCTATATTTTCTGTACTATTATAAAGCTGTAACAGATAGTAAACATTGAAGATATTTAATAAAAAAAACTGGCCGTGTCGGGCCGGCTTTAGAATTGTCCCACCCCTCTCTACCCATGGGAGCCGTAAGAGCCGACTGAGGAATACCGGGGGAGTGGACAGCAGCACTCCCTCGAGTATTAACAACATCCACTGCGATCGCCAACCCGCCTACCAAGCGTGGCGATTACGGTACGGTGCTTTATTTACTGTAGATGCTTAATAGCTTTATCTTAACATAAGGAAAGTCATAACCAAAAAACCCAACATATTTAAAAGGTCAAGTCTGTTGTTACCTACAGTTTTAATAAAGGTATGGGGCCATCCATAAATTGCGTTACACGTAAAAGGAAGGAGAGTTTCCACGTAGTACCTATGACATTGTGTGACAAGGGGTAAGTGTGTCGTTCACATTTCAAAATCTAATATAAAATGTGTAAGTATTATTTATATATATTTTTCATTACTCATACTCTGAAAGTAGGAAGTTGCTTGAGGAGCGGGTTGAAAGTAATACTTTTCAGCCCTAGGGAGAATTAATTTCAACTGACAGCTGAGTAATTATAAAAACAAAACAGTTCTATTTTCTGTACAGCCAGTCAATTACAGCGCGATGTAAAATTGAAATAACATAAAGTTAAGTATTTATTAAACTTCCGACAGATGGCGCAGGCGTCACCCAAAGACGTTAAGTATGAATGTGTTATCGAAATTAGCAGTCAGGAGCAAATGTCACGATGGCTGAATTGGCAAAGCATCTGGACGGTATCCAGGAGATGCCGGTTCAAATCCTGCTCGTGGCTGTTATTTTCGATTTCACATTTTTCACTTTGTGTTTAATGTGTAAGTATTACCCCTCTCCACCCATGGGAGTCGTAAGAGCCGACTGAGGGAATACCGGGGGAGTGGGCAGCAGCACTCTCTCGAGTATTAACAAAATCCACTGCGATCGCCAACCCGCCTGCCAAGCGTGGCGATTACGGTACTATCCCCCATATGAGCGAAGCACATGTTGTGGCGTTCTCTTGAGGAGGCCTATGTCCAGCAGTGGACTTTGAAAGGCTGATGGATAGATGGATGGAGGTATTAAAAAGCGAAATTTGAACTATTAACGGAAATAAAAAAATAGAATGCAACTGTATCTGTAATAAACATAAGGTTTAAATTGCTTTATTGGTGAGTTCACACTCATCCTAAGTACTAGTGTCACGCATCGACCGCATGAGCCCTTTGACACATGTCGCTACACGCCTCGCCATGATTTCAGTGACAAGAAATAAATCTGGTATTTCGCGTGACGTAATTTATGGTTGCCCTCTAATAGAGTGAGCTCACTGCAAATAAAAAAATGCGTGTACTATGTACGCGCGTAAGAAGTTATACTTCTTTGGCATCATTAATAAATAAAGTAATTATTAAATTCGTAACTGCAAAACTTGTCACAGTTATGTTTTAATACCTTGTTCGATAAAGTAATTATGTCTAATGTCACTAGATGGCGTTAGTAAAATTTTGAAATTTCTTATAAGTCGATGTTAAGAGTTTAGGTGTCTGATCATACCCCCTCCATGGTAGCGTTAAACATTTAACGCAACCTTGTTGGAAGTCGCATTAGAAGTACAACTTCTAAAAGCAATACAAAAACGTGCAGGTAGTAATAATGCTGCTAGGGTTTGGTATTATTATACTACGAAATATGCGTACGGCCCCATCTGATGGTAAGGTGTTACCGTAGCCTATAGACCAGAGATGCGCAAACTAAATCACCAATGAGATCAGGGATTTATAAATCTTTTTCTTCGAAAGATTTAAATCACTCTTTTAAATCTTTAACTCTTTTAAATCTTTGGTTACGAATGACGTTATTCATTCAGTTGATCATAAGTGATGCAAATATCTATTGATTCATGTAGTTATTCTTTCATTCCCTCAATTCGCAACTGGTTTTGAGCTTTTTACTTAAAAGACAGAGAGTCTAAGTTTCTGTGTACCTATCGTCATTATATTTTAAGAGTGCGTTTGTGCGTGCCTACAACTTATGTTATCTCTTTTCAATTCATAATATCCTTTATCTTTTGTCTCATTCTAAATCTACGTCCATCATTCCATCTATTCAATCCTAACGTAGTGAGCTAGTGAGTTAAAGATGTATTTTCGAAACCAAAGATTTAAAGATTGATTACGCATTTTGAAAGGATTATACATCTTTTGTATCAATCACTCCTGAGTTACACATCTCTACTATAGACGCTAGCAACACCAGAGGCACGAGGATGCCATGATGATGATGGAAAGAAAAAGGCGGTGGAAAGGAAGGATAATAAAAAGAGGACAAGAAGTGTAATAAGTAGAGGATAAAGAAGGGCTTTGGGCCTCCAGCTCTCTCACTCACCATATGAAACACAATATTAGGAGTACTCACCGTTATTTCAAGCTTATCGAGAGAGTGGTACTTTTTTTCTCATCTTTTTTTTTTATATACTCGTAGTACCTTGGTGGCGAACAAGCATACGGGCCCACCTGCACTGTTAAAGTTAATCACTATCATAATCTTTTTGTCAATATGTAGGTAAATAGTAATCACCATATCGACATAATAATGTAATTGTAACCTATTACAAGGGAAGACACTGCATCCTGCAATACAGTCTTTACTAGCGCAAGAACCAGGGTATTCACAGATTATGTACACTGTAAATATGCCAATAAAGATTATTATTAATCAAGAGCTATTAAATTAAAAAAGTTGCATCAGTTGCACCTGATGCAAACTGTACCTGTTAAGCTGTTACCGAAGGTATCACTCGCGAGGCGCTAATTTTAAGGAAAAGCATAGGAGGTGGATAGGAAGGATAAGGAGATCCTCTCCTCAGATAGGATACTAAAGACCTAACCTCAGGAAGGATAATAAGGAGAGGACAGGAAGAGGGTTTGGACCTCCGGCACTCTCACTCACCATACGAAACACAACGGTAACTGGCGTATCTACCGTTGTTACACGCTGATCTTTTGTGAGAGGGTGGTACTTCCCCGATCGAGCCGGCCCATTCATGCTGGTATAAGTATGGCTCTACCATCTAAAACAAATGAATCACTACGAAGAAACAGTTACAAAATTATCAGTATAATGTATATTTCTATAGCTGCGTATTATCTTATCGTAATCACGCAGTATTTCAACAAATAGATTAGATTTAATAATCTGCAATGGTGACTGTATATTTATAAATTGTACTTGAACACTAACACATTGAAAAGTGTACGTAATCTGATTAAAGAAAATGGTAATTGAAAACAGAACCGCAAGTATGGTAATATTTGGTATCGAGGCTAGCGAGTTTTTCATTTCATATGAGGCCATAATACCCCATATCCTATGTTAATCATTTCCACCGTTAATTATCATTATGTCTATGTTAATTATCACCTATTGCATTACTCGTGGCAGGGCTGGGTACCAAGTGGGTACTCACTTGCTATTGGGCCCGAGCGGATTGGTACCACCATCTCTAGTGTACCGGCCATGAAGCACAGCGGCGTGTTTTGGTTTTAGCAGGAGATAGCCCTTAATTCTTTCATTTTATATCTGTGAAATGAAATAGTGAGCAGCGAGTCCATGAGCGACGGTTACCATTTACCATCGAATGGGCCGTGGCTCGTCTGTCACCATAGGCAATTAAAAAAAGAAAAAGCACCTAAGTAGTGTGTTTTGCAACTTTAGAACCCATTTTTAAACACAAGCCTATACAATACTTTACAATAGTGTGACCTACACTTAGCATGCTCTATGCTTGTCTTTAGGTAATATAAGCCTAATATGTAGAATAGCCTCCTCTTGAAATACTCGAAGGCAATAATGTAGTGTGTAATCTATCACCACAAGGACTAAGGGACTAATAATACCTAGATTCTCACCTAAGTCCCCTTAATGCAGTGACAATAGGTATAATAGTAGACAGCGGCCTAGCTGTGCCACAAAATATTACTTTATACCTATTTCAAAATACACACCTTGATATACAATCCTATGCTGTAGTAGATTTGACTATTAATTCTAAAAGAGATAATTGTATCATGTTTAATGAAATTATCTCGGTCTCCATTGATATCATGAATTGGTCATTACTATTCACGCTTATCATTAACGTCACTTAGTTTAATTTATTGTGCTAATCTTACTGTAGATAACTTATCTATGTGATAATACATTATTCGTTCCCATTTGTTCGTATTACTTATTGTGACACAATTATGATGTTCAAAAAATGTAAACATAACCCTGGCTTCATGTGTTGGGGCCAACGGTAGCCCCAACGCAATTTTATCGATCCACATCGGCTTCCAGCAATCGCCCCAGCGGTCGCACCAATGCAATTATGTCAACATTAGAGAAACAGCGTTGGGGCCTTGGGGCTACTCAGGTCCACGTATAACGCATATAAAGTAGATACTATTAAAAAAGCAGTAGCAGAAGACAGTCTCGCCACTAAGCAGTTTGTGATGCGAAGACAAATGTATCGACTTTGAACCACAGTTTAAGGTTGAGGCTTCGAAATTGGGCGTAATTCACTACAAATCAGTTACTAGCAAACTTAAAACTAAACTTTCGATCATTTCGTCGGCGCGCAGCGCTAATATATTCTGTATATTATATTTTTTTAAATCTTGAAGAAGCCTACACGCCTGTGCCCGTTCACACAGACCGACTCGGAGAGGAGAGCAAATTTTGATCGCAATTGAAATAGAGTTTTGGCTGATTGAAACAATGTTTATTTATAAACTTCTTTTCTTTTGTTAGTAAAAATGCTCAAGAGAGCCTAATGAAACATTATAAGAAGCCGGCTGCCTCTGATGTCGTCGACCGACTCCGTTTGCCGTGCTCTGAGCGCATCCGCTTTACAGAAATCTCTCTACCAGCCGGTCTATGTGAAACGGCTTTATCGGCCCCAGTCAGTTCCAAGCATATAATCCGCGCCGGTCTGTGTCAAAAGAAGAACGCCGTCCGATGCTCTCCAGGCCGGTCTGTGTGAACTGACACTTAAAGATTTTCTCCGCGGCTTGTAATAAGCCAGCCCGCATTGCTAGATTGCGGCCTAAATATCTCTCATAGTTAGGAAGATCACAGAACTGTAACTAGTAGTGAAAAAGATAATATTGTATGTTGATTATACGCTCTTTGTGTCACGGATAAATTATTTACTATTAATATGATTTTTCTACTGATATTTATTGATTGCTACAGTTGTTTTTATATCTATGAAATTGATGTGGTTGTGTTCATTAACAAAATATTAAAACAGACTTATTAACAGTATCTACAGTAGTGATAGCCTTTTTTGTAAAGGCGGTAAAAAATGTACCTAATCGCATCTATCGTTCGGGGCAACGAACAGCCCCCTTAGAATGAAAAACGAAACGTTAGACGAACTTTCGTTTTGAGTCATTGTGATCAATCAACAGGCCGACGCGTAATTCCTGTGGGCCTAGCCAAGTTGCATTCTATGATCGCTAACGCTTATAGAAAACTATTTAAATGTATGGGAATTTGACATCTTCAACCATAGATAAAGAACCTATATAGTCTTTAACAATATCTATAATGCTAAGTCACAAGTCAGATGTCAAATTTCCATACATTTTAATAGTTTTCTATTAGTATCAGCAATCATAGAATGCAACTTGGCTAGACCCACTGATTAGTCGAGATTTCGATTCGTGATTCAGGCGACCAATCACAATGAAGCGAAACGAAAGTTCTTCTAACGTTTCGTTTTTCATTCTAAGGCGGCTGTTCGTTGCCCCGAACCCTCACCCACTAAACAAACTCGCAATGTGCCATCTCTCTGCCTGTACTGGACCACTGGATCTGGAAGACTTTAGTGGTACAACAGTGACAGCCTAGCATTAAAACCTAGAACTGCAAAAACAATGAGTATAGAGTTCGGTCCCGAGTCCGAGGTCCACACCTCGTACGGCACACATCTGACTTTTCAAAATAGTGTCGATTTGTTGTCGAAGTTGTGTGTTACACATAAATGTTTCGTGTGTGGTGAAGGAAAACACGGTGAGGAAACCTATACGCCTATATATGAGAGAATTTCTCGACGGTTGTGAATTCTGCCCATCCGCACTGGGCTACGGTGGACTACGGCTTAAGCCGCTTTTAAATTTAGAGGCCCGTGCCCAATACTGGGACATTATAGTTTAAAAAAATAACAGTAACTAAAATCAATTATATCAACTTGGTCAGCCTTGACATAAAAACTATTTGGACGTAAGTACAGTAGTGATGTGGATTTCACTGTTCAAGGATATTACTAGAGTGTTGGTATGTTGAAACTAGTCTGTTAAAAACTAGCTTTTAGGAATTATTCGTGTTTAATCGAGTTCATAATACCTCGATATTTTTTTTTTATTGTCTGTAGTGGCAGACGAGCCACGGCCCATCTGATGGTAAATGGTAACCGTCGCTTATAGACACAACTAATACCGAGAGTATTGTCAAGTCGCTGCTCACCATTTCATTTCACTGATGTGAAATGAAAGAATAAACGGCTATCTCCTGCTACAGCCAAAATGCAACGATGTGCTTCATGGCCGGTCACGCGGGAGATGGTGGTACCAACCCGCGCGGGCTTGATACCAAGTGAGTACTCCCACTTGGTACCCAGCCCTACCACCAGTCATGCAATGGATGATAATTGCTTACTTCCTTAGTCGCCTCATACGACACCCGTGGGAAAGAATGGGGTGGTGACACTTGTATTCTTATTCCGTCACCACACGGAATAAAAAATATATGTTTTGTATTATTTTTATGGTGGCAGAGAAGCCACGGCGCACCGATGGTAAGTGGTAATCCTTGCTGAAGGACTCAACGATACTAAGAGAATGCCAAGCCGCTGCTCACCATTTCATTTCGCGGAGGCGACGGCTTTCTCCCACTACAAAACACAGAAGTGCTTCACGATTACTCACACGGCAGACGGTCGTATCGACCCGCTCGGACCCTATTACTAGTGAGTATCTATAGTAGTGGTCGTCCAGTGGTCATCAATACTCGACCGTACACCGACCATACAATCAATCCTATAAAATGTAGGTATTTGTATTTAATTTATTTCTAATGCATGTTATACAAAAATATTGTTTCTAATGCATGTTATGCTAGCAAAAAGCTGAGCTTTGTGAGGGCTCGCGAAGTTTTCTACTTAATTTATAATTTTCGACAGATGGCGTTAGGAATTCAATAAAATTCTAATTAATAAAAATTGTTATATTTTTTATGTGTATAAAACACTATGTTTTATGATAGATAACACATCTAGAAATAAATTGAAATTACTATGTCAAAGCCCAAATCTGAAATTGTAATAGTTTCTCAGTAAAGTATACCACAATATGCATAGATTGTGGAAAACAAAAATATTATATTTCTGCACTTCATTTAAACTCTAACTGTGCGAAATCTCACACTTCCCGGTGCGCGCAATGTGCTAAAGAGGGGTAAGTACAAAGTTTTTTCTTCACGTATTCTATACTATTATAAAGCTGTAACAGAGCTGTACATTTAATATATTTAAGAAAAAAATACTGTATTAGGCTATATAGGCGTGTCTAAACACATAACATTTTTTTTTTTAGTTTTTTTGTCACAGATACAGACACAGCTCTGTTACAGCTTTATAATAGTATAGATATACTGTTATAAAGCTGTAACAAGGCTATGCCTGTACATTTATCATATTTGAGAAAATAATCATGTATAAATCCTCGATCCTTCCATCAGTTTTACGACTTCCACTGCTGGAGGTAGGCCAAGACAGCGCCACAACGAATCGACTATTATCCAATGGCTCCCAGCGGCTTGGGAGCCTATTTTGCGTCTCTGAACACATATATTTTTTGTAATTTTTGCCTGTTTATCAGTTCGGTTATCAGGAAAAACTAATAAACAGATTTTAATAAAACATTTTGATAGCTCTTGATTAGACTTGAAAACTGGTACACGTTTTATTTCGCTACTATATCGGGAACCTGAGATATAACCTAAAACCTAGCTTTCGTATGGGGCTAAGCCGCGGGCAAAAGTCAAAAAAGTATAAATATTTCTGCATGAAATATAGTATTTATGTAGGTACCTATTTAAAGAACATTGCAAATTCGTCAGACTTCTTGTTCGTAGAAAATGACTTGCATTTTAGTTCCAATAGAAAATAATTACATCGTCATGATTTTGCTAGAAACATTAAACAAGGTCATTATGTTAAACGAAATACACTCAATACTGGAACCACTACAGATATTGCGAAGTGAGCAGTTTATTAGATATAAGGAAGCATTACTTTGTCTGGAAAGTGGAGGGATGTAGGTAGGTACAGGAGGAGATCAAGACACCTACCTGGACCAAATCGGTCATGTATTGAAAGAAGGTGGAATCAGGAGCCTCAGAAACCGACGAGCGTGTATGAAGAGAATTATGAATGTTGAGGAAGCAAGAGACATATTTTGGCACTCTGTAATTTCTGCCTACCCCGCAAGGGATGGCGTGATAATAAGTAAGTTTATAAAACACGCAAAGAGGTCGACGGAAACCCCTTACTTCTTGGTGTGACGAAATGTGACAGGGCAAGGGGGACTAAGGTGACATGACGTTGGAGTTCGTTTCGATAATAATTGCAAGGGGACCTAACATTTTCCAAGATAAAAAGTATGATATTATGTATTAACCCGGATAATAAACCATCCAAATCTGTACATCCGTTTTTGCGTTAATTAACGTTCACATTTATACATTCTAATAAAATTGTTTCATGTTCGAAGAAGTCTATGTATATAGCCTAATACAGTATTTTTGTCTCCAGATATCTCAATTGTAACACAGCTCTGTTGCGGCTGTAGCTGTAGGTAGGTACTGATGAAGATATCGCAATATTTTTATTTTTTAGATTTAAAAGGTCAAATGTTTAAAAACATAATCTTAGAAAACCTAATCGAAATCTATCCAGTATCTTTTCCGGGATGCGCGCACAACGACAGACCTCAATCAATGTATTTATATAGAAGTATGAATGATCTTAATGGTAACGAATGACTCGTGGATTTAAATATATCAAACTACTCACCGTTTTGCAAACACTCCGTCAGGGCTGTGGTACTTTCCTCATTTAAGAATATTTTCACACCAATCTTCAAATTCTTTCTTTCCTCCTCCGCCATTTTGTTCAGCACATCATCGTGAGGTCTAGTTATGTTTACAACAGTTTCTCCTTTAGAAGCGCTAGGTGCTTTTGAGGTGGACAGAACCACATATTCGGAGGCTAGTTGCGAATGTTCCGCGTGATCTTCCGAAACACCATTTTGAACTGAGTGCCCGTTTTGAAGTGAACTCCACTCCGAGAGTGTCAGCTTGATGCTTTCTGAAAGCTAAAATTGATAGGGTTATACACCAAATAGGAGAGATGCAAAGATTTTCAGCAGATGTAATCGGTACACTTATGTATAGTAGTGAATTTTGGGCATGCCGTGTGAGGCCAGCTTTAGAATTGTTCCACCCCTCTCCACCCATGGGAGTCGTAAGAGCCGACTGAGGAAATACAGGGGGAGTGTGCAGCAGCACTCCTTCGAGTATTAACAACATCCACTGCGATCGCCAACCCGCCTGCCAAGCGTGGCGATTACGGCACTATCCCCCATTCTTGGGGAGGCCTATGTCCAGCAGTGGACTTTAAAAGGCTGATGGATGGATGGATGGAATGTTGGGCATGGCAGAAGAAAAATGAGAATAAATGATAAATGCTGTGGAGATGAGAAGTCTGAGAAGCATAGCCGGAGTGACTCTGATGGACAAAGTGATAAATAGTGTGATACGAGAATGGTGTGCTATGAAATAAGATATAGTGACCAAAATAGAGAAAGGAATGCTTAGGTGGTTCGGACACTTGGAGATGATGGATGAAAGAAGATTAACGAAACAGATATACAAGGCGAATGTGAATGGGCAAGTTGGTAGAGGTCGACCTAGGCGAACGTATTTTGACCAGATCGGACACGTTTTTAAGGAAGGCCAGGTGAGTACTCGTAACAACGAGCATGCATGAAAACGCTGATGAAAGTAAATAAAGCAAAAGATATGAGTCAGGATCGTAGCAAGTGGAGAGAAGGGGTCTCTGACTACCCTTACAGGAAAAAGACGTGACTATATGTATGTACGTAATACTATGTAATCGGGCGTAAGCAAGAACACAGTTCAATTAAAAGCAAACAGTATGGACAGGACACTTGATCAGATACAGCGTTAGATCATAACGCGGTCGAATCATTATATTTATATTTTTTTTTAACCGACTTCATAATATGGAGGTGGTGCTCAATTTGTTGGAATATTTTTTTTTATGTATGTTCACCGATTACTCAAAGACGCCTGGACCGATTTGCAAAATCATTTTTTTGTTTGATAGGGTATACTTCCCAGGTGGTCCCATAGTCATCAGGTAAGGATCTGATGATGGTATCCTTGAGAAATTGGTGGAATTTTTAAAATTTTATAGGCAATCTTAACGTTTTTTTGTTGTCTGTTTTTTTTCGTTTAGGGAGGCCTCCCCATCATGTACGACCTAAGCTATTTTATAAAAAAATAACTAAAAAGCACAAAATAATTAAAAATAAAAAGATAACCGGATTCAAATGTACCCAGGAAATAGAAAGCAATAAATAATTGGTATTTAGATACACAAAAATTGCTAGACTTTTTTTGATGACACTTATTGTTTGATAACTCTTGATTAGACTAAACTGATATAAATTTTATCTCGTTGCTATATTGGGAACCTGAGATATAACCAGGGCCCGTAGAATGTAACTTACTACTTACATCGTATTGACATCGCATCGTGTCATTGTCATTGATTGAGAGATCATCGTGATTGGGTGAGCGATTATTGCGACATCACGCGTCTTTCTCCAGCAATCACAAATAAGACAATACGATGTCGATGCGATTTTGTGACTTACATTCTAAGGAGGCTGAATACAGCTTTTGCAATTAGTACAGTTGCAGTAGTATATATCTTATATTGATGTCGACTCTACGTTACACCTCCTGATAGACCTTGACCTGAGTGAGATATCCGTAGTATAGAGGTCATTCCAATCAGAATTAAGTATTTTTTCATTTGGAATTATTGAAAATATAGTATTTTTTTCACTATGTATAAAGAAAACTAATACTTATACTTAACAAAAACAACACACAGCGTGATATTTACCCTACAATAGTGGTCGAGGCTCTTGAAACAAAATCTTTACTATCCTTAGTGAATCAAATACGTAAGCCATTATGAGATTTTGTATACTTAGGTACTTATATATAGTTTAGAATCCAGTAGAGGACACCGGTTACCTTTTATCCCGGAAAATATAACAGTTCTCAATGGGATAACTATGCCTGCAAAGAGATCATTAGTTTGCCGTAGTGACGTATTTATTAACATGCTTTTATTAGCTCCTGTATCTATTTATCTACTAGCTGTTACCCGTGACTTCGTCCGCAAGGAAAATCATAAAAATAAAAAAGCAACCCTTGAAATTGAAGTCTTGAATTTAGAGGGAAAATTTTGGCTTGACCGTCGGTAATACCATAGTATAAGGAAACAAGTTGTCTTTATACAAACGAACCGAGCGCGGTTTGCATGTGTGCGTGCCAGTACCTGACGAGTCGCCGCACGCATCAATAACAAAATTTAAAACTGCTAAAAGTGCGCCCATTAATGCTGCGCCGTCGTACGCATTGTACTGGCACGCACACATGCAAACCGCGCTCGGTTCGTTTGTATGAAGATAACTTACTTGTTTCCTTATACTTTGGTAATACAGTGCAACGGTATTATAGTACTCAGGGTTGGAACTTCATTACTGGAATGCTAGATGGCGTTGAAGTAGCTAGATTTTGAGATTTTCTGACAACAATTTTCTTATCGTAAAAAATAAAATTAAAAAAAAAGTATCCTATGTCCCACCTCCAAGAATATGTGTAGAAAGTTTCATGATGATCGGTTAAGTAGATTTCGCGTGAAAGCGTAACCAACAAACTTACATTTACAATATTAGTATGATGTAACGAAATCTTTTAACGTGATTTTTATTCACTTCAAAACGTCGGATTAAATTCAAAGTTAGAAGGGATCGATTTTTTTATTAAAAATAAAAACCGGTCCTGTCGTCACGCATACGGTAAAAAAGAAATAGGTTTTTTTTAATGTTGGTTATAGTACTTCTATTTATGATCTTTTGATGCTGGTTTTAGCCTAAAAAAATTACAACAAGTGCGAGTCGGACTCACCCATGAAGGGTTCCGTAGCAGCAAGTAACATAATAGGTATAAAAGTTCGTGTAGTTCGTTGTAACTTTGATCGATGTTTTAATAATAGTGTATTTATTTATTTAAATGCACAAAACACATTACAATCAAAAAAAGTTAAAGTACACAATTAACAAATAAGTTTAGTTCTGGATTGTAACATAAAGTATGTGCGTGTGTAAAATAAACTTATATTAATAAAGAAAAACATCTAAATATAGAGACGCTATTATTTTAGAATATTCATGCCTCGATATCTCAAACGCCCATTATAGGGTAGAAAGTAAAAAAAATAAAGTAATAAAGTTTGTATGAAAGGTAACGATTAGATAGGCGGTTTACGATTTATGACGTATTAAAAAAAAACTACTTACTAGATCTCGTTCAAACCAATTTTCGGTGGAAGTTTACATTGTAATGTACATCATATATTTTTTTAGTTTCATCATTCTCTTATTTTAGAAGTTACAGGGGACTCACATTTTACCACTTTGGAAGTGTCTCTCGCGCAAACTATTCAGTTTAGAAAAAAATGATATTAGAAACCTCAATATCATTTTTGAAGAGCTATCCATAAATAACCAACCGCATGGATTTGATGAAAAAAAAATGTTGAGTTTCAGTTCTAAGTATGGGGAACCCCCAAAATTTATTGTTTTTTTTTTCTATTTTTGTGTGAAAATCTTAATGCGGTTCACAGAATACATCTACTTACCAAGTTTCAACAGCATAGTTCTTATAGTTTCGGAAAAAAGTGGCTGTGACATACGGACCGACAGACAGACAGACAGACATGACGAATCCATAAGGGTTCCGTTTTTTGCCATTTGGCTACGGAACCCTAAAAAGAAGAAAATTAATTACTTATAGTCAAAAAAAAAAATTCTATTAGCTATAATAGTTGGAAAAAAGCTACTAGTACGCAAAGATTGTAAAAAAGCGTGAAAGCGTTTTAAAAACCAGAATCTAATTAAGAAACACATACACAGGAATAGTTCCTTTAAAACCCTAATGGTTTTACTATACATAGTACCTATACTGTTAAACTATACAAGTGTTCTTCTTTAAGAAATTGCAAATGTTATTACAAGGTCTTAAGATTATAAACAGGCTTTTACGTAAATTTATTACTGTCGTTCGATAACAGTGGACAGTGGACGTTTCAACTCGCCAATAGTATGTCAATATTATGAGGACATTCATGTTAAGTTTATTCATAACATTGGAACTACTGAATTGATTTCATGTCAAACATAAATCGTGATGAGTTATTTCGTACCTTTTTATTAAATATGTTTAGTTTCTTTAAACAAAGAGAAAATCCAAGTCACTCAAAACATTAAGATGGAATATGTTATAGAAATTAATGGCATCGAGTTATCGTGGTGGATTACCATTCCGGACGCTCTCAGAAGACGCAGGCTTAAATTTTGCTCGTGGCTATCATTTTCTAGTTTCACTTTTTCACACTGTGTTCTAGAAAAACATATAGTATTAACCGGTTTGAAACATAACTTCACGTACATGAAAGGGACAAAAGATTGGATGCGTCAGCAGTTTTTAAGCAAATAATATTTATGAATTTACTTAGGTAGATAATATTTAGATATAATTTATATAAAGAAATCAACCGCAAGATCCAATTGGGTTGGGTAGCATTTGGCAAACTACGCCGTCTTCTCTTCGCCTTTACCGCAATGCCTGAAGACTAAAGTCTATAACTAATGCGTCCTACCTGTCATGACTTAGGCGGCCGAGACGTGGACACTCACAATGGGACTAGTCCACAAATTGTAAATTGCGCAGCGGGCTATGGAGCAGGCTATGCTCATTGTCTCTTTGAAGGATAGAATTCGTAATGAGGTAATCCGACAAAGAACCAAAGTTACCGACATAGCTCGCAGACTCAGTAAGCTAAAGTGGCAATGGGCTCGTCACATCTGCAGAAGGACCGACGGCTGATGGAGCAAGCGTGTCCTAGAGCGGAGACCGCGACTTGGTAAGCGTAAGGTAGGACGGCCCCCAGCTAGGTGGACCGACGACCTCAAAAAGGTCGCTGGGACAGACTGGATGCAGAAGGCGGAGGACCGTGTGCAATGGCGCGTGTTAGGAGAGGCCTATTTCCAGCAGTGGATTGCAATATGCTGATTGATTGATTGATTGATTGAATTTATATAAATTCAGAAAAAAAAAATCAATTATACTATTATGGTATATTGTTATAGCCTAGCGGTAAAACCAACGACTGCAAAGAGTATCGAGTATCGAGTTCGATCCCGAGTCAACGCGACCTCGTACGGCACAAACCTCTGATAATTGTTTTCATATTATGTTTTTTTCAACCCCTTTCTGTCCCACTATTGGGCACGAGATTCCTCTCAGAGTAAGAGGGTTTCAGGCAAGTGGGTCTAGCCAAGTTGCATTCTATGATCGCTAACGCTAATAGAAAACTTTTATAATGTATGGAAATTTGACATCTCTAACGTTAAGTCACGTGCCTTAGCGTTATAGATATTGTTAAAGACTTAGATAAATATAGGTTCTTTTTGTATGGTTGAAGATGTCAAATTCCCATACATTTAAATAGTTTTCTATAAGCGTTAGCGATCATAGAATGCAACTTGGCTAGGCCCACAGGTTAGCAAACCTCGCAAGTCGTCGAGTAAATCTCTCAGACATGCAGGTTTCCTCATGTAAACAAATAGGTACGTACACATAATTTCGGAAAATCTCGAAAAGTCAAAGGTGTGTGACCTTGGACTGGGGATCGAACTCGATACCGTTGTCTTTGCAGTTCTTGGTTTTACCAGTAGGCTATCACTGCGCATATTATGTAACTCTATTGATTTACGCAGCAAACTTCCCAGTCGGTATAATTTATTCCTACATCTTTTTTTCATAACTGCCTCTGTGGTGCAGCGGTAGCGTGAGCGACTTCTGATCATGAGATCTCGGGTTCGATCTCTAGGTTGGGCAGTGTTATTGAGCTTTTTCGTAAATAGAAAAACTCTCAGTTATGAAATGTGCCCGATAGACGGCAATAGGCTCGCTCCCTATAACGTTGGACTTAAACATAGTTGGCGATCGGTGGGCGTGTAATACATCTCTGCCTACCCCTTTGGGGAATACAGGCGTGATGCTATGTTATGTTTGTGTTGTTTCATTAATACTAGAAATACTGCAAAGTCACTACTCACCATTTCAAGTAATTTACTCAATGAATTATACACTTAAAATCTTTCTATTAGTGAAAACAGCATGACAATCCGTTATTTTTGAGTTGAGTTTGAATTAAGTCATAAATTATCGTTTATCCAAGTACCTACTCCGAAAGGTACGCTTAGTCGTTAGTCTTCCAAAGTTTACTTGGGTTTTCCGATAGGGATTTCTCAACAGACGTCATTTATAGGCTCGATGATAAAGGTAATTATAAAAGCAATTGGACATTGTTGTGCAGAAATGAGCTCACCCACATAAAAGTTAGGCTGATTTGATCCACTTCTGCTTTATTTTTTCTGTGTTATTCGTAGTCTTGGGTTAGTATAACCTATCATAAAAAAATATTTGTAGTTGGCAGAATAAAACGAGTTTTTGTTATATAAAAATAGAGATTATTTTCGATTGTTTGGCATTAAAACCTTAATTTTGTCCAGTTTGTGGGTTGGATTGGATCATTTCCGCACAAAACGGTCCAATTGAAGTTGTAGGTTCAAAGATCATGCAAGATATCGTACCGTACGTAATATCAATACAATAATTGTTTATACACAAATTTCACTTATCGCTGAAATTCGACGTTCCATTGACTACAACTACGTTATACGTCTATTGAGAGTCTTTTACATAAGGTGAACCAAAAGGTTTTTATAATGACTAGCCTTTGCCCGCTGTTCCGCCGCAGCAAAAAGCTGTTTTTTTTTTACTCATGGACATATAAAAATATTCGGACATAGCCTCGCTAACACAACTTTGTGTCGCTCAGAGTCGGCCAGTTCGCTGTACGTACATGCCTGCATGCACACATTCACACGTTAGTCAGCCATTGCCCGAGTAAACGTTATCACAGTCGGTACGTCTACGCTGCAAAAAAATATTAAAATACCTATAGCATGTCTTGTATGGTGAAATGGTGTAAAAACCGTAGTGACCGAAAGAAAAAAATCCAGGAGTCACATTTCATAGGTAAACGAATAATTTAATCACTTAGTTCCCTATTTTATACATTAAAATTAATATTAATTCACTAGAACAAAATAATTCAGTATTGCTAATATTCACAAGTGCAAATTACCCGAAATATGGAAGTTTTATAGTTCTATATTTATTACTTTTTTATACTCTGATTTTTTATTTTGTAGAGTTAAATGATATTTGATTGCCACGTATCGTTAATAGTGTTGTTGTAGTCTGCGTTATCGAAAACACATTATTCATATTTTTTTTATTATAATAAATTTTCTGATGGTTTATTAATTTGAATTTGCATTGGTCAGTAGTATAAGTAGCATAAATTTATTATTGTAGTGGCATTTACAAAATCTAAATTAAAGTAATCATACCTATTGTAATATGTTTTAACGTAATAAAATTGCATTTGTGAGTGTTATTTATGTTCATAAGAAAATCGCATTTAGCGACAGCGACATAAAATAAGGTGGTAGATGCCCATCGTATACGTCTATTTGTCTGCTTATTAACATTTTAGTCAAAATGGAAAAAAATAAAAGAGAACTTTCTTAATCAATATTTATTTCTGAATTATTATTTGAAAATCTGAGTCTGTTACATTTACTAAGAATCTTTTTGTTACAATCAATAAGGTGAACCAGTAGCATCATTTTATTTCGTTAGTTTATAACATATTTGATATATCTCAACTACCATTGCAGTGTCAACAACTTTAGCCCGTCAGTAAATAATTATTTACTTTCGGCCATTTTAAAATTTGTTATTTCTTGCGACATGCCCCTTTACCTCCATATGTGTGTCTCCATGTCCATACACATTCGCCAGAACAGAACATAAAATAAGCCTAATTAAAAATATAGTGGAAAAATATTTAACAATTCAATTTCACCACATTTCAAAATTAGAGGGAATTACAAGAACCTCTCACAGTAAAAGACAACATTATAAAAAAACTACTCAGCTTATGGGATGTTAGACATTAGGATAATAAAAAAGTAAACAAACATCTTTTTCTTTTACTATATACCTACAGTAGTCACAACGGATCTTTGTGTCCCTGAAGTTGGCTGCAAGACGCTGCGTAGTAGCCATTTTTGTGTCGCAAGGCATGTGCGTCTTTTACAGTTTGCATTAATCGAAAAATATTCGATTATAATTTAACAATTGTAATCGATAATTATATAATTGATCGATCGTAAGATGTGAACTCTTCTAAATCTAGATTAAAGCTTATTCACTGAAATCGCTCGTATACCTACTTTTTATTGAATAAAAACTATTAACCTTTTCAAATAGTACGGTATATTTTATATACATTTCCAATAAATTTGTCTGCCAATCTGTATTTGTTAAATGGTAAATTTGGCTAACATGGTATCCCTAAATTCACTCACACATAGATAGCCGCCGCCATTACCTTGCCTCAATTCTGTCTTAGCGAGACGTAGTCCGTTTCTTATACGTCCATGTTTTTACTTTATATCTCAGGTTCCCATTGCAGTAGCGGGATAAAATGTAAACTAGCTTTTATAGTTTAAGACCCCAGTATAGAAAGACCTTCACCGAGCTGGTTAATGGATGAAAAGTATTTTATATCAAATCAAATATGTTTTAATTATAATAGTCTAATACATTCGTTTTCTCAAATATCTTAAATGTACAGAGTAGAAAGCTGTAACCGAGCTGTCTGTAGCTCTGTTACAGCTTTCTAGTATAGATTTTTTGATTGCCCCGAACGACGGGGTGTGCGGTTGGTAGGTATATTTTTCCCTCTTTGACCAAAAAAAGGGGAGAACACGTTTGAATTCGATTATTGTCCTTAACTACTAAAAGAGTGTGGTAACATGTAGATTTTCATTGTATGTATTTGTGATGAACTATTTCAAAAACGTTTTTATTTCGTCTTTTTATGATAATTATATTTTTTTCTCGAGTGGCGAGTGGCGACCGCGTAACGGAAGGCGCAGTGTAGGACAGCCTCCCACCAGGTGGACCGATGACCTGGTCAAAGTCGCAGGCAGCCGTTGGATGCAGGCAGCACAGGACCGTTCGCTGTGGCGTTCTCTTGGGGAGGCCTATGTCCAGCAGTGGACGATAAAAGGCTGATGGATGGATGGATGGATACTTTTTTCTATGTATTTCTCAAAAGTTTTACCTACTTACAAGACACCAGTTTGCCAGTAGAGCAAGTTATCACTGCTAATCTTACTAATGTATGTCACACCGCAATATCCGATTCGCCTTACATTTGCAATTTTAATTTGTCACTGCGGTATCTCCTGGATAATAAAAATGTCCAGCCTCCTTAGAATGAAAAACGAAACGTTAGACGAACTTCTCGAGTCATTGTAATTGTTTTTTATTTTTAGAATTGACGTGCTTGGTCATTGATTGTCATTTCCTTGGAGATGGCGAAGCGCGAGTGATACCTCTGGTGTTGCTAGCGTCTATAGGCTACAGGGCGTAACTGCTTACCTTACCATCGGGTGTGCCGTATGCTTGTTTGCCACCCACATAGTATAAAAAAAACCGTGCGCCCTTACACGCCCATACTCGGCGGACCACTGATAGACTAGTACCTCGTTTATTCACTCCAGTGGATAGCTCCTAGTCCTTCGCGATGCCCCAATGCGGGGAGGTAGATTGCGTGCATGTTTCCTCACAATATTTCAAGAAATAATTTATAAATAAATACACACATAATATAATATTTATAAATAATCTCAGAGAATAGATACTAAACTCTTAGATTCAAAGCAGGTCATTAATAATAAGGATTTATATACAAACATTACCATAAATATCTTGTAATTTACTATCTACAAATATAGCATAAGATATTACATGCTTTATTATATGGAAACGACAGTTGGGTATGCAAAAAGGAGCATGAGAGTAAGGTCAATGCGGTCGAAATGCGATCTCTGCGGAGAATCTGTAGAGTGAGGCTGACCGCATTCGTAACGACGTAACGACGACGTAAAAGAGCGAGTAGGTATGAAAGAGAGTATTGATGTAAAGATCCGAAAGGGAATGCTCCCATGGCTTTGACATGTAGAGAAAATACCGGACGAGCGACTGGTTAAGAAGATATTACAATGCAAAAGTGGAAGGTACAGAGGAAGACCGAGACTCACCTACCTAGACCAAATCGGTCACGTATTGAAGGAAAGTGGAGTCAAGTCTTGGAAACCGGCGAGCATGTATCAAGAGAATTATTAATGTTGAGGAAGCGAGAGATGTGTATGCAAGACTAGAGCCTTTGGCCATCTGTTCGCTCTGCCTACCCCCCACAAGGGAGATGGCGTGATGATAAGTAAGTAAGTAACCATATTACATCCTTTTCTTCCTAATATCGAGCGAAGCGAGTTTGTTTGTTTGATACTTTTTTGCTTTCACATTGTAATCCTGAACCAATCATAAAAATTTAATTAAAAATTTTAAAAATACTCAATAACCTGGGTTCCCTTTGAAAAGTAAAAAATAATAAAAGAAACTCAATCTTAAAGTACCTAAGTATGTACGAGTATTAATAATTCTAAAAAAAATACATCGCGTTGGGGGAACGCTTCTGTCGGGTTTTTTTTTAATTTTTAATTTAATTTTTATTATATACTTATTATACCATTTATTTTTAATATTAATTTTGTAAAGTGCATGTGTTGCTATTTCATTTACGACCCTACTTGGGTAAATTTGCTGACATTCGGATTTCCATCCTCATTTTCTCCATATTCATCTCTCATATTTGAAGATATTGGGTTTTTCCCCACTTTTACCCCAAGAGTTTTTTCAGGGCTCAACCGATTTTCATTGAACATATTATTTTGTAATGTGCTCGTGATGCGCTTTCATTTGAGACCCCTCTCGATTATATTTGCAGACATTTGGTTATTCTTCTCCACTTTCACCCCCACAACTTTTAAACGACTCAACCGATTTTCTATTTAATAAAAACACTCGCCCGTAACTCACCTTTCATACAAAAAAAACTAATTTGAAATCGCTTCATCCGTTCGCGAGCTACGGAGCCACAGACAGACAGACACGTCAAACTTATAAGGGGTGTTATTTTTTTGCGTCGGGGGTTAAAAATGAAATATTTTTTATGCCTATATATGTATTATAGGCTGACCAGTAAAGAACATAAGCTACGTTTCCTCCAGGAAAAATGAATAGTTCCCGTGGGACAGCAGAGATATTATGTGTCGTGGAGTGATGTATTTTATTTTCCACGCGAAGCCCACGCGGACAGAATCGCAGGGAGAATCTAGTATTAATTATATAGGTACTAGACTGCCTCTGTGGTGCATCGGTAGTGTGAGCGACTGCTGAATTGCTGATCATGAGGTTTCGGGTTCGAACCCCGGGCAGTGTTATTGAGATTTTTCGTAAAAAAAAAAGAAAAATTCTCTGTAGCAGCCCGGAGTTTGGAAATGTGCCCGGTAGACGTCAATAGGCTAGGAAACTATTATTTTTTTCATGATAAAAGTATCCTATGTGGAAATCCAGTGTCTGATCTATATATCTACCAAATTGCATCCAAATCTACTCAGTTGCTTAGGCATGATTGACGAAGAAACTTCCAAACATCTGAACATCTTCACAAACTTTCAGGTTAATAATATTAGTAGGAAGTAGAACAAGACAACTATATTAAGGCAATGCCTAGCAACAGTTTGTATCCCACAATCCCGTAACCTAGCAACAGTATGATTACTAGATTTTATTTGTTTGAAGACACAATAACAACAGTTAGTCATAGATTGGACTTGATATGCTTAGGCTTTCTCCACACTATGACGATTATGGTTCATTCTCAGTCCAATGTCAGTGTGTCAGTCCGATGTCACTATGAATGAGAGCCGATCTGAGCTTGCTAGTTAAAGATAGTATTCAGGAAAAGCTTTTTTTACTCTATAATATTTTCAACCAACTTCAAAAAGGAGAAGGTTCTCAATTCGATCTTTTTATTATTTTTATTTAAATTTTCCTGACTTCAAACACATCTATAGGTGTCCAGCATTGAGATTGTATGTAAATATGAATTAAGTTTTGCTTTTTAGTTCCTAGGTGTCATTTCAAGGCGTTTTATTTATTTAAATTAATTTATATCCAAACAATGATAAATCACCAACAGTAATCAAGATCATAGTTTGGATTAACCCTTAGAACATGAGTTAGCAGCTGCCATTTTGGATTCTAAGGGTTAATATGTGTTGGTAGTCTGGTGGTAGTATATGTAACTGTGAATATTGAGATCTCAGTATTCAGATGCTGGGTCGAGCTAACAAAAAATGATTAGTTTTTCTTTGAAGAAACTTTGCAACGCAAGTTAGGATGTCAGCTCTGTTTCACCCTATGGCTCAGAAAGGGTGTAAATGCACCCCTCCCCTGAACTCTTTTCAGTATGTTGGGATATCATCCTGTCAGATTTTAGTAAGAGAACATTTGTGTTTGTACAGAAATGTCCAATGTAATATTTTACTTGTCTAATATAAAACAAAGTCCGGTGACAGCATAATAACTCCAGAATGGTGGGACCTATTTTTAAAACCTTTATTTGTTGGATTTGTCTCCACCTGAAATAGCAGAATCCCTACTAATATTATAAATGTGAAAGTGAATTTGTTTGTTACTGTTAATACTGAATATATGAAACAGCTTTTTTGAAGAAAAAACTGAATTTAAATCAGCCAATATGTTCAAACACAATTTATTGATTTTTGAGGAGGTATGAAATATTGAAAGTTTATATAAAATGATAAAAAAAATGTTGCCAATACAATGACATCTTTAATATTTACTTAATGCCAAAATATTTCATAAAATATTTCATAAAATAAGAGTAACTAAGTAATTACTTACATTATTGCAAATATTTACTGAAATAGTTTAACATAGAACATACCTAAACATAACAATTTAATTAAAATTGGTTTTAGATGTGTATGCTAAATATTGTAATATGTGTTCTACTAGACTAGTTCTAATGTCCATAAATAGTAGGAAATCACACCCAAAATTTATAAGCGGGCAAATGTGTTAAGAGACTGCTACATGGTTGTAAACCAACGCCCTAACAGAGATGACCTTGGTTAGCGGCAGATTGTTTGTTTCCAAATTTGGTTGCAAGCCGCTGTCTATACGGTTGTAATCTAGCAAGTCCACCTCTGTTAGGGCGTTGGTTTACAACCGTGAAGCAGGCACTTTAGATGTAATAATGTGACTAAAACTAACCTCTTCTGTAACATTTTGTCCTGCCTTCTTCTTGATGTCAATTAAATTGAGAACATTTCCGGTATTTATTGTCACTTTAGACGCACTCTTCAACATCGTTGCCAAATAGATTAACGATAAAATAAAAACAAATAGTCGCAGGCTTACACGCACCGCACAGCCAAGGTTACCGACCAATAAGCAAAAAAAATACTAATGAGAAATATTTATACGGAACATTTAACTCAGCTCTATCTGCGACTGGTAATAACTGAACACTGGCCTTGTAAACGGTAGCACATAATTTTTATACTATCAGTTGTAAATCTGACTGTGAGGAGGGATTGCAAAATATGTAGTAACAACTTTAATGTGAGGTCACAACATGTTTAGTACTGATTTATGTAGAGCTTTTTACCCTTACAAGGTTATGAAAAAAGTCGACATACTAAAATTTCATGAAATTTTCATAATTTACAGTGGATATTTACTTCGGATCTTCTAGTAAATGTAATGTTGACATTGACATTTTAGTGATTGATCGCTTTGACTTTGACAGATCCTATAAAGGGTGAGTTCCGATATACACTGGAGCACTGTGATGTGTGACGTCAATTTAGTATATATAGTACTGCGAAGTCGTTCCTTTAAAGTTAGCTATACTGGTTACTGTTTATAACGGATCGCAATCCAGTATACTGATCTGTCATTACTTTCATTTCATACAAAGTATTGATTTCACACTGCAATAAACACAATTTCTTTACATTTTCCATGTTTCGGTATATTTGAATAACAATATTCAATAATAATAATAATTTTCAATAGTGCAAGTTGTTATATTTCTGGACGCTGTTGATCACATGATCAAACCACTGAGAGCACCTTACCTCGAAAACGCCAGTGCTCACAGTACAAAAATGGCGATAATTCATGAAATCATGACGTCATATATTTTAGTAGCATACTGCGGCAGTATACTGTCAGTCTATATTAATCTATAACGGAACAATTTTTCTCCAGTAAGAGCACTGGACAGTGCTCTCAGTGATTTCGGAACACAGCCAAGATTTCTTACTAACCATTGATTAAAAATTACTATTTCAGTGTGCCTTTTTTAATAATTTAAGTGTAAAAGCTATTTTTTACGTTATACCTCAGGTTCCCAATATAGTAGCAGCATAAAGTTTTAAGTCTAACCAAGAGCTATCTAATAAAAGAGTTTTATTAAAATCCGAGCAGTAACTTTTGCGTGATGCCCAAATAGACAAAAATGCTAAAAATTCTTTCATTTTACTAACTACTCGGTATAAATATTTGCTAAGGACTTCTTTAAAGATTTAAAAAATGTCTTGTGTTCAGAAAGAAACGCATAAAATACATTCATCTACCTATATATAGTAAAGAAAAAACTTTGTACCCCTTTTTTAGCACATTTCGCGCACCAGGAAGTGTGAGATTTGGCACAGTTAATGTTTAAATGGAGAAGGAGCGCAGGAATCTAATATGCATTAAAAATAATACTTCTAAATAACATGCAATATAAATAAATTAATTCAATAAAAATACATTTTATAGGATTGATTGTAAATACGGTCGGTGTATGGTCGACTAGGAGTAGTATTGTTCTGTGATGTTCGAATATTGACAACTGGACGAGGACGACTACCAGTTTTTTTAATCTCAAAACTTTAGACATGACTTTGGATGCACCTTTAAAATAGTATAGATACCCCGAATAATATATTAAGATTGTAAATATATATTTATAATAGTAAAATTTTATTTCTACTAATCACATAGCTACTTATACATAATTATTATATTATACAAATACCCAATTTATCATAATTGTGAAAATCCTATAGACAATTTCTAAAAGTTTATTAACCACAAAAATGAGATTAAAAAGAACATGTGCCATTTACGGCCTGTGGTGGACATAATGTTTTCAATGTATAAAATTAAAACTAATAATTTATAAAATCCGTCAGTGGTTTTCTTTTCTTGATAGAACTCAAAAGAAATATTATAATATAAAAAACTATTATTTTGAATTTGTACTTTATCGTAATGGTTATTGGTGGATGATTGTTATTGTTTATAATCAAATAGGATATTGCCGCGACACTGAATTGACAACATTAAAAACTTTGGTACTATTATATTACAAAACAATATTACGTAGTTATTTCTTAAATAATTTCGTGAGATATACCTATTTATATGCCTATTTATTAAATTATTTTTTATAATTATTTGGTGAAAACTGATATTATTTCTAACCAAGAGTAGCAATTATGATTCTAAATATTGGCTAAACATTTTACTTCTGTCATGTCTTGTTATTCTACTCATATAAGTACTGTTGTTTTTGTGTATCTTGAATATTGTATTGTGATTTTATGAGTGTAAGTTATATATTTAGTTATATTAAGCCTCACTATTTGTTTATATATGTAGATATTATTTTATTTATTTATAATTATGGTGTTATTTTTAATCAAATATTCGATTTTGAGGTATTTCAATTTCAAAATTATATCCATCTTAGATGTCTTTTATCTCATCATCCAAAAGTTTTATTGTGAAAAGAAAAACACAGCACAATAGAATAGTCATTTATTTTCAAAAAACATATTGTTTTATGTATGTCCTTTCCAGGCCGAGAATGTATGGGCATTTGGCACATCTCCTTTAGTTTTTAAAAACTGACTACAAAAAAGTTTAACTTGTATTATTGCATAATATATATACAATATCTTACAATAATAGTTTTAGTCATTCATGGGAGCAAAAAAGAACGGTTCAGTTCTAGTCTCTAAAGAACCGACGATATTTTTTTTACAAGCTTTCCAAGCCATAGAGCAACGCGGACCCCCGGCGAACCGGAGGGAAGTAGCCATAACGTTTTACTCCGATACAAAATTTTCTGTCATTTTTTCGGGGGAAAATTCCGTCACGCATACTTTCACACAAAAACAATCAGTCTATCACTATGAAACGCACACTTAATATTTAAAACAATGCACTAGCAATTTCACACAAACATAGATAAATTATGTGTCACTACACTATAAAATGAGTGACACAACTACATAGACAAGTTGCTTTAACCATGGCTGTAACAACTGTCGATAGGCATTATCGATAAAATCGAGAACTTTGTTAGGGTCGGGATGAAGGTTTGAAAAGTTATACAAATGTAATAATATATCCATTATAATACAAATAGAAGTTTATTAACAAATTAGCAAACAAACTTGTTAATATGATATTATCTTGAAATGGTCTGAACATACGACAGTTGACAGTCGGACGGAGCAGCGTAGGACGGCCCCCCACCAGATGGACCGATGATCCGGTCAAAGCTGCGGGGAGCCGTTGGATGCGGTCAGCACAGGACCGCTCGTTGTGGCGTTCTCTTGGGGAGACCTATGTCCAGCAGTGGATGTTAAAAGGCTGATGGATGGATGGATGATATGACAGTTCCTTGTGGGAATCTAGGTAACTTTGTTATTACAAAATTTCATCCATTAATTCCATAAACTCGGATCTTTAGGGTACCTGCAATAAATAAATAAAATAAAAAATCAATATGGTTGAAGTTCACATTTTGTAAGTAATTTTAATTGATTGTTGATGCAATTTATTATTAAAGTATATTGTAGTAAAGCTCACAATATATAATATATTAAATAAATCGGAAAACATCATTTCAAAAATGATTATATGTACGAGATACATTACTGTATAGACTCCTTTGCCCTTGTCATTTTTATCGACAGCTTTTTACAATGTGGTATCAACATTAATGCTCAGTAGCGGCGCGAAATCCGATGCAAACTCGGATCAGTCACTCGACCGATTCGTATATTGTATGAGGGCGAGCGGCTTGTGTTGGTAAACAAATCCGAAACAGCATGACCATTATTATTGTATTTTTTAATTTTAAATATATGTCAATAGTAAAAAGGTGATTAAACATTACTTACATATGAAAACTAACGCAACCAGTTTGTAAATTTGAAGTGGAAGATCTCTTTTTGCAGCAAAAAAACTGAACAATTGGGCTTTTTTAATATTTTTTTAACACGTCGACTCGACCATACAACTAGATTTAGTCTAGTGGGCAGTGCGGCTGCAACTAGTTTTATTGTGCGCATAGGTCCGCGTAGACTTATACTTTGACAGAGGGGAACGCCTGCGTATGGCGACTCCCCTCCGGGCCGCGTTGCTCTATGTTCCTAGCAATGTTTGCCACCTTTAGTGGTAAATTTGTAGTTATTTCTACTCCTTCTATTTCCTTACTCTGTAAAAACTCACTCATATCCATGGACCTAGTTATACATGTTACTTCCATCCTCGAATCATAACTTTATTTTCACAGATTCAGAGTACATATTGATTTGGGTCATTGTAAGAGTGAGTTGAGTTAAACCACGGGAAATAACCCAGTTTGCCAGTTCGAGTTTTCCCAACCCTATTATGTTTATAATTTTGGTTCCTTTTAATTTTTCTTAGATAAATAACCTAGGTAGGTTATAGGCTATAGCCACATATAGTTGTATGTCCAAGGAGTTATAGGTTTTTTATCTAAGTAATTTTTACTCAGACTAAGAACTAGACAGGGCCACGGCATGGCCTCACTTGAAACAGTAATATTTTTTTTAAATGTTGCCAGGTTGACAAATATTACTAGCCGTGTGGGGCCGGCCTTAGAATTGTCCCACCCTTCTTCAGCCATGGGAGTCGTAAGAGCCGACTGAGAGAATATCAAGGGAGTGGGCAGCAGCACTCCTTTGAGTATTAACAACATCCACTGAGATCGCCAACCCGCCTGCCAAGCGTGGCGATTACAGCACTATCCTCCATTCTTGGGGAGACCTATGTCCAGCAGTGGACTTTAAAAGGCTGATGGATGGATGACAAATATATAACCATATTTGGGCAAAATAAATGATAGTTAGAATGAAGTCTGTAACTTGATCGTAAACAAGAAACTCTTCGTAACAAATATTTAATTGAAAATTACAACGTTTATCAAAATAATTATTTAAAAGTAAAGCTACCACTCCTTCTATTCATCCAACCATCAGTCTTTAAACGTCCACTGCTGGACATTGGCCTCCCCAAGAGAGCACCAGAACTAGCGGGCTTGTGCTGACTGCATCCAATGGCTCCCTGCAGCTTTGGCCATATATTTGGTCCATCTGGTGGGAGGCCATATTACGCTGTGCTGTCCGATACGTGGTCGCAACTCGAAAACCTTTTTCCCCAACAGTTGTCAGTTCGTCGAGCGATATGGCCTGCCCATTGCCACTTCAGCATGCAAACCCGGTGGGCTATGTCGGATATTCACGTTCTACGGATCTCCGTAATAAGAAGTCGATCACGTAGGGAAATAAGAAAGAAAGAAAGACTTTGAGCCTTGATGCAAGGTAAGTATTGCTGCTCCATAAATGCCATTCTGTTCTACATCTCATCTGGTAAATAATAATAAGTTATATTTAATAAACTAATAGTACACGAGAACATATATAATTAAATTATCTTTTCTTTCTTTTCTGGGTCAAATAAGAAAATAATTATCTTCCTTCCAGCGCTGATTTAACTAATTGAATATGAACTTAGAGCAAATCAGTTTCTCTGAATTCTAGATTATGACTACAGCGGTAGTCATAATCTAGAATTGAGATTTATTTACAAATATGAAATTACAACTGCCTGTGTGGTGCAGTGGTAGTGTAAGTGACTGCTGATCATGAGGTCTCGGGTTCTATCCCCGGGTCGGCCAGTGTTATTAAGATTTTTCAAAACAAATGAAAATATTTTCAGTAGCAGCCCGGACTTTGTAAATGTAGACGTCAATAGGCTCGCCCCCTATTACGTGGGACTTATACATAGCTGGTGAATCGTGGGTGTGTAATACACCTCTGCCTACCCCTTCGGGGAATACAGGCGTGATGCTATGTTTTTTGAAGTAACAAAGACTTTAAAAGCTTATATGAATATATTCACTGGCAATGATTTTGCTCCCAACGTTACTATTTTCTTATTATGTATAATTAAACATCAACAAAATGTCGTGGAAAATATTTTGGATGTTTCGTGGGTTGCCTCGTTTCCCCGTAGCATACACCTATTTCGATCTCGCATCTGGATTAGAGGGAAACCTAAAATAGTAAATATTTATCATCATCTCATATATTACATATAAATTTTAGTAAAGTGAAAACTGGGCAAATTAAATTCGCAATAAGGCAACACCGAATCAATTCTCAGTAACAGAAATTTAGCTAGAAAACGTGTTTTGCGAGTGTATTTTAGTAACAATTATTAATTTTGAGTAAAAAAGCCCATTTTATACCACTTTATAGAATTCAATCATTAAATATTTCATTTTCGACTACTTACGAATGAAATGTTATACCGGTATTTTTTCGCACGCTGCAGCTTTTGTAGTCTAGTACACTATTTTACAAGCACTATTATCACGTAGTCTTTGTCTCAAAACACTGAAAAAAAATGTAAAACACGAATTTTTATACAAATGTTCGATTATGTCAGTTGAATCGTGACAGACAAAGCATTTTGACATCGTAACTTATACCAAAAACTGGCCACGGCGACAAAGACAAAAAGCTATGACTTTGTCAGTTTTTTGCACCAGTAAATTGTATCTTACGTTCTCGCTCATACATGTCAAAGAATTTTTTTCGCTCTGTCCAGTTTTTAGTCTGAGAATTTTTACTTACCTACTCTTTGATCTTATCTTATCTTCTTGTTTAATGGCTCTTGTTGTGGCAGTGTGAGCACAATTTCGCCAATATCGAGTATTAATTTAAGGTAGACCGTCAAACGAAGGAAATTTGTTCGGTGAAACAGAAATAAACGGTGAAAAATGAGTCCAACACGACGGATTACCATGAGATACACTGAAAATACTAAAATACTCTTTGATAATTTGTCTCGTCCGTGAGTGACACTGTCATGTCACGGCTGACGGCGGTGACAGCATAGGTGACAGGTGACAGTTTGTTTTTGTGATTTGTGCTTGGTGCGTGACTCCAACGAGTTGATTATTGATTAACTTTTAATTCCTTCAGAGATAAAATTTATAGGGATAAAAAGGCTCTATTGAAATATTTATTAGCCATGGGTATCGATATTTTGAGCTTTGCTTACGCTGCTACCGTCGCCGCTGGTGGAATTATGGGTTATGCTAAGGCAGGTTAGTTAATTTTAGATTGTATTTTTTTGCTATTCAGTCCATGCTTCCTTATTCCTTACATACCACGAAAATCGTGGGCACGAGATAAGGAGGACACATATGGACAAATTATCATGTTTTTAAATTATCATGATTTTAGTTATAGGGTCTGCCTATGATAATGCCTTACTACATAAATGTATGATTTCAACATAAATGTCATAGAACTTACGTTACCTATTATCTAATTAATTTTATAATTTTATTTTATTATATGAAAATTTTGATTAAGAAAAACATAGTGAGGAAACTTGCATGCCTGATTTTCTCGATGGCTTATAAGGTCTAATGCAACCGGTCAGTGTAGTGGACTACCTAAATCTCTATTGCTGTAATAAGAGGCCTGGTATAGGACAGCAATGCGTTGAAAAAAAAATTGCAAATTTATACATTATTTTTTTCCACATATTTTATGATTATCTTTAATATTATATTTTAAGTGAAGTCTACATGCTTCTATCGTTTAAATTAGTGTTTTAATAAAAGAAAGTATGTTATCATTGTCTTGAACAAACACACTATTGTACTCAATTCAGTGGGTGCATTATAATGTAAACATTGGAAGCACTTGTGCAACATCTGGGCATTATACCTATATGTTCAATATCTTCTTCTATCTTCAAACATTTTTTATAATAATTTTGTGTTTTGTATAAAAATCACAAGTAATAAAAAACATAATAAATATAAAAATCTTGGGATATGATCACAGCACTGCCTACTAGAAAAAACATCAAAATCTGTTTAGCCTTATCAAATGCAATTTAGAGTACTTTTTGCTAGTGGTAGTATTTCAGCATGAATAGGCCAGCTTGATCAGGGAAGTAACACCCCCTCACAGAAGATCAGCATGAAACAAAGTTAGGTAGTCCTGCCATTGTGTTCCGTATGGTGGTGGCCCAAAGTGCCCAAACCTTCCTATCCACTCCTTATCCATCTTATCCTCTCCATATTATAAACCTCTCTACCCACGGGAGTCATAAGAGCCGACTGAGGGAATACCGGGGGAGTGGGCAACAGCCCTCCCTTGAGTATTAACAACATCCACTGCAATCGCCAACCCGCCTGCCAAGCGTGGCGATTACGGCATTATCTCCCATGACGGGACCGCTCATTATGGCGTTCTCTTGGGGAGACCTGTGTCCAGCAGTGGACATTGGAAGGCTGATGGATGGATGGATGGATTATAAAAGTATATTTTGTTTACTTTCAGGGTCTATACCCTCATTGGGAGCTGGCCTTATATTTGGATCAATTTTAGGTAAGACAAATACTATATATTTTTAATTTTAGACAATTTGCCTGTGAGTATTAATATGAAGACAGATGACTCAGTAAATACTTATGTCAATTTCATGTTATATAGTTAATATTATAATTTCATTTGTACCGTTATAGATTCCTGGTTTCTCTCAACACACATACCAAAGTTTTTAGAATTGTATTGTTGTTGTGTTTGTTTGTTCCCACATTGGGCATACACTATTAAATGCATATTTTGTTGTTTTTTTTAATTATTGTTGGTTAGCTCTCTTTATACTTAAAAATGTATACTTACGTTTTATCCTGCTACTATATCGGGAACTTGAGATATAACCTAAAAAGTAGCTTCTGCATTGGGAAAAGCCGCAGACAGGTGGCTTGCTTATATTATTAAAATATTCGAGTATTTTTTGTAACTTTAAAGGTGTTGGAGCATACCAGCTAAGCCAGGACCCCTCAAATTACTCTCTTGTGCTGGGGACTAGCTCGACTCTAGGTACTCTTATGGGATACAGGTAATTATGTTAACTGTATAATAATATACAGTTATTAAATACTAATATATAAAGCTGAAGAGTTTGTGTGCTTTAACGCGCTAATCTCAGGAACTACAGGTCCGATTCGAAAAATTCTTTCAGTGTTAGATAGCCCATTTATCGAGGACGGCTATAGGTTATATATCATCAAGATAAGACTAATAGGAGCGGAGCAATAATAAAGAATGTTTCAAAATCGTTTTTTTTTTCCTTTTGAGAGCTTCCACGGGGACGAAGTCGTGGGCAGAAGTAGTAGCTAGTGATAACATAATTCTTCGTAAAATATTCTTATTTACATAAAAATTTGCACGAAACATGCATGTAAACTCTTTAGCTGGAGTTTTTTTGAATTACTTATTAAGTAGTATTTAAGTCATCTTGGTCATCCCAAGATCTTTAATCAATTCTGGATTGAATATAATTCAAAGTACAGTTAGAATCCAAATGACTCTTATTAATTAAAACTGTATGATTTCAGGTACTACAACAGCAGGAAGTTCATGCCCGCCGGTCTAATATTCTGCCTTTCCGTTGGCATGATAGCGAAGATACTAGTTAAACATGTGGGTACTCAGCCAGTACCCACTAAGGTTGGTTAGTTATAGTATCTAACTATGGTCTCTAGATGGCATTTCTAGCAAGAGATATATCACACAGAGTTCTTAAATTATAACTAAAGACCATTTAAAATAGATACATAAACAAAACTTAAGATATCCAAGAAAAATAATCAAATACTGTAGGATACAGTATTTTATTAAATGTTAACTATCTATGGTAAAAATACTAATTTAATACATTCTGTATATTAATAACCTGTACCTAAAAGAGCACTCCAGCCCGCATAGAATGTGATAATAGGTATCACATTCAAAGTGGGCTGGAGTGCTCTCTCTCTATCGTATTGTCTCATTGTGATTGGTAGAGCGTGATGCTGCAATAATGGCTCCACCAATCGTGGTGAAGCAATTATTTCTCGACCAATTGCACTGACACGATGCGATGTTGATACGATTTTGTGTTACACTCTATACCCACAGTCTAGATTATATAGTCTACTATATATAAATTCTGTGAAATAATATGGCATACATATTGGATTTTGTTTATTAAGCTCTGTATTCATACATATCGATGTACCCACAGCAGCAAGCTTACTAGATTATTATTAATTAGTGTTATAGGTATATAATTTGATGCTCAATTACTAGCTCACATGAAATTAATAATTAATGTGTAAATTTCTTCGATCATCAATACTAACAAGATACAGTGTCCCAAACAAAATCAAGCTAAAGACTGTCCGTGTGAATATATACTTATATAGCTACATCTGATTACTAACGAACTGAGAAGAAGGTTTTAAAACAGTTTTAGTTCAACATAATTATAATCATGGCACTTAGTAATAAAGTCGCAAATCTTAAAAATATTATCTTACATTTACGGTCATTCGTCACAAAAAAACGAGCAATGCAATAATTTATTGCTGCCACATAAAAGTGAAAAGACAAATAACATTTACTGTGAAATCAAGCTTAAATAGCAACTAATAAAGTACTTTTTGAACTAAACTAAATTAGAGTTCACTTCTCAAGTGCGCTCTTATTTACCGAGACGTCTTTTTTCGGGTCTACGCGAATCTATTGCATTTTTGATCGAAGGTAATTTTATTATAATTTAGTCAACTTCAAAGTAAGCACAATTTTACATTTTAATAAAAGTACCTAAGCACTACTTTTATGTAAGTACTTTTCTGCTGGCAATACTACAAGTTAAATTAGCTATAATTAAATTACCAACTAAAATCAGTAATATTGTGCAGTTCTGTTTTATTTTTTAATTGCAATTAATCCTCAAGAGACCAGTATGACATTGTAAAATATTTTTTGTATATTTTGATAGGTGCAATTAGACTAGTATTAGTGAATTTTATTTACAATGGTTTGTTTGGTGTGACATAATAATTAATATTTTTTGTAGTGGAATTTTATAAGCGGAGTATAAATAAAAGGTGTCGGGAATATCTTTTTTTTATTTATGCATAGTTAACCGAAACGTACCGTTTTTTTTAATATAGTTTCCTCTAAATGATTATAGTACTGAAAAATAGGACAGACTACTCCTTATTTTTATTTATTTCTCGTATTCTTTATGGAAAAGGGCCCACCACTACCTTGTTCTTTGACCCAAACGACGGGGTATGCGGTTGGGTACATTTCGGTACATAATTCTAAGAAACTAAAAAAATAACTCATAAGAGTTGCTGTACAATGGGCGGCCTTATTACTAATAGTAGTCTACCAGGCACCGGATGGTCATGACATGTTAGGTATTTAGGGAGGTAGTTGTAAATATGTATAATAATGCAAATGAACACAAAACAAAACGTGTAAGTATTCCAGATATTAATGTAAACATATATAAGAGTTCTCAAGTAATTTGAATAAACCAAAGCCCTATTGTACTGCATTCCTTTTAATATAGTCAGTCAGTCTCCAAATCTCGCACACTGAACACGTTTTTTCATTTACTTGCCAAACCTGATCAACTAAGGCTCCGATATTGATTGAGCTAATGAAGTATGCAAGTAAATTTAATGTCATCTGACGTTAGGAAAAAAAGTAGGATACTAGAAATTAAATTGATAAAAATTGCGAAAAGTAGAGAGGACAAAATGCCACCCTGGGGCAGACCGACTGATGGATTATCTACACCAAGGCGAGTAAATATTTTTAATACGAATACGTTGCCGTTGGCTGCACAGTTAACTGTGAAACTTATCTATTACTGTTGGAGATATGTTGTATTAGAGCAAAGTAGAGAGTAATATCTCAAAGTCTGCCATGTAGAATGCGTTACTGAAGTCTAGCAGAGCTAGTAGTCAACTTACCACATTCTATTAGGTTGTGGTAGCAGATACAGCTCAAAGCAAACTACTTACCTGACGTGGATCATTCGTTCAAGGATTTTGGAGAGGAAAGGCGATTTGGTTATAGGACGATAGACGAAAAACAATTTTAGGTTTAGGGTATTTTGAACCGACTTCAAAAAAGGAGGAGGTTATCAATTCGGATGTTTATATTTTTTTTATGTATGTTCGGGCATAAATCCGTCATTTATAGACGGATTTGCAAAATTGTTTTTTTTTCGGAACGGGTTTTTTATCCGAAATGGTCCCATTTAAATTTTATCGAAATTGTGCACGGTTTTTAAAAAATCTAAAAAATTATATACGTCAATAACACTTTTTCGTTTATTATTAAACCTCAGTGTCTCTGACAGCGAGGTTTCAAAATTGAATCAATGCGCTTAGTTGACGTATACATAATATATTAATATAAAAACTTTCTTCACGGTCTTTGGAAGACACTGAGACGCTGTGCTCTATTTCTTTATGTATTGCGCTTATAGGCGCTCATCTTTGTTATTTTCTGTGTTCGACGCTTTCTCATACGAGATGCACCCAAAGAAGGCCTCCCCATCATGTACCACCTACCCAAACCTACGCACCTATTTTATAAAAAAACACTAAAAAGCAAAAAATAAAGTATTTAAAAAAAAAATAGGAATCCGCCTTCAGGAAACACCCAAGAACTAAAAAGCAATAAATAATTGGTATTTACAATGCCAAAAATGTTGTAAATGGTATCTAAGTATATAAATGTAGGTATTGTTTTTGTTACTTTTGGACTTGGCACCGGCTTCAATCACATCAGTAGGTATCTAGCATGGAAATCGTATGTAAATACCAATTATATATTGCTTTTTAGTTCTTGGGTGTTTCCTGAAGGTGGTTTTCTATTTTTTTTAAATACTTTATTTTAGATAAAGGAGTTATGGGGATCTATGAGCAAAGCTGAGCGCAGATGGCCATGCCCACTGTCAAAACTTGTAGTTACTTTGTTTGCCTGAGAATTGTGTACTATTTTTTGTGTTTAATCCGGTTGATCAGCGATATTGTTTATATTATTTATATATATATATATATATGTATAGGTAGTACTTACCTACCTAGAATATTAAGGAATTGAAAGGCGCTATGCTGTGTAACCACAACATTTTGCGACTTCCCCACTTTTTTAACTTGAGAACGACTAACAATTAAATCATTTTTTTAAGTTTTTTAAAGACGGAAGGAAAAAATAAGAAAATTGTAACTTTTCAGAAAACTTAACGACTTCGCGCGTTTGATAGTTCGCAAGTAATTGAATATTCATAGTTAAGATAGGATGTCTGTCGGCTCAGCTACTAATATAAAAATTGTTCTGTCGTTTTTAGGGATGGGCCGAAATTCGTTTTACATTCGGTTTAACCGAATTTCGGTTTAAAATGCCGAACATTCGGCAGCAAGAAAAAAATTAAATACCTACACTAGGTGTTTCTACTAAAATTTAGAGAAAGCGACTGTCGATAACTGTGAAATAAATCACTATATACCAATAATCTATATAGTACCTAAAGTAAATATAAAAATTAACACAAAGTGCGAAAATGTGAAATCGAAAATAACAGTCACGAGCAGGATTTGAACCTGCATCTCCTGGAATACCATCCCAGATGCTTTGCCAATTCAGTCATCGTGACAATTTCTGCCGCAGGCGTCACAAATGGTTGTTCTGAGTCTGGGTGCACTTCGTATCCGTGAAATTATATGTTTGCAAAGTCCCCTCGTGGTACAAGAATTATTCCTTGTCCAGGGTTGTTAAATTGTCTTACGATGTTTTCTTTCATTAAAATTACACACAAAACATGACATGTTACTCCCGAGAAAACCCGGCAAAAATATACCGAAGTTCGGCGGAACTTCGGCAGAATTTTGTACTTTTACAGAATGTTCGGTCGAAGTTCGTATTCGGTTCAAACCACATTCGGCCCATCTCTAGTTTTATTTCCTCCCTAATTTTATGAATCGCTTCAATCTCAAAATATTGTAGTCAACAAAAAAAATGTATCGATATACAGGTAATATAATATTACCTATAACTTGATAATTAGCAGCAAGAATAAGTAGAAGGCTTATCGATTAAATTTGACGATTTTATTGACACAGTTGTTTTGCACTAATCACCTACGTTCCTTTGGCGGGAAAAAATGTACCTAACCGCACATCCCGTCACTCGGGACAACGAACAGGGTACCTGGGTGTGGGGCCCTCACCCACTAAATAAACCCGCCGATTGCCTGTAGGTACTGGCAGACCACTGGAACTATGTGACATTACTTCTGTGATAATTTACCGACCTAACATGATTTGATCAGCATATCACAATCCATTGTCTTCTACCGCACTCTGCAAATTTTTGGTCACTTTGTAATGTCAGTCTTAGTTACTTTACTAATGAATAATCTGATGTTAAATAAAATACTGGATGCTATATTCATAATTTTCTATATTTTTTTCTTAAAATTTATACAGTTTTGGAAAAATATAATGATTTTATACATAAATAGTTAATACAATAAATAGTTATTCCAACGGCAAGTGATGTTGCTATTACAATATCTCCTATGTCTTAAACACCAAAACATATTTTTTGAAGATTTTGGTAACTTTATTAAAGATTTATTATCTCATAAATAATTTTAGTCATTAAAGAGCTTAAATTATTATTACAAAATGAAATTTTATAGCACGGAAACAGATTGAAAATTGGACAAAAACATAGAAATTACTTAAAAAATACAGTAGGTAAATCTATTTTTAGAAGACCGCGAACCAGTCGCTCTCGAAGTCAGTATTCAAACAAAAAATATATCTTATTTTAATATTTCTTAATTACTGTATAAAAGGCACTTTGTGGCAGTTTTTTTATGTAACTTGATATTTTACAACCATATCGATACTAAGAGTATTTTTATCATTACCCGATTAATTAAATTATAAATCGGCTACTCGAAAATCGATTAATCAGCTCAAATGTTTAATATCCTAGTGTACTTATAAGTTTAATAATAGTAACACAATCACATATAATAATATCACTCACAGAACTGCGTTCGACACTTTCCAAAAGTATTGTCTTCGAACGCATTTATTTTGCACACACAGTCGCACACTCCCGTATTATCCGAAATAATAGATACGATAATCGGAATAAAACCAAGCAAAGATCATAATCTGCTTGTTTTTATTACACTGCCTTAAGAATATTTTGTGATAGTTCGAGTATTGTAGGAAGAATATAAAAAGATATACACGTTTTTTTTTCGATACGGGTAGCGTGCGTCACAATCTGTAGAGGCTGGATCGGAACTGCCCTGTATATTTATACCCAACTGAGGCCTGTTGAGGGTCATAATGACCTCAACCGATGGGCTCTTTGGGTCATTATGGGAAGTCGAGTTGTCCAGCTTTGACAGTCTTCAAGGCTCGGCTCACACTAATCGCTAATGGCGGCTACTGAAATGAGAAACATTTGGATTATTATCATAGATAGACAACTATAGTGTAGGTATTGTACATCAATTAACACCTTCAACTATTCTTTTTCTCAAAATGCACCGTTGGGGGGCCTAGCGCCATTTCTTAGTGAATAGCGCCAACATAGGTATGTCATATTTATAAAAAAAAATAGCGGTGGTGAAAAGTTAATGGATTGGCGAAATGTGTTCAGAGTTTCCAGAAGTTTCGACTCGTTTCTCGTGTCGTAAGAGTGATAGGACCACTTCAGCATTGGCGTGGAGCCGCATTCTGTTAAGCCAGTAAAATTTACATCACTACTCCTGAGCATAGTGTTAGGTCACTACTGCAAACAGCTTGAATCTACCACTGGCATTGATAAATTCCTTAGATACGGCTCCCAATTAGGTAAGTAGCTATAAAATGACTTATGACTAATAATGCTTAGAAAGGTATGATAATGTTATAGTTTGATTATTTACATGAAAAGAACAGTATAAAACATACAAGATAATTATGATAGATATCTACTTACTTCGTTAGGTACTATTCTACATACAAAAGAAATTGAAATAATACAGGTAGGTACCAATTTGTAGGTACAATAGGTAACAAAAGATGTAAATGGTTACTAGTTTTGACCCAATAACTTATGTAACAAACTAACTAGTAACTAAATTCATCTTTACGAACACAACCAAAAACAATAAAAACTAATATTTTTTGTTTCTAGTTTTTTTTTAATCATTTTAAGGGTTTTTATGTTTTTGGTCAGGTTATGATTATTATTTATAGTTAAGGCGCTTCAAGACTGTGTAGAAATGAAATATTTAAAGTATCATACAATATCAGTATTTTCTTGATTTGCATTTTGATGATTTAAAGAAACATTAATATCTAATAAAATGCTTAGGCATATGAAAAAGAATAAACCATAGTAGGTAACGTACCTACATAACAAATCACCCATTATTACTTTTTTTTTCAGACTACAGTTTTCGAGAAAATTCAAAGCTAACTAATCATAAGCTACAAAAAATAAACCTATAGGTAATTATACTTTATTTGTTCTGGTACAATTAATTTTCTTTCATTGTCTTATATAGGTACATATACTTAGTATGATTATAATATTGTAGGTACATATACAATAAATTATAAAAAAGATGTGAATATAGAACAAACTAAAGCGGACGAATGCGGATTCGGAAGGAACAAACTGGATTCGGATGAAACTCATGAAACATGTTGGTATCAGACGGAACAAAGTAGAGACAATAAAATGAGGTTAAACACGCTAAGAAAGAAAGTACAAAGCCACCTCCCCAATGTCTATGACATTGAGGTGAGTCGTGACCATGAATGAATGTGAGAAGTCCGATGCAAGATGAAAGAATGATCTTCAGCCATTCTTACCAATATCGAAACTATTGTCGGAAGCTCTCTCCAGTCGTCAAGTTCCTTTGATACGAGTGGACTAACCTCGCCGGCTCTATTTGTACTTGCTGCGAATTAGCATCTGGCCTTATAGAATTATCTTGTGCTTTCGGTTGAGAATAAAATGTCCCAAACTTAAATAAGGATTTTATATTCTTATCTTGATATGGGCTCTTAGTCGTCGATCTTCCAAAAAAGCTATCGAAATCTTGTTTAGAATAAAATCCTCGTTTATCCGTATTATTGGTTGCTCTCGTGGTGAAGTCATTGAAGTCGTATGGACTTTTTGTTGACGTGATAGAGTATTTGTTAAACGAGGGCGGGTATGTGACCGTTGTAGTACTAGGCGTTGTGGATTTTTCTGTGTAATATTGGTATTTTCTAGTTGTAAACACGAACAATGGCGTTTCTGTGCTTTGTTGATAAATCTGTGGCGCTGGTGTGCTAGTCACGTAAGGCTGTGTTGTTCCTTCGTTACTACGTTGGAAAATATTTTTATATTAGTTATCTGTGCTCATGTATGTATCACAGTGACTGAAATAGGAATATAATATGTTCCTATTTCCGTGTCAATATTGTGAAATACTTGAACTGAAGAAACTGATCAGTCTGCATATAAATACCTATTACATAATATTCTAAATTAAGATTAAAGAACATCAGATTATCTAAAAACTATAGATGGAGCATTACGAACAATCCAGTGAAGCCATATTAAACCATGCCAAACTTGTAAATACACGCGCTCACGCACACAAATACAAACAAAACCATGCCAAAACGAAGTGTCATAAACCATTAGTGTTACCAGAGTACGATATAAAATTACTCCAAATGACGATTTTGTACGTACGTTACGTAGGTACATGAATACGTCGTCAGCGCCATAATATTTCCTATATGATTTACTGTAAACTTAATTTACCCAAATTTTAGAGATTATTTCTTTCCGGTGTCACTTTCACGCAGGCATCTTTCAAAAAGTGGCTTCACTTTTTAGTTGACAATGCGGTGTCTTTATTTTTTAGTTAGTCTGTTAAGAACTTACACAAACTTATGTTTTGCTACCCATGGCTAAGTAGCTACGATTATTAATAAGTAATTTTGTAAAAGCGTATTATAATAAGTCTTGGTAACTCCTGTAATAAGCAGCTAACCAAAATTATTTATTACTATTAAAATTCTAATAACAAATAGGTAGTACTATCTATTAAAAGTATTTTTATATTTTTACCTACAATGAGGTTACTAGTAGGTTAAAATAACTGAAATTTGTTATACGGACCTAGTGATATTCCCGAAGAACGGGCTCGTTTCTGGACGAACGTAGCTCGGCGTATGTTGTGAATAATCTGGGATGATATTTTCGTTCTCTGTTATACACCGCCCGTTTATGCAATACTGAAAATAAATATAAAACTACATTTTACTTGGAAATTAATAAATGTTTTACTCTTCTGTTTATCCTTACGGGGTTAAAGCTATGAAATTATAAAAAAATAAATATAAAAAATCTTTTTTACTAGGCATAGAAGAGACATACCTACTTATATTTCCCTCAGTGCAGGTTGGAACTAATCAAGAGAAATGCGTTTATAAATGCTATAACTGTGTAAGTATAACAAGCTGCCAAATCATTTTACGGTTCTGCCCCTTAAAAAATTTAAAAATAAAATTACGCAGTGGCTCTTAGTACACTTTTTACGATGTAAAAGAATATTTGACGCATGCGTAAACAATTTTAATTTTCTTGCAATTTGACTTAAAATGTTACAATCATTATTACTATTAGATGACATTATATAATCACATGTTTTAATTATTAATTTTAATTCTGACTTGATAAACTTTACAATCAACATTATCATTATATTAATTGACATTGTGTAATTTCATGTTTTAATTCATTAATATTATAGTAAATGTTATTGTTATATTAACTAAGTAGGTAGCTAGTCCAATTTCAATATTATTTTGAATATTTATAATATTAACTTCCTGAACACTGCTTGTTTTTAATGTTCGCACACCATTTATTATGGTAGAATGTCACAGAACGTATTTATTATAATTGCCTACCATCTATGTACTACATTCTAGTGAATAAATGATTTTGATTTGATTTAGTCCCATGGTGGGCGCCAATATAACAACTAGCTATTACTAATATTTTATGCGGTGATGCTTATGAGATCCACTGAAGCAAATCAGACAGTAGAATGTATTAAAGATGCAAATTAAATATAATAATATTTTGTATTAATTTATAAGTACCTAGTTAAAATTTATCATCTACAATAAGGATCATAAAATACTTCTCGCGTTTTCAAATTGATTTTAACCATCACGTGCGACGGATATAGTTTCTTTCCCTGCTTCCTCCTGGTCGGGAACTATCCTCACATATCTCAATATATATTGATATGAATTTGTGCTTTGGCAACACCTTACCTGTCCGTCCCCACAGGGAGAGCCTTCAGCGGCCGGTCTGTAAGCTACGCAATAACCGCTAGCCGCGTCGAAGCAAAACAGTTGTGCACACACACGCTCGTCCTTGAAACATGCGCTGAAAAGAAATCGTGACCGTTATAAGGTAGTAATAAATAATTATCTCTCTCTCTCTGAAATTAATTTAAATGCAGATCTCACATTATTAGAAGACCATCGTCTTCTGCTAATTATTGAAGAGGATTAAGTGAAAGTTTAAATCTTCTTCGATCTTTTTAATCCTTCAAGTGCATTTAAAACGAAATCCTACAATAGATTTGCCGCGTGACGTTAAATAAAAATAGCCTTCCCGAATAGGCTGCATAAATATATCATATTAAAAGCACAAAAATACATACTTTCAACGAGTTCAACCAAATAAACTCTTCAGCTTTATTAATACATTTTTAATCTATAATAGTCTTACTTACGTAAATACACATTATTTTGTATGTAATGTACCATAATATAATTTGGGGTTATCAGAAAATTGGCTACATGATCTTACCTCGTTCCTCTGTCTTTTCTACATTGAGCATCTAAGGTCAGCAATCGTCCCGGCAGTACGCGTGGTAACGAATCGTCTTCATGAGGTGAGTTGTATAAACATGTTGCTGTGTCGCCACTGAAACACATTAAATGTTCTATTTAATTCCAGTTTAGATCTCATCCTGACACACATCTTTCGCTGCATCTACTTTCACGCATGCTCGTTGGTTTCGAGTACCTACTCTTAACCTGGCCTTCCTTAAGAAGGTCTTCGATCTGGTCAAAATACGTTCGCCTAGGTCGGCCTCTACCAGCCGCCGGCGGACCACTGAAGTAATCCAACACAGTACCAGTGGTCCGTCAACACAGGTGGAGAGACGGCACACGGCGGGTTTCTTTAGTGAGTGAGGGCCCCACACTACCCTGTTCGTTGCCCCGAACGACGGGGTGTGCAACCGCACAAAATTGCCCATTCACGGGCACCTTGTATATCTGTTTCGTTAATCTTCTTTCATCCATCCTCTCTACGTGTCCAAACCGAACCACCTAAGCATTCCTTTCTCTATTTTTGTCACTACATCTTCTTAAAACTCTTGATTATATTAGATTACCAATATTGTTTTTCTATTAAACTGCGAGACTAAAGCATCGTTTTAATTGTAGTAATTTTAATCCAACAAATACATGAGGTAAATACTCACTTCAAAAAATGATGAAAGCTCTGTACGCTGCACGATGACCACCTAAAACCTTTTTCCGTGTGTCGAAGGTCAGACATGATGTATCCGTCTTCCCAACGACATTTTTCTGCACCTGGACCACCTAGATAGGATGGTGGTGGGCTGCCATCATGTACGGCTCCTAATCTGAAAAAATTTAAATGGAACACATTTTTCAAATTTCTGTGCTTGTTTTTTGAATACAATCGTCATGTAAAATAAAATTGATGGACACGATTATAAGAGTACAGAAGCACAATAAGCGCTTATAAGAGACTATAATGAGCGCCGGCTCGCAATCAACTTTAATCGTCTAGTGATAGATGTGCGAGACGCGTTTATTGGTGTACACGATGACCAAACTTCTGTCAAAATCATGCCTTCATATGCCTTTACTTACTTATCATCACGCGATCACCCTTGCAGGGTAGGCAGAGAGAACTGGGTGCCACAAGGCTCTATTCTTGCATATATCTCTCGGTTCCTCAACATTCATAATTCTCTTCATACACGCTCGCCGGTTTCGGAGACTCCTGACTCTTCAATACATGACTGAATTGGTCTAGCTAAGTGAGTCTCAGTCTCACCCTGTACCTACATTCTTCCAATTTTAAATTGTATATCTTTTTAACCAGTCGCTCGTCCAGCATTCTTTCCACATGTCTGAACCATCAGAGCAGTCCCTTTCGCATCTTTACACCATTTCTCTCTTTCATACCTACTCGCTCTCTTAAATCGTGGTTATGAATGCTGTCAGTCAGCCTCACTCCACAGATTCTCACAAGAGATCGCATTTCGACTGCACTGAATTTACTCTCATGCTCCTTTTTGCATATCCCATTGGGCCAAGCACTGCGTTGTGTACTGTGACACGTGCCTTCTGGCTGAGGTGGTGGCTGCCGAGTTGTCCCAATGCTCCGTTCACTCTATTTCCTGCATTTACTCTTCTCTCTATATCAGTTCCATCCCAACTGAAGCCACATCCAAGATAAAAAAACAAATTCATCCACTTGTTCTATCACACCTATTGATACTCTAACATCTGTTCTGGCTTCTATTTCAAAGACCATTATTTCGGTTTTGCTCACATTCACACGAAGACATCTTTTCTTACAATCTTCTGTCATTACGTCGATTAGAGTTTGCAGGTCAATCACAGACTCGCATCGCTTGCACATAGCAGAGAGTTAACCATTAAGTCGCGCATCTGAACTCTTACATTCATTTTATTCATCCTTATTAGACATTTATCCATATAATATATGATAAACAGTCTAGCTGATATCAAGCAGCCCTGTTTAACACTGATACTTACATTAAACCCGAGCGACATTTTATCATCCAGCCGTACAGAAAATCTGCAGTCCATGTAGTTAGACTGCACCGCTTGCAGCAGTCTACCGTTGATACAACCAAATGTGTCAAATACTTTCTCCAAATCCACAAAACTGCAGAAAACCCTCTGGCCTACAGTCAGATGCTTCTTCATAATGTTGCGCAGAGAAAACACTTGATCCATGCATCTCCTTCCATATCCTTCTTGATCTATCGGAAACCTCCTTTTGCCTCACATAGGAATTCATCAGACAACATCCTCATTCTCCTTTCAACAATAATCTTCCAATACACTGGCTGCCAAACTGGTCAAGCTTATGGCTATGAAGTTTGCACAGTCATAACGTGTAGCCTTATTTGTAAACAAGGGCACGATGACTGCGCTTCTCCAGTTCTTGGTAACCCTTTCTGAGCTCCAACAAAAATTGAGAAGCACCATGAAAGATTCCCAGACACATGAGCCTTCAAGCTTGATCATCTCAGCAGACACCGTATCAATACCCGCTGCCTTACCATCTTTCAGACTTCTAATTGCCTACTTCCATACTGATGTCGACAGAAAAGACACCGTCATCACCCTGGACATCTGCATACATAGGTATCTCCAAAATATTCACTCCATCGGCTTAAAACATATTGTGTTAGTGTAAGAATGTCTCCATCTTTTGACCTTATTTTATTCATTTTAAAGGCTGACCAATAACTCAGAGAATGCTTTACCTCCAGAAGAGTTTGGTATTGCCCTCTAAGTTTTTCGTCAGCCTATCTTCTGCAATCATATTTACTCTATCACGCTTCTCTTTCACTAAGGCTTTGGTGTCATTCTTACATTGCTGACATATTTCTTTCTTCTATTCGGTCATACTGTCACTCAGATTCAAAGATAGTTCAGTCACGCTTTCTTCTTTTGCTCTATGGAAGCTGCTACTTCCGTATCCCACCATGTATCACCTTTCGCTTTCCTATGCATCTTTGAGCTTTCAATATCTAACTCTCCAACATTCTTCTATGTCTGATTCCGGATGGACCATCCATTAATTTTATTTTGGTCGAAAAAAAAGCATTATATGGTTGTCTGTAAACTCTGTTTACGGACGATAATTTTACGTGATAACGTCATATATTTCGATAGATGCGTCACAAGCCGAACGCTTAGGCCGATCGTGCCTCTCTATCGCTTCTTCCACGCTCTCGCTTGCACGCTTGGCTCATGCGGAACGTGACCTTTTTCGTGCGTGCAGCCGGCGTTTATCGATTTTGAAGACGTTATCACGTCAAAAAGTGATGTCACATTCTCTCACAAGTGTGACTAGCGGTGACAAGGACTGGTCCCACAAGTATAACTAGCGGTGACAAGGATGTAATTTATGCGTGGCCCCAAAAACAGTGTGAATGTGAACTGAAAAGTCGTTCGTGGCTCTTTCTTACACAGCAACAATTATAAAAAAAAAACTATGTTAAAACATTTAGTCGATTATTCGTAATGGATAAAATACTTACAAATGTCCAACTTCATGAGCAGCTACGATGATTCCGGAGAAGCCACCAGTGTCCTCGATGATAGCAACTGAATTTACTTTCTCTAATCTCTTGTTTACGACGCAAGCGCCACCGACGTACGCGAACCCTTCACATTATAAATTATGTGTGAGAATTTTGTGCTTGATATTAAATACAGGTGATATGATAGATTAGGTACACTCAACAACAATTAGCAATAATAATCACTTAAAACTTAAACTCATAATCATCCTAACTTAATATTCTTATTATATTTTACTAGGTACTTTCCAGCGTTAAAAGAAATTAAATATTTATTTATATACACTGTAACCAAAATATATGTACCTATATATGATAAAATATGTGAAGGAAAAAATTTGATCATCAATTATAATATTTTGAAATGATGTGGGTCGTAGGTCAAAGGATTGAGGAATTTGGGTGATAAATCAGCGGTACAACAAATATATGAAGTATAATACTTACATTAATTTGATCCATTATGAGTTGATTTATGATATTATAATAGATTAATAACTAATTACTTAGATAGAGGTACTTACTTACTCTAAATGTAGTGAACAGTGTGCTCATTTGAAAATATACATACAAGACCATGCGTTGCAAGCTTCATGCATGCAGAAGCGTTATATATAAGAACTATTACAATAAATTATCATATTGTAGATGTTAGTTTAAAGCTTTGTTATACCATTTATGCGAAAAATATATAAATATATAACAAATAATAATATATACACGTAAATACATAAATATAAACTGACAATATTATTTTATATAATTAAATCCTTTATTTAGAAAACAGGTGATGTATCAAACATTGCAATTATTTAACAATTCATAAATCTGTTTAATGTCGCATGACAATTACTAAAACTAATAATGTAGGCACACTTTAAATAATTGCAATGAAAATAAAATAACAATTATTAAATGTACCAAAGAACGTCCTTCATGGGATAAAAATAAACCAAAATTACTGTAGATATTAATATTATTTCAATTATTATAATATTTTATTGAATCTATAGTTCCAAAAAAAAACACTAATAATATCAATTCTTGTCTAATTAATAAGTAAATAATACATATTAATACATAATATATACCTAGTATTGTGTTATAAATTATAATTTATGTAAAGCAGCATCATGCGTACGTTAGGAGAGAATTACATAGGTACTCCTGAATTACTCTACAGTATGACGATGAAGTCTGATAAAATCTAGAAAATAATAAAATGATGAAAGTATACATTTTGAATAAGTATATTACCTAAATATAAAATAGTAATGTCGCATGAAAATCGAGCAAACTACATATAATTTACGAAGAAAATGAATAATATTTACAACGTCATCTACATAAATCTAAAATAATGCGATCGTGAAGATGTACAATCTATCTAGAAGAAAAGACAGAAAATTATTCACAAGGTGCCGATTTATTATGATATTACGGATTTGGGTAAAGGTAAATTCAAGTGGATTATGGATCCGTAGTGAATAAGAGTGAACGAACAGGTGAGGGACTTTGATGAAAAAAAGGCGTGCTTTTGGAAAATATAAGGTCTCTGTGTAACACGCCTACCTGCTGTCCCTCTATTGCACGCATCGTTGGGATATTGTCTTCTGCACATGTCTAGTCTGAAATTGTATGGAAAGAATAAAACTCAATAAGATGCTAATCAATTCCCTCTCATTTAACTTATTCCTATATATAGTCGTCGCTTTTGTGCCCGTATTAATTTCATTTCAATATACCATATGAATTGAAATAACTTTTGGAAACGTTTTATTGCGCAAGCGACTAACGTGTAGTATCGATACTATTATAGGCATATTCAGCGCCATTACCAAATCCTTTACCTCATAAATTAAAAATAATAAAGCAAAATTATTATTTCACTCTCAAAGCCTCTGTTAATTCCGCGCTGCTTGTAACACCATCCTTATGAGCGTCATTTTAAAATGTAATTTACCAGCGGTGCCTTTTGTACAGCGACCACCCTTGCGTCGTCGGCACATGTCATACCTGTTGGTCAAATTAGTTTTGACGACTTCGTAACACATTCTTCGCCATCACCTTAACTTGACTTAAGAACTAAGTAAGTTGAAACCATAGTCATAATTTAATACAGAACAGAATACAACCCTTTGAATAATGGCGCAATATTAAGGATAATATAGAATTATACTCACGATAGTGCTTTTTTCCTTTCATCCTCATAATGTTGAGCAATAAAGTAAAAAAAATACGTCAATACAGTGCACGTAAAAAGTATATCAGTAAATATTGGTTGCGGAAAGAACAGAAGACAGCTAAACTTAGCGAATGTCTAAAAGTTGTGAAACATCATAAATGCAACTTTTATTCGTTATTTTGTCATTTTTATTAATAATCTGAATACATTAAAGTATCGCATTTATTTTTCAATATCTAGTCAACATTAAACTAACTTGACTATAAAATTTGAGTAACTATTCTTGCAATATATTTTATATTGTAATTGGATTGTTATGACATAGACCTATCATCACATTATTGCTAAACTCATATTGAAATAGTTTAACAATAATATAAATATTAGAATGTTGTAGGTACATAAACAGTAGGTATAATTAGAGTTGATTTATTTACACTTAACAAGCATCTTGTTTGACTGTCAAACAGTAACAAGTCTCTTTTCAAAACATGGGGATTCTTAGACGCATAGGTCACCACAGTTTAATGACTAGATTAGTCCATCTTAAAACTCTCTTCTTATTCGTAATGATTAAAATTGCCTAGTGTTAAAGAATAACTAATGGTAGTATTTAAATATTAAGAAGCCTATGTCTACATGGCAACACATTATTCGGTGTAAAAGCATCCTTTATAGTGTGACATTGAATTTAAACAATAAAATATTTTAACTCACTTCGTGATGGCAACGGCAATGTCATATACAGGCAGTCGTCGCTCTCTGAACAGATACTTGCCCATATCAGTGAGCGCTGCTGCTGAATCAATTGCGTCGCGACCAACACGATTTCTCTCTAGGTATGGAGTAGCATCCCGACCCTGGAATAAATATTATGATTTTTTAGACTACGTATACGGCCCACCTGATGAGAGGCATCACTCGCATGTCACTGACTCCAAGGAAACGGATAGCAGGTGGAGAGGAAGGATAACGAGGCTCCAGCGCTCTCACTCAATGGACGAAACACAACAGTAGTAGTACCTACCGTTGTTTTACGCTGGAGTTCTTTAAGAGAATGGTACCTACTTCCCAATCGAGCCGGCCCATTAATGCTGGGACAAGCAAGGCTCTACCACTAAAATGAGATTTGTCTAATTACATATTAATGAGAGCAGCGTAAATTGCACTTTGGAGAACCGAGTCACTTCCACACTCCATTTGGTTGTGGAGTTAGTGGTAAATATTATAATTATAAGCCTTTTTTTTTACTATTGAATCTGTATGTCAGGCGCTGTTCTAGTTCGTGTGCTGTGATTATTTCATTGTATCCATGATGATATTTTTTTAGAAATTTCATTTCTATCAACAATTCGTTTAAATAGAAACTAATGAGACTGTATTGTATACATTGCAGACAAAAATAAAATGTCAAAAGAACTTATATACTGCAAATAATAGTATTTTTTTTAATGGATATCTACCATAATACTATTGTTGAAAATTGAAACAAATATATAATTTAGGAATAAAAATATAATCGCCTTAAAAACTTTCAGTCGATTATTTTCTTTTACGTACAACCCTATTAATCTGTCAAAAACACCGTATAATTTTTTACCTAGAAAGTTCCCACAGTATAAAAAAAACCGTGTTAAGTCAATTCAAAATCAAATGGCGGGTCTGAAGACTAGGCGGCATGGTTTAAAACCTTAGCCTGTCTAACGAAAAAAAAAATGAAATGGCGGGACTTTATAAAAGTGTTATTGTTTGTTGTGTGTTTACGAAAGTGTTATTGTGTGTTTACGTAGTCCTAGTGGGGTAGTGGGTATTAAAGAATAGATACCTAATTATTCGGTTGTTAACTTTTATTGGTATTGGTTAAATATGGCAGGAGAAGCAGTACTAAAATATTTAGTAGATACAAATCGCCCATATTCGTGTGCAGATGTGACTGTTAATTTGCGTGGAGCTTTTACAAAAGGAGCCGTACAAAAAGCATTAGATGCTTTGAGTGAGGCAGGAAAGATAAAGTGTAAATTATACGGAAAACAAAAAGTCTACGCTTCTATACAATTAGATAATGCACCGGAAGACAACAATGTGGAGGGTAAGTTGGTATATATTAAAATTCCCGATATTTTAAGTTTTAGTATTTTGTTGCAAACTTAAAAACTATAACAATTTTCTTGTCTAAATTAAATAAGTATGACTATATTTTCGGTTGCAATATTAATAAGGACATTGTGAAATAAAACCACGTTTAGGGAATCAAGATGTGACATGCTAAGATTATTAAGATTCAGAAAAAAGTATTTATCTCTTGCACAGGTTACACATATTGTGTCACGCCTATAGATAAGCACAAACATATTATAAAAATATTTCAGATTATGACTCCAAGATAAAGGAAACTAGTCAGAATTTAACTGAAAAAAACAATGCATTGAAGTCTGTAGAAGCTAAATTAAAACTTCTTGTTTCCACACCAACAACTGATGATGCAAGAGCACAAATTGAAGAAATTAAAAAAAGAATAGACATCTATGAAAAGAAGTTAGAAGTGCTAAGAAACTCTGTAGAGGTCATAAGTGCTGAAGAAAAGAAAATCCTACTCTATGAACATGAGAAATCATTAAAAGAATATAGGTAAATATTTTTTTTTCTGAGAAAAAAAAATATAGGTAAATATTTTTTAACATCAAATCTTCATTGGTCCAATGGCATAGGCTTGTAACTTATAACCACAAGGTTTAACTCCACTCCAGTTATGCTATAAAAAGTACTAATTGATAATGTGATAGACTTGCACCCTATTACTTTGGAGTTATGATATTGTAATAGCAAATATAAAAAATAAAAAAAGCTAAATGAATTCACTTCTCAGGGTATAGTACTCCTGAACAGGCTTTAGTAGAGAGTGGTTCGGTTGATCTTGGTATGGAAACCAGTTATAAGTCACTAGAAGGTGAGCTGAATTATGTCATTGTTAGCTATATTATAAAAAGTATTTACATATTGCTTATTAATAATGTTATTTTTTTCTTGGGTATGATTCTTTTCATCCAATTTTGAACAGGGACTATTTTTTTAATTTTAAGCACTTGACATGGTCTGCCATTTACTAGAGCTCTATTTATTATGTTCTAGAAAGTGGCTTTTGCTATGCTAGCTATCATACTATTGTAATTTTATTTTTATTTTAGAAAACGCAAAGGAACCTGCAATGACATACTTGAAGCAATATTGGAAGGTTATCCAAAACCGAAAAAAACTTTGCTGGATGAACTTTGTATAGAGACTGATGAAATGGTCAATTTCAAGTTGATGAGCTCTTGACTTTTATAAACAACTGTATTCCATTTACAAATAGATGATTTTCAAGACAGAATTTTGTTGTAATAGATGAAAATATATTAATATTTTTTAAATTAAAGGAGTTCCTAACTCTAGTACGGTTTTGTTTTTTATTGATTATATTATGTAAAAATAAGAAAAAATAAATATCTACTAAAATGGATCTAAAATGTTTTAGGGAATATTTTTTTCTAAAACTAACAATATACAACATAGTCTAATAAAACTTACCCTAGATATAATGATACCGGCGATGGATATACGTATTCTGGGCCCTTTGAGTAGCTTGTACCTCAGGTCAACGCCATTCCAGAACGAAACGAAATACCGCTTAATCTGTACATTATCACCTCCATGTAACCTGAAATCAAATGTAGAACATTTTTTAAATGTGTGCCTAATCTAGAACAAATTTATGTCTTACTGGAATAAGATTTGATTTTTTCAATGAGCAGGGCAGCACCTTCTTTATATTACTGCCAGTCACATAATCAGTTATTTTATTACCTACAACAAATTTTTGTGAAAGCAGAAAAAGAGAAATTCTCTACGAGTACGATTCGAACTTGCGTCTGTCCCTATCCGGGAGGTTGCTTTAGACTGCTAAGCTATCGTAGAAGTAAATTAGTATCTAATTATTTCAAAATACGAAAGTGGTAGATAGAGCCTTTTTTGGGCAGGCATAAACTATCCTGTAGGACGTCGCGAACATAGAATAACGAACGAGATTAACAGCATGCATGAGATGCAGTCAAAATTATACTTATCTACTTATCATCACGCCATCTCCCTTGCAGGGTAGGGAGAGAACAGAGTGCCAAACGGCTATTTTTGCATACATCTATTCTCTTCTTCAACATTCATAATTATTTTCGTATAGGCTCGCCGGTTTTGGAAACTGTTGACGCCACCTTCCTTTCCATAAAAGACCGATCTCGTCTAGGTAGGTTCGCCTCGGTCTCCCTAATATGCTTCCACTTTTGCAATGGATATCTTAACCAATAAAACCGCCTCGGTGGTGTAGCGGTAGTGTATGCGACTGCTAATCATGAGGTAGACGTCAATAGGCTCGCCTCCTATTACGTGGGACTTAAACATAGCTTGTGAATCGTGGGTGTGTAATACACCTCTGCCTACCCCTTCGGGGAATACAGGCGTTATGCTATGATGCTATAAAACCGCGTGGGGCCGGCACCAAGAATAGCGCCCCGTCTCTTCCTATGGGAGTCGTAAAAGCCGACTGGCGGATTGCCGGGGGACCGGGCAGCAGCGTTCCCCTGTGTACTGAAAACATCCACTGCGATCGCCATCCCGCCTGCCAAGCGTGGCGATTATTATAAAACCCCCATTTTGGGGAGGCCTATGTCCAGCAGTGGGCGATGGGGGCTGATGGATGGATGGGATCTTAACCAATCGCTCATCCAGCATTCTTTCCACATGCCCGAACCATCAGAGCATTACCTTTCGCATCTTTATAGCAATACTCTACCCCTTATCGCTCTCTTAAGTCGTCTTTCATTTACTGCAGAGATTGCATTTCGACCGTATTAACGCTTATGCTCCTTTCGGCATACTCAACTCTCTCTTCCATATAAATGTTGCACTACACTGCGTTATGTATTGTGACGTGTCTGCTGGCTGAGGTGGTGGCTGCTGAGAAGTCGTACCAAAGCTCCGTTCACTCTTTTTCCCGCAATTAGGTACTCTTCTCTCTACATCAGTGGTCTACCTTCCATCCCGACTGAATCCACATCCAAGATATACAAACTCATTCATTTGTTAGCACAATTAACTAGAATTATAATAACGGTACGGTGGTAAAGGTAGCTACCTATCTTTTTTTTTGTTTAGGCGGTAAAAAATGTACCTAACCGCACACCCCGTCGTTCGGGGCAACGAACAGGGTAGTGTGGGGCCTGCACCCACTAAAGAAACCCGCCGTGTGCCGTCTCTCCGCCTTTATTGGCGGGCCACTGGAACCATGTTACATTCCTTCGGTGGAGGTAGGTACCTACCTAACCTGTTACCGTTGTAGGTACTTAAATGTTTAAGACACGTAGGTAAGACCTACAGAACAAAATATTTGTGAAATGTGGAAAAAGGGAACTTTAGTGCGAGCGGGAATCGGACTTGCGTCCCTTGCAGTCCGGGGAAGTGCTAACCGCTAAGCCATCGCATTGACCCCTGTTCCCTTGTCCTTTAATGACATTAATGTGATGTGGAGATTGGGAACTAAAGTTCTTTTTTTTCCATAGTTCACAAATAATTTATTCTATAATGTAGCTGAGCATGTCCAGTACTAAAATACAGATCAAAAAAGGCGTAATTACAGTTCTATACTCCCTCGGTGCCCTTGCCAAGTAGCAACTCTAGTGATTTAGCAGGGTAAGTTCCTTCTAAGATCTGAACGGGTACCTATATTTTAAGAAAAAATAGTGTAGGTACCTGTATCCGTCATAATCTACAATGACAAGAATCTCTGGGTATATGACGTAGGGCGCCTCTCGCTTCCGCCTGGAATGCTCTTCAGTGGAACGTTTTCTTCTGAAGCGCTTTCCGAGATGATCTGGCTCCATGAATGCTGTAACCAAACAATGTTTTTTACAACTACGCTAGATTTCATATCAAGGCTTTGGTTATCCGATGTTGATAAAAGTGAGCGGTGACTAGTGGTGAAAGCGAGGATTGAGTTCGATCCCCAGTGCTAGGTCCCAAACCAGTGGGCCTAGCCAAGTTGCATTCTATGATCGCTAACGCTATAGAAAACTATTAAAATGTATGGGAATTTGACATCTTTTACGATATCTGTTAGTTAGAGATGGCATTTCCATTAATTTTAATAGTTTTCTAAAGCGTTAGCGATCATAGAATGCAACTTGGCTAGGCCCACTGTCACGACACAGACCTTTGACTTTAAGATTTTTCTAAATAATGTGTATGTTTGTTCAACATCGTGAGGAAACCTGCATGCCTAAGAGATTTCCTTGACGGCTTGTGAAGTTTGTCAACCCGCACTGGGCCAGCGTGGTGGACTAAGGCCTAAACCCCTTTCACTATGAGAAGAGACCCGTGCCCAATAGTGGGACAGTGAAACGGTTGAAAAACCATTGGTTTGTCTTAAAACCTACTTATCGGCCTCTTCATACATTACAGGTATCAAAACCGGCTTATTTTTCAGAGATGACAATTATTTTTTTTTATATTGCTTATGGTGTTAGAAGAGTCTACGTGATAAACAGGATCCACGTTATGGTCAACATAACTAAGAATTCGCGAATTGCAAGTGGACGGTTACAATCTCCCGCTACAAATAATTAACAAACCGAGATGCTAAACCATCAGCTCAATGTGCTAAACTTTCGTTCTCAGGGAGATGTTGGTACCCCTGCTCAGACTTGATAACAAACAGATACAAAAATCTTATACTCAAATTTTTCTTCTAGGGATTTTTAACTAAGTATTTTTTATGGGTTCCACCTGCGACCCATTAATTTTGTATCGCTTTTTTATTTCTATAAAATATCTAATTTCAAATATAGGTAAATGTCTCATTTGAATAACGATCCTATTAGATATTATTAAATGAGAAGAATCAATTAATCATACACATAAGTGAAAATCATTGTTAACGACGACGTGACGTAACCCATAATAAAAAGTTATATTTTGTTTTTAATTAAGTAAGGCAGCGTAGTTCCAGTTTCAAAACAAAGGGTTTAAATAAGAAGAAAACCTCATTTAATAATTAACGAATCCATTTTTATCTTTATTATCGAATCACAATTACCTAATGTTATGTGCAGTTTGTCATACAAACGTTCTTAAAAACTAACTATTAGAATACCTACTTCTAATTATGAAAACGTATATTTAAAATGTCATAAAGATTCATGAATGTGGTCAGGAACTAACAATATACTACTGTATATATTTATTAGTGCTAAAATTTTCTTAAGTGGGGAAAAGTATGGGTACATGACTGCGACTCCGTTGGCCGGTGAGATAATAGAGTATAGTGAGGTCTTCGTCCACTACTTGCCGTGAACTATCTTACCCGTGTGGGCCCGGCTTTAGAATTTTCCCACCCCTCTCCACCCATGGGAGTCGTAAGAGCCGACTGAGGGAATACCGAGGGGAGTGGGCAGCAGCACTCCCTCGAGTATTAACAACATTAACTGCGATCGCCAACCCGCCTGCCAAGCGTGGCGATTACGGCACTATGAGCGAAACACATGTTGTGGCGTTCTCTTGGGGAGGCCTATGTCCAGCATTGGACTTCGAAAGGCTGATGGATGGATCTTACCCGTCACAGCCCGTACTCGGCGGACCAGTGTTTATTAGTATCGATATCCTAATCTTTACCGCTGGTTTCTTAAGAAAACTACCAGGGAAAATATATGTAGGTCTGTTTTAAGCTGCTTTTTATACAATGTGAGTGGCAAATAAGCATAACTTGATTGTAAGCGGTTACCGTAGCGTATAAACGCTATCAACACCAGAGGCATCACTCGTGCGTCGCCATTTGCAAGGAAAAGGCTACGAGGTAGACAGGAAAGATATTAAGGAGAGGATAGGTGAAATACTAAGTAGAGGATAGGAAGGATAATAAGGATATGATAGGGAGGGAGTTTGGGCCTCCAGCGCTATCGGTCACCATACGAAACAACGAAAGGGGTAGGTACCTACTGTTGTTTAATGCTGATCTTTTGTAAGAGGGTGGTAATTCCCTGATCCATCCGGCCTATTAATGCTATAAATGTGTTTCGGTCCTGTTATAAAGATAACCGATCCTATCGCTTAGACTTTGACGGTTGGCAGCAATTTGGCTATGCCTCTGGTCTATGAGCACCAGTTCTGAATTATGTACCATGACGTTGGCTTTACACGCTGAGACGCTTACTACCGTCCTCAATAAAAAAAAGAAGAGGTTTCTTTTAGGAATCTTAAACAATTAATATCAGAATTAAACTTGAGATCGCTTGATGGATAATGTTACCCAAGTTGATTTCTTGCATATAATTAGTGAATCATTAGCTAGCGCACAGGTGGACAGATACCTACTAATACTATCAGAATATCCTGAATTTGATCTTTATTAGATACTTTAATTTAGTCGATGTCGTCCATTTCTATATACTTAATCAAATTTAGTCGATATTAGAATGACTTGTGGTTACGAACAGATCTAAAACAGTTCAACGCTGTTGCCCAGCATACTTTTATTTAACACATTAATAGGTAGACTAAATTGGTATTCCCACTTGATGTTTTATTCATGAACTCACAATTTATATTAAAACTTTTTTCAAAACGTGAATTTAAAATTATGGATGACGTTAGGCTATGACCTTATGACCCCGGCCATGAGACGTAATAAAGAACATTATTAGCAAAACAAGAATTGTCTCGGCTGTATTTTTCTAAAACATTTTATGGACAACTTTTGATTTTGTTGGCCATTTTGGATAGCTATTGTTACTAGCTTTTTTTACGTTAAGGCGCGAAAAAATGTTCCTAACCGCACACCCCGTCGTTCGGGGCAACGAATAGGTTAGTGTGGGACCCTCACATACTAAAGAAACCCGCCGTGTGCCGTCTCTCCGCCTTTATTGGCGGACCACCAGAACTATATTACATTCCTTCAGTGGTGCTATTGTTACTACCTACCCTAACTATAATAATATAATACTTTCTTATATTTACGCGAATGTTACACATTTTGAAATAAAACTACGTTTACGGATTCTATCGCGTTTACTTGATTTTCTACTATACCGACGTTTCGAATACTTTACAGCATTCATGATCACGGGTGGACTTAGATGGTAGATGTCCAAGGCTGATATGTTGTTTCAACGGTTATATAATAATATCCAACTGCCTCGGTGGTGTAGCGGTAGTGTATGCGACTGCTAATCATGAGGTCTCGGGTTTGATCCCCGGGTCGGGCAATGTTATTGAGCATTTTCCTAAAAAGAAAAACTCTCAGTAGCAGCTTGGAGTTTGGAAATGTGCCTGGTAGACGTCAATAGGCTCGCCCCCTATTACGTGGGACTCAAATATAGCTGGCGAGTCGTGGGTGTGTAATACACCTCTGCCTACCCCTTCGGGGAATACAGGCGTGATGCTATGTTAATAATATCTTAATTTTCTTCCATCAGGTCTCCTAAGGCTTCGATCTATCGGTTCAGAGGACTTCCTACCTTTTTGCCGATTGGTACTTACTTTTGTTCGAGCTACCATTGGTAGATACTCTGACAGACATGGTAAACCTTTTTTTTTGTTAAGGCGGGAAAAAATGTACCTAACCGTATATCCCGTCGCTTGGGGCAACAAACAGGATAGTGTGGGACCCTCACCCACAAAATAAACCCGCCTTGGGCCGTCTCTACGCCTTCACTGGTGACTACTTCAGTGGTCCGCCGGCGGCAGACATGGCCAACCTTACCTTTGATATATTAATTCTACTTTCTCTCTCCGGTGGTCTAGTGGCAGTATATGTAATTTCGGATTATATAATCTCGGGCTCGGATCCCAGGTTGGGTCAACAAAAAATCAAGTAATTCCCAATAGCAGCTCGGAAGCTGGTAAAGCCGTTGGTGGGAATGCCGTCCCATCAGACTACTCGGGTGTGGGAACAGAGACTGCCTCAGAGTGCAATTGTGTTTGAACATACTTGTGCAATAAAGGTATTTAATATTAGGTACCTGCATAGTTCGCTAGTGTCTGTTAACACTGGGCACCGTGACAGAAATCAGTCAGGAGATCGTTATCTACTTGCTACATTATTCGTTACTAATTCTCTGTGGGGGGCTTTACTAGTATCGGTGTTTCAGCTCGCTCCATTGTACTATAAGTAACTTTGGATTTGTGGTCCAGATCTATAAAGAGTGTCCACGTCGCTTTAAACCAATCATGATGGCGGGCACTAGACCTAGTCTTCAAGGGTCTTGAAGACGGACAATAGCGAAGAGCTACTGCTAACTGATATATATGCGCAAATAATGGCTGCACAGATGACACCCGAGTGTTGAGAGTTTTATCCTCACACAGGACAAAAAGAGTCTGGGTGTACTTTGTGTCCGTTTGTGAAGTCCCCGGCGATACAAGGATTATTCCTTAGTGCAGGGTTCGTTTAAAAAATATGGTTCTTTTTCATTACCTACATCTAAAAATAACAACATTTATTACCAACTAGATACTGCTGGCGACTTCTACCGCGGGTACATCAGGTAATTCTACAGCATTATTCTCTATGCAAAAATAATTATCTCCCTGAATCCATACATTTTCTGGCATAAAAATAGCTGTCTTTTTTAATTTATAGGAAGTTAAATTAAGTAAGTATATTACCTATATTTTTATGCCGTAGCAACATTATGATTAGGTATTACTACATTTTGAGAAATGCGTTAGCAACAAATATAATATGACTTTTAAAATGATGTATAATGAATGATATAAATGTGGTAATATTATACAATCAAAAACCATTTAAATGTTAATCGATATAACTATTGGTCAATCAGATCGAGTTTTGGGACAGCTGTGCATATTCATATAATATAGGATGGTCTGTTATTAGACTCTGTAGCTGTGCAGGTAAGTAACACTTTCGCACTTATTATCAATAGGGTTGCCATTTTAATTAATTGGTTCATAAAATTATAATTTGTTACAATGTCGACGATGAATACTAATTGCGATAAATAAGATATCGGTCTTCTTCTTGAAAATAAAGCATTAGTTGATTATTATTTCATTTTTTAATACATTCTACGAAAAATTAACCTTGATGGCCCGCTTGATGTAAAGCGGTTATAGTTTGGGCCTCCGACACTTACCATACGAAACACAACGGAAGGAAGGCCTACCGCCCCCCGGCGGGCCACCGAAAGAATGTAACATAGTTCCAGTGGCCCGCCAATAAAGGCGGAGAGACGGCACACGGCGAGTTTCTTTAGTGGGTGAACCCTGTTCGTTGCCCCGAACGACGGGGTGTTAAGAATTTTTTTCCCGCCTTAACAAAAAAATAAAAAAAAGGGGAGCCTGCCGTTGTTCCACATTGATCTTCTGTGAGTGTGTGGTACTTGGTACTTTCGAGCCGGGCAAAAATTACTCATTATACATGAGAGACACATAAAAACTTTTATGACAAGGACTATTTTCGTTTATTTTTTTTCTACTCTTACTACTTATCATCACGCCATTTCCTTTGCAGGGTAGGCAGAGAGAACAGAGTGCCAAGATGTTTTATTCTTGCATACGTCTATCGCTTCCTCAACATTCATAATTCTCTTCATACACGCTCGCCGGTTTCGGAGACTCCTGACTCCATCTTCCTTCAATACATGACCGAGTTGATTTAGGTAGGTGAGTCTCGGTCTCCCCCTGTACCTACATCCTTCCACTTTCTCATTATATATCTTCTTAACCAGTCGCTCGGCCGGCATTCTTTCCATATGTCCTAACCATCGGAGCATTCCCTTTCGCATCTTTACACCAATACTCTCTTTCATACCTACTCGCTTCTAAGGTCACCAATATTGTCCCAGTAGTTGAATAGACAGTCACTCTATCTATTATGATCAGCTCAAGCCGAACAGATAGGTAGCTCTGGGCGTGCTTTGTATATTATATCATAGATGGCGTAGCGGTCCAGAGCACTTCTCCGGATTGGATGAGATGCAGGTTCGAATCCTGCAAAACACTCTCCTTTTCCACTTTCATAAATAATTTACACTATATAATGTTACTAAAGATACTCGTATAGTTAAGTGACAGATTATAAATCCTGTTGGGTACGGCAAATATTGGAGAGAGAAAATTGATAACATAATTAGTTTATGAAAATATTTTAAGCTTATCAACAATTTAATTTTATAAAGGAGTATTAATTAGTTACAAAATTATTGACTATTATAAAATACAACAAATCTAATTTTAATAAGTTTCGAATAAACTTGTAAGCGTCGATTAATTTTGAATTTATCATTTTCAATAAAAGTAAGCACATTAGCATACAATATCACATATATTGACATTATAAACTAGTAATATTAACATAATGACATATCTTACTAAAGGATCTATAAATGCACAATTATTGCACGTGACTATTCACACTACACGTGCAATGCAGTTACTGGTTTGGTTAAGAATAAAACACTTCGGTGTGTTTTGATTGCAGCGGGAGATAGCTGTCAATTAATATATTGCTTAGTTCACCAGCTGTGGTTATCACTATCAGGTAGACCGTGGCTCGCCATCATATCGATTAAAAAAACCACAGACAACGAAGATTATTTCAAGAGCATTGTTTTCATTTTAAATTAATGAATATTTATTTTTACTTCTTATTTCCTTTTATATCGTGAAATATTTAAATAATACACGAAAATAAAAATCTTGTAGGTAGCCTCGAAAAGGTCATAGGCTACTTATACCGGACTAAATAATAGTTTAAAAAACTAAAATAACATGCTTTAATAGTTTGATGAACTAAAAAGTAGTAAATAATAATATTACAATAAATAATGATTATAAAAAAGCGTGGGATGCTTTTTACTAAGTATAGTTAGTAAGTTTTATACACAATAAATTAACTATTTGTAATATTTGATATCAAGATATCAAATATCAAGATATCAAATATTACCTTTTGAGCCCTCATTGGTCCAAATTTTGTATTAATTCAGGTTCTACCGAACAGAATAACATGGATATGATTTTTCTAATATCTTTCAGTATTGAAAAGTCGCGGTGATAGACGATCTATCATTTTGGCGCTGTTTTAACTACCTCAAACGATTTTTTTTTATATCAGAGATGGCGCTAGTTTGGCCTTTGTGATGTCGGGAAAAGTAAAACTATGTAATGTATTTCTTTCTGTGAAGGCCAACAACTCACATTACGTAAACTCATTGTTAGGTATTATTAAAATTTGCTAACTTTTGTTCATGGTTGCGTGTACACTAAGCTCTTTGGCCTTCGAAAGTATGTTTCAACAAACGCTATAACTTCTCAATGATATACAACACGACAGTATTGTCTACACATGTAGGTGACAACCTTTTTGATTGCAAAATAGCATTCGATTTTAGGGATCGAATTTTGCATATTTAAGAGTACCTATAGTAATGAAATCTCGTATTAGACAATTGATCATAACTGTTTTAAAAGGTGCTAACTGTATTTGAGTCTTCTATACATTGGTTTTTATGTCAAATATGGTTAGATCTTGTAGTGTTTTTGCCGAATAGTAATGTCCACCACATCCTGTTCAATTTGGTATCAATAACGTATAGGTATTTGTACAATTTTGCAATAGCTGGGTTCAATTAATCGTTATAAAATGTAAAAAAAAACAACAAAGTATTCTAATATAAATATGTGTCTAATATATATATATCTGTGTCTAATATAAATAGGAAAAGAATTTATTTCTTATAGTTTACTTCATCCATTTTTGCAATAATTTCCGTATGAAAAATGAAAATTGAATTCGTCTAGTGGTAGAGCTGTGCTTGTCCCAGTATGAATGGGCTGGATCGACCAAGCAAATACCACCCTCTCACAGAAGATAGGCTGGAAACAACAGTAGGTGCTTCTACTGTTGTTTCGTATGGTGAATGAGAGCGCCGGAGGCCCAAACGCTCTCCTCATCGTTTCCTTACTATCCTATATCGTTCCTTGGAATTAGTGACGTGCGAATAATGCCTCTGGTATTGCTAGTATCTATAAGCTCCGGTAACCGTATGCTTCTTTGCCACCGGCGCAGTATAAAAAAAAACTATATGGTTCTGTACAGTCGGTTTACGGACGATAATTTTACGTGGTAACGTCATGAAAAAATTAGGTTTGTACTTTTAAACAATTTAATACGGATAGAAATCGAATGGGACATATAAAAACGTACGATCGCGCGTGCTACTATACAACAATTGAGATACGCGTATTGACGCGTTCGGGCGAAGAATGTCATGTTGGTCCTGAACAGAACCAAGCGGTACTTCACACCGGGGCAACGACTTGTGTAATATAAAGCACAGGTCCGCCCTCATATGGAGTACTGCTCACATCTCTGGGCAGGTGCGCCTAAGTACCAACTCGACCCACTTGACTCCCTGCAAAAGCGTGCTATTCGAATTGTCGATGATCCCGATCTCACGGAGGGTCTGGAGTCGTTAAAGCGGCGGAGAGACTTGGGTCCCTCTGTGTGCTCTACCGGCTCTACAATGGGGAGTGCTCGGAGGAGCTGTTTGAGGTGGTACCGACATCACCATTTTACCACCGAACCACGAGACGTCGCGGTAGGGTTCATCCACACCGCCTGGAAACGATTTCGTCAAAGACAGTTCGTTTTCAGCGTTCTTTTCTACCACGTACGTGTAAGCTCTGGAATAACCTACCTGTCACGGTGGTTCCCCGGCGCTACGACATGTCCCTAAACGAGGTTTGAAAGAAGCACTTAACTTGCGGTAGGTGGCGGTTTGGCTGTGCCCCTGGTGTTGCTAAAGTCCATGAGCGGCGGTTACCACTTACCATCAGGTGGGCCGCTTGCTCGTCTGCCACCGTTGGCAATAAAAAAAAAAGGTCAGTGGGCCGGCCGCCTCCCTCCCGCAGGCGCTCTTCAGCCCGCGGCTCTCTTGTGGCATCAATCTCCATACATTTTTCGGAACGTGAGTCTTTTTCGTGCGTGCAGCCGGGTGTTCATCGATTTAATCACGATGATGTTATCACGTCAAAAATAAAAGGATAACACATTGACGAAGAACTTCTTTTCTGCTAATTCATTAAATAGCATTATATTGGTATAGACGAATAAAAACTCTTATCTTCATATCAGTCGAGTAAAACTCCCAGTCGGTATGTTCCTTTTCTGATATCTTGAAGAATGATTGCCATACCGCAGCCACATCTTCAGCCAAAATGAATTAACATATAGGTACATACATCTAAACCTTCCTCATGAATCAATAATCCGTCCATTGGTGAAAACCGCAAGAAAAAACGTTAGTTTTTGGATTTATTCCGTTCAGACAAACAGACTCAGCGAGGGACTTTTTTTATATAAAGATACATAAAATATAGCTTATAAAAATATAACAATATACTTTATTACAACCGGTTACTTACCGTAATCACTAAGATGGTCGTGCACTGCAGGGTCTCTTTTGATAATGATGTGTTGAGCGCCATTTAGTGCACTCTTCAAGCTGTTCTGCTCTTCTTTCTTCCGTTTTACTAAAACAAAATAGGAAACATTTGTAATATTATTCGGTAATCCGAATAATATTACAAATCGAGTATTATCAACATCCACTGCGATCGCCAACCCGCCTGCCAAGCGTGGCGATTACGGCATTATCTCCCTATATAAGCGCACAGGACCGCTCGTTGTGGCGTTCTCTTGGGGAGGCCTATGTCCAGCAGTGGACGTCGAAAGGCTGATAGATGGAATCCTAAATATTAACACGCTATAGATATGTCTTTACACCTTAATGGAGCCTCCGACTTCTAGAAGTTATGGAGGGAGGTGTTGTGAGTATTTAGGAGGCATGCATGTTTGATAAATCTAAGAGACGTAACATATACGTTGGGCTCATAAAAAAAATTAAGTTATATTTTTAATTTTTACTTAATGGACACTTCGGTTTCAGGCTGACTAGAGCAAAGCTAGACTGTAAACACATAAGAGTAATAATTAACTCACAGTTATCGGGTCCGAGCAGATCGGTGCCACCTCCTATTGTGTAAACGACCATGAAGCACTCCAGTGCAATTTTCAAATGAAATTAAATTGTAAGCAGCAGTTTGGCAGTATTCTTAGTGTTATTAAATCCATGTGTGACGGTTACCACTTACCATCAGCCATTTTTATTTTAATGTTGTCATAGTCGAGACATCTTATAATAACACGAAACATACCTACTTTTTATTTACTTATTTCAAAAAATATATTTATTTATTTTATTTATTTAACCTTCATGCACACTATACGTACAAAGGCGGACTTAATGCTAAAAATATATCTGCTCAACCTCCTCTAAGTCATAATGTATTAATCGATTTTCATGCATGGGTAATAAGCAATGTAATCCATGCAACTCGAGCCAAGTGCCTTTAAGTCTGCGGTTTCCTGTCGTATGCAAATATACGAGAATCAATTTGCTGAATATTTATACTGGAGTTTAATGAATATGAAATGATTTATATTGTTATTCATACTCAAAGGTATTCTGCCTTTATGTTTCACGCACGTAAAGCCGTCGGTCCAGCACCAGGGCCCGTAGAATGTAACTCACTAAATCGTATCGACATCGTATCGTCTCGCTTGTGATTGATATAGAAACCGACGCGTGATGTCGTAATAATCCCTCGGCCCATCACGGTGACCTCTCAACCAATCACAAAAACACGATGCGATGTCGATATGATTCAGTGAGATACATTCTAACCCCCCTGATCTCCGTTTGTGTCGGAATATCGTGCCGTCGGACTATGAGAGTGAGGGAACAGAGAATGCACTTGTATTGCGCACATACTAGTGCACTATAGTATAGTGATAAGCCAATTTTGATGTTGTTTTGAAGGCAGTCAGTTTTCCGTGTGGTGACGGACTAATAATACAAGTGTCATCACCCCATTCTTTCCCACGGGTGTCGTATGAGGCGACTAAGGGAATTGAGCAATCGTCCATTCCATGACTGGTGGTAGAGCTGGGTACCTAGTGAGAGTACTCACTTGGTTGGCCGGAGCGGGTTGGTACCACCATCTCCCGTGTGACCGGCCATTAAGCACATCGTTGCGTTTTGGCTATAGCAGGAAATAGCCGTTTATTCTTTCATTTCATATCGGTGAAATGAAATGGTGAGCAGCGGCTTGACAAAACTCTCGGCATAGTTGAGTCCATGAGCGACGGTTACCATTTACCATCAGATGGTCCGTGGCTCATCTGCCACTACATGCAATAAAAAAAAAGTCTATATCTATCCGATAGTGAGCTTTTTGAGAAAGAAACTTTAAATCTTCTTGGGTTCTGGAAACATCGTGAAAAAAAAATTATTCGAATGTTCAATTAGAAAAAATACTTACTAATAGGCAGTCCAGTGTCTATGGATACCATATCAGCCATTGTGGAAGGGTCCATGAACATCTCATCGTCTTGTACAGCCGCTGTCATGGAGTCCGGGATAGGTCTTATTACCAGGTCATGCCCAATAGAACCTTCCTGTAGAAAAATAAAATATTACAAAATTAGAATGAATAGGGAACGATTCTTACGAGTTATTTCGGATCAATGCCGGTCCGGATGGAACTCATGAACCATGGTTGTCTGTACTCATCGGGTACATCACTAGCTGCCAGTATCAATAAAAATATATAAATGCTCATATATTAGCAAGTATAGCATAAATAATAGATTGTAATTACGGAAGATATCAGGTTTCCGTTTATAGTAGTAGTTTGCATTAACAATTAATAGTTTACAATGATTATTAATTATCGTAAAAATTACGAATATAATTTCGATATATTATTCCTAGCGGCAAAATCAAAGAATGCAAAGACTATACAAAAAGTCAGAAAAGAAAAGACATTTTGAGTCGTTTGAAATTTATGATTCTATTTTTTTATTTTTTTTTATTGCCAACGGTGGCAGACAGGCATACGGCGCACCTAATGGTAAGTGCTAAGTGGTAACCATCGCTCATGGACTTTCTTTGGCAACACCAGGGGCACAGCCAAGCCTCTGGATACCGTGAAGAGTAAAGAGCGCTCTTCTCAAACCTCGTTTAAAGAGGGACAAATCGTAACGCTGGGGAAACACGGTCATCGGTTAATCGGTAAAGGAGAATCCATCGTGAGGAAACATGCATGCCTCACTAATTTTCTCGACTTCTTGTAAAGTCTGCCAAACCGTTCTGGGTCACCGTACTGTACTATACATTCTTAAACTCTATGAGAGCAGACCCGTTCCAATAGTGGGAAAAGGGTGGAAAAATTACGAGCCTAAATACATTGATACCCTATTAGAGAAGCTGATTTTTAAGGGTTTTCCGTGAACAAGTGATTGATTTGCGTCAGCGAGCTGTTGTCACTAACACTGTGAATAATTATGTACAATTTACTAGTTATACTAGAGTAAACAACAAACACAATGTGTACTTATACACACTGATACATACACACACACACATACCCACACACATATATAGGTACAATTTTATGTATATGAATGTACTGATCACTCTATTTACAACTTCGTTTATCGTAAGTTTGTATTTTTAAAAGTTTAAATCACCCGCTACAATGTTTTGCTCGTAAATCTTTGATTTTACTAATCAAGTTTCCTTGTGAGTAATAGACCATATAGGTTAGTAAGCGAATGAAGTTGTCATTTAAATGCATATTCCTATAAATATAGAGAAAACAACGATAGTTTGTTCGTGATCGGAGATTTTATGGGCGTTGATGTATTAGACTCACGTGCTTTCGATTAATGACTTGTTTGTATGTATAAACTTCACCTTTGAGATATTTTGCGTAGCTATAAGTGCTAATAATAGCTTATTAACCCCGAAAAATTTGGCATTCTGTTCCACGAGAGACTTACTTACTTTGTCCGTTCAAGCCACTTCAATATTACTTACTTATCATCACGACATCTCCCTTGCCTACTCCAGGCAGAGAGAACAGAGTGCCAAGAGGCTCTAATCTTGCATACATCTCTCTCATCCTCAACATTGATAATTCTCTTCATATACACTCGCTGGTTTCGGAAACTCCAGACTCCACCTTCCTTCAATACATGACCGATTTGGTCTAGGTAGTTGAGTTTTGGTGTCCCCCGGTACATCCTTCCACTTTCACATTGTATATCTTCTTAACCAGTTGCTCGTCTAGTATTCTTTCCACATGTCCGAACCATGGAAGCATTCTCTTTCGCATCTTTACACCAATGCTCTTTTAATAGATACTTGCTTTTTTACGTGGTCGAATGTGAGTTTGTCACGCAATAATCTTTTTCGAAAAGACGCTCCATAATTATATGCAATCTGGTTACCTATTTCTATTTATTTATAGGCAGAGGTGTATCTATTACACACCCACAGTTTGGCAGCTATGTTTAAATCCCACGTAATGGCGAGCCTATTGCCGTCTATCGGGCACATTTCCAAACTCCGGGCTGCTACTGTTTTTTTCTTTTTACGGAAAAGCTCAATAACACCGGCGAGAAGTAGTGATATAATCTTCAATGGAAAGGCTCATTAACTTAGTAAAATCCTTTTGATATATATTTTTTAGCATTTGACATGCTCTGCTGCTTTTTAAAGTGCAAATTATTTTAAACACATAGTGAAAAATGTGAAATCGAAAATAACAGTCACGAGCAGGATTTGAACCTGCATCTCCTGGATGATCGAAATTAGCAGTCAGGAGCAATAGTCACGATGGCTGAATTGGCAAAGCATCTGGACGGGGTATCCAGGAGATGCAGGTTCAAATCCTGCTCGTGACTGTTATTTTCGACTTCACATTTTTCATTTTGTGTTTATTTATAGTGCTAAGCATGTCAAATGCTAAAAATATACATAAATATTTATAGGGTTTGCGTCATTATTAGGTAAAAATCTTAATTGTAAAATTAAGTTTACCTGGTCGGTATAATGTATGAAAATACTTCCGACAGAGGGCGCAGGCGTCACCCAAAGATGTTAAATATGAATGTGTTAACTAAATTAGCAGTCAGGAGCAATTGTCACGATGGCTGAATTGGCAAATCATCTGGACGGTATCCAGGAGATGCAGGTTTAAATCCTGCTCGTGACTGTTATTTTCGATCACATTTTTCACTTAGTGTTTAATGTATAGTGCTAAGCATGTCAAATGCTAAAAATATATATAAATATAAATACAAATTATTTGTGAATAAGGAAAAAGAGATTTTTTATAAGAGCGGGAATCGAACCCGCGTCTTTTCCAATGCATGCATAATGCATGTAAATGCATTATGCATGCATTGGATGCCGATAGATGGCGTTGGCCGTAAAGACAAATGTGATGAGGAAATCGGAATGACCAAATAGGTCTGTACGATAGCTCAGTGGCTTAGACCACTTCCCCGCATTGGAAAAGACGCGGGTTCGATGCCCGCTCGTACAAAATATCTCCTTTTCCTTACTCACAAATAATTTGTACTTTAGTAAAATCCTTTTTCTTGCCTAAAATCCACCCATATATTGCAAGGCAATACCAACGCGACACTGGCTATTTATTTCAATCCACAGGTGTGTTCTCCAAAAGGTGCTGGAATCAACATGGGTCCTTTATTTAAACAACTCACCCCACCAGAGCCCAAGCTATACGAGTACCACAGAAATATCGAAACGATGTATTTAGTCATCCAACTTGTCGTCTTTACTCATAATATCTTTGCTTCTCTTTATCATAGCAGTTGTTGGATTTACCCCTGGCTAGCTGGCTGTACCCCTGGTGTGCTTAGTCTAAGAGTCGTACTCACAATCATGTAAAGAATAAAATAAATGTCACTTTTTTGGTAGTAAATAAAGTTGCGATCATGGTTATCATGTTTTGCATATTTTGTATAAAAAACACATGTTTATGCTGGCTAGGTAGTAATAAAATCCACTAATATATACAATTCTGCATAGCATAAATGCTTTTTGACGTGGTATGTCATTCAAATAACTTTAAAGACATCTGCTAATTAAATCTGATAACATTAGTCCTTCTAAAATTATGATTTTATAACGTAAATAATTTTGGTTATTTACATGTTATTATGGCAGGGGTATTCATTTTGGGACGCTTAAGATTGATAAGAATCACGTTTTTAATAATCACAAACGTGCAAATAACTAAATATTTCAGTTATTTTGTGTGTGCGTGAAAATTAGAGATATATGCAAGAAAAGAGCCTTTTGGCATTCTGTTCTCTGCCTATCCTGCAAGGGAGACGACGTGATGATAAGTAAGTAAATAAAAATCAGAACTGGGTAAATAAAAATCAGAACTGGGTGATTATAAAGTTAGGTGATAATAGTTATCTATGATATAACTGCACTTTGATACATGTGTAATTTATGAACCATAATAAAACTGCATCTGTTTAATATTTATTGTGATAATTTTAAAACTTATAAAAATGTAGCAATAATGGGCCTTTAAGTTAAGAGTAGGTTCCAGTACAATTCATTAATACTTTTGATGGAAGGAACACTGATGTCTGAAACACAGATATTTATATCTATCTCAGACGCATGTGTTTATAACATTGTGTGTAACTGTCATTTGTAAAAAAATATTGTATTTCCATGATCATGTAACATTATTACTATCTTCTTCTATATTATTATAAAGCTGTAACAGAGCTGTGTCTGTACATTCAAGATATTTGAGAAAAAATAACTGTATTAGGCTATAGGTATAGGCGTGTCTAAGCCCAAAAGATTTTTTTTTGTATTTTTGTATGTTTGTCTATTTGTTTGTTCGCGCATCACGCAAAAAGTATTAGACGGATTTTGATGCAACTTTTTTTATTTGAAAGGCAAGGCCTTAGGCCTTATTAGACTTAAAAACTATTATACATTTTATCCCTGAGATATATAACCTGAGATATAACCGAAAAAATAACTTTTGGCTGCGGCGAAGCCGTGGGCAAAGGATAGTTACATTATAAAACTATCTTCTGCTCGAAATTTTGTCTGTGTGGGCTCACGTAGTTCTGTTTATTGCCTATGGTGAATGACGAATGAAAGATCTGACGATTAGTGGTAACTATCGCTTAAGGATTCAGCAATATCAGAAGCACAGCCAAAGACCGAGTATTGCTTTTTTTTATTTTTTTTAGTGATATATTTTCGGCATAGAAAGTACCTATCCTATATGGTAACCCAGTGCCTTAGCCGTTTAAGCGTTATTGACGGCTAAACATCCAATTATGCAAATATCTTCATAAACATTCGTATTATTTAAAATATTATTAGGATGTAACTAAAAATATATATTTTTTATAATTATTTATTAACAATACATATTCGGCCTCCTTTTAACTATACAAAACCTCGCCAGTTTTATTTACACCTACATGGAACGCTGTCGATTGCTGGCTGTTTAGCAATCGACCTTAGTCTTGTTTGTACGCCATTGTGTTTATGGTCTCACAGTACTGCATGCTAGATGTACGCTTTTGATATAAGTAAAAGTGCTTTTAATACACTGTTGAATGCGAGAAATAATTGCGATTAAGTACTTCATTAGCTCGTTGACATGTTTTAAAGTTTAATGTGATTTTAAATTATAAATTAAGTTCACTATAGAGGTTTTTTTTTATTAAATCTTCAGTTATACTTAAGTTTTCGAGGTAACCGAAAGGCTAATTCTGTTAATGATAAGTCCAAAATTGGTAATTTTCTGTTTACATAACTCATGTTTAATTATATTTTTGCCTTGGATATGTTTATGAATCTTTTACAGCAAAAAACACATAAAAAAGTTTGGTTTACAACTGTGAATGACCTCTCAGTTGAAAATTTAGCCAAAAGTAGTTCTTTTTCAATTTTCGAATCTTTTTTTTTTTTAATCAGTTTTTTTGACTCATCTTGTAGTGATAACATAATTATTTCCATACTTATAATAATCATGTGAGAAATCAATGGAGAGTTTTAGTAACAATTATCCGATTCGTCTTGTCTCTTTTCCATGGGGCCAAGAAGTGGCCAGCGGAAGACCGCTTTATAACAACTGCTAATCCGCTGTCTCTGACTACCCCTCTGGAAGACCGGCGTGAACATGGGTGGCGAACAAGCATACGGGCCCACCTTATGGTAAGTGGTTACCGTAGCCTATAGATGCTAGCAATACCAGAGGTATCACTCGCGCGTCGCCATCTCCAAGGAAAGGGATAGGATAGGAAGGATAATAAGGAGAGGATAGGGAGGGGGCTTGGGCCTTGCCTCTGGCGCTCTCACTCACCATACGAAACAACGATAGGCATAACTACGTTGTACACTGATCTTTTGTGAGAGGGTGATACTTCCCCGATCAAGCCGGCCCATCCGTGCTGGGATAACTCTCTGCCACTTCTAACGACATATGTACAATATTGCAGAAATTCGTAACCACGTTTAATTCAGATAACTTTAGCTACCCAAATAATCGTTAACTAGTCACGTCTCTATTCTTGTTTATGGGCTGACGTTCACTGACATTGGAACGTGTTCAAAATCCAAAAGTGTCATATCCTGTCTACAGCGTGATGTTTTATGCAAATAGCTGCAAAATTTAACAGGTTACATAACTCACTTATCCATGATAAGCATTGATTAGCAAAGCGGTTAGGGCCCCTATCAAACTGTGCGCTTAAATTGCGCAAAATAAAGCACTAGCATTTTTACAAGTTGATTTCACTTTTTAATTTTATATCAACATCTTTATCACCATAGCCATTACAGTCTATCACATGATAGATAACAAAGCGGCGATAAATGCGTATTTACAGAAGCAATTCCAATCAGTGAGTATAACTGTCCAATAAAATTATGCCCGTGATTCTATATTGTACAATCTTCTTAGGTATTTTCATTTTATAATTGCTTATAAAATCAAAAGATTCTTAATAAAAACTAATTACATGTTCCATGTTAATTATCTGTTTATAAAATGCTCTATATATTTTATAGATACTAGCGATCCAAGCCAGTTTTGCATGGGTGCAATTTATTGATGGCGAATACCTGGATGTATTTTAACTCTTCAAGTCTCTGATACACTATATAGACGTATCTCTTAACGTTTAGCCAGCATGTGTCGCAAATTGATGATTTCGTGACTTCATGCTATTAAAAATATCTAAGTGACACTGAAAGCCGATTGAAATTTCGTAGCATAGTTTAGACGTAACCCGAAAAACAGATAGACGTGGAGATCGAAATCAAACGGGCTGGTATATACAATAGTATTAATATATAACAGATTGGTTATTATATTTTTAATCTACCATATGAATTAGAATTAGTTTTTCGACTGCACAGATGGTGGAGTGGATCCCGTCTGAGTGTTGTGAGCGACGGGGTGTGTGGTTAGGAACATTTTTATCCGCCTAAACAAAAAAAAAGCTGTTAAAAAAGTTAAAGTGACACGAAAACTTACCACAATTAGTTTTCCATGCGTTGGATGTCGCCTAATGAGAAGCGCGGCACCGTTCTCCTCGTCTTGGTATAGATCACCTACTTCCTCATCATCTCCCTGTGAACAACAACATGTAAATATTAAAAAGATGGTTCTAAAGCTAAGAAAGAATTTGAATTTGAGTATTAATTTATTAATTATCGCTACGAACTTCTCATATTTCGAATTACTTTTATCGGCCTCATCAGCCTTTTCATCTCTACTGGTGGCTATGCCCAGCATTGTTATTTTATCCCTGCCAACGCAGCGGGCTATGTTGGTCATTCCCGTTCTACAAATCTCCATATAACGGATTCGATTACATAAGAGAAATATCGAGCATAGCTCGCTCCATGGCACGCAGAGCGACTTTTTAACACTTTATGCGACGTCATTTAAAGACCACATTTCTTTAAACACAAAGTGAAAAATGTGAAATCGAAAATAACAGTCACGAGCAGGAAGGAGTTGAACCTGCATCTCCTGGATATGTGCTCCAGATGCTTTGCCAATTCAGCCATTGTGACAATTGGTCCTGACTGCTAATTTCGATAACACATTCATACTTAACTTCTTAGGGTGACGCCTGCGCCATCTGTCGTAAGTATTTTTATACATTATACCGACCAGGTAAACTTAATTTTACAATTAAAATTGGGCTCGAGCGGGTTGGTACCGCCATCTCCCGTGTGACCGGCCATGAAGTACATCGTTGCGTTTTGGCTGTAGCAGGAGATAGCCGTTTATATTTCATTTCATACATGTGAAATAAATTGGTGAGCAGCGGCTTGACAATACTCTCAGTATAGTAGAGTCCATGGGCGACGGTCACCATTTACCATCCACCATACCAGATGGACCGTAGTTCGTCTGCCACTACATGCAATAAAAAAGAAAGATACTAAGGATAGCCATACGCAACACAACAACAGGAGTACTGACCGTTGTTTCAAGCTGATCTTTTGTGAGAGGGTGGTACTTTCCCGATCGAACCGCCCCATTCGTGCTGGTATAAGCAAGACTCTACTTCTAGATACTACTATTATAGTGTAACAATACTCTTAGGAATTTCAATACCAAAATAAATACTCTGACAATTTTGTTATCAAAGTTATTTCATGATAAAATACAGCGTCATCGAATTATGTTAGGTTCCGCGATAAAAACAAAATTAAACAATATAAATATTTGCTGCGTTTTGCAAGAAATTGAGTTTTTGTGATTAAACTTTGCACGTGATATACCGTGAGAAACACACGGGTCGTGATTCGAATGCCCCGCCCGAGTTTAGGAGCGTGATATGTTTGTTTATTTACGTGGCTATACAGCATGCTAATATTGTCCATTGTGTGGTTATCTACCAGTAAATATTACTCTCAGTTTTAGATATAAATATGTAGCATTAAGGCCTGATATTACACAAAAACATAATTATCAATCTCTACAGTGCCATACTCGTATAGGTACGCCATTTTTTGTTAAGGCGGGAAGAAGCAAGAGTATGGCGCTTTTTCGCGCTCTGTCAGTAATTCGATTTTCCTATTAAAATTTTTAAAGCCTTAGGTGCAGGAATTTGGGCTGTGCGTTCATATGTCAGTCAATCACTCTGTTATTTTTTTATTTATATAGATAACACGTTTTACAATTGGTTTAAGTAAACATCATTATGTGACTAAAATTAAATTAAACTTAATTGTATCATAAAATATTTCTTAGAAATTATGCTTCAAGATCGTGAATAAACCTACAAATCAAATTTTTTTAATAACCTTACGAGATAAGGTCCCTTTTTCTGCGTGTAACGCAGGCTGCATTTTTAATAGATTATGTTGGTTCATAACAGCTTATTTCCTCTAGACATGTATCTACAACAGCAGCATTATGTTCCGCGACAAAGATAATTCTTATTATTTGTCTGTTCTAACCATTCAAACATTCTTGACATTTCGTCAGGCTCTTAAAAAGACATCCCTTAGATGAAATTAATGAACAAATGAGTAAATTATAAAACTATCTGAATCCCAGCGCCTAATTCAAATACTTATAATTAGTTGTGATTATAAATCATTGTCGTTGTATGAATATAATTGTGATCCAAAATATAGCTTGTCTTATCTTCTTGTTTAATGGCCAAATATTCGCGTCGTTTTTGGTATGTCATTCTCAATAATGTCATTAACGAAGCTCGTCAACCAATTTAATAATCAAATGTAGATGATTTTTTTCTCTAAGTTATGCTATTGTGTCCTTTAAGCATGTTTCGAGGTTGTCACGTGTACCGATTTCAATCATGTCAGATGAGTCACGTCACAAAGATAAAATAATATTCGTGTATAACTTTGACCTATTATAGCCAAAAAGCATCCAGCTTCTCCATTTGAACGTGTTTATACTACAGACAACAAATTACTACTATACTATAGACCATGGGTCGGCAAGCTTTTGGCTGTCAGGGGAAGGCGGAAAGCGGGCCCCTTTGTCATATTATTTAAAATTGAAAGACATTTTATTTTTATTTTATTAAGAGAAATGAAAAATAAAAAAAACCTTAAACAAAATAAAAAAAAATTGCAATTTTAACTTTATGCTCGGTATCATAATGGTGTTTCACGTCATACTCTTTTTGTATAGCAAGGGTTTTTTGGCATATTAAACGATTTCCCATTACAATTAAGTACCATAATTATTTACGTTATAATTACTTATTATTATTATTAATTTAGGTCCATCCATCCATCCATCCATCAGCCTTTCAACGTCCACTGCTGGACATAGGCCTCCCCAAGAGAACGCCACAACGAGCGGACCCGTCATGGGGGATAATGCCGTAATCGCCACGTTTGGCAGGCGGATTGGCGATCGCAATGGATGTAGTTCATACTCGAGGAAGTGCTGCAGCCCACTCCCCCGGTAATCCCTCAGCCGGCTCTTACGATTCCCATGGGTAGAGTGGGACAATTATAAAGCCGGCCCCACACGGCCTTATTACTTATTTATTTAGGTATATAAATTAAAATGCTAAAAAATACAATCCCGGGCCGCAAGAGGGTAGCTCGCGGGCCGCATGTGGCCCGCAGGCCCCGGGTTGTCGACCACTGCTATAGACAACAAACTACTATTTTCGATTTCACATTTTCACACTTAGTGTTGATTTACTACTAAGACTAAATTAGAACTAGAAGATTCATTAAAACGAAACTTAGGCCCGATATTACCTTATTTATTAATCAAAAACATGACTAATTGTGAAGGTAATATCGGGTCATGGCGGAGTGGTTTAGATACCGGTAACAAGCCCGGGTTTTGTGGGTTCGATCCCCACACAGGACAACTCTGTGTGTGATCAACAAACGGTTGTTCTGAGTCTGGGCGTACTTTGTGTCCGTGAAATTGTATGTTTGTACAGTCCCCCGCGATACAAGGATTATTCCTTAGTGCAGGGTGTTTTTATTGATAAGTTTAATGCACGTATAGACCCGTTAAATGTGTTATAATGCAGGGTGTTGTCTAAAACTACACTACCCTGTTCGTTGCCCTGAATGATGGGTGTGCGGTTGGGTACATTATTCCCGCCTAAACAAAAATAAAAACAAAAAAAGGATGTTGTCTATAAAAGAAAGAAAAAAATATCAACACACAGCGCAAGCTCCTGGGGCCAGGACCGTGATATGGATTTCTTTGATAATGTAGGTGAGCACTAAAATTCATTTTACATAAACCCTATCCAAAATTTATTTCTGACTAAGACGCAAGCAAAGCCTTTCGGTAATTTACAAGAAATATTATACATGCAATAGTGAATTTGTTACACTTTAACTGAAACTGAAATCACGGTCTAAGATGCATGTAAATGCATAGGTATGTCTAGCGCCCAGAAAGGGTGTTTGGTCGTAAAGACAAATATGATAAGGACATTGGGATGATCGAGAGATCTGTACGATAGCTCAGTGGCTTAGAGCACTTCCCCGGATTGGAAAAGACGCGGGCTCGTACAAAAAATATCTTTTTCCTTATTCAAAAATAATTTGTACTTTAAAAAGTGGCGGAGCATGTCAAATGCTAAAAAATATAGATCAAAAAAGGGACATAGCTTTACTTATTCTTTAAATATATTTATTGCTTATTTTAATCCCATAAATATATGGATACTTCCTGTGGATAGCTTTTTACATAGATATCATTGTGACGTATAAACATTCTGAAGCCCACGTGGACAGTCAGTAAAACTAGTCTCCATCCATTCACCAGCCTTTCAACGTCCACTGCCGGACATAGGCCTCCCCAAGAGAAGCCGCAACGAGCGGTCCCGTCATGGGGGATAATGCCGTAATCATCACGCTTGGCAGGCGGGTTGGCGATCGCAGTGGATGTTGTTAAAACTAGTCTAGTGTGGTATAATTAGGTTTGTTCCAAAAGAAATTATCTTTCCAATACCCAGTGTATGATTTCAATAGTTACATAAAGTATGTACATCGTAAGGATAAATATGCAAAGTAATATCATATAAACACCAATTCACTTCCGCGGTGCATCTTACACATGTGTGATGTGTATCTCCTCACGAGAAACGCATAAACACTTTTATGGCATAATGATTCTTTGCGATATGGCAATGACATGATGGTTGCTATTCGTGTTGTTTACATATAAAATAAAAATAATTTGTAATAATTTCGAGATTTTTCAAGATTCTAATTATATAACAATAAAAACTAAAATTTAGAGTTAGATTCATTTTGATAGTCTGCATGTTTGTTGAATATTAATAATATAGTTTCGGAATGTTATAATTTATTTAATTCACGCTATAATATAAAATTATGTAAATACATTTATGTAGTCAAAAATTTGATCTATTAAATTATTGGCGATCTATTGGTTTTGAGAAAGTCTCTGTAGGTCGTCCATTCCACTACACAAATATGTTTGGATTAATCATAGGTTTGTAAAATGTTTTGCAGTACATCGATGTTTTTTTTTATTATACCACTAAATAAGTTTAAGAAAGCCATAAAAATTAGACTTTGTAATCAAGGTTATTACACTGTTTCGGATTAACTTGAGGACAAAACAAAATGGGCTTGAGCTGCTCCTCATTCATTAATTTTCAAAATTGTTTTGTATGATATAATGTCATTTTAGTTATAAATTCAGCTCTTACGACTCCCATCCCATGGGTGGAGAGGGGTGGGACAATTCTAAAGCCAGCACCACACGGCAAACGGTTTATTATATTACATGGGTGGCAAATAATCTTACTGCCTGGCCACGGCACCTGATGGTAAGCGGTTACCGTAGCATAAAGACGCTAGCAATACCAGAGGCATCACTTGCGCGTCACCATCTCCAAAGAAAGGGATAGGATAGACAGGGTGGATAATAAGGAGAGGATATGGAGGGGTTTGGGCCTCCGGCGCTCTCAATCACCATACACAACAGAACGGTAAGACAAATGCGATGAGCAGATTGGGTATGGCCGAAACGTGGTGCGTTAGCTCAGTGGATTAGAGCACTTTCTCAGATTGGAAGGGACGCAGGTTCGATTCCCGCTCGCACTAAAGTTCTCTTTTTCCTCATTCACAAATAATAATTTGTACTTTAAAGTAGCTGAGCATGCCAAGTGCTAAAAATATAGATCAAAATGTTTAAAAACAAAATTTAAGAATCAAAGGCTGTATTAATTGAATATTAAATCAATTGTATTATTGGAAACAAAATTATAATTAATTCACAGTCTAAGGTTAGCTAAGGTGCTAAAACTTGCCACAATTTCCGAGTCAGTTGTCGAGGTGCTAAAATTTGTTATATTTCCGTAATCAATGGGCTGAGGTGCGAATAAATTTATTAAATAACTAGCTGACCCGGCGAACTTCGTACCGCCATTATTATTTATAGCTGTTACCCGCGACTTCGTCCGTGAGTAATTTCATAAAAATAAATAAAGCAACCCTTAAAATTGTCGGTAACACAGTGCAACGGTATTACAGTACTCAGGGCTGGAACTTCATTACTGGAATGCTAGATGGCGTTGAAGTAGCTAGATTTTGAGATTTTTTGACAAACAATTTTTTTTATCTTTCGTATTTTTTTTTAAAAAAAGTATCCTATGTTACTTCTAATACCTCCGAGAATATGTGTACAAAGTTTCATGATGATCGGTTAAGTAGTTTTCACGTGAAAGCGTAACAAACAAACTTACATTCACATTTATAATATTAGTATGAAGTATGATATAACGAGTGTAAATGATCATGATAATAAACTATTTTATAATTTCCAAATGGAAAAAAATCCTCGAGATACTACATCGCTTGGGGAGTCAATATAAAGAAGTGGAACGATGGCTGTTCAACTAGAAAGTCCCTGGACGGGTTACCGAGAATTGGCTTACGAAGAGAGGCACACATGTTGACTATACTGACCAGAACAATTTTTGGGAATACACTAAGCACGAGTTTGCGCAAACGGTTCTTATATAAATTCAGCTGAATATAATGGCTGAGCGATTGATGATATAACTTTTGTCGTATCTTGCTAATATTGTATTACCTATATGATGTTTATTACTTTGCAACTTCAAACTTCAACTATTAATTTGCAACTTCAAAATTCAATTATTAGGGTTCGAATGCAAATAGTATTAGCAAGACTAAATCAAAAATTGGGGTCGTAGACGATATCTGGATGCGACTAACCATACCGTACATATATACAGAATTGTGGTAGCGTACTCTCTCTCTTCTTCTGGCAAAAAAAAAACCGAATGAGAATATACTTTAGCATCAAATCACCTGAACAGAAGATACTTAGAAGAGAAACCCGCTGAAATCCTTCAAAAAGTCTGGATGTTGCAAATTTTATTAGTACTAGTAGCTGACTGATACACAGTCCAAATTCCTGGGGCCAGGACCTAGTGGATGTACCTACAACACGTTTTAGCGGAGTGTGTAAGGAATACATTTGAAAGGAACAAAGTTATTGAAGAAATTAATATTAATAAGTTCGAGCACTAGCTTTTTGAGACGCTCTACGTCTCGTGGAATGAAGCTTATTTACGATTTAGTTAATGTCTGTTGTATGCAAATAATATAACTTTATCATGATGATATTTCATGATAGGTCTGACATGAACTGCGTTTAAAAAACCCGATCAATATAAAGAGAGAAAACAAAAGAAAAAAGATCTCTCTTCCAAATGGTCTAAATTCAAATTAATAACAAGTTTAATAAAGGCAAATTTTCATTTTGTTTCAATATTCAGCAGGCCTACATGAATTCTTAGCTAGCGATTCAATTCCGACGCAATTCAAAATAGGTGTGTTGTTGTTTTTCGTACCATGATGTCTAATTGAGCGATCTTGTTTAGGTTGTCAAGTAAGTTTATGGTACTAATTTCAATACAAAGATGTCATGTTTGCGATTCAGATTATGTGCTGATTCGGCAAAAAACAAAAGATTGCGTCTTTGACACGTCATGGTACGAAATTGCGATTCAGTTCAGTTTGGGTCCTAAACTGGATCGCAATAAGAGTTCCTGGTAAGCCTGCAGACCTTTGAAGGTACCGTCAGTGACACTTATAAATCAGAGAATCTCAATTAGTTAGAAGATTTTGTGACAGATTTTCGCCAAGTATTCGCAACTGCAGTGACAATTTGTGAATGTTATACATAAAGTAAATAAAAAATGCGCTTTAGAGTAAGCTTTTATTTAACCTTGTAATAAAACGAATAAAATCAACTTAGATTTTTATTAAGGTACCAATGGCAAATTTTATTTTTATTATAAAAAAACTTGACACGTGTATGTTATATGAACACAGATAATAATGTAACATTTTTGATCTATATTTTATAGCATTTGACATGCTCCGCCACTTTTTAAAGTACAAATTATTTGTGAATAAGGAAAAAGAGATTTTTTTCCCGTTCGTACAAAAAATCTCTTTTTCCTTATTCACAAATAATTTGTACTTTAAATAATGTAACAATTAATTAATTAATAGATTGAAAAAGAGGAAAAAGAAATCTCTTTTTTTCCAATTTCATAAATTATTTGAGCATTATCTATTGCGAGCATATGTGACGATAATAGTGTCGTCTACTGGGCACATTTCCAAACTCTGGGCTGCTACTGTAAATTTTTCTTTTTACGAAATACTCAATAACACTAATAGATTAACACTGTCCGACCCGGATCGACCCCTGTTACGTGGGACTTAAACATAGCTAGCGAACGGTGCGCGTGTAATACACCTCTGCCGTGATGCTATGTTTCAATTGCTGAGCATGTCCTAAAATACAGATTTTTATTTTTTTTTATTTTTGAAAGACAACACCCAGGACTAAGGAATAATCCTTGTATCGTGGGGGACTGTACAAACATACAATTTCACGGACACAAAGTACACCCAGACTCAGAACAACCATTTGTAGATCACACAAAGAGTTGTCCTGTGTGGGAATCGAACCCACAACGGGCGGAAGGCCGGTATCTATACCTCTCCGCCATCTGTGTAGTCTCTAATTAAATTCAGCGATCACTGCTTCTATGGCATTTATATTATAGGTGGTGATAAATGTTAGAGTTATATTTGTCCATATATGAATGGCCGTGTGGGGCCGGCTTTAGAATTGTCCCACCCCTCTCTACCCACGGGAGTCGTAAGAGCCGACTGAGGGAATACCGGGGAGTGGGCAGCAGCACTCCCTCGAGTATTAACAACATCCACTGCGATCGCCAACCCGCCTGCCAAGCGTGGCGATTACGGCATTATCCCCCATGACGGGACCGCTCGTTGTGGCGTTCTCTTAGGGAGGCCTATGTCCAGCAGTGGACGTTGAAAGGCTGATGGATGGATGGATGGATATATGAATGGGCCGGCTCGATCGTGGAAGTACCACCCTCTCACAGAAGATCAACTTGAAAAAAAGTTCGCTACTCATACACTGTTGTGTTTCGTATATAGAGTAAGAGCGCCGGAGGCCCAAAGTTCCTCCTTATCCTCTTCTAATTAATTTTCTTCTCCACCGCCTATCCCTTTCCTTGGAGTAGGCGACGCGCGAATGATGCCTCTGGTGTTATTAGCATTTATAGGCTACGGTAACAGCTTACCATCAGGTGGGCCGTATGCTTGTTGAATCTATACTATTATAAAGCTGTAACAGAGCTGTGTCTGTACATTTAATATACATGTATTTGAAAAAAAAACTTTATTAGGCTATATAGGCGTGCCTAAACACAAGCGATTTTTTTAGATTTTTTATATTTTTGTCTGTTTATCTGTTTGTCAGTTTATTTGTTCGCGCATCACGGAAAAACTACTGAACGGATTTTGATATAATTTTACTTTTTATTTGGTAGCTCTTGATTAGACTTAAAAACTGGCAAACATTTTATCCCGCTACTATATCGGGACCTGAGATATAGCCTAATAACTAGCGAAGCCGCGGGCAAAGGCTAGTAGTATATAAAAAAGGTTAAATGTTAGAATTAGTTTGTGGATAAGGGCATGAGACTATAAATAATTACATTACAACTTTAAATCATCGTTCTATGGTGTAGACTGTAGAGTGTGGTGTAAAATTATCTATTTCATAGACTATGGAGATAAAATTATAGACTTTTTATTAACTCTTTGTATCATCCATCCATCCATCCATCAGCCTTTCATCGTCCACTGCTGGATATAGGCCTTCCCAAAATGGGGGTTTACCATAATTGCCACGCTTGGCAGGCGGGTTGGCGATCGCAGCCGATGTTTTTAGTACACAGGGGAACGCTGCTGCCCGGTCCCCCGGTAATCCCTTAGTCGGCTTTTACGACTCCCATAGGAAGAAACGGGGTGGAGCTATTCTTTGTGCCGGCCCCACACGGCTTACAGCCGCTTACTCTTTGAATCAGCCTATGAATATAATCGATGTAAAAAACAACTGTTATCTTAGTTTTAACTAAAAATCTAATATATTGTTACCGCGTATTTGAGTCTCAAAAAATTCCATTTGAAAATGGAACATACAAAAAAGGCGCCAAAAATACGTGTTTGTGAAATATAAGCACACGTGTTTCCTAATACGCCAATTTATGCATGGATATTAGTAATAGGCCATTATCACACCACTTATGTGTAAAGTAAGAGATAAGAGAATAGAATATTGGACATAAATATGTATTTACACATAAATATAAGATACAGGCTTGTTTTTTTATCTTTCTCATTAAAATATTATCGCTGTTATTATAAATAGGGCAAACAAAGACAAGGTTTTATATTTTACCAGACCAGTCTTCTTATTTTTAGATATTTTTGTTAAAAATTCGATGACTTGTCATGGGTCATGGTAATTTTCCCATACGATGTGTTTTTAAAATAAACATTTTATTAATAACTAGCTATTGCCGCCGGTCCTTTACAGTCAAATGTAAGTTTTTAAGCTATAATATCTCAGGATCCTGATACAGTAGCGGGATAAAATATATGTCAAGTTTTAATTTCTTGTCCGTGCGGTGACGGATTAAGAATACAAGTGTCACCACCCCATTTTTTCCCATGGGTGTCGTATGAGGCGACTAAGAGCCTTCGCACATTAGGGCCACCAGTCGCCGCTACTAAACGCAACCACCAGTGGTTCAGTCAGACCCTCACGCCGCCACGTCCAAGGCTGATATGACGACGTCTATCATCTAAATCCACCCGTGATCATGAATGCTGTAAAGTATTCGAAACGTCGGGATAGTAGTAAAATCAAGAAAACGCGATAGATTCCGTAAACGTAGTTTTATTTCAAAATGTGACATTCGCGTAAATATCAGAAAGTATTATACATTTTTAAATTTATAATTATCGTGTGGTAATATAGCGTGGGTCGCGTATTCTCATTAAATAAGAGGTTATAATATAGTATATATTTTTTTATAATATATTAAGATTATGAGAGTAAATAGAAAGAGATAATTGACTATATACCTACGAAATATTTTGTAGTATAAGAATGTCTTGAATCTATGATAATATAATTTTCCCATAATACTACTACTGAAACTGGTATCATTACGCACGCACACAAACACAAATTGCACAAGCGTAATGACAGCTGTCACGCACACTAGCATAATAATTCCCGCCCGATTTTTATGACGTTTATAAGAGTGACAGTCCATCTAGATATATAATTTAATCTAAGGCATGGCCCAATAATACAGGCCTGCTCAAATCGCGAAGTGACATACAAAATTTTGCCGTGCATACGTCATCAACAAGGCAGCATTGGCTCTCAAATTTTTTTTCCCATAATTTACCCACAAACCTCTTAAAGGTTAGAAGTCTGAAATAAAAAAGTATTACTGTCTATAATATGCCGTGTGGGGCCGGTTTTAGAATTGTCCCACCCCTCTCTACCCAAGGGAGTCGTAAGAGCCGACAGAGGTAATATCGGGGGAGTGGGCAGCAACAACATCAACACGCCTGCCAAGCGTGGCGATTAAGGCACTATCCTCCATGACGGGACCGCTCGTTGTGGCGTTCTCTTGAGGATGCCTTTGTCCAGCAGTGGACGTTGAAAGGCTGATGGATGGATGGATGGACTGTCTATAAAAACTAAAATATATTAAACTAGACTCTACCCACAACTCCGTCCGGGTTATTTCAGAATATAAATATGTCGCACTACTGCACTTTAATTAGCTTTATGAAAAATAGCTAACCCGAAGAAATCATTCATTTTTCCGGGATGAAATGTAGCCTGTGTCCGTTTCTGAGCTCCAGTACTCAGGGATTCAGTAGTTACGCCGTGAAAGCGTAACAAAAAACCTAACAAATAAAGTCACTTTCACATTTATATTATAGTAAGGATTAAAAATTTGAAGATGAGTCGCGAGTTATAAACGTGACTTGGATTAGAAAAATGGTGGACTTTTTTTTTTACAAAATTATAAAAATATATTTAAATATACTCCACTTTATCGCCATGAGCTGGTTGGATATTATAATACCTCTCTGAAAAGACACTTTATAAATTAGCCTCTAGCCTGTTTTCAAATTTTCTATTTAAACGTTCTATTCTCCATTCTGACCAGCATTTTTTTTTATAATACCCACCTTATGGTAAGCGGTTACCGTAGCCTATAGACGCTAGCAACACCAGATAACCAGAGGCATCACTGGCGTGACTCCTGTTCTAAGGAAAGTAATAGGCAGTGAAAAGGAAGGATAACAAGGAGAGGATAAGGAGGGCCTCAGCGCTCTCACTCACCATACGAAACAATAGTAGGAGTATCTACAATTGTTTCACTTATTAGTTTTATATTTATCATAACATATCACCATGGTTGGAAAAACTTTGAGATTCAATGTTAACAGAAAGAGTACGAGCGAAAACTCTCTCTCTCTCTCTCGTTGGTTAAACATTCATTTTTGATGAGTAAATGATTAGTATTATTATTTTTAAAATGCTTTCATCTGTTATTATTTACCCTAAATAATTTTATTTGTAAAACGACAAGGAAAATGTGACGTCATTATGACGGTGTTGCGGCAATCTGTCAACGATTTGAGCAGCCCTGTATTATTGGGCCATGATCTAAGGATTATAGCTATTTTCGAATTTTAAAACATTTTGTGTGAACGAATATAATGACTATATAGATATACTTACCCCTTACTAATAAACATTTTTATTATTCAGTGTTTTGTTCCGTTCTTTCAACGTCAAATTGTCATATTAGTGACAAAGGCAAAACACTGAATAACTATTCAGATGTTATACAACATTTATTAATAAGGCAATTGAAAAAAAATAAAACACTATTGCGCCACCCATGTGAATTTATACATATAGATTTATGAAATGTCCCCATAAAATCACTTTGTCGTATACTAACATATATTATTATTATCATGTTTAATATGCATACTTCTGTTACAAACATTTGAATAAAACATGATTGCGAAAGTAAGTCATAAATGAAGGTATATAAATATTGGATTAAGACGTTAAAGGTATAATACTTTGCAGTTTTACAGGATTAACGCCATAAACAATAAACATTGGCAATATCGCATCTCGGCTGTATCAAAGTATGACTCATAGTTTACTCTGTGTCAATATCGACTTAATATAGGCATAGGTATATGCTATCGCCATACTTCTAAACAGTCTATATAATATATAAAAAAAAACTGTCTATATAATTATATAAAAAACAATTGCTGGTCGTTAGTCTCGCTAAAACTCAAAACTGGCTTGACCGATTAGTTAAGTTTTCAGTTCTGACGGCAGTCCTCATGACTGCTTTGAATTTTTTTGTTTCGTTCGCTCTTAATACAGGGTTGGTTTAAACGTAAACAATGGAGAACCATTCAAAATACAATATTGGTATCTTTGTATGGGTATTTAGCTGAAGACAAACTCACAGCTATGATCATTATTTCTAATTCATTAAGTATCATTATAGGTATATTAATTTCTGTGATGTGATCATTAGATGTTCGAAGTTGTATCGTGCAAAAAATGAAACTTATTCAGACATCCTTTTTTTTTTGAAAGTCAAAAACCCTGCCTTATTTCTTTCTACGATTCTGAATTCCCGCCTTATTAGGTTATGAGGCATTAGAAAAGCCACCATCTTATTATTATACACTAACGGAACCCGCTTTTTTTTTAAGATAATTAATTAAATAAGGCGACACTTGGTGGAAGTCCGTTGTTATTATTATAGAATGAATTTTTTTATAAGGAGAGCTCACCCACGGTTTGTCAATCCCGGTTATCTTTGGATACACACAAAATAACCTAAAATTGCTCTATCTGTGGGAGTGCGGATTGGCAATCTTAGGTTATTTTATGTATGTCCAAAGATAAACGAGATTGAGAATCCCTGGCTGAGTGGTGGGCTATACTCCTAAATTTATCTATTCTATAATAATTAAGTACATTTTTTGGAAGTGTTTTGGTAGTCAACGGCTTACTGGGTATTTTTTAAACTTATAATTGAAGGGCATTGCAGCTGACGCTAAGAAATATTAACAACTGTAGTTCGTGCAAATATTTGTTGTGTGTCAAGCTGAATAATAGTGATCATATTATTATAACAGGGGGATATTTGAATTACAAATCAGTTTTATAATCGTTACAGCCATGTGACTAGATAGCAAAATGCTCGTTTTTTATTATAAATATGCTTTTTATAGTCTATAAGTCTACGTACTAGCTAATAGTTCAGTGAACTTTATACTGGATTCTGACTGATGGAGGTCATCCCGAGTGTCGTGGATTCGATTCTCACATAGGACAACACTGTGATCCACAAATGGCTGTTCTGAGTCTGCGTGTACTTTGTGTCCGTGAAATTGTATGTTTTTAAAGTCCCCTGCGATATAAGGATTATTCATTAGTATAGAGTGTTGACTTTAAAAAAAATTTTATACATCAATATTTTCAATTATTTACGAGCATGTGTAAAAGTGCATGTTTAAAACAGGGTGTTATGTTTTGAAATAAAACTACGTTTAAGGAATCTATCGCGTTTACTTGATTTTTATGCTATCTCGATGTTTCGAATACTTTACAGCATTCATGATCACGGGTGGACTTAGATGGTAGATGTCCAAAGCTGATATTTTGTTTCAACGGTTTCATCTACCCACAGTACCTAATATGATTTTACAAATTTTTGGTTTATTTATTTCAACCCACATAATATTCGTTTAGAAACACAATTAAAAATATCTACTCTAAGTTTTATGCTTATAATGTATGAGATTTTAAGTTAGTATAATAAAATTAGGATAATACTCCTTTAAGTTTTGAAAATTTTTGTTCACCCTTGATCGTGAATGCTGTAAAGTATTCGAAACGTCGGGATAGCATAAAAATCAAGTAAACGCGATAGATTCCTTAAAAGTAGATTTATTTCAAAATGTGTAAAATTCGCGTAAAATGTTAGAAAGTATTATAGGGCGTTATGTAATATTATTTATATTGACAGATTTATACGTTTAACATAATATATAGATAATATTTATTTACTTAAGTAATGAACACTACAAGCTAACCCGACCTAACTTATATTCGCTTAGTAGGTACTTGCGGATGAATCCTACTAGTATTGTAAATGTAGATGTTTTAATCATGCCTTAACGACTGAACGGATTTAGATGAAATTTGATAGGTAGCTAGATGAGGCACTAGATTAAATTGTACGGACTAGGACAAGTTTCACCACCCTATTCTTTCCCACGGGTGTTGTACAAGGCGACTAAGGAAAGTAAGAAATTATCACCCATTGCATTACTGGTGGTAGGGCTGGGTACCAAGTGGGAGTACTCACTAGCTATTAGGCCCGAGCGGGTTGGTACCACCATCTCCTGTGTGACCGGTCATGAAGCACATAGGTGTGTTTTGGTTATAGAAGAAGATCATCACCATCAGGTAGGCCGTGGCTCATCTGCCACCATAAGCAATAAAAAAAATGTATTTATACGGTATGTCTTAAAACAGCCTCTCTATTTCTACAGAATTGATTGAACTAATATACTAATGAATCTGAATTTGTGTATGCAGAAGTTGTATCAGTCCTTAAAATCACATACTTTGAACTCATTATCAGTTAATTAATTTGAGTATTTGTAGCATAGTATCACGCCTGTATTCCCCGAAGGGGTAGGCAGAGACAACTCGCCAGCTATGTTTAAGTCCCACGAAATAGGGGGCGAGCCTATTGACGTCTACCGGGCACATTTCCAAACTCCGGGCTGCTACTAAGAATTTTTCTTTTAAGGAAAATGCTCAATAACATTGCCCGACCCGGGGATCGAACCCGAGACCTCATGATTGGCAGTCGCATACACTACCGCTACACCACCGAGGCAGTGGTGTTTGTCAGCAATTAAAGTTAGTTATTAAAATTTTCCGTGTGGGGCCGGCACCAAGAATAGCTACACCCCGTCTCTTCCTATGGGAGTCGTAAAAGCCGACTAAGGGATTACCGGGAGACCGGGCAGCAGCGTTCCCCTGTGAACTAAAAACATCCACCGCGACCGCCAACCCGTCTGCCAAGCGTGGTGATTATGGTAAAACCCCCATTTTGGGGAGGCCTATGTCCAGCAGTGGACGATGAAAGGCTGATGGATGGATTAAAATTTTGACTTTTTATGTAATTTAGCGTAGTCTTGTCTTTTTAAATATGTATATCACGTGTGGTATCCGAGTACTACATGTGGGTGTAGCTATGTAAAATTATAATACATTGTAATTGATAAACGATCAAAGAGAATGTTACCATCTCGGGCTGCAGATGTACAGAAAGTTACATATTAAGGCCGTTTATGCACTTATTCGTATTCGAATTCGTGATTCGTAAAAATACGATTCGAAATAGTCATGATAATAAATATACGGCTGTTTGTGCAGTTATTAGTTTTCGTTGTAAACACGAATATATCAGTTTTTAACCCGTGGAAGTGTTAAATGTAACAACCAATATTCGTATCAGTGTTGCTATCGCAAAAACCTGGGCCGCCGAATGCCGTTGGCCGTATGGGGCCGGCTTTAGAATTGTTCCACCCCTCTCTACCCACGGGAGTCGTAAGAGCCGACTGAGGGTGAGGGAATACCGGGGGAGTAGGCAGCAGCACTCCCTCGAGTATTAACAACATCCACTGCGATCCACTGCACTGCATTTTCCAATTTCGTTATTATACATTAATAGAAAATACAAATACGAATGAGTGCATAAACGCCCTAATATATGTTCGAAGTTGGATGCAAAGTTGAAATTTGTGAGAAATATTTTAGTAATATACCCGATATTCAAGTTATATTTTTACGACTGCCTGGGTCATCGAAACATGCCTTAAGGGACTTTGACCGGCGATAACGATGTATATCAACATAAACAGCCTTGCAGATTAATTGGAAACAGTGTTGATTATGTTCTTTCATGTTAATTATTACCATATTTTAGGAAAACTCTTTTAAAAAGTATAAAATAAAGTTGATGTCCGCGTTTGTCTGTTAAATAATATTTGATGTTTGAATATTTTATCAAGATATGTTTGTATATAAAACACATTCTATTTAAATATTTTGATCTGTATTTTAGCACTTGACATGCTCAGCTACTTTAAAGAACAAATTACTTGTAAAAGTGGCAAAAGAGAGCTTTACTGTAAGCAGAATTCGAACCTGCGTCCCTTCCAATCCGGGAAGTGCTCTGGACCGCCAAGCTATCGCAGCATGCACGTGCAAATCTTGCTCGCAGTAAAGGTCTCTTTTTTCACTTTCACATCCTATTTAAACTTATAACTTGATAAAAATTTTAGATCTATTTTTTAGCAATTGACATGCTCTGCTACTTTTTAAAGTATAAATTATTTGTGAATAAGGAAAAAGAGATTTTTAGTAGGAGCGGGAATTATATATTATTGGAAAATTCCCGCTCCTAATACAAATCTCTTTTTCCTTATTTACAAATAATGTATACTTATAACTTGATAATTGTAATCACCCCTGCGAAGCCAGGGTATTTACTAACGACCCAGTAAATAATAATTTACTTCCAACAAGACAGCGGCATCGAGTTCCGTCACGGGTCGAGATTTTGCACGTTAGGTATGTCACTATCCAGTGCAGTACAGCTCAAGACAGCGCCACAACGAGCCCTCGTATACCACTTGCATTCAACGGCTCTCTGCGCCTCTAACTAAGTTGAAAGTCCACCTGGTTGGCGGTCATCCTACGCTGCGCCATCCATTACGGTTGCTACTGGAGAAGGGTTGTTGATGCGTCGCGCAATGTGATGTATCCAATTATTTGTGCACCTATTCATAGTACCAGTGCCAGGTGAAGGAACAAAGAGGTTATTCTTGAAGATGAATTAATATACATGGCTAAAAGTACTTTTAGTGTATCTTACTCTGGAAAGAGAGCCCTGCCCCACTGCGGGACTGTTATGGGTTAATATGCTTTATATTTAATTAGTATGTAGTTTGTATGGAAATGACAGTTGGGTGTGGCAGATGAAGAACGAGAGTTAATAAATGCAGTGGACATGAGAGCTCCAAGAAGTATGTGTGGTATAACTTTGATAGATAGAGTAAGAAACAGTAACAGAGTGAGAGAACGTTGTGGTGTAAAAGAAGATATATTGACAAAGATTGCGAAAGGGATGTTAAGATGATTTGGGCACATAGAGAGGATGGATAAAAGCAGGATAACAAAAAAGATATATATGGCGAGTGTGAATGGTGCAGTTGGGAGGGGTAGACCTCGTCGAACGTTCTTTGACCAAATCAGAGTAGTTTTCGAGAAAGGTCAGGTCAGAAGTACCCTTAACCGACGTGCATGTATAAGGAATATAATGACAGTGAACATATAGCATCACGCCTGTATTCCCTGAAAGGGTAGGCAGAGGTGTATTACACACCCACGACTCGCCAGCTATGTTTAAGTCCCACGTAATAGGGGGCGAGCCTATTGACATCTACCGGGCACATTTCCAAACTCCGGGCTGCTACTGAGAATTAGAGGTTAGTACATCATTTAAGGTCATTAATAATTTTCATTACTGTAATCGATACAATATTATAAAATGAACACAAGTTATATAAAATAATATATTGTTTGAACTTATTCGTTGATTATATCTGATCAACTCTGAATATTCGAAATTACTATAATTATCTTATCTACAATCTATAAATACCATATATAATAGTTAGTGTAATACCTAACGCAAATTTTATTATCCTTTGATTTTAATGTTTTTTTAAAAGAATAATTATTACAACCGTACAATTTTCTAGTCTAAACAAAGAGCAGAATTATCAAGACATGGTTAACCTCGATCTAGGCATTTCTAAGGCTAGATTGAGCGGAATGATCAAGGTAAACAAAATTACTTATACACTAAATATAGTACCAAGTCTGGTTTAGTATTCTTGACGCCATTTTTGGCTTCTGTACGCATAAATTAACATAAACCTGCTGCTTATAAATTGGAACTAGGTTGATGGCTGTCAGGATAATCAATACCAATAATGTTAGTAAATAACGAAGCCTTCTCTCTGGTCAATCTATAAATTTGTTTTATAAAGTTGACTTTTGCGTGTCCTATGGACTAACCTCGAAATATTTTTATATAAAATAGGTAATTAAAATATATTTACGTAATTTTATTTTTCTTTATTGCGTATAGTGGCCGACGAGCCACAGCCTACCTGATGGTAAATGGCAACCATCGCTCATGGACTCAACTATACCGAGAGTTTTGTCAATAATGAAATAGAAATAATAAACTGCTATCTCCTGCTACATCCAAAACACACTGATGTGCTTCATGGCCGGTCACACCTGAGATGGTGGCACCAACCCGCCCGGGCCCGATAGCAAGTGAGCACTCCCACTTGGCGCCCAGACCTTCCACCAGTAATACAATGGGTGATAATTGCTTTTTTCCCTTAGTCGCCTTGTACCACACCCTTGGAAAAGAATGGGGTGGCAACACTAGTATTCTTAATCCGTCACCACACGGACTCTTAATAGTAACATTAAACGACATAATTATTAAATATTATTTAAATAATATAACGACAGGATTTACTAAAGCTTACTACCAAAAAGCTTTTAAAATCAAATTAATATTTACTTGTTCTAATTACATAAGCAATACAATTCTTACCGAATAAATATTAGTATTGGTGCCGTTAAAGCAAGACAATAAATTTAAGTTACGTTACAGGGATAATAATTTATTGTAATTTAAATCGAGGTCTTGACGCCTTGTCCTAAATTGTTTTGTATAAGTACATTCGAATAATAAGCTGTTCCGAATGATAGTACAGTATATTGTCTCCAACCCGTTCATAGGTGTATTCAGAATAGGTACACCATGAAATGAAGATAACCAGGTGACACTACTGTGAGAGACCTAGTAAAACATTCTTCCTATAATAATGTAATACGTTTAATATTAAAGTTTGTGATTATGTTTGGATATTTGTCCGTCAATAATGCCTAAACGACTGAGCGGATTTTGATAAATAGATGAGATTCTGAATTATCCTACGTTTTATCCCGACAAAACAGTAGTTATAACAGGTTATTGCTATTATCCGCAATAACTTAATAACTAAACTAAGCAATGTTGTATACATATAAATTACTTTCTTGATTTTTCTACCTTGATAAGGAATTCCTGTGGGATATTCCTAAATATTTGTGCGTTATGGGAATCGAACCCAATACCTCCTACCTATTATAAAGCTGTAACAGACCTGTGTCTGTACATTTAAGATATTTAAGAAAAAAATGCTGCATTACGCTATAAAGGCGTGTCTGAACACAAAACATATTTTTTTTTATTTTTTGTCTATTTATCTGGTTGTCTGTTTGTTCGTTAGCGCATCATGTAAAAACTACCGAATTTTGATGCAACTTTTTTATTTGATAGCTCGAGATTAGACTTAAAAACTGGTATACATTTTATCCTGCTAATAGTAGCCCGATATAGATCGGGACCCTGAGATATAGTCTAAAAACTAGCTTTTGGCTGCAGCGATGCCGCGGGCAAAGGCTAGTATAATATGTTTCTCCTCCTTTAATTTTGAAAAAATAATATACTTGATTCTGCCAGCGTCTCCGTCCGCATAGACTTCAGAATATAAATCCCAAATTGTGACGTAGAGTAATTTTCACTAATTTTATCTCTATGTAAAAATCGCAATCTCTCGGCAAGTCCACCACGTATTGTTGAAGTGTGTCCGAAATGATAATTTCAGAACGTTATTTAGGATTAATAAATTTCATACTGGACTATGTAATAGTTTTGACCTCTCCACCTTCCGAAGAGCCTATGAAACTGTACAAATTATATAATAATTTCATGTCAACTGTTTAGATCGGTACCTATTCTAATATTTTTTATGCCTAATAATATGGTGCCTAGTCTAAAAATTAGAAAACAACATATAACATCATCATCATCTTGGCACCGACTTCAAACACATCAGTAGGTGTCAAGCACGGAAATTGTATGTAAATACTATATTAATTTTTGGTTCTTAGTTCAAGGTGTCTTTTGAAGGCGGTTTTTTTTTATTTCAAAATAATTTATTTTTTGCTTTTTAGTGGTTATTTATAAAATAGGTGCGTAGGTTAGAGTAGATGGTACATGATGGGGAGGCCTTCCTCGGAACGCAGCAGTCTGAAAATGATAAATATGGCACCTAAAGCGCAGTATACGAGTATATACATATAATATGGGTACACTAACTAAACTGCCTCGGTGGTGCAGCGGTAGTGAGTGCGACTGCTGATCATGAGGTCTTGACTTCGATCCCCGGGTCGGGCAGTGTTATTGAGCTTTTTCGCAAAAAGAAAAATTCTAAGCAATGTACGCCAATAGGCTTACCCCCTTTTACGTGGGACTTAAACATAGCTGGCGAACCGTGGGTGTGTAATACACCTCTGCTTACCCCTTCGGGCATACAGGCGTGATGCTATGCCAACTAAAAGCACTGTTCCAGTGAGCCAGAGAGTCGGCTGAAAATATCATCGAGGTAAGTCTAGATGCAATTTTTTAGATTATTGATGTTTTTTTAAAAACTGCTAAACCGATTTTGATAAAATTTGAATGGGAACACCTCTGATGTAGAACCTACCAAACAAAAAATAATCATTGAAATCGATTCATAATTGGCGGAATAACCGCGTCACAAACACACAAAAAAAAAACGTACTGCCGAATTGAGAATCCCCTCCTTTTCGGAAGTCAGTTGAAAAAAAAAAACACTTTCGCATTTATGATATTATAAGTAAGGATTTTAGACATGAATGAAAGAAGCGTACCTCTTCCATAGGAAGTAATAAAATACATTTTCACTGTTCTTGTGAATATAATAGACTGGTCTTCAACCCTTAAGTACTCCAGTTCTTTAACAACAAGATACGTCTTCATGGTTAGATAAGAGCGTGAGAATAGCTTTCACCGCTTCATAGAAACAGGTGCTTAGTTTTTGTGTCATCACAGAGTCAGAACAATTGTCGTGTTGATTAGGGTTGTCACTATAAAATAAAGTAATTTGAATGGTATCTTTTGAAATAAAACGACGTTTACGGAATCTATCGCATTTACTTCATCTTTTATTATCCCGACGATATCCATTGGACGTCCAACATCTCAGTCCACCCGTGATCATGAATGCTGTAAAGTATTCGAAACGTTTTGATATTCGTGTAAACATTCGCGTAAATAATAGAAAGTATTGATGGTATTTACCACGTCTTATATATTTGGACGTTTGGGGACTATAGTAGGTATGGTCATTATTGTTTTAATATGTGTGTATTTTTTTATTAGTTCGGGGACAAATATTTGTTTATTTTATGAATTATCTTTCTCCTATAGCGTATTTTTACCTAGCGTAAATTCCCATTTCAATTTCTTCTGTGTTCACTACTGATGAAAATCTAATTTTGAAGATGTACAATTTATTAATTGGCAAGAAAAAACATGATAGATTAATCACCACATATATATTATTAGTTCTTTTTTTATATTTGATGTATTCTTATTCCGTTTCGACAACCCTAATAATTGCGACCTCTTATTAAATCGCATACATTATAATTACTATTGTCATTACTCCTCATTGTTTAGCATTTCCGAACGATATCGATTCGTAATTATGTGCACATTTGAAAGGAAACATCGTGGGGAAACCAGCATGTTTGAGAAATTTTCTCAACGAGTTGTGACTCTCAACCAAATTACCATCGTGGTGGACTTAGAAGTATAGGCTAAATCCCTGTATTCTCAGAAGAGACCCGTTTCCAATTATGGAATATAATGCATTGAGGCCTTATCCATAGTACACACTTTTGGAGGTTAGAGGTCTCTTACCTCTACTTCAGAAAATTTATATTGATCGCACGTATCTATGAATTGGCAAAATAAAAAAGTGGCCCATGAGTTTCTTTGCGGGTTCTTCTCATGAAAGGCTTTACGCTACAGAATCCGGCCGCTTGTGGCAATCAAAAATGGCACTTTGTTGTTGATAACGTACTTTTCTCAGGCGCTCGTGTTAATTATTAGTCAATTCTTGACGATTTTAAGGGCTACAGACTGGCTATATAATAGACCTATGAAATAAAGATATTTTTGAATTTGAATTTACGGGAAGCAAGCACGGTACTAAGCCTCCGGTCTCATTCTCAATTATTACTCCTTTAAGGTGCCAACGTCTGGTGGCAGTAAGGAATGTGCACGCTTATTGTCAGTGGGACACCGTCAACCATCGCGCGCGATTTGTATAGGTATAAGTACATTATTTTAGTTGTATTTTCTATTTTAGAGTACAACAAAAAATACTTTATTCTATTGAATTATATTGCTTCCATATACCCAGTTTAACTTTTATTATTTTAACTAACTACATATATAATATACTCATATTTGAACTTTAAAAAGTTTACTTCAGCTAATAATAAACGTCTCTGCTCATCTATGGCTTATGAGTAGAATTTGAAAGTGATTATACTTTAATAGCTTTATTATCGAGTTAAAATATAAAACTTACCGAAACTAATTCCTCATAATCTACTCCGTGAGGCATCGAGTCATTCTGATGCGCCTTCCACATCTTCAATCCATCCTTCTTCAGAAGCCCTTCTTGTTTCTTCAGCACTAGTTTCAACTGCTTCCCGAATGCCTCCAGATCTATTCTATGCACATCTGTTGCCTGACCATCTACCAACCGCTCCATATCACTCAACGCACTGCCACTATCACTGACTTCACTCGAATTTGATACTTGAAAATTTAAACTCACTGTGTGATTTAAATCACCTATTATATCTACATCTTTGATGGAATCTTTTGCTTTCACAAACATCTCATCATTTAGCAAAGATGGCGGACTTGTTCCAACCTTCCATTGGCGTTCTTTTGAATTTTTTTCATGTGGTATCTTGCTGGGGTTGCCCGTGTATGAATTGGCATGGTGATTTGTGGTTATATGCCGTCGGGATAAGTGGTGGGTTAGCTGTACCAGGTGGTAATTAGGCACCATCGTGTGGTGTTCCACGTGGAATAAGTTTTGAAGCTCATTTGGTGTCATATGCTCGTGGATCTGGAACAAAGATAAATAAATTATTAATACATGTTTTTGTATTTTATAAAGCCTATTTAATAGATATCCGCATTCGCTTTTGATCCAGATTGCCTAGACATAAGAAGTGATAAAAATTGCAATAATACTTAAAATTTTTTATATTGCTCGGTAAAATCATTTATAAAATTGTGTGTTATAGTAAAAACACGTGTGTTTGTGTAAGCAGTAATGCGAACGTCAGTCGTACTGCGTATTATAATATGAAAAGAAGAAAACTTCTTAACGTGTTTTATTAAGTAATTATAGAGAAGTTGTTGTTGTTGTTGTGTTGTGTGTTGTTTTATTTATTTTCTTATTCCTCTATAACTGTAATTCTTGTTTTCAAGTTTTAAGGTATTGAATCAAGCAATTTGTTCAGGGCTTTAACTCTCTTGTCTAAAGCTTTCCAAGATTATTATATTTAAAATTAAACTATGGGTACATTTAAATTTCTTAAATTTATAATATATATTTGAGGTTATTTTTTTTAAACCTGTTATCGAGCAGGCAACAATTTAATTAAGTAATTAGACCTCATCAAGGAGAATCGTATTACAAGCGTTAGCCCACAGGAACTCGTACCGCGAATAATTATCAATGTGAAAGTGAGTCTATTTGTCTGATACTTCTTGAATCCGTAATTATTCAACCGATAATCATGAAATTTGGCACACGTGTGCTAAAAACTCTATATTCTGACAGAAAAAGACAGATTTTTAATACAGGAAACAATATTGTTTTTGTATGAGGTTATTTATGTGTCAGATGTTGACGTATGTAATAAAGGTAAAGTTTCGCAAAAAATATTGTTTAATCATATCCATATTTTACTTAAATGGTAACATTGACCGCTGGTAAATTATTTCGTTCTGCAAAATACTTATTCTAGACAAATTAAACGTCTACAGCTATTTATAGAAGCTACCCAGACGATTATCCCATTAAAAAAGACGGTAGATAACAGTGTAATTATAAGAACATATATTTCGATCAGCGACTAAACCATTAAACTGTAGGGACCATGTAAGTACGAATGAGGGTAGTCATGTCAGCAGTTTAGCGTGCGAGCGAGAAGTATGTGAGGCACTCGGCCAGTTACTGTGCACTGGCCAGCCCGTAAACTTGTGTGTTATATTTGGGAAATTTAGTTAGGATTTTATTGAATAAATTAGTTGTTTTTTGGGACTTATTGGATATATTTATAATTTGATATAAGTTTTTCTACTATCTATATGCAGGCGATATGTGTTTATTTCCCTTGTTTTTTTTTGCAAACAAGCATACGACCCACCTGACTGGTGGGCAATTACCGTAGTCTATAGATGCTAGCAATACCAGATGCATCACTGCCATCTAAAAAGGTAAGGGATAGGAGGTGGATAGGCAGGATACTAAAGAGAGGATAGGATGGGTAATAAGGAAAGGATTTTGTGAGAGGGTGGTAATTACCCGATCGATCCGGCCCATTCATGCTGGGATAAGCAAGATTCTACCACTAGGTGGTAGTCTCTCAAAATAAACACATAATGTGATGTCACATTGTAATTTTAATCCGTCACCACTTACATTGAAAATATTGTCACAGTGACGTAACTAGCCATAATTATTAATTGTCCAAAACCAATAAAGCCAAGGTTTTCTTAAACCACTCATTTTCCGCATTAATTCATACTAGGTCCAACCATGGCCCAAATGCGATATACGTCTCGATATTTATAAATCAGGTAATGTATCGAGAAAGGCTCTGTACACATACTCGTATATTGACCTCTGTCAAGGCTTTCGAGTTTGCAACGTTGACATTCAAACAAAATGCTACCAATACGGATGTATTGTACGTTCTGTTATTGCTTAAATTATTGGTAATACTCCATTAAAATACATTGCATGTTAGCGAATACGTTTTTATTAATATAATATCCTAAATTGAAGGTTATGTAAACAATTTGCCCGGCAAACATTTGATAAGTGACTAACTTATGACAGCCGGCGTCCTCCGTGCTTTGAGAGGCATGCTATTTTTGTTTGGTGTTACGTTTATACGCCGTAACTGCTAAACCAATCATCGTGAAATTTCATGCATGGAGCCAAGAAAAGGACATAGACTACCTTTTATCCCGGTAAACTGGATAGTTCCTATGAGATAACTATTTTTGTATATATATAATAAACTACTACACAGATGACGAAGTGGTTTAGATAACGGCCGAGTGTTATGGGTTCGATTCTTTGTGTGATCCACAAATAGTTGTTCTGAATCTGGATGTGCATTGTGTCCGTGAAATTGTATGTTTGTACAGTCCCCCGCGATACAAGGATTATTCCTTAGTGCAGGGTGTTAAAAAATATGTGTTGTAGAGCGACTTACATTCTAAAGTCGCGGGCAGAGTCTAGTCTATCTATAGATCTAGATATAAAATTATTTTATATGCGACCTATTAATGGACCCGTTTCATCAATGCCCATGAAAATAGGCCGAAGTAAATGTTTTTATGTGATATTTTTGTAACTCGCCATAAAATATAAATAAACCATAAACATGCTGATGTAGTTGATGTGTATATTATATTTTCTATATGCTTTAACGGATCGTAATGAACTGATTGGTATACATAGATGCTTGAAGATGGCAAATGTTTTGGTGATAGAAGTTTTGGTACAACTCGGCACTCAATGACAACATCTACCAGATTTCGTCGTCCCGAAACCACGGATGCTGCAACGCAGTTAAAACGTCTGATTAAAGGTAGTTTCAATTTACCTATTTTATAAGCAACAAAGTACTTTAAATATATGTACAATTCACGAAGGTTTAAAAGTAACTAAAATCTATGAGATTTTGATAGTATTACCGTTATGACACGTTACCTAAAATATTTATTGAAGTTTTGCAGTGCTTGCTTAATGATAAGACCAAAGGCTGCTAAAAGACAGTGGTATGGAGCTCGATTCCCCAATCCAAGACCGTAACTTAGAAACGCACCTCTGATTTTTGAAAAGTATATGTGTATTTGTTTTATAGCTCGGTGGTATTTGTTGATAAATTATCACGGAGGAGAAGGAAAATATTTTGAGGATGCCTTAGCGATTTTGTCGGTGGATTCTGATGTCTGTCAACTTCAATTGGGACACCATGGTGAATTGATTCATCTCGCATTCTGAAAAGATGCGAAACGAGGCTTGTGCTCAACAGAGAAACACATATTTCAGAAAAAAATTAATTCGATTAGTTTCAAGTTTCTATTTTTCATGTTTTTTTTTGTGTGAATAATTTAAAATTATAATATACATCATTATAACTCCGGCCATGTGTTACTGCAGTGCTTTTATTTCGTTCGTTAAATTTGTAATAAAAAAAATCTTGATAATGACTATCCTATCTTTTAAGTTGGAATATTAAGACTGGATCAGTAGTTTTACAGTTTATCGCGGATAAATACGGTGACAGCATTTTTTATATATTTATTATGATTCCAAATAATGTTACTAACTTATCATCACGCCATTTCCCTTGCGGGGTAGGCAGAGAGAACAGAGTGCCAAGAGGCTCTATTCTTGCATACATCTCTCGCTTCCTCAACATTCATAACTCTCTTCATACACGCTCGTTGGTTTCGGAGACTCGCTGGCTCCACCTGCCTTCAATACATGACCGATCTGGTCTAGGTAGGTGAGTCTAGATCTCCCCCTGTACCTACATCCTTCCAATTTCGCATTGTATATCTTCTCAACCAGTCGCTCGTCCGGAATTCTTTGGCATCTTTACACCAATACTCTCTTTCATACCTACTCGCTCTCTTACGTCGTTATTACGAATGCGGTCAGTCAGCCTCACTCCATAGATTCTCTGCAGAGATCGCATTTCCATCAGGGCGAAACTACTGATTGTATTTAAAAGAGACTTTTTTAAACCTGTAGGCCTAACAAAGTTGCATTCTATGATCGCCAACGCTATAGAAAACTATTAAAAGGTATGGGAATTTAACATTTTTAACGATGTCTATAACGCTAAGTTATGTGACTTAACCTTAGAGATGTAAAATTTCTATACATTTTATTAATTTTATACAGCATTAGCGATCAATCAGGGAATGCAACATGGCTAGGCCCACTGATCCGGCTATAGGAAGGTCAGACATAGGACAGACAATCACTAAATATCAAATAATATTCTTCTTTCAAAAATGATTATACCTATATTTAAGCCTTAATCACGGACCAACATAGGTCTATTTTCACCTGTGCCCCGCGCTATATACTACATAGGATGACATGACACTGGACTTCCATCCACAGAGAGCAGGTTTATGTGAGTCGTGGACTGACTTATTAAAACTTTAGCCATTAGTAGAAGTACGAGTATCTATTGTTATACTGTACTACTCTGTGTTATAAAAACTGTAAACAATATATATGTATAAATAAATAAATAAACTTCTACGATGTTTTAAGAAGAGCTAGTTTATGCATCATTTATACAATGGAAAAAATATACATTTGTATCCGTGTGTCAATATTTCTGCCTCTGTGCCAATATACGCTACGAAACCTTTGATGAAATACGTGGTAGTAACGAAATTGCACCTAACAGCTCTTTGACACCTTGACCTGGATGCTTGTCTACATCGTGGACCTTCCCACTATTGTTACGCATTAAATTACCATAAACCATCAGGGCGAAACTACTGATTGTATTTAAAAGCAATTTTTTTTTTAAACTCTTTACCTGATCCGACTATAAAAAGGTCAGGCATAGAACAGACAATCACTAAACATCATGTGATGACCTGACTATCCCAAGATTAATTATTTTTAATGTTGATAATACAATAGTAGGACTGTTCTAAACTTTTTTACAAGAATTATGAGAGAAAATTTATATGGTGTACTACAAATGAAGGACGAACTTCAGTCATGGCAGCCAATAAGACTACAACCATTTGCCTTGTGATGGACTCTTTCTTCTGCACGGGTGTCATACGAGGTGACTGAGGGAAGTAAGCAATAATCATCTAACATTTCATTACTGGTGTTGAGTACGAAGTGAGAGTATTCACTTGTTATCATACCCGAGCGGTCGGTACCACCATCTTCGGTGTGGCTGATAGTAAAACTCCTCACACATTGGTTGTAGCGAGATAGCCCTCCATTCAATAATACCTATTTTTTTTCAAACCTTTTTCTGGCCCACTATTGGGCGCGTGTCTCCTCTCATGGTGAGAGAGATTAGGCCGTAGTCCACCACGCTGACCCAATGTAGGTTGGCAGACTTCACAAACTGTTGAGAAAATCACTCATGCAGAGCATGCAGGTTTTCTCGCGATGTTTTCCTTCACCAAGTTTTACCTCTTACCATGGGCCGGAGTTCGTCTGCCACCATAGTCAATTAAAAATATATAATTGTGTAAACTGCCTTTGCTACGATTGGACCAGACTTATTACCGTCGTCTATAAGTACATACTTTGCTACCATTATTCTACAAATTTTATTAAATAAAACTACTTTTATGGAACATATATTAATAGATTCTATAAAAGTAACAACAAAAAAACAATCATTTGCTTGATTTTTTGCATCAAGATGTTTTGAATACTTTACAGCATTATTAGACACGGGTGTACTAAGGTGATTGACATCAAATATTAAACAAATAATTACAAAAAATTTATCTGCTTATAATTTAAATGTTTTTTTACGATTTGTAATATTCTAGTGGTAGTTACTAGTAGAGCCTCGCATACTTCTATTCAGTAGATAAACAACTATTTAGGATTTGTGATTGAACTGAGAATTAAAAGTAACAAACATTATTAGATTCATTGGTGTCTTATAAGGCAGTTTTAACTTATAATAAGTCGTTACGTAAACGCAAGTGTCAAAAATTTGGAACATATATAGCTATTGTGTTATAACCATTTAGACGTTAACACCAATCGTGACGTAACAGAAAGTTTCGAACTTTAAATATAACAAATTTATCGCTAATCGGCAATATAAGGCGTTTGTATTTTGAAATACACATGTTTATAGACGAAATATTAAGTTGAGAAATGGATTAAGATGACAAAACTTTGGCTGTTGAAAAAGTTAATCAGATTAATATAAAATAATGTTTTTATGAAATAAATATGATGATATTGTTTTTAAAATAATAAAGCAGTTCTTTTAAGATCCGAGCCCTATTCTCAATCCCTTGTTTTCTTTCTCGCCAACTTTTATCCCTTTTGTTTCTGCATATTTGCTATACTTGTAGCATAAAATAAAATTAAAATTGACATTGCGTTTTGTTAGAAATAAACTTTAACACCTTTGCACCTGTATTGAGGAGATCTCGGCTAGAAACTCACTGACTAAAACAGTTTAAAATCGCTATTTTTTTAATACCTAAAAATAAATCTGTCTAAAATGTTCTTTTTTAAATTGGATTGTACTACACACACATTATATGCAGGGTATTGCAGGTTCGAATCTTACACAGAACATTTTTTTGTATGAATATAAATGCTTGTTCTAAGCCGTGTACTTTGTGTGCGTTAATTACATGTTTGTAAAGCGTCTTACATACAGCAATTATTCCCTTATACAGAGTGTTGTCTTTTATAAAAAAAAACTTCATAATATCCTTTTTTGTGTAATAAATCACAACCTATTTGCATACTACAAATTTAATTACGACAAAATTGCAATACGAAAACATAAACACCTCCTATATCCGTTCACTTCCACTACATCACAGACTAAACTCCACCTTATTGATGTTTCATTAAAATATATTTTCCATTATACATGATACTTATACTTGTTTGAAACAATAGAATTAAAAACGAAAGATGCTGTAACAAGGTCGAAATTCAATTGTAGTTCAAGCAATGGCATATATGAGGTGTGTTGAAATACTGATCTCGATAATGAGTAAGGCCGTGATCTGAACCGCAAGATCGTGGTAGAAAGCCTTCGCTTATGTAAACAATACGTAAGCTTTCGTTGAAAAAAGAAAAGTTATTTGGTAGTTTTTGTGGTAAAGGCTCAACTGGCCGGCTCAAGTAGAAGTGCCACCCTCTCGCAGTCTCGAATATTTTCCTCATACTTTGTCTATCGTTCATCCTCTCCAGCTTCTCATTCTTCCTCTCTACTTCTTGTGCCTTTCTTTGGATCTCAACTGATATCCTTAGTATTTGCTAGCGTATAATATATATTTGAAAACCGCTTACCACCAGGGGGGTCATATGCTTATATCCTTGTAACTTATAACTGATACACTACAAATGTATTGTAATTAATTAACTTAGGGCTCTTTTTTAAGTACAATCGAAAATGAAGCACACTCGCTTAAACGATACATATTCACTTGTGATTTAAATATTGTTGAAGTATAGGTACATATCTGGAAAGATTTAAATATCTTTGATTGTACTTATTTTTTTCCAGTGGTAGAGCTTTACTTATCCTAGCATGAATTGGCTGGCTAGATCGGGAAAGTACCACCCTCTCACAAAAGATCAGCGTGTAAAAATGGTAGTTACACCTATCGTTGTGTTATGTATGGTGAGTGAGAGCACCGGAGGCCCAAACTTCCTCCCTATCCTCTCCTTAGTATCCTACCTATCCTCTCCCGATTATCTTTCCTATCCTCCTCCTATCCCTTTCCATGAAGATGACGACGCGCGAGTGATGCCTCTGATGTTGCTAGTGTCCATAGGCTATGGTAACCGCTTACCATCAGTTGGTATATTCGTTCGCCACCCATGTAGTATAAATGTATATAATTGCCGTGTGGGGCTGCCACCACGAATAGCTTTACCCCGTCGCTTCTCATGGGAGTCGTATAAGCCGACTAAGGGATTACCGAGGACTGGGCAGCAGCGTTCCCCTGTGTACTAAAAACATCCTCTGCGATCGCCAACCCACCTGACAAGCGTGGCGATTATGGTAAAACCCCCTTTTTGAGGAGGCCTATGTCCAGCAGTGGACGATGAAAGGCTTATGGATGGATGGATGGTAGTATAAAAAAACTTACGCATATGGAAACACAGATTCTGATAAAGACGTGCAGTCTCTGAGTAGTAAGGTCATACAAAGCATTTAGGACGATTGGATCAAATATCTACTATGAAAAAATTATATATAATATACTAAATCTGAAATGTGTTCAATAAAACGTTGATCAACTTGCTATACCTTTTAAAAATACTACAGATTGTCGGGGCTGATCTAAGGGAAAAAATCAGTGAGACATACCTATATTTATGTATACCTAAAGGAAATACAAGCCTTTTGATTTGAATAATATATATTAAGTCTAGATTTAGTATTTTGTATAGTTGGTCGAAATATTTACCAAAAATACCACTTAATAAATACACAGAATAACTTGAACGCGTCGATGTCTTTTTCACTGAAAAATTTTATAGCATCGATTTATAAGGTTCTTAATTTACATATAAATTAGCTATATTATAAGCCTACAGCAGTACTACAACTCTACAGATACTTCCTATAGGTTGATATTTAGATTTTTAATGAAAAGTTTGAAAAGTTTTTTAGAATTCTTGAATAATATAATTTCTAAGGTAATAAAATAAAGAATAGAATTTTAGTATTTCAAACAAAAAAATCAAATCAGGCCTGGCAAATTAATTTTATTTATATGCTGGTACAAATTTCTTTATAGCAAAAAGTTCTGGCTAAGTACAACATTATAAAAATAATATTGTAATTGTTATATTTGACGAGTAATAACATGCACAATAAAGAAAAAAACAACTGTTTGAAACATCACTATAAAAATTAAGCTACGTTTAAAATTGCTTTTCAGTATTCGTTCTATTAATATACCTACGCGGTATAATGTGATTAATTACTGCAATATTCAATACCGCCCCTACACATCCTATTACATGTACCGCCCCTTATGAAAATTATTAACCCGCGTTCATAACTAGGCATAACATGTTAGCTATTTAGGTTGGGACCCTTATGATTATCCAGCTACTCATGGTTAGAATGTCTATGGTTAGATACATTTTAATTATTATATTGTCACCATTATAAATAAATAATAGTCATGAGAAAGCAAAATCAGTGAGAATTGCATGAATATAATAAATTATAATTGAAATGGAAATACTCCAAAATAGAATACAGAAGCTCGTAGTGATTAATTTGTTCTACATTTATAGCTAGATGGCACTGTATGCTAAGAAAATTTTTCTCTAAGATTTCCTCACATCTTTTACTTTGAAGTCAGTTATTATTTTGTGATTTTTATATGATTCTAAAGTTTATAAAATGTGAAAGAATAAATTAACAAAAACTGTTTGTTGTTCTCACAAGGCAGCACAACAAGTCAGCGATTACAGAGACTGGTGAAACAGCGAATAAAAACCAATTCTGCAATAAAATAACAAACAATCTTAGTTATTAATTACATAATTCAATGCAATTATAGTGAATGGGAAATTTCAACAGTAGAGCTCTTACAAATTGTATCTATGGAACACGAATACACATCGGATATCTACGATTACTTTGTGTATCTATCTCCATTAATATTATAACAAAGAAATATTTATATATGTTTGTAATTGATAAACTCAATAACTATTGAATCGTTTTAAATTATCCTTTCACTAGTGGAAAGTTCGTTATTCAATAGTAATATAGGTTAATACTTTGGTTTGTGACCTATCGGGTAGTGCAGTGACGATAACTTTTTATAATTACAGATTGAAGTAGGTAATTAAAATACTGAAGTCACATTTTAAAAAAATATTAAAGAACTTGAACTCTAACTTACATTTCCTACTTCTAAGGCTAAGTTAAAAAGGAGTTTTTAACCATGTTTTATAAAAAATCTTCCAGTGGTTTAGACGTGAAAGCGTGACAAACGCATAGTTATTTTCGTATTAGTGTATATTCTTAATGATTATATATCAAGCAATTTTGACATCAACTATTCAGACAATATTATAACACAAAGTTAATCAAAACGATATTTTCAATGTAATGTAGATTATATCATCTTATTCTATTGTCTTTCTATTTATAACCTTACAATATTCACATAAGGCTTACAATAGAATGTAATGAATAGTCTATTGTTACACACTTTCTAAATAAACCGGCACCGACAAAGTTATCGATTCAATAATGTGTTAATTAATGGAATAATTTTCCATTGTGTATCGATTATATGGTGGGGTGATAAAGTGCATCTTTAAATCACATTGAAATAGTATATATGGTCACATAGTATTATTAAATACTTTTCACTAAAGACAAGATTCATAATATTATTGTACTTTTTAGCATTCGACATGACCGGCTATTAGTAAAAACTAGAAAGATATGTAAAAGTGCATAGAGAGAAATTTTCTATTAGTAGGATTCAAACTTGCGTCTTCACCTATCCGGGAAAACTAGAAAAAAAAATAGGCAGAGAATGTATCTTTTTGCAATTTAAAAAAAAATAGTTTTTAGTATGACATGATTAATAATAACTTCACTCGTATGTATTTAAGAAGCAATTTAGCGATGGATTTAACTTGTGGCTGTAAGCAGAATCTTAAGAACAGTCAAATTGTTACTAAAGATGACTCTACCTTGCATGTATTTATTTATTATATATGTACTTTATATTTATAGTACAGCATTATTAAAGTAGAGAGGTACAGACACACATTTATACATTAAACACAAAGTGAAAAATGTGAAATCGAAAATAACAGTCAGGAGCAGGATTTGAACCTGCATCTTCTGGATACCGTCCAGATGCTTTACCAATTCAGCCATCCTGACAATTGCTCCTGACTGCTAATTTCGACAACACATCATACTTAACGTCTTTGGGTGACGCCTGCGCCATCTGTCGGACGTATTTTCATACATTATACCGACCAGGTAAACTTAATTTTACAATTAAGATTTTTACCTAATAATGACGCAAACCCTATAAATATTTATATATATTTGTAGCATTTGACATGCTTAGCACTATACATTAAACACAAAGTGAAAAATGTGAAATCGAAAATAACAGTCAGGAGCAGGATTTGAACCTGCATCTTCTGGATACCGTCCAGATGCTTTACCAATTCAGCCATCCTGACAATTGCTCCTGACTGCTAATTTCGACAACACATCATACTTAACGTCTTTGGGTGACGCCTGCGCCATCTGTCGGACGTATTTTCATACATTATACCGACCAGGTAAACTTAATTTTACAATTAAGATTTTTACCTAATAATGACGCAAACCCTATAAATATTTATATATATTTGTAGCATTTGACATGCTTAGCACTATACATTAAACACAAAGTGAAAAATGTGAAATCGAAAATAACAGTCAGGAGCAGGATTTGAACCTGCATCTTCTGGATACCGTCCAGATGCTTTACCAATTCAGCCATCCTGACAATTGCTCCTGACTGCTAATTTCGACAACACATCATACTTAACGTCTTTGGGTGACGCCTGCGCCATCTGTCGGACGTATTTTCATACATTATACCGACCAGGTAAACTTAATTTTACAATTAAGATTTTTACCTAATAATGACGCAAACCCTATAAATATTTATATATATTTGTAGCATTTGACATGCTTAGCACTATACATTAAACACAAAGTGAAAAATGTGAAATCGAAAATAACAGTCAGAAGCAGGATTTGAACCTGCATCTTCTGGATACCGTCCAGATGCTTTACCAATTCAGCCATCCTGACAATTGCTCCTGACTGCTAATTTCGACAACACATCATACTTAACGTCTTTGGGTGACGCCTGCGCCATCTGTCGGACGTATTTTCATACATTATACCGACCAGGTAAACTTAATTTTACAATTAAGATTTTTACCTAATAATGACGCAAACCCTATAAATATTTATATATATTTGTAGCATTTGACATGCTTAGCACTATACATTAAACACAAAGTGACATGTCAAATGCTACAAATATATATAAATATTTATAGGGTTTGCGTCATTATTAGGTAAAAATCTTAATTGTAAAATTAAGTTTACCTGGTCGGTATAATGTATGAAAATACGTCCGACAGATGGCGCAGGCGTCACCCAAAGACGTTAAGTATGATGTGTTGTCGAAATTAGCAGTCAGGAGCAATTGTCAGGATGGCTGAATTGGTAAAGCATCTGGACGGTATCCAGAAGATGCAGGTTCAAATCCTGCTCCTGACTGTTATTTTCGATTTCACATTTTTCACTTTGTGTTTAATGTATAGTGCTAAGCATGTCAAATGCTACAAATATATATAAATACACATTTATACATTATGTGGTACAATGGGCGGCCATTTAATTAAAAGTAATTTCTACCAGGCAACCTTTACATGTAATATCAATAATCCCAAGTAAGTTTCTCTAAATTCTGTAAAATAAAATGGTTTTTGATCTATACTTTTTAGCATTTGACATGCTCCGCTACTTTTTTAAAGTACAAATTATTATTATTTTGTAAAAGCAAAATAAATTCAGATCAAAATAATGTACTAGGTTTGTAGTTTTTCAAATGTCTCAGACATTTTAATTATTTGTAAATGGTAGCTTTACAAAGATCAGGCGGTTGTTGCTAAAACTTAATATAAATATTTATGAAATTTTTATTAACTTTCAAATGAAGGCTTTACAATTATAGTATTTAACGTAACTCGAATGACTATTTAAAAAAATGTTGAATATAGTTTGAGGATTAGTAACTATTTATCAGTTCTTGCCCATAAAATTGTCTACTTACTTCATTGAAAACTTCACCACAAAATAAAACTTGAGTTCATCAGTAAACGTTTTCCCCTCATTTTACATAATATATTACATAGCCTGTGAATCGTTTGTATGTAAATAAATGAATTGGTGGCAAAAACTACAGACAATGGCACAAGAACAATGTATATGTATCTACACAATACAAGAAACACGAATGTCGATAGGCCTGCCATTTGAATATCAAGAGAATGAGTTTATGTAGGAGCTAATCAATGTTTTGTGAAATCTAATTATATATGCTTCCTTATGTTAGCATGCAGCCGTGTGTGGCCGGCTTTAGAATTGTCCCACCCCCCTCCACCCATGGGAGTCGTAAGAGCTGACTGAGGAAATACCGAGAGAGTGGGCAGCAGCACTCCTTCGAGTATTAACAACATCCACTGCGATCGCCAACCCGCCTGCCAAGCGTGGCGATTACAGCACTGTCCCCCATTCTCGGGGAGGCCTATGTCCAGCAGTGGACTTTAAAAGGCTGATGGCTGTGAAGTACCATACTTTCACAGAAGATCAGCGTAAATTGGTAGGTACTGCTACTGTTGTGTTTCGTATGAAAAGTGAGAACTTCATCCCTCCTCTCCCTTTACTTGAAATTGGAGATGCACGTAATGACTCTGCTGTTACAAGCATCTAGGGTCTACGGTATGTGCTTACCATCAGGTGGACTGTATGTTTGTTTGCCACCTGTGTAGTATAAAAAAGATAGTAGTATATTAGACTTCTTGTGGCAAAAGTTTGCAATTTTAAGTCGCAAGATCTCAGGTTCAAAACCTGGGACATGTAATAAGCGTTATTAGATGACCTGTGGTAATCGTATCTTAGCATTCTAGTTAGTAAGTAGCTAATTGCTCATTTTACAACTTTGTTGTATTTTGCGACGATCAAATATTATTTATTACTTTACGTGAATCGTACTTGCCACATGCAAAGTGACGTAGACGTAGTAGAGCAAGGTAGTAACTTAGTATCAGGTGTTTGTCACCATCCTGTTGCCTAGCAACAGTACCATATTAAAAATGTTTCTTAAAGTTTACGAAGACAAGGCTAGTATTTCAAATAAAAAAAAAACACCTTTGAGAAATTACCCTCTTTCAATTCCTCTGCATGGAGATCTCGTAACAAACGTAACTCGCAAAAATAGTTGATGCTGAAGAATTGAATTAATTCGACACTTCCACTGCACGTGGTAGAAAAATGAAAATAAGCCGTTGAACAATAGCCTTGTCTCAAGCTTTGTTTAATTTTAATTGGTATAGCAATGGTGGTATAGCAATTGGTATAGCAATGGTGGTATAGTAATTGTTATAGCAATGGTGGTATAGCAATTAGATTATAGGTCAAACAAGTATTAGTCCGCTATAGATATTAATATAATACTCGCTTCAAATAGCTAGATGTTATAGCACCACCTGTTTAGTAACGAGAAAATATACAAGGCTTGCATTTGTTCCAACTTATTTAATTAAACACAAAGTGAAAAGTGAGTTAAGTTACTATCTGGTCAAAGCTTTAAGTCACATGCAATATATCAGCAATAGAATCTAAATGAAAATTGCTTAAAACCTTTTCAAAAAACTTCCACTCATCGGATTCAAAACTCATCTCTCTATCTTTTGAATGGATCCAACACTACACATTGACAAAATGTTTTAACAAATACTTAACGTCAATTATCAGTAACACTAATACAACAACTGTTAATACTCGATATTAGAAGATATTGAAAGTTAATCGATTCTGCGCAAATTTTAGGAGTTTGTATATTACAAAACATCCATAGGTACTATTATAAAGCTGTAACAGAACTATGTCTGCGAATTTAAGATATTTGAGAAAAACTATTGTATTAAGCTATTCAGGTGTGTCTGGAATAAAAAAATATTTATTTTTAGAATTCTTGTCTGTTCGTTTGTTCGCAACAACTTCTTCCGTTTGATAGCTCTTGACTAGACTTCAAAACACAGTATACATTTTATGCCGCTACTATACCGGGAACCTAAAAACTAGCTTTTTCCTGTGGCGAAGCGTAAAGGCTAGAGTATACCTAATAAAGATCATAGTTTATTACGACATAATAAAAGCATATCTATTTTTATAATTTGACATAAATTATAGGAGCTAACGATTCTACATATTTAAATCTAGTCTTATGTTCAAGTTAGATCGAAAACAAGTTGTAAATTATCTATGATTTAAGGTGATTTGACATAAATCTAAAATATATTTTGACATATCCAATAATATAACAAATCCTTATTAACATTACAAATGTTATAGCGCGTTTGATTGTTTATTACGTTGTCTTGAACTGAGATGGTTTCAGTGCAATAGCAATATTTCAGAGAGATAATAATTATTGACTGACCTCATTCGTAACGACGACGTAAGAGAGCGTGTAGGTATGAATGAGAGTATTGGTGTAAAGATGCGAAAAGGAATCCTCCGATGGTTCGGACATATGGAAATAATGCCGGACGTGTGACTGGTTAAGAAGATATACAATACGAAAGTGGAAGGATGTAGGTACAAGGGGATACCGAGACTCACCTACCTAAACCAAATCGGTCATGTATTGAAGGAAGGTGGAGTAAGGAGTCTCCGAAACCGGCGAGCGTGTATGAAGAAAATTATGAATGTTGAGGAAGCGAGAGATGTATGCAAGAATAGAGCCTCTTGGCACTCTGTTCTCTTTGCTAACCCCGCAAGGGAGATGGGGTGGTGATAAGTAAGTAAGTAGATAAAAATTATCTCATGCGTCATAGAGTGAGGCATTTATATTATGAGGTCCCCCGCAAACAATATCGGGGGCATAATCTAATGTAATAATATCTATTGTAATAGCTGTGTAGCCTTGTTGGATACGCGTAGAACTCTAGTAGGGCCTGTGAAACATTTTTAATTTGTTTACTAGGTATCTTGAAAAAGTTTGGAGTGTGACAATGAATTAGACATGACGCAAGAACATGATCAGATATAATGAGGAAAGTTGGTTTTCAAATATACGAGTATGTGGTATAAGTAAATAAGGTAAACTTCACTTTAATGTTTTGCAAATTTTAAGCCACTACTATTATCAATAATATATCATATTAAAATTTTTAGCAACATTGGATAATAGGTGTTCATGAGGTCTTGGGTTCGATCCCCGGGTCGGGCAGTGTTATTGAGATTTTTCGTAAATAAAAAATTCCCAGTAGTAGCCCGGAGTTTGAAATTGTGCCCGGTAGACGACAATATAAGCCCCCTTTTACTTGGAACTCAAATATAGCTGGCGAACTGTGGGTGTGTAATACACCTCTGCCTACCCCTTCGGGGAATACAGGCGTGATGCTTTGCGCTTTTTTTTCAACTCTTTTATTGTGCCATTTTAGGCACAGGCCTCCTCTCATAGTCAAAGGGACTTAGGGCGTAGGGTCCACCGTATTGCATGTGCGAGTTGGCAGACTTCAGAATTCGTTGAGAAAATTTTAAAGGCATACAAGTTTCTTTAAGATGTTTGTCTCATGCCACCGAGCAATGATAATTTGTAAATAAATACACGCATAATTTCTAAATATTTAAAAAACCGCACGCCTGGGTTTGAACTTGATATCACTGTATTTACGGTTCTTTGTTCTACCGTTAGGCTATAACTGCAATACCACTGAAGTAATGTCTTCCAGTTCCAGTGGACCGCCAGTACAGGCGGAGAGACGGCATACGGTGGGCTTATTTAGTGGCCCTCACCCACACGTCCCTGTTCATTGCCCCAAGCGACAGTTGGTACATTTTTTCCGCCTTAAAATAAAAAAGACTATCACTGCAATGCTTATCACTTATCAGCGTAACTATATAAATAAAATGATATAGGTCTGGTGTTATGCGCGCAACTCGAAAAAAACTACTGGATAGATTTCAATTAAGTTTTTCAAACTTTTTTGATCTATATTTTTTAGCATTTGACATGCTCTGCTACTTTTTAAGTACACATTATTTGTGAATAAGGAAAAGTTTTTCAAGTTTTATTTCTAAGACACTTGGCCCTTATCTAAATATACAAGTATAATTACTACGTCATATTTGGTTCGGATTTATATATCACAACAAAGTAACGCCTCATTATTTCAATATCAAGAAATAAGTACTCGTATTTATCGACAGACTTATCCTATCACCACGCAAATATGTAGTATTATTCATAATGATTATAATGTGCCACAGAACATGGTTTACTTACAAAATCAAGACCAATCATCGATTAGTACCACAAATTATGAGTAGCAGAACAGTTCAATTGATAGAGCATATTTTCCCACCGGTCCATTGCAACACCACTTTACTAGAGCAAGGTTGGGTCTCGCGGCCGTTGAACGAATGTCAGCTGGCTTTCCACTTGTATACTGATCATAATAATCCTAATGGATTTGGATAAAAAATGTCTCAACTTAATAAAAACCATGCTTTTTAAATATTTTAGCTTCAACTTTTTTATTGTGTGTAGACAAATTCATTTCATAGTTGATTGACTTGCTGTGCAATATCGAGAATATTTTGTCTGAGATTGCCTCTTCGCAATGCTTTTATGTTTTGGTATCTAGGTATCTACAAATGAAATCAAGGCCTGTCAAGGCCAAAATTAAACGCTCCTTTATAGTTCATAGTTTAAATTGGCTATTTCTAACATGATATTAGTGCTTAGTATTTCAGGTCACAGGATTTTTAGTTATTTTGTCGCTATATATATCTTGAAGTAGATAATTATATGTACATCTCTTGTAAAGCTCAATAAAGATTTACCTACGTATATATTGGAGGATATTTATTAAACTTTGCATATTGCAAATTGATTGTGCACACGGTACAAGACCCAATAATTTCGACAATCGATTATAATTTATCAATGCACTACGTATACGTGAAATTGCAACTTATCAGATTTCATGTCTTAAATTCATTTTACACATACTTGATATATGTATTGCTTTATAATATTTATTATTTTTATGGTTCTATTATAATAAGTGGAATATAAATGTCTGAAGGATAATCTCTTCTATACATCCTAGGCCATCTGTGGTCAAAATGATAGTTTATTACTTAGTTTTATACTAATAATGAAAATACCTATAGATACTCCCACTGTTATGCATGACTCTCCTCTTAAAAAAAGTTGCATCAAAATCCATCTAGTAGTTCTTTTAAATAAATTCAAAAAAAATTAGTTTAAATAATTTTCTAGTTTTTCAGTTACATCTCAGGTTCCAGATATAGTAGCGAGATAAAATGTATACCAGTTTTTAAGTCTAATCAAGGCCTTTCGAATAAAAAAGTTGCATCAAAATCCGTTCAGTAGTTTTTGTGTGATGCGCGAACAAACAAACAGACAAACAGATAAACAGACAAACAGACAAATATTCTAAAAAAAAATGTCTTGTGTTTAGACACGCCTATATAGTCCCTATTACAGTCATTTTTCTCAAATATCATAAATGTACAGACAGATTTGTTACAGCTTTATAATAGTATAGATTATAATAAATATGGAAAAAGCTATTAATATCTGTATATATGTATATTGAGGGATGTAAACAGAGGATCTGTTTAAAACTCCCTCACATCATGTGAGCTTGTACAGCGTGAATATGTTACATATCCACTCACAAACATTTACATTTATTAGTGTGACTAAATGACCATTTAGCCCTTGGATTTGAGTTGGTATTCCATTGTGTGCAACACAATACACAAAAGCAATCTCAAACGAAATCAAAACCATTTATTAACGAATAACAACCAACAAAGGTAAGAGTAAAAGCAATCGATTATATTTCCCAACTCGATTTAAGAGTCAGAAGGCCGAGCAGCTATTGAACGGACACACAAATTATAACGTGCGAAAAAAATGTAGCATTACTTATTGCGAGGAAATCATGCATTATATGCTTGTGAAATATCACGTAGGTATTGTGTGTACACGGGTTCGAGAATGTATCGATTATTTATGCCTCTAATATATCTTTTAGCGTTTCATATAATTGTTTTAATGAATGATCGCCTTAGATACGAATTGTACGGGGTTATTCATCAAATATTAGTTTTAATAGTTTGTGATGGTGTAGTGGACACCTACAACGACTTTCCATGAATATATGAATTTGAGAAATATTGCAATAAACAAGTAATATAATATAGCTGTGTTGCTGTGTTTTGGGCTCTGTAGAATGTCAAGATATTATTTAACAAGTCTGTTTGTTATTAAAATAAAGAAAGGTTTTTTTCCAGAAAGTTATTTATGAAAGTTAATGGCTAATTTCGTAATGAAGCAATATTAAAAGTAAAATTATGAGTAAAAATGTATTTTAGTTATGAATATTATTCAATATCAATTTTATGAATACGTTTTATTATAGAGTTCTAGCTATCCTTACTAATATGCGAAAGTGAGTTTGTTTGTTTGTTTGTTACTCTTTCGCGTTATAACTACTGAACCGATCATCGTGAAATTTATATATGTCAATTAGATACTCATCTAATTGACATTAAAGTTTGTTGATCAAACTCTATAAACTCCAAGCGGATGAAGCCTCGGGCCGAATCTAATATATTTAATAACAATGTACAATAGAAAGCAATTACGTAAAGGTTTCGCGCGTCGCTCTTCGTCAAATGACACTCCAGTATAAACGTGTCATAGACGAGCACAGCACAAGTCTAGCATCATAGACAGAGGATATTATAGACTCGTCATCAGCGTATGCAGTGTCGAGACAGCAATAGTTTGACATATGATAACCGAAGTAGTTTTAAAACATATTTAGGACTATAACTTTTTTGACTAAAAATGCACTACCTGTTTTAGCCGGATACAAGAATGACAGGACAAAAGAAATTGCAGTTATGCTTATATTTTGCTTAAAATGTGTTAGAACTTGTAATATTATCGTATAAACGCGATTAATGAATGTTTTTTTACGTAAATACAAAAACAAGCTTACATACCAATGATGGGGATGGTTGGCCACCTTATTGTTGGGACCCAGTTGATTGGGCCCCAATAAAAATAACGCATACGCGAAAAGGATAAAAAACTTATACATGTGTCTCGCTCACTCTTGCTAAGACCTAATATGTACCTCCTTTTCTTCATTCTTAGTGTCCAAATAGTAGCGAGTCTATGGTATACTTAGCCTATGTCTAGCATGAATGGGCACTTTCTTGACAATATAAATTTGTTACAATGGTTATATAAATATACACAATTCGAATGCATTTTAGAATAGAGAGTACAAAAAATGCAAATTTTGCTAATGGTAAACCATTCAACAACATTATTTGTAAGTGAAACCAGAATATTGAATAAGTTATTCGTAGCTTCAAACAAAAAAAAACCTCCAAAGCATGAGTCAATGATGAATTTCACATCCATCAGAGATTGAATATATGCTACGAGCCATACTTCAACTTGCATCTCCAGCATTACCGTTCCAGACGCTCTCCCAACTGAGCTATCGTGACATTTACAGTTACGGCAGTTCGGGTTAGCGGAAGGATCGTTCTCCCTGGCCTTCTCCACTGCTTCCTTCTGCGAGATGACCTCCTCACAGAAGGCAGCGATCGCAGCCCAATTCCAGTCGCTTGGCAGCGAGAGGTCCCCCCTTGCCGCGACGAAATCACGGTGCTGCTCGGCCCAAGCCGGGAATGATTCGAACGTGTGCCGCACCGTGTCCTCGTCGCAGCCGCAATGGTGACGGCCCGGAGTCGCCTCCCTCCTCTCTACTATGTCCTGAAGCAACCGTGCCCCGACAGCACCTGCACCAGTCGAAAGGTAAGGGCTCCGTGCCGTCACCCTGCCCGCTTAATGTTGGTGTGACCCTAACACCTAAGAAATACATTAAAACAGTGTAATATCGGAAACCTGAGATGTAACTTAAACAAACTAGCTTTAATTTCCGTTGGAGCTGCAAGCAAAGGCTCCTCATATAATACAGCCTCAGTTTGACAATCAGATAAAATATACTACATACAAAAATTACATAAATAATAGAATGTTTTACAGACTTTAATATTGGCTCGCTACAGAAATTGATACGGTCAGTTCGTGGTTCAATTACAATCTGTAAAATTAAATAGAACGTTACAATGCTGAAATGACTTCCGAAAAACCCGGCAGGCGGTAACTTTAACAATAAATTAACACGATAAACCAATAAGAAACTAATATAAATTAATCACTAGGACACACTGGCGGATATGATTTCAAACTATACCTAAGTCCTATTTAGATCCGTTTCTTATCAACAAAGAGCATAGATTAAAAATATAAGACCACAGAACTAATCAACTTAATCTTGCATTCGTTCAGTTCCTGCTTTTTTTAATCGGACCAAGGTCGTGTGACATTCCGCCTTGTAGATAAACAATATACCTACCAATAATTTAATTTCCGGAAGGAAATATGTAAGGTTTTAAAACAGCATGACCTAATATAATTGGCAATTACCTAAATACCTATACAATTTATTACATATATTCGAATGTTGCGTGTGAATTTATAAATAATGGACTGAACTCGTGGAAAATTTTATATTTATAGATACTCGTAGTTCATCGTTTTTTTTGTTAATGGAGTTGTCGTTAATAACTGTACGGTGTAATTAAACATTAAAAAAACTCAGATAATGCCTATTTGACTTATTTACAACGCGGTAACCTTTTCTTAGTCTTATTTTGACGCCAAATTACGGCATAGTTAAACGTTGAAAAAAAAATATTCTAAAATATAAATTATTTAAAATTTTTGTATGTAGAAGAATGTAGCACCTTCCAAATTCAAGTTTAAAACAATTGGTTAACTACTGCTTCAAAATTATTAACTAAACGAAAGCGCTTTTAGAATACGTCACTAAGATTTAACTTATTGCCAAAATTTTGCCTACTATAACTAGACAGGTCTATTAATATAGGTATTAAGCCTTAATATGGGATAGACACAGGGAGAGTCAGAGATTTTTTACCCCGATAATCTATACTCAATTTATTTCTATAATCGTCTCTTTACGTAGTAACACTATAGTAAAGCTATGTATTACTAGAAAACCATATCCAGAATGATTATAAATAAATAAATATTCACCGACATTTCACACAACGTCTTCTGGTCCCAAACTAAGTTTAACGCTTGTGCTATAGGTACCAGATTACGGTTATAATACATATATTACTTTTTTTTGTAAATACATACTATACATATAATAGATAGAAAACACCCAGACGCAGTACAAATATCTTTGCTCATCACACAAATAATTGTCCTGAGTGGGAATCGAACCCACGACCTCGTGCATGGAAGTCGGTTATACTACCGACTATACCACGAGGCCCGTTGTAATAGAGTAAAGCTATGTATTACTAGAAGACCATATCCATAATGATAAATGCGGGTTAGTTGTTAAAAATGCCTATCTTAAATGTACCATGAGGCTGCAAAAACAATCGAGGTCAGATCACCACGTAATCTTTATGTAGCGCAAGCGCAGGCGTGCGCGCCACACTTGGCTACTTTCAATCTCAGTAGATCGCGCTTTCGTTTTCACTGCGCGCGTAACCGTGTGTAATGTCTGACGTCACAGCCTATTTACTTTTAGTAGTGTGATTAGTTTTTGTTTCCTTCTTTCCGTTAAACGATTAATCGAGTTTCGCATAAAATAAAGACAATGTAAGGGTATTTTCACTCACTGTTTAATATATAAAAGAATAAAATATTTATTTTTATATAAGTAGGCACTCCTTCCTTCGCCTTCGCGTGGTTTTTGGCTTATATCTCAGGATACTGTTATAGTAGTGAAATAATACGTCTCCGTCCTACTGGCTACATGTCCTTTAATATATTTTAATTTTTTCCAATTAATCGCAATGTACAGTCATAACTGTAACAATCTAGTACTCCCACTTGATATACAATTATACCATGTTTATAAATTACTAGCCTTTGCTACTAGCCTTTGCCCGTGGCTAGTTTTTAGGTTATATCTCAGGTTTCCGATATAATAGCGGGATAAAATGTATACCAGTTATTAAGTCTAATCAAGGAGGTATGAAATCAAAAAAATGCTTCAACATCCTTTCAATAGTTTTTGCGTGATGCACGGACGTACAAACAGACAAACAGACTAAAAATCTAAAAAAAATGTATTGTGTCCAGATATGCTAATAAAGCCTAATACATTTCTTTTCTCGAATATCTTAAACGTACAGACAAAGCTCTGTTACAGCTTTATAATATGTAGAATTGAAATTTTGCCAAGTAAGAGAACTTGCATGTCTGAGGGATATTTTTCCACAGACTAAAAATAATACACATTGGGCCAGCGATTTCTAATAGGGACTATTAAACATTTTAGAGGGCAAGTATTAATTTTATATGACTAGGTTTTTAAGCCCAACGATCAATTACCAATATACAATTATATGGAATAGAAATAGATTTTTGTAGTTAGTGATTTTAATTTTACTCGTAGCTAAAAATAGTCATACAATCAGTGTTATAGTTTATCACTTAATTAAAACGTTTATATAACATTATTTTTTGCTCAATATTATACAATTAAATTCATTAAAGTCACCGATACAAATATAGTTTTGTGTTCTAACTGTGGTCCGACCAATTAATTGTTATATTTCGTTGTGGTTTGTATAATTAAAAATATGATTTATTAGGGATTTCCCAAGATCAGTAAGTCTGAGAATATATCAAATGTCGTTAAAATCGGAGTTGGTATAGATTTATAGCCGTTTTTTACTTTAGTCACCACATAAACAAAGAATTAATTTTTCCTATTCATTAAAATCAGTTAATTACTTAATAATGTGATAAATTGAATATCCACTCACGTCAAAATAAACGTATTGATAATTTATTTGTTTTTTGTTTAAGATTCTTATAATTAAAACAAAAAAGTTGATTAGATTACAATTTAACATGATATTGCCGAAACGTAGAACATAATATTCATCAATATATTGACAATATAATAAAAATTAACATAAATATGTGATTATGAATAATTAACATATTAATTATTATGAAGTTTAATAATCATAATTGTTAAGTTTCCACGATGGCGCCTAAAATATTTATTTAAATAGGTAAATAATGATAAAACAATGCTCATTTTAAATAATGTTTTTTTATTTATGTGAAGATTAACAGGTTCCCTGTTCTATTAATCATAATATGATACATAACAATTCAATTTCTATTATGTATTTAATCGGACAAGGAATGGGTTAATATTACTGGCTAAATAGAATTAAATCATAATTCCCGTTCAGGAGAACACGATACAAAACCTTATGTCTAACAATCTGACTTCTGGTGTTAGCCTTTTTGATTACAGGATATTTTTTTTTACCTAGGCTTTTTTATCTTATCACCAAAGGTCAGCGTAAAGACTACCTTAAATATTCCTAATGATGGGTTTCATTCGCAGAGTGAGAGCATTGGATGCTCAAATCGTAGAGATTTGTACTCATTCCTTTTCCTTTCATCTTATCCATAATGAGATAGTAACGTATTCGTATTTAGTTAAAATTCTGTAATTAATTGTAGGTACCTACTACTACCAGATTAATTTAAATTTGCTAATACGCATGATGTTTTATTTTATTACTAAATTGATTATCTATTTTTGGAAATATCAAAATCCTACAAAATACACAGCAGTATGAATAACAAATTATAAAACTACTAGCTTTTACACGCGTTTCTGTCGCTGGCATAAGCATTTCTTATAATTCTTTTGTGCGACACCTGCAAATCATTGTCATGTCTCAATAAAATTCGACAAAACAATTAGGTATGTCGGTATATTATTAATGTTTTTCTTTCACTGTGTTTTTCTAGAAAATTATATAGGTACTAATTTGAAACTTCATTTTCCCTAAACACTTTAGTATAATGTAATTGAAAAAAAATAGTCCCAAATAATGATTGTCATTATGTGAATTAATTGCTCTCTTATAGCACTTTAGCCGCAACTAAGAAAAGTCATAAAATCCCTGACCCCTGGTTGCCTCAACAAAATTACTGGATGTCAGAAAAAAATGGCCGGAAGGAGGAGACATGGAGTATTTATTCTGAAGCTATAAAAAACATTTGGTGATATTTTTAAATATTCTGTAACTTACAGATAATTCAAAACATTTTAGCACATCCATATAATGTATCACATTATCATAGCTATTGCCGACTTGACCGGTTTACTTATAAAAAAACCATAAACAAAACGAATTAGACAATACGACATTTGATTGTTTTGTTGCCGTATAAAAAATATGTAATGTAAAACATGCAAATCGACATGTAATTTTCCATATCCGTGAACCAATAAAATATTATATATTTTTTATGTTTTAAATGTCAAATAAATCAACGAATGAAATAACCGCGTCGTCTTGTGAGGTCGTTTTATTATTAGCTAATTTATCAAAAGAAAATATCGGTACTACTAACAATTTAAATTTTCAAGTATTTCTAACGCTCGTTTCTATAGATAATTAATAACGTTTAATTGAGTAAAAGTCATAACATACTAAAATGATCATTTTTGTTCTAGTTTAAAATTTGCTAAGCGAGATGTTTCAAAAGTTTAATATACACTGAAAAAAGCTTAAGAATGCTTAGGATAAATAATAGTCATCATTTTAGTTACTTGAGATTACTCAAGTATTAGTTTTCGAAATGTAGTAGGTTTAAAAGTTTGTAATATTCTGCCAATATTACTAGTTACCGAATGGCATGACAATACCTCTTAGTTTAGTAGAATTATTTATTTTGTCAAAAAGCTTAGTTTCACTTTAGATCATTACAAGCTATGGTAGTAAAATATAACAGAAACATATTTATTATAGTCCCAAAAAATATTTTTTGACATTTAAAAAGTTAGAAGGTTATTATTAGCTTTGTGTTTAAAATAAAAAGTACCATAATATTAAAAATCACGTGATGTTACATTGCATTCAATTAATAAAACATCAAAAAAGAGGAATGAGAAAAAACGGAAAAGATCAATACTAATTCGAATTATTAATTCGACTTGACCCAAAGGTCTTAGTTGCCAGGTCATTAAATTCCAAAAACAAAAATATTAATTCAAATTTTGAATTTGGGATTGCCTTATTAGATCAATAAAATGAATGGCCGGTTTTAGCATTAGGTACTTTCCTCGCAAATATGAATATAGTTCGTATCATAATACTACGAGTTGTTTCGTAACGAGTACATAACGACCTCCAACTACTCGCCATGGGAATATTAGATGAAATTCTCTCATTATTGTTATTGTGTTATGTGTTAGGAAGTAATAGCGTATGTGTTTTGTCTATGTTATTTTATACTAACCTTTTGCTTGTATAATGATGGATTTTATCAGCACTTGATTCTATATTGAATCTTTGCCCAAAGTTTTTTTTTAATGGAAGGTGCCTCTTATTTAGTAAGAAACTTTTTATTAATGACATCATATACATAATATCAATCTTAATGAACGAATAGCAATAGTATGAAGACCCAGTGTCTATACTGCTCACTATTAGGTCTCAGGTTCAAATATATGGCGCATACTCTTGACTTATCGAAACTATGTGTCAGTTTATCGATAAACACTTGACTTATCTCTAAAGACTATGCAGAAAGTACACTGTGCCGTTGAACCCGGATATTAAATACAGTCGCTCTCAAGAGTCAGTACCCTCAAACATCCTGTCATTAGTTGTGAACATAGAATAACTTTACTTCTATGGTTTGCAGGTAGTAAAACAAAACAACATAGCATCACGCCTGTATTCCTCGAAGGGGTAGGCAGAGGTGTATTACACATCCATGGTTCGCCAGCTGAAGGATTGAGCCCCACGTAATAGGGGGCGAGCTTATTGCCGTCTACCGGGTACAATTCCAAACTCCGGGTTGCTACTGAGAATTTTTCTTTTTACGAAAGAGCTCAATAACCGACCCGGGGATCGAACCCAAGACCTCATGATCAGCAGTCGCTCACACTACCGCTGCACCACAGAAGCAGTAAAATGACTGTTTCTGCTGCTCCAAGCTAAGTAAGGACTACTGGTTAGTTTGGGTGTTCTCTTATTCACAAAATATCAAGTTTACCGGCCTTCCTGTCCTCAGCCCACAGCACAGAAGAATTAATTAGGAAAATCTTAGTGTTTCTTACTTAATGAGCTTTTTTTTCTAAAAATAAAAATTCTCTGTTGGAGCCCGGAGTTTGGAAATGTGCCCGGTAGACGTCAATAGGCTCGCCCCCTATTACGTGAGACTTAAACATAGTCGTGGGTGTGTAATACACCTCTGCCTACCCCTTCGGGGAATACAGGCGTGATGCTATGTTTAAGTAAGATTGATGCCGTGGATGCTTGGAAAATGGCATGTCCTAACACTGACCAATAAACCCACTTTCTCAGAGACAATGGGATGAGCCGTTATGCGGGATCATTAAAAAAAGTCTCTTATATATATCGATTGGTGCTGCTGAGCGTGATCGTCTGTTGGTTGTGGGGGAGTAGCAGTCAGGTATTTGGGTTCAAGTACTTCCGTCGTTCAACCCAGGTACCATGATGGAAGATACAACATTACATGTCTCCCTAATCACTGGATAGGCCTTTTATAGTCTCGGACACCATGGCTGCATCATCGGAGACCCTCAAACGGCGGAAGTATAATAACGTAGAAAGGTATCCCCGATACTCTTCACCATTGCATTGGAAGATGTATTCAAGCTCTTGGACTGGACCGGATTCGGCATCAACATCAATGGCGACTACATCACTCACCTTCGATTTGCACATATCGTGGTCATGGTAAAATCGCTGGAGGACCTTGGCACCATGCTCAACGACTTCAGCAGGGTTTCCCGACTAGTGGGTTTAAAAGTGAACAATATAATTTCAGCTTCGGTCCTAGTCGGGAATGTGATTGTCGAAGTTGTCGACCACTATGTCAACCTGGTGTCATACGAAGTAGAGGCATGGTTCCTTAATGTTGCCCTCATAACAAAGCTAAAGTCTTTTAGCGTGCTGTGGAGCGGGCTCTGCTCGGGAACTCTCTACGTGACAGGATCCGTAATACGGAAACTCATAACAAAACAAGAGTTAAGCTACATAGCCCGCTAAGTCAGCACGCTGAAGTGGCAATAGTCAGGCCACACCCCTCGATGAACCGACTCCGTTGGGGCAGAAGGTTCTCGAATGGCGATCACGTATCGGACAGCGCAATGTAGGGTGGCCTCCCATTAGGTAATGCAGGCGGCACAGGACCTTTTGTTATGGCACTCTCTTGGTGAGGCCTATGCCTACCAATGGATGATAAAAAGCTGATGAATAGATGGATAAAGATTTAATCGGCTTTCATTAAAATACTTGGAATAATTTATTAACAAACTATACTCGACAAATATGAAGTATAACTAATATATAAAGTGTGCAAAACACGGCAGTGCGCTCGCGCAGTGATCACGCAACGTGTTTGTGACGTAAGCAGTTCTCATTTCCGAACGGCACTTGTTAACGCGAGTCGTATAGATTAGAAATATTGGAATTATTATTAGTGAGTAGTTTCAAGCCATGATTAATTTTCAATACCATTATTGAAATTGTCCTTACTAAGTAAGATTGTTTGTTACGCTTCCATCGCAGCTACTGCAATAATCTTCATGATATTTTGCATACCAGAAAAGGACACAGCTACTTTTACTTTTCCGTGAGAAAGCCAATTTTACATAGAGATAATTAATACGGCGTAAAATGACGTATTTATATTCTGAAGTCAACAGAAGTCTCCGGTAGAATCTAGTTATAAATAAATGGAGTTAAAATATGATTTAACAAAGAATGTAATATATAAAATCCTATTTATTTTTGATGTAGGTATATTAAAAAATATAACTGCACTTAACTCTGCAGAAGTTTGACTTGCGGTAATTCCGTAACAATTCGATGTTTAAATAATTATACTGTGACACTTCTGTGAGAGTGTTGATAATTACCTGTAACAAAATAAAATATTATTATAACCTTTTTTTATTACTTATCGTGCAGATGAGCAACGGCCCATTTGCCAGCCAGCCCTTTTAATTGAAGATAATGTATCGAGATAGCCTATGACACTCTTCAAGGTCCGTTCTAAAAATTTACGCAATAATTTGACTGACTGCACAGATGGCGTAATGGTTTAGATGCCGGTCTCCCGCCCGAATGTTGTGGGTTTAATTTCCACACAGGACAAATTTTTGTGTGATCTACAAATAGTTGTTCTGAGTCTGGATGTACTTAGTGGTTGTGAAATTGTATGTCTGTAAAGCCCCCCGCGATACAAGGATTACTCCTTAGTGCAGGGTGTAGTATTTAAAATTATTAAAATATAATATTATTCTATTAATTAATCTTATTACCGTGTGTGGCCGGCTTTAGAATTGTCCCACCCCTCTCCACCCATGGGAGTCGTAAGAGCCGACTGAGGGAATACCGAGGGAGTGGGCAGCAGCACTCCTTCGAGTATTAACAACATCCACTGCGATCGCCAACCCGCCTGCCAAGCGTGGCGATTACGCCACTATCCCGCCCCTTTCTCTATTCTTGAGGAGGCCTATGTCCAGCTGGGGACGTTAAAAGTCTGATGGATGGATGGATGGAATTAATCTTATATATTATTATTTCTCTAGTCTGTTTTTCTGTCACTTCCTGAGAACTTTCTTATTCCTGTATCAGATTTCATGATTTACCCCTCATTTTTAAGCTTATCGTGTCGGCTAATGACGAAAAATAGATTAACGGTCTAAAAATCTACCGCTTCTCTTAAATTTTAGCAAGGGTCGACTGTTTTAAATCACCATCGAAATAAATTACGCAAAAAAATAATAAATAAATGTTTCACTTCATTTAATGATCGTTGTGTTTAAAATAAACAATAAAAAAATAAAACTATTGGTCAGGTTAGTTGCTTCACCATTTAGAGAGGTAAAATTAAAATTATAATTTACGTCACACAATGCTAAACTTGAAATGGATGCAACTGGTCTGAAGATATAGGAATATATATTCGTCAATTTGTTCTTTCCTAGTTAAGATACCTACTAGTGTTAAAATTTGTTAGCATAATATCCTTTCTATCCGCCTCCTGTCATTATCCATGGAAATGGCGACGCGTGAGTGATGATGCTGGTGTTGCTAGTCTATAGACTACGATAACCGCTTACCATCGGGTGGACCGTAGCCTAATAGCCATTAGTCAACTATGTAGTAAAAAAAAAATATCTATGCTGCTGGACCAATTTAGACAGGACTCTGACTGGCAAATAAGAAGTGACTTATGCAAATCTTTACATTTAAATGAAATTATATCCTGTATCTTATAGCAATTTATGTGATTAGGTACTGACCTACTAACCTTTGGATACCATTCAGTTAAAAGCTAATACTTAATAGTCGTGATGATTAAAACTTTTATTACGTTTAACATATATTTACAAGTGCTATTAATAGTAAACCCGTCTTACTTTATGATCTCATTGTGTCATAATGAAATCTTCATTTGAAATGTCAAACACAATCATTTCGCTGTACCATAAATAATGAACCAATCAAAATAGAACAGCTGATAAATATCACAATGGTCAATTTAAAACGTGATCTGTGAAAAGGATTTATTCAGCAGTTTTATTAATTGTTAGAAACATTAAAAAGTAGAGCCATGCTTCTCGCAGCATTAATTAATTTGACCGGAGAAGTACCAGCCTCTTAGAATACAGAAGATCGGGCGTGAAGCAAAGGTCTATTCCTAAGAAAACTGTGCCGTAGATTTGCGTATTTTGACGTGATAACGTCTTATAAATCGGTGAAAGCCGAGTGCACGCACGAAAGTGTCACGTTCCGAAAAATGTATGGCGACCGATGCATTGTTTGTGAAACTCTCAGAAAACATATATGACGTTATCACGTAAAATTATCGTCCGTCCGACTTTACAGACAACTGTAGTGTTTTTTTATTATATGTTTTGACTCAATTAAGTATATGCAAGCTGAAGCTAGCGTTACACAATTACATATTTCTGAAATATTAGATTTATTTCTATTTTAAATTCGGATGGCCTTTAAAGTTTAAAAAAATATTGTACAAGAGGTACTCGCGAACTAATTTAAAAAAAAAGAGAAAATAAAAATGTGAAACATAATAGTTTGATAAATTTTGTATAAAATATAAAATATCGAACCTTTTTTGGGCACAAGCCCAAATGCTGCCGGAGCCAAACACTGTTAAAAGTCACGTAAATATAATCTTATACATCACATTCGGTTTCATTTAAAAACTATTTATTTCTTTCTTTCCTTTTTAAGGCTAACGAAATGCGAGGTATAATCTAAAAAGGTAAGGTTTATGTCAAAATGTTTAGGTATTTTTGAATACTTTGTTAAGATATTACGTTCGTTTTCCTTTCTTGAGCCAGCACATTGAGTAAATGTAAAAGTTGTTCGATAAATTTGAATACTACAATGTAAGACCCAAATAAACTTTCGATAGGCAAAATTATGTGACAACAACTTATCCATATTATACATATTGGTAATAGCACTCACAATACGAGTATAGGGTATTTTTTATTGCTAAAGATGGTAGACGAACTACGACCCACCTGATGGTAAGTGGTAACCGTTGTCAAGCCGCTGCGCACCATTTCTATTCTCAGATATGTAATGAAAGAATAAACGGCTACATCTTCTGCTACAGCCAAAGCACACTGACGTGCTTGATGACCATCTTCATGTCACACAAGAGACGGTGGTACCCACCCGCTCGAGCCTGATAGCAAGTGAGTACTATCACTTGGTACCCAGCCCTACCCCCAGTAATGCAAGGGGTGATAATTGCTTACTTCTCTTAGTCGCCTTGTACGACACCCGCGGGAAAGGATGGGGTGGTGACTCTTGTATTCTTAGTCCATCACCACACAGACATAGAAAGAAGATTTAAATAAAATTCATATTCCACTATACGCCTTTAACCACACCAAAACTTAATGATTAAGTGGTGTTCAATTTATGACATAGAGAAAGTAAATTAATTGGAATTTGTTAACACTTCGAAAAAAAAATTGGAAGAAGAACTTCTAAGGAAATGGATCAAAAACGTTTGTATGGGAGAGTCGTTTTTTTATAATATGTGGCTCAATCTGATGGTAAGCGGTTACCGTAGCCTGACGCTAGCAACACCAGAGGCATCATTTGCGCGTTACCATCTCCAAGGAAAGGGTTGGGGCGTGAAGAGGAAGGATAATCAGAGGACAAGAAGGATACTAAGAAGAGGATAGCAGGGATAAAAAGGTGAGTAAGTAGATAAGATAATAAAGAGAGTATAGGAAGGATAATAAGGAGAGGAGAGGCAGGGAGTTTTGACCTCCGGCGTTTTCACTAACCATAAACACAACAGTAGGAGCACCTTCAGTTGTTTCACGTTGATCTTCTGTGAGAAGACGGTACTTGCCTGCTCCTCCCAGCATGAATGGACCGGTCCATTCATGCTGGGATAAGCAAGGCTACTTAAGATTAATAAGATTTTTTTTTAAATTTTAAATATAGAATTATTTATTGCTTTTTTGTTGCGAGCGAAAGTGCTGGCACCATCTAATTAATTATATGTTTGTAAGGAGTCAAGCATTGTTTTGTAGTACTCGTAGGTACCAAAAATGGTAAAATTAGTAACCTACCTTATTAGACCTATATATATATATATATATATATATATATATATATATTATAAAGCGATTGGACTACCTAAATGGACAAATAAACTGAATACTAAATTATCTGTTTACCATCACCACAGCAATTGCAGCTTATTTACAGCAACGGATAAACATAAAGAATTATATACGCATTATAGTTGCACGAACTAGAATTTTGCAAATTATCTGAGAGCATTAGATCATAGATAACGGTTTAAATTGAATTAGAACTAGACCAATGGGACCACACGGGAATCACCAGCTTTTACATTAAAAAAAACATCAAAATCGGTTCACCCAGTCGAAAGTTCTGAGGTAACAAACATTAAAAAAAAAATACAGTCGAATTGAGAACCTCCTCCTCTTTTGAAGTCAGTTGAAAATGTGATAGAAGCTATATCAAACAATATAATGGAAATATCTGATTGGATACTCTACTTTAAAAATCAAGAATTAGGTGGTTTAAGTGCCCATGATAGCTTTAGGGCTAAGCCAAGTCGTTGTCTACTGTGAATATTCATCATCACGAGCAACCTTCACCTCCTTATATTATAATTACACTAAAGAGTATTTTATCGATAAAAAAAAAAGATGTCAAAAGACCTAATAATACAATAGTCTTCAACTATTCACGTCTCCAGCAAAATGTCACCAGTTACAACATCATCAACTTCCAGCGTAATTTGAAACCAATCAATTATTCACCGAAGAGTATCGAATCTTTTAATATCTTTAAATATAACGATAACAAAATATCTACAGTGTAATCCACCATGATGAATTAGAATTACAAAATAACTCATTTAAAAGAATATTTGTTACTGATCTAAGCTGCTTAAACTAAAAGTAGTATTAGGTAGATTTTTGAAGTGTGCCTTTTACCTATTAAGACAAATAACTACACGAGCAAAAACCTTATATAAACACAGTAAATATCTGTGATGTAAACGTGTCAGGTTACGCGAAAGACGACAGTTGAATGTTTGTTTTAAATTCTAAATTTGAATATTCAAATAGGTATGGCGGTTATATCTAATTATTTTTAAAACTCGTGTCATAGGATGCGATCATTAAGACAATGTGTGAGGAGAATCCAAATTAAATTGTGTACTAACAAAATTGGCTTTGGTAGTTCGATTCGGTCATTTTCCGAAACCATTCGATGATAGGCCTTTTGTTTTTAATGATGCGATTGTGTCGCGTCGACAAGGCTGTATGTGTAGTCATTGTATAGTTACCAATCTAAGAAGTTATTGACAGCTTAACTCATAACGGAAATTGGAAGTTTATTGTTTGCATTATCTAATTTCCTATGACATTGTGAAGGTCGAATTCAAAACTGGAACATATAAATCACGTGTGATTTAAACGTGACCGATATACAATACACGACTATTTGCGATATTAATATTAAAATTCTATATGTACTTAATGTAATATTTTCTTTTGATTTCATTATAGATTTGGTTTATATTAAAGACGTTTTAATACAAAATGTATGTTTTAAGAAATGCTTTTAAAATATCTTAGATCTCTAGTTTGGAAAAGTTAAACCTCATTTAAAAGAATATGATGGAGAGAATGTAAAAAATAGGTTGTCACCTTTCAGTCGCCTGTTACTCCTGAGTTACCAGGTGGGAACAAATGTATTATTGACATTTTTTTATTCACTGTGTTTATAAACAAATCATTCTCTCTCTTGCATTTTAGCTTCAACTAATATTTTTTTTATTTATATATTTCTTTAATAGTATAATATGTAGTAGGGCTACTTATATACATTTTTAAATACTTTGAGAAAGTACCACATCTGCTCCTGCCTGACAACCTAAGAGCTGCAGGAGACTGAAGGGTGACAAACTATTTTTTTTCACATTATCTACGTCATATCCTGCCAAATTACTTTAACTCAAAAATTGCGTCTCGATCTCGTAATAAAATAACACAATTTTATTTCCGAATACAAAATTCGAAATTTTACATTGCCATTGTCAATTTTGCGTTGCCATTGACATAAATATACACAAATTGCTCTGTGGTACAATTAAAAAGCTAAATTACAGATGTAATGACGGTAATCATGTCAATGTTAGTTGCAGAAATATGCTAAGCAAACGAGTTTTTTTTAATTAATTTCTCCAATAATATCTGTTACGTCTTAAGTTATAAATATTGTGAATCGCTTTATAATTTGTATTATTTCTTGATTTAAAAGCAGAATGTAGTTAAGTTAGAAGCATGTAATATTTTGAAAATTTATCAAATGTATTTTGAGGAGAAGGTTTCAGATTAGGGTTTAGTTTAGTAAGTACTATTGCAAATCAAAGCTATTTTTTTTATAAAGCTTATAACGGCAGATGAGAAACGCGTCAGCTGATGTTACGTGACAACCACGGATCATGTTCTCGGTAATACGAGAAGCATAAGCTGCTGTCCACCATGAACCTCAACCACTACGCTTGAGAGAAATGGGCATTAGCGTGTGGGCCTGGATGGAGCGCTCCTACGGGCCAGAGACCGGCCCACGGCGTGTCCATCCATTCTATCCGTGAGCTCAGCGAGCGTCGCACTACCAGCTGGCCACTTCACAAAATGGTGGTACCTACTAAAGAAATCCGGTCTAATAAAAAGTGATAACTTTTACTCGGTACCAAGCCCTACCACCACAAGTAATTTGACATAGAACACCCTACCATTTTCATAAAGAATTCGGAGCTAACGTTATTTTTTTTTAAAGACCTGCATTTAGTAACAATCATAGTATCGCGGGGGAAAAAAAAGGAGGGGGGGTTGTAAAGCAAACATTCAATTTCACGGACACAAAGTAGGTACACCCAGACTTAGAACAACCATTTGTGGATCACACAAATTATTGACCTGTGTGGTAATCGAATTTGCCGTGTGGGGCCGGCTTTAGAATTATCCCACCCCTCTCCACCCATGGGAGTCGTAGAGCCGACTGAGGGAATACCGGGGGAGTGGGCAGCAGTACTCCTTCGAGTATTAACAACATCCACTGCGATCGCCAACCCGCCTGTCAAGCGTGGCGATTACGGCACTATCCCCCATTCTTGGGGAGGCCTAGGTCCAGCAGTGGACGTTCAAAGGCTGATGGATGGATGGATGGATGGTGGTAATCGAACCCACAACACTTGGGCGGGTGGCCGGTATCTATACGCCATCTGTGCCGTTATTATTTTGTGATCTGTCAGAACAGGGAACAAATAATTAATCCAGTTTCAAATCCAAGTAAACGTGCATTGGGTACAAACATTAAATTAAAAAAAAACATTAGCTACCTAATTGTTTTTATCGTTTCAAACTGAACTCTTAAGAGTCTTATTGACATGTAACATCGTAATTATTATAATTAAATTTAATTACCACTAAATTAATTAATTAAGAATGTGGAATTCAGTGCTTAAAGTATGTTCTTTACAATTAGTATTAGTCACGTGCTTTAATAAGGCCATGCATACTACAGAGGTATGTCGACAACCTTATTATTATGTTTACAGCATTTATAGTCTACTATATTATATTTATATATATCTATATTTATAGTTTAGTATTCATTAGTCACGTGTTTGGTGGGTGACTTTTATCTTATCACAAAAAAACATCACGCGAGTAATATAATATAATTGCCATTATTTTTTTGCCAGTCGGTGTTTACTATGTAATGTTTGAGAAGTGCATAATATGCTTAAGCTTATGTGTCATTTTATATGCGGAAGCTAGAATGATTCTAGTACTATTTCCATGGACGTGTTCCCCCTAAAAAGTATGAAATAAACCAATACCTTAATGAGGAAATGTATTCCCCGAAGGGGTAGGCAGAGGTGTATTATAAAGCCACGGTTCGCCTATGTTTAGGTCCCACGTAATAGGGGGCGAGCCTATTGCCGTCTACTGGGCACACTTCCAAACTACGGGCTGCTACTGAGAATTTTTCTTTTTAGGAAAAAGCTCAATAACATTGCCCGACCCGGGTATCGAACCCGAGACCTCATGATCTGCAGTCCCACACACTACCGCTGCACTACCGAGGCAGTTAATGAGAAGTTTTTCATAATTCGTGTCAAACAAATTGTCTAATTTTTTTTTTACCTGAGGCATCATTTGCTGTGCTAACTCCAAGGAAAGGGATAACAGGTGCAAAAACAGGATAATAGAAGAGGATAAGGATGGGAGCCTCCTATGCAAGGAACAGTATGAGCAGTGACTGAATAAGGTTGAGCATTCGGCGCCTGTAATCACCTATCAAGTACATTATGCCAATATTCCGTGCAAGGATCAACAGCTAGACTCTATCAAACACTTTAGATATAAAATGATGGTACTCGTAACGACGACGGAATGCTCCGATGGTTCGGTAATGTGGAAAGAATGCCGGACGAGCGACTGGTTAAGAAGGTATACAGTGCGAAGGTGGAAGGATGTAGGTACAGGAGGAGACCGAGGCTCACCATTTTTTTTTGTTAAGGCGGGTACACATGTTCCTAACCGCACACCCTGTCGTTTGGGGCAACGAACAGGATAGTGTGGGGCCCTCACCCACTAAAGGAAACCCGCCGTGTGCCGTCTCTCCGCCTTTATTGGCGGGCTACCGGAGCCAAGCCGGAGGTCGGTCTACCACTGAAGGAATGTACCTTCAGTGGCAGACCGAGGCTCACCTACCTAGATTTAATCGGTCATGTATTGAAGGAAGCTGGAGTGCGAAACAAAAAAAAAATAATTATGAATATTGAGGAAGCGAGTGATGGATGCAAGAAGAGAGCATTTTGGCACTATGTTCTCTCTGTCTACCCTGCAAGGGAAATGGTGTGATGATAAGCAAATAAGTATGGTGCTACTGACCTAAAAGAAAATATGTGTGCTATAGTATAGGTTGTTGTTAAAAGTTTTCACATAACTTTCTTTATGACACAAATTACCTCAAACAAATCACGCGATGAATTAGCTCTGCGTACGCGCGTTACATAACGTATCTTCACACGATGCCTTTTAATTATATAACTGCAGTTAAATTGTGTATTGTTCTACTGAGCTTCTTTGTTGAATATCGTTAATTAATGATTTTGTGGGGCAAAGTAATAAATATACTTTCGAAGGTGCATTTATAATCATAATGTATAATACTGTAGTATTGAGTTTCATTGCTTTTGTATATAATTGAAAAAGGTACAATGTCGGTAAGATAAATTTTAACATTTAATTTTCTTCGTGACTGTTTTTTGGTAGACTAACAGATGGCTCTGTTATGATGATAACTAGTCTGCAAGTGATAGAGACGGTAAGTCAAGTCAAAGTATGGCATCCAGTCGGATCAACGTCTCACTGGATTAGAGAGCAAACGTGTTTAGTGCTTGTGTGTTGTTTTAATGTACAGGTGGCATAATGTATGAAGTACAAATTATTTGTGAATAAAGAAAAAGAGATTTTTAGTAGGGGCGGGAATCGAACCACGCATCTTTTCCAATCCGTGCTCTAAGCCACTGAGCTACCCTACTGACCTTTCGATCATCCCAAATTCTTAATCACATTTGTCTTACGACTAACGCCATCTACCGGCAAGCATTACATGCATCCAATATATTAAGTTTAATTTTGCATTTAACTTTAATCACAAATAATTTGTAGTTTAAAAAGTAGCGGTGCATGTCAATTGCTAAAAGAAATAGATCTATAATGTATGAAGTTAAATTTTGTTCATATATTTTTTCTTTTGAGTAATATTACACACATACATATGTATCAGCTTAAAATTTTGTCATGATAATTATTAAGTTGGCTAGGCTGATGGATGGATGGATGGAATTATTAAGTTAAATACTGGGCTAATGGTAGCCCATTTTTATGGCTGGAAAAAATGTACCCAACCGTAAACGTACCCCGTCATTCGGGGCAAAAATAGGTAGTCTAAATAATTACTAATCTAAGTCTCTCTGCCTGTATTGGTGGACTATTGGAACTGTGTGACATTACTTCAGTGGTAGTTGCAATTAGTCGTGAATCTTTGAATTTTATGAAAAATTGTGACATAGTTTTTGCTGTAAAATAATCTAAATGAAAATTCAGTTTGGATTATTTTGCAGTAAAAAAAAAATAGACTTATTCCAGGTCTCCTAGACGCATATTACTTACTTTTTAAATGGGTATGGTATGACATTATTTTTATTATTACATAGCATCACGCCTGTATTCCCGCAAAGGGTAGACAGAGGTGTATTAACGTTTCGCCAGCTATGTTTGAGTCCCACGTAATAGGGGGCGAGCCTATTGCCGTCTACCGGGCACAATTCCAAACTCCGGACCGCTACTGAGGACTTTTCTTTTTTACGAAAAATCTTAATAACACTACCCGACCCTTTTTTTTTTGTTTAGGCGGGAATAAATGTTCCTAACCGCACACCCCGTCGTTCGGGGCAACGAACAGGGTAGTGTGGGGCCTGCACCCACTAAAGAAACCCGCCGTGTGCCGTCTCTGCGCCTTTATTGGCGGGCCACTGGAACTATGTTACATTCCTTCGGTGGTAACACTACCCGACCCGGGGATCGAACCCGAGACCTCATGATCAGCAGTCGCTTACACTATCACTGCACCACAGAGGCAGTTTTTATTAAAATTTAGTACTAACTAATTTTCAATTCTACTTATCGCTGTCAGACTTAACGTCAACTAATTTAAATTCGGTGTGCGTAAAAAAACGTAACTTTAGCATAAGGTGTGAAGATTGGCTTCCATGAATTCTCATAAAATAATATAAAGTGCAAATGTGTTTACGGTTGTCAGTTATGAAAGCTGACTGCGCCATGTAGGTCGCGGTTTGATTTCCAGAAGGAAGTAATTGCACACAATTATGAAATTCAACTTGTGTCCCACGAAGTCACTGTGGTTATGCATATATGTGTATATTTTGTGGAAATTAAGTATCCCTACACATAAAGCTACGAACCAATGAGGTAATGAGAGACAACGAATAGTTACGTGTCATAAAACTTTTAGAACTGTTTGTAACAGGTCAACATTTAAATCTATTACTATTATAAAGCTATAACAGAGTTATATGTCTGTACATTTAATATATTTCAAAAAAAATACTATATTATGCTATATAGGCGTGTCTAAAAACAAAACGGCTTTTTACATTTTTGTCTGTTTATCTGTTAGTTTGTTCGCGTATCACGCAAAAACTACTAAAAGCATTTTGATGTAATTTTTTAATTTGATAGCTCTTGATTAGACTTAAAAACTGGTATACATTTTATCTCGCTACTATATCGGGAACCTGAGATATAACATAAAAACTACCTTTTACCTGCGGCAGAGCCGCGGGCAAAGGCTAGTATCGAGATAAAATTGACCAATCTTCAGGTTTCATCCATACATCCTTCAGCCTTTCATCGTACACTGCTGGACATAGGCCTCCCCTTAGGGGGTATTGCCATAATCGCCACGCTTGGCAGGCGGGTTGGCGATCGCAGTGGATTTTTTTTAGTACACAGAGGAACGCTGCTGCCCGATACCCCGGTAATCCCTTAGTCGGCTTTTACAACTCCCATAGGAAGAGACGGGGTGGATCTATTCTTGATGCCGGCCTCACATGGCTGTCAGGTTTACTACTGATTAAAGAAATTGTGTTAGGACACGAACTATCTGGCAATAATGGAATAATTCAACGTTAGCACTTAAATGTAAAACGCATTAAAGTCTTTCTTACATCGTGTTCTTAAGATTTTTGCAAATATTATATCAAGCTTATTGTCAATGTTTTCACTTGGGACTTAAGTGTACACTAAAAATTCCAAATTTATGAATGCCACAGGGTCGCTCCAGACACCACTAAACTAATGCCACACAGTTCCAGTGATCCACCAACACAGGCGGAGAGACTGCACACAGTGAGTTTATTTAGTGGGTGAGGGCCCCACACTACCCTGTTCGTAACCCCGAACTTATGCCCGGTTCCTATATTCAACGAATCGTCATTGTTAACAGCTATCCATCCGTTAGTTGCAAAATTTCAGTCAATTCACGTACGACTCGTATTTTATAGGGACAGATTATACTTACGCCTGGTAGAATATTCTACCAATCGTAAGTAAAACGATCCGTTTTATTATTATAGGAACCGGGCATTAGTGCGCGGTTAGGTAGGTGTAGGTTTAGGTTTTTTACATTTATAATTTTCTTTTTAACTGATGTATAAATAAATAGTTATATATACTCATATGACCAATACAATGTTTTAGTATAATTATACTTACTTACTTACCCTTGCAGAGCAGGCAGAGAACAGAGAGCCAAAAGGCTCTATTCTTGCATACATCTCTCGCTTCCTCAATATTCATAATTCTGTTGATACATGATCGCCGGTTTCGGAGACTCCTGACTCCACCTTCCTTCAATGCATGACCGATAGACAGTAGTAAAATTATTTTGATAGTATCGTTGACGTACTAACGCTAACGATTCGAGCCCGATATAGCACATTACAATGTAGCACGGGGAGCCCCACCTTAAAGGCCCATTTACACCAAACAAGTTTCTTGTATCAAAACAGTTATAATGAAATACAATTAATCGCATGCAATAATAGTAGCGAATAATTAAAAGTAATCATTTACAATGTCGATATACATTGTTGTAGTTTTACATACAAGTGTTAACGAGTATTACACGCCTCATAAGCGAAGTGTTGTGGTGGGTACTGCTCTCGTTTTACGTAGAAAAACAGATTTTTCAAACTTAAAATGTCTCTATTTATCACACACACATATCAAGAAAAAACACTATTTCTAACACTCATGATATTTTTTGTGCCATTTTTGTTATTTAAACTAGTTAAAAACCTGTTTAAAAAAGTTACTGCGATCACCAACCCGCCTGCCAAGCATGGCGATTACGGCAATATCCCCCATTCTTGGGGAGGCCTATGTCCAGCAGTGGATTTTAAAAGGCTGATGAATGAACACGATTATGTCATAACCAAAGGCATATGGGTAAAATTTAGAAATGATGCTACCTCAGTACCTTAATCTCAATCTATTAATGTCACGACTTCGCGCTCAGATCACAAAGCGTAGTGTAACGATGTTGAGGACAAAAATATAACCTTTAGGGTCTTTGGCCTACCCACCGAAGGTTTCCACAAATATTGGAAAGGGTCATGTTCAAGCCGGTTTAACATGAGATGCGCGCAAATTTTGTTGATATGTCAAATAATTTAAATTGCGATGTGCAGTTTTGGATAGGTACTAGTGCTGGGACAAAATGAGTTTGCACACAACTGTGTATGTGTGATTTTTTAAAGTGTAAATGATATCAAACCGATAACTCCGGACAAATATGTCACCAAAGTTACTGTAATAATATTCCCCATACCATTTTCGTTGACAACGATGAGTACATACAGAGTTAGCAATTTTTTAGGCGCCATCGAATCATTGATAACGTGACTAAAAAACATGGCGAAGATTTAATCCATTGTAGTTTTTTCGAGCAAATTGGTGATTAATGGATTTATTACCTAAAATCGATTTACATAGAACAATATAACGATTTTATCACACATTTAATTTAAAAACTCCGAAACTATCTAACCGATTTTCACGTTTTATTTTAAATGTGTTTTGCTGGCGTGCCTAAGATAGGATAGTTTTTATCACGTATTTTTTTTTATTACTTGCAAAATATTCACAAAAAAAAAATATGGCGGTATGAAGTTCGCCGGGTCTCCTAGTAATTTATATATTTTGGAGTGCCAGGTGGGAGATACCTGATTGTTGAGAATGTATTCAGGTATGTAGTGGAACATCAAATGAGAACGGTGACCGACACCAGAGGATACAGAGTAAAATGGCTTTTTAGTTCATCTGACTAATCTAATTAAAGCTGCAGGAAATCGTTGCGCTTTAGTAGTAGTCTATCCTCCAACACTGAACGATAAAAGTGAAGATGGCTTCGGAAGATGTCGGAAGAAGCTTGAAACAACGGTAGGTACTGTTGTTTTACGCTGATCTTCTATAGGAGGGTGGTAATTGTCTAATCGAGGTGGCCTATTCCTATTGGAACAAGTAAGGCTCTACCACTATATTTGTGTGGTGTAACTATGTTCTTACAAAATATTTTAGCCATTTTGATCTGTATTTTAGCAGTTGACATGCTCAGCTACTTTAAAGAACAATTTATTTGTGGACGCCACCTATCGGATGCATTTACATGCATGCGATAGGTGGCGTGGATCGTAAAGACAAATGTGATGTGGAGATTGGGTATGGCCGTCGGTCACTGCGATGACTTAGCGGTCTAGAGCACTTCCCCGGATTGAAAGGGAAGCAGGTTCGAATCCCGCTCGCAGTAAAATTCTCTTTTTCCACATTCACAAATAAATTGTTCTTTATATATTTTAGCACTTAAAAAGTACCTATATAATTTTAATGATTATTGTTTAGTGATTATTACAAAGATTCATATGCAGATTTTAAAATTGCGATATTAAATACTGCACATCAATACTTAGTTAAGGAAATAAAATGTTTCCTTCCTGAGTGATTTTATCTATCGCGCAGTCATGAGTAAACAGAGACATCCTGTCGCAACTGAACTGACAACTTTCGACCGCGAAGCCGATATTAGACATAGGACGCCACTTGCTGCACCTAAACGATAATTGTTAAATGCGCTCATTCGATTAATTAATCTTATACAGCATTTACAAAACGCCTTCGATATGAAAGTTATCTTGACAACTTCTAGTTTAAAAGGCGATCTTCTAGCATGTTACAATAGACTAATTAACAAATACAATTTATATGAATCAAGTAGTATGTAATAGTTTTAATGTCAAAGAGGTATCCATTGCCTTATCACTCAAGTTATAAACGTAATTGTAAATAAATCTATATTTGAACTAAACGTTTTATTTATATTATTATCCCCAAAATGTTAAGACATGGAACCAAATGTCCGTGACTGCATTTCTCAAAAATTAGCTGCGGAAATAAAAACGTACTCTAAAGAACAAATCATTTGTGAAAGTGGAAAAAGAGTGACACCGTTAGGTGACTGCGATAGCTTAGCGGTCCAGAGCAGTCTCTGGATTGGATGGGACGCAGGTTCGAATCCTGCTCTCAGTAAAACTCTCTTTTTCCAATTTAACAAATAATTTGTTTTTTTAATATATCTAGCATGTCAGGAAACAATTCAGACCAAAATACTTCCAGTACTCTTCAAACTTACCTCTTTTTCTCTTCAGGAGTGAAGATCCTACAAATATATCATATTATATTGTAATAATATTATAAATATTTAATGCGCATAAATGATATTGGACAATTTGGCATAAAGACAGTTTCTGACCTTATTATTAGCACGTATCATACTTAATATTCCGAAAATAGACAAGGCTTACTTACTGTTGGCATGTTAAATAAAAATTACAGTTTTAATATTGATTTTCACACGCTGCTTTATACTGTAGCTAGCTTAAATTTCGATACAATTAAAGTAAGGAGAAACGCATATCATAGTTTATGTTCACATCTTTCAAAGAACAACAGTAGAATCTAACCGAGTCATTCGGAAGTAACAGCATGTTGACCATCATTTGATAGGCACGAGTATCGATTCACGACTCTCGATAAACCGCTTCCGATTGTTGATATCATCGAATAATGTCGACAAAAGATTAATAATATGCATAGATAATGAATAAGGTAGCTTGACATGCCATAACCTTCAAGATGGCTTCCTTGTAAGATATCAATAGAAACTTGTCGATGTATTTAATTACCATTATGTATATTAATTGTTAAAATAGTAAATTAATGTGAAAATAATATTACGTCACGTTCAGAAATAATAGCATTTTTAATCGGATTAAATCGATTGCGATAAGTCAATCGTGCGAAACGGAACGTCAAGAGAATTGACTCGTAATATATTGATAAGAGCAACCCTTCTGGTCCAAGGATGATTGCAGACGTAACAAGTTTGATGTCTAGTTGGAAGCCTAATATTAACTCATAATACAGTGAATTTGAGTTTTATACGGACATTACTCCATAACATTTTATCAAAAGTTTGTAAAGTCTACCAAAGTGTATTAAACATTGAGGATGTGTAGTCAAAACTATTTTCATGTTGAGAAGAGAACATTGGTCAACAGTTAGACAGTAATGAATTAATTTTGCTTGATTGTATGATCAATGCCGTGTGGGGCCGGCTTTAGAATTGTCCCACCCCTCTCCGCCCATGGGAGTAGTAAGACCCTACTGAGGGTATAACGGGGGAGTGGGCAGCAGCAATCCCTGGAGTATTAACAACATCCACTGCGATCGCCAACCCGCCTGCCAAGCGTGGCGATTGCGGCTCTATCCCCTCTTGGGGAGGCCTATGTCCCGCAGTGGACGTCGAAAGGCTGATGGATGTATTGGTATGATCAATATACAGAGAAAAGTTATTTTTTTCTATATCTAAACTATGTTAGTACGGATATTAAAATAATTTTGACAAGCGTATAAAGCTATACATATTACAAATATCAAGGTTATGATTTGTGTACAAATACAATTTAATAATATGGTATTATATCGCCATGTCAACACTGAATTACTCACTGTGTTGCAGCCAAATTAGTTTAATACGACCACTTCAAAACCGGAAATTGATCACGAATTGCGTTTCGTACCACGTAATAATATTGCAAACATCTACGCTGATTACGAAAACTATTTTATTAACCCAAAAAGCCTTCAATTTTGATCTTGGACTGGATAGAAACGTTTTGTCATTGTAACTCTCACGTGGTAGTGTAGTAATTTTGATCTCTTATACATTATTCATAGCGAAAATATGACCTTATTGCGTAAAACTTAAAGGCGATTATTGAATGTCAAATGCTGCATGTCCGAGTTTTGGTGTCGATCTTAATTGCCAATGCGTGTGTCCGCATTTTTATTTAGTGTTATGTAACTTGGCTTTGCGTATTTTAAGTGTTTCAATTCTCTTTCGATCTGATGAGATTTGAACCTAGATTGCGTTAATTTCCGGATTAATATGTAAGTTTTATTGTGAAATTTGCTAACAGTATTTATTTATTATAACTACTTACATATTTAACTGAACTGCCTCAGTGGTGTAGCGGTAGTGTATGCGACTGCTAATCATGAGGTCTCGGGTTCGATACTCGGGTCGGGCAAATGTTATTGAGCTTTTTCCTAAAAAGAAAAATTCTCAGTAGCAGCCCGGAGTTTGGAAATGTGCCTGGTAGACGTCAATAGGCTCGCCCCCTATTACGTGGGACTTAAACATAGCTGGCGAACCGTGGGTGGGTAATACACCTACCCCTTCGGGGATACAGGATACAGGCGTGATGCTATGTTTATGTTTTATTTATAGGAAAATATAAATATGCATAACACGTATATACATGACCCTTCTTCTGCTTTATATTATTCTACTTACCCTATGCCATTACCTAATTTATTCCGTGAATTAAGGAGTCTTTCCAGCTATACGGAAAGACGCACAAAGAAGACTAATTAATGCCTTTTCCTTATTTGGGCACTGTCTCATCACCTCACCTCAACGTTTCGTATGTATAATACATAATTTAATTAATGCATTATTTTCCTTTCAAAATAACTGCTCCAACTTATATAGCAGCGTATAGAGCACTCAGGTCATACTAATATTGCAGAAAATATATCAGTCATGTATGGAACGTAGATATCAAGTACCTATATATATATCCTAACTCTATTTATATATATTTTTAGCATTTGACATGCTTAGCACTATACATTAAACACAAAGTGAAAAATGCTCCTGACTGTTATTTTCGATTTCACATTTTTCACTTTGTGTTTAATATCCTAACTCTTATAAAACTGTAACAGAGCTGTGTCTGTATATTTAAGATATTTGAGAAAAAATGACTGTATTAGGCTCTATAGGCGTAACTAAACGCATCACATTTTTTTTTTAGATATTTTTCTGTTTATCTGTTTATTCGTTCACGCATCACGCATTAACTACTGAAAAGAGTTAGATTAAATATTTGTTAGCTCATTGTTAGACTTAAAAGCTGGTATACATTTTATCCCGCTATTATATCGGCAACCTGAGATATGACCTAAAAACTAACTATTGGCTGCGGCGGAGCCATGGACAAGGGTTAGTAATTTTATAAAAGCTTATGTGCTTTAACAAACGACAGGATATATTTGATATAAACTCAGTCCGGCTTCTTACCTAAATTATATAGTTACATCTAGCAAACCAACCACATTGTAAAAGCAAAGGCTGTTCACCCTAATTTGTGCTTACCTGCGCATACAATATATGATTCATCAAACTAAAATAAAATCCACGCATCGCATTTTTTTGATAGCTGTCAATATTAGTTATTGGAAACACCTATATGACGTTTTATGTGGTTTACTTTACCATTGAAGTGGATATACCCTTTTATACATAATATACCGATTATGGACATATTGTTGGCCGGCTTTAGAATTGTCCCAACCCTCTCCACCCATGGGAGTCGTAAGAGCCGACTGAGGAAATACCGGGGGAGTACCGATATTGTTGCATCATACCCTTAGTATGAAGATCTTGCTTAAATACTCCCAATACTCTATAACTCGTATTCCAAGACAATAGTTACAATGCTCACAATGCAGGTTAGTAACCTTCACGATCGTCGTTAAAAGCTTTCAGGCATGTAGGTTTAAGTGATAATTTGTTAACGAACACATATTATCATTTTGAAAAGTCAGATATGAATAAAGAACTCGAGCGTTGTCAGACCTAATATCAATCTAACAAAGAAAGGTATCAGTATAAACCCTGACCTGATCCTATTTCCATTTCCTCGTCTCGCTCCATCGACGCCCTTGCGCTGAGGCCAACAGATTAGCACAGATTATACCTGGCTAGTCATTTGTTGCAGTGTACTGTTGTTCTCAAATTAGATGCCATGTGAGACTTATCATACAACATCTAAATTAAGGCCAATGAAGAACTATTGTCCTATAACTGGGTTTGCATGAAAACATTTACACATACGCGATTTAAAATCTTTTCAATTATTTTGAACGCAGTAGTAGTTTAGTCGTAAAATCAAGGATTGCGAAGACAGTGGTATCGACTTCAATCCCCAGTCAGAGGCCCTCACATGACACACATATCAAACTTTTTAATATTGTTGAATAAATAACGAGAGAGGGTTATAAATAGTTATGTGTATTGAAACTGTTCTTTTTTCATAGTGATACTCACTACTACAACATAATTTAAATTGGGCATTTTCTAATATCGTTTATAGGTCCAACTAATGCTGATAAGTATATATTAATAACTAATAAAATATAGTTTACTAGCCGACCGAGCCACGCTTTGCTGTGGTACACTTTTAATTTCTTCAATTATGATTTATATTAAAATACTCAATAGCCGTTTCTCAGGTTCTCTCCGTAATCCAGATATCAAAATCAAAAATTTTGTAAAAAAAAAAGGATATAATCGGGCTTAAAATTATCCGTTCTCTTAAGTTGGAACAAATCGCCTATGTTGAAAAAAAGTTTCCGAGTTCTTCGCGGACATTTTTTCCCACCTAAGCATAAAAAGTACAATAATAGGAGATATTTTATTAAATGATATTTTAAAACGTACTACAATTGAAAGCAAGTATTATAGTGACAATGAACTCATATTCTCAATATTCTGTAAAAAAGGTAATCTCTATGACATTATTTTTTGTTATGGTGGGAAAAAATAAACCTAACCGCACACCCCGTCGATCGGGGCAACGATCAGGGTAGGCTAGGGCCCTCACCTACTAAATAAACACACCGTATGCCGTCTCTCCGCCAGTATTGGCGGGCCACTGGAACTGTGTTGCATTACTTTAGTGGTACTCTCCTGCTGACCTCAAATATATTTTTTGTAAGCATAATCCATCAAATAACTATCAGGTAACTCTCAAATAGGAGTTATTAGTGTCAAAATGGAGTATAAACCATACATCCATCCATCCATCAGCCTTTCATCGTCCACTGCTGGATATAGGCCTCCCCAAAATGGGGGTTTTACCATAATCGCCACGCTTGGCAGGCGGGTTGGCGATCGCAGAGGATGTTTTTAGGACACAAGGGAACGCTGCTGCCCGGTTCACCGGTAATCCCTTAGTCGGCTTATACGACTCCCATAGGAAGAGACGGCGTGGAGCTATTCTTGGTGCCGGCCCCACAAGGCCGTGTGTTAATACAGCTTGACGTAACTTGTGTTCATACAAAATATATTTTTTTATTGCTTATAGTGGCAGATGAGCCACGGCCCATTTGATGGTAAATGGTAACCGTCGCTCATGGACCCAACAATACCGAGAGTATTGTCAAGCCGCTCACTATTTCATTCCACAGATATGAAATGAAATAATAAACGGCTATCTCCTGCTACAGCCAAAACGCAACGATGTGCTTCATGACCGATCATACGGGAGATGGTGGTACCAACCCGCTCGGGCCCGATACTAAGTGAATACTCCCACTTGGTATCCAGCCCTACCACCAGTAATGCAATGGGTGATAATTGCTTGGGAAGTAAGCAATTATCACCCAGTGGTAGTCGCCTCATACGACACCCGTGGGAAAGAATGGGGTGGTGACACTTGTATTCTTAGTCCGTCACTACACGGACAATTTATACTAAACTAGACATATTATGAAAGTTTAACATGCTTCGTTAAAGGCTCTATAACATGATACGTTACTTGCAATTATATCAATAACTACGTAAGAATTTTGCAATTTTATATACCTACGTTATTTCATAATAGTAATCAAAATATAGAATAACTAAAACTAGATTAAACTTAAATGATTTGATCAGTAAAGAGTTGATTGTATTTATTAAGCTTACGACATGGCGTCACCCAAGATAATAAGAAAGAATGTGATTCTTCTATGCATCTATAGTCCCGAGTAGACACTGTTATATATAAATTGAAATCTCCAAGTGAACTGCTACGATACTTCAGTGGCAAAGCATCCGGGTCGATGTTCCAGAAGGCGTTGCTTCGGTCCCCATCCTTATCTATTTTCTATTTCACATTTTCACCCTACTACTACTTTGTGTTCTAGTTACGAGTTTTAATTATTATAATTATTTCTCAGATAACATAAACTGATTATTCAATAGAGTTTACCTACTTTTGTCTCTTCGATTATTTTATGAAATTTTATCTTTATTGCAGGCCTACCATGAACTCTTAGCTAGCGATTCAATTCCGACGCAATTCAAAATAGGCGTGTTGTTGTATTTCGTACCATGATGTCTAATTGAGCGATCTTGTTTAGGTTGTCAAGTAAGTTCATGGTACCAATTTCAATATAAAGATAACTGTCATGTTTGCGATTCAGATTATGTGCTGATTCGGCAAAAAACAAAAGATTGCGTCTTTGACACGTCATGGTACGAAATTGTGATTCAGTTTAGTTTGGGACCTAAACTGGATCGCAATAAGAGTTGGTAGTAAGCCTAACATGTTTGTCCCCTATTGTGAACGAGCGCCCCTATACTGGGGGGCTTTAGACCAATTAAAACATATTGTTTCAATGGTTTAGCATTGACTGTGATTCCTGTTTCCCTGCTTTCATAATGATAGGTATTCTCTGGAGGCTCTTAATTCTTACGTCATCACCACAAAGATTTAAAATTTTCTGATTTTTATAATTGCCTCTGTGGTGCAACGGTAGTGTGAGCGACTGCTGATCATGAGTTCTCGGGTTCGATCCCGGGGTTGGGCAGTGTTATTGAGCTTTTTCATAAAAAAGGAATTCTCGGTAACCGCCTGGAGTTTGGAAATATGCCCGGTAGACGGTAATAGGCTCGCCCCCTATTACGTGGGCCTTAAACATAGCTCGCGAACCGTGGGTGAGTAATACACCTCTGCATGCCCCTTCCCGTATTCCTCATACAAGCGTGATGCTATGTTTTTTTCTGATTTTTTAATGTGACTAACTGTGAAGTGGAGATTGGAAGCCCGGTCAAGGGTCGTTATTGGATCTTAAGTGCGACCACGGGAAATGTGAGTTACGCAAATTTGGATCCTGCTTGCAGTTTTTCTACATGATATTAAGCAGTTATGTCGTTGGTAAAAAGTTCAGTAACGTATCCAAAATATATCCGCATAAGTCATTATAACTCATGCAATATATCAATGTAATATAAACCAGGAAAATACTCACCTACTTGAAAGTCCACACGTAAACATGGTAGTTCTTAGAAATATATTTAATGACCCATTACTTCTAACACCACATTTTATTGTAGCCGATATCCTGTGGTCAACACAACTTCATAACCGGTCCCATTTACATGGGAGCACCTGTGTTAATAGTTCAACGGATTTCGCGAATAAGACATCTTTCTAAGAATAAAATTTATAAGTTTCTAAGACAAAATCTTTTTCTATATCATACTCAAAAAGATTTTAAATATATGTATGTTGTTCTTAATGAGTATGGTGCTGAAACAGACTATGTCCAAGCCAAGGCCAAGTATTTATCTATGTATGTAAAGGAATCTTTGATTATGACTTTTACCTACTTCGAAATGTCGGATTCAATTGAAACAGAAATAATCTCAGTAGCAGCCCGGTGTTCGGAAATGTATAATGACGGTAATAGGCTCGTCCCCTATTACGTGGGACTTAAACATAGATGGCGAACTGGTTGTTTTGTAATACACCTCTGCCTACCCCTTCGGGAATACAGGCGTGGTGCTAAGTTTGTTTTTTAAAACGGACAAGGAAATACAATTTTAATGATGAGCGGGTAATTCAAATTAAAACTTGTATAAAAATTCAAACATCTTGATTTTGTAATGACCATCCTAAATCTCTTCGTCTCATCAATCTAAATCATCCTCGGGGCGATGACATATAATTTACTAAAGGAGAGATGGGTGGCAACTTTATGAGGGTACCTTCAACAAACTAAATACATGGCGTATTTATAAAGCATTATTGTGATTTTATGATGCGCAAGACTTTATAGATCAAGAGCGTTAAACTTGATGTTGTGACTTCTTTTATGAGGTCCACAATTTTAAATACCATAAAGTTCCATGGTATACTTTTTTATATGATTGCCTGTTTACACGTAGAATGTAATATTGGTCTCCTCAATCAGCCTTCATAGTTTCTAATCTATCCTTGGCAGGTATATAAATGCACTCATGAATAAGTACTTATAACATGATATAGTATGCTAATGTCCGTTTCAGTACGAATGAGTCAACAAGAGTTTTTGAATCTCATGTTAATAGATTTTTTATTACATCCCATTATCTTATTATTATCTTTTCAGAACTTGGTCTTAACGCCTCAATAACATTTTACAAAAAAGATTTTATAAACATACAATTTCACCCAGAACAGCCATTTGTGGATCACTCCGACATGTCTACAGTCATCATTTCTTATATACTAATTTTAGAGACCAAATTGCATCGATTTGAATATCATAAAATTTTTGATAAACTATTTCTTAAAACCGCATTAACGGTAGTAATTCAGACTAAATTATTTTTGAGAAAGGTCAATGAACGGAGGACTTTTATTTTAAAACTAACCACAGACTAACGAGAGGTCATAGCCAATAAAGTTATGTCCTGTCAAGAATGACGTATCGTATAGAAAATAATGATTGAACATCGCCATTAATCAAGTTTTTAATTTAATTATTAGTTGATAAACTTGTCAATAAATGGAAATTTATGCTTTTTATGTCGTTTTATAGTTAAGGTGTTTTCATCAGGGTTGTTCGATTCATAATCAACGGCCCTTCGTTAGACTCAATTAGCGGTATTTTTATTTGGCACCGTAAGTAAAACCTTCGTTTGATAGTCTATTCGACTTTTCTACGAGACTTTGACAAAACAAGACATAAAAGAAAATTTTGTGTGTACGATATATCTCATATTGCCATTAATTAATAATTCGATTGATTGGAATTTTGCGGTTAATATTGCGTCATTCTGCGGTAAGTTTTCCAAATTAAGCTTAAGAAGGAGTTCTTACAAAGAAATAAATATTTATTTGGATAATTTATAACTTTGCCCATAAATAATAATACGTGTTATTTAAGTTATTCCTAGATTATAAACTAGCGCGGCTTTAGTCGCTTCATAGAGAAAAATCCGTTTTAGTTTGGCTATGCGTAAAATCCTTTTTCAGTACTCACCTACAATATCAAAGAAACTTTTTTCATGGTTCTAGTCCTAGAAGTTTGGGCTGTGCGTTGAATTATCAGTCAGTCAGTAGGTAATTATTTTATATAATTACTAGCGGACCCAACAGACGTTGTCCTATCCGAATATTGACGTTTCGTTTGGATGGAGCATTTATTTTAGCTACTAAGGATTATTTTCATAAAAATGCAATTGTTGGTGTGGGAAATTTTGTTGTTAAGGAGGTCCTGAAAACCTATCGTGGCGCCACCTACCGGGTCCAAATGTGAATCTAAACCATCCCGGTACTTACACAAATATACACAAAAACATTCGTCAAGATCGGTTCAACGGTTTAGGAGGAGTTCAATTACTAACACACGGACACGAGAAATATATATAATTATATATTATATAGATCATTATTATATTACGATTATTATTAGATTATGCTTATTATTATATAATTTAATGTCTGTGTACCCAAAATACTCCACAATACTTAACCTACTTTAATTCAAAGTTTAAATTTATTCTCAATAGATATGCTTATTATCTACTTAATTTCATAAGTACATCCTATAATTAGACTCGAGGTGACCCAGTAAATTATTGAAAACAGATGAAATAAATCAAAAGATACATATAATAGTCGGTAGTGTAACCGACTTCCGTGCACGAGGTCGTGAGTTCGATTCCCACCCAGGACAATTATTTGTGTGATGAACACAGATATTTGTACTGCGTCTGGGTATTTTCTATCTATTATATAATTAAATTAAAATAAATAGCGTCATGATGACTAATAAAAAAAAATCTAAAAAAACCTAGGTTCAAATTATGTAAGAGTTCAAAGCATAGAGTTCGTAAGTCAATGTACTATAAACTTACATTACGTCGTTTATCGACAGTGACGCTATTACATTCAAATGAAGCTACATAGATGAATTATGTTAATAAATGAGATCACTGAACCATATTTATGTATATAAACAGTATGTAATTCAAACATGGAATGAATCATACACTAAACTTTACAATTGTCTGTCCTTAAATGTAAGGTCCATTGCTCATAATTAGCTTTATATGGATGTCACGTTTCTGATTTAATAAGGGTTTGATAAACTACACAAGACAAGCAAATATCTCACCTGGAAACCTTTCTTCGTGATACTTCACCATGTAAAGCAAAGGATAATTCATTATCAAAGTCATACGAAACAGTTTTTGCTACAAATCTGACTTTAGGCATGCCTTACACTAACATGTCTGCCATTTTTTTCTGTACTATAATCACTCTGTAGAATTATGATATAAATACTCTAAATCTTTTAAAAAAATAAAAGAACTAAGATCTTTAAAAAAAAAATATATTTAGATTCAAATCTGTTCTCTTATTTTTTTTTATTTTTGCTTAGGTTGCCTGTTACAACACACTTGGGTAAGCCCGTTGAACTTACCGTTAGTTTTAAAGGCTATAAATATTATTTTTACGACGCAACCAATACATTCATAAACCAAATCCCTGTGGAGAAACAAATGCAAATGGCCACTGTAAATCTTTCTATAAGATACAAATACCTAATGTTGCCAATTATAATCGTACTATTTATCTCAAAACAAGGTTATTAATGTGTGAATCGCGCCATAATTTTAGCATTTGTGACAAGATAAATTGTAAATAAAAAAATACTATCAAACAACATGCACACCTGAGATCAAATGAACCATAAAACGATCGAACCATATAGATTCTATCGCAATCATAAATTATATTATGCTAATGAATATCAAAGATCAGGTTATAAATACTCTTAAAAAAATCCAAATTAATTTTATGTAATTACGAAAAGGTTTACGAGACATTTAATACGATTTAAAGCTATATTAGTCTCGCAAGTTATTTAATTTTTAAGCGCTAGTTACTCTAATATTTAATTAATTGCTTTGCCATTTAAAAGGATGAAAGATCTAGAAAGGTACTAGGTAAATTAATAAATAAACATTTTTAAGAAGGAATTAAACAGTGGAACCTATATATTGACTGCTGATACACGTGACAAAAAGAAGTATATAGTTACTGCCTTTTTTTGTTAAGGCGGGAAAAATGTACCTAACCGCACACCCCATCGTTTGGGGCAACGAATAGTTTGGGGCCCTCACCCACTAAATAAACCCGCCGTGTGCCATCTCTCCGCCTGTGTTGGTCCACCGGCGGCTTACCCTTTCGGGTACCCTCTACTGAATATACTTACTGCCTGTACGTAATTATTTTGGCTTTAGAACCATCTCATTTCAGTACCAATCTAAGTTTCCTTCCCAATGGTATTTTTTTTTATCATAAAATGCGTGGCACATCAGCGACCGCGCATTTTATAGTTTTGCTATGTCTGAAGATTATCTATCAACTGTAGCGCGGTTGTAAAGCTTTATTTTATATGCAATATACGATAAGCTCTATGCCTTAATTATTGATAAAGTCTATGAACGGCAGTACCATTTAGTACCAGCAGACCGCCCTGTTTCTATCGTCGTAGTCATTAGGAAATGCTCAATTAAAAACTATAAGTAATTGTAAATAATTGTAAGTATTACCAATAGACATATTATTGTACTTATGCTTGCATGATCATAAATATTCGGCTCGAATATGATATGTTAGTGACGATAGTAATAATCTTTTTACCATTCATAAGGTCACTGAACCATCTCAAACTCACATTAAAGAGCTTTGACTCATATTTTCTAATTAATTCAATAATAATCATTGTCCATTCATAACTTAAACACAATTCTTATTATTAAGCCCATCATAAATAACGTAGCAATACTTTTTTACAGACATCAAATCAATTTGAATCGCTATGAACACTGTGACGAGATATACACTTTTTTTTTTAATAAAATGTAGGATATAAATAATTTATCACGACTTATTCGTGGCTTATTCATATATAGACATACTAGATTTTACCTGTAAATTCCCCCCCGCCCAGTAAGTTCCTACCCGCGTGGAATAATATAAATACGTCACTCTGCAGTAAATCCACATCAATATCTACGTAAAAATATCTAACGCACGGAAACAATCAATTTCCGGGATAAAATGCATAATATGTGTTTTTCTAGGCTCCAGACTATATATATCCCATATTTCACTACAATTGGTCCAGCAGTTACAACGAAAAAGCGTAAAGAACTAACACTTTCGCATTTATACTTACTTATCATACCCTGCAAGGGATCTCACAGAGTGCCACAAGGCTCTATTCTTGCATACATCTATCACTACCTCAAAATTCATAATTCTTCAATACAAAGTGTGTGGAAAATGTGGCAGGAGAGAAGAGAAGACTGTTATTTTCGATTGCACATTTTTACACTGTGTTAATTTATATGGCTAGGCATGTCAAATGCTAAAAAATATCAAAATATTCATAATTCTCTTCAAAAATGGTCGCTGGTTTCGGAAACTCCTGACTCCACCTTCCTTCCATACATGACCGATTTGGTCTAGATAGGGGATTCTCGGTCTACCACCGAAGGAATGTAACATGGTTCCAGTGGCCCGCCAATAAAGGCGCAGAGACGGCACACGGCGGGTTTCTTTAGTGGGTGCAGGCCCCACACTACCCTGGTCGTTGCCCCGAACGATAGGGTGTGCGGTTAGGAACATTTTTCCCGCCATAACAAAAAAAAAAAAGCGGGATTCTCGGTCTCCCCCTGCACCTACATTCTTCCACTTTCGCATTGTACATCTACTTAACCAGTCGCTCGTCCGGCATTCTTTCCACATGTCCGAACCATCAAAATCATAGGAGTATTCCCTATCGCATCTTTAAACCAATACTCTCTTTCATACCTAATTGCTCTCTTACGTCGTCGTTTCGAATGCCAGTCTAACTCCACAGATTTTCCTCAGAGATCGCATTTCGACCGCATTGATTTTACATACTAATGAAGGTATATGGGTATAGCTGGCTAGCGTAATGATTAGAACAATTGATCATTTTGTTTGTATATTCTTCATCTCCAGTCTGCCTGACGCCAGGCCCGCGGTGATGCGTCGTAATTACAAGAAACTTGGGCAAAGTACAATTAATACATTTAAAGTGCAAAATACACCAGAAATAGCACTAGGAATAAGTATTTCTACTACTGAAGTAATGAAAGTTCCAGTGGTCCACCCATACAGACGGCAGACGGCAGGTTTATTCAGTGGGTGAGGGCCCCACACTATGCTGTTCGTTGCCCCCAACGACGGGGTGTTCGGTTCAGGAAATTTTATCATTTTTTCCCTCAAAAAAAAAAACGATTAAGTATTTCTAGTGACTCAAATGTTTGGAAATCACAATAATCAGTTTTTAAATGATGACATATTAACCACGTATTACTTAATAGAATGTTATATCGATGCATTGATATAAGCATGTTAGTCGCATCGCCTCATTCTTTTGTTATTATTAACTACCAATAACTGTACAATACAGCGAAAGAAGTATGTGGATGCTCAAAGAAGCATAGGAAAGTGAAAGGTGATGCATAGTGGGATACAGAAGTAGCAGCTTCCGTAGACCAAAAGAAAAAAGCGTGGCTGGACTATGTATCTTCTTTGAACCTGATTGCAAGTATGAAAAAACAGAAGAAAAAAATATACCGGCAACGTAAGAATGACACCAAAGCCTTAGTGAAAGAGAAGCGTGATAGAGCAAATATGAATGCAGAAGAAAGGTTCACTAAAAACTTCGAGAGCAACACCAAACTTTTCTGGAGGGAGGTGAAGAAATCTTGGAGTGGTTGGTCAGCTTTTAGAATGAACCCTGACCTTATTTTATAAGGTCTAAAGGTGGAGACATTCTTACGCAAACACAAGATGTGTTAAGCCGATGGAGTGAATATTTTGGAGATATGTATGCGGATGTTCAGGGTGATGCTGGTGCCACATGTGATCTAACAGATCAGCATTCGGTACCGGCATCCTCTGATGACATTAGTATGGATAAATATGAATGGGCGATTAGAAGTTTAAAAAATGGTAAGGCAGCAGGTATTGATATGGTCAAGCTTGGAGGCTCATGTGTCTGGGAATCCTTCCTGATGCTTCTCAATTTATGTTGGAGCTCAGAAATGGTTCCCAAGGACTGGAGAAGCACAGTCGTCGTGCCCTTGTTTAAAAACAAGGGTTCATGTTATGACTGTGCAAACTACAGAGCTATAAGCTTGACCAGTTTGGCAGCCAAAATATACGAGGTAAGATTGTTGAAAGGAGAATGAGGATGGTGCCTGATGAATTTTTGTGTGAGGCACAAGGAGGTTTCAGGTGTGGACGAGGATGCATGGATCAAGTGTTTTCTCTGCGCAACATTGTGGAGAAGCATCTGGCTGTAGGCCAGAGGGTTTTCTGCAGTTTTGTGGATTTGGAGAAAGCATTTGACACTGTTGTACGAAAGGAACTTTGGGACATTTTGCCTGAGTATGGTATTAGCGGTAGACTGCTACAAGCGGTGCAGTCCAACTACATGGACTGCAGAGCTTGTGTGCGGCTGGATGATGGAATGTCACCCTAGTTTGACGTCAATATCGGCGTTAAACAGGGCTGCGTTCTATCAGCCAGACTGTTTATCATATATCTGGATAAATGTCTACAAAGGTTGAATGATATGAATGTGGGAGTTCAGATGGGCGACTTAGTGGTTAACGCAGTGCTTGTCCCAACGTTATTATATGGAAGCGAGAGTTGGGTATGTAAAAAGGAGCATGAGAGCAAAATCAATGCGGTCGAAATGCGATCTCTGCGGAGAATCTGTGGAGTGAGGCTGACTGACCGCATTCGTAACAATGACGTAAGAGAGCGAGTAGGTATGAAAGAGAGTATTGGTGTAAAGATGCGAAAGGGAATGCTCCGATGGTTCGGACATGTGGAAAGAATGCCGGACGAGCGACTGGCTAAGAAGATATACAATGTGAAAGTGGAAGGATATAGGTACAGGGGAAGACCGAGACTTACCTACCTAGACCAAATTGGTCATGTATTGAAGGAAGGTGGAGTTAGGAGTCTCCGAAACCGGCGAGCGTGTATGAAGAGAGTTATGAATGTTGAGGAAGCGAGAGATGTATGCAAGAATAGAGCCTCTTGGCACTCTGTACGCTCTGCCTACCCCGCAAGGGAAATGGCGTGATGATAAGTTAGTTAGTTAGTTACAATAGCTACCATTTTTTGTTTACTTTAATATTCTAACCTATTGAGGCAACATTCGGATTACAGATTAGCTAAGTAGATTGCAGAACTGATTTTATCACAATCGAATTGATTTATGCTTAGTCACGACTAAAAAAAATTAAAGAATCTATTTTGTTGGTATCTCATTTTCTTACGATAATTATCTGACATTCATCATAATACTTCATTAATTTAGGATAGTTGTAGAATAATTATCTTTATACAAATGTATAAAGATAATTATTCTCGGGTTCGATTCCCGGATCGGGCAGTGTTAAACATTTTCGTAAAAATAATTATTCTCAGTAGCAGCCCGGAGTTCGGAAATGTGCCCGGTAGACGGCAATAGGCTCTCTCCCTATTAAGTGGGACTTAAAAATAGCTGGCGAACCGTGAGTCGGTAATATACCTCTGCCTGCCCCTTCGGGGAATACAGGCGTGATGCTATGTTTATCCGAATGTAAGAAATCATCGATCACATTTATTTTTATATACCTACTAGTATTATATTTTGACCTGTATTTTAGCACATGCTCATCTACTTTAAAAATCAAATTATTTGTGAAAGTAGAAAAAACACATGTAAAACAAATATAAATTGGAGATTGGGTGTCACCATTAGGTGACTGCGATAGCTTAGCGGTCGAGATCACTTCCCCGGATTGGATGAGACACAGGTTCGAATCCTACTCGCAGTAAAGCTCCCTTTTTCCACGTTCACAAGTAATTTGTTCTTTACTAGAATTATACCATTTACTTGTCCCAACATTAATCGGCCGGCTAAGTACCACCCTCTCACAGAAAATCAACGTGAAACAACAGTAGCTCGTGCTGTTGTTTTTCTTATGGGGAGTGAGAGTGCCGGAGGCATAAACCCCCCTTCTTTATACTTCAACCTCTCCTTATTATCTTCTCTCTTCACCTTCTACTCTTTTCCTTAGAGATGGCGACGCGTGAGTGATACCTCTGGTGTTGCTAGCGTCTATAGTGTATGTCTATAGTAACCACTTACCATGTGGTAGACCGTATGCTTGTTTGTCATCTGCGTAGTATATGAAAAATGTTCCGCTAGAGGGTGATAGACGCTTCACTGGCTAAGCAGACCCATTGCCAATGAATTCAGCAAGGTTCTATTACCCTAAATCATTTCTAAATCCTCGTTAAGGTCTCAGTAGATCATGTATAAAGGACCATCAGCATCCACCAATCAAGCAAGTGTTGAAACAATAATTCACTGCAAACTTACTTATAAACCGTTTAAAAAAGTCCATCCATCCATCAGCCTTTTGACGTCTACTGCTGGACATAAGCCTCCCCAAGAATGGGGGATAGTGCCGTAATCGCCACGCTTGGCAGGTGGATTGGTGATCGCAGTGGATGTTGTTAATACTCGACGGAGTGCTGCTGCCCACTCCCCCGGTATTCCCTTAGTCGGCTCTTACGACTCCCATGGGTGGAGAGGTGTGGAACAATTCTAAAGCCGTCCTCACACGGCTAAAAAAAGTATTGTCCCTCAACTGCGCAAGTTAACGACTGTTGAGTACACATCGTGTACCACACACGATTATATACACCGATTTATGTATTTTTTAATACAATTTAACAAACTTCCAATTTACTGTAGCACGCCGAAACGATTCTGCAAGCATTGGGCTGCCAATATTTAAATGAATTATTACAGACTTATAAAATCATTGAACATGTATTGATTTCGTGCGAATGCTAATATGTTGCATATTGGTAGTTTCATTGTTAGTAATTTATCAATTGCTTAGTTTTTTTTTCTATTACTTAGAATCGATTTAATATGATATAGCGTATTTTACCTAAAGTAAATAATCAATTTCGAAATACTTAAAACTAGTATTCTAAATTCAATTCCCACCCAAGATTTTTTTTTTGTTATCTAATAGTTTTTTTTTATATTGCTTGGATGGCAAACAAGCATACGGCCATCTGATGGTAAGCGGTTACCGTAGCCTATAGACACTAGCAACCCAGAGATATTTCTCGCGCGTCGTCATCTCCAAGGAAAATGATAAGAGAGATGATAAGGAGAGGATAGAAAGGATAATAAATAGAGGATAGGAAGGGTGGATAAGAAGATGGTTTGGGCACCCGGTACTCTTACTCAACATACGAAACAACGGGTAGAGGTACCTACCGTTGCTTCATGCTGATCTGCTGTATGACAGGGTGGTACTACCCCAGTCGAGGCGGCCTTTTCATGCAAGGATAAGCAAGGTTCTACTACTAGGAGTAGTTGTTCAGTTTTGTTTGTTAGGTTCGAAAACACTGTAACTACTAAACTAATCATCATAACATTATATACGCAGTCTTTTTCTTTTTGGTTAAGTCGGGAATAAATGTTCCTAACCACGCTCCCCGTCGTTCGGGCCTTCGCCCACTAAAGAAACCCGCCGTGTGCCGTATCTCCGCCTTTATTGGCGGGCCACTGGAACTACGTTACATTCCTTCGGTGGTTGTATACGCAGTCCTGAGCCTAAAAATCTACTTTTAATTCCGGAAAAATGTATGGTAATTTAAGGTAGTTTTTTTGCAACCTACCGTTACTATCAATATATAATACGCTCTAGAGAGACGTAACTATTTATATCGCAAAGTGAAGTTGCGGGCAGAATCTAGCTAGTACATTATAAAATATCAATAAATCCATCAAATAAGGCATTCTATATTGGATCGCGTATTAAAAACAACCAAGTTAGGTTTAAAACTAAATCTCATCAACAAGCTGCGGCCTTTCATTACATATAAGGTAATATCATCAGTCATCAGACCCGATGTGTTAAATCACAAAAACTTGTACTCATCTGGGTCGCCACGTCAACTTCAGAACAATGTACGCTTTTTTTTTTTTCAAATTAAACACTACTGACCAGTAATTATCTTTGGAAATGTCAAGTTTAACTTGTGATTACGAAAATATTGTAAGAGGCACGCCTTGATGATGGGCATTTAAATGAATGAGTGGATAAGAGAATGCCAATTGAGCAAGTTATTTGATTAAAACGACGTTTTCTTGTGTCATCTGACAGAGACTGTATCAACTAAATTGAGGGCAGTTTAACTTTTATTGGATTCATTCATAATGTATACTCATCTTGTAAAGCTGAAGAGATTGCTTACATTGTTAAGGTTTGAAGCAACGGACACATCTGAAGAGTTATTTTTTAATTTTATAGTATATTTAGTATGTTGCCGTGTGGGGCCGGCACCAAGAATAGCTCCACACCGTCTCTTTCTATGGGAGTCGTAAAAGCCGACTAAGGGATTACCGGGGAACCGGGCAGCAGCGTTCCCCTGTGTACTAAAAACATCCATTGCGATCGCCAACCCGCCTGCCAAGCGTGACGATTATGGTAAAACCCCCATTTTGGGGAGGCTTATGTCCAGCAGTGGACGATGAAAGGCTGATGGATGGATGGATAGTATATTTATTTAGATAGACTATCTTCACTGAAGTAATATAACGACGTCTAAAAGCAATTGTGAGGTGTAGATTGGGAATCGCCGTCGGTGACTGCACTTCACAGGATTAGAAGGGACGCAGGTTCGAATCCCGCTCGCAGTAAACCTCTCTTTTTCCACTTTCACTAATAATTTGTTCTTTAATGTCACACAGTTCTAGTGGGCCGTCAATACAGGTGGAGAGACGACAAAGGGTGGGCTTACTTAATGGACCCCACGTTACGCTGATCGTTGCTTCAAATGACGGGGCTGGCGGTTAGGTCCTGTACATTTTACCCGCCTTAACCAAAAAAAGCTACATTATCTAACATCGACCTATGAGTTTTAGGAGAGTTGCAATGAACTTCAAACAATTATATTCTTTGCATGTAAATGGGATAAATATATGCTATCTTTTAAATTGGATCAAATCACACATTTTGAAAAAAAAACGTTAAGATTCGATTAGTAAGAGATGATCGTGGAACAACACTGTGACGGGTAATTTTCATACAAATATAGATACATAAGTAGCTAATGGAACTGCTATACATATAATATCTTCTTCAAATATCATAAGAACGCTTGTATGTGTGACAAATATACCGTTTAGAAGGTCTACCAACCATTAAACCGTTCTTACAGCTTAGCTACGACGTTTGACGCGGACCACTAGAAGCTGTTCTAACAGCTTAAAGGTCCATAGACTAAACTTTTTATTCTGTGTGCAGATCCCTGCCCAAATCTTATACTGGTTTTTGTTGTAATTGATGATAATTATTGCTGTTCTTTTAAAAGCAATTACAAGTTGTAACTATAAGTCTTAAACCTTGAGGCGGTCCTATGTGATTATTATCGCCGGCCATAAATAATAAAGTATTTTCATAAAAAGATTAATCACTTACTTTAACCATGCAATTTTTAAAAGTTTGCTAGCGGTTCGCACGTCAAGGGACATTTTAAGTCCTCTTCGATGATAAGTTTATGCAAGCTTATAAACACTTAATCGTTTAACCAATCTCTTAACGTAAGAGGCAGTACAATTTATGATAGAAAATTATTCAAATTTTGCTGAATATACAATACACAAATATGTGCTAACTGCATAAGATGACAGTGTACATTTTTCTATTGTATTTCTAAAATATAATATTGATCTCGACAATGAAAAGTTAAATCAGAATGTTTATAGCGTACACCATCATTAATCTAGTGTGGGTTGATTTCGCAAAATCAGTATTTCTTTTAGTAAACAGCCTTCAAACACTAATTTATTTTAGACTAGCCTTTGCCCGCGACTCCGCCGTAGCCAAAAGTTTTTAGGTTATATCTCAAGTTCCGGATATAGTAGCGGGATAAATGTATACCAATTCTTAAGTCTAATCAACAGCTACCAAATAAAGTTGCATCAAAATCCGTTCAATAGTTTTTGCGTGATGCGCGAACGAACATACAGATAAACAGACAAATAGACAAAAAATCTAAAAGAAATTGTTTTGTGTTTAGACTCTATTCAGCCTAATAAAGTAATTTTATATCAAATATCTTAAATGTACAGACACAGTTCTGTTACAGCTTTATAATAGTATATATTATTTTATTTCTTTTAAGTTTTATTGACCAAATTATTTGAGATTCTCTTAGTTGCTCATTACCACTATGTTACATTCAGCCAGCGCCACCCCTACCGATCAAATAAGATGGTCCCGTTTAAGTCTCTTGACCACCATAGACGGGTCCAGCAAATCTGCTACGAGTGGATTTTGGTGTGAAAATAACCTGTCATCTATTGAACTAAGTACTTGTAACATAATTACATTTAAATACCTAACGCACACAATAAGATGCCAGTCATTCTGTCATGTTACAGTACAGAACCGGTTGCTTACGAAACCGATCAGGGCGGGGTTTTACGACTCAAATTTATGTCGAGTTACACATTGATAGTAGGGTTATGTGTCACTACATTAAGATGGTGTTAGTTTGTTTTGAGTTGACGTAACGTTACGTAGGTAGTATGTTGCTTTAAATCATAGACGACCATCCATTGTCCATTGTATTATACGGCAATATTACCTCCAAGTTATATACGGTGTCTATAAATCATAATAAAGAAACGTAAGTAGTTTATGCACATTTTGAAACGAATGAGAAAAGCAATTACTCGTTCAATTTAAATTATTAATTAAATTAGCAAAGATCTTCAAAGGAGTAATGATTTTGCGCGACTATAAATTTGTTATCTAATAAAGATAATCTATATTAATTACAGCTAATAGCTAATTACTACTTTCTGTTTTTCTGTTCAGTCCAATAATAATTTAATCATTCGTTTTCCTACTCGTTTATAGACAAATTCAATTATTTTTAAGTCTTTATTTTTAAAAGAATTTGTTTTCAAACATAAATATCTATAGAATCAATATATTTTCTAACATTAGTATAGTATCTAATGATAGCATAGTTGTGAGAACGAACATTATTAAAGTACTAAGTTCTATCCCAATCTGAGGTCCCGACTTTGTAAGGCATTTGACTAAGGAATTGATCATTATTTGTAAATAGGTTTTTCCAGCGGTGTAAAATTCTATCAATTCGTATCAAGCCAACGTGATGACTTATTGTTTGATAATAACAATAATTCTTATTAAATATCCATATAAAAAAGTGTTTACTATAGTTATTGAAGTGTAAACTTCTTTAGGCGTGTTGAGCACTTTTTGAATGAACAAAAATCATGGAACTCGCGTCATCGTCACGGAACGCTTTGGTCACGTGACGTGTTAACGATAACACTATATCTGTTCCTATTAGTAGAACTTATTGCGCTGGGTCAGCTGGGAATGAAGAAATGAATAATTTAAATAATAATGTTAATTTTTTTTTAATGAATGTATAATTTTGATTTACAAGTTAATTTAAGATCAAACAATTAATTTGGATGTCCAAAAATAACAACTGTTTGTTTATAGTTTTAAGTTTTCACTTCCGTCGGCAGTCCTTATGACTGCTTTGAATTTTTTTTTTCAAATCGGTTCTGCTGATTAATTTTATTATTTGTCAGCGCCATATTTGGTATCGTACTTATTTTTACTTATTTTTGGTATTATACTTTCAACGAACTCTTGTCTGATTAGTGGATAATTTGTTGTATATTCTGTAGTACTTTAACCTCTTCAAGGTTAAGGCAACCTTACTTATTAGCGCACTTTAGTCCGACTTTGTTTGAAGTTTATTAAAGTAACTATATTGCAAACAAGTTTTTATACAAAGACGCCATGCGTCAAGAACATTATTATCAGTCATTATTGAAGTGTTGACGCGCGAAGGTGAAGAAGAGGTCAACAGAAAGTATCTTCTTATTGAAACTAATACATCTGGTACACAGTTTCGTGGTTTCTATTAAGATTTATAGAATAAACAAGGCATTATATTCTGATTTTACACTGAATTGCACTAAGCACTGTCTGTGTCTATATGCAAATCTGTTTAGAACAAGCGCTTGAAACCATATCTTCCTTTGTCGGTTCATTTGTGGGTCCTTAATTTGTTTTTGTGAGTTTCTATGAGAAATTGTGTCCTATAATAAGAAAAACGTAACAAGTACATCTTATCTATCTTATCGTACATCATTGATGTATATATACTACGTACTATAAGTAACTCAATGTCGTACATAATCACAGCAGCTGGTGGTTGAAGACATATTAGTCTTAATATAGTTAGTAAAACGTCAAAGATTGACTTTCTTCTATATATTAATCTGACAGATAAATTAGAATAAAATTAACATATATAAGACACATCCTAACCGTTATAAAACTGTAACAGAGCTGTGTCTGTATTTGAGAAAAAATTACAGTATTAGGCTATATATTTTTTTAGATTTTTTGCTTGTTTGTCCGTTTGTTCGTTCACGCATCACGCAAAAACTACTAAACGGATTTTGATGCAACTTTTTTTAATTGGTAGCTCTTGATTAGACTTAATAACTGGTATATACTTTATCACGCTTCTATATCGGAAACCTAAGATATAACCCTAAAACTAGCTTTTGGTTGCGGCAAAGCCGCGGGCAAAGACTAGTAAGTCCATAAAAATAATAAAAATTTAACATACAAATTATTAGTTTTGAATGAGAGAAAAAGAGAACATTAGTACGAGCGGGACTCGAACCTACGTCCCTTCCTATCCGGGGAAGTGCTCTAATCCACTGAGCTATCGTACTACCTAGCGGTCATACCCAATTTCCTCATCACATTTGTCTTAACGACCAAGTTACTTTGTATAGTCCTAAAGAAAGTCCTAAGAAGACAGTACTAATTAACAGATTAATTCAAAACTTAACAAAAAGGAAAAAAATACATTAATAACACGAACAAACTTTACCCTTTGGTGCAAGGAATCAGGTTTAAAACTCATCAGACAAGTAATCACATTACATGATATTTGAATATATAATTAGGCACACAGTGAAAGAAATCCGGTTAGTTTAAATTTTGCACAAGATCAACTATAGATCACGTATGCACTTATGTTAGCATGGATTTCGCAAAGATTTTATTACTTTTCGTAACATTATATAGCTAATTTATTTTGCTAACACTCGTGAATATTATAGCATATTATTTCGACATGCTATGCTATTTTATGTTTAATCAGTCATAAAAGATACCTACGATCATTGAATCAAACCACACAGATTTTATTTTCATATTGTTAAACAAGGTTCAAGGAGCACTTTATTGAGTAAATTGACATTTAAATGACATACATTTACAGGACATATAATTTATTTGAATTATGATGACCCTAGAGACATATACACAAATGAATTAAATTTGTATTATTGATTAGCTTTATAAATCGTAGGCATTCATATTTGATTTATAGTAATTGATTATTCTGGTTCCTCAGAATAACAGTAAATTATAAGTACCTAACTGTAATAATAGGTTATTTTAAATGAAACCGCACGTGTTAAAAATTATCATAATCGATATGAGCTTCATTTTATATTAACATTTTCAATAGCATTTTCAATAGCAATTTCAATAGCAATTTCAATAACACCATATAACATCATCATACTGGAATAGCTATTGAAGACAACATATTTACGGATTTTACATCCAGGAAATGAAATCCTGAGCATGCAGCGGCTTGGCAGTATTGTTAGTCTTGTTGAATCCATATGCGGCGGTTACTACTGGCGGTACTGACCATAGTTCGTCTACCACTATTAACAATAAAAAAGCATGTTGCCTGTTTACTGTCAATATGAAGGTATTATGTTATGGTTGGCTGTACGAGCTATGTTGCTTTTGCCTGCCCAAACTTATAAAAAAATGAATATGGTTACATACCTTAGTGTTGAGCGTGTGTGTGGAGGAGAAAGAACATAGAAGAACGAATGTGGACAGCCAATGGGCCGACACGAACGGTGTCGACTCCATAGTAGATCTGAAACAAATTAATATAAAGCTTAGGAGATTGAGAGATAGTTTACATCGTGTTTTAAATTTATTATATTGTATATTTGTAATGAAATGAGTAAGAGGAAAATTGAAAGCGCCACACATAATTGACAGTTGAGAGAAAATCACCTAGCGCGATATGGACATGAAATGGGCATGAAAATATGACTTTTATCGCAGCAACTATCCAGATAATACTTTTGTACCATAGTTTTACCGTAGAGATTTAGAAACACTAAATTATTTATTAACTAATACGTTCGTTTAAAACTTATAAAGGTTGTAGAAAACTTAATTATACCACGTGTTGTAGGAACAAGATATTGCCAGAGAAGGCACTTTGCGTATGATGTAAATATCGGTTTCTATATGATATCATTAAAGGAAAGCATGAAGAATAAAACTACATCATTACGCAACGGTAAATAAATTATAGGAATCTCAATATCGCTATGATATTTAGATACAGTGTATATATACATATGCATAAATGTTAAACAAGAATAAATATAGTTTCACAAATGATTTGATACGGTAAATTGTTACTGATATAAATAATAAGAAATCGATATCCTTGATATAAATTCTGCTTTTTTTAAACAGTTGAATATGAAAATAAAACCTCTCTGAATACTAAATTTCTTCAGCACTAGTCAATTACTGGCATAAGACAAATGATTGCATAACACGCCAAGTAAAATAACATGTTTTAAATAACCAGTTCTGGAAAGGCAAATAAGTAGGTAGTATTATAGTTTCCTTACATATAATGTTCTTTGTTGAAATTCTCAGCAAGTACATAATCATTAAGATAATAAAACAATATATCTACTTGTTTGTTATCCGAATGTTTGAAAAATTGTTAAATAAATTGTTAATTAATTGTTAACTTGATAAAATTAATTGTTTAAAACCTTTTCATGGCGAGTTGTCTGAATAAATTTAAATCGGAACTAACACAAAGTGTGAAAATGTGAAATCTAAAATAACAGTCAAGAGCAGGATTTGAACCTGCATCTCCCGGAATACCGTCCCAGATGCTGCGATTTTCGATAACACAATCATTCTTAACGTCTCGGGTGACTGTTATTCCATATTTTCACACTTTGTGTTAATTTATATGGCTAAGCATGTCAAATGCTAATAAATAAATATATAAATAGCTCAGTGGCTTAGAGCACTTCCCCGGATTGGAAGAGACGCAGGTTCGATTCACACTCGCACTAAAAGTTCTCTTTTTCCTCATTCACAAATTATTTGTACTTTAAAGTAGCTTAGCATGACAATTGCTAAAATACAGATTAAAATATTTAAAAATATATAAAAATATCAAGAATTAAATCTAAACTCCCGATTCTCAGAGAAAAGAAGGTTCAGATTCCCTCGAAGTAATAAAAATGCGTACCCTAAAACTTAATATGGTTGATGTATGTATATATGCTCGTTTTCATATGTACTTATAGTTATATTTGAGTCTAATCTATCTATGTATCTATCTGTACATAGCGACTATTCCCGTTGTACATAAAAATCAATTTAGCAAAAAAAAAATACATAATATACACATGCGGACAGTGTCAGCCCCTTTTTCTATACTAGGATAACAGCACCTATTCTGTAAGCATAATAAACTACTACCCTCCTTATATAAGCGTAGTGATTATAAATATAATACTCTTTGCGGCCAAGCGGATACGAGTAGTAGCCTTTGACATTATAATATAGGTACTAATATGCCAGAGAAATATATACATATGAGAAGAAAAAGCAGTTCTCAGAAGCAGCCCGGAGCTTGGAAACGTGCCGGTAGATGTCAATATAACATAGCTGGCGAACCGTGGGTGTGTAATACACTTCTGCCTACCCCTTCGGGAATACAGGCGTGATGCTATGCTATGTATCTACTAATATACCTTGGGATTGAGGAGTTCGGGTATTATTGAATCCGTAGAAAATTGATATCCGATTGTATCTAGCTGTAGTGATAGAAAGTTTACTTCAATGTATTTAGGAACCATCAAGGCGAAGGTACTTCATTAGCTTGTCACCATCCGCGTGGAAGTTATGAGCAAAAATTCTTTAACATTTTATAGCCTATATATGCAGTGGAATTTCGCTTATCAAGTGATTTTGGCGTGGAGATATGGCTATTTAAATCTCGAGGCACATTACTTCTGTAACATAAACGCTAAATACCAGACCGAAATTTCCAGTCCCTATATTTTCTCTTATAAAGATATTTATAACTTGATTAATAAATTACACAGTTTATTATATTAATTCAATGAAAACATGTACGCGAGTACAACAAAGTGACATTTGAAATGCCACAGATTCGCAGAGAGTGGTAATGATCATAATATGCGGCCTTAACACGATTAGATAGAAAATAAAAATGTAAAAAAACATGAAATAAAATGTATCAATGTTTAATCGAATTAATAAATTGTCATACATAATTAACTTGAAAATACGATAATTATCGTGCAATATCTAATTATTACATTCATATTATAGGTACTTTATTTTAAAAACACCTTAGATAAATAACTTACGGTATGCAATTTTGGGCGTTCTAAATTATTCCTCATTATCGAATTGAAATGATAATTGATATTTAGCTTTTTTAAATTTAAGTTGCATTTTTAAAACGTGATTCAATTACATTTTTTTTATTTTAATAAAAATAATTATTGCTTAAATAGAACATTTAGTTTTAAACTAAGCGCCAAAAGCACTACACAAGCATGTTCATACTCGATTAAATTTAAAAAGTAAATGTGCATAGATTAAATTTTTCCTTTTAATGCCATAGCCACTGTGAACATAAGTGACCATAAACAAGCAAAAAGTTTCTGTTGAGGTCGACGTACGAGCTCAGAAGGACAATGTCTTTTCTCGGAATCAGACGCTGTGCCGCAAAATATTAATAAAGCCCTCTGGGCAGGACATATTTCCGCATTGTTTAACGGGATCAGTATAAAACATAATACTATCGAAAAAAATAAAGAAATTCTATACTTATGCTTCACAAAATTAATTTTAATGAGGTTATGTAACATAAAACTTAAGGTCAAAGCCCGTAACGAGGATTTAAGAGAGCGAGTAGGTATGAAAGAGAATATTGGTGTAAAGATGCGAAAGGAAATGCTCCGATGGTCCGTACATGTGAAAAGAATACCGGACGAGCAACTGGTTAAGAAGATATACAATGCGAAAGTGAAAGGATGTAGGTACAGGGGTAGACCCACACTCACCTACCTAGACCAAATCGGTCATTTATTGAAGGAAGGTAGAGTCAGAAGTCTCCGAAACCGACGAGCGTGTATGAAGAGAATTATAACTGTTGAGGAAACGAGAGATGTATGCAAGAATAGAGCCTTTTGGCACTCTGTTCTCTCTACCTACCCTGCAAGGGAGATGGCGTGATGATAAGTAAGTAAGTAAGTAAGTCAAAGCCTGTAACTCACCTTAACTATCCAATAGAAATTTTTAATGATGCTTATACTAATGATGATAACGATAACGCTATTCCTTGGTACATACAACTGCCACTTGGGTTACATTAGGTCGCTAATAGATTTAATCTATGGGCGATTATATTTCACAATGAGATCAATTATCTCATTTTATGTATTTTGTTTTTAATAAAGGTTAAAGGTATTGAACAAACTAAATGTGGGTCAGCAGTATTTCATGGAATAATAAATATCGGTAAAATGTCACTCAGGCATTAGTACACGCTCAACAAATGTTATTTGGAAACGTATCAAATCTTAGAACTTATACGACTATCCTATTTTGCTACTTCCTACTAACCTGTCCTCTTCCTAATATTCCTACCATCCAGTCACACTTGCTGCTATTCCTTATAACCTATCCTACTTCCTGGTATTCCTACTATCCTGTCATACTTCCTACTAATCCTACTATCATATCCTACGTCCTACTAATATTAAAAATGTGAAAGTTTGCGAAGATGTTTATCCGTGAAGCCAGCCTAAACGAATGTGCAAATTTGGATGAATTTTGATACGTAGATTGATGGTCACATCAGTATCTATCTACTAGATAGGGTAGGATAATATATGTACTTATAGGGTAATTTTTATCTCTGATAAATTAGCTATTTTCCGCAAATGGATTTGGTATAAAATAAATTATGGCCTGGATAAATATGTTTACCCCGCTAAGGACTACCATTGGGATATGCCTACACGACTCTATGGATACCTATATGATTATGTGTCGGGAAAACTTTTATGATGGTTCGGTAATAACGGCGTTAAAGCATAACAAATAAATAAACAAACTCACTTTTGCAATTATAATATTAGTAAGGATGATAAGGTAACCTTTGCCGTGTAAAAATACATTACGAGGTAATATAATATTACGAGTATGTTGAATAACATTAGCAACACCATAAATAAATGTACAATGATACTTACATATAAATAAATCATACGAAGAGCATTCAACCAATTAAGCATGCGCGAGACCCAAAATATTACTCAAATTTTATTTTTAATGTGCCTACACATTTTAAATATTAACGTATGTCGTGTAGGTGACTTATTTACACAAGTTATTATAAGTTTTTGCAATATATCTCAGGTTCTCGATATAGTAGAGGGATAAATTGAATAAGAGTTTTTAAGTGTAATCAAGAGCTATGAAATAAAAAAAGTTACATCTAAATCCGTTCATTAGTTTTATGCGTGATGCGCGAACGAATAAACAAACAAAAAAATCTAAAAAAAAATGGTTTTGTGTTTAGACATGCCTATATAGCCTAATACAGTTATTTTTTTTATCAAATATCTTAAATGCTTCACAAAATTAATTTTAATGAGGCCGTGTGGGGCCGGCTTTAGAACTGTCCCACCCCTCTCTACCCACGGGAGTCGTAAGAGCCGACTGAGGGAATACCGGGGGAGTGGGCAGTAGCACTTCCTCGAGTATTAATAACATCCACTGCGATCGCCAACCCGACTGCCAAGCGTGGCGATTACGTCATTATCCCCCATGACGGGACCGCTCGTTGTGGCGTTCTCTTGGGGAGGCCTATGTCCAGCAGTGGACATTGAAAGGCTGATGGATGGATGGGATCTTAAATGTACAGACATAGCTCTTTTACAGCTTTATAACGGTATAGATAATGTTATTTACTTGATATAAATGATTGTTAAAATAATTTATTTAGTGTTAGACCCTTGCTTGGATCAGGAAAGTCTCACAAAAGATTAGCGTGAAACAACTGTACGTACTGCTACTGTTGTTTTGTATGGTGAGTGGGAGCGCAGGGGGGTTAGACGGAATCTCATATCTCACAATCGACATCGTATCGTCTCGCTTGTGATTGGTAAAGAAACCGACACGTGATGTCGCTATAATCCGTTGGCCAATCACAGTGATCACGTTACGATGCCGATTGTGAGATGAGATTCCTTCTAACCCCCCTTTTTTAGTTCGGAGCAACGAACAGGGTAGTGTGGGGCCCTCACCCACTAAAGAAACCCGCCGTATGCCGTCTCTCCGCCTTTATTGGCGGGCCACCGGAACTATATTACATTCCTTCAATGGTACCGTCTAACTCCCCTGGAGGCCATACAAAAACGTTGTAACAACGAAAATAATTATATTACTAGTTCTGCGTACGTAAATTATTAAAAAATATTGTAGGTAAGGTTAGGTAGGTACTACAACATAAAAAAATTTAAGCGTACTTAAATATTTTCTTACGAAAAACAATAAGCATTTTGACACACGAATGCGCTTATTTGAGTCAGTGTAAAATACCTACATTGCGTTTTATGATAGTGTGTTGTATCGTCTGTAAAACGTTGCAACACAATGGCTGTTTGAGCTTAGTGATGCATTGTCTTCACTGCTATGAACACAGAAATCTGAAATTCAGTGTTCTGTGCATATACACTAACATTATTATGATCTATATATCTATTATTATGATTTATATTGCTCTTTTTCTGTCACACTTACCACTGTATTGCTGAGTCTATTTTTTTTTTTTTTTTTTTGGTTATAATTAAGTTTCACAATTTGTTTAATTTTATACTTGGTTGTGTGGCAAGAAATATTTTTTTTTCTTTCTTTCTTTCTTTTCTATATACTATTATAAAGCTGTAACAGAGCTGTGTCTGAACATTCAAGATATTTGAAAAAAATGGCTGTAATAGGCTATATAGACGAGTCTAAACCCAAAACAATTTTTTTTAGAATTTTTGTCTGTTTGTCTGTTTGTTTGTTCGCGCATCACGCAAAAACTACTGGACGGATTTTGATGATTTTTTTTATTTGAAAGGCCTTGATTAGTTTTAAACACTGGTATACATTTTATCCCGCTACTATATCGGAAACCTGAGATATGACCGAAAAACTAGAAAATTATTTATACAACATTTTTTTAGAATTTATTTAAAAAAACTACTGAACGGATTTTGATACACCTTTTTTTTATTTGAAAGGCCTTGATTATACTTAAAAACTGGTATACATTTTATCCCTCTACTATATCGGGAACCTGAGCTATAACTAAAAAACTAGATATTAAAACAGAGATTAAAACTAAAAGACGAGATATAACTAAAAAACTAAGGCTAGTCAGATAATAAAATTGAAGTCTCTGTTTCTAATGTCTAAATAACAGCTTTTTAATAAATGAAAAATTAAAGTGTGTATATAAAATTGAAGGATGTAGGTACAGGGGGAAAGTGCCCTAGACCAAATCGGTCATGTATTGAAGGAGGAAGGTGGAGTCACGAGTCTCCGAAACCAGCGAGCGTATAATATAATTATGAATAGAATTATGAAAGCCTTTTGGCACTCTGATCTCTCTGTATCCCGCAGATGGCGTGATGATAAGCTAAGCTGAAAATTTTCTTTTGAAGTTATACTTCTTTTGGCGCGTTAGGGAAAAATGATGACAGTAAATTTTTACGATGCGCGCGCACACCGTTACGAAAAACCGACACTATGAAGTTAGACACACTTTTTTTTGTTAAGGCGGGAAAAAATGTTCCTAACCGCTCACCCCGTCGTTCGGGGCAACGAACAGAGTAGTGTGGGGCGTGCACCCACTAAAGAAACTCGCCGTGTGCCGTCTCTCCGCCTTTATTGGCGGGCCACTGGAACTGTGTTATACATTCCTTCGGTGGTGAAATTAGACACCCTGAAGTTAGCTATAATCAACATTTTAGTTTTTTTGTGATAGGTATTTAAATAAAGAATAATAAGAAGTATAACTTCTAACGCGTGTACATACGATTATGGCAAAATAATAGTCACGCTACGGTATATTTATCATCTCATTGAAAAATGAAATCAAAAAAAGGTTTGATTCTACAATAGTTGGTCCGAGTCTGGGTGTGGTTTTTGTCAGTTGATTGTGTGAGTAAAGTCCTTGGCAACAAAAACATTATTACCTAGTCCGTTGTCAGAATTCAAATAAAAAAAATAGAAACCATTGATAATTTAGTAGTCAGATGTCAATATTAAAAAGCACCCCATACAAACCTAACCTCTTTATTGAACTCAAGAATGGATCGTCACTGCGGTTAACAGCTGTGCAATTGATAAGACTGCGGTAACTTATGCTTGGGCCGGATTAATAGGAAACGCCGTTACCTATCGCGATGATGGAAGTTTAACGTTGGTGTACTACTTATCGCGAGAATTCGACAACGGCAATCACATTGCCGTATGAGTTTAGCGATAACTCCAGTAGCGGTACGTCAAAGCAATTGAACGTTTAAGTGTGGCCACCCAATTCATCGCATTAACGCAATAATTAATGAGATAAAAATCGCGATGATGGGCATTAACGTTGCCCATTAGTGTGGCCTGAGCATTAGTTCATTAAACCAACGCAGTGATGGACGACATATTATTCTAATATGTCACGTTTGTAAGCAACTAAACACAAAATATAATTAGATTATCAAAAAAAATATAAAAATAGATATAAGAAAAATATTATGTTGAATTAATAAATAGGAAAAGTCGTCATTTAAAAGATAAGAAATAAGGCTGGTGATAATACGATCTAAATATTTTTGAATGTTATATGTTGGTGAAATCGTGTTCATTGATGTGTGAAATCCTTTGATGTTGTAGTAAGAACCGACAGCGACACGAACGAAATTCGAGTTCATCCGAATGAGAAATTAGTGCTATTTTTTTAACCAGATATATTGCAACAGCGTGTACCTCCGCGAAAATAATGTGGCATTCGATTATAATCGTGATATTAAAACGACAAATTGCCAGTGACAAGCTATAATGTGAACGATTCTCAAAGGAGTCGCCATAACAAAATAAAATTTAAAAAAAAATAATGTCAGTGTATTATTATTTTGGGAATGTGGGAATGGATATATTCTTTTAAAACGAAACATAAGCTTGTTCTTTTTTTAATTTTCTTGTAAAGAAATATTCTGACTTCTACGAGTACAATATACAATAACAGGTTGTATTCCACGTCAAGCAATTAAGGAAATCGTCTTCTGTAATAATTACATAATATTTAAATGTATTTGTTTTGTTTTTAATTGATTATCTAAACCACCTTGAAACTCTACGGGTCCGAAATAATTATAAGTTATTTATTGCTTTGTCTATTCTTATTGCACTTTATAATGTTTTAAATCATTAAGTTACAAAATAATAAAAAAAACTGACTTATTCGCTATTGTAGGTAACTATTAAAATGGTTCCAATGTTAAAAACATATAGTTTTAATAATTTTTAAAATTACGTGTGTATTTGCTTATAATTTATTACTGCTCCGTGAAGGAAACAAAAAAGGTTTTCTCGAAAGTTTGTGAAGTCTGCCAACCCGCACTTGGCCAGAGTAGTGGACTTTGGCCTAATCCCTCTCACCATACGAGGAGACCCGTACACAATATTGAGACAGAAAAAGTTGAACAAAAAACTAAATTAACAGATGTGTATGTTATTATACACATAATAAAATTAAAATACAATAGTGTCTGGGATTGTCGTTGATTTACGAACCTCGAGGCAGACGAGTTTAATTTATGAGGAGACAAAATTAACATAAATTATTAGATTTTCATTAAAACTTATACAAAGCTTCTAAGTGAAGTTATTAATCAAAACGAGGAAACTCCATTTAATTAAATTCAACATTAAATACTACGAAATGGTGAAGCTTGTACTTACATATAAACATTTCAAAATGATAAAAGTAGTCATTCAATAATTTTAATATAAAGAAAATATAATTATGAACGCAGGCCGTCTATCTGATCACTGAAGTCACACAGTTCCTGTGGTCCACCAGTACAGGCGGAGAGACGGCACACGGCGGGTTTATTTAGTGGGTGAGAGCCCCACTACCCTGTTCGTTGCCCTGAACGAAGGGGTTTGTGGTTAGGTAGGTATAATTTTTCCTGCCTTAACAAAAAAAAGGCCGTCTATCTGACCATCTATCAGTTTCAGCCTCATATACAAGACTAACAAGGCAATTATAAATACAAGATATAACATATTTTTCGGTATCCTTAAAAGTATCTGCATACGTATTTATATACAAATAAAGTCGATTATTACTGTTAGATAAAAAAAAAATGAGTGCGTGTCCTCTCTCCTCTCCACCCATGGGAGTCGTAAGACCTGACTGAGGGAGTGCCGGGGGAGTGGGCAGCGGCACTCTTTCGAGTATTAACAACATCCACTGCGATCGCCAACCCGCCTGCCAAGCGTGGCGATTACAGCACTATCCCCCATTCTTGGGGAGGCCTACGTCCAGCAGTGGACTTTAAAAGGCTGGTGGATGGATGGTAACCTTTGTGCGTCGTTGAAGTAGAATGTTGAATACTTAATATTGTACATATTACTAAAAAAAATAATCATCAAATAGATGGCATTTCGTACTTTGAAGTCTTATACTACCAGTAAGATCATATTACCAATGGCTTAATTAAAATTAAATGAGTGTGTGTAACCTTTACGCGAATGCCACTACACAACAACAAAATAACAAAATGGTGGAACGTGAACTTGTCATTCCTATCATGGTGATATAACGGTATCTTATTATTAGTCTGTAAACGTCAAATACCATTTTCTACTGATATTCGTGTGTCGTTGACTGCTTTTTAGGGACATTACGGCCCAGTATTTAGATACGACAAAAGTAATTAATTCAATTATTATTATTATAACATTTAAGTATAATGTATTACTAAAAAATACTTGTAGAGGAATGGTTAAGAAATATCACGAATACACCTCAATTGCCAAAATATGATAAGATAAAGACACAGCCCTTTTCAATTTGCCACTATAAATTCAAAAAAGACAAGATATATTTCCTAAAGCAGAACATCTCATCAAAAATAAAGCTCATTTGTTATTGCGAAATAACATTACATGGAGCGTGTGAACATCTGTTACAACATACAACACAATGTCCGATTTTACGAAACATAATTTTTTTTCCATTTCAGATGCAATATGAGTTTGCACATGCCCCGGAAAATCTCCAACACGTTATTTTATAATATGTTATTTACAAATATCAAAACCCCCGACCCACGGACTAGACCTCTTTACTACATCATCAAATCCTGGTCAACGTCAATCTATAACCTAATTGTGGAGACCATTCAAATGAGCCCAAATGAGAGACCACTACTGTAAGTTGATGTCAAAAGCTGAGCGGATTTTTTTAATCATAGCTAAAAATACTCTCAATGACCTTTTAAACAAAAAAGTTAATAAAAAAGTTATATTGAAGCTATGATGCCACAAATAGACACACGTAAAAAATTATAACACCTCTTCGGCTAGGTGGAGGTTTAAAAACTCAAGTGATTGAGGTCATGAACCCAGGAAAAAAGAAAAATAACAAAAGAGGTCTGTTTTAAAGAGTTGGACTAAAAACTCTGAAGAATGTAACTCCTTCCACATTCAAAGAGAACATACCAAGATAAATACAATAGGTAATTAACAAGCTTTCTTTTCGACGCGTAATAAATTATGTAAGGCAGTGTAACAAGTGTGTTATTTTTCTAATTACATTCAAGTTAACTTAACATACATATTCAAGTATGTTAATTAATTGTATGTATCTAGACTTAACATAGCACTACTTTTAACGAGTGGTCAGTTCATGAGTTCGGTGCTTGTCACATTACTTTTTAACAATCCATTTAAAATCATAAATTTCTGTAGTAACCAATTTTAATCTAATATTATCAATTAAGCTGATTTTAGAACTAATGAAAAGATTGACTTACACTATTTTTGTATGCGCATAGATATGCCTATCGTGATTTGAAACCGATTTATCTGTTCATGGTCCACGGCAGGTTGTATGTTTTACCACAAATATTCTGAGACTAATTTCCTAACCTTAAAATTCGCCAGACACATTGTTAACATTGTTATTATGAATAGGATTCTCGAGTTTAAAGTATAGGTTACTAGGACATAAAAAAAACATAGCATCACGCCTGTAATCCCCGAAGGGGTAGGCAGAGGTGTATTACACATCCACGACTCGCCAGCTATGTTTAAGTCCCACGTAATAGGGGGCGAGCCTATTGACGTCTACCGGGCACATTTCCAAACTCCGGGCTGTTACTGAGGATTTTTCTTTTTAGGAAAAAGCTTAATAACATTGCCCGACCCGGGGATCGAACCCGAGACCTCATGATTACTAGGACATAGCATACTATAAGACTTGATTACAATGAAACAAAGCATATTTTAAAATTTTAACTTACGATATAAGAACGATAATGTTCTATAGTGCCATGAGTAGTAGATAATAAATGTTGTATTAAAACTTCATTATGTAGGTATTTTACCCTCTATTTTAGTCATATCGAAATATCAATTAATAAAGACCTAAAATTAGTGCAGTCCACTTATAACGTAACAGACCTATAATAGATTAAGTTCAAAAAATTATGGTTCTTCAGCGTGTAATGTTCAGTATTCTAATTGAGTTGAGAGATTAAAAAATCTTAATTTAAATAATTAAATTCCAATATAATTAATTAAAATAAGTATTTTTCATGGTGCGACATTTTCTGCTAATTGGACATGCCGATAAAATGAAGCCTTTGGCGGCCCAACTGACCGTCAGAGCCTTTACACACGCACTTTCTTTGACGATTATTTATTTAAGATAAAAAATACAGGACATTGAACTTTCAAGGAAGCAGACTCTTGGGAGACATGTTTATAGCGGTAACGATACGATTTAATCGTATGAGCAATTAACGATTGTTGTATCGATTGCAAATAACGAGAGCATAATTGAATGAACTCGCTTGTTAAAAGGGCATCCAAGATAATTATGTAAGGCTCGGAAGTTTGAATAGACACTTAAAGAGAGTTAAATTTAAATTAATGTTATATAATAAAATGCGATTTGTTTTTAATGGTGCATATTACTTTCATAAGCGAACGCTTACATTTGTTAAAAATTAATTTCGATCGCATTTCACGGACAAAATGAGCCGTTCATGGTCAATTGCATTCATTAATTGCTATACGATTGTGACTCTGTGGGAGGACCTCCGCATTCAGGCTATGTGAGAAAGACGTACAAAGAATCGCCAGCATAACATAACAGATTATGCATGTGACTGTGTCGTCATTAATTTAGGTTGTCGTTATTTCAGAGGCAAAAGTAGGTTTTCGCATTGATGTATAAAAGATATAAGATCCACAATTAGGCACTAAAAGTGTCTACTATAAATGAGTGCAGATTTCGCTTCCCTGCGCTCACTTGTTTAGTTGCGTTGCGTCGCGCGAACAGCCGCAACGTCCGCAACGTATTAACATGCCTAGTAATACTAAAATCTCTATTAAAAACTCATTGACCATCTCTATTGCTCTCGTTCTTTCTGAATAGTGTCATTACACTCATGCACGTAGTTAAAAGTTGTTACTATTTTATAAAATTAAAGCGAAATGAATGCTATAACATGTAAGTAAGATTATTTATATACAATTTTTGCCACGATTTCTATATACAATTGTGTATCCTTAATTTATAGATCAATGGGTTTTCGATAGAATTTACTCTCAAATAAGTATAAGTAATTATGCCCAAGTCATGGTGTGTATACTGCTATAGATCTTGTGAGGAGTGACTATAAATGGCCCAGAAAACATAAATCATAATAAAATCCGTAAAATTGTATGTTTATAAAGTCTACTACAGAAAACACAAAAAAAAAGATAATTTACTAAGTAAAGCAATTATTGCAAGAGGGTTATTATCTATACTATTATAAAGCTGTAACATATCTGTCCGTACATTCAAGATATTTGAGGAAAAAATTACTGTAATAGGCTATATAGGCGTGTCTAAACACAAAACCATTTTTTTTTTAGATTTTTTTGTCTGTTTGTTTGTTCACGCATCACGCAAAAACTACTACTGAACAGATTTTGATACAACTTTTTATTTGAAAGGCCTTAATTAGACTTAAAAACTGGTATACGAGTACATTTTATCCCGCTACTATATCGGTAACCTGAAATATAACCGAAAAAGGCTATATATTTGGCGGTACATCATGGTGTTCAGTTAAAATCCTGTCACAAACTCCAGTAAACTTAAGCTACAAAATGTAATGAAATATTTATTTCACAATTAAGTACCTATAGTAGATCTTAATGCACCGACGGTTCAATAAAGTAATTAAAATTTCAAAAACAATTACAACGCACATGCGTTTTCTAATATTATTAAATCTATAAAGGAAAGATTGACAATAACACACTCTGTTGCTCAGAATAGGTAAATATAAATGCGGGGAGAATTATATAACAAAAATTAAAAATATTTATTAATTTATAGAGTTGTCATGACTGTGTATGTACGCACGCCACGCGTAAGAGTACTTCCACCAATAAATTGTTAATCAATTGCTAATAAACAGTAATTTACTGAACATTTCTATGTTCTTTGGCTTTTAAAATATTTATTATCACCAAATATGTAATGTGCCTTATTCCTGACATGCTAAATAGCAACTAACAAATTAAACAAATATTAATTTAAGAACGACTGTTAACCGCTGGTTTAATGTTAAGGCCGTTTTAGAGATGCGAAAGTAAGGCTATGCAGTCCAACACAACAATTTCACAAACGTCACTAATTTAAAAAAAAAGCTTTATAAGAAATAATCACAAGGAAAAAAATTTGTAGCTATCTATGTAAGGTTTATTTCCTCCCTCAATCTGTAATTAATGCCTAACAGTAAGACTTTTTAATAATCAAAAAAGAAGCGAAAAAGTACTGTACCAATATATTTCCACCTCTGCTACGTAGGTATAGTACATAATATGTCTTTACGGTATGCACTAGCTTGCCTGTGCCTCTGTTATGTCAAGTAAAAGAAAAAAAAAATGCACCATTCCACTAACAATCTTTTTCAAATGAACAATCTATTCCAATAAACTTGATCACAATGAAACTAAGTCATTTATTTTACTTAGGCCAATAGAGTCGAAAATTTTATTATTCTTACATCACGAAGTAATAACGTTGTAATTACTACTTACGTATCCAAGAGTCTATTACGAAGAGGTAGCAGTTTTAGATAGCGTGGTAGCGCTACCTCATATTGCGAAGCCTTTTATGTTCTGATTGCATAAAAGCTTCCATCGAATAAATTATTTTATGTGCAAACACACACACATCATTACATCGTAAGCAATATAAAATTTGAACTTTTGTTTAGAAATTATAACGGAATAAGGACAGGATATGGAGGGGTGCTCTCACTCACCTAGCGATATGTACCAGTAGGATCACTTACCCTGTTACTCCGGTTGAGCTATCCCAATAAATTTGAGCTGGAATTAACAAGTTAGGCTGGTTCCATATTCAAAGTTTTACTAGCTCTTTGTTGCTGTAAAATATCTTATTTTGAAACTAAAATATCTATCTTTCTATACAAGCCGTCCCAGATGCATCTAATCTGGGACGGTATTCTAGGAGATGGTTGTTGAAAGCCTGCTCGTGACTATTATATTAAATTTTACAGTTTCGCACTTTGTGTTAATTTTCAAGAAAATTATTTTTTTCGTACATCTATATGGAACGGCTTTTTTAATGAAAAAACTGAATTTAATTTTAGCTAGTCAGTTAAAACATGATTGATTGATTTTGAGGCGGTAAGAAGTTCGTTGGGTCAGCTATTTATTTTAGCAAATATTTTTACCGAATCTAATGTGTTTACCTACTTGATTTTATACGCTTTACATCAGTTATGGTCACGGATGGATGTCCAGGACTATTTCATAATATGTAATATTCACGTAAATATCAGAAAATAATATAATCAAGTAGTTTCATTGCAAAACAGGTAACTTTATAATTATGAAGTTCTGTAATAATCGATTAGAATGCAAGTGTCATATAACTTTACTCCTATGCATATGAATTCCACGATTTATAAGGTTGTAAGTATTTTATTCATAATAGTTATATACTTTGTGTAGGTATGTAATTGTATAGTCAAAAAAATTATAATCTGAAGCTGAATAAATAAGCTTTAGAAATACAATGCTGCCGATCGAGTTCTTTATATCGATGTATGAAACGGATATACATATCAGTCTGCATTATTTGTATAATTTCAGATCTATTATTGTAAAGAGCAATGATGTTTATTTCGATTAATCAATATTAATAGTCGTTTTGTTTTTAGTCGTTTGCCGTGTGTGACCGGCTTTAGAATTGTCCCAACCCTCTCCACCCATGGGAATCGTAAGAGCCGACTGAGGGAATACCGAGGGAGTGGGCAGCAGCACTCCTTCGAGTATTGACAACATCCACTGCGACGGCCACCCTCCTGCCAAGCGTGGCGATTTCGGCATTATCCCCCATTCTTGGGGAGGCCTATGTCCAGCAGTGGACTTTAAAAGGCTGATGGATGGATGGATGGAATAGTCGTTTGACATTAAACTCTAGTTCCATAACACACATTGGCGCGAATTGACGGGCCTCGTGGCATAGTCGGTAGTGTAACCGACTTCCGTGCACGAGGTCGTGGGTTCGATTCCCACTCAGGAGAATTATTTGTGTGATAAACACAGATATTTGTACTGCGTCTGGGTGTTTTCTATCTATTATATGTATGTATTTACAAAACAAATATATATATGTAATAACACATATATAAATCCTTAATACAATAGCAAAAGCGTTAAGCTTAGTTTGGGATCAGAGGATGTAGTGTGAAATGTCCGTGAATATTTATTTATATAATTTTCTAATGCGTCATATAAACTTATAAATATCAACACAATAAACTAGCGGGATGAAAAAGTAAGAAAATAATACTTATTTTGTTGTTTAACTAATATTTCCCAGCACTCCATAAATATAGGAAGATACGGCAATTAAGCATTAATCCTATTAAAATATGCAAATATCCTTTTAGTTTTTTACTACTAGGAATTAGGAAACATCTTGTTTTGTTATGCAACGCTGTTATATATATTTATTGTAGCCGAGATAAAGTTTTAAGTACGTATTATTTCACAATATAGACACAGACTATATAGAGTATTTAGTATTTTACATAGCTTTTGTTTGGCATTTGTTATTGAAATATCTGATGAACTACTATAATTTTTAAGTCCTAAAGATCTACTTAGTGTAAACGTGTACGTTTATCGCATTCTTTAAAATAGTCGTCTTCTTGTCCACGGCTCTGCCATGGCCAATAGCTAGCTATCTCTAATCTAAATATGTCACCCTCTGGCATGTAAATAGCCATTACAGAGGAACCCATTTTTTTTAGGATTTCTTCTCTGTACTCCGGACTATATACTATTTCGTGACAATTGGTTAAGTAGTTACGGCGTCTAGGGGTAACAAACACTATCTCATTTATAATATTGGTAAGGATTACCATGCAAACCACTGAAGAAATGTAAACACAGTTCCGGTAGCCTGCCAATACAGGCGGAGAGACGGGCCACGGCGGTTTAATTTAGTGGATGAGGGGCATACTACCCTTCATTACCCCGAACGACGGTGTGCGGTTAGGCATAGTTATTCCCGCCTTAACAAAAAAAATGGATTACCATCCAGCACAAATGTACTGCCTATCGCACCAGCTACTCGTAGGTACGTTTGCTATTTCTAGCTACAATAAAACAAATCAATGCAGGCTGACGACATTACTAAAGGAGTTTCAAATACATTTAAATTACCTACACATTAGAAATATTCAAAGAACACTTTCTCTGAGTATTCTGAACTAGATACACCATAAAACTGGATGAAAGTAATTCTTACCAAATAAAGTATTTAGGATTCTCTCCGCGGACACGTTTTCACATGTCCGGCGATCGAATATTATAAATTCTGTAGCCTTACACTCTGTGACGCGAATCTAAAAGTTCCACATCACTTTCTTTATTTTATTGAATTATGAAAGTAGTTTATTTTGTTACATGGACGAAAGTGTTTTTATTGCTTAAGATAGCAGAGCCCGCCTGATGGTAAGTGGCAACCGCTGGTGGTGTACTCAACTAAGAGTACTATCAAGCCCCTGCTCACTATTTCATTTCACAGAGGTAAAATGAAAGAAGGCATGACTCAATCCTGCTACCCGTACCCGCTCCGGTTCCGATAACAAGTGAGTACTCCCACTTGGTGCCCAATCCTATCACCAGTAATGCAATATATGATAATTATTACTCTCATACGACACCCCCGTGGAAGAGTGTGGTGGTGACACTTGTATTTTTAGTCCGTCAATACACTGATAAAAATCGTCTTATTATAGAATACTAAATTAAATTTCACACATTTTCATTTCATATTATTTTTCCGCAAGTGGTGATTTAAAAAAAGAGTTGCTTTTATATGTCCTTAGGTAACTTACTCCTTAGAAATTTAATCAAAATCGGTTCGGCGGTTTTACCGAGAAAACGTAATGAATAGAGTTACACTCTCAATTATAATAACAAAATATATGAAATGGAACTATACATCTTTTTTTTACGACTAATCATCAATATTTGTTGAAATTTTGGTAAATTGGACATATCAGCATAGTAATTGAAATAAAATAGCTATGAAAATAAATTGTTTAATTCTATAGCTACACAAAGTAAAATTAAATACACAAAATGGAATATTCCACCAGTTTTGTTAATGTAGGTTGCACAATTCATTTCATAGGACGCCAATAGTATGCAAAGCCGAGAAGTAGATACATAAAATTATAAATATTAACATATTAAGATAACATCCAGCTTAAACAAAATCTTCACCATTCAAGATAACAGTTACGAAATCGCGATAATACACAAAATCATATAACATTACATTACGCAGCGAATCGTAAATTTCTACCATCGTAATGCTATAAAGTATCATATTTAAATTAAGCTGTACGAGCATTTCCTTTGCCAGTGCGCCGCTAAAAAAATGGAAATTAAAATGGCGCGGAATAAAGTAAATATTGCGAAAGTTAATGAATATTGTGTCACCTCCATTATTACATAACGGGGCGAACAGTTTTCTTAAGCAAATTCATTGGGATTATTTTTTTATCAAAGGGTCATGGAACTAATAACGAGTTTGAGAACATTGGGAGGACGATTGTTGATTTGATTTGACGTTTTGACAGTAAAGAATGCACGTGCCAGTGGCCATTTTAACAGCTTTAGCTACCGCTCTCAATGATTGTCATGCGAGGGCCATTTTGTATTTAAATAAATAAAATTATACATTAGTAGATAACTAATAATTTGTTTATTAAATTTTAAACACAGATAAGTCAAATAAGGTTATTTTGAAATATATATGTAGAAAAAAAAGTAAGTAGTAAGTAAATAAAGGTATAGTATAGTCTAATGGCAGAGCCTTGCTTATTCCAGCATGGATGGGCAAGCTCGGTTGGGGAAGTACCACCCTCTCACAGAAGATCAGCTTGAAACAACGGTAGGCACTCCTACCGTTTTGTTTCGTATGGTGATTGAGAGCACCAGAGACAGAAACTCCCTTAATATCAATCCTTTCATTATTGTTCCCCTTCACCGCATATCTCCGCATTCTCTGGAGATACGCGAGTAACGCGTCTGGTGTTGCTAGCGTCTGTAAGCTACAGTAACCGTTTACTAGTATGTAGGCCGCATGCTTGGTTGTAAACTCATGTCGTATAAAAAATAAAATGTAGTAGCTACATACTTGTATATCACCCTGCCCATAATACAGAACTCACTATGTTTCACCATGTATATATATATTCTTTATTCTTCTTATTATATATATATTTATTCTTCTTATTATATATTCTTGTCATAATGTCACAAGGATCTTCTTTAGAAACTCTACAGCAATTAATACTAAGAATTTTGCGATATCCATTAGATTATTCATGTCAGCTTCGAGTGTAAACTAGATATGGTTAAATATCAGGTTTCCACGCAGCTAGTGACATCTAACCTTCGTATACTAAAATGATTAAATTAACTGTAATCAAGTTAATTGTTGTCTTACTTAACTTTTGCTTTAACGATACGCTTTATACATAGGTACTTTTGGAGTCTAGTAACGTGATTATTAACGTTCAGTCTTAATAAATAATAAATATTCACGGACATTTTCACGCAACGTCCTCTGGTCCCAAACTAAGCTTAACGCTTGTGCTATGGGGTACCAGATTACGGATATAATACATATATTACTTGTTTTTTTGTAAATACATACATATTATAGATAGAAAACACCCAGACACAGTACAAATATCTGTGTTCATCATAAAAATAATTTTCCTGAGTGGGAATCGAACCTACGACCTCGTGCACCGAAGTAGGTTACACTACTAACTACGCCATGAGGCCCGTCACGCCCGCCACGGGGGCTGAGTCTTAATTTTATTATTGTATTATTTTATATAGGTACTTAAATTTTTAACACTGCCCATACTAAGATGTTAAGCTCGATCCTCAGTTTAAGATCAAGACATAGCAAAGCCTCACTCTTAATTTTTCGATAATATATTTAACAATTAAGAAATATAAATTCCGCTCTATTCTAGTAGAGGAGAGCTAGTTCAGCTTTATTACAAATAAAAAAAAAATATCCACAAAACAAGCGTTCAAATAACAAAACTAAACGAAACTAATTCTTGTTAATTTAAGAAGTGAAAGTCAATTTTCGTGGTTGAATCTAAAATAACCTAAAATTAGTTACACCAAAGGTCAAGCTATTGATTATTTAGTTCAAGAGATTTTACTTAATCATCGAGCCACGGTCGCAAGTCACGGAGAATGTCACTTGCAATCAACACTAGTGGTCAACGGCGACAATTATTTGAAACAAATTATACATTCTATACAGGTTTAACCGCTCAATAGATGTCCATTTTGCACTTTTTTGTGTGATTATTGGATTCACACTATCCAGTGCTGGAGTTACAGCACTAGGAATTAATGCTTACAACGGTAATTTCCAAAGGTGCCAAAATACGACACTGGAGTTAACTATCAGTAAATCTGGCCTCGACTTAAGACCAAGGTCTACCCGTAGAGGAGACAAAAATGGACTGATATAATTTGTTGCAGGGTTATTATGCTGGAGAATAAAACAGCACAAAATCTGTATCATTTGCCATCTGTAAAAGATTATTTCAAGGGTTGATCTCTCAACTGCAAGGGGATATCGTGAAGCAGATGTTTTATAAAAAAAATGTAACTTTTAAAATTCAAAAGGTGTATATTTTACGGTCCAACAAAAGCAGTAATACCTTTGAAGAGAGATTTTAAACGACACAAATTGAAAATCTTAACCATTTCTCACAAGCACTGCATCATGGACTTAAAAGATTGTAGTTTATGTTTATACATTAAAGTGTTTTATGTAAATTCTTATGCAACCAAGTCGCTGAAATACGGCATATTGTTGTTGTGACAAAAATTTAAAAAATATCAAATTCTGTTATCGAAGTACGACATAAATTTAAAACAAGTATACAACAGTATCGTAAATAAATTACGAAGCCATAAACCTTCTTGTTTCAAACAATATTTACTTGTTAGCATTAAATAAAAATAATTAATATTTGTCCATCAGGACACCAATGTTCAGGCATGTTGCCTTGCATCAGTCCTCTTTTTTAATATGCATGCATGCATTTGGCCGTGTGGTGACGGACTAAGAATACAAGAGTCACCACCCCATTCTTTCCCGCGGGTGTCGTATGAGGCGACTAAGGGAAGTAAGCAATTATCATCCATTGCATGACTGGTGGTAAGGCTGGGTACCAAGTGGGAGTACTCACTTGGTATCGGGCCCGAGCGGGTTGGTACCACCATCTCCCGTGTGACCGGCCATGAAGCACATCGTTGCGTTTTAGCTGTAGCAGGAGATAGCCGTTTATATTTCATTTCATATCTGTGAAATTAATTGGTGAGCAGCGGCTTGACAATACTCTCGGTATAGTCGAGTCCATGGGTGACGGTTACCATTTACCATCAGATGGACCGTGGGTCGTCTGCCACTACACGCAATAAAAAAATAAAAAAATGATCAATTTTGCACGTTTTTCATCGTAATAACCAAAGCAATTTGTCAGATTTACACGAATGTCTCAAGGATGTAAGTTTTTACCCTTACAGCTATTATTTAATTTAGTTTTTTTTCATATCAAGTAAAAAACATAACGTAGATCGAAAAATTAGAAATATTTTTGTCATAATATTATTTATAATTAAAGACTGCAGATAATTCTCAATTTGTTGTTTTTAGACGTGTCTCTCGGATATGAAACGCCATGTCGTAAAATATTATGACAAATGTCACAGATGTTTTGTTATTAATCATTTCCTGTTGCTCTATTATTTAATTATTTATATTCTTAAGGTTTGCGGTAACGGAAAAATATAGAATTGTCCTTGTACTTCGATATTTATATATAAAATATATAATTTAATTCAGATATTTTATTTACCAACAGTTCTATGACATAACTAACCTTTTTTTGTTTTTGTTTATGTGGGAAAAAAATGTACCTAACCGCACACCCCGTCGTTCGGGGCAACGAACAGGGTAGTGTGGGGCCCTCACCCACTAAAGAAACCCGCCGTGTGCCGTCTCTCCGCCTTTATTTGCGGGCCACTGGAACTATGTTACATTTCTTCGGTGGTATGACATAACTAACCTGAATACATAATATTTTGTTTGCAATTTGCTGATAATGTGCATAAAAAGAATTACTAGCTTACAGCTTCGCTCGTTAGAAACGTCTGAACATATAGACGATTTATAAAATTAAACAATTTAAAGAAGACGTAGAGTACATTTATCATGATTAGGACTTATTTAACCCAAAAGAGCTTTATAAATAGCAATATAATAATTTTTGCGTATTGTAAAAGTTTGTATAGTTTGTATAGATTGTAAAAGTTTGTATAGACGGGCCTCGTGGCGTAGTCGGTAGTGAAACCTACTTCCGTGCACGAGGTCGTGAGTTCGATTCCCACTCAAGACAATTATTTGTGTGATGAACAACAGTTATTTGTACTGTGTCTGGGTGTTTTCTATCTATTATATGTATGTATTTACAAAAAAAAAAGTAATATTTGTATTATATCCGTGATCTGGTACCCATAGCACAGGCGTTAAGCTTAGTTTGGGACCAGAGGACGTTGTGTGAAAAATGTCCGTGAATATTTATTTATTTATGGTATATTATCCTGCATCTAATTATTTAAAAGAAGATAGAAAGCAGAAAGAAGCCAGGCAGAATTAAAAATAGCTATATTGATTGTCAACTTACGATAAGAGAGGGCACGATACCTATATTATACGGCAGCAATCTTTGTATTAATCATCAATCTGTTGTAGAATTGTGAAGATCTCAGCTAAAAAATAAATTATTTCATATTTTGAATAACCTTATTATCGAAATCAAAAACAAAATCAAATAAAGTGAATAGACATTTTTTTTTCTAGTTATCTGTGGATGATGTCGAATACAGACTCGATATAAGTTTATCTTAAATGCACTTGCACTGTTATAAAATACAACAAGAATTCCAGAATACAGAACTTAAAAAATACAACATATCTAATTTTAAATTCAAATTGATATCGCAAATATGTAATCACTGCACATAAATGTTTAACAAATGTTTATTACTGGGCAGCGGGATTAAACGTCTTACAAACTACATTCCAGTAATTAAAAGCATACGTTTGCATAAACAGAATGATAAAATTCTTAACATTATAACTTGTAAGTAAGACATTAAAGTCGGACCTACATGAAAGTACCCACTAAATGTTCTTTGAAGCAGCACAATACATAAAACATATGTGTGCCTTTAACATTGTAGGATTAAAAACGGCACTGTTTACATCATTATTTTGATTTATAATGTGCTTTTTATGAATGATTACAAAAGCATCGTGCGAGATTTCCAGGTGTTAGGGATCAATAACTATAACGATTTTCCGACCATAATATAATCAATGAGTATAAAGTACATGCACAGCATCACGCCTGTATTCCTCGAAGGGGTAGGTAGATCTGTATTACATACCCACGGTTTGCGGTTTGTTTAAGTCCCACGTAATAGGGGGCGAGCCTATTGCCGTCTACTTTCACATTTCCCAACTCCGGGCTGTTACTGAGAATTTTTCTATTTACGAAATAGTTCAATAACACTGGCCGACAACAACAACTACCACCAAATTGTAAATATGTATGAGTACAAACTCTCAATATAAGCCACATCTAATATCAGTATATCTTGTAAAACTACTATCGAATAGGTTTTATACTGTGTGAGCAAAAGAATATAATAGCTGATAATTTAATTTCTATGTACAGTGATGGTATATTATATTAGTATAATTGATCTATGTTAACTTCTAATTAAATTGTTAAATTATGTGTTAGTGAAATAACACCAATTCAAAAACCCCTCGTTAGATTACCAAAGCAATCTGTTAAGTCATGCGAATCATAGTTACCTATATACAACTTCCTTATTAGACTCGCCTATTGTTATCACATATTGCCTTAATTATAAAGTTAATGTATTTTTTAATTTATAATCTTTAATAATTATTTTCTATAGGTGATAACTGATCTAGATGTTTACGATCACCAAGAAGTACGCCATATTGAGGTTAAAAAAGTTTCAATCGATACACCCTTTGGTAATATTCGAGAGGCAATAATATGTAAGTGTTTTATTGTATACAGTCACGTCACGGTCTTCGGTCCTTGAATGCTGTATGTTATATATAATTTACAAATGGAAAACAAAATTTTGATTATGGGTAAGATAAATGTAGTCATAATCAATTTTATGGCTATTATATCCTCTTTTTTTACGGCTGATGATGACAGACGAGCCACGGCCCAACTGATGCTAAGTGGTAACCGTCGCTAATGGACTCAACTATACACGCAGCATTTCATTTCTCCGATGTGAAATGAAAGAATAAACGGCTATCTTCTGCTACAGCCAAAATACACTGACGTGCTTCATGACCGATCACACAGGAGACGGTGGTACCGACCCATTCGGGCCCGATACCAAGTACTCTCACTTGGTACACAGCCCTACCACCAGTAATGCAATTGGTGATAATTTCTTACTTCCCTTAGTTGCCTTGTACGGCACCCGCGGGAAAAGATGGGGTGGTGACACTAGTAATCTTAGTCCGTCACTACACGGACACAAATCTTTCATAAAACTAATGTATTAAAATGCCAGTCTAGATGTTGAGAACATCTAATTATTTCTTACTAGTGATACACTGTAACACATAAAAAAATCTTTAAGATTTTTGAAGAACTATAACTTTCTACGTAAGTATTTTAAGTTTAAGTTATGCTCTTAAGGCTTAGACTGCTGGCGCAAATTAATTATTTCGCGACATCATTAAACTGAATTAATTTCTCTACTTACAAAAAATATTAGGATTTATTATAGGTACCTATCCATCTTAGAAAACTATCCAAACGATAGTGAAAACGTTAAAAATCCACTGCAACTATACTTTGTACTCTGTATAAAATAAATAATTCTTATTTTGCAAAACTATCGCAACTTTATTAGTTGGTACATTGACTTGTACTGGTATGTTTTTCAAATTTAAATAGATTCCTAAAACTTTAAAAAAATTAATTACTAATTAATCAAAATTATTATTATACACTCAATAACTAAAAAAAGTACCTACATAGAAACCTAACTCATATATCGGGTTTTATAGATTACTAAAACTTTTTTTAATTACTTACGTTATACAATAAAACTACTTATACTGAATTTATCGCACTTACTTGATTTTCTACTATCCCGACGTTTTGAATTATAGTATTCATTATCACGGGTGGACCAGATTCCGTTAACATATAAACATTAAGATAGCATCACGCCTGTATCCCCGAAGGGGTAGGCAGAGGTGTATTACACACCCACGGTTCGCCAGCTATGTTTAGGTCCCACGTAATAGGGGGTGAGCCTATTGACGTCTACCGGGCACATTTCCAAACTCCGGGCTGCTACTGAGAATTTTCTTTTTAGGAAAAAGCTCAATAACATTATCCGACCAGAGGATAAAACCCGAGACCTCATGATCAGCAGTCGCACACACTACCGCTGCACCACCGAGGCAGTTTCCATTAAAAGTAGTTTTATTTCTTTACGCAATATTAGTGTAAGCATCAGAAAGTATTAGTTATTATATTACATACGTATTAATATCTATTATCTTGTAAATATCAGGTATCTTTAAATTCCGGCGTGATAAAAATCCTCCAACGTACCTGAAACAATACAACAAGGTCTCATTATAGTATGTATATTATAAATATTATTTGTTCCTATTCCTTACTTGGCACACAGTGATACTTCCCAAGCATTTTTTTTTATACTACATGTTTGGCGGGTAAGAATACGGCCCACCTGATGGTAAGCGGTTACCGTAGCCTATAGACGATAGCAGCATCAGAGGCATTCGCGCATCTCCATCTCCATCTCCACGGAAAGTGATAGTAGATAGGATACTAAGGAGAGGATAGGAAGGATAATAAGGAGAGGATAGGGAGGGGGTTTGGACCTCCGGCGCTCTCATTCGCCATACGAAATACAACGGCTGGTGTAACTACTGGTGTTACACGCTGATCTTTTATGAGCGGTACTTCCCCGATCGAGCCCGCCCATTCGTGCTGGGATAAGCAAGGTTCGACCACTAGAAATTAGGCATTTCATCATCTTAGCTTGGTACCAAACCTTGATGCCGTCGGTTTCTGACCTGACTTCTGCGACCCAACTCGTGGGAAAACCGGCTCAATACAAGATTCTATTCAGATTTTATTTAGGATTCTGAAAACTTGTACGACTGCCGCTGATGTTGTTTGACAGCGCACTTCATAAAGCACTACTGCACCCGTCAATGTATTGTAGCTTTGAGCCAAATTCTGGACCTAACTTAGTGATGTTCGACCGCTCAACTAATATATTGAATAAATAATATAAATATCCTTTACTGCTATACTATTATATTACTAAACTAACATTAGTACTTCTGTCATAAGGTCAATGTGCTCAAAACACACATAAAATTATGCCAAGTAACTAACGTTATGTAAATAATGGTGTAAGAGCTATTTGCCTGAACCTACTAATTGTTTCCACAAATACTATGTGGACATTTTGCCTTAGGCACCATGGTTAAAAAGTATTATAATTCAGCCTCAAATAGCGGTCGTTACACAACATAAACAACTTCTACTCTACTAACATAATAAAACGAGTGTCTAAATGTATTACATCTGCACTATTTAATACGTAATAAAATAAAATAAGTAGGTAATCTTTTTTATATACCTATAGATACTATTATAAAGTTGTAACAGAACTATGACTAAATATTTTTATATATATTTTTTTAGCATTTGATATGCTAAGCCATATATATTAACACAGTGTGTGAAATGTAAAATCAAAAATAACAGTCACGAGCTGGATTTGAACCTGGGACGGTATTCCACGAGATGCAGGTTCAAAACCCGGTCACACATTGATGTGGCGCAGCTATTGTAGGCTATTCCACAATTGCCCTATATCCCATATCCCACATTTTGGATTTAGGATAGGATTTGCATAAAATCCTTTCTTTGATGAAACTTTTTTGTCCATTGGCTCTTGATTAGACGTATAAACTGGTAGAACTTGGCTACTGTGTCTTGCAATCTGAAATATAACCTGAAACCTTTTACAAAGGCTAACTTGAATATAAGCTAATACATATAGGAAACTAGTGGAAATCAATCATCAATCTCTTACGTCATCATTCGTTATGATGACGTAAGAGAGCGAGTATTGGTGTAAAGATGCGAAAGGGAATGCTCCGATGGTTTAGACATGTGATAAGAATGCTGGATGAGCGACTGGTTAAGAAGATATACAATACGAAAGTTGGAGAATGTAGGTACAGAAGGAGACTGAGACTCACCTACCTAGACCAAATCGGTCATGTATTGAAGGAAGATGGTATCAGGAGTCTCCGAAACCGGCGAGCGTGTATGAAGAGAATTATGAATTAAACACAAAGTGAAAAATGTGAAATCGAAAATATATATTAAATATCTAAATATGAGAATTATGAATATTGAGGATGCGAAAGACGTATGCAAGAATAACGCCCTTTTTTTACATGTTCTAAGCAAGTGACTATACCTCACCTGATGGTAAGTGGAAATATATAGTCTAGGGTGGTAAGACGCATTAGCTTAGTAAAAACCTATTCATTCTAGCCTTGAAGACACCCACATTGTAATTGGACGGGAATACCGAAGCTGGCAACTTATTCTATTCCATTGCTGTGCGTATTATGAATGATGAAGCGAATCGTTTTGTTCGGAAAGATGGGATTTCCACAACATATGGATGGAAGCCTGTGCTTCTTGGCACTCTGTTCTGTCTGCCTACCCTACAAGGGAAATGGCGTGATGTTTAGTAGTAGTAGTAGTAGTCGCAATCGAGCAACATTAAAATGTAATAACTGTTTGAAATTATTTCTTGAAAACCTATTAAATTGTAAAGAATAAATCCTCATTGTTTAAAGTACAAATTATTTATGAATAAGGAAAAAGTGATTGTTGTACGAGCGGGAATCGAACCCGCGTTTTTTCCAATCCGGGGAAGTGCTCTAAGCTCTAAGCTATCGTACAGACCTATTTAGTCATCCCAATTTCCTCGTCACATTTGTCTTTACGACAAGACGCGGGTTCGATTTCCGCTCGTACAAAAATCTCTTTTTCCTTATTCACAAATAATTTGTACTAGAAAAGTAGCGGAGCATGTCAAATGCTAAAAAATATAGATCTAAAATCCACATTATTTTAATAAAACTTAAAAAAATCGCTAATGCATAGTGAAGAACACGCATTCTTAACGAAATATTATCGTTCAACAATATGCGCCCCGTAAGAACGTTACTAATCTACTATAACTACAACGCAGTTAGGCCGCGATGGCAAAAAATGACATCGTCATTTGGTCATGGTCACCAAACAGAATGCCTCATAAACTAAAAACCTTGAAATCCGATGCGGACGGTCAGTCCGTAGGACAATTAAGCTTTAAACTTAGATAACTAACTATAAGTGCCTTAATTAACAAATTTGGTTTTTGATGTGAAAACATCTAATTTGGGGGTTAAAACCGGCGCCACGCCGATTTATTTAATTATTTTTAATGCCATCTGTTGTTAAAAGCATCTAACTAGGAATTATAATCCCAATCAATAAACCAATAACAGTTTTAATTCGTCTATGGATAACGAGAGGGCGCTCACCAAGAATTATATAAGACTCAAACAATATTTGAAGAAAGAAATAAAATCGATGTTTTCACATCTGCGTGACGTACCGTGACGGCTCAACATTTTTTAATATCAGGTTAGTAGTTATTTTCGATTAGATGTTAAAATGCGTAATCACCGGATAAATACATTCAAAAGGACAACTGTTGAGACGACAAATCTGGGTTAATGTCTGCTTAAATATGGTATGTGGTGGTAAAACTGTGTATTTTTAATCCATCACCACACAGACAATAACCGGTTATCATAGAATAACATTTAATTTTTTAGTTTTGACATTACAATTATTTTGTATAGGTACACGCAAAGCAATAAATATAAATTTCCCTTCTGTGAATTCAAGTGGCAAAAGTTATTAGGGTAAGCAACATTTAGAAAGCGCAAATAACTAATTATAATGCAATTTTGCCTCATATTACCGATGCTTGAGTAACATGCCGCCATTTTAAAAAGATTTCCAATGTTACGCACCGATTTGTAAACTGGGCTAATTGTTGTGATCGATATACATTATTTTATTATTCGATAATTATCTATTTACTAGTTTATTGGCGAATAGTATTTATAATTAACAAATGTATAAGACTGTTTAAAGAACTTTAAAATGAAATTGCTTTTTTTAATCTCATGATCGTTTTTTTAGTTGTTGCTGGAGTCGAATGTCGAAAGATGACTCTCCAGTATAAAAGGCGTGGTAGGGATGGTTTTATTCGTTACGGCTGCCATGCTATGTTGGAGAGTGGTGGCGTGTCTGACATACCCCCCGGCTCACCCAGCTGGGGAGATGCGTAATAGCATTTCCACTGCGCCAACAAAACAAAGAGAAGATTTTGTTAGATAAGGTTTTATGAAATGGCCAGCCACATAGTTAACTGGCCAATTATGTGTTCTGACTACGACATATACATGCATGAATTTCATCCATGTAACGTTGGTTTAGCACATACATGTTTAAAAAAGTGTAAAAGTCAAAACCTTCAATGTTGGAACCTGTTGGTACCAACAAACATCTTGTAGGATATGACAACACCTCTCAATAGAAACAATACATGCTTGCAAGGACATCCTCTAACTATCTCGCCATATAATCACCAAGGCAACAAACAAATTATTTACGGTAGCTAATTATTTGTATTTCCTTCCGTTAAATTCTCATGTTAACTTTAAAAATCACCTTCTTCCGTGTGGTGACAATGTATGCATTGATGATAATATTACTTTTTTTATAAAAAAAATATACATCCACAATGTAGTAACTGTATCGCGGGGAACATGTATGGTCTCAGATCCACAAATGATTTGTGGATCACACAAAGAATTTTCCTGTGTGGGAATCAAACCCACAACATTCGGCATGGTAGTTCGATATATAAACCACTCCGTCATCTTTATACAACAAGAGTCTTAAGCATAAGTCTCACCTGGTATTAAAGTAGCCTATAGACGCTAGCAACACCAGAAACATCGCTAACTATTTTTGCAATTCTAGACAAGTAGGTTGGATAAGGAGATAGGGAGGAAGGGTGACAAATAGATGATGATCAGGTGAATACAAAGAAATACACAGATAATGTAACTATAGATACCTTAGTTTAGATATATTTAGATTTTTGACAGTATCAAGCATAGGTACCTATTATCGATTTGAACACACCAAAAGCCGTAATCCCTGACTAAGTAAATATTTAAAATGACAAATGGTAAGACAACAAACTGGATGGGAGAGATATCGGCTAAGTAGACCTATGTCTGCTCAAGGTCTTCAAGGTAGAGGTGTGTGGCTTGATAATAAGCAATAATCCTGACTTGTCAACAAACCAGCATTCTCCTTTTAACCTGTCATGAAGTATGTTAATGTATTTTGGTTACTCATGGAATTTTGGTTGTAGCAAATATGCTACAACGTCACTATCCTTATAAAGGTACAAGTCCAAGACGGACTGCAAGCTGCAAACTGCAACCGCACACTGCAAGCGACACTACTGGTTTGTATGAATCACTATGAAAATTATTGAGAGATACTGCAGCATGCGGCTGCGGCGCGCAGCTGTGGCTATCCGCGGCACTAGTGGTGACACGGCTGACGCATCTTACAGAGTTTTTACACGTGTCGCGTCTCCTAAAAATATCTTTTCTTTCTTGCATATAGTAACAACAAAGACCGCTCGTCTGGCGCTGCCTTGGGGTGGCCTATGTCCAGCATTGGACGTTGAAAGACTGATGGATGACGAATGAAGCAATCATCTTCCTCTTGTAACAAAAGACACAATAAACTCTCCGTAGCATTTTATCTTTTGTCTCTCATTAAGTTATTGAAACTACTGAGCCCTACAGCCACTGCATGTTCGGTCTGCAGTCCGAATAGAAATGGCTGCAACCGTAAGCAATAATGCGGTCGACTGCAGTAACAGGCATCATGCCGCCTGCATCTGCAGTCTGCGGCACGGCTCAGACTTGTACTTTAAGTGTTGCAGAACACGTGTGCCATGGAGCACAATTATGTTACAAAAATCTAGCACTGGGTTATCTAGTGAAAATTCGATTGCCTGTATTATTCTGGCACCTTTTGATTTGGTAGTGACCTCAAAAATATTGCATCAAAAATAACAGAACTTTTGAAGGTCTACGACCGTCTAATAAATGAGAGCAAATTATAGAGCTATATAACTAGTGTATTCCATGTCATCGATTACCCAACAGAGGTACGAGTAATTACATGTCAAACAATAGATTTTGAAACCGCATAGTCACACGGTCTTGAAGTCTGTGTGTGTTAAAATGATGCTTTACATTATACATTTTTTATTTTAAGTCTTTTATATCTTGCAATCTGCCTAGGTATTTGGTATTTAACGCCAAGTTATAAGGTGCATAGATATATTTAATGATCTAGGAATGGTCTAATCATAATCTTGTTTTCCATTTTGGTGCATGGTGTTACGATACTCAAAAATAGAATGGTTAAGTGGCACGCATTCTGTGCCCGCGACCACATGTAAAGTAATAAAAATGCCTATAACTGTCGAAAAGGTTTGTCATTGTAGTAACTTTCTGGTTATACCATAGGTTATACGTACTAATTTTTGGTAGTAACATATGGGTAGGTCTGCAACTAAGGTCTGCAAAGTTACTCAATTTACACCTCGCGTAACTTGACGCGTCCGCTGATCAACATCATTACTGTGATGAAGAGATTTTTTGATGGGATATGAAAGTGTATGGTTGAAGTCCTGTCACAGAATCCAATAAATATTGAAATCTACAAAAAAATTTGAATTATTCGACTGATTAACGTTTTTGATTGATTGATTGATGAACGTCGAGTTCATGGTCAAGAAATCCGCCTCAAATCCGCTTAAGGTACTAATAATATTTAGATAGAGCAAGCTATTAGGTAACTTTACTACAAAATTTAATTTATCCCAGCAAATCCAATTATTATAAGTGGCAGCAAGTTATTTTAATAAATTGTTTACAAGAACAACACTGATGTTTGAGTAATGAATTTGTTATAGGCACATTGTCTCTCGACTGTCGGAACCTTGTTACTCAATCAACACGCATTGTTATAAGTAAGGTAATTGTTTAGTTAATAAAGTTTTATAGACTCGTGTCTCAATTTAAATTTTCAACGCCCAAATTATTATTTGAAATAGAAATATAATTTAAAAATGCAAGGCGCTAACAATAATTACAGTTTCATTATAAAGTTCTCGTGTTTTAATCACTCTATTAGTTGTACACTTGCCGCTCGATTTGCTTAACCATTTTGTCGTTGACTGGATGGCATTTGATGGGTGACAAAATGTGATGCCTATTTGTAAACACCTAATATTCTCCATGTTACAGGATAGTGAAAGAAGCCTTAAATTGCCTTTCAACTCTATAGCTTTGCTTACCTTAGCACGAATGGACCACGGCTTTTTTTTTATAGTGCCAGACGAGCCACGGCCCATCTAATGGTAAATGGTAACCGTCGCTCATGGACTCAACTATACCGAGAGTAATTGTCAAGCTGCTGCTCACCATTTCATTTCACTGATATGAAATAAATGAATAAACGGCTCTCTCCTGCTACAGCCAAAACGCAACGATGTGCTTCATGGCCGGTCACACGGGAGATGGTGGTGGTACTAACCCGCAATCCCCCCGCCGTCATGCAATGGATGATAATTGCTTACTTCCCTTAGTCGCCTCATACGACACCCGTGGGAAAGAATGGGGTGGTGGCACTTGTATTCTTAGTCCGTCACCACACGGACAAATACCACTCTCTCACAGAAGATCAGCGTGAAACAACGGTAGGACTCCTATCATTGTGTTTGTTATGGTGAGTGAGAGATATCCTCTCCTTATTATACTTCCTATCCACCTCCTATCCCTTTCCATTGATGGAGAAGATTGGGACGCGCGAGTGTACCTCTGGTGTTGCTAGCGTCTATAGCCACCACAACCACTTACCATCAGGTGGGCCGTATGCTTGTTTGCCACTCAAATTGTATAAAAAAGAAACAAATTCTTATTACTGACTTTGTTCTGTGGCAGTCAGTTAGTTGTGTCGCGAAGGTCATAGTCAGTCGTATCGTACAAATAGTGACCATCAATCATTGGAAGCCCACCCAAACTAATCTAGAAAGATGATGTTGATGATGATAATTACTTTATTATTTGACGTTAAAGATTACCAACAAATAGGCATCTGTGAAAGTAGAACTTTATAACCAGAAAATTGGTCACTTTTGTTTTTATTAGGCAAGCAAATCATGAAGAACACACGTTGTGTTTAATATTCACATGTTTATCAAATGTCACCACCTCAATCTTTCCCGCAGCTATCGTATGAGGCGACTAAAGTAAGTAAGCAATTATAATCTATTGCAATACCGTTGGTTGGATGCCAAGTGTGAGTACTCACTTGTTATCGGGTCCAGCGAATTGGTACTACCTGTACCTGTGTGTGACCGACCACAAAAAAACTTGGTCTGTTTTGATAGTAATGGAAGATAACCTGCCATTTCACGTCGCGAAACAAAATGTTTAGAAATGGATTAAGCGATTAGTAATTATCTATAACACAGAATAGATACTAGTCCTACGGATCTATACTATTAAAAAGCCGTTACTGAGCTATGTCTGTACATTTAAGATATTTGAGAAAGGATGATTGTATTAGGCTATATAAGCGTACCTGAACAGAACAATATTTTTTATATTTTTGTCTGTTTATCTGTTTGTCTGTTTGTTCGTTCGCGCATCACGCAAAAACTACTGAACGGATTTTGATACCACTTTTTTATTTGATAGCTCTTGAGTAGGCTTCAAAACTGGTAGGTATACATTTTATCCCGCTACTCTATCGGAAACCTGAGATATCACCTAAAGCTAAGTTATAGCTGCGGCGGAGCCGCGGGCAATGGCTAGTTTTTTACTAAATACGATGTAAACACTAGCAAGCAATATTTATACTGCTAAAATATCATTGAATTAATATAATTTTGTAATTATAGTGTATCTTTAACCTTTGGCTAACGGAAACATTCTTACCTTCTAAAGCAAATTGATGTCAAAGTTCTATAAATCGTTCCGCTGTTGTCACAGATTAGAATATTGTGGTTAGCTTCGATCATCAATACCGAGATACAGTTGCAGTGAACAAAATCAATCTAAAAACTGTCCGTGTGAATATATACTTATACAGCTACATCTGTTTACTAACGAACTGAGACAAAGGTTTTAAAACAGCTTTAAGTTCAACCTAATTACAATCATAGCACTTAGTAATAAAGTCACAAATCTTTAAAATATTATCTTCTTTTATCCGTGTGGTGACGGATTAAGAATACAAGTGTCACCACCCCATTCTTTCCCACAGGTGTCGTATGAGGCGACTAAGGGAAGTAAGCAATTATCATTCATTGCATGACTGATGGTAGGGCTGGGTACTAAGTGGGAGTACTCCCTTGGTATCCGGCCCGAGCGGGTTGGTACCACCATCTCCCGTGTGACCGGCCATGAAGCACATCGTTGCGTTTTGGCTATAGCAGGAGATAGCCGTTTATATTCCACTTCATCTGTGAAATGAATTGGTGAGCAGCGGCTTGACAACACTCTCGGTATAGTCGAGTCCATGGGCGACGGTTACCATTTACCATCAGATGGACCGTGGCTCGTCTGCAACTACATGCAATAAAAAAAAAAAAAAATCTTACATTTACGATTATTCGTCACAAAAAATAAGCAGCTTATAATTTACTACTGCCACTTAAAAGTGAAAAGGCACAACAATGTTATTACATTTACTGTGAAATCAAGCTTAAAAAGCAATAAATAAAGTAATATTTGAACTAAACAAAATAAGAGCTCACTTCTAAGTGCGCTCTTATTTGCTGAGACAGATTTTTTGATCCGACGCGGTATGTATTACGTTGTTGATCGAAGGTGGTTAGCTAGCTGTTGTTTACGAAATCTACAAGTTCTGCAACCGGCCCGTGACAGCAATGACCGAAGTGACTGATACTGTGTCTATTGTACATAAACAAATACATAAATTATGTTAATTTACTGTTATATTACCTTTTTTAATATTTACTATGGGCCGCTCTCTTCTTACTTTTATATATTCTCCATAGATGTTTACCAAACAACACATTGTTGAGGCTCATGTTTTCCTGCATATATTGAATTTACTATATAGTATATTTCCTATTCTAATCATTATTTCTTACAAAATTTAAATTAAATTCTTGATGTTAGAATTATAGACACAACTTTGTCTGTGTAAGTTTAATTTTCACATATACTCTTTGAATTTCACTAGTAAAATCTCAGACTAGTCTGAGCATTGACATAAATACATCAATAAGTCTGAGAATAAAATAGTATAATTATACTCTTTGGTAAAATATACCACTAACTTAGACGAAGATTAAGCTTGAGCTTGGACAAAAACTTATTACAGACTCTGTATATCAAACAGATATATTATTTATGAATGAAGTGGATGTATATATCGCAAAATATATTTCTGTTTATTTAAATGTAGGTCATTTTGTAACAGTACATATGAATATTAAAAGATGATTTTATGATAATCCAACAGGCTGCTGTGGATACTGTGGTTATTCCACATAATATAAATTGCACCTTTAAACATTTTCTGATACGGGAAACCGGGTATTAAGTGCGAAATTGCTTGAATGAATACGGTTGAATTTATTAATATAGAATTCTTAGAATCCGACAATCTTGTTTCAAAGAATATTGTTTTATCACAGATAAAAATATGCCCGATATTTTTACATATATTACAACCTCCCGTTTCGACGCGTACGTTACGTTTTAAAATGTTATTTGTACCACTTATTTGTTCATTGCCATTTCTCCGAAACTATAAAGCTTTTACATGTTTATTCACTGGTGATAACGTATCTCTACATTGCAAGAGGCTTTTACGAAAGTACTTTCATGTTTGCCAACTATATTCTCTGACAGAAAACCTTTTATTTACCCAAAAAATACTTATTAGAAAATCTATAAAGATGATGCTATCTATAAAGCTGCAACATAGCTATGTCTGTACATTTCAGATATTTAAGGAAAATTTAATATTTTAGGCTATTTAGGCGTCTCTGAACACAAAACAATGTCCGTTTGTTTGTCCGGGCTTCACGCAAAAACTACTGACCTAATACATTTTATCCCGCCACTATATCGGGAACCTAATATATAACCTAAAAACTAGCTAACGGCTGCGACGGAGCGGGCAAAGCCTAGTTTGTTATATTTTATTCTTCTCCTCAGTTCAGCTTATAATTATGATATTATATCAACTTGAAAGATAAACTAGTGTTTCAATTAAAGAATTTAGCGAACATTAATTATAAAATACTTGAAAAAGGTAAGCAAAAAGCCTAAGGTGGCAAACCAGCATATACCCTATACCCTACTTACCAAAATTAATTTCAAGTCGTAACAGAGGATATAATAGACTCGCTACTATATTAATACTAAGGTTGAAAAAAAGGATGCACATATTAAGTTATAGCAAGCAACAATGAGCGAGACTCATGTATAAGTTTTTTATCCTTTTCTCGTATGCGTTAATTTTGTTGCGACCTAATTAAACTGGGTTCCAACAATAAGGTGGCCAGCCGTCCCTTAAAGTTAAAAAGTCCCGTAAGCTTGTTTTTGTATATGCGTGAAAAAAACGTTCATTAATCACGTTATATTATGCCAATGTTACACGTTCTAATACATTTTAAGCAAAATATAAGCATAACTGCAATTTCTTTTGTGGTTATCCGGCTAAAACAGGTAGTGAGTTTTTAGTCTACAAAGTTATAATCATGGTTATCTTTACTTAAATCATTTCGCTTATCATATGTCAAACTATCGCTATCTAGACAATGCATCACAGAACAATATTACTTAAGTACTGCGTGCTCTGAGACCTGACTGAGATGTGCCTATTATATCCTCCGTCTACTGTTATTTATTATTTAAAAAAAAAAATATCTAATTCTTTAGTTTTGTTTCCCTAAAATCACACAAAATCACTTTAAAAATCTTGTGGTATAACCGTTAGTTGTAAATAAAATGGCAGTTTATACATAATTCGCGATACTTAATGCAGGTTTGCGCCATTACATACTTATAACAATACTTTAACATAACGCTACTTTAAGTAGAGCTGCTTATAACTGTGTATACGATTGCAATACTTATGTAAAACATTATAAATTTCATATAATACTAGTAAGTGCCCGCAGCTCGTATAAAGGCAGTAAATGATTCAATGTAAGTGATAATTTTTAGTGAAGGCTTACAGGACCCCAATGTGTAGGTATCGTACCCTTGTCTGTTCTAAAGTCGCATGTCAATGTATCTCAGTTTTTATCTACCTATTTTTTTAGGCATCTCTGAACACAAAACAATGTTTTTAGAATTTTAGTCTGTTTGTTTGTTCGTACATAATGGAAAAAATAAGTAATTTCAATGCAATGTTTTGTTTAATAGCTCTTGGTTAGCTGTAAAATTGATATACGTGTTATCACCCTACTATATCGGGAACCTAGTGATATAACACAAAACTTTTTATGTAAGCCTACCCTTTTTTTTTTTGTTTAGGCGGGAAAAAATGTACCTAACCGCACACCCCGTTGTTCGGGGCAACAAACAGGGTAGTGTGGGGCCCTCACCCACTAAATAAACCCGCCGTGTGCCGTCTCTCCGCCTTTATTGGCGGACCACTGGAACTATGTTACATTCCTTCGGTGGTCCGCAGGCGGCTTACCCTTTCGGGTACCCGCTACTGAGCGACGCACGCGCACACAGTGCGTCGCACCTTCACGGGAGGCCTTGCGGGTGGCGGACGTTCCCCGGTATATCCACCCGCAGCCTCAGCTAGGGCGGCATTAGGCGCAAATACTCACGCCTGCGCCACCCCAGTCGCTGGCGGCGGTTCGGGTCTGCGGAAGGATCAGCCTCCCTGGCCCTCTCCGCCGCTTCCTTCCGCGTGATGACCTCGTCGCAGAAGGCAGCGACCGCGGCCCAATTCCTGTCGCTGCCAAGCATCGCTCTAACGACGCTCGGCAGCGAGAGGTCCCCCCCTATTGCCGCAACGAGTTCACGGCGCTGCCCGCCCCAAGCCGGGCATGACTCGAGCGTGTGCTGCGCCGTGTCCTCGTCGCAGCCGCAATGGTGACAGCCCGGAGTCGCTTCCCTCCTTGCGACTATGTGCAAATATCTGCCGAAGCAACCGTGCCCCGACAGCACCTGCACCAGTCGGAAGGTAAGGACTCCGTGCCGTCGCCCCGCCCACCCCTCCAGCACAGGCTGGAGCGCCCCTACGGTCCAGAGACCGGCTCGGGGCGCTTCCAGCCGTGTCCTCCATCTGGCCATGGCAGCTCGGCGGGCATCGCCCTGCCACCTGGCCACCTCCCTGGGTGAAGGACGACCTCCCACCTCTCGCTCTTGCGATGCCCGCCGATACACTTCGGCGAGCACCTCCGCCTCCAAGTCCCACGGGGGGGTTCCGGCCAGCACGCAGGCCGCTTCCGTCGATGTAAGCCTACCCTAATGCTCACGTAAATGTAGTGTTCAATCTTCGCGGTTGCCATTCGCTCTGCTGTAACCATAGTATTATCGCTTAATAAAATAAATGAATAAACGTCGGATATAAGATTTGAGTTACTAGCAAGCAGATAGGAAGTCAATCGAAAGATAAGCAGAAATCCTAGATTGATTTTATTCTTGGATTGGTAATACATTATTAATATAGAGCGTACGTTGGTACCTATGTAGTTGCTCTTACCAGATGGGCTATGTAGCGGACCGTGTATACCGTCAGCAAAGAAACTGTAAATCATCAAAACAGTTTTATCTATTTAGAAACTATCATAAAATAAACAATCATCGTGTGGGGACGAAACTAGAATTAAAGATTTATAATTAAAAAATAATTCGTTAGTTAAACCAGCCGGAAGTAACTATTTTTAAAATGTGCATATTCAAAGCAATAAAAAAATGTATATTTTATTATATTGTTAATTATAGGTATAATTAACATAACTTGTATCTTCTCAAGGGGTTAAACCCATACATATGTACCTACATATTATAATACTAAGTCATTGCGATTTCTTACAAATTTAATATTACTCATAAAATAACTTATACGTGTGAATACATAAGGATGAGGGCATCGGTTTAGAAAAGGAGCCGACATTAAAGGAACTCTTTGCAAATACACGTTTAGCATCATGCTGCAATACGTCATAATTTCTTGATTGTGGCTGAGATAATTTAAATAGTCTATTATGTGTTAAATTGAAATAATTATTAGCAATTAAACAAAATCATTTTATATTGAAGAATTTCTCACAGAAACAATTACTGTGAAATAATGTTCCGCGTTATTATAAACTTGATGTTGAAAATGCCAAAAGTAACTATTTTAGCACACTGTACATCAACTTTGTATTGAAAAATTTTACGTTTTTGTAGTTTTATGCAAAAATTATATTACCTTCATGACAAAATAATTAATATACAGGAAGTATAATTAGGATGTTTTTCGTGATAATCATTTCAAGATCTTTCTCTGCATGTATATTCATATAGGAAATGGCATTTTGCTTCCTAATAAGATAGTGTTTTTGCTAAGCTCTTTACATAAAGAATTCTACAACAAATAATTACGTCTTGTTTAGCTGCACTTTTAAAGAAAAACAATTCACAATACCTATTGTTAGATCATGCTATGCAAGCGGGCTATGTAAGTCATTCTAATTCTCCTGCAGATTTCCTTGTTGAGGATTTTATAGTATAGAGAAACATCGAGCATGGCCCTTTTCATGGCACAATGCGTGATTTCGAGCTTGTTTAGGAAGCCGAGTTTAAGAACCACGCCTCTGTTGCATATGTCATCATTGTTAACACACTGGTCGTAGGCATTAGTTTTTAGATACTGTAGCATGATAGATTAAAAGATCTTCCTCAACTTCCCGAACGCTCCTAGCCGAGCTGGATTCGTCAATTGACCTCTTTCTCGGTGCTGCCCACAGTTTGAATTAATATTAATAATTATAATCCCATCCATCCATCCATCAGCCCATAAACGTCCACTGCTGGACATGGGCCTCTCCACGAAGGTTGGTTGGGAAATGCCATAATCGCCACGCTTGGCAGGCGGGTTGGCGATCGCAGAATGGTGTTAAACGTTTCCCAGGAGTATGCTGCTGCCCATTCCCCTGGTGCTTCCTTAGTCGGTTTTTACGACACCCGCGGGTAAGCAAGTGGTGGTGACATATCGTATTCTTAATCCGTCACCACACGGATTAATAATTATAATAATTCAGCTTAATTTAAAACTCTCATCTAGTCTCTGTGGTGTAGCGGTAGTGTATGCGACTGCTAATCATGAGGTCTCGGGTTCGATCCCCGGGTCGGGTAATGTTATTGAGCTTTTCCTAAAAAGAAACATTCTTAGTAGCAGCCCGGAATTTGGAAATGTGCCTGGTAGACGGCAATAGGCTCGCCCCTTATTACGTGGGACTCAAACATAGCTGGAGAGTCGTGGGTGTGTAATACACCTCTGCCTACCCCTTCGGGGAATACAGGTGTGATGCTATGTGTGTCTCATCTAGTCGCCTCTTGTATATTTATTATGACTGCAAACGTCTAAGTAATTAAGTTTGTAGAAAAAACGACACTAACAATAGAAAAAAGGTATTTAATAGTACATTGAAAGTTTTATTATAACGCATCATCTAGTTAAATAAATTTTATTTAAATATCACAAAAAAAAGCTAAAATGTTGACTATAGCTAACTTCAGGGTGTCTAACTTCAGGGTGTCGGGTCGTGACGGTGTGCGTGCATCGTAAAAATTTACTCTCATAATTTTTCCCTAACGCGCCAAAAGAAGTCTTCAAAAATAACTAGCGCATTCTATTCATTTTTCGGGATATAAAGAATTCTACATTTTAACACAGCTTCATTTCTATATGCCTACCAATTTCATCAAAAAATTGTGACATTCAAAATCCCAAGTTCCTCATCTCAAGTCCGGCTCCGTGCCTAGTCACCTCTGAAACTCTGAGCATTTCGTCACTTCACCAGTATGATGTAAACATATCCTGTAGACTTATTACATAATCTTTTATTATTACGATGTGAAAGTGTGTTCTTTTGTCAGCTCGTCTTTTATGATTGAATTCATTCAATTTATCTTGGAATTTGATTTGTCAATAACTTGTACCATCATTTATATTACTGTATGGTAGACTAATAAATATTATAGCTACGTGTGTGACGGGCTTAAAATAATTTTACAACGGAGCTGAACTATACGTACTCAAGGGTTTTTCTTGCTTATCTATTTGAGACATTGAAATGAATCACTCACTGCATTACTGGCGATAGTGTTAGATATCAAGTGGGAGTACACACTTGTTATCGGGCCCGAACTGGTCGGTACCACCGTCTCTTGTGTAACCGACCGACGCCCGTGAAACAACTCGATGTGTTTTGATTCTAGCAGGACATAACCAGTTGTTTCATTAATAATCTATTAGCTTAGTGGTGAGCAACGTCTTAGCAATAAATACCATTAGTATTATGGAGTCCTCGCGGCACTCACCATTTACCATCAGGTGGTCTGTGGTCCGTCTGCCATCAACAGCAATAAAAGAAGAGACTCGTGCCCAATATCATCACTGATGCGATTAGCACGCCCCAACGGAAGATAAGTGAAGGTTTCATGACCATTTTCTGAGTGAGTGAGTTTCGTAAGTGAGAGAGTAAGGGGTTGGTTTGTAACAAACAATAAAATTATTATTTATCTCTATTTGTTAAATATTTTGATTATTATATTTTATTTTGTAAAATATTTTTTGTATTGTGTTCGTTTTGTAAATTAATGTGTTAAAAGCGTTGTTTGTTGCAATCAATCTTTCTTGCTTTCTTCAATAGTGCGCTACTGCGCATTGTGAATATAATCTGCCATCCATCCATCCATCCATCAGCCTTTTAAAGTCCACTGCTGGACATAGGCCTCCCCAAGAATGGGGGATAGTGCCGTAATCGCCACGCTTGGCAGGCGGGTTGGTGATCGCAGTGGATGTTGTTAATACTTGAAGGAGTTCTGCTGCCCACTCCATCGGTATTCCCTCAGTCGGCTCTTACGACTCCCATGGGTTGAGAGGGGATATAATCTGCCACTACCCTGTAAGTACAATGTAGGTATTATATACGCCAATATGGTAAAGATATTGGCTTACAGATCAGTAAAGAGTACGCACGTGGTTTACAAGATTGGTAACATGCATAGAAAACGCGTAGGCAGAAAGAGCATTGTGTTTAACACCTTTGTACAATAGCCCATATAGATTCAAATCTATAGATACACATATACTTTACAATAATAAATGAATGATGACTTGTAATATTTAGTACTTTCTTTATTATAATGACGTGTATATACTGTGTGGGAAGACGTAGAATACATCAATTACAAGTCAGCTCCGATTTAAGAAACTTCGTAAGGACCAAATTAAAGCATTGCTTTTGGTTAATCGAATATTAAGGTATTATTTATATCTTCTTTTCTTCTTATTTCTGTACAAACTTTCTGATGGATTAATATAGAGTTTTCTGTCAATATACTTTATACTCAAGTCCTTAGTCGCTTTAAGCACCCGTGGAATGAGTGTATTTTGTCCATGTGGGGACGGACTAAGAATACAAGTGTCACCATCCCATTCTTTCCCACGGGTGTCGTATGAGGCGACTAAGGGAAATAAGCAATTATCATCCATTGCATGACTGGTGGTAAGGCTCGGTACTAAGTGGAAGTGTTCACTTGGTATCGGGCCCGAGCGGGTTGGTACCACCGTCTCCCGTGGGATCGGCCATGAAGCACGTCGTTGCGTTTTGACTGTTGCAGGAGATAGCCGTTTATTTCATATTTGTGAAATGAAATGGTGAGCAGCGGCTTGACAATACTCTCAGTATAGTTGAGTCCATTAGCGACGGTTACCATTTACCATCAGATGGGCCGTGGCTCGTCTACCGTCTACATGCAATAAAAATAACGATGGAGTGGGCCACTAGTATATTTTTAGGTCTATCAAAAAAACTAGAGTTGTATTTCATAAACTTTTTTAAGTAATTTTTTTTTTATTTATTTATTTTGATGTACACACAGAGATCTTAACCACAATATAAGAACGGATAAATATAGTAATAATACAAAGTTACTGCTTATTTCTAATAGACATCTCTTCCAGAAGACCAGCGAGAGGATAGCCTGAATATTATAAAGATGATTGTCTGTAGGATAGATATACATACATACATTATACTATTACATACAGTATATATACATACATACATATACCTATAATATATAAATACATAAATATCTAAATGATACGTAACTATACAATAAAATATACTTAAATATATAGTAATGATGAAAGATTTAGGTATAGATTATGGAATAGTTGACAGATAATGTTGACGAACCTTATATTTGAATGAAGAGGAAGTGGTAGATTCTCTAATGCTGGATGGGAGTTCATTCCACAGTTTAACCGGATGCACCGGAAAAGAATAAGAATAAAAATGACTTTTATGTGTAGGGAATTTTAGCATAGTGCGAAGATTAATCCTGCAGGTCGCATCATTAGACCGGGCAAGGGAAAACCTCATCTCATTATCATGCAGATAAGAAGGAGCATCAGGATTGTGTAAGATATTAAATAAAACACATAGAAAACGAGTGTTCCTGCGAAGACGGATTGGGAGCCACTTGAGTTCTTTGCGAAGGTGGGAAACATGATCGTACTTTTTAAAGTACAAATTATTTGTGAATAAAGAAAAAGAGATTTTTAGTAGGAGCGGGGAATCTCTTTTTCTTAAAAATCTCCTTTTCTTTATTCACAAATAATTTGTACTTTAAAAAGTAGCGGAGCATGTCAATTGCTAAAAAAAGAAATAGATCTAAAATTATCGTACTTTTTAAGATTAAACACAAAGCGTATACACAGGTTTTGCAGCCTCTCAAGCTTATCTATGAGTTCCTCGGTGGTAAACAAATAGCAGGCATCTCTGCGTAGTCAATAATGGGTTGAATAAGTGATTGCGCAAGAGTAATTTTTGTTTTTTTATTATTTATGGCGGCTCAGCAATACTTAGATTCTATCAAGCCACTGCTAATTTCATTTCGTGGTTGGAAATTCGGGAAACGAATGAATAGCTATCTCCAGCTACAACTAAATCACTGAAGTATTTCTCAGTCAGTCACACGGACGGCAGTAGTACTGCTCCTCGAGCTAAATAACAGCCAGTGTTCCTTACCTTGTTGCCTCATATGATACTCACGAGAAATATTAGAGCAGTGATACTTATATTCTTAATCAACATGAAATCCAATAAGAAGAAAAATTTGACCCTCGGATATACCTATCATTATTCTTCCATATATCATTAGGCATCGTTAAAAGCATTCCATAGCTGGTATATTTTTTCTTAGGTCATTACACAGGTTAAGAAATATTTGTGTAAATATTAGTACAAGGTTTGCATCTCCCACAACTAATATTATTGAGGGCAAGGTCTGCAAAAGCTTGTGTTATATTGTATCAGTACTAATTATATAAGTCAACTCAGTCCGTATTAATCAATGCCAAGGCACTATTTAGTCAACTATTGCGACAGTGGTTACGCTCTTGATCACATATTTTTCTTTTTGAGTTAAGTTATGAGACTATTGGAATTTTAAATCCAGTCCGTCATCCCTTTGTTATATACTACGTGGGTCGCAAATCAGTATACGACCCACACCTGATAGAAAGCGGTTGCCATAGCCTATAGACGCTAGCAACATCAGAGACTTCACTCGTACGTCGTTCGCTCCAAGGAATAAGCTAGAAGAAGAAGAGGAAGAATAATATGGAGAAGATAAAGAGTCTCTGGCACTCTCATTCGCCATAAAAAATACAACAAAATACAATAGTTTTGTTAGTCTTGATTAGTCGCGTCATCAACTCCAAGGTATAGGCAGTGGAGGAATGATAATAAGCAGAGGGAAAGGAAGAGATTTGGTCCTCCGGCGCTCTCACTCACCATACAAAACACAACTGTAAGTATACATACTGTTATTTCACGCTGATTCTGTAAGTGGTTGGTAATTCCCCGATCGAGTAAGAAGAAGCAAGGCTTTGCCTCTCCATCATGCTTCCTCGCCACCTCCTATCCCTTTCGTTAACGTTGAAAATGCGCAAGTAATATTCGTGTTGTTATTAGCGTCTCATTAAAAAAAATGCGTGTACTTATTTACGCGCGTAAGAAGTTATACTTCTTTGGCATCATTAATAAATAAAGTAATTATTAAATTCGTAACTGCAAAACTTGTCACAGTTATGTTTTTAAATACCTTGTTCGATAAAGTAATTATGTCTAATGTCACTAGATGGCGTTAGTAAAATTTTGAAATTTCTTATAAGTCGATGTTAAGAGTTTAAGTGCTTTCATACCCCCTCCATGTTACAGTTAAACGTTTAACGCAACCTTTTGCAAGTCGCATTAGAAGTATAACTTCAAATATATATTATTATGAAGCTGTAATTTAGCTACACGTATGTCTGTATGTTTAAGATATTTGAAAAAAAAATAATGTACTGACCATTTAGGCGTCTCTGAATACAAATTATTTTTTTTAGTATTTCATTTGTAAGTGCATCATGCATGCTGCTAAACGGATTTTGATAAAACTTTTTCTTTCAATAGCTCTGGATTATACTTAAAAACTGGTATACCATATTTCTCCCGCTAATATCAATACCGCCTACTTAACCGATAGCGTTTCCAATTTTTTGTAAGAATCTAAACAATTGTCTTCATATCATCGAACGCAACAGCGTATGACAGTAAATACATACAACAAGCACAATTTAATCAACGTTCAATTACATACGTCCATAACCCACTTGCTCACTAGTGTTGTGACATTAGGAAGTCAACGTGCGCGAAGGAAACAGTGTTGTAACTAAGACTTGCTGTTCGTTGCGATTGTTTAATATAATGACATGTTCAATATTCGTTTTCGGACGTAATTTTACTGCTATTTATACTGATTTTGTAGTAAATAATGGAGAGAGCTATGCGCTAGATAGATCATCCATCCATCCATCAGCCTTTTAACGTCCACTGCTGGAAATAGGCCTCCCCGAGAATGGGGGATAGTGCCGTAATCGCCACACTTGGCAGGCGGGTTGGCGATCGCAGTGGATGTTGTTAATACTCGAAGGAGTGCTGCTGCCCACACCCCCGGTAGCCCGGCGCTAGATAGATATTACTTCCCTATGCCTTCTTTGCCTGAACGTTCACAATTGGGTCAAGAGAAATATGAAAAACTAGCCTTTGTGTGCTGCTGCGCGGAGACAAAAGCTTTGTTTAGGTTATATCTCAGAAAAATCAAAAAGAAAAATTCTCAGTAGCAGTCCAGAGTTTGTAATTGTTCCCGGAAGACGACAATAGGCTCGCCCCCTATTACACCTCTGCCTACCCCTTCGGGAAATACAGGTGTGATGCTATATCTCGGAAAAATCAAATTTACAAAAATAAAAACATTTGTGATCAAAATTTGTTAAGTAGTTTTTGCATGACGTGCGCACAAACAAACAGACAACAATTCTGAAGTTCTTTTAGTGGTAATGCCTAAAATTCTTCTAGTAGTAGAGCCTTGCTTAACCCAGCATGAATGGCCACTACCACCTACCCCTAATGCCAATCGAATGATCTGCAAAAGAACTTTCACCCAGTCAGCATTAGATGGATGAGCAAATTTTAGCCTGAACTTTTTTTATTTAATTTCTTTCCGTGTTTTGTATCATTACTGATGATCAGCTAAGACCGTATAATTTGGATACCAAGTTAGATCAGAGATGGTATTTGTCGACCATAAAAATGGTGTTTTTTATGTTCACAAATAAATTCACTTTTAGGTTTACTTTTTTATTGCTTATGGTGGTAGACAAGTCATGGCTCACCTGATGGTACATAGTAACTGCCACTGAAGGACACAGAAATACCAAGAATATTGCCAAGCCACTGGTCATTACATTTCGCGGACAACAAATGAAATAATTGGGGGATATCTTCCATTATAAACAAAACTCACTGAAGTGTTCCACAGTTGGCCACTTGAAAGAGGGTGGTACCTGGCCAGTACTACCACCTGGAAACCATTCCTACCATCACTAATGCAATGGGTATCAAAATGCTAACTTCCCTTAGTCACCTCGTACGACACCCGCGTTAAATAGCGGGGTAATACTTGTAATATTAGTCCATTACACGGACAAAAACTCATTACGAGTATTAGCTTTTACCACTATGAGCTGGCTTTTGTTCAGCTTTTACGATTATGTCTATGGGAATGGGATCACTCATTACCGAAATAACGCTAATCTAAATATCACAGTCACTTTTCAACTATATTTATGCATGTCTAAGTTAGTATTTCATTGTATATGTATAAAATAACTATGCGTTTATTAGTAAATAAGACGTATATGTCTGAGAACATGTTACAATTCGTGGAGAACAATAGTTTATTGTATGTTAAGGTATCCATTGAATATTCTAGCAACTACTATATATCTAGACCTATTGTACAGTAGGCAGTCATTGTTACTAAAACGTTATTTGGTTAACAAATTCAGTACAAACATAGATAGTCTCACGCCTGTATCCTCCAAGGGGTAGGCAGAGGTACACACCACGGTTCGCCGACTATGTTTAAGTCCCACGTAATAGGGGGTGAGTCTATTGCCGTCTACTGGGCACATCCTCAACTTCGAGCCAGCTAATTTTTAGGTTATATATCAGGTTCCCGATATAATAGCGGTATAAAACGTATACTAATTATTTTTAAGTATAATCAAGAGCTATCAAACAAAAAAGTTTCATCAGAATCAGTGCTGTAGTTTTTGCCTGTTGTGCGAACAAACGTACAGATAAACAGATAAAAACTCAAATAATCTATATGGTTGTCTGTAAAGTTGGTTTAGACGACAATTTTACGTGATAACGTCATATATGTTTTCTGAGAATTTCATAAAATGTTATACTGATAGAAACTGATAGAATGGTACATATAAAAAGGTACGATCGCGCGTGCTGCTATACAATAATCGAGATATGCGTGTTGCCCGGGACGCGTTCGGGCGAAGAAGAGTGATGTCGGTCGGTTGGTCGGCAGCGCGGCCGACCACCTCCCTCCCGCAGACGCTCTTCAGCCTGCGGCTCTCTTGTCTTGCTTCGTGCGTGCTGCCAGCGTTCATCGATTTATAAGACGTTATCACGTCAACAATGTTGTGTGACAGACGCCTTAATAAAAGATATACATTATTTTTTTTCTCAAATATCTTAAATTTTTAGACAAATCTCTGTTACAGCTTATATAAAGCTGTATATGTCTATAGGTAGACAACATATATAGTACAGATAAAGAAAAAGAGTAGGTATTTTAGTATCACTAACCAATCTAATACCTTTAGACGAGCAATTCTTGTATACATAATATATAATCTGAATCTCGGAAACGGCTCCAACAATTTTCATGAAATTTAGTATGCAGGGGGTTTCGGAAGCGATAAATCGATCTAGCTAGCTAGGTTTCATTTTTAGAAAACGTCGTTTTATCCGGGTTTTCAGGCAATGAAAAACTGCTACAATATCATTAGAATACGAAGGTAAATTTCGCCACCATCTACAAGGTTATAATAGCTCAGATCCCACCTGAACGGGCGGTCTCGAAACCAGAAGAACCCAGTTCGAGTCCAGATGTCTCCTGACTAATTAACTTTTTCCCCAAAAATAAATAACGGTCATCCAGGTACTTTATTGTCAATACGCAGAGCTGTCAGATGACTTATGCTTACTTTAATTCACTTTTACTCGAGACACTCATTAGGTCGGTCAGGTGCAATATCAAGTACCTATAGATATAGCAAGCAATTCGTGAACCAGAACTTAGCAATTTTTAACTTAGTATTCAGTAATACTTACTAAATGCTAAGTAATTATATGTGATATCAGTCCGGTTTCACTTTTTTCCGGTCCAAATAAAGATCTGTTTTAAGTAGTATAGTTAGCAAAACACTTGTAACTGGATTTCTCATACAACCTCTTGAGATAGTGGGCGGGTCTACATCCATTCTTAAAGTATGCTTATCTAAAGGTCGTTACTATACTACACGTATGTCTATTTATGGAGAATTTTATAGAAAACGTGCTTTGATGATGAAGGTTACAAATTGTTTACGTTTTCTGCCATTTCTGTCGTAATATACTGCAAAACAATATTTGACTAAGCCCACAAAAGTTTTTCACCGAGGCTTGCCTCCAAAAGTCTAATCTTTTTAGTTCCACATTACCATTTTTGTAGCACGTTAAGTGGCACGTGGCGCGCTAAAGAATATGGTAGAGAAAATAAGTTAAAAAACTCTCCAAAAAAGCTAAACAACAAACATTACCCATCTTTATCTACTTAAAACGTCTAAGTACTTACCGAATCCTAATATTCGTAACTTTTGGTTTTCGAATGATATACTGATGACATAGCATTACGCCTGTATTCCCCGAAGAAGTAGGCAGAGGCGTATTACACACCCACGATTGGCCAGCTATGTTTAAGTCCCACGTAATGGGGGGAGCCTATTGCGTCTACCGGGCACATTTCTAAACTCCAGGCTGCTACCAATAATTTCTCTTTTTACAAAAAAGCTCAATAACCCTGCACGACCCGGGAATCGAACCCGAGACCTCATGATCAGCAGTCGCACACACTACCGCTGCACCACCGAGGCAGTTGATGAAGGCTGAATTTACGTCCATGAATGCTTACCTACAACAAAAAAAAATTAAAATTAGTTAATGAATAATAGTTGTAAAAATTCAATTGAAATAATCGATCACAACAAGTAAAAAGTGAGCCGAAGGCTTAAAACTTCAAAATCCATATCTACATTTTCACATTAAGTACCTACGCCAATAATGATTATATTATTAGCCACTTATTAATGAGCTGAACATTATAATTTTAATTTTCTTTCACGTGAAACCCTCAAAGAAAAAATAACGAGCCTTGTTTTTTTTTATTTTTTCTCAAAAATCTTATACCAGATTTATCCCGCACACTAATTATCCCGTAAAAATAGCTCTCCCACGGGAACCATTAATTTTTCCGGAATGAAATGTAGTCTATGTTCTTCTAGAGTCCAGACTATATGTATGTCATGATAATTGGTTCAGCAGTTGCAGCAGAAGTGTAACAAACAAACGAACTAACTTTCGCATTTATAATATCAGTAAGTTTTATAATAGTACAGATTAAACAGTATGATTACGATTTCATATCGAGAATAATACAGCCGATGATAGACCATGACTGATTTCAAAATACGAAACATAATAGACCGTTGGCACAGATGTTATTATGTTTTTAAACGTCTTCCGTATAACGGAGACGGTAGCATGCTTTTTTTTTGTATTTGTATCTAGAGTGGATTTTTCATCACCATGTAAACTATGTACGTTAGTGGAATTATTTATTAATCTTATAAATTTCTATAATTTTGAGTAAAATAATTAATTATAGTATGTTACACGATTCCAACCGCTCGCCATGACGTCCCGCCAAATACACGGTAACATGTGGAACGACTAATGACGGTAAATATTAAAACCAAAAAGTACACAATATTAATTATTTTTAAAGCAAAGGCAAGTTACTTGCTTACAAATTTTAACAACACAAATGTTACATATATCATACTAGCTGCTGCCCGCGACTACGTATGCGTGGACTTCAGAATTAGGTTAATATAAGTACATCACTCCATGACACATTAAATGTCTCTATGTAAAAATAATAATGTACGGAATTTTATCCAAATTCGTTCAGGCGTTTTTGCATGATTGACTAACAAACATACAAACTTTTACATTTACTAGATTTTGTCCGCGGCTCCGTCCCCACAGACTTCAGAATATAAATACATCACTCCACGCACATTAATTTCTATGTAAAAATAGCTATCCTGCGGAAACTATTTATTTGATGAAAAGACTTTTCTGGGCTTCAGAATATACGTAGGTATGAAAATTTCTATGATGATTGGTTCAGTAATTTTGACGTGGTAACATAACAAACTCACTTTCGCATTCATAATATTAGTAAGTATTATATGGTTTAGGAAGGATATACACACCAAACTACGAGTATATTATTAAACTAAAAAAAACCTATATTATTCTAGAGTTAGTACATGATTAAGTACATATAAATTAAAATTACATAATAAAGATAAATAATAAATCTACTTTAGTCTACCAAAGAAGTTGAGATTACGGATTGGTTTTTGCTATAATTAATAGACCGTTGGCACAGATGTTATTATGTTTTTAAACGTCTTCCGTATAACGGAGACGGTAGCATGCTTTTTTTTTGTATTTGTATCTAGAGTGGATTTTTCATCACCATGTAAACTATGTACGTTAGTGGAATTATTTATTAATCTTATAAATTTCTATAATTTTGAGTAAAATAATTAATTATAGTATGTTACACGATTCCAACCGCTCGCCATGACGTCCCGCCAAATACACGGTAACATGTGGAACGACTAATGACGGTAAATATTAAAACCAAAAAGTACACAATATTAATTATTTTTAAAGCAAAGGCAAGTTACTTGCTTACAAATTTTAACAACACAAATGTTACATATATCATACTAGCTGCTGCCCGCGACTACGTATGCGTGGACTTCAGAATTAGGTTAATATAAGTACATCACTCCATGACACATTAAATGTCTCTATGTAAAAATAATAATGTACGGAATTTTATCCAAATTCGTTCAGGCGTTTTTGCATGATTGACTAACAAACATACAAACTTTTACATTTACTAGATTTTGTCCGCGGCTCCGTCCCCACAGACTTCAGAATATAAATACATCACTCCACGCACATTAATTTCTATGTAAAAATAGCTATCCTGCGGAAACTATTTATTTGATGAAAAGACTTTTCTGGGCTTCAGAATATACGTAGGTATGAAAATTTCTATGATGATTGGTTCAGTAATTTTGACGTGGTAACATAACAAACTCACTTTCGCATTCATAATATTAGTAAGTATTATATGGTTTAGGAAGGATATACACACCAAACTACGAGTATATTATTAAACTAAAAAAAACCTATATTATTCTAGAGTTAGTACATGATTAAGTACATATAAATTAAAATTACATAATAAAGATAAATAATAAATCTACTTTAGTCTACCAAAGAAGTTGAGATTACGGATTGGTTTTTGCTATAATTCTGATATTGAACTTTCGCTTATTTCACTCTCACCACATACTTCATGCATGCTAGTCGATTACTGTATTAATATGTTGTTTTTATTATTAATCTAGAAATGTAGCCTGGCTGATGGTAAGCGGTCACCGTGGCCTGTACACACTAGCGACATCGGCCAGCCAGATTGACAAATCCAAAGAAGAGGCTAGTAAATGATGATGGGTAACGGCAAATACTAAAGTTAATGTGTTGTCACACGGCAAAGGGAAGAAATGCTCTCTGCAATTTTTTCGTTTAAGTTTGCTTCACAAAATTGCTTTGTAAATATTTCTTTACTATAGTATTCTCTCTACAAAATACACAACGGAAGGAAAGTATTACACGTATAATAATAATACAAGATCATAATTGTATATTAGTACACGATTAACTCGCAGTCAACGATCGAAAGTGAACGTTGTTGCTAACATTCATACGCGCAGTGTGTACGTGTGTTTGTGTGTGTTACGCAGTAAGGAAGTACACGTGACGTGGAGATTAAATTTATGGAAGCGACCACGCATTATATGTATTATAAGCATCATGATCTAAAACAACCGAGGCACAAGGATATATCGTATTATTAGGGTTTTTTTTAAGTGCTCAACAATGTCGAAATAAATTATTAACATATTACTTAAAAACAATTCTATTTTACAACAACAACCTGCACTAAGGAATACAATACTCGTTGTATCACGAGGGACTTTACAAATATACAATTTTACGGACACAAAGTACACCCAGACTCAGAACAACCATTTGTGGATCACACAGTGCGTTGTCCTGTGTGGGATTCGACCCCACAACACTCGGACGGGAGGCCGGTATCTAAGCCACTCCGCCGTCTGTGCAGACAATATAAATTATTTGATAATTTCTCCTTTTTTTTTGTTAAGGCAGGAAAAAATGTTCCTAACCGCACACCCCGTCGTTCGGGGCAACGAACAGGGTAGTGTGGCGCCCTCACCCACTAAAGAAACCCGCCGTGTGCCGTCTCTCCGCCTTTATTGGCGGGCCACTGGAACTATGTTACATTCCTTCGGTGGTTTGATAATTTCTCCTGCGACTCCAATATTAGTTATATTAAAAAACAGGTTGATCACGAATACTGTTTAGTGAAAATGAAAATGGTGTAACTGATCGCTATAATGCAGATCAGCCTTAAGTATTATCAACTAACAGCAATTTATTTTATTTATACATCTTTATTTTCGCCTATTCCCACAATAAAGTGATTTGATTTGATTTGTTTTTAAATAAGTAATACACATACTTGCCCGGAAATGAATTTTCCAAAAATTTTATATATTATATAAAATATTATTTTACATTACAACGGAATAATAAGTGTAATCAGGGTTCCAACAAAACAATGTAGTATAATTTTTGTTTGCCAATTAAGCAAGAAAAGAGATGCTTTTGGGACAGTATTTAAGGAGATGCAGATTCAAATCCAGCTGTTATTTTTGATTACACATTTTCACACTTTGTGTTGAAAAAAAATCAAAATTAATAAAACACTGGTTTGTTTTATTAAACAATATGAAAAAAGACGAAACATACTTGACCATTTCCAAATATAGTACATAATTCTAGCACAAACGTTACCGTTGCAACATAGGCGTAGGTTAATAAAGCCTGTTACCAGAATTACCAGCTTGTAACCTTTGGAACTTTACATAAGGTCAACCGATTGCAATGTGTATGGTCAGACAACATTGGATAGCTCTTCGAGATGTTCTCATGGCAATTTTACTGCACGAATGATGTAGTGGCTTAGGTATCGAGAATTATGCCGCCGGCGGACCACTGAAGTAAACCAATACAGTACCAGTAGTCCGTCAACATACACAGGCGGAGAGACTCTTCTCAGGTTTCTTTAGTGGGTGAGGGCCCCACACTACCCTGTTTGTTGTTGTTAGGTACATTTTTTCCCGCCTAAACAAAAAAAAAGGGTATCGAGAATTATAGATCCAAAAATAGCCATTGTAATTTATCCGTTATATGTATATTCATAAAAAGTTACCAAGGATTATTACAACTTAATAAGCTATGTAAACTGCCTCGGTGGTGCAGCGGTAGCTTGAGCAACTGCTGATCATGAGGTCTCGGGTTCGATCCCCGGGCAGTGCTATTGAGCTTTTTCTTAAAAAGAATAATTTCAGTAGCAGCCCAGAGTTTGGAAAAGTGCCCGGTAGATGGCAATAGGCTCGCCCCCTATACATAGCTGGCGAACCGTTGGTGTGTAATACACCTACCCCTGCCTACCCCTTCGGGGATAAAAGCGTGATCAATGTTATAATGGTGTGAGGCACATCAAGCAGTGGGTCCCGACTGTCGTTAAAGGTTGTCAGAGTCATGAATCATAAATTTGCCTCCGGTCTGGTTCTAAGTCAGTCACCCCGTGTATATATTTTTTTATTGCTTATGATGGCAGATGAACCACGGTCCACCTGATGGTAAGTGGTAACCGGCGCTCATGGACTCAACTATACCGTGAGTATTGTCAAATGCACACCATATCATTTCTGAGATATGAAATGAAAGATTAAATGGCTATCTTCTGCTACAGCCAAAACACACTGACGTGCTTCATGGCCGGTCACACAGAAGACGGTGGTGCCGACTCGTTCGGGCTCAATAACAAGTAAGTACTCTCACTTGGTACCGAGCCCTACCACCAGTAATGCAATGGGTGATAATTGCTTACTTCTCTTAGTCGCCTTGTACGATACCCGTGAGAACGTGTATTCTTAGTCCGTCAACACACGGACAATATTGGTTGATCAGATAAAACCAAACAGGAGGTCATAACCCAACTTAATTTGTGATAAGGGGGGTTAGGCAGAATGTCATATTTCACGTGTCGACCGTATCGAGATCACTGTGATTGGTCGAGAAACCGACACATGATGTCACAATAATCCGTTGACCAATCACGGTAATCTGTCAACCAATCACAGTGATCACGATACGATCGACATGTGAGATATGAGATTCTGCCTAACCCCCAAGGCTCGGGAAATGATGAATAAGCAAATTTTAATCTTCTTGGTGAAAATTACTAAAACTGTCAGGTAATTTTGTACGCATTTACATTTTTATAGAAGTGACATAGCTGTATTCTATAAGCACTAATTGTTCTACAAATAAAATAATGTAAGCGTAGACTTCTAAGTATGTTCACCCGCTATATCGCCCAACATGCGTTTATCCAAACATTCCTATCGCTAGAATTCACTTACATAAACAAGTCAGCTGTTCGTGACACTAACACATGCATAATATGCCACGTACCGTACACAATCTCACGCATACTAGGAGGATTTGCGTGACCCCTTCATTTCCTACAGTGACGCGTTATATCTCAAGTTTTTTGCATATTGCCAAGACATTGTTGTCGTCTATCGGCTTTCTTTGATGGGCCTGGTGGCGTAGTCGGTAGTGTAACCGTGCAGGAGGTCGTGGGTTCTAATTCCACTCAGGACAATTATTTATGTGATGAACACAAATATTTGTACTGCGTCTGGGTGTTTTCTATCTAGTAAATGTATGTATGTATTTACAAAAAAAAGTAATTATATGTATTATATCCGTAATCTGGTACCCATAGCACAAGCGTTAATCTTAGTTTGGGATCAGAGGACGTTGTGTGAAAATGTCCGTGAATATTTATTTATACTTGGTATAGAATTTCTGATGTCAACTAAAATGAGTCGGCTTGCCGAATTATTATACCACTCTCTCAAAATATCGTAAGTATAGGTGTTTTGAATTTTTCGTTCAGTGAATGGGATCGTATTATATCTTCCATGGTGTCACCATTAGGTGACCGCGATAGTTTAGCGGTCCAGAGCATTTCCCCGGATCGGATGAGACACAGGTACGAATCCTGCTCGCAGAAAACAAATAATTTGTTCTTTAAAGTAGCTAAGCATGTCAAGTGCATACAGATTAAAATATTTGAAAATAGATTTTCCCTTTAACCTAAAATAACGTCACGTACCAAATAAATAAAGCAAAGCTCTGGTACTCTGAAGCATTGTTGTTATATATAATAGAATATTATTAACAGTTCTTTTAGCCTTATGAATTTACTCAATTGGCAAGTTTCTATCGGTAATAAAAAGTGAACAAATTGTATATTGCTCAACAGTCAGTCGTGGTGGCAGACAAAAAGGTCATCATCGTTTTTTGTCTTGATAACACTGTGATAAAGGCGTATACTGGTATATAATATGACTAAGCCCTAATTTAAGTATACTCTATATTATAATCTTTGTTAGAGAAGATCAAATCTGCTGCAACTATCGTGCTGGAGCCTTGCTTATCCCAGCACGAATGGGCCGGATTGATCGTGTAAGTACCACCCTTTTTTATTATTTTTTATTTAAGGTGGGCAAAAATGTCCTACCGCACACCCCGCTGCCCGGGGAGACAACGGAATAGTGTGGGGCTCTCACCCACTAAAAACCCACCGTGCGCCCTCACCCGCTCTTGCTACGGATCACGGGAACCGCGTCGTTTCACCGCGATCCGCAGGCGGCAGCCCCTTAGATAGAGCGTCAGGTGCAAAGCCTAACAAAAGTACATATTCCCTCTAATCTTCTACACAAAATTTCTGTTTCGAAGTCACTAATGCTTATCGGCAATACCTAATATGAATCTTAGATATTCTCAACTAATCATCATGAAATTGATGTTTTTTTTCTAGAGGCCTTGCTTATCCCAGTACGAATGGGCGGACCGGGTCGATCGGGGAAGTACCACCCTCTCACAAAAGACCAGCGTATAACAACGGTAGTTAATTTTAGCGTTGTGTTCCGTATGATGAGTGAGAGCGCGCTATCCTCTCCTTATAATCCTTCTTATCCTCTCCTTGGTATCCTACCTATCCTATCCTTATTATCTACCCTATCCACCTCCTATCCCTTTCCTTGGAGAAGGCGACGCGTGAGTGATGCCTCTGGTGTTTCTAACGTCTATAGACTACTTTAACTGCTTACCACGAGGTGGGCCGTATGCTTGTTCGCTACTTACGTAGTATTAAAAAAAAACTGTTTGAATGGCCCTGACGAATGGGCTTGCTTGATCGGAGAAGTACCACCCTCTCACAGAGGATCACTGTGAAACAACGGTGAATAATGCTACTATTGTGTTTCGTATGTCAAGTGAGAGCCCGGGAGGCCCAAACCCCCTTCTTATCATCCATTCTCTCCTTATTATCTTCTACCTCCTATATTCTCTTGTAGGAGGCGACGCGAGAGTGAGCCTCTGGTGTTACTAGCGTCTATAGGCTACAATAACCGCTTACCATCAGGTGGGCCATATACTTGTTTGCCACCCGCGTAGTATACAAAATACCATATACTTTAAGTGATACAAAGTACGCCATCCATCCATCAGCCTTTTAACGTCCACTGCTGGACACAGGCCTCCCCAAGAGAACGCCACAACGAGCGGTCCCGTCATGGGGGATAATGCCGTAATCGCCACGCTTGGCAGGCGGGTTAGCGATCGCAGTGGATGTTGTTAATATTTGAGGGAGTGCTGCTGCTCACTCCCCCGATATTCCCTCAGTCGGCTCTTACGACTTCCGTGGGTAGAGAGGGGTGGGACAATTCTAAAGCCGGCCCTACACGGCCAACAAAGTACACGCAGACTCAGAACAACCATTTGTGGATGACACAAAAAATAGAATCAAACTGGCAACACTCGACACTGGAGGTCGGTATCTAAGCTACCATTTGTGTAGTGTTTTTTAAGGCATAGTAGGTAATGTTTGCGGCTATTGAAAAAAAAAATTGGTCTATAAATTTTATGTTTTTTTTTTTATTTATTGTCTGGCATAGCAACCACGTTGGAATACGGTTGTTTTATGACGGTATTTTGGTTCTGCAAACGTTTCGACAGACAAATAAATAATAGAGATTTCATCACAAGTGTACACAACAGTGACATAAGATTCAATTGTCGAGGCTTTAATAAAAAAAACTGCCACTCACTTTGAATACGTTGCATAACGAGATCAAATAATATTCGATACTTTGTAATATTATTTTTTTTACTACAAGGTTGGCAAACAAGCAAAAAAAATCCCGCCTAATGGAAAGCGGTTACCGTAGTCTATAAACGTGGTTATTTCAAAGGCATCACTCGCACGTTTTTAGCCCCGGAAAGGGATAGGATGTAGAAAGTGTGTGGAGATAAGGAAGCGGTAAGATTCTTATAGGTTAATTTTTAAACATTATTTTACCTAAACTACTAATAGGCATAATTAATTATTATCCATAACTATTGGCAAACTGTAATAAAGCTGTGTCTGTAATCTTTGAAAATTAACTACTATTAATTTATATTAGGAGTGCCTGAACTCAAAATATTTTTTTATACATTTGTCTGTTTTTTGTTATTGCATGTAGTGGCAGACGATCCACGGTCCATCTGATGGTAAATGGTAACCTTCGCCCATGCACTCGACTATACCGAGAGTATTGTCAAGCCGCTGCTCACCAATTCATTTCACAGATGAAATGAAATATAAACGGCTATCTCCTGCTACAGCCAAAACGCAACAATGTGCTTCATGGCCGGTCACACGGGAGATGGTGGTACCAACCCGCTCGGGTCGGATACCAAGTGAGTACTTCCACTTGGTACCCAGCCCTACCACCAGTCGTGCAATGGATGATAATTGCTTACTTCCCTTAGTCTCCTCATACGACACCCGTGGGAAAGAATGGGGTGGTGACACTTGTATTCTTAATCCGTCACCACACGGATAACTGTTTGTTTGTTCGCGCGTCATGGAGACTACTTAACTGATTTAGATAAAACTTTTTTGCTTCATTCTTATTGATTAGGCTTACAAATTAATAGACATGTTATCTCGCTGTTTTATCGGAAACCAAGATACACCTTTTTTTTTGTTAAGGCGGGAATATGGTATATGTACGCCAGTTTCAATATCATTGTAGATGTCTCATGTTAATTTAGGTTAATCCTAAAAGTGCCTGATCCTTATAACACTTACAAGCTGATAAAACATAAACCACGACAATATTTAATTTACTTAATTTCTGATAATAAACACATTTTATAGCTACCAGCCTGTTAAACTTTCAATAAATCGAAAGTATATCCTTGATATTGGGCAGCGCCAGGGCCATAGACTATCTTACAACACAAGTGAGAGGTCACATCGCATTACAGATGACTGTTCAGACGCCTTCGAATACCGACTCGTCAATTTGCAGGTATTGGGGGTATATTTAAAATTGATAACAGGCTAAATAATAGGTGAAATGTAACGCGTTATTTGTTAACAGTAATACTGGACTCCTACACGATACGGGTTTCATTGCGCCATAGTAACATTACTTCCATCGATATTATTAATTATAATAGGTAATATACCAACTGTTACTATCCATCCATCCATCAGCCTTTCAACGTCCACTGCTGGACATAGGCCTCCCCAAGAGAACGCCACAACGAGCGGTCCCCTCATGGGGGATAATGCCGTAATCGCCACGCTTGGCTGGCGGGTTGGTGATTACAGTGGATGTTGTTAATATTCGAGGGAGTGCTGCTGCCCACTCCACGAGTATCCCTCAGTCGGCTCTTACGACTCCCGTGGGTAGAGAGGGGTGAGACAATTCTAAAGCCGGCCTCACACGGCCAGTCCACTGTAACTATACCATGAACAAATTATTTGTTAAAATAAGTACATATTTTTAAACAACATCTACATATAGAAAGTGTATTTTTATAACAGATCGAACCACAATGACTTGATTAGTGCTGTGAAGGTATTCATAAAATAACGACCGCAACGACCTCTTAGCGGTCTTTGACCTTTGTTTTTCCTTGCTTCAGAGCCATGTAAATAATTGAATATTTAAAAAACACGCTCTTATTCTCATACCACTGGCTATTCAGGATTTTTTTTTTACTACGCTGGTGGCAAGCACACACACACAGACGTTAGCAACAGAGGCATAACTCGCGGGTCACTAACTCTAAGAAAGGGATAGGAGGTGGACAGGAAGGATAATAAGAAGAGAATAGAGGACAAGGGCGGGTTACTTCTGTGAGAGGGTGGTACTTCTCCGATTGAGCTGGCATATTCATGCTAATATAAGCAAGGCTCTATTGGGCACTATTGGGCATGGGTCTTCTATCATATTGAGAGGGATTCAGGCCATAATCCGCTACGCTGGCCCAGTGCGGGTTGGCAGACTTCACAAGCCGTCGAGAAAATCGCCCAGGCATGTATCGATACTTCCTTTACCGAACAGTGATAGTTTGTAAACAAAAATCGAACAGTGATAATTTGTAAACAAAAAAGTTTAAGAAAAACCTTTTAAATATTAAATGTTATTATAAAGTTAATGACTATTTAAATGACAACTTCATAACGTTAAACTTGACAAATAATTTGGAATTTACTTAACATTTTTGCCCTATTCTATCTTAGAATCGCTATTCACATACATATTTAAATAAACATTTTAATTATTAATCTCTATTTTATAAATTCTAATGAAATCAATGAATTTTGTATTTATGTATAAATTTGATTTCGTTTATGCTCGTAATATTAGGACTGTTGCTATAATTTTATTTCGAATATTCTCAATATACCTAAATAATATATTGTTAAAATATTGCATGCCTCTTAGGTAGAAACACTTGAAACTATTAATAAAGTATTTTCTTTCTTGGTATGCTTGTTTCCCAGATTTATTTAAATAGGTATATTTTTATCAGTAAAACTAATAGAATGTAATCCTAGATAGTTGTTGTTGCCAGATCTTGTGTCAAGGATACCTGTTTAAAGTTTGACACATGACAAATAGGTATTTGTCATATTTTTAAGGTTAGTATTTAGTTTTTTTTATTTAAAATTAGAACGCACGCCTATTATAGCGATTATTGTGTAAGACAACAAATTTATCTAAAATTAAAAAATCTTGTGATTCCCAGCCTCAATCAATCCTTAATATTATAAATGTGAAAGTGTGTTTGTTTGTTTTCATGCCATAAATAACCAACTGGTCATCATAAAATTTTGCATATAGGTAAACTATACCTAGTATTGCTGGCACCCCCTTAGTCATTGGCACTTTGGATTTTATTTTTATTTTTTATTTTATTTATTTATGTACACACACATAGTAACACATATAAATGCAAATATTAAGAACTGGTATAGCAAAAAACATCTGTTTTACTTTTTTTCATAATCTGCAATAGTAACATTGCTTGCAGAAAAAAGTAGGTTTTATAATATTATAGCTGGCAGCACTAAAGAAAATAAATATATACCGGCGCCATGCAGAACTGTTAAAACATCACTTTCTAATAAGGGTCATCAATTAACGACTGTAACATAAATTATTTATTATTATGCTTAGTTTTTAGGTAAATAATGGCTACGAGTGCTTTTTTTGACCAATTTTCTGTTATAATCTTACTTTATTAGGTGTCTATGACTGATTTCTAATGTTGTTAATAACAGTAACTGTACTTATGGTGCCAATGACTGTAATTTCAAATATTTTTTTGTTTTTCTATTAAAAATCTCTAATTACATTGATTAATGCATTTTAATTGGAAATTTCCATACTAGAGAACCCTTTATCAAGGTTTGCTGACATTTTAAACACCTATCAATTTAATATATATATATATATATATATATATATATATATATATATCAATCTTAAATAAATGCTTAAAGTGCCAAACATTATACAGTTTACCATATAGTTTAGAACGCAGAAAAGAACATAGCTTATCCCGGAAAAATAGATAAATTCCTATGGAATAGCAAGTTTTGCAAAGAGATCGTGTGCTCTACGTATTTATATTAAGATGTCCACGCACGAAGTCACGGCCCAAATATAGTTTGATAATAATGTAATTGTGTTTTAAAAATACTTGACAACAGTTTTATTTATGTTAATTACTCCGGTAGGAAACAACTAACACAGAAACATACCAGAGCAAAAACAATTGAATGATAGTAATAATAATTGAATGTTTAATTACCATAATAATAATACTTACTTACTTATCATCACGCCATCTCCCTTGCGGGGTAGGCAGAGAGAACAGAGTGCCAAAAGGCTATATTTTTGCATACATTTCTCGCTATGTATGTATATAGATGTGCCCGGTAGACGTCCATAGGCTCACCCCCTATTACGTGGGACTCAAACATAGCTGGCGAGTCGTGAGTGTGTAATACACCTCTGCCTACCCCTTCGGGGAATACAGGCGTGATGCTATGTTTTTTTTTCTTTTCTCGCTTCCTCGACATTCATAATTCTCGTCATACACGCTCGCCGGTTTTGGACACTCCTGACTCCACCTTCCTTCAATACATGACCGATTTGGTCTAGGTAGGAGAGTCTCGGTCGCCCCCTGTACCTACATCCTTCCACTTTCGCATTGTATATCTTCATAACTAGTCGCTCGTCCGGCATTCTTTCCACATGTCCCATCATAATTGTAACCATCAGAGCATTCCCTCTCGCATCTTTACACCAATACTCTCTTCCATACCTACTCGCTCTCTTACGTCGTCGTTACGAATGCGGTCAATCAGCCTCACTCCACAATATAATAGTAATAAAAATTATTTATAGTATCTTTTTTAATTCATCGTTAAATCTAGCTTTTGTTACTTAAAACTTAAATTGCACGAAATAAGTTTCAGTAATAAAATAATGAAATGTTAACCGTGAACTTAAAACGCTAATTAATAGCATTGCAAGAAGTGAAAACATTTGTATCGCAACAAAATTGTGTTACTAAATTGTCTAATATATAAAAATCTAAATTTGTTTGTTTGTTCGTATTGTGTCTACTGCCAAACTGTTCAACCGAAAACATTCACGAGCTACTCAATTGCGACGATCATATTGATTTGAATCTTTCTGCATTTCAATATGATGTTATTACTACGACACAAGCAAATATACGGAGAAGTATCTCAGAGGCTTAGTTCATGAAACATTCAATAGTGATAACAGGCTTTGTATACTCTTAATCTCAGTGTTCATCTTGAAAATTGAGAAATATCACAGCATACACAACACAATATGAACTCAATTACTTCCTCTGCGGCAGTATTGACATAAGAAAGTATCTAGTAACTTAACTGCCTCGGTGGTGTAGCGGTAGTGTATGCGACTGCTAATCATGAGGTCTCGGGTTCAATCCCCGGGTCGGGCAATGTTATTGAGCTTTTTCCTAAAAAGAAAAATTCTCAGTAGCAGCCCGGAGTTTGGAAATGTGTCCGGTAGACGTCAATAGACTCGCCCCCTATTACTTGGGACTTAAACATAGCTGGCGAGTCGTGGGTGTGTAATACACCGCTGCCTACCCCTTCGGGGAATACAGGCGTGATGCTATGTGTTAAGTATCTAGTATACGTACTTACAATAGGTACAATAATATCAGATTATATTACACGCACAAACTCAATTAAACAAATGAAACTTTCCCTTAATATAAAAAAAAATCTAAACATCTATAATATTTTAGCAAGTGAATAATTAGGTAACTCTGCTTCAATCATGGACTAAAACGTTGTTTGATCCGTGGCTTCAATGTATCTGATTAATGTCATTTTTCACGATGACCGTTGCACCAACTAATATTTCATTAATGAAAATATTTTTGGGGTTGTCAAATGTAATATAAAAAATGGTGTATGTATATCATAGTTCTACTTACGTAACACAAAAAAAATTATATCATAACAATTGTGACTTGGTGGTTTAAAGACTTTATAAACAATTTCTGCGCCGTTTAAATATATTTTTATTTTTTTAGCTTGCCATAATTAATAAGAAAAAAAGCTAATGTCGCTTTAATATTTATAACTTGGTAAGTTTCCAGAGTTGAAATGTTTAGAGTGCTCTATTGAAATGTATTTTTATGAATATTTTCTGCCATACAAAATGCCACAGGCTTTATAGCTGATATTCAGCTATTCTATGTCGTTAAAATCAACTTTAGCATTGTTTTATAAATAATGATATCAAAAAGGGAAATGATAAATAACATGATTGCAAAAACCCAATCACAAACATTGTCTAATTAGCTTGAATTCGAAAATAATTACTCGATAACCTCATTTACAATAATTAGGGTAACAAACTTTTCTTTTTTAATCTAATGAAAATAAATAAAATCCTTGATATGACATAGCTTCGTAACGACTTACATAAAATTTGAAATACGAACGTGTCACGCTCTTATTGTTGCGTTCAATTAATAAATTTAATAAAAAAAAACTTCGTTCAATAACAATTTATATATAGTTAGACAATTTATTTGACAGCTGTACGTGATGAAGCTGAGAATTGTAACTTTTACTAGTGAAAACAAACAAGATAGACGGGAATCCAACAGATGCAAATACAATAACGGTTACGTAATACCGCTATTTACTACAAACTTGTTATACTTGCATTGAAATTGCAACATTGCTTGTGCACATCTGCGGTGCCCACGCGGTGACCGCTCAACTGAGAAATTGTGTAACACAGTACTTTCAAAATATTATATATCAGTACAATTGATGTCAATCATAAATTATTCAATACAATGTAGAAATTGTTTAATATAAATTTGAAATAACTAGTTACTTTACGATTTATGTTCTTATTATTCTTTAAAGTTGGATTTAGTGAAAAAACATCCACCGAGAGGACCACCGAAGTGATTAAATAACACTGTAGGTGGAGGAATATTGTTACAGTCACTCTCGGTTACAGATAGGGACAGAAAACACCGGCTCAATCAGGTAGCTATCATAAAAAAATATATAAAATTAACCATATAAAAAAGATGTATGTGAAAAAACTTGTTTGCTCCTTTAAAAACAGTAACCTGCATCCCTGCCAATCCGGGGTAGCTCTAACCTGCGATAGCTTAGCGGTCTAGAGCACTTCCCCCGAATCCTGCTCGCAGTAAAAGTCTGTTTTCCCATCCATCCATCCATCCATCAGCCCCTCGACGTCCACTGCTGGACATAGGCCTCCCCAAATTGGGGGTATAGTGCCGTAATCGCCACGCTTGGCAGGCGGTTTTGCGATCGCAGTGGATGTTGTTAATACCCGAGGGAGTGCTGCTGCTCACTCCCCCGGCACTCTCTCAGTCGGCTCTTACGACTCCCATGGGTGGTGAGGGGTAGGACAATTCTAATGCCGGCCCCACACGGCGTCTTTTTCCACTTACAAATAATTTGTTTTTTAATGTATAAAATTGTAAAACAATAATTTGACTGGTGGTAAGGTTGGGTACCAAGTGTGAGTACTCATTTGTCTGACGGTGAAACAGCTCAGTGCGTTTTGTTCTTATTAGCGGGAAATACCTGTCCATTAATTCATATCCCATCAAGCTAAACGCGTAAAATTAAGCTTATTTGATAGGAATAATGTATGCATATAATTCCGATAGATGGCGCATACGTCACCCAAGATATAGAAGGAATGTGTTATTGAAATTCACAGTCCCGAGCAATTGTTACGATGGCTTAATTGGCGTAGCATCTGGGGCGGTGTCCCAGGAGATGCAAGTTCAATTTCTGCACGTGACTGTTATTTTAGATTTCATATTTTCACAAGATCAGTTTTCACAAGTTTTTTAAGTCTCATGTTTTATTTTCACACTTTGTGTTAATTTATATATGCATGTCAAATGCAGAAAAAAATATATAAAAATAGCAAAAGGTAAGCTACTAAATATAAATATCATCGTCTAGCCTCTCGTTGTCTTAGCTAAATATTAACTAAAAAATAAAACTTTTTAAAAGCACAAACAACTTGGTATTCAGCCAAACACGTCAAGTACAAACGGGGCTTTGTACTCTCCAGTGACTTCATGCAACTACATAACCATACCTATTCATAAGGAGACCGCTACTAAGAATATGTAAATTACTCTTATGATAACAATCGCTTAAAACATCTTGGACATTTCTTTAACATTACTTTTATTTGTCCCTGCCAAGGCTTGCTATGCCATTAATATTGGAATGTACAAACATTTTATGATACAAACAAAAAATTTAGCATGCCTTTGAATATTTTAATATGTTTATTATTATAAAATATTGGCATTTTTCCGTGGCTCTGCTCCAAAAGTTATTTTTAGGCTATATCTCGGGTTCCCAGTGTAGTAGCGGGGTAATGATAATTATTTTTAATTCTATCAAAAGCTAACAAACAAATAAAGTTTTAAAAAATACATTTTGCGTTCCGAGACGTCTAAATAACCAGTCGTTTTTGTACAGACATAATTCTGTTACAGTTCAGTTCAGACTATGAGTTTGTTGTGAATTGTGATACAGGGATATAATTATACAGCCATACTTGCGTGATTATCCTCTTATACTTTTTAAAACTGTAACAGAGCTACGTCTGTACATCTAAGATATTTGAGAAAAAAATGCTGTAGTAGTTAGGCGTCTCTGAACACAAACATTTTTTTTTAGAAAACGGTTGATATTTTGCTCTTTCCTTATATCCTTCCTCTCCACCTCATACCCCCTTGAAACAACACGCGAGTGATGCCTGGTGTTGCTAGCGTTTATAGGCTACGGTAGCCGCTCACCTCAGGTGGGCCTTAAATTAGTGGCCACGTTCAATAAAAAAAACTGTGTGTGTACTAATATCACTCAACATACAAAAACGGCAAAAATCCTTGCCACCTATTGCGTTAAATAATAAGTTCTAAGTATAGGCATATTTTTATTAGTTTAAAGATAAAACGTTCCCTATAAGAACAGTACACGAGCTAAAGTCATAGGTCGATTACGCGATAAAATTCTTATTGCAAAACTCAATCAGTTTGGAAGATTGAAGTGCACCAGTTTCGTTTAATAATTAAAAATAAATATTAGATAAGTTCCCATTAACGCGCAATAATTCTACATCTAATGTTGAAATAGCATGATTGCACTGCTATACTTGAAGCGAAAGCGATCGCTAAGAGAATTTGATTGACACTTAAAAGGTAATAAAATGTTCAAGTTCAAATGAATATCTTTTTATTAGAATAACTTGTTCAAGTTGATTAATTATAAAGACCACATTCTGTATTTGGGAATTTACAAACATATACTTTAGCCATATTCGGGACAACAATTTCATTATAATATGTGGAAATCGAACTCAAAACAATAAGCACGGAAGATCTATATCTAAAGTACGTTATATGTGGAGTCGCAAATTATGAAACTTTTATGTTTACAAACGGATTCTTTCGATCTCTGAATTAAAATGTAATAAGCCACCCCAGCTATACTTCTTTAGTTGTTGTATCGTATCCTATTTTTCGGGTAAGCTCTCCAAGGCCTCTATACGTACCTATGTAAAGCTCCGCGTATAGGTGGGCTGTTTTAGTGGCTGAAGACCCCGTAGGTACTACCCTGCTCGTTACCACAAATGCTTCACGAAAAGAGGCTTTATGATTAAACTAAGGTTACGCTCCTAGCAACACCCTAACTATTATAAAACTGTAAGAGAGATGTGTCTGTACATTTAAGATATTTAAGAAAAAATGGCATGTCTGAACACTAAAATATTTTTTTTTAATTTTTTTGTCTGTTTGCCTGTTTGTCTGTTTAGCTATTTGTTCGTTCGCGCATACTACTGAACGGATTTTGATGCAACTATTAATTGATACCTCTTGATGAGACTTAAATACTGGTATACATTTTATCCCGCTACTATATCGGGAACCTGAGATGTAACCTAAAAACTAACGTTTGGCTGCGGCGAAGCTAGTAATGAATAAAGCAAATTAGAGAGTACATAGAAAATATTAAATTAGCATGTGAAATTTAATCATAATAATTTCGTAATAACCGTGTTAAAATAAAACTTTAAAATATTTAGTAATAATACGTATTTTCAGTAATATGAAAAAAAAGTACCAGTAAACTTACGTAATGAAGTTTACTTTTTAGTAAAAAGTTAATGCATTAATTTGCATAACCACAATAAGCAAAATATCATAGAAATAATTTAAATTAACCATTAATAATAATATAAACAAATATTAGTCACAATTTTTAAATTAGAAATTGTTTAAGAATTTATGAAAATAGTGACGTGAATGTCATTTAAAATTTTGTAGACAATTAAAATTAATGAAAATGTATTATTATATATACGATTGCCCTTTGCCTTAAATTTTATCCGAATTTGCAGAGTTAATAATTAAGTATTCATATAGCATTAAATTAGAAAATATGTACTCATAACCGGATATAAAATGGCTCTGAATTTGTTTTTAAATACTTGAATCCGTGTTACCAGAATTTTACAAGCTGTATAAAATCACTACCATCTATCCAGCCTGAATCTATTATTGCCCCAAGGCGTGGACTTCTTTGGATCTACTAAACTACGTCTGGATTGTACGTTACTCCATTTTGCTCTCATTGCTACGATAGTAAATAGTCGTCAATTACAAAACCATCAGGTATGACAAAATATTCTCAGACAGATCATAAATATAACTAGCCTTTGCCCGCGGCTTTGCCGCATTCTAATGCTAGTTTTTAGGTTATATCTCAGGTTCCTGATATACCTAGTAGCGGAGTAAAATGTATACCAGTATTTAAGTCAAATCAAACAAATAAACACAGCTAACAAATAAAAAGTTGCTTCAAAATCCGTTCCGTAGTTTTTGCATGATGCGCGAACAAACATACAGATAAACAGACAAACAGACAAAAATTCTAAAAAGTAGTTTTGGGTTTAGATAAATAGCCTAATACAGTATTTTTTTCTCAAATATCTTAAATGTACAGACACAGCTCTGTTACAGTTTTATAATAGTTAGTATAAAAAGTTATAATCAATCAAAGATCTGATTAGGTAATCATAATATGACACTAATGACAGCTATGAAGGTAATACTTATCGGAAGTAGGGCTGATTGCTTCAGTGGCCAACTTTCGTTGTGGGTCGAGAGCGGTGAATGTTACACGACGTTGTAATACTTATATCAGAGGTCGTGAATATCTATGAGTAATTTCTAGTTGATGAGATAGCATTTATGAATTTATTTGAGAAATATTCACCTTTCATCTATCCATCCTTCAGATTTTATTTGTATACTACTGGACTTAGGACTCTTCTAGTGTGACGTACACTACACGATGAGAGGTTCTATGCAAACTGCATCTAATAGCTCCCTGCATTATCAGTCCATCTGGCAAGAGGCCATCCTACATTGCGTTGTCCTTTTTGCGATCGCCACTTGAAAATTTTAGTTTCCGAATTTTTAGGTTGATGTAACCAGCCAATAGCCACTTCAGGGCCCTGCAGGGTTTAAGATCTCGTTTTTCTAGGGATACACTCACGTAGAGATACTCCGAGCATAGTTCGCTTAAAACAAATACAAATAAAATACTAAAGATAAGCCGGGGTCTCAATTACTCTATCCAGAATTTTATCATCTAAAACTCTTTTAACAGTATTAATAAATGTACCCATATGTGGCAGCGACAGTCTATTGGTAAGACAAATAATCAAGAAATAGGAGCGTCGAGTATCACTACTTATGCAAACTCGGGAAGCAGATTCAAATTCAACTGCAGCTCAGCCTCCTTAGTTGTTCAGGCGGGAAAATGTACCTATCAGCACACCCCATTATTCGTGTCAAAAAATAGGGTAGTGTGTCACTCTCGTCCGCTAGGAAAACCCACCGTGTGCTATCTCTCCGTCTATGTCGACGGACTACTGGAATTCTGTGACATTATTTGTGTAGTAACTGCTGACGACGTAAGAGAGCGAGTAGGTATGAAAGAGAGTATTGGTGTAAAGATGCGAAAGGGAATGCTCTGATGGTTCGGACATGTGGAAAGAATGCCGAACGAGCGACTGGTTAAGAAGATATACAATGCGAAAGTGGAAGGATGTAGGTACAAGGGGAGAGCGAGATTCACCTACCTAGACCAAATCGGTCATGTATTGAAGGAAGGTGGAGTCAAGTGTCTCCGGAACCGGCGAGCGTGTATGAAGAGAATTATGAATGTTGAGGAATCGAGAGATGTATGCAAGAATAGAGCCTCTTGACACTCTGTTTTCTCTGCCTACCCCGTAAGGGAAATGGTATAAGTTAGTAACTGCCTGGTGCAGCGGTAGTGTAAGCGACTGCTGATCATGAATCTCGGGTTCAACCCCCGGGTGGGGTAGTGTTATCGAGCTTTTTCGTAAAAAAAAAATTCTCAGAAGCTGCCCGGTGTTTGAAAATGTGCCCGGTAGACAGCAATAGGCTCGGCCCCTATTACGTGAGACTTACCATAGCTGGCGAACCGTGAGTGTGTAATACACCTCTGCCTACCCCTTCGGGGTTTACAGGCGTGATGCTATGTTTTTATGTATTTGTGTAGTCAACTGAAACTCAGCCTGCAGCCTTTATTTCAAGAGGAAATCCACTTATCTAGTCGAATGAAGTAACACAGGATTGAGCAAATTAAAATAATCATATTTTTAAGCTCTTATCCGTGTGGTGACGGACTAAGAATACAAGTGTCACCACCCATCCATTCCCGCGGGTGTCGTACAAGGCGACTAAGGGAAGTAGGCAATTATAACCCATTGCATTACTGGTGGTAGGGCTGGATACCAAGCGAGAGTACTCACTTGCTATCGGGCCTGAACGGGTCGGTACTACCGTCTCCTGTGTGACCGGTCATGAAGCACGTCAGTGTGTTTTGGCTGTAGCAGAAGATACCCGTTTGTTATTATTATTTCATTTCATATCTGAGAAATGAACGGGTGGGCAGCGGCTTGACAATAATTAAGTGTATGGGCGATGGTTACCAGTTACCATCAGGTAGCTAGTCTGCCATCCTCAGCAATAAAAAAAAAACTATTACTCGTATTAGAATTACTCACGGCGTAAGCACAATGAGTAAGCAATCACGAACAGACATCTGAAGACTCTAGAGATAGTTGATTTCATTTCACATGTTCACTATTATATCATAATTGTATTTAACCCACATTTCAGTCACGAGAACAACCAGAAAAATAGGCACGAATATACCGGAAAGAATCATTCAGGTGAATGTCAGTTCGACCAGTTGAATATAATATATTTATGTAGTGTAATGTTATGCCAAAAGGTTACAATTTAAAATACATTATGGTCACGTTGAATTAAACTTTTGCGTGTTTTTTATGCAGCGGAAGAAGAAATTTAATAATTCTTAGTAAGTTATAAACGAATTTGTTTTTAGCTTTACTTACTTAACAACAATCGTAGTTTTATCTCGGATAGAGCTATTATTGGATCGGGGATATTACTATTATTGTAACGCCTAACAGATGTGAAACTTCAGAAGAAAAACTAATACAATTTAAGAGTTATAAGCCATATTATTATCCCAAGTTTTATTAGGAATGGCTTCCAATTTAGCTGATAAATCAGTATTTACATGGAGTAAATGCGTATCTGATCTCCACGACCCAATTATAGGGATTCAGACTTTTTTTATTTTTTTTATTCAGGCCGTTGATAGTCTACCACTGAAGGAATGTAATACGGTTCCGGTGGCCTGCCAATAAAGGCGGAAAGACGGCACACAGCGGGTTTCTTTAGTGGGTGATTTGATAGTTTTATAATAGGTGTCACTTTACAATTTTGATCACCTATTCAATGCTGGCCGAGCGAAAGTTGCCGATTATTTGAGCGGCTCCATCCATTTAACAAATATTTGTTTCGTTTGAAGTGACCATTAATTCTCCCAAAATTGGGTTACTTACTGACGTAGTCCATATTTAGTAGCATTAAAATGGCCGTGAATTATATCTGGTATATGAAGTGGCAAGGCCGTTTTATGTAATTACCAACTACTAAAACTACTTTTAATGACGGATATGTCATAAAAATGTGATATTAATATTTTTTCAATAAATAATATAAATATCCGCATAGAAGTTCCTGGCGTGGCTTGTACTTATGTGACTGATTTTAAGTTCCTTAGATACCTGTTCTAAATTTTAAGTAAATAGTATTTACCTCAAACGGGTACGGAACGGGTTGGCATAATACGTAGTATTATATAGTTTTCTCTTTCTAGCAAAATAAACTGCAAAATGTAATACGAATGTGAATTATCAAGGCCATGCAGGCGCAATATCGATTGATCTTTGTATAAATTGTAACTCTTCTTTCCTCTAAATAGCCCATAGTTCCAATAAAACATTTAGCTGAATATAAATTCAATTAAATAACGTTAATTTTTTCACTTAAAAGTGATGATTAATTAATTAATTCAAGTAAATTGACTTGGACGGTAATTGTGACAAATTTCTTATCTTAGTTGTATATAATCGATTAGAAATAGCTTTTAACAATATTACTAATGAACGTTGGTTAATATTTGCAGTAGATTGACTGCCACAAAAGTTTTTTAATTGTTGTGTCAAAGTAATTCGGCAATAACTAGTAAAAGCCAAATAATTCTCCCAAACAATAAAGACTTGGCTCCAAGATCATACAGATTACTTAGCTATTATCTTTTATCAGACGTGTCATGGTCAGATCAATGGTAGACAATCGATAAACTACGAAAGCTATAAAAATGTATGTATGATGATGACACCAATGGCATATTAATGCATCCCAGATTTTGCTTTCGCGCCTAGAATTAATCAAGTAAAGTACAGTCGGTATAATGTATGAAAATACGTCCGACAGATGGCGCAGGCGTCACCCAAAGACGTTAAATATGATGTGTTATCGAAATTAGCAGTCATGAGCAATTGTCAGGATGGCTGAATTGGTAAAGCATCTGGACGGTATCCAGAAGATGCAGGTTCAAATCCTGCTCCTGACTGTTATTTTCGATTTCACATTTTTCACTTTGTGTTTAATGTATAGTGCTAAGCATGTCAAATGCTAAAAATATATATTAAAATATCTAAATATTTAAAGGGTTTGCGTCATTATTAGGTAAAATCTTAATTGTAAAATTAAGTTTACCTGGTCGGTATAATGTATGAAAATACGTCAGACAGATGGCGCAGGCGTCACCCAAAGACGTTAAGTATGATGTGTTATCGAAATTAGCAGTCATGAGCAATTGTCAGGATGGCTGAATTGGTAAAGCATCTGGACGGTATCCAGAAGATGCAGGTTCAAATCCTGCTCCTGACTGTTATTTTCGATTTCACATTTTTCACTTTGTGTTTAAAGTAAAGTACATCATATCGTGTAACAAATCAGCACATTCTTTAGACAATATCCTTAGATGTTTTGCATATTTTTTGTTACATGTTTATTGAATAATAAATACCTAAACCATTTGATATAGTAAAACAGTATTTCGCCGCTTTCCTCCAGTGGATCACCTTAAACATTGCATATTTAACAATTACGGTTTTTTTTAAAGTGACAAACACGCTTACGACCCCTCTGATGGTAAGCGGAGACCCGTTTATAAATATAAAAAGGTTTAATTATAATTCGTTTTATATGACATAATAGTAAACTAATCAGAAAATGATTATTGATTCTCGTTTTTTTTTCTGGCCACACGCGTACTGATCTCACGGCGGCTGTACACACTCGTCTATTTGTCTCGCCAACCTCTCGTCCACTCTCGTCTCGTAGAAGGTCGACACGAGAGCACACCATGTACGCTCGTTGTATCAACTGAACTTCGGATGGAAAAAACAATTGCGGCGTTTATTTTTTTATTAGTTATTGTAATTTTTGAATCATTTTCCATAAAAAAAAATATATTAAACCATGGCGAAAAAGAACTTTTTAACTATTCAACAGGAATATATATTTTTTTTAAATCTTCTACGGGGATATCAAAATCGTTGCTTATCCGCAACCAAGCGTCGTGTAATAGTTGCTTATCCTTGTGCCTGACATTCTTAGGATTCCATAATAGTAATTGCCTTTAGTAGGCTTCTAAAAAGCGTTAGAACACATCGTTGTCGCACGCAGAAAGCACGTCTTTACGCGAACGCAGTTAGCAGGCAATTAAGCAAACGAGTGTGTACAGGCGCGGTCTCGTTTTATGGCGAGACTCGCCGAGACCCTTTAACTTGAGCACAAAAAACCGATACTCTTCCGAGACATAGCGAGAGCCCCGAGACGAGACGAGGCTACCATGTAGACACTCGCCCTCGGCCTGTCTCGGGGTGTCTCGATGAATGTGTACAGCCGCAGTCATACATTATTATAATACGACAAGTTCAAGCATTGCGAATTTCAAAAAGATTAGTTCTGATATAAGAATTATGGTAAATAAATACAAACCTTGATATATAATTAACATATATTTTTATTATTATTTTTAGCGCTATTGTATTAAATTTGAGCGGTTTTGATAATATTTTTAATATATACATATTATGTATTGTTCAGAATCGTGACTAGTTTTATAAAATTGTTGATAAATTTTTAATGTTGCCTTTATTGAAAACCAGCCTTTGCCCGCGGCAGCTAGTTTTTTCGGTTATATCTCAGGTTCCTGATATAGTAGTGGGATAAAATGTATACCAGTTTTTAAGTCTAATCAAGGCCTTTCAAATAAAAAGGTTGCATCAAAATCCGTTCGGTAGTTCTTGTGTGATCCGCGAACAAACAAACAGATAAACAGAATCTAAAAAAAATCGTTTTGGAAAACGCCAGTAATTGCAATTTTTTACCTATACGCAAGAAGGTTTACTTGAGGAGTATTCCTGACTCGCTTATAGATATCCTTTTTTTCCTTACTTATCCTCACAAATACAAATGAGAAAGTGAATTTGTTTTAAGACCCTTGCATATCCCAGCATAAATGGGCTGGCTCGACCGGGGAAGTACCACCCTCTCACAAAACACCAGCGTGATACAACAGTAGTGATACCTACCGTTGTGTGTGTATCGTATGGTGAGTGAGAGTGCCGGAGGCCCGAACCCTCCTTATCCTCCCCTTTTTATCCTTCCTATCATCTCCTTAGTATCCTCACTATGTGGATGTGGACATGTGGATTGGATGTATACTAATCCCTAATATACATCCAATCCACATGTTATACCTTTCCTTGGAGATGGCGGCGTGCGAGTGATGCCTCTGGTGTTGCTAGCGTATATAGGCTATGGTAACCACTTACCATCAGGTGGAGCGTATGCTTGTTTGTCACCCAAGTAGTATAAAAAAAAATTATGAATCTTTTGGTGATATAACACCTCGGTGGTCTATCGGTAATGTATGGGACTGCGTATCATGATGTCTTTCCAGCGTACGTTCGAAACCAGCCAAGAAAAAAATATTAAGTATCCTCTTCGGGAAATTCTCAATAGCAGCTCTTGAGTTTAGAAGTTAGCATTGTATTACCCTTAAGCTTCGGAAAGCACGTAAAGCCGCTGCTCCTATCTCTCTCACTCTATATCTATCTCTCTTTCTCTCCCCAGTCGTGACAAAATGCCGTCCAATCACAAACATAAGTAAGAGAACAGAGAATGCACTTGTGTTACGCATACACGCGTACATTATAACACCTCCGGCATAAAACACAAAGTGAAAAATGTGAAATCGAAATGGACGGTATCCAGGAGATGCAGGTTCAAATCCTGCTCCTGACTGTTATTTTCGATTTCACATTTTTCACTTTGTGTTTAATGTATAGTGCTAAGCATGTCAAATGCTAAAAATATATATAAAAATATCTAAATACCTCCGGCATACTTGACTGGTGTCCGTTGACACTAACCGCGAACGTCATCGATCTCGAAATTATTATTGTTATTCTGAAGTCCAGGTATGCCAATGCACGGACACAACAGAATATACCTGTTATTACAGTTAGCGTCGTATCACGGATATTTAGCTGTCGCGTACATTGGCACGTGTTTAGTATTATTTACTTATGCAATTTAATCTAGTTATTCTTATCATAATTTTGTCACACTCGCGTTATTTTAAAACATAAATTTGTTACAAAGCGAATATCTCACGGGTTCTTGGTATTAATACTTCATAATTTACTTGTATAAAGCCAGTACACTTCACAAGGAATCTTGTGATATACGCAACATAGTATTTATTTATACAAATAACGAGATATCACTGTTTTTTAAAATCTATATTTTAAAAAAGCAGTTGCACGGAGCGCCGAACGGGCGCTTTATCGATGTAAAGTCTGACACGAAATTTGTGCATTTTGATCTGTATTTTAGCACTTGACATGCTTAGCTACTTTAAAGAACTAATTATTTGTGATGTGGAAAAAGAAAACTTAAGTGCGAGCGGGATTCGAACCTGCGTCCCGTCTAATCCGGGGAAGTGCTTTAAGCGCTAATCTATCGCACTAGCGTACGAAATTCGTAATCATTATTGGTACCTACTAATATTTTTTTTCATTGTGGCATTTTCACACCGACGGAGTCAACAAAATCTATATATTCTATTTTGATATTTTTGTGTACAAATATTTAACGCACTTTCAACTGTTTTTCTGTCCCACTATGGACACGGGTCTCTATGTTGAGAGGGAAGGACGAATGTGCGATCCTTACCAAGACTATAACTAAGACTAAGACTAGGCATAATACATAGCATCACGCCTGTATTCCCCGAAGGGGTAGGCAGAGGTGTATTATATACCCACGACTCGCCAGCTATGTTTGAGTCCCACGTAATAGGGGGCGAGCCTATTGACGTCTACCGGGCCCATTTCCAAGCTCCGGGCTGCTACTGAGAAATTTAGTTTTTTAGAAAAAAGCTCAATAACTTGACTGGGGATCGAACCATAATCATAGTCATAGTCTTGGTAAGGATCTCACATTTTCGCACTTTGTATTTTGGTCCAAATTTTCTTTTATTTGCCTTACCTTTTAGATAACATCCTATTCGTTGACCTTCCTTATCCTCTTTCTGACACTCAGTATAACCACATCGTTCTTAAAACAAACATTGACAACAACATATATGTCATCATGTATTTTCACACCTACCATCGACATTTTACAATCATGATTTATATGGTAATAGAATTTGTCTTCACTTAGTGCATTGCACTTAAATAACCTATAACGGAAAACCTTTTGTCATACCTACTAGCACTGAGATTGAGGTTGTGGGTTTTTACATACGGGAATTATCATTTATCATTTCCAGTTAAATTGGGTAATTATGTTTTGATTACCTTATAACCGTATTTTAAGCCAATTTCAATATAGGTTTCCTAACGTACTGTTACGTAAATTGTGGGCCTCGTAACATAGTCGGTAGTGTAACTGCCTTCCATGCCCAAGGTCGTGGGTTCGATTCCCATTCTCAGGGCAATTATTTGTGTGATGATCACAGATATTTGTACTGCGTCTGGGTGTTTTCTATTATGTATGTATTTACAAAAAAAAAAGTAATATAATTATGTACCTATTATATCCGTAATCTGGTACCCATAGCACAAGCGTTAAGCTTAGTTTGGGACCAGTATGAAAATGTAAAAAAAAAAGATTATATAAACGTAAATATACAGAGTTTTTAGCGTTGTAAGTAACTAGCCTCTATCGGCTACTCTGTCTCCACGGACTTTAAAATTGGAATAAGCGGTTCCAGAACGACATTTGAATTTTTCATACCTAAAGGCGATAAGGATTCGGTATGAAATTCTGTGGATATAACTTTCTGTTAAGTGAAACATCACAAAAGAATAAAATAAAAATTACGTCATAAATTGATAATAAATATCCTGGTACAGAATCGCAGTACCATCTATCGAGTCCAATTCTGAATCTAAACGATAAAAAACGTACGGCAATTGAATTTATATATATCTAGTATATATAATTCCAGTGTCACGATGTTTGTCAGGGATGAACTCCGAAACTACTGAACCGTTTTTAACTTTTTTTTTAAATGTTAGTTTTGTTCCAACTTAATAGATATACTTTATATCTCAATTTATAATTGCAATATTTATTCATGAAAAAATATATGGCAGTACGAAGTTCGCCGGTTCAGCTAGTGTTTCTATAGATAGACATTAATTATTCCCTGAACACCTTCGCGCTGTGTGTATGAAAAACAAACGAAAAACATTTTAGCTATTACTGCTCTTTACCGCTTATCTAGTAAACATAAGAAAAGCTTAATATTGACATATGTTAATATTAATTACAAGTGTGTAAGCGATTCCGCTTCCATGTTAAAACCACACTGGTTATACTTTGTTTACTCTTGTATATGCAAATGTGATATTAATGTACAAGTATTAAAAACTGTAAGAAAATATTTATAGTGTATGATTTTACGTCATCTTCAACAGGACTATTCTTTCTTTATATATTCTGAGACTCACTTTTTTTTTTTTGTTATGGCGGGAAAAAATTTTCCTAAACAGGGTAGTGTAGGGCCCTCACCCACTAATGAAACCCACCGTGTGCCGTCTCTCCGCCTTTATTGGCGGGCCACTAGAACTATGTTAGATTCCTTCGGTGGTATTCTGAGACTCACCTACCTAGACCAAATCGGTTATGTATTGAAGAAAGGTGGAGTCAGGAGTCTCCGAAACCGGCGAGCGTGTATGAAGAGAGTTATGAATGTTGAGGAAGCGAGAGATGAATGCAAGAATAGAGCCTCTTGGCACTCTGTTCTCTCTGCCTACCCCGCAAGGGATTTCCCTTGCCCTTGCCCACGCAATTTGGCGTGATGATAAGTTAGTTAGTTTATATATTCTGACATGTATTTTTCAAAGTTTAATGAATTAAAAGAACACATTATTTAGGATTTTACGTTATTCCTCAAGTAATAGTGAGAATTAGCACATTACAGCTCCTGTCTGCTTCATAACTGCACAGATGGCGGAGCGGTTTAGATACCGGTCCGTCCGAATGTTGTGGGTTCGATTCCCACACAGGACCACTCTTTGTGTGATCCACAAATGGTTGTTCTGAGTCTGAGTGTACTGTGTGTCCGGGAAATTGTATGTTTGTGAAGTTCCCCGCGATACAAGGATTGTTCCTTAGCGCAAAGTGTTGTCTTTTGATAATAAAATAAGTACGAACTAATGATAGATTAACCATTTAACACTTAAGTCTAACGCTTTTGAGACAATTAGTAATAAAGCCGACATCTTTTCATTTATTTGTTGATTTGGATTCTTGTACCTGAAATAAAACTATGAGCTCAGTGTGATGCTATGATAATTGAGCTATTATAAAATAGATAAGCATTTTAAAAATGAAGTTTTGATAACCTTAGTCCAAATCTAATACACGATAAAAACATACGTCTAATAAAACATTTTTGCAGACTATTCTCGAAAACAAATGAATATGCTACACGACTAACATATAAATTTAGCTATCTGTCAACTGCTTATGTAGTGTGGGTATAAAACAGCTACTACAGCCAAGAGCGGCATTTTTTCGCGTACTTTTCGTTTAGCCAGCCAACCCGAATGATGTAACGGGTTAATTTAATTTAATCTTAGAGGTAGATAAAGGCTTGTTTTGCACTTTCGACACAATTGGCAAGGTTAGATGAGTAGCCAAATGTGACACCTATTTGTGAACAACTGTCATTCTCCGTGTTTTGCACATTAAAAGCAAAGAGTTCCAACTGCCAAAAACATCCCGGCAGTCATTACAGGTTATCAGAACCCTGAATAAAAACTTTGGCCTCATTTAAAGATCGTCAATTGTCCCCCTAGGATTCAGTTAGGTATTGAAGGTCAGATAAGCAGTCACTCCATGTAAATTTAGGTGATCAGCTGAACCAAACAGATGGAAAACCGATCGCAATAAAGTTTAAGATAACATAATATAGCATCACACCTGTATCCCCGAAGGAATAGGCAGAGGTGTATTACACACCCACGGTTTTGCCAGCTATGTTTAAGTCCCACGTAATAGGGGCCGAGCCTTTTGCCGTCTACCGGGCACATTTCTAAACTCCGGGCTGTTACTGAGATTTTTTCTTTTTACGAAAAAGCTGAATAGCACTACCCGACCTGGGGATTGAACCCGAGACCTCATGATCAGCAGTCGCACACGCTACCGCTGCACCACCGAGGTAGTTAAATTAAGATAGAGCTAGAGGATAATGGCGATATAAAGGTTAGCAGTCTAGAAGGGCTCTTAAAGAACGGTATTAAGGATTCAACAATCCTCAGAATCAATAAATACTTCGCCGCTCATGCTAATAATATATTGACATATCGATATTGTAGATGCCACTTTACAAGTCATATGACGAGTTTTAATCGATTTGTGTTTTTAACACTTAAATCTTTGCTTACATATGCATGCGTGGCGCGTTTTGCTAATGCCAATCTATAGAAATAATACTTGACATATATTTTTGGTATGAGTTTAGTGCAACGGTAAATTTATTTGACTTATAAAGTGTAGTGACCCGGTAGATTTGAAACTTAGAAGATAATGCAGCTTGAAAAGTTATCAGCCTCTTTGGCCTAATCTTCTAGCAGGCTTAATAGGACCCAAGGAGGCTATACTGGCCGCAATTTTTTTTTATTGCATGTAGTGGCAGACGAGCCACGGCCCATCTGATGGTAAATGGTAACCGTCGTTCACTATACCGAGAGTATTGTCAAGCTGCTGCTCACCATTTCATTTCACCGATATGAAATGAAAGAATAAGCGGCTATCTCCTGCTACAGCCAAAACGCAACGATGTGCTTCATGGCCGGTCACACGGGAGATGGTGGTACCAACCCGCTCGGGCCCGATACCAAGTGAGTACTCCCACTTGGTACCCAGCCCTACCACCAGTAATGCGATGAGTAATAATTGCTTACTTCCTTTAGTCGCGTCATACAACACCCGTGGGAAATAATGGGGTGGTGACACTTGTATTCTTAGTCCGTCACTAACACGGACAAAGAAATATTGTGGTTAATGTGTATTTATAAAGTGAAATAGTCCAATTTGACTTAATACTTGCTCTTGTTATTCCAAAACCGTTAGTTCCACGAGCAGGGAACATCGACACGTTTACAAAACATTACCGCAGGCATAGTTCATTGTGCGAACAACAGTTATCCTTACACTTAAATAATACTCGTGTACCTTACTATTGATATGGGTGATATGCACAACAGTTAGTATATATTTGGCTAAATCATTAATGTAGACTTACACATATAAAATAGAAGCCCCATTGTGACTATCTGGCTGTTTCTCTGAACGCAATAACTATAAAAACTACTAAACGAAACTTTTTTTTCTTTACCAATGTATGGAGTGTTTCATGAAAAAGGTGTTTAATTCATTAAGTTTTAATATATATTGGTATGAAGATGATCGTGGAAGATCTTGGAAAATATCATACCATAAACACAAAGTGAAAGATGTGAAGTCGAAAACAACAGTCACGAGCAGGATTCGAACCTGCATCTCCTGCATACCGTCCAGATGCTTTGCCAATTCAGCCATCGTGACCCTTGCTCCTGACTGCTAATTTCGACAACACATTCATACTTAACGTCTTTGGGTGACGCCTGCACCATCTGTCGGAAGTATTTTCATACATTATACCGACCAGGTAAACTTAATTTTATAATTAAGATTTTACCTAATAATGACGCAAACTCTATAAATATTTAGATATTTTTATATATATTTTTAGCATTTGACATGTGTTTTTTCACTTTGTGTTTAATGTATGTTGCTAAGCATGTCAAATGCTAAAAATATATATAAAAATATCTAAATAAATATCATACCAACTAGAAGCTTTAATGGCGTGCGCCACGTTATAGTTATTTGAGCGTATGTAAAAACTAGTCTATACTACTGTAGCATTTTTTAGAACTTATGCCAGTTTGTTGGGATGTGCAAACAGCGAAACACGAAAAAACTACTAAACGGATTTTCATGAAACTTTTTTTGTTTGATAGGTCTTAGATTATTTTTTGTGAATACAACACCATGCACTTAGGAATAATCCTTATATCGCGGGGGACTTTACAAACATACAATTTCACGGACACAAAGTACACCAAGACTTAGAACAACCATTTATGGATCACATAAAGAGTTGTCTTGTGTGGGAATCGAACCCGAAACACTCGGGCTGGTATCTAAGCTACCCCGGCATCTGTGCAGTCAAAAAAGAGACCCTTATAAACTAGAATACGTTTTATCCCGCTACTATATCGGCAACTTGAGGTATAATACAAAAACTAGGTTTTGTCTGCAGCGTAGACGCAGGCATGTAAAAGCCTACATAATAATTTAGAAATAGCCCACAAACTTAGCACGCTGGAGTAGCAAATTGACAGATATTGCGTGCTATAACAATGACCGACATGATAACCATTGAGGAATAAAATTAAATGTTCCAAGCACCATGTAAGGAACCACGAAGCTTTGAACGACGGACTGACTTGTCAAAGCCTTGGATACAGGCGGCATAGGACGTACCGATACCCTTTACCAGACCCTCAAGGTCTTCTAACTAGCCGTGGAAACGAAGAGACTGATAAACATATGACAGTATAATTTCTATAAATATTTAACTCTGTGGTGCAGCGGTAGTATGAGCGACTGCTGATCATGAAGTCTCGGGTTCGATCCCCTGGTCAGGCAGTGCTATTGAGCTTTTTCAACAAAAGGAAAATTCTCAGTAGCAGCTGAGTTTGGAAATGTGCCCGGTAGACGGCAATATGCTAGCCCCCTATTACGTGGGACTTAAACATAGCTGGCGAACCGTGGATGTGTAATACAACTCTGCCTACCCCTTCGGGGAATACAGGCGTGATGCTATGTTTAAGAAACTTGATCATCGCATGAATCTGATGAAGTAATATTATTATAACATAGAGCAAGTAGCGCACTCGGAGGTCATGGCCGGTCACACGGGAGATGGTGGTACCAACCCGCTCGGGCCCGATACCAAGTGAGTACTCCCACTTGGTACCCAGCCCTACCACCAGTAATGCGATGAGTAATAATTGCGTACTTCCTTTAGTCGCGTCATACAACACTCGTGGGAAATAATGGGGTGGTGACACTTGTATTCTTAGTCCGTCACTAACACGGACAAAGAAATATTGTGGTTAATGTGTATTTATAAAGTGAAATAGTCCAATTTGACTTAATACTTGCTCTTGTTATTCCAAAACCGTTAGTTCCACGAGCAGGGAACATCGACACGTTTACAAAACATTACCGCAGGCATAGTTCATTGTGCGAACAACAGTTATCCTTACACTTAAATAATACTCGTGTACCTTACTATTGATATGGGTGATATGCACAACAGTTAGTTTATATTTGGCTAAATCATTAATGTAGACTTACACATATAAAATAGAAGCCCTATTGTGACTATCTGGTTGTTTCTCTGAACGCAATAACTATAAAAACTACTAAACGAAACTTTTTTTTCTTTACCAATGTATGGAGTGTTTCATGAAAAAGGTGTTTAATTCATTAAGTTTTAATATATATTGGTATGAAGATGATCGTGGAAGATCTTGGAAAATATCATACCATAAACACAAAGTGAAAGATGTGAAGTCGAAAACAACAGTCACGAGCAGGATTCGAACCTGCATCTCCTGGATACCGTCCAGATGCTTTGCCAATTCAGCCATCGTGACCCTTGCTCCTGACTGCTAATTTCGACAACACATTCATACTTAACGTCTTTGGGTGACGCCTGCACCATCTGTCGGAAGTATTTTCATACATTATACCGACCAGGTAAACTTAATTTTATAATTAAGATTTTACCTAATAATGACGCAAACTCTATAAATATTTAGATATTTTTATATATATTTTTAGCATTTGACATGTGTTTTCTCACTTTGTGTTTAATGTATGTTTCTAAGCATGTCAAATGCTAAAAATATATATAAAAATATCTAAATAAATATCATACCAACTAGAAGCTTTAATGGCGTGCGCCACGTTATACTACTGTAGCATTTTTTAGAACTTATGCCAGTTTGTTGGGATGTGCAAACAGCGAAACACGAAAAAACTACTAAACGGATTTTCATGAAACTTTTTTTGTTTGATAGGTCTTAGATTATTTTTTGTGAATACAACACCATGCACTTAGGAATAATCCTTATATCGCGGGGGACTTTACAAACATACAATTTCACGGACACAAAGTACACCCGGACTTAGAACAACCATTTATGGATCACAAAGAGTTTTCTTGTGTGGGAATCGAACCCGAAACACTCGGGCTGGTATCTAAGCTACTCCGGCATCAGTGCAGTCAAAAAAGAGACCCTTATAAACTAGAATACGTTTTATCCCGCTACTATATCGGCAACTTGAGGTATAATATAAAAATTAGGTTTTGTCTGCAGCGTAGACTTAGGCATGTAAAAGCCTACATAATAATTTAGAAACAGCCCACAAACTTAGCACGCTGGAGTAGCAAATTGACAGATATTGCGTGCTATAACAATGACCGACATGATAACCATTGAGGAATAAAATTAAATGTTCCAAGCACCATGTAAGGAACCACGAAGCTTTGAACGACGGACTGACTTGTCAAAGCCTTGGATACAAGCGGCATAGGACGTACCGATACCCTTTACCGGACCCTCAAGGTCTTCTAACTAGCCGTCGAAACGAAGAGACTGATAAACATATGACAGTATAATTTCTATAAATATTTAACTCTGTGGTGCAGTGGTAGTGTGAGCGACTGCTGATCATGAAGTCTCGGGTTCGATCCCCTGGTCAGGCAGTGCTATTGAGCTTTTTCAACAAAAGGAAAATTCTCAGTAGCAGCTGAGTTTGGAAATGTGCCCGGCAGACGGCAATATGCTCGCCCGCTATTACGTGGGACTTAAACATAGCTGGCGAACCGTGGATGTGTAATACAACTCTGCCTACCCCTTGGGGGAATACAGGCGTGATGCTATGTTTAAGAAACTTGATCATCGCATGAATCTGATGAAGTAATATTATTATAACATAGAGCAAGTAGCGCACTCGGAGGTCAAACTCAGTGTCAACAGGTCAAACCAGCGAAAGCATTGCAACACCGATCATTGCTATTAAGGAGCGGATGATTGCAACACTACTACTTAAAAGGTCATATATTATGTAATTTTGCATATGTCTATGATAGATTTACATAATATTGTAGTGCATTTACTATTTGTAATAGTTTTATGACATTTATTTGTAGTAGTGAAGGTACCGGCAAACTGTGACGTCATTATTGTGTAAGTTTATGGCCGTCTGCTTTTAATTAAATATTTGACAGCAGGCATAGTTGTTTACCACTAAAGGAATGTAATATGGTTCTGGTGGCCCGTCAATAAAGGCGGAGAGACGGCACACGGCGGGTTTCTTTAGTGGGTGAGGGCCCCACACTACCCTGTTCGTTGCCCCGAATGACGGGGTCTGCGGTTAGGTACATTTTTGCCAGCCTAAGCAAAACAAAAAATATACATAGTAGTTTAGGTACGCAATTACCGAGTATTGTGGATTCGATTTCTACACAAGACAATTCTTTGTAGGATTCACAAATGGTTGTACTTTGTCGGTGTATATACTTTGTGCCCATTACCCGATGTCGTAGTGCAGGGTCACCACACTACCCTGTTCGTTACCCCAAATCCGTCATTTGTGTGCGGTTAGGAAATTTTTTTCCCGCCTTAACAAAAAAAAAAGAAAAAAAGGGTGTCGTATTAAATGAAATAAAAAAAATAATTAAAAAATACATCATACAATCTTAGTGCTTTAGCCTTGCTTATCCCAGAACCAATGGGCCGGCTTAATCGGGGAAGTACCACCCTCTCATACTCTTGCCATTGTTTCGTATGGTAAATGAAAGTATTGGAGGCCGACACCCCCTCCCTAGGAGAGGATAGCTCTCCTAATTATACTTCCTTTCCTCTCGTTATTATCCTTCAATCCAAAGAGGAGACTCTTTGGAAATTACCACGCGCGAGTGATGCCTCTGGTGTTGCTAGCGTCTTTAGACAACGGTAACCGCTTACCATCAGGTGGGCCGTATGCTTGTTTGCCACCCACGTAGCATAAAAAAGCATATTAAATATCATGAATATTTAAGGGCATTCATTTTATTAATATTTAATACTGTTGTTAAATGTACCTACTCATCATTATCCAATGCTGCCGCACCAATTGACAGTTATCGTTAGCCTTCGAAAATGACGTTAAGTATTTAATTCTTTAAATCTAGAACATTCCCTAAAAAAGAAAACATTGTTATAAGAGCTATATTTTATGATATTTGATCTTGAGAAATTTATTACACAATTTCTTGAAGCTATTTATTAGCAACAGAGTTTATTTTTAGAACCACGAGTATACAAAGAAATAATTCGTTAATATACATATGCGTATATATTTCGTAGTCTAACAAAAAACTGTCTAAACGCAGCTCTCACTCTTGAATATTTAAATAGTCTAATGGCTAGTTAAAACTGTGGTGAGTTACTATACTATAGGTACACTAGCTGTTACCCGCGACATCGTCCGCGAGGAATTTCATAAAAGCAGCGATAGTGTGAGCGACTGCTGATCGTGAGGTCTCTAACTTTTATTAGTCTTTTAGAGTCAATATAATCTAATCTAGGAAATTTGTTTTTATTTTATAACTCTCCATTTTATGAAAGCAGATAGTTTGAATATGTTCTACTACATATTGGAGCATAGACAATCTCCCACATGGTAGTATTTACGAATAGCTAGAGCTTAGTATAATAAGAATCTAGTGAAAGGAATGCTCAAAAGCAATAGATAGGGAAAGAAAGAGAATACATCCAGACTCTACTAAATATAATTTTCATGTTTGGGAATCGAACCCGTCACTCGACTCGAGAATCAAGTATCAATGCTATGTATGCACTTTATATACTGAGCAAATTCTAAGTAAAACAATCAATACTAAATATTTCAAAAGCAAACACATATTTTTTGTTAAACATTGTCTAAACGTATTGACATTTAAGCATAAAACAATATTAATGGACATAAGCTAATATTAGGAAAGTGACAGTTTATTACGAAAATGCTAATTTGGCTTGGCAATCTTTTTGCACGCAGATTCATAAGATTAAGCCCTAGTTTCACCAACATACTGATAAACATGTATCAAAATGAGCCAATAAAATACTAATCTCTGTTTAAATGTAAAGATGTAACAAACGATGAATAAATCAAACGTTATGTTAATAATTCTCGAATCAGTCACTTACATTTTTACGACAAATCAAAACAAAATGTCGATGATTTAAGACATTAACAGAGCATTATTTCAACGTAATAAAATATCACGTGTATGTATAATACGACGAAATTTAAATATACCTAGCAACTTAGATCTAGTAACCGCTAATAGGTTTCTACTTTGGTTTATCATAAATTGCTCTCCCTGCGTACCCCGCAAGGGAAATAGCGTGATGATAAGTTAGTTAGTTATAACATATTTTTTTTTTATTTCATGGTGGTGACGAGCCACGGTCCATCTGATGGTAAATGGTAACCGTTGCCCATGGACTCCATGGTGTAATACACCTCTGCCTACCCCTTTGGGGAATGCTATGTTTTTTATATAACGTTTTTCAACAAAAACTTTGTTTTTTAAATCAAAATAACACTATAAATGTAGGTGATAATGATTAAAAAATTTTTATATTGTTTTATTTTGATTTAAAAAACAAAGTTCTTGTTGAAAAACCCTATATGTTTAAGAGAATATACTGAGCATGTTTTTATGTATTATGACATTGCATAATTTATATTATACAATTTGTATATTATTATGTTTTATAAAACAAATATTACATCCCATATTCTATTTGGCTGTTAACTAATCACTAGTTACTAGCTTAAGAAGTCTGTGGAGAATGTTTAACAAATGATTAGTAAGAATCCGTTAGCTATGGTGACACACTCTCTAACTTTATAAGTGTAATCTTTAACACGATATTTAGTAACTAACATAGCATGATGAAACTGGCTTTCAGCCTACTTTTAACATTATGGATCGAATGACTTTAATTTAGAAGACACAAAACGGTAACCGGTATATTTAAATAAAGAACCAATAGTACTTTTTTCACAGTTTACTGTCTATGGTTGCTTCAATCAAATACTTAACGTAGTTTTTTATTAATGGATATGTTCTGCCTAATTCCTAAAACTTCATGTGACCTCATTGACCTCGCGTGCATAGAAATGGCAGCATAGATAATGTCCCCTAATTTTCTTCAGGGTTGGTTTCCTCACCCGCGTTAGCCAACATCGCAGTGCCATTGCGCCAGCGCACCAAGCTTCACTGCGCCTGCGCGAGCCATACTTTTTTATGCAAGATTAGGGTTGGCCTACATACCCCGTTTCACTTTTTACTAAATATTTATCATATTTAATGCAGACTTTCTTTGAAATAGGTTTTATGCAATAATATGGGCATTATTTAAACGACTGCCTCATCGCTTTTTTGCTATAAGTGTCAGCTCAATTCCAGATTTATGTTATGTGCTTTTCCACTAATAAATTGTCTGGGTCAGAAGACCATTTGGAACTGTGCTTGTTAGATAAAAGTATGTGGTACTAAAAGTTACATTAGCAAATGTGATATGTTGCACCTCTGCTTATTATTTCGATAGAGGCCTAAAAGCCAATAAAAAAAACGTATGGAAACCAAAACCACTAACAATCAACTGTTGTAACCACTACGCCATCTGTTCAATCGCGTTTTATTCATCAATAAAACGACCTTTTACGTTTAAGAAATTTAAATATCTTAATTCGAAATTAGTCGGACGATGTTATCATTGATTGAAATCAGGGCTGTCAAAAAATAGTATATTTTTAAGTAATGGTAACCTTGAACTTGTAAACATGACCTTATGATGTCTCACGTGGCATGACGCGAGTTTCAGGTTAAAAGACTGCTTTTTATGTGAAGTGCCTCATTCTGGCTAGTGACAACTAAATAGATTTCGCAAAATATTTTAACATTTAGTTTTAATTGGTCTATATTTTTCTACCTCACAATTCTATTATGAATGTAGAAAATTCTCAACATTTATAAAATCACACTGGTTAACATAGAGTTAAGCAAGTAACCTATCGAAATAACGTGGTATCAATATTTAAAAAAAAAGCATGCTTTTGTTTACATTCCACTTTTAGGTTATTTCTCTTTAGTTATAAACCTTTTTTTCTAATCAGTCATATATAATACCTATACAAATAGTTAAAGCATCGCAAAAATTGAACGTAGTGCTCTTGAAAAACTGGCTACTTTACCACACAAAACTAGTTATTTTTATACTGAAATATAGGATATATTATTTATCTTATCACCTCATCAGTGAAGTTATATTAAAGCCACAATTAACACAGAAACTAACATTGAGACTTATCAGTAACCATTCTTGATAAGTGACGTCTTGAATACGTATAAATTAAATACGTGACGAATCTGTAAAATGCAGGTCACGACAGAAGCGTGCCAGATAAAATATTAAAATATACGTTTTAATATTGTTGCGATAACGCTCACTTTGATTGATCGTTGTATCTATGTACTACTGTGTATGTACTACTTACATAGCAACTCGACAGTGATAATACTGCTAATTTATATACGTATACAAACTATAGCAATGTATACAACATCTTGCATGGCTCTATCTTAATATAAATTGGGTGAGTCATGTCAATGAAGATAGTTTATATCTTTAAATGTTATTTACATACACGGAGACATCATTTAATTAAACTTGTAAAAAAAAATATTTTCTTTCTTAATAGCTCAAATACAGTACATTTCTGGTCACGATTCTTCTCAAATTTGTAAAAAAATATACTGTTTTCAAATAAAAGAAAGGGTAGTTTCCAAGTTTCTTGCAGGGGTTTCTGTGATTATGGAAGTAATTCGACTTATTATTTCTTCTCCTGATTTCAATCTACGAATCAGTCAATAATTTACAAGTAATATTGGTAATACATCTTGAAGCTCTTCCAAACTCTGATTTAGCCTAATGGTAAAACCAAGACGGCAAATACAGTCGTATCAAGTTATATCCCCAGTACAAAATCAAGGCACACCTCTAAGATCTCGAGATTTTTCGAAAATATTATCACTGCTTGGTGAAGGAAAACATCGTGAGGAAACCTGCATGCCTGAGAGATTTTCTCGACGGCTTGTGAAATCTGCCAATCTGCACTGCGCCAGCATGGTGGGCTACAGCCTGAATCCCTCTCACTCTGAGAGGAGACCAGTGCCCAATAGTGGGACAGTGATAGGTCAACTGTCTCGGTGGTACAGCGGTAGTGTGAGCGACTGCTGATCATGAGGTCTCGGTTTCGATCCCCGGGTCGGGCAGTGTTATGGAGCTTATTCGTAAAAAGAAAAATATGGCAATAGGTTCGCCCTCTATTACATGGGACTTAAACATATCTGGCGAATCGTGGATGTGTAATACACATCTACCTTCCCCTTCAGAGAATACAGGCGTGATGCTATGTAATAGGTCCAAGAAAAAACTTGATAGAGGGAATAAGAATTATTCTTCTACCTAATTTATTAAACTTAATATATTATATTAATACTAAACTAAATTAAGAAACAAAGGTACATTTAAATGTGAATACTTTACTAAATATAACATTTACGAAATTGCATATATCCATTGTTTGTACGCGTTTTTAACAATATAAAATACGATATTGCAAAATTGAGTACCCTCACGTATCTAATGTATTTATATACATAATTATATTGTTAAGACGGTATTAGATAATTGATGAGAGAGCTAGGTTAATAGCTATTATAACCCATATGTAGTGACTAAACTATTTCCACATTTCCTTCTAAGATTGTTTAAACGATTAAAGCGGACGATTTACAATGATTGCTTCAAACTAGATCCTTAAAATGTTAATGAAAACGTCTTAGTCATATCAATCCAAGCCAGTTTGTGAAAAAATATATAAAATTGTTTTTTTAGAATAAATATTGTGTAAGCGTTCATATTTCATACTAGCCTTTACCCGCGGCCCTGCCATAGACAAAAGCTAGTTTTTAGACTATATATCAGGTTCCCAATACAGTAGCGAAATAAAATGTCTGTTACATTTCTTTCCAACTATTTTTAAGCCAAATCAAGAATTATAAAATAGAAAAGTTTCACCAAAATCTAAAAGAATATATTGTGTGTTCAGAGGCGTCTAAATATAGGCTAATCAATTATTATTTTCTTAAATATACAGACATACTCGCAGTTCTGTTAATTACAGCTTTGTAATAGTATAAATAGATGCATTCAGTAAAAATATGACGCCCGACCCGGAGATCGAACCCGAGACCCCCGCACCACCGAGGCAGTAAAATATTTTACTTTAAAATTAGAAACAGATATTTTCAATATTTGTTTTCTTGTATAGATATTATCTGTGCCAACCTCTTATTTCTTTTTAAGTCAAGAAGTGCATGTTTGGCAATTGGCACATAAACTTGTTTAGTATATATATTACTCAGTGTAAATAAATTAAGCACGCAACAAGTTCTTTGTGTCACTGATTCAGAAAACAAAATTGTTGGTAGTTATTTTACAGATCACATAACTGAAATATATTCTGCTAATTAGCAATAGCATTTTATACGAATAGATGAATACCTATTATAATCGAATGATTCTCACATTTACATTTAATAGCCAAAGATCCATGTGACGCACAACGTGACTTCATTGTCATTTCAACAAGTTTTTACTGGGTAGGTATTAGTTCAAAGCCTTCGCCTTCAAATAAATTCCCGTATGTTTGAAGACCTAGTTTTAATGTCGAAAAAATTAAATTAGTCAGTCTTTTCTTCATAAATTACGTAGTTTTTAAATGTTTTAATAAAGAGAATTAATTAGATAAAAAAAAACTTTAATTAATAACATAAATAAAAATAACCTAATTTATTTTGGCCTGAGACCATGGGAAACGAGGAGATGGTAGCATTAACGCTTTTTAAGATGGTGAAGGCTTTTGTATCGCATCTCGTCAGCCCTTCAATTAACACTTTTATCTTCCAACTAGCCTTTGCCAGCGGCTTCGCCGCAGCCAAAAGCTAGTTTTTCGGTTATATCTCAGGTTCTCGATATAGTAGTGGGATAAAATGTCTACCAGTTTTTAAGTCAAATCAAGGTCTTTCAAATAAAAAAAGTTGCATCAAAATACATCCAGTAGTTGTTTTAAATAAATTCTACAAAATATTCTAGTTTAAATAATTTTCTAGTTTTTCGGTTATATCTCAGGTTCCCGATATAGTAGTGGGTTAAAATGTATACCAGTTTTTAAGTCTAATCAAGGCCTTTCAAATAAAAAAAGTTGCATCAAAATCCGTTCAAAAGTTTTTGTGTGATACGCGAACAAACAAACAGACAAACAGACAAAAATTCTACAAAAAATTGTTTTGTGTTTAGACACGCCTATATATCCTATTACAGTCATTTTTTCTCAAATATCTTGAATGTACAGACACAGCTCTGTTACAGTTTTATAATAGTATAGATTAACATAGGTAATACCGGCGATACTGCTAATCTGGCAGCAAGTCAAGTGGTACAAAGATATAAAACCATTTTTGTTAAAATTGGGAAATAAAATATAGCCACGAGCGCGATTCGAACTCCACATCTAAAATTATAAATCCGTTCGAACTATTCTTATATTTGAGCTACCGTGACTCTAATACATAGAAAGTAATGTACATCCTTATTACCAATAATACTTTTCACGCCATTTACTGGAAATGTTTTGCATATCTAAGGTTTATTTTTTCTTAAATGAGATAGATGTGAGCCTGCACTTCAAGTTAATTTATTACCGATTGACAGAGAATATTATAGACACGTCGTCAGCGTATGCAGTGTCAAGACAGCAATAGTTTGACATATGCTAACCGGAGTAATTTAAAAAGATAACTATGATTATAACTTTGTAGGCTAAAAAATGTACTACCTGTTTTAGCCGGATACAAGAATGACAAAAGAAATTGCAGTTATGCCTATATTTTACTTAAAATGTATTGGAACGTGTAGGATTAGCGTATATATTGTGACTAATTAATGTTTTTTTAAGGAAGTACAAAAACAAGCTTACATACCGATGATGGGGATGGTTAGCCACCTTATTGTTGGGATCCAGTCGATTGGGTCCCAACAAAAATAACGCATACGCAAAATATATATATATAGGATAAAAAACTTATATACGAGTATGAACACAAAGTGGAAAATGTGAAATCGAAAATAACAGTCACGAGCAGGATTTGAACCTGCATCTCCTGGATACCGTCTAGATGCTTTGCCAATTCAGCCGTCGTGACAACTGCTCTTGATTGCTAATTTCGATAACACATTCATACTTAACGTCCTGGGTGACGCTTATACATGTTGTGTCTCACTCACTCTTGCTAAAACTTAATATATGCATCCTTTTCTTCATACTTAATATTAAAATAATAGCGAGTCTATAGTATAATTAGTCTATGGCTTAATACCTCAGAGCTCAGACTATTAAGTTCTTAGTTTGAGTCTCAGAGTAAGTTTCTTACTCTGTGGCTTAATACACTTCGTATATCATTGATGCTTATAAGGATGCTTAGACATCTGGCTCTAAATTTACAGCTCAATGTGCTTAGATAAAGAACCTACATTGATATCATTGACAACTTTTTATGGCGCCATATTGTTTTTAATAATAAACATGGCGGTCTTAATAATTTCTATCGCCAGACTAAAGCACTCATTGTGTTAACCTTTTAACCTCACTTAACATTTTATTATACCAGTTTTGGATGTTGAATAATGAATTATTCATTATTAAGATGTCCGATTATTAAATAATAGAAAATTTAATCAAATAAAAATTGTTATTGTTGGCAATTGGCAGACTAAAAATTTAGAAACAATTTTTATTTCTTCTAGATCTTACTATAGCGTGACAGGCCACCTCCTATTCCTTCTCTTAGAATTGGCAAAGAGCGAATGAACCGTTTGTATATTTGACTTAAGTAGTAAACGTGGTAATAAAAAATAAGAACGTATCCGCATACCTATTATTGCAAGTAGTGATCCTCGTCCCGTGAGCCCCATCCCGTCAGTCCCGTCCAAATCGGTCCAGCCATTCAGGAGTTTAGTCATGGATGTGTATTCAACATTTATACTTATCTATTCACAATTTCATGTGCTTTTATTTGCGCGGAATCCTAATAATATTTCCAAAATAAAAGTAGCTTAAATTACGCCTTGTAATAACAGCTATCTACTAGTGAAAGTCTCATCCAAATCAGTCCAGCCGTTCGTGAGATTAGCCGAAATAAACAGACAGACAGACATATAGACAAAAGCTTTAAAAATTGGTAATTCGTTATAGGTAGCGTATGTACTCTCGAATATTTGGTAAAAAGTTGTTATTTAGATTTTACAAACAGACACTTCAATTTTATTTAATTGTATATATGTATAGAGTATGTATGTATGTATAGAGCAATTTACTACCCCCATGACGGCAGCCTATCGTTCAAATAGTTTGTGCAGTTCGAGCCACCCAAAAGCCTCTTACTTGGCTAACTGTTATAAAAACCAACGTCGGAGGCTGACTTTTTAATATCCCTCTAAGTAAATAACAAATTGTCACCATCTTTTGGCTATCGATGCTGAACTCGTACCTATTAGCGAACGCCACTGGCTATGAAAGTCTGAATGCCAATTAACATCTCAATAGATGGGAATTAGCATCTCAATGCGGTATTATTACAACATCTTATTAATAGGTATTAATTAGTTGAAATCTATGACTAATTAACAAGAAACATTTTAATACTCTATTACCTTAAATATACAATAAAATACTTGTGATATTTTGTTCGGGTTAAATTACATAGGTACGAAATACAAAAGCTTGAGTATGCTTTTATTATCATATTATATACTAATGTTATCTAAACGTACCTATATCTTAATGCAAACATGATGCTATCACGCCTGTTTTCCTCGAAGGGGTAGGCAGAGGTGTATTACACACCCACGATCCGCCAGCTATGTTTAAGTCCCACGTAATAGGGGGCGAGCCTATTGCCGTCTACCGGGCACATTTCCAAACTCCGGGCTGCTACTGACAAATTTCGTTTTTACGAAAAGCCTCAATAACACTGCCCGACCCTGGGATCGAACCCGCGACCTCATGATCAGCAGTCGCTCACACTACCGCTGCACTACAGAGGCCGTTTAACATTATTTTAATAGCCTCTAGTTAATAATTTAGTATATTATAAATCTATTAACAAAATTAGGAATTGGAAAACTGAATAGAAGGATCTTCAAGCGACAAAACAATAAAAATGGATATATTTAAGGAAATATTGTACCCCGATTAAAAGTTTTTCTTGTAAAATAATATTGCAAACATAATCTCCGTTATATAGTTCATAAAATAACTGGTTACACTTAATTCAAGGACTCATTTTGTTCCCAAATAATTAGTTTATCAAAACGCCCTAAAAATGGTTACGTAACAGAATAGGTATAGCAGTGACATCCGCTTGACATCAACGAATATTAAATATTCGCACACGACAGACGCGGTAAATATGACAGAAGATTATGTTCATACAACTACTAATCGATTACAAATATTCCTTGGATTATTCTAATTAATTAATTCCTACCCGTGAAATTTAAGCGAAATGATTTCTAAATACTATTAAAAAGTAATTAATTTCATCACATTAATTAATTTAATAATATTACCTAATATTGCTAAATGAACTAAACTATTGTCAAACTGGGACTAGATCACCTCGGTGGTGCAGTGGTAGTGTGACTGATTGCTATTCATGAGGTCTCGGGTTCGATCCCCGGGTCGGGCAGCGTTATTGAGCTTTTTCGTAAAAAGAAAAATTCTCAGTAGCAGCCCAGAGTTTGGAAATGTTCTCGGTAGATGGCAGTAGACTCGCTACCTATTACGTGAGACTCAAACATAGCCGACGAATCGTGGGTTTGTAATACACCTCTTCCTACCCCTTCGGGGGATACAGGTATGATGCTATGTATGTACTAGATGTCTGTAGGCAGGATTTAAAATATGACTTTTTGAGAACCCAATCCAAACTCTTTAACCTCTTAACTACCGTTTATTAAATGTGGTCTAAGTATTTGAAACGACATTACGTACAAATATCTATAATATATTAATACAAAATATAGCTCCGAGTCATTACTTGTTCGAATACTAATTGAAAATTTAAGCGTATTGGTCTGATAACCGACAGATCACGTGAGACTTCTCAAGGCAATTCGGAATTAGCAATTACCCCTTGCGAATGTCACATATTTTGGTTCAAACGGAAGTCAGTTGAAACTAATTTAGAAAAAGTTTGTGTTTGACTTCACGTGTAGTGACATTCTATATGACATTTAAATCTGATACTCTTTTAATTTCCAACCATGCTTTTATAATAGACTGTAGTTTCCAACAACATACCGTCATAGACAGATAATAGGCTACACATTATCGAAGCCGTGAGAGATATGACAAAGGATGACTTCCTTTCGTCGACTAAACACTGAAACCGAGAAAATATGAACCAGATACAAAACGGCCCGTGTTATTAATGAGGCATACTTCCCTCCCCTTGTAGAAAATGCCCTAATCCAAGTTTGAAATTTACATAATGTATTAGTCCTACTTAACAGTATTTACGTGATATTAGTTTTTGATGTGAAAACATCTAATGCGGAGGGGGGCTAAAAACCGGCTGTTGGCATAACGAATCGCTACGCAATTTAATAATCTTTTTGTTACACCATCTGTTGATAAAAGCATCTAACTAGGAAGTATAATGTGAATCAATAAACCGATAACAGATTTAATTCGTTTATGGATAACGAGAGGGTGCTTACCAAGAATTATATAAGACTCAAACAATATTTGAAGAAAGAAAGAAAATCGATGTTTTCACATCTGCAATACATCCGGTGATAGCTCATTTTTTTTGCATTTGGAAACAAGCATGCGGGTCCACCTGATGGTAAGCGGTTACCTTAGTTAGCCTATATCCGGTAGCATCATTCGTGCGTCACCAACTCCTTGGAAAGGGATGGGAGTAGGAGAGGTAGAATAATAAGGAAAATATAAGAATGTGGTTTTGGCCTACGGCGCTCTCCCTCACATATAAAACACAACAGCAGATGTACCTACTAATGTTTTACACTGATTTTCTGTGAGAGGGTGGTACTCCGCCAATCGCGCCGGCCCATTCATGCTGGCAAGGCTCTACAACTACAAATATACTACACCATGAATCACAGATATTATAAGTACCTAACCAAAAACTAGCTTTTGTTGCCACATTTACAGAAAAATCACTCAAGCGTGCACATTTTTCATAATGCTTTGTCGTTCAAGGAAGTAAGAATAACTTATTAATACGCTAAACATTTTCAAACCAGAGATTTTCTGTTTAACCTTGAGACCTGGGCTATCAAATCAGATAATTATAGTTGAGTACTATTTGGCAATTATGTCGTAGCCAGATAATCATTGATCACTTAATGGTCGGCCACCATTACATGAAGTGCTCGGCCACAACATGAAGTGATCAATGCTAAGATGTAGCCACGGCATATATACATTTTAGAACGCGTTACATGTACTTTTACATACGTAGATAACCTTTTATTATAATAAACGAGGTCTTGATAAACAGATCTGTCAATACCTATTATATATTAAAAAAAATACAAAGAAACACGGCCACGCGTTGCTATGCAACACTTATAATTTGTTCAATTATGTATTACCAGCCTTTGTCCGCGGCTCCGCCGCAGCCAAAAGTTGGTATTTTGGTTATATCTCAGGTTCTCGATATAGTAGCGGGATAAAATGTATACCAGTTGTTAAGTCTAATCAAAAGCTATCAAAAAAAAAGTTTCATCAAAATCTGTTCTGTAATTTTTGCGTGATGCGCGAATAATCAAACAGATAAACACAAAAAATCTAAAAAAAATCGTTTTATGTTTAGACACGCCTATATAGCTTAATTCAGTCATTTTTTCTTAAATATCTTAAATGTACAGACATAGCTATGTTACAGCTTTATAATAGTATAGATACTCAATATTAACTGGGTAACCATTTTTCAGAATTTCTCGTTAATTTTGCAATAAAAAAGGTAAATAACCGGGATGAAAACTATCCTATCTCTACATGGACCAAAATACACACGGTGTCCAAAATTTAATTAAAATCGGTACATTAGTTTAGGAGTTCATCGCGGACAAATAAAGTGACACAATTTTTAATATACAAAGATTACAAAATTGATGTCATGTCTTTGAGATATAAATGTAATTTGTTTGTGGGACACTAATGTACCTATGCTGTTTGTAGCAGTAGTTTTTATTCAGCCCGTTAGTGTCGCAGTGTTGGGCACGAGTCTCAGAGTGAGGATGAAGATCAGGCGTCACATAGTCTACCACGATAGCCGAGGGTTAGCAGAGTTCACAAGCCATCAAGAAAATCAGTCATACTTTCATCAGTGATACTTTGTAAAGAAATACATACATAATTTCGAAAAATTTCGAAGATACCATGTGTACCATGTGAGGACTTTTGAATGGGGATCGAACTCGATATCACTGACCACTGTCCTTTGGTTTTACCACTTGGAGCTATCACTGCTAATGTATATTTACATATACATAGGGATAAATATTGGTGTCATCTATTTTGTTTCACCAAATTTAGTATTTATATATCCTACGGCTGATATATAAATGTATGGATGTAATATACCTACTTACATTCACAATAAACGAGTTAGTCTTGAAAGTTTACACAAAAAGTTGCGAAGTTCGAATATATTTTTTGCTACCACGTAAATTTATACTACTATAAAGCTGTAATAAAGTTATGCATATGCATACATTTAAGATATTTGTGGGGGAAATTATTGTGTTAGGATATTTAGCCATTTCTGAACACAGTGAACAGTGTTCCGTGTGGTGACGGACTAAGAATACAAGTGTCACCACCTCATTCTTTCCCGTGGGTGTCGTATGAGGCGACTAAGGGAAGTAAGCAATTATCATCCATTGCATGACTGGTGGTAGGGCTGGGTACCAAGTGGGAGTACTCACTTGGTATCGGGCCCGAGCGGGTTGGTACCACCATCTCCCGTGTGACCGGCCATGAAGCACATCGTTGCGTTTTGGCTGTAGCAGGAGAAAGCCGTTTATATTTTATTTCATATCTGTGAAATGAATTGGTGAGCAGCGGCTTGACAATACTTTCGTTATAGTCGAGTCCATGGGTGACGGTTACCATTTACCATCAGATGGACCGTGGCTCATCTGCCACTACATACAATTAAAAAAAAAACACTTAAATTTTTATAAGATTTTTGATACCTAGTTTGTTTGTTTGCTTGTTCACAAAAAACTACTGACGAGTTATAAAAAACTTTGTTTGATTGATCAAATTTAAAAACGGCTAAAACTGCTTTTATCCTAGGCGTAATCGCGGAAAAAGGCTAAATATATATTAAAAAAACGTAGGTTTCTCAGAAAGATTAAATAAAAACGCAACCATCACATGATAGGGGGCACCTTTATAGTTCAAAGGTTGTAATACAGGTTTCACGAGTGACCGGATTATAAAATCCATAAAATATTTAAAATAGAATCATGAACGACAGATTTTTTATCTGCTAAAATTATATATTTAATAGCAGTCGTTGAGATTGATATTTTTATTTTATTTGTTCCAATACTCGTTTGTACGTATTATCTAATAGGAAATTGCACATAAATGAATAATAGCTAGTTATTTAATTCATATATTTAGTTGCGTTCACTTGTCCGTAATTTTGAAATGTATCAAGCCCTGTTTCTTTGATGTTTATTATTAAGTAAATTTTACAAGGACGTAAAGTGGGCAGCGAGAACTATCGTATCAATTGCCAATTATATTTATTGTTGTTTTTTTTCTTTGCTTATCCCTCTGGGGAAAAGGCGTGAACCTATGAATGAATAAAAACAATAAGTGGTACAAATAAATAGCCCACTATCAGGAAAACTTTACTGATATACAAACCATATCCAAATTCAAATAACTATATGTGTATCAAAAAATACTATTACTATCTAGCCTTACACATTTGAAAAGCTAAGAAAAAACATCTCAGTTGTCCACTACGTATAAACCACATAAGTTTAACATGTTATTTTTATCATCAAAGCACATAATGCCCCAATAACCTTAGAAAGAGTGTTATTTCGTAGTAATATTTCACATAAATTTTATGACAAGTATGCCCATAATTTGATACGTCCTATAGAAATTATACCTTTTATATTTATGTACCCAAATCATGGTAAACAAAATATAAATTTCTTAATATACTCCCATCCATCCATCAGCATTTCGAAGTCCAATGCTGGACATAAGCCTCCCCAAGAGAACGCCACAACATGTGTTTCGCTCATATGGGGGATAGTGGCGTAATCGCCACGCTTGTCAGGCGGGTTGGCGATCGCAGTGGATGTTGTTAATACTCGGGGGAGTGCTACTGCCCACTCCCCTGGAATTCCCTCAGTCGGCTCTTACGACTCCCATGGGTGGAGAGGGGTGGGACAATTCTAAAGCCGGCCCCACACGGCAAAATAATACTAAAAGACTTATAAATCGGGCAATATTTTTTTTATATTCAGATCTTTTGGCAGGATGCCCTGGCTAGTAGTTGGAAATATTTCATACAATCTAATTTTAAAACTAAGTAAATATACTAATGTATTCGACTGATAGATATTGTATCTACTATCAAGAATAAAATTCACTCAAATTAAGCTATTAAATAATAAAAAATTAAGTGTCACGTTGTTGTTCAACTTGCAGTCAAAGTTGTTTAAATGACCTGTAATTAGAACACAAAAATTTAAATTTCGCTAAATAATTTGTCCAGTGTGGAGCTCAAAGGGTCCCAAGAGTTACAGAATGACCGTGTCCAATGAAAGCTCTAACCGCTGCGCTAACCATGAATGCCGTGTTATAAATTAGATATCGTGATCTCTAAATGAAATTCGTTTAACCGATATCTGGGCTACAATCGATTCGTTTCAATCATTCGACTAACAGCCAGACAGTAAATGCTCGATTGCGTTTTTATTTACAAACACTGTTTAATTAAGTAATTGCCTAACTAGTTGGGTAACGGCCAGCAACGAACCACTTACAAGCGATTTATGTTCGAGTGACTTAAGAACGAGTTGTCATTGGTAATCTAATATGAAATAGTATCTAATGAGAACCAGTCCTATTGTTAAAAATTAATAAATATGGTAATTAGTTGTTTTAAAATTGATGTACCTGTTCTGATATAAAAAAAAATGTATATTTCTTTGCAATTTTATGTTTTCGTATCTCCAACCTATGTCATCGTTAGATCATAAAAATATATTGTCAGTGCCAACTATCGTGACGTAATACACCGATAATAATTAAAAAAATAAAAACTTCCCAAGAGAAACGCACATAAAATACACAAAAAAGTTTTCATAATAATCGCAATATTCATACAAATAATAACTTATATAATTCGGTTATAACTCTCATATTATAATGACCTCCTTGATCAAACGTGAGACCAATTAATTAAAGCTAAAACTAAACATTGTTCTTATTTTATATAAGTACAGTTTTTTATGGATGTAGATATACAGAAATATTAAATATTTACTCTACTAATAGATAAAATAACGAACTGTCCTGATGAATAGTTTAATAACATTAATATCAAATAAACATTTCAACTGTTCAAATGTTCTGACGGACATTTCAACAAAATCCTTCGCAACTTTCAGTTTTATTTCCGAGTTGCATAACTTACCGTATGTAAGGGTTATTGCAGAGGAGGGCCCGGAGCACTGATGTAAAGAAAAACACTTGTAGAGCACTTTTCAGCCATGCACATAATCCGTCATCAGGTGAAAGAGCACAGAGTTTATATTTTTATTGAGTTCGAACGCACTCGCGACACAATTTTTCCGTGTATGGAAAACTGATGCCGCGCGGCGCGGCCTGCGCTTGCGACGGTTTGCGGGCGACTGGCGACAGAGAGAGCCCCCACACGATAAAACCTTCGCTTTTCAAGAGTGGGGCGCGAACCGCTTTTTTGAAAAATCGCTACCTGTCCGCTAATGTCCGTTTCCCGTTACATTATAGTTTTCAGACAGATTTTTCCTTTTTATGTTGTGTAATTGTTTTCTTCTTTTAATACTTTTAATTTACTTTTATGCAAAAAGCCATTATGATTCATAACTCTATTAAGTATTACAGTTCATTATTGTACAAAAGAATAGTAGAGCAAACTTATTGCTATGTACAGGAAACAGTCGCAAGGTCCACACTTTTTTTTGTTAAGGTGGGATAAAATGTTCCTAACCGCACACCCCGTCATTCGGGACAACGAATAGGGTAGTGTGGGGCCCTCACCCACTAAAGAAACCCGCTGTGTGCCGTCTCTCCGCCTTTATTGACGGGCCACCGGAACCATATTACATTCCTTCAGTGGTCGCAAGGTCCACCCTGCAAATTAATCCCAGTGGCACTTTTACTCACCTAGGTTTCGAGCCCAACCTTGCGTCGCTAAAAGACATAGTAATTTAATGGGTTTATTTTGATTGACAGTTCAATAAGGAACATTTGCATCGTCAATCTATAGGTGAGTGATGTCCTATAAATTTTCAGGCAACTAACTCTAAATTTAAAATTTCATTTATTAATTATTTGTAGTTATATAATAGAATCTCGTTCTAAATAACTCACACAAATATTCTCTTAATTATTTACGTATAATGTAGACTTTAAGGAAGCCGGAATTAAAGTGATATATACGTTTTTATACCGCACTATAAATGCACAAGTAATTTGTTTTTTGTTTTTATAAAAACAATATAGTTGTTGTTTTAGTTCTCACAGAATTTAACTATTTATTTGTTATAACATCCACATTACCTTTGTCTTTTATACGGACCGACTTTATAACATTCATCATCGTAGTTCAGCAAATTTACACAAAACCTTAATTATTTATACACCTAAACATTCCTCAAAAGCAACTCCATCTATTGGTGAAAACTGCATGAAAACACGGTAGTTTTTGTTGCTACCGTAAGCAATAAAAAATCACATGTAGATTTTTAGTTAAGGTTTTTGCAAAAAGGTAGCTACGAAAATGTATCAATTCCAGGGTTCTGGACACACTACCCTTACAAATTTATTTAAACTGCTCTTTCATTTTTAGCTACCGTGAATGTCGTTTACATATACCCATTTCTATTCCCATATCTTTTAGAAATATTTGGCACCATCATAAGAATCTTTTTGCACATCTTTATACAATTATTTTTTTTATTTCTTATAAAAAATATATACAATAACCAATATATAAATTTAAATACAGTATCAAATTAATAGGTACTACACGGTTTTTCCTTAAGCATATTCTTAGTAATTCTAACACAGAATATGCAGTTGTGTTTATTACGCGGGACAGGCAAGTTATAAATGGCGAAATACCCGAGTATTGGAACTTTAGTTATCTCGCTCTCATGCAGAAATATATAAAAAAAACGAGGTTGGAAATTTATTCCCTAATAATTATATAAATATAAATTATAATCTACTAGTATACCTAAATAGTCAACAGGCAATGTGCGGTGCCATTCTTATAATTGATTGCTCCCTACAAAAGAGTTCAACGGGAGTGCCACGTTTGTGTTGTTGTTAACACACAAAAAAACAAAACACATAAATACTCCTTTTTCTTCTTCAATTTTTTATAAAAAGCAGTCATTTCAACTTAATATAAATAAATAAATAATAAACTTATTACATTTAAAAAAGCAGTAATTACCTAGTGGTAAATCTTTTTTTTTTTGTTAAGGTGGGATAAAATGTGCCTAACCACATCCTGTCGTTTGTGGCAACGAACAGGGTAGCTTGCCTTCACCCACTAAATAAACCTGCCATGTACAGGTCCGCAGGTGTGCAGTCTGTGCCTGTATTGGCGGGCCACTGGAACTGTGTTACATTACTTCAGTGGTGGTAAAACCAAGGATGCTAAGGCATTGGTATCAAGTTAGATCCCCAGATCAAGGTTGCGGCACACACTTCCGACCATTCGAATTTTTTTGAGAAATTGTAGGTATTTTTTACAAATTATTAATGGTCGGTGAATGAAAATATCGCGAGGAAACCTGCATGCTTTAGAGATTTCCTCGACTGCTTGTAAAGTCTACGGCCTGACTCCCCCTCACTCCAAGAGTCGGGTCTCTACGTGCCCAACTGGGAAAGCAATGGGTTAAAAAAATACCTGTTTGTGTGGCGACGGACTAAGAATACAATTTTCATCACCCCAATCCTTCCCATGGGTATCGTATGAGGCGACTGGTGGTAGGGCTATGTACCAAGTGGGTGTGCTCACTTGGTATCGGGCCCGAGCGGGTTGATACCACCATCTCCTGTGTGACTGGCCATAAAGAACATTGTTGCGTTTTGACTGTAGCAGGAAATTAGAAGAGCCGTTTATTCTTTCATTTCATATCTGTGAAATGAAATAGTGAGCAGCGGCTTGACAATATTTTCGGTATAGTCGATTCCATGAGCGATGGTTACCATTTACCATCAGATGGACCGTGGCTCGTCTGCCACTACATGCAATAAAAAAAAATAATAGGGATGTTTTATACTTTAAGATAGTTAAGATTAGTTTAAGTTTATTACATTTAAAATAATCGGATGCCCAGGCCAAAACTGCCCAATATTTCCGCTAAATCTCTTGAACGTTATCTTTCCCAGTAATATACTTATCATGGGCGTAAGCTCAACAGCTTTAACAAGAACTTTGTTGACGTCATATATAATTATGCAGAATTAACACTACAGTTGAGACATATTTGGTATGTTTGTTTGCTGAAGATTGTTTATGTCTTCTTACCGTAAGCTGTCAATGACGTAAGACGAAGTGTGGATATGTCATGTTATAGTTTAATTACTCTTAAACTATGGAACAGTATCAAAGAGGACATTAATTAACAAGGCAAAGAGTTGTTAGATGTCATGCTCCTTTTATTACCTTTGGTAGACAATAAACGCTGGTCTTTCGCAAATAATGGATAGCCCGTTAACTGGAGGTAGCCCTTATATGAAGCTGCAAGAAACTAACTAACTCAACAACTACTTTATTTTTATAGTTATAGATTGCATGCGACTAGCATGTACTACAAGATTATTTCAAAATTTTCATACAAAAACTTGGTATTCCAAATTCAAAAGGATACAACATAATAAGATGAAAATGAACAAACACGACAACAAAGGGCCCTTCCTAATTTTTTTTATTTTTGTTAAGATGATGTAAATAAATGTGCTTAACCACACACGCCGTCGTTCGGGGCAACAAACAGGGTAGTGTGGTCCGCCGGCAACTTACCCTCTCGGGTACCCGCCACTTTGCGACGACGAAGTAGTGTAACACAGTGCTAGTGGTCCGGCGGAATACAGACGGAGAGATGGCACACGATGGGTTTATTTAGTGGGTGAGGGCCCCACACTACCCTGTTCGTTGCCCCGAACGACGGAGTGTGTCCATAGGTACATTTTTGTTCCCCCCCAAACAAACAAAAAGTTATTTAGCCACATGAAAATAACACCAAGTACATGAAAATGTAATAGTAAGTACACGAGTGCATGTATCGTGTACGAACCGGTCAGGGGTAGATATCCAGGTCGCCACAACCAACCAATTGAAACCATACTACACGCAATAGATGCTCGAACAACACAGTTTTTATATAACGTGCTAGTTTTGTCGGCTGTTCGTGTAGATAATATTGGTTATAATTGCTGAAGTTGATTGCAAGAATGGTCGTGTAGAGTTGGACTATAATATACTGATAGAGCCTTGACCAGGTAAGTACAATACTCTAGGACACTCTAGGTAACAGAATGTCTGTCTGTCTGGCAATAGCAAAACTTTGGGCTAAATATTTTTTGTTTTATAATAGATGGGCGGCAAACATAACGTAGTCTATACAAGCTAGCAACACTTTTTTTTTTTTATTAAGGCGGGGCGCTAGCAACACCTGAGCAACCACTCGCTTCGCTATCTCTAAGGAAATGAATAGGATGTGTATAAGAAGGATAATAAGAAAAGGATTGCTAGGATACTGAGGAGAGGACAGGGCTTGGGCCTCCGGCACTGTCACTCATCATACGAAACAGAATGGTAGGAGTAACTAATGTTGTTTCACGCTGATCGTCTGTAAGAGAGTGGTACTTCCCCTGCGAAGCCGGCCGGTCGGGTATATTGATTAAAACAGCGTTTTATTGGCTGTATTTTAACCCAGACGATTCTATAATAAGTTGTACCAAACAAATAAATGAGGCATGACATTATCAAATTTAACTGTAAAAGTAATTACAATGGCGGAATATCATAAACAATCCATCCATCCATCCATCAGCCTTTCAACGTCCACTTCTGGACATAGGCCTCCCCAAGAGAACGCCACAACTAGCTGTCCCATCATGGGGGATAATGCCGAAATCGCCACGCTTGACAGGCGGGTTGGCAATCGCAGTGGATGTTGTTAATACTCGAGGGAGTGCTGCTGCCCACTCCCCCGTTATTCCCTCAGTCGGCTCTTATGACTCCCATGGGTAGAGGGGTGGGACAATTCTAGAGCCGGCCACACGCGGCCTAATGATACACAATGCTTTGGTGGAAATAAATTAGGTACCGGAAATGGGTATTTACGCAGCTTCCTTGTGTCATCTTCTGTTTCTCGGTAGGGAGCCTTGAAGGCAAATTTCATACAACGTTACGATTAATCAACCTTTCCTTTGTAATGTCCACTGTTTTTTTGACAATTCCTTCTTTCATTAAACACAAAGTGAAAAATGTGAAATCGAAAATAACAGGCACGAGCAGGATTTGAACCATGCATCTCCTGGATACCGTCCAGATGCTTTGCTAATTCTGCCATCGTGACAATTGCTCCTGACTGCTAATTTCGATAACACATTCATACTTAACGTCTTTGGGTAACACCTGCGCCATCCGTCGGTAGTATTTTCATACATTATACTAACCAGGTAAACTTAATTTTACAATTAAGATTTTTAATTAATAATGACGCAACCCTATAATTATTTAGATATTTTTAGCATTTGACATGCTTAGCACTATGCATTATTTTCGATTTCACATTTTTCACTTTGTGTTTAAAAATATCTAAATAATTCCTTCTTTCACTAAAAATTTGACCTTGTAGGTATTGCATCCTAGTTTTCCCGGATTCTGAATCATGGAATATTTTAAATAAATAAATAATAATAAATAAATATTCACGAACATTTCACACAACCCACTCTGGTCCCAAACTAAGCTTAACGCTTGAGCTATGGGTACCAGATTACGGATATACTACATATACTACTTTTTTTATATAACAATTTTAGATGATTACTTGACATAATATATTTATATATGTACATATGTTTATATGTACATATGTCTTGACAAATTTGATGTGGAGATTGAGTATGACCGTTGGTCAGTGCGATAGCTTAGTGGCTTAGAGCACTTCCCCGGCAGGGACGCAGTTATGAATCCCGCTCGCGCTAAAGTTCTCTTTTTCCAAATCTACAAATAATTTGTAAACATAGCATCACGCCTGTATTCCTCGAAAGGGGTAGGCAGAGGTGTATTACACACCCACGACTCGCCAGCTACGTTTAAGTCCCACGTAATAGGGGGCGAGCCTATTGACATCTACCGGGCACATTTCCAAACTCCGGGCTGCTACTGAAAATTTTTCTTTTTAGGAAAAAGCTCAATAACATTGCCCGACCCGGGGATCGAACCCGAGACCTCATGATTAGCAGATGAGAGTTTTAAATTAAGCTGAATTACGACGCCGACGGGGCCCGCCCTCCAGCGCCTCGATAACGGTCAATGGGGTGGGCTTGCCAATCCAGGCCCACATCAAATATCTGGGCCTGGTATTGGATGGACGGTGGCACTTTGACGAGCACTTCCGCCGTCTTGCGCCAAGGCTCGTCAACACGGCGTCCGCCCTCGGGCGACTTATGCCGAATTTGGGCGGACCGAGTCTTGCGTGTCGACGACTCTACGCGGGGGTAGTACGGTCGATGGCGATGTACGGCGCGCCCGTGTGGGCGGAGTCCCTGGCCGCTCGTAATAGGGCCCTTCTGTGGCGTCCACAGAGGGTCGTAGCGGTCAGGGCAATACGCGGGTACCGCACGGTCTCGACCGATGCAGCCTGCGCGTTGGCCGGAACCCCCCCGTGGGATCTGGAGGCGGAGGTGCTCGCCGACGTCTATCGGCGGGCGTCGACGGCGCGGGCGGGGGTCAGCCGCCCCTCGCCGAGCGTAATGTCATCGTGGCGGGAAGATGCCCGCCGCGCCACCGTCCTAAAGTGGAAGTCTCGGCTGGAGACGCCCCGAGCCGGTCTCTGGACCGTGGGGGCGCTCCGGCCGATCTTGGAAGAATGGGCAGGGCGGCAGCACGGGATCCTCACCTTCCGGTTGGTGCAGGTTTTGTCGGGGCATGGTTGCTTCGGCAAATACCTGCACACGATCGCAAGGAGGGAGACGACCCCAGGCTGTCACCACTGCGACTGCGACGAGGACTCGGCGCAGCACACGCTCGAGTCGTGCCCGGCATGGGATGTGCGGCGCCGGGAACTCGTTGCAGTCATAGGCGTGGACCTGTCGCTGCCGGCCGTTGCGCGAGCGATGGTTGGCAGTGACAGGGCCTGGACCGCGGTCGCCGCCTTCTGCGAGGCTGTCATCTCGCGGAAGGAGGTGGTGGAGAGGGCCCGTGAGGAATCCTCCTTCGCGGACCCGATTCGCCGCCGGCGCGAGGGGCGGCGTGCGCGCGCTTACTTGCGCCTGATGCCGCCCTAGCCGAGGCTGCGGACGGTGGGGTCGGGGAGTACCCTGCCGTCCGCGGAAGCCTACCGCGAAGGTGCGACGCCCAAGTGCGCGAGGCGTCGCTCAAGAGAGGGTGCCCGTAGGGGCTGCCGCCTGCGGATCGCGGTCGTAACGACGCGGTACCCGTGATCCGCCGTAGCAAGGGCGGGTGGAGGCGCACGGTGGGTTTTTAGTGGGTGAGAGCCCCATTCACCCCGTTGTCTCCCCGGGCAGCGGGGTGTGCGGTAGGACATTTTTGCCCACCTAAAATAAAATAAAAAATAAAAAAAAATAAAAAAAAAAAAAAGGGGGCGAGCCTATTGACGTCTACCGGGCACATTTCCAAACTCCGGGCTGCTACTGAGAATTTTTCGTCTTAGGAAAAACTCAATAACATTTTGCCTGACCCGGGGATCGAACCCGAGACACATGATTAGCAGTCGCATACACTACCGCTACACCACCGAGGCAGTTTAAAAAAAACAAATAATTTGTAGGTACTTTAAACTATAGTAATACATGTATTATTTCATTCATAGAAATCAATTCTCAAATGTTAATGCGATTTATTGTATTTCTAAAGGTTATTTTGACTTGAAAATGGAAAAGTTACTTTTACGTTTAAGGTAAATCTCATCTCATTAAATATAGTATATAGTTATATTCACAGTATACACTTTATGGGCCCTAATGACCACTTAAAATCGTCAAAGATTGACAGATTAAGGTAACTCGTCTTTAAATTATTGGTGTAAATACGTTCGTTAGCGAACCAATTTTGAATTAGCTACCATGAGAAAATTGGGATAAGTGCATACATGCATAGGTCATTTAACATATAATATATCTATGTATTTTATGACTGAGGATGCATTTTAATACTTACTTAATATTATAAATGTGAAAGTGAGTTTGTTTATTTGACAATCATGAAAGTTTGTATTTATAATATCTGGAGCCCCGTAAAAGCCATTTGAATTTTATCCCGAAAAATTGATAGTTCCTGTGGATATATTTTTACATTGGGATAATTAATGTGTCGTAGAGTAACGTATTTAACATGCTTTAAGATCACCTATGTAATGAAGTATCCTATCCATGTAAGGATGATTATTTGAACTAGTGCACTTCTTGTAGTCACAATTAAAGTTGCACATAACCCATTACATTAATAATAACAAAAGAAACCATATGTGTGCAATTAAATCACGGCAGAAGTGAAACTTCTGAAAAGTAGCTGACGAGAGATTGAGATGGATAAAGAGTATCAGGAGTATTAGGATAAATGTGAGGTTTATTATTTTTTACCAAGCTTAAAATGACCTCTCTTAAAATCATTTAAAATTCATTTAAATTTTGTTATTTGCAACGATATAATGGATCCCGTAGGAATTCATGGGACAACTTGGTAAGAGACCTTGTGAACCTCACCATAGTAACATAAAAAACAAAAGTATGTGATTCACATCGGGGATAAGTGAAATAATACTTTATAACTGGCATGGGAATACCAAGTGAACATATCAAAGCAGAGATATTAGTATATTATTAAATGGATAATATCACTTTTTCAAACTTAATATTAACTACACCGTGGTCATATGGTTTAAGTATTGATCACGCAAGCCGGAGACCGAGGTTTCAAATCACCAAGGAATACTTATTGTGATAAAAAAATATATTTCAAAGTTAAAATAACTTTATTGGTCTTTTCTGCAACTGACTGTTAATCCAATACATTTATGTGTTTGTTTCTTTATCGTGACGCATTTTCGTTTCATTGAGTTTCAAATCACAACGATTCTAAAGAATTATTCACTACAAATATATCTATATATAGGTATTAAAATTTAAACACTCGCAAATACTTAATTAGTGTAAATTCAATTGTCAATTGAAGTCATCAGTCTCGGAAAAAAACAACAGCTTAAACTGAACATGATTGCTATGTTATTTATTAGCATTAACACTAACTATAATCTCTTAGGTTTGGTATTTTGGGAATACCATAAACAGAATACCATAAACATGTAATAATATCCAGAAAGTATAACATAATGTTGTACCATACATCGTCATTAATAAGTCATAGGTGTAATTATGATATGATACAATTTTTACTGTGTATTGATACTTGTTTACATATTAATACATACTTATATTATGTCACCGCTCTTTATTTAGATGCTTTTATAAGAATGTTAAGTATATATTTTGATCTGTATTTTAGCACTTGACATGCTCAGCTATTTAAAGAATAAATTATTGTGAAAGTGGAACAAGAGAGCTTCACTTCAAGTGGGATTCGAACCTGTGTCCCTTCCAATCCGGGGAAGTACTCTAGACCGCTAAGCCATCGTAGTAGCCGATGGCTACACCCAACTCCACTCATTGACTCAATAAGAGAGTACTGCCAAGCATTCATAAATGTCATAGCGTCAAGATATAATAAATAGCCTTTCGCAGGAATTGAGCTATGAAACGCACAAAGAATTTTTGATATCTGATTAGTAGTTTCCTAGATTAGCCTGTTTTAAATAAACCAACAGCAGCACCTTATATTATTAGTTCTTTCAGATTTATTATATTATTCAATCCTTTTAAATTTAGCCATTTAAACGTAAAAATAATATCGTATATCACATTTAGTACAAGACAAGCGGTAAAGCTACGTGTCCAAGGTTATCCACTGATTTAGACATTATAAAAATCTATTAATACCTACTCTAACGATGACATGCTTGACCCATCTGTCATTACGATCATAAATCCTTCAAAAAAACCACATGACGTCATTAGTTCCTGAAGTTAATACTACTATGAAAACTAAAATATCGTCCCACACAAACAAAAAAACCTTAATTGCTCCGACATATAAGAATGTTCGTTCATCATGTCCCGTGATCCTAAACGCTGTAAAATACCCAAAATGTCGGCATAAAACGTCGGCACAAAATTAAATGAAACTTTACGGATTTCTTAAAGTAGATATAGTTTTATTTCATAATCGGTCAGGGAAGTACCACTTTCTCACAGAAGATCAGCATGAGATAACTGTAGGTACATCTGCCGTTGCGTTTCGTATAACAAGTGAGAGTGCCGGAGGCCCAAACACCCTCCCTAATATATATATTTACTTATTTCCCTTCCTATCCTCTCTTTTTAATCCTCTTCTTAGCATCCTTCCGAGAGTTTTGGCGGGAACACAAAAAAGATCATGTCGTCGCTCTGCATTATTTTCTTAAACTTGTGTTATTTTAAGTATTAATTTGTAAAAGTGGTGGCCTTTTGCTTATTTACTATTTGTGTAGGTGCATAAGTGTTGGCAAGTGATGTAATGCGACATAACGTGTTTTTTCCTGTCGTTTCCAAAACTCCATAGAAGCTTTAGTAAGGTCACCATCGTTTTACTGGAGCGGGACTTTGACTTGACTGACTAATTTTATATGACTGACTTCAACTACGACTTGTTTTATGAATTAAACTTGATCAGAAAATAAGAATGTTTATAAGTTCCTGTTATGCTGATGGTTCTGCCAATGCCTTAAACAAATTAAAAAAAAATTAGCATCCTTCCTATCCTCGCCTTATTATCTTACCTCTCTACCTTCTATCACTTTCCTTGGGAGATGGCGACGCGTTAGTCATGCTTCAGGTGTTACCAGCGTCTATAGGTTACAGCTACAGTAACCGCAGCTGTGGAAAGAAATATGAAGTTGACATTAATTGATGATTAATTGATTAATTGATGGCAACACCATACGAAAAAAATAAAAATAATGTCTATTTTAGCCATACAATCTAACGGTAGTACGTAACAAGTAATAATACCTCGGTGCTTTAGGTTTTAATAATTAACTCTGCAGTGGCAGTCTACTGATGAGACCAAGGACTACCTTAAGTCAAAACTTCGTAAAACATCTGTGACATTTAAATATTATGTATTTATTCACGAAAACCGGAGATCTAAATCCTCTCCTCAAACTCTCCTTATTATTCTAGCTCTCCACCTCTGTCGCCGCGTGCTACTGGTGACATCTAGTTCACCCCGACGAAGTGCTGGTACGTTAGCTGCGTAGGGGAACGAAGCCCGACGAATAGGCCCGAATGAAAACTTTAAATTTTATAACGACTTTAAACTTGCACTTGTGCGTACTGTCTTTGCTATTCAATTGTAATAAACGTTTAATAAATCATTATATACGAAATTTAAATAAATTCGTTCATTGGAGTAACCCTGAAGCCTCCGTAACTGACTAACCTCGTATAACTTTTCGTTGGAGTTGGCGAAGCTAGAGTAATGTGTCTGGTGCTTGGTGCTGCTAACGTCTGTAGGTTACTGTAATATAGGTAGTAGGTATAATTATAAAGAGGCGGACGTATGCCTACTTGCCACCATCGTACTAAAAAAAATATTACCCGTTTAAGGAAAACATCATCATCATAAAACCCATTAAAAGCTTGTCAAAGCTGCCAACTCGCGTAAGGCTAGCATGGTGGACTATGACCTAAATCCCTTTCATTCTGATAAGAGACACGTGCAGTACAATGGCTACAGCCTTACCAAGTGGTAAGCAAATCGATTCTCCATTATTTTTTACATATTTTGTAAATTAAATATTGACTCTAGCCTCCCTGGCTAAGTGGCATAAATTTTGTAGAATAGAATTATGAATGTATGGAATTGACAGTCGGTTGCGCTTACGTTGTCATAACCTTATGTCAATCTCATACTTTGATTATTCTATTCCACTAGCATTTATGCCACTTGGGTAGTGGGGCAGGAGTTTTAAGTGTTGGCTTTTAATAACAGAAGTAAGAATCTTTAACGATTTAAAACAATGTTAATCATTTCCGCTTTACTGTACACAACGCAATGGTTATACATACGTGCGTAATTATAAGTCTTATTCGCTTATTCGCATGGAATATTTTTTATTAGTCTACGTACGCACTCTACGCGATCGTAATCCTCGATTTTGCAAAAGTGATTTGTATCAATTAAAATATTTTGTTCTGAATTTTAGTCATAGAATTTGTGCTAGATGCTAACCAAATAAACTGTTATGTATAATTACTTAATAAATTTTACCCTACTTCCTACTAATATGTGAAAGGTTGTGAAACTGTTTATTTTATTACTAGACTAGCCCGCAACTTCGGACGCGTGTACCTTTTTTTTTTTTGTTAAGGCGGGAAAAAATGTTCCTAACCGCACACCCCGTCGTTCGGGGCAACGAACAGGGTAGTGTGGGGCCTGCACCCACTAAAGAAACCCGCCGTGTGCCGTCTCTCCGCCTTTATTGGCGGGCCACTGGAACTGTGTTACATTCCTTCGGTGGTCCGCCGGCGGTTTACCCTTTCGGGTACCCTCTACTGAGCGACGCATCCGCAGAGGAGCGTCGCACCTTCGCGGGAGGCCTTGCGGGTGGCGGACGTTCCCCGGTCCATCCTCCCGCAGCCTCAGCTAGGGCGGCATGAGGCGCAAGTACCTGCGCCTACGCCGCCCCGGTCGCTGGCGGCGGCTTGGGTCAGCGGAAGAATCCTCCTCCCTAGCCCTCTCCGCCGCTTCCTTCCGCGAGATAACCTCCTCGCAGAAGGCAGCGACCGCGGCCCAATTCCTGTCGCTGCCAAGCATCGCTCTGACGACGCTTGGCAGCGAGAGGTCCCCCCCTATTTCCGCGACGAGTTCACGGCGCTGCTCGGCCCAAGCCGGGCAGGACTCGAGCGTGTGGCGCGCCGTGTCCTCGTCACAGCCGCAGTGGTGACAGCCCGGAGTCGCTTCCCTCCTTGCGACTTTGTGCAGATATCTGCCGAAGCAACCGTGCCCCGACAGCACCTGCACCAGTCGGAAGGTAAGGACTCCGTGCCGTCGCCCCACCCACTCCTCCAGCACCGGCTGGAGTGCCCCTACAGTCCAAAGACCGGCCCGGGGCGCCTCCAACCGCGCCCTCCATCTGACCATGGCAGCTCGGCGGGCGTCGCCCTGCCACCTGGCCCCCTCCCTGAGTAGGGGGCGTCCGCCCCCCTCTCGTTCTTGCGACGCCTACCGATACACCTCGGCGAGCACCTCCGCCTCCAAGTCCCACGGAGGGATTCCGGCCAACGCGCAGGCTGCCTCCGTCGATACCGTGCGGTACCCTCGTATGACCCTGGACGCGACTACTCTCTGTGGCCTCCACAGAAGAGCCCTGTTCAGTGCGTCCAGGGACTCCGCCCACACAGGTGCGCCGTAAAGCGCCATCGACCGGACCACCCCCGCGTAAAGCCGTCGGCACGCATTGTTGGGTCCGCCCATATTCGGCATGAGCCGTGCAAGGGCGGACGCCGCACCGACGAGCCTCGGGGACAGTTGACGGAAGTGCTCGCGAAAGCGCCACCGCCCGTCCAGCACCAGGCCCAGATACTTAATCTGGGCCTGCACGGACGCGTGTACCTACGCCTATAGATTTTAAATATAATCAAAAGCAATCACCATTAAAAGTTTGATCAAAATTCTTTCATATATTATTTGTTGTTTAGATTATATCGGGTTCCCCATATAGTAGCGGGATAAAACGTACTTATACCAAATTTTAACCCTAATTAAAAGCAATGAACTAAAAAAAGTTTCATCAAAATCCTTTTTGCGTGATGCGCGAGTACATAGGTACAGACCGACAGACAGACGGAAAAAACTTCAAATAATTGTTATTTTGGCTTATGTTGCTCTAATAAAGAGCCCCCAATTTATTTATTTTACTTTACTTTGGTATTAATAATAATATTATAAAGCTGTAACAGAGCTGTGTCAGTACATTTTACTGTATTAGGCTATATAAGCGAGTCTGAACACAAAACATATTATTTAGATTTTTTTCTCTGTTTGTTTGTTCTCGGATCACGCAAAAACAACTGAACGGATTTTGATGCATCTTTTTTTATTTGATAGCTCTTGATTAGACTTAAAAATCTGGTAGTATACCTACATTTTATCTCGCTACTATACCGGGAACTTGATATAAAAAATAAAACTAGATTTTGACTGCGGCGGAGCCGCGAGCAAAGGCTGGTATTAAATAAGTAAGCACAGTAAGCATAACTACACAAAAACCAAACTTTGTAAAACAAATGTGTCACAGAGTATCTAATTACATAAAAGTATAATCAGATTTAAATATTGACACATATTATTAAAAAAACTCTAAGCTTCTACTTTGTGTACAAAGCTTGGAATCGCAAAAAATTACCTATACCTACACTCGGTATAGAGGACAAAGACAAATTACCCACCATACATTATACTAATAAAATAAATAAGTACAATCCTCAAGTGACAATTACTAATTAGTCTCTTTACATATCTCTTCATAGTGACGTCATAGGGCTCATCAGATCAGCGTGCAATTTACATCCGTTAATTAAGAACCTGGCGCGTGGTTACTTTAATTTAAACCACAATGTACAGGACACTGTCAGGAGAACGGGAGTGACTGACATAGCCCGCAGGGTCAGCATACTGAAGTAGCAATGGGCAGGCCACATCACTCGTCGTCGTCGAACCAACAACCGTTGGGGAAGAAAGGTTCTCGAATGGCGACCGCGTATCGGACGACGCAGTGTAGGACGGCCTCCCACCAGGTGGACCGAGTACCCAACCAATGTCGCAGGCAGTCATTGGATGCAGGCGGCACGGGACCGTTCGCTGTCGCGTTCGCTTGGGGAGGCCTATGTGCAGCAGTAGACAACGAAAGGTTGATGGATGGATGGAAACCACTCTATAATACTATAGACACTTACTTGTACAGTTGACAAAGCAACAGTATCCCTGATATAGTAGATTCTATAGGCAGCAGGCACTTAAAACGGCTGCCAGTTGTCGCGTCCAATGTCATCATACTAAACCAGGCTATAAATCCTATAGTCAGGTTGCTAACTGGTACCACTGAAGGAATGTAATATAGTTCCGGTGGCCCGCCAATAAAGGCGGAGAGACGGCACACGGCGGGCTTCTTTAGTGGACGAGGGCCCAACACTACCCTGTGCGGGGTGAATGACGGGGTTTGCGGTTTGCGGTCAGGAACATTTTTTCCGCCTTAACAAAAAAAAAAGGTAAATAGTGTAGTAATATCGAGGTTGAACCCCAGTCGATCCCCGGGTCGGGCAATGTTATTAAGCTTTTTCCTAAAAAGAAAAATTCTCAGTAGCAGCCCGGAGTTTGGAAGTGTGCCCGGTAGACGTCTATAGGCTATTACACCCCCCTATTACGTGGGACTTAAACATAGCTGGCGAGTCGTGGGTGTGTAATAGACCTCTGCCTACCCCTTCGGGGAATACAGGCGTGATGCTATGTTTTTTTTTTTTGAACCCGTCTGAGATCGAGACTCACAAAATACACAGCTCTGACTTTTTGAAATTTTCAAAATTATTATTACTGCCTGGTGAAGAAATGATGTGGTATGAAACGACGATTAAACATCGTGAGGAAATTTTCATAACTTTTTTTTGTTAAGGCGGGAAAAAATGTTCCTAACCGCAAACCCCGTCGTTCGGGGCAATGAACAGGGTAGTGTGGGGCCCTCGCCCACTAAAGAAACCCGCCGTGTGCCGTCTCTCCGCCTTTATTGGTGGGCCACTGGTACCATGTTACATTCCTTGGGTAAGAAATTTTCATACCTGAGAAATTTTCGCTACGGCTTATGAAGTCTGCCTACTCGTAATAGGCTAGTGTTGTGTGTAACAGATTGAGACAAAACAGAAAAATATTATAATAATACTGCCATGATCCTGTAAAATGAAGCGCATTGTAACTACTAAATGTTAATGGTGTAAGATGATTGGTACCTAATTCGGGCCTCATGGCGTAGTCGGTAGTGTAACCAACCTCCTTTCACGAGGTCGTGGGTTCGATTCCCACTCAGGACAATTATTTGTGTGATGAACACAGATATTTGTACTGCGTCTGGGTGTTTTCAATCTATTATATGTATGTATTTACAACAATAAAAAAATAATATATGTATTATATCCGTAATCTGGTACGTTAAGCTTAGTTTGGGACCAAAGGAAGTTGTGTGAAATGTCCGTGGATATTTATTTATTTATTTTATTTTATTATCTTCGTCGTCTTCTTTTCAAACAGCCTGTAGGTTAATTTATCATTATTAATCTTACTAACATTATAAAAACAATAGTTTATTTGTCACACTTTCGCGCAATGACTACTGAATCAACCATCATAAAATATTGCATACATAAGTACAGTCTGGAACCTAAATTCGAACATAGAGTACTTTTATTCCTGAAACCCTTATTTTCCCTTATTTTTACATGGAGATTAATGTGCCGAGTGACGTATTTATAGTCTAAAGTTTATAGTCCACGCGAAAGAAGTCACGTGTAGAATCTAGTAGATAATAAAAATAGGCGACCCCTTTTATTTTTTGTTAAGGCAGGAAAATGTACCTATCCGCACACCCCGTCGTTCGGGAAAACGAACAGGGAAGTGTGGAGCCCTCATACACTAAATAAACTCGCCTTTATTTGTAGACCACTGGAACTACGTGACATTACTTCAGAGATCTTATCCTCCCTGCTCTCAAGCGTAGTAATTGAACAAACTTTTGCTATTTAGACTGCTAATTTTTGATGACGCATTAATAAAAATGAATGAGAAATTATCTGGAGTTGTGAAGATCGAAATAAAGAGATACCAACCGGAAAGATCAAATTTTTCATATTTGAAATTAGAAAAACACCTCTAGGATTTAAAAATCTTACTATTCGTCCGAAAATTAAAGAAAAGAACAATGTCATATACGTATAGTAGCCATTTTGCCTTAAAATAAAAAATAATATTATTAATTTATCACTATATAGTGAACAAATCACTCACCCCCTTACTAATAAACATAGTTTATGCTCCTTATAGTTTATTCAGATTTCAGTGTTTTGTTCCGTTCTTTCAACGTCAAACTGTCATAATAGTGACAAAGACAAAACACTGAATAACTATTGAGAGGTTATACAACATTTATTTTAAACTACAAACGAATATCAATATATGATCAAACGAACTTCTCGAGTGAAGTTCGATCATTATTATATGAGTCGCTTCATTCGAAGATATAATTAACAAGGTTGTCCTTTTAACATACAGGCAACTTCGCACGTTTAGATTTTTAAAATTTTATTGCAAAATAAAGTACTTCCGTTTACATACTTCCGTCTACCCCACTACGCACCTTATCGATGCCGACCGGCCCGAGCCTCATTCTTTTTAGAGACTAGTAAATCAAATAAATCTACCTAGCAAAACTTAAGGGATTAGGGTGGGTGGCTGGATCGAACTTCACTCGAGAAGTTCGTTTGATCATATATTATATTTCTTCGCTTCATTCTTCAGATATAATTAACAAGGTAGATGTTTAGAGATTAAGTTTTACTACGAGTGGTAAAAAATTCTTATGAGTATGTACTTGGTACTTAAGACAAACGGTTATGTTTAAAAACAATAAATGTTTATTATAAAGCAACTGAATAAAGAGCGATGCCAACTTATATAGTCAGTCATGATGATGTCATGAAGTACCTACTTATAATAAGTAACCTAGTTACATCTATAGGTATTTAAAATTCTAAATTATAAGTATATAATAGTAAAAACACTGTTCTAGCAATTCTGTGCTATCTGACGCTGATAAAATTTGGCAAATGTTTGGGAAAGTCCAACCAACTGGCGGTCTTCCTAATTATGTCTAAAAAATTATGTCTCAATTTTTTTGTAAGCGATATGTAATCATCTATAACAGTATCTGGATAGATACTAAGGTTGACAGAAAAAAGTTAAGTTACGATTGGTTGGTCACAACCAGTGGGAGATCTTAAGTCTGGAATCGAAATCGTAATGGCCGGGGTTGTTATAGACACATCGCGTAATTATAAACCGAGAATGCTTGTTATGAGCAAGTAAAAAAAGTTTTTTGGTTATTTGCAGAACTGTTTAGTTCAGAGTTTGGATACCAGTTGAGGGTGTCCTTATATGTACTATATGGATATTTAAAAAAGTTAAGCCTACTGTCTATACGCACCCTAAAGGAGGCGTTTATATTGTCTTCCGGTCCTAGATTATTTTCTAGTAAAAGAGACAGGGCAGAACGGTGTGTATTGTTTCCATAGGACGCGCCCTTAGTAAACTGATGTGTTAAAAAAAGTTAGCCAACTACAAACAAATTCCAACCCTTTCGAATTATGAAGATAATCAACATTGTGGTCTATGTATTATGTCCACCCAAGTTTTAATATTACACTCTGTATTGCTGTAATGTGTTTTTAGAAATGGAGGCTAACTTTAACTCCAGAGATTTAGCTGGAGTTTCTCGGAGAGTACAGGTGAGTACAGGCCGCCGTCAGGGTAAAACGATGGTTCAGAGGGCGACAAGGCCTATAAAAAGACCTGAGAAGGTTTTTGTTAGGTTTAAGATTTTTAGCAGACTTTAATAGGGCAAACCAAGGTTGTGAAGGCCAAAAACGGGAAAATAATATATATGTTTCCCGGTAATTTCCTACTTTTCTTAAACAATTTACGATAAATTAAAATGCAAAAAAGTGTAAAAGAACATGTCTTGCTAATTAATTGTAAATTAATAAAGGAATCTAGACAAATAGCATAGAGATTTGTGCGAACTTTTTGTTTTATGAACGTTAATAAGACATTTTGGGTACCTAACTAGAAATGCGTAAAGTATCAGAGGGAGATATATTCTTGAAACTAAAATCGTAAATATTTATGATGAGGTGTGTATATAGGTACTCAGAAATGTTTCTTATAAAGACGTAGCCATGAAACATTGAAGTGATATTAATTTGGGCACTTCGGTGGTCTTACATTTTAAAACCCATTTTTGGAATAAAGTCGTAAGATTTTAAATTTAAAAGAAATCTTTTACAACAGTTTTGCTTATGGTGGACGTCCATTAGTCCGCACGCACGCGCCGTACGCATCGCATTGAACGCATTTGTCGAAAAGGTGCGTCCATTGCATCCGCGTTTTGCTGATAACAAAGTTTTGCTGATGAGGTTGCCATTAATTAAAAATTAGTTGCCGTATTTTGTGGTAAAACCTGACAAATTGCCGTGTCTCATACAAATTCAATCACAATGTAGACTTAAACACATAATTAGATATTGTTCTTATAGTTATAGCGATTAAAGGATATTAAATACAAATATAAAAGAAGGATATAAAATACAAATATGTAATATCCATACAAAATTCATAATAAGTCTCGTAACAGTAGAATGAATATCGTAAGTACGTATGTAAGAACGAAAACGATGGTTTGAAGAACATCTAATCTTCCAGGGAATTCTCTACTAGTACCATGTCCATTATTAACTTATCATACTAGAGATGTGAATTCAATAATCAACTAAAGTGTGAAGTCCAATAGTGCTATAGGTTGTATTAAATTACGTTATTGAGTAGCTGTATCCCGCGACTTAATGCGTTTTGTGAGGGTACCCTGATTGACGATTATAATGCCTTGTACCGTGTTTTTTTCAAATGGCACCAAATACCGTATAATACGGCAATTGTCATGTCAATGGCAACACTAGATCGTATACGTCTAGTTTGTATGGTTTAGGGTTGGCGATTCTTCTGGCGAAAGATTGATTTTTGTATAAATTATTAAATAAGGTTGGATGCCCAAAAAACTTTAGTTTAAAAAGGCGATCTTCCAAAATCGATCCTTCCTTTGACTATAAACACAAAGTGAAAAATGTGACATCGAAAATAACAGTCACGAGCAGGATTCGAACCTGCATCTCCTGGATACCGTCCAGATGCTTTGCCAATTCAGCCATCGTGACCCTTGCTCCTGACTGCTAATTTCGATAACACATTCATAGTTAACGTCTTTGGGTGACGCCTGCACCATCTGTCGGAAGTATTTTCATACATTATACCGACCAGGTAAACTTAATTTTACAATTAAGATTTTACCTAATAATGACGCAAACCCTATAAATATTTAGATATTTTTATATATATCGGCGCAACAGCATTAATATCAACTAACTTACTAAGTTTTTAAGTAATTATAATTGTTTATTACGTTGTAATCTCTAATTATTAAGGTTAAAATAACATGGAGTTCTTGTAAGCAAGTAATAAAATAGTTTTTGTAAGATTCGCATATAACATCCCCACTGATGTTTTTACTATAAATACACAAGGCAAACGGTTCGGAGCTCAGTTGTGTTCGAGCTGTTGAACGGAACAGAGCTCCTATTAATGTTCGTACATTAAAGGGATAACTGAGTAACATCGTTTTTATTTTACTACGTCATAATGAATAGTGAAAACAGTATTGATGAAAGTGACGTCAGCATTGCTGACGCCACTATTTTTAAAAACGTCCCGGCGCTGGGACCCCCCCAGAACCACAGAACGTTTAAACGCACCTACCCAAGCTAAAGTTCACATTAACGATGTGTACTTACCGTCATTCGACCCTGGCACAAACGTGGTAGTACGAGAATGGTGCCAACACATTGACAAAGCAATAGAGACATATCAGCTTAAGGATTTTGATGTCCGTATGAAGGTAGGCAGTCTCCTGAAAGGAAGGGCAAAGATGTGGGTAGACGATTGGATGGTGACCACGTCTTCATGGGTAGAATTGCGCAGAAATCTGATTACCACATTTGAACCAGAAAATCGTTATTCTCGGGATATGGTACGTTTCAGAGAACATGTCTATGATACATCCAAAGATATCACGGAGTTTTTATCACGATCTTGGGTCCTCTGGAGGAGGATCACCAAAGACAAGCTACCAAATGAAGATGCAGTTGAAGCAGTGATTGGTTGCGTGAATGATGAACGACTCCGAATCGAGTTACTAAATACTAGAGCCACCTCAGTCCCAGAACTTATTTCGATTGCTTCATCAATAAGGATGAAACGTTCTAATCCATCTTCAAACAATATGACTCCAAATAAACGTCCACGTTTTTCAACAACATCGGGCTGCCGTATATGTAAAAGAAACAACCATTTTACAAGCGAATGTTACTTCAAATCTTCTGACCCCAAGTTAGAACAGAGCAATAAGGAAGTAAAAGCAAACCAGAGCAATAAAACAACAAACTGTACATTTTGTAAAATTCCGGGACATACGTTTGAGACATGCTTCAAGCGCCGACGTTCAGTGACCTCAAACATCAACTGCGTTGATGGGTCTAAATTAGCTCCAATAAAATTAAAGATTGCATCAAAAACATTTCAGGCAGTCTTCGATAGTGGTGCAGAGTGCTCACTGATGCGAGAATCGATAGCAACCGCATTACCAGGACGAAGACTACAATCGGTCAACTACCTAAAGGGAATCGGACAATTTCCTGTGCTATCAATAACTACACTTGATACAATCGGCATCATTGACAATATAAATGTGGAACTTCAGTTTCATCTGGTGGCAGATTATGAGATGAGTACAGATATCCTAATAGGTATGAATTTAATAAACAATACAAACTTAACTATGATTATCACTTCAAATGGAACAAGACTAACTCGACAGCTGAATGTAAGCCACATCCCATGTAAAAACCCTATCTTCGACAAATTAGATTGTGACGTTACAAATGAAGAAGATATGATAAGACTGCGCACACTCTTAAATAAATACCAACACTTATTCATTAAAAAATAATACAGGAAAGGCCAACAGTTTCAACATGCTGACTACTTCAGTAGGAACCCGATTGAGCTTACAGTAAATATAATGACTAAAGATCTAGACTGGCTTAAGGTTGAACAACGACGTGACGAAACTCTGCGACCTATAATGGACGCTTTAAGAGATAACAACGCTATGAATGGCTATGTTCTAGAACACAACGTCCTCAAACGCCTCGTACAGGATCCTACCTTTGGAGATAAAATATGTATTGTGGTTCCTAGGTCCTTTCAGTGGAGTCTAATAAACTCATTTCACACAGCATTGAAACATCCAGGATGGGAGAAAACTCTGCAAAAAATCAAGGACAGCTACTGGTTTGACAAAATGAACACTATTACCCGTAGGTTTGTTGAAAATTGCATAATCTGCAGAATATCCAAAGGAGCATCCGGTGCCATACAAGCTCAAATGTACCCAATTCAAAAGCGAACGGCGGCCTTTCAAGTGATTCACATAGACATAACAGGTAAAATGGGAACATCTAACGACCAGCAATATGTGATTATCACGATTGATTCATTTACAAAATATGTGCTATTTTATTATGCAACCAATAAGAATCCCCATAGTACTTTAGCTGCCCTGAAACATACAATTCACTTATTTGGTACTCCAGTGCAAATCATAGTAGACGGCGGAAGAGAGTTCTTGAGTGAGTTCAAGACTTATTGCGATCGAGTTGGAATAGATGTCCATTCTATAGCACCGGGAATATGCCGAGCGAATGGACAAGTAGAACGCATTATGGGTACACTTAAGAATGGATTAACCATAATAAAAAATTATGAAACAGAAGAGTGGCACACAACGCTCGAAGAACTTCAGCTTGCGATAAACTGCACTCCTCATCGTGTCACAGGCGTAGCACCTCTTACTCTGCTCACTCAGCGGAAGCATTGCGCTCCTCCAGAATTACTTAACCTTCTAAATATTGATGAACAAACGATTGACATTGAAGCACTATCTAGTCATGTCCAACTAAAGATGTCACAAAGTGCGGAGCGCGACAGGCAGCGCTTTAATTCACGCAAAGCTAAAATTCAATATTTCCAGCGAGGTGACTATGTCCTCATAAAAAATAACCCGCGTAATCAAACTTCATTAGATGTTAAATTTAGTGAACCATACGAGATTACAAGAGTTTTAGACAACGACCGCTATCTGGTAAAGAGGGTAGTAGATGCAGGGCGTCCTAGAAAAGTCGCTCATGACCAACTTAGTCGAGCACCCCAACCGGGGAATCAGATGACCGTATCGGCAGAAGATGACCCTCCGGCGAGTCCAACACCGAATAATGCACCCATACCATCGATTCCCCAAGCTAGAATGACCGAGTCACAATCACAAGAAATCTGTGATTAAACACAGCATCACAACGAATGGTATGCTTTTTGCTTGCATAAGTTTATTTTTATATTCAGATATCAAGTACCATAGGGTACGCTACAATAAAGTACCACAGTGTACGCTACAATAAAGTACCACAGTGTACGCTACAATAAAGTACCACAGTGTACGCTACAATAAAGTACCACAGTGTACGCTACAATAAAGTACCACAGTGTACGCTACAGTAAAGTACCACAGTGTACGCTACATTAAAGTACCACAGGGTACGCTACAACAAAGCACCACAGTGTACGCTACAATAAAGTACCACAGTGTACGCTACAATAAAGTACCACAGTGTACGCTACAGTAAAGTACCACAGTGTACGCTACAGTAAAGTACCACAGTGTACGCTACAACAAAGTACCACAGTGTACGCTACAATAAAGTATCACAGGGTACGCTACAATAAAGTACCACAGTGTACGCTACAATAAAGTACCACAGTGTACCCTAATACACTTTAGGTACTATGCAAACTAAATGTTTCAGATAAACATCAAATTGGACACGGCTGGTGCAGAGCGCGCACCGCCTGTCAGAATGGCCGTATCGGCGCAACAGCATTAATATCAACTAACTTACTAAGTTTTTAAGTAATTATAATTGTTTATTACGTTGTAATCTCTAATTATTAAGGTTAAAATAACATGGAGTTCTTGTAAGCAAGTAATAAAATAGTTTTTGTAAGATTCGCATATAACATCCCCACTGATGTTTTTACTATAAATACACAAGGCAAACGGTTCGGAGCTCAGTTGTGTTCGAGCTGTTGAACGGAACAGAGCTCCTATTAATGTTCGTACATTAAAGGGATAACTGAGTAACATCGTTTTTATTTTACTACGTCATAATGAATAGTGAAAACAGTATTGATGAAAGTGACGTCAGCATTGCTGACGCCACTATTTTTAAAAACGTCCCGGCGCCGGGACCCCCGTTATATATATTTTTTGCATTTGACATGCTTAGCAACATACATTAAACACAAAGTGAAAAATGGTGTGAATTGGCAAAGCATCTGGACGGTATCCAGGAGATGCAGGTTCGAATCCTGCTCGTGACTGTTATTTTCGATGTCACATTTTTCACTTTGTGTTTAATGTATGTTGCTAAGCATGTCAAATGCTAAAAATATATATAAAAATATCTAAATATCTTCCTTTGACTTGTTTTATTTTATAGCTATTTTCCTTATTTTCCTTCTTTATTTTTTTATAGCTTTTTATTTTTTGTTTTTTTCTAAATCCCACCACTGAAGGAATGTAACATAGTTCCAGTGCCTGCCAATAAGGCGTAGAAACAGCACATGGCGGGTTTATTTAGTAGGTGAGGGCCCCACAATACCCTGTTGCCCCGAACGACGGGGTGTACGGTTAGGAACATTTCATCCCGCCTTAACAAAAAAATGAAAGGCTCAAAAATCCCATTCTCCTTTCTTATAATATTGAAATTGTTACGGTACTTAATAAATATAATTAATAATTTAATTTATTGGGCGCGTCTCAACATTAAACGTTAAAGTTTGGCGAGTACATTGAAGCTTACAATATGTACTATGTCATTGAGATAAATAAATAAAAAAAACCATCTGGATATCAGAACAACGACAACCCTAGGTGAACCTAAGTGAAAAATGCGGATGACGTCATCCGTATTTTTCGAAGCTGATGACGTCATCCGCATTTAACCAGATAGCTAATATATGCCTGACTGCGGCGCGTGCTTGCGGAAGAGTGAACGCAGTGCTAAACAAATTCATACAAAGCGAACAAAAATGCGTGCCTGCGTTGCGTACGGCGCGGATAAATGGACGTGTAGCTTAGGGGTCAACATTTTTTGATACGAGTTGGACATCAAATTCTTTACCTTTACTCCCAACTCCGATAGATGAAAAACTACCAAACATGTGTAGGCTAAATAAGATCCTTTGTGAAATATTGGGAAATGATTTTGTATCCATTCTTAGCATACCTATTATCCGTTATGTTCTGCTAATTGTAAACAACAAGCATGTAAGTACCTGAATAGTCGAAGTGATGCACGGACCAACCAGTCCCAATCTTCCATAAATACGGGTGTGTAATCCGCGATATAAATCACGTGATAGCTCGAACTCGTAGCTATCGCTTGTTGAGCTGCCAAGTATGACACCTTGTATCCTCCTCGCCCCCTCTCCCTGTTTGACGGGTAGCGAGGAGAGGACTGCCAGTTTTCCTGGAAGCTGGTTACGAGCGGGAGGCGGTAGTGTTGAACTAGAAGAAGGTCTAGCCCTTCTTTCTTTGAGAACTTTTGTTTTTTTCAAGTCTAGGAGCTATGGCTTTAGTACGTAGCTGCGTTTCCATATCGTGTAGATCCGCGAATATGCGGCAGCTATCACTTGAGTCTGTCTTAAGTAAAAGAGGCGATCCTCTGTTTAATGCATTCATTCCAGCGCCAATTTGTTGTTGGAATGAATCCGGTTTTTTATATTGATTTCTAACAATGTTAATAGCGGTGGATATTTCTGGGTTAAATTTTGGGCCCAATAAGAAAGGGCAATTATTTAGCATTCAATAATTATTGAAAAGAGTAGGTATTTTTATATTCTTTGGGTAAGCCATTTCTGAGTAGAGGTTGCCACCTACATGCTAGATTTTTTTATTTTTTTTCACTATGCTTTGATGTGTAATCAGTGAGTTCACTTAATGCGGACAAAATATCCAAAGGTAGTTCCACTATCTTTTTGCAGGGTCCTTGGTTGTAGGAGCAGGATCGTCATGGGTGACGACAGGTACCTAGTTGATCTGTGCAAGGTCTGTGTCCCCAACAGGCATGTCATTCATTATTTCATCATTAAATGGTAGGTAGGTCAATCACTGCATCGGAAATGGGGGCGGCTGTTTCGCGGATTCGTTCCAAGAACACCGCCCCCGGCCCGGACGGGACACCCGCCCGGGTGCTGGCCCTGGCTCTGGACCACCTGGAGCCCCACCTCAGGGGACTGTTCGACGCGTGCCTGGCGTCTGGACGGTTCCCTGATTGCTGGAAGGAGGGGAGGCTGGTACTCCTGCCGAAGCCGGGACGAACGCTGGATTCGGTCGGGGCCTTCAGGCCCATCGTGCTGCTGGATGAGGCGGGTAATCTGCTCGAGAGAATCCTCGCTGCCCGCATTGTCCAGCACCTGCGCGACGTCGGGCCCGACTTGTCAGACGCCCAGTTTGGTTTTCGAGCTGGTCGTTCGACAGTTGGCGCGATCATGCGTCTGAGGGCCGCGGCCCTGGCAGTCGTCACCGGCGGGGAAATGCTATTGGCGGTGTCGCTTGACATCGCCAACGCATTTAATAGTCTGCCATTCAGCTGCATCAGGGAGGCGCTCCGGTATCACGGGATGCCTGTATACCTGAGGCGGCTGGTGGCGGACTATCTAGAGGGCCGCAGCGTCGCCTATGAGAGCCGCATAGGGGACGTTGTGAGGAGACCCATGTCGTGCGGTGTCCCGCAGGGTTCGGTCCTGGAGCCGCTCCTGTGGGACATCGGTTACGACTGGGTGGCGCTGTCAGCTCCCCCCCCCCGGGCTGGCGGTCATCTGCTATGCGGATGACACGGTGGCCCGGGGTGGAAACTTCGAGGATGCGGCGTTCCTGGCCACCTCAGGGACCTCGGTGGTAGTTAGGAGGATCAGGGCGCTGGGGCTAAGGGTGGCCCTGGACAAGCCGGAGGCCCTACTTTTCCATGGGCCCCAACGTCGGCCACCTGCTTAGCGCCTCGATCACAGTGGACGGGGTCCAGATTGGAGGGCAGGCCCAGATTAAGTATCTGGGCTTGGTGCTGGAAGGGCGGTGGCGCTTTCGCGAGCACTTCCGCCAACTGTCCCCGAGGCTAGTCGGTGCAGCGTCCGCCCTTGCACGGCTCATGCCGAATTTGGGCGGACCTAACAATGCGTGCCGACGGCTTTACGCGGGGATGGTCCGGTCGATGGCGCTGTACGGCGCACCAGTGTGAGCGGGGTCCCTGGACGCACTGAACAGGGCTCTTCTGTGGAGACCACAGAGTCGTTGCGTCCAGGGTCATACGTGGATACCGCACGGTGTCGACGGAGGCCGCCTGCGCGCTGGCTGGAATCCCCCCGTGGGACTTGGAGGCGGAGGTGCTCGCCGAGGTGTATCAGCGGGCGTCGCAAGAGCGGGAGGGGGGCGGACGCCCCCTACCCAGGGAGGTGGCCAGGTGGCAGGGCGATGCCCGCCGAGCTGCCATGGCCAAGTGGAGGGCACGGTTGGAGGCGCCCCGGGCCGGTCTTTGGACCGTAGGGGCGCTCCAGCCGGTGCTGGAGGAGTGGGCGCGACGGCAGGGTGTCCTTACCTTCCGACTGGTGTAGGTGCTGTCGGGGCACGGTTGCTTCAGCAGATATCTGCACATAGTCGAAAGGAGGGAAGCGACTCCGGGCTGTCACCACTGCAACTGTGACGAGGACACGGCGCGGCACACGCTCGACTCGTGCCCGGCTTGGGCCGAGCCGTGAACTCGTCGCGGCAATAGGGGGGGGACCTCTCGCTGCCGAGTGTCGTCAGAGCGATGCTTAGCAGCGACAGGAACTGGGCCGCGGTCGATACCTTCTGCGAGGAGTTTATCTCGCGGAAGGAAGCGGTGGAGAGGGCCAGGGAGGAGGATTCTTCCGCTGAACCAAACCGCCGCCAGCGACCGGGGCGGCGCAGGCATAGGTACCTGCGCCTCATGCCGCCCTAGCTGAGGCTGCGGGTGGATGGACCGGGGAACATCCGCCACCCGCAAGGCCTCCCGAGAAGGTGCGACGCTCCGTGTGTGAATGCGTCGCTCAATAGAGGGTTCCCGAAAGGGTAAGCCGCCGGCGGACCACCGAAGGAATGTAACATAGTGGCTCCCCAATAAAGGCGGAGAGACGGCACACGGCGGGTTTCTTTAGTGGGTGAAGGCCCCACACTACCCTGTTCGTTGCCGCGAACGACGGGGTGTGCGGTTAGGAACATTTTTTCCCGCCTTAACAAAAAAAAAGGTAGGTCAATCACCACTATAAGGAATAATAATTGCTAAGTAAAATTGATGGTAAGTACGTATATATAACATATATACGAGTTCGTACTATGTTTGTGGTATTTGCATTTTTTAAATGCTATTTTGCAGTTTATAACGGTATATGTCCATTTGTCCATAATAGGAAATACCTTAATTTCTGGAGAAATTGCCTTCGTGTTGAATCTCGTTCAACTTCCAGGCGCGACATGTGTTCGTATTTCGAATCAAGGAGTAAAGCAAAAATATGTTTTTGGTTTTTGCATTTGCTATTTTTAAGTTTGAGACTGTATATGTCCGTAATAGGAAATACCTTAATTTCTGGAGAAATTGCCTTCGTGTTGAATCTCATTCAACCGCCAGGCGCTTCATATGTTTGTATTTCGAATAAAGGCATAAATCAAAGTACCGTTGTAAACTGATGAAAATATCGTATTGCTTACCTGCGTTGATATCGCCCTCTGAATATAATGAATTTAGAACAATCTGTTGTCATGTTTTATTTTTACAATTTTTACTATTTATTTATTTATTTTTAATAATGTTTAATCTTTTAGTTTTATAATTTTTTTTTTTGTAGGTAGAATTAAACGTGTTATCGTTGCCGCGCATGAAAAAAGAATGAGGCTCGGGCCGGTCGGTATCGATAAGGTGCGTAGTGGGATAGACGGAAATATGTAAACGGAAGTACAATTTTTTGCAGTAAATTTTAAAAATCTAAACGTGCGAAGTTGCCTGTATGTTAAAAGGACTACCTTGTTAATTATATCTGAAGAATGAAGCGAAGAAATATAATGAACATAACCACGACAATTTCACGTAATTTTGATATGATTCCAAATTGTTTATTGTGATACATTACATTTGCTATCAACATATGTAGTTATTCTTAATTTACGCAGAATTCCACGTCAGACACAGGTTAAGGACAACAGACAATAGCACCTACGTCTTACGAATTGGTAATCCAGGCTCGAAATGCATGTATTCGAAGCACGTTGTAAATGTTACCAAAGATGAGGACGATTAGTGCAGTAATTTTATATCCATAAAAGTCATTTGATTTGCCTTTTTGTATACTATGCGACTGTCAAACAAGTATATGGCTCACCTGATGGTAAGCACTTACCGTAGCCTACACGCTACACACTGCTTGTTTACAATTTATCATTGCTCGGCGAAGGAAACCTGCATGCCTGAGAGATTTTCTTAACGGCTTGTGAAGTCTGCCAACCGACCCTAGGCCAGCGTGGTGTTCTATGGCCTAAACCCTCTCACCATGAGAGGAGACCCGTTCCCAATAGTGGGACAGAAAAGGGGTTGAAAAATAAATACACGCTAGCAACACCAGAGGCATCACTCGCACTAGAGGAGGGATAATAAGGAGATGATAAGGACTATTTGGGCCTCTGGCGCCCTAACTCACCATACGAAACACCTTCAATCTTCTGTGAGAGGGTAGTATTTCCCCGATCGAACAGCCCATTCATACGAAAACTAGAACCTCTTCTAGACTATTTCTATTACAGCCTAATACTATACAGACACGGAGGCTTTAGGTTCCGAAGTATGCAGGAATTTGTTTGTATCAATTCTTTGCTACCTTAGCAAGCAAACCGTTATATCGGTACAAATAGTTAACGTGCTTTCCGAACATATTTAACAGTTGAGTCATAGCCCAGTTGTGCACTTGCCGCTTGGACGACCGGTAAGGTAACCATCTATTTGTAGACACTTGACCTCCTCCGTGCCTTCTGAAGGCACGTTAATCAGTAGGTAAAATCGTGGCGGTCGTTTCATATTGTAATCCTGAAAAAAAAAAAATTACTCTCGGTCTTGATCCTGGATTTGATATCACCAGTTTTCCCTATTAGGGTCGTGGATAAATACTAATCATCTAAAACCGAACAGAGTGGAAGCTGACCTCAACAGAGTTCGGTATAGACGAGGGAGACGCTGATGACATTAGAGATGTGGACCTCAACGTAATAACGATAAATGACTGCACAGATGGCGGAGTGGTTTAAATACTGACCTCCCGCCCCACTACTGTGGGTTTGATGCCCACACAGGACAACTCTTTGTGGTTATTCTTTATACTACATGGGTGGCAAACAAGCATACGACCCACCCGATGGTAAGTTGTTACTGTAGCCTATAGACGCTAGTAACACCAGAAACATCACTCACGCTCCGCCATCTCCAAGGAAAAGGTTAGGAGGTGGATAGGAAGGATAATAAAAAGAGGATAGAGAGGGGGTTTGGGCCTCAGGTGCTCTCAATCACCATACGAAACACAACGGCAGGAGTCATTGCCGTTGATACACGCTGATCTTCTGTGAGAGGGTGGTACTTCCCCGATCGAGCCGGCCCATTCATGCTAGGATAAGAAAAGTGAACTCAGAACTTAGAATTGATTTTTGTGTGATCTTCAAATGTTTGTTATAAGTCTGAGTATACTTTGTGTCCGTGAAATTGTACGTTTGTAAAGTCTCCCGCGATACAATGATTGTTGCTTAGTGCAGTGCTGCCTTTAAAAAAATGGTACAATACGAGTGGTTCGGTACATTTTAATTAACAACACGGAAAAAGCGCGTTTAAAACAAGTTCATACATGTTCGCGAGTAGTGCCCTTAACCTCCAGCCGTATGACACGTATACGATCAAGGTTCATTGCGATACAGCCTCATATGACTCACTTATTCTATGCATCACTTTCGACAATGAGCATTTAACATAAGATGAGATTATTTTTATGTTAATGCGGGAAAAAAAATACCTAACCGCACACCCCGTCGTTTGGGGCAAGAAACAGGGTAGTGTGGGGCCCTCACCCACTAAAGAAACCCGCCGTGTACCGTCTCTCTGCATTTATTGACTGGCCACTGGATATTACGTTACATTGCTTCAGTTTTAAATTAATTTTTCAAATTATTTATGCCGTGTAGAGCCGGCTTTAGAATTGTCCCACCCCTCTCCACCCATGAAAGTCGTAAGAGCCGACTGAGGGAATACTTGCGGAGTGGGCAGCAGCACTCCCTCGAGTATTAATAACATCCACTGCGATTGCCATCCCACCTGCCAAGCGTGGCGATTACGGCACTATCCCTCCTTTGGGGAGGCCTATGTCCAGTAGTGGACGTCGAAAGGCTGATGGATGGAGGTAAATTATGTAATTTAAATAGCTTTGTTAATTCGCATGCATCACGTTTTAAGTTTTAGTTTATTTTCGTGCTTATGATGACACACGAGCAATAACAATTTCACGGATGGAAATAGACGGGTGTCCTCCGCTACAACCAAAACATATCAAGACGCTACACCGTCAGTCACACAGCAGACATATATACTGACCCTTTTTCACCCGATAACAATTGAGTACTCCCACTTGGTACCCAATCGTACCAGTAATGCAATAAGTGACAGTTCAAACATCCTGCATCATTACTATATAGTAGTCACAACGGATCTTCATGTCTCTGAAGTTAAAAACAGAGCAAGAAGTGGGGATTGTGACGAAATCATATGATCAGTGCTGACCAATTCAAGTGTACTCGATTAACAAAACAATCGAATGAGATCACAATGTTTTCATATATAATTGTTTAGGTAATATTTATTATTTTTATATTCAAAAAAAGTAGGTATACGAGCGATTTTAGTAAATAAGGTTTTATCTACATATAGAAGAGTGCACATCTTTTAGTACGATCGATAAATAACATTATTATCGATTACAATTGTTAAATTATAATGGAACATTAATGTAAAGTGTAGAAGAGGCACATGCCTTGTGACCTGTTTTTCCGTACTCCGTGCTTGTGACACAAAAATAGCTACTGCGTAGCGTCTTGAAGCCAACCAAGAGACACAAAGATCCGTTGTGACTACTACCTACCTACTCATGTTTCAATTAAATGTACCTATATGTTGACATGCTCGGGCATTTAGGAAAACGTACTCACGAACGCACACCAACATTACAATCAAGTAACTTCGTCCATATATAAATAACTTGCTTACTACGGTGACGCTATTCACTACTATACTTTACAAATCAATGGAGTATGTTTATAAAGTAAATAGGTACTTTTTTACGCACGCTTGACTTGGGGAGTAAGCTGGTGAATGTGTGGCGTGAGCGTTACGAAAAGTGTGATCAGGCGAGGCGAACGGAAGTTGAGAGGGAGATATAAGTCAGTGAAGATAGAAAGAGAGAGAGTTATGTTTCGTATATTACTGTAGGGGCAGGAGAGAGAGATGCGAGCACACATTTTCTTTCTGTCTTTCTCATTATTAATAGATATTAACATTATTAATAATATATATATTTATTGTCAAGTTTTACTTCAGTCGTGTGGTCTAAAGCACACTCGTTTTTTTTTTGTTACGCCTTCACGCATAATGACTTAACGTCTGGAGTACTTACGAGAACACATATGCCACTTTTTACGCTGTATCTGTGGAATGGTTGTTTCTGAATCCATCCATCCATCAGCCTTTCGACGTTCACTGCTGGACATAGGCCTCCCCAAGACAACGCCACAACATGTGTTCCGCTCATATGGGGGATAGTGCCGTAATCGCCACGCTTGGCAGGCGGGTTGGCGATCGCAGTGGATGTTGTTAATACTCGAGGTAGTGCTGCTGCCCAATCCCCTAGTATTCCATCAGTCAGCTCTTACGACTCCCATGGGTGGAGAGGGATGGGAGAATTCTAAAGCCGGCCCCACACGGCATAATATAGGCATGGCATATTTTTGAATAAAGATTATTAAATTATAATAGACAGAAGAAGATGTTAGCAAAAGGACTTCGCTTGCTTGTCAACTGACTTCAAAAAGGAGTAGGTTCTCAATTCGACTGTATCTTTTTTTGTATATTTGTTACGCGATTATTCCGCCAATTATGAATTGATATCAATGATTCTTTTTGTTTGGTATGTTCTACTTCAAAAGTAGTCCCATTTAAATCTTATCCAAATTTTCAAAAATCAACAAAGTCTAAAACTATGTTTATCGATGATATTATTTCATTTACTTCGAAACCTCTGTCTCATTGGAGCAGTGCGGTTAGTTGGCTACCCAAATTGTATAAGTAGTATTAGTCCAAAAATAACAAAAACAATAGGTATATTATACTTATAATATATATTATAACATTAACATCATTTTTGGCACCGACTTCAAACACGGTGTTTAGCACGGAAATCGTATGTAAATACCAATTATTATTTGCTTTTTAGTTCCTGTGTGTCTTTTGAAGCCGTTTTATTTTATTTAAAAATAATATCAGGGTACAAGCTATGAGGTGGCTGTTCATATCTTAAGAACTTTTAAGTAACAGAGGTGAGGTGTTGTTGAAAGTGGATGTTAAAACTGGTAGAGAATGCTTTTAGCATTAAGCCGCCTTTGTACGTATAGTGTGCATGAAGGTTAAATAAAATGCTTTCAACTCCGTTAATACGTTGTTTTAATAGCGAGTTGAATTAATAAGCAGCAACATGTTAATTACATTATAATAAATAATGATTGTAAAAAAGCGTGGGGTACTTTTTACTATATCAATGAACTATTTGTAACATTTGATGTTAGCATATATTTTCGGAAACAGGATGTCAACAAGGTGATTCCCTGTGGCCGGCTTTTATTCAATCTCGCTATTCGCCATCATTAACCATCTCGAATCATTTAATGTGTGTTATTCAGGAACCCTAGGACCCGATATAAATATAGATTCCAAAGATTTAGTTTTTCTAATTTCGGAATTTGATTCTATTAACCTAGATATAAATGCTTTCGAGTGTGTATTAACATAATAAAAAAAAACACTTCACAGACTGGGTTCTTCTATCCTCGACAAATCCATTTCAGATTTGTTGAGGAAAATATATCATTTTCGTGCAGTTTCGGAGATCCATCCATCCATCTATCAGCCTTTCAACGTCCACTGCCGGACATAGGCCTCCCCAAGAGAACGCCACAACGAGCGGTCCTGCGCCGACCGCATCCAACGCCCCCGCGGCTTTGACCAGATCATCGGTCCCATTTTTTTTTGCGTGCTCATTATGGGGGATAGTGCCGTAATCGCCACGTTTGGCAGACGGGTTGGCGATCGCAGTGGATGTTGTTAATACTCGAGGGAGTGCTGCTGCCTACGGTATTCCCTCAGTCGGCTCTTACGACTCCCGTGTGTAGAGAGGGGTGGGACAATTCTAAAGCCGGCCACACGGCATTTCGGAAAGATTACTTAAAATTAAATCGCACATGGCTTTTACGACGAATTTCAAATTATAAGGATTTGGCGACCGAAATGCTGGCTTATATCTCGGCCAAATAATAGGCCTCGCCATCCAGAGGGGTAATGCTGCCAGCGTTTTGGGCATGTTGCCACTTGAACGAACTTTAGTCTAGTATTTAAGGTTCGTTCAAGTATAGTAAGTTTATTTTAGAACTTTCTTTTTTATTTATTTTTACACTAATAAGTGAGTAATAGTTTATTTAAGTACTTCTTGGTATCGCCACAAGCTGGTTTTTAATATTTTTTGAATTTTATAAGCAGATTCGAATAAATCCTTTTTAACACGCTTATATTGGCTTGGTATGTATCTATGTAACGGAATCTTCGAACGTAATTTTTGCACCCTCTTCAAGACGTCGGATTGATTTGAAACTTTGCACACTTATCAAGGGCCGATGACAATGCAATAATTTTAATTTATAAATGATACAAATAGTTCATTGATATATTAAAAAGCACCCCACGCATTTTACAATCATTATTTATTAAAATATTATTTACTACTTTTTAGTTACATTAGCTATTAAAGGGTCTTATTTTAGTTTTTTAAACTATATTAATAGAAACATAACATCTTCCTAATTACAAGCAGGCGTCTTTTTAGAAGCAAATCACTACATTCCGTAACCGTAAACACTAATTAGCTAGCAGATCCTACCAGGTTAACCAATAATTACGTACATAACACTTACGCAAGCGGTCGCTAAGTCTTAACCGATATGTGTTACCTCATCCTACGCTCCACTTAGCATACATATACCTTCACTATGACGACTAGCTGTCTGCACTAACAGCTGAGAATCGTGAACTAACGAACTCAGCAACATAGTGCTGCATTTTGTTTGCTCATCAAACATAATTTCTTCTTTTTTTTTTATTATGGCAATCATCCTAAGCCATTGTTGCCAGTATCTAATTTCAGCTAAATAATTTCATGTTGCATCAAAAATTTCATAATTTTTGAGGTACTGAACAATAGTTTTCATTCTCAACTAGTCTTTGCCCCCGGCTCCGCCGCAGCCAAAAGCTAGTTTTTAGGTAATATCTCAGGTTCCCGATATACTACTCTGTCAAGAAAGTACCGGGAAAAGATAAATAATACACAAATTTTTTGTTATTCATCCAAATTTATTTTATCATCTTCAAAGTATGCTTCTTCAGAAACGATAGACTTATGACAACGAATAATCCAATCATCAAAATATTTTTAAACGCTGTTTTTGAGTTCAGTTCTCGCCGCGAATTCTCCTTTATGTGTTCTACCGATTGAAAACGAAGTGGTAATTTCAGTTTAGGAAACAGAAAGAAGTCGGCTGGAGCCATATCTGGTGAATATGGTGGTTGCTCGATGGTATTTGTTGAGTATTTGGACAAAAATTCATTCACAATGATGGCCTTGTGCGAAGGCGCATTATCGTGGTGCAAAATCCAAGAATTGTTTTTCCACAAATCTGGCCTTTTTCGTCGAATTTGCTCTCTTAAACGCCGCATAACGCTCAAATAATATTCTTTATTTACCGCTTGACCTTGTGGCAAGAATTCCGAGTGCACAACACCGCGATAATCAAAGAAAACAGTCAACATGACTTTGACTTTTGATCGACTTTGGTGTGGATTTTTCGGTTTCGGTTCAGTTGGAAGTCGCCACTCCGAAGCTTGTTGACTAGTTTGCATGTCAAACTCGTAAACCACGTCTCGTCACCAGTAACAATGCGTTTTATGAATGTTGGGTCGGAATTGACTCGTTCTAGCATGTCCTCAGCGACTATCGTGCGATAGTTTTTGGAGAAGATTCAGGTCTTTTGGGACTAGCCGAGCGGAAACATGTTTCATACCCGAGTGATTATTTAAAATCGGTACGGATCGACTCGTGAGATACAGAAAGTTCGGCGGCTATCTCTCTCAAAGTTGAATGAGGATTTTCAGTCACTATTTCCTTCACTTTTGCAATGTTAACTTCAGTTGCAGACGTTGATGGCCTACCTGAGCGAGGCAAAATCTTCCATCACATCTCGACCGCTTTTAAACGCTTTGTACCACTCATAAGCACGTGTTTTTGATAAATTCGATTCACCGTAAGCCTTCTGTAACATTTTCAGTGACTCCGAACACGAAATTCCATTGGCAATGTAAAATTTAAGACAAACTCTTTGTTCGATGTTTTTGTCCATTATGAAATTCGCAATACACACTAGATATTATATAACTAAAAACAGCACTGTATTTAATATAAATAACAGATGCAACTCAAATTCCGCACCAAAATGGATAACAGTTGTTCCAATCTAACAACAACAAAAAAAACAAAAATTTGAATTTGGAACCATAAACAAATCATCCATTCCCAATACTTTCTTGCCTGAATGTAGTAGCGGGATAAAATGTATACCAGTTGTTAAGTCTAATCAAGAGCTATCAAACAAGAAAAGTTTCATCAAAATCCGTTCAGTAGTTTTTGCGTGATGCGCGAACAAACAAACAGCCATTCAGACAAAAAATCTAAAAAAAAACGTTTTGTGTTTAGACACGCCTGTAGGTATAGCCTAGTACAGTATTTTTTCTCAAATATCTTAAATGTACAGACATAGCCATGTTACAGTTTTATAATAGTACCTATAGATAAAGATTATGGTGGAATTCCGATTATCGTGTAAAGTCTAGTAACATTAAATACTAGCCTTTGCCAGCGACTTCGCCGCAGCCAAAAGCTAGTTTTTCTGTTATATCTCAGGTTCCCGATATAGTAGCGGGATAAAATGTCTACCAGTTTTGAAGTCAAATCAAGGCCTTTGAAATAAAAAAAAGTTGCATCTAAATCCATCTAGTAGTTCTTTTAAATAAATTCTAAAAAAAAACTAGGGTAAATAATTTTTAGAGTAGCAATAGGAAATGGTGTGCTAGAACAAGTGGAAGAATTTGTATATCTTAGATGTGGATTCAGTCGGGATGGAAGGTACACCACTGATGTAGAGAGAAGAGTGAATGCAGGAAATAAAGTGAACGGAGCATTGGGACAACTTCTCGGCAGCCACCACCTCAACCAGAAGACACGTGTCGCAATACACAACGCAGTGCTTGTCCCAACGTTATTATATGGAAGCGAGAGTTGGGTATGTAAAAAGGAGCATGAGAGTAATATCAATGCGGTCGAAATGCCATCTCTACGGAGAATCTGTGGAGTGAGGCTGACTGACTGCATTCGTAACAATGACGTAAGAGAGCGAATAGGTATGAAAGAGAGTATTGGTGTAAAGATGCGAAAGGGAATGCTCCGATGGTTCGGACATGTGGAAAGAATGCCGGACGAACGACTGGCTAAGAAGATATACAATGCGAAAGTGGAAGGATGTAGGTACAGGGGAAGACCGAGACTTACCTACCTAGACCAAATTGGTCATGTATTGAAGGAAGGTGGAGTCAGGAGTCTCCGAAACCGGCGAGCGTGTATGAAGAGAGTTATGAATGTCGAGGAAGCGAGAGATGTATGCAAGAATAGAGCCTCTTGGCACTCTGTTCTCTCTGCCTACCCCGCAAGGGAAATGGCGTGATGATAAGTTAGTTTTAGTTATTTAGTTAAATAATTTTCTAGTTTTTCGGTTATATCTCAGGTTCCCGATATAGTAGCGAGATAAAATGTATACCAGTTTTTAAGTCTAATCAAGGCCTTTCAAATCAAAAAAGTTTCATCAAAATCCGTTCAGTAGTTTTTGTGTGATGCGCGAACAAACAAACAGATAAACAGACAGACAAAAATTCTGAAAAAAAAATTGTTTTGTGTTTAGACACGCCTATATAACCTATTACAGTAAATTTTTTTCTCAAATATATTAAGGGAAAGAAAGAGAGAGAGAGAGGTATCTATTAAGTGTCCGTTAATTTGACAACTTCCAAGCGTAGGACAGAGAAAACTTACCATTAAATTTGTAGGACTATACGGCCATTTCATTATACAAATATTCAAAACATCAGATGGCTAATAATTTGAATGACCTCTTTATTTACATTTGTCTCTCTATAATTGTAGTGGAGCACGCTCCAGTCAAACTACCCATTTTGTAGGACAATTGTTATTCCGAGTTTATTATCCAATTATCTTAACATTTAAACTTACTGTTAGTCAGACAATTTCGACAGCCCACCAAATCGGAACGTTTTATACCTGCACTCTTTATTAGCTACCTCTATCGAGATTTTTCACAGAGAAAAACTTGGGCGTCTTGTCGAACGGAAACTACTCACAAAGATTGAACCTGTTATTAATCACTTAAACGAATAGGCAGCGGCTCCTGTACTATTACACATTACCTATTGTTGACTTGCCTACTTTTTTACTATACTTATCGTAGCTTGCCTTTAAAACTCGCTTGGAATACAACAAACTGTTCTCTTTTATTAAACTGTCAAATGCCTATCATAGACACAAAACATAATGGGGTTTATTAAACATAATACCCATGCATTGAACAGAAAAATCATGGCAGCATGCGTGTCTGTATAATATATTTCAACATACACATGTTTCCTGGACACGACCAAACATAGGTGATGAAAGTACCTACAGAGCAAGTTGTTGTAGGGATAGAAATTAAACAAGCCAGTCTATTACTTTACGTATCTAACTATAAAAATGGCTCGGCTATTTATTAAGTGCAATAAAATTTGTTTGCAATAATAACTTAGTAGTAAGTTTTGTCCGTGTGGAGACGGACTAAGAATACAATTGTCACCACCCCATTCTTTCCCACGGGTATCGTATTAGGCGACTAAGGGAAGTAAGCAATTACCATCCAATGCCTGACTGGTGGTAGGGCTGGGTACCAAGTGAGAGTACTCACTTGGTATCGGGCCCGAGCGGGTTGGTACCACCATCTCCAGTGTGACCGGTCATGAAGCACATCGTTGCGTTTTGGCTGTAGCAAGAGATAGCCGTTTATTCTTTCATTTCATATCTGTGAAATGAAATGGTGAGCAGCGGTTTGACAATGCTCTCGGTACAGTTAAGTCCGTGACCAACGGTTATCATTTACCATCAGATGGGCCAGTTTTTGAAGTAGTAGAGTCTTGCTTCTTACAGCATAAATAGGCCGGCTCGACCAGGAAAGTACCATCTCACAGAGGATCAGCCTAAAACAACGTTAGGTATTTCTACACACTTCTCTCGTACTATGACTGAGAGCACCGGAGGCCTAAAGCCTCTCTTTATCACCTTCTTATTATCCTTCCTTTCTCCCTCCTATCCCTTTCCTAGGAGGGGGCGACGCGTGAGTGATACCTCTGGTGTTGCCAGCGTCTATAGGTTAGGGTAACTGCTTACCATCAGGTGGGCCCGTATGTTTGTTTGGCACGCTAGTAATATAACGTAACTACTTTTTTATATGTATGATGTATGTTGGTTATCCTATTCCGATATCACTATCGAAAATAGTTAAGTTACCTAAAGGTTGTCAGCAGTTTAGTTGTAGAAAACTAATTGTACCTACCTTTATACTAGTAGACTTACCATGGGTAAACCATATTTATGGCCTGCGGTTTAACCTGCCGTTTATTCGTAATGGTCGTAGGACCCGTAGCCGTGACCACTGAAGTAATGTAACATAGTTCCAGTGGCCCACCAATAAAGGTGGAGAGACGGCACACGGCGGGAGTATTTGTAGGTACATCCGATGCGCTACCATGTTTACCTGAAGTACAATCATCAATCAATACAATTATTACAAAATATTGTTAGATTATTTATAAATCTGTAATTACACTTTTGGAATTGATTTAGAAATTGTGTAAAATTAATAAAACTAGACAAAAATCAGAAGTTTTATTTTATTAAAAGCTTTTGGATCTCACAATTTGTTTTGTCAATAGATTTTGTTAATAGATGTACCTGCTTTTATAAGACTTATGTTTATTATCAATATTAGAGTTTGTTAATAGATGTCACTGCTTTTAATAGACTTATTTTTATTATTTATATAAGACAAACTTAAAATGTTATTCTGAATTAAAATAATAAAGTAATCTAATCTTTATTGTATATAGAAAATGAATAGTTAAAATATTTTTTGAAACACGTAAAAAAATTAATAGAGCTCCATTTAGCGTTGGAAATACGCAACAATGGGATTATAATCCAACTGAATTGAAAACTTATTACAAGAGGTAGTGAAACACCAATCTACTGTCATACGTAAACTGGGCCATTTACATTCCAGCTTCATTGTTTAATCAGACAGTATTTGTAATAGAATGATTTTCCAGCTAGTCCGCTATTAAATTATAATTCTATGGGAATTCAGTAATATGTTTTAATACAACACATGATCTAGTTTTGAGGTTTTTTCAGGGCAAATTATGTATGGACACAGAGCAATGTCTTTTTATGTATTTTTAAGCATTTGACAATAGCCATATAAATCAACACAAAGTAAAAAAAATGTGAAATCAATAACAGACACGAGCAGCATGTCCTGGAATATCGTTGCAGATGCCAATTAAATTAATAACATATCTAAAGAAAAAAACCATTTTTATAAGATTTCTTCCTCCTCTCATGTTTACCAATAATATTACTCTAGTCAATCAATTGAGTGCTTCCTTGTCTGTAGTCGCCATTCAAGAACTTTCTATTCCTAACTGTTATACTCTATCCCCCTTACTAATAAACATTTGTATAAGCTCCGAAAAGTTATTCAGTGTTTTGTTCCGTTCTTTCAACGTCAAACTGTCATATTAGTGAGAAAGATAAAACACTAAATAACTATTCAGAGGTTATACAACTTTTATTAGTAAGGCAGTGTAACTATATCTATTAAGTACCTATATAGTTTAATGTCAATGGCGGTAAAACTAAAAGAGTGATGTAACAACAGTTCTACTCAGGAGATGAACGTGCGCTAGACTAACGCAAGATTTGTATGTAACCGAGTTGAATTTTCACTGGGAGACCACAAGTGCTGCCACACTATTCCTACTCTAATAACAATAACCAAAAACATACATTTACCTACTTTATTTTTCTTTTCCCGCATTGGAAAGTGTAATTATGTGCCTTTTTTGTTTTTGTTTTTTTGTTTAGGTGGAAAAGAATTTACCTAACCGCACACTCCGTCGTTCAGGGCAACCAACAGGGTAGTGTGGGGCCCTCACCCACTAAAGCCCGCCGTGTGCCGTCTCTCCGCCTTTATTGGTGGGCCATCGGAACCATATTACATTCCTTCAGTGGTGTGTAATTATGTGCCTACCTATTTACTTAGTGTCCACAGAATATATAGCTATACTAAGACACTGTTGTGGTTTCAAAAAGGAATTTATATATAAAAATATAAGTCATATTTAACTTATAGTTTTTGCATTAAACCTGATAATATAAAAACAAAAATACTCATTTATCAACACGCCATCCCTTGCGGGTAGGTAGAGAGAACAGAGTGCCAAAAGGCTCTATTCTTGCGTAAGTACATCGCTCGCTTCCTCAACATTCAAAATTCTCTTCATACACACTCGCCGGTTTCGGAGACTCCTGACTGCACCTTCCTTCAATACACGATTTGGTCTAGGTAGGTGAGTCTCAGTCTTCTTAAAACAAAAGTATATAGATATATATAGTTAGTTATTTGCTCCGCTTCTTTTTAAAGTATAAATTATTTGTGAAACGTTAAATTAAATGTTTTTTGAAACAAAGACCGTTTGTGACCCATATTGCAGATAACTAATTTATATACTAAATAGCAGACTGGATTTATGTCTCACCATTATACATAATCCACCAACCAATTTTAGCTATGGTACTCATACCTACAGTTAACTCTCCGCGAGACATATTATAAGTAGTGCGAAATTAGGAAGTCTACGCACCAAAGTTGGCTTTGTTGTCGGTGGGTTAGTTGTCAGCTTCACATATCATGAGTCTACACATCAAAGCTCAATGTAAGCAAATACATCCTTCAGTGGCGTGTGTCTTAAAGACATCTAAAACAAAGAAGTGGAGATTGGGTGACACCATTAGGTGACTGCGATAGCATCGCTATGCTGGACCGCTGTCCAGAGCACTTCCCCGGATTGGATGGGAAGCAGGTTCGAATCCTGCTCGCAGTAAAGCTCTCTTTTCCCACTTTCACAAATAATTAGTTCTTTAAAGTTCTTGAGCATGTCAAGTGCTAAAATACAAGCCAAAAACTGTATAGTTGATACAAATATTTGCGAAATATTTTGATTACTAGTAAATGCAATTAACCAGCTAGATGAAACATCACAATTATTACAAACACATAAAGTGATGCAAATAAGTATCCAATCAGTGTCGATGGAGAATATTTCACAATAACAATTAGGTGATGCATAGATAATTCAATCGATTAGTGCAATAGGGCATAGTGAATAACAATCGAGACGTAGCATAAGATCATTGTAGGTAGCTAATTTTAAACAACTATAAATAAAAATTTACTTTCACTACATAGTTCTTAAAGTAGGTAATAGAATATTAGGAAAATTATATACAGGAATAGAGGTAAAGATAGACAATAGTATATACCTACTTATATTATCAATATATCAATAACTCAAAAAATATAATCAATATTATTCTTCACAAAACCGGCAACAAGACGGCCATACCTATTATGGCCGTCGTAGGTAGGTAGTAGTAGTCGTAAGACTACGTACTAGTAGTAGTCGTAGGACTGATGTAATGTTAAATTCAAAATGTTATACTCGTACATATAATTTATCTATAAATATAATTATTTACACTCTGTCTATACTCGTACCTACCGAATGGAATGTAATTAATGACTACAATTATATGGAAGCGGGAGTTGGATATGCAAAAAGGAGCATGAGGTTATTTTGTGTGTCCAAAGATAACCGGTATTTACAATCCGTGGGAGAGTGGTGGGATTTCCTCCTAAAATATCCATTCTATAATAATAATAATGGACTTCCGCCAAGTGTCGCCTTATTCAGTAAATTATATAAACATCATATTATTATATATATTATATAAACATCAATTAATTAGAACCTTTTAAATGAACACGATGAAAATTGATTACTTACTAAATATATTATCATCATTCTAAGTTATCATCATAGCTAGTGAGTTGGACCTATTCTGTAACTCTCTGAGTGAATTCACAAAAAATGCATTGTTTGTAATCTATTACAAAATATAAATAAAATAATATAGGTAGATTATCTATACAATAGTATGATGTATTAGGATCAGCACGCTATCGCATTGGGTTAAACCTGTAAATGATACATGTATGGTTAAATAAATAAAATATAAATAATGATTACTTATCTTTATAATCTTATTTCGCATTCTATTAGTATATACATAAATATTGCCACATCTCGTGAGAAACACACAGCATATACACCTGTCCGGTAATTGGCCACCGTGACATATAGAATATAGAACCCATCTCCTTTCTCAACGCTCCGTGCACGCTTTAAATTTATTAGTGTCATTTGAATTTCCTCATAGCGTTTTCCTTCGATTCGAAGTTTGGTATCGTTGTCGTTGAATTTAAATCGTCCTTGTGACGACCGACTCAGCAATACAATGAAAACTGGAAACAGAACTATGGTAAAATGCTTACCCGTCCAGCCTTTAACGACCAATTTGTTCTTTCCTTCTTTCCATTTGATGGTACTTTTAGGTACTCGTGGGCAGGTTGGCTCGAGGGCATAGAAGACTTTTAGGCGATCGGTTGAAATCTTGTCACAAATTCTGAAGTGATAGAGACACGCTCAACCCAGCATGAATCGGCTGGCCCGACCGGCGAAGTACCACCCTCTCTCAGAAGCTCATCGTGGTAACCTTACTGTTGTGTGATATGATTAAAGAGACCCGACGACCGACAGGGACACCAGACGCCTAAGTCTCTCCTATCCTCTCCTTATTTCCCTTCCTTATCACCTCTTATCACATTCCTTGGAGTAAGCGACACGCAAATGATGCTTCTGGTGTTGCTAGCATCCGTTTCCGTCAACCCTTTTCCACCGATACATTGTATCCACTAAAACAGAGGCAGGTAAAACGGAGGTAGCCTACTTATCGTTGGTAAAAATGGTCATTAGTCCCACACAAGAGAAAAGGAGCCCATTTTGCTGCTGGCTCAAAGCAGCAATGCAATAAGAAATTGATTTTACTCCATCTTGAAAATAAGTGCCTTAGTGTACTTTTTATAGGTACATAGAAAGGTTTTTTGGACGTCTCCAATCAACCTCAAAATACTCCACCACGAGGTCATAGTCTTAGTATCAATAAAGAGTGTTTATAACATTAGTACTCTGCTAATTTTGCACTTTCGACTCAAGTAATTACAACTTGCAACTTGCGTAATGGAGGCCCCAGTCGCTTCTGCAGTCACGATTAAATTGTAGCACAAACTTACATTTGCAGTTGAGAAATAACTAAACTCTCTATCCGCAACTCTACGGTATCCGCAAAAAGAAAAATGGCGGCATTTGCGCGCCAAAAACCCAGTGACGCCAACACAAAGCAGTAAAAATTATATCAAAACATCAAAAGGCAGCGGTTGCATAACCTCGTGCCCAATAGAATAATAATAGATGTCGCAGAAAAAAAGGAAAGTGCATGAATTGGAGCGGGCAATGGATACAATGGCATAGAAGGCACGACTGTGCATTAAAAATATAAAATACTTACTCAACAATACTTGGTAATGCTCTAGACCCACTAGAGGATTACTAATGGGATGTTCGGAAATGAAGATTACTCATTTACGAAATCGTGCTTAGCTCAGACATTATTGCCATGTTGAAACACAAAAAATACACTGCAATGATCTAAACTTAAACATTCTCAGCTAAAACGTGTAACGTAACAATTTTTTTAAGCAATGAGGCTAGAGATAACTTGGTACTATTTGGAACTCCTACTACTGATATATTCTAAACTACAATTAGGTACTTTACACGACCTTAGAATCTATTTACCTAAAAGTTACTTTAATAGCCTAAATCTACCAACATAAACAAAGTGAATGTAGATATATAACGAGAAATGTATAACCGCGATGCCACATTAAAATTGTGAGAGAATATTACTCGTATATTCTCTTCATACACGCTCACGGGTTTCGGAGACTCCTGACCCCACCTTCCTTCAATGCATTACTGATTTGGTCTAGGTTCATTCATTCATTCATAGGTAGGTGAGTCCCGGTCTCCCCCTGTACCTACATCCTTCCACTTTCGCATTGTATATCTCCTTAACCTGTCACTCGTCCGGCATTCTTTCCACATGTCCGAACCATCGGAGCATTCCCTTTTGTATCGTTACATCAGTACTCTCTTTCATACTTCTTTTTTTGTTTAATCGGTAAAACTCTCTTTCATACCTACACGCTTTCTTATGTCAGTTTCGATTGTCTGTATAGAAAATAGCAATTATACTCAATCAAATCAGACAGCTTCACGTAGTCAATCATCTTACTTTTCCTTCCCTTTCTTTTGTTAAGGCGGGAAAAAATGTTCCTAACCGCACACCCTGTCGTTCGGGGCAACGAACAGGGTAGTGTGGGGCCCTCATCCACAAAAGAAACCCGCCGTGTGCCGTCTCTCCGCCTTTATTGGTGGGCCACCGGAACCATATTACATTCCTTCAGTTCCCTGCCAGCTTTATGTGTGTTTGTTTACAATGTATCATTGCTCGGTGAAGGAAAAAAACATCTTTAAGGAACCCGCATGCCTGACAGATTTTCTTGAGGGCTTATAAAGTCTCCCAACCCGGGGGGCCAACGTGGTATACTATGGCCTAATCCCTCTCACTATGAGTGGAGACCCGTGCGCAATAACGAAACAGAAAAAGAGTTGGAAAAAATGAAGTAGGTACCTATTATTTCATCTTCTTGATCGCATTTTGATGTCTGTTGACGTGACTCCTTAACTGTGTTTGCTTTCAAGGCTATCCGATGTTAACCTTCTGTGTCACTTGTAGTATGGTCCTGGTAACTTCAAGAGCCGTTCCCGTTGATTTTTTTTTGTTTTAGGTACGTCAACTAGTGGTAGGGACTTGCTTATCACAGCATGAATTGGCCGGTCGATCGAGGAAGTACCACCATCTCACAAAAGATTAGCGTGACCCACAGTAGCGGTACCTACTGTTGTGTTTCGTTTAGTGAGTGAGAGTGCCAGAGGCCCGAATACCCTCCCTATCCTCTCCTTATCCTTTCTATCCTCTACTTAGTATCCTACCTAATATACTTCCTTAATATACTTCCTATTATACTTCCCTTAATATCTCCTTAATATACTTCCTATCCCTTTCCTCGGAGATGGCGACGCGCGAGCGATGACTCTGGTGTTGCTAGCGTCTATAGGTGATAGTAAGCGGTGGGCTGTATGCCTGTTTGCCACCCACGTAGTATAAAAAAAAAATAGACGTCGCGGGACGTCTACCAGATGTAAGAAAATCAAAATTATTTTGTAGAAATAATGAGTAGAAACAAAATGCCCATAACTTTTTCAATGTGTGCTTTTATAAAATTATGACAATGCGTAAAAACGAAAATGGACATAAATCATCATCATCAGGCCCTGGATATCATCTAGGACCGAAGTACTTCTCACAACGAATCAAACGATTCCAGAGTGGATGGAAGTGCGGCGTTTTATAGCTTAGTGCCCATGGGCATCCGGCTCTATTATCAGACCCTGAATATCATCTAGGACTAAGGACTATTCAAGATAACAAACTTGCCCTAAATCGATGGGTTGCGACGTTTAATTATCGAGTACCCATGACCACCTTCCAGCTCCATCATCAGACCCTGGATACTATCTAGAAATAAAGTACTCGTCAAGACGAATCAAACGAGTATAAACTCAATAAGGTTGCGTTGTTTCATTACAGAGTTACTGTGGCCATCTTCCAGATCCATCATCAGACCCTGGATACTATCTAGAGACAAAGTACTCGTCAAGACACACGAGATCAAAATCGACGGGGTTATGACAGGGTTGCGCCGTTTCATTATAGAGTGCCTATGTCCACCTTCCAGCTCCATCATCAGAATAGCTCCATATCATCATAATATTGCATTGTCACGCGATATACATATGCGAGTAAAATTTCAGCTCAATCGGAAACCGGGAAGTGTTTCAAATTTAACTTGCAAGATTTTAACGGGACAAATAAAATAAAAGCGTCGCCACGCTAACAGCCGATTTTACCCTTCCTCCGCATTAGATGTTACACATCAAAAACGTATGGTGCACTAGAAGTTTGAGATGATGAAGTTCTGATGATGAAAAGATGGTCAAAAATTAACTCACATCAAACTTGGTCCTTCGTTGAATCTGGTAAGCATTACACTAAGTGAAGCGCTCCGTTTTTTGAGCTACAATCAAATTGTGTGTTGGATACACACAATTTTGGGAGCATAACTTTTTCACACTTAAATGTTTGTGTAGGATTAATTGTATTTGGGTCATGCCTATGCCTAAAGATGCCTGAATCTTGTGTGAGTGACCGTGAAACACTTCGATGTGTTTTAATTGTAGCGGGAGATAGCCGTCCATTCGTTTAAGTTTAGTTAAACTTAGTTTGGGACCAGAGGAGATTATGTGAAATGTCCGTGAATATTTATATTTAGGTATAGGTATGTATTAAAGCACATAGATCTCATATTTCAAATCCACGAAATAAAATGGTAAGCAGTAGCTTGGCAGTATTCTCGGCAATAGCAGAGTCCATGATTTGGTCCATAAAGACATCGGATTGCCACTTATCATAGACGACGGTTGAGAGACGGTTACAATTTACCAACAGGTGGTCCGTGGTCATATGGGGGATAGTGCCGTAATCGCCACGCTTGGCAGGCGGGTTGGCGATCGCAGTGGATATTGTTAATACTCGAGAGAGTGCTGCTGCCCACTCCTCCGGTATCCCTTAGTCGGCTCTTACGACTCCCATGGGTGGAGAGGGGTGGGACAATTCTAAAGCCGGCCTCACACGGCACATACGGTTATATAATACTAACTTATCATCACGCCATTTCCCTTACGGGGTAGGCAGAGAGAACAGAGTGCCAAGAGGCTCTATTCTTGCATACATCTCTCGCTTCCTCAACATTCATAATTTTCTTCATACACGCTCGCCGGTTTCGGAGACTCGCTGGCTCCACCTTCCTTCAATACATGACCGATTTGGTCTAGGTAGGTGAGTCTTGATCTCCCCCTGTACCTCAACATCCTTCCACTTTCGCATTGTATATCTTCTTAACCAGTCGCTCGTCTGGCATTCTTTCCACATCTCCGAACCATCGGAGCATTCCCTTTCGCATCTTTACACCAATACTATCTTTCAAACCTGCTCGCTCTCTTACGTCGTCGTTACCAATGCGGTCAGTCAGCCTCACTCCGCAGATTCTTCGCAGAGGTCGCATTTCGACCGCATTGATTTTACTCTCATACTCCTTTTTGCATACCCAACCCTCGCTTGCATATAGTAACGATGGAACAAGCACTGCATTGTGTATTGCGATCCGTGCCTTCTTGCTGAGGTGGTGGCTGTCGAGAAGTTGTCCCAATGCTCCGTTCACTCTATATTTGGGCTGATGGCTTAGAACGCCTCTCTGGTTGGTACTTTCTTAAGAAAGTAGGAATTTCTTAAGAAAACCCTACCACACTAATTATTTCAATTAAATCTTTCATCAAAATTGTCAAATCGCATACAAAGCGCCTGTCAAAATAAGCAGTCACACAACTTCAAAGATATTAAATATTATCTAGGCACTCATTTTAATTTTTAATGGCGGCGATGTTGTTCACCACCTCTCACGTCTCGTTCCCACAGGGGAGAAAAGTGGGCAGCGGCAAGTCGTCTATGATAAGTGGCTATCCGATGTCTCTGCCTACCCCTCTGGGCAACAGCTGTGAGTCTGTATGTACGTATGTACTAATGTTCAGTGTTTCTGCATACCTACCTTCTTTCATCGGTCCACCATTCGTAACGACGATAATGCAGTAGGTATCTAAAATCCTACTTTTTCTTTTCGTTTGTGAAAATGTTTGGATGGTTTTCAGTCAAACACACCTAAACGACTGAATGGATTTGGATGAACTTAGGTGGATAACTAAGACAATGGATGATATATAGGATACTTTTTATCTCGATAACAATATTAGTTTCCTTAGGATTGATATGTATTTATTTACCATCGAGGCCCGCCAATAAAGGCGGAGAGACGGCACACAGCGGGTTTCTTTAGTGGGTGCAGGCCCCACACTACCCTGTTCGTTGCCCCGAACGACGGGGTGTGCGGTTGCGAACGTTTTTTCCCGCCGGAAAAAAAAAGAGATTTGTTTATTCTGTGGGATGTTTAAATGCCTTTATGAACCAAATTTTAAAGTCCACGCTGACGACGTCGCGGGCAGTACCTGGCTAGTCTAGTTTTATAAAAAGTTTATTTATTTTCTAAGGTTAAGAATAAAAGCTCTTTTTATTGCACGCCTCATAAGCGAAGCGTTGAGGTGTGTTCTACTCCCGGTTAACGCGGCACAACTGATTTTTCAAACTTAAAATGTCTCTATTTATCATATATTGCACTTGTAAAATAATATCTACACACACATATAAAGAACAAAGACTATTTTTAACACTCATGATATTTTTGATGCCATTTTAGTTATTTAAACTAGTTAAAAAACTGTTTGAAAAAAAAAACTGTTTTAAAACCAGCGTCTTTCATGAGAACTACCTTTTTACGCGTTAGCCGCTATGCGTTAGCCTAGCCAGTATATATATTAGTATATTCGCCCGGCCGGTACATTGTTTTTTGTTAAAAGAAAGTTCTTACCTTTGCTGGACGAACTGATGATATTTGTCAAGTATAATAACTATTTTATCCATAAAAATAATTAAAAACACTAAACACACGTAAATAATAAATAACACACCAACGTTATAAAACACGAAAAAACATATTTTACATTCAACATTTTTTTTTGCGTGGCGTCACGGTGTTTTCACTTAGACCAGCCCAAAGTATAAAATTATAAGGCAACCAAGCTAGGAAGATAAATGGTTTAGAGATTTCTTGTTGAACTCATTGATTTTTAAATAAGTCGTATAATATTGTCCGGTTGCAATTTTCTATTGGTAGATGTCGCTGTTTTAAAGTAAGCTAGTGGCAATTTTAGATGTCGATATCATTGTATTCAGTTGCTGTTGTATATATAGAGCCACAATATTGCTTTTTTTGTAAGGAAACCAGCGTGTCTTTTTGTTTTCTCAAATTGTTTTGTTTAGTTTATTAAATTAATAAATTATTCAATTTTACATGTTTATAATATATGATGCAGTTATGCATAAGTGTATATATATAAACTCATGGATTGTTGTTCTTACTAATTGCCAGATGGCGCCTCCGCCTTGCAAAATGACTGAGGTAGGCCAACATAAAGTACTTTTTAAAATTAGCGCTAGATGGCGTATAAGACATGAAACCCACATTAGTACTTTTTGAAATTAGCGCTATCTATGTGATTTATTGAAAACTACTTAGTAAGACCAATACATTATTAGTTACTTATGAAATAATCAATTTTATTGTGAAAAATGAAGATTATGGAGGCGTGCAGTTTTGGATTTTCCAAAGTATTTGTCGTATCTTATTTAATGTAAAATGTGAGTACAACGGTAATAGGTTACTGAGCTTGATTAGAGCTATCTATAGGCTTCTGCTAACACGAACTGGGCCAGCGTGGTGGCCGAATTCCCTCCTACTCTGAGGATACTCAAGCCCAACGGTGGCACAGGTAAATCACCAATCTCACAAGACCTGCATACTGCCTCTGTCTTGCTAAATCCAACTGCACTAAGCTGTGCTAGCCGCTGCCCTGCCCCCCTAGCCAAGTTGCATTCTATGATCGCTAACGCTAATAGAAAACTATTTAAATGTATGGGAATTTGACATCTATAACCATACATAAAGAACCTATATTTATCTAAGCCTTTAACAATATCTGTAACGCTAAGTCACGTGACTTAACGTTAGAGATGTCAAATTCCCATACATCTAAATAGTTTTCTATTAGCGTTAGCGATCATAGAATGCAACTTGGCTAGGGGGGCTGCCCCCTGAGGCAGAATGTCATATTTCACGTGTCGACCGTATCGAAATCACTGATTGGTTGAGAATTCGACGCGTGATGTCACAATAATCCGTTGGCCAATCACGGTGATCGTACAAGCGAGACGATACGATCGACATGTGAGATATGAGATTCTCAGAGACCAGCTGCTGTCATGCATTCTACAACCTTGTCAGGCCGTGACAGATAGTAGTAACGTATAAGTACATATACGTACAAGTATGTTACATAATTTGTTATTGAAAATTATGTAATACTTATCGAACAAAAGAAAGTAGTAAAACGATTGGGTTCTTCACTATCATCGAGAGCCGAGGTTCGTTGATAGTGTAAGGGGGTGTTCCTGACAGAGTCAAAACACATTAACTGAAAGTAGGGCTCTAACTCAGACTAACTAAAAGATAAAGACACCACATTGTCAACTAAAAAGTGAAGCCACTTTTAGAAAGATGTGTATGTAAAAGTGTTGTCACAGGAAAGAAATAATCTCTATAATTTGGGTAAATTTGTAAGTTTTATGTTTAAAACATGAAAAAAACATAGCATCAGGCCTGTATTCCCCGAAGGGGTAGGCAGAGGTGTATTACACACCCACGATTCAACAGCTATGTTTAAGTCCCACGTAATAGGGGGCGAGCCTATTGACGTCTACCGGGCACATTTCCAAACTCCGGCTACTGAGTATTTTTTCTTTTTTTTTTACAAAAAATCTCAATAACGCATAAAGGAAGTCAAATATAAAGTAAGTTTACCTACAGCAAATCATATTTTATAGGTAATATTATGGCGCTTATGCTGACCATTTACCATCGTGGAACGGTGGTCCATTATCAACGAACTAACAGTCAATCCGAAAAAGACGGAACTGGTTCAATTAATGTTGTTTCACTAACAAGCGCAATCTGGGCAACTACCGACTGCCCAAACTATTCAAGACAGAACTCCAGCTATCAACACAGGTTAAGTATCTAGGCGAAATACTTGACAGAAAGTTAAACTGGAGTAATCATTTAAATAGCAAAATCGACAAAGCTACAGTCGCTTTCTGGCAATGCCGCAGAATGATAGGTAAAAGGTGGGGCCTAGACCCTAACATCATTCTGTGGCTATACCAGGCAGTAATATGACCAATGATTAGCTACGGTGCAGTGGTGTGGTGGCCCCGGACCCAATTATCCGCTGTCGTAGCTAAACTACGACTCCAGAGATTGGCCTGTATGGCGGCCACGGGATACATGAGGACAACACCAACTGCAGCCCTGGAAGCTATTCTTGGCCTGCCGCCACTGCATCGATTCATAAAACAAGAGGCTGCATCTCTGGATGTTGGCTAGGGTACCGCACACCGAGATCCTCAGTGAAGTAATAGGAAAGGAGCCACTCGTGGCAGCGGTGACCAATAAGATACCCAAGCAATTCGTTTTCGACAAGAAGTACAAGATAAGACTTCAAGAACAACCGGGTGAAGGTCTTAACCCACGAGAGTTGAGAATCTTCACAGATGGATCCAGAATAAGGTCAGGTACTGGCACGGGAGTATTCTCCGAGGACCTGAACATTCAAATCTCTACACCATTAGGAGCTCGTAACACCGTCTTCCAGGCAGAATGTGTGGGCATCTTAATGGCAGCGCATGCAATCAACTCTAGAAAGGTAAAGGGACATCAGATCCGCATACTTTCTGACAGTCGATCTGTCCTACAAGCCCTCCAAAGGTACACTGTAACCTCGGATCTAATATAAGTGTCATCGAGCCCTGTCACCGGTATGTATCGACAATGACATAACCCTCCAGTGGATCAAAGAACACAGCAACTCACGCGGTAATGACGCGGCCGATGAATTGGCAAGGGGGGGCTCGGAGATGATGGTGGAAGGACCAGAGCCTATTCTACCTCTGCCATTCGCCTGGCTTCGAAACTTACTACGATAAAACACCAAGATAGAACACCAGGAATACTGGTCTAACTTAGGTACATGCAGGCAAGCCAGAGAGGCCCTTCCGACAATCTACTCTATGGAACAAACACTTATTCGTTCTAGGTATTACAGACAGCCCTCTTTGCAAAGCCTGCATGGAGGCAGGCGAAACAGTCGCCACGTCATTCTTGAATGACCAGGGGTGGCAGAATACTGGGCACTATACCTCGGGTCTCCGAGGTCTCTATCAGAAGTCGGCTACGTGAAGGGTCTGCTAGGCTTTCTGGGGATACTGGGTGGACAAGAGTAGTGCCATCAACCCATCACGCAAAAAAGGCACATCTATAACGTCGAGTTGCGGAAAATTAGTCCACGTCTACATACATACATATGGCGCTGATGACGCACATTTATCGTGTATGTAATGATATTTTTTAGTTAGTCTGAGGGCAAAAATATAGATGGAGGATTACATATGATCTTTTCTTTCCTTTTTCTTATTTGAAGAAAAGAAATTACATTTAGTAACTTCTTATCTTCAAATAAGAAAAAAAAAATTACTAAATTACGCTACTAACCTCTTCACCTTTATCATAATGGTTCAAACATATATACAAAATATATAGCCCACGTGTGCATGGGTTAACTCATATCCAATACTACAAATAGATTGTATAGTTTTCTCACAAAGAACCGAAAGTATTACATATTAATTGTTAATTTTGAAAAAAAATTTGCTCCCAAAACTCAAAAAGTTATAGAACAAACCAGCTTACAACATATAGGGTAGTAACTAACTCTTTCTCCTTTGAAATATCTTTATTAGAAATACATATATCTTTAACTTGCAGAATCAGTTCACAGTTACTTCATAGAGAACTGGTAAAACTAGAAAGTCAAGCTTGGGCAGTGTCATAATAATAGATACCTTGTAAGTTATAATATTTTAAATTACTTTTATCTCTGCAAAGCATTGACCTGTTCACCAATCTCGGTCAATAACTGTGCGGATTTTAGTATGTTTTCAAATTGATAGCCAATGTGGACTGATATCAATTGCATTTTCTTTAAATTCTCTTCACTATTTTCGATTTGGTTTTCTGTTAAGGCTATATCTTTTGCTGCTCTTGTTAGTAACTGTAAAAAAAACATTATATAAATTGTTATTAACAGTAGTACATTGAAAACAATTTTTGTTGTACTTATCATATTTATAATTTGACAGGCCTCGTGGCGTAGTCGGCAGCTTAACCAACTTCCGTGCACGAGGTTGTGGGTTTGATTCCCACTCAGGACAATTATGTGATGTACACAAATATTTGTATTGCATCTGGGTGTTTTCTATCTATTCATCCATCGATCCATCAGCCTTTCAACAAAGTAATATTTATGTATTATATATGTAATCTGGTACTCATAGCAGAAGCGTGAAGCTTAGTTTGGGACCAGAGGATGTTGTATGAAATGTCTGTGAATATTTATTATTTTTACTTTACTATTATTATTATTAGGGGGTACCTATCTGTTTAAACATTGAAATCTTAATAGTTTAAATTTCAAAGGAAATGCTAAAAAATTTAAAAACAAAGCATTCCATTTGTAAGATTTTGACTTAGCAAGGCACAATTTACACATTTTTGGAGCAGTAGAGTCACAATTGAATAGAAATTAAACTTCAATTTTATTATAGATATTTCTTAGAATAAGCATTATTATTCTAAGAGATATTTCCTGAAATAAATAATTTGTGATTTAAATTATACCAATTTACTCCTCTCAATGTATCCCTAATAAGATCTTATTGTGTATCATTCTAATCAGGTTCTGACATTGTGATGTCCTCCTATGAGTTGTCCCATCTTTGGTTCTAGATATATCACCCTGGTTCGAAGAAGTCTTCCTATGGATTAAATGTCTACATTCTCTCTACAACCGCTATAATCACCCCGTTTACGAAATTACCACCACCAACTCTGACGGAGTTGTGACAAGTCGCAAACCCATAGACCAAGAATAAGAAATTATACAACTATGTACACAAATATTTTGATACTACTACTGCAGTTAGCTTTCCGTAATTTGATTTATAGTGTAAATATATACGTATTTACAATAAATATCATAGGAATCAACGTTTTGTTCGAGTTATACAAGGCTAATTAGTTTCCAGATATCGCATATTTAGCTCAGTGCAAAGTAAATTATATTCTTTTTTAAGTTTTACTGGATTACCACTTATTGAGGTTTGATTTATCAAGTTTCCAATGTAATAAATAACTAGTTATCATCATAACAAATACACTGATACCTAATTTATTCACATGTAGTACCTCGTTAGACTTAGATCCTCTCTGTATTTGCCGAGCCAAAGATGATACATTGTTCATATTAACTTGAACTCTTTCAGCTAATCTCTGCTTGGACTCGGCAAATAGAGACCGCGCGCTACTAGATGAAGCTGAAGTCATTGCGCGGCTTAATGTTTCACTGCTTTGAAGTCTTTCAATGGCGCATTCTCGCGTACATATCAAAATAAATATCGAAAACAAAGCTAAATTCTATTCCATTCCTCAATTCTTTTTCGGAAAAATTAAACTCAACTCATGAATTCAAAAGAGCATTATCATTACATTCATTACCATTCACCATTCATTAAATTTCATAATTTCATTACTTTACTATGCGTATAACCAGAAAACTTTACTCCCACAGACTATTTGCTTAATTTGCTTTGCCTATACTCTTTGGACACGGAGTACGGAAAATTGGAGCAATCAAATAAACTCAGACTAAGAATTTTAGTAATGATTACTTTACTCTATGACTAAGAACTAGACGGAGCCACAGCGTGGCCGCACTTGAAAAAGTAATATTTTTTTTAAATGTTGCCAGGTTGACAAATATTTAACCATATCTGGACAAAATAAACGATAGTTAGAATGACGGCTGTAACTTGATCGTAAATAAGAAACTCTTCGTAACAAATATTTAATTGAAAATCACAACGTTTATCAAAATAATTATTTAAATGTAAATCTACTACCCCTTCTATTCATCCAACCATCAGTCTTTAAACGTCCACTGCTAGACATTGGCCTCCCCAAGAGAGCACCAGAACTAGAGGGCTTGTGCTGACTGCATCCAACGGCTCCCAGCAGCTTTGACCATATATGTGGTCCATCTGGTGGAAGACCATACTACGCTGCGCTGTCCGATACGTGGTCGCAACTTGAAAACCTTTTTCCCCAACGGCTGTTAGTTCGTTGAGCGATATAGCCTGCCCATTGCCACTTCAGCATGCAAACCTGGCAGGCTATGTCGGATATTCACGTTCTACGGATCTCCGTAATAAGAATTCGATCACGTAGGGAAATACTATGACTTTGAGTATTGCTGCTCCATAAATTGTCGTTCTGTTCGATATCTGATCTGGTAAATAATGAAACATCAACAAAATATCGTGAAACGTATTTTAGGTATTTCGTGGGTTGCCTCGTTTTCCCGTAGCATCCACCTATTTCGATCTCGCATCTGGATTATCATCATTTCATAAATTACATATAAATTTATTAGTAAAGTGGAAACTGGGCAAATTAAATTCGCAATAAGGCAACACCGAAACAATTCTCAGTAATAGAAATGTAGCTAGAAAACGTGTTTTGCGAGTGTATCTTAGTAGCAATAATTAATTACGAGTAAAAAAGCCGATTTTATATCACTTTATAGCATTCAATCATTCAATTATTTCATTTTCGACTACATATGAATGAAATGTTATACCTGTATTTTTTCGCTCGCTGCAGCTTTTGTAGCATAGTAAACTATTTTACAAGCACTATTATCACTAAGTATTTTTCTAAAAACACTGATTTAATACGTAAATATAATGTAAAACCCGATTTTTTATACAAATGTTCGATTATGTCAGTTGAATCGTGACAGACAAAGCAATTTGACATCGTGACAATACCAAAAACTGGCCACGGCGACAAAGACAAAAATCTATGACTTTGTCTGTTTTTTGTACCAGTAAATTGTATCTTGTTTTCTCGCTTATACATGTCAAAGAATTTTCTTCGCTCTGTCTAGATATATTTAGTCTTGAGTTGCTCGGTCACTAAAAGGAACGCTAGTTTGGACACCTAGTTCAATTAGTTCTCTAGTTACTGTTCCTTCATTAGGTCATCTAGTTCTATTAGGTCATCTAGTTCTATTAGGTCTTTAGTATAGATAACTTACTAAATTGGAATTATTACATAACTAACCTAACTGCCAGAGTACGAAAAATCATCTACATATTTAAAAAACTGCGTCACTCTGCAGATGTGGATACGCTGAGGACAGTCTATCTTGCTGTGTGCCAGTCAATAATAAACTACTGCAATGGTGTATGGGGTGGAGCAGCTAAAACTCATATACTACCTCTAGAGCGTTCTCAGAGGGCTGTCCTAAAAGTTATGGCCTTCAAGCCTTTCATGTACTCTACCACTCATTTGTACAAAGACTGTAAAGTACTATCTATAAGGCAGCTGTATGTGCTTGAAACAATCACAAGGAAACATGCTACACTGGTTTATGATCCAAATATCGGCAACAAACGACGATCGTATAAAGTTTGCCAAATTAAAAACTTTAGGACATCACTGGCCGCACGGCACTATGACGTACTTGGCTGTCATTTATATGCAACATTTACGAGCTTCTCCGACCTACTTGCAGAAAGAAGGTGTCGGATTGGCTTATGGGTAAGACCTATGAGGAAACTGAGGACCTCCTCAGAATATCAATTCTTTAAATAATTAATCACACACACGCACACTCTCTCTCAAACACACACATACACACACACACACACTAAAAACATATTTAGGTCACAAGTAACTTGCCGAAAACATGATTGAAACGTTCACCATTTACATGTTGGGGCCTGGTACCCATAACTCAAGTTTGATCTTACCATGGGTACCAGTGTTTCAGAAAACTTTGTGTTGATAAAATTGTCAAATTGTTGACGTTTGTGTAAAAAGTTGTATATTTTTGAAAATAAATTATTATTATTATTATTTAGTTACTTTTACCTACGCTGATCTTTATTAAAACTCTTTGATGACGTAAGTGAACTGTGTAACTATTTTGTGACTAATAGGTCGCATTCATTTATTGTATAATAGGAACTATAATTACATACCTACTTTATTTGAAACAAATATTTGTTTTCTCTTAATACTTTGCAGACTTAGGACTGTAGTTATACCTAATATTGCAAGTATTTTACCTAATTAATATAAACCTTAGAACAGCGTATTTTAAAATCAAATTAAAGGTTTATAATTATTTACACAACAAATAAAAAAAAACATGACCTCATTATTATACCTATCTCTTTTTTAAAAACATAATATTTATAAAAGAGATAAGTAGGTCAGTTACAAAAGAAAGAGAGCAAGATAGTTTTATGCTATTAGTTCGCCTCGGACCAAGTATACTTAGTCTATGGTTCGTTCCTTTTACAAATGTTTCTTGAGTCGAGATACGAACTATATTCCTTACCGCAAGTAGTATAATAGTCTGTGCTTACCGCTATCGATGAACTAAGACCGAATACGAATTAGCTTACGGAATATACTATTATAATCAATGAAATGCTATAATAGTCTTAGTAGCAATAAGGTGAAATGATTGTATTATTTGTATCCATGTCTATGATAATAAAAGCCCTTTACTTAAACTTCCTTGCTTTTCAATTACCTCTGTGGTCCAGCAGTAGTGTAAGCGACTGCTAATCATGAGGTCTCGGGTTCAATCCCGGGTCGGGCAGTGTCATTAAGATTTTTCGTAAAAAAAAAAGGAAAAATTCTCAGTAGCAGCCCGGAGTTTGGAAATGTGCCAAACCCATCAATATGGAGACCAGATCAAAAAGTAAACGTTTAGGGCCGCTTCCCGGGGGTCGCCAGGGCGCACTTGGAGCTGACGCTGAAAGTTACAGCATGCAATCCGTCAGTGGTGAGGAATTGAACAGGCGGGCTCCCACCAAGTCCTTAGGACAATATACTACAGCCGAAAATACTGACAGACAAGTAAGCAATAGCCCAATAGAACTTTCTAGTCCAATACAAGAAACACCAATCATTCAAGGTAATATTCCGGTTGAGGATGTTTCACAGGAGACAACCGTCACCCAACCTGTGACCACCAAAGCCGGCAAGACCAGAGTACGTATGAAATGGGATGAACAAATAAATACTTTCATAATGCGTACCTACTACTATATCACGAAATTAGAAACAGATAAAACTATGTATTGCAACAGATTATATGATCAATTTAAAATTAAATACCCTAACCTCAATGTTAGCTCCCAAAGGATCGCAGACTAAAGACGAGTAATCGTACAGAACAAACTTTTAACTGATTGCCAAATACAAGAAATTAAAGAAGATGTAACCCTACAGTTACAGCTTGATGATACGAGTAACTTAGACTCTCACAACTCAATCACACATCACATCACTTCACCTAACACACCCCAAGACATAATAACATCCTATAGTGATGACCTATCACAAATAAATTCAAAGATATCAGCAGTCAATCATATAGCTCACACACAAAAATCTCCACGTATATCATCATTCATTCAATTAACTCACACACCATTACACCGATCGGCAAATGCAGCCACACAAACATCCGAACTATCAAAAATCTCATTAGCCCATTTAAACGAATACAATACTCAAGCTACCATCATGAATTAAAAATTGACAGATGAAATTAAAGAACAGCTAGAAACAGTCTTAACACAATATACTGATACTGATCCTGTTTGTAGACCCAGTTTGCCACGGCTTAAGGAAAACAAACATTTATACAGTTTATTAGATATTTTCAACACCAGCATTCTAAAAAACTATTACAGTATTGATAGCAACTTGACTCAGTTACATACCCTTATCTACTGCAGCGCATTAGTCATATGTAGGCGCTTAGGATACAAAATAAACAGTAACAATTACACAAAACGAAATGTTAAAGCTTCATATACGAAACCAGCGTGGCAAATCAGGATAGAAAACGATATAAAAAAATTACGAGCTGATATTGGAGTATTAACGCAATACATAAATAACAATAGGTCAAAGAAAATAGTAAAAAAAATAGAAACCATATTTATTAAAATTAAAATCCATTCAAAACATGAGAGAAATAATATACGTCCGGAAGAGTATCTTGATACACTTAAGCAAAAATTAACGGTAAATCAGAAAGATTAGCACGGTACAAAAAATCACTACTTAGAAAATTAGACAATAAAATGTTTTTAACCAACGAAAAAAGCTTTTATAGATCTTTAAATACTAATAGTTCCAATATCACCACTGACCACACAAAATTCCCAACTACTACAGAGCTCAAAAATTACTGGGCCGATATCTGGAAAAAGGCTCAAGATCATAACCATGATGCTAGCTGGATACAAGAGGAGGAAAATAAGACAAAAAATGTTGAGCCGATGGAATTCACGGAAATAAGTAGAACAGATATTGAATACATTACCAAAGGATTGAAAAATTGGAAAGCTGCAGGAAAAGATAAGATACATAATTTTTGGATTAAAAAGTTTTTCACACTACATGTGATTTTAGCCAAAACGATCACAGATATTATTAAAGGGGCTGAAGAATTACCGGAATTTGCTACTAAAGGAATCAAATAAATGCTGCCAAAATCAAATACCACTTATGATCCATCTCAATACCGACCTATTACTTGTTTACCTACAATTTACAAATTAATTACCTCATGTATAACAATTAAAATAAACAGGCACATAGAGAACAACTCGATAATAGCTGAGGAACAAAAAGGTTGTAGGCGAAATCATAGGGGATGTAAGGAACAACTAACAATAGACTCTACAATACTAAAACACGCAACTACTAATAAAAAAACTTAAATATGACATACATTGTTTATAAAAAAGCATTTGATAGTGTACCTCATTCTTGGTTAATTCACATTTTAGAAATATACAAAATACACCCAGTACTAGTAGACTTTTTGAAAAATACAATGTCCAAATGGAAAACTACACTAAAACTAACTAACGGTACTCATAGTATTACTACAGATGAAATCCCCATAGAAAACGGAATTTTCCAAGGTGACTCCCTAAGTCCACTATGGTTTTGCCTCGCTCTTAGCCCTCTCTCAAATATATTAAATAACACTAACCATGGTTATAACCTTAGTAACAACTGTTTATTAAATCATCTAATGTATATGGATGACATAAAATTATTTGCTACATCTGAAAAAGATTTAAATAAGTTAATTGAGTTAGTATACAAATTTAGCAAAGATATTAATATGACAATCGGGTTGGATAAATGCAAGACACTGAGACTACAAAAAGGAAAAGTAAATACCAACAGTACTACAGAAGCAAATTACTTTACAGAAATGGGTGAAAATGAAACATATAAATATCTGGGTATGCAGGAAGGTAGAACAATTGACCATACTCAAATAAAAAAGGATCTCTCTAAAGAGTACTACAATAGACTAAATAAGATATGCAAAAGAGCTCTTACTGCTAAGAATCTGATAAAGGCCATTAACACATATGCCATCCCTGTTCTAACGTACTCTTTTGGCGTAGTAAAATGGTCGTGTACAGATATTAAAAATCTCCAAATCAAAACCAGAACAACACTCACTAAACATAAATATTTACATCCGAAATCTGCTATAGAAAGACTGACCATTAAAAGGCATATAGGTGGCAGGGGACTGATAGATCTAAAAGTTTTATGGGAGGGACAAATTAATAATCTACGCAATTTCTTTTATATTTAAGCCAACATCAGTAAAATTCATTTAGCAACAATAGAATCAGACCAAAAGTTTACACCACTTAACATGAAAGACCGAAATATACAATACACTACACCACAGGAAAACACAAAATTAAATACATGGCGTAGAAAAGAACTTCATGGAAGACACTTACATGATTTAGAACAAGCACACATTGACTCCATAGCATCTAACAAATGGCTTAAATTAGGTTCTCTCTTCCCCGAAACAGAAGGATTTATCATAGCAATCCAAGATCAAGTTACTAATATCAGAAATTATAAAAAGTTTATACTCAAAGACCCTAACACATTAAATGATAAATGTAGAAAATGTACCCGCCATTCTGAAACAATCCAACATATAACAGGCGCATGCCCAACTTTAACCCAGACAGACTACACTCATAGGCACAATCAAATAGCACATTATGTTCACCAGAAACTATTACTAAAACATAATTTAATTACAGGAACAGTAAAACCTTACTATCAATACAAACCTAAACCCGTACTAGAGAACACCAACCATAAAATATATTTTGACAGAGCGATACTGACTGATAAAACTATTCACAATAATAGACCGGACATTACACTATTAAACAAAATTAATAAAACTGCATATATAATAGATATAGTCGTACCTAACACCCATAATTTACAAAAAACAATAACAGAAAAAATCAATAAATATACAGAATTAAAAGAAGAAGTCACACGAATCTGGAAATGTAATAAGGTTTATATTGTGCCGTTGGTGGTCTCCAGCACAGGTGTAATACCCAAATGCTTACTAAACTCCCTTAAAGTTTTAGACCTACCTGAAAATACATACATCACTATGCAAAAAGCTGCGATCCTTAACACATGCCGAATTGTTCGAAAATTCCTACTAGATGACCGTTCAATGTTCTCAAATGGTGATTCTCACTTGGCATAAGCCCGTGAGTCTCAGAAAACACCGAAAAACTTAATTTTTCGAGACAAAGTATACATAAGAATAATAATAATAATATATCGTGCGGGTGCGAGCATCCAGCGTGAGGGCTGTCCACTTAAATTTATATACGATTTAAAAATCAAATCCCAGTATCGATATTTGTTGATATATCGCTTGAAGAACATTGGATTTTTTTGTAATATCGAATACTATCCATAAAAGTTTAACGTTAGATACCTTTCTGCAGTCAAACGCAAAAAGTTAGCTACTGTATTTGATTTCGTATGTGTGAATGTAGAATCAGAGATCAGAACTTTATAGCTACACGAGTAGTGTACCTAATGATAGAGGTTTTATATGCATGTAACTTGAATAGAACTGTACTACTATGATAGTAGTGAGATGACTGTGATGAGTTATATTATATATTAGTAAGTAAACGACGCGTCCCCCAGGACGTTAAGTATGAATTTTTTGTCGAAATTAGCAGTCGAAAGCAGTTGTCACGATTGCTGAATTCGCAATACATCTGAACGGTATCCAGGAGATGCAGGTTCAAATCCTGCTCGTGGCTGTTATTTTCGATTTCACATTTTTCACTTTGTTTAATATCATGGTTGTCTTTTAAAATTATTCCGGTTGTCATATGTCAAACTATTGCTATCTCGGTAATGCATACGCTGAGAACGTGTCTATAATATCCTCTGTCTACGATCAGGATAAATAATTTAGCTGCTCACTGACAAATGTCTTACCTGTTAATTATTTTTTTTAACGTTTTGTTTTTATTGTAATTATTAGTCCGATATATTTTTTAATAGATTTGGCAAAACATAAAAAGGAATGATGCTTCTATAAATAAATATATCGATTAATCGAATAGAATAAATAATTGTCAAAACATCAATCATCATCAATTTGATATATAGTATGGTCAACATGGAATAAGTTCGATAATATATCGATATTTAGTGAATACCCTAGTGCTAGATGTAATCGATGAATAAACTGAGCGCACATGTTTTAGGTACTTATTTACATGTTTAAAATGCCACCAGTTTTATTAAAACGACAATAAATGGGAGTTGTTGTTGACAACACCAAAAGAGAGGAAAAAAATAAGAAGAGATTTTATATAAATTTCTTTTTTGTTTGTTGTAGTTCGCGCAGGAGACATTTCACAGACAATTGCAGCACTTGTATCTTTCAATAAATCTAGTTATTTTTTACTATCCTATATTTGTCGCAAGCTCAAAATCCTGAATCAATCTGCTGGACAACGAGCATAAGCGCCTTCCATTTTGTTATACGTTCCACCAAGGACATGCACGATGCACGACGAAAACGACAGTAAATAGTTTCAACGTACGTCAATAATTATTATTAATTGCTTGCTAGACTTGCACGACCCATTTTGCATCCAGCAAGCACCCCCACCACTGCAAACGTCGTGCAGATCTAGCGAGCAAGATCTCTAGTTCTCAAATAATATTGAATGTACTCTGTGATCTCTAGCACGCGCGATGTACGATCGGTTCGACGTACGTCTGCGCTATTCACTGTCCATCTTCACGACGTTCGAAGAGTTGGAGGTGCTTGCTGGATGCAAAATGGGTCGTGCACGTCCAGCAAGCAATTAATAATAATTATTGACGTACGTCGAGACTATTCACTGTCGTTTTTCGTTGTGCATCGTGCATGTCCTTGGCGGGACGTACAGCAAGATGGATGGTGCGTAAGGCGTTTAAGGTTTAAGATCAGTTCATCTTTAAATAATCAGGTTTAGCTTTAAAAAATGTCCGTAGATGTATGAATTCTTGTAGAGGCAATCTACGGACTTCAGACTTCTACAGCATTCAACAGATTTTTGAGCACAGCACTATGGTTTTTTTAACAATTGGATCTGGCAACTCTAAACTAGACCTGCTTGTCATGAAAGGTTTTGTCATTGTGTGTTGGTGAAAATTTCTGTAATCTAACTCAATTATCGCCCTTCCTCCGAAATGTTTTTTTTAAAACTATACCATCTCTTCATTGTACCTGCAGTTGCTATTACTTTCTTGTTTCGTCCTGCCATAGTGTAGTAAAATGTTCATATTACAAGCATAACGTGAATCTGTAGTTTACTTCTTATTTACGTAGAAAATTTGTGTTTTCTGAAATGGATAAAGGAGTGACATGTGAACATCTAAATAAGCTTGCAGATATACTTGGGAAGCAGTTATGGCAGTCCAAAGATGTAATTATTTTTTATTTGCTTAATTCCTAACCTATAATATTATGTCAGTATATGGAACAGGTAATTAGCATTCTTGGTTAAACATTAGCATTAGTTATCGTTGTGTAATGCTCTAGCCTTCTTGTACTTTGCGTTAAGAGTGCATACTATAAATAGCAAGTGCGAATAGTAATAAATTTATTACCTCCTTGAATAATGAGACCCCCCCATCTTACCACCCATCTTACTTACAATAAAAAAAAATTATGCCTCTTGTTTTCTTGTTCTTTATTTTGGATATTAAGTTTGTTTTAACCCTTATTTGATTAAACACAAAGTGAAAAATGTGAAATCGAAAATAACAGTCAGGAGCAGGATTTGAACCTGCATCTTCTGGATACCGTCCAGATGCTTTTACCAATTCAGCCATCCTGACAATTGCTCCTGACTGCTAATTTCGATAACACATCATACTTAACGTCTTTTTGGGTGACGCCTTACTACTTATTTGATTACTAAAGTATAAAGTTATTATCTATTGTCTGTTTATCCAATTGCCCCTTTTTTTATTCTTTTTTTTTCGTTTAGGCCGAAAAAATGTTCCTAACCGCACAGCCCGTCGTTTGGGGCAACAAATAGGGTATTGTGGGGCCTTCACCCACTAAAGAAACCCGCCGTGTGCCACTGGAACTATGTTAAATTCCTTCGGTGGTTATCCAATTGCTCCTAAACTTTGCAATGAATTTTGAAACCAATCATTATTATTTATGAAGGTTTTATGTTTATTAGAATGTAATTATTTTTTTGAAGTACAGAACCTAAATGTTTTTTAATCAATTTGCATATCTTAAAAGATCAAAATAATGTACTAGAGACTATCAGTTCATTGTAAATCTAGAGATATTCGTAAGTTACATAGGTTTAAGATTAAGGTGAATTTGTAGTTACACTCACTAGAACATTTACTGAATTAGTAGTTACAAATATAGTAGCATGATGTACTCAGCATTTAAGTAGTATATTGAAGGTACTTTGTTTCCATTAATTTGTGGGACTGTAAAGTCCACATAGGTTTTGTCTTTCTTTAAAAAAATTCAAGTTATATCATCAGTTTTAATTGAGAAATCTAAATATTATAATAGAGAAAAATTATCTAATTATTCAAAACATTTTGTAATTCATACCTATGCTACTATATGAATTTTTTGTTGCTTATGGTGGCAGAAAAACCATGGCCCACCTGATGGCAAATGGTAACCGTTGCTCATTGATTCAACTATACAGAGAGTACTGTCAAGCTGCTGCTCACCATTAACGAAAATGCGTCACAATAAAGAAACAAACACATAAATATATAGTATTCCTACAGGATTAATTATATGCAGAAAACAAAATTTAAATTAATTTTAATGCCCCATTAAATTTAATTAATGAGAGGTCATTTTAAGCTTGGTAAAAAATAATAAACCTTACATTTAGCCTGATAATCTAAATCCATCTCAATCTCTCGTAGGCAACTTTTTAGAAGTTTCACTTCTGCCGTGTGTGAATTGCACACATATGGGTTATTTTTTTAGACACCTCATAGTATGTATCAATAACGGCGCATTGACTCTGGAATATGATATAGGCATTGTGAAGCTCACAATAAATTCCACCATAAAAGTATGAAATGGATTGTAACTTCATAGCAACCAAATCAAATACTAATAAAAAAGATATTTATATCTCAGAATCAATAACATAAGTGTCTGAGGCTAGTGCCATAATTCCATAGTAAGGCCTTTCCACAATTGCTTAAGCAACATACAACTGCTCAGAATCACAGATTTGAATAAGGCTATCAGCTCTTTAGTAAGTGTAGAAGAGAATGTCCAATCTTTGAAAAATAAAAACAATAATTGATCGGCTTGTAATATGATGATGATAAAACAAACCTATTATTTCTAAAAACAGAATTTTTATTCAACTATTTTTTTTAAACATTAACAAGATCAGGATAGATCACTTTATTGCTAACTTTAAACAAAATGGCTAGGTGGCTTATTCATCAATATTATAACAATAATGATAAGATAGATCAATGACAAATTGTAGAATAATTATATTCTTTAACTAAATGAACTGTAATATGAAAATTAATAGCTATACATATACTAGCTGACCCAGCAAACTTCGCACCGCCATGTATATTTTCGTCAATATTTTGCAATTAATTAATAAAAAATACGTCATAAAAACTAGGCATGCCAGCATGCATTTAAAAAAACCGTGAAAATCGGTTAGATAGTTTAGGAGTTCATCATGAGCAACAATGCGACACGAGAATTATATATAATAGACTGTGTTGTCCCGGTAAACGTTGTTTTAATATATAAATTATTTCTAGAGATTTTTAGGGAATTTCTAGCATAGGAAAAATAACTAACTTATATGCCGAATCATAATATAATAGACTGTGTTGTCCCGGCAAACGTTGTTTTACTATATAAATTATTTCTAGAGATTTTTAGGGAATTTCTAGTGTAGGCAAAATAACTAACTTATATGCCGAATCATAAAACATAAAAAATTTGCTTCAAAAATTAAAAAATAAAATTTTCTGGCGGGCTACCCTCATCACTTAGGGGTATGATAAATAGTTTACATCGTATTCTCAGACCTACTGAATATAGACACAAAATTTTATATGTATCGGTCAGCCGTTTCCGAGGAGAACGGCGGAAAACACTGACACGGGAATTTTATGTATTAATATATATTAATTTATAGATATTAATTTTTAATTTTATTTGTTACAGGTGCTCACTTGTTTCGACTGTGGATGTCCTGGACCCAACCTCTGGATTTGCCTACAACCCGACTGCCATCATGTTGGCTGCTCTGAAGTCAAAAATGATCATAGCACTTTACACCAAAAAGTAAGCAACTCGTAAATTCAAATATTTTATGTACTTTTCTATTAATTAATATAATTTAATCACTTCTGCTAGGCCGTGTGGGGCCGGCTTTAGATTTGTCCCACCCCTCTCCACCCATGGGAGTCGTAAGAGCCGACTGAGGAAATACCGGGGGGAGTGGGCAGCAGCACTCCCTAGAATATTAACTATTAAAGTTAAAGAAATAAAAGGGAATTTTATGTGACAAAATTATTCAGAAAAGATATTTTCATAGAATTATTAGTAAGAAAAACAAACCATAGCAACAGAACTCATAAGGCGGGTTTTGTGCAAGCTTTATTGCGGATTCGCTATCAGAATTTGGATGGATTTTTTTAGAAGTAGTCGGGAGTGCAATCTCATATGTATACTTTTCAGGAGTTGGGTTAGATGAAACTACTATAGGTGAGTTACATAATAAAGGGACTTCTTGAAATGTGACATCTCTCGAGCGTAACAATCTGTAGTTCTCCTTATCGTATACTCTATACCCATTATCGTCATATCCAATTAAGATACCTTTCTGAGCTTTTTTATCTAACTTCCTTACTCTTTTTTGTTTGAGAATATGCACATAGCAATCACCACCAATTATTCTAAGGTGATTTACTTTAGGTTTTTGATAGCACCACAATTCAAAGGGCGATTTTCCTTTTTGTCTTGTGGGTCCAGTTTGATTTAAAATGTATACTGAAGTCTGCTATTTCAGCCCATAATCCCCTTGGAATTTCATTATGTGCGTGTATCAACGATCTTATCATTTCAACTATCGTACGATTATCTCTCCGCACAACCATTTTGTTCGGGAGTATAAGGCATTGTCAGCCTTTGCCGAATTCCATATTCTCTTAATATACCTCTTACTTGTTCGTTGTCAAATTCACCACCGTTGTCACTTAATATCTCTTGAACTACATGTCCCGAAGTCTTTGTTTCCTGCAAAAAATCTCGCAAACGCATAGCAACTTCAGACTTTTGTCGTAAGAAATAAATGAAACGAAATCGAGAGAAATCATCTTTGAACAGAACATAGTATCTGTACTTTGAGATAGAATAAGGGAATGGTCCACATACATCTGTGTGAATTAGTTCGCCATTACGTGTAGCTTTTGTTCTTGTGCCGAACTTATGTCTATGAGCCTTGCCATAAATACATCCATAACAAACATCTTCGTTATCCTCAGAATTGATTTTTATTCCAAATTCTAGTTGAATAACTTCTTTTACATGTCTTTTATTTTGGTGACCAAAACGTTAATGATAAAGTTGAAGTTGATTTGACATAGTAAGGGTATTAATCTCAATATTGGGTGTATGTATTTTTACATTTAGTTTATACAAACCTCCATGTTTTTGTCGATAGCCTATTAACTTTATTTGTCCATCAATCTTAACCATACATGACTAGTACGTGACTCAAAAATACTTCTTTCACACAAATCTTATGCAGCCAGTACAGAAAATTAATTCCTTTTTATGTTTGGGACATACCAAACATTCATGAGATTTATTAGCTCAGTTTTTCCATTTACGTCAGCTTCTAGTTTGATTGAGCCTTTGCCAATAGCCCAAACATTTTCACCATTTGCTGTCATAACTTTTGGAGATTCAACAAAGTAATCAAATGATTCAAATAAATCACCTCTGTTGGTTACGTGACTTGTCGCTCCATTGTCAACGTACCATGAGCCATTGTCTTCATCGTCATTTAAGATGAAAGCCAAACTACTCAACATGGCAGTGTTACTTGTAGATGGCCTCGATGGTTTGGGAGGTCTACCATCTGCTATCCACTTAGTACATTTCTTCACTCCATGTCCTTCCTCTCCACAGTAATTGCATTTATATGCTCTACCTTTCTTCTTGTATTGTTGCTTCCTTTTTACTAACAGTACCTCTGCGTTAGTTTCTGAAACATTTTTACTGTCTAATGCTCTTTCATAGGCACATAACTGGGTTGTCAGATTTTCTATTGTACGGTCTTCCTTTGAAATTAGTAACCAACTTGACTTAAAACTGAAATATTCTTCTGGCAATGTATCCAGAATCTTACATATTAGCAGTATCTCTGGAAGTTGATTCCCTTCTGCCGACAGTATTGTGTTAAGATCATGCCATAAATTCTTTATTGCTGACAAGTGTGATCCCATATCGTGACTAGGATCTTTTTTGTACTTAAAGAATTCTAAACAAATATCGTAAGAACGATCCTGTGACGAACGTTCGTAAAGTCGGTTCAACTCTTTCCACATTTCTCTGACTGATGTAAAACGCATCACTTTGGCGAGCATTTCTTCTGTCATATTAGTCGTAAGCAACAACAAGCCAATACTTTCTACTTTCTTAAATTCATCACTCTCAACTTTATATTTCTTTAAAGCATCAGCAGTGGCTTGGTTACCTGGCTGTGTGGGCATTTGAAGACTCCTTCCTATAAAGTGCCAGGTTGGGTCTTCAGCAGCAGCAGCACTTTAAATTTCCAAGTCGCCCAATTTGTTCCGTCAAAACGTCCTATTTCAATCTTCATTTTCGTAGCCATGATTTAGATTTTTCAGACTTTTTATCTTCTGGAATTGCTTTAAAACGCTTTTAAAAAACGATTTTACAGTATATAACGCTCTGCTACCATATTAAAGTTAAAGAAATAAAAGGGAATTTTATGTGACAAAATTATTCAGAAAAGATATTTTCATATAATTATTAGTAAGAAAAACAAACCATAGCAACAGAACAATCTAAGGAGGACAAAATACTTTATTCAAAGCTATTTGCTAGTACTTAACATTAACAACATCCACTGTGATCGCCTACCCACCTGCCAAGCGTGGCGATTACGGCACTATACCCCCAATTTTGGGAGGCCTATGTCCAGTAGTGGACGTCGAAAGGTAATGATGTAATCACTTCTGCACATTGAACTTGTAGCTTGTCCTCGGTAACCATTCATTATTTCTAGATAAAACATCTCTTACTGTCTACATCTTTTACTGTAACCGGATTATATGTAAAATTTCATTGTGATTTGATGAACGGTATAACAGTGTATAAGATACGAATAAACAAACATTGACATTTCTATAGACTGGGAGACTACTAATTATTACTGGGAGCCTGTTGCTGTTGGATACTAATGTTGCTCACCAATCTTTTTCTATTTTTACTATAATTTATTCTAGTATGTACTCGAGCATGTACAATAAAAAAATAATAGCTTGATATTCTTATTTAGTTAATAAATCAACATAATTAATCTTATTTCATAAACACTGCAATAAGGAATAAAACTTAGAGACTTGATCTTTTTATATAAATTTTAAGCATGACATGCTTAGCCTTATTAATTAACACAAACTGTGAAAATGTGAAATGGAAAATAACAGCCACAAGCAGGTCAGTATAATGTACCACCGAAGGAATGTAACATAGTTCCAGTGGCCCGCCAATAAAGGCGGAGAGACGACCCACGGCGGGTTTCTTTATTGGTTGAAGGCCCCACACTACCCTATTCGTTGCCCCGAACGACGGGGATTGCGGTTAGGAACATTTTTCCCGCCTTAACAAAAAAATAATAAAGGTCAAATACTTCCGACAGCCCGACGTTGAGAATAAGTGTATGTATTATCTAAATTCGCAGTCCGAGCAATTGTCACGATTGCTGAATTGACAAAGCATCTGATCATGATGGTATTCTAGGAGATGCAGGTTCAAATCCTGCTTGTGACTGTTATTTTCCATTTCACATTTTCACACTTTGTGTTAATTTAGAAATTTTTATTGAAATTTATCATCACAATCACACACCTCTATCATCTAAAATAGAAAATTCTCGTGTCACAGTGTTTATCGCCATTCTCCTCCGAAACGTCTTGACCGATTTTTATTCTTTTATGATTGGGCATTAAAAATACATACAACCCTAAATTTTCACCCTTTTACTGCCAACCCGTATTTTTTTTATAACTATATTAGTACTTTAATCATTTTTATTGCAAAATATTCATGAAAAAATTAATATGGCGGTACGAAGTTCGCCGAGTGAGCTAGTTATATTTATATAAATAAAATGTTTATATAAATAACATGATGGTTACATGCGTGGTTTTATATGATAAATAATTAAAGCATCTGTTTCCAGAACTTCCCAACGCACTGCGTCCACATGAATGTGTCCACAGAGCGGATATGGTGTTATTTGTGTGAAAAGGAGGTGTTCATCAGAGCTGCTTTAGCACAGGCAGTAAGTAGAAACCCTTATAGAATTCCTTTTCCTCACTAACGGTATATAACAGTGTCGGAACAATATCGGAATTCGAGTTTTTGGCCTCAATATCTCTTTTCTTCGTATATATTATTAACTAGATTCTGCCCGCGAGTTCATCTGCCCTCTTAGAATGAAAAATGACACGCTAGCCGAACTTTCGTTTCGCTTCATTGTGATTGGTCGCCTGAATCACGCATCGAAATCTCGACTAATCAGGAATCACGCGTCGGACTGTTGATCAATCACAATGACTTGAAACGAAAGTTCGTCTAACGTTTCGTATTTCAATCTAAGGGGGCTGCATAGACTTTATTATTAATAGTTTACTATTTTGGCGATAATGGCTTACACAATAACAAACGATAGATATATGCTGTCGCGGGATTTTTTTGTAGGACTATTTAAGATAAACATTTCCATTATGCATTATATACGTGTAACTCTTACTGTACTATACACACTCGTTGAGACACCCCGAGACAGGCCGAGGGCGAGTGTGTACATGGTAGCCTCATCTCGTCTCGGGGCTCTCGCTATGTCTCGGAAGAGTGTCGGATTTTTGTGCTCGAGTCAAAGGGTCTCGGTGAGTCTCGCGATAAAACGAGACCGTGTCTGTACACACTCGTTTGCTTAGTTGCCCGCCAACTGCGTTCGCGTAAAGACATGCTTTCTGCGTGCGAAAACGATGTGTTCTAACGCTTTTTAGAAACCTACCAAAGGCAATTACTATTATGGAATCCTAAGAATGTCAGGCACAAGGATAAGCAACTATTACACGACGCTTGGTTGCGGATAAGCAACGATTTTGATATCCCCGTAGAAGATTTAAATAAAATATATATACCTGTTGAATAGTTAAAAAGTTCTTTTTCGCCATGGTTTAATATAATTTTTTTTAGGGAAATGATTAAAAAATTACAATAACTAATAAAAAAAATAAACGTCGCAATTATTTTTTCCACGTCCATAGCGACGGGCATCCGAAGTTCAATTGATACAACGAGCGTGTACATGGTGTGCTCTCGTGTCGAGCTTCTACGAGACAAGAGTGGACGAGAGGTTCGCGAGACAAATAGACGAGTGTGTACAGCCGGCGTTAAAGATTTTTGCGGCGTACGCCTGAATAACTCGCAGATGGCAGATTTTTTTCCTACTAACTTGACACTTATCGTTATATTTTGGACAATTCACACAATATCTTTACAAATTATAGCCTATGTGTTATTCTGATGTATAAGCTATTTTAAAAGTGTCATTAAAATCCATTCATTAGTGTTTGCGTGAAAGAGTAACAAACATCCATATATACAAACTTTCGCGTTTATAATATTAGTAAGGATAGAATGTTTTTATCTCCCATAGTCGAGTCCAGACTCTACATTTGTGGAAGGTCCGGGCCAACTCGGTGCAGTGGGATTCAACGCGGTTGACGACGACATTGACCCTGATGACATGGATTATGATGATGACGCAAGACCTAGAGGTGAGACACTGATATATTCCTTTGTGCATTGAAACTATTTATACATTTACATTGTGACACTTGTGACGTAGAGCCTTAGTAGCGAAATATTGTTGAATAAAACTATACTATATATAAACATTTAAAACTATACTACTGCCGCCCTGGGTGCGTGATTATTGCAATAAAACATAGCATAGCATCACGCCTGCAGTGGTATTACACACCCACGATTCGCCAACTACGTTTAAGTCCCACGTAATAGGGGGCGAGCCTATTGCCGTCTACCGGGCACATTTCCAGACTCAGGGCTGCTACTGAGAATTTTTCTTTTATCGAAAAAGCTCAATAACACTTGCCCGACCCGGGGATTGAACCCGAGACCAAGTTTAGTCAAATTTGCAGTGTTTATTGCAATAATCTAGCCAATGAAAATAAATATCGACTACTCTACATATAAATAGTTTAACTAAATTTTTTTTAACCTAATTACCGTTCCTCTATTGGGCTAGGGAGAGGTATATAGGCCGTAGTCCACCACGTGGTACGAAGTGAGAGTACTCACTTGTTATCGGGATCTAGCGGGTTAGTATCATAGTCTCCCGTGTGCCCGGCCATAAAGCACCTTAATGTGTTTTGGTATATAGTGCCATAGCCTAGCCGTTTATTCTATCATTTTATTTCCGCAAAATTAAATGGTGAGCAGTGGCTTGACTATACTCTTAAGATAAGTTGCGTCCATGAGCGACGGCTACCTACTTCAGGTGGGTCGTGGCTCGCCTGCGACCACAAGCAGTAATACAAAACAAATGTCAATATACTTAATCATAAAGATTGACATGTATTGTGTAATATTCCCTCAGGTCTGGTGGGTCTACAGAACATGGGCAACACTTGCTACATGAACGCTGCATTGCAAGCGCTGAGCAACACAGCACCGCTCACTTCGTACTTCCTGGAGTGTGCAGCGGCTGTGGCGGTCTTGGCTGCTGATAAGAAGCCGGGGATAAGCAGGTTTGTATCTTCTGTGATTTGATGAGTGAGTTAAACGACACTGGTAGAATTTCACTCTCTTAATGGAAATGTAGAAAGAGAACACAGTACACGCCAACCATATCTTTTTTGTATTGCGTAATGTGGCAGACGCGCCACGGCCCACCTGATGGTAATGGTAACCGTCGCTCATGGACTCAACTATACGAGGAGTATTGTCAAGCCGTTGCTCATCATTTCATTTCACATATATGAAATGAAAGAAAAAGGGCTATCTCCTGCTACAACCGAAACACACTGATGTTCTTCATGGCCGGTCACACGGGAGATAGGCTCGATAACAAGTGAGTACCCACTTGGTACCCAGCCCTACCACCAGTAGTACAATGGGTGATAATTGCTTATTTCCTTTAGTCGCCTCGTACGACACCCGTGGGAAAGAATGGAATGGTGACACTTGTTTTCTTAGTCCACACGGACAAAAACTATCTACTAAATCATATCGACATCGCATCGTGTCATTGTGATTGGTTGAGAGATCACCGTGATTGGCCGAGGAATAATTGCGACATCACGCGTCGGTTTCTCTATCAATCACAAGCGAGACGATACGATGTCGATACGATTTAGTGAGTTACATTCTACGGGCCCTGCATTCCTCAAGGATAAAATGGTCATTAGTATAGATAGAAATAAGGCTCATCAAATATAAAAATACCAATTAACGGCACACAAAATGATCTCTATGCCAAAATAGTTATTCCATAGGAAACATCCATTTTTTTTTGGGATAATATGTAGCCAATGTCCTACTCTGGGCGCCAGACCATATGTGTGCGAAATTTTATATTGATATGTTTTTCACTTACGCGAAAAAATGAGGTGGTGACACTTGTTTTCTTAGTCCATCACCGCACTGATATCTGGCATCATCCATCCACCTCTATCAGCCTTTCAACGTCCACTGCTGGACATAGGCCTCCCCAAGAGAACGCCACAACGAGCGGTCCCGTCATGGGGGATAATGCCGTAACCGCTACGCTTGGCAGGCGGGTTGGCGATCACAGTGGATGTTGTTAATACTCGAGGGAGTGCTGCTGCCCACTCCCTCGGTATTCCCTCAGTCGGCTCTTACAACTCCCGTGGTATCCGAGGGGTGGGACAATTCTAAAGCCGGTCCCACACGGCCTATTAGTGTATTATTTAGAAGATTTTAAAATTGTTTTTTTTTAATATTTTAGATTTAGATGTTAATATTATTAGTTGAAACAAATTTACATGAAATTATAACTAGTGTAGTATGTACTTGTTTTATTTCAGGGCATACCAAAAATTAGTCAAGGAGATGTGGAGTAGAAATACTAGAGGCTATGTTGTACCTAATGGCATTCTCTATGGTATTCGTAATGTAAGTTGTGTTGCTATCTTATGAAACATACTACCTTATTTTTGACCACCTGTCTTATTGTCGGGCACGAAACCCCTGAAAGTGAGAGAGATTTAGGCCTTAATTCACCACATTGACCTGGTGTGGATTGGCAGAGGTCACAAGCTGTTGAAAAACTTAGAACGTAGAAAAATCAGAAGTTGTGAGGGCACAAGACTGGGGATTAAATACAATACCACTGTGTGAAATTCTTCAATATCCAGACATACCTCTGTATATTGAAGAATTTTGAAAATAAATTATTATTTTTAAGCTCTGTGGGTTTACCTGTGCGGGAAACATTTTTTTTTATTATAATTTTTGACTGTTTATTTGTTTGTTCGTACCTACATCACGTAAAAACTATTAAACGTATTATGATGAAACTTTTTTTTTATTATAACGTAATAAAGTTTTTAAGTCAAATCAAGAGCTATCAAGCAAATAAAAATACATCAAAATCCGTTCAGTAGTTATTGCGTGATGCGCGACGAACAACCAGACAAACCGACAAACAAAAACGAAAATACTAAAAAAAACTGTAAAGTCGGTTTACGGAAGATAATTTTACGTGATAACGTCATATATTTTTTCATAGAGTTTCACAAACAATGCATCGGTCACCATACATTTTTCGGAACATGACACTTTTTCGTGCGTGGAGCCGGCATTTATCGATTTATAAAACGGTATCACGTCAAAATGATAAATTTATACGACTATATAGCCTAATATAGTCATTGTTTCTCAAAAATATCTTAAATGTACTAACACTCTGTTACAGCTTTATAATAAATCTCAATCAACCTTCAATCTATGAATTGCGATTATCGCTTGAGCAGGCAGCTATTAGCTCACTGCCAATAGCTTAATAGCTTTTTTGTAATATGCATCTGAATGACTTCTGTATCAAGTGCGTTACTGTGGGCACTTACAACAATGGACTCTTAGATAAAGTTATTTGGTTCCAGGTACACCCAATGTTTCGTGGATACCATCAGCATGACACCCAAGAGTTTCTTCGGTGCTTCATGGATCAGTTACATGAGGAACTCAAAGAACCGGTAAATATGTGATACTAGCTCACCCGGTGAACTTCGTACTGCCATTTTCTATTCGTGAATATTTTCTAAAATCCTGAAATATGTATTTTACTGTCTATGCCCGCTTCGGCTTCACACGGGTGTTGTGCAGTCACGGACTAAGGAAGTGTAACACTTGCGTTAAATTCAAATCAGTCAGATTACTTGTGGCATAGTCGTTAGTGTAACCGACTTCCGTGCATGAGGTCGTGGGTTCGATTCCCACTCAGGACAACTATTTGTGTGATGAACACAGATATTTGTACTGCGTCTGGGTGTTTTCTATCTATTATATGTATGTATTTACAAAAAAGTAATATATGTATTATATCCGTAATCTGGTAAGTACCCATAGCATAAGCATTAAGCTTAGTTTGGTACCAGAGGACGTCGTGTGAAAATGTCCGTGAATATTTATTATTATTAATAATTTCAGACACGTTTGATGTATCAAAAGTAACTCACAGTCTTCTGTCTCATTCGCTTTTCATATTAAAAATTATTTTTAAATTTTCTGATATACTTTTTTTTATACAAACCATTAAAAAAAATAATTATCCTATTTGATGCAGTTATTCGGAAGTTGTGAGCGGACATACATTTCGGCGATTCATTTTTATTTATATAGAAACTTGTGCTTGACCATATAATGCATTTTCCCATCTTCTACCTTTCACCATTTCACACAATACCTTTCCTCGTGTTTACGGTATTACCACATTTGTAAAAATAATACTCTTGTGTAATTCACGTACTAAGAACGGAATTAATTCTTCTTTAATTAAAAGAAAAAATGTTTGGCGGTGGTGCAGCGGTAGCGTATGCGACTGCTGATCATGAGGTCTCGGGTTCGATTCTCGGGTCGGGAGGTGCTATTGAGCTTTATTGTAAAAAGAAAAATTCTCAGTAGCAGCCTGGAGCTTGGAAATGCGCCCGGTATACGACAATAGGCTCGCCCCCTATTACGTGGGACTTAAACAGAGTTGGCGAACCGTGGGTGTGTAATAAACCTCGCCTACCCCTTCGGGGAATACAGGCGTGAAAATATAGCAGATACTTTTTTTTTTAAACGTTTTCCTTTTAAGGTGTGGGACACATCAGAAGATAAGTTGAACTCTGAAGCGGATGGTGACCATCAAGACTCTAGATCTGTACACGTGCGACGGCGCGCGGCAAGCTCTGGCGGTGAGCGAGTATGTAAGTGGCGCGGTATAGTCGATGAAACAAAAATATACTTTTTGATCTATATTTTAGCACTTGACATGCTCAGCTACTCTTAAGCTACAAGCACACAAAGCTACAAGCTTTGAGCTGCCGTACTACTTTTTTTTTTTAATAGTACTCAGTAGCTCAATAGATTAGAGCACTTCTCCGGATAGGAAGGGATGCAGGTTCGTTTCCCGCTCGTACTAAAATACTCTTTTTACTTATTTACAAATTATAATTTGTACTTTAAAAATATACTTGTTGTATTTTAGCACTTGACATGCTCAGCTACTTTAAAGAACAAATTATTTGTGCATTTTTCCACTTTCACAAATAACTTGTTACTTAGATATTTTGACTTCTTATTATTTTTATATATTTTTAACACTTGACATGCTTAGCTACACAGTGTGAATATGTGCAATGTAAAATGGTAGCCAGAAGTGGGGCTTAAAACGGTGCTCAGAATACCGTTCTGACGGTCTGCCTACTACGCTATCGTGACTACGGACCATCATTTCCATAACTAATTCGAACATTTCTTTTCCAAAATAACACATAATTATAGATCTTAAATCAATTGTTAGTTCTAGTTTAGTTACCCTTTTCGGGCGCACATAGGTAATTATGATAATTTTATTATAATTAATAATAATATTAAATACATTTGGCAAGATTCTGAAATTAACATGTTCCTTATCAATGTTTTGAGCGCTCGCGCCATCTGTCGTGTGTATTTATATATCTACATATATTTTTCCTACTAGGTAATTAAATTAAGTATCATACCAAAAGATAACCTATTAATATGTTATTATTTTATATATATTTGAAGCACTTGAAGTCTTATATTATTATATAAGTTTGTATTTTTTTATTACCGGTACTTGAAGGTTCTACTTAAGATTAATGTACCTGTGTATTATTTTGTGTGTAGCTAATGATGCACCTATATTCGTTCGAATGAGAAGAAAATCACCAGCACCATCATCATACAGCGAATCAAGGACCGATGGATATTTGAGGTAAAGTAAAAGTATAAGAAATGATTCCTTAAACATTTACAAATTAAGAACCACAATCGTGGATCGCACAAATATTTGTTTTACCTACCGTCACCTTTTTTTTCGTTTAGGCGGGAAAAAATGTACCTAACCGCACACCCCGTCGTTCGGGGCAACGAACAGGGTAGTGTGGGGCCTTCACCCACTAAAGAAACCCGCCGTGTGCCGTCTCTCCGCCTTTATTGGCGGGCCACTGGAACCATATTACATTCCTTCAGTGGTATACCTACCCCCACCTATCGGATGCATTTACATGCATTAATCCAATATACGGCGTGGGTCGTACAGACATAAATGATGTGGAGATTGGGTATGGCCGTCGATCACCGTGCGATGGCTTAGCTGTCTATAGCACTTCCCCGGATTGGAAGGGACGTAGGTTCGAATTCCATTCGCAATAAAGTTATCTTTTTCCATATTCACAAATAATGTGTTCCTTAAAGTAGCTGAGGATGTCAAGTCCTAAATATAGATCAAAATTAATGTATATAATTATATTGTTTGAACGTTTCCAGAGTATCACAAGATCAACCTGCCCGTCACCGACGATCAGCAAGTTTTGCGGGGACCCACCAGTTGCAATATCATGTATTCACACAACAAGCCAATGGTGAGCTACTGAAAGTACTTTCATTTGCATTACAAAATATTCAAGTATTGCACGCCTCATAAGCGAAGCGTTGAGGTGTGTACTACTCTCTTTTGACGCAGAACAACTGATTTTTCAAACGTAAAATGTCTCTATTTATCATATATTGCACTTGTAAAGTAATATATACACACACATATCAAGAAAAAACACTATTTTTAACACTCATGATATTTTTGATGCCATTTTTGTTATTTAAACTAGTTAAAAAACTGTTTAAAAAAGTTCTGTCTTGGACGTCCGTGTGTTGTAGGTAATGTATGTTAACACGATAACGACCGAAATACTTTACTAATCGAGTCTTTTTTTTTCTTTTACGATTCAGTATAATTACGAATAGAACCCTATCACTTTTCACGGTCTGATTCGATGTGGTTTAATATTAAATAAACAAAAAAATTGTTAATATTTACGCTCGACTCAACACTAAAACCAGCGCTATACCTTATTTCGTGAGAACTACTTCTATAGACCAATATAGTAATACTTCTTAAAATTAGCGCTAGATGGCGTATAAGACATGAGAACCACATTAATAGGTACTTTTGGAAATTAGCGCTAGCTATGTGATTTATTGAAAACTACTTTGTAAGACCAATACATTATTAGTTACTTATCAAATAATAAATTTTATTGTGAAAAATGAAGATTATGAGGCGTGCACTTTTGGATTTTCCGAAGTATTTATTTAATTACGCCGCAAGATTTTTACACAAAGAATACCACCCGAGAACTTCAGACCCAGTCCAACTCTGTACTCAATGAGCTTATGGGAGACTAATAACACAATTATGTGCACCTTTAATTTTAATTCTACGGTAATGGTGTTCAATAGGTCTGGATTCAACATCCCGAGCTCCTAATCAAGCAATATGCGGTTCAGAATCAGAGCTCTCGTGGTCTAGTGAGGCTGAAGAACGATATGAGACCTGTTCCAGTGGTGCTAGTGATGCCCCTGACCCTAGAACTGAAGCCGCGTAAGCTACCGTTATTTTACAGATCAAAAAAATATTATTAAGTTTATAGATTTATAGTACAACTAGCCTTTGCCCGCGTCTCCGCCGCAGCCAAAAGCTAGTTTTTAGTTTATATCTCAGCTTCCCGATATAGTAGCGGGATAATATGTATACCAGTTTTTAAGTCTAATCAAGAGCTATAAAATATAAAGTTGCATCATAATCCGTTCAACAGTTTTTTGCGTGACGCGCCAAAAAACAGACAAACTTCTAAAAAAATTGTTTTGTGTTTAGACTCGCCTATATGGCCTATTACAGTATTTTTTTCTCAAATATTTAAAATGTACAGACATAGCTCTGTTACAGCTTTATAATAGTATAGATAACATAATATTTTTTATTAATTTACTCTCTGAACTTTGGTAGAAAACGTGCATATCAACACAGACTCAATTTTCTTACGTTGTCTACTCTAGTAGAAGTTCTCTAGAACTTGGAGAGTAACGCAGCGTAGGAAAGCCCCTCTCTAGGTGGACCCACACGCGACGATCTTGTCAAAGCCGCGGGCAGCCGTTGGATGTAGTCTGCCACTCTGCTCCCTTAGCATAAAAAACGAAACGTTAGACGAACTTTCGTTTCGCTTCATTGTGATTGGTCGCCTGAATCACGTGTCGTAATCTCGACAAATCGGGAATCACGCGTCGGACTCTTGATCAATCACAATGACTCAAAACGAAAGTTCGTCTAACGTTTCGTTTTCATTCTAAGGGGGCTATATACGCGGGTGGACGCCCCTTACCCAGGGAGGTGGCCAGGTGGCAGGGCGACGCCCGCCGAGCTGCCATGGCCAGGTGGAGGGCGTGGCTGGAGGCGCCCCGGGCTGGTCTTTGGACCGTAGGGGCGCTCCAGCCGGTGCTGGAGGAGTGGGCGGGGCGACGGCATGGAGTCCTTACCTTCTGACTGGTGCAGGTGCTGTCGGGGCAAGGTTGCTTCGGCAGATACCTGCACATAGTCGCAAGGAGGGAAGCGACTCCGGGCTGTGTCCTATGTCTAACAGTGGACGTGAAAAGGCTGATGAATGGATGTACGGGTGTCAATATATCATACACTATTACCCGCGACTGTCTTCAAAGATATTGGGTTCAAAGAGAAATAAGGAAAATTTTAATTGTGTGGTAATATGTAACTACGATCACAACTTTTTTTCGGACTGTACAAATCAAATACCGCGGAGCACTTGCACGAATGAGTGATAATATAAATGCTACACGTTTAGCTGATGCGAGCCACTGGCGCCGCCATATTGGCCTTGGCTGCTCTGCCGAACGCCTTTTTCTTCGCGGCTGGCTGTAACGTGACATGCGATAGATAGAGGAAAAAAAAATTAAGCGATGGAAAAAAGTTGCACTTTAATAATGCGAGTGTAACACAATATGTTATTATTTTTTATATATTTTTTAAGCATTTGACGTGATTAGCCAGTGCTTAAAAATATTTATAGAAATAATAACACCAATTTCACTAGTCTCGTGGCGTAGTCGGTAGTGTAACCGACTTTCATGCACGAGGTCATGGGCTCAATTCCCACTCAAGACAATTATTTGTGTGATGACCACACAGATATTTGTACTGCGTCTGGGTATTTTCTGTGTATTATATGTGTGTACTCGTATTTACAAACAAAAAAGTAATATATGTATTATATCTGTAATCTGGTACCCATAGCACAAGCGTTAAGCTTAGTTTGGGACCAGAGGACGTCCCTCGAGGAGGCGGCAACGCTGGCCACCTCAGGTACCGCGGAGGTGGTCAGGCGGATCGAGGCGCTGGGGCTTAGGGTAGCCCTTGAAAAGTCGGTGGCCCTACTCTTCTATGGGCGCCGACGGGGCCCGCCCGCCAGCGCCTCGATAACGGTCAACGGTGTGGGCTTCCCAATCCAGGCCCACATCAAATATCTGGGCCTGGTATTGGATGGACGGTGGCACTTTGACGAGCACTTCCGCCGTCTTGCGCCAAGGCTCGTCAACACGGCGTCCGCCCTCGGGCGACTTATGCCGAATTTGGGCGGACCGAGTCTTGCGTGTCGACGACTCTACGCGGGGGTAGTACGGTCGATGGCGCTGTACGGCGCGCCCGTGTGGGCGGAGTCCCTGGCCGCTCGCAATGAGGCCCTTCTGTGGCGTCCGCAGAGGGTCGTAGCGGTTAGGGCAATACGCGGGTACCGCACGGTCTCGACCGATGCAGCCTGCGCGTTGGCCGGAACCCCCCCGTGGGATCTGGAGGCGGAGGTGCACGCCGACGTCTATCGGCGGGCGTCGACGGTGCGGCAGCCGCCCCTCGCCGAGCGCAATGTCATCGTGGCGGGAAGATGCCCGCCGCGCCACCGTCCTAAAGTGGAAGTCTCGGCTGGAGACGCCCCGGGCCGGTCTTTGGACCGTGGGGGCGCTCCGGCCGATCTTGGAAGAATGGGCAGGGCGGCAGCACGGGGTCCTCACCTTCCGGTTGGTGCAGGTTTTGTCGGGGCATGGTTGCTTCGGCAAATACCTGCACACGATCGCAAGGAGGGAGACGACCCCAGGCTGTCACCACTGCGGCTGCGACGAGGACTCGGCGCAGCACACGCTCGAGTCGTGCCCGGCCTGGGATGTGCAGCGCCGGGAACTCGTTGCAGTCATAGGCGTGGACCGACAGGCGACAGCTGCCGGCCGTTGCGCGAGCGATGGTTGGCAGTGACAGGGCCTGGACCGCGGTCGCCGCCTTCTGCGAGGCTGTCATCTCGCGGAAGGAGGTGGCGGAGAGGGCCCGTGAGGAATCCTTCTTTGCGGACCCGATTCGCCGCTGGCGCGAGGGGCGGCGTGCGCGCGCTTATCTGCGCCTGATGCCGCCCTAGCCGAGGCTGCGGACGGTGGTGTCGGGGAGTACCCTGCCGTCTGCGGAAGCCTACCGCGAAGGTGCAACGCCCAAGTGCGTGAGGCGTCGCTCAAGAGAGGGTGCCCGAAGGGGCTGCCGCCTGCGGATCGCGGTCGTAACGACGCGGTACCCGTGATCCGCCGTAGCAAGGCCGGGTGGAGGCGCACGGTGGGTTTTTAGTGGGTGAGAGCCCCATTCACCCCGTTGTCTCCCCGGGCAGCGGGGTGTGCGGTAGGACATTTTTGCCCACCTAAAATTAAAAAAAAAAAAAAAAAATGGTCCAGAGGACTTTATGTGAAATGTCCGTATATTTATTATTATTATTATAACATACTAGCTGACCCTGCAAACGTTGTTTTACCATATAAATTATTTCTACATGGGCAATAGAAGGGTGAAAATGTAGGGTTGTGTGTATTTTTTAATGCCGAATCATAATAAAATAAAATTAAAAAAAAAGTACAAAAAAAAAAAAATTGCGGTGGTTCGGGTCACCCTTGTCATTTAGGGGTATCAAAAATATATGTTGGCCGATTCTCAGACCTACCCTATATGCACACAAAATTTCATACAAATCGGTCCAGCCGTTTCGGAGGAGTTTGGTAACAAACACCGCGACACGAGAATTTTATATATTAGATAACATATTTATATGCTTCATCACTGGTGTTATTCTTAATTGTAATTATACACACCAACAACCAGGCAAGCATATTAGTATGCAAATACATCCCACAGATGTCGTAGGGGTCAACTAATGCTAACGGCGTTTACTAATATAATAACGCTTTTCTATCGACATGATAAACAAAATGTGATAAATTCTTTTGGTATTTTTAGAAGCAGTAAAATGGGATCGTGCGGTGGAGGTGATGGTTCTCAAGGTGGAGTTCGTTTCCGTTCCGTCATCTCCGACGTGTTTGATGGCAAGCTTCTGTCTTCCGTGCAGTGTCTCATTTGTAACCGAGTAAGTTCATCTACAATTGGACCGTATTGTGCAGAAACAATCTAACCCATAAACTGGATAAAATTAATGTTTTAATGCCAAGCAATCGAAAATAATCTATGTTTTTATGTCACGAAGACTCGTTTTATTCAGCCAACTACAAATATTTTTTATGATGGGTTATACCAAGCAAGACTTCGAATAACACTGAAAAAAAATAAAGCAGATGTGTGTGTGTTCAAATCAGCATAACTTTTATGTGGATTAGCTCATTTCTGCACAACACGGTCCAATTCCAAAGTGATGTTGCTTTATGTCTGTTTGTTTGAATGCATTAAATTCTTCCAAAGTCGTCTACGTGGACCTAAGAATTGGGTCAGTAAAATATAGGTGTGGTCGCACTATCTGTGTGCCAAATTTCATCCAATTTTCTTTAGTCCTTTTACATAATTGTGCAACAATTAAGTAACCCACTAAGAATAAAGATGTTACCATCCCATTCTTTCCGCATGTGTTGTTAGAGGCGACTAAGGGAAGCTAGCAATACACCATATACCAGTAATGCAATGGGTGATCCATTGCATTACTGGTGGTAGATTTAGGTGGTGCTTACTTGTTATCTGACCCGAGTGGGTTGGTAACACCATCTTCCGTATGACTCACGGTGTAACACGTTGGTGTGTTTTGTTTGTAGAGGTAGATAACCGATTGTTTGTGTGGTAAAAGACTAAGAATACAAGTGTCACCACCCCATACTTTCCCGCGGGTGTCGTACGAGGCGACTAAGGGAAGTAAGCAATTATCATTCATTGCATTAGTGGTAGGGGTGTACTCGCACCAAGTCTCCCACCAAGTGGGAGTACTCGCTTGCTATCGGGCCCGAGCGGGTGGGTACCACGATCTCCTGTGACCGGCCATGAAGCACATCGGTGTTTTGGTTGTAGCAGGAGATAGCCGTTAATTCTTTCATTTAATATATGTGATATTGAAATGGTGCGCAACGGCTTGACAATACTCTCGGTATAGTTGAGTCCATGAGCGACTGTTACCATTAACTATCAGGATGGCCGTTGCTCTCTGCCATACTATAGGCAATAAAAGAAAAGTCCAATAATTTATTTCTCAAATGGTGAGCAGCGACTTGGCAGCATTCTTAGTGCAGAGTCCATAAATGAATAATAAAAAAACTATTTTCAGGTGTCAACCCGAGTGGAAACCTTCCAAGACTTATCCCTGCCGATACCATCGCGGGAACATCTAGCGGTACTAAGATGTCAACAGCCGATCTTGAACCACCATCCGCACGGCTCCCAGGAGTCTTGGGTACGTGGGCTACCTTCGCGTGAACAAACTAGTAGCTTGGAACCTGTATCCTGGACACCGTTTCAACCTGTGAGTTTTAGCTTAAGTTGTGACGTCACGCAGATGCGGTGCTCTATTGGTTAAAGTCCAGGTTCGGATGTATGCTTATCTGGCTACAAATAACTGTTCAAAAATCGCTTTTGTTTTTGGAGTGTTATTGCAGTATAGTATTCCATTAAGCAGTGTTTAGAAACCATAGTTAAAAAAAATACTTAAATTGTTTTTTTTAGTCTAATGACATAGACAAACAAAATTTGATTAAATGTTGTAATATATGATTTAAAAAATAATCTAATAAAAACAGTAATAACATTTAAAATTAGTGTTTAATGGAAAAAAAAATCAGTGAAATGAGTAACAATATTTGTGGCCAGTTACATTAATAAGACAGTTTTGCTTCTATAGCTGTACTATGCTGGCACTATAGTTACACTTATAGCATATTTATGTAATCGTTTTGCACATGAGCACTGTTTATTATGTCCTACTTGAGAAGATCATAATAGCAAACTATTTATTCTGCTTATTAGCCAAGTTTTATTGATTTTTTTGCCTTATACATACTTTTTATAAAGTTTTTAAAAATTAGACATATTATATCTTATCAAAATATGTTCAGGTATTTTGGAGTTTAATCTGGCAAACAAACATAGAGATAAAATTTTCAAATGGCAAGACTAATGTGCGACTATAAAATTTAGTTTTCGTATGAGGTGACAAAGGACAGTATGTGGTGTCAGTTTCCTATTATCAATGGAAAGTCAAAGTAAAGTCGAAGCACATCATGTAGGTCGTAAAATAGCAAAACATTACTAAAGGTGGTACTTCAATTATTAATTCTACAAATCTGGTCTATCGAAAGACACGCACGTTATCTATATGATTTATACTACATACATAATTTCTAACAAGTAAATCTGGTACTACGATTAGATTTCATGCTGAATGTTTAGGCGGCTTAATATTCTAACTCATTATTTTGTAAGCACTTACATATTCGTCCACTTATTAGTCGCTTAAATCGTAAGCATCACTTCACAACATCACTTATTTCTCTTTAATATTTAAATTGAGAACTCGTAATCAAAAAAGTATTTTACTATTTGGCTATAAATTGAATAACAAATAATATTCCCTTAGGTATGGTGGCTGCTCAGTTGGCTCCGGTCATGGTTCTACGGGCCAGTGGTATCGCTACAAGACTGCCTAGCTGCGTTCTTCAGCGCTGACGAACTCAAGGGGGATAATATGTACAGGTTTGTTGCATCATCTTGTATAGAAAAGTCTTTTTTAAACCAATGTTCCATATTGGAACGCATAAGTGTTTTATCTAGTTTCCTTTAGTGTTGGGCATCGCTAACTATACTCTTATGTCAGACCAATACCAATATGTAATGGAATCATAAAGTCATTCAAAAGCAATTGTCAAGTGGGGATTGGGCGTCACCGTCGGTACCTGCGATGGCTTAGTGAATCGCATTAATAAACTCAAACCTAAGAGAAGCGGTACATTTTAGACCGCGGGTCTATATTTCGTGATAAGCTTTAAAATGAGGGGTAGATTATGGAATTTGACACCGGACCGACAGAAAAACAGGCTAGAGAAATCTATACTATTATAAAGCTGTAAGAGTGCTATGTCTGTACATTCAAGATATTTGAGAAAAAATGTCTGTAATAGACTATATTTTTTAGATTGTTTATCTTTTTGTTTGTTCGCGCATCACGCAAAACCTACTGAACGGATTTTGATGCAACTTTTTTTGTTTGATAGCTGTTGGCCGTTTGTGATGACTATGCACATATTTGCATATTTACTTGTCTTACTGGTTATTTATAAATAGTCATGATTGTAATTGGTAAAATATTTCTTTTTTTTTAATACAGTTGTTCTCGCTGCAATAAACTGCGCAATGGTGTCAAAATGTCTGGTGTGGTGCGATTGCCGGAAGTGTTGTGTGTTCACCTGAAGCGGTTCCGGCACGAGTTGATGTTTAGTGCCAAGGTCGGGGCGAGAGTGTCCTTCCCTATCAATGACCTTAATATGGCGCCCTACACGCATAAAGGTGGGACACGATTTACTTAAACTGGAATTGTGTATTTTCGTACTGATTCTTTTTATTGTTGAAATTTGAATAAATAAATGATCTCATAAATAATTTTGATATCTCCGAAGACGAATAGGACAGGTCTGCCTGAACAAAATAATATCTATATAAGGCATGATGACTGATTTTTAAAGTCTATTCTATGATATTCAAAAGTATCTAATAATTGAAAAATATATCATATTTCTGTAAAAATGGTTTTTTATGCAATAAAATGAAATTTAAATTTTAATTTTTTTTTTATTTTTTATTAATTTTTCTGGATGCTGTTGATCACGTGATCAAACCACTAAGAGCACTTTACCTCAAAACCGTTAGTGCTCACAGTACAAAAATGGCGACGATTTATGACGTCATATATTTCTCTAGAATACCGTGGCAGTATACTGTCAGTCTATAATGGAACGATTTTTCTCCAGTTTGAGCACTGGACAGTGCTCGCACTGTATATCGGAACACAGCTAATAACGTTTACTAAGGCGTAACATCATTCGCTCTGGGGAGTTAGACGCAATCTCATATCTCACATGTCGATCGTGATCCCTGTGATTGGTTGAGAAATCACCGTGATTGGCGAACGGATTATTGCGACATCACGCATAGGTTTTTGTACCAATCACAAGCGAGTCGATACGATGTCGATTGTGAGATATGAGATTCCGTCTAATCACCCTGATTGGTGTTTAATCATGATGGATTGTTATATTTTGTAGGTTTATTTTAATCTCGCCATTAAAATATGAATGTTGAGGAAGCCAGAGATGTATGCAAGAATAGAGCCTCTTGGCACTCTGTTCTCTCTGCCTACCCCGCAAGGAAAATGGCGTGATGATAAGTTAAGTTAAAATAAGAATTAATACATTTTTCGAAACCCTTGAATTACATTTCATTAGATCACTTCAATATTTTGGCAATACTTGATTACTGTCATCAAGCCTATTATATATGTTTAGTGAGTTTTATGTTTATTTCTGTGCAGAGTGTACATCGAAGATAAGTCGTTACGAGCTGTGCGCGGTGATCTGTCACGCGGGCACGGCGGGCGGCGGCCACTACACGTGCGTGGCACGGAACGCGCGCGCCTGGTACACGTTCGACGACCACGCCGTCACGGCGCTGGCGCCACACCACCTGCCGCATGCCGAGGCCTACGTGCTCTTCTATAGGTACGTACAACGGCCGCGCCTGGTACACGTTCGACGACCACGCCGTCACGGCGCTGGCGCCACACCACCTGCCGCATGCCGAGGCCTACGTGCTCTTCTATAGGTACGTACAACGGCCGCGCCTGGTACACGTTCGACGACCACGCCGTCACGGCGCTGGCGCCACAGCACCTGCCGCATGCCGAGGCCTACGTGCTCTTCTATAGGTACGTACAACGGCCGCGCCTGGTACACGTTCGACGACCACGCCGTCACGGCGCTGGCGCCACACCACCTGCCGCATGCCGAGGCCTACGTGCTCTTCTATAGGTACGTACAACGGCCGCGCCTGGTACACGTTCGACGACCACGCCGTCACGGCGCTGGCGCCACACCACCTGCCGCATGCCGAGGCCTACGTGCTCTTCTATAGGTACGTACAACGGCCGCGCCTGGTACACGTTCGACGACCACGCCGTCACGGCGCTGGCGCCACACCACCTGCCGCATGCCGAGGCCTACGTGCTCTTCTATAGGTACGTACAACGGCCGCGCCTGGTACACGTTCGACGACCACGCCGTCACGGCGCTGGCGCCACACCACCTGCCGCATGCCGAGGCCTACGTGCTCTTCTATAGGTACGTACAACGGCCGCGCCTGGTACACGTTCGACGACCACGCCGTCACGGCGCTGGCGCCACACCACCTGCCGCATGCCGAGGCCTACGTGCTCTTCTATAGGTACGTACAACGGCCGCGCCTGGTACACGTTCGACGACCACGCCGTCACGGCGCTGGCGCCACACCACCTGCCGCATGCCGAGGCCTACGTGCTCTTCTATAGGTACGTACAACGGCCGCGCCTGGTACACGTTCGACGACCACGCCGTCACGGCGCTGGCGCCACACCACCTGCCGCATGCCGAGGCCTACGTGCTCTTCTATAGGTACGTACAACGGCCGCGCCTGGTACACGTTCGACGACCACGCCGTCACGGCGCTGGCGCCACACCACCTGCCGCATGCCGAGGCCTACGTGCTCTTCTATAGGTACGTACAACGGCCGCGCCTGGTATACGTTCGACGACCACGCCGTCACGGCGCTGGCGCCACACCACCTGCCGCATGCCGAGGCCTACGTGCTCTTCTATAGGTACGTACAACGGCCGCGCCTGGTATACGTTCGACGACCACGCCGTCACGGCGCTGGCGCCACACCACCTGCCGCATGCCGAGGCCTACGTGCTCTTCTATAGGTACGTACAACGGCCGCGCCTGGTACACGTTCGACGACCACGCCGTCACGGCGCTGGCGCCACACCACCTGCCGCATGCCGAGGCCTACGTGCTCTTCTATAGGTACGTACAACGGCCGCGCCTGGTATACGTTCGACGACCACGCCGTCACGGCGCTGGCGCCACACCACCTGCCGCATGCCGAGGCCTACGTGCTCTTCTATAGGTATATATATACTGATAACAATATATGTTATTGTGTTCTACAATATTTATTGTTTTTTCTTTCTTTTATACTTGAATTCTCTTTTCAGTGATTATGGAATCAATAAACCTTGAAGGACAAGTGTATTTCCATACTTTTAAAAAAAATATTTTACATTATACAAATATCATCTATAGTTTTGCGTCACCTATCGAATAGTTTTGTCGACACAAAGTGCGAAAATTTAAATTGAAAGGATTTGAATTATGAACGAATGTGTTATGTAAATTCGCAGTCTTGGGCAATGATCGCTGAATGGGCAAAGTATCTGGGAGAGTTTTTCAAAAGATGCAGTGCAATATTTCACGATATATAACATAAGATTTTATTAGCCTCCGATTGACAAAAAGTTTCATATCCTAACATATTTCGTAATGTTACAGGAAAGTTAACCCTCAGATGACAGTTTTGCGACAGAAGGCCGCTGAAATATTGGAGTCAACAAGCGTTGAATCTAACGACATCAAATTTTATATTTCTAAGCAATGGATAAACAAGTAAGTCAATATTGACTGACTGACAATTTGACTGCACAGATGACGGAGTTCGTTACAAAATGAACTCCGTCATCCATCCGGTTCCATACCCGAAGGGTGAAAACGGGACCCTATTACTAAGACTTCGCTGTCTGTCTGTCTGTCTGTCCGTCCGTCCGTCTGTCACCAGGCTGTATCTCAAGAACGGCAATAGCTAGACAGTTGAAATTTTCACAAATGATGTATTTCTGTTGCCGCTATAACTACAAATACTAAAAACAAAAAAATAATAATATTTAAGGGGGATTCCCATACAACGTCTGTCTGTCCGTCCGTCTGTCACCAGGCTGTATCTCAAGAACGGCGATAGCTAGACAGTTGAAATTTTCACAAATGATGTATTTCTGTTGCCGCTATAACAACAAATACTAAAAATAAAATAAAAAAATATTTAAGGAGGGCTCCCATACAACAAACGTGATTTTATTGCCCTTTTTTGCTCGCTATTGTTAACGTCACCAGGTAAACGCTTGAAATGTTGACAGAATATTTAGTTATATATTAACTTTAAAAATAAATAATTAAATGAAATAGAAAATTAATATTTTAGGGGGGCTCCCATACAACAAACGTGATTTTTTTACTCGTGTTTGCTCGATGTTGATAACGACAACAGTTAAACGCTTGAAATATTCACAGAATATTTAGTTATATATTCTTTTAAAAATAAATAATTAAATTAAAATAAAACAAATGTTTAAGGGGGCTCCCATATACAAACGTGTTTCTTTACTCGTTTTTGCTCTGTCCATCCGTCTGTCACCAGACTGTATCTCAAGAACGGCGACAGCTACAGTTGAAATTTTCACAAATGATGTGTTTCTGTTGCCGCTATAACAACAAATACTAAATAAAAACAAAATAAAACAAATATTTAAGGGGTCCCATACAACAAACGTGATTTTTTGCCCTTTTTGTTGTTTTATTCGTCCATAGTTGATTGTACTTTTTTAACATTGCTACAATTTTATTAAATTTATAAGTTACAACCAAACACCATGGTTACAGACAGTTACAATAGTGTAATGCTGTTTACCTAGTCTATGGTACGGAACCCTTCGTGCGCGAGCCCGACTCGCACTTGGCCGGTTTTTTTTTTATTGATTTGATGGCAGACGAGCCACGACCCACCTGATGGTAAGTGGTACCCGTCACTTATAGACAACTATAACGAGAGTATTATCAACCCGCTGCGCGCCCATTTCATTTCTCAGATATGAAATGAAAGAATAAACGGCTATCTTCTGCTACAGCCAAAACACCCTGAGGTGCTTCATGATCTGTCACACAGTAGACGGTGGTACCGACCCGTTCGGGCCCGATATCAAGTGAGTACTCTCACTTGGTACCCAGCCCTACCACCAGTAATGCAATAGGTGATAATTGCTTACTTCTCTTAGTCGCCTTGTACAACACTCGCGGGGAAGTATGGGGTGGTGACACTTGTATTCTTAGTCCGTCACCACATGGACTAGTTTAGATACCGGCCACCTGCCCGAGTGTTTTCTTGTGCGTTATTCTGAGTCTGGGTGTACTTTGTGTCTATGAAATTGTATGTATGTATAGTCGCCCGCGGTACGAGGATTATTCCTTATTGTGTAGGTTATAATTGTCTTTTTTTTTTAAATATACATAATAATTATGACATGTCTTTGGTAACAATATTTTCTTATATTAACTAATAATCTTTATTACAAACGGTTCATCTGAAACATGAAATATTAGCGGTGTATCTGAAACAAAAAAATTGACCATAATTCGATACAGTTATGTCAAAACGGAGTTGATGTAAATTTTCCATAAATGAATTATTGACACAAAATTGATCAGGATGTGGTATTTTACATTACCTGTAAGGTGTAATCGCTTATTGTGCAATTCTTGTGCGCTCAGAAATTAATATTTTAGTTTCTATTTATTAACAGCATTCATTGCAATTTACATGTCGTACCTAAAGAAACTTCACTATACAAAACAACGAACTTCAGATATTTGTGTGTTAGCCGTAATCGCGATAGGCACAGTCCGTATTTATATTGCGTAATTTGGAATGCGCACGATCGCACGACAGTTGCTTAACAATTACGGAGTTTATTTTCAAAAGGGCTCATTTCATTGAACGGACATTAAGAAAGTAAGACTTTTTGACGCGGAATACTGTTTTCTAGATATTTTTAGAGGTAATAGGATGTCATAAACTAAAGTAATACTCATTATAACACATTTAACGGGTCTATACGCGCAATAAACTTCTCAAAATACTATTATTTTTGGCTGAGTTGCACCAACCGTGGTCACGAGTAGACTATACTGCTCAGTATGTGTAGTAGAGACCAAATTGCATAATACGAAATAACCCCTTTTGAAACTGCACAAATGGCGGAGTGGTTTAGATAACATAACGGCGTCCCGCCCGAGTGTTGTGGGTTCAATTCCCACACAGGACAGCACTTTGTGTTATGAAAAGGTTTTTCTGAGTCTGGGTGTACTTTTATTCCGTGAAATTGTATGTTTATAAAGTCCCCCGCGATACAAGGATTATACCTTAGTGCAGGGATATCTACAAAATAAGTCACTCCTTGAGGATCAGTCAATTGACTGTTCAGTAAAACAGTAGCGTGGCCGGCAGGTTCAAGACGTGGGCGGAGCCCGGCGCCATCGACAACAGCGACTTCGTGTGCGCGCACGGCGGCGTGCGGCCCGAGCGCGCCCCGCACCTGCTCGCCCTCGCCGCGCTCGTGCCGCAGCCGCTCTGGGAGTTCCTCTACGACCAGTAACCACCACGCTTACTTATGTTTCTCTCTTCTATTTTGTTACAATAACATCCACTATACTTGCTTTCGAAGGTCGTTCAATCAAGTCACAGACGCTGCGTCGGTGCAAAAAGCACAATCAATAATTTGTGTATCTATGATAATGGTATTGCTGGGCAGATGAGCTTATCTCATGGTAAATAGAAACTGACAGTTATACTAAATATGGCCAACTCACTGATTATTATAACGCCTGAAATCAACGCTCAAATTATATTTAGAAATGAGTAGGGCGCTAATATTTACAATACATACTCTATACATAGTTACACAAGACGCTATAAGGACCTGTTTGAACTTATCGCGAAAACCAACCGAAATAAGAGACTTCTGAAGAGCTCACGCTAAGCGTACAGAGCTGCAAACCGTGATTAAGAAAACTGTAACCAGAGCCAGACGACACCACTTACAGCCATTGTATGATAAGTTGAAATCTTCAGAAAGGCAGATTTTCATATTCAAGTTGGCACGTTCTAAGGTCAATTTTCAAGTCGTTGTGTTAAGGACCATTACGGCAACCTCTTGTGCTTGGTTATGCACCGTGTAGTGATAGTAGAGATAGTGCTTGTATTTCCATGAGCTCTTCAATAAAAAATATATGAGACAGCTACTGGATCTCCCTACAAACCAAGGACTAGTACCACTGCTAATGCCCGAACAATTCCATTCGGCACCTTTCCGCATAAAAAAACGAATATGCCTTAGACCACACGACTGAAGTAAAACTTAACAATATATTCAGTCAAGAAAGTATTGGGAATTATTATGGGGAAAACCCTAACAATTTAAATAAAAGAAAAATTCTTAAAATTACAATATAATTAAAAAAAAAATTAACAGACATAATAAAATTAATCGATTAAAAAGGACAGAAATGAGCACTCAGGGGGGAGGTTCGCAACTCAGGGGATTGTCCCCAAGACCATCGCCTACGGGTACTCAACTGCGGGGGGAGGCTGTAACTGGGCCGAAGGGCAGGCCCTCGTCCTTCGGCGCGCGCAGATGTATGCCGGTAGGCGGGTGAAGCCGGCGCAACCGTCGCCGGAACCCGGACCCGTAGGGCAGCCGCAACCCGGAAGGTCGTAACCCGGATCTCGAGCGTAGCCAGGAACAGTAACTTGGAACTCGGGACTTGAAATTCGGGACTTGAAACCCCAGGAGCTTTTATTCAGATCTTAATTTAAATTTGGGGACGCGCTACCAGCAGTTCTTTGGGGTTTTCCTAGTTCAAAAATGGAAAGCTATCCTAGCCGATAGTCCCGGTTGAAATAGAGAAGATGAGCCCGGTGAGGTAGGCATTCTAAACGTTATAGAATCCTCCACACATACATTCATAGGAAATGGATTGATGCAGGAGTGTAGTAATTACCGTAGTATCAAAGTTATAACCCGCTCAATGACTATCGTCAACGGATACTAGACTCGAATCTGACAATAGTGTGCTGTCTCAAACTATCCAAAGGGTTTCGAGCTGGTCACATAGTCCCGATGACTGTTTTCGGCCTAAGGACAACGAAGAATAAGCCTCTGCATTGCCTGTTCCTGGACACGAAGAAGGTTTTCGACTGTGTTCTTCGTGTATTTTACCTGGTGAGCGTTTAGGTTTAAAGGGGTAGCCAGAACATTATCCAAGATATACCATGACTCGGCTTCCCTAGTTAGGATTGCTGTTGATGACACTAGACCCTTCTCCATCACCGTCGGTGTCCAGCAGAGTTCCATGTTAGTCCGTTTTCCGTTTATTTTGTGTTGTAATTGATGTGTTGTCGGACAGCATCAAAACTAAATATGAGCAGACCCCCTGGCTGCTAGTCTCATCACTAGAGATGTTGAGGACCGTGCAGTGTGTTTAATTTACCTTTACTGAAACTTGTTTTGCGCGCAGGTTCGGCGGTGGACCGGCTGTGTCGCACGTGCACGAGTGTGGCACGTGCGCGCGTGCTGCTCTACGGCTGCGCACGCGCACGGCCACGGAGCTGGGTGCCTTCTGTCGGCTGCACGCCGCCTTCCAGGTACGTGCGCTGTGACCTAGCGGCACCGGGGCACAGCCGAGCGTGGCCTCTGGCACGCGCACGGCCACGGAGCTGGGCGCCTTCTGTCGGCTGCACGCCGCCTTCCAGGTACGTGCGCTGTGACCTAGCGGCACCGGGGCACAGCCGAGCGTGGCCTCTGGCACGCGCACGGCCACGGAGCTGGGCGCCTTCTGTCGGCTGCACGCCGCCTTCCAGGTACGTGCGCTGTGACCTAGCGGCACCGGGGCACAGCCGAGCGTGGCCTCTGGCACGCGCACGGCCACGGAGCTGGGTGCCTTCTGTCGGCTGCACGCCGCCTTCCAGGTACGTGCGCTGTGACCTAGCGGCACCGGGGCACAGCCGAGCGTGGCCTCTGGCACGCGCACGGCCACGGAGCTGGGTGCCTTCTGTCGGCTGCACGCCGCCTTCCAGGTACGTGCGCTGTGACCTAGCGGCACCGGGGCACAGCCGAGCGTGGCCTCTGGCACGCGCACGGCCACGGAGCTGGGCGCCTTCTGTCGGCTGCACGCCGCCTTCCAGGTACGTGCGCTGTGACCTAGCGGCACCGGGGCACAGCCGAGCGTGGCCTCTGGCACGCGCACGGCCACGGAGCTGGGTGCCTTCTGTCGGCTGCACGCCGCCTTCCAGGTACGTGCGCTGTGACCTAGCGGCACCGGGGCACAGCCGAGCGTGGCCTCTGGCACGCGCACGGCCACGGAGCTGGGTGCCTTCTGTCGGCTGCACGCCGCCTTCCAGGTACGTGCGCTGTGACCTAGCGGCACCGGGGCACAGCCGAGCGTGGCCTCTGGCACGCGCACGGCCACGGAGCTGGATGCCTTCTGTCGGCTGCACGCCGCCTTCCAGGTACGTGCGCTGTGACCTAGCGGCACCGGGGCACAGCCGAGCGTGGCCTCTGGCACGCGCACGGCCACGGAGCTGGGCGCCTTCTGTCGGCTGCACGCCGCCTTCCAGGTACGTGCGCTGTGACCTAGCGGCACCGGGGCACAGCCGAGCGTGGCCTCTGGCACGCGCACGGCCACGGAGCTGGGCGCCTTCTGTCGGCTGCACGCCGCCTTCCAGGTACGTGCGCTGTGACCTAGCGGCACCGGGGCACAGCCGAGCGTGGCCTCTGGCACGCGCACGGCCACGGAGCTGGGCGCCTTCTGTCGGCTGCACGCCGCCTTCCAGGTACGTGCGCTGTGATCTGGTCTACACGCAGCTGCTTGCCATGAAGATCAATTAAGTTACGCTCGAGGAATGGAGATATTCAATGGGATATCAGCATAAGTATGTAAGTAGATTGTTAATAGGTTTACGCCATAAACATAACGGGCTCGACGGGATAGCCAACAACATCATCCGGTTTGGTTGTAATAACGGGGGCATCGTGTTTAATTATTTTATGCAACTGTTGGGTTTCGTTTTATTGCTGCATAGGGTATGGTTTTTGCCAGAGAATTCGTTTTGAATAACAAATAGTTAACACCTTTAAAGGAACAAGAACGGCCACACGCCATATACGCGATAAGCATGCACTGGTTCCGCCAGTGGCAGGCCTTCGTGAGGAACAAGACGCAGCAGCCGCCGCCGCCCGTCGACAACTCCGGCATCGTCACTAAACAGGTATAAGACATTTTTTTGAAGAACACTCTTAGCTACAGAATAATCCCTGTATCGCGACAAACATAATATTTAACGGACATCAAAAGTAAAAGTACTGCCTCGGGGATGCAGCGGTAGTGTGTGCGACTGCTGATCATGAGGCCTCGGGTTTGATCCCCGGGTCGGGCAGTGCTATTGAGCTTTTTCGTAAAAAGAAAAATTCTCAGTAGCAGTTTGGAGTTTGGCCATGTGCCCGGTAGACGGCAATACGCTCGAACCGTGGGTGTGTAATACACCTCTGCCTGCCTTTCGAGGATACAGGCGTGATGCTATGTTAATATTTTTTATTTTTTTTTAAAGTACACTCACGGGTGCTCAGATCAACCATTCATGGGTATTGTCCTGTGTGGTATATGGGTATCAATGGTCAGGCAACGATATAGAGGAACCACTTTTATTTACTCGTACGCCTTTTTGGCGCTGTAGACGTATACGGCTATACAAAAAACTAAAACTAGTAAAGTCCGTTTTATTTCGCTCAATTCATATAGCTTGTGCCAAAGATTTGTCTAATACCGCCGATAAATAGATTGGGAATACAAGTTACCTGTAAAACTATCTTCTTCGTACGCGTGGAATTTTGTGTGGAGCCCTAATTATTTTTCCAAAATATAAGTAGCCTAAGTTACTCCTTATAACATCAGCTCTCTGCAAGTGATAGTCCCGTCCAATTCGGTCCACCTGTTCCAGAGATTAGGAACAAACAAATAGACAAAAACTTAAAAAAGAAATTTAAGTTGTAGGCAAAAAAAATTATATGAAAATATCATAATTATGCATTATGTAAAAGACTATTTTTGTAGGCAAAAGAATTTATGTGAAAATATCATAATTATGCATTATGTAAAAGACTATTTTCTTCACCCCTCTACCCACGGGAGTCGTAAAAGCCGACTGAGGGAATAGCGGGGGAGTGGGCAGCAGCACTCTCTCGAGTATTAACAACATCCACTGCGATCGCCAACCCGCCTGCCAAGCGTGGTGATTACGGCATTATCCCGTGACGGCACCGCTCGTTATGGCGTTCTCTTGGGGAGGCCTACGTCCAGCAGTGGACGTTGAAAGGCTGATGGTTGGATGGATTTACTTTATACATTACAAAAGCTATAGCAGTGATAGCCTAGCAGTAAAACCAACGACTGCAAAGACAGTGGTATCGAGTTCGATTCCCGAGTCCAATGTTCAGATCTCGTACGGCACACACCTCTGACTTTTCGAGATTATGTATGTATTTGTTTACAATTTATCACTGCTTGGTGAAGGAAAACATCGTGATTAAATCTGCATGCGTTTTTATTTTTCATGCAGGAAAAAATGTAGCTGTCCGCACAACCCGTCGTTCGGGGCAACGAACAGGGTAATGTGAGACGGAAACCTGCATTCCTGAGAAATTCTCTAGATCTGATTATTCTTCTAGGCTTGTGAAGTCTGCAAACCCGAATTAGGCCAGCGTGGTGGACTATGGACTAATCCCTCTCACTCCGAGAGGAGACCCGTGCCGAAATAGTGGGACAGAAAAAGAGTGAAAAAAAAATTGCAAACAGACACTTAAATTTTATTTATTTGTATAGATTGAACTTTGGTAGACAGTGTCCCGTTTATTAATTGAATGAACCCTCTACAGCCATGAGCCATGAGATTACAAGCCATGCTGGCAATAGACGGTTAGATTAATGTAAGCGATTAGGAGCATCAGCCCATCGGCGCTAGTTTTGCCATTGGGGATCTTATATACAAAGACCTGGAATCTGTATGCCTTGAAAATAACACTTGCACTCCCAAGTACCTTTAAGCAGTTTACAGTTTTGACATACGTGATGAGTTGATAACCTGGGCTTTGCACAGAATTTCACCCCAGTCCACCTGTTAAGCTGGAGGCAAGTAAGAAGATTAAATGTTTAGATCTGTATTTTAGCACTTGACATGCTCAGCTACTTTCACAAATAAGAAGGTTAAATCTTATTGTCGTATGTTTTTTTTTGTCTCATTGAAGATTCTTAGCTATACTGATGTATTTTTTTATGCTTTTATTTTTTGCACACAACGCCCTGCACTAAGGAATATTCCTTGTATCGCGGAGGCCTTTACAAACATATTATTTCATGGACACAAAGTACACCCAGACTCAGAAGAACCATTTATGGATCACACAAAGAGTTGTCCTATGTGGGAATCGAACCCACAACACTCGAGCGGGAGGCCGGTATCTAAACCACTCCGTCATGTGTGCAGTCAGTAATATTAGTGATACTTACTGTTTATGTCCTAAATATTTACAGGAGGTCGATGGCACCACTATATACTCGCTCAAACCGGGCTCCGACCACGCCCAGTTGAGCGAGGAGCTATGGAGGTTTTTCACGAGCATCTACGGTGGAGGTCCCGAAGTCAAACTAAAGTCACCAACAGCCACAGCGACCCAACAAACTGTAGCTGAAAAAGACAAACCATTCGAACGGCGTATGTCTAGAAAATATTCAGAATCTGATAAAGAGGAATACTGCATTAAATCCACGTCAGAAATAAACATCAGAGACTCTGTACATGGGGAATTGCAGAAGAACCAATCCCTCCAAAATATTAACAGACGGTACAAAGCTAGAGCCGCGGCAGAATCAGACGAGGATATCACTTACAGACGCCCCAGCCTCCCACAGAGGCATGAACCTAATGGGAATTACCAAGATTCTGATGACGAGGACATGGAGATCAGTCCACCGGTATATGTGAATACAGTTCGTATGGAAAATGGCGTGGACAGTTCTGACCATGACGCTAATGATAATCCTTACCCTACAAACAACAAACCAGACACTGAGTTACCGAATTTGGACAGTATATCGTTGAAAGCTAAACCTAAGAGTGGCAAAGTGAGAAAGATGAAAAGACGGACAGTGAAATGATTATTTCTAGCCTTCCAGTTCGTTCACAGGTTGAAGCAGACGATAGCTTCGACACAACACGTGAACTATGTCTGAACATTCCTTCGCATTATCTATTTAATTACCTGTACTTAATGTACAACGTAGCGTATATGTATATACACGCTACCGCTTATGCACCGCTTGTGCAATCAGACCTCGGTAGAAAATCACGCTACATCGTACCGTCTGACTGCACAAGCGGTGCGTAAGCGGTAGCGATGGTACAGCGATATCGCTCCATATAACTCAGCCAAATTGATATACAGTTTATAGAATAACGTCAAATCTGTAAAAATAAACTATTTTATTTTATAATGGTGTATGGTAGTACGGTGTAACCACGAGGTCGTTTACAAAGATGTTATGATCATTGATTTTGCTACATTTAAAAACAATGTAAAGTGTGAAGTAAATATTTTTAAACATTAAAAACTCCATGGCTGAATTTTGTGCTGTATCCAAATATCTAGGTGGTACACTTGAATCAATGGAGGAGATAAAATGAGTTATATTAATATTGTAAACATTAGAAAATAAATTATTATGCAATCTTTTAGTTAATCCGTTGGAGGAAATAAACTCCTGAAATGAATATGGGGTATGACAGAATAAACAGATTGTAGCCATTGTAACCGATCTATTGGTCTAATGCAACCATACTCAACCTCCGACCCAGCTTTAGTTAGTGACCCACCTGGCATATGTAAATAAAGCTTTAAGATTAAACTAAATTTCATTAACACCGTAATCAAAACATCTTTTGCCCCTATAAACAAGGTTGAGTGTGGCTAGTATCTCTCATCCACTCATTACGTGAAATGAAATTGTGAGTCGTTGTTCATAGTATTCTTAGTATACTAAAGCCCATAAGCGATGGTACCTTCCATCAATTCTGGCCTATGGCTCATTTGCCACAACAATAAAATTAGTACAATGGCTGGATTTTGTCAGACAGCTTTTAGTGGCAAAATAAAGTTGATGCTTGCCGGAAGACGACAACTGGTTTTATTACTTTTATATGGAGCTTACATGAGTGTGGTATGAGAAAATCGCTTGAGACCAGAAAAAATTAACATATTAACAGATTCATCTATATTATAGACATAAAGATCATCTATTCTATATATATTTAGTTCAATGTCATTATTTATTATTCGTTATTATTTTTTTATTTATTTTTTAAATTATTAAATAAACCTGGGCTAAGTCACGAATACAGGTTTTGTTAACCAATTAAGGTGACGAATTTTAGTTGGGATGGATTCAGTGTAGCCTTTCACTCCTTCAGGAAGATGGATTCAGTGGATCCTTTTACTCCTTCCAATAGGTACAGATAATTATATAGGCGACCAGTAAAATCGGTGACTGGTGTGCATTTATACATATGAACCTTCAAACTAAGAATTTGATTTATCGCTGTTACCTTAAATAATATTTTTCTAAAGCATTATATTAAAAACTGGGGCCTCCGCGCCCTACTAAAGGGAAGGTGTTAGTATGTCAGTACAATTTTAATTTAGTTTAAATTCAAGTATAGAGTTTAGATACTTGGTTATATAGTGTTATCTGTGAAATAATCGAACTTGTACATTTACAATACATGTATATCTGTGTAAAATTATATTATAGGTTAACCATAGCTGGACGTCTATAGAAATTCATGTTTATAGATTAGATATAATGTATTCCGACTACAATATATTTGTTTCCTCTTGTTTACCATGGATTAGGTAGGTATTTTATTTTGTTATTTCTGGTTCTAAGTCTGTGTTATTTGTTAAAGAATTGATCAACAGTAAAATATATTTGGTCTATATTGGCTGCATACATTTGTTTTATTTATATAACACCTGTATATAATTAAAAATGACGCAACATTTAACTGGATATACATAGTGGATGTTCAGACCACAGAACATACAGGTTCAGGCTGAGCACAGCAGTTATTGAAGTGGAGCCGGATTGAATCGGTCAGAAACAGCTTTATCTAATAAATAAAATTAAAATGTCTGTTTGCAATATTTATATAACAGCTTGTTACTGAATTCATATGTACGGCATTTGTAACAAAAAATCTTTTTTGAAATTCTTAATCTGCGTGTTCCGGCTAATATCTCCATGCCTGTACTCGTGTTTACGAGGCCTTTTAGGGGCGTCAAAGAGGCTCGGCCCATACGGGTGCGCCTTACAACACCATCGACTGGGCCACCCCCCCGCGTAAAGCCGTCGGCACGCATCAATGTGTCCACCCATATTCGGCATGAGCCTTGCGAGGGCGGACGCTGCGCCATTAAGCTTGGCGACAGCTGGCGGAAGTGCTCGCAAAGCGCTACCGATCTAGGCCCGGATCCCGATTTGGACCCATATTACCGTGATCGAAAAGCCGTCAGGTAACCGACGTCGGGGCTCATGGAATAGTAGGCCTCCTACTTATCTAGGGTCACCCCTAAGCCTTGTTCCTCCTACCACCGCAGATGTCTAACGGAAGTTACCTATGCTATATAAAGGGTCATTGGGAAGTGTCAGTGGATGTTGTACTGCAACGTCTTTTGCATCAATGCATATTTTTCCATTCCTTATAAAGGTTTTATATATTCTAGATAACCGTAGTTCTAGTAATGATTTGTATCAAATCTATGTTGATATACGAGCAATACTTTCAAGCCGTTCATTACCTTCCCCTCATTCATACTTTGTAGTTGCATTCCAATTAAAAAAATTAAGTAAACAATGTCACCTTTTCCTTAGACCTCTTCTACTTCACTAGAATCTCGGGGATACTTCTTACTCGCTTAGAATGCGCACGTAACTATTTAGCTAACCGGCAGTCCGACTTAAAAAACTCGTGGTGTTTTTGCTTTACAAAGTCAATGACATAGACGTCTTGTGTGGAGTGCCAATTTTCCACATGATATGATTTAAGAGCTTTATGTTTACACGCTACTTTTTTTCTTCTGAACACTGAATAATAGACATTTAATAGCGACAATAGAGCAATAATGTAACCTCATTAATGTCTACTACAGTACTTAGAGACAAAGATTTATTATTAACAAATGCTTTGTTCCAAGTATCATGATATTTATAGCAAATTTTCTATTTTAAAAATCATTAATGTTTTCGGACGCTAATTATAAAAGAAGAGTTGGCATACCAACAAAATCTTTTCACAGGATATACCAACCTATAAATAAAAAAGACAAATTTGTAAAAAGGGCGGGAAAAATACAATATGGCTGAAGTTTGAAATATTTATTACAACGAAGACCAATTACATCATGTTATTATAAACCAGGTACAATGTTTATAATTTAATGTTATTATATCCTGCGAGGGTAATTTTTTTTTACGTATTTTACTAATCAGATTGTTGATGGAAATCAAGACGAGATACCAGGTACTGCATAAGCTCTGATAATGGGAAGAGTTATTTACATGTGGTACAATATACTTACACTCTTGATTTCCAACGTGCTAGAAGTATGAAAAGTTACGTATTTTTTTAACATTCAAAGGTTTATTCGATAAAAGCGTAACAAAAATAGTTTTCTATTAAAATAAACGAATTCTAAAAATAGTGCATACTAGGTACACCTCATTCTTTTACAATCCAAAAAAAAAACATCCTAACGTTGTTTAATTTGAAAGCTATGCATGAACCAAAATCACGTATACCTAGGTATCGTATAAATTTTATTTTATCGCTACGAGTGACAATTGTATTAAATATTGCAAAGAAACTTACGTCCATAAAATCATTTTTCATCGAAAACTAAAACGGCTAATTTCTAAATTACTGTTTTTTTTTTTGCAATAAGTACTTATTTTAGTCATTATACATAATGTATCTAATATCAGAATGTACTTTTTCGTCACCCACAGCGACTTTTCGTTGCTGTTATCAACTCTAACATGACATTTTGTTTTTTAAATATTCGATTTTTACAGATGTAAGCATAAAATAACAAGTATGATAGGTAATAATTATGTATTTGGTATCATACAACATAATTTCATTTCTACAAAAATATAAACATAATGAGTTACACTCAAATGATAAAACTATAAAAACTGGGGGTATATGAGAAAGAAGTTAACAATTATGCATAGACATTACCCCAAATAAAAATTATAACACTCAAAGTGTTGCAAAACAGATTTAACCTTTTCCGTCGACTGACATCTGCTAACCATAAATTGTTAAATAAATAAATACAGGCATGAAATTAAAAAATTAAATAATCAACTTATATGTTAACAAAAACGGCCGTACATGGTAGTCTTTGATATGTTAACTATTATATATTTATTTTACAATCTAAAAAAACTTTATAAAAATATATTGCATTGTGTCGTTGTATATTTATGTATTATTAAATAATATGAGGGGGAAAAGGTATTCGCCGATTTTATCTAATTAGGTCAGCCTAGTCATGCAAGTTCAATATTCTTATTTAAAATCTTTATTTCAAATATCACATGTAAATTATTCATACAGTGAACATGCATGACTATGCTCAAATATAAACTTCTAACAATATTAATTATTTTCATTAAACATTGAGTTCTAATCAAGAATTAGATAAAATCAGCATTTTTATGGGATACATCTTTGTACTTTGTGTGGTTTGCACCAATTTCTATTAAAAATATTGTGAAAGGTTGATAATATCAGTCATTAACTGTCTATTTGAGAATTTAAATGTACTGCTATTGTATATGACTAGTGGCATAAAGGCATAGACTGATTACAGAAAATGTTATAAACAAGCCATGACATAAAGACCAGATAACTAATGCTTTACGTGAAATAAAGCTATTCATGTTTACATTTAAAAATTTTGACGAATTAAATAATGTAATAATTTATAACCACGACAAGCCATGGCATCATAGTTTTCGTACGAAATGAAAATCTGCCATTCAGTCTACAACCTCGGAAGCGTTTAGCAAAAATGATTCCAAAAATACATACAACAGTCAAAAACAATTAAACATTAACAGCTTTCTATAAACTGTATTAAAAAAAACATTTTTGCTAAAATATTTTCTGATATCTGTTAAGGAAATATGTACAATCATCAATATACAAAATATATGAAATTTCTTATTTTTAATTATATCAAATGTGCCATAGGAAAGGACCTAACATTATTATATTTATAAAAAAATATTCGTTCTTTTTCTTGCATTATTTTTAAAATTCCAGATCTTTCGATTGTAAGATAGAACTGATCCAAAAACTATTCAACATTGAACTTAAGGCCGCTCTTAGAGCATAATAAAAAGCGAAATTAACAATAATCATACATATTTAACTTGTATATCAATAAAGTTTCGATATGCAGCACACACTTACATTAAATTAAGACAAGATGTTATATTTGATCAACCAGAACTCTTCGGTTGGATATTTCACAAATAGAAAAAAAAAACCTAGTTTTCTCACTAACCTAACATAGTACAATTAAAACTTTAGAAGTAAGAATAAGTTGCATTTGAGGTAGATTAAATTTTTTACAGTCCTATTAATCTAATAGATTAGAATTATTCACGTAACTGCTAGGTACTTAAAAGCGTTTATTATCATCTCACCTTATGCTCTCCTTGCATTTCTAGAACGCCGAACATTAACCATTTATTATTTATTAACCTTTATATTACCGAAAATTAAACTTAACTTTAAAATGTGTCAGGAATGAAATTAACTCTCCAATAACTCCTGGGCGCCATCGGAACGTCGAAACAGTTTAAGATATTGTAATTTCAAATTTGATTTAGAAAGTGTTTCGTTTTATGCGAGCGGAATATGTCTGATACATAAATCAATTTTAAGTGTGAATTAACAACAACATAGAAGTATTTTAAGCTATTAAAAATACTTAAATTTATTTACGATAAAGACGACTTTCGTCATTCAAGGGCAGTAGTATTGTCTAAGAAACTAATTCATTAGTACATTTACATAATTTTAGCACACTAAAGTTTTTATATACTAACTATGTTTAAATTTATTATGTTAAGGAGACGCATCATTTAATATCAATTCTACCACTTTGTAGGCACTAATATATGGTGAGTGCCATGCGTTAAAATTTGCCCCAAGAGCGCCGCAGGAGTAATTGTATTAGGTATGTATCTGTATATAACAGCGCGCACGTAGTACAATCCGCAAAAAAAGTAGTATTAATTTGAAGGGCTTTTTAATTAATCATGAACTTGGAGTTACACCCTTGTAGACGTAAATACAAAATTAATAAAATAGTTACGAGCCTGTTCACGCCATACGTTGCAACGTCGCAAGGCGCACAGAATTAGGCGCATTGACGGAAAAACGAGCGGTCTGACACTGAAGCCTCCGCGTAGTTCAACTGCTTTTTCAATTTCGTGGCAGTGTGATAGGCCTTCGATGTGATATAACTTGATACTTGACATAGAAAATCACGCGGTGCAGTTTAAATTATTAACTTTCAAAGTAAAATTCCATAGTTCTATTGCGAAGTTATAACCAAAATTACGATATCCCGCAGATAGGGTCGCGTCCAGATGGGAAGTATGCGAGTTACCTTAAACTAGATTCCCCGATTCTGAAGCTAGAACGCATATTCATAAGAAAGATGTGTTAAATAGGGAAAAGAACACCTTTAGCCCACTGATTCGTTAGAAATACTCAAGGACAAGCAATGTTAGAACGGTCTAGTTATGTACCCTTCTAGTAGTATACGAAATTAACAGTTTTGAACTTAAAGCATAAACCCGTCAACCCTGAGTTTGATCTCTGTCAGATTGCCATCCTAACGTAGTATGAGAAGTGTGTTATTATAATACTTTCGATATTTACGCGAATGTTACACATCATGAAATTAAACAATGTTTACAGAATCTATCGCGTTTGCTTGATTATCTATTATCCCAAAACTGATATAATAATTGATTAACCATTGGACGTCTAACATCTCTGTCCACCCGTGAACATGGATGCTGCTATAAGTATTCAAAACATCGGGATAGTAGAAAATCAAGTATTTATTGCACTATACTATCCAGAGTAGATGGCTAGTCTTCGATGACACGAAAGAACGGGATCCCCTAGCAGGAGAACATCATCGTAGCTCCTAATGACGGGGTGTGCAGTTAGGTATACATATTTTTCCGACTTAACCATAAAAAGGAGAACATCATTATAGATAGGTAGCTTGTTGATTCTTTGGCTAGCCTGTTCACGTATGGATCATGAAATATGAAATCTCTGGTCAGGCCACAAGAAGTATCTAATGGGTTTTTTGTTCTTAATAACCGAGTAGTTAGGGAAGTTGATAGGCTGCCCAACGGAGAGCACCTTGTCCGCACCGCGCCTGATTCTACCGTAGTATCAGATTTCCATTCTGCTTTATGATATGAATAGCTATTCGCTAACTCTTTCACCATTACATATCGAAGAGAATGAAGAAATTCACTACAGCATTATTAAAGGTAGAAATGCCAGAATACACATAGAAAGTAGATTATGTTTTCAATGTCAAGCGATTTTTATCAATTAATTGTTTTCCTGCCAAGGCCAAGAGCAAGAAAAATTAAGAAAATATTGGCTGTATTTATTTTTTAGTAAACGCAGTCGGGTTAATCACATTATTTGTGACCATGTTCCATTACGGCGAACTTTGTCAGCGGACTCTAGACATCACAACAGGGACCTAAACAGAGCAAGATATCGTAATGGGTTATAATTATGATTCCGGAGAAAAGTTCCCGCCTTTACAAGCAAGGACAACAGGATTTGACCGCTACCAGATTCCTAGTCTACAATGTCTAGTCGTTTAGTCGATGAAACCTTGACCAAATATTTTTGCTCAATTATTTTTTTAATTATTTAGCAATGTTAAATTACGATTCGCGTTACGAATATAAATTAAGCTAAGTTATCTTTTAAATGTACAAATTTATTATATATTTGTGGCGATTTACTTTACAGGATCCCGCAAATATCCTGCATCACGTAGTAATGATAAAATATGAAGTTTGAGATTAGGTACCTACACTGAGATACATAAAGTTGTTTTTTCTACGCAGGTCATATTAGTGTCATATTTTCATGCAGAAACAGATTCACTATTTTTGCCTCGTTCTCATAGTACGGTATAATGGCAATCACAGGCTTGGAGCAGAGAACAGGCACGGGAGTAACGTGCCCTCAGAAACACGATAAAGTTCATCTCAATCTCGGTTTAAGTTATCACAAAACAAAGTAGTTACTCTATATTATGACCAGGATATTATTGTTAGGACTAGTTGCGTTAATTTGCCCCCAAAAAAAATTTGAACCAGTAAGGGCACGGTGCCTAATAATAATAAAACATACGTGGATTAGTAAATATCAACAGAACGGCGGCGACGCGGCCCGCCACCCGCCAAGTCTCTTTCGCACTGAGGCCAAAAGTTATCTGAAGTACGTTATAATTATAATACAAGTGGAAATCCGTTGACTCTACCTACCCCTCTGGCAAACTGGCGTGAGTCTATGCATGTACGTAACATATTATCAGACAAATGAATAAGCGAATTGTACATACGTATTGACGCGGTGATATTTTTTAAAATGCAAGGTACATAATGACGACTATAACGTCCTTCCATTTTGAACAAAGATGTTTGCATTCTCAATATAATAAAATCGACCATCTGACACTACAATACATTTCTAAATGAATTACATAATTTGGCTCATTATTCTAAAACGTATGCCAACAAAATTTTCTCTTCTGGAATAACAATTTCCGAAATTTTATTTCCTCGTGTAATTCTTTCTTTTTGCAGTTCAAACTGTGGGAAATCCTATCTATATACAGTAGCGGTATATTCAAATGAACTATCTATATCAAAGAACGCACACGTGCGAATCTAACGAGCAAATGAAAATCGCTTTTCGAACACGATCTTAGAAACGTTTCGTTACACTCATCTATCTGATCAGTCATATTATCACTTTTGGCACAATTTTGTTACAATGAAAATGATAACGATAATTACATACGAACATAGTCCAATTTGCTCATCAGACACACTCAAATAGTATTGGTTATATATTATTCTATAGGGAAGCATGGATGCCTCTGAGGTATATTTTGATAATTTTTATTGCATTTTTTTTCTAGCTCAATTCTGTTAGACTCAATATCATGTACTGCAATAGAATGTAATGGAGCCCTATCATCGTACAATATAAAGCCTTTGATTGTATAACTCTGTTATAAAAACTCAGCACTTACACCTTAAGATGATATTTCAACCTAGTTATAAACAGATCTGATGTTAATCTACACTGGCAAAATGTTACATTCACTTTATTGATTTGAAAGGATCATGCTCTCTGTTGTATTACAATTTCGAGTCAAAAAGCAGTAAGCCTCTCTAAAACATATTATAATAGCCTACTGCTTTTAAGAGCCATACACCCTGTTCACATTCTGCCTACTATACGTAGGTCGCCAGCGACCGACGACCGCCTCTCAACTAAGCACTAACTGCATACCACCTAACAGCTCACAGAGTTGGTCCCAATTATACTCCATAAACGTCATATGTGTACGCTATAAATAAACAACATATAATTCCGAAAGTACATACACGACTAGATCACATATTCATGTAAAATTCGGAAGAAATTTTGGTATACTCGAGTCGTACAAATATACAATTTTGGCAATATATACCAGGGAGCATGCACCCCCTAGCTTCCATAACTATGGTTACACGACGCATCCAAGTCCAATTTTTTTTTTACTCAAATTACTAACTGCACTCGAGATTATTAACAGCTTAAACCAACCTTACTTAATGAGGTAGTTCACATAAGCTAAATGCAGGAATCTCACCTTTTAACTATTTTTAAATCATCTGCAATTTATTAGTATTTGACTCAAACTAAGTGTCAAGTAGACAAAAGCGTTTTTGGCAGAGAACATAATAAGGTGATGTTAATGCGGTGGAGGTGGAGGCGGTGGAGGTTTTGGGCTTTGCGCTGTTTGGAAGGCCTGAGTGAATGCTGGCAGTCTCTGCTGTACTCGGCCCTCTTCACTTGCATAGGTTGGTTCACTCTCCTCCATTAGCTCTAACATTTGGCTTGATAACCCAGAGGGCCCTTCGCCTGGATCTAATAATAATGAATCCACATTTGCCTGGTGTAACAAATGTGCCTCCATTGGATCAGACAAATCCTCTGATGTCATATAAGGCAAGTCAGACGGCGTCTGCGAGTATGGTGGAGCCACAACATACATTAATGGATACTCTACAGGTAGCAGAGAGCAGCTCGGTGAACCAGGTTCTTCTAATTTTATTTCAATAGGTGCCTCTAATTTTAAATCTATGGGTTCCACCTTTATGTCGTGGTCTGGTGCAATTTCTACTATAATTTCAGAAGAAGGCACCCTTGTTCGACCTTCCCCCAACGTAGGACCTTCTTTTTTGGGCACATCTGGTTTCCAAATGGTAAAATCAGTTCCCTCAATAGGGAAGCTAGTGACAGTTTCCTCAAACGCAGAAGCCTCTGGGGGTGGCTCACTAGAAGTTCCCACAGCTGCAGACTTCCATGATTCTTCTGGGTGAGCATTTTTGACATGCCTAACTAGATGATCTTTTCGCCCAAACTTTTGTGGACAATATGGACAGAGGAAGTCACGTCTGCCTGTGTGCACAACAAGGTGCCGCCTCACATCTTTTGCTGTAAAGAATTTTCTGTCACAATAGGTGCATGTAAACTTCTTATCGGAATCATCCTTTACTGTGCGACTACCTGTATGAACTTTAAGATGATATACTATATCCTGCCGAGTAGTGAAAGTCTTATCACATATTTTACACTGTAGATTACCTTCCTCAGCAGAATGCAACGCGGCATGCTTGCGATAACTCAGGATAGATGTGTAAGATTTCCTGCAATCTGGCCTATCACAAGTATAAAACTTTTTAATTGGATTGTGCACTCGAACATGATTAGTGAGGTGATCCTTACGATTAAAAGTCTTACCGCATATGTTACACGCAAAGGCCCGAGCCTCACTATGTATCAGGCTGTGGCGTACAAGCTTGAACTTGGTGTTAAAACGCTTGTCACACAAGTGACACGAGAACGGGAGCTCACCAGTGTGGGAGAGAAGGTGCTGGCTGAGCTTGCCGGGGCTGGAGAAGCGTTTGTCGCAGGTGTCGCAGACGTGTCGCTTGGCACGGTCGCGGGGCGCGCGCGGCGCCGGCGCGGGGGCGGAGGCCGCGGGCTCGCCCTCCCGCAGCCGGCGCGGCAGTGTGGGCACGCGGCGCGCCACCTTCACCGTGCGGAACAGCTGCTTGATGCCGCTGGGCCCGGGCGCGGCCTGCGTCACGTACTGCAGCTTCGTCTGCAACTGCGATGCGGGCGGCGCTATGAACGTCTTCTGCGGGGCGGCCGCGCGTTCCCCGCTCGGCTCTTCTTTGAACTCGGAGCCGCCCTCCTCGCCTTCCTTAGGGTTCGGTGGCGAGCTGGCCATCTCGCGAACATTTTTGACGCGCTTGCCCTATATCGCCGTTCGTTTATCACGCGTCGTCCTCGTATCCGCTCTGCGATGCCGCTGGCTCGTCGCGATGGCAGAAAACATTTCTGTCACATTGACGGTCTGGAAGCCCTTTTTCGTATTCGTGTCACATGGTTCTCGCGGAATTTTACGGATTTGCAGTCGATTTTATTGCAATTATGACTTGCACCCGCCTGCCTCAGGTCCTTTTCGATTAAAAAAACTAGTTTTCAAATGAAAATTTATGAAAAAGTTACTTTTTTTAATGAAATACGTAGCGCTTGACATCGAAACCACGAAACGTCAAAATAATGAAATGAAGCCAGCCAAAACTCAAAAGCCATGTCAAAAAAAGTCCGCCGAATAGTCAGCTGTGGTCCATTGACCTACATTATATGCTTATAAAACTAACAGCTTACAAAGCATCTGTAAGGATTATATTTACGAATATCGTAATTTAGTAGATTTTAATTACTTAAATAAGTTAATTTCATGCCAATGGTCAAGAAAAAAAACCCTTGTCTTCAAGTGCGAAAGTAAATTAACTTTTTCTTCATTTTTCCGAAATATATCTGGTTCTTACGCATGTTACTTTCTACCCTATCTGCTTAGTCCTGGAACGCAACAGCGTTTATTGAACTTTAGTGCTGTCATTTATGATATAAATGATCTAAGCATGGACGTAGTTTCGTTTACTTCAACGTTCATAGTGCTGCCGAAACTAGTTCCTATGGTATCTAGAATGGAAAACACACTCGTTTAGTAAAAAATAAGCTATAGTATTAAACATATGTAAAATCTTATTAAAAATTCATTGTTTTGTTTGAAAAGTAGGTCATAATAAAATTAATTTTTACTGTCTTTGTTTACTTCTCTAACTCACTCTAATTAGCTCCTTTTGGGGCTTTCTATAAAATGTATCTTAAAACTAATGTAACGCTAAATGCTTTAAACTTATGTTTGTTTTTAATTGGAAACATAAAATCATAATTATGACATAGTTTACTTTTGTTTTTATTGTAATTTATTAGTCAATCATTTATTTTTTTATAGATTCGCCATAAAATCAAAAATAAACATTCAATGTGTCGGTCGGTAAGTAAATATATCAAAATAGAATTAACAATTATTGTCAAAACATCGGATCAGTTGGATATAATATGGAAAACATTTATCGATGCTTAGTGAATATCCCTAACCCTAATTTGGTCGGTGGATTTGGTTCATTTGGTCCACATCCACAGAGTTCTTTCATTAATATTATATTTGTAATTTGGTTCGACGGAGCATGGGCGGAGCACGAAGTATAGATACACGAACTACGAACGTAATGTTAAACGAATGGTCTTAATTTAGGGGACAGAACTTTTGCCGGAGTGCGCCACTTTTCAAGAAGTACTCGTTTAAAGCTTAGCGTCGATTACAGCAGAAACGCGCCGAATCGAATCGTAACGCATTTTTCATATAAACTCCGCGTCCATCAGGCGCGCTGAGCCGAGCCGAATCGAGTCGCAGAAAGTCGCTTCCTATATATTTACTATGAAACTGCGTCCATTAGCGACGCGCCGAAGCGCGCCGAATCGAATCGCGCTGGCATATTGCTCTTGAGGCGAATTTCTTCGCCGATGCGTTTCGCGGGGTGGGGATGCAGGAAGTGCCAAAAAGTATTGATATGTCGGTGGTTTTATAAAAAAAAGTTCTTTATGAAATTATATTGTTTATTTTTTTGTTCATATAAAATTATATAAAACTAGGATTATGTTGATAAACCAAAGATGATGATGTAAAATCATAAATTGGGGTAGTTTTTACGACCAAGTATAGTTGGCCGTGTGAGGCCGGATTTAGAATTGTTCCACCCCTCTCCACCCATGGGAGTCATAGGAGCCGACTGAGGGAATATCGGGGGGAGTGGGCAGCAGCACTCCCTCGAGTATTAACAACATCCATTGCGATCGCCAACCCGCCTGCCAAGCGTGGCGATTACGGCACTATACCCCCAATTTGGGGAGGCCTGTGTCTAGCAGTGGACGTAGAAAGGCTGATGGATGGATGGATGATAGTTCGAAGAGCTGAGGAGCACTGAGTTTTAAATATTGAAAGTATTTCAAATTAAAACACTTCTTTTCATCAGAGTTGTCTATAACGCAAGAACGAATCACTTTTTATTTTTTATTGCGTATGATGGTAGACGAGCCACGGCCCACCTGATGGTAAATACTTAGTAACCGTCACCCATGGACTCAACGCGGCTGCTAACCATTTTATTTCATGGATATGTAATAAAAGAATTAACAGCTATCTCCTGCTACAACCAAAATACACCAATGTGCTTTATGACCGGTCACACGGCCCACGGGAGATGCTGGTTCCAACCCACTCAGATGCGATAGCAAGTGAGTGCTCCCACTTGGTTGCCCGCCCTACCACCAGTCATGCAATGGATGATAATTGCTTACTTCCCTTAGTCACCTCGTACGACACCCGTTAAACTGGCCTCATGTTCCCGAAAGAATGTGGTGGTGATATTGGTTGTATTCTGAGTCCGTCACCATAAGGACTAAAACTTTCTCCATTGAAAAGTTGTGATAAATAAAAAATTTATCTAGATGTGTTTTTCTATGCCATTTTAATCCTTAGAAATTGAAACGCGTGTTGTATGATAGGTCCATGGGGTATCCAAAGAGTAGAATTTGAGTACAATAAATAAAAAAAGACACGTGTCAGCGGTTTTGGCATAATCGAAGAATTTCGGCCATAGAGTTTCAGACAAAGTTAGGTTATTAAATTAATGTCTTTTTTGTGAAAATACATCATTGCTGTTATTTTCTTTGTTGTACTTTTATTTATTAAATTGATAATAACGATATTTTATTAGTTTTATACATATTTTGTAAATTTGACATTACGCCCCATTTGGTGTGCACTGGGAACAGTAGGCACCTTGGATATTTTCTTTGAGAATTTAGAGGATTACCTACTTTATATTTTAATTGTGGATTTTCCAGGTTAAATGTTAACACGTTGGCCGGAACCCCTCCGCGGGACCTGAAGGTGGAGGTGCTCGCCGAGGTTGGCGGGCGTCGCAAGAGCGGGAGGGGGGTGGTCCCCCACCCAGGGTGGTGGCCTGCCATGGCGCTCCGACGTCGGATGTCGAAGCGCGCGGAGACCTATCAATAATCTTAAAAGATAACTATAATTATAACTTTGTTGACTAAAAATGAACTGCCTGTTTTAGCGGATATAAGAATGACAGGACAAAAGAAATTGCAGTTATGCTTATATTTTGCTTTAAATGTATTAGAACGTGTAACAACCGCGTATATAACGTGATTAATGAAGTTTTTTTTACGTCTATACAAAAACAAGCTTACATAGCGATGATGGGGACGGTTGCCTACCTTATTGTTTGGACCCAGTTAATTGGGTCCAAATACAAATAACGCATACGCGAAAAGGATAAAATACTTATACATGTGTCTCTCTCACTCTTGCTAAAACCTAATATGTGCATCCTTTTCTGCATTCTTAGTGTCAAAATAGTAGCGAGTCTATTCTCTCTTCTTTGTCTAAGAGCGAAGGCGAGTGTGTGGTTCCATAAATAATAATAATAAATAGGTTCTTTCCTATATTTAAGTGTGGCTCGTAGAGTAAAAATGTTCTGTGGTGTGTGGTGTGTTAGTATCACTGAGCTAAGAAACAGAAGGAGACGTCATAATGTTTATATACCTAGTGAAAGTGACTTACTTCGGCTGTCGTCCGCCATCTTACGTGCAGTATGGCTTTACACAGCGTAAGAGCGTCTTTAGGTGTGTTCCGATATACAATGTAAGGTGTGACGTCAATAGTATACTGCGAAGTTGTTCCTTTATAGTTAGCTATACTCTTAGACGAAGGATATTATAGACAAGCTATCAGAGTATGCAGTGTCGAGATAGCAATAGATAACCGGAATAATTTTAAAAGATAACTATGTTTATAACTTTGTTGACTAATAATGTACTACCTGTTTTAGCCGGATAAAATAATGACAGGACAAAAGAAATTGCAGTTATGCTTATATTTTGCTTAAAATGTATTAAAACATGTAATATTAGCGTATATAACGTGATTAATAAAGGTTTTTTTTACGTCAATACAAAAACAAGCTTACATACTGATGATGGGAACGGTTGGCCACCTTATTGTTTGGATCCAGTTCATTGGGTCCAAATACAACTGACGCATACGCGAAAAGATAAATATACTTATACCTGTATCTCTCTCACTCTTGGTAAAACCTAGTATGTGCATCCTTTTCTTCATCCTTAATGTCATAATAGTAGCGAGTCTATATTATTCTTCGTCTAAGGCTATACCTCGGACCAATAATACACACTTAGTCTATGGGCTATACTGGTTACTATTTATAACTTTTTCTCCAGTATGAACACTGGACAGTGCTCGCAGTGTTTGGAAAACAGCCTTTATCTGTTGTACGGCTGTCAATTAAGGGTGCCGGAAAAACCAAAAACTATCGATATATCGTATCGATGTTTTAAATAAATATTGGTTTGGTTTTGATATATCGAATAAACAAAGGATATTTTTGCGGTCTTGGAACCTAGCATCCACAACAAATAATTAGTGATTTTATTCGTCACAGATTTTCATATAGTAGGAAGAAGCCGTCCATTTATTAATTTTCTGTCCTCGGAATGAAGTGGTGAGCAGTGGCTTAGCAGCATAGTATTAAATATTCATTTTTATTAGTACTTTTTAAACTTTCGCGTTTTATATTAATTATAACACATTTTGACGGGTCTATACGCGCTTATAGATCCGTTAAATGTGTTAAAACTCATTTTTATTAATTTTTTTGAATCGATTAATCATTTGAATTGTATTATTATTTGTCTATTACGGAATATGAGATAGATTATTTAAACTTTTTTCTTGAAATACATCTACTCATATTATTGTATAAGTGCCAATTGGTTGTACTTGTGATGGAGGCAGTTTAAAAGCAAAAAAATGCTTGATTTTGATATGTCCGAGAGTAGAACAAAACCTCAACTGTTTCGCGGTATAAGGCATACAAAATATGCAAATTACTTAATGTATGTATGTTACAAATGTAAGCCAAAGTATAAACTAGTTTAAAAAATAGTTTACCTTATGCGTAGACAATCTCATGGACACCCTAGTGTCGAGTCCTTTGCCGTAAATGTTCCTCAAAACTAAGCCATTTTCTTCAAACCCTTCCAACAAAGTATACAGCTTATATAGATACTGGAAGTTGGTGGGTGAGCGCCAATGCCAAATACCAGTGAAGGCAAAATTCATGTTACCGCAGCCTACTCGGAAGTCCAGTTATAAAAACATTCATATATGTACGTTGTTATTTTTATATATTTTAAGCCCTTGATATTTATGCTCAGTCTTCTTTTACCAGGAAATGACATGATGTTAAATAGAAAATTATAACCACGAAGAGGGTTTGAACCTGCGTTTCCTGGATTACCGTTGGCTGCGTGTTTGGAACAATAATCCAACAGGTTCTAACCCTACTCGTAGCTATTATTTTCTATTTCACATTTTTGCACTATAGCATTCAAAGCAATAATTTTTGTTACACAAGATTAGGAACAAAAAAAAAACGAGCAAATATAAATAGTGAAGTAGTAAAATATCAATAGTGTAACAAAGGTAGCTCAGTTTTTGTTATACTAAACTTTCAACTTATTAGTTATATTTAACACAAAGTGTGAAATGTGAAATAGAAAATAACAGTCACGAGCAGGATATGGACCTGCATCTCCTGGATACCGTCCAGATGCCTTCCCAATTCAGCAATCATGACAATTGCTCCTGACTGCTAATTTCGATAACACATTCACACTTAACATCTTGGGTGACGCCCGCGGTTATTTACGATTTCACATTTCATACTTTGTGTTTAATGTATACAATTTGAAACTTTATGCATATACAATGTAGGAAATCAGACATTATTTAGGTCATCACTAATGACTATGTTAAGTCGGAAATTAATTTGCATTATATTTTAATAAAATTTTTGATGTGCTAAGTTTTCGCAAAAATTATGCGTCCCGCAACCCTAATCAGCTGTTTTTCTGAACTTTCTTTGACCTAATAAAGATCAATAACGTAGATGTGACATAATATCAGATCATAGTAAAATGCCTACAATTCATTGCAGCTGTGAGGCAAACTAAACATTTTACCATGAAGACCGAAGTTATTTTGTATGTGAATTTTCTTTAGCTGACATTAAAAATCATTCCAAATTTGTATTTACTTTCTTTACTTCTTTTATTTTTTTATTTTTTATTTACTTATTTTTACTTTTTTATTTGTATTTACTTTCTAACCTTATGTACCTACAATTATAGCGGTTAGTTCATATTGCTTCCATGGCATATTGGCAAGCATATGCGACTGCTGATCACGAGGTCTCAGGCTTGATTCCCGGACCGGGCAAAAATAGTAATTGGGTTTTTGGGAAATGTTCCCGGCAGACGGCAATAGGCTGACCCCCTATTACGTGAAACGTAAACATAGTTGGCGAACTGTGTGTGGAAAAAAATACACCTCTGCCTAACCCTTCAGGAATCTGTTACTCAATAACGAGAAGTGTTATTGTAATTGTATGTGAAAAACTTACATAAACACAAGCCACGTGCATGCCTTTCCGTATTATTCGCTTTTGTGTGGTTCGGTCTAGTGTGCATACACCTTAATTATGTCGCAATTTCAAAAGATATTTACCTACTTACTAAATTACATTTAGTAGTCTTCCTGCTGTCTTACTTGTTAGTTCATCGTGTTGGACTATTTGGATTGCAGTGATTTCGTGTGATAATCATGGCAGATTATGGAAACAATGAATATTATGACATGATATGTGTTCCAGAGTCGTGGACCAGAAGCGTGGTTTGTGGACTATGAGAAAGCCTTCGATTCGATCGAAACTTGGGCGGTGCTGCAGTCCCTTCAGCGGTGCCAAATTGACTATCGGTACATCGAAGTGCTGAAGTGCTTGTATAGAAACGCCACCATGTCAGTCCGTGTTCAGGACAGGAGTACGAAACCGATCCAACTGCAGAGAGGTGTTAGACAGGGAGACGTTATGTCCCCGAAACTCTTCACCGCTGCATTGGAAGATGTCTTCAAGTTCTTGGACTGGACCGGATTCGGCATCAACATCAATGGCGAATACATCACTCACCTTCGATATGCCGACGACATCGTAGTCATGGCAGAATCACTGGAGTACCTTGGCACCATGCTCAATGATCTCAGCAGGGTTTCCCGACTAGTAGGTCTCAAAATGAACATGGACAAGACGAAAGTCATGTCTAATGTCCATTATGAGATGTCAGTACCGGTCTTAGTCGGGAGTGCGCTTCTCGAAGTTGTCGACCACTATGTCTACCTGAGACAAACAGTCCAGTTAGATAGGCACAACTTCGAGAAAGAGGTCAATCGACGAATCCAACTCGGCTGGGCAGCGTTCGGGAAGCTAAGGAAGATCTTCTCGTCCAATATTCCACAGTGTCTGAAAACGAAGGTCTACGACCAGTGTGTGTTACCAGTGATGACATATGGAACAGAGACGTAGTCTCTGAATATTGGCCTCGTATCAAGGCTAAAAGTCGCTCAGCGGGCCACGTAGCGGGCTATGTTTGGTATTTCCCTACGTGATCGAATCCGTAATACGGAGATCCGTAGGAGAACGAGAGTGACCGACATAGCCCGCCGGGTTGCCATGCTAAAGTGGCAATGTGCCCATTGCCACATCGCTCGACGAACCGACAACCGTTGGGGAGGAAAGGTTCTCGAGTGGCGACCACGTATCGGACGGCGCAACGTAGGACGGCCACCCACCAGATGGACCGACGATCTGGTCAAAGCCACTGTACCGGGTCCGCGGGTACAGATACGATCGATCTCTTTCTCGAATATACGAAACAATATAAGGGGTATATTGTTTCGTATGTCTACATACGAAACAATATACCCCTTAGTAGACTTCCCGCCGCACTCGATTACCGTATAGGTAAGGCACTGCCTGGTACTGGCCTGACAGGGATGTTGAGCCGCGCCACAGGTCTTGACGGACGCTGTCTCCAGCGGAACTGTCTGCTCAGTCTGGCAGAGGATTTCCAGGCAGGCAAATCTGGCCGTCCACGGTAGGCAGGATTCGGCCGGCTAATCTAGTCCGTTCTCGTAGAACGGCAGGTAGTAGGTGATCCTGGAACCGACAGGACGCCTGGCATTAGGAAGACGCGCGACTACCGGAACTGGCCTAGTCCAGCTCAGTACCCCATCCTATCTAAGTACGCTAAACAGCTCAACATTAACTACAGTAATAGGCAGAACAGCTGATTGCTACAACGTTAACTATTTAATTAAGTACATATAAGTAAGAACTCACTCCAGCGGGACCAACACTGAAGATACAATTTTATAGTAAGACGTGAATAAGCACATCAGCTCAATTCAATGAGGCTTATCAAGGAGATAAAATTGATATTTTATGAGCCACTCCGGTTAATGACTCGCACAAGTTCAACCCGCTTCTCTTTTTGATGAGTGTAACCGACGGATTAAATAATCTCAACGCGTTTTGTATCATTGCTGATTAATTAAGTCAGGCGCCTCATTTGCGACGTGACAGAATCCTGCCACAAAAACCAGGATTTTACGTAGGACTAAAAAGTAAAATGCGTCTATGGAGCCTGCTATTAGTCAGCCATTGGCTTACTCCTGATTATGTATAAGTTTTAAATTTTTAATATGCCAATGTCCTAAAGATTTTCCCTTCATATCAGACAATTCGTACACTAGTGGGGACTTTTTAGCAACAACTTTGCATTTTATATATTTTGGTGCTGATTTTTTATTAAAGTATTTATCCTTCTCACTTTGGTAAAATGTTCTCTTCCATACCGTATCGCCCACGTGGAATTCTGTTACTTGACGGCGTAAATTACGGCGTAAAATAATCGTAGATGGAATTCCATGTACCAAAAATACTTTTTCCTCGAGTAGACTGGTAATGGCTTCAGCGGTAGCCTGTTTTATGGGAAACAATAGACAGTATTTACTGAAACAACATGTAACGACAAAAATGTAGCAGTTTTGTTTCCTCGTTGGCGGTAGTGGTCCCACAAGGTCTACACTTATAGTTTGAAATGGCCTAGAATACATTTTAGGTCGCCCCATTTCACCCAAAGGTGCGTGATTTGAATGTTTATGAGCTACACAATCGTCACACGATGAAATGAACCTGACGACATCTGCGTGCATTCCAGGCCAATAATAACATAAGGCTAACTGTTTGTACGTTTTAAAAATTCCAGTGTCCAGCAATAGGTTCTGAGTGGTTCTCTTTGATAAAGTCATTCCGAAGTTCTGTAGGTATTACTTCTTTCCACTCAAATTCTTTATGTAACGAACATTTTGCCTTCATAAGTCTATAGAGTTTATTATTTTTTATAAAATAATTTGGAAAAGAAGGAGCAGAATGTTGACAACCATTGTAGATATTTAAATACTACTCGTCGTTAGTTTGGATGGAAACCGGACTACTGTCAATGGCAGTTATGGGGCACGCTCTAGAAAGTGCATCCGGAATGACATTGTCAGCACCACGACGATGCTTTGCATCAAAATTAAATGTCGATAAACGTACCCCCCGTCTGGCTAGGCGACCAGTAGGGTTGCTAAGGTTCAAGAACCATTTTAAGGAGGAATGATCAGTATATACTGTAAATTTTAGGCCATTGTCAAGGTAGCAGCGCCAATGTTCCACCGCGAGTAATACAGCTAATGCTTCTCGTTCAGTAATACTATAGTTCCGTTCCTGCGCGGAAAGTGATTTGCTCATATACGTGATTGGAAGTTCTACACCATCAATGGTTTGAGTGAGCAGGGCTCCGATACCATAGTCACTCGCATCTGTGTGAACCTCAAACGGCTTATCAAAATCGGGACATGGCAAGATTGGAGCAGAGACAAGATACTCCTTTAACTTCATAAAAGCATTTTCGGCTTCCTGAGACCAACTAAACCTAGAACCCTTTTTACCGGTCGAGGTAGGTTTGTTAAGTGGACCAGCAATCGAGCTAAAATTAGGAACAAACCTTCGGTACCATGACGCAGTACCAAGGAATCTTTTGACTTCCTTTTTACTAGTTGGTGTAGGAAAATTTAAAATTACCTCAACTTTGCTAGGATCCACATGTAGGCCTTTGGAGTCTACGACAAAGCCTAGATATTTGAGCTGATTACGGAAAAACATTGACTTTTCAAAATTTTTCGTTAAATTAGTGGATTTTAGTTTTTCGTATACTTTGTTAAGCAGGAAAATATGGCTTTCGAAGTTATTAGATATTAAAACTATGTCATCTAAAAAGACATATACGGAATTCTCGAATTCAGGGCCGTTAAACATTCGATCCACTAATCTTTGCTGCGTAGCGGGTGCATTAGTTAAACCCATGGACATTGTGACAAATCTGAAAGTACCGCGTGTAGGTACATAAAAAGCAGTCTTGTCACGGTCTTCTTCTGCAATGGGTATCTATCAAAAGGCCTTAGATAAGTCAATGCTACTTAAGTACTTTGCATTTTTAAGGTTAATACTTTTCGGAGACATACGGTAGCTTGTATGCATCTTTACGGGTAACTGAATTTAGTTTGCGACTGTCCAAACAGAACCTCAATTTGCCGTCTTTTTGGGAGTAAGTAGAATAGGCGAAGACCAAGGGCTCTCACAAGCTTCTACTACACCTAGTTTGAGCATATTATCCAGCTCCTCGATGATTATGCGTAGTTTCTCCGGTGGTAACCTATAATAGCGTTGGCGAATAGGAGTTGAGTCACCTGTATCAATTCGATGTTCTACAAGTTGAGTGCGGCCAAGTCCTACTTTTTCACAAGATATGGATTCAAACATGTTAATTATACTATTAGCCACACTCCTCTGGGCCTCACTTAATTCTGTATAAGAATGTAAAGCAATAAGCTTCACTGATGGAACAATTTTGCTGCTTGCTAACTGGACACAATGAAATGGAGCCACAAAATTTTGGAAGTAGCTGAAATTTGTTCCAGAAATCTACACCCAGGATTAATGATAAAGTTACTGTTGGAATAATATATGCCTTTAAAATATGCAACTGATTTTCAAAACGTATTGGTAAATTTATGTAGCCTTTAACCGCTAGTCTCTGTCCACTTGCTGATACAAATGACATTTATTTAACTTTAAGTTCATAAAAGACAGTAATTGTATGTGTGAGTTGTTCCCTAATATAGTAACTGCAGAACCCGAGTCCAATAATCCAGAGAGTGAGAGATCTCATATATTGATAGTAACATAAGGTCTAACATCTCGATCAGGTATTTTATCGAAGATTGTTGCAACAGAAAGAACGGGAAAAAATGTTCCTAACCGCACACCCCGTCGTTCGGGGCAACGAACAGGGTAGTATGGGGCACAGGCCCAGATTGGGTACAGACCCAATAAAGAAACCCGCCGTGTGCCGTCTCTCCGCCTTTATTGGCCACTGGAACTATGTTACATTCCTTCTGTGGTAGCTAAACCTACCTACTTCCATCTGTATCCTGTATCATGTTGTGATGTACCTATGCTGCTTTGAAAGTCCTAGTGATCAAATAACTACATACTTAAGTACCTAAAAACTTACTCCATCCATCCATCTATCAGCCTTTTAACGTCCACTGCTGGACATAGGCCTCCCCAAGAATGGGGGATAATGTCGTAAACACCACCACCAGTGGATGTTGTTAATTCTCGAAGGAGTGCTGCTGCCCATGCCCCCGGTATTCCTTACGACTCCCATGGGTGGATAGGGAAACAACTTACTAATTAGCTAAAACAAATCCAACATGACATGTGATGTGGTGTATTCAATTTGTGAAACTTCTGAAGTGTAAAGTTGATACAAATAAGAAGTATGGTATGTATTGCCGTGTGTGGCCGGCTTTAGAATTGTTCCAGCCCTCTCTACCCACGGGAGTCGTAAGAGCTGACTGAGGGAATTCCGGGGTAGTGGGCAGCAGCACTCCCTCGAGTATTAATAACATCCACTGCGATCGCCAACCCGCCGATTGGTCCTGCCTAAGGCGGTTAAGCAGACAGATCTCCAAGGCTGTGCGGCACGATATTCGCCAATTTAATACTACCCGTATTAAAGAGGCGATAGAGCGGAACCAAGGCTCGAAAGTGTTCGCAAGAGATCGGTCTGTTGGTCAAAGCCAGTTGACTAAACTGAGGACCAACGACGGCACTGTCATTTCATCTCGAGATGAGATCTTGGGAGAGGTTCAATAGTTCTATGGACAGTTGTACAGATCCCAGAGCCCTGCTATTGGCTTGGTCCAAGACCAGATCCAAGCAAACTCGGCACTTTACCGAGGATATCCCGGACGTCAGCCTGTACAAGATCAGAATGGCTCTCAAGCAGCTAAAGGATGGAAAGGCACCGGGTGACGACGGAATTACTATAGAGCTTCTGAAGGCAGGCGGAAAGCCGGTCCTCAAAGCCCTCCAGAGGCTATTTAATTCCGTTGTTCTCGGGGGCAACGTTCCAGAGTCGTGGACCAGGAGCATAGTGGTGCTTTTCTTCAAGAAAGGTGACAGAACCCTCTTGAAGAATTATGGACCCATCTCGCTCTTGAGCCACGTCTATAAGTTGTTCTCGAGGATCATAACAAATCGACTCGCGCGCAGGCTTGACGACTTCCAGCCTCCCGAACAAGCCGGTTTCCGTAAAGGCTGTAGTACCATAGACCACATCTACACGCTACGCCAGATTATACAGAAAACCGAGGAATACAATCGGCCTCTGTGTCTGGCGTTTGTGCACTATGAGAAATCCTTCGATTCAATCGAAACTTGGGCGGTGCTGCAGTCCCTTCAGCAATGCCAAATTGACTATCGGTACATCGAAGTGCTGAAGTGCTTGTATAGAAACGCCACAATGTCAGTCCGTGTTCAGGACAGGAGTACGAAACCGATCCAACTGCAGAGAGGTGTTAGACAGGGAAACGTTATGTCCCCGAAACTCTTCACCGCTGCATTGGAAGATGTCTTCAAGCTCATGGACTGGACCACATTCGGCATCAACATCAATGGCGAATACATCACTCACCTTTGATATGCCGACGACTTCGTAGTCATGGCAGAATCGCTGTAGGACCTTGGCACCATGCTTAATGATCTCAGCAGGGTTTTCGAGAAACCCGTAGTGGGTCTCAAAATGAACATGGACAAGACGAAAGTCATGTCTAATGTCCATGTCATTTCAGCACCTGTCATAGTCGGGAGTGCGCTTCTCGAAGATGTCGACTACTATGTCTACCTGGGACAAACAGTCCAGTTATGTAGGCACAACTTCGAGAAAGAGGTCAATCGACGAATCCAACTCGGCTGGGCAGCGTTTGGAAAGCTAAGGAAGATCTTCTCGTCCAATATTCCGCACTCTCTGAAAATGAAGGTTTACGACCAGTGTGTGTTGCCAGTGATGACATATAGAACAGAGAGGTGGTGTCTGAATGTTGGCCTCGTATCAAGGCTCAAAGTCACTCAGCGGGCCATGGAGCGGGCTATGCTTGGTATTTCTCTATGTCGATCCATAATACGGAGATCCGTAGGAGAACGAGAGTGACTGTCATAGCCGGCCGGGTTGCCATGCTGAAGTGGCAATGGACAGGCCACATCCCTACGAACCGACAACCGTTGGGGAAGAAAGGTTCTTCAATCCGGGGAAGTGCTCTGAACCACTGAGCTATAGTACAGATCTTTCGATCATCCCAATCTACTTATCACATTTTGTCTTTATGACCCAGCGCGAGTTCGATTCCCGCTAGTACAAAAACCTCCTCCGCATTAGATGTTTCACATCAATAATTGGCCTCTGTATCTATATTATTATTGTCGCAGATGGACTGATGACCTGATGACGGCAGAAGGCGTTGCGGTCATGTTTTAGACGGTATTTAGCTCAAAACTTGAGACAAGTGTCCAGCCTGTATGATATCAAGCCCGACACTCCCCTGGATCCTGTTGGTACCCCAGTGACCTGCATTAACTTGCATGGATTGGACCGTGTTAACAAAAAAAAGGACTGCTCGTTGTGCCGTTCTCTTAGGGAGACCTATTATGTACAGCAGTGGACTTCGAATGACTGATGGATGGAATAAAGTACTATTATATACAAATTATAGTTTGTGAATAAGGAAAACGAGTATTTTAGTACAGGCGGGAATCGAACCTGCGTCCCTTCCTATCCGGGGAAGTGCTCTATCCACTGAGCTACAGTACTATCTTTTATACAAACCCAATCTTCCATTGATGTATTAAATACTAGATACGTAGTATAGCGCGCCGACGCGGGCTACTTATATATATTTTAGATGCCTGCAGGCATATCTGGCATATCTGACTTCCAGGGGGGTGGGGTGCATCTGCCGTTCATTGGCTCACCAAAAATAGTGTGCTATTTTGCGCCGTCTGGTGGTGCAGGAACAGTACTAACTTAGCAGTTTAGTGTCTAGAAAAGAATATAGATGGCGCTTTTCTCAATAGAGGCGTATTATTTCACTAAATATTTCCAAAAAATACTTTAAAATCCAACAATTTTATAAAATTGAATAACAGTTTACAAAATCCCTAATCAAGTGAGAGCTCAGTTATTGTGTGATCAATTTATTACTTAAGGATCACACAATTTAAAAACAAATTAATTAACTAAAGCGCCATCTAGCGGCGGCGGTATCACCACGCTTCATACGCTGTACATAGCGCCATCTAGTGACCACGGAACAAAATGTCCAAAACTGAATCCAAAGTGGCGTATCTATTCCAAGTATAGTTATTTATCTATGCTGACTTCAGTTGCCAACTTGACATTAGTGAGCGCAAACGTATCCGCAACGTAGAACTAAAAATTCCAAAATGGTGATTTGTGCAGTTAAAATGTCTATGTCGCAGACCGAAAAGGACGATAAAGCTACTTTTCACAAGTACGTTTGCTTAATTTTGTTCAGAAATCCAAAATAGCATTTAAAACGAAAAAAAGTTATCATACATTGTTATAGCCATCAGTGCTGCCAGAAAACCGAATCTAAATTTCCCCACACTGTCGGGAGTTTAGTAAATGACAAACACATGCCAGTTAGAGTTAGTCAACGTATTATAAGTAATTTATGTTATTTGCATCATAATGTGTAATAATCATAGTACAATAGTCAGAAGTAGGGCCTGTAGTATGTATAATGATTTCCTATATATTTTCCAGAGTACCAAAAGATCAAAAGCCAAGGAGGAGTGGATATAAGGCTTTTACGCAAAAAATGGCTGGCTACCGTCCACAACAGCAGCAGTTTTTTTATTTTTAGTGGATAAGCTACATATTGCTACCTATCTAGTGATTAATAAATCAACAGGTATCTTTAAGATAATTATAATGTTGTTTTAATAAACCTAACATTAAAAAATATCAAGATAAATCAAAAACTACGAAGATCAAGATAAACGGGCGAATGTGAGCCAAACCAAAATAATGGTTTTTGAAAGAGGAGAAGCCTGAACTGATGTTAGAGTATCAATAGGCAATGGTGTTCTAGAACAAGTGAATGATTTGTATATCTTGGATGTGTATACAGTCGGGATAGAAATTACATCACTGATATAGATCATGTAGTGATGATGTAGTCGGTAGTGTAACCGACTTCCGTGCACGAGGTGAGAACCCACGGGTTCGATTCCCACTCAGGACAATTATTTGTGTGATGAACACAGATATTTGTACTGCGTCTGGGTGTTTTCTATCTATTATGTGAATGTACTTACAAAAAAAAAGTAGTATATGTATTATATCCGTAATCTGGTACCCATAGCACAAGCGTTAAGCTTAGTTTGGGACCAGAGGACGTTGTGTGAAAATGTCCTTGAATATTCCGTGAATAGAGAGAAGAGTAAATGCGGGAAATAGAGTGAACGAGGCATTGGGACAAATTCTCGGCAGCCATCACTTCAGCCAGAAGGCACGTGTCGCAAAATGCAACGCTGTGCTTTTTCCAAAGTTATTATATGGAAGTGACAGTTGCTTATGTAAAAAAGGAGCGTGACAGTAAAATGAATGCGGTCGAAATACGATGTCTGCGGAAAATCTGTGGAGTGAGGCTGACTGACCGCATTTGTAACGACGACGTAAGACAGTGAGTTGGTATGAAAGAGAGTATTGGTGTAAAGATGCAAAAGGGAATGCTCCGATTTGAATATGTGGAAAGAATGGAAAAGAAAGTCGAACGGGCGACTAGTTAAGAAGATATAAAATGCAAAAGTGGCAGGATGTAGGCACAGGGGGATACCGAGACTCATCTACCCGGACCAAATCGGTCATATATCGAAGGAAGGTGGAGTCAGGAGTCTCCGAAAGCGGTAAGCGTGTATGAAGAGAATTATGAATGTTGAGGAAGCAAGCGATGTTTGCAAGAATAGAGTCTTTTGGTACTTTGTTCTATCTACCTACCCGCAAGGAAAATAGCGTGATGATTAGTAAGTAAACAAAAAACTACTAAAAAAACAAACTACTGTACCAATATTGATGAAATTTAAATTAGATCTAATATAAAGTTGTTAAACATAAAAAAAAAATATAAGGAGGTACTAACGTGTCAAATAGAGAACCTACTTTTTTTTCGTCGATTAAAAGCTGATTGACATGCGCATCAATTACATAATAATATTCCATTGTAAACGATTTTTATTTTATTTTTTTATACTTGTAAATATATTAACTTTATATTACTAGCCTACCTATGTACAAATAAATATTCTCTTATTACTTATTAATTTCATTTGTTATAAATAAAATATTTACGTTAACTCATATTATTTATTCCTTGTTAATTTCTTTAGATCTAACATGAACTATTGAAAGTTTATCAGAATACACATGCTGTATCATATCCAAATCATTCAATAAATACATTAAATTATTCATTAATTCTGGGGTTTTTTTCTGATCTCTGGCAATTTTTGCCCTTTTTCCCAATGCAATGTCTTATCTCTTTTTGATGTAATTAGTTTGACGGTAGTAAAAATGAGACAAACATAGTTTTCTTTGGCTTACGTGTCCGTTTCAAAGCTACGTTTTCGTTTCGCAAGTGGCTACGTTTTGCTGAGAGTTATTGTACTAGAGTATTAGTCTAGTAGTATTTATCTCAATGCAATCTTCTTATCACATTTGTCTTAACGACCAAAGAGCACTTTCCCGGATAGGGCCCTAGCAATGTCCGCAATTTTTAGCTCGGACTTAGAAATGGCACGGTATAAATGTAATTATTTCTACTCCTTCTGTTTTAGCTCAGTGGTTAGTATAGTGTTACTGTTGGCTTTTCTATTTTCATTATACTGTGACTGAGTTTTCAACACAGGAGTTTTGGCGGGAACACGAAGAAGTTCATAGCAGTGAGGTACACATATAAGACAATGGTTCATAGTTCATAGCTAGCTAGAAAACAGACACAGAGTTTTCAAGTAATTTGAGCTTGGTTTGTGTGTAATCTGTATTTTTATAACCTAACTTTAGTTACCTACACTTCAGTGATTAGTGTGATTACCAGTGATTAATAAACCACAGAACAATACTACTCGTAGTAAACAGAACAGAGCTAAAGAGCCAAAGCAAAGATAATTATCTAGTTATTGTTTGCTTTTACTGTTTATTATATTTATTTTTCAAGCAGTAATAGTCCCAACTAAGTAAGAGAAAATATTTATAAATAGTATGATCATTGTACTTGTGCTAGCATAATAATAATTATTTGTCTCCCCGTCGCGATTGTATCTGTCTCTGTTCTTTGATGGTTATAAACTGAAATACTATTGATCTGATCGGATTTTCATGTGGTATTATAAGAAAGACTTAGGTTTATAATTTATTAAGATTTTGTGGACTTAGGTTTATAATTTATTAAGATTTTGTGTAAATTGGCTGAAGTATGGCGATAATGGTTTTATGATAATACAGAAAGAAACAATCATACAATGGTAGCTTTAATAACGTGCACTGCGATTACCAAGAGATGAATGGATCTAAAAAACCAACTAGCTCATCTCACGGCTAGTATCTTCAAATTTCATGGATATTTGTATATTTGTTTTTGAACGGCACATCAATTTGTGCGTTTCCATCTGTGATAAACAAATAGGTACTTGTAATATCTACCTATGGTACAAAAAATTAAAAAAAAATGGATCACAACTGGTAGCTTGGATTCGACTACATAAATTCCTGCAAACACTTTCCAATATGCTTTGCAAGCCTGTCATGGTTTTTTGGTTAGTTTAGTTTAAAACTAGTTGGAATAAATATAAAGGTTGGCTGATGTGAAAAACGCATTCGATAGGCATTATGACACTGACACTAGACACATAGTAATCACTTTCTGAAACTGATACCTATTGCTGGTTTATTTGGTTGAAACTGTGTGAGGCTTAAGTTTAACAATATCGCAATATTTATTAAATTACAGAATAATGTCAGAGGTACAGGTTGGATCAAATGCCACTTCTGCAGCTGCATCTGCAAGCAGTGTTCTTGAAGAGCAACGTTCCGGGAGTGGGCCTACTGGAGGTTAGTGTTTCACATATCTTGCCAATGTGCATATTGCTGGTTTCACCACAACAAATTGAGAAGTACCCTGTTGTGGTGGTAAAGTAGTGAAGAAAAATTTGACTGACAAAAGGGTTTTTCATGTGTCTGCTTGCTGGTGAAAGCTTTTGGAATCTACTAAGATACTTTTAACCTTTTTTCTGTCCCACTTTTGATCAGGGTCTCCTCTCATATTGAGAGAGATTAGGCGGTTCACCATGCTGGCCCAGTTTCTTGGCAATCTCCATGCATGCAGGTTTCCTTACAATGTTTTGCTTCACCAAGCAGTGATAAATTGTAAATACATAATTTCGAAAATTCTCAAAGGTTGAGACCTTTGGACTGAGGAACGAACTCGATACCACTGTCTTTACAGTCCTTAGTTTTACCACTAAGCTATAATTTCTTTCTACATACATATGTAATAAAAAAAATCTTAAAATATAATTGCAGGCAGTGGTAGTGTACTTAGTTCTGCGGGATCTGAAGAAAAAGTCTATGGGGGGTGTGAGGGTCCCAATGCTATGTATGTGAAGTTGATCTCGTCTGATGGACATGAATTCATTGTCAAGAGGGAGCATGCATTGACATCGGGTACCATCAAGGCTATGTTGAGTGGACCTGGCCAGTTTGCTGAGAATGAGGCTAATGAAGTTAACTTCAGAGAAATACCGTAAGTGCTTTAAATTAAATACTCTATGGATTAAAAAAGTCATTTATTAATTAAAAAAAACTAGAAAAGGTATTGTATTGTTGTGAATTTATTTGGCATCATTTAGAATATGATTCCCTTTTGTGAATCATGTGATAAGATAGATGATGTGATGCATTTGTTGACAGAATGTGATTGAATAGAGGGCATTAAGAGGTTAAACTTGCAGGAGGCTCCTAAAAAAATAGAATTAAAAAAAAAGATATAATACAGTAGCGATACTCAACCTGCTCCCTGCCCAGCTTTTGAGTTCTTATACATTTTTATTATCATAAGTAAATATTGTGTTGGTTAGTAATAAGATTGAGTTTTTGATCTCACTACAGGGTCCATGGCAGAAAGTTATACTATATCTAACATTTACCTTATCTGAATACTGATGACTGCACACATTGTGGAGTGGTTTAGATACCAATGTGCAACCATTGTGGGTTTTGATTCCTACATGGGGCAATGTAGATATTTACTGCCATAATTTCACGGCAGATGGCGTATGATCTACATGGCTATTGAAAACTGTCTGTCCATACGATTTGTACTCTGTAATTTGGTAAATTTAAATTTTCTCGTTATATGCTTCTGTGTGCTGTACCAAAATGTAATCCCCCATGTACATTTATTTCCCAAAGAAGCAACCTTGTAAAAAAAGTGAGAAAAGACGTAAAAATGTTGTGGCTACACAGCATGAAGACATTCTTTACTTTTCCAGGTATACATTTTAACAATATCGTTCGTAACCAGATTAAACATAAAAAATAGGAAACGATTCTCAGGGAAACAAAGCAACTACAATTTGACAGTGGCCATCTCGTCGATAGCGCCATCTGTGCTCAGATTTGCCCGGTTCCTTTATTTGTATGTCCATCAATTGTGTGTTAGTCCCCAAGTATTGGGATTGTTACCAAGTGCGGGATGTCTGTTTAAAAGAAACTATAATTGCCAATTCTTTATTCCAGATCCCATGTGCTCCAGAAAGTCTGCATGTATTTCACATACAAGGTCCGCTACACAAACTCGTCTACTGAGATCCCCGAGTTCCCTATAGCTCCGGAGATTGCACTGGAATTGCTTATGGCTGCTAACTTCCTTGACTGTTAGACAAGTTGACATAAACCAGTAGAACAACGATTATCCGTATAAGTGATTTATGACATTGATTTATAAAAAAGATCCACAATGGGGCACTAAAATTATCCACTATAAATGAGTGCAGATTACGATTTCCTGCACTCATTTCGTTTAGTATTGTTTTGTCGCTCGAGCAGCCACAACGTATCAACATGCCAACATGATTAATAACCAGGCCCTGTCAGCTTCGTTCTACAAACTGTTTATAGGTGGGTTTCACATTAGTAAGAGACAATGCTATTAAAAAGGGGCAATAATATCAATGTAAAAGATACATCCGCTGTCGGCACCGGAATGCGGCAACAGTCATTAACATATGTGGATGTCGCTAGTGGCAATTTTAAATGCCGCTATCATTGTTCGCAGTTAGCTATTACAACATACAGCCACATTATAGCTATTTTACACTTGGAATCTAGCGACGTCGATTGGTTCGAGTTTTCTGGAGAGATCTTTTTGGATAAATATGAAATATTTAAACAAAGTAATAAGTATTAGAGATGCGCAAACTAAATCACCAATGAGATCAGGGATTTATAAATCTTTTTCTTCGAAAGATTTAAATCACTCTTTTAAATCTTTAACTCTTTTAATTATTTGGTTACGAATGACGTTATTCATTCAGTTGATCATAAGTGATGCAAATATCTATTGATTCATGTAGTTATTCTCTTATTCCCTCAAGTCGCAACTGGTTTTGAGCTTTTTACTAAAAAGACAGAGAGTTTAAGTTTCTGTGTACTTATCGTCATTGTATTTCAAGAGTGCGTTTGTGCGTGCCTACAACTTATGTTATCTCTTTTCAATTCACAATATCCTTTATCTATTGTCTCATTCTAAATCTACGTCCATCATTCCATCTATTCAATCCTAACGTAGTGAGCTAGTGAGTTAAAGATGTATTTTCGAAACCAAAGATTTAAAGATTGATTACGCATTTTGAAAGGATTATACATCTTTTGTATCAATCACTCCTGAGTTACACATCTCTAATAAGTATATTAATTATACAGTCTTAGTAGCGTGTATTTACCGCCCTCGCAGTTCTTGTAAGTTCTGAGATTTCGACCCAGATGGCGCAGGACGGTAAGAAAAAATGTCATAAAAAAAAAAATGAAACCATTATTCTTCTCGTAGAGTAAAAATGTTCTGTGTTAATAACACTAAAATCTCTTCTGAAAAACTCATTGACTGCCTCTGTTTCTATCTCTTTCTGAATAGTGTCATTACACTCACGCACGCATTTAAAAGTTGTTACTATTTTGTAAAATTAATGCAAAATAAGATTATGTGTACAAGTTTTGCCATAATTTCTAAACACAATTGTGTATTTCTAAATATAGATCAATGATTTTTGAACATCCTGTTTCCACAGTTATTCGGATAATCGACGCTCTAATGATTGGAGTAATTAATTTCTTAATCACGGGTTTGAAATTAATTAGTCAAATTTCTTGGCTGTAGTGTATGGTGTTAAGTGAGAATTTACTTCTGGATCTGGTAAGATCGGTACAACTGTTCTCTCTGTTTTAACCGTAAAATATTATAATTAATGATATGGTGGCTTATAATTCCGCCTACACCCATTGGCCGAAGTTTGGTTTTATTTGTGGCAGTTCTTTGCCAGCACAATACCGGACTAAATTAAAAAAAAAAATGAGCCGTCACGGGACGTCTCGTAGACGTGAAAACATTCTTGGTAAGCGCCCTCTCGCCATAGACGAATTAACAGTTATTGGTTTATTTATTGACGTTATACTTCCTAGTTACGATGCTTTTGTCAACATTTAAATAAACGGCCGGTTTTACCCTCCCTCCACATTAGATGTTTTCAAATTAAAAATACAGTATTCACATAGCATTTTTTGCTAATACCAGTATATATGGTACAATAGTATCTCAACCATATCAGACCGTATCCTGAGTTAATAGAGAATGTTGAGATTCAAAAACATTAACATTGTAAAGAAAATATTGTTTCTAATTTTTAGGTTTTGTATAAAATTTGTGTTTGTGAAGCAAAATATTTTTCAAGACAATCCGTGTGGCTAGTAAATAATAAAATTAACACATATTATGTATGTATAGACTTTGTGGAATTAAATTATACTGATAACTGAAAATATTTATTGATTTATATCATAGATTTCTTGGTATTTTAGGGTATTTACTCGTTCCACAATATCTCTGATTCAGAAATATTGACTTCTGTCTGTTGGTTGGTCCTTTTAAAACATGCTGTCAACTATCAACATACGATATTGAAATACATAATATTAAATGGACTGTTCCTTTAAATTATTTCGCTGGATATTGTTTAATGTGTTTGTATTATAGTGACAGATTGATAAAATCTATGATAAAAGATTCCCGTGAACACTGTTGAATTTTGTACCTATACAATTTCGATGTCAGTAGATTTATATTTATTTTGTCTATGTCACTAACTGTAACTGAGTCGCAATGTTTTGCTTTTTATTTTGTTAATAAAGTCATATTCGAAACCTGCCGTTTTATTTATATACCAAATGCAACCCGCGACTTGTCCGCGTGGGATTTAGTTACTTAATTACAAAATTTATTCCTTAAAACATCATTTCAGTCAAACAGTAGGAAAAATATGTACCTAACCGCACACAGCGTAGTTCGTACTCAGAGTCAGTATAGTTATTTATCTATGGTACCGTGAGAGTATTCATAAGTTACTCTATGATCTATGGTTCGGGTCAACGAGCGGGCTGGCCCTCACCCACTCAATAAACCCGTGGTGTGGCGTCTCTCAACCTGTACTGGCGGCCCACTGGATTTGGAAGGCATTATTTGTATTTCTATCTTTTATTTGTTATGGAGTCAGGGCACACAACATAGAAATTCCGGGAAAGTAAGGATTAAGTACCTATATTAAATTCCTTCAAAGGATTAAGTATCTACCTTAAATTCCTTCGGGTCAATCATGAGTGAAGACTCAATCAAATTTAATTTTGAAATGACAACTTCACAATAACACTCGGGAGACTAAATAATATCTGGGGCATCCTGTATCGGCCAAAGTAGAAAATTCCACTAATGAGATGCATGCCACGGCAAGTTTTTAGTCTTTGTTAAGTACAACTAGCTGATCTTGCGAACTTCGTACCCCTACAGGATAAATAAATTTTGATTTGTATTTTAGCACTTGACATGCTCAGCTACTATAAACGTCACTGCGATGGCTTAGCGGTCTAGAACACTTCCCCGGATTAGAAGGGACGCAGGTTCGAATCCCGCTCGCAGTAAATTTATCTTTTTCCACATTTTCACGAATAACTAGTTGTTTAAATATTTTTTTTAACTTTTTAGCTGAATTCAGTTTTTTTTAGAAAGGTACGCCTGAATGTACCCGATACTTAAATGATGCGACATGTAGGTAACGACAAAAAACATTACGATTCATGACCAAGATTTTCACTCAAAATTAATTTTCCAGAGGTACTCCTCTCTCTCACAGCTTTATAATAGTATAGACTATAGCCTTTGCCAGCGGCTTCGCCGCAGCCAATAGCTAGTTTTTCGGTTATATCTCAGGTTCCCGATATAGTAGCGGGATAAAATGTCTACCAGTTTTTAAGTCAAATCAAGGCATTTCAAATAAAAAAGTTGCATCAAAATCCATCTAGTAATTCTTTTAAATAAATTCTACTAAAAAAATAGAGTTAAATAATTTTCTAGTTTTTCGGTTATATTTCAGGTTCCCCATATAGTAGCGGGATAAAATGTATACCAGTTTTTAAGTCTAATCAAGGCCTTTCAAATAAAAAAAAAATTGGTTGTCTGTAAAGTCGGTTTACTGACGATAGTTGAACGTGACAACGTCAAAGAATCATTACCTTTATCGCTGTAATTATCGTTGCTATAAACAATTGACACCACATTCACTTTTCACTGCACTTGATACTCGGTCAAAACATGTAAATGTACTATAGTATAGCAGCTGTCCACGCAGACGCATCGCTCACTCAAGTAGAAGAGAGACGGATGTCGAACGCTGCCGAACGCAAAGGCCGATTGTGCTTCTTTGTCGCTCGTTCCGCGCTGTCGCTTGCACTTCAAGCCTTACATGGAACGCCTCAGAGCGAGGTAACGCCGCATGAGTCATGTTTTTTCGTGCGTGCAGCCGGCTCTATCGAATTATAAGACGTTGTCACGTCAAAAGTTCCATCAAAATCCGTTCAGTAGTTTTTGTGTGATGCGCGAGCAAATGAACAAACAGACAAAAATTCTAAAAAAAATTGTTTTGTGTTTAGACACGCGTGTATTACTATTTCATTGTGATATTACAGTAATTTTTTGACCCGCTTTCTCACTCGTTTATGACATAGATTATGGTAGACCGATATTTCTAACCGCAGAATAATAAAAACTATTCCCACCCGCAAGGACTTCAGTTGTTCCGTGATCATGGCGCTTGCAACAGTGCCGAAATATCGGAAACTCGTAAGTAAAAATTTACATGGTATAAATCCCGTAAAAACGTTTAGAATTATAAGTGACCATGAAAGTTTGAAATTCTATAGTTTTATAATAGTATAGATTATATATTAAAGCTGTAACAGAGCTGTGTCTGAACATTCAATATATTTGAGAAAAAAATACTGTAATAGGCTATATAGGCGTGTCTAAACCCAAAACAATTTTTTATAGAAGTTTTGTCTTTTGTTTATCTGTTTGTTCGCGCATCACGCAAAAACTAATGGACGGGTTTTGATGCAACTTTTTTTATTTGATAGTTCTTGATTAGACTTAAAAACTGGTATACATTTTAACCCGCTACTATACCGGGAACCTGAGATATAACCGAAAAACTAGCTTAACATAATAGCATTACTAACAACTCCGGCATAACCTGTGCCCGCCCTACAGGAGGTATCCATATCCTCGCGAAAAAAAAAGAAGAAAAAACATGTACTCCTCTTTTTTATATACCTACAATATCATTGGATGTACTATAAAATATGTGACGGCTTTAAAAACAATAATTACTAAGAATACAAGTGTCACCACCCCATTTTTTCACGAGTGTCGTATGAGGATACTAAGGGAAGTAAGCAATTACCACCCGTTGCATGACTGGTCGTAGGGGGGTACCAAATGGGAGTACTCACTTGCTATCCGGCCCGAGCGGGTTGGTACCACCATCTCCCGTGTGACCGGCCATGAAGCACATCGGTTCGTTTTGGTTGTAGCAGGAGATAGCCGTTTATCCTCTCATTTCATATCTGTGAAATAAAATGGTGAGCAGTGGCTTGACAATACTCTCGGTATTGTTGAGTCCATGAGCGACGGTTACCATTTACCATCAGATGAGCCGTCTCGTTGTTGGCCGTGTGGGGCCAGCTTTAGAATTGTCCCACCCCTCTACCCACGGGTGTCGTCAGAGCCGACTGAGGGAATGCCGGTGGAGTGGGCAGCAGCACTCCCTCGAGTATTAACAACATCCACTGCGATCGCCAATCGCCTGCCAAGCGTGGCGATTACGGCAATATACCCCATGACGGGACCGCTCGTTGAGGCGTTCTCTTGAGGAGGCCTATGTCCTGCAGTGGACGTTGAAAGGCTGATGGATGGATGGATGGATGGAGCCGTCCCGTCGTAGCTCGTCTCCTACCATACACAATAAAAAAAAACTGGATGCCAGTTTGGCCCATAGTATAATAGAGAAAGCCGATGTTTGAGGCCAACTCTGCCTCCAACTCGACTTTGGACGCCGAAGTAGCCAAACCGCCCACAATCCCGCGGTATGAAAGCTCCATGCCTGAAATACGTATTATGCAACGTGCGGACAGGAGGGAGCTGCTGCTACTGGACGTCCGAGGGTGTCGGATGGCATCCCTGCGGTGGTTCTTCGATTGCACCCCAGCGGTGGTTAGCCGAAGGTTCGATAGATTTTCTGCCGAAATCGAAACTGGTGCCGAAACTAGACTTCTTTGCCGAAATCGACACCGAATCTTCGGTCAGTCACTACTCCTTGTAGGTACCTAAAATCTAAGCATGTCAAATGCTAAAAATATATATAATAATATCGAAATATTGATAGGGTTTGCGTCATTATTAGGTAAAAATCTTAATTGTAAAATTAAGTTTACCTGTTCGGTACAATGTATGAAAATACTGCCGACAGATGGCGCAGGCGTCGCCCAAAGACGTTAAGTATGAATGTTGTTATCGAAATTAGCAGTCAGGAGCAATTGTCACGATGGCTTAATTGGCAAAGCATCTGGACGGTATCCAGGAGATGCAGGTTCAAATCCTGCTCGTGACTGTTATTTTCGATTTCACATTTTTCTCTTTGTGTTTAATGTATAGTGCTAGGCATGTCAAATGCTAAAAAATACATATATATAAAAATATCTAAATATTGATTCGATAAAATATTAAACATCAATGATGTTCATGTAAATGGGGTGGTGACATTATTCTGTTACCTTTTGTAAGGAATGGAGTATTGATATTATTCAGTCGTTCTCTAAGGCCATTCCTTGTGTGGTGGTGACATTATTCTGTTACTGTCTGTAACCCTATGTCCTAATTGAAAATTTGTTGGACGACAAAATCGGTCGTTCGTTTTGCCGTACAACAAAACTTTAAAGTTGGTCGTAAGACAACGCCGTTGTGTCCAAACTGCGAAATGTCGTCAGTCGTAGAAGATGACGTTATCAAAGGCCAATGTGCTTTACCTAAGTGAAAACTGTTACTTATTTAAAATATTTTTGTCCGTGTGGTGATGGACTAAGAATACAAGTGTCACTACCCTATTCTTTCCCACGGGTGCCGTATGAGGCGACTAAGGGAAGTAAGCAATTATCATCCATTGCATGACTGGTGGTAGGGCTGGGTACCAAGTGGGAGAGTACTCGCTTGGTACCCCTCACTAACACTACACTAACCCACACTTGGCCCTAACGGGCCCTAGCGGGTTGGTACCACCATCTCCCGTGTGACCGGCCATGAAGCACATCGTTGCGTTTTGGCTGTAGCAGGAGATAGCCGTTTATATTTCATTCCAGATCTGTGAAATGAATTGGTGGGCAGCGGCAATACTACAATACTCTCAGTATAGTCGAGTCCATGGGCGACGGTTACCATTTACCATCAGATGGACCGTGGCTCGTATGCCCATACATGCAACAAAAAAAAAAAATCAAAAAAAAAATATTAGCGAAGAAACAAAATCCAAACGTGAACGAATACAACAGATATACCTAGAGATCTTAGATAAATAACCTATAGATGTAGCCATCATACATTAGGAAGTGTAGAAGTGAGACGGGCATATACGAAATACGCTAAGAAAATTGAGACAAGTATCGTATCTTCCTGTCTCATAAGGTCTCATATCACGTGCAGGTTTTTCAGCTGGCGAACTTTCAAATAGATCGCCATACAATTTAATCACCATGACTACCAGGGATGCCATTAAAAGGAAAATTAGGTGCCGTGTTATGTGTTTGAAAAAATGCCGTGTCTCAAACAAATTTATTTAAAAGCAGACTTTCACGCCTGATTATAATAATAAATAATTATAATAATAATAATAATTACATATTGTTCCTATAATTACAGTGATTAAAAAGAAGGTTTCCGTACAAAATCTATATAAATATGTCAGATAAACAAACTTTATTTCAGATTCACTAAATTCGTCCCGTAATTCGTTGGAAACATTTCTGTTCCTCTATCTCCCCTAACACCAATGCTACTTCAGTATGGAAGTCCATCCGTCGCTTTCGAGGAGCCTTCAGAGACACCTCAGTTCCATTTCCTAAATTCAACAGTTGTTATGAATCTTTTATGGATAAATTAGCTCCACCTTTCGTTCCTGACTTTAAACAAATAAACTTCAGTAGTCCAGTAAATAGTGATGACAATTTTGTTCCCTTCTCCATACAGGAAATACTTCTAGTTCTCTCTTCCCTTAAAGATTCTTCTCCAGGTCTGGATGGTATTCCTTATTCTTTCGTGAACAATTTGGACAACCAAACTCTAAATTATTATCTTGATATGGTAAATTTGATGGTTAGTTTCGAATATATCCCAGCTTCACTAAAGACTCAGGTAATCATTCCAATTTTAAAACTCATGGGGAATCATGGAAGCCATTAACTATATAATTCTGTTTAAACTGGATAAATCCGTAATATTTTCAGATTCATTAAGTGCACTCCAATCATTGATAAGTAACCCTTTTAAAAATAATTCCAGAAACTGCTTAATTCTCAATTGTAAGCAATTGCTACTGAAATGTTCTATTCTAAATTACACTGTGCATTGGGACCATATGTTGGGTTCCAGGCCATAGTGGCATAACAGGCAACGAAAGGGTAGATAAAATGGCAAGAGAGTCGGTAATCTGTGGCAATAAAGTTCCTTTTAAAAATTACCCTCAAGACCTTCTCCTACTTCCTATTCATGATCTTAAAAATAGATGGACAAAAAGATGGTGTCTAACAAGTAAAAGAAAATGCGCTAATTATGCAAAATATCAATCAGAAATTCCTCTTAAACCCTGGTTTTCCAAGTTTAAATGCAACAGGAAAATCACCTCCACAGTTTCACGCATGAGATTTGGCCATTGCTGTTCTGATGTACCTACACCTGCATAAAATCAGAGTCAAGGACACATCCCTCTGCGAATGTGGAATAGATATAGGAGACCTAAACCATATTTTTTTTGATTGTCCAAAATTTGATCATGACCCATTATATAAATCACTTATAGACCATAGTTTTCCACTACCTGTACATATAGATAACATTTTAAGTAACATAAATAAGACCTCAATTAATATAATAGCATCGTTTATCAACTTAAGTAATCTTAAAATTTAGTCACGCACTTTTATTTTTTATTTGTTACCATTTATCATTACTGTAGGTATATAAACTTTCACATGTACATTATAACACGTTTAACGGGTCTATACGCGCATAAAACTTATCAAAATACTATTATTTTGACTAACCTCGACGTTTCGGCTGAGTTGCAGAGCAGGTGTTCGTCGGTAACCGACGAACACCTGCTCTCGCCAGTCTACTCGTGACCACGGCTGGTGCAACTCAGCCGAAACGTCGAGGTTAGTCAAAATAATAGTATTTTGATAAGTTTTATGCGCGTATAGACCCGTTAAACGTGTTATAATGAATATAAAACGCGAAAGTTTAAAAAGTACTATTGCAAACTTTCACATGTAGTTGGTATAGTTTAACTAGTCTAATGTTTTTGTTTCAGAACCGTATAATAATAAACAACTAAATTCCAAATAAAATAATACTGTTCGCTGCTGTGAACTAACGTGAAGCTGGCAATAATGTTATAAAACTCTTGCCAAAAAAATTAAAAGAAATTGGTGAATTTTCACCATCTGAACTGTCAACTACGAGAAAACAACAGTTTATTTTACCAGTGCCAGTACCTACACTAGAATCAAGATAGATACATTTGACTATGTTGTTGAAGCATTAAGAGTAAAATATACATACAAGATTACAAATTTTAAGAAACCCATTTCTATAGAAGAAAGACCTTCCTTGTATTTCTGTTAACAAAAATCAATGAAATTATTCATTTTTTAAACATTTTAGATCTATATGTGTGTGTGTGATCTATAGCCCTCGTCACACAGAGGCGGGAGCCGTGGGAAAGCGACCGCGACCGGATTTTTTTGTAATATTCGAATTTGTATGCAACCTGAACATAGCAACGGGCGCGTTCCGATCTCCCGCGCGAAAGGATCGGTACGACAAACAGGAGATCGCTTCGCGGGAAGGGCGCCCTGGGGTGCGGGACGGGCGGCCGGCGCGGGCGCTGTATTCTACGGTAGTCACCTAGTCACATGGTAGTCATTACAAGCTGTCACACAGAGCGAAGCGATCGCGGGGCGGCCGCGGTCCGATCTCACGAATTGTATTTTTTTACAACTTAAGTGTACGATAGTTTCAGATTCAATATGAATCCAACAGAAAAACTAATTGAATTAGTTAGACGTCACCCATGTCTATATTATACTAAAGACAGGAATTCTAACAACACTTTAAAGAAGGATATTCTTTGGGAAAAGATAGCCAAGGAAGATCGTGAACAATTTGATCGCTCTTGGTGTCACGCCGACTGTGTTCCCGCCGCGGGCTGCGGGCGGTAGCCTTGTGTGACATGGTACGGACCGCTACCGTCTGCAGGCGTTGAAATTCAAACTCGCCGACCAACCAATGCGACGTCGCATGTCCGTGCGTGTTGTCAGTTGGGACAGTTCCGTTCAAATTTTGTCACGCTAGTTGGTCGGTTGGACAACAAAAGTTGTGTCGTACTGCGACAGCCAATTAGGACATAGCGTAAGAAATAGGGTGGCGACATTATTCTGTTGCCCTCTGTAAGGAATGGAGTGCTGACATTAGTCATTTATTATGTCTAAAGAATGGGGTGTTGACATTATTCTGTTACTGAATGCAATCAATGGAGTGGTGACATTACTCTGTTGCACTCTGTAAAGAATAAAGTGGTGACATTTACTCTCTCGGTGGTGACATTAAACTGTTGCCCTCTCTAAGCAATGGGGTTCTATCAGTCCTTTTTGAAGATATAAAAATTCTAAAGCCAGGGCCCGTAGAATGTAACTCACTAAATCGTATCGACATCGTATCGTCTCGCTTGTGATTGGTAGAGAAACCGAAACGTAATGTCGCAATAATCCCTTAGCCAATCACGGTGATCACTCAACCAATCACAATGACACGATGCGATGTCGATACGATTTAGTGAGATACATTCTAACCCGCCAGATGCATAATATGTATTTGTTTACAAATTATCACTGCTCAGTGAAGGAAAACATCGCGAGGAAACCTGCATGACAGAGATTTTATCAACGGCTTATGAAGTCTGCCAACCCGCACTGGGCCAGCGTGTCCCTTCTCCCCCCAATCCCTCTCACTTGGACAAGAGACCCGTGCCCAGTTGTAGGATAGTAGGTGGATAAAAACCCTTGCTTGCCTTATACTTAGACATGCAAAATCCTGGGGGAGGCAACTGCTCTCCTCTACCTCTTCCTGGATCAGGTATAGCTGTGGGCGTACCACAGCTATACCTGAAGCATTTCATCTCAAAAAAACTGATGACGGGTGGAGCGATAAATAAAACAAAGTAATAATGATTGATTTGTCCTTTATTGAATGCGTAAACAAAAACCGGTCCACCGTTAGTACTATATAATCAGATATTTGGAAAATAATCTCAGCCAGTTACTACAATATATGGACTACGTTACTGTTTACTACATCATATACTTTGGAATGATATCCTGCTTAACTCTAACACATTAGGAAAATCAACTTTACAAATAAATCGAAGATTCGTCAATAAATAAATTCTGATTTTATAATTACAAAACTAATCGATTTAACGTACGCTACAAATTCCATCTGAGATCTAAACTTACAATAAAAACTTTGGATAAAAATTATTATAATTATTGACAATTTATTTTGTACATTTTTACAAAAAAAAATTATTCAAATCCTGTTGAATACTGCGTCTGAATGTCAAAGGGTTTAAATGCAAATATATGTTACATTATGTTGTGACTAAACGCAGCCTTAACTAACGAAATATACACGTTCAATAATAATACATTTTACATAAAAAATAATACTTATTAATCTTTCAAACGGTTACACAATTATTTTTTTATGGAAGATTTGATTCTGCTACTTACACTATGGCAGCGCGAGCCGAGTATAATATAACACCGACGGCAAAAATACAAAATTTGTATGAAAATAACTACAAACTTACGTTTTAGGTGCAACTTGAGGAATGTGCTCATTTGACGGACGAATAATTATATCCGCGTATGATTTTACTTTTAAAACACATATTGTCTCATGAAAAAATTTATTGTGTATAAGTACACCGATACAAAACAACTCAATAATCATAAAATATGATTGTTCTGAGGCAAAAAACCTAAGGTTAACCTAAGTACTGTTTACACTCAATTTTTAAGAGCCTCGCAGTCTACGTAACGTCTAATTTTCGAATTTAGAAGAACGTATCGGACGGATGTGCAGGCGATAAATTTGAAACTAAATACAATAATTATTTAGTTCAATTCAAGTCACGATTGTAATAAAAAAGTACATCCTTCGCGGATATAAATAGTCGTCGCGCCCTGTACTTCATCAGCCGTTCTTATAATACAAAAGTATTAAAAAATTTATTGGCAATAATATCACAAATCAATATTATCATGTTTTCACAATCAGTTTTATATCTGAAGTTACTTAGTTGTGTGTGTACGAAACTTTGAATGTGTGGTGTCGCAAGTTATAGGGGCACTACTGACAAAAAAAGTAATAAAATGTTATATCTACCAAAGAAAGCAATATAAAAATAAAAAGTATACCAAAAAAAATATGGGAATTAAAAATATATAAAAGAAAGGTATACTCACAATTTCGAAATATAACAAATATTTTATGCACCCCTATTGCTTTAGACAGAGAGACGTGTGTATATATGAAAGAACGAATAGATATGTCAAACAATAATATTCACGAATATGCAATACGAGATATTTATTTGAAGCACAACAATGCCGATGATATGTCTATAGATATCACTAATGATCAACAGAGATTATGTTAATATAGACAGCGCGATTTTATTGAGCATAGATTATACGAGTACATTCGAATAACAAAAAAGTTGTGTGTACATTCAACAATAAATATTAAAGTGTGCGCGAATACATTGAGTTTAGAGGGATTTAGGCTGAATATATATTAAGTATTCTTATTGAATAAGTTTAAGATTATAAAAGTAATACCATATCATGTGATTATATGATTAAATTGTCACTTAGTTTTTATATCTCTAAGCTTTGAATTTATTACAAACCGCGGTGTCCATATAAACAAAATATATATGTATAACTCCGATTAAATGAAGGTATGAATATAGATAAATGAAGATTATTTGGCTCACTTAAAACGCCTACGGTTAATATTGAGCATAATAGATTGTCTTTTTCAAACAAGCCTCAAACTATTGAACATTTCAAGCCGCAAATGAAGAGTTAACTAATACATGACCATATCCGGGTAAGTACACTAGTTGATCCAATAAGTTATAGCCTATTGTAAAGCTGTCGACGTCATGTGACGTAACTAAAACATAGCCACTACAAGCGAAATAAAGATTTAAAGCCTTCACCCCTGATCACTGTGACCTATATTTTGGTCAAGCGGGATAATTTTTTTGCTGACGGAATAGATAGGGGGTGAATCTAGTTTACTACCGAACGCTTGCACTTTGCTCTTGACAGATTCCATAGGAACGGAATCACCTTTGACATCATCGGCACTTGAGGAATATTGGAATGAAGATGGGTCAGTATTGCCGTATATATGCTGGGGTTCTTTCACATTCCTGTATACGTTATAATTATGTATCAAAGTGGATACCCTATTAGACGTGACGGGGAGACTGGTGTGTTCTTTGGGTGGGTCGGTCAACTGGCTGGTAGTCACTGGTTGATTGACCTTGAAGTCGGGTTTTGGCGATGTTTCTTCCTCTTGCAGGGAAGATTGTGTACTTAGAACAGGGTTTTGTGGCGTGAGCATTTGGTTATTGGCAACGAATGCTTGGTTTTGTGATTGTAGGGTTTGGTTTTGAGGAGTAATGGTTTGTGGACTAGGTGGTAAAATGTCCGGTTCTAAGACGGATCGCCAATCGATGTTTGGATGTCTCTCGCGGATGCAGTCTACGACGTCGAGTAAGTTTTTGGCGTCCATAGCCAGGATGTGGGCTGCTGCAAGCATGCTCCTGAAAAATAAAACATATTCTAGCACTTTTTATAGCCACTATGATCTATGGAATACTGATTTATTTTTATTCAGCTCCATACACCGTTGGTTTATGAAAATTACCATTTTTGTATGGAGAGGCGTATGTGTTCGGTAAGCTCTCGATGTCTATTCGGCTTAATCGGCAAAAAGATATGAAGTAAGACATAATAATAGTATGCTCTGCCTATCGGCCGTGTGCAGTGCTGTATGCGGGCTATCCTCAACCCCTCATCAGCATATTGCGTCTTGCATAGATTGTCAGACTTGCAAGCTTTAAGCTTATTAACCAATCATTCGGCACGCAATAGTAGAGATATTTCAGATGTGTTATAAAATCCAGCGCTGTACGCGGCAGGAAGAACCGTTTCAGCGACAATATCAGGCTACTTTCTATAACAATAACAGTCTTTCGCATTCTTCGTCTTCGATGCTGTACGCGTCTGTTAGCACCGTAACCAGGCATCCATCACTCGCTCAAGGCCCCGAGTTAAATGCCTACCGCTTCGCGTATCACCCACGATACAACCGACAGACGGCTGCCGCACGCCCGTCTCGCCTGCCCGGCCAGCGTGTATAGAGAAAATTATAAATGTTGAGGAAGCAAGAGATATATGCAAGAATAGAGCCTTTTGGTACTCTATTCTCTCTGTCTACCCCGCAAGGGAGATAGCGTGATGATAAGTAACTAAGTAAAATCATCATAGGTGCAACCCTAGCACATTCGTTAAACACACGGTTTCACGTGGATCATGCGGCGGGCAAAACAATCTCAACTGTATTTCTGTATAAATAAGATACATTTCTTCTCGCTGCGAATATTTGGTATTATTATTAAGATTTTGTAAGGTATTATAGAGAGATTTTGGACAAGTTTTAAGGTAAGTGATGTTTCTGTCCGTAGGACTAGTATCTATTCTGTGCCGTAACCGAATAAGCGATACCATCATCCGTTTCAAGATCACACGTCATATACAATTTTAATAAGAATTATTTTAGTATAAAACATGAATACAATCTGTACAGATAAAGCAAAAAAGTTTCTTATTAATTTTACTTACTTAGTGTACTCATGCTGCAAGGTAGTGTTATGGTACTGGATGGCAAGCCGCATCGCTTCCACAAGTGCCGCCATGTCCTTGCTTAATACTTGGTGAGCCATCTCCACTTCACTGTGGGCAAACATGTACTTATAATGATAATGCATGTAAACATACATCAAAAAACATAGCTGCTGTTGAATAGCTTATATTTTCGTGGTTTATTTTTATTGAGAAATCACTGAATTGACACGAGTCGGGCTGGGCTCTAGACGTTGTACGGTAATGTCGAACATATTGCCGTACGCGCCACTAGCGCCTCATACACAACACACAAGTACGTACCGCTGTGCGTGCGGCGGGTAGGCGCACACGAGCCTGTCCACAGTGGCACACAGCGCCCGCAGCTCACTGCCCACGGCGCGCACGAGCACCACTAGCGCCTCGCCCCGTGAACCGCCCGCACCCGCTACCGCACCTCCCGCCAGTCGCATCACACACCGCACCACACCTGTGGTCGCTGCGTACACCGGGTCCGTCGAATCCATACTGCGCGGTGGACCCTGCAAGAAGTTTAGAATATTACCTTTTCCAGTTTATGTTCGTTGAGCGATGTGGCTTGCCCATTGTCACTCCAACGTTCTGACCCAGCGGGCTATGTCGGTCACTCCTGTTGTGTTAATTTCCATATTGCGGATTCGGTCAAGTAGAGAGATCCCGAGCATAGCGCGCTTCATAGCACGTCGTTTCGAGCGTCTGAGTTTTGTTATGAGACCAACATTAATGGACGGGCAAGCGCCTCTGTTCCGTAAGTCATCATCACACATTACATATTGGTCATGGAACTTCGTTTTCAGACACTGGACTATTGGACAAGAAGATCTTAACCAAACGCTAGCCAACGGCTGAAATGCCAATGGGCAGGTCACATCTCTCGATGGACCGATGGGCAAGGTTGCCTAATGACGACCACGTAACGTATGGCGCAGCCTAGGACGAAATTCCCACCTGGTGGACCGACGATAGTCTAAGCCCTAGGGAGCCGACGATGCTGTGCCGTGTCAGGGAGTACCCCCTGATGCAGAAGCATCAGGCCTTGATCAAACGGGGCTACACAAGCCTCTTAAGCTGCTGGTCGAGATTCTCGACTATCTATCCGTACAATCATCACCGAATCCGTCAACCCCACATGTCCACAATCTCGCGAGCCTAGATGCTTCATAGTTGGTGATATCGACAATCTTTGCCCGCCCTCAGAACGTTAAACTGGTAGTTAAAATATCAGGTTTGTCGGACAAAACAGATGAGTCTGTGATTATTGAGCGATTTAGTATAGTATGACACTACAGTTTTGTAAAACTTAGCTCCATACCTATGGGCTTGTACACAAAACTGCGATGCGAGGTCGCATCGTAAAAATCTACGAATTCCCACGACGCATCGCAAGAACTTTCGCATTGATTCACATCGCGTATTCCTGCGATGTTACGTCACACGGTCATCGAAGGAATTGTCACCCGAATAATGAAGGGTGATGCACGAAATCGCATTGCAGCAATTTGTGTCGCAGTTTTCTGCGTTGCGAATTCGCATTGCGCCGATTCGCAGTTTTGTATACAAGCTCTATAAGCCTTGACGTCCACAAGCACCGCATTTCGGGGCAAGTTATTGGTGAATAATTTTGGCCACTTGATAACTAAGTTGTAGTAAGTGCTAGTAACGATTTAAGATTATACTGAGACAATATCTATTATTTTTTTAGGCTATGATGACTTCTTCTTTAGAATTACTTTTTCCCATAATTTCGGTTACTTGTCCTTGAATATTCTTGACTGGCAAAGGTCGCTATATAGTGGTACATATGTAGATTTGAGTGTTCAAGGTGAATGAGTGTACGTCAGTATCGTATTAAATCCCATTTATTTCTAGTTACTAGTAATACTTAAGACTAGGTAATACAATAATGCTTACTTAGCACTACGCGACGATATATGAGTACTTAGCAACGTTATATTAATATGGATCGACGAAGGTAGGTCCTTACAGCGTAAGGAACTCCCCTGGACGAATACTCCGTTGTGACGACAGTACGAGTCACTGCTTTCGTCACTACTATAGTTCTGTGCAAGTTCTATGGAGGACTATATGTAGTGGCTAAGGAGCCGATCAGGTAGAAGTGGATTCAGAATCTACAGCGACCACAGACATGATATTCGTATGTATGATATCCGCATCTGTTTCTCCTGTTTTTTCTTAACGGTTTTTACTGTCATTTAGATAATTTTTCAGAGGTTTATTTATTTATTCTATGAGTACTACCACATCATACATATAAATACATTATTTCTTATAATACACAAGGTTTTGTTATCTGATATGTATGACACATACGGTGTATATAGCATTGGCAAAAACAATTTACAAAACAAGATCGTATTTTAGAAACCTATGAATGTAATGAAAATGTAAGTAATAAAAATAAAGATATTAATTTAAAATATTAGTTCGTTACACGAGACATGCAGGCTTCTTTTGAAATTCAAGAATTCTATTTAGGGGGGATTGAAGACCCAAATTCGTTCTGGCAAAAGATATATGAAATATTTTTTTAATTATATATATAGGATAGGAATAAGGAATAGCTAGGGATATTCTATTTAATAGATTTTACTGCACTGTATTTTATTTTTAACTAGCTTGTAAAGGAAAGATAAGTCAAGAACGCATCTTCGAGCACGAAGTGTGGTCATATTGAACTTAATCAAACGCTGGTTATAGGGATTCCTATGAGAAAAACCACTACAAGAGAATGCTAGGTGATTAGTGAAAGTTCGTTGTAAACTCTCAATTCGTTGGGAGTGAACAGCATAGAATGGAGACCATGCAACACTAGCCTATTCGAGATTACTGCGCACAAGAGCGTTATAAAGGAAAATTTTGGTGCCGACATTTTTAAATCCAACTATACTTCTGCGTATGAAACCGAGCATTTGGGCAGCTTTCACTATAATTTTATAAAGGTAAGTTTTTTATCGATGATGACGCCAAGATCTCGGATTTCATCCACTTCAGTCAATAATGTGCTGTTAATCTCGTAAGTTGTCACAAGTGGTTTTTTCTTTTTTGTATATTTAATATGGAACCATTTGTCAACATTGAGAAGAGTCAGTAGTTAAAGTTTAAATAGTCATACAGTTTAAATTACACCAGTCTATGATATTATTAAGGTCATCTTAAATCAGTATAGAGTCGCTAGCGAGCTTATTTGGCCTGTAAATTTTTAAGTGGTCCGCGAATAGTGATATCTCACAGTGCTTGATACGAGAGGTTAAATCATTTATAAAAAATAGAAACAGCACGGGCCCTAGGTGAGATCCTTGAGGAACACCGGATAGTGTGAAGTCCGCGATTCAAAACCACTGATGACCTCGGTTTGTGGGCGAGGACGTAAGTAGGACCCAGACCAATTTTAGCAGTGAACCTCCTACCCCGTAAGTTTGTAATTTTCGCAATAGGATTTCGTGATTTACTTTGTAAAAGGCGCTGCTAAAATCGGTGTAGATTGCATCTACCTGTGTACCAGCGTCAACTTTTTGAGATATGTCAGAAACAAAAGAGACTAAAGTTACGAAATCCATGTTGATTGTCAGAAATACTATTGTCAACCAAATTGGTGATGGTGGAACACAGAATCGAATCAAATAATTTTGAAAAACATGAAAGTATTGATATTGGGCGGTAATTTTTAACATTAGCTTGATCACCCTTTTTAAATACAGGTATAATACGAGCCCTTTTCCACTCGTTGGGAAACATTCCTTCAGCAATAGAATGATTAAATATTAGTTTCAATGGCAAAACAAGTGATGTACCAAGGTATGAGGTTTATTTATATGTATGATAAATCTTAATTGAAATGTTTTCTTATCAAGTCACAGAAAGTCTCAATTTCCGGCAAGGGTCGTCCTCCCTGGCCCTCTCCACCGCTTCCTTGGGCTAGATGACCTCATAGTAGAAGGTAGCGACTGCAGCGCAATTCCTGTCGGTACCAAGCATCGCTCTGATGACGCTCGGCAGCAAGAGGTCCCCACCTATTTATTGCTGCTCAGCCCAAGCCGGGGATGACTAGAGCGTGTTTTGCGCCGTGTCCTCGTCGCAGCCGCAGTGCTAACAGCACGGAGTCGCCTCCCTTCTTGCGACTATGTGCAGACATCTGCCGAAGCAACCGTGCCCCCACAGCACCTGCACCAGTCGGAAGGTAAGGACTCCGTGCCATTTCCCCCTGGTCACTCCTCCAGCATCGGCAGCGCCCTACGGTCCAAAGGCCAGTCCGGGGCGTCTCCAACCGTGCTCTCCAACGGGCTATGGCAACTCGGCGGGCGAACCTGGAGGCTACGACTCTGTGTGGTCTCCACAGAAGAGCCCTGTTCAGGGCGTCTAGGAACTTCCCCCACACGGGTGCACCTTACAGCACCATCGACCGGACCACCGCCGCGTATAGCCATTAGCACGCACTATTGGGTCCGCCTTGGGGACAGATGACGGAAGTGCTCGCGAAAGAGCCACCGCCCATCCAGCACCAGGTCAGATACTTGATCTGAGGCTGAACCCCAATTCCCCCCCATCCACCGTGATCGAGGCGCCAGTAGGTGGTCGACATCGGGACTCATGAATGGAGCCTCCGATTTGTCCAGGGCCACTACAGCCCTACCGCTCCGATCCTCCTGACCTCCTCCGAGGTCCCTAAGGTGGTCAGGAATACCGTATCGTCAAATTTTCCGCGCCAGGCCGCGACCAGCGTGATGTCCATCAGGCCGAGGGGTATACGTAAGCAGTCAGTCGTAACCGATGTCCTACAGGAGCGGTCCTAGGACCAAACCCTGTGGAGCACCGCATGACATGGGTCTCCTCACAACATACCCTATGCGGCTCTTATAGAGGACGCTGCGGCCCTCAAGATAGTCTGCCAGGGTCACTAGTATACCCTACAGAGAAAATGTTCCTAACAACCGTTAGGAACATTTTCTTCCAGTTCACAATTTTGCAAATTCTCGGCGTTAATGAATATAAGTGAGTAGTACTCCGTATACGAGCAGAATTGTGCTTTGTATAACTTAAGTCATTGTCTTGGTGTGAAGTACCGCTCATTTTCTTACTCGCTAATTTTGCTTCGTCCTCCAAACGACTCCCGAACTAAAGAGCACATTAACTCTTATCCTGCTATTCTCTTTAATACGGATTTAATATTTATTCAAGCAAATAGTATTGATTTTTACTTTGTGTTACATTTCTTACATACTCGTAAGTATATACCTACCTATAGACTGGCCAAATTCAGACGAGCAAATAGCGCGTTAGCGATTTACTTACATCGGTTCTTTTTGTAATACACCTGCCGGTCGGGAATATTTAAAAATGGAACAGTTTAAAATGTTGAAGACGCCGGCATACATATTACAGTCATACGTAAGGAGTTATCAATTAATTTCCAAAATCACTTTATGCATCTAAGTACTCACTTTATCTTCACTCGGAACTTTTTCCTTAGACTGCACTGTGTTCGCTGGACTCGTTTCAGTTGAGTTCGTCACTGAATAGAAAAAAAAATTACCGTAAATATTAAAAAAGGTACGGGTTAACATTTTTTTTACAACCCATATAATATACCAATGCTGGCAGGTTTAAAAAGCCGTTAAAAAATCAGCCATGTTTCCTCACGATGTTTATTTTCACGGGTTTGTGATACTCGTAACTTGTATACAAATACTGCTAAGATTGAGAATGTACAGACGGCTGAGTGGTTTAGATACCGAACAACTCTTTGAGTGATTCACAAATGGTTGTTCCCGAGTTTGAGTGTACTTTGTATCAGTGACATTGTAGGTTTGTAGTCCCCCTGGGACAAGGATTATTTATTTTTTATATTTAGTGCAGGGTGTTCCTTTTTTAAAGAAAATAAAGAAATAAGCGCTCTTATTTTTTTTTTATGAATTCTCGACCTCGACCTAGGGATTCAAACTAGAAACCTCTGTGCTGTCATTATTTATATGAGCTTAACTCCATTAAGTAAATGTTTTTTTTTTATTCCACCTGGTAGTAAATCAGTTTTATCATTTGAGGTGGTGAAGTGCCTCCATTCATTAAAGCTTATTCGGTATTAGTTATATGCATATTATGATGGCAGTTGTGTGCCTTTTTTCTTTGTTAAGGCGAGAACTAAATTGCACTTAACCACATCGTGGTTCGGGACAACGAACAGGGTAGAGTGGGGGCTCTCATCCAGTAAATAAACCCGCCGTGTATCGTCTCTCCGCTTGTTTGGCGGCCCCCTGGAACTGTTTGACATTACTTCAGTGTGGTTGTCCAAAGGTGAAACGATGTCAGCGTGAATATGAACTTTTAAATGAAAGGACCGTCATGAAATTAACCCCTCAACATACAGAAAGAATCTCCCGGGTTTGCAATAGAGGTCAGCATCGCGTAGGCGAAAGCGGCGCGCCGCGCGCGCAATCACAAAAAATGTTGGCGTTAAAAATTTATTTCCTACTCCTTCACTTTCAATGCTATCTACTCTAAGTTTTTGCCCGATACAGTCTGTTCATTCTATAATCTGTGCATGATTTTTGCCTACGCCTATATATACTGTATCAACGAGAAATAATTCCTAAACGTAACGTCAACCAGTTGCGTCAATGGACTCGAACCGGGCGGTAATAAAGTATAAAACAAATAATACCAGAATGCGGTTGACTAGACGGCTTGTGTTCCTGAGCTGGCTGCGAGTCCGGCTTAGTATCTGCACCAGGGTCCGACTCAGTCGACAGCTGCACGTTGGAGAGACGCTTTTTCTGTTTCACAAAATTCATTTATCATTATTGAAATTGAAGAAATTAAAACCAACAAGATTAAAGATTTATAATCTCCAGATCGTAATTTTAATCACGGCAGCGAGTGTCTACAGACAAGGCCTGTACACAGGAGATATTACAGTCCACGAGTTGAGTGCGCAAACTCAAGTGTTACATCACTCTCTTAGTCCGATGGGAAGGCATTCCGACAAGACCGAATAAAGATCATGCGCAGCGCCAACAGTTTTACATGCTTTCGAGGCAAGGGGGTGACACACCGCCAAATTACTCCGAGCTGATTACTTGACGGAAAAACTCAATTTCTAGTGGTAGATCCTTGCTTATCCCAGCATGAACGGGCCGGGTCTATCGGGGAAGTACCACCCTCTCATAGAAGATCGCATGAAATTAAACAACGGTAGTTACTCCTATTACTGAGTCTTCTATGGTGAGTGAGAGTGCCGGAGGTCCAAATCCCCTCTCTATCCCCTCGTTATTATCCTTCCTATCCTCTCCTTATTATTCTTCCTGTCCATCTCCTATCCCTTTCCTTGGAGATGGTGATACACTAGTGATACCTATGATGTCACTAGTATCTATAGGCTACGGTAACCGCTTACCATCAGCGGCCATGCTTGTTTGCCACCCACGTAGTAAAAAAAACTACCGCTATACCACCGAGGCAGTTCCAGTTACAAACAAGATATTAGTATGTTATAGTGGTCGTGGTATGCGTACCAAATTCTCCTCCTGCATTTGCAGCCATCTTCTATCCTCCTCACTCTGATGTTGTTGCCGAGCTAACTCCGCTAGGAGGCGTCTCTCTACTGCTTGCTCAGTGTCACACTCTTCGTTCTGGTTACATCACATAATATTAATTAATTGATATATCTAAATGTCGTGGCGAGATCTTAGAATTGATTATTTTGTGGCAGACCATTTTGTGAAATAGTTGTATATCATGATATGGAAAATACATGTCGCCTACATCATGATATAGTCTGAATAAGCAGTTTTTAACGATATGAACAGCTATTAAATGCACGTCTATGATGTAATCAAATATCGTAAAATAGTTACTCTATCCACCGTTGGAGGCGCTTATATCGTTTTCGTTTTTGTGATGCATAATGGTGGCGGACAAATTATTCTGATAAATAATAATGCGCCAAATTAAGTAAAAGAGCAGTGAAATGTCTTTAGCATCAAACGTTGACGTTTAAACGATATAATCAGTTTTAGCTGGTATATATCTTGAAATGATCGGTCACATCATGAACTGATCAGTTATAGGATCTGGCCACGACATATATATTGCCAAATTCGGAAACCAAAATTCATCTACCAAAGCGATTTTTTTTAAAAAGCCAACTTCCTGTGTTGTGAACTACATCGATGTGCGCGTGGATTTAATAATATAAAGCAAATAAACTGCCGCACGTTAGTTGCCATATTTTTTTTCTCACAGTGATTCGCGCGAGTCCTTACGTATAAATTTAATTTGTGTTTGTCAATCACAAATATGTACAGTCTCTTACAACACATAGTTGTAAACAAAACACAGGTTCGTTTCTTTAAAAAAATCTGCGCAATTGTACAAAACCTTAAATAAATCGTCCAATGGCTCATTAGTATAAGCCATGTGCTAAGAATTCAATTGGAGGAACTAACATTAATAGTGAATTGCCAATATACATAACTGTACACCTTTTTATTATTGTGATTTTAGTAAAAATACTTACACAGTATTAGTTATACATAAGTTTATTAATATTAAAGTTTAGAGACCACAATGTTAGTTCATTCCTTTGATAATCAATTGTGAATAACAAGCAAAATGTATAAACAAAAAAATATGTGTTTATATCACAAGTGACTTCAAATTGAAAATTATAAAAAATAAAAATAATTAAAAACCGACACTACCGGAGAACCCAAACGGTAAAGAAAAATCTGAAAATAAACAAAAACCAAAGAAAACAAATAAAAAACATAAAACATCTATTTACAATTAAAAAAATAAACACCTACATAATATGTGATAAGTCTCAGGATGGGAACCAAGGATATTTACAAAAAAAATATTAAATATATAAACATAACATTATTCCCTTATCTAAAAAACATCTGAAATTACTCTTTTAAATTCTATTATTCAAATTAGATAGATAGATAAGATAACTTTATTGGAAACACAATAAAAACATTACAAGCTTTGTGTACATTAACAGCTACATTAATTAAGAAAAAAAAACTGTGTCGTGGCTATTAACGCTAACCTAATTAAATGAAAAAAATCTTAAACCTAAATGTAAAATTTATTATTTAAATACTAGTAAGATAATAAATAATGACGTACGTTTTGTGTGGTGTGTGTGTGTGTGTATACGTGTCGCGTGTGTGTGTATGTGTGCGAGAGAGACTAATAGATAGAGAGAGTGAGTGTGTGAGTGCCTATGTGTTATTGGAAGGTCTGAAAGGGGGTGCCCGAGATTATATATATATAGTTTTGATAAAATTTTGCATTTCTTCATAGTTTAAGGAACTGAGCCATTTATGCAAGACTGACCTACATTTACGAGAAGTAAGAGAATAAATTTGAAGCTTTTTATTAGGTCTGTTGTATAGAATAGGGCTTATAAAATAGTATTGACGTCTTACTACTAAAATATTAGCTGATTCTATTTGGCAAACTCTATCTGCTCTGCGTTTTTGTCTTTTAATATTAGGGTCAAATACAAGTTCTGCATGTTGGCGTAAAATTGTATTTAGAATATGAGTATACCTAACCGTAGGTACTTTACAAAGTGTGTATAATTGGTGTGTAGGGAAATGGATTGGTTTGTTTATTATGACCTTAAGTACTGCCCTCTGTGCTCTTTCAAGCCGCCGTAGCAAGCATTTACCAGAACTGCCCCAGGCTATTATACAGTAGTTAATAATAGAGTGTACCAGGGCAAAATAAACTGTTTTCAGAGTTGAGAAGTATGCAGAAGATCTCAGATTTTTAAAAATAAATATTAGTTTTCTGACCCGTGAAACTAAAGACTCGATTTGTTCATTCCATGACATTTTACTGTCGATGATTACGCCAAGGTATTTTATTTTTTCTGTGCGTGAAATTGTGTTACAGCAACAATTTGTGTCAAGAATAGAACCACATTTGTGTGCCTTTAGGACGAAAGGAGAGGTTGGCTGAGATGCAGTCATTGGGGCAAACGTAATAAATTTTGTTTTATCTAAGTTAAGGATGAGTAAGTTATTTGTGAGCCAATTCATAATTATTTTTAACGCAGACTCGGCATGAAATCGGGTTTCAAACCAATCATTGCCATGAACAACTAATGCAGTGTCATCTGCGTAGACTAGGATTTTAGAGTTAGTAAGGGACAATTTACATAGTTCATTGATATCCATCCATCAGCCTTTCAAAGTCCACTTCTAGACATAGGCCTCCCCAAGAGAACGTCACAACGAGCGGTACCATCATGGGGGATAATGCCGTAATCGCCACGCTTGGCAGGCGGGTTGGCGATCGCAGTGGATGTTGTTAATACTCGAGGGAGTGCTGCTGCCCACTCCCCGGTATTCCCTTAGTCGGCTCTTACGACTCCCGTGAGTAGAGGGGTGGGACGATTCTAAAGCCGGCCTCACACGGCTGATTGACATATATCAAGGTCCTAGAATACTACCCTGTGGAACTCCGTAAGTAAAAACTTCCTCTTTGCTCATATAATTATTAATTTTTACGGCTTGGGTACGATCGGTCAGGTAACTTTTGAAAATATTAAAAGGTAGCCCCCTAATGCCAATGTTTTGGAGTTTAGTGAGTAAGAGAGGGACAGAGACAGTATCAGAAGCTTTAGAAAGATCAAGGAAAATAGCAACAGTTTTGAGCTTATTTTGTAAATTTCTTGCAACAGTACCGGTTAGTTCTAGAACAGCGTCTTCAGTGTTTTTCCTTCGTCTGAAACCATATTGGTTATCAGCTGTTTAAAAAAATTAAGTCTATTATTTAAAAAAATTTCAAGAATTAAAATTAAACTTTTTTTTTTAAACACCAGTATACAGCATGCAATGTATTAAAACTCCCACACATAATATTAGGAATACTCACTCACAAAATCTCTCTTACTCTAACTACGAAAAGTATCATGCTGTATATACGCCTACAATATTCCAATCACCTGTACGTGGTGTGCTACGCCTGCCGTAGTAGCTACGAAATTCGCTACGGGATGCGCTACAGCAGCTACGCCTTGTGCTACAAGACCCGAACATTCCTGACGCGACGCAAATATGGCGGATGATTCTACCGGTTGCATTGCAGGCGGGCGATAGACAGGTGTTGCCACTTGTCCACCAGCCTGCGAGCTAGCAACCTGTGCTCGATACATCATAGGCTGCGCTCCGGAAACCACGTTGTGAGCTGTGTAAATCTGCTGAGATCCATATGACATTGGGGATATCATACTCATAGCTTGTTGAGCGAATTGTGATCCTGCAGGATAAGGATGAGGACTTGTCGATCTAACAAATCCAGGGGGCGCTTTAGGCGAGTACTGTACCCCTTGCACAACGCCAACAGGTATCCCAAACCCAGACGGATGCGAAACGGTCATATTAGACGGTCGATACTGAGGTCTAGCCCTTTGAGCAGCCACTGCTACGCAACTCTTCACATGATCCCCCCCAAAATCGTAGATATCTTCGACCAACGGCGGTTCTGGCTGTGTACGCATTTTATTTATAACACTGGCAGCGAGTTGAGCATTCAACGAGCCTTGCACAGCAAATTGTCCAATATCCTGATCTCTACGAATCCGTGGCGGCGGAGAAGCGGGTACTGAATGCTGTCGAGCCAACGGGGCTATAGGTACAGGGGAGCCCCGATGGGATAAACTACCACGTGGGTTCCTTTCTAGTGAGCCCATCCGGATAGGAGCACGCTCAGCGGTGGATAAAGCTCTCGGAGCCCGCTCCAAAGACCTCACGCGACTAGCATAAGGCTCTCCTACATATAAATCTACATCAGCTTCGGAGGCTACAGGGTCCGCGGGAGTAATACTATTCTGGCAAAGGTTATCGCAGCTTTCATGGGCGCCTACAACAACTGTTAATGTCTCATCTGTTGATTCTGTGGATGGAGTGGGAACAGGGACTATAGGATCAAGTTTTTGAAGACTTGCTGCAGGAATCGGGGCAGTTTGGAGTGGGATGTCAATCTTTTCGTCAGGTCGGGGGTGTATGATTTTTTCGACGATTTCAGGGCTCTCCGGTAGTGTCTCGGCGAAGTCGACGGAGACTGTGTTGAATACCGAGGCTGGTGTTGTGTAAGCGTGTGGGTGAAGGGCTCTTGCTTGGTTTTCTCGCAGCAAGTGCGCTAACACGAGGGGGTTTTGCGCTACGATGTATGTTTGGGCCGCATTCCCAGCCGGCGTAGCGGTAGTATCTCCCACTGCTATAAAAAAATTAATAATTTCTGTAATATTAAATTAAACAACTGCTGATTAGGACTACCAAGGATAACATCGTGCTTGAAGAGTACTTGTCAACTTGTGAAGTCCGCCAAGCTATTTTCAGCCAATTGCGGGTGCGGTCAGACCGCAGCTTTAAATTATTAGCTATTATGGTAGATATTTGATAGGTCACGACGAATAAAACTGAATAATGATTTACTACGTTAAAACGAAATAGCAATACTCGTATAATAACTATATCGGTTTACATTGCAAATTATTGAGATTCTGGCTCAGCTTGTAAAACTAATGTAGTTGAGCCTCTCGATACTAACTGCACACCACGTCTCTGTTCATAGTTAAAATGAAAAGTTCTACCTCAGCCATCAGTAATTTTATTAGTTAACTATCTTCTATCTTTAGCTCCCATAGTATTATCGCCATGCGTTATAACTTTATTCACTAGTTTACAGCTCACGGTGAAAATAAAACATACCAGCGACGTTGTTAGCAGGTCGTTGTGGTTTAGGCGGCGGTTCATCGTTGATGGACGCTGCCGCCACTCGCCTGTTCTCTCTTCTCATCGTCTCCCACGCCGAGTCGCTTTCCTCTTGTCTTATCTCACTGAACAAAATATGTAAAATATAATCTTTTTGCTTTACAGTCTGCACATTGTTCAGCGGCGGCAACCTACACATCCTAATATACTGCACCGATGGCGGAGCGGTCTAGTTACTGCCCTTCCGCCCGAGTGTTGTGGGTTCAATTCCACCAATGTTTGTTCTTAGGTGTACTCTGTGTCCGTGAATTTGTACGTTAAAGTCCCCCGTGATACAAGGATTATATTTTAGGGCCGGGTATTGACTTTTAAACCAAAAATAAATATAAGATTCTTTGAAGTGAAACTTCTTAGGCGACGATTTGATTTGATAATAACAATTAGAAAATTCAATTGGACGCATCACGATTAGGCACATTTTGTTACACGAGCGAAAACATATAGATGAAAAGAGAGCTATATAAATTGATAAGAGAGCGACGTATGTATATGTAACTATAAAAAAACAATAGAATATTATCACGCATACATACATATGTTTAGCACTTGACATGCTCAGCTACTTTAAAGTACGACTGACTGGGTATGACCGTTGGTCAGTGCGATAGCTTAGCGGCTTAGAGCACTTCCCGGGACTGAAATGGACACAGGTTCGATTCCCGCTCGCACTAATGTTCTCTTATTCCACATTTTCGCAAATAATTTTTAGTTAAATTATAATCAATAAAAAATCTAAGATAGTCAATATAATTATGATAATCTATGATAATACATACAACAAAGTTTCTTTAAGTTGGTGAGCGGCCGGCCTCTGGCTGGGCTCGTAGGCCCAACACCACGACATGACTGAGTAGAGTCTGGGGGGGCACCGGGGCGGCAGTGGTAACCGCTCACCGTTCTCCAACTTGCCTATGACGTCATTGTTCTTTACCCCGCTGAATGGCTTCACACCGAGCATTAAGATCTCCCACATGCAGACACCTGGGAAATAAAATTATCTTTAGCATTTAAATATTACCATAAAGACGAGTGAATGATTGCCTCACCAGTGCAAATACACCTAACACAACAAGTCCGTGTGGTGACAAACTAAAAATACATTCTGTACCGGTAGGTGTCATCACTTCTTGCCCTCGGGTGTCGTACGAGGCGACTAAGGGAAATCAATTATCACACATTGCATTACTGGTGGTAAGGCTGGGTACCAAGTGGGAGCACTCACTTGCTATCCGGCCCGAGTGGGTTGGTACCACCATCTCCCATGCGACCGGCCTTGAAGCACATCGGTGTGTTTTGTTTGTAGCAGGAGATAGCCGTTAATTCAGCAGTGGCTTGACAATAATCTCGGTATAGTTGAGTCCATGAGCGACGGTTACCATTTACCATCAGGTGGGTCGGGCACGTCTGCCACCATACCATATGCAATAAAAAATTAAATAGAATATTAGGACTTACCAAACATCCACACGTCTGAGGCTGAAGTGAATCGTCTAAAGTTGATGGACTCCGGGGCCATCCACTTGATGGGTAGTTTGCCTCGAGACGCTTTGTAGTACGACTTGTCTTCTACCATCTTGGATAGACCAAAGTCTGCTAACTGTGTGACAAATAAAATATTTGTAAAACCGAATACCGTTATAGAGATTCGCAGTTCCGCCTCAAGTTAGTTTTCAGGTCCCAATTTTTAGTCTAATCAAAAGCTATCAAACAAAAGAGTCATCAAATCAGTCTAGTAGTTTTTGCATGATACAGAACACAGACAAACGGACAAGAACTCTAATGTTTTGTGATCAGAGACACCCAAATAGTCTCAATACATTTTTACTCAAATATCTTAAAAGTCACTTTCTAATAGCATAGAATAATACCCTGCTACGGGATTTAAAAACGTACACACAGACTCCATATACATCCAGACTTAGCGCAGTATTTGTCACTGATTGACTGCACATAGTATCGCAAAGCATTGTCGCCCACGCCGAACGTTTTAGCTTCAAAATTCAGTGGTAAGTGGTAACCGCCGCTCATGGACTTAGCAATACTAAGATTACTGCGAAGTCGCTGTTTACCATGTAATTTGATTTAGTATATGAACAAACATATATTTGAGTGGTTTATGATCCCTAAAACTGCCTCTGTGGTGCAGCGGTAGTGTAAACGACTGCTGATCATGAGGTCTCGGGTTCGAACCCCGGGTCGGGCAGTGCTATTGAGCTTTTTCGTAAAAAGAAAAATTCTCAGTAGCAGCCCGGAGTTTGGAAATGTGCCCGGTAGACGGCAATAGGCTCGCCCCTTATTACGTGGGACTTAAACATAGCTGGCGAATCGTGGGTGTGTAATACACTTCTGCCTACCCCTTCAGGGAATACAGGCGTGATGTTTTATGTTATGTCGAACACTGGCAGTTAGTTACCTTGACACATCTGGGCGTGGACACTAGTACGTTCCTAGCAGCGATGTCTCTGTGTACGAACTTCTTGCTCTCTAAGTAGCTGAGCGCTGTCGACAACTGGTATATGTACAGAACTAACGTACATGTTTCTAATCTGTAACAAATGTAAAAGATAATTTTGATTTAAAATTATCTGTACAAATACCCCTACTTTCCTAAGAGAGTGGTGAGTCTTTTGAGTCGATATAACTTCACTGTGGAGCCCTACCCGTGGCCGCATGAACTTATATTAAATGTTTTTTATAAAGACAGCACTGCACTAGCGAACAATCCATGTATTCCGGGGGCTACATAAACATAAATTTCACGGACACAGCTCACAGACCCAAACTCTGAACGACCGTTTGTGGGTACATAGGCATCAGAGGTCCGTATTGAAACCAATTAATTAGTGGGATCTTTTTATTTTTGAAGTTTAAACTTCTTTAGGCGCGTTGAGCACTTTGTGGGTGAACAAAAATCATGGAACTCGCGTCATCGTCATCGAACGTTTTGGTCACGTGATGTGTTAACGATAACACTATATCTGTTCTAATTAGTATAACTTATTGCGCTGGACCAGCAGTGTATGAAGGAATGAATGATTTAAATAATAATTTCAATTTTTTTATGAATGCATAAATAATTTTGATTTACTAGTTTTAATTTGAGATCAAACAATTAATTTGGATATCCGCAAATAACAACTGCTTGTTTATAGTATTTTCACTTCTGTCGGCAGTCCTCATGACTGTTTTGAATTTTTTATTAATTTAGGCTAATACCGGAAGCGTAAATAGTTTGCGCTTTTTTATGTAATAGATTCGCGGAAATGGTTATGTAAAAAGCAACAAACACCAAATGTCGCCGCTTGAGGTCTGCCGTATGATCCTAAATTTCTCCCCGGAGATATTTATAAAAATTAGTCATTTACTGCTTAGCACCCACACTTATGCATGAAAAAGAGAATAGCGATTTTGAATCAATAACAACATTTACCTGTGTGCGTTTTGTTGCAAATAGGCCCTCATTTCTCCCAGTGTCGCCAGCTCCATGACGATCCATATAGGCGGGGTGCTGCATACACCTATTAGGCTGATTATGTGGGGGTGTGAGAATTGCTGCATTATATCTGTGAAAAAGCATATGAATGCAATGCTGGTAGGTGTACCTTGTTTATAACTGCCGTGAATTATGTCGATATGAAATATATTTAGCTTATTATTATTTTTTTTACTTACTTATCATCACTTGCGGGGTAGGCAGAGAGAACAGAGTGCCAAGAAGCTCTATTCTTGCATAAATCTCTCGCTTCCTCAACATTCATATTTCTCTTCATACACGCTCGCCGGTTTCGGAGACTCCTGACTCCACCTTTCTTCAATACATGACCGATTTGGTCTAGGTAGGTGAGTCTCGGTCTCCCCCTGTACCTACATCCTTCCACTTTCGCGTTGTATATCTTCTTAACCAGTCGCTCATCCGGCATTCTTTCCACATGTCCGAACCATTCCCTTTCGCATCTTTACACCAATACTACCTTTCATACCTACTAGCTCTCTTACGTCGTCGTTACGAATGCGGTCAGCCAGCCTCACTCCACAGATTCTCCGCAGAGATCGCATTTAGACCGTATTAATTTTACTTTCATGCTCATTTTTGCATACTCAACTCTCGCTTCCATATATTAACGTTGGGACAGGCACTGCGTGGACCAATTATTTTTTACTTTTAAGTTCCTAGTTGCTTTTTGAAGGTGGTTTTCTACTTTTAAAAATAATTAATTCATTTAATAAAAATGAAAATACTATATAATATATATTTTAAGTAAGCTGACGACTCATCTGAGGTAATATTTTTGATAATATTTTTTGGAGTCGCGATCTAATAACTAATAACATGTTCTTAATTCAAATAATATATTATGTGCTTGTGTATATGTACTCACAGGCCTCTTCTAGAAACTTCTCAGCGGTATCGAGGTCGGCGTCCATCTTGCAAGTCTTGACGGCCACTGGTATAACGCACTCGCCGCGTGCGTCCACTGTGATCGCCGCTCGACGCAGGGAGGGGTGCTTCGCTGACGTCACACGACATGTGCCTAGTAAAAAATGTTTAAATATTAAAATTTGTTCAAAGTATTATGAAAGCTGATACAAATATACGCATACCTTTTTGAAATAAAACTACGTTTACGGAATCTATCGCGTTTACTTGATTTTTGATTTACAGCATTCATGATCACGGGTGGATGGTAGATGTCCAAAGCTGATATGTTGTTTTACAAAAAAAAAGATTTTACAAATTTTTGTAAAATCATATTACTTGTTTATTTATTTCAACCCACATAATATTCGTTTAGAAACACAATTAAGCTACTGGATCGAAACGCGGCCTGACTGAGAAAGATCCGGCCAGAAAACTCAGTAGTTTCTGGCCAGATCTTTCTCAGTCCAGCCGCGTTCCGATCCGGTGGTAGCTTTTTAGTCTTAGCTTCTAATAAAATCAATATATTTAATAATAGAAACTAATAATCAATATTGTCTTTTTAATGGTAGTTTTTGATTACTTAAAAATTTTAATAATAAATGGTAGTTTGTGGTAGAATTTTTAAGCACTAAATAATATTTAATAATAATAATAAACAAAATTTTAAAACCCAAAGGAGTATTATACTTATTTTATTATACTAGCTTAAAATCTCATACATTTATTTATTTATTTATTCAGGAAAATTAACAATTGTACATTGCTAGTAATGGAAATAAAAAATAGTTAAGAATTCAAACTTAAAAAAATGTACAATCAACACCGTTTTCTCCTTATTAATATTATAATGTTAACTAGATACTAGGTATACCTAAAAGAAACAAAATGATGAAAATGAAATGATAATGCAGACAGAAGAGAAAATAAAAATAAAAAAAAATAAAAACATTAAAACAGCTGTTGAACTGAATGTGTATGTGTTGCATCATCATCCACGTATTCACTAAGCACTTTAAAAACTTGATTTTTAAATTGACTTACAGTCAGTGCGAATAAATCAACATCAACATGTATAATATTATATTGTTCTACTAGCATGCGTATGGGAGAGCGTAATCCCGCATTAGTTCTGCATGTTCCAAGTGCAAATAATGTCTTGGTCTTCACTTTACGACGATATATAGTTCTAGGAACTAAGTAGCATAATTTGCTTACCATTTCTGTGCTATCGATATAATTATTACATATTTTATAGAGCAACGATGCTCCTAATTGAATCCGTCTAGATTTTAAAGATATTATATTATATAAATTCAATAATTGTTGATATTCAAGGCGTCTGCGGTGGGAGCGGTAGTATAGAGATCGGAGGAATTTACGTTGAACTTTTTCGATCTGGTTCATATATTTGCTGTATATGGGATTCCAAATACTACAGGCATATTCTAATTGTGGTCTAATAATTGTCTTGTAAAGGATTATAAATGTGATTTTTTTTTAGTCTTTATTTGCCCTCATTACGAATCCATGTATTTGCAATGATTTGCTTACGATAATTTCTATATGAGTGTTAAGATGTAACTCATGAGTATAATCTAAATGAATGCCCAGATCTCGCAGAGATGTCACTTTTGTGAGTTGCGTATTATTTAACTTATATGTGAAGTTTATTACGTTTCTGTTCTTTGTAAAGCTAATGCTGTTACATTTGGGTATACTTAGTTGTAGGTTATTACGTTCACAATAAATAGATAGTCTATCTAAGTCATCTTGGAAGAGATTACAATCAACTAAAGTTTTAATGCTTCGATATGCTTTAAGATCGTCCGCATATAACAGAAATTTGGAATGTTGGAAGCATTTATCTATATTATTAATAAAAAGAATAAAGAGTAATGGCCCAACAATAGATCCTTGAGGAACACCAGAGGTAATTTTTATATTACTTGAATGATAACCATTAATGACTACTTTTTGAGTACGATTAGAGATATAAGAAGCGAACCATCGTAAAAGATTGCCTTTAATTCCGTTGAAGCATAATTTGTCCATTAGTATACTATGATCAATTTTATCGAAAACTTTCTGAAAATCAGTGTATATAGCGTCAGTTTGAATTCTATTATCCATATTTTCAAATAAAGTGGTGGTAAAACACATAAGATTTGTGGTCGTAGATCGACGTTTGACAAACCCATGTTGTTGGGGTATTATAATATTGTGAAGATGCGGATATATTTCATCGTAAACAAGACTTTCAAAAAGTTTAGACATAGAATTAAGAATTGAGATAGGTCGATAGTTTTTCACGTCGTTTCTAGATCCGCTTTTATAAACAGGACAGATATTAGCTGATTTCCATACTGTTGGAAAAATCCCTTCATTGAGACATTTATTGTAAATAATGTAAAGAGGCTGAGCTATGCTATCGGCGGTAAGTTTTAGAAAAAGGCAGGAATGCTGTCTGGGCCAGGTCCCTTGTTAGAGTCTATATTTTTAAGAGCTCTTAAGATTTTATTATAATTAATAGATATGTCAGAAAGTATTATGTTATTACAAGAATCATTTACAATTGGTGACCATTTGTCACTTAAAGTTGATGTTTCATAAACAGAGCTGAAAAAATCACGGAACATGTCACAAATGTCAGATGGATCACTTGAAAATTTTGATTTATATGTTATATTAGATGAAACACCATGCCTCTTTTTTTATTCGATAAATACGTCCAAAAATATTTACTATCGTAAGTATTATTTATACTGTATTGATATATTTATTATAGCATTTATCACATTCTGATTTAAATTTACTTCTATATATTGAGAATGTTTCATAATCGCTTATATTATTGTACTTTTTCCATCGAATCCATGCTTTTGTTTTATTATTAAAGAGTTTTATTAAAGATCGAGTGAACCAAATAGGGAATTTAGCTTTTTTGTTTGTTATTATGGGAGTGTGATCTTTAATTATATCATTAACTTTAGAATAAAATGTATCAATAGCTTGTTCAGAAGACAAGTGATTCAATACTAGAGTCCAATCAATTTTATTCAGATAATTTTTTATTAAATCATATTTGGACTTTCGGAAATTAAATCTGCGCAGTGGGTTTAGTTTTATCTTAAATGTATTGATAGGAAAAAGAGATTGAATAAGGAGTAGAGGATGATGACTATTACATTTAAATAGAAATGTATTTGGCTGATAAACTTGACAGTTAATATTGGACAATAGCATCCTTCCACTATAGTGGGAATTGGTAATACTATTATTATATTGTGATAAATTAATTGTTGTCATGAAATTTCTTAATTTATCACATATTTGTGAGTTACTACTGCATTGCATACCTGGTGAAATACTCTTGTTGGCCCATGTGGTGAATGGTAAGTTGTAATCACCAACTATGAGGAAATTATCTATATCCATATGTTCAAAAAAATTAAGTATCATATCAAAATGTAATTGATAAGTATCAATGCGCATATAAGGCGGTATATACACAGTACTAATAATATATTATTTCAATGCATGGGAACTAGGGATGCATATAGAAATATGTTCAAAATACTTATTTACTTCAGCTAATTGAGACACATATACCTCAGTTGGGTACAAGGTTTTAAGTACGGCTATTAACACTCCACCTCCATCCCTCTTACCAGTCGCGTTACGATCCCGGTCGCATCTAAGAACAGAGTATCGTTCATCAATGAATTCACTATCAGAAATATCAGGAAAATACCAGGTTTCTGTTAAAATAATAATATCATAAGAAAAAGCAAGTACACTCATATAGAAATCGTGGAGTTTAGTACGTATACCACCGCAGTTTTGATAATAAATCAATAAATTATCCATTACTGAATATAGATATTAAATAAATAGTGATTAAATATAATAATAAAACCGCAGATATTATAAATTGTAAATTATAAGAAAAATAATAATTATTATAAATAAAATTCTCGATAGCACGAAATTCTAAAACAGTAATGAGAATATAAATAGCACATAAATTAAAGAAGTGATTTTTAAGATTAACGTAGACCAATGTCGTATGTGAAATGTCACCAAACAATGTGTTATCGTTTTAAAAATCTAAAATAAAAGTAATAATTAGTATGTGTAAATAATAAATGAAATGACTTATATTATTATTATAACAATTAAGCTTTTCGTCACTAGCGCTAGTCATTGTTTGTTTTTTATTGAATATTTTATTTAATTTTGTTGATGTCCGCCTGAGAACAAATAGCAAATATTGGAGAATTATCAGATTTACATGCAAGTATATTGCCATGTTTGACCCAAATGTATTTAAAGCCACAGCGCTTTGCAGTCTCACGACATGCTATCGATAGGGCTTACTACACGATTAATGATTATTTGATTGATAAACACATGATTTAATAAATAGATAGATACCATATGCAATACGAATTATTCTAATATAATTAAGTACGTAGTACATTTATTTTCAATCACGGTTTTATATAATAAATTAATTTGGTAAAATAAATAACAATAATATACACATATATACTAATATATATATATATATATGTGTTTATACTAATAAATAATTTAAATAGTTAATACTTATTAATATGATTTAAAAAACTATATCTTATGTAATTAAATTATAATACAATATATAATAAACATAATTAAAATATATAACTATCATTAACTTACATAAATAATATATATAATGATAATAATATTTAAAATGAATAATAAATTTAATATTAACAAAAAATAATATAATAGCAATAAACAATACGAATAATTACCAAAAATACCTTTTACGTCATCCTCTTTTCTACTTTTCGCTGTGCCCAACAGGGTCCATAATTGTTACTCTTTTATCATTATGTTACCACCTACTTATACATTGTGGAATGCGAAAATAAATGAATATGAATATTCATTTCATTGACATTCTCGAAAAAGCTGGTTTTTTTTTATTGTAAGATGTTCGTTAATATAAATAGAATTTTGAGAACCAGATATACCCAGGCGATCAGTCTTAAGGCTTTCGCTAATCGAAAAGCACTAATAACATTGTCACGTAATGTACGTGTAGATAATTTAGCGATTATATTTTTAGGTCTGACGTCCTGATGACGTGCATGAAGTAGTCGATGAATAGATATTATATCACGCTGTGTTATTTTACAACCAATTGCTGATCCTATTGACTCTAAAATTGTTATTAAATTTTCACCACGCTTCTCAGTAATGTTACATATTTCCAAGTTGTTTTGTCTCGCTTGTTGCTCTAGAGAATCAATTTTCAATTTCAGTAATTCTATTGATGAGATGTGGTCATCAGAAAATTTTCTATGAAGTGTGAGCTCATCAACACGTTTTGAAAGATCTACATGATTGTTAGCCTGAAATGCAGTTGTGGATTTCAATTCATTAATGTCTTTAGATAGCTCATCTATTTGTGTTTTCATTTTGTAGTTTTCACTTCTAAAAGCATAAATTTCATTTTTTTCAGATAATTGATTGTTTATGTTCATGCTTATGTTGTTTCCCATATTTTCAATATTCTGGTTCAATTCAGTTCGCCAAGTCTTAAGTATTCTTATCAATTTCTTCAATCTATTGATTGTATTTCTAATACAAACTTTTGTAGATCAAATTCACTTTGAATGCGATCAGTGTTACTTTCACAGGTTGGTGGGATGGTGTTAAAGGATATCTCGTTATTTTTTTTCCGAAACAATGCATGGATCAGTATGCACTGTAGAAGTCGCAAAAGAATTTGATAATAAGCTATCATTACCTTGAGATTCCACCATTAGTGAAGAGCGAGCGGGATTATTTTGACTAAAACGGTTTCGTTGTATAACATTGCTGCATGAGGGGCATATCCAACTTATTTTAAATTCGCGCGTTAGAGTAGTATACTGGTTAGGTTTAATGTTTAAGCATTCTGCATGATGCTTCTCTTTGCAAGCTTGACATTTGAGAAAGGGGGCACCTCTTGTCATCGTATTGTTACAACCGTGGCAATTCATAATTTCTATTGAATAAACTATTTAATAATAATTTATCTTTTAAGAAATTAAAACTGGGAGATATCTAATATGACATCACTTGACAACAGTCTTGACAACAATTGTAAGCATAAAACTTAGAGTAGATATTTTTGTTTTTCTAAATGAATATTGTGTGGGTTGAAATAAATAAACCAAAAATTTGTAAAACCATATTACTGTGGGTAGATGAAACCGTTGAAACAACATATCAGCATTGGACATCTACCATCTAAGTCCACCCGTGATCATGAATGCTGTAAAGTATTCGAAACGTCGGGATAGCATAAAAATCAAGTAAACGCGATAGATTCCGTAAACGTAGTTTTATTTCAAAATGTGTGAAATTCGCGTAAATGTTAGAAAGTATTATATACGCATACCTTTACCGTGGAAATGTAATAATTTTTAACTTTATTTTCCGCCAGGTTTTGCTCGCGACATCGTCCGCGTGGGTTTCACAATTGCATTTAAAATATAGTTATTCCATAGCAACCGTAAAGTTTTTCGTGATAAAATGGAACGTGTCTTTTTTTTGGTTTTGAACTACATACTAAACTATATAGTATGAAAAAAATATTGATGATCGCTAGAATAGTTACGCCGTAACATAAAACAAAGAAATGCACTTTTATATCTATAAATAGACTTTATTTCGTTACACCATTTAAAACTTCGGAACGATTTTTATGATCTTTGATTTGGTGGATTTGTCTCCGCCCGGAATAGCAGAATAAAAATTTATTAAAACTATTATTATATTACTTCATAATATACCTTTGTGTACATCTCCAAACTGTCCCTCGCCGATGATACCGGTCAGTTCTATTTGGTTTCGTACTAATTCGTAATCACGAACTGAAACAAACAAAATATAACCTCAAATATTTGTCGACATATTTTTTTGAACTAACGCCAATGCGAAATATACCGCTGTTCCTTAATCATTTAGAATGAGAGGTAAGTTGCCACACTGGCCAGACGGCATAGGACTTTCAAAATTCCTTTCCCTCACAGGGATTTTTTTAGTTTTACTTCCTTATTTTTTTTATACTACGCCTGCCACCCACGTTTGTGGCAAACAAGCATACGACCCACTTGATGGTAAGCGGTTACCGTAGCCTATAGACGCTAGCAACACCAGTGGGTCTAGCCAATTTGCATTCTATGATCGCTAACGCTAATAGAAAACGATTAAAATATATGGAAATTTGACATCTCTAACGTTAAGTCACGTGACTTAAGCGTTATAGATATTGTTAAAGACTTAGATAAATACGAGTATAGGTTCTTTATCTAAGGTTAAAGATGTCAAATTCCCATACAATTAAATAGTTTTCTATTAGCGTTAGCGATCATAGAATGCAACTTGGCTAGGCCCACAGAGGCATCACTCGCGCGTCGCCATATCCAAGGAAAGGGATAGGAGGAGGATAGGAAGGATAATAAGGAGAGGATATGTAGAATACTAAGAAGAGGATAGGAAGGAGAGGGTTTGGGTCTTCGGCGCTCTCACTCACCATACGAAACACAACGGTACCTACCTTTGTTTCAAGCCGATCTTTGTGAGAGGATGGTCCCCCCCCCCAATCGAGCCGGCTCATTAATGCTGGGATAAGCAAATTGAAACAATTTGTTTACGACTAGACTAGACTTATATTAATTCACCTGCTGGTGTGGAATAGTCGGCATCGTCGTCTACAATCTCAGCGTAGTCTTCCGACAGTAGCGTGGCGGTGTTCGCCTCCCACGAGCTGGTCTTGCCTTCCGATGAACTACTGCTCATCTCAGCTACAATAACACGATTCATATTATAATAATAAGTATATCAGACGTACACCAATGTTTTATCACAGAAGTGGTTTAGGAACGGATAGCTACCAAATGTCCTGTCCATATGGACATACACATGACAATATATAACTGTTTGTTTTGTATTATTTGAGGCCGTTTAGGGCCGGCTTTAGAATTGTCCCATCCCTCTCCACCCATGGGAGTCGTAAGAGACGACTGAGGGAATACCGGGGGAGTGGGCAGCAGCACTCCTTCGAATATTAACAACATCCACTGCGATCGCCAACCCGCCTGCCAAGCGTGGCGATTACGGCACTATCCCCCCCATTCTTGGGGAGGCCTATGTCCAGCATTGGACGTTAAAAGGCTGATAGATGGATTTACCTTATAAACTAAAGTAGTCTATGAAAAAATAGCTATCCGCAGTACCCATGAATTTTACCAAGGTTAAAAGTAGCTTATGTACTTTTCTTAGTCTTTCTGCAGTCTAAAGTTTTATTTCCAGATTCTTGCGAGAAAGCGATAGCAGGGGTATAAAATAAATGCCAGTGAGTGAAAATGTTCGAAAATATAGAGTGACTTACTTTTACATTGACAATTAAGTTGCTTCCATACAGTTGCTTGTAAAAAAATATAATTGTTACTATACATATTGCAAATTAATTGATTATGTATATATTTCTGTTGATTGTAATGATCATAACACACACTATGAAAGATACTTACTATTGTTAGTATATGCCCACAAAATATACTGAGCACTTTGTTATACATTGTACTACTTACTTGTTCTATTCCATAACGAAGTTTGCGAGTCTGTGACCAGTCTGCAGTAACCGTCCACTAGATCCGCTAAACTTTCTGCCGCCTGCAATACAAAAAGGTTTTTTTTTTATTTATTTATTATACGCTTTGGCAGTACTATCAGCCTTAACAATCAAAAAGGTATATACATAAAAAAAGAAACAGAACGAGAGTTATTTATTATGATTCGTCTACATTCCTTTTTCAAATGCAATCAATCGGTAGATGATTATTTTTTTAATCGGTTGGAACACGTTCACATAATTACACCGATTCTGAATGAAGCAATATTTGAGTATGCATTAAGAGCTTATCCGATGCATATTGTCCTCGTTATAAGCAAGTAATCAATTGTTATAAAATAAGAAACAATAGGCATGTGAACACCATTTCGAAAAGTCAGAGGATTATAACTTAGGCTCGTGTAACTTACGTTACACTGTAGTATTGCGAATGGGTGCCTTATTGTCAACTGAATTAGTTCCTGTTGAATTTGTGCTGTAGTGAATGTAGTGAGGCCGTGTGGGGCCGGCTTTAGAATTGTCCCACCCCTCTCTACCCACGGGAGTCGTAAGAGCCGACTGAGGGAATATCGGGAGAGTGGGCAGCAGCACTCCCTCGAGTATTAACAACATCCACTGCGATTGCCAACCCGCCTGCCAAGCGTGGCGATTACGGCATTATCCCCCATAACGGGACCGCTCGTTGTGGCGTTCTCTTGGGGAGGCCTATGTCCAGCAGTGGACGTTGAAAGGCTGATGGATGGATGGATGGATGAATTAGTGCTGTTGTGTGTGTTTTATAATATCTTGTCAGTTTGGAACACAGATTTCCTTAAGTAATAAACTGGATACCTTTATCTTGGTTTGGTTAAAATGATTATATTTTGATGTTTTTATATATTTTTTTAGCATTTGACATGTTTAGGTATATAAGTTAACACAAAGTGTGAAATGTGAAATCGAAAAAATGTGGAAATCATCCAAGACTAAATATGAATGTGTTATCATCGAAATCAGCAGTCCCGAGCAATTTTCACGGTGTCTGAATTGGCAAAGCATCTGGACAGTATCCAGGAGATGGAAGGTTCAAATCCTGCTTGTGGCTGTTATTTTCGATTTCACATTTTCACACTTTGTGCTAATTGGCCATAATCTACTGGGTCCGGTATGAAATAAGAAATATAATTTTATTATTAAAATATATCATAAGAAAGTCTCCAACTGACCTCGACACTGCTGCACGTGATGGTGAGGGTCTCCGTGGCGCCTTTCACACGCAGCTGTAGCGCCGCCTTACCACAAGATCCGCTCTGGAGACAAGCGAACCAAATACATATTTGAGGTACATTAATACCCAGGTAAGCCTTAATCTTGACTGCACAGATGGCGGAGTGGTTTAAATACCGACCTGCCGTGTTGAGTATTGTGAGTGCGATCCGCACACAGGACAACTCTTTATGTGATCCACAAATGGTTGTTCTGAGTCTGGGTGTAATTTTTCTTGTCAATTGTATGTTTGTAAAGTCCCCTGCGATGCAGGAATTATTACCAAGTGCAGTGTCGTCTTTAAAAAAAATCTCTACCATCTAGACCCCTCGTTGCTAAATCCTTATAATATTATAAATGTGAGGGTTAGTTTGTTTCTTAAGCTTTTACGCCGTAAATCCTTAACCAATGATTATGAAATGACATATAGATGTAGTCTGGAGCTTAGGCAAATTATTAACAAATTTGTTTAAGTGGTATTTGCAAGTAGGTTGCTAAGATAGCTTAACGGTCTAAAGCTTCGGGGAGGAAGTGCGAATGCTGCTTGCAGAAAACGGTTCTTATTGTATATAAAAAACATTTTTATAACATAAACATAACAGGTATGTTGTGAAATTGTTGAATTTTGTTTGAACTTAATTGCTTGAATTTGATTATGTTTATGTTAAATTAAATGTGTCGTCTCTGGTCGCGACTGCTCTGTGACTCAGCACATTTTTTTTTTTTATTGCTTGTAGTGGCAGACGAGCCACGGCCCATCTGATGGTAAATGATAACCGTCGCTCATGGACTCAACTATACTGAGAGCCGCTGCTCACCATTTCATTTCACCAATATGAAATGAAAGAATTTTTGTGACTAACACTGATTGTTACCTGTGTTTGTGACTGTTGTGTGCAGTTAGACTTGAGGGTCTGCACGGCGACGATATCGCAGAACGACGCGATCTTAGTATAAGTCGGTGGTTCACCGGCTTTGTGCGATACGTACGATATATCTGAAATTATAACATATTGAATTAAACTAAGCAGTGACAGCCTAGCAGTAAAATATAAATATCACATCGTGGTGAAGGAAAACCTCTTGAAATTAGTCTGTAAATTCTCACTGGGCCAGCGTGGTAGACTACAGCCTGAATCCTTCTCACTTTGAGAGGAGACCCGTTTCCATAGAGGGAGTAAAGCCTCGTAAAAAAGATCTAAACTACCTTTTTTTTTTGTTAAGGCGGAAAAAATGTTCCTAACCGCAAACCCCGTCGTTCGGGGGCAACGAACAGGGTAGTGTGGGGCCTTCACCCACTAAAGAAACCCGCCGAGTGCCGTCTCTCCGCCTTTATTGGCAAACCACTGGAACTATGTTACATTCCTTCGGTGGCCTGATCTAAACTACCTGCGGTTTTCGATGGAGATTTGTTAATATTAGATCGCGTTCCCACATGTTGCAGGGGGATTAGACGGAATCTCATATCTCACATGTCGATCGTATCGTGATCACTGTGATTGGTTGAGAGATCACCATGATTGGCTAACGGATAATTGCGACATCACGCGTCGGTTTCTCTACCAATCACAAGCGAGTCGATACGATGTCGATTGTGAGAGATGAGATTCCGTCTAACCCCCCAGGTTAAAGTGTCGTGCTGGTGAAGATGGTCTTTTATGACGGACCTCGTGGCGTAGTCGGTAGTGTAACCGACTTCCGTGCACGAGGTCGTGGGTTCGATTCCCACCCAGGACAATTATTTGTGTGATGAACACAGATATTTGAACTGCTTCTGGGTGTTTTCTATCGTATTTACAAAAAAAAAGTAATATAGGTATGTATTATATCCGCAATCTGGTACCCATAGTACAAGGGTTAAGCTTAGTTTGGGAACAGAGGACGTTGTGTGAAAATGTCCGTGAATATGAGACAATGGGAACGGCTAGCACGACAGTCGTAAAACTATAAAAAATTGCGACAATACAATGATGACAAACAGTCGTTATTATGGGCACAGTTAGTCATGGGATAGTAGGAACGCGGCCTTATGGCGCGTATCCACTAACTAAAGAAATGTCTAACAGTCTTCAGGTGGATGAAGGTGGCGACAGCGTGTGTGGTTAGGAACATTTTGTCGCCTTAACGAAGATTATCAAATTCACTAAAAGAGTCGCTGGTAATGCAGGTAATATATAAAAAATAATGTATATGTATGTTCACCTAAAACTCAAGAACAGCTAGTGCAGGTATATAAACCAAGCAAAAATGAAATTATAGGTTTACATGAGGTATATACCTAGTTCCAGTGGTCCGTCAATACAGACGCAGAGACGGGTTTATTTAGTGGGTGAGGACCCAAACATAACATTTTTCCTGCTTTAAGAAAAAAAAAAGGTAGGTATATAACATTTCTTATTAACTCCAAGGACTATATTTTGCAATACGAGACAAACCTACGACAGGGGTCTGTTAATTTGGTCACTAGCTTACTGCCAAGTAGACCGTTATACATCAAATCTGCCAAAATGCCAAGTGAATGCGGCATTGTCGCCAGCTCCTCTAGCAACTATTACACACTAAAGTGGTGGTGAATCTTCAACTCCACCGTTGGCATTGCAAGTCCCTGAACGGAGGTCAGCTAGACCTCTGACTATGCCTACCAGTTACAATGACAAATATTACCTATATCAGGACCGATGGCGAGTTCGACAGGTATTGACCATCCGGTGCCGAGCGCTCCCGTGAACGTCTCCCGATCGTACCCGTAGTGTGTATGCATCGTTTCCAAGTACTTCAACATGCATTCTGTTTCAGATAAATTTGCTACCTGCAAGTAATATAAATAAAATTACATATATTTTTATATCTGTGCACCTGCGGAAGTTAGCAATAGGTATTGGTAGTATCATGTTATTCTTCCGTACAGAGTATATAAAATCTATTCCAGATGTCATTAATAGTCTTCCGTGAAGGTACGACGCTCCGGTGTACGGAAGCGACATCCAAAAAGGGTACCCGAAAGGCCAAGCCGTCGGCTTAGTGGTAGAAGCTAATGTTACTACACAGTTCCAGTGGCCCGCAAATACAGTTTTATCTATTTAATTGGTGAAGGTACTACACTACCCTGTTCATTACCCTGAACGACGGGGTGTTGGTTATGTACATTTTCCCCGTCTTAACAAAAAATGTCTGGTTGGTGCAAATTCAGTCCTCAGATAATTCAGAAAATTTCGTGCAAATTGTTTATTTCTTCTTAAACTTTTGCCTAAACACAGAAGACATTTATTGCACCTATTTAATAATTTAGTGACTCAGGACGCGAACGGATGAATTAAATTTGCCATTATGACATCCTTACTAATATAATATTATAAATGCGAACATGTGTTTGTTTGTTAGAAACTCACTTATCATGTAATTTAGTATTGTCTTAAACCTAGAAAAGGACAGAGGCTATATCGAAAAACCAATTTTTACGTAGAGATAATTAATGTACCATAGAGTGATGTACTTATATTCTGAAGTGGAAACGGGTGGAGTCGCAGACAGATTCTAGTCAGTAATAAAAATAAGATGATACGAGTAAGTCCACTAATTATATTTTCAGTTATAATTAATTTACTTTTTCATTCTACATGATTAAGTTCCTATTGGATACCTAAAAAACTTTAAAGACTATAACGATACCGTTGAATATATACAACGACTAAATGCTCTTAGTCCATGTGGTGACGGACTAAGAATACAAGTGTCACCACCCCATTATTTCCCACGGGTGTCGTATGAAGCGACTAAGGGAAGTAAGCAATTATCATCGATTGCATGACTGGTGGTAGGGCTGGGTACCAAGTGGGAGTACACACTTGGTATCGGGCCCGAGCGGGTTGGTACCACCATCTCCCGTGTGACCGGCCATGAAGCACATCGTTGCGTTTCAGCTGTAGCAGGAGATAGCCGTTTATATTTCATTTTATATCTGTGAAATGAATTGGTGAGCACCGGCTTGACAATACTCTCGGTATAGTCGAGTCCATGAGCGACGGTTACCATTTACCAACAGATGGACCGTGGCTCGCCTGCCACTATATGCAATAAAAAAAAAGCCACGCACGCGGCGTTTAAGTGTACAAGCATCGTTATTCTTATTAAATATTTATTTTAATTTATTCGTAATATCATTAAGAAGTGTACCTTTTTGAACTGTTGCTGTATAGCTTTCTTGAGCACTTTAGGTTTGATAGCATCGAGCACAGTTTTGGGCAGGAACTTATGTAAACCAATCTCTTTCTCCAAGTACTCTATGTTGGACTTCTTGTCCAGAGGTATTTGTTTATCCATACAGAAGTATCTGGAAACAATATATATTTATTTTATTAACTAGATGACCCCGTGAACTTCGTATCACAATCCTAATCAATCCGCATCGTCTAAGGTTTGAATTTATATAGGTACATTATTCAGATTAATTAGAAAGAATGACAGTAGGTGAATTTTGACACTTTTTTATTGCTTATGGTGGCTCAGGCTCGATACCAAGTGAGTACTCCCACTTGGTACCCAGCCCTACCACCAGTAATGCAATGGGTGATGATTGCGTACTTCCCTTAGTCGCCTCATACGACACCCGTGGGAAAGAATGGGGTGGTGACACTTGTATTCTTAAGTCTGTCACTGTCAAATCCGACTACCACGAAAAAGTCTTATAGTTTTTCGGGTAAGTATATAGCCTATGACACTCACAAATAACGTAGGTTTCTATTGGTAAAGACAATTTCAAAATCGGTTCAGTAGATCCAGAGATTACCCCCTACAACCACTAAAACTTCACCTCTTTATAATATTACTATATATAGATTATATATAACAAAAGATCTTGTTGTTTCTTGTCTCTTAAAGTGTAATGTCTCTAAAAAATATAAATTTAATACAACATTTTTACTATTATAGAATGGATTTTAGGAGGAGAGCCCACCACTCACCCACGGATTGTTAATCCCGGTTATCTTTGGACAGAATAACCTAAGATTACCAATCCGCACTCTCACAGATAGAGGAGAATGTGATAATAGCAAAGTAGCATGCACGATAATGACAAAAAACTCACCAACGCGACACAACCATGCGATACGGTAGAACTCTCAGAACCACAATATTGCAATATTCCGCAAAAATCCGAACATAAATTCGACACGTGTTTCACCTCTAAACGAGGCATTCTCAAGAACGCTCGGCAACAAATGAGGGCTCTCCTCTATCTGTGAGAGTGCGGATTGGCAATCTTAGGTTATTCTGTCCAAAGATAACCGGGATTGACAATCCGTGGGTGAGTGGTGGGCTCTCCTCCTAAAATCCATTCTATAATAGTAATAATGGACTTCCGCCAAGTGTCGCCTCATTCAATTAATTAACAACATTTTTATTCAATTTCCTAAGTAAATATTTTTCTCTACCCGTTATCGTCCCACTGCTGGGCACAGGTGTCAGGTTCATGGTCTCACGTTTGGGCCGTAGTCCATGGCCTACATCTGGGTTTCACTAATGGTCTAGTAATCACCTGAATGTTCAATTTTATAGGTTGTCTACTAGATACCCGATAGATGGCCCCAATTTGCCGTACCATTTTTTCGCATTATGGTTTTAATCTATCAGATCTGCCCGATAAAGGAAAGTGTTGAATTAAACTGAGGTATTTTCTCGACGCCTTGTGAATTCAGGCAATTTGCATCGGGACTACATTATATGATCAAAACATCCCTGTGCTCAACCGTAGCACTTTAAAACCGCTCACTTTTATGATTCTAAGTATTTTGAAATGATTACTTTATTCATTTTCTAGAACAGTTAGTATTTTTACATTTGTTTAAGTAAAATATTACATTATAGTCCAGTGGGAGGGCGATTCGTGACGACGGCAAGAGATTAAGCGCAAAACGAACAGCCTTACGTGCTCTCCAAAGCATAGAGAGGATCGGATTTAAAATGTATAGTGCAAATAATCTTATTTAACTTGTGAGGAAATTCACTCTGCTCCGGAGCTCTGGTCCGGTGTTTTGTAGTTATATTGTTTCAATCAATAAGACCCGCTAATCCCGCTTACTTTGAGAGGGTACCCACCCGTGTCGAACAGTGAAATAGTAAGTTGGAAAAAATAAACAACACATAGCATCACGCCTGTATTCCCCGAAGGGGTAGGCAGAGGTGTATTACACACCCACGACTCGCCAGCTATGTTTAAGTCCCACGTAATAGGGGGCGGGCCTATTGACGTCTACCGGGCACATTTCCAAACTCCGGGCTGCTACTGAGAATTTTTCTTTTTTTTTCTTAGGAAAAAGCTCAATAATATTGCCCGACCCGGGGATCGACCCCGAGACCTCATGATTAGCAGTCGCATACACTACCGCTACACCACAGAGGCAAAAAATAAACATTTTACAACTATCATATTAAATTAAAGACGAGACAGCGCTATTGTATTTATACTTATACTGGTTTTTATTTACTATTTTTATGTACGTATAGTACATAAGCGAAAAGTCGTAAGACAAAGTCGTATTACGAGTATACTCACTTTATTTCTAAACAACATATTTGTATCGCTAATTCCTGGTCAACCATAGGATGATTGGCGTTGAGGTAGTCGTGTCGCACCTGTAACATAAAGTAATATAAAAAAATAATTTCTTCATTTCTATCAAAAAACGGCAAAACAGATAAAATGTAAGATATTTTAGAAAAAAAATGGTTATTAAGTAGGCTATTTAGGCGTTTCCAAATGCAAATCAAGTTTATGACATTTTATGTCTGTTTTACTGTTTGTTTTAACGGATTTTGTGGAAACTTTTATTTGATAGCTCATAATCTCTCCTCCTCAGCTTCAATCTGAGTAGATGTGCTCGTACCGCGGTACAAAGTCGATTCTTTACGTCGTTATTCTGTAAGAGAATAGCCTTTGAACGCGGCTTCGAAAGCTAGTTTTTCGGTTATATCTCAGGTTTCCGATATAGTAGCGGGATAATGCCGGATACCCGTGTCGAACAGTGAAATAGTAAGTTGGAAAAAATAAACAACACATAGCATCACGCCTGTATTCCCCAAAGGGGTAAGCAGAGGTGTATTTACACACCCACGATTCACCAGCTATGTTTAAGTCCCACGTAATAGCCTATTGCCGTCTACTCCGGGAGGCTACTGAGAATTTTTCTATTTACGAAAAAGCTCAATAACACTGCCCGACCCGGGAATCGAACCCGAGACCTCATGATCAGCAATCGAATCGAATATCAATTCATCTATATCTTGTGTGTTTATAAACCGATTTCTATATATTTCTTTTTTATAAAATAGATATTAAAGTGTACTTTTTGAATATGGGAGTTTGGTAAAGATATATCTATGTGAAATACAATATATTTATGTATTTAATAATACACTTTGAAGAAATGCCTAACGATTAAACACGTTATTGTGACTAATTTATAAAAGATAGATATATACTATTCAGGACTTTTTTGTAGATCTTTTGAAGACCATCATCTTTGTAATACATACTTTTGGTGTATGATCAACGTATGCGAGGATAAGAGCTCGAAAGCGCATTTTCATCCGACTTGCTTCAAGTTTATCGTCACTGCTCATTTCCTATGTGTCTTAGCGTTATGTTATATAGCGTATAACCTGCCCAGGAGTATGGACTACAAGTTTGGTTAAAATCCCTTTAGTAGTTTTTGACCCATGTGTGCATATACAGACAGACAGACAGACAAAAAAAATTACTGATTGCATTTTTGGCATCAGTATCGATCACCATTCATCCTCCAATATTAATTTTGAATATATATTCAATGTACAGAATTGACCTCTCTACAGTTTTATTATAAGTATAGATATAGATAGATATAGATTATCCGTGTAGTGACGTACTAAAAATACTAGTGCGACACTATTCGTTCCTACAAGTATCGTGTTAGGCAATTAAGGGAAGTAATGCAATTATTACCCATTGCATTACTGGTGGTAGGGTTGAGTATCCGGCCTGGTTTAATTTTCTCACTATTATAAGAGACCCCTGCCCAATAGTGTGTGTGTGTGTGAGTGGGCAGAAGAAGGGTAAAGAAAAAAAATCCAACCTTTCCTGTGACCGACCACGAGCACCTCGGTAAGTTTTGGTTGTAGTAGGAGATAGCCGTCCATTCACTCATTACCTACTCACTAGCAAAATGAAATTCGCAACAGCTTGCCAGTATTCTTAGTATTGTTACCACTTACCATTAGTTGGGCCGTGGCACATCTTTCACCATAAGCAATAAAAAAGAACCCAACGTTATCCCGGTAGAACCAGCCCAATCATATGGAAACAGCAACCATACCTGATCATAGTAATAAAAGAAGGTGACTCGGTCTGCGTCGCATAGGTCACGCAGGTTGGCGGGCAAGTAGCGTACTCGCAGTTCCAACCGCCACTCGCTCGCCGGCCACTTGTTCAGCAACTCCGACACCGGCGTATCTTGGTGTATCCATCGAATCTGGAAATTTGTAGCGTTATAACTTTTGGGAATCCCCGAAGCGAACAAATCAACAAAGCCTGATAAGTTTTTTTTATAATACGTGAGTGGCAAACTAGCATACGATTCTACAAACGAAATATAATATTAAAATAGTAAGGACTTAGCAACTGATAAAGCATTCTTGTCTAGCAGTTTTATGGTTTTCATTAGTTACGTTTGAGGGTAAACGGTTACCGTAGCCTATAAGCGCTAGCAACACCAGAACTTTCACTCACGTGTCACCAGCTCTAAGGAAAGGGATAGAAAGTGGAGAGCGAGGATACAAAAGAGAGGAGGAGGGGATATAGGCCTCCGGCACTCTCACTTACCATACGAAACCATATAGTACGAGTACCTACTGTTGTCAACTACTTATTTCTGTGAGAGGGTGGTACTTATCCGATGGGTCCGGCCCATTCATGTTGGGCCAAGCAAAACTCTACCATTAGAACACGATTGAATTTGTATGAATGCATGTATAAGAGTGGATTCTTTATACTTTGATTAGTAAGTAAATGTGGGCGCACAGAGATGGCCCCACTTATGTATTATCTATATAAAATCAATGATTCAAAATTAAAAAAAAATATTTGCAGTTGAATGAAAACTCGAGGCATAAACCAATTAGTAAACATTTTATATATACTTCTATAATCCGTAATATTCTATAATACAGTGATTCGGCGGTCCAGCAGTAGTGTATGCCACTGTGGATCATGAGCTCTCGGGTTCAAAACCCGGGTCGGGTTAACAAAAAATAATTTGTTTTTTTCGCGACATCAGAACGTCACCGATGTGTTCCTAAAACATATTTACTGGTGTTCTGGATGAGAGCAATATAAACGACTTGCACAGATAGCGAAGTGGTTTAGATACCGGCCTTCCGCCAGTGTTGTGGGTTCGATTCCCACACAGGACTCCTTGTGTGATCTACGAATAGTTGTCCTGAGTCTGGCTGTACTTTCGAGTCCGTCCAGCACACGAGGTGGGGGAACAAGCTTGACGGCAGTCTCATCGACATCTCTCTGTCCACTCTCATCTCTCCATCCCGATTATCATCGTATCATCATTGTCCATCGTCTATCGTATCGATACGAAGACGACGACGACGACGTAAGTTTGTAAAGTGCCCCGCAATACAAGGATTACTTCATAGTGTAGGGTGTTCTTTTCTAAAAAAAGAACGAGTTGTTGGCCCCATTCATGCCTACTTTTGCGATACGATATTAAAATAGTTTTAATATATTTTTTTTATGTATGAGATATGAAGACTCACCTTCCCAGTAGTAAGTCTCTTGGCTCTTAACGCGTAACAGCTCGTGTAGACCCTATCACCAGGTGCAAGCCTCGCAGCCAGTAGCCTCAGAATAGACCTGACATCCTCGTCTGCAGACGCCTTTACTACGTTGAAACCGCCTTTCGGCAGGTGGACTGTCAGCGTTGACTGGTCGCCTGTTGTCCCACCTATAAGATAATAATCCACAAATGGTTGTTTAAAGTGTGGGTGTACTTTGTGTCGGTCAGTTGTAAGATTGTAGTCCTCTGGGATACAGGGATCCCTAGTGCAAGTAGTTGTCTTTTTCTTCACAAATTCTATTTGGTCTATATTTTAGCACTTGACATGCTCAGCTACTTTAAAGAACAACTTATTGTGAAGGTGGAAGAGAGCTCCCCGTAAATACTCTCGTAGTAAAGCTCTTTTTTTCCACTTTCACAATAATTTGTTCACAAATCCTACTTTAGGTAAAGTTGTTTGGATGTTTGTCTGTCAATCACGCCTAAATGACAGAGCGGATTTGGATGAAATTTGGCAGGTAGATAGATGAGACATTGGATTAATATATAGAATTATAAATGAATAGTTCCCGTAGAATAATATTAGCATATAGACTTAACAAGTATACGGATTAGTACCTACAAAATTTTGTTATGGCCTCTCTTCTATGTCCAATAGAATATTTTTTATCCCGACAAGGAGATCGTGTGGGATAACAATGTATACCTACCTACTAATAAAGAAGTGCGTCTTTATGTTCCAAATTTGAATGACGAACGTTTTCAAGAAAGGCTAGGTCAGGAGTGCCCTTAACCGACGTACATGTGTGAAGAGTAGAATGAGAGTGAAAGAGGCAGAAAGGTAAGCAAGGATTGTAGCAAGCGGAAATCCGTTGTCACTGTCTAGCTCTCTGGGAGACGTGAGACTATTTATGTATTTATTTTCATAGATGGTGCTGGGATAAAATTCAAGGAACCGTCAAGATTTATCAATGCTCCTCCAACACCGCAGTTTGACATACTTAGATAGATCTCGAATTCAATTATTATTCCGCTAGCAAATCAGGCACCAAATTTTTCCCTTGAATCGAAACTGCTAGAAGTAATATGTTCGGTAACAGATATCCAAATCTCACTTTACAGTCGATTCATCTAAATAGGCCATTCTATTACTGCACCCAGCTGTTAACTAAATGGATGTTAAACAAGTAATGGGGTTAATAAAACTAACAAAAATTAAATGAAGGCAGGCGTGGTACAGCCCTACCCTAGTGATGTAATCTTGTTATGTGGAAATTGGAATTGTCATAATACATACAATGTACGAAAAATCTATAGTTGATCATAGCGCCTGATATGTATAAATCTGAACAGAAAAATGTTAATCTATCAAGACTATGTTAATCTATCTTGATTACAAAACTATACCTAACATTTTTTTATACAACGTGGGTGGCAAACAAGCATACGTGATGGTAAACGGTTACCGTAGCCTATAGACCCCAGCAATACCAAAGGCATCACTCGCACGTCGCCATCTCCGAGGAATGGTATAGGAGGAGGAGAGGAAGGATAATAAGGAGAGGATAGGGAGGGAATTTGGACCTCCGGCACTCTCACTCACCATACGAACAACAACAATAGGAGTACCTACCTGTTTCCCCAGCGTTACGACTTGTCCCTCTTTGAACGAGGTTTGAGAAGAGCACTTTACTCACGGTAGGCAGCGACTTGGCTGTGCCCCTGGTGTAGTCAATGGGCGGCGGTTACTACTTACCATTCAGGTGGGCCGTCTGCTCGTCTGCCACCGTTGGCAATAAAAAAAAAACCTACCGTTGTTTCACGCCGATTTCAGTGAGACAGTGGTACTTCCCAGATCGAGCCGACCCATTGATTGGCTGGGATAAGTAAAGCACTACCATTAGAAGACACTTGAGAAAGAATTACTGTATTTAGCCGCTTCAGAACCGTAAATATATGCATTATTTTGGAATTTTCTTGTATTTGCCGGTTTGTTTGTTTGCGCATCACGGAAAAACTACTGAACAGATTTTGACGAAACTTTGTGGTTACTCCTCAGGCGAACACGTACCTACGCATTAAACTACAAGGCTGTCCTCTTTTTTTGTTGGTTGGGCGGGAAAAAATGTATCTAACCGCACACCCCGTCGTTTGGGGGCAGCGAACAGGGTAGTGTGGGGCCCTCACCCACTAAAGAAACCCGCCGTGTGTGACAAGGCTGTCCTAAGTGAATCTTTTGTCTAAATATTGTACTGTACACATAAACGCCTATTTGCCAGGGGCATTTCAGCACGTAATATATTAAACTTAAGCGTGTACAGCGCTTGTTACTTGTTCATGAGCAAAGCATTATATTTCTAAAGTCTGCAACGGTTTTAATTAACGACACGGTCGTGTGAGCGCTTGAAATAGGACCTTTTTTCGGAAATTGCCTTAACATTTAAATAGGTTTTTCTCTGCATTACTTTTTTTTTTCCAATTTATTACGTACTGTCTCACTATTGAGCACGGGTCTCTTCTTAGAAGACTCCACACCGCTGCTCCAATGCGGTTTGGCAGACTTCACAAGCCATTATGAAAATCTCTCAGACATGCAGGTTTCCTCACGATATTTTCCTTTACACAGAGCATGTGATGATTTCTAAATAAATACGAACATTTTAAGTACCCATGTGAAGACGAGGCGGGCGTAAATAGTATAACACGTCTTTCAGGATTTTAGAAAATACTCACGATAATAATGGCAGCACGAATTTTGCCGGGTTAGCTAATAGAAAATACCTAATAACCACAACACATTTCACGTGCAACTTAACAATGACAATTGTGCTGCATGTTACTCGATAACGCTTCGCATTGGCGGGTTGCTACTATTTATGATGAGGAAATGCGAAACTGCTCCTAACATGACAATCCCGTCGTTAATAATCAATCAATATATTATGCACAGTGTAACTGCAAAAGTGCTGTTAATTTTTGTGTAGTAGCATCAGTAATTTTGAAACTAATAAAAGCGAGATAGGATTTATATTAGGCAACTTGGATACTGAATATAATGTACCTAAGTATTATCGTCCTATCGTCGGAAACGAACGACTTTTGCAGAGAAACTGGTCTAATAAGTTAATACATAATCCATCCATCCATGCATCAGCCTTGCATCGTCCACTGCTGGACATAGGCCTCCCCAAAATGGAGGTTTTACCATAATCACCATGCTTGGCAGGCGGGTTGGCGATCGCAGTGGATGTTTTTAGTATACAGGGGAACGCTGCTGCTCGGTCCCCCCAGTAATCCCTTAGTCAGCTTTTACGACTCCCACAGGAAGAGACGGGGTGGACCCATCCTTGGTGCCGGCCCCACACGGCAAATAATACATAATATTTATAATAATTCCTCAATCAACTTTTACGACAAAGAAATGGAAAGCCAACAAAAGATGTAACATTAAACACAAAGTGAAAAATGTGAAATCGAAAATAACAGTCACGAGCAGGATTTGAACCTGCATCTAGTGGATACCGTCCAGATGCTTTGCCAATTCAGCCATCACAAATTGACAAACAATTGCTCCTGACTGCTAATTTCGATAACACATTCATACTTAACGTCTTTGGGTGACTTTGTGTTTAATGTATAGTGCTAAGCATGTAAAATGCTAAAAATATATATAAAAATATCTAAATAGATGTAACAATGTTTGGATGTCGGCCATTTATAGCTTACCGTGGGTTTGAGAGTGCGGGTGGCGCTTGGGCGAACCGCCCGGGGGCGCAGGCTGCATCGCACGTGCTAACGGCCCGTCCCCGCACCTGCCGCCACCTTCTGGCTCATGACTGCAACAACAACATACAGATATGTTAGACAATTATACTGATGCCACTAGAATCCTTACTAATATTATAAATGCGAAAATGCGTTTTTTTACTATTAAACCAATCAACATGAAATTTTGCATAGATGTAGCCCAGAGAAGGAAATAGTCTAAGGCTAGGGAGGAATATACATATATCGGTGAATATTTTTTTTTTTACTATGTGTGGAAAACAACCATACGGATGTGATGGTAAACAGTTACCGTAGCTTGTAGACGCTAGTAACATCAAAAGCAACCCTCACGCATCACCGTATCCAAAGAAAGGAACAAGGACAGGAAGTGTAGAGGATGGAAAATAAGGATACAATAGGATGGATTGGATACTAAGCAAAGTATTGGAACGACAAAAATGAAAGGATAGGAAGGGGGGGCTCTTAATCACCATAAGAACCACAACGGCAGGAGAACCTACTGATGTTTTACGCTAATATTCTGTGAGACAGTGGTAGTTCCCCGATCGAGCTGGCCCATTCATGCATGGGATAAGCAAGGCTCTATCACTAAATAACTATATTATACTAAGAGCTACAGGCACCAAAGATGTCTATCATTTTCTTTAAGGCGGGAAAAAATGTTCCAACGGCACACCCCGTCGTTCGGGGCAACGAACAGAGTAATCTGGGTCTCTCACCCACTAAAGAAACCCACCGTGTGCCGTCTCTCCGCCTTTATTGGCGGGCCACTGGAACTATGTTGCATTCCTTCGGTGGTCCGCCGGCGGCTTACCCTTTCGGGTACCCTCTACTGAGCGACGCACCCGCACACGGAGCGTCACACCTCCTCATTTTTATAAGTACCTACCTATTTTAAATAGTTTTCACACAATTTGTTTTAGTAAGATTACTTAGACTTAAAACAACTACTCGTATTCTACTTAAGTAAATAGATTTTAGCTTGACAGTGTTCTTGTGGTATATTGCTGTTTGGTTTACTCTCTTGGTCAACTGCAGATAAAATAACGGAAGAATCTTCTTTAATAAAAATAAAAACAAAATTACCTTCCAAAATTCGCTAAAAGCGTTCTCCGTTAAAATATTAGTTAGGTAAATAAAATACCATTTAACAAAAAGCATTATTTCTAACAAGGCCGAAAAACATGTAACGAAAAATATCCATAACAAAACTACTAAGGTTAAACGTGTTAAGCACGCTATACAACATTGGTCAGGCTTTCGAGTTTGTCGACAAAGGTACAAAACAATTACATCCGCCGCTGTAGGGCCAAGGACATTAAATAATAATACAAATAGCTTATAACATCATCCATCCATCCATCAGCCTTTTAACGTCCACTGCTGGACATAGGCCTCCCCAAGAAATGGGGGATAGTGCCGTAATCGCCACGCTTGGCAGGCGAGTTGGCGATCGCAGTGGATGTTGTTAATACTCGAAGGAGTGCTGCTGCCCACTTCCCCGGAATTCCCTCAGTCGGTTCTTACGACTCCCATGGGTGGAGAGGGGGTGGGATAATTCTAAAGCCGGCCAAACACGGCAAACTTTTATTTTTTTTACTTTTATTTTATTGTTAGTAAATTATTTACTGGTGGTAGGACTGGGTACCAAGTGGGAGTTATCGAGCCCGAGTTGTTGTACCACCATCTCCCATGTGACCGGCCATGAAGCACATCGGTATGTTTTGTTTGTAGCAAGAGATAGCCGTTTATTCTTTCATTTCCTATCTGTGAAATTAAATGGTGAGCAGCGGCTTGATTATACTCCTGGTATAGTTGAGTCCATGAGCGAAGGTTACCATTTACCATCAGACGGGCCGTGGCTCGTCTGCCACCATAAGCAATAAAAAAAAATCTTAGGCGATTTGTGTTTGTATAGCTGTAACTAATATTGAAAACCATTAAAATTCATGGTCAATTCAAAGTACCTATCAAATAAAAGTATATAACGGCGTTTTTATTAGCCCCGTGAGAGTAAGCCTTGTGGTAGAGCCTTGATTCTCCCAGCACGAATTGACCGGCTAGTCGTGGATGTAGGTACCACCTTTTCACAGAAGACCAGCGTAAAACAACTACTGTACTGTTGTTTCTAGTATGGTGAGTGAGAGCACCGGAGGCCTAATCCATCTCCTTATTCTTACCTCCTCGATTTCCACCACCTATTCCTTTCCTTGGAGTTGGTGACGCGTGAGTTATGCCTCTGGTATTGCTAGCATCTCTAGGCCACGTTAACCACTTACTATCATGTGGGACTTATGCTTGATTGTCACTCGCGTAGTAAAAAAAACAATGTTATGGATCTTACAACACGAGGTGCACAGTCACATCATATCCTGCTAGAAGTTCTCCTACTATCAAAAAAAGAGTGGGTATAGTATCAGCTTCTCTTCAACTAAAACACATTATCGATGTGTAAGGTATATCGATACTTCATTGCTATAAACGAAAAAATCGATAAGTCCTACCCTTTCGCATCAGTAGCAACTTTCTCTTATATATAACCAAATCTAGTATTTGAGTGTGCCTCCATCTTTAAAAAAAAAGTTAACATTATTAAAATTATAAAGGTCACCCGAGGGACAATGTGCCCCTTATATTGACCATGAGGTAACCATTACGTATTTTTTGTTAAGTCGGGATAAAATGTACCTAACCGCACACCCCGTTTGTTCGGAGCAACGAACAGGGTAGTGTGGGGCCATCACCGAATAAATAATCTCGCCGTGTACCGTCTCTCCGCCTGTACTGGTCGACCACTGGAACTGTGTGACGTGACGTGCATTATTAAATATTATAAAGCTGTAACAGAGCTGTGTCTGTACATTTAAGATATTTGAGAAAAAAATACTGTATTAGGCTATATAGGCGTGTCTGACCACAAAACATTTTTTTAGATTATCTGTTTGTCGGTTTGTCAGTTTGTTCGTACGGGCATCACGCAAAAACTACGGAACGGATTATGATGCAACTATTTTATTTGATAGCTCTTGATTAGAATTAATAACTGGTATACATTTTATTGCGCTATTGTATCGGCAATCTTTTTTTTTTGTTAAGGCGGGAAAAAATGTTCCTAACCGCACACCCCGTCGTTCGGGGCAACAAACAGGATAGTGTGGGGCCCCCACCCACTAAAGAAACCCGCCGTGTGCCGTCTCTCCGCCTTTACTGCGGGCCACCAGAACCATATTACATTCCTTCAGTGGTATTGTATCGTCAACCTGAGATATAACCTAAAACTTAGCTTTTGGTTGGGCTGCGGCCACGGGCTGCGGCGACGCCGCGGGCTTATATTAATTATATTCAAAACAAATCGCAAAACATCGTTAACACCCAAAACAAGGCAAGCTACATATTAGTTTTTGCCTACCAGAAATAAAAAGGCCTATATACTTACACTAAATAGAACTCCTAGCTCTTTTTTGCCTTATTTTAACATGAAACACAATGTTCTTACATTTTCAGTAGAATTACCAAGTAACAGGATTATATTTCGTACATACGTGCCGATATTGTTCCATACTGTGGCATATAGACACTTTATGTTAGAAGCAAACTTCGTGTTTATAGGGAAAGAACGAAGAAACACGCCGTTTTGTAAGGAAGAAAATTAACGCGGGAAAGTTGTTCTTTCATAGAGATTTAGTTGATATTGTAAATGAAACAAAACATATAAGAAAAGTTACACACATTTCCTCTAGTTTCAAAGTCATCATGAGTTCTCTTCTGTTTTTATATTAAACTTGAACTTTTATACTTTGTTTTAATTGAATTAGAAAATTCTATGTATATATATAGGTATTTCTTAACAAAGGTATATTAGAATTGTCTTTAAAATATTAAATAGATTATAAGTAATCACGTTTTTGTAGATTATTGACCCTCGCGATACAAGGATTATTTCTTAGTAGCAGTTTCATAGTACAGGTGTTGTCTTTTAATAAAATTGAAATATAAATAAATATGTAATTTGACAGCTCACATAATCACGTAGTTATCAATAGATAGAATTTACGTAAATATAACAGAATATAGAATACCGGTATTATTTTTGAATGCATAGGGAGAAAGCTTGCGAAACTGTGAAAAACATCAATATTGATAATAATTATATTTATTTATGTACTAGAAATATTTTAGATTACTTAGAGGACGTTACATAATTAATCGGAATATGTTTATGTATGTTATTTTTCTTTTATTTATTTTGAACAAAAAATAGTTACGAGTACATATATTATCATGGTACACGCACTCGTCGATATACAGCTCCAGGTAAAACGATCAAATCATCAGTAATTTTCACCATGCCAACAATTTGCACATACGTACTCACGAATCCCATTAAATCGGAATGTTCTCGTATTTAAATCCCATTCACAATATAGCTGCTAAAAGGATTTGTTACACCGGCTCAATTATCGGCAAACTGGTCTTCTTCAACTGGCGGTAACCAATTATCGGTTTGTAGAAGGCTTAATAATTATGTTATCCACCATCCATCAGCCTTTCATCGTCCACTGCTGGACATAGGCCTCTCCAAAATGGGGGTTTTACCATAATCGCCACGTTTGGCAGGCGGGTTGGCGATCGCAGTGGATGTTTTTAGTACACAGGGGAACGCTGCTGCCCGGTCCCCCGGTAATCCCTTAGTCGACTTTTACGACTCCCATAAGAAGAGACGGGGTGGAGCTATTCTTGGTGCCGGCCCCACACGGCAGGATATATAGGAATATGTTATAGTAAAACGGGTTTATTTACTAAGTTAACTCGCTGTTGTGAATAATTTTTCTATACTATGAGTGTCACAAACCGTGTTACCGCAACCGTAGCAGACGTCTACTGCAATAGGCGCTAACGACACCAGAGGCGTCACTCACGTGTCACCAATTCAAAGTAAAGGGATACGAGGTGAAGAGGAAATATAATAAGGAAGGGATGAAAACAGAACCACCGATGGAATGTAACAGTTCCAGTGGCCCGCCAATAAAGGTGGAGAGACGGCACACGGCGGGTTTCTTTTGTGGGTGAAGGCCCCACACTACCTTGTTCGTTGCCCCGAACGACGGGGTGTGCGGTTACGAATATTTTTTACCGCCTTAACAAAAAAAAAACAAAAAGGGATGAAAACAGAGATATAGGCGGTTAACACACTGCCACGCACCACGCTGCATGTCGACGCATCTACGCGCGTAATTGCGGGAGTGCAGATCTGCATCATCGTGCGGGTTTTTTACGCACTCACGCGCGTTGTTGAGTTTTGTCGATTCACGGCGGCTCTGACTCATTTCATTCAATGCTGTTGGCTGTGGCACTGCGTCGGGCGGGACTCAACACGTGATCTATTACACCCTATTTGCATACAGACTTTCGCCTTTCGCTAAGCTCTCCTTGTATATCCCTAAGGATTGAATGTACAGGATAAACATAAGCTTCAATGTAAATATGTTTGAACTGTACATTTGAGGGGAACATCTATGGATTATTTTAGCTATTATATATACAGAATTAAGCTGAAAACATCACACCTTTTTATCTATAACCTATTTCCAAAGAAGACAAGACAATAGAACGCCACAAGCTATAACGAAAAACGTCGTACTAAGAACTCTGTCGCAATCACTGTTCCATTACTAAAGCCTAAGTTATTGTCCTTATTCAAACCTTACGTTAGCTTTGATATTATCAGCCATCTGATAACAAGAAATCTTTATCAGTCTATTCACCCCTGAGGAGGAATATATAGTAGATGTTTTGCAAATATTTGCAGTTATAAATAACTTTAAGAAGTTTAGGTATGAGTTTTTTGATATTTTTATATATATTTTTTAGTATTTGACATGCTTAGCCATATAAATGAACACAGTGTGAAAATGTGAAAACGAAAATAACAGACACGAGCGTCACCCAAGACGTTAAGAATGAATGTGTTATCGAAATTCGAAGTCCCGAGCAGTTGTCACGATTGCTGAATTGGCAAAGCATCTGGGACGGAATTCCAGGAGATGCAGGTTCAAATCCTGCTCGTGGCTGTTATTTTCGATTTCACATTTAAGCACTAAAATCCATAAAACGAATAATCTAGGAGCATTTCTAGCAGTCCTGACAGAACAGAATAAATAAAAATTGAACATTTTTAATCTATATTTTTTAGCATTTGACATGCTCAGCTACTTTTAAAGTACAACTTATTTGTGAATGAGGAAAAAGAGAACTTTAGTGCGAGCGGGAATCGAACCCGCGTCCCTTTCAAACCGGGGAAGTGCTCTAAGCCACTGAGCTACCGCACCGACCTTTCGGCCATCCCAATCTTCTCATCACATTTGTCTTTACTACCAACGCCATCCCGCTCGCACTAAAGTTCTCATTTTCCTCATTCACAAATAATTTGTACAATAAAAATGGAATTCTAATGGTTTGTTTTGGAAACAACGACTCAACTCAACCGATAAAATACTAAAAACAAATCTATGGATTCCCCAAATCAATAAATGCATAGAAGCTTCAACAACAATATTTAATATTCATGAAATGCGAAGTTACTTTCTGTTCATTGTTTAAATAATATGCATACTTGTGTCCTGGTAGTGACAGACTGACAACATAATTTATCCACCCTACTTCCTTTGATGAGTTTAAACAAAGCGAGTATCCCTTACTCGCTTGGTAAAGACTAACTACAAAAAAAAAATATAATTACAAACCATAGTATTATCAACACGATATATATTATTTTTTCAAATACATAGTCATAAACATACATTACACATACACTTCTACAACATACATTAAAATGTTACAAAATGCTCCAAATAGCATAGCAGTTGTTACCCAGGTTGAATTCTCCCAAATGCGGTACAGATACTTTTAATTAACGCTACACGAGTGGCTATTGGTCATCTCATAGGGTGTAGACTCCCTAACACCATTCCACTGTTCCCCCTATCCTCCCCTTACGCATCGATTGGGGTGTTCACCGCATGCAAATGCACAATGAAATGCATTGTAACACATATATGTACCCCTACAGAAATGTACAGAGGGGAAGGATAAGTTTTATTTTTGTTTCCGTCTGGCTTTCCTGCTATTTCGTTTCGCTTTTCTGTATAATATCTTCTATTTTTAATTAATATTTTTAACATAAAACCTATTTTAACCTCAACCTTCGTTCAGAAAGTGTTGAAACAAAATAAGACAGTGTCTTTTCCAAAAGGCATATAATTCGTCAAGAATGTTTAATGAACAAAAACAATAATAATAAGCGCTCTTCAACGCGGAACATGAATTTGAAAAATAATCCTGTTTTTGTAGATAATTTACTAGAGGCCATGAGCTCATAAAACTAACATAGTATCACGAAAATCATTGAGAATGTGAAGTTGGAACCAATTTTTTTTATACTATATGGGTGGCAAACAAGCATACGGTCCACCTGATGGTAAGCGGTTACCGTCGCCTATAGACGCTAGCAACACCAGAGGAATCACTCACCAGGAAATCCAGAGAATAGGAAGGATAACAAGGAAAGGATAGGGAGGGAGTTTCGGCCGCACTCACCATACGGAACACAACGGCAGGAGTACCTACCGCTGTTTCACGCTGATCTTCTGTGAGAGGGTGGGTACCTACTACTTCCCTGATCGAGCCGACCTATTCATGCTGGTATAAGCAAAGCTCTACCAATAGAAATGAAAATTAAAAAAAGATGTTCGAATGTTATCGAGTGGCGACCACGTATCGGACGGCGCAGTGTAGGACGGCCTCCCACCGGCTTGGACCGATGACTTGGGCCAAAGCCGTAGGCAGCCGCTGGATGCAGGAGGCGCTTCCGTTTGTTGTGCTGCCCTCTTGGGGAGGTCTATGTCCAGCAGTGGACAACAAAAGATTTATTCTGGACGCACATACTTTATAAAAACTTTTTCAAATAATCTTATACATATAATAGACATAATGTCCGAGAGTAAATAATTTGGCAGGCCGCTCGAGGTCCCTGCATTTGGCAACAGGGGTATCGATACGCAACCGGACATTTATTACGGTGATACGTAACCGGAATAATTTCGTAGATCGTAGATTTATTTAGATCTATTGTATTGTTTTGGAAAGTTAGACATTTTAATTTAGAGATCAAAATAGAGCATTTCTTTGATTGCGATATAAGGGCTTCTTCCTACTACTTAATTTGAAGATTACAAAACCATGATAGAAGTCGACATAATTAAGAAGAGTATTAATTCCTACAACATATACCTAATAGGTATAGCTTATTAGATTCGTCTTATAATAATACACTCGGCATAGGAATGGAATAATTTGCTAGTGTCGATATTTTTACGTTAGACTATCACTTCTGTCACTTAAATTGATGGAATGTTGTCATTGACTTCTTTTAGGATAATAAAAACAAAAAAAAAAACTTTTGTAGCTACATCATACATACCTAATAGTTTTGATGTACCTATCCAAATAGATCTCCTAATAATTAATTAAGTACTTGCCAGATATATAATTTTTGTAACTTATAAATTCTTAAGGACAGGCTGTATTAAGTATCTACCCCTTGTTTCAATAGATGGCGTTGTACATGATAACGGCGTTAAGAATTTCGCGCGCAAATCATGTCGGTGACGCGAACTCAACTCATAGAATGATCTATAATTCGCCAAACGTGCCTATAAAAGTTTCACACCTTAAAAATTTCAATAAACACAAAATCACAAATACCTACTTATAATTATGATTAACCAGCGCAGACAAATAGAATATCATAACAAGACTCAACCAGCTTAATGTCTGAGTCACACGATACATAAACAAATGCAATGTTTTAATGAACTTTAATTTCTGCGCAGTAAGGTCGATAGCCTGTCAACGAACATTGTCTCAATGTGTCAATCGCAGTTAAATGTTACGAAATGTTTTATTTTGATATTTTGGTATATTTTTCATGCTTAGCTATAATATGTATAAATCAACACAAAGTGTGAAAATGTGAAATCGAAATTGAATTGGCAAAGCATCTGGGAACCGTCCCAGTACCGATCTATTAAGTACAGGAGATGCAGGTTCGAATCCTGCACGTGACTGTTATTTTCGATTTCAAACTTTCACACTGTTAACCGCTATTTTTTAATTAAAAAATAATATAACAAAACTATTATTTAGCATCATCTGATACATCAATGTACCTTTTTCTCGTTCGGCCTGCCTAGTTTATTAATCGATGCTAAGTTATAGATCAAAGAAGCTACACCTCAACTGTTTTCTGTCTCAATCGAAACATCTATATGTATACCAATATAAAGGAAAAGTGATATTATGTTACATTAAAACATTTAGTACAAAGTTCAGTAGCTATTCGCGTCTGTCGCTTCTCCGCTTTCTACTACTAAACCACGGAACTGCTTTTGAAACTGTTTTTAATATCGTTTATATATAATTTTTGTATATAATTTTCCAATAAAGGTTTATATGTATAATGTATAATACATCCTGTTATCTTTTCTTTAAGTAAAGAAATTTAATGTTTTTTAAATCAAGTAGCGAAACAATCCACTTTAAGAGGGTACCTACCTACGTTTAAATACTGTAGCAGAGAGTTGTAGTGTGTAGTTAGTTCTTTTAAAAATCATAAAGATATATGGTCTTATTCATAACAAAATGCTTATCGAAGGTATAAACCTATATTAGTTAAAACGTCTTTTAAGCCTATCAAACGTTCGATAAAAATCTTTATTCATAATCGTTTGATAAACCTCCGATAACTAAAATGTCTTTAATGTATATAATGTTGCAATTTCGTAGAAAAAATTGTGAAATGTGAATGGTAGAAAATTATTTTCATAAGTTTATCTATGGATTGTTACTTGTCATTGTCAAATGTTTTAATTTTTGATTGTGTTACTTTAACAAAAATAATAAAATTATTACTCTTTAGTATATACGCCGATTTGATGACATGATTTTCAATCACCGCAATACTTTGCAGGGTTTGTAAAACTTAGTCGGCGCAGCGTCCGCCCTTGCACGGCTCATGGTCAACAATGCGTGCCGACGGCTTTACGTGGGGGTGCTCCGGTCGATGGCGCTGTACGGCGCACCCGTGTGGGCGGGGTCCCTGGTAGGGGTGCTCCAGCTGGTGCTGGAGGAGTGGGCGGGACGTACCTTCCGACTGGTGCAGGTGCTGTGGGGCACGGTTGCTTCGGCAGATATTTGCACATAGTCGCAAGAAGGGAAGCGACTCCGGGCTGTCACCACTGCGGCTGTGACGCGGACACGGCGCGGCACACGCTCGAGTCGTGCCTGGCTTGGGTCGAGCAGCGCCGTGAACTCGTCGTGAAAATAGGGGGGGACCTCTCGCTGCCCAGTGTCGTAAGAGCGATGCTTAGCAGCGACAGGAAAGCGATGCTTAGCAGCGACAGGAACTGGGCCGCGGTCGCTGCCTTCTGCGAGGAGGTTATCTCACGGAAAGAAGTGGCAGAGAGGGCCAGGGAGGAGGATTCTTCCGCTGACCCAAAGGAAGGTGCGACGCTCCGTGTGCGGATGCGTCGTTTAGTAGAGGGTACCCGAAAGGGTAAGCCGCCGGCAGACCACCGAAGGAATGTAACATAGTTCCAGTGGCCCACCAATAAAGGCGGAGAGACGGCACACGGCGGGTTTCTTTAGTGGGTGAAGGCCTCACACTAGCCTGTTCGTTGCCCTGAACGACGGAGTGTGCCGTTAGGAACATTTTTTCCCGCCTTAACAAAAAATAAGGGTTTTAGGGTTTTCAAAAAGAAAATTAACGTAAAGTCGTAAACGTAAACTTCTTATAACAATAAAAATGAGATTATGCGTGTCGCATGTACCTATTAGAAATCAATGTCAATACACAATCAAAGAGTATATAACTATATACACAATAAATGGTCATTTCAAAAATCATAATCAGCTGACCAAAATCAGCCATGTTTTTTTGCTAATATACGCTTATCGAAGGTTTATAGTAGGCTACTAGCTTGTATAAATCAAAGAGAATATATCGGAGAGTTAATGAACGTTTTAGCGTTATCGAACGATTATGAATAACACTTTTTGACAATCTACTTTTAGCGAACTTTTAAACCTCCGATAAGTTATTATGAATAAGACCAATAGTAATTAGTCAATAGCACCGGTGCAAAGCGGGTGGGTTACTAGTTTTTTTATATACTAGTAATATGTTCCTATACATCAATTGCAATCATTGCACCTATTCAATATTTAAGTTATGTAAATTATAATACCAAAATGCCTCGTAAACACTTTTGGTCTTATTCATAATAACTTATCGGAGGTTTAAAAGCTCGCTAAATGTAGATTGTCAAAAAGTGTTATTCATAATCGTTCGATAACGCTAAAACGTTCATTAACTCTCCGATATATTCTCTTTGATTTATACAAGCTAGTAGCCTACTATAAACCTTCGATAAGCGTATATTAGCAAAAAACATGGCTGATTTTGGTCAGCTGATTATGATTTTTGAAATGACAATTTATTGTGTATATACTCTTTGATTGTGTATTGACATTGATTTCTAATAGGTACATGCGACACGCATAATCTCATTTTTATTGTTATAAGAAGTTTACGTTTACGACTTTACGTTAATTTTCTTAAATATGCAAGCTTTACAAACCCTTTTTTTTTGTTAAGGCGGGAAAAAATGTTCCTAACGGCACACCCCGTCGTTCAGGGCAACGAACAGGGTAGTGTGGGGCCTTCACCCACTAAAGAAACCCGCCGTGTGCCGTCTTTCCGCCTTTATTGGCGGGCCACTGGAACTATGTTACATTCCTTCGGTGGTCTGCCGGCGGCTTACCCTTTCGGGTGTTCTACTAAGCGACGCATCCGCACACGGAGCGTCGCTCCTTCCTTTGGGTCAGCGGAAGAATCCTCCTCCTTGGCCATCTCCGCCGCTTCTTTCCACGAGATAACCTCCTCGCAGAAGGCAGCGACCGCGGCCCAGATCCTGTCGCTGCTAAGCATCGCTCTTACGACGCTGGGCAGCGAGAGGTCCCCCCCTATTTTCGCGACGAGTTCACGGCGCTGCTCGGCCCAAGCCGGGCATGACTCGAGAGTGTGCCGCGCCGTGTCCGCGTCACAGCCGCAGTGGTGACAGCCCGGAGTCGCTTCCCTTCTTGCGACTATGTGTAAATATCTGCCGAAGCAACCGTGCCCCGACAGCACCTGCACCAGTCGGAAGGTATGTCCCGCCCACTCCTCCAGCACCAGCTGGAGCGCCCCTACGGTCCAAAGACCGGGCCCGGGCGTCTCCAACCATGCCCTCCACTTGGCCATGGCAGCTCCTGGCCACCTCCCTGGGTAGAGGGCGTCCACCCCCCTCCCGCTCTTGCGACGCCCGCCGATACACCTCTGAGAGCACCTTCGCCTCTAAGTCCCACGGGGGGATTCCAGCCAACGCGCAGGCCGCCTCCGTCGACACCGTGCGGTATCCACGTATGACCCTGGACACAACGACTCTCTGTGGTCTCCATAGAAGAGCCCTGTTCAGTGCGTCCAGGGACCCCGACCACACGGGTGAGCCGTACAGCGCCATCGACCGGAGCACCCCCACGTAAAGCCGTCGGCACGCATTGTTGGGTCCGCCCATGAGCCGTGCAAGGGCGGACGCCGCGCCGACTAAGCTTTACAAACCCTGCAAAGAATTGCGGTGATTGAAAATCATGTCATCAATCGGCGTATATACTAAAGAGTAATAATTTTATTATTTTTGTTAAAGTGACGCAATCAAAATTTAAAACATTTGACAATGACAAGTAACAATCCATAGATAAACTTATGAAAATAATTTTCTACCATTCACATTTCACAATTTTTTCTACGAAATTGCAACATTATATACATTAAAGACATTTTAGTTATCGGAGGTTTATCAAACGATTATGAATAAAGATTTTTATCGAACGTTTGATAGGCTTAAAAGACGTTTTAACTAATATAGGTTTATACCTTCGATAAGCATTTTGTTATGAATAAGACCATTTCAAAGTAACTTTCATATTCTTTTCTCGAAATTAACTAGCAGGGTCAGCACAGTGTGGGAGGTGGCCAGGTGGCAGGGCGACGCCCGCCGAGCTAAGATGGCCAGATGGAGAGCACGGTTGGAAGTGCCCCGGGCCGGTCTTTGGACCGTAGGGGCGCTCCAGCCGGTGCTGGAGGAGTGGGCGGGGCGACGGCGCGGAGTCCTTACCTTCCGACTGGTGCAGGTGCTGTCGGGGCACGGTTGCTTCGGCAGATATCTGCACATAGTCGCAAGGAGGGAGGCGACTCCCGCCTGTCACCACTGCGACTGTGACGAGGACACGGCGCGGCACACGCTCGAGTCGTGCCCGGCTTGGGCCGAGCAGCGCCGTGAACTCGTCGCGGAAATAGGGGGAGACCTCTCGCTGCCGAGCGTCGCCAGAGCGATGCTTGGCAGCGACAGGAATTGAGCCGCGGTCGCTGCCTTCTGCGAGGAGGTTATCTCGTGGAAGGAAGCGGCGGAGAGGGCTAGGAGGAGGATTCTTCCGCTGACCCAAGCCGCTGGCAGCGACCGGGGCGGCGCAGGCGTAGGTACTTGCGCCTCATGCCTGGCCGTTGTTCTCGACTGGCGACCACGCATCGGACGGCGCAGTGTAGGACTGATGAACTGATCAAAACCGCAGGCAGCTGTTAGATGCAGGTACAAGATAGTTTATTGTGGCGCTATCTTAAGGAGGATTATATCAAAGAGTAGAACTACAGAAAGCAGATAGATGGATAGATGAATAAATAAATGAAATAATAATGATGGTAAACAACCCATTAGTGCGTTCAAACATCGTAACGTAGACTTACAATTATAAAAAAATCTATATGAACTTCTACTATCTTGAAATTTCCATCCATCCATCAATCAGCCTTTCATCATCCACTGCTGGACATAGGCCTCCCCAAAATGGGGGTTTTACCATAATCGCCACGCTTGGCAGGCGGGTTAGCGATCTCAGTGGATGTTTTTAGTACACACGGGAACGCTGCTGCCCGGTCCCCCCCATTTGTAGAATCATTTGTGACAAAACCATAAATTGAAAATGACATAAAATTTTGTAAAAGTATTTTCAGTATCCATTACATAGGTTTGGTGTAATTTGCCATTGTTCAATCTATTTTTGTGAGGATTTACGAGTAACCTACCTATGTTGCTAATGCGTAAAACTAGGCAATGATCCATCCATCTGCGACCGTTACGACTTACGACCGTTGTCTAGATATAAAATCTCGGAATAAAGCCGGGTTACTGACACGATCATTCACTTAGGCATTGGGTGATTTTGTTATAATTAGATAATTCTTTATTGAAACCCTAAAAATACGTTACAAACAAAGTTAAAGGCTTAACTGTATCAATGTGTTTCAATTGGCGGCCTTATCGCTGAGAGCCATGCGTGGACAGGAATTAAGATATAACTTGCCTTACATGTACTTGTGTACAATACTAACAGTAACAAAAGAAATTGACATACCTATCGATAATATATAATTATAATATCATTTAGTGTTGTATTTTACCGTAGCCGGATTTTTCTAATCAACATTATTAATAAATCAAGTTTATTTTGGAATTATTGGCAAGGTATAGAACCTTTTCTTCACCTTACAATCAACTTATTATTTTTTTGCCATAAAGTCAAAGCTTGAGTTAAACAAACTAATTCAAATTTTGTTGGAATAGACTTGAATTTATAATATAGGTATTTAGGTACTATTGGTAATTGGAATATTGGACAAGCGTCGTTGTAAATAAATCGTGTAAGCACCCCTCAGAAAGTCTAAGCTCATACAAATATTCCTGGTATTTTTTTTATATGAGTCGGGCCCACTCTTGGCTACCGTGGACGCTTGGCATCCCTCGCGTGTCATCATCTCCCAAGAAAAGGGATAGGAGGTGGACAGGAAGGATAATAAGGAGAGAATAGGGAGGAGGTTTGGGTCTCCAGCGCTCCCACACACCATACTAAACACAACGGTAGAAGTAACAACTGTTGTTCCACGCTGATCTTTTGTGAAAGGGTGGTACTTCCCCGATCGAGCCGGCCTATTCATGCTGGGATAAGCAAAGCTCTAACTAGTGGTTATAATGCTGGTATTTATTTTATTTTATTCGGCAAACTAACAGCTAGTATATCTTGTAAGTGCGAAAAATATACACAATAAGGCCATTAACAAGTTTTGACATGTAGTACTCATATATAAAGGCTAATAAAACAATTTTGATCGGTATACGACAAAAAGAAAAAAAAAAACTAATTAGTATAGAACACACAAAAAATAAGAAGGTAATGAAACTTATGTTTAAGAAAAGAAATCATTTGCCAAAATATTCTTATGTTGAGAAACATTGGTATTAAATAAATCAAGGTCAAATTTAGCCGCTATTTCATTAAAAGTCCTACATTAGTATATCGGTAATTGATTAATACGAGGAGGGATCAAAAAGTAGTGAGAGTGAGATAGAATATAATAACTATTGATAACTTAATAATTTATTTTTCTACATAGTCTCAGTCTCTCTACACACCGAGTCCAGCGATTTTACAAGGCTTCAATCCCTTTCAAAAAAAAGTTTTGTCTTGGTCCTGCCAAAAGCTCTCCACGGCATCCATCACCTCGTTATCGTCTTCGTACCTGTTTCCCCTTAAGTATTCTTTCAATTTGGGGAACAGATAAAAATTGCTAGGTGCCAGATCTGGTGAACAAGGGGGGTGGTCAACCAATTCGAAGCCAGCTTGCTGAATGGCAGCCATCGCAACTGCCGACCTGTGCGCGGGTGCGTTGTCGTTAAGCGTGCTGTTTCTCCTTCGAAGTTTCCCTCTCGTTTTCTCTTTGATGGCATTCCTCAACTTGGGAACTAAAGCTGCATAATATTGGCCTGTAATAGTGGTTCCTCGCTCTAGGTAATCAATCAACAATATCCCTTCTGAGTCCCAAAATATTGAGGCCATAACCTTGCCAGCCGATGCCACGGCACGAAACTTCTTCGGGGTTGGTGATAATGGTCGTTCCATGCGAAGATTGCTGTTTTGTCTCGGGATCAAAATGATGGAGCTATGTTTCGTCCATTGTTACGAAACGAGACAAAAAGTTTTCAGAATCTTCTTGAAACTTGTCCAACAATATCTTCGAAATGTCAAGTCCATTTTGTTTCTGACTGTCGGTTAACATTCTCGGCACCCATCTTGCGGAGACTTTTCTCATATTCAAAGATTGTTTCAATATGGATTGAATACTTCCATATGAAATGCCCGTTTCTTGAATTAAGTATCGGATGGTAACTCTTCGATCGCTCAATACAATTTTCTCGACTTTCGCAACATTTTCTTGGGTGACTGACGTCGATGGACGGCCGCAACGATGTTCGTCTTCAATGCTCGTTCACCCTACTCGAAATTGAGAAGCCCACCTTGCAACAGTGGAATACGGCGGAGCAGACTCTCCTAATATTGCCTCCAAATCGCAATTAATCTCTTGCGTCGTTAACTTTTTTAAACAGAGGTATTTAATAACGGCTCGTACTTCGTTTTTCTCCATTTTCTAGAACACGTTCCGACACGAAGCAAACAAATGACTACATTCAGAAAAAAACAAAAGAGAATCGAAGATTATTTTCTTTATTATTATTACAAATATGTATCTGAGCTATGCCTGCCAGTATTTTTATTTTCTTACCAAGGAGTATGTCGTTCTCACTACTTTTTGATCACTCCTCTTATATCGGTAATTGAGTTCATTGTAATCATTTGTGATTCAATTTATAATTTTGCTACTAGCATATGTATGGTATAAACTGGGTAGACATACAAATTGATAGTTAATACATAATAAAGCGTACAACGACCATATAACATTACTATACAGAAAGCAGCAAAAGGCCGCTCTACGACATTAAACGTAATTGACATCAATTTGCTTTTCCGTGGTAAGCTTAATTAAAATCTGACTGTGGGAATTGCGTGATGCTACTGACGACAGTCACATAAAGGAATATAATTATAGGTGTAGTTATTGAGACCAAAAAACTATAAGTTTCCAGGATTCCAGGGCTCGTGGCGTAGTCGGTATTGTAACCGACTTCCGTGCACGAGATCGTGGGTTCGATTCCCACTCAAGACAAATTATTATTTGTGTGATGAACACAGATATCTGTACTGCGTCTGGGTATTTTCTATCAATTATATGTATGTATTTACAAAGAAAAGTAATATATGTATTATAACCGTAATCTGGTACCTGTAGCACAAGCGTTAAGCTTAGTTTGGGATCAGAGGACGTTGTGAGAAATGTCCGTTAATATTTATTTATGCATTTACGATTCTTACTGTTACCAGTATGGGAGGAGTTTTCTGTTAAAGGGAGAGTTGTCTCATGTCAAACTCAGAGTCCTATGCTCCTAGGCTCCGTAAAGAGAAGTTAATAAACTCTATTCTATTCTACAGTCTCTCGCCTTTATCTCCGAATTGATAAACATAGTATTGGGCGTTTAAGTTGCTTAACATTCCGCAAAATCACTTGTGTCATATAGTAGCCTAATGCCTATAACCTTTTCTCAGTCACAACTCAAGAACACGACCCAGAATTCTAACCTGGAACCTCTCAGAGTAAACTCATGCCACTACAGCGGTTATTATTATGAAACATAATATATATAATGAAATCTGCCATATGCACTTAACCCCATGCGCGATAAAATCATCATATTACTATACATTACTATTTACATTTACCAGTGTGGTTATTTTGTAATATTTCTCTTTAATAGTTTTTTTTTACTTTGACACATCCCTTACATAGGTTATTCAAAGCGCACTTTGGGAATGGCTTTACATTAGACTAAATAATCACTTAACCTATTAATATTAAATGGTCATTCAGCCACAATTTGCATAATCAATAACGTATATCGATCAATGAACTCAATTGCTAGGAGTCATTCATTGTCTTCATATACCATAAGAAACTTATTGATGTAATTTTCGATGATCTGATGTTGAATTTCGGTGACGACATCGCTATACTTAGGCCATTTTTGAATAGATACATAAAATTTTTAGTACTGCTACACATTTTGCATAAGAATGACTTCAGGTTGTGGCGCTAAAGATAGTCTCACGTATTCTGATATTAAATTTGTCGATTTGCATTTTGACAGTGTTTTGTGACTTTTTAATATTATACAGAACTGCCTTCTTTTATTATTCTGACCTTTCAATACACCATGTAAACCCAGGGCGGTAATAAAAACGATATAGGTAATGCCCTAGAGTGATGTATATATATTTAAGTTTACCTGTCTGTCTCCACGAAATGGCTGGAACGATTTGGACGGGACTTTCACTGACAGATAGTTCATGTTATAAGGAGTAACTTAATACTTTCTGATATTTACGCGAATGTTACACATTTTGAAATACTTTACGTTTACTTGATTTTCTACTATTCTGACGTTTCGAATACTTCACAACATTCATGACCACGGGTGGACTTAGATGGTAGACGCGTAGCAGCCCTGGACGTCGACGCGGTAGTAAACGTAGTTTCATTTCAAAAAGGAGTAACTTACTTTTGTTTTGGAAAATTAAATAGGGCCCGTACAAAAAAAGAAAATTAAATGCTAGTCTAAAATAAACTTCAATGTTTCGTCTTGTCTTACTAAATTTATTAAGAAAATGGCGCCGCATGTTTCAATATCGATCGAATATCGGGTTACGGATACAAAAGCAATATCACTGAATATTCAGGGTGGTGAGGTAATACAATACTGGTGCAGAGACAAACAGATTGTGCGCCAGTTTTGAAGGAACAATTAAAATTTTTGCATTTCGTTTGAATACAATAATTGTTTTTGTGTTGCAATTATTTATGTCGCGTTGTTTGTTACCGACTTCAAAAATGAGATACTATGTTCGGCTGTATGTTTTAGATTTTTTATTAAGAACGGTACTGAGGTGGTACCACTGCTACTAAGTCACGACCCGAGAGCGGATGTCGTAGAAATCAAGAATATTTTCTATATACTACGCGACTGGCAAGCAAATATACGACCTGATGTTAAGCGGTACCTAATCAGAGACTATCGCCAAATCTAAGGAAAGGGGTAGGAAGTCGAGATGAACAATAGTAAGAAGAGGATAAGAAGATGGTTTGTGCAACAATACGAAATATCCAAAATAATATAGATTTATAAGTAAAATTACCTATTTAATCGAATCTCGAAATATGCATTGTCCTTTGGATTATAAAGATCGCGAAACATATAAGAGTAATTTGATAACAATTTAGCTTTACTATCTATAAATATGTAGGTATATTCAGCATACCACCGAAGGAATGTAATATAGTTCCAGTGGCCCGCCAATAAAGGCGGAGAGACGGCACACGGCGGGTTTCTTTAGTGGGTGAAGGCCCCACACTACCCTGTTCGTTGCCCCGAACGACGGGGTTGTGCGGTTAGGAATTTTTTTTCCCGCCTTAACAAAAAAAAAGAGGTACATACAAAGTCTACGCGCGAATACTAAGTTTGTGCTTGAGATGATGTCAGTAGTCAGTACACCACACATCTTCTTAAGTAATACCATTAATGAGATTTTATGGGAATTGTTTATGGTTCGTGTAATGTATTTTCTATTACCTAAGTATATGTTTAAACTTACTACTACTATTATGTAGGTTTTAGTCCAATGGCGATGGGGCAACTATACGTTTTTCAGACCAGCGAGCCTACCATGAACTCTTAGCTAGCGTTTCAATTCCGACGCAATTCAAAATAGGTGTGTATTTCGTACCATGGTGTCCAATGGCGCGATCTTGTTTAGTTTGTTAAGTTCATGGTACGAATTTCGATACAAAGATGTCATGTTTGCGATTCAGATTATGTGCTGGGGAGTTAGGCAGAATGTCATATGTCACGTGTCGACCGTATCGAGATCACTGTAACTGGTTGAGAGATCACCGTGATTGGCCAACGGATTATTGTGACATCACGCGTCGGTTTCTCAACCAATCACAGTGATCTCGATACGGTCGACACGTCAAATATGACATTCTGCCTAACCCCCCTGATTCGGCAAAAACAAAAGATGCGCGTCTTTGACACGTCATGGTACGAAATTACGATTCAGTTCGGTTTGGATCCTAAACTAGATCGCAATAAGAGTTTGTGGTAAGCCTGCAGGCCTTTCCTAATCTTTGAAAGTATAGATAATTACATATTTTGGAAAATTATACACTGAATAATATTCATGTAATTAAATTTGAAGTAAAATATCTTACTAATATTATAACTGCCTCGGTGGTGTAGCGGTAGTGTATGCGACTGCTAATCGTGAGGTCTCGGGTTCGATGCCCGGGTCGGGCAATGTTATTAAGCTTTTTCCTAAAAAGAAAAATTCTCAGTAGCAGCCCGTAGTTTGGAAATGTGCCCGGTAGACGCCAATAGGCTCGCCCCCTATTACGTGAGACTGAAACATAGCTGGCGAGTCGTGGGTGTGTGTAATACAGCTCTGCCTACCCTTCGGGGAATACAGGCGTGATGCTATGTTTTTTTTTTATTATAAATGCAACAGTGAGTACGTTTGTTACGCTTTCACGCCATAATTACTCAAATGATCATCATAAAATTTACAATACACATAGTTTAAAACCCAGAAAAGGACATAGGCTACTATTTATCTCGCAAACATGGATAGTTCCTGTCGGATAGCAGTTTTTGCATAAATTTCATAGAGTAGGTAATAGTGACCTATTTACATTCTGAAGTCCACGCGAACATAGTCGCGGAGAGAATCTTGTATAGTAAAAGATTTATAAAATAACTACATGACCAGGCGAACTTCATATCACCTACAATTATCAATCTTAATCAATCTACATCGTCTAAGGCTTGAACTTAAATAGGTTAATTTAATAGGTTTTTTAAAGTTTTAAATGAAACTTGTACGAAGTTCAATTAAAAGAATGACAGTACCTAGCTGTCATTTTGGTGTCTGTTGTCAGGTCCATAATTCAAAGATTCCCATACAAAATTACTAATTTAGATTTTATTTTAATTTTTCAACTTATTTTATGGATTTTTCCCTATTTTTTTTTCTTTTAAACCACTCCTATATGGGAGCGAACACAACAAAAAAACAATTATTGAAATCGGTCAAGCCATTGTTGAGTTCTAGCGAGACTAAGGAACAGCAATTGATTTTTATATATATAGATTTATTTAATCCGTCCTACTATAAATGTGAACGATTGTACTTTTAGATGTTTTGGAACTCAATCACGTAAAAATCGCTATACTGTTTTGGATGAAATTTGTTAGGTACTTAACGAATGCTTAACCAAAACTCATCGAGGTGTTTCATACGGAAGACGGTGTTTCCAACCAGTTCGGACTTACCATAATAAGTACTTACTTGAGAACGGAAGAGTACTCACTCTCACTTTACTATTGTGCTTAATATAATAAACGAGAGCGCCGGAGGCCTAAAACCCCCCTTTTCATACTGTCCTTACTGCCTCTGTTGTTGCTAGCGTCTATAGGCTACGGTAACCACTTACCATCAGATGGCCCATATAATTGTGTTTAATTAACTAGTAGTACAAAAGAATCTAGATTTAATATTGCAAGTCATTCTAGATTTTACTGAACACGTTAAGCCTATCACACTGAATACAGAAATATATTCCACATAATTAAATCAAAGTGTTAGTCTATAAAGTTAAAGCCTACTAATTGCTACAACTTATATGTCAATTGTTTTAAATTATGGTACGCACAAGTATCTGATATAGTCAAAACAAATCGTTATGTGAATAAATGTTTAAATTATGTATACTTGTATGGTAATAACATGTGTAACTGTCGTTATGTTAGCCATCGATAAAGTTTAAAGTTGTTATACATCTTCGGTAGGTCAAGTCTTGTTATTAAGTACATCGTAACAAGTTGTACAATAGTCGGAGACCGTTCTGTGGTAAGGTTTTAAATTTAAGAGGTCCGAAATGCAACATAACAAATCCTTAAAACATTAGACTTTTGTGACTCTTATCAAAGTAAGAGTGTGCAAAAAGGCAGTAAACAAAGGCAGTTGTGTAAAAAATGTGTCTTGTAACAAGGCTTAAAGTCACTCAGCGTGCCATGGAGCGGGCTATGCTTGGTATTTCCCTACGTAATCACGTAATCATCGGAATACGTAATACGGAGATCTGTAGGAGAACGGGAGTGACGACCTAGCCCGTCGGGTTGGCATGGCATGCTGAAGTGGCAATGGGCAGGCCACATCACTCGACGAACCGACAACCGTTGGGGAAAAAAGGTTCTCGAGTGGCAATCACGTATAGGACGGCGCAGCGTAGGACCCCTCACCAGATGGGCCGACGATCTGGTCAAAGCCGGGGTGAGCCGTTGGATGCGGTCGGTGCAGGACCGCTCGTTGTGGCGTTCTCTTGGGGAGGCCTATGTCCAGCAGTGGACGTTGAAAGGCTGATTGATGGATGAATGGATGGATTATATTTCGTCCATGTGGTAACGGCCTAAGAATATAAGTATCACCACCTCATTCTTTCCCGCAGGTGTCGTACAGGAAACTCCGAGAAGTAAGCAATTATCACCATTGCATTACTGGTGGTATGGTTGGGTACCAAGTGGGATTACTTACTTTTTACGTCTCCTCTGTGACCGACGAGACCATGAGCACTTCAGTGTGTTTTTGTAGAGATAGCCGTTAATTCTTTCTTTTCACTTTCGCTAAGTAAAAATGATGAGCAGCGGCTTGACAGCACTCTTAGTATAGTCGACTCCTTGAGTTACCAAGTAACCACAGGTGGGTCGTGGTGTCGTCGTCACCCACCGTACGCAATATAAAATTAAAAAATTACTAACTTTATGTGCGTAAGAACACACTGATATATTGTTTGTGATACATTTAATTGAATCACCGCGCCAGTCTAAATTCCAGGATGTTTTCGACACATGCATTTCTTAGAACACGCTCTCATATAACAACACAGTGACGTTGGTACAGGACACTAAATACCTATCGCCTATTTATTATATTGATTTTATTGCGTATTAAGGAAAATAAGTAGGTAAAAGATGACGTTTTTTGTAAATGTTAATATACTTAATAGGTATAACTTGTGAAATGGTTTTTCTACTGGTAGAGCCTTATCCCAGCATGAATAGGCAGGCTCGACCGGGGAAGTACCACCCTGTCACAGAAGATCAAGATTAGGGTAAGTACTCAGACTGTTGTATTTCATATGGTGAGTGAGAGCGTCGGAGACCCTAACTAGAGAGGGGTCTCTATCCTCTCCTTATTATTCTTCTATCCTCTCCCTAGTATCCCACCTACTTATCCTCTCTTTATTATCTTTCCTACCTACCTCCTAAGCCAATTCTTAGATAGCGACGCGCGAGTGATGCTTCTGGTGTTGCTAGCACCTATAGGCTCCAGTAACCGCTTACCATCTAGGTGGGCCGTAAGCTTGTTTACGAACAACGTAGTATAAAAAAACGTAGTAAGTACTAGGCAAGAAATCAGTGCATTAAGGTGTGTGCCTTGGAATTAATCAGCCTATAGTTTTCTAGTCTAATACCCCAGAAAAAACCTATTGCTAAGAGCTGTTTCCAAAAATGATTCTCCGGTGTATGTGTGTAAACCGATATGAGATCCTATAACAGTCTGCTAATTATGAACTGAAGTGTTTTCCAGCTACGACAGTGTCGGATACAAATCACGTCATTTGGGAAAAATGTTTGAAACATCAGACGCGTGTAATGTGCTGAGCGTCGTTTTACAGTGTGAGATATGGCGCTCGGTGATGAAGCTCGTTATTCGCAACATTTTATAATGCCGTGTTATTACTGCTGGAAATGCTGAATGAATAAAAAACGTGGTCTACGGTGTACTGGCTTTGAAGCTATCAGTAAGTTTTTGACTAACTAACTAACTTATCATCACGCCATTTCCCTTGTGGGGTAGGCAGAGAGAACAGAGTGCCAAGAGGCTCTATTCTTGCATACATCTCTCGCTTCCTCAACATTCATAACTCTCTTCATACACGCTCGCCGGTTTCGGAGACTCCTGACTCCACCTTCCTTCAATACATGACCAATTTGGTCTAGGTGAGTAAGTCTCGGTCTCCCCCTGTACCTACATCCTTCCACTTTCGCATTGTATATCTTCTTAGCCAAGTTTTTGACAAGTATGATAAACATATATCAGGGTATTCATAAAGGATGCTCTATTTAATCTGTATCATCATCCAAACTATTAAAGTCGGCGTTACCTAAATAACTGCTCAGAATATTTATCAGTTAGGAACTCCCATTAAAAGGGCAGCCAAGCCAATGTCAGCAATCCAGAGGGAAGTCTTCTAGTTTTAAATATATTTCAGTATATTCAAAAGTAACTGAAAACTATCATATAAGGGCCAGCGTTAAGTGCACAAAATTGTCGTAGATGTTTGACTGTATTTTTTCGATGTTTTTCTTTAGTTATTATATGCACATAGTTTCATAATGACAAGGGATCGAACCCGAGACTTCTTGCTTAATAGAACTATTGATAATCAGAACAAGCCTATAGCCTATTCTATATTGTATAGCTCAGTGTAATCATTATATGACCTGATCTGATACCGTCCATCCTGATCCGCGCGAAGACAGTAGGCCATAGAAATGTTGCCATTGTAGATATATTAAATTAATGTTTGTAAAAAAAATACGATATAATTTCATTAAAGGAAAACCTTTAATAAAATTATATCGTATTTTTTTTTTTGAAATTATATCGTATTTTTTATAAAAATAAACGAACAAGAAAAAACAAACAAAATTCGTTGATGATTCAAAATAACTGTCATTTAACGGTTGCTTAACATCACATTATTATTCTCGATTGGCTTCGGTAATCGATTCGCAACTCAAAATGTTTTTACTGATGTTATTTAAACGGAAATTGTTTTTCAACGACTGCTGTTGTTATTTTTCCTTTCCAGTTTGATATTTGTTTTGTTATCTCGAGTAAGGAACAGTGGTACCTATTGCAGAATATATAGAGCTTTATAATATAGGTATATTCAGATATGAAGAAGCTTTTTGGAATAATGATAAGTAAATAAAATAAGATAATGTTGCGACGATATCATAATAAATTAACACTTACTCTTATCGCCTTCATTTTATGCAATTGTAAAAGTGGATATAGAAATCAACACAACTTTACGTGGATACAAACGTATCATATAAGTGTTTTTGTAGTAAGTACGTAACATAGTGAGTATTGTAATATATTTACACTAGCAGACTTGATCACGCGATGCTGTGGTAGAGGTAGACCAGGTAACATATAATATCGTTCGTTAATTTTGCAATAAAAATATACTATAATGAGCATAACATTATCCTTTCTCTCAAGTTGGAACAAGCTGCACTTATGTGTAAAATTTAATTAAAATCAGTTTAGGAGTTTATCGCGGACTAACAACGTGACCTTAAATTTTTATCTACAAAGATTTAGTTTTGTTTTGCTACTTGTCAGAGAGCTACCTACTTACAGCCAAAACTAGATCTCTCCATTATTAATAAAATACATTATTCACCAGCTGAGCCTACGCAAATTGATATAAAGTATTTGTTTAAAGTTTATGTGTGTATACTAATATATAGTTTGAGAGCCTTAGTATTAAATAAAAAAGCACGATGCACAAAGATGTATATTTTAAACATTAAAGCGCCAAAGTATTGAGAGTTCGTTTTCAAAAAAAAGTGCACATTGCGTAATATATATACCAAATAGCACAAACTCGTAACAAGTATTATGAATTCCATTCCCACAAATATTTGTAAAAGTCTGCAGTTAACATTCAAAGTGTCTACAAAAAGATTTATTTCATTATGAGAGCAAAAAAAATAAGTGTTATATCATCCACTCTCATGCTAAAACAGCTGTGTGGATGATAAATTTGTAGTTAAAATCGAAATAACACGAGACAATGTTCTGCTACTGAATAAAATAACTTTATTTCCCCTAGCTTATTACAAAATACGGGCTGCTGTTTTTTAAATTCACCAAAAGAAAATTAATATCAAAATATATGTATAATACACGTCCCGGAAGCTGCCATTAGGTCAGTCTCATAAGATACACCCACTTTCCAAAAACACATAATCGAGTGCTCGTCCATTGACAAAACCATCAGATCGTATAATCTTTGATATTACCGAGTCGAGTGTTACACAAGTCTATAGGGCCTGAGATAAGCCGCGCACTGAGAGGCTGTCAACATCATTACACCCACTTGTCGGCCCACACGTGGGCAACAAGCTGATGAAACACTCGAGAAAGTTGATGCTCCAAATTTAATTAGTTTACTAGGCATTAGAGAAGTAAGTGAAAGTGAAAAATAGCTGACCAAAAAGAATTCATATTGAATTAAATAGGCCAATACTCGAGCCAGATAAAGAAAAATAGATGAGCATATATAACAACGATTTGGTATCAACCAAGAAAAAAGTTGTTGGTGGCCAAGATTAATTGACGGTATAATTAATTATCAGCTAACTATAGGACGACTACCAATTAGTAACGGCGCATTGCCAGGCGTACATATTTGCGTATTAAACCATGGGCCAAACTGCTCTAACAATAGAACGACCAAAGAGTTTGCATTTCGCGGGATCTCTGAAACCGTTCCGAAAATAAGATAATTCCTCTGCAATTTTATTCAAGTCTCACAGCTAATAGGTAATTTAAATAAATATACATACACAATAATTTACTAACAGGTGTTCATTTTGAAATGACATTGTATAGTAATATTAAGCTTTTGACTTGAGCACCTTGAATTCATTCACATGCCCACGCATGCATTCTTATGTAATGATTTCGGAATTCAATGTGACACTTGCCACCATAAATATTTTTTTTAAGGAAATTTGTTAATAATTAATAAATTCCTAAACTTTGCAAGTAGTGGTGATAATCAGGAAAAACATTTTCCCTGTCCCTAACGGAGATGATGCCAGTCGCCCATTCTCCCAATCCCTCGGCTCTTTTTCGACTTTATAAAAATAAAGACATCAGCCGCCGACAGATTGAAACAAGGCTGAAGGTCATATGCTCCTGTTTCTCACTTCTTTCCTATACATAAGGGTTACTGTGGCGCAGACTCAAAAGCTAAACTTACTTTTATAATTTTGCCCATTAGAGCCCAGTGACACACATATAATAAAAACTATAAAAACTCTGCTACGTACCTCTTTGATCGAACTCTCGTGTATCTCCAGGTGTTGCTGCTATAATGTCCTGAACTAGAAGGGCATAGCAATAACTGCAGGCTATTTGGTCGTGGTTGCCTTTGTTTTTTAACCCTGAGTTTCACTATTTCCTCTATCTTCTTCGGTTCTTTGATCGGAGGTTTCTTGGAATCTACTACACTCCATCTGTGCTCATCTATCATTATACTTGCCTCCAAATTTAAATGCTCCAGTTTATCTTTAATAAAACTTCTCGACCGAAGCAAGTCTGGAGTTGAATCTATCTTATCGTGTCTTCGCATTTCAACAGGTGATAACGGTGGTCTACGAGGTTCGAATACCACCTTGGAGTACTCATTGCTTCGACGCCACAGACGTGGTGATAAAGGCCAAAACCGCCCGTTTTGTTGACCAGATTCCATAACCATTTTCATTTACTTTCACTTCACAAATAATCACAAAATTATTGACTTTATCAATGCTGTTAAGAACAAGAAATATGAAGCTGTAGATCCTCGAACATCCACATTAAAAGTTTTAAAACAATCAATGTTTCAAAGAAATTGAAATTCAATCTGAGAAATGTCTACACGTCTGCTACATCCGAATGTAATTCATAGACTGTCGGATTCTCTGAATGAAAAACGCATAACAAATGCGGCCTACGCGATCAATCACTCGGTAAGTCAGGATTCAGAGATAACGAAAGAATGATTGTGTCGATGATTCAAACTGAATAACGATGCACCTTTTTAATATAAATAAATAAACAAAGTTCTTTACCCTCAGCGTGAAATTAACAGATACAATCAATAAAACATTCCTAACGCAACTTTTGCTACAATTGCAAATCAAACTGACACACAAGACTGTACAGATTGTGTAGGAAAGTAAGCTTAACATTCCATGCTAAGTACTATAGGTTCGATTACCTCACAGGGTAAATATTTGTGCAATGCACAAATATTTTTCTGTCTTCAGGTATGCCTATTTAATGTATTAAACATTGTTGATGTTTATATGTTTCCCAGCTAAACAGGCATTTGGCAGTATTTAATAATAACTTTATAACTTAATTTATTTGACCATAAAAATACATTGATGTTAACACAGTTTGCATAACACGAATTCTAGATTAGCTTTAATTGTTTTCAAAGAAATATTCGAAAACGCAGTACCTACCTATAATACTCGTTTGATCTCTTTTATTAAACTCTTTCAAATGAACAGTTTAATACTTGCGAGTGAAACACCGAATTTAACTAACGCATTTATATAATCAGGGTTCGGAACTGTAAATATAACCGCCTCACAAACCACTGTAATAAACCTAAACTGTTCCAATTACTTTGACCTCATATGACAACATTTCTAGTGTAATTGGCGAATTCTATATCAATTAACTAAATTGAGGGCACTGGCCAGGAAACCATAATAATCATGTAGCGTTAGTGATATAGTTTGAGCTTTTACATCTAACATATGAAACTGGGTACAGCCACGAGTTTTTATTTGTTTATCTTTGTAATACTCGTTAAATTGGAAGACTGTTGCAATTTCCACAGACATTTTAGTCATTTGTATCGGGACAACAACTTATGTTTATTTTATTTTCGAATCTTTCATCTTGCATGTGCAAGGTTCTACCACTAGGAGTTATAATGTATTTATGCATTAGATTTTATATAATTAAGAAACAATTTTATTTATTGCACGCCTCATAAGCGAAGCGTTGAGGTGTGTTCTACTCCCGGTTGACACGGCACAGCTGATTTTTCAAACTTAAAATGTCTCTATTTATTTTGTTGTTTTAAGCACGAGATATCAAGAAAAAAAAACAAGAAAGCACGACTTGAAGTTGCTATTTTTGTTGTTTTACTTATAATATTTTTTAAATACTTCTTTGGTTCTTTTTTAGGATAAAATCGTGAGTACGAAACGGGTTTTACAGCTTACGCTAAAATGTCGTAAAGTAAAATGTTGACGATTTCTGACGGCGACTGATAGCCGTACTGGCATAATGGCTCCCTTATCGGATGTCACTGAATAACATTGCATACTAAACACGCAGGAAGCTATACCCGACAGGACGTAATATATGTACGTGTCTCTATGTTAATACAGATGTAGTACTAAGATATGGTAATAGTATACGAAGCTGATGAGCCTCAATTTTTCACGTTTGGTGCCCTGATTTTTGATAAGCGTTTGATACAGTATGTACGTGAAAAGATGAATTTTGTGGAGCTGAGCACGTACGTTTAAGTACTTTTTTTTACATCTTCTAGACAAAACTATTTTGACTAAAACAGATTTTGTGAATCGTCTATCTTAACTGCCTTTGTGGTGCAGCGGTAGTGTGATCGTCTATCTCAAGCTGCTCTGCTTAACTGCCTCTGTGGTGCAGCGGTAGTGTGAGCAACTAAATGCTGATCATGAAGACTCGGGTTCGATTCCCGGATCGCGCAGTGTTACTGAGCTTTTTCATAAAAAGAGAAATTTTCAGTAGCAGCCCGGAATTTGGAAATGTGGCCAGTAGACGGCAATAGGCTCGCCCCCTATTACGTAAGACTAAAACATAGCTGGCCAACCGTGGATGTGTAATACACCTCTGCCTACCCCTTCGGGGAATACAGGCGTCATGCTATGTATATATGTGTCTATCTCAAGCTTTATGGTATTTAATACGGAATCACTCACATTTAGTAATCTTATTTGGCCATAGTTGTAGATGCTGAGATATCCTACTGGTTAGTTAGCAAAGAGTTGTAAACAAGGCTGTTTGTTACTATTCAGCAATGTATTCAGCAAATGACCAAAGTTTACATTATTGTACTTCGTAATGATCTAAAAATATTATCCAAGACGCCTAACAAAGAGATAGGAAACGGAGATAGTTTAGACAATGGAGTTTAAAAAAGCCGTGCCAAGTTAGGAGCAGGAAACCATCAGGGTTGAATCACAGGAAACTGCGCAACCAAGTATTATTACAATGGTCGGCAAATGGCGGCTGAGTCAGCTGTAGAGAATTCTCGAAATCAGTATTGACATTAACTAGTATCGAAATATTCACCGGAAATAATTTTAAGATCTTAATATATCTTGTGGAAATGATTCAAAAATCATATTTTTAAGCGATATGTTTACAATTAAATGTGCTCTAGTACAAGGAGCATTGATTTTCTTTAAACAGACTATGAATCAGTAAGTATTAATGTCACATAGTTGATAACATAGTTTTCCTTGAAATATTGTCATGTTTCCAGGATAAAAAAATTCTCGTACGAATGTTTTTGTCTGATAAATTTTATTTAACGTTATACTGTTTAAACATAGCATCACGCCTGTATTCCCCGAAGGGGTAGGCAGAGCTGTATTTCACACCCACGATTCGCCAGCTACGTTGTTTAAGTCCCCAGCAGCACTCGCTCGAGCATTAACAACATCCACTGCGATTGCCAACCCGCCTGCCAAGCGTGGCGATTACGGCACTATTCCGCCATATGAGCGCACAGGACCGCTCGTTGTGGCATTCTCTTGGGAAGGCCTATGTCCAGCGGTGGACTTCAAAAGGCTGATGGTTTAAGTCCCAAGTAATAGGGGGCGAGTCTATTGCCGTCTACCGGGCACATTTCCAAACTCCAGGCTGCTACTGAGAATTTTTAAACATAGCATCACGCCTGTATTCCCCGAAGAGGTAGGCAGAGGTGTATTACACACCCACGACTCGCCAGCTATGTTTAAGTCCCACATAATAGGGGGCGAGCCTATTGACGTCTACCGGGCACATTTCCAAACTCCGGGCTGCTACTGACAACTTTTCTTATTTTTTTTTTACGAAAAAACTCAATTACTCTGGCCGACCCGGGGATCGAACCCGAGACCTCATGATCAGCAGTCGCTTACACTACCGCTGCACCACAGAGGCAGATCAGTCATAGGTAATGTTTATTGTGAAATAACTTTTCAAAATCGTTGTCATCTTATTCCCTTCACACGAATTAATTCTATAGTAAATAGATTACCTTGAGCACTGGTGTATTCAAAAAATACTGCGCTCACTACACAATTATAGACCCACGTAATAAAATTATAAATATTGAGTAGGTATATTAAAAAGTCAATATATAAGCAGATATTTACATTAAATAATTGACAGTCTCAACACATCAACTCCAAACTGTCGTTTTGCATACCACGAAGGACCTCGTAAACCGATACTACATTACCAACATTACCCGTTCGCATCTCCCTATCTCGATGAAATTGATAATATTTCAGTCATTTAAATATGCATTATGTTTGTATAATTATTTTTCGCTTAATGACAGGCAATTATGTAAACAATAAATATTAGGCTTGTTTGAGCGTCGCATTCTGTACATTCTAATGATTTTTTGACAAAGAGATTTGTAATGATTTGCGTGGCAATTTACTAAAACTTTGCATGCTCCTACTTTGAGATGTGCTCGAAGATCACATACCATGACTTTTTATTAAGAGGCTGCAATCTGATTTTAAAAACTAAATATAACAATTAAGAATGTAATGACGGAATTGATCCATAAATCAATACCCAGCAATAGCAAAAGATTTAAGATTTTTACTAGGTACTTAATAAATATCTAACATCCAATCATTCCATTTCACAAATCCACGACGTAAATAAGTGTTTCTACACTCAAGGCTACCCATTTTGTTAGTAACATAATCTCCTCTAATTCAGGAAGCCCACTCCACTTAGGTAAGTATTTCACAACATAGATGCGAACTGTAAACGTGCGTTCACAAGTATGAGTAGTTAAATACTAGACACAGAAGCTGCAGCGACTTACTAAGCACATTTTACTAAAGAGAACGGTATATATTAAACGCTTTAAACATCTATAAACTAGAGGTGAAGGACTAGATATTCTTAGTCCGTCTCCCCACTATCTTAAAACTTTATTTATATAACGTATACATGTGAATCAATATTTCTGTTCCAAGAGAAGATATAATATTCTAATCAGGGCTTAGTCACTATAAAAGATACGGAGGCCTTAGTCCCGGATACAACTTCGAAACTGAAGGTAATAATAACAAATTATTATGAAAATGTGAAAAGAGAGAGGAGAATGTGAAGAGCCTCCGTGTGGTGACGGATTAAGAATACAGGTGTAACCACCCCTTTCTTTCCCACGGGTGTCGTAACAGACTAAGGGAAGTAAGCAACTATCACCTTTTGCATTACTGGTGGTAGGGTGTGATGCCACGTGGGTTTACCTATCTGGTGTCGGGCCCGAGCGGGTCAGTACCACCGCCTCTCGTGTGACCGACCATGAAGCATTTAGGTGTGTTTTGGTTGTAGCGGGAGATTGCCGTCCCTATCCTTTTTCCCTTCCTGAGCGCGTGGTGGGTTTCGGTGATGCTTGGAACGGGCATTGATGAGGGTCATGGCTTGTGCGTTGAGCGTGAGGGGCTGATACAGGGTACAGGGAGACCCGGTGGGAATGGTTCGCCAGCCACCTGCCGGTCAGTAGGGGACCCGAACCCGGGCAAATCCTACCTCGGGAGGCTGTCCCGCCAACCGGCGAAAATCCCGTGGAGTTGCCAGCCACCTGCCGGTCTACCTCACTATCTAGCCTTGCGCCAAGTGTCACCACCCTTTTTTTCCGAGTGTCGCCGGTACCCATTGCGTGCAAACCCATATCCCCCAAACTCTTCTTAAACCATGGCTAAAAAGAATAAAAAGAACAAGTATCTTACGGCGGACTCCCTATCCACATCATCAGTGGAGTTTTGCAACATCCGGGGTCTTCACAGTAATCTCGACGCCGTTCATCACCATCTCGAGACGGCGCAGCCTGCCCTGATCTTTTTGACGGAGACGCAGATAGGCGCTCCGGACGACATTTCGTACCTTAAATACCCCGGGGAGCACTCATTCCATACTAATATAATATAATACGAACTGGAGCACTCATTCCATCGTAAAGCCGGGGTGTGCGTGTTCGTTCGGAGTGATATCTGCTGTAACCGCCTTCGGGGCCTCGAACATGGCGAACTGTCCATTTTATAGCTGCGCGTAGAATATGGTGGAACAGACCGCATCTACGCGTGCCGCGTGTGCGTGGCAGTGATTCGGGGTCAACTCACCTTTTCGAGAATGTCGAACGGGGGATAGACGAAATATTGGAGCAGTTTCCATCTGCGGAGGTGGTGGTCCTTGGTGACTTTAATGCTCACCACAAAGAGTGGCTGGGGTCCCGGACCACTGACCTCCCGGGTCGGCAACTCTTCAATATGGCTTCGGCCTATGGCCTCTCTCAACTGGTAACACAGCCTACCCGTGTCCCAGATATTGAGGGTCATGAGCCCTCCTTGTTGGACCTTCTGCTGACTACAAATCCACACGGATAGCAGGTGGTGGTTGGTGCTCCTTTAGGGTCATCCGATCACTGCCTGGTCCACTGCACTGCCCTTGCTGCGGGAACCAATCGTTTTCCAACGATTGGGTCTCGTAGAGTTTGGCAGTATAAGTCAGCAGATTGAGATGGACTTCGCCAGTTCTTCGCTTCCTTATTTAATGCTGCTTCCAGGTCCAACAAGAGGGCTATTGCCGAAGCCAAGGCGGAACACGTTGCCAGAATTGGCGAGCGATTTGCAAGCTATCCCACTGGGAGCCGAGCTTTCTGGTCTTAACAGGTATATGCTTGGTATAATGGTCACATAGGATAAATTTTTAGCATATTTTACTGAGGAGGAGGATACATGAATGTATATTAACAGTATTTTACTTTATAATACTTACTTATAGACAACTAGCCTTTCCCCGCGGCTCCGCAGCCAAAAGCTAGTTTTTAGGTTATATCTCAGATTTCCGATAGAGTAGCGGGATAAAATGTATACTAGTTCTTAAGTCTAATCAAAAGCTATCAAATAAAAAAAAGTTACATGAAAATCCGTTTAGTAGTTTCTGCGTGATGCGCGAACGAACAAACAGCCAAAAAATCTAAAAAAAAATTGTTTTGTGTTTAGTCACGCCAATATAGCCTTATACATATAATGTATAAACTCAGCTCTGTTAGAGCTTTATAATAGTTAGGTTAGACATAATTGGGTCTTTTTGTGAAACAATTAAAGCCCTTTCCCGACATGCATCCTGGCGAAATTTATATAGAAACATATGTAGTCCTAGTTCTAATATATCGAAGCAATTAACTATCATTACGGAGCAGTTTCTCCCAACTATCGACCGCAATGACATTACCAAGATCGTGCCATGCTCGTCGAGTTTGGAGTTGTATCAAGATTAACCCAAAATTCACTTGATTGATATACAATACGTTTTTGTATTAGCTTAGGTCGCATCGGTTAACTCTTTATTAAATAGCTTAATAAGACTCAGACTTTACAAGTTTCACAGAGAAGTGATCATAAAGGAGTATGCCCATTTACTAACCATAGTCTATTTAATAGAAAAAATATATTCTAGTTTTATAATCTGTAAGCAGTTTTTATTTATGTACCAACCCGATTTTAATTTTTTCCTTTTATAAAATGAGGTTAATTTGTCTTAAATTGAATTTATTACACTGAATTTAAAATTTGCATATTTGATAATTTATGAATACTAATTTATAGCGATATCTCAGCGTGCACTACTTGCAGACGTTGCTACGTACTCGTCCTGATGATGAGCATCGGATATGCTCGAAACCCGGGTCGACGTAATCGATCTATACGTAAGTTACTTACCGGTATAATAGATCTAATATGTGTCAATATCACGATAATTGTAATACAAAAACAACTGATGTTTTACTGGATACAAATTCTCAATATCAAATTTTTGCTAACCGCCTCAGAATAAAAGATATTCTTTTTTTTATTTTCATGTTACTTTTCTTTTGTAGAGAAATCGGACCTCTACACTGGCCAAAGGAGGTGTATAGGGCTTTTGTTGTCCGCCGAGTATGGGCGGAGAAATGGTGCACGACGAGTTATTTAGTGGTTGAGGGTCTGAAAAAAGCATTTTGTATTTTTTTCCTTTCGCAATAACGTTGTTTACTTTAATTCTCAATGCATCACAATTTCACAAACATACAACTTGCTCTGTATACCTGTTCGTGTATCTAGCACGATCGTAATGCAAAGCAGAACGCAAACTGCAGGCTATCAAACTAAATGTAAACTAATTTTATTGTTAACCTGTATTCTAGACGGACTTATCCCAGGAGTATTTGAAGCGAAACTAAACTACATTCCGAATGAATTACAACTACGAGTACCTACTTATATTTTACATCTAGTAAAGCAGCTTTACCAAGCACTGTTAACGACAGTCATATTTTTTACACACATGTATTGAATGTAAGAAGAACGTGGAACGTGCTTACGAATTTCACCCCTCTGAGATAGATTTTATTATAGATGCTTTCTATCATGCAAAGATATTTAAACAAATACTACGATTTCAAGACTTTGATAACCATATTCAGACTAAAAGAACAATGGGTCTAGCCAAGTTGCATTCTATGATCGCTAACACTATAGAAAACTATTCAGATTTATGGGAATTTGACAGCTTTAATGATATCTTTAACGCTAAGTCACGTCACTTAACGCTAGAAATGTCAAATTTTCAAACATTTTAATAGTTTTCTATAGCGTTAGCGATCATAGAATGCAACTTGGCTAGGCCCACAGATATACATAATTAGTACCGTACGAAAGTGATACAATTTTTATCACTACTGATGATTATTCTAATGTTGTTTGTCGTTACTCTTATAATGATCTTATTCTTTATTTTATCAATCAGAACAATCGCATCGCTTCATCTTACTTCCGACATTAGGCAGATTATGATAGTAAAAAAAAAACTAATTTTAGAAATCTAGTCTCTAAACGCTGTTGATGTTTATAAATTAGATTTACGTAAATGAAAGCTCTAAAAAAGGTTTAATTCTCTATAATTCTTATAGCTAGTGTTGTTATTCTTGGATAATAATGAATGTATGTGCAAGATCTGGCTCATATATTGTAGTAATAGTCGACATGTTACTAGAATTCTAATTTCGCAACCTCGTATTTTGTCTGTAGAAATGATGCGGGTTTAATTAAACCATTTACCTATAAACAACACATGTTTATCTTTCACAGACATAACCTAATGTACCAATCTAAAATGATGAAGTGATTTCAATAAATGATGGAAGGCATGGCGCGATGTTAAGTAAACCTTACTTTCATGTATGTACTATAATACAAAGTAAACGCCCGGACAACCGCAGAAAGGAATGGGGCGGTGACACTCGTATTCTTAGTCCACCAACTCTATATAAAGGCATAGGAAATGTAGATACTGACTGGACAGAGACTGTCCAGTGTTTTCACGTTATCAAAAACTAGCATCTTTAGATAAAAAAAAATACCGAGAAGCTAATATTCAAACAATCATTTAGCTTTTAAAGATTCGCGAATTGTATACATATTTAAAGTAACATAAACGGGACTTTTTTCGCGTATAAATTAGGTGGAATTTTAACTAAATTTAGCCCGAAGTTTCAACTGCGTTGCAGCAGCGGGACACAGGGGACACGGGACAGCTGTGCGAAAAAAGACCCCTTTATGTTACTTTAAAAAATCATTAGCAGTAAAAAATATACATGTAACTTTTAACATGTATCCTATGTCCAAAGCCAATAATTCCCAACAGAGTTACCGCGACCACCGCATACCGTATTAGGGGTGCCTTGTAAGGTATCGCACAGCAGACCAACATTGCCCCTTCCGGCTATTGTTTCCTAAGTACACTGTACATATGAAGCTTTCTAGGGATTTCTTTTGTTTATGAAAACTTTTTTATTTAATATTCAGTTGGGAACGGATGAACAACGATTGCAAGATACTGCAATGCGAATGCTAAGATGGATGTGTAGAGTATCGAGAATAGATATGATAAAAAATGATTGAAAATAAGAGGAAATGCTTAAGTTACGAATGGCACGTTACCGGCCAGTGTCGATAATTTTTGATACAAAAAAAAAATTAGAAACAGGATGATACCCATTGCAAAAGTAAGAAAATATAACATAAATAAAGGGAAAAATATTTTACGGGCGATTTGAGGTCGGGAAGGGGGTGGGGATGAGATTTTAAGGGTGGAATATGGTTTATCACGATTTCTGGCAAAACTAAGTCCTATCGAAAAAAGTTAAATGGCAAAATTGTAGGTAATAAAAAGATCTACAACTCTTGTATTTACTTTTTTCCCCCCTTTTTACCATTTTCAAAGGCTTCGGCACTGGCCTACGTAGATTCAAAGGTTCTCATACCAACCTCATCAACCTTTTTCATACTTTATTTTCTACGTACCTTACTGTATTTTAATGTGTATATAAATTCTGGGAGAAGACGAACGACCGAACTAAAGATGGATGGATTGTGTGCAGGAAGAATGATGTTGAAATGACGCCGACGAAGCGATGGCTTGAAGAAAAAACATATTGCGCTTACCCCAAATAATAGTATAAAGCCAAGCGAATGCTGATGATATATCACATACACATCATACAGGTACGGAGCAATAACTATCCTTGCTGTAATCACATGTCAATTTTTTATTCATTGTTTGTTCGTTCAAATCACATCAAATCATTTTATTATGGGCATAGGTGAAAATAAAGATGTACATTCAATTGAAGTATCACTATGTCCTGCTATGTAAGCATACAATATTGTTTTTTTTTTTAAATCTAATATGTCTTAATATAATTGTATTCAAAGCACCTTAAAACTATTAATTAATTTCATACTTATTATTATCATTCAAAAATTCCTCAAGTGTATATGTCCTACTTATTAAACATTTATGCGATTTATTCTTAAAGCTATTTATATTTGTTATTTTTAAAATGTCAATTGGTATTTTTTTATAAATTCTTGAAGACATCCCGAAGAAGCTCTTATCCATTAAGGCAGTTCTGTATGGTATAGCAGAAATCTTCCAAACATTTCTCTTGGATTTAAGTTCGCCAAATAAAAACTTATTTATCTTCACAAAATTTACTACTTCATATATGTATAATGAAGTTAAGGTCAACATGTTAAACTGTTTAAAATATGATCTACATGAGTCTGGAATATGAATGTTGGCTATCGCACACACACATCACTTTTGTGCTTTAAATAATATGTGTTTATTTGTGGCATTTCCCCAAAATATAATACCATATTTTAATGTTGATGATACATATGCATGGTAAGCTGTCAGCACAACTGGTTTATCAACAACTTTTGCAAGATTATATAGGGCATAGGAATACTGATTCAGCTTGTTGCATACTTTGTTAATGTGTATTTGCCATGACATATCATTATCAATCCAAAGTCCTAAAAATTTTATATTACTAACTTCTTCAATTTTTGTCATATTATATTGAATGTTTAAAGTATTTCTAGTGTTTTTAGAGTTTGTTGTGATAGTTCCATAGATATTGTATATACTGACGGTATATACTATATCTATGTATATTTCTATGTTGTTTAACTCAAAGTTTCTATGCAATCCGACACGGCTAGACGGAGTATAATGGTTCATTTCTCTTGTTATTTTAATATTTCTATGACTATAGGCGCCTTGCATGTTCTAATAATCTATACTATTTTAAAGCTGTAACAGAGCTGTGTCTGTACATTTTGGATATTTGAGAAAAAAATACTGTATTAAGTTATATAAGCGTGTCTGAACACAAAACAATATTTTTTGTCTGTTTGTTCATTCGCGCATTACGCAAAAACTACTAAACTTTGATGCAACTTTTTATTTGATAGCTCTTGAGTAGACTTAAAAAAACTGGTATACATTTTATCCCGCTACTATATTGGAAACCTGAGATATCACCTAAAACTAGGTTTTGGCTGTAGCGGAGCTGCGGGCAAAGGCTAGTAGAAGTATAAAATCGAAGTGAAATAATTTTACCCTCAACGAAAAACTCGATAAGACACGATTCCAACACCCAAAATCTATCGTTTCCTATAAAATAATTAATATATGTACCTATATAGCTCAGCAGATACAGTCACATTATAATATGACATAGGCGTTAAAGCTAATGATCTGGCACCCACCCAAAGGACTCCGATGACTCAGGTGCTCAGCGACTTCCTGAAATCTATGATGTCATTGACGCCGCATATTTTTGACTGGGGTCAAAGCAAGAAATAATAGGTACGATGTTTAATTGGAATAATTATGCATTGTGGCGTGAGACTGTAAAGTTATGCATTGTGTATTATTTACGTCTTAATATAAACGTTATTCAAATGGAATTGTATGGGTATTTAGGAGTATTAAATAAAATGCATTTTTTGAGGCAAGAAGGTATTAAGCCGCCGGCAGACCACTGAGTTCCATTGGTCCGCCAATACAGGCGGAGAGACGGCGCACGGCGGGTTTTAGGCATTGTTCGAGGCACAAAGTGCATTTGAATGCGAATAATAAATTAATTCTTATGTAGGTACGTGACAACTACTTGAAAAAAATTATACCATACCATATTGTCATCATAACATAACAATAAAACAACTACATACCCGTCAGAACCAATTAAGCTAAGTATCTATTTAAATAATAATTTTGGATGCCTAAGGCGTAGAAAACTAGTGAACTGGAAACATGTTAAATCTTTGATTACCCTAACATCCAACCATATCGTTATGTCTTTGACTTACAGAGGACGAAGCTCAGTGGTAACTTTTATTTTTGTTATACGACATGGGCGGCGAACAAGCATACGGCTCACCAGGTGGTAAGCGGTTACCGTAGCGTATAGACGCTAGCAACACCAGAGGTATCACTCGCGTCGCCATCTCCAAGGAAAGGGATAGGAAGGATAATAAGGAGAGGATAGGGAGGATACTAAGTTGTTACACGCTGATCTTTTTTGAGAGGATGGTACTTCCCCGATCGAGCCCGCCCATTTGTGCTGGGATATTACGTAATATCGAACGAGTAGATTTACTTAAGCTCATATTAATGACAAAAGGTTTCGTATATACAAGTATAAGAACAGTAATAAAATTACTAGACAAGTAATAGGCTTAAAGGCTGTTAGGATCCAAACGTGCCATCTAATACTGAAGCAATTTAGCTAATGGAAAATGGACCGGTCGTAGTCGCACAAATGCGACAATACAATAGACTTAATCATACATAACATGAATCAGAAGTTTGGTAAGTGATCGGCACGCGATTAGGGTTGTTTGCTTCGAGGATAATAAAATTATAGAGTGTCTTTCAAAAAGGCTTATATTGTCATGAAGGATTGAATGGACAAAAATAATAAGAGATAAGACTTACGGAACAGATGAGCAGTTTTTGTAGATAATTTTCTGATAGAAACCAACATAATCATTGAAATTGGGATTCCACCAGCCTTTTGAAGTCCACTGCTGGACATAGGCCTCCCCAAGAGAACGTCACAATGGATGTTGTTGTGGATGTTATTAATACTCGAGGAGTGCTGTTGCCCACTCCCGTGGTATTCCCTCAGTCGGCTCTTACGACTCCCGTGGGTGGAGAGGGGTGGGACAATTCTAAAGCCGGCCCCACACGGCTGCGGATACCGAACACGGCTTGCTCTTTTCTTTTGCAATGACAACACAACCTCACTGTCCAGGGAGATCTAAAGACTAAATGTAGTAAGCATTATGGATCTTACTTCTTCCCTTCGATCCTCTTCATAATCATCGTCGGTTCTAATGTTTGGTGGTAGCAAGGGATAGCAATCTAATGTAGTTAGACCTGAATGGATACGCACTGTTTTCTTTCAAATTGTTATGTAACACCTAGATGTTTAGAACAGCATTAAGTACCGCGATTTTTATTCAATTCGGCTGATCTGTATACAAACATGAGTCAATGATTTTGTGTAGACATCCATATAACTACTTTATAAGTATATCTCGTTATTTAAGATATAAACAACCGTTTTTCGTTAATAGCGCAGAAAATAAATTACATTTTCATAATAAAGTTACGTCTGTTACAAATAGAGTTCAGCAGCTCCAACGTCAAAAGCGAAATAAAAAATAAAGAGGAACTGGTAATTTTATTGAAAACAAAGTTACTTGTATAAAATACAACTTAATACCGGTATTATATACAATGAAATACCGGCAAATCAATTTTCGCGACATCGTATAACGTTTATAAAGATGATATTGACGCAAATTTCATTCGAATATTACTCGCATTCTTAGCGATATCTCATAAATAACTTTGTTTTTATTTGTTTGTTTTATTTATATTATTATTTGTTTATTTTAACAAAAAAACATAATAATTATTTATAAACTTGTTGCATCGGTTCAAGGCCGAACATAACGTATATTAATTGTACATGTAAATATCGATTTATCTTAAGATTATGAGCTAGTAATATACTTATTATTATTTATTTATGTACCTACCTTCAAACATCACTATTTAAACGGCAAATCCTACACCTACTAATATTACAAATGCGAAAGATTATGAGGATGATTGGATGTTTGTTTATCAATCATGAATTAACGAATTTGGATGAAATTGGGTAGGTAGATAGATGAGTTGTCTTCCCCTCCGTTTCAAACCAAAACGTCAGACGTTAAATATAAATTTTTTATTGCATGTTTTGGCAGACGAGCCACGGTCCATCTGATGGTAAATGGTAACCGTCGCCCATGGACTCGACTATACCGAGAATATTGTCAAGCCGCTGCTCACCAATTCATTTCACAGATATGAAATAAAATATAAACGGCTATCTCCTGCTACAGCCAAAACGCAACGATGCTTCATGGCCGGTCACACGGGAGATGGTGGTACCAACCCACTCGGGCCCGATACCAAGTGAGTACTCCTACTTGGTACCCAGCCTTACCACCAGTCATGTAATGCATGATAATTGCTTACTTCCCTTAGTCGCCTCATACGACGCCCGTGGGAAAGAATGGGGTGGTGACACTTGTATTCTTAGTCCATCATCACACGGACAAAACTTGTAGGTTTTTCTTATAATATTTCAATGATAACAACATTTCGAATAGTTGAAGTGCTCTCTGGTCTTGATAGAAGTATTTAAAGCTCAGATCGGTGATCGAGTGAGCAAGATCTGTCTTGGCAATCTTCGTTCCTCAACATCAAAATTTCTTAATAGTACTACTAGTTAGGACATATTATACGTGACTTGATTCAACTAGAATTCGATGTATTGCAGTTTCTCCTAGTATTTAGCAATTACACGATATGAAACTGGCACAATTAGCAACCCTGATTTCATCATCACATGTAGTGTTAGTAGTACCGCGTGCACTCGTATATTGGTACATCATTCAGCATCGTAACTATTGCTGTCACTTCAAACTCAATTCAGCTCAAATATAAACAAAGCGTTACACAACACGCATCTTATGAGGCATTTCTTGGAATATAACCTGGTTTTACACGATTATAATACAACTACGCTAATTTTTCATGAGTATGTTATACTGATATAGAGAGAAGAGTAAATGCACTCTGTTCTCTCTGCCTACCACGCAAGAGAAATGGCGTAATGATAAGAGATCAAGGGCATTTGTTACGACCGAAAATTTTAACAGAACAAATGGTTAACATATCTGAAATGGAATGTATTTCCAGAATAATAAAATACCCATTGTAATAAGATTAAACCTTTTTAGAAAATGTAGACAAAGTTACTACATTATAAATAAACCTTTATATTTCACACCTTTTTACTGACCAATGTGATTGACAAAAACAATTTTCTTCAAAATAACGAACTACGTAATCATGAATTATGCAGAGGTGGATGACCTTTTGATGGCTCATTCATAAATTTCGCCTTTCATTTAAATGTAGTAGAGGAACAATAATTTAATTAGCTCGCTTACAATTAGTTTAAAGTGGCTTTTGTTATAAAGAAATTATTATAACAAGAACGCCAAGGTGGTCAGCCCGCAATTTACTTTTTATCGACGATAAAAAGTGTTCTCGTATTTCTTGATTCATGTTACTAATTATTAACAAAAGAGGTGGTATTAAGGTATTAAGTTCTTTAGTTTAATAAATCATAATAATTGTTAATCATTTGCTGCGTAGTCTTAATATGAAAAACTACTTACATATTACATATATTATATGTTTCCATCACATAATGTATTTAAAAAGCAACTAACTTCGACTAGCTCACGTATAGTAACAAAAAATAAGACGGACTTCATGACTGAATAAGAGAAAGGACAAAATCAATATTGTGATAAACTATTGTGTTGCTCGCAAAAGTACTCGTAAAATAGGAAGAAAATTAATGTAATAGAAATCGGAGTCTGAACGTAAACAATTATGTTTGAAGCACTCGCGAAATTACTTTTACGAGGAAACATAGACTAAAAATATATAGAAAAGTTAATTGCTGTAATTGTTTGCCTATTCAGTTATTGTGATTGTTAAATTTGAAACAGAAACAAAGAAAATATTATGTATACGGAGATGTTGGAAGTATATTAAGCGTCAATTAAATAATTCTATATATAGCGAGTTGAGAAAAAAAAAATATTTTGCTATATCATCACATATTCATCCATCCATCCATCAGCCTTTCAACGTCCACTGCTGGACATAGGCCTCCCCAAGAGAACGCTACAACGAGCGGTCCCGTCATGGGGGATAATGCCGTAATCGCCACACTTGGCAGGCGGGTTGGCGATCGCAGTGGATGTTGTTAATAGTCGAGGGAGTGCTGCTGCCCACTCCCCCGGCATTCCCTCAGTCGGCTCTTACGACTCCCGTGGGTAGAGACGGGTGGGACAATTCTAAAGCCGGCCCCACACGGCCATCACATATTATTTTATTATTATTGTAGTAAATTATGTATTTCAAAGACAAATTACCGCTATTAACTGCAATAGCTAAAATGATGATAATAATGATTCGTGAAATGGGCAAAGTGAATGACGAATGTAAGTATCTAGGTATAACTAAGTTATCGGCAAGTATACATGTGTGGAAAAACGCCGATCAATTATGCCGATAAATTAATGGAAATAATCGTATAAAAATTAATAAATTAATTGTAATAATCATCGTACTTTTGTATTCGTTCTACCGATATCAAATAGTTGCAGCGTGGGCACGGGCATAACTGTTCTATTCATTAATTAAGACACAGACTAAGCTGTTGACTTGTTTTTTATGCCTTCAAACACCTGTTTATGCCTAAAACAGGCTTTAAAGTTCTCCTTTGCATAAGAATTTAAGTGTGACCTCTATTTAATATGACGTCACGCGAGTCTAAACACGCGGTACGATTACCCTATCATCATAATTGCAAGAATACAAAAAAGCCTGAGAGTGAAAGTTAAACTGTGCGAAACTGATTGAACATAATATATTAAGGTTAACTATAAATACAAAATATAATATAGAAATCCCGTAAACAAAGAAAAAGAAATCAGCTGTAACATGACACTTACATAGACTAGTCAGTTATATGCTAAGTTTAAACTAGCGGGTGTGACTCAGCTTTGAAATAGGCCCGACAAGATTCGTTTAACAACAGCCGCGCTGTCAAGAACACAGATATTAGTAAATAATGTCACTCGCGACGTTTGTAATATTGCAAAATTAGATAGCATAGTCAATAATTCGGATATCAACGATTCACTTACGACAGAAAAATACATGATTATGACAAAATAAATTTGAAAAACATAATTTGCTTCTACTGTGAATAAATAAAAATAATATTCATATTCTTTAAGCGTATGTAATATTTTTTATGTTTATATTTACACAATGAAGGCAATACCCTTTTCATAAGCGGAGTAATGGGATTCACATTGACATGAGGTAAAAGTTAATTTATTTTTTAAATGAACAAATACCATATAAATATGAAATATACAAGCCACATTGGCTCAGCCTACCTAGAGGATGGATTAATGATTTAAAAGAACAACTTTTATCCTGTCTGTCAGATTTAAATAATTATCTACTAATAAATCAAATTGCTTGGCTAATCAAGTTGCTACAATAAACATTATTATAATCGTAAATAGCTATATGCTAATGAAAACAATTTCGATAGAAGTTCAAAGCAATTACTTCTATCTGTCAATACCCTAGTATCAACACAAACTGAAATTCGACCAATGAACGATCTAACCTAAATACCGAAGTGGATTCAGTTCATACGGATAAAATACGAAATGACTACACAGATAGGTACTTATTTATTTTTATGTTTTATTTCTAATTTTATAAACTGAAAATTTCCATTCTAATATCTTCACATTTAAGAAAGTATACTTGCAAAGCGTTTCATTTAAGAAAATAGTTTTTTTCACATAGAGCAAAATACTACTTATTATAAGTAGTATTTTGCTCTATGTGGAAATTATTTTCGAAATTTAATCGCCAAAACAATCAATTGCACTTTAACCACCATGGGTGATGATTGACTTATTAAATAACATTTCATCTTCATCATTGGATGTGTCACATGGCTTCGGATAGATGGATACGTCCCATGATATTATTATGATAGGAATTCCAATTTATCCCCAAACCAGGTTTTGCCTTTTAGTCCATTTAAATTATAAAGTGGAGTATCCATTTGAGTCTATTAAACATGATTTCATTTCCTAACCTGGGGGGTTAGACAGAATCTCATATCTCACAATTGACATCGTCTCGACTCGCTTGTGATTGGTTGAGAAACCGAAGCGTGATGTCACAATAATCCGTTGGCCAATCACGGTAATCTGTCAACCAATGACAGTGATCACGATACGATCGACATCTGAGATATGAGATTCTGCCTAACCCCCCTGCTCTTCGTAACTATCATTTTCGATTTCATATTTTCGCACTATGTATTCTGTTTTGAGTTTAAAGACGCCTAAATAGCCTAATACAGTAAATTTTTTCTCAAACATCTTAAATTTTCAGACAATACTCTGTTACAGCTTTATAATAGTCGAAACAAAATAGAATATTTTACTTTTACATTCACAGAAACGGTTCTTCCGTGGTTTAATTAATAAGTTGCTAAAGCGCCCACAAGTTTAAAGATGAAATTTCGTAAAGCAATCAAAAACTTGTTTACAATTAAACGTCATAATATTATGAGAACGTGAGACAAGACTTTGAAAGGCGAAGCCGTCAACGTTTTATACGTGTCTAGGTGAGCGAGAGACCTAGGCCTGCATACTTCGTCTCTTACGGCAAGTTTTATAAAACACATACGAAAATAAATTACATACGAACACTTACGAATGTCACAAATAAAATTGAGATTATTCGGTGAAGTTTTTAATTTTATCCATATAATATAATTTTAAAATACTACTTTCCATTTTGACTGAAATTTGGACTATCATAAATCCAGACAGTTACTATGACCCTTATCACAATTTGATTTTTAAAACTAGCCTTTGCCCATGGCTTCGCCGCAGCCAAAATCTAGTTTTTGGGTTATATCACAGGTTCCCGATATAGTAGCGGGATAAAATGTGTACCAGTTTTTAAGTCTAATCAAGAGCTATCAAATAAAAAGTGGCATCAAAATCCGTCCAGTAGATTTTGCGTGATGCGCGAACAAACAAATAGACAAAAAGATAAACAATCAGACAAAAATTCTAAAAAAAATTGTTTTGTGTTCAGACTCTCCTCTATAGCCTAATACAGTATTTTTTTCTCAAATATCTTAAATGTACAGACACAGCTCTGTTACAGCTTTATAATAGTACAGATTATGATATCATACTTATGGATTTAAAGATGCTGTACAAAATTTTTAAAGTACACTGGGAAGACGATTTAATTCGCATATAATAATTAATAGATAAAGATATTTAGACACCCTTTTTATGGTGTAATAATTCTTAGCTTGTAATTGATAGACATATTAATATTGTAGGTCAGGGTACATTAATTTTGCCTTACAAAAAGGTGCACTTAAGTATAATGAAACAATGATGGATATTCAGATTTCTCATTACAAAATTATGAACAACCGCGTTTATCAACGAACACTTCAGTTTCGTAACTCAAAATAAGACGTTTCTAAATAAATGAAAGGACGAGTGCGACAGGATGACAGTCCATGTAGGGCCACCCGTTAACTGATCACCTATTTTTAAACGTAGTATAAACAGATCACAAAGAGTTGTCTGTTTCTGAACGTATAAAATTTGGGAGTGTTAGTTTTACAGTTTTGGTGCAAGATGTGCAACCAGTGGTGCAATTTAAATGTTTACTTTGCTCAAATGTTTTAGAATGTGATTCTTTCTTTAACTCTTTGTTTTATTAGCTCAAGGCATTTGTGACAGCTGCTAATTGCAATTTTCTAAAATGCAGCCAAAAGCAGAAATCTCCATATTTCTTACATGGGACTTTACAAACATCCAATTAACGATATAATAATTTCAACTGCACATATAGCGGAGAAGTAATTATAAATATTAGGTTCGATACGGACTCCCGGTCTCTGTCTTATAGGTTCGATTTGTACACTAAATATAACCAACAATAGCTTTGAACAATAATTTATAGATCGAGTATTTCTCGAGTATTTATCCTGTGCAGGAATCAAACCCACAACAGTTGGCAAGGATGGTTGATATCTTAAGCACTACACTACTACGTCTTTAAGACGTGATTTTAAATTGCTAGTTCGGAGTTCAACAAACTATTTTTAAAAGTTCGTTTTCGATGGGTGTGGTAAATGGCCCTTCCGTTTACCACAATACAGCTATTGTCTACTTACATTGAACGAATGCCTACCTTTTGGTAATACCTGTAAATCTAAACAGATCAAAGGAGATTCAATGTCCAAATTACTAAAATTTAACCCTAATCCAAATTTGAAAAACACTGACTGTTCAAAACTTATAAATACTATATATTTTTCAAATGTTTAAACTATGAATTATATATGTATAAAACTATGGCACAATAAGTAATTGTTGTTGACTTGCCGTTATACTGTTTCCCACAAACAGAGTAATTTAGTAAATCAAAGGTGTAATTAAAATAACATGCCTTAACAGAAAAATACTGGCCACAAAAAATAACAAAAAGGTGGTCCGATCGAGGATCTATACAAGCTTCTAAAATAAGGAAAAAGCTAGAGCACCTCTCACATATTCACAGAAAGCCACTGAATAATGGAGCACATCGAAAACTTCGTTGAATTTCAATATCGAACGCGGCAATTCGCTATTTGAATAACGCAATGCGCGATCACGCCGCACGCGCAGCGGTCTGAGACTGGCTGGAGACAGAAGTCAGAACACACAGTGTGCATCATTCACCCACACCTCTCTGTCCCACTAGCCAACTTTTCTATAACGTTAAAAAGAGAAACAAAAAGCTCGATAAATTTTCGCATGATTTTGCGGAGGCTTTATTTCGTAAGGCTCTATCGTCAAGGACGATTTACAAATCAACGGTATTATGAAAAATGTAAATTATTTTATTTTTAGTAAATGTCAACTGGCAGGCCTGTAGGCGCGATTGAGAACATTATTTTTAAGCAGTATCGTGACATTCATGTTATTAACATGTGTTATGGGTAAATTAATTATTTAAAATAACTGTTATTCAACGTAGCTTTCGATGAAGTGTGAATTGAAATTGAATGAGGAATTAATGAATATTTTGTGTAAACAAATAAATATATTATAGAAACAAATAAACAGGTTGTATAGGTCTGATGTTGGATACTATGATTTTTATTCTAAACATATTAATAATTTTTCCGAGTGAGTGATGATGATGATCTCCAGAACCTTCCGATCACGGCGACCAGTGTAATCGGCCAGTGTCCGCCACCTACTGAGTAGATATATATTACAGTGCACGAGTGCGTGGCCCGCCAACACAGGCGGAGAGATTGCATACGGCGGGTTTGTTTAGTGGGCTAGGGCCCCACACTACCCTGTTCGTTGTCCCGAACGACGGGGTGTGCGCTTAGGCATTTAACTTAACAAAAAAAAAACTACTTTTTTTATTGCATTTAGTGGCAGACGAGCCACGGCCCATCTGATGAAAAATGGTAACCGTCGCTCATGGACTCAACTATACCGAAAGCATTGTCAAGCCGCTAGCTCACCATTTCATTTCACAAATATGTAATGGAAGCATAAACGGCTATCTCCTGCTACAGCTAAAACGCAATGGATGTTTGTAAAGTTCCACGTAAGAAATCTCCATGCTGCGGAGCATTTTAGAAAATTGCAATTAGCAACTGTCACAAATGCCTTGAGCTTGCTTGAGAATGGCCGGTCACACGGCAGATGGTGGTCAACCCGCTCGGGTCCGATACAAAGTGAGTACTCCCACTTGGTACCCAACCCTACCACCAGTCATGCAATGGATGATAATAGCTTACTTCCCTTAGTCGCCTTATACGACACCCGTGGGAAAGAATGAGGTGGTGACACTTCTATTCTTAGTCCGTCACCACACGGACTTCCCAACAGTTGAGAAAGTTTTGAAGTAAGAACGCAATAACTTTTAGTTAGCCTGACCCGTGACACAAACCACAAGCCTCATTATCAGCAGTCGCATACATTATCACTTAGATCACTGGAACTAGAAGAAATAATAATAATGATTATTACAAAAAGACAACACCCTGCAATAAGGAATAATCCTTGTATCGCGACTTACAAACATACAATTCCACGGACACAAAGTACACCCAGACTCAGAACATTCATTTGTGGATCACACAAAGAGTTGTCCTGTGTGGGAATCAAACCCACAACACTCGGGCGAGTGGCCGGTATCTAAACCACTCCGCCATCTGTGAAGTCTTATTTATCTATTTCTTATTAAAAATTACGGGAGCCCAACCCGTAATTTTCGCCCTTAGCCCATCTCGTGGCATAGTCGGTAGTGTAACCGACTTTCGTGCACGAGGTCGTGGGTTCGATTCCGACTCAGGACAATTATTTGTATGATGAACACAGGTATTTGTACTGCGTCTGGGTGTTTACTATCTATTATATGTATATATTTACAAAAAAGAAAGTAGTATATGTATTATATCCGTAATCTGGTACCCATAGCACAAGCGTTAAGCTTAGTTTGGGACCAGAGGACGTTGCGTGAAAATGTCCGTGAATATTTATTTATTATTTATATTTTAACGTTTCTTAAGCTGCCAGCAAATTTGAGTATAGTAATGGAACCAACAACGTTTCTTTTTACCAAAAAAGCAACGAATAATTACTGATTCTTTCAGTCAGTAGTAAGAATTGTAGGTCACACATTTATGGCAATAAACTCCGTATGGAAGCAATTGCTTTGCTCATTTTTTGCTTATACTCTGTGAACGAGCTATTTCAGACCTATATCAATAAAATGTGCAATTAATATCTCGTTAACGAGTTATCTGAAGGCATGCGAGGCCGAGTACAGTAAATATTGAAACAAAAAATGTATATAAACACGTTCCTCCACAATAAATTTTTTTAAAGAATTTATTTTGTTCGACTGTCCATAGATTAAGTTTGGTTAAAGTTGTGCATGTGTTTATATTTTTTTAATTATAGTATGATACACATTTAAATAAAATTATGATTATTTTTGTACTGAGATTTTAAGCCTATCTAGGCTTCAGATAAAATTGCAACTAACTGCGACGAGCGCATTTTAAAATCTTTTAAAAAGGTTGGTGCTTGATTATTACAAGATTATTTATTTATTTTTAGGTCAACCAACAATTGTATGTACTATGCTTTACATTAATAGGTATGTTTTAAATATTCTTACTTAAGTACAACAATTATTTGTAGATTAACACCACATGCACAATGTAATTATTATGTATAGTTAACATTTGCTGACTTACAGGTATATAAATAGCTTTTTTTTTATTGCATGTGGTGGCAGACGAGCCACGGTCCATCTGATGGTAAATGGTAACCGTCGCCCATGGACTCGACTATACCGAGAGTATTGTCAGCCGCTGCTCACCAATTCATTTCACAGATATGAAATGAAATATAAACGGCTATCTCCTACGACAGCCAAAACGCAACGATGTGCGGCCGGTTACACGGGAGATGGTGGTACCAACCCGCTCGGGCCCGATACCAAATGAGTACTCCCACTTGGTACACAGCCCTACCACCAGTTATGCAATGGATGTTAATTGCTTACTTCCCTTAGTCGCCTCATACGACACCCGTGGGAAAGAATGGGGTGGTGACACTTGTATTCTTAGTCCGTCACCACACGGACAATTCATTCATTTCCATCCATCCCATCCATCAGCCTTTCATAGTCCACTGCTGGACATAGGCCTCCCCAAAATGAGGGTTTTACCATAATCGCCACGCTTGGCAGGCGGTTTGGCGATCGCAGTGGATGTTTTTAGTACACAGGGGAACGCTGCTGCCCGGCCCTCCGATAATCCCTTAGTCGGCTTTTACGACTGCCATAGGAAGAGACGGGGTGGAGCTATTCTTGGTGCCGGCTCCACACGGCAAAATATAAATAGTTTAATAATAAAATAATACAATTCTTCTTCAGTTAATTTTATTATAAAATAATATAGGTATTGATAATGATGATGATTTAGAGATTAATAAATTACCTAATAAAATGGAAAAAATGCATATAGTCCATTGAAATGTTACAATTTAAGGACCTAATATTGCATTTTTTAGAGGACGTAATTTTATTTTTGGGACATGTGTGTCTTTACGATTTTTTTGTAGGACGCATAGTTTCCGAGATATCGCGAAGGTGTTTTCCATGATGGCGACCGGGGGACAAGGGCGGCAACCCCACAAACTTGGGGTTAAGCTTATATTGAGCCCCCACACGTCCCAAAAATAAAATTGCCTCCTCTAAAAAATGTAAAGCTCATGTAACATTTCAATGGACTAATAATATTCAAATTAAATATAAAAATGAAAATTGGATAAATGTCAGAATAGTAAATAATTTAAAAAATATCTTTAGCAATTGAAAAAAAAAAGTTAAGTTGAAGCATAAATAAATTTAAACAGAAAATTACAAATTTTATTGATGTCTAAATTTCCTTGTTTTACTATTCATTTCAAAAGCGATCTTTCTTAATTGAACTAAGGAGTCATGGTGAAGATCTATGACGTCACTGCAACCATTTAAAGCTTTACACAATCTGAATATTGGGGAGTTTGCACCTAAAACTGTTCTACGTAACGGGGGCATAACGGTGCGAAAATATTCCTGGGATACCTACTAGGAGGTCGGAATCTCAATGAAGCAAGCAGATGAGGACAATCTATTTTGTTATGAAGGAGCTTGAAACCAAACAACATATCAGCTATCTCTCTGCGCACTGATTTATAATACTGCAATCGAGCATCATAAGATGGCAGTTGTTTAGTTCTCATTTCACAAAATGCTAGGTGCCATAGAAAGCGCTTCTGAATTCGCTTCAACCGTAACGTATGTGCTGCATAGTGTGGTCGCCATACGGTACTATAGTATTCCATGATGCCTTGCACTAGACTGTTGTACAGCATGATTTTTGCTTTACTATCCTTGAATTCTTTGGTGTTACGCAATTCAAATCCTACGCAATACAAGTAATTTGGAGGACTTTTTGATAATACTGTATAAATGTGGAAGAAAAGTAACTTTACTATCGAAAATAACTCTTAGATCTCTGATAGTTTCCACCTCTTGAATTTTCTCATGATGAATGTAGTATGCAGAGGATATATAATTTTTCTTTCTAGTAAATTTTAAATGGTAAAATTTGCTATAATTTAGTTCCATTTTATTGTTCCTGCACCAATCTACAAGATTATTTAGATCATCTTGCAACAGTTCTACATCACTAGCATCTTCTAGTGTCCTGCAAAACTTTAGATCGTCGGCAAACAAAAAACATCTTGAATGATGAAATATAAATGGCAAGTCATTAATAAATATATTAAATAAAATTGGAGCTAAATGAGAACCTTGTGGAGCACCGGAGGTTATACCACGACTTTCTGAGCGAAAACCGTTCCAGACAACATAGAACATACGACAAGTTAGGTATGAACTTAGCCAGTTTAATAAGGATCCAGTTATCCCATAGGCAGCTAGTTTGCGTATCATTATAGAGTGCGATATTTTATCGAATGCCTTACAGAAATCGATGTAGATGTCATCAACTTGTTTATTTGAATCAATAGACTGAGATAAAATCTCTGTAAAAGCCACTAAGTTGGTGTTTGTGGATCTTGCTGATATAAAACCATGTTGATGCACACTGAGATACAGGTTCAAATGCTGCTGGAGATGAGGGCATATCAAGGATTCAAATATTTTTGCGAGTGGACAAAATTGAAATTGGACGATAATTAAGAATACTGTCTTTTTCATTTGATTTATATATAGGGACAACCTTAGCGTTTTTCCATTATGTTGGAAAATGTCCTGATACGAGCGAAGTATTAAAAATAATTTGCACATTTTGCAATGAAAATTGGTGGAATGCCATCAGGCCCTGCTCCCTTTCTGATGTCTAAGGATTGCAACTATTATTGCAATATTTGTTTGTTATTTGTTTGTTAAACCAGGGTGGAAAGCGTCTATTTAAAAGTTTGCAGTTCGGTACATATTTTTTTATAACTGAATTAATAAGAATAAGAATAAGTTTATTTACCTTAAGTTAAAAAAAAACAGTTGTATACATTATAAATGCATGAGTAAATATTAAAAGTACTAACTACATAAAATGAAGGTATACAGTTTAATAAAATCTTCACCTTCCGTGCTAGTTAATACTGTGTTACGGCAAGGTGATGATTATCGCACTGAGTTATAATATACATTTTTGTATGCCCTGCTATGTTTAAATGTCGGGTACATTGATCATCGATTTAACGTCAAAAAATACAGTATATGTAAAGCAAACAGATAAAATAATCTTAACAAAATGTATAATGCTTGTCTACAATATTATGCCTTTTTTAATAATGTGGTAGTAATATAAATGCAGCAAGTAATATTCGAACACCTATACCTAATAATATTATGTGTAGTATATAATATATATGTATATAATATGTGTGTGTATATATATGATTTAAAAATATTTTATACAATAAATTAATAAATAAATAATATATACATAATATGATATTTAGGCAAGTAGGTATACATAAATATTTATTTAATTATTAATAATAAAGATTCAGTCTCATTATAATCAAGTTTACACAAGTATTCCTCAAGTGTCCTTCCACATATATATTTAGTCATATGCTTTAACATTACTTTTTAACAAATACGGTTATATATCAATGGTGCCAAAAAATTGGTAAAACCCTGTGCAAATCTAGTTTTGCAAGTAGGTACTTTGAATACTTCATGAGCCCGTCTTTGATGTCTATTATCTGAACGTACTAGCTGCGAATGTTGTCTAATTAAAATATATTTGAGATAAAGTTGCCTTACAGTTAAAACATTAAAGTCCTTATACAGTTTAGTGGTGGGGAATCTAAAAGATTTGGAATTGATAACTTTTAGAACAGACCTTTGTGTCCGTTCTAGTATGATAAGAGAAGTCTTTTTTGTGCCTCCCCAAACAACAATACCATAACTGAGCAACGGCTGACATAAGGTGAAATAAACAATTCTATTAATCCTTTCATCTCTCAAATTTCTTATTTTCTTAAATATGGGAATTAACTTTCGCATCCTAGATTTAAGCGAGATTATATGTTGTTGCCAGTTAAAATTTCTATCAATTTCAATCCTAAGATATTTAACACAATCAGTTGCTAAAAAAGTATAGCATCCACAATTACCAACATTAGAACATGTATGAGCTTGTATGCAAAAATCTATTCCAGGCATATTACTGTAGATGGAAAAAGTTACATATTTTGTTTTAGAAAAGTTTAATGTAAGCAAATTATTACTTAACAGTTCCATTATAGTTCGCAAACCGTTCTCAACCGTTGTACGTACATCATTCCACGTTGATCCCCTAAATAAAATTACAGTATCATCAGCGAAAGTAATTATTTTGGCATTATGTAATACAGTATTACAAATATTATTTATATAAACCAAAAATAGGGTTGGCCCGAGTACAGAGCCTTGTGGCACACCAAAATTTATAGGCAGTTGTGAACTGTATATATCACCAGAATCTATCGACGGGATCTATCGACTAAAAAAGTTTTGATTAGATTTAATGGAATACCACGTTAACCAATGGATTTCAATTTTTTGATTAGTAGAGGGACAGAGACTGTATCAAACGCCTTGGCTAAGTCCAAAAAAACTCCAACGCATTTTTGCTTACTATCTAAACATTCAACAACATGCGATACAAGACTGTTTATGGCATCTGTTGCAGATCGTTGCTTCCTAAAACCATATTGATTTTGTGAAAGATGATTGTTGCTTTCAACAAAATTCATTAATCGCTTGTTAATGAGCTTCTCTAAAATTTTGCCCAAGGTAGGTAGGAATGATATTGGGCGGTAATTAGAGATATTGCCTCTGTCCCCCGACTTAAATATAGGAAGTTTTTAGAACAGTAGGAACAACTCCAATTGAGATACAGAGATTGCATAGGTGAACAATGGGCAATCCTAGTATATCAATATTTTTCATAATAAATATAGAAGATATGCCATCCCAACCTGATGATGTAGTGTTTTTCAACGAGGCAATTATTTCATTTAGTTCATTTATGTCAGTTTCTAATAGCATAAAATAATTTAATTGGGTGGAATTGGGCTTATAACTTTTTACTAAGTCATCTTGGGTTATATTTAGATTTTGTAAGGTATTAGTAGCTGGATGATTTCCAACATTCACAAAATAATCATATCTTTCTTATTGTTTTCAATATCAGACCGATAATAATCATTTTTAAGATTGTGAAGAATATTATTACAGTAGTTACGATAACGGTTGTAGGTTATTTCTAACTCCTTATTGTTAGGTGACGTTTTATGCCGTTTATGCAAAATATCTCGAAATCGCATACACCGTAATAGTCCAGGAGTGATCCATGGTTAAATAGTTATTTTTCGATGTGGAACAGTAGAGATTTGGGTACAGTTTTCAATTACTTTTGTTACAGTGTCTATAAACATTTCAGTAGTCCTATTTGGTTCACTTTTTGTAAAAAAATCATTCCAATCTATTTGAGATAGCAAAACAGAAGCTTCTTGGTATTTTATTATTTTACGGGTTTGTTTAACTTTGCGAAGGCTATAATTTTCCGAAGAGAATAGAGCAGCTGTGATCTGTAACGGATGTGTTGCATATTACAGATAATAACTGGATAGATAGATTTTGCCAGGCAGTGATCTAAGCACTTTGTTTCACGAGTAGCTATATTATGAGATGGTAGAAAACCATGTGAAGCCACTAAGTCCAAATATTCATCAGATTTAGAGTCAAACTTATGTATATATTTAGGTCTCCAATTATGTAGACATTAGGAATATTTCCAAGACTAGTTAATAAGTGATCTAAGGAATTTATAAAAGATGTAATCGACCCAAACGATGGGGATCGTTTTCACCAATTTTGACCACTAAACTATCCGCTCCAGTTATATTCAGTTCAAATACTGTAACGTCAGATATATTATTACGAACATATACTATGACTCCACTATTTTGATTAATATGCCTACACGTATGAAAACCATTATACTGATTTATAATCGGTATAATATCACAATTCTGCAACCAACATTCTGTCAATATAATCAAGTCATAGTCAAGCTTGCTTCGTGCTGGAAAAGTATTAAAATCATCTAAATTTTTATTAACTCTACGAATATTTTGTGAGACAACCTTTAGAGAAATTTTATGTTTTAGACTAATATCATAGAAAGCACTCGGATTCCCAACCAAATACGAATTTCCAGTGATGACCTCACTGTCAACATCACTGGCTACTACTTCAATATCACTAATCATTTTTAAAATATAATTTATAAAGTTACTAATATATCATAAAATTGTTTTAACATATCATACATTTTCTTTATCTGCAAACAGTACTTGCCAATCCTGTTCATTTAAAATTCGAATAATGTTATCATAATCTGCTTTAAAATAATTATATTAGATTGAACTAAAAATACAATTAAATACGTAATGAATAGATTGTTACTCTCATTAATAAATATATGTTTGTATTATTTTACATTATATAGGCCATATATAACATACGGAAACGATAGTGCGTCAACCTCACACCAATGGCCTTCATGGCGTTGATTAATACAAATTAATATATTAACAATATTATTAAATAAACACTATGAGACATGTGGTTACAATTCTTTATAACAAGTTATAAATTAAACCTCGTCTTGTTTCTACGTATTTACCTAATTATATGCTATGGAAATATTTAAGTAACAATGCTAGCAACATCAAACTTTGAATATATTATAGGCTTTAGGACACGAAACAAACTTTGAATTCACAAGCAACCATATTCCATAGCCATTTTTCTAATAAGCGTGCGGTCGATCTCCAATTTGCAACGTTGTAAGTGTTGGGTTGCTTGTTTTTTTATATGTAGTATAATAGGTTGGCAACATACGGTACTGATGGTATCCATCCATCCATCCATCAGCCTTTCAACGTCCACTGCAGGACACAGGCCTCCCTAAGAGAGCACCACAACGAGCGGTCCCGTCATGGGGGATAACGCCGTAATCGCCACGCTTGGCAGGCGGGTTGGCGATCGCAGTGGATGTTGTTAATACTCGAGGGAATGCTGCTGCCCACTCCCCCGGTATTCCCTCAGTCGGCTCTTACGACTCCCGTGGGTAGAGAGGGATGGGAATGATGGTATGCGGTCAACGTATTTTTTAACGCTAGTACACCAGGGACATCACTCTCGCATTGATAAACGAGAGAGGATGAGAAGGGGGCTGAAGCACTCTCACTCACCGAATGCAACACAACGGTAGGATTATAAGAATCTACCTATAGTTGCTTCACGCCGGAATTATGTGGGTGATACATTCCCGTTGAAACCGCATTTATACATACGTCACGTTTTTAAATAACGTCTCCATGATTTTTTTAATTTAGAGGCTTATAAATGGGTGACACATTTGAGGGGCATTCCCGTATTCGTCAATAAGTGTTTAAAGGTCAATATTATCCTATATACCTCATTGGGATTTTGTTACTTTAAGAAATATACAAGGATTGGGAAAGGCTAAATTACCTATGGCGGCATGAAAATTCAGATCATGTTTGCCTGTTATCTCCTTTCGATTTGATAGTAGATCTGCTAACAGTTGCAGGACCATCATTATATAGGCAAGCGATGACTAGTGACCTTAATGGTTCGGATCATAAAAACGACTGCTTTCGCTACCGTATATTTTATTGCTTCCAAAATTATTAATTTAAGTTGTATTTTCTTAATTAATGCATCATACGTATAGACTAGATACTATAATCTATTGTGCCCTATACCTCGTTGTCATTGACTTCAGAATTTGTTCAAATTATAATAACGTTGATACTTAATTTCTTATCATCACACCATCTCTCTTGCGGGGTAGGCAGAGAGAACAGAGTGCCAAAAGGCTCTACGCTGGTCCATAATTAAATACTTATACCACAGGAAACCTCAATTTTTCCAGGATAAAAAGTCGCCTACGTCCTCTTCTGGGTCCTGGACTTTGTAAGAATGTATACCTACCTACTAAATTTCATATTTATCTGTTGAGACGTTGCTGCGTTAAATCGCAACAAACAAACAAACTTTATTTTACCTCGGTCAAGAGATTCTTACCAAGTATCGTGCAGATATGCACGAGGTCAAAAATCTATGACCACAGTAATATCTCTAAATCTCCCCAATGAAACTCAGGCCTCATCCGTATATTAGTTAAGTTTAGCAATCCGTCTTCAGTAGTAAACTTTTGGGTAGAAATACTACTAACGGTATTGGTCTACCAGAATGGTCAATTTGAATTCCAATAGTTATTTATAGGACGGTGTGGCGTTTCATTGGATCGTGTAAACTTTAGGGAATTGCTCAAGGTTTATGTTGAAAAGCCGTTGGATAAAAGCGGCACAATATTATATTTAAGCTATACCGTTATGTTATGACGGACTAGGAATATAAATCAGAACTGTGACTAAGGCACCTGAACAAGTGAAACAGTACTGCCACAGTCTGGCCATGCTTGTAATGGTACCTAACACTAATTACATATTATAGCTATATACGAGTCCTGTGATGTGATGTTGTAAATTGTAATAGAGCTATGTCTGCGTGTAAGATATTTGAGAAGAAACTGTTTTAGGTTATTTAGGCGTATTAAAAACAAAAAATGTTTTGTCTGCGAATTTTTGTTTAATCGTACAGCACGCAAAAACTACTTAACGGGTTTTCGTGGATTTTTTTTATTTGATAGCTCTTGATTCGACTTAAAAACTGGCTAGATGCAGCGAAGCCGCAGGCAAAAGATAGTTATAAATCTACTTTTACACAATCGCGTTATTTGATTTTCTAATATCATGACGGTCCAAATATTTACAGCGGTACAGGTCACGGTTGGAACAAAAAATGAAGATTAGTATTATTTCATAATGTTTTAAATTGGTCCAAAGTATAGGTACAGTAAGAAAAAATAATAACATTCTTACCTATACCAAAACCTGCGACCTCCATTAATGTTTTAAAATGTATAAACGACTATATCAAAGACAATGCTCGCAGGTCTCTCGTCGTGCCGGCGTAATGTCAAGCTCATTAGAGAACAAGGGAATACCAAGATTGTGCCAACTCCAAATGTATACTTGTCTACAATGAGTGTGAATGTTTGTAGCGGGTTAAGTTAGAACGTTGTTTACATCTCGTAAGAATTAAAGGTTAATTTCTTACAATAGTTTCAATTACCTGATAGCTGATAGACTTTTTATTATCAGATTAAAATGTTTACAATTTTATTATACATGATTGCATGGAAAACTAGATTCTTAAACTGCCATAGTAGTCCACAACGGTAGTCCAGTTATTTGGTTCGACAAAAGGGCTTGAAAGTTTTCCGGGAGTTTTAAATATTTGTTGTTTTATAGATTTCGATGTGCTCTGTTCGAATTTCAACTTTCCCGCCTCGTATCTTTGCCGCTCGCGCCGCCATATTGGCAAAATGGCGATTAAAAACAGTTTTTTGACGATATCTCCTTTCAGACTTATTTTACGATAAAAACATTTAATACAAAATTAAACTAGAGACAATTTCCTAGAATTTATGTCATAACAATATTTTTGGTAAGATCAATAGTTTCGGCGTACGTGCGCCGCAAAGTGTGTGATAATATGCGTTTTTGCTGAATAACTCATTTTCACAAATCTATTTGGACACATAAAAAAACCTTGATGTTTTTACTTCTAATGCAGCCTTCATGACTGCCTACGCTTTTTTTCTTTTAAGTTTTTATTTCTGTCGGCAGTCCACATGACTACGTTATTTTTTTTTTATCATAGAAGATAGTATTGAGAGGAAAACTTACTTTAAATCAAAACGACCCATCAACTTAAACAACAAAATCGCATCAATAAAGTTAGTCTTGTTATAACTACACGGTATCGTTATCTGCCATAATTCTGTTACTATATGCAAGTCTGATAGGGAACACGTCACTTTAATTAAAAACTATACATTACTTGCTCCATATACAGCTCGGGCCCGCCATGACAGCTATTTGCAAAAGGTCCAATTTTGCATAGCGAAACCTGCTTGATTGGACTATAAATATCTTTGAATATGTCGATATAAATTAAAATAAAAACGTCTGGAAGATGCAGAGTATGAAATTGAACCTACCGCGTGAAACCTACATATTACTCATGGGTGAACTTACCAGTAATAAGTAATTAAATAAATATTCACGGACATTTCACACAACGTCCTCTGGTCCTAAACTAAGCTAAACGCTTGTACTATGGGTACCAGATTACGGATATAGTACATATATGTATTACTTTTTTTTTTTGTAAATACGTACATATAACAGATAGAATACACCCAAACACAGTACCAATCTCTGTATACATCACACAAATAATTGTCCTGAGTGGGAATCGAACCCACGACCTCGTGCACGGAAGTCGGTTACACTACCGACACCACGCCACGAGGCCCGTCAAAAGCAATGGCAAGTCAATCTATATATAATACTAGCTTTTGCCCGCAACTTCGTACGCGTATACCAGATTTTAAATCTAATCTAGAGCAATCTATCAAAAAAAGTTTCATCAAAATCCGTTCATATATTATTTATTTAATATAATATATCTCCGATCCCGACATTGTAGCGGGATAAAATGTATACCAGATTTTAAGTCTAATTCAATAATCAATTAAAAAAAGCTTATTCATCAAAATTCGTACAGTAGTTTTTGCGTGATGCGCGAACAAAACATACAGGCAGACAGACAAAAATTCTAATAATTGTTGTTTCGGCTTCTGTTGCTCTAATAAAGACCCTCCATATTCATTTTTATTCAATATCTGCAACGTACAGACATCGGCTTGCTATAATTTTATTATATGCTGGTATGTATTCATTATGTACGTATCGTAGATTAGTTATAACTTTCTTGTTAGATTATGAGAAAATGTTACTAATGCACATCGTGTTACCTTGCTTGCAGTGGCTTCAATTTTAATCTTACTTTATGTGAAAGTGCTTTTTAAAATCATAAGTGATCAAAGGGCAATTGCTTACGCTTTCACGCTATAACTCAACCCATCGTCATGAAATTTAGCATACATATAGTTCAAAACCCAGAAAAGGACATAGGAAAAATTTATTACTTCCGTGAGGTAGCAAATCTTGCATACAGATCAATAGTCTGACGTAGAGTGATATATATTTGAAGGTCAAGCAGACGAAATCGCGGGCAGTATCTAGTATAAAATATACGGTAAATATACGAAAGTTCCTCTAAACTGCATTTTTTTTAAATTTTTGTCTGGTAATCTGTTTGTTTCTTTGCACATCATGCAAATACTACAGAACAGATTTTGATACATTTTTTTTGTTTGATTGCTCTTGATAAGACTTAAAAACTGGTATACATTTTATCCCATCCCGCGTCTATATATCGCAAACCTTAAATATAACCTAAAAATAGTTAATTAAAAATAAAATAATACGGAAAGCATGTTTTCCTGTATAAAACCTAAATTTTTTTTCAACAGCACCGTGTAAACGTCATCACAAATTCTAAAAATGTTTATATAGAAATTAGTATCTGAGCAAGGAACCAGCGCCTTTTGGAATACCGATCCAGTGTTTTTCAATTGAAATTGTTGACCGAAACTAGAAAATTATGAAATATCTGCCAACCCCAAGCCCTAACTACAAGCTAACTAACAGGATGCCGATAAATTCTGCTAGATTGTTAGTGTATTAGTATTCTTTCACTGTGCTGTCTCGACTTCGATCTACGACTAATACGTGTCCAGGCGACGGCGATATCATTGAAGTATGAAAGTACGTATGTTTACTTAAAATACAGGATAACTACTCAACGAGTATACATACTTCTTTCATGAGAGAGGAATCATGAAAACTGATTATAAGTTAAACTAGAATTTAGTTTATAAACGTGAGTTTAAATTATATCTATTCTTTATTGAACTAAACACGTGATGGATAAATTTGTAGCTCCGCTAAATAATAATCAGAGTATTTAGGATAAATTAAGTACTTTTTTAAATAAATTTATAACGGAAGATGTTATACACTCATATTAACAACATCACATTCATATTTTATACGGGGTAAATCACTTTTAGAGCAAGTAGGTATGAAAGAGAGTGTTGGTGTAAAGATGCGAAAAGGAATGCTCCGATGGTTCAGACATGTGAAAAGAATGCCGGATGAGCGATTGGTTAAGAATATATACAATGCGAAACTGGAAGGATGTAGGTACCGGGGGAGACCGAGACTAAACTACCTAGACCAAATCGGTCATGCATTGATAGCTGGAGTCAAGAGTCTCAAGATAAGAGTATAAAGAGAATTATGAATGTTGAGGAAGCGAGAGATGTATGCAAAAATACAGACTTTTGGCACTCTGTTCCATGTGCAGGAACCTGTCACGTATCATAGAAGTAGGAAACAAGTTTATTAATTTATTGACCACTATTCCAAAACTGTGTTAACAAATTTTTCATTATCCAAGATTAGAAACCAACAGCTGGAAGTAATCAACTTAGAATGTTGGACCAACGAGGTGCTTATATGTACTCGTAGTAATTCAAATCACGGGAGGCATTAAAACAAAAAGAATTCTTACATCTGCTCTTCAACTTGAGCTGCCGTATCACCCGTAATGATCAATTTCAAATTTATAGTAGTTGTTAGTTTATGGATATTTCACGCCATCTATGAGAAGTGTTTGTATAGTTTTTTTTTTATAATAACTCATTCGCTCAAGATTTAACCCCTTATAGAGGTTGCCTTAAAGGATTTTATGTATTTGTACTGAATAAAGACAAAATCGAGGCGGAAGTTAGTCAGCACATTAGCTAGGAGACAGCGATAAACGCTAGTATATAATACTCAATATATAATAATCAATTATATCGTAGTACGTATAATAAATCAAGAGCGTGTCGGTACAGCTTCCATATAGGGTAGCTATGTTAACAGAAAGCTGTGAGGCGAAGTTGTTCGCACGAGCACAAGGTTTCGTTAGAGGTGGAGGACATGTATTTGAATTTCTAGGGACATTTTTATATACTCATGCTTTTTTATATACTACTTGAGCGGCAAACAAGCATATACAGCCCACCTGATGGTAAGCGGTTACCGTAGCCTATAGAAGCTAGCAACACCAACACCAGAGATATCACTCGCGCGTCGACATCTCCAAGGAAATGGGATAGAAAAGATAATAAGGAGGATAGCCAATGGGTTTTTGTCTCCGGCGCTCTCTCACCATACGAAATCCAAATCCAACGTTGTTACAATCGTTGTTACACGCTGATCTTTTGTAGGAGGGTGGTACTGCCCCGATTGAGCCGCCCATTCATGCTGGGATCAGCAACGCTCTACTGCTAGAGGTAGAGGAGGTAGAGAACTGAGGTGTAATTACTACACCCAGAGCTAAATAATTTAGTTCAAATTAATAGGAAAAGCTTATTGCTGTCTACCCATAGAAGGCGCCATGCTACTCTGTTTTTATTTTACGTCCTGCACTAAGGAATAATCCTTGTATCGCAAGGGACTTTACAAACATACCTAGAAGAATCAATTGTGGATCACACAAAGTTTTGTCCTGTGTGGGAATTGAACCCACAGCACTCGAGCGGGGGGCCGGTATCATCATGCCATCTGTGCAGCCAAAAATTTGTATTCGCTAAGTTATAGTGTAGAATCATCATAATAAGAGGTCAGCTGTTTACTGGGAAAAGTTAAAAAACAAAAATCTTTCAAACCATAGTCACCATATCACCCAACTTGGTAACTTTGTTATAAAATTCGTTTTATGTTAACATTTTGGTTAGAAAACATAAGGTTTTCTTACAAAATAGTATTTTTATTGACCGCGATACCGTCAGTTTATAAAACATGTTTTATGAAGGTTATGTTAGTTTTTGTAGATATGATATCAATCTTAAACATTAATTAAAATGTGGTTCTATTTTTGTATCAATAAAAACATCAATGGATCATTGGTTAGTTCTGGACTGGTCCACCAAATTCTGAATTAAAAAATAATATATAAGTACACTATAACGCTCGTATCTATAAACAAGTAACAACGGTTACATAAGTAAAAGTCATTACTAAAATGTCGTTTCTGTTCTACAGTTTAGAATTTGCTAATACAAGATAAGTATGTCAAAATCTAAAAAAATAAAGAATCCTTAGGATAAGGTAAGTTACCACTGAAGTAATGTAACATAGTTCCAGTGGTCCGCCAATAAAGGCGGAGAGACGGCACACGGCGGGTTTAATTAGTAGGCGAGCGCCCCACACTACCCTGTTCGTTGCCCCGAAAGACGGGGTGTGCGGTTAGGAACATTATTTCCCGCCTTAACAAAAAGAATAGGGTAAGTCACTATTTTGGTTACTTGAGTAATAATGCTCTCGAAATAATTTTCAGCATTTGATATCGTAATAAGTTTGTAATATTCTGCCAATATGACTATCAAACGCTATAACAATACTTCTAATTTAATAGAATTAAATTAGCAGAATATTAAAAAATATCTTATTGTTATCACAAAAAATATTTTTGTTGTATTTTGGAAGTTATTGGGTTATTATGAGGTTACTATTTAAAATAATATGTATTATAATTCAGGTATTTTTTATATATATTTTTAGCATTTGACATGCTTAGCACTATACATTAAACACAAAGTGAAAAATGTGAAATCGAAAATAACAGTTACGAGCAGGATATGAACCTGCATCTCCTGGATACCGTTCAGATGGTTTGCTAATTCAGCCATCGTGACAATTGCTCCTGACTGCTAATTTCGATAACACATTCATACTTAACGTCTTTGGGTGACGCCTGCGCCATCTGTCGGAAGTATTTTCATACATTATACCGATCAGGTAAACTTAATTTTACAATTAAGATTTTTACCTAATAATGACTCAAACCCTATAAATATTTAGATAATATGACAATATTGATTTAGATAATATATATTTAGATGATATGTTATTTTCGATTTCACATTTTTCACTTTATGTTTAATGTATAGTGCTGAGCATGTCAAATGCTAAAAATATATATAAAAATATCTAAATATTTAAAGGGTTTGCGTTATTATTAGGTAAAATCTTAATTGTAAAATTAAGTTTACCTGGTCGGTATAATGTATGAAAATACTTCCGACAGATGGCGCAGACGTCACCCAAAGACGTTAAGTATGAATGTGTAATCGAAATTAGCAGTCAGGAGTAATTGTCACGATGGCTGAATTGGCAAAGCATCTGGACGGTATCCAGGAGATGCAGGTTCAAATCCTGCTCGTGACTGTTATTTTCGATTTCACATTTTTGACTTTGTGTTTAATGTATAGTTCTAAGCATGTAAAATGCTAAAAATATATATAAAATAAAAATTCTAAATATTTATAGGGTTTGCGTCATTATTAGGTAAAATCTTATTTGTAAAATTAAGTTTACCTGGTCGGTATAATGTATGAAAATACTTCCGACAGATGGCGCAGGCGTCACCCAAAGACTTTAAGTATGAATGTGTTAGCGAAATTAGCAGTCAGGAGCAATTGTCACGATGGCTGACTTGGCAAAGCATCTGGACGGTATCCAGGAGATGCAGGTTCATATCCTGCTCGTGACTGTTATTTTCGATTTCACATTTTTCACTTTGTGTTTAATATTATAATTCAATGAAAATTTCAGTGACGTCTTCCACAGAAATTTCTTAAGAATAAGTACCTAATTACTTATTTATATGAGTTACAGACGACCTCAACCATGAAGACAAAATGTCAGAAGTTTCGCTCTTAAAGCTTAAGAGTCACACGCAAGTTTTAATAATGCGTAAGAAATCCAACATACAGTATATACTTATTGAAAAAACATATTGATAAATTGTAAATTATATTACTGCTCACTTAGTTTTTAAAACAGGTAATCATTAAAACTTAAAATAACATCGATACTTCCATCAGCATACCAATTAAACTATCGATATATTAGTTAATTAGTAATTACTGTCTATCACAATCGCATCGAACAACTCGATACACGCAACAATAGATAATCTAAACAATCTATAGTGTACGCCATCTGATATTCCAGACGCAGGGCGGTGACCGGGCATACACTAAATAATATGTATGTACTATAGATAGGACAGCTTGCAACGTGGGTAATAAAATACAAAATACTGTCACATTTCAGCGAAATATTTTCGCGCTGTGGACGTTTCGGAGCGTTGCCGAAACTTTATACAGATTGATGCTATTTATTTTTAGGAATATATATTAATAAAAAGTTAATCCTCTTATTCATAAAAACAAGAGTGGTAGAGCCTTACTTATTCCAGCATGAATGGGTCGGCTCAATCGGGGAAGTACCACCCTCTCACAGAAGATCTGAGTGAGAAAATTCATTATCAGATATCGCTACATAACTAATTAGGTTCAAATCCATGAAATATGTAATGACGACATGTATCAACTACACGTGACACTTCTTCGTATGAGTGAGACTACTGCTGTAGCTATTGCATAATAAAATATACAGAGAACTACATTCAATGAAAGCTGTTCTACAAACACAGGATCCATGTAGAGAAGTGGTTCTACGTTTCCGCAGAAGAAAAACATCTAAGGAAGGCACGTTCTGTGTGGTTTGTAGAACCTCGTTTGTAGTGGACACTTCAACTTTTTAAGTTTTCTATCCAACTGTTCCAATAACGCTGAGAGAGGTTTCATATAACTTTTCAAGAGATCCGAGATTGTTGTAGATTTCTATAACAATCTCTATTTTCTTCAACAACTGAATTAAATTGGCTGTTATTTTTACATTTGTAATAAGTTTTTTAATGGTTTATTATTACACGTCTTATTATGATTATTTTTTATAAGTCGTAGAAATTAAGTGCGTAGAGGTATCTCTATAAAATCAAGCACAGAGCTAATAAAGAAAAACACTACCGACTGGCACGAATCGATAGAGACTCTGGTATTAATCAAACAGGTTTCAGTATAAATAAGGCGGTAAATCTGTTAGGTTATTTTTGAAACGTCTCGAATATATATTTCGTTCACACGCATCGTTCACAGGTATGACCTTGACCTACGCCTTAATAATCTGATATAAAAAAATAAGTTTATTCAAAAATTTGCTGCTACAGCTTCGTACGTGTGGAATTTAAAGGAAAAATGATGTTTCACAGATTTTTTATGGATTGGGTAACAGTGTAATCACTTATTATCGGGCCGGAACGAGTCTCTACCACCGTCTCCCGTGTGACCAACCTGAAGTCCAACCTGAAGTACCTCAGTGTATTTTGAATGGATCGGGAGACAGCCTAGCATTCTTTCATTTTGCATCCGTGAAATGAGATGGTAAGCAGTGGGTAAAGTTGATAAGATGGCTAAAGTTAATTGACTTACCCGTTGTCCTAGGTGAACGACAAACGCGGTAATACGAAGCGACGCGACGCGACACGAAAATATCAAATAGAGGTTGTATGTAGAAACGGGTACCCCCGTTGCCCTAGGTGAGCGACGCGACGCGATGCGACGTATTGCGGCTAATACTTTAATCGCGTTTCATCGCATTGATATTAGGCGACAACGCAGGTATAAGTACATACAACCTCTATTTGATACTTTCGTGTCGCGTCGCATTATCTCTTTTGTCGTTCACCTAGGACAACGGGTTACAAACAAACGCTTCAATTCTATTTATTTGTGTAAGCAGAGTTACTCATTAGTTATATCCATGGAACTTTTGTTTTTTCAAGAATTTATTTATATATTGATTTAATCAAATTTAGTTACAAGATCATAATATTAACTAGCTGCATACCACTGAATAAGTTCAAATTTCTTCAATAAAGAACGTTCTTCGTGAGAGACTGTTTGATACATCAAGTAGGTTTCTGAAAAGAAACCTGTGAAACAGGTCACTATCACCAGGATCCCCGCAATGGATTGTCACTTGTAATGTTTCATAATATATTGCTTACTTCAACAGAATATCGTTTATACGCACGTATAAAATATTAACTTTACATATTTTTTTTCAGTGTGACAGATGATCTGTTAATACCCCTTGTACTTATAGTAGGTAGTACAGTTTAATCAAGTAACTGATCACGAAAAAATATCAAATACTTAAAGATTTATAACAATAATGAGAAATTAAAATGGAAAATATAGAGAAACCATCCATAACTTAATCATATATTTTACAAATTGATTGATTGATTGAATTAAAATAAAATAATAGCAGGTATAACGTTTTAATACAAACGTGTTCATAGCAATGCCGCTACTGCAATTATTCGTGTGCTGCTCTATGACCGAGGTAATTGCTCGGCTGGCGTTATGCCAATGTTGGGCCAATTTTATTAAAACTATAAGCATTGTCAACGTTCGCTCACACTTAGTCAGTATGTTATTTAATAAGACAACTCGTTATAGATAATTGCAATAAAGTGAAGTTTACGATACGTTATACAAATATCCATCCATCCATCAGCCTTTCGACGTCCACTGTTGGACATAGGCCTCCCCAAGACAACGCCACAACATGTGTTTCGTTTATATGGGGGATAATAAAAAATACAAATATACTTTTACCTAATTTTTCTATTACAAACTCCTTACAAAGTGATTACTTAATCTTAATATGTGGCTGGCTAAGATAAATTAATCTATGTTTTGGTAAAAAACTGATTTTTCAGTTATATCGGATTTGCTCGCACACAGCATTTTCAGATAGATCGTCACGGGGCACGTAAGGGTAATAACAGCAAGACGCTTTAAGAATTGTCTTTATGATGACTATCATAAGACGACGTCTATTAGTCTTTTCTTATAAAGCTTAAGAAAGCCAGCACAAAGTTTAGAAACGCTACCCCTACTTTATAGGCAAGCCACATAAGTAACAAAAGAGCCGCAATTTAATCATAATATTCCTCGGCATTTCTCATATTCGCCCTTATCATTCATATCATCGGTTTTCTCAGAATATTCCAGGCACATTCCTTATTTATAAATCTCTTTGTGAATATATAAAACCTCTTAAATTACTTCTGCGTGATAATAGATGATGTTTAATACGATTTATAATCTCAAAGATAATGGGGTTACTTATCAATATGTTCATTACTTATTTAAATCATAAAATACATTGCTATATCTCGAAGAAAATGAGATATAAAGCTGATATGGTAGAAAGTTTTGGCGTTAAATGGAACGTGACACAAAACGCCCTCTTAATTTCAAAAGTTAATTCATTCCAGTTTGAAAGGGTTCAGAATAAATTATTTTCTCAAAGCAAAACGTCTGTCTGAGATCTATGTTAACAGTAAAATATCTGATAACCAAAGTTAGTCCACAGTGACCTAAAGTCTACATTTTCGTACCATAAAAAAAACTATATGGTTGTCTGTAAAGTCGGTTTACGGACGATAATTTTACGTGATAACGTCATATAGGTCCACGATGCAATATTTTTTGCTATAGGCAACTTTGATACGTTTTCTGAGGGTTTCACAAACAATGCATCGGTCGCCATACATTTTCAGGCGGAACGTGACACTTTTCCGTGCGTGCAGCCGGCGTTCATCGATTTATAAGACGCTATCACGTCAAAACTCCTGTGCTATATTGTAGATTTAAAAACATTGATAGTATCACGCCTGTATTCCCCGAAGGGGTAGGCAGAGGAGTATTACACACCCACGGTTCGCTAGCTATGTTTAAGTCCCACGTAATAGGGGGCGAGCCTATTGCCGTCTATTGGGCACATTTTCAAACGCCGGCCTGCTACTGAGAATTTTTATTTTTCGAAAAACCTCAATAACATTGCTCGAACCGTGGATCGAAACTGAGACCTCATAATCAGCTGTCGCTCACACTACCGCTGCACCACCGAGGCAGTTGTAGACCAACTAAAATAATTAAGATTTTACTAATAAATATTTTTTTAGTAAGTATGTAGTAGTATGTAGTTTAATATTTTTTTATTGCCTTAGTGTAAACGCAGAGCAATTGTAAATCGCAGTATTACATAAAAGCAATAACATTAGTAAGATAATAAAATGTTCTTATTCAAATTATGCCGGTTGGCAGAACATCGTACACGGGCAGACAATATTATAGTGGCGTGGGCAGGTCTTCAAATCATAATATTTATAGACGCGATGAACACGGAATATTTGTTGAGGACAGTTAACAATACCTGTGTATTGTTTCATTTATATTTTACATGAATGACTCCCACCTACATTCTCGGCATTGTTTGGCCACCCAGAACAGCAGGACTTTGTTACGAGCGCTTTAGAAACGCGTTAGTTATCTGTTAAATTAGACTACACTATATAAAAAAACAGCATCACGCCTGTATCTCCGAGGGGGTAGGCAGAGGTGTATTACACACCCACGGTTCGCCAGCTATGTTTAAGTGCCACGTAATAGGGGGCGAGCCTATTGCCGTCTACCGGGCACATTGCCAAACTCCGGGCTGCTACTGAGATTTTTTTTTTTACGAAAAGCTCAATAACATGCCCGACCCGGGGATCGAACCCGAAATCTCATGATCAGCAGTTGTACAAACTACCGCTGCACCACGAAGGCAGTTGTGATACACTAAATCAATGTCTTTAAATTTAGAAATGTTTGTACACTGACATTAGAATAGAATAGAATAGAATAGAATAGAATACACTTTATTGTACACCAAACATAAGATAAAAACAATAATTTACAATAAAAACTATCAACAAGTATGTACAATGGGCGGTCTTATTGCTAATAGCAATCTCTGCCAGACAACCTTTGGATGGAGTTAACAAGTACGATGCTGCAGTTATGTTGTAGGTGTACGTATACATAAATAAATATACATCTACAAATATAAATAATACTATAGGTAATCATAAATATCACATATAAATTAAAATCTTAAAATGACAAATAATGATCTTTGACCAATATTTTAAATTTAGTCAACGTATTTGCGCGTCTGATGTCTAATGGTAAGGCATTCCATAAGTTTACTGCCGTCACTTTAAAAGACTTACTAAGATATTTTGTGCAATGCGTTGGTATTTTGAGCCTAAGATTTTCTGACGACCTCAAGGTCTTCCCATGTGTGTCATGTAGGAATTCAAAATTTCCTTTAAGATAGGAAGGGTATGACGGGTTGAACAGAATACTGTATAACAAGAATAGTAAATGAGCGTTCCGACGAAGGCGTATTGGTAACCACTTGAGATTGTTTCGAAATTCTGAGACATGATCGTATTTACGTAAACCGAATATAAATCTTATACAAAAATTTTGAAGTCGCTCAAGTTTTTCAAGCTGGTTCTCGGTAAGATCTGGATAGCTAGCATCTGCATAATCAAGAATAGGAAGTAGAAGGGAATTTGCAAGCGCAATTTTGGTGACAGTGGGTAGAAAGTTTCGCAACCGTCTCAATGACCCTGCTGATCTGAACATTTTCCGACTCACCTCTTGCAACTGGGGATCCCAAGAGAGGTTTTTGTCAATTAGTATACCCAAATTCTTCACTTTATCGCTTATAGGTATTATTGTGCCATCAAAAACGATTGGTGGTAATTGTGTCCATTGCACCTTAGATGTTAGTCTAGAGCTACCCACAACAATGACTTGTGTCTTAACGGGATTCACCTTAAGCCCGTGTGAATTACTCCAACTACTAATTAAATCCAAGTCCTTATTGGTGATTCTGATGGCATCTGACAATTCAGCTAAAGGTGCCTGAGTATATATTTGGAGATCATCTGCATAAAGGTGGTAGGAGGAAATAAGCTTATTAGAGATGGTATTTATAAATACTGCGAAAAGTAAAGGAGAAAGCACGCCGCCCTGGGGTACACCAACAGTTGTATTGCACCATGTTGAGTAATTATTTTCTATACGAATACGCTGTTGGCGTCCACACAGGTAACTACGAAACCAACCAATACCCGTTGGAGATATGTTAAGTGAGTTTAGTAGGCAAAGTAATATGTCATGATCCACCGTGTTAAATGCATTGGAGAAGTCTAACAAGGTGAGCACAGTAAGATTACCACGGTCCATGCCTGATCTAATGTCATCGGTTACCTTAATTAATGTCGTAGTTGTACTATGACATGAGCGGAAGCCAGATTGGAAAGGATTGAGGAGCTTATTTATATCAAGAAAGGAACTGAACTGGTTATGGACAAGGCGCTCAAGAACTTTGGACAGGAAAGGTAGTATGGATATGGGACGGAAGTCAGAAAAACAGGAAGGCTTAGACTTTTTTGGTAGAGGGGTAAGTTGCGCCTCCTTCCATTTGGATGGGAAGATACCACAGGATACAGAGAAATTGAGGATATGGCAGATTATGGGAAGGACTTCGTCTAGGATGGGAATAATCATATTGCGGCTTATGGAGTCGCTACCAATGGCATTAGAAGTTATTGACTGAATGCTCTTCTTAACATCACAAGCAGTGAATTGGTTAATGACGAAAGGTGGATAGTTAGGTGTTGGAAGTGTTGAAAGATATTTCATAGTATTTTCTTTAACTGTCTTTTCTAAATTAGACGATACTGAGAATACTTGATTAAGCAAATCAATGTTTAAGTCCTTAGGAATTGTGTCAATACGCGATTTTCCAACACCCAATGTTTTAAGAAATTTCCAGACTTTAGCTGGATCTCCGTCCTGAACCGAATTATGAATGTGTTGGCGTTGTGCATCCCTACACACCTTGTTGCAGTGATTTCGTATTGTGCAGTATTTCTCCCAGTTTAAAGCACTTGGTCGAGTCTTGTATTTAAATTTAGCAGTTGCTTTCTTTGCCATGAGCATCCTTATGTGGTCAGTGAGCCATGGTGAGGGTTGATGTTTCATTTTTACCGGTCGTATAGGTGCATGTTTATCGTATAGTAGAAGAAGACTATTATTGAAATAATTAACTTGGTAATCTACTGAGCTTGAAGAAACAAGTGGTGTCCAATCTATGTTACTGGCATCCTTACGCAAAGCATCCACATCCATGCGACCAAAACTGCGCTGCATAAAAATTTTAGGTTTGGCCTTTGGGGGACGCACTTTATAAGATAAGAACACTAAATCGTGGTATGAGAATACGTCAGCTGCATGTTGACCATGCATTTCAACCTGTTCTTTAGAGGAAACTAGTATTAGATCAAGGAGTGAAGGGACAGAATTAGGAAAATTATGTGTAGCATTGAGTGGTAGAATAAAAAGGTTTTTAGATTCAACTAAGGAAGTAAAAGAAGAAGAACGAGAATTATTTTTAAGGAGACAAGTGTTAAAGTCACCCATCAGGATTGTGTGCGTATAGGATGGGACCAGTTTGTCCAAAAGACATTCAAATGACGCAAAGAAATCTATACGCAAGGAAGGGCAATAATATACACCGAGCAGGATTTTTGTGTGTTGGAGTTCAACTTCCAGGAAAAGATGCTCACCAGCATTTGCTGGAGGTGGCTGCGCAGACATATCAACAATGGTAAAAGGAATGTGGGTACGGATATATATGGCGACACCGCCACCACCACCAACCGTTCGATCATTCCTGATAAGCTGATATCCAGGAAGGGAATATAAAGTGGACGGGAGACATGGCTTCAGCCATGATTCAGAGACAAGAATAGCGTGAATATTCTTATTATTGAAATTTGCTAGCATATCCGGGAAGTGGGCCGGAACACTTTGGGCGTTGATATGAACAACATTGAAATTCCTCGGGCTATCAGAAAATTGTGCTTCAAGTAAATCATTTAGAGGAGGAATGCTGACAAAACTAACATCACTGTCACTAACTGAATAGAAGCTTTCATTGTCGTAATCACTCATCAAAGATAATATACTTATATCTGCAAACTATATACTTCTAGGTACACAATAATAAGGTAAACTATATTTTATATTGATATACTACTTATATAATTAATATTTTATTACTGTATATAAAGTAGGGGTATTTACTTTTACCTGCCAGTTGTGCCGTTAAAAAGAAAATAACTAAATAAATAAACATGAGTAACAAAATTTGAGTAATAAATGCATAGTGAATAAAAGCAACTTACGTAAGTAGCTACCAGTTCCCAAAACATGATAAAAAATAAAAAGAATAATAATAGGGAAAGAAAAAAAAAAAAAAAAAAAATACTATAATTACAATGAACTAGTACTAAGCAATATTATATATGTATCAAATATATACATGGAGATGAAACGTCTACATTGCACTACTCTAAGACATGACATTTACATGGAGATGAAACGTCTACATTGCACTACTCTAAGACAATACATGACATTTAGGCTGATGGTACTGCCAAAGCCTAGTAATAAATAAATTAAAAAGAAGAAAAAAAAAAAACATTACATGACAGGACAAACCAAACTACAAAGTTACATACAAAGTTTACAATTAGAATTACAAACTATGAAAGGCTAACACAACAAATAATTTGACGAATCAAATTGAAATTTAAAGGACATATTTTATCTTGTGAATTGTGATCGCATATGTAAACCAGTATCTTTCATTAGTCTGTGTTGTACACAAGGATTGTAACTTATGTTTTGTTTATTGTTAGTAACATAGTTAAATAACTATACTGGGAAGTTAGTAAACTAGTAAGAAAAATTATGTCGGTACATTAAACTTACATAAACATCCACCATTATCATGATGTGCTTAGCTTTAGGGAACTGGCAAATGCTGTGATATAATAATGTGAAAATAAGAATATTACTTCTTCGTGACTGTACGCTTCGATTTGGCAGCTGCTTTTGCTGGAGCTACGGGCTTTTCGGCATCCTGAGGCTCGATTTTATTTAATTCTATGAGAGAACTTAACCGATGTCGCACGCCAGCACTGGTAGTGATGTATATGAAGCCCTCCTTAGTCCATGAATTTGTTATGCCAAACTTATCTCTAGCTGCCATAAAGACCTGATGTCTTTGCTTTGTCAGGAACTCAGATATAGTTATACCAGTGCCTTTAAATTTGGTTTTGGCATACCATATGCTGTCTCTCATAGACACCGTTTCAAATTTGACAGCGATGGATCTAGGCTTGTCACCATCTGTGAAGCGGCCCATTCGATGACACCTTTTAATAGAGGCAGCGTTAAAATCTTGAAGCTTGAGATGACTCTTGAGAATATTCGCCACTATATTTGATGTCTCCTCTTGTTTTTGCTCGGCCACACCATGTAGAAGCAACATTTTCCTGCGGCTACGCATCTCCAAAGAATCCACCTGACTCACAAGAACATCAATTTGTGATTGCAGATTATTTAGTGTTCCTTTAATGAAGGCCTTAAATGTGGAGAATTCTGAAGCGAGAGAAGTTAGTGTTGTTGGTGAGCTAGATTTTTGAGACAGCTGAGCTTCAAACAGTGCCATTCTGTCACTAAAAGAGGCATTTAATTCTGCAATTGTCTTCTGGATTGACTTAGTCTCCATATTTTCAACGAGAGTTGCAGTTTTGTATGTAGTGATTTTATACTTATGATAACACTATCCTGGCAGGTACTTGCTATTAACTAAATATACTGACCATTAAATAATAAAACAATTAACTATTTAAATTATAATAATGTAGAAAATGCAGAACAGAAAATTTTACACCCTGCCTTTTAAACTACCCACAACGAAAAAACCTTTTTCCAAGGAATTTCTACAAACTGGTATCTAGGAGTACCTTAACCTTATTTTTAATTACTATACTTTTAATATTTTCAACAGTAATACGTGGCCAACAGTAGGGATACCTAAAGGAGACCACTGAAGTAATGTAACATGGTTCCAGTGGCCCGCCAGCACAGGTGAAGAGACGGCACACGACGGGTTTATTTAGTGAGTGAGGGCCCCACACTATCCTGTTCGTTGGACCGAACGTCGGAGTGTACGCGGCCAGGAACACTTTTTCCCGCCTTAACAAAAAAAAGGTATACTTAAAGTAAGGGGTTTGCTCCTCCGGTGCTCTCACTCATCGAATACACATAAATCACATAATACACAACAGTAGGATATTCTACTTCTACCGTTGTTGTTCTTCTATGAGAGGGCGGTAACTGAGTAATTTTCAACATATTTGTTCCCTACCTCCCTAAGTAATCCGTTCTCGAAAGCAATACACTCCATTAAGCATCATCATCTTATAAAATGTCCTTCGTGACTAAACTTCAGTATATAAACAGTTTTACGCGGTAACTACTGCGAGTTGTGTATGATTACGATGTGTGTGTGGGCGGGCGGATGCGAGCAAGATATCGCGTGCGCTTGTGCAACGACACTAGAGATGGGACACGTGTATCGATGACAATAATTAATATAAACTTATTTAAATTTTTATTTTGTTACGACCCGGCGAACTTCGTACTGTCATATTTAATTTTTTCGTGAATGCTTCATCTTTCTAAATCCTGAAATTATAATTTGGCTTTGGCTGGCCGATCAACTGAACGTCAATATGCAAATGTTTTGTCAATATATTGTAGATCTCTCACAGTCTTCTGTCTAATTTACTCACTCACTTTTCATATTGTGTTTTTTTTTAATTATCCGTACATTTTTTTAAAATATTTTTTTTTTACACAAACCTTGTCCTGACTATAAGGAACACAAAAAAGAAGAATTATCTAATTTGGCGCAGTCGTTTGGAAGTTAAGCGCGTACATACCTACATTCCACCGATTCATTTTTATTTATACCTACTATAGATTTATAAATGAGTTTAAATGTTAGTGTTGTGAAGGACTAAGAATACATAAGTAATGTCATCACCTTCCATTTCGCGAAAGTAGTAAAACAGAGGCAGTTTTTTTAAATATTATGAGGGTGGTAAACAAGCACACGACACACCTAATACGTAACATACACAGAGCACGCCAAGAGCAAGATCATCACCACCATGGCAGTCGTCTACACGTTGAAACGTCAGGGTCGCAAAAGCAGCACCACTGAAGCAATATTAGCACATACATAACTAGATATTTTATAATCCTGTAAAACTCGTGTATTCTCCACTCCTAAAAACATTATGCACTCTGTTGGCACACGTCCAAGCCTCATAAATTGTTTTGTATATAAAAATTGCAATACAGCACTAACGCTAGCCTAGATATTCTGTAAACAGCAGACACAAGAACTCTGATTCTGTTGGAGTTTTGAAGTTATATCATCTACGTGCCCACGTACGGTACTCGGGCGATAAATCTCTGGAGATGTATAGTCACTTAGAGAACGAGCACTACTACTATTGAAAGGATCTAAAAGCGAGCTCTACCCAGTGTCGCGGGGTTAGAGTTCAAGCATAGCGCAATAGCGGAACATCTGTTAAGCTCTAACACTAAAATTTTACATCTGCATGAAAACCACCAGTTTGTCCGTAACAACGGCTAATAATGTAATCCAGTCGATTCGTTGGGATACGAGTAAGACCCGGCGGCGACGTGATGCACCACCCGTCACGACTCTTTCGAATGGGAATAAAAAGAAAGCAGAGAAAGGTCGTTTTAATATAAATGGCAATCCATTTGCCATGCCTATCTAAGGCGAAACTGGTGTGGATTTATATACTTATCTGTGACAGGAAAAATACATAAACATTCACAGCTCAAACCATTTCTATCCTACCTTATTTACTTGCTAATTACTTCGCTCTTGAAGGTCACAGCGTGTAAATCTTTTGGAAAAATTGAGCTACAAAATGAAGTACAAAATGAAGATTTTTCAAATACGACAGATACTTCCAAAGAATAGCACTTTAAACCATATTAAATAACTTAAAATATTTATCATTTATTTAAACTATTATAAAGCTGTAACAGAGCTATGTCTGTACATTTAAGATATTTGAGAAAAAATGACTGTAATAGGCTATATAGGCGTGTCTAAACACAAAACGATTTATTTAAGAATTTTTTGTCAGTTTATCTGTTTGTTTGTTCGCGCATCCCGCAAAAACTACAAAACGGATTATGATCCAACTTTTTTATTTGATAGCTATTAATTAGACTTAAAAACTGGTATACATATTATCCCGCTACTATATCGGGAACCTGAGATATAAGAAAAATTCTCAGTAGCAGCCCGGAGTTTGGAAATGTGCCCGGTAGATGTCAATAGGCTCGCCCCCTATTACGTGGGACTTAAACATAGCTGGCGAGTCGTGGGTGTGTAATACACCTCTGCCTACCCCTTCGGGGAATACACGCGTGATGCTTTGAGATATAACCCAAAAACTAGCTTTTGGCTGCGCCGAAGCCGCGGGCAAAGGCTAGTTGAATATAAACATATTACATATTTTCAGACAATATACACAGACGTATATTACCTGAAAATGATTACACAGTGGTGGTATAGCAATTTAGATAACGAATCCATATTACCAATATTCAATATTTAGTGCGATCATATATCGTGTATAGCGTACCACGATATTGTCATAAAAAAGAAACATTTTGTAGAATTCCTCGATAAACGAGTCGACAAAAATGCAACCCTATTTTCCGGATAATTGACAACCAGTTATTTATGATTATAAAAAAAACCTTGTGAAATAATTTAACATTGTCACATAATGGTTTAATACGTTTCGTAATGGATTTTATATTACTTTATTGGATTGGGATTTATGCACGAAAATGTGCCTTTTGGATGGAAACATTTTAATAAATACCTTGAATATTAGTGAGACTTTCCGAGTTTGGTGAGATGAAGATCTAAAAATATACATAATATACCCGTAGTAGTAAATAGAGTGACTATTTGCGTAACGTTTAAATCTAGGAAGAGACGATACTACTGCAAGAGAAGGGAATTGGAAGGAACCTAACTGACCGCTGTGGTACCTATTTCTTTCTCATGTAGCAGTTGAGTAAGGTAGAGCCCCGATGACACATGGGCTGTCAAAAAACCAAGAAGATTTTGAGACTGGTCTTTTAGACCAAAGGAGCACAAGCAAATCACTTCTTTGAATTGTTAAATTTTGAGACACGCTTACCGTACTGAATCTGTTATCGTATGTAGATTTTTCTAGTACCCATATTACGTAAGATCACGCTATCTCCCTTGTGGGGTAGGCAGAGAGAACAGAGTGGCAAAAAGCTCTATCCTTGCATACATCGCTCGCTTCCTCAATACACGCTCTTCATACACGCTCGCCGTTTTCAGAGACTCCTGACTCCACCTTCCTTTTTAGTACCTACCCATATTGATTTCATAAATCCCTTATTTCAAAACTAAGTTTTCTTTTGTGGGTGATTAGAATTATTTATGAATAATGATGATTAAACACACAAGCTCACTTCATACCAAACTTGGCCACTTGACTGTACTGACATTTTGGTTGGCATTTCGGAGGTGATAGGTTACGTTCCTGTGTAACTTTAGTTGTAGCTATAAGAGAAACCTACATAACTAATTTAAAATGTCACCATTTAGATTCTTTATTTCGTACATGCTGTTTCCAGAATCAGATAACATACAAGACACCATTCAAGTAGTTAAAGCGTAGGCGATACAGCTAATATCTTACGCAAAACCTTATAAATAATAATGATTTTACTTTCCAAGAATACAGTTAAACGTTAAAACGCGTTTATTATAGATATAAATCAAATAACGCAACTGTAACACGCACTTAATTGTTAAATTTTAACCGTTTGTAAGATTTACGATATAAACGTTATCTTGTTTCAATGCAACATTCAATAATTGATTGTGTAAGTTCGGGATTTAGAGAATGGTATTGAGATCAAACAATACGCGCAGGCCGGAAGTTTAAAGAATTAAGGGCGCGTGAGACACGCGTATGTCACGCGGTCGCAGTCAATTGTTGAATGATCGACAGTTTAGTGTAGGAACTAATTATTTTTTCAACCCTTTTACTGTTTCACCACTAGGTACGGGTCTCGTAACTGAAACGAATCTTTGTATAGCTTTCTAAAATGTGTGTCAGTATGTTCTTCCGATCCTTACTAATATTATAAATGCGAGTGCGTTAGTTTGTTATATGTACTTACATTTTGAAATTTTGTATACATACATTTCCACAATATTTTATGTTCTTGGTGAGCACCAACTTTTAATTTAGTACATACATAAATTTAAACATTGCTAGAAATTTGAGAATTAAAAAAGTGGCTTATGAGTTTCTTGCCGGGTTCTTTCCATGAAAAGCCTTACTACGGAATTCGGCCGCTTGTGGCGATTGCAATCGCGATATTGCGGATGCACTTGCCTCAAGCGCTCGTGTTAGTTATTAGTATCGTTGACGATTTTCAATGCTATATAATGAGCCTATGAAATAAAGATATTATTGAATTTGAATTTGACATATAGTTGGAAGCTCAGACACACATCAACATTTTACCTCGGAGAAATTGATAATTCCTGTGGGGTGATAGGTAATTTTGCATAGAGATAGTTACGTGCCGTAGATTAGTATTTATAATCTTTATTCCACGCCGACGACGTCCCGGCCCGAAACTAGTAATCCATAAATCGGGTGTATGTCGCGCGATAAGCGGTAAGCGATCCAGAAATACAGTCATATTTTATAGACCACTTTGTCTAGCCTTTACTAATTGAATAATATCTTTGAATCTAAGCCAATACAGAAAATAAAATTTCTCCGTAAAGAAACTTAATTAAAAATAGTGAACGTTTCAGTCAATCTCTCTGTGGAAGACAGAATCAAGAGTCTCAAAGTGTAATGATGTTATGATTAGTCCAGCCAGCTCGTTAGTACAATTAAGGCAATCCGAACAAATTTAAACATCAATCAAAATAATTATATAAAATAAAGAGTTTTCTACATATAGGTATGTCTAATTCCGTAGCAAACCTCGAACTCATTAACAGATGGTAATTCCCAGATTCCCAATTTCCAATCCATAGAGATATAAGCAAGTAGGTATCAACTACAGTTACCCTTCTAGTTAAATCTATGCCTACTTGGATACGGGAAGAGGGTGGAAATGCAATATCCTGGTTCGAACTCGCATTGATTGCACCGAATCTATATTAACCAGCTATAGATACAGTGCAGTTATTACCCGTGGGTTTTGCAGTACGGAATGAGTTTTAACTTTTATTATCTAAAATTATATCGGTATCCTTTTTGTAGAATAAATATATTGTTTGCGACTGCTGATCATGAGCTCTCGGGTTCGATCCCCAGGTCGGGCAGTGTTATTGAGGTTTTCGTAAAAAGAAAAAAATTCAGTAGCAGCTAGGAGTTTGGAAATGTGACCGGTAAAAGGCAATAGGCTCGCCCCCTATTACGTGAGAATTAAACGTAGCTGCCGAATCGTGGGTGTGTAATACACCACTACTCTACCCTTTCGGGGAATACAGGCGTGAAGCTATGTAATATATTTTTCATGGCGCTTAGAGCCAGCTGTGCTCACTGATCTCGAAAATTAATATTCAAGTTTCAGTATAAAAGCAAAAATATCTACAAATAGCAAAGCTAATGAGGCGCTACAATTTAGAGTTACTGAATATTATACTAATTATTGTAATAACATTTTTCGCTGGATTTTTTTATGAAATTAATTAAGGAGTGTCTTTTCAAAAGGGCTTATATTTTATTTCGGAAAACAAAAATTATTTTCTTTTTTCTTTAGTGCAATTTGGTCCGAGTTCCACCGTCTCAATCATTTTCATGGTATTATTGGTTTATAATATAGTCAGGAGTCTCCGAAACCGGCGAGCGTGTAAGAAGAGAATTGTGAATGTTGAGGACGCGAGCGATGTATGCAAGAATTGTGAGTGCCTTTTGCACTCTGGACTCTCTGCCTATCCCGGAAGGGAGATGGCATGTAGATAAGTAAGTAAGTATTGGTTTATAAGAACTTTCCTCTAGAAAATTATATAGGGTACAGAACAGCATTTTGATCCGCATCAGACCTTTTTTTTGTTAAGGCGGGAATAAATGTTCCTAACCGCACACCCCGTCGTTCGGGGCATCGAACAGGGTAGTGTGAGGCTCTCACCTACTAATTAAACCCGCCGTGTGCCGTCTCTCCGCCTGTAAAGGCGGGCCACTGGAATTGTATTATATTATGTTTAATATCTATTATACGTATTTAAAAAAAAAGTAATATATGTATTATATCCGTAATCTGGTACTCATAGCACAAGCGTTAAGCTTAGTTTGGGACCAGAAGACGTTGTGTGAAATGTCTGTGCATATTTATTTATTTTATTTATTTATTACTTCAGTGGTCCGCCGGCAGCTTAGATCATGCTACACCTGCAGTATAAAAGCGCTTAATAACCGCTCCATCTGAAAAAGCCACTTTACTTACTATACTGGGTACTTGCGTCTATATCTTCGCGTCAAAAAATTGCGGAATAGAAACCGTGCATGTTCAAATGCAATGTGGCCTAGAGCTTACTCATGTGACAACGCAATTAACATTTGACAATGAGCGAGAAACCCCTCACACGCTGGTGGCAGCTTATTAAGTCATATCGGTGACCATAAACAAGGACAATTATAATGTTAGTAAGTATAACGGAAGTAGGGACGGTTTCCGGTTATATATTACGAAAAAACATGATATATTTATGATTTAATGGGACGATATTGCCACAACAGTGCATTTTGTAAGCTTAGTTGAGTGAATCACAAATCGCACATCCATAAACCTTATATTAACTTAGCATAGCATCACGCCTGTATTCCCGAAGGCGTAGGCAGAGGTGTATTACACACCCACAATTCGCCAGCTATATTTAAGTCCCACGTAATAGAGGGCAAGTGTATTGCCGTCTACCGGGCACATTTCCAAACATTGGGCTGCTACTGAGAATTTTTCTTTTTACGAATTGCCCGACCCGGATATCAGACATGATACCTCATGATCCGCAGTCGCACACACTACCACTACACTACCGAGGCACTTATCTTAACTTGGAATGACTTTTGCTGTAGTGTACCGGATTCATTACACTGGTGCTCAATATGAGGCTCGAACCAACGACCCTAACATTAAGAGTCTCATGCTCTACCAACTGTTCTAGGTACATGGCATACTTAAGACTTTAAATTAAATGGTACCAAGTGGGAGTACTCACTTGTAATCGGGACACCAGAACCTGAAACCCTGAAGCATCTCATTGTGTTTTTGTTGAAGCCGGAGATAGCTGTTCATTCTTTCATATCCGCGAAATGAAATTATGAGCAGCGGCTTGACAGTATTCTTATTATAGATGAGTCCATGGGCGACAGCTACCATTTACCATCAGGTCAGTCGTGGCTCGTGTGTGATATGAGCACGTAAAACATTACATTAATTACGTGATATGTATCTATGATCATAGTAAGGTAATGAACTAAAGCGTATAATGTTCCTGAATTATATAATTATTTGTAAACACGCAATGCCTGATTACCTCGCTTAAAAGCATTAGGGACTAGGCATTAACGTGGCAAACGCCTAACAAAATAAATCCTAAATAAACCATTGTTGATTTAGTAATTAAACAACGAAGGATTATGAAACATTTGCGACACAATATCTTATTTGTTTTACGATTGAAAGGAGGATTTTGTAAAGAATGTTATTAATTATTTAGTCTCGTTAACTTTATTGTTAAATAATCTTGTCTTTGTTAAATTTGGTAGGAATCTTCGCAATTATAGGAAGACAGGTGAAAGCATGATATTTTGTAAATAGTCCACTCCTCTTTGTCTGTTTCTCTCAATCTTAGTTAAAATAAGTAGCAGAGAGCATTGTGAGCACTCCTATGTATATAACAATTATAGCCCCCCTCAGGCGAGGTATTTTTCCATAAACGGCCGCCAGTTTTATTTATATTTCTTTACGAGGTACTAAAACACGTAAGATTGAGTACCGCTTAAGTAGCAGAACGGTTTTAGTGTTATTATAATTAATAACACTAAAACTCTATACGCGAATCTTACGAGGCCTCGTAATCAATCACTAAGGATTTTGATTTTATTTTAATGAAATTGTTCCATATTTCCGTGTTGTGAAAATATTGCTGTATTTGCTATCGATACAAATTACAACGAGAAAAACATAGCGTCACGCCTGTATTCCCCGAAGGGGTAGGCAGAGGTGTATTACACACCCACGATTCGCCAGCTATGTTTAGGTCCCACATAATAGGGGGCGAGCCTATTACCGTCTACCAGGCACATTTCCAAACTCCGGGCTGCTACTGAGAATTTTTCTTTTTAGGAAAAAGCTCAATAACATTGTCCGACCCGGGGATCGAACCCGAGACCTCATGATTAGCAGTCGCATACACTACCGAGGCACAACGAGAAAAACAATAATTACCATATGTAATAAACCTATAAGAATTATATTATTATGATAGTTGGCCATTCGGTACTAAGTAACGGTCCTATTGGTGTTATAAATGTGAAAGCTTGTGAAGATTTTTGTTTGTTTGTATGTTAATCACGCCTAAACGACAGAACTGATTTGGATAAAATTGTATAGGTAGATCAGAGACTGGATTAAAATATAGAGTGCTTTTTTAAACCAAAAACATGCCTATTTCCCGTCGGATAGCAATTTAAACATGCTAAAAGCACAGCGTGTGCTTGTTGAATCAGATTAAGGTAGGACCTTCTTTTTAACAATTCGTGGTTATACATGAATTGCAAAAGTTATTCAATTTAAACTCTATTTGAACAGGAATGTTTTTGAATGTAATGAACGGAAAGGTCAGAATGAGTGTGGTTTTCATGTTTAAATTTTATTTGTTCATTTCGATTCATTTAGTAAAATGGCATCAAGGTTTTCTGTACTAATATGAAGCTGTTATTTGGGAAAAATATACTGCATGTGGGTTAGTATTGGCCGTGTGGGGTCGGCTTTAGAATTGTCCCACCCCTCTCTACCCACGGGAGTGAAAGAGCCGACTGAGGGGATATCGGGGGAGTGGGCAGCAGCACTCCCTCGAGTATAAACAACATCCACTGCGATCGCCAACCCGCCTGCCAAGCATAGCGATTACGGAATTATCCCCCATGACGGGACCGTTCGTTGTGGCGTTCTCTTGGGGAGGCCTATGTCCAGCACTGACTTTGAAAGTCTGATGGATGGATGGATGGATGGGTTGGTGTTTGTTTGTTCGCACATCACGCAAAAACTACTAAGCGGATTTTCATGAATCTTTTTTGTTTGATAGGTTTGATTAAAAACTGATAATATATAACTAATAATAAACGTATATTATACGTTTTATCCTGCCACTATATTAGGAACCTGATATATAACCTAAAATCTGGATTTTGTCTGCGACGGAGGCGGGGCAAGATCTAGTTTATTATAAACTAGCTTCATTTGCATGCACTTCAAATTCAAAACGTAACCAAATTTCATCTAGTGCGTTTACTCGTTTAGGCATGATTGATATCGAAACATCTTCATAAATATTTACAACAATAGAATTTTTCTACTAAGTTCATAAATCTCTAAATTTATTGGGGGAACTTGTACTCTCGAATTAAGTAAATTCATAATTTCCTGCCCTTGACTGTGTGTTGAAATAAAACAAAGACATTAATAAGACCGCACACGTTGTGTTTCACCCGGTGGCACACCAACGCGCTACACACGCTTAATTACTAATATCATCAACGTACCTGACGCGCGACGGTACTTACACGGAGATATCCACAAATGTGGTTTCAAATTATGAAATTAACATCTACTAAAGCAACACATTTGTGTACCACACCTTTTTATTCGATGTAAGAGAAATATATAGCCCCAGAAAGACATTAACGTACGTATACTAAACTAGTCTTTGCCCTAAAGATAGTTTTTAGGTTAACTCTCAGGTTCCCGATGTAGTAGCAAGATACAATGTATACCAATTTTTAAATAAGAGCTATCAAAGTTCAGTAGCTTTTGCGTGATGCGCGGACGTACAAACAGACAAAAATTACGCCTATATAGCCTATTACAATTTTTTTTTTAAATATCTGAAATGTACCATCTACCATCGTGGCTCGTCTACCATCATTAGCTGTAAGAAAAAAATAAGAAAAATATCATGGCCAAGTTACCTGTAATCTTTATAAATTCTTTCTCATATTTACCCTAAAAACTTAAAAGTGAATGAATGAGACATTTGAAGATACAATTTTATTTATTACTCCCGCAGTATTATAGGTAAACATTGGTTACCCCATTCTATAATTACAAAATTATAAATTAACACAAATGTTAACAGACAAATGAATTTCTTACGTGACACGCAATAGTAATATTACACGTCACAGTAGAGCCTTATATAGACATTATATACTTCCCTTAATATATCAAACAGAATTCACAATTCTCCATTATGGCAGTGCCATAGAGCTCAAATTTGCAAAACAGTGTTTTCCAACTGAGCACACAGGTTAATCAGTAAATTGTCTAGCCATGTTCACTAAAGGTTAGGCAAACGTATAGGAGTCTAGGGTTGCCACCTTCATAATAGAAATCTAATTTAGTAACCTCTTTTGTGCATTTAGTTATGTTTTAAAGGGTGTCTATTTTAAAATCAGTCGAAGTATTAATTTTTCACAACCCAATACTGTTCTACTGTTGGACGTGCAGATCTCATAACGAGAGGGTTTAGGCAAGTGATTCCATCCAACTTTACTTTTTTAAATATTATCTGCCTACATTGATAGGTGTAGTCAAGGCAACATTTTAGTTCTTCACTATCGAAAGCAGATAAATTGTCATGGACCCCCGCTTACGAATTGTGAACCCCCATTTTTTTGTCACGCCGACGCAGACCTCCGTCGAGTATCCCGTGGACCCCTGAGTGTCCACCTGGACCACTTTGGGAATCAATGGTTTAGGCTAGTCTATTTGCAATAAAAATGAGGGCTCCTTTAAGGATAGCCTCATGCATATTTCAATTTAAATCTGATAACGAAAATCGATGATGCTTTATTACTGTTACAACCACTTGTTATTTTTTTTTTCTATTTGAAAGGCAAAAGTAATTCTATATAAACTTAACCGATATCCGATATCAATGTCTACAATCTGGTAGTATCCATGGGTAATTTATTATAATGTGAATACAAATGATCTCGGAGGCTGTTTCTAACTCTTCGAGTTAGAATAAACACTAGTCATTGAATTAGCGCATGTAATATTAAACACGAATACCATCTCACATATCCATCTCCATCCATCCATCAGCCTTTCAACCTCCACTGCTGGACATAGGCCTCCCCAAGAGAACGCCACAACGAGCGGTCCCGTCATACTACGATAATGCCGTAATCGCCACGCTTGAAAGGCGGGTTGGCGATCGCAGTGGATGTTGTAAATACTCGAGGGAATGCTGCTGCCTACGCCCCCGGCCTCAGTCGGCTCTTACGACTCCCGGGGGTAGAGAGAGACACACAGCCAATATTCATCTATCCATGAGCTTTTTGTCGTCTACTCAACAGATCACCATCACGAGCGATTTTGTGTTTTCTATTTATTCTCTTATTTAATGAGATATTTATTTAAAAAAATATATTGTGCTTAGATTTCGAAGCAGCAAATAAACAAACGTTCCTCCCAGGAAATACCTACTAATTCTAAGTGACCCTAATTGTTTCCAATATATTTTTACAAACGTATATTTTGATATAGATAAAATATAGTAAATAGTAGATTCGGGTTAGTTAATCTAATTATGTTATCGCATGATTTAACGTAGGTAATGATTACATTACCTATATCTAGATTGAAATTACGAATTTATATGCTAACTAGCCTTTGCCAGCGGCTTCGCCGCAGCCAAAAGCTAGTTTTTCGGTTATATCTCAGGTTCCCGATATAGTAGCGGGATAAAATGTCTACCAGTTTTTAAGTCAAATCAAAGCCTTTCAAATAAAAAAATTTGCATCAAAATCTGTTCAGTAGTTTTTGTGTGATGCGCGAACAAACAAACAGATAAACAGACAATAATTAAAAAAAAAATTGTTTTGGGTTTAGACACGCCTATATAGCCTATTACAGTAATTTTTTCTCAAATATCTTAAATGTACAGACACAGCTCTGTTACAGTTTTATATTAGTATAGATATATATGGACAAGATCTAAGTTGTCAGTCTCGCCGCTCATAGTACGCAACCAACCGCTTTAAAAATTGATATAATATTAATCTGATCATGATCAGCAGTCGCTTACACTATAGCTGCACCACAGAGGCAATTAGTTTGGGTTCGATCCCCAGGTCGGGCAGTTACTGTTAATTCGTAAAAAGAAAAATTCTCAGTAGCAGCCCGTAGTTTTGAATTGTGCCCGGTAGACGGCAATAGGCTCGCCCTCAAACGTGGGACTCAAACATAGCTGGCGAATCGTGGGTGTGTAATACACCTCTGCCTACTCCTTCGTGGAATACAGGCATGATGCTATGTTGATATGAATTTAGTATACCAAGATGGACATTATAATATATCATCTGTATGCATATTCTCGTAAGGACCTCTAATCAACTAAATATTACTTACTATGTTGCTGTAATAATTAAATTGTAAAATAAAAATATTTTCTTAATCCCTTTTATACAATATTTTTATTATAGAATGCAACTGCTTCTTTAATACTTATCATAAACATAAACCCATCACCAGCCAATCACGTGTTTAGTACTTAGTGCATCTTACCGGTGCCAAGGCAGTGAGAATGTCACTCGCTTACTTAACATAGACATCGGTGTTACAAGCTACGCAGCGTACAGCTAACTACAGCGCTTACCTGCAACAAACCAATTAAAAGTTAGTTTATTCAAAATGTGATTTCCAAACTGCAAATGGGACGATTTTACTTCCATACATATTTAATTTCCTAACAGATGTGACTGTAATCATATGACGTGAGCATTGATCTATAAATTAAGGATAAACAATTGTTTAGAGAAACAGTTCAGAAGTATTTGCGTGATGCGCGAACGAACTAACTGATGAAGAGACAAAAAGTCTAAAAAACTATTGTTTTGTGTACAGACACTCCTATACCGTAATTTTTTCTCAAATATATGAAATGTAAAACACATCTCTGTTACAGCTTTATAATAGTTAGGATACATGTTTTTGTAATGTTTCTAACTAAACTTAACATCGTCGTGAAACCCTTCTTTAATATTAAAAGCTAAAGAAATTCGGATCTAGCATAATATATGCCTTTTACGCAATGCAAGATAATGTCATATTCGACGTTCTAAACACGATTAACGACCTCGCATCTCCTCTTAAGAGCGTCACCAGAGTATTCTCGAAAATAAGGGTGTTTAACCTCAATTTTATGGCCCAAATCGCTTGCTTCACTCGCACGCCGACATTTTGAAAATAAGGCTTGTTAACGCGTTAGTAACTACTAATTTGTTTAATTATTAACCGGAAAAATATCTAAATACTCGTATTATATAAATAGATAATAATTAATATAAATAATATAATTATAATTATAGCATTCATTACATTTTAACATTATTATAATTATAACATATATTATAATTATGTAGATATGGGGATAAAATCTTATAGGTAATTTTGTAACTTATAATTAGGTAACGCCTTCGCACGCATCAAAGTATTTATTCAGGATTTTTTGTCACTACTTATAGCTATTGATCATTAGCATTTTACTACATTAGAATAACGTCTATATTAGAATATCATCTAATAGACATATTATATGAACTGACTGCTGGAAGGAGGGGAGGCTGGTACTCTTGCCGAAACCGGGGCGAACGCCGGATTCGGTCGGGGCCTTCAGGCCCATCGTGCTGCTGGACGAGGCGGGTAAGTTGCTGGAGAGAATCCTCGCTGCCCGCATCGTCCGGCACCTGCGCGACGTCGGACCTGACCTGTCGGACGCCCAATTCGGTTTTCGGACTGGTCGTTCGACGGTCGGCGCAATCATGCGCCTGAAGGCCGCGGCCACGGCAGTCGTCGTCGGCGGTGGAGTGCTGTTGGCGGTGTCGCTTGATATCGCCAACGCATTCAATAGTCTGCCATTCAGCTGTATCAGGGAGGCGCTCCGGTATCACGGGGTGCTTGCATACCTGAGGCGGCTAGTGGCAGACTATCTTGAGGGCCGCAGCGTTCTCTATGAGAGCCGCATAGGGGACGTTGTGAGGAGACCTATGTCGTGCGGTGTCCCGCAGGGTTCGGTTCTAGGGCCGCTCCTGTGGGACATCGGTTACGACTGGGTGCTAGTGCGGTCATCTGCTATGCGGATGACACGCTGGTCGTGGCCCGGGGCGGAAACTTTGAGGAAGCGGCGTTCCTGGCCACCTTAGGGACCTCGGAGGTGGTCAGGAGGATCGGGGCGCTGGGGCTTAGGGTGGCCCTGGACAAGTCGGAGGCCCTGCTTTTCCATGGGCCCCGACGTCGGCCACCTGCTGGCGCCTCGATCACGGTGGACGGGGTCCGAATTGGAGTGCAGGCCCGGATTAAGTATCTGGGCCTGGTGCTGGACGGGCGGTGGCGCTTTCGCGAGCACTTCCGTCAACTGTCTCCGAGGCTCGTCGGTGCGGCGTCCGCCCTTGCACGGCTCATGCCGAATATGGGCGGACCCAACAATGCGTGTCGACGGCTTTACGCGGGGGTGGTCCGGTTGATGGCGCTGTACGGCGCACCCGTGTGGGCGGAGTCCCTGGACGCACTAAACAGGGCTCTTCTGTGGAGGCCACAGAGAGTCGTCGCGTCCAGGGTCATACGTGGATACCGAACGGTGTCGACGGAGGCGGCCTGCGTGTTGGCCGGAATCCCTCCGTGGGACTTGGAGGCGGAGGTGCTCGCCGAGGTGTACCGGCGGGCGTCGCAAGAGCGGGAGGGGGGTGGACGTCCCCCACCCAGCGTGGTGGCCAGATGGCAGGGCGACGCCCGCCGAGCTGCCATGGCCAACTGGAGGGCGCGGCTGGAGGCGCTCCGGGCCGGTCTTTGGACCGTAGGGGCGCTCCAGCCAGAGCTGGAAGAGTGGGCAGGGCGACGGCACGGAGTCCTTACCTTCCGACTGGTGCAGGTGCTGTCGGGGCACGGTTGCTTCGGCAGATATCTGCACATTGTCGCAAGGAGGGAAGCGACTCCGGGCTGTCACCATTGCGGCTGCGACGAGGACACGGCGCAGCACACGCTCGAGTCGTGCCCGGCTTGGGCCGAGCAGCGTCGTGAACTTGTTGCAGCAATAGGGGGGGACCTCTCGCTGCCAAGCGTCGTCAGAGCGATGCTTGGCAACGACAGGAATTGGGCCGCGGTCGCTGCCTTCTGCGAGGAGGTCATCTCGCGGAAGGAAGCGGCGGAGAGGGCCAGGGAGGCTGATCCTTCCGCAGACCCAAACCGCCGCCAGCGACTGGGGCGGCGCAGGCGTGAATATTTGCGCCTAATGCCGCCCTAGCTGGGGCTGCGGGTGGATGGACCGGGGAACGTCCGCCACCCGCAAGGCCTCCCGCGAAGGTGCGACGCTCCGTGTACGGATGCGTTGCTCAGATGAGGGTACCCGAAAGGGTAAGCCGCCGGCGGACCACCGAAGGAATGTAACATAGTTCCAGTGGCCCGTCAATAAAGGCGGAGAGACGGTACACGGCGGGTTTCTTTAGTGGGTGAAGGCCCCACACTACCCTGTACGTTGCCCCGAGCGACGGGGTGTGCGGTTAGGAACATTTTTTCCCGCCTAAACAAAAAAAAAAAAAGGGGATCTCTTGATCTACTGAACCGATTTAGAATATCATAGGCTATGTAAAAAATAAAAATAATAATAAGACTTTTATCGTGAAGAATAATAAGACCGAAAATAATAAGACATTTATCGTGGTAGTCGGAGAAAAAACGGTCGAATGAAAACGTTTCTTACGAACGCTGCCTTAACGATGGGAGATATATCATTGAGTTCTAGAGAAAAGTTGTAGAGCTTGATAATGCGTACAAAAAAGTCAGTGACAGCACATGTTTCACTTTTATATTTAAGTCACAAAAAGTAGTTATTTAATATAGTATGTTAATAAGTAAATTTATTGTAATAAGTAAATTTATCTTCTCAAGTGTTTAAAACAAGACTTTTCCCTTTTACTGCATATAATTTGGACGAATGGTTAAAGAGCGAACACAACATAGGTATGGAACCGCAACCGTGTCGTAATCTATTGAGTGATATTTCTATAAACGGTTTTTTAAAAATGTTTACCGCCCAACGATGTGGGCACGGGTCAGCTGGTATTATATAATAGATTTATAATATAGCAAACGGAGGCAGACGCGTAAACAGCGTTACTGATTGTACCAAATGATAACCAAAGTTCGTGGACTTTGGCACACCAGAGGCACAGCTAAGCCACTGCCAATCGTGATTTAGTGTTTTTTGATATCGCCAATAAAATAAATGAAATATATTCCAAATTTAAAGTAACATAAACGGGTCTTTTTTCGCGTAAAATTAGGTCATATTTTAACTACTTTTAAGACGACGTTTCAACCGCGTTGCAATAACCGTAGTCACGGGACAACTGTATGCCAAATTGCAATCCGTTCCGCCGCGTATATGCGTTTGATTTAACAAATAAACATTTAACGCGTATGAAACCACAACATCATTTCCCGGTTAAGAGAACGTCGAGAACATGCTTGCCTAAGAGATTTTCTCGACAGCTTGTTAAATATGTCCTACTATTTAGCTAGGTGCGATAAATAGATCCGAACTTTTACAATTTTTATTGAGACAGAAAATCCTAAAGCTAAGGGGTGACCAATTTCTTGACGACACAAAGCCAAGTTCAACACGAAAGCAAATAGCAGGCACTACAAACAACATTACTCAAAAAAACAGCATAATAATCTAAAAAAATTAAAGCAGCTGTTACTTTTGTTGATACAGAGATGTTTCGTGCTTCAGGTACAAGCGACTTTCACGTCGAAGTCGACAAAATTGGCCACTCGACGCCCGCAAACTAAAGTGGCTTCGTCAGGAACTAGAGCAAGTCCAACTATCTGTAGACTTCGAGGATTCAGTAATGGCGAATTCCTGGTTTCTATTTTGATATAAATAGTACTTTAGTTATGACATTTAATGGAAAATTGGTTGGAGACAGTTACGTTGTTGATATTGTGTGGATGTTAACAGATAAATGCTCTAAACTCTAAAGCAATCGTATATAAAGTCTTAAAAGCAAAACTTCATTTTTCAAAAAAGCCATTCCGAGCTCCTCGCGCGGCACATATCACTAACTTCTTGAAATATTTGGAAACTATGTGTGGGTACCTATATGTTTATAAATTTTCACTGCTTGGTGAAGGAAAACATTATGAGGAAACCTGCCTTACAGATTTTCCCCACGGCTTGTGAATTCTGCCAACTGGCATTGGGCCAGCGTGGCGGACTACTGCCTAAACCCCATTCTCAGTCTCAGAGGGACCCTTGCCCTAAAAAATGGAAAGCAATTATTAAAAAATAAACAAAAAATCTCACAGTCGTTATCTCACTAAGTAAATATTAATCTCGCAAAACCGCTTATTGTCTCAATAATGTAAAATATTTACTCACGCAAATAGCTGTTATGATTAATGGTCACTCCGCGCTTATAATTAAAATGGTAATAGTTTAGTGGAATGACCGGATAAACGAGAAAAAAGGTATCATAATCCTAGTCCCTGTATAAAAGGTCGTCTGGAGCTTTAACTTATTCAAGGTTTTCCACCAGAATTATCACATGCCTTTAGCGGCATTTCTTCAACTGGACGCGTGATGTAAGTGTATATTGTTGATATATAAATTAATAATCACAAGTTATAAAAATATAAAATTTGATTAATAATCGTAGTACCTACCTACCATCAAGGATTCTTGCAATGAAATGCGCTACATTTGTACGCACGCCAGAAAACATCGAATCGAAATCGCATTGTGTTATTGTAATTGGTTGAGAGCTCACCGTGATTGGATGAGCGTTTAGTGCGATATCACGCGTCTAAGTCTTTTATCAATCACAAATAAGCCGATACGATGTCGATACGATTTTGTGAATGACCTTAATAAATACCTACATATGTTTAAAATTTAAACAAACTCCTAGTAATAACCTAAGCGGTCAAGTAAAAGAAATACAATGAATTTTATTTAGTGAATAGGTAAGGCTAATTTTATTATGCAGTGCTTTTAAACTAAATCGAGGTTTGGGCGCCTGCCAGCTACGCCAGTTAATCCACCGCGCTACGGAACAGAAGTTTGTGGATAAGGGAGCCGACTCGCTTATTCGAATAATTATGTACTTGTTGGACGACGCGCCAGGTTTCATATGAATAATCTGCGCCAATATTTCTGTACGAAATATATACCTATTTTGCGAAATTATAGACAGAGAGAAAGACAAGAGAGAGAAATATATAGATATTTTTTACTATAAATAGTAAATAGAAAAAAAAAACTACTTATGTCCTGCATAAAATACACTTACTCTACGTTTATCCCAAAATGTTTAAAAAATAAATGTCCACCCGTGCAAGGTCGGCACGGGCCGCACGTAATTTAATAAAGATGCTCCATCTTGATGATGACGTTGAGAAGTGGTGACTGAACACTGACTGAAATTACTGAATAGTTATTTTTTTAAATATTTTTATTTAATAATTAAATTGCACAGTTGGGACAGATTTTTTGATAATTGCATAATTGGAGTGGTTTAGATACCAGCCTCTCCCACCTGATTGTTTTGGGTTCGATTCCCGCACAGGACAAGTCTTTGTATGATCCATAAATGTATGTTTTGAGTCTTGTGTCTGTGAAATTGTATGAGTGTAAAATCCTCCGCGATACAGAGATTATTATACATTAGTGCAGGGAGTAAGTCTTTAAAAAAATATGTTGTACATGTATGATTTGGCTTTTACTAACGTATTATATGACTTGATCAAACCATACAATCCAAGCGCTGAACATTCACAGCAGTCAAAACACACCGTATAGTGAATAAAGTAGAACATTCACGTACAAGTGTCCGTCCATTGTGCCGAGCTCAACTCGATGCGGCTGACAATAGCCAACACCGTTTGCTCAAACTCAAATGTTTTCTATTGTAGTCTTTTGTGGCAGTTAGATATTAAATGTTTAACCCTTGTATGTATTCCTGGTGTGATATAAGAATCAGACTTTAATTACATGTACATACATAACTAACATTTGCCCGCAGCCAAGAGCTAGTTTTTAGGTTGTATCTCAGATTCCCGATATAGTAACTGGATAAATGTGCCGTGTGGGGCCGGCTTTAGAATTGTCCAACCCCTCTCTACCCACGGGAATCGTAAGAGCCGACTGAGGAAATACCGGGAGAGTGGGCAGCAGCACTCCCTCGAGTATTAACAACATCCACTGCGATCGCCAACCCGCCTGCCAAGCGTGGCGATTACGGCATTATCCCCCATGACGGGACCGCTCAATGTGGCGTTCTCTTGGGGAGGCCTATGTCCAGCAGTGGACGTTAAAAGGCTGATGGATGGATGGATGGAACTGGATAAAATGTATACCAGTTTTTAAGTTTAATCAAGAGTTAAATAAAAAGAAATGCATCAAAATCCGTTCAGCAGTTTTGGCATGATGCGCGAACAGACAAAAAATCTAAAAAAAATGTTTGTAATCTATATTTTTTAGCATTTCACATGCTCCGCTACTTTTTAAGTACAAATTATTTGTGAATAAGGAAAAAGAGATTTTTTAGTACGAGCGGGCAACGAACCCGCGTTTTAATGCATGTAAATGCATTCCAATAGATGGCGTTGGTCGTAAAGACAAATGTGATAAGGAGATTGGGATGATCGAAAGAATGGTACGATAGCTCAGTGGCTTAGAGCACTTCCCCGGATTGGAAAAGACGCGGGTTCGTTTCTAGCTCGTACTAAAAATCTCTTTTTCCTTATTCACAAATAATTTTTACTTAAAAAATGTTTGTATTTAGACACACCTTTATAGCCTACTACATTTTTTTTCTCAAATATCTTAAATCTCTGTTAAAGCTTTATAATACCTAGTTAGGATAAAATAATGTAGTAAGTCTTTCAAAAATCGTATAGGACAATATTATATAAGAGTTAATCAACGAATTCAAATACAACATTTATTTAATTAATTATAGTGTGGAAATCTTTAAAAAAAAACACGTTTTAATAGCTAGCTAGCACCCCACGCTTTTTTACAATAATTATTATTTACTAAGTAGATATAATATTATTTTCTACTTTTTAGTTCAATTAATATATTTAGCTTTTTTTTTTAACATATTTTTTTCTTCTCATTTAGTCTCAGATCATCATCAAAACTATACTTCTATTTAAAATATCCTACTTCTATTAACATCGTAGATGTGACGCCTATAAAAAAAAATCAGTCATATTTCTTAAATTATTGTATTGTCATCGGTGCTTGCTAAGTGTACAAAGTTTCAATTTACTCCTATATGCTCATACTATTATGTGGGTGAAAATCACGTTCAAATCTTCTGCCGCATGGATAGATAGATACAGGTGACCTAATATAAAACGCGTTAAAGGAACCTGTATCGCGGGTGAAATTATAAACACTCTGGATGTTCTCGGAACAATCATATTTTAAGGCACACCCAGACTCAGAATAATCATATTTTGTGGGTCACTCAGACAATTGTGCAGAAATGATCCAACCCACAAACTGGACAAAATTAATGTTTTAATGCCAAGCAACCGAAAATAATCTTTATTTTTATGTCGAGAAGACTTTATTGTGTCAACCACATTTTTTTGACAGGTTATACCAACCCAATACTACGAATAACACTAAAAAAATAAAGCAGAAGTCCAAATTAGCATAACTTTTATGTGGGTTGGCTCATTTCGGCACAACACAGTCCAATTGTCCTGAGGAGGTCATAGCCTTTTTTTTTCTTTGTGCACTTACCGCTTGAACGATGAGCAAGATTTAGAAACTTTCACTCGCTCGGCATCAGATCAATCCATCCATCCATCAGCCTTTCAACGTCCACTGTTGGACATAGGCCTCCCCAAGAGAACGCCACAACGAGCGGTATCGGCATGGGGGATAATGCCGTAATCACCTTGCTTGGCAGGCGGGTTAGCGATCGCAGTGGATGTTGTTAATACTCGAGGGAGTGCTGCTGCCCACTCCCCCGGTATTCCCTCAGTCGGCTCTTACGACTCCCGTGGGTAGAGAGGGGTGGGACAATTCTAAAGCCGGCCCCACACGGCCAAGCCGGCCCCACACGGCATCAGATGGGTGATCAAAAAGATACAACTATTTGTGCACCCGAACTCCTCCGTGCTTTGGAAGGCACGAAAAATAGTGGGTCGTACTTGTGGCAGTCGTTACAGGGTATTAGAGGCAAAAAAACTGACTCCGGTCTTTTCCTAAGGTCATCAGTAGTCCTCTTAATTGGATCGTAGATGTCAGATAGGCAGTCGCTTTGTGTAAATTCTTGTGGATGAACTAAAACGAGCAGATCAGAAGCCGGACCCAGCAAATAATGCGATAAGGCTAAAAAGATTATGACAGAGAATTGTCTTGATACCGCACTTCCACCGGCAGATAACTGATGTTATAAGGAGTAAGGTAGGCTAGTTTTATTTTGAAAAAATTATTAGGAATCCGCACAAAAATAAAAAAGTAAATTCCACACGGATAAAGTCGCGGGTAGCAACTAGTTTTGAATAACTTAACTATAAAGATTGTATTTGTTATTGTATTCATTTGTCTTTAATAACTGTGAATGATTGATGTAACCATTAAATCGACTGTCAATCAAAAATAATTGATTTAACGGGCTATATTATAATGAACGTATTAAAATTAAAACAACTTTTAATAAGAACCACCACAGACAATAAAAAAGTGTAGCTACTAATGTGAGAATTATCTTAAAACAACATTAATTTTGTAAAGCTGAAGATATTGTTTATTATTATTGTAGACCAACCAAATCTTTTTATTGTAGACCAACCAATATTTTTAAGCAGTTATTAAAACTGAGATAATAAAATTATTTGTGAAATTGAAAGAAAACAAATTTAATGTAAAGAGGAGATTGGGTGTCACCATTGGGTGACTGCGATAGCTTAGCGGTCTAGAGTACTTCCCCGGATTGGACGCAGGTTCGAATCCTGCTCGCATTCCTATAATTTCACAGTAACGTATGGTATTAATTGAATGAAGCTTTAAACAACAAATTATTTGTGAAGGTGGAAAAAGAGAAGTTTCTAAATTTATCTTTTTCCACTTTCACAAATAATTTGTTTTGTATAAGTGGCTGAGTAAGTAGCTCAGCATGTCAAACGCTAAAATACAGATCAAAAAACTTAGATAGATAGGCAATATTCGATTATAAAGGATTAATATGTACTCATAAAAAGTATCTAACATATTTTTATAGTAATACTAGCAGACCCGACAAACGTTGTTTTGCCATATAAATTATTACTAGAGAATTTTTAGGGAATTTCTAGCGTAGAAAAAAATAACTAACTTATATGTCGAATCATAGAAAATAAAAATAAAATATTTGGTCCAAAAAATAAAAAAATGGGTGGACCATCCTTATCACTTACGGAAATGAAAAATAGTTTACATCCTATTCTCAGACTTACTAAATATACACAAAATTTCATAAGAATCGGTCAAGCCGTTTCAGAGGAGAATGGCGACAAACGAGACACGAGAATTTTATATATTAGATACTTTTTAATCAATTCTCGAAAGCAAAGGCGTAAATCAACAACATTTTGCAAATGTGAAATGAGTGTTTCTAAAATACAAATTTATTTATGAATGAGGAAAAAGAGATTTTTAGTACGAGCGGGAATCGTATGGTCGTAAAGACAAATGTGATGAGGAAATTGGGATGACCGTAAGGTCAGTACGGTAGCTCAGTGGCTTAGAGAACTTCCCCGGATTGGAAGGGATGCGGGTTCGATTCCCGCTCGTACTAAAAATCTCTTTTTCCTACTTCACAAATAAATTTTGTACTTTAAAAGTAGCTGAGCATGTCAAATGCTAAAAAATATAGATCAAAAATGGGTGTTTCTGTTACTCATATAGCGAGTACAGTTCTAGACCGATCAGATACGGAACCAAAACTTTGCGATTGAATATTGCACACATATCATAGACCCAAGGAAGTAGGCTTTTATGATGATACAAAAATCAATAATCCTTTTATTCAAAGAAAAGTTATTTTTTTTATACTACATGGGTGGCAAACAAGCATACGGCCCACCTGATGGTAAGCGGTACCGTAGCCTATAGACGCTAGCAACACCAGAAACACCACTCGCGCATCGCCATCTCCAAGGAAAGGTTTAGGTGATAGGATAGGAAGGATAACAAGGAGAGGATAGGGAGGGGCTTTAAGGCTCCAGCGCCCTCACTCACTATACGAAACACAACGCCAGGAGTAAGTGCCGTTGTTACACGCTAATCTTTTCTGAGAGGGTAGTACTTCCCCGATCGAGCCGACCCATTCATGCTGGGGATAAGCATGGCTCTAAACACTAGAAAATGAATCATGAAAACAAATACAATTTCTATGTTTATTTTGTTACTCGAGTACATTGGCTGTACGATGCACGTAACGTAATAGACATCTATCTCAGACAGAACTTTATTTATCAATAAATTCCTTTGCATTTTACAATACGTACAAGTCACCGTGTGTCTGGCACAATCTGTGCGACGTTCTACGATATGTCGCCAGCTGAGACAATGCTTACGTTATTGCATTTTACTATTCTTGTTGTTTCTTATAATATATTAGTTTCCCTTACACAATACTTTAAATGACCATAACAATAATAAAGGATTTCATTATTTAAAGAAGTGCCAAGTTGTCCGTGTGGTGACGGATTAAGAATACAAATGTCACCACCCCATCCTTTCCCACGGGTGTCGTACAAGGTGACTAAGGGAAGTAAGCAATGATCACCCATTGCATGACTGGTGGTAGGGCTGGGTACCAAGTGGGAGTACTCCGACCCCGCCATGAAGCACATCGTTGCGTTTTGGCTGTAGCAGGAGATAGCCGTTTATGCTTTCATTTCATATCTGTGAAATGAAATGGTGAGCAGTGGCTTGACAATACTCTCGGTATAGTCGAGTCCATGAGCGACAGTTACCACTTACCATCAGGTGGGCCGTGGCTCGTCTGCCATCTAAAGCAATAAAATAGTGTTAGTATATTTAAACTTGAAATGTTTGGAAAATTATTCCAAATAAAGTTTATTCGACACACCAAAATCTAGCCTATTTGTCCGTTCAAAAATGTTTTTTGGCACGAGATTCTCTTGATTGAGAGATAATTACACTGTATTCCACACGCTGGCCCAATACTGATTAGCAAACTTCACAAGCCGCCGAAAAAATCGCTACAAGCTTCAGGTTTCATCACGATGTTGTATCTCCTCTATAATTTGAGATCAAATATGCACATAATTTCGGATGTCCATTGGCGATCGAATTCGATATCCCTTACCTAGGTAATCCTTAATCCTGAGCAATGATATTTTACTTCTTTCCTATAATTTCTCAGTAATGTATGGTATTAATTGAATGAAGCTTTCTCTGTTATATAAAAGTTTGCATTTCGTTTTATCGCTATAATCAGCTATTCAAAGTTACAAGGGAGAGCAAAAAAAGCTTACTAAAAGTTGGCGATGGACGTTCAACAAAAAAATCCAGTCTGTAGGCCGAAGAGTCAACTTAGAGCGTCTTTAAAGCTTAGCGATTTAACTATACCCGTAGTATGTAGGCTGTTATAGTAGTTATTTAAAACACTAACAAGCTTTCTTAAGGTCATACTTTTTAGTGTTCCACAGTTTACTAAAAGGTAGCCTAGTAGGTATTGCCAGTGTACTAAAATTATATTACTTAAAAAAATATGTAAATTTATTTCATTGTGTTAAAAAATCATAATTGTAAGCAAATTTTGAGTCCATCCATCCATCAGCCTTTCAACGTCCACTGCCGGACATAGGCCTCCCCAAGAGAACGCCATAACGAGCGGTCCCGTCATGGGGGATAATGCCATAATCGCCACGCTTGGCAGGCGGGTTGGCGATCGCAGTGGATGTTGTTAATACTCGAGGGAGTGCTGCTGCCCACTCCCCCGGTATTCCCTCAGTCAGCTCTTACGACTCCCGCGGGTAGAGAGGGGTGGGACAATTCTAAAGCCGGCCCCACACGGCCAATTTTGAGTATTTATGCATATTTTTGAATTAATTTTAGTCTCTCGCACTCGAATTACTCTGATTTATTAAATTTGTTCCGGTGATACATTTATGTGACAAACGTTAGGTTCTCGAGTGGAGGCCACGTTGAACATAAATATAGGTATACAAAAAATTACTCTAGATGACCAAAATGATATGGCTGAACATATAAAAGGAAACAAAAAAGCACAAGTTATTAAATATGCGAGCGGGAATCGAATCCCCGGATTGGAAGGGACGCTGGTTCGATTCCCGCTGCCACTAAAGTTCTCTTTTTCCGCATTCACAAATAATTTGTACCTACTGTAAAGGTAGCTGAGCAAGTCAAATGCTAAAAAATATAGATCAAAAATGTTTAAAAAATCGCGCCATCAAATTAATTTTAATTGCAAAATTAAATTTACTATATTGGATTAATGCATGTAAATGCATTCCGATAGATGGCGTTGGTCGTAAAAAGAAGTGATGTCAGGGAGTCAATATAATATATCTACGACCACCAAACACAATAATCTCCCTATTCATCTCTACTATCCCTTCTTTTAAACTGCTCATTTCCTCTTTATTACCCTTCTTCTCCCCTTTCTATCCCTTCACCTGGTCGCTTTGCCAGATTCTATAATGATTATTTGCCACCTTCGTAGTATAAAAACTACCTCAGTGGTCCAGTGCGCAGATTCCTGGGTCCGGGCAATAAAAGGTTATTGGATTTTTCCGTCAAGAAATTCTCGGAGCTAGGAAGAAGCTTGGCGCCTCATGCCGCCCTAGCTGAGGCTGCGGGTGGATGGACCGGGGAACTTCCGCCACCCGCAAGGCCTCCCGCGAAGGTGTGACGCTCCGTGTGTGGATGCGTCGCTCAGTAGAGGGTACCCGAAAGGGTAAGCCGCCGGCGGACCACTAAAGTAATCCAACACAGTACCAGTGGTAAGTCAACACAGGCGGAGAGACGGCACACGGCGGGTTTCTTTAGTGGGTGAGGGCCCCACACTACCCTGTTCGTTGCCCCGAACGACGGGGTCTGCGGTTAGGTACATTTTTCTTCCCGCCTAAACAAAAAAAAAAAGGAAGAAGCTTGGCGGTGTTTCGTCACCGTACCTTGGAAATCTACTAAAGCCGTAATTCCTGCACCTGATCTCTCTCCGGTCGTGTAAGAATGCCATTCCATAGGATTATGAGAGTGGGGGAACAGAGAGTACACTTGTCTTTGCACACACACTCGTCCACTATAATATTTCGAACCGAAAGTGACTGACCGACATTACGGTCTGGCCAACTGCTATCTCATACAAAAGGTTACTTTTTCATATACAGTCATGCTACAATTTGAAGGCGGCCTTAGGCACACCCGATTTCTAGTATTTTCTAAAGCTTGATTAGCAATTTCTTTTACAGCTTTATTAAGACTTTGTACAAATTGCGTAATAATAACGTACATCTGGTATAAACGCATTTAAAAAGTTGTTCTCTTGTGGACGAGTACGACGGTTTTGTGAATTCCCAAGTTATTTCATTACAAATTTAAAGTTTGTCACTTAACTAACGATTTGATTTTCATAAAATTATGAGAAATGAAAATGCTTTCAATATCTTTCTAGGTATCTAGAATAAAGCTTATCCGACAATACAAAACCAGCTTTCGTCTGAATATTCATGCGCGTGTTATACTGGTAAAACGAAATGTGTCCCTTTTAGAAGACCTGGAAAACATCATTCTACTTTTTCTCAGTAAAATTTTATCAGGATCGCGATAGTTTAACTTTTTAATATATTTTGAGGACTTTGTCGCACAGCGACCACATCGTCCCATAAGACACACAACACTATTTTATACTACACTAGCTTTTGCCAGCGGCTTCGCCGCAGCCTGTGTGATGCGCGAACCCAAAACTTCTGAACGGATTTTGATGCAACTTTTTCTATTTGATAGATCTCGATTAGACGTAACATCCATCCATCCATCAGCCTTTCATCGTCCACTGCTGGACATAGGCCTCCCCAAAATGGGGGTTTTACCATAATCGCCACGCTTGGCACGCGGGTTGGCGATCGCAGTGGATGTTTTTAGTACACGGGGGAACGCTGCTGCCCCGGTAATCCCTTAGTCGGCTTTTATGACTCCCATAGGAAGAGACGGGTTGGAGCTATTCTTGGCGCCGGCTCCACACGGCAAGAGAGACTTAACAACTGGTATCCATTTTATCCAGCTACTATATCGGAAACCTGAGATACAGCCTAAATATTAGCTTTTTGTTGCAGCGGATCCGCAAGCAAAGGCTAGTACTACATAGTAACAAAACAAAATAGCTAGCCTATTCGTAAACCTAAATTAATCTAACTAAAACTAACCATTTGAGTTGTAGGATCTACTAGCTCCAACAGTTTAGTTTCGGATTTATTCCACATGGACCATGGATTTTTGAGATGAATATTTCATGTTTAATAAATGATATGAAAATAAAACAATAAAACTAACTACTAAATAAGGATACAGATACACGTGCTGATTAAGGATACCCATTATCATAACTTGTTTACTGCTCCCTGCAGCTTGAACTAGTTATCCCACATAACGGTAGACAGTCTACTCTAGTCTACTCACTTCAGCGTACAAATTTTTCAGACTGTCAGTAACTACAGTTGCAACTACGAACCTCCGCACAGCGGATCATATTTTGCAGGTACTATGACTTCGTTCCTGACAAATTAGCTTGTTGTTATTCTAGTTAAAGAAATGGGTTTTGTTAAACACAAAGTGAAAAATGTGAAATCGAAAATAACAGTCAGGAGCAGGATTTAAACCTGCATCTTCTGGATACCGTCCAGATGCTTTACCAATTCAGCCATCCTGACAAGCCACCCAAAGACGCACCCAAACGCAGGCGTCACCCAAAGACGTTAAGTATGATGTGTTATCAAAATTAGCAGTCAGGAGCAATTGTCAGGATGGCTGAATTGGTAAAGCATCTGGACGGTATCCAGAAGATGCAGGTTCAAATCCTGCTCCTGACTGTTATTTTCGATTTCACATTTTTCACTTTGTGTTTAATGTAAGTGCTAAGCATGTCAAATGCTAAAAATATATATAAAAATATCTAAATATTTAAAAGGGTTTGCGTCATTATTAGGTAAAATCTTAATTGTAAAATAAAGTTTACCTGGTCGGTATAATGTATGAAAATACTTCCGACAGATGGCGCAGGCGTCACCCAAAGACGTTAAGTATGATGTGTTATCAAAATTAGCAGTCAGGAGCAATTGTCAGGATGGCTGAATTGGTAAAGCATCTGGACGGTATCCAGAAGATGCAGGTTCAAATCCTGCTCCTGACTGTTATTTTCGATTTCACATTTTTCACTTTGTGTTTAATGTATAGTGCTAAGCATGTCAAATGCTAAAAATATATATAAAAATATCTAAATGGGTTTTGGATAAGATTTACTTAATGTACGTTTTTTTGGTGATAATGTATGTAACATCAACTTTCTGCACGAGAAACTTCGGATGTAACTGAAATATGGTAAGTATATATAATATACACGTTTATTAATTTAAAGAAAATAAAGGTTAATTGATATTACGTACCCTTTTTTGTTGTTCTTTAGAAACACGCTCTTGAAACAATTCATTGGGCAAAATCATTTTTCATAAAACAATTCACTGCGCGTCCGTATTTAAAACACTATAATTGTTTACTGGGCCATATTGCTGTAAAACCAGCACATAGACAACGCGACTAGAGGACAACGGAATATTTTCCTTCTATGATAATATGCATAATGCTTTATAGATTTCAATAGAGTAGGTAGTTAAACTATACAATAATATTCTCTTGTATGTTACCCATTGTATCACCCCATAGTTCAGAGACTACGTAATCGGATCTGTAGATTTTACAACAATGCTTTTCGGAGATACGTTGCGGATACATCATTTTTAGTATCCGTACCTTCTACATAAAATTAATGTAAATCCTGGTAAATCCTAACTATTATAAAACTGTAACAAAGTTGTGTCTGTACATTTAAGATATTTGAGAAAAAAATTATTGTATTAGGTTACATGTTTGTGTGTCTAAGCACAAAACTATCTTATTTAAACTTTTTGTCTGTTTATCTGTTTGTTCGTTTGCGCATCACATGAAAGTTAATGAACGGATTTTGATGCAACTTTTTTTATTTGATAGCTTTTGATGAGACTTAAGAACTGGTATACATTTCTACTATATCGGGAACCTGAGATATAACCTAAGAACTAGATTTTGACTGCGACCGGATTGAGGAAACAGTGTGCACTTATTTGTACACACACCCATACACTATAATATCTCCTGCGTACATGACCACTATTAACTGCCAATGAAAATCTCATCCAAATCGGTCCAACCATCCTGGAAATTAGCCGGAACGAACAGACAGACAAAAATTGGTATCTAGTTATATGTAACATATACTCTCACAATATATGTAATTATTAGTAAAAAGTTGTCATTTAGACTTTACTAACAGTCACTTCATTTTTTTTATTTGCATAGACTAGCGATTTCGTCCGTGTGGAATTTAGTTGCTTTTTTTTTTGCCCATAATCAGTTGTTTTTCCAAAATAAAAGTGGCCAAGTTACTCCTTATAACATCAGCTAACTGCCAGTGAAAGTCCCGTTCAAATCGGTCCAGCAATTTTAGAAATTAGAAACAAATAAAAAAATAGGAACAACTACAATTTTTTTTTTTTTATATTTGTATATAGAAAAACGCTGTTAATGAGACATTACAAAGGGACACTGCAATTTAAGAGCCTAGACGGCATTCAAAACAGTCTAGACTCTAGACGGACAGCTTATATTAATTCCAGTAAAAAGTAAAGGACACAAGATAGTAACAGCAACGACTGCAAAGGACGAGCAACCTCCCCCCCCTCCATCGATCTACATCGAGGGGTGTAGGTGCCCACTGCCCACCACCGAGATAGATAGGAAAATATTCAAACAGTATCTAGGTATGTTAAATATAATTGTTTCTTATCTTTTCAATATTGTACTAAAATGTGAAATGTTCTATTCTATATTTATAACTAGTGACAGTTATATAACGATATTTCTACGGCCTATGCCTTAGATAAGCCTATACCTATGTGTGCCTACTTAAAACGTAATAGCAATATTTATTCAGATGAAAATACTTAGAAAATACTAACATTTTATATTATTACTAGCCTTTGCTTGCGGCTCCGCCGCAAGACAAAAAAGTCTAAATTTTGTGTTTAGACACGCCTATATAGCCTATTACAGTAATTTTTTCTCAAATATCTTAAATGTACAGACATAGCTATGTTACAGTTTTATAATAGTATAGACTAGCAGACCCCGCCACGCGTTGCTGCGATACACTTATAATTAGTTTTATTATTATTTAAAATACTTAATAGCCGTTTTTTGGGTTCTCTACCCGGATGTAAAAATAGTAGCGGAATAAAAACTTTTAAGTTGGAAAAAATCATGTAGGTACTTATTTTGAAAAAAGAATATAAAAATTGCTATCACACGAAAACCCTTTATTTTCATTGATTTTTAACATTGATTTTTAATGATCTTGGTTTGTTGGATATTTTTCCGCCCAATAGCTGAAATGCTGAAATTTTCTCATATATTTAAGTAGGTAGTATAAAATGGCTTTTTATGAAAAAAAACTAAATTAAATTAATTGATTCTGAGGCGCTAAGAAGTTCGCCGGTTATCCAGTTTATAATATTAACAAGGATGTCTATCATTCGCGAAAATATCAAAATGTATTACTTACACAAACATCGATTTTCATATCTACGTAGTACCTATGTCATATAAGTAGGTAAGGCTCCAACCACAAAATAATAACACAAGTATATTAGATATTCATGAAGAAAATAACGAAGAAATCGTTTCAGGATATGTAGGTTCCGCTCGTCTTATATTAAAAACTAGGAAATTATAGTTTGTGGACGATGAGGTCACGATCACAAAATTGATTACCTTTAGTAGTAAATATCTTAACCATAGAGCGAGAAACTAGAATATCGATTTTATCAAAGCGAAGGTCAACGATTTGATTAATCATTTGTTTATTATTGCTAATCGAGTTGGAAAAAATCGGATCAGTTACAATTTAGTAGCCGTAATTAAATCTTTGATTAATAAATAAGGTAATTTGATAGGTGTCAACTGTTAAATAAATTAGTTACGATTCATCACCTGGCAGTATTGAATATTTATTTATCTACATATAAACAATAGTTATTTAGATATTTTTATATATATTTTTAGCATTTGACATGCTTTTAGCCATATAAATCAACATATTTTCGATTTCACATTTCACACTTTGTGTTGATTTACATAGAGTTAGTTTTCTGACCCACTCTGAAGCAGCGGAATACAAGCCGACTTGTAATTCTCAGTAGACAAGAAAATTAGTAACTGAAGCTCGTACTTAGTGAAAGGCACAATAGGCTGTAATGATGACATATATCAGAAATGTAAAACCTTTATTGCAAGTTTCCCACGAACAACACTTTGTATTCAGTCGAAGCTAAACAACGGATATACAAATATTAAATATGTCATATAAAATTATACAAACATGTTTTCATTTCCGCGCAGACACCGATATAAATAAAGAATGAATGCAAACGTTCGCTACATGACATGCCTTTTTGATAGGGTTATGCAGAAAAAATTAAATGCACACAACTTATGAGCGTGCAACATTCTGTGGCGACACAGGCTAAAAAAGTATATATCTATCTAGATAGATAGATGCACTCTTTATTATAAGGTTAAGGAAAAAATGTTAAAGAAGTGTTAATTTAAATGTATTTGTCAATTCAGCCACCGTGACCTGCCTCTTGACTGCTAAAAAAATCTGGACGGTATCCAGGAGATGCAGGTTCAAATCCTACTCGTGACTGTAATTTTCGATTTCACATTTTTCACTTTATGTTTAATGTATATGCCTAAGCATGTCAAATGCTAAAAAAGTATATAAAAATTTCTAGACAACACTATAATTTTAGAAGATTTTATGCTTTTTCACATCTTCATAACAATACGGGTCTTATATTTCACGCCTAAATCGCTATTGCCGTCCTATTTCTACCTTCGTAATGAATCATGTGATCTCTGTCGTGGTATGTCAATATAAATATGTCATATAAGTGCTCGTTTCTTCGCATCTATATAGTCTGCCCCAAATAGTTTTTTTTTATTGCTTACCAGATGACCCAGTAAACTTCGTATCACCCATAATAGTACTAATCCACAATCTATGCATATGGTGGTACACTTTACTGAGAAACTATCACACTTTCAGATTTGGGCTTTGACATAGTAATTTCAATTTATTTCTAGATGTGTTATCTATCATAAAACATAGTATTTTATACTTAGAGCCTCCGCACATTATGGCCACCAGTCGCTGCTACTAAACGCGACCACCAGTGGATTAGTCAGACCACTCACGGCGCCACCAGTGGCAGCCAATGGTAGCTGGATGCGGCTTTCAGTGGCTGCCACTTGCGGCATACTCGGCAGAGGCGAACGACAAAACGCGGCCACAAGTAGCGAGCGCGGTCGACACCCGCAGCCTGTAGCTCGGACGCGGCCACTCAAACGCTCGGTGTGCGCCGATGCTAAACAAAATGTATGGAGAAACGCGTCCGCAACTTGTGGCGGCCACTAGTCGTTCTAGTGTGGTCGCTTCTAGTGGCTCAATGTGCGGAGGCTCTAAACAAAATGTATGGAGAAACGCGTCCGCAACTTGTGGCGGCCACTAGTCGTTCTAGTGTGGGCGCCTCTAGTGGCTCAATGTGCGGGGGCTCTTACACATAAAAATATAACAATTTTTATTAAGTAATTAGAATTTTATTGTATTCCTAACGCCATCTGTCGAAAATTATAAATTAAGTAGAAAACTTCGCGAGCCCTCACAAAGCTTTTTGCTAGTTTATTTTATCAGCGATTATCAATTCTGGTCAATCTACATTGTCTACGATTTAGATTTTGATAGGTTATTGAACATGGCTTGTTATTAAATGAAACTAATCCGAAATATATATACCTAATAGGAAAATGAATATTGTGTACATACGTGTTTTATGACCGGACACAATTACTCGTGAAAGTATATTTTTATTCACTCAACAGATTCAATTTCCCGACACTCGTATATCAATGACGATGTTGAAACAGTGATGCTTCATGTGAAACTGGGACTTAGCGAATTGGACTACACAAATATGTGAATTTTATTCTACACTAGATAACCCGGTGAACTTCGTATCACCTATAGTTTATCTTTTTAGTGATTATCAATCCTAATCAATCTACATCGTCTAAGATTTGGATTTTGATAGTTTATTAAATGTAACTTGAATTCTATTCATGATTAATGTCGTTGTTAGACTTATAGACACGAAACCTGCTTGTAATGCAAATGAAACAGAAAGTAAGACAGTAGCTGTCATTTTGTCGTCTGTTAGCCAATTACCCATACAAAGTTACCAATATGTATTTTTTAATTTTTCTACTTTTTTTATAGGGCTTCTCTATTTTTTTAATCTTTAAACCACCCCTGTATTAGAGCTAATTAAACAAAAAAGCAATTATCCAAATCGGTCAGGCCAGTTTTGAGTTTTAGCGAGACTAACGAACAGCGATTGATATTTATCTATATATAAGAGAATTATATAATTCATATGGCACACTAATATGTTCAGGATATAATGATTTCGAGACCGTAATTCAGCGGCCAGTGTCAATAGACACTACCCACCTGGTGGGAGGCCGTCCTACGCTGCGCCGTCCGATACGCGGTTGCCACTCGAGACTCTTTCTTCCCCAACGGTTGTCGGTTCGTCGAGCGATGTGGCCTGCCCATTGCCACTTCAGCATGCCGACCCGGTAGGCTATGTCGCTTACTCCCGTTCTCCTACGGATTTCCGTATTACGGATCTTATCACGTAGAGAGATCCCAAGCATAGCCCGCTCCATGCCACGCTGAGCGACTTTAAGCCTTGATATAAGGCCAACATTCAGAGACCACGCCTCTGTTCCGTAAGTCATCACCGGTAACACAAACTGGTCGTAGACCTTCGTCTTCAGACACTGGAATTTTGGACAAGATAGCTAGCTAGCCATGTAGGCAGGAGATATCATAGTGCGTTAGTGTGTGCGCATACACAAAAACAATCTTTATTCCCTCACTCTCATTAGTCCAATGGGACGGCATTTCGACACCACCGGTAAGTGATCAGGCACAGCACGAATGGCTTCGCGGACTTTCCGAGGCACGGGGGTGAAACACCGCCAACTACCTAATTCCGGGCTGTTATTGAAAGTGTTAGCTCGACTCAGCTCTCTCTGCAGTTATACAAGATATAAGAAGAATTAATCGTATTTCCTCTAGCAAATTTTTTTTTTTCATATTACGTGGTTGGCAAACATGCATATGGCTCATCTGATGGTAAGCGGTTACAGAGGCATCGCTAGCGCGTCGCAATCTCCAAGGAAAGGGGTAGGAGATGCATAAGAAGTATATTTAGGAGAGGATAGGTAGAATACTAAGAAGAGGACAGGAAGGATAACGAGGATAGGGGGGGGCCTTCGGGCCTCCAGCACTCTCACTCACCATACAAAACACAATATACCACTACTGTTGCTTTACGCTGGTCTTTTGTGAGAGGGTGGTACTTCCCCGACTAAGCCGGCCCGTTCATGCTGGGATTAGCAAGACTCTACCCCTAGACAAATTCAATTTTTTCGTTTGGTGACAAGACATTCGGATACGTTATTCACCACTGATGCAATATAACATAGTACCAGTGGCCCGCCAATAAAAGCGGAGAGACGGCACACGGCGGGTTTATATAGTGGGTGAGGGCCCCACACTATCCTGTTCATTGCCCCGAACGACGGGGTGTGCGGTTAGGTACATACTTTCCCGCCTAAACAAAGTAAAAAGTACATGTTATTCACGTGCTGAAGTTCATGTATCGAGTTCTATTTGTCCACAGTATAGTTCAATAGAATTGTTCACGGTTCATTGAACGATATTGAACTATCCAGTGAGTTCGTTCAGGGGAATTTCAAGAGGTTTGCGCCTAAAATGGCTTGAATATTAAAATAATAATAGGGAAAATATACCTTTCCCGTGTAGTCAACGCAGAAACTAATAGATCGAGGCAATTAATATTCTTATTCATATAGGTGAGGATATCTCAAGCTCATTACAGATTATTGAACGTAAGTGAAAATTCACTTAAAAATTTGAATCGTAAATTAGAAAAATATTACCACGGGTAGGACTTGAACCCGCAAGCTTCTAATTATCCAGAAGCCCTTAAAATAAAAAATATAAAAGTAGCTCAGTATAGGTACCAAGAGCTTAAAATAAATACTACCGATAAATTTGTAATTACTTTGAAGTACGTTTGTGTGTGTGTGTTAGCCCAATGAGTCTTTTCAATCTCAGTGGTGACAGAATACAAGTGTCACCACCCTATTTTTTCTAGCGGGTGTCGTATAAGACAACTAAGGGATGTAACCCATTGCGGTGCTGGAGGTAGAGTTGCGTACTACCAACTGTACCACTGTCTGCTGTGTGAGCGACCATAAAGCACCTTCGTGTGGTTTGGTTGTAGCGGGAGATAGCCTTCTATGTTGGTGTCCAACGGTTACCACTTACCATCAGATGGACCATGCTCTCTCTCTCTCTCTGCCGCCATAAGCAATAAAAAACTATTGTAAAATCAGGTGTGTCTTTTGACGCAAGCAGTCACTACTCAAATATGTAAATTAATTTTAAAAGTTAAATATGTTTATGATCGTAGTAAGTCTGTTATAATTTATAGCAATAATTTGTAAATAAATAATTATGGTGTGATTAATAACACAGAATTTAATATGCATAAACTATTTCCACACAATCCATTCAGTATTAGATTCATGTTATAACAACCACAGCTAATAGTTAAATGAGTGCGTGCCCGGCGGCAACACTGGTTATTACAATAAATCTCTAACTGTTCATTTAAAGGTGTTCACACATTGGCCCGATGTCAATCGAAACCGAAATAAGTTTGAAACTACTAACCGCGAGGTCCCTTGGAGGCTTTCGTATCCTGAAAAGTGTTCATTAATTACCACTTAGAACGTGGGATACACAAAACACACAAATCTAGATTTTTTTTGGCTTCATTGAAATATCAATGGATTTTTTTTTTATTGCATTTAGTGGTAGACAAACCACGGTCCATCTGATGGTAAATGGTAACCGTCGCTCATGGACTCAACTATACCGAAAGCATTGTCAAGCCGCTGCTCACCATTTCATTTCACAGATATGAAATGAAAGCATAAACGGCTATCTCTTGGTACAGCCAAAACGCAACGATGTGCTTCATGGCCGGTCACACGGGAGATGGTGGTACCAACCCGCTCGGGCCCGATACCAAGTGAGTACTCCCACTTGGTACCCAGCCCTACCACCAGTCATGCAATAGATGATAATTGCTTACTTCCCTTAATCGCCTTGTACGACACCCGTGGGAATGTATGGGGTGGTGACACTTGTATTCTTAGTCCGTCACCACACGGATAAAATTCCACTAAAATTAATTTAATGATCTGCTTTAGTAGGTAAACTTCCTTATAACAGTTATCCGAGCAGAACTATTATTAAGGAGACTTACACACGAAGCATCGCGTGTTGGTCGCCAATCACTCCAAGGGTTTGTCTGACAGAGCTTCGGTTGTAGGACACCTTTTAAAAAATGGAGTGTCTTTGTGTACTATTTTATTTACTATCGTACGATTCATTGCCAACTTGGTTTTAGCAAGTACATACGAGTATATCGTTTAAAAACCCATAGTTTTAAGATTTTGAATCCCAGTAACGACTCCCTGTATTGACATCCGTACCTACCTACTTTGTCTATTGACGGTGTTACCATAGACAAAGGTCAAAAAAAAAAATTTATAAGATGCGTGTTATATAACTTCAAAAAGTCAATACATGCTCGTCTCTCCAGTAAATATCCTGCCACAGCAGGATACACGCATGAAAAGAGCGGAAATATTACTTTCTAAATACGAATTCAAACCATTCTTACCAATCCAACAAGATACTTAAAAAATCATGTAACAACAGCCAGTGTGCCTTACCTGAAAAATAAAAAAGAAACACTGGTTAAATTAATTGCAACACATTTTTATTTTTTCTTTAACCAAAGAGGTCGGTAAATACCTATCTAAGGCCATCTTTACGTTAGCCGTTAAAATTGCTTGAGATAATATATCTTTAATAGGTACATCCTCAACGACGAAAAGAATCTTATTTACGAAAGTAAAAAAAAAAAAATTCAAGCTTTGGTTGAAAACAAAATAGAACTATTGTCGAATATATCGATAAGTTCTAAGTAAATGGGCTGGACGACGATCGCGCCGGTACATTTTCCATATATCTAATGTTACGTAAGATATTGCTTAATTCGTGTTATGTATAGATAATCCAATTAAAAACGTAGCTTGAATATGATACCAGCGTATTGCCTATTCGCTCGTAGACCTAATCATATTGTACTTATACTCTCAAATGATTTCTTTTGTATAAACCTAAAGTAAATTTTACATATTTATAAAATATTTAATATTTTTCAAACCATTAACCAACTAATAACACAGATGATGGAGTGGTTTAGATACCGGCCTCCCGTCCGAGTGTTGTGGGTTCGATTCTCACACATGATAACTTTTTGTGTGATCCACAAATGGCTATTCTGAGTCTGAGTGTACTGTGTGTTAGAACAATTCTTGAATGTTTATAAAGAAAAACTTGTTTCCTAGTTTTTAGCTCGTAATTGGCGATGGTTTAGAACAACAAAACTGCTAGAGCCATATTTTCTCGTTGCAATACGCAGATTTTAATATGCCTTTGTTGAAATCTATTAATCTGATAATGTAGTAAATCAATTATTATGGAATCTATCGCGTTTACTTAATTTTCAATCATCTGAGGTTGATTTTGTACTGTGTGTCCGTGAAATTGTATGTTTATAACGTCCCCCGCAATACATGGATCATTCCCTTTTTTATTTTATTTTAGGTGGGCAAAATTGTCCTACCGCACACCCAGCTGCCCGGGGAGACAACGGGGTAGTGTGGGGCTCTCACCCACTAAAAACCCACCGTGCGCCCTCACCCGCCCTTGCTACGGCGGATCACGGGTACCACGCCGTTTCACCGCGATCCGCAGGCGGCAGCCCCTTCGGGCACCCTCTTTTGAGCGACGCCTCGCGCACTTGGGTGTCACACCTTCGCGGTAGGCTTCCGCGGACGGCAGGGTACTCCCCGACCCCACTGTCCGCAGCCTCGGCTCGGGCGGCATCAGGCGCAGGTAAGCGCGCGTACGCCGCTTCGCGCGCCGGCGGCGAATCGGGTCCGCGAAGGAGGATTCCTCCCGGGCCCTCTCCGCCACCTCCTTCCGCAAGATGACAGCCTCGCAGAAGGCGGCGACCGCGGTCCAGGCCCTGTCACTGCCAACCATCGCTCGCGCAAAGGCCGGCAGCGACAGGTCCACGCTAATGACTGCAACGAGTTCCCGGCGCTGCACATCTCAGGCCGGGCACGACTCGAGCGTGTGCTGCGCCGAGTCCTCGCCGCAGTCGCAGAGGTGGCAGCCCGGGGTCGTCTTCCTCCTAGGTCCGCCCAAATTCGGCATCAGTCGCCCGAGGGCGGACGCCGTGCCGACGAGGCGGGAGGACGGGCGTAATTTGCTACGCAGACGATACACTCGTCACAGCCCGGAGGGGAGCCGGCCACGGAGGACCCAGTCATAGCCGATGTCCCACAGAAGCGGCCCAAGAACCGAACCCTGTGGGACGCCGCACGACATAGCCCTCCTTACACATGGATTATTCCCTAGTGTAGGTTGATGTCTTCAAAAAAGGTCTGCAGAAAACTTTCAGCCATGGAAAATATAAGTAAGCTTAAACTTCGAACATGTTAAATAACTTCACGGCCGTAAACTACTAGTTTGTTGTTGGATATTTTTATCCTTCGCATCTTTTGTCGTATATTCTACAAAGTTTTTATAGGTATATATTGTACTTTTTTTTTTTTTTTACGCGAATGTTACACATTTTGATCGCGTTTACTTGATTTTACTACTATCCCGACGTTTCGAATACTTTACAGCATTCATGATCACGGGTGGACTTAGATGATAGACGTCCAAGGCTGATATGTTATTTCAACGGTCTCATCTACCCACAGTATATGATTTTACAAAATTTTTGGTTTATTTATTTTAACCCACCTAATATTCGTTTAGAAACACAATTAAAATATTTACTTCAAATTTTTTATGCTTACAATGTATGAGACTTTAAGTTAGTATATTAAAATGAGCATAATACTCCTCTTTAAACTAAAATTTTTTGTTTTTATTTAGTGCTCAAAAATTCTACCATAAACTACCAATTACTACCGTTCGAAACGTCGGGATAGTAGTAAAATCAAGTAAACGCGATAGATTCCGTAAACGAAGTTTTATTTCAAAAAGATATATTGTATAGGTTTGAGTATGGCAACCATGAAACTATATTTTAATAGTTGAGAAACAAGCTAACTTCAAATTGGTATTTTTTTATCTTTTTTCAAGGATGAAATGGAAATATGGTATACATCTATACTATTATAAAATTGTAACATAGCTGTGTCTGTAGATTTAAGATATTTGAGAAAAAAATGGCAGTAATAGGCTATATAGACATGTCTAAACATAACACATTTTTTTTAGAATTTTTGTCTGTTTATCTGTTTGTTTGTTCGCGCATCACACAAAAACTACTGAACAGATTATGATGCAACTTTTTTTATTTGAAAGGCCTTGATTAGACTTAAAAACGGGTATACATTTTTTCCCGCTACTACCTATATCGGGAACCTGAGATATAACCGAAAACCTAGAAAATTATTTAAAACTATAATTCTTTTTGAATTTATTTAAAAGAACTACTAGATGAATTTTAATGCAACTTTTTTTATTTGAAAGGCCTTGATTTGACTTAAAAACTGGTAGACATTTTATCCCGCTACTATATCGGGAACCTGACATTTAACCGAAAAAACAGCTTTTGGCTGCGGCGAAGCCGCTGGCAAAGGCTAGTATACTTATATATAATTAAGTATATTTCTTACCATACTAATGATAAATATATTACTCCTCAAAGAAATCAAATAATTGCCTTAACATGAGTTAAAATACTATTTGTACTATATCTATACAAATAAATAAAATTGAAGGGTCTGTTTGTAATGTCTAAATAACAGCTTCTTACTAAATATATACGAGAGTTTATACGCTACCTATACCAAAATACCAGTTTTTGTCTTTCTGTCTGTTTGTTCCGGCTAATCTCCAGAACGGCTGAACTAATTTGGACGGGGCTTTTACTAGCAGATAGTGGTTGTTATAAAAAGTAACTGCAGTAGTAGGCTGCTTTTATTTTGGAGAAATAATTAAGGTTCCATACAAAAATGGAATAACTAAATTACAACGCGGACGAAGACGCGGGTAGCAGCTAGTGTTTAAATTAGAGCTTTTTTTATATTTTAGATCATATCTGCTACTATATAGTTTCTAACTTATTCTTACTGTAATACTCTGTACAAGTGTACAGAGTATTACAGTACTAGCATTAGCAAAAAACCTACAAGCATTTTGCATATTCTTACATACGAGTTATTCTTAATCATTTTCTTTTAAGAATTCACCCCCACGCTAAGGTATAATCCTTGTATCGCAGGGGACTTTAAAAATATACAATTTGATGGACACAAAGTACACCCAGACCCAGAATAAATATTTGTGGATCACACAAAGAGTTGTTCTGTGGGAATCGAACCCACACGGGCGGGAGTTCGATATATAAACCACTCCAGCAACTGTGCCGTCATAATAATGAATTTGTCTCAATAAATAAATAAAAATCACGTGTCACGAAGTTTGTTTACCCTAATTTGCAACACATTTGTGATTGAAGCGTCTGGTTCCAGTTTGAAAGACAGGATAGTTATTGACCCCATAAAAGGACCTCACCATTTTTAAAACTATTTTAAGATTTTTTTAAAGGAAAGATAAGAGCTTCGTAATTAATTTTTAAGTTGTTTAAGCTTTTAGTAAGTGGTTGACATTTACAAGAAACCAATTTGTGAAAGTTAAAAACATTGAACATTTAAATAAAAAATGTATATCAAATAGTTATCGTTTAATGCAAGTTTAAATACAATAATACATAAAATATAATTAAATACAACATAGCCATGTGGATAACGTTTATCTGTATACTTACTCGTATATAAAACAAAAGCGTTACTGATTGATCTATCAACGCAAAATAATTTGTTCAGAGGTGTGACCAATTCATACCTCTGAACAAATTGAGTTCAACTTTAGCACATATACATATATGCCCTAGGCATTCGCTAAGAACATATTTTTGAATATTCAATTTCGAAGTATTTTAGGCTTGATAACTTCTATGGACTACCTGGTAATAAATAAATTTCTTTGCAAAAAGAGTTAGTTTGAGAACCACGATAAAAGCAGTATTGTACGCGTCCACCCATTTAGTTGAGATTGACCCTCAAAACCTCAAGATTTTACCGCCATTTCTGTAATGGAGTTGGGTCGTAAGGAAAACAACCCTTCCCTTAGACGAGAGGGTGAGTTGATACTAACGAATTAGATTAATAAAGCTTGGTGGTATAATTAACAAAGTTGACGAGATTACCCAACGTTATTGGTCTCAGCCGCAGAAGAGCAACAGTACATGTGATGGTAAGTGATAAAACTTGATTAAAAGTTATACTTATAAATATAATAGTATCTATAATTACATTTATATTACAAATTTGATGAATTAAAACAATTGCAATATTGAATATAATATCTAAATATTGGAATAACTATAAGATATCATACACATAATCACCTTAATGGCCGCTCATGTCACGCTCCAACAGCTTCTCTCCCCTTAACCGAATTTTATACAATACAAATATACTCCAAGTCCATAGCCCACGTTGAACCTTACATAATACCTTTTTATGCATGTTTTGTAGTCACCCTATAAATTTAAAAAGAGCGTCACAATGAATGTATACATCGAGATGCATTGTTCATTTTAGTGTGGAAAATACGAGATTCGCAACTCAGAATTCTTTATTGGGTTTTTGTAATGGAAAAAAGCACTTAGCGCATAAATATAACTGTATTGCAAAATTAATATAAAAAACATTAAATAAATATAACGTCCAGTGGCACTTTGAAATGACATTGGTGATTATTAACAGCAGGCCATTTTAGTGCCAGTAATAGTAGTGATTTTCAACTTCGGTAATTTATGTAATTCTAGTAGTAGAGCCTTGCTTATCTCAGCATGAACGGGAAGTACCACCATCTCACAAAAGCCCAGCGTGTAACAACGGCACTTACTCCCGGCCATTGTGTTTCGTATGATGAGTGAGAGCGAACTATCCTCTCCTTGTTATCCTACCTATCCTCTACTCAGTATCCTTCCTATCATATATCTTATTGACATATCATACTATATATTATGACGCGCGAGTGATGTTCTGGTGTTGCTAGCGTCTGTATAGGCTACTGTAACCGCTTACCATCAGGTGAACCGTATGCTTGTTTGCCAACCATGTAGTGTAAAAAGAATATATATGGGTATTTATGTATGTAATAAAGAACAAGAAAAATAAATGTCACTCTTAGCAATTCAAATAAGGGGCCACTTATTAATGCAATAAGTCCCCTACTATCAAAACTAACAACCATTGCTACAAAAATTAATCAAAATTTTCAATTTACTCACTCCACGCAATGAGAACCATAATAGTACACCGTTATTCAATATACGAAAGTAAATATAAATCATGTGTGAAATAATACATGTGGGGTACATACACCCCTAGTGATATTTGTAGGCAATATTGGAGTTATTTACGCCAGCCGACACCGACGTACAAGAACTGCGTATATTAATTATATCCTGTTGTTTATGTAGCATGACCAACTTTCATTATTAATTATTCTAAAAATATTTTAAATAAGCATATATCTAGTCTTATATTTTAAAAATATCTTTCGTTGACAGATCTGAAAGGCCATTCATGGTTTCGCTCATGATTTATGAAACTAATTTGTTTTCCTGCAATTATTCTACAATGACAGTAGTAGGCTTTGATATAATTGTTTTCCAATAGGGTGCCACATTTTCGCTATGATTAAGTAACAAATATCCAATAGATACCAAATATTTTATAGAACTGGGCACACAAATTCACAATATGGAACAAGCTGTTTCATATTTTATGACGTAACCGGGATAAAGGGATTTACTAATAAGTATAACTTACCTACCATAAAATTTAACTCGCATAATAAACAACAAAAAAAAACACCACAAACATAGCATCACGCCTGTATTCCCCGAAGGGGTAGGCAGAGGTGTACTACACACCCACGACTCGCCAGCTATGTTTGAGTCCCACGTAATAGGGGGCGAGCCTATTGACGTCTACCGAGCACATTTCCAAACTCCGGGCTGCTACTGAGAATTTTTCTTTTTAGGAAAAAGCTAAATAACATTGCCCGACCCGGGGATCGAAACCGAGACCTCATGATTAGCAGTCGCATACACTACCGCTACACCACCGAGGCAGTTATAAACAACAAAATTTTCATAAAAAATATTTTAAACCAGTAGGTAGTTAGGTACGTTATATACATACACTGAGTAATTTTGACAATGGAAGATAATCTCGTCCCGGCATCGTTACGTCTCCAGTAAATACACAAACTTCCCTATCAATGTTTAGAATGGTGCATGACTGATGCATTTAATGCATTGTGAACGAAAGTATAATGTGGAATGGAAAAGCTGTTTTAATTAAATTAAGTAGCCAGGGTAGCGGCTACGTAAATACACACATATGAAGTTTGTGTAATAAACAATTTCCGAACACGGTTTCATACTTGTGAAATATAAGGGTGTAACAGTACTTCAATAAATACGCAGGCGTGAGCAAAGCTTACATTACTTGATAATAAGTTCCATGTAAGCATTAAGCATATTAAACCTTGTAATATAACTGTATTAAATAACGCTTTCATAAGGTGCGCCATGTGACACACCAGTTATTGGATTTTATACCATTCTCTATTAGAAATGTGATTTCTCGATGGATATGGCGTAAGTGGAGCACTAGAATTAGAACTTGTAATGAAACCGGGCAAGACAGATATTGTGAGCATACCTTTTAGATTTTATTTGATGGCTTGTCTACTACTTGGGCCATCACGGTGGACTAAGTTTTTTCACTCTGAGAGGAACCCACGTAACATGCATATAATGTAATGGGCCGTGAAAATCATAAATGCTAATATTTTTATCGGCAACACAATTTTCAACAAAAAACATCAGACAATCGATGTAAGTGTTAGAGATAAATATGGTTAGTTACAATGAGGTAAGAGATTGATTAATAAACATAATAGATATGCCGGGAAAAAGACTTCGGTCCATAGTATGCAAAATAAAATAAACCGTACATTAAATACCATTTAATGTAATGTTTGGCACTTAACAAACCGAGCGCAAAACGATTACGCACCGAACGATAATTTACAGGAATCTTTGCTCTACTATTTAATGGTAAAAGAGATTTTCTACAAAATATTTGCTTTTGTTTTTTTCTATGTACCTGTCACGAGAAAAGCATTCACATTGGTGACGACGGATGCTTTTAAATAATGATTATGTATTGATTACTTTAGAGTTTAGAATAACAGTGAATTGGATGTCTAAACATTTTGATATTTTTATATATTTCGTTATTATTAATGTGATTTTTGGATTGAAATTATCGTGAGATTGACAAATATTAGATCTTTGTCATATTTTTACCACGAGAAATATCTAATATTTTGGCAGTATGCAACAGCTGATTGAATTATCACGTAAAATTTGTTAATAAGATAGGTCTAAATAAAATTATATTAAGAGTTAAAACGAGGTACGGTATTTCTTAACAGGAAACTGCATTATAAGCGAATATAAAAAAAGACGACAAATATTTTGAAAGAGAACTTCACAGACTAATTAGAGAGTCGCAGAGTCCATTAACGATATTACCGTCCCCATGAATCCTTTAAAACCGTTGGCGTACAGGAGGGTGAAAATGTCCCCTTCGTGTATTTTATTCTATTTTTTACTCTATGTGATTTTAGCTGCAGCAAAAAAAATCGTTTGATGACGTGGAAGCTTGTTTATTATTGCTTTTTTACGGTATCAAAGCTCGGTTAGAAAAGTGAGTAAAAACGAATGATTTTATTTTTGATTTTATGTTATGTGTATCGATGACTTTTTTCTTGTTTGTTACGCTTACACGCCATAACAACTGAAACAATCATCATGAAATTATGCCTACAGTCTAAATATAATCTAGAAGCAGGTACAGGCTACTTTTCATCCCCGAAAACTGAATGGTTTCCGTGGGGTAACTATTTTTACATAGAGATAGTTAATGAACCGTACAATGATATATGTATTTATATTCGGAATTCCACGTGGATGAACTCACTGGCAGAATCTAGTAGTTAATTAAACTATTATCAGCTATTTAGCTGACGGAAAAACGGCTTAAAGAACATAGTAATATGACTAGTAAAAACATAATATCGTGCAGCCAGTAACTAGTTTTGTCTGTGTCGTGACGGACTAAGAATACAAGTGTCACCACCCCACTCTTTCCCACGGGTTTCGTATGAGGCGACTAAGGGAAGTAAGCAAATATCATCCATTGCATGACTGGTGGTAGGGCTGGGTACCAAGTGGGAGTACTCACTTGGTATCAGGCCCGAGCGGGTTGGTACCACCATCTCCCATGTGACCGGCCATGAAGCACATCCTTGCGTTTTGGCTATAGCAGGAGATAGCCGTTTATTCTTTTATTTCATATCTGTGAAATGAAATCGTGAGCAGCGGCTTGACAATACTCTCGGTATAGTTGAGTCCATGAACGACGGTAACCATTTACCATCAGAGGGGCTGTGGCTCGTCTGCCACTACATGTAATACAAAAAAACTGCAATAGAAGGTAATCCGTTACCGATGTGTAACGAAATTAGCGTGATAGAACAATAAATATTATTCAAATGTGTGACGAAAGGAATAAAATGATAATTGTGTGGTTACTGACTTAAAATACAAATATCTATCACCACCCTATTCAGTCTCGCGGGTGTCGTACGCGGCCACTAAGAGAAGTAAGCAATCATTTCTAGTAAGATTGGATTACTAAGTGGGAGTACTCATTTATTATGTGACCCACCATGTGGTGCGGTGTGATATGGGAGCGGGTAACACCACTTTCGTGAGCCAGTGTTAACAGATTCTAGCCATGTACGCAGGATATAATAGTTCACGAGTGTGTGCGCAAAGAAGAGTGTACTCTTTGTCTCACTCTTAAGCATAGTTTACACGAAGCCAACACTGGCTTGGTATTTGCCTTGTGTAAACAGTTTTTCAAGCCAAGCCAGCGCTGGTGAGAATAGAATGCCCGTCTATTTTTCTAGCCAGTGACCTCCGCCCGCATACCGCTCGACCCCCGCGCCAACGTTGCGGACACGTATAAACGCATCTCGCCAGTCCCTGGCGATCAAAAAAACGTGAAAACGTGTGCACACTCGGAAGAAATATGCGTGAATGGACGGCCTCGTCTAAACAACAGGGGCCAGGCCAACGCTGCCTTGTCTGCAGGACTGGCGCCAGCATTATTGGCTTCGTATAAACTCTGCTTCAGAGTCCGATGGGATGGCATATTATATGTACCTGGTTGATTACAGGGACGGCCGAATTTTGTAAACTATAGTCGTAACCAATTATATATTTTTTTTAATACTACATGGATGGCGTACAAGCATACGGCACACCTGATGGTAAGCGGTTACCGTAGCCTATAGATGCTAGCAACACTAGAGGCATCACTCGTGCGTCGCCATATTCAAGGAAAGGGATAGGAGGTGGATAGGAAGAATAATAAGGAGAGGATAGGAAGGATAATAAGCAGAGGATTGAGAGGGGGGTTTGGGCCTCCAGCGCCCTCACACACCATACGAGTCAACGGTAGGTACCGTTGTTACACGCTGATCTTATGCGCGAGGGTGGTACTTCCCCGATCGAGCCAGCCTATTCGTGCTAAGATATATAGGCATGGCTCTACCACTAGGTATCCTAAAAAATATAAACATGTTTCGTAGTTATCTTGCACATATCTCTATCCGGATGGACTCATCTGATAACTGGAAGAACAGTAAAGCACACTGCAAAGATGTTGACTAATTTAAATGCATTTATATGATCTACAAAAAAATCTCAATAGTTGTTCTGATTTATAACGATAAATTGTGATGCAGTGATTACACTTCGATAAATATTTATTCTTTTATTTTTCTTGATTTAGTAAAAAAATATTACCTTACCGCACACCCCGTCGTTTGAGGCAACGAACATGGTACTGTCGGGTCCTCACTTACTAAATAAGTCCGCCTGCATTGGACCTGTATGTCATTACTTCAGTAGTACGCTGGCGACAAACAATCGTCCCTGGGGTACGCCACTACATAATAATCAATCTATTGAAGTCCTTGTTTTTCTAAATATACAAGCAGGACAACGTGCTCCCCCCTAAAAGCAACTCGTATCACTAATAGGATATTATTAGGAGATAAACCCGAAGTACTCGAAAACTGAGACAAATAAATTTTATAGGCCTATTACTGCCAACTAGACAAACGGATACGTCTAAAAAAAGCTCCCAAAACAATCTACTGAGCACTTTTACTAAACACTTAACTCCCCTTTCAAGCTATATTTAAATGATTATGAAAACATAACACCCTTTTGGTAAGAATAGGGTTGTCAATTTTTAGAAAATATTTTTTACTACGCCCTATTACGTGTAACTAAATGAAATATAAACATAATGATATGGGACGTTATTACACTTCTGAAGCTGGTTTAGTTTAAGTAAACATTACCAAATACACCGCTTCACACTCCTCTGATGATGAACACGATAGCATGGCCGATGCTTATCCCTTGGGTTCACTTAAATATATTCTAAACGTGAATTTCTAGCCGGTTATCAAATATCTAATATAATTATAGTATTGCGACACAAACAAATTTCTTAATTATACATATGAATTAAATTAAAGTGTCTGTTTGTAATGTCTGAATAACGGTTGTTTATTAAAAGCATGGGATACTGATAACAAACAACCAATTGTTATGATTAGCATTTTAGTCTAACAAATTATACATGAAAACTAATACTTGATATAAAACAAAAGTAATTACCTACTACTAATTTTGATTGTTCTATATTTAATAAAATACAACAAAATGCTAAATAAACTGCCGCCGAATCAGAAGGCGGTGATCGACTTTTTAGCTATGAATTGGAGGGAAATAAAAATCGGATACTAAATTTAAAATTTACAAATAAATCACAACATAGTATTATGGAGCCTTTTATTAAAGGCAGGCTAAGTAGCAACCCTAACGTGTAGTTTGAGAAAGCATCATCATGAGTCCACTCATTAACGCTTCACTTCTTCACCTCTGTAGTACGCTCACTAGCTTTTTTAATCGCCCACCCCAAGCAGGCCCTTTTCGGGGTTTCCCATTTTAGTTGAATATCCCATATAGTCTTATAGCCCGCCATTATTTTATTTTTGACAGCTCGAGTACTGATGAAATGGGTTACTGATTCGATTTCTTATAGCAATCGACTTTTGATACTTTTATTTTTGCTCAATGTTTTGTATTGTTTTGTAAACATACTGGTACGAAATAGAAAATGGTGGGTTATAAAATACTAACATAAAAAAATATATACCATGTTTTTGTATAAAATAGAGCGTAATAAAAACATGGTAAATATTTTTTTTCCTAATCCACTCTGAGCTATGGTCCAAATTTTCCAGTATCTCCATCTATCCATCTATCAGCCTTTCATCGTCCACTGCTGGACATAGGCCTCCCCAAAATGGGGGTTTTACCATAATCGCCACGCTTGGCAGGCGGGTTGGCGATCGCAGTGGATGTTTTTAGTACACAGGGAACGCTGCTGCCCGGTCCCCCGATAATCCCTTAGTCGGCTTTTACGACTCCCATAGGAAGAGACGGGGTTAAGCTATTCTTGGTGCCAGCCCCACACGGCACAGTATCCAGTTCATGGGGAATTTAGTTTAAAATCAATTACAAAAACCCACCCGGACAGACATACAAGAAAGCGAGTTAATAAAAAAAACAGTAAAAAATATCAATACATATATGGAATTTAAGGTAAACAATCCAAACTGTATAAAGTTTATGTTATAAGAAGTTTTTTTTGTTACAACGTAGGTCGTAATTGAGAGTTTATTGTAAGTAACTAAAATGAAAATACTTCATTTACACTGCCGAAGGAATATTTTTCATAGAATGATCAATTCATTTGTTGCCGAGCGTTCTTGAGAATGCCTCGTTTAGAGGTGAAACACGTGTCGAATTTATGTTCGGGTTTTTGCGGAATATTGCAATATTGTGGTTCTGAGAGTTTTACCGTATCGCATGGTTGTGTCGCATTGGTGAGTTTTTTGTCATTATCGTGCATGCTACTTTGCTATTATCACATTCTTCTCTATCTGTGAGAGTGCGAATTGACAATCTTAGGTTATTCTGTCCAAAGATAACCGGGATTGACAATCCGTGGGTGAGTGGTGGGCTCTCCTCCTAAAATCCATTCTATAATAGTAGAATGATCAACTTGAACAATCTTTGTTATATCGATATCGATAAATAGTGGAGCGAAAGAAAACTACGCTTTAGTCTGAAAAAAAAAACAGCATCCATGAAGAATTGCATTCTTGTCTATAGTTGCCTGTGAATAGACAGGCGCGCTTATATAAAACGTAACGTAAATGATTGGATGGAGTATAACTTAGAACTTTACCCTAAATATTTCTTATTCTTCCGCTTTCTCTTTGAAAAAACTTCGTTATGCACAAGCAAATAAACAAAAATTATAAAAGAAATTGTTGTGTTCAGAAACGCCTGACTACAAGTTTTTTACCAAATATATTAAATGTACAGGCTTAGGCCTCTTTTACAGCTTTATAACAGCTTCAAAATCCGTTCAGCTGATTTTGCGTAACGCATGGACAAACATACAGACAAACAAATTATGGCTTCTGTTGCTGTTATAAAGACCCCTCATTATCAAAATTCCCTAAGCACAGACATCGGCCTATTACAATTTTATTACGAAGATAGATGGATATATTGAACCAAAATACTACTACATAGCGCACGTATCAATAGTCTGTTACATATACTGGGCCTTAGTTAGGTTTCTGGTCCGTATATACCGTGATTGTATCAATATCTCGTGCTTTGCAGTCCAAAGCGTCCTATTTCAAGGAAATGCCGACGTGTGGGCTGACAATGGCCGGAGTATTGTGTTCGTTTGCGACTGCAATGCATACGCCGAGGCAAGTCACGTCATACGACACAACAACGACACCTCATCAATGGATTGATTTTTATTTTGTACTGCTAGGGTAACAAATAAACCACTGAAGGAATGTAATATGGTTCCGGTGGCCCGCTAATTAAGGCGGAGAGACGGCACATGGCGGGTTTATTTAGTGGGTGAGGGCCCCACACTACCCTGTCTGTTGCCCCGAACAACGGGGTGTGCGGTTAGGTACATTTTTTCTCGCCTAACTAAAAAAAAGGGTAACAAATAAGTTTGTTAGTAGTAGCCTTGCTTGTACCAGGATCAATGGGTCGGCTCGATCGGGGAAGTACCACCCTTTCATAGAAGATAAGCGTGAACAACGATAGGTGTATTACGTTTGGTGGTGGTACGCGCAGGAGACCCAAACCCGCTCCTTATCCGCCGCTACCTACCGCTAATCATCAGGTGGGTCGTAGTAAGCTTGTTTGCATCCCGCATAGTAGGTACCTATATCTATATAAAAAAACAGGCCTATCAATTCTTTTTGGGAATCTGTCCAAAGTCCAAACACAATGTGTGTTTTGTTAATTACATATAAAGATCTAAGGTTGTGGCAAAATTATAACATAATACAATTAATTTAGGTTTCAAATTGCCATATTCTATCAACGGATCGATCAGAGGGTGTCCAATGACAAGATCATCAAACATACAGGTCTGTTGCGTCGGTTTAGATTACGTCAGACTATATACTATATCTATGGTTTAGATCATACACTACGCAATTAGCTGTCTGCGGTGGTGTGTATGAGCAATTCTGTTTATTTACTTAATTTTCATTTACACTTCGATAAGAATCGTTCCATTAAAGTGAAAAACACAAAAATCTTTATTAATACTCACGTTTCCAAATACTGGAACACCCTGTACACCGGCTTTCTGTACACCAGGAATCCATCACAGCGCTCCATTTTGGCCACGTTTACCACTTTTCACTTCACAAAACCACCTCACATCGTCACGTTACCACCGCAAATTAGTTGATAATTTAACATTCTACTACAATATTTAATGATAGCCATAAAAAACACCAGTACAAAAGTTTTTGACCACTGTTATACATTCAGACTAAAACACTATTTACACTTTGTATAAAATTAAGGCGTCCATCTACTAAAATGTTTACAAAACTCCTAATATTGGTCCTTTAAGGTGATTTCGTTTTAATGTGAGTATTATATTGGTTATACAGTAAAAATATTTGGTAAAGAAGCACTTATTGTTGTTTAAAACTACGGATTTAACGCCGAACTGGCGATCACAGTCCACATTTCCATTCCCGCGTGAGTAGCGGAAAATTAGAACCAGCATCTGGAAAAGATTCAGATTTTTGTTTCGGAGTTTGGCGCAAACGTTTACAAAACGCAAACAATTGCTTTTATTCCCTCAAAGTCACAGTCAATATAAGGTTACATTATACGTGTACCGACGTTATGCTAACAAAAGCCTTTACAAACATATTGCCAAATATAACGTTAAAAGACATGACTGGAAACCCTCGTCATTACTGATATGTCAATATTATTTACTCTAATAGGCTTTTCAAAAGTGATGCCTTTTATAGATAGTATTTCTAAAACAAGAGAAATGTATGATGTTTTCTTAATGTGAATTTCATGCAAGTAAAACGGGGGGTTAGACAGAATGTCATATCTCACATGTCGATCGTATCATGATCACTGTGATTGGTTAAGATATCACCGTGATTGACCAACGGATTATTGCGACATCACGCGTCGATTTCTCAACCAATCACAGTGATCACGATGCGATCGACATGTGAGAAATGACATTCTGTCTAACCCCCCATCATGTCACAATAATCCGTTGGCCTATCACGTTGATCTCTCAACCAATCACAGTGATGATGATACGATCACATGTGAGAAATGGGATTCTGCCTTACCCCCACGGTCTCATATTTCGCGTGTCGACTGTATCGTGATCACTGTGATTGGTTGAGACACCGACGCGTGATGTCACAATAATCCGTTGGCCAATCATGGTGATCTCTTAACCGATCACCGTGATCATGCACGGTACGATCAACACGTGAAATATGAGATTCGGCCTAACCCCACTGATTACAAAGCACAATGACGTCACAAGTTACTTATAATGCCTAAAAATCGGAGACGACTATCATGTCGCATGTATTTATTTTTCTTCTTTCTTTTATGGCGATCACGTTGATACCGCCAATGTCCGGTTTTCTGAGGTTTCTTATGCAGATGCTTGTCGACGGTTAGGCTTAGTGTAAATACCACCCGATAATTTTTGGCTTTGTGAAAGAACATAATATAACGAGAATACACGGAATTTTTCCAAGGTGATACTAATATTGACTTGTCTAAAACGTGCGACACACACAATATGTACATATGTTATTGAGTTAGACATACATTCTTCATACATGCACATCGAGCACTAGATCACTACTGAGTACTGACCTAGTCTTTCTAGAACACATCTCCGATTTGGTCAAAGAACGTTAGACGAGGTCTACCCCTCCCAACTGCAGTGCCTACTGCCCACTAAGAGTACTATTACAACTACATTCCAGTCACCTTCAGTTAATAAGAAATACCTACATAATATGGTAAGCCTACACAGTACGGATCAACTAACGGTTGGTCCGTGCTACACGGTCGAAAAAACTATTCTAATATTTTATGTATACGAGAAAGTGTGTGAGCACGTGAGACACTCAATCACGATAAAACGTACTTGAGCTAAGTTTTAAATGCAGACAGCTTAATAAGACTAGCTGTGACTTCACCGCGTAGATTTTTTTGTATTTTTGTGCGCTACCATAATTATTTTTCCAAGATAAAAGCTTATTTACTCCTTAAAACATCAGCTATCTGCCATTGTAAGACCTTTTTTTTTTGTTAAGACAGGAAAAAATTTTCCTAACCGTACACCCCGTCGTTCCGAGCAACGAACAGGGTAGTGTGGGGCCCTCACCCACTACAGAAACCCGCCGTGTGCCGTCTCTCCGCCTTTATTGGCGGGCCACTGGAACTATGTTACATTCCTTCGGTGATGTCTCAATCGATCCAGCTGTTTCGGAGATTAGCCCGAACAAATAGACAGACTGACAAAAACTTTAAAAGTTGGTATTTTGAAATTTACAAACAGACACTTCAATTTTATGTAGGATCGAAATAATGCAAATCTATTATGAACAACTTCTTTTATTTGGCTCGTTACACAATCTGATTTACTTTAATTACGTCTTTACTCTCTAGGCTCTTCCTTCCGTCTTTTTTCCCTAATCTCAATCGCCATGCTTCTTTTCACTCCTCACTACCAATCACAGCTCACTATTCCTTGTCATACTACATCTCTTTCACACTTGCAGTATTCTACACAGACTATCTCTTTCACACCCTTTCATATGATCCATTTCACTCATCCTACACAGTAGATTTTTTTGTATTTTTGTGCGCTACCATAATTATTTTTCCAAGATAAAAGCTTATTTACTCCTTAAAACATCAGCTATCTGCCAGTGTAAGACCTTTTTTTTGTTAAGACAGGAAAAAATGTTCCTAACCGTACACCCCGTCGTTCGGGGCAACGAACAGGGTAGTGTGGGGCCCTCACCCACTACAGAAATCCGCCGTGTGCCATCTCTCCGCCTTTATTGGCGGGCCACTGGAACTATGTTACATTCCTTCGGTGATGTCACAATCGATCCAGCTGTTTCGGAGATTAGCCTGAACAAATAGACAGACTGACAAAAACTTTAAAAGTTGGTATTTCGAAATTTACAAACAGGCACTTAAATTTTATTTAGAAATTTACAAATAGATACTTCAAGTTTATTTATTGGTATAGTTTTAAGAAATAAGTATAACTTGATCTTCCTAGCTGATTCAGATATTGCTATGCTACCATACACTATATTGCACATTTTTATCTCATAAACTAGCATAAATATGGAGTCACAGTACATTATCATTAAAATGTTGGACCTGTCAGCAGCATCCGGAGGCGACCATTGTTCGTTACTGACATCAAACAACTATTCACTGCCACAATACACACCATTTTACATTTACACTGTTTACATACATAACTACTGGAATTACAAGCAAAGTTTAATACTCCTAGTACTATATACCACTCACATTTATATGGACTAAGAATACAAGTATTTAACACTACCCCATTTATTCCCGAGAGTGTCGTACGAGACGACTACGGGAAGTAGGGCTGGGTACCAAGTGGTACTCACTTGTTATCGGGCTTGAGCGGGTCGGCTCGGTACCACCGTCTATGGTGTGATTGTGAAGCACTTGGATGTATTTCGGTTGTAACGTGAGAAAGCCTTTGATTACTTTTTGAAGTGGTAGAGCCATGCTTATCCACACGAATGGGCCGTATCTATCGGGGAAGTACCATCCTCTCACAAAAGATCAGCTTGAACCAACAGTAGTAGTACCTACCGTTGTGTTTCGTATGGTGAGTGAGAGTGCCACAGGCCTGAACCTTTTTTTCCTATCCTGTTGTTATACTTCCTGTCCTCTCGTTAGTGTCCTGATTGTTTGTTTAGGCGGAAAAAAATGTACTTAAGCATACCCTGTTGTTCGAGGCAACGAACAGGGTAGTGTGGGGCCCTCACCCACTAAAGAAACCCGCCGTGTGCCGTCTCTCCGCCTTTATTGGCGGGCCACTGGTACTATGTTACATTCCATCGGTGGACTCTCCTTAGTATTCTACCTATCCTCTCCTTAATATACTTCTTATCCACCTCCTATCTTTTTCCTTGGAGATGACGGCGCGCAAGTAACGCCTCTGGTGTTGCTAGCGCCTATAGGCTACGGTAACCGCTTACCATCAGGTAGGCCGTATGCTTGTTTGCCACCCACTTAGTATATAAAAGAAATACATTGACTTCAATAATAATACATGAAATGATTTAGCAGCCTTCTTAGTATCTATTGTTGTGGTTTTGCTAGCGTCGATAAACTACGGTAACCGCTTACCGTGTGCGTGTGGTGGGCCTGGGTCGGGGCTCGTCTCTCACCATCCTTACTAATATTATAAATACAAAAGTGAGTTGTTTGTTTGTTTATTACACTGAGCTATAACTACTGAACTAATCATCTATCTATACCTCTAAATACCAATACTAATAATTTATACTATTATAAAGCTGTATGGTCCAGGAGCCGCCGCCTATTTCTTTTTTGCGCATTACGCAAAAACTTCTGAACGGATTTTGATGCAACTTTTTGTGTTTGATAGCTCTTGATTAGACTTAACAACTGGTATACATTTTATCCCGCTACTATATCGGAAACCTGAGAAATAGCCTTAAAACTAGCTTTTGGCTGCAACGCAGCGGCGGGCAAAGCCTAGTCTTGAAATAAATTGCATACATATAGTCAGGAGCCTAATAAAGTACATAGGCTAGTTTTCAACCCAAAATAAAGAGTGTTTTCCGTGGTATAGCTATTTTTACACGGAGATAATTCGTGTGTGTAGAGTTGTCTGTGTGGTGACGGACTAAGAATACAAGTGTCACCACCCCATTCTCTCCCACGGGTGTCGTATGAGGCGACTAAAGGAAGTAAGCAATTATCATCCATTGCATGCCTGGTGATAGGGCTGGGTACCAAGTGGGAGTACTCACTTAGTATCGGGCCCGAGCGAGTTGGTACCATCATCTCCCGTGAGACCGGCCATGAAGCACATCGTTGCGTTTTGGCTGTAGCAGGAGATAGCCGTTTATTCTTTCATTTCATATCGGTGAAATGAAATGGTGAGCAGCGGCTTGACAATACTCTCTGTATTGTTGAGTCCATGAGCGACGGTTACCATTTATCATTAGATGGGCCGTGGCTGGTCTGCAACTATATGCAATAAAGAAAATTATGTATTCTTATTATACTACGTGGGTAGTAAACATGCATACGGCTCACTTGGTGGTAAGCTGTTACCGTAGCCTATATACACTAGCAACACCGGAGACATCACAAAAATAAGAGGTCTAGAGCATAGGAAGGATACTAACGAGAGGAAAGGGAAGGATAATAAGGAAAGGATAGGGAGGGTTTGGTCCTACGGCGCTCTCACTCACCATAAGAAATATAGCGATAGTAGAGATAGTAGAAGAGTACCTACCGTTGTTTCACGCTCTTTTGTGAGAGGGTGGTACTTCCTCGATCAAGTTGGCCCATTCGTTCTGGGATAAGCAAAGCTCTACCATTAGAAATATATATTATACATATATACTGAAGATCACGCGGACAGCGCCGCGGGCATTATATAGTAAGTAATAAAAAAAAACAACAAAATCTACACTAATCATGGTAACGTCCCTCAGTATTATTATGCATATACCCCCTAACTAATAAACATTGTATAAGCGCCGAATAGTTATTCAGCGTTTTGTTCCGTTCTTTCAACTTCAAACTGTCATATTAGTGACAAAGACAAAACACTGAATAACTATTCAGAGGTTATACAACGTTTATTAGTAAGGCAGACAGTATACCTATAGTATACATAATATAAGATAAATAAACGTGTGTGTTGTTAACGTCAATAAGGCCTAGGCTTTAGTGATATATAGTAGGCTCGACCGGCCAGCTGCGACCTTGCACGCAACTCACAATATTTAGTCGTAAATTTAATCATAAACCTATTTAATGGTCAGTAAGCAAAACGAAGGCTACATATTTTAACAATAAAGAATACTCTTAGCCCTCATAACTTATTCCAGGGAATCACCACATACCACTGAAGTAATTTCTGCCAATACAGGCGGAGAGACAGCACACAGCGGGTTGATTTAGTAGGTGAGGTCCCCACATTACTCTGTTCGTTGCCCCGAACGATAAGGTGTGCGGTTATTTAGATTTGATCCCGCCTTAACAAAAAAAGAAGCGAATAAATACATGGCTTCAGATATTTATTTATTTATTCAGGAAATAAACAGTCATTATACAGTTTTTGATACAAAAAATAAACACATTAAGACTTAGAGTTCCATAATAGTTTTAACAAAGTACGATATGTAGATATTAAGAGATACGAAATGAAACACTCAAAATAGTTATGAACACTAAAATTAAGTTACATATTCAAGGGAGATATAATATTGGAGTCACATAAGCATGGATTCAGGTGTTATTTAAGATGTTTTTACGTAATTGTTTTTTTTTTATTACGTATTTTTTTTTATATATATATATATATCTATATCTTGATATTTATTATTGTAAGTGTCAACACTACGTCTGAAAAAGTTATTACTCGCATAATTAGTAGTATAAAGAGGAATAGAAGATAATTGTTGCAAGCGTGAACCTGGTCGAAGTACTCCAAGAGATATCTTTTCTAAAATGTGAGGATAATGACATATACAAAAATCAATTGCTATTATTTCTGCAATGGCAACGTAAAGCAAAACAATCAAGTCGTGTAGACGCATTGATTGTCGAGACACGACTGACCAATAGCCGCGACACGCATTCTGTATCCCAAATATGCGTACGCGCCACCGGAAACAGGTGGCACGCACACCACCTGACGTGAATACCAAAGCTTTGTCGGAACAACGACCTGTCTGGGCACCTATATTAATTGAGGCTTCTTTGACATATAAAGAAATTTGAATTTATATATTCCATTTCAATATGTTTTTCATTGTTGCTTATGGTAGTAGAAGAACTATGAACCACCTGATGTTAGTGGTGACAGCTCACAGACTAGGGTCTCTAGGCAATACCGGGAGAAGGGCGAAACCGTTGCTTAGCGTGAAAAAATAATTCTCCGCTCGATAGAAAGACACATTATGAGTAGTTTCACCGCAATATAGAACAGAGAAGACTATGGTCACAATGTTTACACCTACGCTACAGAAACTTACTATACTTCTCCATCGATCTATCCATCAGCTTTTTGACATCCACTGCTAGACATAGGCCTCCCCAAGCCAACGCTATAATACGATCCGATACATAAGGCATCTAGGCAGACTAAAACTTTTATCTATTAAGCTCCGGCTCGAAAAGATAATAATAATTGAAATTGATATTGTAGTCATAATTAGATGAATGAAATATTGCCAAGCAATGTTCGCTTCAGGGAAAATGCTTCGAAATTACTTCGGGCCAACTTCCCACTTAACTTATGGGTGATATTAGCAAAAGTTATCCAAAGTTTTCTCACGTTTTCACAGTAAACTAGCTTCTGCTCGCGACTTCGTCTGACTGGACTTCAAAATGGCTCTCGATATAATATAAATACATCACTGCTCTCTATATAAATAATAATAATAATAAATATTCACGGACATTTTCACAAAATGTCCTCTGATCCCAAACTAAGCTTAACGCTTGTGCTGTGGGCACCAGATTACGGATATAATACATATATACTACTGTTTTTTTTGTAAATACATACATATAATAGATAGAAAACACCCAGACGCAGTACAAATATCTGTGTTCATCACACAAATATTTGTCCTGAGTGGGAATCGAACCCACGATAAAATATAATATAAATACTCACGGCACACGATAAACCCTATTTAAAAAGCGCTTTTCCACTTTTACATTTATTAAAGTAAGGGCGAAGAATAATTGTATGATATTTTGGAATGGGAATAATCATAGGAGAGACCACAGAACAGATAATTATTCTGTTCTGTGGGAGAGACTATATAGCCCTAATTATGTAAACTGTGACCGAATAAAGGAATCAGAATATTATATTTTTTTTTAATATAGCCAGTCATATTTCCCATAATGTATTATAGTTAGTAACATCATCCTCTCTCAATTGATTTATCTCTCCGTCTTTGTAGCTACTATTTATTGGTTTATTATAAGGTTTTCCTTGTTTCACAATCCTACTTTTTTATATTTAAATTGCTGGGTAATTAGGTAATATTACTCTTCCTTCAATTGACCTCAAATCAGTATAATGATAGAGTTTTGAAGCATAAATGAATGGGCTCGATCGGAGAACACGGACACGGAAGGTAAGCGTGGAAACCGGTAGGTACTTTTACTTTTGCGTTTCATACGGTGAGTGAGAGCACCAGATGCCCCTCTTTTTTATACTTCCTCTCCCCCGCTGCTGAAGTTGGCAACGCGTAGGTGATACATACGGTCTGGTATTGCTAGCATCTATAGGCTAAGTTCTGTGTATGTATAAAAACCGACCCACATGTCTTAATATGTGAAAGTATACACAAGCGATACTCAAGCTTTTATCCATATGACTCGCATTTACTACACATATGCTAATGGATTGTGTAAATACAAGTGTTAGACGCAAGCTCACCACATGTTCATCTATCTGTATTTGTTTATTTATTTAAGTAAAAATATCAATAAAGTGTTTATTTATTAATAAAATGACCACATCTCTTAAAAACATGCCACAGTGAAAGTAAAGGGTTACTTGATTTTAAATGAATATCTGTTTTTTTTACAAGATTTTTATGCACCATGTTTAAGAAAAAAAGCAAATGTTTAATTTTCTCACTTAGGGAGCGTTCAAGTATTACGTAACGCAATTTTTTGATTTTTTTTTTTACCTCCCCTCTCCCCGTGTAACGCTCCGTAACGTTTTTCTGTACCTCACCTCTCCCCTAGCAAAACGTTACGTGACCATCAAGCGACCATTTTTACCTAAAAGTCACAATAATGTGGCCATTCTGAAGGGTTAAGAAAACAATGTTACTTAACGCAAATGAACCCCTTAATATCTCTCATCTTATTAACTCTAAACAGGGTCGATGCCAACTGTTTGCCACAAACAGTGTTACCTGAACAACACATACCTTTATACAATAAAACTTAGTAAGGTAGGACACACGATCGAGTTTTAGAAAAGCAAATTTACGGGAAGCAAAAGTTTGCTGGCAACTCATGTTTAATGCCATAGCAGGGAAGATTGTTGGAAGTCATGCTTGCCGTATTGTGTTTGCAAGATTGACTTTAGCTCCCCCAGGTATTATCCAATTTAAAGGAAAATTGCATAGATAGTGCCCCTGCAAACAATGTCTTGTGAGGCACTCTTTGCTTGGAAACCTATTATTTTAAAGAGATAAAAATTGCCTTTTTGTAGATCAGATTATATGTATGTAAAATTTAATCAGATTGTGATGAACGGTTTTATGATGGCAGCGAATGAGATATGATCATAACAAACATTGATTTTTATATATTAAATGTCTAAAATATTTAATATAATATTTCTTTAAATTTTACAAATTGAATTTATTCAAAATTTTAAAAACATATAAGAATAATAAATTAAAACTAACTCCAAAAAGTACCTCTCCGGCGGGGAATCGAACCCCGGTCTCCCGCGTGACAGGCGGGGATACTGACCACTATACTACCGAAGACTTACGAAATAACGTAAAATTTAAGTTCTGATACAAAAATGGCAATATCTTATCATTATTTACTATCATGTAGGTAAGTACTTGATATAAGAACATTGCTACAAATCGACTGCTAACAACAGAACAACAAATTCTTGCAGTTTATGTAACGATTTTAGATAATAATAAATAATTATTGAATCTACATTGTATAATACAATAACGAAATTTATTAATATCACGGTGACATATTTCAATAGAACTCCGCCTAGTGAAAAAAGAAGGACTACGGGGTAAGAGGTGAAGTTTGATAATGTCTGTTCATAACATTAAACACAGCTTTTTTATTAATAATAAATGATGATTTACACAATACTAATACCAAAACACAATTTGGAGACTGTTTATTTGTTCCCGCTAGTCTATGAAACAGCTGGACCGATGACCGACTTATCTGGCAAACAGCTGATGTTATAGGGAGTAACTTAGGCTTTTATTATTAGTAGCAAAGTTAAATTCTAGCCAGAAGGAGTGACTGAAGCAACTAATTGTTCAATAAATTGTTTGATGCAAATTCAGCGACTCGTCCATATTTGATATTCTTGTTTAATTAACGTCCATTCTATAGCTCATAGACAATTAATAGTAGAAAGCAAGCGACGTCTGATAGTCTACGGACTTTACAACACCAGACATCAGAGATCAGACAGGCCAACGACCCAACTTAATGACAAGCTATAAAATCCCTACTTGTGAGTACTTTGCTGAATAAGACAGGACAGTGTTGTCTTTACTTTATCGAAAGTTCAATCGAGATCTTCGTCGAGTCAACTGAATATAGAACAAATATCTTTAAGAATAATCCGATAAATTAAAAATATCTGCGGTATAAATTTAATAATACCCTTTACTACGACGCTCATGCTAGCAAACGTAGTTATATTATTACACATTTATTAAAATCATAATATATGAGTTATCCCAAACTGGAACATTGATATTTAGTGGGTTAATAGATAATATTACATATAGGTATATTATTAAATTATACTTTTCGTGTTTTTTTTTAAATTATTTTTTAATGGTCCTGTCTTGAGCATTGCCATGTAGTTTTCCTAATTAATGCTATGACAACATCAAAAGCAATGAGTGTTTACACTGCCGCTTCACATGTTTTCTCTTGGCAATGGAGGATGTTAAAATTGTTGCAGCACGGGCGTTCTTTCTTTCAAGAACGAGCGCGTCGAGCGTTATACGTGCCTCGGTGTGCACGTAACGGGGTACAAAATCGAATACAGGACGTCTAAGGTACAATTAATAGGTTATGCTCGCGACTTTTATCCGTGGACTTTAGCATATAAACAAGTTACTCTACGGCACATTCATATATATAAATTAAAACAAACTATCTTATATGAAACATCAATTTTTCGGGGATATAACATAGTCTATGTCATTTTCAGAGCTCCACTGTCTGTGACTGTATGTACGCAAAATATCACGATAATTGGTTCAGTAACTACTGATGCCTAAGACTTATGAGGAATCCGGGAACTATCTTTCTCTATGTCTTTGGTTCTAATTGAGGAGTTGGAGGAGAGGTAGGTGTGTGAATAATGAAAAAGACATTTTTAGTACGTGCGGGAATCGAACTCGGGTCTTTTCCAATCCGGGGAAGTGCTCTAAGCCACCTGAGCTATCGTACTGACCTACTCGGTCATCCCAATCTCCTCATCACATTTGTCTTTACGACCACAAATAATTTGTGCTAAAATATAGATCAAAATGTGAATATACAAGTTAAAGTTCAATATGCTTTTTAAATTAAAAAATAAATCACATGCTGCTTAAGCGTAAGTTAGCTTATTTTCCTGCATTACAAGTGAAAATGCTTCGTATTGGTCGTTAGTAAATGTTTCTTACATCTAAGTTTACTTTCATCCTCTCCTTATGCTTGGATGGATGAGGTTTTTAGGAAGTTTGGTGTTGGGTGGGGTGCCTCCTATCCAGTTCCTTAGACGCGCCTGTGATACCTTTGGTGTTGCTAACCTCTATATGTTACGGTAACCGCTTACCATCAGTAGGTCGTATGCATGTTTACAACCCGCGTAGTATAAATCATAAAAAAATAAAATTAAACGTAAAGTTATGAGAAACGGTAAGCGTAAAGTATTTTCTGAACGGGGTGAGCACAATATTCCCATAAATTTTTCTACGCTATTAAACATGACGCCCTATTAAGGCGAACATAAAACGCATGAAATTACGTCAAAGAGAGTAAATCTATGTAATATATTGCAGTGTCTCTCGCCTTAAAAACTATACATAATAATATGTCACTTTGGTGGTGCAAGATGAAATTATACGCCTTTCCTCTAAAAACTAATACTTGCGTGACTCACTCCTAGAAATCTGCATCTAAACTGAACGTAAAATTACGCACTGTAGAAAACATTCATATAATCTATACTAATAAATGGAGAGCCGGTTTTTTTGTTCGGTTATACTGCGAAAACTACGGAACAGATAAGAGTAATACTTATACCATAAGATGCAGCGTGTTTACGGAGAAGGTTTTAGTATATGATATGTTGGTGATTACTTATCCGGAATCTATATTTTTGATGTGAAACATCTAATGCGGAGGAAAGGTAAAACCGGCTGTTAGCGTGGCGACGCTTATACCTAATAATAGGAATCCTATCCGAAATAGATTTTTCATCGACAATACTATGAAACGAGCGAAGCCGCGAGGAATGTACTAGTGTAATTATAAATGTGAAAGTGAGTGTTTGTTTCGCTTCCACGCCGTAACTACTGAACTAATTTTCATGAAACCCTTTTTTTACATAGGTCTCGAGCTCAGAAAACGACATAGACTAGTCTACTTTAATCCTTTTTTTGTTTAGGCGGGAAAAATGTACCTAACCGCACACCCCATTGTTCGGGGTAACGAACAGGGTAGTGCTCTCACCCACTAAATAAACCCTTGCCCGCGGCTCCGCCGCAACCAAAGCTAGTTTTTAGGTTATATCTCAGGTTCCCGATATAGTACCAGTCTTTAAGTCTAATCAAGCTATCAAATAAAAGAGTTGCATCGAAATCCGTTCAGTAGTTAATGCGTGATGCGCGAACGAACAAATAAACAAACCGACAAACAGACAAAAGAATCTAAAAATAATTGTTTTGTGTCACACGCCTATATAGCCTAAAACAGACAATTTTTCTCAAATATCTATAATGTAACAGACACAGCTCTGTTATAGCTTTATAATAATTAGGAGAACAACCTATAAAAGCATTTTCTTAAGGACCACAATCGCACTAGACAACAACCCCGGTATCGCGGGGGACTTTACAAACATACAATAACAGACACCAAGTTCTCCCTGACTCAGAACAACCATATATGGTCCACACAAAATTATTGTCTGTGGGAATCGAATCCAAAACACTTGGCTTCCATGCCAGATCGGATTCTAAACTTATATTTTCTCATCGACTAGTTATAAAACAAATGCTGTAAAGCTTGGTTAGGGATTCGATAACGAATAACATCACATCCCCTTTATAGCCATTTAGAAATCCACCATTAATCACGATGTAACCTGAAAAAAAAACTTGTAACCAAGAAAAACTTAGGTGTAAAAGTAATAAATTCTCTTTTTCATAGAAAAGCGAGCTCATTCCCTAAAGATTTTCTTTTAAGATTCCCGTCATGCGACACCGGGTTGGATCGGCATCCCTAGGGGCTCACACCGATAATATAGCACATTCCTCCGGGACCCGGCCGGCATGAACAATGCCCATCAAAGTCAGGAGTGTTCTGATAATATCATTACCTCGTTGGTATTGCCGAGTTCACCGAGTCCAGTGAGAAATTACAAAAAGAATTTGTATGACATGGTAATTGTATTAAGAAAAATATTTGAGAGTTTTATGTGACTGATTAATGGAAACAAGCATATACAATTATCATGCAGATGGATTCGATTATTTTTGTTAATGCTTAGCTATAGAAGGAGTGAGAATGAAATTACAAATGAATGAAATAAGTAATCATTTACTTGAAATTTTAAAAATGTATTTATTATTTAAAATGATCTTATAAGACTGAAATTATCAATGTATTCTAAATATGCTTTAAAGAATTGCGAAATTACAACATGTATCAATTATAAATAATATCGATCTATTCATAAGTACAAAAGTAAAAGCGTTTCATTCAAATGTAGTTAAAGAAATTATTTATTTTTGTTCATCATTTAGAAAGTTCCTTATTTAAAGCAGTCTCACAGGTATACTCGATATATTATTGTTTTATGCTTCTATCATCTTACTTAACAACATCTTATCTTAGTCAATTTAGTGGCAATTTTGATAATTACGGTACGTGAAACATGTAAAGTATTCACTCGTATATGAACTAAATACAATGTCAAGAATGAAGATCTTTTAAAGGTTGATTTAGAAAATTGGCCCCTGAATGAGCACGTCTATAAAGCCGCCGGTAAACCAACAAATTATTTGTCAAATTTTACGTGTTGGTCAAATTTATTTGATAATCTTGAAGCTTTGCTTGGCGTGTTTGTTAAACAAAATACACTCATTATTTGTTGAAAACGTGAAATTTGACAAACACCCGGTCAAACAAATTTGATCGTTTACAAGGCGCTTAACACGCGTATCAATCTAGATTCAAATTTAAAGCTAGTCAATTTGCAAAATGGCGACCAAGGCTTATAAGAAATAAATGGCGAAAAACCACCAACCATTTTGACTGAACTTAAAAGGAACTTAACAATTTATTTAAGTTTCAGTTCGTGGCGACGCGACGTCAAAGGGTAATGCACTTTCTTACTTTTGCCCATTTAAAGGTATAAACTAAGTTTCTATATACCTAGGTACCTATTTGATCTATATTTGTTTGCTTTTGACACGCTCCGCTACTTTTTTGTATTTTTTTTAAGTACAAATTATTTGTAAATAAGGAGATTTTTTTTCCGCTTGTATAAAAAATCTCTTTTTCTTTATTCAAAAATTATTTGTACTTTAAAAAATTAATTTCAAAATTAAACTTACTATATTGGATTGATACATGTAAATACATTCCGATAGATGGCGTTGGTCGTAAAGACAAATGTGATGAGGAAATTAGGATGACCGAATAAGTCTGTACGATAGCTCAGTGGCTTAGAGCACTTCCCCGGATTGGAAAAGACGCGGGTTCGTTTCCCGCTTGTACAAAAAATCTCTTTTCCCTTATTCACAAATAATTAGTATTTCCATATACCTTTTCAATGTAATGCAGTTCTTAATCAAATTTACAGGTGTAAAAACCCACATATCTGTACCCCACAAGTATTTTATGTGTATAGAATACTCAAACATTAAAAGTCACTTTCTCGATATCGAAATTATGCAAATGAAAATGAAAAAATATTTATTAACCGTCTTACATTACACAAAAGTTACATATCTACTGATTACCTCACTAGGCAAGCCAAGGAAATGCTGTTATATTTTGGTGGTATGATCTCTTGTATGTTCGTATAGTCGCCCGTTATACAAGGATTATTCTTTGCATTATTTTTCTGTGTATCAAATTTTAACAAAGTAAATTACTTCTAACAAATCGTTCGTGCTTCATAGTCAAAACAGTGTAGCATGAGATTAGGATAGAAACTCATAATACTAACTTACAAATACTTATTTAAACACATTTATGCTGTTATTTTTATTCCAAGTATGTACATCCTTTCTCATGATAAGCATAAATACAATTTTAAAAACACGTATCGAATCAAAATTTCATATGATTATTATGCAAATTTTAAATTAACGGACATTCCGAGTCCCGTCATCCACGTGTGGACTGATTATAGTATCGTGTAACGGGACTTTTAAGTTATAATGAAGCCCTTACGAAGGACAAATGGGACGCCCTTTTGAAGACGAATTTGGAGTCATTGTGTGAATTTTAATTTAGGAATTCTTAGTACGTGGTATACATTTATCGCTGCATTTTTTTTAACCCTTTTTTTTGTTTAGGTGGGAAAAATACCCCCACACTACCCTGTTCGTTGCCTCGAACGACGGGGTGTGCGGTTAGGTACATTTTTCCCGCCTTAACAAAAAAAAGGCGGGGAAAAATATACCTAACCGCACACCCCGTCGTTCGGGGCAACGAGCAGGGTAGTGTGGGGGCCCTCACCCACTAAAGAAACCCGCCGCGTACCGTCTCTCCGCCTTTATTGGCAGGCCACCGGAACCATATTACATTCCTTCAGTGGAGCTGCATTTTTACAACCCTACTAATATTATTAATTTTGTATGTTTGTTATCCAATCAGGCAAAACCGGCTGAACAGATTTGGATTATAATTGGCACACAGATAATTTATTGTTTGAATTAACACCTACGATTATTATTACATTGGGCTTTTTATCCCGGAAAATTGTCAGGTTTCTTTGGGATAGTAATTTTTGCATAGAGGTATCTAATTAATGTTCCATAGTGATCTGAGGTCCACGCAAACGATGTCGCCAATAGCAATAATTAGTATTTATATTTTTTATAACATTTACCTACTCTTTAATGAGCAAAATAATAAGTCACCGCTCATATTATGTACTCGTACGTCCTTTCTGTTATAATATTTTACTAACCCTTTCCAGACCACCCACCCTCTTGCACGATACAAAACCTCTTTTGTAACGAAAGAAGTAAACATGCAATGGATTGAAAACAGATCTATAATCTCACCGCTATTTGTGAGAGATGGATACTAAACAAGAAAATGATATAAATTACCATGGAGTGACTCTTTACGGCAATAATGAACAATACAAAAAAAAAACAACATTGCAAAGTTTAACGTACCTTACACCTCTACGTTAATATTACCCATCAAGTTGATTAGCATTACTGTCCAAGTGGGTTTCATTTTTCATAAAAATAAATGCATTATACTTACAATTAGTAGTTGGAAATTTGAGTGAAAAACACCTAAAATTACCTTTACCTATTTTAAATAAATCGAAAAATATGAAAAATATCATAGGTTCACGCCTGTATCCCCGAAGGGGTAGGCAGAGGTGTATTACACACCCACGGTTCGCCAGCTATGTTTAAGTCCTACGTAATCAGGGACGAGCCTTTTGCCGTCTACCGGGTACATTTCCAAGCTCCGCGAATTTTTCCTTTTACGAAAAAGCTCAATAACACTGCCCGACCCGGAGATCGAACCCGAGACCTCATGATCAGCAGTCGCACACACTGCAGCTGCACCACCGAGTTATGGACAAAGAGATTATGATATGATATTAAAGTGGCTGGTCTTCTTGTTTTTAACAAAGAAAAGATGAAATAACCTACAATAAAGCTTTAACATTTTAATAGCATGAGATCCTGAAAGCTTACTCCAAAGTCGGTCGGTAAACAGCATGATTTTTCATAACAATAATCCCCTTCACAGTCGGGTAGAAACGAAACAGAGAAAGCGAACACAAAACACTTTGATCCACATCATAAATCCAAGAACAAAAATTATATTTTCTGCGGTAAATTATTGTTAGTACTTATTCCTTAGATTTAAAAAAACATTGATTGCAGTTACTGTGCAGTGGGCGATTGGGTATATTAGCTGGGATTTTTTTTATTGAAAATATCATTAGTAAATTGGAAAGTAAATCTTTTAATTGTCGCGTTGCCGCCATTGCAATAAGTCCCTATGCAGTTTAGAATCTTCACGTTTGTACAAAGATAGTCCGTAATTTTCAGGGTCACACAGCCCTTAATTAAATCAAACTAAAATGCGTATTCAAGCATTTTAGTTTTGATTCACACAACAATAGGAATTTAATAGAACCCCACACTAACAGAGGCAAGCGAGCAAATTGAGCAAATAACAATATTATTACACACTAACCTTTGCCCGCGACGCAGCCAAAAGCTAGATTTTAGGTTATATCGCAGGTTACCGTAGTAGCGGAAAAAATGTATACCAATTTTAAGTCTAATCAAGAGCCAAGCGTGGCGATTACGGCATTATCCCCCGTGACGGGACCGCTCTTGGGGAGGCCAATGTCCAGCAGTGGACGTTGAAAGGCTGATGGATGGATGGATGGATAATATTAAAATTACCAAATAAAAAAGTTACATCAAAATCCGTTCAGTAGCTTTTGCGTGATGGCGAACGAACAAACAGTCGAATGAACAAATCTAAAAGAAAATGTTTGTGTTTAGACATGCCTACATAGCCTAATACAGTAATTTTTTATCATATATCTTAAATGTACAGACACAGCTCTGTTACAGCTTTATAATAGTTACACACAATAATGCCAGTAAAAAAAAACAAGACGTCGCGGGACGTCTAGCAGATGTGAAAACATCGATTATTTTGTAGAAATAAAATGATCATAACTTGACAAAGTACTGCTTAAGACGAATCAAACGAGTATAAACTTGATGGGTTTGGGTCAATTCATAACAGTTACTGTGGCCACCTTCCAGCTTCATAATCAGACCCTGGATACCATCTAGAGATAAAGTACTCGTCAAGACGAATCATACGAGCCCAAACTCGTTGGAGCTATGTCGTTTTATAACGGAGTTCCTATGGCCACCTTCTAGCTCCATCAGCAGACCCTCGATATTATCTAAAGACAAAGTACTCGTCAAGACGAATCAAACGATTCCAAACTCGATGGGGTTGCGTCATTTCATTAGAGTTACTGTGGCTACCTTCCAGCTCCATCATCAGACGCTGGATATCATCTAGGTCTGGAGTACTAGTCAAAACATTTTAAACGAGCCCTTACGCAGAAAAATAATGTATGCACAATAAAAAGCAAGAAAACCCTCAACAAACGTTTTACAAAGATAATATTAATGAGTTTCCAGGATAGTTTTTTTTTTTTTTATTGCATAGTAAGGGTAAGTCCCACTGATAAATATATATCTTAACAGCACGCAGGAGGAGAGCGAAAATCGACAAGAGGTAAACCTTAAGCTTAATGTAGGTAAGAGGAAATCTATTACGAATATTGCAGGGAATCCTTAGAGGGACTATGCTTCTACGGTTTCGTGTACACTGTGTGTTTTATTTATTTGTTTGCTGTTTCAATAGTTTTATAATTAATAGCCGATTAAAAAACTTTTTTTAATAATCGTACAATTATATCGCATAATTATAAGTAAAGATATGAGATAGCGGATTAAGAAAAATGTAATTCTCATACTAATATATCACGTTATTATATATGTTGACTCACGGAAAACTGCAAGACTTAATTAAGTACATACTTTACTTACATAAAATAAGTGCATATTTCACGATTACTCATAAAATAAATGTCTTTGAAACAACTTCTTCTCTAGTATAGCACAAAATAGTAACCAGTAAATGTAGGTATTATAAGTATTATATTTGGCGGTAAATACTAAGTATGGCGGAAAACATAAAAATATAATATTACTTAATGTTAGCGATATGGCACGCTTGCTAGGAAAAATATGAGTATGTGGTAGATGCACGTGCAATAAGCGGCATTAACGTTGCATAATTAGTCTTATTTACAATATTAGTTTTTTTACTACCCATTATTATGTTGGGCACGGGTCTGTTCTCCGAGTGAGAGAGATTTGAGCTGTTCACCACACTGGCCCAGGGCAGTGCAGATATCTCAACAGTCGAGAAAATATCTATGGGTTTGCTAGTTTCCTCATGATGATATTAAAACCCGAGGTGGTGTGCCTGGCCAGGTCTCGATCTTAAACTAGGGATGAACTTGATATCACTGCATTTGCAGTTCTTGGTTTTACCGCTAAACTATCACGTTGGGTATAAAGTAAAACATAAATGAGATTTTAAACGTAAGCCAAAGGTTGAAATTCAAATTCATATCACTGAAATGTCTTACAGGCGGAGACGGCACACGGCGGGTTTCGTTAGTGGTTGATGGCCCGACACTACCCTGTTCGTTGCCCCGAACGACGAGGTGTGCGATAAGGTACATTTTTCCCGCCTTAATAAAAAAAAAGAGTGAAACTGTGGGTGTAATTGTCCCCAATAGTACCTATATTCTCAGTTACCTTTCGCTAGAATGTGATCAAGCGCTTTCTAGTTGTATAGGTAGAATTGAGATCGAGAGACGAATAAAAATACACTTTTATTAATTTAAAACTATTTATAATAAACACAAAGTGAAATATTTATAATAACTTAAAAAAAAGTACACACAAAACAAGTAAGTACCCACGTTTTCCGTTCTCTACGCGGTCATTGAAGACTTATTCTGACGAACACAATTCAAACAAGCTGTGTTAATTTACGGCACAACAGCAAGTAAGTGCTGTTGTCAGCACTAATTGGTGCTTTCATCGAGCATATTGCCTCAACTCGCTCATTATATCTTTGGAAAACATTTTCAGATGAATATGAAATGAAATCATTGCGATAGAAGAATAAACTAAATTTACAAGCGCGCTACAGAATATTTTAACCGTTATATTAAAATAGTTTTCAATAAACAAAGTGCGTGACTTTGTTTATTACTGTGAAATGATTATTACGATTTTGAAGTTGCAGTTACACTAATTTTAATTAAACGTATTATGCCATAACAGTTAAAGCTCCTTCTCAAGTAATAGTGTCAATCTTTTCAACGTATCGGCAAGACATATTTTTTAAGTTAGTTACGTAAGATTTAGAACTATAACTTATGATTGTATTAAAATTCGGCCGTGTGGGGCCGGCTTTAGAATTGTCCCACCCCTCTCTACCCACGGGAGTCGTAAGAGCCGACTGAGGGAATACCGCGGGAGTGGGCAGAAGCACTCCCTCGAGTATTAACAACATCCACTGCGATCGCCAACCCGCCTGCCAAGCGTGGCGATTACGGCATTATCCCCCGTGACGGGACCGCTCGTTGTGGCGTTCTCTTCGGGAGGCCTATGTCCAGCAGTGGACGTTGAAAGGCTGATGGATGGATGGATGGATAATATTAAAATTATCGTGAGCTTTACATAAAGGTTTGATTACACTAATATGGGTTTTGAGCATATCCATCCACAAGATACCAGTGTGAACCAAGGGCATTAAATATATATATATCTAACATGACGGTAATAGAACACAGAGATACTAGGCTATCGCGGTAAAATAAAGAGCAGCATGGAGCTCGATTTCGAGCCTAGGGGCCTCACACGACACACCTGACACACATCTGACTTAGAGACTTACAAATTAAAAAAAAAAAACAAATTATCACCCTCGGTGAACGAAAACATCGTGCATCGTAAGGAAACAAGCTTGCGCTGCTTTCTCGATAGCTTGTGAAGTCGCCATCTTGCACTGCGTTACAGTAGTGGACTACGGGCTGAATCCTTCTCAGAGTAAGAAGGGACCTACCTGTGTCAATTAGTCATAGGTTGAAAAAAATCTAATATAACTCATCTGCTGGTACAAAGAGTCAATGTAATCATGGATGATGTAAAAAAAACTGTCTTAGACATTTCACGAAAATTAATGCCTACAGCCCTGGCAATGAATAAACAAATGGAATAATTAGTTGGGCCTGTATTTTGAAGTGACTGCTGCTCCTAGAATATCTACAACTACCATTGAATTTGACTGTAAAGTTTATAATGTAACACAAATCTGAGACAATAAAAGTTATCTATTATTATAAATAGCATAAAGCTTATGTATTTATACATCTTTTGGTGTGACCACTAAGATGGATGACAGAGCTAAAACCTATTAGGTACGGTGGACAAATAAAGAAATCAAGACGAGATTTCATTTAGGACTCAGCGCAACTCCCAGCCCCGCTTAACAGTAGACTGGGTACGAACAATGGCAGCAATTTGCCATAATTACGCCAGTGGAGACCGCGTTTTAAGTTACCTGCAGACGAGTATAGACTATATAAATAATTTATTGTGAAATTTAATTCTATAAAAAGCCTATAGCTCTGATTTTAAATTTTTAACCGGTGATTTTTTTTTTTTATATTTTACGATGACAAACTAATCAGCTATTTTTAATAGAAATATTATCCCAACAAAGAAAAATACGTAATTTATAATGATGTTCTCTACAATATTATAATGTTTGAATTGTAAATCTCTGGATTCTGAAAGGTTTCAAAATATAAATAAATCTACTTATCTCAATGTAAAAATAGTTATCCCACGTCCCACGGGAGCCATTGGTGCAAAGTCGCTCTGTGTCCTTTTCTGGGGTTCAGGTAATATGTATCCAAAATTTAATAAGGATTGGTTCAGTAGTTATAGCGTGAAAGTGTAACAAACAAACTCGCTTTCGCTTTTTTAAGTTTAGTAAGTTAGTCTTTAGCCGCGGCTCAGCCGCAGCCAAAAGCTAATTTTTAGGCTGTATCTCAGGTTCCCGATATAGTAGCGGGATAAAATGTATAACATTTTTTAAGTCTAATTAAGAGCTATCAAATAAAAAAGTTGCATCAAAATCCGTTCAGTAGTTTTTACATAATGCGCGAACGAACAAACAGACAAAAAATCGTTTTGTGTTTAGACAAGCCTATACGTATAGCCTAATACAGTATTTTTTTTCTCAAAAATCTTAAATTTACAGACAGCTCTGTTATAGCTTTATAATAGTATAGATTATTAGTAGTTATATAATTTGCCAACATTCCAGTGAAGGGAAATGTAATCGGTGCATCATATTCGGAAGTTATGTTTTCTAAACTAATTTTATGAAGAGAATGTTTATAAGTTAGGATTTTGGGAGCAATCTTCGAAACTACTCATCCGATATCAAAAAATATATATGTAGAACAGACTTTGGCCAGTACCACAGGCTATATTTTATTCCGTAGAGGTAGAGACCAATTTTTCAACAAAAATCGACGAAAAAACGTAATTCGTTTTTTATGAACGTTGCCTTGACGTTAAGTGGTAAAGGCTTTCACAGCAAGTACTAGAATAGATAGCACTTTACGAATAAGTAAAATTTATTTAAGTACCCTAATAATAAAATGTAAATCTGCGTAAAAAATGTTCGATCACACACTTCTAGTAAGTACATATAAATTCGTTGAGTTTTCCAACCCGCTCTCAACTCTGTTTAAAAGAAAAATTGCCGAGACTGAGATTTTTCTAACTTCTTTTCCTGAACGACTGTGAAGCGAGACTTGGCGAATCGACTATCAACCGTGTGAACGTGAAAAAGGTAAAAGTTAACATCTAGTTCACGGAGCTCTATTTTCACCATCAGTTAGTCACCAAATCTCCGTAGGTGATTTAAAACTAATACCTACATATAATCTTTGAACAATAATAGCGGCTTTTTTAAATTAAACAGGGATTTTGATTAGAAATCAAGACTTATCTTTATTATAGTGTACACAATCCTACGTCCTAGTAATCCTACTATTATTATAAATGTAGTTTTTGATGATGTTTAGATGTTTGTCCATAATAAACGGCTTAACAGATTTGAATGAAATTTTGTAGGTAGATAAGACACTGTATTAACATAAAGGATACTTTTTATCCCGAAGATATAAATAATTACCGGAGGATAGCTACGAGGGGTGATCCAAAAGTAATGATAATTGGTTACTTCAGGTCCACATAAAAATCCAAAAAAATTTTTTTCGCTAGCCTATACACACTACGTCAGCCTAAAAAAATCATATAAATAGGTCAGGATTTCCGGGAGATACATTCATTTGAATACGAACTATCGAAGAGATAACATCAACATGGAGAAAAACGAAATTAGAGCTGTGATCAAGTACCTCTGCTTGAAAAAAATGTCTACAAAAGACATACACTGTGACTTGGTGGAAACATTGGGGGACTCTGCTCCTCCATATTCTACAGTTGCACGCTGGGCCAAGGAGTTTAAGCTGGGCAGAACATCCACTGAAGATGAACATCGCGAAGGACGCCCATCCACGTCCCTCACAGAAGACAACGTGAAAAAAGTCGAAGATGTTGTGTTGGCAGATCGAAGAGTGACCATCAGGCATGTAGCTGAGGTCACAGGGATCTCATATGGAAGCGTTCAAAGAATCATTTCGAACGAGTTGCATATGAAAAAGGTCTCTGCGCGTTGGGTTCCCAGAATGTTAACCGACGAGCAAAAGAAAAAACGAGTTGACATTTCGAGGGTCAATCTCGAAAAGTTCCAAGCAGATAAAGAAAATTTTTTGTTGCGTTTTGTGACTATGGACGAGACCTGGATCCACCATTTTGATCCTGAAACAAAAAAACAATCGATGACTTGGAAGCGAGCCTCCTCACCGACGCCAAAGAAATTCAAAGTCTCAAGTTCGGCGGGAAAGGTTATGGCGTCTGTTTTTTGGGACGCTAAAGGAATAATTTTGGTGGAATATTTGGAAAAGGGAGCTACTATTACGGGCTCTTACTACGCAGACCAAATAAGAAGATTACGGGAGGCCATTAAGGAAAAAAGACGCGGCAAACTGCGAGCTGGAGTGCTGTTTCACCAAGACAACGCACCGGCTCACAAAGCCGCAGTTGCGATGGCTGCCATTCAAGAAACGGGATTCGAACTGGTCGAACACCCTCCCTATTCGCCAGATCTGGCTCCTAGTGACTTTTACCTCTTTTTTCGGCTCAAGAAACACCTCCGAGGCAAGAAATTTGAAGACAATAGCGAAGTTATGGCCGCTGTTGAGGCGTTTTGGGAGGGTCAAGAAAAGGAATTTTTTTCAAAGGGAATCCTGGGTTTAGAAAAAAGATGGACTAAATGTATTGATTTGTTAGGAGACTATGTAGAAAAATAAATTATTATTTTAACTTTAATTACCGTGTTTTATTTTCATTATCATTACTTTTGGATCACCCCTCGTATTTTGGCATATAGAACTAAAGACGTAAACGGATTTAAAGGAAATCTAGTATAATATAGATAAATTGCAGCTTGGATAAATACATAGTACTTACAGAAGAAGAAATGTCCGACAAGGAGTTCCCGTAGGATAGGCGAGATAATGGATTAGAATTTTCAAATCCACACAGACGAAATTACAGGCAGAACAAGCCTATAAGAAGTGATTATTCTCAATAAACAAAATAAACTGCGAAGTGAAACATTCAGTTCTAATTATTTTTTGTCAAATTAACTACTGAAGTTCGATTGCTAACAATAATCTATGCTATTATAAAGCTATAACAGAGCTATGTCTATAGTACAAATATCTTAAATATACAGACTGTACATTTAAGATATTTGAGAAAAAAAAACTGTATTAAACTAAAGGCATGTCTAAACACAAAACGATTTTTTTTACATTTTTTGTCTGTTTATTGAAAACTGGTGTACAATTTATGTCGCTACTATATCGGGAGATATAACCTATAAACTTAGCTTTTGGTTGCGACAAAGCCGCGGCCAAAGGCTAGTATAGTCTAAAAAGAAAATAAAGGAAGTCCTATATACTTATGATACTATTATCCTGTGTAAAGGAGGGTATATATACGAGTAGATAATGTGCCGCATGGGTACAATCGAGCGTTCATTAGATGGACATGCCACTTCCTGCACCTCTGAATCGCAGTAAACGTGACTATGACCACGTAACACAGAGATAACATATACTTATAGGTAAACAATGATCAATATAGTCCGGTGATTGCTCTTGTTTGATGCACGTGTCTCGAGGTAATCGTGAGTCAATGGAATGGGTAATGCAAACTTGCCATTACAGCTGTGGTCCACGAGGTGTAATGCTTTTGGAATCCCAAAACGTTAGGGCACAATTGCAATATTATGTGTTTGTAGCGCAACAGTCGCTCTACATTAGGACTCCCTTAGGTACGATTTACACTTCAATAAAAACTACGGTAGCGAGTCAACTTGCATCATCTGCGAGTTAAGTTGTTATTGTCGTTTGAGCGGCAAAAGCGAGTTAAAAGTAAGTTGTTGATTAAGTTGAGTTGAATAGAAAAAAATACTTATACGAAAGAATACTTGGCAGAAAGCGAAAGATTACTTTACTAACTACTTGATACTTAAATGACTATTTCTTAACTCGCTGATGTACTTATTGAAATGTAAACCACCTTAATGCAAATTTGACGTGTGTAGGTAAATGACGTTAGTATTTAAGTAAAAAGAAATAAGCCAGAATCTATATCATCAGGCTCTTCACAGCGCTCCCTAGCGTCTCTTTGCCATATGTTTGATTCAAGCAAACGACTTAGCATAAGATACTACCCCACATAGGTGTGTTGTTCTATGTCCAGCTGCTTTTCCATCCGTTTGTGGGGAAATAGTAGGGGGAGTCTGGGATTGTGCCCGATATGTCGTAATAACTTTGTCCCCTATTAGACACGTTAGAACTAAATTTTATAGGCGAAATGCGGGCGTGCTGCACTCCTGCTTCCATCTGCCTTTTAACTTCCACTGCTGGTCATAGGCCTCCCCACAGGGGAGATAATGCCATAATCGCCACGCTTGGCAGGCGGGTTGGCGATCGCAGAGGATATTGTTAATACTCGACGGAGTGCTGCTACCCACTCCCCCGGTTATCCCTCAGTCGGCTCTTACGACTCCCGTGGGTAGTAAGGGGTGGGACAATTCTAAAGTCGGCCCCACACGGCCAGTCCTGCTTATCCCTTCGGTAATAAAAGCGTAAATCTATAAAAAATAAAATGCATAAAAAATAGTGCCGAAATATCGGAAACTTGTAAGTAAAAAAAATATACCTATGCTAGAAATCCCGCCAACAAAAATATTAAATCTAGTTTTAGTAATGACCGTAATAGTTTGAAATCCTGTATTATGCATAAAAAACTTCTGCCTCTAAAACACTATGTTTGCACCCCACTGATAATGGATCTAGACGCGTCGGATGCAGACCAGGCAGCTACCCATTAAGTAAATTACGTTGCGACGTCTAGTCTCTCCGTATCAAGAGATATCTTGAAAAAGAAGATGAACGAAATGGAGGCGGAAGATGCTATAACTTAAGTTATATTGTTTAATGCAATAAAATAAACAAAAAATCACTAATGTGAATGAGCGCAAGTAGGTCTGAAGGGACGAAAGGGAATGCTCCGATGATTAGGGCATGTGGAAAAGTTCCGGTTGAGCGATTGGTTAAGAAGTTACACAATGATAAAGTGGAAGGATGTAGGTACAGGTGGAGACCGAGACTGACCTGCCTAGACCAGATCGATCATGTAAAGGAAGGTGAAGTCTAGAGTCGTCCAAACCGGCAAACTTGAACAAAAAGCATTATAAATATCTGCCTACCCCGCAAGGGAAATGGCGTGATGGTAAGAAGATACTATTTTGAATAAAATTATCACCATTAACAGTTACTTTTGTATATAACTATTAAGGGTAACTATTGAGCGAAACTTAGGGTGTGTTACACTTCTTTAAAAATATCTTCAGAACCTACACATGTAAATAAGGAGTATCTTTTATAAGGGCTTTATTGGCATTATGGAAAATTTATTTTTTAAAGCATAAAAGATATATTGAGTTATAAGTATAACAGATCGTTTCGTCTAGAAAAGTTTCTACAATAACAGCATTCTGTTCCGCGTCACAAGACTTGCTTATTATTTTTTATCCATTCAATTCTCTTGCTTGACGAAAAAGTCCATTCTGAAGAGACATTCCATAATTATATATACAATATTAATAATATATATTATTTATTGATATACGCAAAGAAAAAACTCTGATCTGGAAGCGCCCACTTATATTTTAGTCGGATATATTTCAACTTGACACTTTTACACCTTAAACATACATTCTTTTCCCCCAGCAGTTTGCTGTACTTAGAAACTATAGGTACCAATTATACGGGATAACATAAACTCCGAGTCATAGAACCGAGATCACAGTTCGATCTAATCCTAACTGAAGAGTTACATGGGAACGGGAAGCTACAAACAATTGACGGCGATGGTATCTGCAGAAACGAATAGATACTTAGGTTTTCTTGGTACTTAACGAGACAGGTTAAACCTTCTGTGAACAAACACCAACAGTGAAGAACATCGTCTCCGGACACTTAAATAGTCGTAGATTAAATAAATACAGTGAGGGGATCGTATTTATAAAATTCGTGGACTATGAGAGACAGGAAAGGTACACAGGAATTATCTATCGTTTGCGATACAAAAACACACAGTCTACATGCACATTAAAACTAAGTATAGACAGCACAATGTTTAGGATATGTTCATTACAGCATTCGACGAATATCGTATAAATTTTTATCACTGAAGGTAATATTTATAGAGCTTTGATTTTGCCTCGCACATGCCGCCTGTTTATCACAGGCTCTGTCCCATAAGAAACTAGGGATGTTATAGATTTGGTACAAAAACACAGTGTATATGCAGATTAAAAGCAATATTTGTAGACAGCACAATGCTTGGGATATATTCATTACAGCGTTCGACGAATATCGTATAAATTTTTATCACTCAAGTGTTTGACATTTATAGAGCTTTGATACACTCATTAACGCCTGGCACGTGCCGCCTGTTTATCACCGGCTCAGTTCTATAAGAATCTAGGGATGTTATAGACTTGGAGGTCGACTTTAAATCTGTTATAAGAACTCCCGATACGTCAAACAAAGTTTTCAAGAAGCAGAGACTTGTATTCGTTACAACGTTGGTTGGTCCGTGTACGTACCTTATGTCCTACTAACACGATAACGACCTTCGTCGATATAAGGTTCTACAAGTACCACAGTTATTTAGCTCGTTAGTAAGTTTCTAGGATTGCACGATAATTGGATACGGCTGATATTAACGGCTGATAGCTCTTATACGGATATCGTTTTAATATGAGTTAGAGAGCACCTGGGAATCTCTACTACGGCTATCTTACGTTTCGGCCGAAGTTATCTATGTAGGTACCTACACGTTTCCTACAAGAGTTAAATCTCTTTTTGTATGTTACTGATATTGATATTTTGTTCTGTTTTTGATATTTTGATCTGTATTTTAGTTTAGCACATGACATGCTCAGCTACTTTAAAGAACAAATTATTTGTTAAAGTGGGAAAAGGGAACTTTACTGCAAGCAGGAACCTGCGTCCCATCCAATCCGGGAGTGCTCTAGACTGCTAAGCTATTGCAGTATTGGATATTATTGCTGGATTGCAATATTGGAGGATTGGATGGGACGCAGGTTCGAATCCGGCTTGCAGAAAAGTTCCTTTTTTCCACTTTCACTAACAGTTTGTTCCTTAATATATCTTAACTCATATTTACAGATGAATGTGAGAACATTATTTTTATTGCTAATGGCAGCAGATCGGTCACCCACTTGATGGTAAGTGGTAACCACTGTTCATAGACTCAGTAACACTGAGAATACTACACCACGCCACTGCTCAACATTTCGCAGTCGGGAAAGAATTGCATACTTTACATCGGAATTGTTCGTAGCATCAGAGTCGCGTGCCCAAAAGGCTACTTTCTTGCTCCCTATAATATGTGGCAAGGTCCACTGTTGGTTCAGTGGGAGGGATGTGTACATTTTCACAGTATAATATGCTTAACTTATTTTTACTGGTTTGTACGACCAAAACTAAATACAAATATATCATTTATGCCCTTTTATAAAAATATATCATTATAAAGTTATCGATATGTCAGTACAGTAGGTATACAATCATTTGTCGTATACTCTTTGACCTTTCGTTATCTACGTCTACCGGGCACGAATTTGCATGCGAACAGTCATCGAATCGGATAACTCGTCACGCTTTCGATGTAAGGCGTGACAGACAGCCGTGTCTAATTATAAATACAATTCTGTTATTTTATAAGTGTGTCACAGAAACAGGGCCTAGCTATATCTATCAACAACGTATAATTAAGTATTGATGCACCTCTTCAGAATTAAAGGGTTGAGACTTAATAGTCTTCTGCTTAGCGATTACCGATTATGCAAATGCTTCCGTGGTAGGCACCTCCTTAGATGTTTGTGTGTTACTAATTTACCTACATCGATCGGTTGATAAAGGAACATTAATTGCAGTTTACCATCCCATAACGTTGTCTAGTGATGATCGAAATATGTCTTCTTTTTGCACGCCTCATAAGCGAAGCGTTAAGGTGGGTTCCCGGTTGACACGGCACAGCTGATTTTTCAAACTTAAAATGTCTCTATTTATCATATATTGCACTTGTAAAATAATATTTACACACACATATAAAGAACAAACACTATTTTTAACACTCATGATATTTTTGATGCCATTTTTGTTATTTAAACTAGTTAAAAAAACTGTTTGAAAAAAATCTGGCTTGGACGTCAATGAGTTGTAGGTAATTTATGTTAACACGATAACGACCAAAATACTTAATTAATCGAGTCTTTTATTTTCGTTTACGAATTATTATGACTAGGAATAGAGCCCTATTACTTTTCACGTTCTGATTCGATGTGGTTTAATTGGTATTAAATAAACAAAAAAATACTGAATATTTACGGCATTTACGCTCGACGCGACACTAAAACCAGCGCCTTTCATGAGAACTAACTACCTTTTTACGTACCTGCGCATAGCCACCGGTGGTTTTACTATCGTCAACAGAACGCCGTTCGCCCGGCCGGTACATTGTTTTTTGTTAAAAGAAAGTTCTTACCTTTGCTTGACGAACTGATGATATTTGTCAAGTATAATAACTATTTTATCCATAACAATAATTAAAAACACTAAACACACGTAAATAATAACACACCAACGTTATAATACACGAAAAAAACATATTTTACATTCCACAATATTTTTGCGTGGCCTTGGCGTCACGGTGTTTTCACTTAGAACAAAGTATAAAATTATAAAGCAACAAAGTTAGGAAGATAAATGGTTTAGAGATTTCTTATTGAACTCATTGATTTTTAAATAAGTGGTATAATATTGTCCAAAGTTGCAATTTTCTATTAATAGATGTCACTGTTTTAAATTAAAAGAGATATTGACAAATGCAGCCCTAGATGTCGCAAGTGGCAATTTTAGATGTATTCAGTTGCTTTTGTATATATAGAACCACAATATTGCTTTTTTTGTAAGGAAACTAGCGATGTCTTTTTGTTTTCTTAAATTGTTTTTGTTTACAGTTTAATAAATTATTCAATTTTACATGTTTATATATATTATATGCACTTATGCAGGTATATATGTAAACTCATGGATTGTTGTTCTTACTAATTGCCAGATGGCGCCTTGCAAAATGACAGAGCTAGACCAATATAGAAGTACTTCTTAAAATTAGTGCTAGATGGCGTATAAGACATGAAACCCACATCAGTACTTTTTGAAATTAGCGCTATCTATGTGATTTATTAAAAACTACTTAGTAAAACCAATACATTAGTTATCACATAATCAAAGTTATTGTGAAAAATTAAGATTATGAGGCGTGCATTTTGGATTTTCCAAAGTATTTATTGTCAATGGTGACAGACGAGCAAACAGCCCACCTGATGGTAAATAAACGGTAACCCCCGCTCTTGAACATTGGGAATGCCTGAGACACAGCCAAGCCGTCTCCTAACGTTTACCATGGCAGTCCTCCTAGTATAAGTCCATAAATTCAGTTACCATGAGTCTCTGATCTGATCTACTGGTCTGGTTACCATGAGCTGAGCTAGCTTTGTCTGCTGCCACATATCCAAATAAATAAAATTCAAGTGTCTGTTTGTAATGTCCTAATAACTGATTATAACTAAATTTATATGAAAGTACCTAACCAAGCAATAATTTTAAACATTTTATGTCTGTCTGTTTGTTCAAGCTAATCTCCGAAAAAGTTAGGCCAATATTTACGGGACTTCCATTCCATAACTTAAGCTAGGTACTTTTATTTTAGAAAAATGACTAGCCTATACCCGCGGCTCCGCCGCAACCAAAAGCTAGTTTTTGAATTATATCTCTGGTTCCCGATATAGTGGCGGGATAAAATGTATACCAGTTTTAAGTCTAATCCAGAGCTATCAAATATAAAAGTTGCATCAAAATCTGTCCAGTAGTTTTTGCGTGATGCTCGAACAAACAAATAAACAGATAAAAATTCTAAAAAAATTGTTTTGTGTTTAGACATGCCTATATCTATTACAGTATTTTTTTTCTCAAATATCTTAAATGTACAAACACAGCTGTGTTAAATCGTAATCTATACTATTATAAAGCTGTAACATAGCTTGTTACAGCTTTATAATAGTATAGATTACGATTTGGTACAAAAAAGAAAATAACTAAATTCTACGCGGACAAAGACGCAGGTAGCAGCTAGTAAGCAATAAAAAAAGTCTTGACAACGGATTATCTGATATTATAATTTAAATTTAGGTTCCCTACTAAGACTAATAAAAATAAAACATAATGGTTAGTGACTAACAAGTAAGTGCATTTTCTGATGTGGATGATGTCACGCAGCCCGACCCGGGCTAAAAATGGCCGACAGGCTTGGGCGAAGGACGAAGGCCAAATTTCAATTCAAACAGCTGAATGGGCTGGAGTCGTGCCTGTTGTCATGCAAATCGACGATTATTATGTAGTGCTAGTTAGTGTAACAATTTTATTGAAATTCGGAAATAGCATTTTACATTTTGCAACGATTTTATAATCTTTATTTCTGTTATAAAGATTTACCAGCTTTAATTTTTATAAAGAAGAAGCATTTTATTTAGTATGTTTGCCTGTTTGTTGGTAACTCTTGATTAGACTTAAAAACTGGTATACGTATTTATCCTGCTACTATATAGGGAACCTGACAAACTTAAAATTATTTTAAATTTTTAAAGCAACTAATTTAAATTTTTGAAGTACATATATGATTCGTGATTTTTATTTTTTTCACCATTCTTTATAGTTAATTTAATCTGTATTAAGGAATTTTGTTTTGTTTTGAAAATTGTTTACGTCTTATCGTAATATTAGCTTGATTTTAAGTTGCTTCGACGTCGACTATTATGACATCGGACAAATGGATTGAAGTGATGACTATACCTATGTAGGTATATAAATTAAATAGCTTACACATGTACTCTCACAATATTGTTGCTAACCGTACTCATACGAGAGATCAATTAGGAACAACCACTTTCTCTTCCACTTGCAATACCAAATACAAAATAACATGAGTAAAATTTTAGTGATGTGAAATTGGCAATATAATTATAAAGATTATGCCAGATTATGGCCAGATCTCAGATTGATGCTAATAAGCGGGAGTTGACGATCGACCTTATTACTAACGTTGACACATTAGGTATACCTAATTTGGAAGAATGCATGTTGTAGCAATTTCAGGGTTTTATAATACTTATTTAAAAAGCACAACGAACCTAAGCTACCAAAATGTTCCTTCTATACTTTTGTGAGGTTATGTAATAGGCATGCGATTCTCTCTCCGGAACAAAAAAGATCCTAGTTAAAATAAAATAAAAAAACCAATAGTGGATATTATTTGAAAAGTACTTTTTTTGCTAATAAGTTTGTTATGCATCAGTAATCATATCTTCTGTTTTTTTTTTATACTAGTTACTGAAAGTTTTTTGTGGTGATTATCGATATAATTTGCACATCACTAAACAACGTTTTAAGAGAGTTGCAGGCAGGTAGTTAGCACCTGGTGCTTTTCGCGTGCACATATAGTCGTGCACATATAGTAAACTGGTCAATTATCTTGTAAAACAAGTATATCTGTGTGAATTACTCCCAATTTATATACCTACACTATAATTATAACTGGCGAAACATTTAACGGTATCGCAGTGGCTTATGGCGAACATACGAACCAGCTGCTTTTCTAAAGTTAAATAGTAAATCCGCAGTTCCACAACTCATCAAGCGTGGTGGTAAACTTCAGGTTAGCGGTAGGTAGGTACAGCGGCTTTCACTGAAGTAATGTCATATAGTTCCAGTGGTCCGCCATTACAGGCCCCGCCTGACGGCACACGGCGGGTATATTTATTGACAGCTCCACACTACTCTGCTCGTTGCACCAAATGAATCAATTCGTTACCGGGAACTTTACAAACATACAATTAATAATCGCACAAAGAATTATTGTGTGTGTATCGAACCCAGCCCCAGCACTCAACTTATCCACTACTCTACATTTTTAAAATATGAGCATGTCCATTTTTCGGCTTCAAGGTTCCCCCCCCCAAAATCGCTTATGCCATAGAATTACACCATAAAGATTTTACATAATTTATAAACATAATATTTTAATGAGATATTTCCCTAACTACTCGTTATTTCTTAAGGTTCTCTTTCTCTATTAAAACTCGTGTTGATTACTTCTCGCTATAACACCGTTTCTTGAAACCTGTAAATAGGTACTCAGCACTCAAGTTTCGCATAAACATTGGGTACAGTAAACAGGTAAACGAGACGCTGCATCGCTGTAAATTTATCGTAATTTATATTTATTGTAAACAAGTTAATGTATCAACATAATTGTAAACAAACTTCAACTCGTTGGCATATTAACACTGGCAAGTTATGCCATCCTATAGTATCATGCCAGTATCCCCAAAGGGGTAGGGCAGAGGTGTATTACACACCCACGGTTCGCCAGCTATGTTTAAGTCCCACATAATACGGGGCGAGTCTATTGCCATCTACCGGGCACATTTCCAAACTCCGGGGTGCTACTGATAATTTTCTTTTTAAAAAGCTCAATAACACTGCCTGATGATCAGCAGGCACCCATGGATGTGTGCTTATTATGAAAAATCGTTCAGACTATGATGCACACGAGTAATAATTGCACGAGGAACTAATCGTTACCTACGCATATTCTACATACACCTACAGAAGTCGCAGCGCCATTTAACTGATGTCTTCGAGGCTTTCAAGAGTGGCCCTCTACAAATCAGCCACCAGTTACCCTATTAGCGTGCTTCTCTACTGAATGTAAAACTGATGACAATATTTAATAGCGAAAAAAGAGAGCGAAGTATTATCATTCAAATATTTCAACACGACCTCCTCCTGATGTGAATTTGTAGCTGACTGACCCCAGCACTCCGCTAGTACCTAAGTAACACCTAGCAACTGTGCCATCAACTCTTTGAGGTTTACGCGAACATAGGAGAACATTAAAATAAAACTCTTTTGTTTTTTTTTACTTTTATACCTATGTTTCGGATCCATCCATCCATCAGCCTTTCAACGTCTACATAGGCCTCCCCAAGAGAACGCCACAACGAGCGGTCCCGTCATGAGGGATAATGCCGTAATCGCCACGCTTGGCAGGCGGGTTGGCGATCGCAGTGGATGTTGTTAATACTCGAGGGCGTGCTGCTGCCCACTCCCCCGGTATTCCCTCAGTCGGCTCTTAAGACTCCCGTGGGTAGAGGGGGGGGCAATTCTAAAACCGGTCCCACACGGCCTATGAAGCGGCCGATGTTTCGGATACTTTATGGCAATTTATTTGATTACTAATCCTGTAAGAATTAAAAGTTTGCAAGTACTAAAATATTTTAAAATCATAATCATCTTATCAATATCCTCGAAATCACCATGGTAAAATGTCAGAAAACACTATATTATCGCAAAAAACCAACGCTGTCATTTGCAAATATTGCAATATCAACAGCAACGATCACAACATAAAATTGAAAGCGGTCATGGATTACTAAACAGGGTTGACAGGAATTATGTTGTTATAATTTATATCCAGATAATTTAATTCACGAAAATGGGTTTATGATGAAGCAGGTTATAAAAAAAACAAGTTTTATGTTCGTTATATCAACACAAATTTCTTGTAAAAATATTCTTAATACATCCTACTCGTGCTATAAAAAAATGCACATTGCGCAATTACAATGGTGAGACTTTAAAGAAATCGACCCACCACAAGACTAACAAAGCGAAACCTATCTATCCCATCCATCCGTTTTTTGTTCGGTTATAGGTACTGCGAAAACTACTGAACCGATCGTAATAATACTAATACTATAAGATGCAGCGTGTTTCGGAAAAGGTTTTAGTACTTATAATTATATGTTGGTGATTGCTTATCCGGAACCAATATTTTTGTTGTAAACATCTAATGCGGAGGAAGGGTAAAACCAGCTGTTAGCGTGGCGACACTTATACCTAATAATAGGAATCCTATCCGATATTGATTTTTCATCGACAATACTATGACGCGTGCGAAGCATGCAAGCAATGTAATAGTTTAATATATCTAATTAAAAAGTTTAAATAAAAATATGACAATATCCAAAAGTAGGTATTAACGAGCACTGTCCTCGTAATTACGAATAACAAAAAGCGCTTTTATTATAGCGACCGACAGATAAAGTTCATTATAATAAATTCTAATTAATGGTCTTAGTGCGGTCCCACCTATCGACCAGTCTTTTAGCTAGGTTTAACATTCATAGATGATTCATTCCGTTAGGCGTTTCGCACACTGACACGCACCACGGAGCGTAGCGCGTGAATGCGTGTTCTAACGTTGTTTGTAAGTATCTCCGTTTGTATAGAAAACACGCACAGTTCAACACACAGAAAATGCATCCACGCGCGTTCATGCAGATCACGCGCCTATAAGCGGAAAAACATGCGACAACGCGCGTGGGTGCGCGGCGAGACGCAAGGTATGGCACAACGACTCCCGCCCGCCGCAGTGCCGTGCTCTGCACTGCCCTATTACCACCGCCCACAGCATTGAATTAAATGAGTCAGAGCCGCCGTGTATCCACTCAATCCACAAAACGCAATGACGTGCGTGAGTGCGTAAAAAACCCGCACGACGATGCAGATCTGCACTCCCGCAAGTACGCGCGTAGATGCGTCGACATGCAACATGCGGCGTGGTGCGTGGCAGTGTGTTAATCGCCTTAGTGTAGAATAGCCTTAGCGCAGTTAAGATAAACAAAACTATACTGTGGTCATAGCAAGGTCAATTGAGATTCCTTGGAATTACAGCCGGTCTGTATCTAGGTATACCTATTATCTGAATTTCTTTTTTCAAAAAATAATACTTAAAAAGATATAATTATACCTACATTAGGTATACTTACTTATATTTCTTTAGAATCAGGTAACGGTAATTAAGCATAACAAAAAAGTTTCATCAAAATCCGTTTAGTAGGTTTTGCGTGATTTGTGAATGAACGAAGAGATAAAAAATAATAAAAAAATGATGCTTTGTTTTAGACGCCTGAAAAACTTAAGTCATTTTATTCTAAAATATCTTAAATCTACAGAGAACTCTTATAACTGTTTAATAGGATTTAGATATTTTTATATTATTATATATTTTTAGCATTTGACATGCTTAGCCATATATACCTAACACTGAAAACTGAAAAAAATCCGTTTAGTAGGTTTTGCGTGATTTGTGAATGAACGAAGAGATAAAAAATAATAAAAAATGATGCTTTGTTTTAGACGCCTGAAAAACTTAAGTCATTTTATTCTAAAATATCTTAAATCTACAGAGAACTCTTATAACTGTTTAATAGTATTTAGATATTTTTATATTATTATATATTTTTAGCATTTGACATGCTTAGCCATATATACCTAACACATTATACACAAAGTGTGACAATGTGAAATCGAAAATAACAATCACGAGCAGGATAATGCTCGAGGCTGTTATTTATAAATATATTATTAAAGTATAATAGTAGGTAGGTATATAGAAAAAAATACTTCTTTAGCTACTGGTTTAGGTATACAAAATTCCTGCTCGTGACTGTTATTTTCGATTTCACATTTTTCACTTTGTGTTTAACGTTATCAATACTTATCTCTATAGTTACGGGAGCGCAAGTTCCTTATTTTACAAAATATACATACCTACCTACATAAATATTCTAAAACTACATTCTTTTAGAAATGCCCGTTACCAATGTTCGAAATTCATTATGCTTCAATATTAGCCATTAGTATTAAGCCCACAGGTTTCGTCAAACCGAAATTCATTAACCGCCTTGGTTAAAATGTATAGAATGTGTACCAGCCCGACCGGTTCCAATAAGTTCTCTGAATAATTTCAAGTAAAAACGAAATTATAATATTTTCATCCAAATTTATTTCTCTGTCACATCCTTACTTACATTCATGTTGTTAACTTTACAGTTTTCCAATTCGTTTACCTAAAATCCATTAACTCGTCATAATCATATTGGCATTAGCATTGTGTAAGTTCATAAAGCTAATTAGGTAATTACATTCTAGTGAGATAAAGGGGAAAAAGTTGGCATTACGAATGTATTTCAATAAATGTATTTAATTTATTGAAATACTTTCGTAATTACAACTTTTTAAAGGGTAGACCAAACTTGTGATTGCGAATGTATTTTAATAAATACATTTTAGAAAGGGAAGAACAAAGCCGTCGTTACGGCTGCATTTTAAAACAATAAATTAAGCCAACAACACCAAACCTAGCAAAATTCAATTAGCAACACTATACTGCATACGACAGCAACCGTCGATGTGGGACACCTACCTTCATGTTATGGAAGATACCTATGCCTTACACATAAACTGCTATTGCAGGTGTAATTAGACGACTGACCAAGGATACAGAAGTCTAAACATCGGTATATTAGAAAAAATACAAAAAGCTTAAGTTATAAAAATTGGTTTAATTACATGTCAAAAATTCGCTTAAAAATCGACCAGAACCCGTAGAATGTAACTCGCTAAATCGGATCGAGATCGCATCGTGTCATTGTCATTAGTTGAGAGATTATCGTGATTGGGTGAGCGATTATTGTGACATCACGCGTCTATATCTCAACCAATCACAAATAAGACAATAAGATTTTGTGAATCACATTCTAAGGGGCAGTGCTGTGCATCAAATAAGCTGTAGACAGTGACATTAATTACTGTAGCAATATAAATAAAAAAAAATCGTTGCGTTTTATTCGGCTTTTATCAAGCAGGGAAATTATATCTTCTTTGCCATACATATATCGTTAATACAAAATTATGCTTCATTCTTTACAGCCCCAAATTATTCTTGCTATTAGGCACGAGCCACACGCGCCGGAAGGGTTGGATAGGGTTTAGTTTCCATCCATCCATCCATCAGCCTTTCAACGTCCACTGCTGGACATAGGCCTCCCCAAGAGAACGCCACAACGAGCGGTCTTGTCATGGGGGATAATGCCATAATCGCCACGCTTGGCAGGCGGGTTGGCGATCATAGTGGATGTTTTTGATACTCGAGGGAATGCTGCTGTCCACTCCCCCGGGATTCCCTCAGTCGGCTCTTACGACTCCCATGGGTGGAGGGGGATTAGACAATTCTAAAGCCGGCCCCACACGGCATTTAGGGGTGGCCTTCTCTCAAAGTGCTATATCTCATTAATTTTACTTATTTACTAAGCTCTTAGGACACCCTTTGATTGGAATACGGTCATTGGTGATACTATGTATTTTAGTCCGTACTAAATATACTAGACCTTATCTCAGACAGGGAAGGCAAATTTATATAAAAAATAACAATATAATGAGTTCACTGCAAGATAATGCGACTGACATCACGCAGTTCAATGACCCATTGCGGGGGTTATTCTGGCTACTGAATCCTGACTACTTTATTTTGTTATGTCTTATTATTAGAGTATTAACCAATATTATATTTTTACAACTAAACTAGGACTGGATTTGATGACATTGTCTATACTATTATAAAACTGTAATAGGCTATATAAGTGTGTCTGAACACAAAACAATTGTTTTTAAATTTATGTCTGTTTGTTTGTTCGCGCATCACGCAAAAACTACTGAACGGATTTTGATACAACTTTTATTTGAGAGCTTTCTTGATTAAATTTAAAAACTAGTATACATTTTATCCCGCCGAAAAACTAGCTTTTGGCTGCGGTGGTGCCGCGGGCAAAGGCTAGTAACTCTATAAAATCGCGTTTTCGGCGTACCATAGCACTTCAGTTCAACCATAATAATTTTTGATTTAATTCGAGTGGCACCCATTTTGTCGGCCGTTTCAATTGCCAATGTAATAATGTATACCTATTCATCATAAAGCATAATTAATTTTCTGGAATAACTGCCTGACATTTAGAATTTTGGATATCCAACATCTGAGACAGTGACGAGAGGGATAGTAAAAAACATCTTCTAGATGCAATATATTTCAAAAAAGTATTTTGTTATTTTAATAAAAATATACATATATTCGCACATCGCAACTAGGATCTACCTCTTGATACCGTATTTTCACACTCGCTCCGTACAAGTACAAGTCAATTCCCTTTCCAGGACTTGTGCTAGTTCGTTGAAAAGTTTTCCTTGCTAATATTATAAATGTGAAAGTGCGTTTGTTTGTTACGGTTTCACGCCATAATGATATGATATTTAGCATTTTAATTCAGAAAAGGACTAGGGTAAACTGTATAATGATTGGCACTCTAAGCATATTTAAGATTGATATACTTATATATTTTTTTAATTGATAGGTGTTTAAAAAATCAGCAAACATTGATAAAGGGTTCTCTGGTATGTATTTTTCAAATAAAAATGCATTAACCAATCTGATTTCCTAAAAACTAAACATAAAGAAATAATCTATGTTACAGTCGTTCGAAATATTAAATAAGAAACTTTGAAACGTACCTTGTGAATTGATTACCCATAGAAAGAGATGTTTTAACAGTTCTGCATGGCGCCGGTTTATATTTATTTTCTTTAGTGCTGCCAGCTATAATATTATTAAACCTATTTGTTTCTGCAAGCAATGTTACTATTGCAGATTATAAAAAAAAGTAGAACAGATGTTTTTTGCTATACCTGTTCTTAATATTTGCATTCAAGTGCCAATGACTAAGGGGGTGCCAGCAATACTATAGTTTACCCTTTTTTTTTTGTTAAGGCGGGAAATAATTTTCCTAACCGCACACCCCGTCGCTCGGGGCAACGAACAAGGTAGTGTGGGGGCTTCACCCACTAAATTAATTAATAATTGTTTATTTATTCAGGTACAAATCCCATATTAACACAACAAAATTGTAAACAATATAAAATAGACAAAAATAACAATAAAATAGTGTAGAATAGAATAAAGTAAAACCAGCTGACTACTTTCGGTTTGCGTCCAGGTGTACTTTTGACCAATATTTTACTATTGGACACGTGTAGTCCTCACAAATAGCCTGCAGTATAGTGTTGTGAGACGATCGCAATCGATGCCAAAATGATGCGATACGACTCCTCACAACAGCGAAAAAGTCGGGCATTCGCGCCTCAGCAAACATGCTCGACGCGCTACAGTAACGCGGGTGTTTCATGAGGATACGGAACGCGTCATTGTACTGTACCCTCATGGTACTTATAGAGGTCCTGCGGAAGTTCACCCACAACTGGCAGGTATAGAAACATTGGCAGTATGCCTTAAATAAAGTTATTTTTACATCTGCGCTGCACTTGGCGAACCTCCGCGCGAGCATGGTACACCTCACCGCGAGTGCCCGTCTCTCCCTTTCTATATCGTTGTCATCCCGAAGGTGACAGGTCAGAACATGACCTAAGTATTTAAATTGCTGAACCACTCTAAGCGGCGCCTTACCCAGATAGACATCGAAAATCCTCTCCGGACCCTTAACAGATCGGAACACCATCATTTCTGTTTTAGACACATTATATTTCAGTCCGAGAGTGTCAGCAATAAGGCTCACAGACTGACAACAACCTCCGTAACCCACTGATCGAAGGACTAAGAAGCACCATGTCATCAGCGTAGCTGAGTTTGTTTACACACACACTTCCGAGATGGCATCCAACTTTTGTGCTTCTCAGTTCTCCGATCAGGTCAATTACGTATAAATTGGTCCGGAGAGGTTAACCTACCCTGGCGTACACCGCAGTCTAGCCTATAGGCACTAGAAGTCGCTTCGCCCCACCTAACATTATTTACTTGGTTTCCGTACCAGTATCTCAAGAGACGAACTAGCTCACCAGGCACATTAGATTCGCGTAATTTGCTCCAAAGAATATTATAATTCACCATATCAAATGCGCGACTCAAGTCCAGGAAACATGCATACAAGGACGTGTCCCGTCTGGTGTAGTAACTGCTACTGTGTGTTTCAGACTAACTATCTAAACATACTAAAGAAACCCGCCGTGTGCCGTCTCTCCGCCTTTATTGTGCGGGCCACTGGAACTATGTTACATTACTTCGGTGGTAATAGTACCACCGAAGTAAACTATAGAGTTTAGCCTACTACTTTTTATCTCTATAGTAGGTACCTGTGGGATATTAGTTTTTGCCTAGATATTATTAGTTTGTCGTAGTGTCTTGTGTCATGGCCGTGCGGGCCCGCTTTAGAATTGTCCCACCCCTCTCTACCCACGGGAGTCGTAAGAGCCGACTGAGGAATACCGGGGGAGTGGGCAGCAGCACTCCCTTGAGTATTAACAACATCCACTGCGATCGCCAACCCGCCTGCCAAGCGTGGCGATTACGGCATTATCCCCCATGACGGGACCGCTCGTTGTGGCGTTCTCTTGGGGAGGCCTATGTCCAGCAGTGGACGTTGAAAGGCTGATGGATGGATGGATAGTCTTGTTCTGTTACTATAGGGCTATGTATGCGGACGAAGTCACGGGCAGAATATAGTATTTTTTAAACTTTCGCGTTTTATATTAATTATAACACATTAACTGGTCTATACGCGCATTAAATATCTCAAAATACTAATATTTTGATTAACCAAACTCGACTGACTGGTCTGAGTCTACTTGTGACAAAGGCTGGTGCAACTCGGCCAAAACGTCGAGGTTAGTCAAAATAATAGTATTTTGAGAAGTTTATTGCGCGTATAGACCCGCTAAATGTATTATAAAGAATCTAGTATTTTATTATGTCTACTCCTTGGACTTGATCTTGCGTCGATCTTACATCTATCATCTAACACGAGACTATTACAGCTTATTAAAATCAGTCACTACCTACCTATTTATAAAGTGGAGTTTAATTACAGAGGGGTTTATTTCAAATATTATTCACGACAGATTGCGTTCTAATAACATAAAGAGGAAATTATTGGACAAACGATCCGTTAGATACCCTGAACGTAATAAGGAAATCCCTCATAAATATTGGTTCTGGAACAACTGCATCGTAAAATAAGACAAATGTAATTCACTTATAGGTACATATATTACAGTAAATTATTTGTTCCTATGGGTGTGTGTGTGTGTATATATTTTAATCGACTAACAAATCATAACCATCGCAACCCACACTATAATACTTTATGTAGGTAGGGATAGGGCTAAAATTTATTAAAATGTGTTATTTACATATTTTTATATATGTTTTTAGCATTTGACATGCTATATAAATCAACACGAAGTGTGAAAAGGTGAAGTCAAAATCAGCATTATTGCAGTCCTGAGCAATTGTCACGGTGGTTGAATTGGCAAAGTATCTGGATGGTATCCAGGAGATGCAGGTTCAAATCCTGCTCCTGACTGTTATTTTCGATTTCACATTTTCACACTGTCTTGATTTAAAATGTGTTACTATAAATTAGCAAAAGGGCGAAAATGTAAAATAGTATTCGGTAAGTGTAGTATCCGTCCACTAGCTGGTTAAACACTTTGGGAAATGAGTGGTTGAAGCACGCGGAAAATCTAATGTAGAGCATCCGGCAGTGGACTGCGATTGACTGATTAATTGAAACTTTTACAACAATTACAGCAACCTTAACGATGACAAACTAAAAATATAGAGTTCCTGTTGTCTCCAATTAAAACAATTGAAATGGATTGTTAATTCTGATTAATTAAACATAATTAACGCATTAGATGAAGACATTTTTAGTCACCTTTTGACGATGACAAGAACAAAAATGGAACGGAGTCTTAAATTGAAATTGTAGATGCTAGAAATTACGCACAAGTAAACTTTAAATTTTTGTGTTGCCGGCCTGAGATGTGCAGCGCCGGGAACTCGTTGCAGTCATAGGCGTGGACCTGTCGCTGCCGGCCGTTGCGCGAGCGATGGTTAGCAGTGACAGGGCCTGGACCGCGGTAGCCGCCTCCTGCGAGGCTGTCATCTTGCGGAAGGAGGTGGCGGAGAGGGCCCGGGAGGAATCCTCCTTCGCGGACCCGATTCGCCGCCGGCGCGCGGGCGGCGTACGCGCGCTTACCTGCGCCTGATGCCGCCCTAGCCGAGGCTGCAGACGGTGGGGTCGGGGAGTACCCTGCCGTCCGCGGAAGCCTACCGCGAAGGTGTGACGCCCAAGTACGCTGGGCGTCGCACAAGAGAGGGTGCCCGAAGGGGCTGCCGCCTGCGGATCGCGGAGAGACGACGCGGTTCCCGTGATCCGCCGTAGCAAGGGCGGGTGAGGGCGCACGGTGGGTTTTTAGTGGGTGAGAGCCCCATTCACCCCGTTGTCTCCCCGGGCAGCGGGGTGTGCGGTAGGACATTTTTGCCCACCTAAAAAAAAAAAATAATAATAAAAGGGTGGGAGTTGGGGCCTCCGGCGTGTTTCACGCTGATCTGTGAGAGGGTGGTAGGAATTTCCTAGATCGAGCCGGCCCATTCATGCTAGGATAAGCAAAGCTCTGCCACTAAAAAACTAAAATCATATTTGACGAATTAACCAATACTACCTAGAAAAGTAAACTTATTAAAAATAATATATACCTGATATAGGATTTGCGTAAAATCCTTTAAGTGTTCTCAAAGAAACCCATAATATAATTTTTTAACGCTAGGCCTCAAGAGTTGGGTTATGCGTTGATGAGTCAGTCAGTCAGTTATTTTTTTATACATATATGACGTAGCCAGATCATATAATGGGCTACTTAATGATGTGGCCGACCATTTCATGAAACCTTTTTTCTTGTTTTTAATTCTACAACATGAAGCGACCAATTCGAAGATGTGGCTACGATATATAGATAAAATAATGCTGATACTGAATAGTTACCTAATATTGATTTTAATTGTCACTGTCCGTAAATAACTAGCATAAAATGTTACTATCTGTATTTATTGCATAAGATAGCAAGCAAGTCGACGGCCGCCTTACAGGCCATTAACATCAGGGGTATACCTGCTAATGCCCATCGAAAGGAACGACCCCTAAGCTAAAGTGAGGAGTTTCATTACAGGGTACGCCCTGGTCTTGATTAATTTATACTAAATCGTTGTGAAATAAAATGTAGTGTGTTGACCTTTGTATTCAAGGTGAAGACTGTCATATTTATGATAGGATATGACCCGGTCAAATTCACCACGACACAGGGGCTCAATCCCTGATGCAAGATTTTTAAAATACCTAGTTTAAGTTGATTTTTTACTTTAACGGACATGTGGAAAGAATGCCGGACGAGCGATTGGTCAAGAAGATATACAATGCGAAAGTAGAAGGATGTAGGTACAGGGGGAGACCGAGACTCACCTATCTAGACTAAATCGGTCATGTATTGAAGGAAGGTGGAGTAAAGAGTCTCCGAAACCGGCGAGCGTGTATGACAAGAATTATCAAAGCTGTGATGTATGCAAGAATGAAGGAATGGAGCCTTTTGGCACTCTGTCCACTCTGCCTAACCCGTAAGGAAGATGGCATGATGATAAGTAAGTAATTAAGGATTGCGATTGTCTACTACAATTACTTGGAAGTTCATAGAATTAAAATGTCAAAACCTGAGGCACTTGGCTAAATGACTGTGTCGCCCCGTTCTAAAACGCTGGACGGGCCGTAGTTTCCATGTATCTAGTCTTAGTACAAAACATACCACTTCAGTGACAGATCGCAACGTAATACACATTACAGGGGAATCTAACTTTTAAAGATTCGCGAATTGTACACCCATTTTAAGTAACATAAACGTGTCTTTTTTTGCGTATAAATTAGGTTTATTTTTTTTATTTTTTATTGCATGTAGTGGCAGACGAGCCACGGTCCATCTGATGGTAAATGGTAACCGTCGCCCATGGACTCGACTATACCGAGAGTATTGTCAAGCCGCTGCTCACCAATTCATTTCACAGATGAAATGAAATATAAACGGCTATCTCCTGCTACAGCCAAAACGCAACAATGTGCCGGTCTCACACGGGACATGGTGGTACCAACCCGCTCGGGCCGGATACCAGTGAGTAGTAGTACCACTTGGTACCCAGCCCTACCACCAGTCGTGCAATGGATGATAATTGCTTACTTCCCTTAGTCGCCTCATACGACACCCGTGGGAAAGAATGGGGTGGTGACACTTGTATTCTTAATCCGTCACCACACGAATAAAATCACAGGTGAAATTTGTAACAACAACTGACAGTTGTCCCGTGACCACGGCTGCTGCAACGCAAGTTGAAACGTCGGGCTAAATGTAGTTAAAAATTTCACCTAATTTATACGCAAAAAAAGACCCGTTTATGTTACTTTAAATATGAATCTAACTTTATTATTAATAGACCTCATCTGGCTGGAATAATGTTTCGTAGTAGGTAATCTTTATACCAAGACGTTTAAGTATGTTTTCCACAGAATCCAGCAAATTTTCGTTCAACCAGTAATCAACCAGCACTATCACGCGGAGCCGCGTGCCAGGTAGCTACTCCGTAAGTCTACCTTGCCAACCGGGAGCTCGAAGTCGCACTGATGATAAGCATTGTACCTATGTCAAAATCCGAGTCGAAGAAATCGATCGCAACCGTGAGTTAGCTACGGTCATAAAATTATATAATTAAAATTATAATATAACTATCATACGAATCCAAAAATGCAGTAAGTAGGTATTTCATAGAGTTCAAAAACAAACAAAAACACTGAGTAGTTCAAAACACAGTTAAATCACGTTCATGACGTCCTTATTGAATGTTTATTACTTATGTAAACATATACCTACCTAAAATAATAGGGAAAATAATTATAACGTAAGAACGTTGTTCTAATTCCATAAGTGACTGCTAATGTATTCCAATCATGAGTTAATTTCCATAAAGAAAATGTAGCATCATTTATATAAACATACGGAGCCCTTCTTATACCAGCTTTATTTCGGTAAAATACTGTTGAATGATTTACAAGCTTCCCCGCCAATTAAATTTGAATGAATCAAGCCTGAATAGATCCAAATTTTGAGGACCCTCCAAAGCTTATAAGCCGGTTTGTCGGAATATCGTAAACAGACGATCCTTCGTCAAACAAGCAATTAATTAGTGAAATATGCCGAAACCTAATCATTCTAACATCGATTTATCTATCAATATCATTGTTGTCAACATATTAATTTTATAGTTTGGAAAAACGATCTGACATGTGACGCACTTTACTTTATGCCTGGTAATAAAGTAATGAATTCTTAGATTATATAGTTAAATAAATCAGAAAAAACAGTTCTGTCATTTTCAATGCATTCAAACAAATATTTAGAAAACTTTTGGCAAAATGCGTTGCGATTTGAGGGAATTAAAGCTTTAAACAAATGCGCAAAACTTTCTTTACCTAATATCACACTCACTATACACTGACTTGTTAAACACGACATACAAAAAATCAGCATTTAATGCACTCGGCTAAATGCACATACAAAAGTTCACCACTTTATGCACTTCACTCAGTATGTTTTTCCCGCACGACTAGCGAAACAAACAGTAAACGTTACGAAACCTACCGCAACGCGACTCCTGTTATCGAACGAATATTCCCGAACGGGGAAAGTGATAACACAAGCACTGGTGCCGGTGACCGGCGTGGCACTGCGGCTGCCAACCGGCCGCGTGTAGCCCGCACAGCTCCGATACTTAACGACCTAACTCCCAACATACACGACCTAGAATATTCCTAAGCATAAAGCAGAGAGAGTCTATATTCGAGCAATACTGTCGAAGAACGCCAATCGATGCTCCTGGAACAGGACAAGCAGATCTTTCCGCCTCCGCTCCCGTCACAAGACCAAAACGACCTTAGCGAATTTTCGCCAGTTTTGCCGGCAATAATAACAGCGAATCGATTGTGAAAGGAAATATAATTTTAATAAGCAAATCCACAAGCCTATTGAAAGGCATCACTGTCTCAAATTTCATTAAATAATTGTGTAAAATAAAAACCAAATACTTTAGCGACACGTGCAATAAACGGGATATTAAACTTGTAAAAATATAATATTGTTTTAAATTATACAAGTGGGTTCGCTAAAATGTTGCAAAGTGGAATACTCAAGTTTTACGCGTTGTTTATGCTTCTTGGACGTATTTTGATGTCGTCGACTTGATAACTGCCAATCTCAATTTCCATGCACTTATTTCGTGTCAATTATAATTAAAATTTATCGATATTATTGCTTACACAAAAAAATATATCTACGGCGTTATATATTTTGTGCAGCGTATAAAGGAGTCAATTTTTTCCCGGCCCATTAGAAAACATTGCGGTTAATGATGGCACTATACTATAAAATAATAACTTATTTTTTAACGTGATTACTCAAAAGTTGAAGTATAAATGAAACCGGAATAATTAAATCTAGAAAATAAATTGTAATAGTATGAATTTTAATTTTAAATAACCTATTCTTCCATATAAAAGGTTACACGCATAAATAATTTGTGTAAAGGAAAATCTAGGTATGTATTTCAAATTGAAAAAAATCATACTCAAATACGCATGTAGTAAATAAATAATATTGCTATAAAAGATTATTTAATATTATTAATTAAACCGTACTTAACTGTATCTAAAATATTTTAATCACATTTTTGAGAATGTTTGTTATGTAATATGATTATTACCGTGGAATGAAACGCAAATCCTATTGACACTGACAGCATACTCTTTGACTGACAGCAGTGACTGCACAGAGTACTTTTAATGAATGAGCTTAGACGAAGGATATTATAGACAAACTATCAGCGTATGCAGTGTCGAGATAGCAATAGATAACCGGAATAATTTTAAAAGATAACTATGATTATAACTTTGTTGACTAAAAATGAACTACCTGTTTTAGCCGGATAAAAGAATGACAGGACAAAAGAAATTGCAGTTAAAATATAAGCAATATTTTGCTTAAAATGTATTAGAACATGTAATATTAGCGTATATAACGTGATTAATAAAGGTTTTTTTTACGTCAATACAAAAACAAGCTTACATACTGATGATGGGGACGGTTGGCCACCTTGTTGTTTGGATCCAAATACAACTGACGCATACGCGAAAAGGATAAATATACTTATACCTGTGTCTCTCTCACTCTTGGTAAAACCTAGTATGTGCATCCTTTTCTTCATCCTTAATGTCAAAATAGTAGCGAGTCTATATTATTCTTCGTCTAAGTGAATGACTGTTTCTTTCAAAAAAATATTTCGTCCCTTTAAGCCATGGTTGTTTCGATAATAGTTTAAACAATAAAATTAGCCATATTATAAGTAGGTGTAGACTAGTATGAGTATTTTTAATAAAATGAAATCAAGTATGTACAGCTCTTTTTCCACTGAATCGTTGTGTGAATTTATTGTGCAGTAAGGTCTCTGCAGAAAAAAACATTATTTTACAGTGGATCCACTAATTGTCATGGCGGAATTATCAGAATCCCCACAAATACCTAGCTACTTCACTACATCAGGTAAAAAAGTACTACCTAATATTAGTATGTTCATATTTTTTTATAGACAACACCCTCTAAGTAATAATCGTTCTCGTGTGTCTTGTGTGGGAATCGAACCCACAACACTCAAGTGGGAGGCCGGTATCTAAACCACTCCGCCATCTGTGCAGTCATATACAATACAATGGCGATAATAAATCATATTTTTTTATATATTTTATGTTATAAACTGTAATTGATTTAAGTGGGCTGCATCAGTTATATGGCAATCAACTATTATAATTTTAATATTTTAACAGGTGGAACGCTTAAGGCTTGCTGGTTGAAAGCTCGTCGCGCTGTGAGCAGACATAGACTACAGGATGATACTCGTAATAGACCTAAAGTGCCAGTTCAACTACTAGAGATTGCAGACAGTAGTAATATCCCACAACCGCGAGGATAATATAGAACCACCTACATCTTTCTTAGATGAGGTATTATGATTGAGAGATGATTTCGAAAATTAAGATTATTAATATAATAAAAGCTTTTGTTAATTTAACTACGTGTTTTTGTTTATCCTTTCATGATTCCAATAATAATTAGGTAATAAAGTAAATATTAATTATCAGGATAGCATAGATTCTCTAGTAGACCAGGCTATCTCTATTTAGAATAATACTAATCTTCAATATTTAAACAAATATTTGTCACTTGAACAGTTCAACTTGCACATTCCTTTACTGTTCAGGTGACATTTTTTTTAAGTGTAAAATAATCGTATTCGGTTTGATTCCTAATTAAATCAAAATCGATTGTAGTTTTTAAGTACGTATAAAAAAATAGATTTGATTTAAATATCATTGTGGATGTAAATATAACAAAACAATAAGTTTTATGTTTATCGTTTCTCTTAGGTTTTAATTAATTTCTCAATATTCCGGTTAGAGTTTAAGAAGATAATATTACTACTGTTATCTAGGGAGTCGAAGGAAGGATTTGATATATGATACATTAATAAACGTTACAAATTATGGTGGGCCCATTCCTCATACAAAAATAAATTGACTCCTTTGTCAACACAAAATTACATTACTAAAACAAAACCCTTGCTTGGGTATAAAGAAATACCATCAAATTTTGGTCAAGGATGACACAAAGCCGTAAAAACAGTTCCTTCTTCCCAAAGGGAGACAGAAATAGTTGTGGATTGTAAAATTTAACGGTCAGGATATGACTACACCCACTACGGCCTGAGGCCTATCATGAGGTCTTGGGTTCGATCCCCGGGTCGGGCAATGTTATTGAGCTTTTTCCTAAAAAGAAAAATTCTCAGTAGCAGCCCGGAGTTTGGAAATGTGCCCGGTAGACGTCAATAGGCTCGCCCCCTATTACGTGGGACTTAAAGATAGCTGGCGAGTCGTGGGTGTGTAATACACCTGCCTACCCCTTCGGGGAATACAGGCGTGATGCTATGTTGTTGTTGTTGTAAGTCTAATCAAGAGCTATAAAATAAAAAAAGTTGCATCAAAAACCGTTCAGTAGTTTCTGCGTGTGCGCGGGCTAACAGATAAACAATCAAATAGACAAAAAATCTAAAAAAAAATGTTTTGTGTGCAGACTCGCCTTTAAAGCCAGATGCAGACAGCAAAATGCAGTTATTTTTTCACAAATATCTTAAATGTACAGACACAGCTCTGTTACAGCTTTATAATAGTATAGATTTATCTCTTAGGATCAGAAACTTATACATTTCTAGAGCAAACCATGACTTCATTGTAGAAAGTCGCTTAGTATATGTAGAGGTCGACGTTAATTGCGGGGGCATTCCTTATGTTCCTTGCGAACGGGACTCGGGGCACAGTATTTAATAGCTAATAACATTTATCAAAATGGAGATCGCGGACTGTACCGATCGTTTACATAAATGGTTACCACTTCTTTGAAAATGAGGATCTGGTGATGCCCACTCAGTTTTAAACCAGATTTTTTTAAATCCTCTTTATATATTGAGGAAATAATGTAATAGAACCTATATTTTTGCCTTTCTCGTTTAACTGGTATTTTGCACGCCTCATAAGCGAAGCGTTGAGGTGTGTATTACTCTCGTTTCATGCAGAACAACTGAATTTTCAAACTTAAAATGTCTCTATTTATCATATATTGCACTTGCAAAATAATATATACACACAAATATCAAGAAAAAACAGTATTGTTAACACTCATGATTTTTTAATGCCATTTTTGTTATTTAAACTAGTTATAAAACTGTTTAAAAAAGTTCTGTCTTGGACGTCCGTTTGTTGTAGGTAATGTATGTTAACACGATAACAACCGAAATACTTTACTAATCGAGTATTTTTTTTTCTTTTACAATTCAGTATAACTACGAATAGAGCCCTATCACTTTTCACGGTCTAATTCGATGTGGTTTAATTGTTATTAAATAAACAAAAAAAAATAGTGAATATTTACGCTCGATTCGACACTAAAACCAGCGCTTCCTTATTTCGTGATAACTATTTCTATAGACCAATATAGAAGTACTTATTAAAATTAGCGCTAGAAGGCGTAAAACTACAGTACTTTTTAAAATTAGCACTATCTGTGTGATTTATTGAAAACTACTTAGTAAGACCAATACATTATTACTTACTTATCAAATAATCAATTTTATTGTGAAAAATGAAGATTATGAGGCGTGCACTTTTGGATTTTCCAAAGTATTTTTTATTGCGTTTGGTGGCAGTATTCTTAGTCCGTCACCACACGTACAAAAGTATAAATACATATATTTTACTTCAATCTTACACTATACATTTACATTACGTTCGTGTGCACAGCCCGTAACTATCTGATTTCATAGCAAATACGAGACGACTTGTGTTGCAGACTCTGTATACACCGTATGTATTTGCAAAACATCGCTTTTGACGTGGAACCAATGCTTGCAATTCCACTACTGCAGGTTCAATTTATATTTTACGTAGGAAAATATTCTGTAGTAGGAACAAAGAAACTTTCAAGAAAATCACGTGATTTAGTTTTTGATCTTGATTTTGATAGCTACCTGTATCAAAAATAATGTTTGTTACACAAAACATGTTATTTTCATTAAAAATGTTGTTTAAGTCACGTGTTGATCAAGCCATCGGAAACTCTTTGATAAACATACCGTTGCTAGATCACCGCATTACTTTAGTATCAACAATTTGTGTGCGCCAAATATATTTGCGGTTGATAATAAGTACTAAGCCCTAATAAACTTTTGATATTAGCAAACATTACAATTACTTGTAAAATAGCTATTTACAAAGTTTAAAGATTCGTGCGCTAAATAATATAATATAGTAATACTAGCTCACCCGGCTAACTTCGTACCGCCATTTTTCTTTTTTCGTGAATGTTTTGCAATGAAAATTATTAAAGTTATTATCGCTATTAAAAAATAGGGGTTGGCAGTTGAGTCCATGAGCGACGGTTACCATTTACCATCAGACGGGCCGTGGCTCGACTGCCACTAATTGCAATAAAAAAAAACCCATATTGTATAAAAAAATTGTGTTGAGATAAAACGTATCCAACCAGTTTTTAATTCTAATCAAGAACTATCAAACAAAAGTTTCATCAAAATCCAGAACAAATAAACAGACAAATATCGGGGTTTGGGCCTCCGGCGCTCTCACTAACTATACGAAACACGTAGGAGTTCCTACCGTAATTTCACGCTGATCTTCTGTAAGAGGGTGGTATTTCCCCGATCGAGCCGGCCCATTCATGCTGGGACAAGCTAGGCTCTACAAATTACAACACACAAAAATACCACATAATAATATTAGTATTATAATGTAGTGCATTCATATTTTTTGGTTCAAGTATGCCAATGAGCGTGAACTAACGAGCGAACATAAAATCGTTTAAGTAAAGGAATGATAGACATGTGGGTGAATGGAAAGAGAGTGGTTGGTAGGCCAAAGATGGATGAGTTGTACGACGACATGAGAAATAAAGGAGAGAATGCTGATAGAGGAGTGGAAGAGGAAAACATATTGCGCCGACCCCACATGAATTGAGAAAATGGCTGGGAGAAGAAATATTATACCAATGAGGATATGTGTATATTTATTAAATGTAATTTTTTAAATTATATTTGCAGCCGGGCGTGGCTCTATCAATACCTTGACTGCACAGACGCCGGAGCGGTTTAGATATCGGCCTCCCGCTTCGAGTGTCGTGGGTTCGATTCCCACACAGAACAACTCTGAGTGATCCACAAAATTTTGTTTTTGAGTCTGGGTGTACTTTGTGTCCGTGAAATTGTATGTCTGTAAAGTCTCCCGCAATACTAGGATTATTCCTTAGCGTAGGCTGTTGCCTTAAAAAAAAAACAAAAAGAACTTAATGATGGACCAAAAGAGACAGTATAGTGGAGCGCCGTAAGACGTAAAAACAGTAAAATCTCGGAATCCAGTCAATCTTAATAAAAACTACTGGATTGCATTGTTAAAAGCTCAAATAAAAAAGTTAAAAAAATAAAATTGTGCGACCTTGATTACAACAATTTATAACAACGATTTACTGAAAAATGAGGGGGAAAAGGGGAAAAAAAATGTTTAGGGCAAAGATTTCAATTTGATACATAAAAAATAATATTTGCATAGTAACTTTTAATTTATTCATATTTCGCAAAAAAATAATGAGTTACAACAACAACCAAAATAGACGTCGCGGGACGTCTACCAGATGTGAAAACATGAAAATTATTTTGTAGAAATAATGAATAGAAATAAAATGATCATAACTTTTTCAATGCGTGCTTTTATAAAAGTATGACATGTGTAAAATAATCGTGTGTGGCCGGCTTTACAATTGTCCCACCCCTCTCCACCCATGGGAGTCATAAGAGCCGACTGAGGGAATACCGGGGGAGTGGGTAACAGCACTCCTTCGAGTATTAACAACATCCACTGCGATCGCCAACCCGCCTGTCAAGCGTGGCGATTACGGCACTATACCCCATTCTTGGGGAGGTCTATGTCCAGCAGTGGACTTTTAAAAGGCTGATGGATGGCTAGATGGATGGTGTAAAGTAACGGAAATGGACATAGATCACCATCATCAGGCCCTGGATATCATCTAGGACTATGGTACTATTCAAGATAACTCAAACTAGCCCTAAACCGATGGGTTGTGATGTTTTATTACCAAGTACTCATGACCATATTCCAGCTCCATCATCAGACCCTGAATACTATCTAGAGGTAAAGTACTCGTCAAGACGAATCAAACGAGTATAAACTAGGTAGGGTTGCGTAGTTTTTTTACAGAGTTACTGTGGCCATCTTCCAGCTCCATCATCATTCCCGGGTACCATCTAGACACCAAGTACTAGTCGCCACGCTAACAGCCAATTACCCTCCCTCCGCATTAGATGTTTCACATCAAAAAAATTAAACCATATATATATATTATAACATTATTTTTCATTACTGTCGTCGTCGTTGATTTCATTGATGTGGATTGTAGGAGATGGATTAGTACAACTGTCACCATTGCATTCCAAGCAAGCTACAGTGTAATTTAATCCACTTTTTTTTACTTCTTTTCCTGCACCCGCAAGATACTCCACATCTTGTTTTGCATGCGCAAACAATCATTTTTAATAAGGATTCTGGAGCTGGTCTCCACACAAACACTCGCTGAACACGCCTACAATAATTTTATGAATCTTGCACAATATTCACTTTTTTTCCTCGACCGATTTATATTTAAAATTGTTTTCTTGTAATCAGAAGTAGTTACATAGCTGATTTGTTGTCTTGACGTTTTGGACTTTCTTCTTTCCTTCATTTCATCTGCTTCTTCACATAAAAACACCTACTTTTCCAATCAAAGTCAGTTGACTTTCGAAGTTTATTCTTTGGTGAAGAGCTCGCTGATGTGGTTTTTTTTTCTTTTTTTAAATAAGCATTAATACATTCTTTATTGATATATTTTTGTCTGCATACTGAATGCACGTAGACTAAGAGCCCCCGCACATTGAGCCACTAGAGGCGACCACACTAGAACCACTAGTGGCCGCCACAAGTTGCGGACGCGTTTCTCCATACATTTTGTTTAGCATCGGCGCACACCGAGCGTTTGAGTGGCCGCGTCCGAGCCACAAGCTGCGGGTGTCGACTAGGCATGGGTCGTTGACGGTTTTTTCGTTAATGTAATTTAACTGTTAATCATCAATGGTCAACAGGTTAAAAAAACTGTTAAATAAATAACAGGTTTTGAATGTTCAGTGTCAATTTTATGTCAACGTTTTCAATTTCAATCATTGACAAAAATGGTCAACAGGTTAAAAAAGCTGTTAAATTAATAAAAGGTTTTGAATTTTCAACGTCAATTTATTCCGTTGAGCCGTTGACGTAAATTATCAGTTTATATTTTCAACTGTTTTTTTTTTTATTTGAATAAAATAATGATAGTCATAATAAAATAATGATAGTCTTGGGCGTTGACGTAAATTAACAGCTAATATTTTCAACCTGTTTTTTTCATTGATCATTAACAGTTAACTCGTTGACGAATGAAAAGCTGTTAAAAAAACAGTTTATTGAATCAACGACCACCTCTAGTGTCGACCGCGCTCGCTACATGTGGCCGCGTTTTGTCGTTCGCCTCTGTCGAGTATGCCGCAAGTGGCAACCACTGAAAGCCGCATCCAGCCGCCAGTGGCTGCCACTGGTGGCAGCGTGAGTGGTCTGACTGAACCACTGGTGGTCGCGTTTAGTGGCAGCCACTGGTGGCCCTAATGTGCGGAGGCTCTTAGCATCGGCGCACACCGAGCGTTTGAGTGGCCGCGTCCGAGCCACAAGCTGCGGGTGTCGACCGCGCTCGCTACATGTGGCCGCGTTTTGTCGTTCGCCTCTGTCGAGTATGCCGCAAGTGGCAGCCACTGAAAGCCGCATCCACCAGTGGCTGCCACTGGTGGCGGCGTGAGTGGTCTGACTGAACCACTGGTGGTCGCGTTTAGTGACGGCGACTGGTGGCCCTAATGTGCGGAGGCTCTAATTCACGTGAATTTAAATACTGAGACAGTCCATCCGCTCTTTCTGCAGAAGCAGATTTCAGCGTTGATATTCCTCTTGTTACTTTTACAATTTCTCCTAGTTTGGAGATTAATTGAGAAATAGATCCGATTTTGTCACAAATGAGGCAATTAATACTTTAATTTTCATCACTATTTGATGGTTCAGTCATTACGACGCTGTAACAACAAGTACTTATTAGTAATATTAATAACTAACGTTTCTATCATTATTAATAATTATTTTTATTGAATTTTACTATACTACTTTTAGTATCAATTTATTATAAAATATACGATTGAGTAACAATTGTATTTTTATAAGCGTGCAATATAAATAAAAGACAAATACTTACCTACTATCTATTTTAAAAGTTTGAAAAACAAAATTTTTGTTGTTTTGTAATGATATTCAATAATTAACTTATATCGCACTAACTGCACAATAATAAAAAAAATAGTCTCACGCCTGTATCCCCGAAGGGGTAGGCAGAGGTGTACTTTACACACAATAATAAATATACATAAATAGCAAATAAATAAATAGCAAATATTTTTCTCAAAACGTACAAAAATAGCTACGTTACATTACATTTAGCCTACCTAGTTGCCACGTGTACTCTAATCTGTTAGGGACCGCGTCAGCAGCTGCTGTTGTCCCTTCTATAAAAATCCCCCAGTGGGATTTGGAGGCGGAGGTGCTCACCGAGGTGTACCGGCGGGCGTCACAAGAGCGGGAAGGGGGCCCCCTACCCAGGGAGGTGGCCAGGTGGCAGGGCGACGCCTGCCGAGCAGTCATGGCCAGATGGAGGGCGCGGCTGGAGGAGCCCCGGGCCGGTCTTTGGACCGTAGGGCTCCAGCCGGTGTTGGAGCAGTGGGCGGGGCGACGGCACAGAATCCTTACCTTCCGACTGGTGCAGGTGCTGTCGGGGCACGGTTGCTTCGATATCTATCTGCACATAGTCGCAAGGACGCTCCGTGTGCGGATTCGCCGCTCAGAAGAGGGAACCCGAAAGGGTATGCCGCCGGCGGACCACCGAAGGAATGTAACATAGTTCCAGTGGCCCGCCAATAAAGGCGGAGAGACGGCACACGGCGAGTTTCTTTAGTGGGTGAGGGCCCCACACTACCCTGTTCAATGCCCCGAACGACGGGGTGTGTGGTTAGGAACATTTTTACCACCTTAAAGAAAGAAAGAAGAACCTTAAAGAAACCCCTCTCGCGTTGCGTTTCTCCATTGCGTTTAAAAAGTTTGTCGCATAATACGGCTGTCAGCTGTTTACTTGCTAACAACTGTTGTGAATAATTGTTTTATAAAATTAATGCCAGCATAAGCTGCAGTTATCATTTTGAACTATGTTTAAACTGCATCCGACGGACAAAGCGCTGAATCGAGCGAAAAGAAACGTTCCGCTTGTTGAGTTTCGACGGCGCGAAATTGATGACAACAAAGGTGTTTTATACAGAGCAATGCAAAAAAAATTTGTGTGTCTCAACATAAATAATTATTTAATGACATTCAATGGATTTTTTTATACTACGTGGGTGGACAAGCATACGGCCCACTTGACGGTAAGCGGTTACTGTAGCCTATAGATGCTAGCAACACCAATGTCATCACTCGCGCGTCGCTATCTCCAAAGAAAGGGATAGGAGGATAGGGATATAATAATAAAGAGTAGCTAGGATACTAAGGAGAGGATAGGAAGGATAATAAGGAGAGGATAGGGAGGGGATTTGGGCCTCCGGCGCTCTAACTCACCATACGGTACTAGTAACTACCGTTGTTACACACTGATCTTGTGTGAGAGGGTGGTACTTCCCCGATCGAGCCGGATCATTCGTGCTGGGATAAGCAAGGCTCTACCAATAGAATTTCCTAATTAATTGTTCAAAAACCCTGTAAGAAAACGTGGGGCAACATAGTGTTTATATATTTTACCGACAACCTAGGATATACACCGGAATATTAATCTATGTAGCCCAGGAACTTTCCAAATCACTAATAACGATGGTGCTGTAATATAAGGTAGTAAGTACATATAAGTAGATTCATAACACGTCACGCTTTGGCAAAGGTTACATCAAAAGACCTTGAGGGCTCTACCTAGCAAGTTTGTAGATTGATGACAGTAAATACTGTCTGTTAAAAGCCACTAAAAACGAAAACTCTAACTATACCTACAGGAAGAATTGAGACAACATTCGAATCAAGATACACTGCACCTAAAAGGTTACATCAAAAGACCTTGAGAGCTCTACCTAGCAAGTTTGTAGATTGATGGCAGTAAATACTGTCTGTTAAAAGCCACTAAGAACGAAAACTCTAACTATACCTACAGGAAGAATTGAGACAACATTCGAATCAAGATACACTCCACCTAAAAAATGTTTACCGATATGGCAAGCTTGATAAATAATAATCATCAGCTGTTCGACATTACATTGTTATGGTAAGTAAATATATTATGAGCATGGTTGCCTGATAAGGCCGCCAATTGAAACAATTATACAGTTAAGCCTTTAACTTAAGATTGTAATGTTATTTTTGAGGTTTCAAAAAAGAATTATCTATCTATCTAAATATATAAGGGTACACAGAGCCCTCAGTTTATCTTTTGATAGGGATTTCTTCACCATTCATTTCTTCTCTGCCTCCGTTGTGCAGCGGTAGTGTGAGCGACTGCTGATCATAAGGTCTCGGGTTCGATAAAAAAAAGGGTTCGAAGGAAAAATTCTCAATAACAGGGCGGAGTTTGGAAATAAACAGCTGGTGAACCGTGGGTGTGTAATACACCTCTGTCTACTGAAAATAATAAGATGGGTGTGAAAGCGTATGTTGTGGAAAGTAAAAAAAAAATATTGAAAAAATTAAAATGAAAATCATTATCATTACAGTAGTAAGGAAAGATCTTATCAATTTTAGTAATAATGGTAGATAAGTATAATATTTTGTTTTTATACTAAGCGAGTAGCACATAGCTTACCTGCAGGCCCACCATGAACTCTCTCTCATGAGCAAGCGATTCAATGCCGAAGCAATTCAAAATAGGTGTGTTGTTGTATTCCGTACCATGATGTTTAATTGAGCGATCTTGTTTAGGTTGTCAAGTAAGTTTATGGTACGAATTTCAATACAAAGATGTCATGTTTGCGATTCAGATTATGTGCTAATTCGGCAAAAACAAGATTGGGTCTTTGACACGTCATGGTACGAAATTGCGATTCATTTCAGTTTGGGTCCTAAAACTGGATCGCAACAATAATTCGTGGTAAGCCTGCTGATCTCACTTACTATAGGGAGCACAACAGTAGAAGTAACTACCGTTGTTTCACGCTCATCTTTTGTGAGAGAGTGGTATTTCCCCGATCTCGAGCCGGCCCGTACATGCTGGAACAATCAAGGCTCTAGACGCTATATATAATCTATATAAATGTAATATTATTTTTACATTTTATATTCCGCGTAGAGCCAAGGGAGAATAAGGGCGAAACCGCCAGACTATGAGTCAAAGATTATTTTGTTCCATTAGTAATATTGAGTACCTAAAATTTATTTTTAAAGCATTTACTTAACGTCAGAAAGTCTTCGTAACAATTAAGTTCTCAAAAGAGTTTTCTCAATATTGAAAATTATTTTTTGTTTAGATCAATTCGGTCCTGAATGTCCTAATTCTAAAATCTCAATTATTTTTAATGACGAGATGCACTGTATAATATGGTGCATCTCCAAAAAAAGCTTTCTGTTTAGCGTCAAAGAGACTTAATTAACTAACTAACTAACTTATCATCACGCCATTTCCCTTGCGGGGTAGGCAGAGAGAACAGAGTGCCAAGACGCTCTATTCTTGCATACATCTCTCGCTTCCTCAACATTCATAACTCTCTTCATACTCGCTCGCCTGTTTCGGAGACTCCTGACTCCACCTTCCTTCAATACATGACCAATTCGGTCTAGGTAGGTGAGTCTCGGTCTCCCCCTGTACCTACATCCTTCCAATTTCGCATTGTATATCTTCTTAACCAGTCGCTCGTCCCGCATTCTTTCCACATGTCCGAACCATCGGAGCATTCCCTTTGGCATCTTTATACCTACTCTCGCTTCCATATAATAACGTTGGGACAAGCACTGCGTTGTGTATGGCGACACGTGCCTTCTGGCTGAGGTGGTGGCTGGCTGAGGTGGTGGCTGCCGAGAAGTTGTCCCAATGCTCCGTTCACTCTATTTCCCACATTCACTCTTCTCTCTACAACAGTGGTGTACCTTTCATCCCGACTGAATCCACATCTAAGATATACAAATTCATCCACTTGTTCTAGCACACCATTTCCTATTGCTACTCTAACATCTGTTCTGGCTTCTTCTCTTTCAAAAACCATTATTTTGGTTTTGCTCACATTCCCACGTAGGCCCCTTTCCTTACAATCTTCTGCCATTACGTCGACTAGGGTTTGCAGTTCAGTCGAAGACTGCGCTAATAGGACCGCATCGTCTGCATATAGCAGCGAGTTAACCACTGAGTCGCCCATCTGAACTCCCACATTCATTTCATTCAACCTTTGTAGACATTTATCCAGATATATGATAAACAGTCTGGCTGATAGAACGCAGCCCTGTTTAACGCCAATATTGACATCAAACCAGGGTGACATTCCATCATCCAGCCGCACACAAGCTCTGCAGTCCATGTAGTTGGACTGCATAAATAATATAAGTATATATCATGTTGACTTAATTCGTATCGGTTTTGTCCGCTATCCTTCCAAACATCCAGGAAGCCTTTTTGAAACATAGTTACTCTTATATTTTTTTGTTTCATCGTAACTATTATAAAGCAGTAACAGAGTTGTGTCTGACTCTGTACATTTAGATATATGAGAAAAAAAAAACTGTGTTATGCGTATAGTAAAATATAGGCGTCTAAACACAAAACATTTGTTTTAGATTTTTTGTCCGTTTGTCTGTTTGTTGGTTCGCGCAGCACGTAAACACGAGAGTTTGATGCAACTATTTTATTTGATAACTTTTGAAGACTTAGACTTACAAACTGGTATACATTTTATCCCGCTACTATATCGGGAACCTGAGATATAAACCAAAAAATAGCTCTTGGCTTTGGCAGGCAAAGGTTAGTTATAGTTATACAGCGAACTAAGTAAATTACTAAATTAACGACTGTTGTCTATTTTGTGATTTTTTTAGCATATGACATGCTTAGCCATATAAATTAACACAAAGTGTGAAAATGTGAAATCGATAATAACAGTCACGAGCAGGATTTGAAACTGCATCTCCTGGAATACCGTCCCAGATGCTTTGCCACTTTGTTGTCTTATAAAAATCCCACCGAGTACGCAAAAGTATCTTTGAAAAAATACTGAAATAATAAGGATTTATATATACGCGCAGTTTCTCCTAACAGATGGCATTGTGGGGATAACTCGTATATTTCGGCAGCTACGCACTTTTTGAACGATCCCTATGACGCCCAGGGGACTATAATTTTGTCCTTTTTAAGGCAGAAATCTTATAAGTGTAGGAAAATTTTAAAAGTAATAACATTTCTCAACTGCAACCGAGTAAAATTTAATTGAATATTTGTTTTTGGTTAACCGGGTTTCTATTACGAGCATTGCCTTAAGATGAATATTTTTGGAATGGTTCCAGTAATTGCCATATGTATTTTATTGAAGACATGCATCGAACACTGGCGGAGTAGTCATTTTCTTTGGAGTAAAATGCTTCTGACCACATTTCATAGTGCAGAGCCCTCACCTACAAAATAAACCGCCGTGCGCCGTCTCACCGCCCGTACTCGGTGGAGTGCCGGTACCGCGGCATTTCATTCTGGTTCATACCACTTTCACTATACACTTGTCGTTTCTTGAATGGACCGTTCTATCTCCCACACATAACCACTCAATGAAATGTGATTGCCGACTTCATACCAACGGTACAACATAATTACCTGTGGCGTATGTAGATAAGTATAACTGTACTACCTGCACAATAGGTTTCCACGTTTTGTAATGCTACCATTGCTGACAGTAACAGTGCATTTAATCTATGATTGTATCCTGTTATTTTATTTTCAGACTAGCTGCAGCACGCCATATCGTCTGCGTGGACCTCCGAATTTGGTCAATATTTGTACTCTGTAAGAACCTGCACTACGAAATAATCCTTGTATGGCGGGGGACTTTACAAACATACAATTTCAAGGACACAAAGTACATCCAGACTCAGAACAACCGTTTGTGGATCACACATTATCTATGTGGTGACGGACTAACAATACAAGTGTCACCCACCCATCCTTTCCCGCGGGTGTCGTACAAGGCGACTAAGGGAAGTAAGCAATTATCAGCCATTGCATTACTGGTGGTAGGGCTGGGTACCAAGTGAGAGTACTCACTTGCTGGTACTTGGTACCACCGTCTCCTGTGAGATCGGTCATGAAATACGTCAGTGTGTTTTGGCTGTAGCAGAATATATCCGTTTATTCTTTCATTTCATATCTGAGAAATGCAATGGTGCGCAGCGGCTTGACAATACTCTCGGTATAGTTGAGTCCATGAACGCCAGGTACCACTTACCATGAACCGCCGGCGGACCACCGAAGGAATGTAACATAGTTCCAGTGGCCCGCCAATAAAGGCGGAGAGACGGCACACGGCGGGTTTCTTTAGTGGGTGAGGGCCCCACACTACCCTGTTCGTTGCCCAGAACGACGGGGTGTGCGGTTAGGTACATTTTTTCCCGCCTAAACAAAAAAAAAAAAAAAAGGTACCACTTACCATCATCAGAAAATATTTTATTGAAGTAAGTATAAATTTCGACAATATGATACTTTCTGTATTGTAATTATGGGGACTTTGCGACATAGACACTCGTATATTACTTATAACAAAGTATCTGGGCGACCGAGCTTTGACCGGCCTTGTGTTTTTGTGTTTTTTCGAAGAAGATAGTAATTTAGACTAACTTTGATACCCGTATGCTAAAATGTACTTAACAACAGCATAACAAGTCTTAAATGTCCTCGAGATAGCGCTATTTTTTTCGGCAGCTTGTTATTAGGTGAACTAGTTTTTAAGTCTAATTAAGAGCTATAAAAATAATGTTGTATTTAGAGCCGTCTAAATAGGCTAGCCTAATACGAGTAGGTAGTCTTATTTTACAGACATAGGTCTGTTATATACAGTTTTATAATAGTAGATATCTATCGCAGTGACCCTTATACAAAAGCGAGACAAATTGTTTATAAAGCATAGACTTGTTGATCTGCCGGGATCTGTTTACATAGGCAATGAATAAATATCTCATCATTTACGTGTTTCCGATTGATAAATAGATAACATCACTGGTTTGGAAAAAAAAATCGCTGTAATGGTTCGCCATTCGCGGCAAACATAATACTTATATATTGGTACCTTTTTTTTTTGTTTAGGCGGGAAAAAAATGTTCCTAACCGCACACCCCGTCGCTCGGGGCAACGAACAGGGTAGTGGGCCTTCACCCACTAAAGGAACCCGCCGTGTGCCGTCTCTCCGCCTTTATTGGCGGGCCACTGGAACTATGTTACATTCCTTCGGTGGTCCGCCGGTATATAGTACCTACCTATATTATTCTAAGCGACTGACTATTCACGCCTACAAGTGTAGTAGTTAATTAGATCGAATTCGACCTGCGCAATCATGAACTCCAATAACTATAGAGTAGTCGTACGTCATCATTCATTTTAGCTTTATTAATAACTAGAGTTCAAGAGCAAAGGTTAATGTACCAAATTAAATTAGAACAACAGGACTTTCAGGGACTATTTTATTTAATAAAAAGTTCTAAAAACATGTAATACGTTTCAATATTTATTTACACATATAACGGAGCTGTAAAAACTTGTATACCTACGGCATTCTAATCCGCCATTACAACGAATTAAAATGATAAATAAGATCATAATAATATTATATTGCAATCCTTTTTTTATACTATGTGTGTGGCGAACAAGCATACCTACGTCCCACCTGATGGTAAGCGGTTACCGTAGCCTATAGATGCTAGCAACACCAGAAGCATCACTCGCGCGTCGCCATCTCCAAGGAAAGAGATAGGAGGTAGATAGGGTGAATAATAAGGAAAGGACAGGCAGGATACTAAGAAAAGGATAGGAAGGATAATAAGCAGAGGATAGGAGGAGGTTTGGATCTCCGGCGCTATCATTCACCATACGAATCACAACGGTAAGATTAACTACCGCTGGTCTTTTATGAGAGGATGGTACTTCCCCGATCAAGGCGGCCCATTCATGCTGGGATAAGAAAGACTACTGTTTCATATGATACAAAAAATGTTTCACATAGACTATCTATAAGGCCAGACGGCGTCTAAAAGCAGTACTGTCTCCGTCAAATTATAAGCATATTATATCTCACACGTTATAAGTAAACAGACATTCGCGTCTCTAAAGCAAACTTGACAAACACATCTCTAGTACCCGCGCGTGTTCAAGAGGCTAGTTCTTTTTGTATGTTACCAGGGCAGCACCTAACCCCAATTACATACCAGTAAGGCTTCAAAGCCTGAAACTAGAGCGATCTTGTATTATTGTTCTGCGTGGATTCTACATATTAAAGCGTTTTTTATTTCAACGTAAATATGTACGACTAGCTGTTAATTCTTTCATTTCATATCTGTGAAATGAAATGGTGGGCAGCGGCTTAACAATACTCCTGGTATAGTTGAGTTTATGAGCGACGGTTACCATTTACCACCAGGTGGGCTGTGGCTCATGTACCACCATACGCTAAAAAAAGACTAACCTTTGCCCGCGGCTCCAGCGCAGCCAAAACCTACTTTTTAGATTATATCTCTAGTTCACGATGTAGTAGCGAAATAAGTCTTATACCAGTTTATTAGTCTAATCAAGAGCTATCAAATAAAAAAGTCCCGTTCAGTAGTTTTTACGCGATGCATGAACAAACAGATAGTTAAACAAATAGACAAAAATCCTAAAAAAAAACCCGCCGTGTGCCGTCTCTCCGCCTTTATTGGCGGACCACTGGAACTATGTTACATTACTTCGGTGGTACGCCTATATAGCCTAATACAGATTTTTTTCAAAAATTACTTAGATGTACAGCCACAGCTCTGTTACAGCTTTATAATAGTTATGAAGAAAATGTATGGTCGATAGAGCGAAAATAGTCTGCAGGGTGCTTCGAAACCTATTTAAATCGGGCAGATTTGTATAGATACTAAGTTTATTTATCCGGGGCTACCTAATGCACTAAAGGCGGAGCAATATCAGAGTAAATGCAAGCGATTAAAGGAGTGGAAAACTGTAAGTGCTTTTGTATGTCTATCATATTGAATATTTCAAAACTACACGCGTCACTGTAAGGAACAAGCTTGAGGATAGTATCATTTTTCTTGCTTGTTCGACTAAACTTTCAACAAATCTTAAGTAAGTACTGGAAATCTTGTTCAAGTTTTCTGTGGTCTGAAAACAGCAGTAAAAATGTGAAAATCCTATAACTATTTATTATTATTAAAATATCGTAACGGCATAATGTAGGTCATCAAATAATCGTGGAAATATCTAGAACAAAAACTAGAACACTTTTGATGATACGTTTAGACTGTAGACACATAATTTGAAATAGGAACACTAATACTAAAATATTTACATCGTAAAACCTTGAAACGAGACAAAAACCTTTGTTCAACGAATGTAAATAAAGATTAAACTCACCAACTGCAGCTATTTGTTTACAGGAATTTATCACCTGTAAAAGAAACAAAGTTTGTTAGTGCAACTGTTCCACGTGTCAAGCCTAATAGTCACTGTATTGGATTTTACATTGCGCAATAGGCATGATGAGTGTTTTTCAAAATCTATTCTATGATATTCAAAAGTATCTAATAAGTGAAAAATATGTCATATTTCTGTAAAAATAATGTTTTGTATGCAATAAAATGAAATTTAAATTTTCAGTTTCAAGGTCACGTCAAAACGCACGCCAATATCATTTGTTTGTCATGACGTCACGCCTCAGTACGGCAACAGTAAACATTAGTCAAAGAGAATGTAAGACACTACTTTACAAGGACGTTTACTAAGGCGTGACGTCATTCGCTCTGATTGGTGTTTAAGCTATCATGGCGGATTGTTGTATTTTGTAGGTTTATTTTATCAAATATTTTATTAATCTCGCTATTAAAATAAAAATGAATATATATTTAGATATTTTTATATATATTTTTAGCATTTGACATGCTTAGCACTATGCATTAAACACAAAGTGAAAAATGTGAAATCGAAAATAGTGAATCCTGCTCGTGACTGTTATTTGCGATTTCACATTTTTCACTTTGTGTTTAAAAATTAATATATTTTTCGAAATCCTTGAATCCTATTTCATTAGATCACTTCAATATTTTGGCGATAATTGATTACCTACTGTCATCAAGCCTATTGTTGCAGTGGTCTAGCGACTGCGGATCATGAAGTTTCGGGTTCGATTCCCGGGTCGGGCCAACAAAGTTATTAGGAATTTCCGTCAAGAAATTCTCAATAGCAGCCCGGAGTTAGCAAGTTGGCGGTGTTTCAACCCCGTGCCTCCAAAAGTTGCCCCTTTAAACTTACTTACTAACTTTAGTAAAATTAAGGCCAATTTAGGTCAAAAATATTATAGTTATTCTTTGGCTTAAAGCCGCGGGGAACAGTAGAATGCAGTCTGCGTATACCCAAGACCGCTCGATGTGGCGCTCTCTTGTGGAGGCCATGTCAAGCCATGAACGTAAGAGGCTGGATGAATGAATTTAATCCTATGTGTCTGTTGTTTTATGTGATTTTTCGTAATTTACAATTATTATTAATTTTAAACTCCCCACTTCCACTTTAAATTCATACTATTTGATGGCGAGTATGGCCGAGGGTCAGTGCGATAGCTCAGCGGCTTAGAGCACTTCCCCGGATTGGCAGGGACGCAGATTCGATTCCCGCTCGCACTAAATTTCTCTTTTTCCACATTCACAAATAATTTTTTACACTTTGCACTTTGTACTTTCATGTCAAGTGCTAAAATACAGACCAAGATGTAAAAATACTATGGTCAAAAATGAATTGTTTCTGATATGGAGAATATATAGTAACTATAATGCACTTCTTTTTTGCTCTTTTTTATACGAATAAACCATTTTTTGCTTAGTTTTGGGCACGTTTGACGTCTTTTCTTTGAATCTGGTGAGCATGTCATTGCACCGAGCCCCAGTCAAATTGTGTGGGATCCACAGAGAGCACAGCTTTCTCCAAATATTTGTGTTGGATTGGTTTTATTTTATTTGACTCATGCCTTTGCCTAAAGATGCTAGGGTATCATGCCTGTCAGTTTCGATCATACGGCACACAGCACGGATATTTTTGTTACTCACAGCGGTAAACGGGTGACCATCCCGATTTTCATCACTGACAGGGATTGGCAGGACCACGTTTTAATTCTGAAAATCAACTATAAATAGGCTTGCATGTTGTTTCATCGCTAAAAGGAGCATACAGCCCTTCTGATGGTGGTTACCGTAGAGACTAGCTAAGATATTACTGCACGTTGCCTACCTCTAGGGAAGGGACCCAAGGCAGAGAGGGAAGATAATGAGGTGGACAGTGACAAGAAATAGAAGGCGATAACGATTTGGGTCTCCGGCACTCTCACTCACCATACGAGACACAACAGTAAAAGTATCTACCGTTGCTTTACGAAATTAAAATCCATTCAGTCGTTTGTAAGTTATGATGTTAGAGACATAAACATAAATACATAGATTTACTGTTTACGTCGAGGGTTAACAATGTAACTGTTCTAGACCTCATCTGTATATCAAGGGCCTTAGAAGCCACAGCTCAAGTGAACTATACAAGCCAGTGTATTTTTTTTATATACACTGTTTCGATGCCATTGATGAGGAATTGACAAAGGTATTGTCTGAATATCTACCCTCTAACGCGATCATATTGGGTGATAATAGGCTACAATATAAGAATTCCTGATATTTTTAGAACTAAAACCTTAAAAAAGGTTTGTTAAAAAAACTAATAATGAAATATAACAAACACTGTCGACCCACTGATTTAATTAAACAACGGCAAATTAAGTACCAATTCTTTTTGACGTGAATGGAAAGCAATAACAATTATTCTTACAAAACTAAAATATATAACTAACATCACGCAGTAATTGTTTTAAAATTTGGGAATAAAAAATACTTGTATCAGACAAATAATAAATTAATAACAGACAATAAGTACCCCAAATTCTGGTTGAACGAAGTGATACACAAAAAAATATTCTAAGTACCAAACTCACTCTACTACATATTGATGGCAGCGAGCTGACCCTTAAACCTAGTGCACACCAACCAACCTAGGGAGTTAGAATGTATCTCACTAAATCGTATCGACATCACATCGTGTCATTGTGATTAGTTGAGAGATCACCGTGATTGGCCCAGGGATTATTGCGACATCGTGCGTCGGTTTCTCTGCCAATCATAAACGAGACGATACGATTTAGTGAGTTACATTCTACAGGCCCTAGTCACTTAATACAAAAACAGAAGCAAAGATCAAAGATAGCCAACCTTCAGATAACTGTCGCATAATACCTAGTAGTTTAAATGATAAATCTAGAGCCTCTGAACTCTAGACGCCATTCAAATAAAACTATATCGTGTATTTTTACTGAATCGCTGAATCGTTTTTAAAAAGGTTATTACCAGTCAACGGTATTTGAAAAGGAAAAGTATAGATAATCGAGCTACCCAGAGTAAGTGCTGAATCGGGGTAACTCGTTTATGTTTAATCCAAGATTGAATTAATGCAGACTGGAACATTGGAGACTGGTTTCTCCAAATGTATAATCTACGTTTTAGATATACGTATTTATCTTGGTAAATGTAAGTAGTCCAGTTATTATATCCAAAAATAAGTCCTGTATTGGAAAGTGAACCGAGGAAGCCTCTTTTTATGATTTTTCAAGACACCTTAATTTCAAGTTTTAGGTCGGTGTTTTTCGGCATCTTGAAAATAAGGGTGCATTTTTGTTTACGTTGAAACTTGGTTCCTCATCGTTTTACGGGAAAGTTGTCTGCCCCCTTAGAATTAAAAACGAAACGTTAGACGTAATTTCGTTTCGAGTCATTGTAATTGATCAACAGTCCGACGCGTGATTCTTGATTACTCAAGATTTCATCCAGGCACAATGAAGTGAAAAGATAATTCGTCTAAAGTTTAGTTTTTCATTCTAAGGGGGCTGGTATTTTTTTAAAGAACAGTTTATAATCTGTTCTTTAAAGTAGCTGAGCATTTCAAGCGCTAAAATACAGATCAAAATGGTTATTTTTTATTCAGACTTTTATTCCCTACCATTTATGTCATATGAATTTTTCACCTGACATCGACCGTTCTTGAGATACCGGCAAAAATAAGAAAAAAGATGGGGTACGAACTTTAATTTTCTTCTCGTTCGACATACATAGCGAAAAATGTCTAAAATTGGGAAATAAACATTGCGATAAAGATGCCTTCTAAATATTCGGTAGTAATTAGGTATATCTAAATAAAAATAACAGATAATCAATTACAGACAAACGGTGGATCAACCTGCCTGAGTTAAAAAACAGCCCCCTTAAAATGAAAAACGAAACGTTAGACGAACTTTCATTTCACTTCGTTGTGATTATTTGTGATTGGTCACGCGCCTGAATCACGCGTCGAAATCTCGACTAATCAGGAATCACGCGTCGGACTTTTGATCAATTACAATGACTCGAAACGAAAGTTCGTCTAACGTTTCGTTTTTCATTCTAAGGCGGCTGCTTTACTTATAAAACATAGTTACTTACTTAATTCATACTCGGAGCCAAATTATTTACTTACAAAACCGAGCTGAGCACAATGCCTAATAGCAATTTGTAGCGACGTCAGAGGGATTAAAGATATCTTAGCTAAGATTATTTTATCGGCTTTAGTCATCTCGATAACAAGAATAACAATTCAGTAAGCCTATTCCACGATTCCTATATTTGTACTCATTGCATTTTGATAGCTTTACGAAACACAGTTGTTTGTATAAATGCTAATTTAATATAAACAAGAGCAAGTAGCGGAAGCGTAGCTATTGCCCTACAGTAGCGCATTTTATATTTTAAAGCGTGATGTGAATTCGTAAGTGCCGTTATTTAGTGGGGAATGGTGTTTATAAATTCTTTCACGAAATAGATTGATACCTTCCTTAAAAGCTGGATCATTTTATAGTGACATCGCGATCGCCTCTTTAGCTTCGTGTTATGAATACTCTAATCGACTTATTCACCAAATGACATACTGCTTCGGTGGTATCTATGCGACTGCAGATTGGGTGGGGTGTCGGGTTGTCCCGGGTCGGGCTAGCATAAACTTATCTAGTTTTTCTGTCATACAAATCTTATAAGCAGTGCGGAGTTAGTAAGTTGGTATTGTTTTACACCCATGCCTCGGAAAGTATATACGCTTTAAACCTGAACCTAATCTCTACGAGGCCTCGTATAGCGTTTACTGCGCGTCTGTTTTCTTCTCTTGTCCATAGACGGAGAAAACGCACAATGCGGCGCGTGTGAACGAGGCCTTAGTGTCGAAATGCTATGTCATCGGACTTACAAGAGTCTAGGAACAAAAGTAGTACACCTGTGTTTGCACACACCCTCGTGCCCTATATCTCCTGCTTAGATGGCCGATGTTCGTTGACACTGGCCGCCGTGAAGATAATCAGTCTGAAGCCTATTTGTAATGGTTACTGTTCCAAAATATTATTTACGATCTTAACCTCACGAACATAGCGTTGATGATAATGGGATGAACCTGCCTCTGTTGTTCAGCGGTAGTGTGAGCGACTGCCGATCATGAGGCCACGGGGTGGGGCAGTATTAATGAGCTTTTTCATAAAAAGAAAAAGTCTCAGTAGCAGCCCGGAGCTTGGAAATGTGCCCGGTAGACGGCAATAGGCTTACTTCCCATTACGTGGAACTTAAACATAGCTGGCGAACCGTGGGTGTATAATACACCTCTGCCTACCCCTTCGGGGAATACAGGCGTTATGCTATGTTGTATGTTGATAATGGGATGAAATGTCCTAAGATAACAATGTTATTAAAATTGATCTTTACGAGTAGCAACACCCCTTTTGTCCCGACTATTTTTTGTGCCACTATTGGGCACGGGTCTCCTCTCATGGTGAGAGGGAATAGGCCATAGTCCACCACCGTGGCCTAGTGCAGGTTGGCAGACTTCACAAGCCATCGAGAAACTCTCTTAGGCATGCAGGTTTCCTCCCGATGTTTTCCTTTACAGAGCAGTGCTAAATTGTAAACAAACACACACATCATTTCGAAAAATCTCGAATAGTCACTTATGTGCCGTGACCTTGGACTGGGGATCGAATTCAATACCATTGTCTTTGCTATTCTTGGTTTTAGTGCTATGCTATCACTGCTAGCTGGAGCAACACCCATTATAGCTAATTCAGAAATCATTTGGAAAACAAAAGATTTTTGTAGACTAGAATACCAATTTTTTCATGCATTATTTATTTGGCAAATAAGATTTTTGAGGAATCCAACATAGCTGCTGGGATCTGGGGGATAGTAGCTTGATAATACACCAATCAAAGGCAGGCGAACAATTAATGTTAGAAGAAAAGATACTAAAAGCAAAACTAAGAAAATATTTAAGACAATTTAAACAACACTGCACTAAGGAATAATAATACAAAGTACACCCAGACTCAGAACAACTATTTGTGAATCACACAATTATCCTGTGTGGGTATCGAACCCACAAAACTCGGACGGGAGGCCGATATCTAAACCACTCTGCCATCTGAACTGACTCTAGATTCAGTTTCATCCAGTTTTAAAATATCTAGTTTAAATTTTTGCTGTAACAGAACTTTCTGTTTCTACAGTATAATGCTGAATAATAATATTTAAGATGAGTGTTATAGTGTCTTAATATGCGGACTAACATTATAATGTTTGTATCCTCATGGTTAGATAATGTTTGTGTATAGTAAAATAATTATTATTTAACAAAGACTTAAAGGTAAAATATTACAGTGATAAGTTAGAGTTACTGATGTTCATTTACCTTGGATCCTGATGATGGGTTTACTCATAAAATGTTAATACTTCTAGTAACATTAAAAAATTAAAAACATGACTAAATAGCTATGGTCAAATAATATGTAATAAAAAACATCATTAAACCATTTAATAGAATTCATATACTAGTAAGTATGTTCTTAAGTTATTAATTAAATACAATTCAAGACTTGTGCCTGAACTACATTAACATATTTAATAAATATAGCTATTTGTAATTAAAACAATTATAATAATTTAATTGAGAGCAACTCAAACAGACACACACACAGCCTTGTACTGTGTTAGACACACGCACCTTCTCACTAGAGAATAAAATATTATAAAGTTAGTGTCAATAATTACCTTTATATACTATATATTATGACTAGTAGTTACTATATGACCTTTCTTTGAAAAATTATACCTATATGCCTTGTATTAGTGTAATTAATGATCATTGTTATAAATTGGTCTATCTTATTTAAGCTCATTAAATTATGAGAAGAGATCTGAAATACATAACCAATTATGGTACCAAACTCAACTTTTTAAACCACTTATGATTTTTGTATATGCAGAATGCGATTATAAGCAATTTAAATGTAGGCACAGATGGTAGCCTTTAGGAAAAACTATGAATATGAGAGAAAATACCAAAACCAATAGACACTTTGTCTTGTCTAGGTAGACTATTTTATTTTACAAAACTTTAATTAATATAACTATTTTGTTATCACCTTTACAAGCATTTGCAAAAGGAATGCTGGAGTGTATCTTAAACTTCTAAGAATTGTCACTCTAGGCGATTATTCCAATATATTGGCATATAAAATAATTTATTTTCAAATTGGAACCTATATTTTGTATATGTGCACACATTCACACACACGCACATTGCTGTAATTAATATTTGAGTCACAAATAAAATATTTATTATGTTTTTATTTCAATTGTATGATAGCAACAAAGTTATATCAACTGGGCAGGTATCGCTCGTACCGCTATTTTGGCTAAAACCCAGCACTAAAACCTACTTAGAAAGGTTTCATAGAAACTTCGAATATAATTGGAGTAATAAATAAAGTGAACCCGATATTGAACAAACAATTACACAAAACATAGCGAAATTCCCATTTCTGAGATGACATTATACTTGCGGACAAAAACATCTCTAACAGAGATGTAAATAACTAAACTTACCGTCTGTAACTCGTAACAATATTATGAAGTCAATAAATAATTCGAACTATGGATTTTAATTACGGAAAACACTTAAACCGCTTAAATTAAATAAAACAACAAAAGTTCACAGCATTATCAACAAAATCGAAATCGAAAATCTCATTTTATTTCTCAGATAGATAACAAAAAATATCTCATAGGTATATATTGATGTATTGAATGTACTCTGTGATGCACTCTGCCAAAGAGTAGAATAATCTAAAAAAAAGCTTAGACGAAGGATATTAAAGACAAGCTATCAGCGTATGCAGTATCGAGATAGCAATAGATAACCGGAATAATTTTAAAAGATAATTATGCTTATAACTTTGTTGACTAAAAATATACTACCTGTTTTAGCCGGATAAAAGAATGACAGGACAAAATAAATTGCAGTTACCCTTTTATTTTGCTAAAAATGTATTAGAACATGTAATATTAGCGTATATAACATGCTTAATAAAGGTTTTTTTTACTTCAATACAAAAACAAGCTTACATACTGATGATGGGGACGGTTGGCCACCTTATTGTTTGGACCCAGTTCATTGGGTCCAAATACAACTGAAGCATATGCGAAAAGGATAAATAAACTTATACCTGTGTCTCTCTCACTCTTGGTAAAACCTAGTATGTGCATCCTTTTCTTCATCCTTAATGTCAAAATAGTAGCGAGTCTATATTATTCTTCGTCTAAGAAAAAAAGACACTCTGCTCTGTGATCTTATTGACATAAGCCCCATTTCGACAGCCCAACTTAAAAAAACCGAAATTAATTAAAATAAATTTATTAAAATTATTAAAGTTACAATTAGGGCTTAAGTCTATACTCGGACGATGCTAGTACCGAAGTGATTCTATAATCTATATAATCCAATAATGTTAAATGAAAAATGGGCATTAGCACTTTCCGTGGAGTCAGCGGTTCTGACACGCATTACCATTTGGATGATGTGGAGTTTCGACATCGGTGGTTGTGCAATGTAGGGCGGCACGAGGCGCCTGTATTACTGATTGAAGGAATTTCGTCATCGGTGGAAGTTGGTGTTGATGACATACATGAGGCTCTGGATCAGCAGTTCTGGTGTAGGTAACTTGCGTAACACCTCCCCCCTCAGAACAGCAACTATTTGAGAACTTTGAGCGAAAATGTTGCTGGAATCTGTGTCCGGTTATTGGGTAATTCTGTGTCTTCATAATGATGGTTTTCAGGATTTTCTTCGCGTTGCTTTGAGTTCTTGAATATCGAACAAATCGTATACCGACGTATAATGAGCGTAATCGTCAGTACGGTTGCGCATAGGAGTGTGACATACAATGGTATAGTCGTGTGATAAATTGAATCTTCGATCTTGATACCATCAAATTGTGTCGAATGCTGCATGAGAATCTTGTCTTCAATTTCATGTAGGTTTTTCACATTTACGGAATTGAGTTTTAAATGAGGAATAATTGCCTTGATTGCTTCTCGTTCTAAAGGTATTTCAGTAATCTTTAGCGGTTGTCCTTTTATTACGTTATTGGTGTTAATAATTGTGAATTCTTTAGTTCGCAGTAAACAGTGTTGAGGGATCGTAGCGAGATAGCTGCCATGAAGGAAGATAAACACTTGTCGTTCGCAGTGAAGCTCTGTTCGAGTAGGTTGTGGAAAGATTAGTGCATAGCGTTGGTCATCCAGTCGTTCCATGGATTCTTTTGTTAAAGTGATCTTGGTCGGTATGCATGATTCATGTAGGGCCTGGTTGTAGATGAGTTCTTGGATACAATCGAAGTGATCTCCCAGATGATGATTGAATCCTTCTTCGCAGACATGATACTAGCTGAGCTTCGGGCATTCTGCCTCTATGTACTTGAAAGCTTTTCCATTTGTTGCAATGAAAGGATAGGGAGAAATAAGAGTATATCCTAATTTATTTGGGACTATTGCTAACCTATATAAATTAAAACTGTCTGATGAAATTACTGGTACTTTAAATATGATAACTATTCTCTTTTCTGTATAGTAGTAACCGGGTCTTATTATGGAATAATATTCTCTCAAATCTATATCTAATATATGTTCGGAACTATATATTGACTTTAACTTACTAATCATATTACCTAGGGTATCTATATCTAACGAACTATGATGTGTGCTCGATATACGTATAAAAGCTAATGTATTCTCTATCCTATTTATTTCTAAAAGTAAATCATCTATATTATCGCTAATTAGTGTCAGAAGCTGTGCGGACTTTGTTATTCGAATAAAGTCAATTTTAGTAGTAATATCCTCATCTATAAAAAGTTCCAAGGTAGAGTTAATTCTTTCTTGATTTTTTATGATGGTCGACAATATTTCATTGTGTCGGGTCATCCAGGCTTTATTGAGAGTAATATGTTTGTACAACTCTGATACTAATTTCTGATTATTTCTTTCTAATTGTTTAATTGCGTTATTGTATAATAGGGCATCCGTATGATCTAAGTTTCCGGTTATACTTTTAATTATTGATCCTAGTCCGTCAATGAGACCTCTTTTAGGACGGCTAGGTTCTAGGGTTTTAAGTTGAGAACTTATAGTGTAAGCGTAAGTAGCGGATAAGTGCGTTATCTGGATTTCATATAAAGCAAAAGTCTCACTATCTAATTTGTTTTTAAAGTAACTAATTTAGGTTATTACGGAGTTAAGTCTGTCTTCGATAACGGTAGTCTCAATATATTGTAGGAAAGAGTGATAATGTGTAATAAGTCTCGACTGTTCAAGATTGAAAGGTAATAGTCCTGGTCCTTTGTCTAAGCTCTCAAGTCTTATCTCGTGCGCCAGTATTGGGTGTACAATCATTATTAGGAGCGTTCTGTAACAATTTAGGTGTCTTAGGAGTACGTTTTAGTCGGGATTTTGCTACGGGGCCTTTCTTTTTAGACGTGTACGAGTATATGTGAATAGGAAGATCGGCTAAAACAGTGTCATGGGTATAACGGGGTGCTAGTTTTTGTCTGCTAGCCACTGGGTTACTTATAAAGACGTGTTGGTCGGGGTGATACTCAACTTCCGGTTCTCTATCTCTGTTTCTGTTCTGCATGATATTAGTTCGATCAGTCAAAGTATAGCTATTAATAAGGTCATATACAGTTTTCATTTGGTCTCTATGAGTTAAAGCATATTGTTGCATAAGATGTTCAGTCATATTTACGTCAAGAGGGACTCTGGGGTCAAAATGTCCTCTTATTATGTCATGGGGCCTACATTTAGTAAAGCTGTGTACAGAACTATTAATAAATTAAGCTAATATTGCGTATGGCATAATGTTAATTACTGGTTCGTTCTTTTGACGTAATCGGAGTATACGTAAGTGTTCTAGTAGTGTGGAGTTGAAACGTTCAACTATTCCGTTATCGTTAGGGGAGTAAGCTAAAATTCTATGATGATTAATTTTATGTAGTCTAATAAATTCTGAAAATAACTGATTGATGAACTCGGTACCATTGTCTGTAACTATGGTTAATGGAAGCCCATGATGGGTGCAAAACTTTAATGCCGCTTGTAGAATGCTTGATGCGGTCCCATCTCTTATTTAGTAAGCTTGTCCGTATTTAGAAAAGACGTCTACTATTGTTAGGTATTTTTCATTTTGAGCTGTGAATAGGTCCATATGTACAATTTCAAAAGGTTTTGTAGCTGGGGGTACTATATTAAATTGTGGTTTGATTGGATGTCTGTCATATTTTGTCTGTCCGCAAATAGCACACTCATTGATGTATTTAGAGATATCATCTCTCATTTTGGGCCAAAAGTATTTTCTTGAAAGAGTAAGATAACACTCGTTTATGCCTCTATGATTGGTCTTACCTTCGTGACAATGTTTTATCACTTCCTGTTGTCGCAAATACTCTTTTACGTCTTCCAATTCGGCTTTTACTAAGACTAGGTTCATGGCTGAGTTTTTGAAATTATTTTAAATAATAGGGATGATAGAGTACATGCCTAGAGGAGGAGTTATTTTTAGTGCGGTTTTAACTTTAGGGTTAACGTATTCTTTTACTGCATTTACTACGTCTTGTTCTAGGTTTGATTCTGAGACCTGAATAAACGTTCTAATGTACGTGTCGAAGGGTTTAGTGGCGGTTGTTCGTCGTTTAATGTTTAACTATGGTTATGCATATTTGTCTGTGGAATTTATTTAGTGGTTCGTCATTTATCAGGACTTCTAGAATGGGGTTTTCTATACTTGTATGAGCAGTGGCTGTTCAGGAGCCTGCATGCGAGGGTGGTCTCTCGGAAACATTGGCTATCATAGATTCAGTCTCTTCATTATTAATTTTAACTCGTGATAGTGCGTCTGCGTTAGTATTGTATTTGTCTTTTTTATAAAAAATAGTGTAGTCGTATTCACTAAGTTTAAGTCACCATCTAGTCAGTCTCGAGTTAGGTTCTTTAAGATTCATTATCCATTGTAGGGGCTTATGATCGGTTAGTATTTTGAATTTACGTCCAAACAAATATGGTCTAAAATATTTCGTAGCCCAAACTATGGCTAGAAGTTCTTTTCCTATAGTGCTGTAGTTACACTCACTATCATTTAGGGTTCTAGAAGCATAACAAATGGGTGTGTCTGATCCTATATTTCCTTGCGATAAAACAGCGCCGATAGCTACATTCGAAGCGTCTGTCGTTAAAATAAATTCTTTGTTAAAGTCGGGATATTGTAAAATGGGGTCAATCATTAATAATGTCTTACATTTATTAAAACAGTCGGTATAGTCAGAGTTGAAAGTGATTTTATTTGATTTCTTGAGACATTTAGTCATAGGCTTAGTTATGCGGGCAAAGTCGGGAATAAATTTCCTATAGTATCCTAAAAGTCCAAGGAATTGTTTTATTTCTTTAGGGGTTTTTGGTAGGGTATTTCTCTATTGCTGCTATCTTATCAGGGTTTGGTTTGACACCTTCTCCACTGATAATATGTACTAAAAATGCTGTTTCCTACTTAAGAAATTCAGACTTATCTAACTGGATTTTAAAGTTAGATTCTTGCAATCTTTTAAAAACTTTTTCTAAATTATTCATGTGTTCTTGTAGTGAAGTACTAAATACAATTACGTCATCAAGATATACTAAACAGATCTCGTTCTGTAAGCCTATAAGTACATTGTCCATAACTCTTTGCAAAGATGACGGAGAATTTTTCAATCCCATGGGCATGCGTAAAAATTCAAAGTGCCCATGTTCAACGTTGAAAGCTGTTTTGGGGATGTCGTCGGGGTGCATTTCACATTGATAAAATCCAGAAGCTAAATCAAGTGTCGTGAAGTATTGGCAGTTGCCAAGTTTGTCGAGTATGTCAGTAATGTTGGGAATGGGGTATTTGTCATCTATGGTTTTGTCATTCAGTTTTCGGAAGTCTACTACTATTCGCCATTTTTGTTGACCAGAAGCGTCTGCCTTTTTGGGAACTACCCAGATAGGTGAGCTCCAAGCTGATTCGGATGGTCTTATAATGCCTTGGTCCAGCATCTTAGTTATTTGGTCTCTAACTTCTTGACGATGAATAAATGGATAGCGGTAACTTTTTGTGTATACGGGAAGCTCATCGGTTGTCCTAATGCAGTGCTTAATTTTATTGGTAAAAGATAGGGGCTCGCCTTCAATATAGAAAATGTCAGCATAACGTGCACATAAAGTTTCTAAATTAGTTTTTTCTTCGACGTTTAGGTGCTCAGTACTTAATCGCGATAGAACATGCTTAGCACGGTTTGTATTATGTTCGGTGCGTGTGCACTGGATATTAAATAACTCGGCTTGTACAGGGCGTTCGAAAGTAATAAGAATATTGCGATCGGTTGGGTTCTCAATTTCAACAATACCAATCCCATCTGTAACTCAAGTAATACACTCGTGAATAATACAGTTACAGTAGAATTGCTGTGACATTACGAAATCGCCGTCGAGATGACAAATTGGTATATTTAATAATTTTGAAGTATAAGTCTTATGGGTATAGCAACCACTAAACGCTTAGTTAAAAATTTTTAATTCTGGATAAGGCGTAGGCGACTGTGTTTTCATCGCCCTCTATGTAGTTTATCTTATCGCAAAATTGGGAAATAAAATCTAATTGTCTCAAGCGCCTAGGTGAGTCTGAGGGAGAGACTTTTTTTGATAAGGCGAAGGTTAATGGTTTATGATCTGTAAGTTCTGTGAGTTGTCTACCTTCTACCATATAGCGAAAATGTTTAATTGACATGTAACTCGCTAGTAGTTCCCTATCGTAAGTGCTGTACCATGATTGAGTGTCAGTGAGTTTTTTAGAAAAAAAACCTAGTGGTTGAAGATTTTTGTTGACTAATTGATGTAAGGCTGCACCTACGCAGTTACCAGAAGCATCCGTCATTAAAATTAGAGGTGCGGATGGATCTGCGTGTGATAATATGACTGTGTTACTAATACTTTGTTTACATTCGCTGAATGCTTTTAATGCACTTTCAGTCCATGTAATTAGTGTTTTGTCGCGCTTTTTGGAATTATGTAAGTACGCGTTCAATGGGGCTTGAATTTCTGCATCTTTTGGTATACTTTGTCTGTAGAAATTCATCATGCCGAGAAATCGTCGTAGTTCCTCAATTGTGTTTGGTTGCGGATAGTCATGTATAAGTTGTATTTTCTCGGTAGTTGGTTTTACTCCCTCTGAGTTGATGTGATAACCGAGGAAGTTAAGTTCTGATCTACCGAATTCGCATTTATCGGTGTTGATGGTTAAGCCGTAATCATTTAAACGTTCTAAGACAATATTTAAGTGGTTTATGTGCATTTCTTTTGTTTCTGAGGCTAAAATAATATAATCTATATATGCAAATGCGAAGTTTAGATTTTTTGATGCATTATTTACAAATCTTTGAAAGTCTTGTGCTGCGTTACGTAACCCAAAGTTCATTCGTGTGAATCCGAATAAACCGGACGGAGTTATGACTGCAGTCTTTGGAATGTCCTCGGGAGCCATTGTGATAGGCTTTCCGGACATCAATTTTTGAAAATATAGATTTTCCTTTTAATATATATATAAAATCGAGTAGCCTTGGTAATGGGTAACGGTCAGGGATTTTTTGTGCATTGAGCCGACGATAGTCACCACAAGGTCTTATCTCACCATCTTTTTTCTTAACACATACGAGTGGGTCAGCCCAAGGGCTATTGGAAGGTCTACAAATACCTAACTGCATCATTTTTTCAAATTCTGCCTTGGCTATTTTGTATTTTTCCGGGTTGAGAGGACGTACTTTTTCGTGAACTGGAGGACCAGTGGAGTAAATGTGATGTTGTACGTCGTGTTTGGAATGTGCTTTAAAGTTTTCTAATTTGGTGATATCGGGATTTTTTTGTAAAATGAGATGGTATTCGTTGTTTACATCGATTGACCGAATATTTGCCTCGTTAGATTGAATTAAGTTAGTGGGGCGCGATAATGTCATGTCATTTTATCTATTAATTTCCTACCATGTAAATCTATCATTAGTTCATTCGCAGCGAGGAAGTCAGCACCTATGATTGAACGTTGAACGTCCGCTAATATAAATTTCCATCTGAATGTACGGCGTAACCCTAAATTAACTATAATGGTTTTTTCGCCATATGTTTTTATTTTTGTGCCGTTAGCTGCATATAATACCTATATAATCAGACGTGGATCCATTTTGCTTCTTAGTGGCTAGAATGGATACGTCAGCGCCAGTGTCGATTAAAAATTGCACACCGGAAGAAATGTCTGTTATACATAAACGACAGGACTTTTCGACACCGGTTACATTAACCGGCGTCTCGGTTAGTTTTCCCGAGTTCGGTTTACAATTAATTATATCACCGCATTTGCGTGCGCTGGAGCCATAGGTGAAGTGGTAAAAGCACTTGTAACCTATGTCACCTGGTTTTTGTGTTTGTTTAGAATAATTTATTCTATTTTGTATTGTATTTTCACGACTTTTTGAACGTAATCAAGACGTACCTTGGCCATAACGGTATCGGTCTCGCGGCTTGTGGTTTTGATTATTATTTGAATGATTAATTTTGTGATTTAGTGAGGATATTTCTGATTTAATTTGATTGATCTCACTCATTATATTGTAGCTAGATCCTTGGTTTGTGCTCGGACTAGCTTGGGTAACGGGGGCTAATTCTGATGGTCTGGTATTTTCCATTATTCTATCGGCCATTTGAGCTAGACTATCGAGTTTTAATTCGCCAGTATCGCAAGCGGTTATTATAGCTCTAATAGAATGTGGTAGCCGGCCAGACCATAGCAACTTTAAGGTATTATCTGGCACTATATTTTTACCTAAATCTTGCATCCGTCGTAATAGTTCAGACGGTTTTTGATCTCCCAGTTCAATTTCATTTAAGAGCTGATTTAATTGTTTGGTTTCAGACTCTTCATATACAGAAATTAACCTATTTTTTAATGTGTCGAATTTATTTGTCTCAGGCATATTGTCTAGAATGTCACTTATGTCACTTAATTCGTCTTGTTTAAGCCTAGATATTAAAAGTTGACTTTTGTGAAGGTCACTAGCCTTTTGTGGGTCCATGATGGCGTTGAACTGGTGGAACCAGAGTCTGGGTCGATCTCGCCAGAAGTCCGGTATCCTCGATGAGATGGATATTTTGGTCGTCTCAGGTGATTGCCTCAGCTCCCTTGTTGGTGTTGCTGAAGACTGCTGGTGTGCGACGGCCGGGGTCAGTCATGGTATCACGCGGTGGTTCCGAATCTCTAGTTATTTACGCGTCGGATTGTCAACTTTACCGTTATTTACGCATAACTTTGGTATCACGTCGGGGTCACCAGCTTTGCTGTTAACACCAGCTTTGGTGTTGGTGTATAGTTAGTTTGTTAGTCACCACCTTGGTTATGGTAAGTGACCGCTGGTGAATATAAATGAGAGATTTATCAGAAGGTTTAGCAAAGAAATAAAACGCGTGTTCTGTGTTGGAGTCTCAAGGACTAACTGGTTTAATATTTGAAAAGGAGTATAAAAAAGAGCTTGGTTTATTTACGTTAACGGAGAACACTTATCGCTATTTTTTGCATTTGAAGTGCCTACGCACTACAGGGGCATTGCCGGGAGTTTTGGCGGGAACACGAAGAAGATCATGTCGTCGCTCTGATTATTTTCCTAAACTTGTGTTAGTTAATAAGCAAAAGGCCACCACTTTTACATATTAACGTAAAAGTGGTGGCCTTTTGCTTATTAATTATTTGTGTATGTGCATAAGTGTTGGCAAGTGATGTACCTAATGCGCGTTTTTCTTGTTTTTCCAAATCTTCATATAGGCTTCAGTAAGGTCGTCATCATTTTATTGGTGTGAGATTTTGACTTGACTGTCTAATTTTATATGACTGACTTCAACTACGACTTGCTTGATGAATTAAACCTACATGAGATCAGAGAATAACGATGTTTGTTACTGTTAGGCTGATGGTTCTGCCAATGCCTTAAACAAATATAAAAAACACAGGAGCGAACAACTGAGCTAGGAAACAGAAAGACACGCACACGTTGGAATCTTCATATCCATCCATCAGCCTTTTAACGTCCACTGCTGGACATAGGCCTCCCCAAGAGAACGCCACAACGAGCGGTCCTGTGCTGACCGCATCCAACGGCTCCCCGCAGCGCGTGCTAGTTACACTATTTATAACTCAAAAACGGCTGAACCGATTTGGCTGAAAACTGGTAGGGAGGTAGCTTAGAACCAGGAGAAGGACATAGGATACTTTTTTCTTTTGTTTTTTTTTTATTCCGTTACCATGGAACGTGTCATAAAACCAGGTATAAACGAAGTTCTCATTCCGAGGATCCCGATGATCCCAACCGATATGCCATTTGAGTTTAAACGACTTCAATTTCCGATCTATCTTGCATTTGCCATGACCATTAACAAATCACAAGGCCGATCCTTGAAAATTTGTGGTCTGTATCTAGAAAATCCATGTTTTTCCCATGGTCAATTATATGTTCACGGGTCGGAAGACCACCTGCGTTATTTGTTCTTGCGCCTAATAATAAAACGAAAAATGTAGTCTATCACAAGGTGCTTCACTGAAGAGTGCAACTCATGCATCAAAATGCATGGCCAATTAAGAATCTTTAAAATACTTTATTTTTTTTATTTATTATACTAATAAAAATAAAATTCAAAATCTGCTCATTTATTGCCCCTAAAGCGGAACAAAATTAGTCGGGTAGTACCTAATAAAACTGACTTACTTCGGCTGTCATCCACCATCTTACGTGCGGTATGGCTTTACACAGCGTAAGAGCTTCTTTGGGTGTGTTCCGATATACACTGAGAGCACTGTAAGGTGTGACGTCAATTTAATATACTGCGAAGTCCTTCTTTTATAGTTAGCACTATAGTGGTTACCATAGATTTAATATATAGAATATAGATAGATCAGCGATGCAAAAGAGTAAGGACATAGTATACGCTTACATACGCTCTAACATTAGAGCGAGATAGATAGACGAGACCACTATCATACGCGATATGGACCTGTATGAACCTTACATCAATCGTCAACGATACAAATTTCGCATATTTTAGGAAAATTGCAGAAATTATCGTATAAATTCTGTATTAATTGACGTGTCTAATCATGGTTACGTGTGCAGTGCCCGGATGTAACTAATCTAAGAAAGAAAACACACAGAATTGTACATTTCACATTTAAGTACCATGAAAATATTTTGTTGTTTAATGCATAGCTTATGAACTACCACAAACGCTGTGCTTATACACGGATGGAGAATTTTATTGCATTAAATCATATGCATGCCCGGAACGCCTTCGAATTCAATATAAAAAAAAACAAATACGTGAATTTTGTGCTATTTACAATGTTTCTTTTATAGAGATTGACACTATCGGTATTTCGGTATCGATAAAATGACATCGATGCGTCTATTATTGCAGGCAAAGCCTTTCCCATATCCTGCATACAACCATTATTCATTTTAAACATTTTTCCGAGAGCCAAATTAAATTATCGTGTCTCATTTAAAAATGGATCTGCATTGAGAACATATTCGTGCGATGATTTTATACGATTTTAAATGTGGCCTAAGACCTTATGAGTCATTTGATCGACTTCAAATGGCTTTTATGGATGATGGACCTTCAAAAGCAACCATCTACCGTTGGTATAGCGATCGAGAAGCGCAGGGAAAATTTTGATCGCTAGTTTCACTTTGACGGGGTATCTGCTTTCAATTCCATTACGAGATAAAGCAGCACCAACACCGAATGGTGTACCACAAAATTCCTGCCAGAACTTTGGTCTTCAATGAGCAACAATCGACCGAACACTGGGCTCCGCGGGGTACTACTTCACGATGATAACGCGCCCGCGCACTCAGCGTTCAAAACGAGGGACTTCCTGGAGACCACACCGGTCAGAGTTTTAAGGTTACCCTCCTTACAGTCCTGATCTGGCACCGTGTAACTTCTTTTTATTCCCTAAAATAAAAAATCAGCTGCAAGGGATACAATTTTCATCGCCGGAAGACGAACTAGCAGCGTTCGAGAAGACCGTGGAAGAGGTGTCTGCGGCGGATTGGAAAAAATGTTTCTAAAATTGGTTCAGACTCGTAAAACTTTGTCTAGAGGCTGGTGGAGATCTCATGTCTCCGTGATGACAGGTCAGGCTGGTTCCTGCATCCTAGTTTCTTAATCCAACTATATTCTCCCAAATCCCTCTACCAGCCCATCCTGATTCTTTGCACATTGTTGCCATCCATGCTCTCAATATTTCCTTTGTCTCTATATACATCCCTGAACCAAGTATCACAGTATTAAACACTATGATCAACATTATTACAGGCTTCCCCACACCCATTATGATCCCAGGAGACTTTAATTCACACCATTGCTCCCATTATTCTGATTCACTCTCCCATTATTTTTTAGAACGTACTGACAGTTTAAGCATGTGTATATTATATAAAGGTTCTCCGACTAGGAGGGTCTCTCCTACACAAAATTGTAATAGTGCAGTAGAACTAACCATATGCTCCCCCAACATCTCCCTCTCTATATCCTGGAAAATTCTATAGCATATATAATAGTAAGCCGCCAACAACATAGGGCAAATCAACCAGCTGCTTCCCTCAGCAAGTATTTTCGTCGCTCGTTATAAGTGTCCTATTTGGATTCTTTATCTTCTTCATTAGATGCGAGATTCGGCAAAGACAATTTACGAGCGTTTACTCTTTCATTGTTGCACACTTCTTTTTTGTTTAGGCGGGACAAATGTACCTTACCACACTCCCCAAGTGGCCCAGAACCTGGGTACACCCATGTCCGTAGTTGTCTTGATTAAGGCTCCTTCCTATTAGAACCCTGTAACAAATCAGCGTTAAAGGAACTTGACAAACTCCAATCAAAATACCTCCGCATTATGATTGGAGCTATGAAATCTTCCCCAATTAACGCCTTACAGGTTGAATGCTCAGATGCCCTCTCCAACTTAGAAGACTGTAAAGAGACTGTATTATAATGTCTCTTATGTAATATAATAACGTTTATGGATCGTTTCCATAGTAATACTCTTGTTATCTTCATATATAAGAATTACCTATTGCTTGTAACTATAATATTTAAATATACTTTATTATATACCTGCTTTACGTATTTCTATTGTACTATACATAACAGCATAGCAGCGCATTCTTAAAACTTAACATGGGAGCAGAGCATATCGTATCAATATCAAGTGAAAAATGAATGTGACAAACGTTGTCCTGTGTAAGTAGAAAATTTTCTTTTTCTGATTGATTGAGATTCTACAAATATGCCGAAGACAACATATCACATCGAACCACTAGATAAAGATAATTATGACACTTGGGACATACAAGCTGAAGCTGTTTTAATAAAAAACAAATTATGGAAACACGTCACAAGTGGACTACCACAAGGTGCAGATAATGATGAAATTGAAGGAGAAAACCAGGCAAAAGCGGAAATAATTCTGTTAATTACCCCCTCTCAACTTAAACAATTTAAAAAATGAACATCTGCAAAATCACTGTGGGACATAATAAAAGATATTTATGCAAGCAAAGGTCCTGCTCGGAAAGCAACGCTTTTGAGTCAACTAATTTTAACTAAATTAGAAGATAACGATGTTCGAGCACTCTTAAAGAAGTTCATGGACACTGTTGATAAACTGGCAGACATGGAGGTAAAAATAAACGAGGATTTACTTACTGTTATGATGCTATACAGCCTCTCCTCAGACTACGAAAATTTTCGCATAGAGTCACGCGATGTCTTGCCAAAACCTGAAGAACTTAAACTAAAAATACTAGAAGATTAAACACAAAGTGAAAAATGTGAAATCGAAAATAACAGTCAGGAGCAGGATTTGAACCTGCATCTTCTGGATACCGTCCAGATGCTTTACCAATTCAGCCATCCTGACAATTGCTCCTGACTGCTAATTTCGATAACACATCATACTTAACGTCTTTGGGTGACGCCTGCGCCATTTGTCGGAAGTATTTTCATACATTATACCGACCAGGTAAACTTAATTTTACAATTAAGATTTTACCTAATAATGACGCAAACCCTTTTAAATATTTAGATATTTTTATATATATTTTTAGCATTTGACATGCTTAGCACTATACATTAAACACAAAGTGAAAAATGTGAAATCGAAAATAACAGTCAGGAGCAGGATTTGAACCTGCATCTCCTGGATACCGTCCAGATGCTTTGCCAATTCAGCCATCGTGACAATTACTCCTGACTGCTAATTTCGATTACACATTCATACTTAACGTCTTTGGGTGACGTCTGCGCCATCTATCGGAAGTATTTTCATACATTATACCGACCAGGTAAACTTAATGTATAGTGCTAAGCATGTCAAATGCTAAAAATATATATAAAAATATCTAAATACTAGAAGAGAGCGACGCTCGTCACCACAATAATACTTTGGAATCTGGACACCAAGATGCAGAAGAAAACGCATTCTTAGCTTCTTGTAAAATCTGCAAGAGAACGGGAACAAGAATCTTTCACAAGAAGACACATAAGATTTGTTCGAATTGTTGGAAGAAGAACAGACTCAACAAAAAGTCTAATATATATAAAAATGTCAATTCTCTATACGATGAAGAATGCCTTCTTACATCAAATCGCAGAAACCAAGATTACTGGGTACTTGATAGTGGCTGTACCTCTCACATGACATATCAGCACGAGTTTTTCAAACATATTAAAACTGTATCTCGAAGACTCCACTTTGCTTCAGAAAATCAATCTACTGAGATTTTAGGTGAAGGCAGAGTTACGCTGACTAATAAACAAGGAGGACGAACACATTTCGAAAATACTCTCTATGACTCTTTCTACTAATCTACTCTCAGTGCCAAAAATGACTCAACATGGAGCTTCTGTAACGTTTGAGAATGATAAAACTTTTGTTCGGAACAAGACAGGAGATGTACTAATGACTGCAGAGAAGACTAACAGTAGCGGTCTCTATTATGTCAAAACTCCAAACATTAAACAAAGTTGCGCAGTAACGTCTAAAGTTACATCAACAAATAAGCAAAGTTCCATACAAGATTGGCATAGGAAACTTGGGCACATGAATTACAAAGATTTCAAATTGGCTCTTGATAATGAGGCTATGATCGGTCTAAACTTCACTAAAAGAGGTACCTTGCAACTTTCGGACTGCGAAACATGTATACAGTCAAAAATGACTCGAACACCAAGCTCGCCACCACGAATAACCCCTAGAACAACTGAACGTCTAGAGATTGTTCACAGCGATATATGCGGTCCAATTGACGTTCCATCTGTTGCTGAGAACAGGTATTTTGTTACTTTTACCGACGACTATAGTAGATATGGTAGAGTATACTTTTTGAAAAATAAATCGGAAGTATTAAACAAATTCAAAGAATACAAAAACGAAATGGAAATCTTTACAGGCAATAAAATAAAATGTTTGCAAACGGATAATGGAACGGAATATGTCAACGCGAAATTCCAAGCTTATTTGCAGGAACACGGAATTAGCCGACGCCTATCCGCACCCTATACCCCACACCAGAATGGTATTGCTGAACGTAAAAACAGAACATTAGTGGAGAAAGCCAGAGCTATGCTTATAGATGCAAAAGCACCAAAGCACTTATGGGCAGAAGCAATAAACACTGCAAATTATCTTGCCAACAGAAGTGTGAATAGTGCTACTGAAAACAAAATTGAATTTGAAAAATGGATTTTAAGAAAGCCCTGTGTTTATCATCTCTATCCATTTGTTACCAAAGCTTTTGTACTGAAGAAAGGCCCTAAAGGACCAAAATTTGGTTCTAAGGCTATACAGGAATATTTGCTGGATATTCTGATACCAGTAAAGCATATGGGGTGTACATTTTTTGGAATTTTGGACAAATAGTGTCATGAAGTGCAGGCTATATAAAATTTAGAGCCATTAGCAATAGTATTTATATATATAGAGGTTTATTGAACAATTTTATTTTTATTATCATTTAATTGTGTAATTTGCTCCTGCAAATATGTGTAATTGAATGCCAGAAGGAAAAAGAGGTGGACTGGAAATCAGCGTCGACCAGTATGGATAATGTGCATACTGTCGACATGAGCTGAGTCCATTCCTTTTGCCACAGCATATAAATAATACATTATTGTGTACTTCCCAGTTACTTCTTTTTCTCTTATTCTTTTGTTTTTATTTTTGTATGTATTTTTTATTTTGTATGTGGCAATAAAAGGTATTATTATTATTATTATTATTTACATTCCATCCAAACGCAAAAACCTTATTTCCAAAGATGTCAAGGTCATAAATGTGACCTATTTTTTAAGCCAAACAGATGACATTGACAACTTTAAATACGAAGAAAACGTCAGCTATGATGAGGTTACAAATCCAAATAATATGCAATTTGATATCGATGATGCTGTTGACATTCTACAAGATGATCTTGTTCAAAACGTCAATGCAGACTCTACTCAGCATGACAGTTATGTTGACAATGAAGAAGACACTTTTTACGAGATCCCTGATCAAGAAAATGTAAGCCATGAACAACCTGAAACAGTATCTGAACCAAATCGTTATAATCTACGAGACAGGTCAGGAATACAACAGCCACAACGGTATGATGACTTTGTACTGGCTGCTGTCGCTGAAGTTCAAAATTTACCAAAGGATCCAGATACATATAAAGAGGCATTGGATTCACCTAACAAAGAAAAATGGCTAACAGCTATGGTCAGTGAGATAAACTCTTTGAAAGAAAATGATACTTGGGACCTGGTGGATTTACCAAGAAATAGAAAAACACTACCTTGTAAGTGGGTGTATAAGTTAAAGACGAACCCAGATGGATCATATGATAAATTTAAGGCACGACTAGTTGTCAAAGGCTATTCACAACGAGAAGAAAGAAAGAAAGAAAGATATATTTATTTTCAAACCACTTATAAGGAAGTAAAACCTAATAACTAGACACGAAAAATAAAACAAATATGGCCTATAATAACAAACAAGAATAAAAAAAATTAACAAGTAAGTGGTAGAAAAAAGGGCATTGCTCAGCAAACAGCAATGTTGTTTAAATATTGCAACGCCGATTTTCAGCAATGTCCTGCTGCCGACACCTGACATCTGCGCGTCCAGTGGTTTACAAAAATTTTAAAAAAATTAAAATAAAACTAATTGTTACATGAGAGAAAAATCCATTTATACCTATATATAATGTACTACTCACAAAAGTCTGAATAAATAACATATACGCAGACTGCCTTAATGGCAAAAAAAAAAATAGAAAAGAACAAACTCATATTACCCATAGATTACAACATAAGATACTAATAGTCTATGCATATCACAGAGTAAGGCAACGTATAACCAGGATAATAATGCTCAATAATATCATGTACATGATACTGACATACAATACAATAATATCATGTATGTGTAATATGTGTGAAAGAGTTGACTTTGACAAAACTTTTAGTCCTGTAGTTCGACTTAGCACCATACGAACTATTATAGCAATAGCTGCTAAAGAAAATTTAAACTTACAACAGTTTGATGTTACAACAGCTTTTCTTAATGGTACGGTTGAGGAAGAAATTTTTATTAAACAACCTGTAGGTTTAAAAGATGGGACAAACAGAGTTTGCAAGCTTAAGCGCAGTCTCTACGGTCTCAAACAAGCACCACGATGCTGGAACACATGCATTGCTGAATATTTACAACAAAAAGGTCTTAAACAAAGTGATGCTGATCCTTGTTTATACAGCAAAATCAGAGGACAAACTAAGGTCTTAATTGGGTTGTATGTCGTTGGTCTCACATTTGTATAATAGATATTAGTAATATTTATTTTTATTTTTTATATAGTGTGATACTGTTTGTTTTCCTGAATAAATAAAATGTCGATGACGGACTTGTAGCGTCTAATTCCATTACAGCAAGAAATGAACTCATCAAAGATCTTAACACTAGGTTCAAAATAACTACGAAACCTGCCTCTTATTTCTTGGGAATGGAAATAAAAGCTGTTAAAGGAAGAATAACAATATGTCAGCAAGCCTATATTAAAAAGGTTCTAGAGAAGTTTGGTATGACAAACAGTAAACTAGCAACATCACCGATAATGAAAGAAAACATTGTTGACGATTCAGAACCGGATTGTGAAGATGAGTCCGTATTTCCTTACAGACAGGCAGTAGGAGCACTCACATACTTAGCAGTCGGCACAAGACCCGATATAGCGTACGCTGTGAGCGTAGCATCTAGAAACTTGGAGACACCAAGTAAAAATAAAATACTGCTAGTAAAACGCATCTTTCGCTACTTAAAAGGAACGACTGACAAAGGTCTTATTTATGGACAAACAAAGGAATCATCACAGAAACTAATCTGTTACTCCGATTCTGATTTTGCTGGAGACCAAACGACAGGCAGATCAACATCTGGAATGATATGCCTATTATCGGGAGCTGCTATCAGTTGGAGAAGTCAACGACAAACAGTTGTATCTATTTCGTCAACTGAAGCAGAGATAATTGCAGCTAGTGAAACAGCACAAGAAATTTTGTGGCTTAACAGTCTATTGAAAGACTTACTGAATTTAGATAAACCTATATTATACTTGGACAACGTGTCTGCTATAAAGCTTTCACACAATCCAAAATATGAGCACCATAAACGTACAAAACACATTAAGATTAAACACCTCTTTGTACGTGAATGTGTTATTAATGGTGAACTTGAAGTTAAACAAGTACCATCCGTGCGTCAATTAGCGGATTTGTTAACTAAACCATTTTCTAGGCCAAGGTAAGGAAGCATTAAGCGGCCAGATAGGTCTGAAAAGAATTTGTAATTCTTAAAAGTTCCGAGGGTGTAAAGAGGCTGTATTATAATGTCTCTTATGTAATATAATAACGTCTATGGATCGTTTCCATAGTACTCTTGTTATCTTCATATATAAGAATTACCTATTGCTTGTAACTATAATATTTAAATATACTTTATTATATACCTACTTTACGTATTTCTATTGTACTACACATAACAGCACAGCAGCGCAAACTTAACAAAGACAATATCTATCTGATAGATTTATTTACAAAGTTCTCCAGCTTTCTTCTCATCTTATCCTCCCTAAACATCAAGAACTTTCCAATCTTATTATATCTAATGTACATTCTGGTTTCACAAAGAATCCCCCTGCTCAATTAACAGTTTTCTCCAATATTTACGACTTCTTCTTATCTTTCAATGTAGATTAAACCCTCTCTTTGATACCTCTTATAAAGCACTCACCTCTCAACCTAATATTGAATTAAATTTGGGCCTGAAAAAACACTCTCATGAAGCAGCTCCAATCTTAAATTCTGCAATTGAACTCAACTGGAAAGACTAGTTGATCATCTACACGGATGCCTCAAAACCTTCCATGGAAGATTCTGTAGGAGCAGCCGTGTGGATACCAAAGTATAAAATAATTGTCAGCTTTAAATGTGTGAGTGCTCAGTGTTTACAGGAGAATCTATTGCTATAATTCAGGCACTTCTCTACATTGAATCTCATAAAAATCAATAATCGCCACAGACTTTTTGAGTTGTCTTTATGCCATCAAATCAAATCCATTTAAATCGAAACCTAAAAACATAATTATTCGAATTAAAAATTTATCATATCAGTGCATGTCAAAAGGGATCCTTGTTCACCTTATACCGGGCCACAGTGGCATTGCAGGAAATGAGATGGCTGACCAGTGTGCCAAAGAAGCCTCACTCAATGGTTGCCATTCAGATTACACTGCATGCTCTCAAGATCTAATTCCCCTAACCAAGAGAACTCTATACTCTAAATGGGATGGCCTATAGAGGGAGTCTAGTAGGACCAATGGAAAATACTACAGGACTGTTCAAGACAATGTCCCTCAAAAACCCTGGTTTTTTAAACATGGTGATATAAATAAGGGAACAATTTCAGTTATCTGTCGTTTACGCCTTGGCCATGCCTGCACTCCAGTTCATCTAGTAAAAATACGGATCAGAGGCTCCTTCTTATGTGGATGCGGATTTGACGAAGGAAACCCAGAAAACATTTTTTTAAACTGTCCTAGAAACTCTTCTTCTATAAATCCCTCCCTCAATTTATCCCCCTCCCTTCAGACCTTACATCCCTCCTCATGAGAGTACATTCCCCATTTGTATACTGAGCAACTTTATTAATACAAATAACGTTAAATTGTGATTGGCTGTCTAACCTAATAACATATGTACATATTGTGTGTGTCTCATTTTTTAGATAACTTAACATAAGTATCACCCTGGAAAACCGTGTATTCTTGTTCTAGTAAGTCTTTTCACAAAGCCATAAAGTTATCGGACGCTATCCACACTAAGCCCAATCTTCGACAAACACCTGCATAAGAAAGATACCTCAGAAGACTGAACATTGGCGGTATCAATGCGATCGTCATAAAAGAAAGAAGAAATCTTTTTCCCCTAATGCCATCAAGTCACAAATTTATATAGGTATTTTTGGACTTAGAATAAACGTCTACAACCTGGATTACATTTATTTCTTTATGATTTTTACAACCCAAATCTCTTCAATAGATCGCTGTGCCGTTATTTATTTCTGTTTAAAAAGAAGGCATGCCACCTAGCTCATATTACTTACTGAATGGATTGGGCTGTAATTTGACACACATAGGTATATTTATACAGGTAGATAAAGATTTACGCAATTAAGAAAAAAACCTTTAAACCAAAAATTTATTGATCGTTTGAAGAACTGAAGTATCGATATCGATACTTTCTACACGCTTACCTAGCAATGTCCGCCATCTTTAGCTCTAAGACTTAGAAATGTCACACGGCACGGTAAATTTGTAGTTATTTCTACTCCTTCTGTTTCCTAGCTCAGTGGTTTATACGTATTATCAATGTATTATTATTATATTTATACGTATTCTCTAAAGTTCTTGTTTATTTGGCGAATCGGACGAATCCTGGTTGCTTTTTCACATTGCTAAGCTAATTAGCTTTTTACCGCCGTTTATTAGAACCAACATAATTCAGATGATGCGGATGTTGCGCAAAGACTATTACTGAATACTGATATTGGTGCCTCTTTCATTTGTCTACCACTTTATCTTGTCATTTATCTCAGTTTGATTTGTAGCAGATAGCTGAAGTGTTACAAAGTGCAATGAGTGATCCAAATACACAATTTGACTCAAATTTTTTGACCAACACGGCTATGATGGAAGGGCATAATACAAATCCTGCTTTTATTCCAAATACGCAAATGCCATCGACATCTGTAATGTCTACATTGCCACCTCCTTTACCACCAAGGCTTGATATGTCTCAGCAAGCAATGGCACCGAGTTACGGATATGGTGGAATGGGCATGAATGGATATGGAGGAGGTTACGGTATGGGAGGAATGGGAGGCTATAATGGAGGATATGGGATGGGTTTGGGAGGAATGGGAATGGGTATGGGAGGGATGTACGGTGGATACAACAGATATGGAATGGGTACACCAATGTATGGAGATATCGAAAGCAGGTACTTACATAGTTGTTACAATACAAATGTAATTTTGCTTAGAAACAATTCTCAAGGATCTAGAATAGATTAAACATAGTATGGCAAATTTACATCACAATGCAATATCACATAATAATAAAAAAAAACCCATGTTTTTTCAGTAAAAATTACAATTTTGTGTACACCAATATATCTAAAACTGATTAGCAAGTAAAATTTTTTTTTAAGAGCTGTATGTTGTTTTATATTCTGTCATGATGATACAACAAGTACCTAGACCCCTAATATTGCCTTGAAACCTTAATGTTTTTAAAGATTTATGATCTGTTCTTATTTTTAGATTCATACATATGGCTGAAGAAAGTTCTCGGCCTGCATTTGACTCGATTCAAAGTCTTGTGAATGCTGTTGGCAGTGTTGCTATGATGTTAGAGAACACTTTCTTTGCTCTTACTAGCTCATTCAGAGCTATACTAGGTAAGTTAAGCAACTAACTATAAGTGCCACTCAACAGAAGTAAATAAGTCCTTTTTTTTTTGTTAAGGCGGGAATAGATGTTCCTAACCGCACACCCCGTCGTTTGGTGCAACAAACAGGGTAGTGTGGGGCCTTCACCCACTAAAGAAACCCGCCGTGTGCCATCTCTCCGCCTTTATTGGCGGTCCACTGGAACTGTTACCTACCTTCGGTGGTAGTAAATAACAGTCCTTAGATTGTAATGCTATCAATGATTTAACCTTTTTATTACTTCTCATCTTAGCAACTGTGGAACTTATGGTCTCAGGTTCAAATACAGAATCAGGCCAGCAAAAATTTTACTTTTCCTGCCTCCACCTCATTTGTATTTAAATAGGGTTGGCCCAGCATCAAACTTTGCTTTTGTAATGTTATGTGATACTTAACTTAACTTTACCTAAGGATTTTATTTATTATCCAGAAGTTCACAATATATTGCATTGTTTCATTTGTGGCCAGGTGACCAGGTTGACCTGGTCATGACTGTGACTTACTCAAGAATTATTGTGACATCACAAATCATTACAATTTTGTTGCATATTCTCAGGCAGGTACCACAATTCCTTGCCAGCCTACACAAATTGCTCCTAAAGGTCGCAACCCACACAAAACATTTCATTTAATAGTCCTGGGAAAATAGGCTGTGTAATGTTTAAAAATCTAGAGAATACGGAGTGTTATAACTTTATTAAAAAATGAATTAATTTTATAGGTGTAGCAGAGAACTTTGGTAGACTCCGGTCATTATTCGCACAGTTTTGGTCTACTTTTGCTGTCATCAGGACACTGAACTGGATGATGAGGAAGCTCCTAGTCATTATGGGAATACGCACGGAAAATGAGTTTAAAGTAAGTAGGCATACTATTAGTCTGGCTGAAACTGAATTTGGCTGAATGTGAACTTGCAGCTGAAACCGAATCAGACGTTTGTATGGCATGGTAGAACATGTATTACGTGTACAACAATATTTTTTTTAAAGAATGCCTTGCACTAACATATAATCTTTTTATACGGGGGACTTTGCCTCCCGCCCGTGTATTGTGGGTTTGATTCCTACACAGAAAAACTGTATGATCCACAAAAAACGACACCCACTTTGTGTCTGGGAAATTGTATGTTTGTAAAGTGCCATATATGTCCTAATGCAGGGGATGTCTATTTAAAAAAGTCATGAATCCTACTTCATCTCTTCTTTAGATACCTTCATATAGGTATTTCAATGGCTGTTGTTATGCCTTAAATTTTTATTTTTTGTTTGATTTGCATGCTCTTCTACGTCTCAATAATAAAATAGCTTAATTCATGCATTCAAGATAAGCGAACAGTTCATTTATTCAATATGCTGATTAGAGGAATAATCAACAGCTGCACAATCCCGTTAACACATTTGAGGTGGATGACCTTTATTTTCGAATAAGAGTATCTTTCTTTTTATACTATGTTAGTGGCAAATAAGCATACCTGATGGTAAGTGGTTACCGAGACTTATAGACGTTAGCAACAACAGAGCACACACTAGCGCGTCGCGATCTACAAAGAATAGTAACTTTAGGAGGTGGAGAGGATAGGAAGCATAATAAGAAGAGGGCAAGAAGAACAATAAAGAGAGGATAGTAAGGATACTAGAGAGGGGAGTTTGGGTCTCCGGTACTCTCACTTAACACAATGTTGTTTTTAAACTGATCTTCTGTGAGAGGGTTGTGTTTCCTGATCGAGCCGGCCCATTCATGCTGGGATAAGTAAAGCCCACTAGAATCTAAATTTAGTTACCTACCTACCTATTTTTTTGGTGGGGTGGGAAGTAATTTCCTCATCGCACATACCTACCTACTACCGTTCGGTATGTACATTGTACGACGAGCAGTCTAGTGTGGGCCCTTAGCGACTAATATAGGTACCTACTTACAAATATAGTGCTTGTAACATTTTTGTATGATTAGCTATCTATTTCTATAGTGTATTATTTAGCTATCTATTTCTATAGTGTATTATTTATCTATCTATTTCTATAGTGTATTATTTAGCTATCTATTTCTATAGTGTATTATTTATCTATCTATTTCTATAGTGTATTATTTAGCTATCTATTTCTATAGTGTATTATTTATCTATCTATTTCTATAGTGTATTATTTAGCTATCTATTTCTATAGTGTATTATTTATCTATCTATTTCTATAGTGTATTATTTAGCTATCTATTTCTATAGTGTATTATTTAGCTATCTATTTCTATAGTGTATTATTTATCTATCTATTTCTATAGTGTATTATTTAGCTATCTATTTCTATAGTGTTTTATTTATCTATCTATTTCTATAGTGTATTATTTAGCTATCTATTTCTATAGTGTATTATTTATCTATCTATTTCTATAGTGTATTATTTAGCTATCTATTTCTATAGTGTATTATTTATCTATCTATTTCTATAGTGTATTATTTAGCTATCTATTTCTATAGTGTATTATTTATCTATCTATTTCTATAGTGTATTATTTAGCTATCTATTTCTATAGTGTATTATTTAGCTATCTATTTCTATAGTGTATTATTTATCTATCTATTTCTATAGTGTATTATTTAGCTATCTATTTCTATAGTGTATTATTTAGCTATCTATTTCTATAGTGTATTATTTATCTATCTATTTCTATAGTGTATTATTTAGCTATCTATATCTATAGTGTATTATTTATCTATCTATTTCTATAGTGTATTATTTAGCTATCTATTTCTATAGTGTATTATTTGGCTATCTATTTCTATAGTGTATTATTTGGCTATCTATTTCTATAGTGTATTATTTAGCTACACGGCTAACAGAAAACCGGCTGATTTAAAACTGACTGATTTATCAGCTTGACATTGTGACCTTGGAATGCGTGATTACGAACTTATAACAATAAAGTAGTTATTATTGTGGAGATAAAAAATCAAAATAACTTTGAGTAGGTAATTATTTTGTTGCTAATATGTACCAAAGTAATTAATTAAAAATACAAATATAAGATTAATTAGTTTTGCTATAATTTAGCCTTATACCTACTTAGGACTAAACGTATGACTAAGAATACAAATATCACCACCCCATTCTTTCCTGCGGGTGTTGTACGAGGTGAGTTTATAAGTAAGCAATCGTCATTCATTGCATTACTGGTGGCTAGATATCTATTCACTTGGTACCACCATCTCCCGTGTGACCGGCCATGAAGTACATCGGTGTTTTGGCTGTAGCAGGAGATAACCTATTCTTTCATTTCTATGGAATGAAATGGTGAGCTGTGGCCCGACAATACTCTCGGTATCTATAGTTGAGTCCATGAGCGACGGTTACTACTTACCTACCATCAGGTGGGCGGCTTGTCCTGAATTGCACCTTAGTGTTCTGTCTTTATAGGCGTGGGCAGAAGCAGTAGCTGCTACGCAATCCACGTCACCAGATGGCACAGCCCCTAAAGGATCTAGCTGGCCAATCTTAATGTTCTTCGGGATCGTAGCCGCGGCGCCGTACATCGTGCTGAAGATGTTGGGTTCCATCTCCAAGAATATACACGAGAATTGTGAGTTAAAAAAATATTATTAAAATCTTTGTTTAGTATTGTGAGAGATTTCTTTATCTTGGTGTATGTTCATTTACCAATGAAATAATGGCATATAGTTCCAGTGGTCCGCCAATAAAGGCGGAGGGATGGCAAACGACGGGTAGGTGAGGACCCCACACTACCCTACCCTGATTGTTGCCCTGAACGACAGGGTAGTGTGGTGTGATTATGTAAATTTTTTCCGCCTTAACAAAAAGATATGTATGTTTATTTAAATATTTATTACACAAGTACCATAAAACGTATGTGAAACGCACGTTTATTCAACGCCTTCCTATCAGGTGATTTCTTAAATAACATTTAAAGATTGTAATCATCGCGATAAAGTCAATGTTATCGTGCTGTCGACAAGCCGTAATCAAGAGATCACCTAAACAAAATATAATACTGCGTGATAGTGACATGTGATACGCAGGGGTGAGAGACCTTCCTTTCTGACTTACCATGAGTTTATTCTTCGGTTCTTCTCACGGTAGCTCTACAGACGGAGTTCGTGACGTTATCATTTACCTACGATTCTAGTTCTACCAACAGTTTAAATAAAATTTAAAGTAACATAATAGCGGATCTTTTTTCTTGCATAAAATACCTTTAGCTTTCGTTTCAACTGCGTTGCTGCAGGCGTGGTCACGGGACGACTATCAGTCGTTTATGTTACTTTAAATATGTGTACAATTCGCGAAAAAGCATATATATTTGTATAATTTAACGATTTGAAGTATATGATATGGTCCGTAAAATAAATTATGTTTGATTATCCTCATCCACAATTACCTACTGTTGTGTACAAGCTTCCTTCACGGAGACAAATTGGCGTATTATTCGGGCTTACTAATTTTTTGTTAAGGCTGGAAAAAATTTACTAACTACTATCATAAAGCACGTCAATGTGTTTTGACTGTAGCATGAGATAACCGCATTATAGATCATCAGTGTTCCGTAGAGTGACGTATTCATATCCTGAAGTACACGCGTATTCGCAGGCTAAAGTATAGTACAGTAAAACTCGCCTAATACGATCACGTTTAATATGATGCCGTTCTCCGCAACTCCACGTCTGAGCGCGTGTTTTGCGTGTCAACACGTGTTTCGGTTTGACAGCAGCTAGCAATTGAACTCCAGTCGATAATGTCAGTCACGGAGCGACTGCCGAGCTCTAAGTGAAGATGAAAGAGAGTCAACCCCGATTTTGTCTAACGCCCAGGCATTATCGCAGCAGTAAACGATTTTAGGTGAAAGTGAAGACGCATTGAAAAAGTTATATTACATATTTATATATATTTTTAGCATTTGACATGCTTATCACTATGCATTAAACACAAAGTGAAAAATGTGAAATCGAAAATAGCAGTCACGATTTCACGTCATCAGCATGTCAAATGCTAAAAATATATATAAATATTTATAGGGTTTGCGTCATTATTAGGTAAAAATCTTAATTATAAAATTAAGTTTACCTGGTCGGTATAATGTATGAAAATACTTCCGACAGATGGCGCAGGCGTCACCCAAAGACGTTAAGTATGAATGTGTTATCGAAATTAGCAGTCAGGAGCAATTGTCACGATGGCTGAATTGGCAAAGCATCTGGACGGTATCCAGGAGATGCAGGTTCAAATCCTGCTCGTGACTGTTATTTTCGATTTCACATTTTTCACTTTGTGTTTAATGCATAGTTACATTACATAAAAAAAACCTAGTCATCACTAATGCACCAAAATCAGAAGAATTTTTTTTTTAGGAAAATGCTCAATAGCATTGCCCGACCCGGGGATCGAACCCGAGACCTCATGATTAGCAGTCGCATACACTACCGCTGCACCACCGAGGCAGTTAGTAAATTATATCTTTTACTTTCCCTATCTCGCATAAACCATATACACACAACACAACACATTCCCACTTAAGTCGCGTTTTTGGCCGAGTCCCTTTAAAATCGTCTTAAGCGAGTTTTACTGTATATCAATTCACAAAGTTAACAACATATAATTTTTTATTACAGTGAATGATCCAACAACTTGGCAAGAACCTCTCCGAGCGATCGCCCGCTATTCATTCCAAGCAGGAAGCCCTCAGGAATTGACAATTCAAGAGAATGATGCTATCACAGTTGCACCGCAAAGTCTCCAAGGTCATTTATGGAATTCAGGATGGCTTATGGCTTCATTAGATAGGAGGATTGCAGGCCTAGTACCTGTCAACTACATCAGAATTATCAAACCATCAAATGTCACTGAAGTAGAAAAGAAGCCAGAAAATGTTAAGAATAATGAGCAAGTGGGAAGCGCTACCAGTGAACTTTAGTTAACTTTGAGTGCGCTTTTGTGATTAAATTCACATGTGAAGTAAATTAGGATGGTATTTTGGATTACAATGTCTGAAATACCATTCTCGTGTTGTATAAAGGCTGTATCTGTATCACAGGTGATTTATGGTCTGTAACAATTTTTTTTCTGTCAATCAGTTTTCAGTAAAAAGGCCATATAATTTTAGACCATGGATCTTGTACATATAAGTAAATACTCCCAGAGGGGTAAAAAAGGCAAAGACAATGGATTGCCACTTATCATAAACCACTTTTCGCCACCGTGAGAACATGACGTGACGGGTGACGAACCACGTCACCGTCATTTAGACGATTGTTACTTAAAATCTCCACTGTGTTCACATGGATCTTGTATTTTAAAATCAATTGATACATCTCCTTAAAATTACCTCTACTACATGTGATCTAGTCAAACTTGTAACAGTTATCCAAATAAAATCATTATAGAGGGTTGAAAGGTTTAATAAATGTTACCCCCAAGGTGATAATGGATTAGCAAGTACTTACACAAATATGGAATTTAAAAAAAACAATTATGCTGAACTAGTTTGCCGTCCTGCCCATTTTTTAATTATTAATTTATAGTTTTTATATTTAAGCAATTTTATTCTCAAAAGCTAATTCAATTTGACCTCGTGAAACACAATTATAGTTTTATGAGAAGACTAGCCTTTGCCCGCGGCTTCGCCGCAGCCGAAAGCTGGTTTTTAGGCTACATCTCAGGTACCCCGATAAAATCTAAAAAAAATCGTTTTGTGTTTAGACACGCCTATATAGCCTAATAAAGTAATTTTTTCTCAAATATATTAAATGTACAGAGACAGCTCTGTTACAGCTTTATATGAAAACATAAAAGTATGATAGATATTGTGACCAATTATATGATGACCAGAATTATATAAGAGATATTCCAGGACAGAGTAATATTTATATTAATACAATATGTTAACTATTTATATAATATATTGTAAATATCGTAATCAATTGTCAATTATATAATAAGCATGTTAAATATTTCACATTTACACATACTTGTGCCACTGCATTTACACATTTTTTTTTATTAGAATGATAGAAAAATTTAGCAAAAATAGCTAATGTAATAAAAAATGATGAGCTAACTAGTTTTTTGTTATCCAGAGTAAGTTGTGTGAGTGCTCAACTTTTATTGAATAGCAATTTCCACAACTTCATCTCAATCGAAACAATATTTTTAAGACTACCGAATCGGCCAGTGAAGATATTTTTACATTAAACATGGCATAGTTATAAGAAACAGATAATGCAAACATAATAAAAAAATATATACATAAGTCGCCAAAAACTGCTTATTATTGCGACCAGTCAATGGACCACTGTTAATTAGTTGAAATTGTTAATTGAAGCTGAATACGTTTTTTTAAAGTTGGCTTGGTCGAAGTTATTTGGCAGAAAATAATTTATTCTTGTGATATTTTGACTATGTACATAATTATTTATTATATTTATATTTTCAATTTATTTTTTTGAAATAAAAAAGCACTAAAGATACGTTATAATATTAAATGATTATTTCTTAAAGCTAGATTTGTTTTGGGAATTTGGTTGTATTTATTGGTATTGGAAAATTTTATATTGTAAGCAGTAGTCTAATTATAAGATATCAAAAATACTTGCTCCCTACAGGCTAGCACGTGGCTATAACAAATTATATGGCAACAAATAAGAACTTTGTTTTCAAAATATATATGGTGTACCATCCACATCTTAATGCATATAGTAAGGAATATTTTTTAAGGGTAAATAAGGACTCCCTGGAGTTTAGGCCATTACAAAAGACTCCAAAGAAGGCGTGACAACTGCTAGCCTTTCAATGAACCAACCAATAACATCGGCGTTGAGGGCAATTACATTACGAAAGGCCTGACCATCCTTTTTTTTAAGGCGAGAAAAAATGTACGTAACCGCACACCCCGTCATTCGGGGCAACGAACAGAGTTGTGGCGAGCCCCTCATCCACCAAAAAACCCGCCGTGTGCACTCTCCGCCTGTATTGGCGGGCCACTGGAACTATGTTACATTACTTCAGTGGTGGACCTGGCCATCCTACATTGCAGGTTGTTAACTACTCTTACATAATGTGATGATGAAAGTGGTCGTGCAGAAGCGTTAAAACGTTTTTCAGTGCCGCCGTACTAATAGTTTGGATGGTAACAGAATTATCTGTAGTGTAAGATTACCTACCCTAAAGAGCATTTCCCTTTACAATATTATAAATATTTAGTCCATAGAAATGTTAAACTATACCCTAGAAATCTCGTGTCTCTTTCATCCAACAACATTATATTCATCTGACTAGCTTTTTTTATTAAATTTATTTATCTGTATAACTTTCAATCAAAACATGACCGTAAATATTTAAAAGAAATGTGTTATTGAAATTCGCAATCCTACATAAGCAACTGTTACGATGGCTGAATTGCTAAAGAATGCTTTATACTATTATCGTCATTTTCTCACTTAGTGTTAATTTATGACTAAGTATATCAAATGCTTAAAAATATCTACTACTAGTAAATGCCTCAGCTCAATTAAATATCCGAACTGTAAAATGAATTACATATTCATATTTTGCCATCAAGTATTATTATTAAATGCGTGTGACATGGCAAAAGAAGTTCTGACTGTGTGATACACAGTTTCTAAGCTCTAGTTTACGATTTCTTTGGTTTACTTCAACTCTTGTATAGGTTAGTTAGTTGTTCTGTTATTTAGTTAGTATTATGACAATGAGCTCTCTTTATAATGGAGACTTCAACATGATTATCGTTATTACTATAAACACGCAATTACATTATTTTGGGATGGACTGATTAAAATTTAAAGATTATTTACTGTTTTATTTTTTCTAAATATCTTTTTTGCAAAAAGCGCCAGTAGTATGTAGTCACCTTGCCGTAACCTATTCATGAAGATGTGGATCCGATGGTAAGTTGTAATGCATTTTAAGCAGCCATGAATCCATTAAACCAATGATAGGTAGTTTGAAAACATGACCTATATGTACTGTTGCATATAAAATAGCTTGCCGATTCTGTTTAAAAAAACCATAACAGTTCATTTCATACTGAACGACTTATAATTATTCTAATGGTATGTATTGAAATAAAAATATTTTTTTTTTAGAATTTATTGTAAAGTCATAGTCCTAAGTTTACAAGTAGGGTTCGGGGAACTCAAAGGTAACTTCGCGTCCCGTAAGCTTCTTGTATACAGACTGGAAGGTATCCACCTGGAAATAGACAATGGCAGTTATTAACGATTCTTGAAAAGATAACTGTGAACAGCTTTTGAACCTGCAAGTCTATCACGGTAGATATGCTTTTACCGCTGCGATATTGCAGGCAGTTCCAGCAGTAATACTCTTTATATTTTCTTAGTGAGACATGTATTTGGATTAATTCCAGCCTTTTGATATCCACTGCTGGACATAGGCCTCCCCAAGTGAGCACTACAACAAGCAGTCATTGGCGTCTTTGTCCAGATCGTCGGTCTACCATGAGGGAGGTCGCCCTACATTGCGCCTTCCCATTCTATGGATCTCTTTGTTATGGATTCGATCGCGTAGATAAAGGCAGATAACAGCATTACATGCCTTCAGATGTATGGGATGCTCAGTATAAATACTACTAACAAGCGACTTTTGTAAACTGACAGTGCCATGCTAAGAACTACTACTAACAAAGTACTATGAACAAAGCAAAATTTCTAAAACTCATGTTTCTGCTCTGTCATATAACTGCCTAGATAGTGCAGCGGTAGTTTTTGCAACCCCGAGTCTGGCAAAGTTATTGAGCTTTTTTGTAAGAAAAAATTCTCAGTAGTAGCCCTGAGTTTAGAAATGTGCCCGGTAAACGGCAATAGGCTCGCCCCCTATAACGTGGGACTTAAATTTTTTTCCTCATCAGTTTTTTATTATGCTATAACAAATTACCCGTGGCCACCTATTGGCCCTGTGGGGCCGGCTTTAGAATTATCCCACTCCTCTCTACCCACGGGAGACGTAAGAGCCGACTGAGGGAATACCGTGGGAGTGGACAGCAACACTCCCTCGAGTATTAACAACATCCACTGCGATAGCCAACCCGCCTACCAAGCCTGGCGATTACGGCATTATCCCCCATGGCGGGACCGCTCGTTGTGGCATTCTCTTGGGGAGGCTTATGTCCAGCAGTGGACGTTGAAAGGCTGATGGATGGATAATAAATTACAGACCTCATTACTAAAGTAATCCCACGCAGTCAACTGGCATTGTTATTGAGCATCAGCATACAATTATAGTTACACATGACAGAATGGAAATAAGGACTCAAGATACATTCCAGCGATTTTATGTAAATTAAAATTATAAAATACCTTGTGTTCAATAGTAGTCTGCTGATTCTTGTCTAAATGCACCTTGATGATCTGTGAGCCATCCAGCTTGATCCTAATGCGCTTGCCTACAATCTCAGCTGGGAACACCAAATCTTCCAAAATGGCGTCATACACTGATGTCAGTGTTCTGTAAATTGCAAAATAACATTATAAATTGGAGTTGATTAACTTGTTTTAACTGATTTGATGTCAGAAATCAGTATTAGAAATTAAAAAGTAATACCAATTTAGCATGTGGACCAGTCATTTTCAATAGAATGTGTTATCCAAATCAGTAATACCGAGCAGATGTCACAATTGCTGAATTAGCAGAACAGTTTTCCAAGATATGCAGTTTCGAATCTTGCTATTATTTTAGAGTTAATTTTCACACTGTGTTGCCTGCATGGCATTATATGTAAATACATTTATATGAATACTTTTTGTGTTACAGACCACATCACTATTACTAAAATGTTCTATAAGATTGAGTATGGTCGATTTAGAAAATTTTGGCTACAACAAAGAGTATTTTAACTTTATATATAGAAATCTCAAGAAAAAGAATCTGCAATCATTAATTAAAAATCTTTGGGACACCTACATGTTAAATGGAATTCCCAGAAACAAGAACTCTTATAAGTTGATATGTAATCTTACAATCTGATTTACTAACTAGGTTTGATCATGAACAAAATTAAAAATAGATTTTATTTCCTGGATTTGAAATATTATTAGGCAAACCTGGAACTTTACTTTAACACTGTCCATGTTGGTCTCTGCTCAGATTAGAACAAATTTATGAAACTAAGACCTTATCATACTAGCTTTCAACCTCTAAATTCATGTCTGAATTTAACATTTTTTAAATATGATTATTTAAAACACCATTAAGCTCATGCACAATAGTGGTAAATTATGTATAAATGCTTTCAGGGTCTATCAGTAGTCAAGTTGGCAGTGCTTCACCTCTGTACCTCAGAAATAATCATAAAGCCAAATAGGGCTGCCCCAATTATATTTTATACAAAAAAGAGTAGATATCGCAAGTGTGAGGTAATTTTTGCGCACAAATTCAATCAATTGGCCAAACGTGTTTTAGGCAGTGAATAGCAAGGCATGTAATGATTCTCTAGAGTATTTCATATGTATATACACTCTAGAGTATAATCTCTATATACAGCTATCTCTTTCTGTATCATGCATTCCATATTATCTATCCCGGATTCTATGCATACATCTATAACTTTGTACTTTTTATAATGCAACAATATTAGTATGCGATTTAGTTTGAATGTAACTCGTCTTTACTTAAAATATCATTAGCTGCACCTGATATTGGTGCAGTGATATCGGAATATCAGAGTGAGAGACAGAGTGTACTTGTGTTTGTGCAGACATTATTATAATTTTCATACCTAGATCTAGGCCTCTTCTGTTTGATAGCTACACGTGTTTTGTGGCTGGGCTTGGGCAGGATTTTGCGGTCACCAACAAAAACAACATGTTTTCCACTGAACTTCTTTTCCAACTCACGCACCAGCCTGATCTGAATCTTCTGGAAGGCTTTCAGTTTTGGCATAGGCACGTAAATGATGATTGACTGCAATATATTATTAAAATTAGTGATTATTAAAATAAGGCAATGCTTCAACTTCAATTTTGAAAGTTTGCCAATGTCATAATGTGGGCAGAGTGAGAAAAGGGAAGGGTAGTACTTTATTTAGTTTTTAATTTGGAAAGATTCGGATTATAACTTTAAACTTCTAACATTTAGTGAAATAAAAGCCAATTAATAATTAGCCATGTGGGGCCGGCTTTAGAATTGTCCCACCCCTCTCCACCCATGGGAGTCGTAAGAGCCGACTGAGGGAATACTGAGGGAGTGGGCAGCAGCACTCCTTCGAGTATTAAAAACATCCACTGCGAACGCCAACCCGCCTGCCAAGGGTGGTGATTACGGCACTATCCCCCATTCTTGGGGAGGCCTATGTCCAGCAGTGTACGTTAAAAGGCTGATGGATGGAATAATTAGACAATAAAGTAGTAAATTAACAAGGTGTCAACTGTAACAAGGCGGTAAAATACTATGCTGCTATGCTAACAAACATTAGAGCTGCAAGTATTGCAATAGCCCTTACTAATATAATAAATGGGATAGTAAATTTGTTTGTTTGCTATACTATCACACCCTTAAGTATTGAACGGATCAGCATGAACTTAGCATAGGTCAGAACCCAGTAAAAGGCCATAGGTTACTTTTTATAATAGATAATTCCTGTAGGACAGCAATTTTGGCATACAGATGTATCTGTATACCGTATTTATAGACATAAGTCCAGGCAGATGAAGAAGTCACAATAAAAAATTTGTAGTAAATATATATGTGCATCCAAAATAATCTTACCTTCTTATTGTGCAGTTCTATTTCTTTAGCCTTAGTAATATAGAGCTCCCTAAGTTGCGCTTTTAGGTCAGAGTTGGTTTCCAACTCAACCAGCGCCTGTGAGATGGAGGTCTCGAAGGCATCAGGCTCCGCAGCGCTCGCTTTGATGATCTTAGTACTCATCTGCAACGTACAAACATAGGTGAAAATCTTCATAAGAACCTCAGAGGTTATAATATATTAACTCCACAAGTCTGAGTAAATCAAACTTATTAGCACTTAAATTGTTTGTCACATAAACTTAACACATCACGCAGAAACAATTTTAGCCAATATAACCACAATTCTTAAATTATTCCTCCTTGAATAATCAAAACAACGTTGGGTACATGGACCGATTTGTCACCTCAAAATATCCTAACGATCATTACCGTTAACAAGATTAGATGAACGCAAATATATTGAATGGTTATTTTTGAAGTAGAATCACTTATTATTTGTCTTATAAAACATCTAAATACATAAAATTTATCAGAAAATTCATTGGGACAACTACCTTGAGAACTATACGGGAGAGAAAGAGATAGACATATATTAGACACGCTGTGTTGCCATTCTACAAATGTCAATAATGTCATCATAACAGTGACAGCCGTGAGTCATACATAGCTTATAATAGCTATCCCTTAGTTTAAAGAATAGTAATAGATATGACATACGCGTACACCCGTAAGGGACAGATATAAAGTGCATGCAAAAACAGTGATGCCAGGTTATGATAAATTTTCCCCATTAATAATTATTAACTACTAAATACGCAGTTATATACTGACTACTGTGTCGTTACAGATATATACACATAGAACAAATACTCGTGGCCATCACGCATATATTTATCATGGGTTAGAATCAAACCCACGATCTCCAGTTTCGCGGTCAGGGTCACTAAGCACTAGACCGCCGGTTAAGGAATGAGTCAACTATATACAAATAAACACACAACAACTGCGACCATAGCTTGACCACTGCTTGCTGCCAAGCGTGGTCTAGTGCCATGCTTGACAGCGAAAGTATAAGTGGAAACGCTATGCGGATATATGGCGGATATAGAGGAAGGAGGTATTTTGCCCTCTCCCGCATAGGTGAGATCAGCGAACAGAGGCGGAGTCTATTAATATTACAACATATAATGTGGTAGGACTAGGGTAATATAGTAAGGTAAATTCATTTAAAAATTGTTTATTATCCTCTATTAACCATCTATTTTCCATCCTAATAATTTTGCAATAGGATAATTTGCTGAAGTCTTTCAAAACTTCAAGTCCATATTCACTGACCATATTTATTTACATCTTTACTAGGGATAGTGTTTGTTTGACCCCTCGGGAAATTTCCAGCTACTGTTTAAACATGTGAGCATGAATACTCAAACTTCTTTGGCTACAGGTTGCACATCATCTTCTATGTGCTGCCATAACATCTTCTTCAATGTAGTTCTAAAATGCATATAACATTTAATTTAAAATATAATTATGTGATATAGTTGATCATTACTAATATTACAAATGCGAAAGTGAGTTTACTTATTTGTTTGTTAAAAATTTGCCTAGTGTTGTCTGAAAGGCTTCACAAGCTATCAAGAATGTCTATTAGGTTTACAGGCTCACAAGTAATCACTCCACCACCTATACCGGGAGTATTGTCAAGCCGCTGTTCACCATTTCATTTAAGTTATGAAATTAAAAAATTAACAGCTATCTCCTGCTACGACCAAAACACACCGATGTGCTTCATGGTCGACACGTGAGATGGGAGAACCAACCCGCTCGGGTGCTATAGCGAGCACTCCCACTTGTTACCCAGCCCTACCACCAGTAATGCAATGGGTGACAACTGCTTACTTCACTTAGTCGTCTGGTACGATACCCATGGGAAAGAATGAGGTGGTGATACTTGTACTCTTAGTCCGTCACCATACGGAAACCAGCTAATAACGCGATAATAACCAAAATGTGGCGTTATTCCTGATCCCATACCAATAACGGGATAAAAATACGTACATGTGCCAAATACTACCCAAATCCATCTAGTCATATTTTGCGTGATTAAGTAACAAACAAATAAGCACATATGGATTAGTAGTATTTAGTTTAATAACATAAATTTAAATTTAAACTATTTTTTTTAAATATTAATTTCATAAAACTTACATGTTTCAATAGTTTTGGAAGTGCGGACTTATCCAAAAGCACCTTGTGCTGAGTTTTGCAAAAGAAGTGACTCTCAAAGTGCTTTGAGGAAGTGTATGTGTGGATTTCTACTGCGTACGCCCACGCAGTAGAAATCTTAGCCGCCCAGTAGCCAGCTCATCTTTATCCATAGGTCAGGCACTTTCTTATCTTTATGGAATCTGAAAAATACACAACGAACTATTGTAAAATCTCTAGAAACGAAGTCTTCTCACTGGTGGTAGGGCTGGGTACCTAGTGGGAGTACACACTTGGTATCGGGGCCCGAGAGGGTTAGTAACACCATCTCCCGTGTTACCGGCCATGAAGCACATCGTTGCGTTTTGGCTGTAGCCGTTTATGCTTTCATTCAATATCTATGAAATGAAATGGTGAGCAGTGGTTTGACAATGCTCTTGGTATAGTTGAGTCCATGAGTGACAGTTACCATTTACCATCAGATGGGCCTTGGCTCGTCTGCCACTAAATGCTATAAAAAAAATGGTTAGTATAATTTATCCTTAATATGCATAAAATGCTGGATCCATCCATCCATCCATCAGCCTTCTAAAGTCCTTTGCTGGACATAGGCCTCCCCAAGATTGGGGGATATTGCCGTAATCGCCACGCTTGGCAGGAGGGTTGGCGATCGCAGTGGATGTTGATAATACTCAAGGGAGTGCTGCTGCCCATTCCCCCGGTATTCCCTCAGTCGGCTCTTACGACTCTCATGGGTGGAGAGGGATGGGAAAATTCTAAAGCCGGCCCCACACGGCAACATGCTGGATAACTTGCCTAAATTGAAGAAACCGCTTACCTTGACTTTAGATGGCCAACTGCATTAGTCAGTTAATACTATAAAAATTTAGCACTCAATTATACGATTTATTCAATGTATTAATTGTATTTTGAGAGGAATTTAAGACAGCATTTCATATATTTTTGTATTTAGAATTAAATTATTTTCCCTACATAGATGGGTAGTATAATTCATCTTAACAGGTATCCCTTAAATACTAGATAACCGGGCTAAATTGAATTTACGTAAGAAATAGCCGTCACGACTTTGACGACAAACTTCATTAGTGGGTTAATACTATTGAAATTTTGCATTCAAATATATGATTTTATCAATATTTAGCGTGAATTTTGCACACCATTTAATATGGTTTATTAACCGTTTTTAATATTTTATTACTTTATTATTTCGATAAAAAAATATTTTATTGTACCTACGTGTGAAAGGATATATTTTCATATTTTCGTTCGCTGCGATTTTTACAGCCGAAAAAGCAACACCGTACCATGTTTATAAAGTTTAGTAAGGTGGAAACAGTCCAAATATATGAATTAATTCACTAATCTTAGTCTAAACCACAATATTCAGGAATAATTCCAAATCCGCTTTTCTCACTGCTTGGAAGTTATGACAAGTGTCAGACAAATAAAAGTATAGACGATGACAAGGACAACAGGCACTATACCTATCTCTACCGCACTTAGAGAAACTTTGTATTCTGTATCTCATTCATTTCTGGTATTGTCATTAGCATGTCATATCTATTACTATTCTTTATCTAAGGTTTTTGTCTGTGTGGTGACGGTAGAATACAATGTGTCATCACCCCTTACTTCCCGTGGGTGTGGTAAAAATCCACCAAGGGAATTGTCCTTGATCCCGCGCACTACCATCTGCACTACAATCAGTGGGAGGCTTTGGCCGCGGGTTAGTTATCACCCACCTATGGAGGGTAGAAGTAGGGAGGACTGACTCAGTGTATTAAAAAGTGTCCGCTGAAAGAGAGCAAAGGTGGTGCCACAGTAGCAAGTGGAAAGATTTTTAAAAACAGCGCCATAAACTATTAGAGTAGGATACTAAATTAAGAATGAAGAAATACTCCCACTGTGTTACCGCGCATTTTATATTTACTAAAATACATTTGATTACATAAATAGTTGAATTTAAATACTGCATATTATTAAACGGGAGCCAATTAAGTTGGCGCCACAGTAGCAAGTTGAAAGATTTTAAAAACAGCGGTATAATACCTTGCTGTTTACAGGTGGACACTTTTTTAACTTATCCCCTATACAAGATGGTTCTCCTTACTTCTACCCTCCATACACCCACCTATTAAGGCATACCGCCAAGTGACGCATGTCGTGTTCCAGTGTGATACTAAGGTGTAACCCTTTTAGAAGCATGGTTTGGATGACGACGTTGTATATGTACCGGGTAGTGGCGCCGCAGTCGCGCGGTGTTGGGTCCCTAGTATTGGAGGGTACACAACACGTTTTTTTTTGTGTTGCCTCCAAAACTCCATAGAAGCTTCAGTAAAGTCACCACTGCTTTGCTGTAGCGTGACTTTGACGACTATGACTAACTTTATATAACTTTGACTTCGACTAATGAATCAAACTCATCTGTGAAGAAGAAATATACCCTAACTAAATAAGTCATTGGCAAATACTCAAACCGAGTAGCATTATTAAAAAAAAAAAAATAATCACGGCATCCCTCTTCCAACTTCGATTCCTATTTTGCTGTCCTCTTTTGATTTAAATGTATATAATTATATTTCTTCCTTTATCTGTTTAAATAATATCCGTTTGTAATATAGTACTTATGTAAATATTTTAAACTTGATCCTTGACAATCTTCCAAATTCCTTTAAATCCGTATCTTAAATCCTACTAAATTCTCTCGTTTTTGTTATTGGCAATGCGTAAATCGCGACTAGCCATAATAAATAAAAAAAAAAAAATAAAAAAAAAATAAACCACAGACCACTAAATTTAGACGAAGGATATTATAGACAAGCTATCAGCGTATGAAATGTCAAGATAGCAATAGATAACCGGAATAATTTTAAAAGATAACTATTATTATAACTTTGTTGACTAAAAATGTACTACCTGTTTAAGCCGGATAAAAGAATGACAGGACAAAATAAATTTGCAGTTATGCTTATATTTTGCTTAAAATGTATTAGAACATGTAATATTAGCGTCTATAACCTGATTAATAAAGGTTTTTTTACGTCAATACAAAAACAAGCTTACATACTGATGATGGGGACGGCCACCTTATTGCTTGGACCCAGTTCATTGGGTCCAAATACAAGTGACGCATCGCGAAAAGGATAAATATACTTATGCCTGTGTCTCTCTCACCCTTGGTAAAACCTAGTATGTGCATCCTTTTCTTCATCCTTAATGTCAAAATAGTAGCGAGTCTATATTATGACATTAAGGATGAATAAAAGAATGCACATACTAGGTTTTACCAAGAGTGAGAGAGACACATGTATAAGTATTTTTATCCTTTTCGCGTATGCATTAGTTGTATTTAGACCCAATGAACTGGGTCCAAACAATAAGGACACCAACCGTCCCCATCATCAGTATGTAAGCTTGTTTTTGTATTGACTTAAAAAAAACCTTTACTAATCACATTATATACGCTAATATTACACGTTCTAATACATTTTAAGCAAAATATAAGCATAACTGCAATTTATTTTGTCCTGTCATTCTTTTATCCGGCTAAAACAGGTAGTACATTTTTAGTCAACAAAGTTATAATCATAGTTATCTTTTAAAATTATTCCGGTTATCTATTGCTATCTCGACACTGCATACGCTGATAGCTTGTCTATAATATCCTTCGTCTAAGCCTTCGGACGTATTTAGTCTGAGGTCTAAGATACCTAAATATTAATAATATTAGGCGGAGGCGGATATGTACCTGTCCACTCAATTGTCATATTCCAAGTATAGTTATTTATCTATGGTCATAAATGAATAGGAAAAGGAGTTTTGGCGGGAACACGAAGAAGATCATGTTGTCGCTCTGCATTATTTTCCTAAACTTGTGTTATTTCAAGTATTAATGTGTAAAAGTGGTGGCCTTTTGCTTATTAACTATTTGTGTATGTGCATAAGTGTTGGCAAGTGATGTAATGCGACATAACGTGTTTTTTCCTGTTGTCTCCAAAACTCCATAGAAGCTTCAGTAAGATCGCCATCGTCTTACTGTAGTGGGACTTTGACTTGACTGACTTATTTTATATGACTGACTTCGACTATGACTTGTTTTATGAACTAAACTTACGTGTGATGAGAGAATAACGATGTTTATAAGTTACTGTTAGGCTGATGGTTCTTCCAATGCCTTAAACAAACAAACAAAAAAAAAAGAATAGGGAAAGAAAATATTTTAAATAGTGCTGTATATATTAATTTATTTAAACAAGAAGATAAGATATTAATTGATTGACTATTTATTATCTGTTATTTCGGGCATTGTCTAAACGTATAATCTTATTAAAAATATACCACAATGGTATAGTAAAATTAAACCATTACTTTTGACGAACCGATTTCTATAATAAACACATAAAAGTCCGTGATGTGCGGTGTTTGCTATGTAAACAAACCTTGAAAATTATTCTAAGCTGTTAATGTGGATAAAGTATTTTAGTCCAGCGGCACAATACTCTTTGAACACAATGACTCCTTCAGAAAATTGGTAAGTTGCGAAAAATCAACTATTACTAGGTATTTAAAATTACTTACATACATAAAGAGATTGTTTGAATTTAAGATAAAATAGGTACTACATTATACACTTGTTATCAATAGGTTTTTTGCTAAAACAGCGGAGATTTAAGTAATTTTTTATTCCTCCAATTAAATATCTCTGAGAAAATATAACTGATGACCATATTATTTCCTACAATGTTAACAAACATACTAAAAAGTTAATTTGTAATTGAGCTTCACATTTATAATTGCTCATGCTACAAAGACGGTGACTCATAATTCAAAATTAACAATAAAATATCTTATTATCCTTAGTCCTTAGTAATGTTATAATAACATTGCTAAAGTGTGTTTGTTTGTTATGCTTTCACATCATAACTACTAAACCTGGATTACCATTCTAGATGCTTTGCCAACTGAGCTATTGTGATATTTGCTTGGGACTATCAACTTCCATAACACATTCCTTCTTAATGTCTTGAGAGGAATATGACTATCATTTTCTATTTCACACTTTTGTGTTCCGGTAAATGGCCAAGTATGTCAAGTACTTAAAAATATACATAAAAACTAGATTTTGCCCACGACTCTGTCTGCATGGATTTTATAATATAAATACATCACTCTACAGCTCATTAATTATCTTTATTTAAAAATATCCATTCCACAGGAACCATTAATCTGTCCGAAAAGTAGCCTGTGTCATATTCTGGGCTCCTGACTACATGTATGCAAAATTTCATGATGTTTGGTCCAGTAGTTAGGGTGTGAGACAGCATAAAAAATGAACAAACACCTAATTTTGCATTTATAATATTGTTTTTTTGCTTTGAAAATTTACATTAAGCAAAAATGTTGTTTTATTCTAGTAGAAGTAGCAACATGTAAAACATTATTGTTTCATTTCTTGTCTATTCATAGTAAGGTTTTAATGAAATCAATCCTACTTTTAAAAATATAATGATTTATCAAAAATTATTTTAAATTACGACACAACAAGTTGATACAAGTGCTGATAAGGTGATCCACACAATATTGACCCGCTCAAACATACTTAGTATACACTATATTTTAAAATTAAATTAACTATACATTAAACACAAAGTGAAAAAATGTGAAATCGAAAATAACAGTCAGGAGCAGGATTTGAACCTGCATCTCCTGGATACCATCCAGATGCTTTGCCATTTCAGCCATCCTGACAATTGCTCCTGACTGCTAATTTCGATAACACATTCATACTTAACGTCTTTGGGTGACGCCTGCGCCATCTGTCGGAAGTATTTTCATACATTATACCGACCAGGTAAACTTAATTTTACAATTAAGATTTTTACCTAATAATGACGCAAACCCTTTAAATATTTAGATATTTTTTATATATATTTTTAGCATTTGACATGCTTAGCACTATACATTAAACACAAAGTAATAAATGTGAAATCGAAAATAACAGTCAGGAGCAGGATTTGAACCTGCATCTCCTGGATACCGTCCAGATGCTTTGCCAATTCAGCCATCCTGACAATTGCTCCTGACTGCTAATTTCGATAACACATCATACTTAACGTCTTTGGGTGACGCCTGCGCCATCTGTCGGAAGTATTTTCATATATTTCATATTTTCGATTTCACATTTTTCACTTTGTGTTTATATTTAACTATGTGATGAATAAAGTAGAAACTCGTTGTCAGTAGAGTCCATTTCCATTTTCTATTTCAACTCTGTTGAAAATTTATTTATGCATTTACTGTCATTATCACGCCTATTATGTACATATATAATAACCGACGCAGCCTCAATCGCTCATCTGCGCCACAATACACACAATATACTAAGCAAACGCCTATTTTCGGACACCAAAAGTTACTCTTTAGACCATAACAGCATGGACTATCGTACTTCCGTGGCGTTTTAACGTACGTAAGCCCGCGCCTTAATGTTTTGTAATTTTGGTTCGTAGCGATAGAGCCTTGATTATTTCCCAGTACCACCCTCTCACAGAAGATCAGCGTGAAACAAGGACAGGTACTGCTACCGTTATGTTTGGTATGGTGAACGAGAGCCCTAAAGACCCAAACCCCCTCCCTATCCTCTCCTTAGTATCCTTCCATTCCTATTATTATCCTTCCTCTTCATCTCGTATCCCTTTCCTTGGAGATGGCAACGCGCAAATGATGCCTCTGCCTCTGGTGTTGCTAGCATCTATAGGCTACGGTAACCCCCCACGAAGTCAGATATCCAAGTAATACAGTACAATAGTAATTTTTGAATAGCGATGATAATTGATGTTTTCACAGAAAATACTGTTTCATAAAGCTTTTCTCGGTTTTAAAGTAGGTAAGCACTGTAAGATGGACTATTGGAGGTGGTTTGTTAACTATTTTGCCTGTAAATGTCTAGAATACACTGATAATCTAATTAATAGTCACGAATTCACGAAAATCGTATCCACGTATGGCGCCGATTACGCTTACGATATTTTGTTGCTGACGGTATCACTTCTTGTAGTGTATACTAGATTTAATTTAACGACTACCATACTCGTACCTAGTGTACAATTTGATAAGAACTCTCAGTAGTTACTTGACAGTCGTGAGCTGGCATTCGTGTTTCATGCTTTTGCCATTAATTTAAAAAATGTGAGTTCTAATTTCAAATGTGTAATAGGTACCTACTTCATATGTACCTTGGAAGAGAATTTATATTTACCGACGACATTGTTATTAGTTACCAGTTTTTTGTTGTGATAAGTGTTTGGTTTACAAATAACGTGGCAATCATCGATATTTTATTATGTTTAAAATTTTTTATTGTTTTATCTTTAGTTAGTTATAAGTAGGTATACTAATCGATTTTATGCATTTTAATGAAATCACTATTCCCTTAATTACTAGGCAGTTAAAAATTTGTGCGCGTGGTGACTGACTAAGAATAGGTACAAGTGTCGCCAACCCATTCTTTCCCGTGGGTGTCGTACGATGCGACTGATGGAAGTAAGCAATTATCAATTGTTTACTGGTGGTAGGGCTGGGTACCAAGTACCTTCGCCAAGTATCGAACACATACATAAAGTACAATAAAACCCACAAGAAGTGACTTAAACCATTTCGAAAATAAAACTTAAAAAAAGAAATTTGCAAATCCGTCTATAAATACCTATATGACGGAGTTATGTTCCAATATACAAAATATAAATACAGAAATTGAGAACTTTCTCCTTTGTTTAAGTCGCTTAAAATATAAAGCCATCGTTTCGAACCTTCGATCAATAGATAATAATTGACCAAGATCCGAACACTAAAACACGTTTCGAACTCTTGGGTGTTAGAATGTATCTCACTAAATCGTATCGACATCGCATAGTGTCATTGTGATTGGTTGAGAGATCAGCGTGATTGGCCGAGGAATTATTGCGATATCACGCGTCGGTTTCTTTACCAATCACAAGCGAGCCGGTACGATGTCGATACGATTTAGTGAGTTACATTCTATGGGCCTACGTCTTTCACTACGTTCCTTGATCTAATCATTTAGCTATCTGATTTACCTATGTATAATTTAAAAAAAACCATTGTATATCAATGACATCAACCATATTGGTTGTGACTTCTTATAGAACAAAGGTATTGAGACCTTCATGCGACCAATAAATCGGATAAATCCGCTGCGTACTATTTTATTTATTTTATTGCAGCTGTGTCTATAAATCGAGCCTCATAACAGATTACAATCCTTTTTTTGTTTTTTGTTTTGGCGGGAAAAAATGTTCCTAACCGCACACCCTATCGTTCGGGGAAACGACCAGGGTAGTGTGGGGCCTGCACCCACTAAAGAAACCCGCCGTGTGCCGTCTCTCCGCCTTTATTGGCGGGCCACTGAAACCATGTTATATTCCTTCGGTGGTAACTGATTACAATCCTGCTGTTGTACTATACATTTCTTCCCACAATCATTACACCTATAAGAGTTCGATGATTACCATATGAATTCTGATTAGCTGACTTCTGAAAAATCTAAGGTTTAATCAATCCTACCTGTTACCACTACCGGACCGTTCGCTGTGGCGTTCTCTTGGGGAGGCCTATGTCCAGCAGTGGACGATAAAAGGCTGATGGATGGATGGATGGATGAAAGTCGCTCAATGCGCTCAACCTACTATGGAGCAGGCTATGACCTCTACATGGCCGAATCCGTAATACTGAAATCTGAAGCAGAATAAGAGTGATTGATATACCCCGCTGGCTCAGCACGCTGAAGTGGCGATGCGCAGGCCACATCTCTCACGAACCAACAACCGTTAGGAAAGAAAGGTGATCTCGAGTGGCGACCACGTATCGGATAGCGCAGTGTAAGACGTCTATGACCAGGCGGACAGCCGTGGTAAGCAGGTGATACAAAACCGTCCATTGATGGAAGCCTATTTCCAGCAGTGGATGACAAAAGGCCGATGGATGGATGGAATAAAGCGGCGAATTTCAACTATAGTTCTGAAGTGATGGTGGCATAAGCGACACATTGTGTGAAATAATACTCTCGAGGATATTATAGCACGAGTGTAATTATGAGTATGATTTATGGTTAAAGCTCAACAATGCTGATACTGGTTCTACAAAATATCCAAGTAAAAGATAAGGCTAAAATTAGGTTTATGCATATTTTAAGTACGTATTGGTCATGAGGCAAAATACACAATAACAAACTTTTGAACCTACTTATAAAAATATGCTTATCGAGTATCTTTCGATTTCTAAAAAAGTTATATAAATATTGTATAACTTTTTTTATTTTTAATCTATAATTATAAAGCTGTAACAGAGCTACTAGCTGTACATTTAAGATATTTTAGAAAAAAAAATGACTGAATTAGGCTATATGTATAGGCGTGTCTAAACACAAAACGATTTTTTTAGATTTTTTGTCTGTTTCTTTGTAAGCGCATGAAAAAACTACTGAATAGATTTTGATGCAACTTTTTTTGTTTGATAGCTCTTGATTAGACTTAACAACTGGTATATATTTTATCCCGCTACTATATCGAGAACTTGAGATATTACCTAAAAACTAGCCTTTGGCTGCGGCGGAGCCGTAATCTATAAAATCGTTTAGTATTCCACACGAATTCTCTATAATTAGTGATTGAAAATATTCTATTTAACTTTCCAATGCATTTATTTATTTTCACCAATTTCGTTCATATCCATTCAGTCATTAGGTTCATAATGCGAAAAATAATAATTGTCCTACCACAACTATTCCTTTTTTCGGGATAAAAGTACCTAACCATTATGTTAATTCTCATCTATATCTCTACCTACCTACAAAGTTTTATCCCAATCCGTTTAATCGTTTTGGCTCACGGACATTCACAAATATTCGCATTTATAATATTAGTAGGCACGCTACCAGGATAGTAGGATTATTTAGTATTTTCTCTCTCTCTCTCTCTCTCTCTCTATATCAATAGATATCGCTGTCTTGCACTGCAGCAATTTTCCTCTATTTTAGCTTTTATAGAGCGATATATTGGATGAAATTTATTAACTCTAATTTTTTTTATTCAGTAATCAAGTATCGCCAATATATTGAAGTGATCTAATGAAATAGGATTCAAGGATTTCGAAAAATATATTCTCTCTTATTTTAATGGTGAGATTAATAATATATTTGATAAAATAAACCTACAAAATACAACGATCCGCCATGATAGCTTAACACTAATCAGAGCGAATGACGTCACGTACCTTAGCGTGACGTCATTCGCTCTGAACGTTATTCTAAAATAGTGTCTTTCGACTCTATGTTTACTGTTGCTGTACTGAGCCGTGACGTCATGACAAATGGAGTGCGTTTTGACGTGAGTTTGAAATTCTAAATTCAAATTTCATTTTATTGCATAAAAAACCAATAGTTTTAAAGAAATATGATATATTTTTCAGTTATTAGATACTTTTGAATATAATAGAATAGATTTTGAAAAACAGTCATCATGCCTATTAGGTATAAGTAACATTTGTGTGGTACCTATCTGCGTCGCCGGCGTTTTTTTTGCATTGACAAAGACCACGGTGCTGATAACCCCTCGATAAACACTAACGACAATAATATTGACTAGAAATCTCATCACTCTAGTGAATAATATTGATACTTAGATTTAATTATTATAGTTATATTTAACTGCCTTGGCGGTGGTGTTGCGGCAGTGTGTGCGACTGATGATCATGAGGTCTCGGGTTCGATCCCCTGGGTGGGGCAATGTTGTTGACCAATTGAAAATTTTTTAGTAGTATCTAGCTCGGAGTTTGGAATTGTGCTCGGTAGACGGCAATAGGCTCGCCCCCTATTTAGTGGGACTTAAACATAACTGGCGAACCGTGGGTGTGTAATAAACCTCTGCCTACCCCTTCGGGGAATACAGGCATGATGCTTTGTTTGTAGATAAAGTGTATTTTCGAATTCACATTTTTCACTTTGTGTTTAATGTAAAGTGCATAGTTATCTAACAAAAATCATTTTATTCTTTTTAATGTCTAAACCTTTATATTATAAATGCGAACGTGCGTATGTTGGTTAAGCTTCCTAGCCGCAGCTACCTACTCAAAATCATCACGATATTTAGCATACATAGGTACAATCCGAAATTCAGAAATAGGCCTTTTATACCCAAAAATTGTGAGTTGATTGTGAGTGATAACATTTTTGGCTTAGAGATCATTAATATGCCTAAGGGTATGTAGACGATTCGGTTCTTGGGCCGCTCCTGTGGGACATCGGCTACGACTGGGTCCTCCGTGGCCGGCTCCCCCCCGGGCTGGGCGTAATTTGCTACGCAGACGACACGCTCGTCACAGCCCGGGGCTGGACCCTCGAGGAGGCGGCAACGCTGGCCACCTCAGGTACCGCGGAGGTGGTCAGGCGGATTGAGGCGCTGGGGCTTAGGGTGGCCCTTGAAAAGTCGGAGGCCCTACTGTTCCATGGGCGCCGACGGGGCCCGCCCTCCAGCGCCTCGATAACGGTCAATGGGGTGGGCTTGCCAATCCAGGCCCACATCAAATATCTGGGCCTGGTATTGGATGGACGGTGGCACTTTGACGAGCACTTCCGCCGTCTTGCGCCAAGGCTCGTCAACACGGCGTCCGCCCTCGGGCGACTTATGCCGAATTTGGGCGGACCGAGTCTTGCGTGTCGACGACTCTACGCGGGGGTAGTACGGTCGATGGCGCTGTACGGCGCGCCCGTGTGGGCGGAGTCCCTGGCCGCTCGTAATAGAGCCCTTCTGTGGCGTCCACAGAGGGTCGTAGCGGTCAGGGCAATACGCGGGTACCGCACGGTCTCGACCGATGCAGCCTGCGCGTTGGCCGGAACCCCCCCGTGGGATCTGGAGGCGGAGGTGCTCGCCGACGTCTATCGGCGGGCGTCGACGGCGCGGGCGGGGGGCAGCCGCCCCTCGCCGAGCGTAATGTCATCGTGGCGGGAAGATGCCCGCCGCGCCACCGTCCTAAAGTGGAAGTCTCGGCTGGAGACGCCCCGAGCCGGTCTCTGGACCGTGGGGGCGCTCCGGCCGATCTTGGAAGAATGGGCAGGGCGGCAGCACGGGATCCTCACCTTCCGGTTGGTGCAGGTTTTGTCGGGGCATGGTTGCTTCGGCAAATACCTGCACACGATCGCAAGGAGGGAGACGACCCCAGGCTGTCACCACTGCGACTGCGACGAGGACTCGGCGCAGCACACGCTCGAGTCGTGCCCGGCATGGGATGTGCAGCGCCGGGAACTCGTTGCAGTCATAGGCGTGGACCTGTCGCTGCCGGCCGTTGCGCGAGCGATGGTTGGCAGTGACAGGGCCTGGACCGCGGTCGCCGCCTTCTGCGAGGCTGTCATCTCGCGGAAGGAGGTGGCGGAGAGGGCCCGTGAGGAATCCTCCTTCGCGGACCCGATTCGCCGCCGGCGCGAGGGGCGGCGTGCGCGCGCTTACTTGCGCCTTATGCCGCCCTAGCCGAGGCTGCGGACGGCGGGGTCGGGGAGTACCCTGCCGTCCGCGGAAGCCTACCGCGAAGGTGCGACGCCCAAGTGCGCGAGGCGTCGCTCAAGAGAGGGTGCCCGTAGGGGCTGCCGCCTGCGGATCGCGGTCGTAACGACGCGGTACCCGTGATCCGCCGTAGCAAGGGCGGGTGTAGGCGCACGGTGGGTTTTTAGTGGGTGAGAGCCCCATTCACCCCGTTGTCTCCCCGGGCAGCGGGGTGTGCGGTAGGACATTTTTGCCCACCTAAAATAAAAAAAAAAAAAAAAAAAAGGGTATGTAGACGACATCGTGGGCACTATCTAGTATTTTATTTTATATCCTTGATTTTAATTTATCCTTGATTAAGTGACATTTTGACTGCTCTATTGCAGAGAAAGCATTGGTTATTCTGTCCAAACATAACACCAAATATTGACTAATTAAAATGTAAGTAATTAAACAAAACCGTCCGTCTACTAATGGATTATTTTAATCAGTTAATCGATACATGATAATTATACATTAATACAAGCTTTCTCAATTAGATACAAGGCAGATAAATATATATTATACTTTATACCCAATATAAAGATATCGTATCTAGTCAATAATCGCTACGGGTGTGAATTTGGAAAATGGGCTTTTATAAATTAAAAAACGGAACGTAATAAGTTGTGTGAATAACTGAATATTCCCCGCGACATGGGTTATGCAGCATAACCTATGCTTAACGTGACCATTTCTTTTTCCGATCAAAACGCGTTCCAACTAAAAAAAATCGATCTTATAAACTGATTTTTTAGACGCCCACAATTTATTTCATTATTCACTAAAGAAAATATTCTTTTTACTGTAGCATTTGTAGCAGGCAGACATGACATTATATTCAATTAAAATAGAAAAGTTTTCATGCTCAAGATTGTTGATGGGAAAGTGTTTTGCACCCAATGAGTTTCGATGTAAACATTTAAATTATCCCATTCTGCAATTTTTTGCATGATGTACTTAGAAATTAACGAAAATGAAAACACGGGACTATTTTGCGTCCCGAGGCTTTGTGTGGGGACAACGGGACAAATAACCGAAAAATGAGCTTGTCCCGTTCAAAACGGGACGAATGGTCACTTTAGTTATGCCACACAGGAGGGTATATTTTAATTTTACCGTAGAAGTAATGACACACAATTCCAATGGTCCGCCAATAAAGATGGAGAGACGCACGCGGTGGGTTTATTTAGTGGGTGAAAGCCTGTTCGTTGCCGCGAACGTTGAAAATATAGGTATATTTTAATCAACAAATCTGAATATGAATATAGGATATATAAGTTTCTGTGTCGCAGGGGACTGAAACAAGGAATATAGTATAGACTCAAAATCAGAAAAAATAATTGTGGATCACATAAAGGCCGGCGTTGACTTGACTGGCTGGCGTGGGATGGTACGGCAAAGTATGTTCGGAACGCCGAGGGATGCTTCGGCATGCCAGAGGGTGCCGAAGGATCCTTTGGCAAGCCAAAAGATGTCGCGTGATACTGCACATTTGATATGAGGTCGGCGCTCAATTAGTTTATCCATTCGGTTTTCGCGTTGTTCAAGAGTTAGGTGTGTATTAAAAATGATAAAACGGGATTTGATAATAGCAGTTCTCGCTGAAGAGGAAGAGAAAAAATGCGTCCTGAAATATAAAAAAAAAATAACTGGATACGTAAGCTATGTACAAAAAGTGAATTAAGCAACTTGTTCAATGATTTAAGTCTTAAGATTTGAGGCGTCTTGACTCGCCCTCCGCACCGCGCTCGCATCTGTACGTACGTGCCAAAACATGCTGAAGCCCGCCGAGGCGTCCCGCGGTATGATCGGTCTGCTTGTAACGTTATCAACGAAATTTGTGTGCCAATAGTACCTATACATTCAAATTAATTTCCTCTTACAAAAATCTTTTGCCGTGTCATCCCGCGTCATCACGTCAAGTGAGCGACGGCTTTTGTAGTAGTTACCGTGTTTATGATATATTTAAAAAATGTTCCTGTACCTATCTAAAAAGTACCCATTTGTCGTTCTAATTCTTTCTAGCGTCACAATGTCTCCAGCAATCTTAGTCACCGGTGGAGCAGGGTACGTTGGGTCTCATACTGTCGCCACTCTTCTCGAGAAGCAGACGGACGATCTTGAGATTATTGTATTAGACAATCTGTGCAATGCGTACCGCGCTCTGGGACAAAAGAAACCTGAGCCACTGAGGATCATAGAGGAAATGACAGGAAAAACCATTAAGTTCTATGATGTGGACATCAGAGACGCGAGCGGCTTGAGTACGATTTTTGAAAATGTGAGTGTTTAGCTTGTGTTGCTATTTTCTATCTATATTACTATAAAGCTGTAACAGAGCTATGTCTGTACATTTAAGATATTTGAGAAAAATACTGTATCTAGGCTATAAAGCGTGTCTAAATACAAATCGATTTTTTTTGATTTTTCGTCTGTTTGTCTGTTTACCTGTTTGTTCGTTCGCGCATCACGCAAAAACTACTGAACTTTAGACTTACAACTTAAAACTGGTATGCATTTTATTTTATATCGGGAACCTGAGATAGATAGGTATAACCTAAAAACTAGCTTTTGGCTGTGGCGGAGCCGCGGGCAAAGGCTAGTACAGTATAAGGCCGTAACTGGGCTTGAACTGGGCTATGTCTGTACATTTGAGATATCTGATAAAAAAACTAAAACCAATGTGAAATTGAAAATGCTTACATTTAATGGCACCAGCAGGATTGGAACCTGCGTAACTTAGATTACAGTTCAATATTTAAAAAGACAACAATATTGTTGTTAAAATGTTCCACTTCAAATCGGGTCATATTAATAGAAGAGTATTTTAAATGGAACATTAAAAAACATAGGTATAAAGTATATACATAAATAATTTTATGAATGAGGAAAAAGAGAGAACGATAGAGAGCACTAAAGTAGTGCGAGCGGGAATATTACCTGCGTCCCTTCCGATAAGGGGAAGTGCTCTAAGCTGCTGAAGTATCGCACTGACCTTACGGCCATACCCAATCTCCTCATCACATTTGTCTTTACGGACCAACGCCACCTGTCGGATGCATTTACATGCATTAGGTTATCCAATATATTAAGTTTAATTTTGTGTATAAAATATAATATAGTAAGTTTAAGTTTAATTTTGTGTTTTTTCCTCATTCACAAATAATTTGTACTTTGAAGCAGATGAGCATTTCAACTGCTAAAATACAGAACAAATTGTTTAAAAAGTCGTGCCATCGAATAGTATGAAATTTAATTACTAGATAATATTATAAACTAGTTTATACCTAATATTAGTAAGCCATAACGTGCAGATCATGTATAGGTAAACTTAATATCTATTATTATTTCAGCACGACATAAATTGTGTAATTCACTTCGCCGCTCTGAAAGCAGTGGGTGAATCCGTACAGAAACCTTTGGAATACTATCAAGCGAACATATCGGGAACATGTACGTTATTGGATGTGAGTAATATTTATATTATTGGATCGCAATAACTAGAAGCCAGGTAATAACCGTAAAAATAAAGGATTAACTGTCTATCGGCGATATTTTGCACGCCTCATAAGCGAATCGTTGAGCTGGGAACTATTATCACTTCACACAAAACAACTGATTTTCCAACTAAAAATGACTCTATTTATCATATATTGCACTTGTAAAATAATATACATATAAACAACACATATCAAGAAAATACTTTATTTTTGATGCCATTTTTGTTATTTAAACTAGTTAAAAAAACTGTTTAAAAATGTTCTGTTTTGGACGTCCGTGTATCTGTATGTGAATCCTGTATGTTATCACGATAACGACCGAAATAATTTACTAATCGAGTCTTTTTTTTCTCAGTACAATTAGGAATAGAACCCTATCACTTTTCACGGTCTGATTCGGTGTGGTTTAATTGTTATTAATAAACAAAAATAGTTTGAATATGTATGGTCGATTCGATCATACACTAAAACCAGCGCTATCTGCCTTATTTAGTGAGAACTACTTCTATAGAACCAATATAGTAGTACTTCTTAAAATTAGCGCTATCTCTTTAAGACATGAGAACCACATTAGTACTTTTTGAAATTAGCGCTGTCTTATGTGTTTTATTGAAAACTACTTAGACAAATACATTCCATCCATCAGCCTTAGACCAATACATTCCATCCATCAGCCTTAGACCAATAGAATAGACCAATACATTATTAGTTACTTATTCAATGAAAAATGAAATTATGAGGCGTGCACTTTTGGATTTTCCAATTTTTTTTTTAATTATTACTGTGGTGGCATAGAACTTACGGTCCGCCTGGTAAGCGGTTACCGTAGCCTATAGACGCTAGAAACAGCACATGCGCAGGCAGGCACTAGCGCGTTGCTACTTCCCTATTGCTTATAATGAGGCGGAGAGGTACGATGCTACAGAACAAATGAGCGGCCTGCGGCGCTCCGATTTTTTAACTGACTTCAAAAAAGGAGGAGGTTCTCAATTCGACTGTATTTTGTTTTTTATATTTGTTACCTCAGAACTTTCGACTGGGTGAAGCGATTTTGATGATTCTTTTTTTAGTTGAAAGTTGTTCCCGTATGGTTCCATTTCAATTTGCTCTTGTTCTGACAATGGCATCCATGAAAAAACCATGTCTTAATATTTTTTTGTTAAAATTTTACTTTTTGTATACGACGTGGATGGCTATAGATGACAGCAACACCAGAGGCATCACTCGCACCTCGCCATCTCCAAGGAAAGAGAGGTGGAAAGAAAGGATAATAAGTAAAGGAGAGGGAGGCTATTTGAGACTGCGGTGCTCTCACTCACCATACGAAATAGAAAAATATATACCTAGAAATATATATACCTACCGTTGTTTCACTGTGATCTTCTGAGAGTGGTACTTCCCCGATCGAGCCGATCCATTCATGCTGGGATAAGCAAGGCCACGTTGCTAATGTTGCTATGTTGGATGCTATTATTTTGAGGTTTATTTTGTTTTGGACTGCCTCTGTGGTGCAGCGGTAGTGTAAGTGACTGCTGATCATGAGGTCTCGGGTTCGATCCCCGGGTCGGGCAGTGTTATTGAGTGTAGGTAAAAAAAAAATTCTCAGTAGCAGCCCGGATTTTGGAAATGTGCCCGGTAGACGTCAATAGGCTCGCCGCCTATTACGTGGGACTTAAACATAGCTGGCGAATCGTGGGTGTGTAATACACCTCTGCCTACCCCTTCGGGGAATACAGGCGTGATGCTATGTTTGTTGTTTGTCTATTTTTTGTGTGCCAACACTAAGTTTCTAGTGAATGTTGTCTATAATTTTATTTACCTAGTGGTAGAGCCTTGCTAATCCCAGCACGAATGAGCCGGCTCGATCGGGGAAGTACCACCCTCTCACATAAAATCAGCGTGTAACAACAGTACTTACTTGTACCGCTATGTTTCGTATGGTGAGTGAGAGCGCCGGAGGCCATAACCCCTGATGGCGACGCGTGAGTGATGCCTCTGATGTTGTTAGCGTCTATAGGCTACGATAACCGCTTACCATCAGTGCTTGTTCGTCACACATGTAGTAGGTATAAAAAAAATCGTAGAAGCATAGATATCTTCTATAAATATAAAAAAAATCTCAACAGGTAATGCGGAAATTTGGTGTTTACAAACTAGTGTATAGCTCATCGTGCACAGTCTATGGAGAGCCTACGAGATTACCGATAGACGAAGGACATCCCACTGGACAAGGGCTTACCTCGCCCTACGGCAAGTCCAAGTACTTCTGTGAGGAACTCATGAAAGACGTCTGTATCAGCGACCAGGTGAGGAGATGGCCATCGAAATACAATTTCACGGACACAGTACACCCAGACTCAGAACAACCATTTGTGGATCACACAAAGAATTGTCCTGTGTGGGAATCGAACCCACAACACTAGGACGGGAGGCCAGTGTCTAAACTACTCCGCCATCTGTGCAGTTAAAATTATCTATATAACCTAACATTTTTTGGGGTAAAACATATCCTGTGGTAAAAACTGATTGTGTGTCAAAATTCATACAAATCTGTGGTGTGGTTGAATAACTAACATACAAATTCTAAATTTCACGTTAGGTAAGATAAGTACGAGTCGTACGAGGTGACTAAGGGAAGTAAGCAATTATCATCCATTGCATTACTGGTGGTAGGGCTGGGTACCAAGTGAGAGTACTCGCTTGCTATCGGGCTCTAGCGGGTAGATATCACCATTCCCCGTGTGACCGGATGAAGCTCATCGGTGTGTTTTGTTTGTAGCAGGAGATAGCCAGTTAATTCTTACATTTCATATCTGTGAAATGAAATGGTGAGCAGCAGCTTGACAACACTCTACCATATCAAATCAAATAGTTCCTTTCTCAGGAAGATCACGTGAAATATATCGTGGAGGGTCTGCACAGAGTGCAATGATGGCCATCGATTTAAATAAACGTCCGATGCCACACTGACAAGTATTTTTTTTTATTAGTGGCAAAGGTGGTACCGTAGCCTATAGCCAGAGGCATCACTCGCGGTTCGCCATCTTCAAGGATAGGGATAGGAGGTGTAGAGAATGGAGAATAAGGACAGGATAGAAAGGATAATAAAGAGAGGATAGAAAGCGTAATAAGGATGGTTTGGACCTCCAGCGCTCCTACTCATCTTACGAAACAACGATAGCCGTTGTATGACCGAATGCTGTAAAGCAGTGGTCGGCAACCCGCGGCCCGCGAGCTTCCCTCTTGCGGCTCGGGATTGTATTTTTTAGCATTTTCATTTATATACCTAAATAAATAGTAATAATAAGTAATTATAACATAAATTATTATGGTACTTAATTGTAATGGGAAATCGTTTAATATGCCCTTGCTATAAAAAAGAATAAAACGTGAAACCCCATTATGATACCGAGCATTAAGTTAAATTTGCAATTTTTTTTTTATTTATTAGTATTTTTTTTTATTCTTCGTTATTTCTCTCAATAAAATTAAAATGTCTTTAAATTTTAAATAATATTATGACAAATTCGGCCTGCTTTTCTTTATATAGCCTCCCTGTGGCCCCTGCCAGGCAAAAGGTTGCCGACCCATGCTGTAAAGTGTTCGAAACGTCGGCGATGGCATAATAGAAAATCAAGTAAACGCGATAGATTCCGTAAACGTAGTTTTGTTTCATATGTTTAACATTCGCGTAAATATCAGGAAGTAAGAAGGAAGAATAAGAAGGAAGAATTTAGTATATACTCATTGAGTTATACACAAAAGAAGGATGAAAGATAAATTGTGATTTTTTCAGAAATGGAAAATAATATCGCTTCGATACTTCAACCCTGTTGGAGCACATCACAGCGGACGGATTGGAGAAGACCCGTCTGGCACACCTAACAACCTAATGCCGTATATAGCACAGGTTATTTTTATATTTTTAAACATTATAGTCTTATTGTTCGAGTCTGTTCAGAGCATGAAGTTCAGTCCGTAATCAACCACACTGATCCAGTATGCAGATTTTTAAGAAAAATGGATTAGGTAAAGCGTGTAATCTATACTAATATAATAAAGCTGAAAAGTATGTTTATTTGAACGCGCTAATCTTTGGAACTACCAGTCAGATTTGGACAGGGGCAGCTATATACCTAATATATATTTAACATCACATTACGGTTCTTAGGACTGAACAAAATGGGACTTGGAGGCGGAGGTGCACAGCCTGATGAAAATAATATCTATCGTGACATTAAGGACGAGCTTTTCTAGTAATAAAATCATTGTACGTTCAATTCAAGGTTGCAGTAGGTCGCCTAAAAGAACTGCTCGTGTTTGGTAACGACTACCCAACGGTGGACGGCACGGGTGTCAGGGATTATATTCACGTGGAAGACTTAGCCGAGGGACACGTGAAAGCCGTCAAACTGTTCTCACAGCCAGGCTTCAGCGGCTTTCATGCTGTCAACCTAGGTAAGTGTAGGCTTATTATTACGGAGAGAAGGTGCACGGCAGATTGTTCTGGGATGAAGTGGAGGTACCCTGTGATTGTTCTGGGGTGAAGTGAAGGTATCATTGAGTATGTGATTAGATATATTTTTGCTATCCAAATATGTATAAAATTCAATCAAATAGGTGCTAATCCAGTGGGCTGTCGGTCACTCCAGTTCTCCTACGGATCTCCGTATGACGGACCCGATTCCATAGAGAAATATACGAAAGGGTTGAGAAGTAGTATCACAACTGAATTATCTACTTCCGTAAGGGATGGAAAACTATAAGCAAAACCCTTTAGTGTGAAGGAGGGTCTTGTCTAGAAGTTGTTGAAGTGTCACGCTCACAAGAGATGTAATCTTTAAATAGCTTTTATTGAAGAGATCAGTGACCTTCTTTTTTGGCGGGAGAATGGGTCCTAACTGTACACCCCGTCGTTCGGGACAACGAACAGGGTAGTGTGGGGCCCTCACCTACTAAATAAACCCGCCGTGTGCCGTCTCTCCGCCTTTATTGGCGGACCACTGGAACTATGTTACATTACTTCAGTGGTAAAAGATCCGTGCAATACATATAGTACCTTTAAATTAATTTTCTTTTAGATGTAATATATCACTAATAATGATCATCGTACATTATAAAGCTGTAACAGAGCTATGTCTGTACATTTAAGATATTTGAGAAAAAATGAATCGTCGTGATGACGTCTTTGATATCAAAACATTTTTATTAGAATAGTATTTGTCTATTTGTTTGTTCGGATATCGCGCAAAAACTACTCAACGGATTTTGATGATACTTTTTTATTTTATACCTCTCAATCAGATTTAAAATCTTTTATCGGGAACCTTTTTTTTTGTTAAGGCGGGAAAAAATGTTCCTAACCGCACACCCCGTCGTTAGGGGCAACGAACAAGGTAGTGTGGGGCCTTCATCCCCTTAAGAAACCCGCCGTGTGCCATCTCTCCGCCTTTATTGGCGGGCCACTGGAACTATGTTACATTCCTTCGGTGGTACTATATCGGGAACCTGAGTTATAACCTAAAAGCCGCTGGCAAAGGCTAGTTAGTTTAGTAACAACAGTAGTTTTTATAATATTGCTTGATGTTAGTGTCAGCCGTGTGGGTCCGGCTTTAGAATTGTCTCACCCCTCTCCACCCATGGGAGCCGTAAGAACCGACTCAGGGATACCGGGGGAGTGGGCAGCAGCACTCCATCGAGTATTAACAACATCCACTGCGATCGCCAACCCGCCTGCCAAGCATGGCGATTACGGCACTATCCCCCCATTCTTGGGGAGGCCTATGTCCAGCAGTGGACTTTAAAAGGCTGATGGATGATGTTGGTATAAATAGGGTTGATGCATGCAGTTCCCCCTCGCACTTTCTGTCACTATAATGGTTTTTAGGAACTGGTACGGGCTACTCGGTCCTACAAATGATTGCTGCTTTCGAAGCAGCTTCAGGACGTCCAATCCCCTACCGCATCGTTGGTCGGAGAGCCGGTGACATAGCAACCAATTACTCAGATGTAGGGTTGTCACAGAGACTACTCGGATGGAGAGCTGTGAAAACCCTTGACGATATGTGCAGGGATACTTGGAGATGGCAGAGTAATAACCCTGAAGGATTCAAAAAAAGTTAACGGGACTAAGTCTGTAACTTTTGCCTCGTTGTAAAAATACCTGTTAGGATATTTTTGCTTTGTTTTTTTATATGGCAATTTGTTAGTGCCATAAATGATTTTTCTATTTATTAAGTACCTTTATTGAAATATTTTTTTATTTATCAGACAAATATAATTATAATAATAATATATTTGAGTTGTTGTTAAAAATTTTTAATCTGGCAATTTTATTATTAAATTATTATTTACTAAATAATATGTTCCTATTGTGTTGCCATATCACATTTACTATATTATTGCATTTTTATTTAAATATTATTTAATTTAGGGCCAAAGAAATACCAAATACATACTTATAGCCAAAGTACCTATTTACAATTAATTATTGACTAAAATTTATTCAAAAAATGATTATATATATGATACACTGAAGCTGCATGGCAAAAGGCTTTTGACTACTAGACTGACATTTAAAACGGCTGATGAAATTGCCACTATTTATATTACCAACATTCTTTAATTCGATCCTGTAGATACGTCTCTTTCGTGTCACGTGTGTGTATACAGGTCCAAAAATGAATAGCGGGTTTGTTTTGAATGCCTACGCAGGATTTATGTTAGTAATTTAACTCTGCGTATTTGTTTCGGTTATCTCATTTAATTGAGAATAAATCAGTCTTAATAATATAATATACATTCAATTTTATTATTTAATAATCCATTAGATATTTTTTTAACAACAAATATTGTGCATGAAATAATCCGATAAGAAATAAATATAAGGCAAATCTTGGAGCGCTAGTTATTGAAATTATTATATCAAAAATACTGTTATTTATAATTTAAATATATTGTTTAAAGGCAAGATGATTCACAAGGATTAGTGTTTATCTATTAAGTTCGAAAAATGTTTTGTATGTAAATTAAAAATTTTGCATTACTACATGGCACAACCCTAGCGGAGTATTAGATATAAATCAGGCATGAGCCGATGATGACATCGGCTTTACCTTGGTGTTGCCCGTGAGCGGTAGTTCCCACTTACCACTACCAATGGCTAGTCTGCCGCTATTCGTTATTAAAAAAAGTTAAGTACCTATTATCAATATCCGTACCGCAAACAGTTATTAGCAGTTTATTAAAAAACACAAAATCATGTAAAATAGTGCTTATTAAATGAATTTCATGTGAAGCTATCACAGATATAAAATTAATTAAAGCTAATATTTCATAGATGAGTATAATTAACATTTTTAACTTGAACAGGCTTTATGTTTTCTTTGTGGTGCTAAATATATATTGTTACTAGGCCTATCAAATATTCGCATTTATTAGTATTACTTTTATTTAATGTAAACCAATCATTCCTTTAAAAAATGCATTCTTGTAAAATGGTAAACATTTGCTTTTATTTATGGTGCTATAGATATAGACCTAATTTAACGCTGGTCATATGACATGTATTTTATCTAATAAATATAATAATAAACAATTGTTTTATTTCTACATAGTGCACTTACTGATTCAAGTATCAATGTCTTGGAGATTTAAGCTTGATGCTTGAACTTAACTAAAGGGATCTTTTTTGATCTATATTTTTTAGCATTTGACATGCTCCGCCACTTTTTAAAGTATAAATTATTTGAGAATAAGGAAAAAGAGTACACCCGCTAGTACAAAAAATCTCTTTTTCCTTATTCTCAAATAATTTATACTTTAAAAAGTGGCGGAGCATGTCAAATGCTAAAAAATATAGATCAAAAATGTTTAAAAAAAATCGCGCCATCAAATAGTATGAATTTTAATTGCAAAATTAAACTTACTATATCAGTTTAATGCATGTAAATGCTTCCGATAGATGGCGCTGGTCGTAAAGACAAATGTAATAAGGAGATTGGGATGGTCGAAGGACCTGTACTATAGCTCAGTGGCTTAGAGCACTTCCCCGGTTTGGAAAAGACGCGGGTTCGTTTCCCGCTAGTACAAAAAATCTCTTTTTCCTTATTCTCAAATAATTTATACTTTATAAAGGGATCTTCTCATGATTGAGTGAGAGTGCCAGAGACACAGATCTCCATCTCATCCATTCTCTGTTACTGCTACTCTTTCCATGAGGTTGTCAATGCGCAGCACAAGTTTTGCAAATACGGATAACCATCAGGTATGTATGTGTGTAAGAATTATGACGTACTGATATGGATCCGTGCTGTGTATTGCTGAAAAATTCCATTGTCAGTCGACTCTGTCGAAAATATTTGTAGGCAACTGAATTGATTTTCGTACTCAATTGTGAAGTGTTAAAAATAAAACACATATTTCAATTAATCTGTATTATCTAAAATTACAAATCTTTCATAATTTCAATAATTACAACTAGTTATCGCGTGATTATTCAGCACATACCGTCAACTCGGTCCTCTAAAAATATCAGATTTACATTTTTACAACATTCGACTAACGATTAACATTGGAGTTTATTATCTTAGGGGGAGAAGTGCTAGATAATACGTAACACAAGGTTATAGGTAACATGCTTTAATAAAATACACTTACATAATATTGATGTAGGTATTTGTAAATAAAAATTGCAATAAAAACGCACGTACTGCATTAGAATATGCTATTAACATTATTTAAAAACAGTACATTGTACAGAAATACAAAATAGCATAATATTACAAGATGTATGGAAATTTGTATTATGCAATTGCAGCTTCTTTTAAAAACAATTCATAAAACATTTGTTCTTTGGGCTTGCTAATTATAAAAAACGCTACACCAATATTAGTCTTATAAGAAAAATAAAAACATATAATGCCAAACCCTATATAATTGTGCTGAAGTCGGATTAAAAAAAAGTATAAAGCTTATGTTATTGAAACGAGAGTGGGGAACATTGATACAATCTAATACATTTTATAAGATTATTACTTTAAGGCATATACTATTTATGTATACTTTATACATTTCAATAATGATATCTTATTTTTGTTAATATGCATTTCATTGGTTTGTCTGTCTAGAGACCATCGTCATTTAAAGTGATAACACTTAAGTATCAGACTTCGCGTCTTCTAAAAGTTTACAAAATGATAATTTTGCATCAATATTTCCAAATATCCCACAAGAATAAAATTGCACTTATATAAAAAAAAAAAAAGCAGCGCCTAAAAAATTATCCTTTACTACTAAATCTGACGTAAAAGTTGGCGCGAAAATATAATACAGTTTTAAAAGATGGCGTCTTTCTCTTTTAGCTTTTACTTCAATAAATTCTATTTTCTGAACATTCTTTGTACTGAACACACAATGAATCTGAAAAATATACGTAATGTATTTTTTAGGCTATTACACTCGCACAATTCAAGCGCCAAGGAAAAGTCGTAATTACAACTATGTATATAAAATATGTGATTGCATATAAGTTATGGTGTATTTTATACAAGAAATTAATATCAATAAACATTATCTCTATATGCATTGTAGTATACTGCAATACAGACTGTACAATGACTATTATTATTATTGTAGCGTGATACAATTATCCAAATGCAAAGATCATTACTTACTGGACTACAAATCTATATTGCAGTCACTATACAGATATAAGGCAACGATTGGTAATGTAAATAGTCTATGAAAGTATTGGTGTGACAGCATGGGTAATTCTCCATCAATGATTAACCAACGAGTGGAGAGCAACACTCTATTCTAGGTGATAATTCAGCAGCAGTGGTACAATGGTATCTGCTGGTAAGTTAGTTATGTATATAAGTACCTACTATCAGGGACAGTCAAGTCAGAAATTATTGTATGTCCACAATACACAACTGCTTTGAACAATAATTAAGGACTGTATATTCAAAAGGGCTTATTTGGTCAAGAATGTTTATATGGATTGAGTGAATGAAAACTTAAGTAAGTCTCTTTAACGCATAATGGAATGCTGTTTTGTCAATAATTTCTAAAATGAGAAAGGACACTCATTGTAGGCCTCACAAACAATCTTATAAGACAGGACTGAGGTAGTAAAATAATTACCTGGTAGATTTTAGAAGTTTGCTCCAACCCGTTGGCATTGAGAGATAAAAGGACAAGGGAATGGCTTGGTATTAATCTAAGTTCACTTTGGTTGCTAGGTAACTTATGGAAATAATGGTGTATAGCCAAGAATTACGTGACACTTTCACACCAAACCGTGATATTATGAAAAATGAATTATGCTGTGTTATGGCAAATCGCTTTGAGGAATAGAATTATTATAATGAACACAATTTCTTTATTTATTATCCTCATTTTAAGACTGTTAGTAACTACCTCCTGTTGTATAAATAAAATTAAATAAATAAAATTGAAGTGTCTGTGATGACTAAATAACATGTTGTGTATGATGCCTTATGCCGTGTGGGGCCGGCTTTAGAATTGTCCTACCCCTCTCTACCCACGGGAGTCGTAAGAGCCGACTTAAGGAATACCGGGGATGTGGGCAGTGGCGATTTCGGCAATATCCCCCATGACGGGACCGCTTGTTGTGGCGTTCTCTTGGGGAGGCCTATGTCCAGCAGTGGACGATGAAAGGCTGATGGATGCTATGATGCCTTTATGTTAAAACACAACAAAATACAAATGTTTAAAGTTGTTGTCTTTCTGTATATCTGTTTATCTCCAGAGTGGCTACACCGATTTGGATGGGACTTTCATTGACAGATAGCTAATGTTATAAAGAGAACTTAGGCTACTTAAAAAATTTAAATTGAGAAAGTAATTAGGATTTCACACAAAAATACAAAATAAGTAAATTCTATGCAGATGAAGTCTTGGGTAGTAGCTAGTATTTCTTATTAGCGACAAATAATTTTCATATCTTTTACCGCATAAGTAGACATCATAAAAATTGAGTTTACCTGGGATGTCGTAACTCAAACCATATTACGTCATGAACTTTGTAATAAATTTGAAATCTCTATGGATATGATTTGCCAAAACACATATATGGTAAATGTAACTATATTAAATAACATTACGTGTTTTTCTTTTTTTCATCATTACATAACTAAAAACACCCAAGGTAGACGAGATCCTGACTGCACCAGTTTAGAAATTGAAAGCTATGCGTCACACTTAATGAATACAAAAAAAGTTGGAATGACCAATGATGCCATTGTAAAAAAAAAAAAAAATTGCTAGGAAATATACATCTAGAGACTATGGTCCAAGCTGAGTAAAATATGTCATTCTCACTATAGCTAAATAGACACAGCCTTCCACTATAAGTTTAGATATCTACTGATTAAAAGATATATTTCTATATATTTTACTGACACCACTGGTCTTCAACGGAGTAATGTGCAATTGAAGATATGTAATATAACGAGACAGTTCAATCGTTTATTCGACATTTTGAAACCAAAGGCATCATGGTAATATTTTTCATAGAAGTGATATTTTTAATATTATTATTTAGTAATATTTTTTTCAAAGAAAGTTTTTCCAGTATTATAGATTGATGATGTAAATAGCATTCTTTATCGCGTCATTAGAGTACCAACTAAGTGTGACCTTATGCGTTAAATTATTAACTTTTTACTAATACACAGTTTTTATTTAATAATTACTTCACCAGTTTACTGACAGAAGGCTACCTAAGCTTCTCACCTGGCTGGTGGACTGAGCGTACTGCTCAAGAGTTCTCTGGAGAAATGTTAAAAAAAAATAAACTATATGGTTGTCTGTAAAGTCGGTTTACGGACGATAATTTTACGTGATATCGTCATATATGTCGATAGATGCGTCACAAGCCGAACGGTTAGGCCGATCGCCTCTTTATAGCTTGTTCCGCGCTCTCTCTTGCACGCTCGGCTCAGGCGGAACGTGACAATGAGTCAGGCTTTTTCGTGCGTGCCGCCGGCTTTCTTCAATTTATAAGACGTTATCACGTTAAAAAGGACAGTTTCAAGATATCGTTAAATACAAATTCACAATATTTAGTTGGTTTACTATCACTGCTATTAATAACAACTGGACGAGTAATGCTATAGTTTTTATTAATTAATATTACTCATGTTGTTTAGTAAAGCTTAAATATGCGAACTGTCTCGTGATATATAAATATAAATTACATTGGTGTTTCTCGTACAATGTTCACTAAAGTCTTTAGGGCACTTGTTCACTGCGTGGGTTAGCCTTCTCGTTTGATGCTCGGCATCTGTGGCGGCGGCTCGGCAAGGCCCTTGACCTGAAAAATTTAATATTACATGAAGGTATTAATTGACTGTAAGTAATAGTGCATACATAGTTATATACAATAGGGATTAGAATATACACAAGTGCCGAGTAATATCATCAGTCATTCTTTTGAAGAATGTAATGATGCAACAAGTAGTTCCTGATGAACTACTTTACTAAGAGAACTGTTAATTCAAAGAATAAATTCAGGCCTAGGGCTAACATTATATAGACCAGCCCCGCTATTCTGTAAAAATCATTCTCGAACTCGAATTCACATGTCGAATTCACTGTCACTTCGACAGTCACTTTCAGTGCGAAAAATTTGGTATTCTGTAACTTGACACAACGTCGCGTGAAGTGAAAGTGACCATCGAAATCTCTGGTAAGATCGTCTGATGACACTAGTGTCGGCCTCTCTAAGTTACGGTTTTGACCAACATTTACGATTGCATTTTTCTAATAATTACAACAAGGTAAAATTTTGTTTATTGGTATTTTAAGCAATACTCAATTATTATAACTTTATTTTAAGCAGTTATAAGTTTAATGTTAAAGTTATCATAAATAAATTTAGGCTGAATACAGCATAGGGGAGGTAGGGGAGGGACGGGCAGTCGGGAGACATGGGCACCCCCCTTTTATTCTGATCCGGTCACAGATTTCATTTTTTTCCTGATTTTGTAGTTTACTTTACCGACTGGCAACATTGTTTATCCATAGACTATCTGTAATTTCTGTCAGTTGTTAAACATAGACACGTTTTAAGGTTATGCTCTCGTAAAAGTAAATATTTTGTTGTGGTTTCGGATCGTAATAAAAAGAAACTAACAAAAGGTATGTCTGTTTTTTATTATATATGTATTGTATATTTACTAACTTATAAATTAAACTGAAATTCACGCTTATATACCAAAATAAAAAAAATACCGGTAACTTTATGTTGAAAATGTATACAGAGGAAGTAATGGGCATTCTGATGTGAGGGAGGTTTGGGCATGCCCAATGCTCCTTGTTGAGTATAAAAGGTTTTTTTTAAATCTAATTACCTGCTTTAATTAAACTATTTGAATTATTTTTAATCCCTGAAATAGTGAGACCATACCTAAAGCCTTGCCCAAGAAAACTGATTGAAAATGCAAGGAAGAAAGGGAAAACAAGGATATTGACAGACACACCTGAAGAGAGACTGATAGAATTAGCAGAACAAGAAAGACAAACCAAGAACAAGGATAAAAGAGAGAGGCAGAAAAAAGGTTCTTAAAAATACTGAGAAGAAACAGATACCTAAACTTACACCAGAACTAACATCGAATAGAGTAAAGAAAAGGAAAATGCGCAGTAGTGATAGTGATGTTGAAAATGTTTTACTCGCTGACAGTTCTCCCTCAAAACTGTATCATTTGTGGAAGAAACGTCTGAAGAAGAGTTAGATGAAGATGATGTGATAATGATTGACAGAAATTTTCGAATTAATGATTTTGTGCTGGTTAAATTTAATAAAAAAAAGACTGTTGTGCACTGTGTCTTCCGAATCGAAGACATTAGTCACCATGGCTACAAAAAAATTTATGAGGCTGAGTAAGATAAGAAACACCTTTTTTCCTGAAGTAGAAGACATAGCTGGTGTCCCACTAGACGACATCAAAACTAAACTGCCAGGTCCAGAGATATGTAATAAAACTAAACGTGGTAGCTCTAAGTACACATTTGATAAACCTTTATGGGTTATACCTAATCTTAAATAAATTAAGAAGATACGATTTAAGATGTTTTTTTTTTTATTTGTTGTTTACTTTTATTTTTGGATTCTATTATGCATATAAAGTGTTTTATAGGCCATGCCCAAGCCTCCCACAGGGTGTGTCCAAACCTCCCTGCCATAGGGAGCATTGGGCACTTTTGACTCATTTCTGAAATTATCTCGTAATGTTGAGACTTATTATAATTTTAAGAAAGTTCTCTCTAAGATATCTAGCTAAATATGTGGTGCAATAAGAATTGGCAATAAATGTTGATTATCTATAAAATCTGATTTTATATGCATTAAATTGTGAAAAAGTGCCCATCCCTCCCCTACCTTAGCCTATTTCGATGTTTGTTCTAAAATGATTTACGTGGTGTAACCATGACAACCTAAGTAATTTGGTTGTCAGTGGAATACTTCAATATTATTATATTAACATTCCTTACATATTTTTGTAATTTATATTATGCTCAGTATTTCCCTACGTGATCGAATCCGCAATACAGAGATCCGTAGGAGAACAGGAGTGACCGACATAGCTCGGGTCGGGTTGGCATGCTGAAGTGGCAATGGGCAGGCCACATAGCTCGACAAACCGATAACCGTTGGGGAAGAAAGGTTCACGCGTTCACGAATGGCGACCACGTATCGGACGGCGCAGCGTAGGACGGCCCCCCACCAGATGGACCGACGATCTGATCAAAGTCGCAGGGAGCCGTTGGGTGCGGTCGGCGTAGGACCGCTCGTTGTGGCGTTCTCTTGGGGAGGCCTATGTCCAGCAGTGGACGTTGAAAGGCTGATGGATGGATGATTATTGTAATTTTCAGTAAATAAATAAATTTACTGGAGTATGTGACAGGATTTCAACCACTCACCATGACGTCCCGCCAAAAACCCATGACGACCTCAGAAGTACTATTCAAAACAAACTTTGTTTGTTTTCGTTTGTTTGTGTTGGTTCGCTAGTTATTCTTCGTTATGTGACTATAGAAATATACAGTGAATAATATTTACAATAGAATAAGTGTTCTATTAATTTCTTGTTGACTTATGACGTAAAAATACGTGGAAGGAATTTTATTTTAAATAAATATTGCGATTTAGTAATATATTTATTTTATTATAACTAATATTATGTAGGTACCTATCATTAAAACAATTCACAAGCAATAGAGCAAGCTTTGTGGTATTTAAGTGCCTGCTAATCTAAATACCATGTACCTATTGTAAGCCCTCTCCTCTGCCGTTTATTTGTTACTAACAAATTACTTAGTTCATTATCCATATCTTGGATCAAGTTTTCCGTAATTCTATAAATATTGAAGAATTCGTCACTGGGACCGGTAAATTTCTTATAATTTGAGCTTATCGACGGCTGCTATTCTTTTTATTATTATTGCTAGTGTTATATGCTCTTTGTTGCTAATGATGGCAGACGAGCCACGGCCCACCTGATGGTAAGTGGTAATCGTCGCTCATAGACTCAACAATACCGACAGTATTGTCCACCGGCGCTACCGTTAGGCCACGGAATAGCTGAGCTGCCGTGACTGGGGGCCATGTTTTGTTGGGTGCTCATTTTTGGGGGATAGTGGCGTAATCGTCACGCTTGGCAGGCGGGTTGGCGATCGCAGTGGATGTTATTAACACTCGAGGGAGTGCTGCTGCCCACTCTCCCGGTGTTCCCTCAGTCGGCTCTTATGACTCCCATGGGTGGAGAGGGGTGGGGCAATTCTAAAGCCGGCCCCACGGCCCAGTAATGCAATGGGTAATAATTGCTTACTCCCCTTAGTGGCCTTATAGACATCCACGGGAAAGGATAGGGTGGTGACACTTGTATTCTTAGTCCGTCACCACACGGATAAATTAATTTTTAAATCGTGGTCTATTTCAGTATACCTAACAAAATAAATGACCTAGCCATCTACAAATAAAGATGATTTTAACTGAAGTATAATAAAGGATATATAAAATAATATTGTTAAAGACATATTCTTTCATTTTACACGTAACTTCTCAGGAAGATACTTCTTTATTCCCTTTTAAATTAACAAAATCACTATTTATTTAGTTTTCACTTACGATTTCGCATGTAAATTATTAACTTTTAATTTGACATAAAAAATGAGGTGAAATTCGTAGTGAATATCGAAATCTTTTTCGAATTAACGTCAAATACATAAGATCTCACTTGAAAATAGTTGGCTTCACCTACGTTCTCACCATGTGGCGCTACTGTAGATTTCACGTAAGTTACAGAATGCCTAACAGTATTTTCACGACAAATTCAGAAGTGAGCTTGCTAGTGAAATCTTACAGAATAGCCTCGCAGTTAGCTTTTCATCAAACGTCATCGTGTTGTATGATGATAGTTCTGATTCCTCGTTCCGCTCTCATTCAGTTCCGTTCTTCCAACTCGAAAGACCGAATCGCTAAATACTAAGTACTAGATGAACGATGCTTAATAGCTTACGGAATAGTTGGTTCTAGTTTAGTACGAAGAATTCATTCCTAATCATTTTTAGTACTTCATTAAATATTTTAGCCCAGTGGTAAAACAATGAACTGCAAACACAATGGTATCTAGTTCGATCCCCGTTCCAAGGTCACGGCACACACCTATGACTTTCGAGATTTTTCGTGTGTTTGTTTACAAACTATCATTGCTTTGTGTGTTTGTTTAGAATTTATCACTGCTCGGTGAAGGAAAACGTGAGGATACCTGCATGCATGAGAGATTATATCGACAGCTTGTGAAGTCTGCAAACCCTCCTGAGCTAGCGTTGAGCACTAAGTTCTGTTCTCCTTCTCATTCTTGATAAAAAAATGCAACTAGCTGTGCTCGGTGACTTTACCCGCCTTTTGATGTAAAACGAATCTGAATACATATTTATAAATAATTTGAAGTGTAGTTACGCGGTAAAACAAGGACCGCAGAGATCTATCTGGCAATGAGTTTGATACCCAGTCCAAGGTATTTTGTTTTTTCTATATTTATTTTTCTTAGACAACACCCTGCATTAGGGAATAATCACATTATCGCGGGGGACTTATCACACACGTGACATGATACCCACGAATTTAATTAATCCATCCTAATAACCTTACCCACTGGGAAAGCAAAGCATCAATAAAAGTGGTGTACCTTGAGTCTAGCGGCAGTCTTGAGGAAGGCGGGCAGTTGTTCCTGCGAAACATTCACCTCGCCTGCGTACATGAACTCCAAGATCGCCTGCAGATGAAGGTATGATACATCCTTCAAAATTATTATGGGATGTTTTGATGGATTCTCCTGTAATAACATAAATAAAACTTTTAATACTTACTCATATATATTTTTATACTACGTGGGTGACAAAAAAGCATACGGCCCACCTGATGGTAAGCGGTTACCGTAGCCTATAGACGCTAGCAACACCAGAGGCACCACTCGCACGTCACCATCTCCAAGGAAAGGGATAGGAGGCGGAAAGGATCGATAATAAGGAGGATAGAGAGGGGTTCGGGCCTCCGGCGCTCTCACTCACCATACGAAACACAACGGCAAGAATACCTAACGTTGTTTCACACCGAATGATCGAGGCAATTTTAAAATTGTATGAATTCTCTACTATTATTTTCTTTAGAAAATTGCTATCGTATTTTGAACTGAATAACGAGCAACCAACTTGACAATCGCAATAATTTAAATGCACCAAAAGACGAAGTACCTAATTAACAAAACTACAAAATGACTAAAGCTGATAAAATACGTTTTCGTCTCAATGTCTAAGTAGGTACCTAACTATAATCTATACTAATTATAAAGCTATAACAGAGCTGTGTCTGTAGATTTAAGATATTTGAGAAAAAATGACTTTATTAGGCTATATGTATAGGCGTATCTAAACATAAAACATTTTTTATATGTATTTTTTGAATGTTTATCTGTTTGTATGTTCGCGCATCACGCAAAAACTACTGAACGGATTTTGATGCAACTTTTTTTATTTGATAGCTCTTGATTAGACTTAAAAACATGTTATCCCGCTACTACATCGGGAACCTGAGATATAACCCAAAACTAGCTTTTGGCTGCGGCGAAGCCGCGGGCAAAGGCTCTCCTGAACGCCTGGACCGATTTGGACTTTTACTAGCACATAGTTGTTGTTATAAGGAGTAACATAAGCTACTTTTATTTTGAAAAAAAAAAATAAAAACAAATAGGCTACCGCGCGAAAGAAATAAAACCCATGAAATTGTGAATGAATACCGATTCAAATAGATATCATCCACGGCTAATCTTCTGAACAGCGGCACTGATTCGGACGGGACTCACAGGACGAGGATCACTACTTTTATTTTGAAAAAAATATTAGGATTCTGCACTAAAAAAGAAAATATATAAATTCCACGCGGACGAAGTTGCGGGTATCAGCTAGTTTTACAATAAAATTACATCAGAGCAATCTTTAAGAGGGTTTTTCAACGAATAATTTCCACTACAAATTTGTTTAATTTCATTAATTTATCTGGGTTTTACAGCGCTCCGAAGTTGACCGGGTTCTTAAATACTCGTAATAATAAGATAAAAACAAACCATTAGGGTTAGTTTTCTATTATATATTTTTTTATTCATATAATTTATCATTTTCTTAACATTCCTATGTTATTATTAATTTATAATCGACCCTTTTCCCCACCAAGTTGGCGGCCGGGGGACAAGGGTGGCGACCCCACAAACTTGAACTTATACTATTAATCATAAAAAAAAATTGCGTCCTCTGAAATACGCAATCCTAAATGTAACTTTTGACTATAGTGCTTGGACTATATCTTAAGTGCACCTACAGTTTTTCTTACGATGTTATTCCTTCATTGAACAGGCATATTATTTGTAATCATATACACATATAATTTTAATAATAACTGTAGACATTATGTATATCTATAGATATAATATCTACATACAGTTACAGGCGGTTTTAATTAGCGCATTTGTGTTAAGTCAAGTGTCTATTTCGAAACTAGAACAACATCCTGCTCGCGACGTGTTTATAAAGTACCATCCGTAATAATATTATTTCAGTACATTAAATTTTAACATAGCATCACGCCTGTATTCCACGAAGGGGTATGCAGAGGTGCAGCAGTAGGCAGAGCACCCACGATTCGCCAGCTATGTTTAAGTCCCACGTAATAGGGGGCGAGCCTATTGACGTCTACCGGGCACATTTCCAAACTCCGGGCTGCTCTACTGAGTTTTTTTTTTTTTTTTAGGAAAAAGCTAAAAAAGACAAATTTTAAAAAAGACACTACCGTTATGGCAGTAATCCTTATATCGCAGGGGGCTCTATAAACATAAAATTTAAAGCCCTGAGCGCCACCAATCCGGTTTTGTACCACACATATCGTGCTCAAGAAGATCATACAAAGAATTGTCCTGTGTGGGAATTGAACACACTATGCACAGGAAATTGGTATCTAAACCAATCCACAATTTGTGCAGTTAAGTTCAGGGTGGTTGGGCCAGTGAAACTTTAGAAAGAATTTTATTTTTGGCTTCAGACGGTAGATGCACCATGGATGGGCCTTTATTAGTGGTGAACTAACACCTCATCAATACCAGAAGTATGTCCAAATAACAGCTTAAAAGAAGTGGAGATAAGATTGGCTCTTATACAATAGAAACACACCGAGGTGTTCACAGATAACAATCTTTCTATAGTTTTTGGTGTAAATAAATAATAATATTAATAAATTAATATTCACTGACATTTCACATAACATCCTCTGGTCCGAAACTAAGCTAAAGCTTGAGCTTGGGTACCAGATTACGGATATAATACATATTTTACTTTTTTTTGTAAACATATACCTGCATGTAATAGATAGAAAACACCCAGACGCTGTACAAATATCTGTGTTCATAGCATAAACAATTGTCCTGAGTGGGAACCAAACCCAGGTTACAATACCAACTACGCCACGAGGCCCGTCAAGTGTAGTATATACGTAGCTGCCACTGAATGTCGGTTTGATTTTATTTTAAAGAATCATGGTGGATTCTGTAGAGCAAGACCGATACTCGGATCTATTGCCTATGGAATCGAGATGTCAATGACCTCTTACAAGATTTGCCAGTGCTCCTCCAGCAATAAATTACCTTTTTTTAACGGCATTAATATAAAATTGCAAATTCTATCCTTTGGATTATGAGAGAGAGGGAATATAGTTGAAAACACTGTAACCTTGTTGGTCTAGCGGTGTCGTGGCATAGTCAGTAGTGTAACTGACTTTTGCGCACGAGGTTGTGGGTTCGATTCCCACTCAACACAATTATTTGTGAGATGAGACCAGATATTTGTACTGTGTCTGGGTGTTTTCTATCTATTATATACATATATGTATTTACAAAAAAAGTAGTATATGTTATATTTAGATATTTTTATATATATTTTTAGCATTTTACATGCTTAGCGCTATACATTAAACACAAAGTGAAAAATGCGAAATCGAAAATAAGCAGTCAGGAGCAATTGTCACGATGGCTGAATTGGCAAAGCATCTGGACGGTATCCAGGAGATGCAGGTTCATATCCTGCTCGTGACTGTTATTTTCGATTTCACATTTTTCACTTTGTGTTTAATATATGTATTATATCCGTAATCTGGTACTCATAGCACAAGTATTAGGCTTAGTTTGGGGCCAGAGGACGTTGAATGTCCGTGAATATTTATATTTTGATACTAGGTCACAAGTTTAATTTGTGGAGGTTTTTCCCTAAGGAAGCTGACAACAGCAACATGAAGTATGCAGCTGTGTCTAACAGCATTAGTCTCACCAAATTATATGTATTACTAAAATATATCCAAATAATCTTACCTCTAACAAGCTTTTGAAGTATGGACTACATGCAGAAAGTACCATTTTGTGAGCTTTACATGTCTGTCCCTCGCATGCTAATGTCACCTAGAAATAGAACATCGGTTATCATTCTGCTCCTTTAAAAAACCATAAACTAAGTATCATATCGTAGACCACAAAGTTTGTTTTAAATCCGCACCATCTTCATAATCTGAGACCACAGAAAAACAATCTGGCTGGATGATAGCTTATTCCTGCAAACCCTTAAAGCCATTTAGATTAATTATGAAATAAGGGCACCAATGCTGGTGAGGTCTTTTAGGCAAGGAATAGCCTTGCACACATTATTTTAAGCAAGATTATTTCAGTTTCTTGCTAAGGCAAAGAACCGGCAATCTAAAATCACATGTAGACTTTATCAATGTACATTAAATTGGTTTCTCTCAATCGCCTCCAGAAATGTAAAGGAATACCCTATCCGCATACTTTCTGACAGCCAATCAGTTCTACAAGCCCTTCAAAGCTACACTGTAACCTCAGGGCTTATATACGAATGTCATTGAGCCCTGAGCCTATTCTGCCCCTACCATTCGCCTTTCATCGGAAAATACTGCGACCACCAAGGTGGAGCATCAACAATATTGGTCTAATCTAGGTACATGCAGGCAAGCCAGAGAGGCCCTCCCGACAATCAGCCCCGGATTGTCACGTAAGCTACGGCTAATGAATAGATCTCAGCTGCGACTTATAGTCGCAGCCCTAACTGGACATACCCTACTGAATAAACACTTATTTATACTGGGTGTTAAAGACAGCCCCCTCTGCAGAGCCTGCACGCAGGCAGAAGAAACAACCACCCATGTCATCATTGAATGCCCAGGGCTGGAGGAGTACCGGGCACATTACCTCGGGTCACCGAGGTCACTCCCAGAAGTCGTCGGCAACATTAAGTGTCTGCTAGGCTTCTTGGTAGAGTTGGGTTGGCTAGAGTAGTGCCACCAACCCCTCACGCAAAATAGGCGCATTGAAAGACGTTGAGTTGCGGAAAATAAGCCCGTGTATCACTATCACTTGGTATCTCTCTTATACAACTGCCTCTTGGTGCAGCGGTAGTGTATGCGCCTGCTGATCATGAGGTGTTGGGTTTGATCTGCAGGTTGGGCATCGTTATTGAGCTTTTCCCAAAAAGAAAAATTCTTAGTAGCAGTCCAGAGTTTGCAAATGTGCCTGGTAGACGGCAATAGGCTTGCCCCCTATTATGTTGAACTTAAAATAGCTGGCAATCCGGGGGTGTGTAATACACCTCTACCTACCCAACGGAGAATACAGGTTGAATGCTATGTTATATGTTTTAAATTAAGGATTGTAACACAAAATAGAATGTGATAGGTAGATCAACACATAAATATTTATATTCCAGACTTTAGTATTAAAGGAGATGTACCAAATGCCCATACATTCTCAGCCTGGAAAGGACATAAATAAAACAATATGTTTTTTGAAGATAAATGACTACCCTATTGCCCTGTGTATTTCTTTTCACACTAAAACTTTTGGACGATGGGATAAAAGACATCTAAGATGGATATAATTTTGATATATAAATAAAATAATATCTACATATATAAAGAAATAATGAGGCTTAAAATCACTAAATATATAGCTTATACTCATAAAATCACAATACAATATTCACGATACACAATAACAGTAGATGAGTAAAATCACATGACATGACAGATGTAAAACGTTTTGCCAAAATTTTGAATCATAATTGCTACTCTTGATTAGAAATAATATCAGTTTTCACCAAATAATTATAAAAAATATTTTCTTATATAGTCATATTACTGTTCTCACAAAATTATTTAAGAAGTAACTACGTAATATTGTTTTGTAATATAATAGTACTAAAGTTCTTAATATTGTCAATTCAGCATAGTGGCAATATCCTATTTGATTGTCAACAGATAACAATAATTCACCAATAACCATGACGATAAAGTACAAATTCAAAATAATAACTTTTTAAACTATAATCTTTTTCTGAAGTTCTATCAAGAAAAGAAAACCACTGATGGATTTTATAAATTATTATTTTACTTTTAAATATTGTAAACATTATGGCCGCCACAGGCCGTAAATGGTACATGTCCTCTATTGTACCTACATGTACAATAATAATTATCTTTGGGACAACTGTCCTAATGCTCAGTATACTATTTTATTACTACAGTGAATGTGCTTATCATAGATAATACCTAAAGCTTGGTCACTAAATGTGAGTGTAAGCATATGAGTGTCCAACCAATAGCATGATAGACAAACAATTAATGTTTACTACACAAATTCTTGTCACTCACAATGCTCACTTACAGAAAATTGTTTTTAACTCATATGTCCTTGATATTTGTTCACATTTCAATAGTTTATGACTGTAATACAATATATGGCCGAGTTAGACAAAAAAAAAACACTAAACAAATAAGTAGTTATAAAGGTTACATGTGCTTGTTTGTACACAAATAAGATTAACATTCGCCATACTCACGTCTGTGAAGCTCTTTTCATCCCTTAGATGTCTAAAAGACGTCACCATATTAGTTTGGAAGTCATTCCATTTGAGAAAGAACTGTTGATCACCCATTTCGGTAATTTATCTCACTGAAATACATAAAGAAACTATAGAGACAACAAAAGATGCACTCGTAATAAAAACTAAAAAGTAATGTAGAGGATAACAATATTCAAATGTTAGTGTGAACATAACATTCTAATATAAATATGTAGTGCACTTAATAAAGTTTACCTACGTCACTAGGTGCAATAGAAAAGAAATGATGCTTACCTACGAACACTTGATTGTAATAAATTATTTTAAATTTGGTCCCCACAAGATTACTTGTATTCTACAAGGGCACTGCGTAATATTTCGAAACTATCACTAAAAGTTAAGCAAATGAAATTTTATAGACGCTGCGCGCTGTCTTGCATAAATTGCCTAGCGACTAGCGATCTAGACAGCGACTCCTTTTCTCTCTCTATTATCTAGTCTATTACCTAAAATTTCCTTCGTTCTGTCGTTCATCTAGTCGATGTTGCCAGTTGGTATCACAGAACTTACTCTACGAGGTTGGTATAGGTGCATGTTTACAACTTTCCTCATAAACGAATAAGTAGTTTAGTTTTACGTTATTGCCATTATTTTTTTGTGCGCAATCCTATTTATTTTCCCAAAATAAATGTACGTTGTTACTTCTTAAAACTTTAGCTATCTGCTAGTGAAAGTCCTGTCTGCTAATGAAAGTTCTGGAGATTAACCGGAAGAAACTGACTGACAAAAATTACAAAAAAAAATTTTTTTGCTATAAGTATTGTATATTAAATATTTCATTTAGTAAAAATCTGTTATTTAGATATTACAAATTGACACTTCAATTTATTTTATTTGTATAGATTTTATTAACAGGTATGTGAAGATATGACGCCATCTAGTAGGCAATAGCTATAAAATCATAGGATTTATTTTACAACATAGATTAGAGCTATGTAGAGCTAAAGCTTAAGAGTACCTACCTACCTATTGTGTGTGAAACACTGAGCTCCAGAGCTCCTAGCTCAGTGGTTTACAATAATATTCCGAATGTAGGGGACGCTTTCTCAATAAGGCGCATTATTTAATGAAATATATTCAAAAATACTTTAAAATGCAACAATTTTATAAAATTAAATAATAGTTTGCCAAATCCCTATTCAAGTGTAAGCTCAGTTATTGTGTGATCAGTTTATAACTTACGGACTTTAATGCATTGAGTTGATCGATGCTTCAATATAATAATACGTCATTCTACGGCTCATTATCAGATACTATTATCTATGCAAAAATAATAACTATTTTTTTCATCACCGCAGGAACCCTTGAATTTTCCGGGATGAATAGTCTATTTTATAAAAAGCCTATGCCATTTTTTCGTTTTCTAGGCTCTGAATAAACGTGCATGTAAAATTTCATGATAATTCGTTATGATGATGATAGTCACGGCGAAAAAACATAACAAACAAACTTGTGTTCGCAGAATTGTGTCTCAGTTTTATACAGACTCTCAGTCAGATCTACGCTGGAGCCGAAAACTCGTTAGTACATATAGCTTGACTTGACTAAAAAAAAAATCAGTATTCCAAGTGCCATTGGTGCGTTTTTAATGTGACTGTGCCACTGGTGCCACTACACTTGAAGTATAGGCAAGTGGTATTCCTATTTACAGTTATTATTCATCTCTTGGAACTGCCTGGAAGTCAACTTTCCAGTTAGGTACCTATGTAATTTTTGGCCATACGGCAACAGGACAGATTAACAAAATTGAAGCAACAGAGCTAGAGATCTAGAGATCACTGAAGAGATCGTTTGGACTTATATGATGGTTGGTTCGATAGTACTTACACGTAACGTAACCGTTACTATACAATTGAGGCGGTAACTTTATTACCAAGGATAAAAATCAAAGTCTATTTTAATCATACACCATTATTTATTTGACAAAAACCGTTTTTAAAACGACACTCATATTGCATAAAGAAAGAGAGGCAAAAGGTGAATCATTACATCTTAGGTATAATTACGATAATTAATATTACAGTCATGCATCTTATTGGTAAAATTTATTATAACTTACTTAAACATGAAACACTAAATTTAAAAGGCCAAGCGGTGTTGCCAGAATATTCTTATGATTTATCTTATGACTAATAAGTACGAGATTACTACATACCTATGCTATTCATAATTATGTAGGTAAGATACTATAATTAATAATAAAAAATTGCAACTTCGTTGACTATGGTCATTAGGTACGAATGACCATAGTCAACGAAGCAAATTATACAAAAAAATAATAATAAATTAATTACAAATATTAAAACTATTACCATTTCTAACTACGTACTTATAATTGACATTAAGCAGGATTCCTTTAATTTAAATAATACACGTACTTAACACTAACAGCTTACTTTGGTATACGTTTAATATATCAAGAATGAATAGACACATCTACATTTTTATAAATTCAGTGATTATCGATCCATTAGGCCAATGGGGAGTGATTCTGAAGCTGTGTGAAAATAAAGTATTTTTTATTATTACAACATTTTACTAACAGTCCAGTTGTACCATTTAGAATTACATTAATAAACTCTAATCACCTGTCATTGTAGTGATATCACTTTGCTAAAAATAAAAATTATTAACTTTCAAATTATTTATTGGAAATTTAAATACCTTATCAATTATTGCTTACGATTTCTATATGAAGTACCTACTCTAAATATTATAGTTGTTAATTGGAATACTAATGTATATATTAAGACCTGACTATTTTAATTACTAAAATATATTTGGTATATAGTAGCGTTACAAATATACAAAGCACATTCGAACTTAGGTATATTCTAGCGTATGATTCGTCGATCCATAATGGAGACTCACATTATTATTATAACTACTAGGTTTATAACCTCTAAGAAAACTATATTGCTGCATCAATCTTATATAAATAAATTATTGAATAAAAATTGCATATAGGTACATATTCGTATGAAATTTTATTTAATTTCAAATAAAATTTGCTCCCTCATAGGTAAACGAGTTGCCACTGAAAACCAAATCAAATAATTTTCTATATGTAAGGTACTTAACTAAGAGATCCTAAATTTCTTAAAATTTAGTCTAAATTAATATTTGTCATTAAAGAAATGCCATGAATTTGAGCAAATAAAATGTTACTAGTATGATAAATAGATTTTTAAAGAAATATGGGACATACAGACTCCTGACTAATGTTTACACCTTAGGACTAATCAAACTGGCATGTGCCCCAAAGATCAAATGCAATATGTACACAGTGTTATAATTTTGTAATCAATAATATTACCTTTTACTAAGAAAGAACAGTAAGTACATAAAAAGAGAAATGAATATTCAATAAATTTAAGTCTAAATATATTTTACCTTTATTTAAGAGAATTCTAGAGAAATCCCTATTTTGTAACAACATTTTTAGAAAATAGTCTTATTTATATTTATACGAAAACAGTTTCAATATTATATTATTATTCATTGGTACCTAATACAATTTAATGTTTAACTTTCAATCTTGCAGAAGTAGTCTAACCACTATGATAATGATAAATACGATTTGGTATTATAGCTTAGAATAAGAAAAAAGTTTATAGAATTGACTAGATTAATTTTGGGTTAGCGAAAATGTTAAGGTTTTGGCTGGGTTTTATTGCTAGTAGTGATTGATTTATGCTTTATATATGAAAAGATAAGAAAAAATAGTAGGCGACTAGACGGAAATGCAAAATTTATTAGCTCCTAGTTAGCACTTTACCAGCTAAGTATAGGTATTCATTTATTATTATATCTAGCAACCCTAGTAAAATACAACGTATACAGTATATTGACTTTATACCTACTTTTAAGACACAATAACTATCCTTCTCCACAGTCATAAAATTCCTAAACGTCTATAGCGGGTTATTGAATCTAAGAATATTAATTTTCAAAAAAACTTTTCGGCAAATACCTATTTTACGTTATGCTACTCTATTTCTTAGACAGGAGAATGAGTAAAACCTTACAACTAAGTATTTCTCATCAATCAGTGTACTTTTATGACTGGCACTAAAAAACTTCGTTGATGCTCACCCACATTTCTAACAATAAATAATAAGGCATTGAAGGACGGTTTATACATTAAATTAAGGCAGCTAAAGGCACTTAGAAACTAAGAAATATTTACATACACCGTGCTACATTCAGGCTACTCCTTGCTAGATGGCGCTGGTATTATGATGATAATCATAATTACATTCGTTGAAGCTTCATTTTAAGTAATAATTATATATGTAAATGAGCTTAAAGCTAGAATTATGTGGTGATAAAGTTTTTATATATATTCATTTCTAAATAGAAATATTTTATTATGATTAGTACATCTATTCGTTGCTAGATGACACTGCACCCTTATTAAGAGCGTTCGATGTTTGAATTTGTAACGGTATCTTTAGTCCTCGCGGTGCTAGTATGAATCTAGCCGGTGTCACGAGAACTATAGCGTACTCTCATTTGTTCACTCCAAGAATTTTTGCTGCCTCGTCTGCTGAGGAGAGTAACTTATTAATAGTTTTGTCTGGAATACCGAGTAATTTACCGATGAGATCACTGTTCTCAGCATCGTTTTCGGCTTCAGATGAATATTTGCGCGAGGTCATATCTAGCTTGAGCTTTTTTTCATAAGGGGCTGAGGGTGGAGAATTGTTATTGTTCACGTTGCTTGGAATCTCGTTTCCAGAACCATCGTCATCTTGATATCGGTATCTAGAATAAAACCAAATAAATATCATTATCAACGTGTCCGTGTGGTGACGGACTAAGAATACAAGTGTCACCACCCCATTATTTCCTACGGGTGTCGTATGAGGTGACTAAGGGAAGTAAGCAATTATCATCCATTGCATGACTGGTGGTAGGGCTGGGTACCAAGTGGGAGTACTCACTTGGTATTCGGCCCGAGCGGGTTAGTACCACCATCTCCCGTGTGACCGGCCATGAAGCACATCATTGCATTTTGGCTGTAGCAGGAGATAGCCGTTTATATTTCATTTCATATTTGTGAAATGAATTGGTGAGCAGCTTGACAATACTTTCGGTATAGTCGAGTCCATGGGCGACGGTTACCATTTACCATCAGATGGACCGAGGCTCACCTGCCACTACATGCAATAAAAAAAAATAAAAAAAGCGTAAATACTACAATTTTATTATAAAACTTTACTGATCCTTACTCAGAATGACTAATCACATTTTTGACTTTAGACTTTATAATATTTTTACGATAATTTTATAAGTGAAAATTCTCTTGTGGGAACAGAAATATATCTTACCCATTAGTAACGTTCTCCTCGAGTGGCGTATTAGGCGGGGAAGCATCCTCATCGTCAGTGATTTCCTCTCGATGTTTCTTCCTGTGTCGTAGCATGCTATGCTTTAGTGTGAAGCGACGATGGCACAGGTCGCAAGCGAACGGCCTCTCGCCAGAGTGCGTTCGCATATGACGTCGAAGGTCCTCAGCTGACCAAAAGCGGCGCACGCAGAATGCGCAGACGACCTATAATAAGAACAAAACTTTTTAAAAACAAAACAAAACTTTTTTATTTTGTGAATTCTAATGTTTACTTATGGCTGTGTTTAAGATGACTTTGATCGTTAATAATTTCCTGATCTTAATAGAAAAATCAGGAAAGTTAATCACAGTGCATCCATCCACCCATCAGCCTTCGATCAGCCACCGCTGGACATGGCTTCGATTTTGATATAGGTACTGCTAAACTGTCTGCATTATACAAAAAACTAAAAAGAAGAACAGAATATTTTTTTCTACAAATAATATTTTATAATCGCAGAACAAAAAGAAAAAATAGCGTAAAACTATGTATGCACAACGAGGGCGGTCTAAAAATTGTTTATGCGTCGATACATTTTTTGAAATGATTTACAAATAATCAATTTATTTTACTAAACAGCGTGTGCAACCGAGGGACTACAGCTCGTAATATAATAAAGAGATCACGATGGACAAGTAAAGAATATTTCTAGTTTTTTGTGAAGTGACCAAGTGTATTATCTTACCTTTCTATTGGCATGGTCAGGAAACTTCCCCCTCTCATCATCATCAGCACTTTCACTTTTATCACTAGCTGCATCCAAAGCTCCCTTGTTGACCAACTGCTCATACTCAGCAGTATGACCGATCGCCAAATGGTTCAATGCTGTGTTTCTATCTCCAAAAGACGCTTCACACAGATGGCACTTGAACACCAGACCACCTTCAGTAGATTCTTCAACTTCTGGATTCGGTGAGTCTGGTTGTGAAGTAGACCCGTGCCGAGAAGACATATGTTTCTTTAATGTATCTAGCGACGAAAAAGTACTCGTAGGACAAGAGGCGCACTTGAATGGTCTTTCAGGAACCCTATTATCGTTAGCAGGTTGCGGTGGGGTTACAGTATCAGGAATCGTTTCTGTAAGGATAGCTCTAGCTGATCCTCCGTGTTTCCTTAACAGGTGACGGTCACAGTTGGATTTCGTTGTGAAGAGTAGAGTGCAGTGCGGGCATTTGAATGGTTTTTGTCCAGTGTGAGTGAGTACATGGCGACGCAATGACGAAGACCATGGAAACTTTCGATGGCAATATGGACAGGAGACGCGGTTTGGTGCTAGACTATATGCGGACTTTTTCTTTGGTGGCAACGCTGTATCAGTTTCAGACCTGCAAAGGAGTTAAGTTTCATAAGATAAATGTTGCGTGATAAGTCTAAATAAAACAGAAGGTATATACGAGTACCTTCCATAGGTAGTAAAAAGTGAGATTATGGAGTCCAAAGACAGAGTGGTATCGAATTTGATTTCCAGTATAAAGTTCACACCTCGCAAGGCCTCTGACTTCTCGAAGTGTGTATTTGTTTTTACTAGCCGTTCGCAAGGTAACATGCTTGCGTAAGAGATTTTTTAGTCGACTTTTGAAGTCTGCCAACCTACACTGGACCAGCATAGTTTTGGCTATGGCCTAAATCACTCACACTTTAAAAGGAGCCCCGTTCCGTGCCTAAAGGGTTATGAAAAAAATTATAAAAAAAGAGGTGCACTTACTTATTTTCGTCGCTTCCAGAGTTGTTGCCCTCACTAGTAGATGCGACTAAACCTTCTTCGTCTTCTTCCTCATCGCTACGAGTGGGTACAACTGGTACGGGCAAAGGTTCTTCGGTTCCTGGCATTGGATTAGTACCGACATCAGTTTTGTCGTTATTATTGGGTAATGGCTTGTTAATCAAATTTCCCGCAATTTTAAGATCAAAGTCCTTATTAATTTCTTGTTGGCACGTAGCCATTAAGATCTCAGCGGCTGCGCGACGTGCTGCCGTGTGGTCCTGAGGCTTGATATCCTGATCGGTCTCCTCATCAATTATGAGGGCGTCTTCTTCATCCTCCTCGTTGTCAGCAACTTCATCAGAGTCTCGTCGCACGGGTGAACGTTCGGGTTGCTGCAGCGGTCTTTCAAGATGACGGGCTAAGAGTGCGTATTTCATGCGGTCGGTTATTGAGTCAGGTGTAGGGTATGGTGGTGGGGCTCTTGGTGCAGGTCTTCGTACACTCCAGTGCTGCGGATGCTGCTGTTTTACATGACGTTCCATGTTGGACCGTAGGGTAAATCTTGCCGAGCACTGAGAACAGGAAAAGGGTCTCTCTGTTCGATATCGCCTCTGTTTCTGCTTTGGCATGAGAACTCCGTTTTTTATGACCATTTTGACAGAATCATTTTGCGACATAAGAGGGCTTATCATTGTAGGTCGTGGAGATTCAGAATGTGGTGATGGTTCTGGAGAGATCACCTGGGGCGGTTTTTGCTCCTCTTCTTCTGGTTCCGATTTGGGTTGTGTGTCTTGTTCATTGGGAACTAGTCTACCCCCAGACATACTTAGTCCTCGGATGATCTCTTTCTGAATGCGTTGTTTGATTTCGGCAAGTTCTTGTGAATCAGTTGGGTGAGGAAAAAAAGAAGGTTGAAGTAAGTATGGGGCAATAGGAAAGGTCGGTGGTAAAGGTAAGCCAGGAATTCCAGGTACTGCACCAGCGTACAGCTGAGAAAGTTGTGAAGCATAATAAGCTGGATCAATTTTAGGAAGGGACGATTCAAAGAGTCTTTGCTGAGCTAGCAAAAATCTGGTCTTTTCGAACGTTGAAGCGGCGGCAATGGTGGCCGGGTCAGGCTCGAAGGAGGGACGTGGTGGAACTTTGGGTTCATCTAAATCATTATCACGTTTTTTCTTACTTAAATCAAGGACATCACAACTGTTATTGTCACTTGTACTTAAGTCTACTGGGACTTCTTCATCGTAAACTTCTGTTGGAGCATTGTTAATTTTATAAGCCAGCTCCGGAGATCTAAATTCAGGTATCTGGGTCAATTGACCAATACCTTTTACTTTGATTCGAGGTACAGGTTGTTCTGGCTCTCTTGGTGTCAGAGGCGATTCAGGTAGCGGTTTCGTTGTTAAATTGGTGACCGGATGCCTATCAGTTATAAATGTTGGGGTGAAGTGCGTCAGCGGTGTTTCACGACCAGTGTTTTCATTTCGCCTATCGATGTCAGGTGTGTGGAAAGCGAGTGATCGTTTCACCTCATCCCGCGCAAGCTTAGAGTTAACTTCATCGTTGTTTGGGTCTTCAGAAGGATGGTAAATGATAGATCTTTTGACATCTTCCCTTGTTACCTTGGCATGTCGGTTTCTTAAGTGACGTTCACAATTAGCCTTGGTTGTGAAAGCATAATTACATACAGCGCATTCATAAGGCCGGTCTCCATTGTGCGTGCGCATATGACGGACTAGTGCTGCTTTATCTAAAGAGGCGTGTGGGCACATGTTGCATTGATAAGGTCCTGGACCGGTTCCACTCAAATGCACTCTGTTATGTCCTTTTAATGCTCTGAGGTTCGGAAATTTGGCAGGACATAGCCTACAGGGGAATTCTCCACGAAGTTTCATACGCCTAAATTCAGCTGCAAAGTTATCTTGAGTTTCCTCCTGTTCCCTTTCTTTTATTATAGTATCAGGTGGCGTAAGGACTGCGCTTTCTAAAGCCGCTACTCTTGAACCAGTAAGCCTCTCTAAAAGGCCGCCAGCTGACGTGACATTTAATATGGATTGAATATCTGCCAAGTCGCGCGCAGCGTCGATGTGTCTAATTCCATTTGTAGTAAGATGGCTCTCATCGAACTTAGGAGTAAACCTCTCCATTGGTGGGGTTAGCGTTCCAGGGATGCCAAAAGACCTGTTCCTGAGATCTAACTTTGCAAAGAAATCTTCCCTGCGGTCCGGTTCAGGACTCTGAATTCGAGTAGTGGATGCACACGACTTTCTGTGTATATCTAGAGCTTGTCTACATGGAAAATCTCTGGTGCAGAGGTCGCATCTATAACGCTGATCTGTTATCGATACGTGTGGGTTTCTCTCGCAGACACCACGAGCGATCTCTGGGAACTTTCTGCTCGAAAAATCAACAAACGTGAGATCATCGAAACCAGTTTTTGTGTCATCACTGTGAGCGGTATAGCGATGGATGTCATAAGCGTTTATTGAATCGAACCGCTGTCTGCATTTGGGACATCCGAACCGTGCAATCCTTTTGTCCATAGGCATTGATGAAGGGGATGTCGATGCAGCCCTTTTGCGAGTTTTTCTAAGTTCTTCCTCCTCACTCCTGTCGGATCTGTTGTCGCTATCAATGCTCATGGTCCTGGCTCTTAAATCTTGTCTTTCAATTTTAATGCTGTCCATTTCTTCTTCAGCGTCGATTTTCGCTTCACTGATGACTTCCTCTGTTTTGATTTCTGTAACAAAAGAGTACATGTTACAATTGATTACGGATCGTATGTTTGAATAACGCTGGACGATTTCTTATATTTCTAGGAAAAGTCGACAATAGATGAGTCAAGCAAGTTACTTGTGCGAGGCCATTATAACAGAATAATATTAATCAAATGTTATGGGCGGCATCGATTCTAGTAGGTAATACATTCAACAATTAGGTAATATAAGGTATTTCCGAATAATATTGGCGTTGTTATTATAGAATGATTATTGTTACTTTAGAATGATTTTCATTTAATAAAAAAAAAATAGATTTCATCGTATTTTATATAGGCAGATATTATATACCTGACTCCAAAGTAGCGATTCATTAAACAAAAACCAAAAAACCTTAGTTTCGATATCGGTAGAAGTAAGCACCTGAGCTGATATTGTAAAAAGAAAAAAATATTCAGTCATATCATAGAAAATAGAAAACTCAAGGAATACATTCGAATAATCGATTCCTTAAAAATCCCAAACCACAATAAAGTTCTCTGCGGATGAATCACACTATCTTTTGTTTTAAAACGGACTGTAACTATGATAACTATAAAAACGCCTTTACTCCTTGCAAATAAAGTGTAGAGTCGTATGATATTGTGGCAAGGCTCATGAGGCTATAGGGCACAAAAATCAATATGACTGACACCTAAAAGCTATATAGCTATGAATATGTATTCGTTGGCAAACGGCTGAGTCACGTAAGCGCTATCAGAACGCTGTTTTGTGAAAAATGTCGATAGTGAGATACTTTGGGAATGCGCTACGAATTAATAAGTATATAGGTAGATATACACTTATTTAGTAAGCAGTTGTAAATTCTCTTAGGCCTAAGAAAAACTAATGGGTGGCTAAATATTTACTACTAGTGTATATTTAAATCACACGAGGGCTCGACATTCGTTCACATTTTTTTATAAAAGGAACGAACTAATTAATGTAGATACTAGCTTCTGCCAGCGCCATATCCCGCAGGAAATCTTTACCGGGGTAAAAATATGCTGTGTTTATCCAGGTCATAATATATCCGTCTACGCTCATCTATCTACTTCCTGAATTTCATCCAAATCCGCTTAGTCGTATAGGCAGAGGGTTTGAATGATGGGGAGATTAGATGCTCTGAAAACAGTGGAAATTGATGGAGTGTACTCGTATACTGTGTAAATTTGACTATAGCATAGTATTGCCTAGTATATAAGTACTAGCAGGTTTATATAATTGGTATTAGTTCACTTGCCACTTAAAATAACAGATGAATTATTTTTGTGAAAACTATAGTTAGGTACAGCTACAACGTTCACAAAAAGAATCCTAATCTCCAAATGACACTTTTCTTGTTTTCTTGCTAATATTTGACTCTGCTCGAGGTTGGCAGAATAACATTATCGGCTAGGTATGTTTCCATTTGAGAAAAATAAAAATGTAGTGTACCTATACTTAAAAATCGAACATAATTATCATTACTTTTGTGAATTATTTTGTTTCCTACATGCCAAAACTCTAAGCAAAAGTTAAAATGTGCTATTAGCAAGTCATAAAATGGTAGCCATTGTGGGATATTAAGCGATCGTGCGGAGAATAATGTTTACCTATTCGAATGTTAAAACATAGATTACCTACAAGAGATAATTCTGAGACGATATACGTTCGAATACAGAACTATTTTATTTGAGATTTACCTACGAGGCGACGTGTCTCGATTACAAGAGAATGTAAAATCAAAAGAAAATAATAGTTTTCGCTTAATTATTTATAGCTACAACCAAAACATACCGAGATGTTTTACAGTGAGACCCCGGAAATCGGTGGTAACGAACCACTCGATATAGGTACCCAATCTTACCACTAATCTATATATGCAATGGGTGATAATTGCTTACTTCTCTTATACGCCTCGTACGACACCCGCGGGAAAGAATTGACAATTGTGTTTTAGTCCGTCATCGGTGTTATAAGGTTTGTAAGAACAGCTAGCCGTTTGATTAAAATTAAAGATTAACATTTTTTTAAATATGAGCATGTTTTGTATATTATGCTTAGTTGTAATAAAATTGCAGATAAAAAGTAACTTTGTTTTTAAAAAAAATTACAGACACTTAAGACTTTTTACTTAAGACACTAAGCAGGACAACGCGCGGCCCTGAGTCATTCCACGTCATTAGAACCTATATTCGTATAGATAAGTAATTTATCAATGCAAATAATATTATGGTAATACATATTATAAGTTGGATTTCACGCCGTAATTACTGAACCAATTATTATGTAATTTTGCATACAAATTAGCCCAGATAAGGATTTTTTTTAATGCTTATGGTGGCAGACGATTCGCGGCCCACCTGATGGTAAATGGTAACCGTCGCTCATGGCCATGTGAGATACAAACTAACTAATTAACTTATCATCACGCCATTTCCATTGCGGGGTAGGCAGAGAGAACAGAGTGCCAAGAGGGTCTATGCTTGCATACATCCCTTGCTTCCTCAACATTCATAACTGTATTCATACACGCTCGCCGGTTTCGGAGACTCCTGACTCCTCCTTTCTTCAATACATGACCAATTTGGTCTAGGTAGGTAAGTCTCGGTCTCCCCCTGTACCTACATCCTTCCACTTTAGATACAATTAAAACTAAAGGATACATGAACTAATTGACTGAAGGAATGCACTTGCCCATTGCTGTTACATATGTTAACAGGATAATCAATTATTTTATTTATTATTGGAAATATACACGACTTCACATACCGCGTCACTTTCATCAAGGGTCTTGCGCGCTCCTTGCTACAATGCTACTAAAACGTGGTTGCATAGTTTACAGTTTATATCACAGTCATAGTTTTATAACTAAACACAGACCTTTGCCGAGTGTTGAAAAGTGTGATTATGAGAGAAAGCGGAGCTATTCAGAGCTATAGAACAAAAATATACACACAATATTATCAAAAACTACCTGCTAGTCTTGACTCCGTCCGCATGGAATATAGTTTAAAACTAGCCTTTGCAGCCAGTGAGTGTCCCGTCCAAATCGGGCCAATCATTTCGGAAAACAGCCGGAGCAAGCAGAGATAATATTTTTTTAAATTTGTTATTTTATTACAAGTATCGTATTTTTTCACATGCATTTAGTAAAAAGCTTTGATTTAGAAGTTTGTAATGGCAATTTTATTGACACTTCAATTTTATTTATTTGTATGGGTAAGTAGTCTGAGCAAACAGTACATATACTATCAACTTTTAGAAATAGACTTAGCACCAGCCAGTCTAGCGCTAAATAAAGTATGACGATTGCATAAAAATAATGATCTTCATAAATGTTTGTACATTTAATAATTGAATACCTAATGTGAATAATTCGAAACCAATGTGCAAAGAACGCAAATAAATTTCCTACAAAGTACTTATTTAGATAAACACATCCGGTGTTGAAGACTAGATCGAATTACTCACAAAATGTGATATTTTCTTAGTGTGCGCATGATATAGAATATCTTTAGATAATTCGTCCATATTGTAGTGAAGATAAAAGATAATATTGGAATAATCGGTGCTGATAGCCTAGCTATACATAGCTATACAATGCTGAGTCATAAATTCTTAAAATCATGACCCAATTATTAACCAACATTAATAATTAATTAGCCTATCATTTATTTTTACTTCCATTTGATTAAAATTATGTGAACATCATAAAATTAAATATAGTCTATTAAAGTCTCAACGGGACGAGGAAACTCAGTTCTTTTTTAAATATTTTTCCTTCATTTAGCCGCCACAGGACTTAAATCTATTCGAAAAAAAAAAAAATTACTAACTCTTGACCGCGTTTACGTCTCTGTGGAATGTTATTAGCTCTAGAGTGTAATGAAAAATGTGTACCTATTCAAAAATATCATAAGAAAGAATAGATTTCACAGTCATTTTGGAAATATCCTGTTCATTTTGATGACCTATCAGAAAAGAATTAATATAACACCAGATATCATTTTTATACTTATTCTGGTCTTTGATTAATTATCAGGCACCCTTTTTGTTAAGGCGGAAAAATTTACCTAACCGCAATGATGGGGTCATCATTAGGGGGCAACGGACACGGTAGTGTGGGGCCCTCCATCTACGCAATAAACCCGCCGTGTGCCTCCTGTATTGGAAGATCACAGGAACTAGGTGACATTACTACAGTGGAATTATCAGTAATCCTACCCATGAAACCTTTGAGAAAGAACCAGAAGAGAACCCAGCGAGGCTGACATTTTTAACTTTTAATCTGCGGCCATGAACAACAATATGCCGGTCATATAGTTATCGTTTCGTTTTTGATGAAAACACGACGCAAGCGTATCGTGTCTAATTTTCTTAGCACTAATCATTTTACAATCTCGGTGGTAATGCGACGCGTAGTCATTCAATAATGACCAATTGAAACGGGCCTTAATTACACCGTGGCGTAATACTAACATGCGCGTAAGTTTGTGTGATTGAGAAATGTTAATTTTTTTAAATGTTTTAATAATATTATGTATGGACTATTTTTATGGCTGGCATTTGCTGGTTCGCTCTTTTACACCTTTTTTTGTTAAGGCGCGAAAAAATCTACCTAACCAGACACCCCGTCGTTCGGTGCAATAAACAGGGTAGTGTGAGGTGGATGAGGATCCACTAAATAAACCTGCTGTGTGCCGTCTCTCCGCCTATATTGGCAGACCACTGGAACTATGTGACATATTAGTTCAGTGGTTTCGTAGATGATTATGATTAGATTGAAAGTTGTAACTAATATTTAGATATTTTTACTTCACTTTCACTTTGTGTTTAATGTTTAGTTGTAATTAATATTTTTAAGGTCATCCTTTTTACTTATAGTTTAATTGTTAGTGACAGCTAGGTACAAATAAAATTATTTGTGGCTATGTTCGATAAAAAAAATCCTAAACCTATGTCTAAGTATTTGTAATAATGGCGTGTTAATTATTACCTAACAGCGGAACTCTAATGAAATGATTTATTGATGATGACACCATTACAATGAAAACAACTATAATAAAAATTGTTAATGACATTTCGTGGGTTAGCACCTAAATCGGTAATTTTACTAATGGGTATAACCATCCAATATTAACCGATACTGAGTGAGAATTAAATATTAGGTAAATAAATAGAGAGAAACTGTTTCGAATGTTGTTTTTTTTAAACTGGCTCTCTAATATTGCTGTAAACATTAGCGTTGATAGACGAATCAGAGTCGTCCAAGTTCGTTTTCAATAAAAAATATAGGTATCGCTACGCTCTGCTATGTCGGTGTAACATAAGGACGTTATTTACGCAACATGTACGAAGAAAATAAATGCGAAGTTTTGTCGCTAAAGTGATGAAATTGAAAACGTTTCTGTTCTCGGAAGCTGTCTGAAATGTATGATAAGTCAGCACGCGTTCATTGAATTACTGCAAAAGCGCGAAAGGCGTGTAGCGTTTTAAACAATAACCTCCTTTTTAAGAGTTGCGATTTTGATTTTATGCAGCTGAATGCATACCATAAATCCATCCAACAACGTTTTCCATACCCTCTTGGACATTGACCTTGCCATGAGAGTGCCATACTGAAAGCCCTTGTGGTGAGTACCGACTGCATCCTACTGATAGTTTGGCTATATTTTTTTTTAAGATGAACATCCACATAATTATACTAAGCTCTTGTGGCTCTGCCACCAAGACTAAGCGTTTCTGGATGTACTGTACTCACTCAAATTTTATTCATCTTCAAGCGTTTTTTCAGCAATCGAGGAATCATACATAGGTGCTATGTACATACCTATATAAGTAGGTACTCTCAATTCTATTAGGTATTCAATATAACACGTGTATAACTACATCAAAACATTACACACGGAATAAACATCGTCCAAATTCAACGTACCAAGTTCAATCAACTTCATGTACGGAGAAAAGGTGTCACTGAAGCGCAGGCGCACCGTGACTTCCTCCTTCCCGCTTATTCGGAATTTAAATCGACCTATCGCCATCCCGAAGTGTCCCGAACAAAACCGAACACACGACAATAACTCCTATTGTCCGTATAATAAGATGGCGGACGGGTAACGGGCGGCTCATATTATAAGCAAATTGATTGATATGTTAGGGACGTCGCCAGGTACCGTAACTTTCTTCAACACTCCAATGAGCCTCAACGGTACTGAATTACACCATGTAGTATCTCCAAGCAGTCATTTATGGTGTCGCCATCAGCAATTACCTGACAATAGCCGTTTGCCGCTTTCGTAACTGTCGTTTTGCTGGGAAATTCGTGTGTTTTGTTCTATAAAGTGCACTACTTAGATTTGCTCAGCGGTAAAGTTAAGTTTGTCTGTGACAAGACACTGGTATTGTCTAGAAATTGATAATGTGTTGCGCGGACGCTCGTTTTGTTCGTTTGTCAATGTTGGACTCGTTTTGTATCTCAAGAGAAATTTAATTATGGCGGTATATTTACAAGATCGTTGTGCTTTCCATTGTTATGAAAATAACGACTTACCTATACTGTAAAATTATATAATTAGAAAGTAATCTATTGCTAAAATAGCATGTGCCTACTCCTTTTTTAAATATAGGCTCTTTAAGAAAAAGCAAGTTAGGTAGGTATTAAAAAATAAGTAATTACTATGTATCCTTCTGAAAAAAAAATATTACGTAATTTTCTACTCTATCTTCTTAGTATCTACAATATGGAATTATGTGAAGTGGATTTACTACATTCATAGTCATAATCATAATAAGACATCATAATCTAGTTTTTTTTTTTCCTAAATATTTTTAATTGGTTTAACGTGCGGTATTGAAGAAGTATTAATTAATTAATTAACTTAATTAAATACAATTTTTCAAGAACAAGAGGCTATTTTCAGGTAGCGCCACGCTACAATCCTTAGAAGGAATAAGATAGTAAGTACCAGATAGGTGTACAGGGGCAGTATTTGGTCAGTAGGTATAACTGTTATCGGCGAACCACCGAAGGAATGTAACAGTTCCAGTGGCCCGCCAATAAAGGCGGAGAGATGGCACACGGCGGGTTTCTTTAGTGGGTGAAGGCCCCACACTACCCTGTTCGTTGCCCCGTGCGGTTAGGAACATTTTTTCCCGCCTAAACAAAAAAAGAGGTATAACTGTTATACGTACTATAACATAATATGTCACTCTAGGGAATCTTCAGTACATTATCTTTTTAAAAAAATAGTTAGGTATCCAATTTATTAAAAATAGGTAATACGTGTTTTTTAGTTTATATCTCAGGTTCTAGGGAACTAGTTTTAAGTCTAATTTTAAGACCTATCAAATCTCGCTTGATGTGCAAAAACAAACAGATAAACAAATAAACGGACGAAAATTCTAAACAAAATTGATTTGAGTTTCGAGAAGCCTAAATAGACTAACAGATTTTTTTTCTTAATATCTTTAAATTTAAAGACTTTGCTCGTTTACAGCTTTATAATAGTACTAGCCTTTGCCAGCGGCTTCGCCGCAGCCAAAAGCTAGTTTTTCGGTTAAATCTCAGGTTCCCGATATAGTAACGGGATAAAATGTCTACCAGTATTTAAGTCAAATCAAGGCCTTTCAAATAAAAAAAGTTGCATCAAAATCCATCTAGTAGTTCTTTTAAATAAATTCTAAAAAAAAATCTAGTTTAAATAATTTTCTAGGTTTTCGGTTATATTTCAGGTTCCCGATATAGTAGCGGGATACAATTTGTACCAGTTTTTAAGTCTAATAAAGGCCTTTCAAATAGAAAAAGTTGCATCAAAATCCGTTCAGTAGTTTTTGTGTGATGCGCGAACAAACAAACAGATAAACAGACAAAAAATCTAAAAATAAATCTTTTTGTGTTTAGACACGCCTATATATTATAGCCTATTACAGTCATTTTTTCTCAAATATCTTAAATGTACAGACATAGCTCTGTTACAACTTTATAATAATATAGATAAGTCAAAATAGGATTGAAATTAAAAAGGAATATGATTACGTATCTACATGATTAAAATGGCAGGGAATAACATTACATAAATATACACTGCTCATATTTGTTTTTTATAAGCAGTATTCAGGGAAGGGTTTTGAATGCAAATCTTTTGCTTTCACTAAATATCATGTAGGTACCTACTCGTATAGGTAAAACACTAAGAGGCGATATACAATAGAGACTGGAATTATTGGAGATACTCGTATTAATGGAGATATTCTACCATAAACCACCGGTCATTACTCTCATGAATGTTACAAGTAAATGAATGGAGAGCTAAACATATGAAAGTCAAAAGAGGATTTTTGAGATCTAATCATCAACTCATATCTCGTACTCATAATACTCATAAAGTGTTGGTCATCACTTATGCAAGTCAGGGTTCCGCCTTCCGCAGTAACGGTCCGCGGTGGTTATGATGCTATGTCACTAGTTCGGTTTGTATCCAATATGAAACGTTATTTTGAATTTAGTCGGGTTATTGTAGGAGACAAAGATAGAGGCACCTATTATTCTCATTCCAAATATAAACTTAAAATGTTCATCATTAAAAACATGAAAACCTCATAGATTTTGCTTTTTTAATTTAATCAATGGTCAATATAAAATTATAGAGATATATTTAGGCTTCTGGTCAATGTTATGTATCTTTATTATTTATCTAAGATGTAGTCACTGCTATGCAATCCTATTTACTTTTTAGGCTAAGGAAACCTAAACAAAAGTAATAAATGACTTCCGATGATCCTTATCATGGACCTAACGTTGTATACATGTTACTTCCATAATAAGGATTATTACTATATAATTCAGACATAAGCGCCAAGTTTTAACGCAAAAAAAAAAATTTCCAAAAAGATTTTTTTTAATTCTTTTTTATTTTGAACCAGTTAGTAGCTAGGTACCTATTGTTAGTTGTTAGTCGATGTAATTGAAGAAATGTGCTATATTAATACAATCCAAGCGATCGGTTGTTTATAAAATCCGAGAGTTGGTGTCACATTATGTGTAATTTAGCGGATACCAGCAAAAATGTATTTTTTTCTAAGAAAATAGTTGAAACGTTTTATGAATGAATTATGTCGATACAAACATGAATCAAATTACGAATCGAATGTCTTATTGTCTGAATTTAAGTTCAAGTTTAGAAGATAATGTGTATTACGTTGGTAAGTCCTACATATTTTGATGTATATTTTAGCACTTGACATGCTCAGCTACTCTTAAAGTACAAATTATAATTTGTGAATAAGGAAAAAGAGTATTTTAGTACAGGCGGGAATCGAACCTGCGTCCCTTCCTATCCGGGGAAGTGCTGCTCTTTTTCCTTATTCACAAATTATAATTTGTACTTTAAGAGTAGCTGAGCATGTCAAGTGCTAAAATATAGATCAAAAATGTTTTAAAAAATCACGCCATAAAATAGTATGAATTTTAATTGCAAAATTAAACTTACTGTATTGGATTAATGCATGTAAATGCGTTCCGATAGAGGGCGTTGGTCGTTAAGACAAATGTGATAAGGAGATTGGGTATGTCTAAAAGATAGTACTGTAGCTCAGTGGATTAGAGCACTTCCCCGGATAGGAAGCGACGCAGGTTCGATTCCCGCCTGTACTAAAATACTCTTTTTCCTTATTCACAAATTATAATTTGTACTTTAAGTCCTACATAATTTATATGACACAGTTCTGAGTTTTGTGGCTGTTCTAAAAGAAAATGTATTTGTGCACAACAAATAATATTACTTAGTAGGCTACTTAATGCTATTCCCACTATATCCATTCAGCGTCTTAGCACTCGTCCGATTGCATTTACTACGTCATTAATTGCGACATCGAATCAATAGATTCAATATAGGTAGGTAGCAAATCGATACGCCCAAAAATGGTTTCCACTCGATCGCCTGCTTTCTCTGAATGGAAAACTGTCCCAATTTAGGAGTATGCGCTTGCGGTTGAGGAGTTTTAATGTTGTTTTGAGATCAGTCACAATTTATGCAAATAAGCAATAGCAGATCAAAGGTAAGTTACAGAATGATCAACATTTTATTAACAGTACGTAGGTTCCTACTCTTCTTGATCTAGGTTTTCAGTACGTAAGTTCTTACTCTTCTAGATCTAGGTTTTTATTAACAGTACGTAAGTACCTACTCTTCTTGATCTAGATTTTTAATACACAGTACGTAAGTTCCTACCAGAAAATTAGGCATTTACCTAATACTCTTGGTTATCGCCTTCCAAAATTTGAAGCAACACCAGTTAGAAGTTTCTTTAAACAAAAGTTTGACAGCAGATACTTGTATGTTAATTATTTTAGGGCTTGAGAGAAGTGAACTATACCAGTGCTGCCACTGGTTGAGTTAATATTTACGTATTCTATGAAAGAGCACCGTGTGGAGCCGGCTTTAGAATTGTCCCACCCCTCTCTACCCACGGGAGTCGTAAGAGCCGACTGAGGGAATACTGAGGGAGTGGGCAGCAGCACTCCCTCGAGTATTAACAACATCCACTACGATCGCCAACCCGCTTGCCAAGCGTGGCGATTACGGCATTATCCCCGATGACGAGACCGCTCGTTGTGGCGTTCACTTGGGGAGGCCTATGTCCAGCAGTGGACGTTGAAAGGCTGATGGATGAAAGAGACATGCTTATTTAATTATTGTGTTATAAGAAATGTTATGAAATATTATCTAATCTATGTATGTAGGTAAGATGATAGAGGTAACAACTGGATAGATTTAAATTCAATTTTCTAAAAAAATATATCTTAATTTACTTAATATAAAATTAAGATACAACGATTTTTTATAAGCGCTACATGTTCAGTAATGTGAGTTTCTGTTAATATAATAAGCGACGCAGACAAAGTCGCGGGTATCAATTTGGCTGAACCCGCAAGTTCCTTTGCCGTTTATGTTTAAAAGAAATATATAATTTTACAATATAGGTATAACTTATGTAGGTACTTAATTATCCTATATAATGCTTCACAATATTAAAAGTAGCTGGGATAAGTGCTCTACATTTATTTACACATGTGATATCGGCGTTGCTAAGGAAACAATGTCTGATCTTCTATTATAAAATTGTAACAAGAGTCGTGTCTGCTCTGTACATTAAAGGCATTTGAGAAAAAATGTCTGTATTAGACTATTTAGGCGTCTCTGAACAACGCTGGCGGACCACTGAAGGAATGTAATATGGTTCCGGTGGCCCGCCAATAAAGGCGGAGAGACGGCACACGTCGGGTTTTTTTAGTGGGTGAGGTCTCCACACTACCCTGTTCGTTGCCCCGAACGACGGGGTGTGCGGTTAGGAAAACTTTTTCCCGACTTAACAAAAAAAAAGACGTCTATGAACTCTTTGTGTTTTTCTTAATTTTTTGTTCGAATATTATGTACGTATGATTATATGTTCGCGCAAAAAACTAAAGAACCGATGTTAATGTTATTTGTATACGTATTTCTGTTTGATAGTTTTCTATTAAGACTTAAAGATTAGTATTAAGTTTTGTCTCCCTACAATATCGGGAACCATAGATAAAAGCGCAATTTTTTTGTTATAGCAGCATTTCACGAAATAATATCGGGTATGTCGGTAAGTAGATACTAAATACCTTAAATTTATTTAACATTTGTACAACTAAATAATTTTATTTAACACAGATGTTATATGTGACTTTTGTTAGCTGTTTGGTGATAACGGCTAGCCACATACAAGGACGTGTTAAGCAAAGTTTATTCTTAAATTTACCAAAATGTAGAAATAAAAATGTACCCGGTCGATTTGGTTCTCTGAAAAAAATCTTCAGGGTTTCACAACGTAAAAATGTCATATTTCCAATTTCTACCAAAGTAGGTTTTAGGTTTTCAATTTCTACTAAAGTAGGTCGCATTTCCAATAACATATTTATTCACATTATTTTTAATTTTAAAGTTTTTTTACAAACAAAATTGTAACATTCGTATACGGGACAGTCATTATTTGTCAAACAGGGCAATTAGGACCGGAACACTCAAATGGGTTATCACTATCAGATAAAGTACCGTTGGCAAAGGAACACCTTCAGACATCCTAATCGGTCACAGTACACGTAAAATTTTTACAAAGACATAAACTAGTGATAAATGTGTATTTGCATTAGATACTAACTACTAAATGGGGTACGTTTTTATTGTTTTACGAGTATCTAAGGTTCTCGATGTTTTATTGCCAAACTACTGTGGCACTAAGCTTTAATTGCAACTTTTATTACTTACCAGTGTTTGGGTAGAGCGCTGTATATTGTGTTAGATAAATTTGTTTCTTTGGATTGTTTATCTAAATTGGTTCATTAATTTAACGTATTATTATCTTTTTCCCAAAAACTAGTAACCTCCGCTCTAAGTTTTCATCTAATCACTACCTAAAAATAGCTATCACTTAGGAACCCACCATTTTTTCGGAATAAACAATAGCCTATGTCCTTCTCTGTGATCCGGACTATATGTATGCCAAATTTCGATTTGATCAGTTAAGGATTTACGGCGTTAACAGGTAACAAACAAATAAATTCACTTTCGCGTTTATAATATTAAGTAAGGATTATAGTAAGTATTAAAACAGAGGACACACATAGTCTCTAGTCGTTAGGGAACAAAAAGCATCTAATGTCGTCCTCGTGAATCATCAAGACAAGGCTTTAACAAAACAATGACAGAAAATATCAAAAAGTACAATTTAGTAACTTGAAGGCTTTGGTTTCCAAGAACCATCAGCCTAACAAAAACATAAAACCAACATCGCTGTTCTCTGACCACAGGTAAGTTTAATTTATCAAACATAGTCGATGTCAAAGTAATATAAAATTAGTCATGGTCAAATCCAAGTCCAGCCAAAGTAAAGTGGTGGTGACCTTACTGGAAGCTACTATGAAGTTTTGGAGGCAACACGAAAAAACATCATAAGCCGCATTACATCACTCCAAAATTCATGCACATACCTCATTAGCAGCTTCTAAGAACTTAACACAGAGTAGTCTGAAATGATAGTTAGGACAGACACTGGGCGTTTTAAAAACATGGTAAGTACACAAGATTAGCCGCGACTGTAAAGTAGTCTGTTACATTCGAGGTACCGTTGCCTACATGAATGGCCTTAAGATGTGTATACACAAGTGTTTATATGACAAAAGGATGTTTCATTTGCTCTCTCGAGATTGCCGCTTCGGCTGAGCAAACCAAATTCCGTATCCAATTGTCTTAATGAGTCTCTAATGAGATATTTTGTCTTCTATTTGAATTACGAAACGTTGGCTGCTTTGAAATCTTTACAGTTTATGCAGCGGTTATTCAAAGAGTTTGATCTGTGTGCTTTTGTGTTGGAAAAACGTAGTTTATTTAGTCATAGTTATTGAAATTCTACTGCTGATGATTGAGACTCTAGTCCTGAAGATTTCAATCGGTACCTAAAATAGGTATTTCAGCGTGGATAATACATATATCTGCAGATTATAGAGTTCGCTCATTATTTAAAAAATCACTAAGTGTTAACACTTAACAACAACAATTCAGAAGTTCAGATATACCTGTAATGCCACACCACAGATAACAAATGCACACTTTAATTACTTCTATTTGAAGTATCAATAAAATAGACTATAAAATTTGCTCGCAAGCCTCGAGTATTTTACATTGCTATAATAAAGAATCCAGAGTATATAGCTGTGAATACCGGATGCCATGTCGTAAAAATTATCAGCTGTTCTAAACGTGTAATGTAAAACTGAGGGTAGTCGTATAAATGCTCAGGTGTCGGGTACGGCGCGTGCGCAACGTCATATCGGTGTCTGATTGAGCACAATCTTAATGATCAATGAAATGCTTAGCATGTGCTCATTCATATGAATCTGAGAAATACTAATAAGCTTCTGCCTTAAAATGTAACCCATATACATTTTTAGATTTGAAATATAGGTATAGATCAATCGAACATTCTTATTTATTTATTAATAGGGGTTAAAGTATGAAATTGCCGTTTTATTGTAATAGGTACTTCGAATTGACATAGAACCTTCATGATTTGAGATTTTTGAGTGAAACTTTTTTCATATGGTACCTATGAGGTTCTTCTTTTAAAAAATGTGCAACATTCGACTATCGACTTTCAGTTGTTTTTTTTATTCAGCTTAGCAAGAAAGATGGATACTTCGAAAATTTTAGTGATTTTTGAATACACTGCAGAAATATCTCGCAATATCAATGTTGCGTTTGGAGAGGGGGCTGCTAATGAACGCACCGTGCGATTTTGGTTTAAACGCTTTCGTGATGGAAATTTTGATTTGAAGAACGAACCACGTGGAAGACCGCCCACACATGTGAATAACAATGAATTGAAAGAGATGGTGGAAGCCAATCCGAGCCAAACTACCCAGGAATTAGCGGCATGGTTTAACGTTCGATCCTTACCAATAATATTGACTCATTTGCGTCTAATCAATAAAATAAAAAAATATGAATAATGGGTGCCTCATGATTTGACTGATCTGCAGAGAGAAACGCGTGTTGAAACTTCTGTTGCCTTGTTGAATTGATACAGAAATGAAGGAATATTGGATCGAATTGTGACATGTGATGAAAAGTGGATTCTTTACGATAGTATATGTCACAATTCGATCCACGGTTATCAACCGTAAGCGAAAAATGCAATGGCTGACCCCAGGTCAAACGCCGCAACAGTGTCCTCAAGCAAAGCTTACCAATAAAAAGGTAATGGTAACTGTTTGGTGGTCTCAGCATGGTGTTAAATCTATTGCTAGGTCAAGCAATAACGGCAGATGTCTACTGTGCCGAACTCCGAACAATGATAGCAAAACTTGCAGTGAAACAGCCCCTACTCATGAATCGATCTTCACCAATATTGCTCCATGATAACGCGAGACCTCATACAGCACGAGAAACCATTTTAACTCTACAGGAACTGCAATTAGAAACCATTCGTCACCCTCCGTATTCGCCAGACCTTGCTCCAACGGACTACCATTTTTTTCGTAATTTGGACAATTTTCTACGTGATAAAAAGTTTGCTTCCCAGGAGGCAGTACAAAATGCTTTCACACAGTTTGTAGAATCTAGATCACCAGAGTTCTATCGCAAAGGCATAAATGAACTTCATATTATGGCAGCAATGTATAGATAATAATGGTAGATATATTGATTAAATAAATATTTTAAATGAAAAAAAAAACGAATTTCAATTTTTCCGTACAGATCGGCAATTTCATACTTTAACCCCTAATATTAACTCGTCTTAGCGTGTGTGAGATATAAAGGACTTTTTAAACTATTACGCTTTCGAGAAGTTTCTAGTAGATCAAGGAAAATTATATTCGTCAATATAAAAGAAAATAGACAAGTACTTACGTTGTGAAGATGGCGGCTCGGCCGCGGGGGGCGCCGTCGCTCCGGCAGCACCCTGCATGGCCCGCGACGGTCGACCGCGCCTTCGCCTTAATAAAAAAAAAGTACCTTTAATATACGCCTCGATCATATCACTTTAGAATTTGTCTCTAACTTTAATATCTAATTTCAACATAGTCTGATATTGATTGATGATTTTAATTATTTTTCCCTGCAGTCAAAATAATAGATAAGGTTAAGTATCAACACTTCTTATTAATGGGAAGTGTACCCGTATTGTCTGTAAAACGTATATATTTATTACTACAAAATACGCAAAAAAATATTAGGTACTACAAAACCATTAAAGAGTTATTCAAGTCCAGTATATAATGTTAAATAAATTCGTACCTATTAGTAATTGTTATTTTAAATTATTATTAAAACTCTATCGTTGACTAATTCCTGGCCACAAAGTGTAATTATTAGGTAATTATGTATTAGGTACTTTCACAAGGGTAATCTGATGTTTCTATGCGAAATCTAGTATTGCTTTCCTATCTGCAGGCTCCCTACCTATCCCAAATTAATGAAACCTACCGGAGGCTACATTACTAGGCCGCCTAGAGTCCTTTACTACATTATAATTATCAAGAATCTCATACTTGTATCTATGAGCAAGTTCTGTTCGTGTGTTATTTCGATGCAGACTACGCATCGATGATTTATAACGCAATTCACATTTCTAATCAGGGCGATTGAGAATTGATCCTGCGATCTGTTCGTGTGAAGCCGGGAAGCCTGCTGAAAGAAAAATTTGGTAGGCTGCGAAGAAATGTTTCAACCACACTCGTGTCCAAAAAGGCTTTATACTTTATGAAGTATTTATTGTCACCCCATATACCATCTTCGTACACATGTACACACTATGGTACACACATACGAGTAAGTGGTACCGAGAGTTTAATGAAACTCTTAACATGTTAACTAAATATTACTTTGTGATTCGTATTTTTATAATTTGACATGCGTAGACTATTTATTATAACAAATTTATGTGGAAAAATAATTTTTATGAGCATTATTTGTCTTATACCTCTCGATAGGTATATATATATGTATACTCGATAGGAATTTAGAAGGTAAACTACCCCAGATCATGCTCAAAGAAATCAATTTCCACATCTATCTATTAAGATATCACTACATTCAACGTACATTGGATACACCACAATCTTCAAATCAGATTCAAATCTGCATAAGACATGATGGCAAATGTCTGATGCAATGAATCAACGCTGAAATTAAAGCATAATATGTTGACTCATTGATTGGTGACATTTAGATTGACCTGCGCTAGCCGAGGCCGCGGGTGGACGGGCCAAGAATTGTTCGCACCTGCAGTAGTGCCTACCGTGCATCCGGATGCCCGATGGGGTAAGCCGCCGCGCGAACCACTGAACCATAACGATAAGGTACCGATCGCTGTGGGCCGCCAAATACGGGCGGACGCTCAAGGCGAATTCTTTATTGGGTGAGGGCCCCACATTACACTACCCTGTTTGTAACCCCGTACAAGTGGGGTGCGCGTTTAGTAGGTTTTTTCCCGCCAAGACAGAAAAAGGTTTAGATTGTTTTTGTTACTAAACTTTTTTTCAGGTAGGACCTATACCGCCGGCGGACAACTGAAGTAATGCAACTTAGTACCAGTGGGCCGCCAACACAGGCGGAGAGACTGCACACGGCGGGTTTCTTTAGTGGGTGAGTGCCCTACACTATCCTGTTCGTTGCCCCGAACGACGGGGTATGCGGTTAGATACATTTTTTCCCGCCTAAACAAAAAAGAAAAGCCTATAAGGTCTGGGTACAATATGTTGTTTTTTATTGCGTATAGTGTGCATGGTGGTGGGTGATTCTCTTTCAGACATTAGTTATATATCACGTATTCGAAGAGCTACGGATTCCGATATCTGAAGCTCTACCAGCTACCAATGTCTAATTTGTAACATTTGATGTCAAGCACCTCACACTTTTTTACAATAATAATTATTTATTATAGTATTATTTTCTCCTTTTTAGTTAGGAACAGTTATTAAAACACGTTTGTTTAGTTTTTTAATCTAACTTTGAAACTGGTTTTCCACAAAGGAGTTTAACTCATTATCGTTATCAACGGCTTCCTGCCGTAGGTTCTCGTCGTAAATCATTGATCGAGAAATGAGGGTACCCACCTAACCTATAGGTAATTATTGTTTTTTTTTTAATGTTACAGGGGGTGTTGTTGAAAGACAGGTCTCCTCTAGAGGAATATACCGAAATGCTAACCCAAATGTAGTGTTACACGTTGCTTTGCGCTCCTGGTTAAATGCGCGCCGTATCATTTATTTCGCATTAAGTAGTTAAGTATTTAAATACTTAGTTAAACTTGTACTTAGGAAAGTTACTTGATAGAGATACTTATACTATTAATGCGCAGTAAATGCTTGTTAATAATCTGATAATACTTGCTAAACTGTACTTCATCCATCCATCCATCCATCAGCCTTTTAACGTCCACAGCTGGACATAGGCCTCCCCAAGAGAACGCCACAACGAGCGGGTCTGTGCCGACCGCATCCAACGGCTCCCCGCAGCTTTGACCAGATCATCGGTCCATCTGGTGGGGGGCCGTCCTACGCTGCGCCGTCCGACACGTGGTCGCCACTCGAGAACCTTTCGTCCCCAACGGTTATCGGTTCGTCGAGCGATGTGGCCTGCCCATTGCCACTTCAGCATGGCAACCCGGCGGGCTATGTCGGTCACTCTCGTTCTCCTACGGATCTCCGTATTACGGATTCGATCACGTAGGGAAATACCAAGCATAGGCCGCTCCATGGCCCGCTGAGCGACTTTGGGCCTTGATATGAGGCCAACATTCAGACACCACGTCTCTGTTCCGTATGTCATCACTGGTAACACACACTGGTCGTAGACCTTCGTTTTCAGACACTGCGGAATATTGGACGAGAAGATCTTCCTTAGCTTCCCGAACGCTGCCCAGCCGTTTCCTCGATTGACCTCTTTCTCGAAGTTGTGCCTACCTAACTGGACTGTTTGTCCCAGGTAGACATAATGGTCGACAACTTCGAGAAGCGCACTCCCGACTAGGACCGGTGCTGAAATGACATGGACATTAGACATGACTTTCGTCTTGTCTATGTTCATTTTGAGACCCACTAGTCGGAAAACCCTGCTGAGATCATTGAGCATGGTGCCAAGGTCTTCCAGAGATTCTGCTATGACTACGATGTCGTCGGCATATCGAAGGTGAGTGATGTATTCGCCATTGATGTTGATGCCGAATCCGGTCCAGTCCAAGAGCTTGAAGACATCTTCCAATGCAGCGGTGAAGAGTTTCGGGGACATAACGTCTCCCTGTCTAACACCTCTCTGCAGTTGGATCGGTCCCGTACTCTTGTCCTGAACACGGACTGACATGGTGGCGTTTCTATACAAGCACTTCAGCACTTCGATGTACCGATTGTCAATTTGGCACCGCTGAAGGGACTGCAGCACCACCCAAGTTTCGATCGAATCGAAGGCTTTCTCATAGTCCACAAACTGTACTTCGTAGGTTATTATTAATGCGAACGGATTGGTATGTTTTTTACACTTTCTCGGGCAAACTGCTTGATTTTGATGACATTTGGTATTCAGTGAGTATGAATCCAAAGAAAGACCATAGGCTATTTCTTTATTTTAATACATCACCTCCGGAGTTTATATATTGGATGTGGTTTCAAATAATTTCATCCTTAACTTAGCCTAACTAATAGCTGGACCATGATTTTCGTAACAAACCGAATTCCACACAAATGAAATACCAGCTTCTAAATTCAAAGTTAAAAGTCCAGATAGACAGACGACTACTGTCAGTATAAAAATTGTGCTTATTTATCGCTTAGAACGAAGGCCACCATACTCCGGCGACTGTTCGGTGCGCGTGCGCGCCTTGCGACCTATTATAGTCCAGACAATGCGTGCTAATAACCTGACTGGCTGGTATGCGCCAGTTATGTATCACCGGCCAGTTACTTAATGTACTCGTATAGATATTACTACTGAGCTGCTTTACAACTGCTAGAATATAAATATGAATCCTTATTAATAAATAAACGAAAGTGAGTTTGTTTGTTTCGCTTTCACGTCGTCACTGCTGAACTAATCATTACAAAATTTTGCATACCTGTAGTCAGAAGCCCAGAAAAGGACATAGGCTACTTTTTATTCCGGAAAAATAATTGTTTTTGTAGGATAGTTATTATTTGACCACTGAAGGAATGTAAATTGGTTCCGGTGGCCCGCCAATAAAGGCGGAGAGACGGCACACGGCGGGTTTATTTAGTGGGTGAGGGTCCTACACTACCCTGTTCGTTGCCCCGAACGACGGGGTGTGCGGTTAGGTAATTTTTTTCCCGGCTAAACAAAAAAAAAGGATAGCTATTTATACATAGGGATAATTAGTGTGCCGTAGTGCACAATTTATAAATTTTATAAAAAAAAGTTTCATTTGTGGATTTGAAATTTAAAATACGAATTTGCGTCTTGGAAAAGGAAAAATATTTTTTAATTCATCATCAGCGTTTTAATAATTATGCCAAAGCTTAGAAGAAGGATATTATAGACAAGCTATCAGCGTATGCAGTGTCGAGATAGCAATAGATAACCGGAATAATTTTAAAAGATAACTATGATTATAACTTTGTTGACTAAAACTGTCCTACCTGTTTTAGCCGGATAAAAGAATGACAGGACAAAAGAAATTGCAGTTATGCTTATATTTTGCTTAAAATGTATTAGAACATGTAATATTAGCGTATATGACGTGATTAATAAAGGTTTTTTTTTACGTCAATACAAAAACAAGCTTACATACTGATGATGGGAACGGTTGGCCACCTTATTGTTTGGACCCAGTTCATTGGGTCCAAATACAATTGACGCATACGCGAAAAGGATAAATATACTTATACCTGTGTCTCTCTCACTCTTGGTAAAACCTAATATGTGCATCCTTTTCTTCATCCTTAATGTCAAAATAGTAGCAAGTCTATATTATTCTTCGTCTAAGTGCCAAAGCCTCGTTCGTATAGGTAGTATATTTTTTAATTTGTAATTAGTCACAAAAGAAGTTGTAAGATGTCATAAAATAAATTCCGTATCCCTAGCGTTTCCAAGTACAGCAATGTCTATATTTTCACACGTTTCAACTTTCAACAATCGAGTTATGCACTGAAAATGATTCCTATAGCGGTGCCTTTGTTGATCAGGATTACAATATACTTGGAAACGTTAAACTATATAAATCACTTATCTTGTATCGCGGTGCCTTTGTAAGACAGAACTGTTGATTATCTATAAGAACGGATACTATTGTTATAGGTAATTTGCTCGGATGACGTAGAGATTTAATATATTAGACGTGTGACGAATGTGATATCTTCGAGGAGCTATATGACATGCATCTGTAATGATTGTTTAAAGTTTTATACACAAAGTAAAAATTTATCAGCTGGCATAGGCTAAGGCCTAGGTTACAATTAGAAATATCTAGGTACTCATATCGTTTCCCGCGAAGGTGTGACGCCCCGTGTGCGGATGCGTCGCTCAGTTGAGGGTACCCGGCCCGCCAACAAAGGCGGAGAGACGGCACACGGCGGGTTTATTTAGTGGGTGAGGGCCCCACACAAGCCTCTTCGTTGCCCCGAAAGACGGGGTGTGCGGTTAAGAACATTTTTTCCCGCCTTAACAAAAAAAAAAAAAGAAGGTACTCATATCGTTATCACGCTTCTATAAAAAATAAACTAGAAAAATTCTTAGTAGCAGCCCGGTGTTTGGAAATGTACCCGGTAGACGGCAATAGGCTCGCCCCCTATTACGTGGGACTTAAACAGCTGGCGAACCGTGGGTGTGTAATACATCTCTGCCTACCTCTTCGGGGGATACAGGCATGATACTATGTTTATAAACTCATGTTAATATTAACACAAAGTATGAAACTGTGAAATCGAAAAGAACAGTCACGAGCAGTATTTGAACCTACATCTCCTGGAATACCATCCCAGATGCTTTGCCAATTCAGCCATCGTGACAATGGATCGGAACTGCGAATTTTGATACCATATTCATTCCTAATGTCTTGGGTGACGGAGATAGGTCGGTCCAGGATAAGGTTCAAATCCTGCTCGTGACTGTTATTTTCGATTTCACATTTTCATTTTTATATGGCTCCATCCACCCATCCATCCATCCATCAGCCTTTCAACGTCCACTGCTAGACATAGGCCTCCCCAAGAGAACGCCACAACGAGCGGTCCCGTCAAGGGGGATGATGCCGTAATCGCCACGCTTGGCAGGCGGGTTGGCGATCGCAGTGGATGTTGTTAATATTCGAGGGAGTGCTGCTGCCCACTCCCCCGGCACTCCCTCAATCGGCTCTTACGATTCCCGTAGGTAGAGCAGGGTGGGACAATTCTAAAGCCGGCCCCACACGGCCATATAGCTAAGCATGTCAAATACTCAAAAATATGTAAAAATGTAAAATAATCATGTTAATATTTCTAAGCATACTAACATTAATTGTTTCTAAGTATCTAACTGTTAATACTCGTACATTTTACTACAAAATATAAAAATTATGTCTTCATTTATCATAGCCATCAAGGCGGTAATAAAACAAGTACCTATTGATTCTGTTATCAATACAAGGATTTCTTATCAGCTTAGTAGAGGCGATCCGATGCGTTAAATCTCTATTGTTAACTAATTACTCGTAGGTACTATTAGATACTTATATTTCTGTTTCCAATAATATTCTTTGTATAATTTAGATTTTATTTTGAATGAGGCGGTGATGTAGGTCTAATACTTTAGTATGAATCAGGCGTGCCTTATTATAATATGTAGTAGTGCCTTTTTTTTTGTTAAGGCGGGAAAAAATGTTCCTAACCGCACACCCCGTCGTTCGGGGCATCGAACAGGGTAGTGTGGTGCCCTCACCCACTAAAGAAACCCGCCGTGTGCCACCTCTCCGCCTTTATTGGCGGGCCACCGGAACCATATTAAGTACATTCCTTCAGTGGTCAATAATTTTAGCACCCTACACTCAGGAATAATTTTGTATCGCGGGGGAATTTTACATACCTACATACAATTTCACGGACACAAAGTACACCCCGACTCAGGGCAACCATTTGTGGATCACACAAAGAGTTGTCCTGTGTAGGAATCGAACCAAAAACACTCGGGAGGCCAGTATCTAAACCACTCCGCCATCTGTGTTATATACTACTTTATTTTTTATACTACTTGACTGACGAACAAGCATACGGGCCCACCTGATGGTAAGCGTTTACCGTAGCCTACAGACGCTAGCAACACCAGATGCATCACTCGCGCGTCGCCCTCTCTAAGGAAAGGGATAGAAGGTGGATAGGAAGGATAATAAGGAGAGGATAGGGAGGGGGTTTGGGCCTCCGGCGCTCTCACTCACCATACGAAATATAATGCTAAATACCGTTGTTACTCGCTGATCTTATGTGAGAGGGGTGGTACTTCCCCGATCAAGCCGGCCCATTCGTGCTGGGATAAGCAAGGCTTCTACCACTAAAAGACTAGAATATTCCATGAAAGATTGGTACTATTCTAAAGATACAACTAAATTGTCTTACTACATTATTTATTTTTAATCAGTCCACCTGGTTTAGTCTGTGTAGCAATTACTGGAAAAGAGCTCCTAATTTGCGCCACTCGGTCCTTTGTCAACCTAAGTTTGAGCTGTTGCCCGGTGGATAGATCAGTATATCAGAAAAGTAGATACATACACCACCGCTTTTTCCTAAAAAGAAAAATTCTCAGTAGCAGCCCGGAGTTTGGGAATGTGCCCGGTAGACGTCAATAGGCTCGCCCCCTATTACGTGGGACTTAAATAGCTGGCGAGTCGTGGGTGTATAATACACCTCTGCCTACCTTCGGGGAATACAGGCGGGATCTGTTTTTTTTTTTTACACCACATATGAAAACTATTTAAAGGACCACGATATTTGTAGTCCGTTCCACGCAATCTATCGGATGTCGAAAAGCCTTTATTAGTAGTTAAGTACCCACGTGCCTTTGCCCACAACTCCGCCGCATCCAAAACCTAGTTTTTTGGTTATATCTCAGGTTCCCGATATAGTACTGGCATAAAAGGTATACCAATATTTAAGTTAAGGCTTCTGCAACACAGTGTATAACTAGTGCAGTAGCAGAGATTCCCGTATGCTTTAGTGTCTAATTTTTATGGTAATAAAGAAATTATTATAATTATTAAGCCTCATCAAGAGCTATCAAATAAAAAAACGCATCAAAATCCGTTTAGTAGTTTTTGCGTGATGCGCGAACGAACAAACAGGTAAACAGACAAAAAATCTAAATAAAAATTGTTTTGTGATTAGCCTTTATAGCCTAAATACAGTAATTTTTTCTCAAATATCTTAAATGTACAGACACAGCTCTGTTACAGTTTTATAATAGGATAATATATTATATAAATAGTTTATCAAGTTGTGAAATAATAAATCTCATGGCAAACATCGTGAGATAAGTAATTGCTAGATAACGTCTCGATCTCCTCTCATTGAGACATTTGTCGGCCATTACATCGTAAAGTGCGAGTATCTCGAGTGGTATGATAGTGATGTGCTCGTTAGAGCATTATGTAACTGAATTATCGATGTGATTGCCACCTTTTATACATATCGATATTTGTCTATTTATTAGAGATAATTTTATATTCAATAATTGATTTTGTAATATATGATAATATTTTTAACTGCAGACTAATTTCAAACGATACTTTAGCGTAGATATGTTTTTTTTTCTCTAAACTACACGGATGTTTTTATAAAACAAGCATACTGCCCACCTGATGGTACGTGGTTCAAACAAGAGGCATCATTCGCGCGTCGGCAACTCTAAGGAAAGGGATAGGAAGTAGTAAAAGGATAAAAAGGTTTGGGTCTTCGACGCTCTCACTAACCATACGAAAAACTGTAGGATCACACACCGTTGTCTCACCTTCATCTTCTGTGAGAGGTTGGTAGGTGCTTCCCGGATCAGGCCGGCCCATTCATACTGGGACAAGCGAGTGACTGCGGCCATAATTATGTTATAAACATAAAAGTCCATCCATCCATCAGCCTTTCAACGTCCACTGCTGGACATAGGCCTCCCCAAGAGAACGCCATAACGAGCGGTCCCGTCATGGGGGATAATGCCGTAATCGCCACGCTTGGCAGGCGGGTTGGCGATCGCAGTGGATGTTGTTAATACTCGAGGTAGTGCTGCTGCCCACTCCCCCGGTATTCCCTCAGCCGGCTCTTAAGACTCCCGTGGGTAGAGAGGGTTGGGACAATTCTAAAGCCGGCCTCACACGGCCATCCTGAGGTCCATGCAGACAAAGTCGCGGACAGCAGCTAGTTTTAAATAATATATATTTTTAGTTATCTTTAGCGATTATTACGGTTACGATCATTTACGTTTCATAGTATGTTGCATTTTAAACACGCTTTATATTAGCTTGCTGTATCTGATCGTCTGATTAAATTTAAACCAATCCTGTCGTACTTTATTTAAATGCTGTTTTAAACTAAAAACGGAGTATAATAAATAATTAAAAAAAAAACAGGCAACTTGAACTAAAAAGTAGAAAATAATATTATAATAATGATTGTGAAAAATCGTGGGGTGTTTTTTACAATTTATATTTGACGTCAAGCACCCCAAACTTATATATTACTCTTCATTATTGCCACTTAACAATCAATCAACATTGAAAGGCTTATGACATAAAGAAAATGCATTCTTTATACTTCCCTGGCCTAGAAACTAGGAAATGAGTCTATATTGAAGAGTATTGAATGCAAAATATTCAGTCTAAATTTCCTAATACGTATAATTTCGTAACGAAAACGAAAACCTATTAGAATCATATCGAAATCGTATCGATTCTGATAACGAGTACCGTGTAACGTCTGTTTTTTATCTGTCGAGCCGTGACAAAGTTGCTTTAACATCTCAACCTGTTCGCAGCAATCGTTGCAATACGACTAGATATTGTGATAAACATTAGTTATTGTAGACACACTAGTAAAAAGGCGTTAAAAAATTAAGTATAATTGTTAATGGATTTGTAACCTCAAATTTTTGCAGTCGATAATGGGGATAGAAAATATATTGTCTAACAATTTTATAAAATACATAATTTTTATCCGTGTGGTGACGGATTAAGAATACAAGTGTCACCACCCCATTCTTTCCCACGGGTGTCGTATGAGGCGACTAAGGGAAGTAAGCAATTAATTATCATTCATTGCATGACTGGTGGTAGGGCTGGGTACCAACTGGGAGTACTCACTTGGTATCCGGCCCGAGCGGGTTAGTACCACCATCTCCCGTGTGACCGGCCATGAAGCACATCGTTGCGTTTTGGCTGTAGCAGGATGCATGCTACAGCCAAAACGCAACAATGTGCATCCTGCATGGGGGATGACGGGACCCCTCGTTGTGGCGTTCTCTTGGGGAGGCCTATGTCCAGTAGTGGACGTTGACAGGCTGATGGATGGATGGAGCTCAGGATTGGGACTATATAATGTAAGTAGGTACGTCATTCTATGGCTCATTATTTATTTCTATGTAGCTAGTACAGTCTAGTAGTTGTAGCTATCCCGTGGGAGCTAACATTTTTTACAATATAAAAAGTATCCTAGATATATAATCCAGGTAGAAAACTATGTGTGATTTATCCTAATCTGTGTGTGTGTGATCAAATAAAAAACTTCCAAACCTATAATATTATTAACTGTCTCTGTTTTGCCCACGGCTTGTCTTTAAGTCAAACCTCAGGTTCCCGATATGGTAGCGGGATAAAATGTATCTACTTTGTAAGTCTAAGCATGAGCTATCAAATAAAAAAGTTGCATCAAAATCCGTTCTGTAGCTTTTGCGTGCCTTTAAAGTCTAATACGTAGGTTACAGTATTTTTTTCTCAAATATTTTAAACATTAAATTTGATCTGTATTTTAACACTTTACATGCTCTAGTAAAAACTAAAAGTTCTCTTTATCCATATTCACAAATAATTTCTTCTTTAATATCTTAAATGTACAGACACAGCTCTGAAAAGTTACAGCTTTTTATTAGGCTATTATTATCTACGTTTTAACTAACCTAAATTAAATTGCAATGTAGTTTTTAAATCTTTTCTTTTCTTTCCGGACCTTTGTAATTCAAGAATTAGGTATTTATCACTCCGATACTATTTAATGTAGTCCTTATCAGAAACTTATTAGTTTTCGAAAGGCTGGCATGTTTTTTTGTTTCTTTTCGAACATTAATCTGCTTAGATTAATGGAAAGATAATTATTTATCTACAGAAATAATGACTACTGGGCATCAGTCAATAGCGTGATCGCGTAGAAGTAATTTGAATTACCTGAAAAACAATTGGTAGCTATAGGTAATCATGCATCATATACTTATGTATAATTAACCTAAATTAATTAAGTATCCATATGCGTTACTCGCTCGAATCTAATATTCCTGTTCTAATTAAAAAATTGCAGAATATTGTATTTGCGTATAAGAATTTAGGGAAAAAAGACAATTTCATGAATAATTATTTTGTAGTTTTAATTTTATAATGATGTACCTATTTTATATTCTAGTCATGTATTGAAGGAGGGTGGAGTCAGGAGTCTCCGAAACCGGCGAGCGTGTATGAAGAGAGTTATGAATGTTGAGGAAGCGAGAGATGTAAGCAAGAATAGAGCCTCTTGGCACTCTGTACTCTCTGCCTGCCCCGCAAGGGAAATGGCGTGATGATAGGTTAGTTAGTTAGTTTTACATTCTAGTTAGAAAAGCGCAGAATATTGTATACCGATTAAGAATTACAGAAAAAAATCTCTCATGATTAAATTATTTTGTAATTATTTTCATTATCTACCTATTTAATTAGGTAATTAGGTAGATACCTATTTTGTATTCTAATTAGAAAATTGCAGAATTTTGTATTTCGAATAAGAATTAAGGAAATCAAAGTTAATTTTATGAATAATTATTTTGTAGTTTTTGATTTTATAATTACCTAGGTAGGTATAATAATTCTTTATTTTTAAAATTATGATATTAATATATTTTTCTACTTGTTTTAGAGATACCTATTTAGAGTTGCATTTAATTATTCTTTAGAGAAATGATTAATGATTATATTTGATATTTTAATAGGTATGTTATATTACATTTTGATCTGTATTTTAGCACCTGACATGCTCAGCTACTTTTAAAGTAGGTACAAATTATTTGTGAATGTGGAAAAAGAAAACTTTAGTGCGAGCGGGAATTGAACCTGCGTCCCTTCAAATCCCCCGATGCCCAGCACTTCCCCGGATTGGAAGGGACGCAGGTTCGATTCCCGCTCGCCACATTCAAAAATAATGTAATGTTATATTACCTATTTTAAAAACAACTACACAAAATTATAATATTGTAATCTTTTACAACTGATACCTAATAATTATAATTTATTAGGTAGTAGGTACTACACGAATAAAAATGCACAGCAAGAACTACGTTTAAGTATTTCTATAATGTGGTAGAGTATCATATATCCCTTGATAATTATATTATAATAATTATGTATTAAATTATTAAATTAAAGGTAGGTAGGTATACCTAATTATTGTATAATTATTTAGGTAGGTAAGTAAGAACAATATAATTACTTAGTCACTACACGGGGCGCCCGACGGCGAAAGTAATCATATCATTTTCAACTCGTTACAAAAATCTTTTGTTTGTGATTACATCAGTACCTACAAACGTTATGTAGGTAGGTACATTTTGTTTGTAATTTTTATCAAATTTCACCCAAAAGACTGTATATGAAAAATTATTATTTTTATTTACAACTGAATTTAAAGAATTATTTTATTGATTTAATTATAGTATATTTCTTATAACAAAAATATTTGTTATCGGACAATTTATTTGTTTATATCAAGTATGTTTTTGTTACTTATTATAATCGGAAACCACTCATATAAAAATAATTAACACAGCACTAGAAATATGTATTTAAATTTCAATGTAAAAATAAATTTAGAACATTATTTCGCGCACTGATTCCATTATTTATTGAGTAACAGCACAAAAGAGGTCAAACAATTATTATATTTAACATATTTAAGTAGATTAAGCAATATTCTGCAATTTTGTTGTTTTAGAATTGGTACACATCACCTTCAAGGGTTTAAGGGTCAAGAGACAACAAAACATTTGAATGTCGCGTATCGCACTGAGCCCACTCGATATTTACTGTACCTAAAACACGACAACGTCCACTGTCACAAACGATAATTTGCATCGTAATCTAATCGAAATTACTTACCCAATTGTGGATAATTTTTGCGATATCAACCGAAGCCCGAAATAATAAAGAAAATAGTCCAAATAACAGAAGAACCAGCGTCCAGTCTCTCACTATACACGATTTTTTTTTATATTTCAGCACAGATTTTCAGTCTTTATATTTTTAACAATAAACACACGTAAAAATTATAAGGCACTATTTAAGTAATTCGCGCGTGGAACGTGTATCGCATCTCGCGCGGGAACGACAACCTCGCGCGGCGAGATGTCGTCTCCTTGTGATTGTGATGAGAGTACGCACTGTCGCTCTGCTCTCGGGGGAGCAGAAGATGGCCGCCGATTGGTCGAGAGCGGCGCCCGGGTGCGCGGGGAGAAGGAGAGAGCGCATCTCGCATGGGCCGCGAACGAGTGAGACAGGTAGCGTTGGTCGTTTCGTCGTGCGAATGAGATTGTCCACGCGACTTCAGGTGGATCACCTTCGAGAGCGCACAATGATAATAATATGGAGATGCCGCATCGAGTGGTTCCGTCATTAACGTTAGCTATCTTTGTGATAGAAATGATGGCTGATTTAATATTATTTAGTCATTTGCAAATAAATATTATTGCAACCATATTTATTTACAGTTCTAATATTTGGATTTTAGTGTTTTATTATAAATAATTTCACCTTTGAATATGTTAAAATTGTGTGAGCCATGTCATTTATTAAAAGTTAAATCGTAATTGGAGAGAGTCATACCATTAAAGCAGTTGCTGCAATTATAGTGATCCTTCAGAATGAAAGAAGACGAATTTTGAAATAGTTACCTACTTACCTGAGTACAAGTTGTAATTAGAATAAACATTAGTTCGACCTCAATGTGACCCACAATCTACTGATGTTAACGAATAGAAAGAATTATTCGGTTTTCAAGAATAAGTGAATGATTGAAATCCTATTAGAATTTCAGGAACATTTTCTAAAAAAATAATTACTGTTCTTTCGTTTACTCAGTTTGTAGTCTGCAGTTAATACTTATAGATAGAGTAAAGGGATATCATATTGAGTTATCATATAAATATGTAGGCACATTCCACCATTGAGTTTTTGAGTAAACTTTATTTACACAATCAAATAAAATTACAGTACCTAAATATTATTAAGTAGACACGAAAGATACCTTGATAATTTGTAAAATTTGCGAACAGTTTATTCGTTGTGCAATTGAATATGACTAGCACATATTATGAGCGTAGCTTAATTAATAGGTTTTATCGATTTTATTATTGTATAGGTATACCTAAACTACGGCGCTGAGCAAAAATGAGCGCTATCTCGGCATTTCTAGCGTCTCTATACCTATAATTCTAGGGTTAGTAGGAGGTACGAGTATATATACATCAAAATTGCGGGATGGGAACATATTCATAAACCTATAAGGCCACTATCAAATAATTTATTTCCAGATTGCAATTAGGAATGTTAAATGTTGGCTTTAAGAATCATTAGGCTATTATATACCTTTAGGTATATTAACTAGCTGTGGACCGCAGCCTTACTCACGTTTTAATTAAAAAAAAAACTGTATAGTAATAAATAATTAGGTAAAGAGGCTTGCAGTCTATTTTTTAGAAAAGCACTTTCTATTAAATTTAATTTCCTGATATAAGATCGCTTATTTGAGTTTTAGTATTTTTTATTTTTGTTTGAAGCATATTATACGACTATAGCCGTTCTCAATAGATTTTCTATGATATACAAGAAAAACTTTTTAGTCCAACGATTATTATGTTAGTAGGTATAACTACATATAAAAAGTGGTTTTTACTAACATTTTATGAGTACCTATAAGTGTATTATCTAATCATATGTTAGAGAATATGACGTAAATGTTATTTTGAAGTTTAGTGCTAACGTAGTGAGACAGGAAGAAGATTATGTGAGCTTTATAAATAACTACATACTGCTAAATTCCAATACTTATATTATAGTATTCGTTACTACTTTCTATTACTTCTCGTGGTTCATTAAATTACTGGTATTGACGTCACCGTGACGCGTAGGCTTTTGTGTAGGTATATAATGTTATAAGTGACAAGCGACGAAGCGAGTATTACTAACCTAAATGACGTCACTCGTACTTCTGACAATCTTTGGACTGGACTTATTGAAAACATGGAATTATTTAGTAATAAATAAGAGCTACTAATGAGGCCGTTCACACAAGATCTAATATATATTTTTTCCATTTTAATTTATTATAGATATTATCAATTTTTTTTTCTTAATTGAAACTTGTGTTATTTTATTTGTTTTTCTATTATAGTAATTTAATTTTGCATATAATTTTATGTTCTGTTGTCATATTATACTGCATGATGTGATCTCCTTTATTTAAGGAAGCACAAGGGCTACCTATATTGTCTTTTTTGCATTGCATGTAAAGTGTTATTTGTTGGAGATACTTATTAAATAAATAAATATTCTTTCCAACTATTTACTTTACCACTTACAGCGGCTTTTTTTTGTTCCGATGGGAAAAAATGCTGTAATTTAGACATTAGAAAAAGATACTTCGATTTTATTTATTTATAAGTAGATAAAGAAAATTCTTAACTGAGTTTTCGCATGTTTATAAATTAAATTACCATCTTTCTTTATTATTGTCTAACTGGATGATATATATTATGGATGTATAAATTGAAAGCTATTCTGACGATAGTCTATTCCACTAGCTCAGTGCAGATTTATGGGCTTAGCAACATAAAGGTAATTTTCCTCTGCTGCAGCTGGGTGAGTGGAAAGGAGCGGACCGTGAATTGGCCAATTACTGTTTTTTTTTCTTATATCTTATATCTACAGCCAAAATGCAACTATGTGCTTCATGGCCGGTCACACGGGAGATAGTGGTACCAACCCGTTTGGGCCCGATACCAAGGGAGTACTCCCACTTGGTAGCCAGCCCTACCACCAGTCATGCAATGGATGATAAGTTGATTGATTCCGTCACCACACGGATGAACAAGGTGCTCGAAATCTCCACTCCGCATCAGTAGAAACAGTGTGATAGAGTGGAGCGGAGCTGACCAGGCTTTCAAATAAAATATATTAACACGCAGCCTCGAGCCAGACTGAACGGACTCGATCAGACAGTGGTGCCGAGTGGCGGGCATAAAGCAAAAGATACCGGGACGGTATAGTCTCTCCAAGAGATTGAATTTGACTGATTGGAACATGGCTCAATGCAGCTCCTGGTCTAATCTGCTGCAATCCGCCCCACTCCACTCCAATGGAAATACTTGCATACTTTTCACTGCTCTTCTCCGCTCCACTGCACCCAGCCCCATATAACAACTCCCTGCTACTAACTAGGATTTAACAAACAAACATTTTAACAGACAACCTTTTGTGGATCACAAAAAGAGTTGTTCTGTGTGGGAATCAAAAACACAACACTCGGTAACTTAAAACAGTACGTGAGAAATTGCTGTATGCGACTGATGGATATGACAGACATATACACATCTATGATGATCAGAACGTGTTTCCATAAATTTTGAGCAAGTTTATAAGTAAGTCTATATCATTTGTCCCCATTAGGATCATGAAGCAAAGTGGAATCATATAACCTAAACAACAAAATAGGAACCATGAGATAATAGCATTAACATTAAATCTTTGTTAAAATATTCTTGAATCAGTTCTCATTCCCTATCAATGAAGTAAATATTATCATTATAACGTTAATTAGTACTCGTCCTAGTTATTTGTTGACAAACGTATCCCAGATAACTCTGGGGAACATATATTACGCTTAAGACTAATACATACTTAAAGCATATAGAAACAAGGCGCGGGAATGTTTATTCGTAGATCGTGGTAAAAATTAAGGCACGCTTTCTTTTATATATTAACCAAAGGGCCAAAAAAGCTAGTTTTTTTGTAACCAAAAATGAAATTCCTTAATTTTTTTTCCCTTTTACAATTTAAGTTATCCTATGTTATTTAAGTTTCATTTATATTAGGTATATTACATCTGTATTGAATCTTTACAAGCAGTACGTAGCCTTTGCCTTTTTGTTAAGGTGAAAAAATGTACCTAACCGCACAACTCGTTGTTCGGGCCAACGAACAAGGTAGTGTGGGGTCCTCATCCACTAAATAAAGCCACCGTATGCCGCCTGTATTGGCGTACCACTGGAACTAGAAGACATTACTTCAGTAGTACCTTAAGCCTGGATCAATAATATTTTAAGGATTTTTTACAACTTCTTAAATTGCTATAGGAGTTCTAGCCAAGTTGTGAAAACTATTAAAATATATGGAAACGAGTAAAGGAAATCATAGAATGCAACTTGGCTAGGCCCACAGGGCAGATATCCTGATTTATATGTAATCAATTATTTTATGTTACAGTGAACATATCTAATCACTTAATAAGTTAAACTTAATTGTTATAGAGAATACGATTATTGTAAGCTAACCTGAGAGGCTGGGTAACACAAATGTCCTCTATGGCTTTTATTTTGATTATGCAATGTTTGTTTTGATGTAGAGTACCTACACTACCTACTTAAAAGATGAAAGGAAAACTTGTTAGAAAAATACTGGATAAATAAACAAAATAAAATATAAGTCAAATTTAAGGAATGTCTATATTATAATCTCGTTCATTTTGTTAAGGGCAACGACCGTGTCATACCTACGTTTAAAAAAGCTTTAGAGAATTATATTTTTATTGTTTTTTTTTAATAATTGGCTTGATCAGGAATGTATGGACATTTTCTTAATTAGAGCATCTTCTTATGAGTTTTTAAACATTCGTAGCGATTTTATTGTTATTTAATAAGTACCTAGAGTTTGTCTAGTTCTAGTAAAAGTAGTAAAGCAGGTTAGTAGTATACGAGTTACTTGAACAGTAGCTTTATAACAGCTTCTTATCAGAACTGCGTTGTACATTTAAGGCCGTCACACATGTAGCTATAATATACATATATTAATATACCATAAAGTATTATAAATTACGGTACAAACATGGACGTATAAAGGAAAAGTCCATGGGTACAAATTAGTGACGTTATAGAGATACTTACCTATATACTTACTCGTAATATTACCTAAAGCCTGGGCGGTTACTCGAAAATTTGTAAGTATATAAAATATATCGTAACATTATCCTGTAAGTACATATTTATGCATCGCAGCGGTCACTCGAAAATTTGTATAGAAAATATTTATATCGTTTATGCGCTGCTATGATTTATATTAATATATATTATAGCTAAGTGTGTGACGTGCTTTAAGATATTTGGTAAATAACAACTGTGTTCAACATATTTTTTTTAGTAATAAAGTCTGTTTGAATGCTCGCATATGCAAACACTATTGGACTCATTTTGAAAACTTGTTTTATAGCAAGTGCACTTGAAACTTGGTAAAGATTTTGTCTCGCTACTATATCTAAACTGTGATATAACCTAAAAACTAGTTTTCACTTGAGGTGGAGCTTCGGGCAAAGTCTAATCCTTACTAGGTTGTTCTAAGTCTGGGTGTATATTATGGCCGTGAAATTGTATGTTTGTAAAATCACCCGCGCTACAACGATTAATCCTTAGTACAGGCGGAGAGACGGCACACGACGGGTTTATTTGGTGGGAGAGGGCCCCACATTACCCTGTTTGTTGCCCCAAACGACGAGGTGTGTGGTTAGGTACTTACATATTTCCCGCTATAACAAAAAAAAACACTATGGGTGTCTGTAAAGTCGTTTTACGGACAATAATTTTACGTGATAACATCATATATGTTTTCTGAGAGTTTCACTAACAATGCATCGGTCGCCTTACACTTTTTCGTGCGTGCATTGATTTATAAGACGTTATCACGTCAAAAAGGTGTTGTCGTTAAAAACACTTAATATTATAAAATCTAAAATAATAATATTATATACTTTATTTAAATAATCTGAACGTGTCCTACCTGTAATCCTGTAACAATATTTGCAATATACATACTCAGTATCTATACTTATTACCTACCTAGTTGTTTGTCTAAAACACGATTGACGTAAGACATGTGTTTCATCTTAAAATATTTGTTCATTAATAATAATATTGTTACAGCCTGCATGTTCTGTTTCGCTCGCTCATTTACCAATAAAATTAATTAATATCCTTTTCTATAGAAGGTATGTAGATACCTACGTAATTGACCACTGAAATAATCATACACAGTTTTAATGGTCCGCCAATACAGGCAGAAAGACGGCACACAGCGGGTTTACTTAGCGGGTGAGGGCCCCACACTACCCTATTCGTTGCTCCGAACGATGGGGTGTGCAGTAAAATACATTTTCCCCGCCTTAACAAAAAAGTTAATATTATTTATTTAGTAGCCTATAAATATACTCGTGAAATGAATGAGGTGGTACCACTGTATATCCTTTTATCACACGAAAGAAAAACAAAATAAACTAAACTTATTCGTTCATAAATATAAAACGTTTTTGACACCAAAAGGTGATTCAACTGTGCCTACAAAGCGATAAGGATATTTATACTACAATAGAAAAAAATATCAAACGGTCCCTCTCAGTGGCGACCTCTGGTATCGGTCAGTGGTACTTACTATGCAAACACGGTTCCCTCCATCTGTAAACACGTGGCCAACGATTTTTTTAGAGATGATGCTTACGTTTTATGTATCGCTCGATTTACAGTAGGTAAAATTTGTCTATATCGATTCTCCAGCGAGTTATGTTACAATATATTTTGTAGAACATATTAATATAGTTAGTTTTCTGTCAGTTGGGATTTATTATGTTGAAAGGATACATAGGTAGCTATTAGGTAGTAAATTGTTTAATCATTCGCAAATTATCATAAAATTTTGATAGGATGTGTTGCCACTTCGTAGTAATTTTTGCGTAAGTTGAACATTTTTAGAATTCGTTAGAATCATGTTTGAATATAGTTCGAAAGGGGTTTTTGATCTGTATTTTAGCACTTGACATGCTCAGCTATTTTAAAGAATAAATTATTTATGAAAGTGGAGAGTTTTACTGCGACCAGGATTCAGACCTGCGCGTCCCATCCAATCCGGGGCAGTGCTCTAGACCGCTAAGCTATCACAATCACGAACAGTATCACCCTTCACATTTGTTTCACAAAGATATCTATCTATCTTTTGGTCTTCGAAGGAGGTTCCTAAGTAGAAAATAAAATTAGTTTTTCAACCTATTAGGTAATGTCCCACAGTTGGGCACAGGTCTCCTCTCAGAGTGAAAGAGGCCAAGTGCGGGACAGTTGTATCAAGTTCGAGCCCCTGTCCCAGGTCCTCGTACGGCACGAAACTCTGGCTTTTCGAAATTTTTCTATATTAAGTATTTTTTTTACAATTTACCTCTCCTTAGTGAAGAAAACATCGTTGAGAAAAAAAAGGAACTATATGGTTAAAATTTTTTTTAAAATTCTAAAGTGCCAGTTTGTGCTTGTTCGAAAGAGCATTACAATCTTATTCTCAGCATTTTGTCTGTTGATTATTATTATTCATTATGTCTATTGGAAGCAGGCGGCCCAGGACTTCACGTTATACTTCTCTTTTGGGGACGCCTATGTCATATCACACAGCCATTGAGATACTAATATATTTTTTTATGAGTCAGAGAATACTAGTAACAGTCATGACATTAATTGATACCTATATCGGTAGGGCTGATAAGAAAGTATTTTAAAAATATTGTTTTAAACTCAAGGTTGGTTTTATAATCTATGTTATCGGAGTGAAGCGCTTGGAGCAGCGATTATAAAGTGGTTATTTAAGAACTATAGTAGGTAAAGTACCTTCTTAGTTTCATACTATTTAGTGGACGAAATAGCCATGGCATGTGGCACTTTTCTGGTTGAAATTAGGCAGGATCTGAACCTGCATCTTCTTGCAAACCGTCCCAGATGCATTGCCAATTCAGGTATCGTGACAATTGCTCAAAGACTATGAATTTTGATAACACATTCCCTGTCTTTGGTGATGCTTACGCCGTCTGTCGGATGTATTTGCATACATAATTCCGATTAGGTACCTAAGCCAAATTATTACAATTAAGATTCATACTACATATACATATAATGCATGCAGGCTGCATATAGGTACATTTTATGATATTTATATTTATAAATTTTCTGATATTTATATGATGATATTTATACATTTTCTGATATTTATATTTACACTAGATGACCCGGTGAGCATCGTATCACCCACAATTTATTTTATTAGCTTTTATCAATCCTATTCAATCTGCATCGTCTAAGATTTGAATTAGGTTATTAAATGAAACATGCTTAATTTAAATGAAACAGATAGAATAACACTAGCTGTCATTTTGTCGTCTGTAAACCAAAATACAGTAGGTCAATAATGCCGGGTGGGGCCGGCTTTAGAATTGTCCCACCCCTCTCTACCCACGGGAGCTGTAAGAGCTGACTGAGGGAATAACGGGGGAGTGGGCAGCAGCACTCCCTCGAGTATTAACAACATCCACTGCGGTCGCCAACCCGCCTGCCAAGCGTGGCGATTACGGCATTATCCCGCATAATGAGCACACAACAAATATGGGACCGATGATCTGGTCGAAGCCGCAGGGGGCGTTGGATGCGGTCGGCGCAGGACCGCTCGTTGTGGCGTTCTCTTGGGGAGGCCTATGTTAACTCCGGGCTGCTACTGAGAATTTTGCTTTTTAGGAAAAAGCTCAGTAACATTGCCCGACCCGGGGATCGAACCCGAGACCTCATGATTAGCAGAATCAAAAAACAATTATTGAAATTGGTCATGACATTTTTTTAGTTTTAGCGAGACTAACGAACAGCAATTGATTGTTGTAAATATATATTTTGAAGCATTTAACATGCGTAGCTATATGAATGAACACAAAGATCGATATTGTGAAATCAAAAATACTAATCACGAGCCGGATTTGAACCTACATCTCTTGGAAAACCGTCCCAGATGCTTCGGTAAACAATATCAATATAAATTTTCCCTGAAGTTGGTACATCTTAGGTTGCTATCAAACAAAAAAGTTTATCTAAATCAGGTCATTAGCTTTTGCGTGACGTGAAAACAAAAAACAGACTACAGTTCTAAACGCTTATTAACGCTTGGAAGTTGTCGAATTCACGGACACTTAATAGCTACCTCTTACGAGATTTTTCACTGAGAAAAATTTGCGTGTCTCATCGAACGGAACCTACTCACAAATATTAATCACTAAAAAAATAGGCGGCGGCTTCTGGACTAAAATAAAAAAAATATTTTGTGTTCGGAGCTGCTAAAAATACCTACGTCAATATAGAGACTGCTCTGTACTGTATTACGATAGTAAAGATATAGGAAACTAATATTATCTGATATCTAGTAATAATATTGAACAAACAATGTACTTATATATCTGTATATCGTATGTATGGAAGAACATTATCTTGAATCGCGTCCATTAGATATAATAGATATTATATGTTCACAAATCTTGTTCCTATATTATACTTCGTTAACTGATAAAGAAATTGTAGACATAAGTATTAGACATTATACCTATTATTAGCTGATACTCGCGTCTTCGTCTACGTGGAATTTGTTTTATGTTTTTTTTTTATTTTTCTAAACTGAGTGACTCTTTATAATATCAGCTGTCTGTCAGTGAAAGTCCCGTTCAAATTGGTCCAGACGTTTCGGAACAAATAGAGAGCCTAATGTTTTAAATATGAGTATTTTTTTACAGGCAACCTTCATATACGTTTAATAAAAACCGTTATTTTATGATTAGAAATAGGCACTTGTTGAAGATAAAAGATGTCTAAGATGGCCTTACAACAGAGGACCCATGACACGGTCAAAGCCACAGAGAACCGTTAGATGTGGGCGGCATAGGACCGCTCGTTGTGGTGCTAAGTTAGATAAGCCTATTTCCTACAATGACAAATAAAGATTAGGCTATATTTGGTCAACGTAAAGACAGCTAAAATAAATGTGAGGTGGAGATTAGGAGTCTTGGTGACTGCGATAGCTTAACGGTCCAGAGCACTTTTCCGGATTGGATAGGACGCAGGTTCGAATCATACTCGCAGTAAAGCTTTTTTTTTCCACTTTCACAAATAATTTTATGTCTACTTATTTACATAGGTAAGCTATTCCATGGCGCTGTACGGCGCACCCGTGTGGGCGGAGTCCCTGGACGCACTGAACAGGGCTCTTCTGTGGAGGCCACAGAGAGTCGTCGCGTCCAGGGTCATACGTGGATACCGCACGGTGTCGATGGAGGCAGCCTGTGCGTTGGCCGGAATCCCCCCGTGGGACTTGGAGGCGAAGGTGCTCGCCGAAGTGTATCGGCAGGCGTCGCGGGAGTGGGAGGGGGACGGAAATCCCCTACCCAGGGAGGTGGCCAGGTGGCAGGGTCACGCCCGCCGAGCTGCCATGGCCAGATGGAGAGCACGGTTGGAGGCGCCCTGGGCCGGTCTTGGGACTGTAGGGGCGCTCCAGCCGGTGCTGGAGGAGTGGGCGGGGCGACGGCACGGAGTCCTTACCTTCCGACTGGTGCAGGTGCTGTCGGGGCACGGTTGTTTCGGCAGATATCTGCACATAGTCGCAAGGAGGGAAGTGACTCCGGGCTGTCACCACTGCGGCTGTGACGAGGACACGGCCCGCCACACACGTTCAAGACGTGCCCGGCTTGGGCCGAGTAGCGCCGTGAACTCGTCGCGGAAATAGGGGGGGACCTCTCGGTGCCGAGCGTCGTCGTTGGGCCGCGGTCGCTGCCTTCTGCGAGGAGGTTATCTCGCGGAAGGAAGTGGCGGAGAGTGCTAGGGAGGAGGATTCTTCTGCTGACCCAAACCGCCGCCAGCGTACGGGGCGGCGCAGGCGCAGGTACTTGCGCCTCATGCCACCTGCACACACAGCTGAGGCTGCGGGTGGATGGACCGGGGAACGTCCGCCACCCGCAACGCCTCCTGCGAAGGTGCGACGCTCCTCTGCGGATGCGTCGCTCAGTAAAGGGTACCCGAAAGGTTAAGTCGCCGGCGGACCACCGAAGGAATGTAACACAGTTCCAGTGGCCTGCCAATAAAGGCGGAGAGACGGCACACGGCGGGTTTCTTTAGTGGGTGCAGGCCCCACACTACCCTGTTCGTTGCCCGAACGATGGGGTGTGCGGTTAGGAACATTTTTTCCCGGCTTAATAAAAAAAAAGGTAAGCTATTCCAACGATAGGCGCTATTATAAAAATGTCAATGGTTTGAACACGAGATCTAATCACCTAGGTATTTGTTAAAAATTATATACTTAAAAATATGCGATTAGGGGAATACCCCAGTCATTCTAAGCAAGTGTATATAATTTTTTGTGTAATCACAGATTTAGAATTTAATTTCTTATCTACAGCAAATGTTGGCGAAGGGTTTCAGTAGCAAAATAATAATAATGATAATAACCTTTATTGACATAAATTACAGTTGGTCACCTACATACTACATTATTATAGTACAATATTAACTGGAAGTGTACAAACCAGTGGTTGCGACCTGTTCTCCTACCATTAGGATCTACCATTAGGAGCATTATTTAAGATTGCACACGTTTTTCTCTTTAGTATATTAGTTGAGGGGCCGTGTGGGGCCGGCTTTAGAATTGTCCCACCCCTCTCTCCTCCTACGGGAGTCGTAAGAGCCGACTGAGAGAATACCAGGGGAGTGGGCAGTAGCACTCCCTCGAGTATTAACAACATCCACTGCGATCGCCAACCCGCCTGCCAAGCGTGGCGATTATGGCATTATCCCCCATGACGGGACCGCTCGTTGTGGCGTTCTCTTGGGGAGGCTTATGTCCAGCAGTGGACTATGAAAGGCTGATGGATGGATGGATGGATATTAGTTGAACACATTAACGTCGATTATAAACTTATATAACAATATCATTATTAAATTGTATTACAGATTACCTACATCTGGTAATTATAAGTATTATATAGTATTTAATTACTTATTGCACTAAATATGATGTTTACCACGAAAAATAAAATTATATATTCCCTATATTACCAGAATGATAAAATTATCAAGCGTAAAATTTAAGAAACTAATCAATTTTTATTGCTTTTGAGAGATCAGTGACATAGCCAATGGTCGACCTTATGTTATGTAGCCAACGTTCACGGTTAATGCTGAAGATTACCAGAGGCTTAACTGCCATTAGATGAACTCAACGTAATTATAAATCTGAGTGGTAGAGACTTGCATATCCCAGCCTAAATGGCAGCTTGATCAGGGAAGTACCACCCTCTCACAAAAGACCAGCGTGAAACAACGGTAGGTGCTCTTACCGTTTCGTATGGTGAGTGAGAGCGCTAGAGGCCCGAGCCCCCTCCCTATCCTCTCCATAATAACCTTCCTATCCTCTCCTTAATATCCTACATATCTTCTCCTTATTATACTTCTTATCACTTTCCTTGGAGACGGCGACGCACGGGTGATGACTCTGATGTTATTAGCATCTATAAGCTACGGTAACCGCTTACCATCAGGTGGGCCGTAAGTTAGTTTGCCACCCACGTAGCATTTTTTAACTTTTTTGCATTAAGCAAACCTCAGCTGCATCCAACGAACCTTTGTTCTTTGACATGAATATTGACTGCACAAATGTCGTAGTGGTTAAGATACTGATCACCTATGCCGAATGTTGTGAGTTCGATTCTTACATAGATAATTAGTATTTTGTACGATCCATAAATATATAGTACTTATAAAACACTCGTTATGGTGTTCTCTTGAAGAGGCTTATGTCTGATGGATGGATGGATGGATAAAATAGTTGTTCTGAGCCTAGGTAATCTAGGTATACGTTCTGCTGGTTTATAGTTACTTTGTGTCCTCGACTACACATTGTTTATTAAATAGCGCTGTGTGTTGTCTTAAAAAAGTTATGATTTTTTTTTATATTTTTGTACAACCTTTTCTCAGTCCCGCTATGGCACCTCCTCTGATGGAAAAGGCCATAGTCCACCACCCTGCGTCTCTTTCAATTCCTTCTTTTTTCCTCCAATTTCTTACAATCCGAGGAAGTGCTTCATTCCGCTAAGCTATCGCAGTCACCGACGATGACACCCAGTCTCCACTTTACAATTATTTTGGACATGTTTACGACTCATCCCGAAAAGCTCTCTTCTTCCACCTTCAAAAATAATTTATTCTTTTAAGTACCTGATCTTGTTAAGTACTAAAATAGTCATCAAAATATCAATAGAAAATGTTAGATAAAAAAAATTAAATTATTGATTCACAACAGAACTCTTATCGGCGAGATAACTAGTTAGCAGTACTACTCATAATGAGACTAATTACAATTTAGTACAATAAAATACGTTATTTCTTACGTGCATCTTTACCCGAGGCTGTGGCCATTCGATTTGAAGACTCTGTTAGCTTTTATGATTAATTTAGTAACCACCATAGAATAATTAATCTATATTATCAGACTTTTTTGACAATGCGGGGAAAAAAATGTGCATAACCGCATACCCCGTCGTTTCGGGCAACGAACAGGGTAGTGTGAGGCCCTCACCCACTAAATTAACTTGCCGTGTGCCGTCTCTCCACCCGTATTGGCGGATCACTGGAACTGTGTAATACTACTTCAGTGGTCTACCGGCGGCTTGCTCTTTCGGGTACCCTCTACTGGGCGATGTATCCGCACATGGAGCGTCGCATCTTCGCGGTAGACTTTGCGAGTGGCGAACGTTCCCCGGTCCATCCACACTCAGCCCCGGCTAGGGCGGCATCGGGCGCAGGAATTCACGCCTGCGTCGTCTCATTGGTAGATGGTAGCAGGGTCGGACTGGGCTGGAAGGGCCCGGGTGGCTCCCGTTAGGGCTCGAGACTGGATAATGGTAGATGGGATACTATCGGAAAATAATGAAATATATAAATTTTTAATTATCAACGATATGTATTAATAGGTTGGGACTTAAAATACAGTTTCAGCTAAACTGTTAATAACTCGATCGTAAAAGCTGCTGTTCTCGTCATCCTTGTTTGGATCCGATTCTGTGTCCTAGCTTGCGCGGGACCCCTATCCTAACTACCGCATGGCTTGCGGCAAGCCCTTCAAAGTATGTCCGTGGAGGGCCCGCGCAAGCTGGGGCCTGGCTGGCAAACGCCACCTTGACTATACGGCGAGTCCGACACTGGACGCTAGTTGGTAAAATTTTTAGCTAATCCACCAGTACTTACACGGAGCGACTTTCCACGACCTAATTAATGGCGACCTAAGAACATGATTGGAATCACATTTTTATTTAGGCCTCTGACACGTGTAAGTAACAAAGTCCAAGTGGTATGCTTGAACTCACTGCTTAACTTCCGATCCTTACGAGACATGGAGGAAGTTCACAGATAGGTGTCACTTTTTGATCACCCATCTGATACCATTACGAATCTAACAATGTTAGCCGAATTTTGCTCACGGTGACCAATTAATGCCAGAAATATAGCGATCAGCGCTTGATATATTTGTCTTTCATATATATCAGATACGATCAAAGAGAGAGGGACAACTACAGAGAGAGAAAGAGAGAGAGAGAGTTGATGCGAATGAATATTATTTATATCGATTTGGTAAAGGTACCTCCGTTATTGATAATAATATGATTTTAAGACACGTGCTACGGCGTAGCAAGCAGTTCAGATATCACGTAGCGCTCATATTAAAATAAAAAATACAAAATTTCTTTAAATGAGCTGCCTTTATCTGTGAGGAAAACGGGAATCGCCGTTCTTAATTAAAAGTGATGATATGTGTTATATTGGATAGAGTGGAAAAAAAAATCCCTTAATTATTTTATGTGAGTGTTTGTATGTAGTATTTGTGTGAACTGCAATATTTTAGATTATTTTTTAAACTACTATATAATTTATATTTTCTTTGTGATTTGGACCTAGAAAACATTAGGTAATAATAATAATAACGCAGTTCTCGAAAATGACCGTGCCACATTGTACTGGGATCGGCCTGTCATTACTGACAGGACTATTGTTGCCAATAAACCTGATATAGGTTTTTGCTTGGTTGGTGGCGTGAAAGTTACACGTGTTTTTGTATTTTGTAATATCTGTTGTTGACTTATCATTATTTTGTGTTACGCGGAATTTGTAAGTGTTTCCTTATTTATTGTATATCAGATGATGGACGCAGGACCTCCCGACCCGGGTAGCGGTGATTGTCTTCCACGATCCCTCCCGCGGTCTCCCATGGTTTTGCCGCGGTCCCTGCAATCTGAATTAGACGCTATGGAACAGGATGATATCCTCAATGCAAGTTTAGCTAGTAGGAAACGTGGCAAATCTCTAAAGAATTCATCTACCCATCCCCCATCCAATAATACTATATCAGACCCCTCACAAGCTACACTCTCTATCCAACACTCCTATTAAAAACCCAGACTATGGTATTAATGAACAGTCATACTCTGATATTGACTCAGCTCCATATCTAGTACATGTTAGTAGGCCTTCTGATGATCCTACCTCTTCCATATCTCTTCATCCCATCAAATTTGGTAACTTTCCATAGAAACAACTTCAAAAAACATTATCCGTGGTGGTGTTAAACGTATTGGCAGAAATAGGGTTTCAGTGGAGTTTGATTTTGCCTCTGACGCCAACATATTTATTTCTCATCCCGCCCTCACGGCAGCAAAATATGAAGCTTCTATCCCTTCCTATAACATCACCCGAATGGGTATAGTGAGAGAGGTCCCAGTAGAGTGGTCGCTTGAAGAATTTGTCTCCTCAATAGAAGTTCCCTCGGGTAATGGTAAAGTGATAAAAGCACGTCGCCTCAACAGAAGAGTTTCAAATGATGGTAATGTTAGCTGGATCCCAACACAAACAGTAGTGTTAACATTTCTCGGACAAAAGCTCCCATCACATATCTACAGCTTCTACACCTCCATGCCAGTGGAGACGTATGTTCTACCTACAATCCAATGCTTTAAATGCTGCAGATTTGGCCATGTTACCTCACAGTGCAGGTCCAACCCACGTTGCTTTGTGTGCACCAAAAACCATGAGGGTTCATCTTGCCCTGAAGTATCCCCTATTTATCTATTCTTTTCTGGTAATCACGAAGCCAAAGACCCTCGTTGCCCTGAACATACCCGCCAGAAGTCGATAAAGCTCATAATGTCACAAGAGAACCTATGATACTTAGAGGCATCGGCACGGTTCCCTCAAGTTAAAAGGACATTCGCAGACACTGCTAGGACATCACTTACTCTAAACAATGCACAGGGTATTGCATCTCAAATGGTAACTGAGTCTCCTACTTCCATTCCAATATCCTCATACAGGAAAACAATATTTTTACCGCGTCATTCTCCTTCCCCAGCTGCTAGTCCAGGATATGATAAAAGATCCCACCAGACAATTGTAGAAGAACCTACTTCATCTCTTCCTAATGGATGTGCCATATCTGACTCTCCCAATGATAATCTATCTGAACTCCTTCTTTATACCTTATCCTTTCCAATTTTAATGATTCTGATCTGCCTCCAAGTGTCCGTAGTAAACTTACTCAGCTTTTTTCTCTTGTTAGCAACGTTCCCAGCAATCCTTCAGTGGAATTGTCGCAGCATCAGCAATAAAAAGGCAGATCTCATATATTTAATGAATAAATATCATCCCATAATTCTTGCTATCCAGGAGCCATGGCTGAGGCCTGGTGCCCATTTTCGTGTACCAGGATACTCCTATCTCCGGGATGACAGGAGTGATGGATGGGCTGATTCAGCTATTATAATATCAAGATCCATCAATCATCTTCTCCCAAATCCCTCTCCCTCCCCATCCAGATATTTTCCATATTGTTGCAGTCAGGACGCAAAATATATCATTTGTATCTATTTATGTCCCAGTACCTAGCTTAACTATATTAACTATATATTCAACATTCTCTCTTCTATTCCTTCCCCAGTCATGATTTTAGGAGACTTTAATATACACCATACTTCATGGGGCTCACATCATTGTGACCCTATATCCCACTATTTCTTAGAGAACCTCGACAGTTCTAATATGTGTATTCGCAATGATGAGTCCCCCACTAGGCGGGTCACCCCAAACCAAAACCTTAACAGTGTTGTTGACCTTTCTATTTGTTCACCCAATATTTCTCCTTCAATATCCTGGACAGTTCTGAGCAACTCTTATGGGAGTGATCACTACCCTATCCTCATTTCCATCCCCTCAGTAGGTACAACCAACATTGGTTCTGGATATAGCCCACGCTTGAAACACAATATTTCTAGGGCTGATTGGACTCATTATGCAATCTGTACAGATGAAAATATAACTTCACTTCCCCTTGTTAATCTTACAAACTTCTGCGAATTGTATAGTGAAATCAAGAGAGCCCTAATTATATCTGCTCACAACTCAATCCCTCTTAAAACAGCCCCCAAAAATTATATCTCTTCACCTGCTTGGTGGGACTTAGACCTGTACCCTTGCGGTTAAAAAAAGAAAGACTGCAGAACGAAACTACTCTGCATGTATGACCACAACCAACTTCCTCAATTACCAAAAGGCTACAGCAGAAACAGTTAAACTCCTTTCTTAGAAAAAAAGATCAGGGTGGCATACCTTTTGTGAAAGTCTATCCCCTAGTTCCCATGCAACTCTTGTATAGAAAAAGGTGAAGAGCTTCCGTAACTCGACTGTCTGTGATCAAAACATTACCTCAAATGATATGATGGAGTACATTGAAAAATTCGCTCAAAGGTTAGCAACACCATCTGCTGGATCTTATGAAGAGACTTGTTTATTTTGAAGCCCCATAAATTCTGGAGACGACTTTGACTCCCCATTCTCTAAAGAGGAATTTAACATGTTCTTAGAAAACCTGAAGGATTCCTCTCCAGGTGTTAATGGTATCCCCTATTCATTTATAGTCCACAGTGGACCAAAAACCAAAGATTTCATCTTTCAAATCCTTAACCACATTTTTATAAGCGGCGTTTCTCCAGATGATTGGAAAACATATATCGTTATTCCTATATTAAAACCAGACAAATTAATTTCAGACCCCTCAGCGTTCCGACCTATTGCACTATCTTGTACACTATCAAAGATTTTAGAACACCTCGTCAAAAATCGCCTCGAATGGTTCTTATAATCTAAAGACATTCTTCCTAAAAGTCAGTTTGGGTTTCGAAGAGGTTTAGGTACTATAGATAGCCTTGGCACACTCGTCACTGACATCCGCATTGCCCTTTCTAAAAACTACTACTTGGTTGGAGTATTTCTTGACATAGCTTCAGCTTACGATAATGTACTTCTTTCCATACTTAGGCAGAAAATGCTCAAGCTGAGTATTCCAGTGAGGATAGTAAATTATGTTTCTAATTATCTTTCGTCAAGACTCTTACTAATTAACATACAAAATATTACTCTTCCACCAAGAACGGTCTGGAGAGGCTTACCCCAAGGCTCGGTGCTTAGTCCCCTTCTCTGCAACATTTATACTTACGACTTGGAGATATCTGTAAATTGCTTCTGTGACGTTCTACAATATGCCGACGACCTGGCACTGTATGTTGCAGCAGAAAATATAGCAGAAGCTTCTAACCGGCTTAACTCTGCCCTTATGTACCTGCAATATTGGCTAACAGACCATGGATTATCGATCTCAGTTCCGAAGAGCAACATTGTTGTGTTCACCCGCCACAGAGTAGTGCCAGACATTTTAATTACATACGAGGACCAAATTTTTCCAGTGAGCAATAAGGTGAAATTTTTGGGTGTCGTACTAGAATACAAACTTACTGCTACCCATCATATTAACCATGTCGTGAACAAGTGCGAAAAAAACGTTAATATCCTACGTGCACTGTCAGGAGCATGGTGGGGTTCTCATCCATACTCCCAGAAACTGATTTACAATGCACTTATCGGCAGCTGCCTGGATTATGGTTCATTTCTCTTCGAACCATGTAATAAATCAGCTCTAAACCATCTAGACAAAATCCAATAAAATGTCTTCGAATTGTGGTTGGAGCTATGAAATCTTCCCCATTAACGCTCTCCAGGTGGAATGTGTAGATGCCCCTCTCAAACTAAGGAGACAATATTTGTCAGATCGTTTTGTGTATAAAACTTTTCAACTTTCTTCCCACCCAGTTATCCCTAAATTACTCGCGGAATTCATTTCGCATTTAGGTGCAGAACTGCGTGTGAGGGCGGTTATTGAGGATGATTGGAAAGACTGGCTCATTATCTTCACTGATGCCTCGAAAATCTCCAGTGGAAGCTGTGTGGGTGCTGCAGTCTGGATTCCCAAATATAAAATAATCCTAAGCTTCAAGTGTCACCCGGAATGCTCTGTCTTTACTGGAGAATCCACAACTATCCTTCAGGCACTCTTTAGACACTTTATAGAAGCACACAACATTAAAAAATCTCTTATTGTTACTGACTCCCTAAGCTGCCTAACAACCATTAAGATCTAACCCCTTCAAATCTAAATTTAGACACGCAATCGTATTAAAAATTAAGCATATTCTCTATTTAAGCAACACTAAGGGTAATCTTGTCTGCCTCACATGGGTGCCAGGACATAACGGTAAAGAGAGAAATGAATTAGCAGATCATTATGCCAAAGAGGCTTCACATAACGGCTGCCAATCAGAATACACGGCTTACCCCCAAGACCTCATACCCTTAGCTAGAACCAAAATGCGCGATATGTGGGATAGATCCTGGAAGGAGTCCAGTGTAGTCAAGGGAAAACATTTCAGATCCATCCAAAAAGATATCCCTCCAAAACCCCGTTTTTTTAAGTTCCGTAACCTCAACAAACGCACTACGTTGGTTATCTGTAGACTACGCCTAGGCCATTCTTGCACACCTGTTCATCTTGCCAAAATTCGGATCAGGGACTCATCTCTGTGCGAATGTGGGCTGGATGAGGGAACCCTGGAACATAAATTCTTTAGTTGCCCCAGGATGTCCTCTTCCCTATATGACCTCCTCTCTCCCTCAATCCCTCTCCCTTCAGACTTCAAATCCCTCCTTTGTTTGACCTACCTCCATTTATACATATACTGTCGGACTTTATTAACATACCTAAATAACATAAAATTGTGATTGTCTATTTTAACACTCTAACTAACTTTATTCCTATAACTTTTGTGTTTGTCTGTTGTTTCAGGTAATTCAACAGCTTCAAACTCTATGATATTTTTAAACTATATGTAATACGTACTTTCATAATGCTATACCATAAAAGTCAGTAGAGATTCACTTACTTTCGCGTTTGACAACTGAAATAAGCAAAATCCACTCATCACTGGATACTTGCGAAATCAACGGGACCGCCATAAAGAAGGATAGAATAGAATAGAACCTGATATAGTGGTGATAGACCGATCAGAGCGCCGTGCACTAATTGTCGATGTCACTATTCCACATGACGAGAATCTCGTGAAAGCAGAAAAAGAAATTAAATATTTGGATTTAGCTCACGAGATTACCGACATGTGGGATGTTGACTTGACAGTTATTGTTCCGATAGTCTTATCAGTAAATGGGCTGATCGCCAAGAGTCTCGATCAACACCTAAAGAGACTCTCGTTAGACAGCTGGATCAAGGGCTTGATGCAGAAGGCAGTACTCCTCGACACGGCACGTATTGTGAGGAGGTTCCTTTCTCTGGAGCCCTAACCATTGATAATAGGTACTTCTTGTATTTGCATTTATTTAGTTTCTGTCAAACATTAAATAAAGTCATACTCAAGTAAAGCAATTTTCATAATACATTATAAATGACCGGCATGTTTAGAAGACGTAGTCATTGTCCTCACGTGATATATATCTATTAAATTTGAGTACAGTGTAATATAAACTTTAGTGTAATGATCCTAAGGTGTACATTGAGTGTTTTATGTATATAAATGTTTGCCTGCTAACACGTTCTCCCGCCAAATCGCGGAAACCGCGCGAATTTCATTCACAAACCGACACAAACGTTTACAAACACGGCGTCTGCAACGGAAAAAATAGTCAAACGGGACGTTCAGCGGTAAGTTTACTAAATATGAACTAGGGTGGCTGCGAATCCTCTATTACAATAGATGTTAATCAAAACCATCTTTGACTACAATTTACTGTTTGGATATCAGCAAGCCTTGTCAAGATTTCAATAATTTTGTACCGAGTTTAGATTACATAGCATTCATTTCATTATTGATTAGTTTGTTAAGCCATTAAATTATATTTTTATTGCACATTGTGGCAGTTGAGCCACGGCCTACATGATGGTAAGTGGTAACCGTCACTCATGGACTCAACTACACCAAGAGTTGTCAAGCCGCTGCTCGCCATTTCATTTCACAGATATGAAAAGTAAGAATAAACGGTTATCTCCTGCTACAACCAAAACACACCGATGTGCTCGTGTCATGGCACGGAGGTACCAACGCATAGCAAGTGGGAGTACCCACTTGCTATCGGGCCCGAGCGTAAAGAATGGGGTGGTGACACTTGTATTCTTATTCCGGCACCACACGCTGTCCGAGCTTTTGCGAATTAGATATCCATATTTTATACATAAATTAGGTATTGAATCCGTTTTTAAGCCAGTATGTAGCTAAATCTTATATATGTACAGTCTAAATAAATTTGTTTGTGTTAACAGAAATAAATAAAAACTAAATTGCAAGAAAAAACCACTTAAAAAAAAAAGAAAAATAATCTTTTAGTAGATACCTACTTAGCCTGAATGTAAAACAAGTTTTTTAAAGGATCACATATTATCTACAAAACAGAATGACCTAGAACACTAGGAAGACCACTAATTACTGATGAACATCACAGTTTCTGCAACGAAAGTGTAATGAAAGTCGTGTAAATACATCATTTTCATCACGCAAACAACATGGCGGAAGACTGTTGGCACGAAAATGAATCTTAGTTTTTTCTTAGCGTATTAGCAGCGCGGGGCATTTACCGGCCAGTGTCGGTTACCAATCGCTGCGTAAAAAAAAAGAAAAATGATCATGCAAGGAGTTGTTACGCCAATGTAATAGTACAATATATTGAGTAGCTGTTACACATGACGAGGTAATTTGAACAATTATTGATGAGTAAATTAACCAAGAAGGCGTATAAAATAATCATGAGATATATTATCAAGCTAGCTATTATTGTTTCTCACAGAACTTGAAGTGTTTTCTGTTAGAAAATCACGACGATTTTCCAATGTTGGTTACACAGATTTTATTTCAAAGGTGTTCTTTCAAAGTGTGGAAAATCTACGGAATTAAGAACTAAAATCATATATCTTAGGTTTTAAAATACTCAAGTACATAGAATCCCACTCAGGACAATTCTTTGAACAATTCTACAAATGGTTTTTTTGAGTGACTTTGTGGGATTACTCATTATTCCAGTGTTATATTTAAAAAAAAGAAACAGACAAAAATGTTATTTTAATAAAACGAAAGACGATAGGCTCAATAACAAAAAAAGAACATTGCTCAGGTATTGCGCTACCACAAATTACTTACAGACACAAAATATTATAAGTGATATGTTTTTACTTTTTAAATAAGGAAACAATATAACGAAAGAACGAGGAAACAATATAGTACCTACGGATACAATAATCGTGATCACATCTATCTCATATTTGGACACAATATTTGTCGGAGTGGTATCTCCACGAGTCAATATTGTCAGAGCGGCCGGTGACCCCGGCGATGCATCGTGCGTGAGCTGAATACTCGATACTTGTGATGATTTGTTTTTGTATGTACTCAGTCACGCGGCTAAGACTCCTCTCTCTCTCATCAGTACAATAAAAATGCTACACCAAGCTAGTAGAAGCGAGGATTAACGGTGCGTTACTTAACAATCAGGGCCAGTTTCTACGTTAGTACCGATGTCGCTATGAAATAAATTGGGATGAAATTCGTGGAATGTAACGAATTGAGATGAATAGTACCTTATTTTTATTTAGGTGTGAAAAAATGTTCCTAACCGCACACCCGTCGTTCGGGGCAACGAACAGGGTAGTGTGGGCCTTCACCCACTAAAGAAACCCGCCGTGTGCCGTCCCTCCGCCTGTGTTGATGAACTACTGGTGCTGTATTGGATTACTTCAGTGGTAGATGAATAGTACCTACTTACGAGTTACGAGTAATCCAACATTTCTTTAATTGAAGGTCCATATAATAAATGAAATGTATAACTATTAGACACTACTGTGAATACGCGATTAGAAATCATTAAAATCCCCTATTAAAAGTTTAATTGGGGTGTTTCGTACATACTAACTTTTCTTAAAAACGTCTTTGTGATAGTGAAAACTATATTGAAATCCATCCACTTTGAGCGAAGAATTTATAAAGTCTAGACTTTTGAACACGCGCACACCTGGTTAGGATCACCTTAAATACACCAGTTCAGTGTCATCAGGTCATTAACTTATTAATTTACCAGATAGTCTGATACTCACAATAGTTATTATACAATGTCAGGTATTTGTTTTACTTTAACCAATATTTATGCGTTACACTCATGTTATCTTTAATATTATTACAATTTATTATTATTTAAGTAGATTTTTATAAAGAGAACGACTTATGTTTTGCGAGAGACTTTACAAACAAATTCTAACACAAATCATGTATAAGAATATTTATTACACCAATATCTAGAATTGGTTCCACCAACTATATTTAGAGGGATAGCACTTTGTATACTAGCCGCTATCTGTGCAGGGCAGCCAGTTCATTAGTAATAGAATGCGCTAGTGATCTTATGAGTTATGTCAGCACACAAATACGTTAGTAATCAGTCATCAGAGTGTACAATTCGCGAATCTTTAAAAGTTAGTAATCAGTCACATCAGAAAGCTGCCAGAGAAGAAACTGTTGAACCAGTGCCTATAGAGTATAGACAATGTAACATGCTTCGAAAGTTATTTTCAACTCGCAAAGTGTTTGGCACTCTTACATATTTTCACTGATTTATATACATACTAGCCTTTGCCCGCGGCTCCGCCACAGCCAAAAGTTAGTTTTTAGGTTATATCTCAGGTTTCCGTTAGAGTAGCAGGATAAAATGTATACTAGTTTTTAAGTCCAATCAAGAGCTACCAAACAAAAGAAGTTGCATCAAAATCCGTTCTGTAGTTTTTGCGTGATGGGCGAACGAAGAAACAGATAAACAGACAACAAATCTAAAAAAAAATTGTTTTATGTTTAGACACGCCTATATAGCCTAATAAGGTCATTTTTTCTCAAATATCTTAAATATAGAAAGAAAGAATGTTTATTGTGAAGAAAATAATATGTAAATAAAATATTTAAGGATTACATAAATTTTATGATTCGTCACAAAACGACACAGCTCAGCATAAAGCAGGCAAAAAAAAAAAAAATAACCTGCGCTGATCTTACGCCGGGCCGTTTTTATTTTTGGTGGATGTCACAGACATGTGTATAGAGACACAGCTCTGTTACAGCTTTATAATAGTATATAGACAAGTAAATCTATTTTATATTATATGGAGCAGGAATACACTTAACATATACTCGTAAATATCCCGTAGCGTGCTTTCACCTTGGAGAAAAATATATTGAACGAGATATACAAGAGATAATCATACATAATTCGTCATCATCTCACCACCTGTGCCAATAGTATCAGACATCTGTTTTCACGACTTGATTGTCTCAATGTTCATTAACCCGTATCTACTGCTAGATTGGCAAGAGAAGCGCTTTTTCACTAATGTCTTAGTTGCTATCGACCACCAGGTTGACTATTATTGAATATTGGCTTAAAAATGTACCAGAGGAGAAAAATGGACAGTAAATTTCAATGAATATCTGAGGATATATACTCGTATAAGAAATGAAATATATTAAGAGTCGTATTCAACCGATTTGCAATTGGAATTTTCACTGCCTGGTAGGAACGAGTCCTGAGTGGCGAACCACGTCGTCGCCATTCCTCCTTCCATGTCATCTCATTGCTATATAGACGATGCAAATCTAGTAAATATATGTTATATTTAATATAGCTGTAAATATAAAAATACCCAGATACATTTTTGTTACAACTGACAAATAATACAAGTAGCGAGATAAATAAACCGCATCGCTGTTATCTAGACCGCATTTAGACCCCGCTGATAAATTGATTCGTTCTCGTGGGAGCTTCCGTAGGATAATAACTATAAATCGAAAACAAAAAATAATACTTTCTTATATTTACGAAAATATTACACTTCCTTACTAATATTATTTGTTACAATTTTACCTTGTAACTGCTGAAACAATCATTCCATACATATAGTCTGAAGCTCAGGAAAGGGCATCGGCTACTTTTCATTCTAGGAAAATTAATAAATAAATAAATATAAATGTTCACGGACATTTCACAGAACGTCCTCTGGTCCCAAACTATGCTTAACGCTTCTGCTATGAGTACCAGATTACGGATATAATACATATATTACTTTTTTTTGTAAATACATACATACATAGAATACATCCAGACGCAGTACGCATATCTGTGTTCAACACACAAATAATTGTCCTGAGTGGGAATCGAACCTACGACCTTGTGCACGGATACTACCGACCACGCCACGAGACCCGCCAGATAATATCCCCGTTCCCGTGGGATAGATCTTTTTAGACAAAGATACTTATTTATTATCGTCGCGGGCAAAATCTAGTTGTGATTAATACATACTAACCAACGCCGATCATGAAGTTTCGAATACTTTACAGCAAGATTTTTTCGTGGTCAAGATGTTAGACGTCCAAGGGTCGTCAATTCAATCGAATTCCATTGAACGTCTGGATAGTAGGAAATCAAGTAAACGCGATAAAATATAGCATGACGCCTGTATTCCCCGAAGGGGTAGCTAGAGGTGTATTAGACACCCACGGTTCGCCAGCTATGTTTAAGTCCCACGTAATAGGGGGCGAGCCTATTGTCGTCTACCGGGCACATTTCCAACCTCCGGGCTGCTACTGAGAATTTTTCTTTTCACGATAGATTCCTAAAGTAGTTTTATTTCACAAGTAGCACTTGAGAAGCTGGTTTTTAGGTTATATCTCAGGCTACCGGTATAGTAGCGATACAAAACATACCTAAAAATAAAAAATAAAACACCAAAATCCATTCTGTAATTAATTTTAAAACTATGTTTGTTCACAGACGCCTAAATAGCCAGATAGAGTAATTTTTCCCCCATATATTTTAAATGTACAGACATAGTTCTGTTACAGTGACAGAATAGTATACAGAAAAAGAGGTATGTAGAGGCTGTACCTACATTATTACACATGTGTGTAGTATTGTTTTAAAAGAATACTACACATATGTGTAGTATTGTTTTAAAAGTATAAATATTGTTAACCATATATTATCGAACTTATTGGTCATGCTTACCGACTCATCTTCAATAAAGTATTAACACAACGCAGATGTTGCAACATAAACATGAGATGTAGATAGTATAACCAACAGATAACGCCACAAAAAACTTATGAAACGATTATATTTAATTATAATAATATTGCAGACCGTATCTATTTACATGCTAATAGTGTGGTGATAGAGAATTGCTGGATGGTGCTAATTTATGGACAGTTATGATGCCGGTTATTTCGGCAATCTCGTTATTGTTTTATTATTGGGTTCAATAATCCACTCAAAAAGAGCGGGATTGCAGGATATCCTGGCCTAATGCGTGATCGTAATTTATTTTATAGTCTCTCTTAGCAGACAAGTTTCGTGAATATTTTAAAACACAAAATGTGAAATCGAATATAATAGCCACGAGCAGAAACTGAGCCTTTTTTTGGTAAGGCGGGAAAATATATACCTGACTACACACCCCGTCGTTCGGGGCGACGAACAGGGTAATGTGGGGCCCTCACCCACTAAATATAGTCGCTATGTGCCGTCTCTCCACCACGTGGACCACTGAAACTGGGTTACATTACTTCAGTGGTAGCTTAGGCAGGAATTGAGCCTGCATCTTCTGAAAAACTTTTTAATCATGACTGTTATTTTCGATTTTATATTTTCGCACTTAGTTCTCCCTCAATTTAGAAAATTATGAAGTTTTTTTAAGACTCCATTTCACAAAAGAGAAGTAATTCGATACCTTTACTGCTTAATTAAGTGTGAATTTAACATTGAAACGACATTAAAATATATCCACGGACGGGCCTCGTGGCGTAGTCGGTAGTGTAACCGACTTCCGTGCACCAGGTCGTGGGTTCGACTCCCACTCAGGACAAATATTTGTGTGATGAACACAGATATTTGTACTGCGTCTGGGTGTTTTCTATCTATTATACGTATGTATTTACAAAAAAAAAAGTAATATATGTATTATATCCGTAATCTGGTACCCATAGCAAAAGCATTAAGCTTAGTTTGGGACCAGAGGACGTTGTGTGAAAATGTCCGTGTCCGCGAAATATATCTTAATAACCTACTTTTTGATTAGGAAGTATATACCTATACAGTGTGAATATGCAGATAGATCTATATAAATATATACAGGGTTTGGCAATGATTAATAGGAAAATGACACATCTTAGGATTCGTGATGAATGTGAATCATTTTAAATTTGCCGCTAATCACTTTTGGAAAGACATGACGTAAAAACCACTGTCCTAAATTCAAAGTAAGTAGTCATTATTAGAGAAAACATATAGTAAATAATGAGTTGTATTATAGGTATGTCCCTATTTACTATTAATAATTGCTTGCTATAAGCGAGAACCGGCATCTTATAGTAAACCGTTCATACGCTTTTCCGTAAGTAACGCTTTCAGATACATATTAGCCGGGCGTGTCGTAGGACTATACCCTTTCTTACCCTCTCCACCTCCTATCCCTTTCCTCGTCATTGGTGATGCCTTTGGTATTGCCAGCGTCTATAGGCTACGGTAACCGTTTACCATCAAGTGGGCCGTATGCTTGATTGCCATCTTCGTACTGTAAAAAAACTATTAAATAATGAAAAATTTAAATAATAGCAGCAACAAATACATTTCACAAATTTTGTTTTTAAATGTAAGGATTATACCAAATCTTTATTAATAAAATTAAGTTTTACTGTATTTTAAAACACAAAGTGGAAAATGTGAAATCGAAAATAACAGTCACGAGCAGGATTTGAACCTGCATCTCCTGGATACCATCCCAGATGCTTTGCCAATTCAGCCATCGTGACATTTGCTCCCGACTGCTAATTTCGATAACACATTCATACCCAACGTCTTGGATGACGCCTGCGCCATCTGTCGGACGTATTTACATACATTATACCATACCATATAATTTTACAATAAAGATTGCTTTGCTAAAGATATATATAAAAATATCTAAATATTTTAATGTATTATCAATTACGGAAGACTTTAAACACAATCACACGGTTGATCAAATTGTTACCACATCTAGTTACTCTAGATCGTTGGCGTGCTTACGAATCCGTTAAGTAGTAACAAGGTCTACGTATGAAACGCTATGTGGACCTCATCTCGCGCCGTTTGCGAAATGTAATATGTACACGCTAGTGTCAAGCTGTTACGTTACTGGCCTCTTTCAGCTGCAGCACTTCAAATATTTTACTGTCGAATTCTATAATTAGTGTTACCTTTTTAGTTATTCTATATTGCGCAGTTTTTTTAGAATAGATTTTATTTAGATTGTTATAAGATTCGAATTATGAACTGTAACAATACAATTCATAATTCGAATCTTATAACAATTATGAAGTAAGTTTACAAAATCTTATCTTATTTGGTACATTTGATGTACCACTGAAGGAATGTAATATAGTTCCAGTGGCCCGCCAATAAAGGTGGAGAGATGGCACACGGGGTGTGCAGTTAGGAACAATTTTTCCCGCCTTCAAAAAAATAAAAGGTACATTTGATGTCGACGTAGCCTATAGACGCTAGTAATAACAGAGAGTCATTCGGGCACCCTCACCCTAGGGGCAGGTTAAGGAAGACTACAATTAGAAGGAATGAGTAGGAGGCTTATGCCTCAGGCGCTCTCACTTCTTAAATGAAACTCAAAAGTAGGAATACCGTTACTTTAAACTTATATTCTACGAGAGTATAGTACTTTTCCGGCTCATTTCTTCGGAATTAGCATGTCTTAAAATACGGACCTTAATTACTCCTACATTGTGAAATCAGAGGATGAGATGTTCTTAAAAATGTTAATATACGTCTGTGCTCAACTGGTCCGATAATCTCAATATTTTTTTTATTTAGATATTTTTATATATATTTTTAGCATTTGACATGCTTAGCAACATACATTAAACACAAAGTGAAAAATGTGAAATCGAAAATGGTGCAGGCGTCACCCAAAGACGTTAAGTATGAATGTGTTATCGAAATTAGCAGTCAGGAGCAAGGGTCACGATGGCTGAATTGGCAAAGCATCTGGACGGTATCCAGGAGATGCACGTTCGAATCCTGCTCGTGACTGTTATTTTCGATTTCACATTTTTCACTTTGTGTTTAATTTTTTTATTCTTACTTACTTATCATCACGCCATCTCCCTTGCGGGGAACGCAGAGAGAACAGGTGCCAAAAGGCTCTATTCTTGCATAGGTACATCTCTCACTTGATCGACATTCATAATTCTTTTCGTACACGCTCGCCGGTTACGGAGACTCCTAACTCCACCTTCCTTCACTACATTACCGATTTGCTCTAGGTAGATGAGTCAAAGTCTCCCCCTGTACCTACATCCTTCCACTTTAGCATTGTATATTATCTTCTTAACCAGTTGCTCGTCTTGCATTTTTTCCACATGTCCGAACCATCGGAGCGCTTTACTCTTTTCGCAGAATATTGCGACATTAGTAGATTTTACAATAATCGCTAGTGTTCTTGAAGTATTTAATATTTACACAATAATCATGTACTTATATAAACGTATGATTACTTCTGCTCCGATCTAAGCACCTGGAATTTATGTGGTTAGATCTATTTCAACTGCCAATATACTACGGAGTTAGCTTGATCGCTGGATTATATTATCTTGTAGACAACAAGATAATTACAAATAAACTACAATGCTTCCATTAATAATCCACGATCAACATATTATCTCAAAACCATCACCTGAATTTCGATAACACATTCATTCTGCAGCATTTGGTAAAAATCTTAACTATAAAATTAAGTTTAACTCTTAGGTCGTCCTCTTAATTAGGTCGGCATAATATATGCAAATACTTCCGACAGATGGTGCAGGCGTCACCCAGGACCAGCCCCGAGCAATTGTCACGATGGCTGAATTGGCAAAGCATATGGGATGGTATACCAGGAGATGCAGGTTCAAATCCTGCTCGTTTCACATTTTTACACTTTATGTTAATTTATATGGCTAAGCAAGTCAAATGCTATAAAAATATATAAAAATAACAAAATAATTTTATATGACTTTAACTTCGACTGTAAGTTACAGTTTTATGAACTAAACTTACCTGTTAAAAAATTACCTACTCTAAATAAGTCATTGGCAAATACTCAAGCATAGTAGCTACTATTAAAAAAAAAAGTAGGTAATTACTTGTTTATAGACATGTACGCTAGTAAGTGTTAGCGTAAAGTTCATGAGAAGCAGACACCGCTTACAATCACTTCAATAGCTAGCTACTTATGTCCTAAATTTAAATTGACTTTCGTTGATACCCTGGAGCTGATAAACAAAATTTATATCGCTGCTTCTATATGGAAAAATTTACAAATTTGGGAAACTTTGGAGGAGGCTTTTACCCATACACAAGTAATAATACAATTGACGGATATTATTATAATATGACATGGATGTATGTAATGAAATGTTTTTTATATTTTTTAACTTGACATACAGATGCATGTTATAAATTTAAAATATTTCTTTATTAAATTAATTGCCTTACTATATATTCACTTTGGAAAAGAAAAATGTAAGCTATTGACGGAAAAAAAATATATTAATTTTTTATCAACCAATTTAGTGTATGGAATGAAATAAAGCTTTATTATTATTATTATTATATGGAAAAAATTAAGTACCTCTAGGTTGAATGATCGCTAGATTTTAAAAGTGTAAAAGTTTCTTCACCTAGGTATTTAGATATCGCATTATTATGTTCGGAACATACTTCCTTTATAGATAGGGACTACATAGATTCGCCAGTACGTGAGCAGGTTACCGAGTATATAAAATCTTATAGATTTGTATCTTATTTTACCATATAGGCACTCTAATAGTATGTTTTGATATCTATATCTAACTAAACTAAAACTAACTAACTTATCATCACGCCATTTCCCTTGCGGGGTAGGCAGAGAGAACAGAGTGCCAAGAGGCTCTGTTCTTGCATACATCTCTCGCTTCCTCAACATTCATAAATCTCTTCATACACGCTCGCCGGTTTCGGAGTCTCCTGACTCCACCTTCCTTCAATACATGACCAATTTGGTCTAGGTAGGAAAGTCTCGGTCTCCCCCTGTACCTACATCCTTCCACTTTCGCATTGTATATCTTCTTAGCCAGTCGCTCGTCCGGCATTCTTTCCACATGTCCGAACCATCGGAGCATTCCCTTTCGCATCTTTACACTAATACTCTCTTTCATACCTACTCGCTCTCTTACGTCATTGTTACGAATGCGGTCAGTCAGCCTCACTCCACAGATTCTCCGCAGAGATCGCATTTCGACCGCATTGATTTTACTCTCATGCTCCTTTTTACATACCCAACTCTCGCTTCCATATAATAACGTTGGGACAAGCACTGCGTTGTGTATTGCGACACGTGCCTTCTGGCTAAGGTGGTGGCTGCCGAGTAGTTGTCCCATGCTCCATTCACTCTATTTCCCGCATTCACTCTTCTTTCTACATCAGTGGTGTACTTTCCATCCCGACTGAATCCACATTAGCTTTATAAAGTTGTAACAGAGTTGTGTCTATACATTTAAGGTATACGTAGGACTGTAATAGGCTATATAGGCATGTCTAAATACAAAACAATTTTTTTTAGAATTTTTGTCTGTTTGTCTGTTTATCTGTTTGTTTGTTCGCGCATCACACAGAAACTACTGAACGGATTTTGATGCAACTTTTTTTATTTAAAAGGCCTTGACTAGACTTAAAAACTGATATACATTTTATCCCGCTACTATATCGGGAACCTGAGATATAACCAAAAAACTAGAAAATTATTTAAATTAGATTTTTTTAGAATTTATTTAAAAGAACTACTAGATGGATTTTGATGCAACTTTTTTTATTTGAAAGGCCTTGATTTAACTTAAAAAGTGATAGACATTTTATCCCGCTACTATATTGGGAATCTGAGATATAACCGAAAAGCTAGCTTTTGGCTGCGGCGAAGCCGCTGGCAAAGGCTAGTACTATTATAAAGTTGTAACAGAGCTGTGTCTGTACATTTAAGATATTTGAGAAAAAAATACTATATTAGGCTACATAGACGTGTCTGAACACAAAACATTTTTTTTTTTAGATTTTTTATCTGTTTGTCTGTTTATCTGTTTGTTTGTTCACGCATCACACAAAAACTACTGAACAAATTTTAATGCAACATTTTTTATTTGATAGATCTCGATTAGATTTAAAAACTGGTATACATTTTATCCCGCTACTATATCGGAAACCTGAGATACAACCTAAACACTAGTTTAAACTAAAGTTAAAGTTAGGTATAAATTTATGCACTTTTAAGATAAATTTAAGATTAGGAAGATTTCGTTGTTGCAACTTTCGCTCAATCCACATCAGATAGGTGACCAAATAGTGACATCTAGTGGTGAACACCTACTCTCGTCCGTGCTTCGAACGGCACGTTAGGCAGTGGGTACCATCTGTCAAATAACACCCTTTTTTTGCCCCGCCGTGTGCCGTCTCTCCGCCTTTATTGGCGGACCACTGGAACTATGTTACATTATTTAAGTACCCCACACTACCCTGTTTGTTGCCCCGAACGACGAGATGTGCGGGTAGGAAAATTTTTTCCCAACCTCATAAAACAAAAGAAAAAAAAATAAAAGAAACGGCGTAACTACCGTTGTATTTCGTATGGTGAGTGAGAGTACCGGAGGCTCAAACCCCTTCTTTCTATCCTCTCCTTAGTATCCTCTCTTTAGTATCACTCCTTATCTACCTCCCATCCCTTTCCTTGAAGATGGCGACACGCATCATCAGGTGGGCCGTATGCTTGTAGGCACTCACGTAGTATAAAAAAAAAATATACTGAGATTTGTAAGAGGTAATTAATGTTAACTTTCTTTTGTAGATTTAGAAATATATCTGCAAATCATTCTCATTCTCTCTCTATTTGCGGTTGTTCTTTCCCCTATTTCAAATTATTAATTTATCGAAAAATTCGCAGCTAAAAATACTGTAGATACTATGGCTATTTGCTAACACTAGTAATTGTCAAATATTAAAAAAAGATATTCATTAATCAGAATCAAGCATAAAAACAATGCATTGAAACCAAACGCGTGCGGTTGATGGCACTTAGCAAAGCCAACTAATGACAAAGACCACTTAGCGAATTGAATCCTATGATTAGATAGATTCCTATGAATCTATAGCAAATTAAGAGGCAAATCTCATAAAATATAATGATACGCGGGGTATAGTAGTAGTTTGATCACCGAATAACGTGCAGCGTCGCGTCTCGCCCGCGAAAGCGGCCGGATGTCTGCGCGTACGCATCAACGCCGCGTCGCATAGCTAATGCATTATCAAACTTTTCTACATAGGAATTTTGGTATTAAGGCTCTGACCGGTTGGCGTGGCAACGAATCATATAAGTTAATGTAATGAATAAGAAATTACTTCACGTTGGAGAATTTTCAAAACAATGTTACATTATTGACGGGTCTCCCCCGACGACGAAGACGTGTATGTTCTATCTATTATATGTATGTATTAAAAAAAAAACGTAATATACATATGTATTATATCCGTAATCTGGTACCCATAGCACAAGCATTAAGCTTAGTTTGGGACCAGAGGACGTTGTGCAATGTCCGTGTATATTTATTTATTGTATGACTTGTAATTTTAAAACCAACGTTACAAGTATATTAGGGTACCTATTTAACTATTATCGTGCCCTATAGTAATGATATGTTTGTCAAAGAAACTAGAAGGGTCTTACTAAGTACTTTTTGTCTGTATAAGATGTCACGACTCATTTTGATTATCAGTCTTTGATATAAGAAATAATAAAATAACATTGATTAGGTGGTGATATCAACATACTTTGAAGTAAAAAGTTGAAACGCAGATTTATTATTTGGTAAATATTATAACATACCTACTGAAATAATCGGATAATCCTAACTATTATAAAGTTGTAACAGAGCTGTGTCTGTACATTTAAGATATTTGAGAAAAATAACTGTATTAGGCTATATAGGCGTACCACTGAAGCAAGGTAATATGGTTCCGGTGGCCCACCAATAAAGGCGGAGAGACGGCACACGGCGGGTTTCTTTAGTGGGTGAGGGCTCCACACTACCCTGTTCGTTGTCCCGAACGACGGGGTGTGCGGTTAGGAGCATTTTATCCCGCCTTAACAAAAATAAAATGGCCAAATATCACGTATCTGAACATAAAACAATAATTTCAGAATTTTTGTCTGTTTGTTTGTTCGCGTATCACGCAAAAATATCTGAAGGAATTTTGATGTTACTTTTTTATTTGATAGCGCTTGATTAGACTTAAAACGTGGTACCTATATATTTTATCCCGCTACTATATCGTGAACCTGAGGTATAATCTGAACATTAACTTTTGGCTGCGGTGAAGCCGCGGGCAAAGGCTAGTACATATATCATAGATATTAGACAGTACTTATATCCTGATATACGTTATTGTTCGATCTTTACTATTCACTGGTGGGTTACAGGTACCAAGTGGGAGTAAGTACTCATTTGTTAGGGGAATCAAGCGGTCACCACCGTCTGCCGTGTGACCGATAGTGAATCATCACGTTGTGTTTTGATTGTAGCGGGAGATATCCGACCATTAATTAATTTCCCATTAGCGAAATGAAATAGTGAGTAACGGTTTGACAGTAGTTGTCTTAGTATTGTTTTCTATGGAAGGCGAAGGTTTGCTCTCACAACACAGACAACTCAAAAGTGGTCTGTGCCTCACAAACAATAATACTATTTTTTTTGTTAAGGCGTGTAAATATTTTCGTAACCGCACACCCCGTCGTTCGGGGCAACGAACAGGGCAGTGTGGGGCCTTCACGCACTAAAGAAACCCGCCGTGTGCCATCTCTCCGCCTTTATTGGCAGCCCACTGGAACTATGTTACATTCCTTCGGTGGTACAAAAAATAATCCTGACTATTATAAAACTGTAACAGAGCTGTCTGTACATTTAAGATATTTGAGAAAAAAATACCGTATTAGGCTATATAGACGTGTCTAAATACAAAATATTTTTTTTAGATTTTTGTCTGTTTGTCGGCTTGTCTGTTTGTCATTGTTCGTTCGCGCATCACGCAAAAAGTATTCAACGGATTTTGATGCAACTTTTTTTGTTTGATAACTCTTGATTAGACTTAAAAACTGGTATACATTTTATCCCGCTACTATATCGGGAACCTGAGATGTAACCTAAAAACTAGCATTTGGCTGCGGAGGAGCCGCGGGCAAAGGCTAGTAAAAAATATTAGTATTAATTACGGTACATAAGAATACTTGAGGCCTTATATTGTCTAACATGCACAAATAATACCTACCCTCTGCTGCCAGGGATTACATAATTAAAAATAAGTCTTTTGAAGCATGCAATCTTTGGATACGAAACTGTAGAGTGAGTTAGCGAGGAAAAGGCGAAGAGAGCAGTAGTATTTGTTTTGAGGAAGCCACACAAATTTATAATCATATATTCATGAAGCGCATAATTACAATTGCAACAGTGCATAATTACAATCACTTCAACACTAATGGGCTAATGACAACGATTACTTTTACCTCCCACGTTGTAAGTTCCTCAGGCAGAACACGTGCTGATTTATATTACAATTAATTAGTGATTTTCCTAGGAAATCTTCGAATAATAATGACGAGGAGGAGTAAATACAAATGGCGAAAAAATTACCGATGAAACACTTAAATTAATTAGAATATTTGCGCGCTATCACTTAACAGGTTCATTTATTACTGGTAGTAGGGCTGGGTACCAAGTGGGGGTGCTCACTTGTTATCGGGCCCGAGCGGTTTGGTACCACCATCTCCCATGTGTCCGGGCATGAAGCACATTGGTGTATTTTGGTTGTAGCAGGAGAAAGCTGTTAATTCTTTCATTTCGTATCTGTTAAATAAAATGGTGAGCAGCAGCTTGACAATACTCTCGGTATAGTCGAGTCCATGAGCGACGGTTATCATTTACCATCAGATGGGCCGTGGCGTCTGCCACTAAAATTAATTTAAAAAACCTATACAGACGTACGCATTAAGAGCCGTTTAATTGTTTTATGTCACATAACAGAAATATAAATAACATGTATATACGAGTACTTCCGTGTATACAAAAGTAGATAATAAAATGCGAAGGGTATTTGAATCAATTTTTTTTATTATATTTCTTTTAAGGCATTGGCAGAACCATCAGCCTAACAGTAACTTATAAACATCATTATTCTCCAAACTAGATTAATTCATCAAACAAGTCGTAGTTGAAGTCAAGTCAAAGTCACGCTACAGTAAAACGATGGCAAACTTACTGAAGCTACTATGGAGTTTTGGAAACAACAGGAAGAAACACGTTATGTCGCATTACATCACTTGCCAGCACTTATGCACATACACAAATAGTTAATAAGCAAAAGGCCACCACTTTTACACATTAATACTTGAAATAACACAAGTTTAGGAAAATAATGCAGAGCGACGACATGATCTTCTTCGTGTTCCCGCCAAAACTCTCAATTTTATTTTGTTATATCCACAGACAACTCAACTCAAAATCCTATTTTCATAATGTTAAAACTTTGAACACATTTCGAGAAGCGCGCTTTATCATGATGTTATCATTCTTTGTAAAAGCACAGTTATAGAACAGAGAACAATAATAAAAAAAAATAACAATTGAACGCCTGATATGACTTCGAGATTTGAAGGCACGCGCCAATACGACGGCATTATTTCCATACTACTATTTCTGCTTATAGGTATGACGTAGACAAAGATATCTTCAGCAAATTATTAAAAAAGTCCATCTTACCTAAGATATTAAGAGACCAAATGAGGTAGGCAAATGATCAGTTCAAGAAAAGTGTGACAATGTGTGATTGCATTTATCCACGAAATAATTGCATCAGGATACTAGTAAGTTCGAATGTCAGTGTAAGTGTCGGCGATTGCTGAACATAAGTACCTACATTTTAAGGTGACATTAACCAAATATAGCGTAGAACTTGATCGTATCCATCACTGTGGGCCAAGTTCAAATTCTATGATCGCTAACGCCATAGAAAACGATTAAAATATGTGGGAATTTGATATCTGTAACGATATCTCTATCGTTAAGTCACGTCACTTAGCGTTAGAGATATCAAATTCTCATACATTTCAATAGTTATTTCAAACGTTAGCGAGCATAGAATTCAACGGCCGCAACAATTTAACCGCATAATCTGTCATTACGATTTCCTATATATCTTCTCTTTCAGATTACAACTGAAACAGAATAATATATTTTTTCTCTTTCCGTTGTATTCTGAAGAAAAAAAGTATGTTTATTTCCACTCCTCAATACGATAATGTGGAATAAATATTTGTAGTAAAGGTATCTCGGGTTCAATCATTAGTTTAATGTCGTGACGCAAACATACAAGGTTGATACTGTTCATCTGAATTTTCATCCCTTCACCGGGGAAAAAAAAAATCGTATCGAATGGATTGTGGGAGCTTTATTTAGGAATACCGTGTACATCAAACAGATTCACAGCCAGCTTAGACCTCGAATAAAGCTAGTTGTTTAAAACAAAGAACAAAAAGACAAATAAAACGCTTGTAAATAAATATTTCGTAATTCAATTGAATGGTATGAGCAGGTAAGATGTATTGTATGTAATGAAGATAATCATGCATATTCAGCGGGACCTAGGACCGATCAGGTCAGGAGACATCCGTTCGTTCGTCCATCAATGTTGACAATATAGTTCGTTGAATATGTTGAACGCAACGTTTCGCTCCGATATTTACATATTAAATGGCAAGTGTACAAATATAATAATTGTTATACTGTCATATCAGACTAATAAAAAGTATAGACGGAGCATTACGAACAATCCAGTGAAGCCATATAAAATCATGCCAAACTTGTAATTACACGCGCTCACGCACACAAATACAAACAAAACCATGCCAAACCGAATGTAATGAACCGTCTAGGTTAGGTTAGGTTAGTTACGTATTGACATAATAATTTTATTTTATATTCTTTTATAGTATGTGAATGGTAATCCAGTATGCTTAATTGCTTGTTTGCCACTCCCGTAGTATTAAAAAAAATATGGCTCACCGGATGGGGAGCTGTTCATTAGTCTATAGATGCTAGCAACATCAGAACATCATCATTTGCATGTTGCTAACTCCAAGTAAAAGCATATGAGGTGGATAGGAAGGATAATGAGGTGGGGTTTATAGAAGGGTTTAGGCCTCTTGTGTCCCACCATATGAAACATAATAGGTGTTGCCGACGTGTTATAAACTCTTTTGTATTTATATTTCGAACGATGTATACTTATTTTAAAAAAGTTTAAAAAACAATAAATTTAGTGTGTTCTGAAAATTCGTGTTTTAATGACGTCCTCTACAATAGGAATACCTATTGTTGTTTCACGGCGATCTTCTGTGAGAGGGTGGTACTTCCCCGGTCGAGCTGGCACCATTCATACCGGGTGATGCTTTTTGAACATAAAAAAATTCTATTTAAAATCTACATTTACTTGACGGGCCTCGTGGCGTAGTTGGGTAGTGTAACCGACTTCCATGCACGAGGTCGTGGGTTCGATTCCCACTTAGGATAATTATTTGTCATCACACAGATATTTGTACTGCGTCTGGGTGTTTTCTATCTATTATATGTATGTATTTACAATAAAAAGTAATATATGTAATAAATCCGTAATCTGGTACCTATAGCACAAGCGTTAAGCTTAGTTTGAGACCAGAAGACGATGTGTGAAATGTCCATGAATATTTATTTATTACTTATAATTAAATTTCAAAGAACTGATAACTTATTATTTTTTATTCTAATTAAGTTTTAAGTTCACCTCGTCTCACGGTAATTACAAATACTTGTGTAACTTTATTATCATTAAGTGATAAGGGAAAGCGCATTACTTAATTGTCAGAGGGCCCCACGAGAGGAATGTTAATCGGCTGCGCAAGCGTCGCTGATCGTTATCGCAATGCTAATTGTACTGGACACCTGCTGATGAATCAACTGGAAAGTGGAATCGAATGTTTTTACCGTAGTACGATATTTCGGAGATGAATCCTTTATCATCGTATCTTATTAGTTTGTCTTACCTACATCTGTTTATACTGTTACTAGCTGACCCGGCGAACTTCGTACCACCATATTTTTTTTCGTAAATATTTAACAATTAATTAATAAAAAATACGTGATAAATCCTATCTTAGGCACGCCAGCAAAATAAATATTTAAAAATAACGCGATATTTGGTTAGATAGTTTCGGAGTTCATTGTGAGCAAGAATGTGACACGAGAATTATATATATAGATAATATTGTAACAAGAGCGTTGTAACCAATGATCTCTCGGAGTAAGGACACCTTGTACACAGAGCAAACAGGATATCGCTGGCCTTGTGTATAGGTACTATTCGGTAAACTTAAATTAGGGTAGGACCACGCTATCAGCATAGGTATAATTAAACGAATAAATTATAAGAAGTAGGCGTGGCCAGATCTTAGAATTGATCACATCATGTGACCGGTAATTTCATGAAATGACTGTGTTTCATGATAATATGACCAGCTAAAACTGAACTTGTCGTTTAAACGTCAAAATGTGATGATATGTTATTCCACGTTTGGCCATATGATTAATACATTAATAGGTATTATACTTATTTTGAATACTTAGTACATGTTCGGCTGGTTAGCGGAACACAAAGTGCAAAATTTCACATTTTGTGTAAAATATGCAAATACATCTGACAGATGTCGCAGGTATCACCCAAATTACAGACAATTATCGAGATTGATAGTCCCGAGCAAATGTCACGATATCTTAGTTGGTAAAGCGTCTGGAACAGGTATCCAGGAGATTCACGTTATCATTTTTTATTTCGCTTTTTCGCACTTTGTGTTCTAATGTAAGGTTTCCATGATATTTGTAAACAGAATAATTGTCCGCCACTATGTATGTAGATGTAATTCCCAAGTACGGAGTGATGTCTTTAAAAAAATTGTAGTTAAATTATTCTCCCAACAAGTAAACCGTCAGTTTCTTACAGTCTTCAGTTACCATGACCCTGTTGAATTGATTGACTCAGTTTAACATATATTATAATTACGAGTTTGTATATCGAGTAAACAAAATAACAGTATCATAATATAGTTATTAGAATAGTAGCTATAGGTATATATTACTAGAGATTATTTACAATTTAGGTTGGTTTGACATTTACATAATATTGGCACTGTACGGCGCGCCCGTGTGGGCGGAGTCCCTCGCCGCTCCTAATAGGGCCCTTCAGTGGCGTCCACAGAGGGTCGTAGCGGTCAGGGCAATACGCGGGTACCGCACGGTCTCGACCGGTGCAGCCTGCGCGTTGGCCGGAACCCCCCCGTGGGATCTGGAGGCGGAGGTGCTCGCCGACGTCTATCGCCACCGTCCTAAAGTGGAAGCCCCGGGCCGGTCTCTGGACCGTAGGGGCGCTCCAACCGATCTTGGAAGAATGGGCAGGGCGGCAGCACGGGGTCCTCACCTTCCGGTTGGTGCAGGTTTTGTCGGGGCATGGTTCCATCCATCAGCCTTTTATCGTCCACTGCTGGACATAGGCCTCCCCAAGAGAACGCCACAGTGAACGGTCCTGTGCCGCCTGCATCCAACGGCTGCCTGCGACTTTGACCAGGTCATCGGTCCACCTGGTGGGAGGCCGTCCTACACTGCGCCGTCCGTTACGCGGTCGCCACTCGAGAACCTTTCTTCCCCAACGGTTGTCGGTTCGTCGAGCGATGTGGCCTGCCCATTGCCACTTCAGCATGCTGACCCGGCGGCCTATGTCGGTCACTCCCGTTCTCCTACGGATTTCCGTATTACGGATCTTATCACGTAGAGAGATCCCAAGCATAGCCCGCTCCATAGCACGCTGAGCGACTTTAAGTCTTGACATAAGGCCAACATTCAGAGACCACGCCTTGCATGGTTGCTTCGGCAAATACCTGCACATGATCGCTAGGAGGGAGACGACCCCAGGCTGTCACCACTGCGGCTGCGACGAGGACTCGGCGCAGCACACGCTCGAGTCGTGCCCGGCCTGGGATGTGCAGCGCCTGGAACTCGTTGCAGTCATAGGCGTGGACCTGTCGCTGCCGGCCGTTGCGCGAGCGATGGTTGGCAGTGACAGGGCCTGGACCGCGGTCGCCGCCTTCTGCGAGGCTGTCATCTCGCGGAAGGAGGTGGCGGAGAGGGCCCGGGAGGAATCCTCCTTCGCGGACCCAATTAGCCGCCGGCGCGCGGGGCGGCGTGCGCGCGATTACCTGCGCCTGATGCCGCCCTAGCCGAGGCTGCGGACAGTGGGGTCGGGGAGTACCCTGCCGTCCGCGGAAGCCTACCGCGAAGGTGCGACGCCCAAGTGCGCGAGGCGTCGCTCAAGAGAGGGTGCCCGAAGGGGCTGCCGCCTGCGGATCGCGGTCGAAACGACGCGGTACCCGTGATCCGCCGTAGCAAGGGCGGGTGGAGGCGCACGGTGGGTTTTTAGTAGGTGAGAGCCCCACACTACCCCGTTGTCTCCCCGGGCAGCGGGGTGTGCGGTAGGACATTTTTGCCCACCTAAAATAAAAAAATAAAAAAATTTGCCTTATATAATATTTTGAATATATATTCTTGAATAAATTGTTACAATACTAGTTCCATCAATACTAATGGCGCCATAATCATCAACACCATCGGGTGAAGAATAATTCATATGGCTGCTTCTTCTGGTCTTGATTATAAGTCAAATCAATATTTTTCACTAATGAGTAACAGGTATTCAGAAAGCAAGATTGCATTGGCCCAGTACGGGGTGGACATCATTCGTGTAGCGATCTTCATAATGTTTTCGTTATAGCGTCTAAAGAAAACAATTCTTTTAATTTTCATATAATTTTGAATCGGTAATAGTTTGTTGGTTGTAATACAAAAGACGACACGAGAAAGAGATGACCTGAGAGATGCGGTTGGAGTAAATTGGATGCCGAAGAAAAGGCAAGGCCGGGTGTTAGGGCGAAAATTGCAAGAGATTTTTTCTCCCTCCCTGTTGCTATCTAGCATTTGATTGCAAAAGGCTGCTTGTTACATTCTCCTCGGAATGATATGGAGGAAGATTTTCTACTATGGTATATAGGTTGAAATATTTTACTTCCATTCTTTAAATAGTAGAGTTGTTTTATTTACTTATTCATACCATCGCCCTTACATAGTAGGCAGAGAGAACAGAGTGAAATAAGGCTCTATTCTTGCCTACATCTCCTTTGTTTTTTTTTTTTTGCGCATATTGGCAGCCGAGCCACGGCCCACCTGATGTTAAATGCTAACTGTCGCTCATCGACTCAACTATACCGAGAGTATCGTCAGGCCGCTGCTCACCATTTCATTTCACAGATATGAAATGAAAGAATTAATCTACAACCAAAACACACTGATGTACTTCATGGCCGGTCACACAGCAGATGGTGGTACCAGTCCGCTCGGGCCCGATAGCAAGTGATGTCTCCCACTTGGTACCCAGCCCTACCACCAGTAATGCAATGGGTGATAATTGCTCACTTCCTTTAGTCGCCTTGTACGACACCCGTGGGAAAGAATGGTGTGGTGACACTTGTGTTCTTAGTCCGTCACCACACGGACAATAACTTCTTCAACATTTATAATTCTCTTCATACACGCTTGCCTGTTACGGAGACTCCTGACTCCACCTTCCTTCAATACATGACCGATTTGGTCTAGGTGGGTGAGTCTCAGTCTCCCCCTATAGCTACATCCTTTTGTTTTAATTGTAACAGACCCAAATATGTTATGAGTACTTTTCTCAACTCATTACTGTCGCACGTTTGGCCCAAGTCTCCTCCTTGAAAGGGATTTAGGCTGTTGTTCACCACGCTGTTGCAGTACGAGTTGGCACTTCAGAAGCTGTATGAGGCATGTGACGTGCTACATCTGGAGCACGGACTTTTTGTCACTTAGTCTCATGTCATCTGTCGGCTCTAGCTTGAGTCTCTTTACAGCTACTAAAATTGTTGAAGCACTTCCATCCATCCATCCATCCATCAGCCTTTCATCGTCCACTGCTGGACATAGGCCTCCCCAAAATGGGGGGTTTTACCATAATCGCCACGCTTGGTAGGCGGGTTGGCGATCGCAGTGGATGTTTTTAGTACACAAGGGAACGCTGCTGCCCGGTACCCCGGTAATCCTTATAGGAAGAGACGGGGTGGAGCTCTTCTTGATGCCGGCCCCACACGGCAAGCACTTATAATCTTTAAACCAAAAAAAGGTAGATGAGTAGGTATCTATTAATTAAATAAAAATCTATCAGAAAAGCAAATTTCACACTATTGTGGAGGCTTATTTGTGTAAAATGTAGTCTAAATTTGAAGTGCACGTGTTTTACCTCACGGCAAGTCAAAAAGCGGTTTTATGTTATTATTTATCATACCTATGACTATCCTGGAGGCGTGGGAAATACTGTCATTTGTCGATTCCCGTGGACAAATGAGTATTTCTAGCAAAATGCACAATGCGAGATCATAATGGCTTGTTTCTTAGAAATGGATATTCGCGTTAATTCCTCTTATGGAGATGTGTGATATTGAATAACGACTGATTCCCATATATTTAGACCTGACCTTGGATTAATTTGATTACTCTGAGCTATGTGGTTGCTAATTAATAATTCGGATATTTTGTTCTCTCTGCTTACCTCGGAAAGGAAATGGCGTGATGATAAGTTAGTTAGTTTAGTTTTCGGCTATTCATTGCAATGAATACACACTATGAAAACTAAAACAAAAAAAAATAGATTTATTTATTGGGTTTGGCGATACAGTCATGTATTGAAAGAAGGTGGACTCAGGAGTCTCCGAAACCGGCGAGCGTGTATAAAGAGAATTATGAATGTTGAGCAAGCGAGTGACGTATGCAATAATAGAGCACTTTTTTTCTCTTGGCACTCTGTTCTCTCTGCTTATCTCGCAAGGGAGATGGCGTGATGATAAGTAAGTAAGTAGGAGGGAAAAGAATGGGGTGGTGACTGTTGTTTTCTTAGTCCGTCACATATTTTAGGATAAGTAATAACTTTATACTACCTGGTAGCAAACAAGCAACGGCCTACCTGATGGTAAGCGGCTACCGTAAGCCTATAAAGGCTAGCAACACCAGAGGAATCACTCGCGTGTTGCCATCTCCAAGAAAAGAAATAGCAGGGGGAGGGGAAGGATAATAAAGAGAGGATGAGAAGGATAATAAGGGGGCTTAGGTGTCCAGCGCTCGCACTCACCATATGAAATACAATGGTAGGAATACCTATTTTTTTTGTTAAGGCAGGTAAAAATGTTCCTAACCGTACACCTCGTCGTTCGGGGCAACGAATAGGGTAGTGTGGGGTCCTCACCCACTAAAGAAACTCGCCGTATGCCGGCTCTCTGCCTTTATTGGCGGTCCACCGCAACCATATTACATTCCTTCAGTGGTAACGGTAAGAATACCTACGTTACACGCTGATCTTCTGTGAGAGGGTGGTACTTCCCTTATCGAGCCGGCTTATTCAAGCTGGGATAAGCAAGGTTCTACCACTAATACCATTTTTTAATCAGGTTTTCAACTGGTTAATTGTTTCTAAACAAGTTTTATTAATTTAAAGTTACAATAATAACATACAATAATCGCAATATCTTTTTGACCTTCCATCCATCCATCAGCCTTTTAAAGTCCACTGCTGGACATAGGCCTCCCCAAGAATGGGGGGATAGTGCCGTAATCGCCACGCTTGGCAGGCGGGTTGGCGATCGCAGTGGATGTTGCTGCCCACTCCCTCGGTATTCCCTCAGTCGGTTCTTACGACTCCCATGGTTGGAGAGGGGTGGGACAATTCTAAAGCCGGCCCCACACGGCATTTTTGGCCTTATCTGTGCCTAAATAAGTGATTGCTTCGAAGTCATGCTATAATTAAACAATAGTGTAGTTATTAAACATTATGTGGGTATGTATAGTGCACGTGGATGGATGGGTCTCACGGTAGCTGTTTACTGGAATGTGCGAGATGATCTGCGATAGGGCTGTCGCACTCCCCATGTATATTATTTTTAGACATAGCCTTATTATTCTTGTCACATATGACATTTTAGTGGTTTTGTCAATTTTTTTTTCATTCTCTAACAAGTGACATGCAGGGGAACCTGGGAGCTACACTACAAACCGTTTTTTTTTGTTTAGGTGGGAAAAAATGTGACTAACCGCTTACCCCGTCGTTTGGGGCAACGAACAGTAGTAGTGTGGGGCCCTCACCCATTAAATAAACCTGTCGTGTGCCGTCTCTCCGCCTTTATTGGAGGGCCACTAGAACTATGTTACTCCCACCACTGAAGCATAGGAATTGAATCCACTCCAATTATTTCTAATACACGTATTATTCACCTTCAAAATCATATAAAAATAAATCACAAGTGGAACAATGATATACGAACAAATTGTTTTTGATAGTGTACGAGTATAAAGAGCGCTTCACTGTGAGCCTTCCAATCCGGGGAAGTTTATTTTTTATTTTTTTTATTGCATTTAGTGGCAGACGAGCCACGGTCCATCTGATGGTAAATGGTAACCGTCGCCCATGGACTCGACTATACCGAGAGTATTGTCAAGCCGCTGCTCACCAATTCATTTCACAGATATGAAATGAAATATAAACGGCTATTTTATCCTGCTACAGCCAAAACGCAATGATGTGCTTCATGGCCGGTCACACGGGAGATGGTGGTACCAACCCGCTCGGGCCCGATACCAAATGAGTACGGCCAATTGGTACCCAGCCCTACCACCAGTCATGCAATGGATGATAATTGCTTACTTCCCTTAGTCGCCTCATACGACACCCGCGGAAAAGAATGGGATGGTAACACTTGTATTCTTAATCTGTCACCACACGGTCAAGAACGGAAGTTCTCTAGACTGCTAAGCTATCGCAGTCACCGACGGTGACGCCTAATCTCCACTTCACAATTGCTTTTGGATGACACTACAACTATGATATAGGAATTACCAAGTGGGAGTACTGGCTTGTTATAGGACCGAGCGGGTCGGTACCAGCGTTTGCCTTGTGACCGAGCGTAATATATTTCGATGTGTTTTGCTTGTAGTGGGAGTTATCTATTTATACATTTACTTACTTCTCATCTGCGAAATAAAATTATGAGTATTGACTAGGCAGTACCTATTATTACGCCCGTATTCAAAAACGATACTTAGATAAGGTAGCAAGCAACATTATGCTAAGTAAGGCATTTCTCACTGCGTTCTTCAGGGCAAGCCATTCCGTTCACAAACAATACGCAAGCGAGAATTTACTGAGCAAACGCTTGGCGTCAATTATAGACCTGTGATTGGCTTCGATCAACATTGATCGACGGTGATTGGTCCCTTTCTGTTGCTATAAAAAAGAGGATTTATGTCTATCTTTAAAACGTGTTATTTTATTATTGATGTTATTGTTCTCTTTATAAATTTGTTACATATTTCATAGCTTTTTAAAATACACAAGCTCACACAAAATCACTAGGTATCTATCTATAAAAATACAAACAAAAATAAACACAACAGAATATAAATAATTTCGAAATGTATAAAATAGTAGCCCACCGACATCGGGTGCAGGGGCCCAGCTGCTGGTGATTAGGGCTCCAAAAAAGGAACCCCCTTACAATAGGTAGGTACCTACGTGCCGTGTCGAGGAGTACTGCCTTTTTCATTAAGCCCTTAATCCAGCTGTCTAGCGACAATCTCTTTAGGTGTTGTTCGAGACTCTTGGCGATTCGTCCCTTAACGGATATGACTATCGGAATAATATGGATGTGCTTACGATTTCGGATTCTCTAAAAACAAGTATACCTAAGTTAGTAGAGCCTCGCTCATCCCAGCACGAATGGGCCGGTTCGATCGGGGAAGTACCACCCTCTCACATATGATCAGTGTGTAACAACGGTAGTTACTCCTACCGTTGTGTTTCATATGGTGAGTGAGATCGCCGGAGGCCCAAACTCCCTCCCTATCCTCTCCTTATTATCCAATTATATGAGACGCACAGGTGGAGGCGGTGGTCCTGCAGCCTCATCTGGTTTGATTTATACGAATAATAACATAAAATATCGCAAACTACGATATGAATACAAACAAAATTTCAAAGACCAAATTTACCACTGTATATAACCTCATTTGGGACTAAAGCTACACTATGCGTTGGTTAAAATAGCTGCCTAGCTACTTTACGTAAGTGACGTTCCAAATGAACGCATAGAATTGCACACCACTTAAGTATTGTTTATGAATCCGATTTACAGGCCCTATGCGTTCGTGCACACCATGGTGCACACTATGAGACTTCATAGTATTGTTCTTGAATACGGGGGTTAGTGTTACAAGTCTACGACAGGGGTTACCACTTACTAAATCTTACGCTATAAATGCAGAAAACAATTTTTACGAAGTGAAAACTTCTTTAGTCGCGTATTTTTTGGATGAACAAAAATCATGGAATTTGCGTCATAGTCAACGAACGCTGCGATAGAAGTAAAAACTAACTTGCGAGTTGTATCGTGGTGCTATTAGATTATTACTTTTGAATTATTTTTGCTTTGTAAAGAAATGTTAATGATCAATTAATTGCCAGTTACTTTACTTAGTTTTCACTTCTATCGGCATCCCCAAAAACTGGCCCGCATATTTTTTATTGCTTATGATGGCAGACGAGCCCCATCCCATCTGATGGTAGGTAAGTGGTAACCGTCGCTCATGAACTCAACTACACCGAGAGTATTGTCGAGCCGCTGCGCACCATTTCATTTCTCAGATATGAAAAATGAAAGAAGCTTCATGACCGGTCACACAGGAGACGTTGGTACCGACCAGTTCGGACCCGATAGCAAGGGAGTACTCTCACTTGGTACCCAACCCTACCACCAATAATGCAATGGGTGATAATTATTTACTTTCCTTAGTTGCCTTGTACGACACCCGCGGGAATGGATGGGGTGGTGACACTTGTATTATTTTTCCGTCACCACACGTATTAAAAATACATGCAAATTTACGCGCGCGCGTTTATACTGCGTGTAGCAACCCTGATTTTATGCAAATCAACACGCCGGCATCGCAAAGGGTACACCTGAGCTAGTGAGTAAACATCCTCTGTACGCTGAATCTCAATAGAGAAATGTATCCGACTGATTGAAAAACATATGAGAGGCCTTTCACTGACATGATGCCAGCCATCTTATTTGGAAGGTAACTATTCTTTGCTAAATTTTAGGTTATATAGCGGAATTTAGCCAGAAACAGTTTTTAAGAGTTATGAAACAAAAATAGTTTCATCAAAATCCGTTCAGTAGTTTTTGCGTTAGGTGCAAAAAAAAAAAACACAGTAGAGGGTACCCGAAAGGGTAAGCCGCCGGCGGACCACAGAAGGAATGTAACATAGTTCCAGTGGCCCGCCAATAAAGGCGGAGAGATGGCCCACGGCGGGTTTCTTTAGTGGGTGCAGGCCCCACACTACCCTGTTCGTTGCCCCGAACGACGGGGTGTGCGGTTAGGAACATTTTTTCCCGCCTAAACAAAAAAAAAGGTGCAAACATACAGACAAATATTTGTGTTCTCTCAACACATATATTTAACGCCCAAATAGCTTAATATTGTTATATTTCTCAAATATCTGTGCAAATAGCTCTTTTACAGCATTACAATACGAGTAGTATTGATAATTTTAGCACTATAATTTGGAACACAATCAAATTTCTCTTTGTGAAATATTTAAATGTGCGTAGAACGATAGACATTCTTCAAGTTTGGCCGATTTTACATACCGAAAAGATATACTTAATAAAGTATTATATCATTTTTTTTTATAACCCCGAAATAAATACTTACAAGGAAATAGAAATATTAATGAACGTGTATTTTAATTTATAAAGTAGGATTCCATCTTATTCAGATAAAACAATTCTAAATATTGTATGAATATACGAGTATATTTATATAGCACGTTGATATGCAGTTTATCTCAATCTTACATAAATTACGCAATCTTAATTTTTATACAGTCCGACAACAATTATACTACTGCAGCATGCTGAAGAACTCCTTACATTATAATTTTCACGTGAGTAATAAACATTAAACAGAGCGATTTATGTAGAGGCCAGTATAAACAAACTAAAGAGTAATTAAATCTCATTTGATGTAGATCGTGCGTCGTACAACAGCGGTAGTGTACGACAAATGCGAACTTCCAACAGCATCATACAAAATTATGTCTTATTAAAATATAAAAGGAACAATAGAGAGATGTATCTATAAGTTGGTAATTGTGTAAAGATGCACACGCAGACTGCTAACAGCCAATGACCGGGCTTTCACTGTCGACCATCTTGCTATAATTTTGATTTGAAAATTGGAACGTTTAACAATAGCCGCGCGTGATTTGAATAATCGAGTATGATGAATCGATATATGTATTCGGTTCAGCAATCATGTTAAAAAATATAAGGCCAATCATCTGACAAAATTAAATGATTTGGGATATACTCTACAATTTATGATTTTTTTAGTTTATATTTGGCAGTCATAATTGTTTGGGTAGAGTTATTTTTTTTGCCTTTGTCATATCTTATGGCTTGTGTATGATGGAGTATTAATGATAGCGAGTGCAACTTTGATTCTAAGACAGAAAAAATATTTGTGTAAACCACTTTTGACTTGTCTATAATGATTAAATTTTTTGTGTTAATATTCTTCATTTGCTGCATTTTGCTTAATATCTTAAATACAGACTGATACGACATTTATATGCATCCTTATAAATATTTATTTTTGATTTTTCTAGTCTGTAGATTTGAGTTTTTTAAATAAACTAGAAAGGAAGAGCAGGGGAGGATAGAAAGTGGGACATCGGTTACGACTGGGTGCTACGCTGTCGGCTCCCCCCCGGGCTGGCGGTCATCTGCTATGCGGATGACACGCTGGTCGTGGCCCGGGGTGGAAACTTTGAGGAAGCGGCGTTCCTGGCCACCTTAGGAACCTCGGAGGTGGTCAGGAGGATCGGGGCGCTGGGGCTTAGGGTGGCCCTGGACAAGTCGGAGGCCCTGCTTTTCCATGGGCCCCGACGTCGGCCACCTGCTGGCGCCTCGATCACTGTGGACGGGGTCCAAATTGGGGTGCAGGCCCATATAAAGTATCTGGGTCTAGTGCTGGACGGGCGGTGGCGCTTTCGCGAGCACTTCCGTCAACTGTCCCCAAGGCTCGTCGGTGCGGCGTCCGCCCTTGCACGGCTCATGCCGAATATGGGCGGACCCAACAATGCGTGCCGACGGCTTTACGCGGGGGTGGTCCGGTCGATGGCGCTGTACGGCGCCCCTTTGTGGGCGGGGGCCCTGGACGCACTAAACAGGGCTCTTCTGTGGAGGCCACAGAGAGTCGTCGCGTCCAGAGTCATACGCGGATACCGCACGGTGTCGACGGAGGCGGCCTGCGCGTTGGCCGGAACCCCTCCGTGGGACTTGGAGGCGGAGGTGCTCGCCGAGGTGTATCGGCGGGCATCGCAAGAGCGGGAGGGGGGTGGTCGGCCCCCACCCAGCGTGGTGGCCAGATGGCAGGGCGACGCCCGCCGAGCTGCCATGGCCAGCTGGAGGGCGCGGCTGGAGGCACCCCGGGCCGGTCTTCGGACCATAGGAGCGCTCCAGCCAGTGCTGGAAGAGTGGGCAGGGCGACGGCACGGAGTCCTTACCTTCCGACTGGTGCAGGTGCTGTCGGGGCACGGTTGCTTCGGCAGATATCTGCACATTGTGGCAAGGAGGGAAGCGACTCCGGGCTGTCACCATTGCGGCTGCGGCGAAGACACGGCGCAGCACACGCTCGAGTCGTGCCCGGCTTGGGCCGAGCAGCGCCGTGAACTCGTCGCGGCAATAGGGGGGGACCTCTCGCTGCCGAGCGTCGTCAGAGCGATGCTTGGCAGCGACAGGAATTGGGCCGCGGTCGCTGCCTTCTGCGAGGATGTCATCTCGCGGAAGGAAGCGGCGGAGAGGGCCAGGGAGGAGGATTCTTCCGCTGACCCAAACCGCCGCCAGCGACCGGGGCGGCGCAGGCGCAGATACTTGCGCCTCATGCCGCCCTAGCTGAGGCTGCGGGTGGATGGACCGGGGAACGTCCGCCACCCGCAAGGCCTCTCGCGAAGGTGCGACGCTCCGCGTGCGGATGCGTCGCTCAGTAGAGGGTACCCGAAAGGGTAAGCCGCCGGCGGACCACCGAAGGAATGTAACATGGTTCCAGTGGCCCGCCAATAAAGGCGGAGAGACGGCACACGGCGGGTTTCTTTAGTGGGTGCAGGCCCCACACTACCCTGGTCGTTGCCCCGAACGATAGGGTGTGCGGTTAGGAACATTTTTTCCCGCCATAACAAAAAAAAAAAAAAAAAAAAAAAAAAAAAAAAAAAAAAAAAAAAAAGGGGGAGGATAGAAAGTGACACTGTCTTTACTCGCTTGAAGGTTAAATTTAAAAAGTATTCAGTCGAAATCGAAATCATCAGATAATGTCAAACATAAAAGTTGTTTGTAAGTCTAATTAAAAATAAATAAATAACTTAAAAAGTTAATATTTATCTGTTAAACTATCACTTTCTATACAATAAAGAGCTATGCGCCGGTAAACAAACTGTAATAAGTAGTAAATAATAAAAAGTACGATTATTACGTTAGGTTCTCGATCTCGGGACCGCCACCGTGACGGCGCTGGTGGCTTCAATTATTTATCACGTCACACACGTTATCATACTGCTTATAGTTAGAGTAATGATCTAACAGATGATAAAATGCTATTTTAATTAGATCAGATGAATTGGTAGAAAATTTATGCATTTGCATTTATTTATGTGATAGCGTTGACGATATGTTTAATTTTATGAAATTGTGTTTAACTACTAATTATTGTGTAGTTGATTTTTGGTACATAATCAAGTGTGATTGAGCATATTAGCCTAGTGCAGCCATTCTCAAAGTGTGCGCCGCGGAAACCCTTTGTGCCACTGAAGGAACGTAATATAGTTCCTTTGGCCCGCCAATAAAGGCGGAGAGACGGTACACGGCGGGTTTCTTTAGTGGGTGAGGGCCCCACACTACCCTGTTCGTTGCCCCGAAAGACGGGGTGTGCGGTTAGGAACATTTTTTCCCCTACAAAACAAAACAAGGGTACAAGTCTTTGTAGGGGCTCTGCAAAACGAAATTGTCCACGTGACGAACTAAAAGGAAATATTATTGCATTACCAGAACATAAAGTGCAACAATGTGAAATAGAAAACGATAGCCATGAGCAGGATTTATATCTGCGCCTCCTGAGTTACTGTTTCAGACGCTCTGCAAATTGTGATATCGTGGCATTTGGTCTGGACTATAAATTTTTATGATACATTAATTCCATGAAGGTAATAAGCATATAGTTTAAGATACTAGGCTTATAACTGTGTACTTTGAGCTTGTAGAAGGCACCACTAGTCAGTAATTTTAAAAATATACCCGTATATGAACTAAAATTTCCATTTTTACCATTATTATCCTTTTGGGTCGCAGAAATTACAGGGTCGTCACACCGATAATAAATTCTATGTCCCCGAATCAGATGTATTAGAAATTTAATTCTACCTATCTACTAATTATAAAACTGTATCAGAACTGTTTGTTTACATTTAAAGGTATTTGAGAAAAAAATACTGTAATAGGCTGTTTAGGCGTGTCTAAGCCCTTTTTTATTTTTTGTTAAGGCGGAAAAAAAATGTTCCTAACCGCACACCCCGTCGTTGGAACAGGGTAGTGTGGGGCCTTCACCTACTAAAGAAACCCGCCGTGTGCCGTCTCTCCGCCTTTATTGGCGAGCCACTGAAACTAGGCCTGACAGTATTTCTTTGAATTTTTGTCTTAAAACCTAGCTTTTATCTGCGGCGGAGTCACGGGAAAAGCCTAGTATTTATCTAGAAGTGTACAAAACACAAATATTCTCGTATGTTATCTGTTCTCTGGTTTCGTTATCTTTTTTTGTTAATTTGTAAATAAGTCGAGCGTTATCAATATTGTTTGTCTGTGGAAAATTGATTGCCGACTGATATCTGATAAAGGGGAATTTGGTGAAACAAAGATGGCTGATTTGTTAAATATAAAAATATATTGTGATTCTCTATAACCTAATAGGTAAATACAGTGATAGCAGTAATAAAACCAAGGACTGTCAAGACAGTGGTATCGAGTTTGACCTCCAGTTCAAGGTCAAGATCTCGGAACAGCACAAACCTCTGACGTTTCGAGATTTTTCAAAATGTATTTGTTAACAAATTATCACCGCTCAGTGAAGGACACCTTCGTTAGACAACCAGCATGCCATTTTTGTTTTATTTAGGTGGGAATAATTGTACCTAACCGCACACCCCGTCGTTCGGGGCAACGAACAGGGTAATGTGGGGCCTTCACCCACTAAATAATCTAGCCATGTGCCATCTCTCCGCCTTTATTGGCGGGCCACTGGAACTATGTTAAATTGCTTCAGTGGTAGACAAACAACCAGCATGCCTGCGGTGATTTTATCGGCGGTTTGTAGTGTCTGGCAACCCCCACTGGGCCAGCGTACTAAATGCCTCTTAATAACATTGCATAGCGTCACGCCTGTATTCCCCGGGGGGTAGGCAGAGGTGTATTACATATCCACGATTCGCCAACTATGTTTAAGTCCCACGTAATAGGGGGCGAGCCTATTGCCGTATACCGGGCATATTTCCGAACTCCGGGTTGCTAATGAGAATCTTTCTTTTTACGAAAAATCATGATTAGCGGTCGCTCACATTACCACTGCACCACCGAGGCAGTTGGCAGTGTATCATGTAAAGCATTAAAATTGTGTGGCGAGCTAGTCTCACGCTACATAGAGTAGTTATGTCGCCAAGAAATAAGTCTTTTATGCTTAGATAAATATGGTGCTGGTACGCAAATTCAGTTTATAAGTATCATACCTACATGGTGTTTGACAATATTTGGTTTTTGATCCATGCAACAAAGCTATAAATATTTTGATATGATTCAGATTATAATTAAAATTGAATAGGGATTCTGGAGATTATAGATATATGTTTAGATACCGGCCTCCCGCTCGAATGTCGTGGGTTCGATTCCCAGTTTCCCACACAGTACAATCTTTGTGTGATCCACAAATGGTAGTTCTGAGTCGGGGTGTACTTTGTGTCCGTGAAATTGTTTGTAAAGTCCCCCGCGATACAAGGATTATTCCTTAATGCCTTAGTCTGTACAAAAATATATAAAAAATGTATGTATTATTATGTTCTTTGCAGTAGATATAAGTTGTAGTTGGTAACTTATCTGGTATTTGTAGTGCGTGTGATGCGTGTTGCACTTTAGCATCCTGATTGTGAGCGCGCCATATCGCCAACAGTGCGCTACATTTGTGTTGCCAGATAACAAAATAAGACTAACACTAGGTACTTTTCTTTTATTTTCTAAATGGAAATATTTGCTTAGAATATTGCAATTCTATTGTCTATTACAAATACGTAATTACTATTATTATAAAATATGTAGTACAAAGCTATAATATGTGTACAAAAATACTGTATTAGAACGCAAAGTGTGAAAATGACAAAAAGCAGATGTCATCTGCTCGGGACTATCAATTTGAAAACGTCTGGAACGGTGATCCTTTGATGACGCAGGTTCAAATACTGCTCGTAGCTATCATTTTCGTTGTTTATTTTATAATATCGACTTTTTATCGTAGTCTAAGCAAAGTTAGCTTATGCACTGGTAACCCAGTACTCCAATCATTAGAATCGACATCGCAGCCCAGCGTAGTTACGAAAACGACACAATTTTTTCATGACATTTCGTGTTCATTGCCTCAATAATTACGCTCCAATGATTATGATTAATAATCATCATCAATAACGACTCATGCTAGATCACTTCTATCAGATTAATCACATCACAGTAACAAATCACTATTTAGTTTATACTGCTACAGAAAAATTGCTACAGAGTATACAAAATTATAGGTAATCTGGCATTTTTGCCCAAAGTATCCTATCTTTAAACATTTTTGATCTATACTTTTTAGCATTTGACATGCTCCGCCACTATTTAAAGTACAAATTATTTGTGAATAAGGAAAAAGAGATCGTAAAGACAAATGGGATGAGGAGATTGGGATGATTGAAAGATCTGTACGATGGCTCAGTGGCTTAGAGCACTTCCCCGAATTGGAAAATACGCAGGTTCGATTCCCACTCGTACAAAAAATCTCTTTTTCCTTATTCACAAATAATTTGTATCCTCTCTTTATTATCCTTGCTATCCACCTCCTATCCCTTTTCTCTAGTGTAGCTAGCGTCTATAGACTACGGTAACCGCTTGCCATCAGGTGGGCCATATACTGGTTTATCGTCTAATATGATAAGCAAGAAAAAATGCCAGAAGATATATTTAGTTGAAGTTCTGCGAATAATCGTGATAATTTCACGCTGTGATGTTGTCGGGTCACCTGTCTCGATCCGCATTTGAATACAATACATGCGCGCGCGCCGATGCCTTATGATACGATGTACTTGATACAAATACATGTATTTATGTGTGCGTGGTGATGCTTTGAAATATATATGTGTAGGTGCGTTATAAATATCTGAAATGTATATTACTTATGTGTCTTTGTTCATATACAATTGTGTTCTCTATATTATTGAATGTAGTCATTACTTGCAAGTGTGCTGAGGAAAAATACATAAAATTCTATAGATTTCATCCAGCAAGTGTGTTGAAGTGAATGAGTGAACAAGTATAAATGCTTCAGGGCTTATAGAAGAAAGTGGTATCTAAAATTTACTTCATGCTAAGATCTACCATCAAAGCGATTTTGTTTTCATTCTCTTATAGTCCATCCATCCATCCATCAGCCTTTTAACGTCCACTGCTGGACATAGGCCTCCCCAAGAGAACGCCACAATGAGCGGTTCCGTCATGGGGGATAATGCCGTAATCGCCACGCTCGGTAAGCGGGTTCGCGATCGCAGTGGATGTTGTTAATACTCGAGGGAGTGCTGCGGCCCACTCCCCCGGTATTCCCTCAGTCGGCCCTTACGACTCCCGTGGGTAGAGAGGGGTGGGACAATTCTAAAGCCGACCCCACACGGCCTACACACTTTATTAATCGTATTATGCATAATAATGTTTCTTAGTCGCGACAACCACGATTATGAGGAGGTGGAGACAGTATGTAGTAATAGTCTCTCCAGCAGCTCTCTGCCATTAGCATAAATATTTGTATTGTTTTACATCGAAATGTTATCATTAACTTATTCCATTGACAAGAGGCTCTTGTAAGGTTTTTGTATAATAAACGAGTAGAACGAAGAACTAAATAAATAACGAAATTTACAAAAACAATATCTAGTCTCTTAGACGCGGAACAAAATGGCGCTTTTTATGTTATTTTCTAGTCGAATTAAGCTATTATAAACTAACACGATATCATTGAAATTATTGAGATTGTGTAACTGGGACCGAATTGCATTATTTCCGGAATGAGCAAAAAACCTTTTTGAAAAAACGCTCCTCAATTTATCAGATATTCATGATAATGATATTACTTGTATCTCTTTTTTTTTTAGGCGGGAAAAAATGTACCTACCCGCACAACCCGTCATTCGGGGCAACGTACAGGCCAGTGTGGGGCATCCACCCACTAAAGAAACCCGCCATGTACCGTCTCTCCGCCTTTATTGGCGGGCCACTGGTACTGTGTGTATTACTTCAGTGGCAATTACTTGTATCCCTGAAACTGTCTGTCGGTGGCAGTTACTGATTAGCTAACGCTACATATGAATTAAATAAAAGGTAAGTAACCTACCAATATCGAATACCTATAGAAGCAGACCTGCCAAAGATTGTAGTCCAATTAACTTCAGGATACATCTACAGTTGTCACATTAAGTGTTAAAATACCAGTACAAAACAAACTATATAAAACTTATTATCAAACAGGCTTTATAATTATATTTATTGAAGACAGGTTCTGTGTACAGACAACACTGTCTATAAAATAGATTAGGTATGTTTGTTGCTCTGAAAGGGAAATATAAATGACGTCAGGTCATAATTTAGATAATATCTACTTAACTGAATAACGGTTAATGTTAGAGAGACCAGAATTAACATCTATCCATCCATCAATCATTCATCAGCTTTTTACCGTCCACTGCTGGACATAGGCCTCCCCAAGAATGGGGGATAGTGCTGTAATCACCACGCTTGGCGGGCGGGTTGGCGATCGCAGTGGATGTTGTTAATACTCGAAGGAGTGCTGCTGCCCACTCCCCTGGTATGCCCTCAGTCGGCTCTTGCGACTCCCATGGATGGAGAGGGGTGGGACAATTCTAGAGCCGGCCCCACACGGCAAACCCACACGGCAACATCTATAAATAGCCCAAATTCATGCACAGATGCTGGGACTCTCTCAGTACCTACTAGGGGCGTAGTACTAAATATAGGGTTTTTCAATAAGAACTTTGTTTTGTAAATCAAAATAAAACAATAAATTTAGATAACAATAATAATAAGTTTTATTGTATTTTAAAAATGGTAAGGTTTGGCATTTATGAATAAAAAAATATATCTGATAAATATCCACTACGACCACGACCACGGTTAGATACAGATATCGATTCTTTCATCAAAGTTTTTAATCACTTTTTAACAAAATGGTCTATTTCGTTAATCACTTGACGAATACTTACTTACTTATTTATCATCACACCATTTCCCTTGTGGGGTAGGCAGAGAAAACAGAGTGCCAAGAGGCTCTATTCTTGCATACATCTCTCGCTTCCTCAACATTCATAATTCTCTTCATACATGCTCGCCGGTTTCGGAGACTCCTGACTCCACCTTCCTTCAATACATGACCAATTTGGTCTAGGTAGGTGAGTCTCGGTCTCCCCCTGTACCTACGTCCTTCTACTTTCGCATTGTATATCTTCTTAACTAGTCACTGGTTGATAGATTTCACAAGCCGTCGGGAAAATTTCTCAGGCACGCAGGTTACCTCACAATGTTTTCCTTCACCGAGCAGTGATAATATACCGAGGACTTAACAAAACAAAACATAGCATCATGCCTGTATTCCTCGAAGGGGTAGGCAGAGGTGTTTTACACACCCACGATTCGCCAGCTATGTTTAAGTCCCACGTAATAGGGGGCGAGCCTATTGACGTCTACCAGGCACATTTCTAAACTCCGGGCTGCTACTGAGAATTTTTTCTTTTTTTTTACGAAATATCTCAATAACACTGCCTGACTCGGGGATCGAACCCGAGACCTCATGATAAGCAGTCGCTTACACTGCCGCTGCACCACAGAGGCAGTTACTGAGTTAGTTATTTCTTTATTACTGAGCTTTGTCATGATATGACAATGTCGCTTCATAAAGTACAAAGAATATCTTAAACATTAATTTAATTAATCACTTATAAATACAGTATAATTTGTATAGTGCTCTGGCCAGATCTGAAGTCGGATCAGACAGGTCACTAATTTAGGAGATGGAGAGCAATGGTAATCACTTTCACCATACCAATCACAACAGTTAGAGCACTTACGCCGATCTTTTGTGAGAGGATGGTACTTATGGTACTTTTCCTACTAACGTTAAGACTACAGATAATATTTCGATGACAGACACTTCGTAATTTTCGTAAGAACCATTGAAGTGTAGTTGAATAAACTTCATCGCGTGAATGCATTATGCGTCGCAATCAACTATGAATCCTATCCAGTACAATTTTCATAATATTGCCGATAAGGCGCCAACACCGAGAACTTAGCTGTACAGTGTTGCTATCTAAAAATTTTAATTTACCCTAGCACTGTGTGAAGTATTCAGTCACGTACTTATAACGATAGGAAATTTCAGTAGGGCTAGCGGCCGGTGAAAAATCCCGCTGAAAATACTAGATCGACAAAGATAACAATAAGTAGAAAATCACTATGGACACACAGTAAAAACATAATTTTCGTATTTGGACGGGGCTATAATATAACGCATTCTAATCCACTGGTGAAATCTTTATAAGGATGTAAACTTGTAAAGCTAATTAGACAGTGTCTAACATAACGGTCCACGATGGGGACTGATATACATACACATGTTAAAAAAGAAGAGAACGGTGACAGTTAAATGTACGTACATTAAGCCCTGGTAGGCATGAAGGAGTTTTCCATCTTTATACCTATACTGCCAATCCTTTTTTTATTTAGGCGGGAGTAAATGTTCCTAAATACTGCCTATGCTACCCTTATGAGTTGATATAAGGCATCACTTTTAATCGTATTTTTCTCGCTGTGATTTTTTCTCTTTTCATTACGTTAGTCGACTTTTAACACAAAGTGTGAAAATGTGAGATCGAAAAAGTCACGAGCAGGAGGAGGTTATTTTTGATTTCACATTTTCACACTTTGTGTTAATTTATATGGCTAAGCATGTCAAATGCTAAATAAATATATAAAAATATCAAAATTTTAGTTGACTTTTTAATAATCTTGCTTGATTAACGTACTTGTATTACTCTGTGTTATATTCATTAAGTGTAATTTTGCGGATTAATATCAACAATATAATAACCTGCTTGAATGAAAGAAGTAAAGGTTTTAAAAATCCCTTAAGTCATGAATCTATTTTTATTATAGCAACACTGAACAAAATCTAGTTATAAGTTGCGTTATATCCTGCGAGCAACGAGCGATCAATTATGCCACGATCTAATAAGCATTGATCGTTACCAAATAGTCATGAAACTCGGACGCTACATGATATGTAACATCATACATGATCCTTAATTAGATTACTTGTAAAATACTTACAAGCATGCTCGACCAGTACTAATTAATTAAATGTAGGTAGTGACGTACCTATAATAATACTGTTCAATAATTAAAAAACATGGAGTGATATTAGAATTTTTGTAATATTATTCATGAAATGCTTTTTAATATTAAAATATAAACGCCCACGTCTCTACTGTTAGAATGAAAGGTATTTAAATAATACTTCACAACGCAATAATCAAATTCCATTAATGAAGAAAATCGCCATGCTGGTTTTCTCTGGGGAAACCTGCATAGCTGCAATAAAAGTCTAGTGATAAAGATTTCATTCTAAAATCAGTATTCATATAGTTTGTTGAGCTGTTGTAGGGTTTATAGTACCTACTAATAAATATTTTTTTAACCCTTTTTCTGTCCCACTATTGGGCTCCTCTCATGGTGAAAGGGGATTAGGCCATAGTCCACCACGCAAGCCCAATGCAGGTTCGGAGACGTCACAAGCCGTCGGGATAATCCCTCAGGCATGCAGGTTTCCTTACGACGTTTTCCTTCACCGAGCAGTAATAAATTGTAAACCAAACACATCATTTCGAAAAATCTCGAAATGTCAGTGGTATGCTCCGTAAGAGGTTTGAACCTTGGACTGGGGATCGAACTCGATACCACTGTGTTTGGTAGTCCTTGGTTTTACTGCTAAGCTTAATTTTTAAATTATTTTGATAATTGTTAAGCAGTATTTTAAATTTAGTAAATTATAATTTTTCAGACCAATTTTATTTTCAACAGACTGTAGACGATCTTACAAAGGTAGGTGTAAGCAAAACCTATCGTTTTCAATGGGAGTGCTCCTTCCAAACCCATTTAAACCTCCCCCCAAACAGACATGGAGCGAGATTAACTAAGAGGGGGCTACCTCCCTCACAGAGGGTGGAATTTCACCACGATCAATACAAGCCTCTAATCTCACAGGTCTTGCGTCCTTGTCGCTCGCGAGATGCGGACCAACCGCTTACATCTTGCGTTTGAGTTTCAATCTTATTTTCTGTAAAGTAAGATTTGTTTTTATATGCCTATGACAAGTTATATGTTTCTAATCTCTAGGTATATGTATATTTAAGGACAGTGGCGTTCTGCAAAGATGGAATGGAATCGGAAAATAAACGTTATATAAAAGATAATATGTGAGAGTCTACTATCTACATAAATGTAAGGTTTGTATTTATAGGTACTAGCTCTATTTATATACCTAGTACATTTTTTTTGTTTAGGAGGGAAAAAATGTACCTAACCGCACACCCCGTCGTTCGGGGCAACGAACAGGGTGCTGTGGGGCCTTCACCCGCTAAAGAAACCCGCCGTGTGCCGTCTCTCCGCCTGTGTTGACAAACCACTGGTAATGTGTTGAATTACTTCAGTTGTATATATACCTTGTACCTGGGTATTAATACAATTGTCCAATAATACACTACACTTAATTCTGAAGACCAAGCGAACGAAATAATTCCCTAAAGCTAGTGAGTTTTATGATTTCGATGCAGCCTGTGAGCTGTACTTACAATTTTTTTTAAAGACCATCCACATTTTGTAAATAGTTCGTGTGACGTACGGAATTTTTCAAATATTAAAAGACATAAAGTACGTACATCCAGACGCAGAACTATTATTTGTATTCGTATAAAGAATGGAGGTATTATGCAAATGCATAGGAGGTTCAATTCAAAGTCTTCTTTCGCCATTAAAAGGCTACAATACGTTGCTTTACTATCAAATAAAAAGGAATGAAAAATAAAAGGAAAAACCTATATATTATAATATCTACTCATTTGTACTTACATTACAAAGCTATTACTGTGATTAGATAATGGTACAATACCAATTTAGTTTGAGTGATGATAATATCTTAGTAAATCCCCCAATCTCAAGAAAAACGAGATACACGTATCATTCGCGTAAACATCAGAAAATAATACTTATATTGTTAGTTAATAACTTTGATAAAATATCTGTAAATTAATATATTTTTATTTATTGTAATGATATAATACATTTTTCCTATTATAATACTTGTATCGGTGTACTTTACAAGCATACAATTTTACACAAAGTACTCCCAGATACAGAACAACCATTTGAAATTTGTCACCGTATACATTATATCTAAATAGGTTTAGCAAATAAATAAAACTCAGAGACATTGATTCGAAATACCCTGGCTGGAAATTCCAACAGGAACTTCTTGCTCATCTCAAGATTGGGAGTAGAGACATCGCCCTTAAATTGAATCAGCTTCTCCAGCTCATCAGATTTGTCTTATTAAATGTCTTGTTAACGTTACCTATCGTTAAATTGGTAATCCGTCCTTGTACGGCTTAAGTAACGCTTCGGGTATTAAGTTTCTTAAATTACAAGGCTTTAATAATCTTGGAAAAGTATAACATAGTCTTGTTAAAATATTATCTCTTGCATATATACTCTATACTTTATAAAGAGATTTTTGTTTGTGCTTATCTTTGGAACTGTAGTTCGACCTGTAGTTCTCATAATTTGAAATAAAAATGTTGTATTTTATAGCCCAATTCATGAGAAAAGCTACAGGCTATTCAACAACCCTTGAGATTAAAAGGTGGGTGGTACAGTGGGACAAAGTAGTATCTATGTATATTGTGAGCCGTTGTAGCTTCAGATACATGTATCTAAAATAATAGGTATGTTTATGCTTATGATAATAACATCTAATACAGATGGGTTCATTATCTTTTATTACAGGTCCTAAGAAAATCTGAAGTCTCCTATCGTGTTCCATAGTTGGCTTTTGTCCCACTGGTTCGTGGAGGTCAGATATGTAGTTAATCGGTGTAAATACCGGTGCTCAGTAAAACCCGAACAAATCGGCAGCCGATCCTAAAAAAAAACTAGACGTTATGGAACGTCTAGCAGATGTAAGACATCGAAATTATTTTGTAGAAATAAAATGATCATAACCTGACAAAATACTCCTCAAGACGAATCCAACGAGTAAAAACTCGATAGGGTTCCGTTGTTCCATTACAGAGTTACTGTGGCCACCTTTCAGCTACATCATCAGACCTTGGATACCATCTAGAGACAAAGTACTCGTCAAGACGAATCATACGAGCCCAAACTCAATGGAGTTATGTCGTTTTATAATGGGGTTCCTATGGTCACCTCCTAGCTCCATCATCAGGCCCTGGATACCACCTAAAGACAAAGTCCTCATCAAGATGAATCAAACGAGTCCAAACTCGATGGAATTGCGCCGTTTCATTATAGAGTTACTGTGGCCACCTTCCAGCTTAATCATCAGACCCTGGATACCACCTAGAGACAAAGTACTCGTTAAGATGAATCATACGAGCCCAAATCCGATGGGATTGCGCCGTTTCATTATAAAGTTCCTATGTCCACCTTCCAGCTCCATCATCAAATCAGCTCCATGTCATCATAATATTGCATTGTCACGTGATATACACATGCGTGTCAAATTTCAGCCCAATCGGAAACCGGGAAGTATGTCAAATTTAACTTTCATGATTTGCATGGGAAGCGAGCGAAGCAAGCGTCGCCACGCTAACAGCCGATTTTACCCTCCCTCCGCATTAGATTTTTCACATCAAAAATGGAATAAAGCTGTAAAAAAGGTGTAAAGTAAGTAATCTTATTGAGGTTGTAGAGAAAAAAAGCCTTGTACGCTATCTCCCGCTACAGCCACAACACACCGAGGTACTTCTTAGCCGGGAGACGGTGGTACCACCCGCTCAGGCCTCATAACAAGTGAGTACTTCCATTTGCTACCCAACCCCAGCACCAGTAATGTAATGGGAGATAATTCCCTAGTCGCCTCCTCAGACTAACTAAAAAATATAGACGGAGCATTACGAACAATCTAGTGAAGCCATTTAAAACCATGCCAAACTTGTAATTACACGCGCTCACGCACACAAATACAAACAAAACCATGCCAAAGCAAAGTGTCATAAACAACGAGTGTTACCAGAGTATGATTTAATTTTTTTTGCCGTGTGGGGCTGGCTTTAGAATTGTCCCATCCCTCTCTACCCACGGGAGTCGTAAGAGCCGACTGAGGGAATACCGGGGGAGTGGGCAGCAGCACTCTCTCGAGTATTAACAACATCCACTGCGATCGCCAACCCGCCTGCCAAGCGTGGCGATTACGGCATTATGCCATCTTTGGGGAGGCCTATGTCCAGCAGTGGACGTTAAAAGGCTGATTGATGGATTTAATTTACCGCAAAGGACTCGAAGATTTCATACTTAAGTACGTTACATACATGAATACGTCGTCAGCGTCATAATATTCCCAATGTGATTGGCTGTAAACTTATTTTATACTTTTACTTTATTTATGTTTTAAACATAAAACTTGTAAAAAATTACCCAAATTATAGAGATTATTTTTTTCCGGTGCCAACACTTTCACGCAGACATCTTTCAAAAAGTGGCTTCACTTTTTAGTTGACAATGCGGTGTCTTTATTTTTAAGTTAGTCTGAGGTCGCCTCATAGGACACCTGCGGTAACGATTAGGGAGGTATCCATACGGAGAAAAGGCACGAATTTTTTCCTTACCCTCATAAACACGTGTGTTGCTTATATTATTTAATTAATAATTTCCACAGTATACAAATTACGTCTTAACAAAAGGCACAAATAAATAACAGAGGGGGTGGCTTGTAGGCTCAAATATTAATTATCGCTGCCGCCCGCCCTTCGCGGGTGGAACGGGCAAGGAGTTACTGGAACTCAGCGCCTGGTACCAATACTCCTAATGCAAACGACTACGGCAGAAAGGAATATAATCATTATTATCTGTACAATACCTTTATTTCCTGAACGTTTATTCTTAAATAACAATATTGCCCGACTGACAAAATTGTTATTCTATTAATAAAATTAGTTATCTACTAGCCTTTGCCCCGGCTCCGCCGCAGCCAAAAGCTAGTTTTTAGATTGTATCTCAGGTTCCCGATATAGTAGCGGGATAAAATGTATACCAGTTTTTAAGTCTAATAAAGAGCTATAAAATAAAATAGGTGCATCTAAATCCGTTCAGTAGTTTTTGCGAGATGCGCGAACGAACAAACAGATAAACAGACAAAAAATCTAAAAAAAATAGTTTTGTGCTAAACACAAATCTATTTTTTTTAGATTTTTTGTCACGCCTATATAGCCTACTACATAATTTTTTTTTCAAATATCTTAAATGTACAGACACAGCTTTGTAACAGCTTTATAATAGTATAGATAAAACAATAGTAATATTTAGTAATAAATAGATTGGTTGAATTTTCTTATATGTGAAATTTTCATTTAATTTTCAATTGCTGATTATTATAGGTTTATATATTACATATATACCTACTAATTTATTGTTACAAACCTTGTCCTTAATAATATTACAAGTGCGTTTGTTTGTAACGCTACGCCGTAACAACTCTACCGATCATCTTGTAATTTATCATACATACAACCTGAAACCCAGAAAAGTGTACGGGTTATTCTTTTATCCCGAAAAATGGATGGTTCCGGTGGTATAGCAGTTTTTTTATTGATATAATTAATGTGTCGTAGAGTGACCAACTCTGAACTCCAGCAGCAAGCGTCAACAGACACACCAACGCAGGAGATATAATAGTGAACGAGTATGTGCGCAAACTTCCGTTAGTCCGTGTGGTGACGGACTAAGAATACAAGTGTCACCACCCCATTCTTTCCCACGGGTGTCGTATGAGGCGACTAAGGGAAGTAAGCAATTATCATCCATTGCATGACTGGTGGTAGGGCTGGGTACCAAGTGGGAGTACTCACTTGGTATCGGGCCCAAGCGGGTTGGTACCACCATCTCCCGTGTGACCGGCCATGAAGCACATCGTTGCGTTTTGGCTGTAGCAGGAGATAGCCGTTTATATTTCATTTCATATCTGTGAAATGAATTGGTGAGCAGGGGCTTGACACTTTACTCTCAGTATAGTCGACTCCATGGGCGACGGTTACCATTTACCATCAGATGGACCGTGGATCACTGCCACACATGCAATAAAAAAAAAAAAACTTCTCGATTCCCTCACGCTCAGAGGCCGATAGGACTGATTCCGATACGACCGTAGAGAAATACACGGCCAACGGCTTTAGATACCTATCTTTTGAGACGCGTAGGTGATACAGACCCAAAACTCCGTGCTACTGTTAAGAATTTCTTGACGGAAAAACTCAATCACTTTTTGTTGGTCGGACGTATTTGTACCCGAGACCTCATTATCCGCAATGTCGTACTCAAGAAACCTGGCAGATGATTCCTTAGCAGTTTTCTTGTAGAATGAAAGATTAATATTTTAATCTTTCATTCTCAGACGATTTTTATAGTCACTTTAGAATTTATTAGTATCGTCCTCACCGCCTGGATAAAGTATAATGTGATATGTTAGAGAGTTGTACCATACATATGCAATTTTTTTTTAAGGTGGGATAAAATGTTCCTAGCCGCACACCCCGTCGTTCGGGACAACGAACAGGGTAATGTGGGGCCTTCACTCACTAAAGAAACCCGCCGTATGCCGTCTCTCCGCCTTTATTGGCGGGCCACTGGAACTATGTTACATTCCTTCGGTGGATTATGTACAAATCCTGCAATTTTCATTTAGTACATACTATAACCCTCCATCTCAATGTTCCTTCATTATGTATGGAATGGACCCTTTCATCCTTCTCTACCAATGGGAGTCCTCATTGAATCTTAAATAATCATTCTAGCAAGAGATACAACTTTACTCCCTAGTTAACCTTCTACAATTTCAAAATAGATTCTAAACCTTTGAGATAAAGTTGAAAATCATACAACATGTTCAATTGTCTTTTACACCGTTTATAGAATTAACTCAAAATGAGATCGATGTTCTTAAACCGGAGTGAGTTGACATAAATTGAATTTTATTTCATTTCGACTAAGGTGTAAATTTCTGTGTATATTGAGCGCAATTTAATACGGAACAAGCAGAGATGGTTCTCCAGGGAAAAACTGGTATTGTTTCACGGAATAGTCACCCTAATCGTACGCCTTAGCTCAAAAGTTAAGGTGTATTTTGGCGTGCACGTGTGTTAGTTATGACTTTATTATGTCGGGTTGGGTGAACAGATCGATTTGCTCTGGATACAAGGCAGATAGTTATGTACGTCTAGTGAAAATCTATAGCGCTTTGTATGTTGGGGATTTCCACGTATTTGTTTATTTTGTTTTGTAGAGCAATTGTTATTTCTGGTACAGTTTTGAAAATATAATATTGATGTTTTAAATTTGGTTGAGGCAATGATATTATGGAAAATGTTGGGATGGAATTTGAAATAGAATAATTTAGAATAGTTTCGAGGGGTTAAAACTCTTTTGTTGCATTCTGTGATTTCGAAAATAAATCATTGTACATATTATGCCTTTTCTTGTATTGTTATACATATGCGCTTTTTATTTTTAATGTATATGATTAAATTTAATAAAAAATATACAGATTGGTTGAAACCGCTGTTAATTTTTTTTTATGTGCGGGGTGACACCTAGAGCTCCATGTGTACTAACTGATGATACTATGGACTATATTATAACAATAACCATCGTGATCATATTAGAAACCGTATGGACTTTGACTTCTGACCTATTGTAAGTAGCAACATATGTATATAGGTACTATCAGGAAATATATAAAGGTGCTCCCTCTGAGAGAGGGAATAAACAAAGAGAACAAAGACTCGCATAGCAACAAGCAATTCATCATTGTGGGCGCGACGGTAGGGCGGGCGAGATTCTCGGGCGGCACGCACACTGACACAAACTTACACACACAAGCTGTTACACACATAGAAAGGACTCAACTCTTAAAATACACTTGTGTATATGTGTGCGTAAGCGAGACATGTTAAGAAACATATACTCCATTGTAATAATGTAGAGATGTTTGTATTATGTGTAATTTTGGCGGGAACATGAAAGAATCATGTTGCTATTTACATTATTTTCCAAAACTTGTGTTATTTCAAGTACGTAAAATGTGTGTTATAAGTTTATTCGCAGAAAAAGTCGCGGGTAGTAGCTAGTAGTAGGTAGGTATATATATCAATTTAGTATAAGCTTTCTATTGATTTTTGCCAGATTTTGATGAATTGTATTAGTAAAAAATATCCCACCGACGACCGGCGTTACGCCTCTTCGAGGTATTCGAGGCTCTACCGAAAATCAGCGTGGCTATACTTAACGCATAGTCGCATTATGCTGAGTAGGGACCTCATTGGTCCAACAGCGACCTGTTTACTGGGAAAAAATATTATTGTTGTGGTTATTAATTGAATACCTAAAACTAGTTTAAGTATTTCACTTTCTGTACTCAACTTTTATTTCGTTGTTGGCACATAATAAATGTTTCTTTCTTTCTTTTTCTTCTTTCTATTGTTATTTGGATTACAGAAAAAAAAATACAAGTGAAGTGGCTGTTTGTATCTCTCTTGGGGCTTATGTCCAACAGTGGACGTAGAAAGGCTGATGGATGGATGCATGTGACTGTATATACCTTACCTGTAACAAAATACCTAGTCTTTTTGTTTGTTCCAGCTAAACTCCGAAACTACTGGACCGATTTAGAAGGACATTTAACCGGCAGATAAATGATATTATAAGGAGTAACTTAGGCTACTTTTACTTTGAAAAAATAATTATGGTTTAGCACAAAAAAGAAAATGTTTGTATAATAATCGTATATTCAATAGAAAATAATTACCGATATGCATGTGCGGAACGTAGATATCAGCTACGATTCCGCACTTGAAATCTACAGTACTACATATAAACAAACCATTGTTCTTAGAACTAGACTTGCGTACGTGTATATGAGTTCAATTTTCTAGGGAACACCGGAACCCGCATGGCAGGCGCGGCCCTGACTCATAGTATGTATGAATGTGTCAGTTAATTCTGCAATCATAACATTTTGAATGACACATCCAGCACTTCACCATGGATTTCCAAAGCGTAGTCCAATGTTTTGGGTTCAATATTCATTCAGCAAAATTCTTTGTGTGATAAAAATGCTACAAATGGTTGTTTAATTTTGGGCGTACTTTATATCCCTTAATTGCTTGTTTGTAAAGTCCGCGATACAGTGATTCCATCCATCCATCCATCCATCAACCTTTTGACGTCCACTGCTGGACATAGGCCTCCCCAAGAGATCGCCACAACGAGCGGTCCTGTGCTGTTTCGCTCATATGGGGGATAGTGCTGTAATCGCCACGCTTGGCAGGCGGATTGGCGATCGCAGTGGATGTTGTTAATACTCGAGGGAGTGCTGCTGCCCACTCCACCGGTATTCCCTCAGTCGGCTCTTACGACTCCCGTGGGTAGAGAGGGGTGGTACAATTCTAAAGCCGGCCCCACACAGCCATCCGTTGAATGCGTGTTGTTATTAAATTATTTTTAATGGTAGAGCCTTGCTTATCCTAGCACGAATGGGCCGGCTCGATCGAGGAAGTACCACCGTCTCAAAGAAGTTAAGTGTGAAACAACAGCAAGTACTCTTGCAATTGTGTTCCGTGTGGTGAGTAAGAATGCCTTATACTAAAGTATTTTCATTTGTTTTATCCACAAGAACCACTAGATCATAATTATGTGTGTGTGTGGTGATGGACTAAGAATACAAGTGTCAAGACCCCATTATTCCCCACGGGTATCGTACGAGCGACTAAAGGAAGTAAGCAATTATCACCCATTGCATTACTAGTGGTAAGGCTGGTTACCAAGTAAGAGTACTCACTTGCTATCTGGCCCAACCGGTCTGTACCACCGTCTCCTGTGTGACCGGTCATGAAGCACGTCAGTGTGTTTTGGCTATAGCAAAAGATCCGTTTATTGTTTCATTTCATATCTGAGAAATGTAATGGTGCGCAGCGGCTTGACAATACTCTTGATATAGTTGAGTCCATGAGCAACGGTTATCACTTATCATCAGGTTGGCTCGACTCATTAGCAATGAAAAAAAATGTGAACTACAATATCAACCAAATTCACTCTTCAGAATAACCCTGTAGCTGTTATCAGTAGATGAGTGCTTGCTAGGATTCTCTTCAATGTTCCGCGTCCGTACCTACTCGTTCGTTATCTAAATGTCGCGCTCGTACACGCACCAGTTAATATTAATGAGTCAATATGCGAACGCTAGAAATGTCTTTGTTGAGTTTAAAACAAGGGGAAATTTGTATATGTAAAATTGTCTTATAACTAACTTATTTATATTATGAAATAAAACCATATTGTCCTTGTGATGATCGATTAAATACGATCACTAATTCCCGTGGAACTAGGTCCATGCTAATTCCAAGTGATTGATAAGAGTTGTCTACAGAAGCTAGTAAATAATAAAGTAGCACTACTTGAGGTTAAAACAAAAAGTTTAGTAAGGAACCTGATAAATACACATCTGGCTTAAACAAAAAGGTAGAAAATAACCAGACATCAATAACAATCTGGCTATATATACGAGACATATTCGAGTATGGGCTGTGCTGAAGATAAGGCGCTCACTTGACGGGATGGCGCGGGGTGGCACGGGATAGCACGGCAAAGTGTCATCGGAACGCCGAGGGACGCCTCGGCATGCCGAGGCAGGCCAAAGGATGCCGCGGAATACTGCACATTTGATATGCCAAAAAAACAAAGGATGCCGCGGCATCCTGCAGTATGCTCGGTCTGCTTGTAACGATATCAGCGAAATTTGTGTGCCAATAGTATTACAATAAGATTCAAATTCATATCCTCTTACAAAAATCCTTTGCCGTGCCATCCCGCGCCATCCCGTAAAGTGAGCGCCGACCTTTATGGTCACGCGTGTGACTACCAAAACGTATGACGTATGTAGGGACGAGACTATAGACACAAGTCTAAAAACTCTTGATTCTCTATTGCTAACTAGAGTCGGTGATTATTAAGCAACATTTTATGTTATATCTCAGAATATAATTTTATTATCCCAAAAGAAATGTGTCTGGTACACATTTTATCCGGCTTTTTCAATGTAAGAAAGTTTCATTATAATCCGTTTAGTAGCTGTTGGTTTATGTACGAATAAACAAACAGATAACCAGACAAAAATTTAGAGAACAATGTTTTATGTTAAGTCTACGACCTAATACAATTTTGTAATCCACAAATGGTTGTTCTGAGTTTGGGTGTACTTTGTGTCCGTGAAATTGTATGTTTGTAAAGTCCCCCACAATACAAGTATTATTCCTTAGTGCAGGCTTCACACCCGCACAGTTGTCTTTTATAAATAAACTAGCTCACCCGGCGAACTTCGTACCGCCATATATTTTTTTCATGAATATTTTGCAATGAAAATTATTAAAGTACTAATATCACTATTAAAAAATAGGGGTTGGCAGTAGAAGAGTGAAAACGTAGAGTTGTGTGTATTTTTTAATGCCGAATCATAAAAAAAATAAAATATTTTATCTACAAAATAAAAATATCTTTTGGGGTGCACCCTATCACTTAGGGGCGTAAAAAAATAGTTTACATCCTATTCTCATAATTACTGAATATACACACAAAATTTCATAAGAATCGGTCAAGCCATTTCGCAGGACAATGGCGACAAACTGTGTGTGCGTGTATCGAACGGCTATCTCCCGCTGAAATAATTTCAATGAATTTATTTATTTGATGATTACCCCGAAAATTTAGAAGGTATTTAAACTTCGGGTCTTCCGTTTTTATTATGCATAGATATAGAAAAACCAGTTAGTGCAAAATTAAGTTGAAAACAAAGCAAATAGAACGCGATAAATGCTGACAGGCAATAAATTGTTCGTGTTTGGCTATTACCCGTATAAAGATATAAAATAAATGAAAACCATTTATTTTTGACTACCTATTGCACGTGACTTCATCTAAGTATAATTTTGTTACGAGCTACCGTTAGATCCTAACGTGGTGCAAATCCGGTTAGCATGGCGCGTAGTATAAATAAGGCTAACTTTTACTCTGACATAAGATTTAGATGAAATATACATTTTGCTTCAAGCCAAACTATATTTATCCGCGGAAGCCACATTAAAATCTGTACAGTAAATTAATAGGAAGTGTTTTAAAAAACAAACATACAGATAATAATTATTCGTTATTTTATGTTCAGTTATATTTCTGTTGTCGCCTCGCTCTCCACTTTAATACTATACTTTCAATGTACAGACACAACTCTATTAAGTGATTATTTGACTACAATTTAACTGAACTCATTCAAACTTAAACATAGACATCGTGTTTGTATTTTTTTGCAAAATATCCTTATTAATATTATAAAGACGAAAGTGAGTTTGTTTGTTAGGCTTTCCCGCCGTAACTACTGAGCCAATCGTGATTACATAATTAGCACACATAAAGGCTGTAGCAAGGAAAAGGGCATAGGGTACATTTAGAACATTAATAGTTACATAAATCTATAGGAGCCCTTTTTAACGTACCTACGGCCTCTAATCGATGGTTCTATATTTTTATTAATTTGGTGGCAGGCGAACCGCAGCCCAACTGATAGTAAATGGTAACCGTCGTCTATGGACTCAATTATACTTAGAGCAGTCTTAAGCTGTTGTTAAGCAATTCATTTTGCGGATATGACATGGAAGAAATCTTAAATCTATGTAGGTGCTTACATTTAATTAAAAAGTTCAATATACATTTACATGGGCGAGCCTCGTGGCGTAGTCGGTACTGTAACCGACTTCCGTGCACAAGGTCGTGGGTTCGATTCCCACTCAGGACAATTATATGTGTGATGAATATTGATATTTGTACTGCGTCTGGGTGTTTTCTATCTATCATATGTATGTATTTACACAAAAAAAGTAATATATGATATTATATCCGTAATCTGGTACCCATAGCACAAGCGTTAAGCTCAGTTTGGGACCAGAGGACGTTGTGTGAAATGTCTGTGAATACTTATTTATTTATATTGGAAAAAGGCATAGCCGTCAGGGTCATCAGGGGATAACGTACTATCCTAGCACAGGGCTTCCCTATATGCGCGTCGCGACGCCCTTGGGCGTCGCGGTACTTTCCCATGGGCATCGTGAGGCGATCTACTCGTAAATAGGTTGGCTGTGTCGATGCGACCGAGTCAAGGAGTGCCATGCATTCTCTGCAGTTGCAATAATTAAGAACAAGTACAGATCGAAAATAAATTTAGAGACGAGAGTGGCAAAAATATGGCAATTTCCCAAGGGCGTCACAGTTAAAATAAGTTCGGGAAGCCCTGCCCTAGCATGTTTGTCCTGCCATGAGAGCTCAACATTCAGAGAAAATTAATCCTACTGGTAAAACATATGCAGCGGTTTGTGCGAACTAGACCAAGTCACGCCGCCATTGCAGAATTAGGTTTTGTTTTGGTATAAAAGATGACAAATGGTGACCTCTCTAACCAGCGTACAGTTGTTCTACTACAATGGTTATTTCGTGGAGTACCTATAATTGTGAGGGAATTTAGGGATGCCTGCATATGCAAGGAATATTTATATATACACATCCACGAATTGTTAAGGTTTTAATGAGTACGGTATATGTGTTTGGACTGTCACTATACGAGTATAGTTTACTTTTGACGGGCCTCGTGGCGTAGTCGGTAGTGTAACCGACTTCCGTGCACGAGGTCGTGGGTTCGATTCCCACTCGGGACAATTATTTGTGTGATGAACACAGTTATTTGTACTGCGTCTGGGTGTTTTCCATCTATTATATGTATGTATTTAAAAACAAAAGTAGTTTGTGTATTATATCCGTCATCTGGTACCCATAGCACAAGCGTTAAGCTTAGTTTGGGACCAGAGGACGTTGTGTGAAATGTCCGTGAATATTTATTTATTTATTTAATTATCAAGAATTTTACAAATTAATTATTAATAGACATTTTTTGTACTACCCAAAGTTCTATATGGATATTTTATTATAGGGAAGAGACTTAACGACGTATATGCACGCAACGTTAACTATATGATTTTAACTATGACGTTTTAACTAGTAATTTAAGGTTCAAACTAATAGTACCTACTATATGTGTCAAAAAAATAAACACGTATTTGCACCCTCTATCCCAATAGTGGGAAAGATGGCAGACGGGTTAGGCCATAGTCCACGCCGGCTAGCCGTCGAGCAAATCTTTTAGGCTTGCAGGTTTCCTGCGGCTGCGACGAGGACACGGCGTGGCATACACTCGAGTCGTACCCGGCTTGGACCTCTCGCTACCGAGTGTCGTCAGAGCGATGCTCAGCAGCGACAGGAATTGGGCTGCGGTTGCTGCCTTCTGGGAGGAGGTTATCTCGCGGAAGGAAGAGGCGGAGAGGGCCAGGGAGGAGGATTCTTCCGCTGACCCAAACCGCCGCCAGCGACGAGAAAAATAAAAAAGTCTTGCAGGTTTCCTCAGCATGTTTTTCTCCACCGAGCACTGATAAATTGTAAACAAATACACACATAACTCCGAAAAATCTCGAAACGTCGGAGGTGTGCGGAGGTCTAAACTTTGGACTTTGGATCGAATTCGATATCACTGTATTTGCAGTCCTTGGTTTTACCGACAGGCTGTTACTTCATCAAAAATTAATTAAATATACTACTCACTTAGGTATTAGGTGAAAAAGATGTAGGCAAACATTATTTAAAAATTAGAACTAGAAACATTATCTGTTTGAACTCAATATAAAAAAAACCTACCTTCCGGTTGACAGATGAAAGACATAAACGTATTAGGGAGAAGACAATATTATAAAACGGGCATAAAACGAATTAGAATGAAAGATTTTCATAACAAATTACTATATTATTATTATTTGGGTGTATTTCGCCACTAACTAGCAACGTCTCCAGAGCTAGTATTTTTTCTTTCCCCATTAAAAAGCTACACTATCTAGAAGTATGATAAGCATTACGCCGTGGCCTACGTGGTAGTACACGATGCAGTTACTCGTAGTTTAAAAATACTTTGGAAAATCCAAAAGTGCACGCCTCATAATCTGCATTTTTCAAAATAAAATTGATTATTTGATAAGTAACTAATAATGTATTGATCTTCCAAAGTAGTTTTCAATAAATCACATAGATAGCGCTAATTTTAAAAAATACTAATGTGGTTCTCATGCCTTACACGCCATCTAGCGCTAATTTTAAGAAGTAATTACTAATGTATTAGTTTATAGAAGTAGTTCTCAGGTTCTCACGAAATAAGGTATAGCGCTGGTTTTAGTGTACCACTGTGCCATCGAGTCGAGCGTAAATATTCACTATTTTTTTTGTTTATTTTATAACAATTAAACCACATTGAATCAGACCGTGAAAAGTAATAGGGCTCTATTCGTAATTATACTGAAGTTAAAAAAAAGACTCGATTAGTAAAGTATTTCGGTCGTTATCGTGTTAACATACATTACCTACAACACACGGACGTCCAAGACAGAACTTTTTTAAACAGTTTTTTAACTAGTATAAATAACAAAAATGGCTTAAAAAATATCATGTGTGTTAAAAATAGTGTTTTTCTTGATATGTGTGTGTATATATTATTTTACAAGTGCAATATATAATATTAATTGAGACATTTTAAGTTTGAAAAATCAGTTGTTCTGTGTAAAATGAGAGTAGTACCCACCTCAACGCTTCGCTTGTGAGGCGTGCAAAAGAGTAGGAATAGGTACTGTAGAATATTTAAGCAATGTTCTGAACATCACAGTACTGAGACGTTTCATTATCTGGCAAGAATTTCCTCTGAAAATATTGGAGCGTAATAATCTTGGAATATAATTATATAGTTTTGTGATGGATTTAAAATGATTACAACTAGTTACTATTTAATTTCCATAATACAAATTGTTACTTTGTTTAAAGATGAGCAAATGTGCTGATATATTTTTTATTAGTTTTATTTTTATAGATAACTAACTATACGAGTATTATAATTATTATAGACCTAAATATGTCCACTTTGATTATATGCTGCGTACCTACTTGTCAATTAGTGACAGATGCTAACAGATAATACGTATCCACATACATACGTACAACCTCAAACTTACTATAAATTATTTAAAAAAATTAACTTACTATATTGGATTAATGCATGTAAATGCATCCGATAGGTGGCGTGGGTCGTAAAGATAAATGTTATGTGGAGATTGGGAATGGCCGTTGGTCAGTCCGGTGGCTTAGTTGTCTATAACACTTCCCTGGATTGGAAGGGACGCAGCTTTTAATCCCGCTCGTACTAAAGTTCTCTTTTTCCACATTCACAAATAGTTTGTTCTAAACCTAAAATTCTAAACGCATACCTAAACGCATATCTGTCCGTCGTGGATAAAAAAACACTTAAGCCGTATTAATTTTTGAAGTGAAAACTTCTTTTAGCGCGGTACGCATAATTTTAGATGAGATAAAATCTCTGGACTCGCGACACCATTACGAGACGCAGTTATAGTGTGTGCATTGAAAATTAAACACACTTCCCGGTTTCCGATTAAGCTGAAATTTTACACCCATATGTATATCGCGTGATAATGCAATATTATGATGACATGGAGCTGATCTGATGATGGAGCTGGAAGGTGGACCTAGGAACTCTATAATGAAACGGCGCAACCCCATCGAGTTTGGGCTTGTATGATTCGTCTTGACGAGTGCTTTGTCTTTAGATGGTATCCAGGGTCAGATGATGGAGCTGGAAGGTGGCCATGCAAAACTGTAATTAAATGGCGCAATTCCATCGAGTTAGGGCTCGTTTGAAATGTCTTGACTAGTACTCAAGTCCTAGATGGTATCCATCATCAGACATGATGGAGCGGGAAGGTGGCCACAGTAACTCTGTAATGAAATGACGCAACCCCATCGAGTTTGGAATCGTTTGATTCGTCTTGTCGAGTACTTTGTCTTTAGATGGTATCCAGGGTCTGATGATGGAGCTAGAAGGTGGCCATAGGAAATCCGTTATAAAACGACATAACACCATCGAGTTTTTTTATGAATGAAGGAATAATTTTAATTTAAGAAACAATTAATTTGGATATCCAAAAATAACAACTGTTTGTTTATACTTTTAAGTTTTAACTTCCATCGGCAGTCCTAATGACTGCTTAGAGTTTTTTATTTATTTATTTAAGGCTTTGGCAGAACCAGCAGCCTAAATAAAACTTAAATCTCATCCATCCATCCATCAGCCTTTCAACGTCCTCTGCTGGACATAGGCCTCCCCAAGAGAACGCCACAACGAGCGGATCCGTCATGGGGGATAATGCCGTAATCGCCACGCTTGGCAGGCGGGTTGGCGATCGCAGTGGATGTTGTTAATACTCGAGGGAGTGCTGCTGTCCACTTCCTCGGTATTCCCTCAGTTTGCTCTTACGACTCCCGTGGGTAGAGAGGGGTGGGACTATTCTAAAGCCAGCCCCACACGGCAAGCTTAAATCTATTTACGTTTTTTTTTATTTATTTGGGACATATAACAGTAACACGCTATGTTTTACATTGTATAATTTTAAGCCGTATTAAAATCTTTGTGCAGATTAAATATAAGATATTATGCTTGGGCACGTCAGACTTCTTAAGAAAACGTAATAATATGTTTATCTTCGTATTACGTCAGCAAATAATAAAAGTTCTTTTGTTATCTGATTATGGACACATCGCAAGTTATATCAATAAAGTTATTTTTGTAGTTTTTCAGTTTTTAATAGTGGATGACTGGTCGAATGGTACTAATAGATATTGCACGTGGTTGTTGGTAAAGGCTTGATGGAGAACACCTTTTTTTGTTAAGGAGGGAAAATTGTACCTAAGGTTGTATCAAAAACACCTACGCCCATGGAAATAACGTAAACAGTCAACAACTTTTCATCAACTGGTGCCCAGTTCGGTTAATAGGTGGCAGCCACCTGGCTATCAATTGACAGTAATTCAATTTGAAGGGCTTGTCACACCAGTAGGAAATTTATACTTATCAGTTACGGTAGTTTCAGTGCGATAAGCGCTATCAGTTCATCAAAATCGAATGAAAAACATATCATCCACTTGTAATGTAATCTTAGAATTCCAGGTCACTTTTATCTGTTATTTTGTATTTAAGATTGTGTGTATTCTGTAAAATATAACGTTATAGCTTAGACAAAGAATATTATAGACAAGCTATCAGCGTATGCAGTGTCGAGATAGCAATAGTTTGACATATGATAACCGGAATAATAAGCTTAATAGCAAGCTTACATACCAATGATGGGGACGGTTGGCCACCTTATTGTTGGGACCCAGTCGATTGGGTCGAAATACAAATAACGCATAGGTACGCGAAAAGGATAAGACACATGTATAAACATGTGTCTCTCTCACTCTTGCTAAAATCGAATATGTGCATCCTTTTCTTCATCCTTAGTGTCAAAATAGTAGCGAGTCTATAATATTCTTTGTCTACGCGTTATAGACATTTTGATCTGTATTTTAGCATATGGCATGTCAGTACTTCAGAAAAAAATATACATCCATAGATATTGATGGCTTAGCGGTCTAGAGCAATTCGCCGGATTGGAAGGGACGCAGATTCGAATTCCGCTTGCAGTAAAGTTGTCTTTTTCCATATTTTCATAAATAATATGTTATAGGCATTATTTAAGAAAAAAGAGAAGTATCGAATTCGACCTTCTTCGTCTTAGTTCTTCATTACAAAAGCTCTCTGCCAATTATACCTATGCGTAATAGATTATGTCCAGAACTTCCCAAGCAATCTTTTCCCGCGTGGACTTAACTATAAGGTACATTTATTATCTTTATGCGAAAATAGTTATCCGGCTGGATAAAAACATTAATTTGAGATAAAGAGTAGCCTCTGGGCTGTAGACTATATGTATGCAATAAATTTGTGATGATTGATTTAGTAGTTATGACTTGAAAGTGTATCACAAATAATCTTTATAAAATAAAATTACATGAAACCGTTGAAGCAATATATCAGCCTTGGACGTCTAACATCATCTAAAAAATCCACCCGTGATCATGAATGCTATAAAGTATTCGAAACGTCTGGTAGTCGGGATCGTAGCAAATCAAGTAAACGCGATAGATTCCGTAAACGTAGTTTTATTTCATAATGTGTAACATTCGCGTAAAATCAGGAAGTATTAAATCAAATTTTACTAAGTAAAACAAAAATGTCTGAGAGAGTTTCTTCTAATTACTAAGGGTCATCAATGTGTCATGGCCTAATTCTCTATAATTCTGAGAGGAGGTCCATCCCCAATGGTAGGGGTTGTTATTTAATTTGTTGCTACCTTTGCAAAATGCGAGGGTTTAGGTATGTAGGCAGAGAAAGTTTTATAATAAAAGAAATACAGGTGTCGCTATAACTTACACTAATGGACTTTTTAATAGCACTTCTTTTCGAAGAATTACAGTAGCGTGAGTATGAAATCTATACTTACACACGAAAATGTTGATTGTTCATTTGTGCAATCGACGCATAAATATTATTCCTTTATTATTATGTTATATTAAATAAATTCCCTCCCTCAAGCTAGTAAAATACAATAATAGAGGTCTGCGGTTTGGCGCGCTTCACTGAAAAAATACTGAATAGATCTAAATTAGGTTTTATTTTTTAGACCTTTTGCCCTTATCTAAAAAATATTACAATATCTTTTAGATAAGGGCATTTAATATAAAGTGACTAAAGTTTTAAGAAACAAAGATTTTTATAAGCACATAATAAGCTAATAAGCGCACAGACGAAGTCAATAGTTGATACTATTGACTAGCTGATGCTAGTTAGGTAATAAAAGTAGAGCCGGCGGACCACCGAAGGAATGTAACATAGTTCCAGTGGCCCGTCAATAAAGGCGGAGAGACGGTACACGGCGGGTTTCTTTAGTGGGTGAAGGCCCCACACTACCCTGTTCGTTGCCCCGAGCGACGGGGTGTGCGGTTAGGAACATTTTTTCCCGCCTAAACAAAAAAAAAACAAAAAAAAAAGGTAATAAAAGTAGAAATTACACGTAGCTGCGAGATACGTATTGATTTAAACTTTTTTCAGTGAATCACCACACAATTTATCAGATCTTTATCGTCAGAGAGATAGATTAATAAAATTGGTGTCATATTGACATATCGAAATCATCACCCGAATTCGTTCTTAGCAAACACAAATTGATACTTACCGCGTCTGATAAGAGCTTCTTACATCGATTAGCTACCATTACTTTTTATTTATCTAAAGTGATGGATGTTACCTCCCAAGTTATCGATTGGCACACTTTGAGTGCGTGATCGAGTTCTGTAGATGTATTACTTGAAATCGATATTATCGACCTATATTACATAATGCATTACGCACTTAAACCTTTAAATAATTTATTAAGCCTTTTTTTTTGTTTAAGCGGGAAAAAATGTCTCTAGCCGCACACCCCGTCGTTAGGGGCAACGAACAGGGTAGTGTGGGGCCCTCACCCACTTATTACATTACTTCAGTGGTTTAACTTATTAAGCCTACCATCATCACATCATCTGTTTCAAAATTGAATGAATTTTGACTGTCATATCGCTGTAAATTTCACTCATTACTAATTGAAAACTATATCTTTAAGTATATCTAATATGATTTCAGCGTTAATTTATATCATATACGTGAAAGGGCTGTGGATTTGCGAGCGCTATGATCTGTTTTCGAAGTGAAAACTTCTTTAGGCGCGTTGAGCACTTTTTGGGTGAACAAAAATCATGGAACTCGCGTCATCGTCACCGAAAGCTCCGATGAAATGAAAACTAAGTAACTTGTGAATTGTGTCGTCGAGCTATTAGATTATTATTTTTGAATTATTTTTGGTTTGTAAAGAAGTGTTAATGACCAAAATTGATCTTAGTTGTCACTTCTTTGGGCAGTCCCTAAAGACTGCCCTGCATGTTTTTTTTAAATATATAATATTAGTTCGAGCGTTATTTTCAGGTTATTAATCCCCTTGACTCGATATGTACTGGCTGTATGCTTTTTTGTTACCTGTGATGGTAATTAAAAATGAATATAGACTGAATCCAGAATATAGACACGTTTGTTTTATGTTTATCGTATTATATATTATCTATTATTCACCGGGAACGGTTTATTACGTATGAACGAAGAAATTAGTACAGCTAAGTACTTGGAACATATATACATTACATATCGCGTAAAGTACGTTAAAACTAGAAAAGTCGTAAAACAGATCCACTATATGTAAATAAAATTTAACTCTTCAAAGAATAAATTAAAACAATATTGTATTAAAATGATTGTCATTTTATTGTAAATACTATATTAAAGCTAGTTTACTGTGAAAGAATAGTCGAGTGTTTCTACTCTATATACCTACACGAATAACGACATCTAAATAATAGTATCATCAAAAAAAACAAATAAGAAAATATTTTGTTGTTGTGCTTTCAAAACATTTAGCACCTGTAACATATACGTTAGAAATGCCCATAAAGGTCGTATAATTTGTTGTCTTGTTTTAGAGAATACTGTGTTATTTTTATATATTTTTCGCAAAATAATATTATTTTCTGCTTATAATATTATTTATTTTCCGATTCAATAAGAGGTATAGCATTTTACCTACAGGATCTGTATTCACGAGATTTTGAATTATACCATTCATCCATCCATCCATCAGCCTTTTGACGTCCACTGCTGGACATAGGCCTTCCCAAGAGAAAGCTACAACGAGCGGTCCTGTGCGCTCATATGTGGGAATAGTGCCGTAATCGCCACGCTTGGCAGGCGGGCTGGAGATCGCAGTGGATGTTGTTAATACTCGAGGGAGTGCTGCTGCCCACTTATACCATTAATTTAAGAAAAACAGGGATATAATTATATAATATCTATACAATATGATGGACAGATACTTATTTGTAGCATGTAGCACATGTAAAAATGGTGCTTTTAAATAGGGACCGGTTTAAATGATAGGTAGGTACTAAAAAGTGAAGTAATGTCACACAGTTCCAGTAGTCCGCCAGCACAGGCGGAGAGACGGCCCCACACTACTCTGTTCGTTACCCCGAACGACGCGGTGTGCGGTTAGGTACATTTTTTCCAGCCTTCACAAAATAAAGGTAGATACTACATCCATATTAGTATGTTTTCAGATATTGCTAATTCTTTCTAATATTACAAATGTGAAAGCTAGTTTGTTTATAACTACTTGACACCGTAGTCACTGAACCGATTATCATTAAATATAGCATACATATAATTTGGAGTAGAGAGAAGACTAATCGGTATTACAGAAAATTGGTGAAAATATTTTTTTAGTATAGATAGAAGATAATTTATGTGCCAGATGATGATATATTTTATATTTCAAGAGGGTGTCACGGCTAGTTTTGAAGATAAAGCCTTATATATCCTCGGTTCGCAAATAGAAATGTCTGTTTCTAAATATAGTGGCTTAGAGGTAGGTTACCAATAGGAGTGTAAAACAAACACAACACGCCACAGATAATCTTTTGAAACGAATTATTGAATCATTATCGTGATAAAGTAACCCGGTTATGAGATAATATTCCGTTTTGTAAACGTGAAGATTGTCTATCTCTACTTGGAAAATTGTGTGTCGGTATTTTATAAGGAATTGTCGATTTCATAGTTTGTTTTATGATTACGAATACTGACGTGTAGTTCTGCATTCGTGAGTGTCATCACTAGCCTATTGCTAATCAATATTGGGCACGGGTATTTGAATTAGAGCTCTATTCAATTACAGTTTACTCGCTAAATAGTGCGGGTTGATAGATTTACACTTCGTAGAGAATTATGTGCGAGCATCCGAAAGGTCAAATCGTGCGCGCGGACCACTGAAGTAATTTTTTTTTTTTCGCCTACTAACTGTGCTGCAGTTTGGCGATAAACTGTATTGCTGTAAACTGTATTTATTTTTTTACTATAAAAAATAAAATATATATATAATACGGTTCTAGTGGACTGTCAGCAGACAGACGGCACACGGTGGGCTTATTAAGTGGATGGGGGCCCCACACTATCCTGTTTGTTGCCTCGAGCATGTTTTCCCGCCTTAACAAAAAAGGCGTCGTTTTCTAAAGGTAGCCTTGCTTATCCCAGCACGAAGTGGCTGGCTCGATCGGGGAAGTTCCACCCTCTCACAAAAGATCGGCATGTAGCATGATGATACGGTAGTTATGCCGACTGTTGTGGTTCGTACGGTGAGTGAGAGCGCCGGAGACCAAACCCCCTCCCTATCCTCTCCTTATTATCCTTCCTATGCACTTCCTATCCCTTTCCTTGGAGATGGTGAATACCTGAGATGGAGAATACCTGTGGTGTTGCTAGTGTCTATAGGCTACGGTAACCGCTTGCCATCAGGTGGGCCGTATGCTTGTTCGCCAACTATGTAGTATAGAAAAAAGGCGTGTCAAGTTTTCTCGCAATATTTTCCTTTGGTGTTTTACAACCGAAGTCAACCTTTAGGTATAATTTTCCTGATCTGCATTTAAAGCAAACCCAGACAGATAATTTTTCCTGAATATAAACCTTATCCTTGCTTTAATATTATAAACTAGAAAGTGCGTTTGTTTTTTAAGCATTCACGCGGTTACTATAGAATTTATCATCATCAAATATAGCACACATAAAATTCAGAAGCCAGATAAGGTCACAGAGTACTTTGTATCCCAGACAAATACTACGGTTCCTGTGGGTTTTTAATATTTGCATAGACTTAGTTAAAGTGCCTTAGATGCCGTATTGGTATTACGAGTATAATATGATCCAATTCTGAGGTACATGCTCATGAAATCGCAGCCAAAAATCTAGTAAACAAATGATTTTGTATAGACTACATTAAATAATTAATATGTTATACAAAAACTTTTTACTTGGATACTTTTTTTTAATTCGCCATTTATGAACATTGTAACATATCTGACGGTTTTAAACACAAGTCATACTTATCAATTACTATTATATTGACTAATCTCGACGTTTCGGCTGAGTTACACTAAACATGGTCACGAGTAGTGAATATAATTATGTAAGTTAGCTTACTGCGTATATTAATTCTAGTTGTTCTTCACAATAAGTATATAATACACATCGTACTTCACGATTTACGTCATATTCATTAATGGTTACAGGTTACAACATCTCAATTGACAGATAATATATCCCAAGAAACGAGCAAGCATCCAAAACAAAAATATCCCGCTACATTTCTCCAAAGTCATTGAATGGCTCCATTCATTTGAGTCGATCATCGTATAACGGTATCGTTGGTCTATCAGTCAAATGACAATTTTATCGAGACCTCTGTCTTTAACCAGATTGCTTAATTATACTCTAAGTTCGTTTTAAGTTTGGGAGGCGAGGGAGGTCAGGTTAATCTGGTGGATGTAAGAGAAGGTGTTTGGATTCAGTCCTCGTCCGGTGGCTTCCGCGAAGTAATGCCGTGTGTGCATGTATAGCATGCTTGTGTCAGCATGAATGGACGTTAACGTACCATTCGAAAATTCCAATGAATGCCCTCAATCCTAAAGCTGGGACCTATATTTTAGATCTGTATTAGGTCTTATAGTTCAGTTTGATTTATTATTTATTAAATAAATAAATATTCACGGACATTTCACACAACGTTCTCTGGTCCCAAACTAAGCTTAACGCTTGTGCTATAGGTAACCAGATTACGGATATAATACATACTCGTATATTCCTTTTTTTTAAATACACAGATATAATAGATACACTCAGATGCAGTACAAATATCTGTGTTCATCAGACAAATAATTGTCCTGAGTGGGAATCGAACCCACGACCTCGTGCACGGAAGTCGGTTACACTACCGACTATGCCATGGCGATTATGCCATGAGTCCCGTCATGAATTGCTTTAATGACATATATTTCTTTCTTGTTATAATCGTTGCCTACTTTTCATTTTGTAATATGTCTTGCATGTAATAAAAAGATTATTTCTTTCTTTCTTTCATATAATTAAGAATACCACTCAGTTGTATATATCTAACTGTAGATAAATTTATGTCTAGCGTGCTATCAACTTACTTACTTATCACGTCTTCTCCCTTGCAGTGTAGGCAGAGAGTACAGAGTGCCAAAAGGCTCTGTTCTTGTATACATCTCTCGCTTCCTCAATATTTATATTCTCTTCATTCACGCTCGCCAGTTTTGAAGACTCCTGACTCCACCTTCCTTCAATACATGACCGATTTGGTCTAAGTAGGTGATTCTCGGTCTCCCCCTGTACCTAAATCCTTCCACTTTCGTATTGTATATCTTCTAACCTAACATTGTATATCTTCGTGCTATCAATAGTGATTATATTATGATTTACGAGTATATATGGCTTTTATTGAACGACGTAGAAGCTGAGAATGGACAGATGGACAATAGCGCTGTATAATGGTAATGGTATTGATTGATTGTCTTATACTTGAGAGAAATATAGGTTAGGTAATCATTAATATTTTTTAACACCACATCTTATTTAACCTTTTATTAAATGCATACGATGGCAGACTAGTTGGTCTACCACTGAATGTAATAAAGATCCAGTGGCCCGCCAATAAAGGCGGAGAGACGGCGCGCGGCGGGTTTCTTTAGTGGATGAGGGCCCCACACTGCCCTGTTCGTTGCACCGAACGACGGGGTGTGCGGTTAGGAACATTTATTCCCGCCTTAACAAAAAAAAAGGTTGGTATATATAGGGTAAGTGGCAACAGTCGTACACTGCTTTTATAATATTTATTCCATTACAATCAAAATGTATTTTTTATAAGTACTACGGGTATGTGGGTGGCAAAGAAACATATGGCCCACCTAATAGTCCACCTAGTAAGCAGTTACCGTAGCCTAAAGGTGCTAGCAACCCAGAAGCATTACTCGCTATCTCCAAGGTAAGGGATAAGAGGTGGATACTAAGGATAATAAGGAGAGTATAGGGAGGGGGTGGCCGTGTGGGGCCGGCTTTAGAATTGCCCTACCCCTCTCTACCCACGGGAGTCGTAAGAGCCGACTGAGGGAATACCCGGGGAGTGGGCAGCAGCATTCCCTCGAGTATTAACAACATCCACTGCAATCGCCAACCCGCCTGCCAAGCGTGGCGATTACGGCATTATCCCCCATGACGGGACCGCTCGTTGTGGCGTTCTCTTGGGGAGGCCTATGTCCAGCAGTGGACGTTGAAAGGCTGATGGATGGAGGGAGGGGGTGTGGGCCTCCGGAGCTCTTACTCACCATACGCAACACAATGGTAGGATTTTTTTTTTTTACTAAAGACATCCACTGCGATCGCCAATCCGCCTACCAAGCGTGGCGATTATGGTAAAACCCCCATTTTGGGGAGATCTATGTCCAGCAGTGGAAGATGAAAGGCTGATGGATGGAGGTATGGATTTTTTTTTAAATTTATTTATAGATATATTTGCTTACAAGCAAATGCGATAGTGTAGAAACATTATTTACAAACCTTATTAATCTAATACATATTTACAAAATACAAAGTACCTATGTGGCCTTTGTGAACTCGCTCAGCTAGCATGAAAACAAATCGGTACTATTCGATAGATATTAGATTCGATTCGCATTGGACAATCGTAGCGCTCGGGTCGACGGCGCATGCTGCAGCAAATTATTACGCGCGCGCGGTACTCATTCGGGACACATAACCTAAACTCCTGCAGGATCGTAAGGAGTTATTTACTCTTAAAACTTTAAATAAATAAGGAGGCAATTCTTGTTACTTCTAATGTATAAAAGCCATTATTCCAATAACTAATCAAGTGGAATAGAGTAATGGACGTCCTGGCTAAACTCTATATAGTTTATGGTATAAAAATCTGCAAAACTTTTTGCGCTATCGTGAATTTATATTTGGCTTCACGGGGAGATCAAATTCTACATTGCCTTCTAAGAGACTATTTATGAGATCCTCGAAAATAACTTTCAATGCGCTGATATCCCTAATTTGGCCAGCTTGACGCAAAACTAAACCCTGATTACGGAATGCTAATTGACAGACCTAAATGAGGCGTATTTAAAGTAACATAAATGGGTGTTTTTTCGCGTATACATTAGGTAAAGTAGGTACCCTAAATTTTTTAATCCCCAGAAAAAATATTCGTAAATCTCTCTCTGACTTCAGTAACGCGCTGTAGTGGTGCCCCATTCAAGACGTACTGACGGTGGAGCGGGGCACATGCGTGTTCGTATGACAGTACCTAGCACTTGTTTACATTAAAGTAAAATTTATTCTTCAGACTCCACTTTACAACTCGTCTATGTGGTATGTTAAGCCGCATACGGCAATCCGTGTCCCACCCCACTTCAAGAGCTTGTTTTGAAACAAGCTAAAAATGTTGAATCGAAAATAACATTTTGATCTGTATTTTAGCACTTGACAAGCTCAGCCACTTTAAAGAACAAATAATTTATGAATGTGGAAAAAGAGAATCGCGCAATTATCACAATTCAAAGCATCTGGGACGATATTCCAGGAGATGCAGGTTCAAATCCTGCTCGTGACTGTTATTTTTGATTTCACATTTTCACTATATGGCTAAGCATGTCAAATGCTAAAAAAAAATATCAAAATGTTTCTATAGCGTTTATTTGCTTGTAAGGGTGTCCGCGGTATAGATTAAAAGGACTACGGCTAGCATCAATTATAGTGCACCATGCATTTAAAAACCGATACAGCAGCGCTTCTATTACACAACAGACAATAAGTAACAAAATTTGAATGAATAGGTGCTAGTTTGAATAAAACCTATTCATGCTTACTTCACGTTGTAATCAAACGAGAATATCGGTACAGGTAAATCAAAAAGACAATTTTTATGACAAAAGAAAAAAAACAGTTCCACATCTCATCGAAAGGAAGTGTTAAAAAGAATAGTGGCGCGGAAGCTCAGGCCGTTGCCTCCGCACGCAGCGTCCATACTTATGAAGTAACGCTGGGAGATGCTAATGATTGATCGTGTTCGTGAGAGGAGGACCGTCAAAACACATTTGCATATACTCGAGTGAATTGCGTGACTCGAAAGCTGCGGTTTACACGCTGAGGTACTCTGTGTCTTCAACTTAATGACCCACACACATATATGTCGTCTTTTTAGTTAACACGATGGCAATGACGTTCCACGAATACAAAGTGTGACCACCCTATGCTTTTCCCTCAGGTGTCGTGACAAAAGTAAGGAGAAGACTTGAGATGTTCCAGGTATTACCAGTGTTTTTACTTTTTATTCAAGTTAAAACTTCTATATATAGGAATATTTGAATAGGGAGTAAATTCATATAAGTCGTCATCGACATGGTCACGTGACGTGTTAATATTAGTATTACTTATTGCGCTGGGCCAGCTGTGAATGAAGAAATGAATTGTAAATAATATTTTTTTTATGAATGAATGACTAATTTTGATTTACAAGTTTTAATTGAAGATCAAACAATTAATTTGGATATCCAATAAGTTATAAGAGAACAGATATAGCGTTATCGTTAACACGTCACGTGACCATGTCGATGACAACTTACATGAATTTACTCCTTCCTATAGCAGTTTTCACTTCAAAAAGCAGTCATGAGGACTGCCGACGAAAGTGAAATCTTATAAAACTATAAAAATAACAACAGTTTGTTTATAGTTTTCACTTCTGTCGGCAGTCCTCGTGACTGCTTTTTTCTTTTTCTTTTTACCGTTTACTAATCAGTGTGAGTAGTTCGGTCATATGCTTGCTCACCACACTTGTAGTAATAAAAAATAATGATAAACTGTTTTATTGAAAAAGATAATTTATTCTTAAGAATATAATTTTAAGACTTTTAAGAACACAATGGCGTAAGTGCAGATCGTCTGGTGGTCTTCTCAGCTTCCAAAGAATGTACTTAAAACGTTTCAAAATGAATAAATTATTCATTGTGTACTCATGAATCGGCTCTTCGAAGATCCATTTTTACAACAAGATGTTTTATTTTTATTCCATCGGCCTACGGCATGTTAAGTAAGTACTCGTATATCTGTATTAAAATACGTACAATAAAACGGAACCCTAGTCAACGTAATGGCAGAAGATTGTAAGAAAAGGGGCCTACGTGTGAATGTGAGCAAACCAAAGTAATGGTTTTTGAAAGAGAAGAAGATGAACAGATGTTAGAGTAGCAATAGGAAATGGTGTGCTAGAACAAGTGGATGAATTTGTATATCTTGGATGTGGATTCAGTCGGGATGGAAGGTACACCACTGATGTAGAAAGAAGAGTGAATGCGGAAAATAGAGTGAAGGGAGCATTGGGACATCTTTTCGGCAGCCACCACCTCAGCCAGAAGGCACGTCTCGCAATACACAACGCAGTGCTTGTCCCAACGTTATTATATGGAAGCGAGGGTTGGTTATGTAAAAAGGAGCATGTGAGCAAAATCAATGCGGTCGAAATGCGATCTCTGCGGAGAATCTGTGGAGTGAGGCTGACTGACCGCATTCGTAACAATGACGTAAGAGAGTGAGTAGGTATGAAAGAGAGTATTGGTGTAAAGATGCGAAAGGGAATGCTCCGATGGTTCGGACATGTGGAAAGAATGCCGGACGAGCGACTGGTTAAGAAGATATACAATGCGAAAGTGGAAGGATGTAGGTACAGGGGGAGACTGAGACTTACCTACCTAGACCAAATTGGTTATGTATTGAAGGAAGGTGGAGTCAGGAGTCTCCGAAACCGGCGAGCGTGTATGAAAAGAGTTATGAATGTTGAGGAAGCGAGAGATGTATGCAAGAATAGAGCCTCTTGGCACTCTGTTCTCTCTGCCTACCCCACAAGGAAAATGGCGTGATTGATAAGTTAGTTAAGTTAGTTAGTTAAAACGGAAGAGTTTTGTTTGTTTAAACGAGATAATCTCCGAAAATTGTATTCCTTAAATAAAAACTTTTTCTTCATTTCATGGCCCATTTGTTAGAAAATGTTATTAATTATCCATATTTTTGCTACAATACTTAAAAGCGATGTATTTGGGAACCGGGGCGGGTAGGCAGAGTAGGGCCAAACTGTGAACGATAATGATTTCCACCAGTTGACACAAATTTTAGTATATTTACTCTGTAACTACCGAGTCTAATTAGTATTTAAAAGGAGATGTCTTAGCGGTTGTCTACAGTCCTCATTTAGTAGTATTTCAGCCCAAACTAGCTTAAATCACGTAGTGTATTAACGTCATCAGTCACGTTCTTTCATACATTGTACATCTTCGACTAAGAGACATATCACACAAGTGAAGGAAGACTCTAAGCTAAATCGCACTGGTAGGTTTTGGCAACAAGACCACTGAAGTATTGTCACACAGTTCCAGTGGTCTGCCAACACACGTGGCAGGTTTATTTAGTGGGTGATGGCCCTACACTACCTTGTTCGTTGCCCCGAACGACGGGGTGAGAGTTTAGGTACATTTGTTCCCCCCGCCTTAACACAAAAAAGGGTTTGTCAACAAGTGAGCGTTTGATCGAGTTAATCAGGTTAGTATTTGCTTCATTTTATTACCTGTTTACCTGTGAAGTATCTCAGTGTGTCTTTTTTTTTTGTTTAGGCGGGAAAAAATGTTCCTAACCGCACACCTCGTCGCTCGGGGCAACGAACAGGGTAGTGTGGGGCCCTCACCCACTAAAGAAACCCGCTGTGTGCCGTCTCTCCGCTTTTTTTGGCGGGCCACCGGAACCATATTACATTCCTTCAGTGGTATCTCAGTGTGCCTGTGGGAGGTGACAACTCATTTTATTGACCTGAGCTTATTTGTGTTACCGAGCAGTGGTTGACATGTGATTAATGTTTTTTTTAATGTTGTTGAAAGGCAGGCCCTTTGCCACTAAAAACAATTAGGCCGCTGTTTTGTCAATTACCAATAAAAAAATAAGCGAGTTTGAGAGAAATCTGTCAAATACATTTAGTTTAACATGGAGAATGTCTTCGGCGTTAAAATTCCTTGGTGTCAAGAGTGAGTAGTGACCGGCTGTGACTGGAATTCTTGAGTGAGTGAGGATGGGATTGAGTTCGTTTGGTGTATGATAAAATCTGTTATTGCCAAGGAACATAAACTCTACCCGAGGTTATTGGTATGAGTGTCTCAGAAGCGTGCGGTGTTATTATTACAAAATCTTTGGAAATAATTATTTTGATATTTTGGTATAATCTTTAAATATTTGACATTAGTTTAACTATGTAAATGAATACAAAGTGCGAAAATGTGAAATTGAAAATAACAGTCACGAGCAGGATTTGAAGCTGTATCTCCTGGAAAACCGTCCCAGATTCTTTGCCAATTCAGCCATCGTGACAATTGCTCGGGACTGTAAATTTAGACAATACAGTCATTCTTAACGTCTTTATATTAGTCTTATTATCTTTTATAAGTTTGGCCGTTCAAATTGATAACTGGTATATTTCACAAACAAAATAGTTTTTAAAATAAATCCTTTTGATCTGTATTTTTAGCACTTGACATGCTCAGCTACTTTAAAGTACAAATTATTATTTATGTATGAGGAATCCTTCCAGTTCTCTTTTTCATACTATTTGATGGCGTGATTTTTTAAATATTTATTATTAAAATATTTAAGAAATCACGCCATCAAATAGTATGAATTTTAATTGCAAAAATAAACTTACTATATTGGATTAATGCATGTAAACGCGTTCCGATAGGTGGCGTTGGTCGTTAAGACAAATGTGACGAGAAGATTGGGTATGACCGAAAGGTAGTGCGGTAGCTCAGTGGATTAGAGCACTTCGCCGGATTGGAAGGGACGCAGGTTCGTATCCCGCTCGCACTAAAGTTCTCTTTTTCCTCATTCACAAATAATAATTTGTACTTTAAATTATGCTTACTATTATTATAAATGCAAAAGTGAGTTCGTTTGTTTGTTAGTTACTCTTTCACGCCGTAACTATTAGACCAACGATCATAATATAGGTTACTTTTTCCCGGAAAAATGAAGTGTTCCCGTGCGATAGCTATTTTTGCATAGAGACAATGAATGTAGAATAGAGTGACATATTTATATTTTAAAGTACACACAGATGAAGTCGTGGGCAAAATCTGTTTTAAAATAATAAATATCTATCCTCATTGAAGTTATACTTCTTTTGGCGCGTTAGGGTAAAATTATGAGAGTAAATTTTTACGATGCGCGCGCACACCGTCACGAAAAACCAACATCTTGAAGTTGGACACCCTGAAGTTAGCTATAGTCAACATTTTAGTTTTTTTGTGATATTTAAATAAACTTTATTTAACTAGATAATGCGTTATAATACAACTTTATGTATTAAATACCTTTTTTCTATTGTTAGTGTCGTTTTTTCTACAAACCTAGAATAAGACGAAAGATGAAATTTTTGAAAAGATTTTTATCTTGTTACGCCAAAGAAGTAGAACTTCTAACGCGTGTACATAAGTACACACACAGTTTCTTTTATACATTTTACTTAAATTTTGAATCTTAAAAAAGAGGTAAATATTATTAAATTACCTAAACATTTACTAGATAAATTTAAACCAAAAGGTCGGGAAGTTAGTGTCACATAAAATCCAATAATCCATTATTTAATTAAGAAATTGCTAAAGTGTGCTATATTGAAATATATTGTAAACATATTAATCGAAGATAGATAATTTTACAGATATATTTAGGTATAATTATATCTTCCTCGAGTTCATACAAATACTTAGATAAATGTCTTTATTAATTGTTTACATTTTGAAATAAAAACTACGTTTACAGAATCTATCGCGTTTACTTGAAAGTTTCGAACACTTTACAGCATTCATGATCACGGGTGGACTTAGATGGTAGACGTCCAAGGCTTATATATTGAAAAGTATTATAATTGTTTACATTTGTGAAGTTGGCATTATGTGCATACTTTACACTGAGAGTATGGGTTAGACCCGAACGGGTCGGTACCACCCTCTTCCGGCGGAAACAATAAATAATAATAATAAATATTCACGGACATTTTTCACACAACGTCCTCTGGTCCCAAACTAAGCTTAACGCTTGTGCTATGGGTACCAGATTACGGATATAATACATATACTACTTTTTTTTTGTAAATACATACCTATAATAGATAGAAAACACCCAGACGCAGTACAAATATCTGTGTTCATCACACAAATAATTGTCCTGAGTGGGAACGTTTGAGGGCCCCAAACTGTCCAGTTTATTGCCTAGAACTAGGTGGCGAGTCGTTAGATATATATTATCTGCCTTAACAAAAAAAACTGCCTCGGTGGTGCAGTGGTAGTGTGTGCGACTGCTGATCATGATGTCTCGGGTTCAATCCCCGGGTCGGGCAACGTTATTGAGCTTTTTCGTAAAAAAAAAATTCTCAGTAGCAGCCCGGAGTTTGGAAATGTGCCCAGTAGATGGCAATAGGCTCGCCCCCTATTACGTGGGACCTAAACATAGCTGGCGAATCGTAGGTGTATAATATACCTATACTCGAAAGGGTAGGCTGCCGGCGGGCCGCTGAAGTAATCTAACACAGTACCAGTGGTCCGTCAACACAGGCGGAGAAACGGCACACGGCAGGTTTCTTTAGTGGGTGCGGGCCCCACACTATCCTGGTCGTTGAGCCGAGCTGGAGTGTGCGGTGGGAACATTTTTCCCCCCCTAAACAAAAAACAAGAAAAGGTGATTAATATACCTCTGCCTACCACTTCGGGGAATACAGGCGTAATGCGTGTATGCATGTTATGTTTAACAAGTCTTTTCCATTTATTTCATTTGCAGAAGGATATAGTCGATGCAGTCCCACTCCTATTTAGCGTAGTGGCTAAAACTCCGTAATGGGCACCGGCTTCACAGTTCTCCTGGCATTGATTGAGTAAGTACCTATATCATTTATTTTCAAGAGGGCTGTAATTCGTCTGCCACCATAATGGATAAAACATAATCTTATCTATTTATGTTGGAACTATTGCCGCCGAGTATCTCTCTCTCTCTCTAATCTAAAAGAGAGTGTATTAAAAACATTATAATTTAAGTAAAAAAACTTAATCAAACTATCAGAGGTTCAGACTCTTTTCTCGTTGCCGGGGAATGTACTGTCTGTGGTGTACCTAAGTATCTAAATTCATTAATAAAGTCACACTTAATCACCTAATAATGTTATCTATATACTATTATAAAGCTGTAACAGAGCTATGTCTGTACAATTAAGATATTTGAGAAAAAATTACTAAATTAGGTTATACATATAGGCGTGTCTAAACACAAAACTAATTTTTTTAGATTTTTTATCTGTCTGTTTATCTGTTTGTTTGTTCGCGCATCACGCAATAACTACTGAACGGATTTTGATGCAACTTCTTGTGTTTGATAGCTCTTGATTAGACTTAACAACTAGTATACATTTTATCCCGCTACTATATCGGGAACCTGAGATATTACCTAAAAGCTAGCTTTTGCCTGCGGCGGAGCCGCGGGCAAAGGCTAGTTATATATAACCTTGGTAATACCAACTATACTACTACTACTGCCTCGGTGGTGTAGCGGTAGTGTATGCAGGCAATGTTATTGAGCTTTTTCCTAAAAAGAAAAATTCTCAGTAGCAGCCCGGTGTTTGGAAATCTGTCTGGTAGTCGTCAATAGGCTCGCCCCCTATTACGTGGGACTTAAACATAGCCGGCGAATCGTGGGTGCGTAATACACCTCTGCCAACCCCTTCGGGGAATACAAGCGTGATGCTATGTTTTTATATCCGTAGTCTGGTACCAATAGCACAAGCGTTAAGTTTAGTTTGGGACCAGAGGACGTTGTGTGAAATTTCCGTGAATATTTATTTATTTATTTATAGTCCAGCATCCAGTAAAATTTATTAAAAGTAACCTATTATACAGGTTACTTTTAATAAATTGATAATTCCTATGGGCTATCTCATAATCCATATCCAAATTAGACATAGAGATTATTAGCGTGCTGTAGTGTTTCTAGTGCTATGATGGCAGACGAGCCACGGCCAACCTGATGGTAAGTGGTAACCGTCACTCATATACTAAACTATACCGAGAGTATTGTCAAGCCGCTGCGCAACATTTCATTTCTCAGATATGAAATGAAATAATAAACGGTCATCTTCTGGTACAGTCAAAACACACTGACGTGCTTGATGACAGGTCACACAGGAGACAGTGGTACCGACCCGTCCGGACCCGATATCAAGTGAGTACTCTCATTTGGTACCCAGCCCTACCACCAGTAATGTAGGTGATAGCTGCTTCCTTCCCTTAGTCGCCTTGTATGACACCCACGGGAAAGAATGGGGTGGTGGCACTTGTATTCTTAGTCTGTCACCACACGGACAAAACGTATAGAGCGACGTATTTATATTCTGATAACTGTGAAAGTGAGTTTGTTTGTTTCATAGAATTTTAATTACATACCTATAGTCTGCCAGCCCAGAAAAGGAAGTAAGGTATTTTTTTCAAAATGGATAGATAGCTATTTTCTATTTTTATATATATGTAATGAATGTGCCTTAAAGTGACCTATTTATATACTAAAAGCTTTTTTTTTTGTTTAGGCGGGAAGAAATGTACCTAACCGCACACCCCGTCGTTCGCGGCAACGAACAGGGTAGTGTGGGGCCCTCACCCACTAAATAAACCCGCCGTGTGCCGTCTCTCCGCCTGTATTGGCGGGCCACTGGAACCATGTTACATTCCCTTCAGTGGTGTATATACTGAAAGCCTACGCGGCCATTTTCATCGGCGGAACCTAGTATAGTGTTTATTTATATCGTTAAAAATTATTAATAATTATCTTTAGGTATATCGTAAAGATAAAATCAAAGCGTATTTTCTGACACAGATACTTTTGCACACGATTTAGACGGATATGTTATTACTAGGTAGGTATAATACCTTACCACTGAAGTAATGTTACACAGTTCCAGTGGTCTGCCGATACAGGCGGAGAGATAGCACACGGCGGGTTTATTTAGTGGGTGAGGGCTCCACACTACCGTGTTCGTTGCCCCGAACGACAGGGTGTGTGGTTAGGTTCTTTTTTCCGCCATAACAAAAAAAAGCACATCTAAAAACTTAGGTTTTTTTACAAAATCAAAAAAATTCACGGACATTTCACACAACGTGCTCTGGTCCCAAACTAAGCTTAAAGCTTGTGCTATGGGTACCAGATTACGGATATAATACATAATATTACTTTTTTTTCTGTAAATACATACATATAATAGATAGAAAACACCCAGATGCAGTACAAATATCTGTGTTCACCACACAAATAATTGTCCTGAGTGGGAATCGAACCCACGACCTCGTGCACGAAAGTCGGTTACACTACCGACTACGCCACCAGCCCCGTAACTAGATAGATTCTGTATAACTACGTCACTCACTACGTACGTATATTAATTATTCCTATTAAAAAATATCTATCCCTCAGGAAACCTTTCTGGATAACGGACTACTTGCATGTATGCAAAATTTCGTGATGGCCTGCGCCGGAAGTATTTTCATACATTATACCGACCAGGTGAACTTAATTTTACAATTAAGATTTTTACCAAATAATGACGCAGCCCTCTAAATATTTAGATATTTTTATATACTCTTTTAGCATTTGACATACTTCAGCGTCACCCAAGACGATAAGAATGAATATGTTATCGAAATTAGCAGTCAGGAGCTATTGTCACGATGGCTGAATTGACAAAGCATCTGGATGGTATCCAGGTTCAAATCCTGCTCGTGACTGTTATTTTCGATTTCACATTTACACACTGTGTTGATTTATATGGCTAAAGCATGTCAAATGCTAAAAAAGTACCTATATAAAAAATAAATTGCTGTTCGTTAGTCTCGTAAAAACTCAAAACTGGCTTGACCGATTTGAATAATTGCTGTTTTGTTTTGTTTGCTCTAATACAGGGTTGGTTTAAAAGTAAAAAAAGGGGGAACCTATAAAAAAAGTAGTTTTTTTTTAAATATTCTATATTGGTAACTATGCTATAACGTATGGGTATTTGGCTTACAGACGACCAAATGACAGTGTTTCCAATTCATTTGCATTACAAGCAAGTTTCATTTAATAACCTATCAAAATCCAAACCTTATACGATGCAGATTGATTAGGATTGATAATCGTTCCTAAAATAAATTTCTGGTGATACGAAATTCACTGGGTTATCTAGTACGATATAAAATATTATTTGGTTTTTTAACTCATAAAGCCGTAGAATTATTGAACAAAATACAGACTAAACGTTATTCAAATACGTCACATAGAGGCGTTCTATATTTGAAAATGAAGATAAAAACAAAACAAACTAGGTATTCAGCCGTTTGAAGTAGGTTACGTTCGCGTCTTCATGGGCAAACGCTCTAGGTCTTTGCCTATAAGACCAAGTTATTTGCATAAAACAAAATGCTTTACTTATTTAAATTTGCATAAAGAAGTCTTTAATATTATTACATAATATATTTGCAAAAATGTTGAAAGTATAATCAACGAAATATAGAATGGGGTCATGATAAATAAACTAAAAATATGTTTTAAAAAAGATTACCTTTTAATTTTGTATTCTAAATTATGTAATAAAAATATAAATTTATCAATAATAAATTGTTATTTTATTGCAACTTTTATTTATTTATTTAAATAAATATATTTGTATTTTTAACATAATAACTTAAACATTTATTTCCATGATTTTATCAATTGTAAAACCAATAATATATTAATTTAATAAATTCTTTATTAAATTATATGAATATAATTAATTTTGGTAATTTTTTATACTCGTAGGCTGGCAAACTACTATACGGGGTACCTGATGGTAAGCGGTTACCGTATCCTATAGACGCTAGCAACACCAGAGGCATCACTTGTGCATCGCCTACACCAAGGAAAGGCATAGGAGGTGGAAAGGACGGTTAATAGGAGAGGATTTAAACGAGTCCTACTTTGCAATGACCAATACGTAGTTGCCACTCTAAAATCTTTCATCACCAATGGTTATCGATTAGTCAAAATTTGTGGCTTGTCAATTGCCACTATAGAATTAGATTACATATACGATCGCCAACCCGCCTGCCAAGCGTGGCGATTACGGCACTATCCCACATTCTTGGGGAGGCCAATGTCCAGCAGTGGATGTTAAAAGGATGATGTATGGATGGATGGATGGAAAACCAAGGCCAACAAAGACAATGGTATCGAGTTCGATCCCATCTATGATCACGGCACACGCCTCTCTGATTTTTTGAGATGTTTCGAGAATATGTGTGTAGGTATTTGTTTACAAATTATCACTGCTCGGTGAAGGAAAACATAATGAGGAAAGATGATTTTCTCGAAGGCTTTTGAAGTCTGTCAACCCGCACTAGGCAAGCGTGGTCGATTACGGCCTGAATCCCTCTCACTTTAAGTGAAGACCCATACCCAATAGTGGTAAACAAAATGTATAAAGTAACTGCCTCGGTGGTGGTTATGAGGTCTTGGGTTCGATACCCGGGTGGGTCAGCATTATTGAGCTTTTTCGTATAAAGAAAAATTCTCAGCATTTGGAAATGTGCCCACTAGACGACAATAGGCTCGCCCCCTATTACGTGGGAAATATAAATATAGTTAGCGAATGTGTGTACAATACACTTCTGCCTATCCCTTCAGGGATACAGGCGTGAGACTGTAATGGGTTGAAAAAAAAAAGGAAAATGAATCACGATCACACGGAAGACGGTGGTACCGACCCACTGGGGTCCAACAAGTGAGTACTGCTACTTTGTACTCATCCCTACCACCAGTAATAGAATGAGTGATAATTGCTCACTACCCTTAGTCGCATCGTACGCTACCCACGGTAAATAATGGGTTGGTGACACTTGAATTCTTACCACGTCACCACACGGAACAAATATATAGGTAATTTCTAAGCAAGTTTGTAGTAATAAGATGGCGTCAGTACGATCATGAAGTGACATTCAGATAAAGTGTATCAATAACAGATCGATATACGGCGTCAATGTCAATATTGGTTCTCGAGATTTATTTAAAACTCGTTCCCAAGAGACGAAATAGGTTTATTCCGTTTAGCCCTTTGGCAGCTCAACATCTCTTCTATAAAAATAAATAAAATAAAGCTATATAAACGGGTCTTTTTGCGCGTATAAATTTGGTCAAATTTTAACTACCTTTAGCCCGGCGTTTCAACTGCGTGGATGGATGGATGGATGGATACGTGAAAAAAGACCCGTTTATGTTACTTTAAATTAGTGTACGCGAATCTTTAAAAGTTACTATAAACAAAATAACTCGTGTACACAAATCATTACTTGCGTAACACAATGTAAGTACTTATCCTTAATAAATAAATAATTTAAATGCAAAAGTGAACTTCTTTGTCGGTTACGCTTTTATGTCGTAACCTATATACTCTAAGGTCGTAACAAATAGTCTGAAACACAGAAAAGGACATATGCTACGTTTTATTCCGGAAATGGGAAGGTGCCAGTGGAATTTTTGTAATAAAATTATTCCATCCATCAGCCTTTCGAAGTCCACTGCTGGACATAGGCCTCCCCAAAGAACGCCACAACATGTGTTTCGCTCATATGGGGGATAGTGCCGTAATCGCCACGCTTGGCAGGCGGGTTGGCGATCGCAGTGGATGTTGTTAATACTCGAGGGAGTGCTGCTGCCCACTACCTCGGTATCCCCTCAGTCGGCTCTTACGACTCCCATGGGTGGAGAGGGGTGGGGCAATTCTAAAGCCGGCCCCACACGGCGCAATAAAATTATTAGTAGTTGGTAATCCAATTTGAATATGATGATATGTTGAAAAGTTTTTTATTTATTCTACGTGGATGGCGAACAAGCATACCACCTGGTGGTAAGCGGTACCGTAGCCTATAGACGCTAGCAACACCAGAGGCATCACTCGCGCATCGCCATCTCCAAGGAAAGGGATAGGAGGTGAATAGCAATTATATTAAGGAGAGTAATGGTAGGATACTAAGGAGAGGATAGGGAGGGGGTTTGGGCCTCCGGCACTCTCACTCACCATACGACACACAACGGTAGGTATCCACTACTGTTAGTTCACTCTGATCTTCTGTGAGAGGGTGGTACTTCCCCGATCGAGCCGGCCCATTCGTGCTGGGTTAAGCAAGGCTTCTACTACTAGTTATAGGGTAATTCTTTAAAATTGTAAAAACACAATTTGTATAAAAATATACATAAAAACATATATATCGAATTCCCTGGAGTTGGAGTATATTATGAATAATATGAATATATTTTGAAATAAAACTATGTTTACGGAATCTATCGCGTTTACTTGATTTATACGCTATCCCGACGTTTCGTTTCGTTTGTGGTAGAATTTTTAAGCACTAAATATAAACAAAATTTTAAAACTTAAAGTTGTATTATACTAATTTTATTATACTAGCTTAAAATTTCATACATTGTAAGCATAAAACTTAGAGTAGATATTTTTAATTGTGTTTCTAAACGAATGTTATGTGGGTTGAAATAAATAAACCAAAAATTTGTAAAATCATATTACTGTGGGTAGATGAAACCGTTGAAACAACATATCAGCTTTGGACAACTACCATCTAAGTCCACCCGTGATCATAAATGCTGTAAAGTATTCGAAACGTCGGGATAGCATAAAAATCAAGTAAACGCGATAGATTCCGTAAACGTAGTTTTATTTCAAAATGTGTAAAATTCGCGTAAATGTTAGAAAATATGAATATAATTCCGGACACGACGTGCAGTAATATTTTAGTCTTGCATAACTTTCTGCTTCAACTAATAAGTAATGTTGCAGTTGTGTCTTGGTTCCTCGATATGTTTATATAATAACATTAGAGGAACATCTCAACGATAATTACTTTATCTTTTAATTTGGTTTCTATGTCACCTCTACAATTTATGGCCCAGAAATTATTTCAACATTTGTGAAAATGCCGAACGTAATAATAATAATATCTATGTTCGTGTACAATAAAACGTAGTTATATAAAAATACTTACCATTTATGTACTTTTAAATATATTCTTTGATAAGTAAAGCTGTTTACTAATTAGTTACATATTCAAAAATCATTTTATCTATGGAACGTACAGGTTGTCTATATGTCTTGGTGAAGCACCAGCCTCCCTAGCCAAGTTTCATAAACGTTTTAGAATAGAATAGAATAATTAATGTATGGGATTGACAGTCGGTTACGCTTACGTTGTTGTAACCTTATGTCAATCTCATACATTGATATAGAGATATCTCTGATGTTGCTTGCGTCTGTTAGACTACGGTGATCCCACCTAGCAGGTCGTATACTTACATATCTGTCATAATTGTAATAAAAAACAAACAAATCAGTTATGAGGACTGCCGCTAGTAGTGAAAACTTAAAACTATAAACAAACAGTTATTATTTTTGGATATCCAAATTAAATTATTCATTTCTTCATTCACAGCTGGCCCAGCGCAATAAGTTATACCAATAGGAACAGATACATATAGTGTTATCGTTAACACGTCATGTGACCATGTCGATGACGACTTACATTAAATAAAGATTCACAGACATTTTTCACACAACATCCTCTGGTTCCAAACTAAGATTAGCATTAATCTGTGTGTGCTATGGGTACCAGATTACGGATATAATACATACATTATTTTTTTTTTGTAAATACATATATGTAGGTACATATAATAGATAGAAAACACCTGAATCCCATGAATCCCTATCCAAACCTTCTTATAGAAGTTTTCACTTTAAAAAAAAGAATATACAGTATTATACACAAGAACTAATAGGAGTGGTCGGCATCGCAAACATTGTTTCCCGGTACTTCATAATGCAGCATTGTCACATCTCCGCCGTTATCAATGAAGACGACACTTCATTATTTGCACACTGGACTTGTAAGAAGATCTTTATACTGTGCTAGACTTTACTTACGGTGTTACTTGTAAATAATCTTGTGTACGTACGAAATTTCACCATTAGTTTAGTGGAGAGACAGAAGAAAATATCAATATCTAGTGGATCGATCGGGGAAGTACCACCCTCACACAAAAGACCAGCGTGTAACATCCATCCATCCATCCATCAGCCTTTTAACGTCCACTGCTGGATATAGGCCTCCCCAAGAATGGGGGATAGTGCCGTAATCGCCACGCTTGGCAGGCGGGTTGGCGATCGCAGTGGATGTTGTTAATACTCGAAGGAGTGCTGCTGCCCACTTCCCCGATATTCCCCTCAGTCGGCTCTTACTACTCCCATGGGTGGAGAGGGTTGGGACAATTCTAAAGCCGGACCCACACAGGGTGTAACGACGGTAGTTAATCTTACCGTTGTTTCGTATGGTAAGTCGTATGGTAAGCCGGACGGAGGTCCAAACCCTATCCTCTCCTTACTATCCACCCTTTTTTTGTTAAAGCGGAAAAAAATGTTCCTAATTGCACGTCGTTTAGAGCAACGAACAGGGTAATGTGGGGCCCTCACCCACTAAAGAAACCCGCCGTGTGCCGTCTCTCCGCCTTTATTGGCGGGCCACTGGAACTACGTTACATTACTTCAGTGGTCTTATTATCCACCCTATCCGCCTCCTATCCCTTTTCTTGGGGATGGCGACGCGCAAGTGATGCCTCTAGTGTTGCTAGCGTCTACAGGCTACAGTAAGCGCTTACCATCAGGTGGGCCGCATGCTTGTTCGCCACTCAAGTAGTATTACCTATAAAACATATCTAGTTTTTTTAAATTTTTCCATTAGGCTTAAGTCGGGCAAACACATATCTCACCGCGCACCTCATCATTCGGGGCAACGAATAGGGTAGTCTGGTCCCTTAACTATTAAATAATCCCGCCGCGTGCCAACTCTTCGCATGTATACTGGAACTGAGTGACATTATTTCAAAGGTATCCAAACAGTAGGTACCTTTTTTGTTGAGGCGGGGAAAAAATTATCTAACCACACACCCCGTCGTTCAGGGCAACGAACAGGATAGTGTGGACCCTTAACTACTAAATAAACCCGCCATGTTCCACCTCTCCACTTGTATTTGTGGACCACTGGAACTGTGTGACATTATTTCAAAACTCTCCGAAAACTATCTATGTATGTATTGCTTTTTGTTTTCTTCTATACTTATTATAAAGATGTAACAGAGCTATGTCTGTACATCTAAGATATTTGAGAAAAAAATACTGTATTAGGCTATATTACAGGCGTCTAAACGCAAAACGATATATTTTTTATTTACTTTCTGATATTTACGCGAAGCACAGTAGGTACCTATATGATTTTACAAAATTATTGTTTATTTATTTTAACCCACCTAATATTCATTTAGAAACACAATTAAAATATCTACTTCAAATTTTTTATGCTTACGATGTATGACTCGTACAAGTATTCGAAACGTCCGGATAGTAGAAAAATCAAGTAAACGCGATAGATTCCGTAAACGTAGTTTTATTTCAAAATGATTTATTTTTTTATTTTTTCTGTTTCTCTGTTTGTTCGTTCGCGCATCACGCAAAAACTACTGAACAGATTTTAATACAACTTTTAGCTCTTGAATAGACTTAAAAACTGGTATACATTTTATACCGCTACTGTATCGGGAACCTGAGATATAACCTCCGCCGCAGCCAAAATCTAGTTAGCACTAAGGATTGCACTGTTAACGACTAATTTGTAACATCATTGTTTAGTGATTACGAGAATACCTGATGCATAATTCTTTGATATTTTCATATTTTAGCATTTTACATGATTAAACATAGAAATGAACACAAATTTTTAATTATTTTCAATTACTATTATTTTCAATTTCACATTTTCGTTCATTTAATGCATAATGCGTAACTTGTTTTGCCATTGACCATAAAAACTATATTACTTACGAATCCTTTACAACAACAACGAATAAGTATAAAGGAAATATTAAATTCAAAATTACATCTCGCGTAATCATATGCGCAGGCGCATGCCGACACGAATTCACGTCGTCGCATTTTGCTGTAGGTACTCTCAGCGACCGGGAGATACGCAACACGACGGATTTAAGGAAAATCCCTCGCTTTTGTTATGATCTGGTTATTGAACTCAGCTTCCAAGTATTGCTCAGCGGTTAATTACGTGTTTATTTACGTATTAATAACTAATTAACATTATGAGAGGTGTTTAAATGGTCCAACTATTTTTTTTTAAGTTATTCAATCCGCTCGTTTTATACTACTTAGTTCACAAGCAAGAATATGCTCAGCTGATGGTTTGTCCATGTGGTGACGGACTAAGAATACAAGTGTCACCACCCCATTCTTTCCCATGGGTGTCGTATGAGGCGACTAAGGGAAGTAAGCAATTATCATCCATTGCATGACTGGTGGTAGGCCTGCTAGCAAGTGGGAGTACTCATTTGGTATCGGGCTCGAGCGGGTTGGTACCACCATCTCCCGTGTGACCGGCCATGAAGCACATCGTTGCGTTTTGTCTGTAGCAGGAGATAGCCGTTTATTCTTTCATTTCATATATGTGAAATGAAATGGTGAGCAACGGTTGGACAATACTCTCGGTATAGTTGAGTCCTTGAGTGACGGTTACCATTTATCATAAGATGGGCCGTGGCTCGTCTGCCACAACATGCAATAAAAATAAATAAATAAAAAAGCGGCCTATAGACGCTAGCCAGAGGCCAGAGGCATAACTCGCGCGTCTCCATTTCCAACGAAAGGGATAGGAGGTGCAGAGGAAGAGGGGGTTTGGGCCTTTATTCTAAGAAGGATGAAAATATGTAATGGTAAAAGACGTATATATATAATATAATAGGTATACATGTCGTTATTTTTATGTGTTTTAAACACGACATGCGATTCACCAGAACGAAAATTTTATATTTTGAAAATTTTATATTTATTTCTTTAGCGAAAATGTGAAAGAGTAAATTATACAAGCCGGGTTTGAAGCTGCGGCTTCTGAATTAACGATCTCTGGATAAGAGAGCGCCTGGAACGTTAGCTATTATTTGGGCCATAGCTACATGGGCCAATTGCATGAGTATTAACCTTATGAAAAAGCAGTCACCCAACGGTGATTCCAAAACTGCACTTCACATTGGTTTTAGATGTGTGTACGATAGCTTAGCGGGCCAGAGTACTTCCCCAGATTATATGGGACGCAGTTTCGAATCCTACTCGCAGTAAAGTTATCCTTTTCCACTTTTACATATAATTTGTAAGTAGTTGAGCATTTCAAGTGCTAAATACAGGTCAAAATAATATGTTTTTTTTATTGCTAATAATGGCAGACAAGCCACGGTCCACCTGAAGGTAAGTGGTAACCATCGCTCATGGACTCAACTATACACAGGTCACACAGGAGACGGTAGTACCGACCCGTTCGGGCCCGATAGCAAGTGAGTACTCTCACTTGGTACCCAGTCCTACCAGCAGTAATGCAATGGGTGATAATTGCTTACTTCCCTTAGTCGCCTTGTACAACACTCGCGGGTTGTGACACTTGTATTCTTAGTCCGTCATCCGTGTTGTGACAACACAAAAATATTGTTAAAATGATATGCGGCAGAAGAGTGCTGTTCGTTGACATTTGACGAGTGACGAATGTGTCGTGTTGCGTCTTAATTTCTAAGACAATGAAACTGAATCATCCGTAGCTCGTAAAAAAGAGGAAAAAATAATGGAAATTCCGGGTTACCAACACCAGTTCCAAAAAGCCATTCGTAGCGATCGACTGATTGACCACAGTTTTCTGCTTAACCCTAAATACCGGTGTATTCTGAATCCATTGTCATGCAAATACAATGCAGTCTGTATTAGAGCGTAGTTTTATTAGCTTTATTATTTATCAGCTTCATCTGTATGCGAATTCACACCTGGACACTTTCTTTTTAACTAATTGGGTGGCAAACGAGCATACAGCCCACTAAATGGTAAGCGGTTACCGTAGCCTATAGACGCTAGCAACACCAGAGGCATAACTTGCACATCGCGTCCAAGGGATAGAGGTGGATAAAAAGGATACCAAGGAGGTAGTGGTGGTTAATATATCATATAGCAACACTGCTTAATATACATAACATATAGCAAATGATATCGTGTCTCTCTGTTCTTGCTATACTATGCTTAATCGTACTCTGAACATCGCGCGTCACAACGCATCGCATACAACGCAAGTAGCGAGCGGCGGCTTGCTTTATTCGCGTCCGCCTGCCGTAACAAACACACTAAGCATAATAAAAAGCATGCTATAAAAAGCACGTAAAATAACATGCTTAAAAAATAAAGCATATCACATTAAGCAAGTTATTGCCATATAGCAACCTTGAACACTACTGTAAGTAGGATAGGTAGGAAGCGGTGGATTTACACTAGGGGCAGTCGGGGCAAGTGCCCAGGGTGGCAAATTTATTAGGGCGGCAAAATTTTGAAAGTGAAAAAAATTTTTTTAGTTTTATCAAGATTGCTCAATATAATTAATTAATTCTATTAATTAATAATTTTCTGTTTAATTAATTATTCAAGAAATTCAATACATCCATTATTTGTGAATTATAATTGTGGCACTTTTGGTAAAAATTAATAATCAAAATAATTTATTTCCTTGGAGATTTAAAATAATTTTCTGGAAAGTTAAAATAATTTTCTGGAATCAAAGAAATTGAATTACTAAGTTTTTTTTTAAATTGAAAAAATTCCGAATTATTTTTTACATTTTTCAAAACTAATCAATCAATGAATTGAACAAAAAATTTAATGAAAAATAAAAATAAACTATAAGTTTAAGTAAAATACCAGTATTGGGGCGGATTTTTTCCTGGTGCCCAGGAGTGCAGCATTAAATTTAAATCCGGCCCTGCGGTAGGATAATAAGTAGAGGATAGGAAGGTTTGGGTTGCCGCTGTCACTCACCATAGCAAACACAACGGTAGGTACTAGGTGTTTCACGAAAAGGAAGGAAGCATGTAACTAGTACTAAATAATTGAAGTGCAACTAGTTGGTTGATAAAACTTTGAGAAACTTTGCACTTTGTAGCTCAAAAACTTGCGCTTCAAAAACTGTTCTAACATCGCGAGTGCCAAATGCATAACTAATAACAGAATAGTTTCTATAAGAATAAGGACGCATACCATTGATTTCACTTGCCATTGTATGCGGATTCTGCGTATCGAGAGATCACGGGTGTGATCTGAATATTGATGAAGGTGATGATGAACAATATGGTGTGTTCCTTATTAGGAACGCGTTTCGCAATAAAGATATCTTTGATATTTGGTAAGCAATCATATATATGCTATTATTACTTACATATGTACCTATGTACTCTCCAAGACGAGAAGAGTATGGTGTCGGTTATATATTTACTAATATTATAAATGTTTGTTTGTTTGTTATGATTTCACGCCATAACTACTAAACAACTCATAATGAAATAGGCCATTATCCATTCTAAAAATGAAAAGCCTCGGAAGTGCAGCGGTAGTGTGAGCGACTGCTGATCATGAGGTTTCGAGTTCAATCCCCGGGTAGGGTGGTACTGCTAAGCTTTTTTGTAAAAAGAAAAATTCTCAGTAGCAGGTCGGAGTATGGAAATGTGCCCGCTAGTTGACAATAAGCTCGCCTCCTATTACGTGGGACTTAAACATAGTTGGCGAACCGTGGATACGTAATACATACTGCCTACCCCTTCGGGGATACAGGCGTGATACTATGGTTTTATGTCAAAAAATGAATGGTTCCCGTGGGACAGCTGTTTTTACTTTTATTAATCTAGGTACTTGATGATTTACCTATGTTCTGAAGTCCAAGCGCACGAAGAAAGAAGAAGAATAAATTTATTAGAGTATATACTCGTAAACAGCAGTGTTTGTTTGTTCCTACTTTATTCGCTGCTTACGTTCATCCTACCTTCACGTAATTTTATATACATATAGTCCGATCTACTAAAAATTATATAGGCTATTTCCTACAATCCACCACTGAAGGAATGTAACATGGTTCCAGTGGCCCGCTAATAAAGGCCGAGAAATGGCACACGGTATTTTCTTTAATGGGTGAGGGCCCCACACTACCCTGTTCGTTGCCCCGAACGACAGCGGTGTGCGGTTAGCATTTTTTTCCGCCTTAACAAAAAAAAAAAGATATCCTACAATCCGCAAAGGTGTGACGCTCCGTGTGCCAATACGTCGCTCAGTAGAGGGTATCCGAAGCGTAAGCCGTCGCCGTACCACTGAAGTAATGTAATATAGTTTTTTTTTATTATTTTTTTTATTGCCTACGGTGGTAGACGAGCAAACGGCCTACCTGATGGTAAGTAGTAACCGCTGCCCATGGACCATGGCAACACCAGGGGCACAGCCAAGTCGCCGCCTACCGTGAGTAAAGTACTCTTCTCAAGCCTCGTTTAAAGAGGGACAAGTCGTAACGCTGGGGAAACACCGCAGCAGGAAGCTCATTCCAGATCTTACACGTACGTGGTAGAAAAGAACGCTGAAAACGAACCGTCTTGGACGAGATCGTTTCCAGGTGGTATGGATGAACCCTAGTACGGCGTCTCGTGGTCCGGTGGTAAAACGGCGATGTTGGTACCACCTCAAACAGTTCCTCAGAGCACTCCCCGTTGAAGAGTCGATAGAGCATACAGAGAGCCCCAAAGTCCCTCCGCCGCCCCAATGACTCCAGCTCATCCGTGAGATTGGGATCATCGACAATTCGAACAGCGCGTCTTTGCAGGGAGTCAAGAGAGTCGAGCTGGTATTTTGGTGCGCCTGCCCAGAGATGTGAACAGTACTCCACGTGAGGGCGGACTTGTGCTTTATACAGCACAAGTCGCTGCCTCGGTGTGAAGTACCGCTTGGCTCTGTTCAGGACGCCCAGTTTCTTGCTCGCCAATTTGGCTTTGTCCCTCAAATGACTCCCGAACTGGACTTTACTAGATATGTCGATGCCAAGGATCCCAATACTCTCGGAGATCAGGAGAGTTACCCCTTGGAACTGGGGCGTCACGACAAATGCGTCCTTCTTTGCAGTGAACGCGCAAACCTGTGTCTTCGTAGGGTTGTATAGAACCAAGTTGTTTTCTCCCCATTCCGAGGCGCGCCCTAAAGAGCGCTCGACTTCAGACACAAGTTGGATCCGCCTCTCCTCCAGCATGTTCCGAGGGACTTTCTGATGGTCGGTATATCGCGCATCACCTGTACCGTCATCTGCATAGCAATGCATACTCTTTATTGAGAGCAAGTCCTTGATATGCAGGATGAACAGCGTTGGGGAGAGCACCGAGCCTTGAGGAACGCCAGCATTAATCTTCATGGTATCAGAGCAGCATCCGTCTACAACGACTTTGATGCTGCGACCATGGAGGAAGCCAGCGATCCATTTGCAGAGCCCCTCGGGGATTCCATACGATGGTAGCTTCGATAGAAGGGCCCTATGCCAGACCCTGTCGAATGCCTTCGCGATGTCCAGGCTGAACGCCAAAGCTTCACCCCCACCCTCCAAGGCCTCTGCCCAGCGATGAGTGAGGTACACGAGAAGATCACCAGCTGATCGACCTTGACGAAAGCCGTATTGGCGATCACTGATCAGCTGGTGATCTTCAAGGTACTGCAGAAGTCGGCGGTTGATGACTCTCTCCAGAACCCTGGAGAGCAGGAATGTTATCGCGATTGGCCTGTAATTCGACAGGTCCGACCGAACACTCCTTTTGGGAATAGGGTGAATATGGGCTACCTTCCACGTAGTAGGAATCCTGCCGGTACTGTATGAAGGGCGGAACAGGCGCGTAAGGACGGGGGTCAACTCAGGGGCGCACGTTCGAAGAACCACCGCAGGGATGCCATCCGGCCCACTCGACTTATGGACGTCCAGTAGCAGCAGCTCCCGCCTGACCGCACGTTGCGTAATGCGGATTTCAGGCATGGAGCTTTCACACCGAGGGATGGTGGGTGGTGTGGCTACTCCAGCGTCCAAAGTCGAGTTTGAGGCAAAGAGTTGGCCCAAAAGATCGGCTTTCTCTTTGGCACTATGGGCCAAATTGCCGTCCAGTTTCCGCAGTGGTGGGAGACTAGACTGGCAGATGTTGCCCTGTACTACCTTGGCAAGCGACCAGAAAGCTCGGCTCCCATTGGGATAGCTTGCAAGTCGCTCGCCAATTCTGGCAATGTGTTCTGCCTTGGCTTCGGCAATAGCCCTCTTGTTGGACCTGGAAGCAGCATTAAATTTCCGCTTCTCCTCTTTGGCGGTCGGATCCTGACTTTTCCTGGCCCTATTCCGAGCCAGGTATGCGGACTGCTTCTGGCGTGCAGCCGTCCTATAGGCTTTGCTAAACCATGGACGGCTGCGACCGCCAACCGGTATTTTGGGGCTGGGGATAAATAATTCCATCCCCATAATCACCGTTTCCGTGATGCAGTCCGTACAGACGTCAGGGTCCCTAGAGGAGAAGCATAGCTGCTTCCAAGGGCCTACCCTTGGAAGCAGCTATGCTTCTCCTCTAGCGTCCTAACGCGAAGAACTCACGTAGTCCATCCCAATCTGCTGACTTATACTGCCAGACTCTACGAGACCCATTCGCTGGAAAGCGATTGGTTCTCGCAACAGGGGCAGTGCAGCGGACCAGGCAGTGATCGGATGATCCTAAAGGAGCACCAACCACCACCCGGTATCCGTGTGGATTTGAAGTCAGCAGAAGGTCCAACAAGGAGGGCTCATGACTCTCATTATCTGGGACACGGGTAGGCTGTGTTACCAGTTGAGAGAGACCATAGGCCGAAGCCATATTGAAGAGCTGCCGACCCGGGAGGTCAGTGTTCCGGGACCCAAGCCACTCTATGTGCTGAGCATTGAAGTCACCAAAGACCACCACCTCCGCAGATGGAAACTGCTCCAATATTTTGTCTATCCCCCGTTCGACGTTCTCGAAAAGATGAGTTGACCCCAAATCACTGCCATGGGACCTGTAAAGGCACGCGTAGATGCGGTCTGTTCCACCATATTCTACGCGTAGCCATAAAATAGACAGTTCGCCATGTTCAAGGCCCCGAAGGCGGTTACAGCAGACATCACTCCGAACGAATATGCACACCCCGGCTTTACGATGGAAGGAATGCTCCAGTTCGTAGCCGGGGTATTTAAGGTATGAAATGTCGTCCGAAGCGCCTATCTGCGTCTCCGTCAAAAAGAGCAAGGCAGGCCGCGCCGTCTCGAGATGGTGATGGATGGCGTCGAGTTTACTGTGAAGACCCCTGATGTTGCAAAACTCCACTGATGATGTGGATAGGGAGTCCGCCGTAAAACACTTACTCTTTTTATTTTTCTTTATGGCCATGATTTGTGAAGAGTTTGGAGGATATGGGCACGCGCACAATGGGTACCGGTGACACTCGGAAAAAATGGGTGGTGACATTTGTCGCATGGCTAGACAATGGGTTTTGTGAGGAGCTGACACGAAACACGGAAGGGCCCCCGGTGCCCCCCCATGAATCACCGTCGGTTTCACACCGGTCTCCTACTCCGGCACGACGGCAACTCCACGGGATTTTCGCCGGTTGGCGGGACAGCCTCCCGAGGTAGGATTTCCCCGGGTTCGGGTCCCCTACTGACCGGCAGGTGGCCGGCGAACCATTCCCACCGGGCCCCCTGTACCCCGCATCAGCCCCTCACGCCCAACGCACAAGTCATGACCCCTATCAATGCCCGTTCCGAGCATCACCGAAACCCACCACGCGCTCAGGAAGGGAAAATGGACAGAGGCGGCAATCTCCCGCTACAACCAAAACACACCTAAGTGCTTCATGGCCGGTCACACGGGAGACGGTGGTACTGACCCGCTCGGGCCTGATGTCAAATAAGTAACCCCACTTGGCATCACACCCTACCACCAGTAATGCAGAAAGGTGATAATTGCTTACTTCCCTTAGTCGCCTTTTACGACACCCGCGGGAAAGAATGGGATGGCGACATCTGTATTCTTAATCCGTCACCACACGGAAAAAAGTTCCAGTACAGGCAGAGATACGGCACACAGCGAGTTTATTTAGTGGGTGAGGGCCCCAGAAATAAAATAAATGGACATCCTACAATAACTGATCCACAAAAACGCGTGGGTTTGCTTGATTATAAAAAAATAACGAAACTAGAACATTTCGCTGTGAAAGCGGAAAAAGACAGCCATATAAGCAATTTTCAAACCTGCGTCCTTCGCAATCCTGGGATGCTTTAGACTGCCGAGTAGTAAAAACCTACTTGCAACTCCCAATATCCACCTCACATTTTGTCTAATTGTAACTAGATTACTACGACAACTTAGCTAAAGCATTTCCCGAATTGTGAAGGCTGTAAGTTCGAGCTCGTAGATGATCTTTGTATTATAGCGCCACAAAACGCCCCAGTCTATCGTAATGTCAACCATCGATCATGGAATTACCAACATCAAGAGTGAACATCCGCTAACCATTTTCTTTTGTTAATGGAAATATCTTTTTCCACTTTTATATAAAATGATCTAGTAAAATAGCGAAGCATGGCAATACTAAAACCATAATAAGTTATTTATTATTAAGGCGGGAAAAAATGTACCTAACCGCACACCCCGTCTTTCGGGGCATCGAACGCTACCCAGTGTGGGGCCCTCACTCACTTAGTAAACCCGCCGTGTGCAATCTCTCCGCCTGTATTGGTGGATCAATGGAACTGATGGCATTTTGCTTTGACTCAATATCTAATGAAAATATAGAATTGTAAACATGTTTTAAATATACCTAAGTCTACTTTAAATAGAGTAGCTCATTTAATTGCCGTCACTATTATTTTTCATGATAATCCTTATCTCAGGCTAACAGACGTAGTCCGACATATTGGAATTTTCCCGGCAAATTCCTCAAAATGGCGTTCAACCGCGTTATAATCAGGTTGGCCATGACGAAGACAAAGAAGTAGGTAACAATTGAACGATAATTACTAAAAGATCACATCACCCAATTTGAAATGCAAAGATATTTATTGTCAACAACATACTCGTAATGTATTCAAACGGATAAGTGGCACAAAAGATAAAATGACTTGTTTCTACCATTCCAAGTTAATGGCTCACAGTGTGGTTTCGCATAATATAAGCGAAGATGTGGGGTTATGTAGACGAGGAGCCCACACATCATAAATGTATTACATAATATACTAGTTGCATCTAGTTTGACTGCGTATATTTATTTTAATAATAATGATTTGTTGAAAATATTAATTAGGCCTTTTCGGTCCGCTGGCTCCCACAATTTTTTTTATTGCTTATGGCGATACCTGTACACATATTATGTAGGTACTTATTAATTACTCCATTAGGTTTCTACGGGTCAGATAGTATAGCATTCGGTTAAGTGTGTGTACTGTGGCCTAAAATCGTTATGTCATTCTCAAAAGTAGAACAGTATGGCTTCGTTTTTTTGCCATATTTTTAACAAGTAAATAAGTATGGCACCCCCCTTTATAGCAAATACTTAATAAGGCAATATTATATAGCTTACTATGGTTTGTTTATCTTATCATAACTTGCATTATAGTTAGCCTATAACTTATGACGCCACTGAATTAATGTCACAGAGTTCTAGTGGTCTGCCAATTCAGGCGGAGAGATGGCACATGGCGGATTTATTTAGTGGGTGAGCGCCCCACATTACCTTGTTCGTTGCCACGATAGAGTGTGCGGTTAGGCACATTTTTTTCCCGCTTTAACAAAAAAAGGCAAATTGGCTACCGAGGACCAAATATTCCAACAATAATAAGATATATCTATATCTTTGAAGTCTGCCTCTTAGACTAACATATTTTTTCCTCCCGTCTCGACATGCTCAGACCAAACCCACTGGCCCGTGAAGACATTGAGGGACACGTATCCTGCCTTCTCCTAACAAAATAAATTACTTACAACATATTATCAAAAGAACATAACTATGTTAAAACAATACATTGAATAAACAGTCATGGTTGAAGTAGATATGGTTTAATTTACATCGTTGGGATCAATGTCCCTGAGAGGATAAATTTGTGACCTTTTTACACGATACATAGGTTGTGCTGGCTCGTGAGAACTGGGAGCCTTTTCTATCTGAATAAGTAATGCTTGAACAGCGACAGGTGTGGACTTGTATTAATGTTCATAGCATTTTATTATCTGTATCGCTTTTTAACAACCTTACTGTTATCTGCAGAAGCTTGCTTTTATATTTTTTTTATTGCGTACTGTAGCAGACGAGCCACGGCCTCCCGATGTTAAATGGTGAACGTCGCTCATGGACTCAACTATACCGGGAGTATTGTCAAGTCACTCACCATTTCATTTCACAGATATTTATGAAATGAAAGAATAAACGGCTATCTCCTGCTACAAACAAAACACACCGATGTGCTTCATGGCCGGTCACACGGGAGATGGTGGTACCAACCCGTTCGGGCTGCAAGTGAGTACTCTCACTTGGTACCCACCCCTACCACTAATAATGCAATGGGTGATAATTACTTACTTCCCTTAGCCGCCTGGTACGACACCTGTGGGAAATAATGGGATGGTGACTCTTGTATTCGTAGTCCGTTCGTAGTGGTGACCACACGTCTTTTTTTTTGTCTTGTACCCTGGGTCGGGCAATGGTATTGACTTTTTCCTAAAAAGAAAAATTCTCAGTAGCAGCCCGGAGTTTGGAAATGTGGCAGGTAAACGTCAATAGGCTCGCCCCCTATTACGTGGGACTTAAACATAGCTGGCGAGTCGTGGGTGTGTAATACACCTCTGCCTACCCCTTAATACAGGCGTGATGCTATGTGTTATGTTCTTTATTAATATACCTACATATCTGTATTTATAAAATTCGAAGTCCAAACTGACTCACTGACTGAGTGATATACCTATCCCTTATACGCTGGTCCTAGAGATATGCAATTTAGAGAGTGTGTGTTTTGTGAAGTTTAGAATCAACTAAGAAAGTGTTTTTAATTTTGTTGTTTCACCTGGACAGCCGGCGAACCTTGCGACGTCCGATTCGTTAGTGCTCTAAAAATAACCGCTTGCTAAGATACTTTGCGCAATAAACAGAGTGCACTTATGTTTTTGCGCACATATTCGTGAACTCCATCCATCAGCCTTTCGAGGTCCACTGCTGGACGTAAGCCTCCCCAAGAGAACGCCACAATATGTGTTTCGCTCATATGGGGGATAGTGCCGTAATCGCCACGCTTGGCAGGCGGGTTGGCGATCGCAGTGGATGTTGTTAATACTCGAAGGAGTGTTGCTGCCCATTCCCTCGGTATTCCCTCAGTCAGCTCTTACGACTCCCATGGGTGGAGAGGGATAGGACAATTCTAAAGGCCCCACACGGCCCATTCGTGATCTATAATATTATAATCTCTTGCGTGCACATCTAGTGTCTGTTGATACTGATCGCCGTGACGGTAATCAGTCTAGAAATAGTTTTTTTTTTTATACTGCGTGGGTGGCATTAAGCATACGGGCCACGTTACCGTAGTCTATAAACGCTAGCAACACTAGAAGCATAGCTCGCGTGTTGCCACTTTCAAGGAAAGAGATACGAGGTGGAGAGGACAGATAATAATGAGAGGATAAGGAGGTTTGAACCTCCTGTGCTCTCACTCACCATTCGTAACACAACAGTGGGATACCTTTGTTTCAGATGATCTTTTGTGAAAGGATGGTACTTAAAGTACAAATTATAATTTGTGAATAAGGAAAAAGAGTATTTTTTAGTACGAGCGGGAATTGAACCTGCGTCCCTTCCTATCCGGGGAAGTGCTCTAATCCACTGAGCTACCGTACTATTTGTTAGAAATACCCAATCTCCTTACCACATTTGTCTTAACGACCAATGCCACCTATCGGAAGCATTTGCATGCATTAATCCAATATAGTAAGTTTAAATTTGCAATTAAAATTTGATGGCGTAATTTTTTAAACATTTTGATCTATATTTTAGCACTTGACATGCTTGATATATAAAAATAAATCCTGGATTACTTATTACTAACTTAGGTATATATGCGATGGGGTGCGGGTCGGGATACCTCCGCGTTGGTGCACCTCGGGCAACGTCGGCACTCTGGTGCCGGCGGCTGAATCCCGGCAGGGGACGGGTCTCCGCGTGTCCCTATGACTAGCAGAGGGCACAGCGGATAGGCCAGACGTCCGCCGTGGAGGGTCAGCGGGGCCATAGTGGCCCCCCGACTCTGGGAGGGGGACAGCGGGGTCACAATGATCCCCCCGTCCTCGGAGACGGGGCTTTTAGCTCGAGTGGCGACGGGCTCACTGGTAGCAGTGGGCCCTGGCAGCCCCGCGTATCGGAGGGGGGCAACCAAAGCTGCAGATAAGGAGAAGAAAGGGATGAAAAAGAAGAAGGGAAAGACCTGTGGCAAGAAATCCACGCTCGCGGGTAGTCCCACCATAGATAGCGGCTCTAACGCCGACATGGATACGTCCACGTCTGATAGTGGCAACACTCTTCCCAAAGTGCTGAGCGCCTGCTTGCCGAAGCCTTCGGGGTCCAAGCAGAGCGCGGCCACATCGACGGAGCCACCAGCCGCATTGATAGAGCAGCCAGCCGCATCGGTTGAGCAGCCAGCGCGTCTCCTGAAGCGCCCGATTTTGGAGAAGAGGAGCGCGTCGTCGGAGTCGTAGGGCAGTTCTATGGAGATGCCCACGCCGGGAAGGCCGGGAAGGTCACCCAAGAGGGGCCAAGGCGCTACCAAGCGTATGGCGACCCGAGCCTCAACCCTAGCGGATGAGGCCATACTGCAGGGTTTGGGAGTGGGGCTTTCGGTGGAGGAGAGGGTAACCCTCCTCACATCGAAGCTCCCTGAGGAGCCTTAGGAGACTGACGGTCCACCCACGGTGGACCAGATTGTCCAGAAGGTTTCAGATGCCCTGGCCGTCGTTTTTACGGTGGCTAATGGGTCGCGGAGCCTTCGGGGCAGTCTCGCGGAGGCCCACAATAGCGCTATGAAAGTAGCCTATGGAGCGATGGAGTCTCTCCGGCGGTACTCGTTGCCGGGGGAGACTGGGAAGCTGGAGGCGCCCTACCGGTGCAGGTGCCTCGAGGCGGAGGTGGCAGAGCCCCGTAAGGAGCTCGCCGGCCGGCGAGTCAAGCCAAGCCTTGCCAAGGCCGGGCCGGAAACCTCTGCCTCAACGGCGGGCGCGGGGCCTTCGGCCAAGGAGGCCAGGCCTCCTTACAGAGGAGCAGATGCGCCAAGTCATCGATCGCATTAGTGCCATCTATGACCCGCGCATCGACTCCTTGAGCACTAGGGTGCCGCCGGAGCCAAGACTTCGTCCAGCTCTGGCCGCGGACAAGAAGGCCGCGCCGCCTTCGGCCCCAACGCCGCTACCCTGTCAGAGTGGCCGCGTGGGCACTTATTCCGTGGCCGCGGCCGCTACGCTAACTAAGGCAAGCAGGCTCAGACGGCGCAACGCTCCAAGGGCCAGCTCAAGGAGCAGTTCCCTCCCCTTCCGCGTGCTGACCAGCCCTCGCGGGCCCCAGCAAACATACCCCGGGATTCTCAAATCCCACCACCCGCCACCCGCCATGTCCGGCCCTGACGAGGGCTGGCAAACTGTGGACGGCGGGAGGAAGAAGTCGCGGGGTAAAAAGAAGAGGGGATCTGCGGCTGGAACTGCTGCCCAAGCCGTGGTGCCTGTAGCGCCAGGGGGCAAGCACGGCTCCAAAAAGAAGCCACGCAAGCGCAAGCTTCAGACGCTGAAAACGGCAGCGGTGGTGATCACCATGCTGCCGGAGGCGGAAGTGGGACTGAGCTACCAGGCCATTTTGAGGAAAGCCTGGGCGGAGATCGACGCCTCCGACCTCGGAGGCGTCGCCACCCGGACTCGCCAAGCCCGGACAGGGGCTTGAATCCTCGAGTTCCCTGGGGCGGAAGGTCCCAAAATGTCCGACACGATAGCCACGAGGCTGCGAGGTCTATTCTGCTTTTATCTTAGGGACCACGTCCCCTGCCGGGATTCAGCCGCCGGCACCAGAGTACCGACGTTGCCCGGGGTGCACCAACGCGGAGGTATCCCGACCCGCACCCCATCGCATATATACCTAAGTTAGTAATAAGTAATCCAGGATTTATTTTCGTTAATGTATTTTGCTCTAGAGCAAGATTGGTGTTTTATTAGAACGTAATTTAATTGTTGATCTTAGTAAACAGAGAGTATGTTCTTAATCTTGTCAAGTCCGTAAGCAGTGTATCATTAACTATTATGGCTCGTAATAAAGTTAGTAATAAAAAAATAAACAAGCCAAGAAAAAGGGGGAAATTAAAACGGGCTTTCGTCGCTGTTTCGCAGATGTTTTCTTACTAACGTATGGTGCCGTCACACACCTTTGGCCATCGCCCCCTTCGAGCGACGGATGGGGGAGATATCTCAAGATGCTTAACGTTTTTAACGTTCTTTTGTGACCCGCATTGTATCTTCTGTTTGTCCGTTCAGTGGCATTGGAAAGTGCGGTTATTGACACTGTGATATGCATTTTTTTTAATAAAACTAGGCACACCTTTTAGCAAGTCCTATGCCTTAGAGGATTTATTATAAAAAAAATAGTTTGTGGTGAAAAATTACGATACTTGTTTTGTGATAAATATATTATAGCTACTGTTATCGCAGCTTCGTCTCTGTAAGCTTTGTAATTTGATCCATAGAGTCGTTTTTGCGTATGCCACTAGGCACTTCTTGTCGTGGTAAAAATTATATATATGTGTTCATACATAGCATATATTACCTAAAACTGCAACAAATAAACTGCCTCTGTGTGTATCTTATAATATGTTCATCTATCTACCAACAAAATTTCATCCAAATACACTCTGTCATTTAGGTATAATTGATGGACGAACACCCAAACATCTTCACAAACTGTGACATTAACATACTAATTCCAACCATACCAATTACTAAGTTAATAAGCTTCATAAAACAAAAAAAATTGTAATATTTTAAGGAAAAGTTGTAGTGCTTGTTAAACTAGTGAAAAGACAAAAGACTGCCAATAAGAAGGAATTGACTTTGAACCTCAATCGGAAATTGAAATTTTGCAAAGCAGTGACCCACTTTTTCAAAATTATAATTGAATTTCATATATGTAACTGGCTGGTGATAGCATAGTTAGGAAACCTGTAAGCTTTTTTTTTTTGTTTAGGCGGGAAAAAATGTACCTAAACGCACACCCCGTTGTTCGGGGCAACAAACAGGGTAGTGTGGGGCCCTCACCCACTAAATAAACCCGCCGTGTGCCGTCTCTCCGCCTTTATTGGCAGATCACTGGAACTATGTTACATTCCTTCGGTGGTCCGCCGGCGGCTTACCCTTTCGGGTACCCTCTACTGAGCGACGCACCCGCACACGGAGCGTCGCACCTTCGCGGGAGGCCTTGCGGGTGGCGAACGTTCCCCGGTCCATCCACCCGCAGCCTCAGCTAGGGCGGCATTAGGCGCAAATACTCACGCCTGCGCCGCCCCAGTGGCGGCGGTTCGGGTCTGCGGAAGGATCAGCCTCCCTGGCCCTCTCCGCCGCTTCCTTCCGCAGGAAACCTGTAAGCCTGAGGTTTTTTTTGGTCTCAGCTTGAATTGGTCAGTGTAGTGTTCTATGGTCCAAAACCCTCTTAAACTTTCAATTTGGAGCAAAATATTGAAGGACCAAGTAAAAATGCGATAGCTTTTTCTAATGTGTTATGAATTTATATTTCCACCACGTAACGTTCCATAATGGTAACAATGGCGAGACTGGACCATAACGATACTGTCTTACGTAAAGAATGCACTGAATTGATTGGAGAGGACGATATCGCTTTATGCTTCGACATCTTTAAAAACATACATTCTAATATCATTGATGCAAGACTAGGTAGCGTGAAAAACAATTAGATTTTTTGCTTATAAAATGGCTTGTAATGAAATTGGGTACGCGCGGGTTCAAATCGTGACAATACTCTATACCATAGTATAGTTTAGTCTATGAGCGACGGTTACCACATAGCATCAGGAGAGCCGTGGTTCACTTGCAATACATATACGTATGTATTTTATTATATATATTTTACTTATATATTTTTTGTATACTACCTAGTATATGTAACTTTTTAGTATATTTTTATGTATATGTTTTGTATTGTTGCATATTCAACTCTTGTCAAAATTATTTTTCCCCCTCTTGTTTTCTGATGGAAATGTACCTTCCATTATCTCTGCATCACCCATGGTTGACTGGTAGAGAATGCCTCAGGCATTAAGTCCGCCATTGTAAAATTGAAAATGTACTCTTTGTTTTCTGTTTACATAAAGTTAAATAAATAAATAAGCAAAAAAAGAAATCAAGAGGCTTGGTACGCAGCTTGTGTCTTTACAAGTACATTATTATATAGATACTAGCCTTTGCCCGCGACTTCGCCGCAGTCAATTTTTCGGTTAGGTATATCTCAGGTCTCCGATATAGTAGCGGGAGAAAATGTATACCAGTTTTTAACGCTAATCAAGGGCTCTCAAATAAAAAAAGTTGCATCAAAATCCGTTCAGTAGTTTTTGCGTAATGCGCGAACAAACAAACAGACAAAAATTCTAAAAAAAAATTTGTTTGTGTTTAGACACGCCTATATAGCCTATTTCAGACATTTTCCCTCAAATATCTTAAATATACAGACACAGCTCTAGTATATAGACTAGTAGATATATCAACGCCACAGAGTACCTACATTAAAAATTGCCACACTATATTCAAGGATAACTACACTACACGTCTGGGAGTCTGAGAGATGATTCGTCACGGTTTGCTGGACGGAGGGTCGGCCCACGGCTTTTATGGAGACCAGTTATGTATAGCCAGCCTGTTTTATAGGTACTTCTATGTAGGGAGCTATGATATATCTATGCTATTACAGATCTTGTATTATTGCAAAAGTAGTTTAAGTTTGTTGGGTGGATTCAGTACATTTTATACATTGTTTTTAACTTCTGTAGTTTTTATATTTATTTTTCATTTTTGAGCTGAGTTTTACAATGAATTGAGCTATTTGGCTTTTCCTTTGGTATTGATCGCTTTAAGGGTGCAACACCCTGCTCTATGGAATAATCTCTGTATCCCAGGGTGCAAATATATAAATTGACTGACACAAATTACCTACAACCATTTGTAGATAATCAAAAAAAAATTTTTATTTTGTAGGTTTTTTTATTGCTTGTGGGCAGTAAAGCCACGGCCCATCTGACGGTAAATGGTAACCGTCGCTCATGGACTCAATTATACCCAGAGTATTGTCAAGCCTCTGCTCACTACTTCATTTCACCGATTTGAAATGAAAGAATAAATGGCTATCTCCCGCTACAGCCAAAACGCAATGATGCGCTTCATGGCCGGTCATGCGGGAGATGGTGGTACCAACCCGTTCGGGTCCGAAAGCAAATGAGCACTTCCACTTTGTACCCATCCCTAATTGCTTACTTCTCTTAGTCGCCTCATACGACACTCGTGGGAAAGAATGGCGCTGGTAACACTTGCATTCCTAGTCCGTCACCACATGGAGCAAGGCTTATGACTGCAGCTGCGACGGACCTTCACAAATATATTCTGATGCCCAGAAATAAAATGTGTACCAAGTATTTTATTTTTATAAAGCTTTAATACTTTTTATTATGGATGATAATTGCTTAGCTCCCTTAGTCGCCTCTTACAACACCCGTGGAAAAGAATGGGGTGGTGACACTTGTATTCTTAGTCCATCACCACACGGACAAACCGAATTGCACCCAAAACACTCGGCAGGTTTCAGGTTGGTATCTAAACCACTTCGCCACCAGTAATTTCAGCAGCTATTTTGGTGGCTTATCATTGAAAATAAAAATAAACATCAACACAGTTTTAATAGATATAATTATCGAAAATTAAATGTGCTTGTTGCAAGTGGTACAGTTAATTAATTCATTATTATTTGTATTTTAACATGTCATTTGTGAACTGTTCTTTTTTATTTAATTGCAATAAAAATTGGATTTACTTCTAAATTTTACAAGCAAGTTATTTATTTAAAAAAATCAACCATATTCACGATGTTTTATGGTCCACATAACGGTATAAGAATACGTTTGATAATATCATTTAGGGCCATTACACACTACAATCGCTTAATAGTAGCAAAACAAAGAAATAATAACGAATTATAAATTTACATATTTATCAGCTCGTACACATTTCACTTGTCACGCAATCATACTCGTCTGTCCTGTGTCCACTACTACTTATTATAACTCTATCATGTTGGCGCCAAAGGACGCCATGTTGTTTTTTTATGGTGACAGTTAACCTAAATTTTAATTAGCACATGTTCGTTTAGGAGCTCCCACTGACTATAGTATAAGTATAATACGAGTAGTACCTAGTAAATAGTTTATTCCTTTCTTAATATAAATATACAAAACAAACTTACAGTCGGGGTAAAAGAGGACAATTGATGATGATGATTAGAAATATGTATTCATAGGTACCTACCTTATATTTATTTTTGTATTTTCCATTGCGTTTAGTGGCAGACGAGTCACGGCCCATCTGATGGTAAATGGTAACTGTCGCTCATGGTACCGAGAGTATTATCAAGCTGCTGCTCACCATTTCATTTCACAGATACGAAATGAAAGAATCTCCTGCTACAACCAAAACACACCGATATGCTTCATGGCCGGTCACATGGGAGATGGTGGTACCAACCCGCACGGGCCCGAAAGCAAGTGAGTACTTCCACTTGGTACCCATCCCTACTACCAAAAATGCAATGGGTGATAATTGCTAGAACATGACATGTAGTCTTAGTCGCCTCATACGACACTCGTGGGAAAGAATGGGGTGGTAACACTTGTATTCTTAGTCCGCCGCCATACGGAGCAGGGCTTATGACTGCAGCCACGACGAACCTTCACAAATAGAGTCTGATGCCCAGAAATATAATTTGTACCAAGTATTTTTATAAAGCTTTAATACTTGTTATTATTCCTGCACTACAGACATTGAAGCATTCAAATTTCCAGAAATTATAAATTACGCAAGAAAAATTTAAACAACGCGTAGGATGTGACGTCATCATCTACAGTTAAAGTGTAAATAAGATTTGACTACTGGCTATTTATTTAAAGTTACTTGATAGATTTTGTATTGAAATCGTTAGTTTAACACATGTAAATTACTATTTTAAAATAAAGATATAAATATTGGTATAGTATCCATAAATCAACGAGTTCAGAGTCTAGGGAAATACTATCCACAGCCTCAAGATTTTTTTATATTATAGTGCGAAGCTTTGATCTCAAAATCATTTAAGACTTTAGCGAACTTGACCTTGGTACTTACTTCAACAGGAGGCTTCGTATGGTAGCCGAACGGTTCATTGCGCTTTAACCTTTAAAATGGCAATTCGAAGGGATTATAAGAACGAGCGTGTATTCCCCACATCTATGTTTACGCACGCACGTGCATAATTTTTGCTCGATTGGCAATCAATCTGTTGAGATGGTCGTCATGACCGAAATTCAGAGAGCTTCATCATCACCATTTACAACTTACATAGATATTTTTTTCGCAATTCTTATTCTCTTCGAGCACGTATTTCATCTCAAAACGAGAGAGAGGTTGAGGCTGTAAATCCTATCCTGGGCTGATTCGTGTTGCCAGGCATCGCCATCTGTCAAGAAAATCAACTTTTTAAAGATTTTCTTCAGGAAGCAGTGATAATTTGTAAAAACACAGTTTTGGAAAGTCAGTGTGCCTTTAGTAGATGTCCCAGGTCAGAGAGCGGATCGAACTTGGCATCATTGTCCTAGTAGTTTTCAGCCACGAGGTATCTCTGCCGCTGCTAGTCTAGATAGCTGCTGATATATGTAGTACCTAACTATAGGTAACAACCTATTGAACCTATCTAGAGAGATCTAATACCCGTGGTACACACCTAAATATAAAAATATTGTTTGTTTTTATAAAAACCAATGGCAAAGGTTTTTTTCTAAAAATTAAACACAAAAACAAACAGTAGGTTTGTTTTCAACGGGAAATTGCCAGTAAAAATATTTTTGTGGCCGCTTTTTTCATTCTGTAGCCCGTCACGCGAACTCCATGTTGAAATATGAATATTCTTTGTTATAATTCCGTGGTGCTGTATATTTCGTTATCTCCTGCTTTTTTGACGATTAATATTGTTTTCTGTGTAACACGTATTTCTCTCAGCATAATTAAGTTATAATAGCCGAATTAAATATCACAAAGCTACAATGCAAAAGCATTTTGCATATAACATTTTAACTTAGTTTTATAAAATTTTATTTTCAGTAAGTACAGATTGATATAAAAATATATCCTATATTTAATTTATGATAACAATTAATGTGAAATAGCTTAAAGATTTTACTAAGGTAGAGAATCAATATGTTACCTACCCGTGTCCTAATGTAGGTACCCATACCTGATCAGCTTCAATAGGACCGATATAATAGGTACTATTTCGCACTGCCTAGGTATTTTGGGATATTTTCTCACTTTTCTCTAGCAGTGAAATTGACTCTTACGACATTTGTGGGGTAAAATGGGGTGGTGTCCAAACCTCCCCACGGATAGGTACCTACATCCACCATTCACCATTACGCGGAGGAAAATACTTTCCAAGAAAATCGTGTGATATCTTTCTACCCTGGGAATATGGGAACTGTATAGGTACTTTATAAATATGGGCAGGACACTTCCGGTATGTACAATATTGATATTATATACTATGTTCGACCTTATTTCATAGCAGCCGAAAGTTAACAAAACAAAAAAAATTGGGAAGCAAACAAGATGACCGGCTATTGGTGGACGCGACGTTGCCGTTCTGGCATCCCGCCGAGATGCGCATCTCCTTTCTCTTTCACGCCCATATCGTTTTATATCCTCATCTCTTTCTAGACATGTCCGCAGGATCGTCTCGCTTGAAGACGCAACAGAGATAATTTTATCCGAAAGCTTTGAACTTCGAACGCTTACGTTTTTATTTTGATTCGAAGAACCAATGAAATGGCGGGAGAATATCTTTTGTTTGTGTTTTTGTTTCGTTTAGTAAGTTGATTACAAAGGTATTGAACAAAGGAAATATGTACATTATTAAGATTTATTTATAATAGATATGGGTCGGTAAAGCAAATTAAATTAAGACTAATTTGCTACTATAACTACTAGAATTTATTAAATTTATTGAAATCAGTTAGTACTTACTACAAAGATAAAAATTATAACGTAGGCACCTACGTTTGTTGAATCCAAAATATCCATGGTAGGTAAGTATATTCATCATAATTCAGTAAGATAGACATAACGATCGGATGTTCGGCGGTCATCGTCTCTCACGAGGTTCATGGCCAAGTGTGGCTTTGTTTGGCGTAAAGTCGCATAAAAGCTTTGTAATGTGCAATAAAACTTCTCACCGCTAGCAAATTATACAATAAACACAAACAATATTTGTCTCTACTTACCCCTATAGGACACAAGAGTGATAGTCTTTACAGTTATAGTGCCTACTATGGAGATTATCACAAAGTGCGAAAATGTGAAATCAATAATAACCATCTCGAGCAGGATTGGATCCTGCATCTCTTGGAATACCGTCCCAGATGCTTTGCCAATTCAGCCATCGCGACAATTGCTCGAGACTGCAAATTTTGATAACATATTCCTTCTTAACCTGCGCCACATGTCGCATGTATTTAAAACTGTCTCTTTGGTGTAGCGGTAGTGTGAGCGACTGCTGATCATGGGGTCTCGGGTTCGATCCCTGGGTCGGGCAGTGCTATTGAGATTTTTCGTAAAACGAAAAAATATTAGGAGCCCGGCATTTGGAATTGGTCCGGTAGACGGCAATAGGCTCGCCCCCTATTACGTGGGACTCAAACTACTTGTTCTCATCCTCTAATTATAACATTTAGCGTCTACGAGTATAAGCTATACTAACAACTTATAATCCGGAGTGCTTGTTTGTCACGAAATGCAGTGAAGTTCTGATATGAACAAACATATTAATTTCTGCTCAGACTTCAGAATTCCTTCAAATCATAATATATAATAGGTGTATAAGTAGCAGTGATAGCCTAGCGGTAAAATCAAGGACTGCAAAAACAGTGGTATCGAGTTCGATTCAGAGTCCAAGGTTCTGACCTCGTACGACACAAGCCTCTAAATTTTCGAGATTTTTCGAAATTATGTGTGTATTTGTTTATAATTTATCACTCGGTGAAGGAAAGCAACGTGAGGAAACCTGCATGCCTGAGAGATTTTCGCGACGGCTTTTGAGGTCTGGCAACCTGCACTGGGCTAGCGTGGTGGTCTATGGCCTAATCCCTCTCAGAGGAGACCCATGCCCCATAGTGGGACAGAAAAGAGGTTGAAAAAAAAGTTCCTATTCGGGGTTCCTATACCTATGTATGCTAAAATTATATTTTTTTAGTTAGTATAGTATTGCGATTTACTTGCAGCAGACTAAACTAATTTGTAAATATGAAAACAAAAAATATTGTTCTAAAGAGATCGCACTATAGATTGTCTATGAGTTCAATTTTAGAACGTAGCGCTTCGTTTATGAGCTGTATCGAAGTCACCAGTTCATTTTTCTTTTGTCGTTTCTTAAAATGATATAACCTAGAGTGCATGCAAATTCAGTTACGTTATTCATATAAAAAAAAATCATATACTTTGCTTGGAATGTGGGTTACAAAATATGAATTTTATATGTAAAATAATAGTTTGCTCCGATTTCGTACTGATTATTATAAAATTTCATTATAACTTGCTGTTTGTTTCTTTCTAAATTGGAGGTTGATTTAAATGTTGCGTGAATTTATGGAGATTCAAAAGGAAATAAATTTGTTGATGTAATTTCAAGAGTTGGTCGGAAATAACCTTATTTCCTCTTTGTACGTCTTCGAGTTTTTCTGATTCGTTGTGCCTTGAATATTGTTCCAGGCTTGGTTTATTTCATGGACATAAATAGGCTTTTAACTAATTCATTATTCGCTCCTCTCACTCACACAAATATACTGAATTTAATAAAATATTATATTATTTTTATAATATTATTTACACATAAAGTTAATATCAACATATTTTTGCCACTTGCTACGTTGAATCGCAAAAATTTGAATACGTTTTTGTTGCAATTTATAAATGTAAATAAAATATATTGTTATTCAAAGTTTATATTTCTGTAAAGTTAAAAGTAAGTTTGGTTACATTTTTTTATTATACTACGTGGGTGGCAAACAAGCATTACGGCCCACCTCATATCAAGTGGTTACCGTAGCCTATAGACACTAGCAGGACCAGAGGCATCACTCTTGTATTGCCATCTCCACGGAAAGGGATAGGAGGTGGATAGGAAGGATAGTAAGGAAAGGATAAGGAGGGGGCTCGAGCCTCCAGCGCTCTCACTTACCACACAAAACACAACGGCATCAGTATCTGCCGTTGGTTCACGCTGATCTTCTGTGAGTGTTCTGTCTTCCCCGATCAAGCCTTCATGCTAGGAAAAGCATCACTCTGAAGTAATGCAACATAGTTCCAGTGGCCCGCCAACACAGGCAGAGAGACGGCACACGGAGGGTTTATTAAGTGCGTGAAGACCCCACACTAACCTGTTCATTGCCCCGAACAACGTGGTGTGCGGTAAGTATATTTTTTCCCGCCGTAACAAAAACAAATAAAAAATGGAAAAGCATGGCTCTAATATTAAACTGAAAATTGGAAGTGTACGACAGCAAATTTCCAAGATTTAATGAAGACCTCTGAAGTAATATCACACAGTTCTAGTGGTCCGTAAATATGTAAGGAGAGAAGGCCACGGTAGGTTTATTTATTGGGTGAGTGAGTCACACACTAGCCTGTTCGTTGCCTTGAACGACGGGGTGTGCGGTTAGTTAAGTTTTTTCCATCTTAACATAAAAAGAGGATTTAGGAAAGGAAGCAGTATATTCATAGTGCTACCTATAGGCTGTCACTATGGATAAATCCGATTCTGTCAGCGGTGGAGGACATAAAGCTTATATGTATAATTTTCATGCACCTAAGTAATATCAATGTATTACTTTTCATGTGTGTGCGTGAGTGCTTACGAGGGTGTGCGTATGTGTGTGTTTACTTAAATTTAACTAGTATATTCTTGCTTATGTTATTTGTAAGTAGTAAAAGCTATTTTATTTATGGTACTGTATTCTATAAGTCGCCTATATTTGGTAGGTCACCGCGGGCAGTGGGTAACGGTCGTCTTCACAACTGTCTTGAGAAATGAATATAGCAGCACGCAGTCGGCTGACGTAATGCCTGTAGAAACAAATAGAACAGTCAATTATATTAATCTGAACACAGACGCACAGTTCTGAAATAAATGTATTTATTTCCCATAAGATATATCTATAGATACTCCATCCATCCATCAGCCTTTTCGTCCACTGCTGGACATAGGCCTCCCCAAGAGAACGCCACAACGAGCGGTTCTGTGCGCTCATATGGGGGGGATAGTGCCGTAATCGCCACGCTTGGCAGGCGGGTTGGCAATCGCAGTGGATGTTGTTAATATTCGAGGGAGGGCTGCTGCCCACTCCCCTGGTATACCCTCAGTCGGCTCTTACGACTCCCATAGGTGGAGAGGGGTGAGACAATTCTAAAGCCGGCCCCACACGGCTAAATCTCTCTGTCTATAGATACTACTGCTCTAAATTATGATTGTATTTGTTACCGAATTATCACTACCCGGTGAAGCAAAACATCGTGAGTAACCTTTTGGCGACGGCTTATCAATTAACCATTTCGTAACACTGTCCTGGGTTGTAACACTGCTATTCCAAGAATGAGTAGTAACCTGAATATGATCATAGGTACAGCAGACATCTATTCAGTAAACGTAAGCTCATGTAAAAATATTTTTTGATAACATACACAATTAACACATCTAGATTGCAATGCTTTAAGTTCTGAAGATTAAAATCCATGTCCTTTTTTTTCTTTTAAGTTCTGAACACATAAATCCCTGTTCTTTTTTTTTTCTTTTATTCAGAAGCATGTTGTGTTCCTCTGTAATTAGTTGTACAATAGGACTTACCTAACAGCTTTAATTATGTAACCTACGTTGTAAGAGTTTTCTGTAACAACTGTTGAGGAACCTTATAAATAAATAAATAAACCCGCACTGGGCGTGGTGGACTCTCTCTCAGGTCTCAAACCCGTACTCTCCAGAATTGGATTATGAAAAACAACAACTCAATATTGTCATATATCAATCAAAATTTGGTGTTCATATCCATCCATCGAAGTCCACTGCTGGACATAGGCCTCCCCAAGAGAACGCCACAACATGTGTTTCGCTCATATGGGGGATAGTGCCGTAATGGCCACGCTTGGCAGGCGGGTTGGCGATCGCAGTGGATGTTGTTAATACTCGAGGGAGTGCCGCTGCCCACCCCCGGTATTCCCTCAGCCGGCTCTTATGACTCCCATGGGTGGAGAGGGGTGCTACAATTCTAAAGCCGGCCCCACACAGCAAAGGTGTTCATATAATGATTTTTATTACTGCGTCCTTGGAATCCCGGTAGCTGATACCTGTACAGTATTTTAAATCTTCAAACCACGTCCTTTTCTTCTTCAAGTTCTTTAACTCCCAATATCATGATGATAGTTAAAAACAGAATAATTTAAAAGTAATTTTGGATAAGACTAAATAAATATAATTTACTGGACATGCTTCAGATATATAAAAATTACGACAAATACAAATTATCAGGTGTAGTGTATCACCATTGCTTAGGCATTCGTTGTAAGATTTAATAGAAATAAAGGCCTTTTCTTTTTTTGGATTTAAATATATAGCAAGTCTTAAAATAGCTACATGTATTATATTAGAAGCGAAGAACATAAACATTTATTTAATGCGAAAATTAAGCCGCTTGCCTACTGTAACCAATTGCATCGACTTAATTTTCTCAACTTTTTTAAACATATTTTTTTATTATTTTATTATATTTCATTTATAGGACACTTCTATATCTTTTTAGCTCTATGTTGACAGGTGCGCACGCGTCACCATTGTGAAAAAAGCGTTCGGTGAGGGACTCGCACGATATAGTTTTTATACACCAATTAAAGTGGCATACCTACTTTCTTTTAGGGGTCGTGATAATCTTTTTGTATTCGTTATGCAAAATCTTTAGAAATACAAAAAAAAATGTCTGAATGTGCCTCTGTGTAACTTTTGCCTTTTTTCTAATACGTCATACGTATTTTGTACTTAGCTAGGATCTTTACAAAAAAATTAAAACGGTTGCTGACGTAACATTGTTCAAAAACTAACAATTCTCTAGGTACCTATAGCTAAGTATTGATGGTAACTCATCAAAGGTCTTTACGAATGAATCAAAGTTTCGGTCTGACTCACTTTTGGATATTGGAATAACCACGCAATCTATGAAATACAGATCATCAAATCATGTATCAATTAACTCAATGGGTTAGAGTTAGGATCTCATACACTCATACATACGTTAAGTATTTATTTCGTTGACTGCCGCATATAAGCCACCCGTTCGTTGTCGTGCTCCCACAATAAGTAGCCCCATGTCACCTGTATGCAATGGCTCCCTACAGGAGCATATCCTCAGCCCATCTATAGGGCTATTCTGCGCTGCATTGCTTATTGCGTGGCCACTACGCCAACTATGAATTTCCCCCCAAATAACTGCCTCTGTGGTGCACCGAGTGTGAGCCACTGCTGATCATGAGGTCTCGGGTTCGATCCCCGGGTCGGGCATTGTTATTGAGCTTTTCCGTAAAAAGAAAAATTATCAGTAGCAGCCCGGAGTTTGGAAATGTGCCTGGTAGACGTCAATAGGCTCGCCCCCTATTACGTGGGACTTAAACATAGCTTGCGAACCGTGGGTGTGTAATACACCTCTATCTACCTCTTCGGGAATACAGGCGTGATGCTATGTTTTATAAGAATACATAGTGTTAAGATTTAAAACATACAATAATGGTAGAGTCTTGATTATCTCAGCACGAATGGGCTGACTTGATCGAGGAGGTCATAGAAGATCAGCATGAAAAAAGTACTTCTACAGTTGTGTTGTATACGGTGAGTTAAAGCACCGGAGGCTCTCTCCACTTTCTATCTATCCCATTTCTTCTGAGTTAGCAATGCACAAGTGATACTTCTGGCGTTATTAAAGTCTATAGGCTACGGTAACCGCTTACCATCAGGTGGGCCGTATGCTTGTTTGCCACCTGCTTAGTATAAAAACATATAGTCAATCTTAAAAACAGTACAATACAGTTTAAATAAATAAATATTCACGGACATTTTCACACAACATCCTCTAGTCCCAAACTAAGATGAATGCTTGTGCTGAGGGTACCAGATTACGGATATAATACATATATTACTTTTTTTGTAAATACATACCTACATATAATAGATAGAAAACACCCAGAAGCAGTACAAATATCTGTGTTCATCACACAAATATTTGTCCTGAGTCCGGTAAGTACACGAGGAGCGTCCTGAAAATGATATATTTTGAAATTAATTCTTCGAAAAGAAGTTGTGCTGGTACATGAGCTACTATAATTTAATGGAATAAACTGGTTGATAGGTCATCCTCACCTATCAACCAGTTAGAAAGTTTTAACCAAGAAGCGTTGAGTTAGAATCATAGCTTGAACCAAGTGTCTTTGCCTTTTACATCAGAAAATTTTCAGTAGCAACATGGAGTCTGCTTCTGTACCCTGGGGATTTCATCGAGTATCCCCAGATTGTATTATAATCTACTATACTAATAAATGGAGAGCCGGTTTTTTTGTTCGGTTATACTGCGAAAACTAGTGAACCGATCGGAATAATACTTATACCATAAGATGCAGTGTATTTCGAAAAAAAGTTTTAGTATATGATATGTTGGTGATTACTTATCCGGAACCTATATTTTGATGTGAAACATCTAATGCGGAGGGTGAGTAAAACCAGCTGTTAGCGTGGCGACGCTTATAACTATATAAATGCCCGCGGACGAAGTTGCGGTTAACTATTAATTATGTAAAATAAGTACACTTTGTTTTATTTAGTGTAAAAAAACGCACATTGATTTATCGATATTTACCTATTTATTTTAGTTCTAATTTAAATAAAACTATTTATATATACCTATATCTAAATTAATATATATTTAACTATTTATAATTTTGGTTCTGATACCCTGCATTAGACGACAATAAACTCGTATCTGCTTACATGGGACAGTAATATAGAATAAATATCGGTGTTACGCCTCTTAAAGCACATAGGTACAGTTTTTCTCAAATTTATTATTTAAGACAAAATACTCGGTAATTTTATTGAAAAGGATACATTTTTTTATCAATTTCCGTAGTAAAATATAGTGATACTATTTTATTACGTTCCCATACAAGTGTTAATGAGCCGTTAAAAAGGCTACGCTTTGGTCGCAATATAAATAGTTAATTCGTTGTAGGTACTACCATTTGTTTTAACTAGTTTATCGTAACCGCTGTGTACGAGGGTAAGATCTATTGGATTACATTACTATACACCTGGCCAGTAAAAGTTCATTTCACTTAAGTCTGTCTAGAGAAATTAACTGTTATCTTACACGAAAGGTGCACAATTAATTTTAAATTATATTCATTGAAACTTTTGTCATATATTTTATTTATAGCTTATTTCATCATTATTATTATAATTGACATAAATATTGCAGCAATAAATATAAGCTTAAAGGTTTTTATGTGTTTTAAGCTATTTATATGTTTGTTCGTTCGCGCATCAGGAAAACTACTGGACCTATTTTGATGCAACCTTTTTATTTGATACCTCTTAATTAGACTTAAAACTGGTATCCATTTTATTCCGCTACTATATCAGGAACCTGATATAACCTAAAAACTAGCATTTGGTTGCGGCGGAGCCGCGGGCAAAGGCTAATACAATAGTAGTTACTTATAAAGCTGTAACCTATATATTTGAGAAAAAGACTACTTAGGCGTCTGTGGAGTAAGGCTGACTGACCGCATTCATACGACGTAAGAGAGCGAGTAGGTATTAAAGTGAGTACCTACTGGTGTAAAGATTCAAAAGGGAGTGCTCCGATGGTTCAGACATGTGGAAAGAATGCCGGACGAGTGACTGGTTTAGAGATATATAGATACAATGCGAAAGTGGAAGGATGTAGGGGAAAGTAGGGGAATATCGAGACTTACCTACCTAGATCAAATCGGTCATGTATTTAAGTAAGTTAGAGTTAGAAGCCTCCAAAACAGGCGAACGTGTATAAAGAGAATTATGAATGTTGAGGAAGCGAGAGATGTATCCAAGAATAGAGCTTTTGTCTCTCTGTTCTCTCTGCCTACTCCACAAGTTAGATGGCGTGATGATAATAAGTAAGTAAGCGTCTCTGAACACAAAGCATTATTTTTTTAAATATTTATCTGTGTATTTGTTCGGGCTTCATGGAAATACTACTGAACGCATTTTGATGAACCTTTTTTTGTATGGTGATAGCTCTAGATTATACCTAAAAACTGGTATACATTTAATGCTGCTATTATATGGGGAGCCTGAGATATAATCTAGATTTTAATTGTGGCGGAGCCGTGGGCAAAGGATAATATTCTAAACCTCCACATTTAGGTATAAGTATAGTCTATGATTCGCAGTGCGGGGCCGGCTTTAGAATTGTCCCACCCCTCTCTACCCACGGGAGTCGTAAGAGCTGACTGAGGGAATACGGGGGAGTGGGCAGCAGCACTCCCTCGAGTACCTATTAACAACATCCACTGCGATCGCCAGCGGCGATTACGGCATTATCCCCCATGACGGGACCGCTCGTTGTGGCGTTCTCTTGGGGAGGCCTATATCTAGCAGTGGACGTTGAAAGGCTGATGGATGGATGGATAGTGTATGATCGCAAACATTTTTTACACATAAAATGACAATAAATAGCTCATGAAGTCTGGCCCGTAGAATCATCATCATCCATCCATCAGCCTTTTAAAGTCCACTACTGGACATAGGCCTCCCCAAGAATGGGGGATAGTGCCGTAATCGCCACGCTTGGCAGGCGGGTTGGCGATCGCAGTGGATGTAGTTAATACTCGAGGGAGTGCTGCTGCCCACTCCCGCGGTATTCCCTCAGTCGGCTCTTACGACTCCCATGGGTGGAACAATTCTAAAGCCGGCCCCACACGGCATGTACACACGCATGGCCCGTAGAATGTAACTCACTAAATCGTATCGACATCGCATCGTGTCATTGTCATTGGTTGAAAGATCACCGTGATTGGGGGAGCGATTATTTTGATATCACGCGTCTATGTCTCTACTAATCACAAATAAGAAGACACGATCTCGATACGATTTTGTGAATCACATTCTAAGGGGGCTGAAGTTTAAACGATATCAGATCATATGTTTCACTGTTTGGGTTATTTTTAAATAATGGAGACTATTGTCTCATGATTTAATATAACATTTATTCTTCGTGCAGTCTGTTATGGCACGGCTCGTGCTTAAGCCATAACAGATGGAAGATACAATCTGATAATATTTACGTTTTTTGTGCCATGTTATATGTTAAATCGATACGCATTAATGGATTGGTTATTAATTGCCATAATCACGGTAAGATGCATAGCTCAGGTTAGTATTATGTTACCACTGAAGGAATGTAACATAGTTCCAGTGGCCCGCCAATAAAGGCGGAGAGACGGCACACGGCGGGTTTATATAGTGGGCGAGGCACTACCCTGTTCGTTACTCTGAACGAGGGGTGTGCGGTAAAAAATAGGTTGGCTGGGTATCATGTTCAAACGTCGGCACGCTTATTTTAACCTACTGTAAAGATGGCGCCTCATTTTCGATCTTTGATCCGAAGTGTTGTGGATTCGATTCCACTTACACATTTCACAGGGCGATTAATTTACGCAAGCTACAAACGTTCTTTGTCTTTATATATCTTGAATAAGTTATATAATTGCTTATTAAACTGAAACTTCTTAAGCTGCGCCATGAGAATGATAAAAAGGATTGGCGTTACGTTTTATGTAACTAAATACATGAATAGTGAAATATTATTATACTTCTTAAATCGATATACTTATTTTTAATTTTGACTGCCTCGGTGGTGCAGTAGTAGTGTGTGCGACTGCTGATCATGAGGTCTCGGGTTCAAACCCCGGGTCGGGGAATGTTATTGAGCTTTTTCGTAAAAAGAAAAATTCTCAGTAGCAGCCCGGAGTTTGGAAATGTGCCCGGTAGACACCAATAGGCCCCCTATTACGTGGGACTTAAACATAGCTGGCGGTTCGTGGGTGTGTAATACACCTCTGCCTACCCCTTCGGGAAATACAGGCGTGATGCTATGTATAAAAATATATTACGAGTGTCTTTCCTATCCTATTTAAAAAAGCATACCTATTGATAACCTAACCAACAGAAGTTTCACTTCGAGCACGTTTACACATTGATACACACACTTTTTTGCATAATTTGTCGCTATACAGGAGTTATTTCTTCATCCATCCCTACATCAGCCTTTTTAAGTCCACCGCTGGACATAGGCTTCCCCAAGAATGAGGGATAGTGCCGTAATCGCCACGCTTGGCAGGCGGGTTGGCGATCGCAGTAGATGTTGTTAATACTTGAAGGAGTGCTGCTGCCCACTCCCTCGGTATTCCCTCAGTCGGCTCTTATGACTCCCATGGGTGGAGAGGGGTGGGACGATTCTAAAGTCGGCCCCACACGGCAAAAATGTTATTCCTTACTCTACCGAAAAGCGTTGTTTTAAAAAAAGTAAACAAAAATACCTTCCACGCTTAGCGATAAGGTTTTATTATAAAAATAGTTTAAAAAAGTTACAATATTGATTTTTGCAATAATAACGTAGCGCTTATTTTAAATATCCCCATTTGTCTGCAAGATAGTCACCCATAGTAAGCTCACCGCGTCACTTCCGGAATACGGAGGGGATAAAAACCTCATTTCCGGGAGAACCCTTCCTTTAGGGGACGCACAATCACCCTGTTGCTATGGAGATTTTTGTGTGCGTGTACTTTGGGCTTTTTACGTTCTTTTTTGCGTAGGGTCAAAACAGATCGATAATAAGGGCATAAGTAGACCTACCTATTAAGTTATATGTCATTCTAAAATAATATATTAGTATAGTATTGACAGCAGCAGAAATATTTCATTATCACCACCCTATTGATCAGTTTTGGGTGAACACGTTTACAGATAAAGGGGCCTTATTAGTCCTCCAAGTCCTCCAATCCTTGCTTATCCCAGGATGAATGGGCTGACTCTATCGGGGAAGTACCACCCTCTCAAAAAAGATCGGCGTGAAACAATGGTAGATACACCTACCTTTGTTTCGTATAGCGAGTGAGAGTGCCGGAGGCCCCTATCCTCTCCTTATTATCCTTCTTATCTTCTCCTTAGTATCTATCCTCTTCTAACGAGGATAATCTTTTCCACCTATTATCTCTTTCCTTGTGATGGCGACGTGCGAGTGATGACTTTGATGTTGCTGGCGTCTATAAGCTACCGTAATCGCTTACCATCAGGTGGGCCGTATGCTTGTTTGCCACCCACGTTGAATAAAAAACAATGGTCAGATTAATTACTTTTACTGCTGGCAGCGGCTTCTTCGTAACCTTGCTATCATCTAAGGGCCTTATTCATAGAAACTAACACAACGCTATAGCACTAATTTAAGTAAAACACTGTTTTGTCCCTTTTCAACAAAGTGCATTGAAAATTTTACAGAAAGTGATAAAACATCTGTCAGCTTAAACAGTGTTTTAAATCAGTTTTATTTTATTATGAATAAGGGGGTTAGTTGCTATCTCTTGTTACAGAACATTTTCCCAACTAAAACACAAAGTACCTACGATAATGTTAAATATACAATCAGGATTTGAAACTGCGTCCCCTGGATTACGGTTACGACACTCAAGGAGACGCAGGTTCAAATCCTGATCGTGGCTATGGTAGTAAATTGTCAAGCATGTCAAGTGCTTAAAAGATTTGTAAAACAAAATATTCATAAATAAATAGCTCTCTAAAGTTAAAGCATTTGGAAAGTTGCGGAAATGCAAGAATGATATCTATATTTTAAGTGCAAAAATACCCTACTGTTTACGTAACGACGTTTAAACCATAGATATAGTATACGTTTAAAATCTAGAAATTAAATAGCCTTACCACCAAAGTCATATTACCACAAAGTTATATGATAAATAAATGAAAAACAGCAATGTTCCGTAACTTTAGTACTAAACCTTTAATTTAGTATCAAAGCCTCCTCTGCCTGCAAAGAAATTGGTCTACTAATATACCACACTGTAGGTAAGGTAGGTATAGTGCTCCTGGACCACTGAAGTAATCCACAGAGTACCAGTGGTCCATCAACACAGGCAGAGAGATGGCACACGGCGGGTTTCTTTAGTGGGTGAAGGCCCCACACTACCCTGTTTGTTGCCCCGAACGACGGGGTGTGCGGTTAGATACATTTTTTCCCGCCTAAACAAAAAAAAAGGTATAGTGCTCCTATGGTTTGGTTCCAAGTGAGATCCAATATATCATTACCATATTTCAATTAATTAAATTAACGATAGACATAAAAACACAACATTTGACCATCTCATGGTGCATATTGACTTTTCCATGCGATTTGCCATGGACCGAGGGGAGTCGTATTTACAGCAAGCCAAATCAAACATGCCCACCCCTGGTGGTTATAACAATGTAATGATACAGGTGAGATATCGATTTGTTATGCTGAGGGGTAACGTAATGTTAGATATTTGGTTCAATCATTTGAGTGTCTTGTTCAATTCATTATTAAATGCTAAACATAATATTTAACCTCAAAATTTACTTCTCGTTTTAATTGCACGGATGGTTAAGCGATTCAGTTAAGCCGTATAGAGTGCGATTGACTGCATCAACTACTTATGCCGATTATTGTCGGTTCGGTACCTATATAGAACATTATTTGTACCATCCAAATAATAATCGTGAATCTGAATCTGTGTATACCTAATTTGTGCCTGTTTAAAGTATGTTTGCAGTCATCCGAGATACAAACAATATTTCCTAGAGCAAGCTTTAAAATGGACTACTTCGATCAAATCGAAGATCTTATATATAAAACTCAATTGCTGCTCGGTAATCTCGCTAAAACTCAAAAATGGATGGACTGATTTGAATAATTGTTTTTTTTGTTTCTTCGCTCTAACACAGTAGTTTAAAAGATTAAAAAAATAAGCAAAACCCATAAACACACTCGAAAAAGTTTTAAAATCTTAATTGGTAATTTGGTATGGGAAACGATTGGATTATGGAACTGACAATAACTATCTAAATTCAAACCTTAGACGATGCAGATTGATTAGGATTGATATTGATAATCACCGATAAAATAAATTGAGTTGATATGAAGTTCACCGGGTAATCTAGTAAGAAAAAAAACTAAAAATAAAGGTGAATTTTTACCATATATTACTCTGAAATAAAATTCATTCTTCCCACATAAACCTATTAGCATCTGTTATAAAGATCTTGAATAAAAACAACAAAATAAAATTATTAACATCTTAACATTTGTATTACTTAAATTAGGAATTACTGAGCACGCGATTGTAAGCACTTAAAATTTTATCACTACATGTTTTTGATATTAACATAACATAAAGCTACCTAAAACGCAAAACACTAATACATTTATTTACTTGTTTTTTGTCCACGGCAGCGGGCATAAGTTAGCAACCTAAATACGTCTCTCTGGACCAAAAATATAGTGGTCTGCCAGTACAGGCGGAGAGATGGCACACGGCGGGTTTATTTAGCGGGTGAGGGCCCCACACTACCCCCTTCGTTGGCTTAAATGACAGGGTGTGCGATTAAGAACATTTTTTTCCCGCCTTAACAAAAACAAGGATGGACAAACCTGCCCAACCTTCTCTGTATTTCATACTATGTGTATACCGAATTTCGTGGTGATTGTTTAAGCAGTTACGGCATCAAGAGATCATTAACCAACAAACTCAATTTCACATTTAAATACAAGTTCCCGTGATATCCATGGATTACCATCGTTCGTCCTCGCAAAGAATAACGTAATGTTGTATAGCTTGTATTAGTTAGACAATGTCACTTTTTAATATTGAAAAACAAAATACATCTGTTTTAATAATTTAAGAGTTCATCGATCACAAAAGAACAAATATTTCAGTCTTTATATTTCCAGTATTCCTTTTTTTGTTAAGGCGGCAAAAAAATTTCCTAACCGCACACCCCGTCGTTCGGGACAACGAACAGGGTAGTGTGCCCTCACCCACTAAAGAATCCCGTTGTGTGCCGTCTCTCCACCTTTATTGGCGGGCCACTGGAACTATTACATTCCTTCGGTGGTATATTTTCAGTATAGGTACCTAGTTATTTTATATAAGTAGGTGATTCATGAGGAAGCATCCAGAAGATAATCCGTTTCGGAGCTGCTAGCTGAGCTAATATTGATCGACTGAGGTAGACGACCTACAGATCTCGTTAGCATGTTTTTATCTCTTAGTAAATTATTTTGTGTATAACACCTGCAACTAATTAACAATGTTCATATACTGAAATGTATAAAAGTACAAACTAAATGGCCAATGAACCTGCTATTTTGTAACATCAAAGACGCGTGACGTAATTCTGTTGTTTATTTGGATATAACTGTCTCTGTGGTGCAGCGGTAGTGTGAGCGACTGCCAATCATGAGGTCTCGGGTTCGATTCCCGGGTCGGGCAGTGTTATTAAGCTTTTTCGTTAAAAGAAAAATTCTCAGTAGCCGCCCGGAGTTTGGAAATGTGCCCGGTAGACGGCAATAGGCTCGCACCCTATTATGTGGGACTTAAACATAGCGAATCGTAGGTGTGTAATACACCTCTGCCTACCCCTGAAGCCAGAGCAGATGTTAGAGTAGCAATAGGAAATGATGTGTAATCAGTCTCATTCAAGTCTCAAAATCACACTTAATACAGAATTGATTACTTTTACTTATGGACGGAAAAGTAACATTAGTAAGTACCTAGAACTAGACTAGTGTGCTAGAACAAGTGGATGAATTTGTATATCTTGGATGTGGATTCAGTCGGGATGGAAGGTACACCACTGATGTAGAAAGAAGAGTGAATGCGGGAAATAGAGTGAACGGAGCATTGGGACAACTTCTCGGCAGCCACCACCTCAGCGAGAAGGCACGTGTCGCAATACACAACGCAGTGCTTGTCCCAACGTTATTATATGGAAGCGAGAGTTGGGTATGCAAAAAGGAGCATGAAAGCAAAATCAATGCGGTCGAAATGCGATCTCTGCGGAGAATCTGTGGAGTGAGGCTGATTGACCGCATTTGTAACGACGACGTAAGAGAGCGAGTAGGTATGAAAGAGAGTATTGGAGTAAAGATGCGAAAGGGAATGCTCCGATGGTTCGGACATGTGGAAAGAATGCCGGACGAGCGACTAGTTAAGAAGATATATAATGCGAAAGTGGAAGGATGTAGGTACAGGGGGAGACCGAGACTCACCTACCTAGACCAAATCGGTCATGTATTGAAGGAAGGTGGAGTCAGGAGTCTCCGAAACCGGCGAGCGTGTATGAAGAGATTTATGAATGTTGAGGAAGCGAGAGACGTATGCAAGAATAGAGCCTCTTGGCACTCTGTTCTCTCAGCCTACCCCGCAAGGGAAATGGCGTGATGATAAGTAAGTAAGTAAGTAATGGAGTTAAAACAATCTATTGGGCTCTTCTGACAGGAAATACCTACTTAGTACTCAAGATTCTGGAGCTATAATCAATAAACGGCATTGGATTCGCCCATATTTAATGGTTGTAATGGGGATCCACGGGCAAAGCTGAGCGCAGTTAGCACTATCGGCGAGATGCCACTGTCTTATATTAATTGCTTTGTTTGCCTGAGAATTGTTTGCTATTATTGTGTTTAATTTTAACAATATCGCTGATCAACCAGCGATATTGTTAAAATGTACATGGAAGATTAAAGAATTAAAAGACGCCATGCTGTGTAACCACAAAATTATTGCGACGTTGCCAACCTATTTTAAAGGTGGAATCTTTGGGAAATAAATATACATCAAGGTTATTTTATTTTGATACAGTAAACGGAGGCATATTACGAGTAAATTTAAATTAACCAAATTACAGGTTACAAATTGTATGGAAATGACAGTTTTCAAAGGCCATGTCGACAATACGCCATCTGCTGTGAAATGATGGCAGTAAACATACCCATTCAGGCAAAATGTGCTTAATTTACCTTTACGTATTTATTTGAAGATAAATCATACATGGGAACTTTTTCAATTTCGTCTTAAATCATCTTTTCAATTTACGAGTCTAATTTAAGTTGTAGTAGTGCTTAGCATCAATTGAGATGGCGATCAAATGTATTCCTCGCTTAAATAAATAAAAGGCTCTAAAAATAAACACGTAAATAAAAAAGTACCTACTTAAAAAGGCATATCGAATGTTATCCAAATGGTGGTGAAAAGCCAGTATCGTTGGCTCCATACTCACACCCCAGTCTATATATTTACCCACACTAAAGGCTGTCTTCTGGGAAGGCAGGCGGTTGCTATGACTACACGCCGCATCAACATCAAGCCTATACCGATAAACGCACACACATAAGCGTGTGAATGTACAGGTGACCTCGTAAAGTTGAGGGTGCAAACAGTATTATGAAAATTTCAACGAAAACCATTGTTACTCGTACCACGTTTAGCAATTAATAACTACTACGCAGACGCGAAGTTTACGCAGACGGAGTCACGGGCAGAAGTAAGACGAGTATTTATTGATACTACAGCACATTATTAATTATCTCTATGCAAACACTGATACCCATTTTTCTGGTAGATACTTAGCCTGTTTTCTTTTCACTTAAAATCCAGATTCCGGACTTTAAGTATGTATATCAAATTTTATGATGATCTGTTGAATAATTACAGCTTGAAAGCTTAACAAATAAACTTTCTGTGAAGAATACTAATGTCACCGCCCTATTCTTTTCCACGGGTGTCAAACGAGGCGACTAAGAGAAGTAAGCAATTATTACCGATTGCATTACTAGTGGTTGGGATAGGTACCAGATGAGGATCCTCACTTGGACCATTTTTTTTTTCGCTATGAAATCCTTTTTTGATAGGTTCCTCCTGCCGGGACAGCAGACAGGTTATGCCGGACTCCCGATCTTCACTATCGGTGTACCTGCTAAAAATCACTTGGACCCTAGTGGGTCGGTACTACCGTCTCCCGTGTGACCGGCCATGAGGCACCTCATGTGTTTTCGTTGTAGCGAGAGATAGCCGTTCATCCTTTAATTTTACATTCGTGAAATGGTGAGCAGCGGTTTTACAGTACTCTTAGTATAGTGAAGTTGTTGAGCGACAGGAACCACTTACCATCAAGTGGGCCGGCAATAAGAAAAAATACTGGATTTGGATTTCCGTAACATTTGTTTATTTAGTTTATGCGTATCGTAAAATACAATCTTTGGCAGCAATCCGCAGATCGCTGCGAAATATTCTTATACGTGCGGATTATCCAATATCTAATCAGCCCTCTTAGAATGAAAAACGAAACGTTAGACGAACTTTCACTTCGAGTCGTTGTGATTAATCAACAGTCTGACGCGAGATTCCTGATTAGTCGAGATATTCGACGCGTGATTCAGGCGACCAATCACAATGAAGCAAAACGAAAGTTCATCTAACGTTTCGTTTTTCATTCTAAGGGAGCTGTTTTTACTTCTCAGTGTGTCCACAGGCTAATTCATCACAATTTGCTAGTGTGCGTGTTTCAGGTCGCCGTTTATCTGGTGTGACCACGTCACCGATGTCATATACTGATACTCATAGTATGTTGTCCTTTCTATAAGTGCGACATGTTTATGTCAAAATGTCTACGCAGTATGACTGTTAATGAATGTTCCATTATTACATTATTATAATAAGCTTTAATTCTTGGACATTTTTTTTAGTATTTGACATGCTTAGCCATATAAATTACCACGAAGTCCGAAAATGTGTAATCGAAAATAACAGTCACGAGCAGGATTTGAACCTGCATCTTCTTGATACCGTCCTGCTGAATTGGCAAAGCAACTGGACGGTATCCGGAAGATTTTCGATGTCACATTTTCACTTTGTGTTACGCTTAAATTAGTTTGATGTTTTCTGAGTTAGACAAACACAGGCTTAGCAACGTTATTACATGCTAAGGATATATTTAAAGTACTCATTCCCAGTTTAGTTGTACAGTCAAGTTTGTTTTACTTTTAAAATTAACCTGCTTATATACAGGCAGGATTAACAAAAACTACTCATGTCGCACTGATCTTTAGGTATATGTAAATTTATTATTAACAAAAAAAAAAGACAAGACCAAAATATATAGATTCGAGATATCGTATTTGTAATCTGTCAGAATCAAATAAGTAATTTACTATTCGGCACTGAAGGTCTGAATCTATCAGGTATCACACTGATCGATAAACTAACAATGTACAACAATTCTGAGACAAACGTGATTCTTGAATCTTAATGCGAGTACAGTTTGATAGTTTCCAAAAAGATCTTCTGGAAATAATTCTACGCGAAAGTTTTAGGCACAGCTAGTACCTAATAATTAAAACTATACAATAAGCAAGTGAAATCTCAACAGAAAACTTCTAGTGGCTTGCTTTTCCTAGCATGAAGGGCCAGCTCGATCGAGGAAGAACCACCATGTCACAAAAAATCAGTATAAAACAACAGTAGGTGCTCCTAGTGTTGTTACGTATGGTGAGTGAGAGTGCCGGAGGCTCAAACCACCTTCTTATAAACGTTCCTCTCTAATCTAACTCCTTTTGTTTTAGCTAACGCCGCATGAGTAATAGGTACCTACCTCTACTGTTGCTTACGTTAAACACAAAGTTGCTTACGTTTATAGACTACGGTAACCGCTTACCATCAGTTGGGTCGTATGCTTGATTGCCACCCGCGAAGTATAAAAGAATATCGAAAAAACCAGAGGAATGAAACAAAAAAAAATTTTTTTTGGTTAACGGTATAGATTTGTTTATTAAAGATTTGAGTATTTGTGTTATCAGTATTGCAAGCCTTTATAATCAATTTAACACGAAAGTCTATATATAAATTTATCTAACAACTTCTTAACTCCCCTTCCAGTCGTTTTGGAATCCACATGTTTGTATGTGTACATACAAATATCGAATTTTAGATACGCGGTCAGCTTCAGCGTACTAATAACTTAATTAACAATGTTGAAACTGATAGAGTGGCTAGCCAAGTATAACTTAAATGCGTAGTTAGAGCGTTTAAGATAATATTTAGTAACGTTTTCAATATGCTGCTGGTAGCACGCTAAATATGTGTTGCACAAGTCGTTCTCTTATTTAAGAAATAACACTAATTTAAATTCATAATCAATTATAGAGTGACATTTCAAAGGAGCTAATTATTTTTTTAATGTTTGATTGGACCGACAAAAAGATCAAGAAGTGAGTCTGATGCTGAACAGAATCCTATTTTGTAGATACTAGAGGAAATAAGTTATTATAAAACACCGTTATATCATTAATGTATTTATAGATATACAATGCGAAAGTAGAAGGATGTAGGTACAGGGGAAGACTGAGACTCGTCTACCTAGACCAAATTGGTCACGTATTGACTCGACGTCAGGAGTCTCTGAAACCGGTGAGCGCGTATGAAGAGAATTATGAATGTTGAGAAAGCGAGAGATGTATGAAAGAATCCTTTTAGCACTCTGTTTTCTCTGCCTGCCTCGCCAGGGAGATGACGTGTTGATAAGTAAGTAAGTTATATTATTAAAATCATTGAGAATGGAGTTAGGCCCGAATTACACCAAAGAAAACTGTTTCCGAAAAATAAACTCTTTTGGAAAGTACTCCTCAATTATTCAAATAGACTGAATTGCGGAAAATTATATCTAAATCTGATAACATTTTATGTCGTGTTCCTTAATTTGTTAGCTTAAAAGGTGCTTCAACAGTTAGAACTCCATCTGGAGATATAAATGGTGTTATAGATGCTGTGTCTGTGCCACTGGGCAACAAAAACTGTCGGTTATATTCATGATAATTGACCAATTTCTCGTCCCTCTCATTGTGAGTAGCTGACACCTTAAGAATATTGTCACTGACTCTCACTGATATCTGTAAAGAAAAGTGTAGTTGCAATTTTCAAAATTCTGCATTATAATGACTAACTTAAAGTACAAATTATTATTTGTGAATAAGGAAAAAGAGAACTTTAGTGTGAGCGGGAATCGAACCCTTCCAATCCGGGGAAATGCTCTAATCCACTGAGCTACCGCACTACCTTTCGGCCATACCCAATCACCTCATCATATCTTTCGTACTTCAGAGGGCATATTAAACAGGTTATTATCTTGACAGTCAAAATTCTGAACAAAAAGCGTTCTTGTTTTGAGGTCGTCAGATGTCCTATTGGTATGGTCGCAAGGTCAGATAGGCCTTAGCTCCGTGTAACTAAACTACACATCAGTTAAAACTGAAGGGATCAAAACTGACGAAAATCAGAGATACGCATCTCGGATACTGTTATCACAGTTTTAACGTTGTCACCAAGTTTAGTATCAAGGTAGTACACTCAAAGAAAGCCCTAAATTTGGAAGTTCTCGAAAGAGTACAATTTTTTTTTAAATATTCATGGAAATTTCACAACGTCCTCTGCACCCAAATTAAGCTTAACGCTTGTGCTATAGGTACCAGATTAGGGATATAATACATATATTATTTTTTAATATTTTTTTTGTAAATGTATACATATAAAAAACAAAAACATAGCATCATGCCTGTATTCACCGAAGGGGTAGGCAGAGGTGTATTAGAGACCCACGATTCGCCAGCTATGTTTACATACATATAATAGATAGAAAACACCCAGACGCAGTACATATATTTGTGTTCATCACACAAATAATTGTTCTGAGTGGGAATCGAACCCACGACCTCGTGCGCAGAAGTCGGTTACACTACCGACTACACGAACCGTCAAGGACGATGTTGATTACACAATTAAATCCGAGTAGAAAGAATGAAAAACGGAATTAACAATCCCGACTCGAGAAGATTTAGGTTATAAACAGAAAATACCTCAGATGGTTCAAAGTGACTAACATCAAACTGCAATTTCAATATCTTGACATCGCCTTCTCCACGGACTAATGGAGAAGCAATGATGTCCTCCCAACCAGGTAAGTTTGTGCAGCCAGTCTTGGAAGTCAACCCAGCTGTTTGGACTGTTAACGCGTGATTGTTAAAGTTGACAAAAGCAATTCTGCAACATATGAAATATCGATGCAAAAACCAAGAAATGGCTAAAATTATAAAAAAATGGATGCACGTATTTGTCATAACCTAAGATATTTAATTGCTTGATCATTTTTATGCGTAGCAGCAACATTTTTTTACTATCGTGGCATCAATTTTAACTACGATTTTAAAGCGGCCTGTAGACAAAGAAATTATTTGTCATATTTAAAGCGACCTGTAGACCAACAAATTATTTGTCAAATTTTACGTGTTGGTCAATTTTATTTGATAGTCTGTGGGTTTGTTGACTTGTTTGTCAAACTAACTACGTGTTTGACGTGTTGGTCGGAAATTTTGATTGAAAGTGTTATTTGGCGTTATTGAGGCACGTTTGACAAACGTGTTTTGAAAGTTTCAGCTACTGTTTGATGAAAATGTGAAATTTGATAAGCGCTGGTTTGATCGTTTACATGGCGCTATATCGCAGAAACTCAATGATTCTTATTCTGACATACAGTAGTACCTACCTATATTTTATGGCTGACCCAGTACTTTTTACAATATATAATACAAGAAATGTATAGTTTAATAGGTACAATATAGGTAATTGATTAAAAATTTACCCCAAACGTAACATTTCGTCATTCACACGTCTCATCTCTTCAGCAAATTTATCTCTTAGGAATGTCAAAGTATCATCAAATATTGACTCATCTGTAGATTTTATAGGAATTGCCTGCTTTTTCACTACCACAGGTAGACTTTCATTCGACGTATCTGCTACTTTTTCGGACATTATTACCAATTTATTAGCTTATCATCAGAAATTTAAATGGAACTGTCTAAAGAGATTAGTATTGTTGAATTTTGTGTTTAAATAATGTTTCTGCTAGGCAGACATTCTGATTTATAGACAACTGAGCATTTCGAAACTGTCTCTGGCTACTAAAATTCAATGTAAGTAAACCTCTTTCACTTTTAAATGTTAAAATTATATTTATTAACATTGCCTGCCCATACATTTGCAAAAAAGATTTACAAAAAATATTAAATTAATAAAAATATATGGTAAGAAATACCGTAACCCCAGATTATATCCGAGATGAGAATAAAAATAATTCAATTTTAAAATTATAACCATAGATAATTGACCTTTCAACATCTTTAAATGTCAGTACCTATTGCCAGATGATGTAACGTTCCCCTCGAGATGTGGTATTTATTCACAATGAGGGTGTGGCAGGGAGGGTCAGATTGACAATCCCTCCATGCTGCTATGGCGACCGAGGCCTAAACACGAGGCCTATTAATCTCAGAGTGAGGGCGTGACGAATTCGTAGGGTAACCAAAGCTTTATGAGATTATATTTTGCGTAATAGAGCGTGATGACTTGACGACTCAATATTGTTATTAAATTAATTATTTATTACAGTGGACTTTTTTGTCTAACGCAATCTTAATATTTGGATTATGAAAATATAAAAAAATGCTTTTAAACCTTTTGGATGTTTGTAATGATCGGAATGAAACTGTTATGTTGTATTATACCATGACAGGCTAACATGAAAAAGATTGTAGGGATTGCTTATTAAAAAAAAACTTAAAAAAACTGCAGTCAAAATTTTATTTATTTTACAGTCACATTTTAATTGAATTCTTTCTAATAGTTGTCAATAAGACAAGATAAAGAACTTTAAAACTCCTGTAAGCACTATGACCGTGATTTATTTGTTGTAAACACAATATCTAATAACAAAGCTGCTGGTAACCCTAATTATCGAGGGCGCGAACCACCAGTAAATTGGCGCAAAGGCCCCTCTCTCTGACAGATCATTTTTTATTTCGTTCGAAAATTTGGCGGCGTTGTTCCACTGATTAACATCTGGTCGGGAAGTGAACAGTTCATTATTGGTAACATTACTTGTTAGTAAAATCAGAGTTACAATAGACCATCAATTCCCATAATACGTGTGTATATTATTAGTACACCTACAGATTATAGACAAATGTTTCCATTATCATTGAACTAAAATCCTGTCATAATTGTTGGGCTATGGTGTATTTTAAAGACTAACAGGGAATTCATAACACCGGTCCTATGTTGGTCAAATTTTTTAACCCTTTTTCTGTCCCACTATTGGGCGCGGGTCTCCCGTGTCTTCTCATGGTGAGAGGGATTAAACCATAGTCCACCACGCTGGCCCAATGCAGATTGAGACTTCACAAGCCTTCAAGAATATCTCTCAGGCATGCAGGTTTCTTCACGATGTTTTCCTTCAGCGAGCAGTAATAAATTGTAAAAAATAAACATATAATTTCGAAATTTTTTGAATAGTCAGTGGTGTGTGCAGTACGAGGTTCAAACCTTGGATTCGGGATCGAACTCGATACCACTGTCTTTGTAGTCCTTGGTTTTACCGCTAGGCTATCACTGCAAGAAATCTCTAGAAACTTCTCACGCATGCATCCCCCTATACCAGATATTACGTCATAGAGATATCCTGAGTAACCACCCCAAAGCATAATATAATTAGGCTATTTATAGACAGCCAGCGATAGTGGTTTCAAACGGACTATTACAATGAATAGATCCAGTAATGTGTAGTAGTCGATAATAGTGACTAATAAAATTGTTAAAATCTCACTTGGAAGTTAAATCTACCGAAATATAGATTTTATTTTATTTTAGACCATTCAAGGTTATTTTCCTATTGGTTTCGCAGCATTACTCACAGGGTACGTGAGTTTCGGAGTTCGTTAAAAAGTTGCTCTTAATTTGATGCTTTAACTATTTATCGTTACAATTTTATTTTACTAAAAATTCTTTAATTCTGACAATAATTTCAAAAATTAATCATGGCATTTATTTAGCAAGCTGCCTGCAAGATACTTTTATAGCCAATCATACACCAATTTAATCATAATCTATTATTAGATCACGCAAACAGTATCCCTCTCGTGAGATTTTAATCAACAAAATACAGATAATAAAAAGGGGTCGGGTTGCGTTTTTAATTCCAGTAAAACGTCACGGCGTAATCTCGGGGGAGGCAAAGGCAAATATCATTATGCCAGCGCCGTTATGTTTAGGTTGCTGTGTCAATATTTTGCCTACGGTGTTGAGAAGTTGCTATTAGTACGTATTAAAGTACTTAATTTATACTAATATAAAGCTGTAAGAGAGCTTTGCCTGTGCATTTAAGATATTTGAGAAAAAATGACTGTATTAGGCTATAAGAAGGTGTCTGACACAAAAAAAAATCTAGATTTTTTGGTCTATTTGTTTGTTCGCACATCACGCTAAAACTACTGAACGGATTTTGATGCCACTTTTTTATTTGACAGCTCTAAATTAGATTAGACTCAAAAACTGGTATACATTTTATCCCGCTACTATTTCGGGAACCTGAGATATAAACAAAAAACTAGCTTTTGGCTGCGGCGAAGCCTAGTAGTTAATATTAATATAGTGACAAATTAAGACAAGTACGTTTTTTTTAGAACAAGCCTAATGCTCCGATGGTTCAGACTTGTGGAAAGAATGCCAGACATGCAACTGCTTAAGAATATAGGTATACAATGCGAAAGTGGAAGGATGTAGGTACAGAGGGAGAACGAGACTAACCTACCTAGACCAAATCGGTCATGTATTGAAAGAAGGTGGAGTCAGGAGTCTCCGTAACCGGCGAGCGTGTATGAAGAGAATTATGAATGTTGAGGAAGCAAGCGATGTATGCAAGAATAGAGCCTTTTGGCACTCTGTTCTCTCTGCCTACCCTACAAGGGAGATGGCGTGATGATAAGTAAGTAAGTAAGCCTAGTCACATATGATCATACAGTTCACGATAGTCTAGTTGTGGTCGTGCAGTATTTAAACGCTATTATAAAATTCGCTGTAGCACGCAGTTCTCCTCACGTCTTACTTTCACTGTTTCAGTAAACGATCATTAATTAGTAATACGCATTTACTGTAGCAGGTGCTCGGGGTTCCCATCCGAGAGTTGTTTTACAATCCGTGTCATTGTAATCCTTATGTTGTAACAAGCATGTCCCCGCAAATTTATTAAAATTGGTCTATAGAAAAATGGAAAAAGGTAGAATAACTAAAAATATACTTCAACAATATTTTTTTAATGATAATGATGGCAGACGTGCCACGGCCTTCCGGATGGTAAGTGGTAACCGTCGCTCATGGACTCAACTATACCGAGAGTATTGTCAAGCCAATGCGCACCATTTCATTTCTCAGATATGAGATGAAAGAATAAACGGCTATCTTCTGCTACAGCCAAGACACTCTGACGTGCTTCATGGCCGGTCACACAGAGTACCGATCCGTTCGGGCCCGATAGCAAGTGAGTACGCTCACTTGATACGCAGCCCTACCACCAGTAAATAATCATTTTCTAGGATAAAGGCTCAGGAGCATATGTTTTTTATGTATTTCATGATAATCCGTCGGTCATTCGTTCATTGGTTTTTCGTTTTAGTACTAAGTAACAACTGTGTTTCGTGTACGTGTTTATCATAGCCTATTTATTGGCTATGAATTCCTATTAACTCGATTCTATTATATTTAAGTATCGATGACAGACTTGGGCCGAGCAGCGCCGTAAACTCGTCGCGGCAATAGGGGGAGACCTCGCGCTGCCGAGACAGGAATTGGTTGGCGACAGGCCGCAGTCGCTGCCTTCTACGAAGAGGTTATCTCACGGAAGGAAGCGGCGGAGAGGGCCAAGGAGGAGGATTTTTCAGCAAACCTAAACCACCGCCAGCGACTGGGACGCCACAGGCGAGAGTACTTGCGCCTAATGCCGCCCTAGCTGAGGCTGTGGATGGATGGACTGGGGAACGTCCACCACCTGCAAGCAATGCAACATAATACCAGTGGCCCACCAACACAGGCAGAGAGACGGCACATGGCGGGTTTCTTTAGTGGGTGAGAGCCCCGCACTGCGCTGTTCGTTGCCCCGAACAAAGGGATGTGCAGTTAGGTACATTTTTTTCCGCCTAACAAAAAGAAAAAAAAACGTATCGATGACAGAGACAGGAGATGTAATGCACAACACACAACTTAACTTTCATACCTTAAATGTTAAACAAAAACGTGCAATATAAACCTATTACTGTTACTAGCAACGAATTCCCCGATGTATAAGCCTCTATAACATTATAACATGTTGTTGTTAGTACTTACATTATACATACACATGTTCGTATATGAATGGTGACGTCATAATTTTCACTCGTATTGCGTGTAAGGAATGAACACGTCAAAAGGCTATAAATTATTGCAAGACTGTTTGGGGGCTTAAAAAGTACCTTCTATTTAAAACGTAAAATTTGTGTACTATATTAAGATTTCGCTGATTTATGTATTTTTTTTTGTTTGTAGGTTCAATAACAAATAGATTTATCCAAATATTTTTTTTAAATCTAAGTTTTTTATTACTTTGGCTTGGTGAAGGAAAATATTGTGAAGGTGAAGATATACATGTTTGAGCGTAGACAGAGGCTATAATATACACGTTCTCAGCGTATGCAGTATCGAGATACCAATAGTTTGATATATGATAACCGGAGTAATTTTAGAAGCTATGATTAAAACTTTGTAGACAAAAAATGCACTACCGATTTTAACCGGATAACTACAAAAGACATTGCAGTTATGCTTATATTTTGCTTAAAATATATCAGAACGTGTAACATTAGCGTATGTAACGTGATTAATGAAAGCTTTTTTACGCAAATACATAAACAAACTTACATACCGATGATGAGGACGGATGCCCACCTTATTGTTTGGACCCAATTGAATTGGGTCCAAACAAAAATAAAGCATACCCGAAAATGATAAAAAGCTTATACATAATAATATGTCTCGCTCACTCTTGCTATGACCTTATAGCGAGTCTATTACGAGTATATCCTCTATCAACGTGTTTGAAAGATTGTCTCGATGGCATGTAAAGGCGTAGTAGCTTTGGTTTTTGTCCCTTTCACTCTGAAAGGAGATCCATGTCAAACATTGGGACCATAATGAGTACAGAGTATCTATTTTTAGTTGAGTTAAATCACATTAAAAACAGATTCAACAAGCCTGTCTCCATTATTTTCGTTAATTCCTAATTTAGATTTATCCAATTCAGATTTATCCAATTCAGGTGAAGAATCATCTACTTGCCCTCGTCACGGTTTCTTACGCACAAAACTAACAGGTAACGAAATAAAGACAATGATGTCATCTCCTATCTTTCTTTAGTTTCCTGTGCATTTATCCCACCGGTGGGTGTAGCGTTAGATACGATCTCACACCGCTCGCGTGTCCTGTTACTGTTTGGACTCGAATATTAACCACTACCATTTTTAATCGATTTAGAAGTGTGAACTATAAAGTTAGTTTATAGCAGTAGAAGATGGGAGCGTAGGACATCCTACCACTAGCTAAATATAATAACAGAAACATCTTGTTAGACTTCAGAATATAAATACAGCACTTTACGCCATACTAATTATCTCTATATAAAAATTGTTATTCCACGGGATCATTCATTTTTATGGGATAAAAGGTTTCTTTTCTGGACTCTATACTATATGTATGTAAAATTTCATGTTGATTGGTTAAGTAGTTACCGCATGAAAGTGTTACAAACAAATTTAAATTCGCATTTGTAATATTAGTAAGGATTCTGTCTGCGACTTTGTCAGCTTGGGCTTCAAAATAATATGAATACGTCACTCTACGATACATTAAGTATGTCTATGCAAAAATTATAGTCCTTTTCTGAATTTCGGAATGTATGTATGCTAAATTTCATGAAGATCGTTTCAGTAGATAGTTATGACGTGAAAGCATAATAAATAAATAAACAAACGAACGTACATTCGCGTGTATAATATTAATTAAATATATTAGTAAGAATTTTGTGTCTAATTAATTAGAAGGTCATTAATTAGTACAATAAAGTTTTGCAAAGTTGTAACTTAATATCCTTATGTTTGCCATATCGAGTAGTGAAAAATCTGTCGGCTTGGTCGGCTTTTATTAAATTTCTCATAATAGTCTGAATTAATAATAAGCTCGTGTTGTGATATTATTAAACCTTGCGTTCACTATATATTTTATTATTAAAATGTTCATTATTAATGAAATATTTTATTCTTAATTTCATCATCATAATGAAGCCCTTGTGTGCTGTTATATACTTGTAACTAATTAATTTCTGACTCTTTAATTATTTATCACAAAATTACGAGTAAACTGCTCGAAATAATTGCTTAAAAATAACACAAGAGAACGATGATTATGCTATTATAAAGCTATAACAGAGCTTTGTCTGTACATTTAAGATATTTGAGAATAAAATGGGTTAATTTAGACTATTTAGGCGCCACTGACGCAAATTGTTTGTATTTGTTTCAATAAACGTTTTTGTTTGGTAGTAACACTTGATTAGACTTGTAACTGGTATAAATTTTATCGGGAATCCGAGATATAACATAATAAAAACTTGCTTTTAACCGCGTTTTCGCTTCAGGTACTTTTATTATTAATTTTAAAGGCATTATTGAAATTTGAGCACCATTTTCTAAAGCAGAATGAAACCATAGTTGGCTAATGAATTGCGCCCTTCCAGTGCTCGCCTATATTCTATTCGAGTTTTTGAACGTATCGAGGACATATAGTACTGATAAAAGTTAGTATGTTTACCTTGATGCCGACCAATTTACTGATTGCATATACGATGTGAGCAAATTTGGGGAACATCGTGATATACGTAGGATATATCACAAATGAAAATATTACATAAACTACACCGGAGAGACTCTCGATACAATATAAAATAGACGATATTTTGAAACTAAATCAAAATTATACTCTTACCATTATTGATTTTTGGGGACTAAGTGAAGGAGAGGGTTATGTAAGTGAAATACCGCGGACGAAATGCAAAACCGCATTTCAAGTGTTTTCTCAACTCTTCGTGAAGAGTGCCTCAAAGACCCAACCCTCATGTCTCGACTGCATGCAGAAACGTTAAACGGGCTCCAGTATGCATGAGAGCGTTGGTGGCTAACCCTTTCTTATCTGAAGTGAGATAAATTAAAGTAGGTATGTTAAATTTTAAATTTAATAATTCGCATATTTTTTCATTATGTTTTTATTATCACAAGAATATTAATTAAATGTATAAATCATGTAAAAAATCATCTACATAACTACGTCTCGCTCGTTACATATTGAATAGTAGATAGCCATAGATACGACTCGCGTGAACGCCCGTGTACTTCGCGCGCTTTTTAGCGAAAATCAAAAGCGTTTAAGTCGCATTGATAAAAATTCGATGTTGGCTAAAAAATCACTAAATCTGTAAACCGTTGTTGCCGATGAAAATAATATGGGGCATATTATTATTGATATTAAGTAGTATCTTTCTCCAAGTTATAGTTATGATATCATTTACACCCTGTATAGATCAAAAGTTGCTCGTATTAAATGTGTCAAGTTTAGATCAAGACTAATAAATCTAATAATATAGCCAGTTAGGATTACTGATTAGCAAACAGAGCTTTGAGCGTTGACCAGGTCTCCACGCGCTAGTCGGTGCGCGACCTATCAATTATCTAAGATAAGACCCTATAGTATTGACGTTATAATGACACCTATCGGATGTATTTGGATACATTTTTCATACTAAACGATGGCGTGGTTCTTCAATACATCTAAAAAGAAATGGGAAGTGAAGTGTTGTCACCATTAAGTGACTGCGATTGCTTAGCGGTCCAGAGCATTTCCCCGGATAGGAAGGGGCACAGGTTCGAATCCTGCTTGCAGTAAAGCTCTGTTTTTCTATTTTCACAAATAATTTGTTCTTTAATGTAGCCGAGCATGTCCAATGCCAAAATACAAATCACAAAATAGAACATTTACACGCAATCTTGTACTAGTTAATAGATAGCATCAACTGAGGATTTTGTTATACCTACTAAGCCAAAAACACACTGCACAGATGGCGGAGTGGTTTAGTCATTGGCCTCCCGCCCGAGTGTTGTGGGTTGGATTCCCACACAGGACAACTATTTGTATGATCTACAAATGGATGTTCTGAATCTGGGTGTACTTTGTGCCCGTGAAATTGTATGTTTGTAAAGTCCTTCGCGATACAATTATTATTTCTAAATACAGTGCTGTCTTAAAAACAATTAGTAAGTACTTATATGTTCTTTATTAAACACGTGGTAAGCTAGGTATTTTTTTTTAGAACAGGCAATCATTCTCCACCCTCGCTTATTTTAAGGTGATGGTCCCCTCATCGCGTGCGCAGAGCAGATGAACTTAATCACATCGATCATTGACCGATATAGGGTTGATTAACTGCTAAATACGGATAAAAGGTAGCGTAATGATATGGTTAATGGATCAGAAAAAATATACTATTTTTCATCATGTGTCGATGGGTGCGATATGCGAGGGCGTATGTTAACTAAAGTCGAAAGATTGATAGTTACTGATATGTTAAGAATTTGATGTCACCACCCCATAGTCCCCACTAAGCATCATCATCTTAAAGGGCCCTCCATCGAGTACTGAAATCTTTGATGGAGTCGATTATTGGCTTTAGTATTATCATAATACCAAATAATTGAGAATGTTCCGATTATGTTTTACTAGACGATATTAAGTTTTATTACTTATAACTATTTATTTAGATATTTTTATATATATTTTTAGCATTTGACATGCTTAGCACTATACATTAAACACAAAGTGAAAAATGTGAAATCGAAAATAACAGTCAGGAGCAGGATTTGAACCTGCATCTTCTGGATACCGTCCAGATGCTTTACCAATTCAGCCATCCTGACAATTGCTCCTGACTGCTAATTTCGATAACACATCATACCTAACGTCTTTGGGTGACGCCCCGCCCGCGGTTTGGTTTCCCATTTGTCTAACCTATTTACACGAGAACTGATGTATATAAAATTATTTGATATTCTACATAAAACAACAGCTACTCGTATGTTATTAATATTATTAATGTGAACCTTTTTAATCTAACTAGAGCTGGTATATATGAGAGCTATAGTTTATAGGAGCTTTTATAGAAGCTACAGTTTAACGGCCTGCGCCGAGAAAAAATAAGAATAAAAATCAGTTTTACTTTTTATTAATACCTATTTCTTACAAATAAATCAACATAAAAAGTGTGAAAACGTGAAATCGAAAAACAGTCATGAGCAGGATTGTTATTTTCGATTTCACATTTGCTAAACATTTCAAATGCTAAAAATATATATAAAAATATCCAAATATTCTTACAAATAGTTTTATTATAGGTACCATATTTGTGATGAAAATATAAAGTTACTCATTATAAACTACAAATTATATGTGAATGTGGAAAAAGAGAACTTCAGTGCGAGCGGGATTCAGACCTGCATCCTTTCCAATCCGGAGAAGCGCTCTAAGCCACGTATTTTATAAGTATAAACATTATTATTTATTAAATGGTAGCTACCCAAATTATAAATTATTGTGAAATAAAATAAAAAAAGCACGACTAAGTACCGTAGTCTTAGGAGAGAACTGCGACACCACTGAAGTAATGTAACATAGTTCCTGTGACCCGCCGGAACACGGTGGGTTTATTTAGTGGGTGAGGGCCCTACAGTACCCAGTTCGTTATTCCGAACGACGGGGTGTGCGGTTAGGTATGTTATTTCCCGCATTAACAAAAAAAAGAAAAAAAAAGGAGAGTACTGGCACATGCAATATTATAGTTACAATATCATGACCACAGAAGCGGCCTGCAATGTTCATCTATTAATAGATAGTTAATAAACATCTATAGTTAATTTTATAGGTCATAGTCTGGGGGGGGTGTCGACGTTGGCGCGTGCTATCGGTCACGGTTGTACGTCACGACGTCACACGTCACGAATATGAGCAGTCGTGTCAGGTGACTGTGACGAGCATATTATTATATTGAATTACTTTCAATAAATCTATAGATCTTCTTCGTGAGCAAAATATTAAATAATAATAAATAAATATTCATGGAAATTTTTCACACAACGTCCTCTGGTCCCAAACTAAATTTAACGCTTGTGCTATGGGTACCAGATTACGGATATAATACATATATATATAACTTTTTTTTTGCAAATAGGTACATACATATTATAGATAGAAAACACGCAGACGCAGTACAAATATCTGCGTTCATCACACAAATAGTTGTCCTGAGTGGGAATCGAACCCACAACCTCGTGCACGGAAGTCGGTGACACTACTCCATATGATTATTTTCTTGTCTTTTCTTTACTGCCGATGAGCCTTCTTGTGCTAAGCTGTAGCCCTTTTAATTATAAACAAACAAAGCATCACACCTGTATTCCTCGAAGAGGTAGGCAGAGGTGTATTACACACCCGCCATCTATGTTTAGGTACCCACGTAATAGGGGGCGAGCCTATTGCCGTCTACCGGGCACATTTCCAAACTCCGGGCTGCTACTGAGGATTTTTCTTTTTACGAAAAAGCTCAATAACATTGACCGACCTGGAGATCGAACCCGAGACCTCATGATCAGCAGTCGCACACACTACCGCTGCACCACCGAGGCAATTATAAATAATAGAATAGATAATTGATTGGTGAATAGGCGTCACTCAAAACATTAGGAACAAAGGAATGTGTTACCGAAATTCGTAAAATTAAGATTCATGCTAAATAATGACGCAGCCCTGTCAATATTTTGATATTTAATATTTTTAACCATTTTAATGCTTAGCCATATAAGTTGCAGTCCCGAGCAATTGCCACGATGACTAAATTGGCAAAGCATCTGGAACGGTTTTTAAGGAGATGCAAGTTCAAATCCTGCTCGTGACTATTATTTTCGATTTCACATTTTAATACTTGGCCAAATGTTGATATTAATAAAACAACAAATATTTGAAATCTCGTAATAATTAACTAAATTTATATCCACTTTTCAAATCTAGTATTACGATCTAGCCATTTTGCCTCTGTATCAAAATCATACAGCACAGCGTTACGAAACTGTTCGTATAATTATGTAAAATAAGAAAACGCGTCCATACGACCTCTAAACGCGCATTAGTAAATTCATCATAACTTAATTAACGCGCCTAATTAACATGTTGCAGTTATATTAAAAAATGGGCATTTTGTTTACTATGGAACTCATCTCGATGTATTTCGACTAAACGGGGCGGGAGTTTAATTTAAAAATATGTAGAATTTAATATGATTCATTTAGATTTGACTGCACAGATGGTGGAGTGGTTTTGATACCGGCCTCGCGCCCGATTATTGTGGGTTCGATTCCCACACAGGACAACTCTTTGTGTGATCCACAAAAACTGGTTGTTTTGAGTTTGGGTGTACTTTGTGACTCTGAATTGTAGTTTGTAAAGTCCCCCGTTATACAAGAATTATTCGTTAGAGCAGTAACTTTTGAAATCAAGAGCTATCCAATTAAAAAATGCATCAAAATCTGTTTAGTGGTTTTTGCATGATGCGCGAACAAACAAACAGATAAACAGACAAAAAAATAACTGAAATACATTGTTCTGTGTTCATACTATATATATATATATATATATATATATATATATATATATATATATATATAGCCTAATAGAGTATTTTTTTTTTCAAATATCTTTAATGTACAGACAATGCTCTGTTACAGCTTTATAATAGTTAGGATTTGTACTCGATGAATATTTATCATCGAGTAATAAAACGGCATGAAATGTTATTCAGCCTACTTAAAGCTAGGTTTCTTGTAAGTATTTTTCTAAAGGTTTCATTTGAAGGCAGACACGCTAGCAATACCTAAAAATATCAAAGTACATAAGTCATGATAATTTATATAATTTTGTAATAGATACAAGGCGAGTCACTAAGTTGTTGCTTATTGAAAAGCTCCGCAAAATCTCACCATTCATTCCATCATTCCTTGAGATTGAGTCAGGGATAACAACAGCCACAAAAAAGCAGGAAGCCTAAGTTTGAAACGCGTCACAGAGATAGACCGGCAGGTTGATACTTCAGCTCCACCGAAGGAATGTAACATAGCTCCAGTGGCCCGCCAGTAAAGGCGGAGAGATGGCACATGGCGGATTTCTTTAGTAGGTGTGGGCCCCACACTACCTTGTTCGTTGCCCCGAACGACGGAAAAAAAAAGTTGATCGCAGTCACCTAATGTTGCACACCCAATTTCCACTTCGCATTTGTTTTAGATGTCCACTTACACAAATAATTTGTTCTTTAAAGTGCTACAATAGAGATCAAATTATTTATTAGTATTTTTGCTAAAATCCAAAAACTTAAAATCGCCAACAACATCATGTAATATGTCCTCGCTTCCATTATTCATTATATTGTTGACCCACTTGCTTAAGATTTGATTCTAATTCTTATTTACCTAACTTTTTATATGTATATATTGAGTAACACACCCTATGTATATTTTTTTAACCGTTTATATATTTACAAATTACATATAAATTATTACATTTTAATACCTCAGTTAACATAAATACATATTTAATTGTAAGTTGTAAGACTATTAAGTGACAAAAAATATTGTAAATAGCGAAAAAGAGTAAACAAAGAAAAATCTATTTCTTTCTTTCTTTCAAAAAGAGTACTCAGAACAACCATTTGTAGATCACATATAGAATTGTCCTGTATTGGAATCGAATCCACAACACTTGGTACAGGAGGCCGGTATCTATACCACACCGCCATCTGTGTAGTCGAGTAGAACTGCTTTGAAAACAAAGAAGTTACTAACTTTACGCGAACAAATTCTTTATAATACACAGGGTGCGAGTGTATGACGCTAGTAAAACGAAACTATCGTGGAATTTATAAAGTAGTTTTAATTACAATTGCAATATATAATTTTACATAAATAAGAAACGCGTGCGTTCATTGCAAAGTTACAGGAAAGAAGAAAATAGCGGAAGTGACCAACAGTGTTGCCATATACTGAAATGTTTTAACTATAATGTAAGTTATGTTGTACGTACAGGGGGAGACCGATGCTAACCTAGACCAAATCAGTCATGTACTGAAGACAGGTGGACTCAGGAGTCTCCAAAATCGGCGAGCGCGTATGAAGAGAATTATCTTTTATACTACGTGGGTGCCAAACAAGCATACGGTCCACTTGATGGTAAGCGATTACCGTAGCCTATAGACGCTAGCAACACCAGACGCATCACTCTCACCATCTCCAAGGAAAGGGATAGGTGGAGAGGAACGATAATAAGGAGATGATAAGATAATAATAAATATTCACGAACATTTTCACACAACGTCCTCTGTGGGTCTTGCCAAGTTGCATTCTATGATCGCTAACGCTGATAGAAAACTATTAAAATGTATGGAAATTTGACATCTCTAACGTTAAGTCACGTGACTTAGCGTTATAGATATTGTTAAAGACTTAGATACATATAGGTTCTTTATCTATGGTTAAAGATGTCAAATTCCCATACATTTAAATAGTTTTCTATTAGCGTTAGCGATCATAGAATGCAACTTGGCTAGACCCACTGGTCCCAAACTAAGCTTAACGCTTGTGCTATGGGTACCAGATTACGGATATAATACATATATTACTTTTTTTTGTAAATACATACATATAATATATAGAAAACACCCAGACGCAGTACAAATATCTGTGTTCATCACACACATAATTGTCCTGAGTGGGAATCGAACCCACGACCTCATGCACGGAAGTCGGTTATACAGCCGACTACGCCACGAGGATGGATACTAAGAACAGGATAGGAAGGATAATAAGGAGAGTATAGGGAGGGGCTTCGCGCTGCTGTTGAAGAAGCGAGAGATGTATGCAAGAATTGGCACTCTGTTCTCTCTGCTTACCCCGCAAGGGCGACGGCGTGAATATAAATAAGTAAGTAAAATATTGTAATTGGCAACACTCGGTTAAGTTGACGCATAGATTATGCCAGAGTCCCATTGTACAGACTTATTCGGTATACCAGCTGTAGCCTAGTGAAGTTCCTTCACGCCTTCTTTTAGCGAAGGATACGTTCTATATATTATGAGTACCTTAGATCCCCACCAATACTTTAGGCACGTTGTTTTTTGACGCCGTACTGGATGGAACTTACACGCAAATCTGGTGTCACTGTCTTTGCAGTTGGTTTTATCAGTAGATTATCACTGCTATTAGCATAGAGCTATTTAGATCCCTTCTGCACAGCAGGAAGCAAATCTCTTCTGAAAGTAAGAAGGTAGGATAACCAAAAATGTTGACTTATATAATGCCTAAATTGTATTTGAACTAGAAAAGATCTGTACAGATGACATTTTAATCCAAAACATTAATATGCGCCGTAATGAATAGCCTCTACATTGTACAAATCAAATGGAATACGAGTCTTATTTGAAAACACTTATATGTATATATATATTTTAATTAATACCTTTGTTGTTTTTTGTATCTATTTATTCTATATTTAAAAATGAGCGGTAGAATTTAATTCCACTTCCAAAAAAGCGTAACAACAAAGCTCAAAACAATATGACAATATTTCATCTAATTTACATATAATTGTAGATAATTTACCAACAAGACAATATACTGACTAACATCTTACTTAGCATTCGATTCGTACGCCGCATCTATTAGCCCGTATAAGGCTTTGATTATACACAAAGTACATTGACATCTATTCTAATTGTTATTAAACAATAATAAATTTGACAACTGTGAAACTTCCAATCTATAAACCACCCAAACTGTATCAAAACAAAGCTCAACTTCAGTCACATCTAAAATAAAACAGGGTTGCCTACCTTGTCAGTTCGTAAAATTTAATTTAAATCAAATGCGACATGAAACCTTTTTGGTGCAGTTATGTGTAGAGATAAGTAAAATCATGTGACAAATAAATAAAGTTTAAATATCTCTTGGTTATCAATCACGGAGTACGGAAAAATAGTTGTGTTTCAAGGCAAAATCTCTTTAGAACGAAGCGTCGCTAAATGCGGGTGTTCGGGGGACGAGGTACAACTATAGCTCCACCCCATCAAAATCCATCTAGCGGTAAAAAGTATTTTACAGCGTAATAGAGCAAAGTTTTCTTAAATTTTTTTGTTACCACTACGGCGTTACAAGCAAAACAGTTTGTTCCAGAACATTCTATATGCGTTAGGATGGCTGGACCACATCTACTCGTATACTAATATTATAAACAGGAAAGATTTGATTGTTGGTTTGCATTGAATAGGCTCCGAAACTAATAGACTGAATTCTAGTCTAAAAAAAAAATACAAATTCTATAATATAAAACTGACGCCGCGGAGCGCACTCTCCGCAGAGGGCGAGGAATTACGCGGCCTCTTACACCGGGGCCAATTGTGTCGGAGGCTGCCGCTCGTAGAGCGAAGCGCGCCGAAGGTGAGCTGCAAGCCGAAGAGGAAGTCAAGCAGCTTTCTCTGAAGATCCGCGAGTCCAAGGAGGACGTTAAGTCCCTGTGAGTTACGGATCTGAAAAAGAGAGCCTAGGACCACGCGGCCATCCCTAACAGGGTGGCCATAAAGTCCACAAACATCAAGGGAACCTTCGTGCGCACCACAAAGGAGGTGGTCGCCAACAACAAGAAGGTGGGGCGCTGGCCAGGTGCTCCACCAATGAGGAGACACAGCGTCTACAGGCGGCTAACGACCACCTCGCGGCAGAAGGGACAGAAAAGCGGGCAAAAAATTGCCACCTTGATTCTCAGGTGACGGAGTTGGAGGCCAAGCTCACGTGGCTTGAGGTGGCTATGCTGCTGGCGGGGATCGGACCAACTGAACCAGCCCGTATTAAGGCGGCTGCACGGTCCACTGTGGCTGCCCCGGTCGTTAAACAGACCTCTGCTGGCCTGCTGGAGGAGACAGCACGCGTCGCTACGCTCGCCTCCTCCCATCGCCTTGATGACACCAGGGCGTGACCAGTAGGCCATCCGCCTGGGGCGTCGGAGTAGAATGTCGAAAGACGACCCTCCGGTGCCCCGCTAATAGGCGTGGAAAGGGCCGCTGTGGTTTTAGTGGGTATTCCGGGCGCAACTAAGATCCGAGCGCTTGGCTAGCTCTACATACCCCCACGTTCTCACCGGGGGGGATGCGTAAATGCATATCCACAGCGAAAACTAAAAAAAAAGGGACGACTACCACCGCTGAAGGGCATCTTCGGATAAATTAATCCATCCCTATTAACACAATTTCAGTCATGCAGTCCTAACGTATTCATGCGTTTCTAATTTCCGTATAAACCGGGAATCTAAAATGATAACAAATAACAAGAAAAAAAAAAGAAATTTAACAAATAACATGACTTTAATATATTCGATGATGGGTTCGCTGGTACGACGTAAACTCTTTTGTTATCAATTATTTTCGAATACTCACCGACAGATGACACATCATTTTCCCATTTATATTTTTTCAAATTTCTAGTAACTAAGCAATAAATCTTTGAAATAATTAATATTTTAATAAAGAAATTAAACTAAATTTACTTATTTGTGCCGAATTCTTATAATATGCTTTTATAATATTAAAATGACGATATCGGTGAGTTGTGGTCAAAACGCAACTTTCCGACGACAAATGTCTCTTTGTAATGAAACAAGAAAATGTGTTTTAAAATGCATATATTTTAAATTTAAACTACTGACACATAAAATGTTATGCCATTTTGTTTTAAGTTTGATCCTGAGCCATTTCTACACCCATCAAGAGCGCAATTCATGGTTAAAAGAATTTAATACTTATTTAAACGTAAGATGCGTCCGAACCGAACGCAAATACGGTTCACTCGGAACTGCGGTTTGAGGCCCCGCCCACTATGACGTCACTGACCTACTTGAAGGCACAAAAAAAAAAAAAAATGCAGGCGTCACCCAAAGACGTTAAGTATGAATGTGTTATCGAGATTAGCGGTCGGGAGCAAGGGTCACGATGGCTGAATTGGCAAAGCATCTGGACGGTATCCAGGAGATGCAAGTTCAAATCCTGCTCGTGACTGTTATTTTCGATTTCACATTTTTCACTTTGTGTTTGATGTAAAGTCTTATTAGGTAAAAATCTTAATTGTAAAATTAAGTTTACCTGGTCGGTACAATGTATGAAAATACTGCTGACAGATGGCGCAGGCGTCACCCAAAGACGTTAAGTATGAATGTGTTATCGAAATTAGCAGTCAGGAGCAATTGTCACGATGGCTGAATTGGCAAAGCATCTGGACGGTATCCAGGAGATGCAGGTTCAAATCCTGCTCGTGACTGTTATTTTCGATTTCACATTTTTCACTTTGTGTTCTTTAGCCTTTCATATTATTCATAAGATCTTTTTGAAATTTCGCAATTAAGTATTATTAACATAATTTAAGCTGAGGCGGTAACGCACCCAAGTAATAAACAATTAAACGGCCTGTAAGAACTACAATACTACTGCAATAAATTAACGAGGTTCTAATAATTGGAGATCGTTGTAAAAACAAAAATATAATATATCTACAGACATTTTTTTTTAAGACGGGAAAAATGTTCCTAACCGCACAACCCGTCGTTCGGGGCAACGAACAGGGTAGTGGGGGCCTTCACCCACTAAAAAAACCCGCCGTGTGCCGACTCACCACCTTTATTGGCGGGCCACCGGAACTATATTACATTCCTTCAGTGGTGTATATATCTACAGACCTACAAGTACGAATATTTAAACACTTCAAGTGTGCACATCATTCTATGCTTTATAAGCGATGAGAATGGACCGTTTACCATGTACTAACCTTTTTTTTTTACTATCACATTTTCAACGAATGAACGAAGGGTAGTGTTGGTTTAAAAAAAGCTTTTTAAATATTCTAAAAACTAAGCTTAACGCTTATGCTATGGGAACCAGATTATGGATATAATACATATATTCTCTTTTTTTTGTAAATACATACACATAATAATTATATAGAAAACACACAGACGCAATACAAATATCTGTGTTCATTATACAAATAATTGTCCTGAGTTGGAATCGAAACCACAACCTTGTGCTCGTAAGTCGGTTACACTACCGACTACGCTACGAGGCCAGTCTATTAGTTTACCATGTACCTACGAATTTGAATAACTAAATATTATTTTTTAACTCGGTTAAGTATTCGTATAACATTAGATACATATACGGTAACGATTTTCCTGCTGCCTGCTCTCTGCCGACAACTGCCTCTGTGGTGCAGCAGTAGTATTAGCGACTGCTGATCATGAGGACTCTGGTTCGATTCCCGGGTCGGGCTGTATTATGGAGCTTTTTCGTAAAACGAAAAATTCTTAGTAGCAGCTCAGAGTTTGAAAATGTGCTGTAGACGGCAATAGGCTCGCCCCCTTTTACGTGGGACTTAAACATAGCTGGCGAAACGTGGATATATAACACCTCCGCCTACCCCTTCGCGGAATACAGGCGTGATGCTATATTTATTTTCCTTGAGTGCTTGTAAAGGATACTCACCTATATTTTGATCTGTATTTTAGCACTTGACAGCAAAGAACAAATTATTGTGAAAAGTGGAAACTATGTGTGCTGTGAAACTGTGTGTGCGCTCTCTTTTTCTCTTTCACAATAATGTTGTTTATTATGAATTGAATCCTTCTTGCTCTATGATCACAACTGATGCGCTTGACTGGAGCAATAATATTTAGATGATCAGGTCATTTACCTTATTTTTTTTCTTTGGATACGTATAAATACATTTGCCAGCCAGTATATTTACCGGAGGTACAGCATATAATTTTAATACGTGTGGTACTAAACTATAATAAATGCTATTAAAACTTGAGAAGCGGACTCCCGCCTCGTTGCTTAGTATTCCGACTTCGTCGCACATTCAGCTACTGTTTCCACGAAGGTGAATCGAATAATGTTAAGATTGGAAGAGATGCATCGACGCATTTGCATGTACCAACATGTTTTCCATGTCATCCCGAAATGTGGCATACGTGATGTTTGGTTTGTGAAATAAGTGAGTATATTTAATTTGTTGCGCTTTTGTAAAAGCCGTGTGCATGCACTAATAATGTGGTCTGACCACGAAAGTTTGATTGAGAAATCTTTTATAAATTGTGATTCAGCAAACCTTTGTTTTATCCATCAATGGCTTTTAGTTTTAAATAATAGTTCTCATAACAAAAAGTGCGAAAAAGTAAAATAAAACGTCTTTAAACGCCAGCGGCAATCGTATCCGCCCCGAAAGGTTTGATACCCGCACGTAATTATCATTTTATATTTACATAAATCATATTTTCAGTTAGTTATGAAGGCAGAATCAGTTTTACTTACTTATCATCACGCGACCTTCCTTGCAGACACAGAGAACAGAGTCTCAAAAGGCTTTATTTTCGCACATATCTCCCGCTTCCTCAACATTCATATCTTCATTCACGCTCGTCGGTTTCGGAGACTTCCGACACCACCTTCCTTCAGTACAAGACCGATTTGGTCTAGGTAGGTGAGTCTCGGTCTCCCCCTGTACCTACTTCCTTCCACTTTCAGCTATAACCATTTTTGGAGAAACTAGTGGTAGATTCTTACTCATTCTAGCATGAGTTGGCTCGGCTCAAACGTCAAAGATCAGCGTAAATCACCGGTAGGTACTCTTATTGTTGTCTTTTGTATGGTGAGTGTGAGCGCCAGAGGCCCGAACTCCCTCCCTATCCTCTCCTTATATTCCTCTTGTCTTCTCTTTATTATCATTCCCATCCTCTTATTATTCCTCCCCTCCACTTCCCATCGCTTTCCTTTGAGTTGGTGGCAAAGAATGTCTCTGGTGTAGCTGGCGTCTATAGTCTGTGGTCCATATGCCTGGTTGCTCATGCGTGTAGTATAAAAAAAAATACCGAAGCACTAAGGTAATGATGTCTGATGGTTTAATGACCCTAAGCTGCCTTAGGTCTTATCGGCATTTTAACTCAGTATCAAAACGGTAGCGTGACGTATAAACACAATGCAAGTTTCAGGACTCGAGTAAAATTCCATGTTAAGGTACGTCTGTGAGTATTTAATGTTGCATTTAAAAACACAGCCGTTGACTTAACTCTTCTGTATCTTTCGTAGACGCGAGAGCATTTATCTAAAGGTGTGGACGAAACGTTTTAGTCATTATCTCAGACGGGAATGTCGCCATTATCGTCGCGCACGCGACGGATGTGATAGTCTTTAAAACTTTTACAGAAGGCATAAATGAATAATTACAATATGGGTATTATATATTTTTTTTATGTTAAAGATCCAAAGAAGCAGCCATAGTGGCGCGACAAAAAAAATATGAGCACTTTAATTTCAGAACATTTATTCTGTATAGGTTGAGAGATCAACGTGATTAGCCGAGGGATTATTGCGACATCACGCGTCGGTTTCTCTACGATCACAAGCGAGACGATACGATGTCGATACGATTTAGTGAGTTATATTCTACGGGCACTGAGAGTTAACCCCGGTCTGTTGTTTCGTTTAAATTCTGACAATAATTAAAAACGTTTATTTAAGAAGTGCTTAATTTTTATTTCGTTAGCCATCTATTTAATGAACAATTTCTTAAATCGTCACTGCAATCCCAACTATTATAAAGCTGTACACACAGAGCTATGTCTGCATATTTAAGATATTTGGGAAAAATACTGTATTAGTCAATGTAGGCGTGTCTGAACACAAAACAATGTTTTTGATGTGAAACATCTAATGCGGAGGGAGGGTAAAATCGTTTGTTAGCGTGGCGACGCTTTTATTGTACCTACTTGTTCCGTTCAAATCTTGCAAGTTAAATTTGACACACTTCCTGGTTTCCGATTGAGCTGAAATTTTACATGCATGTGTATATCACGTGAAAATGCAATATTATGATGACATGGAGCTGATCTGATGACGGAGCTGGAAGGAACTCTATAAAAACGGTGCAACCCCATCGAGTTTGGGCTCGTATGATTCGTCTTGCCGAGTACTTTGTGTCTAGATGGTATCCAGGGGCTTATGATGAAGCTGGACGGTGGCCATAGTAACTCTACAATGAAATGACGCAACCCCGTCGAGTTTGGACACGTTTGATTCGTCTTGATGAGTGCTTTGTCTTTAGATGGTATCCAGGGTCTGATGATGGAGCTGGAAGGTGGCCATGCAAAACTCTGTAATTAAATGTAGCAACTCCATCGAATTAGGGCTCGTTTGAAATGTTCTAACTAGAACTTCAGTTATAGATGATATCCAGGGTCTGATGATGGAGCTGGAAGGTGACCACAGTAACTCTGTATTGAAACGACGCAACACCATCGAGTTTGGAATCATTTGATTCGTCTTGACGAGTACTTTACAAAATGATTTCGATGTTTCACATCTGCTAGACGTCCCACGGCATCTAGTTTTTTTAATATTTTTATTTTGTTTGTCTGTTTGTTGTTCTTTCGGGCATCACGCAAAAACTTCTGAACGGATTTTGATGCTACATTTTTATTTGGCAGCTTTTATTAGACTTAAAAACTGGTAAACATTTTAGGTATCCCGCTTCTATATCGGGAACCTGAGATATAACCCAAAAACTGTTCGGCCTGGCTGCAGCTGAGCCGCGGGCAAAGGCTTGTTATGGAACAAAATAAGAGTTGGAGGATATTATTATTAACAAAGAATTTTTAAACCTTTAATCACAGAAAAGTTTTAAGAATTTACGACAGATCTATTTCTTTATAATCTATATCTCGGATGTTGGATTCATCTGTAGGGTATGTAAGGGCCAGACAGACACGTTATCTTAACCGTTAAAAAGCTTGTAAAACAGAGGCGACCTCCCAAACCATAGATAACAATGTCTTCTTAAATTTGACCACAGACAACGTCTATTAGGACAAAAGGTTTACTGCCAGTTATGCAAAGATAAAGAATTCTTGCTTAAGTGATTCTTAGATTTTATGGTGTCTGCTACTGATGAGGATTCCTTATTTTTAAGATAACTTTAACTAACAAAATCTCGCACTAGATCCTGAAATTATGTAAACTAATTTATAAACACAAATTCAGGCTTTTTTATTACTAACGGTGTCAGACTCACCTGAGTTCAGTGGAAAGTAGCAAGTCACTACATTTACTGTATTTGTTCCGGATTTAAGGCAAAACTAATTGGCACGACGTCGTGCCGTCAGAAACTAGAGAAATAGGTTCAGATATATTTATGTTCACTTTAATTTCAGAACATTTATTCTGAGGGGTGATCATGTGAGAATATATCTCACTAAATCGTATCGACATCGCATCGTGTAATTGTGATAGGTTGAGAGATCACCGTGATGCGCGTCGTGCCGTGTGGGGCCGGCTTTAGAATTGTTCCACCCCTCTCCACCCATGGGAGTCGTAAGAGCCGACTGAGGGAAAACCAGGGGAGTGGGCAGCAGCACTCCTTCAAGTATTAACAACATCCACTGCGATCGCCAACCCGCCTGCCAAGCGTGGCGATTACGGCACTATCCCCCATTCTTGGGGAGGCCTATGTCCAGCAGTGGACTTTAAAAGGCTGATGGATAGATGGATGGATATTTATTTTTTCGTATTATCTATAGTATTCATAATCAAGGTAGGTATCAAGGCTCAACATGATATTTATATAGATTAATTAATGTTCGTCGGGTGATTATACCGTGTGGGGCCGGCTTTAGAATTGTCCCACACCTCTCTACCCACGGGAGTCGCGACTGAGGGGATACCGAGGAAGTGGGCAGCAGTACTCCCTCGAGTATTAACAACTGCGATCGCCAACCCGCCTGCCAAGCGTGGCGATTACGGCATTATCCCCCATGACGGGACCGCTCGTTGTGGAGTTCTCTTGGGGAGGCCTATGTCCAGCAGTGGACATTGAAAGGCTGATGGATGGATGGGTGATTATAATTCGACCATAATCAACACAGGAGTGTCTATCCAAAAAGGCTTATTTCACATTTCGGAAAAACCTTTTTCTTTAGTATTAATGAGGTCCCAGCCCCACAATCTCAATAATATTCAATGTTATTATATTGGTTTATAATAGCTTATTTCCTCTAAAAATATAAATATCTGTAATATTTCCATAAATTTTCAATACAAGAGATACTTTTAAACAAATCGGTATGAAATACAATAATAATTTATAGCCACGATCCTGTACTATCATATCTTCCATTAAAACTATTAAAAACAAAGGTACGTGACGTCATCTAGTCTTATAACAAAAGTTAACCGCTTCTGCTCATGTAACAAAGCGATTAATTGTTATTGATATAGCTCCTGTTCCTTTCCAAATGCAATAACTTCAAGATTATACGATCTTTGTTCAAGGAAGCATCGAAGCTTCTAGAATTGTTTGGTTAGATTTGGATTAATGATATTGTAGCTTAGAACAAAATTTGCTAGAGACATCTTTTAAACGTTAATATCAAACAAAGTTAAAATCTACAATACTAGTAAAAGTGTTTCGCTGCATCCTGCCAGATTGTAGATGGTAGAATCGGAAGAATTAAAATGATAGTTTGCACTGACTTAAACTTAATCAAAACTTACAGTAAGTACATGTAGGTGGTAAACATAGCGCTTGTATTTCCCAAAGGGGTAGGCAGAGGTGTGTTACACACCCACTTTGATCGAACCCGCCTCATGATCAGCAGTAGCTCACACTACCGCTGCACTACAAAGTCGGTTACATATAGTAAGCACATTTTTCTTTTTTTAAATAAATGTCACCCTCCGGCCTCCAGTAAGGAATAATATTTGTATCGCGGGATAGACAGGCCAAGGAAGCATTACCGCTCTTCGAGCTCAAAAGTCTGGTAGAGATTAAATAAAACACTATTCAAATCGCAATAACTTTTTAATGAATGAACCGATTTTCTCTTAGTTTACATTCTTAGGCATTCAACAGAATTTTTTGAGCTCTTTGAAGAATCTTAAAGCTCGAATTGGTCAGACTGAAAATTTCATAGAAATTCTGAATTTTTTTTTTTTTTTTGACAACGGTATCTCACGAAAAAAACGTTTAAAAAAGATTAAAAAGAAAACACATTTGAAAAAAAATCTTTTTGTAGATTTTTTTTGAGATTTCTCAAGATCTACCAGTTCGGATCGGTCCTAATTGTATTGAAAATCTAAGTTTGGTCAAGTCCTTTCGAAGGACATCAACCGCGATGAAATCGGTTAAGCCGTTCAAAAGTTATGATAGGTTTACATACGGCCACACACACACACACACACACACACACACACACACACACACACACACACACACACAGATATTTATTATATTTATTTATTTTTCCTAATTTATTTGTGTAGTGTTCTTTAAATTATTGATATGCATAATCTGGTACCCACAGCACAAGCGTGAAGGTTAATTTGGGACCAGAAGACGTTGTGTGAATATTTATTATTTATTTTATTAATTTAATTTTCTTGTTTTCCAATAGGTTTGTCGACAGTCCGAGGTGTAAACCTCCCACGACACAAACCTCTTAGGTACTTTAAATTATGTGTGTATTTGTTTACACCTTGAGACATAATTCTGCAGTCCACGCGGCTAGCTTTTAATATTTTCTAGACTCCGGTTAACCAAGAACATTCTGACTTCAATAAACGATTACTCAATGAGGTACTTGACCGTTTAGTAATTGTATAATTTCACTCACCTCAATTGTTATGGGACAATGGCTGTAGTGACATAGCTTTCTACGGATTTCGCGACGATCCAATATGGCGCCCGCCAAAATTTTTATGTTGCTTTTCTTAAGTTGCATTTTTGCTTTCATTCAAATTTGGGTGCAGATCTCTTCTCTAAATGGATCCAGGCTACGCTGATGCAGTGCGTATTGGACAAGGAACATTTATACATAGTAATTAATAAATTATTGATGAAACAAAATTTTAAAGGCTCGGAGATATGCCTTGTGAAGATGATATTACAGTCTGAACCAACCTCTATCACAGCCATAGATTTAGCATTAGTGAAATCAAGTTTTTAGGGGTCCTCTCTCTTAATGTATATATGTATCTATAAGTACAAAAAAATCGATACGTTGAGAGACAATTGTTACTAATTTAGATAATTGATCCACACGAAACATTCTCCAATCGTTATACGAAAACCAAGTCAATCCAGGTCTTATTGTCATATGTTAAGACTAACTAAAAAATATAGACGGAGCATTACGTACAATCCAGTGAAGCCATAAAAAACAGCGGGAAAACGGCGATTCCAAATTCAATTTTTTAAAGTCTCCCATTTTTTCTTTAGCTAATTCATGATTTTTAATTTTAGTTTCCCCGTATTCGTAATGAAAAGCATAGTGTTTACCTCGGGATAAAGACCTATTTAGTCCCTCGAACTATTGGAGCCCTCGCTACGCTCGAGCGCCAAACCCCGTCTCGGGACTAAATAAGTTGCTTTCATCCCTAGGGTAACAATGTACTATTAAAGAGTTTTTACAATGGAAAACCACACTAATAAGTCTGTACAATTGAGTCGGATGATAGACAACATACTCGTGGGATAAGTCTCGTTCACTACTAATTCAATTATCTGTGTATTATTCAGTGGAATTACACGTCATGATATCATTATTATGCACTATAACTGCTGTGTTTTCCAATGATTTCGACACGTAATGTGAAGCTAAGCTTCTTCTCACAGTCGTTAAGAATGATCTTAGAGACATTACGAAAGTAGAATCATAGATATTACGAAAATATATGCAAATATTTTTTTCTTATTGCGTATGGTGGCAGCTGAGCCACGGCCCACCTGATGGTAAATAGTAACCGTCGCTCATGGACTCAACTATACCGAGAGTATTGTCAAGCCGCTGCTCACCATTTCATTCCACAGACATGAAATGAAAGAATTCACGTCTATCTCCTGCTACAACCACGCCGATGTGCTTTATGGCCGGTCACAAAGGAGATGGTGGTGCCCACCCGCTGGGGCCCGATAGCAAGTGAGTACTCCCACTTGGTAGCAGCCTTACCACCAGTAATGCAATGGGTAGTAATTGCTTATTTCTCTTAGTCGCCTCTTACGACACCTGTGGGAAGGAATGCGATGGTGACACTTGTATTCTTAGTCCATCACCACACGGCCAAAAGATTAAAAACTCGTCAGAATTAATAGAATATTGTTTTTTATTTTGCCTATGACCCCGTCCTCATGGATTCAAAATATAAATACGTCACTAACATTAATTATCTCTATTCAAAAATATCGATCATACGGCAATCATCCATTTTTCTGAAATAAAGGTATGCAAAATTTCATGATGATCATTTAAGTAATGGCTAAAAGCGAAAGCGTAACAAGCAAAGGTACTTGCGCATCTAAGGATGTCTTTTTTTGGCGTTTCTTATAACCTATTTTTTATAAAAACATCCTGGGCCAGAGCATAGTCACAGTATCGCGGGGAAGAAAACACAAAAAGACGACGATCGATCTACGTGAAAATTACTCAGCATCGATACCTAAACCGCCATTGTGCATAGAAACTGGAAACTATAGTTTAGAAGTGATTGATAAACTTTCTAATTGATTGTCACTTCTATGCGAGAGCGCAAAAGTGATAATAAACGTCGTTCCACCTTTTTAAGATGAAAAAAAAATACCTAACTGCACACCCTGTTTTTCTGGGGAAGAACAGAAGCGTATGGGGCCCTAAATAAACCTGACGCGTATATCTCCGCCTGTATTGGCGGACCGCTGGAGCTGTGTGTACTTCAGCGGTATCGTTCTTCCAACTAACATGTACTAGTACATACTAAATAACTAAATTTGATGACGATAATCGTTATTCGTCGAATAGATTGTCAAGGGCTGAGAAACGTCTAGGTATGCTGCGATCTGTTAATCAGTTGTGAAACAGCATAAGTAACATAAATAAACCTATTTTTTATATATATATAACTAAAAATTTAAAAATAAAACTAATAAATTAAAAAGTCAATGACATACTAATATAAAATTTGAAACAATCACACATTTATATCGTCCAACAAATTAGCAAACAAACGCATCATTAACACGTGTCAATCGCTATGGAAAACAACAGTATATAACGGTATATTGCATGTTTAACATAAATTTTGCAAGTCAGTAGTCATTGTATTCTTTAAAGAATATTTTGTGACGATTGCCTATGAGTAATAGGTACTATGTTGCCAAAATTACAATTACACGATGCAACATTCACGCAAATAAAGCACTATGAATGGATACTTTGGAGACATATACGAGTATGTAATGTATGTTTCCTTTACAAAAAATTTGTACTATACAAGTGTGTTACTGCACTCACTTGAGCCAAGAAGATGAAACTATAGGATTCCCACCTTTTGCAGATTTTATCCTTCAGGGCTTTTCAAACCATTTTAAAGACGCGAGAGAAATAGTTCTCAGGCTCTAAAAGCTGTCTTACATTCATGTTGTTTCCGAACATTATGACAATTACGCAAATATTTTAGATATTTTTATATATATTTTTAGCACTTGACATGTTTAGCACTATACATTAAACACAAAGTGAAAAATGTGAAATCGAAAATAACAGTCACGAGCAGGATTTGAACCTGCATCTCCTGGATACGTCCGTCGATTAAAATCTGTAACAAAGATTTTAATCAATAAATAAGTTAATATTACTATATTTGTGTCGATACCAGTGGAAAATGTAAACATTAACAGTAAACATATCGTTTTGCGTAAGCTCAGTGTGTCACATGCAGTGGACAGCCTCTAATTCTATTGTCCCAAGAATTGTTATGCACGAGGGGAAAATTGTGAGAGATGAATGCTGCTGATCACGTGGAAGTCACTGTCCTACGGGAACTAGGTCATAAGTAACATAATACAATAATATTATGATTGCTGTAGTAAACAACCTCGTGAATGGCCCAGCGTGTGTTTTTACCTTTCAATGATCCATGCGCATGTACTGGTACGTCCAGTACTTTAAGTAAGTACAAATACATGCGGGTCTAAAAAACTGCCTAATATATGATCGCAAAACAAGAGTTTTAATGATTCATAGAATTTTATTAGATACTATATGAAGTTGATAATGTTGGAACTCTTGGAAATTGGATCGTTGGATCCAGAGTCGTCGGTTTGAATCCTATACCTTTATGAGCTTAGTATTTAAATAATTCTAAAATATCAAATTAATTTTTAATAAAATCGTTAGGTTAAAAATCGATACATATACTCGTATATATACATTAGCTTATATTATAGTATTATATACGTTAGCGTAACTTTTAAGCTTTAACTTTTTTTAAATAAGATATATGACTCTATGACATTAAAAAAACAGTGTTCGCCTGTTAAAATATAATCATAATCATTATTGAACATTTGAGGAAAAGAAAATTTAGCATGTTTACAACATTTTTTATCATCATCATTATAGCATCACGCCTGTATTCCCCGAAGGGGTAGGCAGAGGTGTGCCTATTCCACACCCACGATTCGCCAGCTATGTTTAAGTCCCACGTAATAGGGGGCGAGCCTATTGCCATCTACCGGGCACATTTCCAGACTCCGGGCTGCTACTGAGAACTTTTCTTTTTACGAAAAAGCTTAATAACTTTGCCTATATTTGTTGATTAATAAATTCAAGCAGTGCTGTAACTAGTCTTTTTTGCGACCTGTGCATCTATCATCTAATAACTACGTTTTTGTATACTTAATTAATAGTGTTTGCATACAGCAGTGTGATACGGGTGAACCGTATTACGCTATAAATAATAGGTATACCACTTACCACCAGGTGGGCCACTTGCTCGTCAGCCCCCGTTGGCAATAAAAAAAAACATATTGTTTGTGGTCCTGATCTGGTAATTTTTGCATCCCTCCAGGGTCTGCGCCCTGTGCCTGGGCACCGCTGGCACCGCCCTAGTTACATTCAAGTATGATTATATCAGGACAATCTTTTCTACTGAAGGAATGTAACATAGTTCCAGTCGCCCGCCAGCAAATGCGGAGAGATGGCACACGGCGGGATTTTTTAGGGGGTGAGGGCCCCACCCTACCATGTTCGTTGCCCCAAACGACGGGGTGTTCGGTTAGGAGCATTTTTTCCCGCCTTAACAAAAAAAAATCGATAAATATTCGACACAAATCACACTATCATAGTCACTGTAAATATTTACCAAATGAGCACATGAGTTCGGCAAATCGTTCTAAATTGTTCTAGTGTTCTAGATGAAGTTTTAGTACTTTTTTCAGTTATATTTGCAAGATAAAGAGAAATATTAGAAATGAGGTCAAAGGTCAGGTTTGTCACGGCATGAATGGCCGGCTCGATGGATTACTTCACCACTCTCGTACATAAAATCAGTGTAAAACCACGATAGGTACTACTTTGTCCGTGTGGTAACGGACTAAGAATACAATTGTCCCCACCCCATTCTTTCCCACGGGTGTCATATGAGGCGACTAAGGGAAGTAAGCAATTATCATCCATTGCATGACTGGTGGTAGGGCTGGGCACCAAGCAGAAGTACTCACTTGGTATCGGGCTCGAGCGGGTTGGTACCACCATCTCCCGTATGACCGGCCATGAAGCACATCGTTGCGTTTTGGCTGTAGCAGGAGATAACCGTTTATTCTTTCATTTCATATCCGGTCCGGAGCGTGCTCGTCGCGATCCCTGCCAGCCTGTAATCCACAGGCTGCAATCCGGCTCGAATGCATACCACAGTGCAGGTTAGGGCGTGCCCCAGAGGCGACGCGTACCGACCTGCCCCCGTCGGTACAAAAAATGGCAGATGCGGCGATGGGGGCCGCCACCCATCACGCCTTGCCCAGTTTGGCGAGTCGAGGGGAGCAGAGTGTCGAGTAGGCACGTGGAATGTAAGAGGTGGTGTGGAAGGTAAGTTACACGAGCTGGTAACCGTTATGTCGGACAGACAGCTTGATGTGCTCTGTGTAACAGAGACCAAGCGAAAGGGTAGCGACGTCTCTGATCTTCCTGGTAGCGGGATAGCTCTGTGGTCTGGTGTACCCCAGAGTGATCGGGCCAGCATGTGAGTGGGGTGTTGCTGTCCGCTCGCTTGGCCTCAGGTGTGAAAGACTACGGAATGTTCGATCCCAGACTTCTATGGGTCCGAATAAAACTAGGTTTCACCAGGGCCTTCATGGTCGCAGCTTATGCTCCCGTAGGCTCTTCGGTGGTATCGGATCAAGAGATGTTCTGGGATAATGTTAGGGAAGTTCTTGATTTGGCAGAAGCTAGTGAACGCGTAATCGTATGCGGAGACTTGAATGGATGGGTTGGGACCAAGCGCCCAGACTTTGAGGACGTGCTTGGTTCATTTAGTGGTAAGAGAGTGAACGATGCAGGTAGGCTCATTGCGGATATACGAGGTATGGAGAGAAACCTTAATTGTGTCAAACACATTGTTTCAACATAAGGACATCCTTAAAAATCTTAATTGTAAAATTAAGTTTACCTGATCGGTATAATGTATGAAAATACTTCCGACAGATGGCGCAGGCGTGACCCAAAGACGTTAAGTATGAATGTGATGTCGAAATTAGCAGTCAGGAGCAATTGTCACGATGGCTGAATTGGCAAAGCATCTGGACGGTATCCAGGAGATGCAGGTTCAAATCCTGCTCGTGACTGTTATTTTCGATTTTCACATTTTTCACTTTGTGTTTAATATATAGTGCTAAACATGTCAAATGCTAAAAATAAATATAAAAATATCTAGTATAGATGAAGTTGAATGGGCTATTAGAAGTTTGAAAATGGTAAGGTAGCGGGTATTGATATGGTGTCTGCTAAGATGATCAAGCTTGGAGGCTCATGTGTCTGGGAATCCTTCCTGATGCTTCTCAATTTATGTTGGAGCTCAGGAATGGTTCCCAAGGACTGGAGAAGCACAGTCATCGTGCACTTGTTTAAAAACAAGGGTTCACGTTATGACTGTGCAAACTACAGAGCCATAAGCTTGACCAGTTTGGCAGCCAAAGTGTATGGTAAGATTATTGAAAGGAGAATGAGGATGGTGTTTGATGAATTTTTGTGTGAGGCACAAGGAGGATTCAGGTGTGGAAGAGGATGCATGGATCAAGTGTTTTCTCTGCGCAACATTGTGAAGAAGCATCTGACTGTAGGCCAAAGGGTATCCTGCAGTTTTCTGGATTTGGAGAAAGCATTTGACACTGTTGTACGAAAGGAACTTTGGGACATTTTGCCGGAGTATGGTATTAACGGTAGACTGCTACAAGCGGTGCAGTCCAACCAGATGGACTGCAGAGCTTGTGTGCGGCTGGATGATGGAATGTCACCCTGGTTTGATGTCAATATCGGTGTTAAACAGGGCTGCGTTCTATCAGCCAGACTGTTTATCATATATCTATAATTGTTTACAAAGGTTGAATGAAAAGAATGTGGGAGTTCAGATGGGTGACTCAGTGGTTAAGTCTCTGCTATATGCAGACGATGCGGTCCTATTAGCGCAGTCTGCGAGTGACCTGCAAACTGTAGTCGACGTAATGGAAGAAGATTGTAAGAAAAGGGACCTACGTGTGAATGTGAGCAAAACCAAAATAATGGTTTTTGAAAGAGAAGTAGCCAGAACAGATGTCAGAGTAGCAATAGAAAATAGTGTGTTAGAACAAGTGGATGAATTTGTATATCTGGATGTGGATTCAGTTGGGATGGAAGGTACACCACTGATGTAGAGAGAAAAGTGAATGCGGGAAATAGAGTGAACGGAGCATTGGGACAACTTCTCGGCAGCCACCACCTCAGCCAGAAGGCACGTGTCGCAATACACAACGCAGTGCTTGTCCCAACGTTATTATATGGAAGCGATAGTTGGGTATGCAAAAAGGAGCATTAGAGTAAAATCAATGCGGTCGAAATGCGATCTCTGCGGAGAATCTGTGGAGTGAGGCTGACTGACTGCAGCGGCTTGACAATACTCTCGGTATGGTTGAGTCCATGAGCGACGGTTACCATTTACCATCAGATGGGCCGTAGCACGTCTGCCACTACATGCAATAAAAAAAAATACTACTATTGTGTTGTGTATGGTGAGCAAGGGCACTGCAACCTTAAACCCCCTTATTTATCCTCGACAGATAATAAGGAGCCCCTTTTCCCTCCACCACCTACAGCTTTTCATGTAATTGGCAACGCAATCTTAAATTAAAACTTGTAAAACATCATTATTAATAAATTTATTAAAAAAATTATTAAAATTATTATTTGTTCATTTCTTAATTTACAGTCCAGCGCAATAAGTTATACTAATAAGAACGATATAGTGTCAACACGTTTCGTGGCTATGTCGATGACGACTTACATATATTTACTCCCTATCCAAACCTTCCTATAGAAGTTTTTACTTCAAGAATATGCTTGCACATACTCGAGAATAAATATTTCCGATCGTAGGTACTTATTCCGTTTTCACCTAAAGTTAGGTTCCCTACTTTCCCGTCTGTCAAGGGGGAGCGCTGAATCGATATGCAAGTAAAATGTACACCTGGTGTGACCATATATACCATGTTTTTAGGGACTGTATCAGTTTCACTGGACAAATACTTATGCTACATCAAACTTATCCAGAACGTTTTTGATCTACCCTACATCGGTATTAAAACCATAACCAGACGTGAATAATTATACTTATTCTATGTGCTATCAATCAATCAAGTAATCCTTATATTTACTAATACTATAAATGCGAAAGTGTGTTTGCTTGTTACGCTTCACGCCATGTAATAACTACTTAAACAATCATCATAAAAGTACGATCAAATCGATCGAACTCATAAAAGGGTATATGCTACTTCTTATCCCTGAAAACTGGACGGTTCCTGCGGCATAATTGTGTGTGTGTGTGTGTGTGTGTGTTTTTGCTTGTAAATAATTAATGCACAGTAGAGTGACGTATTTATGTTATGTGACCTAGTTTGGACCTCCACACAGACGTAGCCGCGGGTGGAATCTAGTTTAAAACTTTTTTTTTTATTATATCTTATAGGCATTATGTTTTTGCTATTCATGCGCTGCAAGGCTTGTCTAATACAATAGATATATCCTATTTTGTTTATGTAAGCTTGGTCGTTTGCATTATATTTCATGTACCTATCATTTTTTATTCAAAAGACAACTTTAACATTATGAAATAATCCTTGTATCGCGGGGGACTTACAAACATATAATTTCACGGATACAAACTACACCCAGATTCAGAACAACCATTTGTGGATCACACAAAGAGTTGTCCTGTGTGAGAATCGATCCCACCACACTCAGAGGCGAGAGTGTCTAAACCACTCAACCATCTGTGAAGTAACAAGCAATAAAGAGTTAACAAAGCTCTGAAAGTACACAAACAGTGAACTATTTTGTCCTCGAACACCGTCATAAATCATTGTCATAATACACTCACCCTTCGTCAGGTGAGTCACTTTTGTTATCTGTGTGCACTCACACACACGCGTTTGGTTGTGTGTGTGCGAGACATGCTGGCGTCTGATGTTATACCATACGGATAAATTGAACTCGCCTGTTATGATGACACTGGAAACATGAATAATTTGCCACACAGTGACTTTACACTCTATCTATATATGCTTTTTTTAAACTACTTGCATACGAACCACCTGATGGTAAGCAATTACCGTAGCTTATAGACGCTAGCAACACCAGAGGCTTCACTTGCACGTCGTCATGCTCAAGGAAAGTGATAGGGAGTGGAAAAGAAGATTTCTGTTTAATGTTTTTGGGTGAAAAAATATACCTAGCCGCATATCCTGTCGTTCGGGGCAGCGAACAGGGTGTAGTGTGAGGCCCTCACGCTCCAAATAAGCCCTCCGTGTGCCGTCTCTCCGCCTTTATTGGCGGGCTACTGGAACTATGTTACATTGCTTCAAGGTCTTACCCCTAGGAGTGTAGACTGTGCGTTGATATATCAGTCAGTTATTCTTTTATACATATTACAAATATATGCTACTAGCTGACATTTATTTATTTAAAATGAATAAAGGATATATTTTGCTGCAAGCCAAGCTCTATTTACCCGTAAAAACTGCATTAAAATCCATTAAAAAACATTCCGAAATTGCTCTAATAACAAAAAATTTAAAACTGTTGTTTAGTGATTCCTTGCAAACCTTACCTTTCTGTTATCATCCCTTCTCCATTTCTAATAAGTACATTTAATATACAGATATACTGGGGTCTACTGTTTCTATATATACCAGCTGATATCGTCGGCTTCATCTGCGTTACTTATTATTGTGCTTATAAAAATATTTTTCTTAAAATTTCAATAATCTTATAAAAATCAAAACTATTTTTAGGTTATATCTTAGGTTCCCGATATAGTAGCGGGATAAAATTTAGACCAATTTTTAGGTCTAATCAAGCGCTATCAAATAAAAAGTTCCATCAAAATCCGTTCAGTAGTTTATGCGCGATGCGCGAACAAACAAACAGATAAACAGACAAACAAACAAAAATCTAAAAAAAATATTTTATGTTCAGACATGCCTATATAACCTAATACAGTCATTTTTTTTTCAAATATCTTAAATGTATAGACACAGCTCTGTTAAAGCTTTAATATAGTTAGGATGAAGATTATCACAATATTTTTTAGATAAGGGCAAAGTGTCTGTGACATATTCTTCATCTTCATCTTCCAAAACTTGATTGGAATCCATCCAGTAGTTTTTCCGGGATGCGCGCGCATCTGCTGACCTCTAATATATACATGTATATATGAGGTTGTTAAAGGAGCATACGGTAGATAGTAAGACATGTAATTAGAGCTAATAGATGCTAGCACCCTAGGAGAAATCGTTGCGTGTTGCCAAAAGTAGGAGGTTCTCAATCCGACTGCATATTATATGCTTTTTTTTGTATATTTGTTACGCGATTATTCCGCCAGTTATAATTGATTTCAGCCAGGATTAATTGATTTCAATGATTCCTTTTTTGTTTGGTAGGTTCTACTTCAGAGGTGGTCCGTACGATTTCCGTGAATATAAATTTGGGAAATATTATTTTTTTTAAACATAGACGTTATCTATATATTTATCGAAAATATTCAGATGCAATTTGCAATATTGTTATTCTAGAAATTGTCATACGACCATCGCGGTGCTTTAAATAAGAAAATATCTTAACATATCATTTGTATGATTGGTTTACTCTGGTTTACTCTATAGTTAGACGTCACTGCTGGGTAGATATTGTTTTTAATAATTCACTACGCGAACCAAGGACACGCTTGTCTCGGGGGAGCACACGAACATATCCTAACATGCCCGGCCTTACACATAAATGTTGAACTACAAACAAGATAATGTTTTCTATCCATTTTGATGTATAACAACAACATAGCATCATGCCCATGCATCATGAATCACTGAGATAATGTTATATTTTTAATGCCTCTTATGTACTAGCGTCCATAGATCATGGTAGCCGCTTACCATTAGGTATGCTTGTTTGCCACCCACGTAAGATTAAAATGAAAAGGTAGAAAAAGGGAATATTTTGCTAGAATTGAACTAAGTAGTGATACCATTCGATTATGCCCCAACGAGAAAGCTACAGCTATCTTCCTATTACGCTTGTATACGGGCAGCGTCATGCGCTATATGCTTGCGGCAAGCGAGCCTTACCAGCGAAAATCACCATGTAACCCCTGCTGGATATAAGCCTATCCCAACTGTCCAAATTTGCGGTACAATGTAATAGAATCGGACATCCAATCTACTCCAGCCGCCTTAAATCTACTGAAAGACATCATAGTATATAGTATGCCAATAATTTTTAAATAATAATCGAGTCTCGTTGTCGATTTCTCCGTAGCTAGAAGCATGCATAAGGAATTCTATAAACAAGCCTCGGTAATAATAAATCAGTCTTTATGACTATGATTTAGTATTTAGACAAATGAGACACACGTAGTTTATTTCTAGAACAACATAAATTTAACAAAGAAACTGTAGCATTCTTCATTCTAATCATGTTTGAAAACATCATCGCTAGGAGATGTATTTCTTAGGATATTGTTCCACTGTATACGAATAGCGATTGTAATTATACTCATATACCGGCAGAATAATTTAGAAACGGCAAATAACTAGTCGCTCTCTTAACGAGACATATGTTCAATAGTGGACATTGAAAAGCTGATGGAAGGATGAAATATCTAGTATAGAAAGAAAGAAAGAAAGAAAGAAAGAAAATATTTATTTCTTGCCGCACAACCAAGTATACAATAAAACAAATTGTGAAACTTAATTATAACCAAAAAATAAAAACAAAAAATACTATCATTTTAAGTAACTTATCATCACGCCATTTCCCTTGCGGGGTAGGCAGAAAGAACTATCATTTTACTATAACCAAAATAGTATAATAGGGGTTAAAGTATGAAATTGCCGTTTTATTGTAATAGGTACTTCGAATTGACATAGAACCTTCATGATTTGAGATTTTTGAGTGAAACTTTTTTCAAATGGTACCTATAAGGTTCTTCTTTTAAAAAATGTGCAACATTCGATTATCGACTTTCAGTTGGTTTTTTTATTCAGCTTAGACAAGAAAGATAGATACTTAGAAAATTCGAGTGATTTTTGAATACGAGTTCCGACGCGGACGCGGAACTAACGCTGCATCACCAGAGTTCTATCGCAAAGGCATAAATGACCTTTCTATTAGATGGCAGCAATGTATAGATAATAATGGTAGATATTTTGATTAAATAAATAAGTTAAATAAAAGATAAGATTCTTTATTTGTCGAAACATGAGTAAAATACATAATACAAGAATATGCATTGATGTTATTCTATTTCATTGCGATATCCACATGTTCTGCCTAACTAGGCGTACAAAATTTTATAAAATATATTTGTTTTATAACGTAATTACATTTAGCTAATTCAGATACATAATTAAATTAAAAATGACTACGAGCATTACAATAATAATAAATTAAGATTAAATAATATTAAATTGTTTGATGTCAAATACTTAATTAAAAATGTACATTGTATAAATTAGGATATCAAAATAATTTAAAAAAGGCATTTGTCATCAATAAAATCATTTATACTATAATAACATTTATCCACTAATATTTGTTTTAGATTTTCTTTAAATTTATCAGATTTTTTGATACACTTAGGTATCTTATTATAAATTATGGGTGCCATACATAATAGACTTTTTGACATGAGGGCAGTCCCAGCTCTAGGTACAACTAAGCGATCGTTATCGCGCCTGTTGCGCTTTATTAAATCAGATATTCGCTGAAAATTGTTAGGATTATTTTGAACAAACAAAGCCACTTCAAGGATATATAAAGACGGAAGTGTTAAAATCTTGTGTTTTTTGAAATATGGTTTGCAGCTTTCGGTATTGTTCAATCTATACATGGATCTGATACAACGCTTTTGAACTTTGAAAGCTGTTATGGCATCAGTTGAGTTTCCCCAAAAGATAATTCCATACCTCATGACTGAAGCTGCCAAACCATGATAAGCTGTGAGCAAACTATCATCATTAATTATCGGTGCTAATTTAAATAGAGCATATGCACAGCTACTCAACCTTTTACATAATTGAACCATATGTGGTTTCCAATTTAATTGTTTGTCTATTATTATTCCTAAAAATTTTGTGGTGTTTACTTCACATATCTGGATCCCTTGGTAACTAACACTAGGGGTTTCTATTTGAGTTCTCTGACTAAAATGAGTAATGTTTGTCTTTGTTAGGTTAATTTTTAAGTTATTATTCGTTAGCCAAGTAATAACGGAATTAAGTGAATGATTGATATCGGTTTGGTAGACGTCGCGGGATTTGCATGAAACTGTTACAGTACTATCATCGGCGAATAGTGACATTGGATAATTAGTCAATCTTGGCAAATCGTTAATATATAATATAAACAAAAGAGGACCCAGAATGCTACCTTGTGGAACTCCATAGAGAACAGAGCGCGGTTTAGAATAATATGACTCCTCTTGTTTAGTGTTAGCATTAATCCGGCATATTTTTGTAACTTGATTTCTATTGCACAAATACGATTTCATTAATTTATTAACATTACCTCTTATACCGTAAGCATCCAACTTGTTCAGCAAAATATTATGATTAACGTAGTCAAATGCTTGTGTCATATCAAAATATATAGCGCACACGGGAGTTCTCTTGTCCACATTAGTCAAGACAATATTATAAAAATCGTATATAGCCATATTAACGTTTTTATGGCGCCTAAAACCTTTTTGCTCATTACATAACAGTTTATTATGTTCAAAGTATGAATTTAACTGTTTGTAAATAAACTTTTCAAATATTTTGGAGAAAATTGTTACAAGTGCAATTGGCCTGTAACATGCCATATCTTCTTTGTCTTCTTTTTTAAATAATGGTAAAAGTAAACTACCAAGGCCATATTTTTTATATATTTTTTTAAAGACAACATCCTTGTTGTTCGGGCCTGTAATTAACCATCGTGAACGCAGCGCAATTAACGCTGCGACTATGACATTCTTCTTCTTCTTTTTTAATATATAGCAAACGGTGCCGTGTCGGTGACGACAATTCTGCCAATGACAAATATTTATTGACGACACGTGTGTTTATTAAAATAAAAATTTTGAACAATTGATCACAATAATAAGATTCATAGTGAATCTCGTTTAGCAAGTTATGATGGAAGTTAATGATGGGATGCAGAAGATAATTGTTGGTGATGGTTTTCTATTGAAAAACTACAAAAGGAATCGGATATAGGAATTTACAGTTTAATGGATACTTTAACTAAAAATCTTAATGCATTAAATTTGCTTGGGGAACTGACCCACGTGTGGGATACACTCTTCATCTACATGGCATCAATTAAATTAGATAATAAGACAGCTAGAAAATGGGAAGAGCAAAAAAGTGAGTTGGAATCACCCACACTACAAGAGTTTTACACATTCCTGCGTCAAAGAGCCACAGTTTCAGAAACTGTGCAAAAGGGTAGTATGGCTGTAGTATCATACAAAAATGACAAACGTCATAGTTTGCCTAAAACACGGTCATTACTTGCCTCTTCTGTGGACTCTGATCATCGTCATATTAACTGTGCCATCTGTAATCAAAGCCACAAAATATATGAGTGCACTAAATTTAAATCTCTACCTGTTGAACCAAGAATACCTAAAATTACTACATTAAATCTATGCAAAAATTGCTTAAGTGGCGGTCATAAAACATATCAGTGTCGGTCAGGTAGCTGCAAAGTGTGCCAAAAGAAACACAACAATTTACTACACAAACAACATTCTCTACAAGATGCAAATAGTGAACATAATAATACAACAAGTTCTACCAGCAATACTAATACAGTTAAGAGTGAAACAATCTCTTCTAATCTGGTAGAAAATGCCACTGTATCTAGTCCCTCTAATTTAATCTCTATGTCTGCTGTCTCCTCCAGTCAAGTTCTACTATCAACTGCATTGGTTAAGGTTACAAACAATGATAAATCAGTCATCCTGAGGGCTATACTAGACAGTGGCATCCAAACATCTTTCATTACTGAAAGAGCACATAGATTGATAGGTGTTAATAAAAGGAAAACTAATCATTATGCTGTCTCTGGTTTGGCTAATACAGTCTTGAATATAACTGAGCAGTGCAATATTCAAATAGTTTCATTACACAATAAATTTAACATGGCAGTTAACTGCTTTATTTTATCTCAAATTACTGATAAGTTGCCATACACCACAGTGTGTACCCAAGAGTTAAACCTACCGAAAAATATATTACTTGCTGATCCCAAGTTTTACATACCTGCTGACATTGACTTGTTGTTAGGTGCTGATGTATTTTGGAAGATAAAAAGTTTTGGCTTGTATTTGCCCAAACAAACTTTATCAAATCTGATAAAGTTTGTTTGGGTAAATACAAGCCAAAACTATTAGAAACACATTTAGGTTGGATAGTAGCAGGCCCCATGGGGGGAACAATTTTTTCTAAAAATAATTGCAATATACATTGTCATTTTTCTCAAGAAATAAGGAATCAGTTATCAAAATTCTGGGAGATTAAGGAGTATGTTAGTAGTTCAGAAATCCCAAAGGATAATTATTGTGAAAATTTATTCATTGAAACTACCCATCGACTAAGCAATGGTAGGTTTTGCGTCAAAATCCCCCTAAAGGACTCTATTACTAAGTTAGGAAATTTTTATAAAACCTGTGAAAAGAGATTATTACAACTTGAAAGAAAAGTAAAAAATAAACCTACTATAAGACAGCAATATGCTGACTTCATTCAAGAGTATGAGCGTTTGGGTCATATGACTGAAGTAGTTAAGGAAAACACTTTTAGCTGTTACCTCCCAACTCATTGTGTAATACGAGAAACTAGTGAGACCACGAAGCTCCGTGTAGTCTTTGATGCGTCAGCAAAGACTTCCACTGGAGTGTCGTTTAATGAAATTCAACATGTTGGTCCAGTCGCACAGGATGATCTTATTTCCATCCTATTAAGATATAGACAGCACAGGTATGTGGTAACAGCAGATGTGGAAAAAATGTATCGTCAAATTCTTGTAGATCCTGATCAGCGATCATTGCAGCAAATCTTATGGCGTGATCACCCATCACTTCATATTAAGACATATAAATTAAATACAGTGACATATGGAACAGCATTGGCTCCATTCCTGAGTACTAGGTGTTTAGTGCAACTTGCAAATGAGTGTAAGGATGATGAGATATCCCAAATAATAAAGGAAGATTTTTTTGTTGATGATTTCCTGTGTGGTGTTGCTAGTGTAGAAAATTTAATTTATATAATTAATTCTGTAACAAAAACTCTAAATTCAGCGTGTCTACCTGTGCGAAAATGGCGTACAAATACACCAGTTGCATTTAACAATGAAATTTCTGAACATTCATTGCCTAAGAATTTGGACTTGACTTCTAACATGTCCAGCAACTTAGGACTGAAGTGGGATCCAGTCCCTGATGTATTTTCTGTTGAAATAGAATCAAACCAAGTTGTAACAAAAAGAACAATTTTGTATAATTCAGCCAAACTGTTTGATCCCTTAGGCTTATTAGGATTGTGTACTATTATACTCAAAATTATTCTTCAAAAACTGTGGCTCTCAAATATAGGTTGGGACGAACAACTGGAAACTCATATAGAGAGAGAATGGAGGGAGTTTATTGGTAATTTAAAATATTTGTCAACCATCAGTGTTCCTAGATGTGTCCTTATCAATGAACCTGAATCAATTGAGCTTCACTCATTCTCAGATGATTCCCAAGTGGCATATGCCTGTTCGGTTTATTTAAAATCTCAAGACGCCGCAGGTCACATGTTAGTCAGACTTTTATGTGCCAAGACTAAGGTTGCTCCAGTAAAACCTGTAACCATACCAAGGCTCGAACTCTGTGGCGCTTTACTATCAGCACGCCTAATCTCTAAGGTTTTAAGGGCACTTCGCTGTCAAATTGATGGTGCATACCTATGGACTGACTCAACAGTAGTGCTTGGTTGGTTGTCATCGCGGGCTATTGATTTAAAAACTTTTGTATCACATCGTGTTAATGAGATTCAGCAGTGAACACAGACTCATACTTGGAAATATGTGCCTGGTAGTCTGAACCCAGCGGACCTAGCATCTAGAGGAATCAACCCCAAGTCTCTTCACTCACTCACCCTTTGGTGGGAAGGGCAATAATTTTTATCTAAGGATCCATGTTATTGGCCTGACTCAATCAACGCCATACCTATCTCCGAGTTACCAGAATTAAAATCTATTAAGGGAAATATGCCTATCACATTACAAGTCTTCCTTTCCATGTCAGTGGTGTGGATTTTGCTGGACCATTCTACATATCCAATCGCAAGGGACGTGGGTGTAAAATAACCAAATGTTATATGTGCCTATTTATATGCCTCAGTACAATGCCAATCCACCTTGAAGTGGCAAGCGATCTTACCACTGATATTTTCATTTTGTGCCTTAAACGATTCGTATCCCGACGAGGAAAGCCAGTTTACTGTGACAATGGCACTAATTTTGTCGGCGCAAATAACGCGATCACAATTTTTTTACGGTCAAGCAATGAATGCGTTTCCGGTTTCGCAGCTAATGAAGGCATCTTGTTTAAATTCTCGCCAGCATACTCCTCTCATTTCGGTGGGCTTTGGGAGGCAGGCGTTAAGTCTGCAAAGCACCACGTTACTAGAATTTTAAGTGATAAACACCTTACATTTGAGGAATTATCAACTCTGTTTGCCCAAATTGAGGCAATACTGAAAACTCGGCCGTTACATCCTCTTTCCTCCGATCCTAACAACCTAAACCCTTTGACTCCTGCGCACTTCCTGATCGGAAGGCCACTTAATGCATTACCATCGCCAAATCTGCTCGATGAGAAGCCAAGTAGCCTCTCCAGATACCAAAGTCTCGAAAGACTTCGCCAACATTTTTGGGACCGTTGGAGAAAGGAATATCTAAGTGAGTTACAACAAAGGAACAAATGGCGACTTACTAAGGAAGGACTGCAAGAGGGTGAATTAGTAATAGTAAAGGTAGCCAACGCCCCCCCACTCAAATGGCGCATGGGCCGTATTGAGAAACTCTATTTCGGTTCCGATGGAACGTCACGAGTTGCTGATGTCGCCACTGTTAAAGGCACCATCCGAAGAGCTGTCCATAATTTGTGCTCCTTGCCGCAACCAACAGAATCAGCTCCTCGAACACCCAAGGGGTTCGAGGGGCGGAGATGTTCGGGCCTGTAATTAACCATCGTGAACGCAGCGCAATTGACGCTGCGACTATGACAGGTCCCCTTACCGCGTTCTTAGCTGTCATTGGAGACGGGGACTGTCATTCGACACATTCTTTTTCAAATTCAATCATGGCGAAATTGTGCTCACACTGCCACAACAAGAGCCATTAAACAAGAAGAAGATTCAATCATACGAGAAGCAACGATATTAATATTAACGGAAACTTCACTATGGAAGCAAAATACAATCAAATTCAAGAATAAAGAAGCTTTGAAGACGCATCAGCGTAAGCATTGTATTGCGGGGACTTTACAAACATACAATTTCACGGACATCAATTCCACCCAGACTCAGAACAACCATTTGTGGATCACACAAAGAGTTATCCTGCATGGGAATCCAACCAACAACAGTCGGATGGGAGGTCGGTATCTAAAACACTCCGCCATAAATCATAATTTATAAGGTATACGTTTTTCAAACTTTTTCTTTTTTTTTTGTTGTCGCTGTAGAAATGTATTTACGCATCCCCCCGCCTGGGACAGAAACGTTTTTTCAAACTGCCTTAACTATCAATTGCTCCGATTCTTACACAATAGTTTGTAATTAATTGTAGTTTGTATAAGCATACTATTTAAGACTATACTAAATATTAGTTTAACTCGCATACGACTGTCAATGTGACCAAAGACTAAAACTATCAATTACCACGAGTTCCACGTCTTGCGCTAAAAAACAAACAGACGGAATATGTATGGCACACGTAATCTTATCTCAATACATTCCCATGCAAAACTGATCAAGCAAAACAATCAATACGTAACGTTTTGCATAATTGATGCGCGCGCGTAATTGCGTTACACTGTAATGCGTTATCATCATCAACCCATTTACCGTCCTACTGTAGGGCAGGCGTGGCTTCTATTAATGAACAATATGCAGCACTCTTGTTTTACAATAGGTTGGCCGAGTTATCTAAACAGTGGGCCTAGCCAAGTTGCATTCTATGATCGCTAACGCTATAGAAAACTACTTAAATATATGGGAATTTGACATCTTTAACAATATCTATAACGCTAAGTCACGTGACTTAACGTTAGAGATGTCAAATTTCCATGCATTTTAATAGTTTTCTATTAACGTTAGCGATCATAGAATGCAACTTGGCTAGACCCACAAATTGGACTCATATAGATTGCCTATCTAATAATATAAATATATATTGTGTAGATTATCGTACTCTTTGTTATGTTACAAAGAAGTCTTGAATTTGTTCGCTATACCACACTTATATTTTTCAAGTTTACGCTATATTTCGCTATTTACCGTGCCTTAAGAAGTCTACACGCCATAGTTTCCAACACAGTCAGGTAACGTATTATCGGCAGCATTTTTTCAGAGAATCATGTCGGCGGCTTGCCTCCGCGCGAGCTATCAGGCGACTTCTGGCGACGTGTCAGTTGCATAACCATTGCATGACTTGCGTACTGTTATATATTCAAATTAATATGAAAGATACTGACGGAAAGTACCACATCGGCTCTTTCAGCTCATACATGATCAGAGAGAGTCAATCGTAAGTCAGTCTACCATCGACCATCTTCCCGAAAGCTCGCCTCCTGAATCCAATTTCACGTAATGCTATTTTCAAGCTAACTAATTAAATCAGTCTATGTAAATCTTAATCTATTAAATAAAAAAGTATTCGGATTTTTTTTTTTAAATGCTATTAATAAAAAATTTTCAAGCTCCGGTACCTACGCAAAGAAGTTGTTGATTTCATGCTACCGATAATGTTTAGCAATAAGATGCGAAGCCGTCAACTAGCCCGCTGATAACAAAGCTGCCGGGCTGTGTGGGTGGATCGGCGAATTTGGTATGTAAACTCTCTTAGACGCACATCAAGCCATTGATACAAACTAAATTCTTCGCTCAGGGGACTTGTGCTGGCAGTCGTTCCATAGAATATTTTTTTTTTATAGTTTATTGCTTAGTAATTCGACACTGGTTAGAAAAAAATCTTAATAGCTAAGAACAAGGTTGTAAGTACAAACTTTAATTTCATATAATTACTAGGATAGGTGAGCATACTGGATAATAATTGAATTTCTGCCAAACTTTAATCAGAGTTTTCAGTCTAAGAAGTCAAACCGGTTACAAACCGTAATTTTTTATTGCATATGATAGATTGCTGTGTGGGGCCGGCTTTAGAATTGTCCCACCCCTCTCCACCCATGGGAGTCGTAAGAGCCGACTGAGGGAATACCGGGGGAGTGGGCAGCTGCACTTCTTCGAGTATTAACAACATCCACTGCGATCGCCAACCCGCCTGCCAAGCGTGGCGATTACGGCACTATCCCCCATTCTTGGGGGGGCCTATGTCCAGCAGTGGGCGATAAAAGGCTGATGGATGGATATGATAGCAGACGACCTACGGCCCACCTGATGGTAAATAGTAACTGTTGCTCATGCACTCAAAACTATACCGGGAGTATTCAGTCAAGCCACTGCTCACCATTTCATTTTACCGGTATGAAATGAAAGAATTAACGGCTCCTGCTACAACCAAAACACACCAATGTGCTTCCTGGCCGGTCACACGGGAGATGGTGGTATCTACCAACCCGCTCTGGCCCGATAACAAGTGAGTACTCGCACTTGGTACCTAACCATACCACCAGTAATGCAATATTTAGATATTTTTTCACTTTGTGTTTAAAGTTGCATTACTTTAGGTGATAATTGCTTACTTCCCTTAGTCGCCTCGTACGACACCCGTGGGAAAGAATGGGGTGATGACACTTGTATTCTTAGTCCGTCACTACACGGAAATTTATATTATTTTTATTAATATGTTTGATACAATCGGTAGATACCCAATAATAAGAGCTAGAAAAATAATCATGATGCATATATTTTTTTTAGTTATTTGAACTGTGCCAGACACTACAAATAACTGTGTTTTCTATCTATTATATGTATGTATTTACAAAAAAAAAGTAATATATATTATTTAGATATTTTTATATATATTTTTAGCATTTGCCATGCTTAGCAACATACATTAAACACAAAGTGAAAAATGTGAAATCGAAAATAACAGTCACGAGCAGGATTCGAACCTGCAACTCCTGGATACCGTCCAGATGCTTTGCCAATTCAGTCATCGTGACCCTTGCTCCTGACTGCTAATCTCGATAGCACATTTATACTTAACGTCTTTGGGTGACGCCTGCACCATCTGTCGGAAGTATTTTCATACATTATACCGACCAGGTAAACTTAATTTTACAATTAAGATTTTACCTAATAATGACGCAAACCCTATAAATATTTAGATATTTTTATATATATTTTTAGCATTTGACATGCTTAGCAACATACATTACATACTCTTTGGTCATCTTCTTTGGGTGACGCCTTCTTCACTTTGTGTTAAATGAGAGTTTATATTGATTCATCAACTATCATTTGGTCAATGTAAAAATGGAAAACCTTCGACTTAAATATGTTACGACTTCCTGACAACCTCATTTCGAGAGGGAGAGCGTTCCAAAGAAGAATAGATTGTATAAAGAATGAAGAATGTACAAGGTGTGAAATATGCGAAGGGCATTGTTGGAGAAGATTGTGTGAGGATCGAAGATTTTTATTATGTCTGGAACAAACAAAATCAAAATGAGTGGACAGATTATCCTACATATCCCCTCTTTAGTATCCATCCTTTCCACCATCTATCCCTTTCCTTGCAGATGGTGACGTGCGAGTGATGCCTTTGATGTTACTAGCGTCTAGAGGCTACGGTAACCGCTTACCATCAGGTGGGCCGTATGCTTGTATGCCACCCACGTAGATAAAAAAAATGTTAAATTGAAAATAATAGTCTTCAGCGAGATCTGAACGTGCACCTCCTGGAAAAATAAATCGTGACAGTTGCTTGGCACTATAAATTTCTATAACACATTCCTCCTTAAGGTCTGTTAAATGGTCGGGCATGTTAAGTGCTAAAATATATATAAATTATCAAATCTAGTTAGTTAATATAGATTTTTTTTATCTAGCTCAGTATCCGTGGATTGCCTATTTGTAGTCATACAATTTTTTAAACATTTAATTCAACTAAAACATAAAAATATATTATAATATTTACTTAAACCAGTTCTTTATACATGTAGAGTGTCGCTCTAGTTCATATATATGTCTCATTTAAATATTCTTTTAATAAAAATGTTTAAAATTCTCTATATAAGCCTAAATATAAGTAACGTGTAATTGTAATAGATGATGACAGATAAAGTAGTTAGAATTAACTATGTATTTTAACGCAATCATTAAAATCTTTTGTTCTTCATAAATGCTCCTATGTATCAGAGTCTGGGTACCTTAAATCTATTTGCTTTAATGTTTGTACATACAAACATATTGTCACGCCTTTTTCCCATAGGGGTAGGCAGAGACCACTTCTCTCCACTTGCTACTATACTGATACATATCTTTCGCTTCACCTACTTTCATCAGCACCTTCATGTATGCTCGTTGGTTACGAATACTCTTAACCTGGCATTCCCTAAGAACGATAAAATAGGTTCGCCTAGGTCGACCTCTACTTTACCTGCGCCTGATGCCACCCTAGCCGAGGCTGCGGACGGTGGAGTCGGGGAGTACCCCGCCGTTCGCGTAATAGTGCGCGGGGCGTAGCACAAGAGAGGGTGCCCGAAGGGGTTGCCGCCTGCGGATCACGGTGAAACGACGCGGTACCCGTGATCCGCCGTAGCAAAGGTGGGTGAGGGCGCACGCTGGGTTTTTAGTGGGTGAGAGCCCCACACTACCCAGTTGTCTCCCCGGGCAGCGGGGTGTGCGGTAGGACATGTTTGCCCACCTAAAATAAAAAAAAAAGGTCGAACTCTACTTGGCGGACTACCTCGACGGCCGCAGCGTCCTCTTCGTGGATCGGGAAGGGGACGTTGTCAGGAGGGCCATGTCGTGCGGCGTCCCACAGGGTTCGGTTCTCGGGTTGCTCCTGTGGGACATCGGCTATGACTGAGTCCTCCGTGGCCGGCTGGGGAACCCGGGGGGCCCCGGGCTCTCTAACATCTACCAACTTGCCCATTCACAGTCGCCTTGTAAATCTGTTTCGTTAATCTTCTTTTATCAATTCTCTCTACGTGTCCGAACCACCTAAGCATTCCTTTCTCTATGCCTCACCCTGCAATAGGGAACTATCCCTACAAAACAAACATGAAGTACACCTGGACTCACATTAACTATTTGTAGATCACAAAGAATTGTCCTGTGTGGGAATCGAATCCACAACCAAGTGTTGTATGGGAGGTCGGTGTCTTAACCAGTCCGTTATCTGTGCTGTAAATATTTGTCTCTCTCACATCATGTCTGTACATTTAAGTAATTTGAGAAAAAAATGACTGCCTAATGGCTATAGAGGCGTGTCTGAACATAAAACAATTTTTTATAATTTTTTTGTCTGTTTGTTTGTTCGCGCATTACGCAAAAGCTACTGACCGAATTTTGACGAAATTATAAAACTGCAACAAAGTTATGACTGTACATTGAAGATATTTGAGAAATAAAACTTTTTTATTATTGCTATGGTGGCAGACTAGCTAGGGTCCACATGATGGTAAGTGGTAACCGTCGCTCATGGACTCAACTATATCGAGAGTATTATCAAGCCGCTGCTCACTATTTCATTTCTTAGATTTATATGAAATGAAAGAATTAACGGCTATCTCCGGCTACAACCAAAACGCACATCGGTGCTTCATGTCCGATCACAAGAGAGATGGTGATACCAACCCGTTCGGGCCCGATAGCAAGTGAGTACTCCCACTTGGTACCCAGCCCTATTTTGGCGTCACGGCACATTATTTTGTTAGAATATTTGTTTGTTTGTTCGTATGTCGTAATATACTGCTGACTGAAACCGATTTTTGTTGTTAATGCTCTTGGTTAGGTTTAAAAACTGGTATTCATTTTAGCTTGCTACCACATTGGGCATCTGATTTATTAGCAAAAAAATAGCTAACTAGTAATATATTCTACCACGGTAGCCTCAATATAATAACTAGATGTTAGATGTAAAAAAACACAACGAATAATGTAGGTGTGACCTCACTTCACAAGACACACCTGCCATCAAATATATTTTCTCTCTCGGGAAATATGCAGTAAACGTATTAACCACTCAAATTTTAGACATTCCTGTGCACACTTTGTAAACTTATGTAAAAAAGGGCTAGGCGTGCGTGTAAACATCAAATTATATTGTAAAGATGATCTGAATATGTAACTTTTATCCAATAGTTACATGTCTTTGTCCCCAACGGGCTTATTAAAGGTACAACAAGCCACATTTCGACTTAGAAACTTAAGTCCTTGTAATGAAGAGAATACCTATTGTGGTTTTCCATAATACAAGAAGTTGGAAGCCTATGCCACTACTAACGACTTAGTCCTTCTTATATAAAGGTTATGTCGTAAATCATGGATAACCTATTAATTGGAGGTAGCCCTGATGTCAAGTTGCAATAAAATCGGCTTTTTATTTTAGAGTTGCCAACGATGTGGAAATGGTAAGCATATTTGTATTTTTTTTCAACATTTTATTTCTAAATGAGCGAATGGTTACCGAATGAATGCGTTTTCATTCGGTCTCCATTTCAACAAAGTAACTTATTTTGATCTATATTTTAGCACTTGACATGCTTAGCTACTCTTAAAGTACAAATTATAATTTGTGAATAAGGAAAAAGAGTATTTTAGTACGAGCGGGAAACAAACCTGCGTCCCTTCCTATCCGGGGAAGTGCTCTGGTTATTTCTAAAGAATAGTACAGTAGCTCAGTGGATTAGAGCAATAGAGAAAATACTCTTTTTCCTTATTCACAAATTATAATTTGTATTTTAAAATTAACTTTTTTTTATGTACTTTATTTTATTAGATTACTATTTTAGGCTTTACTGTAAAATATTGTCAACATTTTAAGCATTTTACAAGCAATTTTTATTCTTTATGTCAACATTTTAACGTTAACTACGTTAACTCTGAAAAAAAAGTACCTACTATGTTATAGCAACCCATTGTCTAAAAAACATGCCTAATTTATGTAGATTCTAAAAGGCATACACGAGCGAAGGAACATGGCAAGGTCAAAATTTTGATTTAAAAAAATGTTAGACTCCTAAATCTCATAAAATGATTTTATTCAATACTAGCCTTTTCCCGCGGCTTCGCCGCATCAATAAGCTAGTTTATAGTTTATATCTCAGGTTCCCGATATAGTAGCGGGATAAAGTTGCATCAAAATCCGTTTAATAATATTTGCGTCACGCGCGAATCAACAAACCGATATACAGACAAAAATAATGTAACGTAGTTCCAGTGGCCCGCCAATATCTATTGTCCTGTCAGAGCTATGATTATTCAATTACTTGCGAACTGCCAACAAATAATGATTCCATCCATCAGCCTTTCAACATCCACTCGAGAACCTCTTTTCCCCAACGGTTGTCGGTTCGTCGAACGATATGGCCTGCCCATTGCCATTTCAGCATGGCAACCCGGCGGGCTATGTCGGTCACTCTCGTTCTCCTACGGATCTCCGTATTACGGATACGAGATCACGTAGGGAAATTCCAAGCATAACCCGCTCCATGGCCCGCTGAGCGACTTTGAGCCTTGATATGAGGCCAACATTCAGAGACCACGTCTCTGTTCCGTATGTCATCACTGGTAACACACACTGGTCGTAGACCTTCGTTTTTAGACACTGCGGAATATTGGACGAGAAGATCTTCCTTAGCTTCCCGAACGCTGCCCAGCCGAGTTGGATTCGTCGATTGACCTCTTTCTAGAAGTTGTGCCTACCTAACTAGACTGTTTGTCCCAGGTAGACATAATGGTCGGCAATTTCGAGAACCGCACTCCCGACTAGGACCGGTGCTGAAATGACATGGACATTAGACATGACTTTCGTCTTATCCATGTTCATTTTGAGACACACTAGTCGGGAAACCCTGCTGAGATCATTGTGCATGGTGCCAAGGTCCTCCAGAGATTCTGCCATGACTACGATGTCGTTGGCATATCGAAGGTGATTGATGTATTCGCCATCGATGTTGATGCCGAATCCGGTCCAGTCCAAGAGCTTGAAGACATCTTCCAATGCAGCGGTGAAGAGTCTCTGGGACATAACGACTTCTTGTCTAACACCTCTCTGCAGTTGGATCGGTTTCGTACTCCTGTCCTGAACACGGACTGATTTTGATTTTAAATATTGTGTAACGAGCAATAAATATTTTAAAATATGTTATTTTCAAATGCGTGAGGTAACAGTCCAACTAATTTAAAACAAAATAAATAAAAAAAATGGAATGCAATGCCAGAAATATATATTATTCTTTTCATAATATCTGTTGTAACTCAGTTCCTTTTTAAATATTTTGTTTGCAGGCAAACAATAAGTATATATTTTCCACTTGATGGTCAGTGTATCTACCGCTGGACTTTGCAGTAATTACTTTTTTTTGTTAAGGCGGGAAAAAATGTACCTTACCGCACACCCCGTCTTTCGGAGCTACTAACCCTCAACCACTAAATAAACCCACCGTGTGCTTTCTCTCCGCCTTTATTGGCGGGCCACAGGAACCATATTACATTCCTTCAGCACCATTATTGTTTTGATGTTTTAGATATATAACACGATTTTTTTTATTTAGCTGCAATCCACGAATTCACCCACGTGGAATTTAGTTATTTTCTTTTATAATTACTCGTGTAAGTAGCCTAAGTTACGCCTTATAACATCAACTATCTGACAGTGAAAGGCCCATCCAAATCACTCCTGCCGTTAGAACAAACTATCCAACAGAAAAACACTTTAAAAATTTATATTTTGTTGGTTTTGTATTACAGACTTCTCAATTTTATTTATTTGTATAGATGTGTAATTTACAGTTAAGTTGCGTATTTTTTGTGAATAATATTTTGTTTTTACTGGCTCGGTGGTGTAGTGTTAGTGTGAGTAGTCGCAGATCATGACGTCTCGGGCTCGATCCCGGGTCCCGAAAAATTGCCCGAAGTTTGGAAATGTGCCAAACGGCAATAGGCCAACCCCCTATTACGTGGGACTTATATAGTTGGCGAAACGTGGAGAAATACAGCTCTGCCTAGGCCTTCGGAAATACAGGCGTGAGACTAGGTTTTTTTAAGTCTGGAATAAACATATATTTAAACATTAATCCATAGAAACAAATAAGAACTCTCCGAATAAATTAATAAACATGTTAATGAATAACAGTGTGTTATACGTATAATCTTTGCTTAACAGTCGTTGCAGTTAGCGTCTATTTCACGGTTTTGATCTAAATGATAAACAACTGGCACAAATACACGGCTAATTTTATACTATGTGGTAGTACTTAGTAATCTACGGCCCAAAGAACAAGTGAATCATCTCAAGCTGAATGCCGGGCGTTCTCTTGGGGAGGGCTATGTCCAGCAGTGGATGTTGAAAGGCTGATGGTTGGATGTATGGAAGTAGAGTAGCGAGTTAAGAAATCAGTCATCTAAGTATCAAGTAATAAGTAGCGTTCAAACGTAAGCAAGTAAGTAGTCACAAGTAGCCGTTCGGAGACGAAGACTCGTCGCGTTGTCTTTGGTTGTTTTACTCGATTTACAGGGATGTTATCCTCCAAAACAGTTATTTTAATCTATAAAACGCTCTAAATAAAATGCTAAAAGCTCGGCTGGGCAGCGTTCGGGAAGCTGAGGAAGATCTTCTTATCCAATATTCTACACTGTCTGTAGACGATGGTCTACGACCAGTTTGTGTTACCAGTGATGACTTACGGCACAGAGGCGTGGTCTCTGAATGTTGGCCTTATATCAAGGCTCAAAGTCGCTCAGCGTGCTATGCTTGGGATCTCTCTATGTGATAAGATCCGTAATACGGAAATCCGTAGGAGAACGGGAGTGACCGACATAGCCCGCCGGGTCAGACAAACCACGGCCCACCTGATCGTAAGTGGTAACCATCGCTTATGGACTCAACTATACCGATAGTATTGTCAAGCCGCTGCACACCATTTCATTTCTCAGATATGAAATGAAATAATAAACGGCTATCTTCTGCTACAGCCAAAACACACTGACGTGTTTCATGACCGGACACACAGGAGACGCTGGTATCCGTTCGGGCCCGATAGCAAGTGAGTACTTTCACTTGGTACCCAGCCCTACCACCAGTAATGCAATGGTTGATAATTGCTTACTTCCCTCAGTCGCCTCGTGCGACACCCGCGGGAAAGGATAAGGTGACACTTGTATTCTAAGTCCGTCACGACACGGACAAATAAAATAATATTCTTCAAATACTCTGTTTCTATTATAGATGTACCTATAATCTCATGAAGCTGTACCTGCGGGTCTAGCCAAGTTGCATTCTATGATCGCTAACGCTAATAGAAAACTTTTTAAATGTATGGAAATTTGACATCTATATCCTTAGATATAGAACCTATATTTATCTAAGACTTTAACAATATCTACAACGCTAAGTCACGTGACTTAACGTTAGAGATGTCAAATTTCCATACATTTTAACAGTTTTCTATTAGCGTTAGCGATCATAGAATGCAACTTGGCTAGCCCCCTATAACATACATTTCTTTTGTCTACACACTCGTTCGCTTATGAGCTTGGACCGCGGATCTATTATTTGGCCGCAGTACGCCAGCAACTCTTTGTACAATAATGATGGGTAATCGATATGAATGCCTGTGCAATCTAGCTCAGTCTGTTGTGAATTATTCAAAGACTTTACCATCTGTGCTAGTACTGAAATCTGGCTTCTTGAAATTGTACCCTGAGTAGATTGTTGATAATAAAATAAGTTATGAATTTAAAAAATAAATAAGGTGTTTGTGGTCCAAGACCCGTACGTATTTCTAACCTATCATTGAAATAATGTAAGACAGTTCTAGTGATCTGTCAATTCAGTCGGGGAGACGGCACAGGGCAGGTTTTATTTAGTGATTGAGGGCCCCACACTACTCTGTTCATTGGCCAGAACGACGGGTTGTGCGGTTAGGTACATTTATTCCCGCCTTAACAAAAAAAAAAGGGATTACTAGCCTTCTTTTCATGAGTGTAATAAAAATACTCGTATGTTATGTAATTATCTACACAAAGTATGAGTATGATAAAATAGTATTTCTAAACAAATTTGTATCTTAGCAAAACCTAGCCTGTGTATAATTTAGACTTTTTTGATTAATGTTTATAATTAATATTTATAAAGCAGCCTACCTAGCGGTAAAACCAAGGACCCGAGTCCAAGGTTCAGACCTCGTACGGCTCACACTTCTAACTTTTCGAGATTTTTCGATGTTATGTGTGTATTTATTTACAAATTGTCACAGCTCGGTGAAGGAAAACATCGTGAGGAAACCTGCATGCTTGAGAGATTTTCTCGACAGCTTGTGAAGTCTGCCAACAGTGCCAACTGACATTGGGCCAGCGTGGTGGGCCTAATCCCTCTCTGAATAGGAGACCCGAGACCAATAGTGGGACATAAAAAGGGTTGAAAAAAAATGACTAAAAACAAAAAAAATACATGAAGAAAATGTTTAACAGATAAAAAATATCATACATACAAAAAAATATAAAAATACGTAGACAGAATAAAAGAGACGCATAGTCAATACAGTTTATTGTTGTGAGACGTTTGTTATAACCCTATTCAACACTATACGCTACACCTCTAATCCCAACCCTTCAATAGAGTCCCAGCCCTAAGGGTCAAGATAACTAATTGAAAGGGTCGCAGTATTGTCCATCTTGACCAATCCGTGTTTTTTATGCAATCACACCTTTGTAAGAAATTGGTCTAGATGACCCCTGGTCGCATTTCAGTGTTATTTGAGATGGGTCAATCGGATCTGAATGAACCGTTAAGGTGGGGTCATTTTTGACCCTTTGTAAGATGAATAATGGTAAAATATTCTTATTTCTTTACGATAAATTGTGGCAGATGTATCATTTATTTTGAATTATGTTAACAGAGTAAATATACTGCGCAGAAGTCAATTTTGTTCTATGTATTTACTAGTTAATTATTATGCTCTAAATGATTTTTTTTTTTATTTGATAAGACAATTTGTTTTTTATGCTACATAGGTGGCAAACAAGCAAACTACCCATCTAATGGTAAGCGGTTACGGTAGCCTATATAGGTACGCTAACAGCACCAGAGGCATCACTGGTGCGTCGCGGTCTCCGAGGAAAGGGATAGGAGGGGAATATTAATAAGAGGATAGGTAGGATACTAACGAGGGGATTGGGAGGGGGTTCGGTCCTCCGGCGCTCTCACTCACCATACGAAACAAAACTTTATGAGTACCTACCGTAGTTTAACGCTGATTTTGTAAAAGAGTAGTACTTCCCGATCAAGCCGGCCTATTTATGCTGGGATAAGCAAGGTCTCTACCTCTAGAATCCTCTGTTAGCGAATAAACAAACATATAATTCCACGGACAGAAGGTACCAAGTAGGAATACTCTCTAGTTATCGGACATCTCGACATGTCTACCACCATCTCACGTGAAACACCTCAGAGGGTTTAGAATATAACACATTAAATCGTATCGACATCGCATTGTCTCATTGTGATTGGTTGAGAGTTCACCATGATTGGCTGAGGGATTACTGCGACATCACGCGTCGATTTCTCTACCTATCACAAGGGAGACGATACGATGTAGATACGATTTTGTGTGTTATACTCTCTAGTTATCGGACCTCTCGACCTGTCTACCACCATCTCACGTGAAGCGCCTTAGAGGGTTTAGAATGTAACACACAAAATCGTATCGACACCGTATCATCTCATTGTGATTGGTTGAGAGATCACCATGATTGGCTGAGGGATTATTACGACATCACGCGTCGGTTTCTCTACCAATCACAAGGGAGACGATACGATTTTGTGATTCACATTCTAAGACCCCAGTGTGTTTTAGTGGTAGCGGAAGACAGCCGTCCGTTATTTCATTTTTCATCCGTGAAATGAAATGGTGAGCAGCAGCTTGACAGTAATCTTGTGTAATTGAGTACAAGAGCAGCGCTTACTATTTACCATTAGTTGGGCTGTGCTTTGTCTACTAAAATAAAAAAATAAAACTCAGAACAGCAATAAATAATCCTCTGGGAATCGAACCCACCACAATCGACATAGGTATTTCAACCTTTTTGGCCTTGTAGACATTTACCAACTGAGTCTATTTAAAAGTAATCTATTTAAAATGTCATCGAAGAATAAAGAGCGCGTGTGCTCCGACAAAATGAACATAAGTGATCTGTGTGTGGATACGAACCTTTCCTAATGTTGTCTTGGTGACAATAATAATAACACAAGAAGCAAAAATACTCGAAACCATTTTATCCTCATCTTGTTAATAAAATAAATGTCCATAAAACTCTGACTTCATCAACTATCTTTCAAACTATCATTATAGACAAAGTTTACAAATAATAATTTATATTTTTATGGTTTTGCAATAAGACTGACCAAACGGTCCAAACGCGGTTTTAACAGATTTCACAGACCATTGAGAAATATTTCAAGTTTCCTGATTTCACGATATTTACCTACACCGAGCAGTGATTTTTTGTTATATTTTTAAGATTATAATTGTTTTTTTTTTTCACCTTGATATACATATTTATTATAATGGAGGAAAAAATTAATCTAAGCTTACAGAATTTTAAGTAAATTAAAGCGTGAATCCACAACCGGCAACGTTCCTAAAATGGTGGCAGCAATATTTTTATAACAAAAGATAATTTATGAAATAGGTACGAGAACAACTATACATTTGAAAACAAATCTGAATCTGTTGAACTCAAAATACCTTCAACATTAAATTACTAATTACTAACAGATCAGTATCCAAATTTGTGTTTTCTTTATCAACCTCAAATCTGGGCGTATATTTTAAGCTAGCTTTCTTTATATTCGTCACTTTCTTATATCGCTTTTGCCCCAAATTTTCATATTTAGGCATATTGAAACCTGATAAGAGGCCGAAAGTTTCTTCGTCCAGGTTTCTATAGTCTGGTCCACTAGTCTCATCATTGCTCTGTTTAATCAATTCTTTAAGTACTTTAGGGATAACATCATCGTTCATTTTAAACTTATTTAATGTTATGTCACAAAAAACTGCGTTAGTTATAACAAACAGCGTCATGAAATTAAAGATCATATTCTGAGAAGGATCATGTTCAAGCATGACTTCTTTGGTTCGAGATTTAATTATATCTGTAATTAAAAAACAAAGATTAATTTTACGGTTATAATACTGATTTTCTGCGTTAAATTTATTGGCAGAATGGTTGGCAAGTTAAATTTTAAACTTTCGATATAAGATTTCTGAAAAAAATACCGGTGATTAAATTTTACTTTATTATGGTAAGTATATTTCCTATTAAAAAATAAAAACAATTTTATCTGTGATAAATGGTGAGAAGGATCAATCTAAATTAACTATGATCGTTGTTATCGATTAACAATCTGTGTTATTTATAAATATTTTCAACTTATCCCTATGCATGTCTTTATTTTCTTAAATTAGTTATTTCTAAACTCATAGTTTCCTATTGTTTCAAAATCTATTTCCATAATAGTCATAACTTGGCAACATTCATCTTTGATAATATAATTTTATCTAAACTTAACATACAGCTGCTTATGCCGTCGTACAAAGGATTCAAGACCGTTACACGTACGAAGTTTTAATTGCCAAAATTTGCATAAACGCCTTGGGTCTTTCTTTAGGGACATTTGCAAAAACTACAAAGGACAGGACATAAGCACCATCTATGATGGATTGCAAGTGGTCATGCTAGATAGGGCCGGTTGCGAAATTTATTCTGTTTACACAACGGATTTGTAAAATAAAGGGATCCTTTAGTTTTTTTAATTGCATGTAGTGGCAGGCAAGCCCATCTGATGGTAAATGGTAACCGGCGCTCATGGACTCAGATATACTGAGAGTACTGTCAAACCGCTGCTCACCATTTCTTTTCACCGATATGAAATGAAAGAATAAACGGCTATCTCCCGCTACAGCCAAAACGCAACGATGTGCTTCATGGCCGGTCACACGGGAGATGGAGGTACCATCCCGCTCAGGTCCGATACCAAGTGAGTACTTCCACTTGGTACCCAGCCCTACCAGCAGTCATGCAATGGATGATAATTGCTTAATTCCCTTAGTCACCTCATACGACACCCGTGGGAAAGAATGGAGTGGTGACACTTGTATTCTTAGTCCGTCACCACACGAACAACAGTTGTAGCAAGATGAGGTATATTAAAATAAAATTTCTGTGGTAAATAAATATTTTTTTTAAGACAATACCCTGCACTAAGGAATAATCCTTGTATCGCGGAGGACTTTACAAACATACAATTTCACGGACACAAAGTATACCCAGACTCAGAACAACCATTTGTGGATCACACAAAGAGTTGTCCTGTGTGGGAATCGAACCCACAACACTCGGGCGGGGGGGCCGGTATCTAAACCATTCCGCCATCTGTGCAGTTAGCGTATAACTTTTATAATTAAAAGTAAGAAGGGACGTTTCAATAATTTGAAGGCGTCCTTATTTAATTTACTAATATTTATAATATTACAACAATAATAAATTTGCTACAATTTGCCCCTGACTTCTTCTGAGTGGAGTTTATATTATAAATACGTCACTCTTCGTCGGCACATTAATTAGTTTTATGTAAAAATAGTTATTTCACGGGACCCATGATTTTTTTGGGTTTAAGAGTAGCGTATTTCATGTCCTTTTTGGGTTTTAAACTATATGATTCTGTGCAAAATTCCATGATGATTGGTTCAGTAGTCATGTGTGAATACGTAACAAAGAAACAAACTCACTTTCGCATTTATTATATTAGTAGGTAAGGATAAATATAATTTTCTTCTATTCTAATCAAAAACCCTAAAATGGAATCTTAGAAGAACAGAGACAATAACTATTTTAAAGTAGACACGTAGGTAGGATCAGATTCCATTTTTTTATTTCAATAAATATTTTCGATTTTCATTATTATTGTACTTAACTTCGTAGATATAAAACTTGGCAACATTATGGCCAGCGGCATACAAAAGTTTTACAAAATAAATTGTTATAATCTATACTATTATAAAACTGTAACAGAGCGGCAGCGGGCAGCATTCGGAAAGCTAAGGAAGATCTTCTCGTCCAATATTCCGCAGTGTCTGAAAACGAAGGTCTACGACCATTGTGTGTTACCAGTGATGACATATGGAACAGAGACGTGGTCTCTGAATGTTGGCCTCGTATCAAGGCTCAAAGTCGCTCAGTGGGCCATGGAGCGGGCTATGCTTGGTATTTCCCTACGTGATCGTATCCGTAATACGGAGATCTGTAGGAGAACGAGAGTGACCGACATAGCCCGCCGGGTTGCCATGCTGAAGTGGCAATGGGCAGGCCACATCGCTCGACGAACCGACAACCGTTGGGAAAGGAAAGGTTCTCGAGTGGCGACCACGTATCGGACGGCCCCCCACCAGATGGACCGACGATCTGGTCAAAGCTGCGGGGAGCCGTTGGATGCGGTCGGCACAGGACCGCTCGTTGTGGCATTCTCTTGGGGAGGCCTATGTCCAGTAGTGGACGTTGAAAGGCTGATGGATGGATGGATGGAACAGAGCTGTGTCTGTACATTTAAGATATTTGAGAAAAAATGTCTGTATTAGGCTATATAGGCGTGTCTGAACACACAACAATTTTTTTAGATTTTTTGTCTGTTTGTTCGCGCATCACGCAAAAACTAATGAACTGATTTTGATGCATTTTTTTTATTTGATAGCTATCGATTAGGCTTGCAACTGCTATACATTTTATCCCGCTACTATATCGGGAGCCTGAGATATAAGCTAAAAACTAGCGTTTAGCTATGGCAAAGCCGCGGACAAAGGCTAGTATGTACTATTGTTGAAGTCTTTTATCTCAAGCGTTTAATACTTCTTTTGTAAAATCAACCACTAATCTCATTTGTCGAACCAGCTTCCGAATCCCACGTTGAACAAAAAACAAAATCAACAATAAAAATCTAAATTACCATAAACAACGCATTATCTAGCAGCAGTTGAAACTGGTTTTCACCGCTTCAAACAGGTTTTATGCGGAAGTTATCCCAGTATTCATGCCGACACTTCGACAATCGTTCTTTTGTTTTTTTGTCGGATTTGACCGAGGTTGGGGTGTACCGATTAAGTGAGAACGGGGTCCAGGGTTTGTATTATATTGTAACCGGGCAAAATCTGGACAAACCGCGATAGACAGAGAAAGAGCAACAACCTACGTAGCTGCATCCTCTTTACGCATCTAATGGACCCGACGAGGCTTCTTTGTTATACTAAGGTTATGGTTGTTATGATCTTAATAGCTGAATGTTAGCAAATAGTTTTGTTTAGCGGGTTCGGGATCTTTCCCATGAGAGTTGTAAGGAGATTGATTATTATAGTTATATTTACCGTTTATGTGTATAACTTCATATTCGTCATCTTTGATAAATCTGGTCATCAGTTTTTTGGTCTGGGTCCTGGGACCTGTCTAGAATAATAGAGATCCAGCCCATGGCCAAGATACATTTTCAATATTTCTTTATTTTGTCTTTCTTTTTTAAAAAACGCACCCTGCACTAGGTAATTTAATCTATCGGGGGGCAGGACTAGTGATCCACGGTGAGTTTTAGTGGGTGAGACATTACCCTATTGTCTCCCCGGACAACAGGGTGTGCGGTAGGTAGATTTTTGCCCACCTAAAAAATGTTAATAATTTCCATATCTAAGACGATTTTACAAATATTCAATTTATTGGACACGAAGTTCACCATAGAATAAAGCACTTCACTTCACTTTGTGAGTGATACAAAGAATTGTGTACTGCGTGGGAATCAAATCCACAACACTTGCATGGAGGTTTCGTCACAATGTTTACAATCAACAAACAGTACCTAATAATTCATGAACATGCTTATAATTTTAAAAAGTCATCGAAGCAACATAGCATTAATATTTTCTTTAATTTCGTACATTCAAACTTTTTAGTAAAAATAATATTTAATAACTATTTAATAACTTTTGTTCTCTGGACTCATTACTGTCCCACTGTTGGGCACGGGTGCCCTCTCAGAACAAGAGGAATTCAGGCCATGATCCACAACGCTGGCCCAGTGTGAGTTGGCAGACTTCACAAGAAGCCGTCGAGAAAATCTTTTAGTCATGCAGGTTTCCCACCACTGAAGGAATGAAATACAGTTCCGGTGACCCGCCAGTAAAGGCAGAGAGACGGCATACAGCGGGTTTCTTCAGTGGGTCCCACACTACCCTGTTCGTCACCCCGAACGACGGGGAGTGCGGTAAGGAACATTTTTTCCCGCCTTAACATAAAAAAAGCCATGCAGGTTTCCTCACAATGTTTTCCTTCACAGAGCAGTTGTAAACAAATACACATGTCATGTATTCTCGAAAAATGACGTAAATATCAGAGGCGTGTGCTTTAGCTTTGGACTGGGGACCGAACTCGATACCACTGTCTTTGCAGTCCTTGGTTTTATCGCTAGACTATCACAGCTGTTTTTGTGTTTAATAAACTCATTATATTAAACACAAAGTGAAAAATGTGAAATCGAAAATAACAGTCAGGAGCAGGATTTGAACCTGCATCTTCTGGATACCGTCCAGATGCTTTACCAATTCAGCCATCCTGACAATTGCTCCTGACTGCTAATTTCGATAACACATCATACTTAACGTCTTTGGGTGACGCCTGCGCCATCCGTCGGAAGTATTTTCATACATTACACCGACCAGGTAAACTTAATTTTACAATTAAGATTTTACCTAATAATGACGCAAACCCTTTAAATATTTTAGATATTTTTATATATATTTTTAGCATTTGACATGCTTAGCACTATACATTAAACACAAAGTGAAAAATGTGAAATCGAAAATAACAGTCAGGAGCAGGATTTGAACCTGCATCTTCTGGATACCGTCCAGATGCTTTACCAATTCTTTCCATCGGATGGCGCAGGCGTCACCCAAAGACGTTAAGTATGATGTGTTATCGAAATTAGCAGTCAGGAGCAATTGTCAGGATGGCTGAATTGGTAAAGCATCTGGACGGTATCCAGAAGATGCAGGTTCAAATCCTGCTCCTGACTGTTATTTTCGATTTCACATTTTTCACTTTGTGTTTAATGTATAGTGCTAAGCATGTCAAATGCTAAAAATATATATAAAAATATCTAAAAACTCATTATAGAAAAACGCATTTCATTTTCCTCTCATTTATTTATAGCTAGACGACTTCACCTGCGCTGAATTTAGCTATTAATTTTTTTTGTGCAGAACCCTAATTATTTTTCCAAAATAAAGGTTGTCTAAGATACTAAGGTTAAAACATTAGCTATCTGCCGGTGAACGTCCCGTACAAATTGCTTAAGTCGTTTCGGAGATTAGCTGGAACAAACCGTCACACAGACAAAAACTTAATAAATTGGTATTCTGTTATTGGTAACTATATAATATACTTTCATATGCATCCTAACTATTATAAAGCTGTAACAGAGCTGTGTCTGTACATTTAAGATATATGAAAAAAATACTGTATTAGGCTATATAGGCGTGTCTGAACACAATACAACTTTTTTTAGATTTTTTTTGCATCACGCAATAACTACGGAACGGATTATGATGCAACTTTTTTATTTGATAGTGCTTGATGCAACTTAAAAGCTGGTATACATTTTATACCGCTACTATATCGGGAACCTGAGATATAACCTAAAAACTAGCTTTTGGCTGCGGCGGAGCCGCGGGCAAAAGCTAAATGTAAGGCAATTATAGAAACATAGCTCTGTTACAGCTTTTTATAATAGTTAGAATTAAGAAGACAGAATTAGTGAATACATTATGTTTAATAATACTTACTCAAAATACTAACTGCTAATTTCACTTAGGAATTTTTTTTACTGGGCTTCGGAGCTCGTGTAACTCGAATGTGGTATTGAATAAGTAACTTATAATGTCAGAAGACGAATCTAAATTTGAGAATAACAACACTAGACAGAAAAAGTGGGTACTCATTCCGAGTAATAATCGTTTTTCTCCCTATTTTCTTGTAACCGATAACAAAATAAGCATCAAAAGGTGCGAATCGTTGACCTCAATACTCATCAAGTTTGCACCTCTACAACGTGTATTACTGAAATTTGAACCTTATCTACAGAAACAAAGCGTTAAAGTATAGATTATCAGATGAAAATCTAACTTTGCAGAGCAGACACAGTCAGCATATGTAATTGTAGAGTTACTTCGTACCGATATCTTCACAAACTTATCTCTGCTATTAGATGAAGTCTAATTTTTGAAAACATAAGGTTTATTTTCGTTATGTATAGTGTCTGTAGAAATAAGTAATGTGTATTTTAACCATGTATTTATCAGCAAAACATGTAATGTTATCAGTACGCTTGGCTGAACCCAGCAGATGTCGTGGATTTGGAAGTCAACCGGCTTGTTATCGATTTGTTTACCCAAATGGAAAATATTCAGTGTCAGTCATGTTGTTTTATGAACAATTGTTATAAAAGATCAATGAACTATCGGCGATAAAAATATCATACGAATATCTTTAGTAAATTATAATCTATCGATCAAAATTGACAATTCGTGACTACCTCCAACTATGCTTACTGAAGTTGATTTTGGAATTGGATTATTCGAATGAAAAAAGAATAGGTAAAAGCAACCAATCTTTTTTAAAATGTTCAAATAATAAAGAGTTCTTTTCAATTGTAAAAGTAATTGCAAAAGTATAAATTCTGTTAATAAAATTTTGATTAGAGTAGTAGTAGATTTGAAAGTGTCAAATCTATATTAATATTAATAAGATTGGAGTCAGGAGTCTCCGAAACCGGGGAGCGTGTATGAAGAGAATTATGAATGTTGAGAAAGCAAGAGATGTATGCAAGAATAGAGGCCTTTGGCACACCCCGTCGTTCGGGACAACGAACAGGGTAGTGTGGGGTCCTCACTTGTGCCGTCTCTCTGCCTGTAATGGCAGACCACTGGAGCTATATGACATTACTTCAGGCGCCGTGCACTGAAGATTAATCTTACAATTTCACCGACATAAAGTATACCCAGACTCACAATAATCATTTGTGGATCACACAAACAGTTGTCCTGCGTGGGAATTTAACCCTCGGGCGGGCGGCTGGTATCTAAATCACACCGCCATCTGTGCACTCATTGTTTTCAGTTTCACTCTGAAATCTGACACTATGCACGTTTAATTTTTATTCATAGTTGACCATTTTTAGCGTTAAAACTGCAATTTACTAAATAAACGTCTATTATTCCTAAATAAATATCAATGATTGTAATAGTCAACCACATCAAAAGGTGATAAAAAGTAGGTATATAAGTTGTAGGCTACACGACCAGTTTTCCCGCCATAACAAAAAAAAAGGCTACATGACAAGATAAAAACATTATGGCGAAAGAGGCAATAGACAAGTAGTAACGCCGAAAGAAGTATCCATTTTTTTAAATTGTTTTTTTGGCTTTGGTAACACTAGATAATAAGTAGTACAAATTATTTGTGAATAAAGAAAAAGAGATTTTTAGTAGGAGCGGAAATCGAACCCGCATCTTTTCCAATCCAGGGAAGTGCTCTAAGCCACAAAGCTATCTACTGATCTTTCGATCATCTCAATTTCTTAATCACATTTGTCTTACAACCAAACTTAGTGGCTTAGAGCACTTCCCCGGATTGGAAAAGATGCGGGTTCGATTCCCGCCCCTACCAAAAATCTCTTTTTCTTTGTTCACAAATAATTTGTACTTTAAAAAGTAGCGGAGCATATCAATTGCTAAAAGAAATAGATCCAAAATGTTTAATAAGTAGTAGTTCGGTAATAAGTAGAGTTTTTGGTGGTACGTCCTAACGAGCGGTTAAAATCCTATCACATACTCCAGTAAATTTATAAATGGACTAAAAATTACAAAAACGTATACGGTTAATGAAGTATTCCACTGGTGAAAAATCCGCTCTAGATACAACAGATACAACAAAATAAATATGTAACAAGTACTTACGTGATATACAAATCTTTTACAATTCAGTCTAGCTCAACATATCAAATACAATAACATCAGTAATAACGTTTTTATGCTTGTAATTATTACATACCTAGTAGTTCGTGTAATATTTGCGGTCATTCATCTGGTTTCCAAGAACTTGAGTCAACTGCATCAAACGGTGACCCTTGTCGTTTTACATGTGACGGAATCTGACCGTTGACCGTCTAGACATTGGCATTGGTGACATAATAGAATGCACTAGGTCTTACGTAATATTGCTACCAGAAAAATAAGGGACAATAATACTAATAGGTGTAATATTTGAGTTTTTATATGTTATCTGTACTATTATAAAGCTGTAACAGAGCTATTTCTGTACATTTGTTCCGTGTGGTGACGGACTAAGAATACAAGTGTCACCACACCATTCTTTCCCACAGGTGTCGTACAAACTAAGGGAAGTAAGCAATTATCACCCATTGCATTACTAGTGGTACGGCTAGGTACAAAGTGGGAGTACTCACTAAGAAGATAGCCGTATATTTTTTCATTTCATATCTGCGAAATGAAATGGTGAGCTGTGGCTTGACAATACCTACTCTTGATATAGGTCCATGAACGACGGTTACCATTTACCATCAGGTGGGCCGTGGCTCGTCTGGCACCATATGCAATAACAAAAAAACTACTGACTTTTTTGTTTGATAGTTCTTGATTACCTAATTGAATTGATTGATCAAAAGATATGTCAGACTTCTTGCAGAACACAAAATTTTCTACTGAATGACTAGTATCAGAATAGTCAAAAGACTACCTTTATATTAGAATGTATAATCGTAATTCTGATGTCTAACCAAGTCAGGATACTTTAAGACACAACATAACAAAATTACAACTAAGACTAGATGCACTGCAGCTGTAACATACTATCAGCGGCATGAAGCAAGCTATAATTTAGAACTACGAAAACTTAAGCGCGTTGTAAGTTCTCGAAGAGTCTCCGAAACCGGCGAGCGTGTATGAACTATGAACGTTGAGGAAGCGAGAGATTTATGCAATAATAGAGCCTTTTGGCACTCTGTTCTCTCTGCCTACTCAGCAAGGGAAATGGCGTAATGATAAGTAAGTTGTAAGTTCGAACTTATGAGCAATCGTTATTAATATTAAATGCAAAAGTGGGTTGGATACACTTACGTGCCGTAATTACTGAACCAATCATCAATTGTGAATACTTGCATATAGTCGGGATGCCAGAGCATAAGCTACTTAACATGATACTCTTCCTTTTTTTTATTAAGGCGGGAAAAAAAGTTCTTAACCGCACACCCCGTCGTTCGTGGCAACGAACAGGGTAGTGTGGGGCCCTCACCCACTAAATAAACCCGCCGTGTGCCGTCTCTCCGCCTTTATTGGCGGGCCACTGGACATGATACTGTACCTACCAATAACGTTATTTATTAATAAAGGTTTGTATTAGAATCTTATTAGTGTTCCCTTACTAATATTGTACATAAGATACCTAATACCCGCGACTTTAGAATATAAATACACCACTCTACGGCACATTAATTAGCTATATAATCTCACGCCTGTATCTCCGAAAGGGTAGGCAGAGGTGTATTATACACACCTACGGTTCGCCAGCTATGTTTTAGTCGTACGTAATAGGGCGCGAGCCTATTGGGCCTTAGTGGTCACATTTCCGAACTCCAGGCTGCTACTGAGAATATTTCTTTGTAGGAAAAAGGGATGCCTCTGTGGTGCAGCAATAATGTGAACGACTGCGGAGCATGAGGTTTCGTGTTCGATGCCTGGGGCAGTGTTATTGAGCATTTTCGTAAAAAGAAAAATTCTCAGTAGCAACCCGGAGTTTGGAAATGTGCCCGGTAGACGGCAATAGGCTCGCCCCTTATTAAGTGGGACTTAAACATAGCTCGCGACCCGTGGGTGTGTAATACACCTCTGCCTACCCCTTCGGGGAATACAGGATTGATGCCATGTTGTTGTTCGAAAAGGGATCGAACGCGAGACCTCATCATCTTAGGGTTCCAAGGGAACCATTAATTTTTGCGTGTGTAATCAGTGTTCTTTTCTGAACTCTTGACTATATAGGGTAAACTGTAGTATTGCTGGCACCCCCTTAGTCATTGGTACTTTGGATTTTAAATGCAAATATTAAGAACTGGTATAGCAAAAAACATCTGTTCTACTTTTTTTCATAATCTGCAATAGTAACATTGTTTGCTGAAAAAAGTAGGTTTTATAATATTATAGCTGGCAGCACTAATGAAAAAAAATATATACCGGCGCCATGCAGAACTGTTAAAACATCACTTTCTAATAAGGTTCATCAATTAACGACTGCAACATACATTATTTATTATTATGCTTAGTTTTTAGGTAAATAATGGCTGCGAGTGCTTTTTTTGACCAATTTTCTGTTATAATCTTACTTTATTAGGTATGACACCTGGTATAGTTAACACTAATTATACTTACGGTGCCAATGACTGTAATTTCAAACATTTATTTTGTTCTTTTTTGTTTTTCTATTAAAAATTCTAATTAGATTGATTAATGCATTTTCATTTGAAAATATACATACCAGAGAACCCTTTATCAATGTTTGCTGACTTTTTAAACACCTATCAATTAAAAAAATACATATATCAATCTTAAATACGCTTAGAGTACCAATCATTATACAGTTTACCTATATACAAAATTTCATCATCTGTTCAGTAGTGTCTGTGATCTTTGTTATAATAGTCATGCTTAACTACTAAGTGCACGAGACTTTACATAATCCTTTTATCTAATACTTTCCCAATACAAGGTACAAGATTCAAAATACAAAAAAGCAATAGGTACATGATTATAAGGTAATATACTTATCTTTTTTTTTCGCCAACCCGCCTGCCAAGCTTGGCGATTACGGCATTAGCCTCTATGACAGGACCGCTCGTTGTGGCGTTCCCTTGGGGAGGCCTATGTCCAGCAGTGGACGCTGAAAGGCTGATGGATGATGATGATGATGATCCTTTATCTAAGGTGCGAGAGGACATGTTGAGGCACGAATTGCACGGTAACACAGAGTAGGCTGTATAAGTGTGACACAGGCTAAGTTGATGGACGTACTCCGTGTTTAGTTTAAAGAAGTTCGCATTAGCTCAGTTTCACATTCATAATATTCAAATAAGGATATGAAAGTGCGTTTGTTTGTTCGTTACGATCTTACACCATAACTACTCATCCGGTCATCTTGAAATTTAGCTTACTTATATTTCGGAAACCAGAAAAGGACATGGGTTATTATTATTTCGGGAAAATATTTATTATAGTTCTTGCGTGGTATTCATTCTTGCATAGAGATTATTAGCGTGCTGCATAATGACATAATATTTTGAAGTCCATGCGGACGAAATTGCGGTCAGAATGTAGTTACGAAAAAAAAACTCAAAAACTCTTCTGCAATAAAAGTAACGCACTAAAAAGACCGAAACAAGATTGAGAATAGAAAATAAAATTAAAATAACCCTTCCTTGACAGTCGGGTCAACTATAAACAAAATAAACTCTACTTCAGTTACTATTTCGCGCCAAAAATCCGCCATTTTGTTTTTTTTTTCAAACACCTATCTAAAGATACTTGGGTTTTTAAGACGAATAGGTATACAATAACTTAACTGTCGAAAGCCATCTAACCATTTGGAAGATATGAGGTAGTCAAGAAATTTGCAAACACACAAAAGACGCACAACACAACACAAGATACGCGCGAAAAACATAATCCTTCCTTATGGCAATCGGGTAATAAAACACAAATTAAGTGGCTTCCATTTTAAGTGGCGCATTTCATCCGTATACATCCATAGGTAGTATGAATATTTGCTATATCACTAATTGTGAGCGAAGATTTCTGGGAACTTTGCCAAACCATGTTAAAACTGCTTACCTACAGAGATTGCAACTTTTTATTCTACGATAGCCCCCATCATTTTACATAAGACCTAAAGTATATTGATGAAAACGTATACATTCGGGAATTAAAACAAATAACTTTTTATCATATATATTGTTGTTGACTACCAATGGAGAAATGACCGTTGTAAAAACAACTACTATCTACTTACAAGTAATTGATCTAAAGACACACATCCGCGTTGCATCTCACATCTTCCTATTGTTCACAACCATCTAATTTGCATAACTCTGCAATACATACGAACAATACCGGACTGTCTTGCGGGTCTAACTGACCCATTTCTAACTAAAGAACCTATTCAACATGCGCAAATTTCTCACTGTGCCTAACAATGCCCATCTATATGACCAAACCCTTTCTGCGTTACAATTTTTATGGGAAACAGTTTTCTATGCTCTATTTTTTGCATTGTCCATCAAGGGATCGCCTTTGGCGAATCTTTATGTGATTTTAATATAATGCTGAACATAATAGAATGGTTGCTATTACTTGTTATTTTTGATGTATGACCGTTATAAGTCATGTGATACGTGAGTTGTTACAATATATTGAAAGTAGCCGTTAGCGGTTACCTTTTCTAACGCTTGAAAAATTTTGGCGCCAAAAACTAATCAATCAAAAAAATACAAACATTTTTTTACAAATTTTAAACCCGATATTTTATATTATAACTCATAGTAAAATTAAACTAAATAATGTCAATTTTAATTCTGCAAATAATAAAAAGGGTTCACCTTAAAACATTATCAAATTTAATACCACTAAAGGAAATTTTAACTGCCATTCGGGGACGTTATTTCAACTAGTTTTTAAACTGCAACAAATAGCAGTACAACGCTATCAACAAAATGCGATATAAAGAAGAAAAGGTTATCGCGATTTTCCAAATTACCGTTGATTCTTTGGTCTCGTTTTAATTGTCCATTCAGTAGGCAGGGTCATCCGTCCTGTCCGGCCCAGGTAGCCAACCCGTATTGACCTGTGGACACAATACACACGTATCAAGGGTCACGACAACCCTTTACGCCAGTTTAAACACCCCGAAATTGGTGCATCGTGAGTTATAGGGTCATCCCCGCGCCCGAATGACCTTACTGACCCTTCTTTAGAATACCACCCCTTTCTTATAGTGCATTATTTGTAATCCCTTTCGCGAATCTATTTTATTGTTCGTCATTCTATGTTCGGACATTTGTCTATTGGTAAAAATTTTTGCGTGCGTGAGAACGGTCTAATTTCTTTGCAAAATTGTAACGGAGGTACAAAGGATTTTTAGTCCTTTTTCTAATGTCCTTTATGGGAAAGTTGGGCAGTTGTCTCCTAGACAATAGAGTGGTCTCTTTTTAATGATTTGCTTTGTGTTTAGCAAGTAGTTTGATACAGTTTTTGTTTGGTCATTTTGACCGTTGAGCAACGGATTTGCCGATAGTATATAAGACGGTAGCGTAACGGTTGAGCGCATTGAACGACTTGCCAGTGAATGACTGCAGTCCTCAGAAGGTACTGAAGTGTATTGTAACTTTCACTTACTATATTATTAACAGATTTTATAGGTTTCATCGTATGTTTTAAGTTGACTGTAGTCGCCATTATCCATTTCAAAGATCTTTAATGAACTGAATTTCTGAAATGTTAGCTATAATTTTATTATAGTACTAGCCTTAGCCCGCGGCTTCGCCGCAGCCAAAGACTAGTTTTTCTGTTATATCTCAGGTTCCCGATATAGTAGCTGGATAAAATGTATACGAGTTTTTAAGTCTAATCAAGAACTTTCTAATAAAAAAAGTTACATCAAAATCCGTTTAGTAGTTTTTGCGTGATGCGCGAACAAACAGACAGACAAACAGGTATACAGACAAAAAATCTAAAAAAAAATGTTTTGTGTTTAGACACGCCTATATAGCCTATTACAGTCATTTTTTCTCAAATATCTTGAATGTACAGACATAGGTCCTTTACAGCTTTATAATAATATAGATTTACAATTTAAATGATTTTTTATGTTTAATTAGTATCATCCATCCATCCATCAGCCTTTCAACGTCCACTGCTGGACATAGGCCTCCCCAAGATAATGCCACAACGAGCAGTTCCATCATGGGGGATAATGCCGTAGTCGCCACGCTTGGCAGGCGGGTTGGCGATCGCAGAGGATGTTGTTAATACTCGAGGGAGTGCTGCTGCCCACTCCCCCGGTATTCCCTCAGTCGGCTCTTACGACTCCCGTGGGTAGAGAGGGGTGGGACAATTCTAAAGCCGGCCCCACACGACCAGTACAGAGGTGCACCGATAGCATACGATATATTAGCCAAAATCAAAACTTTGAATAGCGGTGGGTATAGCCTGAGATTGCAATGGATTCCATCACACATTGGTTTAAGCGGAAATGATGAGGCTGATCGGCTAGCCAAATTAGGAATCACAGATGGGCAACCTTTAAATTTCCATTTGTATTACGCGAATATCTTATCAAGGTATAAACATGTGTGTCACGAGCAGTGGAAGGAATACTTTAATGTAAGATCGACAGATAAAGGGATTTGGTTTAGAACTATTGTATCCGAACCGCCACATGTGTCATGGTTCATTAATATCAAATTAAATAGAAATCTTTTAGTACTAGCTCAGAGATTGAGGTCAGGACACATGCCTCTTAATAATTTTGCGTACTTAATGAAAAAAACTGCTTCACCAAACTGTGAAGTTTGTGGTACAGTAAAAGATATTAGCCATTTATTATATGATTGTGTTAAATATAAATCAGCCCGCGAAGACTTGACTAAGTCTGTAAAAATAAATACATACGACGTGCGGTCGTTCCATCATATACTGGCGATGCCTGGCTCTAAGGCTGCTATAGCTTTGTATAAGTTCGTACAATTGCGTTTTATATTAGAATAATAATATTAAATAAGTTTCTCCCTTTGTATTTTATAGTTATAAGTTACGATGGGACTGACATATATTTAATATTATGTATAAAAGTCCCTAAATTAAATAAAGAGAAAAAAAAAGACCATAATGAGACACTTCTCTATGATTACTATTTCTCATACAGAGATAAACTCCGTCAATTAAGAAAAATACAGTGGGTATATTTATTTTTTTATTTATTTAGGGAAACCAGCAGCTATATAAACAAAATTTACATGATGGAATTAACGATACAAAGCCAATTATAGGTTTCCACAAATAGCAGCAAACAAACTCATTTTCACATTTATAATACTACTAAGGAGTTAGGATTGAAATTAATTTAAAAATAAGGTTACATAAAATATTTTGAATCTATTCTTAGTAAAATAAAAATAACTCATTATTGACAAACACTTAACTTAAGTCAATTCAGTAACAACTATTTGGTTACCAACAATAACAATAAGAAGAAAATAAGCCAACGTCCGGCTGTGGGGTAGCCCCGGATGCAGCGGAAGTTAAGGGATAGCGGGGGTGGAGGCAAGAGGTGAGACGCGGTGTGGGACACGGGACAGTTGGCACGTGCGCTTGCGCAGCGCAGGTGCCTCCACCCTCCGCAGGGGTACTCAATCTTTTATTGTATAATGATCATTCCAGTCGCAAGAGCTTTGTTATTTTAAAGAACAAATTATTTGTGAAAGTTTTTTACTTTTTAAGAGAGCTTTACTGCGAGCGGGATTTGAACCTGCGTCCCTTTCAATCTGGGGAAGTGTTCTAGACCCCAGCCATCGCAGTCGCTAATGGCGACACCCAATCTCCACTTCACAATTGCTTTTCGATGTCTTTACGACTCACACCACCTATGGGATGCATTTACATACATTATTCCAATATAATAAGTTTAATTTTGCAATTAAAATTAGTATTATTTAAACGTTAATATAGACTTCATATAAGTAAATAATTCTATTATAGACTAAATAAATTCCAATCCAACTGTTAAAACATGGTATATTTCGATATAAATATAATGCAAGACAGCTACCTATTGCTTTGCTAGTTGAAGGGTTGGCTCTGCGTTTTGATTCTCAGCGAGATATCTTTTAAATCTACTTCAATAAATTAAGAAACAGTTGAGCACCTCTGCGGTTTCCTCTCAACGGCCGACCTGCGTCAGCGCATGTGTTGATCCGTTATACATTTTTTATTCGTTTTATATCAAGATCCCAGTCCGGTGTCTCGCAGCTCATCACAACCAGTTTAAATATACAACTTCGTGATATTAAGTAGATATTCACTTTACGTCATTTTAAAATTATTGTAATTACTTCTCAGGGCCGTCTTTAACCCATTGGAGGCCTAATTCTTTGTTTTTTTTTTTTAATTTAACAGTACAGAATTATAATCAGTAAGTAATTATCGTAAGATTTCTTAAAATAGATAAACCTATTTGGTTATCGGATGCTGATCTGGCAGGAGCTAGGAAGCCCCAGCAATGACACGGCTATGGGCACTTGCCCAGAGTAGGTAGCTGTTGGGTTACTTACAAAGATATTTTATTATTAATGGTGGCATGCGACCCACCACCAAAATAGCTATAAATGACAAACCGGATTTAAAAATACAGAAAATGTGAATTTCAATATCTCGTTAATATCGGACAGTATTAAGACATTAAAATGTAAAAACATAATTCTGACACAAAGAGAGTATTGGTAAAAATGCGAAAGGGAATGCTCCAATGTTTTGGACATGTGGCAAGAATGCCGGACGAGCGACTGGTTAAGAAGATATACAATGCGAAAGTGAAAGATGTAGGTACAGGGCGAGACCGAGACTCACTTACCTAAACCAAATCGATCATGTATTGAAGGAAGGTGGAGTCAGGAGTCTCTGAAACCAGCGAGTGTCTATGAAGAGAATTATGAATGTCGAGAAAGCGAGATATGTACGCAAAAATAGAGCCTCTTGGCACTCTGTTCTCTCTGCCTACTCCGCATGGAAAATGGCATGATGATAAGTAAATAATTCCGACGATAAGAACATAAAAATTTTGTATCAAACTAAAACGTATTCTGTAAAGCTTTTCAATTTGTTACACAGTAACACAAAGTGAAAAGTTTTCACTTTGTGTTTAATGTATGGTGCTAAGCATGTCAAATGCTAAAAATATATATAAAAATGTCTAAATAATTGTTATAGTAACTTACAAAGTAATCATTAATAATATAACTAAGGCGTTACATCCTTCGAAGTCGGTTACAAACTTCAATTAAAGCGTCATGTGTGGAAGAGGTACCGTCATAGAAAGACGACATGCCGCGAAAACGTTATGACCGTTGAACCACGAAGTCTAAGATATAAATGTCGGTCTTAGTGGCATTTGCGGGCCTCATGACGTAGTCGGTATTGTAACCGACTTCCGTGCACGAGGTCGTGGGTTCGATTCCCACTCAGGACAATTATTTGTGTGATGGGAACAGATATTTGTACTGCGTCTGGGTGTTTTCTATTATATGTAGGTATGTTCTTACAAAAAAAAAGTAATATACGAGTATGTATTATATCCGTAATCTGGTACCCATAGCACAAGTACCAGTTTTTTCCGTGTGGTGAAGGACTAATAATACAAGTGGCACCACCCCATTCTTTCCCACGGGTGTCGTATGAGGCGACTAAGGGAAGTAAGCAATTATCTCCCATTGCATTACTGGTGGTAGGGCTGGGAACAAAGTGAGAGTACTCACTTGGTATCGGGCCCGAGCGGGTTGGTACCACCATATCCCGTGTGACCGGCCGTGAAGCACATTGTTACGTTTTGGCTGTAACAGGAGATAGCCGTTTATCCTTTCATTTCGTATCTGTGAAATGAAATGGTGAGCAGCGGCTTGACAATACTCTCGGTATAGTTAGTCTGAATCCATGAGCGACGGTTACCATTTACCATCAGATGGGCCGTGGCTCGTCTACCACTACATGCAATAATAAAAAAATTTAAAAAACTAGCATTAAGCCTCGAGGACGTTGTGTGAAATGTTCGTGAATATTTATTTATTTTATTTATTTGGACGGAGGCAGGTTCAAGTTTCAATCTTTCAAAATAGGATTCTAAATTAAAAATTTCTAATTCACAAAGGCACTACTGCCTGTTTATAAAAATCGTTGTTAATGAATTACTAAATACATAAATAGATTCGGTTACAATATCGAATGAATCGTGAATTTTGATTGAACTATTCAAAAATATAGCTCTAATATGTCTGAACCTATTATACTCAGGAACTTGGTTGATTGGAATCCTATCTCTTCTACCGCTATTCAAGAATGAAGAATTCTTTTTACAAATGTTAATATTAAATTTCCCTTTTACATTTGTCTGTTTCAATTATTGAGCCAATTTCTATCGATTACATAATGATAAAATTCTGTAAAGGTATGTTTCAGATTTATAGTAAAATCATATTTAGAAATAAGCGTCTCGAAATATGAAAATAATGCAATCAATAGATAATTATTTATGTTACGTAAGTTAGCTTTTTTAAACTAAAATAGAGTAAGTATATTAAAATTATATGTTTAAAAGTATTAATCCATTAGTTATCTATCTAGTTCTTTTCGTAGCTCTGCAATAAAAACCTGCCCATAGCTGCTGCATTTCACCGCTATAATATTTTCTGGAAGTGTGTCTTCTGTGCTGTGTGTATGTGTATTCGTGTATACCTACATTAATAAATAAATATTCACGAACATTTCACACAACGTCCTCTGGTCCCAAACTAAGCTTAACGCTTGCGCTATGGGTACCAGATTACGGATATAATACATATATATAACTTTTTTGTTGTAAATACATACATATAATAGAGAAACACCCAGATGCAGTACAAATATCTGTGTTCATCACACAAATAATTGTCCTGAGTGGGAATCGAACCCACGACCTCGTGCATGGAAATCGGTTACACTACCGACTACGCCACGAGGCCCGTTTATTGTGTTTAATATGTATTTTTATCTAAAAATGTTTATGTAAATGCCCTGCAAAATTTATAAAATAGGTACCTAAATGTTTTAAGTTCTGGTTTGCAAAAATCTGCAAATACAATTACAAGGCATACAAAACATTGGTATCAAAATGAAGCCTTTCATCTCCGTTAGGCCAGCACGTGTCTTTGGCAGGTGAGCGGCCAGGTGCGATCGATCACTTACGTAATATCGTACAGACCGCAATAAGGGTCACACCTTGTTTTTGGTATACTTACAATGTTCTACTAAGTAATAATTTCAATATTAAAACATTATGAAAGCTTAATTAGTTGTGCTTACTTAAACTTCAATTTCTCTTTTTTTATTTATTTTTTTAAAACCATTACTATCTCCTCCGGCTTTAGAATTGTCCCACCCCTCTCTACCCAGGGGAGTCGTAAGAGCCGACTGAGGGAATGCCGGGGGAGTGGGCAGCAGCACTCCCTCGAGTATTAACAACATCCACTGCGATCGCCAACCCGCCTGCCAAGCGTGGCGATTACGGCATTTTCCCCAATGACGGGACCGCTCCTTGTGGCGTTCTCTTGGGGAGGCCTATGTCCAGCAGTGACCGTTGAAAGGCTGATGGATGGATGGATGGACTATCTCGCTATTGGGCACGAGTCTCCTCTCAAAGGGAGAGGCGTTTGGGCCGTAGTCCCATCACGCTGGCCCAGTGCGGGTTGGCAAACTTCACAAGCCAACGAGAAAATCTATCAGGCATTCGCGATGTTGTCCTTAACCAAGCAGTGATAATTTTTAATCAATTTTTTTTTATTGCGTATGGTGGCAGACTAGCCACGGCCCACCTGATGGTAAATGGTAGCCGTCGCTCATAGACTCAACTATACCGAGAGTATTGTCAAGACACTGCTCACTATTTCATTTCACAAATATGAAATGAAAGAATTAACGGCTATCTCCTGCTACAACCAAAACAAACCGATATGCTTCATAGCTGGTCGCACAGGAGATAGTGGTACCAACCTGCTCGGGCCCGATAGCAAGTGAGTCCTCCCATTTGGTACCCAGCCTTACCACCAGTAATGCGATGGGTGATAATTGCTTACGTCCCTTAGTATGACACCCGTGGGAGAGAATGGGGTGGTGACACTTGTATTCCTAGTCCGTCACCATATGGATAAAATACACACATTATTTTGAAAAATCTCGAAACGTCAGAGGTATGTGCCGTACCACGAGAAATATCCTTCAATGGCTTTTAAAGTCTGCCAATCCTTATAAGATTAGTGTAGTGATATAGCTTAAATTCCCCTCACTGTGGGAGAGCCATGGTTCAACAGTGATATTCCGTCATCTATGGGCGTAGTCTGGACTCCATGTTACTGCAAAAAAAACTCTTTTCCCCACCCAGAAATCAAACCCTGGACTTAATTAAAAAGCAAAATCTTTCACCATTAGAATGCTACATTATCCCTGAGTAATATAGGCTATATTTTTACTATTAATTTATAAAGAGGAATGATTTGTATTTTTGTATGTACCTACTTATACAAATAACATAGGCTCTATTGATTACTAGCTAGATATTTATTAATATAAATAGTAATTTGAAAAAAAAAGCTATTAATTTCCTGTATAAAAATACATTTACTCTACGTTTATCCCAAAACCTTTAAAAAATAAATGCCCGTCCGTGCGGGACCGGCCACGTATCTAATAAAGTCGTCTTTAATAATAGTGACATTGTATACTATAATAGTACTTTAATAAGGCTTATCTAATGCAGACTAATAAAATATATAGTTTACTAGACATACCTAACGCTGACTATAAAAAACTAGAACATCAACAAGTGACCTTTTTAACTTAAAAGATAACTAAGTACTTAAATTGTTAGAAATTTAATGGATTTTACTTCATTTTACAACGACATTCTGGACTTAGGAATAATTCTTATGTTTCGAGGGGACTTTATAAACATCTAGTTCAATAATAAACCCAATCAGAACAATCATAAGTAGATCACACAAAAAATTGTAGCATAACTTCTCGGCATTGGAGGTTGGTACTCACTGACTCCAGCTTCTGTGCGGGTTGTGTTTTATAACGTACTAGCCGTTTGTCCCCAGTAAAACGGCTTTGACTGCACAGATGGTGGAGTGGTTTAGATACCGCTGATACCGGACTCCCGCTCGAGCGTTGTGGGTTTGATTCCCACTCAGGACAACTCTTTGTGTGATCCACAATTGGTTGTTCTGAGTCTGGGTGTACTTTGAGTCCGTGAAATTGTAAAGTATCCCACGATAAAAGGATTATAAATTACTGCAGGACGTTGTCTTTTAAAAAAAAACCTTGGGATGTAAAGTTATGTGACGGATAAGAACTAGTCACCAATCCTAATTAGGTAGGACAGAGAAGGAGAGTTGAGAAAGGAAAGAAGGAATAAAGGTTAAATAAATTATGAAAAAAAAAACGTCACGATGGCTAACCATGGGAACTTTTTTTATGGCGGGAAAAATTTGGGGCCCTCACCTACTAAATAAACCCGCCGTATATCGTCTCTCCGCCTTTATTGGCGGGCCACTGGAACTATGTTACATTACTTCAGTGGTAACCATAGGAACCCTAGACCTACACTCACCCTTACGATTATAGAACCGGCTGTCATCACCTACTTCTAAAACTGGCCACGATGTTTTATTGCTGGTTCTAACGGTCAGAATAAAATAATTCTATAGAATTTTATAGCCTATATATAATTGCAGAAGGCTATAAGCTATCTAACATCACGGTACAATCGTTAAAACTTCAACAATTAACCGACTTGTCATAAAGGGTTAAATTGTGCTTACACTTTGACCGGATCTTCTAATAATTAGTGTAAAAAAGAAAAATTTGTTTGCTAGTAATCGATAAACACTGAAAGTACTGAATCAACTTTAGTAATATTTTTACCATTGGAAAACAACATCATGTAGAAGTAGCTATAAAATAAACTTTATTTTTGTTTATATATATTTCATGTATCTCAAAAACAGCTCTAACGTTTTCGATAAAATTTTATATAAAGATTAGTTTGATATATATCTTCCTCCGTCGCAGGTAAGAGCTAGTTTTTAGGTTATATCTCAGGTTTACGACAAAGTAACGGGATAAAAATTATACCAGTTTTTTAGTTTAATAAGGAGCTTACAAAGAAAATTAGTTAATAAAAATCCGTTCATTAGTTTTTGTGTGATGTGTGAATAAACAAATAGACAAACAGACAAAATAATCTAAATAAATATATCTCCAATGTGCAGACACCTCTGTTACAACTTTATAATAGTAAAGATTCGCTTCATCTCTATAGATATGTTGTATGTCTTGAAAAACCGCGATTTTAGAGCAAAAAAGCATGCTATTATAAAAATTAATATCTTCTCCAAAACACGATTGTACATAATTACTAGCCTTTGCTTGCGGCTCCACCGCAACTAAAAACTAGTTTTTAGGTTGTATCTCAGGATCCCGATATAGTAGCGGGATAAAATGTATACCAGTGTTAAGTCTAATCGAGATCTATCAAATAGAAAAAGTTGCATCAAAATCCGTTCAGTAGTTTTTACGTGATACGCGAACAAACGAGCAGATAAACAGATAACAGACAGACAAAAAAATGTAAAAAAAATTGTTTTGTGTTCAGACACGTCTACATAGCCTAATACAGACATTTTTTCTCAAATATCTTAAATGTAGAGACACTGAGCTCTGTTACAGTTTTATAATAGTTATAGATAGAAGAATACACTGAGTGAAACTCAAGTCATCCAAGTACATAGAAATAAATGTGCCCATATGATATCGATAGTCGTATTCTAAAAATAATAGTATCGCGTGTTCGAAGAAAGTCTGCTTTTACAGCTATAGGTCACTGGCAGACCAGATGCGTGCCCATCTGCTATTTAACATCTTCCTTGTAATACATACGAGTGTTGCAGGCGGATAGTAATAGTAATGTGCATTCATATTCAACATAGAATAGTTTTGAAGTTATTATGTCTCTACTCTATGCATGTGATGACTGAACGCGGTGAACGCGGTGCATCATCTCTTTATATGCGTAAGAGTTGAGTAAAGTACCAAAAAAGGAATCTTGAGTGTAATAAAAAACAACAATACAATATGTTTCCATATTTTAGAAGGGTATAGAATACAGTGTGATGACGTCATTTGCTTCAAAACATCATCAAACGCTATCAAAACTATTCGAGGTTTGAGTGATATTTACACTGATTTGTGTTTGGTAATATATATGACGTCACAGTGCATATCTAAAAAGTATTGGTTTTGTGCTACAAAGTTAGAATCGGTGCTTAGGATATTTGCGGCAACTATATAAGATTTTGGAATATCTTAATTTTTTTATACATTATCTCTTTTTTCCAAGATAAGAAGCAGCCTGTAGTGCGACACGAGAGCCTTGATGCCTGCTTCCGTGGTCCAGCGGTAGTGAATGCGACTGCAGAAAGCCAACAAAGTGTTAAGAAATTTTCAATTTCAGCTCAGACTTTGGAAGTTTCATCCTCGTGCCCCAACAAGCACGAAAACGCCTACAGATTGAGAGGCAAGGCAACCCTAACAAAGCTTGCGATAAATCAAGAAAGATGAAGACTTTACTAGACATCTTTTTTTATCGGAGTATTTTATTTGTCATATCTTTAAGCTTCAACATACCTACTTATAAGATTCATTACACAGTCATGTCCTCTATGCTCAGCGATTTAAGATCACAATTTTAGTAATAGAACACAAAATAATGTTTTTTATTTTGTCTGTTTGTTCCTTTGAGCACAGTTCGGAAATTACTGGAACGAATTTTGATACGTATGTAATTTTCACGAATACATAGAGTTTTAAAGTTTAGGCTGTATTCTATTTCAATCGGATATCAGGGAAGCAAGTTATCCTCAATTACAGACGAGAAGCGGGTATCAGCTATTGTGGTATAATAATGTACGCAGTAACAATGATATTTAAGTAAATCAAAATTGTTGCATTGCAGTACTAATTTATAGATGAGTGCATACATTACGCGATGTATACGGAATGCATTGTACAGAAAGAGACGGAAAATCGCCGACTACAAATTCGGCCAATTGAATGAATTTATGCGCAACAATTACCGCGCGCTAGTGCGAAATCTAGATATACTCTTCTTTGTATATAACATCATAGCGCAGTTAGTCCAAATATTTGTAAACAAAAATAAAGCAAAATACACATTTAATGGTGGAAGGCTCTCATAAGTTTACTGCAGTAGGATGTACAATCACCCCATGTCCGGTGCCCGGTCGGAAAGTAACCTGAGAATCCGGGAAGCCGTATCGCACCGCAACGCTTCCACCATGATACCTACCAACATATATACAATATACAGAATACGGATTATTAGTAGGCTCTGGTATATTCGAATTAGAAAATGTTATAATTGTATTTTACTTTTTAAGCAGTTTGTCAATTTAAATGCTTCTGCTGAGAGTCGGTCCCGTCTTTACATCACCTCGTTGTTTTTTCAAATATATTTAAATGTATACAGACATAGCTCTGTTAAACCTTTAAATTAGTACTTAGGTATAGATAGAATTTTTTACAAATCTTTTGGACTTTGACTAAACCTACTTTGTTACCATAAGTTTAAAAAAGTTTTTTTCCTAGTGTGAATGTGTTCTATTAAAAATGATAAATATTTATATGATGTTTCCTAATTTGAATATAAATAATGTTTAGATATTTTTATATATATTTTTCACTTTGTATAGTGCTAAGCATGTCAAGTGCAAAAAATATATATAAAAATATCTAAATATTTAAAGGGTTTGCGTCATTATTAGGTAAAATCTTAATTGTAAAATTAAGTTTGCCTGGTCGGTATAATGTATGAAAATACTTCCGACAGATGGCGCAGGCGTCACCCAAAGACGTTAAGTATGATGTGTTATCGAAATAAGCAGTCAGGAGCAATTGTCAGGATGGCTGAATTGGTAAAGCATCTGGACGGTATCCAGAAGATGCAGGTTCAAATCCTGCTCCTGACTGTTATTTTCAATTTCACTTTTTTCACTTTGTGTTTAATAAATAATGTTTTCCTATTTTCCATTCTAGTAATAAAAGTAAAAATAGGTAAGTAGTTAATAAAGAAAACTAGATAGAACACATTGCACATACTTATTAAAATAAATAACAGTTTTATATAAACAAAAACAAAATTACTTGCCGGACCAAAAAAAAAGACTCATTCAAAGAAATTAATTACCAAAAGAAAAAAAGTAAACAAACGAACATCACCTAATCGATCGACCTTTAATACGACAGACATAATTTGACCTCTACCTGATTAAAATTCATGTTCATTTTAGGGGTCTCTCTAATTAGAATAAGTCATGATTTTTTAAATCTCAGTTCCGTTAGTAAATTGTCTTATTAGGATGTTTAACTTGTGACCGTTATTTACATACTTAGTTATTTTTTCAGTGAGAAAGGCGGATGGGATGCTATTATAGTAATTTTATGTATTTTTCTAAGGTTGAAACAAAATGTCACCGTGTCTAACTTGTCGTATTAAACACATGCACATACTATAAGATTTGAGCGCAAGCAAATCGGGCATAGAAACTTTCCCCCGATTTGTTTAAAAATATTTTTGAAGTTTTAGGTACCTACTACTTTTGGTGCGTTTAGAAAAATAAATCTGAATGCAATTTTCAGTAAAGATGTTCCGCAGACCAATATAATATAATTTATTATCAATCTAAAAAAAATGAGACCTATGTTTTATAATATTGTATGCGTAGAGATTGGACCTTGTTGCTTTCAGCAAGGATGGGTTGGAGCGATCGGGACATCATCACTATCTCAGCTACTCTTAAGTAGGTAATGGTTGATACTCCTATGAGTGTGGTCCCTATTTCCGTATCCTTTTTACAAGTGATGGCCCTGGTGTTGCTATCGTTTAGACCACGGTAACCACTCACGATCAGATGGGTATTATGCTTGTGTTGTTTTTTTTTAAATTATATTTGAAGCATTGGATAATAACAGAAAGTGCGAATGTGAAACGAGTCGGATTTAAACTAACGGTTTCATTAAGCCCGTGCCATCTGTTGAATTGTGTTCTAATTCACATTTTAGTGTTTTAAGCTTGTCTGCCACCCTTATATACATAAACAAAAACATGTTGTTTCTGTGTAATTTAAATGCTGGTTGTTCAATGTCTGTCTTCAAAATATTGCCAATAAGACAGTTTGTAAGAAAATAATAAGCTACATTAAAAAGGTTCAAGATATTAAGATTCTACTTAATCTTATAAGACTGCACAGATGGCGGAGTGGTTTAGATACCAGCCGGAGTGTTGTAGGTTCGATTCCCACACAGGTCAACTCTTTGCGATCCATAAATGGTTGTTCTGAGTCTAGGTGTACTTTGTGTCCGTGAAATTGTATGTTTGTAAAGTCCCCCGCAATACAAGGATAATTCCTTAGTTCAGTGTTGTCTTGTTTAAAAAAACAAACAAGCAATTGTGTTCATAGATACCTATAAATCAGACTTGCCTTAAAGTAATTAATAATTTCTGGTATTTATTACATTACAACACATTATGAAATACTTTTACGGAATCGTGGGTGGTACCCGTGACCATGAATGCTGTAAAGTATTCGAAACGTTGGTATAGACGAAAATCAAGTAAGTTTTATTAAACTAATTAGTTCGTAGAAAACAGATTATAAAATCTGGTGTTTATGGACTCTATGCTACGTAAATTTTAAATTTACTGTAAGTACTTATTAACTATCATAATAATAATTAATTATATATAATGTAGGTATCTATTTAATTCAAAAGAAAAGAGTATCGAACAAAGAGGCCGATTTCAATTTCCTAATAACTCGAAAATGTTTTAAATGATACAATCCTCTTTTGTCGAACCTTCATTTCCGCTAAAGAAAAAGGTCGGCCTTATTATTTGGCGCTATTTGCATTTCATTTACATTCAGATAAAAATGGCGGTTCAACAAAATAGCGGATGTTAAGATTTCAATCAACTAAGCTTTTAATAAATTCTAATATTTATCGTAGGTACCTACCTATTATGTGTTTGATTCTAAAAAGCGATATAAACGGTTTCTTTTATTTATTTTATTTCCCGCGTTACCGCATTATTTGACTATTTTCAATATCCATGTGTCAAGTATCATTTGTTTGCAAAGTACGTAATACGCAAAAAACGTTTAGTATTTGCAAAACTAGATCTAGAGTCAACATACATAACTTCATGACTATAGGTCGTTTAGTTTCAAAGATTTTAACAACGGTTTCATAACTCTTAAAACGAATGCTTGAGCTAGAAATAAACAGTTATGAACTACAAAAGAGGTATTACATTTTACTGCAATAGTCAGGCTCAAAGATTCTGTGAGCCATGACAGATTGGCACTGTATGTAGCGATAAATTACCACCCTTAGTGACTATCGAGAAACTGATGGCGGTTCTATACATCTCACTTAGTATCGCTAGTGTGGAGACCAGCTTTCCTTACTGTGTAACTGTATTTATTGTAGTATCCAATTTAAACCGTGGTTTGTATTTCAGAACCAAGACTTAGAACAAAGGTACCCTTATATGAACTACACTCTAACAAGTAGTTTGGCTAGACTGCCTCGGTGGTGCAGCGGCAGTGTGTGCGACTGCAAGTCATGAGGTCTCGGGTTCGATCCCCTGTATTTTATTAAAAGCTGTCCTTGTTTATATTGAATATCTAAAAACATCTATGTATTTATATTACTTACAAAGTTCTACCCGCGACTTCGCTTGCATGTACTTAAGAATATATCTAAATACGTCACTCTACGGCTCAATCATTATCTCGCTACAAAAATAGCTAACCCATAGGAACCGTCTCGGGATAAAAAGTAGATTTCTGGGTTCTGGATAATATGTATCGAAAATTTCACTAAGATCAGCTTATCAACTATGGCGTAAAAGCGGAACAAACAAACAAACAATATAACTTTCGTATTTATAATATGTATTAGTAAGGAGGCTCAAATCCCTTCCTTATCCTGTCCTTACTATCCTTCCAATCTATCTCCTATCCTTGTCCTTGAAGATGGTGACGCGCGAGTGATGCCTCTGGTGTTGCTAGCGTCTTTAGGCTACGGTAACCGCTTACCATCAGGTGGGCCGTATGCTTGTTGCCCACCCATGTAGTATAAAATAAATGATACTACGATTATTCCATCCATCCATCAGCCTTTCAACGTCCACTGTTGGACATAGGCCTCCCCAAGAAATGGGGAATAGTGCCGTAATCGCCAGGCTTGGCAGGTGGGTTGGCGATCGCAGTGGATGTTGTTAATACTCGAGGGAGTGCTGCCGCCCACTCCCCTGATATTCCCTCAGTCGGCTCTTACGACTCCCGTGGGTAGAGAGGGGTGGGACAATTCTAAAGCCGGCCCCACACGGCAGCCCCATACTACGAGTAGATATATATTTAATTTATAGTCCATTCTAATTATTATTATAAATAGTATTTATAAACTTGTTTAAAAAATATAATTACAAGGTATCTAATAACAAAAAAATAGGTTTAGAAAGCTAGCGAGTGTGTATATTTGTCACTTCTTCAAGCTGCAACAACTCAACACATTTTTTATGGCGCAAAATATACCTGTTCTTATGGGATGATCACTTAAATGTTGTGTACCAGCTAGTATCTAGTTAGTAGTTTATAGGCGGTCGTTTAATATTCTCTGACAAATCGCTTCCGCTCACACCTGCCTGAATTTAAAAGATAATGATCTTATTCTTAAAAGTTACGAAAAGTTTTATAGATATTATTAAGCCGTCTTGCCTTGTGTGTCTCATTCTGTTACGAATAATTACTACTATTTTAAACTAGAAATACACATAGAATAATATCTAAATAATGTCTAAATTAAAATCCAAGTGGATAAATACTTCAAAACATTTTAAGGCATGCTCAAAGATCTTTCTAAATAACGACCATTTTAAACAATAATATCAATTGCATCTATACTATTATAAAACTGTAACAGAGCTGTGACTGTACACTTAAAGATATTTGTGAAAAAATGACTGTATAATAGGCGTGTCTGAACACAAAACCTTTTTTTTTTTCGTCTGTTTATCTGTTTGTTTGTTCGCGCATCACGCAAAAACAACAAAAACAACTTTTTTTTAATTAAAAGCTCTTGATTAGACTTAAGAACTGGTATACATTTTATCCCGCTAAAAAAAACAAGCTTTTAGTAGCGGCGGAGCCACAGGCAAAGGCTAGTTATAAAATAAATGCATAAATAGGTACTTTCAGTGCTCTCCTCTCACTTCGTGCTAGTGGTAGAGCCTACTTGTCCCAGCGTGAATGGGCCGTCTAAATTGAGGAAGTACCACCCTCCCACAGAAGATCAGCGTGAAATTACCTAGGTAATCCCTCCTTAATATCTTTTTCCTTAAAGTTGGTGACGCGCGAGTGATGTCTCTGGTGTTGCTAGCGTCCATAGACTACGGTAACCTCTTACCATCTGGCACTGGCCGTATGCTTGTTAGCCATCCGCGTAGTATAAAAAAACTAGACGTCGCGGGACGTCTACCAGATGTGAAAACATTGAAATTATTTTGTAGCAATAAAATGATCATAACTTGATAAAGTACTTCTCAAGACGAATCAAACGAGTATAAACTCGATAAGGTTGCGTCATTTCATTCCAACTCCATCGTCAGACCCTGGATACCATCTAGAGACAAAGTACTCGTCAAGACAAATCATACGAGCCCAAACTCGATGGAGTTATGTCATTTTATAACAGAGTTCCTATGGCCGCCTTCTAGCTCCATCATCAGACCCTGTATACCATTTAAAGACAAAGTATTCGTCAAGACGAATCAAGTGATTCCAAACTCGATGGGGTTGCGTCGTTTCATTATAGAGTTACTGTGGCCACCTTCAAGCTTCATAATCAGCCCCTGGATACCTTCCAGAGGCAAAGTACTTGTCAAGACGAATCATATGAGCAAAAACTCGATAGGGTTGCGCAGCTTCATTATAGAGTTCCTATGTCCACCTTCCAGCTCCACCTGTTCCTATGTCCACCAGCTGATCTGATATCAGCTCCATGGCATCATAATTAACGCATTGTCATGCGATATACATATGCGTGTAAAATTTTAGCTCAATCGGAAACCGAGAAGTGTGTCAAATTTAACTTGCAAGATTTGAACGAAACAAGTAAAATAAAAGCGTCGCCACGCTAACAGCCGATTTAACCCTCCCTCCGCAATAGATGTTTCACATCAAAAATCAAGATCTTCCATAGACTTTATTTTTTGGGTTCGATAACCATACATGACAAATAACTATAGAATAATAAAATAGTGTTCTGATAACGAGATTAGTTTGTATTTGATAATTGTTTGTAAAATCCTTCACAATTCAGGATTATTCCTAACGGGGGGATTTGAAGTGCAGTTTATGCCAATTGTTTAACTTTATGCATGTGTTGTACTAATTTCGTTGTAAAGTAGGTTAGTAGGCTTAATATATTGCATTTAATATTATAATTATTGTACTTATTGTAAGCGAATGATTAATTTGTAAATATGCACATGTTTAAAACATCTAAAAGTCAGTGAAAATAACACTTTCTAATATTTACGCGAATATTACACATTATAAAATAAAACTACTTTTACGGAACCCATCGTGCACGGTGGACCCATGACCGTAATTGCTGTAAATATTTGGAAACTCAAGCTTTCAGGATAGACGGTGAAAATTAGTTAGGTTATATTTCAGATCCCCGACATAGTAACGGGATAAAATGTATCCCAGTTTTTAAGTCTAATTGAGAGCTATCAAACAGAAAAAATCATCAATCCTGCAAACCCTAGTCGACGTAATGGCAGAAGATTGTAAGAATAGGGGCCTACTTGTGTATGTGAGCAAAACCAAAATAATGTTTTTTGAAAGAGAAGAAGCCAGAACAGATGTTAGAGTAGCAATAGGCAATGGTGTGCTAGAACAAGTGGATGAATTTCTATATCTTGGATGTGGATTCAGCCGAAATGGAAGGTAACCACTGATGTAGAGAGAAGAGTAAATGCGGGAAATAGAGTGAACGGAGCATTGGGACAACTCTTCGGCAGTCATTACCTCAGCCAGAGGGCACGGGTCACAATACACAATGCAGTGCTTGTCCCAACGTTATTATATGGAAGCGAGAGTTGGGTATGCATAAAGGAGCATGAGAGTAAAATCAATGCGGTTGAAATGCGATCTCTGCGGAGAATCTGTGAAGTGAGGCTGACTGACTGCATTCGTAACGACGACGTAAGAGAGCGAGTAGGTATGGAAGAGAGTATTGGTGTAAAGATGCGAAAGGGAATGCTCCGATGGTTCGGACATGTGGAAAGAATGCCGGATGAGCAGCTGGTTAAGAAGATATAGGTACAATGCGAAAGTGGAAGGGTGTAGGTACAGGGGGAGACCGAGACTCACCCACCTAGACCAAATCGGTCATGTATTGAAGGAAGGTGGAGTCAGGATTCTCCGAAACCGGCGAGCGTGTATGAAGAGAATTGTGAATGTTGAGGAAGCGAGAGTTGTATGCAAGAATAAAGCCCCTTGGCACTCTGTTCTCTCTGCCTACCCCGTAAGGGAAATGGCGTGATGATAATTTAGTTAATTAGTTAGTAAAAATCATCAAATTCCTAACAATAGTTTTTGCGTGATGCCCGAACAAACAAACCGACAAACAGATAAAAAAAAAGTTTTGTGTTCAGACACGCCTATATAGCAGAATACAGTAATTTTTTAACATATCTTAAATGTAAAGACACAGCTCTGTTACAGTTTTATAGTAATGAGGATACCTACATAAATAAATACTTACATAAGCTAAGTAAATTGTATAAAAGCTACAAAATATTGTTCAATAACAAAAACCAATCTATTAATATCATTATCGACAGCACAAGTAATCTTTAATCCATAATATGACAAATATGAATTACGCATAGACACAGACTTGTACTTTCAACTCGTTATAAAACATAACAATGAATCATTCTAATAAGTGTACGTCATTTATAATAACAGATTCTGCCCGCGACTTCGCCCGCGTAGATTGGGTGTCGCCACATATTAGATGACTGCGATAGCTTAGCGATTAAGGATGGCACGCACGTTCAAATCCTGCTAGCACTAAAACTGTGGTGACGGACTAAGAATACAAGTGGCACCACCCCATCCATCCCCGCGGGTGTCGTACATGGCGACTAAGGAAAGTAAGCAATTATCACCCATTGCATTACTGGTGGTAGGGTTGTGTACCAAGTGGGAGTACTCGGTTGCTATCGGGCCCGAGCGGGTTGGTACCACCGTATGCTGTGTGACCGGTCATGAAGCACGTGTTTTGACTGTAGCGGCAGGTAGCCGTTTATTTTTTCATTTCATATCTGAGAAATGAAATGGTGCGCAGCGGCTTGACAACACTCTCAGTATAGTTGAATCCATGAGCGACGGTTGCCACTTGCCATCTGGTGGGCCGTGGCTAGCCATAATTGGCAATAAAAAAAAAGTTATCTTTATCCACATTCACAAATAATTTGTTTTTCAAAATTGTGCTTATTTACCTGTACCTATTATTAAAATAGTCCTTTTTTTTGTTAAGGCAGGATAAATGTACCTTACCGCACACCCCGTCACTCGGGGCAACGTCTAGGGTAGTGTGGGGCCCTCACCCACTAAATAAACCCGCCGTGTGCCGTCTCTCCGCCTGCATTGGCGGGCCACTGGAACTATGTTACATTACTTCAGTGGTATTAATAAAATAGTCCTGCCTGTATTCATAAAATAGTCATATGTACCTAATAGTACCATAGACCTTAGGTGCCCTGGGCTGGGACTAGGTGAGCGACAACAAACCCCCTAGTAGTGACTTGTCATGTATTAAGGAAATTGAAGAATATTGCAGTTCTATTCATTTAATTAAATTAACCTTTAGTAATCCTAGTATCAATCTCTGAGTGCATTGACTGCGCAGGTGTGCGAGACGACACGACGCGTGCGCGCGCACCTTGCGCTCATGAGATTCAAATGACATTGGTTCATTGTCTGCAAACCTTTTTGTTTCACATGCAATTTATTATGCGATTTCATCGGAGAAATGGCCGTGTTTATGGTAATTTCATGATCGGTAGAGTTATTCGATGCCGTTTTTATAATTTTGCTATATCTACTTTGACGGCAAATTTTGAAATAAGGTACTTTAATTCATACTCAAAATTCAAATTTATAAGTTGCCCAGTCAATATAGGTAAGATGCTCGAGACTATAAATTTACATACCTAACACATTTTTCTAACCGTCTTCGGTGACACTAGCTCCATCTGTCGGATGTATACGCATAACTTTGTTTTTTATTATTGTTTACGATATCATACGAACACTCATGGACAGCATATTCAGAATATAACAGCAGTCTATCCTAAATATCCATAATGTCCAGAAGAGGGGCGGTGATGGAATCAGAAAATCTTCGGAACACTTTGAAAACAGAAGAAGATGGTACATTCGAGACCCTCGACAGTTTATACCATTCACTTGACACTAACCCTTACTCAAGAAGTTTAAATCATAAAATAAAATAAAAAATTAAACATTCTTGGGGAAGCCTATGTCCACTGTTTGATATACGGCTCCCTGTGGCTTCGAGCAAGTTGTCAGTCTAGCTGGTGGGGAGCCATGATGTAAAATAATTTTAGTTAAAGTTATAAACCAATTAATTTTAAATAAGTGAAATATCACTCACCCACTCTCTAATTCACTCACTCTTTCACTTACTCACTTACTCTTTCACCCACTCACTCTTTCACTCGCTCACTTACTCTTCCGACTCATTCAATCTTTTTCTTTTAAAAACTAATATGGAGCAAAGACTACTATAGTAAACCTATTATTCTTCTGGGATAACAGCTAAATCTACGGTGATAGGGCGCAAGTTACAGGTAAAACTAAGTACGTACATAATTGAGGAGCTAAAAGGGCTTATTTCTCATTTTGAAAAAATTAGTGGTGGGCTGTATGTGATTATAACCGAATACGAACTTCGGCCGATCATTCGGTAAATATACAAAATTCGACCAAAGTGCGGCCCAACTTCGGTGTGTGCTTTCTTGGGAGTAACAAGTCGTGTTTTGTGTGTATTTTTTTATAAAAGACAACGTCGTAAAACCATAAAAACCAGTCTGTATAAGGGTGATACAATATTTCAAATTATTGGGTTTATTGATTCATAGACTTCTGGATTGTGAAAAAAACTATGGGTTAGTTTTATTTATACTAGGTACTATAATTATACATTTTAATTTATCTGTAATAATTATAGTTTAACGGTCCGTTACACTATAATTATTACAGATAGAAGTGACTATGATTAAATTACTCTAGAGTATTGGTATTATGTCTTATTTTACAGCTGTGACAGATTTGGTTTCTCTAAATAATAGTAGAAACCTTACCTTTTTCTTATACCGAATGTTCGGCATTTAAAACCGAACTTCGGGCTAATGCCGAAGTTCGGTTCAAGCCACCGAAATTCGGTTAAACCGAATGTAAAACGAATTTCGGCCCATCCCTAGAAAAAATACTTTTCAGTGCAGTGCAGGACCGCACATTTTTTTACATTCTAAATTTTTAAAGACATTATGTTGATTTATAACAACTACTTTTCCCTAGATATCTACCTAAAAAAACGGTACTTTGTTTCCGGTCAACAATACTCGCTTTTTACTTAAGAATTCTTAACGAAATTCAGACGACGATAACTTCTTGAGAAGACACACTATAATTATAGTTTTGCTTTAGATCTATTACAAAACTGTGAACACATTAGCTTTTGTTATTCTATTATGAGTATAAACTTATTCTCTCACGTTTTATGAGGCTTTTTGTTGTACAATTTATCTGATTGCTATCAGCATTTTTCTTATATCTGAATAATACAATTATTGTAAAGTTAATCTACCAATTTCTGATAGGTTTCCGATATATACAAAGCTGATTATATAACTTATACCTATAACAAAACCTTTGAATTGCACAAACTCACCACAAGTTTTAGATACAGGCTTAGATACGGTCCTCCCGTGTTATAATCCTTTGTACATAGTCTCACGCCTGCCCGAAGAGGCAGGCAGAGGTGTTTTACATACCCAAATATATTCAAGTCCTACGTGATAGGGGGCGAGCCAATTGCCATCTACCCGGTGTATTCCCAAACTCCAGGTTGCTAATGAGAATGTTTTGTTCTTATTGTTTACGAAAAAGCTCAATGACTATCTAGATGGACTCCATGCCCAATATTGGGACAGAAGTAGATTGTGAGACAACACATAAAACACCGAGTTAAAAAAACTGTCTGTGACGGACTATGAATACAAGTGTCACCACCCCATTCTTTCCCACGGGTGTCGTATGAGGCGTCTAAAGGAAGTAAGCAATTATCATCCATTGCATGACTGGTGGTAGGGCTGGGTACTAAGTGGGAGTTCTCACTTGGAATCAAACCCGAGCGGGTTGGTACCACTATCCCCCGTGTGACCGGCCATGAATCAGTGTGTTTTGGTTGTAGCAGGAGATAGCCGTTTATTCTTTAATTTTTATATCTGTGAAATTAAATTGTGAGCAGCGATTTACTCTCGGTATAGTTGAGTCCATGAGCGACGGTTACAATTTACCATCAGGTTGGCCGTGGCTCGTTTGCCACCATAGACAATAAAAAAAGTTCCACGTAACTGGGAACGAGCCTCTTGTCATCTACCGGGTACATTTCCGAACTCAGGGCTGTTAATGAGAATTTTTCTTTTACGAAAAAGCTCAAAGACTATCTACTCTAAGGACACCATGTTCAACATTAGAACAGAATGGATTATGAGACAACACATAAAATAGCACGTTAAACAATAAGCATAACGAGATCGTAACCTAATTAGTAATTATTTTATATGCGCACACATGACTCAGAGTCTGCAAGCGAAGATTAATACAAAAATATTCAAGAACGAGTGACAGACAAAGAATGAGTCATTGCAGGCGATTCACATATTGTCTGCGTTTCCTAGCTGCGTTTAATTATAACCTAAATAAAGACAAATTCTTTAAAGTATTTTCACCTTTGCTATATCGTAATACCTAAATGTTTTGTCTAAAGTAAAAAACAATCCACTCTTTATAGGTGTCGCACGACAAAGATTAGTTCCATAGTCTAGTATACATCCGTTTCCTGTAGTACTGGGTGGAGGCTTCACTGCTTGGTTATTTACTCAACTAATAAGTCACCTTTTTTTTTGTTAAGGTGGGAAAAATGTACTTAAACGCCACCGTATCGTTCGGGGCAACGAACAGGGTATTGTGGGGCCCTTACCCACTAAATAAACCAGCCACGTGCCGTCTGTCCTGAATTGGCGGACTACCTAGAACACCAAACTGCCCCCTTAGAATGAAAAACGAAACGTTAGACGAACTTTCGTTGCACTTCATTGTGATTGGTCGCCTGAATCACGCTTCGAAATCTCGACTAATCAGGAATCTCGCGTCGGACTGTTGATCAATCATAATGACTCGAAACAAAAGTTCGTGTAACGTTTCGTTTTTCATTCTAAGGGGGCTGGTCACCTAATGATAGCAGTCGTATTTATCTATGCCTTTTAGGAAGCACACTATCGCGACTCTGAATTTAGTAAATTGATAAAATATTGAACGTATTTTCATGTATTCTTCACAAACAGATGGAATGTGCGAAAAAGGAAAAAACTAAAACTATTAGCAATTAATCGCAGATAGATATCTGCGATTTTTGGTCCAAGTGCAATGATTGAATATGACGTCACCCATTTTAAATTGCTTCGGAAAGCCTTTAGAAAGCTATCTATTATCATGTGTTTCCTTTGGAAAAGCTGGCTATATATATATGTATTATACAAATAAATAAATATATACGGACATTACACACAACGTCCTCTGGTCCCAAACTAAGCTTAACGCTTGTGCTATGGGTACCAGATTACGGATATAATACATATTCTACTTTTTTTTGGAAACACATACATATAATAGATAGAAAACACCCGGACGCAGTACAAATATCTGTGTTCATCACACAAATAATTGTCCTGGGTGGGAATCTAACCCACGTCCTCGCGCACGAAAGTCGGTTACACTACCGACTACGCCACGAGGCCCGTCAAATTAGGTCTATAGTCTAATATACATCCATTTCCTGTAGTACTGGACGGAGGCTTCACTGCTTGGTTATTTACTCAACTAATAATGTCACTTTTTTATGTTAAGGTCGGAATAATATACCTAACCGCACACCCCATCGTTCGGGTAACAAACAGGGTAGTAGCCTCCAAATAATTCGCTTACCGACTAAATAAACCCATCGTGTACCGTCTCTGTTACTTCAGTTATATAATGATGTCACCTGATGATGGTAATCGTATTTATCTATGCCTGTTATAAAATAAAGCCTCCCATAGCGGCTCTCTAAACGAAAAAACTCGAAAATTACCGAAAGTATTTTCATGCTTTTTTCGCAAACGGATAGAGTGATCCATAAGGAATGTGCAAAAAAGCAAAAAAAATAAAACAATCGGTTTTTGGTCCGAGTCACCGATTAACAAGAGGAAACCCCTTTTTAAATTGCTTTGGAAAGCCATGTAAGTGTTTTCTTTGGGGAAGCTGGCTATACGTATATTATGCACAGTTGTGAGAATCCACAGAGTTCCCCCCTAGCACACATTGGCTTTTGGAATCCAGTCTCCCTATGCGATCCCCTATCATACGGCTAGATAGTAGAGGCCAGTTAAATCGTCAGCTGCCCAACACCTGTCTGCCTACCGATTTTAGGGCATTCACCCCACAGAGCCTTGTAGATTGTGGAAGCCTTTGTGGATTTTATCGGTTGTATGTTGTTTGAAAATACTGTCTTGTATGGTCTATGAGCATTTAATGAGTGAGCAAGATTGTGATCAAGAAAATTATTATTTCCGCAATAAACTAATTATTGAAATTGGACTGTCCCATCATTTACGATGTATTGAACCTCCTTTTTTCAATTCAAATTCTTAGTGTACAACATTGTTCTCTCTTGAAAGCTTTTTAGAATTACGCTTATTTCTTGAATAATCCAGTTGATACCAGTGTGGGGGACTCAGTTTTGAACACAGAATGAGAATTTTAAAGTAATAGAACCTTCACCATCTGAGAATAGAACTAATATTAATTACATAATGAGCTTTCAGAACTATGCTTCTTCCTTTACATAGATTGAACGTAAGTACCGCCAACGAATTAGTATCATTTTTATATACCATTTTTTTTCTTTGCTTCACTCATATTTGTGATTATGAACAATAATCATTCGTGGATCACCCAAAAAATTGTCCTGCATGAGAATCAACCCACTTGACATAGCACCTTGTATTTTTTTTTGTGCACCTACCTACAACATTGGTATTCACTCAATCGTTCACACGGCGACTTACTGCATCTGTTACCCTCTGTTGAGCAACATCCCCGCGTACTAAGGATGTCATACTTGCGGTAGATCACTTTCGTATCATCCTCACCTAAGCTCAACTCCAAAAATCCCAAATATTAACAGCAAATTGCATATTTTTTATAAATTACGACCATTAAATATCGCGAATACATTTCAAGATAGTTAATGAAGGGCATTTGGAACATTTAAATGACGGTGGTCAAATTAAGGTTTATGTGTCAAAATAACGTAGTTTTGACGACAACACCAGGTGCATCTCAGGTGGAAACTCATTATGAACCTCGCAATTAAATTCGATTGAATAAATTATTCATAATATTAATTTTGTGACACTAATCTGTGACGATGGTAAGCGATCCCCAAAACAAAAGCCTCAATTCAATTGGATGCATGTAAATGCGTTCCGATAGAGGGCGTTGGTCGTTAAGACAAATGTGATAAGGAATTTGGGTATGTATAAAAGATAGTACTGTAGCTCAGTGGATTAGAGCACTTCCCCGGATAGGAAGGGACGCAGGTTCGATTCCCGCCTGTACTAAAATACTCTTTTTCCTTATTCACAAATTATGATTTGTACTTTAAAAGTAACGGAGCATGTCAAGTGCTAAAATATAGATCAAAATGTTTAAAAGTCTCAAATTCGATATTATCACAGCTTACACATCCTATATTATTATATCAAATAGATACTTTAAGCACTGAAAGACAATATCTTGAAGAAACCTATGGCATAAACATAAGATATCTTGACATGGCAATCTTCTTCTAAATCATTCTTTTTCACTCTCAAATTGGACTAGTATACTATCGGCCAGAGGAGATGGCATAGAGTATTAAGCATTCCTTTGCTCGAAGTGATTTTTCATTATCTATTTCTGTCTCACTGCAGAGCACGGCTCTTCTCTAAAGCTATATTCTTCCATCCTGACCCAGTGTGAAAGCTTCGACAACCGTCGAGGCAATCTCCCAGACATGTTTCTTAACGATGTTTTGCTTTACCGGAGGGTTATTATTTGTCAAAAAGTATAATTTTTTAAAGTTAGAGTTGTGAATTTGCCAGCTCTCGATATCGGCCTGAGAATCAAATTCCAGCCATAGTCTTCGAAGTACTTGATCTTGCGACCAAGCATTCATTCTACATATATGACTATTTTCTTCTTACTGAGTCACATCTTGCGATACCGTGGAATGGAATAAGATGTTCAGCGAATAGTGTCCCATACAAATCATAGTGGCCCACCTAATGGAGTTACCGGTTACCGTAGCCTATAGACGCTAGCAACACCAGAAATATCACTCACCCCTCACCATCTCCAGGGAAAAGGATAGGAGGTAGAGAAGAATAATAACAAGGGGGGGGATAGGATGGATACTAAGGAGAGGATAGGTAGGGGGTTTAGGCCTCGGATTGCTCTCACTCACCATACAAAACACAACGGTAAAAGCACCTACCGTTGTTTCACGCCGATCTTCAATGAGAGGACGGTACTTCCTCGATTGAGCTGGTTAATTCATGCTAGGATAAGCAAGGCTCTAACCACTGAAAATATATAAGTGTATTAATGTAATGAGCACTGCCGTGTGGGGTCGGCTTTAGAATTGTCCCACCCCTCTCTACCCACGGGAGTCGTAAGAGCCGAATGAGGGAATACCGGGGGAGTGGGCAGCAGCACTCCCTCGAGTATTAACAACATGCACTGCGATCGTCAACCTGCCTGCCAAGCGTGGCGATTAAGGCATTATCCCCCATGACGGGACCGCTCGTTGTGGCGTTCTCTTGGGGAGGCCTATGTCCAACAGTGGACGTTGAAAGGCTGATGGATGGATGGATGGATGAATGTAATGAGTTGTAAAAAAGAATTAAACTGTACATTTTCATCCATCATTGATCAGCCTTCTATCGTACACTGCTGGACATAATCTCCCCAAAATAGTGCCACAACGAACGGTCTTGTGCCGCCTGTGACTTTGATGAGGTCATTGGTCCACCTTGTAGGAGGACGTCTTACACTGCCTGATACGTGGTTACCAATGAAGAACCTTTCATCCCCAACGGTTGCCGGTTCGTCCAGTGATGTAGCGCAAAAATGGACTAACCTATTTTTTTGTTACAAGAATTATGTACAGGAGAAATTAGAAACATGTTACATTTTTATAAGCAATACTAAATCATGCAGTTTCACCCGCCTTTTATTCCTTAATATAGGTATATATTATAAATGCGAAAACGAATTTGCTTGTTTCATTGTTTGTTACGTTTTAGCACTCTAACTTCTGAAACAATTAACATGAAATTATGCAGACATGTTTGAAGCCCAATAAATGACATAGGCTACATTTTCCATCCCAGAAAACTGAATGGTTCCCGTGGGGTAACTATTTTTATATAGAGATAGTTAATGCACCGTACAACGATATAGTTGTGACCGACCATGAAATCACACCGTTGCGTTTTGGCTGTAGCAGAAGATAGGCGTTTATTCTTTCATTTCATATAGGTGAATTGAAATGGTGAGCAGTGGCTTGACAATACTCTGGGTATAGTTGAGTGGTTACCTACCATTTAACATCAGATGGGCCGTGGATCGTCTGCCACTACATGCAATAAAAAAAAAAGTTATATTCTGAAGACTACGTGAACGACCTCACTGGCAGAATCTAGTTTAATAGGCCTACATTATTTAGGCTATTGTCTATATAATACAGTTTGTACCATAGATTTAATATTAAATAGTAGCCGACCTATACGGTAGTAACATAGCATGACGCTTGTATTCCCGAAGGGGTAGACAGAGGTGTATTACACACCCACGGTTCGCCAGCTATGTTTAAGTCCCACGAAATAGGGGGCGAGGTACCGGGCACATTTCCAAACGTCGGGCTGCCACTGTAATTTTTTTACGAAAAATCTCAATAAGACTGCCTGACCAGGGGATCGAACCTCATGATCAGCAGTCGCTCACACTACCGCTGTACCACAGAGGCAGTTACGGTATTCCGATCTTTTTATTTTTGCTCAGTCCCTAAGCAAAATAGCGTGATGTTAAATAGCACTACAACTTTATTATACCTATTAGTGTTAGACTCAAACCTATTTTATAAAATGTCAAATTAATTATTGAACGTTAATCCGAATTAATCTGAACGCATTTGCAATGAAAACACCGGCAGGTAACAATCAGCTGTGCGGCAGGTTGCTGTGTCGGTGTCTGTACGTAGATCTATGTGTGTGTGAGAGACAGATGCTGCGAACATCTGCCGCGGCTCGTGCTCATCACTAGGAACAAAACATTTTGATACTTGTAATAAAATGGGAAATATTGCTTACAAGTTTCAATTTTCACCATCAACTATATGTACTTACATGCGAAAGTTGAAGTGTCAATACATACCTTCATCCAAGCATCGGCTATTTTTACCACCTACAGCTGACATAAGAGCACTTCTACCTAAGGGCTTGTACACAAAAATGCGAATCGGTGCAAGGCGAATTCGCAACGCAGAAAACTGTGACTTGAATTGACATAAGAGCACTTCTCCCTAAGGGCTTGTACACAAAAATGCGAATCGGTGCAAGGCGAATTCGCAACGCAGAAAACTGCGACTTGAATTGCTGCGATGCGATTTCGTGCGACAAGGCATCTACCTTCCACGATTCGGGTGAACATTCCTTCGATAACCGTGTGACGTAACATCGCAGAAATGCACAATGCAAATCAATGCGCAAGTTCTTGTGATGCGCCGTGGGAGCTCGTAAATTTTTACGATGCGACGTCGCCATGACCAGCAGTCATGTGTCTCTTGCATACAATAACTGCCCGCCTTGAGCCAGGTCGTCCATTCACATATTTGAAAGCAGTCCTACGATGCACCGTTTGATACCTGGTCGCCACTCTAGAATATTTCTATCCCAACGGTTATCTTCTTGTTGGCTAATGTGATACTAAACCCATTACCACTACAGCTTTCAAACTGGAAAAGGTAGTTCCTATTCTTTTACGGATCTCTGTATCACGGGTTCTATCTGGGTTTTTTAATAAGGATTATTGTTCTAAAATTGTAAGATATATTGAGATAGAACCAATCATTAGCTAATTATTATAAATCTAGTAAACATTATAGTGGAGTAAGTTATTGGTTATAGTTCATTGATATGGCTTTTTAGCAATTTTTATCTAAACAGCCATCATAAATTCTACTTTATAGAGTACCCATTTCATTTTGTAGTAGAACTTGTTTGTTTTTTTTTTTACTAAAGTATCAAGATTGTTTAATCTTTCTTTCCTATTGGTCAGCTGCTCACAGGCGGCGCGCGCACATCTCGCGTCTGCCTGTCTGCGCAAGCGGCAAGTACGGCGGTGAGGCTGTACCACTGTTGGCCCAAGTCATAAGCTTCAAGCGAGACTCTACAACACCTGGTGTCTTCTAGAGCAAAAACAGAATATCATGTTTACATTTCTCTGACAGCATCTGCAATTGTTTTAATGGGAGGCATTAAAGCCAATCCATATACTTCCTAAACGTTTAAACAGTTCTGATGTTAAATTTTAGTCTTCATTTTAACTTCTCAGCAAAAAGCAAATAAAATTATTAAGTGTCTTAATTACTGATGTTAGACCCGAACAGATATGTACCGCTGTCTCCATTGCCTTAAATTTTTAAGAAGCAACTGCTTCAACTAATACTGCAGAAGAAATCTGATTAATTTCCATTCCGATCAGGTGTAAGCCCCAGTCGCACGAAATCGCATCGCATTAATTCGTGCCGTAGTTTTCGGCGTTGTGAATTCGCATTGCGCCGATTCGCAGTTTTGTGTACAATCCTATAAGCAATAAAAATAGATTGATACATATTATTATTAATATGTAGTAATTGTAAAAAAATTGTGAACTTATTTTAGAAATTCATATACTAGCATCTAAAAGTGTGTAGCTTACAATTTTGTCTTATAGAAAAGAAGGCAATGCTTGACAATATTTGGTGAACTGATGGTAAATCGACAACATAATCCTAGGAAGTAAAGAATGTCTTCTCTGTATCCTTCGAGACCCCACATCGTAATCGGATGTTATATTCATGCTAGTAGCACAGAATAGATATTAGTTCTAGTAGTATATTATAATGTTTCTTCCCGCTACAGCTTATGCCATAGTCCGGTGATGAGTCACAACGCCATTGACCGCACAATCTCTCGGCTATAACAAGCTGATCTCGCTCGCACACGGCACAAACTCGCGTATTACCGCATTCGTGTCAACTTTATGAAGAACTTAATTATAAATGTGTAAAACATGTTTGTGTGAAAGGTTAGTATTGTTGTTAAGAGATTTTTGAACAATTAACGATGTTATCTTGCTTCCAGCATCATTCCTCCTAATAAACTTTATAGTGTGTGTATTTACACTTAGTTTTTTTTTATATTTAATAAAAATGTGTGGGACCGGCTTTAGAATTGTCCCACCCCTCTCCACCCATGGGAGTCGTAAGAGCCGACTGAGGGAATACCGGCGGAATGGTCAGCAGCACTCCTTCGAGTATTAACAACATCCACGGCGATCGCCAACCCGCCTTCCAAGCGTGGCGATTACGGCACTATCCCCCATTCTTGGGGAGGCTTATGTCCAGCAGTGGTTAAAAGGCCGATGGATGGATGGATGGCTACCGGTTGCTACATTAAAAAAGTCCATGAGTGAATAAAACAAATTTATTTATTTATTAGGATAATATACAATCGATTTACACAATACAATATATTATTTACATGGTCATACATGAAGACAAAGTGTAATCAATTATTAACTGATTAACCCCGCATGGTAGCGCAACTATAGGTAGGTTAATTATAATAATTTGTATTTATAAACATTAAAGTATATGATTTACACTTTAGATACCTGCTTATTATATAATATTAGTAAGCATTATAGAAAAAAAAATTTAAATAGCATTAACATTGAATTGAAATAACATTATAATTATATATAACTAAGTTTACACCAAAAAAAGAACAACGTTAACAGAAACACTCCGTTTACTCTCCTAATTTACACATGCAGTGATAGACTTTTTTTTTGTTAAGGCGGGAAAAAATGTTCCTAACCGCACACCCTGTCGTTCGAGGCAACGAACAGGGTAGTGTAGGGCCCTCACCCACTAAAGAACCCCGCCGTGTGCCGTCTCTCCGCCTTTATTGGCGGGCCACTGGAACTATGTTACATTCCTTCAGTGGTACATGCAGTGATAGCCTAGCGATAAAACCAAGAACTGCAAAGACAATGGTTTCGAGTTCGATCCAAAGTCCAAGGTTCAGATCTCGTACTGCTCGTACTGAAAATTTTTCGAAATTACGTGGGTAATTGTGTATGGTAATTGTGTATGGTAAACATACACAATTACTCTGTTGTTGTTTAAGGCATTGGCAGAACCATCAGCCTAACAGTAACAAACATCGTTATTCTCTCATCACACGTAAGTTTAATTCATAAAACAAGTCAATGTCGAAGTCAGTCATATAAAATTAGTCAGTCAAGTCAAAGTCCTACTCCAGTAAGACGATGGCGACCTTACAGAAGCTTCTATGGAGTATTGGAGACAACAGGAAAAAACACGTTATGTCGCACTACATCACTTGCCAACACTTATGCACATACACAAATAGTTAATAAGCAAAAGGCCACCACTTTTACACATTAATACTTGAAATAACACAAGTTTAGGAAAATAATGCAGAGCGACGACATGATCTTCTTCGTGTTCCCGCCAAAATTCCCTCGGCCCAGCAGTGAATTGCAACAGACTAATCGATTAACCCCCTTACTAATAAACATTGTATGAGCTCCGAATAGTTATTCAGTAGTTTGTTCCGTTCTTGCAACGTCAAACTGTCATATTAGTGTCAAAGACAAAACACTGAATAACTATTAAGGTTATGCAACGTTTGTTAGTAAGGCAGTTATTGTTTAATGACAAACAAGAACAATTCCATCTTTAAATATCTATATAATTATGTGTTAACACGTGAAGAAAACTTTGTACCCCTTTTTTAGCACAATGCGTGCACCGGTAAGTGTGAGATTTGGCACAGTTAAAGTTTAAAATAATGGAGAAGGAGTGCAGAAACATAATATTTTTATACTCGTATAATATACATTAGATATATTATCTTGGTATAACTTACATTAGAAATAAATTAATTAAACAAAAATACATTTTATAAGATTGATTGTATCGGTACGGTCGGTTTACGGTCGAATATTGACCACTGAACGACCACTAGCTTTTATTTTATTCAATCAATTTATTCCGGAAGTTAAAATGTTGCTTTTTATTCTTTGATATCCCAAGTTAAGGAACAACGAAACTATCACAACGTAGAGGTTATCTTATTTATTAGTAGGAAGTGGTGACAGCCTAATATCCTGATCAGGCCGTATCCTGTGGCCCGTGCTGTACACAAAAACGAGTTCTACCTCACTGCATCCACTCTAGGATCCTTGCTTCTGATTATTTAACAATCTTTTTAATTTTAATTGCGCCATTGGCTGGAAATCTAAAACATCAATGCCCTGTTTTCTTTTCCTAACAGTAGAAGAGTACGGCCCATCGGACTGTAATTGGCGATCATCGCACTCGTAAGCGTAGCTCTACCAGCCTCCCTCGCCAAGTGGCATAATTGCTAGTTAGATATTCAATAGAATATAATAATCTATACTATTATAAAGTTGTAACAGAGCTGTGTCTGTACATTTAGGATATTTGAGAAAAAATTACTGCATTAGACTATATAGACGTGTCTGAAGACAAAACAATTTTTTTTAGATTTTTTGTCTGTTTGCCTGTTTATCTGTTTGTCTGTTTGTATGTTCGCGCATCCCGCTATAACTACTGCACAGATTGTGATGCACCTTTTTCTATTTGATAGATCTCGATTAGACTTAACAACTGGATATACATTTTATCCCGCTACTATATCGGGAACCTGAGATATGAGCTAAAAACTAACTTTTAAGACTTGACTAGCCTTTGCTTGCGGCTCCGCCGTTGGTATGCGGCGGAGCCGCAAGCAAAGGCTAGTCAATATATAAGATTGATATAAGGCTACGACAACATAAGCGTAACCGACTGTCAATCCCATACCTTGATTATTCTATTCTATTTCTATCCGCGTGGTGACGGACTAAGAATACAAGTGTTACCACCCCATTCTTTCCCACGGGTGTCGTACGAGGCGACTTAGGGAAGTAAGCATTTATCACCCATTGCATTACTGGTGATAGGGCTGGGTACCAAGTGGGAGTACTCCCTTACTATCGGGCCCAAGCGGGTTGGTACCATCATCTCCCATGTCACCATGACCATGAAGCACATCTGTGTGTTTTGGATGTAGCAGGAGATTAAAGAGAGAACCATTAATTCTTTCATTTCATATCTGTGAAATGAAATGGTGAGCAGTGGCTTGACAATACTCTCGGTATAGTTGAGTCAATGAGCGACGGTTACCATTTACCATCAGGTTAGCCGTGGCTCGTCAGCCACCATAAGCAATAAAAAAAATCCACACCGTTTAAGCAACTTGGCTACGGGGCTGGTGCGATCAAAACTCTGCCTACATTGAACATTGGCTACTACCCTCAGCTGATGAATAACATCAACCAACTCTCTTCCCCTACAACTAAGATGCGTACATAATATAAATATTCACGGACATTTCACACAACGTCCTCTGTGCCAAACTAAGCTTAACGCTTGTGCTATGGGTACCAGATTACGAATATAATACAGAATATTACTTTTTTTTGTAAATACATACATATAATAGATAGAAAACACCCAGACGCAGTACAAATATCTGTGTTCATCACACAATTCATTGTCGATCGAACCCACGACCTCGTGCACGAAAGTCGGTTACACTACCGACTATTACGTCACGAACCTACTTTACTACTGTTTAAAAGAAAGAAGAAAAAAAATGTAAAACTAAGAAATAATAGACAGGTAAAATATATATATCACTTCAACGATCTTTAAACTAAACTTAAATAAATGCCGCATTCTATAGCCAGCGAATTAAGAACTATTGATTTCCCGTAACCCAGAATATCCAGATGGCCTTTTACCTTTTACGCTAAGATTAGGTTTGACCTGCTCGGTCCACATTTCGGCAACAACCATTCCGTCACCGCGTCACAAGAGAACAATGTGACGTGACAAAAAACTAGAGAAATCAACGGAACAACATAAAAACTCCTCGAGACAGATGCTGACAAAGGCGGTACAAGCACACGCATAAGTTTTATTGATAAACTAGACTTTGCCCGCGGCTTCGCCGCAGCCAAAAGCTAGTTTTTAGTTTATATCTCAGGTTCCCGATATAGTAGCGGAATAAAATGTATACCAGTTTTTAAGTCTAATCAAGAGCTACCAAATCCGTTCAGTAGTTTTTGCGTGATGCGCGAACGAACAAACAGACATACAGATAAACAGGCAAACTGAAAAAATACTAGAACATTAACTTGCCTCGGTGGGGCAGCGGTAGTGTGAGTGACTGCTGATCATGAGATCTCGGGTTCGATCCCCGGATCAGGCAATGTTATTGAACTTTTTCGTAAAAAGAAAAATTCTCTATAGCAGCCCGGAGTTTGGAAATGAGCCCAGTAGACGGCAATAGGCTCGCTCACTATTACGTGGGACTTAAACAGCTGGCGAATCGTGGGTTTGTAATACACCTCTGCCTACCTCTTCGGGGAATACATGCGTGGTGCTATATTTAAGTAATATATAAGTAGGTTCCTTTTTAATTTGGTTTTAGGTAAGTAGGTATATTTATTTTTAACTCATTTTCTTAGCACTAACGGCGGCTCTACACACTCGTCTGTTTGTCTCACCAACCTCTCGTCCACTCTCGTCTTGTAGAAGCTCGACACGAGAGCACACCATGTACACGCTCGTTGTATCAATTGAACTTCGGATGCCCATCGCGATGGACGTGGAAAAAACAATTGCGTCGTTTATTTTTTTATTAGTTATTGTAATTTTTTAATCATTTACGATTATTGCCTTTAGTAGGCTTCTAAAAAGTGTTAGAACACATCGTTGTCGCACGCAGAAAGCACGTCTTTACGCGAACGCAGTTGGCGGGCAACTAAGCAAACGAGTGTGTACAGGCGCGGTCTCGTTATATCGCGAGACTCACCGAGACCCTTTGACTCGAGCACAAAAAACCGACACTCTTCCGAGACATAGCGAGAGTCCCGAGACGAGACGAGGCTACCCTGTACACACTCGTCCTCGGCCTGCTTCGGGGTGTCTCGACGAATGTGTACAGCCGCAGTAAGATAAAGTTTTCAGCTTTAGCTTGTCATCAGTATGAACACGGAGTGATTGGTTATCTGTCCTCCTCTTCTTCGTGCTTAGGTCAAGGAGTTCATATCAGCAATTGCTCCTCTGCAATCCTGCTCGTGATTGTTATTTGCCAACCGGGACTGACTACATTAACGTACCTTTTGGAAGCACAGGAGAGGTCAGGCTTTGAGGGAAGAGGGACACAGGAAAGGAGGGATTCATACCTAAACTTCTTCTTTCTTCAAAGAGCAATGCGTATAACTAGAAATCTTTCTATATAGCGATCATATTACTCTTTGGCGATCATATATACTATATCCATTGAGCTCTAGTTCAATGACCATATCTATGAGCCTTAGTATGGAATAATAATAACTACTTCTCAGACTAAGAACTTAAAACTGCTTAAATAATCTATGAGCCTTAGATATACCAGGCCACGCAGAAATTTTTGCGAAAAATAAGGCTTTTTTTTGTACAAGGCACTGGCCACTTATAATTATTATGAAAAATTATTGATGTGAAACATCTAATGCGGTGGGAGGGTAAAATTGGCTGTAGCGTGGCGACGCTTTTATTTTACTTGTCCCGTTCAAATTTTGCAAGTTAAATTTGACACACTTCATGGCTTCCGATTGATCTGAAATTTTACATGCATATGTATATCGCGTGATAATGCAATATTATGAAGACATGGAGCTGATTTGATGGTGGAGCTGGAAGGTGGCCACAGTAACTCTGTAATGAAACGACGCAACTCCATCGAGTTTGGAAACAGTTTGATTCGTCTTGACGAGTACTTTGTCTTCAGATGGTATCCAGGGTCTGATGATGGAGCTAGAAGGTGGCCATAGGAATTCCGTTATAAAACGATATAACTCCAGTGTTTTTTGAGTTATCCTGAATAGTGTCATAGTCCTAGATGATATTCAGGGTCTGATGATGGAGCCCGGTGGCCTTAGGCACTATGCTATAAAACGCCGCAATCCCAACAACTTTGAAATCGTTTGATTCGTTTTGACAAGTACTTCAGTCCTAGATGATATCCGCCCTGGATATGATGATTTATGTCCATTTCCGTTATTTTACATGTCATAATTTTATACAAGAACACATTGAAAAAGTTATGATCATTTTATCTACTCATTATTTCTACAAAATAATTTGGATGTTTTCACATCTGGTAGACGTCCCGTGGGCCTCCAATTTATTTTGTCAAATATCTCAAATGTAGAGACAGTCCCGCCCAAATCAGTTCAGCTGTTCTAGAGACTAGCCGGAACAAACAGCCAGACCATCTTAAGGACTAACCTAGGCTACTTTCATTTTAGAAAAATATTAAGGGTTCCCCGCACAAAATTACGCAGTTTAAGTCGTGTGTAGCGGCCAGTAGTATTTTTACTAATATATTAATGTACCTAAATGCGAAAGTCCGTTTGTTTGTTTATTTTTTACTTGCACGCCGTTATACCCACCCCCTTTTTTTATCGCCTGGAAACAATGTTCTTAACCGCACACCCCATCGTTCGGGGCAACGAACAGGGTAGTGTGCACCCACTGAAGAAACCCGCCGTGTGCCGTCTCTCCGCCTTTATTGGCGGGCCACTGGAACTATGTTACATTCCTTCGGTGCTCCGCCAGCGGGGGCTAAGCAAGGCCTTAGAATGAAATTTCACCACATCATGAAAACTATAAAACAATCGATACGAGCTTCGATCAAAAATGCAATAGATTTCACGTCGACCTGAAAAATACGTCTTGGAAAATAAGAGCGCACTTGAGAAGTGAGCTCTTATTTTGTTTAGTTCAATAATTACTTTGTTTGTTGCTTATCTAAGCTTGATTCCACAGTAAATGTTATTTGTATTTTCTCTTTTAATGGCAGTAATAAATTATTGCTTTGCTCGTTTTTTGTGACGAATGACCGTAAATGTAAGATAATATTTTAAAGATTTGTGACTTTATTACTAAGTACCATGATTGTAATTAGGTTGAACTTAAAACTGTTTTAAAACATTTGTCTCAGTTCGTTAGTAAACAGAAGCAGAGCTGTATAAATATATATATGTGTGAATATTCACACGGACAGTTTTCAGCTTGATTTTGTTCGGGACACTGTATCTTGTTAGTATTGATGATAGAAGGATACGAGTAACAAATAATCGATTTTATTCAGTAACAGTTGAGTTTGCGCATGTACCGGAAGCTCCGACATCAGCATCGGCACGGGCTATGAACCGATAAAAAGTGCTCAATTGTTGCATTCATCGCTATTGATAGTGGCTCCATCGGGTGTCAGGTACTTTTTGTCAGTCAAGGTTCATTAAGTGATTTACCTCTACATTGACTGGACCTATTAAAATGTTTCTGAAGAAGTATATTTGCAAGGTAGAGGTTTTGATTATGATTGACTTTGAATCCAGGTCTTTAACCGAAACCACTGAAATAATGTAACACAGTTCCAGTGGCCCGCCAATACAGGCGGAAAGTCGGTACATGGCATCGTTTATTTAGTGGGTGAGGGCCCCACACGTTCGTTGCCTCGAACGATGGGATAAGGTACATTTTCTGCCGGCTTAACAAAAAAAAAAGGCCTTTATCCAAAACGCTGTCCGTATTTCAACTAAAATTATTATTTATAGCCTTTGCGCATGGTTCTAAGTTAAAAGCTAGTTTTTTTTGGTTATATCTCAGTTTCGAAAAATACGATAAAACGTATACTTCCCAGTTTTTAAATTTTATCAAGAACTATCAAACAAAAAGATCCATCGAAATCCATTTAGTAATTTATGCGTCATACCTGAACAAACATGCAGACAATTATTTTGTGTTCAAAGATTAAACCAATTTCCTTATCACATTTGTCTTCTTGACGACCAACGCCATCTATAGAACGCATTTACATGCATTAATCCAATATAGTAAGTTTAATTTTGCGGTTACCGTAGCCTATAGACGCTAGCAACGCTAGAGGTATCACTCTCGCGTCGCCATCTCCAAAGAAAGGAGGTGGAGAGGGAGGATGACAAGGAGAGGATGGAGTATGTGTAGGGCGTTTTTGCCTCCGGCACTCTCACTTACCGTGCAAAACAAAACAGTGGGACCTACTGTTGTTTTTTGCTGATCTTGTGTGAGAGGGAGGTACTTCCCCGATCGAGCCGTCCCATTCATGCTGGGTTAAGCAAGGCTCTACCACTGCAAAACCTCTCTCCCTACTTTATAATTAACTAGCCTTTGCCCGTGGCTTCGCCGCAGCCATTTTCGGTTATATCTCAGGTTCCCCCGATATGGTAGCCGGATAAAATGTATACCAGTTTTTAAGTCTAATCAATGTCTTTTAAATAAAAAAAGTTGCATCAAAATCCGTTCAGTAGTTTTTGCGTGATGCGTCATTTTGTCTCAAATATCTTAAATGTAGGTACAGACACAGCTCTGTTACAGCTTTATAATACCTAGTACATATATACTATAGATACAAAAGATACTATAGATATTAGTTCTCTGCCTCGGTGGTGCAGCGGTAGTGTGTGCGACTGCTGATCATGAGGCCTCGGTTTCAATCCCCGGGTCGGGCAATGTTATTGAGATTTATCGTAAAAAGAAAAATTCTTAGTGGCAGCCCGGAGTTTGGAAATGTGCCTGGTAGGCGGCAATAGGCTCGCCCGCTATTACGTGGGACCTAAACATAGCTGGCGAGTCGTGGGTGTGTAATACACCTCTGCCTACCCCTTCGGGGAATACAGGCGTGATGCTATGTGTTGTGATACAAGTTCTTTTTTTTAATAATAAGTACTTATTCAATATAGTATCCCTGGTCAAACACATTTTATAATTTTCAGCCAAATCATTTACCTACCTACCTATATTATGCGTTACAGAATGTATACTAAACCTAATCAACCTACTATATTATAATGGATAGGATCTTATCAACATAAACGCGATATGACAAACATTTAATACTTATAGGTATCTACTTACCAACAAAACAACGTTATGTATTCGTCACTGGTCCCCCATCTAATGGGACGAGATGCTGCACGAGTCACGCCCCACGCTTAAGAGCAACCAATCAGAGTACGATATCTCAGATTACGTACTGTAGGTATAAGTATGTAAGTACAAACATAACACACAGTACGTTTGTAAGAACATCTAGAATATAATGACAGATAATTAACATTCCTGTATAAAATATCGCTTTATAATATTTTTTAAAGGATAAAATGCTGAAATTGTAGCATATTAAACGATATTTATTATAGTCTAGCTAACCCGGCGAAGTTCGTACAGCCATTTTTTTCGTGAGTATTTTGCAATTAATTAATAATAATACTTCATAAAAACTCCTATCTTAGGCACGCCAGCAAAACACACTTTAATAAAAAAACGTGAAAATCGGTTAGACAGTTTCGGAGTTTATCGTGAGCAACAACATGTATATTAGTTTATTTATAGTAGTATATTTACGTAGACTAATAACGTTTTCATTCAACCTTGTTTAAATTTTTGCTCATGTTCATTTGGAACAGATTTAATTGGATTCAGAATGGTAACAGTTCAAATAATTGGGATGTCTTATTTTTTAATAATAATAAGTAGGTACCTATATTTATTTTTCTTCCACAAAGGTAACTTAACTAAATTCCGCGTGAACGAAGTCGCGGGTTGCACTTAGTTAATAAAGTTTGTTACTTACACTTTATATAAGATGTTTCAATATTGAATTTCATGCTTTTTCTTTTAAAAATAACAAATTTTTATGCAATCTTTTGACCCCTAATTCACCCTCTTAGGGGAAAAAATTATAAAATCTGCTGATATACGTGTTCATTTATTTTTAACCAGAAACTGGTAGTATATGAAATTTGGTGCTTCTTACTTAAAAAATGACGCACTTGCTGGAGACGCGATGGTGCGACACTCCATGTGCGGATGCGTCGCCGAGTAGAGGGTACCCGAAAGGGTAAGCCGCCGGCGGACCACCAAAGTAATTCAACATAGTATCTACCAGTGGTCCGTCAACACAGGCGGCGAGACAGCACACGGCGCGATTCTTTAGTGGGTGAGGGCCCCACACTATGTGTTCGTTGCCCCGAACGACGGGGTGTGCGGTTAGGTACATTTTTTCCCGCCTCAACAAAATCAACCAGGTACGTACCTACCTACCTATAACAAAAGATTGTTAAATAATTGGAAAACTCAGTTAGCGCCCTTTTGACACATGGGTGATACGCACCCCTTGAGTAAGATGGAAATGGATTGTAATTTAGCAAATATCCTGCTATTGATAAATTCAGCCATTTGACGACTCCTCTGCCAGTCACCAATAACAAAATAATCGAAAAAATCTATCCATCAGTACTATAATCTAAAACTATTTGAATGTTCGAGATATTAGAAAATCAAGAAACGCGATAGATTCCATAAACTTAGTATTACTTCATAAATGTAAAAAAAAAATACGATTATTAAAATGCAAGTAGCTTTATAGTAATGATGGGAGTATGAAATATGTATTGGTATTACCAGCGTCATCTAGTCTTTACGAACGGCAAATATCAGACTTTGGCTACTATTGCTACTGCCTACTAGATGGCACTTCAAACAACAACACAGTAAGCAATCTAAAATCAAATTCTATAATAAAATATATCTGCTGGAAATTATATTTATCAAATAAGATATAATAATAATTAATAATATAATGATAATGTTAATACTGCTAAAATAATAGACAAGATTAAATTGCATGTGAGGGGCATTTTTAATAATCCATATCCATTCATTCTGTTGTCATTTACACTTTATCTAAGTTTAGAATCGTAGTTCTTAGTCTGAGTTAAAGTCAAATTGTTATTGAACTTTAATCTGCGATCATGATCCACAGTATCATAATACATATATTATTCAGCATTGAGCTGTTCAGTCGCTCACATGGAAGTAGCAGCTGTATGATAAGTCCATAGTCGCTCATGATCATTTTCACAGATTACAAATACATAGACAATAGAAAGAAAAATCTGAAGAATCCTAATAAACAGATAAACACTCAGACAGACTATGTCTATATGTATTTAGTCCATTGAGCTAGAAAACAGATATCTCAGCTTAGACAAAGAATATTATAGACTCGCTACTATTTTGACACTAAGGATGAAGAAAAGGATGCACATATTAGGTTTTAGCAAGAGTGAGAAAGACGCATGTATAAGTATTTTATCCTTTTTGCGTATGCGTTATTTGTATTTGGACCCAATCAACTGGGTTCCAACAATAAGGTGGCCAACCGTCCCCATCATCGGTATGTAAGCTTGTTTTTGTATTGACATATATAAAAAACCTTCATTAATCAGGTTATATAGGCTAATGTTACATGTTCTAATACATTAAGCAAAATATAAGCATAACTACAATTTCTTTTGTCCTGTCATTCTTGTAACTGACTAAAACAGGTAGTACATTTTTAGTCAATAAAGATATAATCATAGTTATCTTTTAAAATGGTTCCGGTTATCGTATGTCAAACTATTGCTATCTCGACACTGCATACGCTGATAGCTTGTCTATAATATTCTCGACTGATTCTCGATCTCAGTGATTTAGTCTGAGCTTTCTTCTCTCTTTAGTATGGGACTCTCTCACTCTTACTAAAACCTAATATGTGCATCCTTTTCTTCATCCTAAGTGTCAAAATAGTAGCGAGTCTATAATATTCTTTGTCTAAGTCCTTGGCATAATATTATTGTCCTGTGATCCAAGAGAAGAGACATCCATTTTATTTATTTTTTTATTTGTTTAAGGCATTGGAAGAACCATCAGCCTAACAGTAACTTATAAACATTGTTATTCTCTCATCACACGTTAGTTTAGTTCATAAAACAAGTCATAGTCGAAGTCAGTCATATAAAATTAATCAGTTGTCAAAGTCCCACTCCAGTAAGACGATGGCGACCTTACTGAAGCTTCTATGGAGTTTTGGAGACAACAGGAAAAAACACGTTATGTCGCACTACATCACTTGCCAACACTTATGCACATACACAAATAGTTAATAAGCAAAAGGCCACCACTTTTACACATTAATACTTGAAATAACACAAGTTTAGGAAAATAATGCAGAGCGACGACATGATCTTTTTCGTGTTCCCGCCAAAACTGTAGTGTTATATGCTCTTTGCGTATAGAGTAGAGAGTAGAGTAGGTAGAAATCATAATACATACCAAATATGGCCTAATTTGTCTGTGATGTTTGTTTTTGTTGTTTTGTTATTATTTACAATTGTTTTTAAACATATAGGATGTAGTTTCTACGCTTAAAAACAATGTCAACAGGAATATATCACTGGAAGATGGGGGAACTTGCCCTTGCCAGAATTTGTAAAAAAGTTTACGCCAACGTACAAATTTTAAAAGATGAAAAAGGCATATTTTACGATTACAAAGGTAGGTACGACTTTTTACTTTATCACAATATCCAATACGTCATTGTAAATAATAATAATATGTAATGTATCATTGATACTACATTAAGCCTTAGCCTATAAATAAGCCCCTTTGAAAAGTCACTCATGATTCATGATCATAATCTCAGACTAAATAAAAAGTATAGACGGAGCATTACGAACAATCCAGTGAAGCCATATAAAGCCATGCCTAACTTGTAATTACACGCGCTCACGCACACAAATACAAACAAAACCATGCCAAAACGAAGTGTCATAAACCATGACATGAGTTTTGCGAGTGTGTGATTTAGAATTACGCCAAACGACTCTACGATTTCGTACATATGTTACGTACAATGTACATGAATACGTCGTCAGCGCAATAATATTCCCTATATTTTTTTTTTTCCTTTATGTTTTAAACATAAAATTTACCTAATTTATAGAGATTATTTCTTTAACCGCCTCGGTGGTGTAGCGGTAGTGTATGCGACTGCTAATCATGAAGTCTCGGGTTCGATCCCCGGGTCGGGCAATGTTATTGAGCTTTTTCCTAAAAAGAAAAATTCTCAGTAGCAGCCTGGAGTTTGAAAATGTGCCCGGTAGACGTCAATAGGCTGGCCCCCTATTAAGTGGGACTTAAACATAGCTGGCGAATCGTGGGTGTGTAATACACCTCTGCCTAGCCCTTCGGGGAATACAGGCGTGATGCTATGTGTGTTATGTATTATTTCTTTACAGTGACAAGACATTCACGCACACATCTATCAAAAAGTGGCTTCACTTTTTAGTTGGCACTGTGGTTGCTTTATATTTTAGTTAGTCTGAGCACATGATAGGGAATTTTTCCTCAAGTGGGGTGTTATCTTATGCCTTTCTCAGTTCTAGGTATTTCTGGCAATGAAGATGGGTCCATCACAGTCACAAAAGAGCTTTGCTACTATGTGGAAACATGTAAATCTAAGAACAGATTCTGGTTGCCATATACTAACATGCATTTAGCTGAAAGGTGCAGACCTTTTTATGGACCTCCGCAGAAAGCCCCTAAAGTTTCATCTCCCGCTAAGACTACTGCAGTCCCTAGAAAGGTATTTATTTGATGTTGTTTTTAAATTACAAGGATGGCTTACAAGCATATGGACTACCTGAAGTAGTTACTGTTGCCTATAGTCACTAGTAACACCAATTCTATATATCTTGTGTGTTGCTGATTGTATTGTAATAAGAAATGGACATATTGCATGATACAGAGGGTAGAAGAAGGAGATTCGAGCCTCCTCGAATCACACAACGAAACGTAACAGTATAAATACTTATACAATATACACAGTTGTCTTAATGTTGATAGGTAGTAGTACCACCCACTTGTGAGTTTATTTAATTGAATATTGGGTGAGCTAGCCATTGATGTTGAAATCAATAAGAATATGCCATCAAACAATCATTATCTCATGTTTTTATATAATTTTTTAGCATTTGACATGCTCAGCTATATAAACCTTCTCACAGATGGTGCAAAGTATCTAGACAGTAACCAGGAGATGCAGGTTCAAATCCTGCTTGTGACGGTTATTTTCGATTTCGCATTTTCACACTGTGTTGGTGAATCATTATCAAACCTAAAAGTAATAACGAGTTCTCTATGGTCTGAGTTCTCATAATATATAACTTTATACCTATTCGAGCCTAAATCTCTCATACTCTGAGATGTGATGTTCGATCAAGAAAGTACCACCCTCTCACAAAAGATAAACGTGTAACAACGGCAGTCACCGCCTACCTTTGTGTTTCGTATGGTGAGTGAAAGTGACGAAGGCCCAAACCCCCATCCTATACTCTCCTTATTATTTTTCCTATCCTCTCCTTAGTATCCTACCTATGCCCTCCTTTGTTATCCTTCCTATCCACCTCCTATCCCTTTCCTTAGAGATAGTGACGCGCAAGTGATACCTCTGTTGTTGCTAGCGTCTATAGGCTACGGTAACCGCTTACCATCAGGTGGGCCGTATGCTTGTTCGCCACCCACATAGTATAAAAAATATATTGCTAATACAAAAAAATTATTTAAATATTTATATTAATATCTACAGAGAAAGATAAAAGAAGACTACACTCTCCCCCTTAACATAAAGCCATCAAAAGTGAAGGAGCCAGACCTTAACATAACATATGAAGTACTCCATACACCGTTAAAGAAAGGTCGTTATGAAAATGCCTTTAAGGAATTTATACGTAGAGGAAAAGAAAATTTATTTGATCAATACTACACATACTTACAACTGGATGTAATTACAAATAGAGATACTTTAGATTATTTACACAATGTAGATGCTAGTACAGAGGATAAGTTGGAGATGGTTATTAAAAACATTGTGTCGGAGAAAGAGATTGAGAATTATTTACATCAGTGCTGGAGATATAATTATGTTCATAAACATACTAGGAACAATAATTACAATGATAGTAAAGATGAGTCTGATAGTTCTGTAAGTTTTTTTTTATTTGTAGTAAGCAAATCAATATACAGAAATTTCAGTGCAGATTTGAATCTGGCTCTCCTGCATTACCGTTCTAGAGACCATGCGAATTATGCTATCGTGACATTTACTCGGGCCGGGTGTCTTGGATGACGCTGGGCCTTCTCTCGGATGTATTTTGCACACATTGTTCCAACCAGGTAATCTTAATTACTGCAACAAAGAACTCAATAAACTGCACAGATTTCACGGTAGCTGAATTGGCAATATCTGGGAGGGTTTTCCAGGAGATGCTGGTTCAAATCTTGCTTTACTCAGGTATAATGTAGCATTCTAAATTAGTTTATTCGTTACAACAATACATATTTTTCCTCTTTATAATGTTAGTGTATTGCGCGCTATTTGCATTTTATATGATGCATTATTTATAATTATTTTTCCTTCCAGAATTCCACTTCACCCGTGAAAGCTGCAGCAATGATACACGCACCTTGGTGCTTAGTGTGTGGTAAACAAAACAGGCTTAGAGAATGTCCTAACTGCCCATCTTCATTTCATGTGGCTTGTAGAAAGGAATGGCTTATTTCTATATTACGTAAGTAATTTGTTACTGGTATTTCTTACACAAGGTTAAAGGAGACAGGAGAGTACTTACTTACCTATCATCACACCATGGTGATTCTGTAGCTACCGAGTAAATTGGTCTTGGCGGGGGGCCGATCTAAGCCCCTGCTAAAAGAATGTACTTGATATTGAATTTTAATACGAAGTAAGATTTTCTTTAATATGATGATGCAGCAATAATTGATAAATATACCATCTCTCTTGCGGGGTAGGCAGAGAAAACAGAGTGCCAAAAGGCTCTATTCTTGCATAAATCTCTCGCTTCCCCAACATTCATAATCCTCTTGATACAAGCTCGCCGGTTCCTGACTCCACCTTTCTTCAATACATTACCGATTTGGTCTAGGTTAGGGGAGTCTCAGTCTCCCCCTGTACCTACATCCTTCCACTTTCGCATTGTATATCTTCTTAACCAGTAGCTCGTCATTCTTTCCACATGTCCGAACCATCGGAGCATTCCCTTTCCCATCTTTACACCAATACTCTCTGTCATACCTACTCGCTCTCTTACGTCGTCGTCGAATGCGGTCAGTCAGCTTCACTCCACAGATTCTCCAGTAAGCAGGAGAGTATAACCATGTTTATTTAGGTTGCCTGTCCACCTATGCGGTGAGGAGGGGAGCGTAGCGGAACAGTTGCAATATGACCCTGACCCGTTCATATCATTGTCACATGCGAAATTATGCTCTAACTTTATGTAATTAACTTTTTCTATATTATATATTACCACTTACGAACTATATTTCTGTCAATAATAAAAAATAATGTGCACAATAATCTAAGTATCTAAAACATCGTTTGGTTATTTGATTTCTATTTCGTTATATTTTTGAACGATTATATAATCAATCAGTACGGATAACTTGCTTAAGCTGGAATAACGTGTGATTATCCTGAGTTTTTGAGCGATGGCCGCGCGTTATTTGTTTAGATGTACTTATAGTTTGTGATTTTAAATTATTCGTGGTGTTGGTTTGTTGTGTCTGTTGGTTTAGTGTATTATAAAACTGTAAATAAAATTTTGTTGCAGTTTTTTGCAACGATCGACATATATACAATCGAGCCTGCTATATATCATGCTCAGAATGCTGTTGGTACTACCACTGACTCTACGCACTAAGGACGCGCACCTTTTACCCATCGTAGCGTAAAAACAGTCCACGCGATGCTCAGCAAACATTCCCGAGGCACTGCAGAATCGCGGCAACCCCATCAGCACTCTGAACGCATTATTATATTGAACACGAAGAGCGCTGTAGGCTCTTTGGGTACAGTCAGCCCACAGGCTGCACGAGTAAAATGAAGTACAGTACGATCTAAATAGAGTAGTTTTCACTTCTCTAGAGCATCGTGCAAACCTGCGCCCTTACTACCAACGCCCTTCGTTCCCGTTCTATGTCTGCATCATCCCTAAGGTCAGATGCGAGTATGTGTCCAAGGTACTTAAATTTATTTACCCTATGTGGAGTCGTACCGTTAAGTTTAACCTCAGGATAGTTAATTGTACTCGCCCTTGACCTCAAAGACCATGATTTCACTTTTGCTGGCGTTGTATTTCAAACCATGACACTCAGCGTATGCCTCACAAATGGCGACAAGCTTTTTTAAGCCACATGCTGACGCACTCAGTAACACCATGTCATCCGCGTAACTTATATTTTTTACATTGACTCTGTCAATGTGACATCCGACATGTGTGCCACTGAGCGCGACAATTAGGTCGTTTATAGATTGTTCGTCGGTCTCCAGCTCTCAAAAGATAGGCTGTCACACGTTTCAGTGAGATTAATTTAAATTTTTGATTTTGATTTTACTCTTCAAAAATCTCAAAATTTCTCATCTCTTGCCTAGCTTAGTGTATATAGTGTAATAAATAATAATTTTATGTTTTCGTTGTGTATAATTAGGTATGTACTAATTTTCATAGTAAGATTGTCATTTGGTTCATTGTTGCTTTTTTTCATTCGAGTCTTATTTTTTATTTTTTGAAGTCTGGATAAGGAAGTCTGGATGGATCCGATGGACCCAAAACCCCCTGATCCTCCCGATCCCCCAGATATTCGAAAAACCACCAAACCAGGAGAATTAGCCCCTACTTCTACTGGTTTGTCTATTCAATCAGGAGGTAAGCGTCGTTTTCAAGACGCCCAAAATGAAAATAAAAACGCTAAGAAAACCATTGTAGACCAGGAGCTAGCTGTCGCTTCCATACAAAATGTATATATTCACCCGAAAATTGTTGTTGGCATTAAAGAATATACAGATATAGACAGTGGACCATTTATCGTCCATATTTCCCGAGCTGAACCAGATCCAGTGATTGGATCTGTAATCCATATTATCAAGTTTGGCCAGTTTCTCTACAAAAATAAAATTGAAAACATTTGTGTAGATGGTGTTAAAAAAGAGGGGAGAAATAAGATTTCAGTCCAGTTTAAAACTGCCAAAGCAGCCAATCAATTTTTAGATAACCCTATTTTGACTACTGCAAAATATGTTGCTTCTATTCCATCTTATAATATCACAAAAATGGGTATTGTGCGCCAGGTTCCCGTGGATTTATCCATGGATGAGTTTGTGGAGGCTGTCACTCTCCCTGATGGTTGTGGCCCTGTCCTGAAGGCTCGTCGCTTGAACAGGAAAATAATAAATGATGGTAAGGTAACTTGGACTCCTACCCAAACAATCGTATTGACTTTCCAGGGTCAGGACCCTGGAAAACCCTGGAAACCTTTTATCTGGATCCCTTTGACTTTACAGGTAAAGTCTTCTGTTTTCACACTTCTCTCCCGGTGGGATCTTATCAGTATCCTACGATTCAATGCTACAACTGCTGTAGGTTTGGCCATGTCAAAAGTCTATGCCGTTCAAGCCCAAGGTGTTATCGTTGTGCTCAACCCCATGCTGGAGACACTTGCAAAGTCGATGAATCCTCTGCTTCATGTTTGCACTGTTTGGGACAGAATTTTGCCAAGACTGTCCTGAACAGGGTAGACAAAAGTCTATCAAGTTTTTAATGACAAATGATAATATCTCATTTTATGAAGCATCACGCCTCCATCCTAAATCATTTAAACCTTATGCTGAGGTAACACGAGGTGGTACATTTATAAACTCATCTATTCAAACATCACAGTCATCCACTCTTCAGTATCAACCTGCAAATTCTCCTTCTCATACATCTTATCGTAAAACCGTTTTCTCCACCCCACGTGTACGTGCTCCACTAGGGAAATCATATGATCGGGTCTCATCAAAATATGATTGCTACCCCATCATCATCATTATCAAATGGATCTGCTTTGAACTCTATGTCTAATTGTTCTAACCTTCCCCAATTAGCCCAGGATGATAGTGTCCTGGAAGCTCTCCTCTCAATGGTTATTAGTTTACTGTCTAAAACCAATACTAACATACCGACCCACGTTGCCAAGACTCTTCTACAGTTCATACCATTAAATTCAGACCATGGCTCCCACATCACTTCTCCAGTGGAACATAAAAAGCATTCGTCATAAAAAACATGAACTTCTTCATTTAGTCACTAAATTTCAGCCATCTGTTTTTGCTGTCTCTGAGACATGGTTAATTCCTGGTTCCCATTTTTGGATTCCAGGTTACTCCTGTCTTAGGGACGACAGAGCAGATGGTTATGCTGGAACTGCCTTACTTCTTAGGCGTTCTTGCTCATTCTCACAAATTTCACTTCCACCCGTATCACCTGACATCAATGTTGTTGCTGTAAATATGTGTAATATATCTTTTGTATCTATATATATTCCTCATCCCAATCCTTCACTAGTCTCAGATATTTTATATATAATTTCATCTGTTCCACCTCCCATTATTTTGATGGGTGATTTTAATGCTCACCACACTTCATGGGGCTCTGGTCATGATGACACATTTGGTCGCGCCCTTTTAGAAATTTTTGATGAAGGCAACTTATGCGTAATTAATAATGGTACTCCTACTCGTAGGGTGTTCCCTACACAGAATCCGAAAAGTGTAGTTGATCTCACTGTGTGTACTCCATCCCTTGCATCAACTCTATCATGGTGTATCTTGGAACACACTTATGGTAGTGATCACTTTCCCATTCATATTAACATCTGTGACAGATCTACTCCAGTTTTTAACTTTTGCCCTTCTCTTAAATACAGACTAAATCAAAATACTGACTGGTCATCATATTCTAACTCCCTTGATAATAAACTATTACAACTCCCTTCATTTTCCGGCTACAATATTTCTGATATATACTCAAAATTTATTAAATCTATTATTTCAAGTGCTGATATTGCTTTCCCCTTAAAAAAATCTTCCAAATTCAAAATTTCTCCCCCATGGTGGGATACTGAATGTTCAGACATTATTAAGAAAAGAAAGGCAGCTGAAAAATGCTACATATCAAATATGACTTTACAAAACTTTTTGGCATATAAAAAGATAGCTTCTCAAGCAACTAGAACTTTAAAAAAGAAAAAGAAGCTTGGATGGATACAATTTTGTGAACAGCTTTCTCCCAGAACTCCATCCAGTTTAGTTTGGAAACAAATTAAAAAATTTAGAGGATCATGTTACAATAGTAACATCACATCTAATGATCCTTCTTTATGGCTTGAGGAGTTTTTTAATAAATTGTCTCCACCTTTTGTTCCAACTAAAGATGCAATTCCCTCTCTTCCAAATTCCCTCCCGTCTTTAAACCATTTTGACTCCCATTTCACCTTTTCTGAACTTAGTCTTGCTCTTGAGGGGCTGGTGGATACTTCACCTGGCCCAGATGGCATACCATATTCATTTTTAAAACATGCTTCGCAAAATTCTAAACATACCTATTTGAAACTAATTAACAACTCCTTTGAATATGGAATCATACCTCAGGAAATTAAAAAGCAAATAATTATCCCTATCCTCAAACCAGGAAAGTCTGCAGCTAATCCTAATAACTATAGACCAATAGCCCTTGCCTCAGTTTTAAGTAAAATTACAGAACACATGATTAAACACCGTTTGGAGTGGTTAGTAGAAAATAGAAACTTATCTAAAACCCAATTCGGTTTCAGAAAAGGTATGAGTACTATGGATAGTCTTAGTATTCTTACCTCTGATATACGCATTTCCTTTCTTAAAAAAGAATATCTAGTTGGTGTTTTTATAGATATTGCATCAGCGTATGATAATGTGTTATTACCAGTACTTCAAAATAAATTACTTTATCTGAACATTCCCATAAAACTGACCCGTTTTATATGTAATTTATTTATGGAAAGATCTATTTCTATTAAATATCAAAATTCTTGTTATCCATCTAGAACTGCCTGGAAGGGTTTACCCCAAGGTTCAGTGCTTAACCCTTTATTGTACAGTCTATATACTAGTGACTTAGACACTACAGTTCAACCATTTTGCCAAATATTGCAATATCCTGATGATCTAGTTCTCTATATTGCTACCAAGTTTTTGGAAGAAGCAGAGAGCCGGTTAAACTCTGCTCTTAGTTACTTATCAGATTGGCTTCTCAGGCATGGTTTATCCATTTCACCTTCAAAAAGTAGTGTTGTCATTTTCACCAAAAAAAGAACCATTCCCAATATTACAATTAGTATTAATGACTGTATAATTCCTCAAGAAAATAAAATTAAGTTTTTGAGAGTGTGGTTAGACTCCAGATTGACAGGTACTGTTCATTTTGACTATGTGACCCAGAAATGTGAGAGAAACATTAATATTCTTCGTTCTCTTTCTGGTGTATGGTGGGGGGCACATCCTTTCACTCAAAAAATCTTATATAATGCTATTATTCGCAGTCATATGGACTATGGTTCCTTCCTTTTAGACCCTTGTACTAAATCCGCCCTTAAAAAATTGGATAAAATCCAATCTAAATGCCTGCGTATTATTCTTGGAGCTATGAAATCATCGCCTATTAACGCAATGCAAGTAGAGTGTGTTGAACCACCTCTTTCATTGCGTAGGCAATTCCTTTCCAACAGATTTTTTTTTAAACTTATTCAAAATTGTGATCATCCTCTCATCTCAAAATTAAACCAATTGGCCGCTCTTTATAACGCTCATGACCTTCAGTCATCATCAGACAAATTTCCTTGTATTCTCTGGAGTTTTCTTAAGTTTAATCAAGTATCTAACTTGTTTTATCAGTCTCCCATTCTGCCACTATACTCTACAGATTATGAAGCATTAACCTTCCAATCAAAAGTAATCCTTAACTTTGGCATTGATAAGTATACAATTGAAGCTAATATCATATTTCATAACAAAATTCAAAGTGAATATAAGAATTGGTTTACTTTATACACAGATGCTTCCAAATCAGCCGATAGTGCCGTAGGTGTAGCTGTGTGGATTCCTTTCACCAGAATTGTATTGTCTTATAAATGTCCCCCTGCTACTTCAATATTTACTGGTGAGTCAATAGCTATTTTAGAAGCTATTTTATTTGTGAGATCACACAATTTGAATAACTCTATAATATTTTCGGATTCTAAAAGTTGTCTTCAATCCATCTTATCAAACCCTTTTAGATCTAAAACAAGATTCCCTATTTCCCTAAAAATTAGAGAAGAATTGTTAAAGTGTGAAAAACTTGGTATTAACATTGTTTTGTCTTGGATTCCTGGACACTCAGGTATCCTGGGGAATGAAACTGCTGACTCATGCGGCAGGTCTGCAGCGGTTTTAGGCTCCCTGACCCATTCCCATTTATATTCCCATGACATCTGTGCATCCTTAAAGACAGTCTTGTTCCAGCAGTGGACTAAAGAATGGCTAGTGTCTAAAACTTTAAAAGGAAAATTTTATGGTGATATTCAAGCTGATATTCCGCATAAACCCTGGTTTTCTAAATTCAAAAAGGCTGACAAGGCAACCACTTCTACCATCTGTCGCTTACGTTTGAACCATTCTTGTACCCCAGTATTTCTGGCCAAACTTAGGATTAGGGATAGCTCTATTTGTGAATGTGGACTAGCTCAAGGAAATGTGGACCATATTTTTTTTAGCTGCACCAAACTTCACTACTCATTGTATGATATTTTGCCTCATGAAATTCCCCGTCCTACCTCATTTAAATCACTTTTATCACTTGTATTTACTCCATTTGTTTTAATTCTCTGTAAATTTATAAAAGTAAATAAGATTAAATTGTAAATAAATTTCTTTAACACCGTACATTAGAATAATAGATTTTAGTATGATATGTAGTTAGTTGATGTTGTTTGTTTCAGAGTATTTATCCATCATAGTAATTTGTTAAGTTTGACACATAATCACCGGCCTTTCTCTTATCACCGAACAATCTCCTTCGTTTGACGGTTTATTTCTGCCACGTGACATTGGCAAAGTTGTGGACATACTCCTGCAACAGCCATAAATCAAGAAGAAGTATAGGTCGTTTATATATAGGTTAAATAGTACAGGCGAGGATAACCCCCCCCTGCCTAACACCACACTCCAACCTATGCTCTTGCGATATAGTTCCCGACCATCGAACGGCGTTGAATTGATTCCCGTACCAGTATTTACAGATATTAGTAACTTTTGGTGGTAATTGGAATTTTTCAAGCTTTTTCCGTAGTAGGTCATAGGAAACTAGGTCAAAAGCCCTCGAAAGGTCGAGAAAGCATGCGTGAACAGGTGTTTTACGCCTCGTGTAGTACTAATAGCATGCTTAACACACAATACAGCGCTTTCAGTAGACAGTCCAGCCCTAAAGCCGAACTGGTTATCATGAAGCCGTATGTACTGCGTCAGTAGTGAATTAAGCAGGCTATCAAACACTTTACAAATAACAGTTGCTAATGAGATAGGTCTGTAGTTGTCTCCGACTGACAGATCAGCTGTCTTATTTTTGACAATAGGCATCACCACTGTTTTAATCATTTCTTTGGGCAGGTATGAATGACTAAAACAAGTATTATACAACATAGCCAATAATCTAGGTAGGTGAGGTCCCGCGTGTTGTAAATGCTCAATGCTCAAACCGTCGTGGCCTGGAGATTTACCTCTAGTCACTAACTTAATTATTTGACTCACCTCCTTGGCAGTACATCTGATGCCCACCTTTTGCCCAGGCTGAACATTGAGCACCGCCCGCCGGGGGTCCCAGCGGTGACTTGACGGTAAAATTTTCCCTAAAAAGGTCAGCTATCTTCCTCGGATCGCTCACACCATCGATACACACAGGAATAGCCGGTTTATTACCTAACCTATTCGTGGCCTGCCAAAAAGAACGGAAGTCATTTTTTGAGTGATGGGAGGCCAGAATATCCATTTTTATTTGTTCTTGGTGGTTTTGACACCATTTCAGTTGACTTTTAAAGATTTTTCTGGTCTCGCACATTTCATTGTAGACAATACCAGTACTAGGTTTACTATGCTAATACCATGTTAAATTTTTGTCTAGCCATCCTGTGAGCACCACTGACATATGTGTTCAGCCCACAACAGACGTCTTTTTCTTATGTACTCGCTCGTTACATTTGTGCCTTTTACCAACTGTAGCAGCCTCTCTTAAGTATTTACAATATTAGTATACAGCATATCAATCATTTGTTGGTGATCTAAATCTACACATGTGTGACCAGCACATTTTTGAAAGTGTTTTGGAACGTCAAGAAATTTTAGATGCGTATGACATTCCTTATAGTACACTTCTACCTGATCCACGCTTCTCTCTCCACATATTACTGGGTTTGATCCCGATAAAGGTACATGTATCTTAGGTACAACTACATCTAATTTTAATTCAACTATCAGCGGGAAGTGGCCCGACCAAAGAACTATCATATTTTATGTGCACTTTTTGCACAGAAGGCAAAGCCGCCTTAGACACGATACAATAATCAAGCCAGCTCCGTAAACCGTGGGCCTCACTCACAAAAGTGAAACACTAAGATACATCTTTTAACATTTTTACATCTATGCAGGTCCATTCTTGCTCGTCACAGAACAGCGATTCGGCTCTTTATAGAACTGTTCCGTTGGATGAGCATTCATATCGCCAAGTATATAAACACAATCAATATTATTACTGTCTATGATCGCGCTTACCGTACCGAGGACGTCTGTAAATTCCACTACGTTCGCTGCCACATCAGTAGGCATATACTCACACATGACAAGAATTGACCAATCACGTATCGTTATGCTTATCGCACACACGCGGGGGTTATCACACTGAACCACGGTTACATTTGGAAACGAGCATTGCCGCCAGATAATGGCAACGCCACCGTGAGGGCGACCACGTAACATCCCCTCCGCTGTATTCACTGCTGTCGTCCCGAATATAACGAACACTCCTACTTATTATGTCTATGGTGACGGTAATTGTATCACGATAAATATTAATTTCGTTCCAGACCGGAAAAACCCGCCTAAGAAAGCTAATAAGCCAGTGACGTTAGTAGAGAAGATACTGTCCAGCACTCGTACAATATGTACCGTTAGAAAAGAAAAGGAAAATGTGGAACTTTGTCCCAGTTGCATGTGGGGACCTAAAGTTGGGTAAGTTTTACTACAGTTACAGTGCGTGTGGTGACGGACTAAGAATACAAGTGTCACCATTCTATTCTTTCCCACGGGTGTCATATGAGGCGACTAAGGGAAGTAAGCAATTATCATACATTGCATGACTGGTGGTAGGGCTGGGTACCAAGTGGGAGTACTCACTTGGTGTGACTGGCCATGAAGCACATCGTTGCGTTTTGGCTGTAGCAGGAGATAGCCGTTTATATTTCATTTCATATCTGTAAAATGAATTGGTGAGCAGCGGCTTGAAAATACTATCGGTATAGTCGAGTCCATGGGCAAAGGTTACCATTTACCATCAGATGGACCGTGGCTCGTCTGCCACTAAATGGAATAAAAAAAAGTTGCTGTATGTTATAGTTCAAACTATTATCACTAGATGCGCGCAATGGAAATATTTTTAAATGTAACTTTAAACGAAAGTACATAGTATGACTGCCATGTTTGAAATTTTTCATTATGAATGTACACGATAATTTAAAAGATTACTTTCCTACGTTGTTATATAAGTATTTTTTTATAGACACTGATTTGTAGCCTGGTACTCTTGTTGAAAAACTTCAAAATCGGGTTGATATAATATCACTGTGGCATATTATAATATAATATTATATCATTGATATAATATTACTTATGCAAAAATAGCTATGCCACAAGGAATCGTAAATATTTTCGAGATACGCACAGTATATATGCAAAATGTCATAATAATCAAATCAATGTCATATGGAAGGTAGAAAGTCAAGAAACGCGATAGATTCTGTAAACATAGTTTTATATCATAAGTAAGCAATTGTCACCTATTATTGCATTACTGGTGGTAGGGTTGTTGGGTACCAAGTAGGAGTAGGTACTCACTAGATATCGAGCCTTAGCAGTATTCTTAGTATCGACGACTCAATGAGCCGCGGTTACCACTTACCATCAGGTGGACCATGGCTCGTCTGGTACCATTAGCAATAAAAAATTAATTAAACAATTCTTTATGAAATGTTTCAGTTATGATGATGTTGTTTGGCACAAACTAGCCCAGTGTCCATGGTGGCCTGCAAGAGTGCTCACCCCAGGGTCAACCCCATCTTGCCTGCTTTCTAGAAGCCATTCCCCGCATCAATGGCCACTCAGATATTATGGTAACATTTTTTTTAATTTCTTGTGTATTCAGCCATATTTTAGAATGTCAATTAATAGATAATATTATTAATTTTCTTAGTTAAAACAAAGACTATATTAAATAATACTGTTCTTCAGACTATTCGGCCATGGTGGCAAGCATCAACAGATACTATAGTTTTAGATCTGTATTTTAGCACTTGACATGCTCAGCTACTTTAAAGTACAAATTATTTGTGATTGTAGCTAAAATACAGATCAAAAATGTTTAAAAAATCGCGCCATCAAATAGTTTGAATTTTAATTGCAAAATCAAACTTACTATATTGGATAAATGCATGTAAATGCATCCGATAGGTGGCGTGGGTCGTAAAGACAAATGTTTTATCCGTGTGGTGATGGACTAAGAATACAAGTGTCACCACCCCATCCTTTTCCGCGGGTGTCGTACAAGGCGACTAAGGAATGTAGGCAATTATCACCCATTGCATTACTAGTGGTAGGGCTGGATACCAAGCGAGAGTACTCACTTGCTATCGGGCCCGAACGGGTCGGTACCACCGTCTCCTGTGTGACCGGTGATGAAGCACGTCGGTGTGTTTTGGCTGTAGCAGAAGATAGCCGTTTATTATTTCATTTCATATCCGAGAAATGAACGGGTGCGCAGCGGCTTGACAATAGTTGAGTCTATGGGCAACGGTTACCACTTACCATCAGGTGGACCGCAGTTCGTCTGCCATCCTTAGCAATAAAAAAAAAATGTGACGTGGAGATTGAGTATGGCCCTCAGGTCAGTGCGATAGCTTAGCGGCTTCACTTCCCCGGATTGGAAGGGACGCAGGTTCAAATCCCGCTCGCACTAAAGTTCTCATTTTCCACATTCGCAAATAATTTGTACTTTAAAGATACTATAGTGTGATGTATGAGTGTGTGTGCAAACATAAGTGCACTCTCTAAAAAGCATTTTCTTTCTTTCTTTCTGTTTTCTCACTTTCATAGTCTGATGAGACGGCTTTCTGACACGACCGGAGAAACGTCAGGTACAGGATCAATGGCTTTATGTGCATGCCAAGGCACAGGGGTGAAACACCGCCTATTCCCTAACTCCAAGCTGCTATTGAGGATTTATTTATCAGAATAACCTTTTGTTGGCTCGACGATAGATTTGGACCTCATTGAGACTTCAGCATTCGCAGTCGCATACATTACCTCTAGGCTACCGACACCGTGGGAGTAATAATTCTTTGCCATGTGAACTGAAGTCCATGAATATTTTTTTTAGTGTATATCTAAGATAAGAATGACTCGTAAAGACATCTAAAAAGCAATTGTGAAGTTAGATTGGGTGTCGTCGTCGCCTACTGCGATGGCTTAGTGGTCTAGAGTAATGACGCATGTTCGAATCCGTATCGCAGTAAAGCTCTCTTCCATTTTCACAATAATTTGTACTTAAAAGTAGCTGAGCATGTCAAGTGCTAAAATACAGATCAAAATATTTTATAAATTGTTTGAAAATTATAAGAATAAAAAATTCAACAGATTTTTCAAGTTATTCCAATGAGGTTATGTGTTTTTTTTTATATAAGCGATATAATAATATATAGATAAGCGGTTACCGTAGCATATAGACTCTAGCAACACCAGGGATATCACTCGGGCCTCGCCAACTCCAAGGAATGGATATGGAGAGGTAGGGCCTCCGGCGTTTTCACTCACTATACGAGACATAACAGTAGAAGTACTACCGTTGTTTCACGGTCAACTTCTGTGAGAGGGTGGTATTTTAGATCTATATTTTTTAGCAATTGACATGCTCCGCTACTTTTTAAAGCATAAATTATTTGTGAATAAGGAAAAAACTGAGCTATCCTACCGATCTTTCGATCATCCCAATTTCCTCATCACATTTGTCTTACGACTAACAACCATTTACATGCATCGAATATAGTAAGTTTAATTTTGCAATTAAAATTCATACTATTTGATGGCGCGATTTTTTAAACATTTTAGATCTATATTTTTTAGCAAATGACATGCTCCGCTACTTTTTAAAGTATAAATTATTTGAGAATAAGGAAAAAAGATTTCTAGTAAGGGCGGGATTCGAACCCGCGTCTTTTACAATCCAGGGAAATGCTCTAAGCCACTGAGCTATCCTACCGATCTTTCGATCATACCAATTTCCTCATCACATTTGTCTTACGACTAACGCCATCTATTGGATGCATGTAAATGCTTGTCTAGAGCACTTCTCCGGATTGCAAATGACGCAGGTTCGAATCCCACTCGCAGTAAAATTCTCTTTTTCCACATTTTCACAAATAATTTGTTCTTTAAAGTAGCTGAGCATGTCAAGTGCCAAAATACAGATCAAAATAATATATAAAATTAATTATTTTTTAAATAAATGACAGGTACATTGAATCACTCTTGGGGGGACGCTGCTCGCATGTGCCTGTTTTTGCCATCTCACGCCAACAACATGCCTAAAGACGAGGCTGTCGCAGAGGCTGTCTTAGATGCATGTGATGATTATATATCTGTTTATCTTACATAAACCATATCTCTTATTTGGTACCTCTTTGGTACTTGGTACTTATATCACTATTATGGAAATTAGGCTTTTTAATGTTATTTAAGGGTTTAACCTTAAATAATAAGGGTCTCTTAATTTTTTTTCATCTATACACTATTATTTTATATCTATTCTTTACATCAACGTTGAATCTTCTATTGATAATATCGTAAAAAACTGTTTACTAAGAGCAATACATTAAAATTACCATAATTATTTTATGTTATAACTAAAAACAATGTTGGTATATTCTGTTGAAGTATATAGAAAGTTATATATAAATATGAAAGCCAATTTATGTTGAACCAAAGTTTAGTGTTTAGCTTCTTGTTTAGGTAATTTATTGTTGAATTTAAACTGCAATACCGCCTGTGATAATCTAGCTATAACAAACTAATTATAATGTAGCTTTTAAAATAATTGAGGAGATCTGATATTAACTTTTTGGAAAATAAAACTACGCAATGATTGTTAATAGTATGTTAGTTTATTATATAACAGCATATTACCTCAGAAAATTTACAAAAAAACACCGACATTCTGTTGAAAAAATACTTAACGTCGTTTTTGCCCATCGAAATATTCTTAAAGAAATAAAGCCCTTTTGAAAAGAAACTCCTTAACTTTGTATTTTATAAAATAAGGGCAGTCAACCATTTGATGGAGGAATCATTTAGTACACTGTATAATACACAGGTGTACCAAATGAAAAGGTAAATATTGATTGCACTCAATTATAATTATATTTTAGTTCAAAAATGACTGATGAAAAAATCACTGGTGCCAAAGTGAAGGATTATTTTTTTTGTAAACATTACATTGTCTCTCACTAGACATAAGAAATAGTGCATTAACAGATTTTACGTACATACCCACATTTTTATAGAAAAAACATAACATAAAAATAGGCAATAGGTTCGCCCCCTATTACGTGGGACTTAATATAGCTGGCGAATCGTGGGTGTGTAATACACCTCTGCCTACCTCTTCGGGGATAACATTTTTATAGATGATTCTATATTGGTTTTTGGATAATAAGTGCTGGTCTATTTTTTTATACTCGATGATTATTTTAAGCAATAACCTTAATTGTTCTAAGTTCAAATTTTTAAATTATAATTTTTTTTTTATGCTTAAAAGATTTAAAATCATGGCAAATATTTTAAGAATGTCGTTGTATGCTTTGTGTAAATTTACCAAAAATCTTTAATTTGCTCCGAATATAATGTTGTACCCACCGATAGATTTAGGTAAGTTTTTAGTACTTTTAGAACTAGTTCTAGAGAGAGTATTGGCCGGTTCAAATAACTTTGGTACTAATATGTATTCAAGTTTATTAATTTTACTGTTTATTATGCGAAACTACTTTTACGGAGCCATGGCGTTTACTTGATGCTGGTTATACATACTTTAGAGCGGCTACACTCAACCTGCGGCCCGTGGGCCACATGGGACCCACCCAGCATGTGTAGGGGTCTCTCCTGACGTGTATTTTTTTTTTGTTGCCTGTGGTGTCAGGCGAGCCACGGCCTACCTGATGGTAAATGGTTACCATCGCTCATAGACTCAACTATACCGGGAGTATTGTCAAGCCGCTGCTCACCATTTCATTTCACAGATATGAAATTAAAGTATAAACGGCTATAATGCACTGATGTGCTTCATGGCCGGTCACACGGGAGATGGTGGTACCAACCCGCTCGGGCCCGATAACAAGTGAGATGACTAACACCAACACGTAAAATTTGACAAATTATTTCTTGGTTTGTAGGACACTTTATATAACTGATGTGTGGGAGCACCTTAAGTGCAAGAACGTCTTAACAATTAATTTTAAAATATAGCTGCATGCATGGACGTAGCATAATATTGAGATCAAATCTTTGGTCGTGTGATTACTAAGAAGTATAATAAAATTGTAATTTGTTTTGACGAGAAAATCATGTGACGAATAAAATGATAGATTTTATATCAGAAAAGTTTGAAAATACATCAATCATTATTTTGATAGAGGACCAAGATACAATTCTGCATAAAATTTTATTGTTTGGTATTGATTAGGTACCTAGGTATATGATTATACTAGTTTTTAAGAGATTTTACTTTTGTTAATAAACGAATATTATTTTAGCATATTTGTGTTATTATTGCATTACTTTTCGCGAGACGAGTCAAGGCCTGGTGGTAAATGGTAACCGTCGCCTTATGGAATCCACTATACCAACCGAGAGTATTATCAAGCAGCTGCTCACCATTTCATCTCACAGATAAAAAATCAAAGAATAAACTGCTATCTCCTGCTACAACCAAAACACACCGATGTGCTTCATGGCCGGACACACGGGAAGGAGATACCAACACGGTCGGGCCCGATAGTGAGTACTCCCACTTGCTACCCAGCCCTACCACCAGTCATGCAATGAGTTATAATTGCTTACATCCCTCAGTCGTACGAGACGACACCCGTGGATAAGAATGGGGTTGTGACATTTGTATTATTAGTCCGTCACAAATTCCTAGGTATTAAAAACCCCCACTGAAGGAATGTAATATTGTTCCGGTGGCCCACCAATAAAGGCGGAGAGACGGCACACGGCGGGTTTGTTTAGTGGGTGAGGGCCCCACACTACCCTGTTCGTTGCCCCGAACGACGGAGTGTGGTTAGGAACATTTTTTCCCGCTTTAACAAAAAAGGGTATTAAAAACCCACTAAATCATCTACGTCACGATTTGTTGAATATATTGAATCGACTCTCGCATATAATAAGTATGGCAAAAGTTTTATGCACGTACTTACCTCAAGCGCTCTAGTTTAGATTTTTTCTATATTAGTGTTTTCAACAGCCTACGCAAAATTTCGCAATGAATACATTGAACACTTCAGTAGTGATAGAGCCTTGTGTGTCCTACCAAGGTACCACCTTTCCACAGATCAGCGTGAAAACAACTGTCGGTAGGGGAAGTACGTCCAAAATGACAGTGTTTTATTAATTATCAATAACTTTTAAATTATTCATAATAGGAACTTATTTTTTTCTTACAACTCTGCTTATATTAATTGGTTATAAGAAATCATAAAAGATTTCTCAGAAAAATCAACACTTACAAAAATATTTAGTATTGAATGAAGATCAAGATAAAGCCGTTTTGTCCATACCGTATGGACAAAACGACACGAGCCGTATGGACTAAATGACATACAAACCATCAACATGAATAAAATAAGTAATAACAACAAGTAATTGCACAATTCGCAAACAATTGTTTTGGTACGCTTTGGCAAATCAGCACAGGCCGCGTAATCCCAACGACTGCACCGCATGCACCTCAACCAGCCCTCACCAGGCTATAACGTGAGTAGTCCGGTCGATGGCGCACCTGTGTGGGTGGAGTCCCTGAACGCGCCGAACAGGGCTCTTCTATGGAGACCACAAAAAGTCGTCGCGTCCAAGATCATATGCGGATACCGCACGGTGTCGACCGAGGCGGCCTGCGCATTGGCTGGAACTCCCCCATGGGACTTAGAGGCGTGAGTATTTGCGCCTAATGCCGCCCTAGCTGAGGCTGTGGGTGGATGGATCGGGGAACGTTCACTACCCGCAAGGCCTCCCGCGAAGGTGCGACGCTCCGTGTGCGGATGCGTCGCTCAGTAGAGGGTACCTGAAAGGGTAGGCCGGCGGACCATTGAAGTAATGTAGTAGTGGCCCGCCAACAAAGGCGGAGAGACGGCACACGGCGGGCTTATTTATAATAGTGGGTGAAGGCCCCACACTACCCTGTTCGTTGCCCCGAACGACGGGGTGTGTGGTTAGGGACATTTTTCCCGCCTTAACAGAAAAAAGGGCTATAACGTGAGCAGAGATCGTTGCAGTAAATACAGGCAAAATCGTCTTCTTCGTCTTCTTGATCAAGGCAATCTTCATCTGAGTCATCATTAATATATAAAGGTTATTTAGTAACTGCCTGTCTTCTTTTACGAGTTGCTTTTTCAGCTTCAGTCTCTTGTTTAAAAATAATATATTCTGCCATATTTGGTGATGACGTAAGTAGAAATGTTGTCGTTCGTTTCTTTGGCTTTCGTTTACCCTGTTTAGTTCACTTACAAATTTACCACTGCGAACTGTAGAAATGACATTAACTGGAACTGCTAAAGAACAGTAAGTAGTGGGTATCTACATAATTAGCTCATTGAGCTCTTATGGACGAAACGACATACCTATGTCATTATGTCCATTACGTATATATGTCATTTTGTCCATATAGTATTATAAAAAATCAAAATTCAACAATAAATGCAAAATAAATATTATTTAAAGAAAATTATATTCAAATGTAAGAATAAATACTTAAAGAGTGCAATAAATATACACACAAAGTAAAACCGTGAAAAATATAACGTTAAAACATAAAAATCCCTGCAATGAAAAAAAAACTCATAATTTGCCAATATTTGTCGTCGTCCATGACCACAGGGAGCTCTTGAGTAATATTGTTCTGTGTCCATGACAGCCGAACGAAAGACTTAAAAGACTAGAACGAGATTACGTTTTGACAGGTTGGTATAAGTCGGTTAGGTCACGTGATGCAGTTGTCCGTGCCGGGCTAGAAGCGGTAGAATTTGAAATATCATGCCTGTGTCATTTTATACGTATTTCCCCTACTTACTCCTACTGTGTTTCGTAAGAGAGTGAGAGCACCGGATGCATAAGGCCCCTCCTCGTCCTCTCCTTATTATCTTTTTCTGTTTGCCATCCACTTACTCGTAGTATAAACAAAGTCGCAATGTCTGTTTTTATTGTCTAAATAACGGTTTTTTACTAAATGCAGTACCTGGGTGACAGATCCGTCAGTTTTTTTTTTGATTGTGGAATTTTGTAATTGATTTAAAACTAACTTCTTGATCAGCTAGATACTTGAAATTTGGAGCATAGATCAGAAGTGGATGACAATGCATGAAAATGTGAAAAAAGAAGAAAATAATAATAATAATTCTCTGTCTTATTACTGGTAGTTATTTTGTTGGTAGTTTGTAGTAGATTTCATTCCATGACAAAAATTCACATGATAGCTGGCAGTTTAGCCATTACAGTGATAAGCGAAAATTCTAAATTCAAAGTTAGAATTCAATTTGTTTTTCCTATAAATGAAATGATTCACTGTTTTGAGACAAATGTGTGTTTAGAGTTGGAGTACATTTCACCTTTGAAAACTAACCTTAGCACTTATCTTAAAACTTTTTGTTCTGTGTTCTGTATACTGTGACTTTGGGACGTCTGAAAAAGTTTTTTTTCTAAAACATGTATACTTCGCCCGCAGAAGTCGCCCAAGTGGTTGCATTGCTGGATTTTGGACTTAGTCAGCGTGTTGTAGCTGAAAGATTGCATCTAAGCCTGTCGTCTGTTCAAGAGTCTACAAACCATAGATAAATAACCATACTTGGAATTCTTGAGTATAATGTTCCTTGCTTGGAATAGATACGCCACTTTGAATTCAGTTTTGGAGATTTTGTTCCGTGGTCACTAGATAGCGCTATGTAGAATATATGAAGCGTGGTGACACCGCCTCCACTAGATGGCGCTTTAGTTAATATTTTTACTTTTGAAATTGCGTAATCCGTAAGTAATAAATTGATCACACAGTAACTGAGCTCACACTTGAGTAGGAATTTTGTAAACTGTTATTCGATTTTATAAAATTGTTGCATTTTAAAGTATTTTGTGGAAATACATAATGAAATAATGTGCCTCTATTTAGAAAACCGCCATCTATATTTGTTTCTAGACACTAAACTGCTAAGTTAGTAGTGTTCCTGCACCACCAGACAGCGCAAAATAGCACACAATTTTTTGGTGAGCCAATGTATGCCAGTTGCACCCTCCTGCTACAAACGCTATCGGGAGACTAGTTTGTTCACACGCTATTCAGGATCTGGCAGGAATCGGGTCACTTCTGAGCTAGATGATCGATTTATTGTAACAACTCCTTTACGAAATCGACGCCTTAAAGATTTTCAACTGCAGCAGCAGCTTCATGTTGTACGTAGGGTGGCTGTAAGTGACTCTACTATTAAAAGAATGTTGAAGGAACGTGGACTGGTACCGCACAAGCCAGAAAATGGGCCGAAATTAACTGCAGACCATCGAAGAGCGCGCCTTAACTTTGCACGTGAGCACATAAATTGGTCATACCTCCAGTGGAACAAAGTCCTCTTTTCTGATGAGTATAAAATTATGCTGTATGGTAACGACGGAAGGAACAAGTTCTACAGAAGAGATGGAGAACGCTTTGCACAATGCTGCATTGAAGAAAAGTTCAGCTATGGTGGCGGTTCGTGGACGGTTTGGAGAGGAATCAGTGCCGACAGTAAGACAGAGCTTGTCTTTGTGTCTGGGCCACGTCTGCCTGCACTAAACAGTCATCGGTACATCGAACAGAGTCTTGAGCCTCACGTGATGCCCTATGCACATTTTATTGGCAACGGTTTCATATTCATGCACGACAATGCTAGGGCTCACACCGCGAGCGTCGTACGAGATTATGTTACCGAAGTCGGTATCTCCATTATGGAATGGCCAGCAAGAAGCCCGGACATGAATCCGATTAAACATCTATGGGCTGAATTACAAGAGACGAATTCGTGCAAGAGATCCTGCCCCAGAAATACTTAGCCAGCTGCAAAATGCAATCCAAGAGGAATGGAATGCCACAACATTAAATTTGCCTCTCATCCGATCGATGAAGAACCGTATGGAAGCAGTAATAATAGCTCGGGGAGGGAATGCAAGTTATTAAATAAATGTTTCTTAGCTTTATTTTTCATTTAATTGTGTTGTTTTATCAATTTCTTTCATACTCTATACAGGGTAAAAATGACTTGTTAAACAAAATACGAAACTTATAAAAATAATATTTGAATTTAGAACATTAACATTAGGATTTGAAAACCTCATATTATTTACTATTAAACGACATTTCACATTTGATATAATTATATTCCTAAATATATGTACACATTTTTCTGATAATCCTTAACAAAACATAAACTTGCAAGGTGTTTCGATTTTTCTGATGAGAAGTTTAATTAAACCAAATTTTGTAAAATCATATAACTGTAAGTAGATGAAACCATAATAATAAAATAATAATAAAAACTTAATAATAAAATAAAATGTAAGTTCCTACCATGTTTTTATAACATACTATTTTAAGTCCGTTATAAAAACATGGTACATTAAAAAAAAGTTGTTAGTATTTATTTAGAGAGGATTGATATAGCTAGGTACCTATATCAATCCTCTCTATCGATATTTGTCTTATAAACAATTCAAACATTATAAACATACAAGAAAAATGTGTACCTAGGGCGTGGACCCAATTTCAGCTAATGCTTTTATAAATATAAATCTACTAGGTGCATACATGCAGTATGCACCTAGTGATTTGTGCAGTAGGTAATCTTTCAGGTATATATGTGAATTATCTATGCAGTAATCTTCTTGTGTTTGAACGGAGTGGACGTGTTTATTGCTATTTTAATTATCACTAATTGGCCTGGCATGCATACATTTATTGTACTACTCCTATGTACGCAGCACTTTGGAATATGGTAGCGTTGTATGGTGTCCACAATATCAAGTTTACGTTGACAAAATAGAAAGACTTCAAAAAAAATACCTTAAGTTTCTAGACTATAAAACTAAAAAGTATCATGAGTCATACAAGGATCGGTGCATACATCATAAATTCCTAACGCTTAAAGATCGCAGAACGTTGCTGGATCAAATGATACTTTTTGACCTCATTCAGGGTCACATCGATAATCCCTTTTTACTTGCACAGGTCAAATTTTCTGCTCCCTCTTATCGAACCAGACAGACTAAATTGTTTTCTACGACCTTCAGTCATACTAGGTATGCCAGCAACTCACCTATTAATCGCATGTGCTCCACATACAACCGCATCTCTTCAAACGTAAGTTCAGACAGATTTATTCAGCAATAGCAAACACACTTTCACCAAGTTCAACAAGTGTTCGGGAAACTATTAGATAGTTTCATACATAGCACTTGATAAACTATACACATACACTCACACTTATAACATTCGCACTCATATACACATAGACCACACAATCATACGACATAACACACACCCCAAATATGTAGGTACTTGTATGTGAACAAAAACGAGTAGATTCTATAAGTGTAAGATGTGTACACTTATCACATTCACTCTCATATACTCCACCTCACACACAACACCACACAAACATACACACCAACACCGATTCCCAATATACTAACACACCCCACCCCTCACACCTCATTCATATGCAAGAAGCGCAATAAGTAAGTACCTACTTACTTGTACCCACAATCTTTACCATTCTACGTTGTTTAATAGCATAACATAATTACTCTCTTTTTCTCATATCCACTTCTACTGTATTGATATTCATGTCCTTCCGACAACACAACTAAGTATTATCATGTATGGTTACTCCAGGAAAACTTGTAATTAGCTTATGTTAAGTTAACTTCTCATGCACAATCTTTTATAATATAACTGCTGTTGGTTTTCTTACAAATAAATAAATACCTACATGATACACCAGCTAGTATAGATTATGGTTTTAGGAGGACATTAAGCCCAAGGTTATACATTTTATCGAACATACCTAATTAATTACAAGCCGACAACCGAATTAATTGTTATGTTTGAGAATTAAATAGTGTCACATGACACGCTCAGGCCCACTCTATGAGAGCATAGGCAAAAGAGAGAAGGCATAAACGGAGGAATATACCTATCCCCCTCTTCGTCCTTATTATCCGTCCTCTCCATCTCCGATCCCTTACTGTTGGTGATGTGAGCGTCTATAGCTCGTAGAGTAAAAACGTGGGCATACGGCTTGTTTATCACCCACGTAGTATAAGATCATACACATATACCATCATAGCTCAAAATTAGAGATTTTACAACTGTTAATAAGTACCATTAATGAGTACATCTTGTGTTGGCGATTCAAGTGTTTCTGTAATTATTGTCCACGTCATTATTGTGACCAAAAAAAAATTATGACAAAAGTACGTAAATAAAAGCTGACATCATATTTTAACACTTCTTTCAAGCATAACAGTGTATCTAAAAATTAAATGATTACATATTGTTTTCTTTTAGAAAAACGTTTATATATAACTGCCATCAGTCTGATGACTATAATCAGTTCAGTTGAAGTGAACAGGACGATAATATGGGTTTTGGAGGCCAGCGCCTCAACCAACCACCACTAATACTATTATACATTACAAAATGGGTTTCCTCTTTAAGCGATTCACTGCCTGTGTGCGATCAAGTACCTTGACAGCCAGTTGATTTGGATGGCTCGTAAGTCGGTCGACATAGCGTTTAGTGTATGCACTGATTTCCTCCTTTACGGTAGGCATATTGAGGTACCACTGAAGGAATGTAATATGGGTTCAGTGGCCTGCCAATAAAGGCGGAGGGACGGCACACGGCGGGTTTATTTAGTGGGAGAGGGCCCAACACTACCCTGTTCGTTGCCCCGAACGACGGGGTGTGCGGTTAGGAACATTTTTTCCCGCCTAAACAAACAAAGGCATGTTGAGGTATTCGTGTATGTTTTTGTTACGAGCAAACCAGTGCGCATTGGTGATAGTGCGCAGGATGGCATTTTGCGCTCTTAGGAGACACATAATGTTGCTATCACTAGCGACTCCCCATAGTTGAATACCATAAGTCCATATGGGTTTAATGATGCTGTTATATAAAAGCAATTTGTTGTCCACAGAAAGGACCGAGTACCGTCCCATCAGCCAGTACAGATTCTTGTATTTGAGGTTAATTTCATCGCGCTTGTGCTTAATGTGAGTCTTCCAAGTGAATCGGCGATCCAAGTGGAAGCTTAGATATTTAATAAGTGTCACAATGGGGCAGGATTTCGTTTGCCAGGTTGACAGGAGGGCGTATTCCCCTACGCAGACTGAATGTAATGTGGTTCGATTTCTGTGCTCTGGCTCTAATGCGCCACTTAGATAACTCGCTGCAACTGTTCACTAGCCTGTTCTGGTGAATCGCTACACGAGAGATAGGCTATATTTATATATTATCAGCATAAGTCCGCCGTCATATCCTCGAAAATATCACCCGTTCTTCGGCTTCCATGATTTGGAAATTTCTTGGCAATTTGGGTATAGGCAGACAACTTCAGCAGGGCTCTTGTGCGGCGGTTGGTTTGGATGATCTTAACAATAATTTCTCCACTATAACTCCTATGAATCACCAAACCAAGTGTAGTACCATGAGTTATCTGGCTTGTCCCGATTTCAAATCCTTTCATTTTTCTCCAGTGACTATGGCTGAGATTAAAACGACCATCCTATCCATAAATCAAATTCAATTGGGTGCGATAATATTAGTCGCCGTATGATCGTTACTATATTAGAGCACCTTCTCCCAACTATCTGCTACATCATCAATCATTCCCTAATTTCCGGACACTTCCCATCCCAATGGCGTAAAGCCTACGTCGTTCCCTTACCTAAGATTCCCAATCCCTCTCTGCCCAATCACTTCCGTCCTATATCCATACTCTCCTACCTCTCAAAGGTGCTGGAGGCCTCCGTACTTAAACAACTTTCCAATTTTGTATTTGGTAATGGTCTGTTGAGTACCTTCCAATCAGGCTTTCGACCAGGCCACAGCACTTTATCCGCTCTCCTCAAAGTGACTGGCGATATCAGGGCTGGCATGGAGAATACAAAAGTTACAGTTCTCGTTTTAATCGACTTTTCTAGTGCTTTTGATTCCGTCAGTCACGATATCCTGCTTTCTATCCTTTCCCAGTTTAAGATCTCACCCATTGTCCTGGATTGGTTCACTTCGTATCTTCAGGAGCGTCAGCATTTGGTTCGCCTCAGTGAGATCATGTCTCGTTGGCGTGTTCTCGATGCTGGCGTACGTCATGGCGGTATTCTTTCTCCTTTGCTATTTTCTCTGTTTATAAATGCTCTTTCCGAAAACCTTGAGTGTGCGTATCATCTATATGCTGATGACCTACAATTGTACTGTCAGGCAAGTATTGACAATGTCTACTCAGCTGTCCTTATGCTAAATAGCGACCTGGAATACATCTCTGATTGGTCTGCCAGATTTGGATTATTAGTAAACCCCAGTAAGAGTCAGGCAATTGTTATAGGTAGCCAGCGTATGTTAAGTAGACTTGATCTACAATGTTTTCCACCTATCTTAATGGTGTGACAATACCACTAAGTACCTGTGTCAAGAATCTGGGTCTACATATTGACTCCTCTCTAAACTGGAGAACTCAAGTTGCGACTGTAAGTCAAACAGTTACAGGTACGTTACGAACACTTTATCGGCTGAAAAATTGTTTACCTATTAAAACCAAAACTTTACTTGTGCAGTCCTTGATCTTTCCTTTACTTGACTATGGCGACATGTGTTATTTTGACCTGAATGCAGACTTGCTCAACAAACTCGACCGTCTTCTTAATAACTGCATTCAATTCATTTTTAATCTTCGCAAGTATGACCATCTCTCTCGTCTCTGCTTATCGTTTCCGCCCTAAATTCTTACCCATTCGTCAGCGCAGAAACATGCGAGCTCTCACTTCACTTTATTCTATTCTTATGTCTCCTTCTTCTCCTTCCTACTTAAAACCCTATTTCCAGTATCTATCTTCTATTTAGATATTTTTTATATATATTTTTAGCATTTGACATGCTTAGCACTATACATTAAACACAAAGTGAAAAATGTGAAATCGAAAATAACAGTCAGGAGCAGGATTTGAACCTGCATCTTCTGGATACCGTCCAGATGCTTTACCAATTCATTTTTAATCTTCGCATACTTAACGTCTTTGGGCGTCACCCAAAGACGTTAAGTATGATGTGTTATCGAAATTAGCAGTCAGGAGCAATTGTCAGGATTGCTGAATTGGTAAAGCATCTGGACGGTATCCAGAAGATGCAGGTTCAAATCCTGCTCCTGACTGTTATTTTCGATTTCACATTTTTCACTTTGTGTTTAATCTATCTTCTAATCATGATAGGGATTTACGCTCTAGTGACAATAGACTACTTCTTTGTCCATCTCATTCTTCTGGTTTTGTAAATTCTTCCTTTCCTGTACAGTCTGTTCTCCTATGGAATACACTTCCACTTAATATCAGGATGTGTAAGAATCGCTACGAGTTTAAAACTAAAGTCCGACAACACTTCTTGGCGGAGTTAGTGGAATCACTACATCACTTGTGAATATTGTATGTATTTGTGTATTATTGTATGTATGTATTTTATTATATATATCTTGCTTATTTATATATTATTTTTACTATCTAGTATACCTATATAACTTTTTATTATGTATATCTCTATGTATCGTATTTATAACATGTAGTATAGTCGCATAATTATTTATCACCCATGGTTGACTGGTAGAGAATGCCTCAGGCATTAAGTCCGCCATTGTAAAACTGAAAATGTACTTTTGTTTTCTGTTTACATAAAGTTAAATAAATACGAGGAGGGATCAAAAAGTAGTAAGAACCCTTAAGTAGCGAGAGTCCTTGGTAAGAAAAAAAAAATACTGGCAGGCATAGCTCAGATACATATTTGTAATATTAATAAAGAAAAAAATCTTCGATTCTCTTTTGTTTTTTTCTGAATGTAGTCATTTGTTTGCTTCGTGTCGGAACGTGTTCTCGAAAATGGAGAAAAACGAAGTGCGAGCCGTTATTAAATACCTCTGTTTAAAAAAGTTAACGACGCAAGAGATTCATTGCGATTTGGAGGCAACATTTGGAGAGTCTGCTCCGCCGTACTCCACTGTTGTAAGGTGGGCTTCTCAATTTCGAGTAGGCAGACCGAGCACGGAAGACGAACATCGTTGCGGCCGTCTATCGACGTCAGTCACCCAAGAAAATGTTGCGAAAGTCGAGAAAATTGTATTGAGCGATCGAAGAGTTACCATCCGATACTTAATTCAAGAAACGGGCATTTCATATGGAAGTATTCAATCCATATTGAAACAATCTCTGAATATGAGAAAAGTCTCCGCAAGATGGGTGCCGAGAATGTTAACCGACAGTCAGAAACAAAATCGACTTGACATTTCGAAGATATTTTTGGACAAGTTTCAAGAAGATTCTGAAAACTTTTTGTGTCGTTTCGTACCAATGGACGAAACATGGGTCCATCATTTTGATCCCGAGACAAAACAGCAATCTTCGCAATGGAAACAGCCATCATCACCGACCCCGAAGAAGTTTCGTGCCGTGGCATCGGCTGGCAAGGTTATGGCCTCAATAATTTGGGATTCAGAAGGGATATTGTTGATTGATTACCTGGAGCGTGGAACCACAATTACAAGCCAATATTATGCAGCTTTAGTTCCCAAGTTGAGGAATGCCATCAAAGAGAAAAGGAGAGGGAAACTTCGAAGGGGCGTGCTGTTTCATCACGACAATGCACCCGCGCACAGGTCGGCTGTTGCGATGGCTGCCATTCAGCAAGCTGGCTTGGAATTGGTTGACCACCCTCCTTATTCACTAGATCTGGCGCCTAGCGATTTTTGTCTGTTCCCCAAATTGAAAGAATACTTAAGGGGAAACATGTACGAAGACGATAACGAGGTGATGGATGCCGTGGAGAGCTTTTTGCAGGACCTAGCCAAAACTTTTTTTTTTAAAGGGATTGAAGCCTTGGAAAAGCGCTGGACTCGGTGTGTAGAGAGACTCGGAGACTATGAAAAATAAATTATTAAGTTATCAATAGTCATTATATTCTATCTCATTCTCACTACTTTTTGATCCCTCCTCGTAAATAAGTAGCCACTGTTACGTTTCCAGAATTGGGTAAATCGTAGGTGAATATTTTATGGAGTGTAGGACCGAGCATTAGAGAGATTACATATCATTTTTATATTAGGGTAGCGACAAGCGTACGCCCACCCACATAGCACCTTTGTATATTATATTATAGGATCCACCCACAGACAACTGAATTTCCCACCTGATTTACCGTACGTTAGCAACACCAAATACATTACTCACATCGCCAATTTAAGGAAAGAGATAGAGAAGTGGGATATAAAGGAGGGTGGTTTAGGTCTCCGGCGCCTTCACTCCGTGTATAAAGCACAACAGTAGGAGTACCTACCGTTATTTCACGCTTATCTTCTGTGAGAAGTTCCCCAGTCGAATCACGCGGGGACCATCTGAATTTAATAAGTATAATAGTCGAGTTGTGTGGGGCCGGCTTTAGAATTGTCCCACCCCTCTCTACCCATGGGAGCTGTAAGAGCCGACTGAGGGAATATCGGGGGAGTGGGCAGCAGCACTCCTTCGAGTATTAACAACATCCACTGTGATCGCTAACCCGCCTGCCAAGCGTGGCGATTACGGCATTATCCCCATTCTTGGGGAGGCCTATGTCCAGCAGTGGACGTTAAAAGGCTGATGGACGGATGGATGGAATAGTCGAGTAGACGAATAACAACTTTAAACTTGGCTCCTTCCTGAAAAGAGTTCTGAAAATATCAGCTCTATTCGTAAATAGCTTTACAATTAGAAGTGTTGTTTCGATGATACAAACTTTGATTATAATCGGTAAAATTATCGATCAAACTATCATTTCTAAGTGAAAAGAAAAAGCTCTTACAAACAAAAACCCCTATTTTCTAGTTTACATAGCATCTACCAGATATTGAATGATAGATTTGTTTAAAAAATATCAGAAGAATCCTTACTTCCTTACTAATATTATAAATGCGAAAGTTGTTTGTAAGAATTGCGCGTCGTTACTACTGAACCAGGGAAAATAGATAGCTCCTGTGAAATAGCAGTTTTTGTATCGAGATCATTAGTGTGCTGTATAGTGATGTATTTATATTTCGAAGTCTACGAGGGAAAAGTAGAAGGCGTAGGTCGTAATTATACTCCTAGATAAATGAAAATTAATTAAATTTAAAAAAATAAATAATTACAATAAAAAAATAAATTAAAAAAATTAATTATTAGCCGGTATTACTACAGATGCCTAGGGCACGCACTAACTTACTAAAAGAACCCTGACGCGAGCAGTTCGCACCCTCAACCTTGTTGCTAAGGAGTTAGACTTATTTTGTTGCAGTAAGAGTGAATTCACAAGGATAACACTATTTTTATTATATTATAGGATAGGATGTGATATGAAATAATTCTTATATACACTTAGTCTTAGTAATATCTATATTATATTTTTATCTGTTTATTCGCATCACGCAGAATCTGCAGAACGGATTTTGATGCAACTTGCTTTTTATTTGGTAGCTCTTGATTAGACTTAAAACTGATATACATTTTTGTTCCGCTACTGTATCGGGAACGTGAGATATGACCTAAAAACTAGTTTTTGACTACGGCGGAGCCGCGGGAAAATGCTAGTAGGTAAGTAACATAATATTTATATATTATAGTAAGCTACACTATTGTATTAGGGTCTACCTACCCTGTAATAATTTGTCAGTAAGATAAATAAATAAATATTTGTATCCTAACTATTGTAAAGCTGTAACAGAGCAGACATTTAAGAAAAAAAAATGTCTGTATTAGGCTACCTATACAGGCGTGTCTGAACACAAAACAGTTTTTTTAGATTTTTTATCTGTTTGTTCGTTCGCGCATCAAGCAAAAACTACTGAAAGGATTTTGATGAAACTTTTTTTATTTGATAGCTTCTGATTAGACTTAAAAACTGGCATACATTTTATCCCGCTACTATATCGGAAACTTGAGATATGACCTAAAAACCAGCTTTTGGATGCGGCAGAGCCGCTGACAATGGCTAGTATACCTAAGTATAAAACTATTTATGCTGGTAAACAGTTCACAAATATAGGTACTTTAGATTTATAGTAAAGAATTAAATTTAACTATCAGGGTTACGTTTATAGGGCTGAGGAATACAAGGTAAAAATTATCGAGTTAACGGTACCTTCTTATAGTTCTTACGTATAAGCAATGAATTTGAAATGCACGTATAGGTAATAAATAGACGTGCTTATTATTTAGGTGCCTATTTGTCATCACTAAAACTAATTGATTTTCCCCATTTTATTGGTTTTTCCCCTCAACTTACATTATATTTATCTAACGTCGTCGACACCTTCACATTTTTACCTTGAAGGTTACCTAATTAAAAACATCGATACATTTTATTAGTTGTAACTAGGTACTTCGTTCGTGTTTAATTTAAATAAATGACGATACAATTATCTTTATTAATTTAAATTAGGTTGTTTTTCCTGATAAAAACGGTATATCAATGATCTAACCGTGGACACTGCATTAAAATCCCTTCAGTAGTTTCAGATATGTGCGCTAACAAACAAACACATAGCCAAAAAATAAATATCATTTTGTATTTTTCTTAAAAGCCTTTTTGGCCCTTTCTCTTATCTTTTTCTCTCCAATAGTCTCCATTTTACACCGTAATGATCTCTAGATATGCAATAATCGTTATCCCCCTAATATAAACTATCTATATTTATGCAAAAATCGTTATCCCCCTAATATAAACTATCTATTAATAGGAACTATCGATCTTTTCGGGATAAGAAGGTACGTATGTCATAAATTACTTAATATAGGATAGGGAGTTAGGGAGACGCTGACTCGCAAGATTTCATACTACAATATAATTCACGGTTGAACGCTATCTCCAGACATACAGGCCTTGGCCTAGTTTAAGAGATAGTGTCAAACGCACAAACTACCAAAATTCATTATCAGTTTATAAAATAGCTGTAATGAACAAAATACCGAAATGTGTTAAAGTTAACTAGTAAGTACTGTAATTAGTTGCCTATCTACTGCACTATTTCAATTGTACTACTGATATGTGGGGATAAATAAAAATATTTATATGGCGCAAAATTTTATCATGATTGCGTAACAAACAAACAAACGCACTTTCACATTTAATATTAGTAAGGATAAAAAAGTTGTTGGTACCAAAGAGTATGTACTTAAAGTACAAATTATAATTTGTGAATAAGGAAAAAGAGTATTTTAGTACGAGCGGGGCCAAATTAAACTTACTACATTAGATGAATGCATGTAAATGCATTGCTGATAGATGGCGTTGGTCGTTAAGACAAATGTGATGAGGAAATTCGGTATTTCTAGAAATGGTACGATAGCTCAATGGATTAGAGCACTTCCCCGAAAAGGAAGGGACGCAGGTTCGTTTCCCGCTCGTCCTAAAAATACTCTTTTTCCTTATTCACAAATTATAATTTGTACTTTAAGAGTAGCTGAGCATGTCAAGTGCTACTATTTAGATCAAAAAGAGAATGTACTTACCTAATATTTTCTATAAATCAAGCAAATAGAATAAGTACAGGCAACTAAGAATATCTCTAACTACATAGGATATAAAAATGCCTTACAGCTGATATGGGACATCGGCTACTGGTTAAGTATAGCCTAATTAAATAGTGGTTGTAGGTGTATCCAAATGATGTGACTCGGTTTCAGCGTAATACAGAATAAACGAATGATGGAATAAATCCAGCTGATGCTAAATCTATGAAAAAAACAATCTGTGAAAAAAAAGCTTTTTTTTTGTTAAGGCGAGAATATATTACTGTGGTCTAGGGCGGCTCTATGGATTAATCTTGAAACTAATGCTTTTTTGCGAACGAAATTTTGCACCGCCATTCATATTATAACAACCTTGAAAAAGCGTTTGGTTTGGCCACGATTCAAAACATTTTTTCTATGTATAACTAATGACGATAGTGGCTAATCCTAAAAATTGCCTTCCAAAAATACTCATGAAATTGTTTTTATAAACTATATTTTATTGTTCAGCAGCTCCGCTCCCTCACTGACTTAACTAATCTATCTAGTCAGTCTGTCACAGTACGTCGGACGGAGTGTATGTTCGTATTCGTTATCGTCCACGCGAGGTTAATCATGTCGAATTTATTAATTAAATAATATCGTGATAATATCAGTGTTTTACTAATAGATACTATTTATCAGGTTTTATTCACAGTTTTTCATAAGTAATCGGTGTGACAATTCGTGTATTCGGTGGAAAGTATGTTGTATTTTTTGTTGTGTGGAAAATAAACTTGTTCGGCCTTGAACCGACCAGTGTTTTCTTGAAAATATTATGAATTTTTCTGATATAATGGAGTACTCAACGACAGTGGTGCCTTTGATTACGGAGACTACGACAGCGTCACCAGATATAAGAACATGGTTGACGAACTTAGTTCTGAAGGTTTGTTGGAAAATGTTACTTCCAAGGTCAATTGCATTTTAATAATTAGATGTGAATCAACATGAACATCTACTATGTTGGGTAAAAACCCAACATAGTAGATGTTCATGTTTTCCGGCAGCAGCACCTTTTTTCTTTAGGTAAGCAAAAATTTACCTACCGTACACCCCGTTGTCCGGGGTGGCAATGAGGTAGTGTAGGGCTGTTACACACTAAACACCCACCGTGCGCCTTAAATATAAAAATATTTATAAGGAAAATTTGATTCATCCATAGGCTACGGAAACCGCTTACCACCAGGTGGGCCGTTAGGCAAGTTTGCAAGGCTAGTACATACTATAAAAAATAGGTGTACCTAATTATATTACAAATGATTACCAATAAAGATCGGAGTGTCATTTATTACACAAAATATTTTATTTTTTCGTCTTTAGACAAAGAAACCTCTATTACCCCAGTTCATCGACACTTTTATCCTAATTATTTTACATTATGACAATTTATTGACACTCCTCAGATTTAATCGTAAACCTGAAATAATTAAAATTACCTATTATAAAATTATCGAAAAATATATTTAAACATAACGATAAATAAATTCAAATTCAAAAATATCTTTATATCTGTCCCACTATTGGGCACGGGTCTCCTCTAATGGTGACAGGGATTAGGCCATAGTCCACCACGCTGGCCCAGTGCCGGTTGGCAGACTTCACAAGCCGTCGAGAATCGCTAAGCCATGTAGGTTTCCTCACGATGTTTTCTTTAGCCGTGCAGTGATAAATTGTAAATAGACATACATAATTTCGATAAATCGCTAAAAGTCAGAGATGTGTGCCATGCGAGGTTTGGACTTTAGACTGGGCATCGAACTCGATACCTTCTTTACGGTCCTTGGTTTCATAGGCTTATTAAATAGCACTTAAAATCGTCAAAGTTCACTAAGAACTAACACGAGTGCTTGAGGCAAGTACATCCGCAACTAATGTCACAATTACAATCGCCAAGCGGCCGGATTCCATAGTAAGGCTTTTTATGAGAAGAATCCGGCAAGAAACTCATGAGCTACTTTTTTAATATCGCGTATTTCTTAGTGTTTTCATTTTTATATCGACCGTTATAAATAACGTAGATGATGCAACCAAGAATATATTATATAATATTATTAAAAAGTATAACAAAATGGGTAAGCACATTATTTCAAACAGTATTTTAAAATGAGGAGCAGTTGAAGCTTATTCTGTTTTATCTTCAAAATAATCCGAAATACATATAGATTTTTTAAACCTATTTATTGGCAAATTTCGGGTATATTAAGAAATGTTATTGTTGAAGCGTATGTATGTATATGTAATATGTATACCTACATTACCCCTCTCTAAAGATCTACTAATTCTGCCGCGGTGAATAGTGCATGTAGTAAGATAGTTCGGTTTAGTAACAAAGAATACTAATTTGATTAATTCCAGAATACTTCGGTAGCCGTTTGCTGGCTATGTTGTGGTTCTAAAAATCCTTCTACATTGCTGTAAATTGCGTTTCTAATAGAAAGAAAGAACTGTGGGCCTAGCCAAGTTGCATTCTATGGCTGCTAACACTATAGAAAACTATATAAATGTGTGGAAATTTGACATCTCTAACGTTAAGTCACGTGACTTAGCGTTATAGTTATCATTAAAGATATAAAAAAAGACTATATCTCTCTCTCCAGATACTTATTACAGACCAGTAACCATTAGCCTCGTTCATTGTTTTAACAACACGTTAACAATCATAATGGCTCTCTAATCGTAATGGTCAGGGATTACCGTTAGCCTATATAATAAGTACATGGAAGATATAGTTGAGGATGTATATGGATGTAGATAAAGAACGAGGTGGAGAGGAAGTTTAATATATAAGGTGAGGATGTGGAAAGGATGATGTCAATTATGAGGAGAGGCCTTCAGTGCAGCTGCCGTTGCTTCAAGACAATATTCTTTGCGAGTGCGATTAGAAATCGAAGTTTTACATTATTTCCTCCATAGTTCTAAATGTAGAGTGCACTGAACTCTTTTATTATTTTAGTTTCTATTTTAATGATTTTAACTATCTTACTGATATATACTTACTTACTTATCATCATGCCATTTCCCTTGCGGGGTAGGCAGAGAGAACAGAGTGCCAAGAGGCTCTATTCTTGCATACATCTCTCGCTTCCTCAACATTCATAACTCTCTTCATACACGCTCGCCGGTTTCGGAGACTCCTGACTCCACCCTCCTTCAATACATGACCGATTTGGTCTAGGTAGGTGAGTCTCGGTCTCCCCCTGTACCTATATCCTTCCACTTTCGCATTGTATATCTTCTTATCCAGTCACTCGTCCGGCATTCTTTCCACATGTCCGAACCATCGGAGTATTCCCTTTCGCATCTTTACACCAATACTCTCTTTCATACCTACTCGCTCTCTTACGTCGTTGTTACGAATGCGGTCAGTCAGCTTCACTCCACAGATTCTCCGCAGAGATCGCATTTCGACCGCATTGATTTTACTCTCATGCTCCTTTTTGCATACCCAACTCTCGCTTCCATATAATAACGTTGGGACAAGCACCGCGTTGTGTATTACGACACGTGCCTTCTGGCTGAGGTGGTGGCTGCCGAGAAGTTGTCCCAATGCTCCGTTCACTCTATTTCCTGAATTCACTCTTCTCTCTACATCAGTGGTATACCTTCCATCTCGACTGAATCCACATCCAAGATATACAAGATCATCCACTTGATCTAGCACACCATTTCCTATTGCTATTCTAACGTCTGTTCTAGCTTCTTCTCTTTCAAAAACCATTATTTTGGTTTTGCTCACATTCACACGTAGGCCCCTTTTCTTACAATCTTTTGCCATTACGTCGACTAGGGTTTGCAGGTCAGTCGCAGACTGCGCTAATAGGACTGCATCGTCTGCATATAGCAGAGAGTTAACCACTGAGTCGCTCATCTGAACGCCCACATTCATTTCATTCAACCTTTGTAAACATTTATCCAGATATATGATAATGTCTGGCTGATAGAACGCAGCCCTGTTTAACGCCGATATTGACATAAAACCAGGGTGACATTCCATCATTCAGTCGCACACAAGCTCTGCAGTCCATGTAGTTGGACTGCACCGCTTGTAACAGTCTACCGTTAATACTATACTCCGGCAAAATGTCCCAAAGTTCCTTTCGTACAACAGTGTCAAATGCTTTCTCCAAATCCACAAAACTGCAGAAAACCCTCTGGCCTACAGCCAGATGCTTCTCCACAATGTTGCGCAGAGAAAACACTTGATCCATACATCCTCTTCCACACCTGAAACCTCCTTGTGCATCACACAAAAATTCATCAGACACCATCCTCATTCTCCTTTCAATGATCTTACCATACACTTTGGCTGCCAAACTGGTCAAGCTTATGGCTCTGTAGTTTGCACAGTAACGTGAACCCTTGTTTTTAAAGAAGGGTACGGTGACTGCGCTTCTCCAGTCCTTGGGAACCATTCCTGAGCTCCAACATAAATTGAGAAGCATCAGGAAGAATTCCTAGACACATGAGCCTCCAAGCTTGATCATCTCAGCAGACACCATATCAATACCCGCTGCCTTACTATTTTTCAAACTTCTAATCGCCCATTCAACTTCACCCATACTAATGTCATCAGAGGATGCCGGTACCGAATGCTGATCTGTTAGACCACATGTGGCACCAGCATCACCCTGAACATCCGCATACATATCTCCAAAATATTCACTCCATCGGCTTAACACATCTTGTGTTTGCATAAGAATGTCTCCACCTTTAGACCTTATTTTATTCATTCTGAAAGCTGACCAACCACTCCGAGATTTCTTCACCTCCCTCCAGAAAAGTTTGGTGTTGCTCTCGAAGTTTTTGATCAGCCTTTCTTCTGCAATCACATTTTCTCTATCACGCTTCTCTTTCACTAAGGCTTTGGTGTCATTCTTACGTTGCCGGTATATTTCTTTCTTCTGTTCTTTCATACTTGCACTCAGGTTCAAAGAAGACACATAGTCCAGCCACGCTTTCTTCTTTTGGTCTACGGAAGCTGCTACTTCCGTATCCCACCATGCATCACCTTTCACTTTCCTATGCTTCTTTGAGCATCCACATACTTCTTTCGCTGTATCTACCATCCATCCATCCATCCATCAGCCTTTCATCGTCCACTGCTGGACATAGGCCTCCCCAAGAGAACGCCACAACGAGCGGTCTCGTCATGGGGGATAATGCCGTAATCGCCACGCTTGGCAGGCGGGTTGGCGATCGCAGTGGATGTTGTTATTACTCGAGGAAGTGCTGCTGCCCACTCCCCCGGTATTCCCTCAGTCGGCTCTTACGACTCCCGTGGGTAGAAAGGGTTTGGACAATTCTAAAGCCGGCCCCACACGGCCCATATCTACCATACTATCTTTCAATACTCTCCAGCATTCTTCTATGTCAGATCCCGGCTGACTTGCCATTGTCAGCCGTTCACGGGCACCCTCTGCATACTTTGCTCTTACACTCTCATCTTGCAACTTTTCAATCTTTATTCTTTCAAGCCCTGCGAAGTGGACACGCTCTCGCCAGTGTCTCCCCTTTCTGAACAGACCACTAAATCTCGCAATAACGAGATAGTGGTCCGTGTCGACAGTGAGACCTCTGTAGGCTCTTGTATCCAGAATTTTACTTCGGAGGCGACTGTCTACCAGAATTAAATCTATCATACTTCTCTGTTCATTCCTTCTCCATGTATACATATGGATGTCCTTATGTTGAAAAAATGTGTTCGACACAATAAGGTTTCTCTCCTACATACATCCGCAATGAGCCTACCTGCATCGTTCACTCTCTTATCACAAAATGAACCAAGCACGTCCTCGAAGTCTGGACGCTTGGTCCCAGCCCATCCATTGAAGTCTCCACATACGATCACTCATTCACTAGCTTCTGCCAAATCCAGAACTTCCCTAACATTATCCCAGAACTTCTCTAGATCCGATGCCACTGAAGAGCCTACGGGAGCATAAGCTGCGACCATGAAGACCCTGGTGACACCTAGTTTTATTCGGACCCATAGAAGTCTGGGATCGAACATTCCGTAGTCTTTCACACCTGAGGCTAAGCGAGCGGACAGCAACACCCCCACTCCCATGCTGGCCCGATCGCTCTGCGGTACACCAGACCACAGAGCTATGCCGCCACCAGGAAGATCACAGGCGTCGCTACCCTTTCGCTTGGTCTCTGTTACACAGAGCACATCAAGCTGTCTGTCCGACATGACGGTTACCAGCTCGTGTAACTTACCTTCCACACCACCTCTTACATTCCACGTGCCTACTCGTCACTGCTCCCCTCGACTCGCCAAACTGGGCAAGGCGTAATGGGTGGCGGCCCCCATCGCCGCATCTGCCAAAGTTCGTACCGACGGGGGCGGGTCGGTACGCGTCGCCTCTGGGGCACGCCCTAACGCGCACGGCGGTACACATTCAAGCCGGATTGCAGCCTGTGGATTACAGGCTGGCAGGGATCGCAACAAGCACGCTCCGGATTATGATCACTGATATAAAACTATCCATATTCATGAGATTAAAAAAAATAAGTTTAAAAATTGTAACCCGACTGCAGAAATAAAAAAAAGGATCTAAAAAGTACGAAACAAGAAAATTATTTTCACAGAAATCAAGAAATGCATTAGTACAAAAATGGTCAAGGTAGAGCCGTGGCTATCATATTTATATATATAAAAATATATATTATACTAGCCGACACTGCGAACTTCGTACCGCCATATATTTTTTCATGAATAAATATTTCAATTATAAATTGAGATATAAAGTATCCTATCTCTTAAGTTGGAACAAAACACACATTTAAAAAAAAGAAAAGTTAAAATCTGTTCAGTAGTTTCAAAGTTCATCCCGGACAAACATCGTGACACTGGAATTATATATAATAGATAATGAATGTACCATAGAGCGCCGTACATATATATTTAATACTAGCTTTTGGCTGCGGCGTTTAGGTTATATAGCAGGTTCCCGATGCAGTAGCGATATAATAATATATGTATATTTATATCAGTTAAGTTTCACAAAAATCCGTCTAGTAGTTTTTGCGTGAAGCTCGAACAAACAAACAGATAAATATTTTATGTGATGTTTTGTATTCTGAGACGCCTAAATAAACTAATACCTACATTAATTTTCAAATGTATAGACATACCTAGATGTTTAAAGTACAAATTATTTGTGAATACGGAAAAAGAGATTCCTTGTACGAGCGGGCATCGAACCCGCGTCTTTTCCAATCCGAGGAAGTGCTCTACGCCACTGAGCTATCGTACAGATCTTTCGATCATGCCAATCTCCTTATCACATTTATCATTACGACAACGCCATCTATCGGAATGCATTTACATTCATTTTATTCCTTATTCACAAATAATGTTGTACTTTAAAAAGTGGCGGAGCATGTCAAATGCTAAAATATATAGATCAAAAATACCTAGCTCTGTTACAGCTTTATAATAGTATAGATTGGGCCATTTCTGAGACACGTAGACATAAACGTGATATAAAACCTTAATAATGTTTAACTGTGACAATGATAGACTAATCTGTCTTTGCAAATCTGAATGAGTTTCGCGCTGAAATTTGATGATTGCATGAACAGATGGCGAAGTGGTTTAGATACCGGCCTCCTGCCCGAGTGTTGTTAGTTCGATTCCTATGCAGGGTAGCTAAAATAAATCACAATAAATCGTATCGAAATCGCATCGTGTCATTGTGATTGGTTGAAAGATCACTGTGATTGGCTGGGGGATTATTGCAACATCACGCGTCGGTTTCTCTACCAATCACAAGCGAGACGATACTACTCATTGTGTGATCCACAAATGGTTGTTCTGAGTCTGGGTGTACTGTGTGTCCATGTGAGTGTATATTTGTAAAGTCCCCCGCGCTACAAGGATTAGTCAGCAGGGTTTTGTCTTTAAAAAAATATTTTGCCATTTTAACAATTTAAAATAATTCTTGAATTGATTTCGATTTTTTAACATGCTCGCTACGAATAATACTATGTTGAAAGCCAAATCAAACCTACTTTTAATAGTCGTTACGTAACGAACCTTGTAAAGCTAGGAACTGGATGGAACTCTATATTAGACACTGGTTAAACCATTCGTGTTTTGACTCACATGAATTATTTTTACGAATAGAATAGATTAGGCTTCTAACGAGAGGTTGATGCAAGAGCTAGGCGGGGGATACTGAAAATTCTTCAATGGCTCTATCTTCAGTAAACCCTCGACTTCAGGCTCATATACTTGTAGTGCTTGCTTGTAGAGACTTGCTTATCCCAGCATGAATAGGTTGGCTCTATCGGGGAAGTACCACCATCTCACAGAAGATCAGCCTGAAGCAACGGTAAGTACTCTTACTGTTGTGGAGGCCCAAGCCCCCTCCCTATCCTCTCCTTATTATCCTGCCTATCCACCTCCTATCCATTTCCATGGAGATGACGATGCGCGAGTGATGCCTCTGGTTTTGCTAGCGTCTATAGGCGAGGACAACTGCTAGCCATTAGGTGGGCCGTATGCTTTTGAGTCCTTACCTTCCGACTGGTGCAGGTGCTGTCGGGGCACGGTTGCTTTGGCAGATATCTGCACATAGTCGCAAGGAAGGAAGCGACTCCGGGCTGTCACCATTGCGGCTGCGACGAGGACACGTCGCGGCTCACGCTCGAGTCGTGCCTGGCTTGGGACGGGCAGCGCCGTGAACTCGTCGCGGCAATAGGGGGGGACCTCTCGCTGCCGAGCGTCGTCAGAACGATGCTTGGCAGCGACAGGAATTGGGCCGCGGTCGCTGCCTTCTACGAGGAGGACATCTCGCGGAAGGAAGCGGCGGAGAGGGCCAGGGAAGCTGATCCTTCCGCAGACCCGAACCGCCGCAGACCCGAACCGCCGCAGACCCGAACCGCCGCCAGCGACTGGGGCGGCGCAGGCGTGAATATTTGCGGCTAATGCCGCCCTAGCTGAGGCTGCGGGTGGATGGACCGGGAAACGTCCGCCACCCGCCAGGCCTCCCATGAAGGTGCGACGCTCCGTGTGCGGATGCGTCGCTCAGTTAAGGGTACCCGAGAGCGTAAGCCGCCGGCGGACCATTGAAGTAATCCCACACAGTACCAGTGGCCCGTCAACATAGGCGGAGAGACGGCACACGGCGGGTTTCTTTAGTGGGTGCGGGCCCCACACTACCCTGTTCGTTGCCCCGAACGATGGGGTGTGCGGTTAGGAACATTTTTTCCCGCCTAAACAAAAAAAATTGGTCCCGTATGCTTATTTGCCAATCACGTAGTATAAAAAAAATCCGAGCAATTATCACGATGACTGAATTGGCAAAGCATCTGGAACTGTATTCCAGGAGATGCAGGTTCAAGTCGTGCTCGCCCCACACTACCCTGTTCGTTGCCCCGAACGACAAGGTGTGCGGTTAGGAACATTTATTCCCGCCTTAACAAAAAAAAACAAAAAGTTCAAGTCGTGCTCGTGACTGTTATTTTAGATTTCACATTTTCGCACTTTGTGTTGTGCACATATTTCATTTCATTCTAAGTATCTTATTTAATCACAAAAGTAAAAAAGGTGAATGGTTTACCCTTAACTATTAAGTCTTAAACGACTAACGAATAAATAAACAACTCAATCGTGAGAGCGTTATGTCGGCATTATTTTTAGACAACTTCCCATGACGTCATCGTTCACCTTCACGTAACGTTTCATCGTTTTCACGTGAATTTGCGCACTTTCACATAACAACTCCAGTATCGCTGGGCAACTATAAAAATTTTTGTTAGTATTACGAGGAGTGATCAAAAGGTAGTGAGAACGACATACTCCTTGGTAAGAAAAAAAATAAATACTGGCAGGCATAGCTCAGATACATATTTGTAATAATAATAAAGAAAAAAATCTTCGATTCTCTTTTGTTTTTTTCTGAATGTAGTCATTTGTTTGCTTCGTGTCGGAACGTGTTCTCAAAAATGGAGAAAAACGAAGTACGAGCCGTTATTAAATACCTCTGTTTAAAAAAGTTAACGACGCAAGAGATTAATTGCGATTTGGAGGCAACATTAGGAGAGTCTGCTCCGCCGTATTCCACTGTTGCAAGGTGGGCTTCTCAATTTTGAGTAGGCAGAACGAGCATGGAAGACGAACATCGTTGCGGCCGTCCATCGATGTCAGTCACCTAAGAAAATGTTGCGAAAGTCGAGAAAATTGTATTGAGCGATCGAAGAGTTACCATCCGATACTTAATTCAAGAAACGGGCATTTCATATGGAAGTATTCAATCCATATTGAAACAATCTTTGAATATGAAAAAAGTCTCCGCAAGATGGGTGCCGAGAATGTTAACCGACAGTCAGAAACAAAATCAACTTGACATTTCGAAGATATTGTTGGACAAGTTTCAAGAAGATTCTGAAAGCTTTTTGTCTCGTTTTGTAACAATGGACGAAACATGGCTCCATCATTTTGATCCCGAGACAAAACAGCAATCTTCACATGGAAACGACCATCATCACCGACCCCGAAGAAGTTTCGTGCCGTGGCATCAGCTGGCAAGGTTATGGCCTCAATATTTTGGGACTCAGAAGGGATATTGTTGATTGATTACCTAGAGCGTGGAACCGCTATTACAGGCCAATATTATGCAGCTTTAGTTCCCAAATTGAGGAATGCCATCAAAGAGAAAACGAGAGGGAAACTTCGAAGGGGCGTGCTGTTTCATCACGACACCCGCGCACAGGTCGGCAGTTGCGATGGCTGCCATTCAGCAAGCTGGCATCGAATTGGTTGACCACCTCCTTTGGTCACCAGATCTGGCGCCTAGCAATTTTTATCTGTTCCCCAAATTGAAAGAATACTTAAGGGGAAACAGGTACGAAGAGGATAACGAGGTGATGGATGCTGTGGAGAGCTTTTGGCAGGACCAAGACAAAACTTTTTTTTTTGAAAGGGATTGACGCCTTGGAAAATCTCGACTCGGTGTGTAGAGAGACTCGGAGACTATGTAGAAAAATTAATTATTAAGTTATTAATAGTCATTATATTCTATCTCATTCTCACTACTTTTTTATCCCTCCTCGTACTCTAATATCTAAAAACTCAAATACACAACTTCAAGTAGTCGCTCAGAGAGAAGCCTATAGAAACCAGCAACACCAGAAGCATCGCTCGCGTCTGACTATCTAAAAGGGAAAGAATAGGAAGTGGCGAGGAAGGATAATAAGGAGAGTATATGAAGGATAATAAGGAGAGTATAAGAAGAATAATAAGGAGAGTATAGGAAGTATAATGAGAGTATAAGAAGTATAATAAGGAGATGATAGGTAGGGGGTTTTCGCCTCCTTTGGCTCTACCACTCAACGAAGACTCAAATAGACGACGATCGTCTAGCACGATCGTCGTCTATTCACTCAATATTTTTTGATTTATTGTTAGTTCCTGCCCGCGACTTCGTCCGCATGGATATTAAAATTCATCTCCATTATGTTGTTAATGCGAATGCCACAGGAACTCCGTATCCAGATGAAATGTTCTGTGTTTATGTGATCTTTAATTTGTCTGTATATTACCTACTGATATTTCGGTATAAAAAATCCTATAAGTCAATCCAATGCAATGTCTCATCCATTTACCTACCAAAATTCATGCAAATTGGTCCAGTCGTTTAGGGGTAATTCACGGATAAACACGCAACGTTCCAACGACTTCACAATATTTCCCATTAATAATATTTATACGAGCAGAATTATATTATTAGGATAGGATTAGGAATCGAAGAGAGAATCTTTAGCTGCTTACCTATAATGACACATTATTTCTAGGAAATGACTTACCAAGTCACTAACGAGGCTGCTACATCACTAGCGGACAGCATCATTATTTGAGTAAATTACTCGGAGGATATATAAAAACTTTTTTATTTGATCCATTAAAATCTATTTATGCCGAAATACTGCTTAATGGTTGAGCGATTATTTTAAATAGGAAAATACACAGACGGCGCAGTAGCTTAGGCACCGGTCGTTTGTACTGAGACAAGATACCTATCTACTTTATATTATTTATTTACTTATTATCACGTCTTCAGTCTCCCTTGCGGGGTTTACTGAGAAAATAGAGTCTCAAAAGGCTTTATTCTTGCATACATCTCTCGCATCCTCGACATTCATAATTCTCTTCAAACACGCTCGCCGGTTTCGGAGACTCCTGACTCCTCCTTCCTTCAATACATGACCGATTTGGTCTAGGTAGGTGAGTCTCGGTCTCCCCCGTACCTATATCCTTCCACTTTCTCATTATATATCTCCTTAACCAGTCGCTCGTCCGCAATTCTTTCCACATGTCCGAACCATCGGAGCATTCCCTTTCGCAATTCCACACCTCTTATCTTTCAAGGCTACTCTCTTACGTCGTCGTTGTGATACAGTAACATCAAAAATAAGTTTTTATATTGCTCTTCGTTAACAACGTTGGTGTATTTACGCTAGAGTGACTTGACTAACTGGCTAAACTTTTACAAAGCACAACTTTATCAACTAAAACCGTATTGCGATTCCCGTACACCATTTAACACACTAACTAGATAAAAGTTTGGGTGTACCGTGTTCCCTAGTGTGGTTTATCTTCAAAAATACATTTAAAATGAATTCTCAGTTTTTAGTCTTATACTCGTATATAAAAATCTATTGCTGTTCGGTAGGCCAGCCATAGACGAACCGCATGTTGCAGTCGAGACCGACTGCTCTAGAGCGGTCGCGTTGAAGTCGTACACGACTGCAACACGACCGCATAATGCAGTCGACTACGACTGCTTGGAGCAGTTGTGTTCGACCGCAAAATAATACTGATTCAAGTTAATTTACAAGATGGATTTCGATGAAGAAACACTGCTTCTTGTACTAGTACTATTACGCAAGTGTAGGCGTAGAAGACACGGTAGTATGTGGGTGCGTGAAAAAAAAACAATCAAGACAAACAAACAAACGAACAACCAACCAACATAAACAAAGGAAGCGAGTCGACTGATTGTGGTTTGTGGGGGGAGTGAGGCGGGAGCGGACTGAACCGGTTGCCTGCCGAGAGGACCCGTGTGACCGGCCATGAAGCACATCGTTGCGTTTTGGCTGTGGCAGGAGATAGCCATTTATATTTCATTTCATCTGTGAAATGAATTGGTGAGCAGCAGCTTGACAATACTCTCGGTATAGTCGAGTGCATGGGCAACGGTTACCATTTACCATCAGATGGACTGTGGCTCGTCTGCCACTAAATGCAATAAAAAAAAAAAGTGAGGGATTGTTACTCAGCGGGGAGCGGGGAGTGGCGCGCGGTCGGCTGCAACCGCTTGTAGTGGACCATGTATGGTGGGTCCGGCAGCTCTAAGCAGTCGGTCGACTGCGACAATCGACCGCAGAGCGACTGCTCCGACCGCTCAGGAACTGCTCGAGCGGTTCGTGTATTGCAGATATGAATTTAGTACGGAAACTGCCGATCGCCGTGCGGCGACCGCATCTTGCAGTCGGTCTCGACCACGCCACTCCGAAGCTTGTTGACTAGTTTGCAGTCGGTCTCGACTGCAACATGCAGTCCGTCTATGGCCAGCCTTAGTCTCGTTAAATCTTAAAACTGGCTTGACCGATTTCAATAATTGATGTTTTGTTTTGTTCGCTCTAATACAGGCGTGGTTTGAAAGTAAAAAAAGAGAACCCTATAAAAAAGTATAAATATTTAAAAATTTTAAGTATAAATACTTTGTATGGCTAACAGACTACAAAAAGACAGCTACTGTCATTCTTTCTAATTAATTTGCATTACAAGCAACTTATCTAAATTCAAATCTTAGACCATGCAGATTGATTAGGATTGATAATCGCTGATAAAATGTGACAAAAAGTTGACCAGGTCATCTAGTAGAAGATAAAAAGGTAATGTAGGTATATAAAAGTTGCGCAAAATAAAAACAATTTGTTACGTCAAAGAATCGTGCAAGTCAACCATAATCGCAAGGAATTATGTTAACGATCTATACAAATCTGTATAAGCACCTACTTACTACTTACCTATTCTACCGTTTATAATGGTACCAAACGACCCTTTCAGAGGTCAAGGTTTAGACGTTCTGAGAGTAGGATTTCGATTAGTTTTTTTACGGATAGAGAGGGTCTCTCTTATTGTCTTAGCGAATATAGGCTTTTCTTCATTTAAATACGATGTTAGGACAAAAAATACCTAATTTAAGATCTACGAAGACGAATATTCACTTTCATGTCGCATATAGAAAGAAGTTCATATCATTGAATTGCTGCTTGTTTGCATCTCTCCTAATAAAGTTGTTTATACCTAATATTTACGCGATTACTTGATATTCTAATATCCCAACGTTTTGTATATAATATGTAAATGATTTAGCATTCATGGCGACGGGTATGTCATAACTCATAATAACACGTGCCAAAAAGGTACAAATTTATCTACTACTCTGTCAAGAAAGTACCGGGAAAAGATCAATAATACACAAAAAATTTGTTATTCATCAAAATTTATTTTATAACCTTCAAAGTATGCTCCTTTAGAAACGATAGACTTACGCCAACGAATAATCCAATCATCAAAACATTTTTTAAACGCTGTTTCCGGAATTGAGTTCAGTTCTCGCCGCGAATTCTCCTTTATGTCTTCTACTGATTAAAAGCGGGTATCACGAAGTGGTAATTTGAGTGTAGAAAAAAGAAAGAAGTCTTCTGGAGCCATATCTGGTGAATATGGTGGTTGCTCGATGGTATTTGTTTGGACAAAAAATCATTCACAATGGCCTTGTGCGAAGGCGCATTATCGTGGTGCAAAATCCAAGAATTTTCCCTCCATAAATCTGGCCTTTTTCGTCGAATTTACTCTCATCGAACGCTCAAATAATATTCTTTATTTACCCTTTGACCTTCTGACAAGAATTCCGAGTGCACAACAAAAGAAAAAAAAAGTCGCCACTCCGAAGCTTGTTGACTAGTTTGCATGTCAAACTCGTAAACCTACGTCTCGTCACCAGTAACAATGCGTTTCATGAATGTTGGGTCGGAATTGACTCGTTCTAGCATGTCCTCAGCGACTCTCATGCGATTGAGTTTTTGGAGAAAATTTCTTCGAAAAACAGGTCTTTTGGGACTAGCCGAGCGGAAACATGATTCATAACCAAGTGATTATTTAAAATGATACGGATCGACTCGTGAGACACAGAAAATTCGGCGGCTAACTCTCAAAGTTAAATGAGGATTTTCAGTCACTATTTCCTTCACTTTTGCAATGTTAACTTCTGTTGCAGACGTTGATGGCCTACCAGAGCGAGGCAAATCTTCCATCACATCTCGACCGCTTTTAAACGCTTTGTACCACTCATAAGCACGTGTTATTGATAAAGTCGAATCACCGTAAGCCTTCTTTAACATTTTCAGTACTCCGAACACGAAATTCCATTGGTGGTGCAAAATTTAAGACAAACTCTTTGTTCGATGTTTTTGTCCATTATGAAATTCGCAATACATACTAGATATGATATAACTAAAAACAGCACTGTATTTAATATAAATAACAGATGCAAATCAAACTCCGCGCCAAAATGGATAACAGTTGTGCCAATCTAACAACAACAAAAAAAACAAAAATTTGAATTTGGAACCATAAACAAATTTTCTTCTTCTTCTTCTTTTTATATGGCTTTGTGACTAGTTGCCACAACTTCGCCAGAGTCCGCAGTGATATTGTCTTAAACGGGGGGTGTATAGCGTTTGTAGAGAGAATTTGGACGGTGAAAACAGAGAATTTTCTTCCAATCAGGATGATTAATCTAAATTAGACGTTAAGGAATAGGTTAACGTCTCCGTAGTCTAGTCCACACTCACAAAGAGAAGTGTTCCTGATCCTGAGTTTGGCGAGGAATACTAGGGTACAACAATGGCCCAGTCTCAGTCTACATATGGTGGAGGTTTTTTTTTTATTGCTTCTGCGGAATTTGTAGAACCATGGAAGAGGAGGGATATCAGGTTGAATGTCGGCATAGTGTTTGCCCTTAATTGCTTTTGATGTATTCCATGCCATGTTCCATGATTTCATGAGCAGTTGTTTGGCAATAAGACATAAGTCCTGGGAAAAAGTACGATAATGGTCGATTGTGCCATAATGCACAGCCGACCTGGCGCAAGAGTCCGCAGTCTCATTACCTGGGATGCCGCGATGGCCTGGGATCCACACGAGGCCGATATTTATATTTAAGTGATGACACTCTAAAAGGGCTTGTTTGATTTTTAAGATGAGTGGGAGGACAGAGGGGTTTCGGAAGGGATTGGAAAGGATAGATTGAAGACAGCTCTTAGAGTCAGAGAAGATGGTGGAATTGTTAAGAAGATGGGATTAAGCAAATAGAACATCTTCCAGGAGAGCGAGAGCTTCCTCTGAGAAGACTGTCGAGGAGGACGGACATTTGAAGTTAAGGACGATTTTAGAAGATGGGATCCAAACAGCCGCGCCAACTGCGCTGTCTGGGGACACCTTAGATGCGTCAGTGTAGATGGGGAGCCATCCAAAGAAGTGGCGGCCAAAGCGTTCATTGAAAACGCCACGGGCGTCAATCGAATCCTTGTCGACGCCAAAGTGGAGAAGGATATTGGGGCGGTAAACTAACGCGTCATAAGAGGTGAGAAATAATGGGTTTATTGGGAACTGAACTACAGGGTTGGGGAATTGAAAGAATGTTTTGAAGCTATGGATGAGGAAAGGTGCCTTGTCGGAGGGATCAAGGAGATCAAAGAGATGTTTTAGTTTAGAAAGAAGAGGATGGTTACGGTTTTTTGTCAGTTTGAAGAGGAATTTATCTGACAGGAACTGACTACGCAGATTCAACGGAGGTTCGCCACACTCGACCTGCATAGCATTGATGGGCGAAGATTTCATGGCTCCTAAGATTATGCGCAGGCATTTGGATTGGATCTTATTATATCTATTCACACTTGCTGAATTGGGAATGAAGAGAAAGGATCCATAGTCAAAGTGGCTCCGGATGATGGCGTTGTAGAGTAATTTTTGGAAGTAAGGATGTGAGCCCCACCAAGTACCTGCAAGGGATCGTAAAATATTGATGTTTCTCTCCAATTCTTGCGAAATAGAAGTAGAGTGAGGGGAGCCAGTCAGTCTAGAGTCACACGTAACGCCCAGAAATTTGATTATACTACGCTGGGGAATCATCTCGTCGTGTATGTGAATGGTGATAGATGGGATGACTCTTTTTTTGCTGAAAACAATAACAGAGCTTTTAGAAGCAGAAGGGGAAAGATGGAGTCCTAGCCAATCACTAAGATGGCTCAGAGCTGTATTAAGGTGGATGACTGCCTCTTCTATAGATGAAGATGAAATATATAAGGCGAGGTCATCGGCGTATTGCAATACCTCACAGAAAGAGACGAGAGGTTGTCCAAGGTCATGAGTGTAGAGGTTAAATAGGAGAGGGCTTAGGACAGAACCTTGAGGTAGACCTTTACAGACAGTCCTAGGGGAGAGAACATTGGAACCAAACTTAACGACAACAGATCTCTCCACCAGCGAATTGTGGACAAAGCGAATCATCTTCTCTAAAAACTAAAAAACTAAAAACACTAACCACTACAACACATACACTTAAACCACTTAGATAGACCATAACGCTAGTTTTCCACCCACGTTTAGTCGCTATCCCAGTCTCTAGCAAAAAAATCCCATAAACAAATGATCATTCCCAATAATTTCTTGACTGAATGTATTATTATTATCATATAAATGTCATAGAAATATGCGGCGGTAAAGTTATATGAAAATCCTTTATTTGCCTATATTTTTTTTTTATATAGTCCACTGCTGGAATGTCTGAAACCTCCCCAAAAGAGCGCAACAAATGCTTTTATAAGAAACATTATTTACAGAATTTTAAAGAATTACTTACTTATTTCGAAATTCAAAGAAATCATGGACCGCTAGTTTTTTCAGCATTGAATACCTTTAATTGGTATTTTATTCTAAAAGTGCGCAGGAAGTTTATTTCAATTTTTAATTTATTTTTATCTATCTTCGTAAACTATCGTCTGTGTAAGTAAGTAGGTAGTAAGTATAAAGTGCTATTATCTCACTCGCGAGACAGTGCGATTCCTGATCTCGGGTCAGTGGTGGATTTGCCAGTAGGCTGAGTAGGCTAGAGCCTAGGGTGCCGGCAGATTTTAGGAGGCGGCAAATTAGGCCCCGTCTCGAATTTACACACACAACAAAAGAAAAGTCATCCGCACGGTTAATACGAGTATGTCTTCGTTCCTGCGAAAACAGAATTTGGAAAACATTTATCCAAACTTATACCTATAGCAGTTCGCATGGCCACCAGCGAGAAATTGTTCGGGTGAGAAAGTTTTTTCAGCGGGTGAGAACTAAAATCTTTCTTTTTTTTTTCGTTTAGGGGTAGGCGGAAAAGATCTACCTAACCGCATACCTCATAGTTTGGGACAACGACAAGGGAAATGTGGGCCCTCACTCACTAAATAAACCAGCTGTGTGATGTCTCTCCACCTGTTCTGGAGGATCACTGGAACTATGTGACATTACTCCAGTGGTTCACTGGTGGAATACCCTTTCGGGACCTACCCTATACTGAGTGGCACTTCCGCATACCGGAGCGTCGCATCTTTGTGGGAGACCTTGCAGGTGGCGGACCTTTCCCGGTCCATGACCTGCGGGCTTAGCTAGAGTGGCATCAGGCGCACATACTCGCGCCTGTGGTTCGGGTCAGCGGAAGAATCGTCCTCCCTGGCCTTCTTCACCGTTTGAGACCAAAATGATGTCATCTTGGACATCCTGGCATCGACCGCTGTCCAAATTCAATCGCTACAGCCATAGTAAAAGGAAACAAGTACAGTAACTCAGGCCCCGTGCGCGCGATAATTACCTAAGCACGCAGGGCTGGTCACTGTTAGTTTATTCAATCGTCATAAATACAGAGCTAGCGCCAGGGTCCCACAAGGTTCCGTTCTCTTACTGTACACCAGCGACATACCTCAGCATTGGCAAGTGCATACAGCACTTTTTGCAGACGTTACAGCTATCTATTTTTCAGGGATTAACCCTCTCACAGTGCATAGGAAACTCTAATCTGCGGCCACTGCCCTCAGTACGTGGTTTAGCAAGTGGAGAATAGAGATCAATCCCAAGAAGAGCCAGGCGGTCATGTTTCATAGGACTACCCCAACTGTATCCCCCGGAGGTGATCAAACAGATTAGCATCTTTAGTAAACCTATTCCTTGGAGTAGGCGAGCCAAGTACTTAGGTGTTATTCTAAATAACAGACTCACATTCGCCCGTCACATACAGGTGGTAGGCTCTCGCGCAGCCTTTGTTACGGGGCGTTTACACTTTCTGTTAAACTCTAGGTATAAACTCTCACTTAGGAATAAGGTCAGACTCTACATGCCCTATTATGACGTACGCCAGTTTAGTATTTTCACACGCCAAGGCACATAGGATCCATAGATTACAAACACTACAGAATAGCTTCATGCGCAGAGCTAAGGGTGACTCGTGGTTCATACGCAATGTCAACCTCCACATAGACTTGCAATTGCCTACCAACAAGCAATTTATGAAACGGTGTTCCTGTAGTTTCTTTGACTCCGCCATTACTCACGCCAACCCTCTTGTGGTTGAGGCGGCTAGGTACAAACCATCTTATACATCGCGCGTGTGCAGACCGCGACATTGCCTCGACGAAGTCGACGACGAAATAACACACGCTCGTTTCGTCCCCGCCGACGAGGGCGAAAGACGTGTCGCGGTCAAATCATAATCGTGGGAAGATCCCATTTTGCCAGCAACGGTCCTTACCCCACAAGGGGTGCCCTCGGGTAGCGTTGTTTAAATGTTGGGTTGAGAGCCCTCTGCGCTCACCACTTGTCCGAATAAGGTTGTAATAGCCATCTGAGGCTAACAACCAAAGTCACACACAAAAAAAAAATACGGCAATGCGTACGAAACGACGGCGCAACCTAGACGGGCGCACCTTTAGCAGTTTTATATTTTGTTATTGGGTGCGTGCGGCGACTCGTAGGCACTGGCACGCACACATGCAAATCGTGCTCGGTTCGTTTGTATGAAGATAACTTACTTCTTTCCTTATACTATGCTACAGCGCATCGAGCTGACGACGCTCGGAAGCGAGAGGCCCCCTCTTGTTACCGCGCCGTGTCCTCGTCGCAGTCGCAATGTGACAGCACGGAGTCACTTCTCTTCTTGCAACTATGTGCACCTGCACCAGTCAGAAAGTAGGGAATCCGTGCCGTCACCCCGCCCACTCCTCCAGCACTGACTGAAGTGCCCCCGATTTATAAAATCACGCAAAAAGATAATATAACTTTCATTGCTATTAAGCTATGAAAGTTTTATATTATCTTTTCAATTATGATTTCTACGAGATAATTTAATAGGGATATTGTTCGTATTGTTTTTAACTTGAAGTGCAATTAAAAGTATAATGTTTGCTGAATGTACATTACATAAAGAAGGGTAAAGCTGATGTTATAAGGACGATATATACGACGATGCCATAATCATAAAGTTGCAATTATAGATTAACAAAAAAGATACTGTGAACTATGGTATCGAATTTCAGAGGTTAGTCCATTCATCCATCCATCAGCCTTTCGACGTACACTGCTGGACACAGGCTTCCCCAAGAGAACGCCACAATGAGCGGTCCTGTGGGCTATCAGCTTGGCAGGCGGGTTGGCGATCGCAGTGGATGTTGTTAATACTCGAGGGAGTGCTGCTGCCGACTCCCCCGGTATTCCCTCAGTCAGTCTCAATTCTAAAGCCGGCCCCACACGGTGGGACTTAAATTGTTTAAGAGATTCTGAAGTGACAGAGGTTAGCAGGGGCGGCAAAATTTGAATAGCCTTCTGGCGGCAAATTCGTAAATCCGCCACTGTCTCGAGTGCTATTCAAACAAGCAAGAGGAATTCTCTGGAGAGTACGGGTAGGGTTCATCCATACCATGAAATGACCTCGTCCAAGACGGTTCCTTTTCAGGGCTCTGGAACCGTGTGGACTCTGGAATGAACTTCCTGCTATGGTGTTTCCACACCGCTACTCATGTAGCTTGTCTGTTCCCATGGTGTTTCTAATGTCCATAAGCGGCGGTGACTTACCATCATGCTCATCTACCACTGCTTTGGCACTAAAAAAAGAACTCTCATCGTTAATCGGTATATTCTGATAAACAAATGCTTCGCGACACAACCCGTCAATGTCCCCAGTTGGCCACGGGTTGGTTTTTGACGTGACAACGTCTAATAAATCGATGAATGTCAGCTGCACGCACGAAAAAGGATGACTCATTGTCCCGTTACGCTCATTGTACGCTTGCGCCGCATCCAATTTTATTCATAAACTAGCCTTTGCCAGCGGCTTCGCCGCAGCCAAAAGCTAGTTTTTCTTTTATATCTCAGGTTCCCGATATAGTATCGGGATAAAATGTCTACCAGTTTTTAAGTCAAATCAAGGCCTTTCAAATAAAAAAAGTTGCATCAAAATCCATCTAGTAGTTCTTTTAAATAAATTCTAAAAAATATTCTAGTTTAAATAATTTTCTAGTTTTTCGGTTATATCTCAGGTTCCCGATATAGTAGCGGGATAAAATGTATACCAGCTTTTAAGTCTAATCAAGGCCTTTCAAATAAAAAAAGTTGCATCAAAATCCGTTCAGTAGTTTTTGTGTGATGCGCAAACAAACAAACAGACAAAAATTCTAAAAAAAATTGTTTTGTGCTTAGACATGCCTATATTATTATAGCCTATAACAGTAATTTTATCTCAAATAACTTAAATGTACAGACACAGCTCTGTTACAGCTTTATAATAGTACTAGCGTTTGCCAGCGACTTCGCCGCAGCCAAAAGCTAGTTTTTCGGTTATATCTCAGGTTCCCGATATATTAGCGGGATAAAATGTCTACCAGTTTTTAAGTCAAATCAAGGCCTTTCAAATAAAAATTTACATCAAAATCCATCTAGTAGTTCTTTTAAATAAATTCTAAAAAAATCTAGTTTAAATAATTTTGTAGTTTTTTGGTTATATCTCAGGTTTTCGATATAATAGCGGGATAAAATTTATACCAGTTTTTAAGCCTTATCAAGGCCTGTCAAATAAAAAAAGTTGCATCAAAATCCGTTCAGTAGTTTTTGTGTGATGCGCGATCAAACAGACAAACAGATAAACAGACCAACATACAAAAATCTAAAAAAAATTGTTTTGTGTTTAAACACGCATATATAGCCTATTACAAACATTTTTTTTCAAATTTCTTAAATGTACAGACACAGCTCTGTTACAGCTTTATAATAGTATAGATAGAAGCAAAGAGTAGGATAGAAGTATGCAATCATTTCTTTCATTAATGTTTTGTAATGACTTTGTCACGTTAAACTGTCGTCCGTTAACCGACTTTACAGACAACTATTTGTTTTTTGTTTATTGTTAAGTTATTTGTTGGCTACGTTAGTAAAATGAGCTCGCGTAGACGAGGAAAGATTCTTCGATGTGATGCTCGTAAATCGTGCATAATATTCCCAGACGAAAAAAAAAAATATTTGGATCATTACGAACAATCTAGTGAATCCACAAAAAACCATGCCAAACTAGTTATTACACGTCTCACGTAACACACATGCAAACAAAACCATGCCGAAACGAAGTGACATAAGCCAAGAATGTAACCAGAATACGGATTTATATCCGTGTGGTGATGGATTAAGAATACAAGTGTCACCACCCCATTCTTTCCCACGGGTGTCGTATGATAGCAATTATCATCCATTGCACGACTGGTGGTAGGGCTGGGTACCAAGTGGAAGTACTCACTTGGTATCCGGCCCGAGCGGGTTGGTACCACCATCTCCCGTGTGATCGGCCATGAAGCACATTGTTGCGTTTTGGCTGTAGCAGGAGATAGCCGTTTATATTTCATTTCATCTGTGAAATGAATTGGTGAACAGCGGCTTGACAATACTCTCGGTATAGTCAAGTCCATGGGCGACGGTTCCTATATGTTTTAAACACAGAACTTTTCGATTTTTTCTTTCCGGTGACAACACTTTCACACGCACACATCTTTAAAAAAGTGGCTTCACGTTTTAGTTGGCAATGGGGACTTATTTTTTTTTAGTTTACCCTATTCGTTGCCCCGAACGACGAGATGTGCGGTTTAGGAACATTTTTTCCCGCCTTGACAAAAAAAGGGGTAAGCAAGGCTCTATCACAGGCTCTATCACAAAACAAATTCTCAGCCATACATTCACTCAGAGACAGTATTCAGTCCATCTCCTGTACAAGCTCGATTTAGCCTCTATTTCACATCTATAAACGCACTAATACGCCAACTCGGCAGTAAATTATTGCCGAGTATCAAGTTGATTACATGTCGTCATAGTGACGCCTTTCCGAAAATACTTACGTAGTATAGGAGCTTTCAGTCTAATCAAATACTTACTGTTTGGGCGTGTGACTGAATGACCTCGATCCCATATAGGCGTCTTTAGAATGAAATAGTTAACTATTCGGCATAACTTTTGTTAAATACTGATATTTTAAACAGGTACAAAAAAGGTAGAATAGTTTAGATGTCGGTGGTAACTACAGAACTACTCGAAGGATTTCAAAAATTTTTTTCACATGGATTTGGACTGGTTAGCAAAGGCTATATTATATAGATATAATTCCAATAAAAATAAGAGCTTTTAATGGCGAAGCTGCGGGCTAGTGGTTAGTAAATATTCTCCTCAATCTTTGTATTTCGTTTAATTAAACATAATATTTGTAGAAAATAAGTTTTGTAATTAAAAAGTTAAAGAGTTTGTTTCTCAAATACCTATCTGAGTAGATAGCTGTCATAAGCATTTATAGTCTAAAAGAAAAGAAATCTCATTTTTATTTTTTTTATTAGACATGCTGATATTATTATAAATTTGATATTATGTTACTTTTAAATCCTAGACACCTAGTTACAATTTTAGTAACAACTTTTATTATGTAAAGGTATGATGCGCATTAAAATAAACGGCTTACCTTTTCGGGTACCCTCTACTGAGCGTCGCACTCGCACCACTCGCACCATTCTTTGTAAGTACTTATGTACCTTATATTTGTACATTGGTATTATTTATCTCAAAACTTATCTGTCGTCTGTGTGACCATGCCAACACATTACCCCACCACCTACTGTTAGGCACTGGTCTCCTCCTCTCCTCTACAAATGAGAAAGATTTAGTAGTTTACCATGCTGGTTCAGTGCGGATTGGCAGGCTTGATGACCATACTATATTTTCCCGCCTTAACAAAAAAAAAGGCTTGATATACCATCCGCCGCCCGACTACCGAAGTAATGCAACATAGTTCCAGTGGCCCGCCAACACAGGCGGAGAGACGGCACACAGTGGGTTTATTTAGTGGATGAGAGCCCCACACTACCCTATTCGTTGCCCCGAACGACGGAGTGTGCGGTTAGGTACATTTATTCCAGCGTTAACTAAAAAGAAAGGCTTGATGTGCCATCGAAAACTCTCCTAAGCGTGCATCTTTGTTTTTCTTCACAGAGTAGTTATTTGTAAACAAATATTTTATTTTGAAAATCTATTATCGCCACGAATGATTCTATAATTCCTTTTGAGACATACGAACCATCAGCACCAGCGAGCCGAGAATCGAAAACGCATGCTTTGTTTATAACGAAAACGCTACATTAGTTTTCCGCGCGAGAACTGGGCGACACGAACAAGGTAACATAATTGATCCAAACGACGAGCTATTGATACTAACAGTCAAGGTCGCGTGACCCGCTAAACCTAAACCATGAATCTATAAATAACTAGCCAATGCCCGCGGCTTCGCCGCAGCCAAAAGCTAGTTTTTCGGTTATATCTCAGGTTCCCGATATAGTAGCGGGATAAAATGTATACCAGTTCTTAAGTTCAATCAGGAGCTGTCAAATGAAAAAGTTGCATCAAAATCCGTTCAGTAATTTTTGCGTGATGCGCAAACAAACAAACAGACAAAAATTGTTTTATATAGCATATTACGAGTACAGTAATTTTTTCCCAAATATCTTAAATGTACAGCTCTGTTACAGCTTTATAATAGTATAGAAGATTACAGACGATTGTGAGCTGTATCGACATGTACAATACAAAAGTGAACTCTATCGACTGTCACTTATTTTTACACATAAAATCTAATGGTTGATTAAAGTTAGTAAATGTGATTTCTACACGTTATGTTCCTTTGTTTAAACGTGAAGTAATGACTCATGCTAAAATTAGGGATCCTCATATTAATCATATGGGTTCCGCGATACACAATTATATAATATTACTAGCTTTTGCCAGCGGCTTCGTCGCAGCCAAAAGCTAGTTTTTCGGTTATATCTCAGGTTCCCGACATAGTAGCGGCATAAAATGTCTACCAGTTTTTAAGTCAAATCAAGGCCTTTCAAATAAAAAAAGTTGCATCAAAATCCGTTCAGTAGTTTTTGTGTGATGCGTGAACAAACAAACAGATAAACAGACAACAATTCTAAAAAAAATTGTTTTGTGTTTAGACATGCCTATATAACCTATTACAGTCATTTTTTCTCAAATATCTTAAATGTACAGACACAGCTCTGTTACAGCTTTATAATAGTATAAGATTATATTTAATGTATGGATTACATATTACACATTCTTACAGTACGGGTTCTAGGTTACGCCTTCCTCCATAAGTTCAAAATTGTATTTCGCAGATTGACGATTTTGATTAAGTTTATTAAAAATTTTATTTCTATTTCTATATATTAACATAACAAAATTAAGTAAATCATAAGAGTTCCTGCACTAACTGAATGCACATTCACAAATTGGCTTTTATTTTCACTGTTTAACACTGTTTTAGGACATGGGATAAAAGTTGTAGATGTTCCGCTGATAGATTTTCGGCTGAAGACATCTTTCGGTGTTGTTATAGGTACTGGGTAAATGTATAATAGGCACGCTGTAGAAGATTTCACCACTTGATTGTAGGTGTCTTTTCTTCAATATTACTTTTCCTATTTTCACTTCGCAGGTATTGTTAGGAATCACGATGTATGTTCCCATGATATCACGATGATTAATTTCATTTTCTCAATATTCTGTTACTAAAATATGGACGCCGGCAAGTACTATTCATGTACCTTCTTTAATGGGTTTTATCTTAATGTTAGTGGTTCTAACTATTAATAGTGAGCATGATGTGATATTTGTAGAATATTTAACATTTATCTCTGTCTTCAAATAATGTATTACTTTTATAGCAAATAAATTTTTCTTCATTTATTTCTTTACATGGCTCTCATATGTGAAGTTTTCAGCCCTTTTGTAAGGACATAGGAATACATTGGAATGATTAGAAATGTTAGGTTTAAATTGGTATTATACATAGGAAATGGATGTAGTCTATAATAGTTATATATTTTCAATTGGACAGTTGAAGCTGACATAATAAACGTTATCTGTTTGCCTTTTACATATTATATTAATACAATGTTCTATGTTTATTAAGTTTTCCATAGTTACAGGAAATAGTAATTTATCTGATAATTCGATTTCTTTTAAAGTATTATAAAGTTCGTTAGTTCTTGTGTTAATATAAATTAATGTAAAACGTTCATTCGACTAAAAGCTACAGCTGTCTCGACTTCATGTTGTTTTTGTGTGTTCTTTGATTAATTGTTGTGTATATTCTTTATTAAAATCTACATCAAATACGCTTGAAGAGTCTGTATGGCCAAATACTACCTCAAAAGGTGTTAAACCAGTTGTTGAGTAGATAGACTGGTTATATGACATTATAGCGTAAGTCAGTGGTAAGTCATGACCATGGAAGTAACATGTATACAACGATAGGTCTATGGTCATGACTGATAATATATCTGTTGTCTTTCTTTCGTATTTAGCTAATCTGTATATTTCTAAAATGGTAGAGTGGCTCAGACTAAGGCTGAGTAGAGTGGAATCGCTCTACTAATCCCATAGAGTTAGGATTATGTGGGGTACTAACATGTACCTAATTCTACTATATAATATGATAACATTTATTTCAATAAATTATTATTGATTTCAGTACCTGGATCGGACCTTATTTTAGTTGGTACTCCATAAAAAGAAAAGTATTTTAATAATGCTCTTATTAACTTTGTTTAGCACCTACATCATACTTCATACTAATATTATAAATGTGAATGTAAGTTTGTTTGTTACGCTTTCACGCGAAAACTACTTAACCGAGCATCATGAAACTTTGTACACATATTATTGGAGGTATTAGAAGTAACATAGGATAATTTTTCAATAAATAAAATATTTTTTAGGAGAGATAAAAAAAAATTGTCATTTCAAGGGTTGCTTTATTTATTTTTAAGAAATTCCTCGCGGATGAAGTCGCGGGTAACAGCTAGTTAGTTTATAAGTTTAAACATTGTAAGAAAATTTAAAATTTGAAAAAGTGGCTCTTGAGTTTCTTTCCGGGTTCTTCTCATGAAAAGCCTTACTACGGATTCCGGCCGCTTGGCGATTGCAATCGCGATATTGCGGCTGCACTTGCCTCAAGCGCTCGTGTTAATTATTAGTAACTTTGACGATTTTAAGTGCTATACTATAAGCCTATGAAATAAAGATATTTTTGAATTTGAATTTTGTATTACGATTATGTCTGAAAAATCCAGACTGTTCTCGGAAATTGTTGGTGGCGATTATTACCCACTCTAAAAGGGCGTGGACCTCTTTGCTGATTATTTTGTTAGTTACATTTAAACCATGATTAATGTTGCTTTGAATTAATGTCCCACACTTTTTTGTACAAAAATTATTTGGTGCGAAATTTGGTTTAACTGGTATCTGTGGACGTGGTAATTGATTTTGGATACCAAATTTAAATTGATTGGGTAACACGTTTGTTGTACCGAATTTGAAATTATTAAATTTTGTACGCATTGGACGGTTTGTATTAGAATTATTATTTTGTTTTATTTTATTTCGCGAGTTATATTGCGCTTGGAAATTCACTTCCTCTGTGACAACACTTAACGCTGATTCTAACGTTGTGCATTTATTTAATCTAACGAAACGAATAATTTCTTCTGGTAAGTTATATAAAAATACGTTTAACGCTGTGTTGTTATAAATTATTTGTTTCGCGGATTTAACGCCTTCATCTGTTAACAAATTAACTTTTACATTAGCGAACTTCTAGTATTTTGCATACGATGGCATAAATCAATATAAGATTCACTCTCCCACTTATTAAAATAGCTGCCTTACCTACTAACCTACTAGTAATACAATGGAATAAATATGTTTGCTGTGAAAGATTATTATCTCCACTGAAACTTCTTATAACATATCACACTTAGATATAAATAAATTTAATAATTTCTCATCTCTATCAAAACGTGGGATAATGCCTAGTATTTCTTTAGGAATTAATGTGATTTGATTCATTTTTATATTTTATTATAATAACTTTTTTATAAGGCAAATAAATAGCTCAATTGGCGATTCTTGTCCAAAATAATAGTTTAGCAATGTTTGTCTAAAAATACACAGTACGTTTACTTGGCGATTTTCAGTCCAATCAAAACGTAACTATAACTATAGACAGGGATATAGGAAACAGAAGGGGAGGAAAGAGGCCACTCACATGTCTGCTCTCTACCATGCCAATTTGAGGTGATACTCTGGTGCTATAGCTGCTTCTGCTACTCCGCACACGCCGCTGGGTTGACGTATTTGTTTGGTTCTTTACGGATTTGTCGTAACGTGATTTGCCCGATTTTTGTGACTTAAAATAACGTTACTTTACGCGACAAAATATCCGGTCCAGCTGCGCCAGTCAAATAATCACGGCTTAAGTTTTTAAAAACTATTTAAGTATTAAACTTAAACAAATTTACAAAGGTCAAGTGTGCTCAGCATGAACTATACGGTAGGAATATCAAGACAAGAATGAATTTGTGGGCTCTCAGGCCGACTTAAATATTAAATACATTGCAGACGATTGTGAGATGTATCGACATGTACAATGCAAAAGTGAACTTTGTAGACTGTTACTCATTTTACAAATAAAATCTAATGGTTGATTAAAGTTAGTAGTAATGTGATATTCTACACGTTATGTACCTTACAATTATTTGTATGATGAACACAGATATTTGTACTGCGTCTGGGTGTTTTCTATCTATTATATGTATGTATTTACAAAAAAAGGAATATAATAATGGCTTATATCCGTAATCTGGTACCCATAGCACAAGTTCTAAGCTTAGTTTGGGATCAGAGGACGTTGTGTGAAATGTTCGAGAATATTTTATATTATCTCATGTAATTTGTCATATATACAGATTTGTAGATATTTATTAGCTGTATTCTTATAATTAATAGTACTTGTGGTCCATACGTTTAGATAAACTATTCTGACATCAGTATTCTAACAGTAGGTATGTGTAAAGATATCACTGAAGGAATGTAATATGGTTCCGGTGGCCCGCCAATAAAGGCGGAGAGACGGCACACGGCGGGATAATATATTTGAGAGGGATTTAAGATATTTGAGAATTACTCTATTAGGCTATATAGCCGTGTCTGAACACAAAACAATTTTTTTTAGATTTTTTTCTGTTTGTCCGATCGCGCTTCACGCAGAAGCTTCTGAACGGATTTTGATACAACTTTTTTATTTGATAGCTCTTAGACTGGTATACATTTCATCCCGCTACTATATTGGGAACCTGAGATATTACATAAAAACTAGCCTTTGGCGGCGGCGGAGCCGCGGGCAAAGGCTAGTATATATGTATAATTAGTTTTGCCCGCAGCTCCGCCGCAGTTAAAATATTATATAAATTTAGTAATATTTACGGTTTTTAATTGGGTTCCCATGATGACGATTATACTTTTAAACCAAAAAAGGACATTCTCTATTTTTTTTTGTTTTATCCATCCATCCATCCATCCATCAGCCTTCCAACGTCCACTGCTGGACATAGGCCTCCCCAAGAGAACGCCACAACGATCGGTCCTGTCCTGTCTTTTATGTACGCTTAATTATAGCTGGTGCCAAGTACATCAACTACTGACTCGACTTCAAAATAATTACAAGTATTTTTTTTCTTTTTTTTTTCAGAATACTGCGAACCAAGGAAGCTTCCTACAAGGGTTTATCGCATCCCTCGCCGTGGTCGTCGTATCAGAACTTGGCGACAAAACATTCTTCATTGCAGCCATCATGGCGATGAAACACCCAAGGATCGTAGTGTTCGCTGGTGCTATTTCAGCTCTAGTAGCCATGACAGTTCTCTCAGCAGCGTTTGGCTGGATAGCTACCCTGATACCTCGAGTATACACATATTATGCCAGCGCAGTGTTATTTGCGATATTTGGCGTTAAAATGCTGTGGGATGGGTGGAAAATGAAGCCCAATGAAGGACAAGGGGAATTACAGGAAGTACAGATCGAATTAAAGAGAAGAGAAGAGCGGGTACATATTTTCATATTTTGTATATTTGTAGAAATTATGTTAAAAAAAATTATCTACCTATTTACTGCCCCACTACCCCTACGGGTAGGCCGTAGCCCACTACACTGACCCAGCGTGGGTTAGACTTCACAAGTCGTCAATAAAATCTTTAGACATGCAAGTTTCCTTATAACGTTATCCTCCATCGAGCAGTGATAATTTGTAAACAAATACACACATAATTTTGGATAATCTCGTGAAGACAGAGGTGTGTGTGGTCTGGGCGTCAGTCTGAGGATTCTACAAGATACCACTCTCATATTCACGGACATTTCACCCAACGTCCAATGGTCCCAAACTAAGCTTAACGCTTGTGCTCTGGTCAGCAGACCACGGATATAATACAGGTATATATTACTTTTTTTTGTGAATATAATAGATATAAATATATAGAAAACACCCAGACGCAGTACAAATATCTGTGTTCATCACACAAATATTTGTCCTGAGTGGGAATCGCACCAACGACCTAGTGCACGGAAGACGGCTACACAGTTACACTGCCGACTACGCCACAGGCCCGTCGTAGATACGAGTACTATATTAATATTTTTAGTTATAATACTTTGCCAACCTAAGTTTTCGTCTGATTCTATGAGCTCAAATATTACGTCAGCAAAAAATTTTGGAACCGATATTAAAGGATCTCAGCTGATCTCAGACGTCATACAGATATAAATCCAGGAAAAATCTCAGTAGCAGCCCGGAGTTTGGAAATGTGCCCGGTAGACAGCAATAGGCTCACCACCTATTTATTACCTACGTTGGAGTTAAACGTAGCTGGCGAGCCGTGGGTGTGTAATACACCTCTGCCTTCCCCTTCGGGGAAAATATGAGTGGTGCTATGTTAAATCTATATCAACAATACACAGCTACATGCCTCTTGAACTATCTTGATAATCTAAATAATGTTCATTTCATATCCATACGACATGATCTGTTATTGTCTACACAATCTCGAGACAAGCTACGTGCTTATTCTACCTTTTTTATATGATAAATGATAATGTAATCGATAATTAAGATCCTAATTTAGAACAACACAATTGTTTTTTTGCACGTCTCATAAGCGAAGCGTTGAGGTGGGTGTCACTTCACGCAATACAATTGATTTTTCAAACTTTAAATGTCTCTATTTATCATATATTGCACTTGTAAAATATTATATACACACGCATATCAAGAAACATACTATTTTTAACACTCATGATATTTTTGATGTCATTTTTGTTATTAAAACTATTTAAAAATGTTCTGTCTTGGACGTCCGTGTGTCTTATGTGCGGATCCTGTATTTTATCACAATAACGACCGAAATACTTTATTAATCGAATCTTTTTTTTTCTCTTACGCTTCAGTATAATTAGGAATAGAACCCTATCACTTGTTTATTGCTTATGATGGCAGACGAGTCACGGCCCACCTGATGGTAAGTAATAACCGTTGCTCATGGACTCGACTATACCGAGAGTATAGTCAAGCCACTGCGCACCAGTTCATTTCTCAGGTGTGAAATGATAGAATAAACGGCTATCTGCCGCTACAGCCAAAACACACTGACGTGCTTCATGACCGGTCACTCAGGAGACGGTGGTACCGACCCGTTCGGGCCCAATAGCAAGTGATTTCTCTCACTTAGTACCCCGCCCTACCACCAGTAAAATTACGCATGCCATCTGTGATTCCACACACAAAACAGGCAGTAAGTGTTTATTAAATACAATTTTTTTTTTTAATATTTTCTATTTAAACACAAAGTGAAAAATGTGAAATCGAAAATAACAGTCACGAGCAGGATTTGAACCTGCATCTCCTGGATACCGTCCAGATGCTTTGCCAATTAAGCCATCGTGACAATTGCTCCTGACTGCTAATTTCGACAACACATTCATACTTAACCTCTTTGGGTGACGCCTGCGCCATCTGTCGGAAGTATTTTCATACATTTGAATTGGCAAAGCATCTGGACGGTATCCAGGAGATGCAGGTTCAAATCCTGCTCGTGATTGGTCGAACCTGAGACTTCATAATCCACAGTCGCATGCACTACCGCTAGATAGCCGACGCAGGGATATAATAATATCGTAAATATTATAACGTAAGCTAATGCCGATATCTCATGCCGAGTGTAATGGATTCAATTTCCATATTTATATTCAATTTCTCCTCAGTACGGAAATTTATTTATATACGAGTATAAATGAAGTTTACAAAATGGAAAGTATGTTAGAAAAGAAGTCATATTTACGAATGGATAAAATTTTATAACTAAACCTAGTATCTGGGCTGAAAAGTAGATATGACTTCGGGTATCTGTTAAGATTATTTAGGAAATCTTTAATCAAATAGGTTTCAGATAACATTGTGCAAATCTAATTCAACCTATAAAAGATTTTCGTAAAGGTGTCGTGTACATAAAATATTAAAATAAAAAAGATTAAATAAAGTGTTTTTAGCAATTTATACGAGGCCTTAAAAGTAACATAGTGTGTGCGCATATTTAGACAAAATATGTCTAGATCTAGACAAATATGTTTCATCCCATTTTTGACCTAATTCCACAGATGAGTTTATTTACTTAAAGGTTTACGTGAGTTTTAATGCGTATTATTAAAATGCCGCTAAAAGAAATTGCTATTTCAGGAAGACCACGAAGAGAGCCAAGATATGTTAGAACAGACTCGAGTGGAAACGAGGCGGAGGAAACGCAATGCCGTTCTCAAAGTGCTACTCCAAGCAGCTACCTTAACCTTCTTGGCAGAGTGGGGAGATAGATCGCAAATAGCCACTGTGATGCTAGCGACCACAGAAAATACGTTTGGTGTTGTAGTTGGGGGTGCTTTGGGGCACTCTTTATGCACCGGTCTCGCTGTGATAGGGGGCAGAATGATCGCCGCCAAAATATCCGTTAGAACTGGTTAGTATTTTGACGTAACTATCCTAAAATGGCAAAGGGTATGTCACAAGCCAATGCGAAAGTCTTTCTATAGATGTTTTTAATTAATCTATTAAAAACTGTGATAGTTTGTGATTAATAAGCAAATAATTTAGAAACGTCGGGCTCTAAAACTAGCCTATAATTTACATGAAAGTTTATTAAGTTAGTGTTTCATTAGCTTTCATTGCCTTACGAGTAAGTATTCAATTATGATATTTTTATACTCGTATATATTTTTAGCATTTGACATGCTTACATATAAATTAACACAGTGTGAAAATCATGAAAATGTGAAATCGGAAATGATAATAAATATTCATGGACATTTCACACCACGTCCTCTGGTCCCAAATTAAGTTTAACGCTTGTGCTATGGGTTACGGATATAATACATATAGTACTTTTTTTTTCGTAAATTTTTACATATAATAGATAGAAAACATCCAGACGCAGTACAAATATCTGTGTTCATCACACAAATAATTGTCTTGAGTGGGAATTGAACCCACGACCTCGTGCACGGAAGTCGGTTACACTACCGACTACGCCACGAGGTCCGTCGAAATATATGTATTTTGTTTATTTTGCTGTCACAAAGTTGTGCTATTTTTTATTTTTTTTATTGCATGTTGTGACAGACGAGCCACGGCCCATCTGATGGTAAATGATAACCGTCGCTCATGGACTCAACTATAACGAGAGTATTGTCAAGCCGCAACGATGTGCTTCATGACCGGTCATACGGGAGATGGTGGTACCAACCCGCTGTGCTGCTCTGCTGCTCGGCATTGAATATACAATAAAATTACAATTACTTCAGTGCATTATATGTATAGTAACAGATAATGCACTGAAGTAATTGTAATTTTAAAATACAGCACTGAGATATTTCTTAGTTTATTGACTCAACTTTGAATAGTTTCCGTTAGTTTTTTAACACGTTTATAATTTTATGGTAATGATTTTTAGTATTTGACATGATCAGTTTTTTCACTAGAAATAAATTTTTGTGAAAGTGGAAAATGAGACATTTTCTACGAGCAGGATTCGAACTTGCGTCTTCCTCTATCCGGGAGGATGCTTTAGACCGCTAAGCTATCATGGAAGCCTGCTAAAACTTCCAGTCGCGCCATCTACCGGATGTATTTGCATACATTTTTGCTTTTTGTTTCTTGTTAACATGTTTTTCCTTTATCCACAGTTACAATAATCGGTGGTGTAGTATTCCTGTTCTTCGCAGTGAGTGCGCTGGTGATGGGCCCCGGTGAATAGATAAATACCTACCTATAATTACCTTTCTTAGTCAGTATTTTGTTTAATTGTGATGTTTTTTTTTTTTTGTAAAAACGGCGGACGTTAAGAACTATCTTTAAATGGAGAATTAAAATGGAGAAAAGCTTTGTTTCGCGTTCACTTGGTAGCGAACTGTAGAAAGATTTTATATCTAGTTTTATTTATCGTACAATTATATTGTGTTATATATATGCGGGTCTCCTATAACTTATAGGGGACCCGCGAGTGTAAATGTGGGTGGTGACATTAATATATGAGCAGTGTATCGCTATACAGACATAGGTACACCAGACATAACATTATAGGTAACATAACACGTACCTACCAACAGATTTGTCAAATACGTTTGAGTCAGGCATTAAGTACGTTTTGTAACTCATATCCAATGCAGGCACTCATCGATAAATATCGAGTGTTCGATAAAGTTAAGATAGCATTGTACCTACTACAAATAATTCCGGAACAATGATATTTGACAACACGTACTTACGAGTATGTACATAATGTTAAGTATCTACATTTGTAGCGTGAGATGTTGTAGGTGTTTTTGGGTGATGTTTAAGTACCTATACCTAATAGGTACATTGCCTTTAGTCTAGCCGTGATATACCATAATGTTTATTATACAATTATATCTGTTGTACTTACCTATATAATAGTCACTGTCCGTGTCTGTCCGATTCTGTGTTTATTGACAAAAAAATTCCTGCTTGAACTAACGTTACCTACGTTTTTTTTTTTGTTTTCGTGTAGTGGCAGACGAGCCACGGTCCATCTGATGGTAAATGGTAACCGTCGCCCATGGACTCGACTATACCGAGAGTATTGTCAAGCCGATGCTCACCAATTCATTTCACAGATATGAAATGAAATATAAACGGCTATCTCCTGCTACAGCCAAAACGCAACGATGTGCTTCATGGCCGGTCACACGGGAGATGGTGGTACCAACCCGCTCGGGCCCGATACCAAGTGAGTACTCCCACTTGGTATCCAGCCCTACCACCAGTCATGCAATGGATGATAATTGCTTACTTCCCTTAGTCGCCTCATACGACATCCGCGGGGAAGAATGGGGTTGTGACACTTGTATTCTTAGTCCGTCACCACACGGACAAGGCAGGAATTTTTTTTAGTAAATAGATGTATGTTTTGTAAACAAGCACCCGTGCGAAGAAAAGGCGGGTCGCTAGTATAGTCTGTAAAAAGAAATAAAATTGAAATGTCCGTTTCTAATGTATAAATTACAGCTTTTTACTATATTAAGTTACTTATAACCTCAGATCAAATAAAAAAGTCTTTTATTTGATCTGAGGTTATAACAAAATATATTTTTTTAAATCTTATGTATGTTTCATCACGATAATCTCTAAAACCATTATACCGATTTGAATAGGATTTTCATTGGCAGATAGTTGATGTTTTAAGGAGTAACTTAGGCTAGTATTTGGGAAATATATTATAGTCAAGGATCTGCACAAAGAAAGAAAATAACAAAAAGAATCCACATGGATGAAGTCGCGAGTTGCAACTATTAAAGTAAAATATTTTCTATTTGCGTTGCTTCCAAAGAAAACAATTAGCTAATTTTGCATTTAGTTTACAATAACTAGGCTAACTAACTCCTTATTAGAAAGTTAAGTATTACTCCTGTCTAGTCGTAATTTATCAAGATAACAAAATATGTGAGTACGTACATTTTACTACTGTCTGGAAATCATTTGCGATGCTCGGGTCACACTAGACAAGGACATTAACATTGCCATTTGACGTTAGGTGATAACTCCAGTGGCGGGCATTGATGTTGCCCATTGGTGCGGCCCGAGCATTTTTAAATAGGTACATCACATGAACCGCATTATTTACCTAAGTGCGTATTTGTAATATAATAGTCTCATTATTTCAGGTACCTATTTAATCGCCCTCAGGTTAGGTTTAACCTCACGGCCATTGACAAACAGCGCCTCTCGATGAGGGTGGTGAGTGTATGTGATTTGAATGCGCTGTAATTAATAATATTTATGTTAAATCTACGTATACATCATAATAAGATATTTATAAATAAAGTATTTTTTACATAAAGGACCCACCAGATCAGATAGGGTCAGAGTAGGATTAAGAAAGTATACGCAAAGCGTGGGCCGTACTTTTGGTGAGAGGTATACACGAGGGGTGTTTAAGCCGCTATACGATGCGCTTTTATGAAGACTGCGATAACCCGTTTATCCGCCAGACCTGATTAAGGATTTTTAACCGCTAGGCCGTCCTATGATTAGCTACGTAATTTTGTGGCTCGAAGGACCAAAACCCGCACTGTGAAGGTTCGCGTAAGGAAAAGAAAGTACGGTCGAATCATTGTTATTAAAGATGCTGGTACATCTTCTTATTTATTTAAATTATAACTATTTTTACTGATGTGATTTGAATGCGCTGTTATTAATTATTTAATACATTACATTAAGATATTTATAAAAAAAAGTAAATTTTTAGGTACTTATATCTAGGATATAATTAGGTACTACCTAGGTATGTATTTCAATGTGTTAGATAACAGGGGGTGCCTTGTGGCTTATCAGTTTGGCTATTTACAATTTTATCATTAATTTTGTTATCATCTATCATATTGACGAGTAAGATTTATAATTACGTACATATTTAATCGTCATTGTTATGTACATATTTAATTGCATAATAATAAATTTTGTTGGTAGGTAAATATCTACGTGCCTACTTAGTCTAATTACAAATATTGTATTCGTATTTTAGTTTAAGATCTATCTCGTTTTGAATAATATATATTTTGGATTATGTGTAAAAATATATTGATACATTTGTAGTTTCGCAAAATATAATCAAATGGCACTTATCTTTATAAATTATATTTTTATATTAGATTTATATTGTTGTTTAATTCAGGTTAGGTTTTACTTAATCTGTGGGTGTAACATTTTCCATAACATATATATCATCACGCCTGTAGTCTCCGAAGGGGTAGGCAGAGGCGTATTGCATACCCACGGTTCGCCAGCTATGTTTAAGTCCCACGTAATAGGGGGCGAGCCTATTGCCGTCTAACATTTCCAAACTCCTCCGGGCTGCTACTGAGAATTTATCTTTTTACCAAAAAGCTCAATAACACTGTCTGACCCAGGGATCGAACCCGAGACCTCATGATCCACAGTCGCTACCACTACCACTGCACCACAGAGGCAGTTAACATTTTCCAATAGATACCTACTTTTACGTAATCAACAACAGCTGGATGACGTGCAAACGTAAGTACTTTACAAAGAACGGATGTCCAAACAAGGGCCAAGGTTGTCACGCAATAGCTAACGAAAGAAAGGTTATTTAATAGGGACTATATACTTCCGAAAGCTACCTTGAGGCCTTGATGTGTATGGCAAGTTAGATTAAAAGATAAATAATTAAACAGGAAATAAGAAAGAACTACCAGCGGGTAATTTAATAAAAAATATGAGGAGCTTATAGGACCCTTTATTTTTGTTAAGGCGGGAAAAAATGTTCCTAACCGCACACCCGTCGTTCGGGGCAACGAACAGGGTAGCGTGGGGCCTTCACCCACTAAAGAAATCCACCGTGTGCCGTCTCTCCGCCTTTATTGGCAGGCCACTACTCTAGTGTAGGTAACTACCATTTTTGATCAGTATTTTAGCACTTGACATGCTCAGCTACTATAAAGAACAAATTATTTGTAGAAAGTGGAAAAAGATAACTTTAGTGCGAGCGGGAATCGAACCTGCGCCCCTTCCAATCCGGGGAAGTGCTGTACAGTACCTACTTGCCAATCCATTTTTTACCATTTAGTAATTTCAATTTTATAAGGAACTTTCTATATCATACTTTTGTGTCTCCTAATGAGAGTACTACAACTATGAGCATGGAAATAGATATACAGTCACCGGAATAGGATCAGTTCTTTCATTTCATATCTGAAATGAAATGGTGCGCAGCGGCTTGACAATACTCTCAATATAGTTAAGTCCATGAGCGACGGTTACCACTTACCATCAGGTGGGCCTTGCCTCGTCTGCCATCAATAGCATTAAAAAAAAAAGTCGCGGTTTCTTCCAGTTATCATATTTTGTTTTCACAATATTTAGTTCTATAGATAGAGAAGTTAGAAAATATTATTTTGTAAATTATGTGATACTACGACATTGCATGTTAAGGATACAAGCTTTAAATCTCTGCCGTCAACAAAGGACTTTTCCACTGGGTACTCTGGGGCAGTTGCCCCACATTCTATGGGGCCCTAGTTCATGCCAGATCAGCAAGCTAAAATCAAACTACAGTTATATATTCAGTACAATTTATTAAATGTGTACCTACAAATTAGCTTGTGTATGAACAGCAACAACTTATTTTGCATGTATTCAAAATATAATCACACACATTTACTTGTGCTTAGGGACTCCAATAGGTTAAAGATCCAGAAGAAGACACCATGCCTTTTGGCTGAATTTTATATTAACTAATCCCCGGAAAATCCTTCTCACAAAGCAACGTGTAGAGCGTACAGAAGATACCACTGAAGTAATGTCACACAGTTCCAGTGGTCCGCTAGTACAGGCGGAGCCACTGCACACGACGGGTTTAGTTAGTGGGTAAGGGCCCCACACTACCTGTTGTTCATTGCCCCGAACGACTGGGTGTGCGATTAGGCACATTTTTTCCCGTCTTCGGCGTACAGGAGATAATTTGTACTGTTGCCATCACACATCCACCATCACATGTTTTAAGACGTCCTCTATATGTGAGGTAGGTAATATTTTAAAGTACAAATTATTACTTGTGAATGAGGAAAAGAGAACTTTAGTGCGAGCGGGAATCGAACCTGCGTCCCTTCCAATCTGGGGAAGTGCTCTAATCCACTGAGCTATCGCACTACATTGAGTTAGAACACAACTTTTTTACATAAGTATTTATTATCATGATAAAATTATTGTTCCCACATGCATTCATAACCAAAATTAAACAAATTAAAATTGTCACTTTTTATATTAACACGATCAAAAAGATAATCGTAATCGTATAATTATATCTAAAGCCCATGTCAAAACGATGATTGATCCACTTTTAAACGTTTTTTTTCATATCTTTTTTAATTATCTGTAGTTTTGTTGACGTACATTAGATTACTGCAAGACTGTATTCTCTATAATAACAATCTTCATCGATTTTATCTAAAAATAAAATATTCGAGTCATAACCCTATATCTACATAATTATACCTACATAATTATGTGTATAACAAGTAGGTAATTTTGGACACCACAATAGAAGAACCCGATGTGTCTGTACGAAGAAATTATGTATCAAATATGTAAAGAACAAAACGTTTTCTTGTGTTTGTTTGTTAGCGCACATTTCTAAAATGACAGAACTTATTTTAATGCAGTAAAATATAGGCTAAAATTCATTTAAATCGGATGTCAGGATAAAAGTAAATAACGATGATTTAAAGATATGACAAAACTAAATCCCACACGTGCACATGTCCGCTCGTTGTGGCGCTGTTTTGGGTAGAGGGTCTAGCTAGATACGTCATCAAGGCTGATGCACGGATGGTGCACACAAAGTCGCGCACAAAAACTCATCCTTACTAATATTATTAACTAGATTCTGTCCGCGACTCCATTCGCGTGGAATATATTACTCTATGGTACATTAATGATTCCTAGTCTTGATCACACGTACCGAGCAAACGGGCGAGACAATAAAATGTTTCTGGGGGGTTAGGCAGAATCTCATATCTCACATGTCGATCGTATCGTGATCACTGTGATTGGTTGAGAAACCGACGCGTGATGTCGCAATAATCCGTTGGGCAATCACGGTGATCTCTCAAGTGATCACGATGGGATCGATATGTGGGATATAAGATTCTGCCTAACCCCCCTGGGCCGAGACAGTGACGTAAGCGAGTAGTTGTTTACACGTGATTTGAAATTAGCCAGCCCAGTCAGTTCAGTTCTATTGACACTACCTACAACTCGGACACGATGGATCGTAAGTTTCGTAAAATTAACTGAAAAAAAGACGCGCACAGCGACACTATGACAATCATGTGGCCGAATAGCGAGGCGGCACGTTCAGAGACATGCCGAGTGAGTAAGCGAAACTGTGCGGGGAAACGGGAGGGTGGACAATCGGCCTAGTAAGTAGAACGGGACCCGAGCTACTGTCTCGCCGCTTCGTTCAGCCGAGCCATTTGCTCGGTACGTGTGATCAAGGCATAAGTAAAATTAGTTATCCCGCGGGAAAAGTTCATTTTTAAAGTACCTACCCTATATACTTTCTGGAGTTCAGACTAAATGTACACAAATTTCATGATAATTGGTTCAGAAGTTAAGGCGAGTAAGCGTAACAAACACACTTTCGCATCCTTACTAATATTTAAAATGCGAGTGTTTCTTACCCTTTACGCCATAACTCAATCGACCGATCATCATGACAAAATGTATAACTACAGAACCCAGAAAATGACATACGCTAAAAATTTATAGTTCCTGTAGTATTAAACGTTCATTAGCGTACCATAGAATAAGAGAGAGTATTTGTATTCTGTAGTTGTAGGCAGTCTAGTTTATAATATTAGTGAGGTGAGGATGCGAAAGTGCATTTTTTGGTGGTTACTCTTTCACGGCATAACTACTCAAACAATCATCACGAAAGCATATAAGTAATAGTTCAGCCCCCTTAGAATGAAAAACGAAACGTTAGACGAACTTTTGTTTCAAGTCATTGTGATTGATCAATAGTCCGACACGTGATTCCTGATTAGTCGAGATTTCGAAGCGTGATTCAGGCGACCAATCACAATGAAGCGAAACGAAAGTTCGTCTAACGTTTCGTTTTTCATTCTAAGGGGACTGAACCCAGAAAAGTACTACTCTGTCAAGAAAGTATCGGGAAAGATCAATAATACACAATTTTTATTATTCATCCAAATTTATTTTATCACCTTCAAAGTATGCTCCTTCAGAAACGATAGAGTTACACCAACGAATAATCCAATCATCAAAACATTTTTTAAACGCTGTTTCCGGAATTGAGATCAGTTCTCGCCGCAAATTCCCCTTTATGTCTTCTACCGATTGAAAACGGGTGCCACGAAGTGGTAATTTGAGTTTAGGAAAAAGAAAGAAGTCGGCTGGAGCCATATCTGGTGAATATGATGGTTGCTCAATGGTATTTGTTGAGTGTTTGGACAAAAATTCATTCACAATGATGGCCTTGTGCGAAGGCGCATTATCGTGGTGCAAAATCCAAGAATTTTCTTTCCACAAATCTGGCGTTTTTCGTCGAATTTGCTCTCTTAAACGCCGCATAACGCTCAAATAATATTCTTTATTTAACGTTTGACCTTCTGGCAAGAATTCCGAGTGCACAACACCGCGATAGTCAAAGAAAACCGTCAACATGACTTTGACTTTTGATCGACTTTGGCAGCGGCTTTGCAGTATTCTTGGTATTGAGGAGTCCATGAAAAGCGGTTTACCCACCATCAGGTGAACCGTGGAACATTATTTACCATCAACAATAAAAAAAATATTGCCGAGTTTTGTAGCAAAACTTATGTAAATAAAACACATAAATACATTATTTACATATTTAATTATTGTTCTATAAAATAATACTTTTATTCGTTACATCGGAAGTGACATTTATAATCCATTCAATTAATCGATTGTACTTAAATAAAATATCCAACAAAACAGAACGAAGGTATAATTACGAAGTGGCTATCCAAAAGAGCTTATTTATTTTTCAATGTTTAGATGGAAAGAATGCACAAAAGCTGAAACTAAGAAGTAAGTCTTTGACGCTGAAAAGAAGCTATTATAAAATACCATTATATCATTAAAAGTTACTAGGAGTTAAATCATTAAAAAGTTTTTCCGAAATGAAAAGCTCTTTTGGATAGACACTTCGATAATAATTTTCATATTCACGTGCTATAATATATGTTTATATTTATTTTTTATACATATCCAATATTTTAAATTACGTTTATTACATAAAAGAATTCGTGATTGGAAAATCACCTTATATACGCAATTTATAATCTACATTTTATACATATTTACCAAATAACATTATAACAATACTTAATAATAGCTGGCAAGGCTTATAGTTGTTCTGTTACAGTCGATAAATCGGCAGCATAAGTCGTAAGTACTTGCAAGTCAACAGCTTTTCCAAATCACAAATTTCAATCAATTGTATGTCTATATTCATTATCTAATTATATGAATATTTTATGGTAGATTGGTACAATTTTCACATACTAAATAGTGGTGGTTTCAATTGACTGCTTTCCTCTGTCAGGGAATGCGTCTCCTCACAGAGAAGGTTTTATGCGATAGTCCAGCATGCTGGCCCAGTGCAGGTTGAGAGACTTCGTAAGCCGTCGTGCATTCGTCCTTTATCTCACGATGTTATTTCCTCTACAGAGTAGTGATCTCTTGTAAATAAATACACGCAAAGTTTGTCTGCGCTGTGAGAGAAACTCGGACTAGGGTTCGAAACGACATCACTTTACAGACCAGTCTGCCACTATGCTAACAAACACATTGGTGTTAAGTGGTCTTACTTTAAAACCAGTTTACTACAAAGATTCGATTATAGTATCAACGTGAATTGTAATTCGTCACCAAGAAAATTAGTAGTTAAATGCCAAAACACAAACGAAAATATCACTTTACTGTTCTGGTCATAAATGGATTGTTAAAATAAGGCAACCATTGATTATAAACATGCGTAGATTCCTATTCTGCCATTAGAACGTACTGTTTCAGGTGCATTCAAAAGCAGCGATCTGATTTCAGCGCTTCACAGTCTCTCACATCTCTTATATTAGTAGGTATAACTATTATATATGCTCTCACACATCAGCGTTGCTCTCACAACTCGGTTACTAGAAATGTGTAGGTATATCAACGAGACCGCTGAAGGAATGTAACATGGTTCCAGTGGCCCGGCAATGCAGGCGGAGAGACGGCACATGGCGGGTTTATTTACTGGGCGAGGGCCCCACACTACCCTGTTCGTTGCCCCGAACGACGGGGTGTGCGGTTAGGTAGTAAAAAATTTTCCCGCCTTATAAAAAAAGGTATATTTGACACTTTATTATAATAATCTGTAACCCTTTAAAATGCCTATATTATATTTAGATACCTACTGTGAATTTCTCAATAAAGCATTATGATAAATGAACAACATTTTATTGTACAAGGAAAATTTTACCAATGTTATTTAGTTTATAGCGATTCCTTTATTACCCTTAGCTAGATACATACACATCACAGACAAGTATAAAAATATAAGTTCAAAACATAGAAAGTACTATTTATATTATATAATTTTAGTTACAATTAATATTTATATTACAATAGTTATAGCCCGTAGCTTCAAACGGGTATTCTTTTACCACTAATATACGAAAAAAACTACGTCCGTTCATACACACTTGCTCTAACAAAAATATATTTTGAATCCATTCGATATTTTTAGACAATATCGCGTTTAAAAGAAGGTACAAATGAGCCCTTCAGTTGAGTTATAAATACAACAAATTTATGTCAAATACTTATATAGTAATATGAGATTTCTAGGGACGCCGGAGTACTCATTTATTTTATATTGAAAACGAGCGGCGTTTATTCCGATGTCAAACCCTAATGCCGTATATAGCTAACTTAGAATATTATAGTTTGAGCCATTGACCTACCAACAAATGGACCTCGTTTCCGCGTTCAAGTGTCCGTACTAAAAGAGATACAAAACTCAAAGTCTTTGCCAGGAAAACTCAACAATATTATAATGGTACAAGGTTTCAAATAGAGACAAAATCGCGGGCTAGTCTTCAAAAAAATCAACACATTATAATGTTTAGATATTTTTATATATATTTTTAGCATTTGACATGCTTAGCACTATACATTAAACACAAAGTGAAAAATGTGAAATCGAAAATAACAGTCACGAGCAGGATTTGAACCTGCATCTCCTGGATACCGTCCAGATGCTTTGCCAATTCAGCCATCGTGACAATTGCTCCTGACTGCTAATTTCAATAACACATTCATACTTAACGTCTTTGGGTGACATTATAATGTTACAAGGTTTCAAATTAGAATTTTGAAGTTTGTATATATTAATATAATGTTCCTACGTTTCTATAGGTTGACTTGAGAAATTTTTACGTGAATTTTGTACTAGACCAGACGTCCATTTTTAGTAGGTCAAGGGACCAATCTGACCAATCATTAGGCTCAGAAGTAAAATGGCGCTTACTTGGGGCCGGACAAGGAATACGTACACCCTATGTGTATGTTTTAATACATAATAAATAGGCATGCATCCGACCTCTATTTAACCTAATTTTACTACACACGCCTAATTGTAAATTGATCATTGAAGATTCAATTAAGGGAATGTCTTTTCAAAAGGCTTATCTAGTCAAGAATAATATTTAAATGGACTTAGTGGACTAAAACAATAACAAGTAAGTTTCTTTGACACCATATAGAATGTGTTATTGTAAAAAAAACAACGAAAATAAGTTCTAAACCGATATATTACAATATAAACAGGTTATTATGAAAATCATTAACAATGGGAGTTGCGGCCGCATGTACTTAAATATCATCCCGTTTCTATATTTCAATATAATCCTACCTAACTGTTAATGAGTAAGTAGGCTATTTTGAGGCCGAAACTGGTTTTAGATATTCGGCACATTTTAAATTCGGTGTTTTGCACTATCTACAATAATTTTATAGGTATATCCCAACTTTGAAATATTATATAATATTAGTCGTTGAGGCGGCGGAGAGACTTTGGGGCTCTCTGTGTGCTCTATCGACTCTTCAACGGGGAGTGCTCTGAGGAACTGTTTGAGGTGGTACCAACATCGCCGTTTTACCACCGGACCACGAGACGCCGTACTAGGGTTCATCCATACCACCTGGAAACGATCGTCAAAGACAGTTCGTTTTCAGCGTTCTTTTCTACTACGTACGTGTAAGATCTGGAATGAACTTCCTGCTGCGGTGTTTCCCCAGCGTTACGACTTGTCCCTCTTTAAACGAGGTTTGAGAAGAGTACTTTACTCACGGTAGGCGGTGACTTAGCTGTGCCTGGTGTTGCCATAGTCCATGGGCGGCGGTTACTACTTACCATCAGGTAGGCCGTTGGCTCGTCTGCCAACGTTGTCAATAAAAAAACATTAATTGCCTTTTCAAAAGGGATTATTTCGCCTTTAATGTAATGCATAATATGGATAAAAAAATACAAAAGGAGTAAATCTCTTTGAGGCTGAACAGAACGTTTTTTTTTTGTAGATATTTTAACTGTTATAAACTATTCAATTCAAATCATTGATAATGTGAGCTTTTTGCAAACAAAAAAAATATAATTAAGCTCTTTTATAAAGACACTGCTCATTATTTACCTTCCTTAAATATTTGCACGAAATTGAGATTTATTGCCGTCTCACAATGTATTTATGATCTACAGGGTACTCGTATATTAACTTTACCTAGATGGCAGGTGCATGCCTATAAAAATTATATTACTACAAAAAGATGGCATAGGTTAATTTAGAAGGCATAAAAATCCGTGAATTTGTTTCTTATAATGAAGACTTAGAGAAACGTATTTAATATACTTTAGTGCATTTTTAATCTGTATTTTAGCACTTGACATGCTCAGCTACTTTAAAGAACAAATTATTTGTGAATGTGAAAACAATAAGTTTACTGCGAGCGGGATTCGAACCTGCGTCCCCTCCAATCCAGGGAATTGCTCTAGACCGCTAAGTTATCGCACCGACCGACGGCCATTCCCAATCTCCTGATGTGGACATTTGTCTTTACAACCCACGCCACCTATCGGATGCATTAATATGCATTAATCCAATTTCCTGCATTGGTACAGTTGTAGCTTAAGATATTTTTGGAGTATGCTGTTGTATATGCAGCGGATTTTCTTTAATCAGTGTAAAACTATGTACATCAGTGAAATACTTTATTTATATATATTTCTGTAAACTTCAGTGCCTAACTTAATAAATCAACGGGAGTTTCTTGACTGGATTTCAAGCGCTCGCCATGACCCGCCAAAAATGATTTGGAATATGCATCGTGAGAAAACTTCTATATTTAAAATAACTATGATGCTGTTCAAAAATACGTTCGCCCAAAAGGGGTGGAATTTCCCTTAATATCAATATATCGCTTGCTGTGGTGAAATTTTACACACACCACATTTTACTTATTATACGTAATTAAAATTGCAGTGAAAAGAGGCTGAGGGTCGCATGTGAGACGCACAAAAATCTACGAAAGGTGGGGGTCAAAAAAGCAGAATTTAGCGTGACGTTAATATGAAACAGATCCAGACGAATGTAGTCTGGTCAATTCTCATCACACACAGCGCGTAAAATCCGAAATGAAATACCTGTAACGTTCCAAATACAAACTCGCTAAAGTCAAATCAAACCTCAATAAACTGCCTATGCTATATCTCTTAGTATTTTTTTTCTAGCAGCCACTACGGCGCTATAAAATCACGCGTTTATGTAAACTAAGCACACGTTGATATTTTAGAATAACCAACATCAGTGCATTTCTTACAACCATGATTAATATAAATATTGTACTATCTGCTGCCAGATTTTTAGTTATTTTCTTTTATGTGCGGAACCCTAATTATTTATCCAAAATAAAAGTAATCTAAGTTACTCCTTATATCTTTAGCTATCTGCCAATGAAGATCCCGCCATAATAGATCCAGCCGTTTTCGGAGATTAGACGGAACTAACAGAAAGACAGACGACTAAAAATAAAAATAATTTTGCTATAGGTAACGTACCTATATCATTTCATATGCATTTAGTAAAAAGCTGTTATTCAGACATTACAAACAGACTTAAATTTTATATATTTATATAGATAATGAGTGCATGATTATTTTTATTTCGATTGCAGTATTAAACAAGTGCATGTTTTCTTGTAAATTTCATTATTTACATTCTAAATGTTGACTAAAAATATATAAGCTTTGTCGTATTACACATTCACAGTTTTTTTACATAATATATTTATCAGCAAAATTATATTAATATTTTAATTAATGTTGCCACTACTGGCTTTATATAGACAATTCCAAGTGTGTTCATTTCCATTCCAACACACTCCAAGTGAGTGAACAAAACCCGAACGTTTTACAAACTAAATTTTTTTAAGGTAAAAGTAGTTTCAATTTCTAATTCACTAACATCCGTACCATTATAGGACGCTTTTATTTCATTCTATACAAATATTACATCACTTGGTAAAATCAAATAAACGATATCAGAATTCAGCAACTGATATACAATGTACATAAGTGTCACTTACACATTATATATATACACTATGCACCTATTCACCGGGACCGATGATCAGAGCGCTCACTGCGAAGCACAGGAACACTATACCACCAATTATAGTAACTGTGGAACGAGAAAAAAATATAATTTAATCATCTTTCTAGCTCGTCTCTGACGTCAAGACCAACGGCATAACGCATAATTCGCATGATAACAATTTATTTAAATCCCCTTCTATAATGCACGGCTTCTATTACCGAAAATAAACATTATTTCTGCAATATTATAGACCAAAGTATTAACGCAAATTATTTCATTTATTTATTCACTTTCATTTAGGCGCGAAACATTTTTGTAAGTGTCATGGTCGCTTGTGACATCACGCCTCAGTGAGCTCAACAAATAAATTCTAGGCAAATTAAAGCTATTTGCTTTAATAAAACCTTGTTCCATCATTGACGCGTAAAGTTCAAGCAACACTTAAGATTTAGCTAAGCACTTAGGCGTGACGTCATTCGCTCTGATTGTTGTTTTAGTTAACATTGCCGATTGCGATATTTTATACTTTTATTTTATTAATTCAATATCTTATTGATCACAATGTTTAAGTATATTAAAAGAGTTATTTTATGAAATAGTTTTAATATATAATATGTATAAAATTTTTTTAAAACAATGAATTCTTTGATTCTTTATTAGTGTCGTCATGACATCAATAAGTCAGAACTCGGGGAAGTTAAAAAAAATAACGACAGATTGAATCCATGATATGGGTATCCGTAGCAGAAAAAATAACTAGCAGCGCGCTAGGTTATACCGTTGTAGTGGCATTGTATATTCCGCATTGTTCGACGAACCAACAATCGTTAGAGAAGAAAATTTCTCTAGCATCGGACGGCGAGGCAGATCGACCGTCCACCAGGTGAGACGACTCTGGTCCGTTAGAAGCAGCCGGCCGAAACCTCACTATGAACAACGGCCTGAACGTGCCACTGCTATTGCTAATTCTGGCGTTCACAACATCATAAAAAATTTCAAGGAAAGTATTGTAAAGAGAAAAGCTATTAGGGTAGTTTGTAAGAACCAATTTCGTTCCAACGAAAGTGCAATTCACCTTTATTTTGTAAATCTCGTATGGTGGCAGGCGAGCCATGACCCACCTGATGTTAAATGGTAACTGTCACTCATGAGTCCATGACCTACACCTGGAGTATTGTCAAGCCACTGCTCACCATTTAATTTCACAGATATAACATGAAAGAATAAACGGTTATCTCCTGCTACAACCAAAACAAACCGATGTACTTCATGGCCGGTCACATGGGAGATGATGACAACAAGTGAGTACTCCCATTTGGTACCCAGCCCTACCACCAGTAATGCAATGGGTGGTAATTGCTTACTTCTCTTAGTGGCCTCGTACGACACCCGTGGGAAAGAATAGGGTGATAATACTTGTATTCTTAATCCGTCACCACACGGACAAAAAAGGCCTGTAAGAAACTTAGCAACATATTTAAACTAGCGCAGTGGTCTTTCACCTATTATTCTGATAGTAGAAAGAGTCCAGTAATGGCTTCAATTAACTAAACTTACCAGTTCTAACAGATATTTTAGCGGCGACCATTCTGCCGCCTATCACAGCCAAGCCGGTGCATAACGCGTGCCCCAAGGAACCACCAACGACGACACCGAAAGCATTCTCTCTGGTTGCTAGCACCACGGTTGCTAACTGCGACCTGTCTCCCCACTCCGCGAGGAAGGTTAAGGAGGCCGCTTGGAGTAATACTTTGAGGATAGCGTTACGTTTCCGCCGTCTGTTCTCGGCTTGACCCTGTTCTAACATATCCAGGGTCTCTTCTTTCTCTTCCTGAAATAGTTTAATTTATTATTAAAATAAACAGTATGCGAGTAGTTGACGAGTGCCTACTAGGTACCTGTGTATTATAGGTATTTTCACATATAAAACGATTAATTGGAGTAAGATTTCAAAAGATATTAATGAGTAAAAGCAAAATTTATATTTTATTGTCAAATTTTATAAACGAAGCAATGACTCATTACAGTTTCCAGAAGCTTGGAAATTATCGCTCATCTTCATAAAATATTCTTTTGTATCAAACAATTGCTGTTGTTTAAATATAAAGACATTAAAAAATATTCCTAAAGAGATGAGATGGGTCGGAAATTCTTTCCAGGCATATTATGGATTGTAATAATTAATTACTCAGATTCAAACACTGCCACTTCATCCAGAAAAAACAACGGTTTGGTGTGGTTTGTGGGCCGGTGGAATCATTGGTCTATATTTCTTTAAAAATGATGCGAACGTAACCGTCAATGGCGACCGTTATCGTGCGACAAACCCGCTTCGATTCAGGCCTTGGAGGAAAACATCACGCGTGTCATTCGCCAGTTGCCAGTCGAAATGCTCGAACGAGTCATCGAAAATTGGACTCAACGGATGGACCATCTGCGACGTAGCAACGGCCAACATTTGATAGACATAATCTTCAAAAAACAAATGCCAAAGAATGTTCTTTCAAATGATAATAAACATTCTCCATTAAATTTGAATTCTCTGTTTTTTTCTTTCGAAAAGTTGGGAACATCGAAATAGATCACCTCTTAAGTAGATCATAAATACTCCTAAAATGCCTTGCTTGTCCCAGTATGAATAGGCCGGTTCGATCGGGAAAGTATCACCCTCTCACAGAAGATCACAGTTGTGTACGTCACCATACACACTCACGTGACAGCGTCGAATGCCGAAACACTCTCCTTGGCCTTTATCTTACTACCTTCGTTGCAGTGCATTACTATTACGCTGTAGTAACCGCTAACCATCAGGTAGCCCCATGTTCCTAAACGCACACCCCGCCGTTCGGGGCAACAGAGTAGTGTGGGGCCCTCATCCACTAAATAAACCCGCCTTGTGCCGTCTCTCCGCCTTTATCGGCGGGCCACTGAAACTATGTTACATTAAAGTACAAATTATAATTTGTGAATAAGGAAAAAGAGTATTTTAGTACGAGCGGGAAACAAACCTGCGTCCCTTCCTATCCGGGGAAGTGCTCTAAATCACTGAGCTACGGTACTATTTGTTAGAAATACCCAATATCCTTACCACATTTGTCTTAACGACTTTCCCTTATTCAAAAATTATAATTTGTACTTTAAGAGTAGCTGAACATGTCAAGTGCTAAAATATAGATCAATATGTGACATTACTTCAGTGGTCATCAGGTAGCTTGTATGCTTGTTAGCCACCCGCGTAGTATTATACAAAAAATTTACTATTTTACTTTTACTATATCTACTTTTTATTTATTTTAAAACAACAACGATAAAAATATATACACTTAGGATACATACATGTTTATTTCACATTAATTAATGGTATTTAAAGACAAAACAATGCTAAGCGAGTCAAAAGGCGTGAACTCAAACTTAAAACAAGTGCGAATGTGTAATGCATGAAATATAAACTATAGATTATATGTTTTTATTAAAGGCGTAATAGAAATATAATTAATTTGGAGCCAGAAAGTTCGATTATTATAACCATAAACAGAAGAAGTTATGACCCAAATAGATATCACCGTAATCGTGTGTACCTCATTATCTATATTATTTAATTATGAAAAGATAAGCCCAGTAATGTGAATTGTCAAGTAATTATTGGTACACATCCTTTAGGCTGCATCAATATACAACGTTAACTTAATAATGTATTATGAAACTATTGTCGAACTAGCTCTAACACCCCTGAAAAATTGACGTTATATAATCCGCGTCTTAATACGTGATTCTCAGTCTTACGTATAAACGTAACATATACTCGTATTTATTTTGCTAAATCGAATATACATCAAATTGATTCAATTCAGTCAATATCACTGTCATCAACCCGTTATCTGTCCATTGTTAGGCACAGTTCAAATCTCAGTCAATCACGCCAGACCAGGGGTCTGCAACCTTTTGAGCCGGAAGAATCAAAAATTACAATTTACAAAATTTCAAAGTTTTTAAAGAGCCACAAAGAATTTTCTTGCCAACAATAAATAGTACTTGCATAAATAAAGTATTTTTGATAAAATAAACTAACCTATTTATTCAAAAGTAAAATATTTATTATTACGAGTAGCTGAAATGGTGCCTAATCCTTGTTAATCGATTCAGAAAGATTTTTAAATGATTTTTTATAAAATAAATAATATTTGCGTATGGAACTAAAGATCCGCAGCTTCACATCCAAAGAGCCGCTTGTGGCTCGCGAGCCGCTGGTTGCCGACCCCTGCGCTAGACAATGCGTGTTGGTAAATTTTATAACCCACCGTCCGCTCTGTGATTTTGTATCGAAATCTATTTAATATTTCCCTGTTATGCCCCGATATTTTTTTTTTGAATAGTATAACACTTCTTTTGGCGCGATAGAGAAAAATGATGAGAGTGAATTTTTACGATGCGCGCGCACACCGGCACCTAAATTCTACATTGGGAAGTTAGTTCTAGGTGGCATGCATGAAAATTGATAACTATGTTTAAGTTGTATATTCTAGTATTTTGATATTTAGAACACGTGTTTCGTAAGAGTACAATTAAACAGTGTGAATAAATAAATATTATTTTGGTGTTTTTATTAAATCAATTTCATATACGACGGTGATACTAATAATTTATTATTTATTAGTATATCTATATAATATTGAATATTAGTGATAAAACTGATTTGAATAAACTGTTTTGAGTGCATTTATAGATTTGAGGTTAATTGTCGGTATGTATAATTTATTTACATCGTTAATTAAAAATTATTACATTGTTATCTAAAAAAATTTTTTTTTTTCGTTTTGTTTTATTTCTGGTATATTAACAAATTTTATGCATAAATAAAAAAAGTAATAAATTTTCTATACTTGTTTATATTAACCTTAAATGCTGAATGTTTATTTTATCTTTGATCTTAACTATTTGTTAAAATTTGATTTATTGATATTTCAATTATTTTTTTAATGACGATTTAAATCTATTAATTAATAATGACTCTTCAGTTTCAACAACACGGCATGGCACTACTATTGATGGTGTATTCACAAGATACTTATCTACAGTTTCAACGAGACCATTTATATCATATTTTAGCTACCACAAACCTCTTGTTACTCACGTGCCTATTCAGTCACTACGAGAAGAATCTACGAATGTAAAATAGTTTATTTGAAATATTTATTAATATATTTGATTCATTGCCTTAATGATAAATGATTGTATATTTTTACTGTGTTGTCATATTTTTACGTTAATAAAACCTTTTTTATTTAAATAAAATCTTTTTGATTAATTTTAATATTTATCGTTAATCACTAATGCATTTTAGTTATTTTTTTCCATACGCCAAAGAAGTATAACTTCTAACGCGTGTACATAAGTACACACATTTTATTATTTTGTTGCGTGTAGTGGCAGACGAGCCACGGTCCATCTGATGGTAAATGGTAACCGTCGCCCATGGACTCGACTATACCGAGAGTATTGTCAAGCCGCTGCTCACCAATTCATTTCACAGATATGAAATAAAATATAAACAGCTATCTCCTGCTACAGCCAAAACGCAACGATGTGCTTCATGGCCGGTCACACGGGAGATGGCGGTACCAACCCGCTCGGGTCCGATACCACGTGAGTACTCCCACTTGGTACCCAGCCCTACCACCAGTCATGCAATGGATGATAATTGCTTACTTCCCTTAGTCGCCTCATACGAAACCCGTGGGAAAGAATGGGGTGGTGACACTTGTATTCTTAGTCCGCCACCACGTCCCACGGACACATATTATTTATTCAGCGGAGATGTAATACAAATATTTCTAATCTAACTAAAATTCCTACAAAGCATATCAACTTGTTTATTACCGAATAAATTTTAATATAGATAATCTGAAAATCAAAAGACTTAAGAAAGTATAATATTTCATCTAATATGAATTTTTTTTTTCAATAATGGTATGATGATTTTAATTTATATGGATATCAGCTAAAATGTATGTTTTTTTTTAATACAATGAAGTGTGCAAGGACGGACTACATATACAACAAATGCTTCAAATATTAGTGCCACAGATAATAATAGGTGACGACATCATTCTGAAGTACAGATAAGAACAATCTATCGTATTTGCAAACATATTGTGATATTTTGGTGTGCCATTGCAATAATATATTTGAAGCCTAAAAGCGAAATAAGCTTATTTGATTCACATCGCGCTGTAGGGGTACACATTATAGGCGTGTTTAGCGCTGTAGACGCGCAATAGCACTCGTATGAAAAAAGAATGAATGAGACTAATACATTGCCGGTATCACACAATCAATGTCATTACATTCTAATCAAATGCTGAATTCCTTTGCATAATATACTTTCTTGAAAAACTAATAAAGCTGTCGAAAAGCTCTTTCGAAACGAATACATGATAAAATGGTTTGTGCGTAACCAAACGTAAAAAAACTAGTCTAAAAGAAAAAAAATAACTAAGGTGTCATTCGTACTGCCAGGCATAATGACGTAAGATCACCCTCAGCGGTTCAGATTGAGTCGAGGGCCCCGGTTGAGGCTCCTCTGGCGGCTCAGGGCTTTTCTGTTTCAAAGGCTCAGGGGACTTCGAGGGCCCCGGACTTAGAGACTTCTCGGAAACAACTGAAGTCGCGTCAGGCGACTGCGACGTTTCTTTATGTGATACCTGTGCATTCACATTGTTTGAAACCAAAATACAGGCCATTATGTAAAACCTTTTTGTACTGGCCATATAAAAATGTATATTATTATGAAGTAAAAATATTTTAACATGGTAGTCATTCGATTTTCAAAAGTCCCTTCCCCTTTCAACATAAAAATGGCGCTATTTCGTGTTAATAGAAATCACGACAAAATTAAATATAAAGGAATTCAACATTTGTAGCTAGATAAACATTTAAATTGCATTATCAACACATCAAATAGAAACTATTCTATCTCAATATTTCCTATTTAAAGAAATATTTAAATCATACTTTAATAATTGTTAGTACCTAGTTAAATTTAAATAATGTCATAAATAATTACGTACCGCCTGGGTACACAGAGTAGAGTAAACTTATGCGCCTAATATGTGCGAAATACAATGTTATAGGTACAACAACCAGTAGTTTAAATATTTACTTTTTAAATATTTACTTTACATTAGTTATCTATGTCACAAAAACCTTTACAAAGACATCATAATGCACACAATATAGGTACTCTCAGACTCGCGTAGCATTCGTGTGGTGACGAACTTGGAATATTGCACGCCTCATGAGCGAAGCGTTGAGGTGGGTTCTACTCCCGTTTTACACGGAACAACTGATTTATCAAACTTAAAATGTCTCTATTTATCATATATTGCACTTGTAAAATAATATCTACACACACACATATAAAGAACAAACACTATTTTTAACACTCATGATATTTTTGATGCCATTTTTGTTATTTAAACTAGTTAAAAAACTGTTTGAAAAAAATCTGGCTTGGACGTCCGTGAGTTGTAGGTAATGTATGTCAACACGATAACGACCAAAATACTTTACTAATCTAGTCTTGTTTTTCGTATACGAATTATTATGATTAGGAATAGAGCCCTATCACTTTTCACGGTCTGATTCGATGTGGTTTAATTGTAATTAAATAAACAAAAAAATAGTGAATATTTACGCTCGACGCGACACTAAAATCAGTGCTATCCTTATTTCGTGAGAATTATTTCTATTGACCAACTGAATTACTTCTTAAAATTAGCACTAGATGGCGTATAAAACATGAAAAGGCACTTTTTGAAATTAGCGCCATATATGTGATTTATTGAAAACTACTTAGTAAGACCAATACATTATTAGTTACTTATCAAATAATCAATTTTATTGTGAAAAATGAAGATTATGAGGCGTGCAGTTTTGGATTTTCCAAAGTATTCTATTCTATTGGTGTCGTTAGAAACTACTAAACAGTAAACAGCAAAATTCTCACTATTAAAGAATGAAAACCCAAAACAATTTTTTTTTCTCTGTCCACCCATGCTTAGTAATTGTTACCATTCATAGGTCATACTCATACTGATATATCATTATAGCCTGTCGCCTCTATTTGTATAAATAACTTATACCATAAAATGCATGTTTTTTAAACCTAAGACTATCCCTATCGATCAACTATAGTTGCGGCACGCTATGATGGCCGTTTTGACATATTACAATAGTAATGTGAAATGTCAATTTATTAGATCAGCCATATCGACGAAATCCACAACAAAAGGCGTAAACAGAGTCCAAATTAACGAGCAAGGGTCAACAGTAATGCAGTATCAATATCCGAAATCCAAAGGTCAAAACTATATCACAATCGCAGTGCACTCACAGTTTTTACTTTTCGAAGCAACGTCAAGTCGAAACTGCTTTGTTTTGCATTGAGAATTGACGCGAGTTTGCCGGAGGTAGTAGATGTGCTGGTCAGCGATCCTAGTGACGATCATATTAGATTTAATTTAAAATAAAATTGAATTTCGAAAAACAAATACCGAGTTGTGTGGTAAGTACACCAATAATTATAATCTTATAAAAATAAATGTTCGCGTGACCCTAATATATATAATATATAGTTTAGAAATCAATGTAATAAATAAATTTTGTGTCCTAAAATTATACATTTGATAAATTTTATGACTAACTGCACGTCACAATTGACAATAAAGAACACCAATTTGCCCCTTCAAATGTAATTATTAATTAATACGAAACTTCATGAGTGAACAAACGTCAAAACGGCCATCATAGCGTGCCGATAGTATAAACAAGACAGGTATCTCTTCAACTTTGTAATAAGTACCTACTGCTAAGTAATATTATGATATTATAAGATTTATAATAATCTATACTTAATACATTCCATTAATAGGAATAACGAAGCCTGCGGATACCTGCAAAGCTCATAAAAAGGAAGAAAATATTCAATTTCCGAATTCCTCACCTGCTATAATCTCTCTCGGAACTTGACAAAGCAACTACTTCATCAACCTTAATTAAATAGACAGGTTTAAGATAACTACGATCGGATACCTATTTTGTAGACAAACAACGACTTCTCTATAATATTACAAGGTCGGAAAACATTCAAAACTTAATATAATTTATCGATAATATTGATTATAAAAGTTTTATATATAATACTTTGATATACAACTGTAGTAGCCTATGATAAAGGTTTGTATATAATCATTACACTACCCTAACACGCATGACCCGAATTGACAATCTTTCTGACACCGAATGTAGCAACATTTTAACGATGAAGGGGAAGGGGATCGTTCTGATAAATACTAGCTTTGTTCGAAGTATATAGATAACCATAGACCATATATTTTGTTCTTATTACTCCAGACATCTTTAGATCTTCCTATATTACAATTCCCTAAGTATAAATTTCCTAGAAATGAAGTGCACGTTTCATAAATTAGCATCAACTCGAAAAATATCTATGACATACCTGGTCTTCTCTTCTCTTCAATTCACTCTGTACTTCTTCTAATTCTTCTTGCCCCTCATTAGGGTCCATTTTCCACCCGTCCCTCAACATTTTAATACCAAATATCGCAAATAGTACTGCACTGGCATAATGTGTGTACACACGAGGTATCACTGTGGCTATTGATCCGAACGCAGCTGAGAGTACCGTCATGAACACTAAAGCCGATATAGCACCGGCAAACACTATGAACCTTGGGTGTTTCATCGCCATGATGGCTGCGATGAAGAAAGTTTTGTCGCCAAGTTCTGATACGATGACCACGGAGAGGGAGGCGACGAAACCTTGCAGAAAACTCCCATGGCTGACTGTACGCTGAAAAGAGAGAACATAAAATCTAAGTTTAAATAGTTAGCGATATATAGATAGGTAGGGTCTATGTAATATTTTTTTCTACTACAAATGTGATAAACAAGGATACAGCGAGTTTTTCGTTGATATTTTGTGAGATTTTTTGAGAAGTTGCTTCACGTTCATATTTCATGTGTGATAAGTACCTATGCATGCGGTCAAGCAGGATTAGGTCTGTGAACTTCTCAAAACCTCTGTTAGCATGTCAAAGTAAACCTATACTATACCCCATTTTTGTAGAATAAGTGTATTCCCAAAAATAACACATTAAAAACCTGTAAGTACAAAAAGGCAGAAAGATACTCTACTAACCCGTTGTCCTAGGTGAACGACAAACGCGTTATTAATACGACGCGACGCGGCATGAAAATATCATAGAGGTTGTATGTACTTATAGCCTACGTTGTTGCCTAACCTGCCACCTAGGACAACGGGTAATACAACTGGGAGGTTAGGCAGAATGTCATACTCACATGTCGATCGTATCGTGAGTACTGTCATTGGTTGAGAGATCACAGTGATTGGCCAACGGATTATTGCGACATCACGCGTCGGTTTCTCATCCAATCACAGTGATCACGATACGATCGACACGTGAGATATGAGATTCTGCCTAAGCCCCCAGCACTCAATGTTTATACGTCACTTATTCTTTATTCACGTCTTAGGCAATTATTACTTTTTTATTTTGAATTTAGAAGGCATTTAATGGAATGACATATTTGAGGATTGTTTTAATAACAGATCTTCTATACTATTATCAGTCTGGCGCAAGTTCTATACAAGCCTACCAATTAGAGATTGCAAAGGGCACCGCTTTTAGGCACCAACCGGGCCCGGCCATTCTTACCGGGCCCGCTCACCGGACCCGGTAAGTAAATTATACAAGTTTTACAGTACAGCATAGCATAAAAGATTTCGCTATTTGCTCAATTTAGACCAGTGTCGAAAGAGGAAAAAATAAATATTTTGTATTAAGTGTGTTTTCACTTTCTTTCATTATTCACTTGAGTGAGACTGATTATTGTGATAATTGTTCATATAAGCCAGTTTGACATAAATTATAATCTTGAATCATTGTCTTTTTCCATTCAAATATAGAAATGTTTCATAAAATACTTTAAAGGTTTCATCGCTAACACACAACCCAGCCGGGTCCGCCGGACCCGGCCGGGTTGGCGACGAATGCGTTCGGGCCCGGCCGGGTTGAGAAACATACTGGGTTGTAATCTCTACTACCAATGTATGAAAATTGCATCCGTTTTAATGACACCTATAACCCATTCAAAATATAAAGAACGCTGAGAACTCTAGACCTATATCAGCCCAGACTCTCTGACACAAACGGATTATATCACATCGCCATTTTGATCTGTCAATGTCATCATCTATGACATTTACTGTCTCATTTGTTGCTCGAGTTTGTAAATCGGTAATTATTTCCCAAAAAAGTGTAATAACTTTGAGATTCGTCAGTAACAATTCTAATAGTTTCTTTTAACATACTATGTGTGTAAAAGTGAATGAATATAGGGAATATAATGTGTGAAAACTATGGCCGGGTTGGTCACAAAAACGCATTCTAATGGCTAAGCTTCCATTTGACGAAAATCGGTAAGCAAATATTTGATATTTATTTCAGTTACTAAGTAAATTGTAACTCATTTTCTAAACGTTTTGGTGCTTTTTTACAATAAAATAATACCTAATGTAAGTGTTGCATGTAAACAATAAATAGTGCGTAGCCATCAACTGGATTTATCGATATCGATATTTTATGGACATCAACAATACTGACTTTACATATAATTAATATTATAAAATTTTATATGTGCACTGGTATATTTCTTTTCTGCAGATTTCAAAATCGAGCTTAGAAACATCTGTTGCACTTGAAAAAAAAGTTATTGTCCAAGTAAGCATTATTGTGTATTTATCTATGTAGTTTTGACTAAATGGTCTCATTATAAGTAGTAATAGTTTTATAGAACCAAACTGATTTCGGCCGTCACGGCCAAGGCTCGTCCAATATGCACATATTATTTGAGTACTAGTAACTGACGTGTTTTAATGCCTATTTTATCTTTGTTACCAGCAGCATCGTCATCAAGATTTCAACAAGACGGAAAAGCTATAACATCACCTCGCAAGCAAAAATTAATTACAAAACTCAATACAATTCGGAATCAAATAAATAACCTCCAACACAAAATTGATAATATTTCAACACCTACTTATACATTAATGTTATGCAATATAATAAATAAATTTTACCCTAATTTTTAATCTTTTATTTGTGTAAATAAAATATAAAATATTACTACGAAATCCAGGAATACAAGCTATAGCATATCGAGTATCGATAACTTTTCGCTAGTGAGTACATCACTAATTACGATGATATGTCGATGAGGTTGGCAGTATATATATATATGTTATACGTCATGAATCTGTAAGTTGGTAGTGGACTAGGCTGCAATTTTCATACATTGGGTTATTGTATGGGACTCCCGACTCTTAAACTTAGTGTTATATGCTCTTTGACTATTATAAAGCTGAAAAGCTGTAACAGAGCTGTGTCTGTACATTTATAGATATTTGAGAAAAAAATACTGTAAGATAAGATAAGATAAGATAAGATTCTTTATTTGTCGAAACATGAGTAAAATACATAATACAAGAATATGCATTGATGTTATTCTATTTCATTGCGATATCCACATGTTCTGCCTAACTAGGCGTACAAAATTTGATAAAATGTATTTTTTTTATAACGTAATTACATTTAGATAATTCAGATACATAATTAAATTAAAAATGACTACGAGCATTACAATAATAAAAAATTAAGATTAAATAATATTAAATTGTTTGATGTCAAATACTTAACTAAAAATGTACATTGTATAAATTAGGATATCAAAATAATTTAAAAAAGGCATTTGTCATCAATAAAATCATTTATACTATAATAACATTTATCCACTAATATTTGTTTTAGATTTTCTTTAAATTTATCAGATTTTTTGATACACTTAGGTATCTTATTATAAATTATGGGTGCCATACATAATAGACTTTTTGACATGAGGGCAGTCCCAGCTCTAGGTACAACTAAGCGATCGTTATCGCGCCTGTTGCGCTTTATTAAATCAGATATTCGCTGAAAATTGTTAGGATTATTTCGAACAAACAAAGCCACTTCAAGGATATATAAAGACGGAAGTGTTAAAATCTTGTGTTTTTTTGTAATAGGCTATATAGGCGTGTCTAAACACAAAACAATTTTTGTAGTGTTTAATGTATATGGCTAAACATGTCAAATGTTTAGCACAATATATATAAAAATATCTAAATATTTGAGTGTAATTAAATTATATAAGTTGTATTAGAAAAATAATATAGCAGATCTTTAAAATTAAATCACGTCTATCACATGATAAACTATTCGCAAAAGTAATGTTGCACAGGTTTTCGTTTAATGAAAGACCCATGAGTTTTTCGAAAATATTTCAGACACGATCAAAGTTTTGCTTAAGAAAGAAAAAACTGATAAAAACGAAATAATGCTTTGATGTTTTACAAACAATGTGTTTACATCATCAAATATAAATTAGCCTCAATAATAGAGGCAAAGTTGGGTTACAATATAGTTACTATGATATTCTGACTTCAAAGGCCCGTTAATAGTCGAAGCGTTTTAACACAATATGGCGATCGAATCACCATTTTTTTTTATTGCTGATAATTTACTTCTAATCGTTGAGCTGAGTTGTGCACTGGTAGTTCGAACGATCGACAAGGATTTTTTTTTTCGCGAGGAAATCCTTTATGTAGGTATCTGCCGGGCGGGCAGAGAGGTCATGCCGGAGTCCCAATTTTCACAATTGGTATACCTGCTAAAACCCCGCGGTGTTCCTTCAGACTTCCTGTGGACAGGGGCGATGTATACGCTCTTCGCATGATTTCCCCCACCCCTGGCAAGTATGGGCCTCCAGTGCTGGTGGCCCCGTCTGATTTGGAGGGCCTAGCCCTCCCTCGTCGAGAGGCGCTCGCGGAACACGTGCGCCGCCATCTCGGGCCTGCTTCTGTTAGGGTGGCGGACTGCCCTGGGTCCATCACCCTCAGGCCAGCGCTTATGGGGGCCAGAGGTCGACAAGCGCCCTTCGGCGCCCGGTGCGTCTTCTGCGGTACGGGAGATGGCTGGAAATCTCCCGCTCACGCTCCGCCGCCTCCTTTGCGCGCATCACCTGCTCGCAAAAGGAGACGGCGGGGTCCCACCCACTCTCGCTCCGGACCATGGCCTTTACCACGGCTGGGAGCGAAAGCTTTTCCACCCTGACTGTCGCGGTGAGTTCGCGGCGCTGCTCTGCCCAAGCTGAGCAGTCCACTAGCGTGTGCAGCGCTGTGTCCTCAGGGCAGTCCCCGCAGTGATGGCACCGGGCTGTCTCCTCTCGGCCTATGCGACAATGGTACTTTCCAAAGCAACCATGCCCGGAAAGCACCTGCGTCAGTCGGAAAGAGTGTCGTCTCTCCAGCCATTCGTCCATTATGCGACTTATCGCCTCTATGGAGGCGTGCCCAGCGCTTGGTCGCACAAGTCGTTCTTTCCACTCCACCAGTAGGATTCGGTGGAGCTCAGACCGATACGTCATGAGTTCACGAGGCGATAGCTCCAGCCCGCGCTCTCGTGCCTCTCCACGCCAGCGATGCAGGGATGCGAGAGACTTCGCCTCCAGATCCCACGGCGGAGTTCCAGCAAGGGGGCTTGCCGCCTCATAGAAAATCGTGCGGTATCCCCTGATAATTTTCTAACTTTCGCTCGGCTGGCATCAGATGTATAATCAAAAAGTGCCTCCTAGTTGTGAATGCCTAACCTCCTCCGTGATTCGGAAGGCAAGTTAAGCAGTGGGTCCCGGCTGCTAAATAACATCCTGGAAGTTATTACAGGTAGCCAGAGTCCTAAGTCAAAAATCTGACCCCAGTATTGTTCTATGGTCACCCAACCTGGGGATCAAACCCAAGACCTCATGATTCGCCTTCGCATAAACTACCGTTAGACCACCGAGGAATGAGGTAAATAATGTATAAGTTATTTGTATCGTGTTTTGAATAATTCTATGTCCTTCGATCATTATTATTTCACTATGCCGTTACCGTACTTTATTAATTTTTTTTTTATTGCATGTACTGGCAGACTAGCTACGGCCCATCTGATGGTAAATGGTAACCGTCGCCCATGGACTCGACTATACCGAGAGTATAGTCAAGCCGCTGCTCACCAATTCATTTCACCGATATGAAATGAAAGAATAAACGGGTATCTCCTGTTACAGCCAAAACGGAACGACGTACTTCATGGACGGTCACACGGGAGATGGTGGTACCTGCCCGCTCGGGCCCGATACCAAGTGAATACTCCCACTTACCCAGCCCTACCACCAGTCAAAATATTTATTTGAACTAGTATTTTAGAATTTTGTATTTTCTGAAATCCACGTAGACGAAGTCACATGCAGAATTTAGTATAGTATAAACATTAGTTTATATTATAAATGTATAAAAGCCTATTTTTCTACTATGTAGTTACTAGCTTACTCATGTAAGAAACGATACCACAAAGATGTTACCTGCCTGCAGCGATTTTTTTAATGCCGGAACAAAATGCTATGGCGTTTAAATTCCTGCAAGCAAATATGTATAACAATTTGTTCACTCAACAAAGTAAACACAACACGGCACGTTGATAAGATGATTGTGTTAAGAAAATGTTATTCATAGTTTTATTGGTTCCACGTCCACTGTATTATACTCTCAAATTATTTGCTTTCACTCACAGGCAAACCATAAGTTTGTTTTAAGCATGATGCCGTGTGAGGCCGGGTTTAGAATTGTCCCACCCCTTCTCCACCCATGGGAGTCGTAAGAGCCGACTGAGGGAATACCGGGGGAATGGGCAGCAGCACTCCCTCTAGTATTAACAACATCCACTGCGATCGCCAACCTGCCAGCCAAGCGTGGCGATTACGGCACTATCCCCCATATGAGCGAAACAGCATAGGACCGCTCATTGTGGCGTTCTCTTGGGGAGGCCTATGTCCAGCAGTGGACGTCGAAAGGCTAATGGATGGATGATGGATGATGATATGATGCCTTCCTTTCTTTTTTGTTAAGGCGGAAAAAAAAATTCCTAACCGCACACCCCGTCGTTCGGGGCAACGAAAAGGGGAGTGTGGAGCCTTCACCCACTAAAGAACCCCCCCGTGTGCCGTCTCTCCTCGCCTTTGTTGGCGGGCCACTGGAACTATGTTACATTTCTTCGGTGGGCCGGTATTGATGCCTTCCTTAGACAGCGAGTAGGTCTAAAAGAAAGTATTGGTGTAAAGATGCGAAAGAAAATGCTCCAATGGTTCGGACATGTGGAAAGAATGCCGGACAAGTGACTGGTTAAGAAGATATACAATGCTAAATTGGAAGGATGTAGGTACAGGGGGAGACCGAGACTCACCTACCTAGACCAAGGAAGGAAGGTGGAGTCAGAAGTCTCCGAAACCAACGAGCTTGTACGAAGAGAATTATGAATGTTGAGGAAGTGACAGATGTTTGCAGTAATATAGCCTTTTAGCACGGTTCTCTCTGCCTACCCCGCAAGGGAGATGACGAGATGATAAGTAAGTAAGGCAGCCTTCCTAGCGAATTACTGCATCCTTTAAAATTGCATTTTGGTAGTATTTTCAGTTTATTGTCTTTAGGTAGACGGATACGCGGCGGGGAGACTTTATTGTATAATATGTATAGATATAGAAGTAAAATACAATGTGTTATTCATATTTATAGTAGGTAATTATATTTTTCATAAAAACAAGTAACAACAGATATTATTACGTATATTTAAGTGACTCAACAAAGGTTGACTCGTCTCAAAGACAATAGTTTTTCTATTTGTTCAATGGTTTAAACAAAAAGTACAGGAAAATGTAACCTTAATGAACCGACAATGTCATTTAGAGACGAACATTAAATACATAACAAACCAAATTAGTTCCAGTTCTTTATGATTTAGTCACAAATGGAAATTCTCACTGACATGGATGCACGAGACTATTGAGGTAAATAATAAGGCCCGAGTGGTGACGGACTATGAATACAAGTGCTACCCATTCTTTGCCGTAGGTGTCGTAGAACGCGACTAAGGGAAGTAATCAATCATCTTTTTTCAACTTTTTTTTTTATTATGGCAATCAGCCTATCTTTATTGCCAGTGTCATGTTTTATGTTGCATCAAGTAAGTTCAGTAAAAATAATTCGTCAAACAAGTCACAGTAAAAGTCACACAACGTTAGTCATAGTCAAATCAGTCATGTCTCAGCAAAGTGGTGGCGACTTTACTGGTAGCTTCTATGGAGTTTTGGAGGCAACACGTAAAATCACGCCGCATTATATCACTTGCCAACACCTATGCACATACACAAATAGTTAATCAGTAAAATGCCACTACATTTACACTGGAAATAAAAGAATGTAGAGCGACGACATAGATTCTTTCACGTTCCCGCTAAAACTGGCAATTATCAACCATTGCATTACTTGTGGTAGGGTTGGGTACCAAGTCTCGATCTGACTCGAGCGGGTTGGTTGTAGCTAAAGAAGAAAATTATAATGATTATGTTTTATAGATAAATAACGAGAAAATTCTCTCGAGGCCGCTTCTGCATGTTTGCGCTCTCCTAGTCATTAAAAGGCGAGTGCAAATATTGTATCTATCTATACTTTTATAAAGCTGTAACAGAGTTGTGTCTGTACATTACATTAAAGATATTACATTTAAGATATTTGAGAAGAAATGACTGTATTAGGCTATAGACGTGTCTGAACACAAAACAATGTTTTTTAGATGTTTGTCTGTTTGTTCGTTCGCGCATCACGCAAAAACTACTAAACGGATTTTGATCCAACATATTTTATTTGTTAGATCTTGAGTAGATTTATAAACTGGTATTTAAATCGAATCAAGAACTTTTTATCCCGCTACTATATCTAAAGCTGCAACAGAGCTATCTGTACATTCAGTATATTTGAGAAAAAGAGTGTCTCTGAACACAAAACGATTATTTTTAGAATTGTTAGAATTGTTTTCCACACAAAAACTAGTGAAGGATTTTTATAAAACGTTCGACAAGCTCTTAATTAGACTTAAAAATTAGTATACGTGTTATCCCGCTGCTGTATCGAGAACCTCAGATATAATCTAAAAAATAACATTATTCTGCGGCGCAAAGGCTTGTTTACTAAGTAAAAACATAAAAATTTTTTGAAATAAAATTATTCGTGTCAAATTAAAATCTATAACACTAGATTATATTACGAGGCCAAAAGAATAAGATATAATTATTTGGCATATTTGCAAGAACTCCAGTTGAAGTGCAAACAATAATTAAGATATTAAAGTATAATATAATAATAAAATACGCAAATAAAATAAAAAGGCTTGTGAGGTAAGTTTTCTACCGTATCATAAAGATATGACAACTGTTTTATTTGCGTCTGTACTTTAAGAAAGAAAGAATATTTGTTTAGTAACAACCGGGTAAATAGGACAAGTACAAAACGTGAAATGTTTGTAGGAGTCACGAAACTATAGTAAATGTTTGTTTAAATATAAATACTTTGTGATTTTTTATATTCCAAAATTTTTTGTGACGGAAACGTTTTGTAAAAACCTCGACGTATTAAGAAACTTCCTCCCGTGACAACGGATAGTCATAACATTTATTTAATAACTTACTTATCATCACACCATCTCCCTTGCGGGGTAGGCAGAGAAAACAGAGTGTCAAAAGGCTCTATTCTTGCATAAGTACCTACATCTTTCGCTTATTCAACATTCATAGTTCTCTTTCGTCACGAATCGGTCATGCATTGAAGGTAGGTGGAGTCAGGAGTCTCCGAAACCGGCGAGCGTGTATGAAGTAAATTATGAATGTTGAGGCAGCGAGCAATGTAAGTAAAAAATGCAAGAATAGAGCCTTTAGTCACTTTTTTCTCTCTGCCTACCCTGCAAGGAAGATGGCGTGATGATAAGTAAGTATATTTTTGGCCGATGACGCATTACAACTACAACGACATTGTCATAATATGTACGTAAAAACGGATTTTATGATAGTACTCAAAACAACCAAACAAAATATACATATACAAATAACGATAGTATTAGGAAGTTCACGACTCAAACTCATAATCGTACATTTGATACTATCGGTTAGTCACATATAGTGCCAGTTCGAGATATAAAATAATGTAAATATACCTACATACAATAATATCTAACAATAAACTGATAAATAAGAAGTAAAAGATCCACGACAGCGCTATTTTAAGAAACACTAGCGCCAAAAGCTAGTTTTTATGTTGTATCTCAGGTTCCCGATATAGTAGCGGGATAAATGTATACCAGTTATTAGATCTAATCAAGAGCTATTAAATAAAAAGTTGAACTGAAGTTGACACTAGCTTTTGCCCGCGGCTCTGCCGCAGCCAAAGGCTAGTTTTTAGGTTATATCTCAGGTTCCCGATATAGTAGCGGGATAAATGTATACCTGTTATTAGGTCTAATCAAGAGCTATCAAATAAAAAAGTTGCAACAAAATCCGCACAGTAGTTTTTGCGTGATACAGACAGACAGACAAATAGACAAAAAAAACAAAAAGAAAATGTTTCGTGTTTAGACACGCATAAAATAAATAGTTTAAATCTAGTATTTTTTTCTCAAATATCTTAAATGTACAGACACAGCTCTGTTACAGTTTTATAATAGTTAGGAAGAAAACGATTCAAAGCCTGTAGTCCTCCCTACGGGACTTCCTTACTAACTGGGACCCACTGCTGTTCTCGGAGAGAAGTAACCACCAAAATGCTTCCAAGACCTCCCATTACATCGGTGCACCAACCTTCCTCGAAATATAAATATCATTTCAATTGTGGCGTCATTTTGGAACTCCCATTATAATATGGCATATTTATTAACCTTAACATTCCTGAAATTTAATATTTGCTAAATATAATTATCATGACATTATAATATCTATAATTAAAAATATATTTTATTTGTAATGTTGTTTTTGTACGTCTAGCTATTTTTGCATGCCGCTGTGACGGTCGAATGTGTTGAAATTATGTATTAATTTGCAAGAACTATTAACACACCCGTACTACGCAAATAAAGATTTGATTCAAATTGGCAGTGCTGGCATAATCTACAAAGACACTGGTAATAGAGTTCGATCCCCTGACTAGGTCTTCGCATGGCACACACCTTTAAATTTATGAGAACTCTCAAATTCTATGTAGGTATTTGTTTACAAAATACACACTCAATGTCTAACGTGAGTAATGTCCTTTTTATTTGATAGCTTTTGATTAGGCTTAAATACCTGTATACATTTTATCCCGCTACTATATCGAAATCCTGAGATATAACCTAATAAATTATAGTTTAAAAAACTAAAATACCACGCTTTAAATAGCTAGTTGAACTAAAAAGTAGTAAATAATATTACAATAAATAATTCTAGAAAAGCGTGAGGTGCTTAAAATCAAATGTTACAAATAGTCCACGTATATAGTAAAAAGCACCCCACGCTTTTTTACAATCATTATTTATTGTTAATATTATTTACTACTTTTAAGTTCAACTAGCTATCTAGAGCGTGTTATTTTAGTTTTTAAAACTATAATTTATTTTCTTCTTTTTAGGCTCAAAAAATCACGTTCGAAGATTCCGTTATAATTAATCCTGACGATCCTAATTAGGATAATGAGATAATATCATCGTATTGTTAGTTTGCCATTGGCCCTCGGTAAAGTCTACAAAGTTTGAACGAAATCTGATCGTTGAAAATGAGTCAAAATCGAAGTCAAAGAAGCGGTTACAAACAAACAAACAAAGCGTGTTAAAAATAGATAATATAAAGTTATTGAACTTTAGGTCGTTAAGACAAATGTGATAAGGAGATTGGGTATTTCAACAAAATTGTACGGTAGCTCAGTGGATTAGAGCACTTCCCCGGATAGGAAGGGACGCAGGTTCGATTCCCGCTCGTACTAAAATACTCTTTTTCCTTATTCACAAATTATAACTTATACTTTAAGAACGAACATTCTACGAATTCAGTAATCTGTGTTTTCTGCTAATATAGTAAGCAATGCAGACGAAGTCGTGTCAGCTGGTGCTACATAACTAATGTAAACCTTTGAAATAACGATTTATTGGAATATGAAGCAGTCTCGGTCAACTTGTGAAATCCGACCAAATATTAGAAATATACACATACATAATTAAATAAGTAACAAAAAACAGATTTAGTATGCGATTATAGAAGCAGGTCCTTTATGTGCAAGAAATGGAAATACATATTTGTTGTTCAACAGCTTTCGTTCGCAATACATTGACTACACAGAGCCGTACTAGTTTAAGATCCGAACTTCAGCGGCTGCTACTCAAAATGTTCTGATCTGGATTCTCCGTATCAGTTACTTTGTATTTATGAAGCCCAGCGTGCCGAAAGAGTAGATCGACAACAAACATAGCTACCTATACTATTTATTTATTTATTTTAAAGCTGTAATAGAGCTGTCTGTACATTTAAGACATTTAAGAAAAAAATACTGTATTAGGCTATTTTGACAGGCCTCGTGGCGTAGTCGGTAGTGTAACCGAATTCCTTGCACGAGGTCGTGGGTTCGATTCCCACTCAGGACAATTATTTGTGTGATGAACACAGATATTTGTACTGCGTCTGGGTGTTTTCTATCTATTATATATGTATGTTTTACAAAAAAAAATATGTATTAAGTGATATGTATTTTTTCGCTCGACGAACCGACAACCGTTGGGGAAGAAAGGTTTTCGAGTGGCGACCACGTTTTGGACGGCGCAGCGTAGGACGGCCCCCCACCAGATGGACCGATGATCTGGTCAAAGCCGAGGGGAGCCGTTGGATGCAGCCGGTACAGGACCGCTCGTTGTGGCGTTCGCTTGGGGAGGCCTATGTCCAGCAGTGGACGTCGAAGGGCTGATGGATGGATGATGAATCCATCCATCCATCCATCAGCCTATTAGCGTCCACTGCTGGACATAGGCCTCCCCAACAATGGGGGATAGTGCCGTAATCGCAACGCTTGGCAAGCGGGTTGGCGATCGCAGTGGATGTTGTTAATACTCGAAGGAGTGTTGCTGCCCACTCCCCCTGTATTCCCTCAGTCGGCTCTTACGACTCCCATGGGTGGAGAGGGGTGGGACAATTCTAAAGCCTAAAAAGCTAAAAGGATGATGCATATATGTATTATATTCATAAACCCATAGCACAAGCGTTAAGCTTAGTTTTGGACCAAAGGACGTTGTGTGAAAATGTCATGTCCGTGAATATATATATATATATATTTAGGCGTGTTTAAACATAAAATATTTTTTTTAGATTTTTAGTCTGTTTTTTTGTTCGCGCATCACGCAAAAGCTACAGAACGGATTTTGTTGCAACGTTTTTTATTTGATAGCTCTTGATTAGACTTAAAAACTGGTACTCGTATAAAGTTTATCCCGCAACTATATCGGGAACCCGAGATATAACCTAACCTGGCAAAGCTAGTATTAATATATATCTATAATATACCTAAGTACTACAACAGTTGTTCACAATTTTTTTGAATTTTATAACATAACTTAGCTCACGTTAGAACAATTTTTATATGGAAAAATAATATCCGTGAGCAGACGATTTACTACCACAGATTCTGCTCAGACTCTTATTTTCTCAACCACCAGGGTAATGTGGGACTTTCATCCACTAAAAACCCCGCCATTTGCCATCTCACCACTTGTAATAATGTAAAAATAATGGTGACAGCTCGTAGACCCTTCCCTCCTTGCGACTATGTGCAAGCATCCGTGCCCCGACAGCACCTGCACCTGTCAGGAGGTAAGCTCTCCATGACGTCGCTTTTCCCACTCCTCCAGCACCGACTGGAGTGCCCCTAAGGTAAAAAGACTGCGTCTCTAGCTATACCCTCCAGAAAGTAAACCCAGCCGAACAGAATAACAATACTTAACATCAGGTAGCAGGCGTAAACGAATGAGAGCAGCATGTTGATGGGAAGGCCTTCCATATTAAGACTACAAGTGGAAATAGAACCAACGTTTTATTCCTACAATATCTACCTTTATGATGAACCGTTCGCATGGCGTTATTCATATTATAATTGTTTGATAATTTCGTTTAAATTTCAATAAAACACATATTGGATAGAATTTTGCCAAAACATTACACATCAATTGACATATCGAAACAATATGCATCATTATTGTGTACTTACATACATATGAATGTGTCACCTATTTAATTATGACAAAAATTAACTTGCCACAATTATTACACTGTCGACGGGTCTCGTGGCGTAGTCGGTAGTGTAACCGACTTCCGTGCACGAGGTCGTGGGTTCGATTCCCACTCAGGACACATATTTGTGTGATGAACACAGATATTTGTACTGCGTCTGGGTGTTTTCTATCTATTATATGTACGTATTTATAAAAAAAGTAATATATATGTATTAATATCCGTAATCTGGTACCCATAGCACAAGCATTAAGCTTAGTTTGAGACCAGAGGACGTTGTGTGAAAAATGTCCGTGAATATTTATTTATTGTTAAAGATATTTTCTACAAGCATTACATTTATGATGTGGCGCACATTCAAACTTTTCTTTGGAGACAAAAAATAATTCGGGAACTATTGCTATGGTATGAGCAGCAAAAAATTAAGAGAAATGTGTAAATAAGATTCTTACGTTGATGTGTGCACAATAATCATCTTTTAAAGTGGGTATTTTCCCCAGCACGGTAATTTTCCGCGTCTATGGAGATACGTAAAGTACTTACATTTAGAAAAGAAAAATGTTCTAAGATCACATCAATGCAAAGGCCTCGTGGCGTAGTCGGTAGTGTAACCGACTTCCATGCACGAGGTCGTGGGTTCGGTTCTCACTCAGGACCATTATTTGTGTGATGAACACAGATACAGCGTACTGCGTCTCGGTGTTTTCTATCTATTATAATATGTCGGTATTTACAAAAAAAAGTAATATATGTATTATATCCGTAATCTGGTACCCATAACACAAGCTTTAAGCTTAGTTTGGGACCTGAGGACGTTGTGTGAAATGTCTGTGAATATTTATTTATTTAATTTTGAATGCGTTGACGTAAAACCTTCTTTTTTCTTTACTCAAAATGTCTTAATACCTAATCCATTGCACAAAAAGCGTTCGAGTTTTTCTTCTACTTTTTTGATTATGGCAATCAGGGGGATTAGGCAGAATCTCATATATCACATGTCGATCGTATCGAGATCACTGTGATTGGTTGAGAGATCACCATGATTGGCCAACGGATTATTGTGACATCACGCGTCAGTTTCTCAACCAATCACAGTGAACACGATACGATCGACATGTGAGATATGAGATTCTGCCTAACCCCCCAGCTCAGGCCATTGTTGGCAGTATTAAGTTTCTTGTTGCACCAGTAAGTTTAATAAATTAAATAACAAGTCACAGTCAAAATCATACAAAATTAGTCATACGAGTAGTCAAGCCAATTATGCCTCAGTAAAGTGGTGGCGACTTTACTAGAAGCTTCGCAGAAGTTTTAGAGGCAACACGAACAACCACACGGACAAATTAGTAATGTGCCACCACATTTACACATATAGGTACTTGAAATAAGACAAGTTTTGAAAAATAATGTAGGTAGAGCGACGAAATGATTCCTTATGTTCCCGCCAAAACTCCAAAATCGGAGTTATTTTTTTTAAATAAATGCCGTGGACCTATATTTTGAGCATGTCATCTCGTAATAAGAACATCTGTTCTCTTATAAAATGTTTAAATTATTTTTGTAGGATTCAAATAATCGAACCTTAAAAATATTATTCAATCTCCATAATATTTCCAAGGCTCCATACGTAAACTCATTGGAAAAGCTAATTATTTCATTTACCGTGAATGCACAACAGCAAAAAAGACAATGGCGAGCCAAGGTCGATGTTGTTTTCCGTTTAAAAATATAATTTTTACAGCATTGCAAATAAAATATATATATAATTTACTTTGTACCTGAATATATTACCAGCTTATTCTTGCAAAAACTAAATACTTACTTATTTGCATAACGCGGGTGGCAAAAATCGTACCGTAGCCTATAAGTATAGACGCCAGCAACACCAAAGGCATCACCCACGCGACACCATCTCTAAGGTCGAGAGGAAGAATAATAAAGAGAGGATAGGCAGGGGGCTTGGGCCTTCGGCAGTCCCACTCATCGTACGAAATACAACGGTAGCAGTATCTAACTTTGTTTCAAGCCGATCATCTGCGAAATGGGGGTACTTGTCCGATCGAGCCAGCCACGGGCTTCAGCCTTCAGCCAAAAAAACACATTTAGCAAAACCATAAATTTATGCAAAATTGCTTAAAGTTTTAGCCGAAGCTAAAGGATTCTGATTCTAGCAAGCGCCGGAATTGGACGAACCGTTGTGGTTGTGAGCGCTATGGAGGCAACGTAAAAAGAAGTTTGTTTGGATTACTAATTTAAGACGCCAATGAAAGAAAAGTCCTTTTTAATAATATCTGTTAGCTAATTTTTTCAACAACAATCAATAAAGCTAGTTTTAAGTAGTAGGCACTCTCAAGAGGGCTAAGTACTAATAATTTAAGCGAACTTCACTGTTATTTAATGATAAATTATTACTATAACTTGTAGTTGGATGCAGTAATTACCTTATTATTTTCGCCGCAGCCAAAGGATAGTTTTTCGGTTATAACTCAGGTTCCCGATATAGTAGCTGGATAAAATCTCTACCAGTTTTTAAGTCAAATCAAGGCCTTTCAAATAAAAAAAGTTGCATCAAAATCCATCTAGTAGTTCTTTTAAATAAATTCTAAAAAAAAATCTAGTTTAAATAATTTTCTAGCTTTTCGGTTATATTTCAGGTTCCCGATATAGTAGCGGGATAAAATGTATACCAGTTTTTAAGTCTAATCAAGGCCTTCAAATAAAAAAAGTTGCATCAAAATCCTCAAAAAGTTCAGTAGTTTTTGTGTGATGCGCGAACAAACAAACAGACAAACAGACAAACAGACAAAAATTCTAAAAAAATTGTTTTGTGTTTAGACACGCCTATATAGACTATTACAGTATTTTTTTCACAAATATCTTAAATGTACAGACTCAGCTCTGTTACAGTTTTATAATAGTATAGATTATGATTGTAATTTTTATTTTTAAACTACCTGACCCGGCGAACATTGTGCCGTCTCAGAATCAATAAATTTTGTTTTAAGTTATTACTTAGCTGAAATGTATGAGAATTTTCTTCACAATTTATTTGTGATTTTTTCCATTGTTTTAATAGTTATTGTGCTACTCTAGGTGGAAACAATTTAAATAAATCAAAGATCATAATAATCGCTCCAGCCGGTCTTGAGTTATGGATAAATGGTGTAACTAACCCGACTTTGTTTTATATGTATTTTAAAACTGTTAGTGTAATTGTTCAGTTTATTAAGAAAGGTGGTATACTTAACTCTTTATTAGTCTTGTTTGGCACTAGTCGACAAAAATTAAAACTGATTGATTGATTGTCATTAGAACATAAAAACAGATATCCAAATCTAGCTTATGGCTACTATTTTCGATTTCACATTTTCGTACCTTGTATTCTGATAAATGGCCGAGCATGTCAAGTGCTTAAATATAATAATAACAAAATATTGTTTATAATTGTAAAATACTAAATTTTTAATAGTACTAAGTAAATGTTATAATTCACATTATTTCGAAATATTTTCTTTTTGACAAATGACAAGGAAAGTTAAATCATATCTAAAAGCTTATTTACGGTCAATATAAACATTTACTTTCCATCCATGAAAACTACAGCTCTATAGCACTGTTAACTAAAATACTGAAACTAGCCTAATTGATTGATGTTGAAAAAATTAACTAGCAGGTAATAATTAAATTGTTATTAATATAGAATGGATATATTAGGAGGACCAACTCGCCCACGGATTGTCAATCCCGGCTATTTTAACACACACACACTATAGCCAAAGACTGCCAATTAACACTTGCCACAGATAGAAGGGAATGTGATAACAATAAGGGTGCATACAAAAGAATGAACAAAAAAAACTAAAATGTGTGCTGGGACACATAGTAGAAGTGAAACTTCAACGGACAAGTGGATACATACCCATTTCAAAGAAAAATACTAAAAAAAAATATAAAAAATAAATAAAAAAAAAATTTAAACAAAATGATGTTACCAATAAATATATATGTACTTACACATCGCGGAGAATACCAACAGAGTATATATTGCGGGCCGTAACTCTTTTCCGTGAGAGAAAAAATCCTAATACCGTCTATATAGAAGTTTCACTTCAAAATTTACAAAATGCGATACAATCACGCAATGTGGAAGAAACTCTAGAATCTTGCAATATTCCTCAAAATGATATTATAAGCCTTTTATCAACACGTGGCTGCAAACAGGAAAGTAACTGTTATGGATTAGGATGAGATACCTCGTAAAACAAGTGAAGTGCTTGTAGTAAGTACAATAACATGACACATTACATAAGTACAGATACTGCAGTAAAATGTTACGTAAACGTTTTATGTTTTAATTATGCCTTGCATATTATTAGTAAACACATTATTCTGGATAAGGTGTTTAGTATTGCAGATGTAAGCGAAATTGATATATACGGCTTCCAGCAAATCATTTGGGGTCATTAATTGGTTTAGAGTGGGGTTCCGAGCTGTAGAGGTTGACCGCAATATTAATACATTGCCTGTTTGGCTTCTTTTTATAGCCTGTTACATGGCCTGAGGTGGTAACTGAATAATCTAAATTACGTTAAAAAACATGGGAGATTTTGGCGGTAACATGAAAGAATCATGTCGTCGTTCTACATTATTTTCCAAAACTTGTGTTAACTATTTCAAATATTAATGGTAAAAGTAGTGGCATTTTACTAAATAACTATTTGTGTATGCGCATAGGAATTGGCAAGTGATATAATGCAGCATAACGTGTTTTTTCGTGTTGCCTCCAAAACTTCATAGAAGCTTCCTGTAAAGTCGCCACCACTTTGCTGAGGCCATGACTGATTTGACTAAACTATGACTAACTTTGTATGACTGTGACTTGTTTTACGAATTATTATTATTACTAAACTTTCTTGATGCAACATGAAACATGACGCTGGCAACAATGGTTTAGGCTGATTACCAAGAAAGAAGCAGAAGAGAATTAAAAAACATATATGAGAGTATATTTACACAGTTCTAGACTCTAGCGCCCAGGGCGGGCAATTTTCAGGAGCTGCTAAATTTTAGTCATGACAATAAAATAAGCAATGGTAGGTATATAATAAGGCTTACCTTATGAAAACACTTGTTTTCATCAAAACCATACAAAATGTATGAGAAAATTAATTTGTTTCTTATTTTTACTTGCGATATTTGCCATTGTTTAAGTGCTATTTCAGGTGGGCGAGAACAATTAGCACAGATAATACCAACACATTAATTTGGATTTAGAGATGGCCACGAAACTATCGAGCAAGTGGTTGACGTCATAAGTAGATCATTGGAAAATAATATCGCTGCGCAGCATTCCATAGTGGCATAGTGGGCTACTTTACAAAATAAAAAAAAATGCTACACACTCCTTTTTTCTGCTGATTAAATCTTATCTTGAAAATAGGTGCTACGAAGTAAAATATAATTCGGATACATCACAAATGCACGAAATTAAGTCAGGAGTTCCACAGGGTAGTATACTGGGACCAGTTCTGTAAAGTCTAACTACATTAACTTTATTTGTTTACTAGATTTTATTCACGATTTCCTCCGCGTTGACTACAGAATATAAATACATCACTCTATGGCACATTAATTATCTCTATGTAAATATAGCTATCCCGCGAGAACCATTCATTGTTTTCAACATTAAAACACATACTTTTTTGGGCTCCAAACTATTATGTATTAAATAAGTTTAAGAAAGCGGTAAAAATCAGACTTAGTAGTAAAGGTTATTACGCAGTTTAGGATTGTACTTAAACTGCTCCTCATTTTAAAATACTGTTTTAAATAAGCACATACCTCATTTTATTTTACGTTATTATATTTTTTCGTAATATTGTATGTTCTTGGTTTGCGCCTACATTAGTTACGTATAAAAATGTAAACCTAAGTAATTGGAGATTTAAAAAGATGACAAAGATTAGCAGTATTATTTATTATTGATTACTACGGAATCCGGCCACTTGTGGCGATTGCAATCGCGACATTGCGGATCATTTGCCTCAAGCGCTCGTGTTAGTTATTAGTAACTTTGACGATTTTAAGTGCTATATAATAAGCCTATGAAATAAAGATATTTTAAATTTGAATTTTAAATTCGAATGCATATTAATGATTGGTTCACTAATTACGGTGTAAAAGCGTAACAAACAAACAAATATGAATTACCTATCTATTGATATATGGCCGTGTGGGGCCGGCATTAAGAATAGCTCCTCCCCGTCTCTTCCTATGGGAGTCGTAAAAGCCGGCTTAGGGATTACCGGGGGATCGAGCAGCAGCGTTCCCCTATGTACTAAAAACATCCACTGCGATCGCCAACCCGCCTGCCAAGCATGGCATTATGGTAATACCCCCTTGGGGGGACCTATGTCCAGTAGTGGACAATGAAAGGCCGATGGATCTATTGATAGCAGTTATTTTAACACCTATTATAATTGTATGAAGTTTCTCTCGTCACGTGCACTTTTGTACGCCATGTTTATGTTTCTTTTATTGTAAGTATCGCTGTAACAGTAACGCAATTTCACTCTATTTTTTTGTTACAAAACTTGCCGCATTTGTCATTCCATTGATACAGTATATTGGTGTAATTATACGTTTAATGTAACGCACACAACATTCGTTTTGATTAAAAAGCGAACAGACTTTTTATTTCAAGTAAAATTAAATTATTAATTTAGTGTTTGCCAGTGCGATAACTTAGCGGCCTAGAGCACTTCCCCGGATCGGAAGGGACTCAGGTTCGATTTCCGCTAGCACCAAAGTTCTCTTTTCCACATTTCACAAATAATTTGTTCTTTGAAAGTAGTTGAGCATGTCAAGTGCTAAAATACAGACCAAAAAGCTTTTATCCTAATTTCACAACGAATCGTATCAACATTATAATTTAAATAGTTGCTTTAGTAACATATTAGTTTTTTTGCAAGTTGTTGCACAAGTATAAACGAACAAACAAGGTTTACTGCCAAGACCACGTGATAAACCTGCCAAAGTTAATACATGTATCGGGCACACGACATCCTAACCATTTCGTTATTGCGTTATCCTCTAACGATAGATGTCGCTAATCTATTATTATTTTATCGATAAAGATATACTGACTGCACACATGGCGGGGTGGTTTAGTTATGTTAGCTTATCTTCTCTTCACACAAGACGTTAAGTATGAATGTGTTATTGAAATTAGCAGTTCTGAGCAATTGTCACGATAGCTGAATTGGCAAAGCATCTGAACGGTATCCAGGAGATGCAGGTTCAAATCCTGCTCGTGACTGTTATTTTTGTTAATTTATCTTCTCTTCTTAGTCCGGATGTACTTTATGTCCCTACTAATTCCTGCGCAATACAGATATTACCTAGTATTGTCTTTTAAAAAAACAAAACAGATATACCTAAAATTGTAAGATATGTGATTTGAAGCGTCGCGTTTGATATACGAGATCTCTGGATCTAAAATGTTGCCAATTGGCGAAATAACCAAGACTTTTAATGTTAATAATAAGTTATTTACTATTTTTATCTGTATTTTAGCACTTTACATGCTCAGCTACTTTAAAGGATAAATTATTTGTGAAAGTGGAAAAAGAGAGCTTTAGTGCGAGCAGGATACGAATGGAGAACGCAGGCTCGAATCCAGTTCAAAAGTAATTTATTATTGCCGCACGAGGATTTTCTGCCGCCCCCGTGGCTACACCATGGCCTCTGCGGCTTTAAGCCACGCGTAGTCCCTACAACACATTAGGTACTAGGAATATATAGATTGTCTACCAAAGAAGTCTCTTAGTTTAAAATTGGAAAGTACGTATCTACATATTAGAAAGGATTGTTTGTTTTAATTAAAGACTGAGATGGACATACGTATTTATAAAAAGAGTACGTTGAAACTCCTGACAAACCTGACATTTTTCAGTAAAACATTTAAATTACATATATAGAGATGACATGATGCCGTGTGGGGCCAGCTTTATTGTCCCACCCCACGGGAGTCGTAAGAGCAGACTGAGGGAATTCCGGGGGAGTGGGCAGTAGCACTCCCTCGAGTATTAACAACATCCACTGCGATCGTCAACCCGCCTGCCAAGCGTGGCGATTACATCACTATCCCCCATAATGAGCACGCAACAAAAAATGGGACCGATGATCTGGTCATAGCCGCGGGGGGCGTTGGATGCGGTCGGCGCAGGACCGCTAGTTGTGGCGTTCTCTTGGGGAGGCCTATGTCCAGCAGTGGACATTGAAAGGCTGATGGATCGATATAAAGATATTTCTAAACAAAACTTGAATACTAAATTGCATGTTAATCCAGCATAATAATATATAATCATTATTCAATATCGATACTACTAATTTAAATACCGATGCGGTGGCGAAACGCTCTCTCGGATATTAAACAAAATATGATATTCTTTTGTTATATTAGAAGGTATTTTTTATCAAGCAACAATAGTTTCGTATGTTACATAATTATATAAAATAACCCGAAAATAATAATAAAATAGATAATTAAAAAAAAAAAATTAAATAAATCACGCGTCTTAATATGCTGGAATTATATAAAGTACCTACATAGTTATTAGGATTATTGGAATAGAAAAGTGTATCTAGGTACTAATTTGGATTCAAGACAAACTTTCTAGAAATACGTTAAAAGGATCGGATTTAAACCACAAGTTTGAATTTCGAATCACACTCGTAATTTTTTTTATTTCACTGATTGTACTAGGCAATTACTGCGAGAACAATAAACATAGTATATATAGTTGAAGTTAATGCACTATTCCAAAACGTTTTTGTCGTTGTACACAAATAAATAATTATAATAGGGTATTTATTCAAAACGTTATGTTTTGGACGTTAAATAAAACTATTGACGTATAATAGTTAATTACAGAGAAAACAGCAGTAATATATTATATTATTGTTGACTAATTGTAACTTAAACGCGTTAAAAACAAAACTAATCTTTATTTATAGAAAACAAACCTGTAGTACTAAATTCGTCAACCAGGATCTAATGTCCGTTGGGGCAATAGTTGTCTCTGGCATCAAAGGTACCATTGTGGTAGTGTAATCCATAGCTTCAGTCACATTCATTTTTTTAAAAAGTTATTAGGTATTTACGCCGGCTTGCACAAAAATAGAACACTCCACAGATACGAGCTGTCACATCACAAACTGATGGCAGACTGTTAACAAAATCTGATAAAATTATTTAAATATCAAGATAATATTTAATATTTTATGCAGACATTACGATGTTTGTTCGAGTATTTTATACGATATCTAGCACGCGACCGCGCGCACCGTGCAATACGCGCTGACTACAGGCATAACTAACTACCTTTGGAAATCAAATTACAAGGATAAATTGGTATAAGTAAATATTCCATTTTTAAAACACTATTAAAAAGAAATTATGCTAACCATAGAGGATTTATTGATTATTACTGCTATCATACAGCCAGTGTGTACTAGTTGTCTTTCCATAAAAATATTTTATGAAATTGACGTTATATATTTTCTCAAGGTGCTCAAAGGTGCAAGTAAACGAACTAACTATAACGACGTAATATTTTTGTAAGGTAGTTTCTTGTTTCGTCACAGTACCACCTACTGGAGCCTCCCCGGTTCGTAATAAACAACAAATTATTGTGAAAGTGGAAAAAAAAAATCTTTACTGCGAGCGGGATTCGAATCTGCTTCCCTTTCAATTCGGGGAAATGCTCTAGACCGGTAAGCTATCGCAGCTGTCGAAGGCTACCCCCAATCTCCACTTTTCAATTGCTTTTTGGATGTCTTTATGACTTATGCGTGGTAAATTAGTAATATAAGACGCAAATAACCAAGCCACTATACCTAGTGAGAACTTCTACGCTACCTAGAAATTGAGAGACGTATTATCTACCTTTCTACACGCTCTACAAACATTAATATACGGAATATAATATGTGTGCGGTGTTTCAATTATGTACAAGTGCTTCAAGACCTTCCGCTGTTGGAGTGGTATAGTATGTATACTCGTTTATAAATATATCTAAGTTTATGATAATTAATTATTTATTATTATGCTTTGAAAACATCTTTATTGTACTACGTATTGTTTCAACACAAACACACTCTTAATTTTTTTACATGATAACAAAATAACTAAAGTATTTCATACTATTATCATGTTTTATTTCAATAATTATAAATGTATAATCGCAACGTAACTGCCGTACTCAAATCGTTTAATCCTTGCTAATATTATAAAGAATATTAGCAAGTGGTGTGGGGCCGGCACCAAGAATAGCTCCCACCCTGTCTCTTCCTATGGGAGTCGTAAAAGCCGACTAAGGGATTACCGGGGGACCGGGCAGCAGCGTTCCCCTGTGTACTAAAAACAACCACTGCGATCGCCAACCCGCCCGCCAAGCGTGGCAATTATGGTAATACCCCCATTTTGGGGAGGCCTATGTCCAGCAGTGGACGATGAAAGGCTGATGGATGGATGGATGGAATATTATAAATGCGAAAGGGAGTTCGTTTGTTACATTTTCATACAATTAACTACTGAACCAATCATCATAAAAATGTTGCATGCAGTCTGGAACCTAGAAACGAGCGTAGGATACATTCCGGCAAAATTAATGGTTCCTGTATGATAACTATATTTACATATAATTACTGTGCTATAGTGTTGTATTTGTATCCCGAAATCCTCGCGGACGGAGTCGCGGCCAGACTCTAGTTGTTAATAAACTTTAATATCTAATGCTGCTGAACGTGAGGTCCGAGTTTGATCTCCGGGTCGAGCAGTGTTATTGAGCTTTTTCGTAAAAAGAAAAATTCTCAGTAGAAGCCCGGAGTTTGGAAACGTGCCCGATAAACGGCAATAGGCTTACCCCCTATTACGTGGGACTTAAACATAGCTGGCGAATCGTGGGTCTATAAATGCACCTCTGCCTACGCGCAACTGTCTTTGGTAAGATTTAATCCGCTGGCCAGACGGTTGTAAACATGAATCCGCTCGCTGTAAGCTCGGATGTAAGCACGCAAGGACGTTGAAGGTCAAACAAAATTTGGATTACATCTGCTGTCCACAGGGCTGGCAACAAACAATGTCACCCCTGCTGGAACGCTTGCTTACAGCCGTCCGGTCCTTGCTTTACAGTCCAGTGTGCAGTGATAATGTAGTGGTAAATCCAAGAAGGAAGGAGGTATTGAGTTCGATCCTCTGCCTAAGGTCCTCGCAGAGCTCATTGTTTAGAAATGATCACTCAGTATAGGAAAACATTGTGAGGAAATCTGCATGCCTTTTCTTTTGTTTGTTGTTCCTAACCACACACCCCGTCGTAACGAACAGGATAGTGTAGGGCCCTCACCCACTAAATAAACCCACTATGCATGTGCCGACTCTCCGCCTTTATTGGCGCGCCACTGGAATGATGTTACATTACTTCAGTAGTCCACCGGCGGCTTCCCCTTTCGGATAGCCTCTATTAAGTGACAGCCTTGCGGGTGGCGGACGTTCCTCGGCCCATCCACCTGTAGCCTCAGCTAAGGCATCAGGCGCAAGTACTCACGCCTGCGCCGCTTCAGTTGCTGGCGGCGGTTTGGGTCAGCGGAAGGATCAGCCTCCGTGGCCCTCACCGCCGCTTCCTTCTGCGAGATGACCTCCTCACAGAAAGGAAACCTGCATGCCTGGGAGTTTTTCACGACGGCATTATGAAGTGTGCTAACCAAAACCAGCAAAGGCAAGAGTAGTAGGTTAAGGCCTTAACCCACTCTGAACGCCTATTGGCGATCGAACTCTCAGAGAGAGACATAAAAAAAAAATAACAAGTCTCTTGACAAGCTTTTGTCAAAAGTTTGGCTAACAACGAAAAATATATTTTTGATTTATATTATAGATAACCTTTTGGTCTTATTATATCTTTTGGCATCATACCCTGACGTGTGACTTAGGACTTTTAACGTTTGAGAGACAATAACTTTATATACTCGTATACTAGCCATAAAAAGCTAGTTTTTTTTTTAAGTTATATCTTATGTTCGAGAACACATCATACATCGGCATGTAATAGCGGGATAAAACGTATACCAGTTTCTATGTCTAATCAAGAGCTATCGAACAAAAGTTTTCATCAAACCCGTTCAAAAGTTTAACAAAGAGAAACATTCTACAAAAAAATTGTTCCGAGTTCAGAGACACCTAATTATCCTAATACATTAAAATAGAATGTGAAAATGTGAAATTGAAAATAACAGTCATGAGCCGGATTTGAACCTGCATCTCCTGGAATATCGTCCCAGATGCTTTGCCAATTGAGCCATCGCAACAATTGCTTGGGACTGCGAATTTCGATAACGCATTTATTCTTAACGTCTTGGGTGACGCCGTTATCTTCGATGTCATAATTTCACACTTTATGTTAATTTTTATGGCTAAGCATGTCAAATGCTAAAAAAATATATCGTAATACAATCATTTTGTTTTTCAATCATCTTAAATGTACAGACATAACTCTAATACAGGTATATACATGAGAGTAGAAGAATACTCAAAACAAGATTCAGCGGCAACGGGTATAATATGGGACCCGCCCATCGGCTATAAAAGTTTAATGCAGCTTACGATCTATATTAGGTTTAACTGTGCGGACAGTGCAGTGCATTACCGTACTTGTATATGTACCCAATGACAACCAGTTTCTGTGTTCATTACAAATATAATACTTTGTTTATTATCACTTTGATATCAGAGCAATTTCACAGCATTCCAAAAGACCCGGTCATTACTGGACTTTCGAGCTTTTGCATCGCATTTTAAAGCCGTACTTATACAAAAACCAGTCAATGCCCATCATCGCAATAATTGCGTTAACGCGATAAACTGGGTGGCCACATTTTAACGGCGTTTCCCGTTAGTGTGGTCCGAACATTACTGAACTTCAATTTCGTGGCACACTTGCATATCGTAGGTACTATAAATAATTCTTATTATTTTATTGGACGCTAATCGAACATATTAGGAGTTTTGCGTGTCCTCTCAACTTCTACATATTATTTACTATCCATTATTACGAGAAGGCCGTCAGGCAGTGCTGCCCCCTCTATCGCTTTAAAACCGTTCAGTACGTGGACTAAATCACCAAAGAAGTAATTATTATTAATTCTTTTTTGTTATCAATCCATTCTCTCCCTTTATGGAGGCAATGGGCGATGGATATAAGAAAGATGTTTTTTTTTATGAAATTATCATTAAGTAACCTAACCATCCATCCCCTATTGACCGTTAGACGTCCCCAGCCGGACATAGGACTCCTCAAGAGAGAACACCACAACCAACGGTCTTGTATCACCAGCATCCAAAGATTGCCTTTTACTAGATCGTCGGTCTATCTATTGCAGAGCCGTTGAGTAATAAAAAAACTAAATATTTTGATCTGTATTTTAGCAAATGACATGCTCAGCTACTGCTTTGTGAAAGTGGAAAAAGAGAGGTCCCACTTGTAGTAAACCTCTCTATTTCTGTTCACAAATAATTTGTTCTTTAAAAAAAAGAAAAATTAATTACATGCCAAATGTAACGGAATACATTTCTAACTTCGTCACGGTTTCAAATCCATCGAAGTCCCCGGAATATGACTCTTTCACGATTTTGTTTTCAAGTAGGTAGGTATATACTACTATAAAAAAAACAAGTAAGTACAAATACTACTTCTAGTAGTCATATAAGACTGCGTTCTACAAACACTAGACATTATGCCATACAAGTAATTAAGTAGCCAGGTTGTAAGTCAAGTTGTAAACAACTTGTTTATGTCAATGAGCTATAAATAAAATTATACATAGATACAAATACTGGCCGTTCTCTGCGGCATTATTAATTAAGCTTTCGATCTTTACACACTTTTAGGTTATTACATAATACCTTCTTTAGGAATTCATCATGAAAAACTAAGTTTTATTTTGAAATAGATGTGTTTTGCTGTAGCGGTTTTATATACAGCTTACGAAATATATGTGTCAAGAAGAATTTGCTCATAAATTGGACATTTATAATACATCCATCCATCTATCAGCCTTTCGACGTCCACTGCTGGACATAGGCCTCCCCAAGACAACGCCACAACACGTGTTTCGCTCATATGGGGGATACCTAGTGCAGTAATCGCCACGCTTGGCAGGCCAGTTGGCGATCGCAGTGGATGTTGTTAATACTCGCGGGAGTGCTGCTGCCCACTCCCCCGGTATTCCTCAGTCAGCTCTTACGACTCCCATGGGTGGAAAGGGGATGGACATTTATAAATTACATCCAAAATCGAAATAAATATTTACAGATCACAAAACTAGGTACCAATTTTGCTAATGCTGTTATCTACCTACGTATTTCCGCAAACGTTTTTTTTTAATAATAACATTAAACATTTATATATATTTGTAGCATTTGACATGCTTAGCACTATACATTAAACACAAAGTGAAAAATGTGAAATCGAAAATAACAGTCAGGAGCAGGATTTGAACCTGCCACCACCCCAAAGACGTTAAGTATGATGTGTTATCGAAATTAGCAGTCAGGAGCAATTGTCAGGATGGCTGAATCGGTAAAGCATCTGGACGGTATCCAGAAGATGCAGGTTCAAATCCTGCTCCTGACTGTTATTTTCGATTTCACATTTTTCACTTTGTGTTTAACATTAAACATATCAAAGAGAATAATATTATTATCTATCATATATATAACTTATATTTTATTTCCACAGTTTATATCGATCTAACAGTTAGGCCCGCTCCTCCCCTCAGGCAAGCAGGCTCTGGGTTTACAAGCCGTAGAGCTCTCAGGCATGTATAGATTTTTTGTTTTCCTTCGCCGGACAATAATTAAGTGTGTGAAGAATTATGCAGATAATAACAGAAAGCCACGAGTTAGAGGACAGAGTTTACTTCTCGAGCTCAGAATTTTACAGTGCTTAGAGAATTAAATTAATACTCTAAGATAGAGACAAGTGAATTACAGGACATCGCTGAAAATCATCGTTAGAATGCCGTTTCTATTTTTAACTACAGTTATTAGGTATTGCACGCCTCATAAGCCAAGCGTTGAGGAGTGTACTACTCTCGCTTCACACAGAACAGTTGATTTTTCAAATTTAAAATGTCTCTATTTATCATAAATTGCACTTGTAAAATAATATATACACACACAATCAAGAAAAAACACTATTTTTAACACACATATTTTTGATGCCATTTTCGTTATTTAAACTAATTAAAAAACTGTTTAAAAAAGTTTGACGAACGACCGAAATACTTCACAAATCGAGTATTTTTTCTTTTACGATTCAGTATAATTAAGAATAGAACCCTGTCACTTTTCACGGTCTATTCACGCTAGATGGCGTATGACCACGGCCACATTAATAGGTACTTTTTGAAATTAGCGCTATTTATGTATTTATTAAAAACTACTTGGTAAGACCAATACATTATTAGTTACTTATCAAATAATATTTTTTTTGTGAAAAATGAAGATTATGAGGCGTTTTTTTATTTTTAGGAATATTGTTAAGTCGACGTCTTTTGAGGCAAGAAAAAAATATTCTCCTTCTTTCTTCCAGAATGACGATGCAATTTGCTACCTGTCTTGACCTGCCATCTTAGCTTAGGCTACTGCCATCTTAAAAGACCTCGACGCTGTACCTTGAAACCTAGCCTCAATTGAAATAGAGATAACAAACTAGTGCCCGCAAAACGGGTTAAGAATATGAGTTTTATATTATTCATTGTTAAGGTTATTATCTCAACGATGTAGATGTAACGTAACGACTCAGAAAGTATAAGAAATACGTGACATTATCGTTTTATGATAGGTTATTTTATCTCTTATTAGCATATGACAATTTATTGTAGTCGAAGATCATACCCATTTAGTCGTAAACCCAATCAACCGTATGAGTTTAGCGATAACAATAACGTTTCTATTGTTTGTAGTAGTTATACTTGTAGTTTAGCTTGTCCTATAGAGAAGCAAGGACGAATACAAAATTAATACTTACTTTATTACCTCGTTTTCTATGAATAGGTAAATATTTTAGATTTTCGTGACAGTTCAGTAATTTAGATCGGAGTAGGCTTTTTGTTTTATAGTAAAAAACATAAAAAGAGCATCACGCCTGTATCCCCGAAGGGGTAGGCAGAGGTGTACACACCAACGTTTCGCCAACTGTTTTTAAGTCCTACGTAATAGCCTATTGCCGTCTACCGGACACATTTTCAAACTCCGAGCTATGCTGATGATGCTATGCTGCTATACTGAGAATTTTTCTTTTTACGAAAAAGCTCAATAGCACTTACCCGACACGGGGATCGAACCCGAGCCCTCATGATCAGCAGTCGCTACGCTATCGCTTCACCACCGAGGCAGTTGTTTTATAGTAAATAATGTAAGCCAGGGATTTTATCCGTAACCGTAACCGAAACTACCGGATGTCCGAAATAAAAAAATATCCGTAAACGAAATCGATATAAAAGTTTCGAATATTTCGTAAAGGGGTGGAGTCTAAATGATATGACATGTTTATTGCCCGGCTGACCCAACATAGGCCGCGCGCGTTACCTGCATTATTTATTATTTCTATGGCTTAGTGATAATATTACCTATTAGTGATTGTTGGAGTACATTACAATTTAAAATTTAAGACATTTTGTATTTTACTTTTATAATTCTTTGAAAATTCGTAACCGAAACTATCCAAAACTAGCGGGTAATTCGAAATAATTTCATATCCGTAACCGTATCCGAAACCGGTATAATATTATTCCTATATCCGCATCCAGATCCGAAATTCCATATCCAAAACATCCCCCTGATGTAAACTATGCTGATGATTATGGTGTTGATGAGCCCATCGATCAGTGCGCCACGCAAATTGATAGGTATCTGTGGGGAGTATGCAAGGCGTACAGAATAAAAAACAATGTAAAGAAGAACGAACTGGCATTTCGAGCAGGAGAAGAAATCTTTAGCACGTGCCGCCCGTGACGTTATGTGACAATGAGCTTTGCAAAGTCACTCAGTTATTGTACATCGGTCACGCTGTGAATGAGAATGTATCAAATCATCAAACTTGGAAAGAGAAAAAAGGGGGATGACCATTCGGTATAATAATCTGAGATGCAAGTTTGCAGTGTTTAAAATCAGCTAAAGCAATACTGTTTAGAGCTTTTTGTCAATTCATACCAATATTACAAATTCAAAAGAGCGTTTGTTCGTTTGTTAAGCTTTCATGCTGTAGCTACTCAACCGATCATCATGTGCATACATATGTATGCTTCCAGGGTGGATATAAGAAACACTGATGACTGAAGGTATGTAATATGGTTCCGGTGGCCCGCTAATAAAGGCGGAGTGAGGGCACACGGCGGGTTTCTTTAGCGGGTGAGGGCCCAACACTACCCTGTTCGTTGTCCCGAACTACGGGTTATGCGGCTAGGACATTTTTTTCCCGCCTTAACAAAAAAAAAGCTGAATCTAAGAAAAAGAATTTTAGTTTCTATCCTGGGAAATAGCCCATTCTTGTGGGATAGCCATTCTTGCAGTGATAATTATGAGTGGTAAAGTACTTACTACCTACAGTAGGTATTGGGTCCAATAATTTATTTATTTATTTGTAAGAAAACCAACAGCAGTTATACCTATTATAAAAGGTTGTACATGAGGAGTTAACATAAGCCAATTACAGGTTTTCCTGGACTAACTATACATGATATTACATATTAACTGCCTCTGCGGTGTAGCGGTAGTGTAAGCGACTGCTGATCATTAGGTCTTGGGTTCGATCCCCGGGTCGAACAGTGTTATTGCGATTTTTCGTAAAAAAAAAAAATTCTTAGTAGCAGCCCGGAGTTTGGAAATGTGACCGGTAGACGTCAATTAGGCCCTATTACGTGATACTTAAACATAGCTGGCGAGTCATGGGTGTGTAATACACCTCTGCCTACCCCAGGTAATACAGGCGTGATGCTATGATGCTATAATACATAGTTGTGTTGTCGGAATATTAATACAGTAGAAGTGGATATGAGCAAAAGAGAGTAATTATGCTATGCTATTAAACAACGTAGAATGGTAAAGATTGTGGGTACAAGTACTTATTTATTGCGCTTCTTGCATATGAATGAGGTGTGAGGGGTGGGGTGTGTTAGTATATTGGGAATCGGTGTTGGTGTGTATGTTTGTGTGGTGTATGTGTGTGAGGTGGAATATGAGAGTGAATGTGATAAGTGTACACATCTTACACTTATAGAATCTACTCGTTTTTGTTCGAATACAAGTACTTATTTCGCTCCTTCCATATGAATGAAAAGGCGATATAATGTGCTTATATTATTAGACCCAATTCTCAAGGTCACTCAGACGAAGGCGCGGCTTCCTCCTATAATTTTATATTTGCTACCTGCGGGAAAAATGATAAGGAAGGATGGGAGAGGTGAAGAGACAGGATTATAGAGGTGAAATGAAGAAGGAGTTTAAGCGCTAATTATGCTGCTAGTGACAATCCTTAAGGAATGGAATTTATAGTAAATCATACCTATGAATTTAGTTTTATTTTTTCTGTAATAATATAGCCAATCTGCTCTATGCATCCTTTGGATGAGGGTGGGATGGTAAGAGAAGTACTTTACACCATCCATCAGCCTTTCGACGTCCACTGCTGGACATAGGCCTCCCCAAGAGAACGCCACAACGAGCGGTCCTTTGCTGTTTCGCTCATATGGGGGATAGTGCCGTAATCGCCACGCTTGGCAGACGGGTTGGCGATCGCAGTGGATGTTGTTAATACTCGAGGGAGTGCTGCTGCCCACTCCCCCGGTATTCCCTCAGTCGGCTCTTACGACTCCCATGGGTGGAGAACAGGTGGGACAATTCTAAAGCCGGCCCCACACGGCACTTTACACCAATTGGCAGTCGAAACGTTTTTGTCGCGTGACCTAATTTTTTTTTTATTGCGTGTGGTGTTAGACGAGTCACGGCCCATCTGATAAATAGTAACCGTCACTCATGGACTCAACTATACCGGGAGTATTGTCAGGCCGCTGCTCACCATTTCATTTCACAGATATGAAATGTAAGGACAAACGGCGATCTGCTGCTACAACCAAAACACACTGAAGTGCTTCATGGCCGGACACACGGGAGGTGGTGGTACCAACACGTTTGGGCTCAATACCAAGTGAGTGGAGTACTCAGCGAGTAATGCAATGGGTGATAATTGCTTCTTTCCCTTAGTCGTCTCGTACGACACTCGTGCATGGGAAAGAATTGTATTCTTAGTCCATCACCACACGGATTATTTTATACTTTATTTCGGGTGGTAAAGCCACAGAATAGATACTAGTCCTACGGACAGAAACGTCACTTCCATTAAAACTTGACCAAAATCTCTCTATAATAGCCTACAAAATCTTAATAATAATACTAATTGTTCGTAACGAGAAGAAATGTACCTTATATACACAGAAATACAGTCAAGATTGTCTTGCCCGCCGCATGATGCTCCGACAACCGCGTTATTCAACAAATGCGCTAGGGTTGCACCTATGATGATTTTACTACATCACGCTATCTCCCTTGCGGGGTAGACAGAGAGAACAGACTGACAAAAGGCTCTGTTCTTGCATACATCTCTCGCTTCCTCAACATTCATAATTCTCTTCATACACTCTCCGGTTTCCGCTCGCCGGTTTCGGAGACTCCTGACTTCACCGACAGCAGCAAAGCTGTCGTTTATAAAACTTAAAAATTTATTTTTCTAGTAGATTCTATTTGATTACTTTTTATATCATTTTAAATGTTATTTTCAAGTCGGATTATTTTTTTATACATTGTTTTTTTTTCTGTTGATCATATAGCGTTTAGAGTTTTAGCTCTGAATTTTCGGTTATGAAATTTTACTGTCGAAATACCCTAAATCGTGTAAATAATTTTATTTTAATCAATACTACAAGCGCGAGCGCATAGGCGCGCGTGTGACAGTCTTCAGTCGGTTGTACCGTGGTCGGAACGCGAAGCGGTAGGCATGTAACTCGGGGCCTTGAGCGAGTGATGTACATCCACGGCTCAACTGGGGAATTATCACCACCCCAGACTATCGGCGTATAAGTAGTTATTAACTATACTTAAGTATTCCTACTGTTGAATTTCTTTAAGGGAGTGTGAGTGCCGGACGGCCAAACCATCTTGGAAGGGATGCCGAGCGTGGCGTAGTCGGTAGTGTAACCGACTTCCGTGCACGAGGTCGTGGGTTCGATTCCCACTCAGAACAATTATTTGTGTGGTGAACACAGATATTTGTACTGCATCTGAGTGTTTTCTATCTATTATATGTATGTATTTACAAAAAAATAAGTAATATGTGTGAAATATCCGTGAATATTTTTATTTTATTGCATTTGGTGGCGAGACGAGCCACGGCCCATCTGATGGTAAATGTTAACCGTCGCTCATGGACTCAACTATACCGAGAGTATTGTCAAGCCGCCGCTCACCATTTCATTTCACCGCTATGAAATAAAAGAATAAACGTCTATCTCCTGCTACAGCCAAAACGCAACGATGTGCTTCATGGCCGGTCACACGGGAGATGGTGGTACCAACCCGCTCGGCCCGATACCAAATGAGTGCTCCCACTTGGTACCCAGCCCTACCACCAGTCATGCAATGAATGATAATTGCTTACTTCCCTTAGTCGCCTCATACGACACCCGTGAGAAAGAATGGGGTGGTGACACTTGTATTCTTAGTCCGTCACCACACGGATTATCTGTTGTCATCACACTAAGAATACAAGTGCCACTATCCCATTCTTTCCCGCTGGTGTAGTATGAGGCGCTAAAGAAAAGTACCTTTTTATTACTCATACTCGGAAAGTAGGTTTTAAGTTGCCTGAGGAGCGGGTTGAAATAGTAATACTTTTCAGCCCTAGGGAGAATCATTTTCAACTGACAGCTGCAAATTATTTAAAAAAAATTTGTTCAATTTTCACATTTCTATTGAACCTTATTCTAACTTACTCCACTCAATCACAGCGCGATGTTTAGTTGAAATAATAAAGTTAAGTATTAAATAAAGATTATTTTTTAACGACCATCTATTATAATTTACTTATTTTCAAATGTTTCTTTAAATTGATTTGAGTAAAATATTTTACCATTTTTTCAATGTTAAAAATGAAAAATATTGGCTGTTATGCTGGCGGGCCAGAAAAAAAAATTGGCGAGAAAGTGGCAATCCGATCTTCATTTAATTTTTCGAGTTGTAGAGATTTGTTTTATATACTTCCGTATAGCGGAGATTTGTATTATTTTGTATTAACTTTGTATTCGTAATGAAAAGCACAGTGTTTACCTCGGGTTATAGACTTATTTAGTCCCGAGACGGAGTCGCACCTATAGTTCGAGGGAGGAGTTACTTTCACCCCTAGGGTAACAATGCAATTATGGAGGGACTTTTGAAAAGGTATTGTTTATTTTTGTATGTTTAGGTAGACTGAACAGACAAAAATTTTAACAAACAGCCTTTGCCCGCGGTTCCGCCGCCGCCAAGAGCTAGTTTTTAGGTTATATCTCAGGTTCCCGATTTATTAGGGGATAAAATGTATACCGGTTTTTAAGTCTAATCAAGAGCTATCAAATAAAAAAAGTTGCAGCATAATCCGTCTAGTAGTTTTTATGTGATGCACGAACGAAAAAACAGCAAAAAATCTAAAAACATTGTTTTGTGTTTAGACCCGCCTGTATACAAATAATATAATATAACAAGACTTCTAAAGGAAATAAACTATTATAAAACGCCATTATATCATTAATATAATTGAATATGTGGAGTCGGGACCAAAATGAGGAATAACCCCTTTTGAAAGGACACTCCTCTTATCACCCTTTGCATTACTGGTGGTACGGTTGGGTACTAACCAATGCTAAGTTCATGAGCGGCGGTTGCCACTTACCCTCTCGTGGACCGTGGCTCATCTGATAACATTAGCAATAAAAATAAACTTTAGGCAGTACCAAGTTCAGACGTAGATATTAACTATTAATAAGTTTAAACAAATGGCGTTACTTTTGTGGTAGCACCATCTGTTCGATTTCAGCCGTACTACTACGTATATCGGGGGGCACTGAATGCTCCAATATTTTCCAAACAAATAAAGGAGTGAGACAGGGTTGCATCTTGTTCCCTGCACTTTTCAATATATATGGAGAGTACGTTATTCGGAAGACGACAGAAAATTAGGAGAAAGGTTTTCCTATAGGTGGAAAAAGATTATCAAATCTCCGATATGCCGACGACACCGTTCTTCTGGCAACGTCCATAGAAAATTTGAGTGAGCTGCTCCAAAGACTCGAGCTGGAAAGTGGCAACATCGGTCTCGTAGTAAACAGAACGAAAACCAAGGTGATGATAGTGGATCGAGCCGGAAAGCTTGCAAATGTCACCTGCAACATTCCTGGTATCAATATCGTCGACCGATACGTTTACCTGGGTTCCTAAATCTGCAATGACGGTAGTTGTGTCCCCGAGATAAAGAGGCGAATCGGGATGGCAAAGGATGCGATGACCCGTTTAAGCAACATCTGGAAACAAAGAGGAATGGGTATCAAAACCAAGATCAGATTAGTACAAGCCTTGGTATTCCCCATCTTCCTGTATGGAGCTGAAACATAAACAATCCTGGCCCGTGAGAGACAAAGGATTGATGCATTCGAGATGTGGTGTTGGAGGCGAATGCTGAGAATACCATGGACTGCGAAACGCACCAATGCATCGATCCGGACATAACTCCGAGTAAAAACTCACTTGTCATATGCCAATAGCGCATTCTGTCGTATTTCAGCTACACAATGCGCAGAGGCGACGAGAATCTGGAAAGACTGATTATGGTTGGGAACACCGAAGGCAAAAGATCGCGCGGTCGTTCACCTACCAGATGGACCGATCAAGTAAAAGTCTCGTCGTCCTCCAAATTTTACACGGTCGTAAGGGACGCGTTGAACAGAAACCGGTGGAGGCAAATCATCCGCTCCAGATGCAACCCTGATGCTGACCACGTCCGTCCTCAGACATGAGGGACCGACTGAGAGAGAGAGACTACGTATATAATACTAAACGCGAACACACCGTTAAGAATGCACCATCTCAGCCGCCTTAGAATGTGAAACTCAAAATCGTTTCGCCATCGTATCGTCCCATTGTGATTGGTACATACATATATAGACTCAAGCCTTTTTTACAGAGGGGTAGACAGAGAACGGATTCTCACTTGCCACGATCCTTGCTCACCTTTTTTGCCTCATTCACTCTCATTATTATTCCTCATAAATGCATGTCGGTTAGGGGTACTTCTGACCTGACCTTTCTCAAGAACTTCTCTGATTTGGTCAGAGAATGTTTGATTGATGGTAAATTTATTATATTTAATTTGTTGTGATTGGTGGTATATTATATAATAGAACTTTGTAATTACCTATTTTATAAGCATTCAAATCTAATGTTTTAAACTCAAGCACTCGATATGCTCAGCTATTTTAAAGAAATTATTTGTTTCACAAATAATTTGTTCTTCACAGAGATTAAGTTTTTTTTTCTACTATACTTAAGTGAAAATGTCAAACAATTAATGTTATTTGTTAATTATAGAATACTAGCTGACCCGGCGAACGTCGTACCGACATATATTTTTTCATGAATAAATATTGCAATTATAAATTGAGATATAAAGTATCCTATCTCTTAAGTTGGAACAAAACACACATTTTGAAAAAAGAAAAGTTAAAATCGGTTCAGTAGTTTCGGAGTGCATCCCGGACAAACATCGTGTGGTATATAATAGATTTATCAAGTGTTGTTAGTTTCTTAATATCACATAATTTTAGGCACTTAGCAACATAAAATAAGTTAGGTCTACTTACTACAGTCTTATTCCACTTAAACATGGATCTCATAAATGAATGAAAAGGCTTGAATACTGCTATTCAAATGTGTTGCTGGACATCACATGCCATGAATAGCATCTCTCAGATCTCAGTATGTAAAGATCGTAATCACTTTGATTAAATATATAGATACTAAATTTAAAGAAGCAAGTAAGGTTTTTATCTTCAAACATAAAATTTTTCAGGAATCTACTTATCGGAGTTTTCTATCTTTAACACTATTAGAAGCTTTTTAAGGACTTCAGCTATCAATCAATAAGTAAGTCTATTGCAGTCCAAAACTGGACATGGGGGCCTCTCCTAAATTACAGAACAAGTTATATTCTCTTTCCTTGCTGTACCTATCCCAGACATATAATCTCTACATCTTCTAGCCTAGCCTAGTATGTCTATCTGTCTTCTCCATTTAACAAAACCACCTAATGGCTAATGCTTTATAATAATAAAAAAAAAAAGTAAAATATCAGCTCCTAAATATGAAATCCCCGGGTCGGGCAGTGTTATTGAGGTTTTTCGTAAAAAAAAAAAAGAAATATTCTCAGTAGCAGCCCGGAGTTTGGAAATGTGCCCGGTAGACGCAAATAGGCTCGCCCCCTATTACGTGGGACTTAAACATAGCTGGCGAGTGGTGGGTGTGTAATACACCTCTGCCTACCCTTTCGGGGAATACAGACGTGATGCTATGTGTGTGTTAAATATGAACTCTAAATATATAACTTTGCATAATATATTCCTATAAATACTATAGTGTAAATACCTGTGTGGTGCTCGCTGCAGGCATCTCAGGGGAAGGTGGTATGGGAGCGTGACCCTGTTGTGCTACGACCATGACCCACGAGGCCAAGAACGTCACTACAGCCAAATAGACACTGCGTCTCTTCATGGTGTAACTGAAAGTAATGTGAATGCTATTGTTAATATGGTATACTTCTCAAAATATATACAACCCATTTCATAACAGTTCAGCTGTCAGAAAATCCTGATTTTTCAGTGTGCAATAGCTTAAAGAGGAAGTCAGACTTGACAGTGACCATGAATGCTGTAAGGTATTTGAAATGTTGTGGTTTTTCAAACTATCACTATCTTCTTTTTCTTCTTGTTCTACTCACAAAAGTTGCAGGGTGCATTGCAGGGGACCACTGCAGATTTTATGTTTATCATACAAAAGAAAAATATCATAGTTGAAGCAATTATAAACTTACTTTAACTGCTTCACACTAAATAATAAGCTGTCTTTATAGACTAAATGCTAAAGAGCAGAATAACAATGTATTATCATCACTAGTAACATATTGACATAAATCTCAAAATTCATACATTGTGTGTGTATATTTAACCACAAAAGACGAGATTAGCGTCTCTTGACAGTAATAAATAATAACATGAATATCGTAATTCTAGTACCCACCCTATAACCTTGCTACGTGGTGTCAATCAATTAGTATATGGTTGATGGTCTTCGTTAAAATAAATATAATAGCCCTATTATTATATATCTTGTCTCTTTACTATCAAAATATTTTTACACACTAGAATTCGTGTAATATACCTTATGATAAAACGTCACCCAGAACCGTGCAGCAAATATACTTACATTTTACTTGATAAAATACACCAGACAACAAACAGTATTGATCAAAGAAATAACGCCTATCAATTTTTATTTCATAGCGATGCTAACATTAATTGTTTTACTTCAAGTTTTTCAAAATATACGTAGCATTTTCGCACAATCCGAAATTTCTAAATTTCAGTTTCAGTTATTGAAGTTTTACTTGACAGAGTTGACATTGACTTGACAATTATTTGACAATGCAGTGCAATGTTGTCACTTGTCATTTATCCTTGTACTTTCACTACTTTTCACTACCACAAAAAAGCTTGTCTATGAATGGAGCTCAATGGAGCTTGATCTTGAATATCCCTCGACAATAAAATTTGTTAGTATCTATATATCAAAAATACTTTGGAAAATCCAAAACTAAACGCCTCATAATCTTTATTTTTCACAATAAAATTGATTATTTGATAAGTAACTAATAATGTATTAGTTTTACTAAGTAGTTTTCAATAAATCACATAGATAGTGCTAATTTCAAAAAGTATTAATGTAGGTTTCTTGTGTTACACGCCATCTAGCGCTAATTTTAAGAAGTACTTCTATTCTATATTGGTCTACCTCTCAGTCATTTTGCAAGGCGCCATCTGGCAATTAGTAAGAACAACAATCCATGAATTTACAAAGTGCATATATATAAACATGTAAAATTGAATTATTTATTAAACTGTAAACAAAAACAATATAAGAAAACAAAAGACATCGTTAGTTTCCTTATTAAAAAAAAGCAATATTGTGGCTCTATACACGGTGTCTCCCTTATCATATTTTAATAGAAAACATACTTATAGAGTTAACGATTCTAAAACTGAAACACATATAAAATCTTAAAAATATCACTTTATTTTTAACTAGAAATTTCGCAATTTGTTTCGAGTCCTCAAAATATTGTCTTCAATATGGGCACCCTACTTATCCAGCGTTTACATTGATTCTTTATGTTTCATTGATAATTTAAGTGTTATAAGGGCGAGGTCTGACCGGGAGCTATTAGCTGTCAAATAATATTCTTAAAGTCATGACCGGATGTCAGTCCTAATTAAAAAAATTACTCATGTCTTAAGTCTTATTCTAAGGTCGCCAGTTGTCTCCTTAGTTAAGTCGTGAGAGGTCAGATAGGATGGCGCTCCGGATAAATACTGGTGGATCAGCTAAACTTAAATAGATCCAAAGCCGGCTCCAACAAAAACATGGAATAAAGTTAGGGAGATTATGATATTAAGGTGCCAGCTAAGGGATGAAATACTAGCTCGTTGTTTAAGCCTAGTTAATGTTATACGCATTTCACAGCATTGTATTAAACTACAAGTTAAAATCTGTCCAATGGTGACGTCTGTCGTCACAGTTACAACTGTGTAAGTATGTAGTATAGCACTAGTTTTAAGTATCAAGATGTCTCTTATATCAGCACGCTTCATCCACAAGTTTATAGCTCGCGGTAAGGCCGCGCCTTTAGATAGGTACCTACCTATCTAAAATCATTGATAAGTTTTTAACCAAACATTTTAGATCTATTTTTTTAGCATTTGACATGCTCCGCTACTTTTTAAAGTACAAATTATTTGTGAATAAAGAAAAAGAGATTTTTAGTAGGGTCGGGAATCGAACCACACATCTTTGCCAATCCGGGGAAGTGCTCTAAACTACTGAGCTACCCTACTGATCCTTCGATCATCCCAAATTCTTAATCACATTTGTCTTACGACTAACGCCATCTACCGGCAAGCATTACATGCATCCAATATAGTAAGTTTAATTTTGCAATTAAAATTCATACTATTTGATGGCGCGATTTTTCAAACATTTTAGATCTATTTCTTTTAGCAATTCACATGCTCCGCTACTTTTTAAAGTACAAATTATTTGTGAATAAAGAAAAAGAGATTTATAGTAGGGGTGGGAATCGAACCACGCATCTTTTCCAATCCGGGGAAGTGCTCTAAACCACTGAGCTACCCTACTGATCCTCCGATCATCCCAAATTCTTAATCACATTTGTCTTATGACTAAAGCCATCTAACGGCAAGCATTACATGCATACTATTTAGTATGAGAAATTCATACTAACGCACGTGACACTTACTCCGTCGCATGTCTTAAGAATTCCGGTGTTATATTAGCACATGCTGCCACAATTTTATCACGCATTTCATCCACCGTTTGACATTAAGCAGCATAAACAATGTTTTTTAAATACCCCCACAAAAAAAGTCCATGGGTGTCAAATCCGGAGATCGTGGAGGCCATGCGACTGTTCCGGCACGTCCTATCCATGTACGAAACCGGCCCTGGAGATAGTCACGCACAGAACGGTTATAATGCGCCGGTGCACCATCTTGCTGGAATATCATATCCCGATATACTGACAAAGGCAGGGTTTCAAATTCTTCCTCCAAAGTCGTTCTTAAAAGCTGCAAGTAATTCTCGCCGTTCAACCGGTCTGGCAAGAAGACAGGGCCTATAAATTTATTACCGATAATGCCAGCCCAGACGTTGATTTTCCACCTATGTTGAAAGTGGTGTTCACGAGACTTATGTGGATTTGCGTGTGCCCAAAAGTGGTAATTATGGGTGTTTGATATCCCACATCGGGTAAAAGTGGCTTCGTCAGTCCATAAAATAAATGACCCGAAATTGTGATCAGTGAACCTGGCTACGATACCACTCACAAAATCTCATTCTTAACAAAAAATCCGTTTCCGTCAATTCCTGAGTCCGACGGTAATGATACGGATGCTGAACATCATTTTTCAAAGTGCGCCACACCTTCGTTTTGGATACACTGAGTACAAAAGACGCTTTTCTAAAGCTTCTGGTCGGATCCTCCTCAAAAAACTGCAAAATATTTTCCTCGTCATGGGTACTCGCATTGTCACTCGGTCTGCCTTCCTAACGGGGTGAATTAAAAGATCCGGTTGTATGTAACCGGTTTACCAGTCTCCTAAAACAGTCATAAGAAGGCAACATTATTTGGCTCTCCTGTGGTCTTCCGTCGATATACCGTTCACGGTATAATACCCTCGCCGCACTAAGATTTCCGTCCGTCGCACCAACACACATAATCATATCATAGTATTGCGCATTTGTATATTCCGTCATAATAGTAAAATGTACTTAGAAAGGTTAGTTGAAATAATAGCGACTTGACACCGAGAGATGAAGCAAGCAACTGAACATTGAACAGTGAAGTTGAAAACTAAATAAAAAAAAATGAATAATCGATTTACAAATAGAAATTTAAAATAATAATTAGGGGTCTTCATTGTAATGCGGCGTAGCTAATAATTATTTATTTCTTTATCAACTAACGCGTAGAAACAAGCTACTAGCATTTTTTCTTAATTTAATTAAATAGATACCTAAGAATACGCGACAACCTAGTTGGAAGGTCCAGCGGAAGGTTTTAGGTTCTATCCTCGCGGCGATTGTTTTTTTTTTCAAGACAACATGCCACACTATGGAATAATCCTTGTATCGCCTTGGTCTTTACAAACATATAATTTCACGGATAAAAATGAATCAGGGTGTACTTAACACTCTGATTTAGAACAACTATTTGTGGATCACACAGAGTTGTACTATTTGGGAATCTTGTGGGTTCGATTCCCACACAACACGTGTTAGCACAGTGGTTTAGATACTGGCCTCGTATGGGAGGCCAGTATCTAAACCACTCCTCCATCTGTGCAGTCGTTATGGTGCATACTTGTCTTGTACCTCGCACTGCTGAGCTTCCTCAGAGTGATGCTCCGTAGTGACAAGAATGCGGCCACGATCGCTGCCTACCGCGAGGATGTCACCTCGCAAAAAGAAGCGGTGGAGAGGGCCAGAGAGGACTATCCTTTCGCTCCACTGTCGGGGACTGGGGACGCGGGTGGATGGATGGGGGAATATCCGACACCAGTAAGGCCTCCCACGAAGGTGCAACTCTCCGGTGCAAGGAAGTGTCACTCAGCATAGGGTACCCAAAAGGGTAAGCTGCTGCCGGGCCACTACAGTAATTTCATATAACTCTATTGGTCCGCCGGTACAGTCAGAGATACGAAGCACGTTGGGTTTATTTAATGGGTGGGGGCCCCACACTACCCTGTTCCTTGCTCCGAACGACGTGGTGTGCGGCTAGGTAATTACCCACCCCCGCCTTAAGCAAAAGAAGTGATAAATCTATCAACTGCTTTTTAAATCTAATGCCCAGAGCGAGGCAAAGCACATTTTATTTCTATGTGGAGGTGTATCATGTGTATGTTTGTTTACATATTATCTTTTTGCTAGATGAAGGAAAACATCGCAAGGAAACCTGCATCCCTGAGAGGGTTTTTTTATGGTTTGTGAATTCTGCCAACCCTCACAAGACCAGCATATTTAGCTACGCCCTAAATCCCTCTCACTCTGTAAGTGGACCTGTATCCAATACTGGTACTGTAATGGGTTAAAAAAATGCGGATGTCAGATAACAACAGTTCCTTCACATAAAATTGATAATCTAATTAACTTATTAGAAATAATATTGGCTATGGTTTAAACGTATTTTATCAAAAATGTAAAGTTATATCTTTAGTAGGTACTGTTACATTAAAGTCTACGGAACCATCATACTTATTTATGGAAATAAAAGAATCAAAAATAAATTTCGGTAAATATCAAAGCGCTATTTCTTTTTAAGAAATATCTTTGTGAATTACCGCTCTCCCTACACGCTCAGTGGTTTTTACTTAACGTGTGCGTTATCGATTTTGATTTCGATTCAATGTCTGTTTATGTTATTTTTTATGTATGTGCTTGCGCACGTCTGTGCTCTCGTATGAGTAAGCGCGTGCGCGATTGGAGAGTGTGCATTCATATGAGCATACACATGCACGCTTGATAAATGTGCGCGTAGTGATGAGCGTGCATGCACATACACGTAACCTCACACGTACGCAATATGCACGCCAGAGATGCGCAAACTAAATCACCAATGAGATCAGGGATTTATAAATCTTTTTCTTCGAAAGATTTAAATCACTCTTTTAAATCTTTAACTCTTTTAGATCTTTGGTTACGAATGACGTTATTCATTCAGTTGATCATAAGTGATGCAAATATCTATTGATTCATGTAGTTATTCTCTCATTGCCTCAAGTCGCAACTGGTTTTGAGCTTTTTACCTAAATGACAGAGAGTCTAAGTTTCTGTGTACCTATCGTCATTGTATTTCAAGAGTGCGTTTGTGAGTGCCTACAACTTATGTTATCTCTTCTCAATTCACGATATCCTTTATCTATTGTCTCATTCTAAATCTACGTCTATAATTCCATCTATTCAATCCTAACGTAGTGAGCTAGTGAGTTAAAGATGTATTTTCGAAACCAAAGATTTAAAGATTGATTACGCATTTTGAAAGGATTATACATCTTTTATATCAATCACTCCTGAGTTACACATCTCTAATGCACGCGAACTCAGGCACAAATGCGCGTACTTTACATAATTCACTATGTAGCAGGTAAAATTTTTGACAAAATTATAACATTAGATAATCAAACCTGCATTTGATCTTTTTACCACGCTACTACATTACTTGTAGGTATCAATTTCGGCATCCTTTGATTGTGCCGAAAGGCCGGCTTTACTATTTTTTTTCTTTGATGTGCCAATTTTACAATCAGTTGGCACGTCCTAAGTCCCTTTGACGATGCCAACAAGAAAGTATTTTTACTTATACCTACTTTAGTTCTATGAAGTCAATGAGTCACTTAGTCGTATTCAAGTAGTTAGATGTGAAGAACGTATTTTGCTTAAATGTCCCAGTTCAACATCTTGTTGTTTTCGTTTACATAGTACCTAGAAATCGTTGGATGGATACATTGACTGTGGCATAATGAATAAGACAATAATGTGAAACTTTATGATATGTATCTTCGTGAAATTAGGTTGGATGTAGGTATTCTACAATAGGTAATTTCAAATTTGTAATAAGTGTTCTGACATTCTCACATAATACTTTCTGATATTTACGCGAATGTTACACATTTTGAAATAAAACTACGTTTACGGACTGACTACGTTTTAGATGAAACCGTTGAAATAACATATCAACCTTGGACGTCTATCATCTAAGTCCACCCGTGATCATGAATGCTGTAAAGTATTCGAAACGTCGGGATAGGAGTAAAATCAAGTAAACGCGATAGATTCCGTAAACGTAGTTTTATTTCAAAATTCTCACATAAATTGGTGATTGATATAGGTACCTAAGTGATACGAGAAGCAAGAAAACATGTTGGTATGTACCCATCTAGCTTACTTTTACGTATAAATTTATGTTAGGCCTACTTGTTTTGTAGACCAAAATGATTCAGGGAAATAATAAGAGACAAATGATGCCGGTATTTTATCTAGATGTTCTTATTTATTTCTAATGGTAGCAGACGCGCCAGGGTCCAACTAATGGTAAGTGATAACCGTCGGACTCGGAAATACTTGAAAATCAATGAATGCACAGCGTCTCCCGGAACAACCTAAACACACCGAGGTATTTCATAGTCAGTCACACCGAATATGGTGGTACTGATTCGCTCGGGCTACATAATAAGTAAGTAGGTACTTCCACTTGGTACCCAACCCTATCACCAATAATTCAATGGGTAAGAGTCGCTTACTTCCATCCTTAGTGGCCGCATAGGTACCTATGATACCCGCAGGAAGGAATGGGATGGCGACATTTGTATCGTCAATTGGTCACACATGGACTAGGTACTTAATAGGTACCTACATACCTACGTATTTATTAAGTCACGAAAATAACACCGTTTATTACAACGTTCTATTACATCATCCGACGAGTGACTGTAGGCCTTATGGCAGTGCAGTAGAGAAAACATTTTATGTCCAATGATTTAATTAAATAAAAAATTATTAATGAAACTGGGCGGAGCTTAGCTTGGCGGGTGTGTGCGTATATTACGCTGGTCTACGCTTCGTAGTATCAGTAAGGTGCCCATGTTAAAGGTTATTGTTTGTGGCCGCGGTATAAATGTTTAATATATATATATATAGTTTTTCTAAATATTATTTTTTTTTTTGGTTAAAGTATCATGAACCCTACAACCACTTTCAGGGTTCCTATAGTCTAAGTAGGACAGGTTGTATATACAACAGCAACTGAATACAATGATATCGATATCTAAAATTGCCACTAGCGACATCTAGGGCTGTATTTGTCAATATCTCTTTTACTTCAAAACAGTGACATCTATCAATAGACAATTGCAACTTTGGACAATATTATACGACTTATTTAAAAATCAATGAGTTCCACAAGAAATCTCTAAACCATTTATCTTCCTAACTTTGTTGCCTTATAATTTTATACTTTGTTTTGTTCTAAGTGAAAACAACGTGACGCCAAGGCCACGCAAAAAAAATTGTGGTCTCAATTAGTAAAATATTTTGGTCGTTATCGTGTTAGCATACATTACCTAAAAACTCACGGACGTCCAAGTCAAATTTTTTTCAAACAGTTTTATAACTAGTTTAAATAACAAAAATGACATCAAAAATATCGAGTGTTAAAAACAGTGTTTGTTCTTATAACGTTGGGACAAGCACTGCGTTGTGTATTACGACACGTGCCTTTTGGCTGAGGTGATGACTGCCGAGAAGTTGTCCCAATGCTCCGTTCACTCTATTTCCCGCATTCACTCTTCTCTCTACATCAGTGGTGTACCTTCCATCCCGATTGAATACACATCCAAGATATACAAATTCATCCACTTGTTCTAGCACACCATTTCCTACTGCTACTCTAACATCTGTTCTGGCTTCTTCTCTTTCAAAAACCATTATTTTGGTTTTACTCACATTCACACGTAGGCCCCTTTTCTTACAATCTTCTGCTATTACGTCGACTAGGGTTTGCAGGTCAGCCGCGGACTGCGCTAATAAAACCGCATCGTCTGCATATAGCAGAGACCTAATCACAGAGTCTCCCATCTGAACTCCCACATTAATTTCATTCAACATTTGTAGACATTTATTCAGATATATGATAAACAGTCTGGCTGATAGAACGCAGCCCTATTTAACGCCGATATTGACATCAAACCAGGGTGACATTCCATCATCCAGCCGCACACAAGCAATGCAGTCCATGTAGTTGGACTGCACCGCTTGTAGCAGTCTACCGTTAATACCATATTCCGGCAAAATGTCCCAAAGTTCCTTTCGTACAACTCTGTAGTTTGCACAGTCATAACGTGAACCCTTGTGTTTAAACAAGGGCACGATGACTGCGTTTCTCCAGCCCTTGGGAACCATTCCTGAGCTCCAACATAAATTGAGAAGCATCAGGAAGAATTCCCAGACACATGAGCCTCCAAGCTTGATCATCTCAGCAGACACCATATCAATACCCGCTTGCTTACCATTTTTCAAACTTCTAATCGCCCATTCAACTTCATCCATACTAATGTCATCAGAGGACGCCGGTATCAAATGCTGATCTGTTAGACCACATATGGCACCGGCATCACCCTGAACATCAGCATACATATGTCCAAAATATTCGCTCCATCGGCTTAAAACATCTTGTGTTTGCGTAAGAATGTAACCTTTAGACCTTATTTTATTCATTCTGAAAGCTGACCAACCACTCCGAGAATTCTTCACCTCCCACCAGAAAATTTTGGTGTTGCTCTCGAAGTTTTTGGTCACGCTTCTCTTTCACTAAGGCTTTGGTGTCATTCTTACGTTGCCGGTATATTTCTTTCTTTCATACTTGCACTCAGGTTCAAAGAAGCTACATAGTCCAGCCACGCTTTCTTCTTTTGGTCTACGGAAGCTGTTACTTACGCATCCCACCATGCATCACCTTTCACTTTCCTATGCTTCTTTGAGTATCTACATACTTCTTTCGCTGTATCTACCATACTTTCTTTCAATACTCTCCAGCATTCTTCCATGTCAGATTCCGGCTGACTTGCCATTGTCAACCGTTCACGGACACCCTCTGATCTTACACTCTCTTCTTGCAACTTTTCAATCTTTATTCTTTCAAGCCCTCCGAAGTGGACACGCTCTCGCCAGTGTCTCCACTTTCTGAACAGACCACTAAATCTCGCAATAACGAGAAAGTGGTCCGTGTCGACAATGGAACCCCTGTAGGCTCTTGTATCCAAAAGTTTACTTCGGAGGCGACTGTCTACCAGAATTAGATTTATCATACTTCTCTGTTTATTCCTTCTCCATCTATACATATGGATGTCCTTATGTTGAAAAAATGTGTTTGACACAATAAGGTTTCTCTCCATACATACATCCGCAATGAGCCTACCTGCATCGTTCACTCTCTTATCACCAAATGAACCAAGCACGTCCTCGAAGTATGGACGCTTGGCTCCAACCCATCCATTCAAGTCTGCGCATACTATCACACGTTCACTAGCTTCTGCCAAATCCAGAACTTCCCTAACATTATCCCAGAACTTCTCTAGATCCGATGCCACCGAAGAGCCTACGGGAGCATAAGCTGCGACCATGAAGACCCTGGTGACACCTAGTTTTATTCGGACCCATAAAAGTCTGGGATCAAACATTCCGTAGTCTTTCACACCTGAGGCCAAGCGAGCGGACAGCAACACCCCCACTCCCATACTGCCCGATCGCTCAGCGGTACACCAGTCCACAGAGCTGTCCCTCCACCAGGAAGATCACAGGTGTCACTGCCCTTTCGCTTGGTCTCTGTTACACAGAGCACATCAAGCTGTCTGTCCGACATGACGGTTATCAGCTCGTGTAACTTACCTTCCACACCACCTCTTACATTCCACGTGCCTACTCGACACTCTGCTCCCCTCGACTCGCCAAACTGGGCAAGGCGTGATGGGTGGCGGCCCCCATTGCCGCATCTGCCATTGTTCGTACCAACGGGGACGGGAACGCGTACCGACCCGCCCCCGTCGGTACGCGTCGCCTCTGGGGCACGCCCTAACCCGCACTGCGGTACGCATTCGAGCCGGATTGCAGACTGTGGATTGCAGGCCTGACGCATTCGAGGGATCGCGACGGGCACGCTCCGGACTAAGATCACCCCAATTGAGATTTTAAGCTAGTATAATAAAATTAGTACAATACTCCTTTAAGTTTTATATTTAGTGCTTAAAAATTCTACCACAAACTACCAATCAAAATTTTTAAGTAATTAAAAAAAACTACTATTAAGAAGACAATATTGATTATTAGTTTCTATTATTAAATATATTGGTTTTAATAGAAGCTAAGACTAAAAAGCTACCACCGGATCGGAACGCGGCCTGACTGCTGACTAAGAAAGATCCGGCCAGAAAACTCAGTCGGCAACAACTTGTTATGGATTATTCAATTTATGCGGACTGTGTCTTGCAATCTTGTGGTGTGCCTTCTTGCATTATGTTTGGTGAGGCCTATCACAGGATTCCAACTTGATGGTAAGACCCAGCCGTCTTCTCTATTGAAATTGGGATGTTTCTTAATTTCAATAGCCTCACGTATCATTCTAGGACGATATCGATGTTCTTTTGCGAGGATTTGAGGTTTGTCAAGCCTGATGTAATGGTGGGTGTGGTCCTTGTGTGTGCTCACAAATTGCAGACTTTGTATAGCGACGGTGCTTCACATCAGCTATGTGTTCTTTGATCCGAGTTCTTATGGATCTCTTTGTTTACTCACTGTAGGAGAGACCACAATCACAATCCAGCTTGTACACTCCTGCATTCTGTAACGGTATATGGCACTTGACTGGTGGTAAAAATTTACTAATTCTTTTAAGTGGCTTATAGTAGGTTTTAATTGAAGCTTTCTTGAGAATGTAGTCAATCTTGTCAGTGACTCCCTTAACATAGGGCAGGACTGCAGGAAGGCGCTCAAATGCAAAAAAAAAAAAAGGGTGGCTTCACTCGGTTTCTGTGACGGCGGCGTGGAACCTGCAGCTTATTAGCATGTAAAACTTTCTTTACATGCTGCAACTCCCCAGCCAGGTGTTCTTCATCACAGATTCCTTGTGCTCTCTGAAACAAAGATTTAGACACGGTAGCTAACTGTGAAGGATGGTGGTGACACTTTCCATTCAGGTTCTTATCAGTATGGGTTTTACTTCTTTCGATACACTGTATGACTCAAGGTGTTGTTGGAGTTACGGCTTACCATAACATCTAAGAAATCTAAAGAGTTATTTGACTCCAGTTCCATAGTGAAATGAATTTTAGGATTGATGGAGTTCAGATGGTTAAGAAATACGGTTACTACGGTTACGTTACGTCAGATGCTAATATAGTGAAAGTGTCATCTACATACCACTTATAAAAACGTGGGACCACAGGTGAGGTTTTTAGGGCAGTCTCCTCGAAGTCTTCCATGAAAATGTCAGCAACAATGGGAGAGACTAGCGAACCCATGCCCACTCCGTCCACTTGCTTGTAGAAGCCATCATTCCACATAATGTAGCCAGATGTGAGGCAGTACTTTAACAGTTCAGCGTATTCCATAGGTATGTTGTTCTTTGATAGTTTCTTAGATACAATTCTGATGCAGTCTTCCACAGGTAGGCAGGTAAAAAGTGACTAGACATCAAAACTCACCATAGTTTCATTGTTAGCAAGATGAAGGTGTTTAATCTCACTTACAAAGTGGTATGAGTCTTTTATGAACGCATCTGTGTGTCCTCGGAGCTGTGAGAGAACTTTTGCCAGTAACTGAGCGACTTTATAATTAGGTGAGTCGATCTGACTTACAATAGGTCTAGTGGTGCGTTCGGTTTGTGTATCTTAGGCAACCCATACAATTTAGGTGGTTTTGCACAAGGTGGTACAAACTTATGAAGCGCTGAATTCACTTTTCATTTCACAAAATTTCGCAACTACATTTCATTTGCTAAATGCTAAATAAACATTCGCATGCTAAAAATGAATGTGAATGTTAATTAATTCATCACTAATAGCGACTGCACGGTATGTACCTATCAGCTGATTTTAAATTTTGCAATACGTAATGTATATATATTTTTATTTTATTAAAGTGATATTATTTTTATGTAATTATCGCTTTATTTAGAAATATGTTTATTTTTCATCGGAAATTTTATTTTTCTATTCCATCATAAAATGTCACTATAAGAATCATCAGTCTTCTTATTCGGAAGTAGTTCCCTTTCACGGTGTATATAGCAGTATCATATTATAGCAGTATCCTAATTTAAAGATGGAAGAATGGAAAGAAGGCCCTGTAGCGAAATAGTTTCATTGGCATATACGTTTTTATCATTACCGCATTTGTCCGTGTGGTGACGGACTAAGAATACAAGTGTCACCACCCCATTCTTACTCACGGGTGTCGTATGAGGCGACTAAGGGAAGAAAGCAATTATCATCCATTGCATGACTGGTGGTAGGGCTGGGTACCAAGTGGGAGTACTCACTTGGTAACGGGCCCGAGCGGGTTGGTACCACCATCTCCCGTGTGACCGGCCATGAAGCACATCGTTACGTTTTGGCTGTGGCAGGAGATAGCCGTTTATTCTTTCATTTCATAGCGGTGAAATGAAATGGTGAGCAGCGGCTTGACAATACTCTCGGTGTAGTTGAGTCCATGAGCGACGGTTACCATTTACCATCAGATGGGCCGTAGCTCGTCTGACACCAAAAGAAATAAAAAAATAAAAATAAACGCCGACTTATGTGGGTGTTAAGCTTAGTGAATATTAAAAAAAAAAAGAGGAATAAAATGAAAATAGGCAAGGCACATTCAAATTGTAGAAATCGGCTGATAATTAAATTTAATAACCATTCACTTCAACAGCCGTAATTCAAAGAGAAGGAAATCGAGCATCAGGGCCAGATGACTGGATGTAGTTTTAAAATATACAACTGTTTTATGGAATTAAAATAAGCCTAATTATGTGAATATGCCTATCCTGCAAGAGAAGTTGCGTGATGATAAGTAATTAGGTAAGTATAAACGGCATTATTTATAAGGTGATCTTAACATTTAATTGATGGTCCTACATATTTAGCACTATTTTTGCATATTTATAGAAATCTAGCACTTTTTCAAATCAAATTTAGCACTAACCGTCGTAGCGAGTTGGCAACCCTGCTGTGGTGAGAAGTTTGAGCATAAGTTTGAGGTTAGGAAAACTTGTTTTGTATTTTCGGTCATCGGTGTAGGTGAATGATGTTGTGTTGTGATATTGATGTTTGTTTTCTTTGTAAACACTTGTCTTGTTAAAGAGATTCAAGCAAGGCAACCTAAAAACGGGATCAGAAAACTGGACAAAGGCGGAAACAACGGGACCGCCATAAAAGGAAGAAGAAAAGCGGGATTTATCTATACGATCCATACCAAGGATTTGAAATGCCACAGGATTATAAAAGATTCAACGGTCCTGAGGATAGTGTGTCTTACAAGCGTTTCACAAATGAATATTTAAAAAACTATAATGAACTTTCGCATGAGTTATTAGATGAAAAGGAACTTCGGAAAGACGGGCGTGCGTTAGCTGAAGCGCGTAGCATGTGTATGTTTTGTATGTAATATCTGGATAGTGAATTACATTATTAGTTGTTTGTGTAATCATATTTTATACCTATATATGTATATTTGTTTTCAGTTGCCACAACACAAGTTATATCTCAAGCTAAAGGCTCTGCTTATGTAGAACGAGATAGAACTAAAATTATCTGTTCAGTTTTTGACCCTCGTGAGATTCCACATCAAAATGAGTTCAGGTAAAGATATCACTATTAGTGGTGCAAAGCTTCTGCTTTTCCCAACATCGCTCAACAGAATAGAACCACCCTTTCCTAGAGAATCGCATGAAGCAACGGTGGCTACACCTACTGTTGCATTCCATCTGATGAGTGAGAGCACCGAAGGCCTAAGCCCTATCTGCATCGTCCTTGTTATATTACCTCCACTCTTATCCCTTTCCCTGGAGTTGGTGATGCACTAGTGATATATATCCAGATAGCAATTAAATACTTAAAATCAAATAAGTATGTGAAACAATATGTAACATATTGTAAAACAAAAACAAACTTTCTTATCCTGTGTCAAACCTGTAAAGTTAGTAAAAGATATTGTGTATGGTTTCACAAAATTAATTATATTGTAGCAATACTATAGAGGGGTGTTACTCTAAGGAAAAATAATATTGAGAACAGTATGTATCTGTGTTAGCAGATCTATTAGTTACAAGATTAGCTGATCTGTATGATTAGTACTTTTAAAACTAAAAAGTTACTGTTATTTTTAACTGCATATAAAAGTGATTTAAAAGGCAACGGAATTAGTTTGTATCATATTGCTAGTATTGGGTAAGATAGATTAACTAAATCTGATTTACAAATGATTAATTTTTATTGATTCTTTTTATAGCCAACTTGGTCAAATATTTTGTGAAGTGAAATTTGCAACATTTTCCTGTCCACGTAGAAGAAGACCATATGCTCCTGATGCAGAAGAAAAGGCATTGTCAGTTGCTTTGAGAAAATCTCTAGAGCCTGCTGTTTGTAGACATTTGTTTCCAAATTATCAGGTATATTTTCAATACATAATTCATTGATGCTGCTGTCTGCATGACAATTGTTTACTTACTAGATAATCTACAAGCCGTAGAGAATTATTGAACCGTGATAATCTGTATACAAAATGCACATATTCTTAAAAAGTCATAGAGTATAAGGTGTGAGCTTGATTGACTGGGAATTGAACTTAAGCAATATATGGCCAAAACTGCAAAAATATATATGAGTAAAAATTGATACAAACAATAATATCTGTCTATCCTATTTAATAGGATATCTATCTATAAATCTTTGTTTTTGTTAAGGTGTGAAAAAATTGTACCCTAATAGACATTTGGGGCAACTAACAGGGTATTGTGGAGCCCTCATCCACTAAACAAATTGCCATGTGCCATCTCACCGGCTGCATTAATGGCCCACTGGAACTGTGTGACATTACTTTAGTGGGAGAAAAGACAACACTATCCACTAATGCTTCTTCAATAAAATTCCCAAAAATATCTGAAACATGCCTTTAAATAACTTTAAGAAAACAGTAAAAGTCAGACTAATTAGCAAAGGTTATTATACAATTTCGGATTATCTGAAGATAAAACAAAATGGCTTTGAACTGCTCCTCATTTTAAAATAAGCACATACCCCTTTTTATTTTATTATATTGTTTTTTCCACAATATTGTGTGTTCTGGTGAATAAGTAGGTTTATTTTTAAATTTGAATGGATAATGTTCATGTAGGGAAGGACTTTACAAATATACAAATTAACAGACAAAAAGCACAACCAATCTCAAAGCAGCCACATAGAATCATACAAAGAATTGTCATGTGTAGGAACCAAACCCATAACACTCGGTATGGGAGGCTGACCTCCCTAGATACTGATATCTAAACCACTCTGCCATTTGAGCAGTCAAACTAAAACAGGTTATTCTCACTGGAGGATGCTTTTACTCCATAGTGGGAAACATTATCCTATCTATGTACTTAATGATTGATATATCACTGATATACACAATTTATTGCATTGGAAAAGCCGTTATGAACCACTTTTATTTTGTTCCAGGTTGATGTTTTTGTATACATTTTAGAACATGATGGTGCTTGCCTGGCAAATGCTATAAATGCAGCAGGCCTTGCATTAGCTGATGCAGCTGTTCCAATGTATGATGTCATAACTGCTTCTTCTATTGCCGTAATTAATAATAAAATATTTGTAGACCCCATTGAGTTTGAGGAACATTTAGCAATAACTTCAGAAAGTAATACTAACCATGGGGTAATAACATTGTCGATGTTGCCAGAATTAAAACAAATATCACAGTTCTCTCACATTGGATCTATGGATGCAGAGTGTTTAACAAAAGCAATGGATATTTTAGAAAAAGAATGTGTAAAAATTGTTCCACATGTGCAAAAAGTACTTGTTGCTAATTTGGTAAAAGGATTTGAGCAAAAAAAAAAGATGGAACAGGAGTCCAAAGAAAGGGAGCTACTTTTAAACGCCAAAATGGAAGAATGGAAAAAGTTATTAAATGCTGGATGAAATTTAATTATAATATTGTGTTTGATTTTTCCCTATCTATAATGTCCCAATCAAATTGGAGGGATATTGTAAGCTTTGTAGCTAATTAAGATCAATAATTGATTATGGGATATATGGAAGCAGTAGGGATATGAGTGGTGTGTGGGTTAGAACATACACATCTTCATCTAAAAGGCTTTAACTTGAATTGGTAAACATTGATGTTAGTAAACTGTAGTTGCACAACTCCATTTATATTATTTTTTTGGCCCAGTTCTGAAATCCATGTTACAGGTAGAACCTATACTTTTATATAAAGTGCAAGTGTTTTGCTTGACACTTAATCTATTACTTCTGCACACACCCTTATGATGAGCATCAGATATGCTCAAAACCTGGGTCAACATAATCCTAAACATGAGTTCCTTGCCGATTTTAGAATAATATATCTTATCTAATCATGGTTGGAAATACAAAATTTCCCCTAGTAGTACATTACAAAACTACAGCTGCCTTATTTATAAACATTGTAATAACCTCTGAATTCAGTGTTTTGTCTTTGTCACATTTGACATGGAAAGAACTGAACAAAACACTGAATAACTATTCGGAACTCATACAATGTTTATTAGTAAGGGAACAGTTGTATTGTAAACAAGGGCTATTTTTCCGCAACTCGATGTCGTATGTGCGCCTATTTTGCGTGAAGGGAACAGTTTTATTTGCATGGAATATGGACAGCATAACAATTGGCTATTGAATATACAAAGACATTATAATTTTATCCAAATATTTCATTGACTTAAATGTGGATTGACAAAAATCATATTCGATAATAGAAAATAAAAACAGGTGTGCCTACTAATATTTGCTAATCTTCAGGCTTCTCAGGTGGTGGACCACAAGGTTGGAGCATCCTCTCCATAAGATTGAACTTAACACGAGCTTTTGACTCATTCTCGACGATTGCGAAATAGCTCAATAGATCTGGATGACCCATGTAACTGCAGCAAGAGTCTCGATGTTGATTTGTTAGCCATTCGTATTTAGTCGTATCAGCATGTCCCGTACCAATGTATTTACTCTGAAGGTGCTCGAGTTGGCTATGTATATTGTACCTTTCGCCCATTGTACTAAAAAGAAAATATAAATAAGTATAGGTGATATTTCATTTTCAGATGATATCGGTTTTTAAAATTAAATACTTAGTCTATATAACTTGAAATTATTAGGTACCTGGTTTATTTGTAAGAGATTGAATTTTAACACTAACTGTATTTAACAAAAAAATTAAATTAAAATAGGGATATACTAGAAACGCACGCACATCGCACATCAAATCATCACAGACTAATTAGAGTTCAACAATCCACCCACCGACCATATATACTCTTTGCACCGACTGAACCAAAGAGTATGACCACAGAACAATATTACTCAAGAGAGTATGACTGAACAAGGACTGAACCCTTAGATAAAGGATAGTAATAGATATGACATGCTAATGACAATACCAGGAATGAACGAGATCAGGGTCGGACTGGGCCGCAAGGGCCCGAGTGGCTCCCAGGGCCCGAGACTGGATAAGATGGATACTATTGGAAAATAATATAATATACAAATTATTAATTATCAAAGATATATATTATTAGGTACCTAAAGTACAGTTTCAGCTAAGCTGTTAATAACTCGATCGTAAAAGCTGCTGTTCTCGTCATTCTTGATTAGATCCGATTCTGTGTTCTAGCCTGCGTGGGCCTACCTATCGCTTGGCTTGCGGTAAGCCCAAAGAATGCCCGTGGAGGGCCCGCGCAAGCTGGGGCCCGGCTGGCAAACGCCACTTCGACTATATGGAGAGTCCGACGCTGAACGAGATACACAATACAAAGTTTCTCTAAGTGCGGCAGAGATAGGTATAATGCCTTCTGTCCTTGTCATCGTTTATGCTTTTTGTTTGTCTGACACTTGTCATAAGTTCCAAGCAGTGAGAAAAGCGGATTTTTGTTAATGCTTAAATTGAGCTCGTGATTAAAAATATGAGTTAATTCAAATATTTTGTGTATTTTCCTAGTGGAAAAACTTCATAAACAACGACATCGTGTTGTTTTTCGCCTGTAAAAGCCGCAACGAACGAAAATATGGAAACATAACTTTTCACACGTAAGAACAATCAAATATTGTTTTATCGAAATAATAAAGTAATACAATATTAAAAACAGTTAATTATATTAAATGGTGTGCAAACTTCACGCTAAATATTGATAAAATCATATATTTTAATGCAAAATTTTAATAGTATTAACCCACTAATGAAGTTTGTCGTCAAAGTCAAAGTGACGGCTATTTCTTACGTAAATTCAATTTAGCCGGTAATCTAGTATTTTTGGGATACCGGTTAAGATGAATTATATTACCCATCTATGTGGGGAAAATAATGTAATTCTAAATACAAAAATATACGAGATGGTGTCTTATATTCCTCGCAAAATATTATATGTAAAATATAAAATGTGTATACATTGAATAAATCATATAATTGATTGCTAAGTTTTTATAGTATTAACTGACTAATGAAGCTGACCGTCTAAAGTCAAGGTGAGCGGCTTCTTCAACTAAGGCAAGTTATCCAGCATTTTATGCATAGCGGTTAAGGATAAATTATATTAAAAATTTTTTTTATTGCATTTAGTGGTAGTCGAGCCAAGGCCCATCTGATGGTAAATGGTAACCATCGCTCATGGAGTCAACTATACCGAGAGCATTGTCAAGCTGCTGTTCACCATTTCATTGAATTGTCACCACCTCAATCTTTCCCACGGGTATCGTACCAGACCACTAAGGGAAGTAAACAGTTGCCACCCATTGCATTACTGGTGGTAGGGCTGGGTAAGAAGTGGGAGTGCTTGCTATAGCGCCCGAGCGGGTTTGTACCACCATCTCACCTCTCTACCATGAAGCACATCGCTGTGTTTTGGTCGTAGCAGGAGATAGCTGTTAATTTTTTCATTTCATATCTGAAATGAAATGGTGAGCAGCGGCTTGACAAAACTCCCGATATAGGTGGTGGAGTGATTATTTGTGAGCCTGTAAACCTAAGAGACATTCTTGATGGCTTGTGAAAGAAGCCTTCTAGCCAGCACTAGGCAAGTTTTTAACAATCAAATAAGTAAACTCACTTTCACATTTATAATATTAGTAATGATCAACAATATCACAAAATTATATTTTTAATTCAATTATGTTATATATGTATTTTAGAACTACATTGAAGAAGATATTATAGCCAGCACGTAGATGATGTGCAACCTGTGGCCAGAGAAGTTTTAGTATTCATGCTCACTTGTTTAAACAGTAGCTGGAAATTTCCTGAGGGGTCAAACAAACACTATCCCTAGTAAAGATGTAAATAAATATGGTCAGTAAATATGGACTAGAAGTTTTGAAACACCTATGCAAATTGTGCTATAGCAAAATTATTAGGATGAAAAATAGATGGTTATTAAAGCATAATAAACAACTTATAGATTGATTTACCTTACTATATTACCCTAGTCCTGCCACATGATATGTCTTAATATTAAAAGACTCCGCCTCTGTTTGCTGATCTCACCTATGGGGGAGGAGAGAAGAGGGCAAAATACCTCCTTCCACCCATATCCGCATGGCATTAGACCACGCTTGGCAGCAAGCAGTGGTCAAGTTATGGTCGCAATTATTGTAACGCGAATGAAATGTGTTTATTTGTATATAGTTCACTCATTCCTTAATCGGCCTGGCGGTCTAGTGCTTAGTGATCTTGACTGCGAAACTGGAGATTGTGGGTTTGATTCTAGCCCATGATAAATATATGCGTGATGGCCACGAGTGTTTGCTGAATGTGTGTATATCTGCAACGACACATTACTTGCACACTGCGTGTTTAGTAGTTAATAATTATTAACGGGGAAAATTTATCATAACCTGGCATCACTGTTTTTGCATGTACTTTATATCTGTCTCTTACGGGTGTACGCGTATGTCATATCTATTACTATCCTTTATTTTAGACTGAACCAATTTTTTTTTTGATTGCTAGTTTGCTCTGTGGAAACGAATGATACGGTTCGGTTTTTGAGCTGCCATTAAAATAGGAAATTGGTTGCCGTGTTTCTAATGTCAGATTGCCGTGTTTCAGGGTTAAAGTTGATAAAAATTGCCGTGTCCCAAACAAATTTAATCAAAATGTAGACTTTCGCACCTACAGCATATTGTTCTTATGACAACTCGATAACAAATAACCCTTGTATCGCAGTGGACTTTATAAACTTACAATTTCACGGCCAGAAAGTATACCCAGATTCAAAACAATCATTTGTGGATCACACAAAGTGTAGATCTGTGCAGGGTCGGACTGGGCCGGAAGGGCCCGGCTGGCTCCCAGGGCCCGAGACTGGATAAGATGGATACTATTGGAAAATAATATAATAATATACAAATTATTAAATATCAACGATATATATTATTAGGTACAGACCCCTCTTTCCCAGTGGGCACTTTGGGCAAGTGCCCAGGGTCTGCCAGGGGTAAAAGAGTTACTTTTGTGGACTATATTACATTTATCTATTCGTTTCATGTGGTTGTTAATACAAATAAATATTTAACCTTTTTTATCTACTTGTCTATTCTAACAAAATAGTGTTCTGTCAAAGTCATAGGGGCCCCATTATCCTAATATGCCCAGGGCCTCCAATAGGTTAAAGATGGCCCTGATTAGGTACCTAAAGTACAGTTTCAGCTAAGCTGTTAATAACTTGATCGTAAAAGCTACTTTAAACACAAAGTGAAAAATGTGAAATCGAAAATAACAGTCAGGAGCAGGATTTGAACCTGCATCTTCTGGATACCGTCCAGATGCTGCAGTGAAAAATGAGGAATTTTCACTTTGTGTTTAATGTATAGTGCTAAGCATGTCAAATGCTAAAAATATATATAAAAATATCTAAATATTTAAAGGGTTTGCGTCATTATTAGGTAAAATCTTAATTGTAAAATTAAGTTTACCTGGTCGGTATAATCTATGAAAATACTTTTGACAGATGGCGCAGGCGTCACCCAAAGACGTTAAGTATGATGTGTTATCGAAATTAGCAGTCAGGAGCAATTGTCAGGATGGCTGAATTGGTAAAGCATCTGGACGGTATCCAGAAGATGCAGGTTCAAATCCTGCTCCTGACTGTTATTTTCGATTTCACATTTTTCACTTTGTGTTTAAAGTAGCTTTTACGATCAAGTTATTAACAGCTTAGCTGAAACTGTACTTTAGGTACCTAATCAGGGCCATCTTTAACCTATTGGAGGCCCTGGGCATATTAGGATAATGGGGCCCCTATGACTTTGACAGAACACTATTTTGTTAGAATAGACAAGTAGATAAAAAAGGTTAAATATTTATTTGTATTAACAACCACATGAAACGAATAGATAAATGTAATATAGTCCACAAAAGTAACTCTTTTACCCCTGGCAGACCCTGGGCACTTGCCCAAAGTGCCCACTGGGAAAGAGGGGTCTGTACCTAATAATATATATCGTTGATATTTAATAATTTGTATATTATTATATTATTTTCCAATAGTATCCATCTTATCCAGTCTCGGGCCCTGGGAGCCAGCCGGGCCCTTCCGGCCCAGTCCGACCCTGCACAGATCTACACTTTGTGTGATCCACAAATGATTGTTTTGAATCTGGGTATACTTTCTGGCCGTGAAATTGTAAGTTTATAAAGTCCACTGCGATACAAGGGTTATTTGTTATCGAGTTGTCATAAGAACAATATGCTGTAGGTGCGAAAGTCTACATTTTGATTAAATTTGTTTGGGACACGGCAATTTTTATCAACTTTAACCCTGAAACACGGCAATCTGACATTAGAAACACGGCAACCAATTTCCTATTTTAATGGCAGCCCAAAAACCGAACCGTATCATTCGTTTCCACAGAGCAAACTAGCAATAAAAAAAAAAATTGGTTCAGTCTAAAATAAAGGATAGTAATAGATATGACATACGCGTACACCCGTAAGAGACAGATATAAAGTACATGCAAAAACAGTGATGCCAGGTTATGATAAATTTTCCCCGTTAATAATTATTAACTACTAAACACGCAGTGTGCAAGTAATGTGTCGTTGCAGATATACACACATTCAGCAAACACTCGTGGCCATCACGCATATATTTATCATGGGCTAGAATCAAACCCACAATCTCCAGTTTCGCAGTCAAGATCACTAAGCACTAGACCGCCAGGCCGATTAAGGAATGAGTGAACTATATACAAATAAACACATTTCATTCGCGTTACAATAATTGCGACCATAACTTGACCACTGCTTGCTGCCAAGCGTGGTCTAATGCCATGCGGATATGGGTGGAAGGAGGTATTTTGCCCTCTTCTCTCCTCCCCCATAGGTGAGATCAGCAAACAGAGGCGGAGTCTTTTAATATTAAGACATATCATGTGGCAGGACTAGGGTAATATAGTAAGGTAAATCAATCTATAAGTTGTTTATTATGCTTTAATAACCATCTATTTTTCATCCTAATAATTTTGCTATAGCACAATTTGCATAGGTGTTTCAAAACTTCTAGTCCATATTTACTGACCATATTTATTTACATCTTTACTAGGGATAGTGTTTGTTTGACCCCTCAGGAAATTTCCAGCTACTGTTTAAACAAGTGAGCATGAATACTAAAACTTCTCTGGCCACAGGTTGCACATCATCTACGTGCTGGCTATAATATCTTCTTCAATGTAGTTCTAAAATACATATATAACATAATTGAATTAAAAATATAATTTTGTGATATTGTTGATCATTACTAATATTATAAATGTGAAAGTGAGTTTACTTATTTGATTGTTAAAAACTTGCCTAGTGCTGGCTAGAAGGCTTCTTTCACAAGCCATCAAGAATGTCTCTTAGGTTTACAGGCTCACAAATAATCACTCCACCACCTATATCGGGAGTTTTGTCAAGCCGCTGCTCACCATTTCATTTCAGATATGAAATGAAAAAATTAACAGCTATCTCCTGCTACGACCAAAACACAGCGATGTGCTTCATGGTAGAGAGGTGAGATGGTGGTACAAACCCGCTCGGGCGCTATAGCAAGCACTCCCACTTCTTACCCAGCCCTACCACCAGTAATGCAATGGGTGGCAACTGTTTACTTCCCTTAGTGGTCTGGTACGATACCCGTGGGAAAGATTGAGGTGGTGACAATTCAATGAAATGGTGAACAGCAGCTTGACAATGCTCTCGGTATAGTTGACTCCATGAGCGATGGTTACCATTTACCATCAGATGGGCCTTGGCTCGACTACCACTAAATGCAATAAAAAAAAATTTTAATATAATTTATCCTTAACCGCTATGCATAAAATGCTGGATAACTTGCCTTAGTTGAAGAAGCCGCTCACCTTGACTTTAGACGGTCAGCTTCATTAGTCAGTTAATACTATAAAAACTTAGCAATCAATTATATGATTTATTCAATGTATACCCATTTTATATTTTACATATAATATTTTGCGAGGAATATAAGACACCATCTCGTATATTTTTGTATTTAGAATTACATTATTTTCCCCACATAGATGGGTAATATAATTCATCTTAACCGGTATCCCAAAAATACTAGATTACCGGCTAAATTGAATTTACGTAAGAAATAGCCGTCACTTTGACTTTGACGACAAACTTCATTAGTGGGTTAATACTATTAAAATTTTGCATTAAAATATATGATTTTATCAATATTTAGCGTGAATTTTGCACACCATTTAATATAATTAACTGTTTTTAATATTGTATTACTTTAATTAGATGCGAAACTCTACTTTTTGAATAAACTTGTTTGAGACACAGTATTTTTTCAACCCCAAAACACGGCATCTAATTTTCCTTTTAATGACCACTCTGGTAGTCATGGTGATAGCAGTTTATATGGAGAACTATATAAAGTTCGCCAGTTGAAAATTCTGCACGTCATATGAGACAGAAGATACCATATTTTGTCTCAATTTATTTAGGTATTTCGTATATTCTCACTTCTTTTTATTTCTCACTTCCACACTTCCTAATGTATCATGATTACATCTTCAGGTACTATAACTAAGTTATTTTATAATTCTCAGAGAGTAAAGCCGGGTCCGTAGCGAAATGCTACGAACAAAACATTATTTTGCTAACATGTTAGTGAAACATGCATAGCAAACAGGTCGTCCACTGTGATTTTTGAGTACCTATGGAATATTTTTGTTAGCTACCTACAGCAACGTTCTTTCAACATCTATCAAAAATTGAAAATTTAAGTCAGATTTGGTTTAAATTATTAAGTAATTTTTAATAAATACAAGTTATTTTCATTATTCCACTCCATTATCGCTAAAGTACAACATAAATAGGTATATACACTATTTAAAGATTTCACGAGACGAGTCTATGGCGAGTGCATCTGTTTCCTATAAGGCAAAAGGCAAACACGAAATGAATAACCCCCCCGGACGCCCCGCAGGCAAAGGCGGGGTAAGTTATCCATTTGAGTCGGCAAACTGTTTTTATAAACAAAATTTAAAACGATTCCTAAGCTGTTCCATTTGGTGATCGCGGTTTGAAAAGAGGGGAAACGGGAAAATCCTTGGTCGTGAGCGTGAATAGAACGCACTGATTTTATGTGTATTTGATTTTAAGAAAATTAAAGCAGTGTTATTCCTATAAAGGGCAGGTTGTCTGGGGAAGAAGCGTATCTTACGGAATACTATAGTTAAAACGTAGTGATTATATACTCTTTGATTACAGTCAAATAACGTAACGCTGTGTTTTAGTGTATGTGTGTGATTTTCAATGCCCAGAGAGAAAATGAGAGACAGAAGGATTGGTCAGCGACTTTCATAAGTAAGTCATATATTATTTCGGCATTTTTAGCCATTTAGACATGTCGTGACCCTTTTTTTTTGTTAAAAAGCGGGAATTAATGTTCCTAACCGCACACCCCGTCGTTCGGGGCAACGAACAAGGTAGAGTGGGGCCTTCGCCCACTAAAGAAACCCCCGTGTGCCGTCTCTCCGCTTTTATTGGCGGGCCACTGGAACTATGTTACATTCCTTCGGTGGTAGACAGCGGTGACCCATTTTTTTTTGTTAATGCGCGAAAAATATTCCTAACCACACACCCTATCGTTCGGGGCAACGACCAGGGTAGTGTGGGGCCTGCACCCACTAAAGACACCCGCCGTGTACCGTCTTTCCGCCTTTATTGGCGGGCCACTGGAACTATGTTACATTCCTTAGGTGGTAGACAGTGGTGACCCTAACAAATTTTTGTAGATGGTGCGAGATCTCAAAGTGGCATCCCTCTAAATACAAATCCACACTAAAGTAGTAAATGACGCATTGACATTGCCTTAGGAACTTTTTTTAAATGCTATGATATTCGGGTACACCTATATTATATTCTTCCCTTCATCACTTCAGTTTGCCATTTTGAGCCATTTAGACAGTGGTGATAAAATTATTTAGATAGTGCAAGATCTTAAATTGCCTCCCCTTTAAATACAAATCAACATTAAAGAAGTTTTTTTTAATATGTAACTCCCGCAGCTAAGTGTCGAATTTGACACTCGCTGCATCACTTGACAATCGGCATATTTTTTTGTAACGGCAATGTTGAACAGCGCCATTTTCGAATTTTGTATTTCGTTTAATCGATCACCGATGCCTTTACTTCATTAACGTGACTTTTATTTAGATACATCTATTTTAAACAAAATCATGAATGATTCAGCGAAGCTAGCAGATTTAAAAGAAAATGAGGAAAAACTGCGAAAAGAAGCTAAAAAAATAATGAGGCAGAAAAATGCAGATGCTTTGAAAAGACCGACACATTTATTTATGCATGAAAAAGGAATTTCTAAAATTGTATGTAATACCTCATTTTATTTTATAGTGTAAATTTTGAATGAATTCATATTCATTATGTAATGTTTATTTAATATCTACCTATATCATGTGCGCTAGCAAAGAGCCTAAATACTTTGGAAAATCCAAAAGTGCACGCCTCATAATCTTAATTTTTCACAATAAAATTGATTACTTGATAAGTAACTAATAATGTATTGGTCTTAATAAGTAGTTTTCAATAAATCACATAGATAGCGCTAATTTCAAAAAGTACATCTCATGTCTTATACGCCATCTAGCTATATTGGTCTATAGAAATAGTTCTCACGAAATAAGGCGCTGGTTTTAGTGTCGAATCGAGCGTAAATATTCACTATTTTTTTGTTTATTTAATAACAATTTAACCACATCGAATCAGACTGTGAAAAGTGATAGGACTCGATTAGTAAAGTATTTTGGTCGTCATCGTGTTAACATACATTACCTACAACAAACGGACGTCCAAGACAGAACTTTTTCAAACAGTTTTTTAACTAGTTTAAATAACAAAAATGGTATCAAAAATATCATGACTGTTAAAAATAGTGTATTTTCTTGATATGTGTGTGTATATATTATTTTACAAGTGCAATATATGATAAATAGAGACATTTTATGTTAGAAATTAATTTAATTCAGTCGGGATGGAAGGTGGGTACCTTCTGATGTAGAGAGAAGAGTGAATGCGGGAAATAGAGTGATAGGAGCATTGGGACAACTTCTCGGCAGTCATCACCTCAGCCAGAAGGCACGTGTCGCAATACACAACGCAGTGCTTGTCCCAACGTTATTGTATGGAAGCGAGAGTTGGGTATGCAAAAAGGAGCATGAGAGTAAAATCAATGCGGTCGAAATGCGATCTCTGCGGAGAATCTGTGGAGTGAGGCTGACTGACCGCATTCGTAACGATGACGTAAGAGAGCGAGTAGGTATGAAAGAGAGTATTGGTGTAAAGATGCGAAAGGGAATGCTCCGATGTTTCGGACATGTGGAAAGAATGCCGGACGAGCAACTGGTTAAGAAGATATACAATGCGAAAGTGGAAGGATGTAGGTACAGGGGGAGACCGAGACTCACCTACCTAGACCAAATCGGTCATGTATTGAAGGAAGGTGGAGTCAGGAGTTTCCGAAACCGGCGAGCGTGTATGAAGAGAGTTATGAATGTTGAGGAAGCGAGAGATGTATGCAAGAATAGAACCTCTTGGCACTCTGTTCTCACTGCCTACCCCGCAAGGGAAATGCCGTGATGATAAGTAAGTAAGTTAAGTTGGAAAAATCAGTTTTTCTGCGTGAAACGATAATAGTACACACCTCATACGCTTCGCTTATGAGGCGTGCAATATATGTACTTAATGTACTCCATCCATCCATCAGCCTTTCAACGTCCATTGCTGGACATAGGCCTCCCCATGAGAACGCCACAACGAGCGGTCCCGTCATGGGGGATAATGCCGTAATCGCCACGCTTGGCAGGCGGGTTGGCGATCGCAGTGGATGTTGTTAATACTCGAGGGAGTGCTGCTGCCCACTCCCCGGTATTTCCTCAGTCGGCTCTTACGACTCCCGTGGGTAGAGAGGGGTGGGACAATTCTAAAGCCGGCCCCACACTGCCCATATAATGTACTTAATAGACTAAATCGAAATAATTTGCACTAAAAATTCAAAATACTATATAGAATTTTATTAAAGTGAAATCATTGTTGTTGTGATTTGAACCTACGCTAGCCGTATAGTCATCTCAATTTTTCAGTTTACTTTTTTTTTTGAAGGTTTCACTTCTACTGCAGTAGAGCTGTACACAATACTAATGTTTTATAATTTATTTAATTCAACTATATCAGTATTGCATTGCAGCCCCTAATTAATACTAGGTATAATTTTATTGTGTAAGTAAGAGTTGTTTCGTTCAGTAACAGTGTCGTTCGTTCTCGTTGTAAAGATCTACCAAGGAACAAGTTCACCTCTGAACCCCTCCCTGGGACTAATTGTTAAACATTTTGGTATATAAGTTTGTTGGTTGGTTTTTTGTTTGGTTGCTTGTTTTAAAAAGTTTCGTTATAAAAAAAAAACAATGTTGAACAAATCTGCAAAAGAAAAAACGTTGCATTGACATTCTAGGGTGCGGTGGATTATTTTTTTATTTTGAAAGAAATAATGCAAAAATAACAAAGCAAGTATAATATATTCATAATATATATTTGCGATATCAGTGACACGTTGGGGCATCTAATATAGCAATATTTGACACGCTTAAGTATATCCATCTAAGTAGGTAATTGATTAAACACAAAGTGAAAAATGTGAAATCGAAAATAACAGTCACGAGCAGGATTTTCGATTTCACATTTTTCACTTTGTGTTTAATGTATAGTGCTAAGCATGTCAAATGCTAAAAATATATATAAAAATATCTATATAGGTACTTGATATTTTACATTTTTGAAAAACTGTAGGCAAAGCGCCGGCTCTAAAAGGGGAAATATTATTTAACTCTTATGCTTCTTATCAATTAATCAAATAGGTCCCCACGACGCTCGAGTAAATCCCCATTTAGCATCATTGCCTCCCCTATCAATAGAGAACGGTCTTCCCCTCCTAACCTTGTAAAGGCGTATTCATTTCATTAGTCTTCTTTCATTCGTCCTCTTTATGCGCCCAAACCGTCATAGGTCCCTTACTCATAACGTCCTTGTTTTTGTTAAGGCGGGAAAAATATTCCTAACCGCACACCCCGTCGTTCCGGGCAACGAACAGGGTAGTGTGGGGCTTTCACCCACTTAAGAAACCCGCCGTGTGCCGTCTCTCCGCTATTATCATTCCTTCGGTGGTATTCATAACGTCCCGTACTACTCGTAGGTAAATCTTTTTATGTGAGCGTGTCTGAACATAAAACATTTTTTGAGATTTTTGTTTTTTTGTTAGTTTGTCTATTTGCTTGTTCGGTCATCACGCAAAAACTACCAAACAAATTTTGATGAAATTTTTTTTCTTTGATATTTCTTTAATCTCTTGATTATACTTAAAAACTAGTTATGACCTATACATGTTATCCTGCTATTATATCAGGAGATATAACCTAAAACTAGCTTTTGGCTGTGGTGGAGCCGCGGGCAAAGGTTAGTATACCTAATACATGCATTTGCGTAAACGTCTAACATAGGTAATATATATGCAGACCATACGTAGGTATGGATTCAAGGTAGCTTTAGTAGACAATAATGATGTCCATATAATTAGTTCCCTACCGATCGTCTCTCTCTCTCTGTCCTCTCTCCATTTAGCTCGTCCTGAGAAATAGTGAGAGCAGTTGTCCGCAATTAATGGAAATACATACCTATAGGTAGGTAACAAATATTTTTTAATAAATGCAATGTTTGAGTTATGTGTCATCACCCCATTCCCAACGTGGTCGGTCGTGTGGTCGACTGTGAAGCACCTCGGTGTATTTTGGTTATAGCGGGAGATAGTCAGGACGGCGGTTCATTCCCATCCGCGAACGAGTTAAAATGAAAAAGAAATCATTGCTGATTTGATGCCGAAGTTCAGTACTGAATTTTGTGGTACAATTTGCCTTTTTATATTACCTGCTTGTATTACTCTTTTCCAGCCTGTTACCAAGAACCCAAGTCACATAGTCTACGCTTACTATCACAACAACCTAATAGAGAAAATCGAGAATATAAACGGTTTATACAACCTAACGCATTTACATTTGCAATGGAACAAAATAACTAAAATGGAGGGACTCGAGACTTTGCACTGTTTGAAGAAATTATATTTAGGTAATAACAAAATCAGCGTTGTTGAGAAATTGGAAGGTTTGAAATATTTGGAGGAACTTCACATAGAGAAGCAAAATGTTGATACTTCTGATGCTATGTGTTTTGATCCTAGGACCATGATTTATATTGGCGTAAGTATGACTGTAGTAGGTATAGCCGTTACCAATATGAATGTACGAGTACCTATTCTGTATGGTGATGGACTCAGAATATAAGTGTCACCCATTCTTTCCCACGGGTGTCGTACGAAGCGACTAAGAGAAGTAAGCAATTATCACCCCTTGCATGACTGGTTGTAGGGCTGGTACTAAGTGGGAGTACTCGCTATCGGGCCAGAGCGGGTTGGTACCACCATCTCCCGTGTGACCACCGTGAGATTATCTATTCCCGCCTATATTTGCCTATGCTATAGACTAAAACATCGAGTTTAATATGGACCAAAACAAAATGCTAAAAGCAATAACAGGTTGTGTGGGTTCAGCGCCAAATGATATCAGTACCAAACCCTATGCTGCGATTTCATTTGCGGCTAATATTTACGGAAAGTGGGCAGGTAATGCATATCTGCCTGTTTGCTATAATCGCTGCTTACTATTTCGTACGTCATAGGACTCACCGTACAGCATTTCACACCCAAACCATTGTAGCCAGAACTTTGTGGTTGAAAGTAGCAATAAAATTATAGCGTCTTTGTAAAAGAGCTTTTCGTTATGAGTGTTTAAATGTTCCGTGTGGTGACGGACTAAGAATACAAGTGTCACCACCCCATTCTTTCCCACGGGTGTCGTATGAGGCGACTAAGGGAAGTAAGCAATTAACATCCATTGCATGACTGGTGGTAGGGCTGGGTCAAGTGGAAGTACTCACTTGGTATCGGGCTCGAGTGGGTTGGTACCACCATCTCCCGTGTGACCGGCCATGAAGCACATGGTTGCGTTTTGGCTGTAGCAGGAGATAGCCCTTTATTCTTTCATTACATATCGGTGAAATGAAATTGTGAGCAGCGGCTTGACAATACCTACTTTCGGTATAGTTGAGTCCATGAGCGACGGTTACCATTTACCATCAGATGAGCCGTGGCTAGTTTGCCACTACATGCAATAAAAAAAATGGATTGAACGATAAAAAAATTAAGAAATAAGTATCTAAGTCTCGAACAAAATGCTGTTTGTTGATAAATTTCTAGCGAAAATAACCTGTTGCCATAATAATGATCATCGAAAATGTTTGAGAATGTAGAATAGGGACCGAATTGCAATATTTCACATGAAAATAAGGTTTTTTTGAAAAGACACTTCTCAAATGTGCTGACCAATGAGTCTCTTGAAAATAAATTTAAATTAAGTGGTTACACGTTTTAGGCTTCCTTACGAATACTTAATGTGTCGGAGAATAAATTATCTGAAATGACTTGGGCAAAACCGTTGCGTCGGCTCGAAGTTCTAATTGCAAAGAAAAACAAGCTTCATGACGTCCAAGTACGTAACGTATATATTTATATCACACAAGTAGTTTATTGCCCTGTGTCAGAATTGAACTCACAACACTCTGGCTCGGGAGGTAGGTATCATCTAAACTATTGTTTTATCTGTGAAAAAGTAGGTGGTAGTCATTAAGTAACTAAAAATGGACGACGGGTCTAGTACAAAATTCACGAAAAAAGTATCTCTAGTCAATAGACTACAGTCAATAGACAGTCTATAATAATACATACAAACTTCAACATTCTAATTTGAAACCTTGCACCATTGTAATGGTGTTGAGTTTTTTATGCAATAATTTATTAGCTTATGTAGCTTCTACTAATAGGCCGCACCATGATCACCTTATGCAGCTTCTACTAGTGAATATTCACTTCACTTCCCTGGAAAGGAAGGGATGCAGGTTCGATTCCCGCTCGTACTAAAATACTCTTTATTCTTATTCACAAATTATAATTTATTTTTACATATATTTAAAACAAATTCTTTGTTTTTAAGCAAAATAATATACTTGCAAATAATAACACAATAGTACTACTTAACTGAAAATATTCCTTTTTCATTTTATTTGAGTAATTTTTACACGTTTTCACAATATAGTACGGCATATTGAACGTGAAGTCTGATGACTGGTCAAGTCGGTCGACCAAACGAGACTGGCGCGCGATTATTTTTCTTTTGGTTCGGACACTTGAGCGAGAATATGAGGTCCATTTGTTGGTAGGTCAATGATGGTAGTATCCAAATTTTATTTTATGTGTTCTTGTGATTAGGGTAATGACACAACAAGTTTTTGATTTAGCTCACACATCGTCATTCAATGAAGGCTGATTAATCTGGTGGAACGAGAAAAAAAATATTATTGCACCTATCATTCATTTTTAGACGTTTGAACTTTTGAAGTTGGTATGAGTTTAGAAATTAGCAAAAAACAAAATACTGCTAACAAATTGATATAATTGCTGGAATAATTATTCTGAAAGATAAAGGAGACCTCTCTTTATGTGATACCTTTCCACAAATTACTGTCCTAATACTTTGTTGATGATGTTTGCGTTCGCCTTAGAAAATGGTTGGAGCCATAGCCGGATTGGTTCATGCGAAACTTAATTTTTATAGAGTATATTTTCTTTACAGGCCACGGCAGACGACCTGTGTACTCTACTGTGTTTAGTGGATGTTAATTTCATAGGCAACCCTATGACTAAGAAACATCGATATAAAGAAACGATCATAGCGAGGTGTTCTCAATTAAGTAAGCGAATTTTGACAACAAACTATTTACTATACTTATTTTGAAATTGGTGTTACTACTTCTGGCTAAGTTTTTATCTAAATTTCGTCTTGTTTGTCTATAAGTTCCGTTGTCTCCTGACTGGAAATCGAATACTCAACACACAGATCGGATGTCGTTATCTAAACCACTCCGCCACATATTTAAGCAACTAATTTTTTTTTTATTGGGCGAAATAGCATTGATATGTAAATATCTGGTTCTATTTCATTTAAATTACCAGATGGATTGATTGGTGACACTACTCAACTTATTTACGTTATTATATTGTTTTCTTTTCCAGGAGTACTAGACACAGTGATCCTTCACAACACTTCCAAAACATTTATACAGAAACTAGACAAAGTTGTTCGATTACGACAGTTGAATGAAAGAAACAAATTGGCTACAACGAACCGAGGAGCAGAGGAATTCTTCGAACTCAATATGATGCCAGGACCAAGAACTCAAAGTGCTCTGACTATTTCTGAGTATTCTAACCAGAAACCTAAAAGTATGAACATACCTATCTTAGTTTTTGAAGTAGTTATTGATGTAGTAGGTACTACTACCTACTTTACATAAGTAGACCTTTCTATATGGACACAAATTATTCTGATAAATGCTGTGAGATGTTTACTGTTCAAGCTAAAAACCCGGTAAATTCAGACGAAACTGTCTTATTAACTACTTATTTTGTTTATTTATCCGTGTGGTGATGGACTAAGAATACAAGTGTCACCACCCCATCCTTTCCCGTGGGTGTTGTACATGGCGACTAACGGAAGTAAGCAATTATCACTCATTGCATTACTGGTGGCACTGGTGGTAGGGCTGAATACCAAGTGAGAGTACTCAGTTGCTATCGCGGGCCCGAACGGGTCGGTACCACAGTCTCCTGTATGACCGGTCATAAATCATGTCAGCCCCTTTAGAATTAAAAACGAAACTAGACGAACTTTCGTTTCGCTTCATTGTGATTGGTCGCCTCAATTACGCGTCGAAATCTCGACTAATCAGGAATCAACGCATCGGATTGTTGATCAATCACAATGACTCGAAACGAAAGTTCGTCTAACGTTTCGTTTTTCATTCTAAGGGGGCAGTGTTTTCGCTGTAGCAGAAAACAGCCGTTTATTCTTGCATTTCATATCTGAGAAATGAAATGGTGCACAGTGGCTTGACAATACTCTCGGTATAGTTGAGTTCATGGGTGACGGTTACCACTTACCATCAGGTGGGCCGTGGATCTTCTGCCATCTTTAGCAATAAGAAAAAATACCATCACTTATATTTTTACTGACTTTGAAATGCATCTGTCAACAAAAATATTATTTTTCTAGTAACAGCAGTGGACTCTACATATACATTTATGCCTCGTGCTTTCTGGAGATCTCGATATACTACATCACCCCGAGACCGTGGTGTGGTAGCCCCTCCGATGGAACCAGCACCGCCACCGAAACAGCCATTACATTCCGAGACTGCTAGCCAACCAGTCAAAGGAATATTAAAGAAAGCGATGCCTATGAAATATATTTAGATAACTTGTGTAGAAATAATAAATTTTTAATTACAATTTTGATGCTGCAAAGGTCTTTTAATTATATACCCCACCCATGTAATTGGAACCAATTACTTGTGGTGACACCAATACATTTCCATGCATATAGGACGAGCCACTGCACAATGGGTTAGAGATTTATTTAGATATTTTTATATATATTTTTAGCATTTGGCATGCTTAGCACTATACATTAAACACAAAGTGAAAAATGTGAAATAGCAAAGCATCTGGACGGTATCCAGGAGATACAGGTTCAAATCCTGCTCGTGACTGTTATTTTCGATTTCACAAATTTCACTTTGTGTTTAATGGTTAGAGATTTGTTTCTTTTCTACCTAATTTTAGTCCGTTGGTTTTCTCTTGACTCTCGTAGAATAAAATGGGGTGGAGTCAAGGGTGTCGCCAATGGTATTAGGTAAGGGCAGCTGCCCCGAGCTAAAGATTTCTTTTGACTCTGCAATACTAAGTATACTTGCTAGCCGCTGCCTGCTTTCTTTAATTTCTGGGATGTGAAATGATTGAACGGATCGTTATCTCCTGCTACAACCAAACACACTGATGTGTCGGTCACGCAGAAGACTGACTGAAACTGAACTGACCCGCTCGGGCCCGATATCAAGAGAATATTGGAAGCCAAACGTCAAGTCTTCTTGACTATAGGTATTTTGATGTGAGACATCTAATGCGCAGGGAGGGTAAAATCGGCTGTTAGCGTGGCGACGCTTCTAACATAACCCGTTCAAATCTTGCAAGTTAAATTTTACATACTTCCCGGTTTCCGATAGAGCTGAAATTTTACACGCGTATTTATATCGCGTGAAAATTCAATATTATGATGACATGGAACTGATATGATGATGGAGCTGGAAGGTGGAAATAAGAACTCTATAATGAAACGACGCAACCCTGTCGAGTTTGGGCTCGTTTGCTTCGTCTTGACGAGTACTTTGTCTTTAGATGATATTCAAATCTTGCAAGTTAAATTTTACATACTTCCCGGTTTCCGATAGAGCTGAAATTTTACACGCGTATTTATATCGCGTGAAAATTCAATATTATGATGACATGGAACTGATATGATGATGGAGCTGGAAGGTGGAAATAAGAACTCTATAATGAAACGACGCAACCCTGTCGAGTTTGGGCTCGTTTGCTTCGTCTTGACGAGTACTTTGTCTTTAGATGATATCCAGGGTCTGATGATGAAGCTGGAAGGTGGCCACAGTAACTCTATAATGAAACGACGCAACCCCATCGAGTTTGGACTTGTTTGGTTCATCTTGACGAGTACTTTGTCTTTAGATGGTATCCAGGTCTGATGACGGAGCTGGAAGGTGGCCACAGTAACTCTATAATGAAACGACGCAACCCCATCGAGTTTGGAGTCGTTTGAATCGTCTTGATAAGTACTTTGTCTTTAGCTGGTATCCGGGGTCTGATGATGGATCTAGAAGGTGACCATAGGAACTCTGTTATAAAACAACAATCTCCATCGAGTTTGAGCTCGTATAATTCGTCTTGACGAGTACTTTGCCTCTAGATGATATCCAGGGTCTGATGATGAAGCCGGATGGCACTATGTTATAAAACTCCGCAATCTTATCAACTTTGGAATCGTTTGATTCGTTTTGACAAGTACTTCGGTCCTAGATTATACCCAGGGCCTGATGATGACGATTTATATCCATTTCCGTTATTTTACACATGTCATAATTTTATACAAGCACACATTGATAAAGTTATGATCATTTTATTTCTACTCATTATTTCTACAAAATAATTTCGATGTTTTCACATCTGGTAGACGTCCCGTCTACTCGTCTACTTTTTTTTTATAAGCGTTGAAATTCTTGATACCCGTCCGCTGGGCAGACAGAGGGGGAGGGTTTTCTCCATTATTGATGTGAAACATCTAATGCGGAGGGAGGGTAAAATTGGCTGTTAGCGTGGCGACACTTTTATTGTACTTGCGTTTAAATTTGGCAAGTTAAATTTGACACACATACCGGTTTCCGATTGAGCTGAAATTTTACATTTAACACGCATGTGTATATCGCGTGACAATGCAATATTATGATGACATGGAGCTGATCTGATGATGGAGTTGGAAGGTGGACATAGGAACTCTATAATGAAACGGCGCAACCCCATGGAGTTTGGGCTCGTATGATTCGTCTTGCTGAGTACTTTGTGTCTAGATGGTATCCAGGGGCTGATGATGAAGGTGGAAGGTGGCCACAGTATCTCTATAATGAAACGACGCAACCCCGTTGAGTTTGGACACGTTTGAATCGTCTTGATGAGTTCTTTGTCTTTAGATGGTATCCGGGGTCTGATGATGGAGCTGGAAGGTGGCCATCCGAAGCTCTGTAATTAAATGGCGCAACTCCATCGAGTCCGGGCTCGATTGAAATGTCTTGACTATAACTTCAGTCCTAGATGATATCCAGGGTCTCACGATGGAGCTGGAAGGTGACCAAAGTAACTCTGTAATGAAACGGCGCAACCCCATCGAGTTTGGAATCATTTGACTCGTTTTGACGAGTAGTTGTCTTAAGATGGTATTCAGGGTCTAACGATGGAGCTAGAAGGTGGCTATAGAAACTCCGTTATAAAACGACATAACTCCATCGAGTTTGGTCTCATATGATTTGTCTTGAAGAGTACTTTGTCTCTAGATGGTATCCAGGGTCTGATGATGGAGCTGGAAGGTGGCCACAGTAACTCTGTAATGAAACGACGCAACCATATCGAGTTTATACTCGTTTAATTCGTCTTGAGGAGTACTTTGTCAAGTTATGATAATTTTATTTCTACAAAATAATTTCGATGTTTTACATCTGCTAGACGTCCCGCGACGTCTAGTTTTTTTTGAAGTTATACTTCTTTTGGCGCGATAGGGAAAAAGGATGAGAGTAAATTTTTACGATGCGCGCGCACACCGTCACGAAAAACCGACACCATGAAGTTAGCTGTAGTCTATATTTTAGTTTTTTTGTGATATTAAATACCTTTTTTTATTGGTAGTGTCGTTTTTTCTACAAACGTAGAATAAGGCGAAAGATAAAATTTTTGAAAAGATTTTTTTCTTGTTACGCCAAAGAAGTATAACTTCTAACGCGTGTAGGGTAAAACTTGGTTAATCAGTGATAGTTTAGTTATTGAGACTATAAATTCTTATTTGTTGTCCTGTTTTGTTATTTTTACAGGTACTATAACAGATAAATATCTGTAGAGGAGTCTAACTAATATAAGAAATAACTTGCCTAAATTTATGTATTATAATTTTTTAAAGAATCATAAAAAGTCAGGTAATTGTATGATAATAGACATATTATGTGACATAAGCTTGGCAAATATGTGATATGGATCAGGTAAGTCTATGAGATTCCTGAAACTTAGTTAATATGGCAATAATATGAAAGACATCCCATTTATTTTAACTAAGATTTCTGTATTATTCAATAAATCAACATTTATCAAAAACAAAATTATAAGATTTACAATTAGGACCTTATTTTATCTTCCAATTATTATTTAATTCCCATTAATTGAAATAATTTAATATTAGTATGGGTGACAATCAGCATTATGCAAAAAATATATTTAATCTGAGAGGTCACCATTAGAACATGGTACCAATGGTCATAATAATATGATTTGAGGGTGGTGCAAGGAATCGCGTTCTTTATTGCAACCTTATAAGTGGTGCATGCACTGACTTCAACGGCAGCCTTTAACGAAGAAGCACTGTACTCCGTAGCTGACTTCTTCAATGGTTTCCTCTTCTTGTTAAGCGTGTCCTACGATCAAAAATTTAACTTAGATATCTGTTTATAAGTAAAAAATGGTGAAAAAGTAATGCAATAAAATGTTTGTATTGTTGTGATATCAAAAATCGCTTCGAGACTAAAAACACTATTTTTCACGACACGGTCTTAAGGAGTTTCGATATCAAAACAAAGTTATACAATACGCAACAAAGTATGAAAATGTAGTTCAAATACTAACCTTTCGGATCCAATCCTTTTTTTAGGCATATTTTCTACTTTAATATTAAATAAAATAAGTCTAAAACAGTAATCCAACAAAAGCCCGCGAATCGTTTTCAAAGTTGCTAATCCATGCGAAATGTCATTATTGTTAATTTCACACGCGTCGCTCGGAAACTTTTAAAAGTTATCAAACTAAACACAATGTGCGCCATCGAATATGAACAGTAAGCTTCAAAGATACGAGTAACTCCACTATAAACTGTATAAAAGCTATCACCAAATAACCAACTATCACTGAATAACCAAGTTTTACCCTACATAAGTACACACACTTTTTTTCATATTATATTTTCCTTGGAGGAAATCATTTCGCCGTCGCTCTTCATTATTTTCCAAGATTATTATTATTTCAAGTATTAAGTGTGGCTTTTACTAATAAAAAAATACATATATTTTTTTACTACCTAATGTAATGGGATGTAAAGCGACATAACGTGTTTTTTCGTGTTGCCTCCAAAACGTCATAGAAGCTTCCAGTAAGTCCGCCACCATTTCTTTTGTAGAGCATGACTGACTTGACAATGATTAATTTTATATGATTTTGTTTGACTTCGACTACGACTAGTTTGATAAATTAAACTTACTTGTGGTCAGAGAATAACGAAGTTGGTTTTGAGTTTCTGTTAGGCTGATGGTTCTTGAAAACCAAAGCCTTCAAACTACAAAAAAAAAAAAAAATACATTCTTAGGTTATGTTTACATTTACAAAATGTATCAGTTTATTTCGTTTATTTTTGCAAAATGTTTTACAAATAATATACAGTAAATGAACATATACGAACATGACTAATATAACAACATTAGCCTTGGATGTGTTACACGATGAATCTTCATGTAAGATTTCTTGTCATATACTAAACCTAACACTGAAACACACTGAAACTTTGTTAACAGTAGAGGTTAACTGCGACATTTCTTGTTTAAGCACTTTATTTAGGGAAAGAAGTAGCGGAGACAGATTTCTTGACGCCGTTGCAGTTTCACAGAGATTATGTATCGAAAAATATTCCTGTGGTGATAAGAGGTGGCTGTGCTAATTGGCCAGCAATAAAGAAATGGAATGCAGCTTACTTTAGGTAGGTAGGCCATTAAATAGATATGAGATAGTTTAAGACATTTTCAATTATCTCAAATACTGAACAATTGTATATCTTGGATGTGGATTCAGTCGGGATGGAAGATACACCACTGATGTAGAGAGAAGAGTGAATGCGGGAAATATAGTGAACAGAGCATTGGGACAACTTCTCGGCAGTCATCACCTCAGCCAGAGGGCACGTGTCGCAATACACAACGCAGTGCTTTTCTCAACGTTATTATATGCAAGCGAGAGTTGGGTATCCAAAAAGGAGCATGAGAGTAAAATCAATGCGGTTGAAATGCATCGCTGCGGAGAATGTGTGGAGTGAGGCTGACTGTCCGCATTCGCAACGACGACGTAAGGGAGCGAGTAGGTATGAGTATTGGTGTAAAGATGCGAAAGGAAATGCTCCGATGGTTCAGACATGTGGAAAGAATGCCGGATGAGCGATTGGTTAAGAAGATATACAATGCGAAAGTGGAAGGATGTAGGTACAGGGGGAGACCGAGACTCGCCTATCTAGACCAAATCGGTCATGTATTGAAGGAAGGTGGAGTCAGGAGTCTCTGAAACAGAGAGTATTGGTGTAAAGAAGCGAAAGGGAATGCTCCGATGGTTCGGACATGTGGAAAGAATGCTGGACGAGCGACTGGTTAAGAAGATATACAATGCGAAAGTGGAAGGATGTAGGTACAGGGGGAAATTGAGACTCGCCTACCTAGACCAAATCGGTCATGTATTAAAGGAAGGTGGAGTCAGGAGTATCCGAAACTGGCGAATGTGTATGAAGAGAATTATGAATTTTGAAAAAGTGAGAGATGTATGCAAGAATAGAACCTCTTGGCACTCTGTTCTTCCTGCCTACCCCGCAAGGGAAATGGCGTGATGATAACTTAGTTAAGTTTGTCTGAACGATTGTTTTTATAACATCAATGGAATCTTTAAAATTTTGTAGGTCTTGTCGCTAGCATAGTTTAGTAATCTAATTCTCTTGGGCTGTGGAGAGGACTCATGCCCAACTGTGCCAAGAAAAAGTAAAAGATAATGAAAATTTCAAGGTTTATGTACATATTTAGTTAATTGAATGTCTCTCTAATTCTTAAAAAAAAAAACTTTGTAATACATAGTATGACATTGTCTATTTGTAAACTACATCATTTTCAACTGTTTTCTTAAAAACTCCCGCAATCTGAACCAAGGAGATAAAGGCTGATCTTACTAATTTACTTCATCATGTACTTTCAGACAATCAATAACAGAGAAAATAGTGTCAGTAGCAGTAACACCCAATGGGCTGGCTGATGGGATTACTAAAAATGACAAAGGCAAGGAATATTTTGTTACACCTTACGAGATGGATATGACATTTTCTGAATTTTTAGACTGCTTAGAACAAAAAAGGTCAGCATTATTTATACTCTGACATGCTCGAAGCTTATATGTGCTATTCAGCAAGGGAGGCTAAAATTTCTTGGCCTCTTCAGGCTATAAAAAGGTACTGCAACTATTATAGCTATTGATCGGCATGTGCACCCTATAAAAATGTTTCTTCCTTCATAAAATGTAAGACTAATATATCTTTATATATATAATTCTACTGTATGTTACTGAACTCCTCTTAAACGGCTGGACCGATCTTAACGAAATTGTTTGTGTATGTTTGTGTAAGTACCGGCACGGTTTAGATTCACATTTGGACCCGGTAGGTGGCGCCACGATAGGTTTTCAGGACCTACCTAACAACAAAATTACCCACATCAACAACCCCATTTCTTAATGAAAATAATCCTTAGTTGCTAAAATAAATGCTCCATCCAAACGAAACGTCAATGTTCGGACAGGACAGCGTCTGTTGGGTCCGCTAGTATATATGTATAAATGTAATATTTCGTAATACTCTCTCACCATTAAAACAATTTAAATTAAGATGGTCAGAGGCTTGCTAATCGCAGTAAGAGTGACAGGGGATTAGGATGGTAGAAGCTAATCTAATCCCAGTAAGAATGACAGCGCAAGTACCATCTTCTGACAGGATATGTGTTTAAAGTAATCCTGCAATAGGTATACACATTGCTGTGGAGAGGGAGAATTAATAAGACTAAAATCCTTCTATATCTCAGTGTCATTATACATTTCTTAGTTTATTAAAAAAGTATACAATTTTATATAACTGCCTCTGTGGTGCAGCGGTAGTGTGAGCGACTGCTGATCATGAGTTCTCGGATTCGATCCCCGGTTTGGGCAGTGTTATTGAGCTTTTTCGTAAAAAGAAAAATTCTCATTTGTAGCCCGGTATTTGGAAATGTGCCCTGTAGACGGCAATAGGCCCCATACTACGTGGGGCTTAAACATAGCTGGTGAACCGTGGGTGTGTAATACGAGGTGTATGTTTCTACAGTCTACAGAATACAGGCGTGATGCTGTTTTTTTAAATGTTTTATAGAAGTTTTATAAATTCAGATAGAAATGGTGTATTTTTCGAAAGCTATCTCAGTTTTTTCATTAATTAGATTGGCATAAAAATAACTAGGTTATCTGGTTGGGGCCTTTCAAATAGTATTTTAATTTAACCTACATCTATTTTATGATAGGTAGTTTTAAGACTTTAATTAATAATTAATAAATAAAAAAATATTCACGGACATTTTCACACAACGTCCTCTGGTCTCAAACTAAGCTTAACGCTTGTGCTATGGGTACCAAATTACATTGGGCCGCGGTCGCTGCCTTCTGTGAGGAGGTTATCTCGCGGAAGAAAGCGGCGGAGAGGGCTAGGGAGGCTGATCTTTCCGCAGATCCGAACCGCCGCCAGCGACTGGAGCGGCGCAGGCTTGAGTATTTGCGCCTCATGCCGCCCTAGCTGAGCGGGTGGATGGACCGAGGAACTTCCGTCACCCGCAAGGCCTCCCGCGAAGGTGACGCTCCGTGTGCGTCGCTCAGTAGAGGGTACCTGAAAGGGTAAGCCGCCGGCGGACCACTGAAGGAATGTAATATAGTTCCAGTGGCCCGCCAATATAGGCGGAGAGACGGCACACGGCGGGTTTCTTTAGTGGGTGAGGGTCCCACACTACACTGTTCGTTGCCCCGAACGACGGGGTGTGCGGTTATGTACATTTTTATCTGCCTTAACAAAAAAAAAAAATGGGTACCGATACATATAATAATAGATAGAAAACACCCAGACGCAGTACAAATATCTGTGTTCATCACACAAATAATTGCCCTGAGTGGGAAACGAACTCTTTCACGGAAGTCGGTTACACTAACGACTACGCCACGAGGCCCGTCAAGAAAATTGCAAGACTAAAGAATTTGTATCTTATACTTTCACATCTGTGCCCCTGAAGTAAGTTGAAATTTCAGGTACCAATTTATCCCATATATCCAGAAGCAGAATTCGAACCTCACAGTTGATTTTCCTGAACTACTGTCTGATGTGGAAGCAGATATATTGTTTGCGAGTGAAGCGTTTGATAAAAAACCAGATGCTGTTAATTTTTGGATGGGAGATGTAAGAGCTGTTACGTCCAGTAAGTTTCAAATTTTTCTATTCATCATACAGGTTAAAGCACAGTATGATAATGCAAACTTTATTATTCTGGGTCAGGCTGCAAACAAACTAAACACAAAGTGAAAAATGTGAAATCGAAAATAACAGTCAGGAGCAGGATTTGAACCTGCATCTTCTGGATACCGTCCAGATGCTTTACCAATTCAGCCATCCTGACAATTGCTCCTGACTGCTAATTTCGATAACACATCATACTTAACGTCTTTGGGTGACGCCTGCGCCATCTGTCGGAAGTATTTTCATACATTATGTTATGTTATTTTCGATTTCACATTTTTCACTTTGTGTTTAATGTATAGTGCTAAGCATGTCAAATGCTAAAAATATATATAAAAATATCTAAATATTTAAAGGGTTTGCGTCATTATTAGGTAAAATCTTAATTGTAAAATTAAGTTTACCTGGTCGGTATAATGTATGAAAATACTTCCGACAGATGGCGCAGGCGTCACCCAAAGACGTTAAGTATGATGTGTTATCGAAATTAGCAGTCAGGAGCAATTGTCAGGATGGCTGAATTGGTAAAGCATCTGGACGGTATCCAGAAGATGCAGGTTCAAATCCTGCTCCTGACTGTTATTTTCGATTTCACATTTTTCACTTTGTGTTTAATGTATAGTGCTAAGCATGTCAAATGCTAAAAATATATATAAAAATATCTAAATATGCAAACAAACTATTGAGTTTTTTTTGTTCTCAATAGCAATCCAGAATCCACATAGGTGGCAGACAGTATTTCAAAAAAAAAGACTGTATTTAGGCGTCTCTGAACACAAAACAATTTTTTTTCGGTTTATTAGAGCTTCACGCAAAAACTACTGAACGGATTTTGATAAAGCTTTTCTGTTTCTACTGCGCTACTATGTCGGGAGCCTGACATATAACCTAAAAATACTTCGGTATAACAGTACTTCGGTATAAAAGTACTTCAAACATTGTGGCATCACTTAGGCGCAGCCAGCACGGACGTGGTGCTGCGCGTTATGTGCATGCATGGGTAGAATTTGTCATTTCTGGATGATTTGATGATTACAGTGCACAAAGATCCTTACGAGAACATCTACTGTGTCATAGATGGGTACAAAGACTTCATCCTTATACCACCTACGGATTTACCTTTCGTGCCGTATAAGCGATATCCTCAAGCAGAGTTCAGTAGAATAGGAGAGAAATGGGACATCGCGCCTATCAAGACTTCTAAGATCGAAGATGATGATGGACTGGATAATGCTGGTGATTTACCTTGGATTTGTATTGGTAAGGTGTTTTTTTAATATATAGATTGTTTAAACCATAAACAATATACGGACAGCGAGCTGTCCTTACGACGTAGCTATTAGGGAGATCTGATCCTCCTTCGAAGTTGCACACTATATTTTACTAGACAAATAAGATATTTATATAAAATGTTACCCAAATAATTTAAACCTGTTTCCCAGAGGGGTAGGCAACAAGTATCTACTCGACTCGCTGGTTCTCATTACATTCCTCATACATACACGTCGTTTTAGGGGGTTGAGACGTCAGGTACTCCTGACCTGGGGGGGTTAGACGGAATCTCATAGCTCACAATCGACATCGTATCGTCCCGTTTTTGATTGGTAGAGAAACCGACGCGTGATGTCGCAATAATCCGTTGGTCAATGATGATCTCTCAACCAATCACAGTGATCACGATACGATGTCGATTGTGAGATATGAGATTCCGTCTAACCCCCCTGGCTTTTCTGGAGAACGTCTCCATTTTAGACTAAGACAGTTCGACGAGGCCTACCCCTCCTAACTGCGGCACTCACACTCGTCATGTTTATTATTTTCGTTAACATTCTTTCGTACTGATTTAGAGATGATTCTCTACGTGCTGAAACCATTTAAACATTCCTCTCTCGATATTTTAACAATCCTAACTATTATAAAGCTGTAACGGAGCTGTATCTGTAAGATATTTGAGAAAAAATTACCGTATTGGGCTATATAGGCTGAACACAAAACATTTATTTTTTGTCTGTTTGTTCGCGCATCACGCAAAAACTACTGAACTGATTTTGATGCCACATTTTTTATTTGATAGATCTTGATGAGACTTAAAAATTAGTATACATTTTATCCCGCTACTATATCGGGAACCTGAGATATAACCTAAAAACTAGCTTTTTGCTGCGGACGAGCCGCGGGCAAAGGCTAGTATTTTATTAAAAATCAAAACGTTTTTTTATTAGTAAATTATTATTCCAGATCCACTCGCACCAGACTATAACAAATATCCCGAGTACCAAAAGGCTCATAAATACAATATAAGACTAAATAAAGGAGATTGTCTATACCTCCCCAGCCTATGGTTTCACCATGTAACCCAGAGTCATGGGTGCATAGCTGTTAATTACTGGTATGACATGGAATTCGACATTAAATATTGCTACTTTAAGATGCTGGAGAAATTGTGTGAGAAATATTAAAATAATTAATATATTGTATACTTAGTATTAATAAAAAAATAAAATAAAATGATATTATTTTATTAAACACAGTAAAATGATTATAAAAATAAATATATGAACAGGCCTCAAGTCGATTGTTGAGTCCGTTTGACTAGTTAGTCGTATGTTCTGAAAAAAAAAACTCAGTTAAATTTGTTTTATAATACTTAATCTTCTTGCTTGGGCCACATAATGCTACCAATATAACGCAAGTCAGTAAGCTCATTTGAAACATCCTTTTTTTTATTTGTTAAGGCGGGAAAAAATTATCTAACAGCTTAGTTCAGTGTTTAATCATGAAAATACAAATGGCGGTAGAGGTTTAGGTACCTCCGTGATGAATATTCTGGCTTCGATTCCCATAAAGAGAACATACCTATACAAATATGAGAATGTATAGTAGTGTGTGCATTAATTGTACGCTTTGAGATACTGCTTTACCCTGTAAATAGGCTATTAGTTAAACGACTGTAAAGTCTTAAATGCAGATAGTGCAAAGATCTTTTATGTACTTTGGAAACAGGCGTTAAAAATAACAATTTTGAGCATAGCATTCTGGCACCCTTTAAAATGAAAAAATAAGTATAATATAGTGCGATGAAAAAATAATAGTGCGTGGAGTCCCTCGACCTAGACCCTCCACTCTCGTTATGTCTCTTTCTATTCTTCCTCCCCAGGAGCGTTGAACGTTTAACGCAACAGTGCTTTCATACCCCCTCCATGGTAGCGTTAAACGTTTAACGCAACCTTGTTGGAAGTCGCATTAGAAGTTTCACTTCAATAAGCACGGCATTAAGACACAACGTTAGATACTAACCATGATATCCGGGTAAACATTAGATCGTGGCACATTATAGTTCAGCTTGCACAGTCCATTCGGTGAGCATATGCCGACCATATTCCGAGTGACGCAGAACTCTCCCGGTGGCCACGCGCGTACACGTGTCATGTTACAAGGACCGTGGCTCTCGCATAAATTTAATGTTATATTCGCTGTAAAATAAATAATATTGTAGGTAAGAAAATTATATAGGTAGGTAGGATCTAATATTAGATAGTGTATTCGCTCCAAGACATTCAGGAGTTCCAGATGACCACAGTTTGTAAAAAACATCACTAATCCTAAATTGATGGGCAGGCCCAGTATCTCCACCGAACACTGGGCAAGTGTCCAGGGCTAAGCGTTCGATGCGGCTCACAATTACTTACTAAGTGCTAAATCGGCATTTAATAACCGATTTAGGAGTTAGGGGGGGCTCTTAATCTAAAGTTATCAGGGCCTTGCAACAGGTCAAAAATGACAAATTATAATTTGTGAATAAGGAAAAAGAGTATTTTAGTACGAGCGGGAAACGAACCTGCGTCCCTTCCTTTCCGGGGAAGTGCTCTAATCCATTGAGCTATCGTACCATTTCTAGAAATACCGAATTTCCTCATCACATTTGTCTTAACGACCAACGCCATCTATCGGCAAAGCATTTACATGCATTCATATAATGTAGTAAGTTTAATTTTGCAATTAGAATTCATACTATTTGATGGCGTGATTTTTCAAACATTTTGATCTGTATTTTAGCACTTGACATGCTCAGCTACTCTTAAAGTACAAATTATAATTTGTGAATAAGAAAAAAGAGTATTTTAGTACGAGCGGGAAACGAACCTGCGTCCCTTCCTTTCCGGGGAAGTGCTCTTATCCATTGAGCTATCGTACCATTTCTAGAAATACCGAATTTCCTCATCACATTTGTCTTAACGACTAACGCCATCTATCGGCAAAGCATTTACATGCATTCATATAATGTAGTAAGTTTAATTTTGCAATTAGAATTCATACTATTTGATGGCGTGATTTTTCAAACATTTTGATCTGTATTTTAGCACTTGACATGCTCAGCTACTCTTAAAGTACAAATTATAATTTGTAAATAAGGAAAAAGAGTATTTTTGGAAAAAGAGTATTTTAGTACGAGCGGGAAAAATACTCTTTTTCCTTATTCACAAATTATAATTTGTACTTTAAGAGTAGCTGAGCATGTCAAGTGCTAAAATATATATCAAAAAGGACAAAAATGAGTTTTGTTGATAACCGACACACAATCATCTTATCTATAATACAATATTGAGACCTCAATTGTAAGCTAATCGTGGTAGAGTATTGTAAATCCCTGCGCTAATTGGTCAGCTCGACGGGACAGTGTCATCTCACAGAGTCTCTTGAGTTGAAGCACAGATGGCTGAGTGGTTTAGAACTCTGTGTGATCCACAAGTTCCGAGTCTGAGCGTACTTTGTGTCCGTGAAATTGTATGTTTGTAAGTACTTCGCGACACTAGGATTATACCTTAGTGCAGGATGTTGTGACTTCCTTCGCTTACGGCTCCTGTAGCCCAGGGAAAGGGCCAAAAAAAGGCCAAGAAAAAGGAGAAGGCGGGACAAGCCCCGAGGGGTCAGCCCCGAGAGGAGTTCCCGCCTCTGCCTAGCGCCGCTGCGCCTCCACATTCTGCTGCGCCGCGACGAACGGTCGCACACTCGCGGGCTGCGGCGGTCGCACCCTGGGCTCCTGCCCCCACTCCTGCCACTGCTACGTCCTCAGACGGGGACTGGCAGGTGGTTGGGCCCCGGCGATCCAAGGCCAAGGGTCGCGGCGCTGCCTCGGAGCGCGAGGCGGCGCCAATCAATCAGAGAGGGGAAGCCCCGAACCGCGGAGGAAGAAGTCACGGAAATTGAAGGTCCCGTAGGCAGCTGCGGTGGTGATCACCGTGCTGCCAGAGGGCGCCAAGACGGCCGACGCAATGGCCGCGAGGCTGCTGGGCCTGTTCCCAGAGGAGAGTGGTGTCCGGGTCGCCAGACCCGTGAAGTGCGCCGAACTGCGCATTTCCGGGCTGGACGATTCCGTGACGGCGGAAGAGATCCGGGAGAATGGGCAGGGTGGCAGCACGGGGTCTTCACCTTCCGGTTGGTGCAGGTTTTGTCGGGGCTAGTTGCTCCGGCAAATACCTGCACATGATCGCTAGGAGGGAGACGATCCCAGGCTGTCACCACTGCGACTGCGACGAGGACTCGGCGCAGCACACGCTCGAGTCGTGCCCGGCCTGGGATGTGCAGCGCCGGGAACTCGTTGCAGTCATAGGCGTGGACCTGTCGCTGCCGGCCGTTGCGCGAGCGATGGTTGGCAGTGACAGGGCCTGGACCGCGGTCGCCGCCTTCTGCGAGGCTGTCATCTCGCGGAAGGAGGTGGCGGAGAGGGCCCGGGAGGAATCCTCCTTCGCGGACCCGGTACAACGCCGGCGCGCGGGGCGGCGTGCACGCGCTTACCTGCGCCTGATGCCGCCCTAGCTGAGGCTGCGGACGGTGGGGTCGGGGAAAACCCTGCCGCCCGCGGAAGCCTACCGCGAAGGTGTGACGCCCAAGTGCGCGGGGCGTCGCTCAAGAGAGGATGCCCGAAGGGGCTGCCGCCTGCGGATCGCGGTCGTAACGACGCGGTACTCGTGATCTGCCGTAGCAAGTGCTGGTGAGGGAGCACGGTGCGTTTTTAGTGGGTGAGAGCCCCACACTACCCCGTTGTCTCCCCGGGCAGCGGGGTGTGCGGTAGGACATTTTTGCCCACCTAAAATATATAAAAAAAAAATATCTGTCATCTTCCATTGCTAAGGCTCCGTCATCATCTCTCACATCTCTTCTTACTTCCTTTGTTATTTTTGTAGGAATCTAATACTCCCTTACTAATAAAACGTTGTATATCGTCTGAATAGTTATTCGGTATTTTGTCTGTGTCACTAATATTGAGTTTGACGTTGAAAGAACGGAACAAAACACTGAATTACTATTGGGAGCTTATACAATGTTTATTAGTAAAGGGGGTTACAGCATGTTTATACCGTAAGAGATTCCTACAAAGATGACAAAGAAAGTATGTATATTAAAATTCTGATAGTAAACCTTAACACCTTACTAGTACTGTGAATACACAAATAGGTATATCTGAAGTCAAATATTTCGTCAACATTGTGTCCGTGTGGTGACGGACTAAGAGTACAAGTGTCACCACCCTATTCTATCCTGCGGGTGTCGTATAAGGCGACTAACGGAAGTAAGCAATTATCACCCATTGCATTACTGGTAGTAGGGCTGGGTATTAAGTGAGAGTACTCACTTGCTATCCGGCCCGAACGGGTCGGTACCGCCGTCTCCTGTATGACCGGTCATGAAGCACGTCAGTGTGTTTTGACTGTAGCAGAAGATATCCGTTAATTCTTCATTTCACATCTGAGAAATGAAATGGTGCGCAGCGGCTTGACTATACTTTCGGTATAGTTTAGTCCATGAGCGACAGTTACCACTTACCATCAGGCGGGCTGTGGCTTGTCTGCCATTATAAACAAAAATAACAAAAAAAAACAAGGAACCACACAAACTTACGTCCCTTATATTCTGAGTGTGGCCAAAGGTCAGGTAGAGTCTTTTTGGAAATCAGAAATTCTCTCGCCGCTTCCTCTGTAGACACACATTTTTCTGGCACGCCAAGACGCGAAGGCAGAAGGCAACATATACCGCACATGGTTACATCAGCAACTGCATAATCCTGGAACAATAGGGCTAGAAACTTAATTAGCCGCCGGCGGGTCGCTGAAGTTATGTCTTCGAGTTCCAGTGGTACGCCAGTACAGGCGGAGAGATGGCACACGGCAGGTTTAATTAGTGGGTGAGGACCCCACACTACCCTGTTCGTTGCCCGAACGACAGGGTGTGTAGTTAGGTGCGTTTTATCCCGCCTTAACAAAAAAAGGGCCAGAAAATTAAGTATAAATCCAGTTTGCTGAGTTTTTTTTAACTTACGTTAGTGGCGAATAAGCATAGGTACGGCCCACCTGATGCGCGTACCGTAGCGTATAGATGCTAGCAACACCAGAGGCACCACTCGCGCGGCCCTCATCTCCAAGGAAAGGGATAGAAGGTGGATAGGGTTAATAAGGAGAGGATATGTAGGATACTAAGGAGACGATAGGGAGGGGGTTTGGGCCTCCAGCGGTCACACTCACCATACGAAACACCCGGTAACATTGACTACGGTTGTTACACGCTGGTCTTTTGTGAGAGGGTGGTACTTCCCCGATCGAGCCAGCCTATCTATGCTGGTATAAGCAAGGCTACCACAAGAATGTATAAATCAAGGTAAAGGACGTTATTCAATTTTTACAAAGAGTTTTAAAGCGGGGTGTGCCGTTTACCTACACTGACGGGCAGTTCCCCATGCAGCGTTTCGATTTCGAGAACGCTGCTTCCAAACAAAGATCCCGCCTGAGGTAGTTAAGTGATCTGAAAGACTTACTGCAATTTTGGAAGTCTTTTTACATTGACACTCCTGAAACCCGAGTAGAGCGCATTCGGTTGCATGGCAAGTTGCATCCGGTAGGCATCTTCCACCCAGCCCGCACCAACAATTCTGCATGTTTTCCTTATCGCACGTGCATGCCTGATCTTGAGTTCTGCAATCCTGGAATTCGAAACTGATTATTTATAGTTAAGTCGTAGGTGTCCACCGGCGGACCACCGAAGGAAAGTGACATAGTTCCAGTGGCCCGCCAATAAAGGCGGAGAGACGGCACATGGCGGGTTTCTTTAGTGGGTGAAGGCCCCACACCACCCTGTTCGTTGCCCCAAACTACGGGGTGTGCGGTTAGTAACATTTTTTCCCGCCTTAACGGTATCGCCTTTAAAGGAAGGACAATATCAACAATACATCTTATTGTTTATCATAAGTTGACATTTCAACATTTGACGAGTCTCGTGGCGTAGTCGGTAGTATAACCGACTACAGTGTACGAGGTCGTGGGTTTGATTCCCACTCAGGACAATTATTTGTGTGATGAACACAGATATTTGTACTGCATATGGGTGTTTTCTATATATTATATGTATGTATTTACAACAAAAAAAGTAAGTAATATCCGTAATCTGGTACCCATAGCACAAGCGTTAAGCTTAGTTTGGGACCAGAGGACGTGTAAATTATACTATGTCGTATGTTAAGTATACGACGATATGACTCGGTGGTCTAGTGGTAGTGTAAGCGATTGGATCATAAGGTCTCGGGTTCGATTCCCGGGTTGGGTTTTTCATCAGTTGATTCCGCTTATCAACTCTACAAAACTACAATACTAAGAGTATTGTAGAGTCCGTGAGAGCGGGTACAGAATTAACTAATTTTTAACAAAAGAACATTTATTAAACATTACCTACTTATTTTTCGGCTGTAAGGGAATACATATATACATTCGTGGTCAACCAATTAGGGGTATTCAAGATAGTGAAGAGCTATAACCGGTTATGAACATATAAATATAAAACCCTATTGATTTCTCAGCACCTATTATTTGCATCATTTGGTCCGATTATTATGCTATAAATGGCTGTAAATAAAAGATTAAATAAATAGATAAAAGTATTTAATATCAAACGTTAAACGTGTATTAAATTTTAAGGTACAATTCTGTAGCTGAACATTTAATTAAGGACAGTAAAGTATAATGAAAAATAGAGTTAAACAAAACTAATAATCTGCAGTATTATAATATCTTTAACAGCTCCATTTTATTACGTGTAAAATCAATACCCAGTAACAAAACCTTTGTTAGTAATTACCGCTTGACACCGATGTGGCATAGACATTATCTGTTTCTGAAATGTTTCGACAGGAATGTTTGCCCATGCCTCACAAAAAGCTTCATTAAGTTCATCTAAAGTTGTAGCACGATAAGTGGCAACTTTTTTCTTGATTTCGTGCCAAAGGTGCTCAATTGGGTTGAGGTCCGTGCTATTTGCTGGCCAATCTAGCACCGATACTGACTGACTGGTAAGAAACGACTTGACTGAACGGGCGGTATGTTTCGGGTCGTTATCCTGCTGAAACATCCATATAATAGGGAGGTGCTCCTCAGCATAGGGAAGCATATTTTCTTCCAAAATTGCCTTGTATTGATGTTGGTCTAAGTTACCCTGAACTTTTCCCACTCCACGTCCAGAAAATGAACCCTACATTTTAATGTTTCCACTGCCATGTTTCAGCTCTTTTTTTGTGAATCTTGTATTCATCTCCGCTTTTACAGGACGTCGTACATATTGCCTTCCATCTGAAGAAATCAAATTAACCTTGGTTTCGTCAGAGAATAATACATGTTGCCATTGGGCGTAGGTCCAATGTCCATATTTACGTGCAAACGCCAAACGAGCATTTCTATGTTCTTTCTTCAACAACGGTACTTTGCGAGCCACTCTTCTGAACAACCCTGCTTCTACCAGACGTCGTCGAACGGTCCTCGCTGATACACCGGCTATTTCGTTTGACCCAAACACTTCATGTTTTATTAAAATAGAGCCTAGAAACGGATCTTTCTTAGCTAACCTGGTTATCATTCTATCTTCTTGCGGAGTTGTTTTTCTCGATCTTTTTGTTCTAGACACATGTAAGGCTGTGTTATAGCGCCTGAAATGTTGCACTGCATTGCATACCATAGTTTTTGAACAATTTAAATGTTGTGCTATCCTTCGGTATGACCAACCACGCTCGACAAACTTCATGATAATTTTTCGTAGTGTTGGATCGCAACTTTTATTTTTGCCCATTTTTCTTCAAAATAATTCTAAAAACTTAAAATTAAAAATCTTAATTGCCGCCAAAACTATCACAAAACAATAAGAGAAGAAATAAAAAAGTATATTTAAGAAATAATATTTTCGATTTCACATTTTTCACTTTGTGTTTAATGTATAGTGCTAAGCATGTCAAATGCTAAAAATATATATATAAAAAAAAACTAAATATAAATAAAAAAGTATTAAGATTCAAATTCTGAAATTAGAACGCAATACCTCAGTGTCCCTAATTAAATGGCCATCCAGCATTCTTTCAACAAATAGCACTATGATAATCTATCAGCTATACTGTAAAGAGGTTTAATGTTTAAGATGTTGTTATTGTATGTATAATCGAGCACATCAATGACTAATTATACTTACATTTAAAAGATATGGAATATTGTTAAGACTCGTTGGAAAATAAAAAAATAATTCACAATTTGGCTCAACTAGAGATTGTCCCTAATTAGTTGACCACGACTGTATATATATTTAAAGGGACAACGCCCTGCGTTAAGGAATAATCCTTGTATCGCGGGGGACTTTACAAACATAAAATTTCACGCACACATAGTACCCCAGACTCAGAACAACCATTTGTGGACACACAAAGAGTTGTCCTGTGTGGGAATCGAACCCACAACACTCGGGCGGGAGGCCGTTATCTAAACCACTCCGTCATCTGTGCAGTCCTTCAAAATGGTGTAACATTAATTTTGTTTAAGAGAGACATTTCCAAGCCTATTTTTAGATGGTCATTAAAAGTAAATGCTCTTATAAATTAATTCTGTAATGTTAATTAGTAATCTATTTAGCTAAACTAAGTAACTATAACAGTGCTAGCACCTCGATGTTCACAATTATTCAAATAGATTCGATAACCTTCTTCGTAATACTCTCAATTTATGATTTGTCACGCAATTTAATTTGACAGGGATGAAATATGCGCGAATTCGATAGGAATTGTTTAATATTGTCCTTGATTAAATTGATGTTCAAGGCAACAACCACTCTTACGTATAGTCATAGAAATCGATTACCTATATGTAAACATCTAGAAAATATCTCCAAAACAGAGGACGTTTCAACGCATAATTGGGTAAAATTGGTTTTATAATATATTCCTACATAAAACTAAGTTACGTTTATTTTCTTATTCAGTATAACAACGGTTTACTTAAGGTAAACACAGTGAAAGGAAAGGAGGCCTCCCACCAGGTGTATCGACAATTTGGTCAAAGCTTATGCAGATAACCCTTGGATGAATTCTGCACAAGACCGCTCCTCGTGGGGAAGATGATTTGGTGACAGGATCCGGCTTTGCTCTCAAGCCTATGTCCTGCAGTGGACGACAAAAGGCTAATAGATAGATGGATGGATGAAGGACAAGAATAACACTACTTATACACAGCTGATCTTAATGTTTATCAATACAACTAGAAAAAAATATCAGTACCAGATACACCCTTGGTTATTTATAAGGCATGTTTATTAATATTCATACTCTTATAATGATATCTGACACCAACACGTTGAGCGAATATTGGACATTTCTTAGCTTGGGCTTAAATTATTTCGTAGATGATGATAAAATGTATTAATATAAACACATTGGTAATGAACCATTTCGAGTTAATTATTATTGGTCTGCACTAATGTGTCTTTAACTTAACATATCTTAATTGCCATGTATCAAGTGTTGCCATGCTCCTGTTACTAAGTCAAAATGTGGTAGTTGCGTATCACTAAATAAAGTACGTACGTAAGTTTATAAAAAAATTAATAGTCCACATTCAGATCGTAGACAGAGGATATAATATACACGTTCTCAGCGTATGCAGTTTCGAGATAGCGATAGTTTGACATATTATTATGATAACCTGAATAATTTTAGAAGATAACTATGATTACTTTGTAGACTAAAAATGCACTACCTGTTTTAGCCGGATAACTGCAAAAGAAATTGCAGTTATGCTTATATTTTGCTTACAATGTATTAGAACGTGTAATATTCGCTCCTACTAAAAAAGAAACTCTTTTTCCTTATTCACAAATAATTTATACTTTAAAAAGTAGCGGAGCATGTCAATTGCTAAAAAATATAGATCTAAAACCTATATATGTGACTCACTCACTCTTGCTATGACCTAATATGTGCATCCTTTTCTTCCTCCTTAGTATTAAAATAGTAGCGAGTCTATTATATCCATTGTCTACGACATTCAGTTATGTGAAATTAGGCTGTTATATTACTAACAATACCACTTGATGTGAGGTTCGCCAGACTACATTTCGGTGTGCAGCATAGACCCTGAGATGGATGGCACATTGCAGACGGCGCCACTGAACATCCATCTTTGTGTAGAGTGCTGAAAAATACGTACAATTTCTTATTTTTTTATTGCATATGTTGGCAGACGAACCACCACCTTATGGTAAATGGTAACCGTCGTTCATGCACTCGACTATACCAAGAATATTGTCAAGCCGCTGCTCATTTTACAGATATGAAATTAAAGAATTAACGGCTATCTTCTGCTACAGCTAAAACACACCAATGTGTTTCATGGACACGAGAGATGGTGTTACCAACCCGATCAGATAGCAAGTGAGTACTCCCACTCGGTACCCAGCCCTAGCACCAGCAATGCAATGGGTGATAATTGCCTTAGTCGCCTCGTACGACTCCCGTGGAAAAGAAAGAGGTGGTGATACTTGTATTCTAAGTCCGTCACCACACTATAAAAGAATAGTATAGGTAAGTATAAGGTTGTTTAATAATTCCCGCCAGCCAAATTCGAGGCGTTTGCTATAGAAGTAGCCAAGCTACTGTTTTATAGCATATTCTTGGACATAAAAATATTCATGCACATTTTCACACAACGTCTCTGGTCCCAAACTAAGCTTGTGCTATGGGTACCAGATCGCGGATATAATGCATATATTACTTTTTTTTGTATATACATACATATAATGGATAGAAATACCCAGACGCAGTACAAATATCTGTGTTCATCACACAAATAATTGTCCTGAGTGGGAATCGAACCCACGACCTTGTGCACGGAAGTCGGTTGCATTACCCACTACGCCACGAGGCCCGTCAATAGAAAAATAACTAACTATTACAATAAAAAGACTGATAGCTGAACAAAAAATCAGTTACCCTTCATCGTAGACAAAAGCACCACCACCTCGCGGAGTGCAGCATGGATCTTTGTGAATACAATATGATGGGAGACCACAGTCACACGCTTCTCCTTCTTCTACAATTCCTGTAAGAAAACGATATAATTATTGGCATTTAGTAGTAACTAGCCTTTGCCCGCGGCTTCGCCGCAGCCAAAAGCTGGTTTTTAGCTTGTATCTCAGGTTCCTGGTATAGTAGCGGGATAAAATGTATACCAGTTGTTAAGTCTGATCGAGAGCTATCAAACGAAAAAGTTGCATCAAAATCTGTGCAGTAGTTTTTGCGTGATGCGCGAACAAACAAACAGACAAAATCTAAAAAAAATGTTTTGTGTTCAGACACGCTTATATATAGCCTATTACAGTAATTTCTTCCCAAATATCTTAAATGTACAGACATAGCTCTGTTACAGCTTTATAATAGTATAGATAAGATACCATAGGACTGAATACAATTTATGACCACAGTAGGCCATGTTTTTTATGGAACAAAATGCTTGGTAATTCAGAATATCATTAAAGAGATACCAACGTAACTAGGGGGTGGCGAATTGAATTTCCTTTGCATAGTTTTTACGTAGAATACAGCTTCTCGCATAATACCCCATTCAGCATTTACAGCCTCGATAAAGAACAATTTGTCTATGAACTCAAGCCAATTTTAAGCTAAGATTTATTGATAATCACAGCGCCATTTTGTGATGGAATAAAAATACAAAACCTAAGGGAAGTAAGTAGTTATTACCCATCGTATTACTAGTCGTAGAGTTCGGTACCAGGTATTGGGTATAAAGTAAGCACTCATTGTAATTATTACTTGTAGGGTTTTCATAACCTGCCGTCGGCGGACCACCGAAGGAATGTAAAATAGTGCCAATGGCCGCCAATAAAGGCGGAGAGACGGCACACGGCGGGCTTCTTTAGTATATAGGTGAAGGCCACACACTACCCTGTTTGTTGCCCCGAACGACGGGGTGGGCAGTTAGAAACATTTTTTCCCGCCTTAACAAAACAAAAACAAGGTTTTCTTAACGACTTGAGCTTACTTATTTCGAAAGTCTTCAGTTAAGCATTATCTTATTCATATAATATATGAAAGGACTGTAGGGATTTGCAATCATTTAAGTACCAAAACATCTTCCTTATCCTCTCCTTATTATCCATACCTTTCCTTCTTCTTCTTCCCTTTTTAACTTCTATCCCTTTCCTTGAGGTGGGCGATGTGCTAGTTATATCTCTGTATTGCAAACGTCTATAGGCTACGGTAACCGCTTACTATCTGGGCCATACGCTTGTTTGTCACATGCATAGCATAAAAAAGTATGTATTTTTTCATAAGTAGCGAATTTGTTACTTTTTAAGTGAAAACTTCTGTAGGAAGATTTAGATAGGGAGTAAATTCATGTAAGTCGTCATCGACATAGTCACGTGATATGTTAACGATAACACTATATATATATATAACAATTAATTTGGATATCCAAAAATAACAACTGTTTGTTTATAGTTTTAAGTTTTCACTTCTGTCAGCAGTCCTCATGACTGCTTTTTTTTTTGATGTAAAATTGCCAAATGGGCTTACCATTTCCGCAGTAAGGTTTATCCTCGTCTATCAGACAGTAACTCATGCTGCTCAGAGTGGCTGCGATTAGGCGCTTGCTGCAAAGCGAGAACTCAAAATTCTTCCCGGTCGCTGCTGTCGATGATTGTGATCCCATTAAGTAGCCACGGCACTCCGGGTTTGGGAAATTATCATCATGGTGAGCTCCAAAACTATGGCCTATAGAAACAGAATTTATATAAACATAGCATCACGCCTGGCCCCCTCCCTCCCGCAGACGCTCTCTTCAGCCCGCGGCTGTCTTGTAGGCGCGAACATCAAACAATGCACCATACATTTTTCGGAACGTGAGAATTTTATGAGCGTGCTGCCGGCGTTCATCGATTTATAAGACGTTATTACGTCAAAAACAGAATTAGCACATTAACGTAAATGAAATTTTATTTCCTAATTTGAATAAACATCAGTTATTTATCAGTAGGAGAACTCTGGAGAACCTACCGATGTTGCACGATGATATTCTGTGAGAAGGTGGTACGTCCCTGGTCGAGCCGGCCCATTCATGCTGGGATAACCAAGGCTCTAACACTACTTTATCTATCTTTTTTTGAATTTCTTCTTCTTTTAAGAAAAACCTTTTTTGACGTGAGTGCAAAATTACAAAAGAAAACATGTGATGAAGTGTACAATTCAAGACTCCTTTCTCTATGGGTAGTTTTAATTTTTTTTCTGATCTAAATCATTTAATAGTCCCTAGTTTGCGTCGAGACTATTTTTATCGTGAGCGTCCACGTTTTGCCTCTTACCTATAGTAGATGCTCTTGCTAAAACAATTGATATTATGATATCTTTCTTACCCATCTCATGTGCGAGTGTTAATGCGGCAATTCTTTCTGGAACTCTACTCTTGTCTTCGGTAGTAGCGTGTGCTATAGCAAGAGTATTGAAAGAGCGACCGTACGCGCGTCTGTCGCATAAACCACCTGCAGCTCCTCCCATACCACCTCCAAGAGACGTGAAACTGGAAATAATAACAAAAAATATTAAATTATCAAACACATAGAGCTCGTGGTGACGGACTAAGAATACATGTGTCACCACTCCATTCTTTTGCACGGGTGTCGTACGAGGCGAGTTAGGGAACTAAGCAATTATCACTCATTGCATGACTGGTGGTAGGGCTGGGAACCCAGTGGGAGTACTCACTTGCTATCGGGCCCGAGCGGGTATCACCATCTCACGTGTGACCGGCCAAGAAGCACATCGGTGTATTTTGGTTGTAGCAGGAGATAGCCGTTTATATTTCATTTCATATCTGTGAAATGGTATGGTGAGCAGCGGCTTGAGAATGCTCTCGGTATAGTTGAGCATGAGCGATGGTTACCATTTACCATCAGGTTGGCCATGGCTCGTCTGCCGCCATACGCAATAAAATAAAATAGCCGATCTGCCAGATGTCGTTCTGTCAAGCCTATTACACTCCAACAGCTATAGTCAAATCACACACTATTTTTAGTTCATGTCACACATAGGACAGGAAAAGTAAAAATATGGTTATCATGTTTTTCTGGACATGATCCAGGAGCCGACGCCTATTTTTTTTAGTGATTAATAACTGGCTGAATAATTGTGAGTAGGTTCTGTTCGATGAGACACGCAAATTTTTCTCAGTGAAAAATGTCGATAGAGGTAGCTATTAAGTATCCGTGGAATCGAAAACTTCCAAGCGTGGGAAAGAGAAAACGTATCACTAAATTTGTAGGACTATATTATGGCCATTTCATTATAAAAATATTGACAAAGCTGCATTCAAAAAATCAGACGGTTAATAATTTGAATGACCTCTTTATTTATATTTGTCTCTCTATATTTGTAGTGGAGCACGCTCCAGTAAAACCATCCATTTTGTAGGACAATTGTTATTCCGAGTTTATTATCCAATTATCTTAACATTTAAGCTTACTGTTAGTCAGACAATATCCACACCCCACCTAATCGAAATGTTTTATACCTGCGCAGTTTATTAGCTACCTCTATCCCTCTATCGAGATTTTTCACATAGAATAACTTGGGCGTCTCGTCGAACGGAACCTACTCACAAAGCTTGAACCTGTTATTAATCACTTAAAAAAAATGCGGCGGCTCCGGGACCAACATTTTTTGCAAATTTTTCTTTTCATTCATCCTCGGACTTCAACGATTTATTTGAATTAAAAAGCTGCTGATTGGTCCAGCTGTTCTCTAGTTTTGCGCTTAGCAACACATTTAGTTATTCATATTTATTTATATAGAATATACTAGATTTTGCTCATGACTTCGTTTGTGTGGACTTCAAAATTACATTAATATATTTACAAATTATTTGTGAATGTGGAAAAAGAAAAGTACGAGCGGGATTCGAACCTGCATCCCTTCTAATCCGAGGAAGTGCTCTAGACCGTAAGCCATCGCACTGACCAACGGCCGTTTCCAATCTTCATGTACGAGTAGGTTTTAGTATTTATTGTTTAACAACATGAAAGCGAAACAAACAAAATTACTTTTACGATCTTCTTCTATCTATCTATCTATAGATAGTAGAAGATCGTAAAATCTTCTTATCTTTATTATAATATCGGCAAAAAGTAATTACGTATATGTTCGTGTGCTGATCACGTAACAAATGGTTTACTAAATTACCTTAAGCCCAAAGTCCTATTATGGAATGCATGTCCAGAGAACGCCACGCCGAGACACACTTCAGAGAGGCGCCTTAGTCTAGCGAACCTCATCAGATAATTACGTCCATTAATCGCCTTGGTAGATAGCAGGTCGCCGAATACACGAGTGTTCGTCTCCGACGATGTCAACACCAATATATATTTGACTGAAAACCCTGAACAAATAATAACATCTTCAAAGATTTATCATCAAACCAGTGGTAGGTATAGCCTTGCCATATCCCAACATGAATGGTCTGGCTTGATCAGGGAAGTACCACCCTCTCACAGAAGATAACAGAAGCAACTCGTAACGTATTACGTATGGTTAGTGAGAGTAGCATTAGGGTGTGTTTCCACTGACGCGGAGCTGGGCGGAATGGAACGGAGCGGACCGTGAATTGGCCAATCACTGTGCTCGAAATCTTTATTCCGCATTAGTGGAAACAGTGTTAGTATGTGGAGTGGAGGGAGTTGAGCGAACTTTTAAATCTAATATATAAAATTCTTGTGTCACAGTGTTTGTCGCCACTCTCCTCCGAAACGGCATGAAATTTTGTGTGTATATTCAGTAGGTCGAAGAATAGGATGTAAATTATTTTTCATACCCCTAAGTGATAAGATAATAACTTTATTTTTTATTTTTGGGATTTTTTTTTAATTTTCCTTTTTTATAATTTTGCATTAAAATACATACAACCCTAAATTTTCACCCTTCTACTGCGAATCCCTATTTTTTAATAGCGATATTAGTACTTTAATAATTTTTTACTCTCGGCGGTCGATAATTCAGTTACTACACGATCGGAACATTAGAAAATTTAAGAAAACTTAATGACAATGACCAATTCAAATTCAATATTCATATTAAGACAGGACAAGGTCTGTCGGGTCGGCTAGTAAAACACGCGGCCCAAGCCGAACAAAACAAGTCAAGCTGTGCCAAGCGGAGGGCACGTAGCTGAGGGTAGCAGGTGAATTTTAAGCATTTGACTCATGCGGTTCATTTTCGTTTAGTACAGCTCTAGTCTGCTTAGCACCCCATTTACCCCGCTCTGCTTTAATGGAATCACATGCCACTTTTCACTGCTCTTCTCCGGACTACTCCACATGCGTCAGTGGAAACGCACTCTTAATCTCCATGGTATCGGAGCAGCATCCGTCTACCACGACTTTGATGCTCCGTCCATAGTTTTAAATTATTATTATGCAGTTAGATGAAGATTGCTGGCTAATTTAAAAAAAAAACCCTATACGAGTATGTGTGCAATTCAAACACGGCAGAAGTGAAACTTCTGAAAAGTAGCCTACGAGAGACCGAGATCGATATAGAGTATCAGGAGTATTAGGATAAATGTAAGGTTTTTTTTTAAATGACCTCTCATTAATTATATTTAATGGAGCATTAAAACTAATTTAAATTTTGTTTTCTACAACCATATAATAGATCCCGCAGGAATTCATGGGACAACTTTGGCATAAGATCTTGAGAAAATCACCATAGCAACATAAATAATAAAAGTATATGATTTACTTCGGGGGTAGGTGGGAAAAATACTTTTCATTACTCATACTCTGAAAGTAGGCCTGAAGTTGCCTGAGGAGCGGGTTGATAGTAATACTTTTCAGCCCTAGGGAGAATTACTTTCAACTGACAGCTGAGTAATTATAAAAAGTAAAACAGTTCTATTTTCTGTACAGCCAGTCAATTACAGCGCGATGTAAAATTGAAATAACATAAAGTTAAGTATTTATTAAAGAATTTGTTTTTTTATATGACTTTATTTTAATATAGTTGCAACTAAATATCTTTAAAATAACGAAGATTTATATTGTTTCAATGATTAATATGAAAAATAATGGCTGAATAGCTCTCGGGATAAAGACTTATTTAATCCCTCGAACTATTGGAGTTGCTTTCATCCCTAGGTTAACAATGTACTATTATAATTGGCATGGGAATACCAAGTGAACATAGCAAATCAGAGATATTAGTTTATTATTGAATGCATATAAGTAAGTAACTTTTTCAAACTTAATATTATGTACACCGTGGTCATATGGTTTAAGTATTGATCATGCAAGCCGGAGACCGAGGTTTCAAATCAACTACCAAGGAAAAAATAATGTTCTTTACTATAGGAGTATAGGACAGAGAAACCCGTATATTGATTCCTTCGAATGCGAGACGCTGCGTGCACGCTTATAGTTGCCTATATCGTATTACAGACGACGTTATAATACTAACATCCCTCCACCCTTACTTAAAACTATTCTTGGAAAATAAATATGTTGCACCGCTCAGGTCTAGGCATTGGAGTAGGCGTTTGCTTATCCTGATCTTCCGTTGTGCCTGATAGCAAACTAAATGTGTCCTCGTCAACGAATGCCGCGGGGGACTGCTCATCAGTCGCTATCATCCTCACCGGATGGGGTTGGTGACGTCATGACTCCTTTGGTTTCCTTCATCGGGATAGTTGAGATAACAATCGGCGGCAGTTCCGAGGACAAATTATTCAAGTTGTTCTCCACCTCCCCGTCGGTAGTAGGTTGTCCCAGTGAAGTATCCTGGTGAAGCATTTCACTGGTGTACTTTAGAAGCTGGTTAATGTGCCTTTTGAATGGAGGTGCATCTTCATTGGACAGTGTTCGTACTAAATAAATTGAGTTACCTAACGAGTCCACGACTAAACCTCTGATCCAAAATCAAGTATACAAAAATGTCTAATATATTTTATATCATATACATTTCTCAATTTACGGCTGAAAAGGATTTCTGAAGGAGACCTGCCTGTAGTGGTATGCTCTGAATTTCTATAATAGAATAAAAAATCCTGCAATCTTACTGTTAAATCTTTGTTACCATATCTGGACAAAATTATTGATTTAATCGCTTTTTTATTATCTTAACTGAGCTTTCTGCCTGCCCGTTGCTACTAGGGTTATAAGGAGGCGTGGTGATATGACTTATACCATTACATTTACAGAATTCTTTGAATTCTGACTAAACAAAAGAAGTTTCGTTATCAGTGCAAATAGTCTTAAATAATAATCCAAATCTGCTCATAAGTTCACATAATAAATATTCACGGACATTTTACACAACGTCCTCTGGTCCCAAACTAAGCTTAACGCTTGTACTATGGGTACCAGATTACGGATATAATACATATATTACTTTTTTTTGTAAATACATACATATAATAGATAGAAAACACCCAGACGCAGTACAAATATCTGTGTTCATCATACAAATAATTGTCCTGAGTGGGAATCGAACCAACGACCTCGAGCACGGAAGTCGGTTACACTACCGACTACGCCACGGGGCCCGTCATAGTTTACTGATGACGACCTTTGTCCTTTAACCCGTAGAAACATCAAAACACTTAGTCCACTTTGAATATGCGTCAACCACAAGTATAAACAAGAATAAACCTTGTTATTAATAGGGCCAAGGAAGTCGAGATGTACTCGATACCAGGGCTTGGGGGGGTATGGCCAGGTAGTGAGCGAGGCGCAGGGTGGTGTCAGCGCAAATATCACATATCAGCTGATAAGCCTGGCCACCAAAATCTGTTCCGTGCGTCCCTCTTAATTTTGATTATACCTAAATGACCATTGTTGCCGTGTGGGGCCGGCTTTAGAATTGTCCCACTCCTCTCCACCCATGGGAGTCGTAAGAGTCGACTGATGCCGGGGGAGTGGGCAGCAGCACTCTTTCGAGTATTAACAACATCCACTGCGATCGCCAACCCGCCTGCCAAGCGTGGCGATTACGTCACTATCCCCCATAATGAGCACGCAACAAAAAATGGGACCGATGATCTGGTCATAGCCGCGGGGGGCGTTGGATGCGGTTGGCGCAGGACCGCTAGTTGTGGCGTTCTCTTGGGGAGGCCTATGTCCAGCAGTGGATGTTAAAAGGCTGATGGGTGGATGGATGATGACCATTGTAAAGTTCTTCTATACTTTTATAAAGCTGTAACAGAGCTGTGTCTGTAAATTTAAGATATTTGAGAAAAAAAAATACTGTATTTGGCTATATAGTGCGTGTCTGAACAAAAAACATTTTTAGATTTTTTTGTCTGTTTGTTCGTTCGCGCATCACGCAAAAACTACTGAACGGATTTTGATGCAACTTTTTTATTTGATAGCTCTTGATAAGACTTAACAACTGGTATACCTACATTTTATCCCGGTTCTATACCGGGAACCTGAGATTTAACCAAAAAACTAACTTTTGGCTGCGGCAGAGCGGCGGGCAAAGGGAATTTTAATATATTATTACGACTAGTCACAGGAATTATTATTTTATAGACACGTATTACGCATTGTTTTTCAATGGATAGTTCATTACAACACGAGAAGTAAGGTTTTAATGAGTTTTCATTTATACGAGATGGCCAACCATTTTGTATATAATTGTAAACTTTATTTAAAACCGGATCTGCTTGAGTTCCCGCAAGTGTTAACGGAACGCTGTCATAAATAAAATTAATATAAGTCGCCCTATCTAAATACTCATGGCTTGGGTCGTTCTGTTGTTTACTAATCACTGACCTACTTAAAAAATCAGCTGCGTTTTGCGAACTGGTTAAGTATTCTAACTTGAAGTTGTAGGATGATAAAATATTGCGTAACGTTGTAACCTATTTGCAGTGATCTCTGGTACCTACACCTTGGTCTGGGTTGAATTTTGTCAAAAGTGGTTTGTGATCAGTTCTCAAGATTAATGCAGTTGAACGGCTGTACAAATAATGATGGTATTTACTTACACCGAACACTATAGCGGTAGCCTCTTTTTGTATTTGGCTGTATCCTATCTCTGTCTTAGTGAGGGAGCGCGATGCGTACGAGATAGGTCGTTCCATCTTATCTATACCTACCTGTGACACTCAGACTAATTAATAAATAAAGACACCGCATTGTCAACTTAAAAGTGAAGCCACTTTTTAAAAGATGTGTGCGTCAAAGTGTTGTCACCGAAAATAAATAATCTCTATACTTTAGGTAAATTTTTAAAAGTTTTATGTTCAAAACATAAAGGAAGTAAAAGTATAAAGTAAGTTTAATCATGTAGGAAATATTATGGCGCTGGCGACGTATTCATATACGTAACGTACGTACGAAATCGTAGTCATTTGGGGCAATTTTAAATCATACTCTGATAAAACTCGTGGATTATGACACTTTGCTTTGGCAAGGTTTTGTTCGTATTTGTATGCGTGAACGCCTGTATTTACAAGTTTGATATGGCTTCACTGGATTGTTCGAAATGCTCCATCTATATTTTTAGTCTGAATTATGACAATACCGCTCTGAGACCACTCGGGAATGCGTCCACCGTTAAGATTAACTGTGATTTTGGATTCATGTGGGCTAAAGTGACATCAGATGTTAAATCTTTCTTTATTTATGTCCCCGCCTCATTGTGATCCTTATTCCAACGCCAAGGGTCATTTTTTTGTAATGACCTATGCAAGGGGCTTAGATCGGATGACGCATTTTTAATGAAATTGCGATAATAATTTACCATGGCGAGTAGTGATTTTAATTCTGTGATATTGGTTGGTATTTTCGCTTTCATTATAGTATCAACCTTATCCTTACATTTATGCAGTTACGAAGCCTAAATACGTAACCGAATCTTGCATTAACACACACTTAGATCTTTGTAAGGTTAACCCGGCTCGTTCTAGATGACTGAATACTTCATCTAGATTTTTTAAATGTTCATCGTTATCGGATCCTGATATTAAAATATCATCTAGAAACATTAACACTTTGTCCAGGCCAACAAATATTAATTTATTGTTTAATATATTTTCTCTATTGTTTTCTGATAAATAGCTGCAGAACTTGACAAACCAAATACTAGTCTCGTAAACTTATATAATCCTTTATGTGTATTTATACAAGTCAACTTCTGGGTGTCCTCATCCAAGCTCATTTGGTTATAGGCCTAGGATAAGTCTAGCTTAGAGAATTTCTGATCACCGTGAAGTTTAGAAAACCACTCCTCAATTAAAGACAAAGGGTACTTATCCACTACTAATTGTTTATTAATGATGATGAAACTGAATAATCAGCACGCAAACGAATGCTACCGTTGTTTTTTAATACTGGGACTATGGGACTAGCGTATTTTTAGCTACGCAAAGGCACTATTATACCTTTTTTTTTTAGGTGGGCAATAATGTCCTACCGCACACCCCGCTGCCCGGGGAGACAAGGGGGTAGTGTGGGGCTCTCACCCACTAAAAACCCACCGTGCGCCCTCACCCGCCCTTGCTACGTCAGATCACGGGAACCGCGTCGTTTCACCGCGATCCGCAGGCGGCAGCCCCTTCGGTCACCCCCTCTTGTGCAACGCCCCGCGCACTTGGGCGTCACACCTTCGCAGTAGGCTTCCGCGGACGGCAGGCTACTCCCCGACCCCACCGTCCGCAGCCTCGGCTAGGGCGGCATCAGGCGCAGGTAAGCGCACGCACGCCGCCCCACGCGCCGGCGGCGAATCGAGTCCGCGAAGGAGGATTCCTCCCGGGCCCTCTCCGCCGCCTCCTCCCGCGAGATGACAGCCTCGGAGAAGGTAGCGACCGCGGTCCAGGCCCTGTCACTGCCAACCATCGCTCGCGCAACGACCGGCAGCGACAGGTCCACGCCTATGAATGCAGCGAGTTCCCGGCGCTGCACATACCAGGCCAGGCACGACTCGAGCGTGTCTGCGCCGAGTCCTCACCGCAGTCGCAGTGGTGAATTTAAGATCCTACAGTCTACGTTATCTACTGCGTTTGACCTTCTATATTTCGTCGCGCTATATTTGTTTTTGTACTAGTATTCCATTTTACTTATTATTTTTAGATAAAATTTTGAAAAATTAAAAAAAAAAACCGTGTGATATTATTTGTTCCCGTAAATAGCCGACCATGCCAATAACAAGATAATGTTATAAATCCTTAGCCCGTATGATTTCCATAATATAAACACAACATTGCAATCGTCAGAATGGTGACGTACGAAAAAGTCGATTAAGAAAGTAGAATATAAACAAAGATTAACACTAGATGTGAAAATATGAAATCGAAAATAACAGTCACACGTAGAATTTCAAGTTACATCTCCTGGAATACCGTCCCGCTTTGGCAATTCAGCCATTGTGATAATTGCTCGGGACTGCGAATGGCTAAGCATGTAAAATGCTAAAAACACATATAAAAATAAAACAAGATTATCACTTTTAGTAACTCAAATCGCACTCCATTATCATCAGGCAAGTGACGTAGTAGTATCTACTTACCTTTGGGTACAAATGGTTATAGAAAATAAATCGTTATTTGCAAGCAACGGCACGTAGGTATATCAGCTTTCCTAGCTGAGGTTGCGGGTGGATGGACCGGGGAATATTCATCACTCGCAAGGCCTCCGGCGAAGGTGCTCCGTGTGCGGATGCGTCGCTCAGTAGAGGGTATCCGAAAGGGTAAACCGCCGGCGGACCACTGAAGTAATGCAACACAGTTCTAGTGGCCCACTAATACAAGCGGAGAGTCGGCACACGGCGGGTTTATTTAGTGGGTGAGGACTCCACACTACCCTGTTCGTTGCCCCAAACGACGGGGTGTGCAGCTAGGTAATCTTTCCCGTCTTAATAAAAAAAAGTGAGCTTTAAATTAAGAACACACTTTATAATTTGATATCTCTAACCAATATTATCAGGGACTCCGTCTTCATTAAAATCAGCATTTCTGAATATGACATCAGCTTGCGCAATGGCATGTATCATCCTTCGAACGACTTGGTTCAAGCTGGAGTTGGCATCTTTCTCAAAGAACTCTTTGTCAGCCAAGAGGAGGAGGTCACAAATCCGGGCCCGTGCTACTCCTGGTACTTTATTGCGTTCTTCTATGTTGTAGGGGAAGTGCGCTGATTGTTGTGCATATATGGATGGGTGGGCGTTCTGAAAGTTAATTAGACGTATAAACATCAATATCAACTGCCTAGGTAGTGCAGTGTATGCGACTGCTGTTTATGAGGTCTCGGGTTCGATCATCGGGTCGGGCAGTGTTATTAATCTTTTCCTAAAAAATAAAAAAAATAAAATGAAATTCTCAGTAGCAGCCCAGTGTTTGGAAATGTGCCCGGTAGACGGTAATAGGCTCGCCCCCCATTACGTTGGACTTAAGCATAGCTGGCGAACCGTCGGTGTGTAAAAAACCTCAGCCTATCCCTTCGGGGAATACATGCGTGCTGCTATATTCAACTACTAGTGACCCACCCTCTCTTCTGAACTTCACTTTAACTACTAATATCACTAGGATTATTGAAGAACCACTAGTATGATAAATATATATATTCACGGACATTTTTTACACAACGTCCTCTGGTCCCAAACTAAGCTTAATGCTTGTGCTATGGGTACCAGATTACGGATATAATACATATATCGGGATAGTCATTAGCACGGACTGTCTTAGTAATTAGTATGGGTCATGAGTATGGGAGCAACAACGGAACGCAAGTGTGATGTTAGCGCGCTTCGGCAGAGTCTAGCATGACGTTCGTGCGAGATCGGGAAACGTGATTGCGTAGATCGGAGCGGTCACTTCTTTTCGAGTTATCGAGTGAATGACTTCTGCCTAGAAACATCGTTGTGTTAAAAAAAGTTAATGTGTTAAAGTGAATAGAGCAAGTTAACCTACATACGACTTTAATTTTTCTCATAAGAAATATCTACGCCCATATAATGTCCGGCGATGATGACCCTACAAACGCTCTGCCACTTCAATCGGGCACATATATTTTTTATTTTTGTAAATACATACATATTATAATAGATAGAAAACACCCAGACGCAGTACAAATATCTGTGTTCATCACAAAATATTTGTCCTGAGTGGGAATCAAACCTACGACCTCGTGCATGTAAGTCGGTTACACTACCGACTACAAAACGAGGCCCGTTCAATCCCATACATTCTTTTGACTTATCTCTTTGGATTTGATCAGCCTCAAACAGATTTAACAGTTGTGTCAGAAAAAGAAATTGGAGAAGTAGACAAACACTGATAGCAATTTCTATAATATAGATTTAGGCAGATCAATTAAGTACAAATTATTTGTTTGTGTTATATCCATCTCTAACCGCTTTTTTGAGGTAGGCAACGCGCGAGTTGTGCCTCTGATGTTGCTAGCGTCTATATAGGCTACGGTAACCGCTTACCCGTAGACAGGCCCGTATGCTTGATTGCCAACCTCGTAGTATAAAATAGTAGTTATATTTAATAAACTGTAAGGTGTAGTAGTTATAACATAATATATCCATCTATATACTATGTAGTTATCTACTCGATACAATATATTATATTAGTTTCTTATAAACAGTTCAGTTCTTATTCAGCATTGACGTGTTTGATTTCTCTCTTAAACCGACCAACATCACAAAACACTGAACTTCACTTTCACTTGGCTGGTTGAAACCAAGAGGTACTTTTCTTGTGGAAACATATTGGAATCAGATAGGCTATGTGTGCATGCCTTTGCTTCAAGTACTATTTTTTTTTCATTGTTAGATATTACTAAGGTACTTTTCTATGAATTTTTTAGGTGCCTGGACAGTGTCATCAAATTGAGCGGTAGATTACTATATTATAGACGTAAATAAATATACCTACATTCAGTCAAGAAAATATTGGGAATGGATAATTTGTTTATGGTTCCAAATTCAAATTTTTGTTTTTTTTTTGTTGTGTGTGTCGATTGGCACAACTGTTATCCATTTTGGCGCGGAGTTGGAGTTGCATCTGTTATTTATACTAGATAGAGTGCTGTTTTTAGTTATATCATATCTAGTATGTATTGTGAATTTCATAATGAACAAAAACATTGAACAAAGAGTTTGTCTTAAATTTTGCATCGCCAATGGAATTTCATGTTCGGAGTCACTGAAAACGTTACAAAAGGCTTACTGTGAATCGACTTTATCAAAAACACGTACTTATGAGTGGTACAAAGCATTTAAAAGCGGTCGAGATGTGATGGAAGATTTGCCTCGCTCTGGTAGGCCATCAACGTCTGCAACTAAAGTTAACATTGCAAAAGTGAAGGAAATAGTGACTGAAAATCCTCATTCAACTTTGAGAGAGATAGCCGCTGAACTTCTTGTGTCTCACGAGTCGATCCGTACCATTTTAAATAATCACTTAGGTATGAAACATGTTTCCGCTCGGCTAGTCCCAAAAGACCTGAATTTTCTCCAATAAGTCAAACGCGTAAGAGTCGCTGAGGTCATGAATACAGAACACTCGTTCTAGACGAGTCAGTTCCGACCCAACTTTCATGAAATGCATTGTTACTGGTGACGAGACGTGGGTTTACGAGTTTGACATGCAAACTAGTCAACAAGCTTCGGAGTGGCGACTTCCAACTGAACCGAAACCGAAAAAACCACGCCAAAGTCGATCAAAAGTCAAAGTCATGTTGACTGTTTTCTTTGACTATCGCGGTGTTGTGCACTCAGAATTCTTGCCAGGAGGACAAACGGTAAATAAAGAATATTATTTGAGCGTTATGCGGCGTTTAAGAGAGCAAATTCGACTAAAAAGGCCAGATTTGTGGAAAGAAAATTCTTGGAATTTACACCACGATAATGCGCCTTCGCAGAAGGCCATCATTGTAAATGAATTGTTGTCCAAACTTAACAAATACCATCGAGCAACCACCATATTCACCAAATATGGCACCAGCCAACTTCTTTCTTTTTCCTAAACTCAAATTACCACTTCGTGGCACCTGTTTTCAATCGGTAGAAGACATAAAGGAGAATTCGCGAGAACTGAACTCAATTCCGGAAACAGCGTTTAAAAAATGTTTTGATAATTGGATTATTCGTTGGCGTAAGTCTATCGTTTCTGAAGCAGCATACTTTGAAGGTGATAAAATAAATTTGGATGAATAACAAAAATGTTGTGTATTATTGATCCTTTCCCGGTACTTTCTTGACAGAGTAGTAGGTTAATCATGAAAAAATATTTCGGCGCAGTTACAATGCACGACTTGCAACTAACTGCATGCTGCCAATCGCCAATCCAGACACCGCTGACAAATGGTACGGACTTCGCGTTATAGGTCCTTAACCCGTAGTCCTAGACGAACGTCAAACGCGGTAATACGACGCGACGCGACGCGACATTACATGCCCATGGTTAAAACAATAATGAATTGAGATTGCCGCAATTGTCGCTCACGAATTACTACAAAATAGGACACATGTCGCATAAAGTATTAATCGCATTACGTCGCGTCGCTACGTGTCGCGTACCGTCATTCACCTAGGACAATGGGTTAGTCGCAATACGTCGCGTCGCTACGTGTCGCGTACCGTCGCTCAGCTAGGACAACGGGTAACGGCTGGTGTTAATATAAAATGTGTAACTATCACTAAAACAAGTCATCATCTTCACCTGATCACCTGTGCATGATCGCGTCTTGACCGAGGTGCCGCCATGTTGTCGTTCTCAAAAGCGCCGAAAAATTTGTCCAAATCATCTTGGCCGTACGGGTCTGCGTGTAAAGTGCGGTTATCTACAATAATAATAATTTGATTCATAGCACTGTCCTATAGGTATTTATATTAAAAACTTTTAAACTTGAAAGTGTAGTAGATTTAATTTGAAAGCAACAAAATACTCCAAGATTTTAAAGAATTATTTGTGAAATAGTCTTTTGGGTCAAGAGACTTTTCCTTTTTTAGTCACAAAAGCCAAAATCATTTAATATCAAGAATGCGATTATGAAAATTAGATAAAGTATTTAATGCTCTACTAAATACATAAATTGAGATCCTGGTTCAGTCCATAATTTTCTTAGAATCAGACAATGATGAGACTTAGTCAGAATGCGAACTCTTGACCCTTAATGCGGGTAACGGATCTTGGCGGGCAAAAGTATCGCATACGGGTAAGTAAAAGCATTGAAGAAAATTATGCGAAATGAGTGCATAAATTGTATGAAATGAGTGAAAAAATACTCTAAAGAATGAAAGAAATCTTTTATTAAACAAAATCATAAAAAATGGTAAAATGAAATCAAAAAAAAAAAAAAGTCATCTTTTATCATCACTTTTCTATCTTCTTTAGTGATCCAAACATTGAGTTATATGTTACCTATACGTCAATGGACTTAAATAATTGAATAATTATTTATCTGTCTCGCTGAGTTAGTACGATCTAGGTCAACACAAAGTGTGAAAATGTGAAATTGAAATTAACCGTCACGAGCAGGATTTGAACCTGCATCTCCTGGATACCGTCCAGATGCTTTGCTAATTCAGTTGAATTTGAAGGTTCAAATCCTGCTCGTGACTGTTATTTTCGGTTTAACATTTTCACTCTTTGTGTTGATTTATATGGCGAAGCATGTCAAATGCTAAAAATATATCTAAAAATATCTTAATATTTATAGGGCTGCGTCATCCATCATTCATCCATCCATCAGCCTTTCAACGTCCACTGCTGGACACAGGCCTCCCCAAGAGAACGCCACAACGAGCGGTCCCGTCATGGGGGAAAATGCCGTAATCGCCACGCTTGGCAGGTGGGTTGGCGATCGCAGTGGATGTTGTTAATACTCGAGGGAGCGCTGCTGCCCACTCCCCCGGTATTCCCTCAGTCGGCTCTTACGACTCCCGTGGGTAGAGAGGGGTGGGACAATTCTAAAGCCGGCCCCACACGGCTACGGCTACGGACTGCGTCATTATTAGGTAAAAATCTTAATTAAAATTAAGTTTACCTGGTCGGTATAATATATGAAAATACGTCCGACAGATGGCACAGGCGTCACCCAAGACGTTAAGTATGAATGTGTTATCGAAATTAGTAGTCCTGAGCAATAGTCACGATTGCTGAATTGGCAAAGCATCCTGTACGGTATACAGGAGATGCAGGTTCAAATCCTGCTCTTGACGGTTATTTTCAATTTCACATTTTCACACTTTGTGTTGATTTATATGGCTAAGTATGTCAAATGCTAAAAACATATATATAAAAAAACCCATATATATGCAATTCACACACGGCAGAAGTGAAACTTCTGTATACTTTTTTTGCCTACGAGAGATTGAGATGGATATAGAGTATCAGGAGTATTAGGATAATTGTAAGGTTTATTATTTTTTACCAAGCTTAAAATGACCTCTCATTAATTAAATTTAATGGAGCATTAAAATTTATTAAAATTTTGTTTTCTGCAACGATATATTGGATCCCGTAGGAATTCATGGTACAACTTTGGTAAAAGATCTTGTGAACCTCGCCTGTTTGTGTTGTTGTATCTTGTGATCCTCACCATAGGAACATAAATAACAATAGTACATTGTTACCCTAGGGATGAAAGCAAGCCCTCGAACTATTGGAGCCCTCGCTACGCTCGGGCGCCAAACCCCGTCTCGGGACTAAATAAGTCTTTTTCCCGAGGCAAACATTGTGCTTTTCATTACGAATACGAGGAAACTAAAAATAAAAATCAAAAAATTGATTTTGGAATCGCCGTTTTCCCGCCGATTTTGTTTTTCTTTCTGTGGTCTGTCAGCTATTCAGCATTATTGCACGCCTCATAAGTGACGCGTTGAGGTGTGTTCTACTCCCGTTTTACACGGAACAGCTGATTTTTCAAACTTAAAATGTCTCTATTTATCATATATTGCACTTCTAAAATAATATCTACACACATATATATAAAGAACAAACACTATTTTTAACACTTATGATATTTTTGATGCCATTTTTGTTATTTAAACTAGTTAAAAAACTGTTTGAAAAAAATCTGGCTTGGACGTCCGTGAGTTGTAGGTAATGTATGTTAACACGATAACGACCAAAATACTTTATTAATCGAGTCTTTTTTTTCGTTTACGAATTATTATGATTAGGAATAGAGCCCTATTACTTTTCACGGTCTGATTCAATGTGGTTTAATTGTTATTAAATAAACAAAAAATACTGAATATTTACGCTCGACGACAATAAAACCAGCGCCTTTCATGAGAACTACCTTTTTACGTACGCATAGCCACCGGTGGTTTTACTATCATCAACAGAACGCCGTTCGCCCGGCCGGTACATTGTTTTTTGTTAAAAGAAAGTTCTTACCTTTGCTTGACGAACTGATGATATTTGTCAAGTATAATTACTATTTTATCCATAACAATAATTAAAAACACTAAACACACGTAAATAATAACACACCAACGTTATAAAACACGGAAAAAACATATTTTACATTCCACAATTTTTTTTGCGTGGCCTTGGTGTGCGCGCGGCCCGGAACTGAGAGGTAGACCAATATAGAAGTACTTCTTAAAATTAGCGCTAGATGGCGTATAAGACATGAAACCCACATTAGTAGTTTTTGAAATTAGCGCTATCTATGTGATTTATTGAAAACTACTTAGTAAGACCAATACATTATTAGTTACTTATCAAATAATCAATTTTATTGTGAAAAATGAAGATTATGAGGCGTGCAGTTTTGGATTTTCCAAAGTATTTTTCATTTTAATCATTGAAAAAATATAAATCTTCGTTATTTTAAAGATATAGTTGCAACTATATTAAAATAAATTCATATAAAAAAACAAATTCTTTAATAAACACTTAACTTTATGTTATTTCAATTTTACATCGCGCTGTAATTGACTGGCTGTACAGAAAATGGAACTGTTTTTGAAGTGAAACTTCTTTATCGGGGTTGGAAAAAAATTTAGTGTAACATTTTTTCGTTACGCGTCACATTTTTCCGTTACGCGCCATATTTATTTTATATGATTTTTTTTTAAATATGGGTTGCAAGACTATAAATAATATAAGACATATGTATATTGCGTGACAATGTAATATTATGTTGACATAAAGCTGATCTGATGATGGAGCTAGAAGGTGGCCATAGGATACCTATAATGAAACGGTGCAACCTCATCGAGTTTGGACTCGTTTGATTCGTCTTGACGAGTACTTTGTCTTTAGATGGTATCCAAGGTCTGATGACGAAGCTAGAAGGTGGTCATAGGAATTCCAATATAAAACGACATAACCCATGGAGTTTGGGCTCGTATGATTAGTCTTGACGAGTACTTTGTATCTAGATGGTATCCATGGTCTGATAATGGAGCTAGAAGGTGGCCATAGGAACTCCAATATAAAATGACATAACCCCTTGGAGTTTGAGCTCGTATGATTCGTCTTGACGAGTACTTTGTATCTAGATGGTATCCAGGGTCCGATGAAGGAGCTAGAAGGTGGCCATAGGAACTCCAATATAAAATGATATTACCCTATGGAGTTTGAGCTCGTATGATTCGTCTTGACGAGTACTTGGTATCTAGATGGTATCCGGGACTGATGATGGAGTTGGAAGATGGCCACAGTTAACTCTGTAATAAAACGACGCAACCCCATCGAGTTTAGACTCGTTTGATTCATTTTGACGAGTACTTTGCCTTTAGATGATATCTAGGGTCTGATGATGGAGTTGGAAGGTGGCCAAAGGAAATCCATTATAAAACGACATAACCCCATGGAGTTTGGGCTCGTATGAATCGTCTTGACGAGTACTTTGTATCTAGTTGGTATCCAGGGTCTGATGATGGAGCTGGAAGATGGCCACAGTAGCTCTGTAGTGAAACGACGCAACCCCATCGAGTTGGGACTCGTTTTATTCCTCTTGACAAATACTTTGTCTCTAGATAGTATCCAGGGTCTGATAATGGAGCTGGAAGGTAGCAATAGGCACTCTGCTATAAAACGCCGTAATAATTCTATTATAATTAATGAAATGCTATAATAATCTTAGTAGCAATAAGGTGAAATAATTGTATAATTTGTATCCATGTCTATGATAATAAAAGCCTTTTGCTTAAACTTTATCTAATTTAGCTTTATTTAACCAATTTCTGTAAAGTTGTAAATAGTAGATAATTTTTCGAAAAATGATGTCATAAAGAAGTTTCACTTCTTACGTGTGTACACTAATACACACACACATAATTTTTTATAATTACTCAGCTGTCAGTTGAAAGTAATTCTCCCTTGGGCTGAAAGCAACTTATTTAGCCCCGAGATGGGGCTAGGCGCCCGAGCGTAGCGAGGACTCCAATAGTTCGATGGACTAAATAAGTCTTTATCCCGAGGTAAACACTGTGCTTTTCATTACGAATACGAGAAAACTAAAAATAAAAATTATGAATTGGCTAAAGAAAAAATGGGAGACTAAAAAATTTTATTTGGAATCGCCGTTTTCCCGCCGATTTTGTTTTTTTTTCTGTGGCCTGTCAGCTATTTAGCCATTATTTTTCATTTTAATCATTGAAAAAATATAAATTTTCGTTATTTTGAAGATATTTAGTTGCAAATATATTAAAATAAAGTCATATAAAAAACAAATTCTTTAATAAATACTTAACTTTATGTTATTTCAATTTTACATCGCGCTGTAATTGACTGGCTGTACAGAAAATAGAACTGTTTTATTTTTTATAATTACTCAGCTGTCAGTTGAAAGTAATTTTCCCTAGGGCTGAAAAGTATTACTTTTAACCCGCTCCTTAGGCAACTTCAGGCCTACTTTCAGAGTATGAGTAATGAAAAAGTATATTATTCACTTCGGGGGATAGGTGAGAAAATTACTTTATAACTGGCATGGGAATACCAAGTGAACATAGCAAACAGAGATATTAGTTTATTTTTGAATGCATATCACTTTTTCAAATTTAATATTATGTAGGTACACCGTGGTCATATGGTTTAAGTATTGATCACGCAACCCGGAGGCCGAGGTTTTAAGTCAACTACCAAGGAATACTTTTTGTGACAAAAAAAATTATTTCAAAGTGAAAATAACTTTAATGGACTTTTCTGCAACTGACTGCTAATCCCTTCGATGAAACTTTGGTATTGATGATCGAAGGTTAAACCTTTACATTTATGTGTTTGTTTGGTTATCGTAGCGCATTTTCGTTTCATCGAGTTTCAAATCACAACGATTGTAAAGAAGTATTCACTTCAAAAATACCTAAATATGATCTAAGTTTTAGATCTAAGCTTTATCATGGAAGCCATCTCTACACATTCTTCTAATTTATCATAGGTAAGCCTATATAAGTATACCTAAATGTAAAACTCCATAAAACTGATTGTCATCTCCTATATATCCTTCAGCAGATCCCTTAGCAGGATCTTCTACTGGAAACCCGTAAGCCATGGTAATCTCCGAAAGTGAAATACGTTGGATATTTGGAAATTCCTCGTCCGCCTCCGGTTCTAAGATCAAGGCTGAGTGATGGTTTGCCAAAGGGGAAGATACTGAAAATAATACATTGGTTACTTCTATACTGTTCATGAGTATCTTACAGAAAAAAGATGGCGTAGTGGTTCAGCTACCGACCTTCATACCGAACAACCCTTTTTATTTATTTGTTAAGGCGGAAAAAAATGTTCCTAACCACACACCCCGTTGATCGGGGCAATGAACAGGGTAGTGTGGGGCCCTCACCCACTAAATAAACCCGCCGTGTGCCGTCTCTCCGCCTTTATTGGCGGGCACTGGAACTATGTTACATTACTTCAGTGGTATGCCAAACAACCCTAGCTCAGGCTCAGGTATACAACGCCCATGCTAATTCCATGAATTACCTCGGAAACTACAGTTTCTTTTGTTCTTTTTTAGAAGAATTTTGCCCCTATATAGGAGGCGACTTTATAAGAACAAAGTCCACCCAAACTCAGAACAACCATTGGTGGATCACGCAAAGAGATGTCCTGCATAGGAATCGAACCCATAACACTCAGCACTTGAGGTTGTTATAAACCACTTCACTATCTGTGCAGTTTACCGTAGCCTATAGACGCTAGCAACACCAAAAAAACATTGATAAATATGGATTTAAAAAAAACGGTTGTTTCCAAATTCAATTTGATATAGGTACATTATACGCTGAAAATTTATCGTGGCTAAGAAGAATTACAACGGAGTTTTTTTGAAGAACAAATAATTAGCGAGTGGGATTTGAACCTGCGTCCCTTCCAACCTGGGGAAGTGCTTTAGAGCGCTAAGCCATCGCAGTGACCGACCGCCATACCCAATCTCCACATCACATTTGTCTTTACGACCCACGCCACCGATCGGATGCATTTACATACATAATTCCAATATACCTAGTCTTTTTTCAAAAAGAATAAGCTTTTTTTAGTGCAGGTCCCAACTCACGTTCACGTCACTATTGATAATCAATGATATTTTGTTTTATAACATCTTATTTTTTTCTAATAATTATTAATAAAGACAGAATTCCGTGCTGCGTCAAAAATACTTGAATAGGCTACTCACAATGCAATTTGATATTCAATCTGTCGATTCAATTTCAATTGTATTGACAATTTGCGATATAATTAAAAATTAATAAGAATAAAATAAATATAAAATTAAAAATTTTGAGTAACCACACAAATAACGAAAAACTCTATAAAGTAACGAGAAATGGAACTGAACTAGTTAGGGCGCATGTAATGAGCACAAACTTGATGGGTTTACTAATGGACAATCCAGGATTTCTTCGACCTCCATCATCATACCCATTATGCGTCTAAGATCCCTACCGCAACTAAAAAAAGAAAGGATGACCTTGAAACACTTGATCGATTACGCTAGCTTTCAAACAAAAAAAACACATCAAAATCGGTCCATTCGTTTAGAATCTATGATCCACAGACAGACACATAGACACGACAAACTTATAAAACCCCCCTTTTGGCGTCGGGGGTTAAAAACGTATGGATAAATAATACATTATATTCATGCGAGATATTTATTCCGCAAGAATAGAATTTTATTCACTGCATATCCTTTTTCTTTCATACCTACTCACGCCATCTCCCTTGCGGGGTAGGCAGAAAGAACAGAGTGCCAAAAGGTTCTATTCTTACATACATCCTTCCACTTTCGCATTGTATATCTTCTTAACCAGTTGTTCGTCCGACATTCTTTCCACATGTTAAATCATCGGAGCATACCCTTTCGCATCTTTACACCAATACACTCTTTCGTACCTACTCGCTCTCTTATGTCGTCGTTACGAATGCAGTCAGTCAGCCTCACTCCACAGATTCTCTGCAGAGATCGCATTTCGACCGCATTGATTTTACTCTCATACTCCTTTTTGCATAACCAACACTCGCATCCATATAATAACGTTAGGACAAGCACTGCGTTGTGTATTGCAACACGTGCCTTCTGGCTGAGGTGATGGCTGCCGAGAAGTTGTCCCAATTCTCCGTTCACTCTATCCCACATTTACTTTTCTCTCTATATCAGTGGTGTATCTTGCATCCCGAATGAACTTGACATCCTTTTTCTTCCTGCCTTTTTTATATTATTGATGCAATAACTAAAGTGATGTCCGGTTTTTGGTAATTTGAAAGCATTATATTACTGCCGACGCAAGCTTTCAGTGTCTTAACAGTGCCAAAATGAAATTGTGAGCAGGGATTGATTCGTTTGAAATGTACATATAACCTCGACTTTAACAAATTGATTCGACAGATTGAATATGAAATCTCATCGTCAGTAGGCACTCCTTATTCTTTTTTGTCCGTTCTACAAAATTAAACATTCATATTTAGATATTTTTATATATATTTTTAGCATTTGACATGCTTAGCACTATACATTAAACACAAAGTGAAAAATGTGAAATCGAAAATAACAGTCAGGAGCAGGATTTGAACCTGCATCTGGACGGTATAAGATGCAGGTTCAAATCCTGCTCCTGACTGTTATTTTCGATTTCACATTTTTCACTTTGTGTTTAATGTATAGTTCTAAGCATGTCAAATGCTAAAAATATATATAAAAATATCTAAATATTTAAAGGGTTTGCGTCATTATTAGGTAAAATCTTAATTGTAAAATTAAGTTTACCTAGTCGGTATAATGTATGAAAATACTTCCGACAGATGGCGCAGGCGTCACCCAAAGACGTTAAGTATGATGTGTTATCGAAATTAGCAGTCAGGAGCAATTGTCTGGATGGCTGAATTGGTAAAGCATCTGGACGGTATCCAGAAGATGCAGGTTCAAATCCTGCTCCTGACTGTTATTTTCGATTTCACATTTTTCACTTTGTGTTTAATTAAACATTCATTATTAAGAAATAAATGTTTTACGAATGACACTCCATACTTTATACTCGTAATACATAAAAAGACACATATAGCTCACCAATAGGTTTCAACTGCAAACATAACAAGTGTTGTTCTTTCCCAAATTTGGCCTCAATTAGTTGATATCCATCGATGCTACAGGGCACCTGTGCTTTTTCTTCCATGCTGTAAGCACTGGATGTCCCTATGCCTAAAGAACAAATACATATTACCAGCACAGCATACATGTTACAATTTAATATTTCCATCCAAATTTCTGTTGGAAAAGCACCATAATTTTTGTTCGCACAGAAAATACCAGATACCAGGGGCATTAATGTCAGTATGACGTGACGGGCAGTGACGTCGGTATAATTTATTACAGTATTGGATTGGCAAAGAGTTTTGATAAAAGAAGAAAGTGTTTCTTTCTGTTAACTATAGATTCAGATTCTGTACTAGCCTTTGCCCACGGCTTCGCCGCAGCCCAAAGCTAATTTTTAGGTTACATCTCAGGGTCTCGATATAGTAGCGGGATAAAATGTTTATGTGTTTAGACATGCCCATATAGCCTAATAAACTACCTTTTCTGCAAGTCTCAATATATGAGCCAAATTTGACATATTTATGTGAAATAGTTTTTGTGTTATGAGGGGGTGACAAGTGGCTCGGCACCGACACCTCTGCCGTGCCAGGGAGGGCATGTTTCTTTTGCCGCGACGGCGGCCAAACCACCGGCGGCAAAACCTTCGCCGGCTACTTTAGACCAAGGAAAGGGCCAAAAAACAAAGTCCAGGAAAAAGGACAAGGCGGGACAAGCCCCGAGGGGTCAGCCCCGAGAGGAGTTCCCGCCTCTGCCAAGCGCCGCTGCGCCTCCGCGTCCTGCTGCGCCGAGACAAACGGTCGCACCCTCACGGGCTGCGGCGGTCGCACCCCGAGCTCCTGCCCCCGCCCCTGCCACTGCTACGTCCTCAGACGGGGACTGGCAGGTGGTTGGGCCCCGGCGATCCCGGGCCAAGGGTCGCGGCGCTGCCTCTCGGAGCGTGAGGCGGCGCCTGTATCTCAAAGGGGAGAGGCCCCGAAGGCGCCGCAAAACAAGCGGAAGAGGTCGCGCAAGCTAAAAGTGCCGAAGGCAGCAGCGGTGGTCATCACCCTGCTGCCCGAGGCCAAGGAAAAGGGCCTGACTTATGAGGCCGTCTTAAAACGTGCCCGGCGGGAAATAAACGTCTCCGACCTCGGGGACGTTTCCGCTCGCTCCCGCCAAGCCCGGACAGGTGCTCGAATTTTCGAGTACCTGGGGCCAGAGGGCAACAAGACGGCCGACGCAATGGCCGCGAGGCTGCTGGGCCTGTTCCCAGAGGAGAGTGGTGTCCGGGTCGCCAGACCCGTGAAGTGCGCCGAACTGCGCATTTCCGGGCTGGACGATTCCGTGACGGCGGAAGAGATCCGGGAGGCGATCGTCTCGAAAACCGGGTCTCCCAGCAGCGCCGTCCGGGTGGGCACCATTCGCCCAGGTCCAGGTGGTGTGGGTGCCGTCTGGGTCTCGTGCCCTGTCGCGGCGGCCAAGGATTTGGTCGCCGCTGGTAGACTTCTGGTGGGCTGGAGCGCCGCGCGGGTAATCGCGCTGGAGCCCCGGCCTGCCAGGTGCTATAAGTGCATGGCGGTCGGTCACACCCGGCCGCTGTGCACTAACTGCTTCGACTGCAGCGGGCTCTGTTTCCGCTGCGGTCAGGCAGGGCACCAGGCGGCTGCCTGTTCTGCCACCCCACACTGCCCCGCGTGCGCGGCGGGCAATCGCCCCGCCAACCACTGTATGGGGCGGGTGGGGTGCAGGCCTCCGGCCAAGTCAGGCCCTAAGAGGGGGGTGGGCAGCCAATCGGCCCCGGCTGCCCAACCCGGCGCGGCTGGACCGCCGCAGCGCATGGAGGAGGATATCGTGGTCCAATAACGGATCACGACGCTATCCTCCTCCAAGGGAATCTCGGCCGTTCCGCCAGGGCGCAGGACCTCTTCCTGCAATCCATGGCGGAGCGGTCGATCGGTGTTGCCGTAGCCGCGGAGCCCTACATAGTCTCGGATCGCCCCAATTGGGCGGGTAGCGGGGATGGCTCCGTGGCGGTCGTCGGTTCGGCGGCGCCGCATTCCCCGCCCTTGTCACTCAAAGACCAGGGCACGGGATATGTGGCGGCTGAATGGGGAGGGGTCACGCTGTATGGCGTGTACTTCTCCCCTAGTCGTAGTCTGGCGGCTTTCGAGGTCCTCCTGCACAATCTGGAGACCTCGATACGGCGTATAGCACCGAGCCCTGTGCTCGTGCTGGGGGACTTCAACGCCAAATCAACGGCGTGGGGGTCCCCCGGGACGGACGCCCGAGGTGCGGCGGTCGAAGAGTGGGCGGCAGCGGCGGACCTCGTGTTGCTAAACCGAGGGTCCGCCCTAACGTGCGTGCGGCGCGGGGGCGGGTCGATAGTGGACCTTTCGTTCGCTAGCCCCGGTGTCGCCGCACGCGTAAGGAGCTGGCGAGTTCTGGAGGAGGTCGAGACCCTATCTGACCACAGATACATTCAGATAGAGGTCTCCCGGACCCTTCAGGGCGCCAGCAGGGGTCACGCGGCGGACAGAACTCCCGCTTTTCCGCGATGGGCTGTGGGTAGGCTCGACCGGGACCTGCTAGTGGAGGCGGCCATTTTTCAATCTTGGCTGCCTCCCCCCTGACGGAAGACGTGGGCGCCGAGGCTGGCCGCATTCGTGGCATGCTTACGCAGATCTGCGATGCGGCCATGCCCCGCGTGCGGCGCCCGCCTCGACGGAAGGGGGTTTACTGGTGGTCCCCGGAGCTGGCGGACCTCCGTGCGGCCTGTATTCGTGCCCGGAGGTCCTACACCCGCAGCAGACGTCGCCGAATCCGCGACGAAGAGCGGGAGGACCAGCTGTATGCGGCGTATAGCAGTGCGCGCGCCGCGTTAAAGCTGGCCATCTGTCGCGCCAAAGACGCAAAAAGGCAGGAGATGCTGGAGGGTCTCGAGCGTGACCCCTGGGGACGCCCGTACCGCGCGGCGCTTAACAAGCTCCGCGCCCAGGGCCCCCCCCTTACGGAGACCCTCCAGCCGGGCTTCCTCTCTGAGGTGGTCGAGGGACTTTTCCCCTCACGGGCGGTGCACACGCCCCCGGTCATGGCTACGCCAAATGGTGACCGGGAGGCCGACGATGGGGAGGTACCGCCCGTGACGACGACGGAAATGGGGGCGGCGGCTGCGCGTATGCGGAGAGGCGCCGCCCCCGGGCCGGACGGGGTTCCCGCCCGAGTGCTGGCCCTGGTCCTCGACCACCTTGAGCCCCGCCTCGGGGAGCTGTTCGGCGCTTGCCTGGTGTCCGGACGGTTCCCTGACTGCTGGAAGGAGGGGAAGCTCGTGCTCCTGCCGAAGCCGGGACGGCCTCCGAATACGGTCTCGGCCTTCAGGCCCATCGTGTTGCTGGACGAGGCGGGAAAACTTCTCGAGCGGGTAGTCGCTGCCCGCATCGTCCGGCACCTAGGAGCGGTCGGCCCCGACCTGTCCGACGCCCAGTTTGGATATCGGGCGGGTCGGTCTACGGTCGACGCCATTCTGCGCCTGAAGGCCGCGGCTGCGGAGGCCGTCGCCTCGAGGGAAGTGCTGTTGGCGGTGTCACTCGACGTCGCCAACGCCTTCAATAGTCTGCCATTCGGCTGCATCAAGGAGGCACTCCGGTACCATGGAGTGCCCCTCTACCTAAGGCGGCTGGTGGCAGACTACCTGGACGGCCGCAGCGTCCTCTTCGTGGACCGGGAAGGGGACGTTGTAAGGAGGGCTATGTCGTGCGGCGTCCCGCAGGGTTCGGTTCTTGGGCCGCTCCTGTGGGACATCGGCTACGACTGGGTCCTCCGTGGCCGGCTCCCCCCCGGGCTGGGCGTAATTTGCTACGCAGACGATACGCTCGTCACAGCCCGGGGCAGGACCCTCGAGGAGGCGGCAACGCTGGCCACCTCAGGTACCGCGGAGGTGGTCAGGCGGATCGAGGCGCTGGGGCTTAGGGTGGCCCTTGAAAAGTCGGAGGCCCTACTCTTCCATGGGCGCCGACGGGGCCCGCCCGCCAGCGCCTCGATAACGGTCAACGGTATGGGCTTCCCAATCCAGGCCCACATCAAATATCTGGGCCTGGTATTGGATGGACGGTGGCACTTTGACGAGCACTTCCGCCGTCTTGCGCCAAGGCTCGTCAACACGGCGTCCGCCCTCGGGCGACTTATGCCGAATTTGGGCGGACCGAGTCTTGCGTGTCGACGACTCTACGCGGGGGTAGTACGGTCGATGGCGCTGTACGGCGCGCCCGTGTGGGCGGAGTCCCTGGCCGCTCGCAATAGGGCCCTTCTGTGGCGTCCACAGAGGGTCGTAGCGGTCAGGGCAATACGCGGGTACCGCACGGTCTCGACCGATGCAGCCTGCGCGTTGGCCGGAACCCCCCCGTGTGATCTGGAGGCGGAGGTGCTCGCCGACGTCTATCGGCGGGCGTCGACGGCGCGGGCGGGGGGCAGCCGCCCCTCGCCGAGCGCAATGTCATCGTGGCGGGAAGATGCCCGCCGCGCCACCGTCCTAAAGTGGAAGTCTCGGCTGGAGACGCCCCGGGCCGGTCTCTGGACCGTGGGGGCGCTCCGACCGATCTTGGAAGAATGGGCAGGGCGGCAGCACGGGGTCCTCACCTTCCGGTTGGTGCAGGTTTTGTCGGGGCATGGTTGCTTCGGCAAATACCTGCACACGATCGCAAGGAGGGAGACGACCCCAGGCTGTCACCACTGCGACTGCGACGAGGACTCGGCGCAGCACACGCTCGAGTCATGCCCGGCCTGGGATGTGCAGCGCCGGGAACTCGTTGCAGTCATAGGCGTGGACCTGTCGCTGCCGGCCGTTGCGCGAGCGATGGTTGGCAGTGACAGGGCCTGGACCGCGGTCGCCACCTTCTGCGAGGCTGTCATCTCGCGGAAGGAGGTGGCAGAGAGGGCCCGTGAGGAATCCTCCTTCGCGGACCCGATTCGCCGCCGGCGCGAGGGGCGGCGTGCGCGCGCTTATCTGCGCCTGATGCCGCCCTAGCCGAGGCTGCGGACGGTGGGGTCGGGGAGTACCCTGCCGTCCGCGGAAGCCTACCGCGAAGGTGCGACGCCCAAGTGCGCGAGGCGTCGCTCAAGAGAGGGTGCCCGTAGGGGCTGCCGCCTGCGGATCGCGGTCGTAACTGACGCGGTACCCGTGATCCGCCGTAGCAAGGGCGGGTGGAGGCGCACGGTGGGTTTTTAGTGGGTGAGAGCCCCATTCACCCCGTTGTCTCCCCGGGCAGCGGGGTGTGCGGTAGGACATTTTTGCCCACCTAAAATAAAAAAAAAAAAAAAATAAAAAAGGGGGTGACAAGTGGCTCGAAATGGTTCGTGTAATATTACACACGGTGCTGCTCGCCAATTCTTTAGCTTGAACTTGGCTTGACACGCTGCCGCGTGTATAGATTATAGTATAAAATAGTAATGCATGAAAGCGCTGATGAAAGTAGATGAAGCGAAATATCTGTGTCAGGATCTGTGGGCCTAGCCAAGTTGCATTCTATGATCGCTAACGCTAATATATAGATAGATGTATTAATTTATTTAGCTTTTAGGGAATGTTCTTGTTAGAGTCTATTAATAAAAATCAATCTAGCTGTGACCCGTAGTTTCACCTAACCTTTAATCTATATATTACTAATAGGTAAATGGAGAGCCGGTTTTTTTGTTCGGTTATACTGCGAAAGCTACTGAACCGTTCGGAATCTATACTAATAGGTAAATGGAGAGCCGGTTTTTTTGTTGCATGATGCGATGCGAAAACTACTGCACCGATCGGGATAATACTTATACCATAAGATGCAGCGTATTTCGGAGAACGTTTTAGTATATGATATGTTGGTGATTACTTATATGGAACCTATATTTTTGATGTGAAACATCTAATGCGGAGGGAGGGTTACACCGGTTGTAAGCGTGGCGACGCTTATCTATGCTATTATAAACCTGTAACAGAGCCATGTCTGTACATTTAAGATATTTGAGAAAAATATCTGAATTAGGCTATATAGGCATGTCTAAACACAAAACGTTTTTTTTTAGATTTTTGTCTGTTTGGCTGTTTATCTGTTTGTTTGTTCACGCATCACGCAAAAACTACTGAACGGATTTTGACGCAACTTTTTTTGTTTGAATGGTCTTGATTAGACTTAACAAGTGGTAGTATATATTTTATCCCGCTACTATATCGGGAACCTGAGATATAACCAAAAAAATAATAAGAACCTAATAATAAGAAGACCTAATAATAAGAATCTTATCCGAAATAGATTTTTTATCGATAATACTATGACGCGAGTGAAGCCACGGGGAATGTACTAGTTTTAAATAAACCTGTATATTGGCATATTTAACTATTGTGGCCTAGATAGTCCAGGCTTGCCTGTAATTAGCGTCTCCGTTTTTTTTTTCGATATATGGACTCCGATCCGCAAAAAATGGAAATATAAATCCTAGAACATGCTTGCAGCGCCACATATCAAGTCCAATTGTGAATCTAAACTAAACCATCCAGCTACTCAATCATACATAAAAAATATCATCAAAATCGGTCCAGACCACCGCATGGCAATTGTTGTTGCTATGTTTAGTCTAGTTGAACCCTACCGACCATATTACTTGACATACATACATATTGTCACGCCTTTTTCCCGTAGGGGTAGACATAGACCACTTCTCTCCACTTGCTACGATCCTGTGGGTCTAGCCAAGTTTCATTCTATGATCGCTAACGCTAATAGAAAACTATTGAAATGTATGGAAATTTGACATCTCTAACGTTAAGTCACGTGACTTAGCGTTATATATATTGTTAATGACCTGGATAAATATAGGTTCTTTATCTATGGTTAAAGATATATAGATTAAAGGCGGGTGAAACTACGGGTCACAGCTAGATTGATTTTTATTAATAGACTCTAACAAGAACATTCCCTAAAAGCTAAATAAATTAATACATCTATCTACATCAACAGATTTAAACATCTATACTAAAACTCCTTTGCGTATACGGTTGAACTTGTGGCAAACTAAATATAAAATAATTAGCTCACGTGAAGAATTTCTATGACCGTTTACAGGGAATCGTGTGACGAGTGTCGTAGTCTTACCAATAAATTAGCAGGCGTTAAACATTTCAATACTACGTAACAAGCCATTACTAGGATAAATGATACATCACATACATATATATATTTAAACGAATAGAAGGGGGCTCAGGAACCTTCTTTTTTAGCCCTTTTTCTGTCCCACTATTGGGCACGAGTCTCCACTCATGATGAGACGGATTTGGCATATCCCCATATCTACCACGCTGGCTAATGCGAGTTCTCAGGGATGCAGGTTTCCTCACAATGTTTTCCTTCACCGAGCAGTGATAAATTGTAAAAAAATACACACATCATTTCGAAATACTCGCAAATTTAGAGGTATTATGCCGTACGAGGTCTGGACCTTGGATCGAACTCGATACCACTGTCTTTGCAGTCCTTGGTTTTACCGCTAGGCTATCACTGCTATAGAATATATACGTAATTACTTATCATCGCGCCATCTACCTTGCGGGGTACGCAGTGAGAACAGAGTGCCAAAAGGCTCTATGCTTGCTTACATCTCTCGCTTCCTCAACATTAATAATTCTCTTCATACAGGCTCGCCGGTTTGGGAGACTCCTGACTCCAACTTCCTTCAATACATGACCGATTTGGTCTAGGTAGGTGAGTCTCGGTATCACTCTGTACCTACATCAAAATCAATCAACCTCAATCAAAATGGTTTTTCATGAAACTTTTTTATTTGATAACTCTTGAGCAGACTTAAAAACTGGTATAAGTACATTTTATTCCGCTAATATATCGGGAACCTCAGATATAACCTAAAAACTAGCTTTTGGCTGCGGTGGAGCCGCGGGCAAAGGCTAGCGGGTATTCATAGGAATATAATAATTCTAGATCATACTTAACCGTAAACATTTATAATAGGTGTTTCATTAATCTTTTACGAGTGATCCTGTTTAGTGGGAAGTTTCGGTGTTAAATTTCCAAACAGTGTAAGGAATCTTAGAAAGGAAGAGCCTACCTTTTCTATCTATAATAACCAAGGCGGTAGCTAAAAATAGTCAAGTTGTCGAGTCACACGCAAAAACGCAGGTCGGTCGGCGCCGGTGCAGTGCCGGGCGCCGGCAAATTACAACCTGCAGCAGTTTCCTCATAACTTACGAGCATACTACTGATGTTGTGAGAGATACTATGTACACAACACTACTAACGTAGTAAGTTTTAATAGAATTTGTACAAACATTTTGTAAGTTGATCGACTATAACTCGTAAATTTGTAAAGCTTCTTAGCGGTGATAGTTTTCCTTTTAACTTATTTATTCTATAAGTACTACCACATCATACATATATTATTACTTACATTATTTCTTATAATACACTAAGGTTTAATTATCTGATTTATGTATAACACTTACGGTGTACATAGCATTGGCAAAAACAATTTACAAAACAAGATCTTATAGGGAGTGGGGTTTGACTTTTGAATTGGTAGTAACTAGTTCGTATGTAATATGATATTAATATTAGAAATGAGACTGTTTTTTAATGGAAACTAAAAATAACTAAAGTTTTAGCTAAAATACATGTGTACATGGTGCAGTGTAGATACTCAAATAAATAAACTTTTAAAGTGTAAAAAACTAATCAAGTGAATGTAAATATAACATCTCAGGATACCCTCAGTTGTCTGTGTAATCAGCTGATTGTAAAAACAAACAATAGGTTATTTGGTGTTGCTTTCATATCTAGTAGTATTACTGAGTGCCTACTACATTAATATTATATCAAAATTGACGTTTTCTAGGGTTTTTGCCATCCGCCTGTTACTGTACTCATTACACAATTATAACGTTTTTTTGGATCATATTTTAATATACACTTTTCTTCAGCGAGGAAATAGTGTAATTTTAGTTCTTGCCGTAATTGTAGTTACCTTTCTATTTCCCATTTCTTCCTGTAACAATGGCTAAATGTGGAGGGTGTGGAAAATTTATTTCTCCAATAGATGCCGCTAGGTGTCATAAGTGCAATGCAATGTACCACCAAGGATGTGTGAGCCTCTCCACAGGTACAATTACATCGTCCTGGCGTTGTCCAGAGTGCACCAGGAATGTGGCAAGGGATAACAAAACCGACACACCTATAAGGGTGCGCTCCGATAACTTAAGTAGTCCAACTGAAGTGGAGCGCCTCGATGGTTTTGTAATCGAATCGAACCCAATCCAGGAAGCCACCGCAGGCCTTGTAAGCAATCTCAAGCAATTTGGTGAGGAACTACGATTGGTACGTGTGGAGTTTCAATTATTTCGTACAGAAATGGCTGAACTGAGAGCTGCACTGAAACTTTGCAACAACCGCTTGGATGAGTTAGAGATACGGGTGACAGCCATGGAACAACTGAAAGTAAACCCCTGCTTGGAAGTCACGGGAGTCGACGCGATCATTGCAGAATTTCAGCAGAAGCTCAATGACCGTGACCAAGAGCTTCTCGCCAACGACGTCGAGATAGGAAACTTACCTGAGATACCTGGTAAGAATTCGACACATCTCGTAGGAGTGATCGCAGCTACATTAGGGATCAAGATAGAAGAGCGCGATATAATTAGCACCGAACGTGTGGGTGGGTACCACATCGATGCGATGAGTGGCACCTTGCCAGAGTGACGGCCGCGCCCCCTAGTGGTGCGTCTAGCGCACCGCCATACGCGTGACGAGCTGTTGAGGAGCGCGCGCGTACGCCGCACCGCCACCTCAAGCGAGCTGGGGATTGGTGGACCGGCGCGACGGTTTTATATCAACGAGCGCTTGACGAAACAGAATAGGTTATTATTTCGGAAAACGCGCTATGCTGGGTCTCGCCACGGATGAAAATATGTGTAGACAAAGCGTGGAAAGATTTTGGCACGTAAGGACTGAGTGACTGAAGTTGACATCTCTGGTTAAGGGTTTAAATGTAACTCATAGTTATTTGCTGCACGTGCAGCTATCATTAGTTGTAAATGTTCTGTTATTGTTTTTGCGATTAATTTCAATTTTTTTGTTTGGTGCGTGTGGCTTGGATGTTGTATTTTTTGTTAATATTTTATACAGTCAATTTAAAGTTTTTTATTGCAAGAATACATGTTATTGTAAGAATATATATTTTTTATACATCATATATTGTTTAGACAGTCATTATTACAAATAATATTTTGTTATGTAAGAATGTTACAGAAATTTGATTCTTTGTTACCAAGTTACATTAAGATCTCTGCCTACTTCTATAAAAAGAATATGCAGTTACACAGGAATAACATATATACGTCTTTATTTCAGTACCTACAACTATATTTAAATATTTATAGAGTTATGCATGCTATATTTTATTGTTGTGGACCAAATGTTATTCCTACATTCATGAACCACCTATTGAATTCATTATTAAAGTATCCATATATTTTACATATTTATCTTCATATATGTTTTATATATATCAGAAAATAAGTGGTAAGCACATAAAATTAGGTTTACTAAATGCTGGGTCTTTGGCCACCAATCATGACGAGTTCGAGGTAGTAATGGCACACCATAAGGTTGACATAATGGCAGTTAATGAAACATGGCTGCGACCGGGAGAAGAAGGTCGGGCGCCTGCAGTGCCGGGCTATAGACTCCGGCACGTGCCACGACCTTCAACTATCCGTGGAGGGAGAGGCGGAGGTGTAACCTTTTATATAAAGACCGGTATATCTGCTCGTACTAAGCCTCATCCTGACCACTCGAATGTCGAGCAACTGTGGATAACTCTCAACGTATCAGGAAAAAAGTTATTAATTGGCACAGCCTACCGACCACCGTGGCTTGATATCGACACTTTTTTAGACGCAATATCTGATAGCATTAGTGCTTTGTCTCCTTATGAGAATGTTATTATACTTGGAGATTTTAACATAAACGTTTTAAATACACAATGATCATTATTGACGTCATTTGCACCGACGTTCAGTGCCGAGATGTAATGGTAACACACAATCCAGAGTGCAGTCATCACTCCCTTATTACCTTCCATACCTATATGAAAAAAGTAAAGTAATGCCCCGCCTCGTCGTATACCGTCCTATCAAATCAATCCGTCTAGATAAGACGAAGATCTTGGGATAAAATGTGCGAGTTATCTCAAGTTAATGAAATGGTGGATGCTTTTAGTGAGCAACTCATAGGGTTGTTTGATGTTCACGCACCCATTCGTTGTAAGACTTTTAAAACAGGCCCCACACCGTAGATTACCGACAACATACGTATTATGACTAAGTTGCGTATGAGCATTGAGTAAATATCGTAAAACAAAATTAGAGAGTCATCGCTTGTACTACTTAGACCTGAAGAAAATTACAACAACAGCATTATATAATGAAAAGAAGGCTTTCTTTGCTAAACACATAAACGATTATATTGATAAACCAAAAACATTATGGAAAAATTTGAAAATGCACGTCTTGCCAACTACTAAACAGTATGAGCTGCCTTCACCCCTCGATAATCCCGAAAAAATAAATCAATCTTTTCTGAATATTCCTGGGAATAGTTGTACTAGTATTTCTCAACTCCATGAACATGGTGGGACAAGGTTTTCATTGCAACTGATTACTGAAGATGCTGTAGCTAAAGTAATAAATGGTTTAAAAACAAATGCACAAGGGACAGATGGTATTAGTTTAGATATGCTTATGCTCGCGCTGCCCGAGTCTTTGAAGGTAATAACATCAATAGTCGATCGGTCAATTAGCACTCAAACCTTTCCTATTCAGTGGAAAAATGCAATGGTTCGCCCTCTACCAAAGAATAGTGACAGTGATTCTACCTTGTTTATCAAAGGTATTAGAACGGGTTGTCTTCTATATAAAAGTTGTAGAATATTTAGAAAGTAACGAAATTCTTCCATCGTTCCAGTCGGGATTCAGGAACTGCCACGGCATTGGCTGATGTGGTTGGTAATATTTTAGAGGCGCGTGACCGTGGTGATGGATCGATACTTACACTGTTAGACTTTTCCAGGGCCTTTGATGCAATAAATACCACTTTTCTATTATCTAAACTCTCATACTACGGTTTTGAAATAGATGCTGTAAGGTGGTTTGATAGTTATTTGCACTCGAGGACGCAATTTATTGAGCTGCGTAAGGGTTCCGTGAGCACCTCGTCAACACGACCAGTAATGCGTGGTGTTCCACAGGGATCAATTTTGGGACCTCTACTTTTCCTTTTGTATAGCGCCGATATAACAAATAGTTTTCATAATTGTAAATTTCAAATGTGTGCTGATAACATCCAAGTGTACATTTCATTTAAGAGCGAAGATACAGGATCAGCAGTACAGAAAATTAATGAAGATTTGGAAAGGGTAGTTACATGGTCAGAAAATAATTCACTGACACTAAATCCTCACAAATCTAAATTTATGGTAATGGGTAGTAAAAACAGATTGCTGCTATTCTTAGAAAAAATCCAGTTATTAAAATAAATAGAAATAATATTGAAAGGCTAGAAGTAAGATGCAGTTTGGGGCTGACCATAGAACCTGACCTTCGCTTTGAGATGCATATTAGCCAAGTTGTAAGACGTTGCTTTTATAGGCTGAAGGTCCTTTATAGGGTACGGCTGTACCTCACCATTCCAATGCGCAAAAGGCTAGTGGAGAGTGTTGTGCTATCTAACCTGAATTATTGTGACATTGTCTACGGTCCGTGTTTATTGGCCAGAACCGAACGCCAAGTCCAACGCATACAGTGCACGTTTTATTTGTAATATACCGCGAAGAGCACACGTTACACCATTTCTTAATAAACACCATTTATTAAAAATGGCTGCCAGAAGAAAGTTGCACCTGGCAAATCTATTGTTTAGTGTCATTAAAACAAAGCGGCCCGAGTACTTGTATGAAAAATTAAGTTGGAAGTGCCACCATTATCTCTATTCAGCTTGATCCTCGGCGAAGCCACTCAGTGTATCAAAACACCGTACGACTGCATACCGTGGGTGCTTCTAACCCGTTCGTGCTTTAAGTGGGCAGCCACTCAAATATGGAATGACATTCCGCCACCCTTGAGAAAACTAACTAAAATTTACAATTTTAAAAATTCATATAACCGGTCTTGATATCTGAACAGCTCAACTTACAAAATTAACACTACAATACATAATTAAAGTCCAACGGCTTATTATATACATATTACTAAATTTTTATTGAATGGCCTCTCATACTAGTAGAGTAACAGCCCACGACGGCCAGACCTTCGTTATTTTATAAAAGCTGAATGTTCCTCTGTGCATGTCCCCAACACAGGTAAGAACGATCAGCAAGTATGGAGTTTGCATTGAAGTTACTTGGGCAGGTAACAGGTTGTGAAAGTGTATAAAATAGTACCTCAAATTCGTCTATATCTATATACTATTATAAAGCTTAGATGGTAGATGACCAAAGCTGCAGCTTTCGTACGTCGGGATAGCATAAAAATCAAGTAAACGCGATAGATTCCGTAAACGTAGTTTTATTTCAAAATGTGTGAAATTCGCGTAAATGTTAGAAAGTATTACATTCAAGATATTTGAGAAAAAATTACTGTAATAGGCTATATAATAACCAAAAAACTAGAAAATTATTTAAACTAGTTTTTTTTTTAGAATTTATTTTAAAAGAACTACTAGATGGATTTTGATGCAACTTTTTTTATTTGAAAGGCCTTGATTTTACTTAAAAACTGGTAGACATTTTATCCCGCTACTATATCGGGAACCTGAGATATAACCGAAAAACTAGCCTTTGACTGCGGCGAAGCCGCTGGCAAAGGCTAGTCAAAGTATAAAGCTCAATTTTTTATATTTTCTTGGGAATAACATTATAAATTACGTCCTCCATTGCTGGGCACTTAGTACGGTTGCAACCCCCTACCGGACACCCCTAAACTTCAATAAATGATAATTGTACTTTCGTTATAGTATAAAAGCTGGATGTTATTATTATGTTACTTGGGGACCTATAAAATAGTGTTGCTTCAAAACCCGGACAGTTTTAATGGTTTTTACATCTTGCCAAACACATTGAAACTCTGCTGTAGGCAACAACTGTTCAAGCGGATGAGAGTGAAATAGGCATTGGTGCAAGTCTATTGCGATCGTTTAAGAAATCCAATGAAAAAATAGTTTTATTACGTTCATAACCTATTTATAGCTTTAACTATTACAAAAGTAAAAAAAAAAAATCAATAATTTTCATTATTTTGGTCGATATTTTTATTATCTTCGTCACTACTACTCCCGTCCGTGGCTTGATCGTCATCAATAGCGCCTTCTCCATCAGTCTCAGAAAAAAAATTAACCCAAGTTTATACAATTATGAATAAAATTAGAAAAATGAGTGATCGGTATGTATGGTTAGGCAATGTTATAGCTACTGAGCTTTTTCGTAAAAAGCAAAATTCTCAGTAGCAGCTCGGAGTTTGGAAATGTGCCCGGTAGACGGAAATAGGCTCACCCCCTATTACGTATTACACATTTTTCTTGTTCTCGTATTTACGTTGACCGAACGGGATGGCGGCGCATTGTGGAAGCCCTCTGCCCCATCTAGGGGACATAGGAATATAAATTTTATTACGTGGAACTTAAACATAGGAGAATCGTGGGTGTGTACTGTGTAATACACCTCTGCCTACCCCTTTGGGGGATACAATGGGGGGATGCTATGTTACCTATATTAAGAAAATTATTTTGATCTGTATTTAAGCACTTGACATGCTGAGCTACTTTAAAGAACAAATTATTTGTGAATGTGGAAAAAGAGATCTTTACTGCGAGCGGGATTTGAACCTGCGTCCCTTCCAATAGCGAAGAGCGAAGAGAACATCCCCGGATTGGTTGCGGCCCTTCCAATTCGAATCCCACTCGCAGTTAAGTTCTCTTTTTCCAGTTTTTTTTTATTGCATGTAGTGGCAGACGAGCCACGACCCATCTGATGGTAAATGGTAGCCTTCGCTCATGGACTCAAACTATAACGAGAGTATTGACAAGCCGCTGCTCACCATTTCATTTCACAGATATGAAGTGAAAGAATAAACGGCTATCTCCTGCTACAGCCAAAACGCAACGATGTGCTTCATAGCCGGTCACACGGGAGATGGCGGTACCAACCCGCTCGGGCCCGATACCACATGAGTACTCCCACTTGGTACCCAGCCCTACCACCAGTCATGCAATGGATGATAATTGCTTACTTCCCTTAGTCGCCTCATACGACACCCGTGGTAAAGAATGGGGTGGTGACAATTGTATTCTTAGTCTGTCACACGGATATTCACAAATAATTTGTTCTTTACGAAAATTATGTACAATAATTTGACATAATAATTACATATCTGATTGGGTTTTGAGCGAATAACTGACATAACTTGGTAGTTGGACCCCTTCTTTTGAGTGGTATTTGTCATTTTCCAATACCCAGCCATTATTATTTGGTAGAAGTATGGTTAGATTTTTCAGATAAGCATCGTTCCAAGTGGTACATAATATACATATAGTTTGGTAGATTGCTAGCGTCAAAATTTCGCAACTTCTTTCGGTCAAAAGCTTCGTTTATATCAGAGACTGTATACTAGTCGATGAACATTATTGAAGTCGAGCGGAGTCAACATCAATTTATACACACAAAGTGTAAAAAAGCACGTGGCTGTTATTTCCGATTTCATATTTTCACACTTTGTGTTATTTTTTTAATGTTTTGTAAGGTTTTAATTTTCCTTTTCTGAAGAACGCAGGATTATAATCACATCATGTATTGGCTTGAAATGCATAAGCTCAAAAAATGAACTCTCCAATTCTGCGTGCATTTTGGTTAGGTCCACATACCTACAGCAGAGTTTAAATGTGTCTGGCAAGATGTAAAAACCATTAAAACTGTCCGGCTATTGAGATACACTATTTTATAGGTCTCCAAGTAATATTTTTTAAATTTTATATCTAGGAAATATTTTTTTAACTTCATCATACATAGGTACTACTACCGTAATTTTTTTCACATAATATCCACAATCATCAAAAATGTTACAAATAGTTCATTGATATAGTAAAAAGCACCCGACGCTTTTTTACAATAATTATTTATTATAATAGATAATATTATTTTTTAGTTCAACTAGCTATTAAAGCGAGTTTTTTTAGTTTTTTAAACTATACCCCATTAAAAAAACTATATCTATAAACCTATATCCCATTATTAGGCACAGATCTCCTCTCATGGTAAGAAGGATTAGACCATAGCCACGCTGGCTCAGTGTGGGTTGGCAGACTTCACAAGCCGATGGAAAAATCTCTTAGGCCTACTTATATATCTTACTTACTTACTTATCATCACGCCATTTCCCTTGCGGGGTAGGCAGAGAGAACAGAGTGCCAAGAGGCTCTATTCTTGCATACATCTCTCGCTTCCTCAACATTCATAACACATTTCATACACGCTCGCCGGTTTCAGAGACTCCTGACTCCACCTTCCTTCAATACATGACCGATTTGTTCTAGGTAGGTGAGTCTCGGTCTCCCCCTGCACCTACATCCTTCCACTTTCGCATTGTATCTTCTTAGCCAGTCGCTCGTCCGGCATTCTTTCCACATGTCCGAACCATCGGAGCATTCCCTTTCGCATCTTTACACCAATACTCTCTTTCATACCTACTCGCTCTCTTACGTCGTCGTTACGAATGCGGTCAGCCTCACTCCACAGATTCTCCGCAGAGATCGCATTTCGACCGCATTGATTTTACTCTCATGCTACTTTTTGCATACCCAACTCTCGTTTCCATACAATAACGTTGGGACAAGCACTGCGTTGTGTATTGCGACACGTGCCTTCTGGTTGAGGTGATGACTGCCGAGAAGTTGTCCCAATGCTCCTATCACTCTATTTCCCGCATTCACTCTTCTCTCTACATCAGTGGTGTACCTTCCATCCCGACTGAATCCACATCCAAGATATACAAATTCATCCACTTGTTCTAGCACACCATTTCCTATTGCTACTCTAACATCTGTTCTGGCTTCTTCTCTTTCAAAAACCATTATTTTGGTTTTGCTCACATTTACACGTAGGCCCCTTTTCTTACAATCTTCTGCTATTACGTCGACTAGGGTTTGCAGGTCAGCCGCGGACTGTGCTAATAAAAGCGCATCGTCTGCATATAGCAGAGACCTAACCACTGAGTCACCACCTTATATATCTAATAATTAAATACCTATTTCTCGCAACCCCATTGAGTTTGGGCTCGTACGATTCATCTTGACGAGTACTTTGTCTCTAGATGGTATCCAGGTTCTGATGATGGAGCTGGAAGGTGGCCATGGGAAAAACTCTGTAATTAAATGGCGCAACTCCATCGAGTTAGGGCTCGTTTGAAATGTCTTGACTAGTACTCCAGATCTAGATGATATTCAGGGTCTGATGGAGCTGGAAGGTGGCCACAGAAGCTCTGTAATGAAATGACGCAACCTCATCGAGTTTGGAATCGTTTGATTCGTCTTGACAAATACAATTATCTTTAGATGGTATCTAGGGTCTGATGATGGAGCTAAAAGGTGGCCATAGGAAAACGACATAGCTCCATCGAGTTTGGGCTCGTATGATTCGTCTTGACGAGTACTTTATCTCTAGATGGTATCCAGGGTCTGATGATGGAGCTGGAAGGTGGCCACAGTAACTCTGTAATGAAAAGACCCAAACCCATCGAGTTTATACTAGTTTGATTCGTCCTAAGAAGTACTTTGTCAAGTTATGATCATTTTATTTCTACAAAATAATTTCGATGTTTTCACATCTGATAGACGTCCTGCGACGTCAAGTTTTTTTATTATTATTTATAATTATTGTATTGTCATCAATCCTTAATGAGTGTGCAAGGTTTCAATTTAACTCGACGTTTTGAACTGGGGGCAAATTACGTTCATATAATATTCATCTATATAACGGAATATTATTCCGTTATATAGACCTTTCTATTCCAGAGATCATCAGCTTTGACGGACGTGGCCAGCCAATATCCACTTCCACTTCAATTTGTTGATTCTGCTCGTGGCTATAATTTTCGATTTCTCATTTTCGCACTTTGTGTTCACCTATAATATATTTTTATTAGCTAATTAATACTATAGGCTATGAATATTCTATGAATGTTCAGTTATAAACAGTAATAGATACTATTTATAGTCATAGGCTAAAGTTTACAAATTAATGCGAGTCCGAGTTGGGATTACGGTTTTAAATGAGCAGTAAGCAGGCAGTATGTCGCGAGGCCTGTGCGCGACCATTCGGCACCAGTGACGGGTACTGGACGGACATCACGCGCTTTTCAAATTAATTTCTGTGTATTTGCGAAAAAAAAAACGCAGTGTGTAAAAATGCTGAAATACACAATGAAGAAATATTGTGCAGAGGGGAGCAAGTTTAATCAAATTGTTATAGCCGCACTCAGTGAGTTTAATTATTATATTAGTTATTAAAAATGTACCTATTATTACATCTTTATTATTTATTGAAAATAAAAAGAATATATCTTATTTTCAAACAGAAAGTAAGCGACATTTTTTTAAACCACCATAATAATTTGCAGTTATTGTAAGCACTTATTAAATTTGGTTTATTTGTTAAATAATTTATTAAAAAATGGGCACCCATTCTTAATTTATTTTCTTACGGGTTTCGGAAGCATAGAAGTAATTAAATAAAAAAATCACTGCAACAAAGCACTAGTTAACTAGTACCGGTATTTGTTGGAACTTGTCGCTTAATATTGGAGTCGGCTAGATTAGTTACTGGACTGTGTTTCTAATGTAAAATACTTAATAACTAAGTTGTGAATTTAAAATAATGCAACTTAAAAAGTGTTAAAGTGCTTAAACATTAAAAGTAACTAGGTAGATACTTTTTAATTTTGCTATCAAAAATTACAAAAACGGCATGTAAAGTGCATAAAAATTAAAGTTACATAATACAAAAAAAACGCTTTAATAGCTATTTGAACTAAAAAGTAGAAAATAATATTATAATAGATAATTAATGTAAAAAAGTCTGAGGTGCTTGACATTAAATGTTACAAATAGGTAATTGGTAGCTGTTAATAAAATTTATTATGATTATTAAGATAATTGGTAAAAAGCTCCCCACGCTTTTTTACAATCATTATTTATTATAATATTATTTTATTTTCTAATTTTTAGTTTAAACAGCTAATAAAGCGCGATTTTTAGTTTTTTTAAGCTATAATATTTTTTTTTCTTTTTAGTCTAAGAACAGTCTAAGACCCTACTTTAGAGATGAGATTTATACTATGAACAAAAGATATATACTATGAACATAACACAACTAACAATGTAATAGTACCTATGTAGTAAGTTCTAATGGAATTTGTACGAAAATTTTGTAAAATGGAAGGTTGATTATAACTTGTAAACTTCTTAAATGTGATAGATTCTAGCATAAATTAACACTTTGAAACTTAATCTTTTTCAAACAGATAAATAATATTAAAAAAAAACTTATCAAATCATGGGCCTCGTGGCGTAGCCGGTAGTGTAACCGACGTCCATGCACGAGGTGGGTTCGATTCCCACTCAGGACAATTATTTGTGTGACGAACACAGATATTTGTACTGCATCTGGGTGTTTTCTATCTATTAAGTATACGTATGTACATATTTACAAAAAAAGTAATATATGTATGTATTATATCCGTAAACTGGTACCCATAGCACAAGCGCTAAGCTTAGTTTGGGACCAGGGGACGTTGTGTGAAATGTCTGTTAATATTTATTTATTTATTTTATTTATAAATGAAACTCACACTATGGGCTATTGTTTTAAAACATCTCCACTTCACATATATAGGAGGCACTTTAAAAACAATACAAATCGTTCTAAAAAAGTCTCTGAACTAAGCTGCGGCAAGGTGGACGGACGGACATAGCGAAATTAGTGTTCCTTGTTGACTACGGAACCCTAAAAACAGATAAAATTATCCTCTATAATACGAGGTTTTGAAATGGATAAAGATTCCGTTGCAAAGATATATAGATACAGGTGAAGCTAATAAAAGCGTGTTTTTATAAAGAAAAAGTACCTATTTTAAATTATGCAATTTACAATAGAGCGAATTTAGTAGGTAGGTACTCGTAGGCATAGCCATAGTCAAATTTAATTTAATGCCGGAGCAAGATTACCTATTTGTCAAAAAACAATAAAATAAATAAGCTGTTGGCCTAGCCAAGTTGCATTCTATGATCGCTAACGCTATAGAAAATTATTAAAATGTATGGAAATTTGACATTTCTAATGTTAAGTCACGGGACTTAGCGTTATAGATATCGTTAGAGATGTCAAATTCCCATACATTTTAATAGTTTTCTATAGCGTTAAAGATCATAGAATGCAAGTTGACTAGGCCCACTGGACCACAATTTTTTTCGATTGCTTAAGCTGGGATTCAAACCACGGCGAACTTAAGAACTGTCAGTTAGTAGGTATATCGTATCATACTAAATATACCAAAGTGTGAAAATGTGAAATCGAAAATAACCTGAAAATCTTACTTGTAAAATTACGTTTACCTGGTCGGTATAATGTATGTAAATACGTTCGACAGATAGCGCAGGCGTCACCTAAGACGTTAAGTATAAATGTGTTATCGAAATTAGCAGTCAGGAGCAATTTGTCACGATGGCTGAATTGGCAAAACATCTGGACGGTATCCAGGACATGCAGGTTCAAATCCTGCTCGTGACTGTTATTTTCGTTTTCACATTTTCACACTTTGTGTTTTGGCTAAAGCATGTCAAATGCTAAAAAAGTATATAAAATATCTAAATATCGTATCATACTTTTAATATTATAAATGTGAATGTAAGTCTGTTTGTTACGCTTTCACGCGAAAACTTCTTAACCGATCATCATGAAACTTTGTACACATATTCTTGGAGGTTGCTTTAAGTATTTTTATGAAATTCCTCGCGGGCAAAGTCGCGGATAACAACTAGTTATATTATAATTCTACAACAGCGCTGCTCTGTTCCGTTCACGAGTTGCAGACAATAGACATCGCACTATTCCACTTACTTTCTTGCTTCTTTAATATGTGAGGACTCATTTATGCAATTAATATAATAATAACAATGTAAAAAGCATTAAAATTTGAGCGTTAACACCCGTTGGTGAGGATGAACTTAGATATTAGTGAGCACTAATAATACCTATAAAAATGCGAAAGTGCGTTTGTTTATTACTAATATAAGTAGTGTACTCTTAGGCTAATTTTTATTCAGAAAAAATTTATACCTCCTCTGGGATAGCAATTTTCGAATCGAATTGATAACATTAGTTTGAGGTAGAGTGACACATTTATATTCTAAAGTCCACGCGAATGCAGTCGCGGTTAGAATCTAATATTCAATATTATGCGAACTGATTGATACAGTACTACCGATTTTAGGTTATCGTTGACGTAATGAAAGACTTGCCCAGTAGGTACTAGAACAAAATATGTGCCATATTAAAAAATCTGCAGAACGGTTCACCCTAAAGGCCAACCCTGCAACTTCCCGCTAATTTGATACTTAAGCGCTCAAAATTTATAATTTTCGTGTAATTTTGAGCTCTCCGAGCTCAAAAGTCTAATAGAGTTGAATTTTCAATCGCAATAACTTTTGAATGAATGAATAGATTTTCTCGTAGTTTACGGCATTCAACGCAGCTTTTTGAGCTCTTTGAAGAATCTTAAAGCTCGAACTCGTCAGACTGAAAATTTCATAGAAATTCTGAAAAAAAAAACAATTTTTTCAACAACGATATCTCAAGAACGAATCAACCGATCTTGACCAGACTAGCGGCGATTGACGTGGTTTTTTAATGTTAAGAGCTGATTAGTTTTTGGAATCGATCGGTAAAACCGTTTAAAAGTTATTCCAAAAAATCATTAGAAAAAAAAAATGTAGTTTTTTTGAGATTTCTCAAGATCTACCGGTTCGAATCGGTCCTAATTGTATTCAAAATCTAAGTTTGGTCAAGTCCTTTCGAATGACGCCAACCACGATGAAATCGGTCAAGCCGTTCAAAAGTTATGAGAGGTTTTAGACATACAGACATCATCGCGGAAAAATTCGGGGAAGCTTCCTAGGACCTCAAAACAATTTTCTTAGCCGGAAGTTGAAAATCATCGTAAAGACAAATGTGATGTGGAGATTGGGCATGGCTGTTCTTGTTCAGTGCGATAGGTTAGCGGTTAGAGTACTTCCCCGGATTGAAAGGGACGCCGGTTCGATTCTTACTCGCACTAAAGTTTCTTTTCCCACATATCACAAATAATCTGTTCTTTAAAAAAATAACTGCTAGCGGGGTTTGAACCCGCGCCCTTTAGGAATGCTGGTACTAACGCTCTGTTAATTTTATAATCCTTTGTCTTGCTCTCACACCATCAATCCAATATATTTGTATACATTGTTTTATATGGCTTATAGTAACGCGACGTTCCAACTAATAAGTAGCCATGATGCTCTCAATAATATGAGGAATATTAAGAATATTGCCAACGCTGGCTATCAGTCTAATAACAAGTGTGTACCTACCTGGTACCCAGCAATACGATAAATAATGCAATGGGTGATAATTTATTACTTCCCTTAATCGTCTTATACGACACCCGCGGAATAGAATAGGGTGGTGACACTTGTATTTTTAATTCGTCACACACGGATAAATATTATAACGTCAATTTTACAATGGAAATTCAATTCATGACGAAAGAAAGACATCTATTTAGGTATGTATGTCGAAATATAGTTGATTGACTGGCCTCGTGGTGTAGTCGTAAGTGTAACGGACTTCCGTGCACGAGGTCGTGGGTTCGATTCCCACTCAGGACAATTATTTGTGTGATGAACACAGATATTTGTACTGCGTCTGGGTGTTTTCTATCTATTATATGTAAGTATTTACAAAAAAAAAGTAATATATGTATTATATCCGTAATCTGGTACCCATAGCACAAGCGTTAAGCTTAGTTTGGGACCAGAGGATGTTGAGTGAAATGTCCGTGAATATTTATAATTTATATTTATTTATTTTAAAAAAAATAGTCTTTATAGTCCTTAAGACACACTGTTTGGGTGGGAAATTGGCATACAATCCTACTTATGGTGGTAGAGCTGGGTACCATCCATCATTAGCAATAAAAAAAAGCTTATCTGCCTGCCTCCATATTGGTAAATCTTATTTTCATAGCCAGTATTGAAAGACAATGGATGGCAAAAATATGACTACTTTTTAAACACATTCAATTAGTGGTTTACATATACAACAAACTCCTTATTATTAAAACGAATTACAAAACCAATTTTTACATATGTTAAACTTAATTGTAAAAAAAAGTATATAGAATTATATAAAATTCCACTTGATTAAACACTACAATTAGGTTTGTGAAGAAACATACGCGTCGAGACGATTTGATATAATCGGCCTACTTATTTTACTGGTGTGCACTAGAAAATTATTGTAAACAGTTAACTACGATTTTGTTTAGCCTTGTTTAGATCGAAGTTTTATCTGAATACCAGCCTTGGGACCTCTGTGTTTATCAGCGTGTCATGCTATATACCTAAACCCATAAACTATTTCTAAGTATACTTACAGGATTGTATGCAACATAAAATGCTGAATCATACGTGCAAATACGCATGAAAATATGTTTTAAAAGTAATAAAATAAGCACGATATAGTCCTTACTAATATTATAAACTAGCCTTTGCCCGCGGGACCGCCGCAGCCAAAAGCTAGTTTTAGGTAATAAGTACCTGGATGACCGAGCATAGCTCGGTATTTTTTTTTCTTTTTGGTTTATCGTTTTTTTTTGGAAATTATATTTAGATACGAATAAATACTGATGAAATATGAATAATATTTTTCGATCTTACCGACATAATAATAAAAATGGTTGGTGATTATTTTTTCATTGCCTGAAAACACGGATAAAACGAAGTTTTCTAAAAATGAAACCTAGCTGGATCGATTTATCGCCCCCGAAATCCCCTGTATACTAAATTTCATGAAAATCGTTGGAACCGTTTTCAAGATTATATATATAAATATATATATATATAAATTATATATACAAGAGTTGCTCGTTTAAAGATATTAGATATCTCAGGTTCCCGATATAGTAGCGGGATAAAATATTTTTAAGTCTTATGAAGAGCTATCAAATAAAAAAAGTTGCATCAAAAGATATTGCGTGACGCGCGAACGAACAAACAGATAAAAAGACAAAAAATCTAAGAAAAAAATATTTTGTGTTCATATACGCCTACATAGCCTAATACAGTATTTTTTTCTCAAATATCTTAAATGCGCAGACACAGCTCTGTTACAGTTTTATAATAGTTAGGATGCGCTGTGCTCACTGAAGCAATGTAACAGTTCCAGTTGCCCGCCAATAAAGGCGGAGAGACGGCACACGGCGGGTTTCTTTAGTGGGTGAGGGTCCCACACTACCCTGTTCGTTGCCCCGAACGACGGGGTGTGCGGTTACTTGTATCAGCATTATATAATCTAAATTTGTGCTAAATAAGCATCATTTGTGGCAACGTTTAATTTAATTCTTCAATTAAAAAAAAACTGCAGCTGAGGCGCGTAGAATCTTATACTAGCAATAGGTTATTAGTGAAATAGTGAGGTTAATGCCGATAGCGAGAAAGCTGGTATGTATCAACGCCTTGTATTGCACGCCTCATAAGCGAAGCGTTGAGGTGTGTACTACTCTCGTTTCATGGAGAACAACTGATTTTGAAAACTTAAAATGTCTCTATTTATCATATATTGAACTTGTAAAATAATATATAAACACACATATCAAGAGAAAACACTATTTTTAACACTCATGATATTTTTGATGGCATTTTTGTTATTTCGGTCCGTGTCGTGACGGACTAAGAATACAAGTGTTACCACCCCATTCTTTTCCACGGGTGTCGTATGAGGCGACTAAGGGAAGTAAGCAATTATTATCCATTGCATGACTGGTGGTAGGGCTGGATACCGAGTGGGAGTACTCACTTGGTATTGGGCCCGAGTGGGTTGGTACCACCATCTCCAGTGTGACCGGCCATGAAGCACATCGTTGCGTTTTGGCTGTAGCAGGAGATAGCTGTTTATTCTTTCATTTCATATTGGTGAAATGAAATGGTGAGCAGCGGCTTGACAATACTTTCAGTATAGTTGAGTCCATGAGCGACGGTAACCATTTACCATCAGATGGGCCGTGGCTCGTCTGCCACTACAAGCATTAAAAAAACAAAAAAAAATTTAAACTAGTTAAAAATGTTTAAAAAAGTTCTGTCTTGGACGTCCTTTTGTTGTAGGTAATGTATGTTAACACGATAACGACCGAAATACTTTACTAATCGAGTATTTTTTTTCCTTTACGATTCAGTATAACTACGAATAGAGCTCTATCACTTTTCACGGTCTAATTCGATGTGGTTTAATTGTTATTAAATAAACAAAAAAATAGGGAATATTTACGCTCGATTCGACACTAAAACCAGCGCTATCCTTATTTCTTGAGAACTATTTCTATAGACCAATATAGAAGTACTTCTTAAAATTAGCGCTAGATGGGGTATAAAACATGAAAACTATGAAATTAGCGCTATCTATGTGATTTATTGAAAACTACTTAGTAAGACCAATACATTATTAGTTACTTATCAAATAATCAATTTTATTGTGAAAAATGAAGATTATGAGGCGTGCACAATTGGATTTTCCAAAGTATTTTTCTATCTGCACTGGCTTTATTGCTCACAAACGTCACTTTTCCTAAGAATCTGTGTCCATACGACTGATCTTGTTTTGATACCATTGTAGCACAATTTCTTAGAACAAAACAATACACACTGAAACTATAAACTTAATACGTCAGTAAATAAAATGAAAATGTTAACTTAAAAATTGCTTCGAGTAAGTTCAATCCATCTATCCATCCATCCATCAGTCTTTCGACGTCCACTGCTGGACATAGGCCTCCCCAAGAGAACGCCACAACGAGCAGTCCTGTGCTGTTTCGCTCATATGGGGGATAGTGCTGTAATCGCCATGCTTGGTAGGCGGGTTGGCGATCGCAGTGGATGTTGTTAAAACTCGAGGGAATGCTGCTGCCCACTGCCTCGGTATTTCCTCAGTCGGCTCTTACGACTTCCATGGGTGGAGAAGGGGTGTGACAATTCTAAAGCCGGCCCCACACGGTAAGTTCAATATTAAGGTGAAATAAAAATCACAAAACTATGATTAATATCTTTTTGGAGTACACATGTAGGTCAAGGAAAATTTCCTATCGGAATAACTAACCTTAGTCAACTCCTTGAACTTGGTTATAGGTAATAGTGAATAAATATTGACAGTTAAGCCTAACCGAATGATATTTGCATGTTGTCAAGAGTTCTGATCCATATTCACGGCAAGGATAGGTCATCACACCTCATAATAGTGACATGTTTACTTGCGGACAGTAAATATCACGTATAAAGGTCGGCCCAATACTTCCATGTCAATTTAAGAACATTTGAGGGTTCGTTCTCTGAAAATGTTTTTATTGGTGAGACCTCAAAACGCAGTCACTGTTAGAATTAAATAATAAAAAAACAATAATTGTTTAAAAAATATATGTACCTCATGTCAATCTTAATAATACTTATTTTATCACACCTTTACCCCGAATAGTGTACCGTACATTTAAATTTTGTAACTTAATTCCACGTTCTTATAAACTCTGTTCTGTTTTTCTGTTCTGTGAGTCTATGTTTGTCCACTGGCACACAGTTTTTGCGTAACCCAGGATTCAAAGCCGTCTATGAGGACGCGGCGCTGGTGAACTGTCCAGCTTGGGAAGAACTACGCCGCAGCAGTCGAGGTGGATGACTTTGATATGTTCTAGCTATGGTCTGTAGCGAGAGTAGGTGGTACATGAAAGCCTCATTTGCCTATCAAAAATCCCATAATTATGTTTAGAAATCGGAGTAAGTTATAAGAGCATTATTATTGGAACAATCAGACTGTTGTACCTATTCTACAGGTGGACTTAGGCCCAATTGAAAACTTCCAGTCATGCGCCTCTCGCATTCATTCATTCCTTCCGCGTTTTCAGGTCATGCGTCCATGAGACTAAGATTATTATAACTATCACTATAAAATACACTAACCTTTTCCCACGGCTCTCCCGCAGACGAAACCTAGCTTTTAGGTTATATCTCAGATTCTTTATATAGTCTTCTTCTTAATCGGGATCTTCATTACTGAAGGTCGTGTCTAGTCTGAAGTTTTGTGCTGATCGCTCGATGCACTATGCTCTTCCAAGTGTTTCTGTCCTCGGCGGTCTTAATGGCTTTGGTTATTGCCAGGCCAGTGAGCGTTTTTACTGTGTCTGACCATCGGGTAGGTGAGCAACCGCGTGGTCTTTTCCCGTCGACCTGGCCAACTACCATCAGCTTCTTCTAGACTGTCCGGGTTTTTACGGGTGATGTGTCCGAAGTATTTTAGTATGCGCTGGCAACAGATAGCGGATAGCCTTGTAGCTATACCGAGTTCCTTAAGAATGGATAAGTTGGTCCGGTGTGCGGTCCATGGAATACGCAACATCCGCCTCCAACACCACATCTCAAAGGCATCCATTTTTATCATTTCCTTCTGTCTTAACGTCCAGGATTCGGCCTTATATAATAGCAGGATTAAATACACTCATTTTTAAGTTTAATCACATAAAAAAACATAGCATTACGCCTGTATTCCCCGAAGGGATAGGCAGATGTGTATTACACACCCACGACTCGCCAGCTATGTTTGAGTCCCACGTAATAGGGGGCGAGCCTATTGACATCTACCGGGCACATTTCCAAACTCCGGGCTGCTACTGAGAATTTTTCTTTTTAGGAAAAAGCTCATTAGCTTTTTGCCCGACCCGGGGATCGAACCCGAGACCTCATGATTAGCAGTCGCATACACTACCGCTACACCACCGAGGTAGTTAAGTTTAATCAAGAGGCATCAAAAAAAAGTTTCATCAAAATCCATTTAGTAGTTTATGCGTGCTGTCCGAACAAACAGACAACAAAACTAAAAAAAAATGTTTTGTGGTCACACATGCCTAAATAGCTTAAAACAATCATTTTTTTCTCTAATATCTCAAATGTACAGACTCTACATTACAGCTTTTTATAAGTATAGATAGATAACCATACGAAATGATATTTAATATATCAGTACTTAAAATAATTTTAGTAAGTGTTTTATGTCATAAGTCTAGTCATTCCAATAACAAAGAAAAACGCGAAATGTCTAACAGACACTAAAACTAACGGATCATTATAATGATTATTATTTAAAAGACAATACCTTCGTTAATTAATACGTACCGTATTTTAAACAGAATATTATTATCTTTACGTAAATTACATGTGTTTCTGAGTCAATTGAATGAGTAAATATTGTATTTGAAACATAAGGCATTATAAGGTAACTTTATATTGACGTAGGGAGTCGGTAGCGGAAAAGGAGTTTTTGTCTTCGAACAGGTAAGTGTTTAGTTGTGATTTGTACATGTTATCTTGTCTTTGTGACGTAGCTCATTCTTGGACTCCATACTATTACTGAGAACTTCTCGATGGAATATCTACATTCAGTCAAGAAAGTATTGGGAATGGATGATTTGTTTATGGTTCCAAATTCAAATTTTGCACAACTGTTATCCATTTTGGCTCGGAATTTGGGTGCATCTGTTATTTATATTAAATACAGTGCTGTTTTTAGTTATATCATATCTAGTGTGTATTGCTAATTTTATAATGGACAAAAACATCGAACAAAGAGTTTGTCTTAAATTTTGCATCGCCAATGGAATTTCGTCTTCGGAGTCACTGAAAACGTTACAGAAGGCTTACGGTGAATCGACTTTATCAAAAACATGTGCTTATGAGTGGTACAAAGCGTTTAAAAGCGGTCGAGATGTGATGGAAGATTTGCCTCGCTCTGGTAGGTCATCAACGTCTGCAACTGAAGTTAACATTGCAAAAGTGAAGGAAATAGTGACTGAAAATCCTCATTCAACTTTGAGAGAGATAGCCGCTGAACTTTTTGTGTCTCACGAGTCGATCCGTACCATTTTAAATAATCACTTGGATATTAAACATATTTCCGTTTGGCTAGTCCCAAAAGACCTGAATTTTCTCCAAAAACTCAATCGCATGAGAGTCGCTGAAGACATGCTAGAACGAGTCAATTCCGACCCAACAATTAAATATTTTTTAATAATGTTATATTGAGGCAAAATAGTAGTAGAGAGAAATCAGGTAGCAAACGTAATAGAGATAATCTGAATCCGAACAAACCGGAATCCTACCCAACTTACATCAATCCCTTACTGAATCCGAAATTTTCTAGCTGAAGTTAAAAAACCTTGGAAACGATTTGCGTAGACTAAAAGCTCAAGTGGTGGATATTCTTTGAGATAATGGCACAAAATTATGATGAATTGCAATTAAAAGGTACAAGGTCTAAACTTTCGGGGGAAAGTCTGCAGCTTATGGAAGAACGCAGAGACAATCCCTGCTCAACTTTGTCAGAACAGCGTACCTTAAACAGGAAAATTACGGTGCGACACCAACGTTCAACCTGCTCCAAATCGAAAAAGCTATTGAACTAAATCGGAGATCAGTGGGATTGAGATTGTAGTAGCCTTTAAGAAGCTTAAAATGGAAAAGCCTCAGGCTTGGACGGAATTAAAATTAGTAAACGTACTCGTAGTATATAATGGCATGTAACTAGGTGGAGCGAGGATATACGAAGGACACCTGGTAGTAGTTGGAGACAAGTAGCTCAGAACTAGGAAGTATGGCGTGCCTCGGGAGAGCAGTAGTGGACTAACATTGACTGATGATGATGATGATAGTGTAAGAATGAGTTGTAGTTCTTCGAAAATGTTTAAAATGTCTTAATGCGTTAGTCAATTGCATTCACACAAAGTGAGGGTGGGTCACCAGTTAATAATAACATCTATATTCTAGTATAATATGCAAATAATGAAGTCTAACAAGTTGCCGCTTTTAACGAGTGGTAGGTATCATCTGACCACCACTGAAGGAATGTAATATAGTTCCGGTGGCCCGCCAATAAAGGTGGAGAGACGGCGCGCGGAGGGTTTCTTTAATGGGAGAGGACTCACACTACCCTGTTCGTTGCCCCGAACGACGGGGTGAGCGGTTAGGAACATTTTTTCCCGCCTTAACAAAAAAAAAGGTATCATCTGACCATGTACGTCTTTATATGTAGTACCGTTACAGTTCTGAGGATGACCCTTGAAGTGTCTTGAAGAATTACTAAGGTAGTTCTAGCTGTCTGCTCATGGAGATATAACTATAACAAGCAATTTATTTCAGCTTTGCAACGCAAGTTTACACAGCGTGTTTATCAATGTAGAGTAATCATCAATACTCTACATTGATAAACACGCTCTTTATTGAACTGTTTTTTTCAATATTGACGTTTGACTTGAACCTTTTGACACAATTAACATTCTGCTAAACTGTTCAGTTCAAAACATAACCCAATTTCGAATGAAAACATAACAATATTTATATACGCTTGTTTGCAGCAAATTGGTAGCGATCTAGATGTTTCAGACTGCCCGACGTCAAAGCGTTCTAGAATGATTCGAAGTCAAGAATCACCGACCCTCGGCAATTGATCTGATACAATTAATAAACTAGCATGGTGCTGAGTCCCTTTTGCTTGTATTACATTTTTTATAAAATTGCTTATAAAACCAGTAATTATTAACGCTGTTGTTACTGTAGAGTGTGTGTAGGTTTCTTTATGACATATTTTAGGTATAAGTTATAACTTTTGAAACATTATCGAAAAAAATATGCTACTTCTTAACACAAGCATTACTGAAAATGCACATGGCATCTATTCTGTAAATGGATAGGTGAATTTTATAACGTGTCTACGTGTCTAGACTGTATAGTAATTGAATGCCAGACGACACTGATTAATTGTAGCGGCTGGTGAGTATTGGTAGACTCCAGACTCGAGACCAAAGGCCTAGGGTGCTTTCCAAAGCACATTTATATCCGTCTATAACCAAATACCAAGCTTAATGCAGATATTGTTTTTAAAATTAATCAATGTCTTTTTCTTAAGATATTATACGGATTCTACTAGGTAAAGCTCTGTACATCCATTTTTCTCTGTGCAAAGCCAATTTCGACGAGACCGTTCCGCAAAAGAAAAGGAAATAACCAAATTTCACGCGGACGAACTCACGGGTATCAACTATTAAACAATCTATACTAAATATTATAAAGCTGTAACAGAACTGTGTCTGTACATTCAAGATATTTAAGAAAAAATGACTGTAATAGGCTACATAGGCGTGTCTAAACCCAAAACGATTTATTTAAAATTTTTGTCTGTTTGTCTGTTTATCTGTTTGTTTGTTCGCGCATCACGCAAAAACTACTAAAAGGATTTTTATGCAACTTCTTTGGTTGATAGCTCTTTATTAGACTTAACAACTGGTACATTTTATCCCGATACTATATCGGGAACCTGAGATATTACCTAAAAACTAGCTTTTGGCTGCGGCGGAGCCGCGGGCGGTCGCGGCTGCTCGGGTGTTGAAACAACACTAAACGAAATACTTTATTCTTTATTTATTATTATTTCTTAGGAAAGCGTAATCTGCACTCATTTATATAGTGGACACTTTTAGTGCTTGATTGTTGATCTTCTTCTTTTTATACATCAATGTATACATACCACTAATTACTATTGATTAGATTAATTATACATTGTTCAGTTGCCATGAAAAAACCTCTATGCTTTACCACATGACTAAACTATGTCTACTTAACATCGCGATCCAGGTTTGCAGGTCCTGGCACGGAGTCAACTGGCTGCACGTGTTCGCTACGGAATAAACGAACACGTGGATGTTCAGTCCGACAAATTAATTATTGATTAGTTGTAACTCGACATTATTGCTTTGTTTATTAAAGTAGAGATAGCTTATTATGCGTAGATATAGTATAGTATATATATACTATATCTTTGCTATTATGAGACTGGTTTAAACACTGCTACGCCGTGGTTTTGGGTTCGAAACAACACCACACTCTTCTGACTTTTCGAAGTTATCCAACTTTGTGTTTTATCGGTAGTGCTTTTGATTGGTGATTGCACCTCACAATCGGGTTTGAATTCTGGGTTGGAACAGCAAAGAGTTATTGAGTTTTTCCTTCAAGAAATTGTCAAGTTGACAGTCTTTCACTTGCGTGCTTCGTATAGTACGTAAAGCCGTTTGCCGCCTTATCTTTCTTTGATAGTGTCAGAATTTCGTCTCATCTAATTACGAGTATGAGAGTGAAGGTAAAGAGAGTGCACTTGTGTTGGCGCACACAGTCGTGCACTATAATATCTCCTGCATACATGGCTAGTGTCCGTTGACACTGCCCGTCGCAACTGAAATTGCGGTCAGGAAATGTATTTAGTTATTTTAATCTATATTTTAGCATTTGACATGCTCAGCTACTTTTTAAAGTACAAATTATTTGTGAATGAGAATCGAACCCGCATCCCCCAATCCGGAGAAGTGCTCTAAGCCACTGAGCTACCGTACCGACCTTACGGTCATCCCAATCTCCTCATCACATTTGTCTTTACGACCAACGCCATCTATCGGAATGCATTTACATGCATTAATTCAATATAGTAAGTTTAATTTTGCAATTAAAATTCATACTAATTGATGGCGCGATTTTCTTTAACATTTTTGAGCTATATTTTTTAGCATTTGACATGCTCAGCTACTTTTTAAAGTACAAATTATTTGTGAATGAGGAAAAAGAGATTTTTAGTACGAGCGGACGCAGGGACGCTGGTTCGAATCCCGCTCGCAGTAAAGTTGTCTTTTTCCATATTCACAATTTTTTTTTCCTATAATGTATTTTGTTAATTAGTTAATGAAATATATACTTATCAATAGCTGGTAGCCGCGATTGAAGTAATACATAGAAATTATATATTTTCAGTTTTGTGCGCACACCTAGTTATATTTCAATATAAAAGTAGCCAAAGTTACTCCTCATAACATTCGGTATCTGCTCGTTCAAATCGGTCCAACCGCCCCGGACATTATCACGAAACACAAACAGACAGAAAAACTCTATAATAGTATAGATTACAGGCAGACACTTAAATTTAATTTATTTGTAGGTAGGTATAGCACAGACAAGTTTGTACGTATTGCACGCCTCATAACCGAAGCGTTGAGGTGTGTACTACTCTCGTTTTACGCAGAACAACTGATTTTTCAAACTTAAAATTTCTCTATTTATCATATATTGCACTTGTAAAATAATATATACACACACATTGATAAGAAAAACACTATTTTCAACACTCATGATAGCTTTGTGTTTGTAGATGGCTAAGCATGTCAAATGCTAAAAATATATATAAAAATTCTCATGATATTTTCGATGCAATTTTTGTTATTTAAACTAGTTAAAAACTGTTTAAAAAAGTTCTGTCTTGGACGTCCGTGTGTTGTAGGTAATGTATGTTAATACGATAACGACCGAAATACTTTACTAAATGAGTCTTTTTTTTTTCTTTTAAACTTCAGTATAATTACGAATAGAGCCCTTTTACTTTTCACGGTCTGATTCGATGTGGTTTAATTGTTATTAAATAAACAAATAAATAGTGAATATTTACGCTCGACTCGACACTAAAACCAGCGTTATACTACTTCTATAGACCAATATATTAGTACTTCTTAAAATTAGCGCTAGATAGCGTATAAGACATGAAAACCACATTAGTATTTTTTGAAATTAGCGCTATCTATGTGATTGAAAACTACTTAGTAACACCAATATATTAGTTACTTATCAAATAATCAATTTTATTGTGAAAAATGAAGATTATGAGGCGTCCACTTTTGGATTTTCCAAAGTATTTAAAAAATTCGGTTATACCGGTGTACACACAATATTATAAGGTCGTATTATTTGTGTAGGCTATGATTGTTCTGATTGTAAGTTAGGATCGATTTTGTACAAAGTATCTATACTATTTATAAAGTTGTAACAGAGCTGTGTGTACATTGAAGATATTTGAGAAAAATTACTGTAGTAGGCTGTATAGGCGTGTCTGAAAACAAAACGATTTTTTTTAGATTTTTGTCTGTTTGTCTGTTTATATGTTTGTTTGTTTGTTTGTTCGCGCATTACACAAAAACTACTGAACGGATTGTGATGCAACTTTTTTTATTTTAAAAGCCTTGATTAGACTTAAAAACTAGTATATATTTTATCCCGCTACTATATCGGGAACCTGAGATATAGCCGAAAAACTAGAAAATTATTTAAACTAGATTTTTTTTTGAATTTATTTAAAAGAACTACTAGATGGATTTGATGCAACTTTTTTTATTTGAAAGACCTCGATTTGACTGAAAAACTGGTATACATTTTATCCCGCTACTACGAGTATATCGGGAACCTGAGATATAACCGAAAAACTAGCTTTTGGCTGGGGCGAAGCCGCTGGCAAAGGCTAGTCTATACTAGGGTTGCCAACCGCCAAGTTCAAAAACAAGGATTTCAAGTTGGAAAAACCAGGACAATTCAAATGCGAATGAATACCACTCCGGAATGCCTGGACTGATTTGGACGGGACTTTTACTAGCAGATAGCTGTTGTTATAAGGAGTAACTTAGCTTATTTTTATTTTCGAAAATTAATTAGAATACCGCGCGAAAAAAATAAATCCTATGAAATTGTGAATGAATACGGATTCAAATACGTGGGACACTCAGAAAATTTTGAGGAACTAAAAAACTATGGATAAAATATTTTAATTAAATCTTTTCAAAGAACTCTTCACCAGCCTCTATACAAAGTTTCATACGTCTGAATCAATTTTCGAAACATTTTTCCAGTCCCCCGCAGACACCTCCACGGCCTTCTCGAACGCTGCGCGTCTTCCGGCGATGAAAACTGTATTCCTTTCAGCTGATTTTTTATTTTAAGGAATAAAAAGAAGTCACACAGTGCCAGATCAGGACTGTAAGGAGGGTGACCCAAGACTCTGACCGGTGTGGTGTCCAGGAAGTCCCTCGTTTTGAGCGCTGAGTGCACGGGCGGGTTGTCATGGTGAAGCAGTACCCCGCGGAATCCGGTATTTGGTCGCTCATTGCTCATTGCAGACAAAACTTCTGGCAGGCTTTTTGTGGTATACCATTCGGCGTTGATGCTGCTTTGGTATCGTAATGGAATTGAAACCAGATACCCCGTCAAAGTGAAGAAACTAGCGATCAAAATATTCCCTGCGCTTCTAGATCGCTTCACTTTCGTAGGCGTTTGTTCGTTTTGAAACAGCCAAACTGTCGACTGACGGTTTGTTTCTATATCGTATTGATAAATCTAGGATTCGTCACCTGTCACAGTGTCGTAAACGCGCCGAGACGAGCCTGCTTCAAAATTTTTAATCATATCACGGCACCACTCCACACTGGCCTGCTTCTGAGCTTCGGTGAGGTTGTGAGGCACCCAGCACCAAACTATCCTCCTCACGCAAATGTTCTCATGTAGAATCTTGTGAACGCTTCCAATCTGCAGTGTATGCTGAATCTCTTCGTATGTAATTCACCTGTTTTCCTGAATTAATTTTTTTACTGCCAGCACACTTTCTACCGTGACAGCCGTAGTAGACCACTCCTTAGTTCATCGCCCAAAGTAAGGTAACCGCGCTTGAACTCACGATGCCAACGGTAGATGGTTGCTTTTGAAGGTCCTTCATCCATAAAAGCCATTTGAAATCGATCAAATGACTCATCAGGTCTTAGGCCACATTTAAAATCGTAGAAAATCATCGCACGAAAATGTTCTTCTGTATGCAGCCCCCTGGGGGGTTAGGCAGAATCTCATATCTCACATGTCGATTGTATCGTCTCGCTTGTACGATCACCGTGATTGGCCAACGGATTATTGTGACATCACGCGTCGGTTTCTCAACCAATCACAGTGATCTCGATACGGTCGACACGTGAAATATGACTCTCTGCCTCAGGGGGGATCCATTTTTAAAAAGACATGATAATTTAATTTGGTTCCCGAAAAAATGTGGAGGGAAATTCGAAATTCGAACAATGGTAGGTTTACAAGTGGCTAGTGCAGTGTTACAAAAAAACTTTTTTTCGCAAATCTTTCTGCGTGGCCAGGTAGATATATAAGTAGTACCTACGTCTAATATACGCTGGGCCGCAAAGAAAAAGGGTCAGTTAAAATCTTCAATATCTTCAAAAGTACCTGACCTAGCTTTATGAAATAAAGACTAAATTAAAGAATATTTAATGCCACATAAAATAGTATAAAAAAACATTTTTATTTATTTTTGATAATTTTATAAAAAACTGAAAATATAAAATCATGATCGTTTTAGTTTTGCAATAAAAAAGTTATAAATATGGTGTATCTGCCTTATAAATTTTATTATTCTAAAGTCATCATGTTGTTACCCCTTTTGAAGAATATACCAGGATCCTGCCAATGCTTGAAGATGAGCACAGTCAGCGAAATACAGCAAGAACTGTTGGAGTGACTCTTTCTACAGTTCAGCGAGTACTCCATCGCTTTAATGAAACTGGATCCAGGCCAGGAATAGGCCAAACAGGGCGCGAAAGGATCGCTATATGGTGTCAACAATTTTGAGAAATCGCTTTCTTACGGCTGTTATAGTAAATAATTATCATTTACGAGCTGGAGGAAACGGTCTCCGTACTCAGATTGAGTTCGGACACAGTTAGGCCGCGTCTGATTGAAGCAAATTTAAAGCCATTAAGACACCACAGAAACTCAAGGTTGAGTTATGGTAGATAACACGAAAATTGGACTCCGAATGACTGGTCAAGAGTTATGTTTTCAGACGAGTCTAGATTCTGTTTATACAGGCACGACGGGAGGAAAAGAGTATACTTACAGAAGACCGGGAGAGCGCTATTACCAAGCCTGTATAGAAGAAAAAGTACGATACAGCGGAGGCTTTGTTCACGTGTGGGCTGGAATTTCTTCACACACATGGAGTAGCTAGTACGCAGCCCCGACTTAAACGCCATTGAGCATGTATAGGGCGAACTGGGATGACGTGTTTGTCAGCGGAACCTGCCGCCAATCACGCTACGTGAAATGAAAGAAGCTCTAATAGAGGAATGGTAGAATATTCCGCAGCATCGCCTCAAAATCTAGTAGAAGGTACCTATGCAAAGACGCATAATGAGCTAGTGGAGGCAAACAAAGTACTAAAATCCGTGAAAACGGCACATCTGTAACCAATCAACGTTTCCGAAAATACTGGAAAAACCACTCATTTTTATTTATTTTACATTTATTAAAAATAAAATGCTTGATTTTTTTTATTTTCGTTTAAGCACATTAAAATATTCTTTAATTTAGTCTTTATTTCATAAAGCTAGGTCAGATACTTTTGAAGATATTGAAGATTTTCTAACCGACCTTTTTTCTTTGCGGTCCAGTGTACATCCACGGCTAATCTCCTGAACGACTGCATTGATTTGGACGGGACTCACGGGACGGAGGTTGCTACTTTTATTTTGGAAAAATAATTAGGATTCTCCACTAAAAAAGAAAATAAATAAATTCCACGCGGATGAAGTTACGGGAATCAACTAGTTAAATAATATGTTCTGAAATCATCTCACCATGAGAGCAAACCCGTGCCCAATAGTGGGACAGAAAAGGTTGCAAAAAATATTCTGTAAACACGTTAAATTAAATTTAAGTAAGTTTTTAATAAAAATATCTGGAATTTTTCGAAAAATATATAAAAATTAAATATGTTTAAAAGATACAAAAATAATAAACGAAACACTATTTTTTAACAAATTCTTTAAATTTAGGTCCATTCTAATATTACAAACTTAATTATTTTTAGTTATCACCAATTATACTATATGTCCTTATCAGAACGTTTTAAAAACCCAGGACGCTGCTTAAAAACTATCCAGGACACCCCAGGACACTCAAAATACCAGGATATGTCCTGGGAAAACAGGACGGTTGGCAATCCTAGTCTATACTATTATAAAACCGTAACACAGCTGTGTCTGTACATTCAAGATATTTGAGAAAAATTGACTGTAATAGGCTATATAGGCGTGTCTAGACAAAAAACATTTTTTTTTTTGTATTTTTGTCTGTTTGTCTGTTTGTTTGTTCGCGCATCACACAAAAACTACTGAACAGATTTTGATGCAACTTTTTTTATTTGATAGCTCTTGATTAAAATTAAAAATTGGTATACATTTTATCCAGCTACTATATCGGGACCTAAAATATAGCTATATCGGAACCTAAAATCTAGCTTTTGGCGGCACGGACTAGTATATGCATAAAATGAAAGGTTTTACCAACATTTCGTTACGCTATACGACAATTAGCTATATTTGAGCCTCATTGAGAACGTGACGTTAACACAAAGATATTTATTACTTTGTTAATTGTAAGTGAGACGATCTTAATAAAGGTGTTTTTTTATGTATCATCAATTCGTCGCTAATAGAACTGTTTTTGTTATAATTGATTAAAGGCGACAGTTGGTTGAATTTACATTGTCATTGAAATAGATGATGGAGTGGATATAAAAAAGAAAATAGAATTCTCGTATAGTAAATAATAAATAGTATAATAATTGCCGTGTGGGGCCGGCTTTAGAATTGTCCCACCCCTCTCCACCCATGGGAGTCGTAAGAGCCGACTGAGGGAATATCGATAGAGTGGGCAGCAGCACTCCTTCTAGTATTAACAACATCCACTGCGATCGCCAACCCGCCTGTCAAGCGCGGCGATTACGGCACTATCCCCCATTCTTGGGGAGGCCTATGTCCAGCAGTGGACTTTAAAAGGCTGATGGATAGATGGAGTGTAATAATATACCTCAATCGTATTGTGATTCCTCAAATCATAGAATAATAATTCGGCACGTGTTTCACTTTTGCACGAGGCAACTTCAGAATTGCTGAGCAACGAACGAGCTTCACCTTTCACCTTTGCACAAGGTATCTTTAAAACTGCTGAGTAACGAATGAACTTCACCTCTCGCCTTTGCATGAGGCAACTTAGAAATTGTTGGACTACGAATGAGCTTCAGCTTTCATCTTTGCACCAAGCAACTTCAGAACTGCCAGGCAATAGATCAAGCCTTGTCTTTTCCATATTCTTCACCTTGAATAACACGCAATAGAAATTTAGTTCTTAATCTTTTTTGCAATGAAATTTTCTTTTAGCGCGGTACGCATATTTTTAGATGAGATAAAATCTCTGGACTCGCAACACCGTTACGAGACGCAGCTATACTGTGTGCATTGGAAATTAAATTTGACAAACTTCCCGGTTTCCGATTGAACTGAAATTTTACACCCATATGTATATCGCGTGACAATGCAATATTATGATGACCTGGAGCTGATCTGATGATAGAGCTGGAAGGTGGACCCAGGAACTCTATAATGAAACGGCGCAACCCCATCGAGTTTGGGCTTGTATGATTCGCCTTGACGAGTACTTTGTCTCTAGATGGTATCCGGGGTCTGAGGATGAAGCTGGAAGGTGGCCACAGTAACTCCTATAATGATCCCATCGAGTTTGGACTCGTTTGATTCGTCTTGATGAGTAATTTGTCTTCAGATGGTATCCAGGGTCTGATGAAGGAGCTGGAAGGTGGCCGTGTGAAACTGTAATTTAATGGCGCAACTCCATTGAGTTAGGGCTCGTTTGAAATGTCTTAACAAGTACTCCAGTCTTAGATGATGTCCAGGGTCTGATGATGGAGTAGGAAGGTGGCCACAGTAACTCTATAATGAAATGACGCAACCCCATCGAGCTTGGAGTCGTTTGATTCGTCTTGACGAGTACGTTGTCTTTAGATGGTATCCAGGGTCTGGTGATGGAGCTAGAAGGTGCCCATAGAAACTCCGTTATAAAACGACATAACACCATCGAGTTTGGGCTCGTATGATTCGTCTTGACGAGTACTTTGTCTCTAGATGGTATCCAGGGTCTGATATGGAGCTGGAAGCAGGCCACTATGTAATGAAACGATCCGATCCCATCAAGTTTATATTCGTTTAATTCGTCTTAAGGAGTATTTTGCCAAGTTATGATCATTTTTTTAAATGCCTCAATGAATAATTTTAATTTACAAGTTTTAATTTAAGATCGAACAATTAATTTGGATATCTAAAAATAACAACTGTTTGTTTATAGTTTTAAGTTTTCACTTCTGTTGGCAGTCCTTAGACTGCTTTGAAGATTTTTTTTTAAAACAACAACCATCATTATGGAATGATCTATGTATCGCGGGTGGCTTAACAAACATACCTACTGTCCGTGTGGTGACAGACTAAGAATACAAGTGTCACCACCCCATTCTTTCCTACGGGTGTCGTTCGAGGCGACTAAGGAAAGTAAGCAATTATCACCCATTGCATTACTGGTGGTAGGGCTGGGTGCCAAGTGGGAATCCATCCATTCATCCTTCAGCCTTTCAACGTCCACTGCTAGAAATAGGCCTCCCCAAGAAAACGCCACAACGAGCGGTCCTGTCATGGGGGATAATGCCGTAATCGCCACGCTTGGCAGGCGGGTTGGCGATCGCAGTGGATGTTGTTAATACTCGAGGGAGTGCTGCTGCCCACTCCTCCGGTATTCCCTCAGTCTCAGGGGTGGGACAATTCTCAAGCCGGCCCCACACGGCTACACAAGTGGGAATACTCACTTGCTATCGGGCCCGAGCGGGTTGATACCACCATCTCCCGGGTGGCCGGCCATGAAACACATCGGTGTGTTTTGGTTGTAGCAGGAGATAGTCGTTAATTCTTTCATTTCATAATGTGAAATGATCATCATAATGTGAAATGAAATGGTGAGCAGCGGCTTGACAATACTCTCTGTATAGTTGAGTCCATGAGCAAAAAAAATCAATTTAACGTACACGAAGTACACCCAGACTTAGAACAAACAATTGAGGGTAAGATAAAGGATTGTTCAGCTTGGGTATCGGATCCACAACAATCGATATTCGAGGTCAATATTGTAGGACTTGCCGTATGAAATTAGACACAGATATATAATAGCGTTTCTATTTAATATACAGTTACACTTTTAAACAGTACTGATCAATAACACTTCACTGCACTATTGTATAGGTCCGCGATGTTAACCTTGTGCGAACGATAAGCGACTGACTACAAAACCGTTGAACAACGTATTTAAAGCTTCCGGTAGTAAATGCATAGCTCAGCTAGCGCCCTCTAGCATTACGTCGCTATGCAATTTACTATCGGAATCATAATTGATACTGTTGTATTATAATTAATTATTTAATCTATTTGTTTTACAGGTCGCTTGTGGCGATTGCAATCGCCACTTTGTTATTGCGGTTGCACTCGCCTCAGGCGCTCGTGTTAATTATTTTAATTATTAGTGTATTATTGACGATTTTAAGTGCTACTTAATAGGCCTATGAAATAAAGATATTTTTGAATTTGAATTTGAATTTGGTGCAAACATATAATATTCTTATTGGTACTCCCTTTTCTTTATAAATCATGTAGTAAAGACAATCTAAGTCTTTACAATTTATCCACTCATTACTGTATAGAATCAACATTGTGTCTTACAATATAACCACTTCGCTATCTGTGAAATCTTCTTCAACAGCTGGAATTTAATTTATTTTTTTAATTTTTAACCTAGAGTGGTAGAACCTTACTTATCCCATTACTGCATTGATGGGTCTGCTCGATCGGGGAAGTACCACCCTCTCACAAAAGATCAGCATGAAATGTAGGATTAGGTTGTAGGAGTACCTACCGTTGTGTTTTGTACGGTGTGTGAGAGCGCCGGAGATCGAAAGCCCATCTCTATCCTCTCCTTATTGTCCTTCCTGTCCTCTCCTTGATATCTTACCTCCATCCATCCACCCATCCATCAGCTTTTGATCGTCCACTGCTGGACATAGGCCTCCCCTAGGGGGGGTATTGCCATAATCGCCACGCTTTGCAGGCGGGTTGGCGATCGCAGTGGATGTTTTTAGTACGCAGGGGAACGCTGCTGCCCGGGTCCCCTGGTAATCCCTTAGTCGGCTTTTACGACCTGCTATTAATTTCCTTGGAGATGGTGACGTGCGAGTGATGCCTCTGGTGTCTATAGGCTACTGTAGCCGCTTACCATCAGGTGGGGCCGTATGATTCTTTGCCACCCACGTAGCATGAAAAATAATGTCTAGTCATATTATAAGTCTCGCTTTTTGCCATAATAATATACCTAGTAGGTAATTATATTTTATTAAGAAATATAGTAGAAAACATTTCAAATCTTTTTTCATTAATAACTATTGTACACGTGTACAACGACTGCCTTGCCTTAATTACACAGTAAATGTTGTTTAATTTTCTTATTTTCTTTAAGAGTATTTTTACAAGTCTATTGTGATACACGAACAAATTAATTATAAATACTCTGCTTGTTTTACACATAGGTACTTTTTTTGTTTAGGTGGGAAAATGTGTACCTACCTAACTGCACACCCCGTCGTTCGGGGCAACGAACAAGGTAGTGTGGGGCCCTCATCCACTAAATAAACTCGCCGTGTGCCGTCTCTCCGCCTGTGTTGACGGACCACTGGTACTGTGTTGGATTACTTCAGTGGTCCGCCGGCGTATTTTACACATCCCTGGGACGTAGAATGAAGAAAATAAGACGAGGAGTTGAAGAGAATTACCTTCACTTGGTGAAGGACACTCTTGATCATGGACCAACCAACCTCTTAATATACAGTGGGTCATATCATCATCTTCTGGACTTATCCCAAACTTTGTTGCGGTTGGTTCCGTACTGTCCTACCTATCTGACCTTCATGACCCAACTAAGGAGACAACTGGCGACCTTAAAATAAAACTGAAGTCAGATTTTTGTTCAGTACTGACAACCTGTATCTAACGACGACCAAGATTATTGACAGCCGAAACCTATTGCTCAACGTGCCTTCCAAATGATGGAGGACGTCAAGAGTCCCCAAAAAGGCGTGTTTTTGGTCACCCATCTGATTACCAGCCGAGTGAAAGTTGCTTAATCTTGCTAGTCTTTCAAACTGCATGTGTGAAACTTGACTACGATCGTAGATTGTTAAGGCGGGAAAAAATGTACCTAACCGCACACCCCGTCGTCCCGTCCCGTGTTCGGGGCAAAAACAGGGTAGTGTGGGGCCCTCACCCACTAACCACACTAACACTGGAACTATGTTACATTACTTCGATGGTCCGCCGGCGGCTTATTACCCTTTCGGGTACCTGCTACTAGAAAAATGGACCTAAAATCATGAAAAATGATGTCCGACCTTATTACAGATCTTCTAGTAGATATTGATACCTCATGATAGAGAATAAAAATGATTAAGAACTCCTTTCTTTTCAGTGGTGCTCCCAGTTTTCTCCTATGGAACGGCAGTGGGCTGGCTGTCCCCTATGGGCTCGATGCTCATGTCTAAAGAGACTCCTGCAGCTGAACCAGTGCATCCTGACACGATATCGTGGATGGCATCGGTGGCATACATGGTTGGAACACCTACAGTGTTCCTTTTTGGATACGTCGTGGATAATTTTGGCAGGAAGAAGGCTTTATTGTTGACGTCATTTTCTATGGTTGTGAGTATTGCAATTTTACGTAATCGTATTGAGTAATTAATGCGAATGACGTCAGATGTTTATAGATATAGCTCTTATATAAGAATAAGAATTTTCACTCTTCGGAGTTTGAGATTCAAATCAAACAATCGCCAATTTGATAAAGTTTGTGATTGCACAGATGGCGTAGTGGTTTTGACCACCTGTGTCGAGTGTAATGGGGATAGTTGTCTTTAAAAAGATAATAAAATCGTCACGATCACGAAATTAGTATAAATAAATATGTACCTATATCTAATACTTAGTAAGAATATGAATTCATAATGATCATAGGTAGATAACATTATTTATAAGTGATCATACTTGTTAGAGTTTTTATTGGTTTTGAAGGGTTGAAGATCACTAAAGTAATAATCCAACAATAGATGGCGGGTTTATTTTATGGGTTAGAACTCCAGCCTACCCTGTTCATTGCAATGTTTTAAACACGGGATTTGCGGCTAGATTCATTTTACCCTCCTTAAAAAAAGAGTCGAAGACAGCAAATTGAATAGAAATATCTTGTAATGGACCGGCCGTTGTGGGTAACATTCCTATAAAGGACAGACTCTTTGTGTGACATACAAATGGTTATTCTAAGTCTGGGTGTACTCTGTGACCGTATCATATATACATATACCATCGTCCGTAAAGTGTAAGTTAGTAAAGTCCCCCGCTACAAGGATTATTTGTATGTGAACAAAAAAAAACTGGGCTAATCAAAAATAGCTGTATCTAGCGTGGCGTAATTTATGAAATAATGGCTAATAATAGATAATAAATAATAATAATAATGGCTCTTTACATGCGGCCTGATTTCCTATTTTTTCTTTTCTGTAGATGTAGACCTACTGTTGTAAACTGACACCACCACAGGTACCCACCATTTGTTATTTTATTAATTCTCTTCACATGTCATCATAATTACTGACCCAGTATTGACCATGGGTGGCCTCTCTAAATGAGAATATTACACCCAGACTCAAAACAACTATTTATGGATCACACAAAGAGTTGTCCTGTCCCACAACACTCATGCATCTGTGCAGTCATTACAATTTTCGACCTCACTATAACTGTACCTAAGTCTATACTAATAAATGGAGAGCCGTTTTTTTGTTCGGTTATACTGCGAAAACTACTGAACCGATTAGAATAATACTTATACCATAAGATGTAGCGTGTTTCGGAGAAGATTTTAGTATATAATATGATGGTGATTACATATCCGGGACCTATATTTTTGATGTGAAACATCTAATGTGGAGGGAGGGTAAAACCGGCTGTTAGCGTAGCGACGCTTATACCTAATAATAGGAATCCAATCTGAATTTGATTTCTCAACGATAATACTATGACGCGAGCGAAGTCACGGGGAATGTACTAGTATTATATGAACCACATCAGTGACATTATTCGTCAAATATTTTAATAAGTAATGTATAATTATGCTCTTCTGTTTAACTAGCAAGTATTTGGCCGCGTGCATGGATTTACATTTTGAGAGCACATTTTACGAATTTATTTTGGTGGATCATTCTATATACTCATGAACTCTTATGCAAATGTTGATGCTATGACATTTTCAAATAAAACATGTGATTGAAGCTAGTCAAATATAACTTAACCACGCCTAATAATCACCATTACGGCACGTTATGCAGTGGCTTCTAAATAACATCCAGGCCTGAATAAAAGAATCCAAGTTTTCCACGACTGTCGTATGAGGCGACTAATGGAAGTAAGCAATTGTCATCCACTGCATGACTGGTGGTAGGGCTGGGTACCAAGTTGCAGTACTCACTTGGTATCGGGCCCGAGCGGGTTGGTACCACCATTTCGCGTGTGACCGGCCATGAAGCACATCGTTGCGTTTTGGCTGTAGCAGGAGGTAGCCGTTTATTCTTTCATTTCATATCTGTGAAATGAAATGGTGAGCAGCGGCTTGACAATACACTCGGTATAGTTGAGTCCATGAGCGACGGTTGCCATTTACCATCAGATGGGCTGTTGCTCGTCTGCCACTAAATGCAATAAAAAAAATGACATTTTAAGCTCGCCAGTTGTCTCCTTAGTTGGGTCGTGTTGTTAGATACGCAGCCTAAGTATTGGTGGATCAACTAAAACCGAATATATCGGAAGCCAAACCCATTTAGTCTTGGGATAAGGATATGTGATGATCATAATATCACAAAGTCATTGTTCACGTCTACCTGTTCCTCTTACTTCTTCTATACAGCGCAACAGATCTTTTGTAGTAGTATACCGGTTACCGGTATAACGTGCGCAGTGTACATTGGGACCGGCAGAACCTCTTTACCCGCCCGACGGGGGTATCCATAAAGCATTTTCCTCGCGTAATAAAAAATAAAAATAAAAAGGCGCCTTTACTTACTTATCATCACGCCATCTCTCTTGCGGGGTAGACAGAGAGAACAAAATTCATTCATAATTCTTGCATACATCTCTCGCTTCCTCAACATTGATAATTCTCTTTATACAAGTCCGTTTCGGGACTTCTGAGTCCACCTTCCTATAATACATTGACCGATTTGCTCTAGGTAGGTAGGTTTCCGAAAAAGGCTATAGTACCATAGGCCACATACATACGCTGCGCCAGATTATAGAAAAGACCGGGGAGTATAATCGGCCTCTGTGTCTGGCGTTTGTGGACTATGAGAAAGCCTTCGATTCGATCGAAACTTGGGCGGTGCTGCAGTTCCTTCAGCGGTGCCAAATTGATTATCGGTACATCGAAGTGTGATTGTATAGAAACGCCACTATGTCAGTCCGTGTACAGGACAGGAGTACGAAACCGATCAAACTGCACAAAGGTGTTAGACAGGGAGACGTTATGTCCCCTAAACTCTTCACCACTGCATTGGAAGATGTCTTCAAGCTCTTGGACTGAACCGGATTCGGCATCAACATCAATAGCAAATACATCACTCACCTTCGATATGCTGTCGACATAGTAGTCATGGCAGAATCGCTGGAGGACCTTGGCACCATGCTCAATGATCTCAGCAGGGTTTCCCGACTAGTGGGTCTCAAAATTAACATGGATAAGACGAAAGTCATGTCTAATGTCCATGTCATTTCAGCACCAGTTCTAGTCGGGAGTGCGCTTCTCGAAGTTGTCGTCCACTTTCTACCTAGGACAAACAGTCCAGTTATGTAGACACAACTTCGAGAAAGAGGTCAATCGACGAATCCAGCTCGGCTGTGCAGCGTTCGGAAAGCTGAGAAAGATCTATATATCCAATATTCCACAGTGTCTGAAGACGAAGGTCTACGACCAGTGTGTGTTACCGGTGATGACTTACGGAACAGAGGCGTGGTCTCTGAATGTTGGCCTTATATCAAGGCTCAAAGTCGCTCAGCGTGACATGGAGCGGGCTATGCTTGGGATCTCTCTATGTGATAAGATCTGTAATGCGGAAATCCGTTGGAGAACGGGAGTAACCGACATAGCCCGCAGGGTCAGTATGCTGAACTGGCAATGGGCAGGCCACATCGCTTGACAAACCGACAACCGTTAGCTAGGGCAGAAAGGTTCTCGAGTGGCAATCAGGTATCGGACGGTGCAGCGTAGGACGTCCTCCCACCAGGTGGACCGATGACCTTGTCAAAGTCGCAGGCAGTCGTTGGATGGAAGCGGTGAAGGGGGGTTAGGCACAATCTCATATCTCACATTTCGATCGTATCGTGATCACTGTGATTGGTTGTGAGATCACCGTGATTGGCCAACGGATTATTGCGACATCACGCGTCGATTTCTCAACCAATCATAGTGATCACGATACGATCGACATGTGAGATATGAGATTCTACCTAACCCACCAGGGGGGATAGGCAGAATCTCATCCGTTGGCCAATCACAGTGATCACGATACGATCGGCATGTGAGATATGACATTCTGCCTAACCCGACAGGACCGTTCGCTGTGGCGTTCTCTTAGGGAGGCCTATGTCCAGCAGTGGACGATAAAAGGCTGATAGATGGATGGAGATTGGTCTCGGTCTCTCCCTGTACAGCTACATCCTTCAACTTTTGCATTGTATATCTTCTTAACCAATCGCTCATCCGGCATTTTGTCCACATATACGCACCATTGAAATATTCCCTTTCGCATCTTTACACAAATACTTTTTTTCATATCTACTCGCTCTTACGTCGTCGTGGCAAATACAGTCAGTCAGCCTAACTCCACAAATATTCTGTGGAGCTATTGCCAGCTAAAACCAAAACAAATCAATATGCTACCCGGTTTTATATTTAAAATGTATAGCGATTAGAGATTAAAAAATATTTGTGAGGTCTCTTATATCAAGCGCATAAGGTCGTTGGTAGAAGCTAGTACAAAATAAATGTTTTAATTTGTTCTCAAAACCAACTTCAATATTCGAAAAACATTTAGGGCAGAGCGTCTGTAGACACATTTGTAGACAAGTCAATATTTGCGCTTACCGTTACCACTGGCTCTAATTGGTGATCCAGTGGGAAGAACCGGCAAGAAAATCAATCATTTGAAAAGTAAATGCGACGAGTTCCGTTGTACAACTAATGTACTTACATTACATTTTACTAGAAGTTGCCCACGAGTTATATAAATTTAGGGCAGATCAATTCAAATATTGGAGTAGTAGTAAGTACCTAAAGATATGAATATAAATGTTCTGGGAGCATTTACTTAGTTACATAAAGTAAAATAGATATATGTATATTATTACATACTTGCTGACCCGACAGATGTTGTCCTGTCTTAGCTATGAATATTCAATTACTTGCAAACTGTCAAACGCGCTGAGATAAGATTGTTATTTGAAATTTTTAAATTTTCTGCACATTTTTCTTATTATTTCTTTTATAAGAACCTCCTTCTGACAATAATAAACACAACTAAAAAAGAATTAGCGAAATTGTTTCATTCGTTCACGCGTTGCGATGACCAAGGGAAATAGAGATTCATTTTTTATATAGATTATAGTTTGTCATGATCAAAGTGGTTTTAATTGGAAGACTGACATAGCTTCCACGATATGGTATCATACAAATATTAGCTTGCAAAATTATTTAGATATTTGTATATATATGTTTAGCATTTGACTTTGTGTTTAATTGCAAAATTATTTTTAATCAACTTTAAGAAAAACTATATAGCTCTAATTATAATTTGTGAATAAGGAAAAAGAGTACCTATTTTAGTACGAGCGGGAATCGAACCTGCGTCCCTTCCTTTCCGAGGAAGTGCTCTAATCCACTGAGTGTGATTTTTTACACATTTTGATCTATATTTTCAATATGCCATCAAATAGTATGAATTTTAATTGCAAAATTAAACTTACTACATTGGATGAATGCATGTATATGCATTGCCGATAGATGGCGTTGGCCGTTGAGACAAATGTGATGAAGAAATTCGGTATTTCTAGAAATAGTACGATAGCTCAATGGATTAGAGCACTTCCCCAGAAAGGAAAGGACGCAGGTTTGATTCCCGCTCGTACTAAAATACTCTTTTTCCTTACTCACAAATTATAATTTGTACTTTAAGAGTAGCTGAGCATGTCAAGTGCTAAAATATATCTATCTATGCGATTGTACAATTATGTTTTGTGTATGTTTATAAATTCTTTGTTTATGTTTTATTGCGTAAGAATTTATTTAAATAGGTTAATTTTAGGTTTAGTTTCTGTTTTAAGATTTGTTTAAAAATTTAAAATTTATTTTCTGGGCTAACTGTAGTGAAAAAGAAAGAATATTTAAGGCACAAAAACGTTGCATAAGATATTATTATAAGTTTAATTTAAAACCCACAGATACTATCTATGCAATTGTACAATTATGTTTTGTGTATGTTTATAAATTCTTTGTTTATGTTTTTTTGCGTAAGAATTTATTTAAATAGGTTAATTTTAGGTTTAGTTTCTGTTTTAAGATATGTTTAAAAATTTAAAATTTATTTTCTGGGCTAACTGTAGTGAAAAAGAAAGAATATTTAAGGCACAAAAACGTTGCATAAGATATTATTATAAGTTTAATTTAAAACCCACAGATAGATGTGTACCTATTTTTAACTCTCAGAACATAGTTTATTAACTGTTCCATGTCTTTATATTTTAGAAATAGCTTTGTTTGTTAAATCTAACCCTCAGTTATACTTAACATTGAATGAAGCTCGTCACAGAAACGTTACTCTGAGTCACAATATCAGTATTTGCTATTTAAAGGAGTATTCAAAACTGCATTGTTAAAAGAAAAGTTTTCTTGTCTTGGCACCAGTTATTTTTAATAAAATTCCAACTATCTTCAAGGAACTACCTTTGAGAATGTTTAAAAAACACCTAACTGCTATTTTATTATACTAGTGTTGCTATTCTGTATCGGAATTTGTAAACGATAAGTCATTAAATGACAGGCTTATAAGTCACCTTCTGTAGTTGCATGTAAGTTTTTTGTTTCAGATCAATAAGTTTCAGACTATGGTGAAGATGTTTTGGAATAATACCGGTGATGTTAAGATCTGTGTATTTGTGTATTTTTTCAGATATTGTTTTTTGTAGACTGTGGGTATTAGGCAGAGTAATATCATTAGGGTATGTAGTTTTATTTATTTTATCTTGTGGTATTATGTCAGAGCGGTTATAGTGGACATAGTATAATATCAATCGTAGTACAATTTGTGTGTACTGTTTTCTAAGATAGGATTAGGGTTATACTTGTAATATGGTGTGCGAGTGTTCGGAATGAGTTGGTGTTTGAGTGCTAGATTTTGGTGTATGATGGCTATTTGATTGTGTCTGTGTGTAGTCTGTTTGTGCAAGGTTGGGGCATGCTCCAGTGACGTGTTGGATGTTTTCAAGTTGATTGTGGCATTTTCGGCATCTATCATCTGTGAGTTTAGTATCTTTAATTATATGTTTTCTGTAATTTTTAGTGTTCATGACTTGGTCTTGAATTGCTATCATAAAGCCTTCAGTCTACGGGAACAGGGATCCTAATGCGAGCCATTTGTTAGATGCTATAGAGTCTATATTATGTGATTGTTCTAGATCGTGAGGTTGCCGACCATGTAGTACTTTCTTCTTCCACTGTTCTTTCTTTGATTTTACTAAGTCATTATCTATGTTGGATTTAATCGGATCAGTTAGTATTTAAATATTTTTATATATATTTTTAGCATTTGACATGCTTAGCACTATTCATTAAACACAAAGTGGAAAATGTGAACTCGAAAATAACAGTCATGAGCAGGATTTGAACCTGCATCTCCTGGATACCGTCCAGATGCTTTGCCAATTCAGCCATCGTGACAATTGCTCCTGACTGCTAATCCCGATAACACATTCATACTTAACGTCTTTGGGTGACGCCTGCGCTTTCTGTCGGAAGTATTTTTATACATTATACCGACCGGGTATACTTAATTTTACAATTAAGATTTTACCTAATAATGACGCAAACCCTATAAATACGAGTATTTAGTAATTTTTATATATTTTTTTAGCATTTTACATGCTTAGCACTATACATTAAACATAAAGTGGAAAATGTGAAATCGAAAATAACAGTCATGAGCAGGATTTAAACATGCATCTCCTGGATCCAGATACTTTGCCAATTCAGCCATAGTGACAACCACCAGCAAGGTAACCAACCACACAGCATAAAAAAGAGTCGATTCACAAAAATATTTTATAAATTTGGTACAATTGTACCTATTGTATAGAATACGAAAGACGTGGTATCAATACCTAATTACAGTATTAGTTCAAACACAAGTTTAAGCTAATAAGAACTTATGTGAATATTAAATATGTGCTTAATGTAAGTGGTCGGTAAATATACGATTGTAAAATTAAATTTTGTATTTACGATAAGTGATCATAGTCATACCAAAATTTACCAGCTGCATAAAACTGATTTCGGGAAAATCTTGTATTATTTATTTCCTGTTATTCAGCTGTAACAGAGCTGTGTCTGTATATTTAAGATATTTGAAAATTACTGTATTAGGCTATATAGGCATCTCGAGGGATGTGCTGTTGGCGGTGTCGCTTGACATCGCCAACGCCTTCAATAGTCTGCCATTCGGCTGCATTAAAGAGGCACTCCGGTACCATGGAGTGCCCCTTTACCTAAGGCGGCTGGTGGCAGACTACCTCGACGGCCGCAGCGTCCTCTTCGTGGACCGGGAAGGGGACGTTGTAAGGAGGGCTATGTCGTGCGGTGTCCCGCAGGGTTCGGTTCTTGGGCCGCTCCTGTGGGACATCGGCTACGACTGGGTCCTCCGTGGCCGGCTCCCCCCCGGGCTGGGCGTAATTTGCTATGCAGACGATACGCTCGTCACAGCCCGGGGCTGGACCCTCGAGGAGGCGGCAACGCTGGCCACCTCAGGTACCGCGGAGGTGGTCAGGCGGATCGAAGCGCTGGGGCTTAGGGTGGCCCTTGAAAAGTCGGAGGCCCTACTCTTCCATGGGCGCCGACGGGGCCCGCCATCCAGCGCCTCGATAACGGTCAACGGTGTGGGCTTGCCAATCCAGGCCCACATCAAATATCTGGGCCTGGTATTGGATGGACGGTGGCACTTTGACGAGCACTTCCGCCGTCTTGCGCCAAAGCTCGTCGGCACGGCGTCCGCCCTCGGGCGACTGATGCCGAATTTGGGTGGACCGAGTCTCGCGTGTCGACGACTCTACGCGGGGGTAGTACGGTCGATGGCACTGTACGGCGCGCCCGTGTGGGCGGAGTCCCTGGCCGCTCGCAATAGGGCCCTTCTGTGGCGTCCACAGAGGGTCGTAGCGGTCAGGGCAATACGCGGGTACCGCACGGTCTCGACCGATGCAGCCTGTGCGCCGGCCGGAACCCCTCTGTTGAATCTGGAGGCGGAGGTGCTCGCCGACGTCTATCGGCGGGCGTCGACGGCGCGACGGGCAGCCGCCCCTCGCCAAGCGCAATGTCATCGTGGCGGGAAGATGCCCGCCGCGCCACCGTCCTAAAGTGGAAGTCTCGGCTGGAGACGCCCCAGGCTGGTCTCTGGACCGTGGGGGCGCTCCAGCTGATCTTGGAAGAATGGGCAGGGCGGCAGCACGGGGTCCTCACCTTCCGGTTGGTGCAGGTTTTGTCGGGGTATGGTTGCTTCAGCAAATACCTGCACATGATCGCTAGGAGGGAGACGACCCCAGGCTGTCACCACTGCGGCTGCGACGAGACTCGGCGCAGCACACGTTCGAGTCGTGCCCGGCCTGGGATGTGCAGCGCCGGGAACTCGTTGCAGTCATAGGCGTGGACCTGTCGTTGCCGGCCGTTGCGCGAGCGATGGTTGGCAGTGACAGGGCCTGGACCGCGGTCGCCGCCTTTTGCGAGGCTGTCATCTCGCGGAAGGAGGTGGCGGAGAGGGCCCGGGAGGAATCCTCCTTCGCGGACCCGATTCGCCGCCGGCGCGCGGGGTGGCGTGCGCGCGCTTACCTGCGCCTGATGCCGCCCTAGCCGAGGCTGCGGACGGTGGGGTCGGGGAGTACCCTGCCATCCGCGGAAGACTACCGCGAAGGTGCGACACCCAAGTGCGCGAGGCGTCGCTTAAGAGAGGATGCCCGAAGGGACTGCCGCCTGCGGATCGCGGTCGAAACGACGCGGTACTCATGATCCGCCGTAGCAAGGGCGGGTGGAGGCGCACGGTGGGTTTTTAGTGGGTGAGAGCCCCACTCTACCCCGTTGTCTCCCCGGGCAGCGGGGTGGGCGGTAGGACATTTTTGCCCAAATAAAATAAAAAAAAAGGCTGTATAGGCGTGTCTGAACACAAAACAATTATTTTTAGGTTTTTTGTCTGTTGGTTCGTTATTAAGTATATAATATGCTTGGTATTTCCCTACGTGATCGAATCCGTAATACGGAGATCTGTAGGAGAACGAGAGTGACCGACATAGCTCGTCGGGTTGGCATGACGAACCGACAACCGTTGGGGAAAAATGGTTCTCTTGGAGAGGCCTACGTCGAGCAGTGGACGTTGAAAGGCTGATGTCTGGATGGATTAGACTTAAAAAGTGGTATACATTGTATCCCGCTACTATATCGGCTCAGATTCCCGATATAGTAGCAGCTTTAACCTAAAAACCAGCTTTTGGCTATGGCGGAGATCTATATCATTTTGATTGGATCTTGGGCTGATTTTACTGATTAATAATGTATCATATCATCAATTTAGAGTCAATGAGTAATTTTTCATCCCGCTTTGGTGAGAGGCCATGTCCATGGGTCTCCTTACCTGGTAGGAGAGGACACCCATGGCTATTAGTGGAACAATAAAAGGGTTGGACAAAAAAATTCGTTTTTGAGTATATTGTACAAATATGAGGCATTTTTGTTGTTTTAATTTGTTGGTCGATATGGACCCAGTTATATCTTTTAATGAGCTTAGTTTGTCTTTTTGATTAATTATTCAGAAAGAACTAATTAACCCGTCAACTGACAGGATTATTATTTACTATTATTTCAACAAGTTCTAAACGAGCGTTAGACTCCCGGGAGTCTTACACGTGCCGGCCAATAGCGCGCCAAGGCCACGCGGCGCCGCGAGAGGCCACGCGCCGCAACGGGTGGCCGTATTTTTCTAAAAAAAATCTAAAAAAAAAACTACTTACCCATTGTTGAAAAATCCATGTTTATTGTCAAGTATAATAACTATTTTATGCACTAAAACACTTAAAAACACTATCCACTAATTATTATAATAACACTGACTTTATAAAGCGAAAACTTTTCACAAACTTTAATTTTATTTCACTTTCGCGTTGAAATCTCGACTTTATTACCGTCCCGTTCGAGTCCATTGACGCAACTGGCTGACGTTTACGTTTGGGATTTATTTCTCGTTGATACAGTATATATAGGCTTAGGCAAAAATCATGAACAGCTTGTAGAATGAACAGTCTGTATCGGGCAAAAATTTTAGAGTAGATAGCATTGAAAGTTAAGGAGTAGGAAATAAATTTTTAGCGCCAAATTTTTTTGCGACCGCGCGCGCGGCTCGGCCCTTTTTTTTTTGCGATGTTGACTCTTATTGCAAGCTTTGGAGATTCTTTTGGACTTTTTTATCAATTGTCGAGGTCATTGATCCGAGACTCCCGGGAGTCTAACGCGTTTCAAGCGATTAACAGCGGTCGCAGATTATTTTAATAGAAGTTCACGACTAAAATCTTAAGCTAAATATAATTTATTATGAAAATGAATTATGAAAAGGCCTACTTATGGAACAATCTCTCTGTCGCGCAGGACTTTACTAACAATTTAGCTGACACAACAACAAACTCAATATTTGTGGGTACAAAGAACATCCCGCGTGACAATCGAACCAACAACACCCGGCTTGGGAATTCAGTGTCTAAACCACTCTGCCATCTATACCTACTATTATAAAGCTGTAACAGTGTTGTCTGTACATTTAAGATATTTGAGAAAAAATAACTTTATTAGGCTATATAGGCGTGTCTAAAAACAAAAATATTTTAAACATTTTTGATCTATATTTTTTAGCACTTGACATGCTCCGCCACTTTTTAAAGTAGGTACAAAAGCTTCCCGCTAGTTCAAAAATTCTCTTTTTCCTTATTCGCAAATAATTTGTACCTACTTCAAAAATATTTTTTTAGATTTTTTGTCTATTTGTCTGTTTATCTGTTTGTTTGTTCACGCAAAAACGACGGAACGGATTTTGATGCGACTTTTTTTATTTGGTAGCTCTTGATTAGACTTAAAAACTGGTATACATTTTATCCCGCTACTATATGGGGAACCTGAGATATAACCTAAAAACTAGCGGGCAAAGGCTAGTTTGTATATATGTTTTTTATTACTATAATGATGTCATAGAAGCGCGCAAAAAGTACAGTCGAGACTTGAACTGCCCGCGCGTTTGCCATAATGCAGCGTATTTGCGACCTATGCGTTACTCGCTTAAAAAATCATGTGTTAGTATTTAAATTTTTTTTTAATGGTTACTCCTTGCACTATGGTATAATCCTTGTATCTTGTCTTGTACGCCGCGGCGTACTATACAGACATACAATTTCAGGGACACAAAGTACACTCAGACTCAGAACAACCATTTGTGGATCACACAAAGAGTTGTCCTGTATGGGAATCGAACCCACAACACTCGGGCGAGAAGCCGGTATCTAAACCACTCCACCATCTGTGCAATCAATTTCATTCATTGTTCAAATATTTTCAGCTGTGTTGGAGTTTGAAGCTTTATTCTACCGCAACATGGGCTTTGATAACGGCGCGGGCGATCGTCGGTCTTGGCGTCAGCGGCGCCTACGTTGTAACTCCCTTATACATCAAAGAGATCAGTGAGGACTCCATTAGAGGGACGTTGGGCAGTTTGGTCGTGCTTTCTCAAAACCTGGGGAATTTAGTAGTGTATATCATGGGCGAGTATATGAGCTACCACGCCGTACTGTGGGTCTGTTTGGCTGTACCCTTGTTGCATTTGCTACTGTTTACAACCATGCCAGAAACGCCTTCTTACTTGCTGAAATGCGGGAAAGTTGAGGTAAGATTTTTCAAGGAAAACATTATATTTTCGGATGAGGTAGCCGGTTAATCTATATTGGGCTACAGTGTCTAACCAGGGGGGTTAGGCAGAATCTCATATCTCACAAGTCGATCGTATCGTGATCACTGTGATTGGTTGGGAGATTACTGTCATTGGCCAACGGATTCTTGTGACATCACGCGTCGATTTCTCAACCAATCACATTGATCACGATATGATCGACACGTGAAATATGAGATTCTGCCTAACCCCCCAGGGCCCGTAAAATGTAACTCACTAAATCGGATCGACATCGTATCGTCTGGCTTGTGATTGGTAGAAAAACAGACGCGTGATGTCACAGTAATCCCTCGGCCAATCACGGTGATCTTTCAACCAATCACAATGACACGATGTCATGTCGATATGATCGAGTGAGATACAATCTAACCACCCAGGGCCCGTAGAATGTAACTCACTAAATCGTATCGACATCGCATCGTGCCATTGTCATTAATTGAGAGATCTTGAAAAATCATCGTGATTGGTTGAGCAATTATTGTGACATCACGTGTCTATGTCTCTACCAATCACAAATAACACGATATGATGTCGATACGATTTTTTGAATCACATTCTAATGTAGTAGAACACTCTCTCATTCAGAGAAGATCGCGACCCGGGTTAGTAGCGCACCCGTTCTATTTTTAAGCTTCCCTATATTAAATATTACAAATGTTTATTATAAAGTATGAGTGACCAGTATTTTAGCACTTGACATGTTCAGCTACTAAAAAAACAAATAATTTGTGAAAGTGGAACAAGAGAGTTTTACTACGAGCAGGATTCGGACCTGCGTCCCATCCAATCCAGGGAAGTACTCGGGACCGCTAAGCTATCGCAGTCACCTGACTGTGTCACCCAATCTCTACTTCAAATTAATAAAAGTCTCTTTTTCCACTTTCACAAATAATTTGTTCTTTATGATGATCAACTATGATACGATGAAATTAAATACTCAAAAGATATTTTGCCGTACTTAGCTCATAATAATCAATTCGTACTGTTGGGGTTTTATAATCCATTCATTTTACTTTAAACTTGTTGACGAGTTAGCTAATACAACCATCCTAATCTAATCCAATGGTGTCTTAAAATATGAGCCTTTTTATTATCAGGAAGCACGCGACGCATTGGCCTGGTTACGATGCAGGAACGTCTCCGAGCCGGCTGTCGACGAAGAACTACAGAAACTACTGCTTGAGCTGGAGCAGAGCAAGTCTGGCGAAGTCCCTAATGCACTTAAGACATTAAGTAAGTAAATCTTTAAATTAATGCAGCTAAGAAAGTGTGAGAAGGAACATTTAAAGAAAAAGCGGTTGGTAGTGCGTCTGATAAATAAAGATTATGTTTATTAAACTCGGTTTTAAGTTCATTGCGTTGAGGCAAGTGCAATACGTAGAGACATTTAAAAACAATTGTATAGATCAAATTGAAATTCAATTCAAATTCAAAAATATCTTTATTTTATAGTCCTATTACCTATATAACACTTAAAATCTACAAGAATACACTAATAATTAACACGAGCGCCTGAGGCGAGTGCATCCGCAACAATGTTGATAAGGAGATTGGGTATGGTATGGTCCTTATTCACAAATTATAATTTGTACTTTAAGAGTAGCTGAGCATGTCAAATGCTAAAATATAAATCAAAATGTTTAAAAAAAATCACGCCATCAAATATTATGAATTTTAATTGCAAAATTAAACTTACTATATTGGATTAATGCATGTAAATGCGTTCCCATAGAGGGCGTTGGTCGTTAAGACAAATGTGATAAGGAGATTGGGTATGTCTAAAAGATAGTACTGTAGCTCAGTGGATTAGAGACGCAGGTTCGATTCCCGCCTGTACTAAAATACTCTTTTTCCTTATTCACAAATTACAATTTGTACTTTAAGAGCATTGCTCTCAACATTATGATAATAGAAAAAAAAATCCCTGTGCCTCTTAGGTTCTCCTGTCCTCGGTGAATCAATTTCAGATGTTGTTGAGTAAAACATACAAAATGTTCGTGCTGTTTCGGAGAGATAACTTAAAATTAACTCACATATGGCTTTTACTATAATCAGACACTGTTTGCTTCTGCCAAAATTTACGTATGATTTACGATGCTGCCAACTCTAGAATTCCATCCATCCATCAGCCTTTCATCGTCCACTGCTGGACATAGGCCTCCCCAAAATGGGGGTTTTACGATAATCGCCACGCTTGGCAGGCGGGTTGGCGATCGCAGTGGATGTTTTTAGTACACAGGGGAACGCTGCTACCCGGTCCCCCGATAATCCCTTAGTCGGCTTTTACGACTCTCATAGGAAGAGACGGGGTGGAGCTATTCTTAGTGCCGGCCCCACACGGCGAACTCTAGAATTACCCTAGTCTTTTACAGCAGTTGGACTGCATCGTAAAGGATAGCTCACTTCCATTTTAAATATTTCTTTGGATAATCGTTCTTGGTGTCAGGCTTCCCTACTAATAAGGTTATGTGGTTTTGGGATTCGAAAAATTTCGAGTGTATCCTTGGCGGCATTTTTAGCCTCAGTTAATAGTATACAAAATTTGGTAAACCTAATATTAGCACCTATTTTAGGCGATGTTGAAATTTGTTTTTTGACTGAAGCTTTAAATGTATGGAAAATAGCCTGTTCAAATGGTGGTCTCCCAAAGGATCCGTCCTCGCGAAGGCAGTAGGACGAGCCGCTTTGTGAGCTGGTACGGAATATTTTTTTAAATACGTGAGTACGTACGCCAGTAGCCTCACAAAACGTGCTCGTCTTTTAGCTGTTTCTCGTTGGGAATCGGGCCTTTGGTTGCAGACTCTACCATCAAATGTATTAGGCACGTTGCTAGATAATAACACCTTCCGTATAGCCATATCATTACGTATCGGTGCTCCGTGCCTTGTTCCACACCGCTGCGCGTGCACTGATAATGTAGATGTTTTGAGTTACCACGGGCTGTCATGCATTAGAAGTGTTGGTCGTGCATCTCGTCATAGCACTCTAAATGACGTTATCCGTCGGGTCTTTGGTAGTGCTAACGTCCCTGTAACTTTGGAGCCTCCCCAACTTTTAAGGGTCGATGGCAAAAGACCCGACGGAATGACTCCCTGGAAGATGGGACGACCACTAGTGTGAGATGCTACCTGTGTACATTGGCATCGTCTCATCTTCCAGAATCATCACGGAGTGCTGGTGGCGCGGCTGCTCCTGCGGAACCACTCAAGCGGCGCAAATATGCTAACCTCAATAAAGGTTACTTTTTTGTGCCGTTTGGTGTGGAGACAATTGGCCCTTGAGGACCCGAAGCTCTTAAAATGTATAAGGAATTGCCGGGTCGTCTTGTGGAGTCGACACTTGATCGAAATACTGGGCTATATCTTTGCCAAAGATTAAGCCTCGCCATCTAGCGAGGTAATGCTGCCAGCATTTTAGGAACGTTGCCGGTTGTGGATTCGCGGGAGTTCGCTCAAGTGTCTTTATACCTATCTTAATTTATGTTCTATGTTTTTCTTTTAGGTGTATATAGTTAATTTAGTTAAAATTCAATCAATATGAGGATTAGTAGATGAAATGTCATTATTTTTATTACTATAAATTTCATGAGTTAAATTACAAATGACAACATTAGATTGCTCAATAAAAGCAAAGTTGTTAGCCAAGTTCTTGGTCGATGTACAAAAAAAATATGATAGCGAAGCAGCTACCTGTTGTAAAATATTTACAAATATCTTCTTTCAAATAATAATAATGCTTATTAACATAATTGTTAATGTCAATGATATGCATTTTATCACTTACTAGCTGCTACGCGCTACTTCGTCTGCGTGAAATTTAGTTATTTTCTTTTTTATTGCAGAATCCTAATTATTTTTCCAACATAAATTTGTAAGCCCCGACCCGTGAGTCCCGTCCAAATCGGTCCAGCTATGCAGGAGATTAGCCGTGGATGTGTATTCCGCGTATAGGTATACTTAGGTATCTATTTGAATTGTTATTCGTTCACAATTTCATGGGTATTTTGAATTTTTTTGATGATGATTTAATTGATGAATAGAAATATTTTTATAATGTAATGTGAACATTACTATTTTCTTTACATTTAGTTCTAAGTTTCTTACTATATTGCAATAACTGTCTCAATTTATTTCAATGATCAAATTATTTGTAAATGTGCATTTTTTTCTTTTCATTAATCCTCGGATTTGAACGATTTATTTGAATTAAAAAGCTGCTGATTGGTCCAGCTGTTCTCTAGTTTTGCGCTTAGCAACACATTTAGTTATTCATATTTATTTATATAGAATATATTAGATTCTTTTCACGACCTCCTTTGTGTGGACTTCAAAATTACATTAATATAAAGAACAAATTATTTGTAAATGTGGAAAAAGAGAAATTTACTGCGAGCGGGATTCAAACCTGCGTCCCTTCCAATCCGGGAAGTGCTCTAGATCGCTAAGCAATCGCATTGACCAACGGCCATTCCCAATCTCCACATCACATTAGTCTTTACGACCCACGCCACCTATGAATGCATTTACATACATTAGTCCAGTAAAGAATATAATAAATAAAATTCATGAAAATTTTAGAGCAATTTTTAATATTTACTTAATTACTAGCTCACCCGGCGTACTTCGTACTGCCGTATTCTATTTTTCGTGAATATTTTGCAATGAAAATTATTAAATCAAAATATCGCTATTAAAAAATAGGGGTTGGCAGTAGAAGGGTAAAAATTTAGGACTGTGTTTTTAATGCCGAATCATAAAAAAAGTTGAAATAATTAATTTTGTACACAAAATTAAAAAAAAATTGGGTATTAAAAATATCACTTAGGGGTATGAAAAATATCACCGAAGGAATGTAACACAGTTCCAGTGGCCCACCAATAAAGGCGGAGAGACGGCACACGGCTGGTTTCTTTAGTGGGTGCAGGCCCCACACTACCCTGTTCGTTGCCCCGAACGACGGGGTGTGCGGTTAGGAACATTTTTTCCCGCCTTAACAAAAAAAAAAGGGTTATGAAAAATAGTTTAGATACATCCTATTTTCAGACAGAATATACACCCACATTTTCATAAGAATCGGTCAAGCCGTTTCGGAGGAGTATGGCGACAAACACTGTGACACGAACATTTTATATAATATAAGATAAATGATTGAAGCATCCGAAATAAACACGATAGTAGTATGATCAACTTTAAATTACAACATAAGCTTCAAAGAATTAAAATAGTTGTTTTCGCTTATTTTTAGTTGCCACTCGGGTACAACAGGTAACCAGCTGGCACGTCTACCATAAATTAAATTCAAAAACATGACCCTGCAGCTAATTAGACGTTCGAATCACTTGTATGCTTAGACAAATGATAACAATACAAGTAAACTCTACTAGTTGGTAACGGAACATTGTCTAAACACAGCCTCACGGTAGACTGCACGAGCTAACATCCATAGCTAATGCTGTATACGAGTCTGTATTTGCCTATACGAAATAGGATTTTGGGTCACAACAGAAGTTACAAAAAATTGGTAGTAGTCTATGGATTTAGGCAAATTGACAACCGTAATTTACGGTATTGACAACAATTTTACTATGGTTTAACTTTTTAGGCCGTGTGGGGCCGGCTTTACAATTGTCCCACCCCTCTCTAACCACGGGAGTCGTAAGAGCCGACTGAGGAAATACCAGGGGAGTGGGCAGCAGCACTCCCTCGAGTATTAACAACGAGATGGCTTACTTACTACTTTGCGATATAAAATATTTAGGGTGCATCTGCAACCACTGAAGCAACGTCATACGGTTTCAGTGGTCCGCCAGTGCAGGCGGTTTATTTAGTCTGAGGACCACTAACTACCCTGTTCATTGCCCGGAACTACGGGGTGTACGGCTAGGTACATTTTAACCTGTTTTAAAGAAAAGGGAACATCTGCAAAGCAAAGCTGGCGATGGCTATTACCTGAAAAGTCATTGCAGGCTTTCACAATCACAGTTTTTTATAAATTTTTAATATTGATGTTTTCGAAATGATGTATTTTTATTTATACTACATGGTGGCGAACAAGCATACGGCCCACCTGATGGTAAGCGGTTACCGTAGCCTAATAGACGCTAGCAATACCAGAGGCATCACTCGCGCGTCGCCATCTCCAAGGAAAGGGATACTAAGGAGAGGATAGGCAGCGGGTTCGGGCCTCCGGCGCTTTCACTCACCATATGAAACAACGGTAGGAGTAACTACTGTTGTTACACGCTGATCTTATGTGAGAGGGTGGTACTTCCCCGATCGAGCCGGCCTATTCGCACTGGGATAAGCAAGCCTGTACCAATAAATGTGTGTGTGTGTCTTTACAAATTAAACTAGTGTAGAAAAACATCGCGAGAAAACTTGCATGCCTTTTTTTTTGTTTAGGCGGGAAAAAATATTCCTAACCGCACACCCCGTCGTTTGGGGCAACGAACAGGGTAGTGTGGGGCCTTCACCCACTAAAGAAACCCGCCGTGTGCCGTCTCTCCGCCTTTATTGGCGGGCCACTGGAACTATGTTACATTCCTTCGGTGGAACAAAACATGCATGTCTGAGAGAATTTCTCGACGGCTTGTGTAGTCTGGTAACCTGCACTGACAGAAATCCTTATCCTTCGGAACGAAGATCCTTGCCTAATTGTAGGACAGTAATATTTTAGGTTGGGAAAAAAATAACCTCTGTCTCAAAATGAAGGTGTGAGACTGTAGGTAATAAAAATTTCACGGTAATTAGTTACTAATTCGTGATAAGACTCGCGTTTTTCTCTGTTAGCGAACTGTAAACACATTGTTTGATTGTATTTTTATAGGTTTATAATAAAAATGTACTTAAGTGTTACGGAATATTGCATCAAAATATTAGCACTAACGTATTCTTGATTAGGTAATTAGAAGTGCGTAACTAAATCAGATCTCAATGTATCTTTACATTTAAATTTTAAATATTATTTTCACTTGGGTAATGATTCTAGCTCAATATTTCACAACCTAGGATTTTCCAGGAACCCGGAACCTCGTGGTGAATGCGTTCATGCCAAGACCATTGAGGCAATTTATACCTATATATTCTAAGTGCGCTAATCAATATATGTTCCAAAAAATGGGGTTTCTAAGGAAAGAGGCGCCGTGACATTGCATAGAGGTAACTCTTCTTCTCTTAACTTATATAGTCTTATCGGTGATACCCCGAGAAAAGTTCGAGGCTCGTCATTGATGGATTATAGATTAAGGAGGCTTGCCTTTTTTTTTAAAGCTAATGATGGCAGACGAGCCACGGCCCACATCAGGTGGGTAAGTGGTATCCGTCGCTCATGGACTGAACTATACTGAGAGTATTATCAAGCTGCTGCGCACCATTTCATTTCTCAGATATGAAATGAAAGAATAAACGGCTATCTGCTGCTACAGTCAAAACACACTGACGTGCTTCATGACCGGTCACACAGGAGACGGTGGTACCGATCCGTTTGGGCCCGATACCTAGTGAGTACTCTCACTTGGTACCCAGCCCTACCACCAGTTATGCAATGGGTGATAATTGCTTACATCCCTTAGTCGCCTTGTACAACACTCGCGGGAATGGATGGGGTGGTGATACTTGTATTCTTAGTCCGTCACCACACGGACAAAAATATTTGTTTATAGAAAGATGACGAAACGTTTTTAAACATTTTACATCTATTTCTTTCGAAAAAAATCGCGCCATCAAATAGTATGAATTTTAATTGCAAAATTAAACTTACTATATTGGATGCATGTAATGCTTGCCAATAGATGGCGTTAGTCGTAAGACAAATGTGATTAAGAATTTGGGATGATCGAAAGATCGTAGGATAGCTTAGTGGTTTAGAGCACCTCCCCGGATTGGAAAAGATGCGTGGTTCGATTCCCACTCCTACTAAAAATCTCTTTTTCTTTATACACAATTAATTTGTACTTTAAAAAGTAGCGGAGCATGTCATTTTCGAAAAAAAAATAGATCTAAAATATTTACGCTGTTAAGAGAACGAAAACATCGCGAGGAACCCTGCAAGCATGAGAGATTTTCTCGTAATCTTGTGAAGCCTTTTTTTTTAAGGCGGGTAAAAAAATGCATTTAAATGCATTGCCGATAGAGGGCGTTGGTCGTTAAGACAAATGTGATGAGGAAATTCGGTATTTCTAGAAATGGTACGTTAGCTCAATGGATTAGAGCACTTCCCCGGAAAGCAAGGGACGCAGGTTCGATTCCCGCTCGTACTAACACACTCTTTTTCCTTATTCACAAATTATAATTTGTACTTTAAGGGTAGTTGAGCATGTCAAATGCTAAAATATAGATCAAAATGCGGGAAAAAATGTTCCTAACCGCACACCCCGTCGTTCGGGGCAACGAAAAGGGTAATGTGGGGCCCTCACCCAATAAAGAAACCCGCCGTGTGCCATCTCTCCGCCTTTATTGGCGGGCCACCGAAACTATATTTCATTACTTCAGTGGAATCTTGTGAAGCCTGCTAAACTGCACTAGACCAGCGTGACGAACTAGGGCCTACATCCTTCTCAAAATACTCATTTTACGACAGCTCAGCGCGTAGGTCTTCTAACTACTGCACAACCTGTGCAGTTCACAATGCGCATTTTTTGAGAAAAGCTGTAAAAAGACAAGCCAGATTCTACCTAATTATATATAAGGGTAGCTGTGGCTAATGAACTCCACAATCCCGTCGGTAGTAATTTGTAGGAGGTTCAATGCAACGAAGCTCCATCCTCAAGAAATAAGAGTGACAGTAGGTTATCTTCCTCTACGACTTAAAGTGAAGAAAACGGTGGTAGGTAGGTACTTAGCTACATATTACTATTCAGATAGATTTAGGCAACAATTGAAGACTTACTTGCCACTAAATTTTACAACACTATTTATTGTACTTACATACTTTTCATCGTAACCTCATACGTTAGTGTTATATCCACGAGTACGTATTAATGGTGTAATAATATTTATTCATAATCCCTAATCGTACAGATCCGTTCCGCAGAATGCCTTCGCAGTTTAAAAAAAGTAATGATTCAGGCGAAATACAGACTATTTCAAGAAGCAAAGCAAACAATGTATTCTTATTTAAAAAAAAAGAACAATAATATCCATAAAGTTTGGTTACTCATTGGTACGTCATCTGAACATACATCATAAATCAAATTCCTATAGTGTCCATAAGTTTTGTCCGGAAACGTCCCATAACGGTAACGGTGACCACACCACCCACACCGTGGGAATGCACATAAAGCTTGTTACACTAACTTATTGCGTCGGCTGCACTTGTTAACTAACCGGGAGAACGGGTTGTGGTTATTCACGCCTTGCTTTTATTTATGTCTGCTAAAGCGAAGAGGCGCGCGGTAACCGACTATTAAATAACTATAAGCCATTTGTTTTGTATCCACTTAACTACAGTAGGTATAAACAAAACAGTACAAACTTTAAATCGAGACATTTTATTTTAAAATATAGCCTTAATCTAACATCCTTACTGATATTTTGAAAGTGCGTTTGTTTATTTATTTGTTACGCTTACACGCCGTAATTACTGAACTAAACATGTTTAAATTTTGCATACATTATAGTCTAGAACAAAATAAAGGTATGTCCTTTATTTTATCTCGAAAAATATATGGTTTCTATGGGATACCGTTTTGCATAAAGATAATTACGACGCCATGTATTGACATATTTATATTACTTGCCCCATTATGAAGCCCACGTGGACGGAGGTGCAGGGAAATCTGTACATCACAAGATCACGAGTTTGAACCCCGACTCGACTCGACCAAATGGTTTTAGGGTTAATTTGGTGTGGCTGGCCGTGTGGGGGCCGGCTTTTAGAATTGTCCCACCCCTCTCTACCCACGGGAGTCGTAAGAACCGACTGAGGGAATACCGGGGGAGTGGGCAGCAGCACTCCCTCGAATATTAACAACATCTACTGAGATCGCCAATCCGCCTGCCAAGCGTGGCGATTACGGCATTATACCCCATGACGGGACCGCTCGTTGTGGCGTTCTCTTGGGAAGGCCTATGTCCAGCAGTAGACGTCGAAAGGCTGATGGATGGGCGCCATCTACCGGAAGTATTTGCATACCTACATTATTCCGACCAGGTAAACTAAATTTTACAATTAAGATTTTTACCAAAAGGTTACGCCACCCAATACGTTAAAAACGAATGCGTTATCGAAATTAGCAGTCCCGAGCACTTGTCACGGGTGCTGAATTGGCAACGCATCTGGACGGTATCGAGGAGATGCAGGTTCAATTTGCGTTAATTTAGAGGCTAAGCATGGGCTAAGCATGTTAAATGATAAAAAATATATATAAAAATATAAAAACTTTGTCCCATATTACATAACAAGAGTTTTAAATTATGTTTTAATAGAATAATATATACGTCTACAATAGGTACCTAAATTTTTGTTAAGGCGGAAAAAATCTGCTAACCACACACTGCGTGTGGGGCCCTCACCCACCAAATAAACCCGCGTCATGTGCCATCTCTCCGCCTGTATTGCGAACCACTGGAACTGTGTGACATTACTTCAGTTATAGATACAATATGTATCTACGTATAATGTTTTCATAGTACCTAGTTCACAGTCAACAGCTTCCGCTGACCCAAACCGCACTGGGGCGGCGCAGGCGCGAGTACTTGTGCCTCATGCCGCCCTAGCTGAGGCTGAGGGTGGATGGACCGGGGAACGTCCGCCACCCGCAAGGCCTCCCGCGAAGGTGCGACGCTCCGTGTGTGGATGCGTCGCTCAGTAAAGGGTACCCGAAAGGGTAAGCCGCCGGCGGACCACTGAAGTAATCCAATACAGTACCTGTGGTCCGTCAACATAGGCGGAGACACTGCACACGGCTGGTTTCTTTAGTGGGTGAATGCCCCACACTACCCTGTTCGTTGCCCTGAACGACGGGGTGTGCGGTTAGGTACATTTTTTCCCCGCCTAAACAAAAAACGAAGAAAGGTACAACAGTACCCACATCCTTAAATATTTATTTTTTTCTTTTTCAGTCACTGACCGCAACACTTTCCGAGCGTTCCGAATTACTTTGACCATAATTATCGCTCGGGAACTCTGCGGTTGTCTAGCTGTTCTACATTTCGCTTCGCTCATCTTTAGTAAGGCTAGCGGAGGAACCTGGGTGTTAAGTTCTAACCAGCAGGCTGCAGTATTAGGCTTAGTTCAGATTGTGGGCTCATTTACTGCAAGTACCCTTGTAGAAAAAGCTGGCAGAAAGGTAAGTTTACAAAAAAATGCTATTCAGTATAATAAATGGATATAAAACTCAAAATGTTCTAAGCAAAAATCTAAAGGCTTAAGTTTAATAAGTTCCTTGTTCACAAATAATTTGTACTTTAAAAAAGTAGCGGAGCATGTCAAATGCTAAAAAAATAACATCAAAAATGTTTGAAAAATTTCGTCATCAAATACCTAGTATGAATTTTAATTGCAAAATTAAACTTACTATATTGGATTAATGCATGTAAATGCATTCCGATAGATGGCGTTGGTCGAAAAGACAAATGTGATGAGGAGATTGGGATGATCGAAAGATCTATACGATAGCTCAGTGGCTTAGAAGCATTTCCCCGGATTGGAAAAGACGCGGGTTCGATTCCCGCTCGTACAAAAGATCTTTTTTTCCTTGTTCACAAATAATTTGTACTTTAAAAAAGTGGCGGAGCATGTCAAATGCTAAAAAAATAACATCAAAATGTTTAATAAGTCTTTCAATTGGCGACCTTATCGCTCAGAGCGACCCTCTGGTTCATTTATATTTTAAAATTAATTTATATTCTGTTGTAATTAAAATTCTTAGCCTATTCATGAAATGATGAATGAAACACCTCGGCGTGTTTTAGTTTTAGTGAGAGGGCTGTCCTTTCGTTCTTTTACCACTCGGGATATAGTAGCGAGCTCAGTATTGAGGAGTCCACAAGCGGCGTTTACAACTTACCATAAGATGAGGCTCGTCGGCCAATAAAACGAACAAAAAGAAATACGACTTAGAAATAACTATAAATGCATAAACAAAATGTGTAAAGTTTTTTTTATAAGTACTACCTGGGTGGTAAATAAGCATACGGCCCACCTGATGGTAAGCGGCTACCGTAGCCTATAGACGCTAGCGACACCAGAGGCATCACTCGCGCGTCGCCATCTCCTAGGAAAGGGATAGAAGGTGGATAGGACGTATATTAAGGAGAGTATAAAGTGGTTGGGGCCTCCGGCACTCTCACTCAGCATACGAAACACAACGGTAGGTACCACTACTGTTGGTTCACGATGCTCTTCTGTGAGAGGGTGGTACTTCCCCGATCGAGCCGGCCCATTCGTGCTGAGATAAGCAAGGCTCTAACTAAGTTATAGATCTATAAAATCGAATTGGGTAGGCAGGTACTCCTTTTGTTTGAAAAAAATAAGAATCGGTTATATACTCTTTTAGGAATTTAGATATAGGTATCTACAAAAAATATATTTCTATAAATGGTATGCATTCCAGCCGCTCCTAGGCACGACATGTCTAGTATCAGGCATCGCCATGACAGCGCTTGGCGCGTGGTAATCGAATTGGGTAGGCAGGTACTCCTTTTGTTTGAAAAAAATAAGAATCGGTTATATACTCTTTTAGGAATTTAGATATAGGTATCTACAAAAAATATATTTCTATAAATGGTATGCATTCCAGCCGCTCCTAGGCACGACATGTCTAGTATCAGGCATCGCCATGACAGCGCTTGGCGCGTGGTTCTTCGCGTACGGCGGGGCGGGAGAGTCTGGCGGCACTGGATGGGTGCCCATTGCTGCATTATGTCTCTGCATATACTGTGACGCGGCCGGGTTGCAACCTGTACCCTTCGTTATCATGACTGAGATGTTCAATTTCCAGGTAAATATGTTTTATAACATCTTTATTCACGAGAATCGTTCTTTCCAATCCGAAATAAAAATTACATACTTCAAAATGTCCTACTAATACTGCTAGCTGATAATGCTGGCATACTTACCATAAGGCTCGGTGCTCTTCCCAATGATGATACTTCTGCAGATAAATGATATGCTCTCGATAGAGAATATGCATTGGATGATAGTACGGGTGATGAGCTATACCTATACCTACCGGCCAGAAAGTCCCTCGAAACATTCTGGAAACGCACACAATTTAAATGTGAATTAGAGCACTCTTTAGGGCGGGCCTAAGAATGTGGTAAAAAGAACTTAGTTCAATTCAACCGTACGTCATACTAAGACACAGGTTTACGCATTCATTGCAAAGAAGGAACCATTAGTCGTGGCGGGTTCCAAGGTGTAACTCTCCCAATATCTGATAGTATTGGGGTTCTTCTGCATATCTGAATCATTGGGGCGACGGAGAGACTGGGTCTCTCTGTGTGCTCTATCTACTTTTCAATGTTATTAATTTCAAATTTAGGTACCACCGGACCACGAGACGTCCTAGTAGGTTTCATCCATATCACCTGGAAACGATCGCATTCAAGACAGTTCGTTTTCTGCTCTCTTTTCTATCACGTAAAAAGCTCGGCAATCTTCCTGCTGCGGTATTTCAGCAGCGCTGCCACATAATCCTTCTTGAAACGGGGTTTGAGAAAAGCACCTTGCCTACTCATGATAGGCGGTGGCTTAGCTGTGCCCCTGGTGTTGCTAAAGTCCATGAGCGGCGGTTGCCATTTACCATCAAGTGGACCACTTACTCGTCTGCCACCATTGGCTATAAAAATAACATAAATACGAAGATGTTTAAATGTATGTCCGAGCCTAAAATCCTAATGAATATTTGGATAAAATTTAGTAGATACCTAGGATTAAAATTTAAGTATAGATAGTAGTTATACTTTATATCCTAAATAATTAAATTAATATCGATATATATCTACTTACCTATTTCTAATTTATTACCATAACAATTGTGACTTAAGTGTCGAGCTCATAATAATTCGAGTAGGTACCTACGTGTCCAATAATTAGTTTAAACATCAGCTACAATATTGTATATCATAATAATAGATTGTATCGATCGAGAAATAGGCTACTGTCACAATATATAAATATTATAAATTTTAAATAAAAATAATCCAATGCTTCATTGTATTCAGGGCTACCCCATTCGATGCACCCGATGTAGTCCTATATTATTATGGTAACACATACCATATTTATACAAACCTATTACTTCAGTGCCTTATTATTATATTGATATTTAAACATCCTAATTTAGTATGATTCCAATTGTTTTAATTAAACTTACCTGGTCGGAACAATGCATACGAATTTATACATCCGACCCAAGCCGGTAAGAAAGAATGTTATATGGAAGTATCGTAGCTCCATGAGGACTGCTACATAAGTTCAGTGGTAGAGCGTCTGGACCGATGTTTTAGAGAGCGCGGGTTTGGTCCCCGTTCGTACATTTTTCGTTTGTTTTTCCCTACCGCAAGTGACAGGAGGGTAGGTAGAATTTATCGACGCAACTCCATCCCCACCTTCTACACTGGAATACCTACTAAAATCAACAGTGCTCCCTTTGCAAGCCTTTTTTTGGAGGGCGAGATAGTCTTTCACATGCGACTCTGATGCCACAGCGTACCTTAAGTAGATAGGGTACATACCTCTTACGTGTTTTACCATAAGTACATGTATTTTCTAACTAACCAAAAGCTCAATCCTAACATAACTATAACTGGTGTTCCAGATCCGAGGTACTGTCACAGCAATAGTAATATCATTCGCTTGCGGGCTCGTTTCAATTGAACTGCGAGTATTCCAACCAATCGCCGCATCTCTAGGCCTTTACTTCATATTCTGGCTGTTTGCCGGTGTCTGTTTAATCAGCACCGTGTACATCGCTTTAGTCGTACCAGAGACTAAGATGAGGACCATAGATGAAATCTACGCCGAGATCGGAGGTAAAAAAACTAAGAGTAAAGAGGTTGATTGTGAAGCAGACGTCACTAAACTGTAGATATTAGTTTTGTAGTATTATTGCTGTCGATATTAGTAAGCGATCCAAAATACAGGATGTAAATGACATCGTACCGATAATTGATACCATGGGTTCAGTACTCGATTCTGAACCCTCAGGTGAAGGAAATTTGCAATTTCTTTTAAAATTGAACGCGAGTTAAATCATTTGATTCAATTTATGATCTTCTCTATTAAACCCATTAATCACTGTTTTACTCTACAACTACAATGGATTGAAACCTTCGTCATGTTTTTTAGTCGCGTTGTTAATAATAAGAAAATTGCTAACTTTGTAAGCCGTTGTTGTCGACGAAAATGGTATAATGTCATTTATACCTGCTTATATGGATTTATATAAAGTAAAAATCTTTATTAGATAGGCTGTAATAGGTAGGTACTTAATAAACACAGAGTTACACGACTAAGGCCAGCGAGAGCGACACACGACTAAAACAGGAGAACGGAACAGCAGGCTTACCACGAACTTTTATTGCGACCCAGTTTAGGAACCAAACTGAATTAAATCGCAATTTCGTACCATGACGTGTCAAAGACGCAATCTTTTTTTTTTTGCCGAAAGCACATAATCTGAATCGCAAACATGACATCTTTGTATTGAAATTCGTACCATAAACTTACTTGACAACCTAAACAAGATCGCTCAATTAGACATCATGGTACGAAACACAAAAACACACTTATTTTGAATTGCGTCAAAATTGAATCGCTAGCTAAGGTCATGTAGGCCTGCAGGTGGGTTAGGCAGAATCTCATATCTCACATGTCGATCGTATCGTGACCACTGTTATTGGTTGAAAGATCACCGTGATTGGCCAATGGATTATTGTGACATCACGCGTCGGTTTCTCAACCAATCACAGTGATCACGATACGATCGACATGTGAGATATGAGATTCTGCCTAACCCCCCAGGTCTGTTTTGAATAAATTGTATGCAATTGTTTTAAGAATAAATTATACCTAAGGACAACATGTCGATACTGTAATGAAAATTGTCTCATTAAGGGTATCGTAGTTGGTAGACTCGGGGTGGCGTTACTCAAAATCTTTTTGAAAATCGTAAAAGTACTACTTGCCACAGCGTCCAGTAAAGTTAGTTTTACACGAAACAATAAACTTATATTAACATGTCATGTAGGTAACATTATTTTTATGTAAACATAGAATATGGTAACTCGAGTTCCCAGAACACATTAATTTTGTTATTCAATTATATTATTCTACTCTACCAATCCTGAAATAGCTGAAAGATTGATTTAAGATGGCTAACTTCGAATGCTGTTAGTGACAAAGTGATATTGCACATTTAAGTGCGTGATTTATGACGAGTTCACGTGACCTTTTGTTTCTGTTTTAGATTAAAAATTAACATTTCCTTAAACAATTAATAATCCGGCCACTTAATAAATAAACACAATATTAAAAAAACGTAATTAATTTACTAAGCTTTCACATTAGATTGTATGAATTTATTTGAAAATATTTTAGCGAGAATTAGCTCCTCATTTAAATCGATTATTGCAATTGATATTATGAAATTCTAGGCAAATCGATATGTAATTTAGCTGTGTTGTTGTTCAATACACTTGTTGTCAGCCCAACTCGTATTAAGCTCAGCCGTTGTTTTCTCCACTAGGTTGTCCAAATCAGTTTTGTACTTATAAAACTGGCCAGGGTCAACCTTAACTCATGTAGCCAAAATTTGGCTACACAGTATAGTGGATTCTGCGTCTATGTAGATCTCAGTGTAAAGTTAGTCTGAGATGTAGATATAATTATAATCTGTTGCGTTGATCAATAAACTGGGTCGTTATTTATGCGTTACGCACAAAGTTAAGTATGAGTGAACTCGAATAAATAATCAACTGTGTACGTTGCAATTACACAACTGTAGAGCTAAATAGGATTATTATCTATTGCGCACCTATGCAAATACTGCGATAACGCTTTACTATAACTAGCTAAGTAGGAGGCTTATTTATGTAGGTATTGCTTGTTAAAAAAATAACTTGTGTGAATGAAAATTGTTATTTAAGTATTAAATTATTCCGCATAAAATCCTTTCTATTTCAAAATTAGTTTATTAGTATAATTTAAACAACTAGATACAAGCACTAGATTGTAAATTTGTAACAGAGGCAATTATTAAACGCATTAAGTATCAATTAAATTATTCGCAATATTACAACTTATATCCTGAGACCTGTAGATAGATACATATTTGTTAACTAAAAATTTTCGTATTAAATTCTTTAGGTTAAAATATTATAATAGGTTTAAGTAGACAGTTTTCATCTACCCTCCAATTTTTTTTATGTATACACAATAATTTATGAATACCTATGACATTATAGAGCACGAGTAGGTAAAAATATTGTTGTTCCATCAAATTGGGAGATACCTATAGACCTAGTAGATATTCCAAAAGAAAGTGACCCAATTTCAAGCTCAGAATAAATTTTACTTGCGAATTAATTTTATAATGCAGTGGTCATAGAATCTTAGCCAAAACCCGAAACATATTTTGTAAAGAGAGTAAAGACCATGGTATGCTTATAAATTAGCATAAGGGATAGGATATTGATATGATTTGTTTCACTTTCCCAAATTGGATCGATGTAAAAGTGACAGAGGTCACAAAATACTTTTAAGAGGTTAGCCTTTAAACGATAGCTTTCGCATAGACTGCGTACAACCGCCACCTGAAGTACTTGATATCACGAAGTCTATGTTTGAAAAGCAAGTAAATATACTAGTTCAACTAATATATTATATAACTTTGAAATGCTGTTGCCAATATCGAAATACTCTTCCATCAGAACCGCGCAACAGCCGCGCGGGTTTCGCGCGCCTGTTGCTCGATCGATAATTTAAAGGCGCCCTTCATCTAACTCTAATTATTGTGCCATTTGATTTAGAACTTAATAAGAAGCCGATCGATAATGTTATTTTCTAAGGATTTTGACTGTTAAAATTTGTGTTATACAATGAGTTTTTGTGAGAATGAATGTATATTTTTATTTAGAAATAAATTAGTATTTTGTAAATCTGGTAGTTTTTTATATACCTGAGCAGAAACCTATACCTACAATTACACTCAAGCCACAATATTTCGAATTTACTTTTTTAGAAATGCAAACAGCAGGCCTGTACCTATGATATATTAGTACCCTTGTGGTTGCTAAAGTCTATATCTATCTATGTCTATGGAAATTACCACTTACTAGAAATCAGGTGGGGTGGGACAGGATCCTCTGCCATCGTCAACAAAAATAAAGATAAGATCATCATTGTAAGTCCGTATGTGACACACCTTATTAAGAGCTATTTTAAATATCGGTATATTCACAAACCAATATAGCATGGATTCTGAATGTCAAACTTTTAGTAATATATTACTTTTGCAGGGATATTATATTCTATAATAAAAGACTTAACTGAAATATACTTAGCATCTTTAGTAGTTTAAATCCTATGTAAACTTCAACCTCTGCATCCTATTCTAGCGAATTCATTCGCTAATAATTGAGTAGGGTATTTTAAAAATAAAACACAAAGTTCACAAGCACTGGAATGTTTACAATTGCAATGACAAAATTCATACATCATGTGTAAGTACATACAAGCCTTGAAAGACAGTCTTACTTTGTTCAACAATAACCTCTACTCTCTAATGCGGATAAACTCTTCAAATTCAAGCCATTCGATGAAGTCACAACCCTTAATCAATATCAAATAGGAATAAGATGTTGTCTATAAAAAAAATAGGCTATATAAGAATATAACCTATTTTTGTACTATGTATGTTTTTTAAACTTTGCACGTTGCAAAGTTTAAAAAACTACAACTGTTGTTATCAACAATAAATTTATGCCAAAATATCTGTGCCAATTAAAAAAAAATGTTCAGAAAGCAAAAATAAATCATTATAACAAACAATGATATTGAAAGAAAGAAACATTTCTTTTTCACGAGGTGGCCACGTTTCATCGTTCCGAAATAAATTTCTGTCATCGTCGAAAATAAATTTCTATTAGTCGAATTAGTATTTAAAAAGATTTTGTAAATGTCAACCAACATGTCATTCAAACCGTCAAAAGATTTCTCTATTACTTTTTAATTGAGGCAACACTGCACGCAACGTGCGTTCAAAAACAGAAGCTCACCAGAGCTGGTCGATTTCCTGAACACACTTAACGAACTCATTGGAACAGTGTTTTCAATAAATAAAACCTCATTAAAAACATAATGCACAAAGCAAGACCACCTTTCGGTTTCAGTCTGAGGTTAACTTTTATACAAATACAAAAACTTTTATGATCATAGATAATATATATTGTATATAACGACTGTTCTAACGTATACCACATTGATAAAAATGGAAGGTTTTTTTTTATAAAACGACGATCACTATATATAATATAGAAAATGAGTGTGTTTTATTCAGAAATTTGTGCTTTACCTATACATAGATAATACATAATATTTAAGTGATACTTGATATTAATCATTAACAAACTACTACAAATGTGATCACTACAATAACCGATTTTAAGTTTGTATTATTTTATATTATTATGTATTAACAATTAATATTAAATGTATGCAAGTATTCATATTTTAAAAGTCAATTTAATATTGTATCAAAATTTGAATATTATTGTAGTAAGCACATTTGCAAATCGACACATTTCACGCATAGTCCATATTAATAATAGGAAATATCTTAATATAATAACATACAACTACATTGCTATTCTAATACAAAGTCTATAATACGTATAGTACAAAAGACTATTATGTACTTAAGTAACTTTTGTATCAGTGGTTCATTTACAATTTGTGGTATTTGTATATCATCGGTACTTAATATAGATCTATATTGTCTAAGTAAATTGTTTGCTGAAATATTTCAGCCTTCTCAAAGACGAATGAGGACAGTCAACTGACAAATAAAGGCGCCATATATACATAGCACATAGCGGTTCGCCAGCTATGTTTAAGTCCCACGTAATAGGGGGCGAGCCTATTGCCGTCTACCGGGCACGTTTCCAAACTCCGGGCTGCTACTGAGAATATTTCTTTTTACAAAAAAGCTCAATAACACTGCCCGAACCGAGGATCGAATCCGAGACATCATGATCACTCACATAATATATGATTGAATATAGCGCTATAGGCGCTCTATAATATAAGTTCTCAGGCTAGTGAAACTATCACAATAACTTTGTTATAAATATTATTATAAAAACAGCAAAATTTGTTAACATTTATTTATTTATTATACATCCATATTAAGTACTGACGTCACAAAATGGACTTAACTGTTGTTATATTATCTGTTGTAATATTTAATTATCACGTTTTTATATTTACGGGGCGGGTAGGACAATATTAGATAAAAACCGTAGGGATAAAAAATATGCTTAAATTTTCTTATATACTAAAAGAGATATAGGAAACAAGGTTGTAAACTGTGTGACATCAGAGCGTACAATTTGTGTTCAGTGAACACAATATAAATTTCGCCCCTTACACTAAGTACTAAGATTAGTATTAAATTTTCTTGTTGACTCATAAGTACATAATGACTTACAAACGAAATATATATGTATAACGTAATAATATGCTTTGGATTGACATTTATTAATTATGCCTCATAATTTTTTTAAACAACAGATCTAATAAAACTTATTAAAAATTAAACTATCACAATTCGGCAAGATCCTTGTCACGAATGCATTTAACAATATTGCACTACGTAATAAAACATTAAAATAATGTAAAATGATATGCAATTATTTAACCTACGATTTTAAATTAAACCCAATATTTTTTATTCAGGTTCTTACTTTTGTAGAAGTAATGAGCAATTCGTATGTCTTTCAACTTAAATATAAATATAGCTGCCAAAAAAAATAAAAAAAATGAACGCACGCTTTTAATTCTTATATTTTTTAAATAGGTACCTATTTTGTATACCATTTTATTTTAAATATTCCTAAAAAATGTTAAATTAATGACTCCATCGTTATTATGGAACACAAAGTTAAAATAGTTTAGTTGCCACATAATTCCTAAACTAAAAGAATCATAAGTTTAAATTTGGTTTGTAGCAAATTTGGTTTATACATTCGATGAGATATTCAACATATAAGTTTATTATATATGTGTCAGTCTTGATGAGTGATGTGTATGAGCAAATAACTAAAAGTATTTGTTTAAAACTAACGTAAATTTTGCCAAAAGTATCTAAAAAAAAAGTTTAAACGCATATATACAAAAAACATTAAAGAAAAGTAAAATTACAAAGAATAAATTAAATATATGGATATTTAAAAAGTTATGAAACGAAAAATGGATCAGTAATACTTGAAAAACTTATCCTATAGTGTTGTAAAGAAAATAAAAATGTAAAATACCTAAGATGGGATAGAATTTAAATCTAAAAAAAAAATAAAACAAAATTGTGGTGTGTGGTATATGATAAAGCTATAGCGTAAAAAAAACTTTTGTGTTAAAGCAAACAATTTTTGTCAGTAACTAAATAATCTTAATAAATTAAGTGAGGGAAGTATAAATTGACATGTTTGTATATTATTGGAAGGAATTTATAAATGGAAGACAGGAAAGGCATGCATACATATTAAAAATAAAACAGTATGGTATAAGCGATTACAAATAGTAAATTTGATGAGACAGAGTAGGGTGAATCTTCAATATCCTCACAAAGGCACTGTTTATTACTATCAAGACGTAGGTAAGCAAAACTATACCTACACAAATATTTCTCGGAACGATATTATTGTGTTATTTTATGTTGATTGATGAATATGACAGCATAAGAAACCAAAATATATCAAGGAAAATGTGTAATTAGCTAAAACATTAACCCGAATGCAGCGATTTAATAGATATAATTTAAAAAATAGTTACTGGCCAAAAATATTCTATTAGTTATTTTATTTTACGCATAACCAATGAACACGGTAAGTAAAGTCATGTATCATTTACGTGCAACAAACTATCGAAAAGAGTTTTGGGTGACGGGTTGCCACGCCTTCTGGATATCAGGTTGGCGCACCTTATGGATACGGGATGTAATGTCGATCATTGAAATTATTTATGGTAGACTGTTTTTTGTGACATTATTAAGCACTCACCACCACGTCCCACAAAAAGCGCGTTGTTTTGCGACCACAATCGAATAGCCAAGATAAAATGGCGTGGTGCTAATTGATATTCGAAGTTTTGTCATGCGTAATCAACAAAAGGGTTAGTAAGAGTAATTTTGTTTAATAATTTTCAGTTATTATTTTGCTATTTTTGACCTTCACTGGCCAAAACAATAGCTTCTTACTACGTAAAACTATGTACACCACTAGTCGTAAACCCCACAGCAAATATCATAAAAACATGCCTCTCTTTTTCTCAGCACATTTTAACACAAATGTTATAGCTTTTGGACTAGACATTAAGCAGAACGCATCCTCACTTCTTACTTACTATGTACAATTAGAATTATATAAACCAATTTCATTTTAAATACAGCAAATCGTCATTTGTTTTATTGCGTCACTAATTTGTGACGTCATAATATGTTATCTCTAACATTACAGTTGTTAGGTATAGGTTAATAAAAACAATACAAATTGTTTATAAGAAGTTTGTTTAATTTAATGTATATCCTGTGATTGTTGAGAAATATGTGTAAGTACTTTTTCATAATTTATAAGATATTTAAAAGTATTTTAGAATAAAAAAAGTATATAGTAATCGAATGGCATTTCCATTTTTTGAATAGCATTTTCATTACCTGAATACAATTTTCATTTGAATAGCATTTTCATTTTGAAGGTGGTTTTCTGTAGGCTACGATAAAATTAATAATTTATTTATTGAGTGATCTAAAATAATGATTAATGGATATTGAAATTAGTCATTATTTTCGTGAAAAGTTCAGCTCTTTTCTATAGACCCCAGATAGCAATATTACACAAAAAATATCTTGACTTTTGGTTAATTCTATTTTACAGTATGACTAATATATATTTACTAAATAAAGTAGTGATATTTACCGTCACGATAGGCAACAATAGTGGGTATCTATATTTTTATGGAACAATGCTCTGAGAACTAAACTATTGTTGTTCTTCCAACTATTCTTCATAAACGGCTGAAATGAATAGCCAATAATCGATTCAAACAGGACAACATTGAATTATTAATACGATTCATTGATTGTTGAATTGAAAATCATATATTAAATTCAGTCGTCGAATATTAAATACCTCTTCAACGACAAAATAAGGGCATAACTATTACAAGTATATTTATAGTACATTACGTACATACGTTAGATATTAAATGGCTATGTGCGGGGGTAGTAATGGCCGGTGCGGGCTGGCAACGGGGGTGGGGTGTCCTGTAAGAATTTTGGAGTAGGTTAATAAAATACTTTTTGATATTCACACCTTAGTGGCTACATTAGTAGCCTTGCTTATCCCTGCATCAATGGGCTGGCTCGATCGGGAAAGTACCACCCTCTCACAAAAAATCAGCATGAAACAACGGTAGGTTAACTGTTGCGTTTCCTATGGTGAGTGAGAGTGCCACCAACCTAAGCCCCTCCTCATCCTCTATTTATTGTTCTTCATCTTTTTCATCTCCTGTACCTTTTCTTAGAGTTAACGATTGATTGATGCCTTAGTGTTACTAACATCTATAGGCTACGGTTACCACTTACCACCAGGAAGGCATATGCTTGTTTGCCATACTCGTAGTATTAAAAGATATTACACATTATGAAATAAAACTACTTTTACGGAATCTATTACGTTTACAATTTCTAATATGCAGATGCAGTGATCACGAATGTTGTTAAGTGTTCGAAACGTCAGAATTTCATAAATTTCGAAGCAATTAGTGATAACATATCTATAATTAAAGTATATAATAATAAAATAAGAAATACAATGCAAATAAAAAAAACAATTTAAAACAAACCTTAATGCGTTTCCACACTAGGTGTAATATTCTGTAAGAAAAAAAAAGACAAGTTTGTAAATAAAAGCTAAAACAAAATATAAATATAACTAAAAAAAAATGGAATATAGAACAAAAAATAAAAAAAAGACACTTTTAGGATAACATATAATACAACAAAATTACAAAATCTATATTTAAGACCATAAGGATAACAACAATTTAAATTAAATGAATTTCGGTTACTAGCTATGTACGGGGGAGATATTATAGTGCACGTGTGTGCGCCAACTTAAGCGCACTTTCTGTTTCCTCACTTCCATAGTCCGATAGGACGGCAATTCGAGAACCGAAGAGAGATCATAAGGGTTAGAATGTATCTCACTAAATCGTATCGACATCGCATCGTGTCATTGTGATTGGTTGAGAGATCACCGTGATTGGCAGAGGGATTATTGCGACACCACGCGTCGGTTTCTTTGCCAATCACAAGCGAGACGATACGATTTAATGAGTTGGGACGTTCTACTTTTTTATCGACAATCTAAGCGATTAAACTTTCATTTTGATAAAAAAAATACATGTATTTTTGTCAATGAATTATATTTTTAATTATTGGCTTACTATCGTAGAATTCGAAAAAATACTATGCATCGAAGTAATACTTTTATTTTTTTTTCCAAAATTAAGGATTGGTTGGAAGGGTTACAAAAATAAACACCTCTATCACAAAAATGTTCTAATATATTATACTTGTCATGAAAAATCAAATCTATTTTTTATTATTCTCATGCTTAAGTAGCATACAAACACTCATAATTGTTCTAGAGAAACACAACGTATTTCTTATTATAAACATTAAAAATAGTCACTTAATACTACTCCGTCACATTATACATTATAAAGGAAGCAAAGTTTAAGATTTTGTTCAAGATACAAAAGAAATTATGGTCAAATGTAAGTTAATACCTTTTAGATTTTGCACATTAATAGTTGAATAGGTTATTTTATTAAATCCTTGCAAGATATGGAATGATACGCTACATTAATACTTATCCAAAAGGGGGACACATTTGTGTCAGAGTAGTTAGTTAAGTGACGGAGTGCTAGATATTTGACGAACAAACTTAACATTTTTAATACTTTGAGTTACTAAAACAACTTTCTACAAAACATCCAAATTCTTTTAAAATGCTAATTAACTTTTATTTATAGGTAGAACTAAGAACTACTCCTGGGTCAAAATAAAATCAGTCTAATAATCTCTCTGCAAAACTCATCTACTTTTCGAATACTTCGATTAGCTCATCGAATTCGTAAAAAAGCCGACTTCCTCTTCTGACTTCCTTATGAGTTGGAACTATTTTAAACAAATTTTCGAACATCACATGAGATACATCTGATTCTACTAATTTGAATAGTTTTCCAGTGTCACTGTAAAACATTACTCCAAATCTCCGTCTTCATCGACGCCGCTTTCTGCAACACCTAAGTGTTGGTGGTACACTGTAATGGACGTTCTTTCGCTTAGAACTTTCACCAAAAGATGAGTACCATCCTATATAAATATTCGCTGAATTTTGTCCATAGGGAGGTCATATGAAGTACCAGGCATTTTTTCTACAGGCTATGAGCGGCTGTTCATCTTCATCTTCTGAAGTAGAGCTGTATACTGTGTAATAAAATCCTATTGCAGGACCTCTGACGACCTTAAATATGAAAAAATATTATTAATTATTGTAGAAATCAATACAATTTTAAGAATCCTATATATAAAATTACAACTCTGTCACATAAAATACCACTCCGTCACACGTTTTGTGACAGAGTTGTCTCGTGACAGATGTGTAAAAACAGAATTTGAAATGCGCAGCCTTTATTTAATTATAAATCACACATCAAACTTCACACATAAAATATATTTACTACAAAGCAATGGAATAATATCAGAGAACAGAAGATTAATAATATTTAAACGTAACAACTTACGTGACAGAGCGTTCGCCAAATAAACACACGCACCACTTTCCACTATCTCCGGGCGATTGGTTCGGCTCGCTAGGGCGCAGGGACGCACAAGACGGTGCGACAGGCAAGGAGGAAGCGTACTGTTGCCTGGCACTCAATGTCTAAATAGCTCGCCCGCTATTAATTGTTTTGTAAAATGAGTGACAGAAGATAGCAACCAAAATCATATACTGGCGGAGACATCCAGTAAAATGTTTTTTATTTAAAATTCTCAACCGTAAATATGTCTAATAATGCTTTTACGAGTAATTGAGCTCATTAGGTTTTTTTGCATAAGATCATTTCGTAACAATAGGCGCCGCCGAGGGACATCACTTTTATGTATGTAATACACCTCTGTCACAATTTTTGACCACCACCTTTTTCATTTGTCGATGAAAAAGAAGAACGACCCAGTTACCTTCTACGGCTTCAGGCGTTGGACCAACGACTTTACTTGAAATACCGGGAACTCTCAGTTAGAGAGCTGCTATTAAGAATTTCTTGACGGAAAACCCAATAACTTTTTGTTGGCCCGGGAATCGAACCCGAGACTTCATAATCATGGACATTATAAATGCGAAAGTGAGTTTGTTTGTTAGGTACACTTTCACACCGTAACTGCTAAACCAAACATCATGAAATTTGTATACATATAGTCTTAGTAGTGGAGCCTAGAAAAGTCCGGAGTCTATTTTCTTAAGACAAGGCGTGGTGCTGCCACGCCCTAAGGAATAATTTTTGTATCACGAGGGACTTCACGTACGGACACAATACAACATGTTTTCGCAATTGTTGGTACACATGATGAAGCCTTATCCACGGGCAAAGCTGAGCGCAGATGGCGCTATCGGTGAGATGGCCTCGGTCAAATTGTAGTTGCTTTGTTTTCCTGAGAAAATTGTTTGCTATTTTTTGTTTAATGCGGTTAATCAGTGATATTGTTAAAATGCATAGTATCTGGAAGATAAAAGAATTGAACGACGCTATGCTATGTAGGCACAACATTTTAGCGTTTTTCCCAATTTTTTTTAACGTTGGATCTTAGGGTAATAAATGTATACCATGTTTACATTTTGGTACACCACACAGAGACATATTACAAGAAAATTAAAATTTATCAAATTATTGGCCATTTCGATAATACGCCATCTGCCGTGAGATAATGGCAGTAAACATCCCCATTCTTTACTTTTGTTAATATTTATATAAATTTAGAAAAGTAAACAAATAATGAGCACACATGACTACGGTAAATGTAAATTGAAATAATATTTAAATAAAAACCATAAAAGTAAATCTAATAATCAGACAGTATTCAAATTTTTCCACACATACACATAAGAAGACGCGCTCGCGCGATGGTATAGATAGAGGTGCACTACGCCGGAAGGAGCCAACTAGGCGCGAAGCTAGCCGAATGGCATATTAAAACGTTTTATTCCCTAATGAGCCTAAAGATGTTTCACATCAAAACCAACTCAAAATTACGAAAACCTCAGTGTTATCAATCTGTGGTCATACAAACCTGTACATTGGTATCATGGATGTAATGTCTGGGCGGTTGTGGCCGCGGCATCGGCTCATCGCTGTCTTCATCTTCTTCAAAATCTGGAAATAAACGGAAGGAGTCCACTTTTTTATATCCAACTAGCCCTTGCCCGCGGCTCCACCAAACTTGTTTTTAGGTTATATCTTAGTTTCCCGATATAGTAGCGAGATAAAATGTATACCAGTTTTTAAGTCTAATCGAGATATATCATGTCAATAAAAAATGTTGCATCAAAATCCGTTCAGAAGTTTTTGCGTGATGCGCGAACGAACAAACAGATAAACAGAAAAAAAATCGTTTTGTGTTTAGACCATAAACCCTAATACAGTATTTTTTTTCTTAAATATCTTAAATGTACAGACAGCTCTGTTACAACTTTATAATAGTCCATCCATCCATCAGCCTTTCAACGTCCACTGCTGGACATAGGCCTCCCCAAGAGAACGCCACAACGAGCGGTCCTGTGCTATTTCGCTCATATGGGGGATAATGCCGTAATCGCCACGCTTGGCAGGCGGGTTGGCAATCGCAGCGGATGTTGTTAATACTCGAGGGAATGCTGCTGCCCACTCAACCGGTATTCCCTCAGTCGGCTCTTACGGCTCCCGTGGGTAGAGAGGGGTGGGATAATTCTAAAGCCCCACACGGCTTTATAATAGTATACTTACATAACTAAAATATCAAGGGCATTATGCCCTAACTACCTACCCAGTACCTACTAACTACAATACAACTTTTACGCAATTCCTTTTACATATACCTAAACTAGAAATCTGAAAGTGAGTATTTGTTATGCTTACACGCTGTATATACGGAATGATGATTGACATCATGAAATTTTGCATACATATACTCCAGCCCAGAAAAGTACATGGGTTACTTTCATCTCGGGAAAATTAATGGTTCCCGTGGGTAACTAACTAACTTATCATCACGCTATTTCCCTTGCGGGGTAGGCAGTTAAAACAGAGTGCCAAGAAGCTCTATTCTTGCATACATCTCTCACTTCATCAACATTCATAATTCTCTTCATACACGCTCACCGGTTTCAGAGACTCCTGACCAGAACCCTGTCAGCTTCGTTATATAAATTGTTTATAGGTGGGTTTCGTATTAGTAAGAGACAATGCTATTAAAAAGGGACAATAATATGTAAAAGATGTAAAAGATACATCCGCTGTCGGCACCGAAACACGGCAACAGTCATTAACATATGTGGCCCTAGATGTCACTAGTGGCAATTTTAAATGCCGCTATCGTTGTTCGCAGTTAGCTGTTTATAACATACAACCATATTGATTGATGCGATTTTACACTTGGAAATAGGCGTGGGTCATATCGCTTTTTCTGAGAATCTTATCTGAATCAGATTTCGATTTTCAATATCAGATTTCAAAATCTTATATTTTAATATCTAGATCAGAGATGCGCAAACTAAATCACCAATGAGATCAGGGATTTATGAAACATTTTTCACTTTGTGTTTAATGTATAGTGCTAAGCATGTCAAATGCTACAAATATATATAAATATTTATAGGGTTTGCGTCATTATTAGGTAAAAATCTTAATTGTAAAATTAAGTTTACCTGGTCGGTATAATGTATGAAAATACGTCCGACAGATGGCGCAGGCGTCACCCAAAGACGTTAAGTATGATGTGTTATCGAAATTAGCAGTCAGGAGCAATTGTCAGGATGGCTGAATTGGTAAAGCATCTGGACGGTATCCAGAAGATGCAGGTTCAAATCCTGCTCCTGACTGTTATTTTCGATTTCACATTTTTCACTTTGTGTTTAATTGATTACGCATTTTGAAAGGATTATACATCTTTTGTATCAATCACTCCTGAGTTACACATCTCTAATTCTAGATATTTTACGTTCGCGTATCCATCATACGAGTAGATTCAGATTTCAGAAATCAAATCCGATGCGCATCTTTAAATAGGATAAGACAATATCATATCATAGATTTCAATACAATTCGGTATTGTAGATATACTCGTAATTTAATTCGATATTTATTTAGCACTAGCCGACCCGGCAAACGTTGTTTTGCCATATAAATTATATCTAGAGTATTTTTTGGGAATTTCTAGCGTAGAAATAAATAACTAACTCATTGTAAGTGTGTGAGGATGTGGACCTACCTACATATTAATTAAAAAATCCATTAAAACTATCCCCAACGTCCATAATACACAAATCTTTCTAAATTTAGAACGCGAAGGAAATTAAAAGAAATGAAACTTTCTTACGCAACTATTCGGACACAATTAAACAATAAGTACCTAATAAAACTATTACGTGCATAATGGAACATAAGTACCAAAATTCGCTCAAGTTCAAGGCAAAATAATTACAATTTTAGACATCATTGATATCATGATTAGTACTTAACAGAAAGTAAGCTTTATTTGCATAGCATTAAGATTTAAAATTACTTATTTATAATATTTATATCAAATCTGTTCAAAAATCTGATATTGTGATATTACTGTACCGCTCTAACTAGTGTAATATTTGTATCTCACACGCTTTGTCGCACGCATGTGGCCAATGCGTATCGTATCGCGTAGGTACAGACGAGTGAGCGAGTATTCAGTACATCGCAAATCTGATATTGTAATACTTAGATTTCGAAAGAGCCAGTAAGCGATTTTTAGATATTGTACCAATATCAGATTTCGTATCTATATACGATGTGTATCGCCCACTTCTACTTAATAGCGTGTGTTACCACCCTCGCGGTTCTAGTTAAATCGGTTTCGACCCAGATGGCGCAGGTCAGTAAGAAATAATGTATGAAACCGTCATTCTTCTCGTAGAGTAAAAATGTTCTGTGCTCCTGACTCCACCTTCCTTCAATTCAATACATGACCGATTTGGTCTAGGTAGGTGAGTATCGGTCTCACTCTGTACCTACATCCTTCCACTTTTGCATTGTATATCTTCTTAACCAGTCGCTCGTCTGGCATTCTTTCCACATGTCCGATCCATCGGAGCATTCCCTTTCGCATCTTTACTGGTGTAAATACTCTCTTTCATACCTACTCGTTCTCTTACGTCGTCGTTACGAATGCGGTCAGTCAGCCTCACTCCACAGATTCTTCGCAGAGATCGGATTTCGACCGCATTGATTTTACTCTCATACTCCTTTTTTCGTTCCCATGGGATAGCCATATTTATATAGAGACAAATCAATGTGAGTGATGAATTTATATTCTGAAGTCCATCCGGACGAGTCACACACACATATTCAAAATTAAACCATTTTTAATATAGGGAATGGACGTTTTATAATCTTGAATGGCTAACGGGTGATTCTATAATATATTATTACAAAAAACAAGGCATGCATGCAACTCTGTGAACAATGAAAGGAAAAAAATCCCTTGCGTTTGGCTATACATATATTAAAGTTCAAAATCGTGATGAATAACTATAACTATTAGAAGTAATCATTATGAAAAATATCCAATTAGCATGCAGTGTTCATATATAAGCACACAAATTGTTTGTGGAATATTTATCGTCACCCAACACGTTAAGAATTAATGTGTTGTCGAAATTCGCAGTCCCGATAAATTGTCACGATGGCTGAATTGGCAAAGCATCTGGGGCGGAATTCCAGGAGATGCAGGTTGAAAATTCTTGTCGTAACTGTTATTTTCGATTTCACATTTTCAAACTTTGTGTTAATTATTATGATTAACTCAGCTCTGTTCCAGTAACAGAGCTAAGTAATATACCTTGTATTGCGGGGGACTTTACAATAATACAATTTAACGAACACAAAGTACACCCAGACTCAGAACAACCATTTATGATACACATAAAGAGTTGTCCTGAGTGGGAATCGAACCCATAACACTCGGGCGGTAAGGTATCTAAGCCACTCCGCAATCTGTGCAGTCAAATAAGTAATTTTAATGTTGTTTGGTCCGAGTTTAGTGTAAAATTGGCGAGTTTGTTGAGTAGTGATGTTATGTTTGTGAATTGGAAACTACGTTTTCACGCGGTTAGCTGGATAGTGTGCGTAGCTATACTAATAGTTGCAACTACAAAAAAAAAAAAGAATAACAATACTATGAGAAAAGGGAGCCGAGCAGTGCCCACACACATATGCATAAATGTCGATACGTACCTCTTTGTTTGCGGGCATCAACCTTTACCGTATCCTCAGTATCGGACCCCTCTGCAAAACATTTATATTTGTAAAATCTACTAGATATGTGCAGGAAGGACGAGAAATTATTAGCTACAATATTTATGGAAGATCAAGCCTGACGTTTCAATGTTTTAAGCCAGTGGAATTGGTAGTGATCGATTCTACATTATATTAATTTCATCACAACATTATAGTGTAATTTATCGATCAAGAATGTCATGCACCATCATTGAAAATTAGATAATTTTCATTATGGAAATACATGAAGTACCTACAGTTTCGATACCAAGGATGTGCATTAAAATATAATAGTAAAAAAAATATATTAATATTTTTTGCATAAAGATGCCTGAAGAGTTAGTAATAATAAAGATTGGTAACAAAAAAATCCTGATTCTTAACAAATATAATGCTTTCACTCGATTCAATTACTAAAAATTATTTGAAATATAAACAACTAGGGTGAACTGACAATTAAAATCGCAAAGTTAAAGGAACATTCAGTCATGCCCAATGCTTTATAAACACTTAGTAACCGAAGAGACAAAATAAAATATTTATCTTTACCCAAACTGGAACCATCACACCTTAACACCTCCACCAAAATACGAAATTAAAAACCAGAATACCCGGATATCAATATTGGTACTGTATCAAAAATACACTGTCTCAATAAGTACAATGTTATGTATGATTTTCTATATTACATTCTCTCACTGTGTGTTCTGGTTAATTGTTTTTATTTATTATAGCCATATTATTTATATTACCCATTGACCTACCAACAAATGGACCTCGTGTCCGTGCTCAAAAGTGTCCGAACCAAAAGAGAATCAAAACGCCAAAAAATATCAATCGCGCGCAAGTCTCGTTTGCTCGACCGACTTGACTATACGTTCAATATGCCGTACTGTATTATAAAAAAAGGTGTAAAAACTACTTGAATTAAAGTGAAAAAATAATATTTTCTGAAAGTAGATTACTGTTTTATTATTTGTAAGTATTATTTTGCTCAAAAACAAAAAATTTGTTTTAATTTTTGAATCTTTCTAAATAAATCATCAACACATAATATTCACTAGAAGCTGCATAAGTTGACCATGGTCCGTACCTATTGGTAGAAGCTACATAAGCTAATAAATGATTGCAGAGAAAACTCAACACTATTATAATGGTACAAGGTTTTAAATTAGAATGTTGAAGTTTGTATGTATTATAGACTATTCATTGCAGTCTATTGACAAGACACTTTGTTCGTAAATATTGTACTAGACCCGACGTCCATTTTTATGAGGTCAATTCCACCACCATATAAAAGCAAGTATTCACGTGTAATTCATGATCAATTATTCAGATACGACAATCAATGAGTGTTGGATTTACTGATGGGTTGGAAACTAAATTTCCATAATACGCATGCGCTCAGGAACCAGACTTTAGTAGTATTAACATACATATCAGAATAAACTATATTATCTCCTTATGTATTCATAATATTTCAGCATTTGACGTAAATAACTATTTATGGTTCCCTTATGTACTTGGTCTGTGTGGGAATCAGAATCCACAACAATGAGCACAGGTGGCGGTCTTAAGCTATACCTACTCGTATATGTATACCACTAAGCCTATATGATACAAAATCTTATTACGCTAGTTTTATTGAGACAGACAACAAAAGTACAAAAAAAAGAGTGATTATCGCTTTAGGTGGTGACTTAAGATGTGATGACGCCACTGTCCGATGACGTAAAACAACACAGACTGACCGGAATTGAGTTCTCTGACGAGGGTCGACATCGCATTGGTGACGGAATCCGCCGCATACAACAGGTCGCTGCGTAGACTACGGTTGTCTACGCCCACCGACACTGAAGCGGACATTTACGTAACAATAGTAATATTGGATGTATATTTAATCGAAGCATTAATAAATTAGTACCCAATTTCTAAAGTTGTTGGCAAGGAACTTAGCAAGATTGTTGCGTAGTGCAGGAAATACAAAATGAGCATTCATTGGGATCTAACGTTAATACAGCGCGGGTCAAGGATTGCCCGACTTAATACACTTTAACCAATCAGGCACTCGAAGTGATGTTCCTGTTTCCCGCTTGGCTACCATAGACATCTAAAATTTCTATGAATTTAACGAAAATTGCCAAGTTGTTTACCGGTAATTATATTAACAATTTCACTCTTAGGAATTAATTTACTCTGGGCAAGGGAGAGTTTCTAACCATTCTGTATCACGGCTGTCCCGTGCGTAACCTTAAAATTACTCTTTGTCCCAAATGTTTACAACGAAAAGGTAAACAAACTTTTTGCATAAAATAGTTTTAATTATTTTTTTTATAATTAATTAGTTTTTCGTAGTTAGGTTTCCGTGCTTTTATCGATACCAGTACATCGCTGGCCGTGTGACCGTTAACAATCTAGGTGTATATAGGTTGTAGTGGGAGGAAGCAATCCATTCATTTATTTCGTGTCATCGAAATGATGTAGTGAGCAGCGGCTTAGTAATATTTGTAGTATTTTTGAGTCCATGAACGCCAGTTACTACTACCATGCACCACGGCGGCCGTGACGCATCAGCCACCATAAAAATATTATTCTTTGAAAAACATTTTTTATTTATGTATTTTCCTTTCTAAATGGCAATTATTGATATCGAAATTAATTTATCGAACCGAATATTCATTTGAATCTTACTTATCTGTTGCGGTCATTACAAAATTAACTTTCGTCCAATGAAAGACTTTTCGTTTACCTTTTTATTTAAACGATTTGGAACTGAGAAAATTCGTAGTATTAACATCCCAATTCACGTATAATACTACTGTAAAGGAAAACTTGGAAGCCTTTGCCATCTAGTCAATGTATTGCTAAGGGGCAATACATTAACGGTGACGCGTACTCTTCACTTTTGAGACTTACCACTTGCCTGATTTTTATTAGCTTAAGAGAAATAATATTTCTCACGAAATCATGTTTAATTTGATATTGCTAGGCTCCCTTTACGCCCATTTCCATACAAACAATATTATAATACTCAAGCCCGATAATAAAAAGCGTATTCTGGAATAATCGTTATTTGGAATTGGCTCTAATATAAGGCATAATCATTATATAAGCAAGTAATTGCAGTTTAAAGCAAGCAGATAAGCTTTTTTTACCAATTAACATTTTCGTAACTGCCACCAAAGTTATTTTTTATACATATCCTTGTGTTAATACATACAATACACAGATGGATAGGTTGCAATATATACTATTTAAATTGACTAGTTTATTTGTAGCTTTAATAGTTTTTTTGTTTAGCGTCGACATACTCACTGGTGGTTGGTCTTTGGTTCTGATGGAAGTTCCTGCCATCATTAAGCGTGCTTTCCATACCACCTGCCAAACAAATATTTAATAAACTAAAGAGATAAAAAAAATCACTGATCCACGCGCTTTTTTTTAATGACAACACCCAGGGCTAAGAAATGATCCTATTATCGCGGGGCACTTTACATACATATAATTTCACGAACATAGTACACCCAAACTCAGAACAATCAGTGCGGATCACACAAAGAGTTATCCCGTGTGGGAATCGAACTCACAACACTCACTCCAAAAAAACATATACCCGACATATATTCGATACAGCAAACATAATAAATGAGACAGACTATTATGTATAAATAGTTCGTTTGATGATTTTTTGTTCTCACTTTATAAGATATAACTTCGTAGAAACATTCTAATAAATAACAAACTAAAATAAAATAAAAGTGAGACAATTTGTAGAAATAGCACTCACCTAAACTGTGCGACATATCGATGCGTTCCCTTTCCCCTAACGAAGGCGTCTGTGGAGCACTTCTCACCGTCCCACGGGGCATTGAGGGCTCTCTGAAATACCATATAAAATTCGTAGATGAATGCTTCTCAAAATATGATAGCTGTCTACACTCACACGAAATCAACGATTTATTACTACTTGTAACTAACACAAAACCACTTAAATGCAAATTTGGTTCATCCACACTGACAACTTTTGTTTTACGACTTTTTCTAATTCAATATTTTTTCATATACATACAAAAAAAAACATAATTTATAGTTCGATTTTGTTCTTAACTCCAGATAAACTAGGCAGTTACGCACGCGGCATGTGTTTGATGTGGTAGCTAGCAGAGAAAGGGGTTGTGGCAAGGAGGGCGGGGGCGGGTAATTCCTTGGATCTGATCGAATTTGAGTTAAAGGAACGTTAGTCGCAGAAGAAGTTGGCAAACTCCCGACGCGCGCGCATAATGTAACTTGTAATATGACTACTGTGACCCGATCGATTCAAAATGGCATATCGATATACTAACGTTAAATACATCGAAATGGTGTGTGTATGCTAGGTGTGGTGACAATGTATCTGAAGCTTCATACATCCATCCATCAGCCTTTCGAAGTCCACTGCTGGACATATGCCTCCCCAAGAGAACGCCACAATGTGTTTCGCTCATATGGGGGATAGTGCCGTAATCGCCACGCTTGGCAGGCGGGTTGGCGATCGCAGTGGATGTTGTTAATACTCGAAGGAGTGCTGCTGCCCACTCCCTCGGTATTCCCTCAGTCGGCTCTTACGACTCCCATGAGTGGAGGGGTGGGACCATTCTAAAGCCGGCCCCACACGGCCTGCTTGGGAAGCTTGCATTCGACAAAATAAAAATGAACCCCCAAGTACTATCCTGGGTTCGTAAGCTGTGTGTGAGTTATGCGGTGATTATTTTTAACTCTTTGTACGTGATAATTAGTTTTAAAGGTGATAATTAGCAAAAAAATGTGTGTGAATATTTCAATCAATGTAAATAGACTGATACCGCTTTTCAAATACGCCTACATAAACACAAAGTGAAAAATGTGAAATCGAAAATAACAGTCAGGAGCAGGATTTGAACCTGCATCTTCTGGATACCCTCCAGATGCTTTACCAATTCAGCCATCCTTTTTTTTTTTTTGTTATGGCGGGAAAAAATGTTCCTAACCGCACACCCTATCGTTCGGGGCAACGACCAGGGTAGTGTGGGGCCTGCACCCACTAAAGAAACCCGCCGTGTGCCATCTCTCCGCCTTTATTGGCGGGCCACTGGAACCATGTTACATTCCTTCGGTGGTCCGCCGGCGGCTTACTCTTTCGGGTACCCTCTACTGAGCGACGCATCCGCACGCGGAGCGTCGCTCCTTCGCGAGAGGCCTTGCGGGTGGCGGACGTTCCCCGGTCCATCCACCCGCAGCCTCAGCTAGGGCGGCATGAGGCGCAAGTATCTGCGCCTGCGCCGCCCCGGTCGCTGGCGGCGGTTTGGGTCAGCGGAAGAATCTTCCTCCCTGGCCCTCTCCGCCGCTTCCTTCCGCGAGATGACATCCTCGCAGAAGGCAGCGACCGCGGCCCAATTCCTGTCGCTGCCAAGCATCGCTCTGACGACGCTCGGCAGCGAGAGGTCCCCCCCTATTGCCGCGACGAGTTCACGGCGCTGCTCGGCCCAAGCCGGGCACGACTCGAGCGTGTGCTGCGCCGTGTCTTCGCCGCAGCCGCAATGGTGACAGCCCGGAGTCGCTTCCCTCCTTGCCACAATGTGCAGATATCTGCCGAAGCAACCGTGCCCCGACAGCACCTGCACCAGTCGGAAGGTAAGGACTCCGTGCCGTCGCCCTGCCCACTCTTCCAGCACTGGCTGGTGCGCTCCTATAGTCCGAAGTCCGGCCCGGGGCGCCTCCAGCCGCGCCCTCCAGCTGGCCATGGCAGCTCGGCGGGCGTCGCCCTGCCATCTGGCCACCACGCTGGGTGGGGGCCGACCACCCCCCTCCCGCTCTTGCGACGCCCGCCGATACACCTCGGCGAGCACCTCCGCCTCCAAGTCCCACGGAGGGGTTCCGGCCAACGCGCAGGCCGCCTCCGTCGACACCGTGCGGTATCCGCGTATGACTCTGGACGCGACGACTCTCTGTGGCCTCCACAGAAGAGCCCTGTTTAGTGCGTCCAGGGCCCCCGCCCACATAGGGGCGCCGTACAGCGCCATCGACCGGACCACCCCCGCGTAAAGCCGTCGGCATGCATTGTTGGGTCCGCCCATATTCGGCATGAGCCGTGCAAGGGCGGACGCCACACCGACGAGCCTTGGGGACAGTTGACGGAAGTGCTCGCGAAAGCGCCACCGCCCGTCCAGCACTAGACCCAGATACTTTATCTGGGCCTGCACCCCAATTTGGACCCCGTCCACAGTGATCAAGGCGCCAGCAGGTGGCCGACGTCGGGGCCCATGGAAAAGCAGGGCCTCCGACTTGTCCAGGGCCACCCTAAGCCCCAGCGCCCCGATCCTCCTGACCACCTCCGAGGTTCCTAAGGTGGCCAGGAACGCCGCTTCCTCGAAGTTTCCACCCCGGGCCACGACCAGCGTGTCATCCGCATAGCAGATGACCGCCAGCCCGGGGGGGAGCCGACAGCGTAGTACCCAGTCGTAACCGATGTCCCACAGGAGCGGCCCTAGAACCGAACCCTGTGGGACACCGCACGACATGGGTCTCCTCACAACGTCCCCTATGCGGCTCTCATAGAGAACGCTGCGGCCCTCAAGATAGTCTGCCACTAGCCGCCTCAGGTATACAGGCACCCCGTGATACCGGAGCGCCTCCCCGATGCAGCTGAATGGCAGACTGTTGAATGCGTTGGCGATGTCAAGCGACACCGCCAACAGCACTCCACCGCCGGCGACGACCGCCGCGACTGCGGCCCTCAGGCGCATAATCGCGCCGACCGTCGAACGACCAGCTCGAAAACCAAACTGGGCGTCCGACAAGTCGGGTCCGACGTCGCGCAGGTGCTGGACAATGCGGGCAGCGAGGATTCTCTCCAACAGCTTACCCGCCTCGTCCAGCAGCACGATGGGCCTGAAGGCCCCGATCGAATCCGGCGTTCGCCCCGCCTTCGGCAGGAGTACCAGCCTCAATTCAGCCATCCTGACAATTGCTCCTGACTGCTAATTTCGATAACACATCATACTTAACGTCTTTGGGTGACGCCTGGCGTCACCCAAAGACGTTAAGTATAGTGCTAAGCATGTCAAATGCTAAAAATATATATAAAAAAAAAAAAAAAAAATATCTAAACGCCTACATAAGTTTTTTTTTGTAATTATTTATCTTCAAACATGTTTACGTTGCCAAATGTTTGAGTCCCGCGCTCTGGTGCATGTCGCGTACCTACCTACTACTACGTACTCGTATCATGCCTACGAGATACGAGTAGGTAGGCATCACAGCGACCGCGCACCTCTTTGCGATTGATTGCTTGATTACGAATTATGTTCATGTATTTATATTTACTTTTTTTTGATGTGAAACATCTAATGCGGAGGGAGGGTAAAATCGGCTGTTAGCGTGGCGACGCTGTTTTTACTTGTCCCGTTCAAATTTTGCAAGTTAAATTTGACACACTTCCCGGTTCCCGATTGAGCTGAAATTTTACACGCGTGTGTATATCGCGTGACAATGCAATATTATGATGACATGGAGCTGATCTGATAATGGAGCTGGAAGGTGGACATAGGAACTCTATAATGAAACGGCGCAGCCCCATCGAGTTTGGGCTCGTATGATTCGTCTTGCCGAGTACTTTGTGTCTAGATGGTATCCAGGGGCTGATGATGAAGCTGGAAGGTGGCCACAGTAGCTCTATAATGAAACGACGCAACCCCGTCGAGTTTGGACACGCTTGATTCGTCTTGATGAGTATTTTGCGTTTAGATGGTATCCAGGGTCTGATATGGAACTGGAAGGTGGTCATGCGAAACTGTAATGTTACCTTACTTAACTGGAGTACTTTGTCCAGTTATGATCATTTTATTTCTACAAAGCAATTCCGATGTTTTCACATCTGCTAGAGGTCCCTCGACGTCTAGTTTATTTTTATTTTTAATGTAAATAAAAAAGTATGAAGGAATTCTGGATTCAGTGTACAAACATGTACAGATCCTTAGAACCTTTCAAACTTATGTGGAGTCCGCGGTCTAAAACGCCGCGTAGTAAGTAACTCGGCTGGGCGATTACGTAGCACTCAGCTGACCTTACGCCAAAATGAAACAGTTATTTACCAGACATAGAGCTCATGATTGATAGATAGCCCTACTAAAACTATCTTTTTTTTTCTGGGGACGTTTTAGCAAAAGTCATAGAACAAGATGTTTGTTAGTTTTTTTTTATTGCATGTAGTGGCAGACGAGCCACAGTCCATCTGATGGTAAATGGTAACCGTCGCCCATGGACTCGACAATATCGAGAGTATTGTCAAGCCGCTGCTCACCAATTCATTTCACAGATATGAAATAAAATAAAAACGGCTATCTCCTGCTACAGCCAAACCGCAACGATGTGCTTCATGGCCGGTCACACGGGAGATGGTGGTACCACCCGCTCGGGCCCGATACCAAGTGAGTACTCCCACTTGATACCCAGCCCTACCACCAGTCATGCAATGGATGATAATTGCTTACTTCCCTTAGTCGCCTCATACGACACCCGTGGGAAAGAATGGGATGGTGACACTTGCATTCTTAGTCCGTCACCACACGGACAAGATTAGAAGAAGTTTATTAGTGTTGATGTACCTAAGTCATCGTTAAAACTTTTTGCGTTAGTTACCTATGTACCCCGTATTTCTATTACGACTGTAAACAGCTACATTTCATAGGGATGAGTTCTAGTTTGGACTTCAATGGACTTACCTTTCTGGTGCACTGGGTTGTTGTGCTCCAGGTAAAGGTGGACTTTTAGTCGAACGAGGAGATGAATTCGGAGTCGACCGAGGCGACGACTGTTGTGTCTATTGAAAAGAAAAGAGATAGTGTAGGTGATGACGTCATTTTTCCAATCATTTCTACATGTCCTAACAGGTTAACAAAAGTAGTTAGATGATAGGGCATCACTGAAGTAATGCAACATAGTACCAGTGGCCCACCAACACAAGCGGAGAGACAGCACACGGCGGGTTTCTTTAGTGGGTAAGGGTCCCACACTACCCTGTTCGTTGCCTCGAACGACGGGGTGTGCGGTTAGGTACATTTTTTCCCGCCTTAACAAAAAAGGAAAGGATTTTTTTTATTGCATATAGTGGCAGACGAGCCACGGCCCATCTGATGGTAAATGGTAACCGTCGCTCATAGACTTAACTATACCGAGAGTATTGTCAAGTCGCTGCTCACCATTTCATTTTACAGATATGAAATGAAAGAATTAATGGCTATCTCCTGCTACAATCAAAACGCAACGCTGTGCTTCATGGCCGGTCACACGGGAGATGGTGGTACCAACTCGCTCGAGCCCGATACCAAGTAAGTACTCAAATTTGGTATCCAGCCCTATCCACCAGTCATGCAATGGATGATAATTGCTTACTTCCCTTAGTCGCCTCATACGACACCCGTGGGAAAGAATGTGGTGGTCACAATTGTATTCTTAGTCCGTCACCACACGGACAAGGATAAGCATAGGGTAGGTATTGCCGACTCTAATGTTGCGCACATCTATCCCTTACCTTCAGATCAAATTATATTACTCTTCCAACATTACTGTAATAATGTATAAAAAAGAGAAAATCCACAATTAGGCACTAAAAGTGTCCACTATAAATGAGTGCAGATTACGCTTTCCTGCACTCGTTTAGTGTTGTTTCGACGCGCAAGCAGACGCAACGCAAGCAACGTATCATCAGTATGCCTAATAAATACTAAAATCTCTTTTGAAAAACTCATTACCTGCCTCTTTTTCTCTCGTTCTTTCTGAATAGTCACGCACGCAGTTAAAAGTCGTTACAATTTTATATATAAATAAGTTTATGTATACAACTTTTGCCTCGATTTCTAAACACAATTGTGTATCCTTAATTTATAAATCTATATATGTATATTACAATTTTAGATGCTTTGGCACGTTGTATTCTTTCTGCATATATACATGTTGTAGCGCACAGTACGACACAATCGTTTGATGATAGCTTCACCTAGGCGTTGTAACATTTACCAGACCAACGGTCGAGCTTTCAGTACAGCCCCAGCCCCCATTTTTTTCAATAAAAATCATATATTTTAAATGTTTTCAATAGTATGCATCCGATAGTGATTAATTCGGAGATAATGTTTAATCGGTTACCTTGAGCATTCTCATTAGTCCTTCTAGCTGGTGCATGAGATGTTTCCGTGACTCCTGTAGTGAGGAAAGGTGACCTTCTAATTCATCTTTCCTTTGTCGTAGTAAGCGTAGTTCAGATACTAGGGGAGCGGATGTCGCCCCTCCCCCCGTACTTGCTTCTGCTTCTTGTTGACGTCTGACGAGGAAATATTTTTTTTTATTGGTAGTGGTAGCAGGCAAGCCAAGGTTCACCTGATGTTAAGTGAAAACTGTCGCTCATGGACTCAGTTCTAAGAGCCAAGCTACTGCTCACCATTTAATTTCGCGAATGGGAAATTTATGATTTTTATGAAATATGTATATATCGTAACCACATCTTAGAATTAACCGATTCACCGACCATTTCATGAAAATTTAGTTAGGTTTCATGAAATGGTACCACTGAAGGAATGTAATATGGTCCCGGTGGCCTGCCAATAAAGGCGGAGAGATGGCACACGGCGGGTTTATTTCGTGGGCGAGGGCCCCACACTACCCTGTTCGTTGCCCCAAACGACGGGGTGAGCGGTTAGGAACAGTTTTTCCCGCCTTAACAAAAAAAAAGGTACCCCTGTCATTGTTTGGCATGGTGAGTGAGAGCACCGGAGGACCAAACCTCATCCTCTCCTCAGTATCCTAACAACGACGCGCGAGTGATGCCTCTGGTGTTGCTAGCGTCTATAGGCTACGATAACCTCTTAGCATCAGGTGGGGCCGTAAGCTTGTTTGTCACCCACATTGTATATAAAAAAACCTGGGAATCTCACATGTGCCAGGTAAAAAGAGAGTATGTTACCTGAGTCTAGCAATTTCTCTCATAATCTCTCTATTTTTGGCTTCTAGCTGTGATATCAGTTCTCGTTGCTGCCGCGCCGCGTCCACTTCTGAACCCTCAGAAGATGAACGACCCTGTGGTAATAAAAAAAAAAGTGTATATAAATGTCATTATGGTTGCTTTTAAAATTCTACTTTAATGTATTCATGTTTTTATTTCTAATTTAACTGCCTCGGTGGTGTAGCGGTAGTGTATACGACTGCTAATCATGAGGTCTCGGGTTCGATCCCCGAGTCGGGCGTATTGAGCTTTTTCCTAAAAAGAAATAATTCTCAGTAGCAGCCCGGAGTTTGGAAATGTGCCCGGTAGACGTCAATAGGCTCGCCCCCTATTACGTGGGACTTAAACATAGCTGGCGAGTCATGGGTGTGTAATACACCTCTGCCTACCCCTTCGGGGAATACAGGCGTGATGCTATGCTGTATTCATATATTATTATATTAAAAAAATGAGGCGTCGCGGGACGTCTCGTCGGCAGATGTGAAAACATCGAAATAATTTTGTAGAAATAATGAATATAGAAGGATAGTTTATGAAAGCGAGCGGCCAAAAATAAACCTTTTTGAATGAGATTGTTTCCAGGTGGTATGGATGAACCCTACGAAGATGTCAACAATTCTTCAGAGCACCGCATCGATAAATTATAGAGCATAAAGAGACTCAAAATCTCTCTACCGCCCCAACTCCTGTGCTCCTGGTACTGCTGAACATATGAGCGGCGATTACCACTTACCATCAGGTAGGCCATGGCTCATTTGTCGTCAAGCAAATTTCAAGAACCACGCTAATGCACCCGTAGGGATCGCCTTTCTTTCTCTAGATCCTCTATCCCTTTCCTTGGCGACGCGCGAGGGCTCAAAATCTGAAGATTACTATAGTTTTCTCATTTCTACATAATACATGAAGTGAAGACTATATTTTCATTTACACTGGACGTTTTATTTCGGGTGCTTACCAGTTCTGGCGTCAGAGAAGCCGATCTGCCGGCTCTTGGCTGCCATAAAAATAATGATACCAATATAAATCTGATAGATATTTATAAATTTTTATATATATTTTTAGCATTTGACATGCTTAGCCTTATAAATTAAACACAAAGTGGAAAATGTGAAATCGAAAATAACAGTCACGAGCAGGATTCGAACCTGCATTTCCTGGATATCGTCCAGATGCTGCGAGGCGTCACCAAGGACGTTAAATATGAATGCGTTATCGAGATTAGCAGTCGAGAGTAGTTGTCACGATTGCTGAATTGGCAAAGCATCTAGACGGTACCCAGGAGACGCAGGTTCGAATCTTGCTTGTGACTGTTATTTTCGATTTCACATATTCCACTTTGTGTTTAATAGTTAGATATTATTCACAAAATAATCTTAAATATAGGTAAAACACAACAAAATAAGTAAAAAACGTAAAAGATGAATTATATTATATTAGCTTTCTTTTTTTTGGAAAAAATGTACTTAACCGCACACCCGTCGTTCGGGGCAACGAACAGGGAGTGTGAGGCCCTCACCCACTAAATATACCCACCGTGTCCGGTCTCTTCGCCAGTATTGGCGGACCACTGGAAATGTATTACGTTACTTCAGTGGTATATTATATTAGCCTTTTTTTTTGTTTAGGCGGGAAAAAATGTTCCTAACCGCACACCCCGTCGTTCGGCGCAACGAACAGGGTAGTGTGGGGCCCGCACCCACTAAAGAAACCCGCCGTGTGCCGTCTCTCCGCCTATGTTGACGGCCCATTAGTACTGTGTTGGATTACTTCAGTGGTCCGCCGGCGGCTTACGCTCTCGGGATATTATATTAGCCTAGCGGTAAAATTAAGGACTGCAAATATAGTGGCATCGAGTTCGATCCCGAGTCGGAGATCTCGCACAGCTTACAGTCCAGCGTAGTCAACTACCGCCAATATCCCTCTCACTGTGAGAGGAGACCCGCACCCAATAGAGGGTCAATAAAATGGTTAAAAAAAAATTGTACAGCAATAGTTTGTATGTTGAATTGAAAAATGCGAACAATTAAAAGTGTGTGTGAATCATAACAAAAGTTAATGTGGGCCCACACAAAGCAGACTTTTAGTAATAATCATAGGAATGGCGCGACTTGCTTCGCCACCCGTCACATTTGCTTCCATGAGAGACAAAATCATTCTATGTATGTACATCAATCATAAACTCTAGTAGAATGTTCAGCCCCCTTAGAATGAAAAACGAAACGTTAGACGAACTTTCGTTTCGTTTCATTGTGATTGGTCGCCTAAATAACGCATCGAAATCTCGACTAATCAGGAATCACGCGTTGTTCAATCACAATGACTCGAAACGAAAGTTCGTCTAACGTTTCGTTTTTCATTCTAACGGGCTGCTGTCAATTTTCAAAATCAGATTAAAAACTTCGACTAAATATGAAGGCATGCTCTGAGTGACGTGGTAATATTATTTCTAGTTTATGTTTACGATATGTATGTGCATAAAACCAAACATACCATGGTTCTGTTCTCGTGTGCCAGTCTCGCCGCATATCGGGCTATGAGCCGATGTTCGTCGTCCACTCCGCGAGACAAGTGTTCCGCTATACCTGAACATTTTTAATTATTAACAACTAAAATTACGTTTACGAAATCTATCGCGTTTATTTGATTTTCTACTATCCCGATGTTTCGAATATTTTACAGCATTCATGATCACGTGTGGACTTAGATGGTAAACGTCCAAGGCTGATAATACAATTCTTTTATCTCCAACGTGAGCGCTTTCACCGCTGAGCTGTTGCAGATAATGTTCGTAGTATTTAGTTTCCATATCGCATTACTATATAGGGACACATCAGCTGGCAATTAGCATATCGACACGGTCGATAACAGTAATTTCTACATCACATAGCGCCAAGTGTTAACAGTTGTGAAACATAAAATACACACAATTATATTGAGTATCTTTTATTTATACGTGAACATTCCCTAAAACTGTTGTTGTCCAATATACGTAGCTGGCGAGAGTTTGTCAAATTCTAAATATAAATAATGAATGTTCCCTATCTATAGATACATACTGCGATGCGTGGACCTTGAGGATCGTGAGTCCAGCGATCCGGTGTTCACATACCCCCCCACGTATTCTGGAAAACCGTTGTGTGCGGGCACTGGTGACGGCGGCCTGTTCGAACATTACATTATATCAACGTTTATATTAGCTTCGCTGGCTATCGCTAGAAGAACATAGCTGCCTTTGTAAGATCTTATGAATTTTTAATAAAAAGTAAGATAAACGGGTCTTTTTTCGCGTATAAATTAGGTCAAATTTTAACTGCATTTAATACGACGTTTCAATTGCGTTGCAGCAGCCGAGGTCACGGGACAACCGTCGCAACTGTTGTGGAAAAAATGTCGGGCTAAAGGCAGTTAAAATTTGACCTAATTTATACGCGATAAAGAAGCCCCATTTATGTTACTTTAAATATGTATACAATTCGCGAAAAGTTACTTTTCATAATTGTCTATAACTAAATCGCTAATTTTAAAATAAATTTATAACGGTAAGCCACGTCAATCCCGAGATAAAACATTCCATATTATGTTATTGCATGTTATAAGTTGTATCTGTCCCTAATCTAGTTCAGCAACCTCAATTAACCGACTTCTGTGCACGAGGTCGTATGTTCGATTCCCACTCAACAATTATTTGTGTGATGAACAGAGATATTTGTACTACGTATGGGTGTTTTCTATCTATTATATGTATGTATTTACAAAAAAAAGGGAATATATATATTATATCCGTAATCTGGTACCCATAGCACAAGCGTTAAGCTTAGTTTGGGACCAGAGGACGTTGTGTGAAATGTCCGTGAATATTTATATTTAATTGTATCACTGTATTATATATGCTTACTTGGTATTGAATATTAATATTATTAAAGACCGTTATCAATAACCTATCTTCGATTACTCTCAGCTCTTTTACAATCATGTTGACACAAAAGATTTTTATTTACAAAAATCAAAAGTAATTTTGTATTTTTTAAAGATGTGCATTTACAAAAATACTTTTATTGCCTAAGTCTAGAAATTATATTACATTAATACGAAAAGTATACGTACACAATGTGGCTGAGATTCAGCGTCCTCTCAGGCTGGTCAGGGTACCGCGGCAGCTGGGCTCGGGCCCGCTCGGGCACGCAGCGGAACGACTTGCGGAGCGTCGCGCCTATCTGCTTCGACGGAGACTTCTGTAAAAATTGTTTACGAACATAATGCATTTAGTCTAAAACTGACTATTATCTACATTAGGATAAAATGTCACCACCTCATTATTTCATGTGAGTGTTTTACTAGGCGACTAAGGGAAGTAACGAGTTATTATCCATTGCATTACTGGTGGTATGGTTGAGTACCGTGGATTACTCACTTGTTAATCGGGTCTGAGAGGGTTGTTACCACCGTCCACCATACGACCGATCGTGAAAGACCCGCGGGCTGATTACGTAAAAATTAGCAAACGGCAATCGCCACGCGACAGCTGTGCAGAAGTCGCGCAATTGGTCGCAAAAAAAAACGTATCACGTAAGCCATCATCGTCTTGTTAAATTATTCATTAAATTACAATGGCGACGAACGCATTTTTAGTTTATCAGTTGCTCAGTAGAGGCAGCACTGTCGATCGCTGGTTGACTGCTATTATATGATACGAAATTGACATTTGACAGCAGCTATTGCACAATTTTCGGCTGTTGCTAAGCAACAGCTTGGAAGTATTCTTAGTATTGTCGAGTCCACGAGCAGCGCAACCACTTACCATCAGATGGGCCATGGCTGTTTTAAATGCATTTTAACTGTTTAGAAAAGTATATTATTAATGTTATTTTCTCTCTCTGAATAATTTACAAACATAGTATATGTATATGATATATTACGTGTATCCATCCATCCATCAGCATTTCATCGTCCACTACTGGACATAAACCTCCCCAAGAGAACGCCACAGCGAACGATCCTGTGCCGCCTGCATCCAACGAATGGCTGCGACTTTGACCAGGTGGGACCCTGGTGGGAGGCCGTCCTACGCTGCGCCGCCCAATACGCGGTCGCCACTCAAAAACCTTTCTTCCCCAGCGGTTGTCGGTTACGTGTATATAATAGTAGATATTAACTTTATAATTTTAAATCGATCGATGAGGGTAGTGGCGAGGCGCCCTGCCAACTCACGTAAGCGGCGTACTCCTTGACCTCGTGGTCGAGCGTGTGCGAGCCCGAGAGGCGGCCGCGCCAGAAGCAGTCCTGGCACAGCGTGTAGCCGGCGCAGCGCGTGCAGCGGTAGCGGAACCCGCTCAGCGAGCCTCGCCGGCACGCGCTGCACGCCAGCGGGTGCACCACTGGGGACGGCCATGTGTGTGATTAACTGTCACACCATACAACTGTCAAAGTAGTCTAAGGTAGAAGAATTAAATTAAATAGAGAATATTCTTTCAAAAAAACGAGTGCGCTTTAGACCACACAACTAATGAAAAATAAATACATACAATATTATTAATAATGTTAATATCTATTGTCAAGTGAATACAGTTATGTGAAAAAACTATTTCGTTAATTTTATTTCAACTTGTGTAACATTCCGAACCCTACATTTGACATACAGTAATAATGATTTGTTGGTCTTGTGACATAAATATCTCGCTTCAGTTCAACTAACATCAAGATCGATCCCGAGTTGCGCCAGTTGACTTTTTGAGATATAGTTATTTTAAAGATAAGAAATATTTAATCAACATTGCAATGTTTTTTCGGCAAAATAGAATATTGAAAGCATAAAAAAATATAATAATATATAACAAATAATGAGAGAGAAAGAAAATGTGTACTCGCACCTCACTCTCTTGCCCCTACAGTAATATAACACGATACGTAACTCTCTCTCTTTCTAACTTCACTAACTTATGTCTCCCTCTCAACTTCCATTCCCCTCGCCCGATCAGCACTTCCGTAACGCATTCACCAGCTTACTCCCCAAGGCAAGCAGCGTAAAGAAGTATTTACTTCAAAAACCATATTGCCCACCGCTTTTCGTAAGAAGAAAAATTCTTAGTATCAGCCCGGAGTTTGGAAATGTGCCTAGTAGACGGCAATAGGCTCGCCCCTTATTACGTGAGACTTAAACATAGCTGGCGAATCTTATATTTCTTGGTATTAGAATACAAATTAAGCCAAAGCTTCACAAACCATTTTCAACGCTCGCCATACGATGTAGAAGCGGCAGCCAGACGAGACAAGGTGGTCCTGGATCTGACATCAGTGTGTCCAGGAAGTCATTCACCGTAATCTTGCCATTCTGCTAACAAAACAATCATACAAATGATGCGTTTTAAGGGCAGGTACAAATAGGAATTATAAATTCTGGGTACAAATATAAAGAAAAAACATGAAGTCTTTTTATTGATGTCAGTGGTAAAAGTGGATTTTTTATTATTTATACAAATAAATATGTCATGTTAATTCTACATTTCACTTAATATCTATGAATGTGTAAACAGCACTTATTCTGAAATAATTAAAAAAAGGTTGTCTTTTTGGTCCAGTTAATAACCAAAATGGATGGACCAATTTTATATGGGGCATATTATTAGTTATTTGGTGATATCTTTGCCCGGAGTTATAGGTATGATGTCATTTACATCCGGTATAATAATATTTAAATTGGGGCAGATGTCTTTTGGGTCAGTAATATAATACTGAAACACTTCCATCAAAACCACAATTCCTTAACAGTGAGGGAACAACTTGGGGAGGGGAAGGGAGTATAATACTATAACTTCTACCCTCTACAATCAGTGGAACACGTATGAGCTGTATAGAAGAAATTCATGAATGTGTTCTGACCTGTGTAAATATTGTGAGCGCCAGTGCATCCGTGTAGTTAAAAGTGGGAGACTCGTAGACTGCCGCCGGTAGTGCCAACACCTCGCGCAAGTAATCGGACAATCTCTTCATTAGTAAGTGTCCATTACCGTCCGACAATTGGGAGAATATATCTGCGTAGACAATGAATTTTTGTTTATTAAATTAAGTGGGTAGCATGCTAGCATACGGGCTACCTGATGGTAAGCGGTTACCGTAGCTAAAATACTTATTCCATATTTAGATATTTTTATATATATTGTTAGTATTTTACACTATACATTAAACACAAAGTGAAAAATGTGAAATCGAATATAACAGTCACGAGCAGGATTTGAACCTGCATCTCCTGGATACCGTTCAGATGCTTTGCCAAAATTTTTTTTTTCGTTTGTTAGGAGCAATGGTCACGATTGCTGAATTGGCAATGCATCTGGACGGTATCCAGGAGATGCAGGTTCAAATCCTGCTCGTGACTGTTATTTCCGATTTCACATTTTTCAATTTGTGTTTAATATACTTATTCCATTTACTTATTCCTACATTGGACAAGAGCCTTGTAAAAAATGTGGTTTCATCCATTTTTTTCGACAGATTTTATGTCGTCATAGTCAAGTTTAGGGCCGTTCTTTGTCATAGAAGTAGAACACACATGCATAATCGGGGTCCTTTACAGCTCAACAAAACGTAGCCATGTAACGTTTTGTGAAAACAACGATAATAACGATAAAATAGTAGCTCGCTTGCCCAAGAAGAAAACAACTACCTATTGTAAACTTATGAATAAGTATAATATATGGTACGTGTATTATTATTTTTTAATTTGGCTTTCTCTGGTGATCTCTTTGTTAATGGGAACATTAAGTAACAATATCCAAATTTCAAATTCAAATCACTTTTAGTCCCTAGTGATTAAAGCAATATTTTAGTTCCTGTTTACGAAGAATAAACTCTTTTCGATCAGATGCAATAAAAAACTAAACAGTGCAACATTTAAAAAATACTAATGGTCGTCCAGTGGTCAATATTCGACCATACATCGACCGTACATACAGTTAATCCTATAAAATGTATTGTTATTATATGTATTAATTTATTTCTAATGCATCTTATACAAAAATATTATTTCTAATGCTAATTAATTTATATAATATATATAAAAATAATATGTTTCTGCACTCCTTCTCCATTTAAACTTTAACTGTGCCAAATCTCACACTTCCCCGTGCGCGCAATGTACTTAAAAAGTGGTACAAAGATTTTTCTTTACATATTAATATATATATAGATATCTCGAAAACTGGTCAGAATATTTACATCGCATAGTAGACATATCACAGACTGCAATTTAAATATGTGACAAGTTCTGGCAAAATTAAGGAAGAACTTAGGATGGGATTATATTTGGCCAAACTATAGTGACATTAAAAGTGTTCCAGATGTCTGCCCATGCTTCTTGTCACATTTTGAAAAAGCCAGGATTTTTTTGAAAAGGGAATATATCAAAAATTTATTTATTTTATTTCATTCTATGAGACGGTTAATGCTCATTTATCAAATCAGACGTTATAGTGGAGCGCCGTGAGGCTTAAAAACTGTAAAATCTCGGAATCCAGGGCCAGTCAATGAATCTTCATAAAAACTACTGTACTGCATTGTTAAAAGCTCAAATAAAATAGTTAAAACAATAAAATTGTGCGTTCTCGATTACAACAATTTATAACAACAATTTACTGAAAAATGAGAGGGCCAAGGGAAAAATATGTTTAGAGCAAAGATTTCAATTTTATACTTAACAAATAATATTTGCATAGTAACTTAAATGTTAATTTATTCATATTTCGCAAAAAAATAACGAGTTACAACAAAAATATACCTACATTCAGTCAAGAAAGTATTGGGAATGGATGATTTGTTATGGTTCCAAATTCAAATTTTTGTTTTTTTTGTTGTTGTTAGATTGGCACAACTGTTATCCATTTTGGCGCGGAGTTTGAGTTGCATCTGTTATTTATATTAAATACAGTGCTGTTTTTAGTTATATCATATCTAGTGTGTATTGCGAGTTTCATAATGGACAAAAACATAGAACAAAGAGTTTGTCTTAAATTTTGCATCGCCAATGGAATTTCGTGTTCGGAGTCACTGAAAATGTTACAGAAGGCTTACGGTGAATCGAATTTATCAAAAACACGTGCTTATGAGTGGTACAAAGCGTTTAAAAGCGGTCGAGATGTGATGGAAGGATTGCCTCGCTCTGGTAGGCCATCAACGTCTGCAACTGAAGTTAACATTGCAAAAGTGAAGGAAATAGTGACTGAAAATCCTCATTCAACTTTGAGAGAGATAGCCACCGAACTTTCTGTGTCTCACGAGTCGATCCGTACCATTTTAAATAATCACTTAAGTATGAAACATGTTTCCGCTCGGCTAGTCCCAAAAGACCTGAATTTTCTCCAAAAACTTAATCGCATGAGAGTCGCCGAGGACATGCTAGAACGAGTCAATTCTGACCCAACATTCGTGAAACGCATTGTTACTGGTGACGAGACGTGGGTTTACGAGTTTGACATGCAAATTAGTCTACAAGCTTCGGAGTGGCGACTTCCAACTGAACCGAAACCGAAAAAACCACGCCAAAGTCGATCAAAAGTCAAAGTCATGTTGACTGTTTTCTTTGACTATCGCGGTGTTGTGCTCTCGGAATTCTTGCCAGAAGGTCAAACGGTAAATAAAGAATATTATTTGAGCGTTATTCGGCGTTTAAGAGAGCAAATTCGACGAAAAGGCCAGATTTGTGGAAAGAAAATTCTTGGATTTTGCACCACGATAATGCGCCTTCGCACAAGGCCATCATTGTAAATGAATTTTTGTCCAAACACTCAACAAATACCATCGAGCAACCACCATATTCACCAGATATTGGCTCAAGCCGACTTCTTTCTTTTTCCTAAACTCAAATTACCACTTCGTGGCACCCGTTTTCAATCGGTAGAAGACATAAAGGGGAATTCGCGGTGAGAACTGAACTCAATTCCGGAAACTGCGTTTAAATAATGTTTTGATGATTGGATTATTCGTTGGCGTTAGTCGATCGTTTCTGAAGGAGCATACTTTGAAGGTGATAAAATAAATTTGGATGAATAACAAAAATGTTGTGTATTATTGATCTTTTCCCGGTACTTTCTTGACAGAGTAGTATATTATTATTGTTCATTAAAGTCGTCGTCGTCGATTTTATTGATGTGGATTGTAGGTGAAGGATTAGTACAACTGTCACCACTACATTCCAAGCAAGCTACAGTTTAATTTAATCCACTTTTTTCTTCTTCTTTTCCTGCACCCACAAGATACTCCGCATCCTGTTTTGCATGTGCAAACAATCATTTTTAATATGGATTCTGGAGCTGGTCTCCACACATACACCCGCTGAACACGCCTACAATTCTTTTATGAATCTTGCACAATATAAATTGTTTATATATTGTTTCTCAACTTATTAAATTTAAAATGGTTTTCTTGTTACATAGCTGATTTGTTGTCTTGACAATTTGGAATTTCTTCTTTCCTTCATTCCATCTGTATCTTCACATAAAAAAACACCTACTTTTCTAATCAAAGTCAGTTGAATCAGCCTTTCGAAGTTTTTTCTTTGGTGTAGAGCACGCTGATGTGGTATGTTTTCTTTTTTTAAATAAGCATTAATACATCCTTTATTGATATATTTTTGTCTGCATACTGAATGCACGTAGACTAATTCGCAAGCATTTAAATACTGAGACAGTCCATCCGCTCTTTCTGCAGAAGCAGATTTCAGGGTTGATATTCCTCTTGTTACTTTTACAATTTCTCCTATTTTGGAGCTTAATTGAGAACTAGATCCGATTTTGTCACAAATGAGGCAATCATTACTTTTATTTTCATCACTATTCGATGGTTCACTCATTTTGATACGAGGTTGTAACAAGTATTAGTTATATTAATAACTAACGTTTATATCATGATTAATAATTATTGTTATTGAATTTTACTATACTACTTTTAGCATCAATTTATTATAAAATATACGTATTTAGCCTAGCTACTTTCCACGAGTACTAATCTGTTAGGGACCGCGTCAACAGCTGCTGTTGTCCCTTTTATAATTCCCTAACCTTTTATACCTGCAGTTCCTTGCGTGAGGCCCAAGGACAAGTTTGTAACAGTTCTCCGTTTCAAAATATAACTTTAAACTAATAAAAATAAAAGAAAACTGAAAGATTAATAATTCTTTTTTTAAATAATTAAATAAGATCGCATATATTTTATTTTTTAACATTTTTTATATATTTTTCAAAACACATTCCAAAAGTTTATATAAAGATTCATTGACTGGCTCTGGATTCCGAGGTATAAATCTTGCGGCGCTCCACTATTACTTCAGGTTTATTGTTTATTGGTTGTGTAACAAATCGGGTACCTATCAAAAAGCATCTTTATTAACTTGGACTGGCGACTATTAATACAATGTCACCACCTCATTACCTTCCGCAGGTCCCCTAGTTGCTGACTAAGCAAATAAGCTAAGCAGATATTTTTTTATTTTTGTGATATTTTAAGCACTTGAAATGCTCGCACATTAAAACACAAAGTATAAATAGGTGACTAAGGAAGTAAATTAAGCAGATATTGTTTTATTTTTATAACATTTTAGACACCCGACATGCTGCTGAGAAAGTCTAAAAATGTGAAATAGATATTGATAACTAAGAGCCGGGATTGGACCCGCGTCTTCTGGATCGGCATTCTAGACTACCGTAACAGTTGCGTGGCTTTCCATATTACTTTGTTTCTTACAATCTTAGGTACCTAACGCCCGCGCTTTCTGTCGGACGTATTGAGATCGTAAGCTTAATTAATACAATTAAGCAATTTATAGTGATAGTTTCTAACTGGTGATCCAGAAAATACCTAATTATCATTATCTATTTCACATTTAAACAAATTGTATTGTATTAAGCAGATAATATCACAACAAGACGTGGAAAAGAATAAAATATGCCAATCTAAAATCCGCGTATTGTGATAGAATAATAATTAATAAATATTCACGGATATTTTTCACACAACGCCCTCTGGTCCCAAACTAAGCTTAACGCTTGTGCTATGAGTACCAGATTTCGGATATAATACATATATTGCTTTTTTTTGTAAATAGATACATATAATAGATAGAAAACAACCAGACGCAGTACAAATATCATGTGTACATCACACAAATAATTGTCCTGAGTGGGAATCGATCTCACGACCTCGTGCTCGGAAGTCGGTTACACTATCGACTACGCCACGAGGCCCGTCGAAATTAGAATGAAAATGATTTTAGCATTTCTCAAGAATATCACAATTACACAATGATGTAACTTCTCTGTAGACTTGAACACACAATTAATGTTTGTCATTGCCGTTAGTCACTATGTGCATTCTAATTACCTATGCATATCGCGTCATGCTTGCGATTTCTGTTAGAGCATTTTAAACTAGAATTCATTTTAACGATATCTATTAAAATGACCTTGACAAATTGTTGGAACAATTTAACCTGTATGAGCCATGATTGGCGAGTTAGTGAAGACAATCAAATGACAAAATAATATTCGTATGATGCAAAAATTGTATGTTATGAATATTTTATTAGTAGTATTATTAGCCATGAGAAGACTGTATAATTTTAACAAGACAAACATAGACAATAGATACCTACCATAGTATTTTTAGTGCAATATTATATGGGTTATTTTTTTTTAAGGCGGGAAAAAATGGGGACACCCCTTCGTTCGGGATAACGAACAGGGTAGCGAGGGGCCGTCACCCACTAAAGAAACCCGCCGTGTGCCGTCTCTCCGCCTTTATTGGCGGGCCGGGCCACCGGAACTATATTACATTCCTTCAGTGGTTTATAGAAACACCCTGCACTAAGCAATAATCCTTATATCATGGGAGACTTTACAGACATGCAATTTCATGGACACAAAATACACTCAGACTCAGAATAACCATTTTTGGATCACATAAAGAGTTGTCCTGTGTGGGAATCGAACCGGGCGGGAGGCCCGTATCTAAACCACTCCGCCATCTGTGCAGTCGTAATTGACAGTGAAATAATAAACATATAGGTACTATACTTACATCTGAGTTTGTCCATCAACTTTCCTGCACACATAGTGGCTAATGCCACTTTGATTGAGAAAACTCGAATTTTTCCAACATTTTCACTGAAATAAATAAGTATTATTACAGATATTTAGTTATAATTTTATAAAAAATATGTTTTGTACTTATAACATTTATTAGATACAACATTACGAGCATAATATAATGTTATAGCCCTATTGTAGCATTGTTCAAAACCAAATTACAAATAAAGTTTCGATTATTTAAGACTACAACACACCTTTTAGTAATTTCAATTAGTGTATAAATAAATAAAATAAATAAATAAAATGTTTATTTGCACCTTAAAATTACAAGAACAGTAACAAAATATAAATACACTATGTGGCTTAAAGGTAAGTAAAATTACAATATTTCTGTACAGCTAATACCTAAACTAAGATAAAAATATCCTGTAATATAGGCATCAGGGGGGGTATAATATGAAAATTAAATACTCAAAACCTATATCAGTAACATTTGATAAATAAATCAATAGGTAACAAAGCCGATAAACTTTGAAGTTGAAATCACAGGTCCAGGCACTTAGCAAAAACCACTGAAGTAAAGCAACGTAGTTCCAGTGGCCCGCCAACACAGGCGGAGAGACGGCACACGGCGGGTTTCTTTAGTGGGTGAAGCCCCACACTACCCTGTTCGTTGCCCCGAACGACGGGGTGTGCAATTAGATAAATTTCTTCCCGCCTTAACAAAAAAAAGGCCGTCTTGTCCGTGTGGTGACAGACTAAGAATACAAGTGTCACTACCCCATTCTTTCCCACAGGGGTCGTATGAGGCGACTAAGTTACTTTTATTCTTTCATTTCATATCATTGAAATGAAATGGTGAGCAGCGACTTGACGATACTCTCGGTATGGTTGAGTCCATGAGCGACGGTTACCGTTTACCATCAGATGGGCCGTGGCGTCTGCCACTAAATGCAATAAAAAAAAACAAAAAAGCTGTTAGCACAAAAGTAGAAGACATTTTACTGACCACATTTAATTTGACCAAGAGAATGATTATTATAACTGATTGACTTTGGCCTATAAACTTACCTCCTACGTTTATGAAACTAGCACCAAAACGGACATTGGCTGAAGTTGTGACAAGATGTCACAAAGCCCATAAATCAAGAAGTCAAGTCAAGACTCTTTTCTTTACATTTTGCAATATTCTTTTCTTTACATTTTGCTATAGTTTCATAATTGTTTATTTTCAAAAACTCACCCCGTACTATATGCAGACAGCAGCCAGTTTAGTAAAAGAGCCGAGCACGCTTCTACTGATACTTGATGAGCTGGTGGGAGCCTCTTATTTAAATTGTGATATAGTGATGATATCAATGTCTCCAGTCTTGTAACATTCACGCACGCCGTAGGCTCCAGTGTGTTCAGAGCATTCTCCCGGAATGCCTCTATTACGTTCCATATATCTATTACATGTACTGAAAGAAAAACAATATATTTTTTATCCATCTATCCATCAGCCTTTCAACGTCCACTGCTGGACATAGGCCTCCCCAAGAGAACGCCAGAACGAGCGGTCCCCAACCAACCAATGGCTCCCCGTAGCTTTGAGCAGATCATTGGTCCATCTGGTCCCCCGCCTTCCTATGCTGCGCCGTCCGATACGTGGTCTCCACTCGAGAACCTTTCGTCCCCAACGGTTATCGGTTCATCGAGCGATGTGGCCTGCCCATTGCCACTTCAGCATGGCAACCCGGCGGGCTACGTCGGTCACTCTCGTTCTCCTACGGATCTCCGTATTACGAATTCGATAACGTAGGGAAATACCAAGCATAGCCCGTTCCATGGCCCACTGAGCGACTTTGAGCCTTGATATGAGGCCAACATTCAGAGACCACGTCTCTGTTCCGTATATCATCACTGGTAACACACACTGGTCGTAGACCTTCGTTTTCAGACACTGCGGAATATTGGACGAGGAGATCTTCCTTAGCTTCCCGAAAGCGAACCGAACCGAATATTTTTTATACTAGGTATCAAAATATATCTAAATGGCGATTACATGTTAAATTAGAGCTCTATTTCCATATCTGTATGATCCCAGTAGGCTTACCATGAACTCTTATTGCAATCCAGTTTAGGACCCAAACTGAACTGAATTGCAATTTCATGATGTGTCAAAGACTCAATGTTTTGTTTTTGGCCGAAACAGCACATAATCTGAATTGCAAACATGACATCTTTTTATTGAAATTCGTACCATGAGTTTACTTGACAACCTAAACAAGATCGCTCAATTAGACATCATGGTACGAAATACAACAATACACCTATTTTGAATTGCGTCAGAATTAAATCGCTAGCTAAGAGTGGTAAAGCCTGCAGGTCATTAAAAATTATGAAAATGGAGGGCCACAGAAACTCAATTTTTGAAGAGCCAAAAACTGTGATGCGCTGGATGGCTTTTTTATCTAATTTATAAACTACTTTGATTATTTTAATATCTGATACTTATACCTATTTAGATTTTATAAATTACTTCACAATGGTGGTTAACTAGCATACGGTCCAGCTGATGGTAGGTCACAGTTGCCTATAGACTCTATCAACACCAGAGGTATCCTATGTATCACTCATAAGGTGACCCCCTGATAAGGGAATAGGAGGTTGATGAAGGATGCAATTAAAATATAAAGAAAAAATGTGTGATGAAATTTTAAACAGCCCCCCAGAGGAAGAATGATAAATTGAAAATATGATACTGGTTCTTTTCAGTCTTTATTTATCTAAAACCTCAAGTTAATGGGGTAATATAGCCAGTCAAGATTTTTTCGGTTTAAATAATTTTATTGCTTTTGATATGGAGATTACCAATTAACACTAGGTGACTGCTAGATCATTTAACACAATTAAAATAATAACTCAACAATCAGACAACTGTTCAAAAAACACTTTAAATAACAATATAACTCATATTTATTGCCAATATGTCAGTCTGTCTATATAAACTGTCTATATCTTACATGATCTAGCGCGATATTATTTTTAAGAGAACTTGTAAATGAAGATTTAAATTAACTACAAATAAACAATGTTTAGAAATTCAGAACTACTTTCTGGACACAGAAATCCTAATTGAGGCAGAGAGGTGATGAGCATAGAAGAATTTATTTTATAATTTTCATGTGAGAACAGAGGTGATGTAGAAATAGAACTGTATGTATGAGTAATAGCTAAATAAGGTAAACTGCTAACACACATCTGTATTATTTTTGGTTAGTATCAAAAAATAAAGGCTATCTTTAAAATAAGATACTCAAACTACAAATGTGTTTCAAATAAGCAGATGTGATTGTGAACTTATTGTTTCTAACAGAACAAGATATTATACAAATTCTTATCTTCATATATTACATATGCAATTATGAGCACTAATATACAGTTGTAGTAAACATCATGATAAAATTGTGTCCTATAAAACTATAAGTTGTTATGCTAGTAAACAAATTATAAATGACTCACAATTGCATTTCTTTTGAACATAACGAAGTTTACAAGCAGTTCTGTAGGATGCAAATCTGATGAGGTCAAAATTTTGTTCCCTCATTTCTTGCAGCAGCTGAGAACGTGGATCTGTTGCAGTCATTCCCGCACTAGGGACGCCCACGACACTCATAGCCCCAACACCACCACTGGGCATGCCTCCCACAGTCTCTCGTTCCAAGGACATTTTCACTGCTGAAGAGTAAATCCAACTATAATTTGAACGAAATCCTTATTACTATCAAAATGTTAATTGTACTTTTATAGCAGAAATTCCTTTCTAAAGATTCCAAAAGAGCAGAAATAATGAACCAGCATTGTAATACCGATTTCGTAAAAAAATTAAAATGAGAATTCACGCATCGCATAATATTCACCTTAAGAAACGATTAGCTCATAACTTTGTCCAGATAGCTATTTATTCACAAAAAACATAAGATTATTTTTGTAGTTATCGATTCGAAGATAATAATAGTGTCAACTTGCTTGATTATTTCACATCACAGTATACAAATAAACCACTTTCAGTAATAAAAGCTGCGATAAACTCTTTTAATATCCTTCACTATAAGTAATGATTCTTTCTTGTGATGTTTGTAATATAATCTACGATTTTTAATAATTATTACAAAACATTACTGTATCGTTTGATACCGAAATCGAATGTCGAATTCAATTCAACATGACATGACAACCCTGCCACAAGAAGCGTTCCATGTTCCATTTTGTATAATGTACAGATGACATTTTTGAGCATGAGCGAGCAACATTATTATTCATTGAATCATTCATTGAGCGCTTGAGAGCAGTATGAGCACCTCGTAGAGTATTTAAAAAATGTTCTGTGATGAGCACTGACTGATTAATTTAATTCTGGCGCCTCGCCTCTTACTGATACGACTTTGAAAATAACTTTTATCAGGTAATAATTGGTGAAACGCACCTTTATCTGCTTAAACTTCATTATTTATAACTTTTATGATAGCTACCTGTCTAAATAAATAATTGCGCATTTCGCACCGCACACTTGATAAAAGTGAAACCTCTCAAGAACTCGTCATGGTTATTATTAAACGATCACAGGGCATAAAAAAATTATGAATTACCTATACGCTAAGGTTTACATCGTACGACCAAAGAGCATATAACTAGAGACGTACGACTACACGTATACACGAAACTATTCTATTGCTTTTTATCATTAAACTTAGATCGTTATCTGTTGAATATAGGTAAGTAATTCAATATTGTCATTTATCAAACTGCCACATAACAAGTTCTGCTTCAGAAATAAATGTTTGAATTGTTCTTGGAAAACTTCATTTGCGATAAACACACTTTAACAACTATTATCTATACTATACCTACCATATAGGTTGCTATCAACCCATAATATGAATGAGGGTATCCATATCAGCTATGTTAGAGCACAATTGGAAAGAGCGAGATAAACAGATTCTACTTAATTCTGAAGTGTCTTAGAGACATCTAAAACCAATGTCAAGTGGAAATTTGGAATCACCGTTGGGTAACTGCAATAGCTTAGCGGTCCAGAGCACTTCGAACGCAGGTTTGAATCCATCTTGCAGTAAAGTTCCCTTTTTCCACTTTCACATTTTTTTGCCAAAATCGGTTCATTTGTTCTGGTGCTATGAGGTCACAGATATATACACATTATAAACGTATAACACCCCTCTTTTTGGTGGGGGGCTAAAATGATATTACCTACCTTCACATCATCAGTAGGTAGGTAACACATACCTTTGCATTTCATTTCGATAAAGAGTGTGTAATACTTACATATCTGCCTACCACTTCGGGGAATACAGGCATGATGTTTTTTAAAAAGCAGAGGTGTAGGTACCTAGCTAAAATTTAAAAATTTAAATGCAATTTCTATGTATTTCCATAAAACGTTGGACAAGAGATTTAGGGTCTATGGGTGGCAGTTAGAGCACGTTGTAAATAGTGCAAGCTGCACGAGGCAGGTGCAAGTTGTCCGGTGCAGGTGCAAGATGCACCGAGCAGATGGACTAGTTAATTTTAGATAAGTTTGGGGGAGACGAACTTTTGTTGTGAATACAGACCTCACCTGTAGATCTTTTAAAACTTTCATCAGTAAAAATCAACCCCAATATTTAAAATTGTCTTTATTACGAAATAGATCGAGGTGACATGTCTGTGCGGCTCTGAGTGCAAGTGAGAGTTACACCGCAAAATAAACAGGTTTTCCTATTTATTTTGTGGTTAGGTACACGACACTAGCGAACAAGTGTATTCGCTTTCTATATCTCTGGATTTTATGTAAACATACAGCTCGTGTGAAGCATTATTTTAGTCAAAATTTAACCTACCTATTTAATAGTCACTTAATCCACTAGCCGTAAAAAAGAAGTAGGTGAGAATTCAATATTGCAGCGTATTGTGATAGCCCAATGTATTTACGATATCACTACTCACGACTCTACTATCACTACTCATGACTAGACTATCACTACTCACGACTACATATAACTACTCCCGACTGCACTATCACTACTCACGACTAGACTATCACTACTCATGATTAGACTATCACTACTCACGACTAGATATAACTACTCCCGACTGCACTATCACTACTCACGACTAGATGTAACTACTCCCGACTGCACTATCACTACTCACGACTAGATATAACTACTCCCGACTGCATTATTACTACTCACGACTAGACTATCACTACTCATGGCTAGACTATCACTACTCACGACTAGAAATAACTACTCCCGACTGCACTATCACTGCTCACGACTAGACTATCACTACTCATGACTAGACTATCACTACTCACGACTAGATATAACTACTCCCGACTGCACTATCACTACTCACGACTAGATATAACTACTCCCGACTGCACTATCACTACTCACGACTAGCCTATCACTACTCCCGACTGCACTATCACTACTCACGACTAGATATAACTACTCCCGACTGCACTATCACTACTCACGACTAGATATAACTACTCCCGACTGCACTATCACTACTCACGACTAGCCTATCACTACCCATGACTAGACTATTACTACTCACGACTAGACTATCACTAATCATGACTAGACTATCACTACTCACGACTAGACTATCACTACTCATGACTAGACTATCACTACTCACAACTACACTATCACTACTCACAACTACACTATCACTACTCACAGTTAATTAGAAAATTTGTTATTTGATTTTTTGTTTGTTCTTGTTAAGTTTTCTTTGTGTTTGTTATTGTTTCAGTTTTGTTTGTTCGTTTTTGTAACATAATGTAACAACAAATCATATAGATTTGCTGTTTTGGAAACAAATATATTCCAAGCGTATCTGATTGCCCAAGGAGATATAAGACGTGATTACTATTACCTAATGAACTCCATTTTTTGTTAAGGCGGGAAAAATGTACCTAATGGCACACCCCATCGTTCGGGGCAACGAAGAGGGTAGTGTGGGGCCCTCACCCACTATATAAACCTACCGTGTGCCGTCTCTCCGCCTGTATTGGCGGGCCACTGGAACTGTTACTTCAGAGGACTTAATTAACTCCATAAGATAGGAATTATATTTCTTACGTTGTCCATCAATATCCCTAACAAAACAATACGCACACCCCACCGAATTATGTTAATTTACATAAAATAATACTTTTAAACTAGCTCTTTCCTAAGCGAGTAAATATGCACAAGGTGCGCGTATTGTACCTTTTTTTTGCTAAGGCGGGAAAGCGAGTATTGTACCATTGTTTTTGTAATGGCGGGAAAAAATGTTTCTAACCGCACACCTCGTCATTCGGGGCAACGAACAGGGTAGTGTGCGGTTCCCACTAAAGAAACCCGCCGGGTGCCGTCTCTCCGCCTGTGTTGGCGGGCCAACCACTTTTAAGTTCAACCTTATTACAATCATGGCACTTAGTAATAAAGTCACAAATCTTTAAAATATTCGTCACAAAAAACGAGCAAAGCATTGATGTATTTATGTACTACGTACCGTTAAACATAATTAACTCAATGGAGCAAAGCAATAATTTATAACCTACTACCATTAAAAGGGAAAATACAAATAACATTAACTGTGAAATCAAGCAATAGCAAAAAATAAGTGTGCTCTTATTTACAGAGGCGTGTTTTTCGGGTCGACGCAAAATGTATTGTATTTTTGATCGAAGGTAAATAATAATAATTGATCGTGTAATCTATCTCATCTTGATTGATCGTATATCAATTTTATTCTAGAACGGGGTGATATAGTTTTTTTTAGGTCAAACAGAAGTATCTCATCGATCAACAAGTATCGACGCGCTATTACGGCGTAACTTTCCTAATAAGGTGTAGTTTTAAAATATCGAATAATAGTTTAACGTCAGCGTTTTGATATCTCACAGCGGTACCTACCTAAGTAGTTTTTTTAAGAATCTACATTACCAAACTTTTTAAAAATATTCAGGTTTGTTTTCAATTGTTTTTCTGAGCTTTCAGCAGCAATTTAATTGTTATCAGGGTAGTGCGCGGGTAAGGGCGCGCATGCGTATCTACTTGTTTGTGGTGTTATTTTCATCAAGTTTCGTTTGTGCGTCGTTTTATTGAAAGGTAAGGTGTACTGAACCAACATACTTATATTTCAATAATTCATCACCATATTTTGAGATTATGCAAGGAAATACATGGACCTGCACCAAGGAAATTTCTAAAGCAAAGCAGTGATTGAGCCCGGGATGAGCTAGCAAGTACTAGCGAGGTTTGTCTTCGAAATAAACTTAATATGGCTTAGTGTTTTATGGGCAGATTTAAAACTAGACAAACAACAGATGAAGGATTATATTCAGTAATGGTAATTTACTAATTGCTATCAAATTAATGATTTAAAGCGTTTTGCTTATTTAGTACCTAGATGCTAAGAATATCCATCATCTGTTAATAAATCGAGACAATTTAATGTTTTTAAAAAAGTCTTACTTTAGATCTATGACAGACAGCGGCCAAGCCATGGCTTAGTTATAATATTTCTGAAGTAAACCGTTTTCACAAAGATATTGTCCAAGAAAACATCACTCAGACAGGGTTCAATAAATACCGCGATTAAAATTGCTCCTAAAGTTATCATCACAAAAGCCCAAATTAGCTAAAATAAAAAACGTGGCGTCACCTCACTTGTTCTGTTCTAAGCTCATGGAGCCATTGGGGAGACCTATGTTTAGCAATAGTCCAAATAAACATTGATGGATAGATGGATTATTTGATTTTTTGATTTTGTGAACACAGAGCTATCAGGTTTAGCCACTCTTGAAACTTAAAACCTTCTTGATATTTCGCATGTGGCTCTATAAATAAGAATCAAATAGCGGGTAGTGCTGAAATAAAATATATTTATACAAAATCTATCGCTTTTAGACTTAGCAATCACTACGAATTTCATTCGGATTTGATTTCCGCAAGTGCGTGCAGCTTCATACAATTTTGTACGTCAAAGAATTTTGCGGAAAAAATCGCAAAATACTTACCTACTTGAATTTCCATCATCCACCATCACGAAGAAATATTACGTTTTATACCACGGGTGGTAATAGCCACCCAAACCACAACAACCAAAGTATACAGAAATAAATATAACATTAACATTTTAATATTTTTTAAGCATTTGACATGCTTAGCCTATAAGGCTACAAAAGTGTGAAAATGTGAACTCGAAAATAATAGTCACGAGCAGGATTTAAATCCTGTAATACTGTTTCAGATGGTTTGCTAGTTTGTTTTCTTTTGTCAAAGCGGGAAAAAATGTGCCTACCCAATGGCACATTCCATCGTTCGGGGCAACGAACAGGGTAAATAAACCAGTCGTGTGCCATCTCTCTGCCTCTACTAACGTACCACTGCACCAGTCGGCAAATAGGACTCCGTGTCGATGCCCTGAGCACAGGCTGGAGCAACCCTACACCCTACAGTCCAAAGGCCGGCCGCTAAACTCCACAAGAGAGCCTACTAGACTATACCTGACAACGCCCATTATAAGCATCCATCCATCTATCATCCTTTCAACGTCCACTGCTAGACATAGGCCTCTCCAAGAGAACGCCACAACGAACGGCTATAGCGCCTGCATCCAACGACTGCCTGCGACATAATATCAGGTCATCAGTCCACCTGGTGGGAGGCCGTTCTACACTGCGCCGTCCGATACGCGGTCACCACTCGAAAACCTTTCTGCCCTAGCTAACGGTTGTCGGTTCGTCAAGCGATGTGGCCTGCCCATTGCCACTTCAGTATACTGACCCGGCGGGCTATGTCGGTTACTCCCGTTCTCCAACGGATTTCCACATTACGGATCTTATCACATAGAGAGATTCCAAGCAACATTGTTTTAAACTACACACTCTATATAAATTATGTAATTTATTTTTTCTAGTTGACACATCATGCCTGGGTCTAGGAGCTTATGGTCAAATGAAACCATGAATGATGCCATTTACGCGGTTCTTGATGGTGTTTTAACAACATATTCTGCTGCTAGAATTTACCAGATCCCGAGGCATATCTTGCGTAATCGTCTTAAGAAGAGCAGAATAAAAAAAATCAAGTGAATCAATGATACTTCACATCAGAATGAGGTTCATGCAATGGCGAATGAAGACCAGGACGCTTTGAATAATAATACACGCTTTATAAACCATTCTTGGTACTGTCACGCGTGCAAAGTAGACAAGATGGCGGACATGAGGCAATGTTACAAATGTTTTAAATGGTATCATGAGGTGTGTGTTGGATTAACAGCCGATGACTTAGATCGCTTTGAATGCCCTGTTGGATGTTAAAGTAAAACATTTTACCGTAATATTTATATCCGATGTACCTACTCCTATTACTTGCTCTTAAGATATTAAGACTCATTTTAGAGATCTCTTTTTACGTATCGACACGTACCTACATACTCAGTTGAAAAAAAAGTATTTTTTTATTATTTAGGTACAACCTAACGTAGCCCAAAAGGACTACGCTTAACGTCCTTTTGGGCTCGTACCTCCTTTTTTTATTTTTTTTATTAAGGCGGGAAAAAAATTAGGTACCTGACTGCACACCCCAACGTTCGGGGCAACGAACAGGGTAGTGTGGGACCCTCACCCACTAAATAATCTCCGCCTGTATTGGCGGGCCACTGGAATCATGTTATAATACTTCAGTGGTTCACCGGCGGCTTACCCTTTCGGGTACCCTCTATAGGGCTCGTACCTCCTGCCTGTGGCATGAAATTTAAGTTTAGTTTGTAAGTTATGTGGGTTGTCAGAACTAAACCATTTCAGGCATTTTAAGAAAATGTCAAGCAAAAATCTTTATTATGGATTAATTCCGTCTTTGACTTTTAAGGTCACAAATAAGTATTATTTCATTATGGCAAAAGGGTACTATACTAGGTACTATAATTTTAATGACTTAAGAATATTATATAATATTAATGAAGCAACAAATTTTACATTAAACACAAAGTGAAAAATGTGAAATCGAAAATAACAGTCAGGAGCAGGATTTGAACCTGCATCTTCTGGATACCGTCCAGATGCTTTACCAATTGGAATTTTGAACTTTTAGTGCCATCTAATAGAAACAATGATAAAATTCTAAATTAAATCTCCTAGATTTTGAAGTTCATATAGAGTATATATCAGTAGTTCAAGTATCTGTTCTTATTAAATCTTAGTAGTCCCATAAAATATGAGCTTATTACCCTGAGCTTAGAAAATAGATATCATTCTATTTTCTAGTGTAAGAATTATTACATTTGTCTATATAATAATATTAGTAGCGATGTATGCAAGTAGTATCTAATACCTACAATATGTATGCTTTTCTACGTTAATCAATTAATTTAATATTAAGTTATTCATACTACATACATAATCGATTCGGAACTCTATCTATAATTTAAGAAAAGTACAATTAAAATGAGTACAGCATTATAGTATACAGCTTTATTACCGTTTTACAATGAGATCTCATAAAGGGATTAAATGTACTTATGATATTTTTTTAAACCGCCTACAAAATATAGTAAGTACGTAATAAATTTAACGTACGACATCTTTGAATATTTTGAAAAGGCAGTTACTTGACTTTGTGATTTTTATTATTTAATATATAAAAGTATAAATTGTCAAAAATGTATTATGTTTCTTATTTATTTATATTTAGTGATAAGTTTAAAGAGGCACAACTACCTAGGCTCGTGTTTTTAGTAGTTATGTTACCATGTTATCAAAATAATAAAATTTTATTCTTAAAGGTGAACCAAAATATATAAATATTTTACTTACTTATCATCACGCCAGCTCCTTTGCGAGGTAGGCAGAGTATTTTGCGATAAAGGGAATTATGGACTTTATTCTGTAAGCTAAATGTAAATATAACTTAAAGTTGACGATATCCTTATTTACTTACACAAGAAAAGAATATACCTACTTACGTAGTTATAGTTGCGTAGGCTTGGTATACGTTTTTCTATTGTTTAAAAATTGTTATCATAATCGTGCATTTTTTATTATGATGTCCAATAAAGTGTATATAATATTGTAGTATTATCGTATACAAGTGTGTAAACATACTATCGTTTGTAATAAGAATGACTATCCAAAAAAGTTTTATCAAAATCTGTTCGGTTCGTTTTGTGTTCAGAGATGCCCAAATAGACTAAGGTAGTGGTTTATTTTCTCAAATATTTTACATGTTCAGACACAGTTCTGTTACAGTATTATAATATGTTAGTAGGTATAGTTAGGTATAAGATAATATATCGTGCCAACAGTTTATTAGATCAGTCTTTGGTCCGTTTTTGTGATAAACGATACCTATACGATTAACGTTAATCAAATTAGAATTATTAAAAAAGCAGTATTTTTTTTTAAATTATAAATAATTTGCATGCGTAGGTAATTGCTGTTGTCTCTCTGCTATATTTTTTAATATCTCATGAACTCCTTTCAAGTAAGTGTAAAGCTTTAATTATTACGTAATGAATCATAAATTGAATCTGGTGTATAGGCACCTATCTATGTATAGTACTAAGCGTGGAATCATATTGAGACAGTTGCTCGCAGCGCAGCGGCTAAATTTTACCTAACATTCAAATAAAAAAAAATACAACCCTTTAGGTACTAGGTACCTACTGTCTCACTCTTGGGCACAGGTGTCCTCTTAATATGAGATCTACCATCTTAGTCCAAGGCGGTTGCGCAAACTTCACAATCTATCGACCAAAACATCAATAAAGAACGTAAATCTACTGTAGGTTGTGTGGTGTACCCACACAACCTACAGTAGGTAGTGCTAATTGCTACAAAAGACAATTCTGACTGGGCTACTCGATTGCATATCAATAATAAATCGAATAGCTGGGAAATGTTTTTGCGTCTTTCAATGTGACTCGATGATATCTAAGGTCGAAAATGAAATGATCAATTAATCTTTTCTGTATTTTTAGGACAAGATCAGATCTTGTAATATCTGGAATGATTAAATTTAGCTCAATTGTCACTATTCTTAGTCTAAAATACAATCCAAAACATAGGTACTGAACCTATTTGCCTCCAAAATCAAAATAAATGTTTTTCGTCTAAAATATGTTTGTTTAATTTACTGGTATAGTTATAGTACCTACCTAATAATTTCTTTTGATTTGGGAAAGGGTTTTGGGAGTAGTGTTATGGGAAATCTAGGTGTAATACTAACGCATATAAAGGATGAAACTTATATCTATATATATTCTCAATAGTTTAGAAAAGAATGAGCGAGAGAAAGGGAGTTATTTTGGTTTTTTTAATTTTAAATTACTCGTTATGCTTAATAGCTTAAATATATATTCTTAGATTGTCGATTAAGGAATATGGTAAAGGACTAAGAATAAATTATGTCATCACCTCATTCACACTCGCAGGTATCGTTGAGGCGTCTAAAGATAAGCAACCACATAATATCACTTGTAGATTACTATTAGTTTTAGATAAGGAAATTTCGTAAATAAACCACATTCGTGGTTGTGTTATCCAAAAGGAGTCTTAATTGAGCCGTGTGTGGCCGGCTTTAGAATTGTCCCACCCCTCTCCACCCATGGGAGTCGTAAGAGCCGACTGAGGGAATACCGAGGGAGTTGGCAGCGGCACTCCTTCGAGTATTAACAACATCCACTGCGATCGCCAACCCGCCTGCCAAGCGTGGTGATTACGGCACTATCCCCCATTCTTGGGGAGGCCTATGTCCAGCAGTGGACTTTAAAGGGCTGATGGATGGATGGATGGAATTAAACAAACTAAGTATTTTAAGTTTCTATACTACTATTTTTGCGGTCTGACGGTTATGAATATAAAACGTAGGGAAAATAAAATAATTGATTATCTAACACATTTATTTATAAATGAACACAGTTTACATTAACATTATCTGCTGTAGACAACTAAAAACGGTAGTAATCATTATTTACATCACTACTAACTATTTAAAAAGAAACATCACAATACTACATAACTTTAATTTACATTTTCTAATTATTTTTACTCTCCCGGAGCATTGCCTTCAATACACATTTAACTACTCCATTTTTCTCAATCTCCATTTTACTTAGCCAAAACTATTATATTTTTCTAAACACTACAAAAGGTTATTATATATTTCAATGCTCGTAACACTTGTCAAAAATATAGGTACAAGTCGTATTTTTAATACTTTTAAAAACATAAGAAATATCTACTAGGAAATCCAGATTTATTCCTATTAGATTAATAATTTCGCGCGTGCAAAATGCTTAAGTTTATATTTATATTACTATGAATATTCAAATAGTTTCTTTAAGTTTTAAAAAACATTTAAAAAAAGTTTGTTGTAGTAGCAGTTACGCGTATCTACCGTAAATCACAGTATGTGTGATTACTCGTATGTTTTACAACAAAAAACCCTTTTCTCAAACAACGCTCAAAGGTAGATTTTCCAAGAGAAACCTCTTATTATTGGCGACGATTCGATAAAATCAAATTGAGTAAGAGAATTATTAAAAAAATAGTTTAGCAAACAGAGTTTACTCTGTTATATTACAAAAAATGTTGGGCACACTTCATTATAACACAGGGATACTTACCTATACCTAAAGAGAGAAGGAAAGAAAGCTATACTTTCAAAAGAGAGAGAGAGAGGTGCCTATTTATATATAATGATATAAAGCAATAGAATTAAATAGTGTCGCCAATACATGCGTTGTAGATACGCGTCAGGCGTTGTGTAATTTGTATTTTATGATTATTTAGGTTTGTGTCCTGTACTACCGAAGGAATGTAACATAGTTCTAGTGGCCCGCCAATAAAGGCGGAGAGACGGCACACGGCGGGTTTATTTAGTGGGTGAGGGCCCCACACTACCCTGTTCGTTGCCCCGAACGACGGGGTGTGCGGTTAGGTACATTTTTCCCGCCTAAACAAAAAAAAAAGGTTTGTGTCCTGTGTTTGATTGTATTAGTGAACAGTTTTAAAATGTTTCACTTTTATCACATGTATGGTGCTTCATGCTTAGGTACACTTTTTCAGTCAGTTTCCTCCACTCGTAAATTTTCTATAAAAAAGGTGGCTGATTGATACGGAAATAAAAATTATTGCGGTCGCACTTCAGCGATGAATTAAACTATTATCTTGGTAGGTAGGATTATCAACCCACCGAAGGAATGTAACATAATTCCAGTGGCCCGCCAATAACGGCGGAGAGATGGCACACGGCGGGTTTCTAAATAAAGTTAGGATTATCAACTATAAGCAAGCAGTCAGGCGTTATAATAAATCTAGATACACACATATACGTGTACATTTTTGGCTATATAATATATAAGTACAAAGATACACTATGTAGTTATATACAAAATTATTGTGTTCGTCACAGATGTATTTGAAAGTTGGTCCAGCCAGCGTAGGACAAAGTTTAGATAAAATTTTTGCTATCATTCAAGTCCCGTGTAATCTAATATAAATATACAGAAATATCTATAAGCGCGTAATATTTGTAATACACTACTTTAAGTAGGTCTTAAAATTACGAAGATAAGACATTTTCACGCTAATCACACTTTTTCTATTATGTATTTTTTTATTTGATTTTCTAAGGACATGGACAATCCAAAAAATAACTCCATATCTACATATTTTTCATTTATAACAGTTATATCCAATCTACTTTTTGGCATAATTCTAATATCTACATATTAAGATATGTTAGTTATTTATACCTATATACAATCATAGGTACCTACTCATCATAAAATATATGCAGATCTAATATATGTATAAGCATAATATACGAGTATTTTCAGGTATTGTAGTCTATAGATATGGGAAAAACATTGGAACAACGTAACCACAACATGCATTTCACTACATACCTAACCGACCTACCGTCATAAATTAGGTACCATAAGAATGAATTTCATATATAAAAAAAAACTATTGAAAAATATATTTATTTTTGGTATGCGAATATATTTAACTAGTTAAAACCCACATTTAATTTAAAATAGAGTCACGTTAACATAACATTTATGTGACAGCACCTACTATGGCAAAGGAAATTAACGAAACCGCATAGTTATTTTATAGGTATATAATATTTAAGTACAACTGTAGATAGTTAGGCATCCTACACAGCCTCATAGGCCCCTGCAGGATGAGCATTAGCGAAGACTCAGACTCTACTAAAAAATATAGACGGAGCATTACGAACAATCCAGTGAAGCCATATAAAACCATGCCAAACTTGTAATTACACGCGCCCACGCATACTAATACAAACAAAACCATGCCAAAATGATGTGTCATAAATCACAAATGTTACCAGAATATGATTTAAAATTACCCCAAATGACTCGATGATTTCGTACGTACCTACGTTACGTACATAAATACGTCGTCAGGGCCTTCTTATACCCAAATTATAGAGATTATTTCTTTCCGGTGACAACACTTTCACGCATAGGTACATCTTTCAACAAGTGGCTTCACTTTTTAGTTGACAATGCGGTGTCTTTATATTTTAGTTAGTCTGTGAGCTAAGAAGAAAAATGTGTACAAAGCTCCTAGCCCTGCAGCACAGAGATACATTCCCTAAACAAGAAGTGTGTTTTATCTTTTTAATTCGTTTTCTTGCTTCTCAATCTCTATACCAAAATTAAATTATAATCGGCCGATGTCTATACATTAGAGATATTTATGAAAACTTAACACGAGGGGTCTTTATAACAGCAATGGAGGCGAAAAATACAATTTTTAGAATTCTTCACACTTATAAATATATTAGATATATGTTCTTACAATTACACTGAATTAAATATTTCAGGCTTTGAAGGTTAATCATAATCTATTTTATTTCTATTGCAGTAGTATCAAAAAATAATCTCCTTAAAGATAGTGGCTTAGAAATGCTGAGTACGCTCTTCATTAAAAATTTTCCATGTTAGTAATTTAAACGTAAAGCCAGTGTTGCCAGGTAAATCGGCTGACGGGTGCTCCACTACGGATAGCTTCGTGTTCCGACTCTGGAGATATGCAGCAAGCTAGGCGCTGGAAACATTAGAATAGCAAATAATTTAATGACGAATTTATTACTCTAAATGTAAACCAATATTATATAGAGTTTAGTTTATATTTCTACTAGACTCTGCCCGCATTTACTTCCGCTGAAAAACAGCTATCCCACGAGACTTATAGGTAGGTATATATTTCCGCCATAAAAAATAGCTCAATATATTCATCAGTTAAGTAGATATGGCGAGAAAGTGTAACAAACAAATAACAAACAAAAAGTGTAACAAACAAAAATTTCGCATTAGAATATCTAGGTATTGATTGCATTTTACTAGTAAAAACCGTATGTTCAGACACTTTTGAGAATATCACCCAGGTACAAAGAGATAAGCAGATTTCGTCATAATTTTATATATATCCTAATCTAACTTATAAAATTCACGTACACAAATTTATAAACGATTTACGTTCAAAAGAGCTGAGTTGGAATAGAATAACTATAGATCTTATTAATTAATTAGAGTTGCCAACAAAAATGAAAAATTTACCAAATTATACAAAATACCTGTTTGAAAGTCCCAGGAGTAGACGCTAGTTTGTATATCGCGACCACTGGTATCATCAAAATGGATGAACAGGCCAAGCCCCAGCCCAGCACCGCCGCCCATGGAGGGTATGTGTAGTGTTGGTATTGAAGCGGTTGCTGGTACAGGAGGCCAAATACTACGACGCCCTAGAACGGAATATTGTTATATCATCAGCAGAACAGGTTCAAGGTGCAGTCTACCCCTCTCAATGTTGGTTGATAGGCTTGCAGATCACCTGAGAGATGACCTCAAGCGTGACTTTTCTATTAATTGCGTTTGTACATATTGCTATTGTAATGATGGATGACTCGCTCAGTAAAGGGTACCCGAAAGGGTAAGCTGCTGGCCGATCACTGAAGTAATGCAACATAGTACCAGTGGCCCACCAACATAGGCGGAGAGACGGTACACGGCGGGTTTCTTTAGTGGATGAGGGCCCACACTATCCTGTCCGTTGCCCCAACGACGGGGTGTTCGGTTAGGTACATTTTTTTCCCGCCTTAACAAAAAAATGTAATAAAAATAAAAAAAAGGGAGTAAGATGATGAACGAAAAAAAAAATTCTAACAAATATTTTCTCCCTTGCACATTATTTTATTAATACTTGTAACGTATTCCAATTTAAAATTTTAAAGATCTAATGAATTTTGTCTACTCACAATAATGAAAGTTGGACTAACGAACTTCCAGCATATCCTCCAATAAATACCAGGTCTGAAGCCAAGCATCTCTTCAACGTCATCGGAAAACCTCTTTAAACCTAAAAAGTCATTTAATTAAAAAAAAAACTGTGTGTGTGTGTGTGTGATGTGTGTGTGTGTGTGTGTGTGTGTGTGGCCGTAAGTAAAGCCCTCATAACTTTTGAACGGCTTGACCGATTTCATCGGGGTTGGCCTCATTTGAAAGGACTTAACCAAACTTATATTTTGAATACAATTAGGACTGATTCGATCTGGTAGATCTTGAGAAATGTCAAAAAAACTACAAAAAATGTTTTTTCAAATGTTTTATTACAACAACTTTTAAACGGTGTTATCGATCGATTCTAAAAAACCACGTCGATCAGCGCCAGTCCGATCAAAATCGGTTGATTCGTTCGGGAGATAACGTTGTCGACAAAAATTAAAAAAAAATGTTTTTTTCAGAATTTCTATGAAATTATCAGTTTGACCAGTTTGAGCTTTAAGATTCTTCAAAGAGCTCAAAAGTTGTTTTGAATGCCGTAAACTACGAGAAAATCGGTTCATTCATTAAAAAAAAATTTCAATTTAAATATTCAAAAATGCTGTTTTAATCAATTTTTATCAAACATTCGAGCTCGACTACCTTAGGTTAATTTCCAGAAACTCAGATATAGCATTCTGAAATCGGTTCATACATTCAAAAGTTATTGCGATTTGAAAATTCAACGAATAGTGTTTTCTTAAATGTCTATCACTTTTGAGCTCGAAGAGAGATAACAAGAGTTATCTCTTTGAGCTCGGAGAGCTCAAAATGACACGAAAATTATACATTTGGGCTCGAAGAGCTCAAAAACGTAATAAGTGCAATTTTAAGTATCAAATTAGCGGGAAGTTGCAGGGATGGCTTTTAGGGTCAACCGTTTTCCAGATTTTTTGTTTGTAAATACATACATATTATAGATAGAAAACACCGAGAAACAGTACAAATATCTGCGTTCATCACACAAATAATTGTCCTGAGTGGGAATCGAACCCATGACCTCGTGAACGGAAGTAGGTTACAGAACCGACTATACCATGAGGCCCGTCGAGGTATAGGTAAACAAAAATAAATCCTAAATAAAAATATACATGGATTTAAATTCTATAACTCTGAGAGGACACCTGTGTCCTACATGGTAATGGTGTTAGGTTAGGCGGAAATAAAAGTAGATAAGCTAAAACAAAGTATGTAGGTATTACCGTAAAACCATGAAACAGCTACTGCTTCGAATAGAGCGGAGCAGAGTAGAGATATGCCCGCAGCATACGTGTCCAATAGATGGAACATGTAGATACCACCCTAAAAATTAGAAAGACTAAGATTGAATTTTCCTTGACAGATTTGTCAATATTTTAATGCATTCCTAGGCAAAATTTAGTGTTGTTAAACATTCCTCATGTGTGCATTTAGTCAGTCTATACAATACCTAAGTTACCTACAGATCTAAAAATTATTGCAAATATAAAAATTATTAAAAAATGAACTAAAGAAGTTGTTAATGAAAAATACGCTTGTTCTGATAAAAATAAAAAAAATGTTCAAATATATTAAAATTTAAAATGTTAATTAATATAAAATGTAAATGACATTTCACTTATAGTAATAATGATAATTAATATGGACATGAATTTGTTTAGTTTTAGGTACCTATATAATTTGACATCAATACAAAGAGTAAAAAGTTTTTTTAAAAGTACAAATTATAATTTGTGAATAAGGAAAGAGTATTTTAGTACGAGCGGTAATCGAACCTGCGTCCCTTCCTATCCGGGGAAGTGCTCTAATCCACTGAACTACCGTAAGAAGAAGAGTAGCTGAGCATGTCAAGTGCTAAAATATAGATCAAAATGATTAAAAAAATCACGCCATCAAATAGTGTGAATTTTAATTGCAAAATTAAACTTACTATATTGGATTAATGCATGTAAATTCATTTCAATAGATGGCGTTGGTCGTTAAGACAAATCTGATGAGGAGATTGGGTATTTCTAAAAATAGTACGGTAGCTCAGTGGATTACAGCACTTCTCCGGATAGGAAGGGACGCAGGTTCGATTCCCGCTCGTACTAAAACACTCTTTTTCCTTATTCACAAATTATAATTTGTATTTTAAGAGCTGAGTATGTCAAGTGCTAAAATATAGATCAAAATAAATATACAATAAAATACAATATTCAAAGGACAATGTGAAAAGGATAAAAAAATGCAAAATTACCGGCGTGACATTAATGCAAGCGACACAAAATGAAACGCAGACGACAATCAGAGTGAAATGTTCCCGACGAAGCCAGTGAGCGCCACATGCTCGAGCCTGGTCTAGCAGACCCGTTATTACGCACTCTAACCCTCCCATCTATAAAAAGAAACAAATTTATTGTAAAACCTAGGATAATGAGATAAGTAATCATATCACTGAGTCCATAAAAAAAGCACTAAAATATAGGTAACTAAGCCTTTGCCCGCGGGTTCATCACAGCCAAATGCTAGTTTATAGGTGTATATCTCGTAGTAGGATCAAATGTATATCTACCTGTTTTTAAGTTTAATCAAGAGCTATCAAACAAAAAAGTTCAAAATAGCTTCAGTTTTTGCGTGATGTCGGAACAAACAAACAGACAGACATATAAATATAAAAAATCTAAAAAAAATATTTTGTGTTCACACACGTCTACAGGATTTTTTTAACCAGTGCGCAAATGTTGAGGTAATAAACTTAAACACATTTTAATAAATACGTATTTTTTATTTTGATGTCTTAGTACTAAAATATAAAGTTATCGCTAACGAAAGGTGTTTACTTTTGAAACTGATTTTATGGTCACACAACGCGCGCGCTTCTGTAGATACCTACGTTGGCACTCGGTCTATGCACCGACGCGTAGGTATCTATGCGGGTTACTGACCGCTAATTTTATCAGGTTCGAACTAAACTTTTCAAGTTTAGGTCGTGACCTGTAGTTCCAATTTTTCCTTCATACTTTCATGGGCTTAGGACCATCTAAATGCAGAAAATAAAGCTTCGAGGTGCCCGTAATATTGGTGTCCATATTTTACTGATTTCAAGTCGGATAAAAAAATAAAAAAACGGATTTAACAATTAATGGAAATGTGTTCTATTTCTATTACTGATACAGAACCACCAAAAAAAAATTTCGCACTGGTTAATTTTCCTGTATAGCTTAATAAAGGATTTAGGATAATGGTGGGTCAAAATAAATGCAGTATTACCTAAGTACGTAAGTAAGGTGTTCTATTTTTATTGATTTCAGCTTAATTACTTATGTCACTCAAAGATATATAAGAAAACCGTCATAAGTACAGTAACAAATATTTTTTCTAATGTTTAAGTTTAACAGAGAATCTTACCCCGGAATCCAATCCAAGCATAATAAGCATGAAGAAGAACAACATCGCCCACAAATTTGCTCCCGGCAAAGTGGCTACCGCTTCTGGGTACACTTGGAACACGAGACCAGGACCTAAAGTTTTTTTTTTTAATAATATTGATAGATTTCGGCTAATAACTGCCACGTCACGTTTTGTAAATAATTTACCTTCTGTAGCGACAGATGATATCGGAACTCCTTGCTTGTGAGACATGAATCCAAGGTATGTGAAGATTACGAAGCCGGAGAAAAACGAGGTGAAGCAATTGACCAAAGTTGTCACCAGACAATCCCTAAACATATGAGAAAAAAAAATATTAGTGACTATTTTAAATTCTGCTAAGTTAATGGTACTAATACGTTGATCTAAATTGAATTGATTTGGCATGAACGGCATTGATAAAGTAACAATAATATGTTAGCTGACTTGTTGAGTCTTAAGTAAAATCTAGAGTACCTACTGAATGTTTTAGATTAAAATGTTTATATTATATTAATGCAGTGATAGCCTAGCGGTAAAACCAAGGGCTGCAAAGACAGTGGTATCGAGTTTAATCCCAAAATCCAAGGTCCAGATCCTCGTACGGCATACATTTCTGACGTTTCGAGATTTTTCGAAATTATGTGTGTATTTGTTTACAATTTATCACTGCTCGGAAAACATCCTGAGGAAGGTTAGCCTGAGAGATTTTCTCGAAGGTTTGTGGAGTCTGTCCAACCCGCACTAGGCGAGCTTAAGGGCCTATATATATCCTATTCCTTATCACCATTAAAGGAAGTAGTTGACTGCACAATAGTAGTTGACTGCACAGATGGCGGAGTGGTTTAGAAATCGGCCTCCAGTCCGAGTGTTGGGTTCGATTCCCACACAGGGCAACTTTTTGTGTGATTTACAAACGGTTTTTCTGAGTCTTGGTGTATTTGGTCTTGGTTCATTTGGTGATAAGAGAGTGAATGATGCAGGTAGGCTCATTGCGGATGTATGTATCGAGAGAAACCTTATTGTGTCAAACACATTTTTTAACATAAGGACATCCATATGTATACACGGAGAAGGAATGAACAGAGAAATATGATAGATTTAATTCTGGTAGACAGTCGCCTCCGAAGTAAAATTCTGGATACAAGAGCCTACTGTCGACACGGACCACTATCTCGTTATTGCGAGATTTAGTGGTCGGTTCAGAAAGTGGAGACACTGGCGAGAGCGTGTCCAATTCGGAGAGCTTGAAAGAATAAAGATTGAAAAGTTGCAAGAAGAGAGTGTTAGAGCAAAGTATGCAGAGGGTGTCCGTGAACGGCTGACAATGGCAAGTCAGCCGGAATCTGACATTGAAGAATGCTGGAGAGTATTGAAAGATAGTGTGGTAGATACAGCGAAAGAAGTATGTGGATGCTCAAAGAAGCATAGGAAAGTGAAAGGTGATGTATGGTGGGATACGGAAGTAGCTGCTTCCGTAGAAGAAAGCATGGCTGGACTATGTATCTTCTTTGAACCTGAGTGCAAGTATGAAAGAACAGAAGAAAGAAATAATAATAATAACAACGTAAAAATGACACCAAGGCCTTAGTGAACGAGAAGTGTGATAGAGCAAATATGATTGCAGAAGAAAGCTTGACCAAAAACTTCGTGAGTAACACCAAACTTTTTTGGAGGGCAGTGAAGAAATCTCGGAGTGCTTGGTCAGCTTTCAGAATGAATAAAATAAGGTCTAAAGGTGGAGACATTCTTACGCAAACACAAGATGTGTTAAGCCGATGGAGTGAATATTTTGGAGACATGTATGCGGATGTTCAGGGTGATGCCGGTGCCACATGTCGTCTAACAGATCAGCATTCAGTCAGTTCAGGCATCTTCTGATGGCATTTGTATGGATGAAGTTGAATGGGCGATTAGAAGTTTGAAAAATGGTAAGGCAGCGGGTATTGATATGGTGTCTGCTGAGATGATCAAGCTTGGAGGCTCATGTCTCTGGGAATCCTTCCAGATGCTTCTTAATTTATGTTGGAGCTCAGGAATGGTTCCCAAGGACTGGAGAAGCGCAGTCATCGTGCCCTTGTTTAAAAACAAGGGTTCACCTTATGACTGTGCAAACTACAGAGCCATAAGCTTGACCAGTTTGGCAGCCAAAGTGTATGGTAAGATTATTGAAAGGAGAATGAGGATGGTGTCTGATGATTTTTTGTGTGAGGCACAAGGAGGTTTCAGGTGTGGAAGGGGATGCATGGATCAAGTGTTTTCTCTGCGCAACATTGTGGAGAAGCATCTGGCTGTAGGCCAGAGGGTTTTCTGCAGTTTTGTGGATTTGGAGAAAGCATTTGACATGGTTATACGAAAGGAACTTTGGGACATTTTGCCGGAGTATGGTATTAACGGTAGACTGCTACAAGCGGTGCAGTCCAACTACATGGACTGCAGAGCTTGTGTGCGGCTGGATGATGGAATGTCACCCTGTTTTGATGTCAATATCGGCGTTAAACAGGGCTGCGTTCTATTAGCCAGACTGTTTATCATATATCTGGATAAATGTCTACAAAGGTTGAAAGAAATGAATGTGGGAGTTCAGATGGGCGACTCAGTGCTTAACTGTCTGCTATATGCAGACAATGCGGTTTTATTAGCACAGTCCGCGACTGACCTGCAAACCCTAGTCGACGTAATGGCAGAAGATTGTAAGAAAAGGGGCCTACGTGTGAATGTGAGCAAAACCAAAATAATGGTTTTTGAAAGAGAAGAAGCCAGAACAGATGTTGGAGTAGCAATAGGAAATGGTGTGCTAGAACAAGTGGATGAATTTGTATATCTTGGATGTGGATTCAGTCGGGATAGAAGGTACACCACTGATGTAGAGAGAAGAGTGAATGCGGGAAATAGAGTGAACGGAGCATTGGGACAACTTCTCGGCAGTCAACACCTCAGCCAGAGGGCACGTGTCGCAATACACGACGCAGTGCTTGTCCCAACGTTATTAATGGTAGTCCACCATTTTATTCGTGATTTGGTCAATTTTCTACGTGATAAAATGTTTTCTTCCCAGGAGGCAGTACAAAATGCTGTCACACAGTTTGTAGAATCTAGATCACCAGAGTTCTATCGCAAAGGCATAAATGATCTCCCTATTAGATGGCATCAATGTATAGATAATAATGGTAGATATTTTGATTAAATAAATATGTTAAATGAAAAAAATACTAATTTCAATTTTTCAGTACAAATCGGCAATTTCATACTTTAACCCATATACAAATACACAATTCCAAATCTTTCCATTAAAACAGAACGACGTGTAACCTGTAGCAGTTGTTATGAAACGTATTGTAGCTGGCATACGACAGGTGAACTCCAAAACCAGCGCCGACTGAATAAAATATTTGGACAGCTGCATCAACCCATACCTAGAATTACAATTAAATTAATTAAAATATGATCCAGAATAAAAATTAAATAGAAAATGAGCCATGGGACGTCTCGCAGATATGAAAACATCGATATTCTTTCTTTCTTCAAATATTGTTATTCTTATATAATTCTTTTAAGCACCCTCTCCTTATCCATAGACGAATTAAAACTGTTATTGGGTTATTGATTGACATTATATTGTGATATTTTTATATAAGTATATTTTTTTATAATTTGACAAGCAAGACAAATAAATTAACACAGTGTGAGAAAGGGGAATCGAAAATAACAGTCACAAGCAGGATATGAACCTGCATCTCCTGGATACCATCCAGATGCTTTGCCAATTCATCATCCTGTTCGTGACTGTTATTTTCGATTTCACATTTTCACATTTTGTTTTAATTTATATGACATTATACTTCCTAGTTAGATGCTTTCCTCAAAGATGGTGTTAAAACAATTAAACAGCTGGTTTTACCCTCCCTCCACATTCGATGTTTTCACATCAAAATACATAAAATTAAAAATATTTTTTTACTCTCCCAACTTACTTGAGTATCTTTCAACCTCGTGAGTTCTGGTTGCAAATAATAAGCAATACCTCTTGTAGCTCCTGGTAAAAGAAGTCCTCGTGCCAAGAGTATGGACAATACTACGTAAGGCATAGTTGCTGTCATCCACACCACTTTACCTGCGTAACGATAACATTAAGAAATACAAATCAATTATTACCACTTTGATACCACAAAAAATTGTAGTAGTCAAATGGTTGTTTTGAGTCGGGGTATAATCTGTGTCCGTTAAAAAAAAAGTTTTTAAATCAAAGTCATGTGTTCTTTTTTACTTCCTTTTAAACCTAGTTTGTCCTTTCGAGATGATGTATATAATCAACATCTATCAGTCTTGAAATAATGAAGGAACAGGTGATTAATACTGTGATATTTATTTTTGCTGGGACCCGTGGATGCGGCCTTTCGAGGGTCTTCCTTGAAAGGCCCCATGTGTTGAACCCTGTCAGAACTTTCAAGACGCCTTTTTAGGTTTCTTTAATCAACGAGCGCTTCACTGTTTTTTCTGAGTGACAGACTGAGATTAACAGTCATACAGTCTTTGAGAAAAAAAAACAGGATGATAGTAATCAGAAGTTGGATAAGGGTAACAAATTGTCGTCACACTACGGATGTCGAGTGATAACAAACGGATGTCCGGTCTATCGAGAGTTTCTCACTGTACTTTAATATATAGTATTGTGATATTTTTATATGTATATATTTTTTTTAACATTTGGCATGCTTAGCCATATAAATTAACACAAAGTGTGAAAACGTGAAATCGAAAAAATAACAGTCCCGAGCAGGATTTCAACCTGTATCTCCCGGAATACAGTCCCAGATGCTTTGCCAATTGAGCCATCGTGACAATTGATCGGGACTGCGAATTTCGATATCCCATTCATTATTAACGTTTTGGGCCTGCGCCATCTGTCGGAAGTATTTGCATACATTATACCGACACTTAAATTTACCAATAATAACGCAGTCCTATAAATATTTTGATATTTTTATTGTCATTAGTCAGAAAAACCTTACAAATATTGATATATGAATGTCGTCGCTCCGACGTGATTCTCAATCTCATAAATTTTTCTGTATAGAAATTGAACCTACAACATTCGGAACGGATATCTCAACTACTGGGTATACTATATGCGTAGGTCCCAGTGTCTACCAAACTACTACATAGTCTATTAGTAATATCCGATCTTAATCCATCTATTAGAATCGTATTTACTTTTACATAACAGAACATCATAGTATTGAGAAAAGGACATTTAAATTCTATAGTTGAAAACTTACCAGAACTTTTCACCCCCTTGAATAGCGACAAGTACAAAGTGAAATACACCAGTGCCAAGCAAATGGTCAACTGCCACTTTGGAAAACCCAAATCATTTAGACCTTCTGAGTGCTGCATCTCCAATACTGCTCGACTGTTAACAATCAAGAACTTTATTAATACCATATAACTAGATACACTAGACCAGGAGTCTCCAAACTACGGCCCGCCAGTGCCATCAGTCCGGCCCGCGACAGCTTAAGGCTAGTGTCATCAATCTGGCCCGCGACAGCCAATGTCTTATTGTTGTTACTATTGCTGTGATAAGTTAAAGAAGAAAACACAGAATGATAATTACTCGGTTTTATTAAATGGAAAAGTAAAACTTAAGCACAGAAATGATGACGCAGAAAACTTAATTATCTAAGCTTAAGCATATTAATAACCAACAAATAATTGAAATAAATCCCATTAATCACAGTAAAACAAAAAACACTACTGAGATTAATGTATGTGTGTTTTGGCCCTTGGAACATACTGAAAAAATTATTATGGCCCTAAGGCTTCAAAGTTTGGAGACTCTTGCACTAGACCGTACAATACAGATATATAACAGTGAATAAATATGGTATAAAGGGATGGGAGATGGAGAGGAAGGATAATAAGGAAAGAATGAAGGATAAAGAAGGGGCTTGGGCAACCAGCGCTCTCACTCACCATACGAAACACAATTGTTTTAAGCTGATCATCTCTGAGAGGATGCTACTTTTTCTCGGGCTCGCAAGGGCACTAGTAAAATATTGCCAAAATCGCTGCCGAATCGCTTGCCTAGGCTAAGATGTTAGCCTTACCACTGAAGTAATGTAACACAGTTCCAGTGGCCCGCCAATACAGGCGGAAAGACAGCACACGGCGGGTTTATTTATGTGGATGAGAGCCCTACACTACCCTGTTCGTTGCCCCGAACGACGGGGTGTGTGGTTAAGTAAATTTTTTCCCGCCTTAACAAAAAAAAAAGAAGAAAATACGGCTAAGTGATCCAGAGAGGCAGATAGTAAATTAACCTTATCCAAACGGTAAAACTAAACATTTTCAGATACCAAGACAACACAGGATGATAAAATGATACCCTAGATTTTGCTATCTTGAAGTTGAAAAAGACCTTAAATATTAAGCTCTTAATCTACCAGGTTGTTTGTAACATATTGCAGTAAAAATTTTGTTACATAACTTTAGATTGAGTAGCTTGTCTAACTTATAAATAAGCAAACAGTCTCATAAATGATGGAATAATGTATTGCAGATTTCTGATTCTGGGTCGTAGGCAAATTACGTTACGTCCACTCAAAAAGGCCCTATTTCCTGCGACGATGATTGGACCTTTTTATACGTGTACTATCGTATTCTTCGCTAGTAATACCTTGTCATTCTTGATAAAAAATATGCTTCCAAGCTTACTAGATAAGTTTATTACTTGTCAAAACATCTATCAAGGAACATTCAGTACCTACCTATACAGAAGCGTCAACGAGATGAAATAGGCATTAAAACGACACGTAAAATACATATTATAGGTACTGATGTACATATATATTACAGGGAATAAATTTTTTTTTTATTATTTGAAGTGGCAGACGAGCCACGCCCCATCTGATGGTGAATGGTAACCGTCGCTCATGGATTCAACTATCCCGAAAGTATTGTCAAGCTGCTGCTCACCATTTCATTTCACCGATATGAAATGAAAGAATAAACGGCTATCTCCTGCTACAGGCAAAACGAAACGATGTGCTTCATGGCCGGTCATACGGGAAATGGTGGTACCAACCCGCTCGGGCCCGATACCAAGTGAGTACTCCCACTTGGTACCCAGCCCTACCACCAGTCATGCAATGGATGATAATTGCTTACTTCCCTTAGTCGCCTCATACGACACCCGTGAGAAAAAATGGGGTGGTGACACTTGTATTCTTAGTCCGTCACCACACGGATCGAAGTCCGGAACGGAAGAAGAATCAAGTGTAATATTCTATTACTTTGAGTATAAGCTTCACGACTTCATTTGCAAGGACAATTAAAATTTCATAGTAATATGAAGCTACGACGTGAGAGCATAACAAATACCCTCACTTTCATATTTGTAATATAAGTAACATATAAATATATAGAAACGTTATCTAAATTGTTGAAAAGACAGATTTCGTACTAATATTTATATAATACATATTCATAATATTACGCGCATTTAAGCTCTTATTCAAGTGTAAAACTTAAAGTAACTCTGCTTAATCATTATATTCCTAAGAGCAGATTGACGTTAGGCTACACGTAAATCTTATCTAATACGAGTAGTACTTTCCTCATAAAAAGTTGGATAAATATTTTTGAAATTGGAAAAAGAGAGCTCTCTTTTTCCACTTTCAAAAATAAATTGTTTTTTAGAGTAGCCAAGTTAGTATGTCAAGTGCTAAATAAAGAACAAAATCGATTAAATCATTATGATTACATTTTACAACTTAATATTATTTCGAGTACTGTGATTATACTAACTGACAAAGTTTATATTTATTAATATAACTAAAACATATTTATTAATTAAACAAGAAATGGTAAGCTTAATGTTCAATACATAGAATTTACCTCGTTGCGTTGCATGTCAGAAGGTGACTCTGTACGTTAAGTTAAACAATAAATTACTTACTGCGGTGATAGCAGGAAAAGTTAAAACTAAAACCTATGGTAAGCTTAGCTCATCAGCAAGGAGACGATTTTCCTTTCTGCCATATTTCTATAGCTCTTGTCTAATAATGAGAGTTTATGGGTTTAATAGAAATTAAAATAAACTCACTGAAAGAATTCTGAGGCGGGTGTAAAGTGTGACAAAGGTCCTTGGTAACGGAAATCAGTTCTGTTGGTAGAGTTACTCCTGGATGTGTCCCAGCACTGCTCGGTGTTCCAAGAGTTATCACAATGCACCCATGGCAACTCTGAGCGAGCTGATGACACTAGGAAGTAGAACGCCCAGCCTGGGAAATAGATATCAAACATGAGATTGGACACAATTTATGAGATAGGTTTTGATAGTGAATTTACGAGAAATTAATTAAAAGATTAATTATTTTTTTTGTTGATATTAAAGCTGCTATATGAAGGAACTTAATTGATTACAATGCTAGCGTATCCAAGGACTATAAATATTATAATCATCTTCCTGGCCTTATCCCAGTTTTTTTTGTTGAGGTCTGTTTGTGATCTGTTCGGTTTAGCTGATCCATCAACATTTACATGGAGCAACTGCCTATCTAAGCATTCACGACGTAGCTAAGGGGACAACTGGCGATCTTAGAATAAGACCAGAATCAGTTTTTTTTATTCAGGACTGACAACCTGTAACGACTGTAAGGATGTTTTTTCACAGCTGGGACCTACTCGTACTGCTGACTAACGTGCCTTCCGAAACATGGAGCAGATAAGGAGTCTACAGATAGGTGTCACTTTTTGATAACCTGTCTGATTGCCAGCCGAGCGAATATTGCTTAACTTTGCCGATCATTCGAACCGCAAGTGCATACCTAGGCTACTATTTCATAAGAAAATATCATAATATCTATTATTAGCTTTTTCTGTTGACGAAGCTTTAAGTCACCTAAGTTCAAATAACCTTCGCATTCTATGATGAATGTTAGGTAGGAGAGAATACAGTGAATACAATAGGTCTACCGTTATCAGGATATTCTCTAGCTAATGAACTTTACAATATGTCACGGCTGTACGTCAACGTATCTATAATCTGGTCTCATTAACGCCTGTAACTGAAAATCTGTTAGCTGAGCATGACTTATTATTGCTATTATAGTGTAAAATAACATTCTTTTAATATTTGCTTTAAAATAAAGTTACGAGCATAATTACCAATAATCACGTTGTAGTAAAACGATACATAGAAAGCCACCATGACAGCGCAAAATCCCACACCTGCAAACGTTTATTAATAAAAATACATTCGTAAATAAAATAGTACAGATTTTATTTATTTCACATGGTTGCATTTGTTAGAAATAATTTGAATTGAGTTAATAATGTTGATTTTTTTTATTACCTTTGAATAGTGGGCAAATCTTCCAAAGTGTGATAGGTCCCTGACGGTTGTACTGGCCTAGAATCAGCTCCATGTAAAATAACGGCACAGCTCCGAAGACTAACATTAAAGTATACGGAATAAGGAATGCTCCTGAAAGTAAAATTAGTATTACAAACTCCGCTATCCAAAAACAAGTTGTATTACACTAATAGCTCGGTGGTAAAACAATGGAGAGAGGGAACCGAGTTCAATTACCAGTTCAAGGTAGAAACTTCACATGACACACACCTCTAAATCTTAGAGTTATGTGTGTACCATTTTGTTACAAACTGTCACTGCTTGATAAAGAAAAACAGAATGAGGGAACCTGCATGCTTGAGAGAATTCCTCGAGTGCTTCTAAAGTCACCTAGAAATGGTACAGGTATCTAGAGAATTACCAGCAAAACAATTTAAGATTAGTTTGTGTAAATAGCTTCATGAAAAATGTTTTTATACCATTAATGATTTTTTCAATTTGAGATTAATCTGTTTATATACAATATATTTGACATTAATTACATAACAATATAATATTTATAGTTGTAGTTAAAGTTTCAATGTAACTATTTATCATATACGAGTATGTTCTAATGTGTATTACATGTCGTTAGTTACGACGAAATATGTGATACCAATGCTATGTATTGTCAACAAACTATTTCATGCAATAAAATTTCATTTCATTACAGCATGGTGGATTAAAGCCTAAATACTTCTCAGAAGAGACCCATGTTCAACACTGGGAAGTAATGGATTGAGAAAAAAACAATTATGACTAATTAGTTGGTAGGAGATTGTGCATGATTGTGCTTGTGTGTGAACAAAAGTTTGTTAGTAATCTTACCGCCACCATTTCTGTAACACAGGTAAGGGAAGCGCCACACATTTGCGAGGTCCACTGCAAATCCTATAATCGAGAGTAAAAAGTCTGCACCTGTCCCCCATGTTTCTCGACCATCACTCGCTTCTGTGATACAGGGGAAAAAAACAATGTATCACTAAATTGATGCCATAGTGATTTTTAAATTAAAAAAAAACGAGATTTACATAGCATCACGCCTGTATTCCCCGAAGGGGTAGGCATAGGTGTATTACACGCCCACGGTTCGCCAGCTATGTTTAAGTCCCACGTAATAGTGGGCCCGGTAGACGGTAATAGGCTCGCCCCCGAGCCTATTGCCGTCTACCGAGCACATTTCCAAACTCCGGGCTGCTGAGAATTTTTCTTGTCACGAAAAAGCTCAAACAATTTTTCAAAAAATTTGAGATCAATAAAGCTTTTAGAAAACTATACCTAATAATGCATTCAAATAGCACAACAACCGCGTTTGAAGGCGTCCAGTTAAATTCTGCAAATACATTTCCGTATATAATTGAAAAAAGTTTAGGCCCTTTTTATATAAAACTTGAAAAGTATTTCATGAAAGAATTTCTACTCTCCTTCTTAAATAAAAATTAAATAAATCTGAAGAAACCAAACAACAGTGTTTATGAGTTGCAATGTGAGATTAATTATTTGAAAATGTGTTTTGTGAATTTGAAACGCCTGTGTAGAGTGTAGACCTGCTACGAAGCTGATGCAGAAGAATATATTAACAGAAATGCTATAAGTAAAATATATGATACCAAAACAGGTGATATAAAAATAGTGTAAGTTTATATTTTATACACGTTTATATTATATAGTAATTTTGTGAACTATATATATAATAAATAAATTATTTTTAAATAATTAAAAAACCGCCTTCAAAAGGCACCCAGAAACTAAAAAGCCCAAAAAATAATTGGTATTTACATACGGTTTCCGTGCTAGATATCTTTTTTTTTTTAGGCGGGAAAATGTTCCTATCTGCACACCCTATCGTTCGGGGCAACGACCAGGGTAGTGGCCCTCACACACTAAAGCAACCCGCCGTGTGCCATCTCTCCGCCGTTATTGGCGGGCCACTGGAACTATGTTACATTCCTTCGGTGGTCCGTGCTAGATACCTACTGATGTGTTCGAATTCGGTGCCAAAAATGATGCTAATATTATTAATTTATATAAGCAAGTATAAGAGTACATTTTTTTGGTATTATGAGTATAGGTTTTATTTTTGTTATTTTTGGACTTGGCACCGTCTTCAAACACATCAGTAGGTGTCTAGCACAGAAATCGTATGTAAATACCAATTACTTTTTGCTTTTTAGTTTCTAGGTGCCTTTCGAAAAAAGGCGGTTTTTTTATTTAAAAATAAATTAATTTTTGCCTTTAAGTGTTTTTTTTTTAAATAGGAGTGTAGGTTAGAGTTGGTGGTATATGATGGGTAGGCCTTCCTTAGGTGCATCTCCTATGAGAAAGCGTCGAGCCCAGGAGTCTGAAACTGACAAAGATGAGTGCCTAAAGTGTAGTAGAGAAAGAAATAGAGCACAGCGTCTCGGAGACTCTTCCGAAGACCGTGAAGAAAGGCTTTATATATAATATGGGTACGCCAACTAAACGCATAGTCAGAGAGGTTTCGAATAAACGAAAAAATATCATCAATGTAAGCGACTTTTTAGATTTTTGTTTATTTTTTAATAACCTTTCCGTGTGGTGACGGATTAAGAATACAAGTGTCACCACCCCATTCTTTCCCACGGGTGTCGTATGAGGCGACTAAGGGAAGTAAGCAATTATCATCCATTGCATGACTGGTGGTAGGGCTGGGTACCAAGTGGGAGTACTCACTTGGTATCCGGCCCGAGCGGGTTGGTACCACCATCTCCCGTGTGAACGGCCATGAAGCACATCGTTGCGTTTTGGCTGTAGCAAGCCGTTAGGAGATAGCCGTTTATATTTCATTTCATCTGTGACATGAATTGGTGAGCAGCGGCTTGACAATACTCTCGGTATAGTCGAGTCCATGGGCGACGGTTACCATTTACCATCAGATGGACCGTGGCTCGCCTGCCACTACACGAAAAAAAAAAAAACCTCTCGACCTATTTTGATAAAATTTAAATGTGACCTATGAAGTAGCACCTACCAAACAAAAAAGGAATCATTAAAATCAATTCATAATTGACGGTATAATCGCGTAACATACACCCAAAAAAAACATTCACTCGAATTGAGAACCTCCTCCTTTTGGAAGTCGGCTAACAAGTAATAAAACACTGAAGAAGTGACGATAACATTGGGTGCGCATAATCACCAATTAATATTTATTTTGATGTGTCTGCCAGTTTGTTGATTTGTGCACATCTTGAAATTACTGGATTGATAATAGGATTTTAATACGATTTTCAAGGTTAGATGTGTTTGGTGACAGTATATTACATCTTATTGTATTTAAATCGGATGTCAGGAAATAAGGTACTTTTACGAAAACTTTTGCTGTGACCGAACTAGTCACTTGTGGCACTTACTGAAATTAACTAAGGAAATATTTTTCGTACAAAACAAATTAACTGATACATTGTATTTTTTCATTGCTGATGGTAAGTGGTAACCATGGACTCAACTATACTGAGAGTATTGTCAAGCCGCTGCTCACCCTTTTATATCACAGATTTATATGAAATGAAAGGATTAACGGCTATCTTCTGCTACAGCCAAAACACACTGACGTGCTTCATAACCGGTCACACAGGAGACGGTCCCCATACCAAGTGAGTACTCTCACTTGGTACCCAGCCCTACCACCAGTAATGCAATGGGTGATAATTGCTTACTTCCCTTAGCCACCTTGTACGACACCCGCAAGAAAGGATGCGGTGGTGACACTTGTGTTCTTAGTCCGTCACCACACGGATTTTCAATTAGTAAGCTTCTCTCGAGTCGGGTAAACACTGAACACTTACCCGTTTTAATGCTGTTAGTTCTAAGCCTCTTGGAGGCTTCGCTGTAGAAGCATTCCTCTTCAATCTGTATCTTAGGCTCCTCTGGAAATGCATTAACAATATTATTAGACGTTATTTACGCAAAAACAATATAATTGTCTATCTCTGTAAACAAATGTGATACTCTATGCATAATCTCTTAAAATACTAATCTATAAAAAAATGGATACTCCTCGTCGGAATATTTATGAATTTGAAACTCACTTTTGTAGCATGACAACGTCACAACAGATCCTTTAGTTGATTTGTTATCTGCAAATTATAAAGAAAAATTAACAGAATTTTCATATAATTCCCAAGCAATATACGGGGAGAGACATACAACAAGTTTATATGTTTTTCATCGCCATTAATCAAGAATTAAATTGACATACAATGAGATAAATCTTCTAATTTATTTTAATAAAATAAAATTAAGTGTAACACATACATAATCATGTTTTTTTTGGTGTAGTAGCGGACTAGTATGTTATTATTAAAAAAAAAAAGTGGCGGACTAAAATACTGCCTGGTTCAGAATCTGTATACCTATATCTATATATGATTTATATATAATCAATTGCTGTTAGTTAGTCTCGTTAGATCCATTTGAATAATAGTTTAAAAATGGGGTGCCCGCTCTATAAGAATTGTAGAAAAATTGAAAAATTCAATATTAGTAACTTTGTATGCGTATTACAGACAACTAACAGACGACAAAATGCCAACTACTGATAATTTTTCTAATTCATTTGCATTAAAAATAAGTTTCATTTAATACCCTATCAAAATCCAAATCTTAGACGATGCAGATTGATTTGAATTGATAATCGCTGATAAAACAAATTGTAGGTGACACGTGACACGAAGTTCAATGGCTCATCTAGTTATCAATAAAGGTATCACTACAGGAGTGTCCTTGCAGGAGTATCGTAATATGCGAAGGGAAAAATAAGCAGCTGCATTGCGAGAGTAGGCAAAATAGAACACCCCAACTGTGGGACGTACTATTTCTTTTCAACCGTTGTTCTGTGCCGCCATTGGGCATGGATTTCTTCTCGTGTGAGAAGTATTAGGCCATAGTCCAGTTCGCTAGCCCAATGCAGACTTCACAAACCACCGAGAAAATCTCTCAAGCGTGCAGGTTTCCTCGCGATGATTTCCTTCACCAAGCAGTGATAATTTGTAAACACATAATTACAAAATATCTTGAAAAGTTAGAGGTGTTTCCCTTAAGAGATCTGGATCTTGGACTGAGGATCGAACTCGATACCACTGTCTTCTCAATCCTTGGTTTTACCACTAGGCTATCACTGCTATTAGATCTAGATAAAATGGTTATAATCATGAAATTATTTTGCTGATGATCAAATATTGCTATTTATTTATGAATAATGATTATTATTAAGTCATTCTGGGTAACTTTGATAGATTACAGCTATATTTTTCACGGTATTTTAAATGTATTAACATTTAAATGACAATATTATACTTCGTTAGTGTCCTAAGAATATTTTTTATCCATAGACAATAGTGAAAGACTATAATATCTATTAATTATAGAGAAAAATCTAGTTTTGTAGTATGTCAAAGTTACCACCCATAAAAGCTCAGACTAGTTCTTAGTCTGAGCATAAAAGTGTAACTTTGACACACATTAAATCCGTCACGTAAAATAAGTAATATTTGATTATTAAATTACTTTGGGTAACATTGGTTTATATTATTCTCAAATTAGGGATGTGGCCGTGGCGATACAAATATAAATTGGTAGTAGTATCATATATATATTTATAAAAAAACAACACATAGCATCACGCCTGTATTCCCCGAAGGGATAGGCAGAGGTGTATTACACACCCACGACTCTTCAGCTATGTTTAAGTCCCACGTAATAGGGGGCGAGCCTATTGACGTCTACCGGGCACATTTCCAAACTCCGGGCGCTACTGAGAATTTTTCTTTTTAGGAAAAAGCTCAATAACATGGCCCGACCCGGGGTTCGAACCCGAGACCTCATAATTAGCAGCCGCATACACTACCGCTACACCACCGAGTCCGAGAAATTATAATATTTATAAAAAAGGTCCATCAATAAAAATTTTGCAGTTATATTATTTTAATTCGCATCAAACCTCGTTTAAATATTATAATGAATAAACCGTTAAGCATATTTAAGTGAAGACAAACTAAAATAATTAAAACAAACAAAAAATATTTAGATATTTTTATATATATTTTTAGCATTTGACATTCTTAGCAACATACATTAAACACAAAGTGAAAAATGTGAAATCGAAAATAACAGGATTCACATTTCGATTTCACATTTTTCACTTGTGTTTAACAAACAAAAAATATGTAAGCACTTTGGTTTGAAGTATCTATTTGCCCTGCTACAATATAGAGTAAATTGTCATCTATATAGTAAGTGTATGGAGTGTGGAGTGCCATACAATCACAAAATATCTAAAAAGTTATGCGCTGTTTCACAAACTCAAATTCGCGCACTAATTTCGGAAAATGTTTTGACATTAACTCTGTTTGACAACTTCGCTTTTATTTTAAGGTGTGTTAGGAACTTCTTTAAAAAATAAAATCTAAAGCAAGCATTAACAAAACATATTGATTTCATAGGGAAAAACAATTAAAACATTCTCATAGTCACACTGTTAATGTTACCCGAATGAATCAAAGTTACCCAGATTGACTGTATATTAAGTAATTTTATTAAAAAAAATTGACTTCAAATTATCTACAGAATGCATTATCAGATCATTTTACCACTTAAGTAGTACCATATCAAAGAAAAAATATAATTATGCAATTCAGCCAATCAATCGGTATACAGTTATAAAAACCGCTCTATCAATTTCTATAATATTTAAATAGAACCAATTTCGGAATAAACCCCTTTCATACAAAAACAGAATTTTAAAAATCTGTCTTTAAATGACGGAGTTATGCCCAAACATACACAAAAAAATATAAACATCCGAATTGAAAACTTCTCCTTTTTTTGAAGTCGGTTTAAAAAATACATTGCAAATATAATAGTCTGCTCCATATTATAAATCGGTTAGAATAGCCCGGCAACCCAACCTTTACTCAATCGCGCACAGAATTAATCATCAGTCGATATCGGATCTCCAGGTGAATCCTTGCATATCAATGAGTCATCTAGCCGGTGTCCCCACATACCGCGCATTCTTACATCCACCCCGCCATCTTAATAACGTCACAGACATCCGCACGAGCACCGCATAATAGCGTGCCGACGCGGAAAAATTTCGCAATAATTCCGGTAAGGTGCCAACTCAATTCGAATTCAAAAATGCGAGACCTTGATATCAGAAACGGATGGGTATTCAGATAATTGAAGTTTGTACAGTCGTTTTATTGTTTATAGTCCATTAATTTCTTGACTGAAATTACGGATTAAATGATGATTTTGATATTGAAAATTCCTATCAACTCACATTTAAAAAAGCCGTCAGAAAGTCAACCTCGAAAATCTGTCTCTAGTGAAATTATTACCTAAAATAATAATATCTATTTTATATAAAGTGAAAAGCGAATAGACGGTCTATTTTTTTATACTACGTTAGCCGGTACGGTAGCCTATAGATGCTAGCAACACGAGAGGTATCATTATCACGTCGGTATCTCCAAAGAAAGAGATAGAAGATGCAGAACAAAGGAAATATACATAGGAGAGGGTAGGAAGGATATTAAAGAGGAGGATAGGAAGTATAATAGAGAGAGAATAAGTAGGGGATTGGGCCTCCAGCACCCTTACTCACCGTACCGGCAGGAGTCCTACGGTTGTTTCACAATAATCGTCTGTGAGAGGGTGGTGCTTCCCCGGTTGAGCTGGCCCATTCATGCTGGGATAAGTAAGGCAATAGATACATTTTTCACAACAAAACTATGTCTCATTATACCATGAATCTCAGACTTTAGGCTAATTCAACTACGCTGTTCTAGTGCAAATATAAATAATATTAAGTGACATTGAAAGCTAGCCAAATTTTCGAAATGAAACCTAATAAATCTATACTATTATAAAGCTGTAACAGAGCTGTGTCTGTAAATATAAGATATTTGAGAAAAAAATACTGTATTAGGCTATACAGGTGTGTCTAACAGAAAACAATTTTTTGTTAGATTTTTTGTCTGTTTCTTTGTTTGTTCGTTCGCGCATCACGCAACAACTACTTTTTTTATTTGATAACTCTTGATTATATTTATAAAGTATATACATTTTATCCTGCTACTATATCGGGAACCTAATATATAACCAAAAGTCGCGGGCAAAGACTGGTAATCTTATAAAATTGGCACAAGTCTAACATCGCCATTAGTTAATGAATTGAGCCTTATAAACTTATAAACAGAGACACCATATTTGTTCTTAGATATGATGATAATGATGATGATTTCCAGGCCGATTTCAGCCACTGCGGCCAGTGTCAACGGTTACTAGACAACTGCGCAGAGTGAGTGCCGAGTGTGGACAAACAAACACAATTGCTCCCTCTATTTCTTCATTCTCAAAGACCGATGGTACAGCATTCTGATGCAAATGGAGGTGGATCTGGAGCAAGACTAATAGATTTACGTGCTCTCCGAGGCACGGTGGTGAAACATCACCAACTTTCTAAATCTAAGAGCCGGAGCTATTATTGAGAATTTCTTGAAGGACAAATTCGATAACTTTTCACTAGCCTGACCCGGTATTTGAACGCGGGACCTCATGATCAGCTATAACATACACAAAAAATAGACAAACAATACCTACCCGTAATCACGTATACATGAATACCTATATATATCAATAAAGCCAAATAAACGACAGACGTTTAGAGAAATCAGATAAATTTAACGGCGAGACTAACTTGTTGTATAAGTGTGGACAAACCCATAAAGATACTTACTGTTATAACAACTGTGTTACAATAGTACATTGTTAACCTAGGGATGAAAGCAACTTATTTAGTGCCAAGACGGGGTTCCAATAGTTCGAGGGACTAAATAAGTTTTTATCCCGAGGTAAACACTGTGCTTTTCATTACGAATACGAGGAAACTAAAAATAAAAATCATGAATTAGCTAAAGAAAAAATTAGAGAATTTAAAAAAAATAATTTAGAATCGCCGTTTTCCCGCCGATTTTGTTTTTTTTTCTGTGGCCTGTCAGCTTTTCAGCCATTATTTTTCATTTTAATCATTGAAGAAATATAAATCTTCGTTATTTTAAAGATATTTAGTTGCAACTATATTAAAATAAAGTCACATAAAAAACAAATTCTTTAATAAATACTTACTTTGAAAGTAATACTTTTCAGCCCTAGGGAGAATTACTTTCAACTGACAGCTGAGTAATTATAAAAAAAAAACAGTTCTATTTTCTGTACAGCCAGTCAATTACAGCGCGATGTAAAATTGAAATAACATAAAGTTAAGTATTTAAATCGAAATAAGAAATCAGAGTTTGAAGACCTCATCATGCTGTTGAGGCACACAGACTATGCAAATGAATTGTGGATGCAAAAGTTGTAACATTAAATGTAACATTCACGATACTCTGCAAGTTTCGCTTGACTTTTATAAAATGTAACATACATACATATCATCACGCTATTTTCCTTGCGGGGTAGGCAGAGAGAACAGAGTGCCAAGAGGCTCTCTGTTTAAATGCCGAATATTCGCTATAAGAAAAACTTAAATACCTTTTAATATTTTACAGAGATTAAATGTATTCTATTTCACTTTGCAATTATGCATACCGTTTGTTAATTTTTTTTTCTAATTTTTTTTGGTTTAGGCGGGAAAAATATACCTAACCGCACAACAACTCCGGGCAACGGCCACGAACAGGGTAGCGTGGGGCCCTCACCCATCAAAGAAACCCGCCACAGGCCGTCTCTCCGCCTGTGTTGATGAACCACTGGTACTGTGTTGGATTACTTCAGTGGTCATACCTAGCTGTAAAATAAGCCACATACTCTATAATTATTTAATCGTGGCCATTTATTTGTTTAGGTGAATTTTGTATTTTAACCGAATGTTCGGCCGAAGTTCGTATTCGGTTTAAATCACATTCAGCCCATCTCTAATATATTATACCTACCATTTAAACACAAACATTTAAAAATCAAAAGTACATAGGTACCTATTACCACAAAGCTTCACAGATATCAAAGAAGATTCCCAAAAGAGCCCTATCATTCGTTTGAATGAATTCTGATTACAAGCCACGTTTATAATGTTTGTGTTCCGTTTTACGCATTAATATACGAATTGATTCTGATACTTTATTGTTTCATAAAAACATTATAAAATTCTAATTTGCGTTACCGGAGAACTCGGGTAGTCGAAAAGAACTAATTTTGTAATGTTTATTGACCTGATTTGTGTTATATTAATTGTGTATCTACCACTGCCATAACAATAGTATAAGGTATCTTCGACAGATATCCGCACATAGTTGCAAGGAGGGTACCTACTCTGTGCTGGCATCATTGCAGCTGCGATGAGAACACGACACGGTACACGCTCGAGTCGTGCCCGTCTTAGTCCGAGCGGTGTCGTGAACTTGTGGTGGCAATAGGCCGGGTAATTTTTTTTTATTGCTAATGAGGCAAGACGAGCCACGACCCACCTGATAGTAAGTGGTGGCCATCGCTCATGGACTCAACTATACCGAGAGTATTGCCAAGCCGCTGCGCACCATTTCATTTCTCAGATATGATATGAAAGAATAAACGGCTATCTTCTGCTACAGCCAAAACACACTGATGTGCTTCATGACCGGTCACACAGAAGACGGTGGTACCAACCCGTTTGGGCCCGATAGCAAGTGAGTACTCTGACTTGGTACCCAGACCTACCACCAGTAATGCAATGGGTGATAATTGCTTTCTTCCCTTAGTCGCCTTGTACGACACCCGCGGAAAAGGATGGGGTAGTGACACATGTATTCTTAGTCCGTCACTACACGGACAAAACGGGTGTTGAGTGTCGTAAGAGCAGAGATGAGCCGCCGGTGGACCACTGATGTAATAACATACCGGTTCAGTGGTCTGCTCATACAGGCGTAGAGATGGGCACCACCACGGCAGGTTATTTTCGTGGGCGAACGCCCCATACCACGCCCTGCTCGTTGCCCCTATCAATGGAGTGTTCGATTAGGTAAATATTGTTACCCGTCTTACCAAAAACAAAAACGGGTTGATAGGTTCTAGTACCATGTTGGTTCTAGAGGAAGATTCGTGGTTTTTCTTCTTCACAGCAGGCAATGGCTTAGCTCTGCCTCTGTTATTCCTAGATCCAGGCGGCCATTATAATGTACCATCAAATGTGCCATCGCTTGCAGTTGTTAAGAATAAAAAACTAATGCAGAATATGATTGCTATTATCTGATGCGTATTTATAGTACTATACTTAAGTATTATTTTATTATTTGCCGTGTAGGGCCGGCTTTAGAATTGTCCCACCCCTCTCTACCCACGGGATTCGTAAGAGCCGACTGAGGGTATACCGGGGGAGTGGGCAGCAGCAATCTCCCTCGAGTATTAACAACATCAACTGCGATCGCCAATCCGCCTGCCAAGCGTGGCTATCACGGCATTATCCCCCATGACGGGACTGATCGTTGTGGCGTTCTCTTGGGGAGGCCTATGTCCAGCAGTGGACGTTGAAAGGCTCATGGATGGATGGATGGATGGGCTTAAGTATTAACATATTATTTTAAAATAAGAAACAGTTTGTATAAACGATTAGATATCTATAGTTAAAAAAAACTACAATAACAAGCTAAAAATAGCTAGTTGAAATAAAAGGTAGTAAAAAATATTACAATAAATTATTATTGTAAAAAAGCGTTGGGTGCTTTACTATAGGTATAAGTGAAATATTTGTAACATTTGATTTCAAGCACCTCACGCTTTTTTACAATCATTATTTATTGTAATATTATTTACTACTTTTTAGTTCAACTAGCTATTTAAAGCGTGTTAGTTTATTAAAATATAATTTATTTTCTTCTTTTTAGTCTCAATTTTCTTTATTTTCTTCTTTTTAATAGTATCAAAAGTAGGAACTGTTATTTAAAAGAAATAAAACCTCGGACGGATATGGCGAAACTATAAGGGTTCTTTATTGACCACGGAACTCTAAAAACGGATAAACTTCTCAAATTATTGCATTGTCCAATGACCAAGGACCAAGGACCAATGTCCTTGATGTGTAAATGTGCAGTTTCAAATCAATCTGACGTTTTGAAGTGGTTGAAAATCACGTTCGAAGATTCCGTTACAATACATACTAACATACGTATGAAGTTAATAAAAGCGTGTTAAAATAACACATTGTCTCGTTTAGCGATTTTTAATGCATAATGGCAATAATTACTAAATAATAGCAGTTATATCCTAGCGGAAAAACCAAGGATTGCAAAGACAGTGGTATCGAGTTCGATCCCGTGTCCAAGGTTCAGACCTCGTACGGCTCACACCTCTGATTTTTCGAAATTATGTGTGTGTTTACAATTTATCACTGCTCGGTGAAGCAAAATACATCGTGAGGAAATCTGAGAGATTTTTCGACGGGTTGTAAAGTCTGCCAACCCGCATTGGGCCAGCGTGTTGGACTATAAATAGCCTAATCCCTCTCACCATTAAAGAAGACACGTGCCCCATAGTGAGACCAAAAAATTGTTGAAAAATAGTTACTGATCATCAGATCATGTTTCTTGAAGCACTTTCAATGACACATAAATATCAAGTATTAAAAACATTCAAATCACTTTGAAGAGTCATATCATGCTAAGTTACCAAATATAAATAAAATAACAATCACTGCCCAATATAAAACCTCAATTGATACAATTTATTAAAATATGAATGCAGTGTTGCAAGCGCAATAATCCGTTTAGATCTTCAACAGAAAATAATAAGGAAATATATTAAAACTGCTAGTCCAGTCGGACGTGGCCTCCTTGAAACTTATTGCCACTCCAAGATGCCACTCGTGTCTGGCTCGGTGGATATAATAGTTGTTATCTTTCAGACTTCTTCTTAGACTACCTTCCATTAATATTATTAATGGAAGACATTATTCTGCAAACAAATTAACATCTATTGTGCACTGTCTGTAGTGGTGTAGATTCACCCAGCATGAATGGGGCCGGCTTAACCAGGGTCGCCGGTCTAGCCAGCCCACTACCCTATCACAGAAAATCGTCGTAAAGCAACGGTAGATAGTCCTATTGTTGTATTTCGTATGGTGAGTGAGAGTGCTGGTGACCCAAACTATTACTTATTCTCCTCACTGTCCACCTCATCATATCTTCTCTATCATACTCCCTCTCCGCGTTCACTACGCGCGACTGATATCTTGGAGTTACTAGCCTCTACAGGCCACAGTAACCGATTGCTATCAGACAGCTCGGATAATTCTTTACCACCATGCTCTCATAAAAAATTCTAGCCCAATAAGACGTTACAGCTCATTATAATGTACCACTATTCGACATGAATACTTTATCTTTATGGAAGTGATTCGCGGCTAACATACATATTGTCACACCTTTTTCCCGTAAGGCAGAGACCACTTCTCTCCACTCGCTACGATCATGGCACACATCTTTTGCTTTATCTACTTTCATCAGCGCTGTCATGCATGTTCGTTGGTTACGAGTACTCTTAACCTGGCCTTCCTTAAGAACGTCTCCGATCTGGTCAAAATACGTTCGCCTAGGGCGACCTCTACTAACTTGCCCATTCACAGTCGCCTTGTATATCAGGGGGCCTAGCCAAGTTGCATTCTATGATCGCTAACGCTAATAGAAAACTATTTAAATGTATGGGAATTTGACATCTTTAACCATAGATAAAGAACCTATATTTATCTAAGTCTTTAACATTATCTATAACGCTAAGTCACGTGACTTAACGTTAGAGATGTCAAATTTCCATACATTTAAATCTTAGATAAAGGATAGTAATAGATATGACATGTTAATGACAATACCAGGAATGAACGAGATACACAATACAAAGTTTCTCTAAGTGCGGTAGAGATAGGTATAGTGCCTGTTGTCCTTGTCATCGGATATGCTTTTATTTGTCTGACACTTGTCATAAGTTCCAAGCAGTGAGAAAAGCGGATTTTGAATTATTGGTGAATATTGCGGTCTAGACTAAAATTAGTGAATTAATTTAAATATTTGGACTGTTTCGACCTATCTAAACTTTATAAACATGGTACAGTGTTGTTTTCGGCTGTAAAAATCGAACCAAACGAAAATATGAAAATATATCCTTTCACACGTAAGTACAATAAAATATTGTTTTATCGAAATAATAAAGTCATACAATATTAAAAACGGTTAATTATATTAAATGGTGTGCAAAATTCACGTTAAATATTCATAAAATCATATATTGAATGCAAAAGATTAATAGTATTAACCCACTAATGAAGTTTGTCGTCAAAGTCAAGGTGACGGCTATTTCTTACGTAAATTCAATTTAGCCCGGTTATTTTTTTTTTTAATTTGTTTCATGACCATTGATACTAGTCCTTCAGCCGAAAAAATTAAAATGTTTACAAAAATTCTTATTACAAAACATAAAATCTAACTACTTCTTTTTACAATATTAGTCATATTATTTCTACTGTATTTATAATATAATTAAAAATAGGTTTAAAAAAAAGTTCTTATCGATAACAAATCTTGGATACGGCGGGGGATACTGACTGATATTTGTTGCGTAATAGCCGATGTAGTTTAAAATATTCACATTCAAACACTATATGATTAATATCTGCGTTTGGTTTGTGACAATGGGTACATTTGTTTTCTCTAAAAATTCCAAGTCTCTGAAGGTGGGCAGGAACTAGGCAGTGACCAAACCGCAGACGATTGATGACCGTTACGTACTTCCTTCCGTGATATTCGGCTTCACAAAACCAGGGTTTTGATGGTAAGTCCCGCTGTATTTCTGCATACCATGCACCTTTATTATGAATAGTTATATCCCAATATTCTTTCCACAGCTTTTGTGAGTTGTCTCTAAACAGGCTGTAGTAATCAGTAAACGGAACTTTAATTAAATCTGAATGGTCTTCATCGTGATCCTGGCGCGTTGTGAAATCTACAATATCATTACCACTTATGCCACTGTGTGAAGGAACCCATACAAATTCTATGTGTTTTTTATGTTTTAAAGTTTCTATCATTTCTTTAATTTTATATACAAGATAATTATGCTTATATTTAGAATTAAAATTACATATAGTTGTTAACACACTTTTAGAGTGCAATCTATAATCTGGGCCCGAGAGTTTCCCTTAGACAGAAATTTAAAGAAATAAATATTCTAACTGTCGTGTCTCAATTTATATATGAAAATCTGTTGTATGTCAAGAAAAACATCAGAAGCTTTGATAAGTATAGCGATCACATTAATACAAGGAACAAAGGCAATCTTGTTGCTCACAGTACTCGTCTCCACAGAATCAGTAGATCTTTCATGGGGCAATGTATATGCTTCTACAATAAAATTCGTGAAAATGTCCGAAACATGCCACTAAATAAGTTTAAGAAAGCCATAAAAATTAGACTTTGTAATAAAGGTTATTACACTGTTTCGGATTATCTTGAGGATAAAACTAAATGGGCTTGAGCTGCTCCTCATTCATTAATTTTCAAAATTGTTTTATAAGATATAATGTAATTTTAGTTATAAAGATTATATTAAATTGTAATAAATTGGCAATTTAAAAAAGTGGCCCATGAGTTTCTTGCGGGGTTCTTCTCATGAAAGGCTTTACTACGGAATCCGGCCGCTTGTGGCGATTGCAATCGCCACTTTGTTATTGCGGTTGCACTCGCCTCAGGCGCTCGTGTTAATTATTTTAATTATTAGTGTATTATTGACGATTTTAAGTGCTACTTAATAGGCCTATGAAATAAAGATAATTTTGAATTTGAATTTGAATTTGAAGAGTCGCTGACTATTAATATTTTTACACTATTTACAAACCTATTAATAAAGATTAAGGCACACAATATTGTATATGCTTCTGCAGTAAAGATGCTACAATTATTTGCTAATTTGATGCATTTAGTTACATTTTGCTGTGGGTCATAATAAGCAGCTTTAACACTATCCACAGTCTTAGAGCCATCTGTATATATAATATAAAAATTCTAAATAATATTTAAATAAATGTACAGACTTACTAAATAACTTTCACACAAACTGTAAATAATCAATTTAAAAAATTATTGTGAATTTAAATCGACCGAATTTTAATTGACTTCCCGCCAAAAGTCTTCGCCCGGTTATCTATTATTTAAGGGATACCGGTTAAGATGAATTATACTACCCATCTATGTGGGGAAAATAATTTAATTCTAAATACAAAAATATACGAAATGCTGTCTTAAATTCTTCGCAGAATAGTATAATACATTGAATAAATCGTATAAATGATTGCATTTTTTTTTAATTTATAGTATTAACTGACTAATGAAGTTGGCCGCCTAAGGTCAAGGTAAGCGGCTTCTTCAATTTAGGCAAGTTATCCAGCATTTTATGCATAGCGGTTAAGGATAAATTATATTAACTATTTTTTTTATTGCATTTAGTGGCAGACAAACCAAGGCCCATCTGATGGTAAATGGTAACTGTCACTCATGGGCTCAACAAGCCGCTGCTCACCATTTCATTTCACAGATATGAAATGAAAGCATAAATGGCTACAGCCAAAACGCAACGATGTGCTTCATGGCCGGTAACACGGGAAATGGCGGTACTAACCCGCTCGGGCCCCGATACCAAGTGAGTACTTCCACTAGGTACCCAGCCCTACCACCAGCGTGAAGACTTCGTTTCTAGAGATTTTACAATAGTTCGTTCCATAAAGATAAGAAAGTGCCCGACCTATGGATAAAGATGAGCTGGCTACTGGGCGGCTAAGTAGGATTTCTACTTCGTGGGTGTACGCAGTAGAAATCCACACACGCACTTCTTCAAAGCACTTTGAGAGTCACTTCTTTTGCAAAACTCAGCGCAAGGTGTTTTTGGATAAGTCCGCACTTCCAAAATTATTAACATGTAAGTACTATGAAATTGATAATTAAAAAAACAATTAAATTTAAATGTATGTTGTTAAACTAAATACTACTAATCCAATATATGTGCTTATTTGTTTGTTACTTAATCACGCAAAATTTGACTAGACGGATTTGGGTAGTATTTGGGACACATACGTAGGATAATTTTTATCCTGTTATTGGTACGGGATCAGGAATAAAGCCTCATTTTGGTTATAATCCCGTTATTAGCTGGTTGCCGTGTGGTGACGGACTAAGAATACAGGTGTCAACACCTCATTCTTTCCCACGGGTATCGTACCAGACGACTAAGGGAAGTAAGCAGTTGTCACCCATTGCATTACTGGTGGTAGGGCTGGGTAACAAGTGGGATTGCTCGCTATAGCGCCCGAGCGGGTTGGTACCACCATCTCACGTGTCGACCATAAAGCACATCGGTGTGTTTTGTTCATTTCATGACTGAAATGAAATAGTGAGCAGCGGCTTGACAATACTCCCGGTATAGGTGGTGGAGTGATTATTTGTGACCCTGTAAACCTAGAGAAAACCTTGATGGCTTGTGAAGCCTTCCAGCCAGCACTAGGCAAGTTTTTAACAAACAAATAAGTAAACTCACTTTCGCATTTGTAATATTAGTAATGATCAACTATAACATAAAATTATATTTTTAATTAAACACAAAGTGAAAAATGTGAAATCGAAAATAGCAGGATTTGAACCTGCATCTCCTGGATACCGTCCAGATTTTGCCAATTCAACTGAACATTTTTCACTTTGTGTTTAATGTATAGTGCTGCTTAGCCTGCTGCTTAGTCAAATGCTAAAAATATATATAAATATTATATTTTTAATTCAATTATGTTATATGTATTTTAGAACTACATTGAAGAAGATATTATGGCCAGCACGTAGAAGTTGATGTGCATCCTGTGGCTAGAGAAGTTTTAGTATTCATGCTCACTTGTTTAAACAGTAGCTGGAAATTTCCTGAGGGGTCAAACAAACACTCCCTAGTAAAGATGTAAATAAATATGGTCAGTGAATATGGACTTGAAGTTTTGAAACACCTCAGCAAATTGTGCTATGGCAAAATTATTAGGATGGAAAATAAATGGTTAATAAAGGATAATAAACAACTTATAAATTAATTTACCTTACTATATTACCCTAGTCCTGCCACATTATATGTTGTAATATTATTAGACTCCGCCTCTGTTCGATCTCACCTATGCGGGAGGAGAGAAGAGGGCAAAATACCTCCTTCCTATAGAGGAAGAAGAGGGCGGATGTAGATCCACCAGTTATATCCACATAGCGTTTCCACTTACACTTTCGCCGTCAAGCATGGCACTAGACCACGCTTGGCAGCAATTAGTGGTCAAGTTATGGTCGCAGTTATTGTAACGTGAATGAAATGTGTTTATTTGTATATAGTTCACTCATTCCATGATAAATATATGCGTGATGGCCACGAGTGTTTGCTCTATGTGTGTATATCTGTAACGACACATTAGTCAGTATATAACTGCGTATTTATTAGTTAATAATTGTTAATGGGGAAATTTATCATAACCTGGTATCACTCTTTTTACATGTACTTTATATCTGTCCCTTACGGGTGTATGCGTATGTCATATCTATTATTATCCTTTATCTAATATTTAAATAGTTTTCTATTAGCGTTAGCGATCATAGAATGCAACTAGGCTAGACCCACTGTTTCGTTAATTCATCCATCCTCTCTACGTGTGCGAGCCAGCTAAGCATTCCTTTCTCTATTTTCGTCACTACATCTTTTTCACACCACAGCATTCTCGTCGCGGCTAACAATGATACTCATATAAATTATATAGAAGTAGAACAACAATGTTACAACAAGATTACTATCTATCTCACCGAACGCACGGGGTGTGCTGCTTGCTGAGCAGTATCCGTCGTCGCGAACGCTACGCCCACCTGGTGTGCTATTAGCACCACGGCTTAGAAGCGCCGGGTTAGCGCGTTGTTCTTCATATGAAGGCGCTGTATGGGTCACTACGCCTGTGCCACTTATAGTTGCCTGTAACAAATAGTAGTGTTATATACAGATGCAGCCGTGTGGGGCCGGCTTTAGAATTGTCCCACCCCTCTCTACCCACGGCAGTCGTAAGAGCCAACTGAGGGAATACCGGGGGACTGGGCTGCAGCACTCCCTCGAGTATTAACAATATCCCCTATCGCCAACCCGCCTGTCAAGCGTGGCGATTATGGCATTATCCCCAATGACGAGGCCTATGTCCAGCAGTGGACATTGAAAGGCTGATGGATGGATGGATGGATACAGATGCATTCAGATGAAAAGTTAAGGAATCCATTAATCTAGTTGTAATATCTTCGATTTCACATTTTCTCCTATGTAAGATGTAGACCGTTCTTTACTCTAGACTCTAGGTATTCTAACCAAATTGAAGTCCGTCCATAAACTTCTAAAAATTAAACATAACATAGCATTACGCCTGTATTCCCCGAATGGGTAGACAGAGGTGTATTATACACCCACGGTTCGTCAGCTATGTTTAAATCCCACGTGATAGGGGGCGAGCCTATTGCCGTCTACCGGACACATTTCCAAACTTCGGGCTGCTACTGAGAATTTTTCTTTTTACGAAAAATTTCAATAACACTGCCCGACCTGGGGATCGAACTCGAGACCTTATGATCAGCAGTCTCTAAAAAATATAGAACAATTAACAATAAAAAAAATCCCTATTAAAAACATCTGGGGTAGCACTGCAATATCATAATTATTAGTTCCACACCGAATTTGGATATATACCAATCTATAAAAAACATAAAAAGTAGTCAATTGACGCCTAATACATAACAACGTTAGTATTTATATAAACAAAAGTGGCAATCAAGCAACATCTTTACAAAATCGGAAGCCTTAAAAGCTGCAAAGTTGACGAAGTGCGCAATTAACTCAAAGCTCTACGTACTGATCGATTACGTTAACCTAAACAACTTTAATTAAAATAACATTGAAAATTTACATTGTGGTGAAAATATAAATGTAATTTGCAGGCCGCGTGAGTATGGCGTAGCGCTGGACGGCCTCTCCAGGTCGATTGACTATCTACTAAAAGCCACAGGAAGCCGGTGTTTCGGACGCAGGTGGCACAGCGGGTCTAGCCAAGTTGCATTCTATGATCGCTAACGGTAATAGAAAACTATTTAAATGTATGGGAATTTGACATCTCTAACCATAGATAAAGAACTTATACTTATCTTAAGTCTTTAACAATATCTATAACGCTAAGTCACATGACTCAACGTTAGATATGTCAAATTCCCTTACATTTTAATAGTTTTCTATTAGCGTTAGCGACCATAGAATGCAACTTGGCTAGACCCACAGGACTATTCAACATAGCGCTCTGATAAGTAGAATTGTATGTAGCAGTAGTCGTGAAAAGGCTGGGTATGTCACTCAGAGAGGGAGCCCGACAGGGCAAGCCACCGCGCGGATCACTGAAATAAATTTACGTGGTACCAGTGGTCCGCCAAGTACGGGCGGTTAAGGGCGCACGGCGGGTTTTTAGTGAGTGAAACCCCCACACTACCCCACTGTCTCCCCGGGCAGCGGCAGCGACAGGTACATTTTTGCCCAACTAAAAAAAAAGGTTGTCAAAAGGCTTTCTCTTTATATTGTGCTTATCCCAGCATGAATGGGCCGGCTCAATTAAGGAAGTACCTCCCTCTCACAGAAGATCATCGTGAAACAACTGTAGATACTCCTACCGGTCCCTAAACCTAACTTATCCTGTCTTTAGTATTATTATAATCCTTTCTCTTGATATTTTTCTCTCCTATCCCATTTTTTGGAGACGCGACGCGCTATTGATGCCTTTGGTGTTGCTAGCATCTATAGGCTACGCTATATGCTTACCTAATGGTATGGGCCGTATTCTTTGTTGTCAATATTCAATATTCAATATCTTTATTGTCACCCACGTAGTATAATTATGTTTTTATATTTATAATTGATTACTGACCATAATGGGTACTTTGTCGTGGTACTCTCGCTCATAGCTGGTCGGGCGCGGGTTGATTGTCAGGTCTGGTTTGTGCAAATTCTCGTATTCATGTTCCTGGTAAAAAAAAAAAATTTTTGGCTTACCAATAATTTTTTACACATAAAATGGTTAATTAACAACTAATAAACAGAAGTAAGTATAGTTGTGTAACAAGTAATTGTAGATAGGCACCACATGCACTATGAACAACAGACAGTAATAAGACAAAATTTAAACATTAAACTACTTAATATTGTATAATAGTAACAAAAATTGAGAACTATGAGAGAATTACAGACAAACTACAGTAAGCAATTTAAACTGAATTTAGTGTGATTTTACGAAACTTGCTCAATGAGTCGGTGCTGATGTCGATCAAACAATAAACGGTAATTGTAGTGCTGATAAATATTTAGCTATATTATCTACGTGCAAAACACTTAAATTCATTCAAATGATGTTTTTGAATATCTAAATATCCAAACATAGGTACACACTTTCATATATCTATTTTAAAACTTTAACACAACCCTGTCTGTACATTAAAGACGTATTGAAACACAAAACTTCTTATGTAGAATCATTGCCTGTTGGTTTGTTTGCGCATAAAGCAAACACTACCAGATCGATTTTTATGAAGCTTTGTTGATTGATATTAATTACACTTGGAAACTAGTATACATTTTAATTCGTTACTATACCAGCGACCTCAGATATAACCATAAAACAGTTAGAAGATGAAATAAATAAGTTTAACATAGTACATACTCGTTGCTGTGACGGCATAAGAAAACATTTCATAAAGAGTTGCATTAAAGTAAACAATTTTCGACTAAAATCCGTTCGGACATACATAGGTACATAAATACTAGCTCACCCGGCGAACTTCGTACCGCCACATTTATTTTCGTGAATATTTTGCAATGAAAATTATTTAAGTACTAATATCACTATTAAAAAATAGGGTTTGGCAGTAGAAGGGTGAAAATTTAGGGTTGTATGTATTTTTTAAACCCTTATCACTCTTTTTTTGTTTTTTTTTATTGCATGTAGTGGCAGAAGAGCCACGGCCCATCTGATTGTAAATGGTAACGCTCATGGACTCAACTATACTGAGAGTATTGTCAAGCCGCTGTTCACCATATGAATTTCACCGATATGAAATGAAAGAATAAACGGCCCTAAAACCCTTATCATTTAGGGGTATGAAAAATAGTTTACATCCTATTCTCAGACCTACTACACACTACACACAAAATTTCATAAGAATCGCTCAAGCTGTTTCGGAGGAGAATGGCGTCAAACACTGTGACACGAGAATTTTATATATTAGATATTAAAATTACGAGTAAATTCATTTGTAACAATCGCTACACTACCTACTCTAGCTTGCTTGCCACCGTTCACCGATGAGCTACTTGAGTTTATATTGTTCTGTTTATGTATCGATAAATCACTAAAATTGTATCCTTAAGCTAAATAAACTTTGAGAGTATACACAATACACAACCCACGTTCACTTTAGGCAATTTTCTTTTTCTTTCTTGATATTTACTTTGGTTAAAGAGTACAATCAAAATGTTTACCTGGGCGTGGGGAGGCGAGGAGCTCCGTCGAGAGCCGCTACTCGATGACCTGTTGCTCGCTTCTGTGTAACAAACATTATTAAATTATTCTGTCGAACTTTTTACTAATAGCTTTTATTATCAAGTAAGATGTCTCTGATAATATGAGACTATATTTCGGTGTAAATGTACATGTCCCACATTATTAATGAAACTTTCCTTACTAATATTATAAACTATATTTTGCATTTTGATTTGCACTTTAGCACTTGACATGCTCAGCTACTTTAAATAACAAATTATTTGCAGAGAACTTTTAGTGCGAGCGGGAATCGAACCTGCGTCGCGTCCAATCCGGGGAAGTGCTCTAACCGCTAAGTCATCGCAGTGACCAGCGGCCATACCCAATCTCTATGGTTTAAAAAATCGCGCCATCAATTAGTATGAATTTTAATTGCAAAATTTAACTTACTATATTGGATTAATGCATATAAATGTATCCGATAGGTGGCGTGGATCGTAAAGACAAATGTGATGTGGATATTAGGTAAGTAGGTGCCAAAAATATTTTTAATATTATCTAAGTATTTATATGAATTGTTTTTGTTACTTTTGGACTTGGCACCGGCTTCAAACACATCAGTAGGTGTCTAGCACGGAAATCGTATCTAAATACCAATTATTTATTGCTTTTTAGTTCCTGGCCGCACTTGAAGGCGGTTTTCTTTATTTTTTTTATTTTTTGCTTTTTAGGGATTTTTTTATAAAATAGGTTAGAGTAGGTCGTACATGATGGGGAGGCCTCACTAAACGAAAAAAAATTAGACAACGAAAAAATCATCAATATATAAATTTTATTAGATTTTTGTTGATTTTTTAAAAATATTATTCCGATTTCGATAAAATTTAAATGGAACTATTTCGAAATAATGTTGCCGTGTGGGGCCGGCTTTAGAATTGTCCCACCCCTCTCCACCCATGGGAGTCGTAAGAGCCGACTGAGGGAATACCGGGGGAGTGGGCAGCAGCACTCCCTCGAGTATTAATAACATTCACTACGATTGCCAACCCGCCTGCCAAGCGTGGTGATTACGGCAATATCCCCCCAAAAGATGAGCACCCAACATAAAACGGCCCCCAGTCACGGCAGCTCCGCTATTCCGTGGCCTAACGGTAGCGGGCCCGGTAACGGCGGAGCAGGGGGTGCGAAGAATCTCCGGTCGCGGAAAGGCTACCACAAATACCGACCTCTGGCCCTGGTAACGCACAACGTTCGGACACTTCGGACCGACGAGAGAATCACCGAGCTGGAAGAGGAATTGAGCAAGATCCGTTGGGACATTATAGGGTTGTCAGAAGTCCGAAGAGAGGGTGAGGGTACGACAATCCTCCAGTCCGGGAACTTGCTCTTCCACCGGGAGGGTGACCACCAGTCCCAAGGAGGTGTCGGGTTTATCGTTCGCAGGTCTCTCGTAGGCAACGTGGAGAGGATTGAGAGTGTGTCGAGTAGGGTAGCGTACCTTATACTCAAAATAACCAACCGGTATTCGTTGAAGGTCATACAGGTTTACGCACCGACCTCAACACACTCCGATGACGAGGTGGAGGCCCTATATGAGGATATCTCGAAGGCTATCCACTTGTCTAAAACCTATTTCACGGTGGTTATGGGAGACTTTAACGCGAAACTGGGCAAAAGGACAGACGATGAGCTGAAGGTGGGGCACTATGGATTTGGGAAGAGGAACCACAGGGGCCAGATGCTGGCTGATTTTCTGGAGAAGGAAGGCCTCTTTATGATGAACTCCTTCTTCAGGAAACAGCCCCAGCGAAAATGGACCTGGATTAGCTCTAAAGGTTCAGTGAAAAACGAGATTGACTTCATCCTGTCGGACAAACGACACATATTCAATGATGTCTCAGTGATCAGCAGGATTAAAACTGGGAGTGATCACCGACTAGTCAGGGGTGTCTTGAATATTAGAACAAAAGACGAGAGGTCGCGCTTGATGAAGTCTACCTCCGACCAACACCTGCCCAATGCCAGAACCTCGAGAGCTTTCAGCTCGAACTACAAAATCGCTTCCAATGTCTCTATGAGTGTGAATCAGCGAGCGATATGAACAGCAGGTTCGTACAAACTGTCCACGCAGTCGGGTCGGCTTACTTCAAGGCCCGTCGTGTCAGTAGGACCCGTAAACTCTCGGACCATACTCTCAAACTCATGGAGAGGAGAAAAGAAATGATAGTCCAGTCCTCAGCTGATTGGTCCTGCCTAAGGCGGTTAAACAGACAGATCTCCAAGGCTGTGTGGCATGATATTCGCCAATTTAATACTACCCGTATTAAAAAGGCGATAGAGCGGAACCAAGGCTCGAAAGTGTTCGCAAGAGATCTGTCTGTTGGCCATAGTCAGTTGACTAAACTGAGGACCAACAACGGCACTGTCATTTCTTCTCGAGATGAGATCTTGGGAGAGGTCCAGTAGTCCTATGGACAGTTGTTCAGATCCCAGAGTCCTGCTGTTGGCTTGGTCCAAGACCCCAGGTCCAAGCTAACTCGGCACTTTACCGAAGATATCCCGGACGTCAGCCTGTACGAGATCAGAATGGCTCTCAAACAACTAAAGAACGGAAAGGCACCGGGAGACGACGAAATCACCACAGAGCTTCTGACAGCAGGTGGAAAGCCGGTATTAAAAGCTCTTCAGAGGCTGTTCAATTCCGTCGTTCTCGGGGGCGACGTTCCAGAGTCGTGGACCAGAAGCATGGTGGTGCTTTTCTTCAAGAAAGGTGACACAGAACCCTCTTAAAAGAACTATAGACCCATCTCGCTCTTGAGCCACGTTTATAAGTTGTTTTCGAGGGTCATTACAAATCGACTCACGCGCAGGCTTGACGACTTCCAGCCTCCCGAACAAGCCGGTTTCCGAAAAGGCTATAGTACCATAGACCACATCCACATGCTACGCCAGATTATACAGAAAACCGAGGAATACAATCGGCCTCTGTGTCTGGCGTTTGTGGACTATGAGAAAGCCTTCGATTCGATCGAAACTTGGGTGGTGCTGCAGTCCCTTCAGCGGTGCCAAATTGACAATCGGTACATCGAAGTGCTGATGTGCTTGTATAGAAACGCCACCATGCCAGTCCGTGTTCAGGACAGGAGTACGAAACCGATCCAACTGCAGAGAGGTGTTAGACAGGGAGACGTTATGTCCCCGAAACTCTTCACCGCTGCATTGGAAGATGTCTTCAAGCTCTTGGACTGGACCGGAATCGGCATCAACATCAATTCGATATGCTTCGATATGCCGACGACATCGTAGTCATGGTAGAATCGCTGGAGGACCTTGGCACCATGCTCGATGATCTCAGCAGGGTTTTCCGACTAGTGGGTCTCAAAATGAACATGGACAAGATGAAAGTCATGTCTAATGTCCATGTCATTTCAGCAACGGTCCTAGTCGGGAGTGTGCTTCTCGAAGTTGTCGATCATTATGTGTACCTGGGACAAACAGTCCAGTTAGGTAGGCACAACTTCGAGAAAGAGGTCAATCGACGAATCCAACTCGGCTGGGTAGCGTTCGGGAAGCTAAGGAAGATCTTCTCGTCCAATATTCTGCAGTGTCTGAAAACGAAGGTCTACGACCAGTGTGTGTTACCAGTGATGACATACGGAACAGAGACATGGTCTCTGAATGTTGGCCTCATATCAAGGCTCAAAGTCGCTCAGCGGGCCATGGAGCGGGCTATGCTTGGTATTTCCCTACGTGATCGAATCCGTAGTACGGAAATCCGTAGGAGAACGAGAGTGACCGACATAGCCCGCCGGGTTGCCATGCTGAAGTGGCAATGGGCAGGCCACATCGCTCGACGAACCGATAACCGTTGGGGACGAAAGGTTCTCGAGTGGCGACCACGTATCGGACGGCGCAGCGTAGGACGGCCCCCCACCAGATGGATCGACGATCTGGTCAAAGCTGCGGGGAGCCGTTGGATGCGGTCGGCACAGACCGCTCGCTGTGGCGTTCTCTTGGGGAGGCCTATGTCCAGCAGTGGACGTTGAAAGGCTGATGGATGGATGGATTTCGAAATAAACCCTATTTAAACAAAAAAAGAATTTTGCAAATCCGTCAACATATTATGGAGTTATGCCCGAACATACATAAAAAAAATATAAACATCCGAATTGATAACCTCCTCCTTTTTTGAAGTCGGTTAAAAATATCCCTAATACTTATGACTCTGAGATATTTTATTACTTACTCAATACTAACACGCCTGAATACAGTACATATTATTCTATTCCCGATAGTGCCTTTGAGATTCTTATCCTAACACTACACAGATAAAGTATACCAATCTAACATTCATAAATTCTCTTTCACTATTTGAAAGATATCTCGTAAAAAACAAACACAACTCTCTTTAGCTCTGTGCATTTTAAAAGAGCAACTAACGTATTCAAAATTTCAGTCGTTCATATGTTTGTAGCCGATATATGTAATTCCCCATATTGGACGCGCGGGCTGCAGCCAGATGGGTTGCTGAAGAATTTTGTTTGGAGCTTTAGTTCTGACACAATCAAACAAATTATTTGTGAAAGTGGAAAAAGAAAGTTTTACTGCGAGCAATCTTACTTTAGTAATATTATAAATCAATCAATGTTTAATACTCAATTAAACCAGAACGGTTAAACGGATTTGAATGAAATTGTGCACGGAGATAGACTATAGTAGGCTACGTTTAACTCGAAAAAATATATAGTTCCCATGGGATAGACCGTTTTTTATTTTTTGAGAGCAAGGGATCGACAAGATTGTTTAACATAGTGGTAGTTTAGGAGACAAAGAAAACTTTTTTTCCCTGAAAATGGCTAGTTTATGTTATATAGCAGACAATAAATGTGCTGTAGAGTGACTTATTTATATTCTGAAGTCCACGTTCATGAAGTCGCGGCTCTGCCCGCTATATTTAGATATATATCTAATTTATACTATAAAGCTGAAACAGAGTTGTGTCCGCACATTTAAGATTGAGAAAAAAATACTGTTCGTTTTTATTTTTTTTATTGCCAATGGTGGCAGACGAGCAAACGGCCCACCTGATGGTAAGTGGTAACCGTCGCTCATGGACTTTGGCAACACCAGGGGTACAGCCAAACCGCCGCTTACCGTGAGTAAAGTGCTCTTCTCAAACCTCGTTTAAAGAAGGACATGTCGTAGCGCTGGGGAAACACCGCAGCAGGAAGTTTATTCCAGAGCCGACACGCACGTGGTAGAAAAGAGCGCTGGAAACAAACCGTCTTGGATGAGATCGTTTCCAGGTGGTGTGGATAAACCCTACTACGACGTTTCATAGTCCGGCGGTAAAAAGGGGATGTTGGTACCACCTCAAATAGTTCCTCAGAGCACTCCATTGAAGAGTCGATAGAGCACACAACGAGACCCAAAGTCTCTCCGCCGCCCCAGCGACTCCAGTCCATCCGTGAGATTGGGATCGTCGACAATTTGAACAGCGCTCCTTTGTAGGGAGTCAAGTGGGTCGAGCTGGTATTTTGGTGCGCCTGCCCAGAGATGTGAGCAGTACTCCACGTATGGCCGGACTTATGCTTTATATAGTGCAAGTCTCTACCTCGGTGTAAAGTACCGTTTAGCTTTGTTCAGGACGCCCAGTTTTTTGCTCGCTAATTTGGCTTTGTCCTCCAAATGATTCCCGAATTGGACTTTGCTTAAAATGTCAATGCCGAGGATCCAAATACTATCGGAGATTTGGAGAGTTACTCCTTGGAACTGAGGCGCCACAACAAATGCATATTATTATTATTATTGTATTAGGCTATATTAGACACATCTAACACAAAACAATTTTTTTAGAATATTTGTCTGTCTGTTTGTTCATTCGCGCAGCCCGCAAAAACTACTGAACGGATTTTCATGAAACGTTTTTATTTGATAGCTCTTGATTAATTTTAATAACTGGTATATATTTTTTTATCCCGCTACTATATCGGGAACCTGAGATATAACCTAAATCGCAGCTTTTGGCTGCAGTGGAGCCGCGGGCAAAGGCTGGTTCATTATAAGATCTTTAAAAATACCTGATTTTCTACATACAACATGTTGCATACCAGAATTACGCCGTTTAATTAACACCTCCTCAGTATTTAATTTTGACCCTAATTAAACAAAAACCCCGACGTGATTTTTGTGATCACTGGAAAGATCTTTACCACAGGACGATTTCTATTACGGCCTTAACAGATTGTGCTAAGCCAGTGTTTACAGGAGCAAAACAATTTATTTAGTTTAATTAATTTCTCTTTATCACCATTAGACACCAGTTTACTTAATATTAGTTGCATCTGCGACTCTGTCCGCGTGGCTAAGTAGGTCAATTAGAAGATAATTATTATCTCAAGGCTTATTTCTTTTAATACATAATAATAATTACAAAGCATAATCAGTTCAAAACATACATATTTAAAAAACAAAACTTGTTTACTTACTGTCGTTATAATTCTAAAAAATATAATGATGTCATATGAATTTAAAAACACACTCAAAATATTTATCTCAGAATAAATGGATTGAAAATAATCGCAGCCAAGGTGAACATCGTAGAGCTCGAAAAATACATGCCTCATTATTTTTTGTTTGGCGTCGTAGTACACTACAATGCCATTCGCTCCATGTAGGTTAAATTATAATATATTTTATAAAATAAATATAGGTTGTATTTATAGTATGAATGTATTTTTTTTTAAATGTATAAGTACGAGTATTACGCACATACCACAAACTACTTGCTTGTCCTAACTATTATAAAGCTATAACAGAGCTGTGTCTGTACATTTAAGATATTTGAGAAAAAACTACTGTATTAGGCTTTATAGGTCGATTAAATACAAAACTACTTTTTTAAATTATTTTGTATTTTTATCTGTTTGTCTTTTGAAGCCGTTTTTTTATTTGATAGCTCTTGATTAGTTTTAAAAACAGGTATATATTTTATCCCGGTATTATATCGGCTATATAACCTAAAAACTTGCTTTTGGCTGCGGCGGAGTCGCGGACAAATGCTTATTTGATAAATATATGTAACTATCAATACCGGCCACACCTTGCTGTGGCTCAGTTATTGTAGGATATCCCATGAAAACAACAATTTTTTCGGGATAAAAGTAACCTATGTCCTTTCCTATATACCGAATTATATGTATTAAAAATTCATGATGATAAGATGAACTAATTGGTAGCGCATAATGTGCGAAGAAACAACCTTCTTAATAACATTTTTCTGTATATATTACTTCACTCGCGCCATAGTGATAGATGAAAAATCCATTTTTGATAGGATTTGCTGAGCTGAAGCAGAAGTTCGATCATAACAAAATATCGTCAATAAAAAATATAAAAATCATTTTACGTATTTTCGAAGTACAGAATTTATGACTGAAAAATTGGCAGTCCCCAAAATCAGAACTTGGCGATGATAAATCCAAAACTATGCTACAAGACAAACAGGGATGAATTGATGGAAATCTTACTATTACTACTTTTTATCACGCCATCTCCCTTGCAGGGTAGGCAGAGAGAACAGAGTGCAAAAAGGTTCTATTCTTTCATACATCTCTCGCATCCTCAACATTCGTAATTCTTTTCATACTCTCTCTAAGCACGGGCGCTACTGTATGTTGATCGCTGAGAGGGCCATTAAAAGCTTTACTTAATACATCGAACGAATATAATTAATATGCTATTGTGAACTACAGTAACTTTATGAAACTACGCGACTCTTAATCTTCGTATTATTTTAAGTCGTTATTTCCATCGATCCATCAGCCTTTCAACGTCCACCGCTGGACATAGGCCTCCCCAAGAGAACGCCACAACGAGCGCTCCCGTCATGGGGGATAATGCCGTAATCGCCACGCTTGGCAGGCGGGTTGGCGATCACAGTGGATGTTGTTAATACTCAAGGGAGTGCTGCTGCCCACTCCCCAGGTATTCCCTCAGTCGGCTCTTACGACTCCCGTGGGTAGAGAGGGGTGAGACAATTATAAAGCCAGCCCCACACGGCCAAGATTGTCCCACACAGCCAGTAAGTCATTATTTAGTAAAACTAAAATGGCATGGGATTGCAAACACATTTCGTAAAAGCATTATAATAAAATATACATGTTAACACCGTGTTTATTAAAATACTAGATTCTGCCCGCGATTCGTCCGCGTGAATATCAGTACATCCTACTAATATTATAAATGAGAAAAAATGTATGTTTGTTTGAAAATTTGGATGATAATTAGCACACAGTTATTTTATTATCTGGTATAGCACATAAGATAACTATATTCCAAAAAAAAAATTTGGTTTTTGTTGGATATTTTTTGAGAATTTCGAGAACACCCAATTTGTTGGCCGGAAACCAACCCGAGACTTCGTAAGCCTCAGTAGCATACACTACCACTAGACCACAGAAGCAGTCATATATAGATACAATATAAATTATACGATATAAATTAGCGTAACACTCGCATATTCATATACGATATAAATTAGCGTAACACTCGTAACTTATTATTTTGTTGAAAACTGAAGTCTTTCGAGACTTAGATTTTGTGGCGTAAATTGGAAGAATCCTATATTCAGAAATAGATTGCGTTTGGGGTATTAATTGAAGAGTGATATTTACCGCGGCTAGTGTCTTGGAGTTCACCGGCGCCCACGCTGTTGCCGAGCACGGGCATGCCCGCCATGCCGCCCACCACGCTATCCACCTGCAACAAATAATACGACATAAAAACACATCCATTAAAGATGAATATTTTTTATAGCCCTAAGCGACGTATAACGATTTTCGTAATTTATATTTTCAGGATCTTAGAAACATTCATTACTATTGTGAATCTCAATAAATGTTATTAAATCGGCAGATACAAATTGTAAAACTAGATCACTAAGTGCGAAAATATAAAATCTAAAATAATAGTCACGTGCAGGATTTTGATTCAGCCATCGTGACATCCGCTTGGTACTATTAATTTTCAATAACACATTCCTTTTTAATGCCTTAGGTGACTCCTGCGGCATCTGTCGGATGTATTTGCATACATTATTCTAACCGTACACGTACATTTCGACTGGCTTCATTATTACAATTAAATAATTCATTTTTTACTTAGTACCCCTCTGACATTTTCATGAAAAATTCACCAGCGCAAATACCTAAAGAAATGAGGCAAAAAGTAACGTACCAGGTTATGTTTAAATAATTCATTATTTGAATACAAGAATCTTATAAATACGAGTATAATGTGATTTTGTAAACAAAAGGCCAACAGTTTACAATAATTTCTTAACATGATTCTATAAATGTACTCAAACTTTTAAACTGCTTTTCGTTTGTAAATATTTCCTTAAAATTCTTGAATGTATTACTATTTATTTATTGCATTCAATTATTTGTTATCTATGTACAAGAAAATGGCATCATGCAAGTCAGGCGTAAACTTCCAATACGTATTAATTGCAGCGTAGCTAAAAAGCTCGTAGCAATGTGCTACGCAGCTACGGCCGCGGCTAAACTCAGTGGAATTGCTTCATTATGGAATACCTTACATTCCTTTGAAGTAAATGAATTTCAATGACAACGCATATCTCGATGAGACTTTTAATTATTTCGTAAGGTATAATATAACCCAACTAGTGCATTACCCGCGGCTATGCTCACCTGTTATCCGTTTTTATGCCTCATGTTGTCTTTGTAGTACCACAGAACCAATAGTTAGACATCCGTCGTATTTCGTAAAAAAAAATAGACGTCGCGGGACGTCTACCAGATGTGAAAACATTGAAATTATTTTGTAGAAATAATTAGTAAAAATAAAATGATCATAACTTTTTCAATGTGTGCTTGTACAAAATTATGCCATGTGTAAAATAATGGAAATAGACATAAATCATCATCATAAAAAACATAGCATCACGCCTGTATTCCTCGAAGGGGTAGGCAGAGGTGTATTACACACCCACGACTCGCCAGCTATATTTAAGTCCCACGTAATAGGGGGCGAGCCTATTGACGTCTACCGGGCACATTTCAACATTAACATTTTGCCCGACCCGAGAATCGAACCCGAGACCTCATGATTAGCAGTCGCATACACTGCCACTACACCACCGAGGCAGTTATGTCATCATGCCCTGGAAATCATCTAGGACTATGGTACTTATTCAAGATAATTCAAACTAGCCCTAAATCGATGGGATACGACGTTTAATTACCACGTGCCCATGGCCACCTTCCAGCTCCATCATTAGATCCTGGATACTATCTAGAGACAAAGTACTCCTCAAGATGAATCAAACTAGTATAAACTCGATAGGGTTGCGTTGTTACATTACAGAGTTACTGTCGCCACCTTCCAGATCCATCATAAGACCCTGGATACCATCTAGAGACAAAGTACTCGTCAAGACAAATCATACGTGCCTAAACTCGATGAGGTTATGTCGTTTCATTATAGAGCTACTGTGGCCACCTGCCAACTTAATCGTCAAATCCTGGATACCATCTAGAGACAAAGTACTCGTCAAGACGAATCATACGAGCCCAAACTCGGTGGGGTCATGTCGTTTTATATTGGAGTTCCTATGGCGCCTTCTAGCTCCATCATCAGACCCTGGATACCATCTAAAGACAAAGTACTCGTCAAGTTGAATCAAACAAGTCCAACTCGATTCAACTTGCAAGATTTGAACGACAAGTACAATAAAAGCGTCGCCACGCTAACAGCCGATTTTACCTCCCTCCCCATTAGATGTTTCACATCAAAAACAATTTTAGTTAGATTAAACACAAAGTGAAAAAAGTGAAATCGAAAATAACAGTCACGAGCAGGATTTAAACCTGCATCTCCTGGATATCGTCCAGATGATTTGCTATGCATTGGAATAATGCATGTAAATGCATCAGATAAGTGGCGTGGGTTGTAAAAACATCTTAATTTGCACGAAACATTGGGTGTCACCGTTTGGTGTCTGCAATAGCTTAGCGGTTTAGAGCACTTCCCCGGATTGAAAGGGATGAAGGTTCGAATCCTGCTTGCAAAAAAGCTATCTTTTTCAACTTTCACAAGTAATTTGTCACATATTACATATTAGCCTAGCAGTAAAACCAGAAATTACTTTGAATCTGAGTGTACTTTTTGTCCGTAGATGGTATGTTGTTGTACTATAGCTATTAAGTCAGTTTATATATATAAAATGTTGTTAGTTTATAATTTAGTTAGTTTATATATAAAAAATTTTGTTAGTTTATAATTTAGTTAGTTTATATATAAAAAATAAGGATTTTTTTATCGCATATTCACGTAAAGACCAACAGTAGTTCGATCTAATATTACCCTACATCATTAATTACCATTAACCTTAAATGGCGGTGAGTTTGTTTGTTTATTACGATACAACGCTGTAACTACTTGAGCGATAGATAAGCCTAGAAAAAGGTATAGCAATGGAACCATTAATGTTTACTTATGTAAATGTTTCCAGCATGCAGAGTAATGTCCTTTCCTGTACTCCAGACTATATGTGTGCAAAATTTCATGATGATTAGTTTAGTAGTTATACCCTGAAAGCATAACAAATAGATTCACTTTATATTTACAATATTAGTGAGGATATAATATTTCTACTTCCAATAATACCTTCTGTGCAAAGGTTTACAAATTGATATCAGTCTATGATGTAAGCATAAACGAAATAGTATTGATATAGCAGGACCAGTGATGTATTAAATCCCCTGAGGAGATACTTTAGTACACATCAGTATTTATTTTTTGCAGCCTATTTCCTTGTCAAAGCTTAATATAATTTCACAAGTGAACATTGAACACTGTCTCTGTGGCGCAGCGGTAGTGTGTAAGCGACTGCTCATCATGAGGTCTCGGGTTCGATCCCCGGGTCGGACGGTGTATTGAGATTTTTCGTAAAAATAAAATAGGAATATTCTCAGTAGCAGCCCAGGGTTTGGAAATGTGTCCAGTAGACGTCAATAGGCTCGCCCCCTATTACGTGGGACTTAAACATAGCTGGCGACTCGTGAGTGTGTAATACACCTCTGCCTACCCTTTTGGGGAATACAGGCGGGATGCTATGTTATTTTTTTTAAAGTAAACATTAAACTTAAAAAAACACATTATATAATGTTGATCTGTATTTTGGCATTTGACAAGCTCGGCTACTTTAACTACAAATTATTTGTGAAAGTGGTCAAGGAGAGCTTTTTGCAAGCAGTATTCGAACGTGCGTCCCTTCCAATCTGGGGAAGAGCACCTCCCCGGATTGATCAAAATATTTTAAAAAATGCACCATTAAATAGTATAAATTTTAATTTCAAAATTAAACTTACTATATATTTTGGAGTTTATCCATCCATCCATCAGCCTTTCAGCCGTCATGGGGGATAATGCCGTAATTGCCACGCTTGGCAGGTGGGTTGGCGATCGCAGTGGATGTTATTAATACTCGAGGGTGTGCTGCTGCCCACTCCTCTGGTATTCTCTCAGTCGGCTCTTACGACTCCCGTGGGTAGAGAGGGGTGGGACAATTCTAAATCCGGTCCCACACGGCACGGGTATTAGAGTAATGCATGTCAATGCATCCGATAGGTCACGTGGGTCGTAAAAACATCTTAATTTGCAAAAACATTGGGTATCACCGTTAGGTGTCTGCAATAGCTTAGCGGTTTAGAGCACATATTACACACATATTACATTATTAGCCTAGCCAGAAATTGCAATTGATTTCGAGGTCCAACACATAGGCTACATTGCTTACCATCAGACTAGCCGCGGGCTTGTTTACTAATAATATAGTAAAAAAATTTTACTTTCATTAAATGCATGTCTTGGAAGGCCTTTGTATTTTCACTGTTATTACAACTTTTATTAGACATTTTTATTCACACTGAATTTTAAAATTTTGCGTTGTACATCACACGTTGAAGATCTCGTTCATTTTGCACCTATGTATGTACATAACAAATCTAAAGCTATATAATCAACACGCGCGTATTCTCACTTAGAGTATTAATTATGTTCACACCCTCTATATGGGTAGGGTTAGCAGTTGAGTGTTTTTGTATATATGATTTTATGTCATCGAGAATCTTTGTTGCTTATGTTTTTTTTTTAATTAAACTTAGTATACAGAATTAAGAAACAATATGAAGGTTTTAATGAAGCATCTATAGATCTTTTGTTTTTTTGGGTATGATGGCAGATGAGCCGCGTCCCACTTGATGGTAAATGGTAATCGTCGCTCATGGCCTCAACTATACCTGAAATATTGTCAAGATGCTGCTCACCATTTCATTTCATAGATATGAAATGAAATAATAAACGGCAATCTCCTGCTACAACCAAAAGACATCGATGTGATTCACGGCCGGTCACACGGGAGCTAGTGGTATCAACCCGCTCGGGCCCGAGAGCAAGTGTGTACTCCCAATTGGTACCGAGCCCTACCACCAGTAATGCAATGCGTGGTAATTGCTTACTTGCCTTAGTCGCCTCGTACGAAACCTGTGGGAAAGAATGGGGCGGTGACACATAAGTATTTATTTATTATTTTAGAATATAAATTATTTTAGAATATAAATTCTTAGTCCGTCACCACATGGATATCGGATCCACTACGGGATCTTCCAAAGAGAGCGCCACAATGAGCGGTCATATGCTGACTGCATACAACTTCTCCTTGCAGCTTACATCACAGCGTCTCTCGGTTCATCTAGTGGGAAGCAGTCTTACGCTGCGCCATCCGATGTGTAGTGGCCACTCGAGAACGTTATTTTCCCAATGATTGTCGGTTCGTCGAGCGATGTGACATGCACAGTGCCATATATTAACCCATTTTATAGATCTATTGGTTTATTTAAATTAAATTATAGCCTCTTTAAAAATGTTCTTTTTATTTCTATTATGTTAACATAAACATAGCATCACGCCTGTATCCCAAAAGGGTAGGCAGAGGTATATTATACACCGACGGTTCTCCAGCTATGTTTAAGTCCCATGTAATAGGAAGCGAGCCTATTGCCATCTACCGGGCATATTTCTAACCTCCGGGCTGCTACTAAGATTTTTTCTTTTTACGAAAAACCTCAATAACATTGCCCGACGCGAGGATCGAACTCGAGACCTCGTGATCAGCATTCGCATGCACTACCGCTGCACCACCGAGGTAGTTGCAGATATATTGCACTTTAAAATAAATCAATATTTCTATTAAATTATTCATTAAGTCAATTTAAGTTAGTCTTCTCGACATCACAATTTTTTCAATAACTAATGTTCGTGAAATGCCTAACAACCCTAATGCCATATACTTTCATATATACAGAATGTCAATTAAAAATATGAATATTTAACACGTAACACCATTATGTCAAATTAACAATAAAATGCTTAAATAGATTGTTAATTTGATGCCCTTGGTTATTTAATTCAATTTGTGGTTAATTAAACAGAGAAAGAAACGGAGTATATAACAGTTTAATTTACTATGTCACTAGTAGACTTATTATGTAAATATATATAAAAAAAACAAATTAATATATGACTTTGTCTATACTATTATAAAGCTGTAACAGAGCTATGTCTGTACATTTAAGGTATTTAAAAAACACTGTATTAGGCTATGTAGGCGTGTCTAAAAATAAAACGTTTTTGTTTGTTTGTCTGTTTGTTCGTTCACGCATCACGCAAAAACTGCAGAACGGATTTTGATGCAACTTTTTTTTATTTGATATCTCTTGACTAGACTTATAAACTGGTATACATTTTATCCCGCTACTATATCGGAAACCTGAGATATAACCGAAAAACTAGCTTTTGGCTGCGGCGGAGCCGCGGGCAAAGGCTAGTTCAAACATAAACGAAATCCCCTACAATCTCTCCAAGAGAACCCTACAAGGAGAGAATCCCACAAGGAGCGGTCCTGTGCGCTCATATAGGGGGATAGTGCCGTAATCGCCACTCTTGGCAGGCGGGTTGGCGATCGCAGTGGATGTTGTTAATACTCGAGAGAGTGCTGCTGCCCACTCCCCCGGTATTCCCTCAGTCGGCTCTTACGACTCCCGTGGGTGGAGAGGGGTGGAACAATTCTAAAGCCCCCACGCGGCAACAAAGAATCTATAGGTATATAGAAATTTTAATGACTAATAGTAGCTTATATTATAGTAGCTAAGCTTGTTTTCTACTAACCAACTTGTATATCGGTAAATAGCCAACACGAGTGCATTGTAGTACAGCATCACACGATTTTTTTTTTAATTTTAATTGTACTTGTCCACATTATCATCATGATTCTTAATTCTATAATAAAATCGATATTAAATCTCTCAATAGTATTATTTTCTTTCCGCTTTGGATAGAACCATAGCTTTACCCCTTGCGATAGGTTTGACAATGTGACGTATATAACGAACTCCAGAATGACGCTCGCATGTCGGAGACACTCACAAGTATCTCTCGAGTTGAGACCTCTGTTTATTCCTGGATCAAGGCATGAATTGAATACGTCTGCGTGCAAGGACATCACAACGGAATGGTGGTACGGGATTTTTTTGTGAAAATATAGATAACATGTAAAGAAAATCCTTATTGTCTTATATTAGCTGTACAACCTGGTTTCAGAGGCACTGTTTTATATAAGCGCAGAATACTTTTTATATATCGCAATCGAATTTTAATTTTGTGACTGAATCTCATAAGGTCGAAGCGTGATGTTTAATTGTCTATTGTCTTTCTAAAATTGAAAATAGATGTTTTCTTAATTCGATTGGTAGTGGTTCCAGAAATTAACGCACTTAAATAAACATAGTTTTTACCTTCATTATATACTAGCCTTTGCTCGCGGCTCCGCCACATCCTAAAGCTAGTTTTTAGGTTATATCTCAGGTTGCCGATATAGTAGCGGAATAAAATGTGTACCAGTTTTAAGTGTAATCAAAAGCTACCAAATAAAAAGTTCCATCAAAATCCGTTAAGTAGTTTTTGCGTGATGCGCGATCGAACAAACAGACAAAAAACCTAAAAAAATATTTTGTATTTAGATACGCCTTTATAGCCTAATAAAGTCATTTTTTCTCAAATATCTTAAATGTGCAGACACAGCTCTGTTACAGCTGTATAATAGTATAGAAGAATAATGTGTGTGTTTTTGTTGATATTTTTATCTAAGAAAACAAATATTTTACTTGGAGTCTCAGATCTCGATACTCAAATGGTTCTGCACTTTGCAGAGATATAATTCACCCATATTTCAGGTAAGGCTTATTTCACACTGCATTGCATGTTTTTAATATAAGTTTAAACAAACAACGTAGTGGGGCATACACTGTACAAAGAACTGTTGAATTGTTTGATTTTTTTTTGTTTAGGTAGGAAAAAATTTACCTAACCGCACACCCCGTCGCTCGGGGCAACGAACAGGGTAGTTTGGGGCCCTCACCCACTAAAGAATCCCGCCGTGTGTCGTCTCTTCGCCTGTGTTGACAGACCACTGGTAGGTACTATATTGGATTACTTCAGTGGTCCGCCGGCGGCTTGTTGAACCCAACCTAACTTATACTAGATTTGTTTGTATTGTTATTTCGCCGAGAAACTCTGAAAAAAATGTTTGATATATCAGAAACTCGTAAGTAAAATATACCTTTGGTAAAAATCTCATCAACAAATCTAGTATTACCTAGTAATAACTATGATTATAGTTTGGAATCGCAATCATCTAACCTAACTTATTTAGGTCCACATTAATTCGTGCTGCTATTTGAGAAGTTTTTTGGTCGAAAATTCCAATAAAACTTCTTTCCTGTTCCAAGATCCGAATACTTACTGGGCCTAATGTTTGGAATTGGAAGGAAAAATAACATGTTATTATATATGCTAGTAACATTGTATGTATTTAATCTGTCTTCTCTCAAGATCTCTGATAACGCAAACAATTTATCTGCCGCACACCATTCATATAGTGGAAAATCTGTTATAAGATCTGGATTAAGTATTCTTAGAGAGTAGTATTTTCGTGTAGTCGCGTACACGACGATATGTATGTGTACGGTGCCAGACGAGAAATGAAAGTCCTGTTAAAAACTAAATTTGAATGACCTAAACACATATAGATTTGGTCACCGTCCCCGTTCTTCATTGGTGGTGATACTTACACAAAGTCAGTATTTCCTCTAATATTCTCGTTTTTTGTTCCCTAATTTGCTTACCCGTGGAGAAACTTAATATACGTAACACTTATTTTTAATAAGCTTTTATTAGCTTCGGCTATATCTATGTATGTATATAACGGAATCCTTGAACGTGATTTTGTCCCACCCTAAGATGTCTGATTAATTTGAAACTGCACACTTATAAAGGACCGAAAAAAATTTACAAATCAGTACTGTCGTTACATCTACAATAAAAAAGGAATAGAGTATTTGAAATAGAAGCATTTTTATGCTTTTTTGGTACTAAAAAGAAGAAAATAAATGATAATTTAAAAACGAAAGAAAAATGCGCTTGCTACGATCTAAAAAATAAATAGAAAATAATGTCATAAATCGTGGGGTATTTTTTAGTATAATTTTAATAAACAATTTGATGTCAAGCACCCCAATTCAACAATCATTAATTTTCTATTTTTAGTTCGTAGCAATTGATCCATAACCGCTCAGATAACAATCGATTTCAACAATTTATAAGTATGTTGGTTTTTGAATCAGAAATATCATAAAAATATTTTTTCTTTCACGTCTTCATCCGGCACTTCTACGAAATGAGGCGAGAACTTTTTTAAAGGAGTTTTTAAATAAAAGGGAATTATCACTTTATGATAATTAGGTGAATGTTACACATTATTAAATAAAACTACGTTTTAACTTACTTCAAATATAACTTATGTTACGTAATCTATCGCGTTTACTTGTTTTTACGTTTCAAATACTTTACGGCATTCATGGTCGCGATAAAAGGTATTTAGTTAATTATGATATTGTACCGCGAACTAACAAAGAAAATATTAACAGGTAATATGATAATGATATATGTATGTATAGTTTATTTCATTATAGAAATAGATTCTGTCGGCGATTCCATCCAAGTGGACTTTAAATTAGATTATAAATGTGACTCTGCGTCACATTAATTATCTCTATGTAAGAATAGCTATCCCACGGGAATCATTCATTTTCCGAGATGAGAAATAGCCTATATCCTTTTTTGGACTCTCTGTGCAAAATTCTTGATGCTTGATTCAGTAGTTGCAGCGTAAAACGTGTAACAAACAAACTCACTACCGCATTTGTATTAGTAAATTAGGATACCAAATTTTCAATTTTTGTAACACTTGGGTATTTTTTTTTGTATAGACGGGAAAAAATGTGCCTAACCGCACACCCCGTCATTCCCACACAAAATAACCTAAGATCGCCTATCCGCACTCTCACAGATAGAGGAGAATGTAATAATAGCAGAGTAGCATGCACGATAAAGAAAAAAAATCTTACCAACACGACACAAACATGCGATACGGCAGGACTCTCAGAACCACAACATTGCAATATTCCGCAAAAATCCGAACACAAATTTGACGTGTGTTTCGCCTCTACACAAGGCATCCTCAGGATCCCTTGGCAATAAACGAGCATTTTATGATATTGTTTACTTAAGTTCTCATAAGATCTTACAACATCTTCGAGAACCTACTTGCATCGCCACAACACAACATGTGACATTAATTGTCACATTTTATGAGATGAAACAGGCCTCTTCACCGCGATGGAAGTTCAGCCTAATGCTTGTATTATATATAGTTAGGGTACACGTCCCATATCTCGTCACAGTTATAAGACCATTTTACGACTGATCTGTCCGAAACTTTATTACTAAAACAGATGCCATTTGGTAGCATATAAAAACTGTATATTAATAGTTTTTTTTTATTGTTTTGACTGGAAATTGATACCGAGATAGGTCGTTATTAATGTTAATTAAAAGTTCAAGTAGAATACCAGACTTAATTCGGAGTCTAGTCCCAGTGAGTCTAAATACTCTACATAATACAAACACAAAATAGAGAATTGAAACAAGAATGAATAAAATTATTAATTTATTGAAATTCAGCTTTATTATACGTGAGAATCAAAGATTTCATGTGACTACGAAGGGACCACTACAACAAATAACTTGATCATCTATACTATTATAAAGTTGTAACAGAGCTGTGTCTGTACATTTAATATATTTGAGAAAAAATATAATAGGTTTAGTGTCTAACACAAAACGATTTTATTTTTATTTTTTATCTGTTCTGTGAATTTTGTTTCGCTGGTTCGATTCCCGCCTGTACTAAAATACTCTTTTTCCTTACTCACAAATTATAATTTGTACTTTAAGAGTAGCTGAGCATGTCAAGTGCTAAAATATAGATCAAAATGTTTAAAAAATCACGCCATCAAATAGTATGAATTTTAATTGCAAAATTAAACTTACTATATTGGATTAATGCATGTAAATGCGTTCCGATAGAGGGTGTTGGTCGTTAAGACAAATGTAATAAGGAGATTGGGTATGTCTAAAAGATAGTACTGTAGCTCAGTGGATTAGAGCACTTCCCCGGATAGGAAGGGACGCAGGTTCGATTCCCGACTGTACTAAAATACTCTTTTTCCTTATTCACAAATTATAACTTGTACTTTCTGTTTGTCTATTTATCTGTTTGTTTGTTCGCACATCACGCAAAAACTACTAAACGTATTTTGATGCATCTACTTTTATTTGGTAGCTCTTGATTAGACTTAAGAACTGGTATGCATTTTATCTCGCTCCTATATCGAGAACCTGAGATATAGTTTAAAAACCAGCGTTAGACTGCGGCGAAGAAATAATATTGTAATATTAAATCTTAATTAAGTAATTGAGGTTAACTTTTAAAAATCACGATTATAATTATCTATTTGTGAATAAAGTTAAATAAATATTTTAGAAAGTAAAATATCTATTATTATTATAAAATAATAACTGCATACTGTGAGCCTGTCAAATATTCTATGCCTAAAGATTTTTTTGGGTAGGAAATTCAAGTAACGCGGTAGAAGAGGAAATAAAACCAAATATTAATTACTAAAACAAACATTAAAATAAAGTTGTTTAAAAATACGTGTGTGTCCGTCACCACACGGAATAAACTATTTTGTGTGTTGACGAACTAAGAATACAAGTGACACCACCCCATTCTTTCCCACGGGTGTCGTACGAGGCGACTAAGGGAAGTAAGCAATTATCACCCATTGCATTACTGGTAGGTGGTAGGGCTCGGTACCAAGTGGGAGTACTGACTTGCTATCAGGCTCGAGCGGGTTGGTACCGCCATTTCCCGTGTGACGGGCTATGAAGCACAACGTTGTGTTTTGGCTGTAGCAGGAGATATCCGTTATAATTCTTTCATTCCATATCTGTGAAATGAAATGGTAAGCAGTGGCTTGACAATACTCTCGGTATAGTTAAGTCCATGAGCGACGGTTACCACTTACCATCAGGTGGGCCGTGGCTCATCTGCCACCATACGTAATAAAAAAAAAGAAAGTAATTCGTGAATTATTATAAAGTTGTAATTGCTATGTGAGAAAATGCTATATCTGTTCTCTCGTGTGTCGTTCTTCTGTGATCATTTAAGATATTTGAGTAAAAACACTGTTTTAAGCTTTTTGGGCTTTAAACATAAAACATTTTCATTTTTTTTTCTGTTTGTTCACTAATCATGCATAGTAGTTTCCTACGGGGCCGCTTTTGATGAAACTTTTTTAATATTTTTTTGGTTACGATCTATCTCGCTACTATACATATAGAACCTGAGATATAACCAAATTAAAAAAAAAACAACTTTTAGCTAGTTGTTATAATATAACTTATGTACTTTCATTAGTATATCTCCCTCGGACAGCAATAGGTAGATCTACCTTACCGTTTACATGCAGCAGACAGACATCAATAGCAGGACTAATATTGTTACTGATCATAATGTACTCTCGTGTGGCTGTACAAGTGTGTCTAGCTATATTTGACATAGCTACTATAACTAGTGGTCTACAAGAACTAAACTAGTGCAGTAAATTTAAAACTATTCTCCGGTACCAATTATCAATAACGATATTGTCGCATGAATATCAGAATTTATTTTGCAGTAAAAACATTTAAACATGTATTATTATTATTTTTAACCATTGGACCTTTTTTTGTTAAGGCGGGAAAAATGTACCTAACCACACACTCGGTCGTTCGGGGCAACGAAAAGGGTAGTGTGGGGCCCTCACCTACCTAATAAACCTACCGTGTGCCGTCTCTCCGTCTGTAATAACGGCTACTGGAACTATGTTACATTACTTCAATGGTCCGTCGGTGCCTGATTAGTACTTATACTCACCTATCCATCCATCAGCCCTTTGATCGACGTCCACTGCTGGACGGTTGTCCCTTAGAGAGTGCCACAACGTGCGGTCCTGTGCTGACTGCATCCAAAGGCTCCTTGAGGCTATGACCAAATCGTCGGCCCATCTGGTAGGAGGCCGTACTACGCTGCGCCGTCCGATACGTGGTTGCAACTCAAGAACCTTTTTTCTCCAACGATTGTTGGTTTGTGGAACGATGTGGTCTGCTTACTTCAGCATGCCAACCCGGTGGACTATGTCATTCATTCCAGTTCTCCTACGGATCTCTATATTACGGACCTGATCATGTAGAGAAACTGAAGTAGGTCGGTGCATAGCCCACTTCAAGGCCCGCTGAGCGAATTTGAGCCTTGACACAAGGCCAACATTCACAGACCACGTCTCTGTTCCGTATGTCACTGGTAGCACACACTAGTCGTAAACCTTCGTTTTCAGACACTGTGGAATGTCGAATGAGACGGTCTTCTTTAGCTTCTCGGACGCTGCCTACCCAGGCTGAATTCGTCGATTGATCTCTTTGTCGATGTAATGCTTTAACTGGACAGTTTGTCGTAGATAGACATAGTATTTGAGAACTTCGTGAAGCGAATTCCCGACCAGGACCGGTGCTGAAATGATATGGCCATCATACATGGCTTTCCTCTTGTCCATGTTCATTTTATACTATACTCGTAATGTACGAGTATTCTAGACTATTTTGAAGTTAGTAAAGGGTACCCGAAAGCGTAAGCCGCTGGCGAACCACTGAAGTAATGTGACATGGTTCCAGTAGCCCGCTAATACAGGCAGAGAGACGGCATACGGTGGGTTTATTTAGTGGGTAAGGGTCCCACACTACACTGTTCGTTGCCCCGAACAACGGAGTGCGCGGTTAGTTACATTTTTTCTCGCCTTAACAAAAAAATTTATAATAGAATGACTGAACGAAATTTAAATTGTGAATTTACATGCAGTCTGTCAGTGACTGGCTCTTAGTCGAAGTGTACGTGCAATTTTATTAGTATTATAACAAACAAAAGGATTTGCTTTACAGTGAATTATTAAAATTTTAAAAACACAAAGTGAAAAATGTGAATACGAAAATAACAGTCACGAGCAGGATTTAAACCTGCATCTCCTGGATACCGTCCAGATGCTTTGCCAATTCAGCCATCGTGACAATTTCTCCTGACTGCTAATTTCGATAACACATTCATACTTAACGTCTTTGGGTGACGCCTGCGGCATCTGTCGGCAGTATTTTCATACATCAGGCGTTAATGTATAGTGCTAAGCATGTCAAATGCTAATCCATCTATCCATCCATCAGCCCTTCAAAGTCCACTGTTGGACATAGGCCTCCCCAGAAGAACGCCACAACGAGCGGTCCCGTCATGGGGGATAATGCCGTAATCGCCACGCTTGGCAGGCGGGTTGGCGATCGCAGTGGATGTTGTTAATACTCGAGGGAGTGCTGCTGCCCACTCCTCCGATATTCCCTCAGTCGGCTCTTACGACTCCCGTGGGTAGAGAGGGGTGGGACAATTCTAAAGCCAATCACACGGCCCCCAAATGCTAAAAATATATATAAAAATATCTAAATATACTCGGGATTATTGCGCTGGGTTGCGTCTATATTTTTTTAATGTAACTATGTTAAACAATATGACGTTCATTGCATTTGTGAATAGGAAGGTAGTTGACTATTTTATCTTATAGTTACTAGATTCATCATCCAGCCGATAACGATATTTTAATAAGTATCGCAAGATGAGTATTTTCTACATTATATGAAAATGTTAGCCAAACTAAATCAAGGTTGAGGTAATTCGTGAATCGTGTTATGTTTAATGACTTTAATGGACGTCATCGTTGAGGTCTATAAGCCGATAAAGACAGCGTAAGACGGAACTCTGTCAAACTCGCATTATAACAAAGCTTTTCGATAATTAAAGTGAGTTTATGAGAGTAAAGTATGGATGTACTCAAACTTCATAATCTAGTTATTGAATTCAATGTATCTGTTGCCTAGTTGTGCACTTGCCATTCGAGTGATCGCAAGGTTAAGCAGCTTTCGCCCGGGTGGCATCAGGTGGGTGACAAAATGTTATAATGTTATGTTTCCAAAAGCATATTAAGCAGTGGGTGGTCAAATAAAACAATAGCAGTTGTTACAAGTAGTCGGAAACCTGAATAAAATTTGGACTCCGATCTTTTCACTTTGTGGTCCGACATTAAATTGTTTGGATTTTTTTTTAATTGCTAATTTATATTATACACAAAGTGAAAAACGTTTAATCGAAAATAATAGTCACGAGCAGGATTCGAACCAGCATCTCCTGGATACCGTCCAGATGCTTTGCCAATTCAGGCATCGTGACCCTTGCTCCTGACTGCTAATTTCGATAACACATTCATACTTAACGTCTTTGGGTGACGCCTGCACCATCTGTCGGAAGTATTTTCATACATTATACCGACCAGGTAAACTTAATTTTACAATTAAGATTTTACCTAATAATGACGCAAACCCTATAAATATTTATATATTTTTAGCATTTGACATGCTTAGCAACATACATTAAACACAAAGTGAAAAATGTGAAATCGAAAATGAATTGGCAAAGCATCTGGACGGTATCCAGGAGATGCAGGTTCAAATCCTGCTCGTGACTGTTATTTTCGATTTCACATTTTTCACTTTGTGTTTAATGTATGTTGCTAAGCATCTCAAATGCTAAAAATATATATAAAAATATATAAATGCTAATTTATAAACAACCACATTTATCGTGTTTATTACTATTTTAAAAAACAATAGGATTTGCTGCATTTAAAAATTTTTTTGATACCCATTTTATTCACAATCTTGCTCTTGTAGAAAACTGTTTATAGCAAAAATAAGCACATCTAAAACATAAACGAATGAATCAAGCAACGTTACAACAAAATAGGCTAATTCCTGTATCATTTACAGTTCGGTGCGTTCGGTTTCAAATAGCTTGACACAAATATTTTCGCCGCGCACGTAGCGGGAAATAAATCACCGTCAAATATCAAACTGATATGTGGATCATTAATCTGAGAGAGTATTGAACTTAATTATTTTTAAAATATTTCGTTAAAAAAAATCGGAGGCTATTTTGTCTCTTTAGCGATGCAATAAATACACAAAGTATCGCTACTTCAATCCATTCCGCCACTTTCGCCTCGATAGCTAATGAAGTTACAATTTCATAGAGTAAGAGTCTATGGAGAAAAGGAGCATCTCTGGGAAAGAAAAACCCAATAAACCCAAGTTTTGAACCCGAGACCTCACGGCATCGATTTGTTATAACTCAAATATAATACTATTATAGAATGGATTTTAGGAGGAGAGCCCACCACTCACCCACGGATTGTCAATCCCGGTTATCTTTGGACAGAATAACCTAAGATTGCCAATCCGCACTCTCACAGATAGAGAAGAATGTGATAATAGCAAAGTAGCATGCACGATAATGACAAAAAACTCACCAACGTGACACAACCGTGCGATACGGTAGAACTCTTACCGGCTTGAACGGTTAAATTCGACACGTGTTTCACCTCTAAACGGGGCATTCTCAAGAACGCTCGGCTCTCCTCCTAAAATCCATTCTATAATAGTAACAATGGACTTCCGCCAAGTATCGCCTCATACAATTAATTATCTCAAATATAATAAATAAACAGTTCAAGGTACCAAAACATCCTGATTCTTCTTGAATTAAAAGAACTATTTTAATAAGAACTTTAATGCTTTTGCAGTTATTCAGCAAGTGAGGTCAAGGTTAAAAGTATCCAGTCGGTATACAGTCATACTTCACACGCAATTAGGTAACATCCACACTCCACAAAGGACTCCCTTATCAAATATACCGAGCGACTGCTTTTTGCTAACATGTCGTTCGGCTTAAAGTGGGCCATGAAACTGCGATAAGGCGATTAGCGTAATTATAAAAATATGGTGTTAAAATCTTGCTAACTGCAATACTAATCAAATTTGACCTCGACATTACTATAATCTATCAGCCGTGTGGGGCCGGCTTTAGAATTATCCCACCCCTCTCCACCCATGGGAGTCGTAAGAGCCGACTGGGGGAATGGGGAGTGGGCAGCAGCACCACCTCGAATATTAACAACATCCCCTGCGATCGCCAACCCGCCTGCCAAGCGTGGCGATTACGGCACTATCCCCCATATGAGAGAAACACATGTTGTGGAGTTCTCTTGGGGAGGCCCACGTCCAGCAGTGGACATTGAAAGGCTGATGGATGGATTACTATAATCTTACAGAATATTACCGTAAAATAATGAGATATAATGCGAAAGGGAATGCTCGGACATGCGGAAAGAATTCCGGACGAGCGACTGGTTAAGAAGGAAAAGGTCCAGAGGAAACCCATGCCACTACTTAGACCAAATCTGTCATGTATTGAAGGAAGGTGGAGTCAGGAGTCTCAAGTCCGGCGAGCGTGCATGAAGAGAACGCAAGGGAGATAGCATGAAGATAAGTAAGTAAGTATAATGAGATATTATATTTATACTATAGTTTTGTGATCGGTGAGAAACAGCGCCGATGATTAGCACAATTGTTACCACTAAAATAATGTCACCATTGTCCGTGTGGTGACGGATTAAGAATACAAGTATCACCACCCCATTCTTTCCCACGGGTGTCGTATGAGGCGACTAAGGAAAGTAAGCAATTATCATCCATTGCATGACTGGTGGTAGGGCTGAGTACCAAGTGGGAGTACTCTCTAGGTATCCGGCCCGAGCGGGTTGGTACCACCATCTCCCGTGTGACCGGCCATGAAGCACATCGTTGCGTTTTGGCTGTCCATCCATCCATCCGTCCATCTATCCGTCCATCAGCCTTTTAACGTCCACTGCTGGACATAGGTCTCCCCAAGAATGGGGGATAGTGCCATAATCGCCACGCTTGGCAGGCGGGTTGGCGATCGCAGTGGATATTGTTAATACTCGAAGGAGTGCTGCTGCCCACTCCCCCGGTATTCCCTCAGTCGGCTCTTACGACTCCCATGGGTGGAGAGGGGTGGGATAATTCTAAAGCCGGTCCCACACGGCAAATCCACACGGCGGTTTTGGCTGTAGCAGCCGTTTATATTTCATTTCATCTGTTAACATCAGATGGACCGTGGCTCGTCTGCCAATACTTTCAATAAAAAAAATAAAAAATAAAAACACACGGGCCAAGTAAACGGCGGATTAAATGAATAAGTGCGGCCCACGCTACTCACAGATTTTTCTTTAGTTTGAGACTAACAATTCGTTGTTACGATAGCGTGTGATAGGTACATTTTCCCGCCTCAATAAAAAAAGGCGTCATGGCCACGCCAGTCCCCGTATAACTTTGTCAGCGTTTTATTATTATTATTATGTCGTATTGAACACGGTATAAATGGTACATTAACCACAACTATAAGGATTGACCTATGAAAGGTTCGCGTAAAAAAGATCATAGCTTTCTCCACGGGTTTCACGTTACTGATTATGATCGCACCAAACCTATCAGCTCTATGCGTTAACTGTTATATTTAGATACAAGCAAAATGGTTCAAAATACTCGCAGTAAAAATATAGTAGACAGACAGGCCATGAAATATATTACATCAACAAACTAGTTTCTGTATATTATGTCGTTCAAGCGTACTACAACCAATATGCTTGCTTATCTAATAAATACTACTAAATGCCCCTGATCAAAGATACCTTAATCGACTGGGAAACTCAATCGTATTTTGCGAGAAATTTTCGCATCAACAGTGATTACACTCACCACAAAATCTTCGTTTTTACAGCAATCTACGCAACAACAATATTTTCAAAGATTATATAGATGTAACACTGCTTCAATTGAAAAATATTGAATGGCATGATAGGTGACGAAATGCTATCAAGAAAATAGGTATTTCACTTTGTAAATAATTCTGAAAATGCCTCAACAAAATATTAAACAATTATTTAACAAATTTCTGATTAAAAACCTTTGAAATGATTCGTCTAATTTCTTTGACATAGCTAATCTGATGTTGTTTACTCGCTTTGATCAATTGTTATGTCTGTTCCAGAGGTACACAAAACACGCGCTCAATCGTGGAGTTGCGGAGAACGGCCCGCCGAACCAATACCAATACCATATATCTGTTCCATGGCCTGTTCTTATAGGTATGTACGAACAAATATAAACATGTGATTATTAAAACTTTAAAAGTCAGAGCGTACCCGAACGTTATGAGCACATATACCCACATGATACGCTCGAGGGGATTTATTTAGTATTATAGAAAGTATTTAAATATCTTATTATTCATAAGATGATCCGTATGTTTTACGAAAAAAAATAATAGGTTAGGTACTAAATCAATCCATCCATCCATCCATCAGCCTTTTACGTCCACTGCTGGACATAGGCCTCTCCAAAGGGGGTATAATGCCAGAAAGGGCCATGCTTGGCAGGCGGGTTGGCGATCGCAGTGGATGTTGTTAATACTCGAGGGAGTGCTGCTGCCCACTCCCCCGATATTCCCTCAGTTGGCTCTTACGACTCTCGTGGGTAGAGAGGGGTGTGACAATTCTAAAGCCGGCCCCACACGGGTTAGGTATTAAAACGCAGTGCAAAAATTCAAGTAAATAAAAATAACAAAGGTTACAGTAGTTCATCCATCCATCCCTTCTAACGTCCACTGCTGAGCATAGGCCTCCCAAAAAGAGCACCACAACGAAGCCGCCAGCATACAGCGGCTGCCTGCAACTTTGACCAGGTCATCTGTCCACTTGATGGGAGACTGTACATAGTTAAATACGACAAAAATTTTAATAGGATTTTGTCTTATACTGGCATAATCTTGAAATTTAACATTTCTATCTAGATAAATTGGTAGGCACCACGGAAAATCATATGCCATAAAAATATTGACAACTATGTATTCTAGATATAATACCAATAAAACTGAAAGACACACGTACGAAGATGCTTTTTACTCGTTTGTCTATGCTTTTTACTCGTTTATAAACTTCCAAAGCTTTGTAATCTTGGCTTCAAAAGAAAATCTTTATTTGTACAAACTTTATTACTCTTTTATACATACTTTATTTAGTTTGTTTTACTCTTTATGTACGTATTACACACAGATATGTCATAGTAGCTTCTTTGCAGATAGGGGGAACTTTACCTATATGCTATTCTTGACAGGTACCTACGTAAATACTGCCACTGAAATAATGACATACAGTTCCAATAACCCACAGGGGGAGAGAACGCATATGGTGGGTTTATTTAGAGGGCGATGGACGCACGTCAACGGTCATTATATTATTTCCCGCCTTACCGCAAAAGGTATCTAATACTGATATTTTTTTTCCATGTAACATAGTATATCAGTCTTGGACGCCTAACATCTAAATTCACCCGTGATCATGAATGCTGTAAAGTATTCGTAACGTCAGGATATTAGAAAATCAAGTAAACGCGATAGATTCCCTAAACGTGGTTTTTAGCCGACTTCAAAAAAGGTGGAGGTTATCAATTCGGATGTTTACATTTTTTTTTTATGTATGTTCGGGCATAACTCCGTCATTTGTTAACGGATTTGTTGATTTTGTTTGAAAGGGGTTTATTCCGAAATGGTCCCATTTAAATTTCATCGAAATAGGTGCAGTAGTTTTTAAAAAATCAACAATAATCTAAAAAATTTGTATACATCGATGATATTTTTTCGTTGTCTGATTTTTTTTCGTTTAGGGAGGCCTCCCCATTATGTACGATCTACTTTAAGCTATTTTATAAAAAAAAATCACTAAAAAGCACAAAATAAAATAGATACGATTTCCGTGCTAGACACCTACTGATGCCAAGTCCAAAAGTAACAAAAACAATTCATAATAAATACTTAGATAACATTAAAAACATTTTTGGCACCGGCTTCAAACACATCAGTGTTTATATTTCATAATGTGTAACATTCGCGAAAATAGCAGGAAGTATTATGTAAGATAGTTGTCATATAAATCTGTGATATGTAATAGCCGATGGTCATTTGTCATGGGTGAGAAAATTCTTAAAATTAAGCTGAATCTGCGACACGTCACGGAACACCAGTGAAGCTTTAAATTGAATTGTCCGGCAATTAAATATGCTGTCATATCTTGACGTCAGCATTTTCTTTATCGCCTCATAATATGACAAAGTTTTAAATCGTGATAAAACTTATTAAGAGAGATTTTGTGACATCGTTAAGTTTTGGTTTTGGTTGATTTTGTGATCATAAGTAATGACAAGAATTGATGTTTTCTTTATATTTACCAAGCGCCTCTTGATGAGGGAGGGATTGGCCCTCCAAAACAGATGCCACCAGGAATGGAGGCCCAGACTAGCTAGGAGTTGAGGTACTCATGCGTAGAGCGTATACCTCACCTCTGGCGAAAGGAAGTCTGAAGGAACACCGCGTAGTTTTAGTAGGTAAACCAGTTTTATTGGGAGTCCGGCATAACCCCTCCGTCTGCCCGGCGGACGGGTATCCATAAAGGATTTCTACGCGAAAATAAAATGTAGTAATGTATTCCAGTTCCAGTGGTCCGTCTCCCGCCGTGGGCCGTGATTCCGCCTATCCAATACAGGCACACGGCGGGTTAATTTAGTGAGGGCCCACACTATCCTGGTCGTTGCTCCAAACGACGGGATGTGCGGCTAGGTACAATATTTCCCTCCTTAACAAAAACAAAAGAAAGCCTTTCATTCACAAAGCTCTCCAAATCAGACCTCCAAGAATGAAGGCCCAGACCTGCTAGGGATGGAGGAATTTATGCGCAGAACGTAAACCTCGATAACTCTCTCTTATACCTGGCTAAAGGTAGTCTGAAGGAATCCCACCGTGGTTTTAAGAGGTATGACTGGACCAATGCCACTGGGAATCCAGCGTAAACCTCCTCCAGTGCGGCGAACGAGAATCCATAAAAGATTTCCTCGTAAAAAATTTTATTTCGCCATTCAATTTTTTTATTTTGTCAAAGTGGGTGAGAGCCCCACACTACCCTGTTCGTTGCCCCGAACGACGGGGTGTGCGGTTAGGAACATTTTTTCCCGCCTTAACAAAAAAAAATAGGTTGGCTAAATTTTCCGCCAGTTTTTTGGCCTCACTATCATATATTATTATCGCTAATTGCATTTAAACCATTTTACAAAGACATATTCTAAAAAGTCTAAGCTATTTACAAAATAACTTACTCAAAGAGAGGTAGCGCATAGTTGTTATTCATAACACGCTTTGTGTAATTACAGCTTATATATAAACGGTGAGGTTATTAAACTAAACATAAACTATATTCATGCAAGAGAGAAAATCTTTCAAGAATGAAGGAGTGCAAGTCTAGGTAGTTTTGATCTGTATTTTAGCACTTGCTCAGCTACTTTAAAGAACAAATTATTTGTGAATGTGAAAAAAGATCAAAATGTTTAAAAATCGCGCCATTAAATAGTGTGAATATTAATTGCAAAATTAAACTTACTATATTGGATTAATGCATTTTAAATGCATCCGATAGGTGGCGTGGGTCGTAAAGACAATTGTGATGTGGAGATTAGGAATTGCCGTCGGTCACTCCGATGGCTTAGCGGTCTAGAGCATTTCCCTGGATTGGAAAGGACGCTCGCTCCAATCTCACTCGCAGTAAAGTTCTCTTTTTCCACATTCAAAAATATTTTTTTCTCTAGGTAGTTTTTTATTTTAACAGTTTTTAGAATACTCTGTGTAAAGAAATAAATCCCCATGCCATAGAGAAATGTACAAACATAGAATCTTAATAAGAACAACTATTATATACTAGACTTAGCCAAAGAATATGAATGCTAGAATAGATGAACTTGGCAAACGTTGTCCTATCCTTTTTTATGTTAAGGCGGGAAAAATGTATCTAGCTGCACTATTCAATAACAGAAATGCGGTCACAGGCAGATATTCTATGAGAGGGAAGTGTTTCATTATCATGTACGTCTATGTAGGAATTCTAGGTATGCTACAAACAGCAAGGCTAATACTCGGAGTCACACTCAGCGAGTGCGTTCGAAACCAAATCTATATACTCACCCGACGAACTTCGTACCGCCATCGCGCCATATTTTTTTTCGTGAATATTTTGCAATGAAAATTATTAAAGTACTCGACCGAACGATGGGGTGTGCGCTTAAGTACATTCTTTCCCGTCTTAACAAAAATAAAAGTAAAATTAGAATAAAGAGTACTTTTAAAGTACAAATTATTTGTGAGTGTGGAAAAAGAGAACTTTAGTTCGAACCTGCGTCCCTTCCAATCCGGAGAATGATGTGGAGAATGGGTAGGGCCGTTAGTCAATGTGATAGCTTAGCGACTTAGAGCACTACCCCGGATTGGAAGGGACGAAGGTTTGAATCCCGCTCGCACTAAAGTTCTCTTTTTCGACATTCACAAATAATTTGTACTATAAAATAGCTAAGTATGACAAGTGCTAAAATACAGATCAAAATGTTAAAAGAGTAGGTACTTATCGCCTATAGTCAGTATAAAAGAAGCCAAACTATCTGAAATCTGTTTTATAGTAAACATTCTAAATAATCATAAAAATACTAAAGGTTTGTGAACTTACAAAATGATTTTGTAACAACACTGTATTAGTGTGAGAATGCATTCTTATCTGTCAGGTAAGAGACTTTTCCAAGCCAAACTATCCGGTAACCGCTGGCGATAAAAGTCGCCGTAATGGTGAATCCAAATGTATGTCATCGCTTTATGAGTATAACTTTAAACTAACCCCAATAAATAGTAGTATTTAGTATCTCTTTAAGTGAATTCTGATTTATTTATCAATCCTTGTTAATTTTTGATTCTTTAGATATTTTTTGTATACTTATATATTTTTAGCATTTGACATGCTTAGCAATATACATTAAACACAAAGTGAAAAATTTGAAATCAAAAGTTACAGTTACGAGCAGGATTTGAGCCTGCATCTCCTGGTTACCGTCCAGATGCTTTGCCAATTCAGCCATCATTCAAAAATATCTGAATATTTATAGGGTTTGCGTCATTATTAGGTAAAAATCTTAATTGTAAAATTAAGTTTACCTGGTCGGTATAATGTATGAAAATACGTCCGACAGATGGCGCAGGCGTCACCCAAAGACGTTAAGTATGATGTGTTATCGAAATTAGCAGTCAGGAGCAATTGTCAGGATAACTGAATTGGTAAAGCATCTGGACGGTCCAGAAGATGCAGGTTCAAATCCTGCTCCTGACTGTTATTTTCGATTTCACATTTTTCACTTTGTGTTTAATGTATCGTGCTAAGCATGTCAAATGCTAAAAATATATATAAATATTTATAGGGTTTGCGTCATTATTAGGTAAAAATCTTAATTGTAAAATTAAGTTTACCTGGTCGGTATAATGTATGAAAATACGTCCGACAGATGGCGCAGGCGTCACCCAAAGACGTTAAGTATGATGTGTTATCGAAATTAGCAGTCAGGAGCAATTGTCAGGATAACTGAATTGGTAAAGCATCTGGACGGTCCAGAAGATGCAGGTTCAAATCCTGCTCCTGACTGTTATTTTCGATTTCACATTTTTCACTTTGTGTTTAATGTATCGTGCTAAGCATGTCAAATGCTAAAAATATATATAAATATTTATAGGGTTTGCGTCATTATTAGGTAAAAATCTTAATTGTAAAATTAAGTTTACCTGGTCGGTATAATGTATGAAAATACGTCCGACAGATGGCGCAGGCGTCACCCAAAGACGTTAAGTATGATGTGTTATCGAAATTAGCAGTCAGGAGCAATTGTCAGGATAACTGAATTGGTAAAGCATCTGGACGGTCCAGAAGATGCAGGTTCAAATCCTGCTCCTGACTGTTATTTTCGATTTCACATTTTTCACTTTGTGTTTAATGTATCGTGCTAAGCATGTCAAATGCTAAAAATATATATAAATATTTATAGGGTTTGCGTCATTATTAGGTAAAAATCTTAATTGTAAAATTAAGTTTACCTGGTCGGTATAATGTATGAAAATACGTCCGACAGATGGCGCAGGCGTCACCCAAAGACGTTAAGTATGATGTGTTATCGAAATTAGCAGTCAGGAGCAATTGTCAGGATAACTGAATTGGTAAAGCATCTGGACGGTCCAGAAGATGCAGGTTCAAATCCTGCTCCTGACTGTTATTTTCGATTTCACATTTTTCACTTTGTGTTTGATTCTTTACTTAAAGTTATCCGCAGTTTAAAATTATATTAGTCAAATATATTAATCATAATAAATATCTTCATACGAATAATTTGTTTAAATTTAAAAATCAATAATAATTTAGGTCATATCAAATTTATTTAAAGATTAATACTAAACTTATTTCACTAAGGCCCACTTGCGCGTTTCAGAGTTAATGTATATAACTCCGAGCGTACTGCTAATGCAGGGCTAAATAATTATTTTTGCTTGCACTGCTAAGAGTTAGCACTATACCATGTGTAAAATAATTAACTATTAAACCCGCCAAAGTTGGAGGGTTAAATGTCTGTCTCTGGGTTTATTACGTCAAAATAGTAAGTCTATGCTAGTTTGCGTTTTGTAGGTATTTAAAAAACAACAACAGAATAATATTGCATCGTTTATTTTTATTGTCCTGATGAGTGACTTTTTGTTTCTGATGATGTGTTCATGTGTGTTCAGCCCCCCTATACAACGGGATATGCTTATTATGTCGTCGTAATCTTATTTCAATCCCATTCTGTTCTACTAGCATTTATGCCACTTCGCTATATATAGTACATCATCTATATGATGCCACTTATCTACAGGGCCCGGTCCGTTCAGGATAGCACCAGCAGTTTCTTATTTATTGCCACCAATAACATGTTTACCTATATTTGGTTATTAGGTATATCACAAAGAAGTAAACTGCTCCCACTTGTTAAAATAGGGCCACATATATAAGATTTCCTTCACATTTCACAAAATAATACAGATATATTGTCACAAAATACACTCGAGATAGTAAACAAACAATAATTTGACATAATGACATATCGCCATTCAATATAAACTACCAAAAACACATGGTATCAATCAAATCTGACATTAAACAAAGACTTATGCAAGTAACTGTTGTGTGAGAGAGAGAAGAATACTTGTGTCGTTCATCATTCATCCCTTTTGTATTTGGCTGGTTGTAAGCGGAATGAGGTTAGTAAAACCTGCGTGATTTTTCTTACGTGCAAGAGAAATTTTGAATTAGATAGTTATTTGTATAACCTAAGCTAGTAAACCCAAAGGTATTTCACTATCTCAAAATTTCCGCGCAAGTGGGCCTAAATGTGACGCCGTATATTATAGTTAATTACTAAGTTCCCAGTAATGATTCGGTGAGGTCAGTCTATAAACCAAACATGCATGCTCATATATTTAACAGCTAGTTAAAATACGATTGTAAGTTTGATTCCGATGAATTTACAAAAACTTAACTCAGTACCGAACTCTAACAGCCGTGTAGCGTGTCCTTTTTCGAGTATTTTATAAATAATTAAGTTATTCTAAGATTAAGATGAAATAGATGATGATGATTACCCGGTAAACGTCAATAGGCTCGCCCCCTATTACGTGGGACTTAAACATAGCTGGCGAATCGTGGGTGTGTAATACATCTCTGCCTACCCCTTCGGGGAATACAGGCGTGATGCTATGTTTTATTCTAAGATTACAGATATCTAGTAAAGGTGAACATATCTAGTGGTAGTGCCTTACTTATCCCAGTACGAATGGGCCGGCTCGATCGGGGAAATACCACCCTCTCACAGAAGATCAGCGTGTAACAACGATAGATACTCCTACTATTGTGTTTCGTATGGTGAGGGAGAGCGCCAGAGGCCCAATTATATTATCCATCCTATCCTCTCCTTATTAGGATAATCCATTCCACCTCCTACGCTTTCTTGGAGAAGGCGACGTGCGAGTAATGTCTCTGGTGTTGCTGGTGTCTATAGGCTACAGTAACCGCTTACCATCACGTAGGCTGTATGCTTACCCACGTTGTGTAAAAAAAAAAGATACAGAATTTCAACTATAATTAACTTTGTGAGATGTCAAAACCACGAACAATCTGTCGACATTCGATAAGCTAATCAAAAGTATCGCCGCCGTCGTTTTATAAGAAATAAAACGTTGAACGGAAATTAACCTTGCGCTATGAGCGTTCTAAAAATTTAAAGGTTTCGGTGAAATACCTATATAAGGCAAGAGCAGCGTAAGTGATGTTAAAATAATTGAAAAAATATTACAATACGTAACCTAGCTAAAAAATAAATACACCGCATTGTCAAGTTAAAAGTGAAGCCACTTTTTGAAAAAGGTGTGATTTTAAATCATACTCTGGTAATACTCGTGGTTTATGACATTAACTGCCTCGGTGGTATAGCGGTAGTGTATGCGACTGCTAATCTGAATGCTGCTGATCTCGGGTTCGATCCCCGGGTCGGGCAATGTTAATGAACTTTTTCCTAAAAAGAAAAATTCTCAGTAGCAGCCCGGAGTTTGGAAATGTGCCCGGTAGACGTCAATAGGCTCGCCCCCTATTACGTGGGACTTAAACATAGCTGGCGAGTCGTGGGTGTGTAATAAACCTCTGCCTACCCCTTCAGGGAATACAGGCGTGATGCTATGTTTTTTTTATGTATTTGTGTGCGTGAGCGCGTGTAATTGCAAGTTTGGCATGGTTTTATATGGCTTCACTGGATTGTTCGTAATGCTACGTCTAGGTATATTTTTTAGTTAGTCTGAGTACGTAACTCGCATCTCTGTGACATTTCACCTCATTGCAAAAGATATCCCTAATATAGGGGTACAGGTCAAAGGAAAGTTACCTCTGGCTTACTGTAGATTGATAAACTTACTAAAGGAGGTATGTTTGTTTCTTTTTTTTTGTTAGTTCTTGATACTGTAACTACTAAACTGATCAACATAAAGTACACAACACTGTTATACAAATTACAGAGTAAATAGAGAGCCACAGTAGCTATAGGCTCTTTCTATCCTAAAAAATGCAGGGTTCCTATGAGATGGCCGTTTTACTTGAACAAAATGTAGTACAAAAAATAAAACAATACAATTATCTATCAGTAAATTTTACGTGATAGGCCAATGACTGCTGAGAGGAGGAGTAGGAGTGAGGAATAAAAGTGTTTATTCCACTTTTACTCCCAGTTAAAGAAGACTCACCGCAGAATTATGATTTTGATTGAACATTCATAGCAAAGTAATCTCATACCTTTTTTCTTTATTGCTAATGATCGCAGACGAGCCACGACCCACCTGATGGTAAGTGGTAACCGTCACTCATAGACTTAACTATACCGATAGTATTGTCAAGCTGCACACCGTTTCATTTCACAGATATGAAATGAAAGAAATCAGTGATATTTACGCAACTGTTACACATTATGAAATACGTTTAAAGAATCTATCGCGTTTACTTAATTTTCTATAGATTTCGTATACATAGTTTTATTTCATAAAGTAATCTCGGTAAACAAAACATTACGGGAGCCGAGATTAAGCTCAAAGTGCTCGGCAGCAGATTGCTATTAGATTTGTCCTCCACAACACAATAACTGCACCTCAGTACATAGTATTTACTTAACCTGCGGTCGCATTGCACTTTATTTAAATGCAATGTTGACTTTTATTTATACAAACATCGTTTCACTATTGAAGTGGTTTCAAATAAACAGCGTTGATTAGAAATAATACTAGACTATATAAGTTTTAAATGTTTTAATGTATCGTGGTGTTTTCTTTTTTGCTTTGAAAGTCCTGTCCACTGCCAGGCATAGGTATCTACTCCGAGTGAGAAGGCTAATAGTCTTGACAATCTTCAAAGTTTCTAGGAAAAATACTAAGACTTGCACATTTTTTGACGATGTTTGATGGTGAATGGTGATAATATGTGATAAAATGCGGAACATCATTACGTAAAATCAGTTATGAAGCTGAGGTCACTCTTCTCAATATAGTATTTGAATTAGTATCTACATAACATATTTTTTCGCATTCATTTGTCGTATCACTGGCTGTCACTGCTTCGTTGCAGAATTCATTTATGACTTACGTTTTTGACCTTATCACATTTCCTCTGCATTAATATGTGGGCTAAAATAGCAAAAGTTTAGCTATCAGAGAAAAATATTTTTGTTTACTAGAGTAATATTTTAAGCCCAATGATAGCCAACATATAATTAACAAAGACGTTATTCGCTCAGAGAAACAAATGTGGGTTCAAATGCTGTTTTATGAAAACACCGTTTCCGTATGGTAACGGACTAAGAATACAAGTGTCACCACCCCATTCTTTCCCACGGGTGTCGTTTGAGGCGACTAAGGGAAGTAAGCAATTATCATGCATTGCATAACTGGTGGTAGGGCTGAGTACCGAGTGGGAGTACTCACTTCGATCGGGTTGGTACCACCATTTCCAGTGTTACCGGCCATGAAGCACATCGTTGCGTTTTGGCTGTAGCAGGAAATAGCTGTTTGTTCTTTCATTTCATATTGATGAAATGAAATGGTGAGCAGCACCTTGACAATACTTTCAGTATAGTTGAGTCCATGAGCGACGGTTACCATTTACCATCAGATGGGCCGTGGCTCATCTGCCACTACAAGCAATACAACAACAAAACGTAAATGTAATGTAATATTGTCATCTATTAGTAAGCTACTGGGCGAAGTTTTAAAAAACATAGGATATTCAGCTTGAGGTAATGTTATTATACCGTAAATTGTAAACTATTATGTGGCAATTTTGCAAGCAGATATCGGGGGCTTATACTGTCAAAGAGAATAAATTATCTCGTCACCTCATCAGTAAATCCTGGATTATAATTCTGTGATACTGAAAATTTTACAACAGTGTTACGTTTCATCTTCTAAAGTTAAAAAGGCATAAAATATTGATAAGATATTAACTTTATCCATAGTTCCACGTAAGATAATTGATTGAATGAGGCGACACTTGGTGGAAGTCTATTGTTACTATATTATAGAATGGATATTTTAGGTGGAGAGCCCACCACTCACCTACGGATTGTCAATCCCGGTTATATTTAGACACACAAAATAACCATCATTGCATCATTTGTTGCCGAGTGGTCCTGAGGATGCCTTGTTTAGAGGCGAAACATGTGTCCAATTTGTGTTCGGATTTTAAAATATTACAACGCTGTGGTTCTGAGAGTCCGGCCGTATCACATGGTTGTGTCGCGTTGGTGAGTTATATTGTCATTATGGTGCATGCTACTCTGCTATTATCATATTCTCCTCTATCTGTGAGAGTGCTGATTGGCAATCTTAGGTTATTTTGTGTGTGTTTAAAGATAACCGGGATTGACTATCCGTGGCTGAGTGGTGGGCTCTCCTCCTAAAATATCCATTCTATAATAGTATCATAGTTTCACCTGTTAATAGACAATTTTATTAATAGTCTTAAAAGATGCGATCTGATGATACAAGATTCATGCAAGTGATCTCTTCGTAATGGTCACTATGAGGCTGAAAACACGAAATATACATTTCTGTTAATAAAGTGCATAAGTGCCGTAGCATTTATATCGTCAAGCATTCAACCTTCTATCATATGCACTCCAGATTATATATTCCACAATCTAGCATTAAGTATATATCATAACAAAATCTAAATTTTTGTAGATTTTGAGTTATTGCAAGTTGGTTTGCTGGTTAATTGGTCCAAAAGTTGTCAGCCGTTACATACCGCGGGTGTTTTAAAAACAAAGAATCAAAGAGAGTGTGAGGTAGAGGTAAAAAAACATTGAATAATTTTGTGTCCTGTTTTTCATTTCATCTATTAGTTTAATTGATCGAAAGAGGACCGCCGATCGCCACACAAAATTATCATATTTAAACTAAATAATTATTTATATACAGCAGCGACATAGATAGATCACAATTTTAGTTACATGTACGCCGAAAATCATTTGTTACAGAGTCCTCGAAAAGTCACAGTCATGTTTTAAACAAGAACTTGTGGAAGATACCCATTCATTTAAACACTGGACAAGTAATCCTTGAAATTTACACGACTTGACGTCTCGTATCACGGGCTCCCTGGTGGGAAGAAGTAACTGTCGCTTATTATAACATAACCACTTGGCCTCTGATGCTAAATCAAATAAGTGTAAAACTTAACCTACACTCATTTGATTTAGCATTAGAGGCCTTCAATCATCAGCAACGCGATAAAAACAGGATATGTATACGTAGAACAAACACTACTCTTATGTATAACAGCATATTTTCTATGGCACCAATAATTTATAATAAATTGCCGAAAGATCTTAAAGAGACAAATGTAAATATATTTAAACTAAGGTTAAAGAAATTATTAAATGAAAAATGTTACTACAAATGGTACTACAGTGTCACTGAATTTTTATCAGACAAATTATAAAGAGTGTGTTTAGCAAATAAGGGGACCTAATATTATATTTACTATATATTGTAACACGCATTACTCAATACGTTAAATAATAATAAAAATTATATCATCACATCATAACTAATATTCGATTATTCATCGAATATTAGTTTACTTTTACTTTACTTCTTTAATTATGGCAATCTGCTGTTGCTTTAAGCAATTTTTGCAATTACTGCCAGTGTCATGTATTGGCTGCTCAAGAGATATACTGTCAATAGGCAAAAAAAGTTAAAAAAATATAAAATAAAGATTGTGGCATCAGAAATGGAGCCTGGAACAAACACAAACATAAAAATGGTTATTGTGTTAGTATAATGGAGGAACTTACATACGTAATAAAAATACATACTTATAAGACGTAGGTGTATCCATCATCATTTTATTTTGTTATTATTTATAAATTTAATAAAAGCATTAACAATACGAGCGTTTGGGAATAGTGAGAGTGAGTGACGAACATTAACAGGTCGAGGTATTTTTAATTTATCAATAACATGATCAAAAGAGTATGCATAGTTTAGTGGGCAGTTAAAGAAAATATGCTCAATAGAACCTTTATTAAGCCCGCATTCGCATAGTGAACTGTCGCGGATTCTAAGTTTGTGGAGAAAGACTGGAGTGCAGCAGTGTCCGAGGCGCACCCTGCAAATCACCGATGTTACTGTTTTGGGAGTTTTTTTGAATTTGTGAAGAGTGGATTTCATGCAGCCTAGCACAATACGGAGTGATTTAAACTGTATTTTATCTAATTTTGACAGAGCTAACTTATTGCATGGTTCGAGCAAAAATGAACCATAATCTAGTAAGCTTCTTATTGTAGCATTATAGATAAGTTTTAAGGAAGTTGGATGAGGTTTTTTCACACCTAGTGATAATAGAATTAAAATGGGGGCACCAGACAATTTTGAATCCAGGATGACACCAAGGAACTTGGCTCTGTCTGCAGTATTGATGGGAGATCCTTCAATCTCAAGGTATACATGCGGCATAACTCTTTTACGGGAGAAAACTACTATTGTGCTTTTAGAGGGAGACAAATGGAGACTGTGGGAGGAGAGCCAACCACTCACCTACGGATTGTCAATCCCGGTTATATTTAGACACACAAAATAACCATCATTGCATCATTTGTTGCCGAGTGGTCCTGAGGATGCCTTGTTTAGAGGCGAAACATGTGTCCAATTTGTGTTCGGATTTTAAAATATTACAACGCTGTGGTTCTGAGAGTCCGGCCGTATCACATGGTTGTGTCGCGTTGGTGAGTTATATTGTCATTATGGTGCATGCTACTCTGCTATTATCATATTCTCCTCTATCTGTGAGAGTGCTGATTGGCAATCTTAGGTTATTTTGTGTGTGTTTAAAGATAACCGGGATTGACTATCCGTGGCTGAGTGGTGGGCTCTCCTCCTAAAATATCCATTCTATAATAGTATCATAGTTTCACCTGTTAATAGACAATTTTATTAATAGTCTTAAAACATGCGATCTGATGATACAAGATTCATGCAAGTGATCTCTTCGTAATGGTCACTATGAGGCTGAAAACACGAAATATACATTTCTGTTAATAAAGTGCATAAGTGCCGTAGCATTTATATCGTCAAGCATTCAACCTTCTATCATATGCACTCCAGATTATATATTCCACAATCTAGCATTAAGTATATATCATTTATATATCACCTAGTGATAATAGAATTAAAATGGGGGCACCAGACAATTTTGAATCCAGGATGACACCAAGGAACTTGGCTCTGTCTGCAGTATTGATGGGAGATCCTTCAATCTCAAGGTATACATGCGGCATAACTCTTTTACGGGAGAAAACTACTATTGTGCTTTTAGAGGGAGACAAATGGAGACTGTGGGAGGAGAGCCAACAATTTAAAGAGGTGAGGGATATTTGCAAAGATTCCCTGGCTTTATTGATACATGACTTAGATACATATATGCACAGGTCATCTGCATATTGTAGCATTTGACAGTCTATGTTGAGTGACAGGTGGAGATCTGATGTGTAAATATTATACAGCAATGGACTCAGTACAGAACCTTGCGGGAGCCCTCGCCATACCTTTCTAGACAGGGCACTATAATTTCCAGGGACATGAAGGGACACAGTACGTCCAGATAGGAGGTTGCCAATGCAGTGTCTAATCTTTACCGGGATACTCAGCTCACGTAACTTACTTCTGAGTACGGAAAGAGAAACATTGTCATATGCCGAGGAAAAATCCAGAAAGCATGCAACAACCGACTGGTTTTTACTGAAGGCGATTCGAGGGTCTGTTAAAAGGGATCCAATGCCATCCAAAGTGCAGTGGCCCTTCCGGAATCCAAATTTGCAACTATACCTTTGTGTTCGACATACCACTCTAGCCTATTTTTAATTAAATGCTCAAAGATCTTGGCAAGCACTGGAGAGAGAGCGATGGGGCGATAGTGATCAGGGTTATCGGGAGGCTTATCAGGCTTCAATATAGGAATTATCAATTGGGATTTCCATATCTCAGGAACATATCCTATATTAAAACATGAATTTAATAATTTTAATAAGTACTGAAGACTACATGGACCAGACATTTTAAAAAAGGAATAAGGACGACCGTCTAACCCAGGAGTAGAGTCCTGAGCATGTTTGAGGACTGTATCCAATTAATTTGAAGAGAATGGAAGATCTAGGACATTGGAAGAAGAATAGATGCCAGGTGGTGATGGGCAATCATCATAAAGAGGAACGAAGGGAGGGGCCAACTTATTAAGAAATTGGAGAGATTGCTTCCTGAGGAATACCTGTAAAATTTTGGGGAGAATATCCTCTTCTAAACCTTTTCATATTTTGCCAGACTAGAGAGGATGGTGAAGATGGCGAAAGGGAAGAACAAAATTTCTTCCATCCTTCATGTTTCTTTTTTTTAAATAATCTTCGGGACTTCGCCACAATTTTTTTATATTGTAGTAAGTTACAGACGGTCATCTGCGATATGTACTTTCGCTCTGCTTCATTTCGCTTCCTAATCATGAGAGTACACTCTTTGTGTACGGAGGAGACGATGGTTTACCCGAAATCCCATTTTTTTGGGGATGCTCACGTCAGCTGCCTCTGATATAGCTTTGGTGAACTGAGATATGCAAGAACTGAGATTGATTAGATCCAGGCGTTTCCACTCAATTGAAGATGCTAGACTTGACGAGCATATTGTTAAATCCACACAGCTTTTATTTTGGCCAATTCGCGGAAGTCTGGTGGCAGAACCATCATTGAGGATGCACAGGCCTAACTCATCGATTAGATCAGCCAACTCAGTGCCAAAAGTATCATGGTGGTCAGATCCCCATAAAGGATGGTGGCAGTTAAAATCACCTAAGAGGATAATCGGGCTGAACATGTCACATAGGTTTTTAAGGAATTGTATGCAAACTGGGGTAGGTGAAGGGAGATAAATTGAAATTATATTAACACCAAGCACTTTAATACCTATAGCATCAACCTCATTACCATGAGGTGGTAATGAGAGAAGACAGCAAGGATGGTTACTACGGTATGTGCAATATCGGGGGACTCTAAAATGTAGATGAGGCAGCAGCCACGTCTCAGCCAAAGCAAATACTGTGGGGTTATGGGTGTTTATAAGATGGAGTACTTCATGCTTTTTAGGTAGGACGCTCCTGGGGTTCCACTGCAGAAGAGTGAACTTTAAAATAATAAGAGATTGTTTCAATAATGTCATGGGCAACGTGGTCTGGTAAGTTGTTTTGATTAAGGAGAGTGTTTAATAAAGAGATTAATGATTCAGTTTTGTTAAAATGAGTATCTGTACTAGATGAATTATTATTTAAAGCACAGCCATTGCTGGCGGGAGAAAAAGAATAATTACTAATTATGTCCCTGTGGGCATTTTTGTCATATCCAGGCATTAGAGGGGAACGAGGTTTCGGTTTACAGAAAACTGTCCGTCTGTAGGATGATAAGGTGGAAGGTTTAGTCTGTGTGGAAGAGTATGGACGAGTTGATTTCTGCATATGATTTGCTTACTGCTGGGAATATTTTGGAGGCTTCTAAATATGAAATTTGGCTTTCTGCCATAGCACTTTTAATATTTCTTTGTCTAATGTGTTCTGGGCTATTTTTATTATTAGCACAATGTGCTCCTGAGCAATAAAAACAGCAAATATCCTCCACTCCACAGTGCAATTTTCACCCACATGTTCACCACCGCAGCGGTAACACCGTGGCTTTGAACGACATTGAGCCTTAGTGTGGCCATACTTACAGCATCTATAACACTGTATAGTGGGGAAAATGTATAGGTCTACTGGTAGGGAATTGAAGCAACAGAACACTCTTTTAGGTAGGGTCTGTCTATCAAAGCTAAGAACAACAGAGGAAGTAGGCTTCCACTCTGTTGAACCCTCACTTATAACCTTATGATTCAGCCTCCTTATTTTCAATATCTCTCCGCAACCTACAGGGGTTTTCAGATTTTCTAGAACCTCTAAATCAGTCCACTCATTTGGTACTCCTCTAACTATACCCATCCTGGAAATGTTGTAAGAAGGGATCGAGGTGGTATACCCCTGACTATCTAATTCAACATTGGCTAAAAAACAGTTAGCATCTTCAGGAGCTTTAAATTCTACTGTTAATTTGTTACGCCCAATGCTTTTGACACCATCCTGAAGAACATTTTTTATTTTCAGTTTAAGCATTAGTTGTCCGAATTTAATTGGGTGTAATACAGATCCTGAGGCACGATCTGACTCAGTTCGCGCGACATGATTCAGGAAGGGAGCAGAATCTCTTGCAGAGTAGCGTGTACGACTATATCGTTGTGGGGCTAATTGCCGTTGCTGTTTTGGGGCAGGGTGAACAGTATCTACGGGTTGCCATTCCGCGTTTACGGCTTTGAGCCGCTTCAGCTGCTTCAAAAGAAGCCAAAGAGGTTGTTAAAATCAGTGAATACGTAGAATCTCTACGATTTTGGGGACTCTCATTATTACCACGAGTTTTGGGATCAGGGGGGCGGCCAGGAGGCCGATCGTCAACCTACATGGTCGTCCCGCATTACCCACATACAAATAGAAGCGAGTAAACAACTTACCGAGTGTTACACACAACAAAACGATTACAACAGAAAGGACAAACACAGATATATAATAGCCACCAGTAATAACACCAAAATCTAATAATAATGCCAGGTGTTTATGGAGAAAAAATACTTCCACATGCGTTCACCATAAACACTTACCGAGCAGTCGAATATTAGTTAATCCGATACCAACAAACGTCCAACGTCAGTGTCAAACTTGAATATTGACAATGTCAGGTAGATGTCAAATGGAAAGGTTCAAATACTTCAAATGGGAGGCAATCGGTCATCGTCCGTTGAGCGAGTAACCAGCGTTAGTAGCGTTTATGATATAATGTAACGATTTGGAGTAATTATGTAATAAATTATTGTTATGGTACTGATTGTTTGATTTTGCTCCGTTCCCTTCTGAGTTTTACAATATAATTTTTATTTTTTATTATTATTATTATTATTATTTCATTACATCTTTCGACATTTGTTTGATAATAATGACTTTATTGCTATTTTATGACATCTATTATTATATTTATATCACAATTACTTTATGACATTGTTTCAAGTCATTAAATTATCAAATCCTAAATTTATTATTACTAATAATTTTGTTACGTAGATTTCATAAAAAATTTATTTGACATAATTTAAAAGTATTTTATAAATTTGCACACCTCCTTGAGGTAATAATTCAGTGCACATTCAAATTATCTTTTTATCAACTGTATACCTGATTTATGCAAATAAAAATGATTTGATCAATATATAACACAAACAAATAGCGCATCCTGATGATTCACTACAGTGAGAAGGAGGATGAGATTCGATGTCTTTTGCTCTTGAGATAAGAGATGCTGAGACCCGCAAGTTAAAACTGAATACGCAGTTCTATCTACACCTACAAATGAAAAGTGAAAACTGTACCTCACTACCAAATTCTACCAACAGTTCTGTTTTATTTCGAGTTTTCCATGTCTTGTGGCGGCTTTATCATCTTAGGGTCATCACGTGATGTTTATTAGCATTTTTAACACCCCCGACCCCTCTGGTTATATTTGGTTACGTTTAAATAATTAAATAACTTACCTCCCCTTTTCCCTACCAAAATTACGTGTATTTTTTTGTACAAAGTATGAAAATTTCAGAATATTTATATTCTGCCACCCCCTCCCTCCTTGTGATATTACGTGATATTTATCGAACCCCCTCCCTCCTTTCAAGCCTCACGTGATTAATGGACGACAATACTCTTTACATATCGTAAGCCGCAGCTCACCTTTTATTTCTCATTTAGGTCAGTCACATAGGAAACAGTAGTACCAACCCTACCATGAGTACTACCAGTTGTCCCAAAACCCACCATCGGTGAAGCAATAGGTGCTAGCTGCTTACTTCCCTTAGTCACCTCGTACGACACCCACGGGACTATTACTATTCACACCTAATCTTCCCATACATATACGACACATTGAAAATATTACTATCATAAAATATAAATTTCAAATAACAGCTAATTAAAGTTCAGAATCAATAAAAGCTGCTTCAATAATTTTCTATGCATATAGCTATCTCGTACCTATCGACAGCCAACATTTTTAATTAATTCAATCATCTCTCAATCCACTGTAGATCAGTTGATAAACACTTTATAATAGACGAACTATTATATTATTCGCTTTTTGAATGTTCATATAACGAACACGACATGACTAGAGCATCTCCATCCATCCATCCATCAGCCTTTCATCGTCCGCTGCTGGACATAGGCCTCCCCAAAATGAAGGTTTTACCATAATCGCCACGCTTGGCAGGCGGGTTGGCGATCGCAGTGGATGTTTTTAGTACACAGCGGAACGCTGCTGCCCGGTCCCCCGGTAACTACGGTGACTAGAGCATCTAACATTTTATTTAATCACACACAAAGGTATATGTTTTAGATGTCGTAACGCTTATACAAGGCTACATAATGTGAAATACACTATAAACATGACTAGTCTGAATATCAAGAAATGATAAATCAATCCAGACTAGACTCATTCCAGGCTAATAAACGATGACATATCATTACGTTACCAAGAATTACTTACCTATATTTCAATTTAGATATTTTTAACACCAGATTTCGATTTTTAAATAACTTAAGTGTGATACTCGAACATACATAATCAAATCATTGCTTGCAACAAACACAATAATCATCCGAGTAACAGAATGTAATAAAAATAATTAAGGCTAGCTGAGGATCTTAATTTTATTATGAGAATTGCAATATTTCCGTGTTCAGTAAATACGAGTGCATAATTTAAAATTCAAAACATCCATATCCACCACACTTGAAGCAGAATAAAATATTAGTGCATGTGTTATGTTGATAAACATATACTTATGGTAAGCATGTCAAAGGTATTGTCGATGGACATCCTTATTGTGGAATATCCAGGTTTAAAACAATAGACATAGCATCGCACCGGTATTCTCTGAAGGGGTATGCAGAGGTGTATAGAGAGAGATTTTTTCTTTTACGAAAAAGTTCAATAACACTGCCCGACCCTGGGATCGAACCCGAGACCTCATAATCAGCAGTCGCTCACACTACCGCTGCACTACAGAGGCAGTTGAAATGAAAACAATAGCATTATTTGGATACCGCTCTTTCCCCTGTAAGTGGATGAAGAGAGATTTTTTTTGTATTTAGATATTTTTATATATATTTTTAGCATTTGACATGCTTAGCACTATACATTAAACACAAAGTGAAAAATGTGAAATCGAAAATAACAGTCAGGAGCAGGATTTGAACCTGCATCTTCTGGATACCGTCCAGATGCTTTACCAATTCAGCCATCCTGACAATTGCTCCTGACTGCTAATTTCGATAACACATCATACTTAACGTCTTTGGGTGACGCCTGCACCATCTGTCGGAAGTATTTTCATACATTATACCGACCAGGTAAACTTAATTTTACAATTAAGATTTTACCTAATAATGACGCAAACCCTTTAAATATTTAGATATTTTTATATATATTTTTAGCATTTGACATGCTTAGCACTATACATTAAACACAAAGTGAAAAATGTGAAATCCAAAATAACAGTCAGGAGCAGGATTTGAACCTGCATCTTCTGGATACCGTCCAGATGCTTTACCAATTCAGCCATCCTGATTTTTTTTGTACATTCTTAAGAGTACCTACTTTTAAAAGTCAGTTTTAGATTATTACCTCACCTTATGGTAAATGGAAATATAATACTACTTAAATGGCAAAAGATGCTATAATAAATTAAACAAAACAAAAACTAATTCCTGCTGATTCCCTATTTTTATTTTAAAGCTCAAATTGCTTGTATTTAGGTGCATGAAATCCAGGGATTGGATGATATCGTATTTACTAGCGTACAAGCTTAAATCCGTTTTTTGCTCATAGACGGAGTTAGTAAGCGTATTGAGCTACAATAGGCACACCACGATACCTATTTTCTTTGCAATTATCATCCTTCAACATTAATCAATGAATATCGTCAATAGTTTAATTTAACATTACATTTCCTTGGGTTAATCTTATCTACATAGTTTTTGACGTGAAAACATCTAATGCGGAAGGAGGGTAAAACCAGCCGTTAGCGTGGCGACGTCGCCAATTTATTTGTTTTTAACGCCATCTTTTGACAAAAGCATGTAACTTGGAAATATAACGTCAATAAATAAACTAATAACAGTTTTAATTCGTCTATGGATAAGGATAGGGTGCTTATCAAGTATGATATAAGGCTCAAACAATATTTTCATTTATTATACTTTATACCCGTAGTAATAGAATAAATTCACACTTACTTATAAGTTCATTGCCTTTATGTCCATTTCCGTTATTTTACACCTGTCATAAATTTATACAAGCATACATTGAAAAAGTTATGATCATTTTATTTCTACTTATTGTTTCTACTAAATAATTTCGATGTTTTCACACCTGACAGACGTCCCGAGACGTATATGTTTATTTGCTTGATAATGAGCATATGCGGTAAACTCTGCTGATTTGCTTCAATTTGATGACATGGACTGCATATGAAATGCTTTATCTGAAACAACGTCTTATTACTACGATTCATCAAAATCTAAATGTTAATAACCCCTCTTGAAGTTGTGATAGCAGGATATTTTTTAATTTGGCGGATCATGTAATATTATAATATCAATCTAGGATCATATTAATGGAGTATAAAAACATCAAACTATTATTATATCATCGTACCCTCCTCTCCTCAACCCCGTAGTCCACATTATTTTATTTTATTTTTAACAGTAATAATAACTGATTGACTGAAAGATTTTTTCATAAATATCTTAAAACATTATTCTAATAAAAAAAAAGAATTCTAGTTGAATTTCGAACAACAAATATGTACATATTTGACTAAAGAATATTTGACTTTCAATCCATCCTCTACTGACACAAATTCAACCTACGGTTTCCGTATTAAGAGTATGCGATACTGCGGTTATAATTAAGCACGTTTGCTGTTTGAATTCCGCTGTAAGTTGCAGAATTCGAAGATTATATTTATTGGAAAAGTAAGTACAGTAAAAGAAGGTAATTGTTAGTATTCGTTGAGTTTCTTTATATAACCTACTCTTTATGCCAAAAACATACAAGTTCTAAGCTAAAGCTAAAAGTATATGGTTGTCCGTAAAGTCGGTTTATGGACAATAATTTTACGTGATAACGTCATATATGTTTTCTAAGAGTTTCACAAACAATGCATCGGTCGCCATACATTTTTCGGAACGTGACACTTTTTCGTGCGTGCAACTGGTGTTCATAGATTTATATCACGTCAAAAACCACATTAAAAACGAAAATGGTATAGTATAATAAGTTACGTGATAACATCATATATGTTTTCTAAGAGTTTCACAAACAATGCATCGGTCGCCATACATTTTTCGGAATGTGACACTTTTTCGTGCGTGCAGCCGGTGTTCATCGATTTATATCACGTCAAAAACCATATTAAAAACGAAAATGGTATAGTATAATAAGTACAAGTAAATTAAAACAGAAAGTATTATTTCCACGATGCAATTTTTTTTTTGCTATAGCCAACATTGATACGTTTTCTGAGAGTTTCACAAACAATGCATCGGTCGCGATACATTTTTCGGAATGTGAGACTTTTTCAGCCGGCGTTCATCCATTTATAAGACGTTATCACGTCAAAAATTAAGAAATTATTATAATGAAAACCTTCATGGAGAGATTAAGGTATGTACCGTGAAACGTGTTTTGGAAATACAGGATTTAATTATAATAAAACATGTCCTTTTTTAAAAGAGGAATGCTATCTTATCGGTAGGCAGCGGTCTGGCTGTGCCACGGGTATTGCTGGATTCATCAGATGGTCCGCTGGCTCGTCTGCCACCATAGACAATAAAAAAAAACTAGAAATAAAATTAATTTTCTTTATCAGTACCTATTGCATAGCTTTTTAACCTTTTTTTTACTTACGATGCGCACATTGACAAACAAGCTATAATTTTATTTATACAATCACCCCACTAAATTAAACAAAACAATAACGCACAAAATATAATATAGTTATATTTGTTAATGGAAGCTCTCTGTGGTATCGTTATGTGCGATTATCATAAATACAGTATATCTACCACACCTAAGTTGTTTAAATATTGTTATAATATATTTGATGGATGGCAAGGTTTATTTTTCACAATTCATTACTCTACCACTGTGGGGCATGAACCTCCTCTCGAGGGATTTAGGCTCTGGACCAGTGCAGGTTTCCACACGCTGTTTTCCTTCATTGAGCAGCGCAATTTGTTACACACATACTTACTTATCATCATGCCATCTACCTTGCAGGGTAGTCAGAGAGGACAGAGTGCCAAAAGGCTCTATTCTTGCATACATCTCGCGCTTCCTCAACATTCACAATCTTCTTCATACACACTCGCCGGTTCCAGAGACTCTTGACTCCACCTTCCTTCAATACATGACCGATTTGATCTAGGTAGGTGAGTCTCGGTCTTCCCCTGTACCTACGTCCTTCCATTTTCGCATTATATAATCTTCTTAACCAATCGCCGTCCGGCATTCTTTCCACGTCGGACACGTCCATCGGAGCATTCCCTTTCGCATTTTTACACCAATACTCTCTTTCATACCTACTCGCTCTCTTACAAAGTTACATACATGATTTCTAAAAAGCCAGAATTGTACCACTTCCAATATCCTAACTTTAAGCTGGGAATCCAACTTGACAACAATGGTGTTCGGTGTTCATCACTGTATATACCCGACTGATTCTCCGTCTACGTCTCTACCTTAACAACATGCATTGTGTGGCTTCGATAAAGATTTTAAAACATATAACGGATTTTATATGGTCGTTACTGTCATTCAGACCTTTTTAATGATCATTCGAATGTAATAAAGCTTGTTAGTACAGAGTTTTCTAGTGTTTATCCTAGCTCGAATGGGCCGGCTCGATCGGCGAAGTACCACCCTCTCACAAAAGATCAGCGTATAACAACGGTAGTTATTCCTAACGTTGTGTTTCGTATGGCGAGTGAGAGCGCCGGCCACCTAACCCCCTCCCAATCCTCTCCTTATTATCCTTTCTATGCACTTCTTATCCCTTTCCTTGGATATAACCGCTTACCATCAGGTGGGCCGTGGCTCGTCAACCCTTTTGCTGTGCTACTGTTGAGGACAGGTATGCTCTCGTGATGAGAGGGATGATATTTAATAAAGCCGCAAAATCAATTGTTTTAGTAGTTTACGGTGGAAACCTGTGTATAATTATTGTAAATCAAAATAATAAACAAGAAAGTTGTTTTTTTTTCTTGATGTTTTCTCCATCATTAAATAGCACACGTGCTAGGTCGGTTCACTAGTTGTTTATCAAACAAAGGTATTTTATAAAGTAGCTTCATGAAGGTAGAGTAAGTTTTAAAATATCCGAAAATACAGAAAAATGCTTTTTCGTTAAGTGTTGTATTATCATAAGGTCTCGGGTTCGATCGCCGACCGGGCAGTGTCGTGAGCTAAGTAAATCCTAAAAATAAAAAAATTTAGCAGCCCGGAGTTTGGAATTGTGCCCGGTAGGCAATAGGCTTACCCCCTATTACGTGGGACTTAAACACAGCTGGAGAACTGTGGGTGTATAATACACCTCTGCCTACCCCTTCGGGAAATACAGGCGTGATGCTGTGTTAATGTTTATAAAATGGATTACATATTTTTAATATATTGCTTATAACGTGAATGAATTAGTATTGGTATCTGTTGTAGATCGATGAACGCCAAAAGCGAAAAGTGAAGGCTCATATTTATTTACAGTCAGCGCAAATATTTGTGTTATCACGATGATGATGACCATATTTATAAAGTATCAATAGCCCATCCATCTTACAAAATTCTGTAAGAATGTATTGACTATTATTGTAATTACAATACCACTGAACGAAGGAATTCGTGAAACCAAACCATTGCATTTTAGATATTTTTGTATAGTCGCCTAAATTAATTTTAAAAGAGGGCCTGCTAAATAGTCCGGACCTTTGTGGCCTTTAAAGAAAGAAAAAATATGCAGTACAAGATGTTTAGTCAATTTTAATGTTTATTTTGTATATCTATATTTATACATAAAATAAAAATGAAGTGACTGGTAATGTCTAAATAACATCTTTTCACTAAATGTATACGAGATTATAAACCCTATTGCTGGCCTGTCTATTCGTCCCGGCTAATCTCCGGAACGGCTGGTCCGATTTGAACGAGACTTTCACTAGCAGATAGCTGTTGTTACAGGGCGTAACTTTGGCTACTTTTATTTTGGTAAAATAACTAGAGTTCCGTGTAAGAAAAATGAAATTGTGAATAAATACCTATTCAAATAGATATATACATCGAATATACATCCTCGGCTAATCTCCTGAACAGCTGCACTGATTTGGGGATTTCTTACAGGACGGGGCTCATTACTTATATTTTAGAAAAATAATTAAGATAATGCACAAAAAAAAATCCACGCCGACGAAGTTGGGTATCAGCGAGCCCATAATATAATTAATTTTTATTTTTTTATTTTAAATAAAATAATGAAAATATTTTTTACTATATATAGATTGTGGAGTCCATAAGCGACGGTTACCAGTTACCATCAGGTGGGCCGTGGCTCGTCTGCCACCATACGCAATAAAAAAAACTATTTAAAAACATATCCTCTTATCCTAATATTCTTTTAATTAATTTAAGTTTAACATATACATAACTTTAAAATTAACAAATTACTTAAAACTACTCACCTTCCATAAATTTGTATTTGCTCCAAACTATTGACTCCTTTAGTGAAGAGCACAATACAGTTTTTATCCACTCAAGAGTTTTACGAAAGTAGTCGTGGGAGCGCGGTTTGAGGCGACTGTTCACCATCAACGACTAAAAGCGACTGACGGCTGAATCGCTGATTACTATTACTTAGACAACTCACCACAGCGAGGGAACAGGTGTAAAGGTGGCAACAAATTATCAGATGCTTCCATCAGACGCAGCTAACGTTTAAATTCATACTAACTAATTTCGTACTATAATACAAGTATATATAATGTATACAATATACATATAAAAAATAACTGATTGAGTCACTGACATATTATATGAATGCATAGTCCAAACTAATGGCGCTAGGACCGTAAAAATGTACATATTTTTTTTTATATATTGTAGTTGAGAAGTATAGTACTAAAAAATGATTTTACGGAAATCTTAAATGAATTTATCACTGTGACGCGAGGCGAGCGAAGCCGCTGGTAATATATTAGTACTAAATAATCAAATAATGAGTCATAAGCCGTGGACGTAATATTTAGTGTTTCAACCGGTCTCGTGTGCTGCGTACTAGGAAGGCGGCAAACTTAGAGACTTATAATTGCGTCAGGAAGCCGCGATAGTTTGTTTCCCTCTTTACAATATACGTCTCTCACAGGCCACAGTGTTGTTAACTCCAAGCCACTTGCGATGCGTAAAAGAGGTTGCTATATCAAGGTTTACGGCTAATGTAATGTTATATTGGTAAAAAAAATATGAGTAATATTATTAACATGTGTATTATTGGAATATATCGCGTTTACCTTATTTTCTACTATTCCGACGTTTCAAATAGCGTTCACGGTCACTGATGAAAGCATGTAAGCACGATAGATTCCGTAAACGTAGTTTTATGTATTAATGTATTACATTCGCGTAAATATCAGAAAGTATTAAACCATGTGTATACATTATGGAATTTTATTGTGAAAGCTTATAACAGTAGTGTCATTTGAAATATTTTTTGCATCCAATATACGTATGTTGGACATCACCCCCTCAACAATCTGAAGCAGATTGTACCAGATACATGACCAGACAGGGCTTTATTTTGAGGTTTCCTTTTTTCGCAACGATATTATGAGTTTAATTTCAGTTCCTTGTCCGACTTTTATACGGCACTCGCAGATTCTAATGCTGATGTAAAACTATTTTACACAATGCTTATTCTTCGATACGGTGTAACGTAGCTACTTTGCGCCCACAGCGCTACAGACTCTACGAAATTTGTAGCGGATACTTATGTGCTCCTTTACGAGTAATACCACTTTTACAGAACTTGATTTTCTACTGTCCCAGTAGTAGAGCCTTGCTTGTCCAGCATGAATGTGCAGGCTCAATCTGGGAAGTACCACCATTTTATAGAAGATCAGCGTAATACAACGGTAGGTAAAGCTACTGCCGGAGGTCGAGACCCCCTCCTTATCATTACTCTCCACCTCCCCGATGCCCTTTCTTTTACCAGCCTTTCCCCGCGACTCCGCCGCAGCCGAAAGTTGCTTCTTAGATTATATTTCAGGTTCCCGATGTAGTAGCCGGGTAAAATGTATACCAGTTTTTGTCTAATCAAGAGCTATCAAATAAAAAAGTTGCATCAAAATCCGTTCTGTAGATTTTGCGTGATACGTGAACAAACCCACAGACAATACAACAATCAGACAAAACATTAAAAAAAAATTGTTTTGTGTTCAGACACGCCTAATATAGGCTATATTGCATATTTTTTCTCTGATATCTTAAATGTACAAACACACATTTCTCTGACAGACAGACGCTCTGTTACAGCTTTATAATAATTAGGAGGATAATATTAAAACAAAAAAAATCCTAATAAATTATAGTTTAAAAAACTAAAACAACAGGCTTTAAATAGCTAGTTGAACTAAAAAGTACTAAATAATATTACAATAAATAATGATTGTAAAAAAAGCATGATGTTTTTAGTTCAACTAGCTATTTAAAGCGTGTTATTTTAGTTTTTTAAACTATAATTAATTTTTTTCTTTTTAGTCTCTAAATAGTATCAAAAGTACTGTTATTTAAAAGAAATAAAACCTATTTATGCCGTGATAATTTGCCTTTAAACTTCATCGGACGGACATGGCTAAACTATAAGGGCTAAACTATATATATATAATATTATTGACTCCGGAATCCTAAAAACCGATAAACTTGATAACTCAAATTATTGCATTGTCATCGGTCCTTGATAAGTGTGCAAAGTTTCAAATCAATCTGACGTTTTGAAGTGGTTGAAAATCAAGTTCGAAGATTCCGTAGCGTGTTTTTTAAAGTTATATAAATTACCAAATCGTATTTTGCAAATTGAAAAATTTTATCAAATTAATATATTGTCATCGGTCCTCGATAAATCTACAAAGTTTGAGCGAAATCTGGCCGTTTAAGTGGGTCAAAATCGCGCCCAAAGGAGTCGGTTACAAACATACAAACAAACATACAAACATTCAGGAGAAGCTAATAAAAAGCGTGCTGAAGCTATTTAAGCTACCAACGGATCGTCAGCGATTACTACTTACAATTAGGTTATTTGACACATTTACAGTACCTAAGTACCTATTTTTTGTCATGTGGAGCTAAGTTTTGGCTGAACCCTTTTTTATTCTAGCTAGCTGCTAACCGCTACTTCGTCCGCGTGGAATACAGTAATGATCTTTACTTTTGTGCGGTAATAATTTTTTCAAAATAAAAAAAATATTTAGTCCTTATCATCAGCTATCTACCAGCAAAAGTCTCATCCAAATTGGTGCCATTCCAGAAATTAGCCAGAACAAACACACGAAAACTTAAAAAAAATGTGTGTTATAGGCAACTTAATACTACAAAATCTTTTTGAGCAGTGGCTTAACAATACTCACGGTATAGATATATAGGCTCGCCCTCTATTACGTAGGACTTAAACATAGCTGGTGAACCGTGGGTGTGTAATATACTTCTGTCTACCCTTTCAAGGAATACATGCGTAATGCTATAATTATTTATTTACAATTTAACAGCACAAGACTCAGAAGGAGGTTGTTATCTATACTATTATAAAGCTGTAACAGAGCTGTGTCTGTACATAGGAATATGTAGGATATTTGAGAAAAAATTACTTATTAGGCAAAACATTTTTTTTTTGTCTGTCTGTTGATCTGTTTGTTTGTTCGCGCATCACGCAAAAACTACTGAACGGACTTTGATGCAACTTCCTTTATTTGATAAATCTCGATCAGACTTAAAAACTGGTATACATTTTATCCCGCTATTATATCGGGAACCTGAGATATAACCGAAAAACCAGCTTTTGGGTACGGCGAAGCCGCGGGCAAAGGCTAGTCTAATATATAATTGCAATACATAAAAGCAAAAGTTTGAAGAACACCATAAGCCAATTTAAGATACATTTCTTACGGTATCAAAGAATTATAAGAGCAGTTTGTATGTGCCTTACGTACTTAGTTTTGAGCGAAGACCCTTCCGCAGTTAAGTTAATTAGTTAGATTTTAATGGCATTTATAATTTCAACTTTTCTTCATATCGAGTAACTAATAAGTATGTATATAGATATTTCTTAAGTCTAAGTTGTTATAATGTTACCACTGAATTAATGTCAAACAGTTTTTTTTTTTTTTTTATTGCTGTAGTTGCAGACGAGCCACGGCCCATCTGATGGTAAATGGTAACCGCCGCTCATGGACTCAACTACACTGAGAGTATTGTCAAGCCGCTGCTCACCATTTCATTTCACCAATATGAAATGAAAGAATAAACGGCTATCTCGTGCTACAACCAAAACGCAACGATGTGCTTCATGACCGGTCACACAGGAGATGGTGGTACCAACCCGCTCGGGCCCAATACCAAGTGAGTACTCCCACTTGGTACCCAGCCTTACCACCAGTCATGCAATGGATGATAATTGCTTACTTCCCTTAGTCGCCTCATACGACACCCATGGGAAAGAATGGGGTGGTGACACTTGTATTCTTAGTCCGTCACCACACGGAAAAAAGCTTGTACAGTTCCAGTAGTTCACCAATATAAGCGGAGATACGGCACACGGCAGATTTATTTAGTGGCTATGGCCAGCCTGGTGTGCGGTTAGTTACATTTTTTCTCGACTTAATAAAAAAAAACTAATGTTGCCACATATCTCTAAAGTTTTTAATTTCTTGTTTATTTTATTGCACAATAGTTTTTGGGTAAGAAAGTAGTGGTAGAGTCTTGCTTCTTCCAGCATCCCGTTCGACCGAGGAAGTACCACCCTCTCACAGAAGATCGTTGTCAAGCAACAGAGATTATTACCCAAACCCTCTCCTCGTTCCCTCCCTATTCTCCTCAATATCCACTTCATCTTCTCTTTTTTATACTTTCCCTTGAGGTTGGGAATTCGCAAGTGATGCCTTGTTATTAAGTAACCACTTACCATCAGCCGGGCTGTATGCTTGTTTGCCACTTTCTTTTTTTTAGGCAAAGAATAGGGTAGTGTGGGGCTATCACCCACTAAATAAACACGCCCTATGTCGTCTCTCCACCTTTATTGGCGGGCCACTGGAACTATAATAAAACATTACTTCAGTGGTGAGTAGTATAGTGAAAATCTGTTAAGCTTTTATTTACGAATAATAAAGGTAATATTATGTTGCTTACATGATAGTCTACACTCTATACTCTTTTTGTGTGGCAGTGAATGCTGCCGCGATTTCGAGTAAATTAGAAGAGGGTCATTGTACTCTGATAGATCGATTGATTGATCAAATTATAGAGGAAGATCCTACTAATCGTTGAATCAATTAGTTATGGGGCATGTGTCCATTTCAATAGTTCTTAAACGGTAAGTTTATTTCCCGTTGCAATATCTTTGGAGGACTGAACCTGCTTGGTTATTCCATACAGGATGATTTTCTTCTTCCTAAGTATCGGTATACATTTTATGTATGTAAAGTCCCCTGTGATAATGCGAAGTGTTGTGTCACTTATTTAGAAATAGTAATGATTTATTTTCTCTCATCTTATCTTATCTTATACTGTCACTAGCCTTTGCCCGCGGCTCCGCCGCAGCCAAAAGCTAGTTTCTAGGTTATGTTCCAGGATCCCGATATAGTAGCGGGATAAAATGTATACCAATTCTTAAGTCTAATCAAAAGCTATCAAATAAAAAATGTTGTATGAAAATTCGTTTTGAAGTTTTTGCGTGGTGCGCGAATGAACAGACAGATAAACAGACAGAAAAAATTGAGAAAATTGTTTTGTGTTCTGACACGCCTACATAGCCTAATACAGTACTTTTTACAAATATTTTAAATGTATGTGCGTCATATCGATAAATCTTTTTTGTATAAGTTTTGCGTAAAATACTTCCTTAGAGCTCACCTACAGTGTCAAAGAAACCCATACGTTTATTGTCCGTGCCCGTGTGGTGATGGACTAAGAATACAAGTGTCACCACTCCATTCTTTCCCACGGGTGTCTTACGAGGCGACTTAGAGAAGTAAGCAATTATCACCCACTGCACTACTGGTGGTAGGGCTGGGTACCAAGTGGGAGACCCACTTGCTATCAGGTCCAAGTAGGTTGTAATCACCGTCTCCCGTGTGGCCGGCCATTAAGCACATCAGCGTGTTTTGGTTGTACGAGTAGCAGGAGGAAGCCGATAAAATTCGTATTTCATATATACTCCCGGTATAGTTGAGTCCATGAGTAACGGTTACTATTTTCCATCAGGTGAGCCATCGCTCGTCTGCCACCATAAGCATAAAAAATATCCATTATATCAACAAAAAAGCTGTTTTTATTATTATTATTATTATTATTTTATTAGGTACATATCTTTACACTCTTAATCATTATTACTATCTCTTGCTTACTAAGCTGATTATTATTTAAAAAAAAACAATATACAAAACACCTATTAATATTAACCTTTAAAACTAATCTACTGACACCAGGGACTAAATTATATTTGGATATTGGCATTTCCTATTTATTTCTAGTGCTATCATACTCATTTGACGTTAATTAAGCACCGCATTGAAAAGTCAAATACATGTTTGTATGATTATTAATCATTGTGAGGAGGCAAACCTCTTACTACGGTAATAATTTTATAAGATAAATTGAGTAGGTATGAAAGAGAGTATTGGTGTAAAGGTGCGAAAGGGAATGCTGTGATGGTTCGGTGCATGTGGAAAAAATGCCAGACGTGCGATTGATAAGAAGATATACAATGTGAAAGTGGAAGGATGTACGTACAGGGGGAGATCGAGACTCACCTACCTAGATCAAATCCGATTGAAGTATGGTGGAGTCAGGAGACTCTGAAACCGGTGAGCGTGTATGAAGAGAATTGTGAATGTTGAAGAAGCGAGAGATGTATGCAAGAATAGAGCCTTTTGGCACTGTGCCCTCTCTGCCTACCCCGCAAGGGAAATGGCATGATGATAAGTAAGTAAGTAAAATATAAAAAATTAAGTGACACAAATAAAAGTCTAAAAAGTAACGTTTCTCGTTTAAGACGAATCTTATGAGCCTCAACTTGAAGGGTTTACTAATAGGTTCCTAATCCAGGATTTCGTCTCTTACCTTCGAGCTCCATCAGCAGAGTAGCTCAGTGGTACCAGCATACATGGGTGTTGCAGATATTAGGTCACAGATATGTTTAAAGCTAAAGTATATACTCGTTATGCATCTAGGATCCTACCGCAGCTAACAAAATGAACGAATGACTATGAAACACCTAAACAAATTTCCATAAATTGTAGCTGAGTACTATCTCGATCAAGTCAGCTTTAAAACAAATAAAACCGCATCAAAATCGGTCCGTTCATTTAGGAACTACGATGCCACAGACAGACACACAGACATGTCTTTCAACTTAACTTTTAAAATCCCTCTTTTTGCGTAGGGGTTAAAATATTCTATTTGTTTGTATAAGCCATAGCTCTTGTGTGTAACGAGTTCTTTTTACCAAAACTACTTATTCGTTAGATCTATGTTATGCCAAATATAGCTCTATCTTGTGGGAACTATTAACGAAAAAGAAATTAAAAAAGTATCCTATATTTCCTAATCTACTGTCTCTTCTACATAATTTCATCCATAAATGATACACCACATAATCTCATCTAAATACATCCAGTCTAGTTGTTTAGGCGTCATTCAAGGACAAACATCCAAAGATCTGAACATCTTTACATTCTTTGCAGTCGTTCGCATTTATAATATTAGTAAGTTTCAATTCACAATTCTAGCAGTCTGTCAGTACCTATAGGTGGAAAGTAGGCACACTGCGGGTTTATTTAGTGGGCGAGGACCCCACACTAACCTAATCATTTCCCCGAACGATGGGGTGTAGGGTTTAATTATCTTCTACTTTTAATTCTACCCTATTCAGAAATAAGTACCTCTTAACTAAGACATATCAAATTAAAACAACGTTGGAAAATCCTTCACGCTCCAGTGATTTGGTCATGCTGGATAAGCAGAATAAAAATGCTGTGTTGCCAAAAATTTGATAAAATTATTGTATAGCATAGCATTACTCCTGTATTCCCCGAAGGGGTAGGCAGAGGTGTATTACACACCCACGACTCGCCAGCTATGTTTAAGTCCCACGTAATATGGGGCGAGCCTATTGACGTCTACCGGGCACATTTCCAAACTCCAGGCTGCTACTGATATTCTTTTTCTTTTTTTATGAAAAATCTCAATAGCACTGCCCGACTCGCGGATCGAACCCGAGACCTCATGATCAGCAGTCGCTTACACTACCGCTGCGCCACAGAGGCAGTAAAAAAGAGTGCAGTTTAAAATTATTGTAAAATGAGTTATTGGTATATTCTACTAGCAAAACCTACCTAAGTTTGTTTTGTTATGAGAGTTTTTGGCGGAATGTGATTGGGAGCGGTTGAAATATGTTTATGAACTGCACACTCTCACATAAATTATAAAATACAATATGTATTTCACTGAAGAAGATAGTTTTCATGGTGAAGAAACAAAAGCCGCTCTAGATACAACAAATTGTTAAGTTGCAATATAGTTATTACTAAGAAAGATATGTTTGCAACAGATTATAGTGAAAGTGAAAAAAGAGAGTTTATATGCGAGTGGGATTCAAACCTGCGTCCCTTCCAATATGGGGAAGTGCTTGAAAGAGACGCAGGTTCGAACCCCGCTCGCAGTAAAGCTCTCTTTTTCCACTTTCACACAATAATTTGTTGTTTAAAGTAGCTGAGCATGTCTAGTGCTAAAATACAGATCAAAATATTTACTTCCTTACTCAGCAGTTACCTAATGGATGCGACTTGTACAGAGCAGCAGGCCTACCATGAACTCTTAGCTAGTGATTCAATTCCGACGCAATTCAAAATAGGTTTGTTGTTGTATTTCGTACCAAGATGTCTAATTGAGCGATTTTGTTTAGGTTGTCAAGTAAGTTCATGGTACGAATTTCAATACAAAGATGTCGTGTTTGCGTTCAGATTATGTGCTAATTCGGCAAAAAACAAAAGATTGCCTCTTTGACACGTCATGGTACGAAATTGCGATTCAGTTCAGTTTGGGTCCTAAACTGCATCGCAATAAGAGTTCGTGGTAAGCCTGCTGGACTTTAAAATGAATATTGAGTGGTCATGCCCAGCATTATACTATCATAGACTAATTATAGAGATCTTCTGATTACCGAAATTATCAATCAAATTTATTTTTAACGGTCCCTAATATGTAATAAAATTAATTTTATTACCATACTGATAATTAAACACAAAATTGAAGAGAACTTGCCATAAATTCCCGCCATTTTCTATTGGACTCATGATTACTGTAGACAATAGAGCTGCGCAAGATTTATCGCCGTCTCAGGATGGATGTCAACCATTTCACTAATCGGTCGATTTACTCGCTGTTTTAGAATAATAGTTTAGTTCTAATTTCTTTGGAATTCCTACATTTATCGTAAAAGATCCATTTTGATCATTTATTTCGTAAAAACAAAATGCTAAATGACATTACCTTTCTGGCTTCTGATGACGATGATGGTAGTCTCCAGATCGAATTCAGTTACGGTGACAATAGCCAACATTGGAGATATCATTTAATGCAGGTGTGTTTGCAAACAAAAGTGCACTTTCTGTTCCCTCCTATGTATACAAGAGACGGCATTATGACACGTCTGGAGACAAATTAGGCTAAGGAAAGTCTTTCAAATTTTTGCTTCACAGTCTTATTAATTGTTTTTTTTATTGCTTATTATGGCAGACGATCCAGGGCCCATCTGACGGTAAGTGGTAACCGTCGCTCATGGACTCAACTATACCGAGAGTATTGTTAAGCCACTGCGCACCATTTATTTCTGAGATATGAAATGAAAGAATAAACGGCTATCTTCTGCTAAAGCCAAAACACACTCACGTGCTTCATGACCGGTCACACAGAAGACGGTGGTACCGACCCGTTCGGGCCCGATAACAAGTGAGTACTCTCACTTGGTACCCAGCCTTACCAGCAGTAATGCAATGGGTGATAATTGCTTACTTCCCTTAGTGGCCTTGTACAACACCCGTGGGAAAAGGTGGGGTGGTGACACATGTATTGCACACCTCATAAGCGAAGCGTTGAGGTGGGTACTACTGTCACTTCACACAAAACAACAGATTTTTCAAACTTAAAATGTCTCTATTTATCATATATTGCACTTGTAAAATAATATTTACACACACATATCAAGAAAAAACACTATTTTTAACACTCATGATAATTATTTTTGACGCCATTTTTGTTATTTAAACTAGTTAAAAACTGTTTTAAAAGTTCTGTCTTGGACGTCCGTGTGTCTGTATGTGCGGATCCTGTATGTTTGTTAACACGATAACGACCGAAATACTTTACTAATCGAGTCTTTTTTTTTCTCTTATGCTTCAGCATAATTAGGAATACAACTCTATCACTTTTCACGGTCTGATTCGATGTGGTTTAATTGTTATTAAATAAACAAAAAATACTTTGAATATGTATGGTCGATTCGATCATACACTAAAACCAGCGCTATCTACCTTATTTAGTGAGAACTACTTCTATAGAACCAATAGTAGTAGTACTTTTTAAATTAGCGCCATCTATATAAGACATGAGAATCACATTAGTACTTTTTGAAATTAGCGCTATCTTTGTGATTTCTTGAAAACTGCTTAGTAAGACCAATACATTATTAGTAACTTATTGAATTTAAATTACCACCCAATTAAACAGTAGTGAAACCTTCAATTTTATTGTGAAAAATCAAATTATGAGGCGTGCACTTTTGATTTTCCAAATTTTTCTTAGTCTGTCACCACATTTGCATCACAGTTTTATGTCATTACAAGGAAGTAAACAACTACCACAGACTCTTCACTATAGATTGCTGGCGTATTGCCTAATAAGTATTGCTTATCAATACGTACGGTATACGAGAAATTATTTAAGGAAGCAAGGTCCCTGCTTACGCCAAAAAAGCACGCGACGCACATCTTAGAAATCTAGGCATGCTGGCCTAAGAGCCATCCGATGATCAGGTCTCAATTGCGAAATGATGTGATTGAGAGCAAGACCCAATGAACACATAGCGGCAATAAGTCTAAAGGAACAACTGGCTGGCAAGATTTCATTGCTGCTATATACATATTGGCTGATGCTAGTGTTCGGCGGCCACAACTAAACTACGAAACATTACTTTCCTTTTAATCAAACGCTCCTAATAAGTGAAGAAAATACGTAATGAGAAAAAGATAAACTTTACAGGTAAAGCGAGATATATTTTCAATCAAGTTAACTATAGCTGATAATGGAATTCAAATGAAATCCATCAGTTCTATCGAGAACCTTCAATTTGTCCTGCAATTAAATAAATTTACGAGTATTGTAACACCTGCCCCTTTTTACGTGACTATAACGATGTGATTGTAGTTACAGCAACCTATTATTTAACTATATTCTGCCTATGACTTTTTCAGAAAATATAAATTCGTCACTCATAATTTATTTATTAAAAAAAATGTCATAAGAGACCCACGCGCAACAGTGAGGTACTCATTATAAAATTTATATAACAATGATATATTGTAGAGAGAATCACAAGCTATATATAATAACTGATTGATTTTGTAATGTCTTTATTATCATTAAATAGATAAGATACACTAGAATAATAAAATTATATCTACAAACGTTTTTACAGACTAAGTTTAGCGTCTTTATAAAACATATGAACGAAATACGTTAATGGTTTAGTCTTAAAATGTTACATTTTTGTTAATTACAAGTATTGCATGTATAATTCTTACTATAGGACTTGAATGTCAATTATAGTATGTTGCATCTTCTATTTGTATATATATCATAACTGCTTCTAAAGAAACATTGGTACAGATTGCGGACAGCCTATCTCAGTAGTCATTACAAGGTGATTATTGTCACGCGCCGCAAATACGCAAGGAATCCATCTGCAACCCGAGGTAAAGCGCCACAATTAGCGGCTTAGACGCTAAAAGGAAATAAAAATAAAAGTACTATCAGCCTTAACTATGTCTTGAGATATTTCACATCTTTTCAGATATCATTCTTCTGTGAGTTTATATGCCATTGAACTCGTCCTAAAACGCTGGAATAAATTTCATGATTTTTAGTAAGTGAGTCCTTGAATGGCTTAGAATCATAATTAGACCCATTAGGTAATACTACGATGTCATTCCAGGTTTTTTTTATACTTATATACCAGGTGTAAATGACTAACTATAACTGCCTCTGTGGTGCAGCGGTAGTGTAAGCGACTGCTGATCATGAGGTCTCGGGTTCGATCCCCGGGTCGGGCAGTGCTATTGAGATTTTTCGTAAAAAAAAAGAAAAGTTCTCAGTAGCAGCCCGGAGTTTGGAAATGTACCCGGTAGACGTCAATAGGCTCGCCCCCTATTACGTGGGACTTAAACATAGCTGGCGAGTCGTGGGTGTGTAATACACCTCTGCCTACCCCTTCGGGAAATACAGGCGTGATGCTATGTGTAAATGACGTCATACTCCGGTAACTCCGGGCAAAGATGTCACCAAACAGCTGTAATAATAAAGGTCGACAACGACAGATTACAAAATCAACAATTCTTTAGCCACCACCAAACTATTAACGATGCGAATAAAAAAACATAACGAAGGTTTCAATCCATTGTAGTTATTGAAGTAAGCCGGTGATTATTGGGTTTGTTACCTAAAATCGAATTTAAATAAAACAATATAACAATTTTATCTTACGTTAGGCTTTGCCCGCTGCGTTGTCGCAGCCAAAAGCTAGTTTTGTTTTAAGATTATATCCCAGGTGCCTGATATAGTAACGGGATAAAGTGTATACCAATTTTTAATCCTAGTCAAGAGCTATCAAATAAAAAAGTTGCATCAGTTCAGTAGTTTTTGCGTGATGCGCGAACGAACAAACAGATAAACAGACAAGCCTATATAGCCTATTAAGCTACGCGTCCATTTATCCGCGCCGTACGCAACGCAGGCAGGCATTCTTGTTCGCTCTGTATGAATTTGTTTAGCACTGCGTTCACTGTTCCGCAAGCACGCGCCGCAGTCAGGCATATATTAGCTATCTGGTAAAATGCGGATGACGTCATCAACATTTTTCAAAAATGCGGATGATGTCATCCACATTTTTCGCTTAGGTTCACCTAGGGTTGTCGTTGTTCTGATTTCCAGATGGTATTTTTTAAATTTATTTATCTCAATGACATTGTACATATTGTAAGCTTCAATGTACTCGCCAAACTTTAACGTTTATTGGCGAGACGCGCCCATAAATTTAATAATTAGTTTATAATCTAGGCCATGGGTCGGCTACCTTTTGGCCTTCAGGGGACACAGGCGGACTATATAAAGGAAAGCGGGCCGCAATTGTCATATTATTTTAAATTTAAAGACATTTTATTGTAATTTTATTATGAGAAATGACGAAAAATAACAAGAAACAAACAAATAAAAAAAAATGCAAATTTAATTTTATACTTGGTATCATAATGGTGTTTTACGTTATAAGTACTCTTTTTGTATAGCAAGGGTTTATTGACATATTAAGCTGGTTTCCCATTACAATTAAGTACCATAACAATTTAAACATTATAAGAAAGGAGAATGGGATTTTTGAGCCTTTCCTTTTTTTTGTTGAGGCGGGAAAAAATGTTCCTAACCGCATACCCCGTCGTTGGGGGCAACGAACAGGGTAGTGTGGGGCCCTCACCCACTAAATAAACCCGCCGTGTGCCGACTCTACGCCTTATTGGCAGGCCACTGGAACTACGTTACATTCCTTCAGTGGTGGGTTTTTTGGGCCTGAAATTAACAAGTTGAAATATTCTTTAAAAAAATGGAAATATTTTTCTAATATAAAATTAAAAAATCTAGCTTATTTTGCAATCTAGAAATCGAAAAAATTGATGAAGCAAATCGATTACTTTAGTCGATTTACAATAGAATGACTGTTTATTTGAATTGATAAATAAAATTAAAACTAAATGTTTAGTTTCATTATTAATCATTTATTCAAAAGATTTCGAGCAAAAATAATATAGAACATTTTTATATCATTATATCGATTGATATACTAAATTGATACACAAGTGAAATCCTCTTTTTTAAACGCTACCACAGCAACACTACATTTGGCAGTTTATTTTTATCTTTTCCAGCTTTATTAACGTTATTTATTAAACTGTTTTGTTTATTTTATTGACCCTTGCTTCATTACTGGACACAGAACTTGCCTGCACAATAGTCCTGGCCTTGTTATTTTCGAATAATCTATCTGCTTGACGACGGTTCTTTTACTTGAAATTCAAAGAAGCCTCTGCCTAGCAGTGGGATGGTCTATTAAATAAGACTTAGTGTTATTTGAGTAGATAACACTACTTACCTTAAATACTTACTTAATTATTTGGTAAATGTACCTAAGAAAGGTACTACCTTTTTTATACTACATGGGTGGCAAACAAGCATATGGTGCAGCTGATAAGCGACCCATCTGGTAACCGTTTACCGTGGCCTAAAAACACTAGCAATACCAGAGTCAACGCTCGCGCGTTGCCATTTCCAAGAAAAGGGTTAGGAGGTGCAGATGAAGGATAATAAGAAGAGTATTCTCTTAAAGGATACTGAAGAGAGGTTAGGAAGGATAATTAGGAGTAACAAAGAGAGGATAGGGAGGGGGTTTGTGGCTCCGGCGCTGTCAGTCACCTAGCGAAACGAACTACTTTAAATGTATGGTTTTTAAATGTTATGATGACACTTAGTGGGTGTAGTTTGATACTTAACCTCACTTTTATATAATCTTCTATATCTTGGTTCCTAGATTGCCAAATCTAACAAAATTTTATATTATGAAATGTTTCGATGTAAACTTCCAAATGGTGCAACTTTCATCTTGTTACCACCTGGGCCCAAAAATGTATGGAAGCGTTTCCATCTCCATTGAAAATTCATTTTCATGAGCCATTGGCTCATAAGTTTCTTGCCGGGCTCTTCTCAAGAAAAGCCTTACTACGGAATCCGTCCGCTTGTGGCGTTTGTAATCGTGATATTGCGGATCCACTTGCCGCAAGCTCTCGTGTTAGGTTTTAGTAACTTTAACGATTTTAAGTGCTACCTATGTAATAAGCCTATGAAGTAAATGTATTTTTTAATTTGAATTTAAATTTATGGAGATTAATGACCTCGAGTGGGTTCAGCTGGCGCATTTCTATAACTTAAGTACAGGAACCGAGCGAGAGAGAAATTAAAAAGTAATAGTCACGTAGTCTGATTTGATACCAAGTACTTACGTTTCGATACCGAGTAAGTATCGACAGATTAATTCGTGTTGTTCATATTATATTTTTTTTAAATAGCTATAATATAAAACAAGTCAAAAGAAGGATCGATTTTGGAAGATCGCCTTTTTGAACTCTATTTTTTTGGGTATCCAACTTTATTTAATAATTTATACAAAAATCAATCTTTCGCCAGAAGAATCGCCAACCCTAAACCATACAAACTAGACTTATACCATCTAGTGTTGCCATTGACATGACAATTGCCGTATTATACGGTATTTGGTCCCATTTGAAAAAAACACGGTACAAGGCATTATAATCGTCATTTAGGGGACCCTCATAAAACGCATTAAGTCGCGGGATACAGCTACTCAATAACGTAATTTAATACAACCTATAGCACCATTGGACTTCACACTTTAGTTGATTATTGAATTCACATCGCTAGTATGATAAGTTAATAATGGACATGGCACAAGTAGAGAATTACCCGGAAGATTAGATGTTCTTCAATCGATCGTTTTCGTTCTTTCATACGTACTTACGATATTCATGCTACTGTTACGAGACTTACAAGCATAAACGAAAATAGCGAAAGAAGATTGTAATATAATATGCAGAGGAAAAACAGTGACACCTAACAGCCTATTACCCCTAAAATCTGTCTGTTAATCTGAAATATTTTTATGAATTATGGATATTACATATTTATATTTAATATCCTTTAATCACTATAACTATAAGAACAATATCCATTTATGTGTTTAAGTCTACATTTTGATTAAATTTGTATGAGACACGGCAATTTTTCAGATTTTACCACAAAACACGGCAACCAATTTTTAAGTAATGGCAACCTCATCAGCAAAAGTTTGGCATCAGCATAATGCTGCGACTCCCATAGGAAGAGACGGGGTGGAGCTATTCTTGATGCCTGCTCCACACAGCAAAGTACCACCAGTATAGTTAGGATAGATTTAATTTAAAACAATGAAAAAGAAGTTGCCATTTTCATTAAAAGGCGAATTTCCACCACCTGGTTGTTCAGAATCGAATACTGAACCTATGGTATTAGTTATCGGTATGTACGATGTCATTTACACCCTGAATAATATTTCAACTGCAACATAGCAATTAAACGCTAGTTCTGAACTATCATACCAGCGCTTAATACGCGAGGGTGCGACCGAAGGGTATTTTGCGGCTATTCCAATTATACGTCTTATGAAATAGCAGGCGACGATGGCGGTTTCACCAGGGCCCGCAATATCGGTGCCGATGCTATAAGCGATTGGAATTTTTGTTAGAATATATTTGTGTCATGAGCGGAGCGAGTGTTTATTTTTTATTGCCAACTGTGGTAGATATGCAAGCGGCCCACCTGATGGCAAGTGGTAACTGGAACTATAGCAGCACCAAGGGACATTAGATCCACTGCCCACCGAGTAAGAGTTATTCATAAAAATCTGAAACTGTAGGTACATTTTTTTTATTTCACTTTACCATCATTGATACAAACGGTAGTCCGCAAAAAGAAGCTGACAAAGATAAACATAGTATCACGCTTGTATTCCCCGAAGGGGTAGGCAGAGGCGTATTACACACCCACGGCTCGCCAGCTATGTTTGAGTCCCACGTAATAGGAGGCGAGCCTATTGCTGTTTACCGGGCACATTTCCAAACTCCGAGCTGCTACTGAGAATTTTTCTTTTTACGAAATAGCTCAATAACACTGCCCGAACCGGGGATCGAACCCGAGACCTCATGCATGCGGTCACACTACCGCTGCACCACAGAGGCAGTTAAGTTTGAATTGGGTCGTATAATGTAAATATGTCACTATGTGGTACGTTAATGATTTATTAACAAAACTAGCTATCCCATAAGAACCACCCAATTGGCTGGGATAAAAACTGTTCGTGTGGTGACGCACTAAGAATACAAGTGTTACCACCCCATTCTTTCCCACGGGTGTCGTACGAGGCGACTAAGGGAAGTAAGCAATTATTATCCATTGCATTAGTGGTGGTAGGGCTGGGTACAAAGTGAGAGTACTCGCTTGCTATCGGGCCCGAATGGGTTGATACCACCATCTCCCGTGTGACCGGCCATGAAGCACATCGCTGTGTTTTGGTTGTAGCAGGAAACAGCCGTTTATTCTTTCATTTCATATCTGTGAAATGAACGGGTAAGCAGCGGCTGGACAATACTCTCTATATAGTTGAGTCCATGAGCGACGGTTACCATTTAACTTCAGGTGGGCCGTGACACGTCTGTCGCCATAATCAATAAAACAACTATTTATAAGCAAAATTTCATGATAATAACCTCAGTAAGCAAAAATAAACTCACTTTTATATTTATCTTTTGTATTAGTAAGAATTGATTGACGTCTCATTACAACCGTCTTATAACTGTATACCTATTTGCTAGAAAAATAAAAGTTAAATCAGATTATAACTGTTTTCTTTATAAACGATTGAATAAATTGTAATTGTTTGCTTTCCGCTTCGCTTGTTAATAAATCGCCTTCCAAAGGCACCTCACGCGCTTTGAGCCGCGAAGAATGAGAGATAGGTATAACCGTACGATGAAGGTTTTTAAATTCACTACGAGGATGCTCGACAGGAGGACGCCTCATTTATTAAAAATTTTATTATTGGTATTCTTTTGGACTTTTATTAGATATGTTTATTACCTATCTCTTTTCTAGATTGTATTTATTTTGTGCGTGCATTAGGAACCATAATCTAAACTATATATTACTAGTCTTAGCCCACGGCTCCACCGCAGGCAAAAGCAATTTTTAGGTTATATATCAGGTTGCCGATATAGTAGCACAAACAGATAAACAGGCAAACAGACAAAAATTCTAAAAAAATCGTTTTGTGTTTCGACACGCCTATGTAGCCTAATACAGTAATTTTTTCTCAAATATCTTAAATGCACAGACATAGGTCTTAATACAGTTTTATAATAGTTTAGATATTAACTATAAATTCAATGTGTTTATATAAAGCATTCGTTTATCGCCAGTTAAGAAATGTGTGAATATAACAGAAAGCCTGCGTTGCACTGCACTGCTAGTCTAATTTTGCAAAGTCAATCTAAGTTAGATATTTATAAACATTTAATATTACAATTTAGTCAAATCATCTTATTAATATTTAATTATCAGTTAGATCGATCCGCCAGGCAGTTAGCAAAAAAAACGATATTAATTTAACTAAATTTAATTAATAAAGATTACAATATAAATTTATAAATAATTTTGAAAGTTAAATTTTTTTTTGTTTAGGTAGCCGTTTATTCTTTCATTTCATATACTCGTAGGTGAAATGAAATTGTAAGGTTTAAATATATTTACCCTAATTTTAGTGTAACTTGGCGATTAACTATTTTTACTGACAACACTGTACTTGTCAGTTACGTGAAGTCAATATTCGTTCTTTAGGTCTTTATAAATAGTGCATTGTCGATGCTCGAGAGAGGAAGCTTGTGACGATTGAAGTGTGCGGACGTAGTTTAAGTAACAGTGGATTATAAGAGATATATGAATTGTGGTGTAAATTATATGTGTTTTAATTATAACGCCCGTTGGTGCCTATCTTAAGATCGGGATAGCTTACAAAATGGTGAGCAGCGGCTTGAGAATACTCTTGGTATATTAAACACAAAGTGAAAAATGTGAAATCGAAAATAACAATCAGGAGCAGGATTTGAACCTGCATCTTCTGGATACCGTCCAGATGCTTTACCAATTCAGCCATCCTGACAATTGCTCCTGACTGCTAATTTCGATAACACATCATACTTAACGTCTTTGGGTGATGCCTGCGCCATCTGTCGGAAGTATTTTCATACATTATACCGACCAGGTAAACTACCACCTACCAGGACCAGGTACCTAATAATGACAAATAAAAAAACAATCAATAAATTTTAAAAAATAAAATATATATAAACTAAGTTTAAGTAAAATTCCAGTATTGGGGCAGATTTTTTTACGGTTCCCAGGAGCGACATTAAGTCTAAATCCGGCCCTGGTGCATTTTGGTATTGTAACTAAGAAACTTCCTTGTATTATATTATATTGATCTTGCGTACAGGATAGACGAATTTTTGTAGGAACTGGAAAGCTTGCTACGTAATGCCGGTCATCTAGCGTTTCTACAGCTTCGTTTGTTAATTTTGCGGTATTGAATTTGCAGGATTCGTGAATTACTTGAGCCGTTATTAGTTGATAGATACAGTCTTAATAGCTATTGAAACGATGATTAATATTGCCTTCGCAAAGATGGTATGGGCTAGACTTCGGGCATTCAGCCTCTATATACATAAAATCTTTGTCGTGAATTGCCAAAAATAGAAAGGAGGGGATTAGGATTTTGCTATTTTTATTGGGAACAACAGAAAGCTTGTAGAGATTATAAGTAATGGGTAAAACTACAGGAAACTTAAAGACTATATTACTAAGTCATTTTTAATGAAATTACTAATTTACCCATTTCCTGGTATGTCCATGACTTAACATATCTATTAAACACAAAGTGAAAAATGTGAAATCGAAAATAACAGTCAGGAGCAGGATTTGAACCTGCATCTTCTGGATACCGTCCAGATGCTTTACCAATTCAGCCATCCTGACAATTGCTCCTGACTGCTAATTTCGATAACACATCATACTTAACGTCTTTGGGTGACGCCTGCGCCATCTGTCGGACGTATTTTCATCAAGGTTCAAATCCTGCTCCTGACTGTTATTTTCGATTTCACATTTTTCACTTTGTGTTTAATGTATAGTGCTAAGCATGTCAAATGCTACAAATATATATAAATATTAACATATCTATAGTAAATGATAAGTTTAAGTTGGCGGAGCCTTAGACTGTGCATTATTTAAATACCGATAACTCCGGGCAAAGTTAGCACGAAATAACAGACTGTTATAATATGCCCCATACCATCCCATATCATTTTCGTCGATAACGACAGGTTGCAAAGTTAACATTTTTTAACCGCCATCGAATCATTAACAATGCGCCTAAAAACATGAATGTCTCTATGGTTGGTCGTTTTTGTAGTAAATCGGTAAACAATGGATTTATTACCTAAAATCGAATTAATTAGAACAATATAAAAAATTAAAAAGAAATTTTAATTTTCATGAAAAGTTGATGCAAATTTCCACTACATGGGTGTACAGAATCGAGTGTTGAACCCATAGCCTATTATAGGCCTTTTTTATTCTGAAATATCTTAAATGTACAGACACAGCTCTGTTACAGCTTTATAATAGTACTAGCCTTTGCCCGCGGCTCCGCCGCAGCCAAAAGCTAGTTTTTGGGTCATATCTCAGGTTCCCGGTATAGTAGCGGGATAAAATGTATACCAGTTGTTAAGTCTAATCAAGAGCTATCAAACAAAAAAAGTTCCATCAAAATCCGGTCAGTAGGTAGTTTTTGCGTGATGCGCGAACAAACAAACAGATAGACAGACAAAAAATCTAAAAAAAATCGTTTTATGGTGAGACCATAGATATAGTAATATCTATGGTTTAGACACGCAAATATAGGCTATATTAATACCTCAGACGGAGCCACGGCGTGGCCGCACTTGAAACAGAGATATTTATTTTAAATGTTGCCAGCTTGACCAATATTTAACCATATTTGGGCAAAATAAACGATAGTTAGAATGAGATCTGTAACTTGATCGTAAATAAGAAACTCTTCGTAACAAATATTTAATTGAAAATCACAGCGTTTATCAAAATAATTATTTAAAAGTAAATCTACCACCCCTTCTATTCATCCAACCATCAGTCTTTAAACTTCCACTGCTGGACATTGGCCTCCCCAAGAGAGCACCAAAACTAGCGGGCTTGTGCTGACTGTATCCAACGGCTCCCTGCAGCTTCGACCATATATTTGGTCCATCTGGTGGGAGGCCATATTACGCTGCGCTGTCCGATACGTGGTCGCAACTCGAAAACCTTTTTCCCCAACGGTTGTCAGCTCATCGAGCGATATGGCCTGCCCATTGCCACTTCAGCATGCAAACCTGGCAGGCTATGCCGGATATTCACGTTCTACGGATCTCCGTAATAAGAATTCGATCACGTAGGGAAATACCAAGACTTTGAGCCTTGATGCAAGGTAAGTATTGCTGCTCCATAAATTGCCGTTCTGTTCGATATCTCATCTGGTAAATAATAATAAGTTATATTTAATAAAATAATAGTACACAAGAATATAATTAAATTATCTTTTCTTTCTTTTCTGGGTCAAATAAGAAAATAATTATCTTCCTTCCAGCGCTGATTTAACTAATTGAATAAGAACTTAGAGCAAATCAGTTTCTCTGAATTCTAGATTATGACTACAGCGGTAGTCATAATCTTGAATTGAGATTTACTTACAAAGATTAAATTACAACTGCCTCTGTGGTGCAGTGGTAGTGTAAGCGACTGCTGATCATGAGGTCTCGGGTTCGATCCCCGGGTCGGGCAGTGATATTAAGATTTTTCAAAACAAAAAGAAATTCTCAGTAGCTGCCCGGAATTTGTAAATGTGCCCGGTATACATAGCTGGCGAGTCGTGGTTGTGTATTACACCTCTGCCTACCCCTTCGGGGAATACAGGCGTGATGCTATGTTTTTTGAAGTTACAAAGACTTTAAAAACTATACTTACATGAACATATTCACTGGCAATGTTTTTGCTCCCAACGTTACTATTTTCTTATTATGTATAATCAACAAAATGTCGTGGAACATATTTTGGGTATTTCGTGGGTTGCCTCGTTTTCCCGTAGCATACACCCATTTCGATGTCGCATCACTAATTTTTTTTCATTTTCGACTACATATGAATGAAATGTTATACCTGTATTTTTTCGCTCGCTGTAGCTTTTGTAGCATAGTACACTATCATCATACATGTCAAAAAATTTTCTTCGCTCTGTCTAGGACGTATTTAGTCTGAGCCTAATACAGTATTTTTTTCTCAAATATCTTAAATGTACAGAGACAGCTCTGTTACAGCTTTATAATAGTATAGACTTAGACTAAGAATTAGTATAGATAGACTTTTGTGTGATTTATGTCAATACGTTGCTAGTGTTGTTACAGTCAAAAGTAATTCTGGCCATAACAACAATTTAGAATTCGATTAAATGGTAACAATAGGAATCTCTTGAGACTCTTTGTTTATGTAATAGATCATTCGGACATCTTAACTGTACAAACTGATGCTTGAGTGTTTGTGTAATAAGTGATTGTTTACTGAGGATATCCACCGTTAGTGGCCGCCAAAATACTGATACAATTTGAAAGGATTACAAGAAACAACGTTTTGGTATTATGAAATAAAACTGCGTTTACGGAATATATCGCGTTTACTTGATTGTCTACTATCCCGACGTTTCGAATACTTTACAGCATTCACGATCACGGGCCTACTTAAATGTTAGACTTCCATGGCTGATATATTGTTTTTGATGTGAAACATCTAATGCGGAGGGAGGGTAAAATCGGCTGTTAGCGTGGCGACGCTTTTATTTTACTAGTCCCGTTCAAATCTTGCAAGTTCAATTTGACACACTTCCCGGTTTCCGATTGAGCTGAAATTTTCCACGCATACGTATATCGCGTGACAATGAAATATTATGATGACATGGAGCTGATCTGATGATGGAGTTGAAAGGTGACTACAGTAACTCTGTAATGAAACGACGAAACCCCATCGAGTTTGGAATCGTTTGATTCGTCTTGACGAGTACTTTGGTATCCAGAGTCTGATGATGGAGCTGGAAGGTGGTCATAATTAAAAGTCGCAACTCATCGATTTAGGGCTAGTTTGAGTTATCTTGAATAGTACCATAGTCCTAGATGATATTCAGGGTCTAATAATGCAGCCGGAGGGCCATGGGCACTATGCTATAAAGCGCCGCAATTCCATCAACTTTGGAATCGTTTGCTTCGTTTTGACAAGTACTTTGTCCCTAGATGAAATCCAGGGCCTGATGATGATGATTTATGTCCATTTCCATTATTTTAGACATGTCATAATTTTATACAAGCACATTGAAAAGTTGTGATCACTTTGTTTCTAGGTACTCATTATTTCTACAAAATAATTTCAATGTTTTCACATCTGGTAGACGTCCCGCGACATCTAATTTTTTTTTTTAACATTTCGTGTAAAACATTTATCAGTAAGTGTTATAACGTTAGCATGTTCGACTGCTGATCATGAGATCTTGAGTTCGATCCCCGGGTCGGACAATGTTATTGAACTTTATCGTAAAAAGAAAAATTCTCAGTAGCAGTCCGGAGTTTGGAAATGTGCCTGGTAGGCTCTATTCTTGCATACATTGCTCACTTCCTCAAAATTAATAATTCTCTTCATACACGCTCGCCGTTCGGAGACTCCTGACTCCACCTTCCTTCAATACATGACCGATTTAGTCTAGTTAGGTGAGTCTCAGTCTCCCCCTGTACCTACATCCTTCCACTTTCGCATTGTATATCTTCTTAACCAGTCGCACGGCCAGCATTATTTTAACATGTCCGTACCATTGGAGCATTCCCTCTCGCATCTTTACATATACAATGTATTTTTTTGATAAATTGTAAACAAATAGGTACACACATATGATATTAGAAGGAGGACTTGACTAGGATTTACTACTGTACGTACCATTTACATCAAAGTACAAATTAAAACTACCTACATGATCAAATTCTAATCCCTGGGAGAAGTAATCTATTCCCTATCTAAGATTACTTTGGAGCCCGCAGGCTTAAGCGGGTTAACCGTCCATTAAAATCATTCGCCGCACCTGTTGATTACACTCACTAGAGGGTGCTGTACACAATTTAAGATTCTCATTATTTCCGCAGTGAATTGTTTGGTAACAATGCATTTATGTTGTTATTTTTATATGAATTTTTATTGCTAGTTGTAATATATCGTGATTTTTTAATAATGGAAAAATGGAATGTATAGGCATAGTTCTAGGTGTGTATCTTCTTAGCCTTTCAACACCAAAGAAATAAAGGGTTATGTAATTTTAACTATGTTCCTCATAGCATCAAATTAAAAAAGGGGTTTTCTTGTTCGTCTTGTTTAGTCTTGTTGGACCATAGGTTAAATACTAGAAAGACATTTTAGGATATTTTATTTTCCACTTATTGCTACTATTTTTATTGCACGCCTCATAAGCGAAGCGTTAAGGTGTGTACTACTGTCACTTCACACAAAACAACTAATTTTTCAAACTTAAAATGTCTCTATTTATAATATATTTCACTTGTAAAATAATATATAAGTACACACACATATCAAGAAAAAACACTATTTTTAACACACATGATATTTTTGACGCCATTTTTGTTTTTAAAGTACAATTTATGTGTGAATAAGGAAAAAGAGATTTATATATGAGCGGGAATCGAACTGTCTTTTCCAATCCGGGGAAGTGCTCTAAGCCACTGAGCTATCGTACTGACCTATTCAGCCAACCCAATCTCCTTATCACATTTGTCTTTACGACCAACGCCATCTATCGGAATGCATTTACATGCATTAAACCAATATAGTAAGTTTAATTTTGCAAATAAAATTCATACTATCGTAAAAAGAAATGTGATAAGGCTTTAAGGACTCTTTTAGAATTAATTTAGATAAAAAACTACTGGACGGATGTTGATGCAACTTTTTTTATTTGAAAGACCTTGATTAAACTTAAAGCTAGTATATATTCATTTTATCCCGCTACTATATCGGGAACCTGAGATATAACCGAAAAACTAGCTTTTGGCTGCGGCGAAGCCGCGGGCAAAGACGATATTTTGAGAAAAAATTACTGAATTAGGCGTGTCTAAACATAAAACGATTTTTTTTTTAGTTTTTTGTCTGTTTATCTGTTTATTTGTTCGCGCATCACGCAAAACTACTGGACTGATTTTAATGCAACTTTTTTTGTTTTATAGCTTTTGATTAGACTTAACAACTGGTATATGTTTTATCCTGCTACTATATCGGGAACCTGAGATATAACCTAAAAACTAGCTTTTGGCTGCGGTGGAGCCGCAGGTAAAGGCTAGTGGTTAATATTTCTAGACCGAACTGTCTATGATAATAAAATTTAAAAAAAACGTTGCTGACATGACATCAGACAGTGACAGTGTCAACATAATTTTGATACACAAAAATATTTTTTTTAAATTTTGTTATTTTTTACAATTTAATCAGGTATTACTTATGTGTTTTAAAATTGTAAATACGAGTATATTTACTATACAAGTGTCTCGACAATGAATGCGCTCCACTTATAACCAAATTATATTTTTTAAATAATTATTTTAATAAAGGCATAATGGGTGACGTCAAGTGCACTTTCGGTACGCGGATGCCGATAGACATCCACATGCTGAACGAGATCATCTACCGTGAGGTGAAGCACTTTAGAAACTACAAGATATACAGACCTAACTTTGGATGTTAGTAGTGCCCTAAGTCTTCATTGTAATTCTAATACTCTTGCTTGTCCCAGAGTGAATGGACCCCTCTCGACCGGGGAAGTAGCACTCTCTCACAAAAGATACCGTTAAACTACGGTAGGTACCTACTGGTGTTTCATATGGCAAGTGAGAGCGTCAGAGACCTACACCCCTTTACTTGCAGTTGGCAACGCGCGAGTGATGCTTCTAGTGTAGCTAGCATCTATTGGCTACGGTAACGCTTACCATTAAGCGGGCCCAATACCCCTTAGAATGAAAAACGAAACGTTAGACGAACTTTCGTTTTGCTTCATTGTGATTGGTCGCCTGAATCACGCGTCGAAACCTCGACTAATCAGTGGGTCTAGCCAAGTTGCATTCTATGATCGCTAACGCTAATAGAAAACTATTTAAATGTTTGGGAATTCCACATCTTTAACCATAGATAAAGAACCTATATTTATCTAAGTCTTTAAATTGTTAAGTCACGTGATTTAGCGTTTTAGATATTGATCTAAAACGCTAAATCACGTGACTTAACGTTAGAGATTTCAAATTTCCATACATTTTAATAGTTTTCTATAAGCGTTAGCGATCATAGAATGCAAGTTGGCTAGACCCTCTGGAATCACGCGTTGAACTGTTGATCAATAACAACGACTCGAAACGAAAGTTCGTTTTTCATTCTAAGGGGGCTGTTATTCTCTCGTCTCGACGTCTGATAGTCAGAGTGCTGGATTTGGTAGTATTGGAGACAGGGATCATGTCTAACTTTATTGTTTTTTAAAATTTATTTCTTTACATTCACACTCATCATCATAATCTTCACTCTACATTTTATAAGTGTGGTGATGGACTACTATATAAGTGTCACCTCCCCATTCTTTATCAAGAGATGACTAAGAGTGTGCATTCGCTCATATTCAATTAGTTTTCTATTCATATGCGTGTTTTAAATAACATCATAAAAACGGATCCGAATTTTACGAATGACCGTGTGTGCAGCGATCAGAGATTGGAGTATACACTAAAACATTTTGTAGGCAGAGATGATGAATTCGATTCGTTAAAAACTGGCTCGATATGAAACTTTCACGAATATAAAAACACGAAAATGAAGCAGTGCATAAACAAGCGTACATTCATTAAGAAGGATATATCAACTCATAATATCACAAATCACAAAAACTAATTGAACGCCATGACGATGCGACTTAGAGCCCCCGCATATTATGGCCACTAGTCGCCGCTACTAAACGCGACCATCAGTGGTTCAGTCAGATCACTCACGCCGCCACCAGTGGCAGCCACTTGTGGCTGGATGCGGCTTTCAGTGGCTGCCACTTGCGGCAGTTGTTCAAGTGTACTCGGCCGGCGACTGTGGCTGTGTGTGCGCGCGAGTCGAACGACAAAACGCGGCCACAAGCAGCGAGCGCGGTCAACTCCCGCAGCTTGTGGCTCGGACGCGGCCACTCAAACGCTCGGTGTGCGCTCGCTCTAAGAGCTCTAAGAGAGAGCTCTAAGAGCGAGCGTACATTGAGCCACTAGAGGCACTAGAACGACTAGTGGCCGCCACAAGTTGCGGACGCGTTTCTCCATAAATTTTGTTTAGCATCGGCGCACACCGAGCGTTTGAGTGGCCGCGTCCGAGCCACAAGCTGCGGGTGTCGACCGCGCTCGCTACTTGTGGCCGCGTTTTGTCGTTTGCCTCTGTCGAGTATGCCGCAAGTGGCAGCCACTGAAAGCCGCATCCGGCCACCAGTGGCTGCCACTACTGGCGCCGTGAGTGGTCTGACTGAACCACTAGTGGTCGCGTTTAGTAGCGGCGACTGGTGGCCATAATGTGCGGAGGCTCTAAGGGAAGTAAGCAGTTGTCATCTACCGCATTACTGGTTACCACCAGTGCGAATAAAAACTGTTTTTTTGTCTGGTCTGGTAGACTGAAACACGAATAATTGCCACGAATGTCCCAAAAGCAGGTTAAATAACTAAGTAGATACCTTAAAAGAAGGATTACTACATCGAACGCGACTTAAAAGTTTCCGTATCTCCTGGATACCGTCCAGAGAATTGCTGAATTGGCAAAGCATCTGGTTTAGTTTTGAGCGGTCGTGAGGTAGATTCGTATGTTATTTACCTACATTATTGTGTGTATGATTTTATCCTTCGTACATATTATGCTAGTTCGTAGATCTAAACGATTGCTCCACTATAAAGCAGAAAGCACTGACATTGCTTATCCTATGCGGAGCATGGGCACATCGGCGTCTTAAAATAAACTAAGTGCATACCTCCTAAATTGATTGAAGCTTCCCACATTTAGGCAGATAGTCCGCTAGCTTTTCACTTCCAACTTATCCAAATCACCAGCTATTCCGGTAACAACAAAATTTTACGCGGCCCACGACCAGATCCAGGCTGAGTCGGAGGAACAGAAGCAGAAGGTAGACAACTACGACAACAATGTGGCACAAACGAGGGCTAAAGGACCCCGCAGCAAGTATCCCTCACCGGCTACGGAAAACCAGGCGTAAGTAACCTAACGTGTGCCCGGCCATGAAGCACCTCGGTGTATTTTGATTAAAGTGGGCCGTCCATTCATTCAAATTCAAAATTCAAAAATATCTTTATTTCATATGCCTATTAAATAGCACTTAAAATTTTCAAGAATACAATAATAATTAACACGAGCCTGAGGCGAGTGCATCCGCAACAACAAAGCGGCGATTGCAATCGCCACAAGCTGCCACATTCCAAAGTAAAACCTTTCATGAGCAGAACCCGGCAAGAAACCCGTGGGCCACCTTTTTTTTTAATTAATTTCTCATCCGTTAATTAAAATGCTCCTCACCATTTCGGTAGTATTCTTAGTATTTTGAGTGCATCAGTGATATTTTGATCTTTATTTTAGCACTTGACATGCTCAGCTACTATAAAGAACAAATTATTTGTAGAAAGTGGAAAAAGAGAACTTTACTGCGAGCAGAATTCGGACCTACGTCCCGTCAATGCGCGTGCCTACCCCGCAAGGGAAATGGCGTAAATGATACTTTTTAAAAGCAAAATAACTGCAAGGAAATAAATCCAGTACTCTCCAAGGAAAATGGTAACTGGCATACATACACACACACAAACAAACTTTAACCCCAAACGCATATACCGCCTCCATTCCATTCCGTCGGTCGTAGTAAAAATGTGGCGGAAAGGTAGTGGGAGGCTGTTTTATGACAAGTGATAATCCATTGTGTCTGCCTATCTTTCTGGCAATAGATGAGAGTCTACATAAATGTATATTGTGTATGTGACGTCACATCCAGCTAGCGCGGCTGGCTAAAACATAAAATATCTACTTAAAATTTAATTTTATGCTTACAATGTATGAGATTTTAAGCTAGTATATTAATTGTGTTTCTAAACGAATATTAGGTGGGTTAAAATAAATACCCCAACATTTTGTAAAATCATATAACTATGGGTAGATGAAACCGTTGAAACAACATATCAGCCTTGGAGGTCTACCATCTTAGTCCACCCGTGATCATAAATGCTGTAAAGTATTCGAAACGTCGGGATAGTAGAAAGATCAAGTAAACGCGATAGATTCCGTAAATAGTAGTTTTATTTCTAAATGTGTAACATTCGCGTAAATATCAGAAAGTATTATATTTTATTGTTTTCTTGTAAATATTTTAATAGATTCTGCCCGCGATTATATCCGTGTAAACTTCAGAATATAAAATATATAAAATGCTATTCCACGGAAACTATTCAGAAGTTGCGGCGTAAAAGCGTGACAATATTCACTTTTTCGTTTATAATATTAGTAAAGATATTTTTTAGTTTTATAAACAATTTATAATTGTGTATAAGTACCTAAATTAGGCTGAGAACCTTGAACACTAGCAATTTACGCCTACGACGCAAGACAGCTCTGTCACAAAACATATGAAGGAGTGGCATAACTCGCGAAAGAATGGTAATTTTGTATGGAATTTAAAAAAAAAAATTTGAAAGTTTTAGTGGACAATTATCCTTCCACACCTCCTTCAAGTCACGGGTTACTTTCTTTAAAGGGTCCCTTAAATCAAGTACAGTTCTCAATCCCCAATTCCAGCTTCGTCTTCCAGTTTATGGGTAATGTATATAATATTTTTTTTTTGTCTTTCTTTATACTACGATCTCTCTCCTTGCTGGGACATTAAATAGTATGTGTGTCGTATGCTATATTGGCGTGCTCAGTATGCGACCTGTGTCACATCCTACTTTATTTTTTTCAGCAAATCTTAGGGCATTTTGCGTTTTAGTCTGCAATTTATTAATTTCTTGTTCATCAAGTTTCTTGCCAGGCTGTTTGGGTGTTTTGTTATCCTTTTCATATAGGATTGTGTGTGCTGTAGTATCTCCTGTCTAACAGTTCCAATTTTTAGGTCTTGATGTAATTGCTCATTTGTGACAAACCAAGGAGCATTGGTTATTATTCTCAGCATTTTATTTTGAAATCTCTGCAGAATTTCGACATTGGAGTGAGACGCTGTTCCCCAAAGCTGGATACCATAGCTCCAGATAGGCTTTAGTATCGTCTTATACAAAAGGAGTTTATTGCTCCATGATAGTTGTGATTGGCGACCTATAAGCCTTTCAACAACACGGCATGGCACTACTATTGATGGTGTATTCACAAGATACTTATCTACAGTTTCAACGAGACCATTTATATCATATTTTAGCTACCACAAACCTCTTGTTACTCACGTGCCTATTCAGTCACTACGAGAAGAATCTACGAATGTAAAATAGTTTATTTGAAATATTTATTAATATATTTGATTCATTGCCTTAATGATAAATGATTGTATATTTTTACTGTGTTGTCATATTTTTACGTTAATAAAACCTTTTTTATTTAGATAAAATCTTTTTGATTAATTTTAATATTTATCGTTAATCACTAATGCATTTTAGTTATTTTTTTTCCATGCGCCAAAGAAGTATAACTTCTAACGCGTGTACATAAGTACACACATTTTAATTATTTTTGTGAACTTTTCGAGTGTGGTTTCATTTTGTTCTGTTGATTTTAAGAATTCCTTTACCTTGGCCTCGTGTTCTGGTGGACCTTCATAAGGATGGGGTTGGAAAACCTCGAGCAGGTATTCCGAAAACGTGTTAGCTTTTTCCTCGTCACTTCGCGCCCAACTGTTATCTGGTTTTCTGATAGGAGGTGAGGTGTGTACTTGTCGTTTTATTTTTCTGGTGGCTTTCCATAGAGAATAATCTGTAGCTGTAGTTGCATTAAGACTTTCAAGATAAACCTGAATTCCTGAATTACGGTCATGTTCTAGCATGCACTTAAGCTCTTTTACTTTTTTGTTTAAGCGTTTTTTTAATTCAGAGCATCTGCTTTTCTGCCACAATTTTCGGATTTCTCGTTTCTCCTTGATTTTATCCAGAATCCTTGGGGGTATTAGTTGGTTGGCAAATTTATGTTGACTTAGTGGAGTCGAGTTCTATGCAGCATTTTGAATATTTGTGTTGAAATATTCCACAGCAACTATGATGTCATTTTCTGTTTGGAGCGAAATGGGCGCAGTCAAAGCTACATCTACAAGATCCCGAAAGAGAACCCAATTAGTCTTTTGGCTCTGTAAGGTGCATTTTTTACTAGTTTCTTTAACCTCAGTTGTGATTTCTACTAATATAGGAGAGTGATCCGATGATAGATTCCAGCAACTATAGCAGGATATGTTGGTTTTTGCTATACCTTTGGTGATGCAGAAGTCAATAACATCCGGTATTTTCCCTTTGTCAGTAGTTGGTTGACCTGAGGAGATCACATTCATAGTCCTTGCCTGCACACATTTGAGAAATTCCCGACCCCTAGGCGAAATGAGCCTGGAGCCCCAAAACGTATGTTTGGAGTTGACTACAACGCCAAACCAGCGGCTATGAAACGACTTCCAAGTGATTTGAAATAATCTTCAAACAGTTGGTCTTTTATAATGTGCTTTGGAGGGCAGTAAAGGGCTGATACTGTGAGGTTGCAGAGCCAGTCACAAACTACCACATTGGTTGCTTGGATGTAGTCCTTAGAATATGACTGGGACTGATAGTGTTTCAAATTCAAATTCAAAAATATCTTTATTTCATAGGCCTATTAAGTAGCACTTAAAATCGTCAATAATACACTAATAATTAAAATAATTAACACGAGCGCCTGAGGCGAGTGCAACCGCAATAACAAAGTGGCGATTGCAATCGCCACAAGCGCCCGGATTCCGTAATAAAGCCTTTCATGAGAAGAACCCTGCAAGAAACTCATGGGCCACTTTTTTAAATTGCCAATTTATTACAATTTAATATAATCTTTATAACTAAAATTACATTATATCTTATAAAACAATTTAGAAAATTAATGAATGAGGAGCAGCTCAAGCCCATTTAGTTTTATCCTCAAGATAATCCGAAACAGTGTAATAACCTTGATTACAAAGTCAAATTTTTATGGCTTTCTTAAACTTATTTAGTGGCATGTTTCGGACATTCTCAGGAATTTTATTGTAGAAGCATATACATTGCCCCATGAAAGATCTACTGATTCTGTGAAGACGAGTACTGTGAGCAACAAGATTGCCTTTGTTCCTTGTATTAATGTGATGAACGTCGCTATACTTATCAAAGCTTCTGATGTTTTTCTTGACATACAACAGATTTTCATATATAAATTGAGACACGACAGTTAGAATATTTATTTCTTTAAATTTCTGTCTAAGGGAAACTCTCGGGCCCAGATTATAGATTGCACGAACGGCCCTTTTCTGAAGTACAAATATAGAATTTAAATCGGCGGAGCATCCCCATATCAGTATGCCATAGGACATAATAGTATGAAAGTAACTGAAATAAACTATTCTAGCCGTTTCAACATCAGTTAATAATCTAATTTTTTTTACCGCATATGCCGCTGAGCTAAGCCTACCTGAAATTTTTTTAATATGGGGGTCCCATTGGAGTTTGTTATCTATAGTGATACCTAGGAAAACCGTGGACTCCACAAGGTCCAGTTCGACGCCATTCAATTGTACATTGGTTTCTACATGCCTTACATTGGGTGTAGTAAATTTTATACATTTAGTTTTATTTTCACTTAAAACTAGGTTATTAGTATTGAACCAATGAACAACTTTAGATAGTGTGTTGTTCACATCGTCATAATTAAGTTGTTGCCTTCTTATTTTAAATAATAAAGATGATGATTATCTGCGACAACACAATATTTCGATTATCTCCTACGTAGTATGGTAGGTCATTAATATAGACTAAGAACATAAATGGCCCCAACATGGACCCCTGCGGCTCACCCATTGTCATGACAGACCCATGTGATAACGTGCCATTAACATCGACCCTTTGAATTCTATTGCTCAAATAAGAAGTCAAAAGCTCGAGAGCCCTGTTCCTGATTCCGTAATAGTATAACTTTTTAATGAGGGTTTCATGATGTACACAGTCAAATGCTTTAGACAAATCGCAAAATACACCTAACGCATCGTGCGAATCTTCCCAAGCTTTAAATATGGTTTTTAACAATTCTAGACCTGCATCAGTAGTAGAGCGATTCTTTGTGAAGCCGAACTGGTTTTTATGAAAAAAATTATGATTGTCAAAATGATCAACCATTTGTTTGAGAATAAGCTTCTCAAATACTTTACTTAGGGTTGGTATTACAAAAATTGGACGAAAACTATTAAGGTCTGAGGTACTGCCAGATTTAAACAAAGGAATTACTCTACTAAACTTCATAAGGTCGGGGAATACACCATTAACAAAACAACCGCTAAACACAGATGTCAATTGGGGAGCAATAATATGAATAATTGAGTTAACTAACTTAACAGACATACCCCATAAATCCGCAGTTTTTTTAATATTAAGACTTTTAAAAGAATTTATAACACTGATTACATTGACATCCGAGAATTTAAAGTAAGTATTACATATCGGAACACATTGCCTATGGAGCAATTCGGCTGCAGTAGGAGACAACGTCAGATGTTTTGTTGTTAAAACAGGAATATTAGTAAAATAATTTTCAAATGCCGTTGCCACTTCTCGATTCGCTCTTACATTTTTGTCATCTATTGGTTTTGATCAGAACAGCTGAGCCACCATGAGCTTTACAACCTGGATGCAAAGTATGGTATAGAGTATACTCCGGGATTTTAAGAAAGCTTTTGGATGTAAAGTGGGTTTCGGAGATCAGCATAACATCAATCTTGTTAACTTTGAGGAACATTTTTAACTCATTTGAGTGGTTGGACAGGCCATTAGCATTTCCAGATACACATTTTTAGTGCTGAGAATATGACGGCAATCTTGACATGAGTTCTACTAGCATTTGTGTCATTTTTAGCATTTGGTTCATAAGTGCTTGTATTGATTCATTAAAGATGCGAAGGGCGTCTGACATGTTGTCTTGTTCAGAGTTTGTGAAATTTTTATTTGTGGTTGGTTTTGGTGTACTTTTGACGGCTGAAGCATATGATGATTTTCCTGGATCAATGTTTGTTTGTTTTTCCCTGGTTGTTGATTCTGGTTTGTATGATTGAGGTATTTTGATGTTAGAGGACGGATACTTTATCTTTTGTAGTTCTTTATACACTATACAACCCTTGTAATTGGCAGGATGGTTTCCTTCGCAAAGTATGCATTTCACTTTATCCGAACGTTCCTTTCTAGAACAATTTGAAGTGTGGTGGGATCCTGCACATTTGACACATTTGGGTTGTCTATGACAGAGTTTTTGCGTGTGCCCATACTGCTGGCAGCTGGAACATTGGGGAATTTACACGTTTAGGTCTCAGTGGTTCGAACAGAACACAGCAGTTGAGTAGTGACTTTATATTATAAATGTCTTTGTTGTTATAGCTGGGTTGTAAACCTATGTAAAACATGGGAAGAGGTATTTTAGTTTTACTATTTTTTATATTCCAGACATTAGTAGGTTTATGGTTCTGCTCTTCTAAGGCATGTTTTAATTCTTCAATGTCCGTTGAGGCGTGGATACCTTTATGTACCACTCTAAAGCTCCTCTCCTGCTTTGGTTGGTATGTGAAAAACTCAGTGTTTCTATTTTTTAGTTCTTTGTATATAATGGAGTAGGACTCTGGGGATTTTATTTGGATTTTCACACGCTCTCCCTGTAATATTTTGATTTCATTGTCTCCACATGCTACATTTTCTAACATGTTATTAAGGGGCTGGATATTGCTGACCCTGTCAACAAAGAGCGGTGGAGGTCTAATTACTGTTTGTATTTTCTGTTCCGTAGGTTTTAGTTGGTCAGTATTTCCAAGTTCAGAGAAGCTATTCGAGGTTGATATCGGAGCCGGAAGCCAGTAATTACTGAGCTTCATTTGTTTTTGATGCCGTATCACTGCTTCAGGGCTGTTTCTCAGCCTTTTGCGATATTTCACCTCTTTCCAGTTTTGTGTAGTGTGTTTATCATTTGTAACTGTTTGTTCCTTGTAAAGTAGTGTTTTTTCAAGTTCTTTAGTTTCAGTATCCTCATCGATTATCACAACCTTAGATGAAGTCAAGGGTCCGCTGAATGAGTTTGATCTGGGTCTACTTAAGAACATTCCTTTGTGTAAATATTTGCTGAGCGATGTTAGGTTTAGGGTCACTAATTTTTTTCGTTACCGCAGTTAATACGTTAGGGCGAGATTTGACAGAATCCGTGGGGCAGCCTGAGCTCTGTTCCGAGAAACATTGTTCAGGGAGGGATTCTCTACCAAGTGTGGTATTTCATATGAGATTTTGCTGATCCACAGCTTCGTCTTTTCTGTCAGGGTGAGTTCCCTTATAGGTCACGTCTTACAGGACTAGAGGCATGCCCATGCCTACTGGTTTTGGTTCGAGCTAGGTATTTGATTTCCCTAGTACCTCCTATATCTGGGGTGCATTCCCCTATCCACCATCCGGGGGCGCGGTCGATGGGAGGCCAGCAACTCCACACGACGTATATAATAATAGCGTATATACCACTATTACATAATAAATGCAAAAGGTTTTAACCTGAATTTCAAGCTAATTTATTTAAAGACTAGCATAATATTTCAGTTTGTTGTCACATTTTTTATAATATATATTTATAATAAAGATTCCGTTATATCGATCTAGATAAACAGGCGTGTCTATTCTAGTTAAGTAAAGCAATAAAAAACTGAAGATCTGATTTCGCATAATAACTTGTAAATTAAAACATTGTTGTGACCGAAGTGTTCTTTTTTTTTATTCCAAGATTATTAGACAAACATTTTAAACACATTTTATTACAGAAAAGAGATGTTTAATTCTTTAACAAAAAATGCAATTTTTTGTTTTAGTTGGTTTTCGTAATACTTTTTAATATAGGTGTACGTGAATATCTATGAAATATTATTACAAATAATATTACTGTTACAGAATCTATCTTGACTCCCGTGAGCATGAACGCTGTAATATTATTTAAAAAAAATGCTATTCAAAACGTCGGGATTGTAGAAAATCAAGTAAACGCAATAGATTCCCTAAAAGTCACCAAAGTAGATTTATTTAATTATTTTGTTTTTTCCTTCCAGTTACGGGTGGTACAACACACCACTGGTACCAATGGACAGGAACGACAGGCGTTTCTACTTCCCTAAACGGGAGAGCTCACATACCAAGATTGAAATCATTATTCTCATGTCGAACCCCAAAAATAAGAAATAATCAATTATCATGAATTATGATGAAATATATATTATGTTAAAACCAATGTATCCCGATGACCAATTCAAATAATAAATGAAGTAATATCCTCATCAAACTTGCTTTTTTTTTTTTCAACCCGTTTTCTTTCCCACTATTGCATGGGCACGCGTCTGACGGGTCTCCTCCCATCGTGAGAGGGATTAGGCCATACTCCACCACGCTGGCCCAATGCAGGTTAGCAGAATTCACAAGCCGTTGAGAAAATCACTTATAGACATGCAGGTTTGACGATGTTTTAAACAAATACACACATAATTTCGAAAAATTTAGAAAAGTCGACGTGTGTCCTGTACGAGGTCTGAACCTTGGATTCGGGATCAAACTTGATACTTGTCTTTTCAATTCTTGGTTTACCCTTAGGCTATTAACTTCAAATGAAGGCCTTCAAATTGTAGGGCTGCTTGTATGTGGCTTACACATCAACGATCACTCTACTTACTTACAACTATCAACAGAAGAGTTCCAATATTTTAGTTTCAATATTTTAAATGTTTTGATCTATTAAAGAAGTGCTCTAAGCCGCTGAGCATGGAAGTAACATGTAGGTCCATCATCATCACATCACCTATCGGATGCATTTACATGCATTAATCCAATATAGTAAGTTTCATTTTGCATTTATTTATCAGCCTTGGACGTCTATCATCTAAGTCGTAAACGTAGTTTTATTTCAAAATGTGTAACATTCGCGTAAATATCAGAAAATATTTAATTTTGCAATTAAAATTACTACTATTTGATAACGTGATTTTTTTTGATATTTTGATATATTTTTAGCACTTGACGCCAACCCTTTTTTTACCTAACCGCACGCCTCATCGTTCACCCAATAAAGAAAACCGCCGTGTGCCGTCTCTCCGCCTGTCTAGGTAAACATTTTGTCCGCTCCTTAGAAGCTTTGTCTCTGTTCAATTTCTTCATGTGGTGTGGCGACGAGAGGGTCCCAAAAAGCAGTAGCTATCGAGTGATGTGATTTATACAAGCTTGCATACAGGATCAATGCAGCATATAAAACTTATCTAAATCAAAATAGTGATAAATCAGAATTAAACTTGTTTAACCTTTATTATTACAGACATTCGTCATTAGAAATAGTTCACAATCATACAGTTTTCAACTGAGAATCACTCCAAGTTTAATTGCAGGTTACTTATTCATCAGAGTCCTTCTTCGTAGCATATTGATTCCAAACACGGGTGGTCTTATTCTTGAAATCTTTCCTGTCTAAAGGGCGCAGATGAGCAGCAGCCACACGGTCTCTGTGTAATCACAAAATTATTTTAGAATATTTTGATCTGTATTTTAGCACTTGACATGCTCAGCTACTTTAAAGAACAAATTATTGAAGTTATACTTCTTTGGGCGCGTTAGGGAAAAATTATGCGAGTAAATTTTTACGATGCGCGCGCACACCTTCACGAAAAACCGACACCCTGAAGTTACCTATAGTCAACATGTTTGCTTTTTTGTGATTTTAAATAAACTTTATAGATAATGCGTTATAATAAAACTTTCAATGTAATAATAAAATAATATAATACCTTTTTTAATGTAATAATAACTTTTTGCTATTGTTAGTGTCGTTTTTTCTACAAACGTAAAATAAGGCGAAATATAAAATTTTTGAAAAGATTTTTATCTCGTTACGCCAAAGAAGTATAACTTCTAACGCGTGTACATAAGTACACACAAACTTTTTTTTGTAAAATTAGAAAAAGGGAACTTGACTGCAAGCAGCCAGTTTTTGATATCTTTACGATGCACTATGCGAAACAAATGTAAAGTGGAGATTTCGAATCATCGTTGTGTAACTGTAATAGCTTAGCGGTCAAGAGCACTTCCGCGGATTGGATAGGACGCAGGTTTGAATGTTCCCTATTCCACTTTCACAAAAATTTGTAGCCACTGTGCACCATTTAATTTCTCAGATATGAAATGAAAGAATAAACGGCTATCTGTTGCTACAGTCAAAACGCACTGACGTGCTTCCTGACCGGTCACACAGGAGGTGGTGGTACCGACAAGCTCGGGCCCGATAGCAAATGAGTATTCTCACTTGGTACCCAGCCCTACCACCAGTAATGCAATGGGTGATAATTGCTTACTTCCCTTACGACACCCGCGGGAATAGATGGGGTGGTGACACTTGTATTCTTAGTCCATCACCACACGGACATAATATCCTTGGTATTTATTTAATTTATTTTATTTGTAGTAATATAAATATTCCTACTGATCTTTTTAGAAAGCAGGCAATATGACAAAATGCTCTATTTAAAAGATCTTAGTGCACATCCGTATATAGTTAGAAGCGTATACCGTATACTGAGGTAGTGTATACAGAGTTGAGATTACAGTGTAGTACATAGGCCTGATAATGTAAGTTTTACACCTTTAAAGCACAAAAAACATACACCTTCTTTCTTCTTTCTAACTAAGCCGTTATTACCCATTGAGAGTGAGAGTACGCACTTGCTATCAGGCCCGAACGGGTTGGTACCACCATCTCCTGTGTTACCGGTCATGAAGCACGTCAGTGTGTTTTGGCTGTAGCAGAAGATAGCCGTTTATTCTTTCATTTCATATCTGAGAAATGAAATAGTGCGCAGTGGCTTGACAATACTCTCAGCAACTGTCGGTATAGTTGAAGTCCATGAGCGACGGTTACCACTTACCATCAGGTGGGCCATGACTCATCTGTCATCATTAGCAATTAAAACAAAAACCTATCAATATCGCTATCATGTCAAGACTGTCAGCCTGAAACATCCAAACTCACGCAAACTCCTCGTAAGTCTTGGCAGTGTATATGGCATCACATTTCACGTCGTTCACTCTCCAATACTTTCTGTCTTCCTCTACAGAACCCTTCAATTGATCTTCCATCGCTGCAAAGTCATCTTGACTCAAAGGTTTGTCCATCTGTTAGGTATTATAAAACAATTAATATGCAAGCTTAGTATGCAACTTATTTAATAATATATATTGTACTATAAATATATATATATATTACACGCACAATTGCAAAACCTTATTGTTTGTTGTACCTATTTATCAAGGGTTTTTACTCTTTGGGTTTTTATAAAATAAGATATAACGTAGTTGTTAAGATCTCTTTGTTATCAGTATGGAAATAACAAATGGTTGCCATGGAAATCCTTTTATTATACTACTTCCATCGGAGATTATGTTATTAACAAAATATGCACAGACGTAGAAAAGATATTAAGCATATTATGTAGGTACTACATAACTGCGTGTGAAATAAAACTTGAATAGTACCCCTATTCCAACATACTACCAGCGCGGCTTGAGAAGTCTTAGAGGTATACCTATATAATCTACTCTTTGCGTAAAGGAAAATATAGACATCCATGAAAACGGTAGTACCTATAAGAAAACGGATGCACCGCACGTAGGTATGTTTCAAAACTACAAGGCTGCAAATCAAACAAAAATTTAAGTACGCTGATTGTTTGTAATCAACAACAACCACTCGAGTGGCTAAAGTAACACGATCAATCAACTCACGTCACAGTGTGGATACTTGTCGTACAATTTTATTAACAATATCCAGTTGGTACTGTTAGGTAATGATACTGTCTTAATCTAGAATACATGCAGTTCCCTCAGAATAGATATGGTATCAAGGTAACCACCACATCTTGGTCTTCATACGGCTTTTATATCGGCATACTTAATTTATCTTTTATTTTTCCTTTTTTGTATAGGTACAAGCCCATTTTTTTAAGTGGGCAAAAATTTCCACTCCCCGCTGCCCGGGGGGACCACAGTGTAGTTTGGAGCTCGCACCCACTAAAAACACACTGTGCGCCTTCGCCCGTCCTTACTACGGCGGATCACGGGTACCGCGTCGTATCGCCCATGATCCGCAGGTTCTCTTGTGTGACGCCCCTCACACTTGGGCATCACACCTTCGCGGAAGGCTTCCGCGGACGGCAGGGTAATCTATAGGTACAGGCCCGCTTTATGTTAAGCGGTTACCAAAAGCACCTTTCCCGCGTTTTCAGCTCTAGGAAACGGGATAAAGAGGGCTTAACGAGGATTAAGGGAACTTGTACCTCCATTCTCACAAACGAAACACAGCGGCAGAAATGCCTACCGCCCTTTACATACACGGTACACACTACAGTACTACAACTCTACATGAGTACGAAGTAAACTTTAAAAATTAAGAAAGGATATTAAGGAGAGGATAGGAAGGAAAACAACAGAGGATAGGCCCTCTCTATCCTCTCCTTATCAGGCAGGAGTACCTGCCGTTGTTCCACGCGAACTTGTGAGAGGGTGGTACGGTGTCGCTCGACATCGCCAACGCCTTCAATAGTCTGCCATTCGGCTGCATCAAGGAGGCACTCCGGTACCATGGAGTGCCCCTCTACCTAAAGCGGCTGGTGGCAGACTACCTCGACGGCCGCAGCGTCCTCTTCATGGACCGGGAAAGGGACGTTGTAAGGAGGGCTATGTCGTGCGGCGTTCCGCAGGGTTCGTTTCTTGGGCCGCTCCTGTGGGACATCGGCTACGACTGGTGGGTCCGTGGCCGGCTCCCCCCCGGGCTGCGCGTAATTTGCTACGCAGACGATACGATACGCTCGTCGCAACCCGGGGCAGGACTCTCGAGGAGGAGGCAACACCTCAGGTACCGCGGAGGTGGTCAGGCGGATCGAGGCGCTGGGGCTTAGGGTGGCCCTTGAAAAGTCGGAGGCCCTACTCTTCCATGGGCCCCGACGTAGCCCACCCGCCAGCGCCTCGATAATGGTCAATGGTGTGGGACTCCCGATCCAGGCCCACATCAAATATCTGTATTGGATGGACGGTGGCACTTTGACGAGCACTTCCACCGTCTTGCGCCAAAGCTCGTCGGCACGGCGTCCGCCCTCGGGCGACTGATGCCGAATCTGGGCGGACCGAGTCTCACGTGTCGACGACTCTACGCGGGGGTAGTACGGTTGATGGCATTGTACGGCGCGCCCGTGTGGGCGGTGTCCCTGGCCGCTCGCAATAGGGCCCTTCTGTGGCGTCCACAGAGGGTCGTAGCGGTCAGGGCAATACGCGGGTACCGCACGGTCTCGACTGATGCAGCCTGCGCGTTGGCCGGAACCCCCCCGTGGAATCTGGAGGCGGAGGTGCTCGCCGACGTCTATCGGCAGGCGTCGAGGGCGCGGGGGCAGCCGCCCCTCGCCGAGCGTAATCTCATCGTGGCGGCCCGCCGCGCCACCGTCTTAAAGTGGAAGTCTCGGCTGGAGACGCCCCGGGCTGGTCTCTGAACCGTGGGGGCGCTCCAGCCGATCTTGGAAGAATGAGCAAGGCGGCAGCACGGGGTCCTCACCTTCCGGTTGGTGCAGGTTTTGTCGGGGCATGGTTGCTTCGGCAAATACCTGCACATGATCGCTAGGAGGGAGACGACCCCAGGCTGTCACCACTGTGACTACGGCGAGGATTCGGCGCAGCACACGCTCGAGTCGTGCCCGGCCTGGGATGAGCAGCGCCGGGAACTCGTTGCAGTCATAGGCGTGGACCTGTCGCTGCCGGCCGTTGCGCGAGCGATGGTTGCCAGTGACAGGGCCTGGACCGCGGTCGCCGCCTTCTGCGAGGCTGTAATCTCGCGGAAGGAGGCAGCGGAGAGGGCCCGGGAGGAGTATTCCTTCGCGGACCCGATTCGCCGCCGGTGTGCGGGGTGACGTGCGCGCACTTATCTGCGCCTGATGCCGCCCTAGCCGAGGCTGTGGATGGTGGGGCTGGGGAGAACCCTGCCGTCCGCGGAAGACCTTCGCGGTAGCGAAGGTGTGACGCCCAAGTGTGCGGGGCGTCGCACAAGAGACGGTGCCCGAAGGGGCTGCCGCCTGTGGATCGCGGTGAAACGACGCGGTACCCGTGATCCGCCGTAGTAAGGCCGGGTGAGGGCGCACGGTGGGTTTTTAGTGGGTGAGAGCCCCACATTACCTCGTTGTCTCCCCGGGCAGTGGGGTGTATGGTAGGACATTTTTGCCCACCTAAAATAAAAACTAAATAAAAAAGGGTGGTACTTCCCCGATCGAGCCGTCCCATTCATGCTGGGATAATCTCGAGGCTCTACAACTATGAGATAAATAACGTTGCTTTACACTAATATTCTATGATAGAACTGGCAGTACTCCACTGTATTCGCGGACCACTGTCATATAGTTTATTTAGTACGTGATATAGAAGAATCTGGAGCGTAGCAGGGGATTCAAAGTACGTCACTCAAACTTAAAATAGTGATGCTCTCGAGGTGGACACTCTACATTTTATCACCCTCTATACTACACAGTTCCAGTGGTCCGCCAATACAGGCAGGAAGATACGGTACACTGCGAGTGTATTTAGTGGGTGAGCGCCCCACACTACCCTCTCCGTTGCCCCGAATGACGGGTTAGGTACATTTTCCGCCTTAACAACACTCTCCCAATTGACGCGGCTTATTCAAGCTGAAAACAAGGTTTTACCACTACATAACTAATGAAATTATACCAATAGACGTAGAAACTACTTGTTATGTCACTAGCAGCTATTTCAAGTGTAACTAACTCTAAACAAAGCCTTTTTCGAACATGAGTAACCAAAACACATGTGAACTATATTTATCAATCACGACTCTTGCGTGCAGCTGTTAGTGGTTTCATTAGCCTTGTGTGAAATAAAATTCGAATCAATTAAAACTATTGTTGTGATTGTAATAATAATTAACAGAGGCATCAAGTAAAAAAAATCAAACATCACAATGGATAGACATAGCTATTTACGTAAGTATCTTAATAAATACATTTTTAAGCTATGTTAGGAGAGTCAAGCTTATTGACTTTGAGACGCAAGACTCATCATTTACATAGCACCTGTATCCCCGAAGGGGGCTGGCAGAAGTGTATTATACACTCACGGTTCGCCAACTATGTTTAAGTCCCACGTAATAGGGGGCGAACCTATTGCAATCTAGTGGGCACATTTCCAAACTACAGACTGCTACTGAAAATTTTTATTTTTACGAAAAACATTACCTCCGCCATTTATAAATATATTAAGCCGGGGATCGAACACGAGACCTCGTGATCAGCAGTCGCTCACACTACCGCTGCACCACCGAGGCAGCTTGGAACTATATTAAGACTACTACTAAGACTCATTTAACTCTTTCTAAGTCCTCTACGCCTCATCTAAGGGTGTGTACATATTATCTATTCGTGGATTAAAATTCTTATTATTTGTACCCACTATTAATAGAAACTAAATGTCGTATATTATTTAATGTAAGTATACTACTGTCCTACTTCCTACTATAATTCCTACTACTTAATAATATTAGATATGTTGAAGTGTATGAAGATATTTTTTTTTACATGTTCTAAGCGAGTGCTTGACTATACCCTACCTTATGGGAAATAAGTAAGTGGAAATATAATCTAGGATGGTACGCACTACCACCGAAGGAATGTAACATAGTTCCAGTGGCCCGCCAATAAAGGCGGAGAGACGGCACACGGCGGGTTTCTTTAGTGGGTGAAGGCCCCACACTACCCTGTTAGTTGCCCCGAAGATTTTTTACCGCCTTAAAAAAAAACAGGATGGTACGCACTAGCTTAGTAAAAACTTATTCACTCTAGCCTTGAAGACACCCACATTGTAATTGGACGGGAATACCGAAGCTGGCAAGTTATTCCATTCCATTGCTGTGCGTATTATGAATGATGAAGCGAATCGTTTTGTTCGGAAAGATGGGATAAATAATATATTTAGAGAGGATGAGATATTTGTTAGGTAATTAGAGGAGATACTGGGTTAACATATATTTATTACACAGAAAGGAGAATATAGTTCCCGTAGGATATCTTTTTTCAGCAACCAACAAGCTAAACGGATTTATACATTTTTTACCATCCATCTATCCATCCATCAGCCTTTTAAAGTCCTCTGCTGGACATAGGCCTCCCCAAGAATGGGGGATAGTGCCGTAATCGCCACGCTTGGCAGGCGGGTTGGCGATCGCAGTGGATGTTGTTAATACTCGAAGGAGTGCTGCTGCCCACTCCTCCGGTATCCCCTCAGTCAGCTCTTACGACTCCCGTGGGTGGAGAGGGGTGGGACAATTCTAAAGCCGGCCCTACACGGCCAGAATTTTTTACACATTTGAGAAATTTGGTATAAAAATAAATTTAATAGATATAATATAAGCAGGTCCTGTGAGATATGCCTTAACGACCCTATAGACCAAATCTTGAAACCTTTTTCAAGAGATGTTTCAGTCTATCCATCCATCTACCCATCCATCAGCCTTTCAACGTCCACTGCTGGACATAGGCCTCCCCAAGAGAACGCCACAACGAGCGGTCCCGTCATGGCGGATAATGTCGTAATCGCCACGCTTGGCAGGCGGGTTGGCGATCGCAGTGGATGTTGTTAATACTCAAGGGAGTGCTGCAGTCGGCACTTACGACTCCCGTGGGTAGAGAGGGGTGGGACAATTCTAAAGCCGGCCCCACACGGCACAGTAAAGTCTATCAGGTTCCCCTATATAACTATATTTGATGCTGCTTTTTCAACAGTGATTGACATATTCATAATAAATATTTCGCTGAGCTGCAGTTACGTCAACTACCAAATATTTAAAGGTTTTGATTCAAATAACAACGCCACTGAGTATATTGACGACATGTTTAACTCTAGCAATCAGACGGATAACGCTACGCAATCAATGCAGATTGTAAATAGAGAAACTACAACAATATTTAATAATGAGGTAAGTAATTAAAAATATTTTTATCGCATCTAAAACACTACACTAATTTATCGTGTTTTGATAAAGATTTATTTTTATTCAGACATCTACAAATGTACCTAATAAAATACCACCCGTAAATTTGAAGAATTTCACAACAAAATGTCCTGAAACCGAACATCCCATTAGCTTGGGCACCTACGAGATACCAACACAACGAGACCTCGTTCTGTTCACGAAGAGGACCCTCTTGAAGATGTTCAATAGCTATCATAAAAAATCACTGTTTTTGCTCAAGGACATTAAAGAGGTAAATAAAAATCACGATGTTGCTTTATCGAGACAATAGCAACACAAGACAAAGTACTTAGGTACATTTTAGGTACCTACAGGTTGTTGCATTTTAGGTACAACATTTATGCTCGGGGTGAATATGTATTTTAGCCGTTTGGTAGTTGTTTATCAATATTTTGTAGTTTGTGACGTAATCAAAGTATATCTACTTCGTATAATCAAATTCTCCCTCTAGAAATTGGGTTAGTTATCGTTTTCGGGGAATTACAGGCTTAGCACACGGGCCTCGTAACGTAGTCGGTATTAACCGACTTCCGTGCACGAGGTCGTGGATTCGATTCCCACTCAGGACAATTATTTGTGTGATGAACACAGATATTTGTACTGCGTCTAGGTGTTTGCTATCTATTATATGTATTTATTTACAAAAAAAAGTAATATAATGTATTATATCCGTAATCTGGTACCCATAGCACAAGCGTTAAGCTTAGTTTGAGACCAGAGGACGTTGTGTGAAAATGTCCGTGAAGATTAAAAAAAAAAGAACAGAAAATGTACTGGTAATACCGACCTCTGCTCATAATATACCTATATGTTGTAATTTATATTTTTAAGCCACAGAACATGAAGTGAGAAAATGTGATATAGAAAATGATGAACTGGGTTGGAACCCACGTCGTTTGTAACGGTAATGCAGAAGATCAGACACACTTTTTATTCTAATACACACATAATTTCGAAGGTATGCGTCCTTGCGAGTTGCGAGGTCTCGTCTTTGCACTGATGATCGGATTCAATTCCTCATTGCAGTTCTTGGTCTTGCCAAGCCCGCTTTGTTCCCATAATTATTGAGCTAATAAGACTTTCATTATTAAACCTACTATTTTGTCTCGGTTTTATAGGTAACCAGAGCCGCTCAGGCATTAGAAAAGAAATGCATAGGCCCCGCGAAATCGTTATACAAGGATTGTGTGAAGCGGACCAGCAAGCAATGTGTATCATTCACCAAGGATCTTGTTACATTGATGGAAAAAAGAAAAGCTGCAGTATCTGATTTAATAGAGGTTTATATCATGGCATGTCCCAATATTATGCCTTTTTTTGTTATGGCGGGAAAAATGTACCTAACCGGACACCCCGTCGTTCAGGACAATGAACAGGGTAGTGTGCCCTCATCTACTAAATAAACCCACCGTGTGCCGTCTCTCCGCCTGTGTTCAATTATGTTGCACTACTTCATTGGTCGTAATATTGTACCTGAGGCTTTTATTCTATTAAAGAAAAATAAATAAACCTACTGAATCTATGATGCTGGACAGATGAGTTCGTTTAGATCGATCCTCAGTACAAACTCACAAAGCACCCTCATCTTGAAATTAGACGAACGTTCCATTTCTGGTGAATGACAATAGTCATGTAGAGAATAGAACTTGAATGCGTTAGAGATTTCCTGGGCAGGTTATTCAAGTCCAAGTCCAGTTACCCACATTGAAACAGTGTGGTGTAATTTGGTCTAAATACCTCACAATAAGTGAATGGAAAAGCACGCCTTTAAACCTATGAGTTCAAAAACTGGAAGTTTAGTTATAATTATTTTTCCCAAATTTGAAACCTTGATTACATAGGTACTATTATAATTACCTACATGTACTTATACAACTAGATTATTAGTAACTAGATTAATGATATACCTAATATAGGCGGGCTACTTAATTACTTACTATCACGCCGTATCCCTTGCAGGGTAGGCGGGCTATCATAATAATAATTACTTTAGAAAACCACGAGGAAAACAATTACGAAAAATTGTGGCTTTAATATGAGGAAACCAATAACGCTTATTGCACGAGCTGGGATTTAAATTAAGACCTTTGTATTTGGCATTCTTAAGCTACTTGGCGGTTAGACAATAGTATAGGTACATAATAGATTCAATTAACGGGATAGAATTAATATTACATAACAAATTTTACCAAATCTAGAGATAACAGTAGTTATTTGTAATTTTAATGAACAGGGAACACCATGTAACATGACGGAAATGAAGACGGACCCAATACAATTAATTAAAACGTTGGCTATGGACGAAGCGTCTCTGGAGTTTGCTCTGCCGGGGTTCTTACGACTAATTGGCGGATGTTTAACACATTGTTCTAAGTATGTGACCGTTCACATAATAAGTACGCATATAGGAGATTGTTTTAAAATAACGGTTGTTCACAGGCACCGCATTTCTTGGCAGGCAATTCGTCGCCCATCACGTCATATGACAGACCAAGATCTTGTTGTAAAACATTTTCTTTCGAGAAAAAACTACATCCAACTTATCAAGGACTCCGACATGCAAGAGGATCGAAGAATGCAGCTCATTTAAAAATAAACTGGACACATTCCGCGCATTCGACGGCAGTGAACACACCCTCTATGATCGATCGAGCTTCTTGTTTTTGCGTGCCATTCTCTAGATGTCGCTAGAATCAATGAACTTTTGACGTAAAGTATGAACTTGATTGGAACTTAGAATAAACTTAACCAAAATGTTTTTAGCTTTTTATGTGATGTGAATAGTGATGGCCGTGGGAAGATATTACAAATAACAATATATTATAAAACAATATGTGAGAACTGCGTGTGTGTATTATAAATGATAGAAGTCTACATCCTGGTTTCAACATTTATAGCTAGAAAAGTCCTTAGGATTATGGTATGTGATGTGTTATTTAGTATTTAAAATGTGTATTATTTGCATGTTCATGGCATAAACATACTCATAGACTTAAGACTACTAGTATTAGCACGTGCTACACACTAGTTTTTATAATCGACTCAAGGCGAAAGTAATTTTTAACCCACTTTCTCGCGCATTTATAAACTTCATAGGTACAACTTTTGAAGTAATTATTATATTTTTTTGATTTACGGATCTATGAATCTAAACTGTTTAGGTACCAATAGATTAAATAAATATTAATAATGCTATAAAAAGTTAATAGGTTTCTAAACAACCATACACTAGTAGGTATATATGGGAATGAGAACTTCAAATTCTTATTACTTTATGAAAAATTCAATCACATTAATAGGCTTCTAAACAACCATACACTAGTAGGTATATATGGGAATGAGAACTTCAAATTCTTATTACTTTATGAAAAATTCAATCACATTAATAGGCTTCTAAACAACCATACACTAGTAGGTATATATGGGAATGAGAACTTCAAATTCTTATTACTTTATGAAAAATTCAATCACATTCGTATTTGCTGCTCCATCCTACAATTTATTTTCTCTGATTTCTCTTAGTGCTTGAATTTGATATCGATTAATTCTAATCAAACACAAATTAACTATACAGCTTACTAATTGCCTGTGTTGTTGGGCTAACAAGTTATATATATATATTTTTTTTTTGAAATACAACTCCCTGCATTAAGGAATAATCTTTGAATCGCAGGGGACTTTACGAACATATAATTTCACAGACACAAAGTAAGTACACCCAGACTCAGAACAACCATTTGTGGATTACACAAAAACTTGTCCTGTATGGGAATCAAACCCGCAACACTCGGCGGCACTCTGCCATCTGTGCTGTATTGACTTAACTTCTGCATTGACTTAACTTCTACATTGACTTAACTTAACTTCTGCATTGACTTAACTTCAAGAAATTCTCAATAACAATTTCGAGTTAGTAAGTTAGTGGTATTTTAAGCATGAGGCCTGGAAAATCATACAAAGATTAGATTGTTGGTTCTGTGCCTGGTGCGCCTTGGCTAGTGCCTGTTGACACTGGCTGCTCTGATGGAAATCAGATCATTATCATCTAATAGCTTGATTCAAACATTAGCAAATTTAAAACATTATTAGGAGCCCTGCATGAGATGCTCAATGACGTGTGAAGTCTGCTAACCAACATGGAGCGAGTGTGGAAGGCTATGGCCTCAATATCTCTCACTCTGTAAAGAGACCATGCCCAACAGAGGGATAGTAATGGGATGAAAAAAATCTTGAGGTGATGATGTGTTATCTACATCATATAAATCAACATTATAATTTTCTTTGGATTGCTATGTTACTTATCTTTCGATAAATATTATCCTAAATATGAGTGTTTTTTTTTTTATTGTTACTCTTTCACTTCATAAGTACTGAACCAGTTTCATAGAATTTCGCATATTGTATAGTTTGGAGCTCAGAAAAGGACATACACAACTTTTCATCCATTCATTTGGATACAGTTGCTATTGCTATTTTTGCATAGAGATAATTAATGTGCTGAAGAGTGATGTATATAATTTCCGAAGACCACACACAGCCACAGGCAGAATTTAGTAACCTAGCGGTTGTCCAGTTCTCAATATTCAACCATACATACAATCAACCCTATAAAATGTATTTTTAAATAATTAATTTATTTCTTAAGTTTATACAAAAATATTATTTCTAATGCATCTATACTATTATAAAGCTGTAACATAGCTGTGTCTATACATTGAAGATATTGAAAAAATTGCTGTAATAGGCTATATAGAAGAGTCTAAACACAAAACAAATTTTTTTTTAATTTATGAATTTTTGTCTGTCTGTTTACCTGATTGGACCTGGACCTGGACGGATTTTGATGCAACTTTTTTTATTTGAAAAACCTTGAATAGACTTAAAAACTGGAATATATTTTATCCCGCTGCTATATCGGGAATCTGAGATATAACCGAAAAACTAGCTTTAGGTTGCGGCAAAGCCACTGGCAAAGGCTAGTATTATGTAAAAATATTATGTTTCTGCACTATTCCATTTAAACTTTAATTGTGCCAAACCTCACACTTCTCGGTGTGCAAAATGTGCTAAAAAAGGGGCACAAAGGATTTGTTCACATATTAATACATATATAGATAATAGATTTCTAAGATATCAACAATCTTTGATTTCACTACACCTAACCAGTTAGTCCCTTCAGCTCTTATACATATTCTATTTTGCCCATGACCCCGTGGTCTGGATAATATAGATGCTCTGTGGCACATTATCTCTATGCAAAAATATATATAATAATTATCCTTTTATTGGGTTTTTCCTGTGGGATAATTATCCCCCAGGAAATACCCAAGATTCTAAAATTAAAATAAGTCCAGTGTCCTTTTCTGGACAGCCTGCCTGCTAAATTTTCTTTTCATAAAATGGTTGGCCACCATGGGAATAGATCAATTTTAAGACATAGCTACAACATAGATACTAACTCACTACAGGTAACCTGTCAATGTTAAGAAACATAATGTTGTGTAAAATTACTCATTTATTCCATACAAATTGACAGCAGTTACAAATTTGTACAAACAATTACTAACATAGAGTATGTATATTTACTACTTATCTAATAATACAGAAATCAGCCTTATTGTATTATTGCTTGTATTGGTTGGCTATTTTATAGGAACAGTACACTTAATTTTGTCTTTTAGTTACTTCAAGCTATACAATATTATACTTTCCTAGTTTAAGATGCATACAAATAGTCTCAAATCTGTTAAAATAATAAAAAAAAATCACAACTACTAAAGTATCAATGTTACTAACTATTCAATATTTAAATAGCTAATCACTAAATTAATATTAGATTATGAACATTTTCTCTCTTATTCATATAAACTAACTAGCTCAATAGCACTATTTTAACTATTTTGTCCTTTTTCAACAAAATACAATGAAAATGTGTCAGAAAGTGACAATCTGTCAGCTTAAACAGTGTTAATAGGCAACTTAAGCTACAACATTATAGCTCATAGTGATATAATTAAATTAATTAATAGTAAAAAAACAATACATTTCAAATATTCCCTTTGCTTGATGAGGAATAAATCACATTACGAGTATATAAGAGAGTTCTGCACATAATGGAACTACATATCAACTGTATGTTTTATTTAACACAACAAAGGTTTAATGGTAGATTATATTTTAAAAAAAATCATAATATTGTGTACAAATAGTTTCTTTATACATGTTTAAATTAGTCCCAGTAAATTTAAGATAAGCTTAAAATGTTACATTTGTAAGTTTATAATTTACTACTGAAAAATTAATATGGCAATTGGTGTAATTGATCCCACATAGTCCTATGCTATAAACACATAAGTGATAAAGATAACTGATAGTTAATAAACCTTAAAATATAATTAGTTTATAATGAGATAAAATAACAGTTTAAAATTCATTCATAATTGCATAATTATGATATTCTTGTGTCTAATGCTATTTTCTGCTCTTTTTCTTTTCTTTATGAGATTTCTTAGACTTCCTAGATTTTCTTTTGGATTTCTTCCCTCTATCACCAGAATCTCTACTGGATGATGATGTTGATGATGAGGATGATGATGATGAACTACTTGTAGAGGATGTACTTGATGATCTGGGGAAAATAGATATTTTAAAGTTGCCAATTATCTGTTTGAGCTAGCTGTACATTACATAAATGGCAATACTTATAGGAAACTAATATCTGGCTGTGACTGACAGTATCTTATGTGTAACTACAAAATTTAGGTACCTATAAAGTTCACCACAGGATCTTATGTTTGGGATATGTTTATCAAGGTTATAATATAAATATCCACACACCAAATTTTGTTCAAATCAATTTAGTAGCAAGATCGGGTTGCCATGAAATTTTTTTCCATGATATAATATATTTAATTCAATATCTTATCTACATACCTACAAAATTTTATATAAATATGTCCAGTTTAGGTGTGAATCACAGACAAATACTCACACATCCAAACATTCGCACATACTTGCATTTATGTTATAAGGAATTAGTAAAAATGATTTGACATAGTACAATCTGGGGGGTTAGAATGTATCTCACTAATCGTATTGACAGTGCATCATGTCATTGTGATTGGTTGAGAGATCACCGTCATTGGTCGAGGAATTGCGACATTACATGTCTGTTTCTCTACCAATCACAAGCGAGACGATACAATTTAGTAAGTAACATTCTACGGGCCCAGTATAGGTTCAGCTTTTGTACTAGATAAACATACTTAGTTGTATACATAATACATATTATTATTAAGTTATACATACCTACATCTTTTTCTTTTTTTCTTAGCTTTAGCTTTATTAATCTTCTCTTGAAGTTTCTGCCTCAACTCAGCCTCCCTAAGTCTCTGTAGAGGAGTAGCATATTCGTCCTCACTGTCGCTGCTTGTGCTACTCACGTCTAGAACTATTTCTTTGTTAGGGTCCACCTTACAAATAGAAGAAAATTTTTATGATTACTAAACTTTATGCCCGAAATACACTAAACTCCCAAAAAACTATTTGCAAAATATTACAAATGATCCAGCTTTTATTAGGCACATTGAAAAGTCAATGTGCCTAATAAAAGCTTCTGGAGTCTATAGAAACATTTAATACGCAAAGGGTTTTACTAGGAATGCACACTTGATTAATGTTAGTTAGAATTTACGTAAACTTATTCCAATTTTAACGCTAACGTTACCTTTATGAAGTTTCGACATTGAAATGTAAGGTGTCCAGCATAACCACACTTTTTACACGCTGATCTTGGAGCTTCCTTTCCGTATTTATTCACTAAGTCAGTGTAATTAGACATTGTATAAAAATAAATCGTAGAACACAATAAAATTATGAATATTCGAGATGCCCCGACAGTCAATTCCTGAAAGACGTGAAACGTCAACACGTCACGTCAACAACAAACAACAACGTTCCGTTCCGTTAGTCCGTTCCATTCTTCCATTACAACATATCATAGATTAAAGTCACACGATGTATGAATGAATCCACCCGTGACCATGTATGCTGTATAGTTGTAAAGTGTTTGAAACGTCGTTTGGGTTAGTAAAAAATCAATTAAAACTGTATAAATTAGCAGTATTCGCGTAAATATCAGACACTAAAGTCATAGGTTTGATTACGTTCCTTAATCCTTACATTGTCTATGCTCATTCGACAACAAAAGAGAAAGAGAAGAGAAAGAAGAAAAGGAACATGCCAACATGTCAAACAATTATTATTTTTTTTTAATTTAATGACCTGGTAACTAAGACCTTTAGGTCAATGACAAGACAATGAGACAGACCATAGTACTTCTCATCACGTTTAGTTTTTCGAGAGGGCAGAAGCTATATTGTGCTTTCTTTTGTATCTTTGAGGTCAAAAAACTTATAATTATGATAACACATAAGCTCTTAATAAAGTACCTACTTTATCTAAGCATAAGCTTCTTGGTATAGGTACATAATTATTGTTCACATAACATAAAATATAATGTATGAACGTCATATTTCAATAATCATGATGGGATGATTAAAATGAAATAGATACTAATTAAATAAAACTATGAAAATATTGATTAGAATAAACTTATTTAATGAATTTTAAGATAATTTTATTCAATTATATAGTACCTATTTAGTTCAATTTAAAAAAATCGATTTGTTTAATTTCATATTAGGGGTTAAAGTATGAAATTGTCTATTTGTACTGAAAAATTGAAATTCTTTTTTTTTCATATTTATTTACCCAAAATATCTACCATTATTATCAATAGGTACATTGCTGCCATCTAATAGACACGTTGAGGTATATGTACTACGTAGTACTTAACTGCCTCGGTGGTGTAGCGGTAGTGTATGCGACTGCTAATCATGAGGTTTGGGGTTCGATCTCCGGGTCGGGCAATGTTATTGAGCTTTTTCCTAAAAAGAAAAAGTCTCAGTAGCAGCCCGGAGTTTGGAAATGTGCCCGGTAGACGTCAATAGGCTCGCCCCCTATTACGTGGGACTTAAACATAGCTGGCGAGTCGTGGGTGTGTAATACACCTCTGCCTACCCCTTCGGGGAATACGGGCGTGATGCTATGTTGTTTTTTTGTTAGTACATATACCTCAATGAATAGGAATGTCATTTATGCATTTGCGATAGAACTCTGGTGATCTAGATTCTACAAACTGTGTGAAAGCATTTTGTACTGCCTCCTGGGAAGAAAACTTTTATCACGTAGAAAATTGTCCAAATCACGAAAAAAATGGTAGCCCGTTCCAAGTCCAAATCACGAAAAAAAAATGGTAGGCAAATACGGAGGTCTCGCGGTATCATGGAGCAATAATGGTGAAGATCCATTAATGAGTCGGGGCTGTTTCAATGCAAGTTTTGCTATCATTGTTCGGAGTTCGCACAATAGACATCTGCCGTTATTCAAGCAATAACGGCAGATGTCCAGATCGGAGAAAGCTATAGTGAATAACACCATGCTGAGACCACCAAACAGTTACCATTACCTTTTTATTGATAAGCTTTGCTTTAGGACACTATTGCGGCGTTTGACCAGCCCCTTTAGAATGAAAAACGAAACGTTAGGCCAAACTTTCGTTTCGAGTCATTGTGATTGATCAACAGTCTGACGCGTGTTTCCTGATTAGTCGAGATTTCGACGCGTCATTCAGGCGACCAATCACAATGAAGCGAAACGAAAGTTCTTATAACGTTTCGTTTTTCATTCTAAAGGGGCTGAGGTCAGCCATTGCATTTTTTACGGTTATCGTAAAAAATCCACTTTTCATCACATGTCACAATTCGTTCCAATATTCCTTCATTTCTGTATTGATTCAATAAGGCAACACAAGTTTCAACCCCCCGTTTCTTTCTGCAGATCAGTCAAATCATGAGGCACCCATTTTTCATATTTTTTTATTTTATTGATTCGACGCAAATGAGTCAATATTGTTGGTAAGGTAACGTTAAACCATGCCGCTCATTCCTGGGTAGTTTGGCTCGGATCGTCTTCCACTATCTCTTTCAATTCATTGTTATTCACATGTGTGGGGGGTCTTCCACGTGGTTCGTTCTTCAAATCAAAATTTCCTTAAATTAAATCTTCTTGTTTAATGGCAACCTTAAATTAAAAATTATATATCTAGATGGACTGTCACTCTTATAAACGTCATAAAAATCGGGCGGGAATTATTACGCTAGTGTGCGTGACAGCTGTCATTACGCTTTTGCAATTTGTGTTTGTGTGCGTGCGTAATGATACCAGTTTCAGTGGTAGTATTAAATTATGGGTAAATTATATTATCATAGATTCAAGACATTCTTATACTACAAAATGTTTCGTAGGTACCTATATATTCAATTATCTCTTTCTATTTACTCTCATAATCTTAATATATTATAAAAAATAAATTTACTATATATAACCTCTTCTTTAATGATAATACTACTATAACCCACGATAATTATAAATTTATAAATGTATAGAGCCTCTTGGCACTCTGTTCTCTCTGCCTACCCCGCAAGGGAAATGGCGTGATGATAAGTTAGTTAGTTAAAAATGTAAACAATCTTCATCATTAAAATAAATAATGATATTACAAATAGTAATATTGTAATTAGTTTCGAAAATGGCGACTGTGCAGCTTTATAGATTCATTTAAAAACACTAATAATTATGTTAGAAAATATTTCTATTACTCTCTATCGTTAAAATATCATCAACTTTGCAAGATTAAGTGGGAAATTTAAGTTCATAAACTGGTATCACATAAAAAAAATGCGAACTAAAATTAATTTATTTTAGGAATATTTAAATGACTTATTTAGCCAGTTATTGTATGAAATAATGTTACTAACCGATGATAAGAGATATCTTTAGTGCTCATTTTCCGATTTTTGTAGTTTCGGCACACTTTAATACCACCGTCTCCTGTGTGAACGGTCATGAAGCACATCAGTGTGTTTTGGCTGTAGCAGAAGATAGTCGTATCTTAGAAATGAAATAGTGCGCAGTGGTTTGACAATACTCCTGATATAGTTGAGTCCATGAGTGATGGTTACCACTTACCATCAGATGGACCGTGACTCGTTTACCATCATCCATCCATCCATCAGCCTTTCAACGTCCACTGCTGGACATAGGCCTCCCCAAGAGAACGCCACAACGAGCGGTCCCGTCATGGGGGATAATGCCGTAATCGCCACGCTTGGCATGCGGGTTGGCGATCGCAGTGGATTTTGTTAGTACTCGAGGGAGTGCTGCTGCCCACTCCGTCGGTATTCCCTCAGTCGGCTCTTACAACTCCCGTGGGTAGAGAGGGGTGGGGCAATTCTAAAGCCGGCCCCACACGGCTACCATCACTAGCAATAAAAAAATATATATATCAAGGATTAAAATATGTAAAAATAATAACAATCATAATTGTTTCACCCCATATCTACCCTTGGGAGTCGACTTAGGGAAATATTGGGGAACAGCGTTCCCTTGAGTACCAATGTATATCCACAACGATCGTCAACCAGTGGCGACCAGAATTGGCACGTTAAAATGGCAACGAGCTGGCTACACTCACTTCGCTCGAAGAACCAATATCCGTTGTAAAGTTTATTTTTTGAAAAAAGTTTTCGTGTGGCGACCACTTATTAGATGACACACAGAACAGCCTCCCTCCAGATGGACCGACGATTTGGTCAAAGCCGCATGAAGCCGCTGGATACAGACAGCACAGAAGTTACTGTCTTGGGAAGACCTTTTTCTAGCAGTGGACATCGCAGGCTGATGGATGGATGAAATTAGGGCCATGTCGTCATTTGGTAAAATTTTAATTGTAATTATTAATCTTACTTTCCCTGAACAATGTTTGCAAATACGTTCGAGATATTTTCGGGCATCATTGAATATTGTAAGAAAGTACGTGATATATGTATTTATATATTGATGGTTCCATCCACGCGATATGTGGGGTGTGGTCCAAAAAACGTGTTCAATCCCTGTTTACACTTCTTTATACGCAAATGTTTAAAACTTTAACGTATATTTTTCATTTTTGCAGCAAATTAAAAAAACTCTATTTAATTTATCTCGAAAACCTGCTTAATAAAAGCAATGTTTGGAAATGGCGGAATTCCTGCCGCTGTGCGACGTCCTGTTCAACGTAATTTCACTGGCTGGGTACTTTTGCGACGTGGTCTTCGATGTCGTTATGGGGTACGCACTGTTAGAACGAGGATATAAAGGTTCTTTTGCAGCCGCTATATCTATAGTCATCACGTCCCTGCTTATATCGCAAGTAAGTACAGAAATTGGAATATTTTATTGTTATTACACTAGCACTGAGACTCTGCCGATCGCGTTACTGTAGCACCTTGATTATACCGACTGCATCACTATTAATATACTTCAGTCAGACTGGTAGTGGTGACCTACGAAAATGCAGGCGGCGAATGTCTAACTATGCAGTCATTTTATTTGACTTATTACAGTACAAATTATTTTTTTGTGAATGAGGAAAAAGAGAACTAAAGTGCGAGCGGGAATCGAACCTGCGTCCCTTCCAATCCGGGGAAGTGCTCTAAGCCACTGAGCTACCGCACTGACCTTTCGGCCATACCCCAATCTCCTCATCACATTTGTCTTTACGACAAACGTTCTCATTTTCCTCATTCAAAAATAATTTGTACTTTAAAGTAGCTGAGCATGTCAAGTGCTAAAATACAGATAAAAAAATTACTAATTACATTTTCCTTTCAAAGTATACGCCTGCATTTCGGTCACGTGTCGAGTCTATAAGACGTCCCGTCATGATGTTTCAAACCCGTTCCTCGGAAACCACGTCAGCCGATAGTCCTACGCCCGATCTTATGTCGGCCGTATTGGAATTTCTCATGAAAGGCTTTACTTCGGAATCCGGCCGCTTGTGGTGATTGCAATCGCCACTTTGTTATTGCGGATGCACTCGCCTCAGGCGCTCGTTTTAATTATTAGTGTATTCTTGACGATTTTAAGTGCTGTTTAATAGGCCTATGAAATAAATATATTTTTGAATTTGAATTTGAAATGCCTTTCCATCAAACTATGAGTGAGGGAACAGAGAGTGCACCTTGTATTTGCACACACTCGTGGGCCCAAATATTTCCTGCATATGTACATGGTTATTGGTGTCTAATGACAATGGTAGCCGTGACCGTAGTTACGGTCTGAAGATACTCACTTACCTACTTATCATTACGCCATCTCCCTTGCGGGGTAGGCAGAGAGAACATTATTATAATCCTTAAAGTTGTAGCCGTGTGGGGCACCGGCACCAAGAATAGCTCCACCCCGTCTCTTCCTATGGGAGTCGTATAAGCCGACTAAGGGATTACCGGAACGCTGCTGCCCGTTCCCCTGTATACTAAAAACATCCACTACGATCGCCAACCCGCCTGCCAAGCGTGGCGATTATGGTAAAACCCCCATTTTGGGGAGGCCTATGTCCAGCAGTGGACGATGAAAGGCTGATGGATGTATGGATGAAAGTTGTAGCACGATCGTTGGGCTACAAATGCAGTACAATTTTACAGCCCCCGTCTCTTTTTATTTTATTTTACATAGGTGGTGAACAAGCATACGGCCCACCTGATGGTAAGCGGTTACCGTAGCCTACAGACGCTAGCAACACCAGAGGTATCACTCGCGCGTCGCCATCTCCAAGGAAAGGGATATTAGGTGGATAGGAAGGATAATAAGGAGAGGATAGGGAGGGGGTTTGGGCCTCCGGCGCTCTCACTCACTAAACGAAACAACGGTAGGCGTAACTACCGTTGTTACACGCTGATCTTGTGAGAGGGTGGTACTTACCCGATCGAGCCGGCTCATTCATGCTGCACTAGAAGTCTCTTTGCTATGTAGCTATTAATATTTTAGGTGCTGTCACTCCGATGGTACCTTCACGTGTGGTGGGCAGCTGAGGATCGTAAGGGTCGTCCGCCGTGGCTGCCGATATTATTGCACTGTCTACAGCTGGGTGTGTTATGGCGGTACGCAAGGTTACTTGTACCTGTCGAGTTGAGAAGAGTGAAACATCAAGTCCGGGATTTGTGTAAGTATTTTTGAAGTTGAACTTCTAAGGCGGTAATTCGATTACAATGGAAAGTGACATTTCAAGGACGCGTCACGTTTATGCACATTTCGTTACATGAGAGAGAAGAAAGATATAATATTGAGAGACGGAAAATTAAGAATAAGAAACATTTATTATGGAATATATTACTTTATGTCCGTGTGACTAAGGGAAGTAAGCAATTATCATCTATTGCATGACTGGAGGTAGGGCTGGGTACCAAATGGGAGTAATCACTTGGTATCACCATCTCCCGTGTGACCGGCCATGAAGCGTTGCGTTTTGGTTGTAGCACGAGATAGCCGTTTATTCTTTCATTTCATATCTGAAATGAAATGGTGAGCAGCGGCTGGACAATACTCTCGGTATAGTTGAGTCCATGAGCGACGGTTACCATTTACCATTAGATGGGCCGTGGCTCGTCTGCCACTACATATAATAAATAAATAAAAATGTGTACATTTAACAAATCATAAATAGTTCTATTCATATTCTACCACTAGCTGTTACCCGCTAATTCATTCGAGTGGAATTTAGTTTACTTTGCGCGGAATCCTAATTATTTTTCCAAAATAAAATTAAGAAAAGTAAGCCTTAGTTATTCCTTATAATATCAGCTATCTGCCAATGAAAATATCCAAATCGGTCAAGCATTTTCGGTGATTACCCGCAACAAATAGATGACAGTCACACAGACAAAGGCTTTACAAATTGGTATTTTATTGTAGGTAACGAATATACTTTTACCTATAAACATTTAGCGAAAAGCTATTATTCACACATTACAAAAAGACACTTCAATTTTATTTATTAGTATAGATAATCATCTTCACCCAAGACATTAAGAAGGAATGCGTTATAGAAATTGATGGCCCGAAGTGAATGTCACGATAACTCAGTTTACGACTGAACGGAATTCAGAATTGACGCAGAATTTGTCTGAACGGTATTCTTGCCGTGTGGGGCCGGCTTTAGAATTTTCTCACCCCTCTCCACCCATGGGAGATGTAAGAGCTGGCTGAGGGAATACCGGGCAGTAGCACTCCCTCGAGTATTAACAACATCCACTGCGATCGCCAACCAGCCTGCCAAGCGTGGCGACTACGGCACTATCCCCTCTTGGGGAGGCCTATGTCCAGCAGTGGACGTCGAAAGGCTGATGGATGGATGGATGGTATTCAGAAGGCGCGGGTTCCAACGACGCTCGTGTTTACCATTTTTCATTTCACATTTTTATAGTATGTCAAATGCTTAAAAATATATAAAAAATAAGAACATAAGAGTGGATTTTTGTGGGCCATTCTATATCCGTATACGCGTTTCCAGCAGTAAGTTGGTGCCTTGAAGTTTTCTAGAGCTCCAGTAGAAGTACGTCATTGTGTTTTGTTTCAGGCATGCTTCGTTTAGTACACGCCTTCTGTGAGGCAGCACCAATGTTGCTGCTGCAGTTACACATACTGTTCAAGGATGCCAGCCGGGAGCAAGCTAGTGAACTGGGTATCACCCCAGAACCAAATATTGATGAGCCCTCCGGTAGGTCTACAAAAAATATAACTACTTATTATAAAATAATACTACAATATAATTTACATTTAACGAAAATTAAGTAACTTAGGAGATGTTATCATTTGAACTAGACCATAGATTTAGGATATACTCCAATCCTAAATCTATGAACTGGACGGGCCTCGTGGCGTAGTCGGTAGTGTAACCGACTTCCGTGCACGATTTTGTGGGTTCGATTCCCACTCAGGACAACTATTTGTGTGATGAACACAGATATTTGTACTGCGTCTGGGTGTTTTCTATCTATTATATGTATGTATTTACAAAAAAAAAGTAATATATGGAATATATCCGTAATCTGGTACCCATTAGCATAAGCGTTAAGCTTATTTTGGGACCAAAGGACACTGTGTGAAATGCCCGTGAAAATTTATTTATGTAACATTCCACAGCCTGCACCTCCAAAATGCTGGCAGAATTACCTATCTGGATGGCGAAGCTAATCCTTTGACCAAAGTATACGCCAGCATTTCGCTTACGTGTTCAATCTAAAATATTAGTTAATCTCTAAATAACAGTTTTGGGTATACATGGCTAGTAAATATCATGATCGAGAATTGTTCTCTTTAGTCCCGTAGTGATAGACTTAGAATACAAGTATCACCACGTCATGTTTTCTCGTGTCGTACGAGACGACTAACGGAAGTAAGGAATTATCACTAATACTTAATTTCCCTTAGACAGAAATTTAAAGAAATAAATATTCTAACTGTCGTGTCTCAATTTATATATGAAAATCTGTTGTATGTGTAAGAAAAACATCAGAAGCTTTGATAAGTATAGCGACGTTCATCACATTAATACAAGGAACAAAGGCAACCTTGTTGCTCACAGTACTCGTCTCCACAGAATTAGTGGATCTTTCATGTATATGCTTCTACAATAAAATTCCTGAAAATGTCCGAAACATGCCACTAAATAAGTTTAAGAAAGCCATAAAAATTAGACTTTGTAATCAAGGTTATTACACTGTTTCGGATTATCTTGAGGACAAAACAAAATGGGCTTGAGCTGCTCCTCATTCATTAATTTTCAAAATTGTTTTATTAGATATAATGTAATTTTAGTTATAAAGATTATATTAAATTGTAATAAATTGGCAATTTAAAAAAGTGGCCCATGAGTTTCTTGCCGGGTTCTTCTCATGAAAGGCTTTACTACGGAATCCGGCCGCTTGTGGCGATTGCAATCGCCACTTTGTTATTGCGGTTGCACTCGCCTCAGGCGCTCGTGTTAATTATTGACGATTTTAAATGCTACTTAATAGGCCTATGAAATAAAGATATTTTTGAATTTGAACTGAATGAAGGTGGCTATCGGACCCTAGCGGGTCAGTACCACCCGTCCCCCGTGTACCCTTCCGTGAAGTACCTCAGTGTGTTTTGGTTAATATATTAACGCGAGATAGCCATGCATTTTTTCGTTTCACGATTATAAAATGGTGAGCAGTGCTTTGAGGTTATGTGCAAGTAGTTTATGTAAATTGCAACTCACGAGCAATGTTTTTACTGGTGGTAGGGCTCACTTGCTATCAGGCCCAGGTTGGTACCACCATCTCCCGTATGACCCGCCAAGAAGCACATCGGTGTGTTTTGGTTGTAGCAGGAAATAGCCGTTAATTCGTTAATTTCAATATATCTGTGAAATTGTTATGTTAGTTATAAGTAGGTATAACTATAATATACGTATATGACGCGACCTGTGTGTCACGCACACGGCACAGTCAGTGTAATAAACAGCTTGGTTACCGAAGCTCGTGTCTTATTTAACCGTGGCGACGAGTTTAAAGTTACCTACGTACACAAAAAAAATAAGAAAATGAGTAATTTTATCGGATCTGTTCCTACCTTTGAGCTCGGCCAGGACTGGGATGTCTTTAAAGAAAGGCTTTCGCAATGGTTGACAGCAAATACGTTGTTAATTAAAGAAGAAGCACAAAAAGATGTTCGGCGTAAGGCGGTACTACTAAGCGCACTCAACGACGACGCGTATAAGTTGGTACGCTAGTCAATTGCCCCAAAATCACTCGAAGATGTTTCATACAGTGAATTAACTGTAGAATTGGATAAACATTTTTTGCCTAAGAAGTCAGTGTTGGCAGAGAGGCACAGGTTTCATACTGCTGTGCAGGAGACAGGCGATGACTTGACCCAGTGGGCGGGCCGGGTAAGACGACTGGCGGGAGATTGCAACTTCGGGCAGGCTCTGGATGAAATGTTGCGTGATCGGTTCATAATTGGGATGTATCCTGGACCGGAACGGGATAAGCTGTTCATGGATGAAAAGGTGTCATCTTCTTTATCCAAGGCATTGGAGGTTGCAGTAGTTGTGAATAGCGCGAAACGCGCAGCAAGGCAGTCTACAGCGGTAACGGCGGGAAACTCCGCAGCAAACCCCACCGATGTGTTTAAGATATCGTCGGGACAGTCCAAACCGAGTAAATGTGCAGTGTGCGGTTATAATAACCATTCTACAGACAAGTGTCGGTTTTCCAACTATAAATGTAAAAAGTGCGGAGTTAAAGGTCATTTAAAAGAAATGTGTACCTGCAAAAGTGGTCAGTTGAATTGCCTACAATTGTGTGACGAAAATGTCGAAGACAGTAAGAGCATTCTCATCTGTAACATACGTAGTTATCGTGGCGAGCCTATGACGCTGTCGGTCGATGTAAACGGGCGAATTTTAACCTTCGAAGTAGATAGTGGATCTTGTGCTACTGCTATTCCATTACATTTTTAGAAGTATTTCCGTAATGTTTCGTTAATGCCGCCTAGGTCAGTATTAAAGGCGTACTCGGGGGAAAAATTAGACGTAGTAGGAGTAATGACGGTCCCGATTACATATGTAGGTGAACGAAAAACTATAGATATATACGTTATTAAAGGGCATGGACCGGCTTTATTAGTTAGATTTTTTTTATCTTTATACGAATTATAGTTGTCCAAGGTAAATCATTGCGTTAAGTTAACGGAACTTGATTACTATTTAAACAAATATCCTACACTGTTTACTAATGCGTTAGGGAGTTTTAACAAATACAAAATTAAACTTACGTTAAAACAAGGCAGTAAGCCAAAGTTTTTTCGACCTAGAACACCTTTTGCTTTAAGAAGCAAGGTGGAGAAGGAGCTAAATAGGTTGGTTGAAACTGGAGTGTTGATTCCTGTGGAACATTCAGATTTCGCTAGCCCGATAGTCCCCGTACTAAAGAAAGACGGTGAGATTCGTTTATACGCCGATTTTTCGGTGTCGTTAAATAAATGTTTACAGATTGATAAATATCCTTTGCCAAGAACAGAAGAACTGTTTTCTAAATTACACGGAGGCTTACAATTTTCGCAGCTAGATTTCAATACAGCTTATTTGCAATTTTCATTAGATGAGGAGTCACAAATTCTAACTACCATTAACACCCATAAAGGTTTATTTAAGTTCACGCGGTTAGTTTTTGGTTTAGCAAATGCACCGGCTATTTATCAAAAGGTTATGGAGAATTTACTTCATGGTATTGAGGGGGTTCTGTACCTATTGGACGATGTACTGGTGACAGGCAATTCTAAAAAGGTTCATACCCAGCGGCTAGAACAAGTTTTCAACCGTTTAAAGGAAGCGGGGTTAGTACTTAATAAAAATAAATGCAACTTGTTTCAGGATTCCGTGAAATATTTCGGGTTTGTCATAGATAAACATGGTGTACACACATCCCCCGACAAGGTTACAGCAATGACCAAAACTATTGCCCCGAGTAATGTACAAGAATTAAAATCATATTTAGGGTTTGTTAATTATTATAGAATGTTTATCCCAAACGCTTCGTCTATACTGAGCCCTCTAAATGATTTACTAAAAAAAGGTGTCACCTGGGCGTGGTCGGATATTCATAATGCTGCGTTTAATCAAATAAAAAAAGATTTAACGTCCGCTAGAACGTTAGCACACTTTAATCCTTCTTATAAGTTAGTGTTAACAGTTGACGCGTCTCCCACGGGGTTAGGTGCAGTGTTAGCTCAAGTGGAAAACGGGTTAGAGCGGCCAATAGCGTATGCTTCAAGGTCTCTTAATAATGCTGAAAGAAATTATAGTCAAATACAACGGGAGGCGACGGCTATAGTCTTTGGTATTCGCCGGTTTCACCACTATTTATATGGTGTCGAGTCACCGTATATATTGCGCACCGATCACAAACCGTTAATGTTTATATTTCATCCCGACAAAGGCATACCTGAAGTATCCGCAAACCGCTTGCAACGCTACGCGTTATTTATGTCTAGTTATAACTATGAGATTCAGTATATACCAAGCGCTAATAATTGTGCTGACTACTTTAGTAGACTTGTTCTTGCTCGGTCACTAAAAGGAGCGCTCTGAGCTAGTTCTTTTTTCCAAATGAACTAGTTCGGACATCTAGTTCAATTAGTTCTCTAGTTACTGTTCCTTCATTAAGTTCTCTAGTTCTATTAGGTCATCTAGTTCAATTAGTTCTCTAGTACTGTTCCTTCATTAAGTTCTCTAGTTCTATTAGGTCATCTAGTTCTATTAGGTCTTTAGTTACCTACACTGATCTTTATTATAACTCTTTGATGACGTAAATGAACTGTGTAACTATTTTGTTATAATACCTAGGTCGCATTAATGTATTGTATAATAGGAACTATAATTACATACCTACTTTATTTGAAACAAATATTTGTTTTCTTATAATACTTTGCAGACTTAGGACTGTAGTTATACCTAATATTTCAAGTATTTTACCTAATTAATATAAACCTTAGAATAGCGTATTTAAAAATTAAACTAAAGGTTTATAATTATTTATATTTTCACATATTTACACAACAAATAAAAAAATCTCTTTTTTAAAAACATTATTATATTTATAAAAGAGATAAGTAGGTCAGTTAGAAAAGAAAGAGAGCAAGATTTTATGTTATATGCTATTAGTTCGTTCCTTTTACAAATGTTTCTTGAGTCGAGATACGAACTATATTCCTTACCGCTATCAATGAACTAAGACCGAATACGAACTAGCTTACGGAATAGTTCGTTCTAGTTCAGTGTCAGGAACTAGTTCCTAATAGTTCTTAGTTCGTGAACTACACAAGTCTATACTTTAGTCGTGCGACCGTGGCTGGCGCAGACAGCACGTGTAGTGCTAGCCGGCTGAATGATTCTAGTTACTGTACAAATACAAACGATTTTGATGATAAAGCGACATATGTAAAGTTTGTGACCGATGGGCATTTACCGATATCGATAAATGAAGTTCGGTTAGAAACGGGCAAAGATAGCATTTTACAGAAGGTTATGCGGTATGTACAACAAGGTTGGCCTAAAATTAATGACAACAATATTTTACCCTTTTATAAATGTCGTTTTGATTTATCTAAGGAAGGTGATTGTCTACTTAAGGGTCATAAAATAGTGATTCCAAAGTCGTTAAGGAAAACAATTTTAGATGAATTACATAGACCACATTTAGGTATATTAAAAACTAAAATGGAAGCAAGATCTAGGTTTTGGTGGCCTAATACAGACAAAGAGATAGAAGAGAGGATATCTAATTGTAGCGTTTGTGTAGGTCTAAGGCCTACACCTCGCGGGGCTCCGCTAACACCTTGGCCTTTTCCAGAACAGCCTTGGTACCGAGTACATTTAGATTTTTTTGATCCGTGGCAAGGTGAAATGTACCTTATCATTATCGATGCTTTTTCCAAATGGGTTGAATGCTTTCCTCTTAATAATGACTATACTTCATCCGCGGTAATAGCCAAGCTACAGGAAACTATTTCACGGTTTGGGAAAAAATGTTCCTAACCGTACAGCCCGTCGTTCGGGGCAACGAACAGGGTAGTGTGGGGCCTGCACCCACTAAAGAAACCCGCCGTGTGCCGTCTCTCCGCCTTTATTGGCAGGCCACTGGAACTGTGTTACATTCCTTTGGTGGTCCGGCATTATGCACACCTTGGTCACCGATAATGGGACTTCTTTTACGAGAAGAGATTTTAAGGATTCTTGTTGTCTTAACGGTATAAAACACGTTACGTCACCCACGTACTCGCCATCCAGTAATGGACAAGCGGAGGTATATGTAAAAATTGTAAAAAGGTTTTTGAAGGGCATGTTGGCACAAGGTACGCCTAAAAACAAAATTAAGGCACGCCTTTTAGAATTTTTGTTTAGTTATAGGAACTCAAAACATACGACGACAGATAGCTCACCGGCTGAATTAATGCTCGGACATAAATTGCGTTGCATTGTCATCCTCATTAGTGTCACAAGGCTTACAACAATTAGTGCGCGATAAACAGTACGTTCAGGCTAAGCATTTTAAAGGTAGTAGAAATATAGATTTCGGAATCAACGATGCGGTAATGGTAAAAGTGAACAATAATAATAAATGGGTGCGGGCTATTATAAAAAGGAAAATAGGCAGAAGTGTATTCGAAATTTACATAACCGAAAAGGACATCACAATAAAAAAACACAATAACCAGATGTATAAATTAAACTCGCTCGAGGTTCAGAAAGAAGATGACCTGGATTGGGCTATCGTATGTTCGGACGAGCTGAGGCAAAACTTATAGCCGTGTAGCGGTCAGTCAGCGGGTCAAGAGTCGCCGACGGAGGAGGCAGAGTGGAGTGAGGCCAGCACTGAACCGGGTGAAGGGAACACAGACCTAACAACCCAACGACCCGACCATCGTACTAATCCGGAAGCCCAGCCCCGATTAAGGAATATTCCTCGAGAGGACTATAGGAGATATTTCTAAAAAATCTAATAGTTACCTATATTAAGAATTTATGGTGGAGGGATGTTAGGTATGTTAGTTATAAGTAGGTATAACTATAATATACGTATATGACGCGACCTGCGTGTTACGCACACGGCACAGTCAGTGTAATAAACAGCTTGGTTACCGAAGCTCGTGTCTTATTTAACAGAAATGAAATAGTGAGCAGCAGCTTGTCAATACTGTCAGTATAGTTGAGTCCATGAGCGACGGATACCATTTTCCATCAGATAGAACGTGGCTCATCTGCCACAATATGCAATAAAAAAAAAACTTCATGTGGCAGCAAACAAGGCGTTCGCGGAACTGAACGTGATATCAGCGTCTCTGTCGCTGTTCTCCATGTGCTGGGCGCTGGCCAGCTTCAGCAAGAACGTGCGGCTGCAGAACCTGCATCGGCTTGTTCTTACTTGGCTGGGTGTTATATTTCAGGTGATTGTTATATTTATAAACACTAATATAGACCACTACCTGACGAGGGAATACGAACATCTTTTTTTATCCTAATTCATCCGCGTATACCAAGAATTTTATCAATCTATACAAATAAATAATATTGAAGTGTTTGTAATGTCTAAATAAGAGCTTACGATACATCTGGACGGTATCCAGGAGATGCAGGTTCAAATCCTGCTTGTGACTATTATTTCGTTTTCACATTTTCACACTGCGTTAATTTAGAGTATAACAAATATTTGGAACTATATATAAGAATAATATGTTTTGATTGGTTTATTTAAGTGAAGGAAAATGGTAGTAAAGGGGCAGGTCTAAATATATTACAAACTATTTTACCATTTTCTTATTACAATTTTGTCTCCTTACTGGTAGTTATTTTGTTTGCTAATTTTAATTGGTAGTTTGTGGTAGAATTTTTGAGCACTAAATAAAAATCATTTTCTTTTTCAATAGAAACAGCAGTACTCATTTTAATATACTAGCTTAAAATCTCATACATTTTAAGTATAAAAAAGTTAAAGTAGATATTTTAATTGTGTTTCTAAACGAATATTAGGTGGGTTCTGTCTACCATCTAAGTCCACCCGTGATCATGAATGCTGTTAAAGTATACGAAACGTCGGGATAGTAGAAAATCAAGTAAACGCGATAGATTCCGTAAACGTGATTTTATTTCAAAATGTGTAACATTCGCATAAATATCAGAAAGTATTAGATACCCAGTTTTTAAGTCTAATTAAGTGCTATCAAATAAAAGTTGCATCAAAATCCGTTGATTAGTTTTTGTGTGATGCGCGAACAAACAAACAACAAAAATTAAAAAAAAAAATGTTTTGTGTTTAGACACGCTATAGCGTATTACAGTCATTTTTTCTCAAATATCTTGAATGTACAGACACAGCTCTGTTACAGTTTTATAATAATATAGATAAATAGTACTTAACTGACCAACTCATTTGTTAGAAATATATCACCGGAAATAACTCACGTTGAGTCAACGAGTTCCCGGCGGGCACTCGTTGACACCTCCCGGCGGGCACTCGTTGACACCGCTGCGCCGGGAACTCGTTGACACCGCTGCGCGCTCGCCCTGATGATGAATTTCCGGTGATATATTTCTAATATGTATCAATCTCACGATAGTTTCAACTCATTTGTCTATATAATTATAGGTATATATACAACATGGCAACAAGGGTTCTAACTACCTACCAATGAACGATATCCCTTTTCTAGTTTTAGATTTCTATGTATAGCATATGCAATGTGTTAATGTTACAGTTTTTGTGGCGGCTGGGCACAATATCAACGCGGATCTGTGCGCTCACCGTGTACGCTCTAGTCTACGAGTATTGGGTATTTTTAGTTATAGGTTAGTTTAAACTTATTAGCTTTTACATTGAACTAATATAAATGTGAGTGCCTATAAAGGCAATTAAACTGCTCACCGCTCTGCCGTTCTATTTTTACTGTTTGAGTGTGCCTCGAACACAGACTGAACTGAATAATGTCATCAGCGTTAAGTTAGTTCTGAATTGAACCTAACTTCAGGGTGTGATGCTTAAGGCCGGCGCTCACTTGGCGGGATGGCATGGCAAAGGATTTTTGTGAGAGGAAATGAATTTGAATCTTATTATACTATTGGCACACCAATTTCGTTGATATCGTTACAAGCAGACTGAGCATACCACAGGACGCTTCGGCATTCCACGACATCTCGCGAGCTGCCGCGGCATGCTTTCTTCAGCGATAACTGCTATTATCAATATATGTCGTTTTATATCATTTTTAATACACAACTAACACTTGAACAACGCAAAAACCAAATGTATAACAAAGAATTGAGCGCCGGCCTCATAATAAATGTGAGCGACTGCTGATTATGAGGTCTCGGGTTCGATGCCCAGTCGGGGATGAATTTCAAAAATTCTCAATATCAGCCCGAAGTTTGGAATTGTGCCCGGTAGACGGCAATAGACTCGTTCCCTATTACGTGAGACTTAACACATAGCTGGCGAACCGTGGATGTGTAATACATCTCTGCCTACCCCTTCCTGGAATGAAGGCGTGATGCTATGTTTTTATGAAGAGAACTTGACTAAACACGCCAGTTTCTTCATCATGATACATATCAAAATCTTAAGTTGATCAAGTGTCGAGTATCGAGTCCAATTCCCTGTTCGAACTGATTTTTATCGAACATATGGTGTTGACAAATTATATATATAAGCCTAACCTGCAAGTCTGAGAGATTTTCTCAGTCTGCCAAACCGCATTGGATGAATGTGCTGTGATATGGCCTTAATACCTCTCACTCTGTAACTCTTTGTCTCTCCTGTGTGGTTCTGCAAAAAAAAACGGTCAATCCATTTGGCAGGTAAGCTACCGGCAAATGGAATAATGTTGGCAATTATAATGATTAAATATATTTGTAGGTCTCCATTGGTTGTCTATGTTCCTGTGGCTCATCTCCCCAAAGAACGTGTTCCACGGAGAGCGCATCAGTCGGCCGCGCAAAGCGTACCTGTCTGCCCTCATCGCTTTTGTATATGTCTTCGCTTATGTTAACCTGCAAGAGCTCAACCACAGACAGAAGATGGTGAGTGTTGCTCATTTGATTTTGTATAGCAATATTAATTTATCTTTTTACTAGTTATGTAACCGCAACTTCGTCCGCAGGGATTTATTTAGTTATAAGAGTCGCCACGCTAACAGCCGGTTTTACTCTCCCTCCGCATTAGATGATTCACATCAAAATATAGGTTTCGGATAAGTAATCACCAACATATCATATTACTATTATAGAAGGGATATTTTAGGAGGAGAGCCCACCACTCACCCACGGATTTTAATACCGGTTATTTTTGGACAGAATAACTTAAGATGCCAATCCGCACTCTCACAGATAGAGGGGAATGTGATAATAGCAAAGTAGCATGCACGACAATGACAAAAAACTCACCAACGCGACACAACCATGCGATACGGTAGAACTCTCAGAACCACCTGTCGCGTTGGCCGACGCAGGCAGGCTCCTCGTGGGCTGGAGTTCCGCGCGGGTCACCGTGCTGGAGCCTCGGCCCGCGAGGTGCTTTAAGTGCATGGCGGTCGGACACACCCGGCCTACGTGCACTAACTGTTTTGATTGCAGCAATCTTTGTTTCCGCTGCGGTCAGGCAGGGCACCGGGCGGCAACCTGCACCGCCGCCCATCACTGCCCCGCGTGCGTGGCAGGCAACAGGCCTGCCAAGCACTGCATGGGGCGGGAGGGATGCAGACCCCCGACGACAGGCCCAAAAAAAGGGGGACCAGCCAATCTGCTCAGGCTGCCCCCCCTAGCGTGGCTTCGCCACCGTCTCGGGTGGAGGAGGATATGGTTACGGCTTAAAATTCAACCATGACACTATCCTCCTCCAGGCGAATCTCAACCACGCCGCCGGGGCGCAGGATCTTCTCCTGCAAACCATGGTGGAGCGGTTGATTGGTGTAGCCGTAGCTGCGGAGCCTTATTGCGTTCCTGACCGTCCTAATTGGGCAGGCAGCCGTGCTGGCTCCGTGGCGCTTCGTTCCCCGCCCTTGTCGATCAGAGACAGGAGTACTGGATACGTCGCGGCCGACTGGGGGGGAGTTACGCTGTATGGCGTATAATTTTCCCCCAACCGGAGGCTGGCTGATTTCGGGGTCTGGCTTAAACAGCCTTGAGACCTCGATAAGGCGACTGGCACCTAGCCACGTCCTGGTCGTGCAGCGGCGGTGGTAGAGTGGGCGGCGTCGACGGGCCTCTGTTTGCTTAACAGAGGCTCCGTCAACACGTGCGTGCGGCGACGGGGCGGGTCGATAGTGGACCTTTCGTTCCCTAGCCCCGACGTCGCAGCGCGAGTGAGGGACTGGTGCGTCCTGGAGGAGGTTGAGACCTTGTCCGATCATCGGTACATCCGGATTGAGGTCTCCCGGTCCCTTCGGGACCACAGTAGGGGTCACGCGGCGCGCAGAACTCCCGCGTTCCCGCGGTGGGCTGTGGGTAGGCTAGATAGGGACCTACTGGAGGAGGCAGCCATCGTTCAATCATGGCTGCCCTCATCGGCCCTGACCGAGGGGGTGGACGTTGAGGCTGGCCGATTTCGCGCTGCGATTACGCAGGTGTGCGACTCGGCCATGCCCCGTGTGCGACGTCCTCCTCCAAGGAAGGGGCTCTACTTGTGGTCCCAGGAGCTGACGGACCTCCGTGCGGCGTGCCCGGAGGTCCTACACCCGCAGTCGGCGGCGCAACCGCGATGGGGAGCGGGACGGCCAGCTGTACGAGGCGTACCGCACTTCGCGGGCTACGTTCAAGTTGGCCATCTGCCGCGCTAAAACGGAGAAAAGGCAGGAGATGCTGGACGGTCTCAACCGTGACCCCTGGGGTCACCCGTATCGTGCGGCGCTGAACAAGCTCCGCACTCAGGGCCCCCCCTCACAGAGACCCTTCAGCCCAGCCTCCTCACCGAGGTGATCGAGGGCCTATTCCCACGACGGGTGGAACACACGCCCCCGGTCATGGCACAGCCAGGTAGCGACCGGGAGGCCGACCTCAGTGTACCGCCCGTCACCGCGTCTGAAATGGAGGTGGCAGTTTCGCGGATTCGTTCCAAGAACACCGCTCCCGGCCCGGACGGGATACCCGCCCGGGTGCTGGCCTTGGCTCTGGAGCCCCGCCTCAGGGGACTGTTAGACGCGTGCCTGGCGTCCGGACGGTTCCCTGACTGCTGGAAGGAGGGGATGCTGGTACTCCTGCCGAAGCCGGGGCGAACGCTGGATTCGGTCGGGACCTTCAGGCCCATCGTGCTGCTGGACGAGGTGGGTAAGCTGCTGGAGAGAATCCTCGCTGCCCGCATCGTCCAGCACCTGCGCGACATCGGACCTGACTTGTCTGACGCCCAGTTCGGTTTTCGAGACGGTCGGCGCGATTATGCGCCTGGGGGCTGCGGCCGCGGCGGTCGTCGCCGGCGGTGGAGTGCTGTTGGCAGTGTCGCTTGACATCGCCAACGCATTCAACAGTCTGCCATTCAGCTGCATCGGCAAGGCGCTCCGGTATCACGGGGTGCCTGCATACCTGAGGCGGCTAGTTGCAGACTATCTTGAAGGCCGCAGCGTTCTCTATGAGAGCCGCATAGGGGACGTTGTGAGGAGACCTAAGTCGTACAGTGTCTCGCAGGGTTCGGTTCTAGGGCCGCTCCCTGTTACGACTGGGTCCTACGCTGTCGGCTCCCCCCCGGGCTTGCGGTCATCTGCTATGCGGATGACACGCTGGTCGTGGCCCGGGGTGAAAACTTCGAGGAAGCGGCGTTCCAGGCCACCTTAGGGACCTCGGAGGTGGTCAGGAGGATCGGGGCGCTGGGGCTTAGGGTAGCCCCGGACAAGTCGGAGGCCCTGTTTTTCCATGGGCCCCGACGTCGGCCACCTGCTGGCGCCTCGATCACTATGGACGGGGTCCAAATTGGGGTGCAGGCCCAGATTAAGTATCTGGGCCTGGTGCTGGACGGGCGGTGGCGCTTTTGCGAGCACTTCCGTCAACTGTCCCCGATGCTCGTCGGTGCAGCGTCCGCCCTTGCACGGCTCATGCCGAATATGGGCGGACCCAACAATGCGTGCCGATGGCGTTACGCGGGGGTGGTCCGGTCGATGGCACTGTACGGCGCACCCGTGTGGGCGGAGTCCCTGGACGCACTGAACAGGGCTCTTCTGTGGAGGCCACAGAGTCGTCGCGTCCAGGGTCATACGTGGATACCGCACGGTGCAAAGCAGCAGGTGGTGGGGCGCTCCAGCCGGTGCTGGAGGATTCTTTAGTGGGTGCAGGCCCCACACTACCCTGGTCGTTGCCCCGAACGATAGGGTGTGCGATAGCGTGCTTAAATTGATATTTTAATCGGCAACACTTTTTTTTTGTTAAGGCGGGAAGAATATACCTAACCGCACACCGCGTCGTTTGGGGCAACGAACAGGGTAGTGTGGGGTTCTCAAACACTAAATAAACCCGCTAACTTTGTGACATTACTTCAGTGGTCCACTATGGTCATACCTAAGATGAAAATATAAATATGGTATTTAAATAAAAGTACGATTGATGCTGTTTTGAGACCAAAGAAGAAAATAAATTAGTTTATAAAACTAAAAAAGCACGCTATAATAACTAGATGAACTAAAAAGTAGAAAATAATATTATTTATTTTAACAAAGTGTGAAAATGTGAAATCGAAAATAAGTCACGAGCAGGATTTGAACCTGCATCTCCTGGAATACCGGCCCAGATGCTTTGCCAATGCAGCCATCGTGACAATTGCTCGGGACTGCGAATTTCGATAACACATTCATTCTTAACGTCTTGGGTGAGGGTGGTGGTTACCTGGTCGGTATAATTTATGCAAATACTTCGGACAAATGGCGCTGGCGGCATATCAAATGCTAAAAAAAAATATAAAAATATCAAAATATTATTTTATTAATAATATAGGTACCTATATTATTTTATTAATAATATAGTAGGTACCTATATTAGTAGGAAGTATAATTTTTTTTTGTTCTCTCTGCTTACCCCGCTAGGGAAATGGCGTGATGATAAGTAAGTAAGTATGATTTAAATTAATTATTTGAATTACATGACAGATAACGTTCTACTGCGTGATGTCCATTGAGAACTGGCTGCTGATGGTGGCGTGGTGGTGGTCAGAGCGGGCCACCAGACCCGCGCCCGTGGCCGCTGCAGCTGCCGCGAGCTTTGTGGCCGGACTAGCCTTCATGCTCGTGTACTACAGGTATGAACTTTTTCCGTATTATTTGAGGGCCTGGAGTGAGTGTCCACTCACTCCAGGCCCTCAAATCTTTTTAAAGTACTTCACTAGTTTTTAGATATTTTTATATATATTTAAAAATATATAAAGCTAAAGCATTTGACATGCTTAGCACTATACATTAAACGCAAAGTGAAAAATAAAAAATCAAAAATAACATCGCATCTGGACTGTATCCAGGAGATGCAGGTTCAAATCCTGCTCGTGACTGTTATTTTCGATTTCACATTTTTCACTTTGTGTTTAATGTACTTCACAAGTTCTTATAGAAAATATACTGTGTTTAAAAAGGATATTAACTAGAAATGAAAATAACCAGTAGACTACGCGTTTTGGACTAACACTACTTAAATTGTCTCTACAATGTCTCTCTTCGAAGAAGAGCTGGGTTATATTTTTAAAAAGATGTAGGTTTGAGTTAATTTTTATATAGTCTATGCCCTTTTCTGGACTCCAGACTATACCTATAGGATGCAAAATTTCACAATTTTTTTTTTATAAAAATCAAAGTGGCAATCAAGCATACGACCCACCTGATGGTGAGCGGTTACAGTAGCCTATAGACGCTAGCAACACCAAAGGCATCACTCCCGCGCCGTCACCTCTAAAGAAAGATATTTCAAGTGGAGAGTAAGGATAATAAGGAGAGCATAGGATGGATACTAAGACCACCGAAGGAATGTAACATAGTTCCCCAGTGGCCCGCCAATAAAGGTGGAGACGGCACATGGCGGGTTTCTTTAGTGGGTGAAGGCCCCACACTACCCTGTTCGTTGCCCCCGAACGACGGGGTGTGCGGTTAGCAACATTTATCCCGCCTAACAAAAAAAAAAGGAAGGATACTAAGGAGAGGATAGGGAGCGGTTCAGTAGTTACATCGTGAAAGCATAACAAACTCGTATTTATAATATTAGTAAGGAAAGAATGGTAGAAGACGAGTCCCGTCCCGGCCCACCTGACGGTAAGGTAACCGCTGCTCACAATTTCATTTCGCTGATGGTAAATGAAAGAATGGACGGCCATCTCCCACTACAGCCACTATCCACAAAGATGTTTCACAGTGTAATACTTGATACCCAACCGTACCACGAATTAAAGTTATTTCCCAACTGCCTCTGTGGTGCAGCAGTAGTGTGAGCGACTGCTGATCATGAGGTTCGGGTTCGATCCCGGGTCGGGCAGTACTATTGAACTTTTTCTTAAAAAGAAAACTTCTCAGTAGCAGCCCGGAGTTTGGAAATGTGTCCGGTAGACGGCAATAGCTTCGCCCCCTATCTCGCGGGACTTAAACATGTCTGGCGAACTGCGGGTGTGTAATACACCTCTGCCTACCCCTTTGGGGAAAAGGCGTGATGCAATGTTTTTTTTTTAATGTTATTTCCCAGCTTTTTTTTATAATATGTTTTTTCAGATATTTCCATGTACGGAGACTAGGTTATATGTTGGGGGAGAATCAACAAGGTACTAACAGTACAAACAATTCTTCACAGAATAAAGATGGTGAGACAATTTTATTGTTACCTGAGGACTATATACTTACTACTTGTATTTTAGTGATTATTATTAATATTTGTACTATTGTAAAGCTGTAACAGTCTATACATTTAAGATATTTGAGTAAAAATTACTGTATTTAGGCGTGTCTGAACCCAAAATATTTTTTTTAGAATTTCTGTCTGTTTATTTATGCACATCACGCAAACGCTACTGAACAGATTTTGATGATATTTTTTGTTTATTAGCTTTTGATTAGACTTAAAACTGGTATGTGTACTATACTGTACTATACTGGGAACCTGAGATATAACCTAAAAACCAGCATTTGTCTGTGCAGGAGCGATTTTAGTTTATTTTTTTATTTGCGGAACCCTAGTTCGTTTTCCAAAATCAAAAGTAGCCTAAATCTTATAACATCAGCAATCTGCCAGTGAGTCCCTTCCACATCGGCCCAGCAGTTTCGGAGATTAACTTGAATAAACAGACAGATAGACAAAACAATTTAAATTGTTTTTTTTGTTAGTAGTATCGTGAGTCCCTTCCACATCGGCCCAGCAGTTTCGGAGATTAACTTGAATAAACAGACAGATAGACAAAACAATTTAAATTGTTTTTTTTGTTAGTAGTATCGTATATCATGCCATTAGTAAGAAGCCGTTATTTGGAAATTTCATATAGACACTTCAATGTTATTTTATTTGTATTGATAGATAGTATTAGTTTAGGTAAGGTTTATGCATCCAGGTAAGCAGTCAAGTCAAGTAGAGCACGGGATCCCAGGAGTGTTCAACTGCCGGTTCTCCAACCCGGTGGTGGGCGCGGGGCCGGGCCGCAAGAAAAAGAAGCCGACAACCTTCGTGCCTCCCCCCGCGCCTCCCACCGCCGCGCCTCAGCCCGCCTTCTGGCGGCGACCGCTGCCCATCGCACATAACCACCATGTTTGTATTTCCCCCATTTTAGTACTTTATTAAATGAACATAAACCATTGAGAATATGGTGGTATTGAATTGCACCAAAAAAAAGATTTTCCAATATAAGAAAAGACAATCCTGAACCATTTTTACAAAATAACAAAATAGACACCTTTTTTACATTTTTAATCTGTATTTAGCACTTGACATGCTCAGCTACTTCAAAGTACAAATTAATTTATCCGTGTAGTGACGGACTAAGAATACAAGTGTCACCAACCCATTCCTTCCCACGGGTGTCCTATGAGGCGACTAAGGGAAGTAAGCAATTATCATCCATTGCATGACTGGTGGTAGGGCTGGGTACCAAGTGGGAGTACTCACTTGGTATCGGGCCCGAGCGGGTTAGTACCACCATCTGAACCATGTCACCGTGTAACCGGCCAGGAAGCACATCGTTGCGTTTTGGCTGTAGCAGGAGATAGCTGTTTATTCTTTCATTTCATATCTGTGAAATGAAATGGTGAGCAGCGGCTTGACAATACTCTGGGTATTGTTGAGTCCATGAGCGACGGTTACCTACCATTTATCATCAGATGGGCCATGGCTCGTCTGCCACTACATGCAATAAAAAAAAATTGTGAATGTGGAAAAAGAGAACTTTAGTGGCCGTTGGTCAGTGCGATAGCTTACCGGCTTAGCGCACTTCCCCGGATTGGAGGTTCAAATCCCGCAGGTTCGAATCCCGCTCGCACTAGTTTTCTTTTTCCACATTCACAAATAATTTATACTTTGAAAATAGGCACCTGTTTATTTTTTGTCGGGGTGTATTTTGTCGTAAAGCCCCTTGCGATACAAGGTATTATTTTCGAGTGCAAAATCTGTGGTGTTCCTTACAAATATATCTAGGATGAACCTTTTTGTTATAAAATAGGTACATTTTATAAAAAAAAGGTACCCCGCATACCCCGTCGATCGAACGGCGACGGCAACGAACAGGGTAGTGTAGATGTATTGTCCCTCGCAAAGCTTATGCCGAATATGTCTGATAATGGCGGAGCATCTCAAATGTTTAAAATATACGTAGAAAAATCAAAATATAGTCGGCACCTAATAACACGTGCTGATGCGGACCACTGATGTTCTTCTCCACTTAAAGATCAATTTTAATGATTCGCCAATACAGGCAGAGACGACACACGGCGGGTTATTTTAATGGGTGAGGGCCACACTACACTGCTCGTTGCTCCCTGTCTTTAATATCTAAGTAGTTTAGTGTGATGATATTCCAACGTACAACGTATTCTAGGGTGGTTCATCAGAAAACGAAGGCTCAAGCGTTGGATCCCGCGTCAATATCCAGCAAAAACTCCAAGAGAAAAAACAAAAACAGCTCGCGGAACTACGCGTTATTGAAGAGGAGATAAAGCAAGGCAAACTGGCTAAGACCACTCCGGTTGCCGCTGAGGAGATATACAGCAGTTTGCAGAGGCAACCTATACCTAGAGCGAAAACTCACGCTGAACCTCCCGCTTGGCCTAGCATAGAGATGACCCACTCTTACCAAAACTACCCTGTATGCAACGTATACCCAACGTATACAGAAATAAAACCAGAGTTCAATATAAACTTCCAAAATAACGACAACCCGTCCACCGATATAAACGACCCACACAAAATACGAAGATTACCGAACAGATACGACAACACACGAACGTTCTACGAAAATCCCGCGAACATGAGAAATGACGTCACTAGGACACCTTTACGCTCACCTAATTATCTTGCAATGAATGAGAACAGGAATTACGATGCAAGCGGATGCGGTAGTCCTAGGAACGTGCTCAATAATAGTCCTAGGAACTACATGCCTGATGTTAGCAATAACTACGAAACCGGTATAGATAAACCTAGGATAGTTCAGAATTCTATGTACTCCGAAGATCATAGACAGATAGGAGATTATTCTGGCTATTGTGAAGGGAATCAGTACACGAAGTATGAGAACAAAGAAGAGTATACACCGGGACTGCACAACGCTTTGAATGTTCAGAATATAGATAATATTAGGAATAATTATGAAGGCTGTGGTCAGTATGACCAGAATTGTGAGAGGTTTCCATATCCGGGTCTGGCGGGTAAGAAGATGGAACAAATGAGGAAAATGCAGAGATGTAGAACGCCGGAGATTCTGCTCGCTCCTCATTATTTAGAAGGATGCAATAGACAAGTGTGTTGCCATTGGGGAGCTCCTTATACGTAAGTTTTTTTTTTAATATATCCACCAACGGCGTTTGATGTCATAACTTTGGCTTCAATCTAACGGCACGGAGTCAGGTTTAGCTTTAGAGCTGTTGGTTAGAAATATCCGTAATACCTATTAATTTTGTCTCGACCCTCACCTTCTATAATTGTCCTTGACTCTCGCATTTAAAGACCCTCCAAAAAAACCCGTTGGAATTATTTCAAAAAGTTCCCGAGTTCCATTCGTTGCAATACTTTTTCTGTTTCACAATATTCTATCTATATATATATATATATATATATATAAAAGATTGACTGCTTGACTGTCATATCAACGCATAGCCCAAACTCCAAACTGCTGGCGCTAGGACCTTGAAAATTTACATGTTATTTGATACTATAGGTGAGCACTAAAAAAATAATTTATGCAAATCTTATCCAAAATAGCTTTTTCATCCACGGCTATGACGCGAGCGAAGCTACTGTTAATGCGCTAGTTCAGTATATGAAATAATCATTACACTCTCACTATGACATATCATAATAATAGAATCCATTTATAACAACAGAAACCGAAAGAAGGAGGAAGGCGCGGCTAGCAGCGGCGAAGAGTCAAGTCCGGACGGACCCATACGAGAGACCCCACGACCCCCGAGCGATATTGACAGCCAGGTAATAAGAACATTATTACATGATCATTATTAAACACAAAGTGAAAAATGTGAAATCGAAAATAACAGGCAGGAGCAGGATTTGAACCTGCATCTTCTGGATACCGTCCAGATGCTTTACCAATTCAGCCATCCTGACAATTGCTCCTGACTGCTAATTTCGATAACACATCATACTTAACGTCTTTGGGTGACGCCTGCGCCATCTGTCGGACGTATTTTCATACATTATACCGACCAGGTAAACTTAATTTTACAATTAAGATTTTACCTAATAATGACGCAAACCCTTTAAATATTTAGATATTTTTTTTTTTATATATTTTTAGCATTTGACATGCTTAGCACTATACATTAAACACAAAGTGAAAAATGTGAAATCGAAAATAACAGTCAGGAGCAGGATTTGAACCTGCATCTTCTGGATACCGTCCAGATGCTTTACCAATTCAGACAACCTGACAATTGCTCCTGACTGCTAATTTCGATAACACATCATACTTAACGTCTTTGGGTGACGCCTGCGCCATCTGTCGGACGTATTTTCATACATTATACCGACCAGGTAAACTTAATTTTACAATTAAGATTTTACCTAATAATGACGCAAACCCTTTAAATATTTAGATATTTAAAATAACATTTTCGATTTCACATTACACAAGAAGATGCAGGTTCAAATCCTGCTTCTGACTGTTATTTTCGATTTCACATTTTTCACTTTGTGTTTAATGTATAGTGCTAAGCATGTCAAATGCTAAAAATATATATAAAAAAAATATCTAAACATGATCATTATTTTTAAACTATAATATCTTAGTGACGCATATCAAACTATAGCATTTTACCATCAAATAAAACTACATTTAGCAACACTTGTCAGCCATGAATGACGCATCCATGGACCCGATATGAAACAATGTTCGAATGGCAAGTTATAGAATCAATTAAACACGATAAGTTTCGTAAAAGTAGTTCTATCGACAAATGTGAATGGCTATGAAATGATATTAACGTTTTTCCGACAGATCTCCCTGCCTCGTTCGTACACACTGCCGCGAGAGTTCAGGTACTGGCGGCGACGACCGCGGCTGAGAGACACACACGTGCCCAGTAATAATAGCAGTGACGGTAAATTCACAAATATTGACCATATTTAGCATAGTGGTTAGTGAGCATCCATATGGATATAGCGGGTTTGATTGTCAATAACGACAAAATACATAGCCCACCGGGGCAGCATGCTGAAGCGGCAATGGGCAGGCCACATCGCCCGACGAACCGACAACTGTTGGGGAAGAAAGGTTCTCGAGTGGCGACCGCGTAACGGACGGCCTCCCACCAGGTGGACCGATGACCTGGTCAAAGTCGCAGGCAGTCGTTGGATGCAGGCGGCACAGGACTGTTCGCTGTGGCGTTCTCTTGGGGAGGCCTATGCCCAGCAGTGGACGATGAAAGGCTGATGCGATGGATGCATGGAAAGACAAAACTGTATAAGTAATCATGAATTTTTATTTTGGTGTGCTATAATGTGCATTTGAAGTATTGTCGAGTGGCAGGCTTGCTTGAATGGGTCGACTCGATCGGGGAAGTACCACCTTCTCAGGCAAACATGACAGTCGGTACTCCTATTGCTGTTCCGTATGGTAAGAGCGACGGACGCCCATATCCCTCTATTTATTATCCCTCTTTCCTTGGAGTGGGCGTCGCGCGATGTCTCTGGTGTTGCTAGCGTCTATAGACTACGGTAACCGCTTATCATGATGACAGTATTTTTGTTTCACACCCTCGTAGTAGGTATAACGACGGAGACGCGCGGCGGGAGTGATGTCTCATCACTAGCTTAAGTACACATTCACCAAGACGTATGATCATAAGAACGTACTTAACATCAGGTGGGCCGTGGCGTCTGCATCATTAATAATAAAAAAAATGTCGCACAGAATACTATGACAAAACTAGATTGTTTATACCGCCATTGCTTACTTTTTGTATAGGTAACTATAATATAGGTAACTATAATACTTATCACAGGTGACGTGGACAGTGCAGACAACGACAGCGACCACCATTCCAACTGTTCCGCGGTCTCTCAACTGCAAAGTCCTACCTACGACCCTTACTACCGTCCTGATATGGTGCCTAGAGACGAGGCCATATACGCATGCGCCGATAGACGACCGCGCAGATTACAAGCACGGAAACAACCAATTAAACCAGAAACTAAATTATAGTCCATAACCCGCCATAAATTAATTCTAGTATAGCGGGATACAACGTTGTTCTCCTGAGATTGAAATAATAAATGCATGCCAAGGAGTCTGAGCTAATTTGAACCTTGGCTGTTACTTAATACAGGGAATTTTTTCGGGAAGATGAAAAAAGTTCAAGTATTAATGGTGGTATTTTACTAATTATTTGATGAATTAAACTAACTAAAGTGGAATAGCCATATAAATAGTTGATCATGGTCTTGTGCTTAAAATCAAGCTTTAAGACTGTTTCATTGAAAAGATTAATTAACTTTGAAGTGAATGGATATGTGCCTTTAAATACAATTAACTAATAAAAATATTTGTATTATGCGTATTAGTCAAATTTTAATATTGTATATAATAAACTTTTTGTAATGCCGTCCATAGTTGTATCTCGATATCTGTTATATTATGTAAGATGTATTTGTAAACAATGTAAGTATAATGTAACATACTTTTGTACTATTGTATAATAATGTATATTTAAACTAATGACTGTGGAAGAGGAAGCAGAAATAAAACACATAATTTCAAACTTTTATTTATTTTTATTATCTATTATCCAATTGTAAAAGGGAACCAGTCACTCACTCCAATTCACTACTTTACTACAGATCTCAGCCATTTACACATTTATAAAGAAACATCAACCGAAATAAGGTTAAATTCACAAATACACATTTAATGTTGATTAAAACTAGCTTACAACTAGGTGGCGCGAGCGAACGGGGAGGCGGTTAGGAGAAAATTGAACATCGCATTTTGGCGGACAATGCAGGTCACGTGTGCCACCACGATTGAGGCGTGGACTAGAAAAATGACCTTACCCACACACATTTCTTTTTTTAAGAATGAATATGTAACAAGATGTTCCAGGCTGGTTTGACATGTGTATGTCTCAATTAAGTGCAGGTTATTTTTACAACATAACTTTTAGAAAGAATAAAAAACGTGGATCGGGTCATTAATTCCAATCAACGCCAGATAATGTGGTCAGGCACTCGCCGGCATTGAACCGCGTCGCCGCCCGCCCGAGCCCTTAAACTCACCCTTATACTAGGCGACATCGGCCACAAGTTACATAAACAACAAAACATCAAATGACAAAGCACCTAAAATTATAAGCGGTTGATCCTTCCAAAATAATAATCATATACACTACTCAAACAGAATTGGCTGTTATGTAATGTAAGCTAAGCTCGGGTTGACCACAAAAATATTTGATATGATTATTTTATAGACATCAATAGATTGAGAATAGTTTACTGTTATATCTTGTAACATTATATTGCACTAGTGGGATCATACAGGGGTTGTACTAAGGATATCGTGTCTGCAAACCAATTGATCGCCGCGTACATGAACACAATTATGTAGATACTAACTTATCGAACAAATTATTTTACAAAGTAAAACTGCAATGACTTTACAATTCTATCACTATACACTTCAAATTGTAACACGCCAAGGTATCAATATCTAGAGTCAACTCTTCGATACTTTATACAACTATATGAGACATTCTCAAAAATTGTAAATTCTGCGTATTATTTACACCGCTGTACTCTTAAACAACCCTAACGAAATACAATAATTTTGAATGCCAATTCATTTGCATACAGTTTATTACCGTCAGCTCATAGCAAGTAAAATATCCCAAAAATCATAAATAAAATTAAGGTTGATTGTAATACATAACTGCATTCAAATAATTTAATTAACGACTTATTAAAGAATTTCAAGTCAAATGCAAATATTACGCCAGACATCCCTGATCCCAATAAAAAAATATTTTTGGCTTTTACACCACTAATATTTAAAATACTTAATTTAAACGGTATTAGTTTATAGAATATCACTAATGCATAGTGGCTTACTTTCAAATTTTGTATATTTCACTCTCGGTACGCGCGCCGATGTTTACAACTTTGTACAATCATTGCATACAAAAATAAAAGTTCAACGTGGCTACATGAGAGAACGGCTCGAGCATTAGGTATATATGCTTACATAAAATGTACTTAAAAAATTGGAACATCAAAAAGCTTACAATCTCGTAAATGCTGTGACCACACTCAGCTAGTGCTAGGACTCAAAAAATCTAAACAATACAATCCTATAATAAAACGAGCTAAGAATAAAAAAATATTATGTTATGACAGTTTAAAATTGAGTTGGGTCACCGCTTTACGTTGATACTAAATACTTCATAGACGACTACTATGAAACTATAACTTAACATAGAGCTAAAATGTAACGGGAATGAGCCTAACACCGAGCCGCGTAAATAAAAGTCAACAATATTGGAATTAAATGAGCGTAAGCCTAGAGCCGTTCCTTGCGTTATCCTTACACTAAATGGGAATTATTACTACAACATAAAATTACATAGGGCCCTTGTGATAACGGCGGTAAAGAAACGATTGTTCCTACTTAAGTGTAGGTAATGATGCTGCGTGCTTATGTCGACCGCCGTCCACGAGGATATTATTCTAAATATTATAAGTGGTGTAGCTTACTTGACTATGCGTGTATGTGGCCGATTCAGTCACCAGCTCACGATGATATGAGCTGAAAGAAGTTAGTCGTTGATGAATATAGTAGGAATGCTGTAAAACTAAACGATATAATCTACGTAACTAAAATCAAAACAATAGTCCAAAATTAAGTTACACACTATTTTTGTGAATATCTTTATTGAAATAGTGAACTAATGCAATACCCTGAGATAGTAAAAAGGTTGTAACCTCAAATTTTTTTCTATTTATAAGAACTGACAAAAATAATACAACATAAATCTCTGAAATATAGATTGTCTATAGTACAGTCATTTGATTCGAACAAAAGGGCAACCCTTTTTTTCTTTTTTTTTTGTTGTTTAGGCGAGAACGGAAAATTTTCCGGGAGTTTGGGTAATTTTATAGATTTCGATGTGCTCTTTCCGAAATTTAATACCCTCGCCGCGCGCGCCGCCATAATGAAAAATGGCTCCTAATAGCAGTTTTGTGACAACATCTCCTTGGTTAGGCAGAATCTTATATCTCACATGTCGATCGTATCGTGATTACTGTGATTGGTTGAAAGATCATCGTGATTGGCCAACGGATTATTGCGACATCACTCTTCGGTTTCTCAACCAATCACATCACAGTGATCACGATGCGATTGACATGTGAGATATGAGATTCTGCCTAACCGCCCACTTATTTTTTCGATGAAATCATTTATATACAAAATGAAACTAGAGAAAATTTTCTACAATTTAAGTAAAAACACTTCTTTTGTAAAATTAATAGTTTTGGAGTAGGAGCGCCGTACTTCAACATGCGTTATAAATAGAAAAAAACTAATTTCCACACCAACTTGAGCTAGACTGCTAGAGTAAGCGCTGCAAAGTATTATTCATTTAAACCGTGTGGTTACGGTCTAAGAATACAAGTGTCACCAGCCCATCCTTTCCCGCGCTAGTCGTACAAGCCGACTAAGGGAAGTAAACAATTATTACCCATTGCATTACTGGTGGTACATAGTGAGAGTACTCACTTGCTTTCGGGTCCGAACGATTCAAAAGATAAATGTTTTCACCGTAAAATGAGTAAGAAAGAATATATTGTCGAAAATACGCGCCATTTTTCCAATATAAATGCGCAAGTGGATGCGAGTTGGCAAAGTTCAAATTCGGAAAGAATACATCGAAATCTATAAAATTAACCATTATCAAAACTCCCGAAAAACTTTTCAGATAAAAATACCAAATGACTACTAAAATATAAAGTACAAAATAAATTACCAATTGTATTGTGTAATTAACATTTATTGCTATTTTAGATTCAAATTATATGCCAAGGAAAAACTTATAATCATCCTTACTAATATGTTTATTTGTTAGCTACGTTTTCATACTGTATCTACTGAACCGTGCCGTAGGGGGTGGGTAACTGTGCCGTGTGGGGCCGGCTTTAGAATTGTCCCACCCCTCTCCACCGTAGTCGTAAGAGTCGTAAGAGCCGATTGAGGAAATACGGGGGAGTGGGCAGCAGCACGCCCTCAAGTATTAACAACATCCACTGCGATCGCCAAACCGCCTGCGAAGCGTGGCGATTACGGCACTATCCCCCATTCTTGGGGAGGCCTATGTCCAGCAGTGGACGTTGGAAGGCTGATGGATGGATGGGTGGATGAACTACTGAACCATCCATACATACAGGGTAATTTTTTAACCAGTGTGCAAATTTTTTTTGGTGGTTTTATATCAGTAATAGAACACGTTTCCATTAATTGTTAAATCTGTTTTTTTTTATCCGACTTGAAATCAGTAAAATATGGACACCAATCTTAGGAGCAGCTCGAAGCTTTATATTCTGCATTTTGATGGTCCTAAGTCCATGATCAATCCTAAGTATGCAGGAAAAATTGGAACTACTCTTACAAATAACTTCAGGTCACGACCTAAACTTAAAAAGTTTAGTTCGAAGCTGTTAAAATTAGCGGTCAGTAACCCGCATAGATGCCTACGCGTCGGCGTATTGAACAAGCGCCGACGTAGGTATCTACAGTCGTGTGACCTTAAAATTTATTTCATAAGTAAACCTTTCGTTAGCGGCAACTTTATTTTTTAGTACTAGTACATATAAAAATAAAAAATATGTTTATTAAAATTACCTTAAGTTTATTTCTCAAAATTTGCGCTCTGGTTAAAAAATTACCCTGTGTAGTCTGGAGCCTAGAAAAGGACTTATTAGAGCGCGCGAGAACAGTCGCGGGCAGAATTTAGTCCAGTATTATATAAAACCAATTACTATTCCAAAAATTAATAAAACTTCTATTAAAATTAACCTGATTAGCGAAACAGAAAAAGGGACCAAATAAATACAATTTTATCTATTTTGTTATAGGATATTTAACAATGTTAGCTCATTATGAGCTACCAATTTAAAACTTAGTTCAGACTAACAGGCTAACGCTTTGATCTTATAGACTTTTGACAAGAAGTAATTTGCTTCAGTTCAAATGATATTAAATACTCGGATAAGAATACGAAAATATATAATATAAAAAAAATACAAAAATAAGATCATGCAAAATAAAATAAGAAAAACCTCTACCTTGTAAACGAAAGCGGGTGTTTATCCGTTCCACTTCCACTTATTATTATTTATTTCATAATATATTATTATTATAATAATATATAACTATGTCCTTTTATAACCTATAGATATACTATGTAGACATCTACACTCCGCCCTTATCGCTTAACATCTTAAATACACTGAAACAAACAAAATAAAACAAAAATAAAACTTAGTGGAAATTAACAGGAATATAAATAACTCGCTAAGTGTAAGGATTTTTTCTTTAAAACACATGATTAAAAAAAAAACTAAATATATAAACTAAAATATTATAACAATAAAATATTTGTTTCCTTTCATTTGGGATACTTAAGCCGACTTATGCCCGGTTCCTATAATAATAAAACGAGTCGTTTTACTTACGATCGGTAGAATATTCTACCAGGCGTAAGTATAATCTGTGGGTCTAACCAAGTTGCATTCTATGATCGCTAACGCTAATAGAAAACTAATAAAATGTATAACCGACAGTTGTTCGTTACTTCTAGACATGATAATAATGATGTGAAACACCTGTGAAGCCTCGGTATTGGTATCTTGAAAACTTCTGGTAGTTGTTATACAATGACGATTGGTAGAATATAAGAACCGGGCATTAGCGGTAACTTCTGTCGTTTTGGACATTTCAATAATAGGGATATATATTGGGGTTGCTGTTATTAACAGTCAACCGTCGCACAATTAGCTTGTTTGACTGGACCATTACAACTAACGCTACTACGATCAATAAGTAGGCAGATTATCAGGGGTCTTTTTACCTGGAGTTTAAGATTAAACATGGTTAAAAACCGTGAATTGTTATGGAGATTTATAGACGCCATATTGACATGTCCTGAAGAATAACACCAATAGTCACATCCCATCATTTATAAAAAGCGACCACTAGTATCAAAGACGCCGCAGTAAGTAATCAGGTGAAACATGAACCTTATACCTTAGTGAGACGTGTAATGATTAAAGATGTCAATATGTACTAACCGACTTGACTGTGGCCTTGATGAAGTCTTTCTTGTGCGCGAGGTCGAATTCCGGATAGTGGCTGTAAACCTGCTTGCACACAGTCTTCATAGTAATCTGCTCTAAGTTAGCGCCCTCCAGGATCTGTTTCACGTACTTCTTTATCTCCTCATCCTGTTTCACACACCACATTGTTAAAATATAGAAGTATACAAAAGTGTAACAAACTTGTCTTAAGTCTAATAAAACCTTTGTCCCTCTTCACTTTTTTTATTGCCAATTGTATTAAGAATGGCTTTCTAATTTAATCAAATTCATGTACATAATTTTTTCCAGGGATTCTGATTTTTCGGCAAATCCTTTTTTAACAATGTGTTACTGTATCAATGTAGGACTCTTGATCTCCTTTAAAAGTGGAAGGTTATATTGGTAGCTTTCACAAGTAATCAAAAAATCGTCCCGGGCACGGATGATTTGTGATTCAATTCATGAAGAAGGTTTAGGCGAATAATTAATTACGGTTTTGTATAAATTTACTGATATATGAATTGATTCTTCAAGATGTCACACAAAATCATGTAGACTGGGACATTTTGAGGTGTGTAAAGCGTAACCCAACATACAACTCGTATTAAAACGAATTCCCATGCTTATATGCGAAAAATATAAATTAAGACTGTCTACTATTATTCTATTATTTTTGAAGAATTCTAAAAAGAACTTACAGTAGGCGGCCGCTTAGCTTTCTTATCGGCAGGAGTGTCAGACTCCTCACCGCTCTCTTCCTCTTCTTCACTACCCTCCTCTTCGTCTTCTTCCTCACTTCCTTCTCCAGACTCATCTGAAGAAGCCTTTTTGCCTTTCTTGGCTGGCTTAGCTTTTGCAGGAGCTGCTTTACCTTTTTTAACTGTGACAAAAAAGGTTTAATTATTGCCATTGATGTTTGGTTGGTTATTTAACTTAGCCAGATTTAGTAGAATATCACTGTCTACCATCTTGCCGACAATTGGCAATCCATTAAGATAGCTTTATAAATATAACATCAATCATGTTACACATTATTATTTTACGAAAATCTTTGGTTTATTATACAGGATTAAAATGGTAATTTGGATTTACTACATACTTAAAGCTGAACAATCTCAAATTGTACGGCATACCTGGTGGTGTAGGTGCTTTCCGTTTGACTGGTGTGGCCTTAGCATTAGCTGTCTTAGCGACGACACCCTTACGACCTTTTGCCACTGCTGCTGCTGCTGCCGTCGGCCTGCCTCGTTTCGACTTGGGCTCCTAACGGACAATTCAAATTATGTATATAAATCAAAATTTTGTAAAACATAATAACAAATCATTACAACCATTTTTTTATCAATGCCCCTTTTAAAATATAACCTCTGATTTTTAATTTCATAGACTTAATTATTCTATATCTCGGGTTGCCAGTTTATGGTTAATAATAGTGTTGTAGTTACCGAATATACATTGTGAATTAACTTTCTATTATAATTTTCAGTTAGGTTTAATAGTTCAAATTTGCGTTTGATCAGTAGTAAAACACGGGTAGATTTATAATTTAAATAAAAGTAAAACATATATGCTAAACGACCCATTTCTGATCGTTCTGGTTAATTCTATTCGTCTATCGTAACAATTCGTATTTATCAAAAGCAGAATCAGAATCATCGTCATAAAATACGATTATGGAAACTTCAAGAGTGTTGCCCACCGTACTTACGTCTGTTTATTTATTTATTATCATCGTCATTTTAGTCAAGCAAGTAAATGGAAAATATAAATAAAATCTCAGCTTCTTAATCACTAAAATAATCCCAATCTCGAAAACTGTTGCATTGAACCTTTCTGTTACATAGGTAATCAAAAAGACCTCAATGATCATTTTAGTTTCTTTGTTTATAACATGATCGATAAAACACAAATAGGCTAGCCTAGATGTCTAGGTAGCTTCTTTAAAGTACAAATTATTTGTAAATAAGGAAAAAGAGAACTTTATTTAGTACGAGCGGGATTCGAACCTGCGTCCCTTCCAATCCGGAGAAGTGCTCTAAGCCGCTGAGTTACCGCACTAACCTTCGGCCATACCCAATATTCTCATCACATTTGTCTTTACGACCAACGCCACCTATCTGATGTTGGATTATACTACATACAAAACTATGCTTTACAACATATTTTAGCTGTAATTAAATTCTACGAAATTAAAAATCAGAGTATAGTAAAACGTAGGAGAATAGGTTAGCTGTAATTAAATTCTACGAAATTAAAAATCAGAGTATAGTAAAACGTAGGAGAATAGGTAGCCTGTTTAGCGGTAAATTACGAAATTCGTGTCTAAATCTGGATCGAGGCAAAAGTGCTATGGGGTTTATCTATTTTCAATAAGCTGTCAAATCGAATCACGACATTAATAAGAGAATGCATCTATGTGGGACGTCCCGCGCACTTGACTAGTCTCATTAGCCGCTGAGATGTACATAAGTATAAAGAAGCAAAAAATATAATTACATCGGACTCCTCGCCTTCGCTTCCGGACTCGGACTCATTCTCACTCTCAGATTTTTCACTTTCCTCGTCACTTTCAGACTTCGCTCGCCGACCCCGACCTCCTCCTCCTTTACTTGGCTACACAAACACAAATAAGTAAAATTATAAGAAATTTGATTTTGTCAGTTTTGTTTTGTTAGGTCGAAGAAAATTAACGAGTTCGCCAAAGAAAAGATGCGTTTTATCATTCTATCGATAGTCGGTCGAAATCTTACATCTCTATCCAACGCACACATTGAGGAATCAAAATTGGTAACGAGGTGTCTGGTGATCTATACGTCATTATATACTATAACTATGCATACAACAATAATGTGCACCAGCAGAGAGCACAAAGAGTCCGCCTGTTGGAAAAGAACTACAAAGGGACAGATTCCATCCACCCATCAGCGTTTTGACGTCTACTGCTGAACTTAAACCTGCAAGTTCTGTGCTGACTGTATCCAACGGTTCCCTGTGGTTTTGACCAGATCGTCGTTCAACAGATTTAGGTTTCCAACAGATTTAGATTTCTTATGTATTAAGATGCTGTTTTAATAAAAAAGACGAGCTAGCACAATATAATTTGAATGAGTTGAACAATTGAGACATAATTCGCCGTGAGACCATGATAATTAGTAACATTATCACAATTAAAGATATTTTATATTTATAGGCCTGCAATAATCAAACTTCATAGTCTCATACCCGTCCTTTCTTCGGTTTAGGTTTACGTCCCTTCTTCCCAGATTTGGCGACAGAGCGACGCCGTACGACCTTCCGCTTGCGGGCCGCTCCCGCTGCGCCCTCCCCCGCCTCCGGGTCGAAGTCACTGTCCGCCTCTTCCGACCCGCTCGGGTTAAATGAGCCCTGTTTCATATTACAACATTCTTTATTTTGGAACAGTCATTGACAATCAAACCAGTGTCCCAAAATTCAATGTAAAGCTGGGACAAACTTTTAAACTTGTCACACTATACAACATTTTTAGGTACTATGACTACGAATTTACAAATATAGTGTAAACTCTACATAGCGAAGTTCTATTTCACAAAAATCTCTTTAACATAGATATTGTTAGTTTGTTTGGTTAACATTGTTACCTATATATTGAAACACTCTTCGTAACGTAACACTCTCAATAGCTTAACATGACATTATTTAGACTCCAATAAACATACGAATACGATACGAATGGGCCAGTCGGTAGAGGTCGACCTAGGCAAACGTATTTTGACCAGACCGGAGGTTCTCAAGGAAGGCCAGGTCAAGAGTACTCGTAACCAACGAGCGAGTATGCGCTGATGAAAGTAGATGAAGCGAAAGATGTGTGTCAGTATCGTAGCAAATGGCGAGAAGTGATCTCTGCCTACCTCTATCGGGAAAAACGCGTGACAATATGTATGTATTTATGCAATAAAGATTAATTTCACTGACCTTCAAACACAATACCGACACAGAGTCGCAAATATTTCATACGCACAATTTCATAGAAAAGGTGCTAATTTTTTTTTCATGGGGCTTTATTGTTGACATGTTAAGGGGTTCATTGTTTATTGTAATTGCCAAGCACTTGCACGTGTTTACTTATTGTACTTCCATATTATCGTACTAATGCTGTGCTTTTCATTATCATATTTATATTTGCATTCAAACTTTTGAATAAAAGAAAGGTTTAATGTAAAGTGTTAATACTGGCCTAGTAGAAAACGACAAAGTTAACTGATTATAATTTTGTTACATATGTATTTACATAGCGTACGTATCAAATTTATAGTTTATTGTTGTTATCCTATACTTTCCGTTTAACGGAGTCTTTATATTTATAACATAATCAGTCCCTTCAATTTCGTTACAGAGTTTACACTGTATCACTGTTACTTTTACCTAAATGGCATAGGTATGGCATCCCAGTTCCAAATGAATATCTGTTTTAATGCAATAATAAGATTCAAATTAATTTCATTCCTGCAATTTAAAAAAATATTTTTTTTATTCAATACTGTAACGGTATAAAAAATATATCAACACTACTAAGCAAGTTATTTTAAAATCTAGCACAACTAATCTAGATTCTAAAATACTCTATATAGTAAAACATTAATCACAAAATATTATGCGTAATATTTTTTAACAAAAACGTTATTATGTGCTATAAAAACCGGTTTTGGGCTACAGATTCAGGTAGACAAATAATAGATTTTTTAAGTGCGCAAGATAGTCATGGGGTAAAGAAAATCTACACACGTCTTACATGATACGGATAAAATCCGTGATGTTGTAAAATACGATGAGCAGTACTTTATGCGACTCCCCTAGTTTCTTCTATGGCACGAGGGCTAGGATTTTCACTTTCATAAAATACTACTCCATTGTATCCTGTCTTAGATCTTCCAGCATCAGTCTGGTCGCTTGGTCAACGACCACGCGAAAACGCTTGATGTACATCGATGTATACTTGGCAATCCGGATGTCGTTTAAGATAAGGATATCTCTCACGATATAATTAACTTGCAGCGTTTGCATTGCATCTGCACTCCATAAACTAAGTGCATCTTCGCGTATCCAAAGCTGTGTATGGGAGTGACATGGTAAAAAAAGTCAAGAAATCTAGTTTACCAAGACACAAAATCACAATTCAGAATAATGCAAGGTCAGTTCAGTTTTGAAACCACTTGATCTCTTGAGTCTGCAAATCAAGCCGAACGTTCACTACTAGTTCTATGTCATTTGAATACGAAAAGATGCACTTGCGCAGTAAACAAAGGCACGACGCATACGACTACTACTGACCTGACTGACATAAAATCAAAATGGTTTGGTTACTCGCTACTGACTCTACCGAATAAAACAAGAAGCGACAAAATGACGTCACTCTCTGTCCTTACTTACCCCTAACGGTACATTACATGAAATGCCGGATTCGGTATGCAGGGTGGGCATGGTTACAGCTTGTAGGGCGGTTATAAGCTTATAACACTACACTAACACTACTTACACTACCCATCGGGCCCTAACTCCAGTGTTGCAAGAAGATTACAGTAAGTAACGGTTATTTATTAAGAACAGTTCATATATAATTAACACTTTGTTGGTAACAAAATATGAAGCAATATTAAATTAAAAGTATATTTTACATCAAACGCGATGAAATTAGTATTAAGTCATATAGAAATACCTGCGAACGGGTACTACATACGCTATCTCACACACAACCGATTTCCATGCTCATCGCACGGCTACTGAACTGAACTCCCTTCCTAGCCACTAGCCACCCTAATTGTTACTATATTCCCGGTCGGCAGCACTGACAGAGCGCGGTACCGTAGACCGACGCCCCGAGTGTATTATGTTATTAAATCAGAACTTTTACTCTAAGCACATTATTACAGTGCTCTACACGGCATACCGTACAATGTAATAGGGGTTTTACTCTAAATATTTAATAGCGTCACTACTTGTCTCACTCCTGCTCAATGGTGTAACTATATATCTCACTCGTACTTAAAATCTATTGAGGACGCTTGTCTACCTGAATTTGTAACTCAAAACCTGTTTTTATGGCACATAATAACGTTTTGAAGGATAATGACAAAATAATAGTTTCGACGGTTCTTCTTCAGAAGAAATATGCATATTTTTTGTGAATTTATTATGTTTTACTAAAGTATTTATACCTTTTTAGAATATTAATTAGTTGTGCTAACTTTTATAATAACTTAGCATGGTAGTTTTGATATATGTCACTAAATATTTTTTTTTTTAAAGTACATATTAGGTGGCGACATTATACCGTTACTTTCTTCTGGAAGCTATAGGCAGTACATTATTACGTTGCCCTCTGTAAGCAATGGAGTAGTGACATTAGTATTTTTTATTTAACTCTCTCTAAGGAATGGGTTGGTGAAATTAGAACTATCACGTTGAAAGTAATGGGATGGTGACGTTATTCTGTTGCCCTGTGCAAGGAATGTAGTGGTAATATACCTGTTACACGTCAGCTTTATACAAGTACGATTTTCAAGTCTTTTCAAAAGGGATTTTTTCGTGATTTTTTTTTAAGACAACACCTTGCTCTAAGGAATAGTCCTTGTATCGCAGGGGACTTTAAACATACAATTTCACGGACACAAAGTACACCCAGACTCAGAACAACCATTTGTGGATCACATAGATTTGTCCCGTGTATAAAGAATATACATAAAATAAAAAAATTGAAGTAATTTTTGAATAGACCACATTTAACTCACATAACTACATAGTTTCAAAGTGATAAGTTCGCAAGGAATTTTGCGCAGAAAATCATAACACTTTTATTAATTACACTCTACATTAAATTTCCATATCGGGGGGAGGGCTTATATGAAAATAGATTGTTAAGGAGTAAACTCCAAAAAATTAACTTAATTTTATTTTTGTATTGAAACTATAGGTATTAACGTTTTAATGGAACTGCGATGAGCAGCTACGCTATTTAGGTTACTATTACAAAAAAAATTGTGATATTTGCAAAGATTTGCTGTGACTACCGATTACGAACTAAAAAATATTTTACACTGAATATTCAACAACTTGTCATACTGCCTGGTGCCATATTAACGTGAAATTTTGGGACATCATAGTATTTTATTCAGGTAATGAATGTACAATTCTGTTCTGAATTTTTTTAAGAAAATGGGTGAAAATATGTAATAGAACTAATAACGGGCGGGGATCAAACCCTGGTCTTCGGAAATGTCGGCCAAAACGCTCAGCCACAGAGCTATCGCAGCGGTTGCTCGGAATTACCAATTTCTATATTACATATTTTTATAGTCTTTGTTGAAATTATTGAGACCGAGAATGTCAAGTACTTAAAATATACATATTTATAAATAAAATAAAAAGAACATAACCTTGTGGCGTAGTCGGTAGTGTAACCGACTTCCGTGCACGAGGTCGTGGGTTCGATTCCCACTCAGGACAATTATTTGTGTGATGAACACAGATATTTGTACTGCGTCTGGATGTTTTCTATCTATTATATGTACGTATTTACAAAAAAAAAAAATAGTAGTATACGTATTATATCCGTAATCTGGTACCATAGCACAAGCGTTAAGCTTAGTTTGGAACCAGAGGACGTTGTGTGAAAAATGTCCGTGAATATTATTTATTTATCATCACCTTATGCAGCTTCTAGTGAATATTATTACATATAGTGTATTTTTCTTAACTTGTCCTAAGACGTAAACAAACCGTACTGGTTTTGGTATAAATCAGAAACTTTACCTAAGTTATGAGCGTCTTGATTATTACACTTGATAATATACACACATTACACTAAAAATGACTTCAAATTAACTATTCAAACACAATAATTTTCATAAAATGTTTAAAATATCAGAATCCATTTCAACAGATAAAAAATTATCATCTCAATTTGACATTTGTAAATCCTAGATTGTCTTTAGATCGTAGGGATGCGAGAAGCGACTGAATGATTCTGACCAGTGAGTGAACTGTAACTATCATGATAAAAATATACCTTATAAAATTTACCTGACTAATAAATCAGATTTTATTTTTATTGTATTGTTATAGTAATGTAGTACTGGAATTATTTGGATAACAAATCCCAACCAGAAATTATTTCTTTGATCATGATAGTGACGGATATTCTGGCAGCTTACTACAAAAAAAGACATTATAAACGCTATTTATTCCCAGGGTTCTATTCCCAACTAAAACGAATTCTGAGGAAATCCCACATTATGAAAATCATTCAGTTACAAACTTTATTTGTTCACTCGTTCATTCGATAATGCCCCGACGCTATCAATTGTCTTTGGTTACCTGGACGTCATTTCTGTTTACGTAATAAGACAAGTTAAGAAAAATACACTGTTGATGATTTATTTTTACAAATATTCAAAATCTAAATAAAATTCTTTGTTTTTATGCAAAATAATACTCGCAAATAATTTAAAAATAGTTTACTTACTGAAAATATGATACACAATTTTCTTTTTTCACTTTATTCAAGTTGTTTTCACAATATAGTGCGGTACGTACGTACGGCACGGTACGTATAGTGAAATCGGTCGAGCTTTTGGCATTTTGTATCTGTTTTGATTCGCATACTTTTGTTGAGCGCGGACACGAGGTCCATTTGTTGGTAGGTCAATGTCTTATTAACTCAGATTATTTCATTTTTCTTATATCTCATTATTATTAATGACACACCTTGTTGAAAAAATAAATGATTCTAATTTAATTTAACTAGACTAATTAGGTATTACACTTACATCTGAATCCTCTGATCCATCTTTAGTGGGCTTTGGTCCTTTCACTTTAGTTTCAGGATCACTTTCATACTCCTCATCAGAATAGCCTGTTAATAATTGTTTTATTTCATTAATATCAATCTCGATCCTATATTATACCAACAAATACGTAAAATGACATAGGGGGCGCGTTCCACATGGCGCTCACAACGCTTAAGTCGGCGGTCGGCTCACCTCTGTTGTGCACCTTGACGGCGGCGGAGCGGCGCGGGCGGCCGCCGGGGGTGGCGGAGGGCGCGGGGGGCGGGCGCGCCACGCCGCGCGCGTGCGGCGAGTTGGCCGCGGGCTGCTGCAGGAAGCCCACCAGCCGCGCCGCCAGCTCCGACATCGAGCCTGCGGGGGGGGCTCATCATTGCATCATCATTGCACCCGCTGCATTACCGGGAATACTCACTTGCTATCAGGCTCGAGCGGGTACTACCGTCTACCGTGTGATCGGCCATGAAGCACCTAGCGTTTTGGTTTTAGCGGCATATAGCCGTTCTTTCTTTCGTTTGTTATTCGCGAAATGAACAGAAGCGCGATATTACTCTTAGCATAATTGATTCCATGAGCGACAGTTATAACTTACCGACAGGAGGCCCTTAGTCGTCTGCCACCATAAGCAATAAAACCTGCAGTTCTATGGATCTCATATTTTTACATTTAAGGTAAACAAATATGCCCATAAGTTTAATTAAAAATTCAAACACAAAGACTCTAAACATAACAAAAATAGTAACTTTAATGTATGGATAGTTTTCTTTTAATTTACGTGCATTAAAAAATTTATTTTATTAAAGTTTATAAATAAACCTCATTATGATTACAAATCGCTCCATTCTATAAATAGTATATTCACTTCATAGAAGTAATTTAGTTCCTTACTTAATGTTTTGTATGCTACCTTAATAATAATCAAACTGTTTTTATCGGACCTAATGAAGTCTAGTATTAACAAACTATTTTGTATAAATATTTTATAAAACATATGTTCCCATAATTCCATCATTTTCAATGTATCATGTGTTATGGTAACTGCTTACCATTGAACATGCAAAAATTATCGTAAACTACACCTTGTTGTAACCACTCCTAAACATTATTACTACTTACCAATAATCGTGCTTGTCATGATCTGCTTGCACAAACATATTCAAAAATAAATGTACAGCACAAACCTCTCTTGTCTAAATCCAACATTTCACACATGGTACGTAATTGCTTGGGTTCCATTTTAGTGGTCTCTTCCAACTTAGCCTTGTAGTCTGATGAGCCGATGGCCCATTCATAGCCCTTGAACTTCTTGATATTTCGCTTAACATTGCGATCCAAACATAGTTGCTATATAAAGAAAAAAACATTATTTAGTATATAATAGGCTCTTTCTGTAATGAAATGTAATCCCTATTCGTATGTAAAAGAGGTAATTACTTTAATTTCAACAAACTTTAAACAAAATCAGTCAAACATACAAACACAGCCACAATGTGCATACATCTATTGTCCCAAATTACAGATAGATACATATTTATCTCAAATCTGTATCTTTCATCAATATTAAACTAACCTATAAGGACTACAACATCAAAGTCTATATTGTAAAGTTTATAAACTTACCCCATACAAATATTGATGTAGAATCTTTTGGTCTTGAGTCTTGAACCGTGATAGGGAGACCTCCACATTACTGATATGACCCAATGGAATACCCTTGCCGGCCGGTAGTGGGACAGGAGGCTCAGTGGGCTATACATATAAAGATTATTTAAATATTATAATAATTATCATGCAACATTGCAGGAGCGTAACTCTACAGGAACTGGTTGAAAAATTGTTTACAAAAATTTTAAACCCTCAGAGGGCAGAAATTGAAATAAAAAAATAATAGCTAAATAACACACAAGGTAATAATGGAATTATGAATATACCTCTTTTTTGGGCTTAGGTTTGGGCGCCTCCTCTTCTTCTTCCTCTTCCTCCTCATCTTCCTCCTCGCCCTCATCCTCTTCTCCCTCTTCATCATCGTCCTTTTTGGCTTTTTTTACCGGTTTCTTTGCTCTAAATAGATAAGATATTTAGTTAATAATGAAAACAAGACTTGAAAAGACTTGGGCGCTACAGAATACCAGTGTTGTGGTGCCGTGATTAAAGCGTCACTCACAGCAAACGGAGTAGCATTCCGTTTGCTCACTCATTGTTAGAGGACCACAATCTTTTAATTTATTTTTTATTATACATGAAACCAATATATTTGCATTTCTTTTTTCTTTTATTTATCTGATAGTTTTAGTTTTTAGTGCTGTAGATTTATTTAATGATATTTTTACTGTTCATATTAGCATAAGCGCGTCCTCTAATATGAATGAGACAATAAATTATTTTTCTTTCTTTATTTCTTTCAAAAGGATAATGATTTCTTTCAATAGGGTAATTTTATGGCCTTCAAAGCCTCGGCTAATTAGTGCGTAAATTTTACGCGAATATTATCAGCAGAGCTACCACAACTAAAACCACCGATCACTGGTCAACTGATATTGCTGTGGTACAGAAGCCAGCGACAGAGCGAAAACGCTATGTGCCATTACTATCCGTTTGGGACCGAAAATGACCGAGTAAATCACACTTGTTGGCCAATCCAGTACCACCAGTTCCATTTTACTTAAGTTCTCCATCTTAAAGATGCGTGTTCATCTGAAGGAAGTATTAAAATCTAAAAGCTAATCACCATAATCCGTGTATATTTCCGGACGAAAAATAAATTTATCAATAACAACTTACTTTTCTTTAGCGGGCTTCTTGTCTTCTTCCTCCTCCTCTCCGTCATCTCCCTCATCTTCTTCCTCCTCTTCCTCGTCTTCTTCGTCTTCTTCCTCCGTATCCTGTGGACAAAAATAGTGCATACGAAATTGTAGCCTTTCTTAGAAACATACATATCTCAGGGTCAATGTAAGTTAAAACAATAGAATTGCTTAGAACTCCGATTTTACAGAACACTAGAATCAGCCCGCGAAACCGTCCGCGTGGGCTTTAGTATATAAATACATCATACTACTAGCGTATTTATGGCACGCTAATTATCTATATTATATCTATTCGACGGGCCTTGTGGTGTAGTCTGTAGTGTAACCGACTTCCGTGCACGAGGTCGTGGGTTCGATTACCACTTAGGACAATTATTTATGTGATGAATACCGAAATTTGTAATGTGTCTGGGGGTTTTCTATCTATTATATTATGTATTTACAAAAAAAAGTAATAGGTATTATATCCGTAATCTGGTATCATAACACAAGCGTTAAGCTGTGTGAAATGTCTGTGAATATTTATTTATTTATCGTTATCCCAGGGAACCATTCATCTTCCAGGATATTATTATTTCCAGGATTCATTCTTCCAGAATGTAAGGTAGCCTTTTCTGGGCTTCAGACTATTCTGATTGATTCAGTAGTTAAGAGCGTGAAAGCGTAACAAATAAAAAAACTTACTTTCGCATTTATAATAATACTAGCCTTTTCCCGCGGCTTCGCTGCAGTCAAAACGTTCCTGATATAGTAGCGGGATAAATTGTATACTAGTTTTTAAGCCTAATGAAGATTGTCAAACAAAAAAGTTTCATCAAACCCGTTTAGTAGTATGTATTTAAAATTGTTTTGTGTTTAAACACGCCTAAATAGCCTAATATAAGTATGTATTTTTCCCAAATACAACAACACAGACTTTATAATACTATCGACTAAAAATATGATATATCTTACCTCCTTTTTAGGTTTCTTTTTGGGAGCAGCCTTTTTCCCGCCCTTGTCATTAGGTTTTATGTCATCCTTTTCATCTTCGTCGTGGGTTTCCCCATTTTCTTCCTGAAGATATATTATAATTTTTAATAGAGCCTTCATTATCAAACACTAAGCGCTAAAATAGACATGACCATTTAGTTTTCTGCTGTCCTAAAATGAACTTGCTTGATAGTTCTCGTCCTTTAAATATCTTCTCACTAACAACAGTAAACACAATTAAACACAAAGTGAAAAATGTGAAATCGAAAATAACAGTCAGGAGCAGGATTTGAACCTGCATCTCCTGGATACCGTCCAGATGCTTTGCCAATTCAGCCATCCTGACAATTGCACCTGACTGCTAATTTCGATAACACATCATAATTAACGTCTTTGGGTGACGCCTGCGCCATCTGTCGGAAGTATTTTCATACATTATACCGACCATCTGGAGCATCTGGACGGTATTCAGGAGATGCAGGTTCAAATCCTGCTCCTGACTGTTATTTTCGATTTCACATTTTTCACTGTGTTTAATGTATGTTGCTAAGCATGTCGAATGCTAAAAATATATATAAAAATATCTAAATAGTAAACACAATGTTCAATCTATATATGCATATTCCTATCATGTTTTTTATATAGATTAGATTCATAGTAAATAAAATTTGAATGTACAGTTTGTATATTTACATACCTTTTTTAGTTCGCTGTCTGACTTCGCATCTCTCTTGTCATCTTTGGAGTCATCTCCACCAACATCGTCATCTTTACCATTGGCCGTAGTAGATTTTGCGTCTCCTGCAAACAAATTGATAATAGATATTGAACACGTAGAAAACAAGGCTTCTTGTTTAAGCACTATATTTAAATGAAACTTAAACGATAAACCGTGGTTATGGAAAACCAAGCAAGCATGGATGATATTATTGTAATTTTATAATAATTTTCTTGGGTTATCAGTTTAACCCTTTCCACTAGATTATTTTGATCTAAGCTTTTGAAACAAGGAGAATTTTATACGTATTTTTATCTAGTGAAAATTCTATGTACTCTTACAGTTAGTGATATGAATTATATTAATCGGCCAAGCAATAATTACCTATTACAAAATAAAGTACCTATTACCCGTTCTATTTATGTATATGGACTTTTCAAAACTGCCAGTATATGGCCTAATTCTAATTGACCGGCCTCCAGACGGGCTACGATATTTCTATAATAGGTATGCGTAAATCATAGGTATCCCCAAAAGTGGATCATCCCTCTTTAAAAATATAAACTAAGTCGAAAAACAACTAAAATGCGTAGAAACCACAAACAATCAGTAAGGTAGTAACGATATTTATATATATTTTTAGCATTTGACATGCTTAGCACCATACATTAAACACGTCAACCAAGGACGTTAAGTATGAATGTGTTATCGAAATTAGCAGTCAGGAGAAATTGTCACGGTGGCTGAATTGGCAAAGCATCTAGACGGTATCCAGGAGATGCAGGTTCAAATCCTGCTCGTGACTGTTATTTTCGATTTCACATTTTTCACTTTGTGTTTAAGGTAGTAACGATTGAAAATTTTATTAAACCTTAAGCTTAGCCCAAACCTTGATTTAAATTGGATTCCAGCAGTATTAAACTTGAGTGCGCTGAGATCGGATTTCGCAAGCAATTGTTTTTTTTTTATTTAATGTCTATTTCGTGTATATTCTGGTGTTTCCGATCAGACAGCCACTGAATACTGGCTATCAGTGATGAAAAAAATCAGTTTTGATCTTGATATTTTGCCAAACAAGACTATTGACACTACCAAGACCAAAACTTTATGAAAAACGAACTACCAGACCAACTAAGTAAGAAAAACGAAAACTTATACTAGATAGTGTCCTTTGGGTCACTACTGACGTAGGGATGCAGCAATATAGTGATTTTTTGGAATTGCGATGGATTCAACACATAGGCGTCTATAGGCGCCCGGGGCGGAGACAAACTTTGCCACCCCTTTGGATAAGGTAAATTTGGGGAGATGAATGAGGAACATGTGGTGAAGGGAAGAGTTTATATCTCGGTTCTGGCTAAACGTAGTCTGAGAGTACAAAACGGTTCTGTTGATGTTTATTTATTAATCAAAAATTATTACTTGTTCACGCCTTTTGGTATCACAAAGTATACTAAAATATATATAAGGATTTTATTAAGAATGAACGACACAGTTACTTGTGACGTCAAACTTTCCAAGATTGTGCCAAAATAATCTTTGTTTTATATATAATTAACGTAGGTAATTATTTACAGGAATACCTAGTAAACGGGTGTAGACCGACACATGAACGAGTAGTCAGTCTATGTAGTTTTAAATGTAGGTACTTATATCAAAGTTTTTGAACTAAATTCACGGAGAAAATGGATATTAATTTACTTTCCAAATACACTTTTTTTCTTGAAAGGCGAAAATTAAATGTACCTTGCCACATACCCCGTCGTTCAGGGCAACGAACAGGCTAGTGTGGGGCCAACACCAACTAAATAATCCCACGGTGCCGTCTCTCCGCCTGTATTAGCGAACCACTGGCCAATCACAATACACCTTCCCGTAATAGTTTCTGATATTTACGTGAGTGTAATTTTCGTAAACATTTGAATCTATCGGGTGTCCCATGACAGTGAATGCTGTATGTAAACGAACCACGGCCTACCTGATGGTAAGTGGTAACCGTCGCTCATGGATTCGACTATACCGAGAGTATTGTCAAGCCGCTGCGCACCAATTTCATTTCTCAGATATGAAATGAAAGAATAAACGGCTATTTTCTGCTATAGCCAAAACATACTGACGTGCTTCATGACCGGCCACGGGAAACGGTGGTACCGACCCGTTCGGGCCCAATAGCAAGTGAGTACTCTCACTTGGTACCCAGCCCTACCACAAGTAATGCAATGAGGATAATTGCTTACTTCCCTTAGTCGCCACTGACACTTATTATATTATTCTTACTCCGTCACCGCACGTATAAAAAATTAAAGTAACAAAATATTTTCCAATAGTATAGGAAAAACAGAATTAGTGTTGTTCATGCTTAAAAAAATAACATATTGACAATATTCGCACTTATCGTTCAATGACACGTAAACAATGCGTGAAATCGTAGGCGACTGATAATGCATCTTCAAAATATTTTACTGATTAATAGAATATTAAATTTATTGGGGAGCGCTCACGTTGCTGTCATGTGATTAATATGTATTTAAACCTGAGTGGAATTTTAAAAAGAATAAAAGCCACTCCATTTTTACGATAACACCAAAAATATAAATATTGAATAGAGTTCGACCGAAACAGAATTTATTGCCGAATTCGAAAATTCACCCTCGCTCTGTTTTGGCTGCCACCGAAACTGACTGGCTATTCAGAAATCTTCATCCATCCATATAAGCCTCACCGAGCGCCACAACAACCGGTCTTGTGCTGACTGGATCCAACGGCTCCCTGAGGCTTTGATTTCAAACGTCTGTCCACCTGGTCGTGCTACGCTGCGCCGTCAGAAACCTTTAGTCGGTCACTAATTATATTTTCCAATAATTATTAAAACATAGCGTCACGCCTGTATTCCCCGAAGGGGTAGGCAGAGGTGTATTACACACCCACGATTCGCCAGCTATGTTTAGGTTCCACGTAATAGGGGGCGAGCCTATTGCCGTCTACCGGGCACATTTCCAAACTCCGGGTTCTCCGGGCTCAAACGTTCTCATCTTTTTACGAAAAAGCCCAATAACACTATTTGACTCGGGAATCGAACCCGAGACCTCATGATGAATGTCGATAATAAAGCAAATTAACCAGTCGCGCATCTTGATGTGTTATGTTTATTTATACCAATAATCGTAATTATGCTTGATTGATAACCTTACAAAATAACAACAGCAAAATCAGGCACTTAAACACAATTCGTAATCGTGGTGTGAGTATAATTTATAAATATTGGCATATATTTTTATGTATGACTATTTTTTTTTTTCAAATCAATAACAAGTGCTCGATTTAACCGTAATAAATAGGTAGAGTAAAGGTTGGCTAATCGGCGATATTGGTAATATAGTGATAAATTTCTTTTTTTAAGTTTTTTGACATTGTAATTACACGCAGCAAGTCCCGTTCTTTAGATCGCCACCAGACGCGTTACAATAAATGCGTTATTTCGTGTTTTGGCGCCAAAACAATAGGAAATTCCGAGCGTAACAGGTACGTAAATATCACCATACTATTGGCCATATTATATTCGTCGTTTATAATAGAAAAAATAAGTTTTTTAATTAATGTATTTATTAATAAAGTAGAATAAATGTTGTTTTTGTCTGTACAAACATCTTTCATGTACCAATAATGGGTGTTGTACTAGACGCTTACGCATTTCGCTATTTTTTTACAGAACTGGGCCAGTGAGGCGCAAGTCTCGACTAATGAAGGGCGATTGTCGTCAAAATAATGACTTGTCCAGAGTTGTCTTTGCTTAAATTTGCCGTATTGGAAATGAAAAACGACACAAGTCTCTTTATAAAAGGTCTAAGAACTATGGCATTCGATGGACCACCTCAAAATTGCACACATGAGTAAGGAAAAACTAAATCCCTCTACAATAGACATACCGAAGCTTATTGAGAATTGTAACGAATGGCTGAATATTAATTCTACAGATTCTTCGACTATGGACTCAGTAACGAGTCCTCAACAATAACGTCTTCCTGCAATTCCAACGCAAAGCGTACAACAGGATTTTGATGATCCGAATACTGCATCTGTAGATGTTGCTACTGGACCGTCAATTCCAGAACTACTATTCACTGAATGATGCTTTTTAAGCAGCAACACTTTGTTGTAGGCAACAGTGCAACAGTGTATTGCAGGGGCATCATCAAACAGAATCATAAGGCCTCTCGACTGAAAGCATAATGTGTGACATAGCCATAGCCTCCCGGAATGGTGTCATTTCGATAGAATGCATGGAGTGTGCACAAAGTGGTTTCACTAGTTCTTTAATAAATACTTTATGTTATTTCAATTTTACATCGCGCTGTAATTGATTGGCTGTACAGAAAATAGACCTGTTTTATTTTTTATAATTACTCAGCTGTCAGTTGAAAGTAATTCTGAAAAGTATTACTCTGAACCCGCTCCTCAGGCAACTTCAGGCCTACTTTCAGAGTATGAGTAATGAAAAATACTTTATATTTGTCTGTCTGATAGAACACATCTCTCAAAATATTGAACGGATTTTCATGAGGTTGTGCAGTAATTAAAACACTGGCGTTATCTACTGGCAGCTAGTTTGCCAAACCGAACAATATATCTCATAATCTCTTCGAGTCATTGCATAATTGGAATGCCTTGTGCCTAAACATCAATACATAATAATATATTTTTCGAAGCCTGAAGCGGAATTATGCATAATTCCGCCATATTGTCCACTCAGTTGGTGGTTAATGTTAATATACCGATTTTTTTATTTTTTTTGCCCACGGTGGCAGACGAGCAAACGGCCTACCTGATGGTAAGTAGCAACCGCCGCCCATGGACTATGACAACACCAGGGGCACAGCCAAGTCGCCGCCTACCGTGACTAAAGTACTCTTCTCAAACCTCGTTTAAAGAGGGACAAGTCGTAACGCTGGGGAAACACCGCAGCAGGAAGTTCATTCCAGATCTTACACGTACGTGGTAGAAAAGAACGCTGAAAACAAACCGTCTTGGACGAGATCGTTTCCAGGTGGTATGGATGAACCCTAGTACGGCGTCTCGTGGTCCGGTGGTAAAACGGCGATGTTGGTACCACCTCAAACAGTTCCTCAGAGCACTCCCCGTTGAAGAGTCGATAGAGCACACAGAGAGCCCCAAAGTCCCTCCGCCGCCCCAACGACTCCAGCTCATCCGTGAGATTGGGATCATCGACAATTCGAATAGCGCGTCTTTGCAGGGAGTCAAGTGGGTCGAGCTGGTATTTTGGTGCGCCTGCCCAGAGATGTGAACAGTACTCAAAATAGCCCATCCAGTATATTGTTTATAACGCGAGCTACCTGACCTCTCGTTTCGCGATATGAAATTCTAAAACCGCGAACGCGAATCTTGCGATCCCCGTCCAAACCGTGAAGGCCTCGGTCACGAACTCAGCGGGAGCGAGGCGCGGCAGCGGCGGCTGCGCGGGGAGCGGCGGCGCGTTTCAACGTATATATTTACATTATGGAACTGGCCTCGAAGGCAACGGCACGGGGAACGGGCGGCGAGCGGCATACGAGCGGTGCGTACCAACAATCTAGTGGCGCCGGCGCGTCTGCATTGACGTAGTGTTGAGTTGTAGTATTATTTTTTTGCTTTTTAACGACCGGAGTTTAAAAAGGCCACCGACGTTTTGGAACAAATTATTACAATGATTTTTCGTCTCTGTTAAGACATTTCGTTCATGAACAAATATATGTATAGGGATTGATATCCGGCGTCATTTTCAGTCCGGCCGGATCCGACCAAACTCCTATCGATCCGGCCGGATCGGTCCAGATCCGGCCAGATTGATCAAATCAGGATGATTTTGCGAATGAACTGTTAGTAAGTTAATCAAGTATCATTGTACCTACTTAATATATATGTGTAGTTTATAAAAAATAAAACATACATATATTATATATAAAATCAACGTTATTCCCAATCTAATGTTAAGATAAGGCAACGAGCAAACAATTAAAATCTAGTAGTGTAGGTAACTAGTAAAATTTTAACGATGTAACGATTAGCTCAGTCTTCCTAGATTTCCTTCCTAGATATAATTATTTTAGTAAGTAACTTTATAAAATCTAATATAATTACCCTTACGTAATATACTGAGATGAGATCGCAATAATTTAAGTATTTGAGAATGCTAACAAATGAGTCTTATATTTATGACAGACACCCATTGATCCATGGGTTTTTTATAGATCAATGCCATTGATTTGATGGACCTCAGATGCTTTTTTATAGATCAATGCAGATGGATTTGATAAATCTGTCTAATAAATGGCACAATTATCATAATATTGACTTTGTATTATAATTACAACTCTTTAGTTTAATCAACTTACTATAAATAATTATTTTAAGTAGAATTGTAAGTAATAATTGTCGTAGTATTCGTTATATATTATAAGAAAATCTATTTTGATTTTGAGAAAAGGATCGTAGCTAAGATTATTAATAGGTCTCCGCGCGCTCCGACTGGATACCGCCGGTGTACTTGTAAAATGCGGCAACAAATACTACGCCGAAGTCGGCGTACCCGAGCCAGTCTCGTTGCAAGCAACGTGTGAGGTGGGGATACCGAGCGTTTTATTACATTTTGTCAAATTACTAAGCAAAATGCCAGTTTGTGTAGTGAAACTGTGTAAAAATAATACTACAAGAAATAAGAAGGAACCTCTGGGGTCACATACCATCAGTAAGTATCGTATAAAACAAAATAACACGATTTCCAAATAAGTGTCCCAATATGAACGACGCTATTCAGTGTTGCCGCGTATACAAAAATAAAGTTCCCCGTGAATGAGATTATTTTATGTGAAATTACTTTTACAATATTTTTAATATTAGTTCTTTATTATTATTTTAATGTTTATTTTTGTAATATTGTTAAAATGTCCTAATATTATTAATACCGACTGGATGGCGGGGTGGATAGTGTATCTGCCTGCTACGCATATGGCCCCAGTGGGCCTAGCCAAGTTGCATTCTATGATCGCTAACGCTAATAGAAAACTATTTAAATGTATGGGAATTTAACATCTTTAACCTTAGATAAAGAACCATTATATATCTAAGTCTTTAAAAATATCTATAACGCTAAGTCACGTGACTTAAACCTTAGAGATGTCAAATTTCCATACATTTTAATAGTTTTCTATTAGCGTTAGCGATAACAGAATGCAACTTGGCTAGACCCACAAGTTCGATTCCCACAAAAATTTAATATTTGTGTGCGTGAACATGTGTGTTTCTATGTATATATATCCTTACATAGTATAAAACAAAGTCACTTTCCGCGTCTCTGTCTGTCTGTATATATCCATTAACTTCCATAGAACGCAACGGATTTTAATACGGGTTTCACCAACAGTTAAATTGTCCTTTTTGAAGTGTCTTTCGTGCAAAATTCTAAGACAGAGTTTTGTAATGAATATGTTTATATGTAATGCAGTCTTTATTACCTGTTAAATTTGCTGTAATATTATATTTGTTTGGTACAGATTTCCTGCCGATCCTGTTATTTTTGACCGTTGGACTGCTATAGTACGAGTACGACTGAGTCGACAAGAAAGTTGGTGGAAACCGGGAAAACGCAGCATGTTATTGATATCATGAAAAAAAATATTGGGGCGGGTTCTAGACAATATTTTGACTTTGACACTAGCCATGTAAATGGTGCTATTCATCAAATTAATTTGATGCGGCTAGTAGTGGAGAAATATTTACAAATTCGACTTTATTATGTATCGAAAACTTGATTTGCCAGCATCGACCCCATAAACTATTCGCTTTCGAAGCTCTTCACACACGGGTTTGCCACGACCCATTGTTATTTGAAAACTAATGAAAAAAACTGAAATTTTCAGAATTTATACTATCTCACTTGACAAATGACACAGAATTACTTTTACAAATTTAATTATGCAACATAATTGTACAAAGAAGGAATAATCTTATTTATTCACCGATAGACGAACTCTTTTGCATCGATTAACAATTAGACGAACTATTTTGCTTATAACATCTTCGAATTTAAAAAAGGATATGTATAAATTTTACAAAGCTAAAATAGTTTATTGGTTCATAATTAAAAAATGACATAAGTAACGCGACATGTGATAGTAGAACAGCTTTATATAAATAAAATAAATAAATAATTAAATATTCACGGACATTTTCACACAACGTCCTCTGGTCCCAAACTAAGTTTAACGCTTGTGCTATGGGTACCAGATTTCGGATATAATACATATACTACTTTTTTTTTGTAAATACATACATATCATAGATAGAAAACACCCAGACGCAGTACAATTATCTGTGTTCATCACACAAATAATTGTCCTGAGTGGGAATCGAACCCACGACCTCGTGCACGGAAGTCGGTTACACTACCGACCACGCCACGAGGCCCGCAAATAATAATATCTTATATAGATAAACAAAATAATGAAGTTAGAAAAAATCTCACAGAGAAAATTTCACACTAGACGAACTATTTTGCATCGGGGCTCGTATAATTATTTTTTATTTGTAAATGTTAGTATAAAACAAGTAAAAAATAAATAAACAATTAAAAATTAAGCCTAACCATTACCTATACTTATACCATTTTCCTGAAGCAAATCCATTAATCGGGTACAGTTAAGCAGCTGGCATTGTGTTTATAGACCCCCATGTTCACCATATGATGATTTTGAGAGACACTTAGAGGATATTTTATTTAAAACCTCTTGTTCAAATAAAACAATTGTGATCTGTGGAGATTTTAATATAAATTTACTTGAAAATAGTACTATTACTCAAAAATTTATAACTATAATGAAATCTTATAACATGTACAATGTTTTTCTGGAACCTACTAGGATTACTTCTTTGAGCGCAACTTGTATAGATAATATATTTACAAATGCAAAACCAATTAATAAATCTATCATAAATAAACTGGAATCTGATCACTGTGGACAACTTGTGGTATTTCCTGGAACTAGTAGGGTCCATAAAGATAAAGTTACCTTTGTTCCAATGAACTCTAGCCGCTTAGAGCTTTTTAAAAGTAATCTATCTGAAAAAGTACCACGGTTGCCTTTTCATGACAACCCTAACGATTTATATACTGCTCTATTCCAGTTGATAAGTAATGAATTCAGCAAGAATTTTAAACCTAAAACTGTAACTATTGGCGCTCGCGCGGGCTTTAGTGAATGGGCTACCTGTGGTGTTTATAAAAGTAGACTAAGGTTATATGAACTTTATAATGAAAAAGCCTATAATCACAACCCAATATTTTTGGAATATGTAAAAAACTATTCCAAAACATTTAAACGAGCCTGTTCCTGTGCTAAATCACTATATCTGAAAAATAAAATAAAAAAATCCGGCGATATTATTAAAATGACTTGGAAGGTGATAAACAGTGAAACTGGTAGAGAAACAGTGCGCAAGAGGGACTTTAACTTGAAAATAGATGACAAAAATGTAAGAGCGAATCGAGAAGTGACAACGGCATTTGAAAATTATTTTACTAATATTCCTGTTTTAACAACAAAACATCTGACGTTGTCTCCTACTGCAGCCGAATCGCTCCTTAGGCAATGTGTTCCGATATGTAATACTTCCTTTAAATTCTCGGATGTCAATGTAAACAGTGTTATAAATTCTTTTAAAAGTCTTAATATTAAAAAAACTGCGGATTTATGGGGTATGTCTGTTAAGTTAGTTAACTCAATTATTCATATTATTGCTCCCCAATTGACATCTGTGTTTAACGGTTGTTTTGTTAATGGTGTATTCCCCAACCTTATGAAGTTTAGTAGAGTAATTCCTTTGTTTAAATCTGGCAGTACCTCAGACCTTAATAGTTTTCGTCCAATTTCTGTACTACCGACACTAAGTAAAGTATTTGAGAAGCTTATTCTCAAACAAATGGTTGATCATTTTGACAATCATAAATTTTTTCATAAAAACCAGTTCGGCTTCACAAAGAATCGCTCTACTACTGATGCAGGTCTAGAATTGTTAAAAACCATATTTAAAGCTTGGGAAGATTCGCACGATGCGTTAGGCGTATTTTGCGATTTGTCTAAGGCATTTGACTGTGTACATCATGAAACCCTCATTAAAAAGTTATACTATTACGGAATCAGGAACAGGGCTCTCGAGCTTTTGACTTCTTATTTAAGCAATAGAATTCAAAGGGTCGATGTTAATGGCACGTTATCACATGGGTCTGTCATGACAATGGGTGTGCCGCAGGGGTCCATGTTGGGGCCATTTATGTTCTTAGTCTATATTAATGACCTACCATACTACGTAGGAGATAATCGAAATATTGTGTTGTTCGCAGATGATACATCTTTATTATTTAAAATAAGAAGGCAACAACTTAATTATGACGATGTGAACAACACACTATCTAAAGTTGTTCATTGGTTCAATACTAATAACCTAGTTTTAAGTGAAAATAAAACTAAATGTATAAAATTTACTACACCCAATGTAAGGCATGTAGAAACCAATGTACAATTGAATGGCGTCGAACTAGACCTTGTGGAGTCCACGGTTTTCCTAGGTATCACTATAGATAACAAACTCCAATGGGGCCCCCATATTAAAAAATTGTCAGGTAGGCATAGCTCAGCGGCATATGCAGTAAAAAAAATTAGATTATTGACTGATGTTGAAACGGCTAGAATAGTTTATTTCAGTTACTTTCATAGTATTATGTCCTATGGCATACTGCTATGGGGATGCTCCGCCGATTTAAATTCTATATTTGTCCTTCAGAAAAGGGCCGTTCGTGCAATCTATAATCTGGGCCCGAGAGTTTCCCTTAGACAGAAATTTAAAGAAATAAATATTTTAACTGTCGTGTCTCAATTTATATATGAAAATCTGTTGTATGTCAAGAAAAACATCAGAAGCTTTGATAAGTATAGCGACGTTCATCACATTAATACAAGGAACAAAGGCAATCTTGTTGCTCACAGTACTCGTCTCCACAGAATCAGTAGATCTTTCATGGGGCAATGTATATGCTTCTACAATAAAATTCCTGAAAATGTCCGAAACATGCCACTAAATAAGTTTAAGAAAGCCATAAAACTTAGACTTTGTAATCAAGGTTATTACACTGTTTCGGATTATCTTGAGGATAAAACTAAATGGGCTTGAGCTGCTCCTCATTCATTAATTTTCAAAATTGTTTTATAAGAAATAATGTAATTTTAGTTATAAAGATTATATTAAATTGTAATAAATTTGCAATTTAAAAAAGTGGCCCATGAGTTTCTTGCCGGGTTCTTCTCATGAAAGGCTTTACTACGGAATCCGGCCGCTTGTGGCGATTGCAATCGCCACTTTGTTATTGCGGTTGCACTCGCCTCAGGCGCTCGTGTTAATTATTTTAATTATTAGTGTATTATTGACGATTTTAAGTGCTACTTAATAGGCCTATGAAATAAAGATATTTTTGAATTTGAATTTGAATTTGAACACAATTTCTTACGCACCTAGTGTGCATCCTTGCAAATTGTCTTATACACACTACAATATTAAGTTGCCGCATTCACAGAGCTCGCTCACCTGATATCGGTTCAAAACGGACTGATATGCATTACACGAATGGCTCGCACGTATGAACACCACGCGCAATCCATTTAAAGTACCTACTCATGCAACAGCTCTATTATTTTCCTAAAAATGGTTAGCACCGGATCCGGTCTATTGGTACCTGATTCGGTAAACGTTTAATGATGCCGGATCCGCCGGATTACCGGATCCGTTTTTCCGGATAGCAATCCCTAGATATGTACTTATTTCTCGTAACACAACACTACGCCGGTCTAGCGCCGTCCGGTCTGCCCGCTGGCTTCGAGACCGGGTTAGCTAGTTACAGCGTTGCCACGCCGCTCGACGCTAACTTCGTGTCCGATGCCGAAAAACGACTCAGCAGTATTGCGCATTTGCGAATTGCAAAACGCTGCGTAACTATTAGCGTTTATTGTTTACACTCCCTACAAACTAAGTTGTAATCCAGCCAACTGTAGCCGCAGCAAAACCAAATTGTTTTTTCTGTGACGGCCGTAAGTCATTTATTTAGTTGGCTAATCTTTCAGAGTAAGATTGAATATGATATATGGTAGGTATTCGTACGGTTTTTCCACTCTAAGACACACACTCTACACACAGCGTAAATAATGACTACTTATTATTTATTACAATACTTCAATTAAAACTCCCTACAATTTCTGCATATATATTTATGAAGATCAGTTTGTTTTGATCTCAGAAGCATTTGAATAATTTAGTATCCTACTCACAATTAGATAGCTATTATAATTGTTATGCTTTCATTATGAAGCTTATTAATAAATATACATATTATACTAAACATCAAGCTTTCAAATTACAGACAAACACGTAAAGATGAAAAATTACTAGGATTTAGAAATTTAACTGCTGTATTATAGAATAGAACACCTAAATTGAACTGTGTAGCTTTAGATAGACAAACACGATACCTATTTAAATACAAAAACACATTGCAAATTGTTTTTTAAAAACCGGTATAGATATGTGCGCGACGCAAAATACCACTATAAGTAGAGCTCAAACTTACAAAAAATTCAATAAATATTTAGCACGTCTTATATGGTTATAGACTATGAGTCAGAATTTAGTTGTCTGTATCTATAACGGCAACACTTCGTACGTAAGTATGAATAAAAAGCGTTAAATTAATATTACATGAATGGCAATATCTACTACCGGCTTCAAATCTGTCTGTTGCGTTATACTACTATCCATCCATCCATCTACACCCTTTCGACGTCCACTGCTGGACATAGGCCTCCCCAAGAGAACTGTGTGCTCATTGTGGGGGATAATGCCGTAATCGTCACGCTTGGCAGGCGGGTTGGTGATCGCAGTGGATGTTGTTAATACTCGAGGAAGTGCTGCTGCCCACTCCTCCGGTATTCCCTCAGTCGGCTCTTACGACTCCCGTGAGTAGAGGGATGGGACAATTCTAAAGCCGGCCCCACACGGCTAGTTATACTACTAAGGTACATTATATTATAGGATTAAAATGAATTAATATTATACTAGCTGATACCCACGACTTCGTATGCGTTGGTTACTATTATATCAACAACTAGCTGACCCGACGGACGTTATCCTGTCATAGCTATGAATATTCAATTACTTGCGAGCTGTCAAACGCGCGATATTAAAATAGTCTTTTCCGAAATTTTCCAGTTTTCTGCATAATTTTCTTAATATTTCTATCCGAGAAAATCTTCTACAGTGCACTAAATAAAACTTAGAAAAGATGAATACAATCACTAAAGTAGTTCTCAATTTGTGGCGTGACCAATTTTTCGTGATCTCTAACATTTTATTTAGGTATATAGATTTGAGAGCATCCGTCATCAATGTCATCATATTTAAGCCCGCACTACACTGCTCGCGAAGTTACCTCAACATTCATCGAAGTTGAACGCAGTCCGAAGTACGTTACTACACACTGTGCTGCTTCGCGCATTAAGCCCAGTATAAGGCACTTCCGGGCGCCGCAAGCCCTTCGATTCGGGTCAAAAACCGACAACGCTCGGAAGTCGCCCAGTGCTTCTCTACACTCTCGTATTCGCCTAACTTCGCAAATTTTGTAGTGCAGGCTTTAGGGTATATAACGAGGAAAGAGGTTCGGTCCTACAACAAAACCAAGTCAAATTGGTTTGCGCGGGAAAGCAGATCTTGCTTTCTTGTGCATTATACATATAATGCAGAAAATAAAATTATACACAAAATTTTTGAAAAATAATAAAGTCCTTTTTGACCAACTTGATTTAAAAAATAATTTTCTTTGGAACCTATACAATCATCATCTCCTTCCATAGCCTTATCCCAAAGTTTGTTGGGGTCCGCTTCCGTTTAGTTTTAGCTAATCTACCAGTATTTCTTATCTGACCTCCACGAACTCTTTTTTTTTTTTTGTTAGGCGGGCACCACACCGCCTTAGAATAAGACCAGAGTCAGATTGTTTATTGAAGACGCAGACTACCTGTAACAACTACCAGGATGTTATTTGTCAGCCGGCAGCGGCACCCACTACTTAACATACCTTCCGAAGTACAGAGGTCAGGTGTCCGCAAAAAGATGTTTACTTTTGGGCTAGAACCAATAAGAACTAAAACTATATTTATAAAACAATAACGGAAAATATGGGTGTGAGCCAAACAAACATTTTTGGAGGTAGTTCGATATTCAATTGAAAGATTGTCAATCACACAATATTTAATTTCATCAGTACGTTCACAAATAATAAATTGCTTTGTGCAACAGTTGAAAAACACGATTATATGGAGAAAAACGAATTTGTGCGTTTATAAAGTATCTGTCCTTGAAAAAAAAACTACTGACTTTTCTTCGGACGTTCACAAGACATTTGGGGTTGCTATACCCTATTCTACGGTCGCTTACTGGGGTGGTTAAATTTAAAAAAGGTATATAGAGCTGTGAAGATGATCGGCGTTCTGGGCGGCCTTCAACTTCTGTTACAGAAGAAAATGCTAAAAAAAGTTGAAAATCTGGTTTGGAGACAGAAGAATAACCATAAAACTTTTAGCTGAGATCCTAAAGATATTAAACGAAATCATTCAATATATTTTAACTGATTCACTGGGGTTCAGATAGGTGTCGATAAGAAGGCTAAAAATGTTAACTGACGAAAACAAAAAGCGACGTTTGGAAATTTCTAAGCGTAATCTCGAAATGTTCCAGCGTGATTCGGATCAAATTTGGCGTCATGTGACCATGGATGAAACATGGGTCTACATTACGATCCCGAAACTAATATACAAAGCATGTATTCGATACGGCTATCGTCTCCGCCCATAAAGGAATTTCGAGGGGCTTCTAGCGCTGGCAAAGTTAGGGCCTCATTGTTTTAGGAGAGTGAAGGAATGCTTTTTATTGATTACTTGACGATTACTAGACCCACCCTATTACGCGAATTGAATCCGTGAAGCGAAAGAAAAACGTCGTGAGAAAACTATCATTGAGTTTGTTGTTGCATCATGATAACGCTCCTCCTCATCGATCAGAACTTGCGCTCAACGCAGTCTGCAGTGCTGACTTCCATCTGACCATCCACCACATTCTCTAGACTTAGCCCCAAGTGATTTTCACTTATTCCCAAAATTAAAATAGCTTATTCGAGGAACTGAATTTAACGACGATGTTGCGGTAATGGGTTGGGTGGTGCTGCAGTCCCTTCAGCGTTGCCAAATTGATTTTCGGTATATGTCTGTCAATGCCACCATGTCATATACCATAGACACAACTTCGAGAAAGACGTCAATCGACGATTCCAGATCGGCTGGGCAGCGTCCAGGAAGCTGAGGACGATCTTCTTGTCCAATAATCCAGTGTCTGAAGACTGAGGTCTACGACCAGTGTGTGTTACCGGTGATGACTTTACGGAACAGAGGAGTCTCTGAATATTGGCCTTGAATCAAGTCTGTCGCTTGAACAGGTCATGGAGCGGGCTGTGCTTGGGATCTCTCTACGTGAACCCGTAGCAGACCAAGAGTGACCGACATAAGCCGCCAGGTCAGCATGCTGATCTGGCAATGAGCAGGTCACATTGCTCGACGAACCGCCAACCGTTAGGGAATAAAGGTTTTCGAGTGGCGACCACGTATTATTTGCAGAGCTCAGTTTATGACGGCCTCCCACCAGGTACCCATTATTAACACGTTTTTATTAACTTCGGCTGTATCTAAGCATGTATGTAACGCAATCTATGAAAACAAATTTGACAAACTTCAAAAAGACATTTATCAAGGCGGTCCTTGAGCATACAATAATTTTAGAATTGTGTGTTTTTTATTAACAATCTGAACTATTGTCACACCTATGATAAAAAAGAAATAGGGTCTTTTAAATAGAAGAACTTTTAATGCTGTTTTGAGATTAAAAAAGATGAAAATAAATTATAGAGTAAAAAGGTAAAAAAACTTGCTTACTATAAACTAAAAAATACAAAATAATGTCATGATAATAAAGTGTTTTTTGGTTCATAGTAAACATGTTATTTTAGTTTTTTTTAATTTATTCTTTATTTTAACAGTGTGAAAATTTAAGTACTATTCTTTATTTATTTATACTTTAATGAAATGTTATAATGAGTATTTGCTTATTTGCCCTTTCAGTAGACAGTATCAATTCTAATGGTATTAAAATTCATAAGGACAGGTGATTTTTGATGACACCACTTTTTTATAAGCAAATGCAAGGAGGTTAGCCCAAACAGGTTAGTAGCCATGTAGATGAACACCAACAAGTGAAAACACATTATATTAAACATGGACATGTCCTGACCTTCAAGACTAGATTGTGTCTCCAGACTTTTATTGATTGGTTGATCTACATCAGCGTTACCTTGGGCTTGGATGGGATCTGACACCATCAACTCACCCTTAGAGTCCTGTGAGGACTCATCTTCTGTAGACTGACCATCACCTGCTCCAGATTTCTTGTCATCATCCTAGACAAAAGAATTATTTAAATAATTAGTGGCATTATTATTTTTGAGGGTAATAACTATTTGAAATGTTATGTGCCTTTTCTGACATTCAACTCATTATATTTGTCTGTTAAGGGAGAAAACTTATTGGCTTTGGAGGCACAAAATAAAAAAATATACAATATAATTATTTGTGATCTACTAATTACTACTTTTATAGAAATTTAACAGAACTATATCTGTACATTAATGACATTTGAGAAAAAAACAGGTTCCTCTGAACACAAAGTGGAAAATGTGAAATCGAAAATAACAGTCACAAACTTTTTTCGATTTCACATTTTCCACTTTGTTTTTAATGTACCTATATGGTTAAGCACGTCAAATGCTAAAAATATATATGTATAAACATTTCTAAATATTTAAGTCTGTTAGATTGCTGACCACACATAACTACTAAACAGATTTTGATAACTTTTTTGTTTGATAGGTCTTAGAAACTGGTATTTACTTTATCTCGCTACTATAATGAGAATCTGAGACTTCACCAAAAACCATGGCAGAGTCACAGGCATAGGCATACTTATATAATTCATCATAGATTTATATTATTTATCTAAATCCAGTATTTTTTTTAAGAACATAAGCTATTAATTTTAACAGTATTTTTTTTGTGTATATATGGTTCTTAAGCAATTAAAAATAATCAATAATTATTAATACAGTATGTTGTGTGTATAGTGGATTTATACAAGAAAATGTGTATAATTTGATAGATATATTTATGACAATTCTTTGCATGCATTGTGAGTAGCTATTTCAGTAATTCATATATGTTTTGTTAATAATACATAACAAATATAAATAACAATATATAACAAAAACAGCTCTATTATAATAATTTATATCTCTAATGTGAATGTGATAAACAAAACATTCTAAAGGCTCCATGTGATATTTTGGGAAACATTATATTTTTGATATTTTTGTTCTTTAAAAATTGTCAATGAACAAAATTTTGCAATCCTGATTTGCAATATCTGCATGTTGAACTCCATTCTATTGAAGTCGGCGTCACTACAGTGCGCTGTCAAGCAACAATCAACCTTATATTCATAGTTACAAATAACAAAATTTATTGCTTGTCTACTAATACTACAGTAAAATATACAGCTGTATAGGTACATACAATATCAGATATGTATGTGTGAACACCAAGGAATATTCTACATCTATCTAGAGTAATCTGGTGGTAAACTTTCACAATCACACCATAATTTTGATACGTAAATATGAAAAAATAAATTATGGAGGTCAGCAATAAAGGTCCCCCGAAGCCATAGGGTACTTTATGTTTTATTTACATCGCTGGGTGAGTTCAGAGTGTATATAAAGATTGGCGAGGCCACGGATCAGTGAAACAACATCATAACACGCCGCCTCTAAAAATGAATATTCGCAAGAAACCAAAAATCAAGGTCATGCGGATTTGATATCAATGTCATTTTACATCGTGCACATTAACAAAGGCCCAATGAAATGCAAAGGGGCGGGGGTGGCTAAAATAAGCGAATTATTGAAATACACCCTATTCGAATCAGTTTCGACAACTGATTAAGATGGCATTTACAGTTTTTATTGCAAAATATTGACTAATATCACAACCCTCCGTGGCGTAGTTCCCGCTTTTAGCGGGAAGCAAACGTTCTGTCAGCCATGTTGAGACGCAGGCAAACATTTGTGATATAACACGGAAATAACACCACTTCACAGCTTATAACCTTGTAATTAGACGCGCACTGTTACTGGGAAAAACAATATAAAAACGTACTACACAACTATACCTGATTATCACTGATTTTCGCTTTATCGGTATCACCCGACATTTTTCCTACGAAGAAATTGAAAGCGAATTCCAAGCGTCTTCAAACACCGGACAACACACAAATGCACGCACCCATAAAAAAAAAGTTGCAACGTTTAGTTTATCTCAATTTACGCGCATAGTGTATTGAGTCAGTATTTATTAAAAATATTGGATGTCAAAGTAATGAAATTAATATTCATTATCGATTAAAGATATGTAGACTAAAGTTTTAATATTTAATAATCAAATGTTATTTAATTTAAATCGTAGATAATCATTGTACCTATCTATAAAAATGATTATTCCATTTATTTCTTACATTATGCCACAAAATACATTTTTAAATATATATATTATAAAATAAAATATTTTAAAATATAAAAAAATAGACATCGCGGGACGTCTACCAGATGTGAAAACATTGAAATTATTTTGTAGAAATAATGAGTAGAAATGAATGATCATAACTTTATCAATGTGTGTTTGTATAAAATTATGACATGTGTATAACAACGGAAATGGCCATAAATCATCATCATCAGGCCCTGGATATCATTTAGGACCAAATTACTTGTCAAAACAATTCAAACGATTACAAAGTTGATGAGATTGCGGTGTTTTATAGCATAGTGCTCATGGCCATCCGGCTCCATCATCAAACCTGAATATCATCTAGGACTATGGTACTATTCAAGATAACTCAAACGAGCTCTAAGGGTTGCGATGTTTAATTACCGAATACTCATGACCACCATTCAGCTTCGTCATCAGACCCTGGATACTATTAAGAGAAAAAGTACTCGTCAAGACGAATCAAACGAGTATAAACTCGATGGAGTTGCGTCGTTTCTTTACAGAGTTACTGTGGCCACCTTCTAGCTACATTATCAGACCCTGGATACCATCTAAAGACAAAGTACTCATCAAGACGAATCAAACGAGTCCAAACTCGATGGGGTTGCGTCATTTCATTATAGAGTTCCTATTCCACCTTCCAGTTCCATCATCAGATCAGGTCCATGTCATCATAATATTGCATTTTCCCGCGATATATATATGCGTGTAAAATTTCAGCTCAATCGGAAACCGGGAAGTGTGTTAAATATAACGTGCAAGATTTGAACGGGACAAGTAGGTACAATAAAAGCGTCGCCACGCTAACAGCCGATTTTACTCTCCCTCCGCATTAGATGTTTCACATAAAAAAGAGAAGAAAAAAAAAATGAGAAGAAGGCCCACCGGCAGTGGGTACGGGGACCAAACTACCAGTGGTTCGAGTCACAGAGACAGGAACTTCACGATGCGGGCTGTGTCCAAAAGTACTGCCTTCTGCTTCAGACCCTTGATCCAACCACCTAACGTAAGCCTCTGAAGATGTTGGTCGAGGCTCTTGGCTATCAGTCCGTTGACTGAAATTACTATCGGCACAATGATTGCTGAATCCACATCCCACATGTCAACGATCTCGTGTGCCAAGTCTAGCTACTTCATCTTTTTATCCTCCTCGGCCTTCACGAGATTATCGTCATGTGGGATGGTGATATCAATTATCATTGCCCGGCGCTCAGATCGATCAACCACCACTATGTCAGGTTTGTTGCCTACAGCAGTCCTGTCTGTAATGATTGATCGATCCCAGTACAGTGTGTTACGACCGTTTTCTAGAACTGGCTCAGCTACGTACCTGTAGTAAGGTACCTCGACGTCCACAATCCTGTATTTCAGAGCAAGATGTTGGTTGATAATCCTGGCCACTTGGTTGTGTCTGTGCAAAAACTCACCGTTAGCAAGATCGAGAACAGCCTGAGACAATATGCCTGAGGGACTTACCTGGATGGTGACAGGCACGGTAGATGTCAGCAGTCCCGTCCCTCAGAATAGTTATTACGAGCGATTGGTTAAAAAGATATACAATACGAAAGTGGAAGGATGTAGGTTCAGGGGGAGACCGAGACTCACCTACCTAGACCAAATCGGTCATGTATTGAAGGAAGGTGGAGTCAGGAGTCTCCGCAACCGGCGAGCGTGTATGAAGAGAGTTATGAATGTTGAGGAAGCGAGAGATGTATGCAAGAATAGAGCCTCTTGGCACTCTGTTCTCTCTGCCTACCCGGCAAGAGAAATGGCGTGATGATAAGTTAGTTAGTTATTCGTCATGATAACTTCGTCAGCAATTGCACAGACAAAACCTTCAGTTTCCCCAAAGAGGTTACTGAAACGCAGCCAGGCCACGGAAGCTAAAAAGTCTACGTCGGGAACATATAAGGCCCGGTTAAACCTTCCGTGGAGCTCCTTGCTCTGCCATATAGTCCTGCGGTCATCAGTACTGAGCACTACAGGTCTACGCCAGTTCTCCTTGGCCAAGGAGAGCGGAGTGAGTCCGGAATCTACTGCAACCACATCCCGATGAATATCCCTATCACTACGGAGAAAATATTCTCTAAGATTGCACACCTTATGACTGTGCAAGGTCTTGACATTTAAGAAGCCTTGACCTCCACATATGGGATGTACAACCTCATAATTAATGATCGAGAGTGATGCATACGGTTTGCGGTCAAGAGACTGTGGACCCTTCTGTCCAAGGCTTCAAGTCAAGTTCAGTCCACTTGAGTATGCCAAAAGAGTACATTGGAAGTGGCATGAACCAACCATTGTAAGCGCGCACCTTGTTGCTACCTGTTAAAAGACTGTTCAGTACTTTCTTCAGGCGGCCAAAGAAACGCTCCCGCAGCGACTGTTTCATGTCCACCTCATTAATGCCCAAAAAAATATTATTATTATTATTCTCTTTATTTATTTTCTTACATACTTCATACATTTTTAAATATATTATAAAAATACAAAAACTCACACAAAATCACTACCTACTATAAAAACACAAACAAAAATAAACACTACAGAATATATGTAATTCATTTAAAATTGTATAAAATAGTGAGCCACCGACATCGGGTGCAGAGACCAAGCTGCCGGTGATTAGGGCTCCAGATAAAGGAACCTCCTCACAATACATGTCGTGTCGAGGAGTACTGCCTTTTGCATCAAGCCCTTAATCCAGCTGTCTAACGAGAGTCTCTTTAGATGTTGATCGAGACTCTTGGCGATCAGTCCATTAACCAATATGACTATCGGAACATTAATTGTCGAATCAACATTCCATGTGTCGGTAATCTTGTGAGCTAAATCCAAATATTTCATTTGTTTTTCTTTTTCAGCTTTCACGAGATTCTCGTCATGCGGGACAGTGATATCGACAATTAGTGCACGGCGCTCTGATCGGTCCACCACCACTATATCAGGCTTATTAGCAATAATAGTCCTGTCAGTAATGATAGACCGATCCCAGTAAAACGTGGCACGGTCATTTTCGAGAACTGGGTCGGGCACATATTTATAGTACGGAACTTCCGCATCCACCAGATTATATCTAAGAGCAAGTTGCTGATGGACAATGCTGGCTACTTGGTTATATCTATGCAAATAATCGCCGTTGTCAAGTCGAGTACAACCAGAAACAATATGCTTGAGTGATTCTCCAGGTCGGTGACCTGCCCGATAGATGTCAACTGTACCATCTTTCAGGATATATTTCCGGTAATTATTCATCATCACAACTTCGTCCATTATTGCAAAGACAAAACCTTCAGTTTCTCCGAAAAGATCACTAAATTGCAATAGATGCAGCAAAGTCAGTATCAGGCCCGTGTAAGGCCCGATAAAAACGCCCATGCAGCTCCTTGCATCTCCATATCTCCCGTTGGTCCTCAGTGCTATGTACCATAGGTTTGTGCCAGCTCTCTTTTGCCAAACCGAGCGGGGTTAGTTCCATGGTCCACTCTGACCACATCACGATGCACTCCCACGTCAGTATTGAGAACATATTCTCGGAGGTTGTCTACCTCACGGTTATGAAGGATGTTGATATTAAGGAGACCACGACCTCCACATTTCCGCAGGATATACAACCTCATAACCGATGATCGTGGGTGATGCATTCGGTTTGTAGTCATATGTGTACGTACCTTTCTGTCAAGGACGTCCAGCTCAGACTGAGTTCATCTGAGTATGCCAAAGGAATATATCAAGACAGGCATGACCCAACTGTTGCAGGCGCGCACCTTATTGCCGCCAGAAAGTAAACTATTAAGTACTTATCTTAAGTGGTAAAAGAAGTGCTCCTGCAACTTTTGTTTCATGTCTGCCTCAGAGATGCATAACGCCTGTGACATACCCGGATATTTGTAAGTCTCAGCAGCAGACAGAGATCGGAGTTGTGTTGTGTGAAATCTGAAAGTTGCATTCCTTCAGAATCCACGACTCCACCTCTCTTTACATGTAAGACTACACATTTATCCACACCAAACTCCATCCTGATAGATTTACTAAAGATTTCAGTTACCTTTAGTAATGCCATCATTTGGGGCTTGGTGGGGGCAAACAACTTTAAGTCATCCATGTATAGGAGGTGGGATAGGCCCCGACTCTCTCTCCGCAACCGATAGCCTAGGCCTGAATTGTCTAGTAGAGTACTAAGAGGATTCAGTGCCAGCCAAAACCACAATGATCTCAGGCTGTCCCCCTGGAATATACCTCGCTCAATTTTTATGAGTCCGCCATCAACCTGAAGCCAGCGACAACATGGATAGCAAACCGCCGTTCTCCATTGCCTCATATATGCCTTCAAGAAGGTACGTAGAGTTGGATTTATTTTATATAACTCTAGTACCCTCAAGAGCCATGTATGTGGAACAGTCTCGTTTTTTTTTATTATTATTAAAAATTATTACTATTATTATCTCTTTAATCTACTACTAACTTGTCCTGGATAACCATAGTAGTAGTCACTTTGTACTACATCGGTGGAAATTCTTTAGGGGACGTTATGATGCATCCTGGTTTCTGTCATTACGCAATATTTTTCTAAGGCTATTGTAATTAAATACAATAACCTACTGATTTTGTCCAAACAGTGTTCAAAATATGTACCCTACATTTAAAACATTTGCACTAGCGAGATATTACAGTTTGAATTTAATTCATTTCATGCATTTTACAAAATTATCTGTCGATGTGTCAGTAGTTCTTTACTTCAAAAATTTATGAAATTTTCTTCATTGATATAATACAAAATTATAACACCACAACCACATGGCCAATGGCCACAAGCAATAACTAAACGATAATGTTATACCATACCAAGTCAGCATAGCCAAGGACAATCATTATTTTGATTCAAAGAAAATATAATATAATTATACCTATTTTTAGCATTTTAGCATAGAATATCTAATAATGTTATCTACAAAGTAAATTTTAATTTGTATATATCCTCAAGTTAAAATATATTTAAAATTTGGTAAGCGACATTTTAGCATCATCTTCCATTTTGTCTATGGTCCGCGTCTTTCTCGCAACGAACTTGCGTTGCGGAATCCTTTCATAAAGTTTTGGGTCATTTTGATCCTTTTTAATGGCAGCGGCATTACGCGGTTGAATGTGAAATTGGGTTCAAATATGAGTGATTATTCTTCTATGGCTACGCTTCAAAACAATAATCAAACGGGAGGATTTGCAGCGGCACTAGAGCGCGCACGATTGGTAAGCGTATCTTTTCTTTGTAAAATCTGAGTCCTATTGACATCTTGCATTATTTGTCATAAAATTTTATTTTTATACCTTCAAACGATAATAATATATTTCTCCAAAGCAACCTATCGTGTGCTAGTGCTTTTATTGTTAATTTTATGAGAAATCTTGGTAAGACATTGATACTTTTATAACCTACTTATTGATTGAGAATTTCTCGTGGTAATTAGTGTTTGCAAAATACAGTAATGTGTTGAACTGATGATGACGTGAGTAATGATCGCTTTAGCTGTGTAAGTATTTTTAGTCGACTAGAGAAACAATTGTTCTTATTAGTAGGTATTGATGAACATTAGGCGCGAAATCACGAGACGTTACACATTATTGATGTGCTGGTTCATAGATCACTAAGATTTTATAAACAAATACACACAATCTTGCATACATAATCTCGGATAAAATATCTCGAAAAATGTTGGATAGTTGTGGGAGGATGTCGGACTGGGAATCAAACATGAAACCACTGTCTGCAGTACTTGGTTTTACCACTAGGCCATTATTGCTTTTGCTTTTAGGTATAGTCATTATATAAAGCTTAATTTTAAAATCATAAAAGTTCATTACTTATTTCAAAATGTTAAAAAGCATGGACCAAACATTAAAAATGACCGTAGTTTAAATATTTTAGAGTTAAGTTTAGTTTGCCTGTACAAATAAGTACTTTTCATGTACTTCATATGAATGTATTGAGCAATATTAATAATATATAATAGCTTAGTTGTAAACTTGCAGTTGGAATGGTCAGCAAGGCTAAACAACTTTAGCTTAGCTAGTAATGAGATGGGTAACCAAAAAGTGACATATTTTTGTAGATACCTGACCTCCTCCATGCTTTGGAATGCACATTACACCCGGCTGTTAAATAACATCCTGGCAGTCGTCACAAGTTGTTAGTCCTAAATAAAAAATCTGACTGGTCTTGTTCTAATGTCACCAGTTGTCCTGTTAATTGGGTTGTGGAGGATAGATAGGCAGTCACCCTATGTAAATACTGGTTGCTAAAACCAGCTGGGAAAAAAAACTGCCAATGTGGTGCAGCGGTAGTATAAGCGACTGCTGATCATGAGATCTCAGGTTCGATTCCCGGGTCGGGCAGTTTTATCAAGCTTTTTTGTAATAAGAAAAATTCTCAGTAGCAGCCCGGAGTTTGGAAATGTGCCCATCCCCTACAGTGGGACTTAAACATAGCTGGCGAATTGTGAGTGTGTAATACACCTCTGCCTACCCCTTCGGGAAATACAGGCGTGATGCTATGTTAAAACCGAACAGAATCGAAGCTGACCCCAACAAAAGCTTGGGAGGTGTTGATACTATTTCGTTTTCTCTTATAATTAAGTAAGGTTTTATATACTTGCTACACTACATTCTGCCAAAGTGTATTCTATATACTTCAATATATTTATGAATATGTCATTACAGGACACTAACAACTTCTATGTAGGTATAAGCGGGCTTTTCTGGGCTCTGAAACATAATTAGTAATGGCATGAAAGTGTAACAAACAAACCAAACTCACCATTGTATTCCATAGGTTGCTGCTAAGCTCGAGGGTGGTGGTAGTAAGAGGCCTCTGGAAGAAGGTCCTGAACCGAATGCAAAGAAATTGGCTGCAGTGGAGACAGCCTATCAGCAACCACAACAACAACCGCAAATGAGGTGGATATTCTTTAATCCTTTATCTGATATTTTAATAATATAAATAAGCCAATTTAAATTAAACATGAATAATTGAAATTCACGTTTAAATTAAACATGAATAATTGAAATTCACTGCTATTGCACGCCTCATAAGCGAAGCGTTAAGGTGACAACAACGTAATACTTTACTAATTGAGACTTTATTTTTTTTAACTTGAGTATAATTACGAATAGAGCCCTATTACTTTTTACGGTCTGATTCGATGTGGTTTAATTGTTATTAAATAAACAAAAAATTTGTGAATATTTACGCCCAACTCAATGGCACACAGGCACAGTGGTACACTAAAACCAGCGATATAAGCCTATACCTTATTTCGTAGAACTACTTCTATAGACCAATATATTAGTACTTCTTAAAATTAGCGCTAGACGGGGTATGAGATGAGACATGAGAAACACATTAGCATTTTTTTTAGCGCTATCTATGTGATTTATTGAAAACTACTTATTAAGACCAATACATTATTAGTTACTTAACAAATAAATGAAGATTATGTGGCGTGCAGTTTTGGATTTTGCAAAGTATTGTGAATTATTATCTCTCTTATCATAAGGAGATTATATAGGAGATATTCTAATGAACTAACAGTTGTTTGTGTAGTGTTTTTAGGTTATATCACAGATCCGTTAGGGGGATAAAACAATCACCTGTTCAATCAAGAAAAGTTTCATCACATTCTATTCACTAATATAAAAAAGTTTTTGCTTAAGTGATGCCTGTATAGCCTATACAGTAATTTATTCTTAAATGCAAACACAAAACTCAATTGCAGCTTGACTGACTGCATGGATGGCAGAGTACATAGGAACTTCTTATGCCTGAGTGTTGTGGGTTCAATTCCTACACATGATAATTCTTTGTGTATGCCACATAATTGTGGTTGTTCTGATCTGGGTGTACTTTATGTTTATGAAATTATAGGCAGGGATAATTCCCTAATGCAGGATTTCGTGTGAAAAAAACAGCTTTATAATCATTGACTCAATAATAATAAAAATTTACGTCAGGTCTAGTCCAAAATTCACGAAAAAAGTGTCTCTAGTCAATACACTAAAGTCAATAGATATTAATCGGAGATGGGCCGAATGTGATTTGAAGCAAATACAAACTTCAGCTGAACATTCTGTAAAAATACAAAATTCGGTCGAACATTCGCGTATTTTTGTTGCGCTTTCTTGGTAGTAACATGCATGTCATTAACACAAAGTGTTAAAATGTGAAATCGAAAATAACAGTCACCGTCCCAGACACTTTGCCAACATTGGCCACACCCAAGACGTTAAGAATGAATGTGTTATTGAACATAGTCCCGAGCAGCTATTGCTTCAGTTCTATTTGTAAGTCATTAATCATGGAGAAAGCAGTCCGCAGTTCACGTATGATTAAAAAACCATGCAAATGTGTCGTTAACAAAATTCCTGTGACTGGTTAATTTTATCAAGATTAGACTATAAATATAGATATTATTGAGAAGTTTTTTTATGTATGAATTTCGTGGTAGAAATATAGGGATGTAGAATACATTAGCTTGTTGTAAGGTAGTTTTATGTCCACATTATTTCATAACGTATGTGTACAGTGTGCCAGCGGCAGTGACGCCGACGCCTCGCGCGCCCGCGCCCATGGGGCTGTCCTCGGCGCCGCCTCCGCCGGGTGGCCCGCCCAACATGATGCCGGACCAAACTCTTAATGATTATATACGTGTGCCCGACAAGATGGTTGGACTCAGTTAGTATACTCATTTTATACTTACAGTAGGCTTACTTTTGCTTGACAATTTTACTATCATCCAGGAAAAGTGATGAATTTGTGAATTTTGTTCAGTAGCATATTTTCAAATGTGTGTTATTATAATTATAAATTGCACACTAGCTAGTTAAATTGATACACATGAAATTATTAATCGCCTCGAGTCTCAAGTCTCCGTAGTTTTTGTACAGTATCAAAATTGTAACTACATATTTTTATTTGTATTTTAGCACTTGACGTGTTCAGCTACTTTAAAGAATAAATTATTTGTGAATGTGGAAAAAAAGAACTTACTGCGAGCGGGATTCGAACCTGCTTCCCTTCTAATCCAAATAGTATGAATTTTAAATGCAAAATTAAACTTACTATATTGGAATAATGACTGTAAATGCATCCGATAGGTGGCGTGGGTCGTAAAGACAAGTGTGATGTGGAGATTGGGGATGACCGTCAGTCACTGCGATAGCTTAGCGGTCTAGAGCACTTCCCTGGATTGAAAGGGACATAGTTTCGAATCCTGCTCTCAGTAATGTTCTCTTTTTCCACATTCACAAATAATTTGTTCTTTACATATATGTATTCAACACCAATATTGCAACTGAAATGTTTGTGATAGAAAGTGCAACTAAATTGCCAACATATTCACTCACACACAGCCCGCGAGGTTCGGTAGAAAATATTAAACTACCTACAGTGAAATCAAACTACAAGCTTGGTATAACATGGACACTTGCTTTAACTTCTCAGTATAAATACATTACATGTGTAGCGCGTAGCAATAATAATATTTAGAATAAAATATGTAATTAAAAAAGCTAGATCGAACCTGTCTGCATTTAAGTTCTAAGTCTAAATCAGGTGCACTTCCAATTGTAGCGTAATGTAATAAACTTTCGTAGTCTTATATGCTTGTTTGTGCTATGTCGTTATATGTACCTACCTACATAATGTAATTTAGTATTGGTATTTTTAGTCTGACTGCAGTAGTCAGACTTATTTTTTTTAATTAGGTAGGTCTTTTATTTCCTGCTTTTTACTACAAAATTACGAATCTGTATGTAATGTATGTGTCCAAACTTTTTTCAACCATGTGTGTAAATTGTATATATGTATTTTCGTAATCGTCCGTATCTGTCCGTGTGGTGACCGACTAAGAATACAAGTGTCGCCACCCCATCCTTTCCCGCGGGTGTCCTACGAGGCGACTAAGGGAAGTAAGCAATTATCACCCATTGCATTACTGGTGGTAGGACTGGTTTGCCGTGTGCGGCCGGCACCAGGAATAGCTCCACCCCGTCTCTTCCTATGGGATTCGTAAAAGCCGACTAAAGGATTATCGGGGACCGGGCAGCACCGTTCCCCTGTGTACTAAAAATATCCACTGCGATCGCCAACCCGCCTGCCAAGCGTGGTGATTATGGTAAAACCCCCATTTTGGAAAGGCCTATGTCCAGCAGTGGACGATGAAAGGCTGATGGATGATGGGTGGAGGGCTGGGTACCATGTGAGAGAACTCACTTGCTATCGGGCACGAACGGGTCGGTACCACCGTCTCCTGTGTGACCGGTTATGAAACACTTCAATGTGTTTTGCCTGTAGCAGAAGATAGCCGTTTATTCTTTCATTTCATACCTGAGAAATGAAATGGTGCGCAGCGGCTTGACAATACTCTCGGTATAGTTGAGTTCATGAGCGTCGGTTACCACTTACCATCAGGTGGGCCGTGGCTCGTCTGCCATCATTAGCAACAAGAAAAAACGCTTTTTAAAGCCCTTTATTTCATTCCCCACTTGAGGGTCTTGAAAAACAAAATATTATATGTCTGACACTCGCACCATCAAGACGAATCTATTAACGTATCATTTGGTAAATGATGCGTCATTAGATGAGCTGACATAGGAACGGACATACATACATACAGGTCAAATACATAATTCTCCATTCTTTGAGTTTCGCCGCAGTCGGGTATAAAGTTTAGAAAGACCCAGACGAGCTACAGAACGCCGGGCGAAGGGTGCTCACGTTGACGAGAACGCGCGGAAAGACACAGAGTAGATTAATAATACGAGTTTACGACCATAGCATACTGACGCGTTCGTATACGGTAGAGATTCAACGAAAAAAATAAGTTGTATAGCAGCGTGTCGCATATATACTATCACGCACTCTACCTATAACGAGATGAGATAGTTGCGTCTTTGTCGGCACTGTTTCGCAGATAACTGCGAAATTGTCGTTATACCGGCGGAAACAATACGCTATTCGCGTTTCGCATCGCAAGGAGTCACCGCGCGTTCTGTCCAAGTGGACAATATTTCGCTTGATGGAAGCCTAGAATACTTTATTTTGAAAACTAACAGCAATTATATGTATATATGTATGTAAATTAGTATAAGGTAATTTACAAGTTTTCACAGGTAGTCTACCAATTTTACGAACAATGTTACTTTAAAATCGCTAAGACACTAAATAAACATTAATTAACGTAAGCCTATGAAAATAAATCTTTTGCGGAGTGTAAAGCAGGCTGTCTTAGAGTCATTGATCGTGTTATTAATCCAATTCTAATTAATAATTCTGACAGTCGACCCCTATTACTTACAATTTTGAAAAGATACGACAGATCAGCAATCCGCCTACGCTCACACAGAGGAAGTAACAGCAATTCTTCCTCTTCAGAATCCAAAAGCGATGACTGGGACGACATCCTGAACCCAAAGGATGTCTACGCCCGCATTTCACGTAAGCGCATACACAATGAAATTTCTTTGTGAAAAACTGCAGTGTACTATCGTTTCGCAGATGGTTCCGCAGAGATCCATGGCCGCATACGAACGCGTCGGTGTACTAAACGGAAAGCCGACTACTTTGCTCACTCAGAGTTAACGCGCGACTATATTCTTGTAAAAGCTAAAACTAAAGCTATTATTTAAAACGGCGTTGTATTATTCTGTAAGCTATCTGAAAGAGTGAGAAACAAGCAAATTCGTATATTTGTGTTCCTCAAACATTATTATTACAATTAAACTTATGCACAAAGCATTAATGATGCTTCTCACCTATTTGCAAGCCGTAAACAATATGTCTCAGAGAAAATTTAAGTTTGGTGCCATATCTGAAAATACTATCTATCTGTTTCTGCAGGTTTTGACCTACGCCCATGTTTTCAAACATTTTTTTAGACAGATTTTTTAATTGAAATGTCTAACTGCTATAATTCTTTTCTGAGTTTAATTAGGAAAGGCGTTAACTTGTTTCAACATTGTTTCCAGTATTTCTATAAATTTTATGACAGGAATCTTTTTGCTTCACTGCCGTTACTTGCCGAAATATGCATGCATGGGAAATTTTATATTTTATATATGCTATAATGCTGTAACCAAAGATTTGGGATATCTATTCATAATTAATCAATGCCAGATGATAATACCACCTGTAGAGTTGCATTAATTTTGTTAGCATTACAGATGGCTTTAATGTGTTTGCATTCCACAGTCATAGGCCGTGGCGGTGAGCAGATAACTCGTTTGCAAGCTGAGTCAGGATGCAAGATACAGATGGCACCAGATTCTGGTGGCCAGCCAGACAGACTGTGCACACTTACTGGATCTCGGGAAGCTATACTGAGGGCCAAGTATGTTGATATTACTTCAAAAGTATTTATACTTTCGCACACAACATTCTGCTACAAATGGGGGAGGCATTATAGAGTTGACTTATTCTAGGTTTACACGGCGTCAAGTTATACGTGATATACTTTTTACCGGATAGTGTGTTCACACAGTCGTCCATTTTTATACAATCCTACATTCCTGTAAAACAGGACTTCCTTTTGGACACACCATCCTTATCTATTTATTTGTAACATTTGAACTAGATGGACGTGAACAATCTTACTATAATATACTGGTATTGGTTTCTATGTATACATAGAGATAATATAAATATCTGTTCAATAGTGGTTTGGTGAATTACGTTAGCATGGTCATACTTAACTTTTTTATACTATGTAGGTGGCCAACGAGCATACAGCTCTCCTGATGGTAAGCGGTAACCATAACCTAGAGCCGCTAGCGTTACCATAGGCATCACTCGGGCGTTGTCAACTCTAGAAAAATTCTTCTTCATGCCGACACAGAAGTGTGTGAGTGGTACCTCCCCGGTTAAGCCGGTCCGTTCATGCTGGAGCAGCAAGGCCCGTCACTTCTTTTCTCAACCCTTAACTGTCCCACAGATCTCATATCAATGTTCCATGAGGTGTAAGCCATAGTCTGTCACTCTGCTGCTAGTTGACAGACAACACAAGCCGTCAACAACTTTTCTCACAATATATCCCTCTGTGTGCTGGGCAAGGTCTCTGCCTCAGTCTGAGAATCAAACTCGCACTGTCTTCTTTGTAGTACTTGGTCTTATCACATGGCATATTTTCGTAAGATCTTTTGTTTTAGTCTAATTTTGTTTAGTCATTAAAGACAGCAAGTTTGTAGTAATATAACAATTAGGATAACCAATAAATATGGTCACATAATAATAATTATTTTATGTACACACCGTTATCAGCTTGTTTGTCAATAATTTTCTAAAAAGTTTTTTGATTGTTATTGTATATTTAGTGTACAAATAAAAGATAATTCTAATGAGAGTATACGTTTTACTTTGTAGATGAGTCCTAAAGCATTCTAATAAAATCTGTTATAACTAGGGAACTAGTAAACCAGATCGTGAACCACCGTGGTCGAGAAAATTCACAGCATCAAGACAGTCCTGGTGGAGGGAACGGCGGAGGTGGAGGTCCTATGGGCATGCCTCAGATACCACGCGCCGTTGGAGGGGGAGGAGGAGGAGGTGGTGGTTCTATCACTGTAAGTCTAATATCCATCCATCAGCCCTTCGACGTCCACTGCTGGACATAGGCCTCCCCAAGAGAACTGTGTGCTCATTATGAGGGATAATGCCGTAATCGCCACGCTTGGCAGGCGGGTTGGCGATCGCAGTGGATGTTGTTAATAATCGGTATTCCCTCAGTCGGCTCTTACGACTCCCGTGGGTCTCTACCCACTAGGGGTGGGACAATTCTAAAGCCGGCCCCACACGGCGTATATTTTTCCGCCTCATAAATAACGATGTTCTAAAGAGTTCTGACAGACCAAGTATTGGATTATATGTATAAGTGTACTAAGTCCCTCTTGAGAGCTCCCTGCGATTTTATGGTTGACATGACAACTAAAATGACTGAAGTTCCGGTTTATTGATTACAATACTAAATGAGTCGGGAGTCGATGTTAGTGGTGGTGAGTACGTCGTGGCGTGAAAAGTTATTAGGTGAAGCTTGTTGTGTCGACTGCACCCCAAGCGGAACGAGTAGTCTGTTAAATAATGTTTTCTCGACTGACTGTTATTCGTTTGATTGGTTAAAAATCACACCATGGCGTTAAAACGCTGACCCGCGGGAACATTAGATTTGTTGGGTTTGCATAAACCGAACAGTCACTTTAGGTGTTTACAACAACCTAGACCAACAACTTATTATAGGTATTTTTTCAACTTGTAAATAACAATTACTTTCCACCACAGTCCACCACACTGGCTCTGTGTGGGTTAACCAACTTTACAAGATGTCGAATCTCAGGCATTCAGTGTCAGAGTTGTGTGCTGTGTACCTTGGACTGGGGATCGAACTCGACACCATTGTCTTTGCAGTTCCTTGTTTTACCACTAGACTATACTGCTACTAGCTAGAAAAGCTTCGAAGATGGTGGTATTTGATCTAAATATTTCAAACTATATTTATTTAACAGGAGGAGATAATGCTGCCAGGCCCCAAAGTCGGTCTGATCATTGGCAAAAACGGCAAAACAATCAAACAATTGCAAGAACAGTCGGGTGCTAAAATGATTGTTATACAAGATGGACCTAACACAGAATATGTAAGTAGTAAGAATATACCTGATATTTGGGGCCTGTTATAGATGTGTTTAACACATAGATAACTTTAAAACTGATAAGTCAGTCTGTGTGACACATGTGACTAAAAATACAAGTGTCACCACCCCATCCTTTCCCCAAGTGTCGTACAAGGCGACTAAGAGAAGTAAGCAATTATCACCCATTGCATTACTGGTGGTAAGGCTGGGTACCAAGCGAGAGTACTCACTTGCTATTGGGCCCGAACGGGTCGGTACCACCGTCTCCTGTGTGACCGGTTGTGAAGCACGTCAGTGTGTTTTGGCTGTAGCAGAAGATAGCCGTTTATTCTCTCATTTCATATCTGAGAAATGAAATGATGCGCAGCGGTTTGACTATATTCTTGGTATAGTTGGAGTCCATGAACAACGGTTACCACTTACAATCATGTAGCTCGTCTGCCATCATTAGCAATAAAATAAAGGCTAAGCCGATACTTGAACTCGAGACCTCAATATGACAGTCTATGGATGCTATGATTTTAATACTTTTTTTTATCAAATAAAATCCAGTACCAAGGAATTACTGAAGAAAGTACTAGGCAATGCGGTCTTACATTTCTCCTTATATATACGTTACGAGCGCGAGCGCTAAATTACAGCCCAGTTGGCGAGTGACTATCACATATCTATGAGCCACTTAATATGCCGACTCGGTCTTAACCTAGTCATGCAGATTTTACCGCGGAGGTATCGCACGCAAGTAATGTACCTAAAGCCCTGTACCCATCTAAGCAACGTGACATGTGATGTGGCAAGTGATATCATGTAACTTGCCACTAGCATGAACATTCAAAGCAAATGTATGGAGTAGCGCCCATTCAGCGTACTAGCCGTGTTACTAGTGACGCAATAAAGTGACGCGCGTCACAAAACTTGTAGTGAATTTTAATTAAAATGAAGGATATCTAATCGGTGGTGAGACACCTAACCTAGACCAAATCGGTCATGTATTGAAGGAAGGCGGAGTCAGGAGTCTCCAAAACCCTCGAGCGTGTATGAAGAGAATTATGAATGTTGAGGAAGCGAGAGATGTATGCAAGAATAGAGCCTCTTGGCACTCTGTTCTCTCTGACTACCCCGCAAGGGAAATGGCGTGATGATATGTATGTATCTCGCATTTAATATAAAATTTATAGAGTTAATTAATAATAATAATGTATATGTATTCACGGACGTTTCGCACGTCTTCTGGCCCCAAACTAAGCTTAACGCTTGTACTATAGGAACCAGTTTACGGATATAATACATTATTAGTTTTTTTTTGTAAATACATACATATAATAGATAGAAAACACCCAGACGCAGTACAAATATCTGTGTTCATCACATAAATAATTGTCCTGAGCGCATTGTGCACGGAAGTCGGTTACACTACCGACTATGACACGAGGCCCGTCAAGAAAGATCGTGTCTGTATGATTATAATAAGTATCTATTTAATTCCTTCATAAAAACAATATTTAATTTTTTTTCCACATTAGATGCACCCAAAAGCGTCTTTGTCCGTTTTGAATATTTTGAGTTTGTAAATAAGCAAGAACATTTTGATCTTCATCAGACGACGACATAGTCTCGAGTGCCTTTGTACTTTGACAAGTTTCTGGCACGTCACCTTGTTGAGTCCACCGAATGTCGTGCCAGAGTCATGCTACATGCCAGTGGATAATCACGTTTCTGTCATGTTGCTTGCTTAGGGTACAGGGCCTTATGGAGGCGTGTATGAATGCATATATCAATACAAAAGCACAATATTTAATCATGGTTTCACTGCTTGTGTTGATACTGGTTGTAGGAGAAAGTTAACCTTGTGTTATTCTTGTGCAGGAAAAGCCATTGCGCATAACAGGTGACCCGTCGAAAGTAGAGCACGCCAAACAATTGGTGTATGATCTGCTGTCAGAGAAGGACCTGGGAGTCGGTCCGAGGCAATCTTTTGACGACGGATATCCACCACAGGAAGGCAACGGCCTCGCTACCAATTCCACTGAGGTCTGTACTGAAATATGACTATTTTATGTTACTATGGGTGCTGTTAAAATATGCGTAATTGCATAGCTGTGACATAATACAAGCTTTTAATAAAGAAAAATAAATTCGCGAAATTAGTTTTGTTTTCAGTTTATCTAGCTTGAAAGCATTGAAGAGGTTTTTACTAGCTGACCCGGCGAAATTTGTACCGCCATATTTTTTTTTAGGGATTTTTTTTTAAATCCTGAAGGACGTTGTATTATTTAAGCTCGCATCGGCTTCGCACGGGTGGTGTACAGTCGCCAACTAAGGAAATGTAACACTTTGGTAAATCCAAATCATTAGGATTAACAATAATTCCAGATACGTTTGATGTATCTAAAGATTCCAAAGTAACCTACAGTCTTTTGTCTCATTCTTCATAATATGAGACTCACTTTTCATAATATGAGATTTTTTTAATTTACTATTCTATATTTTCTTAATTTTCTTTTTACAAACCTTGTCCTGACAATAACGAACACAAAAGAAAGGAATTATCCAATTTGGTGCAGCAGTTATGCGCGTACATACATTTCAGAGATTCATTTTTATTACCTACATAAGTAAACATATTGGTGACATCAGTTAGATGCGCAGAAATCGTTTTTAGGTCATTACGGTTATCAAAATGGACGCAGGGAACTGGTACATCGTTGCATACAAGCGATTGGTAAAGCATGGTGTGAAATGAAATAATATTTTGTAAATTTTTAAAAGGACCTTGATGAAGACTGTTTTCCTGATGTTAGGTGTTGGTGCCAAAAATAGCAGTGGGCATCGTGATAGGGCGCGGTGGCGACATGATAAAGAAGATCCAGGCAGAGACTGGTGCCAGAGTACAGTTCCACCAGGAGAGAGACGATGGACCCGGTGACAAAAAGTAATCCCCTGATCTTTTTTCTTTTGACTACCCTACTGATAACACAAGCCACTAAAATGTCTTAATAAGACACATCACCACAGCCCATTAATATGTCATACTATATTTATAATTTCATGGATTTTGAGAACCACTGTGGAGTTAGTGACAGACCGCATTTGAAACGACGCCGTTAGAGAGCGAGTAGGTATGAAAGAGAGTATTGGTATAAAGATGCGAAAGGAATTGCTCCGATGGTTCGGACATGTGGAAAGAATGCCGTACGATCGACTGGTTAAGAACAATGCTAAAGTGGAATTTTGTAGGTACAGGGGGAGACCGAGACACACCTTCCTAGGCCAAATCGTATCATGGATTGAAGGAAGGTGGAGTCGGGAGTCTCCGAAACCGGCGAGTCAAGATTAATATAAAAGTTAATTTGTTAGTAATTAACATATTACTTTTGAACAGATGCTATCTGCAAGGCAAACCACATCAAGTGGATCAAGCAAGACAAATGATTGAAGATCTCATCTCCAGTGTAAATGTAAGTGGAAATGTATGTCAAGTATTCATTTAATAAGACCGATACCTCTCTTATATGGTCACTTCACATTTATTACCAGTAATACTTCTGTTATAATATCTATACTATTATAAAGCTTTTAACAGAGCTGTGTCTGTACACTTAAAATATTTGAGAAAAAATTACTGTATTAGGCTCTATATAGGTATGTCTGAACACAAAACAATATTTGTTAGATTTTTTGTCTGTTTATCTGTTTATTTGTTCGTTCGCGCATCACGCAAAAACTACTGAACCGATTTAGATGCAACTTATTTTATTTGATAGCTCTTGATTAGACTTTAAAACTGGTATACATTTAATCCCACTACTATACCGGGAACCTGAGATATAACCTAAAAACTAGCTTTTGGCTGTGGCGGAGCCACGGGCAAGATAAAAATAATAATATGTATATGACAACACAGAGGCGTGAGCAAGAAATGCGACCAAACCGGCGCGCGCCTCAACAGCGGAATGGCGACCGCCCTGGTGATTTTCAGCAGTGGCAAGAAACACCCGAACTCAAGGTCACATTTACCGTGTCTAATCTCAAGTGTGGACTTATTATTGGCAGAGGTAAGTCCAGTTTTTATTTGTTTTTAATATGCTAACACAGATGGTTGTTCTCTCTGCACATCGTGACCAGAATGTCTAGAACATTTATTACAGTTTTCAAATAAAATCCAAGCCACTAATTATTGTTAACATAACCATTATTGTTAACATTTGTAGATTGCTCAGACTAAGAACTACTAGACGGAGCCACGGCGTGGTCGCACTTGAAACAGCAATATTTTTTTAAATGTTGCCAGATTGACAAATATATAACCATATTTGGGCAAATTAAACGATAGTTAGAATGAGGTTTGTAACTAGGTCGTAAATAAGAAACTCTTCGTAACAAATATTTTATTGAAAATCGCAACGTTTATCAAAATGATTATTTAAAAGTAAATCTGCCACCCCTTCTATTCATCCAACCATCAGTCTTTAAACGTCCACTGTTGGACATTGGTCTCCCTAAAAAGAATACCAGAACTAGCGGGCTTGTGCTGACTGCATCCAACGGCTCCCTGCCGCTTTGACCATATATTTGGTCCATCTGGTGGGAGGGCATGTTACGCTGCGCTGTCCGATACGTGGTCGCCACTCGAGAACCTTTTTCCCCAACGGTTGCCAGTTCGTCGAGCGATATGGCCTGCCCATTGCCACTTCAGCATGCAAATCGGCGGGCTATGTCGGATATTCACGTTCTACCTCCGTATCCGTAATAAGAATTTGATCACGTAGAGAAACACCAAGACTTTGAGCCTTGATGCAAGATAAGTATTGCTTCTCCATATATTGCCGTTCTGTTCGATATCTCATCTGGTAAATAATAATAAGTTATATTTAATAAAATAATAGTACACAAGAATACAATTAAATTATCTTTTCTTTCTTTTCTGGGTCAAATAAGTAAAGAATTATCATCCTTTCAGCGCTGATTTAATTAATTAAATAAGAACTTTTTTTTTATTGCATTTAGTGGCAGACGAGCCACGGCCCATCTGGTGATAAATGTCAACCGTCGCTCATGGACTCAACTATACTGAGAGTATTGTCAAGCCGCTGCTCACCATATCATTTCACCGATATATAATGAAAGAATAAACGGCTATCTCCTGCTACGACCAAAACGCAACGATGTGCTTCATGGCCTGTCCCACGGGAGAGAGAGTACAATAAGTGGTGAAGTTAGCTATAGAACGAATACCACGACCTTATAAATTTGTGTTGCCACCTACCATTTGGGGTGTGAATATATCTTATTTAATTTTGTTTTACTCCTGGGTTTTATTTTGAAACCCTTAAATCCCAGACAGGTGTCACTAGAGGGAGCAAATTAGTTTCTCTGAATTCTAGATTATGACTACAGCAGTAGTCATAATCTAGAATTGAGATTTACTTACAAATTTGAAGTACAAAGACTTTAAAAGCTATTTAAGTATAGCTTTTGCTCCCAGCTTTTGGCAATGATTTTGCTCCCAACGTTACTATTTTGTTATTATGTATAATGAAACATCAACAAAATATCGTGAAGCATATTTTGGGTATTTCGTGGGTTGCCTCGTTTTTCCGTAGCATCCACCCATTTCGATCTCGCATCTGGATTAGAGGAAAACCTAAAATGGTAATTTTTTATCATCATCTCATAAATGACATAAATTTATTAGTAAAGTGGAAACTGGGCAAATTACGAGGGGTGATCCAATAGTAATGATAATTGGTTACTTCAGGTCCACATAAAAATCCAAAAAAAATTTTTTTCGCTAGCCTATACACTCACTAATACGAACTGTCGAAGAGATAACATCAACATGGAGAAAAACGAAATTAGAGCTGTGATCAAGTACCTCTGTTTGAAAAAAATGTCTACAAAAGACATACACTGTGACTTGGTGGAAACATTGGGGGACTCTGCTCCTCCATATTCTACAGTTGCACGCTGGGCCAAGGAGTTTAAGCTGGGCAGAACATCCACTGAAGATGAACATCGCGAAGGACGCCCATCCACGTCCCTCACAGAAGACAACGTGAAAAAAGTCGAAGATGTTGTGTTGGCAGATCGAAGAGTGACCATCAGGCATGTAGCTGAGGTCACAGGGATTTCATATGGAAGCGTTCAAAGAATCATTTCGAACGAGTTGCATATGAAAAAGGTCTCTGCGCGTTGGGTTCCCAGAATGTTAACCGACGAGCAAAAGAAAAAACGAGTTGACATTTCGAGGGTCAATCTCGAAAAGTTCCAAGCAGATAAAGAAAATTTTTTGTTGCGTTTTGTGACTATGGACAAGACCTGGATCCCCCATTTTGATCCTGAAACAAAAAAACAATCGATGACTTGGAAGCGAGCCTCCTCACCGACGCCAAAGAAATTCAAAGTCTCAAGTTCGGCGGGAAAGGTTATGGCGTCTGTTTTTTGGGACGCTAAAGGAATAATTTTGGTGGAATATTTGGAAAAGGGAGCCACTGTTACGGGCTCTTACTACGCAGACCAAATAAGAAGATTACGGGAGGCCATTAAGGAAAAAAGACGCGGCAAACTGCGAGCTGGAGTGCTGTTTCACCAAGACAACGCACCGGCTCACAAAGCCGCAGTTGCGATGGCTGCCATTCAAGAAACGGGATTCGAACTGGTCGAACACCCTCCCTATTCGCCAGATCTGGCTCCTAGTGACTTTTACCTCTTTCCTCGGTTCAAGGAACACCTCCGAGGCAAGAAATTTGAAGACAATAGCGAAGTTATGGCCGCTGTTGAGGCGTTTTGGGAGGGTCAAGAAAAGGAATTTTTTTCAAAGGGAATCCTGGGTTTAGAAAAAAGATGGACTAAATGTATTGATTTGTTAGGAGACTATGTAGAAAAATAAATTATTATTTTAACTTTAATTACCGTATTTTATTTTCATTATCATTACTTTTTGATCACCCCTCGTAAATTCGCAATAAGGCAACACCGAAACAATTCAAAGTAACAGAAATTTAGCTAGAAAACGTGTTTTGCGAGTGTATCTTAGTAGCAATTATTAATTTCGAGTAAAGCCCATTTTATATCACTTTATAGCATTCAATCATTAAATTATTTCATTTTCGACTACATATGAATGTATTGTTATACCTGTATTTTTTCGCTCGCTGTAGCTTTTGTAGCCTAGTACACTATTTTACAAGCACTATTATCACGTAGTCTTTTTCTCAAAACACTCATTAACACAAATTAACATTAAATTTTAATTAAAACTCGATTTTTTATACAAGATGTTCGATTATGTCAGTTGGATCGTGACAGACAAAGCATTTTGACATCGTGACAATACCGAAAACTGGCCACGGCGACATATACAAAAATCTATGACTTTGTCTGTTTTTTTGCACCAGTAAATTGTATCTTGTTTTCTCGCTCATACATGTCAAAGAATTTTCTTCGCTCTGTCTAGATAGTCTGAGGTAGATTGTCTTATTGCTGTTTCAATCAATTTAAAACAACATTGTAAATAGTTTTGAAAACAATCGACTAGTTTCGATATTTAAAGTACATCTCTAAATTAATTATTCTGATATGTCATGCAATGAATAATTTAAATAAAATGCTTATATATTTTATGAAAGTATTCGAGTGAATTTACGTTAGTAGTTGATGATCTGGGTATTAAAAAAGGACAATCATTGTATTCAACATATTCCCAATAAAATAATTTGTGCGTTTTACGGTTGCGGTGTCCATATCATTTTATTTTAATTAAAAAAAAAATTTGTTCAATTGTGTGGTAAACATTTAATCACTTGTGCCAATTTCCCTTAGGAGATCATTTTGTTCATAGTATTAATAATTAGATTGTCGTTGTCAGGTGGTGAAGTGATAAAACAGATAAATGCAGCATCTGGTGCACACTGTGAGTTAGATCGCAGAGCGCAAGGCGGCGACCGCAACAACCGGACTTTCTTTATCAGAGGGCATCCTGAAGCAGTTGAACATTGTAAAAGAATCATAATGGAGAAAGTTGGAGTGGTAAGAACTTTGATCATCAATACTAACAAGATACAGTGTCCCAAACAAAATCAAGCTAAAAACTGTCCATGTGAATATATACTTATACAGCTACATCTGTTTAGTAACAAACTGAGACAAAGGTTTTAAAAACAGTTTTAAGTTCAACCTAATTACAATCATGGCACTTAGTAATAAAGTTACAAATCTTTAAAATATTATCTTACATTTATGGTCATTCGTCACAAAAAACGAGCTAAGCATTAACGATAAGACAACACTTATTATGTAATCAAGCTTAAATATCAACAAATAAAGTACTTTTTGAACTAAACAAAATAGAGCTCACTTTTCAAGTGCGCTCTTATTTACTCAGATGTATTTTTCGGGTCGACGCGAAATCTATTGCATTATTGATCGAAGGGTAAGAACAATTATTTAGACTGATTCTTATCAACTTTCTTGGTGTAGAGCAGGTTATACTTACTATCATTATTTCTATACAGCCAGTGAACTTTATCCCGGATGGAAGCGGTGACGCAGGGGATGGAAACGGTGGCAATGGCAACGGCAACGGTGGCGGTGGCAATGGTGATTTCTATGGAGGCGGTGGCCCGGGTGGACCTCCGGCCTGGGGATACAACCCGCACTGGCACCAGCCTGCCCAGCAACAGCCACAGGTATGTTGTAGTAGGCAGGTAGCTTATCTCAACTTCTCAATTGTATGTGTTTGATAACCACCATTGAGTAACATATACTATGGGGATTTATATGCAGTCAGTTGCATTGGTCATATTAAAAGAAGATGGCGCAGGCGTCACCCAAGACATTAAGAATGAATGTCTTATCAAGGTTCAAATCCTAATCGTGATTTTCGATTTTACATTTCCCCACTGTGTTTATTTTATTGTTAGTTATAATTACTAAGATAGGGTGTTGTGTACCTTACATCAGTAACGTTGGTAGAAATATCAATACTCATTCATAATTTGAGTACTAGTTTATTTTCAACCGATCGGTAGTAATACTGCCTTTAGATTGCTTATTGATGGCAATGGTAAATTGTATTGATTGGTAGATGAGACTTGCGAATTATTCATGGGCCAAAAATGTTATGGTATTCAATTTATCCTTCCTTTAGCAACAAGTACAGATAAATCCGGCGACTGGTCAGCCAGATTATTCACAACAGTGGATAGACTATTACCGTTCAATGGGACTGGTACGGGAGGCTGAAGCAATAGAGCAACAAACCAAGCAACAACAGCAACAACAACAACAACAACAACAGCAAGCAGGTATGGACGGTTGGTGTCATTTTCGCTACTAATATTATTAACTTATATTTAGCGACTTAACAACGAAGTTACTAAATACTTTTTAATGATTCTAAATTGAATATACTGCTGTAATTGCCTCTGTGGTGCAGCGGTAGCGTGAGCGACTGCCGATCATGAGCTCTTGTATTCGATCCCCGGGTCGAGCAGTGTTATTGAGCTTATTCGTAAAAATAAAATAGCCTGGAGTTTGGAAATGTGCCCGGTAGACGACAATAGGCTCGCACCCTATTACGTTGGTCTTAAACATAGCTGGCGAACCGTGGGTGTGTAATACACCTCTGCCTATCCTTTCGGGGAATACAGGCATGATGCTATGTCTATGTTAACATGGAATATTGTAATATTTAATAATGTGGAATTTTAAAAATCAAGTGAAATTTAAAAATTTTAGGATTGAATGTTTGTGATTCAGCAGTTGATTACAAATTGATTATCTAAAATAACTTTGTAACGTAAAATTTACAAATTATTTAGTGTTTATTCACTGTCAAGTTTTGCTTTATTCTAATTATTAACTATCTTGGTTCCCCATGTTATAATATGTACTAATTTTTAAGCTATAATACTAAAAGATCATCATTCACATTAAAATTCATTCAGTAATCTGATATTGAGCTTTAATAAAAACAAACGTTGTCTGGTGTTCTACATTTAAGTTATTTGAGTAGCGTTTAGTAGAAGTCCTAGTGAAGTGTTAGTTAAACGGTCCGTCAGTAGAGGTGGTATAAACAGCTTAAAATTGACAGCGTGTTTAAACGTTATGCTTATTTTTGCAAGTTTCAAAAAAGCTTTTCACTTAAAATGATTTTTTCATAAAAGCTTCTTTTGACTAGAAGCTATTTTATTTCAACGACTGTTGAAGAAAACGTTACTTCGACTGTCGAACACGGACGTTATATATTTATATTAAAAAAGCGTATAATGTTGTATTATTTATACACGTTAAGAAATATGTACAATAAACTTACATTCCTTCTTATCAGGCATAGGACTGTCTGAAATGAATATTTAACAAGTACTAACAAGTAGCAGACTGCGAGGCCGTGTGGGGCCGGCTTTAGAATTGTCCCACCCCTCTCCACCCATGGGAGTCGTAAGAGCCGACTGAGGGAATACCGGGTGAGTGAGCAGCAGCACTCCTTCGAGTATTAACAACATCCACTGCGATCGCCAACTCGTCTGCCAAGCGTGGCGATTACGGCACTCCCCCATTCTTGGGGAGGCCTATGTCCAGCAGTGGACTTTAAAAGACTGATGGATGGATGGAAAAAGTAGCAACATTCGCTCGCCCTAATACCTACTATTCCACAATCTATGCACTTTACTGAGAAACTATCACACTTTCAGATTTGGGCTGTGACAGTAATTTCAATTTATTTCTAGATGTGTTATCTATTATAAAACATAGTAGTATTTTATACACATCAAAAATATAACAATTTTTATTCATTAGAATTTTATTGTATTCCAAACGCCATCTGTCGAAAATTATAAATTAAGTAGAAAACTACGCGAGCCCTCACAAAGCTCAGCTTTTTGCTAGTTTATTAGTTTATGTTTAGTTGTTTTTAAATTGAGCGATATAGCTATAGCAATAAGGTTATTTTTCAATAATAATTCATAGTAGAATGGGTGAGACCAACGAAAGGATTCGGTTGTTGCAACATCAAGTCAAACGAAATCGACTTACACTAACTTGTAAGCGCGCTTATGCATTTTTTTTTGAAAAGCAGGGTTTTTTAGGCGTTTTTCATTTAAACGCACACTTTTATCCGTCAGCGGCGGCCGGCGGCGGCGGCGGGGGGGGGCCGGCGCCCGCGGGCTCCCCGGGCGCGGCGCCGGCGCAGGACTACAGCGCGCAGTGGGCGGAGTACTACCGCAACCTCGGCAAGCTCAAGGAGGCCGAGGCCATCGAGGCGCAGATAAAGCAGAAGGTAAGCGTCACCTATATGCGCCGGCCTGCTCTCCTGGCGCAGGAGGCTATCTCAGGAATTTTAATAATAAAAACAATCTAGTATCTATAAAACTAGATACTACTACTAATAAAAACATTTTTTTTTCTATATATAAAGAAGTTAACAAAAAAGTCTATTTTTTAAGATTTTTCGACCCCTCCTTTCCCTCGGTGACCCCTCGTAGTATATGCCAAGATCGACAAGACATAAAAACTAGCATTGGTTTCTGATTCCCAGTATAGTAGCAGATAAAATGTATATCAAAATCAAATAAAGTGGTCATATGTGGCTGATTTTAGTCTGTTGTAGCTAAATTTTACTTGGTTATTATATTTACATTATTTCTTACTACTCATTTATTTTATTTGTATATATTTTGTTTCTTTAAACACAAAATGAAAAATGTGAAATCGAAAATAACAGTCACGAGCAGGATTCGAACCTGCATCTCCTGGATACCGTTCAGATGCTTTGCCAATTCAGCCATCGTGACCCTTGCTCCTGACTGCTAATTTCGATAACACATTCATACTTAACGTCTTTGGGTGACGCCTGCACTATCTGTCGGAAGTATTTTCATACATTATACCGACCAGGTAAACTTAATTTTACAATTAATATTTAGATAGGTAAGATAGGAAGGGGTTTGGGTCTCCGGCGCTCTCGCTCACCATACGAAACACAATGGTAAAATTCACTACCGTTGTTACACGCTGGTCTTTTGTGAGAGGGTGGTACTTCCCCGATCGAGTCAGCCCATTCATGCTGGGATAAGCAAGGCTCTATCACTATAAAAATAAATACTTTCAGAAGAATAAAGACTCTTTTCCCTTGTACTTCAAGTTCGTGTAGCCCCATAGCATCACTTCATTTTTATAATTGTCATCACTTGATTCCCTCTCTCATTAATACCCTTTCAGTGTACAATAAAAAAAATATATTACAGTTTCACCATCCAGTTGACGAATTTAGTCATGTTTCTGTTTCCAACTAATGTTCCCAACAGTAACCGTATCCACAGAGCGAATAAATGTCGGCAACAAGAGCGTTCTTTTGACGTTTACCGCCAAAAATGGAAACATGGTTTCCATCATTTGTTTACAATTTTTGTTGCTAGCACAAGGTAACTAGAGAAATTTTTGTCACCAACGCGTGTTTCCATCACAAAAGTTGGTAACTTTTCTTTGGTGGATACGCAGCTTAATATTGCTGGTCTGTGACCAGTTAACATTTCTTATTAGGTGCGCCGCAAGCTCGTCTACCTCCTGAAGCCGTAATAAAAAGGAGATTGAACTAGCTAGACAAAACCTACCTACGCCACTGACTATAACTATCCTCTCTAGTGACCATTCATTATTTACTTGTCACCCCTCTCACTTAAGTCACTTAAGTGAGAGGGGTGGTTTAGAAAATCTACATAAAACTTATCTCGTGATAGAGGGGCGGTAAAAATGCTTATGTAATATTTTTTAAGTTGGAATGTGCTTGATAGGCATCTTTCATAGACATATCTTTTGTAAGAAGCCAAACAATTTTATGTTTTCTTACATGGGTGTAGGGAAGGTTAAACCAACCAACCAATATTGTATGTAAATAATGCAAAGCCACATTACAGCAATTGTAAAGAAAAGCTTAACTCATTACATAGTCACTAGTACAGGAGTGCCTTAGTTTTTGTTTCTCTTACATAGTTAGTAGTACTGCAAAAGTTAAATGGCAGGAGCTAGATTACAGTCTCTAGGAGGATGATAAGATGATGGTTTAAACCCTAATATCATTATTCTGTATGATAATTTCCCTTTATCTATAAGCAGTACAAGTCCAAACAAACTTTATGTAAGCTGAATTAGATGTAACGCATAATACAATCGTAATAGGTTAAATGAAATAATTTTAATTTAAACATTTGTGTGTGTGGTATGTCAGTTGATATAAATGAGCCGTCACGGGACGTCTTGCAGATGTGAATACGATTTTCTTTCTTTCTTCGAATATTGTTCGAGTCTTCTTATATAATTCTTGGACAGCGCCCTCTTGTTATCCATAGACGAATTGAAACTGTTATTGGTTTATTGATTGACATTATACTTTCCTAGTTAGATGATTTTGTCAACAGGTGGCGTTAAAACCAATTAAATAAACTGGCGTGGCGACGCCAACAGCCGGTTTTACCCTCCCTCCGCATTAGATGTTTTTACATCAAAATTACTATACAATCATAATAGGTTTAGTAAAATAATTGTATAGAAAATTTAAAAAAATACTTATAATTATTTCTCCTTGTAAACTTCCTTACCTGTGGACGGAATGTCTACTGGAGGAATTCTGTCTTCTCAGGAATGGAATTACTCTTAAGATTAACTCGTGTCAATTCATCATCACCAACTCAAATATGAGTTATATAGTGTTAGCCTATCGATAACAAGGTTTAGGTCACACTGATACCTCTTATTGGTTGTTATGAGCCGCCATAAAGTTTGAATTAACCTGTATAGTAATGCTACGGATACCATATTGACATAGTCAATAGAAATCGTAATAATTACAAAACCGGAGTGGCATTATAGCACGATTTGTCTTTAGTACTTAAATTATAGGATTCGTTGCTTTACCCAAAAATTTAGATCTTTACATAGGCGTTGTATTAATTTGTCGTGTTAAAATGATTGGTGGCCGTCAACATTTATTATAGATTCATTGTAGTTATTATTACGATTTCTATAGTGTGTTCCGTCACACAAAGTAGACTTAAAAAGTTTATTATTTAACTGATACTGTTGACGTGGCAGCAACAATCAGGCGGAGCGGGAATGGGAGCAAGCGTTGCTGGTCCGGGCACAACGCAGGGCTCAGGCGCGCCTTCTTCAAGCGGGACTCCCCCTGGAAGCGGTGGGCAGCACTATGCTCAGTACGGCCTATACGCGCCAGCAGTCTACCCCGGCTATCAGCCCTACCCAGGCTACGCACCAACACAACCAGAACACCATCAATAACCCGTGAGTAAAACACAAACTAACAATATTGTTCAGTTTTATGATATAATAGGGTATATTATCGCTTGGTTCATAAACTATTTTAATAGAAATCTCTTTGTGTTAATATATCGAAAATGATGCTAGTATAGATGTACTTACGATATGCACGAGTTTGGGTTGTAGTATTTTTTATTGAATATGTAGGAACTGTCTCTACGATAGATATAATAAAAACAGTCACCGTGAACACTGGCTATTGGAAATATGCAACGAAATATTAATGATTTAATCCAATATAAAAATTCTGTTTAAATAATATGCAATGTGAATTTTACTTTGCTGTGGTATATTTTTTTGTAGTTTTATAAATTATTACGAAATGGCGGTTGTACCGAAATAATGCTTGCAGATAAACTTGCTATATCCTGAGGCTGTTTGATACTTAATTATGTCATATGGATTAAAAAAAGAAATACTTTGATAATTTTATATTTTTTTTAAGCGTTTGTTATGCTTAGCCATATAATTGAACACAAAGTGTGAATGAGAAAAATAACAGTCACGACCAGGATATTTCTATATTATCAATATGGAAGCTTGTATTATAATTACAAGGAAATATAAAAACATAGCATCACGCCTGTATTCCACGAAGGGGTAGGCAGAGGTGTATTACACACCCACGATTCGCCAGCTATGTTTAAGCCCCACGTAATAGGGGGCGAGCCTATGACGTCTACCGGGCACATTTCCAACCTTTTTTTGAGTTGGGATGATGTTTGGGATCGAACCCGAGACCTCATGATTAGCAGTCGCATACATTATCGCTACACCACCGAGGCAGTTAAAAAATATAAATATTTTTTATTGAAATCTCACTTTTCTCCACACAATAATAGTTATCTTCATGCACAATAGAGTTATACAATTTTTGTTCTTTTATTGTAGGCAAGCTTTTAACAACATAAATAAGCTAGAATGGTAGACATGTGTGGGAATCAGTCAAAAAATATTCAATGATAAACTGTAGAATCCCATGTTCTGTACCCATCTTTTTATTACAGTAAGAACTTGACGAGGAACAAGTTAATTTTGTGGGGGCGTATTGAGATTTAAATTTTAGAGGAATGCCAAATCTATACATAACAATAAATAATTTTAAAATGTATCACATTAAGTAAGGTATGCTGGGGTAAGAGCGGATCGGGGGAAGAGCGGATAGTTGTAGTAACTCCAAAACTAGTTAGTATTTTTGAATAGCGACAACACAGGCAATAACGCCATTTTGTAGTGCCTCAAAATGTAATCTGCAGTATTTGTTTTACACACAAAAACGTGTACTAAAGAGCAATATGTGGAAGTGCAATTTTCGTCTGATTTTATAAAATACGCTCTTTCCCCCGAAGAAGATCCTGGGAGAAGAGCGGACTAAATTTCATCCGCACTTTCCCGGTTTCAAAAAGTACAGAAAAAAACAGTGATACTCAAACTTTTAGCTTTTAAGTAAATTACAGAATACCTCTACTTACGTAACTTATTTGAATTTTGTGTTAGCATCTCAAATAAAATGTACTTACTTACTTATCCCATAATGATGTACCTACCTATCGTTTATTTATAGGATACTAATATTATATTTTTTGCCAACATAAAATGCGACTATTTGTAGGCATTGCATTGGCAATTTGAGTAAATATAAACTCAAATTATAATGAAAAGAGAATTCTATTTAATCCCATTGTATTTTTTAGGTTTAAAATGCCACGTACCTTAAAAAACCTAAAGAGCTACTGGTATTCCCTAAAATTTTTAGAGATTACAGTTTAACAGTAAAAAGTAAGCAGCTTACAAATTATGTTGCTGCAAAAAATTTTCAATATACACACCACAAACCTACACTGAGCGACCGATTCCTTGCCAAAAAGTCTCGAAAAGTGATACTATGGGTAGATCACCTAAGTTACCGATAGAAGCACAAACAAGGCTGGCTGCCTAAGGGCGTCAGAGAAATTGGGCTTTGGTTTATCCAGAGAAGTTCCTGATATTGTTACCGAGTTCATAAAAAAACTAATTTAAGTCTAATCAATAAATAATCTAAATCAAGAATATCACACCAGTATATTGAAAATTAAGGCATAGTTGTTATGAGAATTAGCTTGTACATTCAAGATTTTAATTACTATTACCTACTGCTACCGTTGTTTGTTGCCTAAATATTTACTTGAAAAATTTAATTTGTTTTACTTATTTTTAAGTTTATGATTTTCATTCCTATAAAGTTTGAGAATCTCATTTTTGTTTCATTGTCGAACGGGGCAAGAGCGGACGTATTATTCTTTTGAAAAAACAAAATTGTCATAGCCGGCCTAGATATGAAACATTCAAGACTGTTGTAAAAGTAAAATTTGACTGTAGTTAGACCGGAATAAAATTCTTTATGTACTGTATCAATACGACGAATAGAATTGATTTTAGGATATACTCCGCTCTTCCCCCGTTATGGTCCGCATTTTCCCGGGTAAACTAAACTAACACTACCTTCTCAATTAGATCTAATTTTCATAAATATACATTAATTATAAAGGGTTCAATTAAGTAATTGTATATACACAAAATGTGCTTTTTCTTTTTTCATAAAAATATTTTAGAAGTCCGTTAACAAAGCAGACTATTGAAATAAAAATATTCTTTTAAAGTCTTACTAGAACATCAAAAAACCCTCCGCTCTTACCCCAACATACCTTATATGAACCTCCTTAATGTTGAAGATATTCTGAATATGTATAACATATCACTTAACCTAAATTAATATTTAACAGATCTCCAGTCCCGTAACTATCATGATACCTATAATACTTAAATGTTTATGTCTATACATTGCTAATGAATGAGTTAAATATACCATGTATTCAATTATTATTGTTATTATATTCTTATTTTATTGGTGATTGGTTATATTTTTACAGTGGAGTGTGATCTTTATTTACAGGCATTTTTATATATTTTTATTGGCTAACAATACATTGATTTGTATTTTAGCATGCTTTAATTTATATTCTTTTTCAGTTTGCATGACTTAAATTATGTTGTTATTTGATATGACATATTGATTGTTCTGTATAGTAGTCGCTTAAAATGTTATCAACACAAAATATTGCCTGTGTGTAGTTTTGCAGATGTAGGCCAGTGCTGGGGGCTGCTCGTCAGCGCAAATCTAATACTTAGTTGTACCATTTGTTGCCATGTTCGTTTGTTTGTGTGATTGCAGAGAACCGACAATGGGAGAAGCGAGCAGCCGTCGCGACAGTTACCCGTATTAGATGATAACGATTTAATTAAGATTTTGGAAATATATAATCACCGCAATCTTCATACAACTATTGATAGCACTGCAGACCCGCAAGCTCAAACTATCACAATTACTACAGATCAAAACGTGGATTTAGATTTGAGTGACATCAAGATTGCATAAATGTATGTAGTTTTAGATTCTCTGAAAGTAGAATGAATTGTATTTTAACGTCTAAAATTTACATTTCTCACTGTAAATACATAATATATATATTCTATAGTTCAAATTTTAATATTTTACAAGTGCTCACATCTAAATTCTCGTTACCTTCACATACATACAGTACATAATCACATATCGTTATTTATTTCTTGTGGGTAACTAACACAAAATATTGTCAATATAATATGATTTAACATTTTATGAAATGATAATTTTAAATTAACGACGACCGGCCGTGTGGTTTATTATTTTAAATGTGTTATAATATCGTACTAAAATATTACATTGTTCTGTGCCAATATTGATTATTACAATGCCAGTTTGTCCAGGTATAAGTTAAAAAGCCACACAGCCTTTAAAGATGTAACAGAATGATTCGACCTACCATGGAGCTATAGAGAGAGAACCATAAGCGGACTACGACGCCGCGGAATTGAGGTAAATGCACTGTGCTGAATGTATAGTTGACACGCGTAATATTGTCTTTAAATCGTGTAATAAGTAGATCGGGTTATTTTAGATCTTATTGCCTGATTTTTAAAACTGAGCCCCTATCCCCTGCCCTGTTGGCACCATTGGTAGCGATTGCTATATATATATATATATATCTAATAAATACATAATGAGACAGTAAAAATATCCTGCTTCAACTAAAACAGTAATGATACATTGTTCCGCACAATAAATAAATTTCTAGCGAAAATGGATTAACTTAACTAACCTATATATATTTAAATGAAAACACAAGACATTAAACTGCAGACTGTACTGTGTTATAAAAGCGACGGCGGAGAGATTGTTAGAGATTCGGGCTTAGATCTTGCCAACATAACAACATTGACATCTCCAGGTTCACAGTTGTAAAAATCAATAGATGCAACAAATTGATGATTCAGTAGACCTCAAAGACTAAAATACTCCCGATCGATTAAATAAAGTTTGTTTAGCTTAAGTAGGATATTATTTTGTGCGCCGCATCTCTCTTGACAGCTCATTAGGTTGTAATGTACGGCAAATAATTGATTATTAGGTGTTAGTTTATAATATGAGAAATATACGGAGGAAATTAAACGGATATGTACATTCCTCTGGTACTGTTGAGACGCTAGTGAGCGCTCGATGTGCGGTTCAGTGGGTTTATCCCCATACTTGTATTACTTTTAAGCATATAAAGTGTATATTAATTCACTGTGTGTTCATTTTATTTATAATGATGGTTTCTTTCCACAGTCCCCAGAGGTAAGTGACCCTAATTAACGACACAATCATAGATGATGTTTTTCATACATATTTTGAGTTAATATTATAATATTTCTGTGTCTGTTGACTTTATTGACGGTATTATTTTTGTTTTTGGTTGTTTACTCATAAGATTTTATTAGATGTCTTGTTCTATTTGTATTTGGCGTTTGATAAATTGATTTGTTTTTGGTGGGAATTAGTATAGTTACTGGCCATTTACATTTTGTAAAAAAAATTGCATCATTCTATGGTTGCTGTTCCTGCTGTGATTACTTTTGTATCTTGTGTTGATTTTATTACAGTAATATGCGTAAATAAATGTGTATCAACAATATTAACGAATGTATACATTAATATAAACACACAAATCATAGGATTAACATAATTTTTGTTTAGATCGAACCATTTCATTTACTTTTAATAATTAAAAATAGTCTTGGGGTCTCTTAATTGGCCAATAACTATACTACTTATCCTATTTTTATGTAGAGAACCATATTGATTTTAATCACACGTCAAATAGTGTTCGACAGCCGTCTGCAATGATTATATTTCCATGTCTTTCTGGTGTATTCTTAACTGTGTGACTTCTGCTGATTCTCATGATGCATTATTTGTTACATATTCCGTTTATAAATGATTGCATACTTAAATGTGCTTTTCACAGAATCGCATATCCAGAGATATGACGTCACATTGTCTAACCACAGACGAGCAATAACACCACTACAAAATGGCGGCGAGGTGTTTCATATTTAGATGTTGTAATGACTTATTTATTTTTGTTACTTTTTGTAACTTTTCCGTGTTTTTACTTGCCTTGCCCTGTATTTTAACATGACTATTGTTTTACTTACACATGAATGCTATAGATAGCCGTTCCCAGGATAGTCGGGAAAAGGCTAGATAAAGTATAGATTGTATATTTTTATATTATCTTATTGTGTTACACATAGACATGTGCCTCTCATTTTCCAATTGCATCATTATCCTCATTTGTTGTCGATCTGTTAAAGGTGAAAGAAGCCTACTTGTTAATATAATTGAAACAGACACAAAAATACAAAATATTATTGGAATAACGGCGATCAGGACGAACGCTGAGATAAAGGTGATATTACTGAGTGTTGGTAAGTTTATTATATAAAAACGATTGATATAGGTTGTGGTTACCTTCAAACGTAACGCATTCCTATTCTTAATACTTAGCTCTAGCCGATTATGTACTTATTAATTTGAACAAATTTTGTTAAAATAGAGGAATGCTCCGTATAAATTATTCATCGATTCGCCCTTATGACATCATAGGCTTATCCGAACTAGCCTTTGCCTGCGGCTCCGCCGCAGCCAAAAGCTAGCCAAAAGCTAGTTATACTAACGTTCACATTTCAAACTAAATAATATTTGTTTTTAACGTAGAGAATGTATCAGGTAAGAAAGGATGATGAGGTTTATTAGATTTCGTGACCTAATATTTACAGGGCGTTCGCATAAACTGTGGCGCAGGGTGACTATAGAGGGGAAAGGGGTCTCAATAATTAGAACTCAGCGACATGTAATTTATGAACGGTTCCATACCCTGATTTTTAATTTGAAGATATTTTTGTTTAAAAATTCTTCTAACCATCCAATGTCATAAATTTCTGACAGTTTCTTGACAATTTCTTTAGCCCCTTATTCATAAAAAAAAACAGTGCTATAGAGCTTTCAGTTTTTATGAATAAGAGGATTAATCTCTCCAATAAAATTAATAAAGATACATTGAAGATAATGAATGGCGCAACTTATTGCCAAGAAATAAATGTTTATTCAACGTAAAGCTAACTACTTGACCGTTTAACTGCCTGGTGTGTATTGGCATTTTTTTTAAATCCAATTACTTAATATATGAACGAATACTTACTTTTAAAATATAGTGTATTTGTTACTTCTTGACGCTGTAACTACTGAACCTATCATCATGCAGTTTAGCATACAATATAGTCCAGAGTAAAGACACAGACTGCCTTAAAATGGAGTTTATGTGGGATTGTTATTTTTATATAGGAATGATTTATGTGTCCGACGATGATGTATGTCATTACAGGCAGGGGCTACCCAGTAGCGTAACTATACCACTTAAGGCCAAGGGCCCATGGACGGCTAAACTAGTTTACGAAGTCTTCATTCAATTTATAATACGTATATCTTGAGTTCGTTACGTTTTCAAAAGTAAAATCTTGTTAATGATCTTTTTAAAAAGGCAGGATTCAAGTTGAATAAATATCTAAAAGAATATAAATTTTACTTTTTACGATGATCCTCACGAGCCGAAGGCCCCTAGCAGTTGCCCATTCTGCCACCTTTTTTTTTCAAGACGAGGAAAAATATTCCTAACCGCACACCCCGTCGTTCGGGGCAACGAACAGGGTAGTGTGGGGCCCTCACCCACTAAAGAAACCCGCCGTGTGCCGTCTTTCCGCCTTTATTGGCGGGCCACCGGAACTGTATTACATTCCTTCAGTGTTTTGCCATTGGTAGTTTTTTTTGCTATGGGCATAAGCTAGTTAATAATATTATTGATGTTATTGATTGTTATTCTAAATTAAATATATAGTTAATCGTAAGTAGGTACAATGATTAAGTAATATTTCTTCTGAACAAAATTAGAAGCACGCCGCTTGCCAGTTTTTGGTTTCTTGGCTGTCATTCATTTTCTATGTAATACAATACAATAGGTTGATACAAATCTAAAACTGGCTAAGTGATTATACCTGTAAATGATTTACAGGTATAATACATAAAATTATAATACAAAAATCCAAATTTCGTATTATAAATCAGGTAGGTACCGTGTGTGTACGTTTCGCTGGATAAGTGTACACAATATTGAACGGCTACCTATTGACACTACATTATTAGGGTAACTTCGAGAAAACAGTACTTGTGTGTATAGCGTTAATGAGTATAACCATGGCAGTTCATTAGAATTAGGTGAATAGGTGCTACATTTTTTGAGACCACCATAATACGTATTACCTGCAAACTCATGTCGATTATTCTCAAGGGGTAGCATGTTTTCAACACGATAGTAATTGTAGTACTTAAACTAATATTTTATATTGAACAGTTCACACACATTGATGTTAACTTAAAATAAAAGTCAAAGCTGTGTTATGTTTTTTATCATTGAAGCGGGCGATAGATAATAACATGTTTGTTGACAGTTTCATACATAGGAGAATTATTAATCCTTCGGTTGATAGTCAAAACTAAACATTATATTTTAATGTGTTTGTTTCTGAATTATGATTTTGTAGCGCTATATTCTATATACAGCTCCGGCCCGATGCTTATTTTATAAGATAATGCGAAATTTAAACTCTTGAGTTCCAAAATTACGTCATTTTTTGCAACATCAAGTTTCGTAATTTTGTTTGTTGGTTGTGTGGTAGGCAGCATCAGTAGGTTACTAAAAAAAACGCATCCTCAATGGACAGTTGGACACGCTCCGCTACATAGGCACCTGGCCGGCCCTGTTTGTAACCATAATATATTATGTATATGTTATACCTACCTATTTATGAGTTATCAACATTTTGCTATTTATTTCTCCGAATTATTTTATATATGTAGGTGCAGTTAATTTTAGTTTATTTTAGTGAAATGGAAACAGTTACAATATTTTTTTATTGGATAGGTATATAGGTGTCTACATTTTTCAGTATGGTTTTACGAGTTACGATTTAGGGCGAATAAATAAATATGGAATTAATTTGTAGTTTTATTTTGCCAGGAGTTTTTCCGAAAATGGCATTATAATTGAATTATATGGCATTATAATATAGACTTCAAAACAATAACAAATACTCAGTAGAAAGGTGGTCTGATTATTCCAGTTACTAGTCTTACTTTTACTTATAAGTCATCGTCAGCTCGTTAGTATCTATCTCTGTCCGTTTCTTCAGCTGAAGAGTGCGAATGAAGTGAAGCTGTCGAAGCACTAGAAGATCTTATTAACCTGCTAAGACGGGAAAGAGATGCCGTCGCCCAAGGTTGAAGCGGACTACCCGCACTAACCGACTGTGTTGGAGATACTCTGAAAATACATGCAATAGGGTATTGTAAAAAGACCTTAAATATGCTCATATTATAATAGGACAATCCTCTGCAATACTCAGAGGATTGTCCTATTGGATCTTATTCCAATAGGCAGTAGTTTAGCGGGACAAAACTGAAAAGTAATATCCAGTTCTTATTTATTTTTATCTCACGACTAGAGGCGATCAGTGCAGATCAGTTGTGTGGCCTACCACACCCTGTTGTGCAGAAATGATCCAAGCTACAAACTAAACAAAATTAATGTTTTACATAGCATCACACCCGTATTCCCCGAAGGGTTAGGCAGAGGTGTATTTACACACCCACGACTCGCCAGCTGTTTTAAATCCCATGTAATAGGGGGCGACTCTATTGACGTCTACCGGGCACATATCCAAACTCCGGGCTGCTACTGAGAATTTTTCTTTTAAGGAAAAAGCTCAATAACATTGCCCGACCCGGGGATCGAACCCGAGACCTCATGATTAGCAGTCGCATACACTACCGCTAAACCACCGAGGCAGTTTAAATTTTGTTTGGTTAGTTTTAATGCCAAGCAATAAAAAAAAAGTTTTCTAAATTTAATTTGATGCTAATCCTTTTTCTGTCAATACGATTTTAATTTGTTCGTTGTATCGACTATAGCGGTACTTTACTAGTACTTGATTATTAAAATCTGTCAAATGGGACTTCGTAATTACAATAGAGTATAATGAACCTTCTTTTTTTTGTAAATTAATATATACACACATCAGATAAGAACTACTAGACGGAGTCACGGCGTGGCCGCACTTGAAACAGCAATATTTTTTTTAAATGTTGCCAGGTTGACAAATGTTTAACTATATTTGGCCAAATTAAACGATAGTTAGAATGAGGTCTGTAACTAGGTCGTAAATAAGAAACTTCGTAACAAATATTTTATTGAAAAACAACGTTTATCAAAATGATCATGATTCATCCAACCAACAGTCTATAAACGTCCACTGCTGGACATTGGCCTCCCCAAAGAGAATACCAGAACTAGCGGTGCTGACTGCATCCAACGGCTCCCTGCCGCTTTGACCATATATTTGGTCCATCTGGTGGGCGGGCATGTTACGCTGCGCTGTCTGATACGTGGTCGCCACTCGAGAACCTTTTTCCCCAACGGTTGTCAGTTCGTCGAGCGATATGGCCTGCCCTTTGCCACTTCAGCATGCAAACTCGGCGGGCTATGTCGGATATTCACGTTCTACCTCCGTATCCGTAATAAGAATTCGATCACGTAGAGAAACACCAAGACTGAGCCTTGATGCAAGATAAAGTATTGCTTCTCCATATATTGCCGTTCTGTTCGATCTCTCATCTGGTAAATAATAATAAGTTATAAATAATAGTACACAAGAATACAATTAAATTATCTTTTCTTTCTTTTCTGGGTCAAATAAGTAAAGAATTATCATCCTTCCAGCGCTGATTTAATTAATTGAATAAGAACTTTCTTTTTATTGCATTAAGTGGCAGACGAGCCACGGCCCATCTGATGGTAAATGTCAACCGTCGCTCATGGACTCAACTATACTGAGAGTATTGTCAAGCCGCTGCTCACCATTTCATTTCACTGATATATAATGAAAGAATAAACCTCCTGCTACGACCAAAACGCAATGATGTGCTTCATGGCCGGTCCCACGGGAGAGAGAGTACTATAAGTGGTGAAGTTAGCTATAGAACGAATACCACGACCTTATAAATTTGGGGTGTGAATATATCTTATTTAATTTTGTTTTACTCCTGAGTTTTATTTTGAAACCCTTAAATCCCAGGCAGGTGTCACAAGAGAGAGCAAATGAATTCTAGAGTATGACTACAGCGGTAGTCATAATCTAGAATTGAGATTTACTTACAAAGTTGAAGTACAAAGACTTTAAAGGCTATACTTACATGAACATATTCACTGGCAATGGTTTTGCCCCCAACGTTACTATTTTCTTATTATGTATAATGAAACATCAACAAAATATCGTGAAGCATATTTTGGGTATTTCGTGGGTTGCCTCGTTTTCCCGTAGCATCCATCCATTTCGATCTCGCATCTGGATTAGAGGAAAACCTAAGTTGGTAATTTTTTATAATCATTCATAAATTACATATAAATTTATTATTAAAAGGGCAAATTAAATTCGCAATAAGGCAACACCGAAACAATTCTCAGTAATAGAAATTTAGCTAGAAAACGTGTTTTGCGAGTGTATCTTAGAAGCTATTATTAATTTCGAGTAAAGCCCATTTTATATCACTATAGCATTCAATCATTAAATTATTTCATTTTCGACTACATATGAATGAAATGTTATACCTGTATTTTTCCCTCGCTGTAGCTTTTGTAGTATAGTACACTATTTTACAAGCACTATTATCACGTAGTCTTTTTCTCAAAACAATGATTTAACACGTAAATATAATGTAATACCCGATTTTTTATACAAGTTCGATATGTCAGTTGAATCGTGACAGACAAAGCATTTTGACATCGTGACAATACTACGAAAACTGGCCAAGGCGACAAAGACAAAAATCTATGGCTTTGTCTGTTTTTTGCACCAGTAAATTGTATCTAGTGTTCTCGCTCATACATGTCAAAGAATTTTCTTCGCTCTGTCTAGATTGAGGTCTAGATAGTCTGAGATACACACACATGTCAAGAAAAAACACTATTTTTAACACTCCTGATATTTTTGATGGCATTTTTGTTATTTAAACTAGTTAAAAAACTGTTTAAAAAGGTTCTGTCTTGGACGTCCGTGTGTTGTACGTAATACATTACCTAACGTTGTTAACACGAATAACGACCGAAATACTTTAGGTACTAATCAAGTTTTTTTTTCTTTTACGCTTCAGAATAAAATAAATAATAATAAAATAACGAATAGAGATATCACTTTTCACGGTCTGATTCGATGTGGTTTAATTGTTATTAAATAAACAAAAAAAATTGTGAATATTTACCTACCTACGCTCGACTCGATGGTACAGTGGTACACTAAAACCAGCGCTATACATACCTTATTTCGTGAGAAGTACTTCTATAGACTAATATAGAAGTACTTCTTAAAATAAGCGCTAGATGGCGTATAAGACATGAGAACCACATTAGTACTTTTTGAAATTAGCGCTATCTATGTGATTTATTGAAAACTACTTAGACCAATACATTATTAGTTACTTATGTTTGTTAAGCAATTTTATTGTGAAAAATGAAGATTATGAGGCGTGCACATTCAGATTTTCCAAAGTATTTTTTTTCTGTTGCATTTAGTGGCAGACGAACCACGGCCCATCTGATGGTAAATGGTAACCGTCGCTCATGGACTCAACTATACCGAGAGTATTGTCAAGCCGCTGCTCACCATTTCATTTCACCGATACGAAATGAAAGAATAAACGGCTATCTCCTGCTACAGCCAAAACGCAACGATGTGCTTCATGGCCAGTCTCGCGGGAGATAGTGATACGAATCCGCTCGGGCTCGATACCAAGTGAGTACTCCCACTTGGTACCCAGCCCCACCGCCAGTCATGCAATGGATGATAATTGCTTACTTCCCTTAGTCGCCTCATACGACACCCGTGGGAAAGAATGGGGTGGTGACACTTTTATTCTTAGTCCATCACCACACGACTGTGGTCTGCCACTACATGCAATAAAAAAAAAAGAAAGGATTTCAATCCCGTTATTATTTAGATATTTTTATATATATTTTTAGCATTTGACATGCTTAGCACTATACATTAAACACAAAGTGAAAAATGTGAAATCCTGCTCCTGACTGTTATTTTCGATTTCACATTTTTCACTTTGTGTTTAATCCCGTTATTGTTCAAGCGGTTGGAGTTGGTACAGTTTTATTTTGTGTAGGCGGAAAAAAATGCATCTTATCGCACACCCCGTCGTTCGGGGCAACGACCAGGGTAGTGTAGCCTTCACCCACTAAAGAAACCCGCTGTGTGCCGTCTCCGTCTGTGTTAACGGACCACTGGTACTGTGTTAGATTACTGCAGTGGTCCACCGGCGGCTTACCCTTTCGGGTATCCTCTACTGAGCGATGCATCCGCACATGGAGCATCGTACCTTCGCGGAAGGCCTTCCGGGTGGCGGACGTTCCCCGGTCCATCCACTCGAAGCCTCAGCTAGGCCGCCCTAGCTCCTGACGCGCAAGTACTCGCGCCTTCGCCGCCCCAGTCGCTGGCGGCGGTTTTGGTCAGCGGAAGAATCATCCTCCCTGTTCCTCTCCGCCGCTACCTTCCGCGAGAGATAACCTCCTCGCAGAAGGCAGCGACCGCGGCCCAATTCCTGTCGCTGCCGAGCATTGCTCTGACAACGCTCAGCAGCGAGAGGTCTCCCCCTATTGCCGCTACGAGTTCACGGCGCTGCTCAGCCCAAGCCGGGCACGACTCGAGTGTGGGCCGCGCCGTGTCCTCGTCGCAGCCGCAATGGTGACACTCCGGAGTCGCTTCCCTCGCGACTGTGCAGATATCTGCCGAAGCAACCATGCTCAATAGCACCTGCACCAGTCGGAAGGTAAGGACTCCGTGCTATCGCTCTGCCCACTCCTACAGCACAGGCTGGAGCGCCCTTACGGTCCAGAGACCGGCTCGGAGCGTCTCCAGCTGCGCCCTCCAACTGGCCATGGCAGCTCGACGGGCGTCGCCCTGCCACCTGGCCCCCTCGCTGGGCAGGAGACGACCGTCCCTCGCCCGCCCTTGCGACGCCAAGTCCCACGGGGTGGCTCCGGCCAAAGCGCAAGCTGCCTTCGTCGACACCGTGCGGTATCCGCGTATGAGCCTGGACGTGACGACTCTTTGTGGTCTCCACAGAAGAGCCCTGTTCGGCGTGTCTCCGCCCACACAGGTGCACCGAACAGCGCCATCGACTGGAGTTGGTACCTACCAACTTTCATTTTGATATGTTTTGGAGTGGAAACCAAATTTAATAGTCACTGGACTCACTAGATCACGCCGCTGAACTTGAAGTCGGTATTTATCTAACTAGAAATGTATGTAGATACCTACCTATTACGTCGTGGCCGCGCTGTTTTCGAACGATGAGTTTTGGTGTATTTGTTATTTGCCATCGGTGCGCCACTTTCTACATCAACACCGCTGCCAGAGCCTACAGGATAATTTCATTATGTATTGCCATGTAATGTAGACAATGTACTTAGTACCCAATCATGTTTAAGTTGATATTGCAGTCTCATTATGGTAGATATCGATACCTACTTTACGAATAATATTATTGAGTAGGTAACTATAGGCAAAGAATTGGAATTACCTTTTATCATCATCATATGTTCTACTTGATTGAGTCCTGGAATTCTTGTAGCATTTAGAATGCACAAAGGTCTCGCAGCTCTTATATGAGCTACTTCTTCCCTTCTCCCTCCTGCAGTCCTATAATCAAACCATAACTTATAAAGGGCAAGAACATTAGTTAACACAAAATGGGAAATCGAAAATACCAGTCACAGGCATGACTGAATCCTGCATCTCCTATAATACCGTCCCAGATGCATATTATCGATTAAACAGTCGATCCACATCTGATGAGTCCCGCATTAGCATTTGAAGTGGCGCCACGTAGGTATCCTTTCGAAGAATGATGTTACAGACACTTACAGACAACACTGAGGAGTTGATTTAGAGTATAGAAAAAAGACCTTCGCTATCCTTAGAAGAGTCAGCCGAAGAGATAAAAAAAAACCCTTGTGTGCAATTCACACCCGGCAGAAGTGAAACTTCGGAAAAGTAGCCTACGAGAGATTGAGATGGATATAGAATATCAGGAGTATTAGGATAAAATGTAAGGTTTATTATTTTTAATAATGACCTCTCTCTCTATTTTTAATAGATATGTACCTAATACTTTCTGATATTTACGCGAATGTTACACATTTTGAAATAAAACTACGTTTACGAAATCTATCGCGTTTACTTGATTTTACTACTATCCCGATATATGCAAGGCATATCAGCCTTGGACGTCTATCATCTAAGTCCGCCCGTGATCATGAATGCTGTAAAGTATTCGAAACGTCGGGATAGTAGTAAAATCAAGTAAACGCGATAGATTCCGTAAACGTAGTTTTATTTCAAAAAGACATGTACCTTTTTTTTTAGGCGGGAAAAAATGTACCTAACCGCACACCCCGTCGTTCGGGACAACGAACAGGGTAGTGTGGGGCCCTCACCCACTAAAGAAACCCGCCGTGTGCCGTCTCTCCGCCTTTATTGGCGGGCCACTGGAACTATGTTACATTACTTCGGTGGTCCGCCGGCGGCTTACCCTTTCGGGTACCCTCTACTGAGCGACGCACTCACACACGGAGCATCGCACCTTCGCGGGAGGCCTTGCGGGTGGCGGACGTTCCCCGGTCCAACCACCCGCACCTCAGCTAGGGCGGCATTAGGCGCAAATACTCACGCCTGCGCCGCCCCAGTCGCTGGCGGCGGTTCGGGTCTGCGGAAGGATCAGCCTCCCTGGCCCTCTCCGCCACTTCCTTCCGCGAGATGACCTCGTCGCAGAAGGCAGCGACCGCGGCCCAATTCCTGTCGCTGCCAAGCATCGCTCTAACGACGCTCGGCAGCGAGAGGTCCCCCCCTATTGCCGCGACGAGATCACGGCGCTGCCCGCCCCAAGCCGGGCACGACTCGAGCGTGTGTTCTCTCCGTGTCCTCGTCGCAGCCACAATGGTGACAGCCCGGAGTCGCTTCCCTCCTTGCAACTATGTGCAGATATCTGCCGAAGCAACCGTGCCCCGACAGCACCTGCACCAGTCGGAAGGTAAGGACTCCGTGCCGTCACCCCGCCCACTCCTCCAGCACAGGCTGGAGCGCCCCTACGGTCCAGAGACCGGCTCGGGGCGCTTCCAGCCGTGTCCTCCATCTGGCCATGGCAGCTCGGCGGGCATCGCCATGCCACCTGGCCACCTCCCTGGGTGGGGGACGACCACCCACCTCTCGCTCTTGCGACGTCCGCCGATACACTTCGGCGAGCACCTCCGCCTCCAAGTCCCACGGGGGGGTTCCGGCCAACGCGCAGGCCGCTTCCGTCGACACCGTGCGGTATCCACGTATGAGCCTGGACGCGACGACTCTTTGTGGTCTCCACAGAAGAGCCCTGTTCGGCACGTCCAGGCACTCCGCCCACACAGGTGCACCGTACAGCGCCATCGACCGGACTACCCCCGCATAAAGCCGTCGGCACGCATTGTTGGGTCCGCCCATATTCGGCAGAAGCCGTGAAAGGGCGGACGCTGCGCCGACTAGCCTCGGAGACAGTTGGCGGAAGTGCTCGCGAAAGCGCCACCGCCCATCCAGCACCAGGCCCAGATACTTGATCTGGGCCTTCACCCCAATTTGGACCCCGTCCACCGTGATTGAGGCGCTAGCAGGTGGCCGGCGTTGGGGCCCATGGAAAAGTAGGGCCTCCGACTTGTCCAGGGCCACCCTAAGCCCCAGAAAAGACATGTACCTACTTAGAGAATTAGCTATTTTCCCATGTTTTTTGCAATCTCTATGATTCACGAATTTGATTTTTTTAAATTTATCAATGTAACATGGAAGCTTGCATTTTTCGAGTAGGTAATTAAAGTGTAAATTTTAATATATAGCTCAATATTTTGCACAATGAAACAAAAAGTTATTTCGCTTTCTTGCATTTTCCGAGAAAATTTTCCAATTTTTATACCACCAGAAAGTACAGATTTCAACGAGCAAAAAGCAAACCGATTTCAAAAAGCAGATATTTTGCTGTGAGAATTTTCAATTGCAAATTAGGGTGATTTTTCGATATTTAACCAAAATAAGAGGAAAATATTAATATTTTGCATAAAAAAAATTACAATGTGTTCGAGATATAAAAAGGTCAGTTTTAACCATAGAGCAACGCGGCCCAGCGGGGGTCCGCGTTGCTCTATGATTTTAACCAAATTTCGAGAAAAATATTTTTTTTTGTTAAGTGAAAAACAAGTCCGTTTTATAAATTTTGAGGTTATCTGAAAAAAGTGTTAATACAGGAGTTGTAGATCTTTTTATTACCTACTTACAATTTGCCATTTAACTATTTCTATAGGACTTGGTTTTGCCGGAAATCGTGATAAACCGTTTTTCACCCTTAAAATATCACCCCCACCCCCTTCCCGACCTCAAATTTCGCGTAAATTATTTTTTCTATTATTTTGGTTATGTTTTCTTACTTTTCGAATCATACTGTTCTAAATTTTTTTGGTTTCGAAAATTATCGGGCCTGGCCTAAAAAGGAACAAGTCTTAGTTGAATCCATAACATGAAAAGCTGCGGAGAACTCTCTAGAATAACATAGGTACAGCACCTGTGTACAGCGTCAGATTAGAAAAATTAAACTGATCATTAATATCTAATTAATAATAAATAATAATCTTTATTGCACGCTTTCTAAAATATCATAAGTACATATATATATATATATATATATATATATATATATATATATATATATATGTATGTCTATATATAATGTATATATATACAATATATATAAATCTCTATTAATGTAAATAGTGTTAATTTGTGTTAAATGATAATAAATTTTATATGACAAAAATGTGTGAGGTAATTTGTGAGGAATTCAGAATTTCTTCGTCCCACGTTAGGCGAGTTTTACAAACATTTGTGGAGAAATTAAAGCAAGCATTGGCAACGCTAGACTTGACTGCACAGAGTAAGTAAGGAAACAGTTTGACTGACAGTGAAACCTGTCAAATTTTTCGACAATAACACGAAATAAGTTTGTCCAGATTTCTTGAATAAAATGGATGATGGTGATGAGAATACTATAACTAGAAACAGAGCATGTTTATCCAGTGAAACTCAAGCTTTTGAATTAGAGTTTATTAAAACTTATGAACAACTAACAGTGCTATGGGATACAAATCATTCAGACTATTCAAATAAATATAGAAGAGGTATCGCTTATGATACTTTGGTAAAAATTATGAAAAAGTGGGATAGCGATGCAACACGATTGGCAGTAAGACATAAAATTAATGTATTGAGGTCATGCTATAGAAAAGACTTGCGTAAATATTTAGCTTCAAAAACTATCGGACCAGATGGTGAGGAAATATATGAATACATCCCAAAGAATTGGAAATTTCATACTTTACGATTTCTTGATGGGAAAAAAGATGAACTTATAGAACATGGAAATCGTAGCATAGAGGAAATTAATGTAGATAACACAAGCTTTGAGGTCAGTATTGATTGATGCTTGATTGACTTTGAGTAGGGGAGAGCAACAGTGGATCACTTTTTTTCTAAGACCTATGGTTGCAGTTTATGGGTAAATGATAGATTTTTTAAATTTTATAAAAGGGGCATATTTGCGAGTTTTATATAAGTATACTTACAATTGCATTTTTTATTAAAATAGGAAAATGCGCGGGTGACAATTAATTATTACCTGGGGCACGGTGAATCTCAAAGACGGGCCTCGTGGCGTGGTCGGTAGTGTAACCGACTTCCGTGCACGAGGTCGGTTACCACTCAGGACAATTATTTGTGTGATGAACACAGATACTTTTACTGCGTCTGGGTGTTTTCTATCTATTATATGTACTTATGTATTTACAAAAAACAAAGTAGTATATGTATTATATCCGTAATATGGTACCCATAGCACAAGCGTTAAGCTTAGTTTGGGACCAGAGGACGTTGTGTGAAATGTCCGTGTCCGTGAATCTATAATAAAACAAGCCCAATTTACACGTTACTAATTTGTGTACTAGCAGTTAGTCTTTTATTACACAATCAAAACATTATTATAAAATGATAACACATATCAAATTTAATCACAGTTTAGTTAATACTATAAATTTTGTGAACAAGAAGAGTTGTAAACTTTTAATTGGCAGGTAATAACTATTTTAAGCAGTAAAATCAAAGATTACATCAAGACCATCGAGTTTGATCCGTAGTTCAAGGTTCAGACAACGTACGGCACACAGCACTAACCTTTCGAGATTTTTCGAATTTATCACAGCTCGGTGAAAGAAAACCTCGTGAGACCTGCATGCCTGATATTTTCTCGATGGCCTGTTAAGTCTGCCAACCTGCATTGGGCCAGAGTGGTGGACTATGGCCTAATCCCCTCACCAAGAGATTCCATCACCCGTGCTCAATAAAGTGTTGTAAAAGAAAACATGAATGAAATTAGTAAATAAAAAAAAAACGAGTGTGCTTTATGGTGAACGCACACTTATCCGAGCCGAACGAGTCGAACGAAACTAATTTTAGAATTCTAAAAAATATGTATATCATAAGTACATATATATATATATATATATATATATATATATATATATATATATATATATATATGTATGTCTATATATAATGTATATATATACAATATATATAAATCTCTATTAATGTAAATAGTGTTAATTTGTGTTAAATGATAATAAATTTTATATGACAAAAATGTGTGAGGTAATTTGTGAGGAATTCAGAATTTCTTCGTCCCACGTTAGGCGAGTTTTACAAACATTTGTGGAGAAATTAAAGCAAGCATTGGCAACGCTAGACTTGACTGCACAGAGTAAGTAAGGAAACAGTTTGACTGACAGTGAAACCTGTCAAATTTTTCGACAATAACACGAAATAAGTTTGTCCAGATTTCTTGAATAAAATGGATGATGGTGATGAGAATACTATAACTAGAAACAGAGCATGTTTATCCAGTGAAACTCAAGCTTTTGAATTAGAGTTTATTAAAACTTATGAACAACTAACAGTGCTATGGGATACAAATCATTCAGACTATTCAAATAAATATAGAAGAGGTATCGCTTATGATACTTTGGTAAAAATTATGAAAAAGTGGGATAGCGATGCAACACGATTGGCAGTAAGACATAAAATTAATGTATTGAGGTCATGCTATAGAAAAGACTTGCGTAAATATTTAGCTTCAAAAACTATCGGACCAGATGGTGAGGAAATATATGAATACATCCCAAAGAATTGGAAATTTCATACTTTACGATTTCTTGATGGGAAAAAAGATGAACTTATAGAACATGGAAATCGTAGCATAGAGGAAATTAATGTAGATAACACAAGCTTTGAGGTCAGTATTGATTGATGCTTGATTGACTTTGAGTAGGGGAGAGCAACAGTGGATCACTTTTTTTCTAAGACCTATGGTTGCAGTTTATGGGTAAATGATAGATTTTTTAAATTTTATAAAAGGGGCATATTTGCGAGTTTTATATAAGTATACTTACAATTGCATTTTTTATTAAAATAGGAAAATGCGCGGGTGACAATTAATTATTACCTGGGGCACGGTGAATCTCAAAGACGGGCCTCGTGGCGTGGTCGGTAGTGTAACCAACTTCCGTGCACGAGGTCGGTTACCACTCAGGACAATTATTTGTGTGATGAACACAGATACTTTTACTGCGTCTGGGTGTTTTCTATCTATTATATGTACTTATGTATTTACAAAAAACAAAGTAGTATATGTATTATATCCGTAATATGGTACCCATAGCACAAGCGTTAAGCTTAGTTTGGGACCAGAGGACGTTGTGTGAAATGTCCGTGTCCGTGAATCTATAATAAAACAAGCCCAATTTACACGTTACTAATTTGTGTACTAGCAGTTAGTCTTTTATTACACAATCAAAACATTATTATAAAATGATAACACATATCAAATTTAATCACAGTTTAGTTAATACTATAAATTTTGTGAACAAGAAGAGTTGTAAACTTTTAATTGGCAGGTAATAACTATTTTAAGCAGTAAAATCAAAGATTACATCAAGACCATCGAGTTTGATCCGTAGTTCAAGGTTCAGACAACGTACGGCACACAGCACTAACCTTTCGAGATTTTTCGAATTTATCACAGCTCGGTGAAAGAAAACCTCGTGAGACCTGCATGCCTGATATTTTCTCGATGGCCTGTTAAGTCTGCCAACCTGCATTGGGCCAGAGTGGTGGACTATGGCCTAATCCCCTCACCAAGAGATTCCATCACCCGTGCTCAATAAAGTGTTGTAAAAGAAAACATGAATGAAATTAGTAAATAAAAAAAAAACGAGTGTGCTTTATGGTGAACGCACACTTATCCGAGCCGAACGAGTCGAACGAAACTAATTTTAGAATTCTTTATATGAAATCTCATGAAACCTCGCACACTTCCCCGCGTTACAGTGTGCTAGGTTTCATGAGATTTCATATAAAGAATACTAAAATTCGTATCGTTCGACTCGTTCGACGCGTTCGGCTCGGATAAGTGTGCGTTCACCATTAGACCACACGACTAAAACTTAACAATAAATAGGTATATATATATTATTAATACCTACAGTTATGTGAAAAAACTATTTCGTTAATTTTATTTAAACTTGTGTGACAATCGAAGTGCAACCAATGAAAACGTCGCAATTTACTTATCGTTTCCGAACATGTATTAACTAAACCCATTTGACTTCATTTGACACACAACATTTGACATGCAGTATTAATGATTTGTTGGTCTTGGGACTTAAACATCTGGCTCCACTTCACCAACATCAAGATCGATCCCGAGTTGCACCAGTTGACTTTTTGAGAAATATTTAATCAACATTGGATGCAATGTTTTTCGGCAAAATTGAATATTCTATCCATCCGTCCATCAGCCTTTCAACGTCCACTGCTGGACATAGGCCTCCCCAAGAGAACGCCACAACGAGCGGTCCCGTCACGGGGCATAATACCGTAATCGACACGCTTGGCAGGCGGGTCGGCGATCGTAGTGGATGTTGCTAATACTCGAGGGAGTGCTGCTGCCCATTCCCCCGATATTCCTTCAGTCGGCTCCCGTGGGTAGAGAGGGTGGGACAATTCTAAAGCCGGTCCCACACGGCCAATATTGAAAGCATAAAAAAATACAATAATATACTATAACAAATAATGAGAAATACAGAAAGAAAATGTGTGCCTCTCTCTCTTGCCCCTATAGGTAATAATATACGAAACGTAACTCTATCTTCACTAACTTATATTTCTCTATCAACACCCGTTCGCTTCGCCCGGTCAGCACTTTTCGTAACGCATTTACCAGCTTACTCCCCAAGTCAAGCGTGCGTAAAGAAGTATTACTTACCTCAAAAAAACAATGCCAACACTGAGACGAGTCCACTTCTTCGACTAGTGTGGAGGAAAGGGATATGGACAATCAGTAACCGTGCGTTTGTTTGTATACGTAAGTGTAACACATAATTACTGATTTATAACAAATAATCCACTATACCCCGTGGCCGTGATCCACTGTTACCCACTCTCACCTACTTACTTGCCCGCTTTTATAATATTTTTAATTGAGGTATTTAATTTTTAATATGCGTGGTCTATTTTCAGGGCGAAGTTAGTGAAGAATCTGAAAACAACGAAACTTTATCCCATATTGGTAGCAATTTACAAACCGATAAGGAGGATATAACATACACAGAAAATAAACATAGAAAAAAGAGGAAACTGGTAAAACTTGAAGTTCAGGACTACTTTATTGAGGACAACATAAATGATAAAGAGTTTGAAGCAATAGGTGCCAATGTGATTTGTAAACTGAAGAGAATGAATTCAGAGCAAAGGTATCATGCAGAACTACTGATCAATAAAGTTCTCATTGAAGGATTGAAGAACAATTTGAGTGAAGATATTGACTTGACAGAAGTGTACAAATAAAAGATTTTTTTTATGATACATTTCGTTTTGTTTACTTACTTTATTCTTTCTATTGTTTGTTGTAAAAAGTAATTATGCGTAGTAGTTTTATTTATACAAAAAATCTTTATAGTAACTATGATGACGTCACTGATAGGTACCTATCTATTATTTCTGATTAAAATACGCATCATATATAATAGGTAGGTGCCTACTCATTCACCCATTATTTTATGTTCCAAAATGTCAGTAAAATAAATAGTTATTTTAGCGAATTTTACCGGGGTTATCACACAAAAAAAGTCATAACTGGAATAATTCCAAATCGTCGGCTTTAAATATTAATCTTAATTTAAAAAATAGGTAGGTAGGTAATATTAAACTTAATATAGGTACCTAAGTACTTTACACTAAACAGTAAAGATAATTTTTAGTTATCTAATTTATTATATTAATGCCTGGATAGGTAGCCAACTAGCATTTTAAATAGTGTGTAAGTATGTAGGTACCTCTAGTATTATGTTGGTTACTTACGAACTGTTTCCAGACCCAAGATGTTCTTCCCAAGCTGCGTCACTTTCTACAGCACTGCTCTCAGAAGCAACCAAGTACATGGACCTATATAAAACACATAAATACTTATAAAGTTATATAATAACTAGATTCCGATTTAGTCCACGTGACTTCAGAATATAAATACGACACTGTGTGACATTTGTCCGTGTGGTGACGGACTAAGAATACAAGTGTCAACACCCCATTCTTTCCCACGGGTGTCGTATGAGGCGACTAAGGGAAGTAAGCAATTATCATCCATTGCATGACTGGGGGTAGGGCTGGGTACCAAGTGGGAGTATTCACTTGGTATCGAGCCCGAGCGGGTTGGTACCACCATCTCTAGTGTGATCGCCCATGAAGCACATCGTTGCGTTTTGACTGTAGCAGAAGATAGCCGTTTATTCTTTCATTTCATATCTTTGGAATGAAATAGTGAGCAGCGGTTTGACAATACTCTCGGTATAATTGAGTCCATGAGCGACGGTTACCTTTTACCATCAGATGGGCCGTGGCTCGTCTGCCACTAAAAGCAATAAAAAAAAAACGGTACAACGATACTTACTCCCGTATTCAAGAACAATACTATTACCTATGTCTCACAGTGCACACGAACGCATAGGGCTTGTAAATCCGATTCCTCAGCAATACTTAAGGATCATAAGAGTAAAATAAATGCGATCTCTGCGGAGAATCTGTGGAGTGAGGCTGACTGACCGCATTCGTTACGACGACGTAAAAGAGCGAGTAGGTATGAAAGAGAGTATTGGTGTAAAGATGCGAAAGGGAATGCTCCGATGGTTCGGACATGTGGAAAGAATGCCGGACGAGCGACTGGTTAAGAAGATATACAATGCGAAAGTGGAAGGATGTAGGTACAGGGGGAGACCGAGACTCACATACCTAGACCAAATCGGTCATATATTGAAGGAAGGTGGAGTCCTTGGCACTCTGTTCTCTCTGCCTACCCCGCAAGGAAAATGGCGTAATGATAAGTAAGTAAGTAAACAATACTTAAGTGATCTGCAAAGCCATGAGTTCATTGGGGAAGACCCATAGACCGTCAGCTCGTCGTAGATTTGGGTGCCTCCATTTATGTATATGTACTACGTACATATAACTCGATGGGTGCCTCGTTTTGTTTTTCTGCCTTCATGAGGGCTTAATACCTAAATATGAAATTTTAGACTAAAAATCATAAAATTGTAGATGTACCAGTTGACCAACATAAAGAAAATCAACTGTACATTTACTTAAAAGCCTCGTGGCGTAGTCGGTAGTGTAACCGACTAACGTGCGTGAGGTCGTGGGTACGATTCCCACTCAGGTTATTTGTGTGATGAACACAGATATTTATACTGCATCTGGTTTGGGTGTTTTCTATGTATTATATCCGTAATCTGGTACCCAGAGCACAAGCGTTAACCTTAGTTTGGGACCAGAGGACGTTGTGTGAAAATGTCCAACAATTCCGTAGAAATTCATGGGACAACTAAAGATCTTGTGAACCTCACCATAGCAACATAAATAACAAAAGTATACGATTCACTTTGGGGGTAGGTGAGAAAAATACTTTATTTAAATTAGTTATAACTGGCATGGGAATACCAAGTGAACATAGCAAAACAGAGATATTAGTTTATTATTGAATGCATATCACATTTTCAAACAACACCGTGGTCATATGGTTTAAGTATTGATCACGTAAGCCGGAGACGCAAGGTTTCAAATCAACTAATTACCAAGGAATACTTTTTGACAAAAAATATTTCAAAGTTAAAATAACTTTAATGGACTTTTATGCAACTGACTGTTAATCAAAAAAAAAACATAGGATCACGCCTGTATTCCCCGAAGGGGTTGGAAGAGGTGTATTACACACCCGCGACTCGCCAGCTATGTTTAAGACCTACGTAATAGGGGGCGAACCTATTGACGTCTACCGGGCACATTTCCAAACCCCGGACTGTTACTGAGAATTTTTCTTTTTAGGAAAAAGCTCATTATCATTGCCCGACCCAGGGATCGAACCCGATACCTCATGAATAGCAGTCGCATACACTACCGCTACACCACCGAGGCAGTTGAATGATTAAGTTAATCCTATACATTTAAACAAAAACATGTACCTACATTTAAGTATGTCTTTGCTTCTTTATCGTAACGCATTTTCGTTGCATCCAGTTTCAAATCACAACGATACTAAAGAAGTTTCACTTCAAAAAATTGTATGTTTGTAAATTATCCCGTGATACATGGATATTATGGTGAAAAGGGACAGGACAGGTATTACCTGGCAGGTACGTATAGATGTGGGGGCGGTGGAGCGGCGCGACGTGACGCAGAACGAGCCCTCCTAGCGCGTGACGCTCGACCCAGCAACACTGACTCTGTTAAAGATTTTAAAATAAGTACAACTATTATACCAAGGGTGAACTCCACACCAGAAATGCCATTGTGATGAGTGATAGTTAGAATCGTCTTCGTTAATGTCTAACATATTCGACGTTCATAGACGGGCCTCGTGGCGTAGTCGGTAGTGTAACCGACTTCCGCGCACGACGTTGTGGGTTCGATTCCCACTCAGAACAATTATTTGTGTGATGAACACTGATATTTGTACTGCGTCTGGGTGTTTTCTATCTATTAAGTACAGTGGAATCCGTTTATAATGACATCGCAGGGAAATAACAAATACGTCATATTAAGCGAACGTCATACAAAGCATTGTTGCACCTTTCCCTTCAATCCTAAATGATTTACGAGGTTGAGATTTTTTTCACAAATCACTAACGAAAAAGGCGTGATCTTCAACTATCAATTACCCACTGAGCTGAGACTCAAAACAAGAAAAACATGCACGTGCCGATCTTTGTCGGGTATCACGTGACTCTCCCGAACACTGCCGAAGGTGTTATGGCTCCTCTACATGATGGGCCACTATGATGGGCTAGCGTGCGATGGTCGTGGAATGGCGTCGGTGTTGGTTTTTCGGCCGCACATCAAAGAATGAAAAAAACTAAATAACTTTTTGTTAATCCTTATGTAAAATATTAAGCTATTTATTAAAATTTACACTTTAATTACTCAAAAAATTTAAGTTTCCATGTAACATTGATAAATTAAAAAAAAATCAAATCCATAAAACATATATATATTGCAAAAAACATGCGAAAATAGTTAATTTTCTAAGTATTAAAGATAGGATTTGAAGAGAATTCTGTCAATATATAATGTTTTTTTTTGCATTTTCTGAGAAAATATTCAATAGTAATGTATATTTTTTTATACCATCAGAATGTAGAGATTTCAAAGTATAAAAAGCACACCGTTTTTTTTCAAAAAGCAGATATTTTGATGTGAGAATTTTGGATTGAAAAATAGAGCGATTTTTCGATATTTAATCAAAATAAGAGGAAAAATTAAATATTTTGCATCAAAAAAAATTACAATGTGTTTGAGATATAAAAAGGTAAGTTTTCAGCAAATTTCGCGAAAAAATATTATTTTTTGTGGAAGTTAAGTAAAAAACCAAAAAGTCGGTTTTTTAGATTTTTCACATAAATTCTGAGGTTATATGAAAAAAGTGTTAATACAAAAGTTGTAGATCTTTTTTATTGCCTACAATTTTGCCATTTATTGTTTTTCGACAGGACTCTTAGTTTTGCCAGAAATCGTGATAAACCGATTTTTACCCATAAAAGCTCACCCCCACCCCCTTCCCAACGTCAAATCGCCCGTAAATTATTTTTCATTTTATTTTTGTTATATTTTCTTACTTTTCCAATGGGTTTCATCCTACTATTATTTTTTTTGGTTTCGAAAATTATCGACACTGGTCTATTATGCGTTTCAAAGAATAAGATAATTAAACTTCTTTTACGCCACTTCTTTTTAATAGCTTTATCTTGTGCACGTTAAGAAAATAATGATACGTGCTGTATAGATATATTGCCGCAGCGGCTAATGCTTCCACGTCCATCTCGAAAAACGTAAAGATCACAACTGAACAAGGAACATTATATGCAACTGAATATCGCCATCGTGTAGTTGTAGTTGCGTTTCGACCATCGCATGGCCATCTCGCTGGGCCAGCGCTGGCCCATTATGTAGAGGAGCCATTAGGAATCATGTCGGTCACTATCTGGACGCAATTTATTAAAAATGAGTCACAATAAGCGTGTAGTAGTCATTATATAGTTATAAATAATTTGATATGAAAACCAAACTTCGCTGTGTAATTACTTCATAATAAGCGGTTGGTCAATATAGGCGGAGTCATAATAAACGGATTTTACTGCATATGTACCTATGTATTTACAAAAAAAAAAATATATGTATTATATCCGTAATCTGCTGGTATCCATAGCACAAGCGTTAAGCTTAGTTTTGGACCAGAGGACGTTGTGTGAAAGGTCCGTGAATATTAAATTTGAATTTAATATTGACAAGCACCGCGTTGTGAATTGTGACACATGCCTTCTGGTTGAGGTGGTGGCTGCCGAGAAGTACCTATTATAGTTCCAATACTCCGTTCACTCTATTTCCCGCATTTACTCTTCTCTCTATATCAATGGTGTACCTGCCCGAATGAATCCACATCAAATATATACCTACTTTTTTTTCGCAATGAGCTTACCTGCATCGTTCACTTTCTTATCATCAAATAAACCAAGCACTTATTTACCGGGTAAAAAATAGTAAGTACATAATATCCAAATTATAAAATATGTATTAAATGTGCAAATTTTTGATAAGTGGGTGTGTGATCCGTGTGGTGAAGGACTAAGAATAAAAGTGTCACCACCCCATTCACTCCCACGGGTGTCGTATGAGGCGACTAAGGGAAGTAAGTAATTATCATCTATTGCATGACTGGTGGTATAGGGCTGGGTACCAAGTGGGAGTAGGTACTCACTTGGTATCGGGCCTGAGCGGGTTGGTACCACCATCTCCTTTGTGGCCGGCCATGAAGCACATCGTTGCGTTTTGGCTGTAGCAGGCGATAGCCGTTTATTCTTTCATTTCATATCGGTGAAATGAAATGGTGAGCATCGGCTTGACAATACTCTCGTTATAGTTGAGTCCATGAGCGACGGTTACCATTTACCATCAGGTGGGCCGTGGCACGTCTGCCACCAAACGCAATAAAAAAAATATTTCGTATAAAATAACTAGACATCGCGGGACGTCTACCAGATGTGAAAACAACGAAATTATTTTGTAGAAATAAAGTGATCGTAACTTGACAAAGTACTCCTCAAGACGAATCAAACGAGTATAAACTCGATAGGGTTGCGTCATTTCATTACAGAGTTACTGTGACAACCTTCCAGCTCCATCGTCAGACCCTGGATACCATCTAGAGATAAAGTACTCGTCAAGACAAATCATTCGAGCCCAAACTCGATGGAGTTATGTCCTTTTATAACGGAGTTCCTATGGCCAACTTCTAGCTCCATCATCAGACCCTGGATACCATCTAAAGTCAAAGTACTCGTCAAGGCGAATCAATCGATTCCAAACTCGATGGGGTTGCATCGTTTCATTATATCTGTGGCCACCTTCCAGCTCCATCATCAGACCCGGGATACCATCTAGAGGCAAAGTACTCGTCAAGACGAATCATACGAGCCCAAACTCGATGGGGTTGCGCGGTTCATTATACGAATTCTTATGTCCACCTTCCAGCTCCATGTCTTCATAATATTGCATTGTCACACGGTATACATACGCGTGTAAAATTTCAGCTCAATCGGAAACCGGGAAGTGTCTCAAATTTAACTTGCAAGAGTTTAACGGGACAAGTAAAATAAAAGCATCGCCACGCCAACAGCCGATTATACCTCCCTACGCATTAGATGTTTCACATCAAAAATGTTTGATCTTATTTTCCTCTTTCAAATTTCTGATTATTTTTTTCCGAGTATACACATTGCATAATACATAAAATATTTTAATTTTATTGGAATAGGAAAAGCGAACACAGTGTTAAGTTTAAAATTTACCTGATATAGGATCACTGTCGCTGTTCTCATTTCGGTCCCTCCGCCAGGCAGCCTCGGGAGCAGGTTGTGCGTCGGCAGCTACGCCGAACAAACCTGACACGGCCCCTACCACCATACGGCGAGATGATTTCGCCGCAGTCTATTAACAATGTAGAAATATTGTTAAATTATCTAATATTTTGTAATGGCGATAAGTATGATTTTATTAATACATTGGTAAATATTATTTTAATCTAAAAGATACTTGATTACATTCCACGTTAGTTAGCATAAATATGTACCATTAGCAGTTGTGTTTCTAATCTTAAATTTACCTAACCGGACACCCCGTTGTTCGGGGCAACGAACAAGGTAGTGTGGGGCCCTGACCCACTAAATAAACCAGCCGAGTGCCATCTCTCCGCCTGTATTTTCTCCCATGCCTGGGCCACTGGAACTGTGTTACATTACTTCAATGGTTATGTTTCGAAACCTGCACCCGGCTAAAAGTGTTTGTTGGGTTACTCCGAATTGTCCGCTAAAAAGTCCGCAGTACCTAATAATGGAGATGAGGTGAGATTGGAACTATACCTAATATAAATAGGTTTGGCGTTTTTTTATGAGGTACCTAAAAGATGTATTAGGAAATATGTGATAAATTAGGCGTGTTATTCGTCAGTTTACCACTTGATGGTTTCATAAAGGCGTGGAACTATAAAGAAAATAGTAATACGGATAGTTATGTCCTAAAAAACCTATATAATAGGTAGGTACTTACTGTAATACTGATGTCTATCTCGGGCACGTCGGTTAGATCGGCAGCTCCTGTAGCCAACATCTTCAATTGTGCATTGTCTTGCTCTGATGTGTTTGATAATGCTATCAACTCGTATAAATAATCGCGATATACCTCTTGTGTAACAACTGCCAAATAAATATAAAATATTCAGCTTTTATGACAATCAAATGTAAAATAGCTATAGTGCTATAGCACATTTAGGTAAAAGTGAAATCAACATGACGCGGTGTGCGGTTAGGCACGATTTTTTCCCGCGCCCGCATTTTGAAAATGCCGCCAAGCCACTGCTCACCATTTCATTTCGCGAAAGAGAAATTAAATTATGAACGGCTAACTCCCGCTATAACCAAAACCATGAAGGTATTTTATGGTTAGCTCGAGCTTGACAAGTGAGTAGGTACTTGGGACTACCACTTGGGACCCAACCCTACTAGTAATGTAATAGCTATTTTTATTGCCTGGTGGTTCCGCTTCGCATGGACTAAATTAGGTATGCTAAGAGTAATGTTAAACAACTGCTCACCATTTTATTTTTGCGGATTTGAAATGAAATTTGAACGGCTACCTTCCACTTCAACCAAAACACACGAGGTGCAGGTGTTCATACGGGAGATAGTAGTACCGACTCGCTCGAGCCCGATAACAGGTGAGTACTCCCACTTGATATCCAGCCCTACCACCAGTAATGCAATGGGTGATCATAGCTTCCTCTTCCTTCCCATAGTCGCTTCGTACGATACCCGTGCTATAGAACGGGATGGTGATATTGTATAATACCGTTTTGAAATAAAACTTCGTTTACGGAATCTGTCGCGTTTACTTAATTTTACTACTATCCCGACGTTTCGAATACTTTACAGCATTCATGATCACGGGTGGACTTAGATGATAGACGTCCAAAGCTGATATCGTCTATCATCTAAGTCCACCCGTGATCATGAATGCTGTAAAGTATTCGAAACGTCGGGATAGTAGTAAAATTAAGTAAACGCGACAGATTCCGTAAACGAAGTTTTATTTCAAAATGTGTAACATTCGCGTAAATATCAGAAAGTATTGTATAATACCTTTTACAAAACACACATACCAGGTTTTTGTATCTGTATCTCAATAGTCTGCTGATTATTTTGTAGTGGAATCTGCCCCTGCACAGGACTAATTGAGGACACCATCACCGTATTTGTCTGACTAACACTCTGTGGAATTCCTGAACAACCTGTCATTCGAAATGGTGCCCTAACGCTTCCTGATTTAGTCGAATCAGAGTTTATTGACTGTTTAACATCAGTTTTATTTGAATAAACATCTTTTGGTAAAACTGACGCTGTCGACCCAGATTTTGCTTCCAAGCTTGTCTTCGTAGGATGAGGTTCGACGTTAGTAGTTAATATTGGTGGTACGCCCAGTTGGTTTGGAGTGGACGCTGTTATTTGAATAGAAATCGCTGAGGGAGGGATTGTTGGCGCTGTCTTCCCGTTGACCAATAAATCGGGAGTTGATTGTTGCTGTATTAAACCTGGAAAAGAATAATGTGACATAAACTTGATTATTACTTTTTCAGCTAATAACAAAACCACCATAAAAATTTCCTTTATTAATAATGTTTGTGTTAGTCTAGTTAAGTATAAAAATTATTGACATCGATTCAGTCTTGTCCTGGCCTTCTGCAGCATTGCGACCTGCTTTAGCCGCGTTTTTAGATCATCGAGCCATTCAATTCAACAAATTCAAAGAGGCCATGTACAAAACAATTAGTGTACCTGTGCCGCCGGGACTCAGGTCCATTTCATGTGTAAACGCCATAACATTGAGTGCCGAAGACAGCGCAGGACCCACACTGTCGCCCACGCTTCCATTACCAGGGATACCAATAAGAGACCCAGGCGCTCCGGGTAAGCCTCCGTGGATCGCATCCGATGAGGCCACACAGTCAGGTGGCGGTGCTGCTGCTCCACGTCGCCTAGTCACCAGAATTCGACTTAGTAAATAACTCAAAGTAATTGCTGATATATTACACCATGAGTAATACTTTAGCCAGTGAGTGGCAATCAACTTGAAGGTGTGGCAAGAAGAATGAGGACACTGTCCTCATTTTTCGTGAGGCTGGCAAAGAAGATATGCATGCCGGATTTCCTATTTAACCATTGGTACACCTTCTAAAACCCCGCGATGTTTTTTTAGACTTCTTTTCCTTAGGGACGAGGTATACATACATTTATTGTCAGGCTGACGTTGATGGTTGGCTTTGTCTTTTTTTCTTTATATTGCATGTAGTAGCAGACGAGCCACGGCTCATCTGATGGTAAATGGTAACCGTCACTCATGGACTCAACTATACCGAGAGGCGAGAGTATTGTCAAGCCGCTGCTCACCATTTAATTTCACAGTTGATATGAAATGAAAGAATGTTATCTCCTGCTACAGCCAAAACGCAAGGATGTGCTTCATGGCCGGTCACACGGGAGATGGTGGTAACCAACCCGCTCGAGCCTGATACCAAGTGAGTACCTATTCCCACTTGGCACCCAGCCTTACCACCAATTATGCAATAGATGATAATTGCTTACTTCCCTTAATCGCCTCATACGATACCCGTGGGAAATAATGGGGTGGTGACACTTGTATTATTAGTCCGTCACCACAGCCTCAGCGGCTAACAACTGGTGTTATTGTATAATCTACGGTTGCAGCCGAGTCCATCACCGCTACATGTGGCATAGATACATACCATATACAATAAAATATAAAAAAAGAAATTAAGTATACAATAGAACTCACGGTTGCTTGGTAGGAGTAGAGATTGAAACTCGACCCCACATCAACCGACGCAGTTCCTCACCGCTGATGCCTCTTCGACGCAGTTCCGAAATGGTCACTTTTCCTACACGCTGCAAAAGTAATTTAACTATTTTTCTAAAATGACGTGATGATAAGTAAGTAAACAATCTTCATCATTAAAATAAATAATAATATTACAAATAGTAATATTGTAATTCATTCCGAAAATGACGACTGTGCAGCTTTATGGATCCATTAAAAACGCTAATAATTATGTTAGGTAATGTTTCTATTACTCTTTATTGTTAAAATATCATCAACTTTGCAAGATTACGCGGGAAATTTAAGTTCATAAACATAAAAAAATACGAGCTATAATTAATTTATTTTCGGAATATTTAAATGACTGGCTAAACCAGTTATTGTATGAAATAATGTTACTAACCGATGATAAGAGATATCTTTAGTGCTCATTTTCCGATTTTTGTAGTTTCGGCACACTAATTACACACGTTCATATTTTAAATGGCACACTAATGCTCCTGGATACGACCTTGTCAAGTGACGTCACGATTGACACTAACAGCCATAGAAAAGCATTGGGATGAAAAGTTCACCCCAATTTTTTTGACGCGTTTACAACGTCGACGGTCCATCTAGAAATATAATTAATCTAAGGTTTTATCATAAGCTTAATGCTTTTGTGCGATTTCTGTCTTCGAGATAATCTTGCCATTCAGATTTCCTAAGGTTTTTTTTTTTCATATCCTATTAGGTAGGTAAGCTTATCTGTACCTACATAAGTAGAGTAAGTAGATTGATATTGATACTAAATTACTAATCTCATTTTGGGAATGTAAAACGAATGCGTTGTGGGTTCCTCGAAAATTTGTGGTCCTCTGAAGTTATTATTTCCATTTAAATACCTAATCGATAAATGTATGCTAAAGCGTTTTTAAATGTATGATTTTTAGAAAATAAGTAAATATCGTTGGTTTATTTTAGGTACATGAGTTTACAGAGGTCAGGTCAATTTGAAGGTAAATTTTCGGTTGAGTATAAATATTCCCTGTCAAGATATCCTATGGGAATATACAGACCAACCATCTTATTTTTGAAAAGCGGACGTTACGTTGTTCCAGCAAACTTAATTCCGACAGATGGCGGGGCGTCAGTCAATATAGTAAGAAAATATGTGATATGAACATGATGCCTTCGAGCAACTGCCACGATAGCAAATCGGCAAAGCGTCTAGAAGGGTTATCCAAAAATCCGGGTTTAATCCACGCTTGTTTAATTTTTTTTTATAGTTACCATTTTGTTATTTTCCACCGTTGTATTCTAAAATCAACACTGTTTAAAATGATCTCACCTTCCAATTAGCCAAAGCCCCTTTCCTCTGTTTAGCCCTTGTCTTGGATTTACTCTTGATAACCATGACAGCGCGCACCTCATATCTGGGGTCGTCAGATGGACCCAAGCCTATAGAATACTCTTGAAGGTATTTATGAGCATCCTCTTGTGCCACTGAACGTTCTAGAGACACTACTATTTTAGCCCACTGTGAATAAAGATATCAGAATCAATTTATAAGAACCAAGCAAGAGATCGAGAGATATGAAATCAGAAGTAATATAAATCAGGAACCTTCACGGACTAAACAACCTTGTGGTTCATGGTAGCCTCCCTAATAAATGGTAGATAAGATAGACGCGTACACTCAGCGATAAATATATCCATACTCACCACAAATCAATGTTTTCAGCCGGTGTACAACAGTAAAATGTTTAGGTATGTAACTAACGCTCAGTACGCCGGCGGACCACCGAAGGAATGTAACATAGTTTTGTCCGTGTGGTGATGGACTAAGAATACAAGTGTCACCACCCCATTCTTTCCCTCGGGTGTCGTATGAGGCGACTAAGGGAAGTAAGCAATTAACATCCATTGCATAACTGGTGATAGGGCTGGGTACCAAGTGGGTGTACTCATTTGGTATCGGGCCCGAGCGGGTTGGTACCACCATCTCCCGTGTGACCGGCCATGAAGCACAGTCGAGTCCATGGGCGACGGTTACCATTTACCATCAGATGGACCGTGGCTCGTCTGCCACTACATGCAATAAAAAAAATAGTTTGAGTGGCCCGCCAATAAAGGCGGAGAGACGGTACACGGCGGGTTTCTTTAGGTATGTAACTAAAATTTTTGGTTTTAAACTCCCTGTGGTAACGAACTTAGAATACAAGTGTCAGAATTTCATTATTTCTCGCTGGTGACATTCGAGGCGATTAATCGAATTTGCTTTACCTACTGATGGTAGGAGTAGGCACCAAGAGGGATACTCTCTTTGGATCAGGCCTGGTCGGTACCATCGGCTCTCTTGTGACCGACCATGAAGCACCTTGGTGTATTTTGTTAATAGAGAGAGATAGCCGTTCATTCTTTGATTTCACATGCGTGAAATAAAGCATTAAAGCAGCGGCTTGACTGGACTCTTAGTACAGTTGAGTCATATTAATGTACCTTGACATAAGACTTTGTTATTAGTTAGTTAAATTCCCAGCATGCCATGGAATGGGCTCCGCGAGTACCTACTTCTGTTTTTAGCAGAGAACGCTGCAGCCATCATCATAGAATATTACGTTCAAAGCCTACCGGGAAAAATAGCGCGTGACGGTGGGAGAAGTTATGGTTTTAGTGTTGCTTTTTTACTGAGTTCCACTGACCTTGACACTGCATGCACCTCAACCACAGCACAGTTGAGATACGTCTAATGTGCCAACGTATCACGTTTTTGTAACATTTATAGTATTTCAACTAACCTGCTTAACCCATTCCTTCTCTGATTGTTCAATGACATGCGCGTACGTGTTCCCCATCATGGCAATCAACATGTTCAACAGTAGGATCGGTACGAATACCATGAATACAGCGAACACGCTCTTAGACAAGTTCGGGTACGTCGTCAGGCTTAGATCGGTGTACTGAAATAGTTTGTGATTATTACTAGGAAACTACTAGCTTGTCTACTACTCTAAATAAACAAAAATAGAAGATAAGTTATGCACCTTAATTTACAATTCAAAACGAATACCTACTGAAGAATTATCTGCTACACTTTAGGCTATACAGAAATGTTTAGGAAATAAATAATACTCACGCTGTAATCCCCTAAAGTAATCTGAAATAATGCCATCCATGTACTTGGGTAGCTTGAGAATAACGTCGACTGAACATTAGGAAACCCTGTAAAAAATAAAAATGCGAACATCTTGGATATAATTCTGGGGCGCCGAAGTCACATGCATGAAAGGAGAACTTGTAGCGTATCCCAAAAGCCAGCGTACGTGCAGGCGCCACTCGGCCACTGCTGTTGATATCGAGTAGGTATTCTCATGGCTGGCTGAGGATCTCTCAGCCAGCCATGAGAATTTTTTCTGCTACTGGCTCGCATTCTCCATACCGTGACGAAAAGCAAGACTTAAGTATAAGCAGACGTGCTACACTTTATAGAATAAAAAGGTAGGTACCCACTCAAAATGACGAGTCCTTACTTAATACTTACTTTTTATTACTGTAAAAAGCAGCTTAAGTGCGGAAGTAGCAAAGTAAATATAGGAGAAGAAATTCAGAATCACCTTTATACAAGAAGTAAAAGGACTGCGAGAATCCGAACAGCACGATGGAGTAGATGATGCCAAATGTGAACATATCACCCGTTATCATACTGTAGATCATCGTCACGAATGGACCAGTCAGCTTCACTGCTCTTGAGAACATAAAGCAGAATTGTGGTGACGGATATATAAGTGTCATTAGCCCGTTTTTTTTGCGGACTCGTTATGGGAATTAAGGGAAATAAGCAGATACTACTTAAAGTAGCAAACAAACACTCTAAATGAAGATTCTGTATACAGAATTGATGTCGTATGACAGAACTTATTCCTGACAGGGCATCCAATTAATGCCGCCGCTACTGAAGTAATGTAACATAGTTCCAATGACCCGCCAATAAAGGCTAAGAGACGGCACACGGCGGGTTTATTTAGTGGGCCCCACACTACCCTGTTCGTTGCCCCGAACGATGGGGTGTGCGGTTAGGTACATTTTTTCCCGCTTTAACAAAAAAAAAGGTAGAGTGTCAATGTACTGTCAACTTGAACAAGCCTAATTCTGTGTATCTATTTGTAAGGAAGTCTATTAATCATACCCCCATGAATTTTTTAATAATATGTATGTGTTTATATAAATTATGTTGACAGCTTTAACAATGGGGATCCACGGCTTCGATCAACAAGTTGGTATTGATGAACGAAGATCCACGGGCAAAGCTGAGCACAGATGGCGCTATCGGCAAGATGGCCACTGTCAAATTGTAATTGGTTTGTTTCTTGATGATTATTTTCTATTTTTTGTGTTTAATCCGGTTAATCAGTGACATTGTTAAAATGTACTTGGAAGATTAAAGAATTGTAAGCAAGTATTGCACATCTTAGGAAAATAAATGTATACCATAGAGGCATATTACAAGAAAATTTAAATTTACTAAAATATAGCTTGTAAATTGTATCTATCGTGAGAAAATGGTAGTAAACATCCCTATTGGAGGATGTCTAACCTTCTGGCGTGTAAGTTAACTTACCCAGCAAAAAACATGAGCAGGAACCAAAAACCTGGCAGCATGAATATCATTAAGGCTTCTTCCAACATCGGCAATCGCATTAGTCGTGCTGGTATGCAGACCAGAAGGAGAATGTTGGATGTAAGAAAAATAAATTTGGCTGGTTCGTGGATCTGAAAGCAAGAGAGAGAAATCTTTTGAAGTGTGATATTCAAATCTAGAATAAATTAAAAGAGCTGCCGCCTTAGAATGAAAAAGGAAACGTTAGACCAACTTTCGTTTCGAGTCATTTCAGGCTGGTCTAAAACAGAACCTACGATGCTATTAGAGAGATTTAGATTTAAGCTACTGTTTTATGGTTGATACACATGTAGGTAGTTTCCGACTTTCTATGTCAAACGAGAATTTTTGTTTATCTCCCTCCGCTCTGTCACCATACCAAACACAATACTAGGAGCACCTACCGCTATTTTACGCTGATCTTCTGTGAGAGGGTGATACTTCCCTGATCGAACCGGCCCATTCCTACTGGGACAACGAGACTCTTAACAGAAGAAAACTGAATCTTAAAAAAAACTTGTTTATTTAACAGTCACTGATACTGTCCTACTGTTGAGTATCCTATCAGAGAGAGAGACATTTAGGCCGTAAACCAAAAACTGACTTACCAATTGTTTAAAATACGCCACTAGACCTTGATTCTTAATTTCATCACCTTGTTGCAAGATGATATAGCACAATGTACTTCCTATAGTCCCCAATTCACTCATCAACCTAACTCCAGTCCTCACATCAGTGATCTGAAGACCCCAGTGTGGGTTAGCGTCAGCTTCCGCACTGCTGTGCCGTAGGTATACGGAGAGAGACACCAGTAGGAGATGCAGCATTAAGATCAGAAGACGTTTCAGGAACTTTTTCTGCCAAATTATAAACATTAATTTTGTTTTTGTACCTTAGTGGTAATTGCCGATCATGGAATTTAGAAAATCCAGGGGGGGTTATGCATTCGAGATACACCGCTGCAAAAAGAGTATTAAAGATCTTACACGTATGTAGATTATATAGGTACATGAAAGAAAATAGAGTTGAAAATCGGATGTTAAACGATATCGCCCCCACATCAAACCGATGAATTTGCCGGGTCGAATGGCAAGCTAAAATGGCGATGGCAGTATCTAGATAAAAAGATTGTGATTTTTCCGCGACTCATCGACTCCACTCTATCCTTTAGAAATGATTAAATTTTAAATGATTATCATAGGATGTCATTGTTGTTTCAGTAATGAATCAACTAAAATCTTTCTGTTAGGCTTATTTTACATTTATACTATACTCGCTTTTGCCCGCGGCTCCGCTGCTCGCAAAACCTAGTTTTTACGTTATATCTCAGGTTCCCGATATAGTAGCGGGATAAATGTACATCAGTTTTTAAGTCTAATCAATAGCTACCAAATAAAAAAGTTTCATCAAAATCCGTTAAATATTTTTTGCGTGATGCGCGAATGAATAAACAGATAAATAGACAAAAATAAATGTTTTATGTTTATGCAGTCCATAGCTATTACAGTATTCTTTTTCTCAAATAACTTAAATGTACAGACAGAGCTCTGTTACGACTTTATAATAGTTAAGATTATATATACTGTACCCAAGTAGATTGGGGATTATTTTTTGTTTAGAAAAAGATACATGCGTACCCTTGCAAAAGTCTTCCATTTTTCTTCAAGCAGCCTCTGGATGATGCCACCGTCCAACATATTCAAGTGTTCTTGTTTTGTACCGTTCAGGATTATAAACAACGCAGAATTCCAGTCTAAAACACATCGTTCTTGTTTATTTTTTTCCCACTGACATGCTGGGCTGCACACGTACTTTCTTTCTTTTTATTTTAACTGAATGTTTGTACTATTTATTGTCCAATAAATAGTACAAACATTCAATACTCTTATAGAACAAATTATTTGTGAAAGTGGAAAAGGAGATTTATCAGCAGGATTTGAACCTGCGTCCCTTCCAATCCAGAGAAGAGCTCTGGACCGCTAAGCTATCGAAGTCACCTCATAGTGACACCTAATCCCAACTTCACATTTTTTTTAGATGTGTTTTACACTTTTCCGGATTGAAAGGGAAGCTGGCAGTAAATCTTTATTTTTCCACTTTTAACACGTTCACGGACACAAAACCTTTCTCAATAAATTGTGATATGGCACACAAACTTTCCATACAATGTGGCATCATGTCTGGGGACGCATTGCCACATTATTCGCTTTTAAAAGTATGTGTTGCGGCAGTAACAGTCAGAGACGTAACCGCAGGCGGTTATTCATACCAAACCACCAGGTTGATAGTTGAAAGTAGATGTTGTTTTCTTACCCGACGCCATCTGCAATAAGTTTACACGATTTCGATTTGTAAAATAGTAGTAATAATAGCAACAGTTTGATATGCCACACTTTGATAAATCGAAAATTTAAAGAAAAATTTAAAGACATTTCGACAGTTTATACTCGTATAATTACTTAATTCTTATCCACATGCAGTTATCAGCACCAAATTAAAAAACACACTACTCGCGATACATTGAAAAAGCTGGCAAATACAAATAAGGTAAATATTTCGTTGAATTATGGTTAAATTAATACTTATCGTTAACCAAAAATTGCTACACCGCACCTTGTTGGAGCACAACGCACGCCCTCCTCCTGTTGTGGCACTTGACCACAGAACAATTTATACCAAAGGCACTTGGCGACTAGTCCGGCCACAGACGTAGTGTCACAACACGTGGTTTTTCAATTTGTGCGTGACAGAGGTAACTTGTGTGCACTCACAGGAGTGTTTACTGTGGCACTAGCTGTCTGTATTATAGCCTAAAACGGCACAGAATCATATCCTTCCTATAAATGCTATGGGAAATAGTCGTCCGGGGACGGAGTTCTACTTTTGGTGTATTTTAAATCGCCGCCTACAGCCGTAGTGCCATATTATGAGGGTCATAATTTACGTCTCTCGACGTACTGTCCGTGAACGTGTTAAAAATATGTTATTTGTTCAAGTAGCTCAGCATTTCAAGTGCTAAAATACAAATCACAATGATAGGAGAGTAACTAAATGTGGGCTAGGGCTCTAATATATGCTAATAACAATTCTCCTGGAGGAGGTGTGGCCTATCTACCACAGATACATTCAGATAGAGGTCTCCCGGAACCTTCAGGGCGCCAGCAGGGGTCACGCGGCCGACAGAACTCCCGCTTTTCCGCGATGGGCTGTGGGTAGGCTCGACCGGGACCTGCTAGTGGAGGCGGCCATTTTTCAATCTTGGCTACCTCCCCCCCTGACGGAAGACGTGGACGCCGAGGCTGGCCGCATTCGCGGCATGCTTACGCATATCTGCGATGCGGCCATGCCCCGTGTGCGGCGCCCGCCCGGAAGGTGGTCTACTGGTGGTCCCCGGAGCTGGCGGACCGCTGTGCGGCCTGTATTCGTGCTCGGAGGTCCTACACCCACAGCCGACGTCGCCGAATCCGCGACGAAGAGCGGGAGGGCCGGCTGTATGCGGCGTACAGCAGTGCGCGCGCCGCGTTAAAGCTGGCCATCTGTCGCGCCAAAGATGCGAAAAGGCAGATGCTGGAGGGTCTCGAGCGTGACCCCTGGGGACGCCCGTACCGCGCGGCGCTTAACAAGCTCCGCGCCCAGGCCCCCCCCCTTACGGAGACCCTCCAGCTGAGCTTCCTCTCTGAGGTGGTTGAGGGACTTTTCCCTTTACGGGCGGTGCACACGCCCCCGGTCATGGCTCCGCCAGATGATGGGGAAGGGGACGTTCTAAGGAGGGCTATGTCGTGCGGCATCCCGCAGGGTTCGGTTCTTGGGCCGCTCCTGTGGGACATCGGCTACGACTGGGTCCTCCGTGGCCGGCTCCCCACCGGGCAGGACGTAATTTGCTACGCAGACAATACGCTCGTCACAACCCGGGGCTGGACCCTCGAGGAGGCGGCAACGCTGGCCACCTCAGGTACCGGGGAGGTGGTCAGGTGGATCGAGGCGCTGGGGCTTAGGGTGGCCCTTGAAAAGTCGGAGGCCCTACTCTTCTATGGGCGCCGACGGGGCTCGCCCGCCAGCGCCTCGATAACGGTCAACGGTGTGGGCTTCCCAATCCAGGCCCACATCAAATATCTGGGCCTGGTATTGGATGGACGGTGGCACTTTGACGAGCACTTCCGCCATCTTGCGACAAAGCTCGTCGGCACGGCGTACGCCCTCGGGCGACTGATGCCGAAGTTGGGCGGACCGAGTCTCGCGTGTCGACGACTCTACGCGGGGGTAGTACGGTCGATGGCACTGTACGGCGCGCCCGTGTGGGCGGATTCCCTGGCCGCTCGCAATAGGGCTCTTCTGTGGCATCCACAGAGGGTCGTAGCGGTCAAAGCAATACGTGGGTACCGCACGGTCTCGACCGATGCAGCCTGCGCGTTGGCCGGAACCCCCCCGTGGGATCTGGAGGCGGAGGTGCTCGCCGACGTCTATCGGCGGGCGTCGACGGCGCGAGCGGGGGGCAGCCGCCTCTCGCCGAGCGCAATGTCATCGTGGCGGGAAGATGCCCGCCGCGCCACCGTCCTAGTGGAAGTCTCGGCTGGAGACGCCCCGGGCTGATCTCTGGACCGTGGGGGCGCTCCAGTCGATCTTGGAAGAATGGGCAGGGCGGCAGCACGGGGTCCTCACCTTCCGGTTGGTGCAGGTTTTGTCGGGGCATGGTTGCTTCGGCAAATACCTGCACATGATCGCTAGGAGGGAGACGACCCCAGGCTGTCACCACTGCGGCTGTGACGAGGACTCGGCGCAGCACACGCTCTAGTCGTGCCCGGCCTGGGATGTGCAGCGCCGGGAACTCGTTGCAGTCATAGGCGTGGACCTGTCGCTGCCAGCCGTTGTGCGAGCGATGGTTGGCAGTGACAGGGCCTGGACCGCGGTCGCCGCCTTCTGCGAGGCTGTCATCTCGCAGAAGGAGGTGGCGGAGAGGGCCCGGGAGGAATCCTGCTTCGCGGACCCAATTCACCGCCGGCGCGCGGGGTGGCGGGCGCGCGCTTACCTGCGCCTGATGCCGCCCTAGCCGAGGCTGCGGACGGTGGGGTCGGGAAGTACCCTCCCATCCGCGGAAGCCTACCGCGAAGGTGCGACGTCCAAGTGCGTGAGGCATCGCTCAAGAGAGGGTGCCCGAAGGGGCTGCCGCCTGCGGATCGCGGTCGAAACGACGCGGTACCCGTGATCCGCCGTAGCAAGGGCGGGTGGAGGCGCACGGTGGGTTTTTAGTGGGTGAGAGCCCCACACTACCCCGTTGTCTCCCCGGGCAGAGGGGTGTGCGGTAGGACATTTTTGCCCACCTAAAATAAAAATAAAAAAAGGCTAATAACAATTCTCCAAAAACAACAATCTAAAGACGCTACAAACGACGATCCTGTATCGTATTCATTCGCTTTAACATCGCAATCTATCTGTCTCGTCAATGGGGCGCGAGCTGTCGCCAGTGATGGCCATACTTGTGTTGTCTCTGTCGAAAAATTTCTTGAGGTACGTATCGATGTGTTATTTAGTTAATGAAAATCAGGTCTAAAGACTGTAACTATGTGTTTTATTGCAGAAAATAAGTTTAACTTTATGATTTTCGGTCGATTTACTGCTTGCTATATATGACTTGTAAAGTACACGATCAAGTTGATTTTGGTGAAGAATTTCGAATATGGACTATGATTAGGGTCCTAAGTATGGGCTAGCCCATATTTGAATAATATGACAGCAAACCTTCGGCTTCCGGAATTGATCGCAGCAGTCTAGGTCTAGTATCTCCTTATGACATAAGTCCCGTGCCAAAAAAAATTAGAAAGACATCTAATAGATGTAGAAAAGCTTCTGTGGCCTTGGTTATAACTTCGTCGCCATATAAAAATTACCTTATTGAAACAAATAAGAAGAATATTGAAAAAGACAATAAAACAGAAGGTAAGAAACTCAAACAAAGGAAAAGTAATATAAGAAATAAGAAAACCAAGAGCAGGGACACTGAAGAAAGTAAAGGTGAAGAAGATATCCAGTTTGATTCAGATAGTGAATCAGATGCCTCCATAGGAAGAGAAGCTCCTGACACTGCCGATGCAGCGTGTATGTTTTGTCAGGAACTTTTTTCCAAAAACGCAGCAGGAGAACTGTGGGTCAGATGTTTAATGTGTAATCACTGGGCACATAATGACTGTGCTGGGCCAGAGTTTGACACATGGATATGTGATTTTTGTAAGTAAATTAAGTAATTTCTTCCAGCCACCAAAGATATGTGATCTCTTATAAGATAAACATTTATAATAGTTATTTGCGTACAAGATATTATAAGTTTCTATGTGTAGCCCATATTTAAGTACCTGTTCCATATTTAAACTCTATTTTGCAATTTTGTTTAATGCTCAATTTAGTAATATATTATAATATTAAGAAAATAAGACTGTTACTTAGCTCTTTAAAAATATATGTGTGATTAGTTTTACGTCAATAAATGGTTAATTTTTGAATAGTTTTTTATTTTTGAGACAAAAACAAAATGGTAGCTCATATTTGGTTACTTTCCTCTACTTATATAAAAAAAAAACAATGCTCTAATCACTTAGCATTGAAAGAAACAAACATTATCGAGTTTTGTAAAGTTCTTTATCGACAAGCCGCTAAAGCCTCAGGGTTTGCTTAAAAAAAAAACGTAGGTGATATGTTAGTCGATACTTGCTTGTTCTCCCGTCAGGTAACAGAGTATCCAGTGCATTTAGCGGATAAGCAGAACATGTTATATTGGAATATCGCCAGAATTCCTTAGCGGACAGCTCCAACATCTCCCTGAAGACCGACGCTCGACCCAGCTGGCAAGCCAGCGTCAAAGGCGTAAAACCCGCGAAATTCATGCGGCCGTTACTCGCTGGGACTTTGGGGTGACGGAGTGCATAGCCGAACATGTCCTAAGGGATGAAGCAAATCAATTAATATTGTTAGATCTTTCTGTTTGCAACTATAATATACTAGGTACTAGTAGGACTAACTACTAGTTAAACCAGAGAGGTCAGTAAGACAGTCGCTCTGTGTAAATAAAGACTATACGTCTGGTTAACGCCATTTTACACGCTTTTTATTAGCTTTACCTGTATGTTTGTTTGTTTGTAACCGACTCCTTTGGGCGCGATTATGACCCACTTTAAACGGTTTGGGCGCGATTATGACCCACTTTAAACGGTCAAATTTTATTCAAACTTTGTAGATTTATCGAGCACCGATGACAATACACTAATTTGATAAGATTATTCCATTATTCAATTTACAAAATAAGATTAGTTAATTTATATAACTTTAAAAAACACGCTACGGAATCTTCGAACGTGATTTTCAACCACTTCAAAACGTCGGATTGATTTGAAACTGCACAAGAGTGTAGAGTCAAAAGAGACGATGTCACAGATAGAACCAGGTGGAGGAGACATACGCAGACTGACCCTAGGACTCTATCACCATTTAGGATATTTAACCGGGAAGAAAGAGACATATTCATACAGAACCATAATTTATCGGAACCGTTTCAAGTTGTCCTTATAACTTACCAATTTATCACAAACCACAACCATATGCAGAATCATATTGCCCAGAGAGTCCTGAGCATCAGGGTCGGCCCCAGAATCACATAACAGATTGTAGACTCCTTCGTTAGCGCAGCAGGCAGCCCACGCCAGAGGATATTCCCCTAAGTATGCGAGACCCTCATAGTTCGTCTGTCTAGCTGGGGGCACGCGTTGCTGATCGCGTGGAAGAAAGAAACTGCCTGTTTGAAACATACACATTTTTAGTTATTGAATAAGAGCAAATTAAAACTAACAGACTGTGGGGCAATCATTACAATACCAAGCATAAAAAATTCACAAAGTAGGTATATAATTATATCTATGGGAAAGGCAATTTGTCTGATATTTTTGATGTGAAACATCTAATGCGGAGGGAGGGTAAAATCGGCTGTTAGCGTGGCGACGCTTTTATTGTACCTACTCGTCCCGTTCAAATCTTGCAAGTTAGATTTGACACACTTCCCGGTTGCCGATTGAGCTGAAATTTTACACGCATGTGTATATCACGTGACAATGCCATATTATGATGACATGGAGCTGATCTGATGATGGAGCTGGAAGGTGGACATAGGAACTCTATAATGAAATAATGCAACCCTGTCGAGTTAGGGCTCGTTTGAAATGTCCTGACTAGAACTTCAGTCATAGATGATATCCAGGGTCTGATGATAGAGCTGGAAGGTGACCACAGTAACTGTAATGAAACGACTCAACCCCATCGAGTTTGGAATCATTTGATTCGTCTTGACGAGTACTTTGTCTTTAGATGGTATCCAGAGTCTGATGATGGAGCTAGAAGGTGGCCATAGGAACTCCGTTACAAAACGACATAACTTCATCGAGCTTGGGCTCGTATGATTTATCTTGACGAGTACTTTGTCTCTAGATGGTATCCAGGGTCTGACGATGGAGCTGGAAGGGCCACAGTAACTCTGTAATGAAACTACGCAACCCTATCGGGTTTATACTCATTTGATTCGTCTTGAGGAGTACTTTGTCAAGTTATTATCATTTTATTTCTACAAAATAATTTCGATGTTTTCACATCTGCTAGACGTCCCGCGACGTCTAGTTTTTTTCATAGTACGTGGGTGGCAAACTAGCATACGGCCCTGGCCTACCTGATGGTAAGTGGTTAACTGACCATGCGAAATACTTGCTTTAATTCTCTGGAGTTATGACTTACCTATAGCTCTCTGCATGACATCAGCTCCAGCTTCCACCAAATCTTGAACCAGTTCATTGTTGCTGTACGCTATAGCTAAGTGTAACGAACTGGCCCCTGAATAACGTATAACAACATAAGTATAATAGGTATATATATATATATATATATATATATAATACCTATTAATATACAACAATAGATATAACTGAATATGTGTACCTACACTACGTCATTCACCGGAGATAAAAACTTACGTTTATTATATTATACAGTTTTAACTATTACGTGGGGAGTATAAATCAAATGCAAATAACAGCCGATTGCAGTGGCTAATCCATCTTATTTACTTAGATACTTATTATCACGACATCTCCGGGGTCGGCCGAGATAACAGAGTTCTCTCTCGCTTTCTTAACATTCATACTTCTCTTTATACACGCCCACCGGTTTCAGAGACTCAGGAGTCCACCTTTCCTCAATAGATGACCGATTTGGTCTAGGTAGATGAGTCTCAGTCTCCCCCTGTAACTACATCCTTCCAATTTCGCATTGTATATCTTCTTAACCAGTAGCTCGTGTGGCATTCTTTCCACATGTCCAAACCATTGGAACATTGCCTTTCGCATGTTATAATCCAATCTATCTTTCATGCCTACTTGCACTCTTACGTCGTCGTTGTGAATGCGGTCAGCCCAACGCCACAGATTCGCCACAGAGATCGCATTCCGACCGCATTGATTTTATTCTCATGCTCCTTTTTGCATACCCAACTCTCGCTTCCATATAATAATGTTGGGACAAGCACGGCATTGTGTATTGCGACGCGTGCCTTCTGGCTAAGGCGATGGCTGCCAAGAAATTGTCCCAAGTCCATTCTCACTATTTCCCACATTTACTCTCCTCTCTATATCAATGGTCTACACTCCATCCCAACTGAATCCACATCCAAGATATAGGTATGTATTCATCCACTTACCTATTTACCGGGTTAAAAATAGAATATTCAACTTCGGTTTGAATTCAAATGATCAATTATATTGCACCATAATACGAACTGCGCAATGTTTTCGTGTTCAGTCGGAGAATAGTAGACTGAAAAATATTCAATACTGACCCTACACGATGCCATGGAAAAATATGGTGCAATAAAAATTAAACTCGCTCAAACTTTCTTTCAATCATTGCGCAATCTTCAATATTAAGCATATATGGTCAATAATATGGCACAATTCGTAATATTGCTCAATAATTGATCGTCTAGGGGGCCGCCTTAGACACCGTTAGAAATAAAGAACTAGGAGAACTCACCTAAATACTCCTCGCCTTCCACAACATCTAAAGATAGTTTTGGAAAGCATTTGACCAAAGTTCTAGCAAGCCTCGTGTGTATCTGAAAAGTAGAATTTCGTAAGATATCATTACATACATACATTACGCCACTGAAAATTTTTGTTTTTAACACTTCAGGCATCCTTAGTAAATTCAAACCCTTTTGATAAAAATTCGGCACCACTGGCTCCGATATCGAACCACCTTGTCAAACATGTACTCATATATGACCACTTGCCCACTCTTTTAGATAACTCGGGCCACGTGTTAGTAGCATGTTACCTAATCCATATTGCATAGGAATTGCGTAAAATCCTTTTTAATGCTCACCGGAAGAAACCGATATGTAAATTCTCACGGTCCTATTTGGGCTCTAAGTTGATAATATCAACTCACTGACTTACATATTATGTCAGTCAGTGAGTCATATATCTGCGGAGAATCTGTGGAGTGAAGCTGACTGACCGCATTCGTAACGACGATGTAAGAGAGCGAGTATTGGTTAAAAACAAAGTGAACGAGAGAGTATTCTTTACACCAATACTCTCTGTAAAAAATCTCTGTAAAAAATACTCTCTGTATTGGTGGGAAGGGAATGCTCCGATGGTTCGGACATGTGAAAAGAATGCCGGACGAGCGACTGGTTAAGAGTATATACAATGCGAAAGTAGAAAAGAGTATATACAATGTAAAAAGTATGCGAAGTAAAGGATGTAAGTACAGGAGGCGACTAAGACTCATCTACCTATACCTAGACCAAATTGGTCATATATTAAAGGAAGGTCTGGAGTGTCCGAAACAAGCGAGCATGTATGAAGAGAAATATAAATATTGAGTGCCGTGATGATAACTAAGTAAGTATTTAGAACTCAAGATTGGCTGCGCTGATATTAATGACCTTTGATTTGTTGGATTTTGGGACTATAAACATTAAAACAATGGAAATGTTCACAAAAATAAAAATGAAAAAAATATTTTTTTTCATTCTTTTTAGCTAAAAAGTGCAAATATTATTTATTGACTGAATCCACTGGGTTAGCTAGCTATAGATAGATTATTTCCTGTTCATAATAAGGTACTCTGTGGATTATAGATGGTACAAGTTAATATATAACTGCCATAAACCTTCTTTGCTAAAGCAAGCCAATGTATTTGACAGAAATGTTCCTACTTCAAATTTCATATAGCTCAGAGGAAATAATTTTACTTGTGTTCAGTTCTTTTTTATTTATTTAATAAATAAATATTCATGAACATTTTCACACAACGTCCTCTGATCCCAAACTAAGCTTAACGCTTGTGCTATCTATGTGTACCAGATTACGGATATAATACATATACTACTTTTTGAAGTTATACGTCTTCTGGCGCGTTAGGGGAAAATGATGAGAGTAAATTTTCGCGCGCACACCGTCACTAAAAACCGACACCCTGAAGTTAGCTATAGTCAACATTTTAGTTTTTTTGTGATATTTAAATAAAGAATAATAAGAAGTATAACTTCTAACGCGTGTACATAAGTACACACACACTGTTATTTTTGTAAATACATACATACAATAGATAGAATACACCCAGACGCAGTACAAATATCTGTGTTCATCACACAAATAATTGTCCTGAGTGGGAATCGAACCCATGACCTCGGAACAGAAGTCGGTTACACTACCGACTACGCCACGAGGCTCGTCTACTATTTAATATTATGCGGGTGGCAAACTAGTAAACGGTTACAGTAGCATAGACGCTAGCAACACTAGAGGCATCACTCGTGCGTCACCGTGGGAAAGGGATATGAGGTGGAGATGAAGGATAATAAGGAAAGAATTATAAGAGGGTGTGGGCCTCCGGCGCTCTCCCTCACCATACGAAACATAACAGTAGAAGTACCTACTGTTGTTTTGAACTGATCTTCGGTGAAAGAGTGATACTTCCTCGATCGAATCAGCCCATTCATGCTTTAACAAGCATGGCTCTACCTACCAGTACAGAGTAAAAATTAATTTTTTTTAGTTGTGTATCTATTTATTGTTAGTATACTGTCGTCTGTTTCAGTGTACATTCTCTTCTCACTAAGTAACTAAAGTGCTAGCATAGACTCATAATCATCGGCTCTTTTATTTGCCACCGAACAATCTTTCTCGTTTGATGGTCTACTCAAATTATCCACGGGACATTGTAATCATACAGCAACGCGGGCGCCGCGGGTTGCGCTATGCTTTCTTAAAGGCATTAAATTAAGAATTGAGTTGAATCCGCATTTGTCACGCTCAAGGTGATATTAAAAAATGAAAAAATGAAATGGTAAAATGGTGAAATTACCTTTGTATCACATATAATGAGTACGTGTAGCAATGATTCTCCTAACGCACCTCGGTAGCACATCTGCCAACAAGCCGTGTGGTCCTCCCACTTAGCTAGAGGATCATGTGGGGAGAGGGACGCTTCAATTGGTAGAACTACCTAAAATATATAGAATTTGAGTCAACAAAACTACACAACTAGGATTTGCCCGCGGCTCCGCTGCAACCAAAAGCTAGTTTTTTTGTGGGTTATTTATCAGGTTCCCGGTATAGTAGCGGGATAAAATGTATAGTCGTTTTTAAGTCTAATCAAGAGCTATCAAACACAACAGTTACATCAAAATCCAAACAGTAGTTTTAGCGTGATGCGCGAACGAACAAATCAACAAATAGACAAAATCTAAAAAAAATGTTTTGTATTTAGAGATGCCTATAATCACAGTCGACAACTACCGACTGCCCAAATTATTCAAAACAGAACTCCAGTTATCAACACAGGTTAAGTACCTAGGCGTAATTCTTGACTGTAAGTTAAACTGGAGCAATCATTTAAATAGTAAAATGGATAAAGCTACGGTCGCATTTTGGCAATGCCGCAGAATGATAGGTAAAAGGTGGGGCCTAGACCCTAAAATCGTTCTATGGCTATACCAGGTAGTAATCCGACCAATGATTAGCTACGGTGCGGTGGTGTGGTGGCCACGGACCGAATTATCCACTGTCATAGCTAAACTACAACGACTCCAGAGATTGGCCTGTATGGCGGCCACGGGATGCATGACGACAACTCCAACTGCTGCTCTGGAAGCTATTCTTGGCCTGCCGCCACTGCATCTGTTCATAAAACAAGAGGCAGCAGCTACAGCGGTACGGTTTAAAAACCTGAGTCTCTGGAGACTAGCAAGGGTACCGCACACCGAGATCCTCAGTGAGGTAACAGGTAAGGAGCCGCTCTTGGTAGCGGTGACCCACAGGATACCCAAGCAATTCGTATTTGACAAAAAGTACAAGATACAATTGCAAGAACAACCGGGTGAAGGTCTTAACCCACGAGAGATGAGAATCTTCACAGATGGATCTAAAACAAGGTCAGCACATGCTTTATGGAATAAACACTTATTTACTCTAGGTGTTACAGACAGCCCTCTTTGCAGAGCTTGCATGGAGGCAGACGAAACGACCGCCCACGTCATCCTTGAATGTCCGGGGGTGGCAGAATACCGGGCACTATACCTCGGCTCTGCGAGGTCGCTCCCAGAAGTCGTCGGCAACGTCAAGGGTCTGCTAGGCTTTCTGGTGATGCTGGGTTGGCAAGAGTAGTGCCAGCAACCCGTCACGCAAAATAGGCACACTTACGACGTCGAGTTGCGGAAAGATAGCCCGCGTTTACAATACATCACAGTCGAAGAACCATACAGTCAGCCATCGAAGACGTCTAGACAGAGCAATCGTGAGGTGCGGTGCGGGGTGAGACGCGGGCGGGGTGCTCCCGAACGGCCGTACATTTACACTCACTCGTTCGGGAGCTATCTTTCAGGGCTATCGAAATAAAATATTTTTAAATAAAGATGGTGCAAGATAGAGTGGAAGGGACACTATCCTCCCCCCACCCCCTACTCGCCGGGGTCCCACAGGGCTCCGTCCTCTCACCGATCCTCTTCTCGCTGTACACCAGCGACATGCCTCAGCAACGGCAAGTGCAGATAGCACTTTTTGCAGTCGATACAGCTATTTATTATGCAGGGTTTAACCCTATCACAGTGCATAGGAAACTCCAATCCGCGGCCACTGCACTCAGTACGTGGTTTAGCAAGTGGAGAATAGAGATCAACCCCGAGAAGAGCCAGGCGGTCATGTTTCATAGGAGACTACCCCGACTGTATCCCCCGGAGAAGATCAAACAGATTAGCATCTTTGGTAAAGCTATTCCTTGGAGCAGGCGAGCCAAGTACTTTGGTGTAATTCTAGATAACAGACTCACATTCGCCCGTCACATTCAGGTGGTACGCTCGCGCGCAGCCTTTGCCATGCGACGTTTGCACTATCTGTTAAATTCTAGGTCTAAACTCTCACTTAGGAATAAGGTCAGACTCTACACTGCCTGCATACGTCCTGTTATGACGTACGCCAGTGTAGTATTTTCACACGCCAAGGCACACAGGATCCATAGATTACAAACACTACAGAATAGCTTCATGCGCAGAGCTACGGGTGCACCGTGGTTCATACGCAATGTCGACCTTCATATAGACTTGCAATTGCCTACCAACAAGCAATTTATGAAACGGTGTTCACGTAGTTTCTTTGATTCCGCCATTACTCACGCTAACCCTCATAGTGGTTGAGTCGGCTAGGTACAACCCCTCTAATTTATCGCGCATACGCAGACCGCGAAATAGCCTCGACGAAGTCGACGACTACAGAACTCACGCTCAGATCAGAGCATACACAGCTCGCGCAGCTAATACAAGTAATTACCCACGGTTTCGTCCTCGCCGACGGGGACGAAAGACGTGTCGCGGTCAAATCATACACGTTAGAAATCCCACTTTGCCAGCAACAGCCCGAGCCGAGGTCCTTACCACACAGGGGGTGCCCTCGGGTAGCGTTGCTTAAATGTTGGGTTGAGAGCCCTCTGCGCTCACCAATTGTCCGGGTAAGGTTGTCATAGCCATCTGAGGCTAACAACAAACGTCACACAAAAAAAAATGTACTTTTTAGATAGCCCTATAATACGATGAGTGATAATTGCTTGCTTCCTTCACTCGCCTCGTATGACACCGGTGGGAACGAACAGGGTGGTGACACTTGCATTATTAGTCCGTCATCACACGGATAAAACGTCGTTATACTGTATAGATACTCACTTGCTCTTGATCTCGGAACTTCCACCGCAAATATTCTGCTCGATTGATCACTCTGCCTCTACCTCCAGCATACATGTAAGCTGCGAAGTCTTCTCTGATCAGCTTCTCTGCAGCCACCATCCCACCTTTCGTATAGGTTTCCAAGAGAAGACCACCTTTAAGAAAGTCCAAAAACGTAGAACCACGACTCTATTTATTTATTAGGAGTAGACACGATTTAACTTTTTTGTATACAAAATTATCAAATTTCTATATTGAAAAAAAAACGAAACGTTCTCCAACTGTTTTTCCTTCAATTTAAATATAAAAATCCAGGGTTTCAGGATCGTCATGTCATCATTACTCATTATTTTATAGGTACTTAAAATGTTTCTACATAATATCTATAATAATAGGGGTTAAAGTATGAACCACCGAAGGAATGTGACATAGTTCCAGTGGCCCGCCAAGAAAGGCGGAGAGACGGCACACGGCGGGTTTCTTTAGTGGGTGAAGGCCCCACACTACCCTGTTCATTGCCCCGGGTGTGCGGTTAGGAACATTTTTTCCCGCCTTAACAAAAAAAAAAAAAATTTATTGTAATAGGTACTTCGAATTGACATAGAAACTTCATGATTTGAGATTTTTGAGTGAAACTTTTTAGGGTTCCGTACCCGAAGGGTCAAAACGGGACCCACTATTACAAAGACTATTACTAAGACTTCGCTGTCTGTCTGTCCGTCCGTGTGTCGCCAGGCTGTATCTCAAGAACGGCGATAGCTAGACAGTTGAAATGTTCACAAATGATGTATTTCTGTTGCCGCTATAACAACAAATACTAAAAATAAAATATTTAAGGGGGGCTCACATACAACAAACGTAATTTTATGGCCCTTTTTTCCTCGCTATTGATAACGGCAACAGGTAGACGCTTGAAATGTTTACAGAATATTAAGTAATATTAAAAATAAATAATTAAATTAAAATAAAATAAATATTTAAGGGGGGCTCCCATACACAAACGTGTTTCTTTACTCGTTGCGCATCTAAGTCTAAGTTGAAAACCACGAAATGAGTCAAATTTTACTTGCAAAATTTGGTAACAGTCAAACACCATGGTTACAGAGAGTTACAATTAAATAATGTAATATTGTTTGCCTAGTCAATGGTACGGAACCCTTCGTGCGCGAGTCCGACTCGCACTTGGCCGGTTTTTTCAAATGGTACCCTATGAGGCTCTTCTTTTAAAAAATGTGCAACATTCGATTATCGACTTTCAGTTGTTTTTTTTATTCAGCTTAGACAAGAAAGATGGATACTTCGAAAATTCGAGTGATTTTTGAATACGAGTTCCGAAGCGGATCTAACGCTGCAGAATTTTTTTTTTTTTTTTTTTGTGTGACGTTGGTTGTTAGCCTCAGACGGCTATGACAACCTTACCCGGACAATTGGTGAGCGCAGAGGGCTCTCAACCCGACATTTAAGCAACGCTACCCGGGGGCACCCCCTCTGGGGTAAGGACCTCGGCTCGGGCTGTTGCTGGCAAAGTGGGATTTCCCACGTTTATGATTTGACCGCGACACGTCTTTCGCCCCCGTCGGCGGGGACGAAACCGTGGATATTTACTTGTATTAGCTGCGCGAGCTGTGTGTGCTCTGATCTGAGCGTGAGTTATGTCGTCAACGCTGCAGAAACAGCTCGCTATCAATTTATACTCTTTGCTCGCATTATCAATGTTGCGTTTGGAGAGGGGACTGCTAATGAACGCACCGTGCGATTTTAGTTTAAACGCTTTCGTTATGAAAATTTTGATTTGAAGAACGAACCACGTGGACGTCCGCCCACACATGTGAATAACAATGAATTGAAAGAGATGGTGGAAGCCGATCCGAGCCAAACTACCCAGGAATTAGCGCCATGGTTTAACGTTACCTTACCAACAATATTGACTCATTTGCGTCAAATCAATAAAATAAAAAATATGAGAAATGGGTGCCTCATGATTTGACTGATCTGCAGAAAGAAACGCGTGTTAAAACCTGTGTTGCCTTGTTGAATCGACACAGAAATGAAGGAATATTGGACCGAATTGTGACATGTGATAAAAAGTGGATTCTTTACGATAACCGTAAGCGAAAAATGCAATGGCTGACCCCAGGTCAAACGCCACAACAGTGTCCTAAAGCAAAGCTTACCAATAAAAAGGTAATCGTAACTGTTTGGTGGTCTCAGCATGGTGTTATTCACTAAAGCTTCTCCGAGCTTCTCCGATCTGGTCAAGCAATAACGGCAGATGTCTACTGTGCCGTACTCCGAATAATGATAGCAAAACTTGCAGTGAAACAGCCCCGACTAATGAATCGATCTTCACCATTATCGCTCCATGATAACGCGAGACCTCATACAGAACGAGAAACCGTTTTAACTCTACAGGAACTGCAATTAGAAACCATTCGTCACCCTACGTATGCGCCAGACCTTGCTCCACAGACTACCATTTTTTTCGTGATATGGACAATTTTCTATGTGATAAAATGTTTTCTTCACAGAAGGCAGTACAAAATGCTTTCACACAGTTTGTAAAATCTAGATCACCAGAGTTCTATCGCAAAGGCATAAATGACCTTCCTATTAGATGGCAGCAATTTATAGATAGAAAAAGTAGATATTTTGATTAAATAAATATGTTAAATCAAAAAAAACTAATTTCAATTTTTCAGTAAAAATCGGCTATTTCATACTTTAACCCCTAATAATATACTAATATTTAAAGATGAAGAGTTTGTTTGTTTGCTTGAACGCGCTAATCTCAGGAATCTACTCGTCCGAATTCTAAAATTGTTTGAGTGTTAGATATCCCATTTATCGAGAAAGGTTATAGGCTATATATCATCACGCTAAGACCAATAGGAGTGGAGTACCAATGAAGAATGTTTCAAAATCGTGGTTTCTTTTTTCCTTTTGAGAGCTTCCGCTGCGTCCGCTGCGTAAACGGTTAGTTTCGCAAAAATCATGTACCTAAGTATCACATAATTGTTCCCCTTTAAAAGTTCTAGAAAAAAGTCCGCTTCTTCAGGTTGGCTCACTATAACCTTTTTTATGCCTGCAAATTTGTTCTAAAATAATGCATTATTTGCGAAGGTGTTTTTATAAACATGATATGATGAATCCTAATCCAAATAAATACGTTATTCATCACAATTATTTAATTTAAAACAAAATTTGCCATCATTCGATTTCAATGAATATCTTAGGAGATATCGCAGTTTGAAATATAATAACCAAGTACTGAAGTTAGCGTTAACCCAAGGTAACTATTCGACACAGACGGAAGTCGCGGGCAGAAGCTAGTATTACAATAAAGCCGATCCTTCCATTCAAAATCAACTCTATGCAAAAATAGTTGTCCCACAGGAAACATTTTTACCGGGATAAAAAGTAGCCTGCTGTAGGTATCATTTGATAAAATTTAGCATACAAATAGTCTGGAACCCAGACTATTTGTATGCTAAATTTCATAATGATCGGTGAAGCAGTTACCTATGTGCCTATGTGCAATTCCAGACTATAACCTGCCCCTATGTCAAATTTCGTTCAGCCGTTCTGACATGATTGAATAACGAAGATCCATCAAAACTTTCGCATTAGCAATACTAATATACTAGCGGCCCGTCCCGGCTTCGCACGGATAAACATCAATTTTTTAAACTTTTGGGGATAAAAGTAGAGAAATGTATCTTTATGCAGGAGGTGTGCTGTGCTAATGATTAAAGAATTTTTGAAATCAGTCCAGTAGGTTTGAATTTAAGAAAGAAAGAAAACTATTTATCTACAAAAACACAAAAATACAAATATTTCTTCTTTATATATCAGTTTTAACGTCTTAATAAATATAACCTATGTTACTCAGGAATAATTATAGCATTCCAATGGTGAAAGATTTTTCGAAATTGGTCCTGCAGTTTTTGAGTTTATTCTTTACAAACATACAAAAATACAAATCTTTTCTCATATTTATATATATTTTTAGCATTTGACATGCACTATACATTAAACACAAACTGAAAAATGTGATATCGAAAATAACAGTCACGAGCCACACATTTTTCACTTTGTGTTTAAAATCTTTTCTCTTTATAATATTAATATATATTATAAAAGGTATTACTATGGTATTACCTATGAAATTGCCGTTCTGCTGTATACTGGCCATTTCAAATTTTAAAACTGTGACACTACTACTTTAGGTAATATTAATAAATTAATTACAGTAATGTAAAGTACTACCACAGACAACTCAACCTAATTAGAGTAGTAGAATTAAAATGGCGGCAAAGCTAAGCTAAGCTAAATTCGAGACCCTTTATTTTAAACTTTTAAATCGCTTTTTTTATAAAATTGTTGAAACACGTGATACTAATTTTAAAGTGAGAGACAAAATTAAAATACACAGCGCTATCGAGCGGACTGTACGAGCTATTCTTTCATAGAAATTGTCTCTCTCGTCAGCTTCAAAGAAAATTATGATACAATACTTATCTCACCTTTTTTGTAATCAGCAAGTTTATACAGCACTGTGTGGTCTTCACTGCTCGGTTGTGAAATGACCCGGTCAAGCACCGAACCTTGTGACGGTTGAACGACGCTGGCCGAACATAACTTGCTAAATGATTCACCCATTTTATTATAAATTCATTTCTTATTTTGTATCACTGTAAGAAACAAAAAAAAGACAATTATTTTCACATTATTTCCACAAGTATTTAGTAAAAGAATCATACACACTAATATATTTATTTTTGACGTGATAACGTCTTATAAATCGATGAACGCCACAGTCCACCGTGAAAATATAATAAGTACCCAAGTATGTAGGAATGTATTTATTATTAATAATGTATTTATTAATATATTTATATATTATTATATTAACACAAAGTGCGTCAAATACTTAACCAAAAAATAATTTTATATTGATCTAAATTTAACATACTTACTTACATCACAATAACATGCATATATACGATATTCTACTCAATTTTTTCATAGCTATAAACTCTGAATATTTCATGTTGTATGCTTTGTCCTTATAAACATTGCGAATCACAATAAAGTGTTTTTACACGACTTAACTTCATGGCAAATCTTCACTATAGCTTTTATCCAGGGCCACTTAAAATCATTTGGCACGAAAACACAGTCCATGATTGATCTTTAAATATTACATTCTATCGAGCTTACTAAATAACGCTTAAGCTACATGCCACTAAAATATAACAAAATACTACACTTAAATTAGTTAATATTTGACTTAGAAATACTAAATTCCTATTTTTTAGAATTCTAATAAGCCGTCACTTTAATTATGTGAATACGTGTTTTCTTAACGTATACAAGCAGTTACTGGTTGTCATAGAAACCTGAAATTGCAGATACCGTTTTAGGTTAAATTACCTAGCAATTACCTATAGCTATGTACCTATAAAGTTAAGTCTTTGACCTAGTAAATTTATAACGATCAAAGCATAGTATTGCCGAACAACAGTGTGGGGCGTTCACCCACTAAAGAAACCCGCCGTGTGCCGTCTCTCCGCCTTTATTGGTGGGCTGGAACTATGTTACATTCCTTCGGTGGTTTTTGTATCTAACCTTAGATTAATAATATGCCAAGAAGAGGTGTCACTCTTCCAAACGTCATAAAAAACATAAATACTAGTTTGCTGACAGCTATGATTACGCTTTACGCTGGTGCAATTTTTACTAGTGTGCGTGCGTATACCAGTTATAGTGTTCAGTTAAATTATGGGAGAAATTATGAAATAGATTCAATACATTCTTATAAAATTAAACTGCCTCGGTGGTGTAGCGGTAGTGTATGCGACTGCTAATCATGAGGTCTCGGGTTCGATCCCCGGGTCGGGCAATGTAAAAAGAAAAATTCTCAGTAGCAGCCCGGAGTTCAACGTCAATAGTCTCGCCCCCTATTACGTGGGACTTAAACATAGCTGGCGAGTCGTGTCGTGTAGTTTTTTTTTTTACATTCTTATATGTACCTACTACAAAAAGTTTTGTAGGTATATAGTCAATAGAGATAGATTATATATCTCTCTATTAGTCTTTCATTACTATTATCCTGAAAAAAAATAGAATCATATATTATAATTACAAAATAAAATTAATTTGTTTTCGGAATATTTAAATGGCTTATTTAGCCAGTAATGTTATGAAATAATGTTACTTAGCTGAGAGCTTAGATCTTTAGTGCTGTTTTTCAGATTTTTGTAGTTTCGGCACACCTTAATTAGGTACATACGTTAACATTTTAAATGATATATTTTCGTTACTGGATGCAACCGTGTCAAAAGACGTCACGATTGACACTAACAGCATAGGGATGAAAAGTTCACCCCTATTTTTTTTGACGCATTCACAACGTCGAGTGTCTATCTAGACATATTATTAATCTAATTATATAACATGATTGTTTGCAACGTGTTTGTTTTTATATATAAGTAGATAAAAATAACTTTTCAGAAGCAGAGAATCTGTCTGTACTCTGTAGTGATAGAGTTTATAAGTGAACAGGCTTACCACGAACTCTTATTGCGATCCAGTTTAGGACCCAAACTGAACTACCATGAACTTCCTTGACAACCTAAACAAGATCGCTCAATTAGACATCATGGTGCGAAATACAACAACAAACCTATTTTGAATTGCGTCGGAATTGAATCGCTAGCTAAGAGTTCATGGTAGGCCTGTAGTTCGCTATCATCTCGGTCCGTACTGTGTACTTACTGTGTGGTAAATAAAAAGTTTCATAAAATGATGTGGCAGTGTATATTATTTTTGACCTAGGGAAAGTCTTGCATTTTTATTTTATTGCTAGTGATGGCAGACGAGCCACGGCTACCTGATGGTAAGTGGTAACCATCGCTTATGGACTCAACTAACGAGAGTATTGTCATGCCACTGCGCACCATTTCATTTCTCAGATATAAAACGGCTATCTTCTGCTACAGCCAAAATGCACTGACATGCTTCATGACCGGTCACACGTGAGACGGTGCTACCGACCCGTTCGGGTCCGATAGCAAGTGAGTACTCTCACTTGGTACCCAGCCCTACCACAAGTAATGCAATGGGTGATAATTGCTTACTTCCCTTAGTCGCCTTGTACGACACTCGCGGGAAAGGATAGGTGGTGACACTTGTTTTGTTAGTCAGTCACCCCACGGACGAGCTTGCTTGTGGTAGAGTTTTCGTTTAGGCAAGGGATCCATTACTTTGTGTCATAAAATGTTTTAGAGCCTTTTTTCAAGCTAGTCGATCCCCGGGTCGGGCATTGTTATTGAAATTTTTCGTAAAAAAGAAAATTCTCAGTAGCAGCCCGGAGTTTGGAAATGTGCCCGGTAGACAGCAACAGGCTCGCCCTCTATTACGTGGGATTTAAACATAGCTGACGAACTGTGGGTGTGTAATATACCTATGCATACCCGTCCGGGGATACAGGCGTGATGCTATGTTATGCTTTTGTTTTCAAGCTACGTAATAACATGATATTATTTTCTATCACTTTGATCCTAAGCTCTACAAGTCCTTTTTAATTAGTTTGTGGATTTATTTGTATAAGAAACTACGTTCTTTCTTCTACCCTGTAACGTTTCGTAATGGTTAGCTCATGTTTTTATTTTGTTGATAAGGGTGCTGATTGTATAATACTAATTACCTACCTACTATTGCTATAATAACAACTAAGTTATATTATGTAATTGTTTCTTGTCCCAAATAAAAAAAAATAAGAAGAAAACGTCTTCCTGCTATTATAGAAGGCATTTCATGAATGTCATTCTTTTTCTAAGATATATTTTTAACACAATGAAGCCTTTCAGTTATCCATTTCTTAATTTTTTTTATTTTATTGTAAACTATACTCGCAGCCACGAATTCGTCCGTGTGGTTTTTTTTAGTTATATTATTTTTTTGTGCGGGTCCCGAATTGCTGCTACTGAGATTTTTTCTTTTTACGAAAAAGCTGAATAACACAGCCCGACCCGGGGATTGAACCCGAGACCTGATGTTCAGCAGTCGCTAACACTACCAATGCCCCACAGAGGCAGTTAAAGTTGGTTGTAAAATGTGTTTATTACGTAGTTACTTGACTCTACTGTTGTCTTGAATGATTGATAGCGTAGTGTTGTTAACATGCATGCAACTCGATGCGATTGTACGAGTATATGAACAGATGGGCGGAGCGGTTTAGATACCGGCCTTCCGCCCGAGTGTTGTGGGTTCGATTCCCACACAGGATAACTCTTTGTGTGATCCACAAAAATGGTTGTTAGGCTGGGGTCCGTGAAATAGTATGTTTGGAAAGTCCCCGCGAAACAAAGATTATTCCTTAGTGCGGATTGTTGTCTTTAAAAAACTATATTGTATGGTTGTCTGTAAAGTCGGTTTACGGACGATAATTTTACGTGATAACGTCATATATGTTTTCTGAGAGCTTCACAAACAATGCATCGTTCGCCATTCATTTTTCGAAACGTGACACTTTTTTGTGCGTGCAGCCGGCGTTCATCGATTTATATCACGTCAAAAAAAGCATCTATATGTACGCAGTATTAGCACTAGGTACGTAATATCCACTGAAGTAATGTCACATAGTTCCAGTGGTCTACCAGTACACTCGGAAAGGCGGCACGCGGCGGGTTTATTTAGTGAGTTGTGGCTGTTCATTTTCCGCGAACGATTAAGGTTAGCGGTTAGGTACCATTTTTCCCGCCTTATAGACGGTTGTTTTTTATCAAAATAAAAAAGGATGGCTAGTCATTGTAAATATTTGTATAAGGAGTCTAATAATAATATTGATTAGATACCACAGGTACCTAATATATAGATAGAGCTAATTATAGGCTGAGTTGCCTCAAATTTTATTTACTTATTTATAAATATTAAAACAAATAAAAATTTACAATATCAATTAATAAGAGTAGGTACAGTGCCTAACGTATTGATAAAACTTATCTTTGGTAAGGCGGAGAAAAATGTACCTATCTAACCGCACACTCCGTCGTCTGACGTAGGTCTAGTCGTATTACATTTAATCTATATCTATCTATATATATAATAAAAATTAAGTGTCTATTTGTAATGTCTAAATAACAGCTTTTTACTAAATGTATACGCTACATAACAACAAAACACCAATTTTTAAAGATTTTATCTGGCTGTTTGTTCCGGCTAAACTCCGGAACAGCTAGACCGATTTGAACAGGGCTTTCACTAGCAGATAGCTCTGCTGTTACAGGGCGTTAGGCTGCTTTTATATTGGAAAAAGAATTAGGGTTACGAGTAAAAAAAATAACACCCATGAAATTGTGAATGAATAAGTACCACTCCGGCACGCCTGGACCGATTTGGCCTTTTATTAGCAGATAGCTGTTGCTATAACGAGTAACTCTACTTTTATATTGAAAAAAAAAAACAACTTGGGGTGCCGCGCGAAAAACATGAAACCTATGAAATTGTGAATGAAAACCAATCCGGAATGCCTCCCTGGACCGATTTGGACTTTTACTAGCAGAGAGCTGTTGCTATAAGGAGTCACGTAAGCTACTTTTATTCTGAAAAAAAAACAATGCAAAAAAATAAAACCCATGAAATTGCGAATGAATACCGATTCAAATAGATATATACATCTAATATACATTCACGGCTGGAGATTTCTTGAACAGCTGCACTGGACGGGACTCACAGGACAGGGATTACCACTTTTATTTTGGAAAAATAATTAAGATTCTGCGCTAAATAAATAAATTCCACGCGGACGAAGTTGTGGGTATCAGCTAGTCAAGGAATATAAGAGCGTTTAATCAACATGACGAAGGGCACAATACTACGTAAACAGGTAATGTTTGGCAATTAGCTAAAATAATTCTTACTGCACCGAAATAAAATCTATTTTGGTGGGCTCAACACAATAGTTATAAAAACGTGACGTGTAACTGTTCGGTACTTGTTTTCATTATCAGTTCATACGTGATTTGAACATAATTATTTTTAATATTTGTAAAGTATAAAAATATTGTAATTGCTAGTAATTGTGGTTTAAGAAAAACCTGGCACATAACAATATTATCCACTAGTTACTTTATTTAACAGAATAAAAATTAAAAAATGTAATAAATACCTATTACGAATACTTAAGGACATTTTTGATAAAATTACAGGGTATTTTAAATACATAATTGTAATTATAATTTAAGCTAATTTTTAAAATACATTAAGAATACAAGTGTCACCATATTATTTCCCGCGGGTGTCGTATGACGCGACTGAGAGAAGTAAGCAATTGTCACCTATCGCATTACTGGTGGCAGGGCTGGGGAGCGTTCAGTGTGGAAGTATTCACTTCGTCGAACTTGAGCGGGATATTACCACCGTGACAGCCAAAAAAAATATGGTGCTTCACCATATTTTTTTTTGGTCGTAGCGGGAGATTGTCATTCATATTTTAATTTAATATCCACGAAATTAAATGGTGAACAGCGGCTTGACCGTAATCTTAGTACTTATAGTTGAGTTCATGAGTGACGATTAATGCTTACCATCAGGTGCGCCGCAGTGTCTGAGTCATCTGCCACCATAAGCAATCAAAATATATGGTAAAACTAACTCTATAAAATCGGTTAATGAACTAAATTGACGGGCCTCGTGGCGTAGTCGGTAGTGTAACCGACTTCCGTGCACGAGGTCGTGGGTTCGATTCCCACTCAAGACAAGTATTTGTGTGATGAACACAGATATTTGTACTGCGTCTGGGTGTTTTCTATATATTATTATGTATGTATGTACACAAAAAAAAGTAGTATATGTATTATATCCGTAATCTGGTACCCATAGCACAAGCATCAAGCTTAGTTTGGGATCAAAAAACGTTGTGTGAATGTGTCCGTGAATATTTATTTTTATTTATTATTTATTTAAATTGAAAAACCTATATTTAACAAAAATCTGTAGCTAATGGACACAAACCTGACTTGAATATTATCCCCTACCATTTGTGTTCTTTCATAAATATCTTTGTCGAATCGTACTCGCGAGTAAATTATCACAAGATTGATAATTCTTTAAATTCTTATCATCTATACTATTATTTTATCTAAACTGTCTGATCAAAAGCGGTGTTATTAGATATCGGTATTCGGTCATAAATATGTATATTATTTAACAAACAAACACGTAGAAAAGTACCCTAATACAATAACTTAGGTGTCTACTACATATCCGAAATCCGTCCCGTGTCCCCTTGCGGTTCGTTTGCATTATGCGAGTAACTATTGCTTAGTGACTAGAAAATGTTCTTAGTGTGAGTCACGTAATTGTTGTAACAGCATAATTGTTGCAAATGATTGAAACTTCAAACGTTATGTATTTTAGAGGCGTTTCTCGGTCCCTCGTTGATGAGGATCTCGACCACGTAGGTACAATTTGATTCTATTGAGTGTGGTCATAAATATATTATGCGTAATTGTCCGCACGGTGCATACTGCCACCTAACGTTTTTATTACTGTATCAGACCTTGCAATTCTTGCAAGTGAGCACGTTTGTCATCCATTTCACCTAAAATAATATTCTTCTCTGGGGCTTTGAAGACCATATTATGCGTCCGAAGAAACGAATGATCACTGTGGGTAGATTACGGAGAGTCATGTTATGTGATATAAATAAGTAAATCATTTTAAAATAAACAGGTTATCTTAGTAGCTCTAGAAGCGTTTACTTACTATCAAGGCTGTTCAAATGAAGATTTACGAAGCAACCTTCGCCTACACACAGTTACACTAATATTAATGTTACAAATAATTATTCTTTTAATAGTTACGCTACAAATAATATAAGTAATGTTAATGTGAAGTGAGCCTAATTATCCAGTAGTAGGATCTATAACGTGTTTATAAGGCTTGGAATTGAATACATTAACTCGGTACCCTACTATATACATTAACTTTGTAATAAGTATATTTAAAGATGGCATGCTATCGATCCTCTATCGCAAAATGTGTAAACAATAACTTACGAGATACCATAGTAGAGGTTACTATTATAGCTACAGTATCAGTGCTTGTTTTCTGTTTGTGAAATCGTGGATAGGTGCAGAGACGTATTGGTAATGTTTAGAATACATTACAAACATCTTATACAGCTAAAAACCTATTATTATATGTAATTAAGTAATTACTCTACTAATTAGTCACACAAGGTAATCCCTGACCCCCCTTCCTTAGTAACACAAAAAAATGTGGTTCATATAGTTCACGGCGAACGTCATATTTTCGTACGACCTATTATTATGTTTCGTCACACATAGCGATATCAATTTTATGAAAACGTATTTTTAGAACGGCGTCTTATATAACATACTTATAATGAATTTAGCACTATAGAACACCAAATCAGTTCTGAACTTCATATTCCTGTTCCAAATTGCAACTATAGCAAAAGTAGTATAGCATCTATTGATTGAATTGACTTTTCGATATATGCAAAACTTTAAACATGATTTGTAATGACCTATACATCCACAGTCACCGACATAGCACGTCCGACGGCGTCAACGTTCGGGAGCCAAATGAAGATCACGTGTTGTAAAACCAGTGAAACGGGCAGCGATCAATAAAATGTTGCCTCGCTTGCTCTGCCCCAAGTTCAGAGCGTGCGAGAGAGATAACCCATGATTCCATCACAGCGCTGCCCCAACTGACGACACATTTCTCGACGATTCCAGCCGCTTTGCACGGCGGCGTAGCAGCGCGTATCTATCGGCTGACGCCATTTTGTAATGAAACGTTGACGCGTTCACAAGTGTTGTAGTAAAATGTGAAAGTGAATATTATAACAGAAAAAACTGAGGTGTGTTTCTATGACAGTAATTTCGAGTTCCTTGTCTGCTGGTACTGAAACATCATGGGTAATATAAAATTATTACGTATTAATTTACTCTAGTTGTCTTTGCATCGTTCGACCATCAGCCATGCAAGTTATTTTCTCTGACATTTACACAAGAGCGTTGGATTAGAACAGACGTCTGACGTCACAGAAGTACAGCGAAATTTATCATTGTATTACTTTATATTATAAAAAATATACCTATTTAAAATAAATATGTACTTACGTCAAAACAGGAATTTGAATATCGATATTTAGTATCAATTTTCGTAATTGTTTACCAATGAAAAATTATTTTATCTGATCCCGCGACATGATGGTTTGATATACCTACCTACACTCTATTGGGAAAGTCTTCTCGAGCCTTTTCCCACAGTTGGGTACGAGTCCCCACACTAGGAAATTGGTCTAAAATACCTCCCACAATATGACAGTTATGAGTTTTCCTTTTGGCTTTTTTTTCTCTATTGTTTCTTACTATAGCCGTGGGATATAGGCCTGTAGGGTGGTGACTATTATGTAAGTAGGTATTTGTATTTATTTACCACATGAGCTGATTTTCTTTACTTACAGTTTAGTAAAAAATTGCACCTATTCCGCTATAGGTAAATTATTTATGTGCATATTTTAAATAAGTTAATATGAAAATAACAAATAATAGGTACCTACTTATTTACAATTTTATAAATTTGACACCTGTTGAGTTATGGCAAAACCTTTTTTTTTTTTTTTCAAAATTTTGTTGCATCGCCGTACTGCCTTTACTTGTACCACTCATATCAATTCCATTCCCACAACTGAGCACAGAGTAATAGGGGTAACGTGATCCAATGCGTGGGGCAACAAACTTTTCTCCGAGAAACTTGGACTTACTTACTAATCATCACGCCGTTTTCCTTGCGGGGTAGGCAGAGGGAACAGAGGGCGAAGAGGCTCTATTCTTGTATACATCTCCCGCTTCCTCAACATTCATAAGTCTATTCATACAAGCTTGTCGGTTTCGGAGACTCCTGACTCCGGCTTCCTTCAATACGTGATCGATTTGGTCTAGGTAGGTGAGCCTTTTCAAGTTGAGACGTTATTCTGTGGTTCTGTCGGGTCGAAATGGATAGGTTTTGGTGGTCCTCTTTTTTATAACTAGGGTACCAACTGCTTATGATATTTGTGTTCGTTTATTTCTTACAGATATTTCGTTCTTTTATGTCTTCTAAGGCCCTATATTGATGTGAAACATATATTGCGGAGGGAGGGTAAAATCGGTTGTTAGCGTGGCGACGCTTTTATTGTATCTACTTGTTCCGTTCAAATCTATCAAGTTAAATTTGACACACTTCCCGGTTTCCGATTGAGCTGAAATTTTACACGCATGTGTATATCACGTGATAATACGATATTATGATGACATGGAGCTGATCTGATGACGGAGCTGGAAGGTGGACATATGAACTCTATAATAAAACGGCGCAACCCCATCGAGTTTGGGCTCGTATGATTCGTCTTGCCGAGTACTGTTTCTAGATGGTATCCAGGGATTGATGATGAAGCTGCAAGGTGGCCATAGTAACTATACAATGAAATGACGCAACCCCGTCGAGTTTGGACACGTTTGATTCGTCTTGATGAGTACTAAGTCTTTAGATGGTATCCAGGATCTGATGATGGAGTTGGAAGGTAGCCATGCGAAACTCTGTAATTAAATGGCGCAACTCCATCGAATTAGGGCTCGTTTGAAATGTCCTGACTAGAACTTCAGTCATAGATGATATCCAAGGTCTGATGATGGAGCTGGAAGGTGACCACAGTAACTCTGTAATGAAACAACGCAACACCATCGAGTTTGGAATCATTTGATTCGTCTGACGAGTACTTTGTCTTTAGATGGTATCCAGGGTCTGGTGATGGAGCTACAAGGTGGCCATAGGAACTCCGTTATAGAACGACATAACTCCATCGAGTTTGGGCTCGTATGATTTATCTTGACGAGTACTTTGTCTCTTGATAGTATCTAGGGTCGGACGATGGACCACCGAAGGAATGTAACATAGTTCCAGTGGCCCGCCAATAAAGGCGGAGAGACGGTACACGGCGGGTTTCTTTAGTGGGTGAAGGCCCCAAACTAGGAACATTTATTCCCGCCTATAAAAAAAAAAAAAAAAAGGGTCGAACGATGAAGGTGGCCACAGTAACTCTGTTATGAAACTACTCTCCCTATCGGGTTTATACTCATTTGATTCGTCTTGAGGAGTACTTTGTCAAGTTATTATCATTTTATTTCTACAAAATAATTTTGATGTTTCACATCTGCTAGACGTCCTGCGACGTCTAGATTTTTTTATTTAATTATATTTGGTGTGGATTCATCGATTTTTCTTATTAGCCTTTGCCCGCGGCTGCGCCGCAGCCAAAAGCTAGTTTTAGGTGATATCTCAGGTTCCCGATATAGTAGCGGGATAAAATGTATACCAGTTTTTAAGTCTAATCAAAAGCTATCAAATGAAAAGAGTTGCATCAAAATCCATTTAGTAGTTTTTGCATGATGCGCCTACGAACAAACAGATAAAAAGACAGACAAATAATCTAAATAAAATTGTTTTGTGTTCAGACACGCTTAGAGTATAGCCTAACATTTTAATTTAAATATCTTAAATGTACAGACAAAGCTCTGTTACAGCTTTATAATAGTAGATAGGTATACAAACTTATAAGTCGCTTTTCCGTATTTGATAAGATAATAATGCTCATGTTACTTTGTAGTGTCTCATAAGTACCCATAATTTAGGACCTTTTAGCCTTTGTCCGCGGTTTCAGCTAGTTTTTTGGTTATATATATCTGGTTTCCGATACCTATAATAGCAAAATAAAATGTATACAACGAAGTTGTCTCATCAAGAGCTATGAAATAAAAAAAGTTGCACCAATATTGGTATGGTAGTTTTTGCGTGATGCACGAACAGACGGACGAAATAAAAAAAAAACTATGTTTAGAGAGACGTCAAGAGGTAGAAAAACAAACAAACAAATTCACTTTCACAAGTAAATTAGTAAGTTTGGACAAAATAAAATTAAATTAACTCATTTCTGATTAGGTATTTATTTTTAACTATAATGACTATTCGAGTACCTACCTACCTAATTATTATAACAGCGTGCAGTTTTATCTTGCGGTTTTACCTGCCTTTTAATCCTCTTTTTGTTAAGGCGGGTAAAATGTCCTAATGTAACCCTGTCGTTCGCAGTGTGGGGCCTTCACCCACTAAATTAAGGTAAATGTCCCCTATTTCGGTATCTTAAGGCTCTTAGGAGTTTAAGATTTTTTTAATATATTATAAAAATATTAGTATGAAAGCTTTTATATGATGAATATTGGTATTTTGCTAGTAATATAATGCATGAACTATCTAGTTTGAATTCGAATTATATTTTATATTAATTTTTGTGGACCTCTTGTTTGAACCTTATTTCGTGATAAAATTTGGCTCCGCTTCGTTCGTGAGCGCGTGGCTCTTGTTTTGGGATAAGCTACCTATTTCACAATGAGTTATGATAATTTATTATTAAAAAACACAGAATATTGAATTGAGCTTCTTTATGTATTTGTCACAGTGAAATATCGCAGTAACATCTAATTTTAAACTCGCGAGGTAGATTATATTATAGTAATTTGGTACCTATAGCACAAGCGTTAAGATTAGTTTGGGACCAGAGGACGTTGTGTGAAAAATATCCGTGAATATTTATTAACATTTTATTTATTATATACTAACGATGTTTTACAATAATATTATGAAAAAATCATGTGTAATGAAATTGACAATCACTACCAATTACAAAATGGATTAACTAAGACCGGATCTTTGTTGGCGGCTACTGCAGAGCGGGGCGGAACATAATGATATAGGGCGCAATGTGGCTAGCATTACAAATTATAACCAAATAAATTGGAAATTCTATTTATACGTTCTTACCCCAGCGCCGATCTTACCCCAACACACCTTAATAACAACTACTGAATTGATTTAGATGTTTTTTTTATTTTATAACTATACTAATGAGACTAAAATCAGTACCTACATATTTTAATTAGCTCCTCTCGAAAATCAGAGATATAGGTAAGCAAAAACAATTTTGTACTTTAAACACATTTGGTGTAGGTACGTGGATATCCAATTGACTACACTAACACATATGGCAGTAGAATTCCCATGTTTTAAAATATATATCTAGTTACTTTCTATTTAAAAAAAAAACACTATATGGTTGTCTATAAAGTCGGTTTACGGACGATAATTTTACGTGGTAACGTCATATATGTTTTCTGAGGTTCACAAACAATGCAACAATGCGTCGGTCGCCGTACATTTTTCGGAACGTGACACTCTTTCGTGCGTGCAGTCAGTGTTCATCGATTTATAAGACGTTATCACATCAAAATATATAAAAAATAAATTAAATAAATGTAAAAACAAGCAAATTTATGTTAGTATAGGTACTAGCAAATTTACTTTAAAAATGTAAATTCAGGTCGCCTTCAAACTCGTAGGTATAAGAATTCTTGTGAACAAAACATATACCGAATTTACTAATATTATTATTATTTATACTTAAATAAAATACATCCCTATTTACTCAAGCTGCACACACCACTATACATAATATTTACACTTTATAACACCTACTACACAATCGCTAACATATTTAAGCCAACACATAATACTATTTCATTAAACAAATTGTATTTTCTATATTACTACGAGTATAACATGTTAAAATTTATTCTTTACCATAATCTTATGTTACCTAATAATATAAATAACTGTAATATTGTATTTGTTACACATGTCAATTATTACATTTTTATTGCGTATAATAAATCGCTACTATTACCATTAAATAATACGCATTTTTTGAGAATATTAAACATTTATTGGTTAGTATTTAAGTATTTTAAGTACTCTTGGTTCTGCTATAGATATACTACTATTATTTGCACATTACTATTAAACAAATCTGATACAATATATACAGCTGATATTAGTATTGTGCATAAAACTAATAATATCTTTTTAAATTTATTACTGCCTAGACAGGGATATTCCATAATACTATTATGTTTATGGTCTTTGTTATGGTTTCTACAAAAAAAATATTAAAATTCGATCATAGTGTTAGTTTACCTATTACAGAAGAATTAGATATGTCTGATGGCATTGAATGCATATCCCTTGACGACACTAGTCTTTACTCAAAACTGTTTATTTATAATTCTAACAATAATAACACAATATCTATAGTAAGTCTTAATATTCGGAGCATTAACTGTAATTTCGATCTCCTATTAGCCTTTGTTTCGGCCCTCGGTGCCAGTGTAGATATCATTGTTTTATCTGAGTGTTGGACCAATTGTAATAATCCACCACCAAACTTAAATGATTATATTAAATATTGGACTAAAAATAGCCTAAATAAAAATGATGGCGTGGTGGTATACGTGCGTAATAACATAGTTTCATGTGCCTATGAGCCTGAAATGCTTGAAGGAAATTGTTTAATAGTCACTATTAAACCTGATTACTCGATTATATGCTCCTATCGACCACCAAGCTTTAAAAATCCTCATCCATATTTGGAATCACTCGATAATGTCCTCAGTACAATTACAACAAAGAATGTAATTTTTACAGGCGACATAAACATTGATATTCTACCCATAAATTTGACTCCTGCAGCGCAAGATTACCTAAATTTAATGGCTATGCACGGATTAAAGCAAGGTATAGATAGGCCTACCCGTATTAAGACTTGTATCGACCATTTTATGGTTAAATGCTCACACCCCTGGAAAACAGCCGTTTTTGAACAGTCAATAACAGATCATAGTCCTATAATACTTTGTATCAATACTGCCCGAATAGCTAGGAAAAATTGTGTACGTAATAAAGATATTATTGACTACAAGACTATCAAACTCTCTATTACTAATGAGCACTGGGATAGTCTATATACAGCGACGGACCCTAACATTGCATCAGAAATAATAACGTCAAGACTATTAAATATTATTCTAAAAAATACTAAAAAGGCAACACACTCAAGCCGTCTTAGGCCATTAAAACCCTGGATAACAAAAGGAATAGTTAAATGCATAAGGAAAAGGGACAGATTACATAAAGCTACCACTAAGACACCGCATGATATACTCCTACTAAATAAATACCTGAAATATAGAAATACTTGTAATTATATCATAAAAAAACTTAAAAATCAGTATTATGAAGATAAATTACTCAAAAATAAAGGTAACATAAGAGAGACGTGGAATATTATAAAAGAAGTCTGCAACATGAAAAAGAACCGTGAAGCTAATATGGAATTACTTAGTATTGAATCCTCGCCGTTGGAGTCTCTTAACAAAGTTAATAATTATTTTGCTGGTATTGGAGGTTCATTGGCAAAAGAGATACTAAGTAGTATGAATAATACTGAACTGGAATTATCACGTAGTGCTGTTTTGGATAACTCTCCATTAAATTCATTATCATTAATGCCAACAGATCCCGATGAAGTGAGAGGTATTATTCTCGGACTTAAATCTCACAGTGCACCTGGCTGGGACAAAATTACAGGACAAATTTTGAAACGTAACTTAACATCACTTGTGGAACCTATTACCTTTTTGTGCAACCTGAGTCTGGAAACTGGCATATTTCCAAGAATATTTAAAAGTGCTATTGTTTGTCCAGTACACAAATCTGGGAACAAAAATGAGCCAAATAATTATCGTCCTATCTCCCTTTTATCAACGTTGTCTAAAATATTAGAAAAAATAATTAATAAGAGAGTTATAAATTACTTAGAAAAGAATAAATTACTTAGTGACCTACAATTTGGGTTTAGAGAGAGGAAATCGACTGAAGATGCCGTTATAGCTCTAACGTCAACTTTGGTGTCGTATGTAGATAGAGGTAACAAATGTTTGGGGATCTTTTTAGATCTCCAGAAAGCATTTGATACAGTATCTATACCAATTTTACTGAAGCGCTTGGAGAACGTTGGTATAAGGGGGGTCGCTCTTGATTGGTTCACAGATTATCTGACTAAACGGAATCAACGAGTAAGAGTAGCACGGTACGAAAGTGCAAGTGATAGTTGTGAATATGGCGTACCTCAAGGTAGCACCTTAGGTCCTACATTATTTCTCATTTATATTAATGATCTGTGCAAGATAGCTACCCTGCCACATTTAGATTTATTTATGTTTGCTGATGACACGGTGCTTATGGTTCATGGTCAAACCTGGAAGACAGTTTTTGAATTAACAGAGATTGCCCTAGCAAAGGTGACTACATGGTTAGAAAACAGTCTTTTAACGATCAACGCTAACAAAACAAAGTATGTTTGTTTTAGTAAAACATCAGTAGGAAAACCTGCAGCTTCGAACATCTTAAAAATACATACGTATCCATGTAATCGGAGAGAGATTGATTCTAACTGCGACTGTACGGTACTTTCCCGAGTAGAATCTATTAAATATTTGGGAATAACTTTAGATCAACATCTTACCTGGTTACCGCAAATAACCGCGGTAATACCCAGAGTCAGAAAATTAGTTTATATATTTAAAAACTTGCGGGCTGTGGTTAATGGTAAATTACTTGTACAAATATATCGCGCTTTGTGCGAATGTATCATTAGATACTGCATTTGTGCATGGGGAGGTGCTGCAAAAACACATATGATTGGACTTGAGCGAGCACAGCGTATGGTTCTTAAAGTACTTTTCTCCTTACCGTACTGCTATCCCACATCCTCCCTTTATGATCTAGCTGGAGTCCTATCAGTGAGAAAAATATTTTTACACGAAATACTAAGAAGATACCACAGAGAAGTTATTCCTAAACTTCCACCACTAGCAAAGCGCATCCAACGCTGCCCTGTGCCGCGTACACAGTCAACATTTGCCAGAAGACACTATAATTTTCTAGCTCCAAATACATATAATAAATTAAACAAAAGCAATGAATTATGTAAATTTAGCAATAATGAGTTTAAAAATGTTGTACACACTTTACTCACATCAATGGACTACGAGGATATAGAAAATATTTTAAAATAACACGACACACATACACACCACACACACACACACACACACACACACACACACACACACACACTACACACACACACGCGCACACACACACACACACACACACACGACACACACACACACACGCACACACACACACACACACGCACACACACACACTCGCACACATACTTAATATTAATTATGTTTTTAAGTATAAGTTATTTATATGTATAGGTATATTGTTATCTTTTATGCTTTTTTTTTCTGCTACAGAACCTGTTACTCTTCGATGTAAAAAATTTGTCAATTTAATAAGGGGAAGACACTAACACCTGCAACACAGTATTTACTAGCGCAGGTGTTAGAGAATCCCATAACTTTTTTGTAACATTTTATATCAATAAAGATTATTATTATTATTATTATTATTATTATTTAGCTCATAAGAAACCTAACTAAATATTTTATTTGTTTGTTTATTTACCTACATTTTGATTATCTCATTTACTATATAAATGCACAAGTAACAAAACTGTATCTAGAATATCCGTGATTCGGTAGTGTCACGAACTACGCCAGACGGCGACACTCAAAAAATAAAATTACCGCTATTTCGTGACTTGATTTATTGCAATTTTTAAGGAATTCTAAGCTTGCATATAACTTTTTTCGAAGTGAAATCAATTGTTAAGGAACACAAGAACGCACTATTAAATTTCCTTTCCGAAGCTTATGAGGTAAGTACGAGCGCTAACATTACGGTGACAAGGAATACACTCAAACCACACAGCTGTTCGTAGCCGACTCACAAGTTTCAACTCACTCGCAATTTTGTTTTTCCAAAAGCATAATACGTCCGCTCTTTCCCCGTTCGACAATGAAACATATAAGTAAAACAAATGAAATTTTTCTAGTAAATATTTAGGCAAAAAACAACGGTAGCAGTAGGTAATAGTAATTCAAGTCTTGAATATGCAAGTTAATTCTCATAACAACTATGCCTTAATGTTCATTATACTGGTGTGATATTCTTGAATTAGATTATTTATTGATTAGACTTAAATTTGTTTTTTTTTATGAACTCAGTAACAATATCACGAACTTCTCTGGATAAACCAGAGCTCAATTTCTCTGACGCCTTTAGGCATTTAGCCAGCCTTGTTTGTGCTTCTATCGGTAATTTAGGTGATCTACCCATAGTATCACTTTTCAAGACGTTTTTTGGTATGGTTTCGGTCGCTCAGTGTAGAAGGTTTGTGGTGTGTATATTGAACATTTTTTGCAGCAACATAATTTGTAAGCTGCTTACTTTTGCTGTTAAACTGTAATGCCCAAAAAAAATTTGGGAATATCTAGTAGCTCTTTAGGTTTTTCTAAGGTACGTGGCATTTTAAACCTAAAAAATATAATGGGATTAAATAGAATTCTCTTTTCATCATAATTTGAGTTTATATTTAACCTACAAATAGTCGCATTTTATGTAGGCAATAAATATAATATTCCATCCATCCATCAGCCTTTCAACGTCCACTGCTGGACATAGGCCTCCCCAAGAGAACGCCACAACGAGCGGTCCCGTCATGGGCGATAATGCCGTAATCGCCACGCTTGGCAGGCGGGTTGGCGATCGCAGTGGATGTTGTTAATACTCGAGGGAGTGCTGCTGCCCACTCCTTCGGTATTTCCTCAGTCGGCTCTTACGACTCCCGTGGGTAGAGAGGGGTGGTACATCATTATGGGATAAGTAAGTAAGTACATTTTATTTGAGATGCTAACACAAAATTCAAATAAGTTACGTAAGTAGAGGTATTCTGTAATTTACTTAAAAGCTAAAAGTCTGAGTATCACTGTTTTCTTCTGTACTTTTTGAAACCGGGAAAGTGCGGATGGAATTTAGTCCGCTCTTCTCCCAAAGGGTAAACAGCGGATTCTAATCTAAAACCTAAACTACACGTTATTCATTATTCTAACCTAGAAAATAATCCAAACGAGAGAAATAGCCACATAAACTCAATAGATTATGAATACTCCTTTTGGGTGCTGAGATACTACCAGGGGAAAGAGCGTATTTTATAAAATCAGACGAAAATTGCACACTTCCACATTTTGCTCTTTAGTACACGTGTTTGTGTCTAAAACAAACACTGCAGATTACATTTTGAGGCACTACAAAATGGCGTTATTGCCTGTGTGGAATGTAAGAGGTGGTGCGGAAGGTAAGTTACACGAGCTGATAATCGTCATGTCGGACAGACAGCTTGATGTGCTCTGTGTAACAGAGACCAAGTGAAAGGGCAGCGACACCTGTGATCTTCCTGGTGGCGGGATAGCTCTGTGGTCTGGTGTACTGCAGAGCGATCGGGCTAGCACGGGAGTGGGGGTGTTGCTGTCCGCTCGCTTGGCCTCAGGCGTGAAAGACTACGTAATGTTTGATCACAAACTTCTATGAGTCCGAATAAAACTAGGTGTCACTAGGGTCTTCATGGTCGCAGCTTATGCTCCCGTAGGCTCTTCGGTGGCATCGGATCTAGAGAAGTTCTGGGATAATGTTAGGGAAGTTCTGGATTTGGCAGAATCTAGTGAAAGCGTGATCGTATGCGGAGACTTGAATGGATGGGTTGGCACCAAGCGTCCAGACTTCGAGGACATGCTTGGTTCATTTGGTGATAAGAGAGTGAACGATGCAGGTAGGCTCATTGCGGATGTATGTATGAAGAGAAACCTTATTGTTTCAAACACATTTTTTCAACATACGGACATCCATATTTATACATGGAGAAGGAATAAACAGAGAGGTATGATAAATTTAATTCTGGTAGACAGTCGCCTCCGAAGTAAAATTCTGGACACAAGAGCCTACAGGGGTCCCACTGTCAACACGGACCACTATCTCGCTATTGCGAGATTTAGTGGTCTGTTCAGAAAGTGGAGACACTGGCGAGAGCGTGTCCACTTCGGAGGGCTTGAAAGAATAAAGATTGAAAAGTTGCAAGAAGAGAGTGTAAGAGTAAAGTATGCAGAGGGTGTCCGTGAACGGCTGACAATGGCAAGTCAGCCGGAATCTGACATGGAAGAATGCTGGAGAGTAGTGAAAGATAGTATGGTAGATATAGCGAAAGAAGTATGTGGATGCTCAAAGAAGCATAGGAAAGTGAAAGGTTATGCATGGTGGGATACGGAAGTAGCAGCTTCCGTGGACCAAAAGAAAAAAGCGTGGCTGGACTATGTATGTTCTTTGAACCTGAGTGCAAGTATGAACAAACAGAAGAAAGAAATTTACCGGCTACGTGAGAATGACATCAAAGCCTTAGTGAAAGAGAAGCGTGATAGAGCAAATATGATTGCAAAAGAAAGGCTGACCAAAAACTTCGAGAGTAACACTAAACTTTTCTGGAGGGAGGTGAAGAAATCTCGGAGTAGTTGGCCAGCTTTCAGAATAAATAAAATAAGGTCTAAAGGTGGAGACATTCTTACGCAAACACAAGATGTGTTAAGCCGATGGAGTGAATATATTGGAGATAAGTATGCGGATGATCAGGGTGATGCTGGTGCCACATGTGGTCTAACAGATCAGCATTCGGTACCGGCATCCTCTGATGATATTAGTATGGACGAAGTTGAATGGGCGATTAGAAGTTTGAAAAATGGTAAGGCAGCGGGTATTGATATGGTGTCTGCTGAGATGATCAAGCTTGGAGGCTCATGTGTCTGGGAATCCTTCCTAATGCTTCTCAACTTATGTTGGAGCTCAGGAATGGTTCTCAAGGACTGGAGAAGCGCAGTCATCGCGCCCTTGTTTAAAAACAAGGGTTCACGTTATGACTTTGCTAACTACAGAGCCATAAGCTTGACCAGTTTGGCAGCCAAAGTGTATGGTAAGATTATTGAAAGGAGAATGAGGATGGTGTCTGATGAATTTTTGTTTGAGGCACAAGAAGGTTTCAGGTGTGGAAGAGGATGCATGGATCAAGTGTTTTCTCTGCGCAACATTGTGGAGAAGCATCTGGTTGTAGGCTGTAGTTGGACTGCTACAAGACGTGCAGTCCAACTACATGTACTGCAGAGCTTGTGTGCGGGTGGATGATGGAATGTCACCCTCGTTTGATGTCAATATCGGCGTTAAACAGGGCTGCGCTCTATCAGCCAGACTGTTTATCATATATCTGGATAAATGTCTACAAAGGTTGAATGAAATGAATGTGGAAGTTCAGATGGGCGACTCAGTGGTTAGTTCTCTGCTATATGCAGACGATGCGGTTTCATTAGCGCAGTCCGCGACTGATTTGCAAACCCTAGTCGACGTAATGGCAGAAGATTGTAAGAAAAGGGGCCTACGTGTGAATGTGGGCAAAACCAAAATAATGGTTTTTGAAAGAGAAGAAGCCAGAATAGATGTTAGAGTAGCAATAGGAAATGGTATGCTAGAACAAGTGGATGAATTTGTATATCTTGGTGTTGGATTCAGTCGGGATGGATGGTACACCGCTGATGTAGAGAGAAGAGTGAATGCGGGAAATAGAGTGAACGGAGCATTGGGACAACTTCTCGGCAGTCATCACCTCAGCCATAGGGCACGTGTCGCAATACACAACGCAGTGCTTGTCCCAACGTTATTATATGGAAGCGAGAGTTGGGTATGCAAAAAGGAGCATGAGAGTAAAATCAAAGCGGTCGAAATGTGATCTCTGCGGTGAATCTGTGGAGTGAGGCTGACTGACTGCATTCGTAACTACGACGTAAGACGGCGAGTAGGTATGAAAGAGAGTATTGGTGTAAAGATGCGAAAGGGAATGCTCCGATGGTTCGGACATGTGGAAAGAATGCCGGACGAGCGACTGAATAAGAAGATATACAATGCGAAAGTGGAAGGATGTAGGTACAGGGGGAGACCGAGACTCGCATACCTAGACCAAATCGGTCATGTATTGAAGGAAGGTGGAGTCAGGAGTCTCCGAAACTGGCGAGCGTGTATGAAGAGGGTTATAAATGTTGAGGAAGCGAGAGATGAACTACTCTGTCAAGAAAGTACCGGGAAAAGATCAATAATACACAAAATTTTTGTTATTCATGCAAATTTATTTTATCATCTTCAAAGTATGCTCCTTCAAAAACGATAGGCTTACGCCAACGAATAATCCAATTATCAAAACATTTTTTGATAATATTCTTTATTTACCGTTTGACCTTCTGGCAAGAATTCCGATTGCACAACACCGCGATAGTCAAAGAAAACAGTCAACATGACTTTGACTTTTGATCGACTTTGGCGTGGTTTTTTCGGTTTCGGTTCAGTTGGAAGTCGCCACTCCGAAGCTTGTTGACTAGTTTGCATGTCAAACTCGTAAACCCACGTCTCGTCACCAGTAACAATGCGTTTCATGAATGTTAGGTCGGAATTGACTCGTTCTACCATGACCTCAGCGACTCTCATGCGATTGAGTTTTTGGAGAAAATTCAGGTCTTTTGGGACTAGCCGAGCGGAAACATGTTTCATACCCAAGTGATTATTTAAAATGGTACGGATCGACTCGTGAGACACAGAAAGTTCGGCCGTTATATCTCTCAAAGTTGAATGAGGATTTTCAGTCACTATTTCCTTCACTTTTGCAATGTTAACTTCAGTTGCAGACGTTGATGGCCTACCAGAGCAAGGCAAATCTTTCATCACATCTCGACCGCTTTTAAACGCTTTGTACCACTCATAAGCACGAGTTTTTGATAAAGTTGATTCACCGTAAGCCTTCTGTAACATTTTCAGTAACTCCGAACACGAAATTCCATTGGCGATGCAAAATTCAAGACAAACTCTTTGTTCGCTGTTTTTGTCCATTATGAAATTCGCAATACACACTAGATATGATATAACTAAAAACAGCACTGTATTTAATATAAATAACAGATACAACTCAAACTCCGCGCCAAAATGGATAACAGTTGTGCCAATCTAACAACAACAAAACAACAGAACAGAACTGGAGCGATTATTTAGCTATGTACACTGATGCGTCCAAAATTTCCAATGAAAGTTATGTCGGCGTTGCAGTTTGGATACCTAAATATAAAATCATTCTTAGTTTTAAGTGTCCCCTTGAATGTTCTGTATTTACCGGAGAATCTATAGCTATTCTTCAGGCTATTTTATATGCTGAATCACACAACATTCATAAAACAATTATTTTCACAGACTCCCTTAGTTCTTTGAGTTCCATTAGGTCTAATTCATTTCGTTCAAAATCGCGAACACCAATTATTCTTAAAATAAAACAGGCAGTTTTTAGATGCCACTCCAAAGGAATCCTAATATATCTTGCTTGGGTTCCAGGACACAATGGCATTGATGGTAACGAAGTAGTAGATCATTGCGCAAAACAAGCCGCTCATACCGGTTGTTTATCAGAATTCACGGCATATTCACTAGATGAGGTCTAGGTCTGTCATTAGCTAAAAATAATCTATATATCAGTAGGAACAGATCTAGGATCGAGTCTTCTTACATAAAAGGAAAATATTATAAATCGATTCAAGAAGTAATTCCGACAAAACCATGGTTTTCAAAATATCATAAAATTACTAAACGAGCTACTTCAGTAATTTGTCGCTTACGCCTTGGACATTCATGTACTCCTGTTCATCTGGCCAAAATACGGGTTAGAGATTCATCATTGTGCGAATGTGGACTGGACGAAGGAACACCCGACCATATTTTTTTTAACTGCCCCAATAATTCTCATTCTCTTTATGATCTTCTTCCTTCATCTATTCCTCTTCCTTCTGACTTCAAATCTCTTTTACGTTATGTTGACTCTCCGTTTATACATACACTCAGCGATTTTATTATCAACAGTAACATTAAATTATGATCTTCTTTTCTACGTCTGCATTTTTGATTTATTCATGATTTTTCACAAAGCCAAAGTTTAAACAAAAAAAAATATACTTATCAATTCATTAAAAATTTAAAAAAAACCTGACATTGGCGAAATCATCGGGACCGCCAGAATGAAGAATTGAATTGAATTGAATTGTTTTTCGTTTTGTGGCGGTCCGATAATTCCGCCAATGACAATGTTCTCTTGATTATGTTGGAGGTCAGAACTCAGAACTCGGTAGCCATTTTCTAATAGGTATATCAAATGGAAAGCTTTGTGAAGAAGTTTAGTAAAATAATAAAGGACCATGGCGAAAAATTAGTTGACGATTATGTAAGCGTCTTGATATATCCTGATATTAACGAAAATTGGTGCTAATAACATTATGTTATTAGCACCAATTTTCGTTTTTTTATCAGTAAATATATTTCATCGAGGCCTATGAAAAAACATGAAATAAAGAGTACTCTGGCTATTTCCGAATTATAATCTGTCCAACCCTCTGACCAATAATAAAAGCTTCAAATGCGTGTTAATTTTTATGTGTGCGTTTGACGTTTTGTCATTGTGTGCGTAATCTAGTATTGTGGAGAATGACGCCGCGATGTCGATTATCGATAACCAGACTACCAGTACTGTCTTTTATTGTACGTTTACTGACTGGTTAAAGTTAGATTAAATCAATAATTTTTAATTTTATTTCCATAGTAGTAAAGCTATATAATTATATCTCAGAAGCTATATAAGAAAATCCGTTCAGTAATTTTTGCGTGATGCGCGAACGAACAAACAGTCAAAAAACTAAAAAAGATTGTTTTGTGTTTAGACGCCTATATAGCCTACAGCTTTATAAAAGTATATATATATATATATATATATAGTATAGGATCCTAGTGTAACGTGCCGTGTGGGGCCGGCTTTAGAATTATCTCACCCCTCTCCACCCATGGGAGTCGTAAGAGCCGACGGAGGGAATACCAGGGGGAGTGGACAGCAGTACTCCTTCGAGTATTAACATCATCCATTACGATCGCCAACCTGCCTGCCAAGCGTGGTGATTACGGCGCTATCCCCCATTAATGGGGAGGTGTATGTCCAGCAGTGGACTTTTAAAAGGCTGATGGATGGATGGTGTAACGTGCACTCTGTTAGATATAATATTTAGGATATCCTTTAAATATACTTGGTACTGTATCAGATTTTACTTTCATTATTTTTAAACCAAAAATAAAACAAGATTGTTCAAAATGCTCAGAGCATAGGCGGGAATATTTATTTGGCTTTCGGTGTTCTCTTCTTATGGACTTGATCCACGTTTTTCTAACTTCAGGATATTTTGGAAACCTATAAAAGAGAACAAACATTATAAAATCATAAAAAAGCAAATGTTGGTTGAACTATCGATAAAGACTACTATTTGACTATTGTCTACATCACTACAAAGGGCGCCTAAAACAATGGATATTATTTTAATAATTTTGACTAATTAACGTGTTTTTATATCAATGTATAATAATGTAATTATATTGATAACATCTAAATCTTGCAATATCTATCGAATTTTTATTGGGTTTCGTAGTTATTTAAGGTGAAAATAGCTGATATAGACTTATGTGTGAAATTACAAATTTGGATTCTTTACACCTCCTTGCGTCGATCTGGATGAACAAAAGACAGCCACACACGATATATTATCACTAGCGTACAAGATATTTAGCAACTTCAATAGGACTTTCTAGTATTTCACTTTTATGATGCACCAAATTGCAATATTTTGACCTACTAGTCGGTCAGCGTGTGACACGAATTTCACATATAGTACGTCATTACCAAAGTTATATAAGCTATCTTTTTTACTCCTATTGAGACTTCGAACAATAGACAGAAATAACAATACTGTGTTCGACAAATGAATACAGAACGGCAACAGCGCTATGGCTCCGTCCAGTATTATACTTAGTCTATGGTCCAACCATTTATTGTAATTTGATTTGAGAGTTTTGGCGGGAACACGACGAAGATCATGTCGTCGCTCTGCATTATTTTCCTAAACTTGTATTATTTCAAGTATTAATGTGTAAAAGTGGTGGCCTTTTGCTTATTAACTATTTATGTATGTGCATAAGTGTTGGCAAGTGATGTAGTGCGACATAATATGTTTTTTGCTGTTGTCTCCAAAACTCCATAGAAGTTTCAGTAAGGTCGCTATCGTCTTACTGGAGCGGGACTGACTTGACTGACTAATTTTATATGACTGACTTCGACTACGACTTGTTTTATGAATTAAACTTACGTGTACTGTTAGGCTGGTGGTTCTTCTATAATAAAAATATTTTAATTTGACAGCTTGAGTACCTTAGTCAAAGAATATTATAGATTCGCTACTATTTTGACACTAAGGATGAAGAAAAGGATGAAAATATTAGGTTTTAGCAAGAATGAGAGAGAGACATGTATAAGTATTTTATTCTTTTCGCGTATGTGTTATTTGTATTTGGACCCAATCAACTGGGTCCAAACAATAAGATAGACCAACCGTCCCCATCATCGGTATGTAAGCTTGTTTTTGTATTTATGTAAAAAAAACCTTCATTAATCACGTTATATACGCTAATGTTACATGTTCTAATACATTTTAAGCATAATATAATCATAACTGAAATTTCTTTTGTCCTGACATTCTTGTATCCGGCTAAAACAGGTAATACATTTTTAGTCAACTAAGTTATAATTATAGTTATCTTTTAAAATTATTCCGGTTATCATATGTCACACAATTGCTATCTCGACTTCGCATACGCTGATAGCTTGTTTAAATATTCTTTGTCTAAGTTGAGTAGCAATATTTTTTTTTTGCGTTGCCAGCTCAGACTAAGAACTACTACTAGACGGAGCCACGACGTGGCCGCAATTGAAACAGCAATATTTTTTTTTAAATGTTGCCAGGTTGACAAATATTTCACCATATTTGGGCAAATTAAACGATAGTTAGAATGAGGTCTGGGTAACTAGGTCGTAAATAAGAAACTATCCGTAACAAATATTTTATTGAAAATCGCAACGTTTATCAAAATGATTATTTAAAAGTAAATCTGCCACCCCTTCTATTCATCCAATCATCAGTCTTTAAACGTCCACTGTTGGACATTGGCTTCCCCAAAGAGAATACCAGAACTAGCGGGCTTGTGCTGACTGCATCCAACGGCTCCCTGCCGCTTTGACCATATATTTGGTCCATCTTGTGGTCCATGTTACGCTGCGCTGTCCGATACGTGGTCGCCACTCGAGAACCTTTTTCCCCAACGGTTGTCAGTTCGTCGAGCGATATGGCCTGCCTATTGCCACTTCAGTATGCAAACTCGGCGGGCTATGTCGGATATTCACGTTCTACCTCCGTATCCGTAATAAGAATTCGATCACGTTGAGAAACACCAAGACTTTGAGCCTTGATGCAAGATAAGTATTGCTTCTCTATATATTGCCGTTCTGTTCGATGTCTCATCTGGTAAATAATAATAAGTTATATTTAATAAAATAATAGTACACAAAAATACAATTAAATTATCTTTTCTTTCTTTTCTGTCAAATAAGTAAAGAATTAACATCCTTCCAGCGCTGATTTAATTAATTGAATAAGAACTTTCTTTTTATTGCATTTAGTGGCAGACGAGCCACGGCCCATCTGATGGTAAATGTCAACCGTCGCTCATGGACTCAACTATACTGAGAGTATTGTCAAGCCGCTGCTCACCATTTCATTTCACCGATATATAATGAAATAATAAACGGCTATCTCCTGCTACGACCAAAACGCAACGATATGCTTCATGGCCGGTCCCACGGGAGAGAGAGTACTATAAGTGGTGAAGTTAGCTATAGGACGAATACCACGACCTTATAAATTTGTGTTACCACCTACCATTTGGGGTGTGAATATATCTTATTTAATTTTGTTTTACTCCTGGGTTTTATTTTGAAACCCTTAAATCCCAGACAGGTGTCACAAGAGAGAGCAAATTAGTTTCTCTGAATTCTAGATTATGACTACAGCGCTAGTCATAACCTAGAATTGAGATTTACTTACAAAGTTGAAGTACAAAGACTTTAAAAGCTATACTTACATGAACATATTCACTGGCAATGATTTTGCTCCCAACGTTACTAATTTTCTTATTATGTATAATGAAACATCAACAAAATATCGTGAAGCATATTTTGGCTATTTCGTGGGTTGCCTCGTTTTCCCATAGCATTAACCCATTTTGATCTCGCATCTGGATTAGAGGAAAACCTAAAATGGTAATTTTTTATCATCATCTCATAAATGACATATAAATTTTTAGTTAAGTGAAAACTGGGCAAATTAAATTAGCAATAAGGCAACATCGAAACAATTCAAAGTAATAGACATTTAGCTAGAAAACGTGTTTTGCGAGTGTATCTTAGTAGCAATTATTAATTTCGAGTAAAAAAAGCCCATTTTATATCACTTTATAGCATTCAATCATTAAATTATTTCATTTTCGACTACATATGAATGAAATGTTATACCTGTATTTTTTCGCTCGCTGTAGCTTTTGTAGCATAGTACACTATTTTACAAGCACTATTATCACGTTGTCTTTTTCTCAAAACACTGATTAACACAAATTAATGTTAAATTTTAATTAAAACCCGAATTTTTATACAAAATGTTCCATTATGTCAGTTGGATCGTGACAGACAATGCATTTTGACATCGTGACAATAACGAAAACTGGCCACGGCGACAAAGAAAAAAATCTATGGCTTTGTCTGTTTTTTGCAGTTTGCAACAGTAAATTGTATCTTGTGTTCTCGCTCATACATGTCAAAGAATTTTCTTCGCTCTGTCTAGATAGTCTGAGGTTGCCAGCCATCATCTTTTTTAATTGTTTAAGGCATGGGCAAAACCATCAGCCTAACAGCAACTTATATCAGACACTGATCACAGGTAAGTTTAATTCATCAAACAAGTCGTAGTTGAAATCAGTCATATAAAATTTGTCAGTCAAGTCAAAGTCCTGCTCCAGTAAAACAACACAACAACATGTGATGATTTGGTTAAAAGCAGGCTAAACCTAGAGTGGAAACTAGCTTTTACGAGTGCTGCTGATACTTGATGATGGTCTCAAGCGTGATGGGTATTTGCGAAATTGTCCGTGTGGTGACAGACTATGAATACAAGTGTCACCACCTCATTCTTTTCCACGGGTGTCATACGAGGCGACTAAGGCAATAAGCAATTATCACTCATTGCATTACTAGTGATAGGTCTGGGTAACAAGTGGGATACTCACTTGCTACTGAGCCCGAGCGATTTGGTACCACAATCTCCAGTGACCGGCCATAAAGCACGTTTGTGTGTTTTGGCTACAGTAGTATTCTTTCATCTCATATCTGTAAAATGAAATGGTGAGCAGCGGCTTTACACTGGCTCCCGGTATAGTTGGGTCCATGATCGACGGTAACCATTTATAATCAGTTGGGCAGTGGTTTGTCGCCACCATAAGCAATAAAAATAACCTTATTTTGTACCTTGCGTTGCAAACAAACATATTATTATATCGCTATGCGAAGACGCGGGTAATAAGCTAATGCATAATAATTAATTATAGTACCGCATCAGTGATAATGAAAAACCAACGTAACCGTTGAGTGATCACTCATTCTTAGGCGACGAAGAGCGCACCTCTGCGTGATTTCCATCCACATATTTTATGAGGCAGCCGCGGATGGTTATGAATGCCTCCGAATGATCAATCGGCGATCGGCCCAATCTTTTAAAGGTGTTTAAGCATCGGGCAACGTTTATGACACATCTACTATCATAAAATAGAAATATAACGGAAATCCGATCTTGTAATATGTTAGAACTTAACCTACAAAATTAAATATTGTTATCGTAATAACTAAACACCTAGGCCTTCTTAGACAAAAATTTTTACACCCCGAGGCTCAGAAAATTACAGTTATTCAATACGCATATTTTTTTGAACAAAGGCAACAATTTTTTGTCAACTAATTTTAATGTATGGGAGTTCGCCATTGTCCTTTAGAGATGTCTGGAAATTGACTGGAATCTGTTGAATTACCTTAAGGAAGAAATAAAAAGAAAATCATTTCAAAAAATATGTTGGTTAGATTTTACACAGATATTTAAACAGATTATTTAATACGTGAATATTTGGAATAGGAATATTATATTATATTGATATGAATGAGATGTTGAAGGCTCTAATAGCAACAATATGAAAAGTGTCAGAATGGGAAGGAAGTGAGATTTGGGAAAATATTATTGACCTTGATATAAAAAAACTAGACGTCGCGGGATGTCTAGCAGATGTGAAAACATCGAAATTATTTTGTAGAAATAAAATGATCATAACTTGATAAAGTACTCCTCAATACGAATCAAACGAGTATAAACTCGATAGGATTGCGTAGTTTCATTACAGAGTTACTGTGGCCACCTTCCAGGTCCATCGTCAGACCCTGGATACCATCTAAAGACAAAGTACTCATCATGACGAATCAAACGTGTCCAAACTCGACGGGGTTACGTCATTTCATAATAGAGTTACTGTGGCCACCTTCCAGCTTCATTATCAGCCCCTGGATACCATCTAGACACAAAGTACTTGGCAAGACGAATCATACGAGCCCAAACTCGATGGGGTTGCGCTGTTTCATTATAGAGTTCATATGTCCACCTTCCAGCTCCATCATCAGATCAGCTCCATGTCATCATAATATTGCATTGTCACGTGATATACACATGCGAGTAAAATTTCAGCTCAATCCGAAACCGGAAAGTGTGTCAAATTTAACTTCCAAGATTTGAACGGGAAAAGTACAATAAAAGCGTCGCCACGCTAACATCCGATTTTACCCTCCCTCCGCATTAAATGTTTCACATCAAAAATAGAAAAGCCAGCGTAACCGTCACTCCTGTCATCCCGCAAACATAACAAACCTGGGACCCTAAAATGGGAACCAGGTCTAAGCCATGTCTCCTGTCTGAATGGCAAGAATAACTGGTTTATCATATATATGAGATCCGATTTTTTATTCCGAATGCTCCGGCAATTCCATTGAAGGATTACTAGGAACATTATTAACACTAGACATTAGCTGAGTAAGTTTCTCGCGAGCACTTGTTGGTAATTCAGAGTCATTAAACTTTGAAATTATATTTCTTATAGTGGCTAAGAGCAGCTCAAACATGTTTTCTTTAGGTGTATCTGGAATAGCGTTTCCATTAGGGAGAGAGAAAGTTGGAGATCTAACAATCGCCTGATGGGCAGATCTGTCGAAACCTGGGCTTGATGCTGGGGAGGGGGAATGCTGGGGAATTAAAATAGTTTTTATGTGAGAGATAGTAGGAGAAGCAAGTAATGTAGATGGTCTAGTAATGGGTTGGGATGATACTTGGTAATGGTGGTTATTTGAGGAGGGGGATAAACAAGCTCTATCAGTGTCTGCAAAAGTCTTTCTGACTTGCGGGAACCTAGCTGAGGGTCTTTTGCCTGGTGATCACCAGAACAAAAAAGGCATGTGGGTGAGCTCTTAGAGCATGGTGCTCCTTCGTGATTCTGGCCACAAATGAAACAATGAGGATTGGATCTATATTGGGTAGTAACATGACCGAATCGACAACATTTAGAACACTGAATGGATGGAAGTACGTAAGTCTCTACAGGCATAGATATGTAAAAACTGTATATATGAGCTGGAAGCTTTTGGCTCTGAAACGTTAACACTATTGTTTGAGTAGGGGTCCAGTTAGAAATACCTTCGTTTATAACTCGTCTATTAAGTCTGCAAGCTCTCACTACACTACCAAAACCAGAGGGAACCTCTATGGAAGATACAAATTTCTCAAAAGGCCGTTCTACAGGGACCTAACTAACTAACTAACTAATCATCACGCCATTTCCCTTACGGGGTAGGCAGAGAGAACAGAGTGCCAAGACGCTCTATTCTTTCATACATTTCTCGCTTCCTCAACATTCATAACTCTTTTCATACACGCTCACCGGTTTCGGAGACTCCTGACTCCACCTTCCTTCAATACATGACCGATTTGGTCTAGGTAGGTGAGTCTTGGTCTCCTCCTGTACCTACATCCTTCCACTTTCGCATTGTATATCTTCTTAACCAGTCGCTCGTCCGGCATTCTTTCCACATGTCCGATCCATCGGAGCATTCCCTTTCGCATCTTTACACCAATACTCTCTTTCATACCTACTCGCTCTCTTACGTCGTCGTTACGAATGCGGTCAGTCAGCACATAGCAGTCACTCCCTAAATTCGCCGCAGAAATCGCATTTTGACCGCATTAATTTTATTTCATAAGTACTCCTTTTTGCATACCCAACTCTCGCTTCCATATAATAACGTTGCGACATGCACTGCGTAGTGTATTGCGACACGTGCCCTCTGGCTGAGGTGATGACTGCCGAGAAGTTGTCCCAATGCTCCTATCACTCTATTTCCCGCATTCACTCTTCTCTTTACATCAGTGGTGTGCCTTTCATCCCGACTGAACCCAAGATATACAAATTCATCCATTTGTTATAGCATACCATTTCCTATTGCTACTCTAACATCTGTTCTGGCTTCTTCTCTTTCAAAAACCATTATTTTGGTTTTGCTCACATTCAGATTACCGGTACCGAATGCTGATCTGTTAGACCACATGTGGCACCGGCATTACCCTGAACATCCGCATACAAAGCTCCAAAATATTCACTCCATCGACTTAACACATCTTGTGTTTGCTTAAGAATGTCTATGTCTCTGTCTGTGCCATCAGACCTTATAAATAACGTATAAATCATTCTGAAAGCTGACCAACCACTCCGAGATTTCTTCACCTCCCTCCAGGAAAGTTTGGTGTTGCTCTCGAAGTTTTTGGTCAGTCTTTCTTCTGCAATCATATTTGCTCTATCATGCTTCTCTTTCACTAAGGCTTTGGTGTCATTAACGGTATATTTCTTTCTTCTGTTCTTTCATACTTGAACTCAGGTTCAAAGAAGATACATAGTCCAGCCACGCTTTCTTCTTTTGGTCTACGGAAGCTGCTACTTCCGTATCCCACCATGCATCTCCTTTCACTTTCCTATGTTTCTTTGAGCATTCACATACTTATTTCGCTGTATCTACCATACTATCTTTCAATACTCTCCAGCATTCTTCTATGCCAGATTCCGGCTGACTGACGGACCTCTCTAACAATACCCATGCGAGTGACGTTATATGATGGGATTACTGCTTCATATTTTGCAACACGAAGAGCAGGGTGAGCTAGAAATCCATTGGCATCGAGGGCAGTTTTAAATTAAATTGAAACTCTATTTCTACCGATGCGTTTAACTCCACCACGAACCACATTTTTAATATTATTTTGGAATAGAAAATGACCGAATTTGATTGAATGAAGGGAAATACCAGATGAAGGATCGTCTGAGAACGTACTAACGTGTACTAAAAGGGTGTTTCGTCAGAATCCGAATAAACTAGCTTGTCTTTCTCATATTCCGGGACGGAGTATGTATATTGAATCGATGGAGTAGCTTGGGATGGATCGGTAATTTTTTTTTAGTCGGAGGGTGAGTCGACATGTCTTTATTCGATTTACTACGTTTTCTATTAGCTAGGCTAGAACTAAGCGCATCTTCAAATTCCATGTTATTAGAATCGGGCATGGAACGGGGAATAAAACGGGGAGACCTAGCGTGGGAACATATCTCCGACACTCCTCCTCCGGGATCCGGCGGTTCAGCGTCCTTTGCGTTGAAATGCGAAAAACGGATGTCAAACTTTCAAAACAATAATATTATATAGATAACTCAACAGTAATTATGCAAATTATTTCACCAAAAATCCAAGACGTGCGTCCTTCACTCCACTAACCATCAACCACCACTTGAAAAAATATAAGATATTTATTAAATTCTTATTTTCAAACAACGATGACCCTTTTCATTAAGAATAATTCCCATTGAGCAGTGCCTTAGAAAAAGTTGTCTAAGATCTAAACATAATTATTATTAGTTAAGGTTTGAACGCTACTACCGCTACTCATTACGTAACTCGATGATTTCTTAACTCGCTACTGTACTTATTGAAGTGTAAATCGGATTTTATATTATAAAAGTAACATTTTACTTCTTCTTTATTATGGCGATAACCTTAGATTAATTATATATCTAGATGGACTGTCACTCTTATAAAGGTCATAAAAAATGGGCGGGAATTATTATGCTAGTGCGCGTGACAGCTGTCATTACGCTTATGCAATTTGTGTTTGTGTGCGTGCGTAATGATACCAGTTTCGGTGGTAGTATTAAATTATGAGAAAATTATATTATCATAGATTCAAGACATTCTTATACTACAAAATGTTTCGTTGGTATATAGGCAATTATCTCTTTCTTTTTACTCTCATAATCTTAATATATTATAAAAAAATATATACTATATATTACCTCTTTTTTAATGAGAATACTACTATAACCCACGATAATTATAAATTTAAAAATGTAAACAATCTTTATCATTAAAACAAATAATAATATTACAAATAGTAATATTGTAATTAATTCCGAAAATGACGACTGTGCAGCTTTATGGATCCATTAAAAACGCTAATAATTATGTTAGGTAATGTTTCTATTACTCTCTATTTTTAAAAGATCATCAACTTTGCAAGATTACGCGGGAAATTTTCAGTTCGGCGGGAAGTTCATAAACTGGTATCACATAAAAAATACGAACTAAAATTAACTTATTTTCGGAATATTTAAATTACTTATTTAGTCAATTATTGTATGAAATAATGTTACTAACCGATGATAAGAGATATCTTTAGGGCTCATTTTCCGATTTTTGGAGTTTCGGCACACTTTAATTACACACGTTGACATTTTAAATGACACACTATTGCTCCTGGATAAGACCTTATCAAGTGACGTCACGATTCATTGTTGCTAAAGCGCCTTGTAAACGATCAAATTTCTTTGATCAAGGTGTTTGTCAATTTAACGTTTTCAACAATGAATGAGTGTATTTTGTTTAACAAACACGTCAAGCAAAGCCTCAGACTATCAAATAAAGGAATATGTCCAAAAAAATGCCTGAAATGGACAGTAACTATTTATAGTCCTTAATTCAGAATAAAATATGTATAATTAAATAATTCTCAAGTTTGTTTGACTAGGGCAAAAATATAACGACTATTAAAATATTAAACTTGATATCCGCCTAATTCATTCTTATTGATTTTTGAAGTAGGAAAGAATTAGTCCACAGTTATCATTTTTTTAATATAATTCAACCTATATGTACCGTAAATCTAACTAAAATAATATATGCGTGTCAATATCAATTAAAATCAAAGTATTTTCAAAATAGAAAACGTATCGTGGCTGTATGAAACACATCCCCTTTGCTTTAATGACAGACTGTAATACAGAATGTTTATTCTGCATAAATATGGGTTAATACCAGAGATGCGCAAACTAAATCGCCAATGAGATCAGGGATTTATAAATCTTTTTCTTCGAAAGATTTAAATCACTCTTTTAAATCTTTAACTCTTTTAAATCTTTGGTTACGAATGACGTAATTCATTCAGTTGATCATAAGTGATGCAAATATCTATTGATTCATGTAGTTATTCTCTCATTCCCTCAAGTCGCAACTGGTTTTGAGCTTTTACTTAAAAGACAGAGAGTCTAAGTTTCTGTGTACCTATCGTCATTGTATTTCAAGAGTGCGTTTGTGCGTGCCTACAACTTATGTTATCTCTTTTCAATTCACAATATCCTTTATCTATTGTCTCATTCTAAATCTACATCCATCATTCCATCTATTCAATCCTAACGTAGTGAGCTAGTGAGTTAAAGATGTATTTTCGAAACCAAAGATTTAAAGATTGATTACGCATTTTGAAAGGATTATACATCTTTTGTATCAATCTCTCCTGAGTTACACATCTCTAGTTAATACCGATATTTGCCAATATCAGCTGATATGAATATATTCTTCAAGTAATATCATAATATGTAAACTAATATATGAATATCACTAATATTTAATACGGAGGATATAGAGATATGCTGCATATCAATTCCCACCACCATTTTTAACTCAATGATACGTACGATGTTCTGACCGATATGATACGTACGATGTTCTCACCGATATGCGATTCTATCTAGTCTATGGATATAGCAACACACCCATGTTCAGTGGTCACTGTTCATGTTTACGATATAGTGAATATGGCATATTAGCAATACGCTCGTATTAGCATATCAGATTGAGTCGGATTACTGATACATGAATACCTCCAATATCACTGATATCTTAACCGATATGAATATATCGGTTCCATCTTTAATTCTGCATTACTTTTATACTTTTTAGCATGAGCGCGATACCGATCCAATATCTATCCTCCTGTTTCTTGATAATGATATTAATTGTTTTTAAGAATAATGAAACAACAAAAATGATAACCTATTGTTGTTTTATTCCTTGAACATAACCTAACCTATAATTATAAAAATGTCTGGAACTGGCTTCGGCCTAGTTTTTTGATAATTATTGATATTATAATGGGTTTCCTATGATTTGTAGTACGTTTTAGCGTATATTTAATTATTGTACATTTCAGGCATTTTTTTGTAAGGGTGATGGGCTTTCTCCTTTGACCAACACGTAAAATTTGACAAATAATTTGTTGGTTTATCGGCGGCTTAACAGCATTGGGGTGAAAAGTTCACCCCAATTTTTTTGACGCGTCTACTATGCCAAGGGTTTATCTAACTAGATATATCGTTATTCTAAGGCGATAACGTTGATACCGCCAATTCTGCGACGTTGTGTATTTGGGGTGTGTTCCGATATACACTGGACTACTGTGATGTGTGACGTCAATATAATTTACTGCAAAGTCGTTCCTTTATAGCTAGCTATACTGGTTACTGCTTATAACGGAACGCAGTCCAGTATACTGATCTGTCGTAACTTTCATTTCATACAAAGTATAGATTTCACACTGCAATAAACGCAATTTTACATTTACCATGTTTCGGTATCTTTGAATAACAATATTCAATAATAATAATAATTTTCAGTAGTGCAAGTTGTTATTGTTGATCTCGTGATCAAACCACTGAGAGCACCTTACCTCGAAAACGCCAGTGCTTACAGTACAAAAATGGCGATGATTTATGGCGTCATATATTTCCTTAACATACAGCGGCAGTATACTGTCAACGGAACGATTTTTCTCGAGTATGAGTACTGGACAGTGTTCTCAGTGTATTTCGGAACACAGCCTTGGGCTGCTTCTGTCAAAATTGTCAACTGTCAACATTCAATTCAACATCTTGGTAGTATTTGTGGATCGTGGGTTGTGGTTGTTTTCTTTTTAAAACTTCTTGTTATTTACGTTGCAATTAACTTTTTATCGATCAGTGAATCGTTTCCGTGTGGTACTAATTACTTTTATTAAATTTGTACCTTTATATTTAGATAACTGAACTATAAACCCTGTGACACGTGGAACAACATTATATTAGGAATTTTGATTTGTCCTTCCATCTAGTTTTATGAATGCGACACCTGAGGATTTTGTGGAAAATGGTTAGTGGGTCTTATTATATATTTACACGACTCTGTCTTTGCACTGTAAAGCGGGTAATCCCGCCCAATTATCTACTAGAGGAAATATGTCTAAAGTTCAGTGTGATTTTCTCTAATGGACTAAAAGGCAGTCAGTTCAGTTAATGCAGCGTTAAATGTTTTGGATATCTGTGTATTCTGAAACGACTGATCCATCTTGCAATAGTCACTGTAATACCTACAGTAGTAAATAAAACAACTTCATTGTATCCCGATTCAATCTGTGAGTAATTCAGTATGTGTGGAATGACATTCACCCGCGATGTAAAACATGTATCCCATGTATGCTGTAAAGTATTTGAAGCATGGGGATACCGAAAAATTAAGTAAAGACAATTGTATAGAAAATAGTTTGATTCCATAATGTATGATACAAAAAAATTACATAAATAATGGAAAGTATCATTATTTCTTTCATAATGTTTAAAGGACATTGCACTAGTAACTGGTAGGAAATTTATTTTAAAGCATACTCCTTCACATTAAAACTTAAAAAATAAAACATTTGAGAATGTAAAGGTGTACAAAGTTATTTCAAGATTATAATATTATAAAAATTAATGTCAAACATCCATGAACTATGCTATGGTATGGTTAATGCAATAATTTTAAGATGAATTGGAATATTTCTCTCACCCAATAAGCATACCCCTTTCAAATCTAAATTCACTGCCTAGACCAAATTGGTCATGTATTGAAGGAAGATGGAGTTAGGACTCTCCACAATTGGTGAGCGTGTATGAAGAGGATTATGAATATTGAAGAAGCTAGAGATGTATGCAAGACTAGTGCCTTTTGCCACTCTGTTCTCTCTGCCTACACCTAAGGATCTTATTCAAATCAACCACAATGCAAAGAATAAAATGCTTCTTAATTCAATCATATCCGTTGTTCATTTGTTTTTTTTATTGCTAATTGTGGAAGGCAAACCACAGTCTTCCTGATAGTATGTGGTAATTGTCGCTGAATGTAGCTTACTCTTGAAATGATCTTGTACTAGACCATTAAATTCTCAGTTGATTTTTTTTTTAGTTTTAATGAGAAGTTGTGTGGCTTTAGAATAACTTTCCTGCCATATTGTTACCAGTGGAATGCCCTTCTTTAATTGAACTGCTATCCAGCTTATGATATCACCTTACCTTTACTGAGATCAGTTTTTCTATAGAATTTAATTGTTACAGAGAATGATGGAGAAAAGCAAACATTGTCGATCGGGAATAGTAAGAGTGAACTGGAAAAGTTCTCTCGGAGGTTGATCCGTACCGTGGCTAGAATGCTCCTGCATGAAAAAAGGAATGAAGCTGAAGTGTGGGATAGCCTGAAAAAACAAACTGGTTTTGACTGCAAAGAGCTATGGTGAGTACAGCTTATTTTTTTTAATAACACATATTTATTAATGTTACCTGTATGTATCTAACGTTTCAATATATGAGCCACTCTGTGAATTCATAATAGCTCCATAAGAGAATTCCATTAGATGTTTCAAGTCCATAGAGGATAAGTTAGGAGGTTTTTAATTAAACACTTATAATATGATTTTAGTCTCTTTATATGTTATAGTCAAATATGGAATGGCTATAATCAATTTGATGACCCCTGATGGTTTTACTAGTCAGACCTAAATTAGATATAGGAATATGTTAGATTTGGTATACGGCCTCGTTTACAGACACGAGGGGCGTTGCACAGCTTGTCTGATGTTGCATCGCTTGGTCGAATCAACGGTATGGTAATGTATGAGAGCTTTCATGTACAAGCGTCATCACGCGCCTTTTGTTTGTTATTGAGCTTCGATCATCAATACCAAGAAGTGTCATAAACAAAATCAAACTAAAAACTGTCAGTGTGAATAATTATACTTATACAGCTACATCTGTTTATCAACAAACTCAGACAAAGGTTTTAAAACAGTTTTAAGTTCAACCTAATTACAGTCATGGCACTTAGTAATAAAGTCACAAATTTTCAAAATATTATCTTACATTTACGATCATTCATCACAAAAAATGAGCAAAGCAATAATTTACTACTGCCACTTAAAAGTGAAAAGACAAATAACATTTACTGTGAAATCAAGCTTACTTAAATAGCAAGAAATAAAGTACTTTTTGAACTAAACGAGCTCATTTCTCAAGTGCGCTCTTATTTGCCGGGACGTTTCTTTTGGGCAAACGCGAAATCTATTGCATTATTGATTGAAGTTATTGAGTGTTACACGCGGTGGCTACTCGAAGATACTTACGTCCAAATACAAATGTATCGGTCGAGCAAACGATCGTGGTCATCTGATTCCGGCTCGCATTCGCAATTTGATCATGGACGACGACGAAATAATAATAAAATTGCTACTTCGTCAGTAATAATTTTCGCCTTGAGATCAGCCTATCATCGTCCACTGCTGAACGTAGACCTAGAAATCCCCAAAAGAAATCCATTACGAACGGTACTGTGTTGCCTGCGACTATACCAGGTCACTGGTCCAACTGGTGGGAGGCCATCCTACATGGCTAACGTGACCATTTATCATTGGTGTCAGAGCGGGACACTTGCGGAACCAATCAAAAAAAAATATCTTAATACTTACCTATTATTATGCGAAAGTGGAAGCCGACCGAGACTAACCTTTTTTTGTTTAGGCGGGAAAAAATGTACCTAACCGTACACCCCGTTGTTCGGGGCAACGAACAGGGCGGTGTGGGGCCCTCACCCACTAAATAAACCTGCCGTGTGCCGTCTCTCCGCCTTTATTGGCAGGCCACCGGAACCATGTTACATTCCTTCAGTGGTGACCGAGACTAACCTACCTAGACCAAATCGGTCATGTATTGAAGGAAGGTGGAGTCAGGAGTCTCCGAAACCGGCGAGCGTGCATGAAGACAGTTATGAATGTTGAGGAAGCGAGAGATGTATTCAAGAAAAGAGCCTCTTGGCACTCTGTTCTCTCTGCCTACCCCGCAAGGGAAATGGCGTACGTACGTACGTATACTGTCTAAATGAAATTAAACTATTAGTATTCATCAAAATTTTAGATTTAATTACTATAGTAAGAACCTCTTTGTAAACGACGTTTGCAGTATTTCCTTTTGCGTCTAAAACTCTGGAGCATGCAATATAAATCTCTCCGTGTGAAAAACAGTCCTTACTTAATAAATCAATGTTAGTCATTTTCAGTGACCGTATCTGTAAAAAGGCTTCGGTTTAGTTCAATACAAAACCAATCCCAATGACAATTTTGATGTATATTTTCCTTAGTATGGATCTGTTCCATCCTATCTTAAATCAGACATCTCTTATATTTTTAAGGAGAATCCTACAAAATTTCGCACAAGATTAACAAATGCTACTGGAAAGATACAGCTCAAAAAAAACGAATACTAAATATAAAAAAGGAGTTCACAGAGCTGCAGTAATTAATTATCAATAAAACCGTCTACAGGTACACAGAATAGCTGTAATTAATTACCTAAATAACCACCCGGATGTTCACAAAGCAGCCGTTTGTAGGTACGAAGAGAATTATCCAGAAAGACGATCGAAAAGGCGATTGCTTGCGTGGAAGGATACAGCATTTTCTAGTATGAAGTATGATTCTAGGATACTTTACGAAACGTATCGACATCTAAAAGCAATTGGGAGGTGGAGGTTAGGCGTTGCCGTCAGTGACTGCGATGGCTTAGCGCTCTAGAGCACTTCCCCAGATTGGAAGGGACGCAGATTCGAATCCCGCTCGCAGTAAAGTTTTCTTTTTCCACTTTCACTAATAATTTGTTATTTAAAGTACCTAGCTGAGCATGTCAAATGCTAAAATACAGATCAAAATACTTTACGAAAATGATAAATCCGTTTTGTAGAGCACAATAAGATAAGATACGTAAATTGTAACGCCGTTTAATTAAAAAAAAAGAAGCGCCTGGTATATAGTTAGTGACTGTGTTTCTCACTGGAAACTCTTAAATTTGGATCACCATTATGTTATTAAGAAATCTTAATCATCTAAATTGTTCAAAGGAACAAAGTTATAAATCGAAGCTTTTTATAAAAAACGTCGTAGGAGTCACAGTAATTACCGAACGTGGTGAAGAAAATGTTTTTATTCCACGAATACCGTTTAATTCCATCAGTGTATCCTGAACAAATTAAAATAACATAAAAGAATACAGATCTCTCTTAATGTTTGCTTTGCTATAACGAATACCAAGTCCCTAGGCCAGTCACTAAAAATGACTGGCATCGATTTAAAGGACTGCTTTTCACACGGAGATATTTATGCTGCATGCTCGAGAGTGAGTTTTAGACGCAAAAGGAAACACTGCAAACGTCGTTTACAAAGAGGTTCATGTTATAGTAATTAAACCTAAAATTTTGGTGAATACTAATAGTTTAATTTCATTTAGAGACAGTATTTTTTATCAAAATCGTTCCTATTTCAATATTCATTTATTTGCGCGAGCGAAGCCGCGGGAAACAACTAGTAATTAATAAAAAATCCTTTTTTTTTTTTTTTGTTGTCGCTGTGGAAATGCATTTACGCATCCCCTCCGTCAGTGACAAACGAAGGGGTATGTAGGACTCGCCGGGTGCTCAGATCTTAGTTGCGCCCGGAATACCGACTAAAACCACAGCGGCCCCTTCCACGCCTGTTAGCGGGGCGCCAGAGGGTCGTCTTTCGACATTCTACTCTGACGCCCCAGGCAGTTGGCCAACCGGCCACGTCCTGTCGTAATCAAGGCGGTGGGAGAAGGTGAGCGTAGCGACGCCTCCTGCCCCCTGGTCGCCGCCGGCGGAGCGAGTCGGCGTGGGCCAACGCCTCACGTTCCCGCTCCGCGGCCTCCTTCCGTGCAATTACAGCCTCACAGAAGGAGGCAACGGCCGACCAGAACCCGTCACCGTCAAGCATTCGGCTTACTACGGCCGACAGCGACAGGTCTCTTCCAATTGCCATCGACAGGGCGTGGCGCTGGGGCCCCCAGGCGGGGCATTCCTCCAGAGTGTGGCGCACGTCATCAACTTGGGCGCCACACTCGTGGCATCCGGGGGCTCCTTCCCTACCAATACGATGCAGGTACTTACCGAAACACCCGTGTCCGGTAAGTACCTGCGTCAACCGAAAACTGAGGTTGCCGTACCTTCGATTTAACCAGCGGTGGAGGTGCGGTGCAACCGCCTCTAAAGTCTCCCGTCCTGCTCCGGGAGACTCCAGCTCCCCCCTCCACCGCCGGATCAACGTCCTTCGAGCCGCTTCACGCGCTCCGCCCAGACTCCTTTCGGAGATTTCCTCACCCCTGGCCCGCGCTGCAGCACGAAGCCAGTAGACCTCTGCCAGTGCCTCGGCCTGGAGAGGCCAAGGCGGGTCACCTGCCAGCAGTGTGGCTGCGGCCCAGGACACCGTTCGGTACCCCCTAATTGTCCTCACCGCTATGGCCCTCTGCGGACGTCGCAAGAGGGCCCTATTAGAAGCGTTAAGGGAGTCCGCCCAGATTGGTGCACCATACAGTGCCATAGACCGCAGAATACCACTATAAAGTCGGCGGCAGGACGACCCTGGGCCTCCAGTGTTTGGCAGAAGCCTACCCAAGGCCGCGGCAGAATTAACGAGCCTAGGGGCGAGCTGGGCAAAGTGCAGCCCGAAATTCCACTTACTATCTAGGTGCAGACCCAGATATTTCATCTGGGTCTGCACCGGCACGGCAACCCCCTGCACCTGTAGGCATGCTCCTCGGGGGGGACCTCGGCGAGGGCCATGGAACAGGAGGGCCTCAGTTTTAGCTAACGAGACCCTCAGACCCAACATGCTGATCCGGTCAACGACGAGCGCGACTCCAACTTCCGCCGATCGGGTGGCCTCCTCGAAGCCGGTCCTCCTCACGGTGACGAGGGTGTCATCTGCATAGCAAACGACCCCCATCCCGGGAAGAAGCCGGCCCCGCAGAACCCAGTCGAATCCGACGTTCCACAGGATCGGGCCAAGGACGGATCCCTGTGGAACGCCGCGCTCTACCCGATGGCGGTATAGGCGCCCGTCGCCCCCCTCCCAGAGCACGTGCCTCTCCTCGAGGTATGCCTCCAACAACCTCCGGAGATACGGAGGCACTCCATGGAATCGGAGCGCCTCCTTCAACGTCTCGTGAGGGAGACTGTTGAAGGCGTTCTCGATGTCGAGCGAGACTGCCAGAACGACCTCCCTTCTGGCCACTGCCTCGGTGGCGAGGGTTTTCAGGGCAGCCAATGCACCTATTGTGGAGCGGCCTGCCCTGAATCCAAACTGTGATTCTGACAGCCCCGGCCCGACATCCTCGAGGTGCCGGACGAGACGGTCCGCGAGCACCTTCTCGAACAGTTTGGCCGTCTCATCCAGCAGCACCAGCGGCCTATATGCGGAAGGAGAGTCTGGTGGGCGACCCTCCTTCCGCAGCAGATATAACTTTCCGCACTTCCATTGCTCCGGGAACCGCCCAGACCTCAAACATGCGTTGAGCAGTTCCCGGAGCCCATCCTTGATATATTCAGCGGCGACGCCGAGTGCCAGTCCCGGAACGCCGTCCGGACCGGGTGCCTTCCTTCGTCCACGAAGGCGGGAGAGGGCCACTTCCAGTTCCGTGTCAGTGACAGAAGGGATTTGTGCCTCTCCTTCTACCACCGACGGAGGAGCCATTGCTGGGGGGACATGTCCCATGGATCGCGGGAACAGACCCCCCACCAGCTCTGACAGGAGATCTCTTTCCATCGACTCTATGATGGGGGCGCCGTGGGCAATTAATAAAAAATCCTAACCTAACCTGTTTAAACATGTAACAAGTGCAGTACAAATCGACGTTTGACCGAATTCGCCTTTTTCGCTTATAGAATAGACAAGGCAAAGCCCTAAACAGATTATTTTACTTTCCATGTTTGACTACAAAATTTAGGTAAGTTTTAATTTTAATTAAAAATACATCAGTCAAATGATGAAATTGGAATCTATACCGTGGTTTGCCGAAGGGCGCTAGTTTGCCACCCGCGTAGAAAAAAAAATCTACACGCTATATTTAGTACCTACTATGTATTCTTTAAAAAAAATCCAGCAGTACCTAGGTAAGTACAGATTTGAATTAATTAAAACTAGCGATATTATTAATATTGTTTTCAGGGAGCGAATGTATGCCTTAACTTTAAAGAAATTGGATCGATTACTTAATGCTGATGATCACGCAGACTGTCTACCAAAAGCAGCGAGAATGTCCATCACGGATTGGTTGTTGTTTGACACAGTGATCGTACACCAAGATATTGACGTCATCGGAATGGTAAGTATCACTCTATGCCACTTTATTATATTTATGTAAAAACAGCTTTCCATGACAACCATTTATCTTTCCAGAATAAAAGTAGCCCATGATTGGTTCAGTAGTAACCGCTTGAAAACGTAACAAAAAAAAAAACAAACTCACTTTCGCATTAAAAATAACCTATAAGTTAACCTCTTTTTAAAATCGATTGGTTTATGGTTTTAAATTGTTAAAATTTTTTATTCTGTTTAATTAGTTAATAATGATATCATTGCTTTTCAGACTGAAACTTCAACAGGAGATAGGAAAGTGTTAGAAGATCTTTTTGACCTGGTTGAGAAATTTGGGTTGGAGTTATTAGCGGGGTCGAGGCTAGCAGATGCTTGGTCCGCTGCCACTATCGATTATAACAAAGAGTAAGCAAGACTTGGTTATTTTAATAAAAAAATATTTTTACCTATTTTTTTGTATTCTGCCTTTGTGTATTTTTTTGAAAGAATCGTTGCTGCTCCCAATGTTGTCCAAAAAAAACGTAGCCTTAAAATGTGCTGTCTGCCAGTGAAAGCTGTAACTAAATTGGTCCTTCGATTCCAGAGGATAGCTGAAATAAAGACTGGACTAGATGGGCAAAAAAATTAAAGCCACATGTAGAAATTAATTCAAATAATCGTGGGCTAGATTTTTTCCATTGATATCATACATCAAACTTCGTCTGAAATAACTATTATATATTTCAGAAACCGCCAATGCACGCCAATGATGCTACAACGGCGTTGGTATCAGCTAAAGTTAGCGACTAGAGCGAGATTCTACAAATATTGGATTATGTACAGAGGTATCCACAAAAATCTATCTCTGGCTGAACCGTACAAGCCCACACCATTACAAACGAGAATAGCTAAACGGTTTGTATTATTTTATATAAATATACCACAGGCAATGCTCTTAAAACAGTAATCTAGAAGATCCGGGTTCAAAACCTGCTCGTATGCTTTGTCAATTCAGCCATCGTGAAAAAGGCTCGGGTCTGCAAATTTCAATAACACATTCATTCTCAGCGTTTGGGACGGTATTCCAGGTGATGCAGATTCAAATCCTGCTCATGACTTATTTTCGATTGCACATTTTCACACTTTGTGTTAATTTATATGGCTAAGCATGCCAAATGCTAAAAAAATATTAAAACACCCATAGAAGTTGTCTGAAATTAAGTCGTGTGTGCTATCTAGTAACAAAACAATATCAACAAATCATTGTTTTATTGGACATAATAGACCTGTAACTTATGAGTGAAGCCTCTTCAATCAGGTACAGTGTAGAAAGACATGTCTAAGCACAAAATGTTTTTGTAAAAACAATTTATTATCTTATCTATGGGATCTGTCTGAAGTCATCATCTAACTAGAGGGTACTAGGTCGAATTGTCCCAGATTACAAAGCTTTTGGTCAGATTGATATATAACTATAATTTTTTTCAGGTACAAACCATTGGTAGTGACACAATTCATGTCCTGGGAAGATTTAATAAAAAATAAACTGGTCATACTGCCAGAAGAGTTTGTAAGTGTCAAAATACTTTAATAATAATTTATATTGTCAGGCGCATAATAGTTTACCACCGAAGGAATGTAACATAGTTCCAGTGGCCTGCCAGTAAGGGCGGAGAGACGGCACACGACGGGTTTCTTTAGTGGGTGAGTGCCCCACACTACCCTGTTCGTTGCCCCGACCGACGAGGTGTGCGGTTAGGAACACTTTTTCCCGCCTTAAAAAAAAAAAGGCCCATAATAGATTTTTTTTATATTACGAGGATAGGTAATACTTTCTAACATTTACGCGAGTTTCACACATTTTGAAATAAAACTACGTTTACGGAATCTATCGCGTTTACTTGATTTTTATGCTATCCCGACGTTTCGAATACTTTACAGCATTCATGATCACGGGTGGACTTAGATGGTAGATGTCCACCAAAGCTGATATATCATATATATATAAACATAGTTTTATTTATTATATATTATAAACATAGTTTTATTTCAAAACGAGGATAGGTGCCAAGTAATAAGTGGCACAAGAGGCATCACTTGAGCGTCGCCTTTTTTTATACTAAGTGGCATACAAACATACAGCGCACCTGATGGTAAGCGGTTACCGTAGACGCGTCGCCAACTCCCAAAGAAAGGTATAGAAGGTGTTAGAAGGGTAGGAGTAGTACCTACTGTTGTTTCACGCTGGTTTTCTGTCAGAGGGTGGTACTTCTCCAATCGAGCCGGCTCATTCGTGCTGGAATAAGGATCTACCACAAGAAAAACCTCTATTCCATAGAGATTGCTATCTACCTCCTGGTAAAGGGAAAATATAAAATACTTTGAAAAATCCAAAAGTGCACGCCTCATAATCTTCATTTTTCACAATAAAATTGATTATTTGATAACTAATAATGTGTTGGTCTTACTAAGTAGTTTTCAATAAATCACATAGATAGCGCTAATTTAATGGTTTTCATGTCTTATACGCCATCTAGCGCTAATTTTAAGAATTACTTCTATATTGGTTTATAGAAATAGTTCTCAAGAAATAAGGATAGCGCTGGTTTTAGTGTCGAATCGAACGTAAATATTCACTATTTTTTTGTTTATTTAATAAAAAATAAACCACATCGAATCAGACCGTGAAAAGTAATAGGGCTCTATTCGTAGTTGTACTGAATCGTAAAAAAAAATTACTCGATTAGTAAAATCAGTTTTCTGCATGAAACGAGAGTAGTACACACCTCAACGCTTCACTAATGAGGCGTGCAATTTACCCTAGCTTTAGGTCTAGCCATGTATACCTCACACTTATGACAATCGTTTGAGTGGAATACAATTGTATTTTCTTCTGTGTGGATCTACAAAACACAGTTATTGAATCAATTACTGTGAAGAAAATAATCTAATAATCAATGAAAAATCTTAAGTGTTGTCGGGAATACACGTCAATATACAGTAACAAGCACATACAACTATACTGTACAACTAGGCAGTGTAATGTACCGTAGGTATATGTTTGCAATTGGATTACGAATAGTTATATTTGTTTCAGGAGATGAAAGAGATAGAGAAAGAGGGAGAGGCACAGAAAGAGACTGATGGTGAGTTTACATACTTAGATCACTAATATAAATATTTTTTTCACAGTGAATTTCATTGCTGGTTATTAATACATGGTTTTATTGGCTGCGTCGAATGAGATGTTTATTAATGTACGGCAATGATATATTATAAAGCTAATAGTTAGAGAAAAAGATGTCTATGTTAAGCTATTTAGGCAAAGGCAACATTTTTTTTAGAATTTTTGGTCCGTTTTGTTCGCACCACACTCAAAAACTACTGAACGGATTTCGATTATACTTTTTTGGTTGATAGATATTGATTACACTTAAAAACTGGTATAAGTTTTATCCCGCTACTATATCGGGAACTTGAAACAACAAACAAAACTAGCAATTGTTTTTGAGTTTTTTGTTATTGTGTATGTTGGCAGACGAGCCACGGCCCACCTGATGGTAAATGGTAACCGTCGCTCATGAACTCAACTATACCAAGAGTATTGTCAAGCCACTGCTCACCATTTCATTTCACATTTATGAAATGAAAGAATTAACGGCTATCTCCTGCTACAACAAAAACACACCGATGTCCTTCATGACCGGTCACACAGGAGATGGTGGTACCAACCCGCTCGGGCCCGATAGCAAGTGAGTTCTCCCACTTGGTACCCAGCCCTATCACCAGTAATGCAATGGGTGATAATTGCTTACTTCCCTTGGTTGCCTCGTACAACACCCGTGGGAAAGAATGGGGTTGTGACACTTGTATTCTTAGTCCATCACCACACGATCTCCTTCACTAGCACTGATTGCCGAATGTTTTCAAATTAATATTAGTCTTTAAGTGCTTGGCATCGGCTATGTATGATTACTGCTATTTGAACACTAATACAATAGTTTGCTATTCGGCGATTATGAAATAAAAAATCCAAAGATTCAGTTGTCGTACATTGTTAGCCTAAGAACCAACAGCCACAAAAAATACGTTTTGTGTGGTTAATAACAACTAAATTTGACTGTAGGTAAATGAAAGTCATGGACATTACCGAAAATTGCATAATTGCCAAAATAGTTGCCCTTTTTGAGGTTATAATGGGTAGGTTGTTAGGTACAATAGCTAAATCGGTCTAGCCTTTTTCGAGTGATGCTCTTACCAACAAACAGCATTTATTTTTTATTTAGGTATATAGATTATTAGTTTCGCTTTGAAAACAACGCTCTAATAAACAAAATTGCTTTTTCACGTTTTGAAGATCATTTTAAAGAGAACAATTGACTAGGAAAAATAAATCCAGAATGAAAAAAACGTCCGCTTTCTATGAATAAATGCCAAATCGAGCTTAAATCCTATAAATATCTATATTATGATACCAGATGATTAATATTATACGAATTTAAAGCAATATTTTTATAAGATAAATTAACTTTACAGAAAACTCACCTGATGTTGTTTGTATTGAACAAGCCGTTGAAATTATAGACTTAGAAAATCAGCCAGGTATTGAATCAGAAGATAGAAGTTCGCCGCAAAATGAAGATTTGGCAACCATTTCAATCAAACAGGAACCAAAGGATGACGAGATGGACATTGATGAAGACACACCATATCAGAACCGGCTAGATAAAATATCGCATTTTGCTGAGGCTGTAATGGAAGCGACTACTATGGAACTTGCAGAAATCGAGTTAGCTGAAAATATTGCGCCAGTTTCTACTCGTGACCAACCAGAGGAAGGAGTTGCGCTTGCAACTGAGAATACAGAAATTGATTTAGATCATGATAAAATCCAACATTCGTGCTCTAAATTGGTGGATTCTACAAATCAAGCTGAAACACCAACTTGTTCAACCAAAGAAAGTGATGTAAATGATGCTACGGAAAATCAGGGTAAATCAGTCTCTATAGTGGATGACGGAGATGTGGGTACTGTAGTTGCTGATGAAAACAATGACGTAATTTTTACGGATGATTTAACTTCCGATGATGACATTCAGCTCGTAAAAATAAGCAACGAGTCCCAGCTGGTACTCCCACAAATAACAAGCGTTTTTGGCGGAGTTAACGATTCTACTGAAAGTTTATCTAAAATAAGCCAGTTAACTGCTCACATACCTAATGACGTCAGTAAGGGTACTATTGAAAAGGAATCGGCTTCGAGTAAAAATTCAAATGATTCTGTTTTAGAACAAAATATCAAATCTTTGGAAGATTTTCCTATCGAAATAGACAGTGCTGATGATGTGAATGATGACGCTTCTAACAAACAGTTGTTAGTACCAGTTAACGATTCTGTTGCTCAAAATTTCGATGTCAAAGAAGATATAAGCACAAATTTTTTTGGTGAATTGTCCAACGATATTGACTTTGTTGATGATGGTATACAAATAATTGATGATGGAATTGCATATAAAGATGAAGATTGCTCATATAAAAATGGTAAGTCTATTTATATATACTCTTTGCAGATGGAATGGAAAACAATGGTTTATTTAGCGGGTGAGGGCCCTACACTACCCTATTCGTTGCCCCTAGCGACGGGGTGTGCTGTTAGGTATATATTTTTCCGCCTTAATAAAAAAAAACGGTGGGGGATAACAGATAGGGCCTTATCTGTTAGTCACAACTCTTCATTTTCAATGATATTACATTGGTTTATAACAGCTTAGGTATATTATTAGCATCGGGAGGGGAATTATCAGAGCTTCTGAGGGCAGGCCGAAAACCGATTCTCAAAGGCACCCAGAAGTTGTTTAACTTCGGCATGGGCGTCAGGAACGACGTTCCATAGTCGTGGACTAGGAGCGTGGTGTTGCTGTTTTTAAGAAAGGTGATAAAACCCTTTTAAAGAATTATAGAGCCAGATTCGACGACTTCTCCCACACGAAGCCGGTTTTCCATAAGACTATAGCAGGGGTCTCCAAACTTTGAAGCCTTAGGGCCATAATGATTTTTTCAGTATGTTCCAAGGGCCAAAACACACATACATTAATCTCAGTAGTGTTTTTTGTTTTACTGTGAATGGGATTAATTTCAATTATTTGTTAGTTATTAATATGCTTAAGCTTAGATACCTACTTAAGTTAAAAGTTTTCTGCGTGATTATTTCTGTCGTTAAGTTTTATCTTGCAAGTAAATAAAACCGAGTAATTATCATTCTGTTTTCTTCTTCAACTTATCACAGCAATAGTAACAACAATAAGACATTGGCTGTCGCGGGCCAGATTGACACTAGTCTTAGCTGTCGCGGGCCGGATTGATGGTACTGGTGGGCCGGATTTGGCCCGCGGGCCGTAGTTTGGAGACCCCTGGACTATCGAAACTTGAGCGGTGTTGCAGCACCTTCAGCGGTGCCAAATTGACTTACGTTACATCGAAGTGTTGAAGTGATTATATAGAAACACCACCATCTTATTCAGAGTTCAGAACAAGAGTACGAAACCGATCCAACTGCAGAAAGGTGTTAGGCAGATATAATTTATATTGGAAGCTGTCTTCAAGCTCTTGGACTGAATCTGATTCAGTATCATCATCGATTGTAAATACATCTTTCACCTTCGATTTGCAGTTAATATCGTAGTCCCGGCAGATTCGCTGTAGGTACCTACTGCAAGGACGCTGTACTATGCTCAACGACCCCAGCAGGGGTTCCCAACTGGTGGGTCTAAAAAAGAACATGGGTATTACGAAATTTATGTACAATGCCTATGTCATTTCAGCACCGGCTCTAGTTGGGAATGAGCGATGATCTCAAAGTTGTTGACCACTATGTCTACCTGGGACAAACAGTCCAGTTAGGCAGACACAACTAAGACAAAGAGGTCAATTAACAAAATCTGGAAGCTTGGCTGGGCAGCGATCGGGAAACTAAGTAAGATCTTCTCATCCACAAACGAATGTGCACGACCAGTATGGGTTACCAGTGATAACACCTCCGTTTCTTCAACAGAGCCGTAGTCTTTCAAGTTGGTCTTGTATCAAGGCTCAAGGTCGCTCAGCGTGCCATTGAGCGGGTAACACTTTTTCTACGTGATTGAATCTATAATACAGAGAACCGTAGGAGAACAGGAGTGACATGCCCACTGGGTTAGCACGTTAAAGTGGCATTGGGTAGGCCACGATCATCGCTCGATGAACTGATAACGGTTGGGAAGAAAGCTTTTCGAGTGGCGATCACCTATTTGACAGTGCCGGGAAGACCCCCATCCCCTCAGGTGCACTTTGTGTTTGTAGCTCATGTTGTAAAGGCGGTGCATTTAATTCGCTATAATGTCATGTCCATTATTTAGCAGTTATCCTATCATACCCAACTGACTACCACACTGACTTCAATTATTGTTACAGATAGAATAGAAACTAAAATAACATCTGAAATATTAGAAAAGGATAATCTGATCAAGGATGAAGATACAGTCGATGAAAGCAACAAATTTGATAAGTTACTTATGATTCCTGTAGTTTATACTGTGAAATTAGAAGACATGGGAATATTGCCTGTAGAATTGTTAAACCATGTAGATAATAAAACTTTAATAAACACTATTTGCTCTAAAAGCAAAGTAGTAACCAAAACTGTAGAATCATATACGAAATCAGAATCTTACGAAGACCAGAAGATTATAAAAAAAGTCAAACTGTCTAGTTGTCTGCTTCAAAAACCGCGTAGTCGCACGTATCATCCTATACAGTTGTGCAAGAACCCAGATTTTAATACTAGACTTAAAAGGTTAAATGTAGGATTTTTTAGTTCATCTCGTAATAGACTACTATATAAAGCATGCCAACCTATCACTATAGATGTTAGCAAAGCTTTTGAAAATAGGCTTTTAAATGGAACATTATATTTACAATGCGACAGTAAGGAATTCCATGGTAAAATGGGATTCCCTGAAACTAGAGGTTCTTCTGTGTTGCCATCTGCTATGCCTGCCCAAAGTTTGATAGATAATACCGAGGGAGAAATAGTACCTATTATATATCGTCATATTAACACTAAACCTGTTGAAACAACTTCAGAGCGGAACAAGGTTATAAATTTGCCAGATATATCTGAGATTCGACGAATTAATCAAAAATTGCTCACAGCTCAGGTGACACCTATTCAGTTTAAAAATGATGGTGCAGATTTATCTGCATCTCTAGTTTCATCAAATTGTAACATTAACAATACGAAAGCTACTGCAAACCCAGCTTGTAACAATAATTCATTAGATAAATTAGAAAATAACATAGCCATTAATCCAACAATAAGTAAATCTGTAGTAACACCTAAAGTTGATTCACAAACATCGGGCAATGCACGAAACTGGGACTGGAAAACAGGCTTTAAGGCCTCTTGGAAATCAAAAGAAATGAGACCAGACTTACCATGGACCAATACTAATAATAGACTTTATACGCCAGATACATTATTAGCATTAGACACACTCAATAAAATGTTGTTTATGTTTACTAATGATGAAGACTTAGCAATGTTCGCAAAGTCCAAAAAGAAGAAGACTAAAAACACTCCCAGTGGTGACCAAATGAAATTTTCTAACAATAAAAAGACAGCTCAGAATGATGATACTGATGAGGTGCAAGTTATTAGTGAAAATGAAGTACAGGCTACAATATCCCAAAAAGATAAAAGTAAAACTGTGGTAGCAACCAAAAGACAAAAAACTATATATTGTTGCTGGGCTCGTCAAAGAATTGCTCAACTTAAATATCTTAGGAAGCGTAAACCAAAACATATGTGTCCATTTCCATTATGTCTGTGTTGTTGTAGAATGGCCTTATTAGAGTACTTTGAAATAGTCCGAGAAGATAAAGACAAGCCCTCTGCCTGGCTTAATTTACTAGCTATTGAAGAAAAATGTAATGCAGAAAATAATGTTATTTCACAAAAGAAAGATATTTCCACCGACGTGGCGGAACTTATACCCATCCAAACAACACCAGAGTCATCGACGACTAAAGATAATGGGCTCGAAAAAACCTATGTAAAAGAAACACCTAGTAATGAAGATGCTATTGTTTCTAATGGTAAATATAATACTGGTGAAATTGTCTCTAACATTGTAAAATCAAAAGTGGAGCACGCGCCGGTTTGCAGTGATAATTCCACTAAAGGGTCGATAGACTATTATGTAGACGACTCTTCGACGTTAGGAGCTGAGGTCTCCATCATCACTTCTGAAGATTCTGCAGTAAGCGCTGATATTACAGACGTAGAAAATCCTCTTTCATCAAGAAAACCACGTATTCGTGTGACGTCTTCAAATGTAACGGATTCTGGAAATCCAATACATAAAAAACACGTAGAGGTACCACCAAAGAGGTTACCTCAAAGAGGGCGCCCAAGAATTAGAGATAATTACCGAAATAAAGAACAATTAACTTCGCAGCAGAATATTGGTCTTAACATTGAGACACTTAATAATACAACGTTTGTGGATTCTTCTAATATCAATACTGTAAAAGAAGGAACTTACCAGGGTATTGTAAAAGTTCGCAATGATTTGATACAACCAGCGGCACCAAAATCAGCAGGTACACAAACGACTAATTCGAATCAAAAATATCTGTATTTAAACAGTAAACAAATTTCTGAATTGCCCTCTGATAACCCTATACATCTGGGTAAAAACAAAATTCTACTTACAAACCTCAAATTTCCACCGAATTTTAAAGCGTTTGAAGCCTATCAACGGAACCTAAGACAAACTATGGCCTTACCCAAGGGTATTAATTTGGTTTTGCAGCCAAATGGACGGTTAACTTACACCCGTGACCGTAATGCTTTAGTTACCAGAGAGTTTATTGCAGCGATGCCACATTTAATTGAGGCAATTCAACAACAAATAGATTCTGCTGGTGCAATAGATGTACCACCTCTGATTTCTAATATAGATAATGAAATTATTTGTCTTTCGGATGATGATACATCTGGCGTTACAAACATAGATAATAATAAAAAATCTGACGAGACCCTAACTAAAGTTGACGACCAAAATAAATCTAATTGCTCTTCAAACCCGGAAACACAAACACACTTAGAGACGACAGATAGAATTGACTTCAATACTGAAAAAAATAATACTATAACAAATGAAAATATTACGGTAGTGACCGATTCTGAAGAGACTACCACTGTTATAGACAAAAATACAAACGAAATTAATTCAAGTTCTTACGAATCTACAAATAAAAATATAGATGTCAAATGCAATGAAAATATGCATCAAGAAAACAACAGCAATGAAACTAGCAACATTTCTTGTGAAATAAGTTTGCAATCTTTCGAAACGGGTGACAAATATAACCATATTGAGTTAAATAGGGAAGAGTCTACAGCCAGTACACTCGATCATAATAAAAATCCTTCTTTAGAAACTAATGTAGACTCTTCTAAAATGCTTAATGAAAATATTGATATAGAAATTAAGGAAGATAATAGTAAAACTAAGAATATTCTTTCGGATCTAATGGCTATGTCGGGTATATCTCCAACAGAAATTGTGCAAGAATTACCCGTACAGGCTACGCCTTCAGAAACACCAAGCACTCAACTCCCTATTCAAAAAAATATATCTGCGCTGCCTGAAAACCAAGTAGAATCCACAAGTATAATGAAAATTACTTTACCCAAAAATATAATTCAATCTGAAGTAAACCCGTCAGCATATATAGATACACAGGAACGACCCGAAACTGTAGGTAGTGTAAAGAATACGAATTTGGCACATTTGCTCACACCAATCACCTCGTTGTCAGAGCTTAAATATGCGTGTTTGCACAAAGGTTTATTTTTCAAGTTAGATTTAGATACAAAAATACTTTTGCCTATAAACGTTTGCATGAAAAATCACAATGAACCGATGCCACGTACAGCAAAGCTAAATAAAACTAGTTTTAAATCACCAAAGGAGGCTATGATTGACTTGACTAATGATGATGAGTCTGAAGGGCCTAAGATATCACAAAAGCAGTCACTATTGTTAACCAACGAACTGGTTAATGTTGCTGACGTAAATCTAGCATCAACAAGTGATGCTGGTGAACATTCTAAAACTAATGAGGGTGACGCTAACCAAAATGTTAAGACAAGTATAAATTGTGGAACGGAAGATGAACAAGTTAAACCAATAAAGCTAATTAGCGTGCCCCCGTCAATTTTACAACGTCATTTAGCGAATATACAAAAACGTATAATCGATATTCACAAAAAAAATAATTTGATTGGCCAAAAGCGAAAGCGCATACACGGCAAGATGTTCTTAAACCATAAATTAGAGCAGAAATATGCGACTAATAGGAAAAATGAGATTAGTAGATTTACATTTGAAACTAGTAGTGAGGATTCACTAGACAGCTCGTCTGATGAAGAACCACTAGCAGTTATAGCCACTAAAAAAAGAAAAATTGAAATGAGTGCGCAATATGAAGTTCCCAATGAGCAAAGTCATGACAAATGCGACTCGCCTGTGACCAAAGAGAAAAATATTTCGGATGCACATATAAGCGATGGTACCGCTGTAGGAAAGGATGGTGACGGGGAGTTGTGTGTGGAGCCTGAGGAAGTTTTTATGGAATACCTGGATGAGGAATTGTTAAATGAAGATGAACAGGATGAGACATGTATTTTAGGTGTTTAAAATAGTCTGGTATATCCGTTTTAATTTATTCTATAATGGAAGTGTTCTAAAAGATAACAAATTGTCTATACCTACAGAAACTTATTAATAGTTTCTGGTTTGTATTTTTAGCAGTAGATATGTTACTTACTACAACGAGGAATTAAAAATTGCATGGATCTTAATGACTGTGACGAAGAGTTTATGAGCTAGGAGTACGTTTCTGTGATAGTTAGCGATTAAATGCGTCCCTAAGGATTGGGAAACACGCAGGTTCGGATCTATTAAGCAGTTATTTTTTTGTCTATCACAAAATTAACACCTAAAAGACATGACCAATTAATTTCTACATTTTAAATTTTTTACTTACGGTAGACATATTATGTTTAACAATAAAAGGTAGTAGCCAACCCTGGGCTCTATCCAAGCTAGGCACTTAAATAATCTTGCTCATTGCACATGTAACCCATAGTGGGGACCCTCATGTCCGTCAGCCAGTTGTGAACAGTATAAAGCTGAAGCTGTTGTGATTATAGGGGCTACAGGCTATTTATTGATCTGGATTCGATGTTTTAAGTGTAGCAGGGAAATCTATTGTATTAGCTTCGCCGACATGGAATTCGGTTTGTAAATATTTGCATGTTAGTTCATTGTATCTTGTTGAAAATAAACTGTATGACTTAAGCATTTTAAACCCTGTGTAAATATATGAGAGAAGATGTATCTTAAACCATGGTCGCGTGTGATGTGGTTCTTCATGGTCAGAATTATTTTTAAAAAATATTAATTTATGACACTAAATATTTCAAATTCCAATTTTATGTTGGGAGTAATAATGTACATAATGTAAGATTTTATTTATTAGGCTGGGTAAATTGTGAAGTTTATGTAAAGATTGGTCTAGCTAGTTAATTAATCACGTGAAAATAATCACAATTTTGCGTTTCAACTAGACGTAGGATTGAAGACACATAAGGATACCAAGTCAGCAATTCAAATGAGGTTATATAATATCTTTTAGATAATAATCTTTATTAAACCAAGTAGAAACAAGAAAATGGAGTCTCTGCCGCCTGCATTAGGTTGTGTCTGTGCCTCAGGAGACAGTTCCTTCGCATATTAGGTACATACACAACTTTCTTACAATAATACAATGTTGGTGGATTATGTTATAGTATTAATGATAGAATTGAATATGTTATTTATTTAAGCTATGTTGAAAGTGTATTTAATTTTTAATTTTGATATATTTACAACATTTCAAAACGATTTATTGTAGTGTCCTCAATATTAGGGTCATAGAATCACCAAATTAGTCGATCAATCAATCAATTTAGTCGATGAGATCACATCACGACGCTTAACATCGACTAAGTTTGACGAGAAAGTCACTAACTATTGCATGCACCTTACATAGGTATAGGTAGGTACACTGCCGTTCCGAAGTCTACAAGCGGCAACGGAAATTACCATAAAACAAAACAATTTAAATTTAGTTTTTAGACAAAACTTTTTTTTTTTTTTTTGCATGTTATCCAGGCAAGTAAAAAACATTTTATCCCGGAAAAATGGACCGATTCTGTGAGATAGCAATATTTGCTATTATATTGTCCCAGTCTAGTTAAGCAGAATCTAATTTGACGTAAAATATGAAATAACCATTAATTTAAGATTCATTTATTTCATTCCATCCATCCATCAGCCTTTTAACGTCCACTGCTGGACATAGGCCTCCCCAAGAATGGGGGATAGTGCCGTAATCGCCACGCTTGGCAGGCGGGTGGGCGATCGCAGTGGATGTTGTTAATACTTGAAGGAGTGCTGCTGCCCACTCCCTCGATATTCCCTTAGTCGGCTCTTACGACTCCCATGGGTGGAGAGGGGTGGGTCAATTCTAAAGCCGGCCCCACATGGCTATTATTTCATTATTTTCTTAAAATAATCTTAACTTGATTTGGTTCCATTCGCTCATAATAGTTGCCACAAATGTTATACGCTCGTACGAATTCAATTGTTTTACCTTTTTGGCCCTGTAAAGTTACCTACGCTACGTTATAGGTAATAACAAAATAGCTATTCTTAAAGTTTTTGTTGGTCTCTCTGGTCCGACTAATCTTCTCCAGTAGTTTCAGAATGTGTATGTTGTTGCCTTGCAAAGACGAGATTTAATTTGTTACGTTTTTAAAATATGACGCACAAATATGCTAGTAGCAAAAAACCTAGTTCAGCAAAGTATCTGGAGTTTCTAGAATTTCTACATGTAAAAAAAACAGCATCACGCCTGTATTTCCCGAAGGGGTAGGCAGAGGTGTATTACACACCCACGATTCGCCAGCTATGTTTAGGTCCCACGTAACAGGGGGTGAGCCTATTGCCGTCTACCGGGCACATTTTCAAACTCCGGGCTGCTACTGAGAATTTTTCTTTATACGAAAATGCTCAATAACATTGCCCGACCCGGGAATCGAACTCGAGACCTCACGATCAGCAGTCGCACACACTACCGCTGCACCACCGAGGCAGTCAAAATAATGTAATTAGAACATAATAATTAAGACATTTTCCGGGGAAAGCAATCGTAAATTGTAGTAATATATCAGTGCCGTATATTCAGCTCATAGTAAGCATAGTTTTTTGAAGTCTGGTTTTTAGCGTTCTAGTTTTATATTGTTTACTGCGCCAATGATAATTCGGAACTCATTGACTTTGACGCAAGCGCTTCCCTATGGATGACGCAATGGGTCCTCACAGCATGCGAGGCTTTTTTACGAATAAGCGCTTTTGTATTCTTCACATACACCAATACGCGTTTCCCAATGCAAACCATTTTCTGTAATAAACTTGATAAGAGTTTCAAAGAAGTCATGAGCCTTTGCACTTTCGGTAATGTTTTTGCAGAATTAGAGTTTTTCTACAGTAATATTGTCAGCCACAAAGCAAACGTAACCTCATTAAACCGCCGGCACTCGCGTCTCCTTATAGGTGATGAACAGTCGCGTACGGGTCGAAGAGACCCAGATTTTGAATGTATTGTTTTGAATAACGTAATGAAATTTCGGGAGTATTTGTAAGTTAAATAGAAAGAGCATAGTAAAATAAACTTAAAAATAACAATTGTTTATTATATCGAGAAAAAAGTAACATAAATCACAAAATTCAAGAGATCACTGCTAATTCTTACTTTTTACCATATAGGAACTAAAAAATCACTAACTTTTTTATATAATCTAGAAACATAATAAATTGTAAGGAAACATAAGATACCAACAGTCAAAAGGCGTCAGTGCATCTTTAGCTTCATTGATTGGCCCTGTTGCTTGGCTTATGATATTGTGTGCGCCCGTAGTGCAAACATTTCTTGGAGGCTCTTCAATACTCCAATGGGCACCATTCCTACCCACGTAGTAACCTTGACGGATGTAACTCAAAGGCACATCATTCAAATAGGGTCTTCATTGCAGAAAACTGGCAGATACATTGCCGGAAGGAAATTCAGGAAGTTCATCTTCGCCACTCTGACAGGAATCTGAGTCATAGTTGTAAATCTCCAAATGGTCTTCAATTTCTGAAGAAATTTCACCTTCAATGTCTTCCTCGTGTAAAAGATTTATTATTCCCTTTATATTCCCTTGAATGACTCAAATGATTTCGCGACATATCTACGAATAAATAAAACTAAAATAATACACAACACACACATAACAACATAGCATCACGCCTGTATTCCCCGAAGGGGTAGGCAGAGGTGTATTACACACCCACGACTCGCCAGCTATGTTTAAGTCCCACGTAATAGGGGGCAAGCCTATTGACGTCTACTGCCCGGTAGACGACATTTCCAAACTCCGGGCTACTACTGAGAATTATTCTTATTTTTTTTTACGAAAAATCTCAATAACACTGCCTGACCCGGGGATCGAACCTGAGACTTCATGATCAGCAGTCGCTTACACTACCGCTGCACCACAGAGGCCAAAATAATAATTTTGAAATGAAAAAATACACTTACACATTACGTCGCACAAGGGTCGAAACGACCCGTACTCACTTGACACGTCCGTACTGTCCAAACCCCGTGCGGGAACTGGCTGAGACGGGGTGTGCGGATAGTCTATAATGCAACTTGAAGGTACTTAGGGCGACGGCACGAATGAACTAATACAAAAACAGTTATGACGCGAAAACTAGAGTACTGGGTCTTTTCGACCCAGGCGCGGCTACCCGCGGGTTAAGTTGCAGACCAAATTCCTTATTTTTTTTTTGCGTATGTGTAGTTTTTTTGTTTTTAAACCTTTGAGCGCCACCGATGTGGTATTGTACCGCGTTATATGTACAGCTACCAACGTATCGCACTCAAAAGGGAAAAAAAAGAAAAATAATTAATATAGAGTTATATATGCGTAGAATTTGGCGTTACACAACTAGCTCAGTCATAAACTAATAAAGTCCTCCTCTTAATCCTAATCTATACCTACTAATACTAAGTGATATTATAATATTCTCTATAGAGTGCAAGTTTTGTAAGTTAAGGAGGTTTCATTACATTCTGGACATCCAATCCAAGATCAAATCGCGAGCAAAAGCCTGGAACTAATACCTAAGCAGAAATAATATAAATACGGTCTCAGTCTGCGACACTTTATTTAGAAGATATCTCACAGAAAAACGTCCATTTTTCTGTCATAAACTTTGTACTCCTGATCATTATGTACTTATGTAGAAAAAAGAGAAGATCCACAATTAGGAACTAAACTATAAATCAGTGCAGGGTCCGTAGAATGTAACTGACTAAATCGTATCGTCTCGCTTGTGATTGGTAGAGAAACTGACGCGTGATGCCGAATAATCCCTCGACCAATCACGGTGATGTTTCAACCAATCACAATGACACAATGCAATGTCGATACGATTTAGTGAGATTCATTCTAACACGCTATATTAGATATTCCTGCACTTTTTCGTTTAAGTGTCGTAATGGCACTCTAGCAGCCGCAACGCCCGCAACGTATGTACAAGCCTAACAATACTAAAATCTCTTTTGAAAAACTCTATCTCTTTTTCTGTCATTCTTTCTGTATAGTGTCATAAACTCAGGCACGCAATTATAAGCTGTTATTATATTTTAAAATTAATGCGAAATGAATGCTATACATTTCAGTAAGATATATATACAACTGAACTTTTGCCACGAATTCTATACAATTGTGTACTTATCCTTAATTTATAGATCAATGGACGTCGAGCCTGTTTATTTTAGTAAAGGGACAACACAACACAACTTTATTACATTATCTGCCATTAGTTTTGGTATATATATCGCTCGTACAAGATGAACTATCGCAGTTAACTTGATTAACAGGATTTGTTAATCTTCTGTGATATTAGATGATAAAAATAGGGTTTTTATGTAACAAACAATCACAGTATGAAAACAGTGAAAGACTTCTCTGGTTATTGAAAAATGTATATAATGTGTGCATGCGAGTAGTTTGTGAGAATTATGTAAGAATAATTAAGACTAATATAGAGATCTCTTGTGTACAATTAAGTAGGTAAGTACCTATGTCCTTAAAATATATCTATTGGTATAAGACATATTTTGACAAATTCAGTAAATTTTAATTCTGATTATATTTCATATCCGTGTGTCTAATTTTAAAGTCTGCTGTTGGAAATTCTTGTAAACATTATTGTGATGTTAATAAATTCTGTTTGAAAATATTATTTTCTTTTATTTTTAACACCCAGAGTGGATTATAAATTAACTAGGTAAATATATATAAATAATACGGGTCAATATCCTAGCGTATTCTCATTCGCCTTCATGGTATCATCAAAGAGGCTTATACTTCGGTTAAAATTTACCGTCATATGGTAAATTTTAGAAATTTAGTCGAAACCGGGATCTGATGCCTCATCCATACGCTTGATGTTTGCCACAAATACCAAACACAACAAATAAAGTCCCAAACATCGGCCACAATCACCAAACACAAACAGTCGTCCTCACACTCGGCGAACATGTCAGTATTTTCTGAATCGGCAAACATGGCGGACGACGGGCTTGTAGCAGCTATCACTTTCGGGTTGACCATTTTTATTTTAAATATAAACAAAATCAACTCTTAAGAATCTGTATGTATCTAAATCTGTGCATGTATACACGGCCCCAAAAATGATTCCATTTGGTTATAAGAAACCATATTTATATCGTCTGCTCCTAAAACATAAAACACATTAGGTATATCAAGTTCAAGAAAGAAAAAAAGTATGGGAATAAGTATGCAGTTATTTACTTATTCCCATACTTGTTTAATTTTAGTACCTATTTTTGTTGTTATAGCGGCAACTACCTAAAATACATACATACATGCCTATTCTGTGCTCTAACTCTCTAGCTACCACGATTCATGAGATACCCCCGGTGACCGACAGTCGGACAGCGAAGTATTAGTTACGAGGTCCCGTTTTTACACTTTGGGTACGGAACCCTAAACAACAGCTTTGAATTCCATGTAATGATAAAAAAAAAAGATAAATGATAATACTTGGTCAAAACTAACTAACCTAGGTACAGCAGAACGAATCGACGCTTGTTGTTTTCTGAAGTGTCTCCTGAATGTAGCGATTAATATTTATTTTTTATTTTTTTATTCTTTCATATTTTTATTCATGATCACATTGAGGCGGGTCCACGCATCCTGTACCTTCTGCCTATTTTTGTGGTTAGGGTCTTTTGAATTCCAAATGCATGGCTCATTTTGATACGCTTCTAAAAAGCAAAGAGTTGTGTCTTCCGACCAATCACACATGATTACGCGCGAAAACCTATTATATTGTAGTCTTTGGCTCCAACAACGATTTATCGACGCGCCGCACCCGACGTCCACCGCCCGTAAGCTCGCGCGCAAGAGTATGGTTCCTCAGGAAATATTACTAAGTAAGCTTTATTAGTATTATTTAGTTTGGTTAGCGTGTTGGACCAGAATCACTGGTATATGGGGAATAAGCTCACCCTCTATTATATTCAGGCTAAATATTGGTAAAATATGGGTGCACTGCACTTCACTTCTGCCTATCTTGTCAGGGAACCTCATAAGGTTGATATTTACTTTATTTGATTTTTGAAATTGTGCGTTTTGTTTCAAATGTGCCCAAATAAGATAGTTTTTGTAAGACTGATAGTCAAATTTAATTATAATTGATGCAGCAGAGTACTTGGCTGTTGATATTGATATTAATTTAAACTCCCTCAAGAAGAGGACAAACATCTGCAGCTTGTAAGTTATTTTATTTAACAATTTGTACTTAAGTATGTTATGTAGAAAACATTTGTTTTACATGGTAGAAAAGTACTTAAAATAAAATTTTAATACCTATTGACTAATGCCGGGTCCTATATTCAAACTACCATTCATAAGTTTAAATACCTAATGACTAATGCGGAGTTCCTATATTCAAACTCTACCATTCATTTTACATACAAATAGTTGTACTATGAAGGATATGTAAAAATTTAGCTATTGGTATACAAACTGACCCATATTTTAAATATAAGAACCGGGCATTAATATATTATTATAATTTTATTTGGTTACAGATAATGCTTTAGAAATTCCAATCGTTGTTGGCACTTCTTCAGCTCAGATGGAAGCATAGTCGCAGCATGCACCTGAACCAACACAGACTGGTAATAATAATATATTCTACTCAAGCATGTAATTTTGTTGCATTATCATAATTGAAGCATATTTTACAGGTGTCGAGAGTCCTATAAGCAGACCTCTAGCGGATCGCCCTCGCCACAGACGTAGGTATAAGATCCAGTATTGCTAGTAAGTTTAGCGTTTGAATACTTAAACCAATAAAGTAAAATTATAGTTATTTCGACAGTAGCATAAAGAACCAGCCACATTAAAAAATAGTTCCAAAATTTAAAATCATGTTTTATTTTAGTGCCCACAAGAATCGAACCAGAATGGGTTATGGAGTTAGAAAGGTGCAGAGTGGAATCTGAAAGAAAGCTCGCAGATGCTGCTCTCATAATGGCAGAGGCAGCGCGCACGCTCGTGCAGCTTGTGCAGCGTCAGCAGGAGGACATACGCGCTCTGGTGCAGCTCACGCGAGAGCAGGCCGCCTGGCGGCCAGATACTGGCCATTAGTTTATTTCTTTACTGTACCTATTTAAATAATTTTTATAGTATTACTTTTAGTTTATATTTTTATAGTATTAGTTTATATAGTTTTTATAGTCCTATTACTTAATATAGTACTAGCTGACCCGTGCCCACTTCGTTGGGCATTAAACATTTTAATCTAAAAATCTATTTTTTGTGACTTAAATATAAAAGTTAGAAATATGCTGTCGCTGACTTTTTTTGTAGATAATTAAGCTTTAAAACTTTTCTATAGAATTCAATCCTATATCTCTCATCGTTAAGGCAGCGTTCGCAAGAAGAAGTTAGTTCGACCATTTTTTCAGGCTTATTTTGCAAATCCGACTACTAAGAAAAAGTCTTTTCCTATTTCGGGTTAATATATAGCCTATGACACTCACAAATAATATGGCTTTCTATTGGTTAAAGAATTTTCAAAATCGGATCGGATTTCATTTAAGCCACGCGTACATCGTGCCATCACGTGTAAACTTCAAGTTTCATTCACAATGTATCCATCAATATCACACGGGTTAGAATAGTGTAATTGTGATTGCTTGAGAGATCACCGTGATTATTGCGGATTCCGCTGACGTACACGTCGCCCCAGTTCGTCTCATGCATGCTCAATGGGGTTTAAGTCGAGGCTACGTGCTGGCCACTCCATGTGTGTGAAGAAATCCTAGCCCACACGTGAACAGAGCCTCCGCTGTATGGTACTTTTTCTTATATACAGGCTTGGTTATAGCGCTCTCCCGGTCTTCTGTGCACTCTTTTCCTCCCGTTGTGCTTGTATAAACAGAATCTAGACTTGTCTGAAAACATAGCTCTGGACCAGTCATTCACAGTCCAATTCTTGTGTTCTCTACCATAACTCAGCCTTGAGTTTCTGTGGTGTCTTTCTAGATTTGGGCCATTTGCAGGTGTTATTGGCTTTAAATTTGCTTCAACCAGACGCGGCCTTACTGTATCCGTACTCAGATTGTTTCCTCCAGCTCGTAAATGATGATACTTTACTTTAACAGCTGTAAGAAAGCGATTTCTTAAAATTGTTGACACCATATAGCAATCCTCCCACACCTCGTGCACCTTGTTTGGCCTGTTCCTGGTCTTCCAAGATTTGATCCAGTTTCGTGGCAACGATGGAGTACTCGCTAAACTGTAGAAAGAGTCACACCAACAATTCTCGCTGTATTTCGCTGACTATGCTCATCTTCAAGCATTGTCAGGGTCCTGGTTCCTGAAGAATGTATCTTCAAGGGTTAACGACATGAAAAGTATAAAATTTTTAAGGCAGAGGCACCATATTTATAACTTTTTATTGCAAAACTAAAACAAACGCGAAACAATTGTTTTGAATTTTTTGGTACTAAATTAAAAAACGACCATGATTTTACATTTTCAGTTGTACACAATTATCAAAAATAAATAAAAAAGTTTTATATATTTTTTTATGTGGCATTAAATATTCTTTAATTTAGTCTTTATTTCATAAAGCTAGGTCAGGTACGTTTGAAGATATTGAAGATTTTTTAAACGACCCTTTTTCTTTGAGGTCCAGCGTATATTCGATGTAGTTATATATCTATTTGAATCCGTATTCATTCACAATTTCGTGGGTTTATTTGAATCCGTATTCATTCACAATTTCGTGGGTTTTATTTTTTTCGCACGGTACCTACTCTAATTTTTTTTCGAAAATAAAAATTGGCTAAGTTACTCCTTATAACAACAGCTATCTGCTAGTAAAAGTCCCGTCCGGATCGGTCCAGGCATTCCGCAGTGGTATGTTCATTCGCAATTTCATGGGTTTTATTTTTATGCGGTACCCTAATTATTTTTTCAAAATAAAAGTAGCCTAAGTTACTCCTTGTTGTAGCTATCCTAGTGACATTCCCGTCAAAATTGGTCCAGCCGTTCCCGAGATTAGCCGGAACAAACAGACAGATAGACTGACTGAGAGATAAAATCTTTAAAAATTGGTAATTTGTTATAGGTAGCGTATATACTCTCGTATACATTTAGTAAAGTTGTCATTAAAAACAGACACTTCAATTTTATTTATTTGTATAGATTATTGCTACTCTATTACTGCGTCCTGATTTTAAACTGAATTGTCCTGGTTTTTCCAACTCGAAATCCTGGTTTTTGAAATTAGCGGTTGGCAACCCTACTCTAGGTAGACGTTTGTATGTGTGCGTAGGAGCGGTTAGGTACATCTTTTTACGCCCTAACAAAAAAATAAGGTAAATGTTAAATGTGTGTTTCGCGCCAAAATGGCGAACCAACGTTGGACGGCCTATAAAAATAGGTACTCGTAAGTATAAAATTTATAAACAAATATCAGCGAAACGAAAGAACACCGTCAAAACAATAATCGAGGTGCTAGAGAAGAAGCCACAAATAATAGATTTTTTGAAATTTTCATACGATATAACCTTTTTTAATTTTTATATATACCTACATATATATATATTATTGCCTATGTTGGCAGATGAGCCAAGGCCCACCTGATGGTAAATGGTAACCGTCGCTCATGGACTCAACTATGCCGAGAGTATTGTCGAGACGCTGCTCACCATTTCATTTCAATGATATATGAATTTAAAGAATTAGCGGCTATCTCCTGCTACAACAAAAACACACTGATGTGCTTCATGGCCGGTTACACAGGAGATCATCACAGGAGAGATAAATGCTGTGACAAGGACGGTGACGGTGCCATAATCTATAATGTTAATTTCACGACAGCGACACTATTATTTTGGCAAAACAAGCACAACTAGTTTCATGAAATTTATTTTCGTAGTCATGCTTAACACTAAATTTCGTAATGTATCTAAATTCGGCTTTATGACTGAGTTTTTGTTATACCACAATAAAGCCAGGTTGCGAGAGTGGACTAGATACCGACCTCCTATTCCGAGGTGGGGTTGTGGGTTCGAAACCCACATGGGACAACGCTGTGTTGGAGTGACCCTTGCGATGGGCTCAGAATCAGAATTCTGAGTGTACTTTATGTTTGTAAAGCCCCCGCGATACCTACACGGATTTGTTATATATTTATTACAGTGAATTAAAACAAGCAGTACTTGTTGCCGCCTAGAATAAACGGAAGGGAAACTGAACACGTCAGCCAGTGTTGCCAGCGGGATCTTATCAAAAGTTACCTGAAATAATTAATGCTCTAACCCAGGCTGGCTCATCGCATAAATGTAGCAACATTTAGATTAACGTTCCGTTCAAGGTAAACTAAGTAAATGTTGTACATGTTTTTTTAATAATACTTCAAAATTAGTCATAAAGACATTAAAGCAAAAAATAAATAAATTATAAATGCATAAGAGCCGTCTATTATTTTTTAAATATCTTTTTTAACTACTGATTTTGTAGATTATCTATTTAAAATTTTAAACTACCTACTTGTCAAAAACGGAATGTAATTCAATTGAAGTTTGAAGTTGTTTCTTAGGTTGTCGTCAACAGTCGTCAACGTGAATATAATTATTAATTCGCTACTAATTTCGTCTTATGTCTTACAACTGAAAGCAAAAGAAATACAATAAAGGTAATTGATTTTAATATTAAATTTGTCTTCAACCATGAACTAATAACATTTTGGTAGAAGTCTAAGTGCAATATTAGGTTATGAACACAAGAATCTTTACAGATGCCACTTTCGTGTCGATTTTATCAAGAAAAATATCCAGAAGTAGAAGATGTAGTAATGGTGAACGTGAGATCCATCGCTGAGATGGGAGCGTACGTCCATTTGCTAGAATATAACAATATTGAGGGCATGATATTGCTCTCGGAGTTGTCGAGGCGACGTATCCGATCCATCAACAAATTGATTCGAGTTGGGAAAACTGAGCCTGTTGTTGTCATCAGAGTCGATAAAGAGAAAGGTAATGTACTTATTATTTCAAATATATTTTAAAGTACAACAATACATAAATTGTTTTTTTTTTACTTGATCTACACAGTGATGCAACATTTTTAATAAAGTATTTAAGATTTTTTTATGAATATGCCAGTTCTAATATACTAATCTTAAAACACACAAATTGTGGTAATCATTTGAATGGACTATATTTGAAGAGAAGAGATAGAAAGATAAAATTCTCAATATTTTTTAACATTTTGTAGGTATTTGTTCTATAAATCATAGTTAATTTTCATACTGCCCTACAAACTACTTCAAAGAATAAAGACATCCTTACTAAAAAAATGCTAAACAACATTATCTGACAAATGTACTATCCCTTATGAGATTTCCTGCACATAAATAATAATTTCAAAATGTATAAATCTAATAGGCTACATTGACTTGTCAAAACGTCGAGTATCTGCTGAAGACATAGACAAATGTACAGAAAGGTACGCTAAAGCCAAGGCGGTGAACTCCATTCTCCGTCACGTAGCTGAACTTTTACACTATGAATCATCAGAACAACTGGAAGAGCTGTACAAGAGAACGGCTTGGCTTTTTGAAGAGAAATATAAAAAGAAGGCCTCAGCTTACGACTTTTTCAAACAGGCTGCTGTGTGAGTTTTTTAGGTTAATTTTTTTTTTTAAACCTAGTAGTAGCCTCTTTTTGATAAGGTGTGAAAAAATGTACCTAATTGCATACCTCATTGTTAAGGGCAACAAACAGGGTACTGTGCCCTCACAAACTAGTTAAACCTGCTGTGTCTCTCCGCCTGTATTGGCAGGCCACTGGAACCATGTTACAGTCCTTCAGTGGTAGCATAGTATTGGCCTACTGTTGGGCATGGGTTTTCTCTCAGAGGGTTTTACACCACTGTCCACCACTCAGCCGAGTGTAGGTTGGCAAACCTCACAGGCTGTTGAGAAAATCCCTTAGGCAAGCAGGTTTCTTCATGATATTTTACTTCACCGAGCAGTGATAATTTGTTCCTGTGAGAGAACCTCTGACTGGGAATCAAACTCAATACACACTGTCTTTGCTCTTCTTGATTTTACCACTAGACTATCACTAGGTTCTTATGACTGTTTTCTTTCTTTGAAAATCTTGTATTAGCCTTTGCTATTTTGAGAGATTAATTTGATCTCAAAATTACTTATTTGCTTAGGTTTTAAAAAACTTGGGATGTTCTTGTGGTGTGACATAGAATACCATATGTACAGATTATAACAATTTACAAATACATATTGTCATTACCCGTTTTTCATCTAAGGGTGTTGTAAGACTTGACCAAGTAAATTTAAAAGTTGCAAAGGAAAGGTTTCTCTTTCACAACTGGAAATTATATAGATAATTTTCTTCATCTTTCCAGAGACCCCTCAGTGTTGAATGAATGTGGTCTCGATGAGAATACGAAAGAAGTACTTTTAGCTAACATCAAGAGGAAGCTCACATCCCAAGCTGTCAAGATCCGTGCTGATATTGAGTGTGCCTGCTATGGTTATGAAGGCATTGATGCTGTCAGAGCTGCATTGAAAGCTGGACTTGCACTTTCAACAGCAGAATTGCCTATCAAAATTAATCTTATTGCACCGCCTTTGTATGGTAAGACAATAAATTGTAGCATAAAGATATTTTTAAAAGATGATACAGTATACTGGATTTACAGTTCAGAGAACTCCATGTAAAGAGTCCGTAGGATACCAAAGTAATGCAGTTTATCTTGATATTGGTGTCATAATATTTAAACCAGATTATCTTATACATTTCCAGTACCCACCAGTAAGAGAAAAGAGAGAGAGATATGTAGTGTTTTTTTATTGCCAATAGTGGAATGATGAGCAAATGGCCCATCTGATGGTAAATAGTAACTGCTTCTCATGGACTTTGGCAACACCAGGGACACAGCCAAGCTGCCGCCTACAATGAAATGGTGGTATTAAAGTGTGCCTACATAGAAATGTAATACTCCATGTGTAGAGTGTGGGCCAGTGGGGTGGCATGAATCCTTCTTTCTTATGAAAGTAGGCATGTGACCCTCTAGTGGCCTCTGATATTTTCTAAAAATTACACTTACACTTTAGTGGAGCTTCTGCCCATCTCTTCTTCAATTTTTCATGCCAAAAAAGAGTAATTTGTTACTCTTTTTCTTGCATATACTGAGAAGCTGGAGAGGAAAGATGAGAAGGGGTCCAGTGGGTCTAGCCAAGTTACTATGATCGCTAACGCTATAGAAAACTATTAAAACATATGGAAATTTTACATCTCTAACGTTAAGTCACGACGTGACTTAGCGGTCAGGTGGGGCATGTGCGTATACATTTCTTCAAATGCAAATTTAAATGTCAATATTTCTTTACCTTGTCTCGAATTACGCGTTGTATAAAAATAAAAATCTTCTTACTTTATACGAATTACTATTATAAGATAGAATATATCCAACTAGACATGAAGGTTTAAATAACTATAATTATCAATATATGGATAGTTCTAGAGATATTTGCGATAAAGTAATAAAGAGGTAAGTGCGCCCTACTTTTTGCATCAGTGGTAATCAACATTTTGATTTTTTTTTTAATCTGCACCTTAAAAATAAAGCAAGTAACAACATTTATAAATTAATTTCCATATTCCAAAGTTTATGAGTGTAATACACTACTGCTCTAATCCAGATTATATGAAATCACTCTAAAATTGGCTCGCAATAATTACACTAGTTGCTTAATATACACAGTATTTAGAAAATCCAGACATTAAATCGTAAAGGTGGAAATTGGGAGTTTTGGGAGGCTTAGCGTAGCGGTCTTAAGCATCCTCTCGGATAGAGAAAGACACAAAAAAACATCTTTTTCCACTTTCTACAAAAAAGTCTAATAAAAAAACTCTTGTCAGATGCTTAAAATCACAATGAAACTACAAAATAAAGATATTTTTCTTAAAATGTAACAGTAAACAAAAAAGCTTGGTGATCTATAATTTGGGCCAAGTGCGTCTGCAATCGCACTTACCCCGAACCAGCTAGGCGCACTTCCCTCAATATACTAAACTTAGTTTACGTTTTTCAAATGTCTAAAAAGCTATGAAAACCACATAGAATAAGTCATCTTTAATAATTACTACGTAGCAAGATATTACCGTAACGCACTCACTTTATTTCTTTCTTTAAAACTGCAATATTATCTGAAATATTGTTTTTTCCATAACATTTCAACGTTGTGTGTAAATTAAATGTCAATGCAAACAAAATGGCCTTTTACAATATTATGTGTGACGATCTGCCATCTACAAATTGATTTTGGAACTATTTAATAAACATTCTTTATCGTTAGATTATTGATACTAGATGCACTAGCCCCTTAGATGCACTATCCCAGTCTAATCCTATAGATATTGTTAAAGATATCTAATTCCCATACATTTTAATAGTTTTCTTATAGCGTTAGCGATCATAGAATGCAACTTGGCTAGCCCACAGGTAGATACTAAATTATATTATTTTCAAGCATTTATTTAACAATTTATAATTTCAGTAATGACCACATCAACGCCAGAAAAGACAGATGGACTTAAAGCGCTGCAAGATGCAATCGACAAAATTGAAGACACTATTACTACCGCCGGCGGTGTGTTCAATGTGCAGATGGCGGTAAGTGACAATTATACAATTATAAAATAATTCGCCATAAAATAAGTCTGGGGCCGAATATAGTTTTAAACAAAAATTTATAACCTCCAAACCCTTGCTGAAAAATATTCTGTTTCCAAATTATAAACTGGTGTGCCAAATTTCATCTAAATATTTCCGTTATTTAGAGTTAATAGTAATATTTTTGGTACCAACTTAAAAGCTTGGTCTTTTATACTAGCCGAAGGTAGTAACTGCAACAGACGAGGCAGAACTGGCGCGGCAGATGGAGCGCGCGGAGGCGGAGAATGCGGAGGTCGCCGGAGACTCCGCGGAAGAGGATGAGGACCAAGGTATCGTGTACATTATTTATGCTAACTTATTATTACGTGTGGTGAAGAGTTGTTGAGTAAATAATGAATGTACATTATGAACGTAAAAATATAACAAAATCATACCTGGCTGCGAAGAGGTGCTGGCTGCACCTGTGCCCAAAGTGCCCAACGGCAACCGTAATATTTTAGTCTTTACATATATTGCTGTTAAATGGATGATAATTTATGTAAAAAACAATCCAAAGATTTTTTTTTCAAAAATCTACATAAAAAATACCAGCGGCCACATTTTGATAGGCACCCTGGTAGATATAATTATATTCTCCTATTCATAAATTTATGTAAAAAAAGTTTTTTAGCTTCTACTTGATGAACATACTAATTCTGCAGCCGGATAGACTATTATGCACTCTTAATAGTTTTTTTAACCGTTATGAGATACAACAATACAAGACTTCCTAGAGCGAATACTTTATTAAAAAAAAAACGAGTGTGCAGACCACGCGACTGAAGTAAAACTTAAAAATAAATATATAATATATATTATTAATAATGTTAATATCTATTGATAATGAGAAAGAGAGAAAGAAAATGTGTACTCGCACCTCTCTCGCTTGCTCCTATAGTAATATATGAAACGTAACGTTCGCCTTGCCCGATCACACTTTTCGTAACACTCGCGTAACGCATTCACCAGCTTACTCCCCAAGTCAAGCGTGCTTTAATAAGTAGATATTTACTTGAAAAACAAATGGTGATTAGTAAAATTTCTGCCAACAGGCATGGGTGACGTCCGCATGGATGATGAGCCACAACAAAATGGTGCGTCAGACGAAGAAGAAGACTAATCGACACGCCCCTAGATTATATAATTAATCACGATAGACCTCTTACTATCTAAATATATCTGTTTTATACATATATACTGTTTTATTTTACGCTGCAATACATATATCGCGTTTCTAGAAAAAATGCCTACAAATATAAAAATCGTTTTGTTTTAATTTATTGTTTTTTTTTATTTCACAAAACAAATAGACAGCTGCAGTTGCCATTCGACTCCAAATTATTTAAGGAGTTCTGCCTCCCTAGCCAAGTGTCATAAACGCTAGTAGAATAGAATAATCAATGTATGAGATTGACATAAAGCTACGACAACGTAAGCGTAACTGACTGTCAATCCCTCTCATACATTGATTATTCTATGCTACAACGTTTTTGCAACTTGGCTAGAGGTGCAGTTCCATGGATTTAATATTATATCTATGGATTCTATATGCCGTATAAGCAAGCGTATGGAATCCAGTGTCCTTTCAGAAGGGATTAACTTTCATGTTGGAATAAACCTTTTTAGTCAAATTCGGTGACAACCACATTATCAATGGTTTTTAAAATTATGCGGTTTTATAACGGCATATATATGCCGTTATAAATCGAGGTTATCCTCGAGAAAATAATATACAAAAATATTCTCGTTTCGCATAAATAAGACTTACTTATTTTATATTGATTTTGCCATTCAATCCATTAAAAATTCATAAATGAAATGCCCTCTAGAAATCTATTCTATTTTATAAAGCTGTAACAGAGCTGTGTCCGTAACATTTAAGATATTTGAGAAAAAATGACTGTATTAGGCTAGTTAGGCGTGTCTCCACACAACGTTGTTTATCTGTTTGTTCGTTCGCGCATCACGCAAAAACTACTGAACGGATTTAGATGAAACTTTTTTACTCGATAGCTCTTGATTCGACTTATTTAAACTGGTATACATTTTATCCCGCTACTATATCAGTAACCTGTGATATAACCTAAAAACTAGCTTTTGGCTGCGGCAGCGCCGCGGGCAAAGGCTAGTGACTCCATAATTGTAACGGAGTTTGACGTACCACTTCATTTAACCCAAATAATTTATTACTACCTAGGTATGTAACTACTGATTAATAAGTGATTACTCGCCTTAACGGCGAAGAGAAACACGAGGAAATGCACACAAGACATTTTCGCAATGGTGAGTGAAGTAATAGCTTGAATTTGATGTTCTGGTAGCTTGGTATTATACGAGGCAAGTCGATCGGGGAGAATCTACAAAATTATAATGTCAAGTTAAACAAAAAGCAACACAATAATATTTTTATTTATAAAAACAAACTATATACAAATTTACAGGAACATTATTAACATAATCTATTATTGCACTTTTGTTGGGTTTTACAAGTAATTTCAATTATTTGATACATTATCTACATCTTATTTTTTAAACATGATTTGTCAAAGTTATCAAGTGGCATAAACCTTATTAAGTTTTAATCCATATTTTGTAGTGGCTAACTATTATGGCATCTCCATTATAACTTAAGTTCGGAGACAAAAATTGTGTTTCGAATACATAAAATAAAAAACACCTTGCACTAAGAGAAGACACGTGAAAAATAGCAGGCGATAGGTACTAAAATATATCTTATTTTAAACATTAATATCGCTTCACTTTGTATATAATGCATAAACATAAAAAAAAACAAACAACCCAAATCAAAGTACAAGCCTGTCTGCGGCTAAAACAGCTACTTTTTAGGTTGGGTATAATTTCAGGTTACTGATATAGTAGTGAAATAAAACGTGTTTCTTAGATCTCATAAAGAAGTACCAAATAAAAAAGTTTCATCGAAATCTGTGCAGCAGTCTGTATATGATGCGCGATCAGACTCTAAAAAAAAATGTTGTTTAGAGACGCTAAACTATCCTAATACAGTTATTTTCTCCATTATTTTAAACGTACAGACATAGCTCTGTTACAGCTTTATTTATAGTATAGATAACTCAAAAACCTGCACTATATAGGTATACCATCGTAGGTACATCAGGAAGATACCAACTAAATTTCTCGATACATTTTAAATAGACGATTATAGTTATAATGGAACTAATTTACACTTTCTTGAACTTTTTTTTTAGACGACTTAACTGGTGTATGGCTCTAATAAAGAATTAAAACCGAAACTGTGCGGAGATGCATACTGGCGCGGAGATATGCTGCTTAGGGAGGAGATGTGCGCTGACTAGAGCGTAACTTACAGTGTTGTCAGCTCGCGAAGCAAAGCTCACATCTCCGCCTTGTACCGCAGCCCAGCGTAGGAACAGATCACATCTCCGCTTCCATCGCGCCATACAAATATGGTATCCACTTAAGGTAAATGGAGACGAGATGTGTTATTAAAGAAATTATATTGATTTTTTAAAACACATCTCCGCTCCGCTCGTTGTGGAGTCCGGGCCTTATTGATGACTAGTCCGATGATTAAATCTATGTAGGTACGTGTACATCAAACATTATCACTCCTCTCATCCCCTGTTATCTACAGATCACTAACTAGTAATCGTTTAATTCAAATATTGAACATTTACATTTTTTTATTGTTTATTCTATTCAGTTTACTCCTGTGTACTTTGTCAAAAAATAACAATCCTGCTGCCTTCTCAATTGTCTCCGGTGGGACCTGTAAAGTATTAAAGTTTACATTATATTTATGTGCCTAATATTCTCTGCCTGCCTCGGTGGCGCAGCAGAAGTGTATACGACTGCTGATCACGAGGTCTCGGGTTCGATCCCCGGGTTGGGCGGTGTTATTGAGCTTTTCCCTAAAAAGAAAAATTCTCAGTAGATTTAATAAACATAGCTGGTGAATCGTGGATGTGTAATACACCTCTGCCGGCCTCTTCGGGGAATACAGGCGTGATGCTATGTTTTTGTTTATTCATCAATGTTTATAACACATAATTATACTAGGCTGTACGGCTTTATGGTGAGTAAGACGGTAAGTTTGTCACGCCCTGAGTGGTTGGCGTGGTAGCCTATAAACCAAAGGCAACCTTCGCGAGTAATCCACCCCAAGAAAAGCTATGTCCTATGGTTTTTAAGAATGATGATATAGAGGAGATGAGGAAGTGGTTGTTAAAATTATAGGAAGGGAAAGAGGGGGTGGTTTGGTAGGTTTCTAATTTAGAGATAGAAACACACATATTTAGACATTTTTGAATTCAGAATGTTACATTTTATTTTATATTTGATATAGGATACACAAACATTTCAATGGTTTTATAAAATCGCGGGTAAAATAGAGGTTGAATTTAGAAATTAAATCTTTAACGCTGACGAAGTCGCGGGTATCAGCTAGTACTATTATAAAGCTGTAACAGAGCTATGTCTGTACATTTAAGATATTTGAGAAAAAAATACTGTATTAGGCTATATAGGCGTGTCTAAACACAAAACGATTTTTTTGAGATTTTTTGTCTGTTTATCTCTTTGTTTGCTCGCGCATCACGGAAAAACTACTGAACAGATTTTGATGCAACTTTTTTATTTGATAGCTCTTGATTAGACTTAAAAACTGGTATACATAATTATTATCCCGCTACTATATCGGGAATCTGAGATATAACCCAAAAACTAGGTTTTGGCTGCGGCGAAGCCGCGGGCAAAGGCTAGTCATATATAAAAGTACGCATGAATTTACGATGGCATACTAAGGGCTAATGGACCCAGGGTGCCTAATTTCTAGGAATGTCGAAATTTCGAGTCGGCATTTTTCAGGTGCCCAGAGCGGCACTAAGTAATATCACACAGTACCAGTGGTCCGCCAGTACAAGTGGAAAGAAGGCATACGGCGCTTTTATTAATGTGCGAAGGACAACATACCCTTGTGCGTTGCCACAAACGACGGGCTGTGTGTAATTTTTTTTTTGGGTAATTTTTTTCCAGCCTTTAACAAAAAATAAGGGTAAATAGATCCCTGCGTAAAATGAATTCATAATATCAAGATAAGGATTATCTGATTGTTTTAATTTTCAAAATAAATGGAATGTAATATTTCTGATATACGAATATATACTTGATTTATTACCATCCTGATGTTTCGAATACTTTACAAAATTCATGGTTACACTTTCATAATGAATGAAATAAATGATTTTCAGTTGTAACAGAATATAAGATACATAGCATCACGCCTGTATCCCCGAACGGGTAGGCAGAGGTGTATTACACACCCACAGATGGCCCGCTATGTTTAAGTCCCACGTAATAGGGGGCGAGCCTATTGCCGTCTACCGGGCACATTTCCAAACTCCGGGCTGCTACTGCGAATTTTTTTTTTTTTTTTTTACTAAAAATCTCAGTAACACTGCCCGACTAAAAGGTATGTTTATATACTTTTTTAGCATTTGACATGCTTAGCCCATATAAATTAACACAATCACAATATCACAATGGCTGAATTGGCAAAGCAGTTGGATATAGTCCAGATGGACTGTATCCAGGAGATCCAGGTTCAAATCCCGATTATAACTGTTATTTTCTGTCTGGGGCCGAATATAGTTTTAAACAAAAATTTATAACCTCCAAACCCTTGCTGAAAAATATTCTGTTTCCAAATTATAAACTGGTGTGCCAAATTTCATCTAAATATTTCCGTTATTTAGAGTTAATAGTAATATTTTTGGTACCAACTTAAAAGCTTGGTCTTTTATACTAGCCGAAGGTAGTAACTGCAACAGACGAGGCAGAACTGGCGCGGCAGATGGAGCGCGCGGAGGCGGAGAATGCGGAGGTCGCCGGAGACTCCGCGGAAGAGGATGAGGACCAAGGTATCGTGTACATTATTTATGCTAACTTATTATTACGTGTGGTGAAGAGTTGTTGAGTAAATAATGAATGTACATTATGAACGTAAAAATATAACAAAATCATACCTGGCTGCGAAGAGGTGCTGGCTGCACCTGTGCCCAAAGTGCCCAACGGCAACCGTAATATTTTAGTCTTTACATATATTGCTGTTAAATGGATGATAATTTATGTAAAAAACAATCCAAAGATTTTTTTTTCAAAAATCTACATAAAAAATACCAGCGGCCACATTTTGATAGGCACCCTGGTAGATATAATTATATTCTCCTATTCATAAATTTATGTAAAAAAAGTTTTTTAGCTTCTACTTGATGAACATACTAATTCTGCAGCCGGATAGACTATTATGCACTCTTAATAGTTTTTTTAACCGTTATGAGATACAACAATACAAGACTTCCTAGAGCGAATACTTTATTAAAAAAAAAACGAGTGTGCAGACCACGCGACTGAAGTAAAACTTAAAAATAAATATATAATATATATTATTAATAATGTTAATATCTATTGATAATGAGAAAGAGAGAAAGAAAATGTGTACTCGCACCTCTCTCGCTTGCTCCTATAGTAATATATGAAACGTAACGTTCGCCTTGCCCGATCACACTTTTCGTAACACTCGCGTAACGCATTCACCAGCTTACTCCCCAAGTCAAGCGTGCTTTAATAAGTAGATATTTACTTGAAAAACAAATGGTGATTAGTAAAATTTCTGCCAACAGGCATGGGTGACGTCCGCATGGATGATGAGCCACAACAAAATGGTGCGTCAGACGAAGAAGAAGACTAATCGACACGCCCCTAGATTATATAATTAATCACGATAGACCTCTTACTATCTAAATATATCTGTTTTATACATATATACTGTTTTATTTTACGCTGCAATACATATATCGCGTTTCTAGAAAAAATGCCTACAAATATAAAAATCGTTTTGTTTTAATTTATTGTTTTTTTTTATTTCACAAAACAAATAGACAGCTGCAGTTGCCATTCGACTCCAAATTATTTAAGGAGTTCTGCCTCCCTAGCCAAGTGTCATAAACGCTAGTAGAATAGAATAATCAATGTATGAGATTGACATAAAGCTACGACAACGTAAGCGTAACTGACTGTCAATCCCTCTCATACATTGATTATTCTATGCTACAACGTTTTTGCAACTTGGCTAGAGGTGCAGTTCCATGGATTTAATATTATATCTATGGATTCTATATGCCGTATAAGCAAGCGTATGGAATCCAGTGTCCTTTCAGAAGGGATTAACTTTCATGTTGGAATAAACCTTTTTAGTCAAATTCGGTGACAACCACATTATCAATGGTTTTTAAAATTATGCGGTTTTATAACGGCATATATATGCCGTTATAAATCGAGGTTATCCTCGAGAAAATAATATACAAAAATATTCTCGTTTCGCATAAATAAGACTTACTTATTTTATATTGATTTTGCCATTCAATCCATTAAAAATTCATAAATGAAATGCCCTCTAGAAATCTATTCTATTTTATAAAGCTGTAACAGAGCTGTGTCCGTAACATTTAAGATATTTGAGAAAAAATGACTGTATTAGGCTAGTTAGGCGTGTCTCCACACAACGTTGTTTATCTGTTTGTTCGTTCGCGCATCACGCAAAAACTACTGAACGGATTTAGATGAAACTTTTTTACTCGATAGCTCTTGATTCGACTTATTTAAACTGGTATACATTTTATCCCGCTACTATATCAGTAACCTGTGATATAACCTAAAAACTAGCTTTTGGCTGCGGCAGCGCCGCGGGCAAAGGCTAGTGACTCCATAATTGTAACGGAGTTTGACGTACCACTTCATTTAACCCAAATAATTTATTACTACCTAGGTATGTAACTACTGATTAATAAGTGATTACTCGCCTTAACGGCGAAGAGAAACACGAGGAAATGCACACAAGACATTTTCGCAATGGTGAGTGAAGTAATAGCTTGAATTTGATGTTCTGGTAGCTTGGTATTATACGAGGCAAGTCGATCGGGGAGAATCTACAAAATTATAATGTCAAGTTAAACAAAAAGCAACACAATAATATTTTTATTTATAAAAACAAACTATATACAAATTTACAGGAACATTATTAACATAATCTATTATTGCACTTTTGTTGGGTTTTACAAGTAATTTCAATTATTTGATACATTATCTACATCTTATTTTTTAAACATGATTTGTCAAAGTTATCAAGTGGCATAAACCTTATTAAGTTTTAATCCATATTTTGTAGTGGCTAACTATTATGGCATCTCCATTATAACTTAAGTTCGGAGACAAAAATTGTGTTTCGAATACATAAAATAAAAAACACCTTGCACTAAGAGAAGACACGTGAAAAATAGCAGGCGATAGGTACTAAAATATATCTTATTTTAAACATTAATATCGCTTCACTTTGTATATAATGCATAAACATAAAAAAAAACAAACAACCCAAATCAAAGTACAAGCCTGTCTGCGGCTAAAACAGCTACTTTTTAGGTTGGGTATAATTTCAGGTTACTGATATAGTAGTGAAATAAAACGTGTTTCTTAGATCTCATAAAGAAGTACCAAATAAAAAAGTTTCATCGAAATCTGTGCAGCAGTCTGTATATGATGCGCGATCAGACTCTAAAAAAAAATGTTGTTTAGAGACGCTAAACTATCCTAATACAGTTATTTTCTCCATTATTTTAAACGTACAGACATAGCTCTGTTACAGCTTTATTTATAGTATAGATAACTCAAAAACCTGCACTATATAGGTATACCATCGTAGGTACATCAGGAAGATACCAACTAAATTTCTCGATACATTTTAAATAGACGATTATAGTTATAATGGAACTAATTTACACTTTCTTGAACTTTTTTTTTAGACGACTTAACTGGTGTATGGCTCTAATAAAGAATTAAAACCGAAACTGTGCGGAGATGCATACTGGCGCGGAGATATGCTGCTTAGGGAGGAGATGTGCGCTGACTAGAGCGTAACTTACAGTGTTGTCAGCTCGCGAAGCAAAGCTCACATCTCCGCCTTGTACCGCAGCCCAGCGTAGGAACAGATCACATCTCCGCTTCCATCGCGCCATACAAATATGGTATCCACTTAAGGTAAATGGAGACGAGATGTGTTATTAAAGAAATTATATTGATTTTTTAAAACACATCTCCGCTCCGCTCGTTGTGGAGTCCGGGCCTTATTGATGACTAGTCCGATGATTAAATCTATGTAGGTACGTGTACATCAAACATTATCACTCCTCTCATCCCCTGTTATCTACAGATCACTAACTAGTAATCGTTTAATTCAAATATTGAACATTTACATTTTTTTATTGTTTATTCTATTCAGTTTACTCCTGTGTACTTTGTCAAAAAATAACAATCCTGCTGCCTTCTCAATTGTCTCCGGTGGGACCTGTAAAGTATTAAAGTTTACATTATATTTATGTGCCTAATATTCTCTGCCTGCCTCGGTGGCGCAGCAGAAGTGTATACGACTGCTGATCACGAGGTCTCGGGTTCGATCCCCGGGTTGGGCGGTGTTATTGAGCTTTTCCCTAAAAAGAAAAATTCTCAGTAGCAGCCCGGAGTTTGGAAATGTGCCCGGTAGACGGCAATAGGCTCGCCCCCTATTACGTGGGACTTAAACATAGCGGGCCATCTGTGGGTGTGTAATACACCTCTGCCTACCCGTTCGGGGATACAGGCGTGATGCTATGTATCTTATATTCTGTTACAACTGAAAATCATTTATTTCATTCATTATGAAAGTGTAACCATGAATTTTGTAAAGTATTCGAAACATCAGGATGGTAATAAATCAAGTATATATTCGTATATCAGAAATATTACATTCCATTTATTTTGAAAATTAAAACAATCAGATAATCCTTATCTTGATATTATGAATTCATTTTACGCAGGGATCTATTTACCCTTCGCTACTGTGCCCGGTAGACGTCTATAGGCTCGCCCCCTATTATGTGGGACTTAAACATAGCTGGCGAGTCGTGGGTGTGTACTCTGCCTGCCCCTTCGGAGACTACAGGGATGGTTTTTTTTTTTTTTTTTTTGTTTAATATACACTAGACTGACAATATAGTGAGAGAGCAGCAAATTATGAAGTAACTTTTGTAAATAACTAAAACTTAACAATAATAATGCATTGGTCATAGGCCTCATTGTTCTACTGGTAAAGGTATGCCATGGGCCCCGGTTTCATTGATATACAATGGTATCAACTCTTCCACTATAATTGATTAATTACAAGAACTTGGTAAGTTTTGTTGATTAGTAAACAGAAACTATGAGGATTGTTCATTCTTGTAGAATTATCACATATAGATATTTTTATTTTTATATCATTACTCTTTCAGCATGAAAATATATTTTATAGGTAGATTGCAAACCTTGGGGTAGGTAGGGTAAGGGCCTGCACAAGCTAGGGTTTGACTAGCTACCATCACAACAATTTTATGACCAGTCCAACACAGATGGTAGCATAAGCCAATAACAATCTATCATTCTATATTATAAAATCAAACTGCTTTTATAAAATAATGTGTTGTAAGTAAGCATAAATATTAGAAAGCATTACTTATATTCTATTTGTCTCCACTTACACTAACTACTTTTTTATTCAGTAATTTAGGAGCCTCTAAAGTCTTGTAATAATTGCATAGCTTATGCAAAAATGAACTATTATGTGGTAACGGCAGCTCATTTTCTTACCCGGTCTTTAGTACTGCTACTATCTGTAAAGGGAGCAGCAGCTGAGACTGTTCCAAATACAGGTAAACCAGGCAAATTTTTAATACGTTTGCCATCTATAACGAGAGAATCTTGCCATAAAAAATAGGAAAGCTTATCTTTATTTTGCCCAATATGATAACCTAAACAACCAACAACCGCAAACTGAGTTATGTGAATTAAAGGTTTACGAAACATTGCTATGAAGTTCAAAGGAGGATAAAGTATCTCTTAAAATACGATATAATTCATGAAATATTACGAAAAAACATTCGTAACTATCATATGATAGGATAGGATAAATTTAGTTAGGTAAGTTAGGTTATGTAAAATTGACACTTTGACAGCAGTTGACATTGACAATTGACATGACATTACAAATAAATGTGACAGACCTTTTACTTGTGTTATCTGCAGTTTTTTTTAATATCCTTGCCTTCCATTTTGTTGGATAGGCTAAAGCTCAGTGGCCATACTGCCTTGTCTTTTAGTCAGTTTGATTATCAATTAAGATAGTAGGTATTAATCTCTATGTTCCTCCCAGGTATCAGTCAAAGCGATGGGCGACGTCGAGATGTTTGAACAATCGAATGAATCGCATATGTCAACATTTTTTATTCGAACTAACAATTGTCTCGGTTTGCCAAAAAACAATCGAGTTGTTCAATTGTTCTTATTCAACTTCATTAGCGCAATAAGTACAATGCTTTATTTATATTGCTTACACTACTATATTCTAATACAAAATATAACCTATTGATTGACGATCGAAACGGTACAAAATCAATACTGACACATTGATTTAGTATTTATTTTTATTGGTTTTTAATATTCACAACACAATAAAATTATTTACATTAAAACATTGATATAATCTTATTCTATTATAATTACATACTTACCTATTTCATTACCTACTTATATTCGTATCATTTTTTATAAAACCATAATTTAAACTACCGCGCGCGATCCAAAATTACATTTTAATTTCGCTCATCTTTTATGACGGTACAAACAAGTAAGTCCAAACCAAACGAAACGACTCGATGCGATTGTGGATTACGATCTGTTGATCCTTCAAACATGAATGAAGTCAGTAGAGATTCGATAAGTGAGCGCCGAGCCGAGTGAATACTATGAATGAAGACAATCGTCAACCATGGCGAGATGTTTGAACAATTGAAAGGTAACCATCGACTACGAATGAAAACAATCGAAAATCATCGAAATGTTTGAACAATCGGCATTAACCACTCGTCATCGCCCACTGCTCAGTCTTCAGTTGATAAATCTCTTAAGCGTCTGCTACACGGTTGTGAACCAAGGCTCCAACAAAGCTGACCTTTGGGTTTAGGCAGAATCTCATATCTCACATGTCGATCGTATCGAGATCACTGTAATTGGTTGACAGATTACCGTGATTGGTCAACAGATTATTGTGACATCATGTGTCGGTTTCTCGACCAATCACAGTGATCTCAATACGGTCGACACGTGAAATATGACATTCTGCCTAACCCCCCTGGCTAGTTTATAACCGTGTAGAAAGCAGTTTACTACCAAATTTCGTTTGACATTCAAATGTCCTTGGTTATGAGAGCTGCGTTGACAACTGAGTTGGCGCCCGGCCGTGTAGACGGCTGTTTACACCCGCCAGTTCCGCAGTTACTGCGAGTTGTTGCGCCGTACGCACGTACTACGAGTACACGTGTGTGGCTGATAAAATGACCGACACAAATATTGTATATTATAAAGGAGTTTAAAGAGCAAGATTCAAGTAAATTCATTATATTAAAATGACTTAATGCTTTTCTTTCTTTGAGCCATTGCTTCATTATGTATGAAGTCTTCTATTATTTCCTCACTGGAAGACATTAATGACAATCCTACTATTTCTGAATTTAGTAAATTCAGCTCCATGACAAATATTTCTGCTCGAATATCACACAACAGAATTAGGGTTGCCACCTTTTTTTTGGCCTGGTTGCTATGACCTTATATATATATATATGTCCTTTGTCCCAATCTGATAAATGTTATGAAATTTGAGTTTTGTTTAATTCACTTCACTGGTTTATAACTTTTGGAAAGTATTTTTAACGTAAGTGTACAGAGGATAAAACACTGTTTATTTTTTTTTATTGCCTATAGTGGCCAGACGAGCCACGGCCCATCTGATGGTAAATGGTAACCATCGCTCATGGACTAACTATACCGAGAGTATTGTCAAGCCGCTGCTCACCATTCCATTTCACCGATATGAAATGAAAGAACAAACTGCTATCTCCTGCTACAGCCTAAACGCAATGATGTGCTACATGGCCGGTCGCACGGGAGATGGAGGTAAAGCAACGGCCGCGTTCCTGTGTGACAGGTTGCATACAAATTTGAATATTACAAAAAAATCCCGTCCCGGATCTCGGACGCTTTTCCGCGGCTCCCGCCTCTGTGTGACGAGGCCTTTAGGGTAACGCTCACAGAGTACATTGTTATAACTGAGAGCTCAGACGAAATATGTCCTGAGAGTAACGCTTTAACGGAGGGCTCGGCTGAAGGCATCCGGGCCGATGTTTGGTAGGGTAGGGGCGTTCCAGCCGGTGCTAGAGTAGGGCTGCCAACAGCCAATTTAAAAAACAAGGATTTAAAGTTGGAAAAACACAACAATTCAGTTTAAAATTAGGACGCAGTAATAGAGTAGCAATAATCTATACAAATAAATAAAATTGAAGTGTCTGTTTGTAATGTCTAAATAACAACTTTTTAACTTTATATACGCTTTTTGAAATAAAACTACGTTTACGGAATCTATCGCGTTTACTCGATAGATTCCGTAAACGTAGTTTTATTTCAAAATGTGTAACATTCGCGTAAATATCAGAAAGTTTTATATACGCTACCTACATATAACAAATTAGCAAATTACCAATTTTTAAAGATTTTATCCATTTTATCACTTAGTCAGTCTGTCTGCTTGTTTGTTCCGGCTAATCTCGGGAACGGCTGGATCGATTTGAACGGGACTGTCACTAGCAGATAGCTGTTGTTATAAAGAGAAACGGGCTACTTTTATTTTGGAAAAATAATTAGGGTACCTACCGCATAAAAAAAAAACATGAAATTGTGAATGGATGCCACTCCGAAATGCCTGGACCTATTTGGACGGCACTTTTACCAGCTGATAGCTGTTGTTATGAGGAGTAACTTAGCCTATTTTTATTTCGAAAAACAATTCTGAGTACTGTTAGCTTCCGTTTACATTTTATAAATTATATATAATTGTCAACAATTATTAGACATATTACAAGCCTATACTTAATTATTATACAATGTTATTTTTAGTTCTACAAAGTACCTGTATTTGCATGTGACTGATAAAACCTCATTTGACTTATTACGTCACGCCCTCTGACGGTACTACTTGTTCACTGGTACATGCAAATACAAGGTATCAAAATCGGGAGTCACTGGTCGACACGACACTCTGCGGTGGTAGTCGAACAAGTGCACATCTCTTGGAAGTACCTATCTCCTGTTACAGTTTATGTGTTAAATAATTACAGTCTTCAAATAAAGTAATAAAGTGATTGTTGTATTTAAAATAAAGTGGTTTGTATTACAAGAAGCTGTGTTCATATTTCTGACCTCTAAAAGGTCAGAAGTGGGATCCCACCTGAACGTATAACAGTTTGGGTGGCAGCTCAACGCCCATATTCAAAAGGTAACTTATTAAAATCATTTTTTTTATTTTGTTCATATCGCTAGAAAACGTTATAACCATAATAACTACCCTACGATAATTCTACAACAAGTAGTATAATGCATTAAGATTAATCTTCTCAATAAACGATGTAAAAAAAAAAAAAAAAGAAAAAAACTAAACGTAGGTACCGGCATCATAACGAAAGTATATTATTCCCTCACATATTAACATTTTGAGTTGTCTAGTTTTAACTAAGCTTTAAAATATAGACAAAATGTCCTTTGTAGTTGAATGGTTGATTTTATTTTTTTATTTTTGCTAACGAATTTTAGCGTTACCTACATAAAATATATCGGGTTTTCTTTTTTTTTCTCTTGCTTTTACCTTTCAATTACCTATAACGGCCCCGTAGTCTTTTGAGTTGCACCTGTTCATAAACTAGCCACCGAAATATAGATATATATTATTAATAACCCATACAGACAACTTTTACTTGTTCCGTTTATATATATTTTTCAGCCAGGAAGTATGCCCAATCACCGAGCACAGAAGCGTAGAAGAGACGCTAAAGACGCGAGCAGTGAGGCTGAATCGTCCTCTAGTTCGGAGCGCCGGCGGCTTCGCCGCGTGCAACACAAGCGTGCGCGGCGTATTCAGCGTGACGGCACGGTGAGCGCGGCTGCCTCTTCCGGCCCTGAGTCACCACCATTGGCAAGTAACCAGCATAAAGTATTTGAATCTAGTGATTTTATGAACGTGTTCAAAGACCTAGTGAAATCTATACGCACGGATACCAGTGTCGATCGCTATCCGACCTTAAATGTTATACCGGAATTCGACCCAGCTAAGAGAAATCAGACCATTGATATTTGGATTAATAAAGTAAATGAATGTGCACAGATTTATAACTGGACGGAGCGCCAGATAGTTCATTATGCTTTGCCAAAGTTAGTAGGGGTAGCTCAGAGATGGTATCAAGGCCTTCCTAGTTTATTATTCACGTGGCCCGAATGGCAACAAAAATTGCGATTGGCATTCCCGGGTGATGATAACTATGGACGTCTGCTAACGGAGATGCTCGCATGTAAGGCACGCTTTGGGGAGAGTTTAGAGGAATATTACTATGAAAAGATGGTTCTTCTAAATAGATGTAACATTTCGGGCAAGAACGCCATTGATTGCATATTGTTCGGTATTGAAGATAGATCCGTTAGAACTAGTGCGGAGGCTGTTCAGTTTAGTGAGCCCGATAAGTTATTAGTATATCTTCGCAATGTAAAAGTCTCTAAACGAAATGAAAAATCAATCGTGACTGCGCTAACGACCAGCTCCGAGAGCAGACAATCTAAACCATTTAGCGATAATATTAAAGTAGCACGTTGTTATAACTGTGGTAAACAAGGGCACCCTTTCTTTAAATGTAAACTGCCAATTAAACGATGCGATCACTGTCATAAGATAGGTCATCTGATTAGCGATTGCAGAGATAAGAATGAACTTGAAAGTAATAAGACCGTTTTATGCATTTCTAAGGAATCAGATAATGATGCGAAATATTTTAAGGTCGCTTCCGTCAACGGACAATTGATGAACTGTTTTATAGATTTTGGTAGTCAGATTACAATGCTTAGAGAAACTAATGCAAGGAGCCTAAACACTACTTTTTCTCGTGAGGATCTACCAGTCTTGAGAGGGTTTGGTAATTCAGTAGTACATTGTTTAGGAAAATGTAATGTGGATATCGAGATAGATTTAGTCAAGGCACGCGTAGAAGCATTAGTGGTTCCTAATCATTTCTTAAGAGTATCGCTATTGGTAGGTCAAAAGTTTACTGAGCAAAATCACGTCATAGTTTACAAAACCAAAGATAAATTGGTCATTAAGAGCAATTTAACGAACGAGCCTGAACATGTCGAGCTCTACCTCAGTGACACGGCTACGATAGTAGGCAATGTTAAAGTTCCTGTACACTCAAACATACCATACAATGGTGAAGTATTAGTAGAGGCTAGTCTTTGCTCTCAGCCACAAAAGACGTACGATATAATGCCTTGTATTTTAGAATTAATTTCTGGTAAAGCTATACTTGAAATAAATGGACTAGCAAATTCTGAGTTTGTATTAAGTAAAGGCACTTTAATGTCGCGTGCAGTGCCTTTAACTAAAATAAAATGTCATAACGTAAACATAACCAAACAATGCGCTGGTGATATTTGCGATACTCCTATAACAACTAAAACGATATCGGTTAGTAGTCAAATTAGTCAAGGAGAACTACTTCGCTTAGAACAATTGTTAAATGAATTTAGAGATTGCTTCGCTTTTTCTACTAAAGAATTAGGCTGTATTAATAATATTCAAATGGATATTAAGCTAAATGACACAGGTCCAGTCGTATATCGGCCATATCGTATGCCTTTTACAGAACGACAAGTAGTCCGCGATATGGTACAAGAACTCGAAGACTCTGGAATAATTAGACCGTCGTCGTCAAGTTACGCATCTCCTGTACTTTTGGTTAAAAAGAAATCTGGAGAATATAGATTATGTATCGATTATAGGGCCCTAAATAAAAAAACGGTGAAGGAGCATTATCCACTCCCAAGAATAGATGACCAATTAGATAATCTGTCCGGTTATAAATACTACACTACTTTAGATCTTATGTCTGGGTACTATCAGCTCTCTATGTCTGAATCCTCAAAACACCTGACTGCTTTCATAACACCCGACGGGCATTATGAATTCAATAGGATGCCATTTGGCTTAGTGAATGCACCATCTAATTTTCAAAGGGCCATTAATAAAATATTGGGCAACGCGCGTTTTAAGGAAGCTTTCGCATACATGGATGACGTCATTATACCGTCAAGGTCAATTGAAGAAGGTCTTCTAAAATTAAGGTCGACACTTGAATTATTTCGTACAGCAGGTATAACACTCAAATTGGCTAAATGTAATTTTCTTATGCAGTCCATTGACTACCTAGGATTCGAGGTCAACGCTGAAGGAGTGAGACCAGGAAAAGCTAAGATTAATGCTGTAGATGCTTTTCCTCGTCCGACCGATCAACATAAAGTTAGGCAATTTCTAGGTCTAGCCAGCTTCTTTCGAAGGTTTATTAGGGGTTTCGCATCAATAGCCCGACCACTCACTCAGCTTCTAAAGAAAGACTCTAAGTGGCAATGGTCGGATTGTGAAGAGAATGCTTTTGTGAGTTTAAAACAAGAATTAACCAAGCGCCCAATTTTATCATTTTATAACCCTAGTTACGAAACTCAACTTCATACGGACGCTTCACAAACTGGCATTGCCGGTATATTATTACAGAGAGCTAATAAAGACCTTTAGTGCTGTTGCGTACTATAGTAGACAAACTTCACCAGAGGAATCCCGTTTCACCTCCTATGATTTAGAAACGTTGGCGGTTGCATGTTCGTTACAGCGGTTCCGGACGTATCTATTAGGTGTGCCGTTTACTATTGTTACAGACTGTAACTCGTTAAGGGCCACTTTTGAAAAAAGGGACATTTTACCGAGAGTAGCTCGATGGTGGAATATTATGCAGGAATTTGATTTTGACATAGTATATAAGGCAGGTTCTTCCATGTCTCACGTGGACGCACTTAGTCGAAATCCAATTCAGTTGGAGGTTACGTTAGCTGAAGTACGATGCATAGAGAGTAATGATTGGATAGCTACGGTACAGCAAAGCGATCCTGAACTTCAGCGTATCGTTTCTATATTGAATGACAAAAATAACGATAATATAATAGAAATAAAAAGTAACTTTAAAATTAAAAGAGGTTTATTATACAGAAGAACTGAGGCAGGAGATCGCTGGGCCGTACCAAAAGGCGTTAGGTGGCAGGTACTCAAAGCTTACCATGATGATATAGGCCACTATGGATTCGATAAAACTTATGACAAAATTAAATCTTACTTCTGGTTTGCTAAAATGAGGCGATTTGTAAGAAAATACGTGAACTCTTGCTTAGAATGTGCCCATACTAAGATTCCAGCTGGTAAAAAGGCAGGAGAACTTCACCCAATACCGAAGGTCGACCGCCCTTTTCACACCTTGCATATAGACCACCTAGGCCCTTTCGTACGGAGTAAAAAGAAGAACACTTACTTACTTCTTATAATTGACGCTTTTACAAAATATATTATACTAGTACCCGTCAAAAATACTAAATCCGTCAACTCTATACTTGCTTTAAAAAACTATTTCCACACTTTTGGTGTCCCCACGCGAATAGTTTCAGATAGAGGTAGTTCATTTACTTCCAAACAGTTTCAGGAATATTTAGGTACGTTAGGCATTAAGCACATATTAAATGCAGTGGCAACACCACGTGCCAATGGGCAGGTGGAACGTTACAATCGTACTGTTCTAGCTGCTCTTGCAGCGAGCAATTACAATAAGTCCGAAAATCTGTGGGACGAATGTGTATCAGAAATACAATGGGGCTTAAATAATACTATTAATAAAGGAATAGGAAAGACACCATCACAAGCGTTATTTGGTATTAATCTAGCCGGCACATCAAATTCACTTCTTAATCTTAACATTACTGACGGTTCTGAGCAAGTAGAAAATAGTATTCGAGACATTAGGGATGAAATAACAGAACACATAGAGAAAAAACAAATCGAGCAAAAAAATAGATTTGATAAGGGCAGGAAAAAGGTTAGGTTTCAAATAGGCGAGTTAGTTAGGGTAGAGAGGGATATACCCTCGACAGGGAAAAGTAGGAAATTAGTCCCAAAGCTTCGTGGCCCTTATCGTATTGTGGAGATCCTAGATCATGACAGATACAAGATAGAAGATACCCCGCTATCGCGAAAAGGGAACCGGAAATTCATCGGAGTGTTTTCCGTAGATAAAATATACCCTTGGTTAGTGTACAATAGAAATAGTGGCACTGATACAGGTAGTTCATCCGAAACAGATTAGTGATCGGTGATCGTTCGTTGATTGGGCAGTAATAGTAATTATTTGTACAATGAGATTATGCTTTAATTTTATTAATATTTTCTATACGCAGATTAAAAATATACAGTATAAAATTAGGTTAGAAGTGATTTAGTATAATGTTATTTACTTGCTGATTTGCTAAAAAAATTATTGCTGACATTTTTGTTATTAATTATAAGTAAAGGCAGACTTGTAGACATGCAGGGGCTACTGTTTGTCGAGTAATTGTTATTATGGATATGAAGAGGCCATAATAACCTAGCATAACATTATATAACAGACCATATGGACATGAAGGGGCCATAGGTCATCAGAGTATCCTTACGTTATTGTTAGTCACGTTGGCGTGATTGTGGACATGTAGGGGCCACAGCACGTAGGGTAAAACGGATATGTAGAGGCCGTTATCCTTAAAGTCACGTTGTTGGCGTGATTGTGGACATGTAGGGGCCACAGCACGCTAGAACTATTGAGGGTGCACGTATGCCCGCCAATGGTTCCTTCAACGTATATGTGAGTGCAGCTGCATTACCTACAGTATTGTGGTCAGCGTGGTTGTGGACATGTAGGGGTCACAGCACGTAAAGTTGAAACGGATATGTAGAGGCCGTCGTAACTCCCTCAATGCTGGTGGTGCAGACACAACTGACTAACTATAATTTAATACTATAAATAAACACTAGTTTAGTTTTATTATTCATTTGAAAATAGTAATAGGTACCTACTAGGTATAATATTATTACAATTTCACGGGACGTGAAAGTGCCAGGAAAGGCCGACTGTTAGCTTCCGTTTACATTTTATAAATTATATATAATTGTCAACAATTATTAGACATATTACAAGCCTATACTTAATTATTATACAATGTTATTTTTAGTTCTACAAAGTACCTGTATTTGCATGTGACTGATAAAACCTCATTTGACTTATTACGTCACGCCCTCTGACGGTACTACTTGTTCACTGGTACATGCAAATACAAGGTATCAAAATCGGGAGTCACTGGTCGACACGACACTCTGCGGTGGTAGTCGAACAAGTGCACATCTCTTGGAAGTACCTATCTCCTGTTACAGTTTATGTGTTAAATAATTACAGTCTTCAAATAAAGTAATAAAGTGATTGTTGTATTTAAAATAAAGTGGTTTGTATTACAAGAAGCTGTGTTCATATTTCTGACCTCTAAAAGTACTGGGCGAAAAAAATTAAACCCACAAAATTGAGATTGAATACGGATTCAAATATATTATTATATATATAAGTACCTACGTCTAGTATACGCTGGACCGCAAAGAAAAGTAAAAAAGTACCTGACCTAGCTTTATGAAATAAAGACTAAATTAAAGAATATTTAATGCCACATATTATAATAAACCTTTTTATTTATTTTTGATAATTGTATAAAAACTGAAAATATAAAATCATGGTCATTTTTGAATTTAGTACCAAAAATTTCAAAACAATTGTTTCGCGTTTGTTTTAATTGGCAATAAAATAGTTATAAATGTAGTGTCTCTGCCTTATAAATTTTATTATTTTAAGTCATCATGTCTTTAACCCCTGAAGAATGTACCAGGATCCTGACAATGCTTGAAGATGAGCACAGTCAGCGAAATACAGCAAAAACTGTTGGTGTTTCTTTTTTTTTTTATTGCATGTTGTGGCAGACTAGCCACGGTCCATCTGATGGTAAATGGTAATCGTCGCCCATGGACTCGACTATACCGAGAGTATTGTCAAGCCGCTGCTCACCAATTCATTTCACAGATATGAAATGAAATATAAACGGCTATCTCCTGCTACAGCCAAAACGCAACGATGTGGTTCATGGCCGGTCACACGGGAGATGGTGGCACCAACGCGCTCGGGACCGATACCAAGTGAGTACTCCCACTTGGTACCCAGCCCTACCACCAGTCATGCAATGGATGATAATTGCTTACTTCCCTTAGTCGCCTCATACGACACCCTTGGGAAAGAATGGGGTGGTGACACTTGTATTCTTAGTCCGTCACCACACGGACAAAGACTCTTTCTACAGCTTAGCAAGTATCCCATCGTTTCTATGAAACTGGATCCAATCTTCGAAGACCAGGAATAGGCCAAACAAGGTGCAAGACGGCGCGGGAGGATCGCTATATGGTGTCAACAATTTTGAAAAATCGCTTTCTTACGGCTGTTGAAGTAAAGAATCATCATTTACGAGCCGGAGGAAACAATCTGAGTACGGACACATTAACGCCGCGTCTGGTTGAAGCAAATTTAAAGCCATTAAGACCTGCAAATGGGCCAAAACTAGAAAGACACCACAGAAACTCACGGTTGAGGTATGGTAGGGAACACGAGAATTGGACTCTGAATGACTGGTCAAGAGTTGTTTTCAGACGAGTCTAGATTCTGGTTATAAAAGCACGACGGGAGGAAAAGAGTGTACAGAAGACCGGGAGAGCGCTATAACCAAGCCTGTATAGAAGAAAAAGTACCATACAGCGGAAGCTCTGTTCACGTTTGGGCTGGGGTTTCTTCACACGGATGGAGTGGCCAGCATGCAACCCCGACTACCCCATTGAGTATGCATGGGACAAACTGAGACAACGTGTACGTCAGCGGAACCTGCCGCCAATCACATGAATGGCAGAATATTCCGCAGCATCGCTACAAAAACCTAGTAGAAAGTATGCAAAAACGCATAACAGCAGTATTGCGAGCTCATGGAGGTAAACAAAGTACTAAAATGCGTGAAAACGGCACATCTGTAACCAATCTACATATTACATACGAAAATACTGTAAAAACTACGCATTTTTATTTATTTTACATTTAAAAAATAAAAAGATTGAATTCTTTTTTTTTCATTTAAGCACATTAAAATATTCTTTTAGTCTTTATTTCATAAAGCTAGGTCAGATACTTTTGAAGATATTCTAGCCGACCCTTTTTCTTTGCGGTCCAGTGTACCATAGATAATTCAATTATATACCTGACAGTGTACATCCACGGCTAATCTCCTGAACGGCTGCATTGATTTGGACGGGACGGGGATTGCTACTTTTATACTGGAAAAATAATTAGGGTTCTGCACTAAAAAAGAAAATAACTAAATTCCACGCGGAATTGCGGGTATCAGCTAGTTAAATAATATGTTTTAAAATCCTCTCACCATGAAAGCAGACCCGTGCTCAATAGTGGGACAGAAAAAGGGTTGCAAAAAAATATTCTTAAAACAAGTTAAATGAAATTTATTAAACACAAAGTTAAAAATGTGAAATCGAAAATAATAGTCACGAGCAGGATTTGAACCCGCATCTACGACGGACGGACGACGGACGGTATCGAGCCGTCCGTTTTCACTTTGTGTTTAATGTATAGTGCTAAGCATGCCAAATGCTAAAAATATATATAAAAATATCTAAATAAATGAAATTTTAATAAGTTTTTAATAAAATTATCTGAAATTTTTCGAAAAATATATAAAAATTAAATATGTTGAAAAATTATAAAACTGCCTCGGTGGTGCAGCGGTAGTGTATGCGACTGCTAATCACGAGGTCTTGGGTTCGATCCCCGGGTCGGGTAATGTTGTAGAGCTTTTTCCTAAAACGAAAAATTCTCAGTAGCAGCCCGTAGTTTGGAAATGTGCCCGGTAGACGTCAATAGGCTCGCCCCCTATTACGTGGGACTCAAACATAGCTGGCGAGTCGTGGGTGTGTAAATACACCTCTGCCTACCCCTTCGGGGAATACAGGCGTGAACGTGTTTGAAAAAAGTTACAAAAATATAAAAGAAACACATTAGATTTTAACCAATTTTTTTTAACTTAGGTACATCCTAATATTACAAACTTAATTATTTCGATTATATTTTTCAACCCTACCAACTCATACATGACCTTATGACAACGTTTTAAAAACTCAGGACGCTGCTTAAAGACTATCCAGGACAGTCACCCAAAATACCAGGACATGTCCTGACTCCTGGGAAAACAGGACGGTTGGCAACCCTATGCTAGAGGAATGAGCAGGGCGACTGTTCAGATTCCTTACCTTTCGACTTACTTTTTTTATAATAGGTAAACTTGTAAACTTAATTTTACAATTAAGATTTTTACCAAATAATGACGAAGCCCTATAAATATTTTGATGTTTTTATACACTTTTTTAGCATTTGACACGCTTAGTCATATAAATCCACAGTGTGAAATCAAAAATAACAGTCACGAGCCAGGATTTGAACCTGCATCTTCTACTATATAGAAAAATATCTAAATATTTTTAGGCTTGCGTCATTATTTGGTAAAAATCTTAATTGTAAAATTAAGTTTACCTGGTCGGTAGAATGTATGCAAATACTTTCAACTGATGTCGCAGGCGCCATCGAAGACTTTAAGAATGAATATGTTATCGAAATTCACAGCTCGGAGCAATTGTCACGATGGCTGAATTGGCAAAGCATCTGGGAAGGTATTCCAGGAGATGCAGATGCAAATCCTGCTCGTGACTGTTATTTTCGATTTCACATTTTCACACTATGTGATTTATATGGCTCACTAGTTTTTCTAAGGTAGGTAAGTAATAAAAGACTTTAGTAGTAAATAAATAAGTTTTAAACTATTGTACAACTCAACATCATATATTTAGAATAAATTATCTAATGACTACATTAAAGTTATCAACAACAGCTTTCTCAATTTTTTTATGCACCTTATTGACTTCTGCTTGGGTAAGAGTTCGTTCTAAATGTCTATAGACTATACTGTAACACAGGCTGTGCTTTTTTGACTTTGGATGGATGAATTTGTCTTTCAGCTTAACCTGAATTAAAAGATAATACATTAATAAAGCTTCAGTCACAATATTACACAGTAGAACTTACTGACATTTATAGGTATCATGGAAAACTGTTGTAGGTGTCTCCCAATAGATGGTGGTGATGTAATATAGAAATTGATTAGTATGAGTAGTCTGCCACAGCTAAGTGGTGAAAGGATATGGAATGGATTTCTACGAATTTGGGGTTTGAACCCAACCAAGCTTATCTACTTTTACAATAATTTACTCTAAAACTTGAGATTAGTGACAATGCTAAAAGATTTTTTTTTTTAAGAGAACGTCCTTCGCTAATTTATAATCCATGTATTGCGGGGGACTACAAACATACAATTTTATGGACACAAAGAACACCCAGATTTAAAACTAAGATTTGTGTATCACACACAGAGTTGTCCTGTGTGGGAACCGAGCCCACAATACTTGAATGGGATGCCAGTATCTAAGCCACTGCACCATGTGTGCAGTAAATTAACAGTCAGTAAGTATAATTATCTATTAACCCAATAAATTTAGCCTACAGTTCACTCACGTAATATTATATAGTATCTCGCCCGTATTCCCCGAAAGGGTAGGCAGAGGTGTATTTTACACGCCCACGACTCGCCAGCGATGTTAAGTCCCGCGTAATAGGGGGCGAGCCTATTGATGTCTACCGGGCACATTTCCGAACTCCGGGTTGTTACTGAGAATTTTTCTTTTTAGGATAAAGCTCAATAACATTGCTCAACCCGGGTATCGAACCCGAGACCTCATGATTAGCAGTCACATACATGAAGAATAAAACCAACCTGTTCTATAATATCACCCCCAATATTCCTGACAAGATCATAGAAGTCATTGCTCATAAATGTTTCCAAGGTCAAATCAGGTGGTAGCCAAAAAGAGATATCATTAGTGCATTGCGGATATGAAGAAACTGGCTGATACTTTATTTTTGCATTTAAATCCACATTCTCAAATTGTGTCACAAAGCCTGAGTCTGTGCTCCACATTAATCTTATGTCAGGGATCTTGTATAGAGCCATTGCAAGTCTTTCTAGACCCAAACCAAATGCATATGCAATGGAATTATTTGGTCCAGCTGCTGCTAAAATTTCGTTCCTTATAATACCACAGCCTAGAACTTCAAGCCAGTTATTTTCATAAAGAATTTCTAGCTCCCAAGAGGGATGAGTGAAAGGGAAATATGCTTCAACCCATCTGTATTTGATGTCTTCACCAAATAAGCATTTGACTAAACCAATAAGATGATTTTTAAGCTGTGATTCCATTAGTTTTGTGGCCTCTAAAGTGTGACAACTTTGTTTCATTGGATCTTCTACAGAAATGATAAAATCATGTGGTCGGCTTGGATCAAATGTTGGTTCAAATATTTCTAAATCTGATTTATCAGGGAACAATTGTTGTTTACGTTGTACCCGAACTGCATCCAACTGAAAATTATATTTATGGTGAATTTAAATTATAGCATTTTTTTTGGTTAAATATCAATTATAATCTTTAGAAATAGTAGTCTGATTCAAAAAATTTTTTTTTTGATTTGATAGACTGATTGTCAAGGAAAGCTAGAGGCTCACTTTGAATTACATTGCATTTGAAACTACAGGGAACAACTAGATATGGTTATGTCATTTATCACAATGGAAGTATTTTAAGTGCTTTTTTATTATCAAATATAACATATAAAAGATATATCCTGCATCTAAAACAACAATTAGTAGAATTTTATAAATAAATTATTATAGAAACCCCAAAAACTATATACCTATCTATCTTTTCAAAATACTTTTATAAATATTTATAATGATAAGGTTGGAAGGATCAAGATTGTTGACTTACCTGGTGAAATACTGGAAAATGGGTGGCATCAATTTCATCCCTTCTATATACATCACCAATCATCAAAAAGTTATCTAAGCCGGATTTCAGCAGATCGCTCTGGTGAGCTGTCATATGTCCTCGAAGCAATGTATCCCTGTTTATATAATAGCAATCAGATTTTACTCTGCTAGGGTGATCCATAGGAATCAACAAGTCGTCAAAATTTTGTTTCGTTGTTACCACAGGACATAAATTGTCATACACACTAAAGATAGGATTACCTCTATGTGTAAACGATGAATAAAAATAATTAATAATTCTTCGTCTAATGATAGACAGTGGATTATTTTGTTGTAAGTGAAGATTACGACCCAAATATGATATAATTTTTGGTGTTACATTGGTATAGCTATCAGATATGAATTCTTTGCCCTTTATTTGCACTGTCGCAACTGATTTTGTAGCAGTGCTATATTTATATTTTGAGATAACCGCAGTAAGAAGGCGGTTTGGTTTTAGGAATAGTTTAGTCATGATGAAACTACATGAATAGTCTAAATGCTATTTGGAAAATGTTCTCGCATTTATAGGAAAGTAACACTTATCCTTGCTTATAATATTGAAGAGTAATATGTACATGTACAAAATCGTCTAATCTAACCTTTCAATCTTAGTTGAAGTTATTATTATTTTTCTTAATTTGTTTAAGGCATTGGCAGAACCATCAGCCTAACAGTAACTTATAAACATCGTTATTCACTGATCACAGGTAAGTTTAATTCATGAAACAAGTCGTAGTTGAAATCAGTCATATAAAATTAGTCAGTAAGTCAAAGTCATGCTCCAGTAAGACGATGGCGACCTTACTAAAGCTTCTATGGAGTTATGGAGACAACAAGAAAAAACATGTTATGTCGCATTACATCACTTGCGAACACTTATGCACATACACAAATAGTTAATAAGCAAAAGGCCACCAGTTTTACACATTAATACTTGAAATAACGCAAGTTTAGGAAAATAATGCAGAGCGACGACATGATCTTCGTGTTCCCGCCAAAACTCCTTAGAATTCAATTCAATTTTTCATTCTGGCGGTCCCGATGATTTCGCCAATGTCAGTTTTTTTTAAATTTTTAATGAATTGATAAATATATTTTTTTATTTAAACTTTGGCTTTGTGAAAGATTATGAACAAATCGAAAATAGAGACATAGAAAAGAAGATCATAATTTAATGTTACTGTTGATAATAAAATCGCTGAGTGTATGTATAAACGGAAAGTCAACATAACGTAAAAGAGATTTGAAGTCAGAAGGAAGAGGAATAGATGAAGGAAGAAAATCATAAAGAGAATGAGAATTATTGGGGCAGTTAAAAAAGATATGGTCGGGTGTTCCTTCGTCCAGTCCACATTCGCACAATGACATATACAATGGATAGTCTGAGCATTCTCATCATAGATATACGGATAGCTTTTTCTAAAAATAATTATCTGGTTGGAGTTTTTCTCGATATTGCTTCAGCCTATGACAATGTAATCCTGCCTATACTTAGGCAGAAACTGCTTCGACTAGGCATTCCAGGTAGAATAGTTAACTTTATCTCAAATTACTTTTCGACTAGGTCCATTATAATCAATGTACAAAATTTATCATATCCTCCTAGAATTGTATCTAGAGGGTTGCCACAAGGTTCAGTGCTTAGTCCTCTCTTGTATAATATTTACACATATGATTTAGACCTTTCTGTAAATTGCTTTTGTGAGGTACTTCAATATGCAAATGATCTAGCGTTATATGTAACTGCAGATAATATTTCTGCGGCAACCAATCGTCTTAATTCTGCTATATCATATCTGCAAGATTGGTTACACAACCATGGATTATCAATAGCAGTGCCAAAAAGTAATGTAGTTGTTTTTTCGCGGCGTAGGATAACACCAGATATTGAGATTTCTTTTGATGGTCAAATTTTTAATAAGGTAAAATTTTTAGGTATCGTTCTAGATTCTAAATTAACTGGCAGCCATCATATTAATCACATAATTACAAAGTGTGAAAAAATCATAAATATACTTCGAGCCTTGTCGGGAGCATGGTGGGGTTCTCATCCATTCTGTCAGAAGCTTATTTATAATGCCCTTATTCGAAGTCATTTAGATTACGGATCATTCCTTTTAGAGCCGTGTAATAAATCTGCATTAAATTCTTTAAATAAAATACAATCTAAATGTCTACGTATATGATAGGCGCAATGAAATCTACCCCAATTAACGCTCTACAAGTGGAATGTGTAGACCCTCCCCTTAGGTTAAGAAGGCAATATCTGTCTGACCGATTTATTTTTAAGCCCCTTCAACTTTCAACGCATCCTATTAATCCAAAATTACACCAACTATCTGAATTTATTTCTTCTTGCGATTACTGGGCTCGTAAAGAATCCCCTTGCATATTTAAAAGCATGATATGTATGAATCTCTAACCCGTATTTTGGCCAGATGAACAGGAGTACATGAATGTCCAAGGCGTAAGCGACAAATTACTGAAGTAGCTCGTTTAGTAATTTTATGATATTTTGAAAACCATGGTATTGTCGGAATTACTTCTTGAATCGATTTATAATATTTTCCTTTTATGTAAGAAGACTCGTTCCAAGTTCTATTCCAACTGATATATAGATTATTTTTAGCTAATGACATGAGGTCTAGTGAATATGCCGTGAATTCTGATAAACAACCGGTATGAGCGGCTTGTTTTACGTAATGATCTACTACTTCGTTACCATCAATGCCATTGTGTCCTGGAACCCAAGCAAGATATATTAGGATTCCCTTGGATTGGCATCTAAAAAGAGCCTGTTTTATTTTAAGAACAATTGGTGTTCGCGATTTTGAACGAAATGAATTAGACCTAATGGAACTCAAAGAACTAAGGGAGTCTGTGAAAATAATTGTTTTATGAATGTTGTGTGATTCAGCATATAAAATAGCCTAAAGAATAGCTTTAGATTCTCCGATAAATACAGAACATTCAACGGGACACTTAAAACTAAGAATGATTTTATATTTAGGTATCCAAACTGCAACGCCGACATAACTTTCATTGGAGATTTTGGACGCATCAGTGTACATAGCTAAATAATCGCTCCAGTTCTATTCAATAGTCCATCTAAAATACTGTTCTGCGTCCACCATGTTTTTCGACATACCTAAATCAACGATATTTGGTTGGTAAATAAGCGATTCATATGAAGTTCCGAAGAGAGGATTCAATCTGCATTGAAAAACTGGACAAGGTATTCGAAGAAGTGAGATAAAGCTTTTAAATATGCAGGGGGATTCTTTACGAGCCCTGTAATTGCAAGAAGAAATAAATTCAGATAGTTGGTGTAATTTTGGATTAATAGGATGCGTTGAAAGTTGAAGGGCCTTAAAAATAAATCGGTCAGACAGATATTGCCTTCTTAACCTAAGGGGAGGGTCTACACATTCCACTTGTAGAGCGTTAATTGAGGTAGATTTCATTGCGCCTATCATATACGTAGACATTTAGATTGTATTTTATTTAAAGAATTTAATGCAGATTTATTACACGGCTCTAAAAGGAATGATCCGTAATCTAAATGACTTCGAATAAGGGCATTATAAATAAGCTTCTGACAGAATAGATGAGAACCCCACCATGCTCCCGACAAGGCTCGAAGTATATTTATGATTTTTTTTACACTTTGTAATTATGTGATTAATATGATGGCTGCCAGTTAATTTAGAATCTAGAACGATACCTAAAAATTTTACCTTATTAAAAATTTGACCATCAAAAGAAATCTCAATATCTGGTGTTATCCTACGCCGTGAAAAAACAACTACATTACTTTTTGGCACTGCTATTGATAATCCATGGTTGTGTAACCAATCTTGCAGATATGATATAGCAGAATTAAGACGATTGGTTGCCGCAGAAATATTATCTGCAGTTACATATAACGCTAGATCATTTGCATATTGAAGTACCTCACAAAAGCAATTTACAGAAAGGTCTAAATCATATGTGTAAATGTTATATAAGAGAGGACTAAGCACTGAACCTTGTGGCAACCCTCTAGATACAATTCTAGGAGGATATGATAAATTTTGTACATTGATTATAATGGACCTAGTCGAAAAGTAATTTGAGATAAAGTTAACTATTCTACCTGGAATGCCTAGTCGAAGCATTTTCTGCCTAAGTATAGGCAGGATTACATTGTCATAGGCTGAAGCAATATCGAGGAAAACTCCAAGCAGATAATTATTTTTAGAAAAAGCTATCCGTATATCTATGACGAGAATGCTCAGACTATCCTTTGTACTTAATCCTCTTCTAAAACCAAATTGGCTTTTAGGCAGCGTACCTCTACTTTCCAAAAAACACTCTAAATGATTTTTAATTAAGTGTTCTAATATTTTTGCCAGAGTACAAGATAAGGCTATTGGCCGGTATGCTGTAGGATCTGAAGCTGCTTTACCAGGTTTTAAAATGGGGATCACTATATATGATTTCCACTCTTCAGGTGGAATCCCAGAAGTAAATATATTGTTAAGAATTTGTAAAATTATGACTACAAAAGAATACGGAATTCTATCTATTCCTGGGGAGGAGTCATGTAAGTTTTCTAAAACCATATTAAATTCCTGTTTTGTAAATGGTAAATCTAATGTGTTCGTGACCTGAGGATTATTAGTAAATATACATGATTCCTCAAAAGACATAACTGAGTCTGGAGCCAATTTTTGTGCAAATTGTTCAATCCATTCTGAGGAATCATTGGACGAGATATTCCAGTCATGCATAGCATTCCGGAACCTAACATTTTGTCAAACCATGGATCGTCTCGAGCCGGGTGAGAGAGTCTCACAAAATTTTCGCCATCCTGATCTCTTTTTATCTGAGAGCAATTTTACAGTTGCTGCTGCAACGTTTTTATATTTTAAATAATTCTCCAAAGTCATATTCGAAGAATGAACTCGCTCAGCAGCCTTTCTTTTTTTGACAGCTGAAGTGCAGTCCTGATCCCACCAGACTAGAGAAGAAATATACTTACTATGTGGTTTTTTAAAGGGGATAGTACTGTCAGCAGATGAAATTATAATATTTTTCAATAGTGTATATATTTGATGAATATTGCTTTGGTCAACTGAAGGAAGTAGAGATGAATTAGCATCAAGGCAAGCAGAAAATTTAGACCAATCAGCTTTAGCAGTATTATATTTTAATCTGGGATTGCACTGGGTTGTCGGAATATTAATGTGGGATGATATAATGGATAAGAGGATAGGATAATGGTCGCTCCCAAAGGAATTAACTAATGTCGACCACGAGATTGACGAGGTAATATAAGGGGAACAAATAGATAGATCTACGGCACTATTGAAATTTTGCATGGGAGACACTCGACGCGTGGGAGTTTCATCATTGAGGATACATAAGTTTAAGTTGTCAATTAATTCTAAAAACGTTTGCGAAAGTCCATCACACTGTTGTGAACCCCATGAAGTGTGATGTATATTAAAATCTCCGTGTATCATAATAGGAGAGGGAAGAGAAGATAACATATTAAAAATACGATTTAAAATTGATATATTGGGATCAGGAATGTAAATGGAAACAAATGTGATATTTAAAGCACGTATAGCAACAATATGAAAGGTGTCTGGGTGAATAGGGAGATTAATTTGAGAAAAAATAGTTGATCTTGTAATGAGAATAGAAGAGCCAGCACGTCCGTCGCTCATGGCATCCCGGAGACATGAGAAACCTGATACTCTAAAGTAGGTGCCAGGTCGTAGCCATGTCTCCTGAATAGCAAGAACAACAGGCTTGTATTTGTTAATAAAAAATATGAGATCAGCTTTTATGTGACGGATACTTCTACAGTTCCATTGTAGGATTACTGGGAACATTATTAATCAATGAAAGAAGGAAATTCAGAATCACTGAACTTGGAAAGTATATTTATGAGAGTAGAAAGAAGTAACTCACATAAATTATCGTTTGGAGAGTCAGAAATTGCACAGCCATTAGATAGAGAGGAAGCTGGAGTCCCTGCTATCATCTGATGAGCACGGGTATCATAGCCTGGGCCAGATGCTGGAGAAGGGGGACGTCGAGGGATAAGTACAGTTTTTTTGTAAGATGTTATGGGCGATTGTGGAACATTAGAAGAAGGCTGAGACATTGAGTTTGAAATGTAGGAATTATTTGATAATGTTGCTATAGACGTTTTTGTTGTATCTGCAAAGGTTTTCCTAACATATGGAAATCTCGCAGAGGCTTCAAAATATGATATATTTTCCTGTGACATTACTAAATTTATAGTTTTTTGACGGGAGTGTTCGGGGCATCTCGTATCCTAAGCTAGATGATCACCTGAACAGAATAAGCAGGATGGGTTTTGTTCCGAACAGGAGTCTCCTTCGTGGCCTTTGGAGCATACAAAACAACGTGGTTTGGATCTACACTGCGTGGTCACGTGAACAAATCGGCAACACTTAAAACATTGTATTGATGGTAATACGTATGCCTCTACAGGCATCGAGGTATAAAAGCTATAAATATGTGAAGGTAGTTTTTGTGCTAAAAATGTCAAAACCACCGTTTGAGTAGGGGTCCAGGTAACAGTACTCTCAGAATTAATTCTTCTGCTCAGTCTACGCCCTTTCATAATTTTTCCGAAATCGGAAGGTATCTCTACGGACGCTACAAAATCTTCTAGAGACCACTCCACAGGTACATCCCTTACTATACCCATTCGTGTTATATTGTAGGAAGGAATCGTCGTTTCATATTTCGCAGCAGCAAGGGCAGGTTGAGAAAGGAACACATTAGCATCTATGGCGGATTCGAACTCAACAGCAATTCTATTTCTGCCAATACGTTTTACGCCACCGCGAACTATATTTTTAAAATTATTTCGATGTAAAAAGTGACCAAATTTCATAGGGTGTAAAGATACACCTGATGAATTGTCGTCAACGGGTCTACTTACATGTACCACAAACAGAGCTACATCAGTATTAGAATAGATAAGCTTACTTGACTCAAAATCCGGGTGAGTACGTATTCTGACGGCGTGGCGATGGATGGATTAGATATATTTTTCTTAGTAGGAGGGTATGAGGTCACTGCGCGACTTGCCAAGCTGGAATTAATGACATTATCAAAATCTATCGTATTTGGTAAAGGTTGACGGAGTCGTGGTGACACTAAACGGGGGATATCTTTTGCGAGATCATACGGCGGCGATCTTGACCTCGACCGTGATTGAAAAGATCCGCCGCCAGGGTCAGGAGGCCCGATATCCATCTTTGTTAGGTATAAATTGTGTATTAGATGAGTAAATTCTCAAAACTCAAGTTTATTAACCACCAAACAACAAGTACCAATATTTCGAAATAAAACTACGTTTACGGAATCTATTGCGTTTACTTGATTTTACTACTATCCCGCATTTCGAATACTTTACAGCATTCATGAACACGGGTGGACTTAAATGATAGATGTCCAAGGCTTTATTTTAACCCACCTAATATTCGTTTAGAAACAGTGAAATTCAATCAATCTACTTCAAATTGTTATGCTTACAATGTATGAGACTATAAGTTAGTATATTAAAATGAGTATAATAATAATACTCCTCTTTAAATTGTAATTTTTTTTTTGTTTTTTTTTTAGTTTTTATTTAGTGCTCAAAAATTCTACCACAAACTACCAATTACTACCAGTAAGAAGACAATCTTGGTTATTAGTTTATATTATTAAATATATTGATTTTGCCAAAAGCTAAGACTAAGAAGCTACCACCGGATCGGATCGCGGCCTGACTGAGAAAGATCCGGCCAGAAAACTCAGTAGGCAACAACTGTTATGGATTATTAGTAGTGACCTAGAATAAATTGTCCGACAATTTATTCTAGGTCACGCAGTGGTTGTGGTTAGCACGTGTGTATAGAAATTTTCGCTTTTATTCACTAATTTAGCCTGCTGTTGTGATTTATTTTGTTGTGTTTGTCTGTGAACTATTTCAGTTCGGCGGTTAAGGTCTGTATTTATTATTAACATTGTATTCTAAATATGAATAGTAAAAAGCCCCCTGATCCCCCGGATATCTCCCGGCCGTCAACTCCTATCTTTTCAACTCCGCCGTTTTTTCCCGATACATCCCGATCAAATCCACTTACTCAATTTGCAGAGGTAGCATGTAGCATTGCAGATGTGAGCATGACCCCGACTTCTTCACGCAAACCCGGTCGACGAGTCAAACAATCCAACTAGGCCCCCAAAACAACCTAAATGCACCCCAGTCCGAGAAAAGTACAATCCTTATGACAAAGCACCGTTTATTGTCCACGTATGTCGTAATGAGTCCACTCCTCAGGCTGGCTCGACTCTCCATCCGGTCTCTTTTGGCATTTTCCTACAAAAAATCGAAATAACCAACATAACCTGCGACGGCGTGAAGAAGGTGGGTAGAAACCGCGTATCTGTGGAATTTATTACCTATCAAGATGCCAACTCATTTCTCAACAACACCGTGTTGAGCAATCATAGATATATTGCTTCTATACCAACCTTTCATATAACCTGCATGGGGGTCAACAACCCAACCGATATCACAGAAGATGAGGCTGCAAGCTATATCACAGTCCCCGTAGGCTGTGGGAAAATCTTGAAAGTGAGACAAATAAACAAAAAGTTATTTAGGGATGGGACTACCGAGTGGAAGCCCACAGAAACTTGTATTATAACTTTTGACGGACAAGTTTTGCCAAAGAGAGTGTTTTGCTGCTACACATCTTTATCTGTAGAAAAATATGTATACCCAACCATTCAATGTAGAAAATGCTGTCGATATGGCCATGTTGAGTCTATCTGTAGGTCCAAACCCCGCTGCTATAGATGCGGCGCAGACCACCTAGGTAACGGCTGTGAAGTGCCAGAGACAGATGCTCTGTGTATAGTGTGCTCTGGAAACCATTATGCCAATAATAGAACATGCCCAGAATACGGCAGATAAAAGGCCATAAAAATAATTATGGCAGAGAAAACAATTCCTTATGCCGAAGCAAGCAAAACACTCCCTCCTATTACTTGCAGCTATGCAAGCGTCACAAAAAATCTCCCCCGGCAACTCAGTCTTACAAAAAAACTATCTTCTTGAAACCCAAGCCACTATGACAAATCCACATATAATAATATTGTTTCTACTCCTAAATCTTCACAGTCCAATGGCTTTGCCCTCAGTAGCCCCACCCCACAATCCTTACACAGTATGTCTACAATCATCAAACTACTTGTCCAATTACTGACTACTTATATGCGCAACTCTCCTAAAAATTCAGCTTCTCCATTATATTCCTCACAATTACCGTCCAACGATGCAGAAACACTTATTAACTACCTCCAAAGCTACAAAAACGGCTCCAAATATGACATTTCTCCAGTGGAATGTGAGGAGTGTGCTTAGTAATAAGCATGACCTTACATTCCTCCTAAATAAATACAACCCTATAGTATGTGCCTTAGCTGAGACTTGGCGTACCCCAGGTTTTAGCTTTAATATACCGCACTATAATATTACTTGGTGTGACAGGGTAGATGGGTATGGTGGTTCTGCCCTGCTGATTAGAAACCAGTCTCCCTTTTTACCTATAGATACTATTTCACCTACTAATGATAAAATGAATATAGTTGGTGCAAAAGTAGATGGAATTACTCTGCTTTTTATATATGTTTCACATCCCCAGCTCAGGTTGAGCTGGGGATGTGATTCCTTCCAATACTAAGGAACTTACTAGTAAGCATAAGTGGTCGAAAAAAAATACTAGCACAGGCTAGTATTTTTTTTTTTGTAATTCTATATAATATAATAAGAGGGCTTTATCAGAAAGATAACGCTGCCCTCATTGGAGAATACATAAGCTTAAGGTCTATTCTTAAAAATTATGGAACATACTATAAATAAATTTTGTCTTGTGCGCTAGCGGGGTAGATAATAGAGTGAGATATTCGCAGGTATTTTGAGTGTTGGAGTTGAGTTTTTGCCTTTGTGTCTCGCTACGGACACACTCAACTATTAAATTATGGATATCCTCAATAGAATTACACAAATTACAATTTGGCGATTCGACTTTACGCATCATATACGCGAACTTATTGAGTGGAAAGTGTCCGGAGCGAAGCCTTAGTGCTGTAACAATGGTATGCCGTCTCATATTGGTATTTGCAAACCAAAGTAAACCTGGTAGTTTTGGTTGTATTATTTTGTACCAAATGCCTCTACTTAGTGATCGTTCATCAAAATATTCGCTCCACATATATATCGACATTTTAATCGGATATCGCATAGGATGTCTGAATAATAGGGACAATAATCTGTTGAAATGCCAGCTGAACTGGCTCCTCTTGCAAGCGTCTACCTCCTCGTTGCCAATTCTACAAGCTACGCCAATATGGGACGGCAACCGCTGTAGGACAATATTTTTACGTTTTTTAAGTTCTATGATACATTTTATTATAGAATAATGCCCGTTTTCACCAACGTCCCTTAACGCATAAGTGTCCCTTAAACTACTTTTAAGGGCTCCGTAAACTTTATTTCATTTTCACCAACAGTTAGGTAGCACTTAACCAGTTAAGGGATCCTTATATTTAGGGGGTCAAAGTTGCAGCCCTTAAACCAACCCTTAACAAAGTGACAGTTTATTTTAGATTTTAGTCTGTTAGATTTTTATAATGGATAGTGATATATATGATTTTATTGACGATTTTGATAATATTGAAGATGTAGAATTTCCTAATAATGTTATGTGGATTAGGCGGCCGAAAATATATAGAGAAAGACCAGAATATTTTGTTAAATATGATGATGTAGACTTTTTTCGCAGATATAGGTTAAGTAAGGAAACTGTTATCTACTTATTAGAGAAGTTAGATCATCTTTTGGAATTCCCACACGACAGGTAGGTACCTAATGTAGATAGTTTATTTCTCTTGAGTAATATTGTTCTGTGGTTTATTTTACGCAGCCTATGTTAGCGTGTTTCAAGTTGTTATAACCTTACAATTTTGTTATTTCAGAAATAAGTCTATTTCACCAATCAATCAGTTACTAATAACATTAAGGTTCTATGCTACTGGAAATCATTTGTTGTCAGTAGCAGATATAGGAGGCGTCAGTGTTGCAACGTCTAGTAGAATAGTTAAAAAGGTTTCTGAAGCTATTGTGACACTGCGAAAGGAATTTATTAAATTTCCAGAAACAGAACACCAACGAGATCAAGTGAAGAGGGATTTTTATAGAATTGCAAGATTTCCCAATGTCATTGGTTGCATTGATTGTACACATATAAAGATCCAATCTCCAGGTATGTATATATAGACGAGTTTCGTCAAATTTTGACATTTTCAGGTATTTTATTTACATAATAATGTGAAACTATTCAATCCTGCTAACTTTAAAATCATGAATCAAAGTATTGTCTAATATGCAAAATAATATTCCAGGTGGTGTTGATGCTGAATTATTTCGAAATCGCAAATCATATATGTCTTTGAATGTACAGACTATTGCTACAAGTAATTTGATGATTACTGATGTAGTAACACGATGGCCAGGTTCAACTCATGATGCAGCCATCTATCAAAATAGCAATCGATTTGCAAAGTTTGAAAGGGGCGACTATGGGAATGATTATTTGTTAGGTGATAGCGGATATCCTTTAAAAGTAAGCTATGTTTAACGCAAAATAAGACACATACACACTACACTACTTACCATATTCATCTAAGTAAGGCTTATATATAATATGTCTTATTAAATTAATAAAAATACAAGGTTTATACTTCAATATTTATTACTAAATATTTTGTTCACAAGTACGAAAAGTACTAGTTGTTACAAATCATTCCTTACAAACAAATACAATTAATTATAAACTAAATTATATAACTTATAAAAATAACACTATTACTTAGTCTTTTTTAGGCACTCCAAATAAATTGCTTAGCGACAATCCTCCATCTGTAAAAAAAAATAACATGTTAGTTATATATACAAAAATATGCAGTAGCCATTGGACTATAAGTATATGATTTCAAGTGGCACTGTTTTTATGACAGCTTATTTGAAACATTTTTGGATTATCATGTCTATATAAATTCTTATAACACTACTTTTGGACATAAACATAATATAAAAGCAAGGTAGTACAATAGCACTCTTTTCATTTCAGTCTCATCTTCTAATACCATACTTGAATCCAATGACTCGGGGACAGCAAAAATATAATGAAGGCCATATTAAAACAAGAAATGTAGTAGAAAGACAATATGGTGTACTCAAGAGGCGATTTCCTGTATTGGCTGTTGGTATACGTCTAAAATTACAAACGGCTACAAGTGTAATAGTAGCTTGCTGTATTCTACACAATATATGCATTTTAAGAAGAGAAGAGGAAGCACCATGTGATAACAGCATTAACAATTTGGAGCAGCTAATTCAAAATGGGCAAATTAATGTACCTACAACTTCATCTGGTCAAGGATATGGATTTCGACGTAACCAAATAACACATTATTTTGACAATATAAATGTATAAAATATGCACAAACTTGCCTTTTATTTGTTTTAACACTTCTAACTTAATTTCTGCTTCTAAAGCTGCGGTTTGTAGTTGGTACTGGTGTAGTTTGCGTTTAAATTCTAACTCTTCCTCTAATAAAGTCCTTTTCAAATCTTCAGTACACATTTTTTTCTTATTGACGGTCTCATAACTACTATATAATGAGCAAGTTGCATCAGACCTCTCATTGTTTATTTGCGGGCGGCGTCTTTTTGGCCAAGGACTATGTGAAGTAGATGCATCATTGGGTTCTTGGCTAGACGGCAAAATCATTTTAACATTCTGGTCTTCATTCTCCTTGTCTTCTAGCTGCAGGTTTGATGACTAGAAATAAAATAAAAGCTATTAACACAAATAAATCTAAAAGGTATATTTTATTCTATATCACAGCTATTATAATGTCCAGTGATATTTGTAAACAATCGCACATGTCCGAAAATTTCAAAGGTGTGCCTTGCAAGGTACTCGACTGAGAATAAAACTATTTTACCACTAGGATATCATTGCACAAAGATAAATTTGCATAGTAAATACAATAAGATATATCATAATATATTATTATGGTTAATATATAGAGTTGATCTAAAGTAGTGTGATTGCAAAACTAATTGGTGTATTTATGGATTATCTAAGGGATTGTACCTTGTCAATTTGCATTATTTCCAGGGATAGATCAGTTTGACTCTCTATTATTTTTTCAACTTGAATGTGAGCATCAGTTATAATTTCGATGTCATCTGCATCACAATCGTTAACTTCCTGTATACCAGTGCAGCCACGTCCCATGATGTCACATATTTGTAGGAGTATAGGATCCGATTTAACATGTGAAGGGCCACCACCAGTACCAACATTGTGTCTTCTCAGTGAAGAACCATATAGTTTCGCCTCGGTTCTTAATTTCTCCCACAGTTTCATTAATGACTCTTTAGTCCTGAAATTAGAAATGTATTAGGATACCAATTTTACAAGAGTAGGTAAATGACAATTTATATAGTGTGTACTATTTACATAACTATAGAAGTATCTTACCTATAGATTGTACCGCTTGCATTAAATGAAGTTGTTAAAGATATCCAAGCATCATTTTTAGCTTGGTTAGTTGTGCCATCGGTCTTCTTATTTAAAATAGTGTCCTTGTGTGCTAATAACAATTTAATTAATTTGTCTTTTTCATCTAAGGTATAATTTTGCCCACGCTTTCTTTTATCTGCCATTTCAAAATTAATAACAAAACAATACAATTACAAATCTATGGCGATGTAATGAACAACAGAGAGCATCTAAAGACTAGCGCTGTTTTGTTGTGATTGATGGAACCACAGACATAAAAAGTACCACGTGCGGCAGAGGCAAGGGACGTTAGCAATACAGCCAACTGATTTGTAAATATTTGTAAATGGTTAATATCAATTGCCCGTAATATAGTATTTCACTTATCAATACAGAATATAGTCATTAGACTTCAAATGAAGTCATAACAACCATAGGAATGCACAATAATCCAACAATTATTAGCCAATCGATAATGTACGGTTATGGACATGACTAGTAAACAAAAAAAATCGATACCCTAAGTAAGGATCCCTTAATTAGGGGCTAGTTCCGTTGGTGAAAACGAATTTAAGTTAAGGGTGTGTTTAAGTGTTCACTTATTATAAGGAGCTCTTAAGTAAGGATCGATTTAGGGAATGTTGGTGAAAACGGCCATAAGCCAATGGAATGCCTCGTAATTTAGGGGAACAGCAACGTAGCAGATGTTGGAGTGCACTTCGGGAGTCTGTATATATCACCAAGTTCTTGACGTTCACATCTTGTGCGTAAGATAACGCTTCTAATATGGATACTAGCTCGGCATGCATAATAGACATTTTACTGTCTAAGCACAATTGAACCTTATCTCCTGATTGATAATCAAGAAGAGCAGCCCCAACACCGGCAGCTGTTTTAGATCCATCCGTAAATAGTTTGTAGAAACCCCTATATTTAACAGCAATAAACTGTTCGCCTTAAATAAAATACCTTTAAGTATATTTGGATCGTAGGTATGTTTGGGTTTATTTATTGGATCCATATCTATTTTAATATTATTTATTATGTCCACATAGCCTACCCATATGTCTAGAGAAAACATATTTATATTAGAATCAGCCTATTGAGACTTTAGTTCATTATGGACGATAACTAGTAAAGGCTTTTTTTATGAATCCAGAAATTAGCCTGTGAAGTCATTAAAGACAACCTATCTAACTCATCGATTAAATCATTTTGTTTGAAAAATTTAAGTTTTAACCAATACTTGTAGGTCAGATAAAGTCTACGGATATTAAGGGGTGGAAGCAATAATTCAGACTCCATGACATGTATAGGGGTGCTTTTAATATACCCGCCAATCAAACGCATGCCTTGATTCTGTAGGCGAGTAAGTTTACCTAGAACTGTTGCACAGCAATTATCGTATAACTGGCAAGCGTAGTCTATTCGACTACGTATAATCGCAATGTATAGTTTTCTTAGGTGTAGCGGGTGCACTCCCTAGCCAGAACCAGCGAGGACTTCAAAGATGTTCAGGTATTTTTGTGTCTTATCACGAATATAACCTACATGTTTGGTCCATCGTAAGCTTTTGTCTAACCAAACACCCAAATATTTGACTGAGTCTACTAAATTAAGATATGAATCGTTAATTTTTAACGGGAAAGGTTCTAAGGTACATCTTCGGGTAAAAATACAAACTTGATTTAGGATGTGTGTGACCGGGGTGCTAATTTGTCCGGTTTACCTCCTAGCGGTGCACCCCGGGCAACGCCGGCGGTCGCCGGCGGCTAAAATTCCGGACAGGACGGGTCTCCGCGTGTCCCTCTGACTCAGCAGAGGGCACGGCGGATAGACCAGGCGTCGGAGTCGGTGGGGCCAGACTGGCTCACCTGGCTCTGGAGAGGGGGAACAGTGGGGCCACAGCGGCCCCCCCCGTCCCAAATCGTAAACCTGAGAGCAACTCCGGTTGCCACCGCGAGTGCTTCCTCTCCCCTGGCTGACGTATCAGAAGACCTGTTTCGCCAGCTGGTAGATCGAGTGGCCGCTATTTTCAACCCGCGGATCAACGCACTCGATGTACGGCTCCCTCCGGAGCCCCGTATCCACCCGCCGCTGGCTGCGGACAAGAGGAGGGCTGCTCCATCCCTGATGCCAACGCAGCTGCCATGCCAGGGAGGCCGTGTTGCCACGTACTCCTCGGCAGCGGCGGCACCGCCACCGGAACGTGCCCCGAGGAGAAAAAAGGGCGCCAAGGCGGAATCTAGAAGGCTACTTCCTTGCCACCAGATCGGCTTTCGAAGGGGACTTGGCACCATAGATAGTGTAGGAACCCTTATCACGGATATACAAATCGCTCTCTCAAGAAAGGAATCTGTTGTGGCTGCCTTCCTTGACATCTGCTCTGCATACGACTGCGTCCTTCTTCCCCTTCTCAGGCACAAATTGCAACAGCTGAGAATCCCGGCAAAGATGGTCCGATGCATCTGTGCAATCCTAACATTGCACACCTGGTATTGAGAGCTCAGGGTTTCCCTGCACAAGAGAGATTCACATGGAGAGGATTACTACAAGGCTCTGTCCTGAGCCCCTTATTGTTTAACTTGTACACTGCTGACATAGGCTCATGCCTCAATTACAATTGTAAGATTTTACAATATGCGGACGACTTGGTCTTGTATGTTAAGAACCCCTCAATTAACGATGCAGCTACATCCATAGAAATTTCTCTGGTCTCTTTAAACCAATCGCTGGCAGACCACGGTCTGAGCCTCTCTGCACCAAAAAGTTCACCTGTCATATTTACCCAGAAAAAGATTGTCCCTCAAATAGATATACACATTCTAGGCCATAGGATACCCATTACAACCAAAGCTAAGTTCCTTGGCATTTACCTGGACTTCAAATTGACTGGCACTCCGCACGTTAACCACCTAGTCCAGAAATGTGAACAGACTGTGAACATCCTAAAAGCCTTATGCGGTGTTTGGTGGGGGGCACACCCACTTACAATGAAACTTGTATTTAATGCCTTGGTGCGAAGCAAAATGGACTATGGTTCATTCCTATTAAATCTTTGCAGCAAAGGTGCTCTAGCAAGATTAGATAAACAACAAGCAACATGCCTACGAATAATCTGTGGCTGTATGAAATCATCTCCCCTTAACGCGCTACAGATTGAGTGTGGAGACCCCCTTGGGTCTAAGGAGATAATACTTAGCATCCCGTTTCCTAGTTAAGATAGTGGGTAGGAAAACTCACTCCTTGATGCTTAGGCTACCACTTTTGAACCTAATCTGTAGCTCATCTGACTACTGGAAGCTCAAAGAACTACCCCTATTGATCCAGGCCCTCCGGAAACTCCAAAAACTAGAGGGACATATTCTAAAGCATGACAAACTTGCACCCTTCAACTTCGAATACGAAATTCTATGTTGCCAGCCAGAAATATGGCTTGGCATAGGTATCCCAAAATCATCCACCTCATCAGACACAACCTTTAGGAGGCTAGCCGAGGAACGCTGGCCCGATTTCGAAAAGTTTTATACAGACGCCTCAAAATTATCCAAAAATAGTTATACTGGAGCAGCCGTTTACTACCAAAACTCAAAAATAGCCCTGCAATTCAAATTTCCTAAGGAGTCCTCAGTGTTTACAGGATAATGTATTGCCATACTGGAGGCATGCCTCTTTATAGAAGCTCACAAGATTAACAATGCTGTGATATTCACAAACTCTCTGAGTTGCCTAAAATCCCTACTCCAGAATTCATTCAAGAGCCGTTTATAAACACTCAAATATAATCCTGCAAATTAAAAAGGCAATCCTCACTTGTGCTACAAGAGGAAAAACTGTTCAACTGGTCTGGATTCCGAGTCATTCGGGGATTAAGGGGATATGAATAGGTCGATTTGCTTGCCAAAACCGCAATTTCCTCCCAATCCTCTGATCTCAGGTACTTCTTCCACCAGGATTACGATTTACCTAGCCTGGCTCGAGTATCCCTACAGTCAGAATGGCAACGTCACTGGGACACAACTAGCAAAAGAAAAGGCAAATTTTATCGTTCGATACAACCAGAGATAAAACCAAAACCCTGGTTCTATAATTTTAAAAGCTCGTCACGCTCCACCATATCCATGATCTGTCGCCTTAGAATTGGCCATTGTTGCTCTCCTGTCCTCCTACACAAAATCCGCATCCGTGACTCGTCACTGTGAGAGTGTGGCTTAGACGAGGGTACCTTAGTCCACATCTTCTTCAGTTGCCTAAAAAATCATCCTAGCTTAGATTTGTATTCTCTTATCCCAAAGTTAAAAATTCGCGTACCTATTAACTTCTCTTCTCTAACTTTCTCCTAACCAAAGCTAATCAAAACCCTCATCCACTTCATCCACCAAAACTTCATCCGCTTATAAATGTAGGTCTGCAGCTGACTAATTCCTCCTTCCTACTAATTTTTAACACCTCATTATAATACTAATCAAATAGTATGTATATTGTGTTCGTCCTTTTGTTTCAGTGTTAAAATCAATCACACCAAGAAGAAGTACCAAGATGTCGAGCAAATAAAAATAAAACACACGTATCTCCACTTCTAACAGTCGTCAGTGGCAGAATTGTTGGCAAGTTTCGACACCCCTTGCCATAAAGAAAAGAACAGAACAATTTATTCTAGTTATTTATTTTAGTATTTTAATACCTACGCTTCTCGAAGTTGTCGACCACGATGTTTACCTTTTTTTTTTTTTTGTTATCGCTGTGGAAATGCTTTTACGCATCCCCCTGGTGCGAAACAGGGGGTATGTAGGGCTCGCCGGGCACTTGGATCTTATTTGCACCCGGAATACCCACTAAAACCACAGCGGCCCCTTCCACGCTTCCACGCCTATTAGCGGGGCGCCAGAGGGTCGTCTTTCGACATTCTACTCTGACGCCCCAGGCGCATGGCCTACTGGTCACACCCTGTCGTCATCAAGGCGGTGGGAGGAGGTGAGCGTAGCGACGCCGCCTTCCCCCTGGCCGCCGCCGGCGGAGCGAGTCAGCGTGGGCTGATGCCTCGCGTTCCCGCTCCGCGGCCTCCTTCCGTGCAATCACTGCCTCACAAAAGGAGGCAACGGCCGACCAGAACCCGTCGCCGCCGAGCATTTGGCTAACTACGGCCGGCAGCGACATGTCTCCTCCAATTGCCACCGACAGGGCGCGGCGCTGGGACCCCCAGGCGGGGCATTCCTCCAGAGTGTGGCGCACGTCATCTACTTGTGCGCCACACTCGTGGCATCCGGGGGCTCCTTCCCTACCAATACGATGCAGGTACTTACCGAAACACCCGTGTCCGGTAAGCACCTGCGTCAACCGAAAACTGAGGTTGCCGTGCCTTCGATTTAACCAGCGGTGGAGGTGCGGCGCAACGGCCGCTAAAGTCTCCCGTCCTGCTCCGGGAGACTCCAGCTCTTCCCTCCACCGCCGTATCAACGCCCTTCGGGCCGCTTCTTGTGCTCTGCCCAGACTCTTCTCAGGGAATTCCTCGCCTCTGGCCCGCGCCGCAGCCACTATGTTTACCTGGGGCAAACAATCCAGTTAGGTACATACAACTTCAAGAAAGAGGTCAATCGACAAATCCAGCTCGGCTGGGCAGCGTTCGGGAAGCTGAGGAAGATATTATTGTCCAAAATTCCACAGTGTCTGAAGACGAAGATCTACGACCAAAGTGTGTTACCGGTGATGACTTACAGAACAGCGGCGTGGTCTTTGAATGTTGGCCTTATCTAGGCTCAAAGTCGCTTAATATCAAAAGTTGCTAAAACTGTTTCCGTCGCGACGCGAACGCGTATCCAGTATTTTATTCTGGGAGATGCACAAGAGGCCCGAGGCCAGTAGTAGTCGGAAAGGTGGGTGGAGGGTAAAAGTTTGGTCATGTGAAAGAAAATTAGCAATTAGGTACCACTCATAAAAATATTTTGATGACGAGTTAACACTTTAAAAACAAGGTGTTGCTGTAACTGCTGTAAGCTGCCTTTTTACCCGACTGCGAAAGAAGGAGGATCTGCTCACTCCAAGATTTTGTTGCTCTATCCTATATCACCAACCAAATTATGAGAAGTGAGCGTGTTATGCCTCCGACAGCGTTTGTGAACACTGTCAACTAAGATTATTCAAAACCAAAATAAAATAGTCAAATTAAAATCTTGTTTACTTGTATCTTTTCAGTTCTTCAATGAATAAATTAAAATTAATAAAGATGGCGGACATTGACGCATTCGGTTTTTTTTAAATATCTTTTTTTATTATGTATATTTATAGCTATGTGGGTGGCAAATAAGCATACACCCCACCTGGTGGTTAGTGGTTACCGTGGCTGTAGATGCTAGCAACAACAAGGGCATCATTCACGCGTCTCCAACTCCAAGGAAAGGGATAGGATATGCAAAGGAAGGATATGAAGAAGAGGCTCTGTAGGACTTCGGTGCTCTCACCTTACCATGCGAAACACAACAGTATGAGTAGCTACCCTTGTTTCACACTGATCTCTATTATAGGTTGTACCTCCCCGGTCGAGGCCCATTCATGTTGGAATTAGCAAGGTTCCCACCAATAAATACATGATAATGTAGCTTAAATAATACTTATAAAGTTATTTTCCAATATATATAAAAAACTGACTTCAATAATTTACCTTTACCTTAAAAATTCCCAAAATCGGTCTACATTTGACAAAAAAATCGGCGAAAACCAATACATAAAAGGGAAAAGATACACACAGCCGAATATAGTATCTTTCTTTTTGAATATAAGCACTGTGAGGATAATAGGGTGATGAAAGTGTATCTCTGGAGTAATGTAATACAATTCCTGTGGTCCGCTAATACAGGCGCAGATACAGCACACGGCGCAGCGAGTTTATTTAGTGGGTGAGTGAGGGCCCCACACTACCTTGTTTCATAACCCATTAATGTCCGACAGTTGGTTACGAATCTTCTCTTCGAGTGAGAGGGCGACCGTAGCGCAACTCACTTGTCTAGTGACAACTTCACAAGCCGTCACATTTATTGTTCGACTTTAAAAACAGTGGTTTTGCAAAATCGCGCCTCAAATTGGTAAAATAAGGAGTCAAAAGAAAAATAAAAGAAATAATTACTGATATAGTCGCATAATGGTAGTTTAAGAAGATGTTTTGATCTTTGTCCCTCAGTAACACCTAAATGACTGAACAGATTTGGATAAAATTTGGTATCAATATAAATGAGATACCGGGTTTATTAGGTATAAGCCATAAAGAGGCATATATATCTACCTGACAACTAAACTGATTTTTGAACGAAATATTATTTTTTATTTCCAACTGTGGCAGACCAGTAAACGGCCAACCTGATGGTTAGTGGTTCAGTTCATTCCAGATCTTACATGTACATGGTAGAAAGGAACGCTGAAAACGAATCGTATTGCACACGATCGTCTCCAGGTTGTATGGATGAACTCTACTACGGCGTCTCATGGTCCGGTGGTAAAACGGCGATGTGGGTAGCACCTCAACCCCATTGAAGAGTCGATAGAACACACAGAGAGCTCCTCCGCCGCCCGCCACCTCAACGACTCCAGTTCTTCCTTGAGATTGGGGTTATCGATAATTCGAACAGCACGCCCTTGCAGGGATTCAAGTGGGTCGAGCTAGTATTTTGGTACGCCTGCCCAGAGATGTGAGCAGCAGTGAGGGCGGACTTGTACTTTATACAGCACAAGTCGCTGCCTCAGTGTGCAGTACGGCTTAGCTCTGTTCAGAAAGCTCAGTTTTTTGCTCGCAAATTTCACTTTGTCCTCCAAATGACTCCTGAACTGGACTTTGCTGGATATATTGATGCCGAGTAACCCAATACTCTCGTATACCGGGGAGAGTTACCCCTTGGAACTGAGGCGCCACGACATAAGCGTCCTTCTAAATCTGATAGAGGTAAAATTTGGTCGAGATAAACCACATATGAATTTTTTTATTCCGATAAGGAGGCCCTATGATATCGGTACTTAGCTAATTGATTTATAAGTTCCCGCACACGATGTAGCGGTCAGAAGCTAATACCTATAATATAATGTCTAAAATTACTAAGCAATTTTGTTTAGCTACATTCCCACTTAGAATATTACAAATTGAAATAAGTAGGCCATATTTGTGGTATGTGCTCATAATACCAGGAATGCGAGAGCTTCTTAATGACTTCTAATAAACGAAAGATAAACGCATACGATTCATAGTGTTAATGATTAAATATCACAAGTCACTATACATCAGTACGATGTAGATCAAAGAGTATAGTAATAAACCGGGATGTAGATGCAGTGTTGCAAATGATCGTTTACTATGCGGAAGATAGCAGTTTTAAACAATCAATAAGAATATTGAGTCTGATAAAATCAGCACAATAGTTATCTATTCTCCGTATGAATTACTCGTGTATTTTTTCCCGCAAGTGAGACTAACGGCAGTACCTATGCTAATAGATATTAATTGTCAGGGAAGGAACACGAAATAAAACACTATTGATGGTTTTGGATAAGAATAAGAACTTTTGTTTTACTTTTTAACGCTTTATAATAGCTTCACTTCTATCTATTTATTTATCTATCTATATACATTATGTAACGGAATACTTGAACGTAATTTTAACTCGCTTCAAAACATCGAATTAAATTGAATCTTTGCACATTTATCAAGGACCGATGACAATACGATACCTAATTTATTAATTTGGCCACATTGATGTGTAAAAAAGATATATCAATGTTTGGCCACATTGATTATAATTATCAATGTTTAGCCATCTTTTTATTACAAATCGGTAGTATCACACTTAGGATAAAAAAAGCAATAGTGACTTTTTAATAGAAGTACCTACTTTTGATGTTGATTTGAGACTAAAAAAGCAAAAAATAAATTATACTTAGTTTAAAAAACTAAAAAAAACACGCTTTAATAGCTAGTTGAACAATTTTTTTTATAATCATTGTTATTTTATTATAGACAAAGTATACTACTTTTGCACGCCTCATAAGCGCAGCGTTGAGGTGTGTTCTACTCCCAGTTTACACGGCACAACTGATTTTTCAAACTTAAAATGTCTCTATTTATCATATATTGCACTTGTAAAATAATATCTACACACACATATAAAGAACAAACACTATTTTTAACACTCACGATATTTTTGATGCCATTTTTGTAATAAAAACTAGTTAAAAAACTGTATGAAAAAAATCTGGCTTGGACGTCCGTGAGTAATAGGTAATGTATGTTAACACGATAACGACCAAAATACTTTACTAATCGAGTCTTTTTTTTTTTTTCGTTTACGAATTATTATGACTAGGAATAGAGCCCTATTACTTTTCACGTTCTGATTCGATGTGGTTTAATTGTTATTAAATAAACAAAAAAATACTGAATATTTACGGCATTTACGCTCGACGCGACACTAAAACCAGAGCTTTTCATGAGAACTACCTTTTTACGTACGCATAGCCACCGGTGGTTTTACTATCGTCAACAGAACAGAACGCCGTTCGCCCGGCCGGTACATTGTTTTTTGTTAAAAGAAAGTTTTTACCTTTACTTGACGAACTGATGATATTTGTCAAGTATGATAGCTATTTTATTCATAACAATAAGTAAAAACACTAAACACACGTAAATAATAACACACCAACGTTATAAAACACGAAAAAACATATTTTACATTCCACAATTTTTTTGCGTGGCCTTGGCGTCACGATGTTTTCACTTAGAACAAAGTATAAAATTATAAGGCAACCAAGTTAGGAAGATAAATGGCTTAGAGATTACTTGTTGAACTCATTGATTTTTAAATAAGTCGTATAATAGTGTCCAAAGTTGCAATTTTTTATGGATAGATGTCGCTGTTTTAAAGTAAAAGAGATATTGACAAATGCAGCCCTAGATGTCGCAAGTGGCAATTTTAGATGTATTCAGTTGCTGTTGTATATCTGGAACTACAATATTGCTTTTTTTGTAAGGAAACTAGCGATGTGTTTTTGTTTTCTTAAATTGTTTTTGTTTACAGTTTAATAAATTATTCAATTTTACATGTTTATATATATTATATGCACTTATGCAGGTATATATGTAAAGTATGTAAACTCATGGATTGTTGTTCATACTAATTGCCAGATGGCGCCTTGCAAAATGACTGAGGGGTAGCCCAATATATAGAAATACTTCTTAAAATTAGCGCTAGACGGCGTATAAGACATGAAACCCATATTAGTACTCTTTGAAATTAGCGCTATCTATGTGATTTATTGAAAACTACTTAGTAAGACTAATACATTATTAGTTACTTATCAAATAATTAATTTTATTGTGATAAATGAAGATTATGAGGCGTGCAGTTTTGGATTTCTAAAGTATTTATTACTGCTCCAGTCTGTGAATTATTTATATAGGTCTGACTCACTAATATATCAATTCACAGTCCAAACTCCTGGGGACCATTGGGTGAACACTAAGAAAGGTTACGCAAATCCTATTCAAAATGGATTTATCACTAGGTCGCGAGCGAGGCCGCGGGTAATGTGCTAGTTGATGGTAGAACCAAACAATAAACACAATTTGAACCCTTTTATTCCTACTTTCCAAATATAGTCTTGAATATCTCAATTTTGAAATTTGAATTTGGAATAAGGGGCTGGTGAAATAAAGTTGTTCGGTGTATTACCGCTAAGGCAACTAACATCTTCATTTCTTATTTTTTGGACACTTAGCAATAATCCTTGTATAGATACAAAGTACACTCATACCTTTTTTTTTGTTTTGGCGGGAATAAATGTTCCTAACCGCACACCCCTTCGTTCGGGGCAACGAACAAAGTACACCCATACCTGGACAACCGTTTGCGGATCACACAAAGGATTGTCCTGTGTGGGAAACGAAGTCACAATGGTGGGAGGTCGATATCAATCCGCCATCTGTGCAGTCATCATCATCATTTATGCTCTAAAAAATATATACAAATATCAAAAGCCTAGTTATGTTCAAAAATTGGATGAAAGCATTAGAAACGATAAAAAGGTTGGTAGCATTATGGGATACACAAATATTTGTATAATGTGGGTTTAGAATCGATAACATTTTTGAAACACGAGAACAAACTATGCTAGTTAAGGTTACTTTTTTTAAGGTCACTCATATTCAATTGCGGTAGTATGGCATGTGTGAGTCTTATTAATTGATATATATCTCAGTATAGCGACAAATCTCAGTAAGAATTCGTTAAGTTGTCGCGGTAGAGGCCGAGGATAGCGCACGCGTACTTCGTTGTGTAGTTGAAATAATATGCGTGGGAGTGTTACGTGATAATTATGGCAAATTTTAGGTAAGTTTTTACCCATTTTCTCCACATGGATTTCATGATATAAATACTGTATGGTACACAATGATTTCTACGCCAAAATTGGTATTCCACAGTAACTATTTTTTCGGGATAAACCTTTGTTATTTTCAGGGTTCTGGAATATATGCGAAATTGCATGATGATCGGATGAGTATTGAAGGCGTGAAACATTAAAATATAAATAAACCAACAAACGCTATTTTGCATTTATATTATTAGTAAGTAATTTTTGGCGACCACACTACGGCACAGTTTAGGACGGCCTCCCACCAGGTGGACCGATGACCAGGTCAAAGTCGCACGCAGTCGTTGGATGTAGGCGGCACATGACCGTTCGCTATGGCGTTCTCTTGGGAAGGCCTATATTCAGCAGTGGACGATGAAAGGCTGATGGATGGATGGATGGATGAAGTAACTCTAAATTGAGAGCAGTTAGAACCAAATGGCTTTACCCTTGCGACCAACGATTATGGTTAGGGAGCTGAGTGCCATTTTGGTATTATGATTTGTTTGTCTTTCATATTAATAGGGATGAAAGTTTATGCCAATACAAACCGATTTGGTCCTGTAAATGAAAGTCGTATGTCCCTTTTTTTTTGTTTTTTTTTTGTTTAGGCGGGAAAAAATGTTCCTAACCGCTCACCCCGTCGTTCGGGGCAACGAACAGGGTAGTGTGGGGCCTGCACCCACTAAAGAAACCCGTCGTGTGCCATCTCACCGCCTTTATTGGCGGGCCACTGGAACTATGTTACATTCCTTCTGTGTCCGCCGGTGGCTTACCCTTTCGTGTACCCTCTACTGAGCGACGCATCCGCGCACGGAGCGTCGCACCTTCTCGGGAGGCCTCGCGAGTGGCAGACGTTCCCCGGTCCATCCACCCGCAGCCTCAGCTAGGGCGGCATGAGGCGCAAGTACCTGCACCTGCGCCGCCCCGGTCGCTGGCGGCGGTTGGGGTCAGCGGAAGAATCCTCCTCCCTGGCTCTCTCCGCCGCTTCCTTCCGCGAGATAACCTCCTCGCAAAAGGCAGCGACCGCGGCCCAGTTTCTGTCGCTGCCAAGCATCGCTCTAACGACGCTGGGCAGCGAGAGGTCCCGCCCTATTTCCACGACGAGTTCACGGCGCTGCTCGGCCCAAGCCGGGCACGACTCGAGCGTGTGCCGCGCCGTGTCCTCGTCACAGCCGCAGTGGTGGCAGCCCGGAGACGCTTCCCTCCTTGCGACTATGTGCAGGTATCTGCCGAAGCATCCGTGCCCCGACAGCACCTGCACCAGCTGGAAGGTAAGGACTCCATGCAAGTCTCAGCGCTTCAAAAATATAAAAAAAAAGTGATGCTAAATCATTTGTTCGCGTCTGCCTCTTGGACTGATGGTCAAAATCATCCTTAAAACTATGAACATTGAAGAGGCAGATTTGCAGGGCCCTGTTTTATCAAGGGACGTAGGTGCAAAAATGTAAAAAAAAAGCTATACTAAATCATTTGTTCGTCGTTCTCGTTGCGTCCATTCGATTCATTAGGACTCCCAGAATAGGAAAAAAAAGTTGGTAGACGTCTAGGTCAGTGATTTTTTTATGTACGATTTTTTAAAGTTTTTTTCAATAATTAAGGTAAAGCGGGTATTACGGTTTATTATTGTTATTACTAAGAGTTCACATAATAGTATATTATTTTCTGTCTTTTATGAAAGGAAATAAAATTTTAATCAATTAAAAATTTAAAAAGGTTTAGCATCACGCCTGTATTCCCGAAGGGGTAGGCAGAGATGTATTACACACCCACGACTCGCAAGCTATGTTTAAGTCCCACGTAATAGGGGGCGAGCCTATTGACGTCTACTAGACTATGTACTGTAATTTTATTATTGCTTGAGTCACTTACCTTCAATATCTTATAAATGTCTTCAAATTATAAGTATTTAGTTGTGATGCGATGACAGACGTCAGGCGGTAGGTGACAGCTGACAGCATAGCAGTTAGTCAATTTAAAAGAGGACGTCCTACGAGGGATTCGATTGGCAAGAACGTGAACATAATCGGTAGTGGTCGCCATACAACTAACCTGCCCTCTATGTGATTATTTTGAGAGTTACATCCTAAAATATTGTGAGCATCACTTGTTATTTTGTTACCAAAACTAAATTATCCATAAAGATTAGTGTATTGAACAATAACGTCGTGTGATTTCAAGACTACTACTGATGAACATGTAAATGAAGATAAGCCCCTGCCTTCGTTAAATATTTAGATATATGTATATTGTAAACCATAGTACATTATATATATATAAGAGAGGATCACCCTTGGATCACCACATAAATACGTGTACGAGAGAGCAAGACAGTATATTCGGACCGAACGAAGGGAAACGATCGACAGTTCTCACAAGATTGACCGCGTAAAACAGCCGTCTATAGGGGGATTCCACGTCAAATCAGGCGGTAAAATTTACTATGGATCAAAAATGTTTAAAATAATTCTTTTCTTTTTTTTTTTTCATAATTTCTTATTGTAATTGTTTCTTGAAGTAAGAATACAAAAAGAAAAAAATCCTAGTGAAACTTGATTTTTATTTCTTGGTTTTAGAGTGAAACAAAAACATTTCTCGTTAATTTATTAGCCTCGATGGCCTGAAATAAAAAGGATGATTCAAAGAGAATAAAAAAGAAAGAAATTGTATTGTTTTGGTCCATTCATCCATTCATCCATCCATCAGCCTTTCAACGTCCACTGCTGGACATAGGCCTCCCCAAGAGAACGCCACAACGAGCGGTCCCGTCATGGGGAATAATGCCGTAATCGCCATGCTTGGCAGGCGGATTGGCGATCGCAGTGGATGTTGTTAATACTCGAGGGAGTGCTACTGCCCACTCCCGCGGTATCTCCCCTCAGTCGGTTCTTACGACTCCCGTGGGTAGAGAGAGGTGGGACAATTCTAAAGCCGGCCCTACACGGACGTTTGGTCCATTATCGAAAAATCAAAAAATTTTATTAATTTAAAAAAGGCTCCTCTTTATATTTTTCCTCAATTTAATGTGTTTTTTACCTCGGACAACCCCTAATAAATATTTCTAAACATTTGAAATAATATTTGGAGCCAAACGAAACCCACGATTCATTGGACATGAAAAGGTCAGGCAAATGCCCCATAGGTAAACACCAACTACCTGGGGAATTATACCGTTGTCACTCTCTTCTCTCTAAGAAAGAAAGACAAAACTCTCGAAAAAAAATTATATAAAAATGCTCTGCTCTTGGAAAATCAGAGGTCTGGACGTCTGCCTCTTCGATGTTTATCGTCTTGAGGATGATTCTGACCATCAGTCCAAAAGGCAAATACGAACAAATCATTTAACAGACATTTTTTTTGTTACACTTTTAAAGCGCTGTTGATTGAAAACGCAGCGCTATCATGGTGGCAGACTATTTTTCTGTGGTTCTTTATATCGTCATTAATCGAACAATTCAGGTCTGCCAAGCGAACAATTCATATACAATTTTTTAAATCATAAAAAATTTAGATATTTTTATATATATTTTTAGCATTTTCACTTTGTGTTTAATCATAAAAAATTGTTTAAAAATTAATTACTTAAAAAGTCAGAGGGCTGGACGTCTGCCGCTTCGTTGTGCCTCGTTTTGAAGGTATTTCTGACCATCAGTTCAAGAGGCAGAGACGAACAAATGATTTAGCATACAGTTTTTTTTTACATTTTTAAAGTGCTGTCAATTGATTACGCACGTGTGAGGCAGCCTGCGCGTTGGCTGGAATCCCTCCGTGGGACTTGGAGGCGGAGGTGCTCGCCGAAGTGTATCGTCGGGCGTCGCGAGAGCGGCAGGGGGGCAGACGCCCCCTACTCAGGGAGGTGACCAGGTGGCAGGGCGACGCCCGCCGAGCTGCCATGGTCAGATGGAGGGCACGGTTGGAGGCGCCCCGGGCCGGTCTTTGGACTGTAGGGGCGCTCCCGCCGGTGCTGGAGGAGTGGGCGGGGCGACGGCACGGAGTCCTTACCTTCCGACTGGTGCAGGTCCTGTCGGGGCATGGTTGCTTCGGCAGATATCGACTCCGGGCTGTCACCACTGCGGCTGTGACGAGGACACGGCGCGCCACACGCTCGAGTCGTGCCCGGCTTGGGCCGAGCAGCGCCGTGAACTCGTCGCGGAAATAGGGGGGCACCTCTCGCTGCCGAGCGTCGTCAGAGCGATGCTTGGCAGCGATAGAAATTGGGCCACGGTCGGTGCCTTCTGCGAGGAGGTTATCTCGCGGAAGGAAGCGGCGGAGAGGGCTAGGGAGGAGGATTCTTCCGCTGACCCAAGCCGCCGCCAGCGACCGGGGCGGCGCAGGCGCAGGTACTTGCGCCTCATGCCACCCTAGCTGAGGCTGCGGGTGGATGGACCGGGGAACGTCCGCCACGCGCAAGGCTTCCCGCGAAGGTGCGACGTTCCTCTGCGGATGCGTTGCTCAGTAGAGGGTACCCGAAAGGGTAAGCCGCCGGCGGACCACCTAAGGAATGTAACACAGCTCCAGTGGCCCGCCAATAAAGGCGGAGAGATGGCACACTGCGGGTTTCTTTAGTGGGTGCAGGCCCCACACTATCCTGTTCGTTGCCCCGAACGACGGGGTATGCGGTTATGAACATTTTTTCCCGCCTTAATAAAAAAAAAGGCCTGTTATGGTGGCAGTAGCGGTCGCGGCGCGGCCGCCTCTGCCTCCATAACAGCATACACAATTATGTATAATGGTACAATCATCGATGTTAATCATGTCTCCCACACGAACAGATCATATATAAATTTTGGCATTCAGCTCCCTAACCATTACCGAAACAGAGCTATCGATATCAAACAGCCTCGATACCAAAGGGTACATCTCAAGGAGGGGGAGAAATCTTATAGACCATGGTCTTCTTAAACTAGAGGAGGTCATAGCCTAGTTGGGCAAGGTTAATCAACTTTTTCTCGGCTGACATCAGATGGGTAACCAAAATGTGACACCTATTTGTGTCACCTGACTTCCTCCATGTTCCGACTGTCAAATAACACTCTGGCAGTCGTCACAGATTGTAAGAGTCCTGAATAAAAAAAGTGACTTCGATTTTATGCTAAGGTCATCAACTGTCGTCTTAGTTGGATCGTCGTCACGTATGCAGTCGCAACATGTAACTAGTTGATCACCTAAGCCCAAACAGATTGGGGTCGACTCTCGAAAAAAAGAGTTTGGGACACGGATAGGATGATCATGATGGTCTACTTAACCTAATCTACAAGACCACTAAGCCATCGCAGTGATCGACAGCCCGAACCACGCCACCTATCAGATGAATTTACATGCATTATTCCAATATGTAATCCAATGTGTTATAAATGTCTATAAATAATTTCATGCATTATTCCAATGTGTAAGTATGTAAATAATTTAATAAGTAAATGCATCCGATAGGTGGCGTGGAGATTGAGAATGACCATCGTACTTTGCCAGATCGGAAAGGACGCAGGTTCAAATCTTGCAGTAAAGTTCTCTTTTTTCACATTCACAAATAATTTAAACACAAAGTGAAAAATGTGAAATCGAAAATAACAGTCATGAGCAGGATTTGAACCTGCATCTCCTGGATACCGTCCAGGTGCTTTGCCAATTCAGCAATCGTGACAATTGCTCCTGACTGCTTATTTCGATAACACATTCATATTTAACGTCTTTGGGTGACGTCTGCACCATCTGTCGGAAGTATTTTCATACATTATACCAACCAGGTAAACTTAATTATAATGTATGAAAATACTTCCGACAGATGGCGTCTGCGTCACCCAAAGACGTTAAGTATGAATGTGATATCGAAATTAGCAGTCAGGAGCAAGGGTCACGATGGCAGCACTCCCTCGAGTATTAACAACATCCACTGCGATCGTCAACCCGTCTGCCAAGCGTGGCGATTGCGGCATTATACCCCATGACGGGACCACTCGTTGAGGCGTTCACTTGGGGAGGCCTATGTCCAGCAGTGGACGCTGAAAGGCTGATGGATGGATGGATGGAAAAGACCCAGATAAAATAATGCACGTTTGCGCATGCACTCTGTCTCTTCGTTCTCATAGTCGGATGGGGCGGGACTGGCGCAGGGCCAATGGCTTTACGGACTACTGAAGTAATCCAACACAGTACCAGTGGTCCGTCAACACAGACGGAGAGACGGCACACAGCGAGTTTCTTTAGTGGGTGAGGGCCCCCACGCTACCCTGTTCGTTTCGTCGTGTGCGGTTAGGTACATTTTTACCGCCTAAAAAAAACGATATAACTAGGATGTGCTATTGTGAATTTCTTGAAGAAATTCCTGTGTGAGGAGTGTAGTGATGCCTCTGGTGTTGCTAGCATCTATAGGCTAAGGTAACCACTTACCTTCAGGTGGGCCGTATGCTTGTTGGCCACCCACATAGTAAAGTAAAATAATGTTAAAACATGTATCCCATGGGAACTATTATTTTTTCCGGAATGAGAGTTGTGTGTACATTTAAGATATTTGATAAAAGAAAAAATGACTGTATAGGCGTGTCTGAACACAAAACAATTTTTTTCGATTTTTCGTCTGATTGTCTATTTATCTGTTTATTCGTGCATCATCATCATCATCCATCAGCCTTTCATCGTCCACTGTTGGACAAAGGCCTCCCCAAGGGAACGCCATAGCGAACAGTTCTGTGCCGCCTGCATCCAACGACTGCCTGCGACTTTGACTAGGTCATTGGTCCACCTGATGGGATGCCGCCCTACGCTGCGCCGTCCGATACGCGGTCGCCACTCGAGAACCTTTCTTCCCCAACGGTTGTCGGTTCGTCGAGCGATGTGGCCTGCTCATTGCCACTGCTGACGTAAAAACTACTGAATGGATTTTATGCAACTTTTTTATTTGATAGCTCTCTATTAGACTTAAAGTTATATATAAATCAAAATGTATCCCTATTTACTGTAGTCACATCATAACTTGAGAACGACTTTACCGATTCCATCTTTATTTTTTTTAAGTTTTCTAAAACGTTGTAGAATTTTCTTACGGTTAGATAAATTAAGAAAATTTCGCAGATTAACACAAAAAATTAAGAAAATTTAACGACAATTTTGACTTTGCGCGTTTGACAGTTCGCAAGTAATTGAATATGCATAGCAAGACAGGATAACGAAAGAGGCCTAGCCAAGTTGCATTCTATGATCGCTAACGCTATAGAAAACTATTTAGCTAGTAGAAAACAATAATCATGCGCCAAATTGTATCTGGCCGCACTTGTCTTGACTCCAAAATAAGCGTGGCTTAATTGATCTTGTTTGTTGAATCAAAAATAACAGTTTGAGCACAGCAATTATAAGTACGGGCCTACAATAACGTATAAATGTTTTGACATTGAATATGTATAATGAAGACGTTCAAATGAACGTAAATAAATTATCTGTACTATTATAAAGCTATAAAAGAGATGTGTCTGTATATTTAAGATACTTGAGAAAAAATAAACGCATTAGGCTATTTAGGCGTTGATGCCGCCCTAGCTGAGGCCGCGGGTGGATGCACTGGAGAACGTTCACCACTCGCAAAGTCGCCCACTTTCCACCCTCTCATGTGCGGAAGTACCGTGGGCTTTTTGAGTGACAAGCGGAAGTTACCAACGATGAGACAGCATTGATTTATTAACAACTAGCTGACCCGCCGTACTTCGTACCGCCATATTTATTTCCGGGAATATTTTTTATAATCCTGAAAAACGTGTTTTACTATTTAGGCCCCCCTCGGCTTCACACGGGTGGTGTACAGTCGCGGACTAAAGAAATGTAACACTTCCGATAAATTCAACTCAGTCGGATTATCAATAATTCCAGACACGTTTGATGTATTGAAAGTAACTCACAGTCTTCTATTTCATTCACTCACTGATGTTTCTAATTATGAATTTTTTACAAATTTTTAAAAGAATTCTTTTAAATTTTCTTTTATACAAAGCTTTTCCTGACAATAACGAACACAAAATAAAAATAATTATCAAATTCGGTGCAGTCGTTCGGGAGTTATGCGTGTACATACATTTCAGCGATTCCTTTTTATTTAAGTAGATTAGCAGTTACCCGTGAATCCGTCAGCCCCAAAGTTTTTAGCTTTTAAATTCGATACCTATATTACCCCTTTGAGGGGTGACTTCACAAAACCATTTATTTGCATGAAAGGTGTGTTCTTATCTCTAACTAAAGAACTTATCAAACCACCTCCTCATAAAACACACACCACACACCCCCCCCCCCCCCCCTCTTAATATGTATACCATCCACGTCCGTCCCCACCTCCTCTCTATCTAAAAAAAGCCTGTTAAAATGATAAATAGTTATAGGTCAGTCTAACAAGGTTATTGACACACCCAGTATTATACTAAAAAAACACTCCAATATTTTCAGTGTCGTGTAGGTATATATATATATATATCATTCACACTATTATAATGATGAATAAGGACTTAACAACTGCCGTCTATATAAGCAAGGCAAATGAATTCAATCATAATGCCACGTCCAAATTGTCGGCTGTTATATTAATAATGTAGTTGCATTTCAACACTGACTTTTGTGTCTTATGAGTAATCTGTCTGCGTTTCATTGAGACCAGACACTAAAGCAGATTTTTTTTATTGGTAAGTGGTAACCGTCACTCATGGACTCAACTATACCGAGAGTATTGCCAAGCTGCTGTGCACCATTTCATTTCTCAGATATGAAATGAAAGAATAAACGGCTATCTTCTGCTACAGCCAAAACATAATGACGTGTTTCATGACTGGTCACACAGGAGACGGTGGTACCGGCATGTTCGGGCCCGATAGCAAGTGAGTTGACCACCTGTAATGCTATGGGTGATAATTGCTTACTTCTTTAGTCACCGCTTAAAATTAACCTCGCCTCATTAAAAATCCTCAGACTTTACTCTTGTTACTGGTTAGCATCTATCAATAACCTATTCAATGAGACCATCCCAAACATGATACCACTACTATAAAATAAATAGTTTTCAAATGGTGTAACAGTTTTTTCCACACGATCAAATTGCTGGTGACTCAAAAAAGCTAAATCAAAATCCTTTCAGCCGTTTTCAGACACGCAAATACACATGTTGTTATAACAGGTCTTAATGTGTTTTTGTCAAGGGTTGAATGTTCAATTAAATGTCGGATTGAATACGGGGATTATTCTTTTGGGTGGGTCACTTTAATAAAACAGCTTTGCATGAGAACAGCTATTAATATTTTGACGTCATGTTACAATGGAAGAATCATCAAATTGGCTCACTAACTCATTGATTGTTGAAGGTCAGCTGAAGTGGGACACGAAAGAAGATCAATTATTTGTTGACCCGCGGTATCGAGATTCGATGCCTGAAGTAGGACGCGTTTGATATTTCAATTTATTTGTCGCATTGATAATTTTTGCGGGGTCAATGTTGGACTAGTGATTGCAATACAATAAAATATGTGTCTGACATGGTGCCTTAAAATATTAATAGCCACTGATATACAAATAATAGCCAATAGAGTATAGATCTTAGCAACTCCAGGCTTAGGGAGACCGATACACAGAGAGAGAGAGAGAGAGAGAGAGCGCGAAGATATTGGAAGAAATGATTACAGACATATGGAACTTAATTAGACTCACCTAATTGGATAGCATGTAGGAGCTTCCCAAATAAATTATAAAAATAATTGTATTATAGATTACACTGATTCGACGTCGCTCATCTATATATTATAGAAATATAGACGTAATTATATATTTTCTATTGAAGAGTATAGCTGGCTGCAATCACCTAACCAAATATATACTTAACTATAAATACAAATATATTGGATATAAAAATAACAATTCAATGTATCAGAAATAATTTTAGCCCTCTCCCCCTTTTCCGAAAAATCTCAATTTTACACAAAATATAAAAGTTGGTCCCCTACGTACTAATCTATCTATCTATACTATTATAAAGCTGTAACAGAGCTGTGTCTGTACATTCAAGATATTTGAGAAAAAATTACTGTAATAGGCTACGAGTATATAGGCGTGTCTAAACAGAAAACAATTTCTTTTAGAATTTTTGTCTGTTCATCTGTTTGTTTGTTCGCGCATCACGCAAAAACTACTGAACGGATTTTGATGCAACTTTTTTTATTGAAAGGCCTTGATTAGACTTAAAAACTGGTATACATTTTATCCCGCTACTATATCGGGAACCTGAGATATAACCGAAAAAGATTTTTGACTGCGGCGAAGCAGACACGACCGGAGAGAGATCGAACGCATGACGCTTTAAGTGCTTTCTCAGCTATGGGGGTGAAACGACTCCGGGCTGCTATTGAGAATTTGATGACGGAAAATAATAATAATAATAATAAATCGTTTATTTCAAGTCGTTTAGTTCACAACTCATAAAAAATAATCTTCCAAAATTAATAAAACATAAGAATCATAATAATACACACAATTAAGCTTATCTTCTTGTTTAATGGAACACACAATTAAATCAAAATCTAAATTATCCACAAATTTAAATGTCAATATTTTACTAATCCTTACAAATATTATAACACATTTAAAGTAACTCTGTCTGTCTGTCTATCGCGCTTTCACGCCAAAACTATTAAATTGATATACTGAAATGAAATTTGGTACACAGATAGTTTAGATCCTGAGAAAGGATATAGGCTACTTTTTAATGCGATAAAAGGGTTGTAAGGGGTTGAAAGGGGGGGATGAAAAGTTGTATGAAAGTATCGTCATTTTTAGAGCTAGAAGTTTGAAACATATTTTTTTGGAAGCGCGGCGTGGCAAGGCGCGGTGTAGGTGGGGAAAGATCCCTAATGCCCGTTTCCTATAATAATAAAACGGATCGTTTTACTTACGATTGGTAGAATATTCTACCAGGCGTAAGTATAATCTGTCCCTATAAAATACGAGTCGTAAGTGAACTGACTGACAGTTTGCAACTGACGGATGGGTAGCTGTTATACAATGACGATTCGTTGAATATAGGAACCGGGCATTAGTGTGCTTACCCGAACGAATGGGCAGACACGTGAGGGCAGAAGACTGTGCCACACGCATGCGAATACTGTTTTTTTTCCGCTGCAAACTGATTATCACTGCAAATTACATGATTTTTTGTTTATTTAATTACTAGCTGTTTCCCGCGGCTTCGCTCGCGCAAATAAACGAATATTGAAATAGGAACAATTTTGTTAAAAAATACTGTCACTAAATGAAATTAAACTATTAGTATTCATTAAAATTTTAGTTTTAATTACTATAGTAAAACCTCTTTGTAAATGAGGTTTGCAATGTTTCCTTTTGCGTCTAAAACTCACTCTGGAGCATGCAACATGAATCTCTCCATGTGAAAAGCAGTCCTTACTTAAATCGATGCCAGTCATATTCAGTGACCGTGCCCGTAAAAGTCTTCGGTTTAGTTCAATACAAAACCAATTCCAATGACATTTTGATGTATATAGGTACCTATGTCTTAGTATGGATCTGTTCCATCCTATCCTCAATCAGACATCTTTTAGATTTTAAGGAGAATCCTACAAAACCTCGCACAAGATTAGCAAATGCTACTGGAAAGATACAGCTGAAAAAAACTAATACTAAATATAAAAAAGGAGTTCACAGAGCTACAGTAATTCATTATCAATAAAACCATCTAAAGGTACACAGAATAGCTGTGATTAATTACCTGAATAACCACCCGGATGTTCACAAAGCAGCTTTTTGTAGGTACGAAGAGAATTATCCAGAAAGACGATCGAAACGGCGATTGCTTGCGTGGAAGGACACAGCACTTTCTGGTATGATGTATGATTCTAGGATACTTTACGAAACACATAATAGACATCTAAAACCGAGTTGCCGTCGGTGACTGCGATGGCTTAGCGCTCTAAAGTATTTCCTCAGATGGGAAGGGATGCTGGTTCGAATCCCGCTTGCAGTAAAGTTCTCTTTTTCGACTTTCAATTAATAATTTGTTATTATATATTAATGTCTAATAGCTATATAAGCTCAGTTAGGTACTTTTAGTACCTAGCTGAGCATGTCTAATGCTATAATACAGATCAAAATAGGTACTTTACGAAAATGATAAATCCGTTGTGTAGAGCACAATGAGTAAGGAATACACGCCCTTTAATTTAAAAGAATAAGCGCCTGGTAAATAGTTGGTGAGTTGTGTTTCTCACTGGAAATTCACTATTAAATTTGGTTCACCAGTAATGTTATTAAGAAACCTTAATCACCTAAATTGTACAATGAAACAAAGTTTCAAATCAAAGCACTCAGCCACAGTAATTACCGAACGTAGTGAAGGAAATGTTTCCATTCCACGAATACCGTTAATTCCATCTGAGTATCCTTAACAAATTAAAATAATATAAAAGAATACAGATCCCCCTTAATGTGTGCTTTGCCATCACAATTAACAAGTCCCTAGGCCAATCACTGAAAATGACTGGCATCGATTTAAGTAAAGACTGCTTTTCACATGGAGAGATTTATGATGCATGCAAAACACCGCAAACGTTGTTTACAAAGAGGTACTTACTATAGCAATTAAACCTTAAATTTTGATAAATACTAATAGTTTAATTTTATTTAAACAGTATTTTCTAACAAAATTGTTCCTATTTCAATATTCATTTATTTGCGCGAGCGAAGCCTCGGGAAACAGCTAATGCGTTATAATAAAACTTTCAATGTATTAAATACCTTTTTTCTATTGTTAGTGTCGTTTTTTCTACAAACGTAGAATAAGGCGAAAGATAAAATTTTTGAAAAGATTTTTATCTTGTTACGCCAAAGAAGTATAACTTCTAACGCGTGTACGTAAGTACAAACACACTTTTTTTTGTTACAGGTTTACTATACTGGTATGCGCAATATCGTTATATCACGCGAGTAATGGACAAACAGGTAAGAAATATCTACTTATATCTCTATACGTCCTGGCCACATTGAATTGGCCACATTGAATTGGCCACATTGAATTGGTCACTTCATATTGTGGCCTTTTTTTTTGGCCTACCATTTCAATTAGGTCGGCCTTTACATATAAGTTCTCTTCTCTGTTTACCGTGAATGAGTTTTAGAGTGGTCGTGAAAATGCTAATGCTACTTAATGGTCGGATAACAGATTTTCTTTATTTATAAAGTGCTTCTGACTACAATCCGCTTGAGAGTGAGTACTCCCCCTTGGTACCTAGCCCTACCACCAGACACGCAATGGATGATAATTGCTTACTTCCCTTAGTCGCCTCATATGACACCCGTGGGAAAGAATGGGGTGGTGACATTTGTATTCTTAGTCCGTCACCACACGGACAGTTCGCTGGTTTCGGAGACTCCTGACTCCACCTTACTTTAACCGATTTGGTCTAGGTAGGTGAGTCTCGGTCTCCCCTGTACCTACATCCTTCCACTTACGCATTGTATAGCTTCTTAACCAGTCGCCGATCTGATAGTAAGCATGTCTTACGCAATTTTAGGTAGGTAATGCATCATAGTAAACTATGGAAATCTATCACTAGTGCTATTAAAATGCTCATAATATTGTTAGGAGAAGGAAATCTCTGTTCATCCTTTCCTAATTGTCCTTCTTCTCCACCTAGTATCCCTTTCCTTGGAGTTCTGTCTATGGACTACGCTAATCGCGTACGATCAGGTTGGTCGTATGCTTATTTGCCGAACAAAAAATCTCTACATAAATTTTGACTAGTTGCAAAAGACTGAGCTAAAGAGGATTAAATCATTTATTTCCTGTTACTCCTATAAATCTCCCATCGTAATATTTTTTTATATCTTTCATGTTTCACGTTCTATATTGTAAACAAAACGTGTACTATCGCCCTTTTCAAACTAACATTTTTCACTCAAGTACTCATTTTATTGGAGCGCCGTTCGTTTCTGTTGACAATAATTTATTGATCTAGATGAATTGCTGCTAAATATTTCGCCTTAAAATACTTACGCTTAGCTATAAAAAATAGCGATAAAAATAAGCATTTAGACCCCTAAAAAAAAAAGCCTTTCTTGCTCATAGTATAAAAAAAAAACATTATAATGCGCTTGTTTTCCAAAAAAAACCTTTATAAACGCTAAGGTTATTAATCTAATATATAAAATTTTCGTGCCGCGGTGTTAGTTACCAAACTTCTCCGAAACGGCTTGACCGATTCTTATAAATTTTATGTGTATATTCAGTAGGTTTGAGAATAGGATGTAAATTATATTTTATACCCAAAGTGATACCTAAACCAACAATTTTTTTTTATTTTGTGGACATCGTTTTTTTATTTTATTTTTTTATGATTCGGCATTAAAAATACATACAACCCTATTATTAAATTTTCCCTCTTCTACTGCCAACCCCTATTTTTTAATAGCGATATTAGTACTTTAATAATTTTATTGCAAAATATTCACGAAAACAAAATATGCCGCCGGTACGAAGTTCACCTGGTGAGCGAATTTAATATATCATTGTAAGTATTATTAAGTCTAATTAGGTCAATCGTTCCAAATAAAACTATTTAGACGAAGTCAAGTTGAATTATGTGAAAAATAAATGAAAATGGACAGATTAAAATTCACAAAACAAAGTAAAACCTCTTCCTCAGATTCGAAGATGTTTTTTTTTCACATTATTACTGTCCCAACGTTGGGCATGGGTATTTTCTTAGAATAACAGGGATTTAGGCCACGATGGCTGCTGGTTGGCAGACTTTACAAGCTGTTGAGATAATCTCTCAGGCTTCACGAAGCATCCATCCATCCATACGCAGAGGTGTAATACACACCCACGCCACGGTTCGCCAGCTATGTTTAAGTCCCACGTAATAGGGGGTGAGCCTATTGCCGTCTAACGGGCACATTCCCAAACTCCGGGCTGCTACAGATTTATTTTATTTTTACGATAATGTTCAATAACACTGCCCGACCCGGGGATCGAACCCGAGACCTCATGATCAGCAGTCGCTCAAACTACCGCTGCACCACAGAGGCAGTTCTAATTATATCAAAGGTGTGGGATGGATTTGACTGTCTTATAAAACTGTCTTTCCAGTGTCTCCTATATTTATCGAGAACACCACTGCAGCGGTATCGATCGACATGCCCCCGTGCTCGCCGCTCTTGCCAGGCGACGTCGATTTCAGAACAGTTGACCTGATAGCGGTCTACAAATTGGATAAGTCTGATTCTCCAGGCATCATCAATGTGCAGGGCTCACAGAGGCTCCAGAGAGCTTTTAGGATTGGTGCTGAAGCCAATTTAACAAGGCCTTTGTTGTAAGTATATTTTTACACTTTACGGAAAATTTGTTTAGTTGCTTGCGCAACCAAAACCACGACAGTGGAATGATCTTATAATACATTTAACGGGTCTATACGCGCATTGAACTTATCAAAATACTATTATCATGACTAACCTCGACGTTTCGGCTGAGTTGCACCAGCCGTGGTCACGAGTAGACTCTATATGACTTGGCTTAGGGCACTTGCCGTTTGGTTTCAAAATTTATCACCACTATGATACGATTTTTTTTTTAATGCAACGCTATAACACATCTCTTACTTCATAAAGTATCATAATAAGCGGTAATCGGTAGTCATTGACTAGCTACATGGGTACATCTTCGTCCCTGTCTGCTTACTTCCCTTAACAGCCTTGTACGTCATTTACAAGAAAGAATGATGTGATAAATTCTTTTTTAACACTACTGAGTCTGTTGACGATGCCATGAAATGTCAAACTATCAATTACATTAACAGCTTACCACGTCCTGACATTAATTCTTTTAATTTTTCTCCAGTAGCATTTGATGAGATTAAAACAATTACCCTATCTATTAAATCGAAAGCGGTTGGCTGTGACGAAGTCAGTCATCGCATGATTACATTAATCCTTGATTATTTGTTACTTCCTATCTCACACATTATAAATTTTTCTCTAACATATGGTGTGTTTCCTTCCCTCTGGCGCAGGGCCTAGGTCCGCCCCTTGCCCAAACTCTCTAATCCTTGTCTTCCTAATCACTATCGACCTATTTCTATTCTCCCCTTCCTTTCCAAAGTGCTCGAGACTTGTGTTCAGAAACAGCTGTTTAAGTTTATTTATAATAACAATCTCCTGAGTGAATTTCAGTCTGGATTTAGGCCTGGACACAGCACAACTTCTACTCTTTTGATGGTAACCGCTGACATTAGGGCAGGCATGGAGGACACCTGCATCACAGTGCTGGTTTTGGTGGACTTCAAAAATGCCTTTAATGCCATCAACCATAAAATCCTCCTATCTATCCTTTCCCATCTCATGATCTCATCTGAACCTCTTGAATGGTTCTCATCTTATTTTCAAGGACGCCAGCAATTGGTACCTGTGGACGACAAAACGTCTAGGTGGTGCCATTTGAGAGCTGGTGTTCCACAAGGCGGTATACTTTCTCCTCTTCTCTTTTCTCTTTTTATTAATCTCGTTACTCATGAACTTCGATGTGCATATCATTTGTATGCTGATGATTTGCAGATTTACACACAAGCTAAGGTATCTGACCTTCAATCGCGAATCGCTGACGTTAACAACGATTTAGCAGCCATCAAAGACTGGGCTGTGAGGTTTGGCCTAAATGTAAATCCCGAAAAGTGTTAGTCCATGTTGGTTGGCAGTCCTCGTTTACTCTGGGGTATTGATGTCTCTGATTTACCACCTATTGTGTACAATGGATTTGTCATACCTTACTGTAAAGACGTCAAGAACCTCGGGCTAATTGTGGGCAGCAAGCTCGAGTGGAGAGCACAGGTTTCTAGTATCTGCCAGAAAGTTACGGGAACCCTTCGCACTCTGTATCGCCTGAAAAACTTTTTACCAGCTGAAACTAAAGCAAAACTCATGCAGACCTTGGTTTTCCCTGTTATCGATTATGCTGATGTGTGTTACCTCGACCTGAATGCAGATCTACTCAATAAACTCGACCGGCTTCTCAAAAATTGCATTCGATTTGTTTTTAATCTTCGTAAATACGACCATGTATCTAAATTTCGTTCGCAACTAAACTGGCTGCCTGTACGACGAAGGTGCAGTTTACGAGCACTATCAACGTTATAACTATGTTACGCAATTGTAAGGTTTTTAAGAAACCCACTACGAGGATCACTATTTACAATGCTCTTGTGCGCAGCACTTTAGAGTACTGCAGTGTCGTTTGGAACCCTCACTATGACGTTTATAGCAAACGTTTGGAGAGCGTTCAAAAACGATTCCTCTGGCATTTGTCATACAACTGTCGTTTGGCTAACCAATTACCGTCATATGATGATCGTCTTAGATATTTCCATCTGGAATCTCTTTATTCTCGCAGAAAACTGTTGGACGGTTTGTTTCTCTTTAAGCTAGTAAACAATCACATAGACAGTCCCTATCTACTATCTAAATTAAATATTTGTGTACCCAGAAGTCAGTCTAGCTACTGTAAAAAATACAAGCCTTTTGTGACATATACCGCTAGATCAAATTTAGGTCATTACTCTCCGTTAAACAGGATCGTAAGCAATTAAAATGTATTTCATACTGCCAAATCTGAATTTTACGTTGAAGGTAGTATAAATAAACAGTATGAAATTGATGTATTTTCAAATCAGTTATCTAAATTTAAAGTAAGTTTTAGGCTTATACTCTCTAAGCCGTGACGACTTTGGTTATTTTTTTGTTCTTGTATTAGTTATTATTATGAATTAGAATATAATTATTTATGTTATCCTATCTTATATTGCAATCCATTCTATACAATTATATTATTATTATTATTATGTATATATAATTTATGTTAAATTTAATTTTAGTTGTTGTCTCCATTGCTTGCTGTTTGCACCTATAATTGAGGTGACACATACCATGTAACCTTAATTTTTTATTTATTGCTTTTATGAGTGTAACTTTGTTGGTGTAACTAATAAATAAATAAATAATAAATAAATCACTATTGTTCTCTATTCTAAACTCACCATATGCTACCGTTTATTTAAAGCTCCATATTCAACTTCTTTCCACTACTCATGACCGTCACCTTCGTTCTTCTAATAATCTTCTCCTTCACTGTCCACCTCACTCTTCTAGTCTTGTACATTCTTCCTTTCATGTCCAGGCCATTCTTCTATTACCTTTGGAGATCAGGACGGCTACAAATCGTGCAGAGAGCTAGAGTACGTGAACATTACTTAAGCCTGTTAGCAGAGTCTTCTCGTTAGCTGTTAAAAGAGATATTGACAAATGCAGCCCTAGATGTCGCAAGTGGCAATTTTAGATGTATTCAGTTGCTGTTGTATATATGGAACTACAATATTGCTTTTTTGTAAGGAAACTAGCGATGTCTTTTTGTTCTCTTAAATTGTTTTTATTTACAGTTTAATAAATTATTCAATTTTACATGTTTATATATATTATATGCACTTATGCAGGTATATATGTAAACTCATGGATTGTTGTTCTTACGAATTGCCAGATGGCGCCTTGCAAAGTGACAGAGGTAGACCAATATAGAAGTACTTCTTAAAATTAGCGCTAGATTAGGCGTATAAGACATGAAACCCACATTAGTACTTTTTGAAATTAGCGCTATCTATGTGATTTATTGAAAACTACTTAGTAAAACCAATACATTATTAGTTACTTATCAAATAATCAGTTTTATTGTGAAAAATTAAGATTATGAGGCGTGCAGTTTTGGATTTTCCAAAGTATTTTTATATATTTTTATTATATATATTATTATTAGTATTTGTATTAAGGTATCGCTGTCTTTGTATATATATGTATGTATATCTTTTCTACTATGCACCTACCACTATCTCTCTGCTCTGCCCCAGGTTGACTGGAAGAGAATGCCCATGGCATTAAGTCCGCCTTGTGCCACTTTTTGTGCAAAAGTAATAAATAAATAAATAATAGAGTTAGTGTTACAATAGTTATTATTGCGACTTGTAATCCTTATCAAAACTTTCCAGGGAGGTGTTTCCCGGAGGTTTACCCTCTCACTTTACAGTAGTTGGTACGTTTCAAGCCCGTGAACAGCGCCGTCCATGGAGCTTGGTAAAAGCGAAATCTAAAAGTCTACTCTTCTCGTTGACAATGCTACCCGTTGTCAAGAAAATTGCAGTGTTTTATAGAGGCGCTAGGGTGCTATTTTCGAGCTGGGAAGTAAGTTCTGATTTGCACCCGTACCGCTCTTTGATATAGCAATGTCAGGATCATAGCCTACATAAATGAAGATATATTACTTCGCTCAGAATTGGAGTGGAGTTTTTTCAACGGTCCGTACCGAATTTATTACCGAATTGTCGTTGTTGTTTGCAAGTGCATCCGCAACAAAAAAAGTGGCGATTGCAATCGCCACAAGCGGCCGGATTCCATAGTAAAACCTTTCATGAGAAGAATCCGGCAAGGATCTCATAGGCCATTTAATTTGCTAATTTAATATAATTTTTATAAGTAAAATACCATAAAAAATGCTGAAACCAAGATGACTCACATAACACAATTTAATGAAAATTACGCTATTGAGCATGTTTAGGTACATTAGGTGCATTGAATATTTATATTTAGATATTTTTATATTTATTTTTAGCACTATACATTAAGCACAAAGTGAAAAATGTGAAATCAAAAAGCAGAATCCTGCTCGTGACTGTTATTTTCGATTTCACATTTTTCACTTTGTGTTGAATATTTATTTCATTTTTTTTCAGATATTTGCTCCAGGATGGCACAAAATCCACGCTTATATAACAAACCATACAATCCACATAGCCGTAGACTGTATAGAGGTTAGTTTATCAACTGTTAGTTCCTTGTACTTTACTGCAAGACGTGAACGACGCACATCGGCCTTGTGGAATCAATATAATCTTTCTGCTCTTGTCTAAATTATAGAAAATATTAAGGATTTTTTTTCTTAACATAAAAAAATATAGCTTTACGTCTGTATTCCCCAAAGGGGTAGGCAGAGGTGTATTGCACACGCACGATCCGCCATCTTTGTTTAAGTCCCACGTAATAGGTTGCGAGCCTATTGCCGTCTACCGGGCGCATTTACAAACTCACTTTTCTTTTTACGAAAATGCTCAATAACACCGCCTTTCTTTAACAAAGGTGCCAATTATAGAGCTCGCCTAGGGTAAGCGGTCACCATAAGATAGATGATTATGTTTTCAGTCCCTTTCCTGTTTCACTATTGGGCACGAGTCTCCTCCTCATGGTGAAAGTGGTTAGGCTATAGTCTACCACGCTGGCTCCGTGTGGGATCGCAGACTTCACAAGCGGAAAAAAAAAGAAATCGCTCAGGCATGCAGATTTCCTCACAATGTTGCCTTCACCGAGCAGTAACAAATTGTTAACAAATATACACATACCTTCGAAAAATCTAGAAAAGTCAGTGTGTGCACGAGGTCTGGACTTTGAAAAGGATCGAACTTGATACCACTGTCTTTGCAGTCCTTGGTTTTACCGCTAGGCTATCACTGCTATATTATAGATGCTACTAACACTAGGAGCATCATTCACGCGTCGCCAACCCTTTTTTTGTTTTTTTTTGTTTGTGGCGAGAAAAAATGTTCCTAACCGCACACCCGTCATTCGGGGCAACGAAGAGGGTAGTGAGGGGCCCTCACCCATTAAAGAAACCCGCCGTGTGCCGTCTCTCCGCCTTTATTGGCAGGCCACCGGAACTTTATTACTCGTACATTCCTTCACTGGTACGCGTCACCAACCCTAGGTAAATGGCTAATAGAAGAGAGATATCTGAAAGTATAAATTACAAAATGTTATTGACATTAACTTATCTAATATCTTGCTACTGTAATAGCCAACGCTTTTGTCTTCTATTTCAGCTGAAGCCTGAGAAGATAAACGTCCAAAACTACGTTAATGCTACCACTGTCACTATAGCAACTAATGATGACGGCACTCCAGCACCAGTAAGTACCTTTTTTTTTGTTTAGGCGGGAAAAAATGTACCTAACCGCACACCCCATCGTTCGGGGCAACGAACAGGGTAGTGTGGGGCCTTCACCCACTAAAAGAACCAGCCGTGTGTCGCCTCTTCGCTTATATTGACGGACCACTGGTAATGTGTTGGATTACTGCAGTGGTCCGCCGGCGGCTTACCCTTTCGAGTACCTTCCACTGAGCGACGCATCCGCACACCTTCGTGGGAGGCCTTGCGGGTGGCGGACGTTCTCTGATCCATCCACTCACAGCCTCAGCTAGGGCGGCATTAGGCTCAAGTACTCGCGCCTGCGCCGCCCGCGTCGCTGGCGGCGGTTTGGGTCGGCGGAAGAATCCTCCTTCCTGGCCCTCTCCGCCGCTTCCTTCACGCGCGAGATAACCTCCTCGCAGAAGGCAGCGACCGCGGCCCAATACCAGTAAGTATATGTCGTATAAAAAAACGGCGAGGCTTGAGAACTTATTAACAAGCACTCACTGCCCAGAAATACTTGCTTCCCTAATCTATACTATTATAAGGCTGTAACAGAGCTGTGTCTGTACATTTAAGATAATTGAGAAAAAAATACTATAATAGGCTATATAGGCGTGGCTAAACACAAAACATTTTTTTTAGATTTCTTGTCTGTTTATGTGTTTGTTCGTTCGCGCATCACGCAAAAAAACCTTTTTTTAATGTTTTTTTATTGCATGTAGTGGCAGACGAGCCACGGTCCATCTGATGGTAAATGGTAACCGTCGCCCATGGACTCGACTATACCAAGAGTATTGTCAAGCCGCTGCTCACCAATTCATTTCTCAGATATGAAATGAAATATAAACGGCTATCTCCTGCTACAACCAAAACACAACGATGTGCTTCATGGCCGGTCACACGGGAGATGGTGGTACCAACCCGCTCGAGCCCAATACCAAGTGAGTACTCCCACTTGGTACCCAACCCTACCACCAGTCATGCAATGGATGACAATTGCTTACTTCCCTTAGTCGCCTTATACGACACCCATGGGAAAGAATGGGGTGGTGACACTTGTATTCTTAGTCCGTCACCACACGGACACACTACTGAAAGGATTTTGATGCAACTTTTTTTATTTGGTAGCTCTTGATTAGATATAAAAACTGGTATACATTTTATCCCGCTTTTATATCGGGAACCTGAGATGCACAGATGGTGGAGTGGTTTAGAGACTGCTAAGATGGCGGAGTGGTTTAGAGACTGTTAAGATGGCGGAGTGGTTTAGATACCGGCCTTCCGTCCGAGTGTTATGGGTTCGATTCCCACAGAGGACAACTATTTGTGTGATCCACAAAAACTGGGTGTACTTACTTTGTGTCCGAGATATTGTGTGTTTGTAGTCCCCCGCGATACAAGGATTATTCATTAGTGCCAGATGTTGTCTTTTAAAAAAATATAAAAAAATAGGGCTTATGAATAATATTTTTTTAATATTTCAGATAGATCTTCAATGGCTGTCTTTGAGCTGTGATAAATACAATTTAACTAAAGACAGCTGTGAGGAAATTGTAAGTTTATGATCATCGTATCCCTATTTGTATATTAATAAATATATAACATAATATATTTTATAAACGTGTGAAGGAACGTTAGAAAATGTTGGCTTAAATGCTAAATTAAAAAAAAATATTATAACTTTTATAAGTTTAGGCCGGCTTTAGAATTGTAATTGGGAGTCGTAAGAGCCGACTGAGGAAATACCAGGGGAGTGGGCAGCAGCACTCCCTCGAGTATTGACAACATCCACTGCGATCGCCAACCCGCCTGCCAAGCCTGGCGATTACGGCACTATCCCCCATATGAGCGAAACACATGTTGTGGCGTTCTCTTGAGGCGTTTCTTGGAGGCCTATGTCCTGCAGTGGACTTTGTATAAATTTCGTAAAATAAGTATCTGGGTAGGTATATTCAAACACATTACGGTAATAAGCATGCTAGTCTATCCATAATTGGTATTGCATTGGCATATCAGTCGTATACTTTATAAATGAACATAAGTTATTATATAATGCAATTGCTGTGTAACCTAAATAAATATCTAAAAATAAATAATTAAAAAAGGTACATATAAATAAATATTAATACAAAAAAGGTAAAGTAAAGTCCGAGTAAAGCAAATTATCTTAACAATATTATAAATTGCATAAATTCATTCGAGTTCAATGCAATATAAATAATATATAGGGCATTTCACGTCAAGCGGACAACCAAAAAAATGAGATTGTGAATTATGTTTATGTCAGTTATACTTCTAGTAGATATGGATGTGTACACACAATTTTTTTTTCGTATGGAGCTTTATTGCTGAGTTATGAGCTTTTAAAAATTTACTAATTATGAAGTCATGAATTTTTGGATTATCTGTATCAACTAATTTGTAAAAAAAACTAAAAAGTATTGTTTCTTATAGTTAAATAGTTGAAGTTTTTAATTTTTTAGTCGAATTCTAAATTTGAATTTTTTTGACGTTTAGTAAACCGGAAGTAAACATTTCAAATCGATGTTTGAGTAACTTCGACACTTTTTTTTAAATATTTTAACCTTGAATTAAAGCTTTAAATATACTTAGGCCCACTTGCGCATTTCAGAGTTAATGTGTATAACTCCGAGCGAACTGCTAACACAAGGCTAAATAATTATTTTTGCTTGCACTGCTAAGAGTTAACACTATACCATGCGTAAAATAATTAACTATTAAACCCGCCAAAGTTGGAGGGTTATATGTCTATCTCTGGGTTTATTACGTCAAAATTGTGAAACTATGCTAGTCCGTGTTTTGTATTTAAAAAACAACAACAGAATAATATTGCATCGTTTATTTTTATTGTCCTGATGAGTGACTTTTTGGTTTCTGATGATGTGTTCATGGGTGTTCAGGCCCCCTACACAACGGAATATGGTTATTATGTGTCGTCGAAATCTTATGTCAATCCCATACACTTAGAATAATAACGCTCAGAACGATAGTTTCATTTATAATTCCACTCAAATTTGAAGCAGCTTAGCGATTAATGTGTGCGTAAACGTCACGTAATTACATTCAACGGCACCTACACATACGAACAAACAATGATACAAGTAAAAACATTTTCCCCAAAAACCGAGGAAAATGGCACACTATTCCAGTTTTGCCAAACTATAATACCCATTATATAGTTTTCTGATAAAAAAATCTAATAAATAGTAGATTTGTATGGAAAAAGGACAGGATATTTAAGTAGATCCGTCGTGCGGGGCCGGCTTTAGAATTGTCCCACCCCTCTCTACCCACGGGAGTGAGTCGTAAGAGCCGACTGAGGGAATACCGGGAGAGTGGGCAGCAGCACTCCATCGAGTATTAACAACATCCACTGCGATCGCCAACCCGCCTGCCAAGCGTGGCGATTACGGCACTATCCCCCATAATGAGCACGCAACAAAAAATGGGACCGATGATCTGGTCAAAGTAGCGGGGGGCGTTGGATGCGGTTGGCGCGAGACCGCTTTTTGTGGCTTTCTCTTGGGGAGGCCTATGTCCAGCAGTGGACGTTGAAAGGCTGATGGATGGATGAATGGATTTAAGTAGAAACACTGAACTTAGACAAAATTTGTAATTTATTAATAATGCAACTGTAGTTAATGGAACTTAAATTACCATTTTTCCGTGTGGTGATGGACTAAGAATACAAGTGTCACCACCCCATCCTTTCCCACGGGTGTCGTACAAGGCGACTAAGGGAAGTAAGCAATTATAACCCGTTGCACTACTGGTGGTAGGGCTGGGTACCAAGTGAAAGTACTTACTTGGTATCAAGCCCGAACGGGTCGGTGCCACCGTCTCCTGTGAATGAAGAGAAGAATGAAGCAAGTCAGTGTGTTTTGGCTGTAGCAGAAGATAGACGTTTATTCTTTTATTTCATATCTGAGAAATGAAATGGTGCGCAGCGTCTTCACAATACCCTCGGTATAGTTGAGTCTATGAGCGACGGTTACCACTTACCATTAGGTGGGCCGTTGCTCGTCTGCCATCATAAGCAAGTAATACCATAATAAGTATATACCATAGTAATACCATACCAATAAAATTAATGTCGACCCGTGTGGAATTCCGCATCCATTGACCTCTTCTTTGATTATTTAAAAAAAAAAAAAAAAAAAAAAGAAAATCAAATCAAATTCGCGGTACATTTTTAGAGCGTCTATTTGTCGTCATTGTACCTATATGCGGGCAAAGGCTAGTAATATATAAGATCGTTATTCGTTTATTTGATTCGTTTGCTCTCTTTCAAATGTGACAAACAAAATGTCGACGATATTATAAACATGTACATTATTTGCAGGACGCGCCCCAAGCCCTTATAGCAACAGATACACCTATAGTAAGTGTTCTTTACAAAGTAACGTTATTACTAAGATTTATTTATATTTTGGTTCAATAATTAAACACAAAGTGAAACATGTGAAATCGAAAATAACAGTCACGAGCAGGATTCGAAACTGCAACTCCTGGATACCGTCTAGATGCTTTACCAATTCAGCAATCGTGACATCTAGACGGTATCCAGGGGATGCAAGTTCGAATCCTGCTCGTGACTGTTATTTTCGATTTCACATTTTTCACTTTGTGTTTAATGTATGTTGCTAAGCATGTCAAATGCTAAAAAATATATATAAAAATATCTAAATAGTTGGTTCAATAATATTAAAAAAATTCTTAATTTATTTGCAGTTCCAGAAAACTACTGAAGTTGTACCAATTATGGTAAATATCTAGTCCTAAATTTATTTAAAGTGCTGTAAGCAGACATTGCAATTACAATGGGTGATGTTACTTTTTAATTAACAAAAAAGTAAATTTAACTAAATCTCAGTAAAAACTTGCAGGGTCCTTCAGGGCCACCAGGCCCAAAAGGAGATCAAGGTGATAGAGGATACACAGGCTTACCGGTAAGTTATTTTCTTAACCAAAAACAAATAACTTCTATTCTAATATAATAAATTTAAAGAATATTAAGCGCAACTAACAACCTCTACACCTTTTTTTGTTTTTGTTTAGGCTGGAACAAATGTACCTAACCGCACACCCCGTTGTTCGGGGCAACAAACAGGGTAGTGTGAGGCCCTCACCCACTAAATAAACCCGCCGTGTGCCGTCTCTCCGCCTTTATTGGCGGACCACTGGAACTATGTTACATTCCTTCGGTGGTAACAACCTCTACACCTAACAGTCAGATTTGATATATTTTTTGGATTTCATTGTACAGTTTATGAGGTAGGCTATACTATAGGCTACTACCGAAGGAATGTAACATAGTTCCAGTAGCCTGCCAAGAAAGGCGGAGAGACGGCACACGGCGAGTTTCTTTAGTGGATGAGGGCCCCACACTACCCTGTTCGTTGCTCCGAACGACGGGGTGTGCGGTTAGGAACATTTTTTCCCACCTTAACAAAAAAAAGGCTATAGGCTATTTAGCAAAACGATAACATCGAGAAAAATAAAATAAATAATCAATAAATCAAGACGTCACTAAATTAAAATTTGATTGCGATATGTAAAACGACGGGTTGATTGCGACTTGTGGCGTAATCGGTAGTGTAACCGACTTCCGTGCACGAGGTCGTGAGTTCGATTTCCACTCAGGATACTTATTTGTGTGATGAACACAGATATTTGTACTGCATCTGGGTGTTTTCTTACTATTATACCTATGTATGTATTTCCAAAAAAAAGTAATATAATATGTATTATATCCGTAATCTGGTACCCATAGCATAAGCGTTAAGCTTAGTTTGGGACAAAAGAAAAACAAAACAAAAATGTATATATAGGTGGCGTTTTCCTAAACAAAAAAACTCAACCCGCGTTTACAAATTATTCATAAAATCTGATTACTTTTAGGTACATTAAAAGGCGAGTGAAATCGATATTACCTACGATTGCTTTGCAATGCCAAGACGTCCAACGCCCCATATTACCTATAAATATTTTTCTACAGTTACAGCTGACATATTGCGTCGCCAAAGCCTTGTGGCTATTCATACGGCTCATATAACAAGCTGAGTGTCGTTATCCATTCATATAAATAGTGTTCATAAGGATTACCTCATGTGCAATATATTTTAAAGACGACACTCGACACTTGGGTATAAACCCTGCTCCCTCAGAATGTAATTCACAAAATCGTATCGACATCGTCTCGTCTTTTTTGTGATTGGTAGAGACATCGACGCGTGATGTCACAATAATCCCTCACCCGTTGTCCTAAGTGAGCGACAACCGCGTTAATACTATACGACGCGACGCGACACGAAAATATCAAATAGAGGTTGTATGTACTTATGGCCTACGTTGTCGCCTAATTTGAATGCGACGCGAAGCAGTTAGAGTAAGAGGTGATCTATTTCGAGGTTCCCTACTTTTTTAAGGAAAAAAACAGAAAATTCAAATTTAATGGAGAATGTTTATTATCATTTGAAAGAACATTCTTTGGCATTTATTTTTTGAAGATTATGTCTATCAAATGTTGGCCGTTGCTACGTCGCAGATGGACCATCCGTTGAGTCCAATTTTCGATGACTCGTTCGAGCATTTCGACTGGTAACTGGCGAATGACACGCGTGATGTTTTCCTCCAAGGCCTGAATCGAAGCCGGTTTGTCCGCATAAACTTTAGACTTTATATATCCCCACATGAAAAAGTCTAACGGTGTGATATCACACGATCTTGGTAGCCAATCGACCGGCCCAAAACGTGAAATTATGTGCTCACCGAAATGTTCTCTCAATAAATCCATTGATTGATGCGATGTGTGGGAAGTGGCGCCGTCTTGCTGAAACCAAATGTCGCCGAGATCACGAGCTTCAATTTCAGGCATCAAATAGTCGGTTATCATGGCACGATAACGATCGCCATTGACGGTTACGTTCGCACCGGCATCATTTTTAAAGAAATATGGACCGATGATTCCACCGGCCCACAAACCACACCAAACCGTTGTTTTTTCTAGATGAAGTGGCAGTTCTTGAATCTCTTCAGGCTGCTCTTCGTCCCAAATGCGGCAATTTTGTTTGTTTACATACCCATTGAGCCAGAAATGGGCCTCATTACTTTGTTGTTACCAGTCGAAATGCTAAAACGAGTCATCGAAAATTGGACTCAACGGATGGACCATCTGCGGCGTAGCAACAGCTAACATTTGATAGACATAATCTTCAAAAAATAAATCCCAAAGAATGTTCTTTCAAATGGTAATAAACATTCTCCATTGAATTTGCATTTTCTGTTTTTTTCTTTAAAGAAGTAGGGAAACTCGAAATGGATCACCTCTTATTAGCCGCAATACGTCGCATCGCGTAGCAACGCGTAGAATAGCGTCGTGTCGCTCACCTAGGACAACGGGTCATCCAATCACGGTGAGCTCTCAATCGATGACAATGACACGATGCGATGTCGATACGATATAGTGAGTTAAGTTCTACGGGCCCTGTATAATCTCTGCAAAAATTTTAATTTAACAAACACGAAGTACATTTAGATTTAGAACAACCTTTTGTGGCTCACACAAATAATTGTCCGGTGTGAGAATCAAATCCACAAAATATCGCCACGGGAGGTCGCTACCTAAACCACTCCACCATCCTTGTAGTTCTACATATAAATAAATTATTTAGTGTTGGTTATCATAACTATAATATAATATAGGTACGATTACAACATAATTTATGTGTACAATATTATATTCTATTATAGGGTTTTCGTGGTGAGAAAGGTAATCTTGGGACGCCGGGAAAGGATGGTTTGAAAGGTGAGAAGGGCGAGCCCGGACCGCCGGGTGCCAGCGTTGTTATTAATGTAAGTTTATAAACAGAACCACCATTCCACCACAATCATAACGAACACTATTAACTTATTAAACATTCATATTAATTATGTACTCAAATTGCTTATAACAATAGGTATTGTGAAGTAAAATCGACATCCTTTACTTTGATGTCTTATTTTATCAATGAAAGACAAAACAACAATATAGGTAGGCATAGTCACTAATTATTTAATTATTCGTCTATCTATACTCTATGGAGTAAAAAGTCGTTATAAATGTAGTAAGTAAGTACCTACTGTATATGAAGGCAATTAGGTTTGCGTGTCTGAAGATAGCTACGAGAAGTGTTGCGCTTTAGTTATAGTTAGAGATATTTACACGGAGTGCGCCGATTACGGCCTGTGGCTAACTTCACAGACGCATAATACGAGTACATTTATGCCGTGTATTTATGATAATTTTAATATCCCATCATAGCCAATCTAATGCTTTTTTAGACTTTTGTTTTGTAATAGATATCAACATCCTAATTATGTATGTATTTTATGGCTATTTGTCAATTTGTGAAAATTAAAGACCTTTTGCAAATTTTAGGGTACTGGTCCAAGTATTGCAGGGCCGCCAGGGGAGCCGGGGCGACGTGGCCCTAAAGGGGAGAAAGGCGATATTGGTCCAAAAGGTAACTACGAATAAATACTTATTTGCGGCCCGCTTGGGCAGAGAACGGATTGCCATTTGTCATAAAACGGCCTTTCGCTGCCTACTGTATAATATTTATATAGGTATATTTATCTGACAATACTTATAAGTTTAATGCATAACGCGACATACTACACCTATGCTCACCTTTTCGTTTGCAATGAAATTCACTTAAAGTAAATTTTTAGTGTCTTAATTATGATAATATGATGTACTTACCTAACAAATGGGAAAGTTCTCCATGTGGTGACGGAATAAGGAAACACAGATACTTACCTGCATATAGTCGCAAGGAGGGACGCAACTCCGTGTGGTCACCACTGCAGCTGCGACGAGGACACGGCGCGGCACACGCTCGAGTCGTGCTCGTCTTGGGCCGAGCAGCGCCGTAAGCTCGTCGCAAATTGGGGGAGACCTCGTGCTAAGCGTCGTCAGAGTGATGCTTAGCAGCGACAGGAATTAGGCTGCGGTTGCTGCCTTCTGTGAGGAAGTAATCTCGCAGAAGGAAGCGGCGGAGAGGGCCAGGGAGGTAAATCCCATTGCTAATGTGAACCGCCGCTAGCGACTGGGGCGGCGCAGGTGCGAGTACCTGCGCCTGATGTCGCCCTATTAGTAGTGGATGGATCAGAGAACGTCCGCCACACACAATGCATCCCGCGAAGGTGCGACGCTCTGGTGACCGTAAGCGTCGTTCAAAGAGGTTACTCGAAAGGGTAAGCCGCCGGCGGACCGCTGAAGTAATGTCACGGCGGATTTTTTTAGAGGGTGAGGGCCCCACACTACCCTGTTCATTGTCCTGTACGACGGGGTGTGCGGTTAGCTACATTATTTCCCGCCTAAACAAAAAAGGACCCGAACCTGCATCTCCAGGAAAACCGTTCCAGATGCTTTGCCAATTCAGCAATTATGACAATTGTAACAATCGTGATGCGCTCGGGAATATATGCATCAAATACATCCAAAACATGTTGCAGGCGTCACCCAAGTTATTAAGCGGGAATATGTTATCAAATTTAGCATTTTTACGTTTCAGGCGAACCTGGGGAAGTCGGGTTAGTTGGTCTGGCTGGAGTCCCTGGAACGAATGGCAGAGATGTAAGTGGTTGAATAAGTTCAGAATTTATTATTGCACTAGTTTAACTTTGAAAATTTGAAATTTCAAATTCCAAGTCATAATTTCATTATAACTAGTGGTCAACATTCTACCATACATACCATCGATCATATAAAATGTATTTTTATTGAATTAATTTGTTTTATAGTGCATGTTATACAAAAATATTATTTCTAACGCATATTATATAAAAAAATAGTTTCTACTTCTCCATTTAAACTTTAACCGTGCTAAATCTCAACTTCCCGGTGCGCGCAATGTCTTAAAAAAGGAATACAAAGTTTTTTCTTCGCGTATTAATATGTAGATTTTGTCTTTTATGACGATTATAATGCATATTCATGCTACTTGGTCATTTTTGGAGATAACGTCAGTTTAATATGCCGATTGGAACACTAGTATGTTATGCCCAACTCCCAATATTTATGTCAGTGTTGGGGCCAATGAGCGATACGCCTGTTGATTGAGTGTGGGTAAACATTTAAGCCAACGTGCGAAATTATTACTACATTTACTTTTGATAATCTTTAACTAGATTACTATTTGTAAAAGTAACCTTGTACGCAGGGTGAACCCGGTCCACCAGGTCTAATGGGGCCTCGAGGTGACATAGGCCCTCAGGGGCTTCCTGGTCTTCCGGGGACCGCCGCAAATATCAATGCATCGCTGTTACACGGTAAGTGCCTATTGTTTTTCTTTTTATTGATTTTTTTATTGCATATCCTAGTACCTAGTGGCAGACGAGCCACGGCCTATCTGATGGTAAATGGTAGCCGTCACTCATGGACTCAACTATACCGAGAGTATTGTCAAGCCGCTGCTCCCCATTTCATTTCACCGATATGAAATGAAAGAATAAACGGCTACCTCCTGCTACAGCCAAAACGAGACGATGTGCTTCATGTCCGGTCACACGGGAGATGGTGGTACCAACCCGTTCGGGCCCGATACTTAGTGAGTACTCCCACTTGGTACCCAGCCCTACCACCAGTCATGCAATGGACGATAATTGCTTACTTCCCTTAGTCGCCTCATACGACACCCATGGGAAAGAATGGGGTGGTGACACTTGTATTCTTAGTCCGTCACCACACGGACAATCGGGTTCCATCGTTAGTCCTTTTACTGGACTTTATATCGTCGTTGTATACTCTTGACACTGACCTTCAGTATAACAAACCAAGGTACGAGCCGTATTCCGAGTTATTAGTTCCTTCACCAAATAAAATTTGGTTTGAGTGATTACAACTTGATGTCTATTTAATTTTATTTTCTGAATTAAGTAGGTAACTTATCAATCAGACGATTTTTTTAAACTATACAAGCAACCACTGAAGCAATGTGACGTAGTTCCGGTGGCCCGCCAATAAAGGCAGAGAGACGGCACACGGCGGGTTTATTTAGTGGGTGAGGGCCCCGCACTACCCTGTTCGTTGCCTAGAACGACGGGGTGTGCGGTTAGGTACATTTTTTCCCGCCTAAACAAAAGAAATAGAAAGGTGGTAAATAAGCATGCCTGATGGTAAGCGTACACCTGTAGACGCTATAATAAGGAGAGTTTAAGGGGGAGATTTTGCTTGCAGTTTGCCTCCGGCGCTCTCACTTACTATACGAGACACAACTGTAGGATTTTTGACAACTTTTTCAGCCTTGTTTTAGTTATCAAACTTATCTAGTTCAAATTCTCGAGTTACCAATTCTGCTGGTTGTATTTATACATAAATGACTATTTAGTTTTCATTGGAGCTACTTGTCAATGAGATAATTTTTGATCAATAAACCTTTATATTGATTATCAAAGGTGCTAAAGGCGAAAGAGGTATTCCTGGACGTCCTGGCAGAGATGGTGACGCAGGTCACTCGGGACCTCCCGGCCGTGATGGTTCTACGGTAACACTTATCTATATTTACAAACGCTTATAAATAAATCCTTCTTTGTTTCAATACCTACTAAAATTAGCAACCTGTCAGCCGAAAAAAGGGGAAAAATGTTGGACCTCGACCGCAGATCTAATTGTAGACCTAAACCATCCAAGGACTCACAGATTAAATTTATCAAAATTGGCGCACACGTTTAGGATATACAAACTACTTATTGGCTCATTTGTTGCCGAGCGTTATTGAGAATGCCTCGTTTAGAGGCGAAACACGCGTCGAATTTGTGTTCGGATTTTTGATGAATATTGCAATATTGTGGTTCTGAGAGTCCTGCCGTATCGCATGGTTGTGTCGCGTTGGTGAGTTTTTTCGTCATTATCGTGCATGCTACTCTGCTATTATCACATTCTCCTCTATCTGTGAGAGTGCGGTTTGGCAATCTTACTCGTAGGTTATTCTGTCCAAAGATAACCGGGATTGACAATCCGTGGGTGAGTGGTGGGCTCTCCTCCTAAAAATATCAATTCTATAATAATGACATACAAACTCACAGAAGACTTATATACGTAATTATACAACGATGTTTAATGAAACTAAATATCGTGTTTACTAAATAGTTTATAATTTAATAAATTTGTTTTAAGCTAATCCAAATGCAAGATGATATTATATCTGTTATACTGTCAAGTAACTCACGTTTAGGATCTATTACGTTGACCCGGGTTTCAAGTATATCCGATGCTCATCATCAGGGCGAGTGCTCAGCACAGGAAGTTCGCAGAAGCCGCTGCGCACCCGGGTCAACGTAATCCATCCTAAATGTGAGTTAACACAGATTTAATATGTCTCAATCTCACGATAATTTCAATGCAAGATAATATATGTGTTCCTTTCACGCATCCGAAGTTTCATTGAGATAGAAGTACCTAAGATCAAGAAACACATCGGCATTTATTACAACTATTACTATGGCTTACAACTTCAGGGTCTCCCAGGCCCACAGGGGCCAATAGGTACACCAGGAATACGTGGAGATCGAGGTTTGCCTGGTCTTCCAGGACCCGCTGGAGAACGTGGACCAGAGGGGCCTCAAGTAAGTGTTAATTATAATTTAAAAATAATTGGAAATAAACTAAACTAAAAACTTTAAATACGACTGTCCACTGGTGCAGCGGTAGTGTGAGTGACTGCTGATCATGAGGTATCTGGTTCCATTCCGTGCCCGGGCACTATAATTGGCCTTTTTCGTTAAAAAATATCGCAGGACCAGCCCGGAGTTTGGAAATGTGCCCGGTAGACAGCAATAGGCTCGCTTCCAATTAAACAAAGCTGACGAACCGTGTGTGTGTAATACATCTCTGCCTATCCATTCGGTGAAACAGGTGTGGAGCAGTTGTCACGATGGCTGAATTGGCAAAGCATCTGGATGGTATTCAGGAGATGCAGGTTCAAATCCTGCTCGTGACTGTTATTTTCGATGTCACATTTTTCACTTTGTGTTTAATGTATAGTGCTAAGCATGTCAAATGCTAAAAATATATATAAATATATCTAAAAAGGAAAAACCTAAGCATGTCATATACAAACACAAAATTATAGTTACATAGACGAGAATATTCCGGAATGTAAAGGTTTTAATCTCTCACTCTATTTATGCATCACAATACAATCCTAACGTGGTGTAGAGTAAGCTACGGACTGCTACGAGGAGGGATCAAAAAGTAGTGAGAACGACATACTCCTTGGTAAGAAAAAAAATAAATACTGGCAGGCATAGCTTAGATACATATTTGTAATGTTAAAAAAGAAAAAAATATTCGATTCTCTTTTGTTTTTTTCTGAATGTAGTCATTTGTTTGCTTCGTGTCGGAACGTGTTCTCGAAAATGGAGAAAAACTAAGTGCGAGCTATTATTAAATACCTCTGTTTAAAAAAGTTAACGACGCAAGAGATTAATTGCGATTTGGAGGCAACATTAGGAGAGTCTGCTCCGCCGTATTCCACTGTTGCAAGGTGGGCTTCTCAATTTCGAGTAGAAGAACGAGCACGGAAGACGAACATCGTTGCGACCGTCTATCGACGTCAGTCACCCAAGAAAATGTTGCGAAAGTCAAGAAAATTGTATTGAGCGATCGAAGAGTTACCATCCGGTACTTAATTCAAGAAACGGGCATTTCATATGGAAGTATTCAATCCATATTGAAACAATCTTTGAATAGAAAACTCTCCGCAAGATGGGTGCCGAGAATGTTAACCGACAGTCAGAAACAAAATCGACTTGACATTTTGAAGATACTGTTGGACAAGTTTCAAGAAGATTCTGAAAACTTTTTGTCTCGTTTCGTAACAATGGATAAAACATGGGTCCATCATTTTGATACCGAGACAAAACAGCAATCTTCGCAATGGAAACGGCCATTATGACCGACCCCGAAGAAGTTTCGTGCCGTGGCATCGGCTGGCAAGGTTATGGCCTCAATATTTTGGGACTCAGAAGGGATATTGTTGATTGATTACCTGGAGCGTGGAACCACTATTACAGGCCAATATTATGCAGCTTTAGTTCCCAAGTTGAGGAATGCCATCAAACAGAAAAACAGGGAAACTTCGAAGTGGCGTGCTGTTTCATCATGACAACGCACTCGCGCACAGGTCAGCAGTTGCGATGGCTGTCATTCAGCAAGCTGGCTTCGAATTGGTTGACCAGTTATTTACCAGATCTGGTGCCTAGCGATTTTTATCTGTTCCCCAAATTGAAAGAATACTCAAGGAGAAACAGGTACGAAGACGATAACGAGGTGATGGATGCCGTGGAGAGCTTTTTGCAGGACCAAGACAAAACTTTTTTTTTGAAAGGGCAATCAAGCCTTAGAAAAGCGCTGGACTCGGTGTGCAGAGAGACTCGGAGACTATGTAGAAAAATAAATTATTAAGTATTCAACAGTCATTATATTCTATCTCATTCTCACTACTTTTTGATCCCTCCTCGTACTTAGAGGTGCTGGGTATAACTACTAGTGGGGATTGAACCCGTCTCTTCTGGAACACCGGTACAAATATCAGAAGCTTTGATAAGTATAGCGACGTTAATCATATTAATAGGTACTAGGAACAAAGGCAATCTTATTGCACACAGTAATCGTCTCCACATAATTAGTAGATATTTCATCGGGTGATATTTCAATGTATATCTATGCTTTCATAATTATTTGAAAATGGTCGGAACATGCCATTATTTTTTTTCAAAAGACACACACACTGCACTAACGAATTATCCTTGCATTGCGGAGGACTTTACAAACATACAATTTCACGGACACAAAGTACACCCAGACTCAGAACAAACATTTGTGGATCACAAAGAGATGTTCTGTGTGTGTATCGAACCCTCAACACTCGGGTGGGAGACCGATTTCTAAACCATTTCGCCATCTGTGCCGTCAAATATTGTATTCTTATTAACATCCTAACACTATTTTCTAGGGACAAGATGGTTCTCCAGGAATACCAGGTCCTCCAGGGTTACCAGGATTAACAGCAACTACTATCCCATTAATCTCAGACGCGCAACCTGGACCACCTGGACCGATGGGGCCTAGTGGACAGGTAAAATAAATCCATAACAGTTGCATCGTTTATGAAGTTAATTAAAGCACGTAAGAGATATGTTTTAGCCGACAGCAGAGACAAGCATAATTTTGATAGAATATAATTAAAATTTATATAATATTGTTTACTGTCAAATCATTTCAATACTCAAACTTGGTCCCATTTATAGGCACCATGATATTATTCCAAGATAGTAGGAAATCCCTTTTATTTAAGGCGGGAAAAAAATATTTAACTGCATATCCCGTCGTTCGGGGCAACGAACAGGGTAGTTTAGGGTGCTCACCTGCTAAATAAACCCGCCGTGTGCCGTCTCTATGCCTGGACTGACGGACCACTAGAAGTGGAAGACTTCAGTGGTATATATCCCTGAGAACCATTATAAAAGTTTTAAATAAATATTGGACAAATATACCTTTACCACATCAACTGAAGTTAATTATTATTATTTTTGATAAAATGTGACTACCTCTCCAACCCTCCTTTATGAACTTGACTGTTATCTCTCATTGAGGTCGGAATAATACTTTACCATATAAGCAATACCTACGATTTAGGATCAGTTTTTCATGTTAAGTAGTATTTATGTGGGGAAGTTCCGTGATGTACTGAGTCTATGATGTTTAAGTGTCACCACATTACTCCATTCCATAGATGTCATAGTAAACGAATGGGGTGGTGACATTTGTATTTTTTGTTCGACACCATATTTTTATCAAAACCCCAATCTGGTCAGTAACCCAAGCTGCTTGCTTCACAGTGAATACTAATAGAAACTTATAAAAAAGATTATGATTGTTTGTAATTTCAGAAAGGAGAGCCTGGTTTTCCAGGCATACCCGGCAAGGATGGGTTAGATGGCATACCTGGCTCTCCAGGAGCGCGAGGACCACCTGGATTACCAGCACCATATAATCATGTATTAGAGGTAGATTTGGTATACTTTTTGTCATCCGAATTAAAACAAATAAAATGCTCCAAGCCGATTTGTATCTACTAGTGAAAGCCACATTCAAATCCGTTTAGTAATTTCTACTGCCCTCGTAATTTTTTAATATGTTTTTACCCACGGCTCCACCACGATATAGTATCGCGATAAAATGTATACCAAATTTGATGTTATCTATTAGGCTTTTTCCTAAAAAGAAAAATTCTCAGTAGCAGCTCGAAGTTTGGAAATGTGTCCGGTAGACGGCAATAGGCTCGCCCCCTATTAGGTGGGACTTAAACATAGCTAGCGAACCCTGGTGTAATACACCTCTACCTACCCCTTCGGGGTTACAGGCGTGATGCAGTTCTTTTTTAATGTTTTTTTTTAAATTATTTAAAGTAAGTAGATATGTGGTTTGTCACCTATAATCACGTCTCATTCCTACTGGGGTGAAATACCATTTTATGACAAGTGCCAATTCGTTGTCTTTGCCTACTCATTCTGGGAATTAGACTTCAGTGTATTCTATGCTATGCTATATAAATAAAATTCTGTCCGTAAACATATAAGAATAAGTATTGTATATTTTTACAGAATCCTTCAATATCTGAAAATGAAGTGAGGAATATATGTGAAGACATCATAAAAGGTGATTAAAAACTTTTTTAAATGTGTGAATTGTAAAAGGGATGATCTCGAGTGCCAACTGCTGTGGATTTTTAACTTCCCGCTATGAAAATAAAAAAAAATCAAAAGTTGGGAAGTTATTGGTTTTACCCCGTTTTTCGAAAATCGAGTTTTTACCGGATGGTGACGTTTTGAGGTCCAAATGTTTCCGCGATGATGTTTGTATATATGAGTGTCTGTGTGTGCATGCGTGCGTGTGTGTGTTTGAAAATGTTTAAAAGTAGGGAAGTTATTGGCTTTACCCCGTTTTTCTTAGCGGGAAGTTGCAGGGATGGCCTTTAGGCTCAACCGTTTTCCAGATTTTTTTCTTAGACATGACAAATATTATTTTGTGTTGTAATAACACTCTCTTCTTTTGCTCGTCGGTATACTCTTAATCGATGCTACAGGTCTAATGCAGGAATTGTTCTGAAATATACGTAACATATCTTTATATATAAAAAAAACATGGCACGCTGTTTGTTGGCGGTGAACTCCTAAAAAAAAAAGAAAAGGTAAAAAAAGTTTAGTTCAACTTAGACATAGGATAGGTTTTATCCCGATTACTCTCTTTTTTATTGCAAAATTAACAAACTGGATCTGCTAGCGCTTTTTTTGGCACTTGACATGCTTGGTCATGTACCAGAACACCGTTACCATACCAAAGGGGTCACCTCTACTCGTGGCTATCATTTTCTATTTCACATTCTCGCTGAATTTTAAACATGTTTACAGTTCGATTGCAAGAGTTAGCTTCCACACTGGTACTGCCCTTACACAATGTGATGGGAAAACGAGGACATCTAGGGCGACCAGGGCCCCCTGGGCCTCCAGGTATGATACTTTTTACTTTTGTTAAGGCGGGAAAAAATGTACCTAACCGCATATCCCCGTCGTTTGGGGCAACGAACAGGGTAGTGCATTAAATAAACCTGTTGTGTGCCGTCTCTCCGCCTGTATTGGCAGACCACTAGAACTATGTGACATTACTGCAGTGGTCCACGGTAGTTACACCAGAGACATAGTTCAGGGGTCGCAACTCCCAGGAAAAGCATAGGAGGTGAATAATATGAATTATAATGAGAGGAGGATAAATGGAGAGTTTTGGGCCTCTGGCGCTCTCACTAACTGTACGAAGCGCAACAGAAAGGGTATCTATATCTACTGTTGCTTTAAGCAAATCTGTCAATGGCTGGTACTTCCCCGATTGAGACGATTCATACAGGGACAATCTTTTTTTTTCTTTCAAAATTTATTTATTTATCATAAAATATAACAAATGTTATTGAGTAAACACGGTTTAGTATAACAAACACCAGAAACTTAAAGGGTAACTATATCAGGCTAACAGCGCCTATAAAAGATTTTTGATAAAATTGCTATTTATATAACAATACTTTGTAAGTCCTAAATTAATAAAAACTATTTATTATTTACATATTTTCATGACATAAACTAGGAGCACTTTGTATAGCGCACACGTTTAATATAATTATTACTTATACTAGAACTTTCTAGAGATGTAGTTTTTAATAGAAGAAAAAGAGAAGGTTATATGTTTGCCCTGTATATTCCTTTTGTTCGTACGAGTATGTACACTGAAAAAAAAATCTAATTTTTTTTGGGAATTTTTCCATTATTTTAATAGTTATTCTGTTATTCGGAACGAGACAAATCCAATAAATCAAAGATCATAAAAATCGGTCCATCCTTTCTGGAGCTATAAATAGTGTAACTAACCCAACTTTGTTTTAAATGGGCTATACGAGTAGATTATATTTCATAGTTTAGTTAAAATTTACAGACAACTATACCTATGTAAAATACCATAGATATAGTATATACTTACGTCAGCTATATCTATGTAAAATACTAATTCTTTGTATATACCATTAGGAATACAAGGTGATCCAGGCGAACAGGGTTCACAGGGATATCCAGGTCCGACCGGCGAGCCAGGTAAGCCAGGAAGCCAAGGCATTGCCGGTCCCAAAGGCGATAAGGGAGACAGAGGACCTGAAGGCACTGGTATAGCTGGACCAGAAGGACCTAGAGGCGCTATGGGTAGAGTAACAAATTTTATAACCTACAATAAATCTAAACTAAAAGCAAATATATATTACACTTCATTTAATCTTTTTTCAGAAAATATTATTTTATTTAGTTTCTTGTAAATACAATTGTTTCAGGTCCTGTAGGCCCACCAGGTCATCCAGGAAGACCAGGAGACAGAGGAGATCCAGGTAGAGAAGGTAAGTTATAATCTCTACTAATGCGCTTGGCAATAATTTTTCATTTATCTTATGGAAAAAATAATTTACGTTGATAATGTAATTATTTCCCTATAAAACATTATTACTAAGAATTTAACTTATGGTTAAAGCTAGTACTTACCTTATGTGAAATTACGTATGTAATACCAGGCATATAAATAGCATAACACCACCAAAAAAATTTTGACATTAATTATGAAACTAACTTATCATCACGCCATTTCCTTTGCGGGGTAGGCAGAGAGAACAGAGTGCCAAGAGGCTATATTCTTGCATACATCTCTCGCTTCCTCAACATTCATAATTCTTTTCATACACGCTTGCCGATTTTGGAGACTCCTGACTCCAACTTCCTTCAATACATAACCAATTTGGTCTAGGTAGGTGAGTCTCTCACCGAAGGAATGTAACATAGTTCCAGTGGCCCGCCAATAAAGGCGGAGAGACGGCACACGGCGGGTTTCTTTAGTGGGTGAGGGCCTCACACTACTCTGTTCGTTGCCTCGAACGACGGGGTGTGCGATTAGGTACATTTATTCCCGCCTAAACAAAAAAAAAAGGTAGGTGAGTCTCGGTCTCCCCCTGTACCTACATCCTTCCACTTTCACATTGCATATCTTCTTAACCAGTCGTCCGGCATTCTTTCCACATGTCCGAACCATCGGAGCATTCCCTATCACATCTTTACACCAATACTCTCTTTTATACCTACTCGCTCTCTTACGTCGTCGTTACGAATGCGGTCAGTCAGCCTCACTCCACAGATCCTTCGCAGAGATCGCATTTCGACCGCATTGATTTTACTTCCCTATGTAATCTTTATACAAAAGTAGTTATACTACAGGAAATTACTATTTGCTGGGATAAACAAGAACCGGTCCACCTGATAGTAAGTGGTTATCGTAGCCTATAGACGCTAACTACACCAATAGCATCACTCGTGTGTCGCCATCTCAAGGAAAGGGATAGGAGGTGGAAAGGAAGGATAATAGGGATAGGATAGGATGGATATTAAAGAGAATAATAAAGAGAGAATAGGAAGGATATTAACGTGATGATAAGGAGAGGGTTTGGGCCTCCGGCGGCACTCTCACTCAACATACGAAACAACGGGAGTACCATACCCAAACCTAACATTATGTAACACAGTTTCGGTGGGCCACCAATAAAGGCGGAGAGACGGCACTCGGCGGGTTTCTTTAGTGGGTGAGGGCCCCAAACTACCATGTTCGTTGCCCCGAACGACGAGGTATATTTTTTCCCGCCTAAACAAAGAAAGAAAAAGGAGTATCTACCATTGTTTCACGTCGATCTTCTGTTAGAGCGAGGTACTTCGCCGATAGAGCCTGCCCATTCATGCAGGGATAAGCAAAGCTATACCACTAGATAAAGTCCCTTATTACGTGGGACTTAAAACATAGCTGACGAATCATGGGTGTGTAATACACCTCTGTCTACACCTTCGGGGAATACAGGCGTGATGCTATGCAATATTGAAATGAATATATCCTTTATTTCTAGGTATTATTGGACCGCGTGGACATCCCGGACCAAGAGGCACATGCGACTGTTCAATAGCTTCATATTACGCGTACGCACCCCAAGGACTCGTTAAGGGGCCTTAAAAGAATACCTAAGAGTGAATTGTGTAGGTACTTAATACAAAAATCGTAATAAAATTTATTTTTTGGTTGACATTAATGATTTTCATTATAGAGTAGCTTGAAAATAGTCATGCTTATTTCTGTCGTGTGCAAACGTACTGCACATGTGACTGCAGTCAACTGCAGTGCCGTAACTAGGGCGGTGCCAGCGGTGCTCAGGCACAGGGCGCAGACCCCGGAGAAACGCAAAAATGACCAGACCAGGTCCACGAACAATACATATTATAGCGTAATACGGTGCGCTCGTAGCACACCACTGTGTGCCAATAGTCATAATTAAATATACAAAAATGTAGTTTTTAGATTATAGATTTATTTTTATAAACATTAGATTTTATTGTCAGAAGCAGGTAAGATTAGAACATTTTTAAGGGACGCTCGCACCGGGCGTATAAAAGGTTAGTGGCACTGCATGTACACAACACACATATGCACAAAGAAAATAAGTTTATACATAAACTATATGGTTAAAGTAAGTTTTTACTTGATGTTCTATTGTCTGTCAAACTGTAACTCTTTCGGGGTAAAGCAGATGTATTTGTGTGCATTCTATTAATTCGCAAAACTTTTCGATGTTTGTGCAAATAAGGCAACAATCAACGAGAAATAATTTATTGCTTTATTTTTTAATTCATTTGCAACGTTAATTTGCCAACGAAGATGTAAACAAGCAATTAACAAAATTAAGATTAGTGGTTGTTTGGTTTCGTATTAGCAGTAACAGACACCACCCCTGAAATTTCCATATTCAAATAACATTAAATACCACGCTCATATAATTGCGATCTTATATGACCCAAAATTAATTGCTTTTTTAGTTCCTCGTGAGTTTAATCCTAAGCTAAATCCTCTCACTCTAATATGTTGGCATTATTCCAAATCGTGTTTTCAATTGGATCCTTATTTTGTGGGTTAATTCATCAAGGGCCAAGTTGTGTTTTAATGTTTTGGCAAAATTCTGACTCGATAAGTATTTTTTTTCTTCCATTATGTCTTATAAAACAACACAACTTTTTGTATAAGTTCACATGATAATAATATTATAATGAAAATTTGGAAAATCCAAAAGTGCACGCCTTATAATTTCATTTTTCATTGAATAAGTAACTAATAATGTATTGGTCTTACTAAGTAGTTTTCAATAAATCACATAGACAGCGCTAATTTAAAAAAGTTCTAATGTGTTTCTCATGTCTTATATAGATGGCGCTAATTTTAAGAAGTACTATAATTGGTTCTATAGAAGTAGTTCTCACTAAATAAGGTAGATAGCGCTGGCTTTAGTTTATGATCAAATCAACCATACATATTCAAACTATTTTTGTTTATTTAATAACAATTAAACCAAATTGAATCAGACCGTGAAAAGTGATGTGGGTTCTATTCCTAATTATACTGAAGCGTAAGAGAAAAAAAAGACTAGATTAGTAAAGTATTTCGGTCGTTATCATGTTAACAAACACACAGGATCCGCACATACAGACACACGGACGTCCAAGACAGAACTTTTTTCAAACAAGTTTTTTAACTAGTTTAATAACAAAAATGGTATCAAAAATATCATGAGAGTTAAAAATAGTGTTTTTTCTTGATATGTGTGTGTATATATTATTTTACAAGTGCAATATATGATAAATAGAGACATGTTAGGTTTGAAAAATCAGTTGTTCTGTGTGAAGGTACAGTAGTACCCGCCTTAACGCTTCGCTTATGAGGCGTGCAATACATTCAGTCAAGAAAGTATTGGGAATGGATAATTTGTTTATGGTTCCAAATTCAAATTTTGTTTTTTTCCATTTTGGCGCGGAGTTTGAGTTGCATCTGTTATTTAAACTAAATACAGCAGTCAAATATGGTGCTGTTTTTAGTTATATTATATCTAGTGTGTATTGCGAATTTCATAACAGACAAAAACATCGAACAAAGAGTTTGTCTTAAATTTTGCATCGCCAATGGAATTTCGTGTTCGGAGTCACTGAAAATGTTAAAGAAGGCTTACGGTGAATCGACTTTATCAAAAACACGTGCTTATGAGTGGTACACAGCGTTTAAAAGCGGTCGAGATGTGATGAAAGATTTGCCTTGCTCTGGTAGGCCATCAACGTCTGCAATTGAAGTTAAAATTTCAAAAGTGAAGGAAATAGTGACTGATAATCCTTATTCAACTTTGAGAGATATAGCCGCCGAACTATCTGTGTCTCACGAGTCGATCCGTACCATTTTAAATAATCACTTGGGTATGAAACATGTTTCCGCTCGGCTAGTCCCAAAAGACCTGAATTTTCTCCAAAAACTCAATCGCATAAGAGTCGCTGAGGACATGCTAGAACGAGTCAATTCCGACCCAACATTCATGAAACTCATTGTTACTGGTGACGAGACGTGGGTTTACGAGTTTGACATGCAAACTAGTCAACAAGCTTCGGAGTGGCGACTTCCAACTGAACCGAAATCGAAAAAACCACGACAAAGTCGATCAAAAGTCAAAGACATGTTGAAAATGTGACATGTGAATGAATTTTTGTCCAAACACTCACCAAATACCATCGAGCAACCACCATATTCACCAGATATGGCTCCAGCCGACTTCTTTCTTTTTCCTAAACTCAAATTACCACTTCGTGGCACCCGTTTTTAATCGGTAGAATACCTAAAGGAGAATTCGCGGCGAGAAATGAACTTAATTGCGGAAACAGCGTTTAAAAAATGTTTTGATGATTGCATTAATCGTTGGCGTAAGTCTATCGTTTCTGAAGGAGCATACTTTGAAAGTGATAAAATAAATTTGGATGAATAACAAAAATTTTGTGTATTATTGATCTTTTCCCGGTACTTTCTTGATAGAGTAGTACATTTAATTTTTTGAATGATTATAGTGGCAGACGAGCCATGGCCCATCAAGAGAATATAGCCAAGCCGCTGCTCATATCTCCTGCTACGTGTTTTACGGGATTCGCTTAGGTCCGATGACAAGTGAGGCTGGGGTAACTGTTTACCAACAGGTAGGCCATAAGCTTCTTTGCCACCCGCGTATTACACATTAAACCATTGATTAGGAATATAATAATTCATAATTATCGAAGTGAAATATGACATCTGAAATGTAGATGTTGAAGTATAATAAAAATTTGTATAAACAACATTTAGAGTTATTTTGTAACAGGTAGTTATTAATTATTATAATGTAAGAAAAACAAATTCATATTATAAATAATTTATTAAATATATCGCAAATTATTTAAATAATTACATACAAAAATATAATTAAATATTATTTTGAAGCTTTTGTTGTATATATAAAGACTTAAAATCATGACGTCAATTGTTGGCAGGCTCTATTTCCCTAACAGAATCGATCTCCGCTTTGCAGAAGAAACATTGTTTACTGTTAAGTAAATGTTGCATTATACAGGCCCTGCAATAAAGTTAATTCATCAGTATCTCAGGTACTATGTAATTTTAAATAGCGCGGTAACGGTCGCTCATGTATTCAGTAATATTAAAAAGCTTAAGTTGACAGCTCCCTTGCGGAAAATACCGCCATTACGCCCAGAACAGGGCGAGCAAACTAGGCTAGTTTCTTTTTTAGAACGTAAATTTTTTTTTCTTAAAATCTCTTTAGACTGTGGCCGTATTAAATGATTATACAAAGAATTGTGTATTTGTTTTTAGCTTAGGACATACATACATAGCTTGAGTAACAGGAGTTTAAAAAGAGAACATTTTTTTGTTAGTGAAAATAAATAGAGTTCTAATTTCGAGTAGGGTATAATAATCCTGCGCCTGTCCGAGGTGGAAATTCTTTAGACCGCTAATTTTATTGTAAGATTTTTATCCGTTAGTTTATTTATGAATTAGGTATGTGTGGGAATTGAACCTACAACACTTAGCACGGGGTGTCGGTACCTAAACTACTCCGTCATCTATGACAGTCATATAAATTTGCAAAGAATCTGTTGACAAGCTTCAACTACACAAAGCAAACTCATGTCACTAAATTATGAAAATTGTGTCCTGTTACGATACTGCCTAATACAAATCATAAATAACAGTATCCATACCTGCAAGAATGATGTCCACAAGGTACAAAAGCAGTGTCGGCAGGTCTCGCATAGCATATTGTACACAGTAGGTCGGACTGGGTCCCACTAGATCCCGGTGACCTAATTTTTATTATCGCGTCTCTTGCCAATCGTAATCTGTCAGCTACCAGCTCTAAGGCTTTTAGTTCTTGTATTGTGACATCGTCAGGATCTAGAGAAATAACATTTATAAAATAATAATTAGTGGAGTGTAACAACTAGATCCTATACCTTTCATCTAGTTCCGATTATTTTCAAATGGGCAAATGTTATCTTAAATTGTAATTTGTTACTAATAGATAGAATTTAAAGCGAAATTTGTTCATCATAAAGCTATGCTTATCTATGCTATACATGAGAATACAAGAGGTACATGGGGCAGAAATAGTGCCTTCTACCATTCTAAGCGACATAGCTCACATTTCAGACATGTAATTCTAGGAGACACCTGTGTTCGTTTTTTTATTGCCTATGGTGGCAAACGCGCCACGCCCTACGTATGCAAATGGTAACCGTCTCGAACTCAACTATACTGAGAGTATGCTGCTCACCATTTCATTTCACGGCCATCTCCTGCTACAACCAAAACACACCGATGTTCTTCATGGCCGATCATACAACCGACATAAAAGATGGTGGTACCGACCCGCTTAGGCCCGATAACAAGTGAGTAGGTACTCCTACCGAGCCCTACCACCAGGAATGCAATTGCTTACTTCCCGACACCCGTGGGAAATAATGGGGTGGTAACACTTGTATTCTTAGTCCGTCACCACACGGGCAATATATAACGATACAAAACGAAAAGCGGAATTATGATATGACCTAGTCACAATTCATTCATTACGATCTGATAGTGCAATGTTTGTTGTATATAAGCTGGGAGTGTATAGCCCCACTTTAGTGCACATGCACACCAAACTATATGTGTACCTATTTGACACATTACAGCATACTGTGACTAGCTCTTTAACGAGTCCCGTCACGAATATCTGTGACAACCGTTACAGTGAGTCAGTATCCTCAAATAGCTGACCTAATATAGCTAAGAGTATTGCTATTTGTCATCCTTTCAAGTTGCGGAAATCAGATAGCAGTCGCTTTAAAGAATCCATATTCGGACAAACCCGACAACAACTCATATATAATTAGGAACCTGGGCCCGTAGAATAACTCACTAAATCGTATCGACATCGTATCGTCCTGCTTGTGATTGGTAGAGAAACTGACCCATGATATCGCAATAATCCCTCGGCCAATCACGGTGATATCTCAACCAATCACAATGATACGATGCGATGTCGATACGATTTAGTGAGATGCACTCTAACCCCCCCAGTGGCTGCAGTATCGACACATATAACGACGGCATAACGATCGTTTTCGGTCGATAACTTTTTGACGCTAAAATATACAGGCTATAACAAATATGGTAAACTGTTGGACTTAGTTATATGCAATGAAGTGGTAGCGGTTTGTGAATGCCTTGAGCCCCTATCAATAATTGATAATTATCACCCGCCCCTCGTTATTACAGCAAATTTTTGCGATTATGTGCACTTGTTACCTGCGCCGTATACCCAATATATCCTCGATAAGGGTAACTTTTTCAGGATTAACGAAGAAATCTCGGCTATTGATTGGATGACTGAATTTAACAATAAATCGCTCAATGACTCTGTAACCTATTTCTATAATATTTTGTCTGACCTTCACAAGAAGTTTATTCCTACGAGACAGATTAAATACCACTCCTACCCAATTTGGTACTCAGCAGCACTAAGAAGACTAATTAAAGAAAAATCTAAGTATCATCGTAAGTTCAAAACATATGGCAGACTATCTGACGAGGCTACTTTTAAATATTTACGCGACAGGGTTACTAAATTAGAAAATGAATGTTATGAAAGTTATCTATCTAATACTGAATCAGCTATTGTTAAAAACCCAAAACACTTCTGGAGATTCGTTAATAATCGTTCCAAATCTAATGCTATCCCTTGTTGTCTTAATCATGGCGGTACTACCGTTTCAACTGCAGAGTCTATATGTAATGCCTTTTCTTCTCACTTTCGTTCGTCCTTTCTTGACCCAGTCGATGACGCACTAAATAATGAGCAGTTGTACCAGTGTTCGAGCTTCATCAGTTCATCGGATATCCACTCAATTGAGGTTAATACAGAGTATATACAAAACATATTAATTAAGCTTGATCCCTATAAAACGTCGGGACCGGATAATATATCACCTAAATTCTTATTAGGATGTGCTAAGACAATAGCTTTACCAATTTCTCTTTTATTTCAAAAATCTCTGTCTAGTTGTACATTTCCACATGTTTGGAAATCCGCCTACATAACACCTGTTCATAAAAAAGGTACAAAAACAGAGGTAGCTAATTACCGCCCAATATCGAAGCTTTGTATATTGGCCAAAGTTTTTGAATGAGTGGTTTACGATCAGGTCTACGCGGCTCTTAAGAACTCCTTTAGTCCCTCTCAGCATGGTTTTTTAAAAGGCCGGTCAACAGTAACAAACCTCATTCTACTTAATGATTACTTAACCAGTAACATGGTCAGAGGAGCTCAAGTAGACGTGATTTACACTGACTACACTAAATGTTTTGACCGAATTGACCACAACATCTTAAAGTTGAAACTTTTGCAGTCTGGAATCAGTGGTGATTTATTTAGGTGGTTTTCTTCATATTTGGAAAACAGATCGCAAGCAGTCGTGGTCAATAACTATATTTCTAGTTGGGTACCAGTGCCAAGCGGGGTGCCCCAAGGTTCCTTGATGGGCCCCTTGCTCTTTATTATCTATGTTAACGACATCGACTCCTGCTTTCATACATCCCACCTGCTCTGTTTCGCTGATGATATGAAGATATATTCTGCCGTTTCATGTCCAGAAGATGCTACTAATCTCCAGTTAGATTTATCACGTTTCGAGGAATACTGTCTACGTAATAAACTAGATCTCAATCCCCTGAAATGTTCTGTTGTTACATATAGCCGTAGTCGTGCCACGCTTCCTACATCATATTCACTTAAAGGCCAATCAGTTCCTAGATGTGATGTAGTGCGAGATCTGGGCATCTATCACGACAGCAAACTACTGTTTAACGTGCACATTGATGAAATCGTTGCTAGGGCCTCTAAAGCACTTGGCTTTATTATGAGGATCTCTAAAGGCTTCAAACAAGCCAAAACATTAAAAATTTTATATTGTACGTATGTTAGAAGCCACTTAGAGTACGGATCACAAATTTGGAATCCATGCTATAGTAAATACACTGACCGGTTGGAGAAAATACAAAAGCGTTTTATAAAGTTTTTATGCTACCGGATGCATATTCCATATCAGTCGGAGAACTATATTAACATATGTAGGACATTTCATATTCAACCACTCACAAATCGTCGCCGACTAGCGGATTGTACGTTTTTAATGAAAATTATTTCAAATGAAATTGACTGCCCTGATCTTTTGCACAGACTTTATTTTAATGTACCATATCGATATGTCCGCTTTTACCCACTCATAGCAGTTCCTTTTGCTTACACAAATTACAGACAGAACTCATACCTTTTGCGAGCAGGCCATGATTGTAACAATTTATGTAAAGAACTTTCGTTGGACCCATTCATTGTCAAAAGCAGCACGGTTCGAAACATGCTTAATCTTAAATTCTTCAACTAAACAATCAATATATCATCATTTTATTTTTGTATTAGATATCTAAATTCTTTCTCTCCTTTTATATGTTCATTTAATATCGAGTGTTCCATAGTTCTTGATGTTGTAATCAGCTTCTATTGGTGAAAACCTGTAATTGGCTTTCTGTCACTTATGCTAAATTTATGTTACTTTACTTAAGCTGTTGGTTTTCCATAAATAAATAAATAAATAAATAAACCCTGTTGGAAAATTTAGGGATAGATACGTAATCATATAGATGTTTTATATATGTAATTATATTTAAAATAAAATAAAATGATAGCCAGTTACAGTTGACAATCCAAATTATTTATGAAACCAACACCAGCAAAAAATGTTATTAACTCCTATATTTACAAGTACTTGTCGATCCATAAATAGATATAATTTATGCCGGCAGTCTTCGAAAAATTAAAAATAAGAAATCGGAAAAAATATCAAACGATGCTGCCGCCTGTCGCAGCGCCACTATTGTACCTATTCCTTTTATAAGCCACCCCTTACCCCTGATTTCTTTCAAACGGACGTCCGTATTTTCACGTAATATATACCGTGAGTGACTTGTGTTTTACGAGATGTCGTAATTAATCGAGGATTATTTTAATATGTTGATTTGTCTTGGAAAATGTGACTGCAATTATGCAGAGGCGCGCAGGATTTACGAGGAACACTTCAGTGTTCCACGGAACATTGTATTGCCATTAGCGATGGCATTTCAGCGTTTACACGTACGCATGTACAATACTCGCAGTGTGCACGGTCATAAGCAATAGCGTATTGACGCAAGAAGGCAAGACTGCATGACAATGTCGAATAACAAATCTTGGATATATTTGGGGAAAATCCCACGTGAACCACACGTTCAGTAGGATGCCAGCTCGGTGTAAACCACATGCTCGTTTGATGAGCACTCAAAGATAATGGCAAGCACCCATATCACTATCTTCGAGTTCGGTCTCTACTTCCTACCGACCACGAGCCTAGAATGTAGTACAGCAGATGGATTTTAGATAAAGTTCAAGAAGATGGAGATTTTTTGAACCACACACTGTTCACTGATGAGTGTTCCTCCGTTAAAACAGGAATCTTTAATGCACACAATGAATACGTATGGTCTACCATTAACCTTCATTGCATAAAACCCAGTCACTTCCAACATCGATGGAAGATAAATGTTTGGGCGGGAATTATTTATAATAAGGTTATCGGACCTTATTTTCTAGAAAGAGCCATGAGTGGTAGCAACTAATTTCGTTTCTTGCGAGAAGAACTCAGTGAAGAACTTGATGAGTTAAATCTCGATCTTGTGCGTTGTATGTGGTTTCAACACGACGGCCCGCCACCGCACTTTTCCCAGACTGTGAGAGACTATTTAAATACAGAATATGGGGAAAGGTGGATTGGCCGTGGTGGACCAGTTAATTGGCCAGCGTGGTCACCTAATCTCACACCATTGGATTTTTTTTTCTCTGGGGTACCATCAAGCAGTCTGTATTTAGAAAAACATGCAATACTGAGGATGAAATGCGTTTATGGATAGTTTCGGCGTTTGACCAAATTAAATCCGATACATCAGTGCTAAAACATTTGTGAAAACATTCGTAAACGATGCGAAAATTGCGAGGCGGACACATTGAACAACATCTCCGTAACCGTCAAGTTGATGTGATAATAAATTAGTATTATTATGTGTGGTATTATCGGACAAACTAAATTAAAAGTTGCAAACAATCGTCTAGTAAGGTGATGAAATTTAAAAAATCTAGTTATACGTGACAAGGTCATGATCCTTAGTGTAGGCATAGTTGGTTTGCTGAAATACTAGCGGCGCTCTTTCGTCCCGAACACAAAGGAGCCGCACATGTAGGTATACAACGCTGCACGCAGAATGTTAGAGGTAATAAATCGATTTAATTTTACAAATATTAATGAATTAATATTTAATATGATTTTTTATAATTGAATATTTTCCAAAATTACTTGCGCTATTACATTTGGATATTGATAGCGATAACGTAGCTATGATATCAAACGTAGTTATTATTACACGCTGTATAGATTTTTCGTAGTCTGTTAGTTTAAAATATCAATTGTTTTTGCTATATTATCGAACACAACTGTCAAATTAACGATTTCGATTGATAACTTATCGAGCCCTTGTGACTGCCCGATATGCAGAAAAAACTGTTGATAACATACACTAAGTAGGTACCAAATAATATATAAATATTTTTGTCGAGAAATTTCTTGAAATTTTCGGTCCATCCTTAAAAGACAACGGCTTTAAGGATTTTCTACGAAAACGCAGGTGAGTGGGATACAATACAATTTAAAATCAACTGGGTCCCAATAATAAGGTGGCTAACTCTCCCCGGTATCGGTATATATGAGTTTGTTTTTGTATTTGCGTAAAAAAAAATGTTCATCAATTACGTTATATTTTTTATTTTTTAATTTATTTATTTTCATACATACAAAGAGTAATACATTAAAACAGCAAACCAAAAACCACTAAGGTTTGTCCGGAATGCTGTAACATTCAGCTTAAACGCTAAAACACGAGCAACAGGATTGACATAATAATATTCTGTATACATAGTACTATTATACATTGTAAAAGAGTGTTTGCGACGACGACACTGCCTACGCGGTGCGAACGCAGTGTGTCGCACAGACCGGTTTATGCAAAGCATCTACAGGTTGTTCAAGAAATGTGTTTTTAATTTATGTTTAATATTTCTGTTATTGATACTTTGTACAAAAGATTGGTCCAGCTTATTAAGTAAACGAGGGATAATATATGCCGTGGTTCTTTCACCGTAAGTATTAGCTACTCCAACTGTCAGTAGCTTTTTATTAGTTTTTTGCAATAAGCAGACAAGTATCATCAGCGTACTGGTATGACGTGCAGAGGCCTAGGACATTGTTGATGTCATTGACATATGCAATGAAATGAAGTGGGCCAAGTACCGATCCTTGAGCCGTTCCCTCATGAATTGGTTTGATGTCACTGTCAGACTTATTAACATTGACACAAAAAGATCTATTCTGGAGATAATTTTCGCACCATCTTAGCAGTGGACCGCGTACACCAGTGTTTTCAAGCTTTTTAACAAGGGTGCTGTGATTTAACGTATCGAGAGCACGTGAGAAATCAATAAAAAGGGCTAATACACGTTTCCTAGAGTTTAAGTAAGAGTTTATTTCATTTGTAAATTGAGACAAGAGTGAAGTAATACTTTTGCGTGGTTGGAACCCAAATTGATTTTTACAAATAATGTTATGATTTTGATAGAATGAATGAATATGGTTGCTGAAATACTTCTCCACAATCTTGTCGATGGACGATAAAAGAGTGGACGATAGTTTGTTACATCGTCATGTCTGCCCTTCTATCTTCTATAGATTGGACGCACACAGCCCCGCTTAAGTTCGTCTGGATACTTTCCCGTTTTAAGACTAACATTGATTAGGTTAGAAATGGTGACAGATATATTACTGCTTATTTTCTTGATATCTACGACTTAATTCCCATCTTGACCTTAAAGCTTTGTAGTTGGTTTATAATTTCATATATTTTATCTGGGGTGGCCTTCTTAACTAGAATGCTAATATCAGTGTGGTTATTATCTCTTTCATTTAAAAATGGTTTATCGCACTTTAGTAGTATTCTCAGTGAAACGAATACGTTTCACTGAGTTTTGAAATTCTTCAGCAAACCTATTTGCAATATCTAGGGATGACAAATTGTGGGCACTGAAGGCTTTTAGTATTATTTCATCGATTGATTGGGTAACTCTGCCACATATTGAATTAACCAGTTGCAACAGCTTTTTTGAATTGGTATAATTGTTTGTAATGATTTTTTTATAATATTTATTCCTATGATATTCAAGAACTTTATGAACTTTGTTACGTGTTTTATTATATTGTAATCGTAGGCATTTATTGGTTGGGTCAGATTTCCATAAGCTAAATAATTTATCCCTCTTTCCACTAAGATTTTAAATATTTTGGTTAATCCACGGAAGTTTACATCGAAGAGCGGTATTTTTGGTTATAGTTTTTAATGCTTTTCTGCACGCATTTTGAAATTTAGATTTAATAAACTCATATATTTGGTTAGGGCAACTCATACTATTGGTAAGGGACCAATCCGCATTATTTTACTCATTCAATAATATTCCACTATCATGACAATATATTTTGTTTTTTTGGAGCATGCTGTATATGCGCTCGTACACAAGCTATAAGTGTGACACAGTGATCCGCTAATGCAACGTCGATTACCGCCGAGTACGCACTACATGTAAATAACCGAGCAAAAGTATGATCAATGCAGGACTTAGTAACTTGATTTAATCTGCTATCAATTCGCGTGTAGTTAGATATTCCACATACAAACCCATGATCCGATAGCATGTCTTTGTATGAGTCCCGGTGTGAAGAGTGCGATTTTAGATCAATGTTTGTGTCGCCAAGTATTATCATGTCAGAGGCGTTACATTTGTTTATGAGTGTCGATAGTTCAGTAACAAAAGTAGTTTTATTAGTGGAGGGGGGTCTATAGATTGCACACATAGTTATCGGGTTATTACTTGTAGTTATTAAAGTACCTGTTATAGTTTCAAAAGAGTGCGTTTTTAATGTGAGGGTGGTGAATTTTAGATAGTTTTTAACGTAGATTATAATTTCACCACCTTTTTTGTTTTGTCGTAACTGTGTGTACATTCTATAACCCGGTATATGAAAGAGATTACATATTCCCTCAGATATACCTACTTCAGTGACAATAATAAGATCAAATGACAAAGTCGAGGAGTTTATTAAACAAATTAGTCTGGAGAAATTTCTAATTAGTGAGCGTATGTTAACGTCCATACAAAAAATATTAACATTACCACCAGAAATATTTTTAATAAAAGAGTTTACTGTGCTACAGTTAAGAATTTCTTTGATATTGTGGGACATGATTTATTATTGAGAAAAAACTATCACGAGTATTACAATTAAAACATTACTTATGACTTGACAAGTGATTCAATATCAGATTCGGAACGAATAATAGTGACGCGCTCCGACTCGTCGTTCTTTTTTGCGTATATTTTACCCTCCTTACACCAGATATATTTGTATGAGCTGTTTAAGCGTTGTTTAGCGTTATATAGTAGTGTATTAGTATAATGAGTAAGCGCTGCTCGGATATAAATGCGGTTTGTAGCTTTGACGGTTGGTAGATCGGGCAATATATTTCCTACCAAGATCTCAAGGTTTCTTGCAGATGATAACCACTCCTCACGAACACCTTTTGACTGGAACTCCACGATTATAGGTCCTGGCTGCTCTTTTCGGTGGAGGGACATGCGGCGGGCACTCACCATTTGCTTGTAGTCGACCTTCAGTTTAGTCGCAACTTCCCCGACTATGTCTACGACATTTTGGTTGGGTGATTCAGGAACACCGGCCATCTCTACTAGCTTAGCGAGCTTTTGGTCGACTTCATGAACTCTCTGCTCTAAGGCGGTGACACGAAGTTCTAAGTTTTTATTTTTACAAAGGAGATCCGAGTTTTTATTCACCAGCATTTTAATTGTATTTTCTTGCTGCTTGATGGTATTTTCAAGATCTGCCAGTTGACTGTTCATGAAGTCGACTGATGAAGTCAAGCTTTCTAACTCGTCTTTTACTATCTTGCGCATTTCGCGGCTGATATCATTAAGCAGTTTTTTGGAGTCGAAACCCATTACCTTCTCATTTTCCCCATCTTCGTCATCATCCGAATTTTCTGGTTAGAAGAAGGATGATCGCTTAGTCATATTACATCGCAGTTCCACTCCAAGCCATCTGAGTTGCGAAGAGCTGTTAATTGTTTGTTGGTGAGTTTTGCACAGGTTGCTATCGCATGAACACATTGATTGCACCTGCTGCATATAAGCCCTGGTGACTTTTGGGTAATATTCTGGTTACAGCTTGTGCACTTTTTATATACCATGATTATGTAGGTACTTTGAAAATTTTTTTTTTAACGTGTCTATTGGTTCTAGCCTCTGGCTAGTCTACGGCTTACTTTGACTTTGAAATTGTCAACACTAGTGCTGCCATATCTAAGAAGAACTAGACGGAGCCACGGCGTGGCCGCACTTGAAACAGCAATATTTTTTTTAAATGTTGCCAGCTTGACAAATATTTAACCATATCTGGGCAAAATAAACGATAGTTAGAATTAAGTCAGTAACTTGATCGTAAATAAAAAACCCTTCGTATAAAATATTTAATTGAAAATCACAACGTTTATTAAAATAATTATTTAAAAGTAAATCTACCACTCCTTCTATTCATCTAACCATCAGTCTTTAAACGTTCACTGCTGGACATTGGCCTCCCCAAGAGAGCACCAGAACTAGCGGGATTGTGCTGAATGCATCCAACGGCTCCCTGCAGCTTTGACCATATATTTGGCCTATCTGATCGGAGGCCATATTACGCTGCACTGTCCAATACGTGGTCGCAACTCGAAAACCTTTTCCCCAACAGTTGTCAGTTCGTCGAGCGATATCGCCTGCCCATTGCCACTTCAGCATGCAAACTTGGCGGGCTATGTCGGATATTCACGTTCTACGGATCTCCGTAATAAAAAATCGATCACGTAGGGAAATACCAAGACTTTGAGCCTTGATGCAGGGTAAGTGTAGTGTATTAGTACTGCACTAGCTATGTTTATCGGTCGCTACGCGTGTGAGTGAGTTGCCTACTTGTAGTTCAGTTGGTAATAAACGGTGACTAGGACCTTACGTCTTTTTATTCCCTAGCAATATAACAGTAAGTATTGCTGCTCCATAAATTGCCGTTCTGTTCGACATCTCATCTGGTAAATAATAATAAGTTATATTTAAATAATAGTACACAAGAATATAATTAAATGATCTTTTATTTCTTTTCTGGGTCACATAAGAAAATAATTATCTTCTTTCCAGCGCTGATTTAACTAATTGAATAAGTACTTAAAGCAAATCAGTTTCTCTGAATTCTAGATTATAACTACAGCGGTAGTCATAATCTAGAATTGAGATTTACTTACAAAGATGAAGTTACAACTGCCTCTGTGGTGCAGTGGTTAGTGTAAGCAACTGCTGATCATGAGGTCTCCAGTTTGATCCACGGGTCGGGCAGTGTTATTGAGATTTTTCAAAACAAAAAAAAAGCCTCAGTAGCAGCCCGAAGTTTGTAAATGTGCCCGGTAGACGTCAATAGGCTCGCCCCCTTTTACGTGGGACTTATACATAGCTGGCGAGTCGTGGGTGTGTAATACACCTCTGCCTACTTCTTCGGGGAATACAGGCGTGATGCTATGTTTTTTGAAGTTACAAAGACGTTAAAAGTCATACTTACATGAACATATTCACTGGCAATGATTTTCCTCCCAACGTTACTATTTTCTTAATATGTAAACATCAACAAAATATCGTGAAGCATATTTTGGGTATTTTGTGGCTTGCCTCGTTTTCCCGTAGCATCCACCCATTTCGATCTCGCATCTGGATTAGAGGAAAATGGTAATTTTTCATCATCATCTCATAAATTACACATAAATTTATTAGTAAAGTGAAGACTGGGCAAATTAAATTCGCAATAAGGCAACACCGAAACAATTTTCAGAAATAGAAATTTAGCTAGAAAACGTGTTTTGCGAGTGTATCTTAGTAGCAATTATTAATTTCGAGTAAAAAAGCCCATTTTATATCACTTTATAGCATTCAATCATTAAAATATTTCATTTTCGACTACATATGAAAGAAATGTAATACCTGTATTTTTTTGCTCGCTGTAGTTTTTGTAGCATAGTACACTAAAAATAGTACACTATTATCACGTAGTCTTTTTCTCAAAACACTGATTTAACAAGTAAATATAATGTAAAACCCGATTTTTTATACAAATGTTCGATTATGTCAGTTGAATCGTGACAGAAAAAGCATTTTGACATCGTGACAATACCAAAAACTAGCCACGGCGACATATACAAAAAATCTATGACTTTGTATGTTTTTTGGACCAGTAAATTGTATCTTGTGTTCTCGCTCATACATGTCAAAGAATTTTCTTCGCTCTGTCTAGTTCTTAGTCTGAGTGCCATATTAATAATTTATTTTCATTGAACTCTAATAAGGAGCTCAATGTTTATTTTCCACGAATTACATCGTCAGTGTTTAATAAAATTAACCTATCAAGCTAAATAAAAATTAATAAATGTTATTTTTGGAGATTATAGGTCAATATCTAGTAAACGAACTATAGTAAATATGTAATAAGTACCTAGGAATCACTATTTTGATAAGATATTCTTCCCATTATCTACCTTGTATTTTTTTGACTGGTATTCATTTCGATATCATAACGACAGGGTTTATCGTTATGTATATCGAGACTGCAGCCACAGGTCTTTAAGGATATATTGATAGAGCTACCTACACTTATAAAAAGAAAAATTGCTTCTATCCCTCGTCTTTCCTAGCATCATGTCGAGGCCATCCATCTTGAAAAGAGGTTCTAATACTAATGCCTTCGTGACTTTGTCCAAGTGCTAAAATGTAACAAAAACTGAGATTAAATATTAAGAATCTGATACAAAATAATTTCTTTGTACTATGGGTCTATGAATTAAGTTGTATTCAGTTTATTTTAACTGCCTCGGTGGTGCAGCGGTAGCGTGAGCGACTGCTGATCATGAGGTCTCGGGTTTGACCCTGGGGTCGGGCAGTGCAATTGCTTTTTCGTAAAAAGAAAAATTCTTAGTAGCAGCCCGGAGTTGCGAATGATATATAATTTGACAGGCACGAGGCGTAGTCGGTAGTGTAACCGACTACTGTGCACGAGGTCGTGGGTTCGATTCCCACTAAGGACAATTATTTGTGTGATGAACACAGATACTTGTACTGCGTCTGGGTGTTTTCTATCTATATATGTATGTATTTACCCATAGCACAAGCGTACTCGTAGTTTGGAACGTTGTGTGAAAAGACTCGAAATTGGAGGCTACTGAGCAAGTAATATTAAACGGACTTTAGCATCAGGGGAACGACTGGGTTTTTTTTAATTTTCAGCTGTAGATGCATAGAAGACCATGTGCAATAATGAGACGTTTAAAGGCTATTATGAAGGAAGTAAGAAATAACTTACGTCAACGGGCAGCTTGGGGTCCAGCATTCTTATCAAACAGCCAGCGACAGGGGCAAGTGCAACATAATAATGCACCCGGTCTGTGTCTGGTAGACCCCTAGCAACAAGCCGCGCGAAACTCGCCCCGCCACCTCCACGGATACACACTCGGGACACCACAGCCATAAGGATCTATTCACGACAAATTAAATATAATGTATAACAAGCCTTTGCCCGCGGCTCCGCCGCAGCCAAAAGCTAGTTTTCGGGTTATATCTCAGGTTGCCGATATAGTAGCGGAATAAAATATATACCAGTTGTTAAGTCTAATCATGAGCTATCAAACAAAAAAAGTTGCATCAAAATCCGTTCAGTAGTTTTTGCGTGATGCGCGAATAAACAAACAACAAACAGATAAATAGACAAACAAATAAAAAATCGAATAAAAATAGTTGTGTTTAGACACGCCCATATAGCCTAATTCAGTATTTTTTTCTCAAATATCTTAAATGTCTGCTCTGTTACAGCTTTATAATACTATTAATTACTAGATTTTTCCCGCGACTTCATCGCGTGGTCTATGTAAATATAGCTATCCCGCGGGAACCATTATTTTTCCGGGATGAAAAATAACCATGTCTTTTTCTAATGATTGGTTTAGTAGTTAGCGTTAAATTGTAATGAACAAACAACAAAACAAACAAACTCTCATATTTATAACATTAGTAAGGAAGTAAAGATTATTTTGATCTGTATTTTGGGACTTGCCATGCTCAGCCACTTTAAAGAACAAATTATTTGTGAATGTGGAAAAAGAGAACTTTAGTGCGAGCGGGATTCGACCCTGCATCCCTTCTAGTCCGGGGAAGTGCTCAAGACCGTTAAGCTAATGCATGTAAATGCATTCGATATAGGTGGCGTGGATTGTAAAGACAAATGCGATGTGGAGATTGGGACGGCCGTCGGTCAGCGCGATGGCTTAGCGGTCTAGAGCATTTCCCCGGATTGGAAGGGACGCAGGGTTGAATCCCTCTAACTTATCTTTTTCCACATTCACAAATAAGTAAAGATTAGTTGATTATTGATCAAGAAAACTGGCCTGCGTTTTTTTTAATTCCCGACTAAAACTAAGTTTTCTAAAAGGTTAAATAAGTTCTATCTGCACAGCTGCTATAAGTTTGATAGATTGTAAATAATTTAAGTTATATTGGCGATTGAATAAAACTGGTTGCGTAACTTTATTATATTAATCAACACAAATAATATGTTCTTTAATAATTTGTGAAAGTTGTAAGAGTTTACTAAGTTAAGTAAAGCCCTCTTTTTCCACTTTCACGAATAATTTATTCTTTAAAGTATCTGAGCATGTCAATTGCTAAAATACAGATCACAATATCGTATGATTATTTTTAGATGCAATATTGTAGAAAATATGTTCTTAAAATATATTGTAAATTACAGTTTTTATCAACCTGACAAGTTCTTCCTAATAGAAGTTCATTCTGGTTATCACACGATTCGGCTCTAGATAGCAACAGGGGTGCTAGATGCAGTATCATTTCCAGAGCTCTCGCGAGGCCGTGGTATAGATCGAAACATGTTGCGCATAACTTAATCTGGCGAGACTCCAAGTGAGAGTCTATGTCCACTCTATCCATCTGAAAACGAAATAGATTAAGTTTTTTTTTCTTTTCTCATTGACGTATAAAAATGAGAAGATCCACAATTAGGCACTAAAAGTTTCCACTATAAATAGGTGCAGATTACACTTTACTGCACTCATTTCGTTAGTGTTGTTTCGACGCTCGAGCAGCCGCAACGTATCAACATGCCTAATAGTAGGTACTAAAATCTCTTTTGAAATACTCATTCACTGTTTCTTTTTCTCCTGTTCTTTCTAAATAGTGCCATTACACTCACGCACGTAGTTAAAAGTTGTTTCTATTTTATTAAATTATTGCGAAATGAATGCTATACATTTAAGTAAGATTATATATATTATACAACTTTTGCCACGATTTCTAAACACACTTGTGTATCCTTAATCTAAAGATCAATGATTCACTAAGATTTTTTAACCTACTTAATTTGCCTCCCACGTACATTTTTGCATCACCCAAAGGTTGACTGGCAGAAAATGCCTCAGGCATTAAGTCCACCTTTGTAAAGTATGTTTTTGCTTGAAGTGTAAATGAATAAATAAACATTTAATAATTGCCAAATTATTTGTTGCATTTAATTTTTACATTTCGAAGTCATTAGAACTCGTCGAAATGTTATGTGTAGTAGAAAAAGAGGATTTAACCTTACATGCGGTGACAGACACAAAATCACACACACACAGCCCCTGTACCTAAAATATAAACATATATATGAGGTGCCTTCATTTAAAGAGTACCTAGTTACTTAATGGGAGGCTTAGGTTAAATTATAAACTTCGGCAATGCTCAATAGGCATAACTCATCACTATATATCTCTAAAATATCGCTAAAACGCAATAACAGGTGAAATATTATTCAACTTTGGTCACCAGATAAAAAAAATACGAATGGTTATGTCACCTCTTGCATCATAGTAATGAATTCTGAGAATGCCCAATTGAGCTGACTTAGCAAAGAATTGAGGAATGCAGCTGCTGCGGCCGGGTGCGTTGCAAGGTAGTCCTTTATGCGACTTTGAATTACTTCCGATGGGCAGGGACCTAGGGCAATACAGAACAAAGGTTGGGTCAATATTTTAGGCAAGAGAGGGTGCCCAAAGGGGCTACCGCTTGCGGATCGCGGTCGATACGATGCGGTACCCGTGATCCTCCGTAGTAAGGGTGGGTGAGAGGTAGCGGGGAATGTGGTAGGACATTTTTGCACATCTTAAAAAAAATGTCTTAGGTAAGTGTCAGGGAATAATGTTCTATATCCATCCATCCATTAGCCTTTCGACGTCCACTGCTGGACATAGGCCTCCCCAAGGAATGGGGGATAGTGCCGTAATCGCCACGCTTGGCAGGCGGGTTGGCGATCGCAGTGGATGTTGTTAATACTCGAGGGAGTCTCAGTCGGCTCTTACGAGTCCCATAGGTGGAGAGGGGTTAGACAATTCTAAAGCCGGCCCCACATGGCTAATAATAATGTTCTAATAATAATAATAATGTTCTAAACATTAAAAAAATCAAGAAATTTTAAGTAGATATGTCAACTGTCTTCCTATGTCCTGGGCTCTAAGCTCTATGTTTGTAAAATTTCATAATAATCGATTAAGTAGCTGCAGATTACAAGCCTAATAAACAAAGAAATGTTTCCTCTATGTAATAAAATAGGTATTAGTATATAGATGATATTTTATCATATTTCGTTTTAGAAGTTTTAATTTAACTGCCTCGGTAGTGTAGCGGTAGTGTATGCGACTGCTAATCATGAGGTCTCGGGTTCGATCCCCGGGTCGGGCAATGTTATTGAGCTTTTTCCTTAAATGAAAATTTCTTAGTGTGGTGACGGACTAAGAATACAAGTGTCACCACCCCATTCTTTCCTACGGGTGTCGTATGAGGCGACTAAAGGAAGTAAGCAATTATCATCCATTGCATGACTGGTGGTAAGGCTGGGTACCAAGTGGGAGTACTCACTTGATATCGAGCTCCATCGGGTTGGTACCACCATCTCCCGTGTGACCGGCCATGAAGCACATCGTTGCGTTTTGGCTATAGCAGAAGATAGCCGTTTATATTTCATTTCATATCTGTGAAATAAATTGGTGAGCAGCGGCTTGACAATACTCTCGGTATAGTCGAGTCCATGGGCGACGGTTACCATTTACCATGAGATGGACCGTGGCTCGTCTGCCACAACATGCAATAAAAAAAAAATTGAATCTACAAATGCATAAACTCTGAAATATGTGAAGCTTCTTAATAAAAACGCGAAAACGTTCTACTGAAAGTCCTAAAATTCCTTGTAACTTACCAAAGCACTGGCTCATCAAGCCAGCGTCGACTTTAGCACCTAAGTTGTTGATAGTGGGCTCCCGGTCCCCATATCTGCAATAATTATACATTTATTGTATCTTTTATTTCTTTTTTTTATTTCCGTCTTATCTCATCTTTCTCATTTGATAGCAAGAGAGAAATTAGTCTAGTACCCGAACCAGCCCGGTGGTTTGGCATAGGTTTTCGTTAGGTAAGTAATTTTCGTTGCGATTAAAAATATAAATAGGTGACATAACGATCCGATATTTCTTGACTGAATCTCCGATCAGTTTATTATACAAAGTTTTATAAAGTATATTATCTTGAGCCCTAGACTCAACTCGAAGCTAACTCAATAACAAATAAATGCCTCGATGGTGCAGCGGTAATGTGTACGACTGCTGATCATAATGGCTTGGGTTCGATCATAGGGATTCGATCATAGGGTTGGGCAGTGTTATTTTTTTTATTTAGCTTTTTCGTAAAAGGATAAACTCAGTAGCAGCCCGGAGTTTGGAAATGGGCCCGACTATTACGTGGGACTTAAACATAGCTGGCGAACCGTGTGTATGTAATACACCTCTGCCTACCCCTTCGGGGATACAGGCGTGATGCTATGTTTATTTTTAGCATGGAGATATGGTAGAAGACTTGACAAAAAGTAACTTTTAAAGAACTTAAGAAGCATATTATTTTGCAGTGCACTAATTCATTAAACTACGCCATTAAATATTAGCTTAATATAAGCCATTAAAATTATCTAATGGCGTATTTTAAGGAATTAGTGCACTCAAACGAAATATTCTATGTGAGATGGGGGACTGTACGAACACAGTTAACATACACGAAGTGAATCTAAATTATAGAACTACTACTACCTATTTGTTGACAACACAATTCATCCTACGCGAAAATTAACTTAATATATTTTTCTAATTATAATCATTAAAATTTGCCTTCGATATCAGTACCGCATACAACAAATAAAAAACCTCTTACGGTTTTTAAAACTTGATTTTTCTTTGTAAGAGACTCTCCTATTTAAAAAAGTTTTCGTCAATTTCGAGCTACTCTTAACAAATGGAGTTTTAGTCTACTGAATCGTCCATTTTGTTCACTTACACTTTACTTAAAACAAAGTTTCGAGTGCTCTTTGTGGCTTGGTAAATTATTACGTTTCAGTAAAATAATTTGAATTGTTTTATCGAATGGTCCATAGGGAACAAAAGAGCGCTGTTTTCTTTGTCGTTGATATTCGGACTCAATGAAATGTTATTGTAATAAAGTAAATTCTACTTGATCTTAGAAAAGTCTTTGGTAAATCAAGTTTGTGTTTGTTTACAAATTATCACTGCTCGGTGAAGGGAAACATTGTGACGAAACTTACACGCCTGAGAAGTTTTCTCGATGGCTTGTGACGTGTGTCTACCCGCTCGGAACCAGCATGGTGGACTACGCCCTAAATCTCTCTCACTGACAGAGGAGATCCATGGCCAATAGAGGGACATTTAAAGAGTTTAAAAAAATTGATAGTTTATTGTAAATTGTACCTGGCAGCTAGATGAGGCCATTGTCTATGCCGAAATCCAAAACCAGAGCCGTGCCAAAAGCGAACCAGCACCCAGTTGGACTGTGCCCACGCACGGTTTTGGTAAGGACGCACAAGTTCTTCAATCATTGACGTTTGTCTGTAAGGAGGGGAATCCCAATGTAAAAAGTGACAACAAATAGCATCAAGTCTCACTAGCTTTTGTTTAAAGTATATTTGATACTAACTGTTTCACGGGCACTCTCTCAATAGCCCTCATGGTTGCTGGTTGTGTAGCGAAGGATGCTAACGTCTGGACCAGTGACTCCCTAGTGCTGGCCAGCACAATGCGCTGGTCTGCAAACTCTGAGCACAGGAATGCCGCACACGATACTACAAGCTCTTCCCATTCTATTGTAAGGATAAAGGCTATTAAGTGATTACCTAAGTTTGGGCTGCTAAATTGGTGTTTGACAACACTTACCAAAAGTGTTTTTTTTATTGACAGACAATATGTGGTCAAAAAGCCATCTTATTGGTAAATAGTGACCATCATCCACTATTTCCAAAGTAATTTTTAATATTAGTTCGTCTCTCGAACAATTCTAAATTTCAGGCTTCTTGCCCACTTTTTTTGTTAGTACTTGTACATTAACCTTACTAAACTAGTGTTAGTAGGAATAAACAAATTACCTAAGTACTACGCCAAGGGTTTGTGTAGGCGCATCCAATACCCCCAGTATGAGGCTATCCCACTTATCGGCTATTGTGCTGAGGATGCTGTTGGGACTGCCACGCTCCCTGTACATGACGGAGGTGCATCTTTTTGTAATAATGGCGTGAAAACCATCTATTGCAGCTTCGTTGAACATGCCTGAGGCGCTACAGTATTGTGGCAATCCAATCAACAACCTAAACGCATTATTGTATTGTACGCGCAGAGCGTTTTATGTCCTTTGCGTATATTTAACCCACAGACTGCACGTGTAAAAGGACTGGCAGAACGCTGTGAAAAGTGTAGCATTGACTTGTTTAGTACATCGTGCAAATCTATGAGCCAACATATTACATCGGACAGCCAACGCCCTACGCTCACGCTCAATGTCTGAGTCGTCTCTAAGGTCTTCGCAGACCCAGTGACCCAGATACTTGAAACGTGTGACTTTTTTCAGTGGACTTGCATAAAGTTTTAGCGGCGGAATGTCTTTATAATATTTAGTACCGGCCTTAACAAACTTTAGGACCTTTATAAAAATATAATCGTTTGACACAAATCTACACACCTTTTTTTTTTGTTGAGGCGGAAACAATTGTCCTAACCGCACACCCCGTCGTTCGGGGCAACGAACAGGGAACAGGGTAGTGTGGGGCCTTCACCCACTAAAGAAACCCGCCGTGTGCCGTCTCTCCGCCTTTGTTGGCAGGCCACTGGAACTAGATATCAGAATCACCAGATATCAGAATATCTTAGGGGAGTCGAGGTTTACCGTAACACCATAAGAGTTCGTTGGTCACGGAGATTCAGAGGAAAAAGTTATTATAATAGGCACCGAGTCCCGTGCGCGCGCGCGTAACGTTCATTCAAGATTAATTAGATTGCGGATGACACGCTGGTCGTGGCCCGAGGTGGTAACTTAGAGGAAGCGGCGTTTCTGGCCACCTTGGGAACCTCGGAGGGGGTCAGGAGGAACGGAGCTTAGGATGGCCCTGGACAAGTCGGAGGCCCTGATTTTCCATGGGCCTCGACGTCGGCCATCTGCTGGCGCCACGATCACTGTGGACGGGGTCCAAATTAGGGTGCAGGCCCAGATTAAGCCTGGTGCTGGACGGGCGGTAGCGCTTTCGCGAGCACTTCCGTTCAATGTCTCCGAGGCTCGTCGGTGCGGCGTCTGCCCTTGCACGGCTCATGCCGAATATGGGTGGACCCAACAATGCGTGCCGACGGCTTTACGCGGGGGTGGTCCGGTCAATGGCGCTGTACGGCGCACCCGTGTGAGCGGAGTCCCTGGACGCACTGAACAGGGCTCTTCTGTGGAGGCCACAGAGAGTCGTCGCGTCCAGGGTCATACGAGGATACCGCACGGTGTCGACGAAGGCAGCCTGCGCGTTGGCCGGAATCCCTCCGTGGGACTTGGAGGCGGAGGTGCTCGCCGAGGTTTATCGTCGGGCGTCGCGATAGCGAGAAGGGAGCGGACGCCCCCTACTCAGGGAGGTGGCCAGGTGGCAGGGTGACGCCCGCCGAGCTGCCATGGTCAGATGGAGGGCACGGTTGGAGGCGCCCCGGGCCAGTCTTTGGACTGTAGAGGCGCTCCAGCCGGTGCTGGAGGAGTGGGCGGGGCGACGGCACGGAGTCCTTACCTTCCGACTGGTGCAGGTGCAGTCGGGGCACGGTTGCTTCGGCAGATATCTGCAAATAGTCACAAGGAGGGAAGCGACTTGCGGCTGTGACGAGGACACGGCGCGCCACACGCTCGAGTCGTGCCCGGCTTGGACTGAGTAGCGCCGTGAACTCGTCGCGGAATTAGGGGGGGACCTCTCGCTGCCGAGCGTCGTCAGAGCGATGCTTGGCAGCGACAGGAATTGGGCCGCGGTCGCTGCCTTCTGCGAGGAGGTTATCTCGCGGAAGGAAGCGGCGGAGAGGGCTAGGGAGGAGGATTCTTCCGCTGACCCAAGCTGCCGCCAGCGACCGGGGCGGCGCAGGCGCAGGTACTTGCGCCTCATGCCGCCCTAGCTGAGGCTGCGGGTGGATGGACCGGGGAACGTCCGCCGCCCGCAAGGCCTCCCGCGAAGGTGCGACGCTCCGTGTGCGGATGCGTCGCTCAGTAGAGGGTACCCGAAAGGGTAAGCTGCCGGCGGACCACCGAAGGAATATAACACAGTTCCAGTGGCCCACCAATAAAGGCGGAGAGACAGCACACGGCGGGTTTCTTTAGTGGGTGCAGGCCCCACACTACCCTGTTCGTTGCCCCGAATGACGGGGTGTGCGGTTAGGAACATATTTTCCCGCCTTAACAAAAAAAAATGGGAGTCGAGGTTTACCGTAACACCATAAGAGTTCGTTGGTCACGGAGATTCAGAGGAAAAAGTTATTATAATAGGCACCGAGTCCCGTGCGCGCGCGCGTAACGTTCATTCAAGATTAATATATATATGATGTGGCAATCCATTCAATGTTGCCACACTCAGTACAGTATCGCGAATGTTGCCCATACAAGAGGTGAATCCCACCAGAAGTAGAAGACGATCTCACGATCTCAAGCTGAGGTTTCTCTCTCGTTGAATATTATATATTAAAAAGATATATAGTTATACTTTTGTCCGTGTGGTGACGGACTAAGAATACGAGTGTCACCATCCCATTCTTTCCCACGGGTGTCGTATGCAGGCGACTAAGGGAAGTAAGCAATTGTCATCGATTGCATGACTGGTGGTAGGGCTGGGTACCAAGTGGGAGTACTCATTTGGTACCCCCCATTTGAGCGAGTTGGTACCACCATCTCCCGTATGACCGGCCATGAAGCACATCGTTGTGTTTTGGCTGTAGCAGGAGATAGCCGTTTATATTTCATTTCATATCTGTGAAATGAATAGGTTTCAGCAGCGGCTTGAAAATACTCTCGGTATAGTCGAGTCTATGGGCGACGGTTACCATTTACAATCAGATGGCCGCCCGCAAGGCCTCCCGCGAAGGTGCGACGCTCCGTGTGCGGATGCGTCGCTCAGTAGAGGGTACCCGAAAGGGTAAGCTGCCGGCGGACCACCGAAGGAATATAACACAGTTCCAGTGGCCCACCAATAAAGGCGGAGAGACAGCACACGGCGGGTTTCTTTAGTGGGTGCAGGCCCCACACTACCCTGTTCGTTGCCCCGAATGACGGGGTGTGCGGTTAGGAACATATTTTCCCGCCTTAACAAAAAAAAAATGGGAGTCGAGGTTTACCGTAACACCATAAGAGTTCGTTGGTCACGGAGATTCAGAGGAAAAAGTTATTATAATAGGCACCGAGTCCCGTGCGCGCGCGCGTAACGTTCATTCAAGATTAATATATATATGATGTGGCAATCCATTCAATGTTGCCACACTCAGTACAGTATCGCGAATGTTGCCCATACAAGAGGTGAATCCCACCAGAAGTAGAAGACGATCTCACGATCTCAAGCTGAGGTTTCTCTCTCGTTGAATATTATATATTAAAAAGATATATAGTTATACTTTTGTCCGTGTGGTGACGGACTAAGAATACGAGTGTCACCATCCCATTCTTTCCCACGGGTGTCGTATGCAGGCGACTAAGGGAAGTAAGCAATTGTCATCGATTGCATGACTGGTGGTAGGGCTGGGTACCAAGTGGGAGTACTCATTTGGTACCCCCCATTTGAGCGAGTTGGTACCACCATCTCCCGTATGACCGGCCATGAAGCACATCGTTGTGTTTTGGCTGTAGCAGGAGATAGCCGTTTATATTTCATTTCATATCTGTGAAATGAATAGGTTTCAGCAGCGGCTTGAAAATACTCTCGGTATAGTCGAGTCTATGGGCGACGGTTACCATTTACAATCAGATGGACCGTAGCTTGTCTGCCACTACATGCAATAAAAAAAAAACTTATGCAATTTAAGCCAACGGGCGTGACCAACAGTCATTTTTTTCTCAAATATCTTAAATGTACCGACACAGCTCTGTTACAGCTTTATAATAGGTAAGATAGATAGATTACAATAGCTCTTAAAAACCTTTTCACCTGGTATCTGCTGTACAGGTATAGTAGGATGCATGTAGAGCCTCAATGTGTTGCAAAGTTCCAGCATTGCATCCACGTGGTACTCCGGAACAAACGCGAAGAGGGACTCCGAGAATTCTTGACCACCTGCTCCTAATTCAATATTAAATGACTGAGATACCCCTCTCCACCCATGGGAGTCGTAAGAGCCGACTGAGGGAATACCAGGGGGGGGGGGAGGCAGCAGCACTCCCTCGAGTATTAACAACATCCACTGCGATCGCCAACCCGCCTGCCAAGCGTGGCGATTACGGCACTATACCCCAATTTAGGGAGGTCTATGTCCAGCAGTGGACGTCTAAAGGCTGATGGATGGATGGATGAGATACCATCGCCAATACAATGGTAGCTTTATACTTGGAATCGGGTACATTCCGGTTACATTAAATTTATAACTTGCATTAATTAATTACATTCGTTTACTTATATTTTTCATAACCCGCTATTGTTCCGCTTTTAAGTACCGGATTTTCTTCACTTATAAAATGTTTGCCCATTATCAATGGTATATAAGTAAAGATGAGTTACGTTCATACTAAATGGCTTACCTATATTGTTGCATTTAAGATAAAGTACTTAAATAGATGTGTGTATTCATTACGCGATAGATAATACGAAACGCATGGTACAGAAAGAGACTGAAGATCACCGACTAAAACAAATTCGACCAATCCTGCCTGACTTCGTGCTGTTAGCACGGAAATGAATTTAGGCTTTTTAATAAAGAACTATTTATTTTACACACAATTTTACATATATTAAAAAATCAAAGAATTAATTATTTAAGGCAACCGCTCCTTTCGAATGTTCAACGCAGACTGACTATGAATCCTAACTGAGACTAAAAGCTAAGGTGGTTTTGCTTACTAGTCTAAGGGATGCTTGGGTAGCAGTAACCCTTACATAGTGCGGGTATAACAGTGCGCAACCGCGCGCCAGTTACCGCGCGCCAGTGCGATATCTACTCTTTTTTGTGATCCCATTATGCGATTAGGCAAACTTCAAGAAAATCAATTCTCATTTAATTTTGTTTAAATGTATTTTTACTACTTTATTTATAGATGATTTTTGTAATTTTTCGCTACTGTGAACGTCCTATGAAATAATCTTTTGAATAGTGTTGCTAATATTATTTAAATGGTTCTGTTATATTCGTTATTGATTGTTTTTTTTTCTCCTAGATATTCTTATCATTATTGTTTAATTACACATAAAGTACAATAATATATTACTTACGAGTCGATGTACCCATCTGTGAATTAGAATCGTTTCTAGGTGTTGGCGCTCGAGATGTTGGACTTTGCGGGCTGTGAACGGTTTATATTTGTGCAATAGTATTGAATTTAGATTGCTTTCTTATACGACTTGGGTGGCAAACAAGCATACGGCCCACCCGATGGTAAACGGTTACCGTATATAGACGCTAGCAACACCAGAGGCATCACCGGCGTGTCGCTATCTCCAAGGAAAGCGATAGGACATAGAGGATATGAAGTATAATAGAGAGAGGGTATGAAGGATACTAAAGAAAGTAGGTACAGGAAGATCAACAAAGAGAGGATAGGAAGGATAATAAGAAGGGAAAAGGGAAGGTTTGGGCCACCAGAAAAATTAAACATAACTTGTACTAAAATTATAGAGAAAAAGGGACGAAATAATGGGTACTACATACGTTATTAGGCCGCGTGGGGCCGGTTTTGAATTGTCCCACCCCTCTCTACCCACGAGAGTCGTAAGAGCCGACCGAGGGAATACCGGGGGAGTGGGCAGCAGCACTCCCTCGAGTAATAACAACATCTACTGCGATCGCCAACTCGCCTGCCAAGCGTGGCGATTACGGCACTATCCCCCCATATGAGCGCACAGAACTCGTTGTGGCGTTTTCTTGGGGAGACCTATGTCCAGCAGTGGACGGCGAAAGGCTGATGGATGGATCAATTTCATCGTATGAGCTAACGTTTGCACATTATTACCATAGAATGATGATATTGGTAAATGCTAGCTTTTTATACAGACCTTTGATCAGAACTAGAGGTGTACTCCAGCTGTAACGAAGCGTAGCTGGTCCCTCCCAGTATTGAACTTTTGCCAGGCAGGATTTCTTTACTCGCCGCCTGGGAATTCATTTGAGTTAATTTAGGTGTAAGAAGCAAGACGGTGTATTTGTTGTACTTACATTTTTGATATATTAGCGGGATAGTAAGTATATCAAGCTTCAAAGAAAGAGATATCAAAATCGCGAACAATTAAACAGATAACAATACACCAATAAAGAACAAATTATTATGAAAGTGGAAAAGGAGAGCTTTACTGCGAGTGGGGTTCGAACCTGCGTCCCTTTCAATCCGGGGAATTGTTCTAGACCGCTAAACCATCGCAGTACCCGACGGCGACACCCCACACGTCCGAACCATCGGAGCCCTTTTGCAATCATTATTATGAATTAGAGATTGGCCGAATGTGATTTTAACCGAATACGAATTTCGGCCGAACATTAGGTAAATATACAAAATTCGGCCGGTGTGTGCTTTCTTGGGAGTAATGTTCTGTGTGTATTTTTTATGAAAGACAACGTCGTAAAGCAATAAAAAAACAGTCAGTGTAAGGGTGTCGCAGTATTTTTTATTATTGGGTATTTTGATTCATAGACTACTGCATTGTAAAAAAACTAACGGGATTGTGGCGTAGTCGGTAGTGTAACCGATTGCCGTGCACGAGGTCGTCGGTTCGATTCCCACTCAGGACAATTATTTGTGTGATGAACACAGATATTTGTACTGCGTCTGGGTGTTTTCTATATATTATATGTATATACATATTTACAAAAAAAAGAAAGTAATACACTCAGTCAAGAAAGTATTGGGAGCAACGGACTTTAAATGACGTGGATGATGGTGAGATGACGCGTCCAGGTATTTGTTAGTGTGTGTGGGTTTTCTAGAAACCGAGTGCGAAAGCGAGCCGTCAGGTTTGACTATGACCTTTATGTCAAGGAAGGCCAGCGATCTGTTTGTTTCCATCTCAACAGAAAACTTTAGTTTCGGGTGTATGCATTCTAGGTGTTCTTTTACTCCTTCTACATCCTGCTGATTACCTCTTATGATACAGAAGACGTCGTCAACGTAACGTTTCCAGATTTTTACCGGCGTCAACCGCATTACGTTGCGTTCACAATTTTCCATCCAGATATTAGCCAGTACTGGTGCTACAGGGAGGGTAGTTGAAGATACTCTCACACAATATAACCGACGAACACCTGCTCTCACCAGTCTACTCGTGACCACGGCTGGTGCAACTCAGCCGAAACGTCGAGGTTAGTCAAAATAATAGTATTTTGATAAGTTTAATGCGCGTATAGACCCGTTAAATGTGTTATAATGAATATAAAACGCGTGGTGACGCCAGTATTTATTTTTATAAATTTAAAAGATGATGAGGAAGAAAAGTTTAATGTGGCACTCACCGATCTCGACGAAAGTTTCTTCTCTTCTGTGGGCCCACAATGTTCCTCTTCTGTCCAATCAGGCGGTTTACTAGCGTCTCCACAAAAGAATTACAAAAGCAATAAAGGCTTGAGAGATACACGAAGAGAGTTGTAAATTCCTCTCGGGCGGTCTCAGAAAAGAGTTAATCTATTTCTGGGCGATAGGTATTAGGCTAGAGACAATGTCTTTCGCGCGCGGTTTAATAAGAATAATCACAGAACACAACACTATGTCCCGGGCGGGTGTCGCAACAAAATGTATGCGATGGGAGTCGAATCACAGAACAAAGTCCTGCGCGGTCCTCGCGTGACGAGTATTGAATTTCAACTGCTTCCTGCTGCTCTTCAGGTTGGAGGATGGACGGTGTCATGGCGGCTAGGGAAGCGCTCTCATTGGCCGCGTTATATAAACAATGGTGCCACATTTAAAAAATAATAGGATAATAGGATTCAAAAGTAATAGGATCGTTTAGAAACTATAATATTATATACTGGCGTTACCAACGCGAAAGTTTAAAAAGTACTAGTGCTGTTTTTAGTTATGAGTATATCATATCTAGTGTGTATTGCGAATTTCATAATGGACAAAAACATCGAACAAAGGGTTTGTCTTAAATTTTGCATCGCCAATGGAATTTCGTATTCGAAGTCACTGAAAATGTTACAGATGGCTTATGGTGAATCGACTTTATCAAAAACACGTGCTTAGGAGTGGTACAAAGCGTTTAAAAGCGGTCGAGATGTGATGTAAGATTTGCCTCGCTCTGGTAGGCCATCAACGTCTGCAACTGAAGTTAACATTGCAAAAGTGAAGAAAATAGTGACTGAAAATCCTCATTCAACTTTGAGAATAGCCGCCAAACATTCTGTGTCTCACAAGTCGATCCGTACCATTTTAAATAATCACTTGGGTATGAAACATGTTTCCGCTCGGCTAGTCCCAAAAGGCCTGAATTATCTCCAAAAACTCAATCACATGAGAGTCGCTGAGGACTTGCTTGAACGAGTCAATTCCGACCCAACATTTATGAAACGCATTGTTACTGGTGACGAGACGTAGGTTTACGAAATTGACATGCAAACTAGTCAACAAGCTTCGGAGTGGCGACTTCCAACTGAACCGAAACCGAAAAAATCACGCCAAAGTCGATCAAAAGTCAAAGTCATGTTGACTGTTTTCTTTGACTATCGCGGTGTTGTGCACTCGGAATTCTTGCTAGAAGGTCAAACGGTAAATAAAGAATATTATTTGAGCGTTATGCGATTTTTATGACAGCAAATTCGACGAAAAAGATCAGATTTGTGGAAAGAAAATTCTTGGATTTTGCACTACGATAATGCGCCTTCGCACGAGGCCATCTTTGTGAATGAATTTTTGTCCAAAGACTCAACAAATACCATCGAGTAACCACCATATTTACCAGATATGGCACCAGCCGACTTCTTTCTTTTCCTAAACTCAAATGACCACTTCGTGGCACCCGTTTTCAATCGGTAGAAGACATAAAGGAGAATTCGCGGCGAGAACTGAACTCAATTCCGGAAACAGCATTTAAAAAATGTTTTGATGATTGGATTATTCGTTGGCGTAAATCTATCGTTTCTGAAGGAGCATACTTTGAAGGTGATAATTGGATGAATAACAAAAATTTTGTTGTATTATTGATCTTTTCCCGGTACTTTCTTGACAGAGTAGTCTATGTATTATATCCGTAAATCTGGTACCCATAGCGTCAATCTTAGTTTGGGACCAGAGGGCGTTGTGTGAAAAATGTCCGTGAATATTTATTTATTATTATTTATGCATTTTAATTTATCTATACTAATTTTAGTTTAACGTACCTACTACTGACCATGATTAAATTACTCTAGAGTATTGGTTGAAGTATGTGACTTATTTTACAGCTATGACTGATTTGATTTCTCTAAATTTTAGTAGAAACCTTTTACCTTTTTCTAATACTGAATGTTCGACATTTAAAGCCGAATGTAAAACGAATTTCGGAACATCCCTACTATTAATACTCTCTGTACACGTGTAAAGAGAAAATAATTAGTTCTTTTTAAAGTAGCTAAGCATGTCAAGTGCTAAATACAGATCACAATATTTCAAAAAGTGCGCCATGATTTGTAGGAATTTTAATTGTAATAATTAAACTTACTATATTGGAACAAAATGTTTGCAAATACATCCATGTGAACTGGATATTGGTTGTCACCATTACGTGACTGCGATAGCTTAGCGGTGCAGAGCACTTCCTCGGATTGGATGGAATCTAGGGTTGAATCCTGCTCGAAGAAGCTCTTGAAAAATTAAGTATTAAATAAATAAATAAATATTCACGGACATTTCACACAACGTCCGCTGGTCCCAAACCAAGCTTAAAGCTTGTGCTATGGGTACTAGATTACGGGTATACTCGTAATACATATACCGTTTTTTTTTGTAAATGCATACATATATTAAATAGAAAACACCCAGACGCAGTACAAATATCTGTATTCATCACACAAATAATTGTCCTGAGTGGGAATCGAACCCACGACCTCGTGCACGGAAGTCGGTTACACTATCGACTTCGCCACGACGCCGAATGTTACTCATTTCTATGGACGGTTCGTTTAAAAAGTGTTACTTTTTATGCATTAAATCATTATCGTGTTGGGCTTGCTCATGTCGTCTATCTTGCTCGTAATCTGCTCTGTGAAATCAAATCTATACTATTAAATGGAGAGCCGGATTTTTGGTCAGTTATACTACGAAAACTACTGAGCCGATCGGAATAATACTTATACCATAAGATGCAGCGTGTTGCGAAGAAGGTTTAAGTATATAATATATTGGTGACTACTTATCCGGAACCTATATTTTTGATGTGAAACATGTAATAGGGAAAGAGGGTAAAACCGACTGTTAGCGTGGCGACGCTTATATCTAATAATCCTAACCGAAATTGATTTTTCATCGACAATACTACGACGCGTGCGAAACCGCGGGGAATGTACTAGTATTACAATATTTACCTGGACATGACTGCTATAATCCATGTCCGAAGCCAAACGCAATGAATGCATGGTCCCTGCGAAATGCCTGGCGAGTTCCGTTTGTCTTTGTTTAGTCCAGATAGCGCCAATCACCCACGCCATTTGTAGAGAACCAGCTTCTAGTTTTTCCTGTAAGAAATCTCGAATTGATGAATTTTGATTCTTTCTAAAAAAACGCTATTAAAATTACTATTGTTATTTAAATATTTTTATATATATTTTTAGCATTTTACAGGCTTAGCACTATACATTAAACACAAAGTGAAATTGAAAATAACAGTCACACAGTCAATGTGTTATCGAAATTAGCAGTTAGGAGCAATTGTCACGATGGCTGAATTGGCAAAGCATCTGGACGGTATCCAGGAGATGCAGGTTCAAATCTTGCCCATGACTGTTATTTTTGATTACACATTTTTCACTTTGTATTTAATTACTATTGTTTCTTAAAAAACTAGGCCAAAATCTAATTATAATGAAGTTGCTATATTCTGGTGGTAATTTCGTTGGCAAGATCTTCATCCATTTCATGATCAGTGTTCAGTCAATTCTATTACGGTTACAGGGAGATCGCCGGTTTACTTACCTCGTAAACAGATTTCGATCTTTCAAGTTCTTTTAATATTTTCTCCATAAGTTGTTTCTTTGTTTTGTTTTCTTCAGTCAGTTCACCACCTGTAAGGAAAATACTTGTTTGTCTTGTCGTTTTTTTTGGAAACCTACTCTAGACTGCTACACTGTCTAAATCATAATAAATCATATAGGCAATAGTTCTGATTAGGAGAGACATTGCAAGCGAACAATTTTATTACTAGACACAAAATATACTGTGGTAATTGAATCTGTAACACTCGGCATGAAGAAGCACGCTCTAAATCACTGCACCAGAAATAGCAAACCTTTGTAATGCGTGCATTTTAACACGTTCGTTGTATTACGAAATCTATCAGATCTCTTGCAGGACTTTTGTGTTGTGCGTTGACTATAATCGTGTTGTTTCACTCCTTGCGGCAGGCTCTAACGTGTAAGGTTCTTTAAGTATGAATTAGACAAATATACATATTTACTTAAAGGTGAATTCAAGGACATAAAATAAAAAATTAGAGATGGATTAGGTCCCTAACGCACAGTAGTATAATTATATTCATTCCTTGCGTTAGGAGACATGTCGATACTCGTGGAATCGTACGCCTCGTAGACGCAAGAGAGAGAGAATGGCGGGCGCTGCGTGACTCGATTTAGTGTTGTCCTAGCATCGACGTGGGAGATTATTATATTATTATAACAAAAACGTTGCTATAGTAAACTTACAAGAGACCTTTGAAATCCACTTTTAATGTGTGAACTTATACAGGTGTCCTATGGCAAATTATATATAGGATGGAATTAAATTCACGTCCTTTTTTGAAATAGGGAGTACAGAAGCGATAACTGAACACATTCTGAATATTTAAATTCAAAATAAAACATATTTAAAAAAATGAGTTTGTTGCTGATAGTCCTTTATTCTGCCCTATGCCGCCATACAAAAGCTGAAAAAAAGACTTTCAATTTTGGCTTTTAAATATTCAGAACGTTTTCAGTTATTGCTTCTGTTCTCCCCATTTCAAAAAAGGTCATTAATTTAATACCAACATATATTTTTTTAAAGCAACAACAGCTCTAGATCAAAAATACACATAAGACACTCGAATAACTTTTCACTATAAGAAAAACTAATAAAATTAGATTCCATTGCATTTACTTCACTGACGTGGTTGCATGCTGTTTGTTTAGAGGTATATAATGCATTTTATTACAGAATTCCCCGAAGGAAGATAGTACAGATCATGTTTTTCAACGTGGCGACAAAAAAAGACGTGTGGGTTGTTACGCCGCAAATTAAACAGCACTGACGCTTCCAAAAAAGCTAAAGAATTGTTACCATTTGCGCGCAATGCAAACAATCAATGTGCTTACTATGTTTTAATGAAAACACTTGGCATAGTTTATAAATAAACTTCTTTAAAAACTTTTTCAATCGACAACTGAGATATTATTTTATTCCCATCACTACTTATTAAACATATTGAACTATCTTCGGTTGCGGTACGAGATACAATCGATATCTAACTTTTTTTTTGTATTTGTAGTTTATTCTAATGTCATAACTGCGTGCGAAACTAGCAAAATATAGAGCAATAGGCTATTTTTGACCCACAAAAACTTCAAAATATATGTCATTGGTTTTTTGGAAGATATAAATTATTTTCAAAACTGTATTTTTAGGAGACTGATTAGGTCTCAAACGCACCAAAGGGTGGGTTAGTTTCGAGATCTTTTAGGTCTCCAAAGCACCAGCTGAAAGTTCTTTGAAAATGATGGCGCAGGGAACGTGTTAAGGCGTACAATAAAAAAGTATAAACAACACGTTGCGTTGTATTTGATAGTAACTTTTGCCTGCGACTTTACCTGCGGAGATTTCAAAATTTGGTGCATAAAGTCATTTGGGCATATGGGCTAACTCTTTTACGGGGAACCAATATTGGTAGTTTTGTACTTAGAACAACATTCACAGTAACAATGCAGTAAAATATTTTGCTAATATGTGTGGCGGAGTATTGTACTGGCAGAGTCGTTTGAGAAAAAGCAGTGAATAGTGACATCTATAAGGAGAATTATTCTAGAATATCGGAACTACATTGTTAAAATGACAGTCCTTCAAGGCAAAACTAGTATTGCTGAAACTGGTGATGAGGTTGGATGGTTTTGACGAAACCGTTGGAATATGATCTAGTTTATATACGAGTAGTATAAGTCCTATTAGGGAAATATTTTTAGTAAGAATTGGTTCAGTAATTACAGAGATTATTACATCCTTTATTAGATAGGTATATAATAATTTTATTAAGGCGCGAAGAATTGCACGCCCACCCCGTCGTTCGAGGCAAAGAACAGGGTAGTGTGGGTCCCTTACCCACTAAACAATCCCGCCGTGTGCCGTCTCTCCGCCTGTGTAGATTATTAAACTTTTTTTTTTGGTTGGCGGGAAATAAAAAATTCTAACCGCACACCCCGTCGTTTGGGGCAACGAACAGGATAGTGTGGGGCCCCTAAATTATTACCCCTACAAACAAATAAAGTTAAACGCTTTATTTTTCATATGGAAGTAGTTAGATAACTTACCTCCACTTTGAATTTCAGACCTGACTGTGTATATTCGCTGTTCAATATCATGTAGGCAGTCCGCCATATCTAATTGATTATCACGCAACTCGCACAGCTGAAATTGTTATTTTATCATTAAGCCTAAAGAATATAAAAATGGTATTTATACGATTATGACGACGAATCTTGTTTAAACGATTATGACGACGAATCTTGTTTGTACGATTTTGACGAAAGTAATGAGCTTTGTATAAGTTTATAAAAAATTCTTATATTTGTTATTAACTAGCTGCTGACCGTGACGTTGTCCGCGTAGAATTTATTTCTATTTTTTGTACGGAACCCTAATTATTATTCCAAACTAAAAGTAAGTAACGTATATACTTTCATATGTATTTTTATAGAGCTGTTATTTAGATATTACAAATCGACACTTCAATTTTATTTATTTGTAGAGATTTAAAGACGAGGGCACAACAGGCAATGGTTTGGCTGTGTCTCTGGTATTGCTAAATTCATTAGTGGTGGTTACCATTTACTGTCAGATGGGCCGCTGGCTCCTCTACATCTATAGGCAACAAAACAAACAATGTTTTATTATATTTATATTGATTTTATTTATTCTGCCACCTGACAGTAGAAAATTTCTGGAGCTTAAGCCACAGCCCCAATGCTGCGCACGGAGAGGCTACGCACGTTCGCTTCACTTTTCAAGAAAATGTATGCGATAACGTCCACAACAACCCACGAACATGCTACATACGAATACGAGATAAATGACTCAATTTATACAAACGTAGTTCGCACGTGGCGACCACGCAGCTCGCTGTAACGCTGTGCACGCGGTACACGAAAACGTGCGGATTCAAATTCAACATCTGAGGCAAAGACAATACCAATGCCATTCTATAAGTACAATATTTACGAGAAACACGACAATGCGTCTGCTCCACAAGACGTATTATACAAAACTGTGCTGCGCTACAGTTGTACATAGTCGTGGCAGGCGTACATCACTCGCTCAAGGCCCCGAGTTATATGCCTACTGCTTCGCATACCGACCACGGTACAACCGACACAAGAATGTCACACGCGCGCCTAAGCGCTCGCTCTTGTAGTATTGATTAAAATAAAATTATTTACGCGATTTAGGGTATTTCGACAATAAAATTTAATAACCGAAAATTAAAAATAAACAATTTATAAAAAAATAATCCGACTTGAAAATAACATTTTATAGGTACATTTTTAAGTTTTATAAACGACAGCTTTATTGCTGTCGGTGGAGTCAGGAGTCTCCGAAACCGGCGAGCGGAAACCGGAGAGTGCATGAAGAGAATTATGAACGTTGAGGAAGCGAGAGATGTATGCAAGAATAGAGCCTTTTGGTCACTCTGTTCTCTGTGCACGAGGTCGTGGGCTCTCGATTCCCACTCAGGACAATTATTTGTGTGATGAACACAGATATTTGTAATGCGTCTGGGTATTTTCTATCTATTATATGTATTATTTACAAAAAAAAAAGTAATATATGTATTATATCCGTAATCTGGTACCCATAGCACAAGCGTTAAGCTTAGTTTGGGACCAGAGGACGTTGTGTGAAAATATCTGTGAATATTTATTTATTATTTATTTTATTTATTTAGATCTTGCCAAGTTACCTTCTCAGCATGTTTGATTGCAGCTCCGTGATACAATGCAAGTAGACCATCCAACAGTCTTAGATACGCTGTTCTAACGTCAATAGTTCCAGCTCCTGGCATAATTGATCTCGCCCCTTTTAAAGCTAGTGCAGTTTCTCCTGTAGTTCTGGTAGTTTCATGTGGAAGAAAAAAATTAAGTATACAAATATAAAATATGAAAATCAAAATATTGCCAAAAAAGAAAAAAACTATGATACTGATTTAGAGAAAATTTTAATCGTAATAGATATAGGTACTTAATATTTAATTAATACTTAATATGTGAGAATGTGAAAGTTTATGCTCATGTTAAAAATAATACATTTTTAAACTGTTATCTAACACAAAAATAACATATGGCTGTAGTCTTCAAAAACTAAACTTATTTTCGATTTCACATTTTTCACTTAGTGTTTAAAACTAAACTTATTCAATAAAGCGAAAGTACTCCAAAAGTATTACTACTAGTACTATTTTAAATTATTTAAGCAAAGTCGAGGCATCTAGAATGTAGATTTTATTTAGCATTTTTACTGTTTCGTCATGGGAGAGGTTTAATCTAGTAAACTTACTGAAAGGAGAATACCCATACCTACATGATTTTGTTTTGTAATATCAGACTCAAAATGGTCTCTAAAATTAAGTTTTTAATATCTACAATACCTACTCAAATATCAAGTCAAAATTTCGACGGATAAAAATCTGCTAATTGAAATCATACTTAATATTATAAATGTGAATGTAAGTTTCTTTGTTGCGCTTTTACGCGAAAACTACTTAACCATCAATCATCATGAAACTTTGTACACATGCTTTTGGAGGTATTAGAAGTAACATAAGATACTTTTTAATATAAAAAAATATTTTATACGATAGATAAATTTTTTTTTGTCAAAAATTCTCAAAGTCTATCTACTTCAACGCCATCTAGCATTCCAGTAATTAATTTCCAACCCTGAGTACTGTAATACTGATGCACTGTATTACCGACGGCTACGTCAAAATTTTCCCTTTAAATTAAATACTTCAATTTCAAGGGTTGCTTTATTTATTTTTATGAAATTCCTAGAGTAACAGTTAGTGTGTATATCAATAGAATTAATAACAAACCTAGTCGTTGATAAATGTGTAATTAGTTACCTATTAGTCATAGGCGGCATAGGTGGATGCATAAACCTAGCCATCGAAGATATCACCTGGGGCAGTGTAGCCAATCCAGGGGATCCAGCTGCCATTTCACTTACTCCTGCAAATTGTATAAAGTGACCTGTTTATGCAGTGCTGCCTAATCTTTGCCAGGCAATTTGGTAAAGTATATTCAATATTTATTGCCAATAAAAAGTTTTAAGTTAATTATTGAAAGCCAAATGGATGCCTGAAATTCTGAGATCAAATGGAAACTCTTCGAAGTTACACATTATCTACATATACTATTATAAAGCTGTAACAGAGCTGTGTCCGTATATTTAAGATATTTAAAAAAAAAAAACTATTAGACTAATATAGGCGTGTCTAAACACAAAACATTTTATTTTAGACTAGCCTTTGCCCGCGGCTCCGCCGCAGCCAAAAGTTAGTTTTCAGGTTATATCTCGGGTTCCCGATATAGTAGCGAGATAAAATGTATACCAGTTTTTAAGTCTAATCAAGAGCTATCGAATAAAACACACAAAAAGACAAAAAAAATCTAAAGTATTGTTATGTTTTGTGTTCAGACACGCCTATATACCTAGCATAATACAGTATTTTTTTCTCAAATATCTTACATGTACAGACACGGCTCTATTACAGCTTTATAATAGTATAGATTTTTTGTCTGTTTGTTCGTTCACGCATCACGCAAATACTACTGAACGGATTTAGTGCTCTCACTTGGTACCCAGCCCTACCACCAACCAATACCAATGCCAATGCAACTTGGCTAGGCCCACTGGTATAGGTACGTTATCTCATTGCTATATTGGGAACCTGAGACCCCAAACTATAACCTAAAAACTAGCTGTTTACCTGCGGTGCAGACGCTATCAAGACAATGAATATGACATACACAGAGTGATGTATTTTATATACTAAGTCCACGTGGACGGAGTCACGGGCAGAATCTAGTCTATATAATAAAAATCAATTACTGTTCATTAGTGTGGCTAAAACTCAAAACTGGCTTGACCAATTTGAATTATTGTTTTTGTGTTTTGTTCGCTCTAATTCAGGGGTGGTTGGTGTCTTTACGTTTAAAGAAAAAAAGGGGAACCCTATAAAAAAGGAGAAAAATTGAAACAATCTGTATTGGTAACATTGTATGGGTATTTCGCTAACAGACGATAAAATGACAGCTACTGTCATTCTTTCTAATTCATTTGAATTACAAGTAAGTTTCAAAATTCAAATCTTAGACGATGCAGATTGATTAGGATTGATAATCGATGATAAAATAACTAAGGAGTTCACTGGGTCATCTAGTCTAATATATAAAATTCTCGTGTCACAGTGTTTGTCGCCATACTCCTCCGAAACGGCTTGACCGATTCTTATGAATATTTTTAATCTATATTTTTTAGCATTTGACATACTCCGCTACTTTTTAAGTACAAATTATTTGTGAATAAGGAAAAAAAGATTTTTAGTACGTATTAGTAGTTTAATGCATGTAAATGCATTCCGATAGATGGCGTTGGTCGTAAAGACAAATGTTATAAGGAGATTGGGATGATCGAAAGAATGGTACGATAGCTCAGTGGCTTAGAGCACTTCCCCAGATTGGAAAAGACGCGGGTTCGATTCCCGTTCGTACTAAAAATCTCTTTTTCCTTATTCACAAGAGATTCTTATAAATTTTGTGTGTGTATTCAGTAGGTTTGAGCATAGGATGTAAACTATTTTTCATACCCTTAAGAGATAAGGGTGGACCACCCCAAAAAAATTATTTAAGTTTTTTGGACAACATTTTTTATTTTATAATATATATTATATTTTTTTTTGCAGCTAGTGTAACAATATAAATACGAAAGTGTTTTTTTTTGTTACCTATTGACGCTGTCACTACTAACCAATCATCACTAAGTTTGCCACAAATATAGTCCGGAGTATGAAAAAGGACATTGCCTACTATTTATCCTGATAAAATGGAGGGCTCTTGTTGAATAGCTATTTTTGTTGTATTGATAATTTTTTTGGAAAAGGTTTTTTTTTTAAATCTTTTATTTGTCAAGGCTTTAGTGCCCAAGGCACTATGCAGGCCTCGTAAGGTTGCTCTACAATTATAAAAAAAGGAAGGGTGATGTATCTTGATTAGAGCTGGTTAGCTTTTAGGGCAGCCGTCATGAGCTATTGCAGATTTATAGAGGTATTATTATTAACTAACCAGTATCGATACCACCAGCGCGGTTATAATTCGGCTCAAAACTTTGTATGAATGGGTTATCTTCACCGAGCACGCCGACTAGATCTTGCCTACGATAAAAAATACAATATATAAAAGCAGCAATTATTGCAGTGTTTGTCTTTAGCTAATTAGGTAAGGTAAGTACTTAAGTATTTTTCTAGTGGGATCTGGGATAAGCAAGGCTACTTGATTATCCCAGCACGAATGGGCCGGCTCGATTGGGGAAGTAGACACTCTCACATAAGATCAGCGTGTAACAACGTTATTTACTCTTACCGTTGTGTTTCGTAAGATGAGTGAGAGCGCCGGAGGCCCGAACCCCCTCCCTATCCGCTCCTTATTCTCCTTCCTTTTCTTTGGTTAGTATCCTATCTATCCTCACTTTATTATTCTTCCTATCCCTTTCCTTGCAGATGGCGACGCGCAAGTGGTGTCTCTGGTGTTGCTAGCGTCTATGGGCTACGGTAACCGCTTACCATCAGGTGAGTCATATGCTTGGTCGACCCATGTAGTATAAAAAAAATATATATAATATATTTTTTGAAGACCGGAATTTTTTTAAGCGTTGCAGCCGAGCTGTAACTACCTTATGGTAAGTGGTAATTGTCACTCATAAATTCAGCTATACTAACAGTAGTGTCAATTCGCTGCTCATCATGTGACCTCTTGACTTTGATGAGCATTCATGAGGGTCAGTATTCGTTTACTTATAAAGATTAGAAGTCATATTGGGTTGATCAAATTAACGTTAGGGTCTAAGAGGGCTACAGGGTACCCGAAAGGGTAAGCCGCCGGCGGACCACCGAAGGAATGTAACATAGTTCCAGTGGCCCGCCAATAAAGGCGGAGAGATGGCACACGGCGGGTTTATTTAGTGAGTGAGGGCCCCACACTACCCTGTTCGTTGCCTCGAACGACGGGGTTGTGAACATTTTTTCCCGCCTTAACAAAAAAAAACCGATTTTTTTATATTGCTTTTGGTGGCAGACAAGACAAGTCACGGCCCACCGATGGTAAATGGTAACCGTCGCTCATGGACTCAAATATACCGAGAGTATTGTCAAGCCGCTGCTCACCATTTCATTTCAGACATGAAATGAAAGAATTAACGGCCGTCTCCTGCTACGACCAAAACACACCTATGTGCTTCACGGCCGGTCACACGGGAGATGTTGGTACCAACCCGCTCGTGCGCGATAGCACGTGAGCAATCCCACTTGTTACCCAGCTTTACCACCAGTAACGCAATGAGTGATAACTGCTTACTTCCCTTAGTCGCCTCGTACGACACCCGTGGGAAAGAATGGGATGGTGACACTTGTATTCTTAGTCCGTCACCACACGGACCAAACGGTCTAAGAAGGCGTAAAGTAAAACAACAAAGATAATCAACCTTAATGTCCGAACTAGGAATGGTAGGACCCCGCCAAGACGGTCCACGTTGTAGAAGTCTAATTCACCATCAATAAAAGTCTTAGGTGGTATGTGCGGAGGCTGGTTTCTGAAATGTCAATTGAAATAGAAAGACAAAACAATTTTACAATATCTTAAAGCAAAATTTACATACTTAGGTATCCTAACTATTATAAAGTTGTAACAGAGCTGTGTCTTTACAAATATTATTTGTGAAATGTGGAAAAGAGAACTTTAGTGCAAGTGGGAATCTAACCTGCGTCTTTTCCAATCTCCATATCACATTTGTATATTGGATTAATGCATGTAAATGCATCCGATAGGTGGCGTGGGTCGTAAAGACAATAATGTGATGTGGAGATTGGGTATGGCCGTTTGTAAGTGCGATGGCTTAGCGGTTAGAGCACTTTCCCGGATTGGAAGGGACGCAGGTTCGATTGCCGCACGCACTAAAGTTATCTTTTTCCACATTTCACTAATAACTTGTTCTTTAATGTAGCTGAGCTTGTCAAATAGTAAAATACAGATCAAAAATACTTATCCTATTATAAAGCTGTAACAGAGCTGTGTCTGTACATTTAAGATATTGAGAAAAATTACTGTATTAGGCTATAAGACGTGTCTGAACACAAAACTATTTTTTGTAGATTTTTTATCTGTTTGTCTGTTTACCTGTTTGTTTGTATATTTGTTCGCACATCACGCAAAAACTACTGAACGGATTTTGATGCAATTTGTTTGTTGGCTCTTGATTAGACTCAACAACTGGTATACATTTTATCCCGCTACTATATAGGGAACCTGAGATATAATCTAAATACTAGCTTTTGGTTGCGGCAGAGCCGCGGGAAAAGGTTAGTATAATGTAAAGATGTAACGGATATGTGTCTTTAGATTTAAGATATGTGAGAAAAAATGGCTGTACGAGTATTAGGTTATACTCGTATAGGCGTGTCTGAACATAAAACATTTTTTTAGATTTTTTGTCTGTTTATTCGCGCATCACGCAAAAATTACTGAACGAATTTTGATGCAACTTGATTAGACTTAAAAATTGGTATACACTTTTATCCTGCTACCATATCGGATAGGTCAAATATTTAGGACTTAAACTTGATAGCAAATTAAATTGGAGTAGCCACTTAGACAATAAAAAAAATAAAAATAATAAATAAAAAAAAAAAAAAAAAAAAAAAAATAAACCAGGTAATCATAACCTTCTGGCAATGCCGGAGAATGATTGGGAAAAATGGGGTCTGAACCCAAAAATCATTATATGGTTATACACCACAATCATACGCCCCATGCTCACTTATGGTGCTGTAGGTTGGTGGCCTAGTACCAGACTGAGCACAGCAGCAAATAAATTACAGCGCGTACAACGCTTAGCTTGCATGGCAATGACAGGTTGCATGAGAACAATTCCCACAGCGGCAATGGAGGCCATGATAAATCTACCACCGCTCTCACTGTACATACAGCAGGAAGCAGCTTTAGCATCTCTACGACTCAAAACCTTAGGTTTATGGAGGTATTGTAAGACACAGCATACGGCCTTACTGGAAGAGCTCACCGAGGAGCTCCCTATCATCACAGCAGTAAGTGACCGTATACCAAAACAATTTATTTATGTTTGATAAAAAATACAAGATCCAACTGTATGAAGGCGGACACTACGAGGGACTAAGGCCCAGCGAACTCCGTATCTTGACAGATGGATCAAAAACAGGTACAGGCACTGGAGCCGGAGTCTTCTCAGAAGATATCAATGTACATATAGCTACGCCACTGGGTAGGCATAACACGGTATTTCAGGCAGAATGTTTGGGTATCACCCTAGAAGCATCTGCTATCACATCCGGAAGTGGATCGAGTGAAGGTTTCAACCACACGCAAAACACGCGCTCAGACGTGGAGTTGCGGAGAACAGCCTGCCGAACCAATACCGATAATACCATATCGGATAACCTAGAAACTAGTTTTTGGCTACGGCGCTAAATAATCACAATTCAAAACTGTTATTAATGAAATTAATCTTTATAGCAGGTTTCAAATAATGCTACTACACATTCCAAATAAATATTTAGCGTTTGTTTTTACCATCACACTGACCTCCAATGTTAATAATCCAATAAGGTTGGCCGCAACATTTTCGGTTTCACAAGTGAATTTTCTATTACTAAATGAGAATTGCGACCCTTTTCACACCTGCTTCACATAAATAAGGAGTTTAAATTTCCCCATTTGCTCTATTTACATTTAGATAACTTTAGGGAGAGATTTACAGGAAGTTTCTGATGCAAGATTTCAGATTAGATTTAGTTATATTATAAATCACGCTTTATGCTTTTTTGTCTTCTAGTTTTAATTGATAATGTAGTTTATGCTGCACCTCTGCATCATATGCATATATTTAATGAATAACAATGACAATATTTAATGTTAAATTTTGTATTTATGTATAATAAAAAAAATAATCTATCAGATATTATAAAATAGACGGTTTATGACCTTGCATTACTGTTTAAATGTTCATACTAGAATATTAGTTTGGTCAATAATCGAAAATAGGACATTCGGTTGACGAGTCGTATTTTTAATTTAAAAAAAATAAAGTATATTATTATTTTATTAAAAACTAAATAGCTGGAAATCGAACCACACGCAATTCAAATAGCTGTCATTAAATCATTCCTACTACTGACGTAATAGTATCTTACAGATTCCCAAGAGGATTTTCATTCCAAAGCTTCAAAACTGCAGTCAGCAACCTCGAATGGCAGCACCACGATATCGCTGGCGAGTTCCTCGAAATGTTGAACAGTCGCTGAAATAAGGCCTCCTGACATCTTTTAATGACATAATTTATTAGGTGTATGAAGCTACAGTTTAATTTGTACCACGTCTATAATGCTATCTGTTAATTGACAGCTCACACAATAATGGTGTACCAGCGTCTAGCAAATATTATCTAGAATAAATAAAGCTCTTTAATTTTGTCGTTACGCTTTTACAAGTTTACGTAAATTTAAATGCCAGGTGTGATGTAAAATCTGATAGATAATTGCAACGATACTGATTGTCATCCCTCTACGAGTATAACTCTACTTATTTTAAAAAAATCATATATTGGTGGGTTATTAGTTATGTCATATATTGAAAAAACCGCTTATATTGCAGTGTAAACCAGATGATTATTTTAAGGAATTGCCAGATTTAAAATATAAGCTATGCAAAAGTATATTTTTATTTACTTATCATAACGCCATCTTAGGCAGAGAGAACAGAGTGCCAAAAGGCTTCTATTCTTGCATACATCTCTCGCTTTGTCAACATTCATAATTCTCTTCATACACGCTCGCCGTTTTGGGCACCTTCCTTCAATACATGACCGATTTGGTCTAGGTAGGTGAGTCTCGGTCTCCCCCTGTACCTACGTCCTTCTACTTTCGCATTGTATATAAGGCTCCGTTCACTCTATTTCCTGCATTTACTCTTCTCACTATACCAGTAGTGGACACCTACAAAAGTTAAAAAAATATATATCAAATATAGATGTGGCATAGTGCCGTAAGGGCTAAACTAAAGAGGAACAGAGTTAACTTTTTAAGTGTTATGTGTGCCTTCAGTTATCTTTGAAAGTGATGCAAACATAAAATATATTTCTCGATTACGGCTTAACGCATATAAATAATAATAAATAATGAATAAATAAATATTCACAGACATTTCACACAACATCCTATGGTCACAAACTAAGCTTAACGCTTATGCTATGGGTACCAGATTACGGATATAATACATATATTACTTTTTTTTTGTAAATACATACATACAACAGATAGAAAACACCTAGACGCAGTACAAATATCTGTGTTCATCACAAACATAATTGTCCTGAATGGGAATCGAACCCACGACCTCGTGCACGGAAGTCGGTTACACTACCGACAACGCCACGAGGCCCGTCAATTTTTTTTTTTTACTTTGGTGCAATACTCCAGTTACGGCACATGTGTCATATATTTCTAATAGAAACTTATTTAGTTAAGTAGTTACCATGTCGAGGATGCAGTTGTCCATGATGTACCGTCGGAACTTTTCAAGGAAGATTTTTCTTGTAGATGGCACCATAGCAGTGCCATCGGTGTTGTCTAGGAGTAACAGCAGGAATTCCAGCTTTAGAAACAAGAGTTACTTTGATATGTTTATGTTTGATATTACATTAAAGAAGGAATGTGTTATCGAGACTTTCCGAGTAGATGTCACGATGGCTTAGTTGGCAAAGTGTCTGAAACGGTTATTCAGGCAGGTCCAAATTATTCTACACGTGACCACGCGTTCTAACAAGAGTTACGTTAGTATGATAATTCATTTTATCTAAATCATACATAGTGTAAGGTTACAATTACATTTTCCTACATTTTGATCTATATTTTAGCACTTGACATGCTCAGCTACTCTTAAAGTACAAATTATAATTTGTGAATAAGGAAAAAGAGTATTTTAGTACGAGCGGGAATCGAACCTGCGTCCCTTCCTTTCCGGGGAAGTGTGCTAATCCATTAAGCTATCGTACCATTTCTAGAAATAACGAATTTCCTCATCAAATTTGTCTTAACGACCAACGCTATCTATCGCCAATGCATTTACATGCGTTCATCCAATGTAGTAAGATTAATTTTGCAATTAAAATTCACACTATTTGATGGCGTGATTTTTTCAAACATTGTGATCTATATTTTAGCACTTGACATGCTCAGCTACTCTTAAAGTACAAATTATAATTTGTGAATAAGGAAAAAGAGTACTTTAGTACGAGCGGGAATCGAACCTGCGTCCCTTCCTTTCCAGGGAAGTGCTCTAATCCATTGAGCTATCGTACCATTTCTAGAAATACCTAATTTCCTCACCACATTTGTCTTAACGACCAACGCCATCTATCGGCAATGCATTTACATGCATTCATCAAATGTAGTAAGTTTAATATGTGGTGAGGAAATTCGGTATTTCTAGAAATGGTACGATAGCTCAATGGATTGGTGCACTTCCCCGGAAAGGAAGGGACACAGGTTCGATTCCCGCTCGTACTAAAATACTCTTTTTCCTTATTCACAAATTATAATTTGTACTTTAAGAGAAGCTGAGCATGTCACGTGCTAAAATATAGATCAAAATGTTTGAAAAAATCACGCCAGCAAATAGTATGAGTTTTAATTGCAAAATTTAACTTACTACATTGGATATATGCATGTAAATGCATTGCCGATAGATGGCGTTGGACGTTAAGACAAGTGTGGTGAGGAAATTTGGTATTTCTAGAAATGGTACGATAGTTCAATGGATTAGAGCACTTCCCCGTAAAGGAAGGGACGCAGGTTCGATTCCCGCTCGTACTAAAATACTCTTTTTCCTTATTCACAAATTATAATTTGTACTTTAAGAGTAGCTGAGCATGTCAAGTGCTAAAATATAGATCAAAATGTTTGAAAAAATCACGCCATCAAATAGTATGAATTTTAATTGCAAAATTAAACTTACTACATTAGATGAATGCATGTAAATGCATTGCCGATAGACGGCGTTGATCGTTAAGACAAATGTGGTGAGGAAATTCGCTATTTCTAGAAATGGTACGATAGCTCAATGGATTAGAGCACTTCCCCGGAAAGGAAGGGACGCAGGTTCGATTCCCGCTCGTACTAAAATACTCTTTTTCCTTATTCACAAATTATAATTTGTACTTCACATTTCCCTGCTTTTTGGAGTAACTTGGCGATTAACTCTTTACTATGAGTACCGAGTCCGCGTTCTGACAAAGAACTCTGTTGACTCTGTTGTCTCTATATATAGTGGTAAGGAAGGCCAGTATCTAAGTAAAAACGCTGTCTATTTGTGCAGACAGAGGCTATTTCAAGTTAAAGATGACCATCAATCATTTATGAATCAGGTCTTATCTTCATATAGAAATCACGGTTTTTGCAAGCTTTATATGAACTTGTAAAGACCGTATGTAAGTTGTCCGTTTCAAAATTTACATAAGTACCATTTTTCAACCACTCCCTACAAAAAATTCAATTTTGCGCGATTATTCAATCCCGGTAACAATACAAAAAAAAACTTCGTGTAGCCGAATTCTAAAATGGCCGCCATACAAATTGGAGGTAAAATTTCCAATTAAGCTGATATTGGATATGTACGTTCAATCGTAATAAAAGCTTGTATTTAGATATATTTTTTCTTACTTATCATCACGCCACCTCCCTTGCGGGATAGGCAGAGAGGATTTTATATTATTTTTACGAAATTTATTCTATTTGTAGAGTACCTAATATTGAATACCAAAATTTTCAAATAATTACAAGAATAACAATCCAAGGTGCTACTTTTCTTTCCCAAAAAGGCCTTATTATGAAAACATTATTAATTTATAAACATTAACTAATAAAAAATGTTTAAGCTAGTAAATATATAGTTATTCAGTGTTTTGTTCCGTTCTTTCAACGTCAAACTGTCATATTAGTGATAAAGACAAAACACTGAATAACTATTCAGAGGTTATACAACGTTTATTAGTAAGGCAGCATGTATTTCAATTGAGAAATTAACATGAAAGACGCATGGAAAGCATTTCGATCGTTTCAAAGCAACAGCTTGTTTCAAGGCAAAGGAAATTACGAATGCAATTGGCTGTTATTTACATAACAACTACGGCCAAGGCGAGTTCTGTGCCAAATTTACAAACTGTTTTACCTCGACCCAGGCACGAGAACTTCTGTTATTGGGATTTCAAAATTAAGTGAGACAGTACCCCTTATTACGAAATTGTAATTGAGCTTTAACATAAAAGATATTTGAAAATATGCCTGTTTGTCTGTTTAGTTGTTTATTTATTGCACATCATGCAAAAAGTACTAATTTTGTTAAAACTGTGTTTGGTTGATAATTCTTGATTAGACTTAAAAACTGGTGTTCATGTCATCTAGCCACTATATCAGGAACCAAAAATATAACCAAGTACAGTGGAGCCGCGAGTATATGCTAGTTTATAGATAAAATATAGTCTTTATAAAGGGGTTCTGGCAACGTAGCATTAGAAATATTAACGAGACGGCTTAGCATATATAACTATAAAGAAATTACCATAGAGGCACTTACTCAAAGTTTATTTATAATACCAATACCAATAGACTAAATCTATCTATACTACTATTATAAAGAGGAAAGATTTGTATTTTTGTATGTTTGAAACGAATAAACTCAAAAATTACTAAACGGATTTCAAAAATTATTTCACCATTAGAATGCTACATTATCCTTGAGTAATATAGGCTATATTTTATTACTAATATTATAAAGAAGAAAGATTTGTCTAACACATTTCTATACCTAATTTAGGTCTGACTGGTCAAACTCCGATGTCATGTTTAGGCATTTGACTGTACAAATTAGTCTCTCCTAGGATTAGATAAAAAATTGGAGAAGCGCTATTGGTTTGGACTTTCACTAAGACGTTATGTCAAACCTGACGTTTGACTAGCCAAACCAAGGAGTTTGTTGTACCTATGTATACAAATGACATAGGTTATATTATATTTATTACTAGACAGATATTTATTATTATAGATAGTAATTTGAAAAAAAAACTACTTCCTGTCCTGCATAAACATTTACTCTACGTTCATCCCAAAATGTTTAAAAAATAAATGTCCACCCGTGCAAAGCCGGGACGGGCCGCTAGTAATTTATTATTAGTAATACTGTGAAAAGATCGTATCTAATTTTCCACGGCGGAACTTAAAAGAGTGTTTTAAAAACTACTTAAAACATATCATAGGTAATTTGTCACAAATAATTCAGTGAATTTGGACTTCATTTTAACCGATTCAGCAACTGGATCCAGTCCAACGTTTGATTTGTTATTAAAAATATATCCTATAGTTTTATACGATATCGAATAAAATCTTTATCGTTTATCATTGTTCAAAGTAGTGACAGAAAAACTATCTGTTAGTCGAGACTTCGTCAGTATTAAAGTTATTGCTTTCGAAATTTGACTTCCTTATTTACAACATTCCGAAACGATTGTGCAAAAACACTGAAACGAATAAAATACATAAACTGAGTCACAATTGATAACCAAATGACGTAAGAATTTTAGTTTAAGAAAATATGTTTGCGTAATGATTCATTTTTGAATTTATATTCCAAATATGCCTTTAGACTAGTTTGGATGTTTACATTCTCATTAGTAGCCTCAATATAGGCTTTTGACTTTATTAACGTAAGCCTCAATGTTTTTTTTTTGCTTATTTACCTGTACTTGCTCCAGTGGTAAAACTGCCTTTGTTATTTTGGCACAGTCTTCCCTGTACTGAGCCTCCAACGTCGCATCGTCTCGCGATGATGGTAGTAACTTTGTTATTTTATCTATAAATATCGATTTACACATTATTAGGCTTTTTATTTAAAATACATTTCAAAGACAATAAAATGTCCTGTTCAGAAATTGAACCCACCATCACAAAACTCGGTATGGAAGGTTAGTATGCTGAATGGATTTTATTACTATACCCACAATAGAGACGGTTCCTTGCGGAGGACTTTACAGACATACAATAAACGGTATACAATATAAAAAATGCTTTCATACATATATAAACTCACGCCTGTCTTCCAGAGGGGTAGGCAGAGACAATAGGTTGTCACTTATAACGCAGGGGCATTCCACTGCCCACTTTACAAAATGAATTCTTTTTTCTATTTTTATTTAGAAAGTGGCTATACTAATATCAATTTCACACAATTTTTGTTTTGTAAAGGTATCTAGCCCATAAAACAGTCGACGAGGAAGAAGGGATTAAGAAGTGATATTATATCATTTGGTAGTAAGATAATATATAGTCACCTGTCCCTGTAGGTGCGAATAGTGAATGTTTTATTGTTCCTTTCTCCGTCATTTCTGTAATCACAAGAAAATGTTATTATAATCAATCATTTTTAATCCACAAGCGCACAGGGTGGTGTCGGGTCTACAGCAGAGCTGATTAAGTATAAAACGTCCCCTGTGACTGGGATTGATACTGTGAGTTTTCCATAAAATCATCACCATCTTTGTAGGAGTTATTTAAGCGTCTCTGAACCAAAAACATTTTTTAGAATCTATGTGTCCTGTCTGGTGTCATTTGCATAATGTTTTCACCATTGAGTGTATATTTAAATCAGTATAAATAAACTAATTTTGGGACGCAGCCCGCCGTGGGCCGTGTGGGGCCGGCTTTAGAATTATCCCACCCCTCTCTACCCACGGGAGTCGTAAGAGCCGACTGAGGGAATACCTACCGGGGGAGTGGGCAGCAGCGCTTCCTCGAGTATTAACAACATCACGATCGCCAACCGACCTACCAAGCGTGGCGATTACGGCATTATCCCACATGACGGGACCGCTCGTTGTGGCATTCCCTTGGGGAGGCCTATGTCCAGCAGTGGACGTTGAAAGGCTGATGGATGGATGGATGATGTGTCCTGTCTATTTTACTTAACGAATAATGAATGTTTTTTCTTCTACTTTCACGCCTAATGTCAGCGTATTGCGACCGCGGTTATAAGATCGTTGCTTGTCTTCAGCTGATAGAGAAGTAAAACTATTCATAGTTTACTAATTTAATTTTGATTTGTTGAAAAGGGATGTCCTTGTGGTGAAGAACTAAGAATACAAGTGTCACCACCCCATTCTTTCCCACGGGTGTCGTGCAAGGCGACTAAGGGAAGTAAGCAATTATCATCTATTGCATTACTGGTGCTAGGATAGGGCTGGGTACCAAGAGGAAGTACTCACTTGCTATAGGGCTCGAGTGGGTTGGTAGCACCATCTCCTGTGTGACCGGCCATAAAACACATCGGTGTTTTTGGTTGTAGCAGGAGATAGTCGTTAATTCTTTCATTTCATATCTGTGAAATGAATTGGTGAGCAGTGGCTTGACAATACTCTCGGTTTAGTTGTGTTCATGAGTGATGGTTACCACTTACCATCAGGTGGGCCGTGGCTCGCCTACCATCTTAGGCAATGAAAAAAACAAGAGTTACAAATGAGTATTTTAGTTAAAACAGTGCTAGTAAGAATGATGTTAGTTTTTATCTGTGCGTCTATCTACAACAATCATCTGACGAAGGAAATTAAATTGACTTTTAAATACTTGAGGGCGTGTGTGTGACGAGTATACTGACCTGCTATCCGCGGGTCTGTTTCTCCCTGCACGGGGGTAGGTCTCTGCCACCATGGCTTTCGAATAACAGTACGTAACACACTTTCGTCCGGACACTTCACGTTCATAAAATTGTCGAACCTGCATTAACAAATTATGTGCCACACGAAAAACGTATGTATATAATTTTATTGAGCAAGTTATATGGTTGGCTATTGAATAGAAAAAGAAGCATAAAAATGTGAAATTAGAAAATTATAACTACGAAATGGATTCAGGGTAACGTCTGGACCAGTGTTTTTGTGTTCATATTTTTACACATTGTGTTTCAATGTATATAGCCATATATAATTCCACGATCTACTGATAAGAGATAATCCAGGCCACAGTCTTATATATTATTTCTCTACTCTTCTTCCTTATTCCTTTATCAAATCTATGATTTAGCCCTTATTTTAAAACTTATCGTACAGGCTAATGACGAAAAAAAACGACCCACGGCCTAAAAATGTACTATTTCTCATAAATTTGACATTTAAAATAGTCTATTAAAAGGTCCTTTATGGATGCGGATTCTGCACGGGTCGACGAGTATTATACTATAACACTTAATATACAATTAATACAAGATTCAGATAATATTGCCTATCTAGAATGTAAAACCATTTCTTAATTTATGCTACCAGTCTAATGGTCAAAATGGCTAATGGAGGTACCTAATGAGGAATGCTTAACGCTGCGTTTTCTTAACTCAGCCATAAAATAGTATTACACTAACACTTTTACGGATTTTTGGGAGTGCCGCTTACCAAGAGTAATATTATAAAGACTCAGGACTCGCTTTTTAAATTAAGATTATGATAATGTAAACGGAAATATTGTTTTTGACGGGCCTCATGACGTAGTCGGTAGTGTAACCGACTTCCGTGCACGAGGTCGTGGGTTCGATTCCCACTCAAGACAATTATTTGTGTGATGAACACAGTTATTTATACTACGTCTGGGCGTTTTATGTATGTATTTACAAAAAAAAAGTAATACATATATGTATTATATCCGTAATCTGGTACCCATAACACAAGCGTTAAGCTTAGTTTGGGACCAGAGGACGTTGTGTGAAATGTCCGTGAATATTTGTTTATTATTATTTAATATATGCTCACGTGATTTTATTGAAGAATACGTATTTGACGAGGTGGTGCCTGGTCTCCCGGTGTTGCATTACTCCACATAACACATATACACCTTCGATTTGTTGATTAAATGACATATCCTGAAAGTAACAATAAGTTTCAACTCATATTTGCACTTTATTTATACTTTATGTAAAGACATTTTTTTTAATTTTCTAATAGATGTTTTTTTAAATTTTATAAATACAATCCTCGTAGTGACAATAACAAAAACAAAAGAAAATAATTAACCGATTTGGTGCAGTCGTTCCGAAGTTATGGGCGTACATATATTTCGGTAATTAATTCACGCCTCATAAGCGAAGCATTGAGGTGGGTATTACTCTCGCTTCATGCAGAACAACAAATTTTTTCAAACTTAAAATGTCTCTATTTATCATATATTGGGCTTGTAAAATAATATATACACACATATCAAGAAAAAGCACTATTTTTAACACTCATGATATTTTTGATGGCATTTTGTTTTTTAAACTAGTTAAAAACTGTATAAAAAAGTTCTGTCTTGGACGTCCGTATGTTGTAGGTATATTCGGATAATGTATGTTAACACGATAACGACCGAAATACTTTACTAATCGAGTATTTTTTTTCTTTTACGATTCATTATAATTACGAATAGAGCCCTATCACTTTTCACGGTCTGTGTACGTATTCGATGTGGTTTAATTGTTATTAAATAAACAAAAAAATTGTGAATATTTACGCTCGACTCTACACTAAAACCAGCGCTATCCTTATTTCGTGAGAACTATTTCAAAAGACCAATATAGAAGTATTTCTTAAAATTAGTGCTAAATGGCGTAAGACATGAAAACCACAGTACTTTTTGAAATTAGCGCTATCACTGTGATTTATTGAAAACTACTTAGTAAGACCAATACATTATTAGTTACTTATCAAATAATCAATTTTATTGTGAAAAATTAAGATTATGAGGCGTGCACTTTTGTATTTTCCAAAAAGTAATGTCAAGTTGATTAATAAAAACGTAATAATATTTTTAAAGCTAGTGGTCGCGTTGCTAATCGCAGTATAAATAAAAATAAATAAATAAATATTCACACTACCGACTACGCCACGAGGCCCGGCTTGGGCCAGTTTGGTTGGGGATATATCACTCTCTGACAGAAGATTAGAATGAAACACCGTCAGGCACTCCCATTGTTGTGTTTCATGTGGTGAGTGAGAGCGGAGACCCAAAACCCCTCCTTATCCTCTCTTTATTAATTATTCTTCCACTCCACCTTCTAATTATTTCCTTGGAGTTGGAAAGCGCGAGTGATGTCCCTAGTTTATCCTAGTGTCCATAGGCTACTACGGTGACCACTACTATCAGGTGGGCCGTATGCTAATTTACCACCCGCGTAGAATAAAAAAATGAAATATAATAATTAGTTTAATAGTTATTTTTATTACCTACTGTTATAATAGTACTGGCCTTTGCCCGCGGCTTCGCCGCAGCCAAACGCTGGTTTTTCGGTTATATCTCAAGTTCCCGATATAGTAGCGAGATAAAAAGTATACCAGTTTTTAAGTCTAATCAAGACCTTCCAAATAAAAAAAATTGCATCAAAATCCGTCTAGTAGTTTTTGCGTGATGCGCGAACAAACAAACAGATAAACAGACAAACAAAAAAATAAAAAAAATATTGTTTTGGGTTTAGACACGCCTATATAGCCTATTGCAGCTCTGTTACAGCTTTATAATAGTAGGTATAGATAATAATACTAGCTCACCCGGCGAACTTCGTACCGCCATATTATTTTTCATGAATATTTTGCAATGAAAATTATTAAAGTACCTACTAATATCGCTATTAAAAATAGGGGTTGGCAGTAGAAGGGTAAAAATTTAGGGTTGTATGTATTTTTTAATGCTTAATCATAAAATAATTAAAATAAAAAAAATTGTCAAAAAAATAATAATATTAAATTTTGGGGTGGTAACCCACCCTTGTCACTTAGCGGTATGAAAAATAGTTTAAATATTATTCTTAGACCTACTGAATATACACACAGAATTTCATAAGAATCAGTCAAGCCGTTTTGAGATTTCTTTTTTATTGCATGTAGTGGCAGACGTGCCACGGTCCATCTGATGTTAAATGGTAACCGTTGCTCATGGACTCAACTATACCGAGAGTATTGTCAAGCCGCAGCTCACCATTTCATTTCACCGTAATGAAATGAAAGAATAAACGGAAAATCTCCTGCTACAGCCAAAACGCAACGATGTGCTTCATGGCCGGTCACACGGGAGATGGTACCACCATCTTGGGATGGTATCACCATCTCAGCCCCCTCGGGCCCGATACCAAACGAGTACTCCCACTTGGTACCCAGCCCTACCACCAGTTATGCAATGGACGATAATTGCTTATTTTCTTTAGTCGCCTCATACGACACCAGTGGGAAAGAATGAGGTAGTAACACTTGTATTCTTAGTCCGTCACCACATGGACAAAAAATGGCGACAAATACTGTGACACGAGAATTTTATATATTAGATAACATCTAATATAATAAGTACTAGAAATAATAATATAATAATAAGTACCGGTGAGACTAAATCAAAGAGTAAACATTCTCTAACGACACAATGTTCGAGTATGTCACAGAGTGCAGACTCATCTAGGAAAGTCCACAGCAGGTCCAACATAGTGCACAGACGGGGCTGTGGTTGTGTCAACAGCTTCGAGGCAATGTCCACCTGGTGAATTAATAACATAGAAACATATACATGTTTTTTGACAGCACAAATGGCGGAGTGGTTTAGATACCGGACCTCCCACCCGAGTGTTGTTCGATTCTCACACAGGAAAACTTTTTGTGTGATCCATAAATGGTTGTTCTGAGTCTGGGTGTACTTTGTGTCCGTGAAATTGTATGTTTGTAAAGTGCCTCGCGATATAAGGATTATTCCTTAGGGCAGGTTGTTGTATAAACCGCCGGCAGACCACCGAAAGAATGTAACATAGTTCCAGTGGCCGGCCAATAAAGGCGGAGAGACGGCACACGGCGGGTTTCTTTAGTGGGTGAAGGCCCCACACTACCCTGATCGTTGCCCCGAACGACGGGGTGTGCAGTTAGGAATATTTTTTCCCGCCTTAACAAAAAAAGGGTGTTGTATAAAATATTTAAATATATAGTAATAGACTAGGCAAAATCTGCCTTTAAGGTGATCCGTCACAAGTCGCTATGTCACGTCATCCAAGAGATGGCGCTAGTTTTGCGAAAACTAACAAATTTTGTTTTTTGTATTTGGTGAGAAATAAACATCCTTTTATTAATTTACGCGACAGTATAAATATATCTGCAAAGCTTGTTCTAGCACACCATTTCCTATTGCTACTCTAACATCTGTTCTGGCTTCTTCTCTTTCAAAAACCATTACTTTGGTTTTGCTCACATTCACACGTAGGCCCCTTTTCTTACAATCTTCTGCCATTACGTCGACTAGGGTTTGCAGGTCAGTCGCAGACTGCGCTAATAGGACCGCATCGTCTGCATATAGCAGCGAGTTAACCACTGAGTCGCCCATCTGAACTCCCACATTTATTTAATTCAACCTTTGTAGACATTTATCCACATATATGATAAAATATTCCTAACTGCACGTTAGGAATATTTTTTCCCGCCTTAACAAAAAAAAGGGTGTTGTATAAAAGATTTAAATATATAGTAATAGACTAGGCAAAATCTGCCTTTAAGGTGATCCGTCACAAGTCGCTATGTCACGTCATCCAAGAGATGGCGCTAGTTTTGCGAAAACTAACAAATTTTGTTTTTTTGTATTTGGTGAGAAATAAACATCCTTTTATTAATTTACGCGACAGTATAAATATATCTACAAAGCTTGTTCTAGCACACCATTTCCTATTGCTACTCTAACATCTGTTCTGGCTTCTTCTCTTTCAAAAACCATTACTTTGGTTTTGCTCACATTCACACGTAGGCCCCTTTTCTTACAATCTTCTGCCATTACGTCGACTAGGGTTTGCAGGTCAGTCGCAGACTGCGGTAATAGGACCGCATCGTCTGCATATAGCAGCGAGTTAACCACTGAGTCGCCCATCTGAACTCATTCATTTCATTCAACCTTTGTAGACATTTATCCAGATATATGATAAACAGTCTGGCTGATATAACGCAGCCAGACTGTTTATCATATATCTGGACTTTTACTATAACTTTTTCTTTTTTTTAACTTTTTATCACGTAGAAAATTGTCCAAATCACGAAAAAAATGGTAGTCCCTTGGAGCAAAGTCTGGCGAATACGGACGAATGGTTTCTAATTGCAGTTCACCCATTTTTAATATTTTTTTATTTTATTGATTTGACGCAAATGAGTCAATATTGTTGGTAAGGCAACGTTAAACCATGCCGCTAATTCCTGGGTAGTTTGGCTCGGATCGGCTTCCACCATCTCTTTTAATTCATCGTTATTCATATGTGTGGACCTTCTGCGTGGTTCGTTCTTCAAATCAAAATTTCCATCACGAAAGCGTTTAAACCAAAATCGCACAGTGCGTTAATTTGCTAATTAACGCACCGTCCCCTCTCCAAACGCAACATTGATATTGCGAGCTGTTTCTGCAGCGTTAGTTCCGCGTCGGAACTCGTATTGAAAAATCACTAGAAAACTGAAAGTCGATAATCGAATGTTGCACATTTTTTAAAAGAAGAACCTGATAGAGACCATTTGAAAAAAGTTTCACTCAAAAATCTCAAATCATGAAGGTTCTATGTCAATTCGAAGTACCTATTACTATAAAACGGCAATTTCATACTTTAACTCCTATTATAATCTAACTGATATAAAGTTCTAGACTCAGAAAATCGACTTGTGGATACAGAAAGCTTTGTCCTGTGTGGTAACTGAACCTACAACATTCGGGCGGGAGAGTGGTATATAAACCACACCATATTTATCTACACATAGACAAAGTATAACCGTGGCTTTATATTTAATGATGACCATGCTGTACAAAAGTACATACATACATATTGTCACACCTTATTCCCTACGGGAAGGGTAGGCAGAGACCACTTCCCTCCACTTTGCTACGATCCTGACACACACCTTTTGTTTCATCTACTTTTATCAGCGCTTTCGTGCATGCTCGTTGGTTACGAGTACCCTTAACCTGGCCTTCCTTAAGAACGTCTCCGATCTGGTCAAAATATGTTCGCGTCGACTTCTACCAACTTGCCCATTCACAGTCGCCTTGTATATCTGTTTCCACCCTCTTTCATCCATCCTATTTACGTGTCCGAACCACTTAAGCATTCCTTTCTCTATTTTTGTCACTATATCTTCTTTCACACCATAAAGCCGGCTGTACACACTCGTCGAGACACAATGACACAGGCCGAGGGCGAATGTGTACATGGTAGCCTCGTCTCGTCTCGCGGCTCTCGCTATGTCTCGGAAGCGTGTCGGTTTTTTGTGCACGTGTCAAAGGGTCTCGGTGAGTCTTGCGATGAAAACGAGAGCGTGCCTGTACACACTCGTTTGCTTAGTTGCCACCAACTGCGTTCGCGTAAAGACATGCTTTCTGTGTGCGACAACAATGTGGTCTAACGCTTTTTAGAAGCCTACCAAAGGCAATCACTATTATGGAATCCTAAGAATGTCAGGCACAAGGATAAGTAACTATTACACGACGCTTGGTTGCGGATAAGCAACGAATTTGATAACCCTGTTGAAGAGATAAAAAAAAATATATATTCCCGTTGAATAGTTAAAAAGTTCTTTTTCACCATGTTTCAATATATTTTTTTTTATGGTAAATGATTAAAAAATTACAATAACTAATAAAAAAAATAAACGCCACAATTGTTTTTTCCACGTCCATCGCGACGGGCATCCGAAGTTCAATTGATACAAAGAGTGTGTACATGGTGTGCTCTCGTGTTGAGCCTCTACGAGACGAGAGTGGACGAGAGGTTCGCGAGACAAATAGACGAGTGTGTACAGCCGGGGTAACATTCTCGTATCACACTTTGTCCATCAGAGTCACTCCGGTTATGTTTCTCAGACTTCTCATCTCCACATCATTTATCATACTGCGTGCAAAAATAACTATGTAATAAATAGCTAAATACAATAATCATGGTATTATTTCACTCTAATTAATTTTTATCACAAATTCAGTACATACTGAATTATTCATAAAGATTAAAGTGTATAAACCCGCTAAAAGGTTTTGAATGCTTCTAAATTCGTTGCCGGCCTGACCTTTTAAACTGTGACCTTTATATACATGACAATTAAATATATTTTTAGTACTGGTATTAGTCACTACTGTGGGGAGATGATATATGTGAATACAAAATATTACAAAATTATATTTTGATCTGTATGATAGCACTTAACATGCACAGCTACTTTAAATAACAAACTATGTGTAAAAGCGGAAAAAGAGAAGTTTACTGTGAGCGGTATTCGAATCTGCATCCTTTTCAATAAAAAAAAAGTCAAAACAAAGTCGTAAAGACATCTAAAAAGTAATTGTGAAGTGGAGATTGAGATTCACGGCTTAGCGGTCTAGAGCACTGCCCCGAATTGGAAACGTTTCTTCAAACAATTTCTTGAAGAATACAAAGAAAAATACTTTTTGCCATACCATACAATTGGAAAACTAAGTCTCTCAATTGGATCACTATATATACTACATCACAAGGCAGGCAGAAATGCAATAAGATACTTACAAAATTCTCGTTTCTAGCCTGCGTATAAAATTCTACGGCATGCTGATCAGGGTGTATACTCCTGCTCTTGAGGCCTATTTGACCACGTAAGCGTGGTAGTAGTTCAGACACCACCACATATGATAAACGAAGAACACTTCCCAATTCCACCACGACCAATCTTGCCAGAGACATCAGGAAGGCCTGCAAATATCTATTTTTATGGCAGATATCTACATATCCCATTAATCAGATTTAGTGTCTCGAGTTCTACCACTGAAGTAATGTCTGCAAATACAGGCAGAGAGAAGGCACACTATTGGTATTTTAGCGGGCGAGGGCCCTACAAGAACATGTTCGTATAGCTCCGAATGACAGGGAAAGAGCGTTTTTTTTTTGTCTAATTAAGTCTCTTCCGGGTTAAGTGCTTAACTAGCTAATTTACAATCTTACTGTGACAAATATGTAGTCTTTTCAGTTCGCAGATCAGAAGGCAGTCCGTCTGTAGTAAATTTAACAGTATACTGAATTTAGATTTTACAAGCGTCTGCCACCACCAATGGGAAGGAACTATGACTATAACACGCGGCTGGTTTGATAGGTTTCTATAGGGTTTGGTTTCGAATGGGCCTCTTATCGCCGTGATAATAGGTGTCTGTTTTTGATTTTCTCGTCAGTTAATTCTCACGACATCTCGAGGGTCGAATCAAATTAAATAAAAAATATTAAAGGGTAAAATATAAAAGATCGTCTACATTTGTGTCCCTGTGCGAATTTCCTTCAAAATCACTAAACTCGACGCGGGAGGTCACTTTATTAGCCTAAAACGCCATCTGTGAAGCCAATAAAATGGGTGTTTTTATTGAGGTCGAATAGGTTTTCATAGGATATGATTTATGAATTTAATTATAAGGGCGGTTTATGTATTCCGTATGACGCAGCTTAGAAATTATATAATATTTTTTATATAGGTACAAGACCAAAGAAACTCAAAACATATAGCTTTAATTTTTAGGAGATTAGGTTGAAAAATTTGTAGTATTTATAATATATAAATATCTTAACTACATATTGACAAAATATTGATTGAAAAAGCAATGAAAATCGAATATGCAAAGGAAAAATTATAAGCCGTAAATCAATTAATTTATTAATAAAATAATTATATCATGACATTTAATATGATAATTTGGAATTATATAGTTATATAACCAACATCAATTTCATTAAATTCATCAATTTAATTTAATCTAATTATTTTATTGTTCTCCATAAAGATTTGTAACGTTATTTATTTAGAATTATAATTACCCTATATCTGTAATTAAATAAATAAAACAAATATATACCAAGTCATATTGTTGTCGTGGGTCAGGGTGTACTCCTACTGGTCAATTTCTCTCCCAATATGGCAGCCAAATTCGAGATCTTTATGAACAACAAAATAGTACTATAAGATAACCTTTCGGGACATTTTTCTAATCTCAGTGCTTTGGAGATCAACCATTGCATGTGGTGACTGTACTGCACGCGGAGTGTACACCGATCCCGAACTATGAATCCGCAGAGCCACTTCCTCTTCAGTAGCTTTTGAAGACTCCGATTTCGCCTGAAAAATAATATAATAGCATAAATTGGCTAAAGTTACAGTCCATGTCAACGTCGTTCACGTACATACATTGCACTGGTTGGAGAAAGATTTTGTTTTCACAATCCCTTACTGTCCCACGTCCCACTGTTGGGCGTTTAGAATCCCAGCGTGAATGGGCCGGCTCGATTGTGGAAGTACCACCCTCTCACATATTCAGCGTGTAATAGCGGTAGTTATTGCTACCGTTGTGTTTCTTATGGTGAGTGAGAGCGCGGAGGCCCGATCCCCTCCCTATCCTCTGGTTATTATTCCTTTAATGTTATTAAATCCCTATCTTCTTATTATTATCCTTCCTATCCTCTACTTATTATTCTTCCTTTCTTTTCCTTAGTAACCTACAGTAGTCACAACGGATATTTATGTCTCTGAAGTTGGCTGCAAGACGTGCAGTAGCCATTTTTGTGACGCAAGGCATGTGCGTCTTCTACAGTCTACATTAATCGAAAAATGTTCGAGATTCAACCACCAATCACCACCACCAGTCGGAAGGAGAGGACTCCTACCCGCCGCCCTATCCATTCCTCCAAAATTGGCTGAAGTGCCCCTACGGTCCGAAGACCGGCCCGAGGCGTCTCCAGCCGAACCCTCCAACGGGCGATGATAGCGAGGCGAGCGTCGCTCCACCATGCGCTCATTTGACGAGGCAGGAGGCGAACGCCTCCCGCACGCACTGCCGACGCCCGCTGATAAACTTCGGCGAGCACTTCCGCCTCCAGTTCCCACGGGGGGGTTCCGGCAAATGCGCACGCGGCCTCGCACGACACCATGTGGTAGCCGCGGATTGCTCTGACCGCCACGAATCTCTGCGGTCTCCATAGAAGGGCCCTATTGCGGGCGGTCAGAGACTCCGCCCACATGGGTGCGCCGTAAAGCGCCATCGACCGAACCACCCCTGCGTACAGCCATCGGCACGCGATGCTGGGTCCGCACAGGTTTGGCATCAAACGTCCTAGGACGGACGCCGTGCCGACAAGTCTCTGTGCAAGCTGGCGGGCATGCTCGTCGAACCCCCGTTCACCAGTATCGAGGTATCGTCGGCGTAACAGATTACGCCCAGCCCTGGGGGGAGCCAGCCGTACCCGATGTCCCACAGGAGCGGCCCCAGGACAGATCCCTGTGGGATATCGCCCGACATGGGCCTCCTCACAGCGTCCCCTTCCCGGCCTATGAAGAGGACGCTGCGGCCTTCGAGGTAGTCTGCCACTAGCCGCCTCAGGTAGGCGGGCACCCCGTGGTATCGGAGTGCCTCCCTGATGCAGCTAAATGGCAGACAGTTAAATGCGTTGGCGGTGTCGTTGGACACTCTCTTAGACGGGATTCTCTGGTGGAGCCATGACCGGCGGCGTGTGCACAGCCCGCTGTGGGAAAAGACCCTCGACCACCTCGGTGAGGAAGCCCGGCTGGAGCGTCTCCGTAAGGGGGAACCTATAATAAGTAAGGCTTATAAAATGTATGGGTTCGTTATGAGAACCACCAAAAACTTTACGCGACCATCTACCCTTCTTCACCTCTACAAAGCCTTGGTAAGAGTTAGAGTATTCCGTATCTATTTGGGATCCTTTGTACAATAAATATAAGGATAGCCTGGAGTCCGTTCAGAATAAATTTATGCGAGTTATGCAATATAAATATCATAACCATTACTTAAATTCCAAACAGCTATTAGAAAAATACAATATCTTACACTAGAGAATCGACGCAAATTGCTGGGATCAATGTTATTATATGATATATGCCACAATAAATATGACTATATATCTCTAGTTAATAAGATTGCCTATAGGATACCTACTAGAACGCACTGCCGTAATCCCTGTCAGCTATTTGCAACCACCCGTTGCCGGACTAATGCAGGTAAACGTTCCCCACTGTATCGCCTTGTTCAATGTTATAACAACAGATTTAACTCAGTAGACATTGCGGCATTGCGTCCTAGTATTTTTAAATCTAAGATTATTAATATTTTAAAATAGCTCTAGAATAGACTGCACAGATGGCAGAGTTAGTTTAGATACCGACATCCCGGTGATTTCGATTCCCATGAGGGAAAACTCTTTGTGTGAGCCATAAATGGTTGTTTTGAGTCTGGAGTACTTTGCGTGAAATTGTATGTTCGTAATGTTCCCCACGATACAAGGATTGTTCCCTTGTACAGGGTGTTGTCTTTTTAAAATAAAATAATAAAGCTCTTACATTAGTAATACAATGTCTTGTATGCATCCTACTATAAATTAAGTTGTGGTAAAGGTGTTGGTGACATACTTATTAATATATTTTAACTGTACTTAATATATAAATGATGTATTTTGTCACTGTCTGTTTATCCAAATAAAGCAAAAAAAAAAGCTTATTCACTCAAATCGCCTGTATACTTTTTATTGAATACTAGCTGACCCGGCAAACGTTGTTTTGCCGTATAAATTATTTCTAGATATTTTTTAGGGAAATGCTAGCGTAGAAAAAATAAACTTATATGCCGAATCATAAAAAATTAAAACAAAAATTTCGCCCAAAAATAAAAAAGGATTTGTGGTGTTGATCACCCTTATCACTTAGGGGTATGAAAAATAGTTTACATCATATTCTCAGACCTACTGAATATACACACAAACTTTCATAAGAATCGATCAAGCCGTTAGGTGGAGGAGAATGGCGACAAATACTGTGACACGAGAATTTTATATACATATTAGATAAAAAAAAATAGAACCTAAACAATTAGATATGAAAACATTATGATCTCATTCGATTGTTTTGTTAATCGAGTAATAAAATTTGCATTGGTCAGCACTAATCGTATGATTCCGTGACAATCCCCACTTCTTGCTCTGTGCCTAACTTCGGAGACACAAAGATCCGTTGTGACTACTATACCTATGATCTCCTTAGTACTCTTTCTATTTTGTCATTGTTATCTTTCTTTTCCACAACCTATACCTTTCCTTGGAGATGGCGAGGCGCTATGTGTGATGTGTTGCTAGCGTCTATAGACTTACCATCAGGTGGGACGTACCTATGCTTGGTTGCACCCACGTAGTATAAAAAAACTCAATAGCAGGTCTGGTATGTGCTGATAGAAATTACGCAGGCTCCGCAAGCAACGTTAAAAAAATATTTTTAGATTTTAAAATTGGAAGGCCGATGAAGGCAACTTAGCTAATAAACTAACACCGAGTCTGAAAATGTGAAAGCAAAAATAACAGTCACGAGCAGGATTTGAACCAGCATCTCCTGGATACAGTCTAGTCCAGATGCTTTGCCAATTCAGCCATCGTGACAATTGCTTGGGACTGAATGGCAAACCATCTGGATGGTATCCAGGAGATGTAACCACTAAAGGAATGTATCTAACATGGTTTCAATGGCCCGGCAATACAGGCGGAGAGACAGCACACGGCGCGTTTATAATTAGTAGGTGAGGGTACCATACTACGCCGTTCATTGCCCCAAACGACAGGGTGTGCGGTTAGGTACATTTTTCCCCAGCATAACAGAAAAAAGAGATGAAGGTTCAAATACTGCTCGTGATTGTAATTTTCGATTTCACATTTTCACACTTTGTGTTAGTTTATATGGCTGAGCTTGTCAAATGCTAAAAAAATATATAAAAAAATATCAAAATAGCTTAGCTAATAATTAATATTTGAATAGATTTTGACTAATATACCTTACCAACCTTGCTACTCTTAGCAGTTAACGTAGTCTTCAACTCTGCTGGTTTAGACAGCTCGTCTAATAATGCTTCAAGCGATTTGAATAATATTGTTGCTCGAGAACAATCGCGCGTTGGAGGCGCTTGTAATGCTAAGAAGCCTTCGAGAGGGAAACTAAAAAATAATAATTAGATAAAGTTTTCAAAACAACCTATTCTAGCACTACATTAACTTACTTGTATATATATAATTATCATCATCTCAACTCTTAGATTAAATATTTATCTAGATGTGTGTCACTCTTATAAACGTCATAAAAATTGGGCGGGAATTATTATGCTAGTGTGCGTGACAGCTGTCATTACGCTTGTGCAATTTGTGTTTGTGTGCGTGCGTAATGATACCAGTTTCAGTGGTAGTATTAAATTATGGGAAAAGTATATTATCATAGATGCAAGACATTCTTATACTACAACATTTTTCGTAAGTATTTAGTCAATTATCTCTTTCTATTTACACTCATAATCTTAATATAATTATGTATAAAAAATATATACTATATATATAACCTCTTCTTTAATGAGAATACTACTATAACCCACGATAATTATATATTTAAAAATGTAAACAATCTTCATCATTCAAATAAATAATAATATTACAAATAGTAATATTGTAATTAATTCCGAAAATGACGACTGTGCAGCTTTATGGATCCATTAAAAACGCTAATAATTATGTTAGGTAATGTTTCTATTACTCTCTATCTTTAAAATAAATATCTTCAACTTTGCAAGATTACGCGGGAAATTTAAGTTCATAAGCTTAGATTACGCGGGAAATTTAAGTTCATAAGCTGGTATCACACAAAAAATATGAACTAACATTAATTTATTTTCGGAATATTTAAATGACTTATTTAGCCAGTTATTGTATGAAATAATGTTACTAGCCGATGATAAGAGATATCTTTAGTGCTCATTTGCCGATTTTTGTAGTTTCGGCACACTTTTATTACACACGTTTACATTTTCAAATGACATACTATTGCTCCTGGATACGACCTTGTCAAGTGACGTCACGATTGACACTAACAGCATTGGGGTGAAAAGTTCACCCCAATTTTTTTGAAGCGTTTACAACGCCGAGTGTCCATCTAGATATATCTATAATCTAAGTCTCAAATATTTACTAATTAAGTAATTTGTAGATATGGATACATGTATAGTATATACTTACAATATATGTATAATAAAAAACAAAACTAAATTTTTTTGGAAAATCCAAAAGTGCATGCCTCATAATCTCATTTTTCACAATAAAATTGATTATCGCTAGTTTCAAAAAGTACTAATGTGGTTCTCATGTCTAGCGCTAATTTTAAGAAGTACTACTATATTGGTCTATAGACGTAGTTCTCACGAAACAAGGTATAGCGCTGGTTTTAGTGTAGTGTTCCATAGAATCGAGCGTAAATATTCACTTTTTTTTTATTTATTTAATAACAACTAAACCACATCGAATCAGACCATGAAAAGTGATAAGAGAAAAAAAAGACTCGATTAGTAAAGTATTTCGGTCGTTATCGTGTTAACATACATTATCCGAACATACCTACAGACACACGGACGTCCAAGACAGAACATTTTTAAACAGTTTTTTAACTAGTTTAAATAACAAAAATGGCATCAAAAATATCACGAGTGTTAAAAATAGTGTTTTTTATGATATGTGTGTGTATATATTAAAGTGAAAAGGTATATGATAAATAGAAACATTTTAAGTTTGAAAAATCAGTTGTTCTTCGAGAAACGAGAGTAGTACCCACCTCTACGCTTCGCTTATGAGGCGTGCAACAAATAAACTAAAAATCAATATTGCAAATATTTTAAGATACACGAGTAAATACGCCATTCTAAAAGAAACCAACACTGAGTAAATTATAACCTTTTGGATAAACTACTGTTAGTCTGAAGTAGTATAATAAAATACTACTGGACCACTTTCGTTCACTTTCACATATTACAATATTAGAGGATATATGGTACTTACTACTCTGTCAAGAAAGTACCGGGAAAAGATCAATAATAGACAAAATTTTTGTTCATCCATCCATCCATACATCAGCCCTTCATCGTCCACTGCTGGACATAGGCCTCCCCAAAATTTTTGTTATTCATCCAAACTTTTTTTATCACCTTCATGCTTCTTCAGAAACGATAGACTTACGCCAACGAATAATCCAATCATCAAAACATTTTTTAAAGGCTGTTTTCGGAATTGAGTTCAGTTCTCGCCGCGATTTCTCCTTTATGTCTTCTACCGATTGAAAACGGGTGCCACGAAGTGGTAATTTGAGTTTAGGAAAAAGAAAGAAGTCGGCTGCCATATCTGGTGAATATGGTGGTTACTCGATGGTATTTGTTGAGTGTTTGGACAAAAATTCATTCACAATGATGGCCTTGTGCGAAGGCGCATTATCGTGGTGCAAAATCCAAGAATTTTCTTTTCACAAATCTGGCCTTTTTGGTCGAATTTGCTGTCTTAAACGCCGCATAATGCTCAAATAATATTCTTTATTTACCGTTTGACCTTCTGGCAAGAATTTCGAGTGCACAACACCGCGATAGTCAAAGAAAACAGTCAACATGACTTTGACTTTTGGTCGACTTTGGCGTGGTTTTTTTGGTTTCGGTTCAGTTGGAAGTAGCCACTCCGAAGCTTGTTGACTAGTTTGCATGTCAAACTCGTAAACCCACGTCTCGTCACCATTAACAATGCGTTTCATGAATGTTGGGTCGGAATTGACACGTTCTAGCAAGTCCTCAGCGACTCTCATGGGATTGAGTTTTTGGAGAAAATTCAGGTCTTTTGGGACTAGCCGAGCGGAAACATGTTTCATACCCAAATGATTATTTAAAATGGTACGTATCGACTCGTGAGACACAGAAAGTTCGGCGGCTATCTCTCTCAAAGTCCAATGAGGGTTTTCAGTCACTATTTCCTTCACTTTTGCAATGTTAACTTCAGTTGCAGACAATGATGGCCTACCAGAGCGAGGCAAATCTTACATCACATCTCGACCGCTTTTAAACACTTTGTACCACTCATAAGCACGTGTTTTTGATAAAGTCTATTCACCGTAAACCTTCTGTAACATTTTCAGTGACTTCGAACACGAAATTCCATTGGAGATGCAAAATCTAAGACAAACTCTTTGTTCGATGTTTTTGTCCATTATGAAATTTGCTATACACACTAGATATGATATACTCGTAACTAAAAACAGCACTGTTTAATATAAATAACAGATGCAACTCAAACTCCGCGCCAAAATGGATAACAGTTGTGCCAATCTAACAATAACAAAAAAAAACAAAAATTTGAATTTGGAACCATAAACAAATCATCCATTCCCGGTACTTTCTTGACTGAATGTATACATTTAAATGAAGTTATTTAATATTTATAGTTCGATATTCAGAGTGGACAGTGCGCTGATCGTGCACATTGACAACTAAACACTGACTCAATATTTAGATGACAAAAATATTGCTATTTAAAAAAAAAACCTGATTCTTGTTAATGGCAGCTAAGAGATAATAGTTAATAGCAGTTCTGCAAAAACAAAACCTTTAATAAATTGTCTTTGGCTAAAAGTACTATCTTACATAAACGGTACATGTCCAAAATTAGCGTAGAGGTGTTCCTGCATTGCCAATGAAACGGCTGGAAAGTACGCTAGACCAGCTCCGTGAGTCACCTTGTCGAACGCCATGCCCATTGATATTCCATTTCTGGTACAAAAGTGACACAAAATTAATTATTCCATCCATCCATCCATCAGCCTTTCGAAGTCCACTGCTGGACATAGGCCTCCCCAAGAGAACGCCACAACATGTGTTTCGCTCATATGGGGGATAGTGCCATAATCGCCACGCTTGGCAGGCGGGTTGGCGATCGCAGTGGATGTTGTTAATACTCGAGAGAGTGCTGCTGCCCACTCCTCCGGTATTCCCTCAGTCGGCTCCTACGACTCCCATGGGTGGAGAGGGGTGGGAAAATTCTAAAGCCGGCCCCACACGGCGAAATAATTATTCCACTTAACTTTAAATAAATAATACAATCGTCTGAAGTTTCCACTATTTAAGATCCCCCCTATTACTTCCTATTGTTAGTAATGAAAAATTGACTCTAAACCGGGAAGAATGCGAAATGGTCAGTACTATTTTGAAATTTTATTTAGTTTTTAGGTTATATCTCAGGTTACGAATATAGAAACGAGATAAAACGTACACTACATTTTTAGTCTAATCAAAAGCTATCAAACGAAAAAACATTATCAAAATCCGAACAGTAGTTTTTGCGCGATGTGCAAACAAATAATCAGACACCCACATTGCCTAATACAGTCATTGTTAGGGTTCCGTAGCCAAATGTCAAAAAACGGAACCCTTATGCGTTCGTCATGTCTTTCTGTCTGTCCGTATGTCACAGCCACTTTTTTCCGAAACTATAAGAACTATGCTGTTGGAACTTGGTAAGCAGGTGTATTCTGTGAACCGCATTAAGATTTACACACAAAAATAGAAAAAAAACACAATAAATTTTGAGGGTTCTCCCCATACTTAGAACTGAAGCTAAAAATTTTTTTTCATCAAAGCCATACTTTTGGGGTATCTATGGATAAGTCTTCAAAAATGATATTGAAGTTTCTAAGATAATTTTTTTCTAAACTGAATAGTTTGCGCGAGAGACACTTCCAAAGTGGTAAAATATGTCCCCCCCACCCTGTAACTTCTAAAAAAACATAGCATCACGCCTGTATTTCCCGAAGGGGTAGGCAGAGGTGTATTACATACCCACGACTCGCCAGATATGTTTAAGTCCCACGTAATAGGGGGTGAGCCTATTGACGTCTACCAGGCACGTTTCCAAACTCCGGGCTGTTACTGAGAATTTTTCTTTTTTGGAAAAAGCTCAATAACATTGCCCTAAAATAAGAGAATGATAAAACTAAAAAAAATATATGATGTACATTACAATGTAAGCTTCCACCGAAAATTGGTTTGAACGAAATCTAGTAAGTAGTTTTTTTAATACGTCATAAATCGTAAACCGCAATTTACCTTTCATACACTATTATTAAAACATCGATTAAAGTTACAACAACTAACTACAAGAATTTTTATATTATGTTACTTGCTGCTACGGAACCCTTCATGGGCGAGTCCGACTCGCACTTGTTGTAATTTATATATTTTTAAATATCTTAAATGAACAGACACAGCTCTGTTACATCTGTATTTATTGTGCAAACTGATAACCACGAGTGGATTGTAAATGCGTGTCTTCTATGTCCCTGTTCCAGACGCTTTGCCAACTGAGCTATCGAAGCAGTTGTTCGGAGCAGAGATTTCTATGTGATATTCTTTTTTACCGTCTTAGGTACAGCCCGCGCCATATTAATTAGTAACTTTTTCACTATCTCAATACATTATTATCTGCTATGGGAAGACCTGTCTGCTGTGTTTTACATATTGAACCGCACAAATTAGCAGCAGATTAAAGAAAGTATTGGATTGAAGAGTATAGGTTTATGAAGGCAAAGATTTTATCGTGTAACATAATCTCAGAACAACTAAAAAATAAAGACACCGCATTGACAACTAAAAAGTGAAGTCACTTTTTGAAAGTGGTGTACGTGAAAGTGTTGTCAACGGAAAGAAATAATCTCTGTAATTCGGGTAAATTTTTAAGTTTTTTTTTTGAAACATAAAGGAAGTAAAAGTATAAAGTAAGTTTGCAGCAAATTATATAGGGAATATTATGGCGCTGACGACGTATTCATGTACGTACGAAATCGTCGAGTCATTTGGGGTGATTTTAAATCATACTCATGGTTTATGACACTTCGTTTTGGCATGGTTTTGTTTGTATTTGTGTGCGTGAACGCGTGTAATTACAAATTTGGCATGGTTTGATATGGCTACACTGGATTGTTGATAATGCTCCGTCTATATTTTTTAGTTAGTCTGAGTATACAATATATCTTTATCCATCCATCCATCAGCCTTTCAACGTCCACTGCTGGACATAGGCCTCCCCAAGAGAACGCCACAACGAGCGGATCCGTCATGGGAGATAATGCCGTAATCGCCACGCTTGGCACGCGGGTTGGCGAACGCAGTGGATGTTGTTAATACTCGAGGGAGTGCTGCTGCCCACTCCCCCGGATTCCCTCAGTCAGCTCTTACGACTCCCGTGGGTAGAGAGGGGTGGGACAATTCTAAAGCCGGCCCCACACAGCCTCAATCTAACTATTTACCTAAAATACTCTAATGTCCCTTTATCTAGATCTAGGCAGCACCCGATGACATCTCCAGGTAACCAAGCTTGTCCATAAGGTGAGGTAGCGACATTCCATTTACGAATTCTACCGCCGTCATAAGCATAGGAGTTAGCCGTGTCTCCTACGCCTGTGTCCATTGAGAACACACAGGACGCTGTGCACCAGCCGATCTAAAATAAAGTATATGTTAGACTTCGTTGTATAGTTGTACGTTCCATCCATCCAGCCATCAGCCCTTCAAAGTCCACTGCTGGACATAGGCCTCCCCAAGAGAACGCCACAACATGTGTTTCGCTCATATGGGGGATAGTGCCGTAATCGCCACGCAGGCGGTGGCAGGCGGGTTGGCGATAGTTGTACGTACTTACTTATAATCACGCCATCTCCCTTGCGGGCTAGGCAGAGAGATTAGGATTATATAGTTGTACCTATACTTTACCACCAAGAACCAAGAAGTCACAATTTTTGACTAAGACAACACCGTGCACCTGAATTATGCCTGCGAGGTGGACTTTACTTACATACAATCTCTCTCTGAAAAACGGTTGGTACGAGTCTTAATTGCAAAATTAAGCTTACCTGGTCCAAATAATGTATGCAAATATTTCCGATAGATGGCGCTGGCGTCACCCAAGACATCAAGAAGGAATGTGTTATCGAAATTCGCAGTCCCGAGCAATTGTCACGATGGCTGAATTGGAAAAGCATCTGGGACGGTATTCCAGAAGATGCATGCGGTTTAACTCCTGCTCGTGACTGTTATTTTCGATTTCACCTTTTCGCACATTGTGTTAACCATTTATGAATCACACATCCCAAATCCCCTGACTATCCTTTATTTAATATCCTTCCTATCCTTTCTTTATTTTCTTTCAGTTCCACCTCCTATCCCTTTTCTTAGAGATGGCGACGTGCGAGTGATGCCTCTGGTTTAGCTGGCGTCTATAGGCGACGGTAACCACTTACCACGTTGTATAAAAAAAACACATAGGATTGTCCTTCGTGGGAATCGAATCCACAACACAGGCATGGGAGGCTGGTATTTAAATCACACTGCTATCTGTGCAGTCATTTTGTGTCTCTTAATGACTATTTCCTGTTTGCTTCATTTCAGATTAATCTAATATCTTTAATCGAGCAATTCTTGTATATATATAATTTGAATCTCGGAAACAGCTACAACGATTTTCATGAAATTTAGTATGCAGATGGTTTCGGGGGCGATAAATCGATCTAGCTAGGTTTCATTTTTAGAAAAGAGTTTTCTCCGGGTTTTCGGGCAATGCAAAACTGCTACAATATTATTAGAATACGAAGGTAAATTTCGCCACTATCTACAAGATTATAATAGCTCCGGTGGGAAATCGGGTGGTCCCAAAACTAGAAGGCCTCGGTTCGAGTCCAGTTGTCTTCAGTTACATTATTATTCCCTTTTTTTTCAAGTTCTTTCTTTTGTGAGAAAAGCGTACGATTTACAAAGAAAAGGTCATCCAGGTACTCCATCTAATAGATAAAATTCTCGTGTCACAGTGTTTGTCGCCATACTCCTCCGAAACGGCTTGACCGATTCTTATGAAATTTTGTGCGTATTCAGTAGGTCTGAGAATAGGATGTAAACTATTTTTCATACCCCTAAGTTATTAGGGTGGTCCACCCCACCACCGAAGGAATGTAACATAACATCGATTTGCTGACGATAAAGTTGAAGTCTAATTTAAATTATTCGTTTTTATGAAGGCAAACGTTGCTATATGGCAATAACTTGCTTAATGTGATATGCTTTGTTTTTTAAGCATGTTATTTTACGTGCTTTTTATAGCATGCTTTTTATTATGCTTAGTGTGTTTGTTACGGCAGGCGGACGCGAATGCATGCTTACGCAGATCTGCGATGCGGCCATGCCCCGCGTGCGGTGCCCGCCTCGACGGAAGGGGGTCTACTGGAGGTCCCCGGAGTTGGCGGAGCTCTGTGCCCGGAGGTCCTACACCGACAGCTGACGTCGCCGAATCCGTGACGAAGAGCGGGAGGGTCGGCTGTATGCGGCGTACAGCAGTGCGCGCGCCGCGTTTAAGCTGGCCATCTGTCACGCCAAAGACGTAAAAAGGCAGGAGATGCTGGAGGGTCTCGAGCGTGACCCCTGGGGACGGCCGTGCCACGCGGCGCTTAACAAGCTAAGCGCGCCCAGGGCCTCCCCCTTACGGAAACCCTCCAGCCGGGCTTCCTCTCTGAGGTGGCCAAGGGACTTTTCCCTTCATGGGCGGTGCACACGCGCCCGGTCATGGCTCCGCCAGATGGCAACCGGGAGGCCAACGACGGGGAGGTACCGCCCGTTACGACGACGGAAATGGGGGCGGCAGCAGCGCATATGCGGAGAAGCGCCGCCCCCGGGCCGGACGGGGTTCCCGCCCGAGTGCTGGCCCTGGTCCTCGACCACCTTGAGCCCAGCCTCAGGGGACTGTTCGACGCTTGCCTGGTGTCCGGACGGTTCCCTGACTGCTGGAAGGAGGGGAAGCTCGTGCTCGCCGAAGCCGGGACGGTCTCCGAATACAGCCGCGGCCTTCAGGCCCATGGTGTTGCTGGACGAGGTGGGCAAACTCCTTGAGCGGGTAGTCGCTGCCCGCATCGTCCGGCACCTAGTAGCGGTCGGCCCCGACCTGTCCGATGCCCAGTTCGGATTTCTGGCGGGTCAGTCGACGCCATTCTGCGCTTGAAAGCCGCGGCTGCGGAGGCCGTTACCTCGAGGGAAGTGCTGTTGGCGGTGTCGCTCGACATATCGTGCTCCAGCCGTTCTTGGAAGAATGGGCAGGGCGGCAGCACGGGGTCCTCACCTTTCGGTTGGTGCAGGTTTTGTCGGAGCATGGTTGCTTTGGCAAATTCCTGTACACGATCGCTAGGAGTGGATGACCTCAGGCTGCCACTACTGCACCACCAAAGGAATGTAACATAGTTCCAGTGGCCGCCAATAAAGGCGGAGAGACGACATACGGCGGGTTTCTTTAGTGGGTGCAGGCCCCACACTACCCTGGTCGTTGCCCCGAACGATAGGGTGTGCGGTTAGGAACCTTTTTCCCGCCTTACCAAAAAAAAAGACTGCCACTACTGCGACTGCGGCGAGGACTCGGCGCAGCACACGCACGAGTCGTGCCCGGCCTGGGACGTGCAGCGCCGGGAACTCGCTGCAGTCATAGGCGTGGACTTGTCGCTGCCGGCCGTTGCGCGAGCGATGGTTGGCAGTGACAGGGCCCGGGGCGCGGTTGCCGCTTTCTGCGAGTTTGCTTCTTGGATTTTACGAAAGCTTTTGACACAGTTTCTGTACCCATACTTATATCGAAATTGTCACATATCGGTTTACGCGGTAGACCACTTGCAATTTTCATAGATTACTTGCGTAATCGTAAACAGCGAGTAAAGATTGATAATTACCTCAGTGAGGAGGAGTATTCTGGGCTCAACGTTATTCCAAATATATATTAACGATTTTTGTAAGATGAATCTTCCAAACAGCAAAATATATACTTATCCTGATGATGCCGCAATCATAGTTTACGGGCATACCTGGGAAATTGTTAAGGACAGAGCGGAAGTAGCCATGAATAGAATCATGACCTGGCTCAACTCAAATCTTACACTAAATGCCCAGAAAACAGTCTACCTCCCCTTCACAATTCAGCGTAACTCAACACCACCCACATTCTCTATTAGAACTCACTTATGTTCCAATTCAGCTGCACTATGTCATTGTCCAACACTTACTAGAACTAACAATGTCAAGTATTTAGGGGTCGAAATTGATGAAGGGCTTAGATGGGACAAACAACTTGATACTATCACCACCAGGACCCTTAGACTAATTCATATATTTAAATCGCTTAGGGAGGTGGCCAGTCTAGATGTTTTAAGAATCGTTTATTTTGCGCTGTGTCAGTCGGTCCTGGGATACTGCATTGCTATCTAGGGTGGAGCGATAAAAACAGTTTTTATTAGGGTTTAACGTGCACAAAGAACTATACTAAAGGTCATGCTTAATAAATCTTATAGGTACCCTACAGTCCAATTGTACTCAGACTGCAAAGTACTAACTGTTCGTCAACTCTGCGTACTACGATCGGTTATGAGAACACATAACACTATTCCACCTACAGACCCTAGCAAACGCCGAAATCTTGCTTCGGTTACTCAGCACAGAACCACATTTGCTAGACACCAATTCTATACATTAGGCACATACATTTATAAAAAAAATTATAAATATCTAAACATACAAGATTATAATAAAAACATAGTCAAAAGATTGGTTACTGAGTGGCTGCTCCAGCAAGACTATTTAGGTACGGAATGCTTACTCACATTTATTGACTAATGATGACAAAAACATACAGACACACGCATCAACACAAACACACACATAACACACACAGCCACACGCACCATAACCCTCCAACGCACACACACACACACACCACCACCACCCGCAAACGCACACACACACACTATAAAATCATGATAATCCTTACCACAGTTTATATTAACTGATAAGTTATGCTGTTCATTTTTAAGAAGACTGTCTCGTTACAGGTTTATTAAGAGGCAGGGCCCAAATACTAAACTGAGGTACAGTTACTTACTTACCTATCAATTGTTTTTGTAAAACTTATCATCACGCTATTTCCCTTGCGGGGTAGAGTAGTTGCTTTCCTTTTTTTTTTTGTAAGTTCTTTAAATAGCCACTTTTTTAAGATAAATGTAATTTTAAATCATAAAATTTAAATCAGAATATCATATTATCAACAAATATATCAACAAATCCATAGGAAAAATATTATTCTTAACTTAAATAAGTACCTAAATACCATCTAAAAATTATAATAACTGGCGTGTCTGAAGTATTACTTACTAACAAAAAATAGTAGAGGTGCGCGACATGCACACACAAAAACACACTTGCTTTTTATGATGTAAATAATATAATTAATAAAATACAATATTTAAATACGAAAAGCAAAACATGTGACAACACGTTCTACTTGTAAATTATATAAACACCACGATAAAGTTAAGTTATAGATGTCTAACATTTAACTACTGTTTTTAAAGCTAAACTCTAGTTTCCTATTTGCCTAGTCCTTGCCTATACATTAGATAGATGCATTATGAAATAGTCTATGAAACAAAGGTACTAATTATATGCACAAGATGTAATATCTTATGTTATGTGACTTTATTTTTGTACTGTGCTTTGCATACATTTATGTGAAATAAAAAAATATTATTATTAATATAACGTCGACGTAAGAGAGCAAGTAGGTATGAAAGAGAGTATTGGTGTAAAGATGCCAAAGGGAATGCTCTGATAATATGGACATGTGGAAAGAACGTCGGACAGCGACTGGTTAGAAGATATACAATGCAAAGGTGGAAGGATGTAGGTACAGGGGGAGATCGAGACTCACATACATCCATCCATCCATCAGCTTTTCAACGTCCACTGCTGGACATAGGCCTCCTCAAGAGAACGCCACAACGAGCGTTCCTGTGCCAACCACATCCAACGGCTTCCCGTAGCTTTGACCAGATCATCGGTCCATCTGGTGGGGGGCCGTCCTAAGCTGCACCGTTACCGCTATACCGTGTACCGCTGAAACGTGGTCGCCACTCGAGAACCTTTCGTCCCCAACGGTTATCGGTTCGTCAGGCGATGTGGCCTGGCCATTGCCACTTCAGCATGGCAACCCGGCGGGCTATGTCGGTCATTCTCGTTCTCCTAAGGATCTCCGTATTACGGATTCGATCACGTAGGGAAATACTAAGCATAGCCCGCTCCATGGCCAGCTGAGCGACTTTGAGCCTTGATATGAGGCCAACATTCAGAGACCACGTGTCTGTTCCGTATGTCATCACTGGTAACACACACTGGTCGTAGACCTTCGTTTTCAGATACTGCGGAATATTGGACGAAAAGATCTTCCTTAGCTTCCCGAACGCTGCCCAGCTGAGTTAGATTCGTCGATTGACCTCTTTCTCGAAGTTGTGCCTACCTAACTGGACTGTTTATCCCAGGTAGACATAGTGGTCGACAACTTCGAGAAGCGCACTCCCGACTAGGACCGGTGCTGAAATGACATGACTTTCGTCTTGTCCATGTTCATTTTGAGACTCACTAGTCGGGAAACCCTGCTGAGATCATTGAGCATGGTGCCAAGGTCCTCCAGCGATTCTGCCATGACTACGATGTCGTCGGCATATCGAAGGTAAGTGATGTATTCGCCATTGATGTTGATGCCGAATCCGGTCCAGTCCAAGAGCTTGAAGACATCTTCCGATGCAGTGGTGAAGAGTTTCGGGGACATAACGTCTCCCTGTCTAACACCTCTCTGCAGTTGGATCGGTTTCGTACTCTTGTCCTGAACACGGACTGACATGGTGGCGTTTCTATACAAGCACTTCAGCACTTCGATGTACCGATTGTCAATTTGGCACCGCTGAAGGGACTGCAGCACCGCCCAAGTTTCGATCGAATCGATTGCTTTCTCATAGTCCACAAACGCCAGACACAGAGGCCGATTGTATTCCTCGGTTTTCTGTATAATCTGGCGTAGCGTGTGGATGTGGTCTATGGTACTATAGCCTTTTGGGAACTGCTGGACCTCTCCCAAAATCTCATCTCGAGAAGAAATTACAGTGCCGTTGTTGGTCCTTAGTTTAGTCAACTGACTTTGGCCAACAGACAGATCTCTTGTGAACACTTTCGAGCCTTGGTTCCGCTCTATCGCCTCTTTAATACAGGTAGTATTGAATTGGCGAATATCGTGCCGCACAGCCTTGGAGATCTGTCTGTTTAACCGCCTTAGGCAGGACCAATCGGCTGAGGACTGGACTATCAGTTCTTTTCTCCTCTCCATGAGTTTGAAAGTATGGTCCGAGAGTTTACAAGTCCTACTGACACGACGGGCCTTGAAGTATAGTAGGAGGAGGAGTAATAGTAAGTCGACCCGACCACGTGGACACTTTGCACGAACCTGCTGTTCATATCTCTCGCTGATTCACACTAATCTAGACATTGGAAGCGATTTTGTTGTTCGAGCTGAAAGCTCTCGGGGTTCTGGTATTGGGCAGGTGTTGGTCGGAGCGTAGACTTCATCAAGCGTGACCTCTCGACTTTTGTTCTAATATTCAAGATGCCCCTGACTAGTCGGTGATCACTTCCAGTTTTAATCCTGCTGATCACTGAGACATCATTGAATATGTGTCGTTTGTCCGACAGGATGAAGTCAATCTCGTTTTTCACTGAACCATCAGGGATAATCCAGGTCCATTTTCGCTGGGGCTGCTTCCTGAGGAAGGAATTCATCGTGAAGAGGCCTTCCTTCTCCAGAAAATCAGTCAGCATCTGGCCCCTGTGGTTCCTCTGCCCAAATCCATAGTGCCCTACCTTCAGCTCATCGTCTGTCCTTTTGCCCAGTTTCGCGTTAAAGTCTCCCATAACCACCGTGAAATAGGTTTTAGACAAGTGGATGGCCTTCGAGATGTCCTCACGTGGCGTTCTCTTGGGGAGGCCTATGTCCAGCAGTGAAAGATCGTTGAAAGGCTGATGGATGGATGGAAGTAGTAGTATAAACCCATTATAGGATATACCCTAAATTAATAACCCATATATTCCATTTTAGTAGTTTCATGTACCATTTTAAGCTTTGACATAATAACCTAAATTATTACTTTCATAAAATATGTGTCACTATAAGGGAACTAGAGGTTCCCTTATAGTGACACATATTAATTATTAGCGTTTTAAAGTCTAATTTAGTATGTAGGTATATGTCACGTAGTTACTACATGTTTACCTGCATTATTCCTTTCGTTCCAAGCTGTACTTCAAACATCCATTTTCCCGCGAAAACACAAGCCGTCCCTCTAATTGTGGCGAAACTTGAGAGACCTTGGACGCTGACTCTTTCGTCTCCTACTAAGACTAAACGGCCAGTACCTAAAATGGTAAGTTGATAGTTTTAAAAGCAATACTTTAAACAATTGTCGAGTAGTACACTTGCGTGAATCGTAACCGACGAGTATAACTTGCTTTGTTTATAATGTTCCCATAAAGATAGAGCCTGTTTATGGAGCAACTAGTTGTGCCCGCGGCCCCGCCATTTTATTTTTATAGTTTATAGCATAGCTATGACACTCCCTCAAAATCCGTTCTAAATATCGACGACAGAATTTTTGAAATTGGATGAGAAGATTTAAAACATACAAACGTTACCTCTTTATAATGTTAGTACTCGTACAGATTGGTATGAATTATTATTACCGTTTGGGATACTCGAGCATTATAGACGAGAGTTTTTAAGCGTTCTCCAAAAAATGCTTTCTCTCAATTCGGAATAATACATTTAATTAATATCGTCACTCAAGATGTTAGGATGTAGTGTTATTGAAATTCACAGTCCCGAGCAATTGTCACGATGGCTGAATTGGCAAAGTATCTGGGACGGTTTTCCGGGAAATGCAGGTTCAAATCCTGCTCGTGACTTTTATTTTCGATTTCACATTTTCACACATTGTGTTAATCGTGACGGAGTTCAATTGATTTAAATTGCTTATTCATTATATCACTGGTGCATGTCAGAAAAGCCGGTATGATTTATCTGAAATCAGGTCATCCGTGTGATGACGTACTAAGAATACAAATGTCACCACCCCATCCTTTCCCGCGGGTGTCGTACAAGGCGACTAAGGGAAGTAAGCAATTATCACCCATTGCATTACTGGTGATAGGGCTGGGTACCAAGTGACCGTACTAACTTGCTATCGGGCTCTAACGGGTCGGTATCACCGTCTTCTGTGCGCCGGTCATGAAGCACGTCAGTGCGTTTTGGCTGTAGCAGAAGAAAGCTGTTTATTCTATGATTTTATATCTCAGAAATTAAATCGGTATAGTTGAGACCATGAGCGACGGTTACCACCACCATCAGGTGGGCCGTTTCTCGTCTGCCATCATTAGCAATAAAAAAAAGTCAACAATCATATACATAAGTCAATAAAGTATACATCTGAACCATCTTTACAAATCACTCCATTCATTAGTGAAATTCGCATGGAAATCCATTCAGTAATTTTCGAGTTTATTGCATTCAGACAAGCAGACTCTGCGGCGGAACTTATTTTATGGCTAGATCATGTATCGATATGCATATCTTTTATATCGTGATATAATCTTCTTCTTCTTCTTTGTTTTATGGCGATCCCATTGATACCGCCAATGTCCAGTCGTGATATAATCACTACGTTTCATTGAACTAGTCAAGTTTATTCCAATATATTATGCCAGTTGTTTAAAGTTTAAGACAAAAATGTACCTGTCGACGCGTCGAATACTACAATTTTCGGGCCGATTCTTCCGTATCTGTCATCCGTTGAATCTGACTGCGATGAAAAAGGAAGATATTTGAATAATTTTTCTTTCCTTAACTTTACAAAGAGTTTGAGATACTTTTAGTTTAAATATTTTTAATATCACTGTAGCTTTACGCAACAAAGATGCAAAGAAAATAAGGTCGTTAGATTTTTTAAACAATTTTATTTTAAAGAAAACGATCTGTTTTATATATTTGGAAAAGGTAATTAACCATTCATTGAATCTATGTAGGATGGACAAAGTATACCTATCTAGTTTTTCCACGTACGTTTAAAATGTATTTTTATTGATTTAATTTATTTCTAATGTATATATATAAAAATAATATGATTCTGCACTCCTTCTCCATTTAAAATTTAACTGTGCATCACACTTCTCAGTGCGCGCAATGTGGTAAAATAAGGGCGCTAAGTTTTGTCTTCACGTAGTAATATATAGATACATATACATAGGTTTATAAGTTAATAGCAAACTTAAAGTAACTTTATACCATTTTTGTTGTTAAGGCGGGAAAAAAATTACCTAACCGTACACCCCTTCGTTCGGGGCAACGAACAAGGTAGTGTGAGGCCCTCACCCAATAAATAAACCCGCCGTGTGCCGTCTCTCCGCCTGTATAGGCGAATCACGTTTTTTTTTGTTGCCTGTAGTAGCGGACGAGCCACGGTCCATCTGATTTTAAATGGTAACCGTTGCCCATGGACTCGACTATACCGAGAGTATTGTCAAGCCGCTGCTCACCAATTCATTTCACAGATATGAAATAAAATATAAACGGCTATCTTCTGCTACAGCCAAAACGCAAGGATGTGCTTCATGGCCGTTCATACGGGAGATGGTGGTACCAACCCGCTCGGGCCCGATACCAAGTGAGTACTCCCACTTGGTACCCAGCCCTACCACCAGTCATGCAATGGATGATAATTTCTTACTTGCCTTAGTCGCCTCATACGACACCCGTGGGAAAGAATGGGGTGGTGACACTTGTATTATTAGTCCGTCACCGCACGGACACATTACTTCAGTGGTAATTAAGTTTATACGTAGCTATAGAAGTTGTAACTAATGTCAGCGTTATAAGGGTTATTATGCGTATATATTTACCTCCAAGGTTGTTACGGCAGGAGAATGTTTCTTTCCTGTCTTGGATTTTGCGCTCATCATCTTAGCCTCCAACATTCTGGGCAGGTTTTCGCGAATATGACTCACATATTTACTCCTTCTGAATTATAGATAAAACTTAATTTAGTAGATGTTAAGGACTTAATAGCTTCTGCCCGGAAATCCGCCGTGAGCAAAAGCATCTTATGCGGAGGGAGGGTAAAACCGACTGTTGGCGTAGCGACGTTGCAACGCCAATTTATTTAATCGATTTTAACGCCATCTGTTGACGAAAAGCATCTAAATAGGAAGTATAATATCAATCAATAAACCAATAACAGTTTTAATTCGTCTATGGATAACGAGAGGGCGCTTACCAAGAATTATATAAGACTCGAACAATATTTAAAGAAAGTAAATAGATATTTTCACACCTGTGCGACGTTCCGTGACGGCTCATTTTCGTTAGGTATATCTCGGTTCTCAATATAGTAGCAAGATAAGGTATGTATACCAGATTTTAAGTCTAAACAATAGTTATCAAATAAAAAGTTTTATCAAAATTAGTTAAGTAGTATTTGCGTGATGCTTAAACAAAAATATGTAAGTAACTTTAAAAAAAAAATGTTTAGAGTTTTTACCCTCCCTATAAGCTATTATAGCCATTTTTGCACAAATACCTTTTTAAAGTTCAGTACCTACAGTCAGTACACATACACACACAGTAAAGTCACAATTCTGTTACAGTTTTAATTATAGTAGGTATAATGTTTAATCATTGATTTATATGTACTACGTACTGTATAATATATTCCATCCATCCATCAGTCTTTTAACGTCCACTGCTGGACATAGGCCTCCCTAAGAGAACGCCACAACGAGCGGTCCCGTCATGGGGGATAATGCCGTAATCACCACGCTTGGCAGGCGGGTTGGCGATCGCAGTGGATGTTGTTAATACTCGAGGGAGTGCTGCTGCCCACTCCCACGGTATTCCCGTCCCGTCGGCTCTTAAGACTCCCGTGGGAAGAGAGAGGTGGACAATTCTGAAGCCGGCCCCACACGGCGGTGTATAATATATTAAGTTTAATAAATTAAAGTTTGCTATTGGAGGCGATGTGACGCGTTAATAAGCTTCTGATTCTTTAATTCTCTAGTCTGTCTGTCGGTCCGCGAGATCTTCCTTATTCCTTATCAAATTCCATGATTGATGGAAAATCATGGAATGGTATGACATTCCATGATTTTCCATTTTAAAGTTTATCATGCCGGCTAATGAAGAAGAATAGACTCACAGTCTAAAAATGTACTGCCCCTTTAGAATGAAAAACGAAACGTTAGACGAACTTTCGTTTTGCTTCATCGTGATTGGTCGCCTGAATCACGCGTCAAAATCTCGACTAATCAGGAATCACGCGTCGAACTGTTGAGCAATCACAATAACTCGAAACGAAAGTTCGTCTAACGTTTCATTTTTCATTCTAAGGGGGCTGCTTCTCTTAAATTTGAGATTTAAAATCATCTAAGAAAATTATATTATTATTAAGATTTTTATGAGTTCATATCATAACTAATCACTTACTGAGTGTGTTTATCAGTATTATCTTTCATGACCATTTCATTTCCAAATACTTTTCTTATCACATCATGGACCTCACTCTTATCGTTTGAACCGCTGCATACGCCAAACATAGACCGTAGCACATTCATCATTGGTGCCACCTAATTATATATCAAATATAAAATATAACACCCGTAATAATATACTACAATCTTCAATATTTTGTTGTCTCCTGGTCTCCTTAAATTAAGGCTTAATTTCAATGATCGTGGAATATTTTAATACTGAGATTCTTATAAAAAGATTTGACTTTTACCTAAGTTTATACCATGTAAATATAACCTAGTTTTAACGTAGAAAATAGGTTTTGATCGGTTAATTTTAATGAAATTTATCAGTAAGCTGTTTCTAAGATAGCTTTTAATATATCGTTTTATGAAATTTTTGATTGTATATTATAGGTAACAAGAACAAAATTATTTGTAAAATATTTCAAAACCATCATCGCACTCGTCAAAAATATAACGTCAAGCCTAATTTCAATCAGTTTTATAGAGTAGGTATTAAGATATAAAAAGTTTTTATATGTTTTTAAATTAATTAAAACATGACAAAATTAGCCTGTAATTCAAATACAATCAATGCAGTCGAAATGCGATCTCTGCGGAAAATCTGTGGCGTTAGGCTGGCAGACCGCATTCGCAACGACGACGTAAGAGAGTGAGAGTATTGGTGTAAAGATGCGAAAGGTTATTAATGCTCCGATGGTTCGGACATGTGGAAAGAATGCCGGACGAGCGACTGGTTAAGAAGATGTACAATGCAAAGTGGAAGGGTGTAGGTACAGGGGGAGATCGAGATGCCAGCGCACCACCGAAGGAATGTAACATAGTTCCAGTGGCCCGCCAATAAAGGCAGAGAGACGGCACACGGCGGGTTTCTTTAGTAGGTGAGGGCCCCACACTACGCTGTTCGTTGCTCCGAACGACGCGGTGTGCGGTTAGGAACATTTTTTCCCGCCTTAAGAAAAAAAACCTCACCTACCTAGACTCACCTACCTAGACCAAATCGGTCATGTATTGAAAGAAAGAGTCAAGAGTTTCCGAAACCGACGAGCGTGTATGAAGAGAATATTTATGAATGTTCTCTTAGCCTACCCTACAAGGGAGATGGCATGATGATAATTAAATTTAACCACTTTTTAAAGTACAAATTATTTGTGAATAAGGAAAAAGAGATTTTTTGTACTAGCGGGAATCGAGCCCGCGTCTTTTCCAATCCGGGGAAGTGCTCTAAGCCACTGAGCTAATGAGCTTGATGGTCGTAAAGACAAATGTGATAAGGAGATTGGGATGATCGAAAGATCTGTACTATAGCTCAGTGGCTTAGAGCCCTTCCCCGGACTGGAAAAGACGCGGGTTCGATTCCCGCTAGTACAAAAAATCTCTTTTTCCTTTATCACAAATAATTTGTAAGTTAATAAGTGGCGGAGCATGTCAAATGCTAAAAAATATAAATCAAAAATAAATTTAACCATTTCTGATTTAAACTGCTTGTTAGACATAACATATTTTATATGTCTCAACCATAAATATAATATGACCTCAACTATACACCTCTTAAAAAGATAAAGAGATGTGTAGTCGATGTCCTGCTTCTTCAAGTAATTGTTATATTGTTTTGTCATTAGAGAACCGAAACTATACTTTGCAGTAAAACTGGCAGTAATCAATTAAATTTTTTTCTTCTGGCTTCTGATGACAGGATGTCGCAATTTCACGAGCATCTATGTATTTCTCCAAGATATCATGCTAACGGGCTGGCAGTAATCAATAACCAGAATTTTAGGATATGTCACCCAAGAGCACCCATTAGTCACTTATGACCAAAAATGTGTATAACCTTATGACCCTCTTCCATTGAAATTCTCGAAACTAAAGCCGTTTAAATTTCTGTATATTTAAAGTTCCGAAAACCTCAAGCCAAACACTGATAATCGCTTTTCATAACGATCAAAGGTCTGATTCAAGTATTTTCCTCTCCACAATTTTAATGGTCTATAAAATATCGGCCGTACGAAGCCCGGCCGTGTTTTATTATTTTGGACTCGGGATTGTTATTTACTACGTTCTCTTTGATTTCTTTGTAGGGTCAGCAATCATTATTTCGTTTCACCGATTTATAGCGTTAAACAAAATAAATATATTTTTCTGACTGAGTTTTATTTTTACTTTATTTTTTGGTAGAAAATTTGCCTGATTTGTTATAGTGGGTTTGAGATTTGGTGACTGGCACCAATTTTTTTTAAAGTGAAACTTATTAGATCAGCTCAAACTTTTTGGTCTGTGTGTTGCATGTCGCGTGACGGTCGGCCGCGGAGTATAATAGATAAAGTGAAAGGCGCTCGCCAGAGCAGCCAAGGCCAATATGGTGGTGCCTATAGTTCGCAGCAACTGACAGTGTAGTGTATAGACTATTACTTAATGGAATATTATTCCAAAAATTTTTAGTTAAATGTCTATAATGTGAAAAAAAGTTTCACTTTTATCGTGGTTTCATAAAACCACACAATTTTTTTTTCTTGTATCTGCTACAGTTTGGGTTGACTAAGCGTTCGATTGAACAATAACAACAACATAGCATCACGCCTGTATTCCCCGAAGGGGTAGGCAGAGATGTATTACACACCCACAACTCGCCAGCTATGTTTAAGTCCCACGTAATAGGGGTGAGCCTATTGACGTTCGATTGATCATCTTATAAAGCCATTTCACTTTGATAAATAGCATATTTTAAAGCTATGGAATTCTTATTCTCTTCTTCTTGCTAAAACGTTGAGCAGTACTAGCTAATCTCTTTTTTATACGTCAATTGGGACTTTTAAGACTTGCATTGTCTTGGCTGAGCGAAATTGGAGCGTGGATGCTTGAGCAAGATCTGGGATTTAGTGATAATACCTCAACCAGATATCTACTATTAAGAACTTTCAGGGTTATCATCAATCCCATGTACAACATCTTGTTTTTAACTTCGAGTATAAAGATCATCTAAAAAAAATACAAGCAATATAAGGACAGAATTTTTATATGTTATATTTTTATATGTAGAAATTTCTTTACCTGTATAACCATACATTTGTAAACGCTCTCACCACTCGCTAAGTTTTGGTGTATTTTATATAGATATTAAATAATTATTAAGGTATTTGACAGGTAGAGTCCTCGTGATCCGAGTGACCAAATTAAGGCCTTCAGCTCCATTTAGTGACCGGAAGAGACTTCAAGAAATGGCGGTAGCATCAGGAAAATTCAATTCATTCTGTTTGCACATGTGGTCTCTGGACTCAAACTTCAGAATCTGCACCAAATGTTGAGTCCGTAACGAACATATACCGTGAATTACATAAGTACGTTTAGGGGATTTTCTGGGAAAATTACTACATTCGTTGTGCACTAGGCAAAATACGTTCCGTAGTTCCTTTCGGTGGTAAGTTTTAGATCTAAGAAATAAACTTCGTGGCATTCAAGATCTGTAAGTAAGTTCGTTATAACAAAGGTTAGAGAGAATTATTATATTTATATGACCTTTTAGTTTACAAGGTATTATATCAAATAAAGATGACTAAAGAGGTTACATTTTTCATACATGATAAAATATTTTGCGAGGTCGAAACTTTTTTGTGAGTTTGTTTGCAGTTTATGCTCATTGTTAGTTTGTACAAAAGTCCCTTCAGCCTACAAAGGTTATTCTATTGCGAAAAATTACTACTATTCTATTACTGTTTTAATGAGTAAAACTGTATAAAACTTCTCAAAGAATAATAAAAAAATGCCCTTAAAAGCTTCCAAACAACACAGTCGGCTTCAGTCTAGGTCAAGGTCAATGTCTGTTTACATCGCAACTATGCTTCAGCAACTCAGCTTTTATTACCTTTTTGTTTGTCTCGCTGGCAATGGAAATGTAATATATTGGCTACTGTGTTTGTAGTTCTTATTATAAAGTGCTAATAATGTGGCGGGCTATTCTAATAAAATTTTCTTTTTTGAAAATAATTTTATTAAAAAATTCAAATGTTTTGGTTTTTTTTTGGCTAGCAGCTAGTCAATTACATATTTACAGTATGTATATCGAATTCTTGTCTATACATATACATAAAGTACCAAGACCTAAATCACGCAATCTAAGCCCTGGTCTTAGAGATATAAAGTTTGAAGGGTGTGTTCTTTGTGTAGTGCAGGTATCCACTAATAAACGGTGATTCGAAATTCCTCCCCTAAGAGGGTGAAAATGAATTTTCTTTGATACTCTTTAGTACTTCAATTAAAAATATGAGACACGTGTATCACAGTTATTCCAAAATCATTAAAAAGGGCTTTGAAAATTCTACACGGCATAGGTAGTAGACTGACACACTGGCGCGCAGGGTGGCAGGGCGTGCAAGAGAGACCTTGTAACAACAGCTATCTGCTAGTAAAAGTTCTGTCAAATCGGTCTAGCCGTTCCGGAGATTAGCCGGAACAAAGAGACAGACAAAAACTTAAAAAAAAAATATTTTGGGATAGGTAGCGTATACACTCTCGTATAAGTACATAAAAGATTTTATTTAGACATTAAAAACAGACACTTCAATTTTATTTATTTGTATAGATGTATAGATATGTAACTGTAAATTTAATACTACCTACTGTGTTTATCCATTAAAACATTGTTCTCTAATGACACAAAAGCTTCATTAGTACGAAACGAGAGCTATTGCAATTAAACGTTATCAAATGCAAAATATTCCGCTACGCGATTGTGGTGAGAGACTTGACTGTGTTGATGTGAAACTAATTAGTTAGCTGAGATAATTATCATCTTAATAACAAATGAACGAACATCTCAATTAATAAAACTGGAATTCATTGTAAAATTCACTAGCGAAGATAAACCGGAGTTTTTGGCACGACGTCATGGCGAGCGGATGAAATCCTGTATTTATTAATTTATTGAAAATTACAGAAATGTATAAGGTTAATGACAAAACATTATTTTTAGCAGGAATTTTAGAATGGAGTAGTTCTTTGCAATTGGAAATCAATGAACAACTCAGTCTTCTGGTAGCCATACATGCTGATTTTGTTATCTTTTCTAAGATAATATGCGCTACTTAATCTGTGTAACTACCATTCGAACTTGAATTTTTTTTTTTACATTTTATTGTACAATTTTAATAAATTATTTTTATATGAAAAGAAACCGCTTCATTTATTTTTGCTTTTTTTGTTTTTTTTTTATAAAACAGGTGCGTAGGTTAGAGTAGGTGGTACATGACGGAGAGGCCTTCCTTGGAGTGCTTCTCTTATGAGAAAGCGTCGACCACAGGAGTATGAAAATCACAAAGATGAGCCACTAAAGCGCAGTAGAGAAAGGAATAGAGCGCAGCGAGAGTTTCGAAGACTTCGAAACTCTTGAAGACCGAAGAAAGGTTAGGCGTACCCACCATATAATATGGGTTTCGAAGTAAACGAAAAAATATCATCATGGTATACAATTTTTGATTTTTTAGTTTATTGTTGATTTTTAAAAACCGTTCGACCGATTTTGATACAATTTAAATAGGACCACTCCTCCTTTTCGATATTGGTTGAAAACGCTGTACCCTATTTAACGTGACTATTTATGTGTTAAGCTACTTAAACTCGCATCTTAACAATGTTACAGCATCGGGTGGGCGACGTACTCTTTCACATTTATCATGGGGAAATAGTAACGAATATGGCTTCTACAGAGATGAGATTTACAAACGAGATATTATACCTATATAGTCTGATATTTACGTTATAAATCTGGTTCACATAAGTATTTAAAATATATACGTCGTTAAAACATACTCAATATTTCTCCTCGTTTACAAATTTATATAAGGGACTAGTCTTTGCCGGTGGCCGGTGGTAGGCCGGTGTATCTCAGGTTATCGATATTATAGCGGAATAAAATATACACCAATTTTAAGTCTAAAAGAGAGCTATCAAGTAAAAAGTTACATCAAAATCCGTTCAGTAGTGTTTGCGTGATGTGCGAACAAAAAACAGATTTTTCTCAAACAACCGATTGAATCGCGTTAGACTCCCGGGAGTCTTATGCGTGCTAAGCGAGACAGTGCCAAGGCCACGCGAGGCCGCGCGAGTCCACGCGCCGTAACGCCGGGTGGACACTTTTAATGAAAAAAATTATAAAAAAAATCATAATAAATCTTACCCATTGTTGAAAAATCCATGTTTATTGTCAAGTATAATAACTATTTTATGCACTAAAACACTTAAAAACACTATCCACTAATTATTGTAATAACACTGACGTTATAAAACGAAAATTTTCCACAAATTTTAATTTTCTTTCACTTTCCCGTTGAAAACTCGATTTTATTACCGCACGGTTCGAGTCCATTGGCGCATCTGGATGACGTTTACGTTTGAGAATTATTTCTCGTTGATACAATTTAAATAGGCGTAGGCAAAAATCATACACAGGATTATACAATGAACCTCAAACTAAGAACTAGACAGAGCGAAGAAAATTCTTTGACATGTATGAACGAGAACACGAGATACAACTTACTGGTGCAAAAAACAGACAGAGTCATAGATTTTTGTCTTTGTCGCCGTGGCCAGTTTTTGGTATTGTCACGATGTCAAAATTCTTTGTCTGTCACGATTCAACTGACATAACCGAAAATGTATATAAAAATTCGGGTTTTACATTATATATATAATATTTACGTATTAAATCAGTGTTTTGAGAAAAAGACTACGTGATAATAGTGCTTGTAAAATAGTTTACTATGCTACAAAAGCTACAGTGAGCGAAAAAATACAGGTATAACATTTCATTCTTATGTAGTCGAAAATGAAATAATTTAATGATTGAATGCTGTAAAGTGATATAAAATGGACTTTTTTACTCGTAATTAATAATTGCTACTAAGATACACTCGCAAAACACGTTTTCTAGCTAAATTTCTATTATTGAGAATTGTTTCGGTGTTGCCTTATTGCGAATTTAATTTGCCCAGTTTTCACTTTACTAATAAATTTATATGTAATTTATGAGATGATGATAAAAAATTACCATTTTAGGTTTTCCTCTAATCCAGATGCGAGATCGAAATGGGTGGATGCTACGGGAAAACGAGGCAACCCACGAAATACCCAAAATATGTTTCACGATATTTTGTTGATGTTTCATTATACATAATAAGAAAATAGTAACGTTGGGAGCAAAATCATTGCCAGTGAATATGTTCATATAAGTATAGCTTTTAAAGTCTTTGTACTTCAACTTTCTAAGTAAATCTCAATTCTAGATTATGACTACCGCTGTAGTCATAATCTAGAATTCAGAGAAACTGATTTGCTATTTCTCTTGTGACACCTGCCTGGGGTTTAAGGGTTTCATAATAAATTCGAGGAGACTAAATAAGATATATTCACACCCCAAATGGTAGGTGGTAAAACAAATTTATAAGGTCGTGGTATTCGTCCTATAGCTAACTTCACCACTTGTACTTGTAGTACTCTCTCTCCCGTGGGACTGGCCATGAAGCACATCGTTGCGTTTTGGTCGTAGCAGGAGATTCTTTCATTTCATATCAGTGAAGTGAAATGGTGAGTAGCGGCTTGACAATACTCTCAGTATAGTTGAGTCCATGAGCGACGGTTGACATTTACCATCAGATGGGCCGTGGCTCGTCTGCCACTAAATGCAATAAAAAAAAGTGCTTATTCAATTAATTAAATCAGCGCTGGAAGGATGATAATTCTTTTCTTATTTGACCCAGAAAAGAAAGAAAGATAATTTAATTGTATTCTTGTGTACTAATATTTTATTAAATATAACTTATTATTATTTATCAGATGAGATATCAAACAGAACGGCAATATATAAAGAAGCAATACTTATCTTGCATCAAGAATAATAGAACGTGAATATCCGACATAGTTTGCATGCTGAAGTGGCAATGGGCAGCCCATATCGCTCTACGAACTGACAACCGTTGGGGAAAAAGGTTCTCGAGTGGCGACCACGTATCGGATAGCGCAGCGTAACATGCCCTCCCACCAGATGGACCAAATATAATATGGTCAAAGCGGCAGGGAGCCGTTTGATGTAGTCAGCACAAGCCCGCTAGTTCTGGTATTCTCTTTGGGGAGGCCAATGTCTAGCAGTGGACATTTAAAGACTGATGGTTGGATGAATAGAAGGGGTGGCAGATTTACTTTTAAATAATCATTTTGATAAACGTTGCGATTTTCATTAAAATATTTGTTACGAAGAGTTTCTTATTTACGACCTAGTTAAAGACTTCATTCTAACTATCGTTTAATTTGCCCAAATATGGTTAAATATTTGTCAACCTGGCAACATTTAAAAAAAAAATTGCTGTTTCAAGTGCGCCCACGCCGTGGCTCCGTCTAGTAGTTCTTAGTCTGAGGAATGAACAGACTGTATCGGGCAAAAATTCAAGAGTAGATAGCATTGAAAGTGAAGGAGTAGGAAATAAATTTATAGAGCCAAAATTTTTTTTATTATCTTTGCGATTACGCTCTCGGCGCGCCGCTTTCGCCTACGCGATGCTGACCCCTATTGCAAACCTGGGAGATTCTATCTGTATGTTGAGGGGATGAACAGACACAGCTCTGTTACAGCTTTATAATAGTTAGGATGCCTATTATGTTATGTATCATAAAAAATCAACGGTGAGACTTGGAACAGGTGCGCTGCATTACTGCCATGGTTTCTTGAAAAGGCTAATAATAGCTAACGTTGAAAAAACATACAGGAAATAACAGGAATAATATTTATGAACACAATCAAATACTATGAAATTAACTACATAAGCGATTATTCTTAATTCTAGAGAATTACATCACCATCGTAACTCGCAAAATTGGAAATCTGACAACAAGCTGACTATATCGCGAGTACACATTAGAATGAGTATAACATGCTCCACTTTTTTATGTGATAGACGAGCCACATTACAAGTGAGTATTCCCACTTGGTACCTAGCCCTACCGCCTTGTGATGTCCATCCATCCATCCATCCATCCATCAGCCTTTTGCCGTCCACTGCTGGACGTAGGCCTCCCCAAGAGAACACCGCAACGAGCGGTCCTGTATTGTTTCGCTCATGTGGGGGATAGTGCCGTAATCGCCACGCTTGGCAGGGGGTTGGTGATCGCAGTGGATGTTGTTAATACTCGAGGGAATGCTGCTGCCCACCCCGTATTCCCTCAGTCGGCTCTTACGACTCCCATGGGTGGAGAAGAGGTGGGACAATTCTAAAGCCGGCCCCACACGGCCTTGTGATGTTATGGGTCATAACTTTATTGCTTACTTTCCTTTATCACGCTGTACTACATCTTCGTTCGGTCTTAGTACAGACACCCCAGGGACAAATTCATCACAGATTATTGTTGTCTGATGAAGAAGATGTAACCTTTACGCCTAAAAGATATCCTCGATGGATTTTAAAGTCAATAAAAATGCACTCCATCCATCCATCCATCAGCCTTTTAACGTCCACTGCTGGACATAGGCCTCCCCAAGAGAACGCCATAACGAGCGGTCCCCTCATGGGAGATAATGCCGTAATCACGACGCTTGGCATATGGGTTGGCGATCGCAGTGGATGTTGTTAATACTCGAGAGAGTGCTGTCCACTCCCTCTGTATTCCCTTAGTCGGCTCTTACGACTCTCATGGGTAGAGAGGGGCGGGACAATTCTAAAGCCGGCCCCACACGGCCCAGATAAAACCCCCCAAATAAGCACTAGACCAATGATATTGTATATAAAAAGAGGATCATTGCACTAGACCAACTTAATGGACTATAAGTCTGTGGAAATGGATCTCCTTAAGAAATAAATATTGGTACAGCAATGTGTTATATAATAAAAAAGACAGTAAGATCCTTGAGTGTATACGCATATCGACAAACGAAATTGATGTCTTCTGATTACTTAATTTATTGAATTGAAGTACGACCTACGTACCTATTTTTATTACAAGCCTGTTACTATTTGTCATTAAATATATATTCGACGCTCTACTGTAATATTTTTTTATAAGTAGATTAGTGACCCGGCCCGGCTTTAGTTGAGTGAAATTTACTAATGAAGAAATGCTTTGGAATTTTGCAATACATCTCACTAGTATATTTTTATTATTATAGACCCGGAGGCCTAAAACCCTCTCTCAAAAAAAGGAAATATAGTCTGAGTGTACTATGTAGGTACCTAGGTACTTGAGCGGAGGGCACGGTCTGATGCAGACCACCGTTCGGCCCGACCCGTAATCCTGAACGGACAGGACCGGGGGTCTTCGGACCACGGGGAAGAACTCCCCTATAAAAATTACCCCAATCCAAGCTCTGCCGCCCGGCGAGGGATGAATGGCTGGAGGGTATCCAGTCGCGAGGGCGGCACCACCATAGTCGAAGGACTTAAAACTTAAACAACAATGGCGAAGAATAAAAATACTACAAGTCCCCAGGAGGGTCCCGGATGCAATGCACCTGGGGAATCTCTCACAGAGCTGAGTCCCAAAACCGGCTCTGTCTGCTTCAAGTATATGGGGGGAGCACTCAACGCCAATGAAGAGAAAAAAAAGAAGGAGTTGACGAAGAAGAGGAGAACCCGTGGGAGAATAAGCACTCCCGTGGGAAGTCCTATGGAGAGTGGTTCTGCTGCTGACACAGCGGAGACATCGGACGGCGGCAACACCCCTGCTGCGGTCGTAGATGTCTGCCAGCCGGAGACATCGGGGTCCCGTGCGGGCGCTGCCGACTTGGAAGGCAGCCTTCGCGGCTCTTGAAGCGGTCGATTGCAAGGGAGGGCGACGCTTCGGAGTCCGAGGCCAGCTCAACGTCGATGCCCCCGCCAGGCAGAGCCAGTAGATCGGCCATAAGGGGCCGAAACGCAGGTAAGTACCTAGGTACGGCGCCACGTTCGTTGTCACAAGCGGACGCGGCTGAAATCAAGGAGTTGGGAGCGGAGCTATTGGTGGAGGAGCGGGCAACCCTCCTCACATCGAAGCTCTGCGAGGAGCCTTCGGACGAGGATGATCCACCTACAGTAGAACAGATTGCCCAGAAGGTTTCCGACGCCCTGGCCATCGTTTCCACGGTGGCTAATGGGTCACGGGGCCTTCAGGGCAACTTCGTGGAGGCTCTCAGGAAGGCCTCCGAAGTCGTAAACACTTCGGTGGAGTCTCTCCGGCGTAACCTAGTGCCAGGAGAGACCGGGAAGCCTGAGGCGCACTGCCGCTGCAAGCGCCTCGAGGTGGAGGTGGCAGAGCTCCGGAAGGAGCTAGCCAGCCAGCGAGCCCAGCTTGCCAAGGCCGGGCCGGGAGTACAACGGTGAGCGTGAAGCCTCCGGCCCCTCGTCTCCTGACAGAGGAGCAGATGCGCCAGGTCATGGATCGCGTCAACGCGGTCTATTACGTACGTATCAGCTCCGTAAGCGCTAGGTTGCCACCGGAGCCAAGGCTCCGTCCAGCATTGGCCGCGGACAAGAAGGTCACGCCACCTTCAGGCTTAACGCCGCTGCCCTGTTGGCCGCGTGGGCAATTGCTTCGCGCCTGCGGCCGCGCCGCCCAAGGGGCAGGGCAAAGTTACTCAAGGCAAGGCGAAGACGGTGCAGAAGGCTGGGCAGCGCCCTAAGGGCCAACCCAAGGAGGGTTTCCCTCCACTTCCGCGTGCTGGCCAGCCCTCGCGGGCCCCGGCAACCATTCCCCGGGATTTTCAAGTCCCGTCTCTCGTTATGTCCGACCCTGCACCTTGTGACGGGGGCTGGCAGATTGTGGACGGCGGGAGGAAAAAACCCGGGGTAAGAAGAAGAAGGAGGCGGTGACTGGGGCTGCTATCCAAGCCATGGAGCCTGAAGCGCCAAGGGGCAAGCCCGGCTCTAAAAAGAAGTCGCGCATACTCCAGACACCCAAAACGGCAGCAGTGGTGATTACCATGCTGCCGGGGGTGGAGGGCCTGTGCTACCAGGCCATCTTTAGGAAGGCCCGGGAGGAGATCGACGTCTCTGACATTGCAGTCGTCGCCGCCCGGACTCGGGAGGCCGGACAGGAGCTCGGATTTTAAAGTTCCCTGGGGCGGATGGTCCTAAGATGACCGACGCGGTAGCTGCAAGGCTGCGAGGTCTTTTTGGGGAGGAGAGTGGAGTCCGAGTCACAGACCGGTGAAGTGTGCACAACTGCGCATTTCCGGTTTGGATGATTCCGTGATGGCTGATGACGTCCGGGAGGCCATCGCCTCGAAAACCGGATTCTCGGATGCCGTCAGGGTGGGCTCCATTCGCACCGGTCCCGGCGGTGTGGGTGTCGTTTGGGCAAGTTGCCCTGTCGCGGCGGACAAAACTCTGGCTGACGCAGGCAGACTCCTCGTGGGTTGGAGCTCCGCGTGGGTCACCGTGCTGGAGCCCTGGCCAGCTAGGTGCTTTAAGTGCATGGCGGTCGGGCACACCCGACCAACGTGCACCAACTGCTTTGACTGCAGCAGTCTTTGCTTCCATTGCGGTCAGGCAGGGCATAAGGCGGCGACCGCCCCTCACTGCCCCGCGTGTGCAGCAGGCAATCGGCCTGCTGCACACGCGGGCAGTGCCTGCATGGGCATGACTGCATGGGTCGCAGGAGCCGTGCTGCGTATATTCGTGCCCAGAGGTCCTATACCCGCAGTCGGCGGCGCAACCGCGATGGGGAACGGGAGGGCCAGCTGTACGAGGCGTAACGCACTTCGCGGGCCTTTTTCAAGCTGGCCATCTGCCGCGCCAAAACCGCGAAAAGGCAGGAGATTCTGGATGGTCTCAACTGTGACTCCTGGGGTCGCCCGTACCGTGTGGCACTGAATAAGCTCCGCTCCCAGGGCCCCCCTCTCACTGAGACCCTTCAGCCCAGTCTCCTCACCGAGGTGGTCGAAGGCCTATTCCCACGATGGGCGGAGCACACGCCCCCGATCATGGCACAGCCAGGTAGCGACTGGGAGGCCGCCCGTCACCGTGTCGGAAATGGGGGCAGCTGTTTCGCGGATTCGTTCCAAGAACACCGCCCCTGGCCCGGACGGGATACCCGCCCGGGTGCTGGCCCTGGCTCTGGACCACCTGGAGCCCCGCCTCAGGGGGCTGTTCGACGCATACCTGGCGTCCGGACGGTTCCCTGACTGCTGGAAGGTGGGGAGGCTGGTACTTCTGCCGAAGCCGGGACGAACACCGGATTCGGTCGGGGCCTTCAGACCCATCGTGCTGCTGGACGAGGCGGGTAAGCTGCTGGAGAAAGTCCTCGCAGCTCGCATCGTACAGCATCTGCGCGACGTCGGACCCGACTTGTCGGACGCCCAGTTCGGTGCTCGCCGAGGTGTATTGACGGGCGTCGCAAGAGCGGGAGGGGGGTGGTCGTCCCACACCCAGCGTGGTGGCCAGATGGCAAGGCGATGCCCGCCGAGCTGCCATGGCCAGCTGGAGGGCGCGGCTAAAGGCGAAAGAGGCCGGTATTCGGACCGTAGGGGCGCTCCAGCCTGTGCTGGAAGAGTGGATGAGGCGACGGCACGGAGTCCTTACCTTCCGACTGGTGCAGGTGCTGTCGGGGCACGGTTGCTTCGGCAGATATCTGCACATAGTGGCAAGGAGGGAAGCGACTCCGAGCTGTCACCATTGCTGCTGCGACGAGGACACGGCCCAGCACACGCTCGAGTCATGCCCAGCTTGGGCCGAGCAGCGCCGTGAACTCGTCTCGGCAATAGGGGGGGACCCCTCGCTGCCGAGCGTCGTCAGAGCGATGCTTGGCAGTGACAGGAATTGGGCAGCGGTCGCTGTCTTCTGCGAGGAGGTCATCTCGCGTGGAAGGAAGCGGCGGAGAGGGCTAGGGAGGCTGATCCTTCCGCAGACCCTAACCGCGAACCGCGCCAGGCGTGAGTATTTGCGCCTAATGCCGCCCTAGCGGAGGCTGCGGGTGGATGGACTGGGGAATGTCCACCACCCGCAAGGCTTCCCGCGAAGATGCGACGCTCCATGTGCATGCGTCGATCAGTTGAGGGTACCCGAAAGGGTAAGCCGCCGGCGGACCACTGAAGGAATGTAATATAACTATATACAATGGAACCACCGGAACTCCGGTGGCCTGCCAATAAAGGCGGAGAGACGGCGCGCGGCGGGTTTAGTGGGTGAGTGCCCCACACGACGTTCGTTGCCCCGAACGACGGGGTGTGCGGTTAGGAACATTTCCCGCATTAACAAAAAAATAAAAGAAAAGGTACTTAGGTGTTCATATAAAATTTATACTTAGCTAAAAATTGTACCAAAAACGGGTAATTTATGTGCTATAAGCTATTATACACGTTTTATTATACAATTAAGCTTTAATGTACTCTAGCATTCCACTTGTCAAGAGTGACTATAATCAGATTCCATTGTATAAGGAATTGGTCTCATTGCAAGTTATTTTTAACGCATATTATTGTTACAATATCGTTTCCACCTCCATTGCCCAAAGTACACCCAGATTCAGATCAAACATTAGTGGATCAAACAAATTAAATTGTTGTGCGGAAATTGAACCCACGACACCCAGCTCGAAAGGTCGGTATGTATTCCAAACCTCTTCAGCATCTAAGCAGTCAATCATTAGCCTAATATGATTCAATTAATTTTAGTCTAATTTGAAGAAAGACTTTTTCTATTAGTCAAGATTTCAAGGCGTGATTTAGGCGACCAATCACAAATAATCACAATGAACTGAAACGAAAGTTCGTCTAACATTCCGTTTTTCATTCTAAGGGGGCTGGTTATAAATAGTATGAAAATGCCATGTCGATAATACACCATCTGCCGTGAAATAACAGCAGTAAACGTCCTCGTTGTCTTGGTTCGTTTTGCTTATCGCTACCAGTTGGACCGACGCTTCATAATAATGGATAGGTATTTGACTTGCACAATGACTAGCCGCTAACATAACTATAAACTATGATAATAAAGAGCGACTGGAGTGTTTTATGGATCTGTAAACTGCATTACGAAGGCGTAAATTATGAATAACTCGATTAAATTAAAACAACAGAAGAATTTGCAATGCCTCGAGGAAGGTAACGATCATTTCTCATGCATATAAAGCATTAGATTCGAAGGGTTGTTCGCCCAAATAAATAAATAAATATATTTATAAAATAAATAAATATAAATAAATAAATATATTTATTTATAATATTTTATTACAAATTACTTATAATCATTTATAAAAAAGCTACAAAACGCGTATTAAAGACAAAAATCTTTTGAATTATTTCTAAAGCATCTGGTCACTGGCAGCCAGCGCTGGCTTGATATTTGCCTTGTGTAAACAGTTTTTCAAGCCAAGCCAGCGCTGCTTGCCAACGCTGGCGAGAATAGACCGCCCGTCTAATTTTCTAGCCAGTGACCTCCGCCCGACCCCCGGGCCAGCGTTGCGGACACGTGTAGACGCATCTCGCCAGTCACTGGCGAACAAAAAAACGTGAAAACGTGTGCACACCCGAAGAAAAAACGCTGCCTTGTCTGCAGGACTGGCGCCAGCATTACTGGCTTCGTATAAACTCTGCTTAATGGGTCGAGGGGTAGCCTTTGATTTGTTGTAATTTATAGGTATAAAAAAATACCTTTAAATTAACCTTTTATTTAAATACCTTTTCACGCGGCGGCGTACGGTCACGAACGTTACCAATATTTCCAAAACCGCTTATGAATGTCGTACAGCTGTCTAGCAGGTCCAATACGACCAGGATAATTCCACCTAATGTCATCCGGTAAACAATTACTATTTTTAACGAGGTATGATTTAACACGTTAGTCGATCTTAAAACTTATAAAACTGTTCAACATCTATCTTAATCCACTGATTGATGAACATAGGGCTCTTCGAACTTAAACCGTGATTTACTAAACAAAAGAAGAATACAAACATATTTAGAAAATCAATCTAAGTAGAGTCATTAAAATTCTTGTCTTGATTTTGATGAAATGTTTTAGAAGAGGCATCTACTTGTTATTTATGTGCGTGATATACATATAACCATGACCGTAAACATCGAGGATTATTTTCGTCTATCGCGTAAAACAGCAAGAGTTCCGATTCAATATAGGTATTTTTTTAGATACATTTATCAGACCTCCAATAATAATTCTTGACTTTTATTATTCTGTTTTTCACAAAATTCTCAAACCAAAATCTACCCTAAGACATCTACTTTATCTAAATGTAGGATTTGTAAAACAGCTTTAGTAAAACTAGACAACGTTTCTTGTAGGAATCCTACAATGTTGAGATGAAATACAGAAATGGATTATGTGTAAATATCATAGGCGTATTTTTTCGCTTATGGTAAATACGACCACGATGTTATTGTTTTGACATATTCTCACTACGCCTTACATGAATAATCACCTATATTTCGCACGGGAAACTGACATATAAACACTTCGTTGTTGGTTCTCGCAAAAGTGTGCATCTTTTAACCGCAGGGTACCGAATTCGAATTTCGAATTGGACTTTTAGCAATACTTTTTGCAAACTCTGCAGATGGTATGTCGTATAACTAACTTACATAGCAAACTGTGGCATGTCTTACATCAACCTTTGGGAATAAAAGCGAAAGAAAAAATGGACACACCCATTTTTTTTCTAGTTACATTACTGTGTATGAGGGATTTAGGTGGGAGGCTGTCAAATTGTAGTGGCTCTATTTACCCGAGAATTCTATGCAATTTTTGTGTAAGTACCTGGAAGATTAAAGAATTGAAATACTTTAATTTCATACATGTGAAATGAAGTGGTGGGTGGCTTGATAATATCTACTCTCGGCATAGTTGAGTTCATGAGCGACGGTTACCATTTACCATCAGGTGGGCCGTGGCTCGACTGCCACCATACGCAAAAAAACGCTATGCTGTGTAGCCACAAAATTTCTGCGACTTTTCCCACTTTTTTTTAATGTTGGATCTTTGGAAAATAAATGTACATCGGGGTTATTACTTTTTGGTACACCATACAGAAGCATATTACGAGAAAATTAAAATTTACCAAATTACAGGTTATTATAGATTGTATGGAAATGTCACTTTTCAATGGCCATGTCGATTATACGCCATCGGTCGTAAAAAGATGGCAGTAAACATTCCCATTGTTTGTGGAACCCAAAAAGACAAAAATACATATGGTAGAACAACGCCGTTAAGCGCAAACGTGGCAACAATAAGTGCTATAATATCCTCGGTAGTTTACGGTTAATAAAATTTCGATTAAGTACGGATCTGAAATTAATCCGGGAGGCGTGCTGCGGACGGTTTATTGTGCAAATCGTGAACGATCGTAAATGTTAGACTACGGTTGTGTATTAACCGTAAAGTATACAGATTTTAGTGTAAATTACAATAAGTAGGTAAAATCATACTTATATTCAATAGGGTTATACCCCCTGAGTCTGTCGAATAAGTTATCTATGTAATAGAGTGACTGACTGCTGACATAATCATCGCACAGCCCAAACTCCTGGGGCTAGGACCGTAAAAAATCACATATGGGCTGTTTGATACTGTAGGTGAGCACTAAGACAGGATTTTATGCAAATCCTATCCAAAATGGATTTTTCTTACTATAATACGAGCCGTAATGCGCTAGTGTCTCATATATTGAAACAAGAAACTAGATATACTGCAACATGATCCGTGTGGTGACGGACTAAGAATACAAGTGTCACCAATACATCCTTTCCCGCGGGTGTCGTACGTAAGGAAAGTAAGCAATTATCACCCATTGCATTACTGGTGGTAGGGCTGGGTACCAAGTAAGATTGTTCCTTTGCTATCGGACCAGAACGGGTCGGTAGCACCGTCTTCTGTGTGAAGCATGCAGCACGTCAGTGTGTTTTGGCTGTAGCAGAAGATAACCGTTAAATCTTTCATTTCATATCTGTGAAATGAAGTGGTGTGCAGCGGCTTGACAATACCCTCAGTATAGTTGAGTCCATGAGCGATGGTTACCATTTACCATCAGATGGGCCGTGGCTCGACTGCCACCATAAGCAATAAAAAAACAGATTAAGTAAAAACGCCTTTAAATTCCTGTGTCAAGAACTTCGCTATAAAATTTACTTTTCTCCGCCATTATTAAAAATTGCGTAAAACTAGTTCTAGGCGACATAATCCTACATATAATACAAGTACCTACCTATATATTAAATTCCAATAACAACAATTAAACTTTTCATAAACACATAATAACTAAATGCTAATCTGCTGTAAACAAAGTATCAAGTGAAACGATGCAGAAAGGCGCACGCGCGGGCAAAGAATATAATAATTACAATAAGTAGGTACTCATATTACTCTTCAACAGTGTCCGAGTGCGCGCAAGAGATCCAATAATTGAAGTTCAAGATTTAAAATGTCCGTACCTAGAAATCAAAGCATATAAAAAAATAAATATTATTACTAAACCTTTTATAATAGGAGCCTATGACATTAATATTTAGCAAATTAATCACGTATCTTACTTTTTGGGTGCAGTAAATGATTTAACAAATACAGCGATGGCAATTTCTAAACGTATCATTCATAAACATTCGTTCAATTCCTAATGTGTACATCGCATTGTTTAACTAAAGTAACATAATCGTGTCGAGTACACGTTAGTAAAGTTAAAGCGTTCGTGCTGCCGATCAAATTCGTAATAGTTTGCGTATAGTTATCTCGATATTCTCGATACGATTATTAACGTAAATATTATATGTTCGTGCTAGAGGTACAGGTACCTACCCTCGCCTACCATCATTAAAAAAAAAGGTCAACTACTGGTCCCGTGTCAAATAATAGTCCCCCTATAAATAGTTAGTAATGCAGAGCTTTGACCTTAGTTTTTGTATGTAAAAACACCACAGAAAATCCCTGGAAATATATGAAGTAACAGCTTATTAATGATCAGCTGTTGGACGTGGGTCTACTCTCAGAATGAAATATTTAATATATATAGTATTCTTAGTCTGTGTGGTGAAGGACTAAGAATACAAGTGTCACCACCCCATCCTTTCCGACGGGTATCGTATGCTGATTAAAGGGAAGTAAGTAGTTATCATCCATTGGATTACTAATGGTAGGGCTGGGTATCAAGTGGGAGTACTCACTTGCTATCGGGCCCAAGTGGGTTAGTACCACCGTCTCCTGTGTGACCGGCCATGAAGCATATTGGTGTGTTTTGGTTGTAGCAGGAGACAGCCGTTTATTCTTTCATTTCATATCTGTGAAATGAAATGGTGACCAACGCCTTGACAATATGCTTGCTTGCTCGGTATCGTTGAGTTCATGAGCGACGGTTACCATTAACCATCAGGTGGGCCGTGGGTTATCTGCCACCATACGCAATAAAAAAAAATTAAGTTATATTACACTGGGGCATTGCTTGTGTCTAATGCAGCAGTTTGTAATAGGATATACGAGTTTGGTGCTCTATTAATAGACAGGTACCACTCTAGAAACTCTAAAAATAGAAGCGAAATTCACTCAACTATAATATTTGTCAGAGAAATAACAAATAACGATAATCAATGATTTATTATTACAATAAATTGTGTCAATAAACTGTCTGTTTTTGTGTAAACACTTTTATTATACCTATGTCTGTTAGACTTGAAATTATTGTGGGTAAATTGTAGGACGTAGTGATGTGACTAGTCGCGAAATTGGTTTTGACATGATTTTTTCAAATTAACTGAACTGATATTTAGATATTTTTTATATATATCTTTAGCATCATTAAACACAAAGTGAAAAATGTGAAATCGAAAATAACAGTCACGGGCAGGATTTGAGCCTGCATCCCATCATGCTCCCAAAAATTGGTAAAAATCTTAATTGTAAAATTAAGTTCATCTGGTTGGTATAATGTATGAAAATGCTTCCGACAGATGGCGCAGGCGTCACCCAAAAGACGTTAAGTATGAATGTGTTATCGAAATTAGCAGTCAGGAGCAATTGTCACGATGGCTGAATTGGCAAAGCATCTGAATGGTATCCAGGAGATGCAGGTTCAAATCCTGCTCGTGACTGTTATTTTCGATTTCACATTTTTCACTTTGTGTTTAATAACTTGAACTGATGATGCACAGAAGCACTATATAAAAAAGACAACAGAAATTACTAGATTAAAATATTGACGTTCGTGAACACGTAACTGCCTCTGTGGTGCAGCGGTAGTGTAAGCGACTGCTGACCATGAGGTCTCGGGTTCGATCTCCGGGTCGAGCAGTGTTATTGAGGTTTTTCGTAAAAAGTTAAATTCTCAGAAGCAGCCAGGAGTTTGGAAATGTGCACGGTAGACGGCAATAGGCTCGCCCCGTATTACGTGGGACTTAAACATAGCTGACGAATTATGGGTGTGTAATACACATCTACCTACCCCTTCGGGGAATACAGGCGTGGTGCTATGCTTAATACCCCACCATAAAATGTTTTTTAAAATTTGAAAATCGCTTAGCTACAAAAATATAAGCGCTTTATAGGTACTTTACTCCTGTAAGGTGTTGCGAATAGTAATCTGCGCACCAAATTTGTCGAGTCAGGCGAAATACGACAAGTACAGAGTCAATTTTGTAGTGGATAAGTTGACACAGCCTCTAACAAATGCTCGCTCGGAACTTGAATCATATTTTTGCTACAGAAATATTCACTGGAGCAAACGCCTCTTTAGACAATTAAGGCCATGAAAAGTACTTTGTTGGTATAATGTTTTGTTTGTTTTGTAACTGTGTCATTTCCTTTACACGCCTGTGTTGTAGGCCTTAATTTTTTTTATTAAGGCGGAAAAAACGTACCTAACCGGACACCCCGTCGTTCGGGGCAATGAACAGGGTAGTGTGGGGCCCTCACCCACTAAATAAACCCGCTTTGTGCCGTGTCTTCGCCTGTGTTGGCGGGCTACTGGAACTATGTTGCATTAAAGTACAAATCATAATATGTTGCATTACTTCAGTGTTCGCCTACAACACCCTTAAAGAATTTATTGAATCTTAAACGGTTACCGTAGCCTACAGTCGCTAGTAACAGTGGGGTTTTTTTTTTATTGCTAAATGTGGCAGGCGATCAAGCGGCCCACCTGATGGTAAGTGGTAATCGCCACTCATGGACTTTAGCAACACCAGGGGCACAGCCAAGCCGCCGCCTACAGCAAGTTAAGTGCTCCTTTCAAACTTCGTTTAAAGAGGGACATGTCGTAGCGCTGGGGAAACACCGTAGCAGGTAGGTCATTCCAGAGCTTACACGTACGTGGTAGAAAAGAACGCTGAAAACGAACTGTCTTTGACGAAATCGTTTCCAGGTGGTGTGGATGAACCCTACCGCGACGTCTCGTGGTTCGGTGGTAAAATGGTGATGTCAGTACCACCTCAAACAGCTCCTCCGAGCACTCCCCATTGTAGAGCCGGTAGAGCACACAGAGGGACCCGAAGTCTCTCCGCCGCTCCAACGACTCCAGACCCTCCGTGAGATCGGGATCATCGACAATTCGAATAGCACGCCTTTGCAGGGAGTCAAGTGGGTCGAGTTGGTACTTACGCGCATCTGCCCAGAGATGTGAGCAGTACTCCATATGAGGGCGGACCTGTGCTTTATATAGCACAAGTCGTTGCCTCGGTGTGAAGTACCGCTTGGTTCTGTTCAGGACGCTTTGTTTTTTACTCGCCAATTTGGCTTTGTCTTCCAAATTACTCCCGAACTGGACTTTGCTAGAGATGTCCCAATGCTCTCGGAGACCGGGAGAGTTACCCCTTGGAACTGGGGCGCCACGACAAATGCGTCCTTCTTTGCAGTGAATGCGCAAACCTGTGTCTTCGTGGGGTTGAATTGAACCATGTTCTTTTCACCCCATTCCGAGGCTCACCCAAAAGAGCGCTCGACTTCAGACACAAGTTCGGTACATCTCTCCTCCAGCATATTACGAGGGACTTTCTGACGGCCGGTATATCGCGCATCACCCGTACTGTCATCCGCATAGCAATGTATATTCTCTATTGAGAGCAAGTCATTGATATGCAGGATGAACAGTGTTGGGGACAGCACCGAACCTTGTGGTACGCCAGCATTAACCCCCATGGTATCGGAGCAGAAGCCATCTACTACGACTTTGATGCTCCGACCATCTAGGAAGCTGGCGATCCATTTGCAGAGTCCCTAGGGGATCCCATAAGATGGTAACTTCGATAGAAGAGCCCTATGCCAGACCCTGTCGAACGCCTTCGCAATGTCCAGGCTGAATGCCAAAGCTTCACCTCCACTCTCCAAGGCCTCCGCCCAACGGTGGGTAAGGTACACGAGAAGATCACCAGCAGACCAACCGTGACGAAAGCCGTATTGGCGATCATTGATCAGCTGGTGATACTCTAGGTACTGCAAAAGTCGGCGGCTTATGACCTTTTCCATAACCTTGGAGAGCAGAGATGTCATTGCGATTGGCCTGTAATTCAACGGGTCCGACCAGTCACCCCTTTTGGGAATCGGGTGAACATGGGCTACCTTCCACGAAGCAGGAACCCTGCCGGTACTGTATGAGCGACGGTACAGGCGCGTTAGGACGGGGGTCAACTCAGGGGCGCACGTTCAAAGAACCACTGCAGGGTTGCCATCCGGCCCGCTCGACTTATAGACGTCCACCAGCCGCAGTTCCCTCCTGACCGCACGTTGCGTAATTCGGATTTCAGGTAAGGAGCTTTCATACCGCGGGATGGTAGGCGGTGTGGCTGCCCCGGCGTCCAAAGTCGAGTTCGAGGCAAAGAATTGGCCCAAAAGATCGGCCTTCTCCTTGGCACTGTGGGCTAAATTGCCATTCTGTTTCTGCAGCGGTGGGAGACTAGACTGGCAGAAGTTGCCCTGTGCTGCCTTGGCGAGCGACTAGAAAGCACGACTCCCGGCAGGATAGCTTCCGAGCCGCTCGCGAAGTCTGGCAACGTGTTCTGCCTTGGTTTCGGCAATAGCCCTCTTGTTGCACCTGGAAGCAGCATTAAATTTACACTTCTCCTCTTTGGCGTTCGGATCCCGACTTTTCCTGGCCCTGTTTCATGATCAGTTGAGTATATTGATCAGTATAAATAATAATAATAATAATCTTTATTGCAACAAACATGGTACGTACAATAGCTTTTTATAATAATTAGTGTTTCACATATTTGGCCAACTATTAGCATGCAATAGTATTAAATTACACATTTAGGAATCTTACATTTTATATAAATCTGACAAAGTATTTTACAATATTATCATCTATACATATTAAATTTAGTACAATATTTTGTTATAAATTCATCAACCGAGTAAAAGTACTCCTGCAACAACCATTTCCGTAACTCATTACAGAATCTCTTATATGGTAACTGCGTAATTGATTTGGGCAGAGCGTTATAAATTAGGGGAACCATATAAACACAGCTACGTCGAAATAGTTCCAACTTAGGGATTGGTATTTCAATATCCAAATGTGTTACTGTTCTCTTATTGGTATTATCTTTCTTATTAAATAGTTCACGATTAGACCTTAAGAACTTAGTGACTTCATAAATATATATGCAGGGAACAGTCAAAAGATTATGCGATTTAAATGTCGTTTTACAAGAGTCCGACCACTGCATGTCAAATATTTAGCACTTCTTAGTGCATTCGTGCTAAATATTTATTGCTCAGAAGACAACAAATATTTTCGAAACTTCAGAAGAGTTACCCCACACGACTATGCCATATCGAATTATAGAGCAGACGTAAGCATGGTATACCATTATCAAGGTAGGTCTAGAGGTAACATTTTTAACTTTTTTCATAGCAAATACGAAACGATTGATTTTTTTTTGATATTATCTATGTCTATGTGAGTAAAAGTGGAAAAAGATAGTTTTACTGCAAGCCGGACACGAACCTGTAAAGACATCTAAAAAAAATTTGAAGTGGAGATTGGGTGACACTGTTAGGTGACTGCGAAAGCTTAGCGGTCCAGAGCACTTCCCCGGATTAGATGGGACGCGGGTTCAAATTCTGCTCGCAGTAAAACTCTCTTTTTCCCCTTTCTCAAATAAACAGTTGAGGAGTTATGACGTGAAAGCTTAAACAAACAAGCGCACTTTCGCATTTATAATATTAGTAACGATCAGGTTAAACTGTGATAAATCGTTTCATACTTAAAAGTCAAATATTGACGATAATTCAATTTTAATTTAAAATACATATCATTCAGAGACGATGTCTTTGGCTCCCTTTTTTATTTGCACGCCTCATAAGCGAAGCGTTGAGGTGTGTACTACTCTCGTTTCACGCAGAACAGCTGATTTTTCAAACCTAAAATGTCTCTATATATCATATATTGCACTTACATACAATATATATACACACACATATCAAGAAAAAACACTATTTATAACACTCATGATATTTTTGATGACATTTTTGTTATTTAAACTAGTTAAAAAACTGTTTAAAAAACTTCTGTCTTGGACGTCCGTGTGTTGTAGGTATATTCGGATAATGTTTGTTAATACGATAACGACCGAAATACTTTACTAATTGAGTCTTTTTTTTCTTTTACGATTCAGTATAATTACGAATAGAGCCCTATCACTTTTCACGGTCTGATTCGATGTGTTTTAATTGTTATTAAATAAACAAAAAAATAGTGAATATTTACGCTCGACTCGACGCTAAAACCAGCCCTATACCTTATGTCGTGAGAACTACTTCTATAAACCAATATAGTAATACTTCTTAAAATTAGCGCTAGATAGCGTATAAGACATGAGAAGGTTCTTTTTGAAATTAGCGCTACTATGTGTTTTATTGAAAACTACTTAGTAAGAAGACCAATACTTATAAAATAATCAATTTTATTGTGAAAAATGAAGATTATGAGGCTGCCCTTTTGGATTTTCCTTTTGGAGATAACTGTTCTATGATTTGCAGCTCTTCGAGCTCAAAATTCTGATAGAGGTTTCATAAAACACTATTCGTTGAATTTTCAAATCGCAATAACTTTTGAATTAATGAACCGATTTTCTCGTAGTTTGCGGCACGCAGCTTTTTGAGCTCTTTTTGTAGTGCTTGAAGAATCTTAAAGCTCGAACTGGTCAGACTGAAAATTTCATAGAAATTCTGAAAAAAATAATTTTTAAATTGATTTCGACAACGATATTTCTCTCACGAACGAATCAACCGATTTTGACTGGACTGGCGGCGATCAACGTAGTTTTTTTGATGTTAAGAGCTGATTCGTTTTTTTGGAATCGATCGGTAAAACCGTTCAAAAGTAATTACAAAAAAAAAACACATTAAAAAATTTTTTTTTTCGTAGTTTTTTGAGATTTCTCGAGATCTACCTGTTCGAATCGGTCCTAATTGTATTCAAAATCTTAGTTTGGTCAAGTCCTTTCGAATAACGTTAACCGTGATGAAATCAGTCAAGCCGTTCAAACGTTATGATGGTTTTACATATACGGACACACACACACACATACATAGATACAGACATCATCGCGGAAACATTCGGGGAAGCTTCCTAGGACCTCAAAACGTCAACATCCGTTGAAAAATCGATTTTCGAAAAACGGGGTAAAACAGGATAGCTTCCGAGCCGCTCGCGAAGTCTGGCAACGTATTCTGCCTTGGTTTCGGCAATAGCCCTCTTGTTGCACCTGGAAGCAGCATTAAATTTACACTTCTCCTCTTTGGCGTTCGGATCCCGACTTTTCCTGGCCCTGTTTCATGATCAGTTGAGTATATTGATCAGTATAAATAATAATAATAATAATCTTTATTGCAACAAACATGGTACGTACAATAGCTTTTTATAATAATTAGTGTTTCACATATTTGGCCAACTATTAGCATGCAATAGTATTAAATTACACATTTAGGAATCTTACATTTTATATAAATCTGACAAAGTATTTTACAATATTATCATCTATACGTATTAAATTTAGTACAATATTTTGTTATAAATTCATCAACCGAGTAAAAGTACTCCTGCAACAACCATTTCCGTAACTCATTACAGAATCTCTTGTATGGTAACTGCATAATTGATTTGGGCAGAGCGTTATAAATTAGGGGAACCATATAAACACAGCTACGTCGAAATAGTTCCACCTTAGGGATTGGTATTTCAATATCCAAATGTGTTACTGTTCTCTAATTGGTATTATCTTTCTTATTAAATAGTTCACGATTAGATCTTAAGAACTTAGTGACTTCATAAATATATATGCAGGGAACAGTCAAAAGATTATGCGATTTAAATGTCGTTTTACAAGAGTCCGACCACTGCATGTCAAATATTTAGCACTTCTTAGTGCATTCGTGCTAAATATTTATTGCTCAGAAGACTGAGCAACAAATATTTTCGAAACTTCAGAAGAGTTACCCCACACGACTATGCCATATCGAATTATAGAGCAGACGTAAGCATGGTATACCATTATCAAGGTAGGTCTAGAGGTAACATTTTTAACTTTTTTCATAGCAAATACGAAACGATTGATTTTTTTTTGATATTATCTATGTCTATGTGAGTAAAAGTGGAAAAAGATAGTTTTACTGCAAGCCGGACACGAACCTGCGTCGTAAAGACATCTAAAAAAAATTTGAAGTGGAGATTGGGTGACACTGTTAGGTGACTGCGAAAGCTTAGCGGTCCAGAGCACTTCCCCGGATTAGATGGGACGCGGGTTCAAATTCTGCTCGCAGTAAAACTCTCTTTTTCCCCTTTCTCAAATAAACAGTTGAGGAGCTATGACGTGAAAGCTTAAACAAACAAGCGCACTTTCGCATTTATAATATTAGTAACGATCAGGTTAAACTGTGATAAATCGTTTCATACTTAAAAGTCAAATATTGACGATAATTCAATTTTAATTTAAAATACATATCATTCAGAGACGATGTCTTTGGCTCCCTTTTTTATTTGCACGCCTCATAAGCGAAGCGTTGAGGTGTGTACTACTCTCGTTTCACGCAGAACAGCTGATTTTTCAAACCTAAAATGTCTCTATATATCATATATTGCACTTGTAAAAACATAGAATATATATACACACACATATCAAGAAAAAACACTATTTATAACACTCATGATATTTTTGATGCCATTTTTGTTATTTAAACTAGTTAAAAAACTGTTTAAAAAACTTCTGTCTTGGACGTCCGTGTGTTGTAGGTATATTCGGATAATGTTTGTTAATACGATAACGACCGAAATACTTTACTAATCGAGTCTTTTTTTTCTTTTACGATTCAGTATAATTACGAATAGAGCCCTATCACTTTTCACGGTCTGATTCGATGTGTTTTAATTGTTATTAAATAAACAAAAAAATAGTGAATATTTACGCTCGACTCGACACTAAAACCAGCGCTATACCTTATGTCGTGAGAACTACTTCTATACACCAATATAGTAATACTTCTTAAAATTAGCGCTAGATAGCGTATAAGACATGAGAAGGTACTTTTTGAAATTAGCGCTACCTATGTGTTTTATTGAAAACTACTTAGTAAGACCAATACACGATTAGTTCTTATAAAATAATCAATTTTATTGTGAAAAATGAAGATTATGAGGCTGCCCTTTTGGATTTTCCTTTTGGAGATAACTGTTCTATGATTTTCAGCTCTTCGAGCTCAAAATTCTGATAGAGGTTTCATAAAACACTATTCGTTGAATTTTCAAATCGCAATAACTTTTGAATTAATGAACCGATTTTCTCGTAGTATGCGGCACGCAGCTTTTTGAGTTCCTTTTGTAGTGCTTGAAGAACCTTAAAGCTCGAACTGGTCAGACTGAAAATTTCATAGAAATTCTGAAAAAAATAATTTTTAAATTGATTTCGACAACGATATTTCTCTCACGAACGAATCAACCGATTTTGACTGGACTGGCGGCGATCAACGTAGTTTTTTTGATGTTAAGAGCTGATTAGTTTTTTTGGAATCGATCGGTAAAACCGTTTAAAAATAATTACAAAAAAAAACACATTAAAAAAATTTTTTTTTCGTATTTTTTTTAGATTTCTCAAGATCTACCCGTTCGAATCGGCCCTAATTGTATTCAAAATCTTAGTTTGGTCAAGTCCTTTCGAATAACGTTAACCGTGATGAAATCAGTCAAGCCGTTCAAACGTTATGATGGTTTTACATATACGGCCACACACACACACATACATACATACAGACATCATCGCGGAAACATTCGGGGAAGCTTCCTAGGACTTCAAAACGTCAACATCCGTTGAAAAATCGATTTTCGAAAAACGGGGTAAAACAAATAAATTCCCAACTTTTAAATATTTTCAATTTTCTTAGCGCGAAGTTAAAAAAAAATTATCTGTAATTGGCTTACTCTACAAATAGCATGTATCGCTTCCAAAAAGCCGTATAGTGTCCTTAAACTTTTCTCCTTTAATAATGACCAAAATCCTCATCATATCGGTTTCAGATGATATTGTATCTAAATAAAAGATAAAAGCTGGCCTCTCACTTACGCAGGTTGGCATTTACATTTCATTTTCTGATCCAAATTAATCTGTGGCTTATAATCTACAACCCGAAATCCCAAAGATGGGACTATTAATTTGACATCTCAAGCATTTTATGTTTATTAAATTACGTTTTATCAGGGTACTTGCTGATCACGGTCGTTCTTTAGCAGAGGCAAATTTTAATAAAGTTTAAAGTTTTAAAAGCTTAGGGTAAAATAGTAAATACTTTATTGTATTAAAATTATGGTGAGACAAGTGCTTGAGGCACCTTTAATCTGTTATACCGGCAAGTAACTTATATTTAGGAGCGTTTACGTCGACCTGGGTACGCCGGGAACTTGCAAACGCCGCTGCATTCTATTTTTTGTTTAGGCGTGAAAATATGTCATGGGATCACGGTGGACGGGGTCCAAATCGGTGTGAAGACCCAGATTAAGTATCTAGGCCTGGTGCTGGACGGGCGGTGGCGCTTTCGCTAGCACTTTCACCACCTGTCCCCGAGGCTCGTTGGCGCGGCGTCCGCCCTTGTACGGCTGTACGGCGCACCTGTGTGGGCGGAGTCCCTGGACGCGCCGAACAGGGCTCTTCTGTGGAGAAAATAAAGAGTCGTCGCGTCCAGGCTCATACGCGGATACCGCACGGTGTCAACGAGGCGGCCTGCGCATTGGCCGGAACCCCTCCATGGGCCTTGGAGGTGGAGGTGCTCACCGAGGTGTATTGGAGGGCGTCGCAAGAGCAGGTGAGGGGCGGTCGTCTCCTGCCCAGCGAGGTGGCCAGGTGGTAGGGTGACGTCCGCCGAGCTGCCATGGCCAGTTGGAGGGTGCAGCTGGAGACGCCCGGGCCACTCTCTAGACCGTAGGGGCGCTCCAGTCTGTGCTGGAGGAGTGGGCAGGGCGACAGCACGAAGTCCTTACCTTCCGACTGGTGCAGGTACTGTCGGGGCACGGTTGCTTTGGCAGATATCTGCACATAGTTGCAAGAAGGGAAGCGACATGTTGGATGGGTAAAATGTTTTCCTAATTTCTCTTGACCAGTAGCTGCTTTTTTTCGTAGATAATGGAATGGCGGACGTGACAGCACAATTTCATACAAGTCAGCAATTTCTTTACCACCAGAATCTCATGTGAAGAATTCGGACAAAACTGATGTGGCTAGTGCGGTACAGTATTTTTCTTTAAATGTTCATAGTAAATAGACCTGCTCTGTTACAGTTTTATAATTATACCGAGTTCGTTGCTCAGATCACATCTATACGCAACACCACATTTAAACAGAGATCTAATTTGTACCACGTTATACCTAAACGTAACACAAACATCACTAGTTCTTTTTATATAATCTGACGAACTTGCGAGGCTTGATGTGAAAAATAAGACGCAAATATCCTTTATATTGTGACGGTTAATGTAATATTTTAGAATCACCGTAACCTTTTTGTGCTCACAACAGATAATGTTTTTTCCTGTTTGTTTATTAATATTTATAAATAACTAGATTTTGCCACCAAATTCGCTTGCGAGAATTGGGTGAAAGTAACATAAATACGTCATACTACGGCCCATAATTATCTTTGTTCCATAATTTCCATCTCACGGAATCACCGTCATCATCAATTATCAATTTTTCCTGGATAAAATGTGGCGATGACTGCACAGATGGCGGAGTGGTTAAGACACCGGCCACCTGAGTGTTGTGGGTTCGACTACCACACAGAACGACTCTTTGTGTGATTTACAAATGGTTGTTCTGAGGCAGAGAGAATTTAGTGTCTGTGAAATAGATAGTAGGTATGTCTGTAAAGTTTTTCAACGATTGTTCCTTACTGCCAATTCCCAGCAATTCCCTGCTTCCTTCTTAAAAAATAAAGTAAAAAAGCAGTCATGAGGACTGCTGACAAGAGTGAGAAATTAAAATTAAAACCTAAACTTGAAAAAGAAATTGCGTCACTGAGTATATATATCTATTCATTCGCAGCTGGCCCAACGCAACAAGTAATACTAATAGGAACCAATATATAAAAAAAGTAGAATAACGCGCTTTTAGAGACTATGTTTTAAGTGCCAAGTCATCAAGCGAAACTAATTAATTTTAGACCAACCAACCCATTGTTCATGATTATAAAGTCTATATAGTGCCGCTACTCTACACGAATATCCTTGCACAAGGTCACGAAGATAGTCTAGCGATATTATAGTTACCTCTCTGGCTTATTCAGCAGATTTAACAAAGCGTTCGTGAAGATGACTTTGGTTCAACCTTGATTTACCTCTAAGCTAATGAAATAATTCTCCTTAATGTTCACAATTCCCATGAAATATTCCATGTACACATCATAAAATATCTATTAACATATTTTGCTAAAATTACTGTATTAACATACCAGCTTTCGTGGAAAGTATCCCGGGATGAGAACTAGTCAACACAGATTTCAATTACTACGGGCTAAGGTGAGGTGACCAACGCTACCGAGGCTAGACTATATACCGGATAATCTGCCGTGTGGTGCCGGCTTTAGAATTGTTCCACCTCTCTCCACCCATGGGAGTCGTAAGAGCCGACTGAGGGAATACCGAGGGAGTGGGCAGCAACACTCCTTCGAGTATTAACAACATCCACTGCGATCGCCAACCCACCTGCCAAGCGTGACGATTACGGCACTTTCCCTCATTCTTGGGGAGGCCTATGTCCAGCAGTGGACTTTAAAAGGCTGATGGATGGTTGAATGGACACCGGATAATCGAACGATTTTATATGCAAGGATTTATTGGCCTCCCCAAGAGAGCACCAGAACTAGCGGGCTTGTGCTGACTGCATCCAACGGCTCCCTGCAGCTTTGACCAAATATTTGGTCTATCTGGTGGGAGGCTACATTACGCTGCGCTGTCCGATACGTGGTCGCCACTCGAGAACCATTTTCCCCAACGGTTGTCAGTTCGTCGAGCGATATGGCTTGCCCATTGCCACTTCAGCATGCAAACCCGGCGGGCTATGTCGGATATTCACGTTCTACGGATCTCCGTAATAAGAATTCGATCACGTAGAAAAATACCAAGACTTTGAGCCTTGATGCAAGATAAGTATTGCTTCTCCATAAATTGCCGTTCTGTTCGATATTCTGATCTCATCTGGTAAATAATAATAAGTGATATTTAATAAAATAATACTACACAAGAATACAATTAAATAATCATTTCTTTCTTTTCTGGGTCTAATAAGAAAATAATTATCATCCTTCCAGCGCTGATTTAATTAATTGAATAAGAACGTTTTTATTGCATTTAGTGGCAGACGAGCCACGGCCCATCTGATGGTAAATGTCAACCGTCGCTCATGGACTCAACTATACTGAGAGTATTGTCAAGCCGCTGCTCACCATTTCATTTCACCGATATATAATGAAAGAATAAACGGCTATCTCCCTATCTCCTACTACGACCAAAACGCAACGATGTGCTTCATGGCCGGTCCCACGGGAGAGAGAGTACTATAAGTGGTAAAGTTACTATACTATAGGACGAATACCATGACTTTATAAATTTGTGTTGCCACCTACCATTTGGGGTGTGAATATATCTTATTTAATTTTGTTTTACTCCTGGGTTTTATTTTAAAACCCTTAAACCCCAGGCAGGTGTCACAAAAGAGAGCAAATCAGTTTCTCTGAATTTTAGATTATGACTACAGGGGTGGGTAGTCATAATCTAGAATTGAGATTTACTTACAAAGTTGAAGTATAAAGACTTTAAAAGCTATACTTACATGAACATATTCACTGGCAATGATTTTGCTCCCAACGTTACTATTTTCTTATTATGTATAATGAAACATCAACAAAATATCGTGAAGCATATTTTGGGTATTTCGTGGGTTGCCTCGTTTTCCCATAGCAGCCACCCATTTCGATCTCACATCTGGATTAGAGGAAAACCTAAAATGGTAATTTTTTATCATCATCTCATAAATTATATATAAATTTATTAGTAAAGTGAAAACTGGGCAAATTAAATTCGCAATAAGGCAATACCGAAACAATTCTCAGTAATAGAAATTTAGCTAGAAAACGTGTTTTGCGAGTGTATCTTAGTAGCAATTATTAATTTCGAGTAAAAAAGCCCATTTTATACCACTTTATCGCATTCAATCATTAAATTATTTCATTTTCGACTACATATATGAATGAAATGTTATACCTGTATTTTTTCTCTCGCTGTAGCTTTTGTAGCATAGTAAACTATTTTACAAGCACTATTATCACGTAGTCTTTTTCTCAAAACACTGATTTAACACGAAAATATAATGTAATACCCGAATTTTTATACAAATATTCAATTATGTCAGTTGAATCGTGACAGACAAAGCATTTTGACATCGTGACAATACCAAAAACTGGCCACGACGACAAAGACAAAAATCTATGACTTTGTCTGTTTTTTGCACCAGTAAATTGTATCTTGTGTTCTCGCTCATACATGTCAAAGAATTTTCTTCGCTCTGTCTAGATATATTGAGTCTGAGGTAGTAACACAAAATATATTTACTTTAGTCTAAGATTTACTGCAATAAAGTAGGTTCGAAAGAAGAAAGTTTTAGCTGGTAACCCTACTGGGGCTTGGTGAGTAATTCAGTTAGACTCTTTTTTTAGATTATTCTACTCTTTGAGTTAGACAACTTGCCTCAGCTTCTATGTAGAATGTAATTCAATTATAAGTAAATTACAGTTACGAGTGGGAGCGTGTATTTTATTATTATTTGTTTGCACATAAATCGTGCTTACTTGTACCATATCTTATTTAATGTTTTGGGGTAGGTAAATCTTGAACATGACTGTGTCAAATTTCAATTACTTGCATAAAATTTATGACACTTATTATCAAACTTAATTTTTGTTGAATAAAAAAAAAATTTGTAGAAATACATTGCGATAGATGAGAAAATCATAAAACAACGTCATGACTTCATAATCCATCTATGTGAAATACTTACACAACAGCGGGACGTAGGTATCTATTTTAATCAAGGACCGTACAACCCCAGTTAAGAGTTAAACCATTCGAATGGGTAAGCCATTTATGTGGTTACCTTTATAGTGATGTAACTCTTTTTTTTTTCTATGCTCAAACCCAATGAAAGGGTTACACCATCATATTGATAACCCATTCAATAGGGTTTACGCTTGAAACCCATTACAAGTGTTACCCTTTCAACATGGATAACACATTGAATGGGTTCTATGCTTGAAACCCAGTGAAAGGGTTACACTATCAATATGATAGCCCATTGAAAAGGGTATATGCTTGAAACCAATTGAAAGGATTATCACTTCAATATAGATAGCACATTGAATGGGTTACCCATTCATTATAATTGGGTTACCATATGGTTATTCAATGTGCTAAGTAGACGGTGAAGTACGACATCGCTGGCGGCATCGGCCGACTTGTAGACGAAAGTAAGCGAATCACGTGCTACCTACCTACTTAAACTATTATAATATTTAGATGCGTACATAATAAGGTGTAGGTACATGTTCTGAGTTTCTGACAATTATCTTGTATGTAATCATTATGTAAGCTTATCGTGTTATAATTGAATGAGCAATGTGTAAGTCAGAATATTGTCTGCCTTTTATTATACCTACCTATAGTAATCTTTTAAATAAATATTAGGTAGGTAATCAATCAAGCACCACCGAAGGAATGTAACATAGTTCCAGTGGCCCGTCAATAAAGGCGGAGAGACGGTACACGGCGGGTTTCTTTAGTGGGTGAAGGCCCCACACTACCCTGTTCGTTGCCCCGAGCGACGGGGTGTGCGGTTAGGAACATTTTTTCCCGCCTAAACAAAAAAGCATCTAATTTTCCTTCACAAAATTTCATGACGTGTTTAAAACTAGCTTCTGGCCGCGACATCGTCCGCGTGGAAAAGTTACTTTGGTCTAACACTAATTGGGGCCACACATCATAAATGCGTGCGCAGTAGGTACTTGATTATTATTATGCTGCGATGTTATTGATGTGAAACATCTATTGCGGAGGGAGGGTAAAATCGGTTGTTAGCGTGGCGACGCTTTTATTGTACCTACTTGTTCCGTTCAAATCTTGCAAGTTAAATTTGACATACTTCCCGGTTTATATACGTGATAATACAATATTATGATGACATGGAGCTGATCTGATGACGAAGCTGGAAGGTGGACATAGGAACTCTATAATAAAACGGCGCAACCCCATCGAGTTTGGGCTCGTATGATTCGTCTTGCCGAGTACTTTGTGTCTAGATGGTATCCAGGGACTGATGATGAAGCTGGAAGGTGGCCATAGTAACTATACAATGAAATGACGCAACCCCGTTGAGTTTGGACACGTTTGATTCGTCTTGATGAGTACTTTGCCTTTAGATGGTATCCAGGGTCTGGTGATGGAGCTGGAAGGTGGCCACAGTAACTCTGTAATGAAATTACGCAACCCTATCGAGTTTATACTCGTTTGATTCGTCTTGAGGAGTACTTTGTCAAGTTATTATCATTTTATTTCTACAAAATATGTTTCACATCTGCTAAACGTCTCGCGACGTCCAGATTTTTTTTTAAACTGCGATATCTCCTAAGATATTTATTGAAATCGAATGATGTAAAAGTTCTATTTTGTTTTAAATTAAATACTTGCGATGAATAACGTACCTATTTATTTAGATAAAGATTAAATCATTAGAGCACTTCCCCGGATAGGAAGGGACGCAGGTTCGATGCCCGCTCGTACTAAAATACTATTTTTCCTTATTCAAAAATTATAATTTGTACTTTAAGAGTAGCTGAGCATGTCAAGTGCTAAAATATAGATCAAAATGTTTAAAAAAATCGCGCCATCAAATACTATGAATTTTAATTGCAAAATTAAACTTACTATATTGGACTAATGCATGTAAATGCTTCCGATAGGTGGCGTTGGTCGTTAAGACAAATTGTGGTAAGGAGATTGGGTATTTCTAACAAATAGTACGGTAGCTCAGTAGATTAGAGCACTTCCCCGGATAGGAAGGGACGCAGGTTAAATTCCCGCTCGTACTAAAATATTCTTTTTCCTTATTCACAAATTATAATTTGTACTTATAAATCTGTCAACTCCATCTGCTATTTTTTTTTCTCTCTCAATATTTGAGATAAGGGGGCTCTATTAATTATATGAGGCGTTCAGTTAGTTTAGCTAGCCGTATTTCTTCTAAGCTTACTTTTTCTTGGCGAATAACCCTTAATAATTTTTTCAAAGTGAGTGAAGTCACGGTGGCTGAATTGGCAAAGCATCTAGATGGTATCCAGGGGATGCAGGTTCAAATCCTGCTCGTGACTTATTTTCGATTTCATATTTTTCACTTTGTGTTTAATGTATAGTGCTAAGCATGTCAAATGCTAAAAATGTATATAACAATATCTAAATATCTATAGCGTTTGCGTCATTATTAGGTAAAATCTTAATTGAAGAATTAAGTTTACCTGGTCTATATAATGTATGAAAATACTTCCGACAGATGGCGCAGGCGTCACCCAAAGACGTTAAGTATGAATGCGTTACCGAAATTAGCAGTCAGGAGCAATTGTAACAATGGCTAAATTGGCAAAGCATCTGGACGGTATCCAGGAGATGCAGGTTCAAATCCTGCTCGTGACTGTTATTTTCGATTTCACATTTTTCACATTGTGTTTAATAAATCATATTTCTTTACTAAAATATTGCTAAATATTACACGACAATACTGACCTGGATTCTAGCGTACTATCTAATCAATCCTATGTACTTCCATCCATCCATTAGCTTTTCAATATCCACTGCTGGAGATAGACCTCCCCAAGAGAACCTGCCTGCCTGGTCCTGCGGCGACCGCATCCAACGGTTACCCGTGGCTTTGACCAGATCGACAGTCCATCTGGTGAGGGGCCGTCCTACGCTGCGCTGTCCGTGGGTACATAAACTTCATGTTTTATGGCTTCTATGTGATCACGTGGTCAAATCTTTCAGTGCGTATATCTGCGATACTATATATTTCAAACCCATCATGTGCGTACTTAAACTTCATGTTTTATGGCGGATCGATTTGGACGGGACTTTCACTAGCAGATAGCTGTTGTTACAATGAGCGTGTTGCCAAAGTCCATGAGCGGCGGTTAACACTTACCATCAAGTGAGTCGTTTGTTCGTCGGCCACCTTTGGCAATAAAAAAAAACCTCTCCAAACTTCTCATGTCTAAGACCTAAGATCACACAGTACAACACTTTGTGAGATCCACAAAATATGGTTGTTTTGAGTCAGGGTGTACTTCGTGTCCGTGAAATTGTATGTTTTTAAATTCCCCTAACTAATACAGGGATTATTCCTTAGTGCAGTGTTGTCTTTAAATAACCAACAGACGTTTTCCTGGCCGAACATTGACGTTTCGATTGGATGGAGCATTTATTTTAGCTACTAAGGATTATTTTCTGGTGTGGAAAAATTTTATTGTTAGGTAGGGCCTAAAAACCTATCGCGGCGCCACCTACCGGGTCCAAATGTGAATCTAAGCCATCCCGGTACTTAGTCAAACATACACAAAAAAAAATTAGATTAAAATAACTTGAAGATAAAATCCTGAAATCATATCGTGGCGCCATCTATCGGGTCCAAATGTGAATCTAAACCATCCCGGTACTTACACAAAGATACATAAAAAATTTCGTCAAGATCGGTTCAACGCTTTAGGAGGAGTTCAATTACTAACACACGGACACAAAAAATATATGTAATAGATATATAAGAAACCTATAACTATTATAACATAGGTACCTGTAATGCATAAAAGGCATAGGTACTTTTCATTTTTATTCCACTAAATTCTGCAGGCGTATAGTCCTACACTTCTACACTAATATTATAAAGAGGAAGGAATTGTGTTTTTGTATGTTTGTAACGAATAAACTCAAAAACGATTGAACCGATTTAAAACTATTGGACCGATTTATGAAAATTCTTACATCATTGGAATGCTACATTATATTATCCCTGAGACAGAGAGATTTGTATTTTTGTATGTATACAAATACCATAATACTTAATAGATAGATTTATTACTTATTAAAAATAGTAATTACAAAAAAGAACTACTTACCTATGTCCTGTATAAAGAATAAATATAGCAATGATGCTAACGAGGATAGAATCACGCGGTACTGTCATTACTCTCCAAAAAAATAAAACAAACACCTTAAATTATGTCGAAAAGAACTTGTACTCCAAATAAGTATCAAGACACCGTCTAAACAAACATCTTTGTACACTTAATGACGTAGATGTTTGCTTCTGAAACATCAAACGAATGATTAGATCAAAGAGTCTTCTATAAATAACATCGCCATCTGTGTGCGTCGCGTTATTGATGATCAATTTGTTGTACAATTCCCTTCTCAAATACTTTTGATTTTGTGACGAATATAAATTAATTGTACAATAAAGGCAGCATTTTAGTTATTGATATTCTAACCACAATTCGGTCACAGCGACCAATAATATCGGAGAGTAGTCATTAGGACGAAAATGTTGTGTACAATGCATCATTGTCAATGAAGTAGCTTCTACACAAAATAATGCAAACGCATTCTTGAGATAGGAGGATAGTAACTCAACAAACCCGAGCTTATTATCTGGCTGAAATGTTATCTTCTGATGCATAGAGATATTGTTAAACTTTTATCAAGGCTGCATACTCTTACCATAATAACGACAACGTAAGAGAGCGAGTAGGTATGAAAGAGAGTATTAGTGTAAAGATGCGAAGGGCAATGATCCGATGGTTCGGACATGTGGAAAGAATCCCGGATGAGCGACTGGTTAAGAAGATATACAATGTGAAAGTAAAATGATGTAGGTAACTGCAGGGGGAGACCGAGACTCACATACCTATACCAAATCATGTATTGAAGGAAGGTGTAGTTAGGAGTCACCGAAACCAGCGAGTGTGTATAAAGAGAATGATGAAATGTTGAGGAAGCGAGAGATGTATGCAATACAGCCTCTGTTTTCTCTGCCTACTCGCAAAGGAGATGGCGTTATGACAAGTAATTAAGTACCCTCACCACCAGTAAACTTCTGCCACCTAAGAGTGTGTGATGAGGACTAGGTATACAAATATCATCATTTCAGGGAAAGGGAAGCAGTTATCATCCATTGTATTACTAGTTGGGTACCAAGTGGGAGTACTCTCTTGTTATCGGACCCGAGTGTGTCGGTATCACCATATTCCACGCGACCGACTGGGAAAGAATACCTTGTGGTACCATTAGCATTTGATAGCCGTCCATTAATGTTTAGCCACGGCCCTCCTGATGGTAAATTGGTAAATGGTAGATGGTAACTGTCGCTCATGGACTAACCTATACCAGGAATATTGTCAAGCCGCTGCTCACCATTTCATTTCAGATATGAAATGAAAAAATTAACAGCTATCTCAAATATGCTACAACCAAAATCACATCGATGTGCTTCATGGCCGGTCACACGGAAGATGGTGGTAACAACCCGCTCAGACCCGAGCAAGTGAGCACTTCAACTTGCTACCCAGCCCTACCACCAGTAATGCAATGGGTGATAACTGCTTATTTCCCTCAGTGGCCTCGTATGACACCCGTGGGAAAGAATGGGGTGGTGACACTTGTATACTTAGTCCGTCACCACACGGATAATGTATTTCCCATTCGCAAAACGAAATGGTTAGCAGTATTATTAGTATAGCTGAGTTTATGAGCTACGGTTTACGCTTAAAAAAAATTGTCTATGGCAGAGAAGCCATGTCACACTTGATGGAAGTGTGACATGGTTTCTCTGCCATTGACAATTTTTTTTTTTTACCTGCTCTTTATTTAGGACATCATCTCATTGAGTTGTAAAATTGTTTCGTAAAAATCTGTATTTAAATAAATAAATATTCACGGACATTTCACACAACGTCCTCCGGTCCCAAACTAAGCTTACCGCTTGTGCTATGGGTACCAGATTACGGATATAATACACACGCATATACACGCGTAGCCCTGGACGGAAATTTCAATTTCTAAGAAACTAAATGCGTTGCATACAAAATTCGTTATTATAAATGTGTAGCTTTTAGAGTAGAAAAAACCACAATTCAGTTGCAACGTGAGCGCCGCGATTAGGGAATGTTTTGCTCCCGACAATAATCGTCGCTCCTGGCAAAATTCATTGCAGGTTATCAAGTACAATACATAAGTGTGCATTCTAGATATATCGTTTAATATTTTTGGAACTTTCATATATTTAAAGGTTTCTAATAGTATTTCCAACAATTGTTCTACAATTTGAAAGATATGTTTAAAAATGTTACATGAAAACGATCGAGTACCCCCGGATGCACTAATGCCGGGTAACCCTCAGACATGGGTTTACATTTTGAATTAAAGTATTTAAGCATTGAATAACGCAATATTGTTTTAAAAAACAACAATCGTATTATCATTTTGCATCATTTTGCTTATATGGAACGTATTCTAAAATGTTGTTATTATTGTTGCAAAAAGACTTGCAATAAAACGAAATTTAAAGGAATAACCAGTGAAATTTTTAAATGGGGTAAATTAAATTGAGAGAAGCAAGGGATGTAAAGACGGGGCCATGAAGACTGTGTTAATATTATATAGATGCATCGATTTTTTATTGTAATTATGATGTTTGTAAGGACAAAAAACGTTTGGGATACCATTGACCATTTTCATAACATTTACTATAACAACATAACACCACCATTACTATGCCCGGGGCTACCCGCCGTGTTTTGAGACGCTAAAAATAGACCATAATTGTTCTCAGTATATTTAGATACTTTTATATATATTTTTAGCATTTGAAATGCTTAGCACTATACATTAAACACAAAGCGAAAATGTGAAATCGAAAATAACAGTCCTACACACATCCAACATCCTGCTCGTGACTGATATTTTCGATTTCACATTTTTCGCTTTGTGTTTAACTCAGTATATTTCTTTATAAAGTGTGATAATTGATTCGTGTTGTAAACAACATTATAAAGTTAATATTATTATAGAAGTCCTAATTTTATTTTAAGTATAAAATAAAGACAGAAATTTCTATCACTTGTTTTTTATTTGCAATTCACTCAAGCGACCGGGGCTACCCGATCTTGCCCTACTTTTTTTTATAAGTACATAGGTACATATAATAGACAAAAATAACAGACGCCGTACAAATATCTGTGTTCATCACACAAATAATTGTGCTGAGTGGGAATCGAACTCACAGAAGTCGGTTACACTACGCCACGAGGCCCGTCTTTTCCGTATCTATTTGCCAAATCTGTTTACCACAGAAGCGGACTCAACCAGGAATAATAAAACTTATGAGAATGATGAATTCGTTACTGTCTATTATGGTCTGCTTGAGGAGGGAAAAAGTGCTAAATATGTAATATACTTTTCATTACTCATACTCTGAAAGTAGGCCTGAAGTTGCCTGAGGAGCGGGTTGAAAGTAATACTTTTCAGCCCTAGGGAGAATTACTTTCAACTGACAGCTGAGTAATTATAAAAAATAAAACAGTTCTATTTTCTGTACAGCCAGTCAATTACAGCGCGATGTAAAATTGAAATAACATAAAGTTAAGTATTTATTAAAGAATTTGTTTTTTATATGACTTTATTTTAATATAGTTGCAACTAAATATCTTTAAAATAACGAAGACTTATATTTGTTCAATGATTAAAATGAAAAATTATGGCTGAATAACTGACAGGCCACAGAAAAAACACAAAATCGGCGGGAAAACGGCGATTCAAAAATTAAATTTTTTAAAGTCTCCCATGTTTTCTTTAGCTAATTCATGATTTTTATTGTTAGTTTCCTCGTATTCGTAATGAAAAGCACAGTGTTTACCTCGGGATAAAGACTTATTGCTTTCATCCCTAGGGTAACAATGTACTATAGTCTTTATGGCAAACTCATAATTTGATAACTGTTTACAAAGGATAGTCGAAAAGCGCCTTGTAATAGTAAATGAAACACAGATACGAAACTATATTCGAGTTAATATCGATTAGAGAACAATCTCTATTAGCTAAACGAATCAATCTGATCAAGTAACCGCTGATCAATGATTAATGGCATATTTTGTGCTATTCATTGAATATAATCCTACTAATATTATAAATGTGAAAGGTTGTGAAGATGTTTAGATTTTTGGATATTTGTACGTCAATCGCATCTAAATAACTGAGTTAATTTCGATAAAATTTAGTCGGCAAGTAGATAAAACACGAGATGAGCATTTATGATACTTTCTAGGCCGAATAAAATAGGAGTTCCCGTAGAATAATTATTTTTAAGATATAGACCTAGCAACTCAACCGATTTAAACGAAATTTGGTATACAATTATTATAAACACAAGAATACTAGCAGACCCGGCCATGCGTTCCTGTGAAATACATAATTCATTCGTTAATTTTGAAATAAAAATAGAAATACACGAGATAATAACTATCCTATATTTTAAGTTAACAAATTACACGAATTGAAAAAAAAAAAAATATTACAACCGGTGACTATGCCAAATGTCCTAACATTTTGATCTGTATTTTAGCACTTGACATGCTGAGCTACTTTAACGAACAAATTTTTTGTGAAATCGTGGAAAACAAAACAGTTTAGTGCGAGTGGGCAATAGAACTGACCAATGGCCATACCCAATCCCCATATCACATTTGTTTTTACGACCCACGCCTAACTGTTAAAACACTTCCCCGGATTGGAAGGGACGCAGGTTCGATTTCCGCTCGCAGTAAAGATCTCTTTTTCCACATTTTCACAAATAATTTGTTCTTTAAATCGGGTTTAATAGTTTAGGGGTTCATCTCGAACAAACAACGTGACACGAATTTTTATATATAAAGATTTTTATCATGATAGAGTTGTCGAATATATACAGTCATTCCATAAGACCAGATTTTGAAATTCAAGCAAACTTCGTCGCGGTTAGTAACTAGTCTATAACAACGTGATGTAATTTAGTTTTGATAGCGATTGGGAAATGTAATAAAATCGTTTCACCTATACTAGTCGATTGTAGTTATAGCGTTGTCTACGTAATAGGATTTTGTTTTTACTGCCGGGATCGTAAAGAGTTATAACATTGTACAATGGTACGTTTGGTTCTTAATAGGCGTGACTGTTTCTAGGAAATGTACAAAACAAACCCTAATTTTTGTTTAATGTTTTATTTGGCAAGCGTAATGTTGATATTACAGACGTGAATATTATACGATCCATGCAAGAATTATAGCAGCTCTTAGATTTCAAACTATACCGCTCCTGGCATTGTCATAAAGACATCATCCATACGTCAGCCTCATTTCGTTCACTGCTTGATATAGGCCTTCCCAAGAGCGCGCCACAACGTATAGTTCTATGCCACGCGCATTTACTGGCTGCCTGCGACATTGACTATGCCACCGATCCACCGGTCGAAACTCAAGAACCTTTCTTCAACCACGGTCGTCGTGCCGGTTCGTCAAGCTATGTTCTGCTTATGACATTTCATATATTATGATGACTTGGTACACCTGTTTTAGATACATTAGTTTTTTTGAGTTTGAGTAGGTATATAAGGTTATAGTAGATACTATAATTGTGTTAGGTATATAGTATCTAGATACTATATATTGAAGTTATACTTCTTTTAGCGCGTTAGGGAAAAATTATGAGAGTAAATTTTTACGATGCGCGCGCACACCGTCACGAAAAACCGATAACCTGAAGTTAGCTATAGTCAACATATTAGTTTTTTTTTGTGATATTTAAATAAACTTTATTTAACTAGATAATGCGTTATAATAAAACTTTCAATGTATTAAATACCTTTTTTCTATTGTTAGCGTCGTTTTTTCTACAAACGTAGAATAAGGCGAAAGATAAAATTTTTGAAAATATTTTTATCTTGTTACGCCAAAGAAGTATAACTTCTAACGCGTGTACATAAGTACACACACACTTTTTTTTTATTTTAATCATTCGACATGCTCGGTTTACCTGCACAAATTTTGTGAACATCGAAAAAGGTAATTATTTGTGGGATTTGAACCGATGACTTGTCGATTGCCGGTACACATGTCTTCATTTTCAACTGTTAAGTCGAGGACCGGTGCCGCAGATTGTACCCGTGTTAGTGCTATGGTTGCTATATATACTATTTGATCCTCACATGTATCGGATGCATTTATATACATATTTTTCTAATGATGGCAGACGAGCCACGGCCCACCTGATGGTAAGTGGTAACCATCGCTCATGGACTCAACTATACCGAGGGTATTGTCAAGCCACTGCCCACCATTTAATTTCTCAGATATGAAATGAAAGAATAAACGGCTATCTTCTGCTACAGCCAAAACACACTGACGTGCTTCATGACCGGTCACACAGGAGACGGTGGTACCGACCCGTTCGGGCCTAATATCAAGTGAGTACGCTCACTTGGTACCCAGCCCTACCACCAGTAATGCAATAGGTGATAATTGTTTACTTCCCTTAGTCGCCTTATATGACACCCGCGGGAAAGGATGGGGTGGTGACACTTATATTCTTAGTCCGTCACCGCACGGTCGGAAATACATTATTTCAAAAAGCTAGTTTTTTTGGTTATATCTCAGGTTAGAGAAAGATAGAAGTGAGATAAAACTTACACCAGTTTTTAAGTCTAAAACAAATAAGTTTCATATCTATTCACTCTATTCAGTAGTAGTGCAAGCACTTATATGTACAGACATAGCTCTGTTATGCCTTTACAATAGTACCCACAGCTTATTTTTTATGTGGAGGGCCGTGTGGGGCCGGCACCAAGAATAGCTCCACCCTGTCTTCCTATGGGAGCCGTAAAAGCCGACTAAGGGATTACCGGGGGACCGGGCAGCAGCGTTCCCCTGTGTACTAAAAACATCCACTGCGATCGCCAACCCGCCTGCCAAGCGTAGCGATTATGGTAAAACCCCCTATTTTGGGGAGGCCTATGCCCAACAGTGGACGATGAGGGGCTGATGGATGGATGGATGGATGGATTTTTTATGTAAATAGGTACATAGAAATATCTTATTTTGGATACATAACTGACGTTACTACTTCTCATTGGTCGGAAAGTAAGTAACTAATGTATACAAATCTATCTAATCAAATACTATTTAATACGCACATAAGTAACATAAAATATATTTTTACATAATATTTTTTAATCTAAGTATATTTATTTGTAGCGTAATTATCATATTTTTATTGAAAGTGCTCTTACCATTCACCTAATAAAATAGGAACTTGAAATTCCTAAGGGCTAGAAAGCCCACCTAAGGGACTCCCACCTTTGTTATGGTAATTAGATTATCATGCTATCTATTAATTGCATGACTACACTACAGTAAATATATATTACTGTGACTAAACAAAAAAGGAGTGAAATGTTTTTTTTGCATATGTGAGGGTCTGTCGACAACGAGCAGTCAATTATTCTCTGTGCGTAGTGTGTATATGTATAAAATATTATTTAATACAAAAACTTGTTTGTACAATATCAAAGCATTGTTGATTTATTAAAAGTAACAACTGTTAATTATCTAAAACATCTCTTTAAAAATTATGGAGTAAACATCAGTGTCATAAAAATATTATTATGAAAATGACATCATTACTTCCCGGGCTTAGACACTGTGCTGAAATATGTCAATATGCATTATGTTAGCGTAATGGCGTGGCCTGGAGTAAATACTCTTTTGAAACAACTTCAACAAAATATCCCAAAAGTAACCATTCATAATTATTAACGATAATAATAACGATAATTTTAAGGATTCATTTTGCATAATTAAGGTTCAGTAAAGCTTTGAAATGGGTCTAATATTATTAAAAAAAGTGAAGTGAGCGAGAGGGATTTAGGCCGTAGTTCACCAATAGAATTATATAATCTAAAGATTATTTTGTTCTCGGTGAGGTGGTAGGGCTGGGTACCAAGTGGGAGTACTCACTTGGTATCGGCCCCGAGCGCGTTTGTACCACCATCTCTCGTGTGATCGGCCATGAAGGACATCGTTGCGTTTTGGCTGTAGCAGGAGATAGCCGTTTATATTTCATTTCATATCTGTGAAATGAATTGTGAGGAGCGGCTTGACAATACTCTCGGTATAGTCGAGTCCATGGGCAACGGTTACTATTTACCATCAGATGGACCGTGGCTCGTCTGCCACTACATACAATAAACAAAAATATATATCATTATCGAGTCGATACTATGAAATATTTAGGTCTGTCATGCTAACTATACTTAACGCGCAAACCATTTTAAAACGATTCGTTAAACATTTCAAATAACCAATCAGTCCTATCACCACCGTTCTCATACTGAATACCACATAATTATAATCCATCTCAAGATTACATTTGTATAAATATTATTGATTAAGTAAGTAAGTTAAGTATTATTTGTTATAATTATAATGTGGTTGTAGTTACATAAGTTAATTGCTAAGTTATTTTATGTTACCGTTAAACATTACAAAACAAATAATATATCAAATAGCTACAAATTTAAAACTGTCTATGCTAGGAGATCAACAAGATCCTAAATACTTAAAGTTACCCCTCAGTAAACACAACTTCAGCAATAAAATAAACGTCACCCATTTTCCTAAGCTGTTACAATTCCTAGCTGTAACCATTTCTCAAGACTTTCAAACTGCGTAGGCTGTGTCCGTGGAGATAATGGAAATTACCTTTTTTTAGTATCACGCCTAAGTCTCTGAAGGGCATGCAGAGAGATTACTCTTACTTTGAGTTAATGTAATTGACTCTAGTTGAGAAAAAACCTGAAGAGGGTTTACCTACTCGACCCAAGGTTAAACGTCTCTGGTTTCTATATTTATCAATGGATATTACTAAATCTGAATACCGATTGTTTCTTTTTGACGCGTTAATACTCGGGCCGCACTAATGGGAAATACTGTTAATTATCGCGATGGTGGACGTCTACCATTGGTGTAGCCACGACTTATCGTGAGAATTCGACAACGGCATTCACATTGCCGTTTGAACTTAGGCGATAACTCCAATAGCGCCACCCAATTTATCGTGTTAACGGAATAATTATCGCAATGATGGACATTGACGTTGCCCATTAGTGTGGGCCGAGCGATCCAGCGTGGATCGTAAGAGGCGACTAAAGGAAGTAACTAGTTATTACAGATTGCTTTCTGGTGTAAAATGATTGGGTGTATCCATCCATTCAATCATTCCCATCCGCGAAATGAAATGATGGTGAAATTCTTAGTATTATTGATACTATGAGCAGTAGTACCTCGTACTACCTACTATCAGATGAGTTGTGCATCATTTGCCGCGATAAGAAATAACATAGTTTAATAATTTCATTTTCATTTAGATATTTTTCAAGAAAGCTGTACTCGTATATGTAAAATACATCCTAATTAAGCTTTTTATTGATAAGAGGCATTTAATTTTTGATTTTTCAGTTGGCCTATAGATTTACTTTACTCGCATTTCCAACTATTTTGGAAAAAAAGACAATTCAGTAGCAGCCCGGAGTTTCGGAATGTGCCCGGTAGACGGCAATAGGCTCGCCCCCTATTGCGTGAAACTTAAACATAGTTGGCGAATCGTAGGTGTGTAATACACCTCTGCCTACCCCTTCGGGGAATAGAGACGTGCAGCTATATTGTATTTGTAACGCTTCTGTATAAGGGCAGTCACTAGTAGACAATAAATTTTGAGTATCTTTATTTCAAAGATATTTAATCAACAGAAATTTGGCAGACTAATCTCTATTATTTAACCAAAAATACGTTTGGTCTGGGAATCACATAACATAGTTTTCCACGTATACACACGAAGTTTTATAAATAAAACCTTGACGAGGCCTAACTTGGTTTCCAATCACGTTGGCCTGCAATGCGCAATCTTCTATCAGGCTTATTTAAAAGGAAAAACAAAAAGCGATTTCTTTATACAGAAAAATAGTTTATAATAAAAAATAAACAATCTGGATGAACTACTATAAACCCATAAACCTTGTAATACTTGTAATACCCCGTATATACCGTACGGAAAAGTGTGTGTATTAGGAAATTTAAGCGTTTCAGAATCCAAAATATTTTTTTTAGAACTTTTATCTGTTTATTTGCGTGATTTTATTCCAAAACATCAAAAAAAATAGTTGTAAAACTTTTTTGTATGATACCTCTTGATGAAAACATTTTATCTCACTATTATATTTGGAACCTGAATTATTAGAAACAATGGTTAGTTTATAAATTGCTGTGGCCATGGTTCTGCCACAAAAAGCTCTTTTTGTTTTATCGAAATAATATACTACTCAAAGTCGGTTTTTAATATCAATAAACAAAATTTTTGAAATCCGGTTAGAAGTTTTAGGTTACTCTTGATATCCAAACTTACAAACATTATTTGTTTATAATATTAGTATAAATATTTCACTAGATGATAATCTGATTGAATAATATTGGAAATCTCTATTGAAATAGATTGTATTACTCGTAGCAAAGTGCTACGACGTAGCGAGCGCTCTTTGAACTGGAGACCTCACGGTTTGAAGTAGTAAACTTTTATATCACTACACAAATTACACAATTAATTATAACATATAATACTTTCTGATATTTACGCGAATGTTACACATTTTGAAATAAAACTACGTTTACGGAATCTATCGCGTTTACTTGATTTTACTCCTATCCCGACGTTTCGAATACTTTACAGCATTAATGATCACGGGTGGACTTAGATGATAGACGTCCAAGGTTGATATGTTATTTCAACGGTTTCATCTACCCACAGTATATGATTTTACAAAATTTTTGGTTTATTTATTTTAACCCACCTAATATTCGTTTAGAAACACAGTGAAAATATCTACTTCAAATGTTTATGCTTACAATGTATGAGACTTTAAATTAGTATATTAAAATGAGTATAATACTCCTCTTTAAATTGTAAAATTTTTGTTTTTATTTAGTGCTCAAAAATTCTACCACAAACTACCAATTACTACCAGTAAGAAGACAATCTTGGTTATTAGTTTATATTATTAAATATATTGATTTTGCCAAAAGCTAAGACTAAGAAGCTACCACCGGATCGGAACGCGGCCTGACTGAGAAAGATCCGGCCAGAAAACTCAGTAGGCAACAACTGTTATGGATTATTAAATGTGTTTCTAAACGAATATTAGGTGGGTTAAAATAAATAAACCAAAAATTTTGTAAAATCATATACTGTGGGTAGATGAAACCGTTGAAATAACATATCAACCTTGGACGTCTATCATCTAAGTCCACCCGTGATCATGAATGCTGTAAAGTATTCGAAACGTCGGGATAGGAGTAAAATCAAGTAAACGCGATAGATTCCGTAAACGTAGTTTTATTTCAAAATTATAACATAGTTTCAAGTTTTCTTTTATTCAAGTCCATCGCAGTTTAGCTGGGTCATATCTTCTTGTAAGGTCTTTTCATACTTGACTGTCTACTCTCAAGTACTCTTTTCGGATCTCTTTTTACATATTTAACCATCAGGTAGCAGGTAGCTATCCTCTCCTCGGGCATTACTAGGGATTTATAGAGTCTTTTAAGCCTGGTGATCTTCTTTTGGCTGAGAAAGTAGCTGTATCAGGAAATATATATATATATATTTATAATTCATTTTACACCCCAATATTAAAATAAGTATTCAGGCAGTCTTTTAATTTGAGAATAAGAAATCAACAACAAACTCTGTGCCAACCCATCTAGCCGTAAGGCATAACAAAAGACGTTTTCTTCTTATTGTAAAGTGGAAAGATTAGAACAAACTTTGTCAAATAGGAAATAATTGCGAGCTGGCTTTGCCCGCTCGGAACACTCTAACATTCAGCTGTCAAATCACATATTCGCAATGATCTATTCCTATCGATGTTGGGTGGAAAGAGTTGTGAATAATTTACACTATGAAACTACTTCATCCATTTTAATAATTAATTTGTCATATGTTATTTAAAAGGCTATATTAAAATAATTTTCAGAATAATGCGGTACATCTACGAGAAAATATGGGTACATAATTCCCGTTACTAGAGCTGGGATTAGTTCTTTAACTGCCATCATCTTTACATCAGTAATATGAAATTCTCCTTCAAGATTGCAATTTTGTAGTATATCTGATATTATTTAGGGATGTTATATTTTATTTCATTCATTGATAGTTTCACTTGACAACATTATAAGTTCGATATTAACTATCTCTATTGTGCAACGGTAGTGCGAGCGATTGCTGATCATGAATCTCAGGTACGATCCCCGGATCGGGGGTAGCTATTGAGCATTTTCGTAAAAAGAAAAATTCTCAATAGCAGCCCGGAGTTTGGAAATGAGCCCGGTAGACGGCAATAGCCTCGTCCCCTATCACGTGGGACTTAAACATTGCTGACGAACCGTGGGTGTGTAATACACCTCTGCCTACCTCTTCGGGGAATACAGGCGTAATGCTATTAAAAAAAGGCTATCACTGAATTGAAAGTTGCTATAAAGTTATAAAAAAGCAGATCATTTAGTTTTGTAGCTTGAAGGTTAGGTATTTATGATGGATGTGAGACTGTGATAGTATATTCATGTGAGGAAGACCCAGGACTAATTAAAAGAGTGTAGTATCAAGAGAAATAGAGTGAAGTGGAGATAAACGCAGAATACTTACGTCATCAACATTTGGGTTACATTTATTTATTTATTTATTAGGTTTGCTAACAGTTGATACATTGATACTTATACAAAATATGTCAAGAAAGTCATGAGACAAATGTATAACCAATTATTAGCATACACCACATGCACTTAACATTACGCTCTAATGTGAAACAAAATCTAAATTTCTTGATATGACATGTTCTATTTGATTATTTGATGAATAACAGGTTTTTTTTATTTTATAACGAAAGCTTGTTAGGGTGTCATAGAATATATCGGCTAATTGACTGCACAGATTGGTCAATCTACACATACGACAAATAGGTGAATTTGATCCCAGAACAGTTTTTCTCAGTGGAGGATAAAGAGGGGTTATTGGGGCTCTAGGGTTTCTAGATGGTACTCTTAAGTTAGTCAGGATACCGAGGGAGTGGGCAGCAGCACTCCTTTGAGTATTAACAACATCTACTGCGATCGCCAACCCGCCTGCCAAGCGTGGCGATTACGGCACTATCCCCCATTCTTGGGGAGGCCTATGTCCAGCAGTGGACTTTAAAAGGCTTATGGATGGATGGACTCTGAAGTTTAGTCTACTTAGGAGTTGTGGACCAAATAGTCGTGAATAGAGAGAAGATGAAGGTGTACTAGAAAATAAAAATATGCAACTGTGAATGTTGTATCGTTATTTATCTTAAGAATATTTTAAAGAACAAATTATTTGTGAAGGTGGAAAAAGAGAGCTCTACTGCGCCGCTTCCCGCTCCCTCACTTTCACAAATAATTTGTTATTAAAGTAGCTGAGCATGTCAAGTGCTAAAATAAAGATCGAAATACTTTAGAATATTCCTAAAAAGTTTAAGGAGTTATGACGGGTCTCGTGGCGTAGTCGGTAGTGTAACCGACTTCCGTGCACGAGGTCGTGGGTTCGATTCCCACTCAGGACAATTATTTGTGTGATGAACACAGGTATTTGTACTGCGTCTGGGTGTTTTCTATCTATGATATGTATGTATTTACAAAAAAAAAGTAGTATATGTATTATATCCGTAATCTGGTACCCATAGCACAAGCATTAAGCTTAGTTTGGGACCAGAGGACGTTGTGTGAAAATGTCCGTGAATATTTATTTATTTATTTATGTGGTAGCCGCTCCAGCAAGCACATACCTTGTACTAATATTATAGGTAAATGTAAATATTTGTGAAGATATTGTCCATCTATCACGCCTTAATTACTGAATGGGTTGAGATAAAATTCAATAGGCAGATGGGTGATAAAAAACTAGACGTCACGGGACGTCTACCAGATGTAAAAACATCGAAATTATTTATTAGAAATAAAACGATCATAACTTGACAAAATACTCCTTCAGACGAATCAAACGAGTATAAACTCGATGGGTTTAGGTAGTTTCATTACAGAGTTACTGTGAACACCTTACAGCTTCATCACCAGACCCTGGATACCATCTAGAGACAAAGTACTCGTCAAGACGAATCATACGAGCCCAAACTCGATGGAGCTATGTCGTTTTATAACGAAGTTCATGTGGCCGCCTTCTAGCTCCATCATCAAACCCTGGACACATCTAAAGACTAAGTACTCGTCAAGATGAATCAAACGATTCCAAACCCGACGGGGTTGCGTCGTTTCATTACAGAGTTATTGTGGCCACCTTCCAGCTCCATCATCAGATCAGCTCCATGTCATCATAATATTATATTGTCACGTGATATACATAATATATGCGTGTAAAATTTCAACTCAATCGGAAACCGGGAAGTGTGTCAAATTTAACTTGCAAGATTTGAACAGGACAAGTAAAATAAAAGCGTCGCCACGCTAGAAGCCGATTTTACCCTCCCTCCGCATTAGATGTTTCACATCAATATTTTTTCCCGCAGGATAGCTCTTTTTGGCTTAAACCTAAGAAATAAACGGATTGCAACGTTTGGTATACAGATAAATGATTACCTTAAAAACACAGAACATTTTTACCCTGCTAAGGTGTTTCCGTGGAATATCCAAATTATGAAGTCCACTATAAAGCCTCAACAACTACTTCTACTTACTACTACTTATCATCACGCCATTTCCTTTACGGGGTAAGCTAAGAGATCCTAGTGCCAAGAGGCTCTATTCTTGCATACATCTCTCGCTTCCTCGACATTCATAATTCTCTTCATACACGCTCGCCGGTTTCGGAGACTCCTGACTCCAACTTCCTTCAATACATGACCGATTTGGTCTAGGTAGGTGAGTCTCGGTCTCCCCCTGTACCTACATCCTTCAAACATCCTCAAAACACTACTAAATGTTTTTTTATTGCATTTAGTAGTAGACGAGCCACGGCCCATCTAATGGTAAATGGTAAGCGTCGCTCATGGACTCAACTATACCGAGAGCATTGTCAAGCCGCTGCTCACTATTTCATTTCACAGATATGATAAGTGAAAGTAAAAAAACGGCTATCTCCTGCTACAGCCAAAACGCAACGATGTGCTTCATGGTTGGTCACACGGGAGATGGTGGTAACCCACTCGGGCCCGATACCAAGTGAGTACTCCCACTTGGTACCCAGCCCTACCACCAGTCATGCAATGGATAGTAATTGCTTACTTCCCTTAGTCGCCTCATACGACACCCGTGAGAAAGAATGAGGTGGTGACACTTGTATTCTTAGTCCGTCATCGCATTATACAGGATAGCGGTAATATTTAGTTTCTATTTAACGCTTTTTTCCTGAAGAATATCTAATGTATCCATTGCACAATATATTTTTTACGAGTACAGAAAACATACATTTGGCTCGCCTGATAGTGAGTGATTCCGCAGTCTATTTTAAACATAACCAAAAGTATTACTCGCGAATTGTCAACTTAAGGGAAACCGATTAGAGAATGAGAGATAAGGTAAGAGAGAGAGAACGAAAAAGTGGATAAGAAAGACAAGGAAAGAGATTTGGGCGTCCTCATTTACCAAACAAAAGAATAACATTTATAATAATTATTGTTCTATAATTCCCATTCTTTTCCGCAGAAATAATCCCAGTATTTCTCATAACCATATCATGAGTGAATCATCCAATATCAAATTATATTTAATAGACCCACCATAAGAATGTATATAACGCTATAAAAGAGACATTCATATTTTTCATGTCAAGATTCTACGAAATATTTCAATAGACGTCTCAACGATAAATATAAAACAGCCTACCAAATTAAGTTACGCACATTTTTATGTGAACATTTAAAAGACATATCCCTTCTAAAATGGGTAGGTTGCTTACAGAATCACGTAGAGGTTTCCATAAACCGGGTAATTCAAGAATGTAGGCTTTTATGTCAACAATAATACGAGCAAATGGTTTCAGATTTAGTCAGGTTGTGTCATCCGGAGCTGCCCCGCCCACCGTAGCAGCCCCTGAATTTCATTCATTGCTCACCTAGGACTCGGCCGCGCCGGGTGTCCATTAAGTCAAATAGTCGCGTGTTTACGTGTTGGAATATAAACAAATTGTGCTTTATAAATTCAGAAGATATAGCCAGATATACAGTAAGTGTCTTCAGTAATTCATTATATATAGACATACTTTATTATGTATTTGAATACAAGATCCGTCATTATACGTTTATTGGCATGAAACGCGTGACTGTGAATGGGAAAGGTCTTTTGATTTTAATTTGGAAATTGCAGAGTATCGCAGCACTCTTCGTATGTTATACTTATATAGTATGTTTTTGTTAGTGCTCACATCTTAACGTACTTTTCGAGCTAAATATGTGCATAACTTTGAAGAGTCAGGCTTTTGCTAGACACGTCTCACTCGATACGTCTTCTATATTATTTATTTCCATCCATCCATCCATCAGCCTTTCGAAGTCCACTGCTGGACATAGGCCTCACCAAGAGAACGCCACAACATGTGTTTCGCTCATATGGGGGAAAGTGCCGTAATCGCCACGTCACACATTCTTTCTTTCTTGGCAGGCGGGTTGGCGATCGCAGTGGATGTTGTTAATACTCGAGGGAGTGCTGCTGGCCACTCCCCCGGTATTCCCTTAGTCGGCTCTTATGACTCCCATGGGTGGAGAGGGGTGAGACAATTCTAAAGCCGGCCACACACGACAATTATTTATTTATTATAGGTTAATTGATAGCAGCCTGTAATGTGTAGTACATTTATAAAAATATATAACTATTTTGCAAATAATTGTTGTATCATCTAATGGTATTTCACAATATTTCATTAACAAGTTTACGTTTAATACATAATAAATAAAAAACTACACGCTTTAATTGCGTAGAATAATAAAAATGTATCTCTTCGGTCTTTTCAGATCTTTATTTTTTAGCTCAAAATCTTATGCTATAAAATGACATGTATTTAATAAACTATTTTGATGTTTTTATATGTTTTTAAGCATTTTACATGCTTAACCATATATATTAACACAAAGTGCAAAAATGTGAGATCGAAAATAATAGTCACCAGCAGGCATCTCCTGGATACCGTTCCAGTTGCTTTGCCAATTCGGTCATCGTGACAATTACTCCCGAATTTCGATATCACAGTCTTTCTTAATGTCTTAGATGGAATCTGATGTATGCATATACATCCGACCGATGGTACAGGCATTTTGTGGTAAACTGCTTTTATTTTAAAAACTACTTTTAAAAGAAGAGGGGGGTTTTATGTTTGCGCTATATATATATTTTATAAGTGCCGTGTGGGGCCGGCTTTAGAATTGTCCCACCCCTCTCTACCCACGGGAGTCGCAAGAGCGACTGAGGGAATACGAGTGTTAACAACATCCACTGCGATCGCCAACCCGCCTGCCAAGCGTGGCGATTACGGCACTATCCCCCATAATGAGCACGCAACAGCCGTTGGATGTGGACGGTGCAGGACCGCTCGTTGTGGCGCTCTCTTGCGGAGGCCTATGTCTAGCAGTGGACGTCGAAAGGCTGATGGATGGATGGATGGATGGATATATATATTTATATGATTTTTGGAGTGTATACATTGATTTTTCCCTGATATCTAGGCCAATCTGCGTGCTTATTTTTTGTTTCATAGGAACGATTTGTTGTGTTTCATTTGTTGCAGACTTTGCGCCTTTAATGATAATGTTTTGTCCTTAACGAATATTGTACAAGGGTTCGATACTAGTATTTCAGAATGAGAAAATTTCATATTTTTTTTCATAACGCAGGCGGAATGCATGTTCACAAGTTTAGAAAAGCCCTAGAGCAGTATGCCTGACGTTATTTTTACCGTCAGCGTGTGTTACTTGTGACCTTGTACTCGTCAACGGACTTTAGGTTGTCTTTATACAAGTAAAATACATTTTGTATAGGATTTGCTTAATGTTAACTCTTAGTGGGTACAGAAGGAAATATTTCATAATTCTCAAATAATGCGTGATCGATGATCTACCAAGTATGAACCGAGATACGGCGAACGGAAGTTTATTTAGTGATAGGTGACGGTTTCATAGTACCCTATTGTTGCTCCGGACAGTAGTTAGATACACACATAAGGCGTGTAGCCTTAAAAAAGTTCTCATAGCATCAAAAACCATTATTATAATCATAATTTACAACTAAATATCACGTAATTTCAAAAAGTGTTTTTTTTTTGTTCGGCCTCGTAGCGTGATCGGTAGTGTAACCGACTTCCATGCTCTAGGTCATGGGTTCGATTCCCACTCAGGACAATTATTTGTGTGATGAACACAGATATTTGTACTGCGTCTGGGTGTTATCTATCTATTATATGTATGTATTTACAAAACAAAGTAATATATATGTATTATATCCGTAATCTGGTACCCATAGCACAAGCGTTAAGCTTAGTTTGGGACCAGAGGGCGTTGTGTGAAAAATATCCGTGAATATTTATTAATTATTATTTTTATACTACGCCTCTGACAAATAGGCATATCGGCCCACGGGCGCCTACCTGATGCTAAGCGGTTACCGTAGCATATAATACCAGAAGCATTACTCGTGCATCGCCAACTACAAGTAAATATAGGAAGTGGAGCAGAATAATACTAAAAGGACGGGAAGGATACTAAGGAGAAGATAGGGACGGGTTTGCGCCACCGGCGCTTTCACTCGCCATACAAAAAACAACAGTAGGAGTACTTATCAATGTTACAAGCTAATCTTCTGTGAGAGGGTAGTACTTCCCCGATCTAGATGGTCCTGACTCACGCTGGGATAAACGAGGCTTTACCGCTTGTAAAATCGGTTGGATGTTGGATTCGAATTTGAAAACTCACCGAGGCAGTCTTTTCTCTAATTAGTTTTATTGATATACTAGCCGCAGTCAAAAGCTAGTTTTTAAGTGATATCTCAGGTTCCCGATATAGTAATAATATGTTAAAATGCAAAGTAGAACAAAGTATTTTTGTTCTATATTTTTTAGCATTTGACATGCTCAGCTAATTTTTAAAGTACAATTTATTTGTGAATGAGGAAAAAGAGAACTTCAATGCGAGCGGGAATCAAACTCGCGTCCCTTCTAATCCCGGGAAGTGCTCTAAGCCACTGAGCTTCCGCACCGATCTTTCGGCCATACCCAATTTCCACATCACATTTGTCTTTTACGATCAGCGCCATCTACCGGAATGCATTTACATGCATTAATCCAATATAGTAAGTATAATTTTTCAATTAAAGTTCATACTATTTGATGGTGAGATTTTTTAAACATTTTTGATCTATATTTTTTAGCATTTGACATGCTCAGCTACTTTTTAAAGTACAATTTATTTTTACACAAATAAATTGTACACAAATAAATAGTACTTTAAATAGTAGTAGAACAAAGTAGCCTCGTGTATATAAGGTACGTGCCTTTGGCTCGCCACTCGAACTGAATTAGTACGAAATTCTTATAACAGATGGCATTAAAAATACAAGCGCGAATCTCTAGAGTACAGTATTGTGTTTTTTTAGACACATTTCTTATTAATAATAATAATAATAAAATATTCCTTATCGCCAGTTTTACTATTATTTTTTATACAGAAAATACGTGTAATAAGTATTAATACTACACAGGTGTTTAAACCTGACTGACATCCAAGTTAAGAATAAACTTGTGTTATGTCATGTAATGTTCAGTAATTTCAGAGTTGTGTACTAATAAACAAACAAAAAATAAAAACATGGTTTGGTAAAATTTGGATTACCTATGTGATTGCACTCATATTATATGTCTTTTAACATCGCCTTTGTGATGTAACGGTAGTGTGAGCAAAAGCTGATCATGAGATCTCTGGTTCAATCCCTAGGACGGGCAGTGCCATTGAGCTTTTTTGAATTAATTTCTATGTAAACATCACAAAAAAATAGACTTCAAGTTAAGACTTATATGGTTTTCTAACAATACACAATACTGTACTCTAGAGTTTCACTTTTGTATTCTTAACTGCCTCTGTGGTGTAGCAGTAGTATATGCGACTGCTAATCATGAGGTCTCGGGTTCGATCCCCGGGTCAGGCAATGTTATTGAGATTTTTCCTAAAAAGAAAAATTCTCAGTAGCAGCCCGGAGTTTGGAAAATGTACCCGGTAGACGTCAATAGGCTCGCCCCCTATTACGTGGGACTTAAACATAGCTGGCGAGTCGTGGGTGTGTAATACACCTCTGCCTACCCCTTCGGGGAATACAGGCGTGATGCTATGTTTTCTTTTTTTTCTCATGGATGCCATTGTCAGAACTAGACTAAATTGAAATGGGACCACAGGGGAAGCTTTCAAATAAAAAAAGAACCATCAAAATCGGTTCACCCAGTCGAAAGTTCTAGAGGTAACAAACATTAAAAAAAACAGTCGAATTGAGAACTTCCTCCTTTTTTGAAGTCGGTCCAAAAGAAAAATTTCTCGGCTCGGAGTTTGGAAATGTGTCCGGTAGACGGCAATAGGCTTGCCGTCTATTACTTGGGACTTAAACATAGCTGGCAAACCGTGAGTACGTAATACACCTCTGCCTACCCCCTCGGGGAAAACAGGCGTAATGCTATGTTATCATCGCCTTTTCATTTCTAATACATAAACTTCAATGAACACACTAGGTTCTAATTAAACATGGTATTGTTCCAAAAAAAATCTCAAGATTTTTCTTTTGATACAACGCGGACATGAAAGTTGTTCCGTGTGGTGACGGACTAAGAATACAAGTGCCACCACCCCATCCTTTCCCGTAGGTGTCGTACAAGGCGACTAAGGGAAGTAAGCAATTATCACCCATTGCATTACTGGCGGTAGGGCTGGGTACCAAGTGAGCGTACTCACTTGCTATCGGGCCCGAACGGGTACCACCATCTTCTGTGTGACCGGTCATGAAGCACGTCAGTGTGTTTTGGCTGTAGCAGAAGATAGCCGTTTATTCTTTCATTTCATATCTGAGAAATGAAATGGTGCGCAGCGGCTTGACAATACTCTCGGTATAGTTGAGTCAATGAGCGACGGTTACCACTTACCATCAGGTGGGCCGCGGCTCGTCTGCCATCATTAGCATTAAAAAAAAAGGAAAAAAAAGTCATCATCGTGCAAAATAATAGGTATCTACTATGATACAAATAATGTTTATAACCACTACGTCAGCTGTGGATATACGAAAATGTACTTAATTAAATTTAGTTGAAACCAAACAAAGGTAATAGGAATTTATAAAGTGTAGGTAAGACGGTTTTTTCGGTTCAAAAATTGTCGTAGCTCACCCGTCCGTGAGAATTGTTATTTCTATTTGCGCAACTATATTCTGCCTGCGACTTCGTTCATGTATACTTCAGAATATAAATACTTCACTCTCCTATCCTAAAATTATGGCAACCATCCATTTTTGTGGCATAAAAAGCAGCTTTTGATAGTATTCTGGGTTTGGTAGGTTTTATTTAAGGCGGGAAAAATATTCCTAACCGCACACCCCGTCGTTCAGGGCAACAAACAGGATAGTCACACACTCACCCACAAAATAAACCCGCCGTGTGCTGTCTCTTCTGCCTGTATTGGCGGGCCACTGGAACCTTGTATTATTACTTCAGTGGTGGAGTTTGGTACTGTATGAAATGTTATGAAGGAAAACAAACGCTCACTGTTTTTTTTATTCTGTATACATTTTGGAAGTGCTACTCACAGAGGATCACCGTGAAACGTTAGGTACTCGTATTGTAGTGTTTCATATATAGTGAGCAAGAGCTTCAAACGCCCAAACCCCCACATTATCCTCTCCTTTTTATCCTTTCCCTCCGCATCCTATCTATTCCCTTCGAGCTGGTGCCGCACTAGTGCTGCCTCTGTAGTAACTAGCGTTTATAGGCTACGGTAACCGCTTACCATCAGGTGGGCCATACGCTTGTCTGACACCCTCGTAGTAGAACCAAAAAACGGATATAGACCGAGGTTCGAGTTGTCTCAAATTAAATGACATAACATATAATTAATTTTATTTATTTATTTATGTTCAACCGACTTCCAAAAGGAATAAAAACAGAAATCTAAATAAAAATTGTTTATGTTGATTTTTTTTTACGTTTACTTCGAAACCACTTAGTCTCATTGGGGCAGTGCGTTTAGTTGGCGTACCCATTTTATTTATATATAAAGCCTTTCTTCACGGTTTTTGGAAGAGTCTTGGTGACGCTGTGCTCTATTTCTTTCTCAACTGCGCTGGCGCTCATTCACACTGTACGGAAGGCCTCCCCTTGATATACCACTGACTATAACCTACGCACATATTTTATAAAAAACCACAAAAAAGCAAAATAGAAATTATACTTAAATAATAAAGAATCCGCCTTCAAAAGACACCCAGGAACTAAAAAGCCAAAAATAATTAGTATTTACATACGATTTCTGTGCTAGACACCTACTTATGTGTTTGAAGTCGGTGCTTAGTCCAAAAATAACAAAAATAACACTTATATCCATTTTCTCACCACAATACACAGATTTATAATAATATATATATATATATTGTAATACATAAATAATTATTTAAGGTCCATTTTAGTGTCCATATTTTTAACTTCCTCGGTGGTGTAGCGGTTGTGTATGCGACTGCTAATCATGAGGTCTCGGGTTCGATCCCCGGGTCAGGCAATGTTATTGAGCTTTTTTCTAAAAAGAAAAATTCTCAGTAGCCGCCCGGAGTTTGGAAATGTGCCTGGTAGACGTCAATAGGCTCACCCCCTATTACGTGGGACTTGAACATATCTGGCAAATCGTGGGTGTGTAATACACCTCTGCCTACCCCTTCGGGAAATTTCATGCGTGATGATATGTTTTTTTTTTGTAAGACTACTCACATTTTCATAACTTGGAACTTAAAGATCAAAAAGTCATAATTTAGTATTTACGGTTATAATGGTATTTATTTAAGTCTGTTTCCAAACACCAGTGTAGATTACATAGGTAATCAATAACACAATTAAAACAATAGATGTCAATGTGTGCAGCAAGTGGTAGCGCGGCCTATTTACAATGTTAATATACTGAATTTACGGCTTAATTCAGTCTGCACATAATTATGAATGCGTATGTATGAGTGATCGCCCACATAAGTAGTTTTGTGTGTATGTGCTGGTAGACGTAATCGGCTACATGTTTCTCGATAGCTTAAACTGCCACATGGCAAATCTATTTTTTCTGAATTCTGTAGTCGTGAGTGAGTAATTAAAAAGTGCGATGAGAACTCGAGCCTACCAACGAAATTTTTCCAAGCTTCGCAGTTGCAGCTGATAAAGAAAAGATTTATTTTTTTAAAACAATAATCTCCTACTTATACGATTTCTCTATAAGTTTATACATAGAAAAAACCTTATAGTTGCCATCTACCTGTTCGGTTCCTTCAATAAAATAGCTCTCACTCGCCATCAAATGATATGGTATATAGGTACCTCTTTTTAAGTGCAATTTTTGTACTGAATGATTTTATTTTTGACTGTGTGGTGATGGACTAAGAATGCAAGTGTCACCTCCCGATCCTTTCCCGCGGGTGTCGTACAAGCCGACTAAGGGAAATAAGCAATTATCACCCATTGCATGACTGGTGGTAGGGCTGGGTACCAAGTGAGAGTACTCACTTGGTATCGGGCCCGAACGGGTCGGTACCATCGTCTCCTATGTGACCGGTCATGAAGCACGTCAGTGTGTTTTGGCTGTAGCAGAAGATAGCCGTTTATTAATGGTGCGCAGCGGCTTAACAATACTCTCGGTATAGTTGAGTCCATGAGCGACGGTTACCACTTACTATCAGCTGGCTCGTCTGCCATTGATAGCAATAAAAAAAACACCTCATACATAAAGTAAAAATTACCGGCACTTATAACGTCTTATTGCACTGAGAAGTGACGTCTTTTGCTTTTCCTTCACACAAATTTGTCGATCGAAATTCAATACTCCGAATGTAACATACCACACCTACGTATAGCAAATTAGAAAATGGTGATTCTTTACATTCATAACCGTGCAATACTCTAATTAATCTATCAACCCACGCACTTAACGTTGTTAACCTGTTATAGATGGGTTACTGTACAAGCCCCGATGCAAAATAGTTCGTCTAGTATGGAAAGTAGTGCAAAGCGTAAAATATAGAAAGTAAATATTGGTAAAATAATTAAGAACGTTTAATTATTATTAGCGTTTAAGAAGGATATATGATAAGGGCGATAGGGCTAGGGCGTACCCCGCAGGCGACGCGCAGGGCCAGCACCCGACACCGATTGGTGAAGGATACAAATTATTTTATAGTGGGAGTGATGGAAGAAAGAATGGAGTTGGGATTGTACTAGATAGGGAGTTGAAAGAATGCGTGATGGATGTAAGACGAGTGAATGATAGGCTGATGCTAGTAAAATTAGTGAAAGATGATTTGGTTGTAAATACTGTTAGTGCACATGCCCCGCAATCTGGATGTGATAGAAGAATAAAAGATAAGTTTTGGGTTAAATTTGATCTGCTGATGATGGATATTCCGGATTCAGAAGATTTGTATGTGGGTGACTTCAATGGCCATGTGGGAGAAAGGAGTGATAGATATGAAAGAGTGCATGGAGGATACGGGTTTGGAGCAAGAAATGAAGACGGCGAAACCTTACTAGAAGCTGCTTTGGTGTTTGATTTAGCAATAGTCAACACATATTTTACTAAACCTAAGGAGCATCTCATCACATACAAAAGTGGAAACAGTAACACACAAGTAGATTATTTTTTGATTCGACGACACAAAATTAGTTCTGTTAAAGATTGTAAAATCATCCCAGGAGAATCCTTAGGCCCCCAACACCGAGACTTTAAATTGAAAGAAAGATTAAAATCAGAATATAAAAGAAATAAGAAGGAAGCGAAAAAAGCTGTAGCTACTGCCAGGGCCAACGCACAAGATGCATTGTATGACACATTAGAAAGCCCTGAAGGACAAAAACACCTGTATAGGATAGCAAAAGCTAGAGAGAAGGATGGAAGAGATTTTAGCCACATTAAATGCGTGAAAGATAGTGCGGGGAGAGTGTTAACAAATGATGGGGAAATAAGAGAAAGATGGAAGAGTTATTTTGAAAGATTGATGAATGAAGAGAATGACTGGAGTGATGAATTACAAAATATTCCAATTAATACTGGTGTGGTAAAGGAAATAAGTATGGAAGAAGTAAGAAAGGCTATACAAGATATAAAGAATGGAAAATCTACTGGACCAGATGGGATCCCAATAGAGGTTTGGAAGTTTTTGAAAGCAGATGGATGGAGGTGGCTGACTTTGTTGTCCCCAATGAAACGCATTGTTACTGGTGACGAGTCGTAGGTTTACGAGTTTGACATACAAACTAGTCAACAAGCTTCGGAGTGGCGGCTTCCAACTGAACCGAAACCGAAAAAACCACGCCAAAGTCGATCAAAAGTCAAAGTCATGTTGACTTTTTTCTTTGACTATCGCGGTGTTGTACACTCGGAATTCTTGCCAGAAGGTCAAACGGTAAATAAAGAATATTATTTGAGCGTTATGCGGCGTTTATGAGAGCAAATTCTACGAAAAAGGCCAGAAAATTCTTGGATTTTGCACCACGATAATGCGCCTTTGCACAAGGCCATCATTGTGAATGAATTTTTGTCCAAACACTCAACAAATACCATCGAGCAACCACCATATTCACCAGTTATGGCTCCAGCCGACTTCTTTCTTTTTCTTAAACTCAAATTACCACTTCGTGGCACCCGTTTTCAATCGGTAGAAGACATAAAGGAGAATTCGCGGCCATAACTGAACTCAATTCCGTTTAAAAAATGTGTTGATGATTGGATTATTCATTGGCGTAAGTCTATCGTTTCTGAAGGAGCATACTTTGAAGGTGATAAAATAAATTTGGATGAATTACAAAAATTTTGTATATTATTGATCTTTTCCCGGTACTTTCTTGACAGAGTAGTATATGACTAAGTATGTCAAATGCTAAAAATATATATAAAAATTCAAAATATTTATAGGGCTGCGTCGTTATTAGGTAAAAATCTTAATTGTAAAATTTGTTTACCTGATCGGTATAATGTATGTAAATACTTCCGACAGATGGCGCAGGCGTCACCCAGAACGTTAAGTATGAATGTGTTATTAAAATTAGCAGTCAAGAGCAGTTGTCACTATGGTTGAATTGGCAAAGCATCTGGATGGTATCCAGGAGATGCAGGTTCAAATCCTGCTCGTGACTGTTATTTTCGATTTCACATTTTCCAGTTTGTGTTTAATGTACGAGTATGTGGCTAAGCATGTCAAATGCTAAAAATATATATAAAAATTTCTAAATATATAACGATGTTTCAGCATAATATTTAATACCATTATAATAAACATACCTAATTAAATATCATACTAATAAACTCAGTAGGCCATGTGGGGCCGGCTTTAGAATTGTCCCACCCCTCTCTATCCACGGGAGTCGTAAGAGCCGACTGAGGGAATACCGGGGGAGGGGGCAGCAGCACTCCCTCGAGTATTAACAAAATCCACTGCGAACGCCAACCCGCCTGCCAAGCGTGGCGATTACGGCATTATCCCCCATGACGGGACCGCTCGTTGTGGCGTTCTCTTGGGGAGGCCTATGTCCAGCAGTGGACGTTGAAAGGCTGATGGATGATGGATGGAAGCTTAGTAGATCGTACATTAAAAAATTAAGTGAATATTGAAAACATAATATATTGAGGTTAGGCACACTAATAGTTTATGCAAATCTCTTTACTTACATTCAGTACTTAAAGAATTTACTAGACTTTTTCTTTAATTAAATAATGTCAGGATATCAGTCCGTGTAGACTTCAAAATTGGGTTATTCCTTACTAATATTACTACTAATGCCCGTATATAATGTTAAGGTTGAATACCTTAATTTCCCGACGTTTCGACCGTATTGCATCGGCCGTGGTCACGGGTTAACTGGTGTAGTTCAGCGTTGCCTCCGTGAAGCGCGAGTGTCTGTAACTACCCTCGCCTCGTTTATATCTTGATTTCCGAAACTGTCGGTACTTCGACACACCACACTAACGACATCCTCACACTGGCGCGTAATGTTTGTTCGGCGATATGTACACTTACTGATGACAGGATTCCATGATGTTGACAAACGGTATCCATCTTCTCGGTTGAAATTTGCATGTTTTTTGATTTCAACCGCTTCCCGCGCCATCCTGGAGTAATAGTGACGGTCGGTGGAGAGGACATGTGGTTTATGCAGTTCAATCCAGTGGTTGGATCCCGCCTCCAGCAAGTGTATGAGAATGTCATTAGTGGTGTCGAAGAAGTGATAATGCGAAACAAGTTGCCGTCTGCCGATGCGGAAACGCTCAGACAGGATGTGGCCGTTATCCTTCGAAAATCAAAGCTGCCTAAACCAAATATCACTGCAGAAGAACGTCTGGCGCTGAAAGAGCTGCGTGATAGCACGGATATTTTAGTGCTAAAGACCGACAAGGGAAATACCACTGTGGTGATGAATTCCGGTGACTATGATGAGAAACTACGGAGTCTATTAAGTGACACCTCTGTGTACAAGCCAGTGTCGTACAACCCTACAGCTAGAGTCACGAAACGTATGCGAGCACTAATTAAGGACCACAAGGATCTGTTCGCGGATGATGTGTTTGAAAGGCTTTTCAGACCTAAAAGCGTTCAGCCACCTAAGTTATATGGTTTGCCAAAGATCCATAAAAGCAACGTGCCACTTCGCCCGATCGTAAGTCAAATTAACTCTCCTACTTACGATCTAGCTAAACACCTCGCCAGAATACTGCAACCATTAGTCGGTGGGACTGCATCGTTCGTGAAGGATTCTAGACATTTTGTGGATATCATCAAGAACATGGAAGTGGACTCAGATGAGGTGATGGTGAGTTTTGATGTGGAGTCACTGTTCACCAACGTTCCCATTCATGCTTGCCTGGAGGTCATTGAGAAAAAACTAAGAGCGAATGATCTGTCCAGTGAGTACAATGTTCTACTAAGAAACTGTCTAGAAGGCAACTACTTCATCTACCAGGGACAGTATTACCTCCAGACCGATGGAGTGGCCATGGGCAGCCCATTGGGGTCGGTTATGGCCAACATCTGGATGGAACATATCGAAGAAATGATCAAGCCGAAACTGTCCCAGGTTAAACTGTGGAAGAGATACGTTGATGACGTATTCTGCATTATGAAGGGCGGCAGACAAGAAGTGGAAACATTTGCTAAGGATTTGAACTCCGTACATCCCAACATCAGGTTTACTTTTGAAATGGAGATGGACAGATCGTTAGCATTTCTTGATGTAAAACTAAGGGTCAAAGCAAACGGTACCTTATCACATACTGTGTACAGAAAACCCACGCACACTGACAGATACTTGAATGCTGACTCGCACCACCATCCACGACACCTGCAATCCGTAGTAGCATCTTTGACCAATAGAGCATACAACATTTGTGACCCTGAACAATTGAATAGTGAGCTCACACATGTTCAGGAGGTACTTAAACGAAACGGATTTAGGGGTAGCACACGACGACTGCGGAAGAAGGAGGCACGAACTGGGGTAGACAGGGCACCAGCCTTTTTACCGTATATTAAAGGAGTAACGGACAAAGTTGGAACAGTACTACAGAAATACTCCATTAAGACTGTATATAGTCCGCATTCCAAAGTATCACATCACCTACGTACTCCAAAAGATATAATCCCTCTGCAGACACCTGGCGTTTACAAAGTGGATTGCAGCTGTGGTAGTTCTTATATCGGACAAACCAAACGTACAATTGCGGAAAGGGTTAAAGAACATATCGCGGCTGTAAAACACCGACATACACAAAAGTCAGCTATAGCGGAACACTTGCTGGAGGCGGGATCCAACCACTGGATTGAACTGCATAGACCACAGGTCCTCTCCACCGACCGTCACTATTACTCCAGGATGGCGCGGGAAGCGGTTGAAATCAAAAAACATGCAAATTTCAACCGAGAAGATGGATACCGTTTGTCAACATCATGGAATCCTGTCATCAGTAAGTGTACATATCGCCGAACAAACATTACGCGCCAGTGTGAGGATGTCGTTAGTGTGGTGTGTCGAAGTACCGACAGTTTCGGAAATCAAGATATAAACGAGGCGAGGGTAGTTACAGACACTCGCGCTTCACGGAGGCAACGCTGAACTACACCAGTTAACCCGTGACCACGGCCGATGCAATACGGTCGAAACGTCGGGAAATTAAGGTATTCAACCTTAACATTATATACGCGATAAAGACCCGATATATTAATATTTGTGTATAATGTGTACAAATCGCGAAAGTTTAAAAGTCTTTACTAATGCCCGGTTCCTATATTCAACGAATCGTCATTGTTAACAGCTACCCATCCGTTAGTTGCAAAATGTCAGTCAATTCACATACGACTCGTATTTTATAGGAACAGATCATACTTACGCCTGGTAGAATATTCTACCAATCGTAAGTAAAACGATCCGTTTTATTATTATAGGAACCGGTCATAAAGCGATTATCATAAAATTTTGCATAGAACTGCCGATTTTGATTTGCTGGAACCCAGAAAATATCATAGTTCTATTAATTCCAGAAAAACGGATGATTTTTATGTGTTTTGCAAAGAGATAATTAGTGAGCCCAAGTATGATCTGAGGTTTGCACGGATAAAGTCACTGGCATAATCTAGTATAATATAAATATGTCACTCTAATGCACACATTCTTAATGCAATTACACCGAGTAATTTCATTAAATTTGTAATGCAAAAACAGCTATCCCACAGAAACCAACCATAAACGGGATAATTATAAAAGCCTACGTCCTGTCCTGGGACTACAAAAACATAGCATCACGCCTGTATACAGTAGGCAGAGGTGTATTACACACCCACAGTTCGCCAGCTATGTTTAAGTCCCACGTAATAGGGGGCAAGCCTATTGCCGTCTACCGGGCACATTTCCAAACTCCGGGCTGCTACTGAGAACTGTTCTTTTTACGAAAAACCTCAATAGTACCGCCCGACCCGGGGGTCGAACTCGGGACCTTATGATCAGCAGTCGCTTACACTACCGCTGCACCACAGAGGCAGTTCAACTCCTGACTATATGTATCCAAAACTTCATGGTTGTGACATCATACGTCGCGCCAGCTAGGTAGGCCAGATGCGAAATGGTTCAGCAGTCGCATGTCGTGAAAGCCTAACAAACTAATGCATTTTAGCATAATATATTTATAATATAGGAAGGATAAGAATTCCGTTTTATATATTTTACTTAACATTGTTGTTAGCCCAGATCAACAAGTCAGTCCGTGCAAGGGAAATGTTTCCAATTAGAAAATGAATGTCCTTTAGATAACAATGATTACAATAAGCTGGTTTACCTTGATTTTCGCACATACTTACTAATATTATGTGGAAGTGAGTTTGTATGTTATGCTTTCAGTCAGTCAGTGTCTACTGAACCTATTTTGTTATTTACTACCATTAGGAGTAAACGAGCATGGGGCCTACTTGATGGTAAGGGGTTCATTACTTACGTCACCGTAAATTCTGCTCTTTAGTACTCCCTTGTTCCTACAATCAATCTGCGTCATAATTTTTGTGATCAATCGTTATCATTACGAAATTAAGATCCCCTTTCCGTTTACCTTGTATGTGATATTTACGAAATGATTGAACCAAAATGCGAGCGTTACGTTTTCTTAGCCCACGTTCACGACCCTTGTCATATTTCGTCTCACCCAGCAATACCACTTCACACATTGCTTGCGAGCATATTTTTTGAACACTAGGGGCACAACTAAGCCGCTGCCTACTGTAAGTAAAGTACTCTTATTTAGAAAGGTTTATATATATTTTTAGCATTTGACATGCTTAGTTTAAGTGGAAAATGTGAAACCGAAAATAACAGCCACGAGCAGCATTTGAACCTGCATCTCCTGGATACCGTTTTCCGCAACCTTTGAATATTTACCAAGCGTATTCCCTCTTGTGTTCACCGTTAAGAGCCGCTACAATTCTTGTTTCTGGCATTATGTGGTTTCTCGTAAGACATTTCAAAGTGCTGCTACTCAGTACTTGCTTTTATATTCGGTTCTTTTGTTCGTTTGACAGGTTTGTAAAGCCCCTAAGGTTTTTAAATATTTATTTACCTCTCGAAAATGAGGCACAAAATTGTATAACAAAGTATAAAATAGGGTAAGTTCATATATTTGTATCATCCATCAGCCTTTCGAAGTCCATTGCTGGTCATAGCCTCCCCATGAGAACGCCACAACATGTGTTTCGCTCATATGGGGGATAGTGCCGTAATCGCCACACTTGGCAGGCGGGTTGGCGATCGCAGTGGATGTTATTAATACTCGAGGGAGTGCTGCTGCACACTCCCCCGGTATTCCCTCAGTCGGCTCTTACGACTCCCATAGGTGGAGAGGGGTGGGACAATTCTAAAGCCGGTCCCACACGGCAGATATATATTTGTATTGCTGGTGGCAAATGTGATGGAGTGATAACCTCTGTTCATCAACATAACCTTTTTACACGCTTTTTATTAGCTTCACCTGTATGTTTGTATATTTGTATGTTTGTAACCGACTCCTTTGGACGCGATTTTGACGCACTTTAAACGGCCAGATTTTGTTCAATCTTTGTAGATTTATCGAGGACCGATGACAATACACTAATTTGATAAAATTATTCGGTAGATAAATACCGATACCGATAAATACCGGTTTTTAGGGTTCCGTAGTTGTTGAATGTGTAAGTTTCTGAATCGCGATATTAAGATGTGCACCGGCGTTGTCCGATGTTTCTGAATCGCGATATGAGTGTTCGCGAAATAAGAATCTTTTTGCTTCTATTTTAGTTTTTAGCATAGTTATTTTTCTACATTCTACTTTCATGTAGTATTACTTTTACTTTACTCTTGTCTCTTTGCTTCGTACTTTTGAAGTTTTGATACTATTATGAGACTAAAAATAAGAAAATAAATTATAGTTTACAAAACTAAAATAACACGCTTTAAATAGCTAGTTGAACTAAAAAGTAGTAAATAATATTACAATAAATAATGATTGTAAAAAAGCGTGGGGTGTTTTTTACTATATAGGTGAACTATTTGTAACATTTGATTATGCAACGCGTGTTGTAGGTAATGTATGTTAACACGATAACTACCGAATTACTTTACTAATCGAGTATTTTTTTTTCTTTTATGATACAGTATAACTACGAATAGAGCCCTAACACTTTTCACGGTATGATTCAATGTGGTTTAATTGTTAAATAAAGAAAAAAAAAGTAAAGTGAATATTTACGCTCGACGCGACACTAAAACTAGTGCTATCCTTATTTCGTGAGAACTATTTCTATAGACCAATATAGAAGTACTTCTTAAAATTAGCACTAGATGTCGTACAAGACATGAGAACCACATTAATAGGTACTTTTTTGAAATTAGCTATGTGATTTATTGAAAACTACTTAGTAATAAATTATTAGTTACTTATCAAATAACCAATTTTATTGTGAAAAATGAAGATTATGAGGCGTACACTTCACGAGGATTTTCCAAAGTATTTGAATTATATTTTTGTTGTGATAAATGTGAATGTTTGTCCTTAAATAAGCTTAAAAGACTCAACAGATTTGGTTGAAATTTAATAGGTAGGTAGATACTGGTAGTAGAACTATAGACTAAACGAATAAATTGATTCATTCGAAATGGTAAATAAATACATTATGTCAGGGTATTTATTATTCTAAAAAAAATCCTGGGGACACGCTATTAGAATTTGGAAGTTCACGAAAACAAAATCGCGGGCTAAGCTAGCTCTAATATAGTTAAATGTGTTCCTGACTTCTGAAAGTGCCTATTTGTTGGTTTGCCTCATGAAGCATTACTACAGCAGCTGTCAAGTAAATAAAGATAAATTGTTCCAATAATAGAGCATCAAGTTTGTTTTCTTTCATTAGTACCCAAAGGGCTAGTGATGGATTGTTGGTTGTTGAGTACTATAGCAGTCAACGAACTTATTTGACCTAACTATACGAAAATGTTAGTGTCTGTGTGGATTGAGTAACTTCTTTTGATATTTAAACAGGGATATAACAATAAGCATTTTTTCACACATAATTTCAAAAATCCTGAAAATTCAAAAATCTGTATCTTGATACCACTGTCTTTGCAGTCTTCGGTTCCCCATCAATCTATATCCGTGGTGCTATCATTTCTATAGAATTAGTATTCATTACATTACTAATTTATTTATCGGCAATTGCAGCCACATTTTAAATTCAAACGCATTGAATAGCTGCTAGTTTTACAGTGGCAATACTAAATGTCTCGTATGTAACTTTGTCAAAAGCAATAACCTCGTTCCTTATTAGAACAAGGTTGTTACTGTCAACCGAGCATCGTTTCAAACTCCATGGTTCAAATCCGAAAACAAGAAACTGGCAACTCCTCTCTTAGGTTCAAGAAACAATCCACTGAAGTAATAACATAGTTCCAGTGGCCCGCCAATACAGGCGGAGAGATGGCACACGCTAAGTTTATTTAGTGGGTGAAGGCCCCACACTACCCTGTTTGTTGCCCAGAACGATGGGTGTGTGGTTCGGCAAAATTTTTCCCGCCTTAACAAAAAAAAATCAAAAAAAAAGTTCAAGAAAAAAGCGTGAGCTAAAAAATTTTCGCCAAACCCACTAGTCTACACTAATATTATAAAGAGGAAAACTTTGTTTGTTTGGTTGTAATGAATAGGCTTAAAAACTACTGGACCGTTTTTAAAAATTCTTTCATCATTCGAAAGCTACGTTATCCACGAATAACATAGGCTAAATTTTGGAAAAAAATAGGGTTCCGTAAGATAATTGGGTTTTTTCGGACACAAGGTGTAAAAAATCAACCAGAAAAGTTACTTATTTTGCGTACGCTGCCTAAACTATAAAATATAGAACCATAAAATGTTCTAATTAATTGTAGATCTTATAAATATCTACAAAAAGTCCGCGGCACACTATATATGTCGAGTGAGGCCCAACAACCATTTTTTTATTTAAAAATCTTGAATTTTTTTTGGACTACATTTAAACGCATTTATTTTACTCTTGCTATTAATCCTTATCAAAATAAATTATTTCATCATTAAGTACAGTTTATGTATATAATATTTGGTCTTTGAATGATTAAAATTGGACATTTGATTTTGAAGTTATGGCGAAATTAAAATATTACGATTTCTGCTGCACGGCCCGTTGCGAAGTGAGCGTCACCAAGGCGGGGGTGCGCATGCGGGAGGGGAGTTTAGATCTATGAGTAAGGTACCCGCGCGGCTCAGACGCGAGGTCGGCTCCCTAGCTAAACAACAGTTCTTCTCCGAGCTAATCAACAGTTATTTTCAGGGCTAACCAACAGTTTTTTTCAGGGGTAACCAACAGTTCTTTTCAGGGCTAAACAACAGTTCTTTTCAGGGCTAAACAACAGTTCTTTTCAGGGCTAAACAACAGTTCTTTTCAGAGCTAGAATATTACACGCTATTAGCATTTTCTTAAACATTTGAAAATGCCTAAGAGAGCCAGGTCTCAACTTTCTGAACATAGTTCTCAAGCACGGGCAGCAAGAATACGTCGTATGGGAGAATCTTCACCTGAACGTTCACAACGCCTTGCTGAACAAAATCAGAGAAACTCTCAGGTACGCGCACGAGAGTCGAGTGTCGATCGGTCGCAACGCCTTGCACAACAAAATCTGAGAACCTCTGAGTTACGTGCACGAGAGTCGAGGCTGGAGCGTTCCCAACGTCTTCATGAACAAAATATAAGGACCTTTCAGTTGCGCGAAAGAGAGTCGAGTGTCGAGCATTTGCAGCAACTTAGAGCTCAGGCAGAGAGACAGCAGTTGTCCACAAATAGAGTTCGCAATCGAATTTTAGCTAGCAGCAACAGACTGGCTTTCAGATATGATCGATCCGCAGGTTGATTATGCACAACAATCCAAATCGGAGTCATGAATAAGATCTGCTCTAACTGCTCTGCCAAAAAATGGGCAGACGAACCTAATGGTATGTGCTGTGCTTCAGGTAAAGTTTGTCTTCCTAACCTTCAGGAACCGCCACAACCAATAAAAAATCTTTTAACTAATAACTATCCATTATCTGGTCATTTTTTAACAAATATACGTAAATACAATAGTCTTTATCAAATGACTTCTTTTGGCGCAAAAGAAATCAGGGAAGGTAATTTTATGCCCACTTTTAAAATTGAAGGACAGGTGTATCATCTCATTGGTAGCCTTTTACCACCATCAGGCCAAAACCCAGAGTTCTTGCAAATATATTTTATTTCGGATGCAGACCAGTTATCGTTGCGATCAAGCATCGCACCAACCTTAAAAATGGATTTAATTCGCGGATTACAGACCGCTCTGAATAATCATAACGTGTATATACGAAGTTTTAAACATAACTTAGAACTCAACTCCTCAGATAATTTAAAGTTAATTATTCATTCAGATCGCACTCCACAGACAGCACACAGAGGCAGATATAATGCTCCTACTGTAAACGAGGTAGCCGTTCTCTTGGTCGATGAAGACAAAGGTCCCAGGGATATAGTCTTACACGGTAGAGATGGACAGCTCAAAAGAGATTCTGAGCTACATCGGTCCTATGATGCACTACAGTATCCTATAATGTTTGTGACAGGAGAAGACGGTTATTATTTGACTATCCCTCAGCAGGGTTCTGCGCGTAATAAAACTGTTTCGTGTATGCAATTTTATGCATTTAGATTAATGTTTAGAACTAACTCTTTTAATCTTTTACATTATTACAGAGACTTATTTAGTCAATATTGTGTTGACATGATGGCGAAAATGATATCGAAAAGATTAAATTATATTTCTCGGAATCAACAAAGACTGAGGGCTGATGACTACATTCATCTCAGAGATGCCTTAAATCATGACGCAAATGTTGATCCATCAAATATCGGTCAACATGTTATATTGCCATCGTCATTTACGGGTTCTCCGCGTTTCATGCACGAGAAAACGCAGGACGCGATGACGTACGTCCGAAATTATGGTAGACCTGACTTATTTGTCACTTTTACATGTAACCCCGAATGGCCTGAAATTAAGGCGGAGTTGCTACCAGGACAACGGTCTTTCGACCGTCATGACATAATTTCACGTGTATTTCATTTAAAGATGAAGAAATTCATCAAATTATTTGTCAAAGAACAGATATTCGGTAAAGTAAAATGTTATATGGCAAGTGTGGAGTGGCAAAAGCGCGGTTTACCTCATTGTCATTTGCTATTCTGGCTAGAAACTAAAATACAACCAGATGAGATCGACAGTGTCATAGTTGCGGAGCTACCCGATCAAGAAATTGATCTGGTACTACACGACATTATAACTAAAAATATGGTACATGGACCCTGCGGAGAACATAATTTATATAATAATACCCTCGCCGTTTCATGAACGATACCCAGACCGGAGAGGATGGGTATCCAGTTTATCGTAGGCGCGATACAGGAAATGGCGGTCGGAGCACTACGCTACAAATCAGGGGCAACATGGTGACGATAGATAATAGGTAGATTGTTCCATACTCCCCGCTACTATGTAAGACTTAACGCTCATATAAGCGTGGAGTATTGCCACTCTGTCCAAGCCATTAAATATATATGTAAGTATATAAATAAAGGTTCAGATCAGGCAACTTTTAGCCTTAGAAACCCACACGATGAGGTCGAAAACTATTTAAATGGCAGGTACATTAGCACATCTGAAGCTGTCTGGTGTTTATTTGAATTTCCCATTCACGACCGGTATCCTACTGTAGTGCATTTGGCCGTTCATCTAGAGAACGGTCAGAGGGTGTATTTTACACCAGGGGCAGCTCATAAAGGAAGCACCGGAAAGACTTTTCTCGCAAATTTGATACTTGCTAAGATACGGCAATCAGGGAAGATAGCGATTGCAGTTGCTTCGTCAGGAATTGCTGCAACTCTCTTGAACGAAGGAAAAACTGCTCACTCTACGTTTAAACTCCCGCTATCCGTATCTTTAGATCAACGGTCTACGTGCTCTATTCGGAAAAATGGGCCTCTTGGTAAGTTACTGCAAGACGCGTCGTTGGTAATATGGTATGAATGCACCATGAGTCATAGAGCTCATGTGGAGGCCGTAGACCGTACTTTAAAAGACCTCCGAAGCTCTGCTAATGTCATGGGTGGTATCACTTTTGTATTTGCTGGAGATTTCCGACAAACGCTTCCAGTCGTCAACAGAGGTACGCGAGCAGATATTATGAAGGCATGTTTAAAATCGTCTCAACTTTGGACATCTGTTCAACATTTGAATTTGCGCACCAATATGAGAGCTCATCTACATGGAAATACGCATAGCAATTTTCCACAACAGCTGATGAAACTTGGAGAAGGAATTTTTCCATCTTTAAATTTGGGCACCGATTATGCAGTTACTTTGGATGAGTCTCTAGGCCAAATAGTCCATAATTTAGATAGTCTGATAGATGATATATATCCTGATATCGAAAACTTACATCAAAATGATTTTCGTTGGCTGTGTTGTAGAGCAATAATTTCTCCCAGGAATGAAACAGTCAACGAAATAAACAATTTAATTATATTTTGATATTTTTATAAATATTTTTAGCATTTGACATGCTTAGCACTATACATTAAACACAAAGTGAAAAATGTGAAATCGAAAATAACAGTCAGGAGCAGGATTTGAACCTGCATCTTCTGGATACCGTCCAGATGCTTTACCAATTCAGCCATCCTGACAATTACTCCTGACTGCTAATTTCGATAACACATCATACTTAACGTCTTTGGGTGACGCCTGCGCCATCTGTCGGAAGTATTTTCATACATTATACCGACCAGGTAAACTTAATTTTACAATTAAGATTTTACCTAATAATGACGCAAACCCTTTAAATATTTAGATATTTTTATATATATTTTTAGCATTTGACATGCTTAGCACTATACATTAAACACAAAGTGAAAACTTTTCACTTTGTGTTTAATTTAATTATACAGAAAGTACCGGGTGAAGTAAAGTGCTATAAATCCATAGACACCGTCACTAACATCGAGGACGCAGTGCACTACCCCCAGGAATTTTTAAATTCTCTGAACCCCGCTGGGCTACCACCTCATGAACTGTCGTTAAAAGTTGGCACGCCGATAATGTTTCTCAGAAATTTAAGCCCCCCAACATGTTTAATGGCACGAGACTTCTTATAAAGGAGCTAAAAGATAATTTAATAGTAGCGAAGATTATCACCGGCCCTGCAGCTGGTGAATTAGCTCATATACCAAGAACACCCATGATTCCTACTAATTTGCCTATACCCTTCAAAAGGCTCCAATTTCCAGTAAAAATTTCTTTCGCACTAACGATAAACAAATCCCAGGGCCAAACATTCAAATTAGTAGGATTTGATTTACGAAAAGAATGTTTTACGCATGGGCAACTTTACGTTGCCCTATCACGGGTCGGGGTTCCCGACCATCAGTATATTTTGTTACCTGAAAATAATTTAACGTCAAATGTTGTTTATAGAGAAGCTCTACAATAATCGCTTTAGTTATCTATCCTAAAACAACGGGTTTCACTCCGGGACTGCCGGCAGAAGTGAAAACTTAGTATTAATTACATTTAAATATTTTCATCGTTAACAACTTTAACATCCTCATAAAGACAATCTATGCAGCCTGCGGATAATGACTGCATCGTCGATGATAGTGTCGGTGTCTGTGAATTGACCTGGGAATCATTTTGCTGACCGTGTCTTTCCTGGGAAGGCTTTTTGCAGCGGTAACCGACATCCACGCGGGTGGAGCCGCGGGCGACCGCTATGTTAGCTAAAGATGGGCTAACAAAAAATATTGTTCATGCTATAGCATTTAGACTGATATTGTTTGTTAGTGTTACTGTCGTAATTAATTAGTGATATGTAATTTTAAGAAATAACCTACAATAACTTAAAAATAATAATGTTTGGCGTTTGTTATTTTTATATTCTCTCATCGTTCACAGCGCTCCATGCCTATTTCACGCATATACCACATCCTTACACACTTACAATGAGTCAGTTATTTTTGTCTACACTAGAAATTACCGAGAAATAATAATTTATATGGCAAAACAACGTTTGCCGGGTCAGCTAGCGGCGAATAAACCGAAATTATTATAGTTTATTTTTATATACATTTAAAATTCATCATAGACCTCGAAACTGAACAAAATTAACTAACAAACCTTCAGCTCACCTTTAACTTGAACGTGAACATAGCGGCCGTCAATCGATACATGCAATAAATAAGTTATTACCTGTCAGTACTTCAACACGGGAAAAATACAGCTGTTTTTTTTTGATCGAATTGGAATTACAAATTTCTTTATAATATGTATGTCATCCTTATATTATTGAAAAGGGATACTAGTTTAAGTTATAGATATATAGCAAATATATGACATAAAAAAGTCAGCTGAAATGGAAGGTGGGTGAGATGAGAAGTCTGAGAAGCATAGCCGGAGTGGCTCTGATGTACAAAGTGAGAAATAGTGTGATACGAATTTTCGTATGCGCGTCACTGTGGTGTGAAAGAAAATGTAGTGACATAAATAGAGAAAGAAATGCTTAGGTGGTTCCGACACGTAGAGAGGATGGATTAAAGAAGATTAACGAAACAGATATACAAGGCGACTGTGAATGGGCAAGTTGGTAGAGGTCGACCTAGGCAAACGTATTTTGACCAAATCGGAGGTGTTCCAGGTTAAGAGTACTCGCAACCAATGCTGGTTGGTATGAAAGCGCTGATAAAAGTAAAAGATGAAAGATGTGTGTCAGGATCGTCAGCAAGTGGAGAGGAGTGCCCTCTGCCTACCCCTACGGGAAAAACAGATTGGAAGCTGACCCCAATTAAGTTTGCGAAAAAGATAGAGAGAGAAAAAAAAATAGATGTAGTGATGCAGGTTTCCTCAAGACGCTTTCTTCCAGCGATCAGTGATCATTATTTGTAAACAGATACATCAATAATTTCAAAACCTTACTAAGTGTCAAACTCTGTTATAGTCTTTGCTGTCCTTTGTTTTACCAACTCCGTAACAACTCCGTGGAATGTTCTCGTAATCCCAAAAAAAAAGTAGGTTTTGTGTAGAGTTCTTATTACGTTAAAATAAATTATAGTTCAAAAATCTTAAGAAAACATGTTTTAATGACTATTTGAAATGAAAAGTATAAAATAATATTCTAATAAATAGCAGCTATTGTTGTTATTTTTAAGATTGCATCACGCCTGCACCTTTGTATAAAAAAACACAATATAATAAATCTAAAATTATTTAAAAAACAAATTATTTGTGCAAGTGGAAAAAGAAAGCTTTACTTTACTGCGAGTGGGATTCGAACCTGCGTCCCTTCAAATCTGGGAAAGCTCCGCTCAGCTTGGACCTCTAAGCCATCGCAGTCACTCCCAATCTCCACTTCACAATTGCTATTAGATATTTGTCATGTTATATTTATTGTTGTTATTGTCTTTACACAAGCTGGCTTAGAAATATCTCTATTCTTTAATTAACATAGCATCACGCCTGTATTCCCCGAAGGGGTAGGCAGAGGTGTATTATACACCCACGACTCGCCAGCTATGTTTAAGTCCCACGTAATAGGGGGCGAGCCTATTGAAGTCTACCGGGAAAATTTCCAAACACCGGGCTGCTACTGAGAATTTTTCTTATTTTTTTTTACAAAAAATCTCAATAGCACTGGCCGACCCGGGGATTGAACCCGAGACCTCATGATCAGCAGTCGCTTACACTACCGCTGCACCACGGAGGCAGTTAATTCTTTAATTACAACATAATTTACTGGTAATTCACAATGATTAGAAGCGAAAAGGATAATTAATAGTATACTTACTATTTATTTCTATTGTAGGCTAGTTTTATAATAAACTTATATCTAAGAAGGATTATTATTCAATAGCAAGTTTAATTTTGTTAGTTTGTTATATTTGGACCAACAAAGCTTGACAATTGAACGTGCTCCTTAAAGTTCTTAGTAATTAGGATACTGATTGTACAAATGGTGGATGGTGTCTAGATACTGGTCTCGGTGGTGTTGTGGATTCGATTCCCACACAAAACAACTCTTTATGTGATCCACAAATGGTTGTTCTTATTTAGATATTTTTATATATATTTTTAGCATTTGACATGCTTAGCACTATACATTAAACACAAAGTGAAAAATGTGAAATCGAAAATAACAGTCAGGGGCAGGATTTGAACCTGCATCTTCTGGATACCGTCCAGATGCTTTTACCAATTCAGCTGAATTGTCGATTTCACATTTTCGATTTCACATTTTTCACTTTGTGTTTAATGGTTGTTCTTAGTCTGAGTGTACTTTGTATTCGTGAAATTGTACATTTCTAATATCCCCCGCGATACAAGGATTATTACTTCGTGCAGGGTGTGTTCTTTTAAAAATAAATATGTATATAAGGATATAGCTAGATATAGTATTTATATCTTGCTAAATAAGATGGATTAGCCGCTGTAATAGTTTGTTATTTACATTTGATTTACAATGCCTCCCGTACTAGTTCAAAGTGCATCCAACACAATAATACACTAATTATTTTAATACAATTATGTACCTATATGTATAACTTTATCGTAGGTGGGTACACGTCAGTCTTTATCTCCAGTGAACGACGTAGTGTACACAGAGAGTGTGATGTCGGTTGAACGGAAACATATTATTATGCAAAATTGAGAGACACTATTACAGCTAATTAATTGAATGAGGCGACACTTGGCGGAAGTCCATTGTTACTAATATAGAATGAATTTTAGGAGGAGAGCCCACCACTCACCCGCGGATTGTCATATTTGGACAGAATAACCTAAGATTGCCAATCCGCACTCTCACAGATAGAGGAGAATGTGATAATAGCAAAGTAGCATGCACGATAATTGCAAAAAACTAACCAACGCGACACAACCATGCGATACGGTAGAACTCTCAGAACCACAATATTGCAATATTCCGCAAAAATCCGAACATTTCGACACGACAACAATTCGACACGTGTTTCACCTCTAAACGAGGCATTCTCAAGAACGCTCGGCAACAAATGAGCGAAGCTTACTCGTGCAACTTGCTTTTATACCCCTTCCACTATACAACAGTTATAACGTATCGCTCGAACGATATGAAAATAAGTTTAGTAGTGGGGAACAACAGCTAGTTTGTTCATTCAACAACATGTTACTACTGACTTTAATTATTTCTAATTGTTCTAAAACGGACAGTCTAATATTTTTATCACAAATATGCAAGGGCTCGAATGTATGACTATTATCTAATGAATGGTTACAATCTAATAAATGTTTCGCAAAATGTGACTTTTCAGGGTAGTTATGCCTATACGCAGCTATATGTTCTTTATAACGAGTCTCAAAATTACGGCTCGTTTGCCCTATATAAACATTATTACATATTTGACATTCCAATTTATATACACCAGACTTTTTACATTTATCAATACTATCTTTACCGTTACAAAGATTTTTAAGCGAAAAGTTAGGCCTAAATGCGAGATAGATACCGTGAACCCTCAGTGTCTTTGCTAACCTGTCTGATATGATATATATAAAGTAAGACAAAGTATACGTAAAATTAGTTTGTTCTACTGCAACAGGATACAAAAGTTGTGTTACTAAGCTGGACTGTTTTCTTTTAACCAATTTGTCGATCAAGAGCCTATTATATCCGTTTGATTGGGCTATATTATAAATGATATTTAATTTCTTATTGTATGCTACCTTATCCAAGGGAATATTAAAAAGACGGTGAATCATGCTATGAAAAGCGGTCAATTTATGCTGCCAAGGATGACAGGACGAGGCGGGTATAACCGTATCTGTATATGTCGGTTTACGATAAATTTCGAATTTATGTTTGTTACCCACGCGATAAATGGAAAGGTCAAGAAAATGCAAGCAACTGTTCTATTTCTAGTTTAAATTTTATTCCTGTATGCGCAGTATTTAATTCATTAACGAAATGATAAAGTTGTCTAACAGTTTCTGTCCACACTAACAATATATCGTCTACATACCGGTAATAATACAATAATTTGTTATTATTTACTATGTGCTGATATTCAAAATGATCCATGAATATGTCTGCCATTAAAGAACTTAAAGGTGACCCCATTGCTAAACCGTCATTTTGAATGTAATACTCTTTATTAAATTGAAAGTAATTTTGTTTCATACAAAGTTCTGTAAGACGTAATATATAACCCACCTCTCCCGAGTGCAAATTGAGACCTTGAAACAGATTTTTTAAATAGACCAAAGATTCTCTGTATGGGACATTCGTAAAAAGGCTCTCTACATCTAGAGACACTAGTTTTGCATTTGGTGGTAAACAAATATTTTGTATTTTTTGTATCAAATCAATACTGTTCTTGATACCATATTTAGGCAAGAAACGAGTTTTTGTTTAATGAGTATGTTTAGATGCTTTGCCAATTTATATGCAGTTTACATAATGTTGAATTCGATTTATTAGATCATAAAGCTAGAGATTTGGCTTCCCGAGCGGGTCATGATAAGTACTTAGTGCAAAAGAAAAAACTTGAAATTTTAAGCCAAAAAGTTGTCTGCTATATACGAAACTGACATTTGACAGCCGCTATTGCACAATTTTCGGCTGTTGCTAATCATCTGCAAGATACGTAATCCGGGTGCCAGTGTTGTTCTTAGGTCATTAGTTTTCTCTTTACTTGGGTTGTGGAGGTCAGATAGACAGTCGCTACGTGTTTAATCTGGTGGGTCAGCTAAACCCGAACAGATCGGAATCTGATCCCTATAAAAAGATTGGAACTAGAAGATGATAACGTAGAATCCATTCTAAAAATAGCGGATTTAGATTTTTTTATTGTATGTAGTGGCAGTCGAGTCACTTCCCATCTGATGGTAAATGGTAACCGTCGCTTATGGACTTAACTATCCCGAGACTATTGTCAAGCCACTGCTCACCATTTCATTTCACAGATATGAAATGAAATCTCCTGCTACAGCCAAAACGCAACGATGTGCTTCATGGCCGGTCACACGGGAGATGGTGGTACCAACCCGCTCGGGCCCGATACCAAGTGAATACTCCCACTTGGTAGCCAGCCCTACCACCAGTCATGCAATGGATGATAGTTGCTTACTTCCCTTAGTCGCCTCATACGACACCCGTGGGAAAGAATGGGGTGGTGACACTTGTATTCTTAGTCCGTCAACACACGGACAATTCAAATGATTTTTCACTTTGTGTTTAATATGATAGATAGGTACATAAAGTGACATTGCTTTCGCAGAGAACTACTACTAATTAATATAAACAAGTTTTAGTATTAAAGTAAATTCGTTTATTATCTATCGAGTTTATAATGAATATTTAATATTATCAGTCACTATCATTATTTAACCATTTCGTTATTAGAATTTACAAGCAATAGTCGACATGAAATATTTATACATAATATTATTTTATGTTTTAATAACAAATGTTATTAATTGTCGAAGTGTAAAAAGATTCAAAGGTCTTCTTAAGGTAACTAAGGAAAGGCAAACAAATAATATTCTAGAACTATTAAAAGTAGATTCAGAAGATATCCAACCAACGAACGTAATAATCGAGAGGAAATTTGAATATCCCAGCCCCCAACATAAAGAAAAAGATGTAAATATAACTCTGTACTCTTCTTTCGTGGGTAATTTTTGTGCCACAGGTTTGATAAAATTTAACGGAATGTGCGTTGGTATTGATTAACCGATTAATTATTTATTATAAAGTAGTCCTTGTACTATTTTATTTTCACATTTACCTACGTATATTTATGTCGATAAAAGCGTTTACCTATAACAATTAATATTCAATAAAAAGTTTTCAATTTTTTTTGAGTGTGACCCAAGTATAAAATTTAGGAATTTATAGTAAATAGGAAGAAATATTTTTTGCCGTTTGGTGAAGCATATATTTTTTACTTTATTATTATTGAAAATTTTATAAACTGAAATATCATTAAAAATAGCTCTTTCATTAACCTATACATTATGTGCATTTATTTAAATACCTATATAACAATTAACAAAAATATAAAAATGTAAAACAAAAATATATAACAATTAACTCATTTTATCGATAAGGATAAAAGCTTTTTTTGTACCGTATTTTATCCATATGCGAAAACAATAAACATTGAAAAATATGTGTAGCCCATCCCTTTCCTTTTATATACTGCGATCCGATATAAAATTATTGATTAACTCATTTTGTACTGACATAACATGGTAAGTATTATAAATGAAACAATCAACATAACCTAAACATCATTAGTATTCATATTATCTATATTTCTCATAATGGAATAAAAATTTATTTCAGGAGAAAGAGTGGAACAAGTGAAAGAATTTGTATACCTGGGTTCAAAGTTTACGAGAAATGGAAAGTATGACTGTATATTGAGCGGAGAGCGATGGCTGGAAATAAAATGAATAGGGCACTGCATGGCTTTATGAACAGCCAGAAAGAGTCTAAAAAGGCAAGACTGGGGTGTTGGTCCCTACACTTATGTAAGTTATGTTAGTGAATGTTGGAAATGGCAGAAGAAGCATGAGAGTATGATATTATGGTGTGGAGATGAGAAGTCTGAAAACCATAGCCGGAGTGACTCTAATGAACAAAGTGAGAAATAGTGTGATACGAGAATGCTGTGGTGTGAAAGAAGATGTAGTGACAAAAATAGAGAAAGGAATGCTTAGGTGGTTCGGACACGTAGATAGAATGGATGAAAGAAGATTAACGAAACAGGCAGGACAACAAGGCGATTGTGAATGGGCAAGTTGGTAGAGGTCGACCTAGGCGAACGTATTTTGACCAGATCGGAGACGTTCTTAAGAGTACTCGAAACCAACGAGCATACATGAAAGCGCTTAAGAAAGTAGATGAAGCGAAAGATGTATGTCAGGATCGTAGCAAGTGGAGAGAAGTGGTCTCTGCCTAGCCTTTCGGGGAAAAGGCGTGACAATATGTATATGTATGAAATAAAAATCAGACAGATTTTGAGTTATCTATTGTTCACGAATTCCCTGCATTGAATCCATATAGAGTCTAAGAGTCCAGCACTATCGATATTTTTATAAGAAAATAACTTAAAAAACATGTCTTTCTTCCTTACGGTCTTACCACTTATTCAACGCTACGCTATATCCAAATTGTCTGATACAAGCTAAAAAAGCTTTTGATCGTCTAAAAGAAAATATCAAGATTACTTTAAAACAATTCAGCTTTCGCAGTATCCACTCGAAACAAGATAAATTAGAAATTTAATATCTTTCTCGGAGTTCAGAGGAGCGAGATAAATCAAAAAGTACCTTTAAGCTGCGGGTAAGTGATTTATAGGCGAATTTTCAATGAAACTTTTCAAGTATAAGTACTTTAGACGTACCTCAAAGACTTACACATTGGAGATTATGGTACATTACATAACTTAATAATAATTTTCAAATTTCTAACTTAAGCTGGGTGCAACCCATTTTATTATAAAACCTTCCTGCTAAGTCAGGTATTTTTACAATATTAGTAAATTATTTTAAACAGGAGAACAATTATTGGCTACATATAATCTAAATAAAACCAGCCAAGTACGAGTCGGACTCACGCACGAAGGGTTCCGTACCATTGACTAGGTAAACAACATTACACTATTGTAACTCTTTGTAACCATGGTGTTTGGCTGTTACCAAATTTTGCAAGTAAAATTTGACTCATTTCGTGGTTTTCAATTTAGACTTAGATGCGCAACGAGTAAAGAAACACGTTTGTGTATGGGAGCCCCCCTTAAATATTAGTTTTATTTTAATTTAATTATTTATTTTTATAGTGAATATATACTTAACTAAATATTCTGTGAATATTTCAAGTGTTTAACTGTAGCCGTTGTCAATATTGAGCAAAAACGAGTAAAAAAAAAAATCACGTTTGTTGTATGGGAGCCCGCCCTTAAATATTAATTTTATTTTCATTTAATTATTTATTTTTAAAGTTAATATATAACTAAATATTCTGTAAACATTTCAAGCGTCTACCTGTTGCCGTTATCAATAGCGAGCAAAAAAGGGCAAAAAAAAAAATCACGTTTGTTGTATGGGAGCCCCCCTTAAATATTGTTTTTTTTTTGTTTTTAGTATTTGTTGTTATAGTGGCAACAGAAATATATCATTTGTGAAAATTTCAACTATCTAGCTACCGCCGTTCTTGAGATACAGCCTGGCGACAGATGGACGGACAGACAGACGTTGTATGGGAACCCCCCTTAAATAATATTATTTTTTGTTTTTAGTATTTGTTGTTATAGCGGCAATAGAAATACATCATTTGTGAAAATTTCAACTGTCTAGCTATAGCCGTTCTTGAGATACAGCCTGGTGACAGACGGACGGACAGACAGACAGGAAGCGAAGTCTTAGTAATAGGGTCCCGTTTTGACCCTTCGGGTACGGAACCCTAAAAAGCGTTGTGATAAAAATGTAATAAAGCAAATATTGTAAAATGCTATACAAATGGTGGATATTTAATTTAATCAAGTAGAATCTTGCTTATCCCAGCAAAAATGAAAGTACCACCCATTCACAAAAGATCAGCGTGAAACAATGGTAGGTACCACTGTGTTGCGTATGGTGAGTGAGAGCGCCGGAAGTCCAAACCTCCTCCCTATCCTTTTCTTATTATTCTTCCTATCCTCTCCTGAATATCATAACTATCCTCTCCTTATTATCCTCTGCCTATCCACCTCCTATCCCCTTGGAGATGGCGACGCGCGAATGATGCCACTGGTGTTGCTATGCCTGTTTGCCACCATGTCGTATAAAAAAAATTGATATCTAAGAATCGCAGTTGATGGTTCAATTAAACATTGGATCCTGTTGAATTCTGTGCATGAGTGTACCTATGGTTACTTTTTGATGAGATATCATCCGATGGCCCACCGCATGGTAAGTGGTGGCCGGCAAATGAGATATTAACAAACTACTATTACAACACCTTACGTTGTTTGTGGTCGCTGAGATCTGAGTTCGCTGCGGAAATACTATACTATCCATCCATCCATCCATCCATCAGCCTTTCAACGGCCACTGCTGGACATAGGCCTCCCCAAGAGAACGCCAGAACGAGCGGTCCCGTCTTAGGGGATAATGCCGTAATCGCCACGTTTGGTAGGCGGGTTGGCGATCGCAGTGGATGTTGTTAATACTCGAGGTAGTGCTGCTGCACACTCCGCCGGCATTCCCTCAGTCGGTTCTTACGACTCCCGTGGGTAGAGAGGGGTGGGACAATTCTAAAGCCGGCCCCACACGGCCTATACTATACTGTATTATAATAGATCTTTATACTATAATGGATTAAATTATGTGTCTGTCTCAGATTAATCACCGTAATGAAGTCTTCATAGTAAAAATAGTTTTGTTTTTAACCTATAAAGATAATAATTTAATATTTATTAGTAGTTAAACAGCACTTTTATCTATACTATTATGAAGCTATATTTGGGAAAAAATTACTAAATTAGGCTATATAGGCGTGTCTGAACACAAAACGATGTTTTTTAGATTTTTGTCTGTTTATCGGTTTGTTTGTTCGCGCATCACGCAAAAAATACTGAACGGATTTTGATGCATCTTTTTGTATTTGATAGCTCTCGATTATACTTAAAAACTGGTATACATTTTATCCCGCTACTATACCGGGAACACGAGATATAACCGAAAAACTAGCTTTTGGCTGCGGTGGAGCCGCGGGCAAAGGCTAGTACTATTATAAAGCTGTAATAGAGCTGTGTCTGTACATTTAAGATATTTGGGAAATAATTACTGAATTAGGCTATATAGGCGAGACTGAACACAAAACGTATTTTTTTAGATTTTTTGTCTGTTTGTCTGTTTATCTGTTTTTTCGCGCATCACGCAAAACCTACGGAACGGATTTTGATGCAACTTTTTTTATTTGAGAACTCTTGATTAGTCTTAAAAACTGGTATACATTTTATCGCGCTACTATATCGGGAACCTGAGATATAAGCTAAAAACTAGCTTTTGGCTGCGGCGGAGCCACGGGCAAAGGCTAGTACGACTTAAAGTTATAATTCTATAAAATTGGTTATAATTAATTGATTACGGACTTTCACATGTTATGAAGATATAAAGTACTACAATCATCTAGTTTTTTGTACACACTAAGCTTTTTTTTTCCCACCATTGCGTCCTATCTTGGTCTACGTGCTTCACCTGGAACTAGGTGAGCCAGATCGCCTTCAGTTCCGATGCACTAGAACGTCGCCAGATGTGATTGGGACGGCGGCGTTTTCTCTTCTATTGCGGAGCTCATTTCAAAGCTTGTTTATAGATATAGTTGAAAGTTCTTTTCAGGGTGTAGCTAATTTAATTCCATTTACGGCACTTGATCGATTGAAACATCAGCGCTTTACGACAGTTGTTCCACATTAAACACAAAGTGAAAATGAAATCGAAAATAACAGCCACGAGCAGGATATTTTCGATTTCACATTTTTCAGTTTGTGTTTAATGTATAGTGCTAAGCATGTCAAATGCTAAAAATATATATAAAAATATCTAAATAGTTATTCCACAGTTCTTAATTCGACATTGTGCGATTGTGGGCAAATTTAAATCAATTTAAATAGATTAAGATCCGCTAAATGCTGTTTTTCGTTACTCTTCACGCCTCGCATTGATATAATAGGACCGTTCCGCGTTCAATCGAAAGGTTTTTAATATCAATCTCCGTGTCAGCTTCCTGCTATATGGGTCACAGTTACCTAGAGCTTTTGCTATTGGAATTTAACGAATTTTTTTTTATAAATGACGATGAGATGACTGTGCCGCAACTAGGGTGGTGCCAGCGGTGCCCAGGCACAGGGCGCAGACGCCGGCTGGGCGCAAAAATTACTAAACCACGATCACGAACGATACCTATTCATCCATCCATCAGCCTTTCATCGTCCACTGCTGGACATAGGCCTCCCCAAGTGAACGCCACAATGAGCGGTCCCGTCATGGGGGATAATGCCGTAATCGCCACGCTTGGCAGGCGGGTAGGCGATCGCAGTGCATGTTTTATTTTATTTTATTTTATTTTACTTTATTTGGGAAAATAAACGTTATTACATTGTATAATATATGCTTAAACAATGATATGCTTTTATATAATGTTAGTAAATGCAATAACCACAACATTTTCCACAGATTAGTTAGCTGTGTACAGAACATGGTATTTAAATAATATGTACTTACCTAGTGTTAAAAAACAAAATAGTGTATCCTACTTTAATTAGTTAATAGTTATCAAGTGTCATAAATTAGAATTTATATTAATATTCCTAAGCTTGTTCAAAATTTCTTTCTTAAAAATAGATTTAGATAGGTGAAATATATCAATATCAAAGAAAAATGTATTGTACATATGTGTAACACGTTGAATTGGAGCACGGTTACCAGCATTAGTTCTGAATGAACGTAAGGCAAAGAGTGGGTAGTTGCGCACTCTACGTTGGTGGATGAATCTAGGTACTACTAATTTAATCTCATTATTCAACGTGGTACAGTCTAATCTGTTATTAAGTATATCATATAGTGTCGACATCTGAAGAAGCGCTCTTCGTTTATCTAGGGGCAATATATTGTATTGAGTCAAAAGTTGGTCGTATGGTGCACGTGCATGTTGACATTTATAGTGCATTTTTCGAAAATATTTCTTTTGAACTCTTTCTATGGCTTTTTTATATTTGTCATACAAGGGGTCCCACACGAAGCAAGCGTACTCTAATTGTGACCGAATTAAAGAACAATATAATAGAATGAATGTAAAGGGGCGGACAAAATCGCAAGCGGATCTCATGACGAAGCCGAACATTTGAGAGGCTTTTGTGGTAATTGCTTCAATATGAAGGTCCATGTGTAATTTGTCATCAAGTAATATACCCAAGTCTTTCAGATGCGTAACTCTGGTTAAAGTATTACCACACAAGGAGTAATCAAATTTTATAATGTTTTTATGTTTTGTAAAACTTATGGCATGACATTTAGAGAAACTTAGATTTAGTTTATTAAGCCTACAGTATTCAGAGAGTCTGTCGAGGTCATTTTGAAATTTTAAACAGTCCTCATTACTCTTAATAACTTGATATATTTTTAAATCATCGGCGTATAAAAGAAAGTTAGCAAAGTTGAAGCACTTTTTGATATCATTAATAAAGATGACAAACAGTAAAGGACCTAGTAATGAACCTTGTGGAATACCAGATGTTACCTTAGCACTCACAGATTTGTAACCATTGACTACCACTATCTGACTTCTATTAGTAATATACGATCTAAACCATTGTAATAAATTGCCTCTTATTCCATTATAAGCTATCTTATTGAGAAGAATTTCATGATCCACACTGTCGAATGCCTTCTGAATGTCTGTGTAAACTGCATCCACTTGTATGCGTCTATCAAAATTCCAAAACATAAAATCTAAGAATACTGTTAGATTAGTAACCGTTGATCTTCGTTTAACAAAACCGTGTTGTTCCTGTATGATGTAGTTATGAATAATTGGGTAAATTGCGGCGTGTACTAATTTCTCAAATACTTTGGATATTGTACATAGTATCGAAATAGGACGATAGTTCTCTATATTATGTTTATAACCACTTTTATGGATAGGAACGACATATGCGCATTTCCAAACGTCTGGAACGTAGCCTTCAGTAATACATTTATTGAAGACAAGGTACAGAGGTCTACTTATGGACTGAGCAGTTAGTTTAAAAAATACAGCTGGTAGATTATCTGGCCCTGGACCTTTGGTTGTGTCAAGGTATTTTAATTCCTTAATTATTGTGTTAGTATCGAAGTACAGACTATTTAATAAAACACACTGATCAGAGACATCAGAAGGTGGTAACCAATCATGGGTTAGAGTTGATGGTATGAATACAGATTCAAAAAAAGAAGAGAACAAGCTACAAATAGTTTCGGGAACGCGGAATTCTCGACCATTATATATCAAACTGGATGGTATACTGGTCTTAGATTTTTTGTTAGCTACATATGTCCAAAAATATTTAAAATTATTTGGAATGGAGTCTTCCACATTTTTAATATAATTTTTGTAACATTTCACAACTTCTGCTCTGAATCTCACCCGGAATAGTGAAAATACCTCGTAATCTGAAATGTTTTTATACCTTTTCCATTTTTTCCAGGCTTTATGTTTATTTTTATATATGTGTATAAGGGATGGGCTAAACCACACTGGGTATCGTGATGATCTAGGCTTTGTTAAAGGTATATGTGTTTTTACAATACTGTAGATTATTTCGTAAAATATATTAATTGAATGCTCTGCTGATACATTCCCAATTAATTCGTCCCATGGTATTAAGGTCCTTGTTTATAAGCTCGTAATTGCCTTTAAAAAAGTTGTGTTTTGAAATAGGGCAACGGCTCATGGGAGTAATTTTAAATGTGAAGGGAATCATTGCATAAAATGGGGGATGATGGGCGTCTATGGGGATGGATATAAAATTATGAGGTTGGTGTGTGCTGCAGTCTTTCATATTAGTGATACATAAATCCAGTATTCTTTCGTTTGCATTTAGGAACATATTATACTGCTTAGCGTCATGGATAGCCATAAAACCACGTAATTGTTGGCAGATCAGGGAAGTACCAGAACAACCTAGAGAGTTAGAGTTCGGTAGAGGTTGCCACTTCGCGTCTGAAATATTATAGTCTCCAAATAGTAGAAAATTCGAAGTGCAACTATCTCTTATTATTTCGTTCGTGATCTCAAAGTACAAATTGTAAACAGCTAAAGGAGATTTATCCGGAATGTATACGGCACTAATTAGAAGACACCCTGAAAGATCACTACTGGGTATTTCTATAAATATAATTTCCAAGTATTTCAATGTTGTAATCTGTGAAGACACAGTCGCACAGCGTGGCCTGAGGTGTCTCATGACTGCGACTAATACACCACCTCCATCACGCTTTTGAGAAGAAGTAAGATCTCTGTCGCGTCTGTAGACAACGTATCTATCATCTATAAACTCCTTATCGTGTATACTAGGATTTAACCAAGTTTCCGTAAAAATTATTATATCATAACAGTTAGAGAGTATATTAAAATATATTGTTTGTAATTTAGAACGCATACCACGACAGTTTTGGTAATAAATGGTTAAGTTATTATTTCTATTAGCCATTAGTAAGATTGAGTATTTTAAATTGTAATATATTGTAGAAGTGTAGATGTCTTATATAACGTGTACGTTGTTGATTTATATAGTTTTTACATTTTATAGATAGTATAAATAGCTTGTTCAGATGCCGACCCTTACATATAACATTGTGATGTCTATGAAAATCCATAGTAGAATTATAAAAAAAAGGTAATAGTAATATTAATATGAGCTTAAAGTTAATTTGATATTTTTTTAGAGATATTGTTAATTTTCGCGATATCCTTGGATGACCGAATGGCCACCGCCGCAGAATTCTCATTTTCCCTGGCGAGTATGGTTGAATGCTTTGTCCAGATGTATTTAAAGCCTTCATTTTTAGCTGCTGTTCGTGCTGCATGAAAAAGCTGTTTCTTTTTTAATGTAAGATGTTCATTAATGTATACTGAATGCGGGGTTCCAGATATACCAAGTAGATCCGATGTCAGGCCCTTTTTTAATCTGTAGGCGCTGATTATATTATCCCGTTTAATCCTTGTAGTGAATTTGACTATTATGTTTTTTGGTTTATTATCTTTCGCCGCATGTGGGACACGGTGTATTGAGATAACATCTTCTTTTTTAACCGAGCAACCTATTATTTTACCCAAACCTTCAAGAATAGTGATAAGATTTTCTCCCCGTTTTTCTGGCATATTTGCAATCTCAATATTGCACTGCCTGGCTTGTTGTTCCAAAGTGTCAATTTTCGCTTCAAGTGCGGCCATCGTATTGCCATCTTGTTCCTTCATGTTGTTAGATAATCCTTCTACCCGTTTCGTCAAATCATTATATTGGTTAGACATAAATTCATTAGAATCCTTTAAATCACAGACTTCCTTCGATAATTTCATATACTGCGATGATATTTTTGATTGTTCAGTTAGCAATGATCCGAGTTCTTTTTTAATTTCGGATTTATATTGGTCGAGTTCCATTTTCATGCTGCATACGTTTTCATTTATCTGCTCAAATTGATTCTTCATATCTTGACGCCAATCATTGAGTGTGGTCATCAAATCTAATTTGAGTGAATTAAACATATCACATAATTCATTATCTGGTGTTTTTTTTTTCCTTGTTGTAATCTTTACAGGAGAAGCAGGGGAAGGAGTATATGGATTACATAAATTTTGTTGCTTTTTGGGTGAGCGTAGCATAGTAATTAGTTTATAAACTCGTTTATTTTGTGTTAATTAAATAGTTAAAATATTAGCAATCAATAAGATGAGGAATATGCTAGTTAATAGACATCCGCATATATTTAATAATTTCGCACTGCGGCGCTTAACGTTCGTGGTGGAGTGGATAACACACTCGGGCAATCGTTCGATGTACAAAAGGCGCGGGTACGGATCTCGCCTCGCTAAATGATTGGGTTTTTGTTCATATCCCTTCAAATTAAAATGTTAATTTTTTCTCACCAAATGTTGCGGGTGCCAACCTGCTTCTGTAAAAGGCTGCCACGAGCAGGACAGGAATATAAATTCCAATATGGATGCCGGTGTATATGAAGACTTCCACAAGATAATACGAGAGGGTCCGATATGTAGTAGAATCGCGATAGTTTCTTATAAAAATTATTGAATATAAAATCAGATATAATATCCGAGAGAATCTGACAACACGTCCGTTCACAGCAAGATCTCGTTGGTGAATATCAAATTTTTATCCTTTTATGTTGTTAATACTCGAGGGAGTGCTGCTGCCCGCTCCCCCGGTATTCCCTCAGTCGGCTAATACGACTCCCGTGGGTAGAGAGGGGTGGGACAATTCGAAAGCCGGCCCCACATGGCCAAACGATACCTATTATTTATAGCGTAAAGTATACAAAAACGTAGTTTTTAGATGATAGATATATTATTTTTATAAACATTAGATTTTATTGTCAGAATCAGATAAGATTGGAACATTTTTTAAGGGTGCAGTTATAGAAGTTCGCACCGGGTGCATAAAAGGCTAGTTACAGCACTGTGAGACGGTGTGCCGTATCCTAAAGTTGACAAAATGCAGTTGTTCAGAGTACAGCTTGGAAGTAGTGCGATTATAAAAATTTTGTTTCTTAACTTCTTTTTACAAATCTTCTAAAGTCTAACATTAAATAATACCTATAGGTACGTTTTCGTTTGTGCTCTAAATTTATAAACAGCGTAGTCTTTAAATGGTTATAAGCACTCAGACATTTCAATTTGATCGGATTATATATCCATTCTCGGTTCAGTATTTGCTTTGATTTATGAATTGAAGTGAGAAATTCCGGGTACCCAATTAAAAGTTTCCATCATATACAAGTTAATACTTTGAAATTGGACCGCGTATAATAATATAGATTTATATGAGGGAAATCCGTACGTTGGTATTAAAATAAGAGGCTTTGAGCTGACTTTGCAAATACTCGACAATAACTGAAATATATTTCTCCTTTAATTATTTTTACGTTAATAACTGTATATTTTACAGTAATCTCATGCTAATCCTATAAATGCGAAAGTTTGTGAAGTATCTTTGTGTGGATGTCCAATGTCCATCAATAGATAATTAATATGACGTAGAGTAATGTAGTTATATACTGAAGTCCACGGACGCAGTCGCGGACATAAGATCAGCGTGTAACAACGGTACCTACTGTTGTGTTTCATATGGTGAGTGAGAGTGCCAGAGGCTCAAACCCCCTCTCTATCCTCTCGTTATTATCCTTCCTATCCTCTCCTTATTATTCTTCCTATCTACCTCCAATCCCTTTCCTTGGATATGGTGACGCGCGTATGATGCCTCTGGTATTGCTAGCGTCTATAGGCTACGGTAACCGCTATCAGGTGGGCCGTATCTATGATTTTTCGTGTAGTATAAAAAAAAAGTTTTATACTACACAATAAGCCCTATGAAATCTCTTTATGTTATTTCTAGCTTTCATCAAACACCTTCGGAACACATGGATTCGAGTTTTACTACGAACCTATTGTAATTCAATTTGTGTGCCAAAATCCGCTGTCCGATTGGGGATAAAAGTGGTGCCGAGTAATCCTCGTTATCCGGGGTGCCACTTCAAAAACTCAGGGGATTTGAGGGCATTTGTAGCGATGATAAGTAGAGAAACGTTTCATCATGTCAGCAGGGTACTTTTTAGAATTTCTAAAGCCGCATTTTCTACGAAATTTGAATAATCTTGTTTTTGCAACTTTCCTTATTTATGTTTTGTAAGTATCTCACGGAAAGCTAGCGATTGAAGTAGATTTTGTTGGTAAAATTTAATGGCGCTCGATCGCGCGTTTGTTTTGAATACCTCCAAAGAATACTAAATATTATTTAATGTCGTAGAAATGAATTAAGATAATAATATAGAAATTACAGTGGGCCTAGCCAAGTTGCATTCTATGATCGCTAACGCTATAAAACTACTAAACTATCAAAACGTATGTAAATTTGACATCTCTAACGTTAAATCATGTGACTTAACGTGATAGATACCGTTAAAGATATCTTCCATACATTTTAATAGTTTTCTATAGCGTTAGCGATCATAGGATGCAACTTGGCTAGGCCCAAAGATTATTTTATGTAAGAAATTAATTCTCGTTTCGAGAGTTGCGGGTTCTATTTCCATCGAAACATATTTGTTTTTCTAGAAATAGTTTTAGTTTTTTGGACATAGTTTGTGTGTGTTATGATTACAAAGTCTATCTCCAATACAAGAGATGCCTAGCGCGGAATTATTGATAAAAAAATACACAATATTACATAAAAGATATAGAAAATTGAAACGAGGGTGGGCTAGTGATGGACTCTGGAATAAGTGGCATTTTTAAGTAAACATTATCATATTTTGATATTTTTGACATTTGACATGCTTAACCATTAAATTAACACAAAGTGTGAAAATGTGAAATCGAAAATAAAAATCACGAGCAGGATTTGAACCTGCATCTCCTGGAATACTGTCCCAGATGCTTTGACAATTCAGCCACCGTGACAATTGGTCGGAACTGCGAATTTTGATAACACACTCATTCTTAACGTCTTGGGTGACACCTAATTTGTGTTAATAAACATTATCATCTAACTCTAAGGGGTTTAGTATTGTAAGGTAGTACCTCATCACTTAACACAAATTTTGCTTGATGGATGTCGTTTCAAGTAGTTGTAGACTACCGAGATTAAGGATAAGTGGAAACCCTAATTCATATGGATAACTGGAGTACGTCTACTAGGAAAGGGATCACTTGAAAGCACCTTAAAACCTTATTACCCTTTATATCGACTATCGATAAGTCCTTCACGCGATAAAATTTACGAACATAACTTCACGCTAAACATGCCTATGCCTGCTTGTAAAAAAATAGGTACTATAATAATGTCACACACGTCTCGTCTTTAAAGAAAGCGTAATTAGCCTAGTTTTGACGTTGCTATGTCTTGCTGTGTTATTATTTGCTTGATTTTTCACCAAGTATCTTCTTAAAATACCTTCAAATTGCATTAATTGTATAGTGTATTAATATAGGTACTATTGAGCATGACTTTGTAGACTAATAGAGCTTAAGTTTTGTAAATATTGCACGTAAACAGAACTCATAAAATGCTAGTGTCTATTACAACGTGAAAAATTTGTTACTTTCAATTTAAGTATAATAAGTACGAAAAGTTTGTTTATAACGTGTAAAAAATAATGTATGTATTCAGGCGTTTTTAAATACAAAACATTTTTATTTAGAATCTTTATCTGTTCATCTGTTTCTTTGTTTGAGCTTCGATAAGTAGTATTCTCAATATAGTTTTTATTCCCAATATAGTAATATAGTAATTCTAATATTATTAGTAGTACCCAGATCTATTTTAGTCTAGATGAATGGCGTCATAATAAACATAGACAATACAGTAGTAAGTAAATCAATTTCCTTTAAATAAATGAAGCTTATTGTAGAGTTGTCTTTTTGAATTAGATTTCAGCTTTTCTGTTGATTATTTTTGCGATATAATGTAAACTAATAGAAGATAAATCTATAAATTTTTCTATAATAGCTTTTATAAGACTAATTTTATGATTAAAAAGAGCAGGGTGTTGAAGGGAATGTGTATCGATACCAGAAAATATATTTAAATTTAATGTACATTTTAAAACTAAGGAACATAAATAGGCCTTGGATGTGTTTTTTGACCACATATGCGCTGTTCTCGTCTTATTATCTCCTCGGTTTTATTACATACAGTATATTCATCTTCACTAGCGTAACATAGACCACCAAAAACTTTTGAATCTATTAGTATGTGAAACCATAATTTATACATAATACAACATTTCAACATTCATTATTGAAGCATAAAAGTCATAAATTCAACAATTTAAATGATCATCTTATAAAATACTAGTAGTGCCCTTCAAATTTGCTCGCCGTTTAATTAAAAAAAAGAATACATATTTATAAATAATTTAGAGCAAGCTTTATCATCTGATTGGGTCCCTAGGAAAACTAAAATAAAAATCATCATATAAATTTTAAATATCATTGTTATTTATATTTAAACTTTGTAAATAAAACAATGTCAACTAATTACTTAATATTTATAAAAAATACATTCAACAAGGTGACTCCATTCGTTTTTAGAACCGAGAACGTCGTATTATGCGATCAAAGTGAGCAAAATGCGTTGAAGTATGAGCATAGTTCGAGACTGTCTTTGTTTTAATACATACTCTATTTGACTGGTTCATACAGGGCCATCGTCGATAACTTGAAACAAAATATATTGAAAAATTAAAAAATGCGACTCTTAAGCAACAAAATATGTATGAAATAGAAATACTGTCTATTAATACTTACCGAAAATAAGAAACGCCATCCTTTTTTTGTACTTTTAATGCACTATTTCGGCATTTATTCATCGAACAATTAGACATTTTGAAACGCTTCGTCTATTAAACACAAAGTGAACCACCACCAACGCTTCGTCTACTCGCGCGTCGAAATAATACTAAACGAAAGGAGTGCAGGAAAGCGTAATCTGCACTCCTTTATAGTGGACACTTTTCGTGCCTGATTGTGTATCTTCTCTTTTTTATATATCAATGTTTATAATAGTATGATGGGAGAAATGAAATGGTGAGCAGCGGCTAGACAATAGGTACTCTCGGTATAGTTGAGTCCAAAAGTGACAGTTACCATTTACCACTAGATGCGCCATGGCTCGCCTGCCACCGCAATAAAAAAACCCTTTTGGAGGTAAAATTATATGTCGTCATAAAGTGTATTTAATACATGATACAGATCAGACAGACTGGTCAAAGGATTTAACCAATCCTACGTATGTTCAGCTCCTTTTTTTTTCAAAGAAATAGAAGCCTCACTGCCATCAAAAGATTGGAATAATAAACACAAAAATAAATGGAGAATTCAGTAACGTATTGAATCTAATCTATTATATAAAATTCTCGTGTCACAGTGTTTGTCGCCATTTTCCTCCGAAACGGCTTGACCGATTCTTATGAAATTTTGTGTTTATGTGCTGAAGGCGGAAACCCCCTCCCTATCCTCTCCTTAGTATCCTACCTATCCACTCCTTATTAAGATTCCTATCCACCTCTTATACGTTTCCTTGGAGATGGCGACGCGCGAGTTTTGCCTCTGCTGCTGCTAGCGTCTTTAGGCTACTGTAGCCGCTTACCATCAGGTGGGCCGTATGCTTGTTTGTCACCCACGTAGTATAAAAAAAATAAACTTACTTAAAGTTGGAATATAAATAAAAACTAGACGTCCCGTGACGTCTAGCAGATGTGAAAACATCAAAATTACTTTGTAGAAGTAAAATGATCATAACTTGACAAAGTACTCCTCAAGACGAATCAAACGAGTATAAACTCGATAAGGTTGCGTAGTTTCATTACAGAGTTACTGTGGCCACCTTCCAGCTCCATCGTCAGACCCTGGATACCATCTAGAGACAAAGTACTCGTTAAGACAAATTATACGAGCCCAAACTCGATGGAGTTATGTCGTTTTATAACGGTGTCCCTATGGCCACCTTCTAGCTCCATCATCAGATCCTGGATATCATCTAAAGACAAAGTACTCGTCAAGACGAATCAAATGATTCCAAACTCGATGGGATTGCGTCGTTTCATTACAGAGTTACTGTGGTCACCTTCCAGCTCCATCATCAGACCCTGGATATCATCTATGACTGAAGTTCTAGTCAGGACATTTCAAACGAGCCTTAAATCGATGGAGTTGCGCCATTTAATTACAGAGCTTCACATGGCCACCTTCCAGCTCCATCATCAGACCCTGGATACCACCATCTAAAGACAAAGTACTCATCAAGACGAATCTTACGAGCCCAAACTCGATGGGGTTGCGCTGTTTCATTATAGAATTCCTATGTCCACCTTCCAGCTCCATGTCATCATAATATTGCATTGTCACGTGATATACACGTGCGTGTAAATTTTTAGATCAATCGGAAACCCGGAAATGTGTCAAATTTAACTTGCAAGATTTGAACGGAACAAGTACAATAAAAGCGTCGCCAAGCTAACAGCCGATTTTACCCTCCCTCCGCATTAGATGTTTCACATCAAAATACAAAGTTATTTCAGTAGCTCTGAGAATAGGATGTAAACTATTTTTCATTACTCATACTCTGAAAGTAGGCCTGAAGTTGCCTGAGGAGCGGGTTGATAGTAATACTTTTCAGCCCTAGGTAGAATTACTTTCAACTGATAGCTGAGTAATTATAAAAAATAACAGTTCTATTTTCTGTACAGCCAGTCAATTACAGCGCGATGTAAAATTGAAATAACATAAAGTTAAGTATTTATTAAAGAATTTGTTTTTATATGACTTTATTTTAATATAGTTGCAACTAAATATCTTTAAAATAACGAAGATTTATATTTTCTCAATGATTAAAATGAAAAATAATGGCTGAATAGCTGACAGGCCACAGAAAAAAAACAAAATCGGAGGGAAAACGGCGATTCCAAATTCAATTTTTTAAAGTCTCCCATTTTTCTTTAGCTAATTCAGGATTCTTATTTTTAGTTTCCTCGTATTCGTAATGAAAAGCACAGTGTTTACCTCGGGATAAAGACTAATTTAGTCCCTCGAACTATTGGTTTCATCCCTAGGTTAACAATGTACTATTTCATACTTCTAAGTGATAAGGGTGATCCAGCCTATTATTTTTTTATTTGTGTACAATTTTTTTTATATTAATTTTTTTATAATTCGCCATAAATAAACCCTAAATTTTCACCCTTTTAATAGCGATATTAGTATTTTTATAATATGTTATTATGTTAGTTACGTTTTCCTAAGCTAGAAATTCCCTAAAAATACTCTAGAAATAATTTATATAGCTAAACAACGTTTGCCAGGTCAGCTAGTATAGGTATGTAAGTTTAATGAATATACAAATATAAAATGAATATGAGATGAGATTTACTTATTTTTTTTTAAACTTCTCGTGGTCGAGCGAACTAATAAAATCATCTAAAAAATTCAAACCGTTCTCTAGACGTCATCAAAAACCGTCCCATACAAAATGAAGAAATATAACTCATTTTGTTGACATTTACAATTTTTTCGTAATTTTCCATTGTTTAGAGACATATCCAGCAAATCAAAAATCATAAAAGGTCCAGTTCTTGAGTTATAAATGGTGTAAATAATTCGACTTTGTTTTATAATATAGATTAAGCGTATCAATAAAACTATTTTTTTTACTGACGAATACAAAACGGACATTTATATAAGACTCGAACAATTAAATATTCTACCTTATTATATAATATTATTATAGTAATGGGATACATTCACACTTACTTATAAGTTCATTGCCTTTATGTCCATTTCCGTTATTTTATACATGTCATAATTTTATACAAGCACTTATTGAAAAGTTATGATAATTTTATTTCTACTCATAACTTCTACAAAATAATTTCGATGTTTTCACATCTGGCAGACGTGCTAATACATCTATTTGTTACGCTTTCACGTCGTTATTACTCAACCGATCCTCATGAAATTTAGCATACATATATTAAACACAAAGTGAAAAATGTGAAATCGAAAATAACAGTCACGAGCAGGATTAGAACCTGCATCTCCTGGATACCGTCCAGATGCTATGAATTGGCAAAGCTAAGACATCTATTTGTTACGCTTTCACGTCGTTATTACTCAACCGATCCTCATGAAATTTAGCATACATATATTTTTTTCAATTTGTGTTTAATGTATGTTGCTAAGCATGTCAAATGCTAAAAATATATATAAAAATATCTAAATAGCATACATATAGTTCAGAATCCGGAAAAACACATACATGTAGGTGACTTTTATCGCGGAAAAATGGACTGTCGGATACCAATTTTTGCATAGAGATGATTAGTGTATCGTAGAGTTCCGTATTTATATTCTGAGTGATATATTATATTTTACAGTACCTATTTACCCATGTGAGGGCTCCATTAAGTATCGAAATTGGTATTCAAAGTAAGAAAGAGACAGAAAACATGTGTCAACCTCAAGCATTAGCAGGCCCGAGCGGGTTGGTACCCCCATCTCCCGTGTGACCGGCCATGAAGCACATCGTTGTGTGGCTGTAGCAGGAGATAGCCGTTTATATTTCATTTCATATCTGTGAAATGAATTGGTGAGCAGCGGCTTGACAATACTCTCGGTATAGTCGAGTCCATGGGCGACGGTTACCATTTACCATCAGATGGACCGTGGCTCGTCTGCCACTACACAATAAAAAAAAATGTAAAAAAAAAATGTGTGAATCAGAAAGATGTTCTTTGAAAGCAAATGTTCTTGACATAACCGTAATAGTAACAATTTTCTAAGAAAGCGCTCCTTAAATATTCTAAACATATAACAAAATAGTCATCTCACGGGAGATGGGTATGTTTGAAACTGACTGGAACTCTTAGCACAAGATATATAAAGCTCATTCCAGGCTGCTTAAGGCTGCGTTTAGTTTGGCCAAGATTACACGCTTGCTGCTTCAAAACAGACACCAAGGGTAAATGTAAATAATAACAATAAAGGTTATTTATATTTATTCGTGTAATAACGTATTTATGTACTGGCCAATATGGTTTTGAGCATAAAAGAATTTTGATACAATTTCTCAATCACTACTTATGATAAATTATCATTGAACATCTTCACACGTTAAAGGAATTTGTGCATGCTCGTTTGTTTTTTAGTCCAATGCAGACCCCAGAAAATGTCATAAGCTACAAATCATTAGTGTGACGTAGAATTTACTTTGAAGCTATTCCCATAAGGCAGTAATTACAACGGCTATTTTAGAAAAAAATATGTATAAAATGTGCAGCGTTTTGTAAGAAACGTTGAAGACTTTTAAGAGATTGAAAAAGATTACTGGATTATCGATTTTATTCATTTATTGATTGTTTATTACTTAAGATTTTTGATAATAATAAGATTTTTTTTTTCACTTTAGTATTTTGTATGACGAATATTCCTGACGGGATTGTTACTTTTTGTATAAAGAACGGCATTATTGGACAGATATTAATATTATTGCTTTTATTTCAGAAAGCTTTTATAAAGCCTTTCATGCATTATCTACCATGATTTATGTCGTCATCAGACGACAGTCATGGTACAGATAATTAAAAAAAAAATAGGGTCTCTTGCTAAGTTGAATTTAACTGCCTCTGTGGTGCAGCGGTAGTGTGTGCAACTACTGATCATGAGGTCTCGGGTTCGGAACCCGGAATTTGAAAATGTACCCGGTGGACGGCAATAGGCTCGCCCCCTATTAGGTGGGACTTAAACATACCTAGTGAACCGTAGGTATGTAATACACCTCTGCCTACCCCTTCGGGGAATACAGGCGTGATGCTATGTTTGTTAATTTGTTTGATACATTGCGGGTGTTTCGGTTGCTCGCGTGTCGATACAACTCTAAACGAAATGACTGGAGGAAAATATAATCTTTTCTCATTTATAGTGGACACTTTTAGTGCCTAATTATGGATCTTCTCTTTTTTATACATCAATAATTATTTATTATTATTTATTTCGTCATCAGACAGTGGTATAGATAATTTTTAAAAATAGGCTTTGTTGTTAATTGGAATCCTCAGACCGACACGTCACGTTGGTCTTATATTGTTATCTTTTTTATAATAATCAGATTATTCTACTGCGTCTTTTGTTGACTAAGTAGGTATAATCTTATTAAACACAAAGCGGAAAATGTGAAATCGAAAATAACAGCCACGAGCAGGATTTGAACCTGCATCTCCTGGATACCGTCCAGATGATTTGCCAATTCAGCAATCGTAACAACTGCTCTCGAATGCTAATTTCGATAACACGTTCATATTAGGTATGAAATGTCCTGGGTGACGCCGTGAATTGGCAAAGCATCTGGACGGTATCCAGGAGATGCAGGTACAAATCCTGCTCGTGTCTGTTATTTTTAATTCCACATTTTCCACTTTGTGTTTAATGTATATGGCTAAGCATGTCAAATGCTAAAAATATATATAAAAATTTCTAAATAAGTCTTAGAATAATAAAATAAGTATAATCTGTTTGTTAAAACCAATTTATATTTCGGTTCATTTAACGTAATTACTATTGATGAAGTTCAATTAAAATAATAGCCTTTTAAATGGAGCGGGGTTCCATTTTATAACTTATGCTATTTTTGTAATTAATGTACAATTATTGTAAAAGTTTAGATTAACCTTTTGTGTAGAACAGTTTGTGTTTTCAATGATATACCCGGACAGACTTACTTTGTCCGGATATAGAAATAGATAATAATTTACTAGATGCCTCTGTAGTGCAGCGGTAATGTGAGCGATTACTGATCATGAGGTCACAGGTTCGATCCCCGGGTCGGGCGTTGCTATTGAGCTTTTTCGTAAAGAAAAAAATTCTTAGTAGCAGCCCGGTGTTTAGAAATATGCCCGGTAGACGGCAAAGGCTCGCCCCCTATTACGTGGTACTTAAACATAGTTGGCGAACCGTGGGTGTGTAATTCACTACTGGAACCTCTTTAGGCGGGCCTCGTGGCGTAGTCGGTAGTGTAACCGACTCCCGAGCACGAGGTCGTGGGTTCGATTCCCACTCAGGACAATTATTTGTGTGATGAACACAGATATTTGTACTGCGTCTGGGTGTTTTCTATCTATTATATGTATGTATTTACAAAAAAAAGTAATATATGTATTATATCCGTAATCTGGTACCCATACCACAAGCGTTAAGCTTAGTTTGGGACCAGAGGACGTTGTGTGAAATGTCCGTGAATTATTATTATTATTTGGGGAATACAGGCGTGATGCTGTGTTTTATTTTAGTTTTTTTTTACAATAGGACAATATGAACCCCCTCACTTCCCGTTTCTTGCGTTCTCACTTAATCTTTATTTTAATCTTTATCGTGCTTCGGAAGGCACGTTAAGCAAGCGTCCTAGCTATCAAATAACATCCTGGCAGTCCTTACAAGTGGTTAGTCCTGAATAAAAAAAAATGATTCCGGTCTTGTTCTAAGACCGTCAATAGTACCCATAGTTGGGTCGTAGAGGTCAGGTAAGCAGTCGTTCCGTGTAAATACTGGTGTATCAGTTAATCCCAAACAAATCGGAAGTCGACCCCAATAAAAAGATTGGAGTAAGGTTTGGTATCTACCTATCATCTAATGATGAACGTTTCTTTCCACCTCATTAACCTTTCCTTGGAGTTGGCGATGCGTGTCGCTTCTGGTATTGCTAGTCTAGGTTAGGATAGCCGCTAACCATCAGGTGTGCCGTATGCTTGTTAGCCACTGTAGATTAAAAAAAATAGACTAGGGCTTATACAAACTCCCCACACACCAATACTATCTTTCATTCCTCTGCTCTCTTTCGTCGTCGTTACGAATACGGTCAGTCAGCATCACTCCACAGATTCTCCGCAGAGATTGCATTTCGACCGCATTGATGTTACTGAAAAAAAGTTTAAAATTCCTCTTTAAGTGTATTTTATTTTAACGTAAGTACCTACTTTATTACGAGCGAAGTCACTATCAAAAGGAAGCACAAATTGAAAACCATCTTGCATTAATGTCCAAACGATTTCGTTGGCTTCCGTTTTTAGAGGTGACTTGCTGACGTTGAATAATAAATGTACATGTTAAAGTTAAAATTTCTACTTTAGACAATTCATAAAATTACTATTACACAAAATTAGTACCTAAGATGTCAGTTTTGTATCTGATATCATTCAGATTCATTTTGAATCATCGTAATAACATATTATTTGAGTGTGATAGTAGTACCTACAAGTGTTCTGCTTAGATAGTCAGTCTTTGTAGAGGCTGGCTGCCGAGGAGGTGATTACGTTATAACTGTTCATACCAAAGATTTATTATTTAATGTATAGGAACTCAATATATTATGAAATAAAGTCTGCGTATTCTTACATAGCAACGCAAAAATATAAAATATCGCATATCACTGGTTTTGTCATTACAGTAATGTCTCGTAACATTAACAATCTGTACGAAAATAATCTAATAAAGATTCCATATCTTCAAGGGCAAAGCTCTTCAGGCTTAATGAGCCTAATGTTAGTGTTTACTATTGTATAGGCGTCTTGCCCGTGGCTCTACAAAAAACATGCGGGGCAGTCTTTGGGGACTGCCGATAGAAGTGAAAAGAAGTGTTAGTTACCAAATTGGTACTTCTTTACAAACCTCAAAAATAATAATCTTATAGCTCGACGATACAATTCACAAGTTACTTAGTTTTAACTTCTATCGGAGCTTATTCGGTGACGATGACGCGAGTTCCATGATTTTTCTTCACCCAAAAAGTGCTTAACGCGCCTAAAGAAGTTTTCATTTCAAAAAAGTATAATCAAGAGCAATCAAACAAAAAAGTATCAGAATCGTTTTAGAACTTTTAGCATGATGCCCACACAAACATACTGAACATACGCCCAAAAATTCTAAAAATTTGTTTTATGCATTTTAATTTATAGATCAATGGTTTTATGTCCAGACACGCCTAAATAGCAATCGGCTAAGCAGCATTTTCTTTAATGTACTAATACAACTCTGTTACAGTTTCATAAAAGTATAGATTAATCTACTATGCCATGTAATATTTTTTCACACAAACCTGTGGCATTATTTTCTAATTACTTACCGTTCTCATGTACAACTTACTTCATTCATTTCTCATGTACAAGTTGCTAACCATTAAACCATAACACCATTAAAATATACCTACTAAAGGTAAATTTTAATGGAGCTCGCTAGGCGCAGCCATTACCGCCCATGTTGTAAGTAAATCAGTAAATAAGAGGTGATCCAATTCGAGGTTCCCTACTTTTTTAAAGAAAAAAACACAGAAAATTCAAATTTAATGGAGAATGTTTATTATCATTTGAAAGAACATTCTTTGGCATTTATTTTTTGAAGATTATGTCTATCAAATGTTGGCCGTTGCTACGTCGCAGATGGTCCATCCGTTGAGTCCAATTTTCGATGACTCGTTCGAGCATTTCGACTGGTAACTGGCGAATGACACGCGTGATGTTTTCCTGCAAGAGCTGAATCGAAACGGGTTTGTCCGCATAAACTTTAGACTTTACCCACCACAGGAAAAAGTTCTTGGTGGCCAACCGACCGGCCCAAAACGTGAAATTATGTGCTCACCGAAATGTTCTCTCAATAAATCCATTGATTGATGCGATGTGTGGAAAGTGGTGGCGTCTTGCTGAAACCAAATGTCGCCGAGATAACGAGCTTCAATTTCAGGTATCAAATAGTCGGTTATCATGGCACGATAACGGTCGCCATTGACGGTTACGTTCGCACCGGCATCATTTTTAAAGAAATATGCACCGATGATTGCACCGGCCCACAAACCACACCAAACCGTTGTTTTATCTGGATAAAATGGCAGTTATTGAATCTCTTCAGATTGCTCTTCGTCCCAAATGCGGCAATTTTGTTTGTTTACATACCCATTGAGCCAGAAATGGGCCTCATTACTTTGTTGTTACCAGTCGAAATGCTCGAACGAGTCATCGAAAATTGGACTCAACGGATGGACCATCTGCGCCGTAGCAACGGCCAATATTTGATAGACATAATCTTCAAAAAATAAATGCCAAAGAATGTTCTTTCAAATGATAATAAACATTCTCCATTAAATTTGAATTTTCTGTATTTTTTTCATTAAAAAAGTAAGGAACCTCGAAATGGATCACCTCTTATAATTGATATGTCTTTCTTGATGAAACTTACTTTATACTTTGACTACAACATTATTATAACATCCATAATGTTTTCGATATTAGGTCAGATTATCTTTCGATTATAATGACGTCGTTTGGAATAGCTGTATAATATATTGATTTTATATGTGTTTTAATAATAGGTACTAATAGACGAAACCTATTTATATTTCGTGTAGGTATGCCCTTGCTACTCGCACGATCGGTAAGATTGAGTAACTCTCTCTTTACAGGCATCAGATGGGCGGCTAAATGTGACATCTACCTATTTTTGAACGCTTGACCTCCTTCATGCTTCGGAAGCCACGTAAACCAACGGTAGAAGGAGAGCGTAGGGCGTTGACAGTCAGGAGTAATATAATGATTCGTAGGTTGGCTAAAGGTAATAAAGAACTAAAAAATACCTTCATCCGGGCTTACTGCCAGTTATTTTACACTTGCAGAATAGCGGACAGAATAGATGCTCCTATATTCAAACACTGGATGGTACCCATGTGGGTTCAGCTAAACGTCGATAGCAGTGGTAGCATTAATTGTTAGCGTTATTTAAAGATTTTTACTAACATAGGTTACAAGTTGTTGTTGTATTACTAACACAAAAGACGAAAATCTGAAATATATAATAATAATTGGTCCGATCTTTCAAATAACGCCATTGTATTCGTTACAAGTTGTCAGACACGTCAATAAAAATCTGTTTTCGCCTGAGGTTCTTGCACTAGCTGCCGCACTACTTGGCCATATAGTACCGATAGGCCGTCACTCCGTGTAAATGCTGGTGGTCGGCTAAAATCGAATAGATTAGAAGATTAAAAGCCTACCAAATAAAGCTTTGGATTTAAAATAGTATTAGTTCTTAAACTACAAACTAAGGTATTTCTTTCGCGATTTTTAGCAATGATAAAATGGCTGAAATCTGAAATTGATGTGTGAATCTGATTAACATAATGCACATATTATAGTTATTAATGTCCATTCCATGGAATATTTATTAGCATGTATATGTGATGTATGTGAACCGATCACGTCTTGCTTGAGATTTGATCACTCGACTTACTTATTTGTTCTTTCTTTATACTTGGTTCAAAATATTGTTCTTTTTTAAAACGTTCCTCTGTCATACTATAAAATATACGGTAACTCACCTTCTTCAATCTCATATACAACTCAATTGGCCAAATCTTATCCCGATGTTAGTCACTGTGTCTGCTCTCGGAATACATTTAAATTAAATAAATATTCACGGACATTTCACACAACGTACTCTGGTCCCAAACTAATCTTAACGCTTGTGCTATGGGTACCAGATTACGGATAATACATATATTACTTTTTTTTTTGTAAATACATAGATATAATAAATAGAAATCACCCAGACGCAGTACAAATATCTGTGCTCATCACACAGATAATTGTCCTGAGCGGGAATCGCACCCACGACCTCGTGCACGGAAGTCGGTTACACTACCGACTACGCCAATTTTAACTCATTGGTTTTCACTAGAAGTACTTACCTTTATTTTTTTGTTTCGGTTACAACTAAATCACAAGTCTAGACTAAATAAATAAATTTCCCTAAACTTTCACAAGTGATTTACAGCTCTGTTTATCTCTAACTAAAAACAATCTACCCATATATCGTGAGACTGTTATCTTTACAGTGTGTCATAATAGAAGCATAAAAACAACAAACACACACATACAAATGATAACTTATGTATATTGTGCCACATCTGGTTTGAATAAATGTGTTACAAACTCTGCCACAGATATATTACTCGTAAATATGCAAATATATGTGAATGTGAGTAAAACCAAAGTAATGGTTTTTGAAAGAGAAGAAGCCAGAACAGATGTTAGAGTAGCAATAGGAAATGGTGTGTTAGAACAAGTGGATGAATTTGTATATCTTGGATGTGGATTCAGTCGGGATGGAAGGTACACCACTGATGTAGAGAGGAGAGTGAATGCGGAAAATAGATTGAACGGAGCATTGGGACAACTTCTCGGCAGTCGTCACCTCAGCCAGAAGGCACGTGTCGCAATACACAACGCAGTGCTTGTCCCAACGTTATTATATAGAAGCGAGAGTTGGGTATGCAAAAAGGAGGATGAGAGTAAAATCAATGCGGTCGAAATGCGATCTCTGCGGAGAATCTGTGGAGTGAGGCTGACTGACCGCATTCGTAACAACGACGTAAGAGAGCGAGTAGTTATGAAAGAGAGTATTGGTGTAAATATGCGAAAGTTCGCTTTCATGCTCCTTTTTGCATTCGGAGCATTCTTGCTCCGATGGTTCGGACATGTGGAAAGAATGCCGGACGAGCGACTGGTTAAGAAGATATACAATGTGAAAGTGGAAGGATGTAGGTACAGGGGGAGAACGAGACTCACCTACCTAGACCAAATCGGTCATGTATTGAAGGAAGGTGGAGTTAGGAGTCTCCAAAACCGGCGAGCGTGTATGAAGAGAGTTATGAATGTTGAGGAAGCGAGAGATGTATGCAAGAATAGAGCCTCTTGGCACTCTGTTCTCTCTACCTACCCCGCAAGGGAAATGGTGTGATGATAAGTACGTAAGTAAATATGTATTTATATAAATGTCTACATATTATATTATACTAGCTGACCTGGCAAACGTTGTTTAGCCATGTATATTATTTGTAGGAAACATTTTTTTAGTTCAATAAAAATAACTATCTACGATAAGTGTGCGGGGATTTACTTATAATCGAAAGCGTTGTAGATAATGAAATTATGCTTTATTTAGGATGTACTTTATTCCCAAATAAAATTTTATTGAATGTAAAAAAATATTTATTAAAATTGTCTTCAAATAAATTAAATTATTAATAATTAATAAATCCTTCTATCAGTGTATTGGTGAAAAACAGTGAATTAATATTGTATTCATTTGCTTATTATTTGACTTACTTTTCACAATAATAAAACAGGTATATTTATTAAACACGTACACGTTTTAGTTTTGATTTAAAACTATTTCCAAATAATGTTAAGTACAATATATACAGACGGTAATGGCCGTTGTTGGCGGGAGCTCACAACACGTGTTTATTTACATGAGATCACTTAATTAACTAATAGTTAAAACCCGGCTTCGTTCTCATCCTTACTTCGTGATGTTTGCTGGATGAGAGGTGACAACGGTAGACATCTAGCGGGGATAACTGGTCGATTGATAGTTGATCAGTTATCGACCGGTGAAGGAGGATCTTCCATCATATTGAATTGAGAAAAAAATCATAATTAAAGGTGCCGTTTGGGGCCGGCTTTAGAATTGTCCCACCCCTCTCCACCCATGAGAGTCGTAAGAGCCGACTGAGGGAATACCGGGGGAGTGGGCAGCAGCACTCCTTCGAGTATTAACAACATCCACTGCGATTGCCAACCTGCCTGCCAAGCGTGGCGATTACGGCACTATCCCCCCATTCTTGGGGAGGCCTATGTCCAGCAGTGGACTTTAAAAGGCTGATGGATGGATGGATGGATTAAAATTAAAAAAAAAACGCGATGGAAAAATAGAGGTTGATCGTAGAGGAGTGGAAAATCGAGAGTAATATAAAAAAAAATATTCTAAGTCATGACAAAATAAGAATAAAAATCTTGCCAAAAAATTAAATTTTATAATTAACAAATAAAAAATAGGGGTTGATCGTAGAGGGGTGGAAAATTTAGAGTAATATAAAATTTTAAATAATATTTTTTTAAATCTTGCCAAAAAAATTAAAGTTTATAATTAACAAATAAAAAATAGGGGTTGATCGTAGAGGGTTGAATATTTAGGGTTGTATTTATTTTTTAATGCTGTATCATAAAAAAATAAAAAATTATCTAAATATTCAAAAAAAATAGGGGTGGACTACCCTTAACATTTAGAGGGATGAAAAATAGATGTTGTCCGATTCTCAGACCTACCCAATATGCACACAAAATTTCATGAGAATCGGTTAAGCCGTTTCGGAGGAGTTCAACCACAAACACCGCGACACGAGAATTTTATATATTAAAAGATGTATTACATTCGCAGAAAGTCTTGCTTGGTGTTTCAACTAGATTAACAACTAATTAACACTATATCTTGTTATTTTTTTTACTGTCTAAAAGTTCGAGTGCATTAACATGTTATTTTTTCAATAAATTTTCATTATTTCTTATCAAAAGCCTAGATAAGAGTTTAGAAACTTTGCCTAAAGGCATAAAATTTTATCTCATATGTAACCCACTGCAGTAGGTACAAAACGCCATCTAGAATAACATAATCGATAAACAGACGATTCAATAAATAGATAGATACCATATGTAATACGAATTATTCTGATATAATTAAGTAAAAACAACATAAACATAGACTCGCCAGCTATGTTTAAGTCCCACGTAATAGGGGGTCAGCCTATTGACGTCTCCCGGGCACATTTAAAAACTCCAAGCTGCTACTGAGAATTTTTCTTTTTAGGAAAAAGCTCAATACATTTATTTTCAATCACGGTTTTATATATTAAATAAATTTGTTAAAATAAATAACTATGATAAACACATATAAACTAATAAATAATTTAAATACTTAATACTTATTAATATGCATTAATATAATAAAAAAAAAATATCTTATGTAATTAAATTATAATACTAATACAATATATAATAAAATATATAATAAACATGATTAAAATATATAACATGCAATGGATACTTACATAAATAATATATAATGCTAATAATATTTAAAATGAACAATATATATAATATAATAGCAATAAACAACACAAATAATTACCAAACAAACCTCTTACGTCATCCTCTTTTCTACTTTTCGCTGTGCCCAACAGGGTCCATAATTGTAACATCTTTAATTTTTATGTTACCACCTACTATATATATTGTGGAATGCAAAAATAAATGAATATGGATATGAATACCTAAATCGCTCCACCGGTTTTGGATTTTTATATATACAACTTAGTACTAGGTATATAATAAAACTTCAAACAAATCTTATTCGACCTCTAATAAAAGATCTACTCCTTTTCACTCTGAGAGCTGTCCTTCCGGTTAAAATAGGGTAACAGAGATATTAGAAATTACCATCGCGACGATATGAATGGAATACATATAGGTATATTATATGTTGTTGTATCTGGAGCTAATTCTGTTTCATCCATGTAAACTATGATAAGTATAGATATGAGTACTAGATTTGTTATAGGTATATTATTCTATATATTACATCTATGATTATTCTATAGTTTATTTACAATCTTAAACCATTATACAAATGATTTGTTCTTCTACGAAAATAAATAAGGAGATACAAACTAAACTAATCTTAAAAATAAATATGAATAAAAGTACTATGATCACTAATGATGTTACAATTGTTAATTCAATGTTATACATTTCTGTTATTTTCAATAAATTGACTGGCGTTTGTGACAGGATTCCAACCACTTCAACTTTAAAAAATCACGCCATCAAATAGTATGAAATTTAATAGCAAAAATTAAACTTACTATATTGGATAATTGCGTATCCGATAGATGGCGTTGGTCGTTAAGACAAATGTGATGAGGAAATTGGGTACGACTCCAAGGGAATACAATAGCTCAGTGGATTAGAGCACTTCCCTGGAAAGGAAGGGACGCAGGTTCGTTTCGCGCTTGTACTAAAGTTCTCATTTTCCTCATTCACAAATAATAATTTGTACTTTAATAAATATCTTGTAATTCATAATTGTTAGTGATATAAATTATAAATCTCCTTTTATCATTATCTATATGTGTTGGCGCAGCACAACTTTTATTTGCATAGCATTCGGATGAATGAATATCTTTCATTGTTACGTTAGTAACACATACATTTATTTACATAACATTCGGCCAAATATATTTCATTGTAGTATCACATAATACGAAAATAAGATGGCTGCCGCGTCGTGAATTCACGTAATCATTATTTATTCATACCGAGAGTGATATAATTATCCTGAAGGTTATTTGATTACGTCCTAGCTTTCGAAAAATCGATGGCTACAATGTACTTTAATATTTGTATAAATAATTATTTTAGTATATCTTTTCATATAATACAAGGTAGCAAACAAGTTGTATGCTTTGTAATCGGTTACCCGAAGCCTAGACGCTAGTAACATCAGAGACATCAATCGCGCGTCCCCAACCTCAAGGAAGGATAAAAAGAGGGGTTGAAAGTTTAGACCTACGTGTTGAAGTTGCTAATTAAATTTAAAATATTTCATAAGACATTCAGAACATAGTTCAGTTGATTATTATAGCGTTGTCAACCCCATAAGCATAGATGTATAAATATTCTGGGTTTTACTTTACTTTCACCGATAGGATATTTGTAAAGTCCCCGCGTGACAAAATTTAATATTCAAGAGTGGAGTAGAAATCAAAGACAAGAGATAAGCCGGCCCTCATCAACGTGACATAAAGTACGAATTTATTTCACTGTATGTGACCTTTCTAATAATAAAACATCAATGAAATAAAAGCGTAAAATAAAGTGAAATTGTAATTTTATTACAATGAGTGTTGAAACTATCTGTCAAACAATTTTATGTTGTTCGTACAAGAGAGATTGGAACGTGCGAAAATTTTGAAATGTGCTGCCATTTTGTTTTATTTGTTGTTCAATATTAGTGTCGTTTTTGTTTCTAGCCAGTTTGTGTAGTGAGCCCATAGCTTTTTTATAAGCTGGTGTAGGCGATAATATTTTTTTTAGACTGTATAATGGATGGATCGATGACTGTTTTTACAACTGTATACTTGTGTAACTTTCAGATACCAAATAAAATTGTTAACCGTGCTAGTGAAAAGGATACAGTAAATATCACATTAACTTTCTTGCTAACATTAAAATATTGACTTAAATTAAGGAGTCATTAGTGAAATCGGATATTAGTGTCATTATTATTGTTGTATGTGTGTCATTATTGTAATTGTGAATGTGAGCAAAACCAAAGTAATGGTTTTTGAAAGAGAAGAAGCCAGAACAGATGTTAGAATAACAATAGGAAATGGTGTGCTAGAACAAGTGGATGAATTTGTATATCTTGGATGTGGATTCAGTCGGGATGGAAGGTACACCACTGATGTAGAAAGAAGAGTGAATACGGGAAATAGAGTGGACGGAGCATTGGGACAACTTCTCGGCAGCCACCACCTCAGCCAGAAGGCACGTGTCGCAATACACAACGCAGTGCTTGTCCCAACGTTATTATATGGAAGCGAAAGTTGGGTATGTAAAAAGGAGCATGAGAGCAAAATCAATGCGGTCGAAATGCGATCTCTGCGGAGAATCTGTGGAGTGAGGCTGACTGACCTCATTCGTAACAATGACGTAAGAGAGCGAGTAGGTATGAAAGAGAGTATTGGTGTAAAGATGCGAAAGGGAATGCTCCGATGGTTCGGACATGTGGAAATAATGCCGGACGAGCGACTGGCTAAGAAGATATACAATGCGAAAATGGAAGGATGTAGGTACAGGGGGAGACCGAGACTTACCTACCTAGACCAAATTGGTCATGTATTGAAGGAAGATGGAGTCAGGAGTCTCCGAAACCGGCGAGCGTGTATGAAGAGAGTTATGAATGTTGAGGAAGCGAGAGATGTATGCAAGAATAGAGCCTCTTGGCACTCTGTTCTCTCTGCCTACCCCGCAAAGAAAATGGCGTTATGATAAGTAAGTAAGTAAGTATTATCATTTTTAATGATGTTATTTTTGCATATTATTGTTTTTAATATTTTTGCGTACAAGGTGGTGGTAAATACTGCTAATGAGCTATACCGCTAATAAAATGAATGTCTAGCTTAACAAATTACTTTTTAAGCCAGTGAAATGTTCGTGGATTATCCACTAAGGAATTCTTCACCTTGATGCTTCAAAGCCGCAAGTGCCCAAACAAGCAGAAAAAGTTAAAGTTAATTGTTAGAAGGTATTCTGGCGCAGATAGGTTTCGGCAATTCTATTAACGATATCTATATTACTTTCTCCTGCCTGTAACTTAATGCGGAGGCATTTTTTAACAACAACAGAGATTGGTTTTAACAATAAGATCATTCGCCTCAATCAAAATAATAGATTGTCACTTTTATTATTAATATTTACTATATGTGTGTACAGCAATCAAACAATTTATTTTTCTTTTTGTTTCAGATGATATCAAATATTTAAATTAATAAACAAGTCCAAATGAAATAGCACAAATTTAATAATAAAAAATTGTATTACTATTGACAATAAAACAGGCCAAATTAAATAGTCATAAAAATAAATATACTTAAAGATTTCAAATTAGTAAAGTGATTTTTTATATCGATAATACCAATACCGCGTTTCATATTTTATTCGAGTTTTACTTTATCAAAATGAGTATCGATTCCAATTCGTCTGCTAAACGCCTAAACTTGGAGAGGGCTACGAATTTTATGAGGCAATTTCGTGATCCAGACTCGAGGGAGCTAAAGAAATTGTCTGCCAACCAGTTCATGGAAGTATGGAGTCATTATGACAGAGATGGTAAGTTTTAGTTGATATAGTCGACTTACACCTCCTTGCCACTTTTCTCGGCAGCCACCATAGTAGCCAGAAGGCACGTGTTACAATACACAACGCAGTACTTGCCCCAACATTATTATATGGAAGCGAGAGTTGGGTATACAAAGGCATGAGACAAGAGGCATGAGAGTAAAATCTATGCGTTCGAAATACGATCTCTGCGGAAAATCTGTGGAGTGTGGCTAACTAACCGTATTCGTAACGACGACGTAAGGGAGAGAGTAGGTGCGAAAAAGAGTATTGGTATAAAGATGAGAAAGGGAATGCTCCGATGGTTCGGACGTGTGGAATGAATACTGAGCGACTGGTTAAGAAGATATACAATTACAATGCAAAATTAGAAGGATGTAGTGTAGGTACAGGGAGGGACCGAAATTTACCTACCTAGACCAAATCGGGTCATGTATTAAAAGAAGTCAGGAAGCACTGAAACCGGTGATTCTGTGTGAAAAGAATTATGAACATTGAAGAATAAAAGATGTATGCAAGAATTTTGTCTGGGTTGTCTCTCTGCCTACCCCACAAGGGAGATGACGTGATGATAAGTAAGTATACCTTTTCTAACAACAACAACAACAACACCAAGGGGCTGTTGGCGTTCTGGGGTGAATCGAGCGACGGACTCACACCCACCCACACGCAAAACACGCGCTCAGTCGTGGAGTTGCGGAAAACGACCCGCCGAACCAATACCGATAATAACCTCTTCTTGAGAATGTTGGAATAGGTATGACGTAATCATTAAGGATAACGTAAGGCACATATTCAAAACATTTTGATGTGAAACATCTAATGCGGAGGGAGGGTAAAATCGACTGTTAGTGTGGCGACGCTTTTATTGTACTTGTCCCGTTCAAATCTTGCAAGTTGAATATGACACTCTTCCCGGTTTCCGATTGAGGTGAAATTTTACAAGCACGTGTATATCACGTGACAATGCAATTTTATGATGATGCTGATCTGATGATAGAGCTGGAAGGTGGACATAGGAACTCTATAATAAAATGGCGCGTCCCATCAAGTTTGGGCTGGTATGATTCATCTTGCCGAGTACTTTGTGTATAGATGGTATCCAGGGGCTGACGATGCAGCTGGAAGATGGCCACAGGAACTCTATAATGAAACTACGCAACCCTATTGAGTATATAATCATTTGATTCGCCTTGAGGATTACTTTGTCAAGATATGATCAGTTTATTTCTACAAAATAATTTCGATGTTTTCACATCTGCTAGATGTCCCGTGACGTCTAGTTTTTTTTTTTATATGTAGTGCTGCATTTTGTCATATTCTGTTTGAGGGAAGAGTACACGGCCTACTTCTTCTTGGCTTGGGTGATGCCAGTCTAACGTTAAAGCCTTTATTGTACGGGTAGGAATAGTAATTCATAGAAGTCATTTCATTCCAATAAGGTGGGTATTAAATACAAGAATCAGGGGGGTTAGAAAGTATCCCACTAAATTGTATCGACACCTCATCGTGTCATTGTGATTGGTTGAGGGATCACCGTAATTGGCCGAGGGATTATTGTGACATCAAGCTTCGGTTTCTCTACCAATCACAAGTGAAACGATACGATGTCGATACGATTTAGTGAGTTACATTCTACGGGCCTTGATGAACCTATGTGCGACGCAAATTGAAACTGCGTTAGATTATTACGTAGTTATAAGTTATAAGTTGGTGCTCAAACGTGGTAAACAAACGATTCATTACAGGGGTTTTAGTTGCACATCTCAACAAATAAATAACTGTGGATTTAATAATAATATTTCAATATTTTTATATATATTTTTAATATTTGACATGCTTAGCCATATACATTAAATACAAACTGGAAAATTTAAAAACGAAAATAACATTCATGTAAAGGATTTGAACCTGCATCTCCTGGATACTGTCCAGATGCTTTGCCAATTCAGCCATCGTGACAACTGCTCTCGACTGCTAATTTCGATAACACATTCATCTGGTCGGCATAATGTATGTAAATACTTCCGACAGATGGCGCAGGCGTCACCCAGGACGTTAAGCATCAAATCCTGATCGTGACTGTTATTTTCGATTTCCCATTTTCCACTTTGTGTTTAATGTTACATATATGACAAAAATAATAAACGAGGATATTGAAGAATATTTATTCGATATTTTATATACCCAGCTAATCCTGACATGTTTCTGTACCTACTATTAAAGTTGTAACAGAGACTATGTCTGTTTATTTAACATATTTGAGAAAAAATGACTAAATTAGGTTATACAGGCGTGTTTAAACATAAAACATTTTTTTTTAGATTTTTTGTCTGTTTATCTGTTTGTTTGTTCGCGCATCACGCATAAACTACTGAACGGATTTTGACGCAACTTTTTTTGTATGATAACTCTTAATTAGACTTAACAATTGGTATACATTTTATCTCGCTACTATGTCGGTAACCTGAGATGTTACCTAACAACTAGCTTTTGACTGCGGCGGAGCCACAGGCAAAGGCTAGTCGTTAATAAAATAATAGAGTATTTTGTTACTTTTTCTTTATTTATATGTCTACGAGTATGGATCTTCTCTATATCTATATAATTGGGCATCATCAAATCTCTTTGTATTGCATTGTCGTGCTTAGATGTCTTGGATATGCTATTACAGGCTTGTCTTCTTCTTTTAAGCGAATTTTATATTCCCCTTTAAGTTTACTAAGCCCATCAAATAATGATGGATATTTCTTTTGTGGGTCTATATTAACTTTGAATATCTCATTAACGTGAATTGTTTGTTAAATAATATTCATCCTTTTATTTATTCTTAATGATTTGGCCCTTAATAAGCGGCTAATTATGCATTTGTCCAGTATTATATTAAAACAAATTTAGCGTAACGTAATCGCGCTACGATAGTTAATTAATTTACCATCCACAAATTGAAATTGGGTCTTTGAGTGCCAGTTACTACTTAATATCGGTTGGGCCGTAGCCCGTCTGTCACTATAAGCAGTAACAAAAACGTAACAACTATGGGATGCTGTGAACTAAGTTAGTCAAAACAATTACTTAATCTGCGTTAATGACGCCATATTCGTTGATTACATCCATGAAAACCTGAACGGCACAGGTTTTATTACAATTGGGCATTATCTATGTAAAGTTTTTTTTTATGGACTTTTCACTCAACGTCCTCTGGTCCCAAAGTAAGCTTAACGCTTGTGCTATGATGGGTACCAGATTACGGATATAATACATAATTATATTACTTATTTTTGTAAATACATACATATAATATATAGAAAATACCTAGAACACCCTTACCCAAAACAATTTTTAATCCGTGTGGTGACGGACTAAGAATACAAGTGGTACCACTCCATACTTTCCCACGGGTGTCGTATGAGGCGACTAAGGGAAGTAAGCAATTATCATCCATAGCATGACTGGTAGTAGGGCTGGGTACCAAGTGGGAGTACTCACTTGGTATTGGACCCGAGCGTGTTTGTACCATCATCTCCCGTGTGACCGGCCATGAAGCACATCGTTGCGTTTTGGCTGTAGCAGGAGATAGCCGTTTATTCTTTCGTTTCATATAAATTTATGAAATGAAATGGTGAGCAGCGACTTGACAATAATCTCGGTATAGTTGAGTCCATGAGCGACGGTTACCACTTACCATCAGGTGGGTCGTGGCTCGTCTGCCACCAAATGCAATAAAAAAAAATCTACGTAAAGTTATAAATAATAAATAAATACTAATATATATTCACGGACATTTTCACACAACGTCCTGTGGTCCCAAACTAAGCTTAACGCTTGTGCTATGGGTACTAGATTACGGATATAATACATATACAACTTTTTTTTTGTAAATACATACATATCATAGATAGAAAACACCCAGACGCAGTACAATTATCTGTGTTCAACACACAAATAATTGTCCTGAGTGGGAATCGAACCCACGACCTCGTGCATGGAAGGCCCGTCATTATAGCTAATAGAATACAAGAAAATTTATATTCTTGACTTGCAAATGTGTTCCAGTATTTTCAAAGTATTTGTGATAACAATTCCTAGGAATATATGTAAGGAACGTACTTCGTAAATATTCAGAGTTTCAAAGTAGTGTTGTTCAACATTGAGACATACTTAGCAATGAAACCTACTTTAATATCTTGTTACGTGAATATCGATGATAATCACAACTCTATAGACAAGTTTGACAGTTAGTACAAGCAGGTGCAGGTCTGTTAGTATAGAATATGTAGATTAAACTCATGTAAGAATTGCTTCTGGGTCGGCACATGTTCAATAATGATTCAATTATAATCAGAACTTCTGTCACCATATCGCATATACCTATATAATATACCAAAATTAGTCCTACTTTACTAAAACCAACAAGGTATATTCTCTTAGTTGGAAGGGACGCTGGTTCGAGTCCCGCTCGCAGTGAAGTTCTCTTTATCCACATTCACAAATAATTTGTTCTATAAATCTAGACTTTAAATTGCAAATTTCTGTTAATCCTGTCCATTACAGGTGTATTTCATTTACTAAGGTCCTTCCTGTTTCTTTTTAGTGCTTGCGAACTACTGCCCTACGCAGCTTTTAGCGTTTTTCTCTAAGACACAAAGACGATTAAAAATGCATGATAAGCTACGCTGTAGTTAATTGTGTTGGTTCCCCGCCTTGTTACGTCGTAGCACTTTGCTACGAGATTGTCTACGAGACGACTTTATAACAATAACCAATCAGTTTGTTTCACATAACAATAGGTCTAAGCAGGTCGGAGTGAAAGCCTTTTGTAGGTTCAATCCTTGTTTGAATTGTTTACGTAATATTTAAAACGACATGCTATTTAGTTCAGAATACTTTATTGATATTATTTATACCTATTATTTTAAACGGATACTAATAATATGCGACTGCCTCGGTGGTGTAGAGGTAGTGTATGCGACTGCTAATCATGAGGCCTCGGGTTCGATCCCCGGGTCGGGCAATGTTATTGAGCTTTTTCCTAAAAAGAAAAATTCTTAGTAGCAGCCCGGAGTTTGGAAATGTGCCCGGTAGACGTCAATAGGCTCGCCCCTTATTACGTGGGACTTAAACATAGCTGGCGAATCGTGGGTATATAATACACCTCTGCCTACCCCTTCGGGGAATACAGGCGTGATGCTATGTTTAATATTTTGTTATTAATAAAGTTACATAAAAATTCTTTACCTTGTTATTTTTTATTTTTAAGCATTCGATATACGAGTACTACTCTCTGGAATAAATTATAGTGAAAATAGTAGGCATATATATAATACAATTGCTTTAACTGTATGCTCCTGTGGTGCAGCGGTAGTGGGTTTGAGCAGCTGCTGATAATGAGATCTCCGGCTCGACCCCCAGGTCGGACAGTGTTATTGAGATTAAACACAGTGTGAAAATGTGAAATCGAAAATAACAGTCACGAGCAGGATGTGAACCTGCATCTCCTGGAATACCGTCCAGATGCTTTGCCAATATTTTCGATTTCATATTTTCACACTTTTAATGTATATGGCTAAGCATGTCAAATGCTAAAAATTTATATAAAAATATCTAAATAATTGTTATTGAGCTTTTTCGTAAAACGAAAAATTCTCAGTAGCAGCAGAAATTTGGAAATGTGCCCGGTAAACAGAAATACTCGCCCCCTATTACGTGGGACTGAGACATAGCTGGCGCACCGTGGGTGTGTAATACACCTATGCCTATCCCTTCGGGAAATACAGGCGTGATGCTATGTTTCAACGCAATAGAGTTTTTTAATATAAATCATTCGAAGGGCGGCGACCTAGTTGGCCACCCGTCGTGTATCTATCCCATGGGGGTGAAAACTACGCAGCAGAAAGCCGTTTAATGACAGGAGACAATCCGTTATCTCTGCCTACCCCTCCGTAAAGCAGGCGTCAGTCTACGTATGCATATATTTTTACACATATGTTTGTTGTTTTTTTTAATGACAACATTCTGCACTATGGAATAATTCTTGTATCGACTATACAGACATACAATTTCACGGACACAAAGTACACCAAGACTCAGAACAACCATTTGTGGATCACAAAAAGAGTTATCCTGTATGGGAATCGTACACTCGGGTGGAAGGCCGGTATCTAAACCAAAAACAATGAGATAAATCATGATTTATTATTTCGCATTACAAAAGAAAATATCTTCAGATACAAATTACGAGATAAAAATTGCTCTTACCATTAACTTAGCATTGTGGAGGGTCATACAAAGCCTTCAACCCCCACTTAGTTATCACGACAACACTTCAAACTTAGTCTTGAGTTTCTTACGTAACCTTGTAAATGTTTGTTTATTCTTCTCACTCAAAAATATTCACGAACAAAATATACATGTGTATAAATGTATATGAGACCTGCTAATTCTTCACTTAATTAAACATTTAAGGAAAGTATAATAGATATACTAATTTTGGAGATTATAATCTGTTAAGAGTTTATCTAATATATAAAATTCTCGTGTCAGTGTTTGTCGCCAATCGCCTCCGAAATGGCTTGACCGATTTTTATGAATTTTTGTGTGTATATTCAGTAGGTCTGAGAATAGGATGTTAACTATATTTCATACCCCTACATTCCCAAATTTTTATTTTATTTTCTGGACAACATTTTTTATTTTATGATTCGGTAGTAAAAAATATTTTCACCCTTCTGCTGCCAACCCCTATTTTTTAATAGCGATATTAATATTGTTATTTTTATAATCCGTCATCTTTCACAGCGCTCCATGCCTCTGTCACTCATATACCATCCTCGCACACTATCATCATCATCCTCACACACTTACAATAAGTTATTTATTTTTTTCTACGCTAGAAATTCCCTAAAAATTCTCAAGATATAATTGATATGGCAACACAACGTTTGCCGGGTTAGCTAGTAATTTATATACCTATTTATAGTACGCGGGTGGCAAACAAGCATACGCTCCACATGATGGTAAGCGGTTACAGTAGCCGAACAACAACAGAGGCATCAGTCACACATTGCCAGCTCTAAGGTTGGAGTTAGAGGTAGAGAGAAAGTATAACAATAAGAAAAGGATAAAGCAGGAGTGTGGTCCTCTGGCGCTCTCACACACCATACTATACCATATTAGTAGAAGTACCTTTTTGATTTTTATTAAGGCGGGAAAAATGATATCTACCGCACCTCTTATCACTCTCGTTCTCCTACGGATCTCTGTATTACGAATTCGATTACGTAAGGAAATACCGAGTATAGCCCGCTCCATGGCACGCTGAGTGACATTGAGCCTTGATACAAGACTCATATTCAGAGACCACGTCTCTTGTATAAATTTCCCTTTGTATAAATCCAACCAAATATCATTCAATTCTGTATTCAGCCACTTTTAGGTAATTGAAATATTCAAACTTTCACATTTAATATTAGGTAGGATTCTAATGATTACATCACACATTCCTTAATATTCTTATTAATCCACGTAAGTATGTTTGTAACTCAGTGCTTTTAATGAATAAGCAAATAGATATGAAAATCGGCCATTTCTATGCTGATGGTCCGATCTTACTTCACATTATACATACGTATAATATATACATATAAATTTATATGATAATGCTCCTGTTTACAATCATACATTTAATGCAGGTAAGCGAGAATGTTGTGAGCCAAAAGTAATGTATCTGTTCTGGCAAAATACTCCCTAAATTATATAGGTATACTAGCTAACCCGGCAAACGTAGTTTTGTCATATAAATTATTTCTAGAGTATTTTTAGGGAATTTGTAGCGAAATAAAAAAATAACCAACTTATTGTAAGTGTGTGGGGATGTGGTATATAAGTGAAAGAAGCATGGAGCGCTGTGAACGATGACGTATTATAAAAATAACAATACTAATTTCATAAGAATCAATCAAACCGTTCCGGAGTAGAATGGCGACAAACACTGTGACACGAGAATTTCATATATTAGATAGTGCCGTGTATTACGTGACGTCATCAGACACCAGATGAAATAATCTTAGACTTGGAATAAGAACAAGTAAATGTGTTATAAATCATTATGTACAAAAAATTAGTTATGATTTGGCAAACAAGCATACGGCTACCTGATGTTAAGCGGTTACCGTAGCCAATAGTATAGACGTTAGCAACACAGGAGAAGAGGTGGTGTCTCCAGCGCTCTTACTCACCATACGAAACACAGCATTAATACCTACCGTTGTTTCACGCGGATCTTCTGTGAGAGGGTGGTACCTCCCCGATCGAACCGGCAGCCGGCCCCTCATGGTCGGACAAGCAAGATTTTACCTCTAGAAAATTATTATATTATTTATCGGTAATAAATTGTGTGCAATATTTCAAAATAATTATTTGAGTGAGGCATACGTAGAATACACAACGCCGTGTGGCTTTAGAATTGTCCCACCCCTCTCTACCCACGGGAGTCGTAAGAGCCGCCTAAGGGAATACCGGGGGAGTGGGCAGCACCACTCCCTCGAGTATTAACTACATCAACTGCGATCGCCAACCCGCCTGCCAAGCGTGGCGATTACGGCATTATCCCCCATGACGGGACTGCTCGTTGTGGCGTTCTCTTGGGGAGGCCTATGTCCAGCAGTGGGCGTTGAAAGGCTGATGGATGGATGGATACGTAAAATGTTTTGAAGAGACAATTATGTACAACTCAATTTAACAAAAGCATGTAACATTTCACTAATTTGAAATTTAAACAAAATATTTTTGTTAAAGATGGTATCACTATTTTTTTTTAAATACATCACTTTGAGCTAAGGAATAATCCTTGTATAGTGGGGAACTTTACAAACATACAATTTCACGGACACAGAGTGTACCCAGACTCAGAACAAACATTTGTGGATCACACAAAGAGATTTCCTGTGTGGGAATCGAACCCACAACACTCGGGCGGGAGGCCGGTATCTAAACTTAACTTAAACTGTTGTCTCGCGAATATCATTATTACAAAGATTAATCTTTTTTAGTCTAATATACATAAGACGAATAAAATAGCTAGAAGAAGATAGGTATTATATGTACATTATAGCTACTTTACGTGACACAAGAGTAAAAAGTAACAATGGAGATTTTAGTAACGATCATCAAAATGGCAGCAACGTGGTTCGCCACCCGTCACATCTCGTTCCCGGCGAAAACACGTGGGCAGCGGAAGGTCATTTTATGATAAGTAATATATGCCTTACCCTCTAGGAAACAGACGACGTCTACGTATGAAGTTATTTATTTATTTAAATGCACAAACACATTACAATCAAAAAAGTAAAGGTACACAATTAACAAATAAGTTTTGTTCTGGACGATAACGTAAAGTATGTGCATACAGCTAAAATAAACTTATATTAATAAAAGAAAACATCTAAATATAGAGACGCTCTTATTTTAGAATATTCCGGCCTAGATATCTCAAACACCCATAATGGGGTTGAAGTAAGCAGGTTTTACTTACTTTGGAGGATGTCTTTCAATTTGGACTTAAATCTGCTGAGGTTGTGAAATATATCCATGTATTTGTTATCATTAGCCATTTCTTTATATAACCGCGCCATTCATACAAAGGGTTGTAGTAAGAAATTTTATTTTTATAAATCTGAAGGGCAAATAAGTTTGTCTTATTAGACCTACGGTCTCTAAATTTAATATAAAAATTGATTTGAGAAAGTAAATGTGGTGAGTCTATAATAGAGTGAATAATTTTGTAAAAATAACCAAGTCAAAAAATACGCGACGAGTTTGAACATTAAATGTTTGGAGTCTACTTTGATAATTTAAACTTGACTTGAGTAATAAACTAAATGATACGGATGTTGTTAATACTCGAGGGAGTGCTGCTGCCCACTCCTCCGGCATTCCCTTAGTCGACTCTTACGACTCCCGTGGGAAACAATACAACTAAGCACTTATTAATATTTAAATACATATGATTATCCTTACACCACTTACAAATTATTAATATAATGGGTATGCTATTTGGCTACCACCAAAGTAATGTCACACAGTTCCATTGGTTACCAGTATGTTATGCGTGATGTGCGAATAAACTAACAGCCAAAAATTCTAAAAGAGAAGTTTTCAGAGAGTTTGTATTCAGAGATGCCTAATAACCTGTGGGCCTAGCCAAGTTGCATTCTATTATCGCTAACGCTATAGAAAACTATTAAAATGTCTGGGAATTTAACAACTCTTAAGGTAAGGTCACGTGACTCAGCGTTTAAAGATGTCAAGCCACCTGATACGGTAATTTTATTTTATATTTTAAATGTAGAGAGAGAGACATAGCTGAATTAATGCTTTATAATAATAGTATTAGCGCATCATCACTAGACGAATAATCCATTTTGTACGGGATTTTCGTATAATCCTTTCTTCGTATAAAATAGGTATATTTTTGAGGTACTTTTTTTGTTAAGACGGAAAAAATGTACCTAGCCGCACTCCCTGTTGTTCGGGGTAACGTAAAAGATAGTTTGGGACCCTCATCAACTAGATAAGCCCACCGTGTGCCGTCTCTCCGCCTGTATTGGTGGACCACTGGAACCGGAAGACTTTACTTCAGTAGTATATTTTCAGGGCCTAGCTCAAGATGTTTGGACTGTGCGTTGATAATTATGTATAATATTGTATTTGCATTATAAAATATAATAGCTTTTGCCCGCGGCTCCGCCGAAGCCAAAAGCTAGTTTTTAGGTTATATCTTAGGTTCCCAATATAACATCGGGATAAAATGTATACCAGTTTTTAAGTCTAAATAAGAACTACCAAATAAAAAAATTGCTTCAAAATCCGTTCAGAAGTTTTTGCGTGATGTGCGAATGAATCAACATACAAACAAACAAACAGACAAAAAGTCTAAAAAATTGTTTTGTGTTCAGACACGCCTATAAACCCTAATGCAGTAATTTTTCTCAAATATCCTTAACGTACAGACACAGCTCTGTTGCAGCTTTATAATAGTTAGGATGTATAGATTACGCAGATGTACATTTGGTAAATTTATAAGTTTATATGTAAGGACTTAGTAAACAAAGTTCCGTGTGTGTTGTATATTAGGTACTAAAATTCAACGCTTCAGCAAACTAATGCCCGCACCAACATTTGTAATCGAATTCGTGATTCGTGCGACCCTTTATCCTCCTATTTGTCTCAAGTGCTGCAAATTCTCGTCGAGATTACTTCTATGTTCTATGTGGGTTTTATATAAATGTCGGCTCGAAAAACGTAGAAATTTTACCGTAGATTCTTATTTTATATCTAAAACATTTTAATATAAATATTTTCGCATTTTTTTGACGTACCTCGTGGTGTAATCGGTAGTGTAACCGACTTCCGGAAACCGGTACCCATAGCACAAGGGTTAAGCTTAGTTTGAGACCAGAGGACGTTGTGTGAAAATTTCCGTGAATATTTATATAAATTAACACAGTGTTAAAGTTTGAAATCGAAAATAAAATTCACGAGCAGGATTTGAACCTGCATCTCTAATCTGGAATACCGTCCCAGATGCTTTGCCAATTGAGCCATAGTAACAATTGCTCGGGACTGCGAATATCGATAACACATTCATTCCTAACGACTTTGGTGACGCCTGCGCCATCTGTCGGAAGTTATGTTAATTTATATCTAAAAATTTATTCTAATTATTTTAGAAGTTTTTTTTTTCGATAATGACGGCAGACCACGCGAAGTCCCACCTCTTGGTAAACGCGAACAACAATTTAGGATTTAACCAATACCATAGTTAAGCCGCTAACGATAATTGCGCTCCCTTATAGAGGCATTTTACATAATATATCCAACGGGTCACCAGGCCTTTTTTTTATCATATATATTTTTTTTATGATTCAAAAAATATTAGCATGAATATCAATGTAATTAGGTTTTCTAGTGTAAAGATTTATAGATCCAAAATCCTTACTAATATTCTGTCACTCTATTCATGTGGATATCAGAATATAATCGCTTTACAGCACATTTAATTATTTGGAATAACCAACAGTTAAACATTATATTATACAAAATTACATTAAACATTTTTAATAAGAGCAAATGTGTACTAACACCGCTGCTTCGCAACTGCCGTGTGGGGCCGGCTTTAGAATTATCCCACCCCTCTCCACCCATGGGAGTCGTAAGAGCCGGCTGAGGGAATACTGAGGGAGTGGGCAGCAGCACTCCCTTGAGTATTAACAACATCCACTGCGATAGCCAACCCGCCTGCCAAGCGTGGCGATTACGGCACTATCCCCCATATGAGCGAAACACATGTTGTGGCGTTCTCTTGGGGAGGCCTATGTCCAGCAGTGGACTTAGAAAGGCTGCCAAACAAAAAAAAAACACCGTTACCCACACATTACACAGTAAACTAACGATTTTCCATATAATAAAGATAGCATTATAAGTAGGTATATAACGTTAGATAAAAGGATAAAACTAATCAACTTGTTAATTAGCATAGTTTCTAATGGAAATAATTAATTTTTTTTAAACACACACACATTTATTATCTCTATGTAAGAATAGGTAACCCACGGGAACAATTCATTTGGTCAGGATGAAAACCTGTGTCGTTTTCTGGACTGCAGCATATACGAGTACATATGTATGAAATACTTCATGATAACTGGGTCTGTAGTTACGACGTAACAAACAAACTCACTTTCGTATTTATGGATATGGATTAAGAATATGAAAGTCAGTTTATTTTGTCACCTCTTGACGTCGAATCTACTTAAAACAATCATCCCGAAATAAATATACATTTTTATCCGTATTTAGTACTTGACATGCTCAGCTACTTTAAAGAACAAATTGTTTGTGAAAGTGGAAAAAGAGAGTTTTACTGCGAGCAGGATTCGAAACTGCGTCTCATCCAATCCAGGGAAGAGCTCTGGACTGCTAAGCTATCGCAGTCCCTCAACGGCGACTCCAAATCTTCAATTCACATTCGTTTTGGATGTCTTTAGGACTCATGGATGGGACGCACGTTCGAATCCTGCTCGCAGTAAAGCTCTCTATATCCACTTTCACAAATAATTTATTCTTTACATATACATTATACTCCTAAGTACAGAGAAGGAAATAGGTTACCTACAGTTTATTCCAGAAAAGTCAAGGGTTCCCGTGGAATGTTTTTTTTTGTGTGTAGTGATTATGTTTACGCCAAAGGGCGACGTATTCGTATTTAGAGTAGAAACGGCTAGCTTTTATTAGTAGATATAATAAGATGTTTAAAAGTAGCACTGGTGATAAAAGTTTAAAAGTATTAGTTTAGCGTGAGCATGAAGTGGGAAAAGGCAAGAAGGAAAGAAAGATGGTATCAGAACCCCTACTTATATCAGTGTCCATTGATGAACTGAGAAGGTAACTTTAAGCTTGCAACACCTGCCTGAGAACGAAAAATTTAAACGTATTCCCATGCCTGGCAGCCTGACCAGTATGTGAACTGTTATTGTAGAAAGCTCGTGCCTAAACCACCATACAAAATACAATGGTAGGAGTAACTACCCTTGTTTTGTGAGAGGGTGGTGCTTCCCCGAACGAGTTGGCTCATTCATGTTGGGATAAGCAAAGCTCTACCGGGATGTGTATAAAACGATTAGAAAAAAAATAAAATATCACAAACGTATATACTTTACCAATCTACACACTTACATTTAAAGTTCTAAAGAAAATGGTCCACAATGTAAGTAAATGAACTCATTTCATCTGAAAGAACAGCATCCGAATTTGGCGCCAAGAAATTCGGGTTTTAGATAAACCGGATGTAAATTTAGAATAATGATGGCAAATAAGGCCAAGTCAATTTCTTTGAGCCTTGATGGAACGGGCTACGAAGTAAGCGAAAAAAGTAATTTAATTTACTCGCTTCTATCTATACAATAAATATAATTGAAGTGTCTCTTTGTAATGGCAAAATAATAGCTTTTTACGCTATGCTACGGTAACCGCTTACCTCGGCCGCGTAATATATTTTTACTTAATATTATAATCCAACATAATTATATGGAAGCGAGAATTGGGTATGCAAAAAGGAGCATGAAAGCAAAATAATGCGGTCGAAATGCGATCTCTGCCGAAAATCCGTGGAGTTAGGCTGACTGACCGCATTTAGTAGGTATGAGAGTATTGGTGTAAAGATACGAAAGGGAATGCTCCGATGGCTGCCTCCCCCTCCGATGGCTGCCTCCCCCCCTGACGGAAGACGTGGACGCCGAGGCTGGCCGCATTCGCGGCATGCTTACGCAGATTTGCGATGCGGCCATACCCCGTGTGCGGCGCCCGCCTCGACGGAAGGGGGTCTACTGGTGGTCCCCGGAGCTGGCGGACCTCCGTGCGGCCTGTATTCGTGCCCGGAGGTCCTACACCCGCAGCCGCCGTCGCCGAATCCGCGACGAAGAGCGGGAGGGCCGGCTGTATGCGGCGTACAGCAGTGCGCGCGCCGCGTTAAAGCTGGCCATCTGTCGCGCCAAAGATGCGAAAAGGCAGGAGATGCTGGAGGGTCTCGAGCGTGACCCCTGGGGACGCCCGTACCGCGCGGCGCTTAACAAGCTCCGCGCCCAGGGCCCCCCCCCTTACGGAGACCCTCCAGCCGGGCTTCCTCTCTGAGGTGGTCGAGGGACTTTTCCCTTCACGGGCGGTGCACACGCCTCCGGTTATGGCTCCGCCAGATGATGACCGGGAGGCCGACGACGTAGAGGTGCCGCCCGTGACGACGACGGAAATGGGGGCGGCGGCAGCGCGTATGCGAAGAGGCGCCACCCCCGGACCGGACGTGGTTCCCGCCCGAGTGCTGGCCCTGGTCCTCGACCACCTTGAGCCCCGCCTCGGGGGACTGTTCGGCGCTTGCCTGGTGTCCGGACGGTTCCCTGACTGCTGGAAGGAGGGGAAGCTCGTGCTCCTGCCGAAGCCGGGACGGCCTCCGAACACAGTCTCGGCCTTCAGGCCCATCGTGTTGCTGGACGAGGTGGGCAAACTCCTCGAGCGGGTAGTCGCTGCCCGCGTCGTCCGGCACCTAGGAGCGGTCGGCCCCGACCTGTCCGACGCCCAGTTTGGATTTCGGGCGGGTCGGTCTTCGGTCGACGCTATTCTGCGCCTGAAGGCCGCGGCTGCGGAGGCCGTCGCCTCGAGGGATGTGCTGTTGGCGGTGTCGCTTGACATCGCCAACGCCTTCAATAGTCTGCCATTCGGCTGCATCAAAGAGGCACTCCGGTACCATGGAGTGCCCCTCTACCTAAGGCGGCTGGTGGCAGACTACCTCGACGGCCGCAGCGTCCTCTTCGTGGACCGGGAAGGGGACGTTGTAAGGAGGGCTATGTCGTGCGGCGTCCCGCAGGGTTCGGTTCTTGGGCCGCTCCTGTGGGACATCGGCTACGACTGGGTCCTCCGTGGCCGGCTCCCCCCCGGGCTGGGCGTAATTTGCTACGCAGACGACACACTCGTCACAGCCCGGGGCTGGACCCTCGAGGAGGCGGCAACGCTGGCCACCTCAGGCGGAGGTGGTCAGGCGGATCGAGGCGCTGGGGCTTAGGGTGGCCCTTGAAAAGTCGGACGCCCTACTCTTCCATGGGCGCCGACGGGGCCCGCCCGCCAGCGCCTCGATAACGGTCAACGGTGTGGGCTTCCCAATCCAGGCCCACATCAAATATCTGGGCCTGGTATTGGATGGACGGTGGCACTTTGACGAGCACTTCCGCCGTCTTGCGCCAAGGCTCGTCAACACGGCGTCCGCCCTCGGGCGACTGATGCCGAATTTGGGCGGACCGAGTCTTGCGTGTCGACGACTCTACGCGGGGGTAGTACGGTCGATGGCACTGTACGGCGCGCTCGTGTGGGCGGAGTCCCTGGCCGCTCGCAATAGGGCCCTTCTGTGGCGTCCACAGAGGGTCGTAGCGGTCAGGGCAATACGCGGGTACCGCACGGTCTCGACCGATGCAGCCTGCGCGTTGGCCGGAACCCCCCCCGTGGGATCTGGAGGCGGAGGTGCTCGCCGACGTCTATCGGCGGGCGTCGACGGCGCGGGCGGGGGGCAGCCGCCCCTCGCTGACCGCAATGTCATCGTGGCGGGAAGATGCCCGCCGCGCACCGTCCTAAAGTGGAAGTCTCGGCTGGAGACGCCCCGGGCTGGTCTCTGGACCGTGGGGGCGCTCCGGCCGATCTTGGAAGAATGGGCAGGGAGGCAGCACGGGGTCCTCACTTTCCGGTTGGTGCAGGTTTTGTCGGGGCATGGTTGCTTCGGCAAATACCTGCACACGATCGCAAGGAGGGAGACGACCCCAGGCTGTCACCACTGCGACTGCGACGAGGACTCGGCGCAGCACACGCTCGAGTCGTGCCCGGCCTGGGATGTGCAGCGCCGGGAACTCGTTGCAGTCATAGGCGTGGACCTGTCGCTGCCGGCCGTTGCGCGAGCAATGGTTGGCAGTGACAGGGCCTGGACCGCGGTCGCCACCTTCTGCGAGGCTGTCATCTCGCGGAAGGAGGTGACGGAGAGGGCCCGTGAGGAATCCTCCTTCGCGGACCCGATTCGCCGCCGGCGCGAGGGGCGGCGTGCGCGCGCTTACTTGCGCCTGATGCCGCCCTAGCCGAGGCTGCGGACGGTGGGGTCGGGGAGTACCCTGCCGTCCGCGGAAGCCTACCGCGAAGGTGCGACGCCTAAGTGCGCGAGGCGTCGCTCAAGAGAGGGTGCCCGAAGGGGCAGCCGCCTGCGGATCGCGGTCGTAACGACGCGGTACCCGTGATCCGCCGTAGCAAGGGCGGGTGGAGGCGCACGGTGGGTTTTTAGTGGGTGAGAGCCCCATTCACCCCGTTGTCTCCCCGGGCAGCGGGGTGTGCGGTAGGACATTTTTGCCCACCTAAAATAAAATAAAAATAAATAAAAAAAAAAAAGGGAATGCTCCGATGATTCAGTCTGTTCACTAAATAGTTTTTAGGTTATATCTCAGGTTCCCGATATAGTAGCAGGATAATATATATATATATATATATATATATATATATATACCATACCAGATTTTAAGTTTAACCAAGAGTAATTAAATTAAAATTTCCATGTATATATTCAGAAGTTTATGCGTGATGTACGAACAATCAAACAAACAACCATTATTTTTAGATAGAGACTGCTTTTGCCCACGGCCCCGCCGCAGCCATAAGCTAGTTTTTAGGTTATATCTCAGGTTCCCGATATAGTAGCGGGATAAAATGTATTCTCAGCCTTTAAGTCCAATCAAGAGCTATCAAAAAATTGCATCTAAATCCAATCAGTAGTTTTTGCGTGATGCGCGAACGAACAAACAGACAAAGACAAAACAATCAAAAACAAAATTTTGTTACGATTATAGAATGGATTTTAGGAGGAGAGCCCACCACTCACCCACGGATTGTCAATCCCGGTTAAAAAATGAGCTCATTTGTTGCCGAGCGTTCTTGAGAATGCCTCGTTTAGAGGTGAAACACGTGTCGAATTTCTTCCTTAGCTACCCGAACATTTTGACTACGGGCTTTTTTTTTCAAATATAAAAAATCTTGAAGCCGATAGAAAGTGCTAGATTCGAAACTCCACCCGTGTGGACTTTAGAACTTAAACACATTACTCTAGGGAACCTTTAATTATCTCTGGGTATAAATAACTATCCCACTGACAGCATTTTTCGGGATGAAAAACAGCCTATGTCCTTTTCTGGGTATACAAATTCATGATGATTAGTTAATAGCACTAGTTTACCTGATGAAAGTGATCTTTTAAACGGTTCCCTTTAGATTTTCGCTCGCCTCCTCACTGCTGAAGTTCTCTCGAGGACTGTTATTTCGCTTGAGAATATCAACTGCCATTTTTCATCAGTTTCGGTCTATCGCTTGGTGATACGTCAATAGGCTCGCCCCCTATTACGTGGGACTCAAACATAGCTGGCGAGTCGTGGGTGTGTAATACACCTCTGCCTACCCCTTCGGGGAATACGGCGTGATGCTATGCTTGGTGTATTGTCGTGCTGACTGGAATATCTGGTTGTTCAGATATCTGTTCTGACCATCCTTTTTTGCTATAGCTTTCTTCACTTCTCGTGATATCTTACCAATATTATGTAAAAGCGTGTTCATTTGCTTGTCACGCTTTCACGCCGTAACAAATTCACCGATTATGAAATTATTTGTACATTAGCTAAATAGGTATTTTGCTTACTGATAAAATTTTCCTTAGAGTAGTTTTTATATATCATCCATCCATCCATCAGCCTTTCGATGTCCACTGCTGAACATAGGCCTCCCCAAGAAAACGCCACAACGAGCAGTCCTATGCCGACTGCATCCTTTTTTTTTGTGTGCTCATTATGGGGGATAATACCGTAATCACCACGCTTGGCAGGTGGGTTGGCGATCCCAGTGGATGTTGTTAATACTCGAGGGAGTGCTGCTGCCCACTCACCCGGTATTTCCTCAGTCGGCTCTTACGAATCCCGTGGGTAGAGAGGGGGGTTTTTATATATAATCAACCTAATTGTTAAGTTAATAGAGACGAAATTGCTATATAATCTAGTTGACAATAAATCTTAGAATTTTAATACTCCTTGACAGAGTCGCTCATATTGCTATAAATTATCTTCTGTGTTGGCTCGTCTACTAATATTGACATTAAACAACATTAAAACTGGTAGTGTTACTTTTCATACATATTCTAATTTATTGTTCCAGGGAATGGTTACATCGAAGGCACAGAATTGGATGGGTTCCTCAAAGAGTTTGTATCCAGTGCCAACTTCACTGATATCAGTCCAGACGTAAGTGCTTTATTATATGTATCCATCCCACTCATAGCTATAATATATACTATTGTACCATACTGTAATATATGTTATAGTAGAAGTTAGTGACTTTATAGAAATATATATATTATAGCTGCATGTGCAGTCACTCAAAAATTTTTATAGACAATTTATCGTAATATGCCTTGCTATGATGTGATGCCTTGTGTGACGCTTTAGCCTCACATTCATAAAAACAAAAGTGAAAAAGTAGATCTATTAAAAATAATAAAAAAATTAATGTAACAATGATTAGTAAAAAAACAATTATGTAAATGATATAATGATGAAAAAACATAATATAAATGATTACGCAATTATAGCCTAATCTGTATCCATCCATCAGCTTTTCAACGTCCACTGCTGGACATTGGGGAGCCAAGAGAACGCCACAACGGGCGGTCCTGTGCCGACCGCATCCAAAGGCTCCCCGTGGCTTTGACCAGATCGAGAACCTTTCTTACCCAACGGTTGTCGGTTCGTCGAGCAATGTGGCCTGCCCATTGCCACTTCAGCATGGCAACCCGGCGGGCTATGTCAGTCACTCTCGTTCTCCTACGGATCTCCGTATTACGGATTCGATCATGTAGGGAAATACCAAGCATAGCCCGCTCCATGGTCCGCTGAGCGACTTTGAGCCTTGATACGAGGCCAACATTCCTCGAATCGAGACCACCTCTCTGTTCCGTATGTCATCTGGTAACACACACTGGTCGATTTGTATGCGAAACTGGAATTTTATAGTTCACGATACCCTGTTTTGAACATATATCAGGCCCATATTGTTATCAGTTACATTGATGTGGTATTACCGCTAACATAATTTCACAAATGCGTACAAATCCAATAGCAGGTACATTGTTCATCGAGGACAGAATATGACCTTTTATCAACGAGGTCGACATCGGAAATCACACTTTCTACTGAGTGATTGTTACTTAGACTTAAGAGGAAAATAAAAGACATCTTGGATATTTATTGTATATACTGCATTCAAATAAATAAAACAAAATTAAAAATTCAATCTACAAATCATTGCACATTCAACAAAGTACGAACATGTGAAACAGAAAGTGACAGGCCACAATTCCAGGCACACTACCAACTACGCTATCGTGACATGGGCTCGGGACTATCCATTTCCATCATACATTTCTTCTTAATTAGTTTTGTGATGACGGTAAAATATACGTATATATAAAATTAGCGGTCCTGAATATGTTTTTACATTATAATAAATTGAATAAAAAATCTTAGGTCCCTATCACGGTGCTACCTACAGGGTCAAATTTTGAATCTAAACTATCTTTAAATCCCCGTGAATATTCACACAAAAATTCATCGAAATCGGCCCAACCTTTTTTTTAAGAGGTGTTCAATTACATAAACGTGGACAAAATCTGTCAAAAAAATATTGTGTGTTAGGGCAGACGAAGGACAGACTAAGTGAGAAGATAGGCAGACAGAGTTTAATTTTGTCAAAAATTAAATATCTTCAAAAAACAAATTACTTGTGAAAGTGGAAAAAGGGAACTTTACTACTGTACTTTAAGAAGTGCACTTCCCCGGATAAAGAAAGATAGGAAACAGATTTGAATCCTGTTTGCAGTAAAATTCCCTTTTTACACTTTTACAAAATATAATTTGTTCTTTGAAGTAGCTGAGCACGGTAAGTGCTAAAATACAGATCTAAATATTTGAAATATCTTCTTTTTAATGACCCCAAATATCGACAAGATAATAATATCCATAGCCCCTGGCAGTTGCAAGTCTTATAGTCACATTGTTTCTACTGATACCCCCAGCAAGAATGTAAGCGCTTGCATATTGAGTGTATCCCACTTCTGTAACTTGTACTGCTGTTATCCTGGTCGATATGTTCCCGCGGTAGATAATATCTTGTGATTGTATTGCGTTTGCGAGAGGTGCTTTGTAGAAATAACTTCTGTAACAAACATAATAATTATTATTGTAATAGCGTTTAAACTTTTTTTATAGAAATATGTATAATGCGCGTGTATTGTCAGATGTTTCTTCATAAACGGCTTGCTCGATTTTCATGGTCTCTGAACCGAGAACATTTTTTCAAATTTTTGTCTGATTGTTTGCACGCGCTAACACACAACTCACGCAAAAACTACTGAACGCATTTATGAAACTTTTTTGATCCATAGCTCTTCATTGACTTAAAATTTGGTATGCGTTTTATTCCGCGACTATATAGTCGCGGAATAACCTGAGATATGATCTCAAAATCAGTTAGTATTAAAAAATTAATATTGTAGAAAATAGGCGGTAGCGTTGTTGAGATTTTTTTGCGTCAAATAACCGACTAAATTCTGCTCTAGGGATTACAAACTTACAATTGATAGGCACAACGTTCGCGCAGACTCAGTACAACTTTTTGTGGACCACACAAAGAATTGTGCTATGTGGAAATCAAATCTACAATACTAGGCTCTTGGGGGTAGTTACTATAATATCATCCGCCATCTATGTAGTCAATTGAAATAGCTGCTGTTTGCTTTGCTTTAGACAACAATATTATTACTTTTTATGAGGATATTGAATGCCATCTATTTAGATGGCGTGATAAAAATTATGAAGGCATCATTTTATGATGATGAAAAGGACCCTCTTCCTTGTATCACTACGTAGAGCCATTCATCAGTCAGCCTTTTGATGTCCACTATTGTACATAGGCCAGCAAAAGAGCAAAGTGATTAGTGGCACAAATCATCTAACGGGCGTCTATACCATTTGAAACGTGGTCCCCACTTGAGAACGTTTTATTCCCAGCCATTGCCACTTCATCCTGTTAACCCTGCGAGCTATGTCGGTTACGTATGTTCTACAGATTTCGATATTACAAATACTATGACGTGTCTCAAGTAAAGTATTCCCTCTGGTGCGCTGAACAGCTTTGGGTTTCAATATTAGGCCAACATTCAACACTCCACGCAACTATTGCTGCCCAGCTAAGCGGGAATCGTCGATTGAACTCTTTTCAAGGTGTATCTACCCAAGTAGATTATTTTTTTCCAGGTAGACATACTCGTAGTGTCCGAAAACAGTTCAGTATCAGGCTGCATTGGCTTTCAGCACGACATTTTTTCATTTATTTTTAGTCCCCACTCAGAGTCAGAAAACCCTGCTAAGGTCGTTGAGTATAGTGCCAAGGACTTCCAGCAATTTTGTCATTTCCACGATATCATCTGCAAATCGAAGGCGAAGTATTCGCCATTGATTTCAAATCCGGTTCAATCCGAGTTTAAAGACATCTTCCAGGTCAATTACACTCTTCTGTCTTCTGTATAATCTGGTGCAGAGATCTGTAATGCTTCAAGAGGGCTCTTATCACTTTTGTTGAAGAACAATACCTCCATGCTCCTGGTCCACGACTCTGACTGGTTACATTTCCCCCCAGAAAGAAGGAATTGGATAGCGTCTGGAGGGCTTTGAGGATCGGTTTTCCGCTATCTAGATACCAGAATAAAATTCTGGTTTTTCTTTATGAAGAAAATTGTACCTGTATAGGAGTCTGTCTCCAGCACTGATCCATCCTAGGTTTAAATTTGATCTACTGACTGCAGCTGGCTGTAGCACCGCTGCACTGGCATATGCTGAACATGCTGCCAATACCGCAAACAATACTAAGAGCTTCATCTGAAAATAAATAATGCATAATCAAACTCATTAGGATGCTTTACTTTGGATTCCCTGCTGCACCAGTGTTAATATTACTATTTAATTATCCACCCTTCATAATTCGGACAATCTTTAAAAGTCTGAGGTATGTTGTGACTTTTTAGTCCTTTAAAAAAAATATAGCTTTCACACAATTTCCTCAAAATTAGTGTTAGTAGTTAGTTAAAAAGATTGCTAAAAAGTTAACCAAAAAAATATCCTATAATTAAAAGTAGCAAGTGTCCTAATCTACCTTAAAGTATTTTATAAATCATTTCAATTTCATGTACAGAAAACAAAGTATTCTCTCCTTAATAACAAACCAGAATGTATCGCTTAAATACTTGTATATATATTTTGAACCCCCGATGCAAAGAGAGGGGTGTTATAAGTATGACGTGACTGTGTGTCTGTCTGTGGCATCGTAGCTCCTAAATGAATGGACCGATTTTGATGTGGCATCTTTTTTTGAAAGCAGACGTGATCAAGATGGTTTTTAGCTGCAATTAATGAAATCTTGTTCAGACGTTTCAAGGTCATCAGTTCTTTTTGTTAGCTGCGATAGGGATCTTAAACGCATAATGGGTATTTACTTTAATTTCAAACATATATTCGCCCTAACATCTGAAACACTCATGTATGCTGGTACCACTGAGTTACTCTGATAATGGAGCTCGAAGTTAGGAGACGAAATCCCGGATTGCTATTAGTAAACCCATCAGTTTCGGCTCATTAGATTCGTCTTAAATAGTTCTGTTCATTTCTCGTTAGTTTAAAGAACAAATTATTTGTGAAAATGTTGAAAATTAGAGAATTTTACTGCGAGCGGGATTCGAACAGCGTCCCTTCCAATACGAGGAAGTGCTCTAGACCGCTAAGAAGTCGCAGTAGTCGACACACATTTGACGCAGGATCGAATCTCGTCCGCAGTAAAATTCTCTTTTCCACATTTTCACAAATAATTTGTTATTTAAAGTAGCCGAGCATGTCAAGTGCTAAAATACAAATCAAAATATTCTCGTTAATTTTTAGGGTTTTATTTGTGTGTTACATGTTATAATTTTATTAAATTATTATTATAAAACTTACCTTTCCAATGTTATCCTTCAGTTAATCTTGCAATAAATACAACAACTTTTATCAAAGATCTCAATAAACTGAACACAAACACCTAGCCGAGATTATTATACCAACTAGTAACGATAAGATTGTGGGCGGTACTGCTGCGGTGACTCATCGTGGTATCATGACGGGCGATGACACTCCTCAACGACTTTCAGTGATAAGTATTGTCTGCGGTGACTTATTCACGATAATTAACAACATCTTTGTTTTAACTATATGTAAAATAATATGTGATAATAGATAAATGTGGATAAAATAGTAAATTTTAATAATTTAAAAGATTCTTTGATTAAAAATGGTACCAGAATAGTGAAAATGTGGAATCGAAAACAGTCACGAGCAGGATATGAACCTGCATCTGTATCTACGTTAAAAATGAATGTGTTAACAACATTTGCAGTCCCGAGAAATTGTCACGATGGCTGAATTGGCAAAGCATCTGGAACGGTATTCCATGAGATGCAGGTTCAAATCCTGCACGTGACTGTTATTTTGGATTTCACATTTTTACACTGTGTTAATTTATATGGCTAAGCATATCAAATACTAAAAAATATATAAAAAATATCAAAATACCAAATGATTTAGTTATTGTGTCAATGTATGAGTAGTAAATATGATCATGAGTTTTATTGTGAGAAAATTTTAGATGAGCATTATTAAAATGAGTTGCGGGCGTCGTAGCGTAGTCGGTGGAGTAACCGACTTCCGTGCACGAGGGGTTCGATACCCACTCAGGACAATTATTTGTGTGATGAACACAGATATTTGTACTGCGTAAAAAAAGTAATATGCGTATTATATCCGTAATCTGGTACCCATAACACAAGCGTTAAGCTTAGTTTGGGACCAGAGGACGTTGTGTGAAATGTCCGTGAATATTTGTTTTTACGAGTAGGTATAACTTTTCTATACTGACAAGACAACAAACTTTGTTGAAGTTGTCCAAAACCGTGGGTTGTATCTGATCCTGTTTCAGCTTCTAATACTCTATTTTGATATATACGTGTATAAAAATCTAGTATTTACACTTATGCACAAATTATTTTTTTAGCTAATAACAAAAAAAACATAGCATGTATTCCCCGAAGGGGTAGGCAGAGGTATATTACACACCCACGATTCGCCAGCTATGTTTAAGTCCCATGTAATAAGGGGCGAGCCTATTGACGTCTACCGGGCACATTTCCAAACTCCGGGCTGTTACTGAGAATTATTCCTTTTTTTTTACGAAAAATATCAATAACACTGCCCGACCCGGGGATCGAACCCGAGACCTCATGATCAGCAGTCGCTTACACTACCACTGCACCACAGAGGCAGCTAAAGCAGCAAATCTAATACATTTTTTGTAAAAAAAATTCAAACAGAACTAATACATTTTGGATCATTCTGAACAATCACTAAATCAATGGTTCGATGCGGGTGTTGATATGATAATTACAGTTGTGACGTCATTATGTTCACGTGAATTTGTAATACTGTCTGTACAATTGAAGTCGTAAACAAGAGACTTAAAATGTTATAGTGTCTATTTTTAGTATGTACTTATTTTTTTATTATATCCCACTGGAAACAAAGACACTATACGCAGTCTTTTTTTAAACTACGTAGGTGGAAAATAGGCATACAGCCCACCTGATGGTAAGCGGTTACCGTAGCCTATAGACGCTAACACCAGAGACATCACTCGCGCATCGCCATCTCCAAGGAAAGGGGAAGTAGATGAATTGGAAGGATTATTATTGATAATAAGGAAATGATAAGGAGGAGGTTTGGGTGAGCTGGCTCATCCATGCTGAGATAAGCATGGCTCTGCCACCACACATCGTCAATTTAATGCGATGACCGATGCGCGCTTATAAGTTAGTACATATTTTAGACTCTACTTGGAACAATTAATTAGTGTGAGTGACTGCTGATCATGAGATCTCGTGTTCAAATTGGCTCGTCCCCTATTACGTGGGACTTAAACATAACTGGCGAATCGTGGGTGTGTAATACACCTCTGCCAATCCCTTCGGGATACAGGCATGAGACTATGTTACTTTATGCTACTATATGTGAGTTGAAACAATACAACGTTTCCATCGGTCCATTTATCAACCTTTTTCACCTCATCTGCTGGACATAAACCTGTCCAAGATAGGGCAGTAACGAGCAGATTTGCCCTGGCTGCATCCAACGGCTCCTAGCGGACTCTTTACCAGATCCTCGGTCCACCTGGTGAGGGACCTTCCTACATTGCGCTGTCTGGTACATAGTCGCTACTCGAGAACCTTGCTTACCCAACGGTTGTCGGTTCGTAGAGTTATGTATGTGTTTTACCATGTTTATTTATACCTGTTAATTAGTGATAAGAACAAGGCAACTGGAATTTGTGATAAGGCCAGGTGAATAACAATATTTGTACTCTGATAACATTCATTGTGCACAGGTCTCGTCGTAGACTCATCGATATTAAAATATTTGAAGTGTTTGTTTGTGATGTCTAAATAACAGCTTTTTACTTAATGCATATTATAAAAGCAGGTAAATATATACATTACCTATGACAAAATACCAATTTTTAAAGATATGGCTGTCTATCTGGCTGTTTATTCCGGCTAATCTCCGAAACGGCTTGACAGATGTAGACGAGACTTTCAATAGTGTTGTATATTTTCTATGAGAGCGATAGCCTTACATAATTTATAAAATATATATGACAGTGCGTTGTCAACTAATTGCCGTTTTATTCGTATATTTAACATTGGTGACGAAAAAATTATATTTTATTGCTATACCAGTGTACGATTAGCATAAAATGGCGCTTTTCGGTCTATTGACAAGGTTTGATCACAATCTACAAACCTGGCAGGAGTACAAGGGTTGTTTGATGCAATGGTTTATCGCAAATGATATATGCGATATTAGTGATCCCACGGGCATCAAGCGAAGGGTCCTATTGAGCGCACTCAGCGAGCGCACGTACAAGCTGGCAGCAGATTTAGCAATACCTAAAGAACTTCATGCAGTGCAGTTTGAAGATATATTGCAAATTCTAGACGAACATTTCACACCTAAAGTATGTGGATTTATTATTATTTATTTTTATTATATTCTTTATTGTACACCAGTAAAATCCATGTAAACATAAAAACAATTAACTTAGAAGAGTACAATGGGCGGCCTTATTACTAATAGTAATCTCTACCAGGCAACCTTAGGATGGACATGACATGTTAGGTAAAGAGAGGTAGTTGAAGGTGCATAATAAAATATAATAATACAAATTATATATAAATGGACATATATACAAAATAGATATATAACATAAATACCAATATACTATACATACATAAGCACATAGATACATACATATATATTATATAACGCATACATATACATACATACAATCATAAATCCTATAAATAAAATTCGTCTTATTAGTTATATGAATTAATATAAAATGATAGTGTAGATTAAATATTACCAGTAGCAATATATTAATGGTTTAAAAAGTGATTTTTAATCATAGTTTTAAATTTAGGATAGGTCTCTGCTCGTCTAATTTCCACCGGCAGAGCATTCCACAAAGTAATAGCCCTGACCGTAAAAGATTTGGCAAAAAAGTTTGTATTATGTGATGGCATTTTCAGCGTCAAGTTATGCGAAGACCTTAAAAACTTTGAATGTGTATCATGAAGGTATTCAAAACGACCTTTGAGATAGGAAGGTGTTGAAGGGTTAAACAATACATTATATAGTATAGAAAGAATATGAGTATTCCGGCGATGTCGTATTGGTAACCACTTAAGCTGTGTTCGAAATTGTGAAACATGATCATACTTGCGAAGACCAAATATGAATCTTATACAGAAATTTTGGAGGCGCTCAAGTTTATCGAGTTGGTTTTCGGCGAGATCTGGATAGCTGACATCTGCGTAGTCCAGGATAGGTAGAAGTAAAGAAGTTGCAAGCGTAATTTTGGTAGAAATAGGAAGAAAGTTTCGCAATCGTCTAAGAGCTCCTGCAGATGCAAACATTTTACGACTTACTTCTTGGAGCTGTGGATCCCAAGTAAATTTTGAGTCAATTGTCAAACCCAAGCTCTTGACTTTTTCACTAAAGGGTATTGAAACACCTTCAAAAATGACATCAGGTAATTGAGTCCAATGAATCTTAGAGATCAGTCTCGAGCTACCTACGATTGTAAGCTGTGTTTTTGAAGCATTTATAGTAAGCCCATGAGATACGCTCCACGCACTAATTTTATTTAAATCCTCATTGAGTATTCCTATCGTATGCGATAATTGAGCTAATGGAGTCTGCAAGTAAATTTGAAGATCATCTGCATAAAGGTGGTAGGAAGAAATTAGGTTATTAGAAATGGAATTGATAAAAATTGCGAAAAGTAGAGGGGATAAAACGCCACCCTGGGGCACACCGACTGATGTATTACGCCAAGAGGAGTAAATATTTTCAATACGAATACGTTGCCGGCGGCCACACAGGTAACTGCGAAACCAATCTATTACCGTTGGAGATATGTTAAGAGAGCAGAGTAGAGAGAGCAATACCTCAAAGTCTACCGTATTAAATGCGTTACTGAAGTCTAGCAGAGCTAGTACAGTCAGTTTACCACATTCCATACCTGATCTGATGTCCTCCGTAATATTGATGAGGGCTGTGGTAGTACTATGGCCTGGACGGAAACCGGATTGTAGTGGGTTAAGGAGATTATATTTGCAAAGGAAATTGTTTAGCTGACTGTGAATAAGACGTTCAAGGATTTTGGAGAGGAAAGGCAATATGGATATGGGACGATAATCGGAAAACAATTTGGGGTTATTTTTTTTAGGTAAAGGGATGATTTCGGCATCTTTCCATGTAGATGGAAAGACCCCGCTGGTCAAGGAAAAATTAAGGATATGACAAATGATCGAAAGGATTTCATCGAGGACAGGAAGGATCATATTACGGCTGATACAGTCAGATCCAACTGCGTTGGATGTGATCGACATAATGCTCTTCTTAACATCACAAGCGGTAAAAAGATCAAAAACAAACGATGGATAACTGGGAGTAGGAAGAGATGAAAGACGATTAATTGTATCAACCTTGATAGTCCTGTCAAAATTAGAAGAAACAGAGAAATGTTGATTAAGCAAATCTATATCGAAGTTTCTGGGATTTGTTTCTTGTGATTTTCCCACTCCCACTGTTTTAAGAAATTTCCATACTTTTGCTGGATCTTCATCTTGAACAGAATTATGAATGTGCTGGCGTTGTGCATCCCTACACACCTTATTGCAGTGATTTCTTATTGCAACGTACTTTTTTAAATTTACTTCAATAGGCTTAATTTTATATTTAAACTTGGCTTTAGCTTTTTGCGAAATCAATCGTTTGATGTTATCCGTAAGCCAAGGTGCAGGTGGATGTTTAATTTTAACTGGTCGGATAGGGGCATGCTTATCATAAAGATTGATGAGATTTTGGTTAAGAATGTAAATTTTTTGATCGACCGATCCCGAATCAGTAAGTGGTGTCCAGTCGATACCGTTTACATCTTCACGCAGATTACAAAGATTTATCTGACCAAAATTACGCTGCATCAGGATCTTAGGCTTAGACTTAGGAGGCCGGAGTTTATAGGAAAGGAAGAGTAAATCGTGATAGGAGAACGCATCAGCCGGACATTGCCCATGCTTAGCAACACGTTCTCTTGACGATACCATAATTAAGTCTAGAAGAGAAGGAGTAGAATTAGGGAAGTGATGAGTAGCATCAAGAGGAAGAATGTAAAGGTTAAAGGAGTTAGATAAAGAATGGAGTGTCCTGGAGCGGGAGTCATTTTTTAAAAGACAAGTATTAAAATCTCCCATTATTACAGAGTGACTGTAAGAAGGCAGTAGATGTACCAGTAAGGTTTCGAAAGAGGAGAAAAAGTCTATGCGTAAAGAAGGACAGTAATAGACGCCGAGTAGGAGTTTGGTAAAGTTGAGTTCAACCTCAATAAATAGGTGCTCACCAGCATTCATAGGTGGAGGTTGCGTTGATTCGTGTATTATACGATAATTTATATGTGAACGTAAATAAATGGCAACTCCACCGCCAACTCCAGCAGCACGGTCATTTCTGATGAGCTTGAACCCAGGAAGGGAGTATAGTGTTGAGGGCAGACATGGCTTCAGCCATGACTCAGAAACAAGGATAGCATGAATATTCTTACAGTCAAAATTAGCCAGCATATCCGAGAAATGTGCCGGAATACTTTGGGCATTGATATGAACAACATTAAAGTTCTTTGGAACATCGACAAAATGACATGCAATACTATCTGACAGAGATGGTAAATCTATGAAACTGTCGTTGGAATTATTACTAAGTGCTGAATAATAACTTTCATCATCACTATCAATCATTTAAAAAATAGTAAATATAATAAAATATATACCTATAAAATATACTTAAATCTAAAACAAAACCAAATAAATATAGATATTATTTACCAATACTATAAGTCTTAATACGATAACGATTTCCACCCGCCAGTTATTATCATAAATAAGACAAAAAATAACGACATAAAACAAAAAACAATATAAAACATTTTTCTCAGTACACTAGCAGCCTAGTCTGTGGACACAAACAATGCAAATAGTTTAGCTTTAGTTAGGCTGATAGTTCTGCCAAAGCCCCAAAAATAAGAATAAATGACACATATACCATAGACTAATTACAAAACTAATTATTTAACACAAACCATAGACACAAACACACATATATGGCTATGTGGCATCAAGAGTTACTAAGTACTAATTTACTCTGTAGAATATTAATTTAGAACACCGGCAGAAACTATAAAAAGTAATTTAAATAACTATATATAAACAAATCTACATACAATAAAAGCAATGCCCTGTAAAAGTGTAAAGTCACGTGACGCGTAACACTCCTGCTTTTATGTACTTGACTACGAGAATAAAAACAAAACAAATCAAGCTACCCGGACTATGTAAAAAGCAATCATAAGAAAAGAAGTTATTTCTTTTGGGAAATTACTCTTTTCGACTTTGATGCCGGCTTTGCTGCAGTGATGGGCTTCTCTGTATCAAGCTGTTTAATATTGTGCAACTCACTGGAACTGGTAACGCGGTGACGAACGCCATCCGTTCCAATAACATATATTATACCTTCCTTTGTCCAGCATCGAGAAACACCAAACTTTAGACGCGCTGCCATAAAGATTTCATGTCGCTGTTTTGTTAAAAATTCAGAAATTGTGATGCCGGTACCCTTAAATTTAGTCTTGCTACGCCACAAATTATCTCGGAATGCAATTGACTGGAACTTAACTACAATGGGCCTTGGCTTAAGACCAGATGAAGAACGTCCCATTCTGTGGCAGCGTCTGATATCTCCAGTGGTAAACTTAGCCAGTTTGAGATGTTCTTGCACAACTTTAACCACCACTGCTGAAACATCTTCTTTGTCCTCCTCGGCAACACCATGCAGTAGCAACATTTTTCTGCGGGTCCTCATATCCATAGAATCCACAGTGCGTGCAAGTAAATCTAACTGTTGTTGAAAATGATTCATAAGTTCCATAACCATCGTCTTAAAGGAACTAAAATCAGCAGATAAGCTCACCATGGAAGGAGTTCCTTGAGCTTTTGGTAGCTCTGCTTCAAAGCTGGCCATCCGCTTATGGAATAAATCACTCAAATTGTTTAGTGAAGTCTGTAATGATTCCATGACTGTTTCAATATGTAAATATTTGTTATTGAAGGAGATAATAACCTACGGGCAGGTACTTTTGTTAAGTTATCCTATTGTATCATTTATATTATAATTATATTATTATTTAGTATTTATTTTAGCTTTATTTTACAGAGCAAAAAATTTCCTTGTTAACTCCACAACTACCCACAACCTAATTCATTAGATTTAGTGAGAGGTATAAATTTTATTCCGCTATACAGAAGGAACAGGAGAGTATTCTCACTGGGCAGCAAGACTGCGCGGGTTGACGGCGCAATGTGTATTCTCAAACGTTGAGGAAGCATTACAGAACCGTTTCGTCATGGGAATGCTACCGGAGACGGAGCGAGAAAAATCATTCGCTCGAGATCCAAAGGCGTTAACGTTAACAAAGGCAGTGGAGCTGGCGGAGAACGTGCACTGCGCACGAGCAGGCGCTGCGACGGCACCTAACGTGTCTCTCTCTGATCAGTTGCTCAAGATTGCGGCAAAAAACATTACTGCTGTCGATAGGCTGCCGTGTTCCGTTTGTGGTTTTAAAAATCATACCTCTGAGCAATGTCGTTTTGCTAATTATAAATGCAAAAAATGTCATATAAAGGGTCACTTGCGTCGTATGTGCAAGAAAATAAGTTTTATGCAGAGCAAAGATGTTAACGGTAACGGTGATGACGGTGAGTTTTACAATATTCGTTCGATTGAGGGCCAACCTATGACCGTGGTAGTTAATATACGAGGAGTGCAGGTGAAGTTTCAAGTCGACAGTGGGTCAGCTGTCACAGCTATTTCAGAAAAAACATATTTAGAGCTTTTTAGGGATGTGTCACTGGCCAAGTCGAGTAAGCGTTTACTGAGTTACACGGGCACGAACATCGAATGCAAAGGAGTAGTTCGTTTGCCTTTCACTTATGAAGATAAAACTTGTACATTATTAGTATATGTTATTCACGGCGGTGGACCACCACTCTTAGGCAGAGATTTTATTTCATCTTATAATCTACATTTATTGCCTTTAAATTATTGCGAAAAGCATCGAATATTGTTGATGAACTTCGCGCTCAATATCCTAGTGTCTTTTCTGATGAACTTGGAACATTTAATAAATATAAAGTGAAATTAAATTTAAAGCAAGACGCTATGCCATTATTTTTCAAACCACGACCGATCACTTTTGCTTTACGGGATAGATAAAATCGATAAGGAATTGGATAGACTTGTTCGCATAGGAATACTAAAACCTGTGGAGTACTCAGAGTATGCTTCGCCGATAGTTCCTGTGCTAACGCGACGGTTCAATTCGATTGTGTGCGGATTATTCTGTTTCCATTAACAAACAATTGTTAGTTAACAAATATCCGCTGCCCGCTCATGAACTATTTTCTAAGTTACACGGCGGACAGCGGTTCAGTAAACTTGATTTGTCCCAAGCGTATGCACAATGTTTTATTAATGAAGAATCACAAAAAGTCACTTGTATTAATACTCATAAAGGGCTGTTTCAGTATACTCGGTTAGTTTACGGATTATCAAATGCGCCAGCCATCTTTCAGCGCGCAATGGAATGTGTGTTATTGGGCATGGATGGTGTGTTATGTCTGTTAGATGATATTTTGGTTACAGAAATCAACAAAGAAATGCATTTAAAAAGACTACACGAAGTACTTCGTCGTCTACGGGACGCGGGACTTACACTGTAAAAGGCTAAATGTCATTTCTTTGTAGACGAAGTAGAGTATTTAGGTTATGTAGTGGATAAGCACGGTTTGAAAATGCTCCAATTCCGAAGGATGTTAGTCAATTGCAATCTTTCTTAGGTCTCGTTAATTATTATCGTAATTTCATACCTAATACGTCATCAATCCTTAATCCGTTATACGAGTTATTAAAGAAAAATAGTAAATGGTGTTGGAATATAACACACAACGATGCATTTAATACTATTAAAAGGTTGCTTGTTTCAGATAATGTTTTAGCGCACTTTGATACTAATGCGAATGTTATACTAACAGTTGACGCATCACCGAATGGCTTGGGTGCGATACTCTCGCAAATCGATGCCGCAGGTCTTGAACGTCCCGAATTTTTTGCCTCACGTACGTTAAACGCAGCGGAACGACGGTATTCACAGATTCAAAAAGAAGCTACAGCAATAATTTTTGGTGTTCTTCGTTTTCATCAGTATATCTACGGTCGATGTTTTTTTTTTTTTTTTTTTAATTGCATGTCGGGGCAGACGAGCCACGGTCCATCTGATGGTAAATGGTAACCGTCGCCCATGAACTCGACTATACCGAGAGTATTGTCAAGTTACTGCTCACCAATTCATTTCACAGATGAAATGAAATATAAACGGCTATCTCCTGCTACAGCCAAAAGAGATTGTGGTACCAACCCGCTCAGGCCGGATACCAAGTGAGTACTTCCACTTGGTACCCAGCCCTACCACCAGTCGTGCAATGGATGATAATTGCTTACTTCCCTTAGTCGCCTCATACGACACCCGTGGGAAAGAATGGAGTGGTGACACTTGTATTCTTAATCCATCACCACACGATCTGTTCCATTTACGCTTAGAACAGATCACAAGCCGTTAATTTCGATATTTGGTTCTCACCGTGGTATTCCTGAAGTATCCGCTAACAAGTTGAAAAGATACGCGATGTTTTTAAGCGGTTATAACTTAGAAAATAGAATACATTCGCAGCGCAAATAACTGTGCGGACTATTTGTCGCGAGCTAGTCTTAACAATGAAGTTATTAGTGAGTTACCTTAAATAGAGGATAGAGCATCTTATGTGAATTTTGTAGTTGATGGCAGTCTACCTATTACGCTTACTTCCTTACGCGAAGAGACATCTAACGATTATAAGCTAAGTAAAGTTGTCGAGTATATTTTAAATGGTTGGCCGAAAATAAATCACACAAACCAAGCAATATTTCCCTATTTTTAATGCAAAAATGAACTTTCTGTAGAAAGTGGCATAATTATGAGAGGCCACAGGGTCGTTATACCGGAAAAACTACAGAACTGAATTCTATCAGAGCTTCACAAATCGCACTTAGGTATTGTGAAGTGTAAAGCTGATGCACGAAGCAGGTTTTGGTTTCCTGGTATAGATAAAGCTATAGAAGGGTTGATTGGAGGCTGCGGCATCTGTATGCAGCTTAGACCTTCTCCTGTGCGCGCTCCGCTTGCTGTGTGGCCGTACCCTCAACAGCCATTTTTTAGGGTACATATTGATTTTCTCGGTCCAATAAATAATCAATCGTATTTAGTTATAGTCGATGCGTATTCCAAGTGGGTTGAAGTATATAAAACAAATTGTACTACTTCGTCTGTAGTCATAGAAAAAATATATAATTTCATGTCAAGGTTCGGTCTTGTTCACACTCTGGTCAGTGACAATGCTACATGTTTTATATCAGAGGAGTTTAATAAGTTTTGTAACTCCAATAATATTTTGCATTTAACGTCTCCTGCCTATCATCCCGCTAGCAATGGCCAGGCGGAAAGTTATGTAAAGGCAGTAAAAAAAGGTATAAGGTCTTGTTTAATGATAAGTCATACCCCAAAACAAAATAATGAAAATTTATTGAAATACCTCTATGATTATGGGAACTCTGTACACTGAGTGACTGGCACTTCACCTGCACAACTAGTGTTCGGTCGAAAGCTTCGTTCTCGTTTAGATTTGTTAGATCCAAATATGTTACTGCCGTTATCACCTAGCAATCTCACTAAAACTGTCAAACGTAATCAGTGCTCTCAGAGTAAAGCTTACGGGGTAATAATAAATAACACTTCAAGCCCAGCGATATTATTATGTATAAGCAGTATAAAAATAATAAAGGAAAAATGAAAAAAGGAGTTATAATCAAACCCATGGGTAAAGTAATATACTTGATAAGAGACTGTGATACTTCAGTGCAACTTAAGAAACATAAAACCCAATTGTTTCTCTGCAAAGGGACATATTATGATATCTATAAACAATCACGTAGCAAACCTGTCGATGTTGATTTATCTGATATTGACGAACAACAGACTTGTGAGGGTGAAGGTGAATGCGACCAAACTACTACACTTGCTGCAGCTCAGGAAACAGAACCAGTACCTGGAGAATTCTTTGACGCTTCATCGAGCCATGAATTCGAAGGAGCAGCAGCTGGTTTAGAGCACGATTCGCCAACTGATGAAAATTCAGAGCCTTCGGGCAGATTATTGCGGCCGCTTCAAAGGGTTAATTACAAGCCTATTTTTTTGTATGAATATTTGATTATTTTAATGGGTTGTTCTCATATAAGGGGGAGAATTGTTATATATTATCTATGAGAGCGATAGCCTTATATAATTTATAAAATATATATGACAGTGCGTTGTCAACTAATTGCCGTTTTATTCGTATATTTAACAAATAGCAGTTAGTTGATGTTATAAGGAGTAACTTAAGCTACTTTTCTTTTGATAAAAATAATTAGAATTCTGCACAATAAATAACTAAATTCCACGCGGAAATCACAAGTAGCACCAAGTCAAAATATATTTTTTAGAAAACACTGTACCGTACAACTATTTCATTCTGTTTAGATCGAAGGTTCCTATCCCGGCTTACCCGCGGCAATTTGTATTATTTTGTCCTAAAACGAGGCGTGCGAGTGTTAAATAAATTACTTAGATTAATATGATATCTCTTCGCATAAATTCGACAGCCCCTGACTGTCAGGTTTGCTCCCGTAAATCAGGGTTGACCAATAACGTTAAATTTAATACTATCAGAATTGGCAACAATTCAAGTTTTATTAGGTTACAAATATCGGAAGCATTACTATTAAATATTGCCGCGTCATTAAATAACTGCCTCGGTGGTGTAGCGGTAGTGTGAGCGACTGCTCTGATCATGAAGTCTCTGGATCGATCACCGGGTCGGGCGTAGCTACTGAGCTTTTTTGTAAAAAAAACTTTATGGTTGTCTGGAAAGTCTGTTTACAGACGATAATTACGTGATAACGTCATATATATTTTCTGAGAGTTTCACAAATGTAAGCGACATAAAAGGGTTGAAAATTAAGAAAATAGGTTTGTACATTTAAACAATGTAATACTGATAGAAATCGAATGGTACATATAAAAAGGTACAATCATGCGTGCTGCTATACAATAATTGAGATACGCGTGCTGCCCGGGACGCGTTTGAGCGAATAATGTGATGTCGGTCAGTGACTCGGTGCGTCGCAGGCAGCGTCGGCCAGTGCGGCCGGCCGCCTCCCTCCCGCAGAAGTTCCCTCCCGCAGACGCTCTTCAGCCTACGGCTCTCTTGTGGGCGCGAACATCAAACAATGCATCGGTCGCCATACATTTTTCGGAACGTGAGTCTTTTTCGTGCGTGCAGCCAAGCGTTTATCGATTTATAAGACGTTATCACGCCAAAAAACCTATCAACGTTGTTGTTAACCGTCCATCCACCTGTAATAATGATATTATTTATTTGATATATCGAGGCACCTATAACATTTACTTATGGGATTAGTAGTTAAATTGAGCGCACACCATTCCAAACAAAAATATTATCCAAAAATAACATTTTGGTCTTAAGAACTAACAAACACACAGACAGAAACACATACAAACTAAAAATTAATTATTAGTTTGCATGTGTTTCTGTGCGTGTACTAAAAAATAATTTTAACTCAAAATTAATTTTTAGTTTGTGTGTGTGTGTGTGTAAAGAAGTGATTTTGCATATTTATCATACAAAAATGGTTTTGCAAGTTGAACACTTGATTTATAACTACTGCATAGGTACCTAATATATGCAGTTTTATTTTGTAGTCTTAGTACTCCAAAAGCACTTTAGTTTTGTAGACTCTGTGACTTATTGACATCTTAAGTGCTTGTAGTTACTGATCGAATATATTCACTATAATTTTACTTTAGTGGGATATGAATCGTAAAATATATTAATGTATTATTGGTTGAATCTAAATCCATTTGTGTTTCTAATCCTAACACCAATTTAAAACCTTGTTTAGAAGAAATTAACGCATTACAATACATAAAATCTATTTTTTTTTTGTTTATATTTAAATAGACTAAAACCTTTTTTTTTAAGTTTATTCATTATACTTACTTACTTATCATCACACTATCTCCCTTGCGGGGTACGCATTTTTACTTTATTCATTATGGAGTTTCTTATATCTGGTTTTATATTAATCAATTACCAACCAAGCTGCCCAATATTTTTAGACATTAAGCTAACGTGAAGTTTATCTGAACTTTTTATGATTACTAGCTCTTAATTAATATAATTCTGGTATATGCCATCTCGCTACAACATAGGTTCCCTGACATAAATGTGAAAATTAGCTTTCGCTTATCGCGTGCAGAGACTTGTCCTTACAAATAATTTAAATGCGAATGTGAGTTTATTTGTTTTTTTATTCTTACGGTTTCATGCCGTAACCTCATAACCAATCATCATGAAATTTTGAAGAGAAGGACGTGGACTACTTTTCAATCCAGGAAAATTAATGGTTCCCATGTGATATATTTATATCTATATACGCAGATAATTAAGGTTTTTTTTTCACGGCCACAAGGTCCACCCATACTTTAAGCAACCATTTGTGGATCACACAAAGGGTTGTCCCGTGCGGAAATCGAACCCACGACACTCAGGCGTGAGGCCAGTATCTAAACCACTCCGCCATCTGAGCACTCGACTTTTTATTTGCATCAAGATTTTTTATACATAAAAAAGCTCGTACACAAATGATATTTACAGCGACGAAAGAAGGCTGAATGAAACTTTCGACAAATAAGGGTCGACAAGTTAAGGCTTACTGGGTGGGGGAATCACAAATGACTTTACTTAGTGTAAGTGCTGTGTCTATATAAAGGTCGTAGCTTTGTTGTGCATTTGCTGTCCGAACAAACGGCAAGATTAAGCAACTTTAGCTCGGCTGGCATCACATGGGTGACCAAAAAGTAATACCTATTGGTGAAAATCTAACTTATTTCGTGCAAGGACGTTAATCAATAGGTCTTAGCTATTAAATGACTTCTTGGTAGTGATTAAAGGCTGTCAGAGTTCTGAATAAAAAATCTGCCTACGTGCTTGTTCAAGGTCGCCAGTTATTCCTTTATTGTCTTTGGTTGTGAACCTCAGATGGCTATGACATCCTTACCGGGACAAGTGGTGAGCGCAGAGGGCTCTCAACCCAAATGGGTCGGATAGGCAGTAGCTCCATGTAAATACTCGTGAATCAACTAAATCACGATAGGCGGCGGCTTACCTGTACCCCTAGTATTGCCAAAGTCCATGAGCGATAACCGCTTATCATCAGGTGGGCCGTTCGGTAGTCTGCCACCATTGGCAATAAAAAAAAGGATCAGAAACGGACCACCTCGATGATGACGATTAATATAAGCCCTGTGTCTACTGGCTACCGAATCCTAACTATCAGAGCTCTGGCTGTAGCCCATAGAGGTCATTAACACCCAAGGCATCACTCGCACGTCGCTATCTCCAAGGTATAGGAGATGGAGAGGACGGATTATAAGGAGAGGATAGAGAGGGGATTTGGCCCACGTCGCTCTCACTCACCATACAAAACACAACGGTAGGAGTATCTATCGCTGTTACACGGCGATCTTCTGGGAACGTGCTAGTTCCCCGATCGAGCCGGCCCATTCATGTAAGCAAGACTCTACCACCAGCCCACATGTGTGATTTGGTTGTAGCTGGTGATTTCCGTACATTTATTCATTTTCTATCCACGAAACAAAATGTTGAGCAGCGCCTAAGCATTATTTTCAGTAGTGATTACCACTTACCATGCGGTTGGACGTAGTTCATCTAGCATCATAAAAGCAATACAAAATATCTAGAATTACTTCAGAAACTTGCCTATTTTCGGAATATTTGTCAGTAACATCTGGCAACCCCACAAGGTGCACAATTTGTCAGGGTTGTTGGCACGATGCCAGCATCATTCCACTTTGCAATTTGACTTTATAGGAACAAAACCACTACATTGACGATTTTATTACGTAATAATGTTTCCTGACTTTCTGATTTTGCGAAGCTACAAAGCGGTTTTTACACCGCGGCGACGCTGTCGACATTGAAATTCATTATGAATTATTTGATTAATTTAAAGTTTTTTTTATTGCTAACGATGGCAGACGAGCCGCGGTCTACCTGATGGTAAGTGGTAACCGTCGCTCATGGACTCAACTATACCGAGAGTATTGTCAAGCCGCTGCGCACTAATTTCATTTCTTAGATATGAAATGAAAGAATAAACGGCTATCTGCTGCTACAGCCAAAACACAATGACGTGCTTCATGACCGGTCGCACAGGAGACGGTGGTACTGACCTGTTCGGGCCAGGTACCAATAATGTAATGGGTGATAAGTGTTCATCACACAAATAGTTGTCCTGAGTGGGAATCGAACCCATGACCTCAAGCACGGAAGTCGGTTACACTACCGACTAAGCCACGAGGCCCGTCATTATTAGATAGTTAAATAAATGAGTATTGTTTGCTATCAAACAAACGAACAGTTATTGGAATTCATATAAAGTCAGCTTACGAAAAAGTTTGAAGCTTATTCGTTTAAAGATATCTAGGTAATGAGAAAAACCTTACGAAGCAAATGTACAAAAACATTAATATACAACCCAGAAAATACTACGTATTATTATTTCAAAATTTAGTTCCACAAGCCAGTGGGATAACGCTGGCAACTTTGAAATTGCTTCCCATTGAAATAGCACGAACAATCGCGGTTCATTGCGGAAACTGCACGGAAACGAAACCTATATTTTCTGCAAGATCCAGGATTTAGAAATACGCTCTGTATGAGTAAATTTTTTGCGAGTATTCTATATATCTATCTATACTATTATTATAAAGCTGTGGCAGAGCTGTGTCTGTACATTTAGGATATTTGAGAAAAGAAAAAACTACTGTTTTAGGCTATATAGGCGAGTTTGAAAATAAAACAATTTTTTTAGTTTTTTTGTCTATTTGTTCGTTCGCGCATCACGCAAAAGCTACTTAACGGATTTTTATGCAACTTCTTATGTTTGATAGCTCTTGATCAGACAAAACTGGTATACGTTTTATCCGGCTACTATATCGGGAACCTTTTTTTTTTTTGTTAAGGTGGGAAAAAATGTTCCTAACCGCACACCCTATCGTTCGGGGCAACGACCAGGGTAGTGTGGGGCCTGCACCCACTAAAGAAACCCGCCGTGTACCATCTCTCCGCCTTTATTGGCAGGCCACTGGAACTATGTTACATGCTGCCCACTCTTCCAGCACTGGCTGGAGCGCCCCTACGGTCCGAAGACCGGCCCGGGGCGCCTTTAACCGCGCCCTCCAGCTGGCCATGGCAGCTCTGCGGGCGTCGCCCTGCCATCTGGCCACCACGCTGGATGGGGGACGTCCATCCCCCTCCCGCTCTTGTGACGCCCGCCAATAAACCTCGACGAGCACCTCCGCCTCCAAGTCCCACGGAGAGATTCCGGCCAACGCGCAGGCCGCCTCTGTCGACACCATGCGGTATCCACGTATGACCCTGGACGCAACGACTCTCTGTGGCCTCCACAGAAGAGCCCTATTCAGTGCACCCAGGGACCCCGCCCACACGGGTGCGCTGTACAGCGCCATCGGCTGGACAACCCCCGCGTAAAGCCATCGGCACGCATTATCGGGTCCGCCCATATTCGGCATGAACCGTGCAAGGGCGGACGCCGCACCGACGAGCCTCGGGGACAGTTGACGGAAGTGCTCGCGAAAGCGCCACCGCCCGTCCAGCACCAAATCTTACTTAATCTGGGCCTGCACCCCAATTTGGACCCCGTTCATAGTGATCGAGGCGCCAGCAGGTGGCCGACGTCGAGGCCCATGGAAAAGCAGGGCCTCCAACTTGTCCAGGGCCACCCTAAGCCCCAGCGCCCCGATCCTCCTGACCACCTCCGAGCTCCCTAAGGTGGCCAGGAACGCCGCTTCCTCGAAGTTTCCACCCCGGGCCATGACCAGCGTGTTATCCGCATAGCAGATGACCGCAAGCCCGGGGGGAAGTCGACAGTGTAGCACCCAGTCGTAACCGATGTTCCACAGGAGCGGCTCTAGAACCGAACCCTGTGGGACACCGCACGACATGGGTCTCCTCACAACGTCCCCTATGCGGCTCTCATAGATAACGCTGCGGCCCTCAAGATAGTCTGCCACTAGCCGCCTCAGGTATGCAGGCACCCCGTGATATCGGAGCGCCTCCCTGATGCAGCTGAATGGCAGACTGTTGAATGCGTTGGCGATGTCAAGCGACACCGCCAACAGCACTCCACCGCCGGCGACGACCACCGCGGCCGCGGCTCTCAGGCGCATAATCGCGCCGACTGTCGAACGACCAGCTTGAAAACCAAACTGGGCATCCGACAAGTCGAGTCCGACGTCGCGCAGGTGCTGGACGATGCGGGCAGCGAGGATTCTCTCCAGGAGCTTACCCGCCTCGTCCAGCAGCACGATGGGCCTGAAGGCCCCGACCGAATCCGGCGCTTGCCCAGGCTTCGGCAGCTACCAGCCTCCCCTCCTTCCAGCAGTCAGGGAACCCTCCGGACGCCAGGCACGCATCGAACAGTCCCCTGATGCGGGGCTCCAGGTGGTCCAGAGCCAGGGCCAGCACTCGGGCGCAGATCCCACCCGGGCCGGGGGCGGTGTTCTTGGAACGAATCCGCGAAACAGCCGCCCTCCTTTCCGACGTGAAGGAGACTGGGCTGCAGGGTCTCTGTATCCTGAGTGCGGAGCTTGTTCAGCTTGTTCAGCTCCGCACGATATGGGCGACCCCAGGGGTCACGGTTGGGACCGTCACTATATCGGGAACCTGAGATATAACCTAAAAACTATATTTTGGCTGCGATGCCGCCGGCAAAGGCTAGTATTTTTTATTATTATATTTTTTTAATAATACAGTTAATTTTTGTGAGAGTATTAGAGGACTACTAACTTGAAACGGCTACAGAAATGTTCCTATAATAAATATTAACCTTTGAAGTCCAACATTATTGCTTCAACTTAATTAGATATCGTCGTCATCTTCTTGGTGCTTATTTTATTCCCAATTGGTTTTAGCTTTCTATCCTAATTACATTTTACATAATTTGAATTCGTTGTTTTTTGTAGATATATCATATATAATATTCTCGGACATTGTTCACACAACGCCCTCTGGCGCCAACCTAAGCTTAACGCTTGTGCTATGGGTACCAGATTACGGATATCCATCCATCCATCAGCCTTGCAACGTCCACTGCTGGCCATAAGCCTCCCCAAGAGAATGCCACAACGAGCGGTCCCGTCATAGGAGATAATGCCGTAATCGCCACGCTTGGCAGGCGGGTTGGCGATCGCAGTGGATGTTGTTAATACTCGAGGGAGTGCTGCTGCCCACTCCCCCGGTATTCCTCAGTCGGCTCTTACGACTCCCGTGGGTAGAGAGGGGTGGGACAATTCTAAAGCCGGCCCCACACGGCCAATTACGGATATAATACATATATATTACTTTTTTTTGTAAATACATACATACTCGTATAATAGATAGAAAACACCCAGATGCAGTACAAATAACTGTGTTCATCACACAAATAATTGTTCTGAGTGGGAATCGAACCCACAACCTCGTGCACGGAACTCGGTTACACTACCGACCACACCACAAGGCCCGTCATATTAAAAGCACTTGTGCTCTACGACTAAGAAAATAATGTGCTATAAAAATTAATGGCTATAAGAAACTGCTTGATAGCTCAGTTTACAGTAGTCTAGTACGGTGATCCAAACCCTACTCGTAGTTATAATATTCTATGTCACATCTATATACTTTGTGTTCATTGATCTACATCAATGTTTATAAAACTTCGTTTACGGAATCTATCGCGTTTACTTGATTTTCATACTATCCCGACGTTTCGAATACTTTACAGCATTCATGATCACGGGTGGACTTTTTACCACCAGTCAAGTGCCATATACCCTTACAGGATGCAGGAGTATACAAGCTGGATTGTGATTGTGGTCTCTCCTACATTGGGCAAACAAAGAGATCCATAAGAACTCGGATCAAAGAACACATAGCTGATGTGAGGCACCGTCGCTATACAAAGTCTGCAATTTGTGAGCACACACATGACCACACCCGCCATTACATCAGGTTTGACAAACCTCAAATCCTCGCAAAAGAACATCGATATCGTCCTAGAATGATACGTGAGGCTATTGAAATTAAGAAACATCCCAATTTCAATAGAGAAGACGGCTGGGTCTTACCATCAAGCTGCAATCCTGTGATAGGCCACACCAAACATAATACAAGAAGGCACACCACAAGATTGCAAGACACAGTTAGCGCTTATTGTGTAGATAAAACCCACAGTAGTGATTAGTTAGTATTTCCACATAAATTTAATAATCCATAACAAGTCGTTGCCTACTGAGTTTTCTGGCCGAATCTTTCTCAGTCAGGCCGCGTTCCGATCCGGTGGTAGCTTTTTAGTCTTAGCTTCTATTAAAATCAATATATTTAATAATAGAAACTAATAATCAATATTGTCTTCTTCGTCTTCTCTTAATAATAGTATTTTTGATTACTTAAAAATTTTAATTGGTAGGTTGTGGTAGAATTTTTAAGCACTAAATACAAACAAAAATGTTAAAACTTAAAGGAGTATTATACTAATTTTATTACACTAGCTTAAAATCTCATACATTGTAAGCATAAATTTTAGAGTAGATATTTTTAATTGTGTTTCTAAACGAATACTATGTGGGTTGAAATAAATAAACCAAAAATTTGTAAATTCATATTACTGTGGGTAGATGAAACCGTTGAAACAACATATCAGCTTTGGACATCTACCATCTAAGTCCACCCGTGAGCATGAATGCTGTAAAGTATTCGAAACGTCGGAATAGTATAAAAATCAAGTAAACGCGATAGATTCCGTCAACGAAGTTTTATTTCAAAATGTGTAAAATTCGCGTAAATGTTGGAAAGTATCAATATCTATGTTATAATAATTTGAATATTTTCCTAGCGTGACTAACACTCGACCACAACTTAAAGAGTATAAATCTATCTATGTATCTTCTATATCTATAACATGATAAAATGAAGTGTATGTTTATGTCTAATTAACTGCTTTTTACTAAATGTATACGAAAGTATATACGCTACCTATAACAAAATACAAATAATTAAGTTTTTGTCCGTGTGTTTGTTCAGTCTAATCTCCGGAACGGCTGGACCGATTTGGACAGGGCTTTCACTAGGAGATAGCTGTGTTACAAGGAGTAACTTGGGCTACTTTTATTTTGGAAAAAATATATATTATGTAATAATATTGTAAAATTGGATCTAATTTAAGAATATTTGAAGAAATTTTTCATAAAGATGTTCATTTTATGTAACAGGTATATAACGTGGCCGTGTGGGGTCGGCTTTAGAATTGTCCCACCCCTCTCCACCCATGGGAGTCTTAAGAGCCGACTGAGGGAATACCGGGGGGAGTGGGCAGCAGCACACCCTCGAGTATTAACAACATCCACTGCGGTGGCCAACCCGCCTGCCAAGCGTGGCGATTACGGCACTATACGTCCAATTTGGGGAGGCCTATGTCCAGCAGTGGACGTCGAAAGGCTGATGGATGGATATAACGTTAAACACAAAGTGAAAAATGTGAAATCGAATGCGAAAATAACAGTCAGGAGCCTGACTGTTATTTTCGATTTCACATTTTTCACTTTGTGTTTAATGCATAGTGCTAAGCATGTCAAATGCTAAAAATATATAAAAAAATATCTAAATGGATATAACGTGTTTTTCAAGCTGCGAGATTAGTGATTATTTTTCGACCTATTACTGTCCTACTATTAGGCACAGATGTTCTCTGAAGATTATCGATAATATATCTATTATTAAAGAACGTATCAAAATCTGTAAAAAAGTCCGTGATAGCATATGCCTATCTCCTACGGATAACTCACAATAATTTACTGTTAAAATTGTGGATTCAAAATAATTTTTGTGAAGCTTATTTAGCCCATATGGTATTAATATATATATCTTTATAAATATGTTTTTAGAATTGAAATTCAATGTAGAATATTTTTGTGCCCTATCATATATAATATCTTCAAAGATATTAGCAAAATTAAAACGTGCGGTGCGCGCCGCCCCGGCCGTTTACAAGATACATCCTTAATTATATGGGACGAATGTACCATGAGTCATAGAGCTCATATTGAAGCCGTGAACCGTACGCTAAAAGACATCAGAAACTCAGACGCTGATATGGGTGGTGATACTTTTGTTTTTGCGGGCGATTTTCGGCAAACGCTGCCAGTAGTAACAAAAGGAACACGCGCCGATGTCATCAGGGCATGCGTAAAATCATCATGCTTATGGAGTTCCGTTGAAACTCTCGATTTACGAACAAACATGAGAGCCCACTTGAGCGACAACTACGATAACGACTTTCTGCATCAACAACTGAATCTTGGAGAAGGAAAAATTTGCTGTCCTAACACCAACAGTAGGGATGAAATTAAACTTGACAATCGATTAGGTCACATATTACACAGGTTAGAAGATCTGATAGACGCAATATATACCGGTCTTGAAAGTTTAATGGAAAGAGATTATCATTGGCTTTGTTCTAGGGCAATAGTCTCACCCAGAAACGATTCAGTGAATGAGATAAATAAAATAATTTTAGGAAAAATTCCCGGTCAAGTCAAACACTATAAGTCCATTGACACGGTGTGTAATATTGAGGATACAGTGCACTATCCTCAAGAATTTTTAAATTCTTTGAGTCCTTTACCTCTCCACGACCTTATGCTAAAAGTCGGCATTCCTATCATGCTTTTAAGGAACTTGAGACCCCCCAATATGTGTAATGGCACAAGGCTGCTCATAAAAGAGTTGCGGGAGAATATAATCGTGGCGACCATTCTCACAGGGCCAGCAGTGGGATAACTTGCTTATATTCCGCGGATACCCCTGATTCCGACTAATTTACCTATACCGTTTAAAAGGTTACCCCCGTCAAGGTCTCTTTTGCCCTCACTATTAATAAGTCCCAGGGTTAAACATTTTCTCTGGTGGGCATTGACCTGAGAAAGTACTGTTTTTCCCATGGGCAGTTATATATTGGCTTATCTCGGGTTGGAACTCCTAAAAGACAATATATTTTAGTACCAAATGACAACATTACTACTAATATATCGAGAAGTTTTGAACAATTAAAATAATTAAACATGATGTAAATAATGCAAATAGTGTATATTAACATCAAGTAATAAAAATAACAACAAAAAACAGTATCATAAAAAACACAAAACATACAAAAAACAATAAAAAATACAAAATAACAAAAAATAACTTCATCGTCATATTTTTTATTTATCCCCAACTTTTAACCTGAAGTATTACGCGGGACAAACGGGCAAAAATATTTCTAACGCGGAACGGAGTCCGCGGGCACTGCTAGTACTATATATAGCCTAATACAATATTATGTACTGACACAGCTCTGTTACACTTTATAATAGTTAGGATCCAGAACAATCCGTCTATGAGGAATTTTAACATGGCAGATCTGAAGAGACATCAGAATAAGTTAATCTTTACAAATAAAAAATCCAAAAATAAAAAATAAATAGCTAGTTTATTTTTTTTTTAAACTTGAAAACATATCAAAGTAGGTAAATATACATTGATTTATCATTCCAAAATTGTACTTATGACTTTGTTACAGGCCGTATCAGACGAAATGCTGGTAGAACTCAAGGCCTGTTTCATGGAAGCCTATGATGATAACCAAGACGGCAAGATCGACATACGAGAGGTATTTATTTTGATCTAATCTACAATTTTTTATAAAATTTTAATAATTTGTTTGATTGCTTTTGATTAGATTTAAAATCTGATATACGCGTACAAAGTTGCGGGCAAAAGTTAGTCCTTATTATAAACGTGGAATTGCGTTTATTTGCTCTTTATGCTTTCACGTTTGTTTATGTACAGAACCCGGAAAAGGACACAAGATAATTTTTATTCTTGATGGATGGGCTGGTTGCTTCAGCTGTTTTATTAAAAAACATTTTAAGCTTACTAAAGCGGAACAATCCCGTATAGAAGGCATGGGTTTTATAAGACTAAATCTGAGGTGGAGATTGCGAGTGGGTAGTTAGTACTAGGTTTCTACGATAGCTTAGCGGTCTAAAGCTTTCCGTCGGATAACGAAAGGCACAAGTTCAAATTCTGCAGTAGAAATTTTTTCTTTTACCTCATTCACAAAATTTTGTTACCCTATTTCATCTCAAAATATTGCAGTATTTGCCTTGTAATATATAGGTCGTCATACTCAACATGGTAGAGTATAAAACGGGCCTGGAATTGACTCAAATAGACGGAATTATGCTTCTGTAACACTGAACTTCTATAGTTCAAAATTTGACTGCTATGCCTTTGCCCTTTTAGAGATTTTAGAGAGGTAGATAAGCAGAGGCATTGACAAAAATGTATTATTTTTGATATCGAAATATATTTATACAGTTGGCACAATTACTTCCGATGGAGGAGAATTTCCTGCTGCTTTTCCGATTCGACAACCCCTTAGAATCTAGCGTTGAATTTATGAAGGTAAGTGTTGAATACTAAACGTACAACTATCTTATATATTTTTTTTTCTTCAAAAGACTAAGACATACTGAATTTTCATACGAAATTGTCTTGTGGGGTAATGGAACCCGCAACTTACGTCACAGATCTCTCTATAAAGTACACCAAATGTGCAGTCTCAATTGGCCCTACACTAAAGTTTGTACCGAATTATTATATAAATCTTTCTTGATACATATGATGTAAAATCTGTCTTGAACCATTAGTTTCAGAGGTTGTCGCATTCGAATAAACAGATTCTTCAACCTTATTATTACTACAGATATTTGTTATTTAAACACAAAGTGAAAAATGTGAAATCGAAAATAACAGTCACGAGCAGGATTTGAACCTGCATCTCCTGGATACCGTCCAGATGCTTTGCCAATTCAGCCATCGTGACAATTGCTCCTGACTGCTAATTTGGATAACACATTCATACTTAACGTCTTTGGGTGACGCCTGCGCCATCTGTCGGCAGTATTTTCATACATTATACCGACCAGGTAAACTTATGCACTTTATGTTTTTTTGGTATAATGTATGAAAATACTGCCGACAGATGGCGCAGGCGTCACCCAACGACGTTAAGTATGAATGTGTTATCGAAATTAGCAGTCAGGAGCTATTGTCACGATGGCTGAATTGGCAAATCATCTGGACGGTATCCAGGAGATGCAGGTTCAAATCCTGCTCGCGACTGTTATTTTCGATTTCACATTTTTCACTTTGTGTTTAATGTATAGTGCTAAGCATGTCAAATGCTAAAAATATATATAAAAATATCTAAATAAATATTTGTTGTTTGTCACAATTCAGTACGGGAAACCCTGAACACTTATCTACAATATTAGTTCATACATATTACAGATATGGCGAGAATACGACACTGACGGTAGCGGCTACATAGAAGCTGATGAACTAAAGGTAAATATTATACTTAGATTTAATGGAATCATTGTAGATATACCATCAGCGGTATCTCTAGTCTATGTCTAAGAGTGAACAATAAAAATCTGATGAATGGATGTACTAATTATATCATTACTAGCTGACCCGGCGAAATTATATCGCCATTTTTTTTCATCTAAAGCCTCGAAAGACCACTGCTATACTATTTATGCCCGCTTCGGTTTCACACGGGTAGTGTACAGTCGCTGGCTAAGGAAATGTATCACTCCCGGAAAATTCACATCAGTCGGATTATCAATAATTCCAGACACGTTTGATGTATCGAAAGTAACTCACAGTCTTCATCTCACTTACTTTTCCTATTATGAGATTTTGAAAACTTACTGTTCCTTTTTCACTAACAGAAATAAAAGTTATCCAATTTGGTGCAGTCGTTCAGAAGTTATGCGCGTACATACATTTCGGAGATTCATTTTTATTCAGAAGTTTAATGTGTACGTACAAAAAATGAATCTAATGAGTTGCTGATGCCGTTATTCCCGTCTAAATCCAGTCTATTTTGATGGTACAGGCCAATGGGGATTTCATAAGTGCGATTTGCCATCGAAGATAAGTATCGATACTTAACAAAAGCTAACTAATAACGCTGAACATTTTATAGTGCTACTAGAATTAGTACCAGATTTTATGACTTGAGCCCGCTATTGATAAACATTTTTGCTTTACCCGGGATCAGATTGGGCTAAAAAAAATTAACATACTTTGTCATGTACACAAAAAATAACTATGAGTGTCGATAGCATAGATACGAGTAGCTAGACCATTGTGGAAAATTTTAAGGACATGCCAAACAATGTCGTCAAATTGATTAATCGAAAAAACATTATAGTTTTCTGCGCTTATAAATCACACATGAATATGGTTCAGTTTAATGCCATCTATAAAATAAAGCTGTAACAGAGCTGTGTCTGCACATTTAATATATTTGAGAAAAAAATACTGTATTAGGCTATTTAGGCGTGTCTAAACACAAAACTTTTTTTTTTTAGATTTTTTGTCTGTTTGTTTATCTGTTTGTTCGTTCGCGGACCACGCAAAAACTACTAAACGGATTTTGATGCAACAAAAAATTGCAACAAAAATTTTTATTTGGTAGCTCTTGATTAGACTTAAAAACTGGTATACATTTTATTCTGCTACTATACCAGGAACCTGAGAAACAGCCTAAAAACTAGCTTTCCACTGCGGCGGACCCGTGGGCAAAGGCTAGTGCTGTATATATTTTAAGTGGGCGTGTTTTATTGTTTTTGAGAAATGTTGCTTAATTTAAGGAAATTGTTGTTTTTGACATATTTTGTTAATTTAATAAAATTATTGTCATTGTTTTCCAGAATTTTCTGAGAGATCTTCTTAAAGAAGCGAAGAAGATAAATGATGTTTCAGAAGACAAACTCATCGAGTACACAGACACTATGGTATTTTTCATTCTAATTTATTGTCCGTTGTTCAAACACCAAGCTTAAAACACTCCTTTTTTCAGAGTGCGCAGATATTTATATTTTTTCTATTACTACTCTCATCGTTCTGAATATATTATAATTACGCCTCATCAACTTTAAGAGTATATCGGCAATGTACTCTCTACGTTTTAAAATTCTTATAATAACTTTGATTATAAGCTATCAGTTTTCCCTAATAAAAGTTACTTTACTATAGAAACTCTACACATTTTCAGTAATCAATAATATTATTATCCAAATTTTTTACCTAAGTCTAATAAATATTAACTTTTCCATCCATTATAACTTTGTTCATCACAGATTTTTACCATGAAATAAGTTTAATTTATTTATTTAGATATTTTTATATATATTTTTAGCATTTGACATGCTTAGCACTATACACTAAACACAAAGTGAAAAATGTGAAATCCTCCTCCTGACTGTTATTTTCGATTTCACATTTTTCACTCTGTGTTTAATTTAATTTATTTGCCAGTATAAAAACACTAGCTTTCTTTCTCTTCTCTCCAATAAATACATCCTGAGATTTTGTGCCGGCGTGATTTTAAGCAGTATCTTTAACAAGGTCAGCTAGCTGCTAACTAGCAGCGATTCTGCGTTAAGATGGACTTTGATTCGTACGATTGTGGGACTACCTACCTAGTATTTTTGTGGTACTTAAATAAAGTCCTTTACTGTGACGTAGCGTGGGTGTCCCGGGGCGGAGGCTAATTGTGCTGCCCTTTCTGGTTCTTAACCTTTGATATTCTTAGATATATTTTAAGCACTTGAGATGTTCGGCCATTTACCAGAACACAAACTGCGATAATGTAAAATCGGAAATAATTGTCACGAGCAGGATTTGAAACCGCATATCCTGGAAAAATGTTCTATCATTTTCTAATTCACATTTGCGCACTGTGTCCTGGTTCTTAACCTTAGTGATAACTAATGTGATGAGGGACTATTTGATCACATTTGTCTCTTACCATAGGACTATCAACTTTTTGCAGGTACCTATACAATATATCATAAATATAAATTAATAAGGCAATGTTCTAACGTAGAATAGTTGTGCACTTGCCACTTAAGTGACCGGCAAAGTTAAGCAACTTTTGCTCGGTCAGCGTCAGATGAATGACCAAAAAGTGACACCTATTTGTAATACCTTGAGCTTCTCCGTGATTTGGAAGGCATGTTAAGCAGTGGTCCCAGATGTCGAATAACTTCCTTACGGAGGTTGTCAGAGGCCTGAGTCAAAAATCTGACTTCGGTCTTCTTTTATGATCACCAGTTGCTCCAATTGGGTCGTGCTGAACAGTACAAACCAACAAATCTGAAACCAACCCCAACAAAGCTTAGGATAAAACTAGTTTGATGATGATGTTCAGCCTGGTCGTCGCTACAGGGATTGTCCTGAGAATACAGCGTTTACATTGACCAGCCACAGCAGTCCATATGGATGACCTCTCACAACAGTCCATCGTTTAACCTATGGTCAGGAACGCGTGAAGTCGCACTAAGCATTAACAATCTTCAGCCTCTATGAGCGCTGATCTGAGAGCGACGAACGTAGAGCAGTCAGTTATGCTAACAGAAGCAGGCCTCTCGATATATTATTTTTGTTTTATAAAATAAACATAAAAAATTATAGCTGTTGTAAATACTTTGGAAAATCCAATAGTGCACGCCTCATAATCTTCATTTTTCACAATAAAATTGATTATTTGATAAGTAAGTAATAATGTATTGGTCTTACTAAGTAGTTTTCAATAAATCACATAGATAGCGCTAACTTCAAAAAATACTAATGTGGCTCTCATGTCTTATACGCGCTAATTTTAAGAAGTACTTATATATTGGTCTATAGAAGTAGTTCCAATAGTTCTCGCGCTTCACGAAATTATATATCCATCCATCCATCCATCAACCTATCAACGTCCACTGCTGGACATAGGCCTCCCCAAGAAATGGGGGATAGTGCCGTAATAGCCACGCTTGGCAGGCGGGTTGGCGATCGCAGTTGATGTTGTTATTACTCGAGGGAGTGCTGCTGCCCACTCTCCCGATATTCCCTCAGTCGGCTTTTACGACTCCCGTGGGTAGAAAGGGGTGGGACAATTTTAAAGCCGGCCCCACACGACACGAAATAATGTATAGTGCTGGTTTTAGTGTACCATTGTGCCATCGAGTCGAGCGTTAATATTCACTATTTTTTTTCACATCGAATCAGACCGTAAAAAGTAATAGGGTTCTATTCGTAATAATTCTGAAGTTAAAAAGGATAAAAAAGACTCGAATAGTAAAGTATTTCGGTCGTTATCGTGTTAACATACATTACCTACATACGGATTATTATTATTATTACACACGGACGTCCAAGACATATCTTTTTTAAACAGTTTTTTAACTAGTTTAAATGACAAAAATGGCACAAATAATATCATGAGTGTTAAAAATAGTGTTTTTTCTTAATATGTGTGTGTATATACCTATTATTTTACAAGTGCAATATATAATTAATAGTAACATTTTAAGTTTGAAAAATCAGTTGTTCTGTGTAAAATGAGAGTAGTACCCACCTCAACGCTTCTCTTATGAGGCGTGCAATTAACTTTTTTTTATTGCTTTTATTACAGCTTCAGGTTTTCGATTCAAATAAAGACGGAAGATTACAGCTTTCAGAAATGGCAAAGTGAGTATTTTAACATGTTTTTAGAGTTATAAATAGTTGTGATCGATACACAACTAAAAAATAATTTTCATGTATATAATCTAAAAGATAAGTACACAAATAAATCACAAATGCCGTAAGAAGTGTCTTGTGTCCTTCCCTACGAGTGTAGTAGAAAAGGGAAGTCAGCCGTTTTCACCCATTGCATTACCATCAGCCCCCGTAGCCAAGTAGCATAAACTTTAGTAGACTATAATATATAGAATAATTAATCTATGAAATTGACATAAGGTTACAATATCGTAAGCATAACCGACTGTCATGACTGTCGACATGTATAAGTTCATACATTGATTATTCTATTCTATTCTTCAATAGTACAACGTTTATGCAACTTGGCTTGGGAGGCTGATGGTAGGTTTGAATACCAGTTGCAAATCTGTTTGAATCATTGATCTGTTACAGATTGCTTCCTGTCAAAGAGAACTTTCTCTGTAGGCAAGTGTTTAAGGTGAGTAATTTCCTATTTCCCGTTAATTATTTTTTTTTATCTAAATTTATTTATAACTTGCAGATTATGTTAAATGTTGTAATAAAATTTTACAGAAGTTTAAACCATTAAGCATGCTGCAAATTATAACAATAGATTTTATCAAAAAAAAATATAATTATTAAAAATATTTCTTAAATTAATTATACCTACGTACCTACTATTCTAAAGGAATGTCAAGAGTTTGAAAGTCCGAAATTAAACTACGTAGATACTTTATAAATACTAGATATTGAAGATAATATTTATCATTATAAATTATAAAGATTGATAGCCTAAAATATCATAATGAACTTATATTAATAATATGTCATATATCTTAAATATCTAATATGTCTTATGAAAACTTTTTACATAACAATTTAATTCATCAAATTAACATCTTTATATAGCTTTGGTATATTTCGTATCCACATAACTACGAAAAGTACTTAAGCGTATATAAGACCATGTTACATATAAATCGAGTAATGTTTATTATGTAGCTACTTCTTCAAAAAGTACATAAAAATTCAAAAAGCCTCTTTGTTTCAAAATTGCAACGGAATCGAAAAGCGCAACAAAATGCTGTTTTTTAGACAATTTTCTAGAGAAAATAAGCAGTTATAAACCGACTTACATATCATTAAAATTATTGGGAATGTGAGGTTGGGACCGAATATCACTAAAGACAAGTTTTTTCCAAAATAAGAAATAATTTCGTTTGATAAAACACCTGTCATAGTTACACATAATGATATAATACATGGCAGTATCCAAATGGGATAATTGCTTAACATATTACGAGTTTGTGTAAGTGATATTTGCTATTATTTTATTTTGCTGTCAATTGACTTATACTGCCCTAATAAGATTAATATCAGATTGCGCCACAGCAAAGCGTGGCCTTAGCCGATATATCTATACTATTATAAAGCTGTAACAGAGCTGTGTCTGTACATTTAAGATATCTGAGAAAAAGTTACTGTTTTAGGCTATATAGGCGTGTCTGAACACAAAACGATTTTTTTCATCTGTTTGTTTGTTCGCGCATCGCGCAAAAACTACTGAATGGATTTTGATGCAACTTATTTCATTTGATAGCTCTTGATTAGACTTAACAACAACAACTTAGGTATACATTTTATCCTGCTACTATATCGGGAATCTGAGATATAACACATAAACTAACTTTTGGCTGCGGCGGAGCCGCGGGCAACGGCTAGTAATTTATAATTTCGAACTTTCAACTTCGGACTTTAAATGAGACAAAGTCTTTTAAAGCCGCACAATAATTTGGATCATTGTGCAACTTTAAAAGTCTTTTTTTAAATCATGCAAACGTTTTTTTAATGTATTATAACGATGCGTTTCTATAGGGTCTTCTTATTGTCAAATAGATCGTGGTTGTAATTATAGCACATTTTCCATATTTTTTATTTATTTAAGGGTTTGTAAATAACATGTTTTATGCTATATGGTAATTTGCTTGCATAATATAAAACAAAATGAACTAAAGACTTAAACAATAGCAATTTAAATATTGTTTTAGATAACTAGTAAAATTTTTGTAAATTAAACTTATACTTTTTAATTAAAAAAAACTACTAAAACTAATACAAAACTGTATTATAGTTTTTAGTACAAAGATATTTAAGAAAGAAGCCTGTATCAGGCTATTTACGCGTATCTATCGCATGTGTTTATTCGCTCATCATGCAAAAACTACTGAACTAGTTTTAATAAAACTTTTGCTATATTTAGAACTCTTCTTTGTAGCAAGATAAATATATGTATTGTAGGCTTAAAAAAGTCTAAAAATATTGATATACCTATATATTTTTATCTTGCTACTATATCGCGAACCTGAGATTTATATATTTGGATATCCCTCCATCATCCATCCATCCATCAGCCTTTTGACGTCCACTGCTGGGAGGCCTATCTCCCCAAGAGAACGCCACAACGAGCGGTCGTGTGCTGTTTCGCCGTAATCGCCACGCTTGGCAGGCGGGTTGGCCATCCAACACCACTTAATATTGATCTATTTTTTTAAGTTGACTTGTACTTGTTGAGTCTTTAGTTACATGTCATATTATTATAAGTCTACATCTTATCTTTATTGTTTCTAGTTGCACCAGTTGAAGATTTGTAGCGTTCAATTCATATTATGGCGAATATTTTCTAAAAGAAGCATTACTGTTATTTAAACAATACAGAATATAGTTTTAATCGTGTATCTACTGATATTTATTTTAATTGATGCAGCTGATTCTATTCCATTAAATAGAGCCTCGTTCCAGTTCATTATTTTAGTTTTGAGCATAAAATATTCTCATTTCCTTTTCCATTTTTGCTTCTTTGGATTGAAACTTATTTCATGCTGTTTCTAATTTTTTCTTTTTTATTGTGTTACATGCATACATACACATTATCATAACCACTCACACACGCATAATTATATTTTTGTTTCATCAATTGGATACGAGATTTTAATCATTCAATTCATGCCAAAAAAATAGTTATAAATGATAATTTTTTGGTTACTTAGATATAGGTATATTATGTTTATCTACGAGTATAACCAAATGATACAGTATAAAAATATTCACACTCAAAATACTCATACTCATTAGTTATTTACCACTGCCTTACTAATAAACGTTGTATAACCTCTGAATAGTTATTCAGTATTTTGTCTTTGTCACTAAAATGACAGTTTGACGTTGAAAGAACGTAACAAAACACTGAATAACTATTCGGAGCTTAAACAATGTTTATTAGTAAGCGGGTTAATGGATAATATCCATGAATGTCCCTACTAGGTATAGGAATAACCTCGACATCGTTATCAGAGACACAGATTTATTTTTTATTTCATGCACATTAACTATCATTTGTTTGCCTGTTTGTCTGTCTATCTTAACACTAACGCTTTGTCTGCACTCCGCACACATAGGAGGGCATCGAGGTGAGTCCTCACACAATTAGCTTAGTAAATAATTTAATTATAAACCCTTAACTATTGTTGTTTAGTAGTTTGTTAAATTATCTGTGGTCTTTTATTTAGGTACAATTATTTATGGGTTAATAAGTGCCAGGAAGTCGGAATAGCCCTCAGAACATTTTTACTCTAAGGAAATAGCCTTACTGCGGAAGTAATATAACACACAGTTCCAGTGGTCCACTCAAAACAGGTGTAAAGACAAAACAGCGGCAGGTTAATTTATCAGTACTGGGCCCACACTACCCTATTCGTTGCCCCTAGCGACGGGGCGTGTGGTTTGATATATGTTTCCCACTTTAACAAAAAATAGGTAGGATGGCCTTTTTGCCTGATATTTCTTTCTGATTGTAGTATTAGTGTTTTCTTTACTAGAGTAAGCTGTAGACAGCTCATAGGTATTGAGCATTTACACGCTTTAGTTACCTCACAGTACTAAAGGAAGTCACAGACTCGACACGCACTTATATGAGAAACCTGTGAACTATTTTCTATTTGTATTTTGCTTTTGTAGATATTTGATAGTAACAAGGAGAAATAAAAAGTACCTATTTATTTACAATTATGGGGTGTCTTTATATATAAGGGCTTATTTCTTAATTAATCTTTACGTGGATTGAATGGACAGAAATATTAAGAAGTGAATGCTTTTTGACGCTGAAGAGATAAATACATTTAAAGGGAAATAAACTGTCTCGGTGGTGTAGCGGTAGTGTATGCGACTGCTAATCATGAGGTCTCGGGTTCGATCCCCGGGTCGGGCAAAATGTTATTGTGCTTTTTCCTAAAAAGAAAAATTCTCAGTAGCAGACCGGAGTTTGGAAATGTGCCCGGTAGACGGCAATAGGCTCGCCCCCTATTACGTGGGACTTAAACATAGAGTCGTGGGTATGTAATACACCTCTGCCTACCCCTTTGGGGAATACAGGCGTGATGCTATATATAAACTGTTATAAAGCAATATAATATCATTGAAAATTGAGAATGTGAAGTGGTATTAAATTGTACTATTTTTTTTTCCAAAATGAGTAATACGCCGTTTTGAAAAGACTTCCCTCATTATACGATACACAAAACAAGAACCAGCTTCTTTATTTTACGTTTAAAGTTGTTTGTGAATATATACTTCTGTCAGCTTTTTGGAAATTTTTAGCTTTTTAATACTAAGCAAGCATGAATTGAAAATATACTAATTTAAACATACCTATGACACCTATTTGGATTCAATTAATATAGAACATACGAATATACACAAATAAAAATTATGTGTTTTGAACTTTTTCTTGTGTTGGTATGCAATAAAAGCTAAATAATTAAGGAATAAAAATATTGAAAATAATATAAGTTTTGGTTGTAATGTTTGCAGTTTTAATAATACACTATACGTTATTGTACAGCGCTTCCAGCTTATTTTATTTTTATAAAATTATCAATTAAAAGCGGCTTTAACAGCTGAAACTGATAAATCACCTTTATCCTGTATGTTTAATTTACTGATGCAGTATTATTGAAAATTTATCAGAACAAAAACATTTTTTTCATAAAAAATAATACACACACTCCCTTACTAATAAACGTTGTATTAACCTCTGAATAGTATTCAGTATTTTGTCTTTGTCACTAAAATGACAGTTTGACGTTGAAAAAACAGAACAAAACACTGAATTACTATTCGAAGCTTAAACAATGTTTATTAGTAAGGGTGTCAGATTTGGTCGGTGCCCAAGGAACCTAAGACACGTGGGTTACCAATAGTCAGTGGAGTTCAACATGTTAAAGATCAAAAAACATATTTTAAATTTTTATTGCTAATTGTAGTGGACGAGCCACGACCCACCTGATGATAAATGGTATCCGCTACTCGTGGACTTTAACTATACTAAGAGCACCATCAAGTCTCATGAAGTTCTCATGAATTCTATCTCCACGGTCAGTTACTAGGGTGGTACCGACCCGCTCGCGTCCGATAACAAGTGATGATGTCCAACCCTAGCTTTAATAGTTTTATTTTTCAGGGTGCCACAAAGCTAACCAAGGACGATATAGAACGAGTATTTTCTTTATACGACAGGGTAAGAAAATATTATTTTAAATTATAATCTCGCGTTGAAGATGATATTGTAACATAGGCGTAAAATTTTACGCTTCAAGATTCGCTCAGGATAATTGGGTATTGTGATCTCACCTCTCAAATTTAGGTGTTCCTTCAATTCCATGGCTAAAGCAACATCGTGGCTTTTTGTGGTGAGATAATTTACAAATAATTCATTTTAAAAGTAATAATACTAACGCTACTCAGTATGTATAAGTTGCTCTATGACTAACGCAGCTGTAGTAGAAATATTCCTACATTAAAAAAGGTCACTATTATTATTGACATTTTGTCATAAGCAGCGGGCCGGTTTTATCCTTCGAAATCAAGTGCCGTCAAATAGTCTTCAAAAGGATTTCCTCGTCATAAAAGTTTAAGAACCGCTGATGTAGGTATAGGAACATTGTCAGGCGCGCCAAGTTTACGTTTATCTTTTATCTGTGTACATTGAGAATATAAAGTTTCTTATTAATATTGCCAAGAATAGTCCAACGAAAGATCCGTAGTACCTATATTCTCTGAAGACAAGACAAGTTAGACAAACTACAATATAAGTTTGTTAACTAACGAGACCATTTACATAACAATCTTGTTTCAGGACAACAACGGTTCAATTGAGAACGAGGAGCTGCGAGGGTTTCTCAAAGACTTATTAGAGTTAGTTAAAAAGGTGAGTGTCATACGGTGTGTTAGTAGTAGGGTGTTGTCCGTGTGATGAGGTGGTGACGGACTAAGAATACAAGTGTCACTACCCCATCCTTTCCTGTGGGTGTCGTATAAGGCGATTAAGGGAAGTAAGTAATTATCACCCATTGCATTACTGGTGGTAGGGCTGGGTACTAAACAAGTGAGAGTACTCACTTGATATCAGGCCCGAACGGGTCGGTACCACCGTCTCCTATGAGACCGATCATGAAGCACGTCAGTGTGTTTTGGCTGTAGCAGAAGCTAGCCGTTTATTCTTTCATTTCACATCTTACTTACTTATCATCACGCCATTTCCCTTGCGGGGTAGGCAAAGAGAACAGATTGCCAAGAGGCTCTATTCTTGCATACATCTCTCGCTTCCTCAACATTCATAACTCTCTTCATACACGCTCGCCGGTTTCTGGAGACTCCTGACCCCACCTTCCTTCAATACATGACCGATTTGGTCTAGGTAGGCGAGTCTCGGTCTCCCCCTCTACCTACATCCTTCCATTTTCGCATTGTATATCTTCTTAACCAGTCGCTCGTCCGGCATTCTTTCCACATGACCGAACCATCGGAGCATTCCCTTTCGCATCTTTACACCAGTACTCTCTTTCATACCTACTCGCTCTCTTACGTCGTCGTAACGAATGCAGTAAGTCAGCCTCACTCCACAGATTCTCCGCAGAGATCGCATTTCGACTGCATTGATTTTACTCTCATGCTCCTTTTTGCATACCCAACTCTCGCTTCCATAAAATAACATTGGGACATGCACTGCGTTGTGTATTGCGACACGTGCCCTCTGGCTGAGGTGTTGTCGCCCATCTGAACTCCCACATTCATTTCTTTCAACCTTTGTAGACATTTATCCAGATATATGATAAACAGTCTGGCTGATAGAACGCAGCCCTGTTTAACGCCGATATTGACAACCAGGTCAAACCAGGGTGACATTCCATCGTCCAGCCGCACACAAGCTCTGCAGTACATGTAGTTGGACTGCACCACTTGTAGCAGTCTACCGTTAATACCACACTCCGGCAAAATGTCCCAAAGTTCCTTTCGTAAAATCATGTCAAATGCTTTCTCCAAATCCACAAAACTGTAGAAAACCCTCTGGCCTACAGCCAGATGCTTCTCCACAATGTTGCGCAGAGAAAAAGTTGTGTTTAATGTATGTTGCTAAGCATGTGAAATGCTAAAAATATATATAAAAATATCTAAATATTTATAGGGTTTGCGTCATTATTAGGTAAAAATCTTAATTGTAAAATTAAGTTTACCTGGTCGGTATAATGTATGAAAATACTTCCGACAGATGGCGCAGGCGTCACCCAAAGACGTTAAGTATTTGTGTTATCGAAATTAGCATTCGGGAGCAATTGTCAGGATGGCTGAATTGGCAAAGCATCTGGACGGTATCCAGGAGATGCAGGTTCGAATCCTGCTCCTGACTGTTATTTTCGATTTCACATTTTTTACTTTGTGTTTAATGTATGTTGCTAAGCATGTCAAATGCTAAAAATATATATAAAAATATCTAAATATCTACATACTTCTTTCGCTGTATCTTCTATACTATCTTTCAATACTCTCCAGCATTCTTCAATGTCAGATTCCGGCGTACTTGCCATTGTCAGCCGTTCACGGACACCCTCTGCATACTTTGCTCTTATACTCTCTTCTTGCAACTTTTCAATCTTTATTCTTTCAAGCCCTCCGAAGTGGACACGCTCTCGCCAGTGTCTCCACTTTTTGAACAGACCACTAAATCTCGCAATAACGAGATAGAGGTCCGTGTCGACAGTGGGACCCCTGTAGGCTCTTGTCCATCCAGAATTTTACTTCGGAGGCGACTGTCTACCAGAATTAAATCTATCATACTTCTCTGTTCATTCCTTCTCCATGTATACATATGGATGTCCTTATGTTGAAAAAATGTGTTTGACACAATAAGGTTTCTCTCCATACATACATCCGCAATGAGCCTACCTGCATCATTCAGTCTCTTATCCCCAAATGAACCAAGCACGTCCTCAAAGTCTGGACGCTTGGTCCCAACCCATCCATTCAAGTCTCCGCATACGATCACGCGTTCACTAGCTTCTGCCAAATCCAGAACTTCCCTAACATTATCCCAGAACTTCTCTAGATCAGATGCCACCGAAGAGCCTACGGGAGCATAAGCTGCGACCATGAAGACCCTGGTGACAACTAGTTTTATTCGGACCCATAGAATTCTGGGATCAAACATTCCGTAGTCTTTCACACCTGAGGCCATGCGAGCGGACAGCAACACCCCCCACTCCCATGCTGGCCGGATCACATCTGAGAAATGAGATGGTGCGCAGTGGCTTGACTATACTTTCAGTATAGTTGAGTCCATGAGCGACGGTTATCACTTACCATTATAGGTATAGTAGTGGGTTTTCTGAATGAAAATCTTATAAATATTAATTGCAAAATTAAATTTACTATATTGGAATAATGCATATAAAACGATCATCCGATCGGTGGTGTGGGTCGTAAAGACAAATATGATGTAGAGATTGGATGTGGCTGTCGATCACTTAGTGATCTAGAGCACTTTCCCGGATTGGAAAGGACGCAGGTTCGAATCCCGCTAGCAATAAAGTTTTTTTTTCCACATCCACAAATAATTTGTTGTACACTTTAAAGAAAATAAAACAGGTAAAAAAAATTAAAAATCCAAAAGGGCACGCCTCATAATCTTCATTTTTCACAATAAAATTGATTATTTGATAAGTAACTAATGTATTGGTCTTACTAAGTAGTTTTCAATAAATCGCATATATAGCGCTAATTTCAAAAAATACTAATGTGGTTTTCATGACTAATATAGATGGCGCTATTTTAAGAAGTACTACTACATATATTGGTTTTATAGAAGTATTTTTCACTAAATAAGGTAGATAGCGCTGGTTTTAGTGTACCACTGTACCATCGAATCGACCGTAAATATTCACTATTTTTTTGTTTATTTCATAACAATTAAACCACATCTAATCAGACCGTGAAAAGAGATAGGGCTTTATTCCTAATTATACTGAAGCGTAAGAGAAAAAAAGACTCGATTAGTAAAGTATTTCGGTCGTTATCGTGTTAACATACATTATGTACGGGTCTGTACGTGTGCTCTTTAACTGTGGGATGGGTACTATCTCTGCCTATACCCCGCAGTCTCTATGTGTGATTATACTGTAAAATGCCTCACGTCACAAACTAGTTCCTAATAACCTACGTATGTGACGTGGAATGTAATGTGCGTGTTCTCCTAACTGTAGTGAGCGTGGGGATCCTAATTGCACTGTGAGCTACTGCACCTGGCCCTACGCGAATAAAGAAAACCAATAAGTCCCAAAAAACCAACTAATTTATTCAGTAAATTATTAAAGTACAAATTATTTGTGAATAAGGAAAAAGAGATTTTTTGTACTAGCGGGAATCTATCTAGTACACAAAATCTCTTTTTCCTTTTTTCCTTATTCACAAATAATTTGTTCTTTAAAAAGTGGCGGAGCATGTCAAATGCTAAAAAATATAGATCAAAAATGTTTATAAAATCGCGCCATCAATTAGTAGGAATTTTAATTGCAAAATTAAACTTACTATATTGGTTTAATGCATGTAAATGCTTCCGATAGAGGGCGTTGGTCGTAAAGACAAATGTGATAAGTAGATTGGGATGATCGAAAGATCTGTACTATAGCTCAGTGGCTTAGAGCATTTCCCCGGATTGCAAAAGACGCGGGTTCGATTCCCGCTAGTACAAAAAATCCCTTTTTCCTTATTCACAAATAATCTGTACTTTAAAAAGTGGCGGAGCATGTCAAATGCTAAAAAATATAGATCAAAAATGTTCACTAAATTATTAATTAAATTCCCCAAATCTAACACAAGTTTACGGGCTGGCCAGTGCGCAGTAACTGGCCGAGCGCCTAACATACTTCTCGCTTGCACGCTAAACTGCTGACATGACTAACCTCATTCGTACTTACATGATCCCTACAATTATCCGAACATACCTGCAGACACACGGACGTCCAAGACAGAACTTTTTTAAACAGTTTTTTAACTAGTTTAAATAACAAAAATGGCATTAAAAATATCATGAGTGTTAAAAAGTGTTTTTTTCTTGATATGTGTGTGTATATATTATTTTACAAGTGCAATATATGATAAATAGAGACGTTTTAAGTTTGAAAAATCAGTTGTTCTTCGTGAAACGATAGTAGTGCCCACTTCAACGCTTCGCTTATGAGGCGTGCAATATGGCGAAAATATTATTACAACCGCTCTTCGAGAATATTATTATTATTATTTTCTTTTTTATTGCATGTAGTGGCAGACGAGCCACGGCCCATCTGATGGTAAATGGTAACCGTTGCTCATGGACTCAACTATACCGAAAGTATTGTCAAGCCGCTGCTCACCATTTCATTTCACCGATATGAAATGAAAGAATAAACGGCTATCTCCTGCTACAGCCAAAACGCAACGATGTGCTTCATGGCCGGTCACACGGGAGATGGTGGTACCAACCCGCTCGGGCCCGATACCAAGTGAGTACTCCCACTTGGTACCTAGCCCTACCACCAGTCATGCAATGGATGATAATTGCTTACTTCCCTTAGTCGCCTCATACGACACCCGTGGGAAAGAAGAATGGGGACACTTGTATTTTTAGTCCGTCACCACACGGAACAAATATATAAATATATAACCACGAAACAATGCAATCAAAATGAGTTTGCTGCACCTGGCTCTACCTTGACCATTTTAGTACCTATACATTTCTTAATTTCTAGTATACTTATACTTTTTTGTACGCCTGTTTGTTCCAACTAATCTCCAAAAGTGCTGCACCATATTGGACGGGGCTTTCACTGGCCTATAGCTAATGTTATTAACCTAGACTACATTTATTTAGGAAAAATAATTAGGGGTTCCGCACATAAAATTAAAATAACAATGTCCCGGGTAGCAGCTCGTCTAATAAATAATTTTGCACTAGAGCTAAGAGCTTTATGAGTATATCTCTAAAATAAAAACAAAACCTGCGTGTTTCAGGACTACGACGCTCAAGACCTGTTAGAATTTGAAGAAACCATACTTCAAGGTGTCGAGTATAGCAGTGAAGGTAAAATAAGCAGGAAACAACTCACCATGATACTCCTAGCCCTCGCAAAGCACCATCAGGAGGAAGAACCCGTTACTCCATAATTGTTTTCAAATGAAACAGCCACTCCGTCCCGTTTTCCGAACGAATTTCTAGATTCACGACAATTTGACACATTCACCGCCATTTTGGATTTACCTACATTTTTATGTTGAACAATTTGAATAAGTAATTAATTCATTACAAGTATATTTTTGCGTAATCTAAATTTATTAGTGTTTAACGACGAGTTGGTAGGGAAATTTTTGTCATGATATCACGGAGTTCAAGTAATAAATTAATACTTACTTAGTTGGCAATATATTTTTATTTTTTGGTGCAGGAGTAAGATGAACTTGACATAAAAGTTATTATATTTGGTGGCAGGGATTTTTATCAAGTCATAGCCCTCACTTCTTGCCCGACCCGAACGGATAATATATGTACATTTAAAACGTCAATATATGTATAATGGTTTAAGAGCTGAGAGCCGCCAGAACTAACGGCATTTTAGAAAAGCTAAAATTAGCAATACTTATGCATATCCGAGTCCATACCTTCCTAAGAATGTATTTTTATCTATATTTTTAGCAATTGACATGCTCAGCTACTTTAAAGTACAAATTATTATTTGTGAATGAGGAAAAAGAGAACTTTAGTGCGAGCGGGAATCGAACCTGCGTCCCTTCCAATCCGGGGAAGTGCTCTAATCTACTGAGATACCGCACCACCTTTCGGCCAAACCCAATCTCCACCTCACATTTGTCTTAACGACCAACGCCATCTATCGCAACGCATTTACATGCATTAATCCAATATATTAAGTTTAATTTTGCAATTAAAATTCATACAATTTTTATATAATGTCCCCTACATTATATAAAAATTACTTAATTGTTTAAGAGCAGAGCCCCTTTATAGGTAAATAGGTAGAAGGCACTAAAGTTACGTATAAAACATTATTAACTAGATTAATTTATGAAAGCAGCAGCCTTACTAGTCCTCACTAATATTAAATGATAAAGTGAGCTTATTTGTTTATTTGTTAGGAACGCTTTCATGCATCAATCATTATATAATTTTGTAAGCATATAGTCTGAAAAAGGTTCTCGAGTGGCGACCACGTAATGGACGGTGCAGCGTAGGACGGCCCCTCACCAGATGGACCGATGATCTGGTCAAAGCCGCGGGGAGCCGTTGGATGCAGTCGGCGCAGGACATCTCGTTGTGGCGTTCTCTTGAGGAGGCCTATGCCCAGCAGTGGATATTGAAAGGCTACTGGGTGGATGGAGGGATACTCTGGAGCCCATATTTATCATTGTCAAATACTTGCTGTGGGAACACCACCAGACGTTTTATAGTTCATAAATCAATTAGTTATCTGATGTCATAGTAACAAAATGTAGATTTTTTATAATATGTTTCTCATGATAGTAGAGACTGTGAAATCTAAAAATTTTAACTTTGCTAAAATGACGTGGGTCTGGCCGCTCTCAGTTCTTACTCGTTAATATTATTTTTGTGTTTATTTTTGAAATACCTAACTCTGTAAATGTGCAAAAAAGTTTTACCACACAAATTGCATTATTCGTGTCAAATTGTTAGGGAAAATCAGTTAATAGATATTTATGAATAATAAATGTAACTACATACGTATATTCTATTTCACCTATATAATTTCTTTAATAATTTTTCTCTCAAATCTCACTGAAAAGATAGAATAGTGTTACACGATTTAATTTCTCTACTGTCACAAAAATCCGAATGTATTCAGTTTCCTGTAAAGGCATATCTAAAGCACAGATGTGCTCAGTGCACATCAGATGTCGATGCATAAGTCGCCATTCCAAGTATAGTTATTTATCTATGGTCGCTAAAAACATATTTCGCACCCATAACGTCTATATTTCCCATCCAGAAAATAGATGGCGAGCCTATATATCGCATATCTAGCCTCCTTTCTAATACCCCTTTATGCACGCCCCTTGGTAATAACACAGATCAGGACACTGAAAAGGAAATACAAATCCACTTATGGATTTATTCATAAATTGATATTATTCTAAGACCGACTATCTTGTATGTTTAATTTTATTTAAATGGCGGTGTCAGCATTTCTGCATAAAAATAAATTAAAAATGCAAGTAAAGTACAAATTATTTGTGAATAAGGAAAAAGAGATTTTTTGTACTAGCAGGAACAGAACCCGCGTCTTTTCCAATTCGGGGAAGTGCTCTAAGCCCATAGCTCAGTAGTTATAGTACAGATCTTTTGATCATCCCGATCTCCTTATCACATTTGTCTTAACGACAAAAAAATATCGCTTTTTCCTTATTCACAAATAATTTGTACTTTAAAAAGTGGCGGAGCATGACAAATGCTAAAAATGATAGATCAAAAATGTTTAATGCAAGTAAACTTATGTACTTAATTTATATTCAGATGTTTATTTAGATCATCTACAAAGCCAAATCCTATGCCAAATATTATTAAAACTAGCTTTTTGATTGTTGTCAATCTCGGTATAAATGGTAAAATTTAATTGTATTTGTCTGTGATTATCCAATCACATTCTCTCACAAATTGGGAGTAAAATACTACGTCCCGCATTGATTACAAACCGAAGACTCCGATAAGATTAGGTAAATGATGGTTGGTCTTTTTAGAGATTAAATGTGCCAACATCGACGTTTCTATAGTTGTGCAAAACGGTTATAGAGATAAAAACCGATAAATTTATGGGGATTTTCATTTATACCAAGAAGCACAGAAAACTATTTTCTTAAACGTTTTACGGATTTCCTACTAATACAACATTTAAATATCGGGAAATATTCATATATCTATTTATCTACATATCGTTGCATATAATAGGTACGTGCTTCTAGAATTTTAATTTTTCTAATTTGTTTTAAACATTGTTTTGTTTTACGTAACAATTTTTAATAAAAAATAACTATCGTAAATATTCTTTCGTCAAGAATAAGTGATAAGTTTATTATTTTTTTATGTTTTATATAAATAATACAATATACACACTATATAATACATTATCTTTAAAATCTTATCTACAGGCTTCATTTTGGAGCTTACCAAATCGTGTTATACATCAAGATTAAAAAAAAATGTAAAAATTAAACATAATTATGTGATTAAACACAAAGTGGAAAATGTGAAGACGAAAATAACAGTCACGAGCAGGATTTGAACCTGCATCTCCTGGATACCGTCCAGATGCTTTGCCAATTCAGCCATCATGACAACTGCTCTCGACTGCTTTGTGTTTAATGTATATGGCTAAGCATGTCAAATGCTAAAATATATATAAAAATTTCTAAGCATTATTATGTGATGTTAATAAAAAGGTTTAATTGTAAATTAACGCACAATTGCAGTAGGTACTTGAATAAACACCATTTTAAGGAACTTTTGTAATTTTCTGATAACTGATTATTTAAATCCGATTATTTTTATTATTTAAAATTCGAATGGCACAACTTTCCAATTATATCCATACCGTATTCATACGACTTGGGTACGGTAAACGATTAATGTGAAAGTAAACTAGTTTAAACTGATGTATGTAAATAGGTGTTACCTACGTAAGATTAATTTTCTTTTCATTTATCGTTTGTGCTGCCATTGTTATGTGAAATTCAAATATTGTAGTTATTGTTGTAATACTCTAATCGTGTGTAGGAGGCCTTTTGTGTTGTTCAAAGATCTATGTAATCTATAATAACGAGTGTCTTTTCAAAAAGGATTATCTGTAATTTTGGAAATAATTTTAGTTCAGTGCAATTCGGTCATAGCTCTACATTCTCGATGATTTGAACTGTGTTATGGTGTTTCAATATAGCTTACTTCCTCTAAAAATGTATCTACGTCTTAGCTTCTCCTTGATGATTTTATCCGTTCAATGATACGAAATAAGCCTTTTTGAAAATATACTCCATAATTGTTGTGTATTTGTTATAAATAAATCGGTGTTGTGATGGTTACCCTTAGCTTTAACTAATACCTATAGTCATCTACAGAAGAATCTATTGTAATATGCACAGTGTAGCTTAAAAGACGGATAAAATCGTTGTTAGTTTTATTGTAACCTAAAGAACGTGTCACAGATTACAAGCTTATGTTTCTATACTTACCTACAAAGCTAGCTCTACAGAATAAATAATTCAAATTAATATTACGAAATAATAGTTATTTTTACAGGAATAATTAAATTATAAAAAACTTCTTTTACGGATTTTATTGCTTCTAATTAGATCCCTTTAGCCTTATCCTGTACTAGCCTTTGGCCGCGGCTCCGCCGAAGCCAAAAACTAGTTTTTAGGCAATATCTCAGGTTCCTGATATAGCAGCGGGATAAAATGTATACCAGTTGTTAAGTCTAATCAAGAGCTATCAAACAAAAAAAGTTTCATCAAAATCTGTAAAATAGTTTTTGCGTGATGCGCGAACAAACAAACAGACAAAAAATCTATAAAAAATCGTTTTGTGTTTAGACACGCCTATATAGCCTAATACAGTCATTTTTTCTCAAATATCTTAAATTTACAGACACAGTTCTGTTACAGCTTTATAATAGTACTAGCCTTTGCCCGCAGCTCCGCCGCAGCCAAAAACTAGTTTTTAGGCAATATCTCAGGTTTCCGATATAGTAGCGAGATAAAATGTATACCAGTTTTTAAGTCTAATCGAGAGCTATCAAATAAATAAAGTTGCACCAAAATCCGTTCAGTAGTTTTTGCGTGATGCGTGAACAAACAAACAGACAAAAATCTAAAAAAAAACGTTTTGTGTTTAGACACGCCTATATAGCCTAATGCAGTCATTTTTTCTCAAATATCTTAAATGTACAGACATAGCTCTGTTACAGCTTCATAATAGTATAGATAAGATGTTGGATTGTCAAAACTTAAAATGAGTTAAAGTATAAATTATTTGTGAATAAAGAAAAAGAGAAATCCTCCCCGGATGCTCTAAGCCACTGAGCTATCCTACCGATCTTTCGATCATCTCAATCTCCTCATCACATTAATTTGTCTTACGATCGACGAAAAATCTCTTCTTCCTTATTCACAAATAATTTATACTTTAAAAAGTAGCGAAACATGTCAAATGATAAAAAATATAGATCTAAAATGTTAACATATTATTTTGTTTGAGGACATAATGCGATCTTATGAGAGTATAACCTTATTTTTGAAAATATCACGCCACGGCAATTTGCACGGGCAAAGCTGAACGCAGAGTACGCGATGGTCACTGTCGAATTCAAAGAGCAGTACGTATTACCAGAAATGTAGTTGCTTTGTTTGCCTGAGAATTGTTTGATATTTTTTGTGTTTAATCTAGTTGATCAGCAATATTGTTAAAATGCACAGTACCTACCGGGAAGATTAGAGAACTGAAAGACACTGTGTTGTGTACCCAGAGCATTTTTGAGACTATTCCCACTTTTTTATGGAAATAAATAATTGGTTACAAATTATATGGAAAGGACAGTTTTCAATGGCCATTTCGATAATAACACATCTACCGTGAAATATTGACAGCAAACATCTCCATTGCTCTTGAAAATGAATTAATAAATGGCTACGTAAATAATTAGTCATATTTACACTTTTTTATTCGTTTGCCTGGCATTAAGTGTTAAATATAAGACTTAAATACATAATATATATTTGTTATAAAATGTTTATATTTCCAAATTTTCGTTTTATTACCTAATCGTACTTACTACCTCAATCAACCTCATTAAATTGTCTTTGTACCTATCATCTATCTATACTACTCGTATTATAAAGCTATAATAGAGCTGTGTCTGTACATTATACTCGTGCTTTGTCCTCGAGATTAGTTTACATGTGTATGTATATGTAGTAGACGACACATCGTGTCGCCGATCAGAACTATTTGAGATTTTTTTTTTTTGCGTTTTCATAACTACCTGTTACATACTGTTACCTCCATTACACATTTAGTGCTCCGCCGGTCAACACGTCGCGCTCTAAAATAACATGGGGAAACGGACTTGTGCTGTTTCCGATGATTATGAATCCATATCAAGAAAAATAAGGAAATTAGAACAAAAATTGATGCGCACACGACGCAGAGACCGACGTGGATCAAGGAGGAGGCTGTCCTCCTCATCTTCATCAAACTTATCAAGATCTTCATCATCACGCTCGAGCTCCGAGCTTACTACCAGTAAGAAGATAATTTTGGTTATTAGTTTATATTATTAAATATATTGATTTTGCCCATAAGCTAAGACTAAAAAGCTACCACCGGATCGGAACGCGGCCTGACTGAGAAAGATCCGGCCAGAAAACTCAGTAGGCAACAACTGTTATGGATTATTAAATTTTGTACGGAATTACTTAGAGCTGAATTAAGTTTAAAATTTTTAAAAGCCAAAAAACTAATCACTACTTTGGGTTTTATCTACACAATAAGCGCTAACTGTGTCTTGCAACCTTCTGACACATTAATTATCTCCCATTCGAGCAATCGAGATGTGCATCAGAAGACTACCCTGGTAGCAGGGGTGTTATCAGGATGTCACTCTTGAAAAAAGGTGTACCTTCTGCCTCTACACCATTAATATTGGCATCACTTTCGGATAATTCGGTAAAACAATATGACACATACCTCAAAAAATGGTTTACATTTTGTGAATTCCAGAACATTAATTGGTATGAAGGATCTGTACAAAATATAATAATGTTCTTAACACAATTATATTAATCGAATGCAAGTTACGGAACTTTAAACAGTTGTAAGTCAGCTTTGTCGCTGATTCTTGGCCGAGAAATAGCCAATGATGATCTTATAAAGCGTTTATTAAGGGGCGCTTTTAGATTACGTCCACCCTTGCCCTTGAAGTATAACACCACATGGGACACATCTATGGTACTCAACTCCTTAGCAAGCTGGTACCCCAACGATACATTAAATTTAGAAAATTTATCAAAGAAATTAGCAACCTTACTTGCTTTAACAACAGCACATAGAGTACAGACAATCACTAAGATTAACATAAAAAACTTAGAATTTCGCGAAAACCACGTTAATATTAAGATTCCAGACTTGATAAAATCCTCCCGTCCTGGAACATCACAGCCAGTGCTGGTTCTTCCTACATTTTGCGAATGGCCAGAAATATGGCCTGTTCTTACATTATACTGTTATTTTCATTATAAATTTATTTATTTATGTTTAGTTAGCTGATTTTAGTATAAAATATAAGTGCCTTGGTGTAAACTGCTAACTTATATTTTTTTTATGAATAAATGATTGATTTATATGTAACACAAACCTTGCGTAGTAGTGATTATCTATTTGTAAGTATAAGAAAACCTTATGGACCCATCACAGCACAGACATTGAGTAGGTGGATAAAATCAACTCTAGGTAGTTGTGGAGTAGATATATCCATCTTCACTGCGCATAGCACATGACATGCTGCTACTTCAAAGGCGCATGGACTGGGTGTTAATTTGAACCAGATAAGAAAGATTGCAGGGTGGAGCGGAAGCTCCCAAACATTTGGCAAATTTAAATCGAAATATCATCCATAATTCTGATGTTGATTGTACTTTCGCAAAAAATATTATGAGTGATAGGTACTTACAATAAATAATTAAAACTTAGATTATTATTTAAAAATAACTAAGTAGAATATAAATCAGGTTGATTTATGATATTACTTTATTTAAAAATAAATAAATCTGTTCTCTTTGAAAGTTGATATTTTCACTCTCAACACCTACATGTAAACTAATCTCGAGGACAAAGCACGCGTATAATTAATGATTAAACGAACTTACCTGTACGTGAAGTTCTATCTTAATTATACGAGGGCCTTATCCGAAGAGATTAGTTTACATGTAGTAGACACATCGTGTCGCCGATCAGCACTATTTGAGATTTTTATTTTTTTGCGTGGTCATAACTACCTGTTACTGTTACCTTCACTTAATTAACTAATAGTTAAAACTGTCTTTATCAGTTATCAATAAATTGCGAATAAATAATTATTGCACTGGAAATTAATAATAAATTTACGATGAGAGTAAAATTAACATGAGAGTTGCACAGAAAAATTAAAATAATACGTATAACATTACATTAATTATATTTCTAGATGGACCCTCGGCGTTGTAAACGCGTCAAAAAAATTGGGGTGAACTTTTCATCCCAATGCTGTTCTATGGCTGTTAGTGTCAATCGTGACGTCACTTGACAAGGTCGTATCCAGGAGCATTAGTGTGCCATTTAAAATGTGAACGTCTGTAATTAAAGTGTGCCGAAACTACAAAAATCGGAAAATGAGCACTAAAGATATTTCTTATCATCGATTAGTAACATTATTTCATACAATAACTAGCTAAATAAGTAATTTAAATATTCCGAAAATAAATTAAATTTATAATTGTAGTTCGTATTTTTGTATGTGATACCAGTTTATGAACTTAAATTTCCCGCGTAATCTTGCAAAGTTGATGATATTTCAACGATAGAGAGTAATAGAAACATTATCTAACATAATTATTAGCGTTTTTAATGGATCCATAAAGCTGCACAGTCGTTATTTTCGGAATTAATTACATTATTACTATTTGTAATATTATTATTTATTTTAATGATGATTTTTTACATTTTTAAATTTATAAAAAAATATAGATCTAAAATGTTAACATATTATTTTGTTTGAGGACATAATGCGATCTTATGAGAGTATAACCTTATTTTTGAAAATATCACGCCACGGCAATTTGCACGGGCAAAGCTGAACGCAGAGTGCGCGATGGTCACTGTCGAATTCAAAGAGCAGTACGTATTACCATAAATGTAGTTGCTTTGTTTGCCTGAGAATTGTTTGATATTTTTTGTGTTTAATCTAGTTGATCAGCAATATTGTTAAAATGCATAGTACCTACCGGGAAGATTAGAGAACTGAAAGACACTGTGTTGTGTACCCAGAGCATTTTTGAGACTATTCCCACTTTTTTATGGAAATAAATAATTGGTTACAAATTATATGGAAATGAATGGTCTTTGTACCTATCATCTATCTATACTACTCGTATTATAAAGCTATAATAGAGCTGTGTCTGTACATTATACTCGTGCTTTGTCCTCGAGATTAGTTTACATGTGTATGTATATGTAGTAGACGACACATCGTGTCGCCGATCAGCAATATTTGAGATTTTTTTTTTGCGTTTTCATAACTACCTGTTACATACTGTTACCTCCATTACACATTTAGTGCTCCGCCGGTCAACACGTCGCGCTCTAAAATAACATGGGGAAACGGACTTGTGCTGTTTCCGATGATTATGAATCCATATCAAGAAAAATAAGGAAATTAGAACAAAAATTGATGCGCACACGACGCAGAGACCGACGTGGATCAAGGAGGAGGCAGTCCTCCTCATCTTCATCAAACTTATCAAGATCTTCATCATCACGCTCGAGCTCCGATTCGCGTTCATGGTCGCCACCACCAGGACGAGGCCAGACCAGCGGCTCCGCCGCGGCGAGGGCGATACCGCCTGACACATTATGCATTGGTAAATAGATCTTCATCCTACCTACATGGTTCGTTTTAAATCAATATCGCGGTTATCCTATGGGGTTAACACTTTATTGATAGACGAATGATCTTTTACGTTATAATATAGCACTGCGGGTAGTCTGTGGGACTATCTCTTTTTTTTTATCTTCTTTTTTTTTATAATTAGTGTAATTAATTAACAGCGATGATGCGGTCATTCTCTGGGAATGTCACTTCAATCGTTAAATGCTTCGTATCGTACGTAGGTATACAGCACACTTCCAATAGCTGCAATGAATCACGAAGCACGATACAGCTGTATGACTGTCACTTTATAGAAAAATTGCGAAGTATTGATTTGGAAATGCGGGCAGCCTTAGGGGATGTCACTTATCCAAAATATACGAGCTATATATTTTATATATATTTTTACTGGGGTCTTTGATATCCCAGGTGTGCCGTCAACCAGTGACACCGCCACTATCGCTGCCGCCTCCTCTTTAAACTATAAAATTTTGTTTTTATTTAGTGCTCAAAAATTCTACCACAAACTACCAATTACTACCAGTAAGAAGATAATTTTGGTTATTAGTTTATATTATTAAATATATTGATTTTGCCCATAAGCTAAGACTAAAAAGCTACCACCGGATCGGAACGCGGCCTGACTGAGAAAGATCCGGCCAGAAAACTCAGTAGGCAACAACTGTTATGGATTATTAAATTTTGTACGGAATTACTTAGAGCAAAATTAAGTTTAAAATTTTTAAAAGGCAAAAAACTAATCACTACTTTGGGTTTTATCTACACAATAAGCGCTAACTGTGTCTTGCAACCTTCTGACACATTAATTATCTCCCATTCGAGCAATCGAGATGTGCATCAGAAGACTACCCTGGTAGCAGGGGTGTTATCAGGATGTCACTCTTGAAAAAAGGTGTACCTTCTGCCTCTACACCATTAATATTGGCATCACTTTCGGATAATTCGGTAAAACAATATGACACATACCTCAAAAAATGGTTTACATTTTGTGAATTCCAGAACATTAATTGGTATGAAGGATCTGTACAAAATATAATAATGTTCTTAACACAATTATATTAATCGAATGCAAGTTACGGAACTTTAAACAGTTGTAAGTCAGCTTTGTCGCTGATTCTTGGCCGAGAAATAGCCAATGATGATCTTATAAAGCGTTTATTAAGGGGCGCTTTTAGATTACGTCCACCCTTGCCCTTGAAGTATAACACCACATGGGACACATCTATGGTACTCAACTCCTTAGCAAGCTGGTACCCCAACGATACATTAAATTTAGAAAATTTATCAAAGAAATTAGCAACCTTACTTGCTTTAACAACAGCACATAGAGTACAGACAATCACTAAGATTAACATAAAAAACTTAGAATTTCGCGAAAACCACGTTAATATTAAGATTCCAGACTTGATAAAATCCTTCCGTCCTGGAACATCACAGCCAGTGCTGGTTCTTCCTACATTTTGCGAATGGCCAGAAATATGGCCTGTTCTTACATTATACTGTTATTTTCATTATAAATTTATTTATTTATGTTTAGTTAGCTGATTTTAGTATAAAATATAAGTGCCTTGGTGTAAACTGCTAACTTATATTTTTTTTATGAATAAATGATTGATTTATATGTAACACAAACCTTGCGTAGTAGTGATTATCTATTTGTAAGTATAAGAAAACCTTATGGACCCATCACAGCACAGACATTGAGTAGGTGGATAAAATCAACTCTAGGTAGTTGTGGAGTAGATATATCCATCTTCACTGCGCATAGCACATGACATGCTGCTACTTCAAAGGCGCATGGACTGGGTGTTAATTTGAACCAGATAAGAAAGACTGCAGGGTGGAGCGGAAGCTCCCAAACATTTGGCAAATTTAAATCGAAATATCATCCATAATTCTGATGTTGATTGTACTTTCGCAAAAAATATTATGAGTGATAGGTACTTACAATAAATAATTAAAACTTAGATTATTATTTAAAAATAACTAAGTAGAATATAAATCAGGTTGATTTATGATATTACTTTATTTAAAAATAAATAAATCTGTTCTCTTTGAAAGTTGATATTTTCACTCTCAACACCTACATGTAAACTAATCTCGAGGACAAAGCACGCGTATAATTAATGATTAAACGAACTTACCTGTACGTGAAGTTCTATCTTAATTATACGAGGGCCTTATCCGAAGAGATTAGTTTACATGTAGTAGACACATCGTGTCGCCGATCAGCACTATTTGAGATTTTTATTTTTTTGCGTGGTCATAACTACCTGTTACTGTTACCTTCACTTAATTAACTAATAGTTAAAACTGTATTTATCAGTTATCAATAAATTGCGAATAAATAATTATTGCACTGGAAATTAATAATAAATTTACGATGAGAGTAAAATTAACATGAGAGTTGCACAGAAAAATTAAAATAATACGTATAACATTACATTAATTATATTTCTAGATGGACCCTCGGCGTTGTAAACGCGTCAAAAAAATTGGGGTGAACTTTTCATCCCAATGCTGTTCTATGGCTGTTAGTGTCAATCGTGACGTCACTTGACAAGGTCGTATCCAGGAGCATTAGTGTGCCATTTAAAATGTGAACGTCTGTAATTAATGTGTGCCGAAACTACAAAAATCGGAAAATGAGCACTAAAGATATTTCTTATCATCGATTAGTAACATTATTTCATACAATAACTAGCTAAATAAGTAATTTAAATATTCCGAAAATAAATTAAATTTATAATTGTAGTTCGTATTTTTGTATGTGATACTAGTTTATGAACTTAAATTTCCCGCGTAATCTTGCAAAGTTGATGATATTTCAACGATAGAGAGTAATAGAAACATTATCTAACATAATTATTAGCGTTTTTAATGGATCCATAAAGCTGCACAGTCGTTATTTTCGGAATTAATTACATTATTACTATTTGTAATATTATTATTTATTTTAATGATGATTGTTTACATTTTTAAATTTATAAAAAAATATAGATCTAAAATGTTAACATATTATTTTGTTTGAGGACATAATGCGATCTTATGAGAGTATAACCTTATTTTTGAAAATATCACGCCACGGCAATTTGCACGGGCAAAGCTGAACGCAGAGTGCGCGATGGTCACTGTCGAATTCAAAGAGCAGTACGTATTACCATAAATGTAGTTGCTTTGTTTGCCTGAGAATTGTTTGATATTTTTTGTGTTTAATCTAGTTGATCAGCAATATTGTTAAAATGCATAGTACCTACCGGGAAGATTAGAGAACTGAAAGACACTGTGTTGTGTACCCAGAGCATTTTTGAGACTATTCCCACTTTTTTATGGAAATAAATAATTGGTTACAAATTATATGGAAATGAATGGTCTTTGTACCTATCATCTATCTATACTACTCGTATTATAAAGCTATAATAGAGCTGTGTCTGTACATTATACTCGTGCTTTGTCCTCGAGATTAGTTTACATGTGTATGTATATGTAGTAGACGACACATCGTGTCGCCGATCAGCAATATTTGAGATTTTTTTTTTTGCGTTTTCATAACTACCTGTTACATACTGTTACCTCCATTACACATTTAGTGCTCCGCCGGTCAACACGTCGCGCTCTAAAATAACATGGGGAAACGGACTTGTGCTGTTTCCGATGATTATGAATCCATATCAAGAAAAATAAGGAAATTAGAACAAAAATTGATGCGCACACGACGCAGAGACCGACGTGGATCAAGGAGGAGGCAGTCCTCCTCATCTTCATCAAACTTATCAAGATCTTCATCATCACGCTCGAGCTCCGATTCGCGTTCATGGTCGCCACCACCAGGACGAGGCCAGACCAGCGGCTCCGCCGCGGCGAGGGCGATACCGCCTGACACATTATGCATTGGTAAATAGATCTTCATCCTACCTACATGGTTCGTTTTAAATCAATATCGCGGTTATCCTATGGGGTTAACACTTTATTGATAGACGAATGATCTTTTACGTTATAATATAGCACTGCGGGTAGTCTGTGGGACTATCTCTTTTTTTTTATCTTCTTTTTTTTTATAATTAGTGTAATTAATTAACAGCGATGATGCGGTCATTCTCTGGGAATGTCACTTCAATCGTTAAATGCTTCGTATCGTACGTAGGTATACAGCACACTTCCAATAGCTGCAATGAATCACGAAGCACGATACAGCTGTATGACTGTCACTTTATAGAAAAATTGCGAAGTATTGATTTGGAAATGCGGGCAGCCTTAGGGGATGTCACTTATCCAAAATATACGAGCTATATATTTTATATATATTTTTACTGGGGTCTTTGATATCCCAGGTGTGCCGTCAACCAGTGACACCGCCACTATCGCTGCCGCCTCCTCTTTAAACTATAAAATTTTGTTTTTATTTAGTGCTCAAAAATTCTACCACAAACTACCAATTACTACCAGTAAGAAGATAATTTTGGTTATTAGTTTATATTATTAAATATATTGATTTTGCCCATAAGCTAAGACTAAAAAGCTACCACCGGATCGGAACGCGGCCTGACTGAGAAAGATCCGGCCAGAAAACTCAGTAGGCAACAACTGTTATGGATTATTAAATTTTGTACGGAATTACTTAGAGCAAAATTAAGTTTAAAATTTTTAAAAGGCAAAAAACTAATCACTACTTTGGGTTTTATCTACACAATAAGCGCTAACTGTGTCTTGCAACCTTCTGACACATTAATTATCTCCCATTCGAGCAATCGAGATGTGCATCAGAAGACTACCCTGGTAGCAGGGGTGTTATCAGGATGTCACTCTTGAAAAAAGGTGTACCTTCTGCCTCTACACCATTAATATTGGCATCACTTTCGGATAATTCGGTAAAACAATATGACACATACCTCAAAAAATGGTTTACATTTTGTGAATTCCAGAACATTAATTGGTATGAAGGATCTGTACAAAATATAATAATGTTCTTAACACAATTATATTAATCGAATGCAAGTTACGGAACTTTAAACAGTTGTAAGTCAGCTTTGTCGCTGATTCTTGGCCGAGAAATAGCCAATGATGATCTTATAAAGCGTTTATTAAGGGGCGCTTTTAGATTACGTCCACCCTTGCCCTTGAAGTATAACACCACATGGGACACATCTATGGTACTCAACTCCTTAGCAAGCTGGTACCCCAACGATACATTAAATTTAGAAAATTTATCAAAGAAATTAGCAACCTTACTTGCTTTAACAACAGCACATAGAGTACAGACAATCACTAAGATTAACATAAAAAACTTAGAATTTCGCGAAAACCACGTTAATATTAAGATTCCAGACTTGATAAAATCCTCCCGTCCTGGAACATCACAGCCAGTGCTGGTTCTTCCTACATTTTGCGAATGGCCAGAAATATGGCCTGTTCTTACATTATACTGTTATTTTCATTATAAATTTATTTATTTATGTTTAGTTAGCTGATTTTAGTATAAAATATAAGTGCCTTGGTGTAAACTGCTAACTTATATTTTTTTTATGAATAAATGATTGATTTATATGTAACACAAACCTTGCGTAGTAGTGATTATCTATTTGTAAGTATAAGAAAACCTTATGGACCCATCACAGCACAGACATTGAGTAGGTGGATAAAATCAACTCTAGGTAGTTGTGGAGTAGATATATCCATCTTCACTGCGCATAGCACATGACATGCTGCTACTTCAAAGGCGCATGGACTGGGTGTTAATTTGAACCAGATAAGAAAGACTGCAGGGTGGAGCGGAAGCTCCCAAACATTTGGCAAATTTAAATCGAAATATCATCCATAATTCTGATGTTGATTGTACTTTCGCAAAAAATATTATGAGTGATAGGTACTTACAATAAATAATTAAAACTTAGATTATTATTTAAAAATAACTAAGTAGAATATAAATCAGGTTGATTTATGATATTACTTTATTTAAAAATAAATAAATCTGTTCTCTTTGAAAGTTGATATTTTCACTCTCAACACCTACATGTAAACTAATCTCGAGGACAAAGCACGCGTATAATTAATGATTAAACGAACTTACCTGTACGTGAAGTTCTATCTTAATTATACGAGGGCCTTATCCGAAGAGATTAGTTTACATGTAGTAGACACATCGTGTCGCCGATCAGCACTATTTGAGATTTTTATTTTTTTGCGTGGTCATAACTACCTGTTACTGTTACCTTCACTTAATTAACTAATAGTTAAAACTGTCTTTATCAGTTATCAATAAATTGCGAATAAATAATTATTGCACTGGAAATTAATAATAAATTTACGATGAGAGTAAAATTAACATGAGAGTTGCACAGAAAAATTAAAATAATACGTATAACATTACATTAATTATATTTCTAGATGGACCCTCGGCGTTGTAAACGCGTCAAAAAAATTGGGGTGAACTTTTCATCCCAATGCTGTTCTATGGCTGTTAGTGTCAATCGTGACGTCACTTGACAAGGTCGTATCCAGGAGCATTAGTGTGCCATTTAAAATGTGAACGTCTGTAATTAAAGTGTGCCGAAACTACAAAAATCGGAAAATGAGCACTAAAGATATTTCTTATCATCGATTAGTAACATTATTTCATACAATAACTAGCTAAATAAGTAATTTAAATATTCCGAAAATAAATTAAATTTATAATTGTAGTTCGTATTTTTGTATGTGATACCAGTTTATGAACTTAAATTTCCCGCGTAATCTTGCAAAGTTGATGATATTTCAACGATAGAGAGTAATAGAAACATTATCTAACATAATTATTAGCGTTTTTAATGGATCCATAAAGCTGCACAGTCGTTATTTTCGGAATTAATTACATTATTACTATTTGTAATATTATTATTTATTTTAATGATGATTGTTTACATTTTTAAATTTATAAAAAAATATAGATCTAAAATGTTAACATATTATTTTGTTTGAGGACATAATGCGATCTTATGAGAGTATAACCTTATTTTTGAAAATATCACGCCACGGCAATTTGCACGGGCAAAGCTGAACGCAGAGTGCGCGATGGTCACTGTCGAATTCAAAGAGCAGTACGTATTACCATAAATGTAGTTGCTTTGTTTGCCTGAGAATTGTTTGATATTTTTTGTGTTTAATCTAGTTGATCAGCAATATTGTTAAAATGCATAGTACCTACCGGGAAGATTAGAGAACTGAAAGACACTGTGTTGTGTACCCAGAGCATTTTTGAGACTATTCCCACTTTTTTATGGAAATAAATAATTGGTTACAAATTATATGGAAATGAATGGTCTTTGTACCTATCATCTATCTATACTACTCGTATTATAAAGCTATAATAGAGCTGTGTCTGTACATTATACTCGTGCTTTGTCCTCGAGATTAGTTTACATGTGTATGTATATGTAGTAGACGACACATCGTGTCGCCGATCAGCAATATTTGAGATTTTTTTTTGCGTTTTCATAACTACCTGTTACATACTGTTACCTCCATTACACATTTAGTGCTCCGCCGGTCAACACGTCGCGCTCTAAAATAACATGGGGAAACGGACTTGTGCTGTTTCCGATGATTATGAATCCATATCAAGAAAAATAAGGAAATTAGAACAAAAATTGATGCGCACACGACGCAGAGACCGACGTGGATCAAGGAGGAGGCAGTCCTCCTCATCTTCATCAAACTTATCAAGATCTTCATCATCACGCTCGAGCTCCGATTCGCGTTCATGGTCGCCACCACCAGGACGAGGCCAGACCAGCGGCTCCGCCGCGGCGAGGGCGATACCGCCTGACACATTATGCATTGGTAAATAGATCTTCATCCTACCTACATGGTTCGTTTTAAATCAATATCGCGGTTATCCTATGGGGTTAACACTTTATTGATAGACGAATGATCTTTTACGTTATAATATAGCACTGCGGGTAGTCTGTGGGACTATCTCTTTTTTTTTATCTTCTTTTTTTTTATAATTAGTGTAATTAATTAACAGCGATGATGCGGTCATTCTCTGGGAATGTCACTTCAATCGTTAAATGCTTCGTATCGTACGTAGGTATACAGCACACTTCCAATAGCTGCAATGAATCACGAAGCACGATACAGCTGTATGACTGTCACTTTATAGAAAAATTGCGAAGTATTGATTTGGAAATGCGGGCAGCCTTAGGGGATGTCACTTATCCAAAATATACGAGCTATATATTTTATATATATTTTTACTGGGGTCTTTGATATCCCAGGTGTGCCGTCAACCAGTGACACCGCCACTATCGCTGCCGCCTCCTCTTTAAACTATAAAATTTTGTTTTTATTTAGTGCTCAAAAATTCTACCACAAACTACCAATTACTACCAGTAAGAAGATAATTTTGGTTATTAGTTTATATTATTAAATATATTGATTTTGCCCATAAGCTAAGACTAAAAAGCTACCACCGGATCGGAACGCGGCCTGACTGAGAAAGATCCGGCCAGAAAACTCAGTAGGCAACAACTGTTATGGATTATTAAATTTTGTACGGAATTACTTAGAGCAAAATTAAGTTTAAAATTTTTAAAAGGCAAAAAACTAATCACTACTTTGGGTTTTATCTACACAATAAGCGCTAACTGTGTCTTGCAACCTTCTGACACATTAATTATCTCCCATTCGAGCAATCGAGATGTGCATCAGAAGACTACCCTGGTAGCAGGGGTGTTATCAGGATGTCACTCTTGAAAAAAGGTGTACCTTCTGCCTCTACACCATTAATATTGGCATCACTTTCGGATAATTCGGTAAAACAATATGACACATACCTCAAAAAATGGTTTACATTTTGTGAATTCCAGAACATTAATTGGTATGAAGGATCTGTACAAAACATAATAATGTTCTTAACACAATTATATGAATCGAATGCAAGTTACGGAACTTTAAACAGTTGTAAGTCAGCTTTGTCGCTGATTCTTGGCCGAGAAATAGCCAATGATGATCTTATAAAGCGTTTATTAAGGGGCGCTTTTAGATTACGTCCACCCTTGCCCTTGAAGTATAACACCACATGGGACACATCTATGGTACTCAACTCCTTAGCAAGCTGGTACCCCAGCGATACATTAAATTTAGAAAATTTATCAAAGAAATTAGCAACCTTACTTGCTTTAACAACAGCACATAGAGTATAGACAATCACTAAGATTAACATAAAAAACTTAGAATTTCGCGAAAACCACGTTAATATTAAGATTCCAGACTTGATAAAATCCTCCCGTCCTGGAACATCACAGCCAGTGCTGGTTCTTCCTACATTTTGCAAATGGCCAGAAATATGGCCTGTTCTTACATTATACTGTTATTTTCATTATACATTTATTTATTTATGTTTAGTTAGTTGATTTTAGTATAAAATATAAGTGCCTTGGTGTAAACTGCTAACTTATATTTTTTTTATGAATAAATTATTGATTTAAATGTAACACAAACCTTGCGTAGTAGTGATTATCTATTTGTAAGTATAAGAAAACCTTTTGGACCCATCACAGCTCAGACATTGAGTAGGTGGATAAAATCAACTCTAGGTAGTTGTGGAGTAGATATATCCATCTTCACTGCGCATAGCACATGACATGCTGCTACTTCAAAGGCGCATGGACTGGGTGTTAATTTCAACCAGATAAGAAAGACTGCAGGGTGGAGCGGAAGCTCCCAAACATTTGGCAAATTTAAATCGAAATATCATCCATAATTCTGATGTTGATTGTACTTTCGCAAAAAATATTATGAGTGATAGGTACTTACAATAAATAATTAAAACTTAGATTATTATGTAAAAATAACTAAGTAGAATATAAATCAGGTTGATTTATGATATTACTTTATTTAAAAATAAATAAATCTGTTCTCTTTGAAAGTTGATATTTTCACTCTCAACATCTACATGTAAACTAATCTCGAGGACAAAGCACGCGTATAATTAATGATTAAACGAACTTACCTGTACGTGAAGTTCTATCTTAATTATACGAGGGCCTTATCCGAAGAGATTAGTTTACATGTAGTAGATACATCGTGTCGCCGATCAGCACTATTTGAGATTTTTATTTTTTTGCGTGGTCATAACTACCTGTTACTGTTACCTTCACTTAATTAACTAATAGTTAAAACTGTATTTATCAGTTATCAATAAATTGCGAATAAATAATTATTGCACTGGAAATTAATAATAAATTTACGATGAGAGTAAAATTAACATGAGAGTTGCACAGAAAAATTAAAATAATACGTATAACATTACATTAATTATATTTCTAGATGGACCCTCGGCGTTGTAAACGCGTCAAAAAAATTGGGGTGAACTTTTCATCCCAATGCTGTTCTATGGCTGTTAGTGTCAATCGTGACGTCACTTGACAAGGTCGTATCCAGGAGCATTAGTGTGCCATTTAAAATGTGAACGTCTGTAATTAAAGTGTGCCGAAACTACAAAAATCGGAAAATGAGCACTAAAGATATTTCTTATCATCGATTAGTAACATTATTTCATACAATAACTAGCTAAATAAGTAATTTAAATATTCCGAAAATAAATTAAATTTATAATTGTAGTTCGTATTTTTGTATGTGATACCAGTTTATGAACTTAAATTTCCCGCGTAATCTTGCAAAGTTGATGATATTTCAACGATAGAGAGTAATAGAAACATTATCTAACATAATTATTAGCGTTTTTAATGGATCCATAAAGCTGCACAGTCGTTATTTTCGGAATTAATTACATTATTACTATTTGTAATATTATTATTTATTTTAATGATGATTGTTTACATTTTTAAATTTATAATGATCGTGGGTTATAGTAGTATTCTCATTAAAGAAGAGGTTATAATATAGTATATATTTTTTATATGTTAAGATTACGAGAGTAAATAGAAAGAGATTATTGACTATATACCTACGAAATATTTTGTAGTAAAAGAATGTCTTGAATCTATGATAATATAATTTTCCCATAATTTGAATACTACTACTGAAACTGGTATCATTACGCACGCTCACAAACAGAAATTCCACAAGCGTAATGACAGCTGTCACGCACACTAGCATAATAATTCCGGCCCGATTTTTAGAGTTCCGTACCCGAAGGGTCAAAACGGGACCCTATTACTAAGACTTCGCTGTCTGTCTGTCCGTCCGTCTGCGCCAGGCTGTATCTCAAGAACGGTGATAGCTAGACAGTTGAAATTTTCACAAATGATGTATTTCTGTTGCCGCTATAACAACAAATACTAAACACAAAAAAAAAACAATATTTAAGGGGGCTCCCATACAACAAACGTGATTATTTTTGCCCTTTTTTGCTCGTTATTGATAACGGCAACAGGTAGACGCTTGAAATATTCTCAGAATATTTAGTTATATATTCACTTTAAAAATAAATGATTAATTTAAAATAAAACAAATATTTAAGAGGGCCTCCCATACACAAACGTGTTTCTTTACTTGTTTTTGCTCTGTCTGCCCGTCCGTCTGTCACCAGGCTGTATCTCAAGAACGGCAATATTGCACATGCTTACCCACTGCACACATTTACCTCGAATGACTCTAACGGTAACATAATTCCTTACATTTAAAACCGTTTCGTTATGCGCATCTAAGTCTAAGTTGAAAACCACGAAATGAGTCCAATTTTACTTGCAAAGTTTGGTAACAGCTAAACACCATGGTTCTGAGAGTTACAATAGTGTAATGTTGTTTACCTAGTCAATGGTACGGAACCCTTCGTGCGCGAGTCCGACTCGCACTTGGCCGGTTTTATTATAACGTTTATAAGAGTGACAGTCCATCTGGATATATAATTTAATCTAAGCGTATAACAGTCACTGGAAGATCAAATTGAATTGAGAAAAAAATCATAATTAAAGGAAATTATTAAAAATAAAAAATCGCAATGGAAAAAAAAGGGTTGATTGTAGAAGGGTGGAAAATCGAGAGTAATATATTTTAAGTTGTTTTATTTAGTAAGTAAGTTTTATTTTAAGTCATGACAAAATAAGAATAAAAATCTTGCCAAAACAATTAAATTTTATAATTAACAAATAAAAAATAGGGGTTGGTCGTAGAGGGGTGAAAAATTTAGAGTCATATAAAATTTAATATAATATTTTTTATTCTGTCATGACAAAATAAAAATAAAAATCTTGCCAAAAAAATTAAAGTTGGGATTGATCGTAGAGGGTTGAAAATTTAGGGTTGTATGTAATTTTTTAATGCTGTATCATATATAAATAAAAATTTATCAAAAATTAAAAAAGAAAAAATTAGGGGTGGGCTACCCTTAACATTTAGAGGGATGAAAAATAGATGTTGTCCGATTCTCAGACCTACCCAATATGCACACAATATTTCATGAGAATCGGTTAAGCCGTATCGGAGGAGTTTAACTACAAACACCGCGACGCGAGAATTTGATATATAAAGTTACACTCGCATAGAGTACCATCTTATGGGGGACAAGTTGAAAATGTGTCTAGTTCTATGGTAAAAATTGTTGAATGTACCTACTTATAATTCTGCAAAAATCAATTTATTGTAAACCAATATTAAATTGGGTAATCAACCTCCTAATCATAGCAAGAGTGAGCGAAACACAATCATGTAAATCTCAGACTAAATATATCTAGACCTCAGACTAAGAACCTAATAGACATAGCCACAGCGTGGCCGCACTTGAAACAGCAATATTTTTTTAAAATGTTGCCAGTGTGACAAATATTTAACCATATTTGGGCAAATTAAACGATAGCTAGAATAAGGCTTGTAACTTGGTCGTAAATAAGAAACTCTTCGTAACAAGTATTTTATTGAAAATCGCAACGTTTATCAAAATAATTATTTAAAAGTAAATCTACCACCCCTGCTATTCATCCAACCATCAGTCTTTGAACGTCCACTGCTGGACATTGGCCTCCCCAAGAGAGCACCAGAACTAGCGGGCTTGTGCTGGCATCCAACGGCTCCCTGCAGCTTTGACCATATATTTGATCCATCTGGTGGGAGGCCATATTACGCTGCGCTGTCCGATAAGTGGTCACCACTCGAGAACCTTTTTCCCCAACGGTTGTCAGTTTGTCGAGTGATATGGCTTGCCCACTGCCTCTTCAGAATGCAAACCCGGCGGGCTATGCCGGATATTCACGTTCTACGGATCTCCGTAATAAGAATTTGATCACGTAGGGAAATACCAAGACTTTGAATCTTGACGCATGCAATGCTTGTTGCTCCATAAATTGCTGTCCTGTTCGATATCCCATCTGGTAAATAATAATAAGTTATATTTAATAAAGTAATAGTACACAAGAATACACTTAACTTATCTTTTCTTTCTTTTCTGGGTCAAAAGAATTATCATCCTTCCAGCGCTGATTTAAGTAATTGAATAAGAACTAAGGGCAAATCAGTTTCTACTACACTACAGCGGTAGTCATAATCTAGAATTGAGAATAACTTAAAAAGTTGAAGTTACAAAAACTTCTAAGGCTATACTTACATGGACATATTCACTGGCAATGATTTTACTCCCAACGTTATTATTTTCATAATATGTATAATGAAACATCAACAAAATATCGTGAAACATATTTTAGGTATTTCGTGGGTTGGCTCGTTTTCCTGTAGCATCCACCCATTTCAATCTCGCATCTGGATTAGAGGAGAACCTAAAATGGTATAAAAATTCGGGTATTACATTATATTTTCGTGTTAAATCAGTGTTTTGAGAAAAAGACTACGTGATAATAGTGCTTGTAAATAGTGTACTATGCTACAAAAGCTACAGCGAGCGAAAAAATACAGGTATAACATTTCATTCATATGTAGTCGAAAATGAAATAATTTAATGATTGAATGCTATAAAGTGATATAAAATGGGCTTTTTTACTCGAAATTAATAATTGCTACTAAGATACACTCGCAAAACACGTTTTCTAGCTAAATTTCTATTAGTGAGAATTGTTTCGGTGTTGCCTTATTGCGAATTGAATTAGCCCCGTTTTCACTTTACTAATAAATTTATATGTCATTTATGAGATGATGATAAAAAATTACCATTTTAAGTTTTCCTCTAATCCAGATGCGAAATCGAAATGGGTGGATGCTACGGGAAAACGAGGCAACCCACGAAATACCCAAAATATGCTTCACGATATTTTGTTGATGTTTCATTATACATAATAAGAAAATAGTAACGTTGGGAGCAAAATCATTGCCAGTGAATATGTTCATGTAAGTATAGCTTTTAAAGTCTTTGTACTTCAACTTTGTAAGTAAATCTCAATTCTAGATTACGACTACCGCTGTAGTCATAATATAGAATTCAGAGAAACTGATTTGCTCTCTCTTTTGACACCCGCCTGGGGTTTAAGGGTTTCAAAATAAAACCCAGGAGTAAAACAAAATTAAATAAGATATATTCACACCCCAAATGGTAGGTGGCAACACAAATTTATAAGGTCGTGGTATTAGTCCTATAGCTAACTTCACCACTTATAGTACTTTCTCTCCCGTGGGACCGGCCATGAAGCACATCGTTGTGTTTTGGTCGTAGCAGGAGATAGCCGTTTATTCTTTCATTATATATCGGTGAATTGAAATGGTGAGCAGCGGCTTGACAATACTCTCAGTATAGTTGAGTCATAGAGCAACGCGGACCCCCGGCGAACCGGAGGGGAGTAGCCATAACGTTTTACTCCGATACAAAATTTTCTGTCATTTTTTGCGGGGGGAAATTGCGTCACGCACACTTTCACACAAAAACAATCAGTCTATCACTACGAAACGCACACATAACATTTAAAACAATACACTAGCAATTTAACACACATAGAAAAATTATGTATCACAACACTGTAAAATGAGTGACACAACTACATAGACAAGTTGCTTTAACCATGGCTGTAACAACAGTCGATAGGCATTATCGATAAAATCGAGAACTCTGTTAGGGTCGGGACGAAGGTTTGAAATGTTATACAAATGTAATAATATATCCATTATAATACAAATAGGAGTTTATTTACAAATTGGCAAACAAACTTGTTAATATGATATTATCTTGAAATAGTCTGAACATAATGACAGTTCCTTGTGGGAATCTAGGTAACTTTGTTATTAAAAAAAATTCTTCCAGTCATTCCATAAACTCGGATCTTTACCCTAAATAAATAAAATAAAAAATCAATATGGTTGAAGTTCACATTTTGTAAGTAATTTTAATTGATTGTTGATGCAATTTATTACTAAACTATATTGTAATAAAGCTCACAATATATAATATATTAAATAAATCGGAAAACATCATTTCAAAAATGAATATATGTACGAGATGCATTACTGTATAGACTCATTTTTATCGACAACTTTTTACAATGTGGTATCAACACTATTGCTCAGTAGCGGCGCGAAATCCGATGCAAACTCGGATCAGTCGCTCGACCGATCCGTATATGAGGGCGAGCGGCTTGTGTTGGTAAACAAATCCGAAACAGCATGACCATTATTATTGTATTTTTTAATTTTAAATATATGTAAATAGTAAAAAGGTGATTAAAAATTACTTACATATGTAAGCTAACGTCATCAGTTTGTAAATTTGACGTGGAAGATCTCTTTTTGCAGCAAAAAACTGAACAATTAGGCATTTTTAATATTTTTGTAACACGTCGACTCGACCGTACAACTAGATTTAGTCTAGTGGGCAGTGCGGCTGCAACTAGTTTTATTGTGCGCATAGGTCCGCGTGGACTTATACTTTGACAGAGGGGAACGCCTGCGTATGCCTACTCCCCTCCGGGCCGCGTTGCTCTATGAATTGAGTCCATGAGCGACCGTTGACATTTACCATAAGATGAACCGTGGCTCGTCTGCCACTAAATGCAATAAAAAAAATTCTTATTCAATTAGTTAAATCAGCGCTGAAAGGATGATAATTCTTTACTTATTTGACCCAGAAAAGAAAGAAAAGATATTTTAATTGTATTCTTGTGTACTATTATTTTATTAAATATAACTTATTATTATTTACCAGATGAGGTGTCAAACAGAACGGCTATTTATGGAGAAGCAATACTTATCTTGCATCAAGGCTCAAAGTCTTGGTATTTCTCTACGTGATCGAATTCTAATTACGGAGATCCATAGAACGTGAATATCCGACATAGCCCGCCGGGTTTGCATGTTGAAGTGGCAATGGGCAGGCCATATCGCTCGACGAACTGACAACCGTTGGGGAAAAAGGTTCTCGAGTGGCTACCACGTATCGGACAGCGCAGCGTAATACGGCCTCCCACCAGATGGACCAAATATTTTCCATAGGTCAAAGCTGCAGGGAGCTGTTGGATGCAGTCAGCACAAGCTCACTAGTTCTTGTGCTCTCTTGGGGAGGTCAATGTCCAGCAGTGGACGTTTAAAGACTTGCGGTTGGATGAATAGAAGGGGTGGTAGATTTACTTTTAAATAATTATTTTGATAAACGTTGTGATTTTCGATAAAATATTTGTTACGAAGAGTTTCTTATTTACGACCAAGTTACAGACCTCATTCTAACTATCGTTTAATTTGCCCAAATATGGTTAAATATTTGTCAACCTGACAACATTTAAAAAAATATTGCTGTTTCATGTGCGGCCACGCCGTAGCTCCGTCTATTAAGTTCTTAGTCTGAGATGTAAATATACTAAATCTATGTGTATAAGTTTCAATCCTTTTCGAGTATGCGTTATTTATGTTGGCACCAATGATATTGTACTTATGTCTCTAAGATAAAGGATAGTAATAGATATGACATACGCGTACACCCGTAAGGGACAGATATAAAGTTCATGCAAAAACAATGATGCCAGGTTATGATAAATTTTCCCCATTAATAATTAATAACTACTAAATACGCAGTTATGTATTGACTAATATGTCGTTACATACTCGTATATACACACTTAAAGCAAACACTCGTGGCCATCATGCAGATATTTATCATGGGTTAGAATCAAACCCACGATCTCCAGTTTCGCAGTCAGGGTCACTAAGCACTGGTCGGTTAAGGAATGAGTGAACTATATACAAATAAACACGTTTCATTCACGTTACAATAACTGCGACCATAACTTGACCACTACTTGCTGCCAAGCGTGGTCTAGTGCCATGCTTGACGGCGAAAGTGAAAGTGGAAAAGCTATGTGTATATATGGTGGATCTACATCCGCCCTCTTCTTCCTCTATAGGAAGGAGGTATTTTGCCCTCTTCTCTCCTCCCGCATAGGTGAGATCAGCGAACAGAGGCGGAGTCTAATAATATTACAACATATAATGTGGCAGGACTAGGGTAATATAGTAAGGTAAATTAACTTATAATTTGTTTATTATCCTTTATTAATCATCTATTTTCCATCCTAATAATTTTGCCATAGCACAATTTGCTGAGGTGTTTCAAAACTTCAAGTCCATATTCACTGACATCTTTACTAGGGATAGTGTTTGTTTGACCCCTCAGGAAATTTCCAGCTACTGTTTAAACAAGTGAGCATGAATACTAAAACTTCCCTGGCCACAGGTTGCATCATCTTCTACGAGCTGGCCATAATATCTTCTTCAATGTAGTTCTAAAATACATATTGAATTAAAAATATAATTTTGTGATATAGTTGATCATTACTAATATTATAAATGCGAAAGGGAGTTTACTTATTTGTTTATTAAAAACTTGCCTAGTGCTGGCTGGAAGCCAGCCATACCGGGAGTATTGTCAAGCCGCTGCTCACTATTTCATTTCAGTTATGAAATGTAAAAATTAACGGCTATCTCCTGCTACGACCAAAACACACCGATGTGCTTCATGGTTGACACGTGAGATGGTGGTACCAACCCACTTCAGCGTTATAGCAAGCACTCCCACTTGTTACCCAGCCCTACCACCAGTAATGCAATGGGTGACAACTGCTTACTTCCCTTAGTCGTCTGGTACGATACCCATGAGAAAGAATGAGGTGGTGACACTTGTATTCTTAGTCCGTCACCACACGGAGCTAATAACACGATAATAACCAAAATGAGGCATTATTCCTGATCCCGTGCCAATAACGGGATAAAAATTATCCTACGTATGTATGCCAAATACTACCCAAATCCATCTAGATTTATTCAATGTATTATACTATTTTGCGAGGAATTTAAGACTGCATTTCGTATATTTTTGTATTTAAAATTAAATTATTTTCCCCACATAGATGGGTAATATAATACATCTTAACCGGTATTCTTTAAATACTAGATAACCGGGCTAAATTGAATTTACGTAAGAAATAGCTGTCACTTTGACTTTGACGACAAACTTCATTAGTGGGTTAATGCTATTATAATTTTGCATTCATATTATATGATTTTATCAATATTTAGCGTGAATTTTGCACACCATTTAATATAATTAACCGTTTTTAATATTGTATTACTTTATTATTTCGATAAAACAATATTTTATTGTACTTACGTGTAAAAGGTTATGTTTTCACATTTTCGTTCGCTGCGGCTTTTACCGCCGAAAACACGATACCATTGTTTATGAAGTTTTTCGACTAGGAAATACACAAAATATATGAATTAGCTCATAATTTGAATCCAAAGCACCGTTTTCAGCATTAACACAAAATCCGCTTTGCTCACTTCTTGGAACTTATGACAAATTAAAAAATAAAATTATCGCTGTGCGCTGTGTTATACCGTACTTATTCTTTACTTATGTGTAATTGTCAACAAATTTCGTGCGTGTGAGTTTACGTAGATGCGCAGAAAAAAGGACAGCAACAGAATTCTGGGATCTACATGCGGGTGCGCAGGTGAGAGAAGCATATAAACTATCAACTCTCGACTACATACATAATAGGGAGGTCAAAATACGCTGGTGGACAGCGGTTTTGTACTAAGTCGTCGATCACCGTCCATTTTACTGACCCCTCGACCTGAGATTTGTTTTTGGTTTCTGATCGCCTGGTAATTGCAGTGGACTACAGTAGTTCTTTATATAGTAACTAAAGACAAAATTTTATTATGCCGCTTCGTCACTCCCCAACCGCCTCGTCTACAGCAAGTGCGCCTAAACAGACCTACGATTCGGATACTCCTTCTGAGCGTAGTGGACATGTTAGCACGCGGCAGAAACGTAGACGTGAGGTCGACGATGAGTATCTGGATATTAGGAACGAAATGTCAAACCTATTTACTACGCCATCCAATAAATTCGACCAGCATTTCTGTGAGCTGAAACAGCAAAATACTGAGCTAAAGGAAAGTTTACAGTTTATGTCGGATAAATATGACAATATTCTCAAATCCCTCTCTAAATTAGAAGATGATAGAATGCAAGATAGAAGGTTGATTCTAAAGTTGAAAGAGAAGATAGAAACTATGGAGCGTAGAGGAAAATACACGGGATTGAAATTACGTAATGTACCTCTTATCTTACATGAAAATAGTAAAGTAGAATCAAAAGAAGATATCTGTAGAATGGTCAAATCTTTGGCTAAATCAGTGGAGGTCGATCTTAACGATTTCGATATTAAAGATGTTTATAGGGTAACTATCGGCAAGGAAAGCACAAAACCAATAATAATTGAGTTAAATAGTGCGATAAAAAGGGGTAAATTCATTAAAGCAGTTCAACAATTCAACAGGAACAAGGCTAAAGGCGATAAGTTAAATACTCCACATTTGGAGATACCGGGGCCAGCTAAACCTGTGTTTATATCAGAGGCGTTGACAACCCAGAGTCAAAAACTTTATTATTTGGCACGTATCTTTGCCCGAGAAAATAATTACTCATACTGCTGAACCTCAAGAGGCATAGTTTACTTGCGAAACGTTGAGGGCGAACGTCCAGTACGTATTGGATCTGAAGCAGATCTCACCAAACTCAAATTGATTAAAAAATGACTATGTCTTAAAATTTTATATTGTTTAGTTTTTAAAATTCATAGCATATATACAACTAAGCTATTTTTGATTGATTGTCTTACATTTCTACATAATATATTACAATTTGTAAGTTTGCATAACACATATAAGTCAACAGTTAGCATACATACATTTAAACATTATCACACAGTATACATATACTCTCTTACTCTTAGCACACACAATATCACACCAACTTTAAATAATACATATATAGTGACAACACAAACTACTCTTACACTCGATAACTACTATTTACAATCAAATAAAATTATGAATCAAACATCATATGCCTATGTAATCGCACACAATAAACATCGTTTTAAAATTAATAATACTAGTTATTTATATAGCTATACGGGGTCGTGTTTATACTCTTACAAATGCACTCAAACAAATTGCAGGTCATGTTATTCGAAAATAATGATATCTTCTGTATGTACTCATGATGTACTGTATGTGTTGTTGATATTATGGATGTCCGCGGCATAATTATCATTTATTTTAAAATTCGATAGCTTACAATTACAAAATCATATTGACTCTTTTTCTATTTCGGAATCGGCTATTTGTGACATTGATGATTGCTATGGCCTTGTAAATAACCCTGTTAATTATTTGAAACTATTAATCCAAAACATTCGTAGTATATCACGCAATTTTACTGGACTTGAAATCTTGTAGCAAGATCACGTATAAGTTGGGATGTTTTGATTCTATCAGAATGTTGGTTGCAGGGCAACTCTAACTTACCGATGCTACCTGGTTAAAATATTTTTTACACAAAGTGCAATGTACTACAAAACGATTCTGTGGCAATTTATATCAAGGACCATTTTCCCATTGTAGTTGAAGAGCCACTATTTAGTGACGCGAATTGTCTTTTAGCTATAATAAATTCCGATATTGTAATTTATATTTACCGTTCTCCCGCATATAATGATATTTCAAATTTTTTGTGTTCTTTAAACAATACTTTAGCGAAATATTCTAATTATAAAACTATTACATTAACCGGTGACATTAACCTCAATATTCGAGGTGAAAAGTTAGATAACAATTCATTGGAGTACTTAAATCTTGCAGCATATCATGGATTGCTTCCAGCCCACACCCTGTCCACACGACAAAGCAATTGTCTTGACCATGTACTCCTGAAAACTAATTTACAAGCTGCTACTTTTATTGCCCAAACAACGCTAACTGATAACGAAACAGTACTATTTTTCTTACAAAATAAAATAAAATTTAATCAAAATGTCAAAAACGCTTCACTTATCATCGATTATAAGGGCATTGAGTCAACTTTAAATAATACAGATTTTAGTTCTATCATTAAAATCAAATGATGTAAATGCTGATTTTTTGTATCTTCCATCACAAAAGCCATTCAAATGAAGGCTACACCGGTCACCCACTCTAAAAAAAAGTAGTTATAAAGCCCTGGATTACCGTGTGGGGCCGGCTTTAGAATTGTCCCACCCCTCTCCACCCATGGGAGTCGTAAGAGCCGACTGAGTGATACCGCGGGAGTGGGCAGCAGCACTCCCTCGAGTATTAACAACATCCACTGCGATCGCCAACCCGCCTGACAAGCGTGGCGATTACGGCATTAACTCCCATGACGGGACCGCTCGTTGTGGCGTCCTCTTGGGGAGGCCTAAGTCCAGCAGTGGACGGTGAAAGGCTGATGGATGGATGGATGGAATGGCAGGTTTCCTCTTGCTTTCAAAAAAGCTCTAATTGTTCCGGTACATAAGGGGGGACTTAGAGACCGTGTCATCAATTATAGACCATTATCTATTCTTCCCTGTCTATCAAAAATTTTAGAAAAAATTATGAATATCCGGCTGTGGTGGCATATTTAGAAGCAAATAAAGTAATATCTTCATTACAGTACGGTTTCCGATCTGGAGTCTCCACTAGTAATGCTGTACATGCTCTTACAGATTATTTATTTAATAATCTTGATAAGAGCATGAAGTGTATAACAATTTTCCTCGACCTAGCAAAGGCGTTTGATACGGTCTCTATCCCGATGCTTCTAAAAAATATGGAGCATATTGGCGTGAGAGGAAAGCAGTTGGAACTTTTTGTCGATTACTTGAGCCACAGAACACAAAGAACAAAGATTGGTGAATACGTAAGTAACGAGCTTTTGGTTCAACACGGCATTCCGCAGGGTAGTATCTTAGGGCCTACTCTCTTTCTCATTTATGTTAATGAGCTATGTAACCTTCAACTGACAAATTGTCTAATAACTGCTTTTGCAGATGATACAGCCTTGTCAATTAAAGGCCAGACATGGGAAGAGGTCTTTACTCATGCCCAAACGGGTTTTGATACAGTTACCCAGTGGTTAAATGAAAGTGTTTTGACGCTAAATACTGAAAAAACGAAGTACATTACTTTTACTAAACGCGGCTATCCACCAAACCTTTCAGGCGCTATTTTAAAAGGTAACTATGATTATAACTTTGTTGGCTAAAAATGTACAACCTGTTTTAGCCGGATAAAAGAATGACAGGACAAAATAAATTGCAGTTATGCTTATATTTTGCTTAAAATGTATTAGACCATGTAATATTAGCTTATATAACGTGATTAATAAAGGTTTTTTTTACGTCCATATATCTGCAAAAACAAGCTTACATACTAATGATGGGGACGGTTGGCCACCTTATTGTTTGGACCCAGTTCATTGGGTCCAAATACAACTAACGCATACGCGAAAAGGATAAATATACTTATACCTGTGTCTCTCTCACTCTTGGTAAAACCTAGTATGTGCATCCTTTTCTTCATCCTTAATGTCAAAATAGTGGCGAGTCTATATTTCTGGTAGCAGAAGATAGCCGCATATTCTTTCATTTCGAGAAATGAAATAGTGCGCTGTGGCTTGATACTACTCTCGGTATATTTGAGACCATGAGCGACGGTTACCATTTACCATTCAGTGACAGCTCGGAGTCGTTTCCCTCCTTGCGACTATGTGCAGATATCTGCCGAAGCAACCGTGTCCCAACAACACCTGCACCAGTCGGAAGGTAAGGACTCCGTGCCGTCATCCCGCCCACTCTTCCAGCACCGGCTTGAGCGCCCCTACGATCAAAAGACCGGCCCGGGGCGCCTCCAGACGCGCCATCCAGCTAGCCATGACAGCTCGGCGGGCGTCACCCTGCCAACTCCTACCATTGTGAGCAATGCAACAGTATTGTACACTAGTTAAGACTGACAGTTGTGTATATTTTGTTGAAGACAAATAAAAACGTATTATTGTTTTGTAAGGTGAGTGACAGCGCCGGTGGCCCAAACCCCCTCCCTAGCCTGTCCTTAGTACCCTTCCTATCCTATCCTTATTATTCTTGCTCTCCACTTCCTATAATTTTCCTTGGAATAGTTGACGCGCGAGTGATGCTTCCTACACTGTTGCTTAACGGTAACCGCTTACCATCATGTAGCCCGTTTGCCATCCATGTAGTATAAAAGCGGTGTTTTTTCAAATCCTGTGTTTAATCATTCAAATTATGATTATCTAATTAGAAGTGGGAGAACCGATAATAAATGAGGAACAGATGTTGACACTGGTGGCCCTTTTATAGGCTTGCGGTGACTAGTATTTTACTTATTATTTATATTATTATTTTGTAATTTTTCTGATATTTTACGGCAAGCCAGACTTAAAACATACGCCAGCAGGGTAAAAAGGTAAAAAGCGTCGTTATAAATATTTCTGCGATAGCAACCCTACTGTGCTGTGTTGTCTATGTCTTGTCTCTTCTTTACATACTCTTGGACTTGAAGTGCTCTGGAGTTTTGGCGGGAACACGAAGTTCATGTCGTCGCTCTGCATTATTTTCCTAAACTTGTGTTATTTCAAGTATTAATGTGTATAAGTGGTGGCCTTTTGCTTAATAACTATTATGTGCATAAGTGTTGGCAAGTGATGTAGTGCGACATAACGTGTTTTTCCTGTTGTCTCCAAAACTCCATAGAAGCTTCAGTAAGGTCGCCATCGTCTTACTGGAGCGGAACTTTGACTTGACTGACTAATTTTATATGACTGACTTCGACTACGACTTGTTTTATGAATTAAACTTACGTGTGATGAGATAATAACGATGTTTATAAGTTACTGTTAGGCTTATGGTTCTACCAATGCCTTAAACAAATTAATAAAAAAAAACTTTACATACTCTCTGGCTCTTTGCTTTGTTGTCTCTGCTCTGTATTTTCTGATATCGTACGGGTGTGGTGTGGTTTTGTTGTGTGTAATTTTACATTTCGCCACAATATTAATAATTTACTAGTTTCATTAAACGAGTTATTTATATAACACAAAATGGGTGTGAACGTCGAAACTATTTCTCCCGGAGACGGTAGGTATTGTAATTAAAATATGTAACTGTTAGGTTAGCAGACATTTTTCTATACCTATATAAACCTTAGTTCCAGTTGTGAAAAACTGGATTTACCTATTTGAAGAAATATGAAATCTGAAATTAATATAGTTATATTTTTCACAATAAGTTTTTTTTATAAATAAATAATATGTAAGTTTTAAATAATATGTAACTTATGTTATGCCAGCCGATGTCTCGCCCGTCATTGCCCGACAAAAAATGATTTCTAGAATGACTAATCTGTTTTCAATTCTCAAGCAATAAATAACTTACTATATTTTTTTTTTGCCATGCTTGAGTTTGTTTGCTAATTTCCTGTAAAATCTTTTAACTTTATCCACGTGGATACTTCCATCCAGGCATAAATTAACTGAAAACTACGACTCATTTGTTCATTACTAGCCTTTGCCCGCGGCCCCGCCGCAGCCAATAGCTATTTTTTAGGTTATATCTTAGGTTCCTGATATAGTAGCAGGATAAAATATATACCAATTTAAGTCTAATCCAGACCTATCAAATAAAAAGTTGCATCATAATCCGTTCAGTTGTTTAGCCTAATACCTACATATATTTTTTTCTCAAATAAGTATCTGTTACAATTTTCTAATAGAATATAGTACTTATTACATAAATTATATTGGTCGCTCAAAGATACCGCTAAAAATGGAAAAAATAAATAAGCAAGCACATTCTGTTAGTTTGCTTATCAATTCTTTATTCTATTCAAATGTAAAAATTATAATAGCCTAAAAATATATTTAATTGCTTATCAATTCTTTATCGTATTCAAATGTAAAAATTATAACAGCCTAAAAATATATTTCATATTTACAGTATGAATGCTGTAAATATACTATTACTAAATTGACCAACCTACTATCTGAAAGAAAGTCGGGATAGTAGAAAATCAATTAAGAGGATATCTCCATAAAAGTATTTTTATTTAATAAATATTAGTAACATCAAAGTAACTAAATATGACTCTAGTTCAATTATGTTGAGTGTGCACAAAATTGAGCCTGCTTAGCCGAAAATTAACTTAGTGCACATGTCCTCAACATGTCATACCATTATTTAAAGGATTTAATTACCCCACTTTAATAGGACTTCAATAATTGGTAGGGGGCAATTGCATGAACTATAGTGTTTATGGTACTTTTTAAGGTGATGTTTAAGTCCCACATAATAGGGGACAAGCCTACTGCCATCTATCGAGCACATTTCCAAACTACGGGCTGCTACTGAGAATTTTTCTTTCTAATAAAATCTCTATAACACTGCCTGACCCGGGCATTGAACCGGAGACCTCATGATTAGCAGTTGCTCACACTACCGCTGCACCACCGAGACAGTTGTATGTATTATTTTTTGTTGTATGCGTGTATTACTTGACTGAGTCCTTTAATTCGTTATTCCCAGAGTCTACATACCCTAAGTCTGGCCAGACTGTGGTGGTACATTACACAGGAACTCTAACCAACGGAAAAAAGTTTGACTCGTCCCGTGACCGTGGCAAGCCCTTCAAGTTCAGGATTGGCAAGGGAGAGGTCATCAAAGGCTGGGATGAAGGTGTGGCAAAGGTGAGAGCTTCTATTATTTTATAATTGATATTCTGCATGTGTGCAAATTTTGAAAAATATAACTACTGCGAGCGTAACCAAACCTGTGTTCCTTCCAATTCGGGGAAGTGCTCTACTGCTAAGCAATTGCACTGACCAACAGTCATTCCCTGGATTCCCGGATTGGAAGGGATGCAGGTTTGATTCCCCAATTTCTGTTATGGGGGTAATTTATGCCGTGTGGGGCCGGCTTTAGAATTGTCCCTCCCCTCTACCCATGGGAGTCGTAAGAGCCGACTGAGGGAATACCGGGGGAGTGGGCAGCAGCAATCCCTCGAATATTAACAACATCCACTGCAATCGCCACTCCGCCTGCCAAACGTGGCGATTACGCCATTATCCCCCATTTCTTGAGGAGGCCTATGTCCAGCAGTGGACATTAAAAGGTTGATAGATGGATGGATGGGTAATTTTTAGGGGCAAATCAAATATTTAAATGTAACATATAAAATAATAGAACTTGTAGAATCCTGAAATGTATTTTCTTTTTAAACTGTAATTAGTAGTTTTAAAGTTATAAAAAAAATAGATTAATGTTGATTATTCCAATGTTTCAGAAATGAATCTATTTTTGCTCCAAGAATATAATTTGTGATAATTTCTTTACAGATGTCAGTGGGTGAACGTGCCAAGTTGACATGTACTCCTGATTACGCGTATGGTTCACAAGGCCATCCCGGTGTCATCCCCCCTAACTCCACACTGATCTTCGATGTGGAGTTGCTTCGTCTTGAATAAATAGCACATAACCAGTCCCACATTATATCACTGATCTGATATTTATCAGTGAGCAACCACCATTCGGTTTTCAAGTACTACACAGCTAAAAAGGATTTTGTTATATTACAAAATAAAACTAAATACATGATAAGTTTAGTACCTAAGTAAATTTTTAGATTTGTCAATATTAGCAACTGCATGTACGTGTTTATTTCACAAGTTCAGCAGTATTATTGTGGAAATGCTAATACTTAAATGTATTTGACATTCCTTTAAACGCATTTACATAAAATAATGGCAAGTTTATTACAATACTGAACACAACAGCTCTGGTATAATGCAGCTATCTCCAACTGTACATAATGTATGCACATTTTTAATTACTTTAGTACCTGTACTTGTATGAACTTGACGTGTGGTAGGTTAGTTTCAATGATAGCTTAATTATACGCCTTGAGATTAGTTTAAGATAACATAAAAATAGGAAAATACTTCAACTTAGAGCAAAAGGAACAATTGTGTTGTCTCCCTGCCATCTATCTCAAGCTGATCGTAATGTTGTATAATAAATAAAGTTATTGTCAAAATTAGTTTTATTTCTCATTAAAACCCACCTGCGATTTCATCGTGTGGGCTTTAGCATAAATCTGTTCACTCTATGACATGTATTACCTCTATGTAACAATAGTCTATGGCACATTACCTATCACTTAGACGAAGGATATTATAGACAAGCAATCAGCGTATGCAGTGTCGAGATAGCAATAGATAATCGGAATAATTTTAAAAGATAACTATGATTATAACTTTTTTGACTAAAAATGTACTACCTGTTTTAGCTGGATAAAAGAATGACAGGACAAAAGAAATTGCAGTTATGCTTATATTTTGCTTAAAATGTATTAGAATATGTAATATTAGCGTATATGATTAATAAAGGTTTTTTTTACGTCAATACAAAAACAAGCTTACATACTGATGATGAGGACGGTTGGCCACCTTATTGTTTGGACCCAGTTCATTGGGTCCAAATACAACTGACGCATACGCGAAAAGAATAAATATACTTATACCTGTGTCTCTCTCACTCTTGGTAATACCTAGTATGTGCATCCTTTTCGTCATCCTTAATGTCAAAATAGTAGCGAGTCTATATTATTCTTCGTCTAAGACCTATCACTATATTCATTTTTCCTTAAAAAGTAGCCTATGTACCTACTTTTCAAGGCCCCAGACTACTAACGCTTGTGACCACCATAATTAACTTAGACTTGGGTGAGTGACTTCCCCAATGGCACCAAACCCTCACTAACGTTTAAGTATAATTATAACATAAATTCGAGTGAATTTGTTACGCTTTCATGATGTAAATACTGAAACAATCATAATCATTCATCATCCTGCTCGTGACTGTTATTTTCGATTTTCACATTTTTCACTTTTGTGTTTAATCATCATGATATCTAAACTGTTATCCTAGGTGAGCGATGCGACGTATTGCGGCTAATACTTTAACCGCTTTGCGTCGCATTCAAATTAGGCGACAACGTAGACCATAAGTACATACAACCTCTATTGCACGCCTCATAAGCGAAGCGTTGAGGTGTGTTCTACTCCCGTTTTACACGGAACAACAGATTTTTCAAACTTAAAATGTCTTTCATATGTTGCACTTGTAAAATAATATCTACACACACATATAAAGAACAAACACTATTTTTAACTCTCATTATATTTTTGATGCCATTTTTGTTATTTAAACTAGTTAACAATCTGTTTGAAAAAAATCTGGCTTGGACGTCCGTGAGTTGTAGGTAATGTATGTTAACACGATAACGACCAAAATACTTTACTAATCGAGTCTTTTTTTTCGTTTACGAATTATTATGATCAGGAATAGAGCCCTATTACTTTTCACGTTCTGATTCGATGTGGTTTAATTGTTATTAAATAAACAAAAAAATACTGAATATTTACGTTCGACGCGACACCAAAACCAGTGCCTTTCATGAGAACTACCTTTTTACATACGCATAGCCTACTAGCTACTACCGTCAACAGCCGTTCGCCCGGTCGGTAGGTACATTGTTTTTTGTTAAAAGAAAGTTCTTACCTTTGCTTGACGAACTGATGATATTTGTCAAGTATAATAACCATTTTATCCATAACAATAATTCAAAACACTAGACACACGTAAATAATAACACACCAACGTTATAAAACACGAAAAAAGCATATTTTAGTATTTTACATTCCAGAATTTTTTTTTGCGTGGCCTTGGCGTGCGCGCGCGACCCGGAACTGAGAGGTAGACCAATATTTTTTATTTATTTATTTATTTACAAAATAAAAAACATAACATCTTAACAGCTAATGCCAAAGCGGTGATATGTCGATGATTATTAAATATTGTTTTGATCGTAGTATTTTCACAGAGCCTGTGAGCTACTCTTGTAAAATCTGCCAGGCTGCATGTAAATATATCGATATTCTTCGATATTAAATTTAATAGTATTATAGCACGTGACGTGGGGGCAAACTTCAGCAAGTTAGTCCTGCACGTAGGTACGCAGAACGTCGGCAACTCGCGCCGCCTGCTCACCGCCCCGGCCTGCGCCCACAGGCGCAGCGCCGCTAGCGCCTCGGGGTGGTGCAGCTCACCGCGCACCACTCGCCACATGTACTTGCAGAGCGCGACGTCACGCCTCACGCCCAGCTTGCTGTACCCCACCATGCCGATAACGAACAGGGTCGGGTACATCAGAGGGTAGTAAGGATAGACGCCGTACTCCTTCAAATACAGATAACGCGTGAATTTATTTTGTAGCTTTTCTAACAAATATACGTACTTATCCTCGTGAGGATTCCAGACAAGCGCATTCGTTTCCAGCCGCCTCCAGACGAGTGCGTTGTATAATATTCTGACCACCCCAGTATTGTGAAACTTATTACACTGCCTAAGGAGGAAGCCCATACTTCTATATGATTTGCAACAAATATCCACAATGTGATCACGAAACGTTAGCTCGGATCGGATACCATTTGCACGCCTAGGTCACGAACGCTCGCCACGCGCCCCATCGGCGCGCCGCCCATTATATTTTTTGCAATATATATGTTGCATGGATTTGATTTTATATAATTTATCAATGTAACATGGAAACTTACATTTTTTGAGTAATTAAAGAGTAAATTTTAATAAATAGTTCAATATTTTACATAAGGATTAACAAAAAGTTATTTCGCTTTGTTGCGTTTTCTGAGAAATTTTTCATAGTAATGTATATTTTTTTTGTACCATCAAAAAGTATAGATTTCAACGTATAAATAACACACCGATTTTTTTCAAAAAGCAGATATTTTGACGTGAGAATTTTTGATTGAAAATTAGGGTGATTTTTCGATATTTAATCAAAATAAGAGGAAAAAATAAATATTTTGCATCAAAAAAAAATTACAATGTATTTGAGATATAAAAAGGTAAGTTTTCACCAAATTTCGCGAATAAATACTATTTTTTGTGGAAGTTAAAGGTAAAAAACCAAAAAGTCGGTTTTTTTAGATTTTTCACATAAATTTTGAGGTTATGTGAAAAAAGTGTTAATACAAAAGTTGTAGATCTTTTTACTGCCTACAATTTTGCCATTCAACTTTTTTCGATAGGACTCTTAGTTTTGCCAGAAATCGTGATAAATAGATTTTTACCCTTAAAAGCTCACCCCCACCCCCTTCCCGACGTCAAATCGCCCGTAAATTATTTTTCCTTTTATTTTTGTTATATTTTCTTACTTTTCCAATGGGTTTCATCCTACCATTATTTTTTTTTGGTTTCGAAAATTATCGACACTGGTCTATTACGTCATGAAAGCGTAACAAACTCACTCGAATTTATGTTATAATAATTGTAATCGTTAGTATGGGTTTGGTGCCATTGGAGAAGTCACACCCATATCTAAGTTAATTATGGTGGTCACAAGCCTTATTGAGATATTATGATAAAAAATCAAGAAGACTTAAATATGTCTTGCCCTGTAAACAAGTGGCATAAACGTTAGTAGAATAGAATAATAGCATTCGTTTGTCAATATAGGTTGGTACAGTTGTAAGTGTTGACATGGGCCCTCACTCACTAAAGAGACGGCACACGGCGGGCTTCTGTAGTTGATGAGGCTCCACACTACAATGGGGTGTGCGGTTATGTACATTTTTTCCTCCTCTCCTCCTAAACAAAAATAAAGGTGTTGACATTTTTGAGCTAGCCGTAATCTACTATCTGTTGGCGTACAACAATCAATGCAGGGGATTGGCATAAGGTTACGCTCACGTTGTTGTAACCTTATGTCGACTCGCCGCCAGCGACTGGGGCGGCGAGGGTAAGGCTGCGGGTGCTGGGGCTGGATTTAGGAACGTTCGCCACCTGCGAAGGTGCGACGCTCCGTGTGCGGAAACGTCGCTCAGTAGAGTACCCGCAAGGGTAAGCCGGCGGCAGACCACTGAAGTAATGTCACAGTTCCAGTGGTCCGCCAATACAGGCGGAGAGACTGCACACGGCGGGTTTATTTAGTGGCTGAGGGGCCCACACTACCCTATTCGTTGCCACTAACGACGGGGTGTAGGTACCTACATTGTTTTGCCTTAACAAAAAAAAGTCGTGAGAGGTTATTGGATGTCTCCCCCTTTTCTTTATTCCTAATGATGACAGACGAGCCACGGCCCACCTGATGGTAAGTGGTACCTAACCGTCGCTCATGGACTCGACTATACCAAGAGTATTGTCAAGCCGCTGCGCACAATTTAATTTTTCAGACATGAAATGAAACAATAAACGGCTATCTTCTGCTACAGCCAAAACACACTGACGTGCTTCATGACCGGTCACACAGGAGACTGTGGTACCGACCCGTTCGGCTCCGATAGCAAGTAAGCACTCTCACCTGGTACCCAGCCCTATCACCAGTACCTAATTCAATGGGCGATAATTGCTTACTTACCTTAGTCGCCTTGTACGAAACCCGCGGGAAAAGATGTGGAAAAGATGGTGGTGACACTTCCCAAGTAACACATCAAAGCATTATAACGACTTAGGTACAGCATTTCTGTAGCGTTTTGGCATTTTGAGTTAGTTCTATAGTAGATAGCATTACAAACATTTATACGGTACTGCAATGCTTATCGCCAACCCCCCTGCCAAGCGTGGCGATTACGGCACTATAACATGAACGCACAGGACCGCTCGTTGTGGCGTTCTCTAGGGGAGGCCCCGTGTCCAGCAGCGGACGTCGAAAGGCTTATGGATGGATGGATGGTAATGTTTATTTGGGCACAAATTATACGGCTTTAGATCCTAAATTGGTTCACAATATAGGCATTATATTAGCATTATTGTAGTCAATGGTCAATCGCATTACAGAAGCATTATACTAGCATTAGAATGTAGTAAAGGAATGATAAAAGCATAAGGGTTCACGGTTAGAACTTAAACCCTACATCATTGCAAAAACAGCTCTAATACCACGGTACTTAATGTTTTAATACAATTAACGTTGTAATTTAACTACTTTACCTCGCAATATAAATGGACGAAGATAAAGTGACAATATTTGTTTGCATTTTGCATCTAAACAAATAATTTATAATACTGGATAAGTTTTTGCGCTATTGTTATTTCCTGCCTTTAAATATTACTACGCAATGTAGTTTACTGTGAATGTCTATATGTTTCATTGAAAATTTTTACGCGCTTTCGATATTTTGTGGTTTTGATATAAAATATAGTAGGTACCTATAGGACGAATTTTGCATAGTATTGGTTGGGCAGTATTAAATTAAGTTATAACATATCATTATTATATAGGTTTACTCGTATTACTTTCATAAATAGGTCCGAATGATAATATTTTTCGGTTATAAAATATATACAAAATGGTGTCAGTCTATAGCAGCCCGGTGAGCATTTAAAAAGGCTAATTAATGTTCCAGCACATTGATATATTAAAAAGAGAAGATACACAATCAGGCACCAAAAATGTCCACTATAAATGAGTGCAGATTATGTTTTCCTGCACTCCTTTCGTTTAGTATTGTTTCGACGCGCGGGTAGACGAAGCGTATCAAAATCACTAATTGTTCGATGAATAAATGCCGAAATATTGCATTAAAAGTACAAAAAAGGATGGCGTTTCTTATTTTCGGTAAGTAATATTAGACAGTATTAAACACAAAGTGGAAAATGTGAAATCGAAAATAACAGTCACGAGCAGGATTTGAACCTGCATTTCCTGGATACCGTCCAGATGCTTTGCCAATTCAGCCATCGTGACAATTGCTCCTGACTGCCAATTTCGATAACACGTTCGTACTTAACGTCTTGGGTGACACCTGCGACATCTGTCGGCAGTATTTACATACATTATACCGACCAGGTAAGTTTACCGTGTTTAATGTAGGTATATGGCTAAGCATGTCAAATGCTAAAAATATATATAAAAATTTCTAAAACAGTATATCTGTTTCATACATATTTTGTTGCTTTAAAGTCGCATCGTTTTTAATATATTTTGTTTCAAATTATCGACGATGGCCCTGTATGAACCAGTCAAATAGAGTATGTATTAAAACAAAGGCAGCCTCGAACTATGCTCATACTTCAACGCTTATGTGCTCACTTTGATCGCATAATACGACGTTCACGGTTCTAAAAACGAATGGAGTCACCTTGTTGAATGTATTTTTTTTATATTTATTAAGTAATTAGTTGACATTGTTTTATTTACAAAGTTTTAATATCAATAACATTGTCATTTATATGATGATTTTTATTTTAGTTTTCCTAGGGACCCAATCAGATGATAAAGCTTGCTCTAAATTATTTATAAATATGTATCCTTTATTTTGGCCGTGGCCCCACACGCCCAAAAATTAGGATACTTGGCTTTAGAATTGTCCCACCCCTCTTTACCCACAGGAGTCGTAAGAGCCGACTGAGGGAATACCAGGGGATTGGGCAGCAGCAATCCCTCGAGTATTAACAACATCCACTGCGATCGCCAACCCGTCTGCCAAGCGTGGCGACTAAGGCATTATCCCCAATTCTTGGGGAGACCTATGTCCAGTGGTGGGCGTTGGGGGGCTGATGGATGGATTCTTTTTTTTTTGTTGTGAAACATCTAATGCGGAGGGAGAGTAAAATCGGCTGTTAGCGTGGCGACGTTTTTATTGTACCTACTTGTCCCGTTCAAATATTGTAAGTTAAATTTGACACACTTCCCGGTTTCCGATTGAGCTGAAATTTTACACGCATGTGTATATCACGTGACAACGCCATATTATGATGACATGGAGCTGATCTGATGATGGAGCTGGAAGGTGGACATAGGAACTCTATAATGAAACGGCGCAACCCTATCGAGATTGGGCGTCTTGCCGAGTATTTTTTGTCTAGATGGTATCCAAGGGCTGATGATGAAGCTGAAAGGTGGCCACAGTAACTCTATAATGAAATGACGCAACCCCGTTGAGTTAGGGCTCGTTTGAAATGTCCTGACTAGAACTTCAGTCATAGATGATATCCAGGGTCTGATGATGGAGCTGGAAGGTGACCACAGAAACTCTGTAATGAAACGACGCATCCCCATCAAGTTTTGTAATCATTTGATTCGTCTTGAAGAGTACTTTGTCTTTAGATGGTATCCAGGGTGTGATGATGGAGCTAGAAGGTGGCCACAGGAACTCCGTAATAAAACGACATAACTCCGTCGAGCTTGGGTTCGTATGATTTGTATTGACGAGTACTTTGTCTCTAGATGGTATCCAGGGTCTGACGATGGAGCTGGAAGGGCCACAGTAACTCTGTAATGAAACTACGCAACCCTATCGAGTTTATACTCGTATGATTCGTCTTGAGGAGTACTTTGTCAAGTTACGATCATTTTATTTCTACAAAATAATTTCGATGTTTTCACATCTGCTAGACGTCCCGCTACGTCTAGTTTTTTTTAATTAAACGGCGTGTGCATTCGAAGGGCACAACTAGTATTTTATAAGATGATTATTTAAATTGTTGAATTTATGTCTCAATTGCTTCAATTATGAATGTTGAAATGTTGTATTATGTATAAATTATGGTTTCACAAACTAATAGATTTAAAATATTTTGGTGGTCTATGTTACGCTAGTGAAGATGAATATACTGTATGTAATAAAAGCGAGGAGATAATAAGACGAGAACAGCGCATATGCAACCTGCTCTTTTTAATCATCTTATAAAAAAGTCTTATAAAAAAAATTATAGATTTATCTTCTATTAGTTTACATTATATCGCAAAAAATCAACAGAAAAGCTGAAATCTAATTCAAAAAGACAACTCTACAATAAGCTTCATTTATTTAAAGGAAATTGATTTACTTACTACTGTATTGTCTATGTTTATTATGACGCCATTCATCTAGACTAGAATAGATCTGGGTACTACTAATAATATAAGAATTACTATATTGGGAATAAAAACTATATTGGGAATACCAATCCAAAGGTGTGGTAAAAACTGCTAAGTGGTCCCATTTACAATTATTACTGCAGGAAAATCCTGGGTATAAAGGCATCAGGCTGATCCCAAAATTGACGGAAAATCATGTTAATCCAGAAAAAATGAACAAAATTAAAGTAAAATTTGCCTCTCAAATTTTCAGTCGAACAGTGGCTTCCAATATAGGATACTTAGCAGGTAAATCTCAACTTTATTTACGAATTTTTCTTTTTATAATAGTAGGAGGATAGCGTCGATAATAACGCAAGGATAGAAAGGATAATAAGGAGAGGATAGGGAGCGGGTTTGGGCCTCCGGCGCTCTCACTCGCCATATGTACTTACTCACTTACCATACTGCTATATAAATAGTAAATACCCGTGATGATAAGGCTACATATATTTATTTGGAGAAGAATTAATACTAGAATACGAATGTAACCAACTTTTGTTTCTACTGGAGATCTAATTAAATTTTAGAACATTTATGCTGCTATTGTGACTTAACTATGATAGTTAGATATAGTCCCTCGCGGCCTTTTTTTAGATTAATAAGATCTATAAACCCACGGTACATTTAATTTGTTCTATCATCAATAATTTTTGCTGTGCATGCATGAAAAATTTCATTGTTATACATTGGGTACCTATATTACAATTTTTGTAAGGATTTCAAATTTTTTTTAGAGAAATTATAACTTATTCTACTTACTGACAATTTGGCTTTCTATTTGTGAAAATTGTTAAAATCGGTCCAGGAGTTTCGAAGCCTATTCATTCAAATAGACAAACCAATCTTTCCTGTTTATAAAATTAGTATAGATACATATAATATTAGTACAGAATCAATATGTTTCATGTGATTGCATTGAATTTTCAGAATCCGATTAATAGTTTCAGAGGTTACCTATATTAAACAAAACAACTTTCTTCTTTTCCTTTTCCAGATTCGTAGATTTATTTTTATTATGAATGTTGTTAGTACTTTCACAATTGGATCTTGAAATTGATTGAATTGTAGGTCGAAGTCGAATCGAAAGAGGTCAAATTACAAACAATAATCAAACATTTTGTATAATATGCACTTTTTTATATTGTTTTCAGACAAAGGAATTTTGCCTGCAGAATGTAAGGAAACGGCAGATTTATTAATATTTATGGATAACATTTTCGACTCTGTTAATGGTAGCTACACAAAAAACAAACATGAAAAGCCACTACTTGGTCCTGCAACGCCAAATTCTCTTCACCACATGACATGGGAGGAAGGGATTAAAATTTTTGAAGCAATTTACTTTGAAAGCGCTACTGGAAAAAAAGAATCTGTTCCCACTGGGTGTGGACACTAAAGGGGATAAAAATCTTATTGAAAAAACTACAAAATGATTTTAGTGTAACCTCGGTGTGGTTGCGGCACCTCAATCAAGATCCCTTAGAAAATTTCTTTGGAGCGGTGAGAAGCCATGGGTGCCGCAACGTCAATCCTACTTGCAATCAATTTGAGTCGACTCTTGCAACTCTCTTAGTCAATAACCTCAACAGTGTCCACACCCGAGGCAAAAACTGTGAGGCAGATTTATGTGATGCCTTATATGAACTGATCATCAACAAAAATCCTAAAGAAACGTCAACCTGCACATTTGATTTTGCCTCTATCGTAGATTTTAATTTTACCCCAATAGAAAATAAGCAAAATGATCCTCGCATAATTGCTCTCATACAATATATGAGTGGATATTTTTTAAAAAAGGCAAAGTCAAATGTTTTTAAATCATGTGCTGGATGTAATTCAAATTTGTCATCAAATTAAGAAATAGAATACATTCAGTACAGGGAATATGCAGGTCGACGTTGGCTTTACACTCCCAGCCAAAGATTAATATAATTAATTTCAAATTTGCAAGATGTTGTAAACCAAATCATTAAAGACTATTTTGAAAACCAGAATATAAAAGAAATTTTGAAAACGGCAATTTATTTATTAATTGATTTTGAATTTATAAAATGTAAAGTGCACAAAGAAAAATTGATTATATATTTAGTGAATATTGTACTTTGGTGCTTGGTTTTCAATTATTGTAAGAACATTAATCGAATAATAGCTGGGAAAAGGCAAATTGATGATGATGAGGACAAGTGGCAAATTATTCAAGTCAATTCAATATTATTTATATTTAAATTTTATTATATTATTTATTAATTATGCCGTGTGGGGCCGGTTTTAGAATTGTCCCACCCCTCTCCACCCATGGGAGTCGTAAGAGCCGACTGAGGGAATACCAGGGGAGTGGGCAGCAGCACTCCTTCGAGTATTAACAACATCCACTGCGATCGCCAACCCGCCTGCCAGGCGTGGCGATTACGGCACTATCCCCCATTCTTGGGGAGGCCTATGTCCTGCAGTGGACTTTAAAAGGCTGATGGATGGATGGATTCATTAATTCAGTTTCACATGAGAGAGATATTCACGCGTCAGTGCATCTCACTTGTACTTATATGCTTGAATAATGCTCTAATGCTCACGCGCGTCTTCGCACAGCGGAACTTTTAAACAGTCTGGGAGGATGTTTGGCCCGCTAGATTTGTCTGACTCATTAAAAAATATTTTAAAATATTATAATTAATAATATATATAAAATTCAGCCTTCCTAAAATGACGTAAGTTCCCTCATTTTCTTATGGTCTTATTCATAATATCTTATCGGAGGTTTAAAAGCTCGCTAAAAGTAGATTGTCAAAAAGTGTTATTCATAATCGTTCGATAACGCTAAAACGTTTATTAACTCTCCGATATAGTCTCCTTGATTTATACAAGCTAGTAGCCTACTATAAACCTTTGATAAGCGTATATTAGCAAAAAAACATGGCTGATTTTGGTCAGCTGATTATGATGTTTGAAATGACAATTTATTGTGTATTGACATTCGATTTCTAATAGGTACATCCGACACGCATAATCTCATTTTTGTTGTTATAAGAAGTTTACGTTTACGATTTTACGTTAATTTTCTTAAATATGCAAGCTTTACAAACCCTGCAAAGTATTGCAGTGATTGAAAATCATGTCATCAATCGGCGCAGAAAAGTGTATCGGCAAAGAGGAAATCCTTTTTCTTTAGGGGATGAGGAATTCCGGGGTGCGGGTCGGGATACCTCCGCGTTGGGGCACCCTGGGCAGCGCCGTGAACTCGTCGCGGCAACAGTGCCTTCTGCGAGGAGGTTATCTCGCGGAAGGAAGCGGCGGAGAGGGCCAGGGAGGAGGATTCTTCCGCTGACCCAAAACCGCCCCCAGCGACTGGGGCGGCGCAGGCGCGAGTAATTGCGCAGCTAGGGCGGCTAGCTGAGGCTGCGGCTGGATGGACTGGGGAACGTCCACCACCCGCAAGGCCTCCCGCGAAGGTGCGGCGCTCCGTGTGCGGATGCGTCGCACCTTCGTCGCTCAGTAGAGGGTACCCGAAAAGGTAAGCCGCCGGCGGGCCACTGAAGTAATCCAACACAGTACCAGTGGTCCGTCAACACGGGCGGAGAGACGGCGGGTTTCTTTAGTGGGTGCGGGCCCAACACTACTCTGTTCGTTGCCCTGAACGACGGGGTGTGCGGTTAAATTTAGTTCGCGAAGACTTGCAGCTTTGAATATTATCATTCATTTTAAAATAATTTTAAATAATAAATCGTAATAATTTTATCTTCTTGTTAGTTGTTTATGTATCTTCTTATCTTCTTGTTTAATGGTTTTATTGCGGCAGTGTGAGTACAATTTCGCTGTTGTTTATGTAATAATTTTATTATTTTTGTTAATGTGATACAATCAAAAATTAAATTCTACCATTCACATTTCACCATTTTTTCTACGAAATTGCAACATTATGTACATTAAAGACATTTTAGTTGTCGGAGGTTTATCAAACGATTATGAATAAAGATTTTTATCGAACGTTTGATAGGCTTAAAAGACGTTTTAACTAATATAGGTTTATACCTTCGATAAGCATTTTGTTATGAATAAGACCATTAGTGTCTGTCAAAAGTACAAATTATTTGTGAATAAGGAAAAAGAGAACTTTAGTGCGAGCGGTAATCGAACCTGCGTCCCTTCCAATCCAGGGAAGTGCTATAAGCCACTGAGCTACCGCATTGACCTTTCGGCCATACCCAATCTCCTCATTAAATTTGTCTTTCGAGAGAGATTGGGTATGGCCAAAAGGTCAGTGCGGTAGCTCAGTGGCTTAGGTTCGATTCCCGCTTGCACTAAAGTTTTCTTTTTCCTCATTCCCAATAATTTGTACTTTAAAGTAGAGCATGTCAAGTGCCAAAATACAGATCAAAATGTCTGTCAAAAGTTATGGCCCACAGGAAGTGTCTGGCACTGTATATGTTTGTTTGTAACAATATCATATAAATATGACAAATTTACACTTTCACGGAAGTGAGGGCGGCCGTGTGGGGCCGGCTTTAGAATTGTCCCACCCCCCTCTACCCACGGGAGTCGTAAGAGCCGACTGAGGGAATACCGCAGGAGTGGGCAGCAGCACTCCCTTGAGTATTAACAACATCCACTGCGATCGCCAACCCGCCTGCCAAGCGTGGCGATTACGGCATTGTCCCCCATGACGGGACCGCTCGTGGCGTTCTCTTGGCGAGGCCTATGTTCAGCAGTGGACTTTGAAAGACTGATGGATGGATGGATGGATGGAAGTGAGAGTTGGGTGTGGCAGAAGAAGAACGAGAGTAGAATAAATGCAGTGGAAATGAGAGCTCTAAGAAGAAGTATATGTGGTATAATTTATTTTGAAAGATAGAGTAAGAAACAGTGTAGTGAGAGAACGATGTGGTGTAAAAGAAGATATAGTGACAAATATTGAGAAAGGAATGTTAAGATGGTTTGGACACGTAGAGGACGGATGAAAGCAAAATAAAAAATAGATACATATGGCGAGCGTGAATGGTGTAGTTGGGAGGGGTAGACCTCGCCGAACGATCTCTGACCAAATCGAAGAAGTTCTCGAGAAAGGTCAGATCATAAGTACCTACCCTTAACCGACGTGCATGTGTGAGGAATATAATGACAGTTAATGAGGCAAAAAAGGTGAACAAGGATCGTGACAAGTGGAAATCCGTTATCTCTGCCTACCCCTCTCGGAAAAAGGCGTGAGTCTATATATGTATGACATATGTAAAAAACTAGCTTTGCTACTTTGACGTAAGTTAGCATGAGTTTTTCTACCTTTGATACCTGCTACCTGTAAACCGGCCCCGCTTTCAGCTTAGCGAGTATTCATTCCTTTCTATGTTTGTTATATTACCGATCCTAAAAATTTCATCTTTCCTAATATCACGTAAGTCTAGGGTGAATGGGATCTGACTCTATAAGGTTCCATGTTCTTGTATTCCAGTATTACTTATGTTGTTATGTACCTGATGTTGAGTGATTTTTTTTAAATCTGAATAAATTAACATAATTTAATTTGATCTTTCTTTGATTCCTAAAACAACTTAAGAAGTAGAAGTACTTATTTATAGTATATGTTGACATGTGGTTATGTATATATATATATAGGTATAAAAATAATGCGTTTTGAGCGCCATATGTTATCATTAGTAAGAAATGTCTAATAGGGACAAAATGCATGTCATTGACATTAACAATTATGTTAATAAGCATTATTATTATTTGACAGAAGATAGATATTATCTTTGTAAATATTTTAAACAACAGGTAGCTGCTTCGCTATCATATTTTTTTTATACATCAGCCAAGAACTTGGCTAACAACTTTGCTTTTATTGAGCAATCTGATGTTGACATTTGAAATTTAAATGATGACATTTATACTAATAAAAATAATGACATTTGTACTAATTTAAATTACAATATGAGACGATGGGTAGATGGTTGTCACACGTGTCAGAGAGATTTTGTTTAAAATTTAATAATTTCTGTTTAATTCTGATCTAAATTATCGAAATTTTTCATTGCATTATCACTTGTGGATAGATATTTGTTTTTAGTGTAATAATTTGTGCTCAAATGTAGATATTGTACCTACTGGTAAGTTATTTGTTTCATTGTTCATTCATTCATTTGTTTTACGTTTTTCTTTTGTGTAAATCTTTAACTTTTATATGATGGAGAAGGAAATTTGGTCGGATACTCAGGAGCCTGAACCTCCTGATCCTCCGGACCCTCCAGATCCCCGTCCTGGTGCTTCATCACCTGAGCAAGTTTTAGTTCCCGGACTTAAACGCCGATTAATTGATAGTCAGGCGAGTCAACAATGCGAGTCGCTTAAAAAAAAACTATTATTGTCAAAGACCTAGCAGTAGCCTCAATTCAAAATATTTATACCCATCCCAGACTAGTTGTGAGTGTTAAATGTTACACGAATTTCGATAGTGGTCCTTATATTGTTCATATTACCCGGGCTGAACCAGACCCAATCGCTGGAACAGCTATTCGCCCAATCAAGTTTGGCCAATTTCTCTCACGAAACAAAATAAATAATATTTGCACAGATGGTATTAAAAAAGTTGGTAGAGGTAAAATCTCAGCTGAATTTAAAACAGCAGATGATGCAAATAAATTTTTAGATAATAAAATTTTAGAAATTTCTAAATTTGTTCCTGTAATCCTCACATATAATATCACTAAGATGGGTGTAGTACGTCAGGTCCCTGTTGATTTGTCCATGGATGAATTTGTGGAATCTATCATTTTGCCGAATGGATGTGGTCCTGTTCTCAAGGCCCGCAGGCTCAACAGGAAGATTAACGCAGATGGTAAGGTAACTTGGTCCCCTACACAAACAGTTGTCCTAACATTCCAAGGTCAAGTTCTCCCCAGCAAAATTTATTGTTTTCACACCAGCCTTCCTGTTGATTTATATCAATTCCCGACAATCCAATGCTATAACTGCTGTAGATTTGGTCATGTTAAAGGCCTTTGCCGATCCCAGCCTCGTTGCTACCGTTGTGCTCAGCCGCATGCAGGAGATTCTTGCAGTGTAATTGAGGCGGAAGCTTCTTGTCTGCATTGTTCGGGACTTCACTATGCTAATAGCAGGGACTGTCCCGAGCAAAGAGGCAGAAGTCCATTAAATTATTAATGGCAAAAGAAAAAATGTCATACCAAGAAGCATCCCGATCAATACCTAAATCCACTAAATCATATGCAGAAGTTGCACAATCTTCTACTATCATTAATAGCCCTCATCATCCATCAGTACTTAGACAACCATCCACTCACGCTCCCATTTCATACAGGAAAACTGTGTTCTCTACTCCCCGCCCCCATACGCCTCTGGGAAAAACATACGATAGAGCATCCCATCAGGCTCTTGTTGCTAACCCTCCTTCAGCTATGCCAAATGGTTGTGCTATATCTCCTGTTCCCTCTTCCAATTCTCCACCGGTACTCCAGGATGTCAATCTCCTGGAAATTCTGATTAATATGACATTTGACTTGTTAGGAAAATCAAATTCAAACATACCGTCCCACGTTGCCCAAAAACTTTCCCAAATCATTTCCCTAACTTCCAATAATGGATCAAGTTCCCATCCTGCAATGGAACATAAAAAGCATCAGACATAAGAAGCATGAGCTTCTTTTTTTAATTAGTAAATTTCAACCATCTGTCATTGCCATCTCGGAGACATGGTTAGTTCCTAATTCCCATTTTGGGGTTTCAGGTTACTCCTGTCTTCGGGATGATAGGGCAGATGGCTATGCCGGCAGCGCCTTATTTATAAGGCGTTACCTTCCCTTCTCACAAATTCATCTTCCTTCTGTTTCTCCTGACATTAATGTTGTCGCTGTAAATATTTTTAACATCTCATTTATATCATTATACATCCCTCACCCTCATTCATCCTTAATTTCAGACATTTTGTACATAATATCATCTGTTCCTCCTCCTGTTATTTTGATGGGTGATTTTAACGCTCATCACACCTCATGGGGTTCTAGCCATGACGATTCTTATGCACGTTTGTTACTAGACATTTTTGATGAAGCTGATTTATGTATTATTAATAACGGGTCTCCTACTAGGAGGGTATTTCCATCGCAAACCCCTCAAAGTGTAGTGGATCTTACTGCATGTAGCTCTTCTCTTGCTTCTACTTTGTCTTGGAACGTCTTGGATCACACATATGGTAGTGACCACTTTCCTATCCTTATCAACATATGTAATAGATCTACTCCAATTTTTGATTTCAATCCTTCCTTTAAATATCGTTTAAAAAATGCAGACTGGTCATCTTATGCATCTTCACTTGACAGTAAAGTAGTTTCCCTTCCGCCAGTAACTTCCAGTAATATTGTTGATATTTATTCTAAATTTGTTGATTCAATTACTTCAAGTGCTGATCAGACTTTTCAGACGAAAAAAAAATCTAAATTCAAAATTTCCCCTCCCTGGTGGGATCCTGAATGTTCGCAAGTTGTTAAGAATCGGAAAGCAGCTGAAAGACGTTACAATTTGAATATGACATCGGAAAATTTTTTGGAATACAAAAAAATTGCTGCACAAACTACTAGAATCCTAAAAAAGAAAAAGAAACAAGGTTGGATACATTTTTGTGAACAATTGTCTCCGAAAACTCCATCATCTTTAGTATGGGATCATATTAAAAAGTTTAGAGGATCCTTTAAAAATAACAATATCTCTTCTAATGATCCTTCCATATGGCTCCAGGCATTTGCAGATAAGTTGGCGCCTCCTTTTGTTCCAAATTTAAACGTATTTCCCTCATATCCATGTTCCCTTCCTTCTTTTAATAATTTTGAATTTCCCTTTTCTTTTTCCGAGCTCAGTCTCGCTTTAGAGGGTTTAATAGACTCCCCACCCGGGATGGATGGAATTCCCTATTCTTTTTTAAAAAATGCTTCCCTAAATACAAAGAAATATTATCTAGATCTCATTAACATCTGTTTTGAAAATGGTATGATTCCTCAGGACATGAAAAAAAACTTGTGATCCCCCTGCTCAAACCTGGATGCAACGCTTCAAATTTTAATAGTTACAGACCCATAGCCCTTTCTTCTGTATTATCTAAAATCTCTGAACATATGGTCAAGCATCGCTTAGAATGGTTGGTAGAGAGCAAAAAATTATTACCAAAATCTCAATTTGGATTTAGGAAGGGTATGAGTACAGTAGATAGTCTTAGTATACTATCTACTGATATCCATATATCTTTTTTTAAAAAACAGTATTTAGTTGGAGTTTTTATTGACATTGCATCAGCATATGATAATGTATTATTGGCTGTGCTTAAAAATAAACTCCTACATTTGGATATTCCCACAAAATTGACACGTTTTATATGTAATCTTTTTATGGAAAGATCCATTTCAATTAAACACCAAAATTCTTTCCTTCCATCCAGATATGTTTGGAAAGGTTTACCGCAAGGTTCTGTATTAAGTCCTTTATTATATAGTATTTACACCAGTGATTTAGAGTCTACAGTACTATCTTTTTGTCAAATTTTGCAATATGTGGACGATATTGCTCTTTATACTTCAGTTAAATCTATAGAAGAAGCAGAAATCCAATTAAACTCTGCTCTAAGGTACTTATCTGACTGGCTCCTAGAGCATGGTCTCTCTATATCAGCTTCTAAAAGTAAAGTAGTGATATTTACTAAAAAAACGGATTATTCCTAATATCACAGTTAGAGTTAATGAGAATGTGATACCTCAAGAGACCAAAGTAAAATTTTTAGGATTATGGCTTGATTCAAAATTATCTGGTATTTCTCATTTTGATTATGTTATACAGAAATGTGAAAAGAACATTAATATCCTTCGTTCTCTTTCTGGCGTATGGTGGGGTGCTCATCCTTTTACTCAGAAATTATTATATAATGCCATAATCCGTAGCCATATGGATTATGCCTCTTTTATCTTAGACCCTTGTAATAAATCCGTTCTTAAGAGACTTGACAAAATTCAAGCCAAATGTTTACGAATAATACTAGGGGCTATGAAGTCTTCACCTATTAATGCGATGCAAGTAGAGTGTGTTGAACCTCCTCTTTCACTACGTAGGCAATACCTTGCCAACAGATTTTTTTTTAAATTAACTCAAAAGTCTGATCATCCCCTTATCCCTAAATTGAGACAGTTGTCTGAACTTTACAACTCTCATAACACACAATCATCTCACCTTTTCCCTTGTATTCTCCGCAGTTATTGTTTATCTAACAATCTTGCCAATCCAGTTTATCAAAATCCCAGTCTGCCATTATATTCTCTTGATTATGATACATTGATTTTCCAGCCCAACATTATTTTGAATTTTGGCATTGATAAAGATACAATTGAGGCCAATAAGGTTTTCCAACAAAAAATACAAAGTGAATTTGAGAACTGGTACACTTTGTACACTGATGCATCTAAATCTTCAGATAATGCAGTAGGTGTAGCAGTTTGGATACCTTTCACAAGAATCATGCTAAAGTATAAATGTCCATCTGCTTCATCAGTATTTACTGGAGAGTCAATAGCAATTTTAGAAGCAATTAAATTTGTGAAATCACATAATTTAAATAATTCATTAATATTTTCAGATTCTAAAAGTTGTCTACAAGCAATATAAACCAATTTAGATAAAACCTTCTACTTAACATTCTCGTTGGCGGCAAGCACTCTACCTACTCCTAGCTCTTTTGATCTCACAGCACATCAATGCTCAGGTGATCACTCTCTATGTGACTGCCCCAAACTTTGTCGTACCTCAGTAATCAAATACCTTGGAGTCTTCATAGATGAGTTACTAAATTGGAAAAGTCATCTAAGTAACATAACGTGTCGGGTACGCAAACTTATTTATATTTTTAAACGACTCAGACACTCCGCCAATATGATTACTTTAAAATCAGTTTACTATGCACTGGTACAATCTCTTCTCTCGTATTGCATATCAGTCTGGGGAGGTGCCTGCAAGACTCATATGATACATCTAGAACGTGCACAGAGAGCTGTCTTAAAAGTGATGACAAATAGACCATTTAGGTACCCTACTTCCCTACTTTACAATGACTCTAAAGTCCTCACTGTGAGACAGCTGTTTATTCTGTCTGTTGTACTACGCAAACATGCGTCGTTGCATTACAGGGCTGAGAATATTAACAAAAGAATAAATCATCGTATTTGTACCATTCCTAAATTTAACACATCTCTAGCACGCCGACATTACAAAATTTTAGGCGCTCATTTATACAATAAATTCAATAAATATTGTAACATTCATATATTAAACCATTTTAAATGTAAAAAACAGATGATTAATTGGCTGTCTAGTGCTGATTACAGTGAAACAGAGGATCTTCTAACTCTGTCCCCCTTATAGTAATATTTATTTTTACTCATTTCCAACATACACACACAAAAACACACAAACACACACACACACACACACGTACAGACACACGCACACATACATACACACACACCACACACCTCAGAGTATTTTAAATCATTCCAGAAGCACTTGCATTGTTTAACATCCTCTGAACCAATTTATTTTTTTTAAAAGTGTCCGACTATGTGGAAAACGCTGACTTCCGTAACACAAGTTCAATCTTAGCTCGGAAGTCAGAGTTTAACCAGGCATGCAGTACTATGTTTATGTTTACTAACTTTATTGTATGTAAGTGTTATCATTATGTTTGTGTCAATAAACATTATTATTATTATTATTTTCATTTATTAACATAACATCACTAGATACATTTTTAAATAGTATATTATAAAAAATAACACAACATTTAAAAATATAAAAAGTGTGTAGACCCACTGGCAACGGGTACAGGGACCAAACTGCCAATGGCTAGGGCCCCAGAGATAGGAACTTCCGAACAATGCGTGCCGTATCCAGAAGTACCGCCTTCTGCATCAGACCCTTGACCCAGCCATCCAACGCGAGCCTCTTAAGATGTTGGTCGAGGCTCTTGGCTATCAGTCCATTAACTGAAACCACTATCGGTACAATGATCGCCGAGTCCACATCCCACATGTCAACCCGAGACTATATGCCTATGGGACTCACCTGGACGGTGACAGGCACGACAGATGTCTACTGTTCCGTCCCTTAGGATGTGTCTCCGGTAGTTGTTCGTCATGATAACTTCGTCAGTAATTGCACAGACAAAACCTTCGGTTTCTCCAAAGAGGTTGCCGAAACGTAGCCAGGCCACGGAAGCTAAAAAGTCTACGTCGGGCCCATGTAAAGCTCGATAGAACCTTCCGTGGAGCTCCTTGCTCTGCCATACACTCTTGCGGTCATCAGTACTGAGTACTACAGGTCTGCGCCAGTTCTTCTTAGCCAAGGAGAGCGGGGTGAGTCCGGAATCTACAGCGACCACATCGCGATGCATAACCCTGTCAGCACAGAGAAAATATTCCCTAAGGTTGTACACCTCACGATTGTGCAAGGTCTTGGCATTTAGGAATCCTTTATTATTATTATTATTATTATTATATTAATCCTTTCAGGTCTAAATCAAAATTTCCAATTATTTTTCAAATAAAAGATGAATTGTTCCAATGTCATAAACTTGGTATTAATATTATTTTGGCTTGGATTCCTGGTCATATGGGTATTCTAGGTAACGAGTCAGCTGATTGGTGTGCCAAGTCTGCAGCAGTTGTAGGTTCCCTTGATCATTTTCATGTATATTCATATGACATCTGTGCCTCCCTGAAATCAGTCATATTTCAGGATTGGACTGAACAATGGCATATTTCTAAAAACGTTAAAGGGTAATTTTATGGTGATATTCAACCTGAGATTCCCCACAAACCTTGGTTTTCTAAATTCAAAAAGGCTGATAAGGCTACCACCTCTACCATCTGTCGATTACGTTTAAACCATTTTTGCACTCCGGTATTCCTTGCTAAACTCAGGATTAGAGATAATTCCATTTGCGAATGTGGTCTGGCTCAAGGAAATATAAACCATATATTTTTTTGTTGCCCTAAATTAAACTGTTCTTTATATAATATTTTACCAACTGAAATCTCTCGTCCTACATCTTTTAAACTTCTTTTGTCTCTTGTATTTACTCCATTTATTAAAACACTTTGTAAATTCATAAAAGTCAATAAGATTAAATTGTAAATGTATGTACATATTATAGAGGTAATAGGGTATTTAGTTTAAAAAAAAAATAGTTTTGGTTTTGTTTATATTGTATTCCTGTAAGTAGTTGTATGTCATGTAGTTAGAGTTGTATTTTTTGTTTCAGTGTATCTCGTGGTAATCCGTCGTGTTGGACTCATTTTTCACCGTTTATTTATCTTTCACCGAACAAATCTCCTTCGTTTGACGGTCTACCTTAAATTAATACTCGATATTGGCGAAATTGTGCTGACACTGCCACAACAAGAGCCATTAAACAAGAAGATAAGATAAGATACAATATGAGACAATAGAGATATCCTCTTGCTTTAAAAATAGTTTATCAACAAATTATAATCTAATAAAGACAAAAGAGACATCCTCTTGCTCTAGTAATAGTATATTGTGTATTAATGATAAATTAAAGCCTATCAACCTGTTACATCAAAATATTCAAGGTATGTTTGGTAAAGAATTGGAAATTGAATTATTTATTAATGATTGTGAATTAGATATTCTTTGTATTACAGAACATTGGCTCAAAAACAATCAATTCATTTTCAATTTTCCCAATCACCAGGTCGCTTGCTCATTCAACAGACATTAGTATACGGGGTAGTGCCCTAATTATTATAGATAATAAAATTAAATATAAAGTACGTAATGATATTATGAGCCTCTCTGTTGAACGGGTTATTGAAATTGCTTGTATTGAGTCTGAGCAGTTCATTGTTGCTTGTGTTTATAGACCCCCATGTTCACCATATGATGATTTTGAGAGACACTTAGAGGATATTTTATTTAAAACCTCCTGTTCAAATAAAACAATTGTGATCTGTGGAGATTTTAATATAAATTTACTTAAAAATAGTACTATTACTCAAAAATTTATAACTATAATGAAATCTTATAACATGTACAATGTTTTTCTGGAACCTACTAGGATTACTTCTTTGAGCGCAACTTGTATAGATAATATATTTACAAATGCAAAACCAATTAATAAATCTATCATAAATAAACTGGAATCTGATCACTGTGGACAACTTGTGGTATTTCCTGGAACTAGTAGGGTCCATAAAGATAAAGTTGTTCCAATGAACTAGTCGCTTAGAGCTTTTTAAATGTAATCTATCTGAAAAAGTACCACGGTTGCCTTTTCATGACAACCCTTATTTTTTGTTTAGGCGGGAAAAAAATGTACCTAACCGCACACCCCGTCGTTCGGGGCAACGAACAGGGTAGTGTGGGGCCCTCACCCACTAAAGAAACCCGCCGTGTGCCTTCTGTCCGCCTTTATTGGCGGGCCACTGGAACTATGTTACATTCCTTCGGTGGTCCGCCGGCGGCTTACCCTTTCGGGTACCCTCTACTGAGCGACGCACCCACACACGGAGTATCGCACCTTCGCGGGAGGCCTTGCGGGTGGCGGACGTTCCCCGGTCCAACCACCCGCAGCCTCAGCTAGGGCGGCATTAGGCGCAAATACTCACGCCTGCGCCGCCCCAGTCGCTGGCGGCGGTTCAGGTCTGCGGAAGGATCAGCCTCCCTGGCCCTCTCCGCCGCTTCCTTCCGCGAGATGACCTCGTCGCAGAAGGCAGCGACCGCGGCCCAATTCCTGTCGGTGCCAAGCATCGCTCTAACGACGCTCGGCAGCGAGAGGTCCCCCCCTATTGCCGCGACGAGATCACGGCGCTGCTTCATGACAACCCTAACGATTTATATACTGCTCTATTCCATTTGATCAGTAATGAATTCAGCAAGAATTTTAAACCTAAAACTGTAACTATTGGCGCTCGCGCGGGCTTTAGTGAATGGGCTACCTGTGGTGTTTATAAAAGTAGACTAAGGTTATATGAACTTTATAATGAAAAAACCTATAATCATAACCCAATATTTTTGGAATATGTAAAAAAACTATTCCAAAACATTCAAACGAGCCTGTTCCTGTGCTAAATCACAATATCTGTAAAATAAAATCAAAAAATCCGGCGATATTATTAAAATGACTTGGAAGGTGATAAACAGTGAAACTGGTAGAGAAACAGTGCGCAAGAGGGACTTTAACTTGAAAATAGATGACAAAAATGTAAGAGCGAATCGAGAAGTGGCAACGGCATTTGAAAATTATTTTACTAATATTCCTGTTTTAACAACAAAACATCTGACGTTGTCTCCTACTGCAGCCGAATCGCTCCTTAGGCAATGTGTTCCGATATGTAATACTTACTTTAAATTCTCGGATGTCAATGTAAACAGCGTTATAAATTCTTTTAAGTCTTAATATTAAAAAAACTGCGGATTTATGGGGTATGTCTGTTAAGTTAGTTAACTCAATTATTCATATTATTGCTCCCTAATTGACATCTGTGTTTAACGGTTGTTTTGTTAATGGTGTATTCCCCGACCTTATGAAGTTTAGTAGAGTAATTCCTTTGTTTAAATCTGGCAGTACCTCAGACCTTAATAGTTTTCGTCCAATTTCTGTACTACCGACACTAAGTAAAGTATTTGAGAAGCTTATTCTCAAACAAATGGTTGATCATTTTGACAATCATAATTTTTTTCATAAAAACCAGTTCGGCTTCACAAAGAATCGCTCTACTACTGATGCAGGTCTAGAATTGTTAAAAACCATATTTAAAGCTTGGGAAGATTCGCACGATGCGTTAGGCGTATTTTGCGATTTGTCTAAAGTATTTTACTGTGTACATCATGAAACCCTCATTAAAAAGTTATACCATTACGGAATCAGGAACAGGGCTCTCGAGCTTTTGACTTCTTATTTGAGCAATAGAATTCAAAGGGTCGATGTTAATGGCACGTTATCACATGGGTCTGTCATGACAATGGGTGTGCCGCAGGGGTCCATGTTGGGGCCATTTATGTTCTTAGTCTATATTAATGACCTACCATACTACGTAGGAGATAATTGAAATATTGTGTTGTTCGCAAATGATTCATCTTTATTATTTAAAATAAGAAGGCAACAACTTAATTATGACGATGTGAACAACACACTATCTAAAGTTGTTCATTGGTTCAATACTAATAGCCTTTTAAGTGAAAATAAAATGAAATGTATAAAATTTACTACACCCAATGTAAGGCATGTAGAAACCAATGTACAATTGAATGGCGTCGAACTGGACCTTGTGGAGTCCACGGTTTTCCTAGGTATCACTATAGATAACAAAATCCAATGCGGCCCCCACATTAAAAAATTGTCAGGTAGGCTTAGCTCAGCGGCATATGCGGTAAAAAAAATTTGATTATTGACTGATGTTGAAACGGCTAGAATAGTTTATTTCAGTTACTTTCATAGTATTATGTCCTATGGCATACTGCTATGGGGATGCTCCGCCGATTTAAATTCTATATTTGTACTTCAGAAAAGGGCCGTTCGTGCAATCTATAATCTAGGCCCGAGAGTTTCCCTTAGACAGAAATTTAAAGAAATAAATATTCTAACTGTCGTGTCGCAATTTATATATGAAAATTTTTTTATGTCATGAAAAACATCAGAAGCTTTGATAAGTATAGCGACGTTCATCACATTAATACAAGGAACAAAGGCAATCTTGTTGCTCACAGTACTCGTCTCCACAGAATCAGTAGATCTTTCATGGGGCAATGTATTTCTACAATAAAATTCCTGAAAATGTCCGAAACATGCCACTAAATAAGTTTAAGAAAGCCATAAAAATTAGACTTTGTAATCAAGGTTATTACACTGTTTCGGATTATCTTGAGGATAAAACTAAATGGGCTTGAGCTGCTCCTCATTCATTAATTTTCAAAATTGTTTTATAAGGTATAATGTAATTTTAGTTATAAAGATTATATTAAATTGTAATAAATTGGCAATTTAAAAAAGTGGCCCATGAGTTTCTTGCCGGGTTCTTCTCACAAAAGACTTTACTACGGAATCCGGCCGCTTGTGGCGATTGCAATCGCTACTTTGTTATTGCGGTTGCACTCGCCTCAGGCGCTCGTGTTAATTATTTTAATTATTAGTGTATTATTGACGATTTTAAGTGCTACATAATAGGCCTATGAAACAAAGATATTTTTGAATTTGAATTTGAATTGGTTCAGTCTAATTCATTACCTATTTCGATGTCGAAGACATGTCTCTATTCCTGTTTATAATAAGGTTTCCTGTTTATAATAAGGTACTCTGGGGCCGTGTGCATCTGAGCACGCATATTGTCCGTGTTGACCGTTAACGAATCCATGTAAACAACGAAGCCACAGGTTTAGCCTACAAGCTAGCGCTAGATATAAAATAAAAAACTATAATATTTCATGTATTTATTTATTCAAATGTAGTTTATACTCACTTACAAGGTAATTTAATTTACCTATACATTAAAATAAACTAAATTATTCTTACATTCAACTTAAATTTATCTCTCCATAATAACGACACATTGTGACAGCATTTTTACAAAGCTTAAAAACAAAACATGTAGTACAAATATACTATTAATGTTCTTGTATTTCCACTTTTTCCTATACTTAATCTACGTTATATAATATTTTTAAATTAGCAAAACCTGGCTGTCATGTTTGGAATTATTCGATTAACGGTGACCATATTGGATAAATATACTATAATATATACGAAAGACGTCTCAATACGGCCCAGATTTCGCTATTTACTACGCACGAAGTTTTTGTTATTTTAATGTGATCATTGCACAATTTTCGAATAAGTCTTCAGGGACATATGCGGTCTAGTCAGAGAGATTTCTGTGCGAAAATTCTCGCCATGCCAAATTTATTATCGTAGGTATTATACTGTTTAATATATTTTTTAAACGTCATACACATGCAGCATTAGGTGAGCGAATCAGAGAACTTAAAGCGACGTAAAACAATACCTTTCTAAACAAAAATCAAAAATCCCACGGCGCAACTTAGCAAAACTTTTTGTAGCTTTATAATACTTTGGTACCTAATTCCTAGTAAATTTTAAATAGCTGTCAAAATTAGTCTCAATAATCACGGCAGTTCTTTCATGTCCCCTCGATACAGAGAAAACGTAAAAAAAACTATCACGCCTAGCCGCTGCGTTCGCTCACCTTTGTACAACATTGTAAGGGTGGAAATTGACGATGCATCAAATATCAAAATAAATGACCTAAAGAAGGTCTTATTATACACAATAAGAAGAACGTGTCTATCCGAAAGGGAACACAATCACCACGTCACATCGCACTGCTTTGGGTGTGTCAAACTCTTTATACTTCTCGAAGTATCTGAGCCAAAGCTGATTCTTCAGAAAGATAATTTAAGAATGTCCTTTGTGTTTTATGGTGTCTGCTACCCCATCTAATTTTCTTTTCTATTTTAGCATTAACTTATTAGTCGAATGATCGATCTCTTATTCCTGGTAGGGTACTTAGGATTTGTGCCAGCAATCTTTGTATCTTCATCCATCGGCTTATTACAATGATTTTTTATTTATATAAAGAAATTGTCGAGTCAAAGCAATGAATAATTCAAATTTTGACGGTTTTCGTTAACGGTTTATAAATGATAGGTAGCTCACAAACGGCGGCTAGTTGAGCCGCCGCGCCGTTTGTAAGCAAAGATAACAAATACATTGAGAATGAATTATCATAATGTTGTTTTTCTTGGTCTATCTATTAGTGTTTTTCTATTTCACAATCGAATTTAATTTGTAACACAAATTTTGTTCAACTACTATTGTATCTTCATTGTCATTTTCAACACATACGAAACTATTGTAAGTACAAACGTTACTACCAATTTAATGACATCAGGAATATGTATTGGTAAACGTAAACGAGACCAATTAAATTAGGTGATAAAGATTGTTTTCAAACCTATATAGGTACTTAATTAAAAATAATATTTAATTTAGAAATGCTGCATTTGTTTTTGTTTGGTTAAACGAACATTTTGTTCTCATTTTTGTCAGCACAAATGGTTTACAGAAAATCGGGCGTAAGTAATGCATTGGACATCATAAAAAAAATATATATAACATATTTTCATATAAAAATAAATAGTTAACAATTTTAGCTTCTCTGTTACTACCTAATTTTAATATATTTAATAATTATTATATATTTATTACATTATTATCTAATAAATACTAATTTAAAAAAATCCCATTCATATCATCGTATAGATTTCACATTAAATTTTTAAAAGCATATATTTTAACAGCTGTCAAATCCATTTTAATCAAAATAAAAAAGGACTGAAAATAACCGATTCTGTATTTAAAAAATAATTCCTTGTTATTACAATAACTTGTTTAAATAGAATAAGCAATAGTAAGTAACTGGAGTAAGTAATGTAATCTCACAATAAATAAGAAATATTTTGATATTTTTTATATATCTTTTTTACATTTGACATGCTTAAACTAAATAAATTAACACAAAATGTGAAATCGAAAATAACAGCCGCGAGCAGGATTTGAAGCCACATTCAGCCATCATGACAATTGCTCGGGACTTCGAATCTCGCTACGTCATTACTTCCTTAATGCTTTGGGTGAGTGGAAAACATCTGGGATCTTATCCCAGAAGATGCTGGTTCAAGTCCTGCTCATGACTGTTATTTTTGACTTTACATTCTCACACTTTGTGTTAATAAAAGAGAAAAAAAAGAGGAATTAACAAAAATTTGAGATTACTGAACCGGAAGAGTAATTAAAAATATAGGAACTTTCTTATGATCTTACTCATTTTCATTCCTTTAGCTGGAAATAAATATCTATGTCGAAAATCGCTTTCGAATCCGCCAAAACTGTGAGATCTCTAATGGCTCTCGTATAATAAAAATACGGCACCACTCGTGTGTACTCGCCAAAGTAAATATCAGTGTAATTTATATAGACCGTATGCGCAAAAGCTGCAGATCTTTATAGCCGTAGTTGCGAGACGTTATAAAACATGATTCTCAGAATATTCGACTACTTACTCTCAAGAAGTACATAAAAACAGGAAGGTGATATATTTTGTTCAATAAAAAATAGTAATCCTTCTAATTTACAAGTCCTGTAAATAACCATTTATAAAAACACCTACTTTAATTTAACTTTCGCGAAATGATATGGTGAGCAACGGCTGTACTGTGTATAGTCCAGTTCATGAGCAGCGGTAACTAGGTACCTACAATCGGGTGAGCCGTTCTCATCTGCTGCCATAAGCAATAAAAAATAACATTTAAATTATACCATTAACTAAAATGGCAAGACACTTTAGGATCTGAACTGCTGAATTTATGGAGTTCCAGAAAGTGCAGACTACGATCACCTTCCTGATATAATGATTTATCAACACGAGTAGTCATATCTGGTAGTACCTAAATCGTCTTTGGAAAAGATTAGTAATTATCATCAGTAATAGATCAAAATTATGATTCTGATCTTAACACAACTAACGGAAAAGGTATATGCACAACAGAATCACAAATTACATAGAATATCGGCATCCTTCATTCCGTAGCTATAGCCAATTGCACTTTAGCCAATACTGTTCCATATCTAATTAATGTACTTAAAATAGAACATATTTATTATGACGTCTTATATCTAAGTATAATACAAAATGATAGTTTTTCTTACACACAAAGTTATGAGCGAAATATTAAAACAATCCACTAATTCCTTCAATGTCTTTGCATATTTATGAAATCACAGTTGCTTACAATATATGCTCAATTCACATAACCAATATATTCAATATTTCCTAATTGACACAACGTCTTAAGAATTTGGTAGTGGCTTCAACGGTCCTAGACTTAATAACCCATCTGCTCCTAGTGCCTGCAAACTATTTGTCAAACCATTTTGTGCGTTATGTACCGAGATTACTGGAATTCCAAAGCAACCGCTTGCTTGTTCCCTGTTGGCTAACGGTATAAAACTATAAATGCCTAAATTACTCAAACGTTTTAAGTTGTCCTCTTGAGACAAGTCCACAACAGGCAATCCTAATTCTCGGTTTGGCCCTGTCACATTGTGAAATACTCTTTTATGGTGCTGAAGTTGTAAGGATTTTGGATAAGATGCAGGGCATTCGTCACATTTAAACACGGGCACTTTGCTTTGCGGATGCGCATTTGACATATGCACTGCAAGAGAATTCTGGTTCATAAACATCTTTTTGCATATCTTACAAGATAGCATTCCACCTCCCACTTTAGCTTCGGGAATAGAGAAATTGCTAGATTTTGACGTATGCTTAATGCTCATACCGGCGCCTAAATTAGGAATATGAGGCACAGGTCTTTCTGGAGTCGGCGATCGACTTTTCTGCTTTTGTTTGATGCTGATGCCCCGCGATGCTAATACATTCGCCATTGCACTTGCCTCTTTATTAACTGTTTTCTTAGTAACAGATATTTGACTGCCAAAGTTTAGTCTATCTTTTGCACCCTGAACGCTATGTATCATTGGCATGCCTTCTCTTTGTTTTTGCATAGCCATAACTTGACAATCCTCGTTATCATGTTTACCTGGTAGCAGCATATCTGTTCTGCGCTTCTGACCAGGTCCACCCGTCATACCTGCTGGTCTCTTCATAGGCATGCGCATACCAGGTTTCTGTGATCGCACTTGTCCTTGGACCTGTATACCTGGTCTTATAGAAGGTCGCGGTCCCCTAGGATTCACCATACGTGGCCTAGTGCCAGTTATATTTGCTCCAGGCGCCATTCTTATTTGATTTGGCGACGGCATTTGTGCACCCACACCCGGTCCAGGGGCTGGTCCACCCATCTCCGACCCACTTACATTTTGTCCAGGTGGCAACATCTGCCCGATTGTTTGGCCCACGGGAAAAGTCTGTACATTCTGTATTTTAATATTACTTGAAGGCTTCATACTTCCACTAGGACTGGATGGTGGCGCAAAAGCTGCACTAGGTGGTCCCATTTGACCAAGTTGAGAACTCATATTACCCAAAGGTGCTTGATTATATACAGCCTGTTGCATGCCTTGAAGCGGTGAAGCATTAGAGTACGGCGACGAAGTTGGAGGATATTGATTTTGTGGCATAGGGCCTGGATACCCTGGTTTAGGCATGTTCGCTTGATACTGGTTATATCCATGCTGATTTCCAAGGTAACTTTGTGCAGGGTATTGGCCAGGCATCGTTTGTCCTGGAGCGCCATACATATTGTTACTGGCTTGGGAATAATCTGGTGGCATATTTTGCGCAGGTGGGTAAGAGTTATAAGACTGCGGCGGCATCATCATGCCACCTCCTCCAGGGTAGGCTTGGATGTTAATCATGACATTTTGCTGGTGAGTAAAGCCAGGTCCACTGCTTCCGATAGTAGATAGTTTACCTACTTGGTCAGCTAATTGTTTTACTGGCAATAACGACGAGAGAATATTAGAATTCGGATTGTAGGTCATAAGTGACGATGAAGTCGGAGCGATAGCTATAGTCTTTGAGTGTCCTGTCATCCTTATGTGGTCTTCAAGCAAAGATATATCAGTGAATCTCGTGTTACACATATCACAAGTATGTTGAGGCCCTAATGTATCTAAAGATATATATTCGCTCGCTTCTGATATTGAAAGATTCTCTTTCTTAGTCGCACTAGAAAGCAAACTCTCAAAAATATCATCTGTACTCTTTTCCAACATGTCTAGAGGTGGTTTGGAATCAGGTGCATTCCAATTGAAATTATGTTGCTTTTCAGTAGAAGGTGTAAGTCGTGAACTAAGCATACTTGTTGAACTGTAATTAGGTTGCGTAGTGGAGTATGATGAAGTAGGATAAGACACGGGAGCATTTTCAGTTTTAGGTACAACAATAGGTTTAATATCAGGCGCTGGTGTGGCAGATACGACGCAACAATCATCGTCTTCGTCATTAGAATCACCGTTTATTTCTATGATAGTTACGCCCGGGTCTTCCTGTTTCGTGACCGGTAGAAGTGGAGTAACCGTATTAGATGTTGATGATGCGTTATTAGATTGTGGAAACTGCGGTGTAAGGGGCGACTGCGAAGTTGAAAAAGGTTGTGATGAGGATGATACTTCAGGTTCTGTTTTAACTCTGGCTAAAATTGGTGTAGATGTATTATTACTTGGAGGTGGAGAAGCTCTTTCGGTTTTAATGTGACTAGCAAACAAGGGAGTATTTGACGGTTGGGTTTCAACTGCTTCAACCTCTTGCTTGATAACAACATTACTAGTATCATGCGATTCTCTTCTCTCTGGTGTAGCCACGGAATTATTAGCAATAATTGGTTGTTGGATTTCTGTTATCTTAGTACTTTCAGTTTTTACTATATCTTTAGGAGACACGGAAAAATTCGCTCCCCTTTTAGGAGTTTGTTTAACAGAAGGCCTGCCCGGAGGCCGTAGCTGCTGAATTTCTTTTATTGATACCTTAGCCGGCCCTGGAATATGTTTTTGTGATTCCTTTTGCACCGATATTCCTTCTAATTGTTTAAGAAGTGTCGGTTTGGTCGCTGACTTCGATGAATCGTCGCTTTCAGATGATTTCTGTTTATTTTTCATACTTTCCTCATTATCTCCATCAGAATCATTATCGACCCCAGAACCATCCCCTTCTCCCGATTTATCAGGATCTTCATCATCTTTATATTCGTTTCCACTCCCCTCTTCTTCTTCTTCATCAGAAGGATTGAAATCTTTTAAGCCATTAATTACTTTGAATGAATTCGTGTTATTACCTTCCGATTTTAGTTTCAATTTTATACCACCCAATTTTTCTAACTTTTGCATAACGTCGTTTGAGTTCTGTTCCGGATCTGGTTCCTTTTTTATCGGGGTATTACCTTTCTTGATAGTAAATCCTAAGCCACTAAGCTTATTTAAAGCAGCATCGGAATTTTTATTTTCAGACTCACTAGGTTTTTTTAGAGACAATCCAGTTTTCTTTAGTATTTGGGATATATCAATCTTTTGAGGAGTTTTGGCGGCCGGTGGTGGAGGCACATCCTCCTCTTCTTCTGACCAGTTCTCATCTCCGGAGAGGGGCGCGTCTTCGTCGTCCGACGGCAGCTTGTCAAGCACCACAAAGGGCAGTGACACGTGTTGAATTAAATGATTTTCTAGTTCCTCCCAATCTATGAAGTCCTCGTTACAAGTAAAACAGTGGTATTCCTGTTTAGGTTTCTTTATCAGTGCACCTGTAGATTGAAGCCTCGCTAAAATGCTTGCAACATTACCAACCTTTGAAGTTTCCTCTTCCTTTTCTTCTTCAGGGTAAGTAGAATCTACAGGGTCTTGATATTCATCACCTGTAAAGAAAAAAACATAACGTTCATGTACATTTTTCAAAAAGTTATAATAATTGAATCTTACTGACTAACCATGCTGAAACTAACGGAAACTATCTGACCAATAGTTTGGATTCAGGCATCACTATTTAACGGTGGAGCAAGCACAAGATTTTTTGACAGGATAATGCAATGATATTTTTCATAAGTTTTTCAACGTAAAAACAACAGCCCTTCTTTAACTCGTATTTAAAATCAGAAACAAATAACTCAGCTATTATTCTCTATTAAATTCTTATCTAACAATGAGGTCACCGCAGGCATACAGATGCCTGCCCTAGGATCTTGTTTTAGGATGGCTATAGAATCGAGACGGAGTTGGACTTCACTAGGGGATGAATTATTTAGCAATTAACGTTGTCTTTCTAAAAATATAATTCCCAACCCGCGGATATACATAGTTAACTTTAAATCGTATTTTAGTGTACGTGAAACGAAACGCAATTTACAGGAGTATGACCATTTTATATATTTTTTTGTGGTCAGTATCGTGAAATGGAAGGTAATCAAAGTTTTAACTGTCATTATTGACAATTATTTACTGCGAGTGCGTCATTCATTCCGTTTTCCTTGGGGTAAATCATAAATAATATACTAATATGTAAATTGAAGATATTATGTGAGAGCATACAAAATGTTCTAGCTTGAGGTTACTTTTTAATAAACTTGAAACTGAAATATCTCATAAAATAAGCGTCTCCACGGAGGGAGTGGGGTAACAGGGGGTAGCCCTAAACTTCCGCCCTCCCTTTCCTACAGCTTCATTCTATATATTTCCCCTTGTTGTTGTTATTGGTTTATGGTTTACAGCGTATAAATAAATCACTTATACGCTGTATACCAAAATCCCTACCCTGAATTGCAACAAAGACCCTATTTCACAGGGTCTTTGTTACGTCACTTATTCTTCAACATGGACTCAGTTATATAAAAATCTGGTGGCTATTCAAGCGAGCACTTTAAAGTCAGTTCTAGTAATTAGTTGGGCGTCAATATAATTAATACAAAATCGAAGGGTACTCAAGACTCATAGAATAAATGACAGTCCAGTCATCAGCCGACTGCTCCAGTATACGGCGATTTAACGGGCAGATCCCCAATGCTTTGCGCCACGACCTTCGCCAATTTAATCCTACCCATATTTAAGAAGTGACCTAGCACAACCAAGGCTTAAGTGTTCGCAAAAAATCTGTCTGCTGGCCAAAGCCAGTCGACGAAGCTAAACCCAAAACGACGGAATTATCACAGATGTGGAAAGCCCTTCCTCAAATTCTTCGACATTTTCAGGGGCGACGTTTCGGACTCGCGGTCCAGGAGCGGGGTGGTACTGTTTTTCAAATATTTCTCAATTATGGACTTTTCAAGAGGGACCTATCGCCCGACAGAGGCCTTTTGAAAAATGCTCATCCCATCTCACTCTTGGAAAACAGACTGATGAGTTGTTCCTGAGTCATTATAAGTCTCGCGCAGGATCGATGTTTGCTTGCCTCTCAAACAAGCCGGCTTTTTCTTCGGGACCCTATAGTACCACAGACCACACACATACGTTGCGCCAGATTATACAGAAAACCAAGGAGTATAATCAGCTCCTATGTCGAGTGTATATGGTTGTAGCTTGGAACGATCGAAATTTGGGAGGTGCTGCAGTCCCTTCAGTGGTGCCAAATTGACTATCGTTATATCCAAATATGCGTGCTTGTACGTACGCCACCATGTCGGTCCCAATTCAGGGCAAGAATACGAAACCAATCCAACTACAGAAAGGTGTTGTGCGATGTTATGTCCGCGGAACTCTACCGCTGCATTGGAAGATATCTTCAATATCTTAGACTGGACCGGATTTGGCATCAACATCAATGGCGAATACAACACGTAACATTGATTTGCAAATTTTATTGTGGTAATGGCGAGAAATCGCGGGGTGTTGGTACTATGCTCAACAACGTCAGCGCCGATTCCAGACTGGTGGGTCTAAGAATGAACATGGACCGACCTTCTTCGAATTTAAAACAGGATATGTATAAATTTAAAAAGCTAAAATAGTTTATTGGTTCATAATTAAAAAATGGCATAAGTAACGCGACATGTGATAGTAGAACAGCTTAATATTTTATATGGATATACAAAAATAATGAAGTTAGAAAAAATCTCACAGAGAAAATTTCACACTAGACGAACTATTTTGCATCGGGGCTCGTAGTAGTGTACCAGATATTCAAGAGAGAAAAAAGTTCTTTATCTATATTTTAAATGTGCTCTTTTTTGCCAATTCTAGTGTAATGCATTTTATAATTCTTATATATGGGTGAAAAAATAGTTCCATACTGCTTATTTAATTCCTTCACTAATTGACTGTTTGAACAGCGTTTAAATTAACTAAAATAATATGCATTGGATATTCATATTTTATGTGGAGGAAATGGGGTGGTTTGAACTTTGCATTAAATAAATAAATAAAATAAATATTCACGGACATTTTCACACAACCTCGAAATGTAACCTCGTTTTTAAAATAGAAAAATCAAAAAAGTATTTTTATCTAGGTACTTATAATAAAGAACGACATTATGATTCAGGGTTTCTCAATTTCCCATTTTTGGAAGGAAATGGGTGGAGAAAATTTGTATAAGTGTTGCTTTTTATAATAAGAAATATAATATTTTATAATAAGTAAATTCTATCTAACTATTCATACTAATCCCATCAAAACATAAATGTGAAATGAGAGCCAAGTTCAATATTATGATATATGCCTTGGTTAAGTACAAATTATTTGTGAATAAGGAAAGAGATTTTTTGGTACGAGCGGGAAACGAACCGTGTCTTTTCCAATCCGGGGAAGTGCAGCCACTGAGCTATCGTACCATTCTTTCGATCATCCCAATCTCTTTATCACATTTGTCTTTATGACCATGTAAATGCATTCCGATAGATGGCGTTGGTCGTAAAGTATCGATAATATAGAAAACAGCTCATTTTCGTACCAATATATGTTAAATACTTTGGAAAAATCCAAAAATGCATGCCTCATAATCTTTGTTTTTCACAATAAAATTGATTATTTGATAAGTAACGAATAATGTATTATTTCTTACTAAGTAGTTTTCAATAAATCACATAGATAGCGCTAATTTCAAAAAGTACTAATGAGGTTTTCATGTCTTATACGCCATCTAGCGCTAATTTTAAGAAGTACTTCTATATTGGTCTATAGAAATAGTTCTCACGAAATAAGGATAGCACTGGTTTTAGTGTCGCGTCGAGCGTAAATAGTCACTATTTTTTTTTTGTTTATTTAATAACATTGAAACCACACCGAATCAGACCGTGAAAAGTGATAGGACTCTATTCGTAGTTATACTGTATCATAAAAGAAAAGAAAAAACTCGATTACTAAAGTATTTCGGTCGTTATCGTGTTAACATACATTACCTACAACACACGGACGTTCAAGACAGACCGTGCAATATTCTTATGATATTAAAATAGAGCGGCGTGATAAGCCGAATTGCTGTTATAGCTTTACACAAACTAGCTATGGAGCTTCACACTCCATCCATTTGGTACTAATAGAATGTTTGTGTACCAGGCTAAAGAAAATATCTAGCCCCACATAGCATTCTTACTAAAAAGGCGAGCAAAGCAGTTAAGGCAAAATAATTCCAAAAAATGTTCGATAGCAAAATATTTTAATATCTCCAGAAATTAAGACAGATTTTCAGCTTATAGATGATTAGTCATTATTTAACCCATAATTTAAAAATGAATAAGGTGGTTTGTATTAAGGCAAATGGAAATAATTTGAATGAGCTGCATATTTTTAATGCACACATATACATTACTTTAATTATGCTTATACATTATATTAATGTATAAGCATAATTACACACATTAACACACTACAGTTATAAATGTTTTATGCAATTGAAAAATAATACCTTTTCCTTGTAACAATATTTATGGCAAGACTAGGTATTATTTAATGATCAAGTAAGTAAGTATTTATTTGCAACAATCAAATCAACAAATATGTTAGGTTTATTGGATTTTAAAAATTGAGGCACATGGCTGATGGATTTTTGTATAGGAATATTGGTATTTAGAATAAGAACATAACATATGGATAAGAAATACTGTATTTGTCATATTTTTTGTCTGAGGCATATGTTAAGCTACCAGTAACGCCTAGTTACGATTTTTTTATATATTTATAATATATAAGGAATAATAAAAAATATATATAATGTAAATTATATATTTTTAAAGTACAAATTATTTGTGAATGAGGAAAAAGAGAATACTTTTAATATGTACTTTAAAAGTAGCTGAGCATGTCAAATGCTAAAAAGTATAGATCAAAAATATATATATTTTTTAATTATTGCTCTCGGCTGGGCGGCCTTTTTGCCTGGGCGGCCTATCTGCCTTTTTTGAAATTAAAAATTGTTATATTTTTTATAATAGATAACACGTCTAGAAATAAATTGAAATTACTATGTCAAAGTCCAAAACTAAAAGTGTGATAGTTTCTCAGTAAAGTGTCCCACAATATGCATAGATTGTGAGATAATACTAACATTTCTTTAAATTATTTACAATACACTAATTTACTATATACACCAATATAAACGACCCTTTCCATAGCAATAGCATACGCAACAAAGATTCCAATAATGTGTTTCCTAAAACAATTGGCGGACTAAACAAAAAATTACGGTATTTTAATCAATAAAGCCTTTTAATTCAAGTGGTTTATGCAATGGATTTAAATTAGTTTGATCCAAACACTTATTTTATACAAAACAATTTGGCTATGAGAAGCATTTAGTTGAATATTTACTTATATTTTCTTTTTACAAACCCCTTGAATATAAGGGCTGTTGGTGGCCTTTGTAATTTACATATCCCAGAGTGAGCTCTGGTCCATCATTTAAATTAAATTATTATGGTCTGCATTGAAATGAAATTTTAAAAGCTGATATACAATAAAGTATGTGTTTCCCTATCACAATACAAAAAACCTTAAAATTACCAATAAAAACAGCATTTCACATCAAAAATTACTCTGTTAGTGTGAATAAGAATTTTTTTTTGTGAAATACTTGTAACTTTTTCTATTATTTGTTAAAGAATACAATAAGTCTTATCATAAATTAATATCATCAAACCAAATCATGTTTATTTATACAAAATAATATGTTGTGTACATCCTTAGAATAATTACACCTAGAACGATAGTTCCCTTCAAAGTGGCCCGTTAAAAGTGAGGCAATAATATAATCTATGTGTGCATAAGGTACTTGCATTTACGCTTGACGAAACGCACACAGTGAAAAAATAATGTTGATAATACATTAAATTTTCCCTAAAAATAGGGAAGTTGAAACTATTTCACACTTATAGTTGTGATCACATTACAAATTAGATTACACCTTTTATTTATTTGGAACTCATCAATTCTTACTGCTGAATTGATGACAAAGGCCATAGATCCCATACAGAAATATAAGTGCAATTCGTTTACCGAAACTACTTGGTCGTTACCCGTTTTGTTTACATCCTAAACAGTGTAACGTACCTATTTACCAGAATACACGAATATTGCCGGCATGATGCACTAAAAAGAGTGAAATAAAAATAATCAGAAGGAAACCTAAAACCAAATCAACACATAAAATTACATATTATTATTATAAGTAAGTGACGCGGAAGTACGCGAACTTGTTGTTTTTTGTCTCAGTTTCCTTATTAATCAATTTAATTTAATCAAAAAGAAGAAACCGGCCAAGTGCTAGTCGGACTCGCGCACGAATGTTTCCGTACCATTGACTAGGTATACTATCTCCGTTCTTTAGATAGGTACAGCCTGGTGACAGACAGACGGACAGACAGAGCCAAAACGAGTAAAGAAACACGTTTGTGTATGGGAGGCCCCCTTAAATATTTGTTTTATTTTAATTTAATTATTTATTTTTAAAGTGAATATACATATAACTAAATATTCTGTGAATATTTCAAGCGTCTACCTGTTGCCGTTATCAACAGCGAGCATAAAGAGGCAAAAAAAAATCACGTTTGTTGTATGGGAGCCCCCCTTAAATATTATATTTTTTTGTTTATAGTATTTGTTGTTATAACAGCAACAGAAATACATCATTTGTGAAAATTTAAACTGTCTAGCTATCGCCATTCTTGAGATACAACCTGGTGACAGACGGACGGACAGACAGACGTTGTATGGGAGCCCCCCTTAAATATTATTATTTTTTGTTTTTAGTATTTGTTGTTATAGCGGCAACAGAAATACATCATTTGTGAAAATTTCAACTGTCTAGTTATCGCCGTTCTTGAGATACAACCTGGTGACAGACGGACGGACAGATAGTGAAGTCTTAGTAATAGGGTCCCGTTTTGACCCTTCGGGTACGGAACCCTAAAAAATTGCGCCTTTAATTGCCTAATTGAGACGTGTTTCACTTTTAATTAAACAACAAAATGTGGGAGAATATTTCCCCGTGTCGGCAACATTTTCATAAACTGTGCCATGACAAATTATTGAAATTTATTTTTCATTTTGATGAATGTTTTACGTAAAAATATAAGTTTAGACGCATTAATTACCCGTGAAATGTAATGTTACTATCTTTCTTGTGCTTTTCCGATGTACTGTGACATCCGTTGACTGCACTAACCGTCATTTTTAATAAAAATTTCGGGTGTAGTTGTCGATACGACACGACCTTGAGCACTGACAGGCTGAGTAATGAACTTAGCCAATATGGCTAGGTTTGAGTTGCCTCACTTTACCGAGGCGGACTCGGTTTCTAGGTGTAATTATTCTAAGTGTACATCATATACTCGCTATACTATAAATAAACAACCTAAACTTTTGGGATGAATTCATTGCAAGATATCGTGTACCCGGTGTACCTAATAAAGGAAGAGGCTCTATTGTTAACACGTCTTATCGAAGACGATATAAAATTTGTCACAGAAATTTCCCCTGGACTCGTCGTCTCACATGGGGTAAACATACAATGCAAAAGGGACGAGCTTAATCTCAAATACCGAAGTATGCACTGGCTGCTTGGAAAAAACTCCAAATTGTCTCTAGACAATAAACTACTATTGTACAATGCGATCCTCAAATCCACATATACCTATGGCCTCCAACTATGCGGATCAGCAAGTGTCGCCAATCAAATTAAAAAAGGCACAAAACTACATATTGAAGCAAATCTCACTCTCCTTGGTTCATATGGAACTCAGAACTTCACCAATACTTTCAAGTCAATGCAGCGAGGGAAGCAATTTCAATAGTTAATAAAAACTGCAAAGAAGGCTATAAAATCACCCAAATAAATTAGCCGTACAGCTGACTCTGCCACAAACTATAAGTCGCCTCAAAAGGATCAAGTTACCAGATTTGGACGACCTAGCTTAAACCAGCTGATATAATGGAGTGTTTCTCAGTGGAGAATCAGCTCTACATGACAGTGCAATAACACATCTGCTCATAGTAGGAAAGACAGATCGCACGATCAAAAAAAAATAGACGTCGGGGGACGTCTGCCAGATGTGAAAACATCGAAATTATTTTGTAGAAATAATGAGTAGAAATAAAATTATCATAACGTTTTCAAATTATGACATCTGTAAAATATTACGCTTGTATAAAATTATGATTTATGACCATCTCCGTCAGGATATAAATCATCATCATCAGGCTCTGGATATCATCTAGGACCAAAGTACTTGTCAAAACGAATCAAACGATACCAAAGTTGATGGGATTGCGGCGATTTATAGCATAATGCCTATGGCCATCCGGCTCCATCATCAGACCCTGAATATCATCTAGGACTATAGTACTATTCAAGATAACTCAAACTAGCCCTAAATCGATAGGTTGAGACGTTTAATTACCGAGTACCCATAGCCACCTTTCAGCTCCATCATCAGACCCTGAATACCATCTAGAGACAAAGTACTGGTCAAGACGTATCATACGAGCCCGAAGTCGATGGGGTTGTCGTTTTATAACGGAGCTCCTATGACCACCTTCTAGCTCCGTAATCAGACCTGGATACCATCTAAAGACAAAGTACTCGTCAAGCCGAATCAAACGAGTCCCAACTCGATAGGGTTGCGCCGTTTCATTATAGAGTTTCTATGTCCACCTTCCAGCTCCATCATCAGATCAGCTCCGTATCATCATAATATTGCATTGTCACGCGAATATATATGCGTGTAAAATTTCAGCTCAATCGGAAACCAAGAAGTGTGTCAAATTTAACTTGCAAGATTTGAACAGGATAAGTAAAATAAAAGCGTCGTCACGCTAATAGCCGGTTTCACAGAATAGATACTAGTCCTACGGACAGAAACATCACTTCCATTAAAACTTGTCCAAAATCTCTCTTTAATAGCCTACAAAATCTTAATAATAATACCAATCGTTCGTAGCGAGAAGAAATGTACCTTATATACACAGAAATACAGTTGAGATTGTTTTGCCCGCCGCATGATCCACAGGCATTCAACGAATGCGCTAGGGTTGCACCTATGAAGGTGCGATGCTCCGTGTGTGGGTGCGTCGCTCAGTAGAGGGTACCCGAAAGGGTAAGCCGCCGGCGGACCACCGAAGGAATGTAACATAGTTCCAGTGGCCCGCCAATAAAGGCGGAGAGACGGCACACGGCGGGTTTCTTTAGTGGATGAGGGCCCCACACTACCCTGTTCGTTGCCCCGAACGACGGGGTGTGCGGTTAGGTACATTTTTTCCCGCCTAAACAAAAAAAATCAAAAATAAAAAAATTATTATGATGATTTTACTTACTTACTTATCATCACGCTATCTCCCTTGCGGGGTAGGCAGAGAGAACAGAGTGACAAAAGGCTCTATACTTGCATACATCCCTCGCTTCCTCAACATTCATAATTCTCTTCATACACTCTCCGGTTTCTCTCGGCGGTTTCGGAGACTCCTGACTCCACCGACAGCAACAAAGTTGTCGTTTATATCGTCGTGATGTACGCTTGGTACAGTTTACAATGCTTATACCAACATAAAACGAAAGTTCAAGAAAAGGATGTTAGTAATGAATTGTTTATGCTGGTGACAAATTTCTTTTATGCAGCCCTTTCAGTAAGAGTAAAATAGATTTAGTTTTAATGACGTAATAGTCAATTTTCAATAACAGGCCATTTCGGCCAGCTTTGGACATCCTGCCAAGTGCTAGTTGTTAACATTGGGCGATGTTATGACAGTTTACCAGCTGAGAGGATAATATTACATTTGTGATAAATACAAGACAGTGTATAACTAGTGTAGGAGCCAGAGATTCCCATATGCTTTAGTGTATATATTTTTATGGTAATAAAGAAATTATTAGACCAAATCAGTCATGTATTGAAGGAAGGTGGAGTCAGGACTCTCCGAAACCGGCGAGTAAGTAAGAAATTATTATTATTTGTATATTCCGTGGTATATACATTCAGAGTAAGGATTTCTATTAATTTAAGATTTTTAAAGCATAATATTAATTAATACATTGAATAGATAAATTATTTACCAAAATATTTAATCAATGCAATGTTTAGGACTAACATCAAGTGGATTTGATACATACCTAAGACTTAGTGAGTCAACGTACAACACATACTAACCACTCAGACTAACTAAAAAATAAAGACACCGCATTGTCAACTAAAAAGTGAAGCCACTTTTTTAAGATGTGTGCGTGAAAGTATTGTCACCGGAAAGAAATAATCTGTATCCCAAATTGGGTAAATTGTTAAGTTTTTTGTTTAAAACATAAAGGAAGTAAAAGTATAAAGTAAGTTTAGAGCAAATCATATAGACAATATTATGGCACATATTCATGTAATGAACATACATATAAAATCTTTGAGCCATTTGTAGTACTTTTAAATCATACTCTGGTAACACTTGTTTAAGACACTTAGTTTTGGCATGGTTTTGTTTTTATTTGTGTAAGTATGTGTAATTACAAGTTTGGCATGGTTTTATATGGCTTCACTGGATTGTTTGTAATGCTGTCTATATTTTTTAGTTAGTCTGAGACTAACCATGACCATAAAAGTTGTAAAAACATAAGCAACAACAACATGAAATAAATGCAATTCCAGGACTCCCTTTCAAGCAGACAGATTTATGTTACTGTACATGTTCATGAATGGAAATAATCTCCCAAGTCTAAAATGCATCTAGATTGAAGAGCAACATTTTGCCAATAACGCACCAAACATAGTGTACATAACTAAATTGAGATTCTATATGGATGGTGTTTCTCTTTTTTTAAATATTGGTATAGATCCTACTAGGCTTTCATAAAAGGTAGAACATAACATTTTAGAATCTTTAAGTCTATGAGAGGTTATTAAAAAATTCAATGTGAAGGTGAGGTTATTAAAAACCAATAGAGCTGAACAGCTAAGTATATGAGAGCAAGTATTAATAATTTTGAGCGTCATGCCTTTGAAGTCAATCCTGCAAAATATTTTGGCTCGACCGTAACTGTGATATAAATATCACCTTAACTAACCTGAATCACCATTTGTTGGCGATGATGATAATACAGATGCATGCTTTGTTGCCATGATATATACCTGTGAACAAGTTACAATTATCTTTTAAGCCATAAGCATAAGTAAGTTCAGTGGCCTACTATTTTTATATTTGTTGTTCACATAATAGATACCTATTGGATTAATAAAATAGAAATATAATATTGTCAGTAGGACTTGATTAAAATATTAAGATTCTATTAAGTAAAATAGTATGTGATAAATTGATTAAAACTTATTCACAGATAGTTTGTTAGTAAACAAAAATCGTATACTTCACTTGGCATAACATTATCTGTGCCATACATACCTAACTAACAAAAAGTAAGCTTGAACAATGTATTTATGAAATGCACGAGAACAATTTTAAAAACTACAGACTACATTATATCAGGCAAGTGCTAAATAAATATAAACTAATACAATTCAGTCCATCAACTAATAAAAAGAAAAATCATCATCCCAATTTGAGTAAAAATTCGTATAAAAATGCAATCTGAAAACCAGTGTATGATTTTGTTGTATATAAAATACATAGTTAATAACATGCTATAACTATTACACAAACTATGTAAAACACTCACATTTACATTATTTTTATATCTGGAATTCTCTGCAACGAATCTTGTTTGTGCTATATTAGTCCGAGTTCATTAAGTCCGTGTTCCGTCCAAAATAATACAATCTCTCACTTCACATTGCAAATTTACACTCAATAGCTTTTCTTTTCCACATTTAAAAATACTTAGTTTTCACTAATTTTAACGGTAACATCGAGAAAACAGTGGCAAACACTAAGAAAATGCAAATAGTTTAGTTTTCCGCGAACTTCTGTCACTTCGCTTCTGCGAGAAAATACAAAATGGCCGCTTTAGATAAATGAGCACTGCACTGCACTGTCAAAAACGAATGCTATGCTTTCGATTTCGAGAGTCACTTGCCTTTCGTCTTACCCGGTCTAGCTGTGAAACAGGTTATTTACAATGTAAGTGTAATTATAATTATTTATGCAAATACCAAATCACATAGGTGATAGGACTTATAATTTGGTTGCAAATAAGCTCTGGCTGACGTACCTACGTCTTTCGATCAAAGCACGCACGCTCATTTTGTCTCTGAGATAGACCAAAATTCTATTTCTTTCACACACAGGCAAACACAGGCAGTCACGGTTGCCAGCAAGTGCCAGCCAGTAAGCGGACTGCCAGCATTGGTCGGCTGGCAAATTCCTAGCGGTTGTCGGCAGCGGCATTATATTCTATCGCTGTCTAACAACCTCAGATTATGCGGCAGAGTATATATTTATCTCTGTCGCACCACTTGTAAGAGACGCTGTTTCGACATTCTTATAACTCTATACTTAAGTACCTATATCTCTCAGACGAACATATACCTACATATTATTATAGTAGTAGTAGTATCAGAATGGGTTTTGGTCGCCCCCATTTTGTTCGATTCGACGTAACGACCTCGCTCACTCGGCTCGAGCGAGAACGACGTTTTCGTCCAACACTGAAAGTAATAATGATAATATCAGGCACATAATTATACTTACGTTATTGAACGGATATTGAGCACCATTGAGTTGAGTCACCAACTAAATTTGAGTGCGTTGGGCTGAGTATAGTGCTTGCTAGGGGTCGGAAATAATGTGATTGATATCATCATTATGATAATGATTGATAACCTAGCGACATATAATTATTATTATAGTTAGATACCTACCTAGGTAGGTATTTAACGGAGTAGTATTGTTTTGACTACAATGTAGTTCTTGCTTTAATGCTTTTACACCTATCTATTTAAACGTCTATAATCTATTATGAAAATGCAACAGAGGTAACTATGTCAGACATAGAATGTTTGTACATTTATTTAGGAAATGATACTGAATTAGGCAATATAGGCGAACTCACGAGTTTTAAAACCATAAAAAATTTACGCTATAACATTTCTGTCCGTTTATTTGTTCAAGCATTACGCAAATATTAGTGAACGGATTTTGATGAAACTTATTTTGTTTAGTCTTTAAAACTGGTATTGGCTACCTATAGGTAGGTACCTACATTTATCTCGCTATTACCTATATTGGAAATAATAGAGATAGGTATACATATAATCAAACATGTAATTAACAAATTACCTACCTACATATTTAACTAACAATTAGGTTTAAATGACCACGGGACTAAGTAAGTAGGACCTAGGTAGTAGGTAAGTAGGTACCTAATAAACGAACGCAGATATAAATAACAGTTAGTACCTATACCTACCTACCTACCTAGGTAATACCCGTTATTTCTTTCGAAGAATAAATAGGCAAATATCTACCTAATTTATTAAGTACAGCTGTGCTACCAAAATAATTCTAATCAACATAGGAACCTATTTTTAAAATACTAAATGTGACCTTTAATTCAGATAGTGCCCATCTGGTATGTTAAGCCTAGTCTAGTCTACCTCTGCTAACATGATTTGCATTAGTACCTACCTACGAGAAATGGAAAAGAATAATCGGCGTCAAGGCAGTAATATTCTGGTTCTAAGCGGTTTGTGAGCAGTCAAGCGAGCACGCTCTTTCTCTCTCTGGCTTGCGGGCACGGTAGGCTGTAACGATTTTCGTACCCACATTATTTGAGACATGAAGTAGACTCGACTTGAAGCGTGAGACTATATTATGTAGGTACTTATACCCAAAGGAGTATAAGTACCTACATAATATAGTCTCACGCTTTTATATCCGAAAGGGTGTAACACATTTTGACTTGATGATTTAGTTATTTTGATCTGTATTTTAGCACTTGACTTCATGCTCAGCTACTACGAGCCCCGATGCAAAATAGTTCGTCTAGTGTGAAATTTTCTCTGTGAGATTTTTTCTAACTTCAACCGCTCGACCACGCATCACGAGTGCAGTAGAAAACAGAATCCTGAAGAAAATTATCAAAAATAATCGTCGTGCTGGAGAACTCACGGCAATGGAAGGACATGATCACAAATACGTCTCAGTTGATACTTGCAAAAGAGTCCTAAAAAGAATGGGTTACGGATTTTACACCGCTAAGGAGAAACCACTGTTGACTGCTGTACAAAAGAAAAAGAGGTTGAAGTTTGCTCGTGATCATTTAAATTGGACTTCCGATCAGTGGCGTAGTATCATTTGGAGTGACGAGTCCAAATTTGAAGTGACAGTCGGCGATGAAAGGAAAAAAAGTGATTCGGAACAAAAATGAGGCATTTCATACTGATTGTCTCAAACGCAAAGTGAAGTTTCCGGCGTCTCTTATGATATGGGGCTGCATGTCTGCACAAGGTGTTGGTGGTATGCAGTTTGTGGATGGTTCTATCAATGCTGCAAGGTATCAAAACCTTTTGGAAGAGAATTTATTGCCCTCTATTCCGTCACTAAAGCATCAAGATTCCTTCATTTTTCAACAGGAAGGTGATTCCTGCCATACTGCAAGGACAACAAAGACGTGGCTACTGGCGAAAAGCATCCTTACAATCGAATGGCCATCTAACAGCCCGGACTTGTCGCCGATCGAAACCCTATGGTAGAAAATGAAAAAAGTTCTCCGTAAAAATCCATCAAGATCGAAGAGCGACTTAAAGGCTAAACTCTTGGCTGTCTGGGAGTCAATTACGCCTGAGGAGTGTGCAGCGTTGGTTGCAACCATGCCTCTTCGCATTAAAGCTGTCATTGAGACACACAACTAAGTGGTAGACGAACTATTGAGTGACAAGGGTAGACGAATACATTCGCGTTATCTTTTTTAGAACATTTTTTTAAATGTTTTATGTTATTACAAAGTGTGGTTTACTTTTTATTAAACGTTCTTAATTATTTTATCAATATTTACTTTCTATATTTTACGCTTTGAACTACTTTCCATACTAGACGAACTATTTTGCATCAGGGCTCGTATAAAGAACAAATTATTTGTGAAAATGTGGAGAAAGAGAATTTTCACAAATATTTTTTGTTCACACCCTGCTCTGGGGACCTTGTACCCTTGATCCTACCTGTCTCCTCGCAGGAGACTTTACAAGGATTCAATTTTACGGACACAAAGAAGGTAGGTACATCCAAACTAAAAAAGTAAAATAGGTACCTAGACGTCACGGGACGTCTACCAGATGTGAAAACATCAAAATTATTTTGTAGAAATTATGAGTGGAAATAAAATAATGATGATATTCCAATGTGTGCTTGGTTGCGTCGTTTCATTATAGAGCTACTGTAGCCACCTTCCAGCTTCATCATCAGCCCCTGGATACCATTTAAAGACAAAGTACTCGTCAAGACGAATCATACGAACCCAAACTCGATGGGTTATGTCGTTTTTTCTTGGAATTCCAATGGCCATCTTCTAGCTCCATCATCAGACCCTGGATACCATATAAAGACAAAGTACTCGTTAAGACTAATCAAGCGAGTCCAAAATCGATAGGGTTGCGCCATAGTAGAAAGAGTGGGAAGTAGGTTATCTTCATACAAACGCAACGCGCGCGGTTTGTATGTATGCGCCATTGTATCGTACGCACACTAACAAAATCTCGACCCGTTTCTCAGTACGCCAGTCGGGGCTAAAGGCCGCACAAGGTTCGCGCTTCACGGCTTTTCGGCACCGCTAAATAAATGAAAAATGTGTGATAATCGCAAGAGAACTTATTGCTGTGTGTTTGGATGTCTAAATATCATGTCATGTCGATTTCTCAGTATTGTAGGTATAGTGACTAAGTAATAATCCTAATAATCGTAAGTAAAAATCGTGTTAAAATAATCTGTGTTGTGTTGTCTGGGTTCAGGGTTAGTGAGGTCGCTTTTACCTAAACGATTACAAGTAAAAAATAGAACTTCCCGGCCCTTGCCAATGTCTAGGCACTGAATTAAAATTTAGCTAAAAGTGACAACCCTCAGACAGGCAAGTATGGTAGGTAATTATATCGCGGAATAGGCCGGAGATAGCCTACTTCCTCACTCTTTCTACTATGGTTGCGCCGTTCCATTATAGAGTTCCTATATCCACCTTCCAGCTCAATCATCAGATCAGCTTCATGTCATCATAATATTGCATTGTCATGCGATATACATAATATACGTGTAAAATTTCAGCTCAATCGGAAACCGCGAAGTTTGTCAAATTTAACTTGCAAGATTTGAACTGGCCAAGTAAAATAAAAGCGTCGCCACGCTAACAGCCGGTTTTACCCTCCCTCCGCATTAGATGTTTCATATCAAAAATATTTTGTAGATCACACAAAGAATAATGCCCTTCATGGGAATTGGGCCCACAATACAGGCATGTCAAGTCAATATTTAAACTACTCCGGTATCTATGTGTTCAGACTGGTGACTTGGTCTAGAATGCCTCGGTGATCTAGCGGTAGTGCATGTGACTGCGGATTATCCGGCAAGAAATTCTCAATAGGTGCTCCGGGCTGAGTTAGGAAGTTAGGAGGGTTATGCCGCCCCCAGCCCGGCTTGGAAAGCACGTAAAGCCGTTGTTCATGCGCCTGATCTGGCTGTGTCCGTATCCTCCTGTCGGACGTTTACCAGTTATTAATTCTAATCAAGAGCTATCCAACAAAAAAAACATCCATTTAGTAGTTTTTGTGTGATGCGTGTACAAACATACAGACAAACAGACAAAAATTCTAGTAATTATTGTTTTGGCTTATGTTGTTAAAACAAAATATTAATTTTTCTTCAATATCTGCAATATACAGACATCGGCCTGTTACAATTTTATTATATGCTCAAATTCTTGTCGGTAACACCGAACAGGACATACTTAGATAAGTTATATTTATCCCGGAAGAGTGGATGAGCCCACATGAACCATGCAAATAAATTAATATCCGTAGTGCGAAGTATTTTCCTAAATCCGGACGAACTCGGCTTCTGTCGTACTTACGGCCGTATATTGTGTCTACTACTTACTAGATTCTACATAACGTACATAATATACAGCCGTATACATAGAGTTGTTAGTTGCTCACAATCATATTATAGGTATAGGTAGGTTTTATACACAATGAGTACTTGCCACAGTATATAATTATGTAGAATTTTAGTTATATGTATGTATGCAGTATTGTGATTAGGATTTAACTTTTATACAGAATGAGTAGTGCCACATTATATAATTATGTAGAATTTTAGTTAAATGTATAATATATGCAGTGTTGTGATTAGGATTTAACTTTTATACACAATGAGTAGTGCCATAGTAGGTATATAATTATGTAGAATTTTAGTTAAATGTATATGCAGTATTGTGATTATGATTTAACTTTTATACACAATGAGTAGTGCCATAGTAGGTACCTATATAATTATGTAGAATTTTAGTTACTTATATGTATGTATGCAGTAATTGTGATTATGATTTAACTTTTATAAAGTAGCTGAGCATGTCATGTGCTAAAAGACAGATCAAAACGCTAATTCTTTTTTTGGTTAACTAATAAATATATGAAAGATAAATACATATACGGAATCCACTAGATTGTGCCCGCGACTCCGTCCGCATTCTACGGTACACGCAAAAACAGCTATCTCATAGGAACTATCCATCTTTACAGGATAAGTAAAGCCTATGTTTGTGCGCAAAATTTCATGTTGATTTGTTCAGTAGTTACAGCATGAAGGCGTAACAGACAAACAAACAAACTCATTTCACATTAATAAGGAAGTAATTATTTAGATGTTTTTATCTGTAGTTATGGAATGAACTCTGGCTGGTTTTGTCAACACATATGTCGATGGAAATAGGGCCTATTTTTGCGTTCACTCTATTTCGTTCTATAGCTGTCGTAGAGAGTCGTGTAGAGGCAACTAAAAATATTGATCCATTTCCAGGAGTTCACTAAGATGAAGTCGCAGACAGAAGATAATAACTCTGTAATGTTTTACAAAAAATTACCAACAGTATAACAAGTAGGTAAAGTGCTTCCACACAGCAGTTAAACAAAAATTAGATAACATTACGTAACATTTTATAACTCGAAAACATGATAACATACAGATAACATACAGATACTTAACATGTTAACTGCTGTTGGATGTTTTCGAAGCTTCTACTACACCAAAGACTTTCTACACTGTTGTTATTATAATAAGTAGAACTGGAAAATGGAGAGGGGAGGGGAGGGCAGGGGAGAGGAGATAGCACAGAACACAGCGTCTCGGAGAGTATTCCGTTTCCGAAGACCGTGGCAAAAGGTTATAAATATAATATGGGTACGCCAACTAAACGCACTGCTCCAATGAGATAGGTTTCGAACTAAACGATAAAATATCATCGAAGTAAACATAGCATCACGCCTGTATTCCCCGAAGGGGTAGGCAGAGGTGTATTACACACCCACGACTCGCCAGCTAGGTTTAAGTCACACGTAATAGGGAGCGAGCCTATTGACGTCTACCGGGCACATTTCTAAGCTCCGGACTGTTACTGAGAATTTTTCTTTTTAGGAAAAAGCTCAATTACGTTGCCCGACCCGGGGATCGAACCCGAGACCTCATGATTAGCAGTCGCATACACTACCGCTACACCACCGAGGCCGGTAAATAGGTATACAAATTTTGAAAATTTAGTTGATTTTTTAAAAACAGCTCGGCCGATATCTATAAAATTTCAATGGGACCACCTCTGAAATAGAATCTAGTAAACAAAAAAAGAAACATTGAAATCAATTCATAATTGCCATAATTGGCGGAATAAGTGAGTAACAAACATATAAAAAAAACATACAGTTGAATTGAGAACCTCCTTCTTTTTAACTATTGTTTTTGCTATTAAATGAGTATACTGATAGTATAGCTGACCCGGCAAACGTTGTTTTGCCATATAAATTATTTCTAGAGTATTTTTAGGGAATTTCTAGTGTAGTGTAAAAATAACAAGACTAATATCGCTATTATAAAATAGGGTTTGGCAGTAGAAGGGTGAAAATTTAGGGTCATATTTTATGTGTTTTAAATGTCGAATCATGAAAAGAAAAAAAAGATTTGGTCCAAATCCCTTATTATTTAGGTATGAAAAATAGTTTACAGCCTATTTCTCAGACGGTACTCATTATACACACAAAAGTTAGTTAGTTATATCTTATATCCCTAGGCATATATATGGCTATATAATGTAATATAGTTATATGAAAGCGGTTACTATCTTACTAGACTAATGATGACTAATCTAGTGAAATGATTGTCAAAACAGCAACGGCGGTGTCGGCATTGACCTTGGCGCCCGCTCGTCGTGCAACGCCCTAACCGAGGTGCTCTTGGTTATGGGTCGATTATCTGTTTTCAACTACATGGTTGCCAACTATAACTGCTAACGAGTCGTCGGACTAACAGTATTTATTCTTGATTCATATTTCATTGTTTCGTATAACATTCGAGCAGAGAGACGTGTCATGGCCCTGAATATAACACATTTTTAAAGAGTAAGCTTTGGCATTTATGTACCTTTTCTTTGTTAAAGCGGGAAAAAATTTAGATATTTTTATATATATTTTTAGCATTTGACATGCTTAGCACTACACATTAAACACAAAGTGAAAAATGTGAAATCGAAAATAACAGTCAGGAGCGTCACCCAAAGAGGTTAAGTATGATGTGTTATCGAAATTAGCAGTCAGGAGCAATTGTCAGGATGGCTGAATTGGTAAAGCATCTGGACGGTATCCAGAAGATGCAGGTTCAAATCCTGCTCCTGACTGTTATTTTCGATTTCACATTTTTCACTTTGTGTTTAATGCGGGAAAAAATTTTCGAAGCAATAACCAGGGTAGTGTGGGGCCCTCACCCACTAAAGAAACCCGCAGTGTGTCGTCTCTCCGCCTTTATTGGCGGGCCACCGGAACCATATTTGACTCCTTCAGTGGTCTGGCACTAATGTAGGTACCTAAGCTATTATAAAATACTTAAAGAAATTACTTGAATCTGAGGATCTAGATAATAGATTCTCAGAATGGATTTAGGAACATTCAATAATTTTTTTAAAATGGTGCGATCTTTTATAACTATACATAACACTATTATGAGATAAGTTGTCACTGCAGAAGAACATAATATATTGTAGCCACACGTCATATAGATTTCTAGCTACTGGTAGAGAATACAAAGATCTCAGATTGATCTCAGATACAGTACCGTAATATCACAACAATTATTGGCAAAAATAATTCCAGGAACTTGTTAGGCAATATACAATGTTTTAAAAAAAGTTAAGGTGAGTCTTAATTTATATATTTTTTATAGGTAATTTTGTAATTGTCATTAGCGTTACTTACCCAATAATCAGTCTTTAATCAATTTCATTCATTAAGTAATAATTAGTTTAATCTGTTTAATTCAGTAACTAATAAATAATAATCAATTATTATTCAGTATTATAATAAAATGACAATAATATAAGTACTGTCTTATACAATAAATGTTAGTTTTTCCTTGTTTTACAAAGTAATAACTCCTTCAGCACTGATCCAGTAGGAACTTCTATCAAATTTTGATTAATTTCTTCAGCTGCCTGAGTGGTGAGATGTGGGGGAGGCGGTGATGGTATTGAGATTTCAACTATTGTAGATCCCATGGGTTGTGTTTGATTATGCGATGGTAAAGAATGTAACTGTATCTGACGTGAGGAAGGACTCGCCTCAATAACAATTACTTCAGATTCTGTAGCTTGTGATTCTCTTTGGTGCTGCGATGGAAAACCATGGTGTATCGATTGAACTGTACCTATACATTCAGTTTGGGTAGGAGAAGCGAACGGTAAACATGCCGTTGGAGGAGAAACACAAGGCTGCGACATATAATTAGCTGACGAAGTATTATATTGATATGAGGGCGAAGGAATATTGTATTTAGGTTCTGGAGAAGGAGTATTGTTTTGCGGTTGTGGAGAGGGAGTATTGTATTGGGGTGGAGGAGTATTGTGTCGAGAAGAGGGTGTACTGTATTGTGATGAATTGTATTGAGGTGATGGGAAATGACTAACAAAAATAGAGCGTTGTCTAGTGTGACTTTCTACCCTTGAGTGGAAATTGAGGTTCTCCGTTTTACCTAGAAAAATTACATCTGAAATTAGTTTTTCAGCTATCTGCCGTTGTTGCGTCGATAAACTGTCTAATTGTTCTCCTACATACACTCCAAATGAGTTAGTTTTTGTTTTGCTTTGTTTAATTAGATCTTGTGCTGTTTCTATAAGTTTTCGTTTATTTCTTTCTAGCAATTTTTGTCCTCTATTTTTCCCCGCATGTAGACCCTGTAATGGTTCCTGAAACAATTTAAATATTTGTTGTAGATTGCAGATGCCTTCAACAGAAGATAAATAGATAAAATCAGCGAAATTATTTGAAGGACAATGGCATTTCAACAATTGTGTGGGAAACAAGGACGGAAAGCACATTTTAATAAAAAAGCCACCTAATACAGGATCATTATTCTTTAACTACAAAGGATACATTCAGTGTCGTCTTATTTGTGGCTGTTAATGCAAATTATGTGTTCATGTATGTTAATACTGGCTCTAATGGAAGCGAGTCTGATGGGGGAATATTTAAAAAGACGATTTTATGAAAAAAATTGTGAATGAAGAGTTGCAGCTGCCTGAATCTTATTTGTACCAGACTCAGATGTATCAGTACCAACCGTATTTTTGGGTGATAGTGCCTTTGCTCGTGATACTCATATCATGAAAAGACCTTTCTTGAAAGAACTATTTCAAGGGAGGAAAGGAGCTTTAACTATAGGCTGAGTCGAGCTAGAAAAATTATCGAAAACGCTTTTGACATTTTGGCTTCACGATTTAGAGTATTCAAGGGGCCCATAAATCTAGAACTTCAAAATATAGACACAATTGTTTTAGCTAGCTGCGCATCGCACATTTTTTTTAAGAAAGAAGTCCAAAGCTTGTTTGTCACCCAAAAGTTGACCACGAGCACATCACAGGAATACATTTACTCCAGGTGAATCTAAATCCCTGATGCCTCTCAACAAGACTATTCAGAGGCCGTCTAATAATCGCAGGCGTTTAAGGAATATTTTGACTGAATTTTTTAAATTGCGTGGGCAGAGTAACTTTTCAAGATAGATTATATCACGTTTTGCCCAATAGAGTCTCTAAATTAGATGTCGCGCAGATTTCAACTTTTACTCGCTCACACGGGTCTCCTATAATGGTGAGAGGGATTAGGCATAGCCCAGCACCTGTTCACAAAGCGTCTAGAAAATCTCTCAGGCATGCAGGTTTTCTCACAAGTGATTTGTTAACCGGTAATGAGTTTTGTGTAAATTATACCTACTCACATCGTCATCACTCGAAAGTGGGTCGACTTCTTTTTGTTGGTGTTTATTTTTTTTATTCAAAAACCCCATCAAATCGAAATACCATAGGTTTGGTTTGTGTACTTCATTTGCTGCAAAACCAGTACTTTTTTTTGAATCATTGACCTGTAAAAAACATTTACCAATGCAGATATCCATTTCTATACTTATTTAGGTATGTTACTTGACCTAAAGGTCTTAGTTACCAGGTCATAAAATTTAAAAAAAATTGGTTGTACGTATTCTCTAATATATAAGTTACTCTGTGGTACGTTGGTTGTACCTTGTACCCTGTTGTACCGAAGTCATAGAGTACTAACTAACTTACGAGATGATTACTTTAGTTGAAAAAGTAATAAATACATACATATTTGTTACTTACTTTTTTTAATTCTCTTTTATAGGAAGATTTTAAACTATCAATTTTCTTTTTTACTGATGCCAAATTTGCATCTGGCTCAATTATTTTAATTTTTTCTAATAAAATCTCCCAGGCTACGCTCTTCTGCTTTTGGTTTTTATATTCATTACTAGTTAGATCCCACAGACAGGGAAATTTAGAGTAAAGCTCTATAAACTCCTTTAAAATCAAACGATCTTTATTTGTGTCTGCCATGCTACCGGCCACACCCGCACAAATTACTCACGGAAATATAATATGTGTACACAGAAAACAATACTTGTATGTGTAGTAGGCACGAGCGTACGGCGCCCGACGCACACAGAACAAGCACGGCGCGACTACTCGCAGCGACTGCGGTGCTGCTGACGTCGCCAAAGTCGTTTGAAGGGTGTTATGTTAGCGCCCGGCCGTGTAGCGTAGACGGCTATTTATATAACCAAGGACGTTGGAATGTCGAACGTAATTTAGTTTCAAACCGCTATCTACACGGTTATAAACTAGCAAGGTGACCTCTGTTTGGAGTTGGCTTACATGTTTTACAACCGTGTACTAGCAGGCACTTAAGAGAAAATTATCTGTCTGTAATAATTATAATAATTATACATAATATATTTTATTAGTTTTAGGATACGTAGTATCTCTAACTATTCTGTTGTTTTAGGTAGCTATTTTATAAGATTAGGTTAGTTAGGATATTTAAATTTTAATTTATTACCTATTAGCTATAAGAATGATTATTTATTTTATTGTGAGAATTATAAATTATGTTAACGGTAAGCGTTAAAGTAACGCTACGTTACATTATGGCTAAAAAATACATTAATTTTGAAATGAATGACATAGTCATAATCATTCTCTATGCACCAGCTGGCAACGTAGCCCGACCTGACATAGGCGCTAATGGCAGCATGCCACGAAGCCACTTCACTTGTGATTATGAGTGAGTCTATTGCGATCAGAGATTTGAGTAGACGACATTTGTTCTGTCTGTGTGGTCGACAGTCGACTGGGGGCCCGGAGTTGATAATTCGCTGTTTCTCGGTACCTACATTAAATAATTATATAGCTAATGCTAAATAACTACGATTAGGTTTATCATGATGCCTATTAATGTTCCGTAAGCAGATTAGTTAATTCATTGCATTAACAGTAATAAGTTTTTTATGTATGATCAATATCATCAGGTTTCTTGTACGAATTATATTAAGTATACCTAAATAATATTATAATCATGGACTTATAAAAATAAGTAGATAGGTAGGTAACTTATTTTTATAAGTCCATGACTATAATAAGTTGTATTTATAAATAATACTATAATAAATTATAGTATGCATAATAGGTACCTACTAAAATAAGCGGGTTCAAACCCACGCCCTCAGAATACCGTTCAGACGCTAGGTCAGTAGCTATCGTGACATTCAATCAGGGCCATCTATACGGTTGACGCTATACAATCTATTATCTACTTATTCTTATCGTCCTCTCTCCATTTTAGATAAGTATGTACCTACTTACAAATAATCTGTTATAGACACACCGGATTCGGCGGATTCTAAAGTTGTACTGTATGTATACAGGGCCAGATTTAAACTTAATGCCGCTCCTGGGCACCGGAAAAAAATCCGCCCCAATACTGGAATTTTACTTAAACTTATAGTTTAATTATTTTATCTTTCATCAAATTGTTTTTTAAATTCGTTGATTGGTTAATGTTTTGAAAAATGCAAAAAATAACTCAGATTTCTATTAAATTTAAAAAAAAAATGCTAAGTAATTAAACGTTTGTTTATTTCCAGAAAATAGAAAATTAATTATTATTTTAAATCTCCAAGGAAATCAATTGATTAAATCATTTTCATTATTAATTTTTACCAAAAATGCCAAAATTAATAATAATGGATGAATTGAATTTCTTGAATTATCAATCAAGCCGGCACTAAGAATAGCTCCACACCGTCTCTGCCTATGGGAGTCCGACTAAGGGATTACCGGGCGACCAGGCATCAGCGTTCCCCTGTGTACTAAAAACATCCACTGCGATCGCCAACCCGCCTGCCAAGCGTGGCGATTATGGTAAAACCCCCATTTTGGGGAGGCCTATGTCCATATTTCCAGCAGTGGACGATGAAAGGCTGATGGATGGAACCCTTAATTGGGCGCGTGGGATATCACACACCCTTTTTTTTTAACTTCCCGCTAAGAAAATTGAAAATTTTCAAAAGTTGGGAAGATATTGGTTTTACCCCGTTTTACGAAAATCGAGTTTTCAACGGATGTTGACGTTTTGAGGTCCTAGGAAGCTTCCCCGAATGATTCCGCGATGATGTATGTTTGTGTGTGTGTGTGTGTGTGTGTGTGTGTGTTTGTGTGTGTTCAAGTGTGTGTGTGTGTGTGCGTCATTCGAAAGGACTTGACCTAACTTAGATTTTTAATACAATTAGGACCGATTCAAACCGGTAGATCTTGAGAAATCTCACTCGTTCGTGAGATAACGTAGTCGAAAAAAAAATTAAAAAAAAGTGGTTTTTTTTTCCAGAATGTCTATGAAATTTTCAGTCTGACCAGTTCGAGCTTTAAAATTATTCAAAGAGCTCAAAAAGCTGAGCTGCGTGCCGCAAACTACTAGGAAATCGGTTCATTAATTCAAAAGTTATTGCGATTTGAAAATTTATCGAATAGTGTTTTATTAAATCTCTATCAGACTTTTGAGCTCCGACTTTTACACTTATTACGTTTTTGAGCATGCAGAACGTTTAAAAGTGCAATTTTGAGCGCTTAAGTATCAAGTTAGCGGGAAGTTGCAGGTAAAAGGTTTAAAAAAATCACGCCATCAAATAGTATGAATTTTAATTGCAAAATCAAACTTACTATATTGGATTAATGCATGTAAATGCGTTCCGATAGAGAGCGTTGTTCGTTAAGACAGATGTTATAAGGAGATTTGGTATGTCTAAAAGATAGTACTGTAGCTCAGTGGATTAGAGCACTTCCCCGGATAGGAAGGGACGCAGGTTCGATTCCCGCCTGTACTAAAATACTCTTCTTCCTTATTCACAAATTATAATTTGTACTTTAAGAGTAGCTGAGCATGTCAAGTGCTAAAATATAGATCAAAATGTTTAAAAAAATCACGCCATCAAATAGTATGAATTTTAATTGCAAAATTAAACTTACTATATTGGATTAATGCATGTAAATGCGTTCCGATAGAGGGCGTTGGTCGTTAAGACAGATGTGATAAGGAGATTTGGTATGTCTAAACGATAGTACTGTAGCTCAGTGGATTAGAGCACTTCCCCGGATAGGAAGGGACGCAGGTTCGATTCCCGCCTGTACTAAAATACTCGTTTTCCTTATTCACAAATTATAATTTGTACTTTAAGAGTAGCTGAACATGTCAAGTGCTAAAAAATAGATCAAAATATTTAAAAAAATCACGCCATCAAATAGTATGAATTTTAATTGCAAAATTAAACTTACTATATTGGATTAATGCATGTAAATGCGTTCCGATAGAGGGCGTTGGTCGTTAAGACAGATGTGATAAGGAGATTTGGTATGTCTAAAAGATAGTACTGTATCTCAGTGGATTAGAGCACTTCCCCGGATAGGAAGGGACGCAGGTTCGATTCCCGCCTGTACTAAAATACTCTTTTTCCTTATTCACAAATTATAATTTGTACTTTAAGAGTAGCTGAGCATGTCAAGTGCTAAAAAATAGATCAAAATGTTTAAAAAAATCACGCTATCATATAGTATGAATTTTAATTGCAAAATTAAACTTACTATATTGGATAAATGCATGTAAATTCGTTCCGATAGAGGGCGTTGGTCGTTAAGACAGATGTGATAACGAGATTTGGTATGTCTAAAAGATAGTACTGTAGCTCAGTGGATTAGAGCACTTCCCCGGATAGGAAGGGACGCAAGTCCGATTCCCGCCTGTATTAAAATACTCTTTTTCCTTATTCACAAATTATAATTTGTACTTTAAGAGTAGCTGAGCATGTCAAGTGCTAAAAAATAGATCAAAATGTTTAAAAAAAAATCACGCCATCAAATAGTATGAATTTTGATTGCAAAATTAAACTTACTATATTGGATTAATGCATGTAAATGCGTTCCGATAGAGGGCGTTGGTCGTTAAGACAGATGTGATTAGGAAATTTGGTATGTCTAAAAGATAGTACTGTAGCTCAGTGGATTAGAGCACTTCCCCGGATAGGAAGGGACGCAGGTTCGATTCCCGCCTGTACTAAAATACTCTTTTTCCTTATTCACAAATTATAATTTGTACTTTAAAAGTAGCTGAGCATGTCAAGTGCTAAAAAAAATAGATTGAAATGTTTAAAAAAATCACGCCATCAAATAGTATGAATTTTAATTGCAAAATTAAACTTACTATATTGGATAAATGCATGTAAATGCGTTCCGATAGAGGGCGTTGGTCGTTAAGACAGATGTGATAAGGAGATTTGGTATGTCTAAACGATAGTACTGTAGCTCAGTGGATTAGAGCACTTCCCCGGATAGGAAGGGACGCAGGTTCGATTCCCGCCTGTACTAAAATACTCTTTTTCCTTATTCACAAATTATAATTTGTACTTTAAGAGTAGCTGAGCATGTCAAGTGCTAAAAAATAGATCAAAATGTTTAAAAAAATCACGCTATCATATAGTATGAATTTTAATTGCAAAATTAAACTTACTATATTGGATTAATGCATGTAAATGCGTTCCGATAGAGGGCGTTGGTCGTTAAGACAGATGTGATAACGAGATTTGGTATGTCTAAAAGATAGTACTGTAGCTCAGTGGATTAGAGCACTTCCCCGGATAGGAAGGGACGCAGGTCCGATTCCCGCCTGTATTAAAATACTCTTTTTCCTTATTCACAAATTATAATTTGTACTTTAAGAGTAGCTGAGCATGTCAAGTGCTAAAAAATAGATCAAAATGTTTAAAAAAAAATCACGCCATCAAATAGTATGAATTTTGATTGCAAAATTAAACTTACTATATTGGATTAATGCATGTAAATGCGTTCCGATAGAGGGCGTTGGTCGTTAAGACAGATGTGATAAGGAGATTTGGTATGTCTAAAAGATAGTACTGTAACACAGTGGATTAGAGCACTTCCCCGGATAGGAAGGGACGCAGGTTCGATTCCCGCCTGTACTAAAATACTCTTTTTCCTTATTCACAACTTATAATTTGTACTTTAAAAGTAGCTGAGCATGTCAAGTGCTAAAAAATAGATCAAAATGTTTAAAAAAATCACGCCATCAAATAGTATGAGTTTTAATTGCAAAATTAAACTTACTATATTGGATTAATGCATGTAAATGCGTTCCGATAGAGGGCGTTGGTCGTTAAGACAGATGTGATAAGGAGATTTGGTATGTCTAAAAAGTAGTACTGCAGCTCAGTGGATTAGAGCACTTCCCCGGATAGGAAGGGACGCAGGTTCGATTCCCGCCTGTACTAAAATACTCTTTTTCCTTATTCACAAATTATAATTTGTACTTTAAGATATAGGTACCTGTTAAAAGTAAAACATCTGTTTTTAAATATATGTTTGAGTAATCTAATATAGTATAAAAGTTAAAATGTTTCCAAATATCATTTGCATGATTATCATCATCTCAAACATTAGAATCTAATTGTGAATTAAAAAATTGGCTTTCTTTAGGGAGACTTGTTACTTTTAAACATTTTTCTCGAGAAGTTTGTTATTTATCATCATTTTAATATAGTATTTAATTTAGTTGTGATGGCTGCATGTTTTCAATGTTCCACGGCTGGGATCCCCTCAAGATTCTTTGTATCGTAAATTTCAATCTTAATCATATGTGTTGATCGTTCCTGATCGTTGGTATTGGTGGATATGTACGCCATCCTAGTACCATCTGGAGTGGCTCGTGATATAGTTGATGACAAAGTTTTCTTATTCTTGGTTTTCATCGATTGTTCGAAGAAGTCTCCGCAGTCGTTTTTCTCTGTTTTAATAAATAACTAGACAACTATCAAATCTTCACTGTCTTCCTTTTTCAATGGATATTAGTATTGATTGTATGTATTTTTATTTTTATTAAATGATTTCTACATTACAGATATTATTTAACTAAATTGTGTGTGCGGCGATGGAGGCCGCCAGCGAAGATGGGGGCCGACACCCATCACGCCTTGCCCAGTTTGGCGAGTCGAGGGGAGCAGAGTGTCGAGTAGGCACGTGTAAGAGGTGGTGTGGAAGGTAAGTTACACGAGCTGGTAACCGTCATGTCGGACAGACAGTTTGATGTGCTCTGTGTAACAGAGACCAAGCGAAAGGGCAGCGACGCCTGCGATCTTCCTGGTGGCGGGATAGCTCTGTGGTCTGGTGTACCGCAGAGCGATCGGGCCAGCATGGGAGTAGGGGTGTTGCTGTCCGCTCGCTTGGCCTCAGGTGTGAAAGACTACGGAATGTTTGATCCCAGACTTCTATGGGTCCGAATAAAACTAGGTGTCACCAGGGTCTTCATGGTCGCAGCTTATGCTCCCGTAGGCTCTTCGGTGGGAAGTTCTGGGATAATGCTAGGTAAGTTCTGGATTTGGCAGAAGCTAGTGAACGCGCGATTGTATGCGGAGACTTGAATGGATGGGTTGGGACCAAGCTTCCAGACTTCGAGGACGTGCTTGGTTCATTTGGTGATAAGAGAGTGAACGATGCAGGTAGGCTCATTGCGGATGTATGTATGGAGAGAAACCTTATTGTGTCAAACACATTTTTCAACATAAGGACATCCATATGTACTCATGGAGAAGGAATGAACAGAGAAGTATGATAGATTTAATTCCGGTAGACAGTCGTCTCCGAAGTGAAATTATGGATACAAGAGCCTACAGGTGTCCCACTGTCGACACGGACCACTATCTCGTTATTGCGCGATTTAGTGGTCTGTTCAGAAAGTGGAGACACTGGTGAGAGCGTGTCCACTTCGGAAGGCTTGAAAGAATAAAGATTGAAAAGTTGCAAGAAGAGAGTGTAAGAGCAAAGTATGCAGAGGGTGTCCGGGAACGGCTGACAGTGGCAAGTCAGCCGGAATCTGATATAGAAGAATGCTGGAAAGTTTTGAAGGATAGTATGGTAGATACAGCGATAGACGTTTGTGGATGTTCAAAGAAGCATAGGAAAGTAAAAGGTGATGCATGGTGGGATGCGGAAGTAGCAGCTTCCGTAGACCAAAAGAAGAAAGCGTGGCTGGACTATGTATCTTCTTTGAACCTGAGTGCAAGTATGAACGAACAGAAGAAAGAAATATACCGGCAACATAAGAATGACACCAACGCCTTAGTGAAAGAGAAGCGTGATAGAGCAAATATGATTGCAGAAGAAAAGCTTACCAAAAACTTCGAGAGCAGCACCCAAACTTTTCTGGAGGGAGGTGAAGAAATCTTGGAGTGGTTGGTCGTCTTTCAGAATTAATAGAATAAGGTCTAAAGGTGGAGACATTCTTACGCAAACACAAGATGTGTTAAGCCGATGGAGTGAATATTTTGGAGATATGTATGCGGATATTCAGGGTGATGCCGATGCCACATGTGGTCTAACAGATCAGCATTCGGTACCGGCATACTCTGATGACATTAGTATGGATGAAGTTGAATGAGCGATTAGAAGTTTGAAAAATGGTAAGACAGCGGGTATTGATATGGTGTCTGCTGAGATGATCAAGCTTGGAGGCTCTTGTCTATGGGAATCCTTCCTGATGCTTCTCAAATTATGTTGGAGCTCAGGAATGGTTCCCAAGGACTGGAGAAGAGCAGTCATCGTGCCCTTGTTTAAAAACAAGGGTTCACGTTATGACTGTGCAAACTACAGAGCCGTAAGCTTGTCCAGTTTGGCAGCCAGTGTATGGTAAGATTATTGAAAGGAGAATGGGGATGGTGTCGGATGAATTTTTGTGTGAGGCACTTTTCAGGTGTGGAATGGGATGCATGAATCAAATGTTTTCCCTGCGCAACATTGTGGAGAAGCATCTGGCTGTTGGACAGAGGGTTTTCTGCACTTTTGTGGATTTGGAGAAAGCATATGACACGGTTGTACGAAAGGAACTTTGGGTAGACTGCTGCAAGCGGTGCAGTCCAACTACATGGACTGCAGAGTTTGTGTGCGGCTGGATGATGGAATGTCACCCTGGTTTGATGTCAATATCTCACTTCAGTCGGATTTCGATTTTTTTTTTTAGAAATTATTGAATAATTTGTTAAGACCTTGAGAGTATAAATAAACTAGAGTGCGCGTATCACTTTCGGCCAGTTGTGCCAATTGTAGGCAAATGTATTATAGGTACTTAACTATGGTATAGCGCTTTTATAGTGACGTTCCATGCGTGACGTAATTTCTGCAAAAATATCGATTGTTTGCCGAGAATAGACTTAAGTTAGGAATTAATGAATTATATGTTCAACATTCTAATAAATAGCCTAGCGGTAAAACCAAGGACTGCAAAGACAGTTTTATCGAGTTCAATCACCAGCCCGAGGTTTCGTACGACATACACCTCTGACTTACCAAAGTTATGTGTGTATTTGTTTACAAGTTATCACTGCTCGGTGAGGGATATACATCGTGAAACACCTGCATCCCTGAGAGATTTACTCAACGGCACAAGTTTTCACAAGCATGTAGCTTGTGAAAACTTGTGAAGCCCACCCACCCAAGCTAACCCACACAAGGCCAGCATGGTGAACTACGGCCTAAATACCTTTCAATCTGAGTAAATAGGGTCCGAAGAATAAAATTTTCGGTTTGCTATGATAGGTATAATTGATACTTACAAATAATTTAAATAAGGTAGGTATCATATCATTATCTATCATTTATTAAATTTTTAACATATTAACCTACTTTTTTCTGAATTTATCAAATTCAGATCATAGGTAGACCATTATTCTTAAACAGCGTTAATTATTATATTATATTTATTTATGTATTTTGTTGTATATTTTTGCACTATTGCACGTATCAAATGAATAACATAATAGCATACATATTTATATTATATAATCACCAGAATATTTATTAGACAGAAATAATATCTGTATTAAAAAAATATCGTATAAAAATAATTGCAATACAACACTATGCCATCGTGAAGAAAAAGTGACCGTTGATAGCGTGCAGGGACGACCCGCCCCGCGAATATAATGCTGGATTGAGCTTCACCAACCTATAATCCTATCTCAGGACCGCCACTACTACAAACGGTTAGTGCGCGAAGCTATTGAAATCAAAAAGCACAGAAATTTCAATAGAGGAGACGGATTTAATCTATCATCAGCGTGGAATCCAGTGATTAATAAGTGCAAACTACCTAATATATCTTCATATTCGTCTCGCGATATAGTGAGTGTTGTGTGTCGGACAAACATCGGTGTAGATCAGTCTACCCTACAAACTGTCGAGGAAAAATAAAGTAGCTCGCCTCTCCAGTTGTCCCGTGACCACGGCTGCTGCAACGCAGTTGAAACGTCGGGTAAAAGGTAGTTAATAATTTTACCTATTTTATACGCGAAAAAAGACCCGTTTATGCTACTTTAAATATGTGTACAATTCGCGAATCTTTAAAAGTTACTAATACATATAGTGATACTGATAGTTTAATATACTTACCACATTTTTAGAGAAAATCTTTATGAGGATATTAAGTCACACCCAAATAAATATTTTGATATATCAGATTATGCAATTAATTATGGTTTTGGATACCTAAAATTAAATAAAAAGAATAGATTTTTGATGTGAAACATCTAATGCGGAGGGCGGGTAAAATCGACTGTTAGCGTGGCGACGCTTTTATTGTACTTATCCTGTTCAAATTTTGCAATTTAAATTTAAAACTTCCCGGTTTCCGATTGAGCTAAAATTTTACACACATGTGTATATCACGTGACAATGCAATATTATGATGACATGGAACTGATCTGATGATGGAGCTGGAAAGTCGACATAGGAACTCTGTAATTAAATGACGCAACCCCATCGAGTTTGTAATCATTTGATTCGTCTTGACGAGTACTTTGTCTTTAGATGGTATCCAGGGTCTGACGATGGAGCTGGAAGTTGGCCACAGTAACTCTGTAATGAAACTACGCAACCCTATCGAGTTCATACTCGTTTGATTCGTCTTGAGGAGTACTTTGTCAAGTTATGATCATTTTATTTCTACAAAATAATTTCGATGTTTTCACATCTGCTAGACGTCCCGTGACGTCTAGTTTTTTTTAAGCATGGAAATAGTGGTAAAAGATAAGAGAATTCGTGGATTTACGTTCAAAAATGTATGCTTTTGAAATTGAAGACAAATTCATAGTGAAAGCACAAGGTGTTAATAAAAGTAAGTATTACAAAAAAAGATAAAATATGAGGATGGAACAATATAAGTCATGTCTCTTAGTTAAAAAAATACATTATAGTAGTATGCTTCGATTTATGTCTTTGAAACATACCATATTTAAAGAACGAAATAAAACGTGTTTGGGATAATTAATTGAATGAGGCGACACTTGGCGGAAGTCCATTATTATAATAGAATGGATATTTTAGGAGGAGAGCCCACCACTCACCCACGGATAGTCAATTCCGGTTATCTTTGGACACACACAAAATAACTTAAGATTGCCAATTCACACTCCCATAGATAGAGGAGAATGTGATAATAGCAGAGTAGCATGCACGATAATGACTCACTTCGCCTCTCCTGCTAAAATATCCATTATATAATAATAAATCATGTTTAACTTACGATGATACAAAGCGATATATTTTACCAAAATACTTAATGTTAATACAAATTTAAAAAGTTATACTTTTGAATGTTTTGTAAACCACATTACCCAAATTAATTCAATTAGATGATCATTTATATTACCCACATTCAATATTGAGTATTACACATTTTAACTGTAAACTGTTGAGTAACGCAATGGAAAATAAGTATCATAGAATTGGAGCGCATCATAATAAATGTTCAAGGATTCAAAGTGAAGAAAGAACGATAACTTTATTAAAAAGGAATTGGCCTAGGTGAATGTAGTATTTATGTTAGAAACACTCAAACAGCAGTGAACCAAGAACATACTCAAATATTTTTAGTAAAACCACCATATCCATTAAAATATTTATCATATTATGTACACACAAAAACAAGTCCAGTGGTTGGAGAGAAATAGAGTCAAGTAGGTACTTATTGGGAGGAAGGCTATATTGATTACAGAGAATTTAAGGAAATAAGTGTACCATATTTAGAGGCAAAAAAATATATGGTTGTCTGTAAAGTCGGTTTACGGACGAAAATATTACGGGATAACGCCATATATGTTTTCTGAGAGTTTCACAAAGAATGCATCGGTCGCCGTATATTTTTCGGAACTTGACACTTTTTCGTGTTCATCGATTTATAAGACGTTATCACGTCAAAAAAATAATGTGAAACATTTGGAGAAAGTGCAATAGATCAAATAACTTGGTATTAATTGTACAGTGTCCTGCCAAGCGTGGCGATTACGGCACTATCCCCCATATGAGCGAAACACATGTTGTGGCGTTGTCTTGGGGAGGCCTATGTCCAGCAGTGGACGTCGAAAGCCTGATGGATGGATTAATTAATTTTATTTTTAATTTCTATACTTAGTTACTTTTACTGGTTCAACCAGTGAGTAAATGAATTTCAAATTTTTCACAAATAATATTTCAAGATTAAATTTTAAGTTTCCAATTTTCCACAGCTGGAATATCCTTAAGCTTCTCTGTGCTGTAAATTTCAATTTTAATCATATGTGTTGATCGTTCCTGATCGTTGGTGTTGGTGGATATGTACGCCACCCTAGTACCATCTGGAGTGGCTCGTGATATAGTTGATGACAAAGTTTTCTTCTCCTTCGTTTTCATCGATTGTTCGAAGAATAAATCTAAGTCAACGTAGCCGTTTTTCTTTTTTTTTTTAATAAATGATTAGGCTCACGGTTCAACTATCAAATCTTCACCGTCTTCCTCTCCCTGTGGATAGTATTATTGTTTGTATGTATGCTAATCTTTATTAAATGATTTCTGCAACAACATTAAAGATGTAGAAGTAGTTTAAATAAGAGGATAATTGCACTAAGAAATGAATAGGTATTATTAAAAAAGGACAATGATTACCTACCTCCATTTCTTATGACTATAAATCACTAAGAAAAACTGATTAAACTTCACTGTTTTGAAATTATGAGAATAAGGCACTAAGCAAACTGCTTCAACTAAATAATTACTAATTTACGACAAACGCGTGGCTTTTTAAACTATTTTGTGGTGATTAGATAATTTTTTTTAAGTGATTCATAGATAATCCCTGGAATGTAATTACCACAGGTATGTGGCTAGTACTGGGTAATTAAAATCGAATTAATGTTAATTAATTAAAATAATATTACCTAGCATCCGAAACGAATGTAAAGAGATAGAAATGATTGGACATCTACACGGCGATATATTTGATCAAGAGATTTTTTAATAAACGGTGTTGAACTGGCGATTAAATTGGTTCGTTCAACTATGAAATAAAACTACGTACTTATACGAAATCTATCGCGTTTATTTGATTTTCTATCCCGACCTTTCGAATACTTTACACTTTGATCACGGGTGGACTTAGAGATGTCCAACGGCTGATAATTATATTGTTTCGACGATTTCATCTACCCACAGTTATATGATTTTACAAAAGTTGGTTATGTACTTTAAGCTAGTAACTGCTAATATATTAAAATGAGAATCTCTTATACAAATTATTAACTGTATCATGTATGCAGAGTTTCGATGTTATTAAAATAGATAAAAACCGGAATATAACTGTATACTATAGCAGATGTGCGGCCTAGATTTAAGAATTATACTAGACATGCTAACAAAACAACCGTCACTTTCCTATTATTATTGAGGTGTACGGACGTCATGTCTCCTGCTTTTTTCAAGCCCGTAATAGCTGCTATACTTGTAGCAGCTACATTAACGCCCCTAAAGAAAAGGAGAGGGAAAAGAAAAGAATGGCCGAAATTCTACTCATGGAATCGTGAAATTTTTAGACACATGAATTTAGTTATGTACAAAAGTCATATAAAATTAGTTATTGTAAAGGCTTTAAGTCAGTCCCTAATGAATTATATCCCAACCTAAATCAAATCCAATCCTTTATCTCGCTCACCCACGAATCAAAACCGCCGTGCCGGTGCGCCGCGCCTTCTACAATGATGAGTGTTCTGAGTTCTGAGTTTCTCAGCGGTCGCATATCAAATCGGAATGTGTAAAATTCAAGAAAATTCGAGTCAGCAGTATTGTGGGTATCTTTAATACATCCTATCTTTATCCAGACTAAAGTCAATACAGTTATGTTGTAAATTTGTACCTACACTCTAAATGAGGAAGATTTCTGTATATATCTACGCATGAATCAAAAAACATTCACCAAATTGTTGAATTTAGTGAAGCCTTTTTAAATCCCGCAAACAAGGAAAGTCCTTATAAATTTATTCATATTCACTATTACTTCTCGTTCACTGATTACATCAACTCCTTCGTTCATCTTGACGTCTTTCGTCGGCGGCGTTGCGAATGCATCTGATCTGACAGGCATTAAGTCGGAATTAAGCTTCCAAAAATCCAGACATCCACTTTTTTTTTAAGGCGGAAAGAAATGTTCCGGTCCGCACACCCCGTCGTTCGGGGCAACGAACAGGGTAGTGTGGGGCCCTCACCCTCTAAAGAAACCTGCCGTGTGCCGTCTCTCCGCCTTTATCGCCGGGCCACTGGAACTATGTTACATTCCTTCGGTGGTAATCCAGACATCCCTACCGATTTAGCTTAGAGTAAGCTATCTATACTCTACGATGCCGTGTGGGGACGGCTTTAGAATTGTCCCACCCCTCCACTCATGGAAGTCGTAAAAGCCGACTGAGGAGATTGCAGGGCAGTGGGCAGCAGCACTCCCTCGAGAATTAACAAGATCCACTGCGATCGCCAACCCGCCTGCCAAGCGTGGCGATTACGGCACTATCCCTCATTTTGGGGAGGCCTATGTCCAGCAGTGGACGTCGAAAGGCTGATGGATGGATGGATGGATGGACTCTACGGTGATTTCACATCGATGATAACAGAACATTTCCACGTGATCTGTTGCATAGAAAAGTCACTTGATATACTTATAAGAATCTCTATATAATATACAATATGAATAATTTACATTGCAGATTCAAAACCATTTAAAGACAATTGATCCGAGATTGGCAAGTAATTGAGGTTCCGTGTGGTGACGGATTAAGAATACAAGTGTCATCACCCCATTCTTTCCCACAGGTGTCGCATGAGGCGACTAAGGGAAGTAAGCAGTTATCATTCATTGCACGACTGGTGGTAGGGCTGGGTACCAAGTGGGAGTACTCACTTGGTATCCGGCCCGAGCGGGTTGGTACCACCATCTCCCGTGTGACCGGCCATGAAGCACATCGTTGCGTTTTGGCTGTAGCAGGAGATAGCCGTTTATATTTCATTTCATCTGTGAAATGAATTGGTGAGCAGCGGCTTGACAATACTCTCGGTATAGTCGAGTCCTTGGGCGGTGGTTACCATTTACCATCAGATGGGCCGTGGCTCGCCTGCCACTAAATGCAATAAAAAAAAAAATATGCACCTATGCTGCAAACTCATCTGAGTTTGGCAAGCAATATATATGCTGCAAACAGATTACCAATAAATGTATATAATATACTAACGTACATAGTAAGCAATTTGGATATAAATAACAAGCCTGGATCACAGTGGGTAGCTATACATATAGACATTAGTGGCGTTGGTCAATATTTCTACTCATATGGGCGAGCACCTACAGGACATAATCAAGTATTTTTGAAAAGGAACTCTAAATTATTTTATATTAGTATATTATCTATGCTCTAAATAATGATGAAGCTGGAATACACACAGATTACAAAATGCTTTTTTTTTATTGTTTGTTTAAGGCATTGGAAGAACCATCAGCCTAACAGTAACATAAACATCGTTATTCTCTCATCACACGTAAGTTTAGTTCAACAACAACAAGTCATAGTCGAAGTCAGTCATATAAAATTAGTCAGTCAAGTAAAAAGTCCCACTCCAGTAAGACGATGGCGATCTTACTGAAGCTTCTATGGAGTTTTGGAGACAACAGGAAAAAACACGTTATGTCGCATTACATCACTTGCCAACACTTATGCACATACACATATAGTTAATAAGCAAAAGGCCACCACTTTTACACATTAATACTTGAAATAACACAAGTTTAGGAAAATAATGCAGAGCGACGACTTGATCTTCTTCGTGTTCCCGCCAAAACTCAAATGATTATTAACTGCACCGCCACAGACTGAAGTAGGTATACTTCAGTCTGTGGCGGTGCAGTTAATGTAAGTATTTGCTGTACAAGTTTGATGGGTGTACAATGCAGATCTTTGTACAGTTAGTTTCAGGAAACACTTTATACAACGATGTTTTAGTGGATAAAATGTTTAGTAACGATTTTCTGAGTAAGAGTGGTATGTAAATAAAAGGCAACTTGAAAAAATAATATAGTTTTATTAAATATTCCATGTAGGGTGAATCATAAAAGCACCGAAGGAATGTAACATAGTTCCAGTGGCCCGCTAACAAAGGCGGAGAGACGGCACACGGCGGATTTCCTTAGTGGTTGAAGGCCGGAAGGCCCCACACTACCCCGTTCGTTGCCCCGAACAACGGGGTGTGCGGTTAGGAACATTTTTTCCCGCCTCAACAAAAAAAAGGGTGAATCATAAAACGATTATTGAAGTAAATGCTTCATTGATCGAAGGCTAAATAGGTGATAGGTTAGGTAGGTTATTCTCATTAGTGATGTGACAAAGTACCTAATTAGTGAGGCATTATGATAAGGCTATCGCGGCAGTTATACGTTATATCAAAACAGGATGCGTGAAAACCCTATTGATACCAAAGTTATTTTTTTTAGACGCGCATCTTATCAACACACCGACACAATATCAATGTAGCACCTAGGTACCTACCGATGCGCCAGACCCAGCACATCCCTACTACTCACAACTTAACAAAAAAGAGGTTAATCGCCGAATACAGTTCGGCGAGGCAGCATTCGGGAACGTAACGAAGATCTTCTCGTTCAATATTCCACAATGTCTGAAAATGAAGGTCTACTACCAGTGTGTGTTGCCAATGATGGCATAAGGAACAGAGACGTGATCTCTGAACGTTGGCCTTGTATCAAGACATAGTCACTCAGCGTGCTATGGAGCGGGCTATTATTGTATAAAATACTGTATTCTGAACACGACTCCACCCGCGTCTTTATAATATAAATACATCTACAGCGTACTTATCTATAAATTATCTCTATTTAAAAATAGCTCTCTCACGGGAAACCTTTAATTTTTCCGAGATGAAAAGTATCCTGTTCGTTTTCTGGGCTCCTGTCTATAGCTATTATGCATGCATAATTATTGATTAAGAAGTTACGGTATAAAAGCGTAAAAAACAAAGAAACTCACTTTCGCATTTATATAGAATATTAGTTAGGAAACTGGCCGTGTGGGGCCGGCTTTAGAATTGTCCCACCCCTCTCTACCCACGGGAGTCGTAAGAACCGACTGAGGGAATACCGGTGGAGTGGGCAGCAGCACTCCCTCGAGTATTAACAACATCCACTGCGATCGCCAACCCGCCTGCAAAGCGTGGCGATTACAGCATTATTCCCATGACGGGATCGCTCGTTGTGGCGTTCTCTTGGGGAGGCCTATGTCCAGCAATAGACGTTGAAAGGCTGATTGATGGATGGATGGATGGATTAGTTAGGATGTAGGTACACATTATGCCTACATATTTTGTTGGGAAACAGCAAGGACCGGACGGCTGTAAGCAAGCGTTCCAGCAGGGACATTGTTTGTTGCCAGCCGTGTGGACAGCAGATGTAATCCAAATTTTGTTGACCTTCAACGTCCTTGCGTGCTTACATCCGAGCTTACAGCGAGCGGATTCATGTTTGCAACCGTCTGGCCAGCGGATTAAATCTTACCAAAGACTGTGCTGTGTGTGTGTGTGCGCTGTGACCGGCACCTTGCTGAAACGCTTGCTTACATCTCGTTTAAAGCCGTGCCGTTTGCTGCATCAGACCAGAGTGAATATTGTACGCTGGCATACTGCGGCAAACTTCACATGTTATTGAGAAAATCTTTCAACCTTTCAGGTTTCCTCATAATGTTTTCTTTAAATAATAATTTGTCAACAAATAAGCGCGAAATTAAAAAAAAAATAGAAAAACCAAATGCCTAGCGACTCAAGACTAAGGATACAAATCGATAGCTTGGTGAATAACACCATTCTTTTTTGTTAAAGCGGGAAAAAAATACCTAACCACACACCCCATCGTTCGGGGCAAAGAACAGGGTAGTGTGGGGCCCTCACCCTCTAAATAAACACGCCGTGTGCCGTATCTCCGCCTGTATTGACGGATCACTGGAACTGGAAGTAATGTAAACTTCAGTGGTATTGTAGGACACCCTACAGAAGCAATCTTGATGTTTAATAAATGCTGTTATTAATAATAATTTCATGTATTCCTTAACGGTTTTCCCCCTAATCATAACTAATAAGCAATATTTTAGTCCTTTATAAAGTACATATATATTTTCCATAGTCCCTGACTATTATTCACTAATCCTTACATTCTAAATGACGTTTCGTAATAACTTAATTTTTTATAACGAAATTTCTAAAAACGAACCTATATTTTTAAAAGCGACTATCCCGAATCTTCTTCAATACCAGTACCTACGCCGTCCCAGGACGCCAATGAGGACGGGGACAATGATGAGTTATATAGCGTGGGGCGACTCGACTCTACCCACAAAGAGCGCCGTGCGACGTTGCCTGCTCGCTCATCGGGGTCGTGAAATATATATCGGATCCCGGCGGGAGTCGATGGTATGGGTTGGCATCTATTATACGATGTAAAGACCTTTCACCACCCTAATTTAGGTTCCTCTAGCCCTTTGGTACTATGAATTTTGTTTAGCCATATTAGACGAATATGACGGCAGGTAGGTATACGTATAACCAATGATACCTACTATATTTTAAAAAAGAGGAGTTGAGCTAAAGTTTTCAATTTGATATTTTGTAGGTTTTACTACACTACCTACCTTTAAAGAATAGAGAAACATTATAAGTAGCTATAAATTCAAAAGTGATTCTATTATCATTTTAAGCCCAATCGTCGATGCAAATTTTATTTTTTCGAGAATGCTTTAGTAAAATCAAAAGCACAAATTGGGCTAAAAGGCTTTTGGTCAATTTAATGTAGCTCTCGATTAAGACATGAAAAAAGTAATTCATTATAAAAACTATTTTACACAACCACGACTCGCCAGCTATATTTAAGTCCCACGTAATAGGGGGCGAGCCTATTGACGTCTACCGGGCGCATTTCCAAACTCCGGGCTGCTACTGAGATCTTTTCTTTTTAGGAAAAAGCTCAATAACATTGCCCGACCCGGGGATCGAACCCGAGACCTCATGATTAACAGTCGCATACACTACCGCTACACCATCGAGCCAATAATTATTATTTCTATTTTCTGGAATTAAAGAAATTTAATTACTTAGTATTTTTTCTTGAAAAATTAAAAAAAATTCGGATTTAAATTTTGCATTTTTCAAAACTTTAATCAATCAATGAATTTAAAAAAAATGTTGATGAAAAATAAAATATATAGGTAAACTATGGGTTTAAGTAAAATTCCAGTATTGGGGCGGATTCTTTTCCGGTGCCCAGGAGCGGCATTAAGTGTAAATCCGGCCCTGTAATGGTATCTAAATCACTCTGACGCCTAAGCCTTTATAGTATGGTTAGACAAAAATTCCAGTCATAGTTGAAATCCGTGCGCAATCTAAACTGTTAAATCCGGTCGAAAACGTCGTGTTTTTTGTGTTAAGTCGGGAAAGAATTTACCCCGTTCGGGGCAACGACCAAAGTAGTGTGGGGCCCTCACCCACTAAATAAACCCGCCGTGTGCCGTCTGTCCGGATGTATCGGCAGAACACTGGAATTATATGACATTAATTCAGTGGTCAGATTGTTACTCTACCTCCGCCTTTTTTAAACTACTTTAAAGGAAGGTTTCTTTGTTAGGTAATTAAATGCTATACAACGAATACGTGTTAGCCGACCTTACTAATCTATTGAATTCGTTGTGTAATTTGTATGTTAATTATTTTAATTACCGGATGTTATCCTAACTATTATAAAGCTGTAACAGAGCTGTCTGTACATTCAAGACATTGAGAAAAATGCCTGTATCCGCAGCGAAATGCTACGTACAAAATATTGATTTGCTAACATGTTAGTCAAACATGTATAGCAAACAGGCGACAACGTCCACTGTGATTTTTGAGTATAGAATATTTTTGTTAGGTAGGTACCTACCTGCAGCACCGTTCTTTCAACGTCTATCAAAAATTGAAAAATAATGGATTTGGTTTAAAAAAATATTTTTTAATAAATACAAGGTATTTTCGTTATTCCACTCCATTATCGCCTAAAGTACAACATAAACACACATGAATATTATTATCCCCCCCAACCGCCGCAGGCGACCGCGGGGGAAGTTATCCAGTTGAGTCGGCAAACTTGTTAGCGAATTTATGGAAAGTGAACAGTTAGGCCACGCCCCCAATGCCTTGGTTATATTATCATGCTATTGTGTTTACAAAACATGATGGCGCTGCGGACCGGGCTTTAGGCTATATAGGCGTGTCTGAACACAAAGTATTTTTTATTTTATTTTTTATCAATTTGTTCGTTCGCGCATCACGCAAAAACTACTAAACGGATTTTGCTATGCAACATTTTTTAATTGTTTGCTTGATAAGACTTAAAATCTGATTTACATAGTACAAATTATTTGTGAATGAGGAAAAAAATATTTTTAGTACGAGCGGGAATCGAACCTGCGTCCCTTCCATCCCGGGGAAGTGCTCCAAGCCACTGAGCTACCGCACCGACCTTTTCGGTCATCCCAATCTCATCACATTTGTCTTCACGACCAACGCCATCTATCGGAACGCATTTACATGTATTAATCTTATACAGTAAATTTAATTTTGAAATTAAAAAAATATAAAAATACTATTTGACCGCGCGATCTTTTAAACATTTTTGATCTATATTTATTAGCATTTGACATGCTCAGCTACTTTTAAAGTGCAAATTATTTGTGAATGAGGAAAAAAATATTTTTAGTATGAGCGAGAATCGAACCCACGTCCCTTCCAACCGGGGAAGTGCTCCAAGCCACTGAGCTACCGCACCGATCTTTTCTTTTTTGAGCGGGAATCTTGCCGCTCCAGACTTTGGTTTTTTGATTGGACTATTGATTACATAAACTATATTAAAAATGTATTTAAACAACATTAAATGTGTATAGTAATATTTAATTAATACAAAATAGTAAACTAAATTTCTAACTCAAGTTATCTATATAATAAGATTCATATTCATGATATGTTCTACCATCTATAGTTCGATTAGGCGATATATATTTCCTCATTTGGTTCTCAGACCACAGATTCAAGTTATCTTGACCTAAATCTAGGGTTTTGATAGTTTTCTGCAAACTTAGAAGGTTTTCATTTAGGCGTTTCTTAATTTTATCAACAGTTGATTCTTGTTCTTGTATTTGTGAAGATATGTCTGAAACAAAACAATTATTCATTACAGCATTTGAATTCCTCGTAAGCGTAACGTATCTATACTATTATTTACATTAAATTTAAGATATTTGAGAGAAAAAATGACTTTATGAGGCTACATAGGCGTGTCTAAACACAGAACATTTTTTTTTAGATTTGTTGTTTTATCTGTTTGTTCGTTTGCGCATCACAAAAACTACTGAACGGATTTTGATGAACCTTTTTTTATTTGGTAGCTCTTTATTGTCTAATCATATAAAACTGGTATATTTTTTATCCCGCTACTATATCGGGAACTTGAGACTTTTGGCTGCGGCGGTGCCGCGGGCAATAAGGGGGGGTTTGTTTATAGGATTTGGATTGTGGATAGATGTCACAACAAATCCTTTAGATTGAATAGACTTTACCTATAGCTAAATTCTTTCTCTGTCTACCCTCCAACTGTTTTAATATCACACTCAGCTCCTCCCTCTGCGCCATTAGAAGTATAATTCGTTGTAAATTCTTGTGTAGACTGACAGAAGCACAGACGAGCACACACGGTAGTTCGTGGTCTTGTAACTTAGTATAGAGACGATTTATTAAAGATTGTAAGGTCTCGAATATCCAGATTTTTTCTCCACTGAAAATAATAAGTTGACAATGAAGTATATAATATTATCGGATTCAATGTTTACAGAAGTGATTATACTACTATACACAAACCATGTGTATTTTAATAACAATAATAAATAGTTTATTGTCACAATCATCATACATAACACATTTATTAATATTTGCAACCTCAATTTAAGCAAATATTGCCTGTGTTATGAGACTCCGCTCTTCCATAACATTGTAAAATTTAAACTTTTAAATTTAATGAAACTTTCTTTTGATAATTAACTATACAAAATAAAAAAATAGCTAAATTGTATCTTAACCCATTTTCTTTTCTCGTTGCCTCGTTGGAAGAATGGTTGAAATAAATTTCCAAAAGGCGGTTTGAATCTCGGCAAGTATTTTTTGCAGTGGTGATAGTACTGCTGGCCGTGTGGGGCCGGTTTTAGAATTGTCCCACGCCTCTCTACCCACGGAAGTCGTAAGAGCCGACTGAGGGAATACCAGGGGAGTGGGCAGCAGCACTCTCGAGTATTAACAACATCCACTGCGATCGCCAACCCGCCTGCCAAGCGTGGCGATTACGGCATTATCCCTCCATGACGGGACCGCTGGTTGTGGTGTTCTCTTGGGGAGGCCTGTGTCCAGCATTGGACGTTGAAAGGCTGAAATAGTGGTATTGAATTCTATGCCCAATTCAAGGTTCTCGCACGACACATCTCCGAGTTTTCAAAATGTTTCGAGATAATGAGTGTATTTGTTTATAAATTATCACTGGTTTAGGAAAACATTGTGAGAAATGCATGCCTATGAGATCAGATTCACACTGGACATTATGGATTACGGCCCAAATCCTTTTCAATCAGAGAGCTGAACCGTGCCCACTTACGGGACAGTGATGGGAAAATAGTTTTGTCAGACTATTTTTTGTGATCCACAATATTATCTCACTTATTAGTCCTACATATCAAGTTAATTACCTTTCAAGAACTAATTTTCTATTCTTCTCTAAATTGAATCTGTTGAGATATACTTTTAGTTCATCAATGAATTTTGGACTGCCATTATCTGAAAATTAAATATATTTTTAAATATAGTTGCATGTTTTTAAGTTATAATATTAATTTGTAGGATTTTAAAGCAACAACATACATAGAAAACATTTATATTCGTGAAAGTAGAAAGAGAGAAATTGATGATTTAGCCCGCTAAGCTATCGTAGAAGTCTGCTAAAACTCTCAATTCCCCCCTTCACATGTAGTCTTATAAGATCCGCGTCATCAAAGCTTAATTTGAATTCTTCTCATATAAAATTTCTCATACTACTTCCACAAAAAAAAGTTACAATTAAAATAGATTATTATTTCAAATTATTTATAAGAAATCACAATAAAATTACAACAATGTACTTTTTATTTTTATTTTATGTGGGTGTTTTCAAATTTTGAAATAATTCCATGAATAATCTGAAATCTAAATGAACAACTCTCACCCATATCATTGTTATAAGAGCAATTATCGGACGTGTCTAGATCTAAGCTTAGATCTATTTTATGCTTTCTCTTCTCTCGCCTCTCCTCGTAGAAGCGCCGTAAACTGGCTATCGATACTTGCGGTATTGAATATTGACCTACGAATAGAAATAAAATAATCAATAAAATGGTTTTTAAGATTGTAGATGAGCTATCTGCTCACTAGATCAATAAAAGAGGAATAAAAGAAAAAATGCTTCATATAATTTATAACCATGAACAATAACACTATCCTATCCTGAGTCTTCTATAATATAAAAGGTAATATCATAAACTAATCAACAAAAATACTTTCAACAATAAAATGGACTTCGAAAAGCTTTTTATGGAAATTGCCCGAATTAATGCGTTTTTCACGAACGCTGCTAACAGTAATAGATATTTAAATGCTTTCTATAAAAAATATAGAACTCTAGAAGCCCTATAACTAAGTCTGTAGTCCATGCGAGCGGAACCTCAGATCGTACTGCTGACTATTATAAAGCTGTAACAGAGCTGTCTGACAGACACTGTCTGTACATTTAAGATATTTAAGAAAAAAAAATGACTGTATTGGGCTATACAGGCGTGTCTGAACACAAAACAAGTTTTTGTAGATTTTTGTCTGTTTGTTCGTTCGCGCATCACGCAATAACTACTAAACGGATTTTGATGCAACTTTTTTTATACTCTGCACTAAGGAATAATTTTTGTATCGCGGAGGACTTTAGAAACATACAATTTCATGGACATAAAGTACACCCAGACTCAGAACAACCATTTGGGGATCACACAGAGTTGTCCTGTGAGGGAATCGAACCCACAACATTCCGGACGGGAAAACGGTTGTATAAACTACTCTGCCATCTGTGCAGTCATACGTACGAGAGCAATTGGTAATCAGTTTACACTACTATAATTAATATCGAAAAATAAAAATACCCCAATTTGTAGGCCAAACAGAGCTCCTTATAAATAAATAAAATAAATAAATATTCAGGGACATTTCATACAGCGTCCTCTGGTCCCAAACTAAGCTTAACACTTGTGCTATGGGTATCAGATTACGGATATAATACATATATTACTTTTTTTTTTGTAAACACATACATATAATAGATAGAAAACACCCACACGCAGTACAAATATGTGTTCATCACACAAATAATTGTCCTGAGTGGGAATCGAACCCACGATCTTGTGCACGGAAGTCGGTTACACTACCGACTACGCCACGAGGCCCGTCATGGTATTTTGATTGTAAGATAAATAGACTCTTCCGTCTAGCTTTGTATTTTATCTTACCTTATTTACGTTAAGCTACTAAGATTATATTTAAAAAATATACTACTCACAGCTAGATTTGTCATTCAAAGTATATCCTTCAGACTGAAAGCCGTTGAAGACATTAATGAGACACTCCCGCACATTTTGAATTTTCCTCTCAGTTATACCAAGGGACGTGATTACTCTTCGTAAATCGTCTCTCTTATTCTCCTGTTAATAAAAAAGACTTTATAGAAAGGAGAGTTGACTGGTCTAAAAATAAAACGATTTCCGAACTTATAAACGTCATTAAAATATACATTAACTATATTATTTATGCGACGTAAAAATTGTTGGTGTGTTTTTATAATACGTTGATGGTAAATAAGCACACGATCCACCTGATAAGCGGTTACCGTAGCCTATAGACGCTTGCAACACCAGAGGCATCACTCGCACGTCGCCATCTCTAAGGAAAGAGATAGGAAGGACAATAAAGGGTAGGAAGGATAATAAGGATAGGGAGGCGATTTCGGCCTCTGGCGCTCTCACTCACCATACGAAACACAACTGTGGGGTACCTACCGGTGTTTCACGCTGATCTTCTGTGAGAGGGTGGTACTTCCCCAATCGAGCCGCCCCTTCGTTCATGCTGGGATAAGTAGGTCTCAACCACTAGCAAAGTTTGCATTCGTTTATTTTATAATGACACCCACTATAAAACATAACAACGCATGTCTTTTAAAACATTAAGCAGCACTATCTAATACTTACAATAGATTTATCAATAACGCTGATCTGCTTCCCGCAGTTGGGCTGGTGGGTGCCGTCCGTGTCAGTCGCGAAGATGCCGTGTCGAGCCGTGACGTCATCGAGCAGAGCCCGTAGAGCGGTGAGGCGCGCATCTGCACGGGCGTGCTCGCAACGCAACACGACCAATTCACACGATTCGCCTGATAGATAGTCCTGGATGATTTCCGGGTAGTATATTATTATTTATATAGGGTTTTTATAAAAACACAACCACAATTCACTTATCTTTCACTATTTATTGTATAACAACAACAGGTTTATACGTAACTAGCCTTTGCCCGCAGCCAAAAGCTAGTTTTTCGGACATATCTCAGGTTCCCGATATAGTAACGGGATAAAATGTATACCAGTTTTTAAGTCTAATCAAGAGATATCAAATAAAAAAGATGCATCTAAATCCGTTCAGTAATTTTTGCGTGATGCGCGAACAAACAAACAGATAAACAGACAAAAAATCTAAAAAAAATCGTTTTGTGTTTAGACACGCCTATATAGCCTAATTCAGACATTTTATCTCAAATATCTTAAATGTACAGATACATCTCTGTTACAGCTTTGTAATAGTATAGATAGATATATATAAAAACGTAGAATATTTACATTAAGTTGTGTTAGTGCGTTAGCGAGCCTTGCACGTGTGTTTTCTATATGAGCTCTGTTCTTGAGCGCCTCCAACGCCAGGGTACAATGCAGAGAGGCGGTATGTGACAATATCCATTGTGGAGTCACCCTGTCGATGACAACATAATGGTAGTATAAATAAAAACAAAATCAAAGTCCTATCAACGGCACCGTGTACAAAAAACAAACCACGCATCAGGCCCCTTAGAATGAAAAACGAAACGTTAGACCAGGGATTCCCAACCTTTTACCCTATGCGCCTCACTCAAGTTTATGCTAAAATATTACGCCCCCTTCGTCCCAACTACGATAAAAAAATAAAGGATGAAAATTTCAATTGACTTTATTTTCATTTAAGTAGCAAGTGCGTATGTCAAATGACTCAAATATAACTTAATTAGTGAGAACATTGGGCCTGCACTTTATTAGCCAATTGGTGACTCCTTGGCTTCATATTGGTCAGTGCACCTCGTAGATCATTTTCGACACGTAGTCTATTTCTTTGCTTGGTCTTTATGGCATTATATTTTTTATGGCATTATATTTTATCCAAAATTCAGTCAAATCCATGTGCCACTTGTCACTGTTCCAGTCGCAGTCCACAGCGCACGAGAATTTTAACAAATTCCTACGCGCCCCCCCTTGTACCATTCTAGGCCCCCCAAGTGAGGCGCGCCCCACTGGTTGGTAATCCCTGCGTTAGACGAACTTTCGTTTCGAGTCATTGTGATAGATCAACAGTCTGATGCGTGATTCCTGATTAGTCGAGATTTCAGCTACTCTTAAAGTACAAATTACAATTTGTGAATAAGGAAACAGAGTATTTTAGTATGAGCGGGAATCGAACCCCGGAAAGGAAGGGACGCAGGTTCGATTCCCGCTCGTACTAAAATACTCTTTTTCCTTATTCACAAATTGTAATTTGTACTTTATGTTAGTCATTGTTTACGATTTGTCTTGGAAAATATTAGACAGTAGCGCCCAAGAAGCAGGATCCGCCTCCACCACGACAACGCTCCAGCTCACCCCCAAAGGCGAATCGATATCGAATATTTGTGTATCGAAGGTGTGGAATTAGTGGGTCATTCACCTTACAGTCCAGCCCCCTGAGGCAGAATGTCATATTTCACGTGTCGACCGTATCGAGATCACTGTGATTGGTTGAGAAACCGACGCGTGATGTCACAATAATCTGTTGGCCAATCACGGTGATCGTACAAGCGAGACGATACGATCGACATGTGAGATATGAGATTCTGCCTAACCCCCCTGACCTGGCACCTTGTGACTTTTATTTATTTCCAAAATTAAAAGATAAACTTAGAGGAATTCGGTTTATGAACCCTGAATATGCCGTGGCTGCGTTGGAAAAAGGCATAGCAGAAATCCCTAAAGAAGAGTGGACCCACTACTTCAATCAATAGTTGCATCGCATGCGACGGTGCTTAGAAAGGAACGGAGACTACTTCAAAAAACATTAAAAATATTAACAGGTGATGAGGAGATTGGGTAGGACCGAAAGGTAGTGCGGTAGCTCAGTGGATTAGAGCACTTCCCCGGGTTGGAAGGGACGCAGGTTCGATTCCCGCTCGCACTTAAGTTCTCTTTTTCCTCATTCACAAAATAATAATTTGCACTTTAAAGTAGCTGAGCATGTATGTCAAGTGCTAAAAATACAGATCAAAATATTAACAGGCATCAATCAGTTTTTTTATTTTCTAAGAACTTTTAGTGTGAAAGTGAATTACTACTATTACAAATACTTGTTCTTGTATATTGTTTATAACAGCAACAAACTGGCAATTTAAGAAAATTCTCCTGACTGTTATTTTCGATTTCACATTTTTCACTTTGTGTTTAATGCATAGTGCTAAGCATGTCAAATGCTAAAAATATACATAAAAGTATCTAAATATTTATAGGGTTTGCGTCATTATTAGGTAAAAATCTTAATTGTAAAATTAAGTTTACCTGTTTGGTATAATGTATGAAAATACTTCCGACAGATGGCGCAGGCGTCACCCAAAGACGTTAAATATGATGTGTTATCGAAATTAGCAGTCAGGAGTAATTGTCAGGATGGCTGAATTGGTAAAGCATCTGGACGGTATCCAGGAGGTGCAGGTTCAAATCCTGCTCCTGACTGTTATTTTCGATTTCACATTTTTCACTTTGTGTTTAATGTATAGTGCTAAGCATGTCAAATGCTAAAAATATATATAAAAAATATCTAAATATTTAAAGGGTTTGCGTCATTAATAGGTAAAATCTTAATTGTAAAATTAAGTTTACCTGGTCGGTATAGTGTATGAAAATACTTCCGACAGATGGCGCAGGCGTCACCCAAAAACGTTAAGTATGATGTGTTATCGAAATTAGCAGTCAGGAGCAATTGTCAGGATGGCTGAATTGGTAAAAGCATCTGGACGGTATCCAGAAGATGCAGGTTCAAATCCTGCTCCTGACTGTTATTTTCGATTTCACATTTTTCACTTTGTGTTTAATGTATAGTGTTAAGCATGTCAAATGCTAAAAATATATATAAAAAATATCTAAATAAATAAAATTATAAATAAAAAGATTAATGATTTCCTTCATTTCCAGTTTTATAATGTTGCCAAATTAAATAAGTTAATCGGTTTGTCGAATAACTTCTTTTTAAAATGATTTTATATTGTTTATAGTGATACACTTATTTTTAGTATACAAAGTAGTTCGGAGAGAGTACGTAATAGTAGCTTTATTTAAGGCAATTATATTTCAGTTTAAAAAAAAAAAGTTGTAAAACATTGATCTCAAAATCGATCAGAAATATTGATAATGGCATTTTTTTAAACAAGCAACAAAGTGAATTAATGTCAAATTGTCATGTCAGACGTCAAGTCATTCGCTTCGTTTAGTAAGCTTGACCTTTGTTGTTTTAGTGTGAGTTGAAAATTAAAACTTGAAAATGATTCTGACGGTTATTGCTTTGACGAACGACCCATGCATTTCTCTAAGAACTTTGATAACTTTCCTCCTTACCTGAACTCAGCCTGATTTCTCTCAGCAGCATTCCGAATTTATTTATTCATTCATACAGTTTAATACTAGGTACCTCTTCCTTTATTTCTATTATCTCAGGTGTTATTACTATGTACAATGCAGTTGTGTGGTATCCTGTGTGTATTTTCATAAAAAGTACCATGTGGGAGTTCATTGTGATGAAAATAATGTTGTGCCTAAAGATATATATTTTTAAGACCTATGTATATATTTTTTTTGCAATATTGCAGTCATAAACTTTTTAGTTTTTTAGAAATAGTATTCATTTATAAATCAAATAATACAGGAATCAACACTGTAACGCCAAGCCCAACTTTCTATGAAGTTTCGCCCGCGTCCTTTGACTTACTTGTTATTTTCTATAAAGGCATCCGGTACATTAGTAACATTGAGAGCCGCGGTGAGAGCTGCACGACGCTCGCAGAGTTGTGGCCACAGTACTTCACCGCTACACTTCACTAGCGACAGGTTTTCCTCTGACCATAGACAATACAACTAATTTCACTATCCCTTCATACTAACACACACTTGGACAGAAACATCATTGAATGTATGGTAATAGACAATGATTTACCATATTAAAGCAATATAATTAGATATCCATATTTAGGTACGTAACACTACCACTGAAGTTATGTCGCACAGTTCCAGTGATCCACCAATACAGGCGGGGAGACGGTACACGGCGGGTTTATTTAGTGCGTGAAGTCCCTACACTACCCTGTTCATTGCCCCAAACTACGGGGTGTGTGGTTAGGTAAATTGTAGACTGCCCCTGTGGTGCCGCGGTAGTGTAAGCGACTGCTGATCATGAGGTCTCGGGTCCGATCTCCGGGTCGGGCAGTGTTATTAAGTATTTTCGTAAAAAAAGAAAAGAAAAAATTGTCAGTAGCAGCCCGGAGTTTGAAAATGTGCCCCGTAGACGTCAATAGGCTCGCCCCCTATATATACATAGCTGACGAATCGTGGGTGTGTAACACACCTCTGCCTACCCCTTCGGGGATAACAGGCGTAAAGCTGTTTTTTTTTATATGTTAATCTGAAGGCTTACCTAAATCATTAATATCCCCGCCACTATTGGACGCGACGGAGTTTTGTAATGGATTAATGGACGCAGCCACGGCTGGGGCGGAAGTCAACTGGCGTCGAATCGACGTATATTTGTCTAATTTACTCTGAAAACAAACCAATGGTTCTAGTTTTAACTTCCTAGGCTCTAAAAAGAAGCACATGTAAAATGTACTTACTTACTTATCACCACGCCATTTCCCTTGCGAGGTAGGCAGAGAGAACAGATTGCCTAAAGGCTCTATTATTGCATTCATCTCTCGCTTCATCGACATTCATAATTCTCTTTATACACGCTCGCCGGTTTCGGAGACTCTTGACTCCACCTTCTTTCAATACATGACCGATAGGTCTAGATAAGTGAGTCTTGGTCTCCCCCTGTACCTACATCCTTCCACTTTCGCATTGTATATCTTCTTAACCAGTTGCTCATCCGGCATCCTTCCCACATGTCCGACCCATCGGAGCATTCCCTTTCGCATCTTAACACCAATACTATCTTTCACACATACTCGGTCAGTTACGTCGTCATTACGAATGCGGTCAGTCAGCATTACTCCACAGATTCTCCTTTTTGCATACCCAACTCTCGCTTCCATGTAGTATGTTGGGACAAACGCTACGTTGTGTATTGTGACACATCCATCCATCCATCCATCAGCCTTTCAACGTCCACTGCTGGACATAGGCCTCCCCAAGAGAACGCCACAACGAGCGGTCCCGTCATGTGGGATAATGCCGTAATCGCCACGCTTGGCAGGCGGGTTGGCGATCGCAGTGGATGTTGTTAATACTCGAGCGAGTACTGCTGCCCACACCCCCGGAATTCCTTCAGTCGGCTTTTACGACTCCCGTAGGTAGAGAGGGGTGGGACAATTCTAAAGCCGGCCCCACACGGCCCAATTGTGACACGTGCTTTTGTAAATGTATTAGAGAAAATTTCTCGATAAAATATCGAAAGATTAAATGCTAACTGCGTGCGGTCTTGGGTCATCTAACAGAGCAAAATATATTTTTTAGAATGTTTATAATTTCGCTTATAATTTAGAAACAAATAAATTTTAACAATCTATCGATCCACACAGGGCCAGAGTTGAAGGCCAAGGGTTAAATCCCTCCGTCTGGGAAAAAAAAAGTCTTAAAAAAATATCTTGTGTAAAGTTATGAATTTGTATGATTTCGGGCAGAAGTGGGGATCTTCTTGATCTGTATCTAACTTCAGAGACATAAAGATCCGTTGTGTAAAAAAGCAATAATACCTCAATATCAAGATTGTTATCAATACTGCACAGAGAGTCAGCTATAGACCTAGTCTCCAATAGATTAGCTTTTTTATTCCGAAGCTCTTCTGTTACTTGCTGTATCAGCCACAGACGCCGCTGTGCACTATCTACTTGTCTACGTGCCAGGTTTCTGTGGGACACTGAAAATTAATAATCCTCAATAACATTATTAATGCGAAAGTGAGTTAGTTTGTTTATTACGCTTACACGCCGTAATTACTGAACCAAACATAAATTTTGCATACATATATTCTGGAGCCAAGAAAAGAACTACTTAGCTAGACCACTTTAAATCCCAGAAAACCATAGTTCATGTCCAATAGCTATTTTTATATAAAATTTATTAATGTGCCTAAGTGTGGATTCGACCAAACTCGAATATATATACAAGAATAACTATACCGAGAATAATCTATTCCACGATTTTATTCTCTTAGATAATCAACAGTCGTTTTTCCACGCCATCTGACGTATCGCTTATACTTGGAATAGCTATTCGCGAATAGCGATGTTAATGTAATACCCAGCAAAAAGAAGTTGTTCTACAAACGGGACAGTGTATAGCTTAACTCATCTCAACTCTTATTTGTCGTATTATAGCGTAAGAAAGTAGCTGTCACGCGCCCAAAACCGATATTGGTTTCGAAAAATGACAGCACAAAAAGAAGACGCAATTTTTTTTTATTCTTGGGATAACTCGTTATTCGATGCTTATCGGTTGTATAGTAATTATTCCCAAATAGGCGCGCTATTCTTCGAATTGTTGTTGGTAAAATGTAAAATTGATTTATTCTCGAGTAAGTAGCGATTTATTCTAGGTATAAAATGTATTCTTCTTTGGTCGAATCCGCCCTAAGAATAACATATATATTCTGAAGTTCACATCGAAGAAGACGCGAGCAGAATCTAGTGTAATATATTTGTATAAGCAATTCTTGTAAATACTTATACAATAATTTATGACTTATATTAAATAAAAAAAGTTGGGTGAGCTAGGGTGATCATAGTCCGGAGCGTGCTCGTCGCGATCCCTGCCAGCCTGAAGTCCACAGGCTGCAATCCGGCTCGAATGCGTACCACAGTGCGGGTGAGGGCGTGCCCCAGAGGCGACACGTACCGACCCGCCCCCGTCAGTACGAATAATGGCAGATGCGGCGATGGGGGCCGCCACCCATCACACCTTGCCCAGTTTGGCGAGTCGAGGGGAGCAGTGTCGAGTAGGCACGTGGAATGTAAGGAGGTGGTGTGGAAGGTAAGTTACACGAGCTGGTAACCGTCATGTCGGACAGACAGCTTGTATAACAGAGACCACGCGAAAGGGTAGCGACGCCTGTGATTTCCTGGTGGCGGGATAGCTCTGTGGTCTGGTGTACCGCAGAGCGATCGGGCCAGCACGGGGGTGGGGGTGTTGCTGTCCGCTCGCTTGGCCTCAGGTGTGAAAGACTACGGAATGTTCGATCCCAGACTTCTATGGGTCCGAATAAAACTAGGTGTCACCAGGGTCTTCATGGTCGCAGCTTATGCTCCCGTAGGCTCTTCGGTGGCATCGGATCTAGAGAAGTTCTGGGATAATGTTAGGGAAGTTCTGGATTTGGCAGAAGCTAGTGAACGCGTGATCGTATGCGGAGACTTGAATGGATGGGTTGGGACCAAGCGTCCAGACTTCGAGGACATGCTTGGTTCATTTGGTGATAAGAGAGTGAACGTTGCAGGTAGGCTCATTGCGGATGTATTTATGGAGAGAAACCTTATTGTGTGAAACACATTTTTTCAACATAAGGACATCCATTTGTATACATGGAGAAGGAATGAACAGAGAAGTATGATAGATTTAATACTGGTAGACAGTCGCCTCCGAAGTAGAATTCTGGAAACAAGAACCTACAGGGGTCCCACTATCGACACGGACCACTATCTATTATCTATATATCGTTATTGCGAGATTTAGTGGTCTGTTCAGAAAGTGAAGACACTGGCGAGAGCGTGTCCACTTCGGAGGGCTTGAAAGAATAAAGATTGAAAAGTTGCACGTAGAGAGCGTAAGAGCAAAGTATGCAGAGGGTGTCCGTGAACGGCTGACAATAGCGTTTTTTTTTATTGCATTTAGTGGCAGACGAGCCATGCCCCATCTTATGGTAAATGGTAACCGTTACTCATGGACTCAACTATACCGAGGGTATTATCAAGCCGCTGCTCACCATTTCATTTCACCGATATGAAATGAAAGAATAAACGGCTATCTCCTGCTACAGCCAAAACGCAACGATGTGCTTCATGGCTGGTCACACAGGAGATGGTGGTTAATATTTTGGAGATATATACTGACCTGAACATCCTTCAGGGTGATGCTGGTGCCACATGTGGTCTAACAGATCAGCATTCGGTACCGACATCCTCTGATGACATTAGTATGGATGAAGTTAAATGGGCGATTAGAAGTTTGAAAAATTGTAAGGCAGCGGGTATTGATATGGTGTCTGCTGAGATGATCAAGCTTGGAGGCTCATGTGTCTGGAAATCCTTCCTGATGCTTCTCAATGTATGTTGGAGCTCAGGAATGGTTCCCAAAGACTGGAGAAGCGCAGTCATCGTGCCCTTGTTTAAAAACAAGGGTTCACGTTATGACAGTGCAAACTACAGAGCCATAAGCTTGACCAGTTTGGCAGCCAAAGTGTATGGTAAGATTATTGAAATGAGAATGAGGATGGTGTCTGATGAATTTTTGTGCGAGGCACAAGGAGGTTTTAGGTGTGGAAGAGGATGCATGGATCAAGTGTTTTCTCTGCGCACCATTGTGGAGAAGCATCTGGCTGTAGGCCAGAGGGTTTTTTGCAGGAGATGGAGAAAGCATTTGACACTGTTGTACGAAAGGAACTTTGGGACATTTTGCCGGAGTATGGTATTAACGGTAGACTGCTACAAGCGGTGTAGTCCAACTACATGGACTGCAGAGCTTGTGTGCGGTTGGATGATGGAATGCCACCCTGGTTTGATGTCAATATCGGCGTTAAACAGGGCTGTGTTCTATCAGTCTGTTTATCATATATCTGGATAAATGTCTACAAAGGTTGAATGAAATGAATGTGGGAGTTCAGATGGGCGACTCAGTGGTTAACTCTCTGCTATATGCAGACGATGCGGTCCTATCGGCGCAGTCTGCGACTGACCTGCAAACCCTAGTCGACGTAATGGCAGAAGATTGTAAGAAAAGGGGCCTACGTGTGAATGTGAGCAAAACCAAAAGAATGTTTTTTGAAAGAGAAGAAGCCAGAACAGATGTTAGAGTAGCAATAGGAAATGGTGTGTTAGAACAAGTGGATGAATTTGTATATCTCGGATGTGGATTCAGTCGGGATGGAAGGTACACCACTGATGTAGAGAGAAGAGTGAATGCGGGAAATAGTGAACGAAACATTGGGACAACTTCTCGGCAGCCACCCCGTCAGCCAGAAGGCACGTGTCGCAATACACAACGCAGTGCTTGTCCCATCGTTATTATATGGAAGCGAGAGTTGGGTATGCTAAAAGGAGCATGAGAGTAAAATCAATACGGTCGAAATGCGATCTCTGCGGAGAATCTGTGGAGTGAGGCTGACTGACTTGCATTCGTAACAACGACGTAAGAAAGCGAGTATTGGTGTAAAGATGCGAAAGGGAATGCTCCGATGGCTCGGACATATGGAAAGAATGCTGGACGAGCGACTGGTTAAGAAGATATACAATGCGAAAGTGGAAGGATGTAGGTACAGGGGGAGACCGAGACTCACCTACCTAGACCAAATCGGTCATGTATTGAAGGAAGGTGGAGTCAGGAGTCTCCGAAACCGGCGAGCGTGTATGAAGAGAGTTATGAATGTTGAGGAAGCGAGAGATGTATGCAAGAATAGAGCCTCTTGGCACTCTGTTCTCTCTGCCTACCCCGCAAGGGAAATGGCGTGATGATAAGTAAGTAAGTAAGAAAAGTTCTTTGAAGTGTATTGAACCAACCACTAAGTAATGTTTTCCAGTTCTAATAGCAAGAACAGGCGGAGAGGCGGAACACCGTGGGTTTATTTAGGGAGTGGGATATGCGAATCGAACATGACGAAAGGCATATTGACGATTAATGATCGGCTAGTGACTTTTTTTTGTTAAGGCGGGAAAAAATTATCCTAACCGCACACCCCGTCGTTCAGGGCAACGAACAGGTTAGCGTGGGGCCCTCACCCACTAAAAAAACCTGCCCTGTGCCATCTCTCCGCCTTTATTGCCGGGCCACCGGAACTATATTACATTCCTTCAGTGGTCTCGGCTAGTGACCGTAGGTACTGCAGAAGCTGGCGGTTAATTTTCATAACCTTCTTCAGTATATGGATGAAGATTTTATCGCGATCGGCCTATTATTCGACGAGTCCGACGGTCACCAATTTCGGGGATCGGTTGAACATGGGTTAACTTCCCCGAAGGTGAAAACCCGCCGATACTGTATGAGACTGTACAGGCAGGCGCGTAAGAACGGGGTCAATCTTCAACTCAGAGGTGCACGTCCTACAGTGGCCTGACCGCAATGTATAATGAGGATTTCAGGTAACAAGATATCACACCGCAAGATGGCATAGCAGGTGATTGGGCTGCTCTGGGCCCAAAGTCGAACTGAAGGTAAAGAGTTGGTCTGACAGGTTGCTTTTCTCGACTGTGGGCTATATTGCCATCCTGTTTCTGTAGAGGTGGGAGACTAGACTGGCAGAAGTTGCCCTGTGCAGTGAAATAAATCTAAAACTATGTTTACGGAATCTATCGCGTTACTCGATTTTTATACTATCCCGACGTTTCGAATACTTTACAGCATTCATGATCACTTAGATGGTAGGCGTCCAAAGCTGATAATCTATGTTGTTTCTCGTGCACGGAAGTCGGTTACACTACCAACTACGCCACGAGGCCCCCCTCAAATTCTTCTTTATTTGAAAAGATTGCTGTAATCAAAGCTATCGCTTGACATAGTTCCATTGATTAGACATTATGGTAATCTAAGCCTAGATAGTAAAGCATACCAATTGCCTAAAAAGCTATTTATTCATGGTGCAAAAAAGTACACATTGTAATAATTTTTTTACATTTAAAATTTATTATCTGGCACTCACATTTACTGGACACCTTATCTGCTAGTTGCTCACACTGTTGCCTTATTTCCATGACCGTAACTTCAGTGTCCTTCAGTCTTTCTCTTAGTTCAATCTGCTGCTTCCATAAAGTTAACTCTTCTGGTACCACTACAGAGGCATCAGGCTGTGTAAGAATTTCATTAGAAACCATCTTTATCATGATGTGACATAGTGGGTACAAATGTATTAAATATTTCAGCTCCAACACTTGCTAACAATGCCAGGTTATTTGCCTTCTCCAGGTTATTTAAAAAAAAGGATGACAAAAAAAAAACGATATTGGGTACATTATTGGTTTACTACTGTATTTGGGTTCATAGGAATGGGCTCAATTTATAGATTATAGATAGACAGTGACCAGAGTTTACAAATTCAAATTTTCACAGTAGCTAATGGTTTGGCTGTGCCTCTAATTATAGCTAGTCTGCAACCACAGGCAATAAAAAAGACATCAACCATTATAAAATACAAAATATGAATGGAGAGTGATTATTTTTTTTAACAATTTTTTAGTTCAAAAAATAAATATTCCTGGACTAACTATTTCTGGACATTTTCACACAACGTCTCTGGTCCCAAACTAAGCTTAACGCTTGTGCTATGGGTACCAGATTACGGATATAATACATATACTACTTTTTTTTTGTAAATATGTATGTACATCTAATATATAAAACTTCCATGTCACAATGTTAGTTACCGTACTCCTCCGAAATGGCTTAACCGATTCTCATGAAATTTTGTGTGCATATTGAGTAGGTCTGAGAATCGGACAACATCTACTTTTCATCCCTCTAAATGTTAAGGGTAGTCCAACCCTATTTTTTTAATTTTTAGATAATTTTTTTTGTTTTTATTTTATTATGATTCGGCATTAAAAAATACATACAACCCCAAAATTTTCAATCTTCTACTGCCGTTGTAGAAAAAATTTATATGGCAAAACAACGTTTGCTGGGTCAGCTAGTATAATAGATAAAAACACCCAGAAGCAGTACAAATATCTGTGTCATCACACAAATAATTGTCCTGGGTGGGAATCGAACCCACAACCTCGTGCACGGAAGTCGGTTACACTACCAACTACACCACGAGGCATATTTCTGTGTGTCAGGTAATATTTACCTTACTAAAACCTTTCCTTTCCTGACATTTATGGATATCATTGTAGAAAACCTGTAATCTCTTGTGTCTAATAGAATGCTTGGATTCAATATGTTCCATTAAACTTCTCCATACCATGTAGTATTGTCCTCTACACATTCTGAAAAATATTAAAAGAAAACATCTTCATGAATGCAACCTAGCCTAGCTAAGAATATTATTAACGGACATAATCTTGTCTGTACCTCTGGTACTAATACTGCTGGGTACACAAGCTATAGTTATTAATCATCATCAAAAGGATTAGATCTCATATCACAACTTTAACAATAAAACAAATAGTATAAACAACTCTGTAATTATGCTAGAATTATCATCCCAGTAAAAGGGACTTACAAGAGGTCATGTAATATTTAAGTTGTTTTTAGCAAAATGCCCACTAAGGGCAATTTTCATGTTTAAAATTATTTGAATAGAATCAGATAGTACTCACTCTGCAAGTTTATCTACTGAAGGTACTATATCAGATGGACATCCCATGGACAGAAGCCATTCTGAAAATTTTTGAGGGACTTTATCACTACTTAGCTTTTTTTCGTTCATCTTCAGTTTTGTTTTCTTTGTGAAATATTTATCTTCTTGTTTAATGGCTCTTGTTGTGGTTGTGAAATATTTAGTACAAAACACAACACAACTGACAAAATTCAAATTATTTTGGCGTAGATTTTTTTTATTTATTATATGCTTTGGCAGAGCCATCAGCCTAAACGAATCAAACTATTTATTTTGGCGTAGAGTTGCACTTGCAGACTAAATATCGATAAATCAATTTTTATTGATTCTAACATCGATGTATTGATATAAAAATTCAAGAATCGAAAACGTATCAAATTCGATATCTGCTTGACTTGGAGCAAATATTTATAACGAAAAGGTAAAAAAAACTTATTGTTTAAAAATGTTTGAATTAGATGCGTGGCCATAATAAAAAGAGTACATTTCCTTTTTTGAAGGTCAAATCACATGTCCTACAATTATAAAACTATATGGTACCTATATAAAGTCGGCGTACGGACGATAAATTTACCTGATAAAGTCATATATGTTTTCTGAGAGTTTCACAAACAATGCATCGATCGCCATAATTTTTTCGGAACGTTAGACTTTTTACAGCTGGCATTCATCGATTTATAGGACGTTATCCATTGATCTATAAACTAAGGATACACAATTGTGTTTAGAAATCGTGGCAAAAGTTGTTTGGAGCATCTTACTTAAATGTATAGCATTAATTTCATATTTAATTTTACGAAATAGTTACAACTTCAAGTCAATTCAGTCCATAAGTTTTTGAAAAAAGAATTTATTATTAAGCATGTTGATACGTTGCAACTGCTCGCGCGTCGGAACCACACTACTACTATACTACTACCGCTTGTGGCGCGCTGGCAAAAATGTGGCTACACAAAAACATACCGTAGATTCACCCCGGCCACAAATGTGAAGACTCAAGATTAATTGCTCACACTTTATATAATATGTTATTTAAATATATTATATAAAGTGTAAGCAAATAATCTTATGGTGAGAGTCATTTAATTTCATGGAACTGTGTTTTAAAGGCTGACTACCAATAATTTTTGTTCCGAATGGCGGCAGATTGCATTTAGTTACATATTAATTATTACAATTTAATGGTGTAATCATATTTAAATAATGATATGCAATGATCATCTACTATTGTGTGTACATTCAAGTCCCTATAAATATAATATACTACAAGATTCATCATTTGCTTGCAATTTACGATTCAAGTAGTCGGCCATCTTGTGAATTTTTTGTGGCATACGTGACTAAGGGCGCGCTCCCGCGTGCATACAATTGTGACCGTTAGATACCTATATAATATTTGTTAGAAATATAATTATTATATTGGTTTTTCTCGAAATATTACTTTACTTCTTCCTCATGTTGGATGGTCACTCATAATTATGTGGCTGGATCTGTAAATATTATTTTTAAATGGATTTTCTTACTTCTTCCTCGTGTTGCTATGGACTGAGTTACAAACTAACTCAGTGAAACCAACGGCTGAACGGATTTTAATTAAATTTGACACATATATGTCGGCGCTGAATAATGAAGTTGTTTACAAACACGCGCACGTGCAATACAACGTCATCGCACCACTCTGTGAATCAGGCGAGGTGGGGATGGACCGATTACTGGCTTTATAAAGCGGCGCGCCGTGCGGTCGGGGTCAGTTGAATCGAGGCATTCGAACCGTCAACATCTCTAAATTGTGATGTTTCACACCTGAATCATAGTGATAATTATTTATAAATTAGTTTGAGTAGTTGCAATTAGTTTAATTAAATAAATTGGTTTTCGAAGCGCCCTGAAGTTTTCGTAAAAACATGTCTGAAGGCTAATCCAGTATTAATGGCGAATCTAGGGATCCTTGCCCGTCATCGCCAATTTTACAGCAGATTTCAGCTCCATCCGAAATCCGAGGTGGGATCAACTTTGGAGCATCTTCAGCTCCATCTGCCCGCACAGAAGATGGTACCAACCAGACGCTATCTGCATTGGCTGGTATCATAGAGAACCTAACACGGCAGCAGCAAGCAAGTATGCAAGCTAATCAGGAGTTCATTGCAAGACTTTTAGGCCAGGTAGTGACTCCAATAAAACGACGATTGAGTGATATCTATATCGCACCATTTGATCCTGATAGTGATGTACTAGTACGAGATTGGTGCGAGCACGTGGATAGGGCAAAAACGCACTAGAAAGTGACTGATTATGAAGTATGTACAAAAATTGCTGGCTTACTGCAAGGTAGAGCCAAAACTTTTGGAGATACATGGTTAGTAAAGTCCCCAGTATGGGCCGACATGCGACAACACAAACCTTTGAGCCCGAAGCACGTTATTCAAATGATATAATAAAGATGCGAAGTTTTAAATTTTATATGGCAAACCCAGCTGAATCCATTACCAGAGCTTGGAATATTTGGAAACGGGTTGTCAATGGTGACAAAGATAAGGATGCTGTGGAAGCCGTAATTGGCTGCGTAGACAATGAGTTCCTTCGGTTGCGTCTACTCTCCAGTAAGTGTTCCTCTGTACCTGAATTGATTTCTGTAGCAGCCACAATGAAACTACGAGATTCCCGTCATGGTGAACCACCTGCTAAGCGACCGAGACTAAGAAACAATAGAGACGATGAAACGCTTTGTTTCAAGTGTGGGAAACCTGGACATGTGCAAGCTTATTGTAACAACGGTAACGAAAAGATGCGTGATCATAAGCCATCGCTAAGTACAATTAACACAAATACTTCTTTCAACCGGATGGAACGCCATAAGCCAAAGTGCAGTTACTGTGACAAAATTGGTCATACTGAAGCAGCCTGTTTCAAGAAGATGGCAAATGAAAGTGAAAATATTAATTTAGCCAGAGACCAACAAGAAATATTGACACCAATGATAGTCATAATTAATGGCCGCAAATTTACAGCTTTCTATGACGGCGGTGCAGCACGTTCTTTGATAAAACGTTCTGTCAGTCAATCTTTCCTGGGAAAAGGGAAGATTGCACCTTAATTCTGAAGGGCATCGGCAGTAAAAGCATCCCGATTTTGTCCTGTCAAAAAGTTATTGTGACATGTCGCATCAGTGGTGTTTTTGTAGAAGCTATAATATCCACCAACACTTTATTGCTCCAGGAGCTAGTCGAGCAAATGTACAGGTAGAACGGGTGATGGCCGTTGTAAAAAATCATTCGTAATTATGAAACCCAAGACTGGAAGAAAGGTCTAGAAGCGCTCCAGTTGGCAATTAATTGTACAAAGAATAAAACAACAAATGTGAGCCCAATTAAAGCTCTCACCGGGAGACAATGTGCAGTACCACCAAAATTAGTATCTTTACTTGATGAGAATAACAAGATAGTAAGTCGAAATCAACTCGACACTTACATACAAAAGAAAATCGACAAACAAGGAAAAGGAGACAAGACAAGATTTGACCAAGGTAAAGCCAAAGTGAAGGGATTCCAAAAGGGAGATATTGTTTTATTTAAGACTAATCCTAGGTCCCAAATTGGACTTGATTTGAAATGCCCGGATGCTTATGTAATCTAGAAAATATTACCTAATGACCGTTACCAATTAAAATAGTTAATAGGATGTGGACGTCCAAAAAAAAGTAGCCCATGACCAACTACGGCTAGCGTCCAAACCAAATGAAGGCAAACATCGGGATTCCATGTCGGCGCAAGATGACCCTACTGTGACACCAGAATCAAGTGAGGTCGGACCTTGTACTCCGGACAATCAGATTCAAATTTAGAAAAAAGGTAACGTACAATTAATAACTTTAATATCGTTATTGCGTGACTGGTGTAAGATGAGGACAGGGGCCTCCAAATCTTTGCAATTAGTGACGCAAGTTGAGGACAGGGGCCTCCTTGCTTTTACAATGAATGAAATTAGTGACGTAAGTAGAGGACAGGGGCCTCCTTACGTAACTTACTCAACTCGTATTGGACGGGTTACGATCTATTCCGGGTTACGATATTTTACTCTCTCTAATAGGTCGAGGGCGACCTTTATGCAGAATGGCCGTGTCGGCGCTGAATAATGAAGTTGTTTTCAAACACGCGCACGTGCAATACAACGTCATCGCACCACTCTGTGAATCAGGCGAGGTGGGGACGGACCGATTACTGGCTTTATAAAGCGGAGCGCCGTGCGGTCGGGGTTCGGGTTGAGAGCCCTCTGCGCTCACCAATTGTCCGGGTAAGGTTGTCATAGCCGTCTGAGGCTAACAACCAAAGTCACACAAAAAAAAAAAAAAAAACGATCGGGGTCAGTTGAATCGAGGCATTCGAACCGTCAACATCTCTAAATTGTGATGTTTCACACCTGAATCATAATGATAATTATTTATAAATTAGTTTGAGTAGTTGCAATTAGTTTAATTAAATAAATTGGTTTTCGAAGCACCCTGAAGTTTTCGTAGAAACATGTCCGAAGGCCAATCCAGTAATAATGGTGAATCTAGGGATCCTTGCCCGTCATCGCCAATGCTACAGCAAATCTCGGCTCGATCCGAAATATATATTTTAAAGTCTGGAGTAGCACATGAGCTACATTAAAAATTGGCCTTATCTACTCCACCAATTAATCACGCCAGAATGGCTGAACTGATTTGGATGATATTTGGCGTAGATATAGATTATAATCTGGAATACCTCATAGGCTACTTATCTTGTAAAAATATGTTTACGGATAATGTGGGATAGATCACCATATCTACTCTACCAACCGTCATGAAATTTAACACAGGGTATTTTTTAGAACCCAGAAAAGGATTTAAGGCCACAAAATGGATGGTTTCTAAGGGATGGCTATATATTTCTCAAGCTAGTGATAAATGTTTTTTTCAAGTGTTTGTAATGAAATATATACTAAAAAATTTTAATATATTTAGATAATAATGGAAAACCAAAACGCGGGGACGCGGTCGCCCTCCTTGAGCATGTTACCTTTCTCGTATGGGTCATTTTTTTAACGCCTATTTTAGTCAGTTACAAGAGAAGCTATCACTTTCAAATATTAATGAAAATTTGGTATATCATGTAACTAGAATGTAAAGTCCGCCAACCAGTACTGGGCTAGCATGGTGGACTACGGTTCAATGGATGGGATGGTAATAAATTGCTAAATATATTTAAGTACTTGGCTGACATGGTCATCGGCCTACATCCCTCTCTTGCTGAGAGAAGACCAGTGTTCAATGGTAGGACAGTAATAAATTAGACAATAAAATATTTATACATATTTATATTTTCTGTATTTAGTGACATGCCTGGGGCTTCATCAGGTGAAGGCACTGGGCCTTCATCAGTTAGAGAAGGCAGCACGGCGGTGGAGCCGGTCATACACTGAATACTACTATTGAATAATACAACTATTTCAACAGAATATTTAACACAATTGTTAGGCCAGAGCTCTACTGTGAATAGACCCTTACATTAGTTTAAGACTGATCTACTTGAAATGCTAATATCTTCGTTCCTTTTCACCAAAAGAACATGGGTTTGGTAACATTTCAAAGGTATTTTTATGTTTTGATCTATATTTTTTTAGCGTTGACATGCTCCGCCGCTTTTAAAAGTACAAATTATTTGTGAATAAGGAAAAAGAGTTTTTTTGTACGAGCGGGAATCGAACCCGCGTCTTTTCCAATCCGGTGAAGTGCTCTAAGCCACTGCTGCTATCGTATAGATCTTTCGATCATCCCAATCTCCTTATCACATTTGTCTTTACGACCAACGCCATCTATCGGAATGCGTTTACATGCATTAAACCAATATAGTAAGTTTAATTTTGCAATTAAAATTCATACTATTTGATGGCAATTTTAGCATTTTTGATATATATTTTTAGCATTTGACATGCTCCGCCACTTTTTAAAGTACAGTGGTTTCTAAAAAAGGATGTAAATGTATATTTTTATACTATGGCACATGGGTTTATTTTTTTTCTTATGGTAAATTATTGTATCTATCAAGTGATTTGAAACAAAATAATTATATGTTATCAATCTATTTTTTGAAATAAAAATATATTTCTAACCTTGAGATTTTTTTTTCGAAATTGTAGTTACATGCATCAATGACGTTATCGCGTCAAAATAAATATTTAAATAAGTAATATTTTATAATAATTTAATGTTAAATTTTCATAATAAGTTATACACAGTGATCAAATTCACATTTAAAAGCAAAATAAAGCTTTAGTATAATTTTTGCACTTTTTATTTTTGCGCTCTTGAAACCTAGCATCCACCACAAATAATATGTAATTTTGTTCGTCATTGATTTTCATGTAGAAGGAACAAACCGTCTATTCATTCATTTTCTATCCTCGAAATGAAATGAGTGGGCAGTGGCTTAGCAGCATAGAATTAAATATTCATTTTTATTAATTTATTATAGCATCACGACTGTATTCCCGAAGGGGTAGGCAGATGTGTATATTACACACCCACGACTCGCCAGCTATGTTTAAGTCCCACGTAATAGGGGGCGAGCCTATTGACGTCTACCGGGCACATTTCCAAACCCCAGGCTGCTACTGAGAATTTTTATTTTTAAGAAAAAGCTCAATAACATTGCCCGACCCAGGGATCGAACCCGAGACCTCATGATTAGCAGTCGCATACACTACCGCTACACCACCGAGGCCGATTTATTGAATCAATAAATCATTTGAATTGTATTACTAATAGTATTCAAAACATTTATTCTTGTTACACAAAGAAAAAACGAATAAACATAAAATATTAATAGTGTAGCAAAGGTAGCCAGCTCAGTTTTTGATTTTCAGCTGGCTCCCAATCATTACACCTAAGAACACATTAGCGGTCAGTCTTCATTATTAATTAAAATCGTCTGAAAGTTGGAGTAAAAATTTAAATCTAAATAATGATGTATGGTGACCCCTTTGGCATAAACATAATGTACAAAAAATAGCCATCCCACAAGAAACCGCCACCATCTTCACTTAAACAATAGTTAGCCTTAAGTACTTCGAGGTATTATGTATTCCACAATAAAGTTCGTGATGATTGGTTAAGTAGTTACGGTGTCATGAGCTAAAAACAAACAAACTCACTTTTATATTTGTAATAATAGTAAAACCGTTGTCGCCACTGGTTAAAATTGCTGGAATTCGGAGCAGTAAAATGGTCCAAATAAAAAACATTTTCGGTCCTATCCCAAATTTTTTGGTCCAATCCCTAATAATGCGGACGAACCATGCCCCAATGGACGGACGTAGATATGGAGGATATTATAGACACGCTGTCAGCGTGTGCAGTGTCGAGGTAGCAATAGTTTGACATATGAAAACCGGAATAATTTTAAAAGTTTGCTAGGATTATAACTTTGTTGACTAAAAATGTACTACCGGTTTTAGCCGGATACAAGAATGACAGGACAAAAAAAAATGCAGTTATGCTTATATTGTGCTTACATTTTTAATGTATTAGAACATGTAACATTAGCGTAAATAAAGTAATTAATTAATGTTTTTTTTACGTCTATGCAAAAACAAGGTGGCCAACCGTCCCCATCGATATACCGATGATGGGGACGCTTGGCCACCTTATTATTGGAACCCAGTTGATTGGGTCCAAATACAAATAATGCTTAGATAAAACACTTAAAAGTACATGTGTCTCTCTCAATCTTGCTAAAACCTAATACGTGCATCCTTTCCTCATAGAGCTGTAAATAGGAGGAGGTGCCCTTATCATTATATACCTAGTAAAAGTGATTCCCGCTCTTACTAAAGTTCTCTTTTTCCTCATTCACAAATAATAATTTGTATTTTAAAAGTAGCTGAGCATGTCAAGTGCTAAAAATATAGATCAAAAGGCTACTTACTATTGTTTAAGTGGAGAAGATGGAGGTTTCCTGGCTGGGATGGCTATTTTTGTGTAGAATATTTTTATGCCAGAGTATTTATGTTGAAGAACTTTACAGGATTATGCTCTTTGTAAAATTGTCTGAAAGGATAATTTTATTTCATAATGAAGATTGACTATATCTAATTAGATAAGTTGAAAGTTTATTGTAGGGCCTGATGAAACTCAGTGTTTTGCAATTAGCACAACAAAAACTGAGCTACCTTTGTTACACTATTGATATTTTACATTTGTTCATTTTTTTTTTATTCTTTCTTATCTTGTGTGTAACAAAAGTAAATGCTTTGAATGCTAATAATAATACAATTCAAATGATTAATCAATTCGATAAATTGATAAAAATGAATATTTAATACTATGCTGCTAAGTCATTGCTCACCACTTCATTCCGAGCACACAAAATTAATAAATGCACGGCTTCTTCCCACTATATGAAAATTTGTGACTAATAAAAATCACAAATTATTAGTGGTGGATGCTAGGTTGGAACCTAAATAGCGCAAATTAAATATTTTGGAAATAAAGGATATTAATTTAATATACCAATATTTTTTAAAACATCGATACATTGATAGTTGTTGGTTCTTCCTGCATCCCTAATTGACAGCTGACATACAACAGATAAAGGCTTTGTTCCGATATACACTGCGAGCACTGTGATATCACGTGATCGACAGCTTCCATAAATAAAACAACTTGCACTATGGAATATTATTATTATTATTATTGAATATTGTAAATCAAAGATACCCAAACATGGAAAATGTAAAGAAATTGTCTTTATTACAGTGTAAAACCAATACTTTGTATGAAATTAAAGTAATGACAGATCAGTATACTGAACTGCATTCCGTTATAAACAGTAACCAGTATAGCTAACTATAAAGGAACGACTTCACTGTAAGGTGAGATGTCAATTTAGTATACGGTACTAAATTGACATCTCACCTTACAGTGCTCGCAGCGTATATCGGAACACATCCAAATTACGCTGTGATCGTAACTCTTAAGATGGCGGACGACAGCCGAAGTAGGTCACTTTTACTAGGTATATAAAGATTAGGGCGCCTCCTCCCATTTACAACTCAATGTTATAACCATAGTAGAAAGAGTGAGGCCACTCTTTCTAATATGCTATGCTATAACCATGGAAGCACATGGAAGTAACATGTATACCAGGTCCATGGCTATAACCACAGACTATTAGTGTATTAAAGTAGCTATAACTATATTCTACTTCTATATATTGGACACCACAGACTATTTTATACTACTTTTGGACACTAATAAAGATGGGTTGATACCGATATTTGTCAATATCGGCTGATATGAATATATAATATTTTTTTTAAATAAAGTAGATATGTAATTATAGTTCCTGTTATACAATAAATTAATGCGACCTTAGTCACAAAATAGTTACACAGTTCATTTACGTCATCAAAGAGTTATAATAAAATATTCCGGTATAATGTATGATTTATGGTATCTGCCGTGTGTGGCCGGCTTTAGCACCACCATTTTTAACTCAATGATACGTATACGATATTCTCACCAATATGATACGTACGATGTTCTCACTGATATGCGATTCTATCTAGTCTATGGATATAGCAACATTAGCAACACACCCATGTTCAGTGGTCACTGTTCATGTTCACGATATAGCGGATATAGTGAATATGGCATATTAGCAATACGCCCTAGACTTGTTCTTGCTCGGTCACTAAAAGGAGCGCTCCGAACTAGTTCTTTTTTCCAAATGAACTAGTTCGGACATCTAGTTCAATTAGTTCTCTAGTTACTGTTCTTTCATTAGGTTATCTAGTTCTCTAGTTCTATTAGGTCTTTAGTTACCTACACTGATCTTTATTATAACTCTTTGATGACGTAAATGAACTGTGTAACTATTTTGTGACTAAGGTCGCATTAATTTATTGTATAACAGGAACTATAATTACATATCTACTTTATTTGAAAAAAATATTTGTTTTATCATAACCTTAGAATAGCGTATTTAAAAATCAAATTAAAGGTTTATATTTTCACATATTTACACAACAAATAAAAAAAACATGACCTAATTATTATACCTATCTCTTTTTTAAAAACATTATATTTATAAAAGAGATAAATAGGTCAGTTAGAAAAGAAAGAGAGCAAGATAGTTTTATGCTATTAGTTCGTTCCTTTTACAAATGTTGCTTGAGTCGAGATACGAACTATATTCTTACCGCTATCGATGAACTAAGACTGAATACGAACTAGCTTACGGAATAGTTCGTTCTAGTTCATTGTCAGGAACTGGTTCCTAATAGTTCTTAGTTCGTGAACTACAGATTGAGTCGGATTACTGGTACATGAATAAGTACATCCAATATCGCTAATATTTTAATGCATATGAATATATCTTTAGTTAGACAGTACTTGACAGTAGACACCAATCAAATGACATATATATTTGGCGAAATTGTGCTCACACTGCCACAACAAGAGCCATTAAACAAGAAGATAAGACATATATATTCACCGGCCTTTCTCTTATCACCGAACAATCTCCTTCGTTTGACGGTTTATCTCTGCCACGTGACATTGGCAATGTTGTGGACATACTCCTGCAACAGCCATAAATCAAGAAGAAGAAAAAGACATATATATTCCTTCCTAGTCTGTGGACATATATTTGACGTTGTATTAGGTTTTTTGGCGGGAACACGTAGAAGATCATGTCGTCGCTCTGCATTATTTTCCTAAACTTGTGTTATTTCAAGAATTAATGTGTAAAAGTGGTGGCCTTTTGCATATTAACTATTTGTGTATGTGCATAAGTGCTGGCAAGTGATGTAGTGCGACATAACGTGTTTTTTCCTGTTGTCTCCAGAACTCCATAGAAGCTTCAGTAAGGTTGCCATCGTCTAACTGGAGTGGGAATTTGACTTGACTGACTAATTTTATATGACTGACTTCGACTATGACTTGTTTTATGAACTAAACTTACGTGTGATGAGAGAATAACGATGTTTATAAGTTACTGTTAGGCAGATGGTTCTTCCGACGCTTCAAACAAATAAAAAAAAAAAAATCTCCAGCATTATATAAATCGTTATATAATTATATTGTAAGCACAATTGAATCTTTATAACCAACTAGTTTGTGACTAAAACTGTATGATCATTATAATAATATTTAGTATATATGTCCTAAAACAATGTAAATAGCTTTAAGCTTAAGTTAGGCTGATGGTTCTGCCAAAGCCTTTAATAAACAAATTAAAAAAAAATTTACTTTGTATTTTTGTTGTTTTTCTGAAATAATGTTAGGAAATATAAAAGAATTCATTTCTGTAGTACAAGATGGATTAACGTCCAATAGTAATATAAGGCACACTTTACATGAAGTACAAAAGGTGACAAATATTTTTAAAGACAAACAGAAAGTTGTACACGAAAGCAAGGTTAATTATGGGGCTGGAGGCGCATTATTAGAGAAATATCAAGAAGACTGGGCAAAAATACATGAAAATGCCGATGAAAACGCCAAGGCAGCTGAAGAGGTTGATAAATTAATATTGGAGATACATGAGGCTGCTAAAATCCGTTTACAAAATGCCACTGATTTGGCGCAAAATTTAACCTTGATTCCCAGTTTGACTGCTTCTGTGGCTCAGTGTATAGATGGTTTGAAAAATGTGGAGGGCTTACTAAAGACTGTGGAGGATGAATTAGTTGAATTTGAAGATATTATTGAGAGAGGGAAAATGGAAAAGTGGAAATTAGACCACTACTATCATTTAACTATGTACAAAGAGAAAAAAATGGGTAAGTTCATAAACCTACACTTTTTGTTTCGTTCATAAACCTACAATCATGATAACTTGAAAAAAGAAAAGCAATGACATATTTTTTTTTCGTCTAACAAATTTAAAAGAAGTTTTTTTGTTTCGTTCTTAAACCTACAATCATGATAACTTGAAAAAAGAAAAGCAATGACATATTTTTTTTTCATCTAACAAATTTAAAAGAAGTGAAGTGTTAGTAACAAATAGGTATGCCCTGAATTTATATTTTAACCCTTTAACCCTTTAAGCGTCCCATTTACCTGTTTTTTCTGGATATCGATTTATAAAAACGGCGATATCTCGTTATTTTTATAATTATATACTATGTTGCATATAACACAAGATTCCTTGTGAAGTATACTAGCGAATACAAGTGAATTATGAAGTCTTAATTTTTTTCTAAACTACAAAAAATTAATTTAAATCTAGTACTTACATAATTTCTCACAATTTGCCGAATTATTTGAAACAGTTTTGTATTTTTCCATTGAAATTTAGTAATTTCAATTATTGTATTAGCTAGCACACTTCATTGAACTTTAATATTTCACTTCACGTACACATTACTATTATCTAAACAAAAACGACATTATACACTAATATAAACAAATGGCGGCTTTTGCCAAAGCAAACACTGTGTGCTTGGCGGGCGCTTTGTTATTTTCAATTGACTAATCTAGGAGATAACCCTGTGTATAGTACTTACGGTCGAGTAGTCAAAATGAAACTGATTTTTTAGAAATCACATACAATACGAAGCTATTATGTTCAAACGTTGTTAAATAATTATTAATAATTTTACAAGCAATAAAACTTTGTTTAAATGTACATTTAGAATTGTATTATATAAACAATTCTACAGAATTCTTAGTATGAACCTGCTCAGAAGGTCTTCAAAAACTTTTATGTTTGCATTTAAAAAATACACAATGAACACATAATAAAACACTTTTAGCACATTCTACAGACATTTGTCTAAAGATTATAACTATTTATTGACCGCTATTGCTTCTAATGTAATGTACACACGCGACGAACGACGCCACTGAACTGAAACATGATACTCAAAATGGCGCGAAACGCTTTTATTCGCTGTAGCGTTGCGCTTACGAGTCTGTCTTACTCAATAGTTTTGTGCCCACAGTATAAATATTGTGGTAGAAATTTTGTCTGTTTCATTGAAAATCGACTAAGTAAATTGATAATGTTACTACGTCCATGCCGATAGAGAAAAAACAAGAAATATATGACAGTGGTCTCTTAGGTTAACATCTATGAGCCGCGGGACGCTCAAGGGGTTAACTGGTAAACCAAGCAGAAGTTATCCTTCCCAAACATTGGCTAGCAACTACAAATGTTTCAATATACAACTTTTAAATAAGGGTGCGGGGGGAAGCTTGGAGTGAAATTTATTAGTTATATGTTCTGACTGGGATGTGAAAAAATCATAATATAATTTAATAGAACAATTTGTCAAAAAATCTAAATAAAAATCTTTGGACACAATTGCAACCTACCATGGCCAATTGTGAATTTACCATATAGAGAAAGCTACTTAAACACAAAAAAAATTCATCAAATTGGGTCCAGTCTTTTAGTAATAAACATATGTACAGTAGAATTAATATATTTTTTAATTTAATTTCAGCTGCCTTAGAAGAAGTTCGTAATAAATTAGCTAAAGAAAACACCGAGCTCACATGTGAAAGAGAGAAACAGCAGCTAGCAGAGTACCAGACTAAGAGAGAACAAAGTTCTGTTGCATTTCAGCATGATGTAGCGAGGTACAAAACAGCAGGCACCTTATCTATAAGTAAGTAATGAGCAATCCATACATTTAACGTACAGTGCCGTGTGGGGCCGGCTTTAGAATTGTCCCACCCCTCTCCACCCTTGGAGTTGTGAGAGCCGACTGAAAGGATACCGAGGGAGAAAAATATTTTGATGTTTAGATATTTTTATATAAAAATATCTAAACATCAAAATTCATTCAGCAGCATTTGCATGTTATGTGAACATCTAAACCAGGGGTCTCCAAACTTTGAAGCCTTAGGGCCTTAATGATTTTTTCAATATGTTCCAAGGGCCAAAACACATTTACATAAACCTCATTAGTGTTTTTTGTTTTACTGTGATTAGTGGGATTTATTTCAATTATATTGTTAGTTATTAATATGGCTTACCCAGGTACCTACTTAAGTTAAGTTTTCTGCATCATCAATTCTGTTGTATTTTTTTTCTTTTTTTATTATTTAAACGGTACAACAAACAGCTACATTTATAAAGTGGTAAACAAATTATAGTAAATACAATGTTCTTCAAATGCAAATGCAACCAACCCCGTTGTACACAGATTGATTTGATTACATATTTGGGGCGGTATGGTAATGAAACAAAAACAAGTTAGGTAGACAGAGTATGTAGTATGTGCAAGCAGAAAGTGGATTCCTCTGATTGTCAAGACACATTCACATCATTGCGATGCGACTATATCTCGACAGTCAGACCATTAAGCAATATAGAATTTCAAACTTTCATGGTCACTTATAATTGTAAATGTTTTTACGGGATTTATACCATGTAAATTTTTACTTACGAGTTTCCGATATTTCGGCACTGTTGCAAGCGCCATGATCACGGAGTTGCTCCGTGTAAAAACGTTTAGAAGACCATTAAGCGTTTATATAATATTTTGTCTATATGCAGCGGGTGAGGTTGCAAAGAACTCGACATTTATAAAATTATTGTTATGCTGTTTCATTATTCTATTTATCGGAGCGCGCTCACTCGCGTTTGTTTTACAAGTACTCGGTGCAAATAAATATCGTTTGCAAGACTCGAACTAATTGTGATCTATATGTATGTATATTTGGTTCAGTAGTTTGTTACAGTCAAATTTGTCATGGCAGATATTAAACAAGAGCATTTGATCTAACAGCAATCTTATGTTCCTAAGTGTAGGTAGGGAATATTTTTTCAACAGTACATCGTAGGAGGACTTAGAGCGACAACAACGATAATACATAGCTCGTAAAAATTTACGTTGAACTATTTCTAATTGGTCTTCATATTTAGCGTAGAATGGGTTCCAGATAGATGAGGCATATTCTAATTGGGATCGAATTAGGGATTTGTATAAAAAAAGGTAAGATGCAGGTTTTTTGAAAGAGACACTATTTCTCATTACGCAGCCATAAACCTTGAATGCCTTATCAACAACATGATTTATATTGAATGTCAAAGTGAAGCTTTGAGTCCATAAACAGCCCCAGATCTCTTACAACTGTAACTTTTTCTAGAGGAGTGTCACACATAACGAATAAGTAAAATTTATATTGCTTTTTTTCTTCGTAAAAGTGATGAACTTACACTTAGTTAGGCTAAGGTGCAGTTTGTTTTCATGACAGTAATTTGTTAAGCGATTTAAGTCATCTTGTAATTTGTGACAATCATCTAGAATAGTGATTTTACGGTATATTTTAAGGTCATCAGCGTATAAAAGAAAATGAGTATGCTTAAGGCATTGTTCAATATAATTCACGAATATGACAAATAGCAAGGGCCCCAAAATAGATCCGTGCGCTATTCCCGAAGTGACTTTGATGATATCAGAAGTGAAACCATTGATAGAAATACGTTGCGTTCTGTTTCTGACATAAGATGTAAGCCATCTCAGCAGGTTCCCACGAATACCATTGAAAGCAAGCTTCTGAAGAAGTAAGTCGTGGTCCACTTTATCAAAGGCCCTGCAGAAACCAGTATACACAGAGTCAACTTGAAAGCGTTCGTCCATACTTTGAAACAGACAGTTAGTATACAGCATTAGATTGCTGACGGTTGAACGTTTTTTAACGAAACCATGCTGTTCATCAAATATTATTTTATGTAAGCTGGGATAAATGAAGCTATGCACAAAAAGTTCCAAGACCTTCGACAGAGTGGACAACAATGATATGGGATGATAGTTTGTGACGTCATTCTTACTACCGTTTTTGTGAACAGGGGTTACGTTGGCTACTTTCCAGATTTAGGGAACCACGCCTTCCCGCAGACTTCTGTTGTATAAAATATGTAAGGGTATCACTATGGACTCAGCAGTATGTTTTATGAAAAAAGGAGGAAGCCCATCAGGACCAGGACCTTTAGTGGCATCTAGTGACTTAAGTACATTTGAAATCATTTCTATAGAAACATGTATGTCAGATAACATAACCTCACAGTTTTGATTAATGGACAAGGCGTCAAGATGAATATCTTGAGAGCGGTTCGTATACAGACCCAAAGAAATTTGCGAACAGTTCGCATATTGGAGCCGGTTCATCAGACTCAGTATCACTATACCTCATTGGAGCTGGTATACCTGATTTTTTATTATGACTCTTAACAAATGTCCAGAACGTCTTTACATATATTCTTAATTTTTCCTCAATTGATTCTATGTACCTATTAAAACATTCTTTGCTAAGTGTTTTAAACCTCTTGACAAAATAGTGAAAATTCTTCATACTGCGTTTTGGTGTTAAATTTTTTCCATTTTATCCACGCCTTCTCTTTGTCCTTAAATATGTGTATGAGTGGACGTGAGAACCAAACGGGATACTTATTAGATTTTATTGGGCTCAAAGGTATACATATATGTCCTAATTATTTCATCATTTTTTTCATAAAAAATATTTACAGATTCTTCTATGGATATACTACTATCAAGTAAACTATTCCAGTCTTATGTCTCTAATTTGTTTATTTATAAGCGTATAATGTCCCTCGAAGAAGCGATACCTAGGTATAGGTAACGTACCGATACTTTTATAATTTAAGTCAAGAGATGAATTAACATAAAAAGATGGGTGATAACTATCTAATGGTACGAGAGGGTTAGGTGGTAGTTCACAAGTACATGAATCAATGTTCGATATAAATAAGTCTAATATACGGTCATGGCTGTTTTTTATAAGATTCAATTGTTGGCTGCGGATAGATCTTAAAAAATCAAACAGTAGTTTTGCGATCAAGTAATTATTGTCAAACGATTGAGTGGTAATCGTTATATAGCGATCGTAATGCTGCCAGTCAATGCCTGGTGTATTAAAATCGCCAGCTATATAAAACAAATTCAATGCATCATCACCAGAGATGCGCAAACTAAATCATCAATGAGATCAGGGATTTATAAATATTTTTCTTCGAAAGATTTAAATCACTCTTTTAAATCTTTAACTCTTTTAAATATTTGGTTACGAATGACGTTATTCATTCAGTTGATCATAAGTGATGCAAATATCTATTGATTCATGTAGTTATTCTCTCATTCCCTCAAGTCGCAACTGGTTTTGAGCTTTTTACTAAAACGACAGAGTCGTAAGTTTCTGTGTACCTATCGTCATTGTATTTCATGAGTGCGTTTGTGCGTGCCTATAACTTATGCTATCTCTTTTCAATTCACAATATCCTTTATCTGTTGTCTCATTCTAAATCTACGTCCATCATTCCATCTATTCAATCCTAACGTAGTGAGCTAGTGAGTTAAAGATGTATTTTCGAAACCAAAGATTTAAATATTGATTACGCATTTTGAAAGGATTATACGTCTTTTGTATCAATCACTCCTGAGTTACACCTCTCTAATCATCACATAACTCATTACGAAGACCATTTAAGAAGTTTGAGTACGTTGAAACATTCTGGTTTCGGGGATATATAGACCACAGATTATATCATACTTCTTGAGACCAATTTTAGCAACACATAGTCAACAAAAGGCGACAGAGGGTTATCATCGCAAGTGTTGTCTGGACGGCGATGACGAGCGTCGAGTAGCACCCTCTCGGCTCGCAAGCCGCGGTGGACAGCTATCAGTACACCACCGCCCTCTTTCCTGCCGGTGGAGTCACGATCTCTGTCGCATCTTTGCACCATGTATCGCGAGTCAGTAATTTCATTGTCGCTAATACTAGGTATTAACCAGGTTTCCGTAAGTATAATTACGTCATAACAGTCCGCCAAAATGTTATTGAACAACGATTCAAGTTTCGCCCTGAGTCCCCACAGTTCTGATAATAAATAGTAACTTTATCAGTCATTGATGCAAGGTGTGACGTAACGAATATTACTATATGTTAAATGTACTAAATAACAATGCGAAGAATTGCTAGTTAGATTCACATAGTATGTAATTATTACTGCGATTGTTAGATTCATAACAATAACATACAAATAAATGTCAACAAGCAAATAAGTGAATAATGCGTATAACATATTTTTAAATGAGTACTTATAGATCACACACACACACACACACAGAGTAGTCGTTGTTTGAGAGACCGCATATACAATAACACTAGATGAATATTCACAAATTATTTTAAATGCTAATACGAAGTTATACGTTAAGTTAAATGATAATAAGTTTATTGATGATGTATCAGAAAAGTCATAATCACTTGACTTGTGTATTAATCTTTGAAAGATCGTTTTGAGAACGAATGGAGAACACTGGAGGTGTTTCATTGCGTCTAACAAGTATGGTGCCGTGTTTGATCCAAACGAAACGAAAGTCACACTTCTTTGCTGCTTCGCGAGCCTGCCTGTATAGGTTTTTATTTTTCAGTGTGAGATGCTCATTCACGTATATTTTGTGAGGAGGCCCAGAAATATTGAGCTGTGCCGAGGTGAGTCCTTTGTTTAGTCGCACTGCGGATATGAAATTATCACGTAACTGCCGATTACTAAACTTCACAATAATGTTTTTTGGGCGTTGGTTTTGAATAGCTTGCGGGACCCGGTGAAAAGACTATTAATGGGCTCTTTAACTAAGGTACTAATATCATCCAAGATGACATTGAGATTTTCTCCTCTCCTTTCAGGTAAGTTTGCAATTTCCACATTGCATTGACGTGCCTGTTGTTCTATAAAGTCCAATTTTGTTTCAAGGTCCTCAATCCGGGGGGGAGTTAGTATCTATCGTAGTAGTTTTCTTCTCAAGGGTACTCACGCGTTTCATCATGTCTTCTGTTTTATCTTTTAACTCTTCATATTGGTGGGTACTCACGCGTTTCATCATGTCTTCTGTTTTATCTTTTAACTCTTCATATTGGTTATTAATGTATGTTAATGATGTTTTAATGTCGTTGAAATCGTTGATGAATGTTTTAAATTTTTCATCCTGCTTTGTAAACCAATTTTCGAGCATGGATGCCATGTTAGATTGAAAGGTTCGTAGTTCAGTGCGCAAATCTTCTAAGTTGGAACTAGGTCCTCCCTTCCGATAGGTAATCTGTGGAGGGGGCGACTCCTGTTCTATGAGTGAACTGTCTCCGTCAATACTTATTTCACCAACCTTGCACGGGTGTATTACAATCAAAAGTGCTGTTATGACGATCCATAGCCATTTAGTCTCTGTCTGTGGATTGCTCTATGCTTCTACGAGTTACGCGCACAAGTAAACTGGTCGGCCGTAGTGTAGCTCACAGTAGATACGGCGCAAGCGAAAGGACAACCGGTTTGCTCGACGTATAGACGAGGAATATGAAGTTTTACCTTGCAAGTAAATAAAACCGAGTAATTATCATTCTGTTTTCTTCTTCAACTTATCACAGCAATAGTAATAGCAATGTGACATTGGCTGTTGCGGGCCAGATTGATGACACTAGTCTTAAGCTGTAGCGGGCCGGATTGATGGCACTAGTGGGCTGGACTTGGCCCGCGGGCCGTAGTTTGGAGATCCCTGATCTAAACAGACAAAAATCTATGTCTGTAAATTTCTTAAATGTACCGATATACAGATGTTACTGTTACAGCTTTATAATAGTACAGATTTGGCTGTATACCAACCATTCCCAAATCTTATTAAATTGTTTTATAAACATTAACAAAGCAAATCCTGTTTCATTTCAGATAAAGCACACACAAAGACACCAAATGTGACCTTGGAGCAAATACAACTGGACACAGACAGCACAGATTTAGAGAAATTTCTAGAAAGTTGATAAAATACCATTTACTGCTGTCAGACTATATTTCGGGTAATGGTGTCATAGACAGTGATATGTTGAGCTTGTAAGACTAAAGGCATTCTATAATGATTCCAAATGTAATATATTTTTGTTGTATTTTGATGAGCTAATTTTATTCTTAATAGTGAACCACATTTTGGGACATCTGGACGGACTGCTGCAAATTAATGCATGATCTTTAGCCTATCTTTCTTTGTTCAAGCATTTAAAATGAGAATAAAAAAACTATACCACACTAGGCTGCCATAAGGCATTGCTTAAGTTTTATTGTTTATCATCTCGTCATATCGCAAGCAGAGAGAACATAATGCCAAAAGGCTCTATTCTTGCATACATCTCTCGCTTGAACATTCATAATTCTATACATATATAGGTACACGCTCGCCAGTTTTGGAGACTCTTACTCCACCTTCCTTTAATACATGACCAATTTGGTCTAGGTAGGTTAGTCCGGTCTCCCCCTGTACCTATATCCTTCCGCTTTCGCATTGTATATCTTCTGAACCAGACGCTCGTCCGGCATTCTTTCCACATGTCCGAACCATAGGCGATTCCCTTTCGCATCTTCACACCAACACTTTCATGTCTTTTTTTTTTGTTAAGGCGGGAAAAATTGTTGCTAACCGCACACCCCGTCGTTCGGGGCAATGAACAGGGTAGTGTGGGGCCCTCACCCACTAAAGAAACCCGCCGTGTGCTGTCTCTCCGCCTTTATTGGCGGGCCACTGGAACCATGTTACATTCCTTAGGTGGTGACACTTTCATACATACTCGCTCTCTTACGTCGTCGTTACGAATGCGGTCAATCAGCCTCACTCCACAGATTTTCCGCAGAGATCGCATTTCGACCGCAATGATTTTACACTCATGCTCCTTTATGCATAACAATTTTCAAGAACAATTTGTCCCAATAATAGTGTGTGTTATTACCTCTAAAGACATATAATGGGATGATGTATTTTTTTTTATAGAACATTTGTGTGGCAAACAAACAAACGGCCCACCTTACCCGTTGTCCTAGGTGAGCTCCGCGACGCGATGCGACGTATTGCGGCTCACCCGTTGTCCTAGGTGAGCGACGCGACGCGATGCGACGTATTGCGGCTAGTACTTTAACCGCTTTGCGTCGCGGTCATATTAGGCGACAACGTAGGCCATAAGTACATCATCATCATCTCATTATGAGCTTAGCTCTTGTCGGTGGAGCATCCTCCAGCTCTCTCTGCATAGTGCCTTTTCCTTAATTTCCTGATACGACACGACATCCAGACTTTCCTTCACTTGCTGTATAAATGTCCTTCTTGGTCTTCCTCGCTTCCTCTTTCCCTCAATCTTTCCCTCTAGGATGGTTTTGACTAGATCATCGTGTCGTATCAAATGGCCCAGCATTTGGCCTCTTCTGTTGTCGATGGTATTAAGGATACACCTTTTCTCTTCTACCATATTTAGCACCTCTTCGTTTGTCCTTCTCTCTGTCCAGCTTACTCTCTCCATTCTTCGCCAACACCACATTTCAAAAGCTTCCAGCCGCTGTCTGTCTCTTTGCGTCATAGTCCATGTTTCGCAACCATACAATACAATACTCGAGATGTACACCTTTATCAATTTTTTACGTACACGCTTTGATATTCTCGCGCTCAGTAGATGTTTTTTGTTGTTGAAGGCTTTTTTAGCCATTGCTATTCTTGCGATGATATCTGGTGAACATCTGGATTCACTAGTAATAAAGCTTCCCAGGTATCTAAATGAATTTACTTGTTCTATTGCAATATTGTTAAGAATGATTGGGTTGTAGGTATCTCTCTTGGCAACTATTAAGGTTTTGCTTTTATTTGTATTTATTTTAAGACCAAACTGTGTCAAAACCATGTCCATCTCTGTTAATATCTTATGTAGATCAGAGTTTGATTCCGCTAATACTGCTATGTCGTCAGCAAAACGTATAAATTTTACTATTTCTCCATGCATTTTGACCCCTCCTTCCACTGATCCTGTTAATTTCCTTATTGCGCATTCTATGAATATGTTAAATATTATTGGCGACAGTGGGCATCCTTGGCGTACTTCTTGTCTGAACCGTGCTGAACCTTTTGCTTCTCCTATTTCTATTATTGTTTCCTGTTCCCTGTATAAATTATATATAATTCTTCTATCTCTGTAATCTAAACCTGCCTCTTTTAATATTTCTAGCATTGTCTTCCAATTTACTTTATCAAATGCCTTCTCTAAATCTACAAACGCTATATGTGTATCCATATCATAATCCAGTCGCCTGTCAACTATAAGTCGTAATGCAAATATAGCGTCTCTAGTTCCTTTCTTTTCTCTAAACCCATATTGGTCTGGTCCTAAATATCGTTCTGATAGTGGTTTTAATCTGTTTTGAAATATTTTTAATAGGATTTTACTAGCTTGTGAAATTAGACTGAGTGTTCTGTGTTCTTCGCATTTGAGTGTGTTAGGTTTTTTTGGTAGGGTTACGGTTCTACTCTTTTTAAAATCTTCCGGTAAGACACCAGTTAAGTACATTTTTTGAATAATTTGATACAATTCATCATGTAATATATCAGAGTTGGCATATTTGATCATTTCAATGAAGACATTATCAATTCCTGGAGCTTTTCCGTTTGCTATGCTCTTCAGTACTTTATCAAATTCATCTCTTAGTATTTCTGGCCCTAAGTCATCTAGCTCTACTTCTTCTTCTTTTTCTATAACATTTTCTATTAACTCCTCACCTTCGTATAATTCTTCTATATATCTTACCCATCTATCCACTATATCCTTATTGTCTATTAATATTTGCCCTGTTTCGTCTAATATTGCAGTGCTTTTTCTCTTTGGTTTCTTTTCTAGCTTTCTTATTATATTATACCCTTGACTCATTTTACCCGTTTTTATAAGGTATTCTAGGAAATTGAATGTGTTTTCTGTATCCTGTTCTTTAGCTTTTCTGCACTTTTGTGTTATTTGATTTGTTAATTTTCTATATTCGACTTGACTATTAATATCAGTTTTATTTTTAACCCCTCTTCTTTTGAGCATTAAATCGATGATATCAGGAGTAAGCCACTTTTTCTTTGGTGTGATTTTATCTTTCTCGAAAAGTTATATAGCACATTTAGTTATTATATCTATTGTATTATTCCATCTATCCTCTATATTTATATTTTCTATATTGTTTTTATATTTATCTCTGTATTCTTCTAACTTAGTATCTATATTATTAATATATTGCACATTTAAGTTGCTATCTGTATTCTTAAGTTTAGTGAGATCAATATTTTTAGGTTTTTGTTTTCTTCTAATTTTCTTTATTTCAAAATTGTGTAAACTAATAAGGAGGTTATGGTCGGAATTTAAGTCTGCTCCGGGTAAGGTTTTACAATTCTTGAGTTGTTTGCGGAATTTGTTCTTTATTAATATAAAATCTATTTGATATCTAGGTAGATATCCCCTGGCATTTTCCGTGTATACAGTCTTCTTTTTGGTTGTTCTTATAAGGTATTTCTGATAATTAGGTCATGTTCATTACAAAACTGTATCAGTCTTTCCCCTCTTGTGTTCCTATTACCTAGTCCAAAGTTACCTACTATATTTTCCACATTGCCCGCCCCCACAACAGCATTAAAATCCCCCATCACAATTAAATTATCAGAATCCTTGACTGTATCTATTATGCTATCTATGTCATTATAAAGTTCTTCCACTTCATCGTCGGAGTAACTGCTGGTGGGCATATACACTTGAATTATAACAATATTTGCTGGTGAAGATCGTATCTTTACGGCAGTTATTCTGTCACTATGATGAATAGAGTTTTCGACCTGTGTACCCGATTTTTTATTTAGTATTAATGCTGTTCTATTATATCCTTTTTTTTCCGCCTGTGAATATAATTCGATAATCATCGCTGCAATAATCACCACCGTCTAATAATCCCATCGTACTTCACATAATCCTAAAATATCCATTCCCAGTCTTTCCATCTCCATCTTCACCTCTTCCAGCTTTCCCGGTACTAACATTGTCCTCACATTCCATGTGCCAATCCTACAGGGGTTTCGCTTAATGACGACCGAGTCAGCCCTGTTCCTGACCCTGCCGGACTCAGACCGCCACGGAATATTACATCGTGGCAACCCGTTGTCAAGAACGTTATCTTTCTTTTTATGTCTTTCCATTGCTCCTTTTTTAGGGATAAAATTAGTGCAGCGGTTTCCCCTTGCCTTCCGCACCGCTATTTAAGCACCGGGTTATGTTCGCCGCTTAATCTCTGGTCAAGAGCCCTACCAGAATTATCTTCTTCGGCCTCTTGCCAGTACTGGGATCATCGCTGCCTGATCCCAGGGGAATGCTTATTTAATGGCGGCATTTACTCGCCATGACACAGAATCGTCAACAGACCTTGTAGTTTTTTTTGTAAGGAAGCTCCTCCCACTGAACTTCCCACTACATCCTGATAATTCTGTCGCTGTTTGGTCGGCGACTGCTTATTCAATATTCGCAGCTAACCACCATATCTGGTGGCCCTTCACTATCCGCCACCTGTAACCCCAGTAGTAGCCTACAGCTCGGCCCTACCGACATAAGTACATACAACATCTATTTGATATTTTCATATCGCGTCGCGTCGCGTAGTGTTAACGCGTTTGTCGCTCACCTAGGACAACGGCTAATACTTTAACCGCTTTGCGTCGCATTCAAATTAGGCGACAACGTAGGCCATAATAAGTACATACCTACAACCTCTATTTGATATTTGCGTGTCGCGTCGCGTAGTATTGACGCGTTTGTCGTTCACCTAGGGCAACGGGTTATGGTAAGCGGTTACCGTAGCCTATAGACGCCAGCAAGTAGGTAGAGAGGAAGGATGATAAGGAGAGGATAGGATGGATACTAAGGAGAGGATAGGGAGGGGATTTAGGCATCCGGCGCTCACACACTCACCATTAGAAAAAACGGTACATACTGTTGTTTCAAGCCGATTTTCTGTGAGAGGGTGGTACTTCCCCGATCGAGCTGGCCCATTCATGTCGAGGTAAGCAAGGGGTTTTAGATTATTATAACTTACCAGGTGATATGCTTGAAACCTACGTGACGCCTTGTGGTTTGGTAGTAGGAATGGTGTCGTTTGTATTACCTAAAACAGTTCCTCAAAGAACTTTTCATTGAAGAGTTGATAGAGCAGAAGTCTTTCCATCGTTCAACGTCTCCACTCGATCCGTTAGGTTGGGATCGCCGATAATACGCACAAAATAACCCTCACGTGTGAACAATTCATATAAAATTTATTTTTTCTTTCATAATTACCTAAAGAATATTTTGTATTGTTAACCTTTTTCATGAACTGAAATTGTTTTTCTTATTCAATAATAAAGTCAAAAATACAAAAAAATATATACAAAGCATTTATGACTGACTATATGACTAGTAAAAATAAGCACATTGGCTAAAACAGCTTTATCACACAGTACGCAATGCCGGTGTCAACAAAATAGTTCGATACATGTCTGCTAGGGATCCCACTAAAACTCGATTCACAGCAATAATAATATCAAAAACCAACTCTGACCACCGAGTTGACGGACGTTCAAATAAAACTGTCAAAAATATATCAGTACGCCACACAAAAATCAATTTACTAACAGTTCACATACGTCACAATTCGGTTGAGACCGATTGCAGCTTCACAATTTACTCTTCAACTACACCACCAGCTGGAGTTTGTAAATTGTGAAAATAAATTTCTAGCAATCGGATTTGTTTTGGCATATACGTTTACACTTTGCTACGTTTTCCTCATGATTGGGTGTAGATCCCCACCTCCGTGCGCCGACATCTTTACTTTGCCAGCCACGTGGTTCTTTATGCATGGTCCCGCGTCTTTAATTGACACGGCTCCTTCCTCAATGTCTTCGTCAGAAGAAAAATCCGAAACGCATAACGTTAAATGACGTTTCTTCGGCGGTACCACATGCAGGGTCCACCGCATGGGCCCTTTATGATTTCCTTTTAAATTAGAATCCCTAGCCTCATAATCAGTATCAGAAGCAGCTCTCTGGGAATCGTTCTTCAAACTCCTCAAGCTCTTACTTGGCCTATGGGTTTGTTCCTTTTTTTCCCCCCTCGGGGGGGTGTGGAAGTTTTTTAAATTCATGACACTGTATGTCTGCCCTTTGGAACTGAGATCGGGAAAATTTTGTGAGTATATCACGACGCTGTCAACCGGTTTTTTCTTGTGAAATTTTGCTGGTTGTTTACTTTTTGTATCGCTCTCCGATGGTGAGCTGGAGACACGCTTCTCTGCCGAGTTGCCACTACTGCAGCTGGTATTGCTGTTGCTGGTACTGTACTGTTCAACTGCCTGTTTTTCTAGTTCACGAAACTTCGTGTCTATACTCTCGTCGGAAGCTTTGTATTGCTCTAATGCTTCTTTCTCAAGTTCCTCAAATTTATGATCGACGTTTGGTGGTCGACCGACTCTTGCCCCAGGAAGAATAATTTTTGGGTTCAGTTTGAGAAGACCGGGTGTAACAAGTTTCTGTGCTAATCTCACTACTGGATTGAGGCCTATAGGGGTCGGGGCGCTCATACTCAATACAGTACTATATAGACGTTTTTTGCTCAATCCTGATTCCGTTGCAGCTGCACTAGTTGACGGAAGTTGGCCGTCCGGAGCTTGATCCTGGCTTTTTGGACTTTCTGCTCTATCTAGCTGTGATGTTTGAGCCTCATTGGTAGGTGTTACGATTTGCTCGATTTTACTACTGTCTTCTTTATCTGAAGAGGGTTCCTCATCTTTATTACCTTCCTCTGGTACTGTTTGGGTTGTAGATTTTTGGCTTGTAGTTGCAGTAGTAAGATTGACGTGTGTGAGATTTATTTTTTGGTCGAGGCGTGGAGATTGGTGGTCTTTCGGCCACCAGACACCGCAGCGTCTATCAGGGTAGCGGGCCGGTCGCTGACCAGTGGGTGCATACCGGCTGACATTGGTGCCTCTATAGGGAGGGCAGCGTGTCGCTGATGCTCGTATCACAGCTTGCACACTTGCTGTCAGTCGACCCATTGACCTCTGGCATTCTGTTATCTGAGGAGGCCGAGGTGGGTCGAATTGGAACTGGAAAAGGTGAAAAAGAAGATGTAAATAAATAATGTATTTATTGCATACAGGGTGTGAATGACATCGTACCTATAAATTGATACCATGGATTCAGTACTCGATTCTGAGCCCCCAGGTGCTGGAAATTTGCATCGGTCTTTTCATGTAAAAATTGCAACTTCTTTTTCATTTTTTTAAATTGAATGCGAGATAAAATCGTTATCTTATTATATCTAAATTCGATTTTAGGTAATAAACCCATTAATCACCGATTTACTACAAAAACTGTTTTTAGTAGCGTTGTTAAATTTGATAGCTTGTCGACGAAAATAGTATGTTTGTTAGTTATTTGGTGACACCTTTGCCTGGAATTATCGCTATGATGTCATTTACACTCGGTATAGTCATCCATCCATCCATCCATCAGCATTTTAACGTCCACTGCTGGACATAGGCCTCCCCAAGAATGGGGGGATAGTGCCGTAATCGCCACGCTTGGCAGGCGGGTTGGCGATCGCAGTGGATGTTGTTAATACTCGAAGGAGTGCTGCTGCCCACTCCTCCGGTATTCCCTCAGTCGGCTCTTACGACTCCCATGGGTGGAGAGGGGTGGGACAATTCTAAAGCCGGCCCCACACGGCAATACGGCGCCTCGGTATAATAAGATATATAATATTATTTGTGCTTCAAATTTTTCCAACACGGGAGCTTAGATGTAATGCGTATCTTAGCAAGTAATGTACCTATAAGTTATATACAAGTACACCTACAATTTCGAATATTAATGACGAAGAGCTCATCTGAAAAAGCGGAGGCCTATGTAGTTAAATGCTTCAGACTGTGCGTTGGTTAGTTTGCATCTATTAGTCTTGTCGTTCTACCAAAACGTAGTAGTGTGCTTTACCATCTATTATCGCAGCGACAGATGAAATTGTCTGTTTAAATAAAACAAAGTAAAATCAATTATTACCTTGCACGTAGGATCACAGAATAACTGAGCAGGTACATCCAGAGAGTATGCTGGTGGCGGAGGTGCTAGAGTCAGCCTCCGTGGCTGCCGGCGCCTCGCCCGCATCTTTCGTGATACTGCAGGCGGGCTGGGCACGCGAGGCGCGCTCGCTTGAGCTGCACGTGGCTGCGCGGCCGGAGCCCACAGTGGCCGCACACTGAGGACCCGTGCTGCCAGTGCTGCTTCTTCACCCGCGGCCCGCCCCGTACTCGGGCCCCAGCGCTCGCTAGCTGCCGATCGGTGCCAATTAATTTCACTACTCAGACTATCACATGTTACGGCAGGAAAAAAATAATATGGATCAAGGGGAGTTGCAGACGAAAATTCGTTGGCGAAAGCTAGTTTTTTTTTATATAGCTATCTCAGGTTCCCGTTACAGTAGCTGAAGAAAACTTATACCAGATTTTAAGTCTAATCAAGAGCTATCAATGAAAATAGCGTGATGTGGGAAAAAAATAATCAGAAAACGCAAAAATTCTAAAAAACATGTTTTGTGTTCAGACACTTCTAAATTACCTAATACAGTAATTTTTTCTCAAATATCTTAAATGTACAGACGTAGGTGGTGCAGCGGTAGCGTGAGCGCCTGTTTATCACAAGGTCTCGCGTTCGATCCCCGGGTCAGGCAGTGCAATTGAGCTTTTTCGTAAAAAGAAAAATTCTCAGTAGCAGTCTGGATTTTGGAAATATGTGCCCGGTAGACGGCAATAGGCGAACCGTGGGTGTGTAATACACCTCAGCCTACCCCTTCGGGGATATAGGCGTGATGCTATGTTTTTGTTACAGACATAGCTCTGTTACAGCTTTAATATAGTTAGGATTAATATTGACTTTATGCCTTAAATTTTTTCTTCTAAGACCTCTGTGTAGCTACTGAATTCCAGTTTCTTACAAATATTGGCTCTGGATACCAATCTGGGGGGGTTAGACGGAATCTCATATATCACAATCGACATCGTATCGTGATCACTGATTGGTTGAGAGATCAACGTGATTGTCCAACGGATTATTGCGACATCACGCGTTTTCTCTACCAATTACAAGCGAGACGATACGATGTCGATTGTGAGATTCCGTCTAACCCCCCCAGATCCACAACTACTTCCCTCACTCTCATATTCCAATGTGGTGGCATTCTGACACGACCGGAGAGAGATTAGGTGCAGGACCAACGGCTTACGCCCTTTCCGAAGCACGAGGGTGAAACACTACCAACTCTCTATCTCCGGATTGCTATTGAGAATTTCTTAACGGAAAAACCCAATAACACTTGCCTCGACCCGGGAATTGAACCCGAGGTCTCGTGATTTGCATCATACACTACTGCTAGACCACTGAGACACGGTTGTGTAGAGTATAAAATAAGTGTGAATTAAATTTAGAATTGTCCCACCCCTCTCCACCCATGGGAGTCGTAAGAGCCGACTGAGGGAATACCGGGAGTGGGCAGCAGCACTCTTTCGAGTATTAACAACATCCACTGCGATCGCCAACCCGCCTGCCAAGCGTGGCGATTACGGCACTATCCCCCCATTCTTGGGGAGGCCTATGTCCAGCAGTGGGCTTTGAGGGGCTGATAGATGTGAATTAAATTAGTTAAGGAGGAGACGCACAAATCCTCGTCAGGCAGCATTCGATACTGGCGGCGACGTCGAGGCACCATGCTCCGATCTGAAGACTCGTCTAATAACTTCCGGAACCAGTATTCCACCTGTTTTAGGAAAGTTTAGTTACTAGTAATCAGAGAGCCCAGTAAAATAAAAATTCCTTTTAAATAACTGCGGTTTAATAAATAAGATATCGAATGTGACTATATATCCAGACAGGTTGAAAGAAATTAAACGATACTCGTTTCTATATCTATAACAATAAATTGTTTTAAGTTAAGCAGTGATAACGGTGACTTGCGTATCAGAGAATGCCAAACGCGAAGAATATTTTAGTTACTTCTCGACGAACTCAATATAATTCTGGCATTTTACTTTAAAGTATATCCATTCATCCAAACAGGCTTTGGTTGTGCTTACTTGCATCTTATTTGGTCTCTACTCTAGAACCTTTCTTCTTAATAGTACTCAGTTTAACGAGCGATGTGGCTTTGCCCATTGTCAGTTCAGCTAACAGATTTTCTTTTGTGGCTACATTGGTTACTCTATTTCCTACAAATCTGCGTATTGCGGATTTTGTACCACCTAGCGTTACAGCCTAGGACTTCTGCTTATTATAATATTCATACTTCTTTATTAAAATATCATTGCATTGCGGGTGGATTTACAGTAAGTCCCAGAACAACCATTTGTGAATTACCTACACAAATCATTGTCCAGGGAGGATAGGCAGAATCTCATATCTCACATGATGATCGTGTCGTGATCACTGTGGTTGTGTTGGTTGAGAAACCGACCCGTGATGTCGCAATAATCCGTTGGCCAATCACGGTGATCTTTTAACAAATCACAGTGATTAAGATACGATCGACATGTGAGATATGAGATTCTGCCTTATCCCCCTGTGTAGAAATCGAACTCACAGGCGCCAAAACCATTCCGCCATCTGCATAGTATTAGATGTGGTTAAAAAATGGTATTTGATAAGATACCTCAGGCAGCATCCAGCATTCCGTAAGGTCGGAGTTGTCGCAACCCTGGCCGTTATAGCCGCGCACGTTTGTTCTCTCATTAGTATTTGTGTAACATTTCTCTCTTTAAAAAAAAAATTTTTGTATCATTAAACACAAAAACACGCTTACTTATATAAAATAGAGGAAAATTTCTACGACAGGACCTTCCCTGCATTCTTGCGTGTACAGATGAATCATGTTGTGTGTCTACGTACATTACACAACCAGTTGCGCTTGCCACAAATGATTTGGGTCGAAAGTCAAATACCTACAGAAACTACGGGATTCTTAGTCTAAAACATCAGAAAAGACATTTCGTAGAACGCAATTTCCTTCTCAAGCCGAACTCGAATTCAAATGCTAGATCGAAAGCTATTGTACCTATTTGTATGTTCAATAACATTGTCTCAATAATGGCCCAAGAAAGTTTGGCGCTCTTCAAAGAGTATACCTATAGGTATAACGTCCTTAATGTCTCCTAAGCCGGAATTGTTTTCAGCCGTGCAGGAATGCCCATAAGATTATGAGAGTGAGATAATAAAGTGTGTTCCTGCTGATAAAAAGTCAGGGAGAAATTGGGCAATGATGATCTTATTTCATCCAGGTTCTTAAATTGAATTGGACTGAATCTTATAAAATTTTTTTGTTTCCATCAGAACAATCACATATTATGTATAACCTGACTTCGTCGTAATAGAAATTTCCATAAAATTGTGCCAATCTTGAATCTGGAATCACGTCCTTTACACTTCTGCCACTACTGCCGCCATTTTCTTGGCTTTGGCTTAATATTGAACGTTTGCTATCTACAAATTAAAATTAATATTATGCATCATTTATCTTCGACAGCTGACGGATTAATAATACACTGAGTTCATACCCTAGACCTATCATCTCATCCCTTCTCTATCGTTCTTCCTCGAATCTTCCTATCCACACTTTAAAACCTATTCCCTGGCGTCGTCAACGCGCTAGTGATGGCTCTGGTGTTACTAGCTCTGGCTTCGGTAACAGCTTCTTATTAGGTGAGCCAAAGATTTTTAGTATAAAAAATAATATAAAGAAACTGATTGCGAAAGTTATCATTAAGTAGTGGAAGAGTCGTCTTGTTTTCTGCAGGGCAAACATTTTAGGTGGTCCAACTTTACTCCTAAGTGGAAATACGTGTACATATCTACGTAGCTGTAGATTTACGATAATATATGTATTGTATATGTAAGTGCATATATAAGTTATTAAGTTTGTCCCAGCTCGACCGGGTAAGTACCACTCTCTCACAGGAAGTACCACCGCACTCGCAATCATAGAAGATTGTGAAACAACTTTGTTGTTTGGTCTTCTTTCGTTTCCTTATTATCTTCCCTCTCCACTTTCCAATCCTTTCTTTGGTGATGCCTTTGCTGTTGCTAGCGTCTATAGGCTACGGTAACCATTTACAGAGGTGGGCCGGTACGGTAACCGTTTACAGAGGTGGGTGGTATATGCTTCTTTATCACCCTGCTAGTATAATATACAGAAATCGAGTGTGGAAGCTGAACTATGCCTTAGATACCTAGCTATTTTCCATGATATTTAATAAGCTAAACATACATACTTCTATTAGTTAAAAATTACCTGATAATTCGCATTGATTATTTGTTTGCAAACTTTGTGATTCTGATGTTGTGTCTTGTAGGACTTGTGAGACACGACAGTGTTGGGACCATAGACGCTGAAATCGTAAATGGCAATTAACTGACAGTCATAAGGAAATATTTACTTATGAGGCGTTGACACAATTATGAGGTGTTTATGTGTAGTGTTAAATAAAGAAGGTACCTGGTTAGCTATAATAAATTCATCAGGTGGTTCTGTAGCCCATGTGAGATCCGCACACAGGGCGATATGTGCCCACGCAGACGAGTACCGATCCACTTCGAAGCTCATTCAATGTGACATTTCACACATACAATTAATTATCTTTAGAATAAGAAACGAACTAATATAATAGTCACTAAATTTTAAGAGAAAAATTAACGGTAAAACTGTTAATAAAAACGACGACAATTTGAAAGACATTGGTGGTTAAATCTATAATAACAAAATTTTCCTCTTTTTTGATAGATACATGATATATTTTTTTCTTTTATTTTAAATCCCTTTTCGAATTTCGTACCTAATGAAATGAATGAAGTTGTCATCACGATGGCTTAGCAAAAGAAGCTGTTGTAAAGGTTTTAATAATAGCTTTATGGTATCACCGACCTAATCGTGACTCTTATTCTACAACAACTTCAAGTTACCCAAATTAAAATTATTGTTTACATTTCTCTTACACAGACAAAGTATCTAATCATTTTCTAAAATCTATTCTATGTTATAATTTTTTTGAAACGATAACGTTATTCTCATAATGGGCAAAACCATAGACTGAAATCTGTATTTTTGTGCGTTTGCATCCCTGCGCGTACAGCCTGTCACGCACACGGCCGTCATCTGCCCGTTGTTTGTGTCAGTTGATCAGTACGCTCGCGTAGCCAGGTGGCGTTGTCGACTGTCGTTTTGTGGAATATGAGCATGCGCGCTCAGCTGAGGTGGCCGAATTAACATTGACAGATTAATTAAACTTTATTGCATTTAATGAAAATAATAAAATATTATTAAACAAACTTGGGCTTTTATTAAAAAAAGTGTTACAAAGTATTGATAAATTATTGAATCAGTGCGGTGAATGAAAGAAGAAAGAAGAGTTAAAAAATCGATTGTAAAACGACTGTTCATATTTTCGTTGATATTTCTCTGTTATACTACTTAGTTTTGCAACAAGTGCGAGCCCCGCTACTCGTGTCAAGAACGGGTTTGGGGACCGTTGGGTTTTTGTTTATGTATATTTGTTTGTGGTACTTACATATATATTTTGCGAGTGAGTGTGAGCGTAGTCCGTTAGTGATGCTGCAATATCAGTTGCAAGTGGCCGGTGAATCGTCATCCCTTCACCTGTAAACGGTAAGTGCGTTAGCCCTATTTATTGCAGTCATACTGGTTACGCAAGTCGGTATCACTAATAAGAAAGTGCATTCAGTGTTTTGTTAAGATAAAATATTTGTGGTATCTCCTTATATAAAGCAATATGTGTTTTCATTGTTGTAGGGATCCGAATTATATATTTTGTAAATTTTTAATCTATACTTCGGAATATTTACTTATTGTTTTATATTTTCTTATTTATACTTACCTACACATCTTCGTAATTATTTATTATATTTTTAATTAATTAAAATACAATTATTTTGCACTAAATACAAAAGACCTACCTAATTACCTTAAACTATTTATTTCCAGTTCTAAAAATTAATAGCATAATCATTTTATCTCTCACATGCATCTTAAATACTGCAACGTGCACTAACGATGGATGGCAGATTAATTAATTCATAGAGACGTCTAGTTATTATCCACGAGTGGATAAGCTTCTGGAGTTACTTCTTACTTCCGTTTTTCCTTCCTTCCTTTCCTTCCGTAATAACATTTATTAATGTGTTATAAATAACTTCTTACAATACCTACATATACCTACCTAACTATCTTATAGAATCAACGTAGGTAGTGTTTAGTTTAAAAACAATTAATTTACAAAATGTAATTTAAGAGCAGTGAAGACTAAATGTAATATCTAAATATTGATTGTCTCGCTATGGGGATGTTTTTCTTTTTTACAAATTTATTTTTGTTTTTATCCAGGTTGGTTGTGGGCTATAATGGCGATAACTTCAATTCATTTTATTTTTCTTCTAAAACACTTATTATGTTCTTTATAAGAATTGCTTAATTGTATGAGCTTCGCTTGGTGTTTCTATGCTTTCTTTACGAATTTAAAATCTGACCGAATTTATTTGTATTTGAAAAACATCAGTTACTTATGGTCGAACTAGTATCAACTTTTGTAACATAAACAAGCCAATTACGGAATCCTCACGTGTTTCAGTAAACCGAAGTGAAAATTCAGTCAGGCTTTAAAAAATGTAGTACTAATATAATTTCTTCTTTAATGACTTAATGGCATTGAATATGACGCATTCACGACCTAATTCATACCATACCTTGAATTGAGTGTAGTTAAATAATGATACTAATTTTTACCTACACCTTACCTATTTTACTTTTCACACTGCTATTGTGTCTTTTTTGTTACTATTTTTTAAATATATCCTACTATCTATGATCCATACATCTATTTATTATATAGGTATAATTATTATTATTTTGGCCGCGTGGGACCGGCTTTAGAATTGTCCCACCCCTCTGGGGTTGCCGTGGGTAGCAGGGGAGTCGTAAGAGCCGACTGAGGGAATACCGGGGGAGTGGACAGCAGCATTCCCTCGAGAATTAACAACATCCACTGCGATCGCCAACCCGCCTGCGAAGCGTGGTGATTACGGCATTATCCCCCATGACGGGACCGCTCGTTGTAGCGTTCTCTTGGGGAGGCCTATGTCCAGCAGTGGACGTTGAAAGGCTGATGGATGGATGATGGATGATATTATTATCCATTTCTTATAGAGCAGGATTATTCCTTTCAGTGGCTGAAAAAATAATACTTGAAACATATTTCGCCATCAATTTTCACCATTTATTTCTGATAGAATATCTACCAAAAGATAAAGCGGTGGTAAAGCAATATAACGTATGTTTAAATATAATTTTTCTTCAATTTATAGTTCTCTTATTCATCGCTATTACTTATAAACAAAACTCATATTTATTAAATGATATGTAAACTAAGTAGTACCTATTTCTAAAATCCAGCACTAAATACTAAAGACTGATAGGCCGCACCGATGGCCTTGGCCTGGTTTAAGATATCCCGGCGAAAACCGTCTTACTAATTTCGCCAAATGAAATAATATTATATTCTTTGTGCTATCTTTCTGATTTAAAGGAAATGGCGACACAGGTTTAATTCGATGTCCATTCGGTGTGACCCCAAAACAATATTTAGATAATTATTTGCAAGTTTAGTGTCTGTCTGATATACCATCTGCTTGCTAACAACATTAAAAAAAATATGATAGTGTTTTACAGAACCCTCTGTGTATGCTACACCCCAAACTTTTTTTTTATGACGATACTGTATCTAACACACTTACATTTTATAAACAAACCTAAACAAATATTCCAATGTATGAGCCTAGAGATTTTATTTTTCATCTGTGTGCAGCATTAGGGAGAATCCAGGGTCTGACCTTGACCTTTTTAGGGAGTTACTCTGCCATATTTTCAAATGCCTTATATATAAATTATTCTATGGGCGAACTTTTAGGGGCGTGTGTATCTTTCTGGTAGTACGATGCGTGCAGAATTTATTCTTTCAAATTTGACTATTTTAGCAACATCAAAAAATATGACTGTTTGCCTGATAATTATTATAGCAGAGGCGTTAAGTATTATGGATGTAATGTCATTAATTAGAATTGAATTAAGTACTCACGTAAATACATCTGGGATACATATATACATGAAATTTTACATATGCATTGTCTAGAGCCCAGAAAAGGCCGTAGGCTTTAAAGGGTTTTTCCTAGTGGAAGAGCTTTGTTTGTCCGGGCATAAATAGCTCAATCTTGGATGTACCACCCGCTTGCAGAAGATCAGTGTGTACAACAGTATGTTGTATCTATCATATTGATGATATTTGTATTGTAAAGATATCGATCACTCTTATCAAATTAACCAATCAAAAACATTGGACAAAAGTTACTACCTTACCCAGCGCCTTTTTCAAGTTTCACCGAAGATCTACATTTGTCTTTGATTGCAATCTGTTACGCGGCTTAAGTTTTTCGGCAACTATATTTTGCATTAAGATTCCGATCAGTAAGCTGTTTGAGTAGTACAATAAAAGGATGTCAATCCGTTTTAGCGTTTAAGAGGAAAATCCAACAGACATAAGTACTTACTTTGCCGTTTACAATATAAGGGATTGTTTATTTATTTATTTATTATATCATAACATTTATGCCATCGACAGAGGTAAGATCAGAACAAGCGTTTGCTACCTTGTTGTTACATAAACTACGAAACACACAGTTTCACGAACACTGGCTTGGGAGAGCCTGGAATAAATATTACTATACTATCTCTCTCTGGGCCGTGTGGGGCCGGCTTAAGAATTGTCCCACCCCTCTTCACCCATGGGAGTCGTAAAAGCCGACTGAGGGAATACCGAGAGAGTGGGCAGCAGCACTCCTTCGCGTATTAACAACATCCACTGCGATCGCCAACCCGCCTGCCAAGCGTGGCGATTACGGCACTATCCCTCATTCTTGGGGAGGCTTATGTCCAGCAGTGGACGTCGAAAGGCTGATGGATGAATAATATCTCTATAGAAATGAAATTGTTTCAAAACTAATAATTTCAATTTTAAAATAAATTACGTAATAGAATAACACTAAGATATTATAGGTTAGTTATTTCTATATCACTTTACTTACCGTTGTTGCCAGCAGTATTAATAAATGACGGTACAAAAAAGAAATTAATAAACTGAAAATATAACTGCTATAGGTATCCGTGTTTTCAGTTTACATGGCTATAATCGTAAACAAACAAAAAGGCCTTCTCAGAATATCCTAATATTTAATACCCATGTATCTTCTGCTTGAATAATTTCAGTATAAGATAACGCGCAACAAAATAATGAATTACGTGGAATAAATAAAACACCACAATGCGCTTTCAATAAAGTTTTACAGGCGATGTTACTACAGCGGAAACATTCTTATTATGAAACTGTCGTAAATGTTCTTACGTGACTGAATCTGATGCGACAGGACGCAGATATACTGCATTTAACAACTTATGCAAGAAATAGAAAACAACCGTTATATTCTAAGAATATCTGGTTTTTATTATGAATTATTAAGCAAAATAATAATTTGGTAGAGTTGGTTTAACGTTCGTGGCGTCGAAATTTGGCGAAATATCATGAAATCAATTGGATCCTCGGTCATATATGAATATTTACGGTTTGTTTTATTGTAATTGTCAAAAGTTTAAATACCTACTCTATTGGATAAACTTGAATAAGATTCTTAATCCTATCCGCCTCAACGACCGCATCTACAATTTGGATAAAACATTATGGACTATGAGAATTCTTACTTAATTTTATACCTAAATGCGAAAATGAGATTTTAGTTCAAAAAAATACATAGTCTAAATTTTAAACTCGGAAAAATTGATAACGCTTGTAGGATAGCTATTGCATAGAGATGATGAATGTGCCATAGAGTCCGTATTTATATTCTGAAGTCCATGCGGACATAGTCTCGAGCAGAATCTAGTAATCTATAATATAAAAGACAGTCTGAGTCAGACCATCTGACTGACTGACTTACATATCAACGCTCAGGGTGGACTTAGAGGGTAGGATCGTTCACGGGCTCATGACAACTCTGTCTGGGTCTGATAGTCATTGTATGGTGGAAAATGGAAAAGATACAGGAATGAAATATTGTTATATCTACTAATTTTGGTAACTAATTAGTATCTTGTTCTGATTTTTTTAGGGCAGGTTTTATCAGTTATCATGCAGTGTCTCATCCAATTATAATGTATCATCACAGTACGTTAGTATAGTTATAAAACGTGTTCTAAATTATCTAAGTATTTTGCGAGATAAAATACTTTTTTTTGTGTAACAGCTTTGTGCCCGCGCCCGCGCTGTCAAAATTAGTGGTGCGTTCTGAAAAATCAATGGGAAAATCGAACTACATAACAATACATAATATCGTACAAAACAACAAGAAACTATCTTGAGCCTTGTAGTATTTATACATAATATCCTTCAGAATAATACCATCTGAAGAAAATACCCACAAAATACACAGATGCTTAAAAGTTTTCCAATTAAAGAAGGAAGTACTTATAAAGTAAAACACTGCTTAGTACATAGTGGCCCATTGTAGCTCAGTGTTTATTTTACTTGCTCTTTAAAACTCCGACGCGTGTTATACACTCTGCCCCTTCTTTATGGTTCACCTCTAAAGCCGTTAACGCCGTTGTACCGTTAATTTATAAATAGTTTACGAATGGTTTGTTTAACTTCGTGGTGTTATGAATTATTATGAATCTACATTACATATAAAATAAAAAGCAGAATTAACTACAGTTAATAGCGTGATGTTATATTAAATAGCGTATGCTACTTCTAGATAAAATAGCTTTCTAATGGTGAAAGATTGATTACAATAGGTTCTGTAGGTTCAAAATCGATTACAAACAAATTAAATATCTTTGTAGTATGTCATCAATCGCGAGTCAGTTGTTATTACAATCATTTGAAAAGAAAGTTTAATAATATTTACCTATGTATAATGTTACTTGTTCTAGAACAAGAAGTTGTTTTTGTTAGCTTGTGCGAAACTTTGCTAACTCAGAACGGTATATCATGTTACGGTAACTAGCCTGATCAATGCCCACGCCATTCCCATGCTTATTAAGTAACCTCGTTTGCAATTCCGCGGTTCGTTCGCGATTAATTTGTCGTTTCATTTTGATTAAATTGGAATCAATTTTAAGTTTTATCTTTTTTATTAAGTTTTCCTTCATCATTTACCTAAAGCGCTTGATATATCCGTGATTGGTACAAAAATTAAGATAGATTGAAGGAGTGTAGAAATGATGTAGTATCTTTTTAAAAGCGCTTGTTTCATCTTAAATATTTAAATATAGGTATTGAACGGACAAAAACAATTAGAGTAAGAAATGACTCTTTGACGCTGAACAGAATGATTATTTTCTAGAAAATATAACCTGTTATAAACCAACCTACATAATATTATTGACAATCATTGATAATGTTGAGCTGAAACCGAATTGCACTGAAGAAGTTCTACTGTGTACTGTCCTATTTAGTCGTATCGATCTATTCAAGCTGGCTGCAGCAAGACTACCACTAACGATTACTTACATATGTTTTGTAAATAGGTATGTATAAAAAATAGATATAAATGCGGCTCGCATCAAAAGAAGACAAACCTCGTTTTGCTTTACTTTAATTACGAAATGATTAACCAAAAATGTTTATAGTGTGTACAATTTTGCTGAATATATGTAAGTAACTTTTGACCATTATTCATGACAATATAACACTGATTTAAAACACAGTTCAAGCTCACAGATGGCTTATCGCAGTCTGTCAAATTGCCGTTGTACTTTGTTGAAAAGGGACAAAACAGTATCTTAGTTAAATCAGTACTATAGAACTGCGTTAGTTTTTATGAATACGAGAGTAATAAATGCTGGCTCGCGAGCGTCGCTGCGGGCGGTTGCTGGTCTAAAATACATATAAAGAAAGAAATATCAACTGTAGCCTCGCCTCTTATTAAATAATGCAAACACACGCCATGTTTACATGCCATAACATTTAGGAAAGGTCTTAAAGAACAAACTTTGTATAAAGAGAAAAAAATAACATGTGTCCGGGATATAAACCAGCGATTCGTGGTTTGCCGGTTCACACGCTTAACCGCTAAGCTACTGCAGATTATTGATAGCTTAGCGGGTCACATCCCGTACGATTAATTCTTTTTTATAAAAATAGTAGCCTAGCATACCAAATTCTTTAAAAAATATATAAAATCGTGTAGAGAACCTCCCTTTTTGAAGTCTGTAGACAAAGTGCTTAAGATTAGATCTATATTTTTTAGCATTTGATATGCTCCGCTACTTTTTAAAGTACAAATTATTTGTGAAATTAATGAATATGAATTAAATGCAAATGCATTCCGATAGATGGCGTTGGTCGTAAAGACAAATGTGATGAGAAAATTGGGATGAAGGTCAGTACGATAGCTCAGGGGTCTTAGAGCACACTTTATTCACCGGATGGAAAAGACGCGGGTTCGATTCCCGCTTATACTAAAAATCTCTTTTTTCCTTATTCACAAATAATTTTTGCTTAAGATTGTTTTACAAAACTAACACTTAATCTTTTAATACTTACTTAATAATTATTATGAATGCGAAATTGTGTTTATTTGTCTGTTTATTACGCTTTCACAACGTGATCATCATGAAATCTTGCATACATATAGTCTAAAATCCAGAAAAAGGATATCGGAAAAATTGATTCTTGTGGTACCTATAGCAATTTTCGCAAAGGTTATTAGTGCATCGTAGAATGACATGTTTCTATTTTTAAATCCTAGTGAACCATGTCGCGGGCAGGATCTAGTATACTATTAAAATTATATAATAACTTTCACCTCCTTATTACATAGATTAAATTCACAGAAGACCGGATTATATCGCCATTACAAGTTGCATTTAAACGATAAACAGACAATTAAATTGAATAGGCTACGGAAAAGTGAAAACCGTGTCAGTAGCTTCGTGTGAACACACAAACAGACACAGAAGCACCCTAACATACGTCGATATTTATATACTTAGCTAATAATTAAAGTACTAATAGTCTAATAGTCAACTAGTCATTGTCAAAATATATATTATAGGTATATACCTAACAAGCTACCCATAAGCATTTTTGTTTAATGACTAGCCTTTGCCTGCGGCTCCGCCGCAACCAAAAGCTGGTTTTTGGGTTATATCTCAGGTTCCCGGTATAGTAGCGGGATAAAATGTATACCAGTTTTTAAGTCTAATCGAGAGCTATCAAATAAAAAAGAGACAAAAAAAATCTAAAAAAAAGCAGTTTTGTGTTTAGACACGCCTATAGCCTATTCCAGTATTTTTTTCTCAAATATCTCAAACCATTTTCACCCTCATCGGAAAACCAATTGTGGAAAAAGAATTATTTCAAAGTATGACCTGTAAAATAAAGCTATTCTGGCCAAGTTATATAGTATGTACTCTCGCTTCCTCTGAAAGAGGAGATGCGAGAATACTTACATTTGCCCATGGGGGTTAGGCAGAATCTCATATCTCACATGTCGATCGTATCGTGATCAATGGTGAGTGATTGGTTGAGAGGTCACCGTGATTGGCCAACGGTTTATTGCGACATCACGCGTCGGTTTCTCAACCAATCACAGTTATCACGATACGATCGACATGTGTGATATGAGATTCTGCCTAACCCGCCATATTAGAAACCTTATAAAATACTTGAGCACGTTCAGCTATATTCCGAATACATTCTATAAAATATGTTGCACGTCTTCCACTTTATTGCATACAGAGCAGTTAGGTGATGCTAAATTTCCACCGGTCGGTACTGTAACCGACTTCCGTGGGTTCGATTTCCACTCAGGACAATTATTTGTGTGATGAACACAGATATTTGTACTGCATTTGGGTGTTTTCTATCTATTATACGTATATATTTACAAAATAGTATTATACCTATGTATTATATCCGTAATCTGGTACCCATAGCACAAGCGTTAAGCTTAGTTTGGGACCAGAGGACGTTGTGTGAAAAATGTCCGTGAATATTTATTTATTATTTATGTATAATTATATATATAATACTTATGTATAATTATAAACTTAGGACTTTTCTGAAGATACATTCTGAATACATATATCGTACAACGCGAATTGACGACATCTGTTTATTCGTCTTTTGTTTGTCAGTCAGTCACCATCTGCGGTTAAAACCGCATCGTATAAGTTCTAAGAAAACATGCGGGTTATGTAGGGTTAAAATTTATGAAACATTTTTATTGAGTGTATTTTTTAAATATTTTGATACTGTAATTTAATACTTGAAATGCTCAGCTACTTTATACAACAAATTATTTGTGATAGTGGAAAAAGGGAACTTTACTGCAAGCAGATTTCGAACCTGCGTCCCATCCAGTCCGGGGAAGAGCACTTCTCCGGATTGGAAATGGATAGGTAGCGTGGGTCGTAAAGGCGAATGTTGAAGTGGAGATTTGGAATCGTCGTTGGGTGACTGCAATAGCTTAGAGCACTTCTCCGGATTTGATGGGACGCAGGTTCTCAGGAATCTTGCTTGCAGTAAAGTTCCATATTTCCACTTTCACAAATAATTTTGTTGAGTGTATTTTTTATTCTACAATGTTGACTAGCTTATATTTCGCCTGATGGTAAGCGATTACTGCTACTTACAAGCTAGCAACACCAGAAATATCACTCGTACGTTATGAACTCAATACGTCGAGAAGGATGACAGAAAGAGGATGACCTCGGGATAGGCGTTTACAAAAAAAAAAATGCTAATGCTAATATAACAAAAGCATATAGCTTGTTAAGTGTACTTTGTTACCACCAAATACTAATATAATTTTTTTTTGTTATCGCTATTGAAATGCATTTACGCTTTCCTCCCGGTGAGAACCTTAGTTAACTAATGCAATGGGTATTCTGCTTTATTGAAACGGCAAGGAAAGACTACTTTTTGGTTGATATACTTTAGATATGTAAAACAGATCTCAGGTTTCATTAGTAAAGAAAGAAAGCTTTATTTTGCGCCGCATAAAAGACGCAGTATTACAGGTACAATAAAGTAAAACGGAAATAATAAAAACTTACAAAAAAGAAAAAAAACTAGTAACAATAATAAATAATCACATTCATTGTGTGCGTCTCAAGTGCAGCAGAAAAAGGCATATTGCTCAGCTTGTGCTGTGATGTCATGTGATGACATCACAGCGCTGATTTTCAGCAATGTCCTATCCTGGCGAGGCTTGACATTATATTCGCCAAAGGACAAAGAGCAGTACGAGAAAATATTTACAATTACACAATAAGACAATATTAAAAAAAAAAAACTAAGTTAAAAAAAAGCTTCATCTATGCATAAATATTCTATCACTTATATAACTGAAACAGAGCTGTGTAACTTTAAATATTTGAGAAGAAAATAAATAAATATCCACGGACATTTTCACACGTCCTCTGGTCACAAACTAAGCTTAACGCTTGTGCTATGGGTACCGGATTACGGATATAATACATATATTACTTCTTTTTCTAAATACCTACATATAATAGATAGAAAACACCCAGACGCAGTACAAATATCTGTGTTCATCACACAAATAATTGTCCTGGGTGGGAATCGAACCCACGACCTCGTGTACAGAAGTGGGTTACACTACCGACTACGCCACGAGGCCCGTAGAACAAATAGAAATAGCATTAGGCTATTTTATTATATGTATGTATTTACAAAAAAAAGTAGTATATGTATTATCCATAATCTGGTACCCATAGCACAAGCGTTAAGCTTAGTTTGGGACCAGAGGACGTTGTGTGAAAAATGTCCGTGAATATTTATTTATTTACGCATCTCTGAAACCGTAATGTTTGTGTAATGTATGAGTGTTTGTTCATAACAGGTTTTGATGAACTACCTCGAACTGTTCCGAAGTTCTAAGTTTGGGTGTAGGTGCTACCGTCCTTGCCTTCGATGAGCAGCTGAGATACCTCAGCTATGAGCTGGTTTAGTGATTCATATAAGCTGAGATGTGATAACTGCCTGACCATTTCGTGGTTAACTATAATGCTTGTCTAGTATTCGTAATATTCACGTCGTGGTGTCCTCCAAAGGTGATGCAGTCTCACAGAATGGGCCCCGTTTTACCAGATATTTGTCGCGAGAGACTTTCTCCAAACGAAATTCGATGCTCTCGCTTGCCCAATGCTTGCCATAGCCTAAGACGCTAGCGATACCAGAGGCATAACTCGAGCGTCGCTATTTACAATAAAAAGCATACCATGTGAAAAGGAAGGATAATAAGGAGAGGATGGAGGATAAGGAGGAAATTTGGGCCTGCGGCGCTCTCACTCATCATATAAAACACCATTGTAGGAGTACCTACCGTTGTTTTATGATGATTCACTGTGAGATGCTGGTACTTCCCCGAAGTAGCCGGCCCATTCATGCAAAGTAAAGCTCTACCAAGAAGGGCGGATCGACCAAACTCGAATTTGTACAAGAGTACTTAACTATACCGAGAATAATCTATTCCGCGATTTTATTCTCTAAATAATCAACAGTCGTTTTTCCACGCAATCTGACGTATAGCTTTGCTTGGATTAGCTATACGCGAATAGCGAAGTGACTGTAATACCCGGCAAAAAGAAGTTGTTCTACAAACGGAACGGTGTATAGCTTAACTCATCTCAACTCTTATTTGTCGTATTATAGCGTGGGAAAGTAGCTGTCACTGTATAATTTACAAGTAAAATGACAGCACTAAAAAGATGACGCCATTTTTTTATTCTTGGTTTAACTCCTTATGCGATGCTTATCGGTGGTATAGTGACTATTCCCGAATAGGGTCGCTGTTCTTCGAATTGATTGGTAAAACGTAATTTTGATTTATTCTCGAGTAAGTAGCGATTTATTCTAGGAATAAAATTTATTCTTGTTTGGTGGAAACCGCCCTAAGAAGTAGTAATAAATAAACCATTCTCTTTCAATGGTTAAATATCTGTTTGGATAATTTTACTGTATTAGTCTCTATGCAGATAAAGAGAGTAGAAATCTATTGAACGGCAAATTATAGAATAAAAACACACTTTATCATAATGTTCCTATCATTACATTCTCGAGGATCAGACCGACTGTCAATCTGTAATGGGCGAACGGGCGTGAAATTATAAATTTGTTATATGACCGTTAATGATACGTGGGGCCCATTGTGTCGCCCTAATAGCTGCATGTAACGAACAGAACCTAGCGGTTCATCCATACTGTACATTATCATCAAGTATTGGAGCGTACAGGTTAAGGCATCTATAGTCTGGGATTGTGGGAAATATTCCTGAAGCTAATTATTAAAGTTAAATTCCGCAGTGGTATAGCGTTGACAGAGTCCCAACAGAGTGGTAAATCATTCTGGACCTATTTTAACCTAATTGTTTCTTCTCTTTGTTAAAGCCCGTGCTATCATTTTCTCTTGATTAGGTTACAAACTAGCAGACTGATAAGAAAAAAATATTTGTGGGTGTGAATTGGAAAAAGAGAGATTTACTGCGAGCAGGATTCGAACCTGCGTCCCTCCTTATCCGGGATAGAGCTTTGCACCGCTTAGCTTTTGCAGACACCTACTGGTTACTCCCACTTACATTTGCTTTTAGATGTTTTAAGACCCACGACATCATCTTATGTAATTGTATACATTATATTCAGATAGCCATTTAGCAGCCCAGAGTTTGGAAATGTGCCCGGTAGACGGCGTTAGGCTCGCCCTCTATTACGTGTGACTTAAACATAGCTGGCAAATCGTGAGTGTATACACTTCTGCCTACCCCTTCGGGGAAAAAACAGCATCACGCCTGTAATTTTGACGGTTACTGACGGGCCTCGTGGCGTGTTCGGTAGTGTAACCGACTTCCGTGCACGAGGTCGTGGCTTCGATTCCCACTCAGGACAATTATTTGTGTGATGAACACAGATATTTGTACTGCGTCTGGGTGTTTTCTATCTATTATATGTATGTATTTACAAAAAAAAAGTAATATATGTATTATATCCGTAATCTGGTACCCATAGCACAAGCGTTAAGCTTAGTTTGGGACCAGAGGGCGTTGTGTGAAAAAATGTACGTGAATATTTATTATTATTAAACACAAAGTGAAAAATGTGAAATCGAAAATAACAGTCAGGAGCAGGATTTGAACCTGCATCTTCTGGATACCGTCCAGATGCTTTACCAATTCAGCCATCCTGACAATTGCTCCTGACTGCTAATTTCGATAACACATCCTACTTAACGTCTTTGGGCGACGCCTGCGCCATCTGTCGGACGTATTTTCATACATTATGCCGACCAGGTAAACTTAATTTTACAATTAAGATTTTTACCTAATAATGACGCAAACCCTATAAATATATAGTGCTAAGCATGTCAAATGCTAAAAATATATATAAATATTTATTATTATTTATTTATAATTCTGTTATTTTTTTATTCCGATATAGTCGGCTTTAATTATTACAATTGAGAATAAGTGAGTAAAGGTGGTGTTTTTGAAATAAGTGAGTATGTCGAATGCTAAAGATATAAAAGTTATTCAGACCGGCGTTATTTTTTTCTTAACTTAACCTTCCATCCATCCATCCATCAGTCTTTCGAAGTCAACTGCTGGACATATGCTTCCCCATGAGGGGATAGTGCCGTAATCGCCACGCTTGGCAGGCGGGTTGGCGATCGCAGTGGATGTTGTTAATACTCGAGAGAGTGCTGCTGTCCACTCCCACGCTTTACCCTCAGTCGGCTCTTACGACTCCCATGGGTGGAGAGGGGTGGGACAATTTTAAAACCGGCCCCACACGGGGAATTTAACCTTAGAGAATTTTAATTAAGCAATAATTAAAAATGCCTAAATTAGCCTGCCTCTATGGTTCAGCGGTAGTATGAGCGACTGTTAATCCTGAGGTCTCGAGTTCGATCCCCGGGTCGAACAGTGCTATTGAGCTTTTTCGTAAAAAGATAAATTCTCAGTAGCAGTCCGGAATTTGGGAATGTGCCCGGTAGAGGGCATAGGCTCGCCTATGCGCTCGTGGGTGCGTAATACTCATCTGCCTATCCCTTCGGGGAATACAAGCGTGATGCTATGTTTTTTCTAAATTTGACGGTATGTACACTTTTCAACCCAATGGGGATCCACGCGCAAAGCTGAGTGCAGATGGCGCTATCGGCGAGATGGCCACTGTCAAATTGTAATTGCTTTGTTGGCCTGAGAATTGTTTGCTATTATTTGTGGTTGATTCGGTTTATCAGCGATATTGTTAAAATAGTAGATTAAAGAATTGAAAGAAGCTATGCTGTGTAGCCACTATCTAAAATTGATTTAACATACACATCCATAACGTACAGCGGGATTATTACATAATGGTGTAAAGAATACAGAGGCATATTACGAGGATATTAAATTTACTTAATTACAGGTTACAAATTGTATGAAAATGATAGTTTTCAATGGCCATGTCGATAATACGCCATCAGCTGTAAAATGATGGTTGTAAACATCCCCATAGCTAGGGTTTGTTAAAGTTATGGCTATATGTAGATGTTATAGCTTATCTCGTCCAACACTTTATATTAAACTTCAAGAAAATAGGTTACGATGTTTCATAAGTATATGTTTTGGCAGCGACTCAAGAGAAATCATGTAGTTCTTAAGTCCATATTTACGTATTCTTTTGTTTCGCGAGAGAGCTAATCCTAAACAAAGACTCAACTACAAATGGTTATATTATGTAATTCTCACTTCACAGATAGCGTAGAATAAGTAGCGACTTCCATTTCGAGCTTTGTGGACGGACTTCAAAACTGATTTGGTCGTATGCAAACTTTTTTGTTGCGGTATTTTCTAATAAGGAATCCTTGGTAACACCACAGAATAAAGAGTAATCTTTTTTCTTATCTCTATAAACTGTGGTAACACTTAAATTATCTAAGAATAGCCTATGTATCTAACTGTATAAAGGTCTATTCTTTTAAGAGAACACAATTTGCCTTGTTACAGATAAGTATGCTTATTAGTTGTATGTACGAATGTGACTGTATGGTAACAAGAGCCGTAACACGTTAATATTTTTATTAATATTATTTTCTCCATAACAGATGTCTATCCCTTTTAAACTCTAGATAAAAATATTATGACAGAGTATACTCGTATTGCTGGCTAATGCTACAATAGATTTTGAAATTTCTATGTAAAATCGAACTTATGATTTATAGACGTAGGCTGTATTTCACTGGTTCTTAGGACAGTATTTTGTACGTGTATTATAAAAATAGGTACTTTAATGAAAAAAAAAAACAGAGCCGAAATGAGAACCTCGTCCTTTTCGAAGTCTGTATAAAAGCTATGAAACATAAGACTAATGCATACAGAAAGAGATCGAGTTATAGAGAAAAAAACTGGGTGATTTGAAATGATTTATAACAAATATTGCATAAAAAAAAATGCCATATAGGCACTTATTTTTTTTTCGGTTGGATCGTTTTGAATTTCATAAACTTTCTTAATATTAGTTTACCCCGGTTTCGCCACAGGGAAATGCTAGTTTTTAAGTTATATCTCATGTTCCCGATATAGTAGCGGCATAAAACGTTTTTAAATCCAATCAAGACCTATAAAACAAAAAAGTTTTGTTGAAATCCGTTCAGCAGCTTTTGCGTGGTGTGCGAACAAACAGATAAAAAGACAAAAATTCTGAATAAAATTGTTTTTTTTTTTGCATGTTGTGGCAGACGAGCCACGGTCCATCTGATGGTAAATGGTAACCGTCGCCCATGGACTCGACTATACCGAGAGTATTGTCAAGCCGCTGCTCACCAATTCATTTCACAGATGAAATGAAATATAAACGGCTATCTCCTGCTACGGCCAAAACGCAACGATGTGCTACATACGACACCCGTGGGAAAGAATAGGGTGGTGACACTTGTATTCTTAATCCGTCACCACACGGACAAAATACAATAATTTTGTCACAAATATATTTAATGTACAGACATAGTTCTTTTACAGCGTTAAAATAGTAGTTTAGAAGATAGCGATGTGTATTTTCAGTTTCATAAACAAGCAAGCATTGTGATAAAGCCCTATAGAACCTAATAATTATTAGCAGGCTCATATCGTTAAAGCGTATCAAAGTAGCGCGTGTAGTCCGGCTGTCGTACCGAAATGCAACCGACCGTGGCTGGCTTAGTGACTCGTGATGTTAGGATTAACATGATTTTCAATATTTGGAGACTAAACTTAATACGGTCTTTTGTCAACTTAGTAACTAATATACATGACTAATAAATTAATTGGACTAGGTTAATTATTTTTCGCAGTTTCCGATACCCTATGGATTTCGGCTAATTTTAATTGGTGCATTCGGTTTTCAGAGGAACAGAGTCAAATCGAAAAGTTTATAAGAGAAGTAGTTTGTCACAGGAATTTTTCTCCTCACTCAATTCTGATAGCAGAATAGAGATGATCTTCGGAGATTTTTAGCAGCGTAACTAAACTGTTGCATAGGTACATAATAAAAATATAAATTACAAAAATATAAGTACCTATTTAATTAAAATATGTAATAATGAATTTTTCATAAAATAAGTATATATTCAAACGTGTCACTCACATAATAAGCATGCTGGTCTATCCGTAATTGGCACATGTATCAGTCGTATTTGTCCTATTATAAAATTGTAAAGGAGCTGTGTCTGTACATTTAAGATATTTGAGAAAAAAAAAATATACTGTATTATACTCGTAAGTCGTAGGCGCGTCTGAACACAAAACAATTTCTTTTAGATTTTTTGTCTGTTTGTGTTAGTGCATCACGAAAAAACTACTGAACAGATTTTGATGCAAGTTTTCTTATTATTGATAGCTCTTGATTAGACTTATAAACTATATAAGTACATTTTATCCCGCTAATATATCGTGAACCTGAGATATAACCTAAAAGTTGAATATATTAAGTCAATTTGCTGTGGATGATCCTAAATATATAAATAAGCCCTCTTTGCCGATGCGGTGCGGTGCCTATAGATGATCTATCTGAAGGTCAGCTATGTTTAAAATATGCAGGAACCTATCCGATGTTATTACGCGATTTACCTCCAATACTCCATTTCAAATTCAAACACATTAGAGGTTTCTGGTTGATGAAACAATACGTCAGTAACAGTCTTGCAGTGGGTGAGAGTACTCACTTGCTATCGGGCCGGAACGGGTCGGTACCACCATCTCCTGTGTGACCGGTCATGAAGCACGTCAGTGTGTTCTGGCTGTAGCAGAAGATGGCCGTTTATTATTTCATTTCATACCTGAGAAATTAAATGGTGCACTGCGGCTTGACAATACTCTTAGTATAGTTGAGTCTATGAGCGACGGTTACCACTTACCATCAGGTAGGCCATGGCTCGTCTGCCACTAGAAATAATAAAAAAAAAAACACTTCTTTGATGTTTTTCATCGGTTACTGTTAATTTGTTACCGCAAAGCCTTAGTAAATAGGTAAAAACATTAAAAATAAAATCAGACAAGTCTCTGGTAGTTGAAAAACCAGTTTTATTACGCCATTCATTTATGTCTGTATACATAATAGTGTATAATAGTCACGATAACGCATATTCCGTAGAGGTTACGATACGAGTAAAGATAAACATACTATTTTGTGTTTGTTTTGCATATATTTGAAATAATGAGGGTTACCAGTATCTAAACGCATTCACTGGTGTTTACTGTTTGTATACAATAAACGGCATTTTACCTAAGAAATAGTAGGTAACTAAGAAACGAATTAATCGGATCTTGATGAAATGGAGTATAAACATAAATATGCAGTAAGTACCTAAAAATTCTTTAAATCTAATATCAACTCAAATATCGAATACAAATCCATTCTGAGACAGAACTCGCAAACCATAGAAAATTGAGTGTATGTATTAACTAGCTGCTAACCGCGACTCTGCCTGCGTGGAATTTATTTTTATTTTATTTATTATTAGTGTTATTTAGACATTATAATCATACACTTCAATTTTAGTTATTTGTATTCATAATCACATTCCGGTGAAGGAAAAATATCGTAAAAAAATGTACCTAATCCTAATCGCACACGCCGTCGTTTGGGGAGAAACTGTATGCCTAAGAGATTTTCTTGTTAAATCACTCTCACTATGAAAGCCTCTAATGAGTAGTGAAAAAATGCACTTCCTCATTTTGTATTTTTTTTATTGCATGTAGTGGCAGACGAGCCACGGCCCATCTGATGGTAAATGGTAACCGTCGCTCATGGACTCAACTATACCGAGAGTATTGTCATGCCGCTGCTCACCAATTCATTTCACAGATATGAAATGAAAGAATAACCGGCTTTCTCCTTTTTTTTATTTTTATTTTAGGTTGGCAAAATGTCCTTCCGCATACCCCGCTGCCCGGGGAGACAACGGGGTAGTGTGGGGCTCTCACCCACTAAAAACCCACCGTGCGCCCTCACGCGCCCTTGTTAGGGCGGATCACGGGTATCGCGTCGTTTCGACCGCGATCCGCAGGCGGCGGCCCCTTCGGGCACCCTCTCTTGTGCGACGTCCCGCGCACTTGGGCGTCACACCTTCGCGGTAGGCTTCCGCGGACGGCAGGGTACTCCCCGACCCCACCGTCCGCAGCCTCGGCTAGGGCGGCATCAGGCGCAGGTGAGCGCGCGCGCGCCGCCCCGCGCGTTGTTGTCGAATCAGGTCCGCGAAGGAGGATTCCTCCCGGGCCCTCTCCGCCGCCTCCTTCCGCGAGATGACAGCCTCGCAGAAGGCGGCGACCGCGGTCCAGGCCCTGTCACTGCCAACCATTGCTCGCGCAACGGCCGGCAGCGGCAGGTCCACGCCTATGACTGCAGCGAGTTCCCGGCGCTGCAATCCCAGGCTAGGCACGACTCGAGCGTGTGCTGCGCCGAGTCCTCACCGCAGTCGCAGTAATGACAGCCTGGGGTCGTCTCCCTCCTAGCGATCGTGTGCAGGTATTTGCCGAAGCAACCATGCTCCGACAAAACCTGCACCAACCGGAAGGTGAGGACCCCGTGCTGTCACCCTGCTCATTCTTCCAAGATCGGCTAGAGCGCCCCCACGGTCCAGAGACCAGCCCGGGGCGTCTCCAGCCGAGACCTCCACCTTAGAACGGTGGTAACATAAAAAAAAATACTAAATACTTACTACTTACTGAAAATACTAAATATTTACGTTGACACGTAAAAATAATCAATGAAGTGGCTTGTATATGAAACTCTCCTTGTAAACAGGGTCTAACTATAAACTATAAAAATGTACCTCCGTCCGACCCTCTTTAATCGTAAAAGTCCTATCTAATCATTAGAGCAGATGGTAACTTGTATGAACACCTGACGCTGGTAGTTCTGTGCCTCGTTATTACTGTAAGATATTTTGTGGTTAAATTACGTTGATTTGAGATCTCGCGGCAGCGCACCGGGTGTGCCATGGCGAGTTATTTAGTTGTATAGTTTAGGGTATCACGCATTGACCTACGAGAATGGACCTCGTGTCCGCGCTCAAGTGTTTGAAACAAAAGAGAAACAAAACACCAAAAGAGAAACAATCGCGCGCCAGTCTTTGCAAAGAAAACTCAACACTATTTCAACATTATTTAAGGTACACGGTTTCAAATTAGAATGTTTAAGTTTGTATGTATTAATATAATGTACCTACGTTTATATAGGTTGACTAGAGACACTTTTTTCGTGAATTTTGTACTAGACCCGACGTCCATTTTTATTAGGTCAATGGTATCACGCTACCGTTTTTGTCTCAGCAGAAAGGTATCAAGTCAAGTACATTTTTCCTGCATGAAAAATGTTACTATTAAGTGGGTATTTCGAATATAATACAACATTTAGGCCTCGCTATATTCCGCGCCTGTCAAACTAAACCTGTTAAATCCGACAAAATAACGAAACCTTGACTTCGTACTCCTTTATCAACACATTATCATATATCATATTTGAGGAAACACGAGTAAAGATACTGGATTCCAACTCCAGTATAGCTTGAGTTTCAAAAATATAGGTAGCGTTTCAGCTACCACTGAAGTAATGTTACACAGTTCCAGTGGTCTGCCAATATGGCGGAGAGACTTGGTTTATGTAGTGCCCCAGACGACTGGGTGTGCGGTTAGGTACATTTTTTCCCGCCTTAAAAAAAGTTGTGTTTCAGATAGGTGATTATGTGGAACTTATCACGATATAAGTTTGCATTGCCATTTACGAGTATTAGGTGGCTTGCCCGTTACGTAAAAAATGTGTTTTTTTATAGTCCTTATAGACGAGTTAAGCAAAGGTGTAATAGACGTTATTTTTGCTTATGACCTTTAGGTCTTCCTACGTAATTCGAATGCGGGACCTCTCGATTAAACTCTAATGCTAACTGGTTGGTGTAGTGATTAGTCCAAGGACTTTATTATATTATAACTTATTAGGCAATGTGTCGTAACAGTAAAGATTCACTAAAATATTTATGAGTGATACCAGTTTAAAATTAAAATAAAAGTTATACGCAATAAAATTATATTTTAATGCGATTTTTGCTTCGCTTGACAGCGGATGTCGTATCTATAAACAATCAAGTCGTTGAGTTAATTATATTTAATTATCTCAAACAGCCTTAGTCTACATGTAATAATCATTTTCACTATCTAAAGTGCGCATAGGCGCGTTCACAGATCAATATATACTATCAAGTCAGAAGAGAAGAAATATGTAACTTGGAATATAATTACGGAATTTAATTATTTACATCTGTTCCACCAATTACCGCCCTACTTCTCTAACTTATTTTTACCGATATGAAATGAAATAATAAACGGCTATCTCGTGCTACAGCCAAAATGCAATGATGTCGCCGGTCATACGGGAGATGATGGTACCAACTCGCTTGGGCCCGCTACCAAGTGAGTACTCCCACTTGGTACCCAGCCCTACCACCAGTCATACAATGGATGATAATTGCTTATTTCCCTTAGTCGCCTCATATGACACCCGTGGGAAAGAATGGGGTGGTGACACTTGTGTTCTTAGTCCATTACCACACGGACAAGAGAGGAGACCCGGGAGACACGGACAAGAGAGGTTTGAGAGGAGACCTGTGCCCAGTGCACCGGACTCCTCTTAGAGTGGGAGTGACGTAGGCTGTAACCCAGCACACTGGTGTGCGGTTGGGCAGCCTTCATAAGCCGTCAAGAAAATCACTGAGGTTTTCACGACTGCCTCAAGGACGTTTCCTCGAGATGTTTTCATTCGATGAATGATTTTTAAACAAATTGTATTCATCTGTACAGATTTAAGTACCTACTTAAACTAATATATCTAGCTTAGTACATGTTGTGTGAACGATTGTCCTTTTGAAATGCTTAGTCGAAGTAAACGAACAATATAATACCTACCAACACTACCATCCAACGGACCACATTGACCTACCAACAAATGGACCTCGTGCCCCCGCTCAAAATTCTCGGAACCAAAAGAGAAGAAAAAACGCCATAAGAGAAGCAATTGCGCGCCAGTCTTGTTTGGTCGACTGCCGACTTGACTATACGTTCAATATCTATCCATCCATCAGCCTTTCAACGTCCACTGTTGGACATAGGCCTCCCCAAGAGAACGCCACAACGAGCGGTCCCGTCATGGGGGATAATGCCGTAATCGCCACGCTTGGCAGGCGGGTTGGCGATCGCAGTGGATGTTGTTAATACTCGAGGGAGTGCTGCTGCCCACTCCCCCGGTAAATATGCCGTACTGTATTATGAAAACGTGTAAAAATTATTCAAATGAAGTGAAAAAAGAATATTTTCAGTAAGTAGACTATTGTTTTAATATTTGCAAGTATTTTTTGACGTGAAACATCTAATGCGGGGGGAGGGTAAAATCGGCTGTTAGCGTGGCGACGCTTTTATTTTACTTGTCCCGTTCAAATCTTGCAAGTTAAATTTGACACACTTCCCGGTTTCCGATTGAGCTGAAAATTTACACGCATATGTATATCACGTGACAATGCAATATTATGATGACATGGAGCTGATCTGATGATGGAGCTGGAAGGTGGACACATAGGAACACTATAATGAAACGACGCAACCCTATCGAGTTGGGTTCGTATGATTCGTCTTGCCAAGTACTTTGTGTCTAGATGGTATCCAGGGGCTGATTATGAAGCTGGAAGATGGCCACAGTAACTATAATGAAATGACGCAACCTCGTCGAGTTTGGACACGTTTGATTCGTCTTGATGATTACTTTGTCTTTAGATGGTATCCAGGGTCTGATGATGGAGCTGGAAGGTGGCCATGCGAAACTCTGCAATTAAATGGCCCAACTCCATCGAGTTAAGGCTCGTGTGAAGTGTCCTGACTAGAACTTCAGTCATAGATGATATCCAGGGTCTGATGATGGAGCTGTAATGTGACCACAGTAACTCTGTAATGAAACGACGCAGCCCCATTGAGTTTGGAATCATTTGATTCGTCTTGACGAGTACTTTGTCTTTAGATGGTATCCAGGGTCTGATGGTGGAGCTAGAAGATGGCCATCGGAACTCCGTTATAAAACGACATAACTCCATCGAGTTTGGGCTCGTATGATTTGTCTTGACGAGTACTTTGTCTCTAGATTCTAGATGGTATCCAGGGTCTGAAGATGGAGCTGGAAGGTGGCCACAGTAACTCTGTAATGAAACTACGCAACCCTATCGAGTTTATACTCGTTTGATTTATCTTGAGGAATACTTTGTCAAGTTATGATCATTTTATTTCTATAAAATAATTTCGATGTTTTCACATCTGCTAGACGTCCCGCGACGTCTAGTTTCTTTATTTAAAAACAAACAATTTGTTTTATCTTTTGAATATTTGCAAAAAATATTTTATCAACACCATATCAAATCAACACATAATATTCACTTGAAGCTGCATAAGGTGATCATGGTGCGGCCTATTGGTAAAAGCTACATAAAGCAATAAATTATTGCAAAAAAATTCAACACTTATTATAATGGTACAAGGTTTCAAATAAAAACATTGAAGTTTGTATGTATTAATATAGACTGTCTATTGACTGTAAATTATTGACTAGACACACTTTTTTCGTGAGTTTTGTACTAGACCCGACGTCCATTTTTATTAGATTAGGTCAATGTCTGCTCAGGTAAAATAATGACAATATATGTTTAAAAAGAGAACTCTAAAAACTAATAAGTTGCCACATTTCATGGTCACTCCATCCCTTTTGAGTAGTAGCATAAGCCCTTCACGCTCCACCGCGGACAGAAGATTGTTATAGCGAACGTTATTGTTGCGTGTACTGACAACATAAAATTTTATTATAATATGAAGTCTGTATCATTTATCTACACCATCCATCCATCCATCCATCCATCAGCCTTTTAACGTCCACTGCTGGACATAGGCCTCCCCAAGAGAACGCCACAACGAGCGGTCCTGTGCTGACCGCATCCAACGGCTCCCCGCAGCTTTGACCAGATCATCGGTCCATCTGGTGGGGGGCCGTCCTACGCTGCGCCGTCCGATACGTGGTCGCCACTCGAGAACCTTTCGTCCCCAACGGTTATCGGTTCGTCGAGCGATGTGGCCTGCCCATTGCCACTTCAGCATGGCAACCCGGCGGGCTATGTCGGTCACTCTCGTTCTCCTACGGATCTCCGTATTACGGATTCGATCACGTAGGGAAATACCAAGCATAGCCCGCTCCATGGCCCGCTGAGTGACTTTGAGCCTTGATATGAGGCCAACATTTAGAGACCACGTCTCTGTTCCGTATGTCATCACTGGTAACACACACTGGTCGTAGACCTTCGTTTTCAGACACTGCGGAATATTGGACGAGAAGATCTTCCTTAGCTTCCCGAACGCTGCCCAGCCGAGTTGGATTCGTCGATTGACCTCTTTCTCGAAGTTGTGCCTACCTAACTGGACTGTTTGTCCCAGGTAGACATAATGGTCGACAACTTCGAGAAGCGCACTCCCGACTAGGACCGGTGCTGAAATGACATGGACATTAGACATGACTTTCGTCTTGTCCATGTTCATTTTGAGACCCACTAGTCGGGAAACCCTGCTGAGATCATTGAGCATGGTGCCAAGGTCCTCCAGAGATTCTGCCATGACTACGATGTCGTCGGCATATCGAAGGTGAGTGATGTATTCGCCATTGATGTTGATGCCGAATCCGGTCCAGTCCAAGAGCTTGAAGACATCTTCCAATGCAGCGGTGAAGAGTTTCGGGGACATAACGTCTCCCTGTCTAACACCTCTCTGCAGTTGGATCGGTCCCGTACTCTTGTCCTGAACACGGACTGACATGGTGGCGTTTCTATACAAGCACTTCAGCACTTCGATGTACCGATTGTCAATTTGGCACCGCTGAAGGGACTGCAGCACCGCCCAAGTTTCGATCGAATCGAAGGCTTTCTCATAGTCCACAAACGCCAGACACAGAGGCCGATTGTATTCTTCGGTTTTCTGTATAATCTGGCGTAGCGTGTGAATGTGGTCTATGGTACTATAGCCTTTTCGGAAACCGGCTTGTTCGGGAGGCTGGAAGTCGTCAAGCCTGCGCGTGAGTCGATTTGTAATGACCCTCGAAAACAACTTATAGACGTGGCTCAAGAGCGAGATGGGTCTATAGTTCTTCAAGAGGGTTCTGTCACCTTTCTTGAAGAACAGCACCACCACGCTTCTGGTCCACGACTCAGGAACGTCGCCCCCGAGAACGACGGAATTGAACAGCCTCTGGAGAGCTTTTAAGACCGGCTTTCCGCCTGCTCTCAGAAGCTCTGTGGTGATTCCGTCGTCTCCCGGTGCCTTTCCGTTCTTTAGTTGTTTGAGAGCCATTCTGATCTCGTACAGGCTGACGTCCGGGATATCTTCGGTAAAGTGCCGAGTTAGCTTGGATCTGGGGTCTTGGACCAAGCCAACAGCAGGGCTCTGGGATCTGTACAACTGCCCATAGAACTGCTGGACCTCTCCCAAGATCTCATCTCGAGAAGAAATGATAGTGCCGTTGTTGGTCCTCAGTTTAGTCAACTGACTTTGGCCAACAGACAGATCTCTTGCGAACACTTTCGAGCCTTGGTTCCGCTCTATCGCCTCTTTAATACGGGTAGTATTAAATTGGCGAATATCGTGCCGCACAGCCTTGGAGATCTGTCTGTTTAACCGCCTTAGGCAGGACCAATCGGCTGAGGACTGGACTATCATTTCTTTTCTCCTCTCCATGAGTTTGAGAGTATGGTCCGAGAGTTTACGGTTCCTACTGACGCGACGGGTCTTGAAGTAAGTCGACCCGACCGCGTGGACAGTTTGCACGAACCTGCTGTTCATATCGCTATTATTATCTACACAGACTTGGCATAAATATTGTTACAAGGAAAATATTTTTTTTTGTTGCATTAATAAATACATTAATAAAATATGTAGCTCATTCAAAATGATCTCCGAGGCCAATCCTTAATACAATATTTATCAGATAATAATTGAAACACACTTTCTTCATGGCAAAGAAATTTATTCCAGTAAAATCACAATAATATTAATCCTAAAAAAATATTTCTGTTGGAGCATCTATCCATCCAACCATCATCCCATAAACGTCCACGGCTGAACATGGGCCTCCCCACGAAGTGGGGAAATGCCTTAATCACCACGCTTGGCAGGCGGGTTTGCGATCGCAGAATGGTGTTAAACGTTTCCCAGGAGTATGCTGCTGCCCATTCCCCTGTTGCTCTCTTAGTCGGTTTGTACGACACCCGCGGGCAAATAAGGGGTGGTGACATATCGTATTCTTAATCCGTCACCACACGGACAAGCATCTATAGTATTCACAAAAAATGTCATGTTTTGTGATCAGTACACTAGCGTCGCAGTTTAGATTACTTACGTATATACTTAGAGAAACATCGGTATTGTTCCACGACACAGTTTTTGAGGTTATTTTGTAACAAAAGAGCATTTAAGCAGCTTACCTGGACCGTATTATGATGTGCTATTGAATAATCTGTGACAATATTTGGTTCTATATGTTTTATTTACGACTTTTGTTAGATTTGCAGTAAGTAAATATGCTGCTTACATTAGCTATAACATAACAATAAACATACAACATAGCATCACGCCTGTATTCCCTGAAGGGGTAGGCAGAAGTGTATTACACATCCTCGATTCGCCAGCTATGTTTAAGTCCCGCGTAATAGGGGTCGAGCCTATTGCCGTCTACCGGGCACGTTTCCAAACTCTGGGCTGCTACTGAAAAATTTTCTTTTTACGAAAAAGCTTAATAACACTGCCCGACCCGGGGACCGAATCCGAGACCTCATGATCAGCAGTCGCTCACACTACCGCTGCACTACAGATGCAGTTAAAAGCAACATATTATAACAAGGCATTTTAGCAATAGCAAGGGTTCTTTAGCGATTTTTGAGCGAAGTCTTTATAAGTAATTTCAAAACGTGTTTTAATATAAAACATATGATCGTTCCGTTGGCTACCCACAGCAGTATAGCAATAAGCTCATCCACGATCAGTGTTTGAAGGCCTATGATTAAGATCTGTATTTAGCAATAAAACCGAATAATTATTGCGCTTGTGAAGCAATCGAGTTTTGTAATTCACAAAAACAAATCGAGGTTTAATAATATGTTTCCTTTTTATTTATTACCTAGCTATGTAGTACCGAATTAATGTTAACAGTTACCAAATATTTAAATTCTAAATTGGTTATTTCACATCTAGGTATTCTGTTGAGTGATAATATTATTTAAATCTATACTATTATAAAGCTGTAACAGAGCTATATCTGTAAATTTAAGATATTTGAGAAAAAAATACTGCATTAGGCTATATAGGTAATTAGGTATGGGCGTGTCGAAACATAAACAATTTTTTTAGATTTTTTGTCTGTTTATCTGAGTGTTAACTGCCTCTGTGGTGTAGCGGTAGTGTATGCGACTGCTAATCATGAGGTCTCGGGTTCGATCCCGGGTCGGGCAATGTTATTGAGCTTTTTCCTAAAAAGAAAAATTCTCAGTAGCAGCACGGAGTTTGGAAATGTGCCCGGTAGACGTCAATAGGCTCGCCCCCTATTACGTGGGACTTAAACATAGCTGGCGAGTCGTGGGTGTATAACACACCTCTGCCTACCCCTTCGGGGAATACAGGCGTGATGCTATGTTTTTTGTTTTTTTGTTTTTATCTGATTGTTCATTCGCGCATCACGCAAAAACTCCTGAACAGATTTTGGGGCAACTTTTTTTATTTAATAGGTCTTGCTTAGACTTAAGAACTGGTACACATTTTATCCCGCTACCAGGCGTACATCACTCGCTCAAGGCCCCGAGTTAAATGCCTACCGCTTCGCGTACCGACCACGGTACAACCGAGCGAAGAGTGTCGCACGCGCGCCTAAGCGCTCGCGCTTGTAGTATTGATTAAAATAAAATTATTTACGTGGTTTAGTGTATTTTGACATTAAAATTTAATAACCGAAAATTCAGAACTAAAACTCTAAACGTATATGATCAACAAAAAAAAACAATTTATAAAAAAATAATCCGAGTGGAAAATAACATTTAAAATTATATAAAAAGTAATCAAATAGAATCTACTAGAAAAATATATTTTTAAGTTTTATAAACGACAGCTTTGTTGCTGTCGGTGGAGTCAGGAGTCTCCGAAACCGGCGAGCGGAGACCGGAGAGTTTATGAAGAGAATTATTAACGTTGAGGAAGCGCGAGATGTATGCAAATAGAGCCTTTTGTCACTCTGTTCTCTCTGCCTACCCCGCAAGGGACATAGCGTGATGATACGTAAGTAAGTAAAATCATCATAGGTGCAACCCTAGCGCATTCGTTGAATGACGCGGTTGCCCGAGGATCACGCGGAAGGAAAAACAATCTCAACTGTATGTCTGTGTTCATAAGGTACATTTCTTCTCGCTACGAACAATTGGTATTATTATTAAGATTTTGTAGGCTATTATAGAGAGACTGGACAAGTTTTAATGGAAGTGATGTTTCTGTCCGTAGGACTAGTATTTATTCTGTGCCGCTACTATATAAAGTTGCATCAAAAACGAACGCGAACGCGCGAACGAAAAAACAGACATAAATTCTAAAAAAAAAATGTTTTGTATTTAGATACGCCTATAGGTATAGCCTATTACAGAATTTTTTTCTCAAATATCTTGACTACACAGACACAGCTCTGTTACAACAGCTTTATAATACTATAATAGATAATAAGGATTCCCTTACATGATATGGATATAAATAAGTATGTGTTTCTATTCAATGTAAAGCGATAAAAGAACTTTAATTTTCGTTACCTACTATTCTAAGTAGATAATCCATGCATCCATCAGCCTTTTAACGTCCACTGCTGGACATAGGCCTCCCCAAGAGAACGCCACAACATGTGTCTCGCTCATATGGGGGATAGTGCCGTAATCGCCACGCTTGGCAGGCGGGTTGGCGATCGCAGTGGATGTTATTAATACTCGAAGGAGTGCTGCTGCCCACTCCCCCGGTATTCCCTCAGTCGGCTCTTACGACCCCCTTGGGTAGAGAGGGGTGGGACAATTCTAAAACCGGCCCCACACGGACAACAATTAGATAATACTTCAATGTATTATATGGTTTTTGAAATCTACGATAACTAGGCAAACCATTTAATTACACCTTATTAAAGAAAATACGTGTTTACTTTTTAACAAATCCAAAAAATAACACTTCAGTCCGCGTCAATATAAAAGAAGACTGTCCGCAACCATGCATTGAAGAGGGGTCAATTGCAGCTAACGTCGCTGACGATTATTTCTTAGTTAAAAACTAGCTGCAACCCGCGATAATTTTGGTTACTTTTGTCCGTGTGGTGACGGACTAAGAATACAAGTGTCACCACCCCATTCTTTCGTACGGTTGTCGTATGAGGCGACTAAGGGAAGTAAGCAATTATCATCCATTGCATTACTGGTGGTAGGGCTGTGTACCAAGTGGGAGTACTCACTTGGTATCGGGCCCGAGCGGGTTGGTACCACCATCTTCCGTGTGACCGGCCATGAAGCACATCGTTGCGTTTTGGCTGTAGCAGGAGATAGCCGTTTATGCTTTAATTTCATATCTGTGAAATGAAATGGTGAGCAGCAGCTTGACAATGCTCTTGGTATAATGAATGAGTACATGAGCGACGGTGTGAGTTTTTATGTATGAAATTGCTCTAAACACTTTGTAACTTCCCGCTAAGAAAATTTAAAATTTACGAAAGTTGGGAAGTTATTGGTTTTACCCCGTTTTTTGAAAATCGAGTTTTCAACGGATGTTAACGTTTTGAGGTCCTAGGAAGCTTACCCGAATGTTTCCGCGATGATGCCTGTATGTATGTGTATGATGTGTGTGTGTGTGTGTGTGTGTGTGTGTGTGTGTGTGTGTGTGTGTGGCCGTATCTAAACCTCTCATAACTTTTGAACGGCTTGACCGATTTCGTCGGGGTTAGCGTCATTCGAAAGGACTTGACCAAACTTAGATTAGGACCGATCTGACCCGGTAGATCTTAAGAAATCTCAAAAAACTACAAAAAAAATTTTTTCAAATCGTGATTTTTTTGGAATAACTTTTAAACGGTTTTACCGATCGATTTCAAAACGCACATCGATCGCCGCCAGTCCGGTCAAAATCAGATGATTCGTTCGCGAGATATCGTAGAAAAAAATTGAAAAAAATATTTTTTTCAGAAGTTCTATGAAATTTTCAGTCTGACCAGTTCGAGCTTTAAGATTCTTCAAAGAACTCAAAAAGCTGCGTCGAATGTTGTAAACTACGAGAAAATCTGTTCATTCATTCAAAAGTTATTGCGATTTGAAAATTCAACGAATAGTGTTTTATTAAATCTCTATCAGACTTTTCAGCTCGAAGAGCTCAAAAGCATAGAACAGTTATCTATTTGAGCTCGGAGAGCACAAAATGACACGTATATTATACTTTTAAGCTCGAAGAGCTCAAAAGTCAAAAAAGTAAGTGCAATTTTGAGCGCTTAAGTATCAAATTAGCGGGAAGTTGCAAGGATGGACTTTAGGGTCAACCGTTTTCCAGTTTTTTTATATAACAACTTTCACATATTGCTATCGCTCCACCGCTACCGGAGCAGCTGACGCTCAGATCCCATAAGTATTAAGGAAAACTATTGTTATTATTTTCAATCAGCATCAACTACTACTTAGTTCAAATTCACGCTACTTCCCATGTTATAAAGTCTTATTTCAAGATTATATTATAAGAGTTGTAAGTGCGTGAGTGCGTTGTGCCCATCCAGATTAGTTTTCTTACCCGTCGGTGAGTTATATCGACGCGGACGATGCGTTGATCGACATTTGATGTTAGCAGCACGTTGTGAATATTTACGAGCTCACAACAGTGATGATAGCTCAGTGATAGATAAGTGTGTATCGATTTGTTATATTAGCACATCGAGTAGTTCAACCTTTTCTTAGAAACAGTCCCTCTGTACCGATATTTAGAATCGACACACATACAAATTACAATCATAATTTGTGAATATGTGGCCTATGTAACAATCAAGATAGGGAAAGTACTCAAGATATAAATAAGTAGCAAGTGACAAAAAATATTGTAAACAAGAACGCGATGACTCTACGACGCTAGTCTATGGCGTTAGATACTGCCTGCCCTTGCCATATTGCCATAGATAATAGAAACACTTTGGCCGTGGCCCCACCGCAAAGCAGCTTGCCCATTTTGCCTGTGGCCCCGCCATAGGGCAAAGCTAGTTTTTAGTTTATATCTCGTCTTTCCGATATAGTAGCGGGAAAACTCGTTAAGTTGTATACCTATATACCAGAGAGTTATCAAACATAAGTTGCATCAAAATCCGTGTAGTAGTTTTTGTGTGATGCCTGAACAAACAAACATTCTTTTTCTTAGTGTTACCTACCAAAACCCACATTTAAATTGTCACGGATCCAAGGAACTTGGGCTGTGGTATGTGTGCACAAGAACCGATCATTTTTACAAGTAAAAAATGGGCTTAAGGCCTTTTCTAAGTTAAAGACTATACATGTATATTTGATACTCGTGATAATCGGTTGAGCAATTACGCCGTCAAAGCGTAACAAACAGACGCACATTTGCGTTTTGTAATCTTAGTAAGGATTTTGCGTGTATGGTATAAATTAACATCTGTCTCTATCTAGATATTCGTAATTTGTTTTCCAATTCCAACAGATGATTAGGTCGTGCGATCATTGCCTATAAAAACGCCATTAACACGTTTTGTATTACAAGAGGCATGCAGCTTAAATTGTACACAATTGCCATGGTATCTGTAGAACACGTAGGTGCTTGAGGAAGAATCATGAGAAAACCGCATGGAAAATGGATTAGTGGAACATAGTGAATGTTAGGTAGGCAATTGTAGTGAATGTTCTCATTTTAAAATAACAGAGATCTGTGTGGGGTTTGAAAACTCTTTGATGGGTTTATTAGTATTATAAAAAAAAGACCCTCTCTGCCTCTGTGGTACAGCGGTAATGTGAGCGACTGCTGATCATGAGGTCTCGGGTTCGATCCCCGGGTCGGTCAGTGTTATTGAGCTTTTTCGTAAAAATAACAGTTCTCAGTAGCAGCCCGGAGTTTGGAATTGTGCCCGGTAGACGGCAATAGGCTCGCCCCCTGTTACGTGGGATTCAAACATAGCAGCCGAACCGTGGGTGTGTAATACACGTCTGCCTACCCCTTAAGACAATACGGGCGTGATGCTATGTTTTATGTAAAAAAAAAGAAGACTCCGGCCTATCTTCGCGGTATAAGTCCTCAGCCAACGTTTCTATTTATTTAGGTACTACAAGTTTTCGTACTGACTAGGGATTGCAATCCGGCGTCATTTTCAGTCCGGCCGGATCCGACCGAATTCCTATTGATCCGGCCGGATCCGGTCCGATCCGATTGATCAAATCAGGATGATTTTGGATTTTCGGTTCAAAATGAACTGTTAATAAGTTAATCAAGTGTCATTGTACCTGCTTAATATATATGTGTAGTTTATAAAAAAATAAATATATATAAAATCAACTTTATTCCCAATCTAATGTTAAGATTAGGCAACGAGCAAACAATTAAAATCTAGTAGTGTAGGTAACTAGTAAAATTTTAACGATGTAACGAGTAGCTCAGTCTTCCTAGATTTCCTTCCTAGATATAATTATTTTAGTATGTAACTTTATAAAATCTAATATAATTACCCTTACGTAACGTAATATACTGAGATGAGATCGCAATAATTTAAGTATTTAAGAATGCTAAAAAATTAGTCTTATATTTATGACAGACACCCATTGATCCATGGGTTTTTTATAGATCAATGCCATTGATTTGATGGACCTCAGATGGGTTTCTTATAGATCAATGCAGATGGATTTGATAAATATGTCTAATAAACGGCAGAATTATCATAATATTGACTTTGTATTATAATTACAACTCTTTAGTTTAATCAACTTACTATAAAAAAATATTTGAAGTAGAATTTTAAGTAATAATTGTCTTAGTATTCGTTATATATTATAAGAAAATCTATTTTGATTTTGAGAAAAGGATCGTAGAAAACAAATAAGTGTTAATTGTGTCATCTGCTAGTCGACTTATAGTAGAGCTGCAAATATAGCCTGCGGCCGAAAAGGCCCTTTCAGCTTCTACACAGGCTTTATTATCATCATGAATAGCAGACAAGTATAATCCTTAAACTCCGTCACTTTCAAATGTAGTCATTGCCTTTTTAGTACTTTGTCAAAATCTTTCTCTTTTTTAGTATGTATGGCTATAAACACGTGGTTTCTTGCTGGATTTGTAACCGCAATGTAATGTCAAATCTTTCTTTAGAGATAGCGAATCGAAGTTCTCTTCTACTATTTCTTCCATGTTAAAAACACATGTAAAGAAAAAAAAAAAACAAAAAAACGCATCACCGATACCGGCCATAAGAACCGATTTTGCGTATTTATAAATTTTTATAACCTGATATCGGTTTAAAACGGACTGATATGCATTACACGAATGGCTCGCACGTATGAACACCACGCGCAACGCATTTAAAGTACCTACTCATGCAACAGCTCTATTATTTTCCCAAAAATGGCTAGCATGTAAACGTTTAATGATGCCGGATCCGCCGGATTACCGGATCCGTTTTTCCGGATTGCAATCCCTAGTACTGACAGTTCTTGCACTCCATATCATCCACTTATCATTGTACTGTTTAACTTCACAGAAAGCATTGTAGTTTGTATAGGTAAGTAACAAGCTGGGAGGGGATTCAATTCCCATACAGGCCAATATAAAGTTGAACATTTTTTTTTTTATGGCGGTAAATATATAGTTGTACCTAAGAATAATCTTCTCCCTTTATACCATTCACAAATAGTTTTTTCTAAGTTTACTTTAAGCACGTTTCTTTATTTTTTATAGTTCTATTGCTTCTTTTCTCTATTTAAAAAATAAACAATATTATAGACAACACCTTTTTTTGTTAAGGCGGGAAATAATGTATCTAGCTCAATCTAGCTGCACACGCCGTCGTTCGGGGTAACGAACAGGGTCGTGTGGGGCCCTCACCCACTAAATAAACCCGTCGTGTGCCGTCTCTCCGCCTATGTTCGTGGGCCACTGGAACTGCGCTATATTACTTCAGTGGTATAGACAACACCCTGCACTAAGGAAATAATGCTTGTATTGCGGAGGACTTCAAACGGACTCAAAGTACACCCAAACTCCTATTTGTGGATCATTTAAAAAGTAGTTCTGTGTAAGAATCGAACCAACGACACTCGGGTGGGAGGTCAACATTTAAATAACTCAGCCATGTGCAGTCAGAACAGTAAAAATTAAATATAATAAGGATGGTGAAGGTACACAATAATAATTATAATAGATGATTTTTTTAATAATATAATTGATGAATATTTGTACTTTTAATTTTAGTTGTATAATTATAACGCCGCCATCTGTGCAGGTGGCCGTGTGGGGCCGGCTAGAGAATTGTCCCACCCCGTTCCACCCATGGGAGTCGTAAGAGCCGACTGAGGGAATACCGGGTAATCCCTCAGTCGGCTTTTTTTTTTCTTTTTTTTTATTGAGTGTAGTGGCAGATGAGCTACGGTCCATCTAATGGTAAATGGTAACCGTCGCCCATGGACTCAACTATACCGAGAGTATTGTCAAGCCGCTGCTCACCAATTCTTTTCACAGATATGAAATGAAATATAAACGGCTATCTCCTGCTACAGCCAAAACGCAACGATGTGCTTCATGGCCGGTCACACGGGAGATGGCGGTACCAACCCGCTCGGGCCCAATACCACATGATGAGTACTCCCACTTGGTACCCAGCCCTACTACCAGTCATGCAATAGATGATAATTGCTTACTTCCCTTAGTCGCCTCATACGACACCCGTGGGAAAGAATGGGGTGGTGATACTTGTATTCTTAGTCCGTCACCACACGGTCAAAATATGCTGCGGCTGCAGCACTCCCTCGAGTATTAACAACATCCACTGCGATCGTCAACCCGACTGCCAAGCATGGCGATTACGGCACTATACACCCAATTTGGGAAGGCCTATGTCCAGCAGTGGACGTCTAAAGGCTGATGGATGGATCTGTGCAGTGTTCCTTGCGAGCTAGGATTAGCATAGTATATGTCCTGTTTAAAAAAAAAAGATATGTCTTAGGCCCTCAATTTTTGTATTCAATATTATTTTCCTGACAAATAGACAGCAAAGACCATTGTCCTAAACGTCCGCCGAGGTCATTGCAGGTGACCATGACTCGTGACTAATCCAATGAGTCTTTACTTAATAAATTGGTAATAAGGACGTAACCGAGGGACGTAACCGCAGAACAATGTAATTCTTTGTTTTAGGCACATTTAGAGGATTAAAAGTTATTCAGCAGTAGTTTAAAATGGGCGGAATGTGGTGTGACGGTGAAGATTGTGAGTCTTTTGAAACTTATAATTATATATTTTTTTGCATATGGTAGCAGATGAGCCACGTTCCACCTGGTAGAAAGTGGTAATCGTCACTCATGGACTCAACTATACCGAGAGTATTGTCAAGCCGCTGTTTACCATTTCATTTTACAGATCTATATGAAATGAACGAATTAACTGCTATCTCCTGCTACTACGAAAACACACCAATGTGCTTCATGGCTGATCACTCGGGAGATGGTGGTATTAATCCGCTCGGGCCTGCTAGCAAGTAAGTAGGTACTCCCACTTGGTACCCAGCCCTACCACCAGTAATGCAATGGGTGATAATTGCTTACTTCCCTTAGTCGCCTCGTGCGACACTCATGGGAAAGAATGGGGTGGTGACACTTGTATTCTTAGTCTGTCACCACACGGACAGATATAGCTGAAGACAGACACCGTGGAAAAATTCGTATGTTTTAAAATTGATACTAGTTGGGATTGTCTGAAGGTACTAAACTCGGCCCTACCTCCAATGAATATTATAATTGTACGGCTCTTATCATATTGGATCTATAAATAACTTTGTTTTATTTATATTCCAACTTACTAATCCTTCATTTTGCAAGCAAAGCAAAACTCGCGCGTCGCCATCTCCAAGGAAAGGGATAGGAGGTGGATAGGAATCATAATAAGGAGTGGATATGTAGGATATTAAGGAGAGGATAGGGAGGGGGTTTGGGCCTCCAGCACTCTCACTCGCCATATGAAACACAATGGTAGGATTAGCTATAGTCGTTACACGCTAATCTTTTGTAAGAGGAGGTACTTCCCCTATCGAGCCGGCCCATTCATGCTGGGATAAGTTTTATCACTACAATTCATTGAACAATGCTAAATCTAATATATCCGTTGGTTGGTAAAACAATTAGGTATAGATCATTGTTTTCGCTACAATATAACACCAGTCGACTTAAGAACAAATCTATTGTCGCAGTAGATGTTTTCTCACAAAGGCATTGAGAGATATTTTCCAACATTAGTGATCGATCTATCGCATTAATGTCCATTGCTTAACGTTAACCTACATTTGCAAGACAATCCGTCACTCCACGTATTGTCTTTCTTCTTCAATGAACATCGTATAAGTATGTGGAACAACCATTTGGAATATAAAAGATAGGAACTTTGACGATGGACGCTTAACGATTTTCAACTGTCATAATATTCGTATTGTAGAACAGATTTGACTGCCTTGGTGGTGCAGTGGTAGTGTGAGTGACAGCTGATCATGAGGTTTTGGGTTCGATCCCCCCAAAGTTTTGAGCTTTTTCACAAAAAAAAAATTCTCAGTAGCAGCCCGGATTCTGGAAATGTGTCCTACAATGTGTATGTAAAATTTATTTGTTATTTGCTAAGATTATTTGTTTTGTTTAATATGCTGCTTACAAGCTTTGACTTGTTCAATATCATCGATGATATTATACATAAAATATTAATGTAACGAAACTTATAAGGCAAAAATTTAACTACCGTCATCTTAAACTCTCTCTCTCTTGGTTAAGGCGGGAAACATGTAACTAACCGCACACCCTGCTTTTAAAGGAAACGAGCAGAGTAGTGTGGTGCATGCCTTACGCATACGTGTAGTCTCTCCGCTTGTATTGGCGGACCACTAGCAATTGACATATCTTCAGTGGTATCATCTTACCTAATCATACTAGTCTTATACCAAACTTTATAGAGATAGGCTTTCAATCTGTTTTAGCGGTTTTAGTTGGCCAATATTTACCTGGATCCACTGCCTATCTGACCTCCTAGTCTCAACTAGCGGAAGCTTTCTCAAATCAAAATCAGATTTTTCAGTATTCTGACACGATACATATTGACAATTTACTCTTTTTTTTTTTTTTTTTTTTTTTTTTGTCAGAAAACCTTTTATGGGTATCTACCCGCCAGGGCCAACGCGAAGATTATGTCTGACTCCGGACGCGGCGATTGACATATGGAGATGTCTAGTGCAATGCCGCGCCGTATACCGACTAAAACCTGACAGTGTTCCTTCAGACTACCTGTCGCCCAGGGAGGAGGGTCACACTCATCATATTCCTCATTCCCCCCGGGCAGGTTTTGGCCGCCTTGCTCCATTACTAGGCGGCCCCGCCTAGTTTGGACGTCCGTAGCCCTCAGGCCAGCGCTCATGGGGGCCGGAGATCGTTCAGCGCCCTTCGGCGCCCGGTGCGTCTTCTGCGGGTCGAGAGGCTGCTATTTACCTCCCGTTCCCTTTCCGCCGCCTCTTTGGCGTACATCACTTCCTCGCATAATGAGGCGGCGGACACCCATGCACTCTCGCTCCGGACCATGGAAAGGACCAAGGTCGGTAGCGAGAGCACATCCACGCCTGTTGACGCGATCAGATCACGGCGTTGCGTTGACCACGCTGGGCACTCCGCCAACGTATGCAGCGCCGTGTCCTCCGGGCAACTCCCGCAGTGATGGCACCGGGCCAACTTCCCTTCTTATTCGACACAGGTACTTTCCGAAACAATCATGTCCGGTCAGCACCTGTGTCAGCCGGTACGAAAGGGCACCGTGACGCCTCTCCAGCCATTCTCCCATGATGGAACTTACCGCCGCTATCGTGTCGTACCCTATGCCTTGTGCTCCCTCAATTACAGTCAACCATAACTAACACGTGAATTAATATCGTAACAAAAAATAAAATTTCTAAAAATTATTATATTAAATGTATATTTATGAAAAAAAAAAGAAAATTGGAAAACCTTAAAATAAAATTAGTAAGCTTTAAAAACAACAGTATATAATTTAAAACTTAAAATCAACATTATGTTTATAGTGGTCATTTATATAATTTTAAACTTCATCCTTTATCCTTCACCTCAAACCTAAAATAATTGCAAATTTTCGTCTCAAAACCAAACAAACTATCACCACAAATGTCGAGATCTAAAGATCGGCAAAGATCATTATACAGTTTGCACATTCTATTTAGAGGCGAATTGAGGCCCAGATTGGTTTTACATCTACCTACGT